>CM070532.1:24613152-34613152 GCA_036346145.1 Olyra latifolia
TAAATTTGGCGATTAGGCGTGGATCTCGAGCGGTGGATCATGGCAAGAGTGAGGAGAAGGGAAGTGGCCTCGATTCCCAAAGAATCATGCAAAGATGTCGTATATAAGCATGTCATCAATTTTAATTTTTCGCTAATCGGCCAAGTTGAGTCATCCGCTTTTTAATTTTTTCATAATTTTAATTCAAATTTGCGTTTAAACCGGCTATGTTTTTTTTTTTTTTTTTTCACCATTGTGTTTATACATGGTTCTACAATTTTACGGATTTTATGGGATTTTTTTATTTTTCAAATTCAAATCACATTTTGAATTTTCAAATCGGTTTGCCGTTATCGCCGAGGCTCTCGGCATCGCGATAAATCGTGGCAAATCGATGATAAATCGCGATTTTTCCAACTTGGCGCCAACAGGGAGAAGAAAGCATCGTCGAATTTGGATTTAAACATAACGTATGTAATAAACATCGTTATTAAATACATAAACCATTTTTTTGTTCTGTGAAACATTTGTTTGAATGGGTTAAAACATTTTGATTTTGCTCTAAAATATTTCCTATGTAGCCTGAAACATCGCTAAAAAATATCTAAAATATTTTGTTTGCTTTTGTGAAACATTTTGTTTGCTTTCTTATAAACATTTTTGCTTATGTGAAACACTTGTGTGTGTGTGTATATATATATCATTTTGTTTGCTTTTATGACATATTTTGTTTATTTTATGAAACACTGTGTTTGCTCTTTTGAAATATTGCTCATTTTCTCAAGCGTAAACGTTACTCGTTTTATTTGAAATATCGTTGAATAATCTGCTAAAACATTTTGCTTGTTTCACATGTTAACACAAAATGTTTCAACAATATTTGAGCTTTGTTATGATATTTGACTCCTTTTGTTCCAAGTCAAGCACCCATTTTTTGCAAATGATTGAACGCTCCGATCCGTAGTAGCACCCTTATTTCTAACAAAGCTACACATCAATTATCTCTATAATTATTCGGTTTTCATGATAGAGTCGACTTTTACATGGAGAGGTAGACATCATTCTCTCACTTTTTTCTTTCCTTCACCTCAAAGACATATGTGATGTAGCATACCTTAGAGACAATCGATATGTACCATTGTGAATGGTTTTAGGCAGTGTGAAAACAAACTATTTTTTGGCAATGAAAAATGCTTTTGTCTATACATCACAATATGTACTCAACCTCACAATGTAGACCATCTCTACCGAAAGCTGAATTATTACATCAAAATAATCTTGAAAGGAGGTTGAATAAAATTCAACCAAAGACAATAATTATTACATCAAAATAACTTGAAAGGAGATTGAATAAAATTCAACCAAAGACAAAATGTATTATTAAATCTCCATTCATAATTGAAGAAGATAGCCACACACCTTGAGTATTTTTATGATCCTTTTGAAGTAATGTCCAATGACGCAACCAATAAGTTTCCCTAAATATAACTTGTAGAAATGTAGTAGGTTTGTGTTTATCAAAATAATATTATTTCTACAAAGCTAGTTACCCCAATAAAGAGCTGCACCGCCAACCAATATTTGTTTATTTTGTTCTAACCTATTCTCAAAAGCTAAACTCCTCTCATATGAGCAAAACCCCCATGAAAATTCAATCCTATCACAATCGTGACAATTTGCCAAACCGATATAAATACATGACTACCAAAGAAAAGATAATTAATGGTTTCATTGTTGTTACAAAACACCACCTTTTACTACCCTTCCAAAGGTCGCTTTTGCCATATTGTCTTTGGTTGAGATTACACCTCTATCTAAATACCAGAGGAAAACTTTATTTTAACTAGAAGGTTTAGTTTCCAAATAAGCTTATTTGAATAACCATCAATGCAATTAATCAATTTGTGATACATAGAATAAACCAAAATTTGACTTTTTAATATTCCAACAAAAATATCCTACTTTTGACATAATTGAATGGTGGTAATTCTAGATAACAATTCATTCTACTCAATAGGCTCTATGGAAGGATATACTAGTCAATAGGCTCTATGGAAGGATATACTTAGAAGTATCGCACCAAGCACCTCGCTCTCATCGCTACATGTTTCCTTCAAACAATTGAAAAGAGATTCGGATATTGGTTCCTAAGTGAGGTATGACCCAACCATAAATCTTCCTCGAACCTAATTTAAGAACCATTCTAGACAAAAATTGCTTGACCTTCATGAGGCCTTTCTAGGAATGAGAACTTCTCGCTATACTTCCACTTATGAAAGTGTTTTGTTATATAAAACAGTCTACTGGTCAGATATATTTGTTATCATTTAATTTATTTTTTCAATGTGATACATGTTGGGAGTTATCTCATAATTATCCAATGATCGTATAAGTATCTATGTGCATGCACTAAGTGTCCATGAGGGGTTAATTCCTGAAAATACGAAGTCATGACATAGCTCACTAATCCTTGGCTCGTGGCCTCTTGGCCCATAGGTCGGTGGTCGCTAGCTATCGCTCTAGATCATTGGTATCGCCATCGGTCGTTGGGATCTAGTATGCCACTTGCTTGTCAGCCGCCGCTAACCGTGATCTCCCTAGGTCACAAGAGGCGGGGCATATTTGGCAAGTATCATTGAGATCAACGATGGATAGATATTCGACTTTGACCCATAAAAAAGATGGAGATTATGTCATGCAGGGATTCCGTGTCCCTAACAGATGTTGAAGATTTTTTAATAAAAATGTTGTTGGAGTCTATATAAAGGCCTAAACCCTAGGGAGGGGGCAAGCTAGGAGAGCAACAAGCTGCAGATGACTTGAAGAAGTCCAATGTGATCGTTTGTGCATAAGGTTAGAGCTAAGCATGGATTGGTTCTAGACAAATCTATCAAACAAATCTACGTGACGAGGGAGAAATGTAACATACCATAAATTTCTCCAATTTTGGCATGAAATTTTTTTACGAAAAATTATAATTAAGTTTCTACAATCATTCCCCAATTTTTGAGAATCTTTCAAATTAATCTCCTATTTATTCCCTAAAGGAACCGTCTTTATTCTTATTTTTCCAAAATTAATTAATCCCTTAAAATAATAAATTTCATTCCATATTTGGATTCTACTCATTTTTCTCGATTTTTATAAATTTATTTCATATGTTTCTAAGCTTTCTATAATTTTTTATGAATTTTGAAAGCCCTAAACAAATTCTGGAAATTCTTTTCTCTTTTAAATTTTGGACTTCCTTTTGGGTAAGTCCCAAAGCACGCCTTTCCTTTTGGGAAATACGCCCACTTATCCACCTCAAGACAACCTCTCTTTGACAGTGGACCCCACTTGTTAGACTATACCCCTTTGTATCCGATCCAATCTATGCCTCACAAATTTTGCCCTAAATCCAACAACGCCATTGATTCTTTCTTCCTTCCGTGCGCTACCTTGCTCGAACCGGGCCGGGTCGCCACCACTGGCCGGAATCCTCGCCGCCATCGCAGCCAACACCCTCGCTACTGCTTTTGTCTTTGCTGGAAAACTTTCCACATCATCGACCTTATCCGCCACCTCTCCTCCCCTATCCACTCCGGTGGCTCGTTAATTGCTCGCCGCCACTTTTACGCCACCGCCATGGCGTAGCTAGAGCTTCCATGGTCAAGCATTACTCTGCCGAGCCTATAAAAGGCCCCATTCAAAGACCGACCTCCCAAGCCTCCTCCTTAACCGCCCGAGCCACCTCCTCCACCATCTCCTTCCCAACTCCGGTGAGCTCTATTCTCGCTAACCCAATCCTCTCTCGCCTCAACCCCTAAAGGAAAAATCTTGCCACTTTACATCTCAAAGCTATCTGCCGCTTCCACTCACCGGCGATCACGGAGCCTCATCGCCGCCGCCCCACGCCGCCGCTTGACCTCGCCGCCTCCAACTCGCACCGCCCGAGCTTCACCGCAACCTCCTTAACGCACCACTTGCCCCCAATTTCAAGATTTTGGTCCCACTTTCACCGCCATGCACCCATCTCCATCGCTCCTCTTTTTCCCTTTCTCCAACATCGACCATAGGCCCCACCCGTTAGTGACACTCGAGCCAAAGACACGCCCCTCTCTGCCCCTCAGACGCTGGGCCCTAGATGTCACCATTGCACCATTATGGTTCGAGCCCAACACTATTGACTATTTAGTTTAAAACCTATTTTCAATTTCATTATTTCCTTTAGCCTTTGAATTTTATTTAAAGTGTCAAAACCCTTTCAAAAATTTTGTAAAAATCTCAAAAATCTAAAATATGATGAAAAATTTTATAAAAATATAAAATACCATATTTTTTAATAGAATAATTTAAATAAATCTCCTTCCTTATCTTTATATATAAAGGATTTTAAAATTCAAGAAATAATTTCAAAAATCCTGAAAAATATTCTAAATCCATTAAAAAATTATTTAGTACCCATAATTCCATAAAATCCTAATTTTCAATTTTTCACCCCTATATCTCCAACAATTTTCATCTCGGAACTCCGGCAAATTTTGTCATCGACCCGGATCTCTAGAAATTTGTTGATCCGCACATGAAATCTCACGCACACTAGCAATAACATCATGTTACCTGGAGAAAATGCCCACTCAAGCATCCCCACCCTTATCTATTTGAAAATATTTTAAAATCTTAGAAAATCGCATGACCCATCACTTATTCACCCCAAACCTTTTTATATGTATTTCCATCATTTCATGCATCATGCTTGTCCAAATCTTCTTGGATATTTATTGAATTTCTTTTCTATTTTTCAGATTTACTACGATAGATGAATTAATTGCCTCTCGACCTCTTGAACAAGAATATCCGGAGATATTTCTGAGTTCGATCGATCACCGGCTAAGGCAGGTTTCCTATCCTTGAAGCATATCGAATTCCTAATTCTTTTATCTATATATTTATTGCATTATTTTCTAGTTATTTTATTTGTGAAATTCTTTATTTGAATTAATGTGTTTATCATTTTATGTAGAATAGATAGTCCAAACTCCACCACCAAAAGCCCACCTAAAATGAATTAACTTGACAATACCCTAGTATAGGAAAATAAAATATATGAATATTTCAATAGGTAGGATAAATATCATCATTGTCATATAGACATTATGATATAGAGGAGATCGAAAAATTGAAAAGTATAAGCATGAATTACCGTAATGATAATTGCATGGGCAAGATATTGCCTTATTGTTTTCGCACATCGAGCATTTAGGATACCGGCCGAGGAGTCACCGTAATGATTGTAAGTGAGGCCGTATTTGCTAGGTTTCGAGATATTGGGCCAAGTGATTCACATGTTACCTACAGGTTCTGTGTGGAGGCCAATATCGCTGTGTTTTTTCTCAATGTTTGTGCCTTGTACGAAACATTGCAAAACTTGGACTATTCTCAATAGAAATGACATAAATACCGCCCATCCAGACATCGGCCATTTTACTGTAAAGCTCTAAGAGGTTCTACAGAGTCGATGACAAAATCATTAATAGACCCTACTGGTATATGAAGTTATGTCAAACCTGGTGATGCCTATTCTATTCAAATAAATCTATGGATTTTAAGAAATGATAATGGTCGCCGATGAGTTAAGGATGGAGAAAGGAGATAATGATTTACAAACTCATTTAAATGTTTTAGAAAACAATTTTGAAATGTTGATGCTAAGTCTTAAAATATTGCATTCTATACCACGTTAAATTACGCCTTTACGCTTTGAAACATTTTATATATAGTTAATATTTTATTTCCTATGGAAGCCTGCAAGTACGGCTAGTACTTACCCACATTATGTGGGCAAACTACCTATTTCTTTGAACAGACTCATTTTTACTCGTAAATGGACATCTATGGCTAAGACCGGAGTTTGTATAGATCGATATCTAGGGCTTACCGTATGCTCAAGCCTTGCCTATTGTATATGGGCATGTATTTTTCTTTTGCTATTATAAATTACTAGGTTGTATCTTCACTTACGCCGTAAAATATTTTGTAACATGTAATAAAAATAAGGTGTTGTATTATTTCTCAATGCAATCAAATCTCGGACAAATATTCGACATTTTTCGGTAACTCATCGATTTGGACCCCACAAGAAATCTCAATCGTCGACAATACAAATACAAATAATAATAATGTTAAATACAAATATATAGTGGATATGAGGGACAAGGGCGGCCGATCTGGTGGTAAATTTATGAGACGACTACCAAACAACACCGACAAATGGTAAGGCGAGGAGCGCCTATGAGACAACAATTGAACAACACCGACAAACAAGAATATGAGGAGAGACTAAGACCCACGATGGATGTGGAAGTTGGACAAGGAGAGCCGAGAACTAATCAGATCAAAGCTTGATCATGTAGGTTTGTTGTGCTTGTGTGTTCAGCTTGTCTCGGGCTTGAGTTGGATGAGCCTATGGATAGTGGGTTGACATCCGATATTCAAATTAGATGAAATTACACCATTGCCCTTAAACCGACAAAGAAATCTCACTTACTCCCTCGAACATAAACTTTACTTTTTGACTCCTTAAACTTGTATCGATCCGCACCCTAGCCTCAAAACCGTTAGGGCTTCCGCTAAACGTTGAGGTGGCACCCACGGTGTCCACGCCACTATTAAGTGTCGATCACGCTATCTATGTATACAAGGCATAGTGACTTGGCATCCATGTGGATGCCACATCATCTTCTCCAACCTCATTAGCCAAAGATATATTAGTATCTTTCGAACTTGCAAATAATCTCACTTAGCCCTTCGAACTTGAAATTTACTTTTTTGGCCCCTTAAACTTGTATTAAATGCACCCAACCCTCAAACCTTTAGGGCTTCCATTAAACATTGAGGCAATTGCCCATGTGTCTGCTAAACACGGTCCGGAGGAGAACAATGTTGATGTGCCTTCGTTTTCTACCGAGTTGTGGCCACTCAGAGGTTCCTATGATAAGTCGAGGCATGCACCAACATGGTGAAGAAGACAATGATGGCTAGCAATGCATGGTGTGTGTAGGGAAGGGGGTTAGGGTGTATGACGATCGACTTAACGCTTAATGGATATATGACCAACCACCTCAATTGTAATGGATACATGGCAATCACCTCATTGCTTAATCTAAAGTCTTAATGGTTTTGCGCTTAAGTTGCAAACAGATATAAGTTTAAAGGGTTGAAAAATAAATTTCATGTTTCGAGGGCAAAGTGAGATTCGCAAGTTCAAGCTTTGCAATGTACCTTTTTAGATAGAGGTTAGAGAAGATGGAGTGGCATCCACGTGAATGCCATGTCATTATCCCTTGTATGCATAGATAGCCTAGTCAAGATTTAACGATGACATGGAACACACGTGGACACCACCTCACTTTTAGCGGAAGATCTAACTATTTGGGGCTAGTGCAAAGAGATATATGTTTAAGGGCTAAAAAAGTAAAGTTTGAGTTTGAGGGCTAAGTATGATTGGTCGAAGTTGTCGGGACCCGGCTTTGCAAAACCGACACCTCTGTGTTTTCAATATTAGTCCCAAGGAATCATAACTAGTATACATAGTATAAACAGATGGTCAAACCATACGCTTTATTAAATTGAAATAATCATAAGTACCAAGGACTCAATGCCACTTATTACAATATCGAGTATAATAGCAAGTAGAAGAACATAAATAACCGTGATCGGTGATGTCCTGCTGAATCGCCACAGTATCTCGACCGAGGTACACCTCTAGTGATCCGGATTGTCTCCGCTCTCTCCTTCATAGTCTCTGTGAATTGTCAAAGAATTGCAAGGGTGAGTATGAGACATACATACTTAGCAAGCATTCGCTCTAGATATAATTGAGTTCTTAGCTCGAGACCGAGATGACATTCACCGTCAACTCTACATGATGAACCTTGCATGGTATTCTCGCTTCTAAGATTCGCCGCCAGACATTCTTCGCCCTATCTCTACACCAGATTAATTATTAAAAAATGAGATTAACATTGTAGAGCTGCCTAATTAACATTGTAGAGCCGCTTAAATCCGCCTTGACCGTGAAGCATAACTATCATGATAGTTTTGACTCGCAGTAATATGTACACTTTACCTATGGTACTCAACCCGATAGTGAGACTAAATCATTATCCGTATGTCTAGACTTGAGAATGCCTCACTAAGGTTTCACTCGTAGCTTTCAAGCCAAGCCGCAGGCCCCTCTGTGCTAGATGGGTATCCGTGTTGATCAAGCACACTCACACCGCTATGACATACCAAAACTAGATTTCGCAGAGTAACAAGCTAAGGCTTTGCCATTATTAGTGCCCATAGTTGTATGGTTGTAATTGGCAAGATCATCCACTATATTCGGTCATTATGTCAATCAAGGTGGCTCCATGGAACCATAGAACCACCATACAAGCAACCACCTCATGTCTACTCATGCCACTTTGATTTTAGTTTGATTAAGTTAAATCAAAACCACAGAGTAGAGAGTAGATTCTCTCTACAATGTATTTGAATTATTTTCCATCATAATAGATCTACAATTCCTATCGCATCAATATTAAGCATCTAGCTAAGTAAACACAAGGATGGCTTAAATACAAAATTATATCATACTAGCCAAAGCACTAGATAGTTAACCATGTTAATTAATAACTAACACAACATGGGCATTAATTAGAACCTAATTAGGTAAAATACTATTATCAATAGCATGCAAATTCAAAATCTAGAAAGTGATTATTAAATCTAGGATCAACATGCAACTAGCTTGCCTTGGTCCTAGTACTGAGCAACTCCTAGGAATTCATCGGCGATCTCGGCTCCCGTGTTGTCAGCCGCAACGTCTACACACAAAACAAGGTGCAATGAATACCAGAAAATCCAAAAAAATAAAAAAGAGAAAATACAGGAGGTAGATTAGAATAAAATAAGAATTATAAAATTTATTGGGAGGGGTTTGGATCTACGGATCTCAAGATAGAAAATGAAGAAGGGCATTGTTCATTGGAACCCGATGAACAATTCCTAGATTGACTGCAGCACCCAAATCGGCCTAGGCAGATTGGGTCAAAAGGAAAAGGGTTGGTTCGCTCACTCCTCACCAAGAGGAAGAGAGAGAGAGAGAGAGAGAGGGGGTGGTCGCTAGGGCATTTAGTTTGGCCTAGCGATCGTCTGCAGGCGAGGACTAGCGCCGATGAAAGGCGGCACGCAGATAGCAACGCTACAAAGGCGGCGACGATGCTCAGGAGATGGCAAGGAACGTTGATGGCTTGGCAGCTGCTTGGCGAGGCTCGGCTAGTGACGCATACCTGTCGGAGGGTCGGGCGACGGATTGGGTAGAGGCAAGACACACGGCAACAGGCAGCAGAAAGCGGGCAGCTAGGGCATCGGGTGGTGCTACTCATGGAAGGAGATGGACGGTAGCTACCTCGCCGACGGTGGCGGTGGCATCAACTCCGAGGTACATCCTGCTCTCGCCCGTGGGCTATGGTTTGGATGGATTTCTAAAGAGTCTTTAGGGTTTATATAGGGTGGATTTGGGATAGAATCCACCAAATTTGGGGCCGGTTTCGATTAGGATAGAAATGCAATGGTGGCTCACTACTAGAGAATCGCCTTTAATACGGCCATCACCCCGTTAGGCATGAACCGTGATCGACATTCACAACATCCTGCTGAATGTTACGCTGGCACGGGTTCGTTCATCCTTGTTTGAGACATCAACCGGATCGATGTTACAGAATCAATCCCGTTGGTGTTACAAACCGCATCGATGGTCATCGAAATACCAAGAACGCCAACGCAAGTGAAAGGAAGCACAATACCGGTCTATGTTCCCAACCGATTAGTATGCTATATTTGAACTCCTCATAAAGCGGAAGGCGGGCACAATACGGTCTATGTGCCCAACCGGATTAATATGCCATATTTGAACTCCTCACAGGTAAAGGGAAGGACAAGATAATACCGGCTCAGGTGTCCAATCGATTAGTATGCCATATCTGTTCTTCCTTCCTCTCCCATCCCGACTCGCCCGACTAAGAACAAGATCACGCGCCAAGAGCTTCAAGAAAGGGAGGTGCTGCCAAAATTTCAAAATTTTGGTCATTTTTACTCCAAGCCAAGTTAATCGAGGTTAGTGCATCATTCCTCAGTACATTGGATGTTCAATGGAGCTTCTTCTTTGCTTGAAAAATGAAGAAAATTTGATCTTTTGCCATGATCATTGAATGATTATGAATGTAAAGATCTAGCTCAATTTTTGTGGGATTTTTGTGGGATTATGATGTATCTCGATTGGAGGTGTAATCTAGTATTTTCTCCCATCGATGGATGAAGAATTTTGTCATGATCATTGAAAGACTATGAATGTAAAGATCTAGCTCAATCTTTTGTGAGATTTTTTGTGGGATTATGATGTATCTCGCATTGGAGGTGTAATCTAGTATTTTTTTCCATCGATGGATGAAGAATTTTATCATGATCATTGAAAGACTATGAATGTAAAGATCTAGCTCAATCTTTTGTGGGATTATGATGTATCTCGCATTGGAGGTGTAATCTATGATTTTTTCCCATCGATGGATGAAGAATTTTGTCATGATCATTGCAATACCGAGCAAATAATCATTTTATAGAAAGCAATTCTATGAAAATATAGTTCTTTACAAAATATGTAATGAAATAAATTTATTTTAAGTTTATAGTTGGCTTTGAAATAAGAATTGCCCTAGGTAGGAATAAAATATAGTTATTTTAAATTTATGTGATGCAATTAACCCTAGGTAGGAATTAATTTAGCCACATAAAATTTTAAATATTTTTCAATAAATTTAATTTTCTCGAATTTGGAAAATGTTCAATAATTAATTTTTGGAGAATGAGCTAAGAATTACCTTAATGTAACATAATGTAGATGGACCGACGATGGATGTACATGGACCGACGCCTCCTGAGTTCTTGTGGTTTGCAAGCTTTTCTTTATGCGCCGATGCATACACGACGTCAAAGTTACATATGTTGTCCATGCATAGACTACAAAGAATGAGAAGGAGTGGCTAAACACTACCACCTTCACTTCCATTTGCTCTCAAGAGGTTTCATGCCAAACTATACCTCTTGGACCAAGCACGTGAAGAAGAGATTATACGGGAAGACGGTGAAGAAGAAAAGAAGAGGTGGACAACAATATCCCGGACGATGGCCAACACTTGCTTTCAAGATACAATGGGTGATTTTGGCGATGATGACCTAGAGCAGATGTCGCTTGATGGAGAGGAGAATACACCGATGAAAGGCATTATGAAAAATTCCAGCTTGTGGGAGGACCATGGGACCTCAAGTACCCAAACCGCCGACAGGCCACAAAAAGTCGCAGACTACACTAGAACCGACATAATGGAAGGCAACCAATGGTTTGTCCGATAAGGGATTCGATGAGTTGTTATGCTTGATAAAGAAATTGCTTCCAGAGGGTAACACGTTGTTCGAAACTACGCACGATGCCAAGCAAGTAGTCCGTCCATTGGGGTTGGAGGTACAGAAGATACATGCATATCGTAACGATTGTATCCTTTATCTCAATGAGTATGAGAACTTGGAAGCTTGTCCGTGCAAAACTTCTCGGTTTAAAACCAGCGTGATGACATAGGTGAGGTAGAGGGCAACAGAAGAAGAAGAGACCCCCGCTAAGGTGGTATGGCATTTCCTATAATCCCTGCTGAAGCGCTTATTTGCAAGCAAAGTGCATGTCCGTGATGATGTCGGCACAAAGAAGATCGTAAGGACGACGGAAGGTTAAGTCACCCCGCCGACGGCTCGCAATGGAGGAAAGTAGATAGAAAATACCCGACTTTGCTAAGGATCCGAGGAACATAAGGTTTGGGTTGAGTAATCGATGGGATGAACCCGCTCGGCGAGATGAAGCAAAGCCACAAAGACTTGGCCCGTGACTCTATGTATCTACAACCTTCATCTTTGGTCAGGTCAAGCGGAAATACATTATGATGTCGTTGCTTATCCAAGGCCCGAAGCAACCTGGAAACGACATCGACGTGTACCTCAAACCATTAGTTAATGATCTGCTAACGCTGTGGAATGATGGTGTACGGTATGGGATGAGTACAAAGAGATTATTTCACCCTCCGCATTGCTATTTGTAACCATCAATGACGGCCTGCATTTTGGTAACCTCGTCGAGCCTATCAATCAAGGGATATAAAGCTCGATCGAGTGCTTAGAGGATACGGACAGCAAGTACCTAACAAACTCTCAAAGGTTGTGTACATGGGCCATCGAGGTTCCTCAATCAAGCACCTGCTACGAGCAACCGTGTTAATTTTGATGGGACGAAGAAAACTTAAGAAGCCCAAACATCATAGCGGGCGTATGTATTTTCTATGGTAAAGGATCTCGAAGTAGTTTTTGGAAAGGGTCCCGTAGCAAACCCGTCCCGCCACTCCCTAATGAAGATGCTAAGAAGAATCCAATTTGGAAGAAGAAGTCAATATTTTGGGACTTGCCTCATCGAAAGACTTAGAGGTGCGCCACTCATCGGACTTCATGCATATCACGAAGAATGTCTCAGGTGAGTCTACTAGGCTTCCTCGGATATGTACTAAGAAATCAAAAGATACACTTCAAGCACGAAAAGACCTACAACTATTAGGACTTAGGGAAGACCTACATCCGCAACAGAGAGAGAAAGGGCATTACCTCCATCCCGCGAGCTACACTCTAAGTAAGGAAGAGAAAAAAAACATAATTAAGTTGTTGACTGGTGTGAAGGTCCCTTCAGGGTACTCCTCGAATATAAGAAGACTGATAAACACAAAAGAAAATAAAATCGTAAACCTGAAATCACATGATTGTTATGTGTTGATGACACAATTGCTCCTAGTGATGGTGAGAGGCATTTTGCCGGACATGGTACGAGGGACAATCATAAAGGTGTGTTCGTTCTTCAACGCAATATCACAGAAGGCCATAGATCCGGATAAGCTATCTAATCTACAAGATGACATTGTCTCTAGTTTGGTTAACCTCGAGATGATCTTTCCACCATCCTTCTTTGATATGATGGTCCATCTCATGGTTCACATGGACAAACAGATACAAATTCTCAGACCCGTGTTCTTGCACAGTATGTTCCCTTTCGAGAGGTACATGGGTGTCCCAAGAAGTATGTTCATAACCGGTCACGTCCTGAAGGTCAGATTGCCTGTGGTGTTGGTACGAGAGGAGGTTATTGAGTTCAAGGCCGACTAGATTAATGATCTGAATCCGATTACGCCCCTCAGATCACGCCACGAGGGAGGCTATGGGGAAAAGGTACTCTAGGGAGAAAAGAATCCTCTTACCAGATATACTTACATTTAGACAAGCACATTTCACGGTGTTGAAACAAGCAATTTTAGTGGCTCAAGATGTCCGTGATCACGAGAACATTCTACGCGACCAATACCGTGGAAGTTAGATAAGTGGATCGCAGACAAGCAAGTGGAGAGTTTCGTGGGTGGTTACAAAAGCAATTGTTGGGCGAGGAGGAGTCCATGAGCAGCTTGCAACTATTGGCTCGGGGACCATCCATGACAATCATATCATGGCAAGGGTATGAGATAAATGGGTACACCTTTTATATGAAAGCCTGTGATAACAAGAGCACCAACCAAAACAAAGGGCGCCCCCAGATAGATGCCTTGGACAAAATGGAAAGATGGACACCTACTATGGTTTCATAGAGGAGATCCGGGAGCTCGAGTAAGGACCTTGAAAGTCCCTCTGCTTTGGTGCCAATGGGTCAATCTGACATCCGTGGAGATCGATGAGTACGGTATGACAACCGTGGACTCGAAAAAGTGGCTTCTGTGGATGAACCATTTGTGCTTGCCAATGATGTCACACGTATTTTACGTGATGGACATGGGCAAAGAAACCGAAAAGGTAAGGGCAAGCCTACTAAAAGCAAGACAAAGTCTACCAAAAACAAACGGCAGAAGGAGAACAGTAGCGGTAGCAATCAGCGAAGGCTCCACGTGGTTCTTCCAGGTAAAAGAAGGATTGTCGGAGTTGAGGGCGTCGCAGACGAAGAAGAGTATAATCAGTTCGACGAGCTACCGCCTTTCGGTGAATGTAGATATCGCGTTCTCAATGATGAGGAGGAAGCTCCCTATGTACGTCACGATCATAATGAAGGATCACTTGTAAAAACAAAGTAGTTGCTATTTGATAATTAATGATAAATTACAAGACTGTGAACTCAATTTTTCACATTTTTGTGATATTTTTATTTAATTTGTATAGGCTCCCAGCAATTTTCTATAATTTTCGAGTAATTTATGGCAAATTACTAACACTAACATGTGGGACCCATAAGAGATGGGCCTACATGTCTGTTACTACAATTTTGGTGTTTCAAGCCATTTTGTTATGACAGGAGCATTAGAGTTTTAATAAATAGATAACATTTTATATTTGTAAAAGAGTTTACAGAATTTTGAGTAAATCTTTGATAATTTTACATTTTGTAGTAAATCTTTGATAATTTAACATTTATCAAAGAAATGTAGAAAAATTAATGATAAATTACAAGGTCATAACTCAATTTCTCACATTTTTGTGATATTTTTATTTAATTTGTATAGGCTCCCAAAGAATTTTCTATAATTTTGAGTAATTTATGGCAATTATTAACATCGACATGTGGGACCCACAAGAGATGGGCCCACATGTCCGCATTACAATTTTGGTGTTTTCAACCGAGACTATGTGGTTATCAATCCGGTTGCTATTTCCAACCGGACTAGATAAAGATTAATTCCGTTGGTGTTCCAACCGGATCATTGGGAATCCAAACGACGCGAATATTGGCGCGAACCGACGCTTCGCCTTCGTCGCCTCTTCTTTAAAACCGACGATCTTCCATCGCTTCTTCAGACTCGATCCTCTTCAGACTCGATCCGCTTCTTCCTCTGCGCAGACGATCCATGGCTTCCCTTCTTCCCCACCGCTTCTTCCCCGCCTTCGCGGGTGTGCTTCCATTGCCGCCACCGCCGTTTATCCACCGCCGTTTTCCGACGACGCCATTCCTCCTCGAAGCGCATGCGCATCATGCGTCAGAAGTCGAGGAAGGAGTCCGTTTTCACCCGGAGTTCTCCATGTTTGACGAATCGTCTGACGACATTTACGACGAGGTCGACTTTCGACGAGGAGACGACGCCGAGGAGGAGGAGGAGACGACGACGACGACGACTACCACGACGATCCGTGGGAGGAGGAGGAGGACCATGACGACGACGACGTTGACGCCCCGACGATGGCGCCAACGCCGACGAGGAGGAGGAGGATTACTTATTTACTACACCGCCGCCTAAATTTATTAGTTAGTTAGTTAATTAATTAGTTAATTAGAAATTATCTTTTGAGGTAACCTCGTGGGATATGTACAGTACCATTATTGTAAATTATATATGTACATTTTCTATAATATATATATATATATATATATATATATATATATATATATTTGGACCCATAAGATTTGTTCTCACATTTTTTGAGCCTTTTACTATTTTGTATAAATCAGAAATTTTAATACATTTATTCACAAATACATTTATAGAAAATTGTTGGGAAACATACAAATTAAATAAAAAATCCCAAAATTCATAAAAAATAAAAATTGACACTTCAAATTATTTTACTGGGTATTTAGAGTAGTATGTGCACACCCGCCGCTATGCTTTATTTTATTTTAATGGAATCAATCCCGTTTGTGTCTCCAATCGACTATGGGTCATCAATCCCGGTTGGTGTATCTAACCGACTATGTGAGGACTCCAGCCGGAGACCTGATCAATCCCGGTTGGTGTGTCCAACCGGTCCGAGAACCCCATCAATCCCGGTTGGTGTGTCTAACCGACTATTCGTTATCAATCCTGCTGGTATCTCCAACCGGATTAAAGGTCCTATTTATAAACATTTCGCGGAGATTTGAAGACAAAACTCAAATCTCTCTTCGCGCTCAACCCTAAATCGACGCCGCCATCGCCGCCTCCGAGCCGCTGTTTCAACGCCGCCGTTTCACGCCACCACCGTTTCAACACCGCTTTTCCAACGCCGCTGTTTCACGCCACCGCCCAAAGCCGCTCTTCAACGCCGGCCGTTTCACGCCGCCATCTCCACGCGCCGCTTAGGCCGCTCGCTAACGCCGCTGTTTCAACACCGCCGTTTCACGCCGCCGCCGCCGCTTCTCTTCAACGCCGCTGTTTACACCGCCGTTTCACGCCGCCGCTTCCACGCTGCCGCTTCCACGCCGCTTCTCCAACGCCGTTGTTTCAGCGCCAAGATCCACGCCGGTCTTTCAACGCGGTCGTCTAACGCCGCTTCCACGCCGTCCTCTCCAACGCCGGTCTCTCCTTTTGCACTCAATTTTCTATTGTGCTTGTGTTGTACATGAGTAATTTCCTTGAGTGGTACTAGTGTTGGGTGGTCATGCATAGATTTTAGATGTGTGATTGCTCGATGATATAGTGCATTCGAGATTAGTGTGCAATTTAGAGACATAAACTTGGCTTTTGAGATATTTGTGTAATCATTGATATTGATGAACATGCTACTTGTAGTAGGTTAATTGATTGCTTCATTTCTCGCTTAAATTGTTATTTCGTGGTCGATCTCGCCGCCAAGGATAAGTGTACGTATTGTAATTGGAAGAAGCGATTGATACTGTTTTATGGCACGGCCGCCTGCTTGGCCATCTATTTGATTGTTGCTAGTGCAGGTCACTTCTTTAAAATTTATAGAACAAAAGTTATAATCATTGCTTAATGGATTTGGGTATGGTGTGAATGTTGGATTCTTGTTTAGTTAGGTATTTTAGGTGGTGATAATTTTGAGAAAGGAGGAAAGAAAATGACTTATATATGCAGATGATTGAAAAGAAAAATAGAGGTATATGAGAAAACACCTCATTAAAATAGCATGCATGCCTTATATTTATACGCAAGATAATTTTGTTATGATAGCAATATTATTTTTGTTAAATTTCAAAGGCCTTTTTCTCGTCACGATGGCGAGTGGAGGGTATAATGACGACGACATAATGAGTGACATAATTGCACAAGGCTATTTTCCGCAGATGACCTCGTGGATCAACCTGGGTAGCCGATGAGGGCCCCCCTGCCGCCAATGCCGCCAGACATCGAAGCCATGCCGAGGACAATGAGACCACCAATCTCCTAGACAATCACGCCAACGGGTGTCAACAAGAAGTCGAGAGCAAGACACATAATCACCGGTCACGAGACGGCGAGCCTATGAAGCCGATAAGGCGATTGGGCCGTTTAGATCAACATTTGGCTTGATCGTCAGGGACCACGTGCCCATTAGCATTGCGAAATGGGACGACGTACCTGCAGACCTGAAGAACATGCTATGGATGGATATGAAGGAGACATTCACCTTCCCCGAAGGGACCAAACAGAAGGTGAAGAGTTACACATTAAAGAGAATGGCACTGGCATTTCAGACGTTCAAAAAGAAGCTGAACAATGCATATGTTCGAAAGAATCTAACCCCCGACTTCAATAAGTTCCCAAAGCTTCAAGATCACTAGGATGAATTCGTGAGGTACAAGAATTCGGAACAATATCAGAGTTTAAGTGAAAAGAACAAGCAGAATGCAGCAAAGAAGCAATACCACCACCGCTCGCCCCGGTGGTTACCGCAAGGCGATACCTAAATGGGACAAGAGGAACATGACTTGTCGGTGAAGGGTGTTGAACCCAGAATAATGAGATGGTCAAATAGATCGAGAAATTGGTTCTTGGTCATGACGGCGGCCTTGATGACGACGGTAGGACGGTGTTTGGTGACAAGATCGAGAAGTTGCCGAAGGCTTGAAGAGGCTAACAATGAGTCGCCCGCTGCACCTTCATGCCGCATGAGAGAATGATGAGCTAACAAGGGCCCTACAGAACCTCGAGCACCCCGGACGCACACGAGGCATTGGTGTCGCCCCGTGGAAGGTGGGTTTCGCCGTAACGCAGCTACTTACAGAGTCGGGCGAGAGGCAAGGCCCGACAGCACAACAATTTTCGTGACTGCAAGATGTCCCGAGAGCAACACAAAGCGAGCATACAAGAAACGGTTCAAGAGAGGTGCAATTTAGCCTTGAGCCAACAATGGAGGAGGGCCTTCCACAACTTCACAAGAATCCTAACGCCATCGCCCCTCCACATGACGGAAAGCAACAAGGCTTCCGCTGGCTGCCGAAGAGGACTTGGGACGCTATCCCGGACTACATCACGCCGCAAACCCCTTGTGAGTTGCACGTCAAGCACCTAAACTTGTCCTTGAAGGCGGCCAGAGGCATGGCTTACCCGGTGGAGTCGATAGCTCATCCATGGCCAACCGATAGCGCTTGCTACACCAAGGTCTCAAAGGACGAGGTATACCTGTGGTACGGGACCTTGACCTTGATTTCAAGGAGGTGACGGAGTATGAAGCTAGGAGATGCAAGGCACGGGCCATCGTGCCGCAAGCGGTTCATAATTTTGCGACATAACGTGGACATGTCCTTCCACGGTCTCAGAGTCAATTCCACAACCTCTTGCACCTCTCCGAACGGCCACACTCCTCAACGAAGCCCGCCTCCTCAATGAAGCCCCGCAAGTGGAACTCCAACTCCAACATCGCTTCCCAAGCAGCGCGGACTGAGTCAAGCAACTCTACTGGGAGGCCAAGACTTCTCAAGAAGGCAGGTCCACCAAATCCAAAAAGAAATCTCCTCCGTCGGGCGTACCATATGACCGATGAGGAGAACGAGCGGTAGTAAGAGCCGAGGTCACCGCGACATTTCGCTAAGAAAGCATCTCCACCGAGGGTCAAACTGCACGGATGAATGGCACCGAGGCAAGAAGTGTCTGAAAACATTGAAAGATAGCATACGAAACCAGAAGGCCGGTCAGATCAGACTACGAGCGATCTTATGTAAGGAATCTGATAAGAAGATGCCACAGGAGCGCAGTGCAGAAGAGGTTGTGCAGGAGATGAAGAATTTCTACGATGAAACTGGACTTGATCCAGATCAGGTATTGGGCCACAAGGATATCCCAATAGCAGAGGTAGCATGGAGATTTGTGCCGAGTGCATCATTAGTCAGGCATGAGGAGATTCCTCAGCTAACAACGAAAATGCGGCAACTCCACCAATGGTACTTGCACGCGCCAAACATGGACTAGATATGTTCGCAAATCCAGATCAAGCAACAACACTTCTTCATGGGGACTCAATTTTAGTGTCATGGGAGCCTCAGACGAGTTATACCAGCAAGGGCCCTCGACGTGAGCATGTTGGGTTGTTGGACTTTGTAAGTGTCTGCTTTAAATTTCAGCGTGAGCCCCTTACACTGTACTAACTTACAAGCCTAACTAATTTCTTCTTGTGTAGAATGGAGATGCAAAGATGCTAAAGGGAGCAGATTTACAAAGATTGGCTTTCTTGACCCAAGAGTTATCAACCAAAGAAACAGCTTAGGGCCCACCCAAAAGATACAGAGGAGAACATATACAACGCTAATGGGCCAAAGATTCAAGTCACAGATACTTCTAGCCTATGACTTCGAGTATGTGTTTTTTTACCACCTCGTTCTAATCCTTTTTCTTAATAGGGTGTTACAACAAATGCTAACATATATATGTGCAGCTTTCACTGGGCCCTTTTTATTATTGAGCTAGATAGAAGCCAAATCATGGTTATGGACTCTCTGAAAACCCCCGAAACGCATAAAGACCTCATTGCCATGCTTAACCCAGACATTCTTGTTCCTTTCATTATTGTGCTAGTTCTGTTCTTTCCATTCAAACAAACTCTAATAATATATAAAACGTAATCACATGTGTAGTGCCTTCGCAAGTTTCCGTGAAAAAAATGTTGGGGAATTCAAGAAGAATTTTGAATTGCGCCGCTAAATATGTATGAATATCTTAATACTAGCTTTGTAGTTAACTTAATTTTCATGCATCCATTTCACGCTTCTAACATTTTTACCATTGTGTCTTGCATCACCGTCCGAAACAATTTATGCGGCTTCTATGTATGCGAGATGATGCACAACTTTGTCGGAGGCAATCACGACTACACGAGAAAAGGTGAACAGCTTTAGGTAAGTATATGTAATTAGTATCTTACTAATGCCTAGCTATTTTCGGACATCGATCTTCTATAAATTCAAAGATTAATTAGTTAATTTTCCTAATTAAAAATACGGCGAAAAAAGGTTTGGACAAAGGCCCGGAACTCTCGCCGGTGCGTGTCAAAACAATACAAGAGCAACTCGCCGGCTTCATTTTTAATGAGGTCGTAAGTCCTACGGGCGAGCATTACCACCACATTTTTAATCATGTTTCGGAGTCGGAGCCCGCCAAAGAGACCGGTCAACCGTCGGGGTCGACATCTACGGCTACCAAGAGCAATGCACGTAAAAGATCCCGATAAACAAAAATATGTGTAATTGTGTATATATGTGATACTTATATATAGGCTAGCTAGCTAACTAGGTATTGTAATACATTTTTATTAGTTGTAATTAAAGTTTTAATGAATGTCCTTTGATTTAATTATCAGCTAATTGTGCATGATTGTGATACTAATATGGGTTTAATTAATTGTGATTTAACACATGCATGTATAAATAAAATAAATATAATAGCCAGGGGCCACAGATAATAAAATAAATATAATAGCTAGGTGGTGAATATCATGATTAGAGTCCCGATTGGACACACCAACCGGGACATCAATGTCTCGGAACCGGGACTTATTTAAGTCCCTGTTGGAGATACCAACCGAGACAATAAGTCCCGTTGGAGACACCAACCGGATCGATAGGACCCCGCCAACAGATATGGGTCTTAGTCTCGGCTTGTTGGAACCGGATCGATGCCCGAAGGCATCGGGCCTCAAGATTGGCTGTCCCTGCTCAGAACCGGATCAAGCCTGCTCCAACCGGATCAAGCCCGATTCCCTAGTAGTGGCTAGAGATATGAAACGGTTGAGCCAGAGATGGACTCGCCGATAGAACCATCGGTGAAAACCGATGAGATTAAGGAGAATTATTAGAGATAGAGGGATGGATTAGGGCTAGAGAGGAAGGAAATAGAGATAGGGATAGAGGAGCTAGAAACATGACATGGCTCGACAAAGAAGATCATGGCCAAGGGAGGAGAAAGAAAATGGCGGGAAAATGTAACTGAAGAATTTTTCTAAAATTTGAATCAAAACTGAAATCTTTGATTTTGAATTTAAATTGAGATTAAATTTTGAACTTCCAATTTTTCAAGATGTCATACAAGTTTAGAGACAACAATGTAATTTTTTCTTCAAATTATCGAATATATTCATCAGATATTGTTATTTGTATCCATATCTAATGGATAACGCGCGTGATACTACATCCGAATCTTTATCTAGTTGAACTCTAATAGTATCTGAATCTAGCCAGATAAAATGAAATTATCCAATTTTCATCCTAGTTTTAGGTGAGAGCAAAGTTGGGTGCACTTTCTCTAGCTATCTTGTCGATCCGGTCTTGGAGTGCAGCACTCTCTCTAGCTATCTAATCCACGTCTTGTGTAGTGTACTTCTTTACGTGTAAGTGTGCACAACGTTTTTGTTTGCTATGGGATCTTTGGTACATTGCACTTGCACTTGCACTTTTTCATTAATATATAATATAATGTAAGCATCCAAAGTGATAGATGGCCTAACTTGAGACGGCATTGCAAGGAATGCATGGTGCGTATGCGGATGTAGTCGTTTTGGGTTAGGCGAAAAAAATGACCAATCACTCCTTTTAACACTTCATGGTAATGATACTATACGATTATTTCGCTAATAAAACACTTCATGCGAATGGTATTATACCGTTATTTCACATGTAAAAACATTTGAGATGGATAAAAACAAGGAAAAAAATATTGATTTGTTCCCTAAACTTTTGTCCTCATCCTTATTTTGGTCTCTCAACTCTAAAAAGGGGTTAGATTGCTCCTTAAATTATTAAAACCGTACTAATTTGGTCTTTTGACCGGTCAACACCACCAAACTAGTTTGGTTCTTTGACCGGTCAACACGGTAGTTTTGGAGTGGTTTTGTTGATATGACATTCACATACCCGCCGCCGCAGGTCGAACATGTGGACTCCTCACCTTCCTCTCTCTCTCACTACAGAATCGGCCGCAATCTTGAGGGCCAAAGAATTTCTCGAGGGCCAAACTAGAGCCCTCGATATTACAAGCCTAATCGCAAGGGCTAAATAAAAACAATCGAGAGAATAGCTAAATCTCGAGGGCCACCACAAAACCCTCGAGAAACCCGGCCACCGGAACGGAAGGCGCTGCCGTCATGTTTCTCGAGGACCATTGTTAGCCCTCGAGAAACAGACGTTGTTTGCGCGCGTCCTCATCCGCGGGCCCACATGTCGGCGGGGTGCTAGCACTCGAGGGCTACGCCAGCCCTCGAGAAAATAGGGCGCTGGCTGCGTTTTCATTCAGCGGCCCACATGTCGGCCGGTGTGTTAGGGCCCTCGAGAAAGAAGCCTATTCATCAGGCCACATGTCGGTGATTGGTATAAGCTATCTCGAGGGCTTTATTCGCCCTCGAGAAACGTGCCCAATTATTTCCCCGCTGCCCCGCCGCTTGCATTTTCACGCCAACGTCGGTTCCTCGCCGCCTCAAAGAAGCCACCGCGCCCCTGCCGCCACCCGGTTCCCCGCCGCCCGCCAGTGTCCCCGCCGTCATGTTTCTCGAGGACCACTGTTAGCCCTCGAGAAATAGGACGTTGTTTGCGCGCGTGTCCTCATCCGCGGGCCCACATGTCGGCGGGTGTAGCTAATTCTTGAGGGCTACGCCAGCCCTCGAGAAAATAGGGCGCTTTCTTGGCGCGCGCTTTCAAGGGCCTACATGTCACGGGGTAAGTTAGGGCCTCGAGAAAGAAGCCTATTCATCAGGCCACATGTCGGTGATTGGTATAAGCTATCTCGAGGGCTTTATTCGCCCTCGAGAAACGTGCTCAATTATTTCGCTGCCCCGCTTCGCTTGCATTACGCCAACGCCGGTTCCCGCCGCCTCAAAGAAGCCACTGCTGTCGCCGCTGCTGCCGGTTCCCCGCCGCCGCCCTGCCTCAAGGCCGCTTCGCTGCCATTGCCGCAGCTTCTTCCTCCGCTGCTGCGCAGTGCTACCCACCACCGCCATCGACCTGGAACCCACCACCGCCATCGACCATGAAACCCACCACTGCCGCCGACTCACGCAGAAAGGTAAATGCTACCGGCTTTTTTAAATTTGAGTGCATACTCGAGGCCAAAAACAACTCTCGAGATTAGGTTAGTTTTAACTACTAATTAGACTAGCTAACGACATATTGACATGTGATTTGCACCTAGCATCTAATGAATTTAGTTTAGTAATAATTATTTTAATATTTGTTATAACTTTAGGTCTATTAGTAATTATTTACCAATTTAGTCTAATATAATGTAGTATTTGTTATAACTTTAGGTCTACTAGTAAATATTTACCAAATTGTTATTAATAATTTAGTAATTATTTGACATAAGGTTAGTAATTACTTTTTTTATATAGTGTTTTTAGTATGTAACTATTACTTTATGAATTTAGTATAATGTTAAATTTTTTAGAAATTTAGTGTAATGTTAATTAATACTTTACTTAACTTAGTGTGTAGTAAGTAATATCTTTTTTCAATTATGTCTTTGAAATGTTAAGTTTCTTTTGATTGATGATAATCGATGTTCAATAAATATGTCCATAGACCATGTAACCTAGCCGTAAGTCACCTGTTCGGGAACGACACAACATGTAAGGTGACCGGATGGTGATTCGTCTGTTTCCATTACAAGTTGTGAACCACGTTCCCGAATTGTCCAGTGGATGACCCCGATAGATGGGCATCCGAAGGATGACCCACGAATGACCGCTTGGGTACTATTCGATGTGTCTCCCATGAATTTGAGATGAGGTGTCGGTAGCATAACCTTATGGTTCTCCAGTGCATAAAATGAGAGTTGGGGTGCTGGTAACAGCACTCTGACCATAGTTGCACACGGAGAACCTTAGGGTTATGCTGCCGAAATTTCGTCTTGGGTTCAGAGGTGACACAACGGATAGTACCCAAGTGGTCATTTGTGGGTGGGTTTAGAAGCCTTCCCAAGCTATAAAATGTATGGAATTGCAGGTGTGCAGCTGCTGCACAGCTAGGGCAGCAGTTGCAGAAATTGTGTTTTTTTTTAAAAAAAAATAAAAATTTATTTTTTTTCTTTAAAAAAATCTCTCGAGGGCCCTATATAGCCCTCGAGAATAACAGAAATACCACAGTTCTAGAGGGCCAGAAATGGCCCTCGAGAATAACAGAAGACCCACATTTCTCGAGGGCCCACACTGGCCCTCGAGAATACTCAAGGCCGCCAAGCATTCATCATCCGCATAATTTCTCGAGGGCCTTAGGCCAACCTCGAGAAACATATTTCGAGGTGAACCTCGAGAATAGCCATTTTTCTCGAGTAGCTATTATCGAGAGTCAATTCTCGAGGGCTAGCCCTCGAGAAACATGTTGCTCGAGGGTTTTTGGCCCTTGAGATTACAGACGATTCCTGTAGTGTCTCACTTGTTTGTATATATACGCCACTTAAACCACCCCAAAACCGTTTATATAGATGGCATGTCAATGAAACCGCCCTAAAACCACTATGTTGACCGTGAAGAGACCAAACTGATCTATTTTTAACAATTGAGGGCCGACCTAACTCGGTTTTAGAGTTTATAAACCAAAATAGGATGAGGACAAGAGTTTAAAGACAAATGATACTTTTTTCCTAGAAACAACTAGTCACCCAGGCATAAAAAATTTGCATCTCTCCTGTCTCAAAGCTAACTATACAGTTTATACTGCTCCACTTGGATGTATACTAGTTTTTCCCCTCTAGATATATAAGGACAAAATCACAATATGATTCCTATGTTTATCATCATCATCTAATATCTATGCTTCTACTTCGTCTCAAACGTATACGGCTAGACACCATCACTCCAAGGCACACGAAACACCCTGTCACGATGAACTTGCTTTAGCTTCTACAAGCGGAAGACCCCAAGAAACGGCGAATGCACTGATCCAATCCACAAGTTCCCGTCCCTCTCTTCTACCTCGCTGATCGACCTGAACGCCTCCCGGGCGGCGCCATGGACGCTCACCGCCTCCACCGTCTTCCCATCCTCGCTCAGCCTCAGCGCGATGACCTGCCGGCCGAGCCCGCCCAGGAGCGCCGTGATGCACTGGACGCGGTGCGGCGGCAGCTTTCCGATCAGCCGCCGCAGCCAGGGGTAGGAGATGGACCACTCGGCGATCTTGCCCTCTTGGCATGGAGGCCGACCCAGAACCCTCCTCGCGGGCTCATCTTGATGTTGTCCGGGAACCCCGGCAGCGTCGCGACCTCCTCGAGAGTTGAAGCCCTCGCCGTCTTGAGCCAGTACCGGAGGATCTTGCCCGTCGTCGTCTCCGCAAGGAGGAGGTAGGAGCCGTCGCTGCTCATGGCCAGGCCGTTGGGGAAAGACAAGCCGTCGAGCAGGACCTCGACTTGGCCGTTCTTGGGGTCGTACTTGAGCAGTCTCCCCGTGTTGTCGCCGGAGATGACGATGTTCAAGAACTCCCTTCTCTGGAATCTCGTGCTGGTCTCGGTGAAGTAGATGGCGCCGGTGTCGTGGTCGACCTCGACGCCGTTGGCGAAGCCGAACCGGCTTCCAGGCCACTCCGGCACGAGCGGCCGGGACACGTTATCTCCTTTGCCGATGACCCTCAGGCCGAGGTAGGCGTCGGCGACGTAGAGCTCGCCGGTGTTGGCGTTGAACTTAAGGCCGAGAGGGCGCCCGCACTCGTGCTCCCGGCCGGGGTCCTGCGATCCTCGGCAGCTATCCAACCTGCAGCTCATTCAGACGCCATTAATCGTGCGTCAACAAGATGATGATCTCGAGTACTTAATACTTAGTTACTAGTAATCTTTTGAAGTTTTTCGCCATTAATCCGATGGCGCAACAGTGCTTAGCTCAAAGCTCGGCGTGTGGATCAAGATTGAAGGCACTTACAGCGCCGGCGCGGAGGACGAGTGCTCGGCCCACCGGCGCTCCGCCCGCCGCCACCTCAAGATCCTCCCGTGTCCGACACGCCCGTGTACGGCCCCTCGTCCTCCCCGTCGAACGCGACGCTCTCCGGCCCCGCGGCGCCGTCGAGCGGGATCAGCTTGACGTCGCCGCCGCCTCTTATCTCTAGCATCCTCACGTCGCTCCGCGAGTCCATCGAGAGGATCACCGCCACGACGGAGACGGCGAGCGCCAGCAGTTTGGTGGCGCCCATGGCAACTTGAAAGCTTAGGTGAACTAGTGAGCTAACGTTTTATATGCAAGTGATGCAATCATGTTGGGCTTGGTTTTATACTTCATAGGCAGGCATGGGCCTGGTTTTAAATGAAGGAAAATCGATCTTTGGTTATGGCTCGACCCACCAAACAAACGTAAGGCTTAGGGTATTTTTGGCATCATGAATTTTTCATAGTTAAAAAATTTATCCATCTCTAGCAAAACAGTAGTAGATTAATCGGGTTAGATGACAAGCATAAAACCTTGGTTTAGTTAACATAGCTACTCACCTAGGATAAGGTTAGTTAGCTCGGTTCATCTAACCCTGAGCTAAACAAATTGTAGAGCCTCTTTAGAAAGAGGATCCAACCAAATGGTATTAGATTAACTTAGGTTCGGATTAGTTGCCAAATGAAAAATTGGGTTAAACTAAGATATCTAGGAAAACTCTAGGAATCTATCCCAAACCAACGGAAGCCTTACGTCCTCTAGAAATAGAGGAATTAACAAGAGGTTGATTTTTTTAGTTTCATCGATATAAGGTTTGTATATCTCTTTGAGAAAAAAAGAGTAGTTTTTCCTGTTTGAATAAAGGAAAAAACTGATCTTTTAACATCACAAGAGGTAGGTCTTTTATTTTTCTACTCCATGTATGCTATCCTCAATTGTTATTCGCTACAAGTTAAGCATGTATATATGATCTCAAACTAATATGATTTGGGATTGACTCCTCGTCAATCGCATGCATGCAATTCACTATGCAGGTGACTACCCCTCCTCTTCCTCACTCAGGCGTTGCCTTCTTCTTCTCTTCCTCGTATTCGGTGCTGTCCCTCCTCCTTCCTCTTGTCAAAGTGCTCCGCACACACCTCCACTGCCGTCGTCTCCACCCCCGCCGACCCACCTACCCGCAGAAGGCGGCACCCTCACCGCCTCGCCGTTCCACCCTTTGATTCTACCGCCATGCTAACCACACCTACCCTAATTTTAGCCCGCCATGTGTCGATACCCCCGCAGCTACCGTCCTCCAACCAACCACACTCAACTCTGGCGGCACCACCACCTCCTTGCTACACCGCCTTCCATTGCCCGGCCTCCCTCTAAACCCGAGGGCACGGGTAAACCCCAACCTGAATATGAACCCTAACCCTACCCCAATCCTGGCGGCGTGATATCGATGGAGAGAAGGACTAAAGAAGAGGGGAAGGGGGCGGCGCCACCAAAGGGAAGCAAGCAAATCTGATATGATTTCATACAACTATTTGACAGCCAACCTACCAATATATGACAAGCCAAACTTGCAATGAACAATAGTTGAATAATTGATATATATATATATATATATATATATATATATATATATATATATATATATATATATATATAAAGACTATAGAACACCTAGGTGTTCTTTAACTAAATAACACCCACGTTTATAGGCTGCTACGTGTCCACCCTAGCCTCCCTCCACTACTTTCCACTACTTTCCCGTGCACAGGTTCCGGCAAACGCGATTATAGTAAAGATGTGTATTAGATATAGTAAACTTTCTAAAAAATTATAGTAAACACGAAATAAATCTAAATCAGCTTGCTCCCCAAGCCTATCCACTTGCCACATGGTGGAGGATGACGTGAGCATTTTTACCAAATTTTATTTGGTATTTTCGCAATAACTTTTGACTGAAAAATCCAATTTATAAATCGTTTTCATATTTATGTTCGTTACATTTTTTCGAACAAAACTAGACCGATCTTGCCATATATATATTTTATAGTAAAGTGGTTTACTATATTTTATAACAACATTTACTAGAGTCCGAACATTGTAAAATTGCAATATTAGTTACGTTCCAAATTCTAGTAAGCTTCTTATTAAGATATAGTGTATGCTATAGTAAATTTGTCCTGAGAAAATAGTAAACCACTTTACTATTAGAATATACATGCATGATCGGTCTTGTTTTATTGAAAAAAATATCAAGAATACATATGTGAAAACGGTGCATCAATCGGAGCTCCTAATCAACGGCAAATTGGAAAAAAAGGAAAAACAATCACGTCATTAATGCACATGTGCCATTACATTTTTTCATATTTGTGTTCGTTACATTTTTTCAATAAAATAGAACGGTCTTGCCATATTTTTTTTTAATAGTAAATCAGTTTACTATACTTTATAGGAAATTTTACTAGGACGTGAACATGATTACAATGTAACATTAGATGTGTTTTCAGATTATAGCAAAGCTCCTTGTAAGGTGTAGTAAACCACTTTTCTAAAAAAATATATGCATGATCGGTCTAGTTTTGTTTAAAAAAATGTTAAAAACATGTATGTGAAAACGATTTGTTAATGAGAACTCTCAGTCAACAGCCAAAGTGAAAAAAAAAGAAAAATAATCACGTTATTAATGCACCTGTGCAGACACATGAATTAGTTTTGCCCAGTTTTTGTTCGTTAATATTTTACTATTTTCTGTGTGCGACTTTACTATAACGGATATACAGATTTACTGTATCGGCTCTGCTCGAGACTGCACACATGAGAGAGGTGGAAAAGAGTGGGAGACACGTGACACAATATAAAAGTGGATGTCCTTTAACTAAAGATCGGAAGAGGAACGGAAGCTCCCTGCGATGGCGACCGTGGGTGAGGACGGAGCAGATGAACAGCGTCGCGTTTGGTTGCATGCGACCTGAGCCACCGGCCGTCGCAGATCGATTCTGCGTTTCCGGTGACTAGTGCGACGTTAGGTACTAGTACTGTGTGATGCCTGTTGGATAGTGGATACAGCGACAGCGCGCCCGAAGAATTGGGATCACAAATATATATATATAAAATATGTAAGACATATGAGATTAATTTATCTATGGATAGCGGATACAGCTACAGCTACGGAAAGATTTGTTTATGAGGTTCAGCAACGTCTAGACGTACCTCAATTACAAACGAGGAGTTTCTTTTCATGATTAGATTGCCTCATCTGATGTCATCCCTAGACGTCAGATTCCCATCCGACGGTCAGGAACGGCTTGATTTATCCTTTCGTCTTTTGTTTAAGACAATTTCAAAAAATGAAAAATATGATGCACTTTGAACATATTGTTTATTTTTATTATTAGGATTTTATTTTATAACTTATAAGGGGTTGCAGAGATTACATTGTAATTATAAAAATACCAGAAAAACTAAAGAAACACAGATTGAAAGTACCACATATTACACAACATTGTAATTTTGAGGATTTTTAATCTTTTATATAGCTTAAAAATACAAAAGGATTAACCGGTGCCTAGTCTTGATGCCCATTGCCCGACTATTTGGCGTTCGTCTAGGTCCCTTCATTGCGACCCAGGCGACTATGCCACCCTTCTCCATCTGACCGCCTGCAACTTTGTTGGGGCCATTGGCGCTGCCTCGTTGCACCGCCGGGCCTCAAGATGAACCCCAACCCCAACCCTAACCCTAACCCAAGGGGTGGGGGCGGCGTTGGCGGCGAGGAAGAGGGGGAGGAAGGGCGGTGCCAGAGAGGAAGGAGAGGGGAAGAAGGGAGCACACAACCGCCAAATAGCAAAATCATATAAATTTACAAGCTTGTTTATGGTTTGGCACAAACACTATCCGTACTACACTCAACCCACAATATTCCTTATGGAAAAGAACCCGCGATCAACCAGGATAGAGTTACGGATAATTGGATATGAACCCTTTACATAGGCGTCGATCCCTCCCTTAAACTTTGCATATTTATAGGTATATGTATATGCATGAGCCATACAGAACATTGGAACATGGCAAGTTAAGGACGCATGTGTGCGAAGACGACCATCGGTAAGCAGTCAGCAGTATGTACGGGAATCTTTACTACCTCTAGCACAGCGGATGTTCCACAGTTGAGTCATCACAGTGTTACACACCATTGATGAATTGTTCCAAGTACGCACTACTGTTTTGAGATCTGAGCAGCGTATATAGTGCAAGTAAATGCAGCGCAGAGATATATCAACGGTAAATTGGTAATTAATCATATCATGCGATTGCAGGATGGATGGATGATATGGTGTCAAGGAGGAGCAAGAACTCACAGGTGCGGCGGCGCGGAGGAGGAGTGCTCGGCCCAGCGGCGCTCCCGCGGCAGCCACCTCAGGACCCGCCCGTCCGACACGCCCGTGTACGGCCCGCCGCCGTCGCCGTCGAACGCGACGCTCTCCGGCCCCGCCGCGCCGTCCAGCGGGATTAGCTCGACGTCCGCGATCTCCAGCGCCCGAACGTCGTCGTCGTCGTCACCCCGCGAGTGGTGGTCAAGGGACATGAACGCCGCCGCCGCGAAGACGGCGGCAGCCGCGAGCGCGAGGAGCCTGGCGTTCATGGCCGCCGGAAGGAAGGAAGCACGTGGAATTGCCGGGTTCTGCGGCAGATGGACTGAACGTGGCGGTGGCAGCCGGGTTATATTAGGTCGCTTGACATCAGATAAAAAAGATTGGAGGAGACCCGGAGTCTCATTGGTACCTTTTCACATGCATACTAAAGCAATTTTTTCTTTTATCGTTGATACAAGTCTAAACTATTTTAGGTAGTTTATTTTACTTATGACACAGCATAGTAACCCCTTATCCATGCACATGCACTTGATCATTCAATGCCTCCATGATACGTAAGACGGAGTAATAAAAACTTTTCTATATACACACAAATATTGTTGTGCAAATTGTTTTGTGAATATACCTAGAAAATGACAAAAATATTTTTTTATCAATAACAAAAATGCGTCACGAATAACAAAGTGCTAGGGACAAGATAATAGAGTTTGCACTGACACTATATATCAATTTTTTTCCTTTGTCAGAAATAGGAATTAAAATTATTTCTACGTCTGGTTAATTGCATGATCAGGACGGAGTCGTTTCTACATCTGTTTCGGTGTACTGTTCTCCATGGCTTACAAATCCCGCGGGAAATCAATAAATTCTTCGATAGCGGGATCAAAACCCCATTCAAAAAAAAATCTAACTAAAATTTGAATTTAACCATGTTGAAATAAAAACTGAAAAAAACCCTAAAAATAGTGGTAATATGCAGGAATTCCATGGTGGAAAAAATTTCAAATCTGATGATGCTTTAATCAAGCGGAATTTTAAATTGGATAAAAATCAGAAAATACAGGAAAATAATTATGTGATGTGTGATATGACCGAACTTGGTGTAGACTTATGGTTTTATGCAATGTGTAGACTTATGGTTTTGAATTTAGAATTTTTTGGTTTTCCTAATTTTCTTGTAATTTTTCTCTATTTTTTGAACACCTTACGATTTCCCGTTCTATTCGGTCGATTTCCTGCAAATACCGAGCTGGTTTTCTAAATATCTCATCAATTTTCTATTCACTAAAAATCCCACAATTTCCCATCAAAATCAATGATTTTTTTTTTGCTTCAGATGAACTATTTCCAGCAAAATTGAATAATTTCCCGGTGAACCTAGCGATTTTCCTTTTTTGGATTGCTCCGTTCAAATTTACCGAGCTCGAGCGATTTCCCGCAGAAAATTATACGATTTCCCATAAACTCTAGGGATTTTCCATTTGAAAAAATCCCAGCAATTTTTGAAAAATTTATTGAAAATTTACCGTGACTCCCCTAGATTTCATTCGGTTTCTAGATAAACCCTATTAATTTCCCATTTTGGACTCGCTCCGAATGATTAAAATTTTAAACTATAAAATTTGGTTGAATTTTAACAGAAAATCATGGGAAATCGAAAATCCCTGGGTAGCGAGATTTAAGTGGAAAACAATTTTTGATTTATCTCACCTTTTTTATTACTTTTTGAGTCGGTTTTTTTAATCTCGTAGGCGTGTCTATAAGCTCTCTAAACCCCAAAATTGAAGATCAACCAGCTCTCGAGACTATTTCGAAAAATTCTCGAAGTGACGAGATAAGGTAAATAAGTAGAATAAGAAAAGCTGAAAAAAATCCACCTGAGAGCCCGGACCCCGGACCCCGGAGGCTGGAACAACGCACGCGGGATGATCCAAACCGGCCGACGAGGCAGCCGAGGTTACCTGTGTGGGCTGCTTTTGGAGAGAGGCCGTGACATTGGCAGCGCAGGCGCAAGCCCGACTACAAAGCTGGGCAAGCAGATCGTCTCGGGCTCGTGTAGTTGGCCTGTAAACCCAGACTGGCATAGCCAGGCCTGTGAGACACGTCTGGGCCGACCTTTTAAGTCCTTTTAGTCACAACGGCGCAGGTCTATATCACCTTGGGTTATAGGTTGTGGGCGCAGCCAGATAGAAAAGACCCGAATTTTTTATTTTTTATTTTCCTGATATAAATAAATAATTTTCTGTTTATTAAAAATAAGTAAATAAGCTCCCGTCGCCATCCTATTGGGCGAGTACTATAATCCGCCCTCCGATCGGACGAGACTTAAAAAACCCGCCCGACGAAAGGACAGGATTTGCTCCCAATGGCCCGCGTGTGGGGCATGGTAAACTCGCTCGACGGAAGGGAGAGATTTGAAAATCAGCCTGCCCGACGGGCGGGATTTGAAAGCCGGGAAAACTCGCCGTGGGATTTGACCGACCCGATTATTTGGCCATTTTTTGGACGATCAGAAATTTTTTGCCATATTGAAATCAGTACTGTCTTTAAAATAAAATTAAATAAATGGGGTCCCGGCACCGTTTGAAAGGGCGGGTCATAAAAATTCCGCCCTATCGAAGGGCACCACCCCTGTCCCCACCCCCACCACTGCCCCGAGTCCTGACCCTCCCCACGGTGACGATGGCCGACCCGGGGAAAAATCAATGAAAAATATAATATCTAAATCAAAATGCCAATATATTTGTTTTCCAAAAAGGGATTAACCGATTTATTGATTCTATATTTTTAATATGTTTTTTTCGGAAATAAGGTGTACCAAATTTGCATGATCCGAAATTGGATTTGCGAAGGGAAAATTTTGTCATTTTGTATGAAAGGCCCAGACAGTTTAAATTTTCGTCTTTTATATTATTAGATTAAAAAAGGAAAAATTTTCATCATGTCACAAAGCATTCTTCACATATCAGCAATTATACCGTTGAAGGTACAGTGCTCTTAGGAAATTTTTATTGTCGGGATTACAAGGAAGCTCCTACTGAGTATAACAGGAATATTTTTCCCTTGCTGATAGCATCAGGTCTAGCCTCCTTTGCGTGACATGCCCTTTCGCACTTTCTCTCCCTTTCAGCCTCTCGTGCCTCAGCAACCTGACGTTCAGCGTCCTCTTGTCGCTTGCAATACTCCTCCTGCCAACACTTGCGCTTCTCCTGTTGCTCCTCCTCATACTGGAGTTGCCTGAACCATTCCCTCTTCCAACGGATCTCACGCTCAATGTGTTTCTTGTCCTCCTCCGATTGCTCCATGTCTAGCCACTGCCAGAAATCGCAGAGAGGTAGGGGAGATTATTTATTCAACATAAGTTAGTACAGATCGCATGTGCCATGTAGGTAGATATAATCAGGCAGGAGAGGGTGAGCAAGTACCTTTGCACAGTCGCCGGAGGCAACCTTGGGTGGATCCTACTCGTAGTTCTCACACATGAAGAACCTCCTTCTATAAGTATATGAGAAACGTTCGTCGGATTGCACAAACTTGCAAAGGTCACCGCAGAAGCACATCAGAACATTGACCCCTTCTGGCACGGTAGTGTTAAACTTGCTCCTCAGAGGGGTCTCTGAGCCGGATGATGCCATTGCTCGTTACAAGGAGACTCATGGGGTGTAGGGATCAGAGTAATATGAGAGTTTGAGAGGGAAGTTGTAGCGTAGAGGACCCAAAGGCAGTAGGGTTTTTATAGCGAAGTTTGTTCGGTGCATGGACGGAGTTCATGGAAGCGTACGCATCCCTCCCGAGGGGATTGTTGCAGTCGATGTGACCGGACGATGAATAGCGGTACTGTTGGTCAGCAGTGAGGCGAAATGTCTAATGGATGCTGCAGTTGATATGACGAGGCGGTGAATAGCGATACTGTTGGTCAGCAGTGCGGTGAAATGATGAAGATAGGATGTGTCGTCAGGTTAATGTTGAAAAAAAGGAACAAAGAGGAATGCGCACTTGCATAGTAGATGGCATATCGATACAATTTGTGACCGGTTGACCTCTCGGTGTGCAGTTACACGTCATATCAAATAAGCAATGAATAGTCATTGGTCATTGCTAGACGTCTGTTTGATGTGGTGTGAACTGAACACGAAAGGGACGGGACATTAGGTTAACTGCTAACGATAGGGATGGGACACTGCGTAGTGAGTAGTTGATGTCAATTCGTTTGTGCAACAATCATGGCACTTAGGCCCATAGATCCTATTGGGCGGGGGGCCGGTTGGTTCCAAAAATTTCTTAGAAAATTACTCGGCATACACCAACTGATGGTCTACGATATTCAGCTTGTGGTATGAGCATGTGCATGTATGATCACGCAGTATGCATTCTTGCATAACCCGCTCACATTTACTGCCACGACGCCCCCTATCCCTACAGATTATGTGGTACCTTAGGTGATCTATCCCTATCGCCATCGCGACATGTCTTTCGGCCTTTGCTATCTTCTCGGTCATGTACTTCGTAATAGCAGCGGAGTATATCAGGCGACTGTCAGCCATAGCAACAGACGCGGCACGATAACGATCCATGAAGAACTTGCATATGCGATGAAGAATTCTCTCCACAATTGCAACCAAAGGCAATGCCCTCATCCCCCGCATGACCCAATTGTACACCTCTGCCAAGTTTGTTGTCATTATTCTATATCTAGCCCCTATAATATCATGCAAGAGAGCCTACTTCTCTTTTGGATCATCCTTAATCCAATCTGAGAAACATCTCATGGCCAAAGATCGTGTGGCCCTTCCCTACCGTGTCTCTAGTTCAGAACTCTGCTTTGTGGTCATCCCATCGAGTGTCTTCCATAATTTGTTGAATTTCCTGTGCTGATTCTGCTTGCACAACCTCTTGAATAGGTTTATGTAGTGTTTACTTTTGAAGTGCCTGAAAAAATTTGCTCCAATGTGCCTCATGCACCACCTGCTTTGCATATCACTCCACTGGCACCCCTCGGTTGCTGGAGCCATTTTTAATCTCATCAATTGCATGCAGTAATCCTGCATGTCTATCATGAATCACACAGAGATTTGGCCTTTCTGAGACAACATCATGTTTCACACACTCCAGGAACCAGTACCAGCTATCTGTATTGTCTCCCTCGATAAATGCAAATGCCACCGGCAAAATCTGATTGTTGCCATCCATGACAATTGCTGTCAATATTTGCCCCTTATACTTGCCAGTGAGGAAGGTTTCATCTACACATAGCACAGTTGGATAATATGTGAAGCCTCTGGTGCATGGACCTAATGCAAATAATACCTATTGCAAAACTCACTTGCCGGTGTTAACGTCGGAAGCAGGATACTCCTTAATATCATAGTACGTTCCAGGATTTTTTTGTACTAATTGTTTGCAACAGTGCGAACATATTTGCATAGGATGCTTCATATGTCCCAAACCGTATTTTCAAAGCCTTCTGTTTTGCTCTCCAGGCTGTGGGATACTTTATCATGTACTGTACATGAATTATTCTTCAATGGCTCGTATAATGGACCGAGGCTCATATCTTATATTATCAACAATCTGTGAGTACATTACAACTGCAGCAAATGTTGATGTCAGATTTCTATGTCTTTTTTGTACATTTTCCAATTGATAGTTGTGCTGATTCACAATTGAACACACCAATTAATCCATCGTAACACCCCGGCTCGTACTGAGCCCAAGATGCTACTAACTCCCTAATTTCTTAAAAATTTCAATAGCATCTCCCCTAAAATATGGACATCCACTCAGCAGACAAAAGAAGCAATTTCATAATAGCATGATTATAATATCAAAATATGATACAATAGCCTATCAAATATTCATCCACAGACCATCATGACCACATCTCTTAGACTTCAAAATAGGACGATCACAAGCCTTAACAACTTACCTTAGTCTTTAGATCTTACCAAGAGACCACCGAAGCATAGGATAACATTATTACATATTGCGCAAGACAAGTTTTCATCTAGTTAGCATTTAATCCAAGGCTCTCAATTCTTTTACTATTGCTAAAATTATTGCTTAGGTAGGCAGGTAATAGTTTAGTGAGATGCTTAGTGGTGTCTCTACTCCCGCCCGCGCTCAGTACAACGCCATGGATCACCTAAAAACATAAGAGAGCAAGAGTGAGTCCAGAGACTTAGCGAGCACATATTTAATCAAAGGAGCAAATGGAAATAAAAAACATCATGTCAATAGCATTGATGCACAACCATTAATACAGGTCAACCATATCTAAACATGGATCCGTAAGTGCCATGCAAACATATCATCCATATTAGAACCAAACATATCATCCATATACGAACATAGATCCATGAATGCAATGCAATGCAGGATGCGTCTCTTCTCTGTAGCATATATTGGTATAGCAAGGGTTCACCCGTCGATGACACCCTTATTGCCCTGTCCTGTTTCATATGGGGTCCAAGCATAACCTCCACTCACGTGGAGTGCCTACCCCCGTAGGGCTTAGGGCCTCAAGTGATGGTCATATGGCTTTGTCACCGACCTGGCCCGAGACACTCCGGACTAGTCATTTGACCATCCATCGACTTGGCCCGTGCACATGAATGCAAAATAATGCAAGCCCACAAATAATACCATATATCATCAAGGTTTAGCAAGTTTAATTCATCCACTCGAGTTATATGCATGGACATTTCAGTGGGTCATAAACAAGCTTCACAGTGAAGAGACGAAACAGGATAAGTCACTTTGAGTAAATATGTACTTGCCTTTAACCTTAGTGATAACCTGACGGCCCGTTTGCGGTATTAGAAACCTCCAACCCTAGAGAATAAAGCAACACTTAAAATTCATTCTTCATGTGAATACTGCCACTAATTCATCATTATACACTCTAGGGACCCGAACCCAAACTTTCCGAAAACTAGCTAAAACCTTGCTCGCCCACTAAACTAGCCATAACTTTTAAATCGTTGAACCAAACATGGCAAATAAATACATCTGGAGCATCTACAGAAAATTATCTACAACTTTCACGTTGAGTAAAAAACTCCAATTCTATTTCTATCTCTCCTAGATTTCAAAAGACAACTGCTACATTGTTTTTGAAACTGGTTAGAAGTACTATTTTAGCGATAATTTTCAAACCACTTGCCTGATTAACGCGTTCTAGGTGAAAGGACCGGGATGTCGCCTAGAGGGGGGGTGAATAGACGATTAAAAATTCTAAAACAATAAACAGAGTCAATTGGAGAAGCTGTATCGGACAGTCCGATGGTACAGGGTCGGACAGTCCGATGTGTATCGGACTATCCGAGGCAAGTATCGGACTGTCTGATCTGCACAGAAAACAGAGGACTTCGAATTCAATTTAAATATCACAAATTGATGGATACCACCCGCATCAAAGATAGTTCTCAAGCAAGTATAGGTGTAATAGTATCACACAAGACAAGATAATAACTCAATAGCAAAATAAACAAGTAATTCAAGCTAGAAAGTGAAAGGGATAAAACCGAAATGAAGATGGAGACGAGAAGATGTTTGTTCCCGAAGTTCGGATCCTTGAGGGGATCCTACGTCTCCGTTGAGACGGCTCGGTCACACTTGAGCCGGGGTCTTTTTTAACCCTTCCCTCACCAAGGTCCGCACCAAGCTCCCTTGGAATCCACTAGTTGACTCCTTTCCTCACGGAGGCGGAGTCCGGCCTTCACAAACTTGACACGGCACACCACACAAAGCTCGGTGGCTCGTGACCAACTCCTAGCCGTCTAGGAGTCCTCAACCTTCAAGAGTAACAAATGCCACGAAGAACGAACTTGGAGATGAACTCAAGTGCTCAAAGGTCCAATCTTGCTCAATCCCTCCTCCCGACTCTTCTTAACCCTTCTCACTAAGAGGATCACTTAGATCAAAGAGTGGAGAGGTCACTAGGACTTAAGAACACACTAATTCCACAAAGGAATCACCTCCCAACCTTTCTCCTAATTCTCCCTCAATCCCTCCTTCCAACTCTTCCAAACCCTTCTCCAAAGGGGATCACTAAGATCTAAGAGTGGAGGGTGATATGGGGGCTCAAGCACAAGGGGAGACACTTCACACAGCCTTGGCACAGCCTTCACAACGGCTATTTGGAGAGGGCGGTTTTTAAATAGGAGCTTCCACGGATCTGACCGTTACAGACAGTTCTATGTAATATCGGATAGTCCGATAGTCAAAGGTCGGACAGTCCGATATGGGGAAACAGAAAGACTCAAGGTCGCGAAAATCGGACAGTCCGAAGGTTTCTGTCCGAGAAGTATCGGACATCCGATAGGAATATTCAGCATGAGACAAAGAAGCTCAAACTCTTAAAAATCGGACAGTCCGAGGGTAAATGTCCGAAGGGGTATCGGACAGTCCGATAGTCAACTATCGGACAGTCCGAGGCCTGAAAACAGCCACTGCACACCCCGATGAAAATGGGCATAACTTTTGACTCCGGACTCCGTTTTGGGTGATCTTGGACTCTACGGAAAGCTAAGAACGAGAGCTACACAACCAACAAGGTATCACTTCTCAAATCCCAAAAGATAAATGCAGAACTCACAAAGAAGGCAAGGGAGACCTACAACTCTCGCTTTCCGACACCACCAATACCACACTCTCTCTAGGTTTCACTAGGATGGATCACTTGAGCACTTGACACATCTAGAAGTCATTCTCTATTGCATCCCTCTTAATAGTACGACAATCCTTAGACTCAAATTAAATAAAAGATAATACAAGTCTAGAATAGTCACTTGCCGTCTTTCTCTTCATTATGTATGATGACCTTCACCAAAAGATTGATGACGCCTTCACCTTATCCAACTTGACCCGATGCACCTCATGAGACTCTCGTCCTATCAACTTTGACTTGATCATCCTTCCCGATGATCTCCACACCGAATTGATCTTGACTTAGTCTTCAACTCTTGATGACACCGCCGTCTTGTTGACCTTGGCTTAACCGTCATCCTTTAACATACCTTGGTCATCACACATACTCACAGGACCTAATTCTTTCCAAATCACTCATGAAAGATATTAGTCCAAAAGCTCAATAAATATGAATAGATTGATGTTTGTGAGCAATTAAGTACAACAAGTGTTTCATATAAATAAGCACAATATTAAACGAAAACACTTGACATAGAAAAGATCTCTACTAAGTGCATCATAATAAATATGTAATGGAGCTAGATGCACTAGAGAGACGATTGCCAATATGATGAAACAATCAAATCAGGACAAGGATCACAATCTTTACTAAAAGAGCATATGATAAAATATACAAGAATTATACATGTACATTTAACATTTAGAGCATGAGCAAATATATGATCCAACTACTAACATACTAGAAACAAGCCACATATTGAACTCAAGTGAATATATATACACAAATTGATATGACATGAACCAATGTGCATATATATAAGCAATATGTTACATGAAGTTCAATATGCACTTGCACAAGAGGATTGCAATAATAAATATAGAAGGGATACCGAGATTGCATACCTCATCTTTGCTTATTCACTTGACCTAAAGAATTCATCCATTTGGATGAGACTAGAATGATCTTATCAACAAACTTGTTAGTCTCATAGGATAGATAAATACTTACTAGAGGTTTGACATTAGACAAGCACTAAGTCAAGCATTTACACATTTACTAATAATTGTCATTATATGTGTTTGTCATTAATCACCAAAATCACTTATGTGCCTAGATGCACTTTCACTAGGACTCTATGGAAAGTTGAGAACATAATCTACGATTCCTACAATATGAGTTTGTCCTGATTCTCGGCTTAAGCACCCTGAAAACAAGTCACAATTTACTACATCGGTGGATTTGTCTTCTAAATAACAGAATTCTATTCTAGGGTTTAATTCTTCGCCAAATCCTCTCCTAATCATTGAATGGAACATCAAATTGCAGAGAAAAAGCTTCAATTTATTACCTTAAGGACGGTTCACAACCAACCCTAGAGCTCCTTTTCCTCCTCTCTTCTCCTTCTTCCTCTACCTCTTCCCAACCAAACCGACTCCTAACTCCTCCTTTCTCCTCTAACTCAGCTAGCCTCTTCCCTACTTTCTTTTGGCCGACGCAGCACTTGGGGCGATTCTTCTTTGGCGGGTTGGTCGAGGCGGCGCGGGCCGAGGAGGACGGCGGTGTCTTCTTTGGCGGTGAAGGCGGCACCATCAGTGAGACGAAGGAAGAGGCGGCGGCGGGTGGTGGCGCGGCAGTCGGTGTTGGGAGCGTGGCAGGGCTGTTGCTGGAGGGCGGCGCCGGCTGCGGGTGAGGTTGAGGGTGTCGGTGGTGGTGGATGAGCTCGGTGGCTGATTCGTGGAAGGAGGAGAGAGATCGAGAGAGATCGAGAGAGTTGAGAGAGAGAGCAAGGGTGGAGTGAGAAAAAAGGAGAGCGAGGGCTCTAGAGCCCTCTAGGCTCATCCTATTTTTGGGACGGTGGGGAGCTGGGCCAAGCCGACCCCTCCCATGATTTTTTTATTGGTATTACATCCATCTACTTTCCTTTGAATGCATGTACACGCCACGGGCAATTAGGAACAACACACACCACATCGTACACGCTTTTACTCGACTTCACTTCCCTGAACTCCCTTTTTAGAGATAATGACCAATACTTCACGGCATCCAATACAGCTTCCTTAGCTAGGTACATGGCTTCCTGAGTCACCTTGTTCTCATGATAATCCCATGGTGTGTATGTGTCTTCATGTACAAACAAATCTTGAAAGTTGTAAGTATTCCATTCTGCAGGCACTGGTCGATCATGAAAACTTCTCTCATCGTCTGACATATCCTTATCAGGGACTTCCACATGCTCTAAATCCTCGGCTTCCATTTCAGCAACTATTGATTCGATTCGTTCCTCTTCATCGGCCGCCCCGATCGTCTCTTCAATTGTTTCATTTTCTTCTTCCCCCATCTCTATCTCCGTAGGCACTTCTCCCACGTCCGCTGTCACCTCCATGTTTCCTACCCCTTCTACCTCCTCTTTCCCTCCTGCACCACTAGTCTCCCTGGCTCTTCACTGCCTTCGTCACCTCTGCCGAAATGTTGCTTATACTCAGCCTGGACTAAGAGAACTAGAGGAAGGCCGTTCGATTGCAATCTCAACAGAAGCGTCTCCAATTCGAAAATTCGATATAGGTATCAATTCTAAAAAAAAACCTTCAGCAGCACGGCTCACCAACGCATGAACTGTCATCACATGCTCTTCTTCGTTGAGTTGAAACGTCTGTGATAACCAATTTTGTAGTTGAATAAATGACCTTTCAGTGGGCCATGATATCCCTAATGTACATAATTGGAACATTGATAGATCTACCCCGTAAGGACTGTGCACAATCTCTTCTTCCCCATAATGGATCTGAAAATTTACCTTGTCTATCATTTACCCTGCCCAACAAATTTCAAACATGGACTATTATACGTCAATCTCCTTTTCTACAACCATTTTTTTACAATATTATTACGGCCAAAATATCGGGCAACATCTTGTTCAATATCTCTACAAATAATGTACTCTACAAAATCTAATAAATTAATACCTCGTTTTCTTATCGGTACAAATATAACTAACAACTATTATACACATATCTCGAAAAACAAACTTCATGCCACATCTGCCCTCTACAAATATGTCATTATGACAATCTACATGCCATTACGTGTACTAACCACATAATCGTACAATTTCAATTACTATACTATTTTCAATCTAAACTCTAAATATTACCCTGCTATTTCCAGCCTAAACCCTAACCCTAACATGGTCGACACATAACACTACATGCACTAAATTCATATGGCTATCCTACCAAGTTTTGTTAAAATAATTTAGTACTAGATAACGAAATTACCTATGAAATCGAAGAGTCCCTCGTTGTTCCTCTCCTCTCCCCATGCTCTCTCTCTCGTTTTCTCCCTCTCCTCTCCTCACTCTCACTATCTTAGATCGATATGGGAGCAGTGCCAGCGCCGGCCGGCCACGCGGCTTTAAAATGGTCAAATCCCGCCCAACGAACGGGCAGGATTTCCCCGCGTTTCAAATCCCGCCCGACGGGCGGGCGGATTTTTCATTCCCCTCAAATCTCATCGTTCTGTCGGGCGAGATAAGGCTCCCCCCGCGCGCAGGCCGTTGGGATCAAATCCCGCCCATCTGTTGGATGGATTTTTAAAATCTCGCCCAACCGGAGGGTGGGTTAAAGTTCTCGCCCAATGGAGTGGCGATGGGAGGCTATTTATTTATTTTTTTTATAAATAGAAAATCATTTATTTATATCAAAAAATAAAAAATAAAAAATTTGAAAAGACCCACCTTGGTTAGCAGCACACCAGAATCGAGACAGAAGGCCCCTTCGGCCGTTTTCAAAAGACTGGCCCAACAGTGGAACGAAGGAGTGCTTGTGCTCACCCTTTAAAGGTGGCTTCCGCCCCATCGATATAGAATTTTTTTATTTTAGATTTTTAAAAAATCTTTTTCACGGAAATACTCGGCCGTTTTATGAATTTACAGAAATGGGCGCACGTCATCCGAGGGTGGAGCGATGGCCCGTATATAGGGCGATAGGTCTGTAACCGTTACAAGCCGGTAACAGTTGGTTGGGCAACCGTTTGGCCAAAATCTTAAAAAAAAAATCTCACAACCTATCGCCTCGTATTCGGGCGATAGGTGTCAACAGCCGTTAACGACCCACCACGTTGTCAACAGCCATTAATGGCCACTGCGCCTATCGCCCTATACTCGGGCGATCACCCCAGCTTCGGGCGACGTGCCCCATTTCTGCAAAATCGCAAAACAGCCGAGTATTTTGGCAAATAAGATTTAAAAAAATTCTAAAATAAAAAATTCATCCATATACGAGGTGGGACAATCAACATATCTCCGAAAGCCCATCATCCTTTCTATCAAAAAAAAGCCCATCATCCTGACGGATTTGTATCCTCTGCCTTTGTACTTCTCTGTCGTGCCTCTGCCGTTCACCTCACAGATCACTGTAGCTACAATGATCTACAGTAACTTTGCACAGTAGGAACGGTACTGTTTGGTGTCAATGTTTAATACGGTACCGATGCTACATCGTTTTTGCTACAGTACTAACGATACAGTTCTCTGCCGTTTCACACACAGATCACTGTGTGTCTCTGCAGAGCATGTGCGTTTCATCCTAACACATGGCTTCAGTCGGACTGTATCATGAGGAGCTGCAGGGGCTTCATCTTTGGCACAGATGTTGCGAGACAATTTACTATGCAGGGAGACTGTGCAACTTCCCTTACCGTATCTGTCCACCTTAGTTCGAGTCATAGGACATAAACATATAGTCCAAAATCTTCTTGAGTAAATGCCAGAAAGCACCGGCCAATTTTTCTTTTGAAGAAAATGCCAAGAGTCCTACTGCCCGTTTGGATTTTGGAAGGATTTCTGGCTTCTTCTTCGAAGAAGCTGGCCCAAACGAGGCCTTTGTCCTATGGTATCTGGCCTATATGGCCCAATATCATGTATGCATGGCTACTCAAATTATTAAATGACCTTTTTTAGAGGAAATAAACTTTGATCTAAATTTTAACACGCGATTTCGGGCAGGCAGTTTGCTTCAAGTGGGCCCCTGAAAACAACAAGGAACGTGAGGTAATAACGAATGTTACTGGGCCGACAGGCCCATCTACACGGCACGTAGCTGGTAGCTCTGCTTCCAACAGGCCCAAACACAGTTGGCGAATGGCGATTAAACTCCACGATAAGCCTCGTTAATGAACACCGGTGAATTGCCAATCATGGCCGTTTATCAATCTACCAGAGATTTTTTTTTAGAAAAAAGAGATAAACCCTTTTTTTGTAGAGAGATAAGCCCATGCTATGGGAAGAAGTCAAGAAACTGTATTGACGAAGGATCCAAAAAAGTGAATCAACAAGTTAGCTCTTGCTTGACTTTTCTATTATATTCCAGAGGACATGACGAATAATTGACTGTGACTCCTGATGATGACATGTACCGATCGATATATACCGCGTTTTCTGGAGAGATAATGCATGTAAGCATGGTCATATGATGCGGTGTGGTCGCGGCTTCGGCTCGGCGGCCGGCGGCGATGGTTCCGGCACGACGACGGCATTAATTAGGGTACATCTCCTCTAATCTAATCTTCTGTGCCGACAACCTGGCGTTGTCGCGTGGTATATATGTAGCGATGTTGTCGGTCTCATAGACTATCTTCAATGGTTCGCCACCCCGCTCGAGCAGGCTAAAAATGGCGAGGTGGTACAGCTAGCGAGCTGCGCGGCCACCATCGGTCAGGACAGCACCAGCGACCCTATATTCTCTTGTTGGGGGTGAAAACGGACTTAATCGGTTTAGATATGACTATATTCTATATCTTTTCACGAACCCGGATGCAGATACGGATCCTTCGAATATGAATAAGAATATGAACCATCTCGAAAATGAAACCAGATCGAATACGAGTCCAATTGAATATGATCACGATTATTCAATTGACTGTATGCCCCGGAAACTACCGTAGCACATAAATAATTCAATTGACTAGAATATTAATAAAAAAATTTTCTTGGCGGGAACGGCTTGTGATAGTATACGTCTTGTTTATCTTGAAGAATTGGGGGGATTTCTATCACAATGCCGAAAATTTTTATATGGTGTGATAATTAATCACAAATAAGCACACAAGGCAGAATGCGCAAGCATGATGCAAGCAATAAAACACCAAGTTCATAATTTATAAAATACTCACCCCTCGTATCGTCAAACACTAAGTCAACCACATTCCACATCACATCTACATGTCCGAATAGGTAATGAATTAATGAGCAGGTGAGCACAGAGCCACAGATACATACATAGTTCATCAAACTTTGACAATTGACAATTGACAATGACACGGATATACTAGAGCCCATTGGACTCAGTCCGGTGGCCAACGGACTTGGGCTGCAGCTTGCATGTTGGAAATTTAGAATGAACTGGGCTCGATGGGCAGACAGGGTTCAAATATCCATATAGGCCCCACTCGGAATATCTGGGTCTGAGTCCAGTTTCGTCGGATACTATTCTCCTGAATCCGAGTTAAAATATCTGAGTCCGGTTCCGAATCCGACCTGATCCGACCTGGTTTGAATCCGATTCCGACCGGATCAAACCGAAACTATCTGAACCACATTTCATCCCTACCTCTTGTTGTCCATTCCTATTCCGTGAGGAGGAAACCACCAAGCGGCTTCCGCGATGGTTTGGACTGACGGTGGCGGGACGCCGCGTTAAAGGCGAGGACGAGGAGTATGGGCCAGTGGAGAAGCTGCAATGATGCCGCAAGATATGACCCTGCCGACGATTGGAAAATCGATTCCTTGCCGAGCTTACTCGTTGATTGAGGGATCAAACAACCCTTTTTTACCAAAGAGTTTTTCATCATAGATGTGTTGAGTCGTCGAAATGAAAGACAGTTCAAACAAAGAGATTTATCCTGGTTCGGTCCTCTCGGAAGGAGATAATAGCCCTACTCCAATCGCACGTGTCCGTTTGTTGGATTGTTGGATGGGATGTTGAGGATGATGCCCTTCCCTTCCTCGGAAGGGGGGAGGGTATTTGTAATACAAGGTATACACAATCCTGATTCCATACGAATAGGAAAACGTTTGTGATAACTATGAATTATACCATAATTACATATGTATTCCTAAAAATATACTAACTTGTGCCCTAAGAAACATCTATATCAGGAAGGCTTCGGAGTCTAGGCGTAGAATATCCAAGACAGTGGGAGCATCGGGCCAACTATCTAGATGCACCTCTTTGGAGCCCATGACGACATATTCAACGACCTATAAGTAAAGAGGCCTACTCCAGAGCATCATCTGCCGAGTTATCAGCCCGAATATGCCATGCTCGCCTTATTCTTCCTGGGTACGTGCCCTATAGGTAAGTCGTGTATAGGACTAGCCATCAAGGTATTTTATCCAATTCCCGACAGACCCCTTTCCCATTGAATTCTAGGGTTTGTAAAAATTCCCCATATTGATCAGTATCCTAAGGTTTGTTTCAAATCCTCAAATCAGCAGTACTGAAACATCTTAGATTAACATTTTAGAATAAGACTATGTTAATATTCAATCATTGAGAATCCATTGCTCTCTCTCAAATCCCCAAATCCCTATTTTTTTTTATGAAAATGCTCGGTTTGTGAATGCTAATTGTATTTTAGATGATGAATGCTTAATTTGTAAATGCATTTTACATTTTAGAATTCTCTACTTTATATTCTCATTGTCAATGGATTTTACATTTTAAAATTCTCTACTTTAAACTCTCATTTTAAAACCCATTCTCATTGTCATCTCTATATAAAATGGTCGGCCAATGTTTGGACAAGTAGAAGGAGCAGGTGGAAGCCAACAGATTAAGGGCAACCCTTGCTAGAACAATTGCTCAGATTGAGAAGAAGGTTGCCGACTTGTTGGCGATTGTGAACCAATGGTGGAATCCAAATGAGACTCCTCTCGACGGGGTTAACTCCACCCTGACAGACGTTGAGCGGGTTGCTAAGAACCTCGACGAGTTGTGGATTGAAGCCAACGAAGCTCTACAACGAGCCCCTAAAGGACCGCCGAGTCCAAGGCCAAGCTGTCAGGAGACATGTACCAAACCATCTACCCAGATTTGAAGCGGGATTCTGATGACTCCAATGTCTGGAATATGGGTTACAATGACTTCACCTATGAGACTAACAAGCCTCCCTAGGGAATTTGCTGATAACTGTAGTAATCTGTGGTGACTTGTCTAGGACAATGCTTAATTATGGTAATGTATATGGTGACTTGTCTAAAACTTTGCTTAATTAGAACTTATAGTGTTAATATTGCTATTAATTATGATAATGTATGTGGTGACTCGTCTAGTACTATGCTTTTATTGTGGTGACCTGTCTTGCACTCTGATGCATTGACTATTAATTTTGCTAGAGTGTTAGTTATGATTTAAAAAATTTAGAGATTTCGAGATGATAATTGTGATTACATAAGTATGATGACAATATTTTTTTAAAAAAAACCACAATTCGAGCATGTCAAATAAAACAGCGAAAACACTTAGTGTCGAGCGTCTGATGCGCATCACTCCATTGGATGCCTCCGAGACCACCCTCGATCCCCAACCAATTCCCCATCTTATCTCTTCAATGGGACCTCCTCCTCCACCTCTCTCTCTCTCTCTCTCTCTCACACACACACACACACACACCTCTCCTAACCTCTTCTCCTCCTCCCCCATCTCCCAGCAACAATGAGCTTGTGAACCTCCTCCTCTTCCTTCCCCATCTCCTAGCAGTGACAACGAGCTTGTGGGGGCTGGGAAGAAGAGCTCCAATAGGCTGCAACGATGACGATGCCACAGATCTCATGGGGAGCTGGCAGGAAGAGCTCTATCTAGTAGGCTGCAACGACATGAGCTCGTGTGGCGACACTGGCGTGCGTTCGTATTGAGATGATGGCGAGCTTGATGACAAGCTCAACCATGAGAGGGGAGACCGTAAGGGCGACAGCGTGATGGTGGCCAAGCACATGCTCCAGTGGAAGGAGCTAAATGGGGACGATGTACAATGAACTTGGCTTAAAACATCATCCTGATATGTATGAAACATGATTTTGATATGGTGAAACATGAGCTTGATTTGTTGTAACACCGAGAGATTTCTATTTGCTCCTTGTAGAAACAATGTTTCTCTATTGAAACATTGTTTCTACTCTTGCAAAACATGATGTTTGCTCTTGTGAAACATGATATTTGCCTATGTTTCATCAATCAGTACTTTCGCCATGTTTCATAGTACTTCACCATGTTTCATCAGTATTTCGTTGATGTTTCACCAGGCAAAATTGATGTTTTGTCAGTACTTCACCATGTTTCTTTAGTACTTCGCATGTTGCTATGTTTCATCAGTACTTTGCCATGTTTTGTCAGTACTTCGCCTATGTTTCATCAGTACTTCTTTATATTTTATTAGTACTCACCCATGTTTCATCAGTAATTCTTCATGTTTCATCATGGGCACGCGAGCATCCAATAGGATGCCCTCCTATCGGACGTCTGATTTGGAGCGCTTGCCATAAAACATGGTTAAAGTTCATGGTAGTTGATGGTGGTTGGGAGAAATGAATAAATTATATGAAAGAGAAGGTGATGAGTGAGATTTATTGAGTCTACTGGAGAGAAGGAAGATTTGCTGAGCTGATAAATTTGCCGAGCTAGCCAGAAAGACAATTTGCTGAGGCCACTGAAATCAGCCTAAGGCCAGGAATTTTTCATGGTTTATATTACACGGGTGCTTGTAGTGAAATACCAAAAAAAATTACGGTGTTGTAAACAGGTTCAAGGCTTCGCATTGCGTCACAAGTATTTGATGATTTGGATATTGACATGGACTCTAAAATATAACTTAATTTTAGCATGAATTACTGTTGTAATTTATTTATAAAACCCAATAAAATTATAATCTTAGCGTATTACTCTTCAAAACAGAATAATACATATATTGAAAGATATTTATAGCTAAAGTTTTAAAGTACTGACTTACACATATGTCAAACGTCAATTATTCGTGACTGTAAATAGTAGCTTGCTTACTTCTATATACAACATTGTGATAGGTCAATCCTGTTTGGGACGGTTGCGGCTTCAATAAGTCGAAGCACTAAAGGATGGGTTTCGAGAGTTTAAAAAGACAGAGGGCTTCAAGAAACTAGAGCATTTGATTAGGAGAAGTGTCCTCTATTGTGTAGAAACCGAAAGTGGTTAAAATTAAGTCATCTTAAACAACACCAAGCTTTCGCTCTTTTTCATGCTAATTGAGTTCCCTTGCTTTGCTATTATTAAAAAGCTGTCATATTACCTTTTACCATGTCATGATCATCATGCTTGGCCCAATTAAGTGCTCATCTCTGCTGCATGCTGGATTCCGCACCGTCGGCTCTCATGTGCGTCTATTTTTATGAAGGTTGAACTTGTTTATTATTAGATTTTTTATATTTTTGTTAGAGAATTTTTAGGAGAATGAATATAAATTAATTAGGAAGGATGATGCGTGTTAGACATATTTGGATATCCTAATTTGATCGTGGTTTGCTGGCTATCAAATATAATTAAGTTTTGATAAACATGACCTTTATTTCGTTCCATGCCAATCAATCCCAGAGATTCCACTAATAAAGGTGAGACGCTATCGTCACTGGTCTCTTTCAGTGGTAAAGATAAAAAATTGTATATCAGCAATATATCCGTACATACATGCATACACGTACAGTAACACTGCTAGCCTGTGCTAGCAACACAGCGGAGAGCAACAGTACTTCACTAACTTTGTGTCGAAGCAATGGCTTCTTCACTTCAACAACGGCACTAGAGAGGCTAGCATAAATGTAGTCGTATATGGCCTATCATGCTCTCTCTCTGAATACAGCCTCCATGTCTGTGTCTGTGGCACTGTACACTTGACATCAAAGACTGTTATGGGTCTCTGCAAATCAAATGTCGAATTAATTAAACCACCAACTAAAAGCCCCGGTCCGGCCGTCTTCAGCCCCCTGCACGGTCAAAGCATATACTCCCAGTACTACCAGCTGATCGCTCGCTGCCGTTTTGCCTCTCCCATGTATTCATGGGTCGATCGATCGTCGAGCTGCAGGCATGGCCGGCGCCACGCCCGCACGTATGCTCTCCGCACTGACGATCCACTGTCGCGAGCTCTGTGCGTGCATGCATGCATGGCGGCAGTGGCGGACGGAGGATTAAAATTAAGCCTAGGCAAGTGTAATATTAATGTTATGTCTATAACCGAGTTAGTGTATCCAAATTTAATAAACAACGTATAATTTACACTATGATACATAATTAGGACTACATGGTAGACCAAGAATATTGTATTATATGTTGTTACTTCTTGGCATGATTGTATGTGACATCCAAAAATTTTGAGCATGAATTCTTTTTCACAAAATCAATTTTTGAACACATAATTGAGTTTTTTTTTATATTTTTATAACTTCAATAAGATTTTCCTCATGCCTTTTGCATGAATATTTAAAACGAATATTAAATGAAAAAGAGGTAAGGAAGATCATATGTTCCATATTAAAAAGCCAGGTGAAAAAAATAAAATAGTCCATATTAAAAAACCAGCTAAAAAAATAAAACAAAACTAGGCTAGAAAAGAATAACTTGCTCAAAAGGAGGGAGGGGTCGAACTGAAGACCCCGTAGGTGGCTAGCTAGGCAAGCACTTACCAAGTGAGTTACACGTAGTATGTTTTATAACGGTAGTTTAGCACTCTTTTATCTCAGAAATAAGGTCCTATGGGTTGACAGAATCCAAGCCTAGGCCGTGGTCCACCCAGCCCTAGTGGTGGGTCCTCCCCTGCATGGTGGACAGCGGCGACAGAGGTGACGACGAAGCCCTAACGATGATGAGGAGGAAGACGATCGTGGGGCGGGCTAAGACCATCTCCAACCATTTTCTCTTAATTTTGTTTCTTTCGGCATTCACTTCTCCATTCTATTTTCCTTTATTTTTCACCATCTCCAACAGCATCTCTTCAAAAGTAATGATATAAAGAAATGAGAGAATCTCTTTCTAAAGGGAATGAAAAAGATATTCCCTTCCGAAAAGAAACGTGAAGAAAATCTGTTGGAGCGTTGAAGGAATTGAGATTTCTTTCATGATGGGAACATGCCCGCGACCAGACACGGTTGGAGATGGCCTAAGAATCTGGGCCGCTAAGAGCATGTACAATGGTCTATGTCAGCTGTCTCTAACCCTTGCCATGTAGGATAAAAAATGATGTGAATGAGAGAGATGGTGCATAGAGAGTTGAGCTGTCTCTTAATCTAGAGTCGACTCTAGCACAGGAACTAATATAGATTGTGTGTGAAAAAAAGCTATCTACTCATAAATGAGCTATCTATACCGTTGTATGAGTTGTCTATAACGCTGTCTATAAATGATATGTCAACCTGTTATACACAGCAGCTGCCTATACTATTGTACATGCCCTAATGCTAGCCAGCCACGCACGTGCCCTATACTATCTGCGGCGTGCGCGCGCTTGCCGAGAAGATCAATGGGTCAATGATGAATGATATATGTGCGAGCATCTTGGAGCCCAAACCATGCATGCACTGTTCGTCCAAGGAGAAATACATGGGGGCATACGTCACCACGTACTCCTGATCGGAAAACAGAAAGGAGGTGGCAAGAGGAAACAACCTACAATTGTATGTCGTAGTTGATGAGAAATATCTGGTGTGCAAATGCAATGCGCACCGATGGAGAGAGAGAGAGATGCACTTATGCAAATGGATAGACGAATGGAGAGAGAGATGTGCGCATTGCAATAGTTAATTCCTTTGGCCCATCGGATTTGGTTTCGATGTCGACACCAAACACATCGACTGTGGTAGGACGTGTTTATCCACATTTGGTCCTGAAACGTGAGAACCACCGTCACAGGTGTATGTAGTCGATTCCTCGTAATAACCGATGTTTGCGTACAATAGTCGGTTCATGATATAAAGATTAATAACAGGCAAACTACCGTACTAAATAAGTTAGAAACAACTATCTTTCTACATAGTGGAATATGATTCCGATCTCTGCATCATACGATATACACACAACCATAGGTCAAACAAATAGAAATGCATACTGCCAAGAAAATAAAAGAAAAAACCGACACAAAATACGTCGCTAGAGGAAAAACAAGTTCGTAATGAAGCCAAATATAAGAAACAACTATCTAACTTGTTGCAATAAAATTGGTTCTAATCTATATCGGCAGAATTATGTAAGGATAGAAGTCAACAAACCCATGCTATTAGAATCTAGATGATGGATGCTCCTGTTTCCCTGCATGATTGTTTATGCATTGGAGCCAGGCAGAGCTGACAATTCAATTCATACTATCAATGATGATGGTTTTAGATGAATGCCTTTTTTCGCAGCATCTGCAAAGGTACAAATAGTTGTCATAAAATGCATTAAACTACACAAAATTTGCGTGCTATATTCCACGTGCAATTATTTTAATTTGTGACGTGCTTCTGCAATGTTTTTGTGTAAAATAATTAACAATTTGTGGACCATGATATCTCAATCCCACTATCTGATCCCATATTCCCCCAAAACTATAATATCCTAGCCTGTTACGAGGTGAGACTCGTATGACCCATGTGATTGGTTGTGGTGGAATAAAATATCTTACTAGGCTAGAGAGAGTTACATTAGTATATAATGTTAGATGGATTCAAACATAGCACCCCGAGTTAATCCTTTTGGAAATATTATAATCCGTGGACCATGATATCTTAATCCAACAATCTAATCCCCTTAGCGCCACCCCAGGGCATATTATAGTCCCCCAAAGCTCTATCATTTCCCATCCCAAGCCGCCTCCATTCACCTATCATCAATGTTCTAAAAATTGGATTTAGGCGCTGATTAATCCTGGAGTAATCTATAGGCGCTAGCTTCCTGCAGGGGTTTGCCAAAATCAGCTCGTTAGGTGGCAGCCTCGCCTAGCCGATCAAAGCCGGTCCTAGGTGGGACTAATCGAGGCGTTATTCGATGGCACAAAAGCATCTAGGCGACGATTAGCTGAGAGCCTTGGAGATAGAGGTAAGGGAGGGGCTTGAAAAGGTTGGACTAGTCAGTGGTCACATCGTGAGCTTTATCCGAGTTAGGCTTCTGAAGCTAAAGGAAGCAATGCCTCTTGATGGTTAGGATTTGCCAAGCTATCACCAGAACTGCCATAGCCATGACCGACGTGACACCCCGACCACCACTGCTGGGTTATCGTCCCATAGGTCTTAACCGTCGTTGCCTCCAACTCTATGATTGCACCTAGCGTGCCGCCTTCTCGTCTATGACTGCTCTTCACTATGGTCACCATCCATTGTTATTGGCCTAAGGTGACACCCTTCCTCGCTCTCTCTCTCTCGCCCTCCCTCTACTCTTCGCATCTCCCTTCCTCAGTCATCACTCGTCGATCCATCTACTCTCCCTCCCTTGGTCTATCTATCCCCTGCTTTGCCCTTTGCTCGCCCTCCCTCACTAGCTCTGCACTCTGCTCTCCCTCTCTTGTTGACTCTCTTTGCTCTCTCTCCCTCTTCGGCAATAAGCACTGAGCAGTGTGCAGTCAAGCACTCAAGCTCCGTGGCCCCTCTACTCTCCCTTTCATTTTCTAATTTCTCCCTTAATTGTAATGGCTAATGAGTAATAAGTGATCTGATAGTTAATATACATAATTATGCACTGTCGGCGGTTGAGAGCACGGGGCTCCCGAGTGCCGAGCTTACTTGTTGAGTGTAAGGATCAACCGACCTCTTCTTTGCAGCCTTGGGGGCTTTTGGGAAGGCGACCTCGATCAGGAAACCGCAAACGGGAGAGCAAGGGGGTTTAGACTGGTTTGGGCCCCTCTGGAAGAGGTAACAACCCTACGTCCAGTGATTTGTATTTAGGGAAACATAAGGAAAGATTACAAAGAGAGTCCCGGGCCTTGCTAGCAAAGGGGGACTCAGGCTTTTCAGGAGGGAGACAGGAGCTTCGACTTGTGGTTGCCTCACCCGGAGCTCTCGTGTGTGTGTAATGTCTAGCAGCTAGCTTCTACATGCACAACAGTGTGGCCTATTTATACATGAGAGTAAACAATATTCTAGTGATCATGTGGTCCAATGTCCGGCGGTCCGAAGGCCGTTCTTGGGCGCGCCGTGCTGGAACAGTCGTCGTCATCATTTGTGATTACGAAAGGACGGTATGGAGACAGTGCAACAAGACCCGGGCAGGTAGCCGCGGTCTTCGATGTCTTGATGGAATGTTACGGTCGTGACGGTGTCAGAGCATTTATTACGCGGGTGGAAAGGCATGCAATCTTTGTTGGAGATGGGGTGACCCGAGCTCATACCCGGGCAAGATTAGGATCATGCTTAGGTCCGAGCAAGGATGGCGTGCTCGGGGGAGGCCGGTATCGCGCGCGCTGGGAGTAAAACGGAGCGATATCCCGGACATCCCTCCAAACCCCGTCATCTAGCCCCCGAGCCTCGAGTGGGGAAACGATCGAGTCCCCCCTCAAGGCTTTTAATTATGTATCGAAGGCTTCGGAGGCCGGCTGTTCGGATAGGTCGAAGACTTCATCCAAGCGAAACGCTGGGTCAGCCGAGTGATGGCGTCCCAAGCAGGACTTCAGGCTGGCCGAGCGAAGGCCACCCGAGCAGGACTTCGGGCTGGCCGAGCGAAGGCCACCCGAGCGAAGGCCACCCGAGCAGCATTTCGGGCTGGCCAAGCAAAGGCCACCCGAGCAGGACTTCGGGTTGGCCGAGCAAAGGCCACCCGAGCAGAATTTCAAACGTCGGTCTTCCAACGGTTACTTCCCGGTGAGTGGGCTTGCAGTTTTAAGGCGATGTGACAGCCGCACGCGCGCCGGTTCCCGAGATTTCTAGGGCGGTTTTATTAGTGGGGAGAGGATAAAGACCCTTGCCCTTCATTGTCCGGGACTTCTTGAGGAATCGGGTATCCCCGTTGCGGCGCCAGAAGCACCCGTTCTTCGAAATCACGGGCTGGAGCGACATTACCTGTGAGTCGAACACCGGTAGGTATTCCTGCTCGGATGAGCATTTTGTTTGTTTTTTTCTAACAACCAGGCTCTTCCTGAAGCTCCTGATGATCGGTGGGTTGATGAACGGGTGGTGGAACTCTTCGCGCTGGGGAAGGAGGAGAGCCCAGAACTGGGTAGGAGAGGGCCGAAGAACGTTCTTGATCGCTCGGAGCATGTATGTTCCCCGTCGAGCTTCATGTTCGGGGGGAAGGGTCCTTGTTCTGACGGCCCTTCTCCCTCTTCTAGGACCAGGCTACGCTGGAGGCCGTGCTGGCGGCCGAGCAGCCGACTAAGATCAAGGGGAAGTGGCCTTCGGTGAAGAAGGTTGCTTCGAAGAAGAGGAGGGCGGCCCCGCGGGTAACCAACGATGAGGAAGAGCTGCGACCGAAGCGATCGCTGCGCGCGGTTTCCCCGGCGGGCGGTCCTGGTGGACGTGCACCCCGTCAACCCAGGATGCGTGTACCGCCAAGGCACAACCCGCCGCGGCCTCGTCTAGAGTATGCGAACTAGGTACAGGAGCTGTCAGCCTGGTTCACGCAGTATTCCGAGGATCACCCCGATCATACTGCGTGGCTGTTGCAGACCACGGCCGACCTCCGCCGAGCCGAGCGGCGGGCTCAACGGGAGAAGGACACCGGAGGAAGCGTCCAGGCGGACCTAGACTTGGCGGGTGCGACGTTTTCCTCATGGCTCAAAGGCCCGAGGGACGCTAGCCCCAGGGCAGAGACTGAGGAGGCTCTGAAGGGTTTCCTTCAGTGGGCGAAAGAGCACCACCCGGAGTGGCTCGAGGCAGCGAGTCTTGCTCGGGCAGGAGCTGGCCCGAGCAGTGCGGAGGAAGCTATTCCTTTGGCGTCGAGGCGGGCGGAGACTGAGGCCCTGGCCAGCAAGACGAGGGCGCGCGAGGAGCCCCGGTCGAAGGATGCTGAGGCCGGGCGAAATTCGGAGGACGTCGAGGAAGAAAGTAAGCTTCCTGCTCTGTACTTTCTTCTGTCCGGCCGCGAGCTTCCGCGGTCTTGATTTTTATCTTTCGAACGTAGTCAGGGGCCTGTGGGGGAGGAGACCCCCTGTGCCCGTGTTGGGAGCGGCGGTTAGAGTTCTGATTGACGAGGCATTTCAAACCGCAGCGTCCCGCATTATTGCAGACCTGGCGGCGATGATCGTGGCAAAGCCGACCACGGGGAATAGTTTGGCCGAGCAGGGTGAGAGGGAGGAGCCCTCGGGGGGCTCAAGCTTGGACTCTGCTCCGTTAGTGGTCAAGCGTCAAAGGGGGACGGCGCCAGTTGGTGATCCGATCGCTCCCCGGGGGAGTGAGGAGCAGACTCCGGGCTGGCCCTCAGCTCAGATCGTGATGGAAGAAGAAGCGGCACAGACCCCGAGCATCGAGGTAGCTCGGGCTGAGGCTATGGGGTGCCGCCAAGGTGACCCCGCGGAGGAGCAGGTCCCATCGGCGGAGATAGCCGAGGCGGCCCAGCCCCCGAGCACGGAGGACGCTCGGGCCGGGGCTGCGGAAGAAGAGCCGGCCGAGGGGCTCCAGTCCCTGAGCGTGGAGGATGCCCGGGCCAGGGCTGCGGAGGAAGAGGCGGCCAGGGCAGCCCAGACCTTGAGCATAGAGGATGCTCGGGCCGGGGCTGCGGAGGAAGAGGCGGCAGAGGCGGTCCGGACCTCGAGCACGGAGGATGCTCGGGCTGGGGCTTCGGAGGAGGCGCCGGCCGTATCTTCAAGTTCGGGGGATGCCCGGGTCGGTCCGTGGCCCAGGCTGAGGGTGTTGCTTGAGTGCCACCGCCATGAGGTAATTTTTTTTCTTTTGCGGATGGTGTTGCTCGTGGTGTTACTGACGATTTTTTTTTGTAGTTGGCCGCTGTCATGGATGATCGGGCCGCGAGCATGGAAGCTCGATGCCGAGCCAAGGTGGCGGCGCTGCGCTCCGAGCTGGGCGAAGCTCAAACGGATCTCGTTCGGGTCCGGAAGGAGCTTGAGCAGGCTTTGGAGCATGCTCGAGGCCTTGAAAGGAATACCCGGGTCTAGGAGGAGCTTGAGCGGGTCCGCAAGGAGCTCGAGCAGGAGAGGCAGCGTTGCGCGGTAGAGGTCGAGAAGGCTCGTCGAGCCGCCGAGCAGGTGGCGAAGCTTCGCGAGGAGATCCGACCGGGGCGTGAAGCCCAGATCGAGGTACTCCAGATTCAGAGCCGTCTTGAATATGTGGAGGCGGAGCTCGACGTTTTGAAGAGTAGATCTAGGGACTAGTGTGTGTAGTGTTACAAATGTTTGTAACAGATGCTTTTATTTAATACAAGATGTTTTTATGCTCCTTTTACTCCTGTTATGCGTGCTTACATAATTTAGGGGAATTATATATGCAACCACTTGCCACCAGCTACCCACCCAGCCCCCTCGTGTGGTCGAGTCTTTGCCCCTGATTGCGAGCAAAGACCGGGCACACGAAGCAGCCGAGCAGCCGGGTGCGCGCAAAAGGCAATGTCCAGCTCCCTCGTGTGGCCGTCTTTGCCCCTGATTGTGAGCAAAGACCGGGCACACGAAGCAGCCGAGCAGCCGGGTGCACGCAAAAGGCGATGTCCAGCCCCCTCGTGTGGTCGAGTCTTTGCCCCTGATTGCGAGCAAAGACCGGCACACGGCAACCGAAAGCGGCCGGTGCGCGCAAAAGCGATGTCGGCCCCTCGTGTGGCCGTCTTTGCCCCTGATTGCGAGCAAAGACCGGGCACACGGAGTACCGAAAGCAACCGGTGCGCGAAAGGCGATGTCCAAATTTCCCGCGTGTGGTCGAAGTCTTTGCCCCCGATTGCGAAGCAAAGACGGGCACACGGCGGTACCGAAAGCGGCCGGGTGCGTGCAAAAGACGATGTCCAGCCCTCCCGTGTGGTCGAGTCTTTGCCCTGATTACGAGCAAAGACCGAGCACACGAAGCAGCTGAGTAGCCGGGTGCGTGCAAAAGGCGATGTCCAGCCCCCTCGTATGGCCGTCTTTGCCCCTGATTGCGAGCAAAGACCGGGAACACGAAGCAGCCGAGCAGCTGGGTGCGCGCAAAAGGCGATGTCCAGCCCCCTCATGTGGCCGTCTTTGCCCCTGATTGCGAGCAAAGACCGGGCACACGGAGCAGCCGAGCAGCCAGGTGCGCGCAAAAGGCGATGTCCAGCCCCCTCGTGTGGTCGAGTCTTTGCCCCTGATTGCGAGCAAAGACTGGCACACGGCGGCCGAGCGGCTGGTGCGCGCAAAGGCGATATTCGGCCCCTCGTGGCCGTCTTTGCCCTCGACAGAGCAAAGACCGGACACACGAAGCAGCCAAGCAGCCGGGTGCGCGCAAAAGGCGATGTCCAGCCCCCTCGTGTGGCCGTCTTTGCTCCTGATTGTGAGCAAAGCCTGGGAACACGAAGCGTGCGCGAGTTGGAGTTGTTAATTCCGGATTTCGGTTGGGTCTTGGGATCGAAGTCTGCGAGGCACCGTCAAGAACCTGTCAGAGAGATGTGTTATCGGCTTATCCGAGCAGTGGAATTCAGGGCGGGACGCATTTTCAGATCCGTCGACTGCTTTGGAAATCGGTTTTAATAACAAGAACTCGTACTTGGGCGAGATAGCAAAAAAGGAAGGTTCTGAAGAATCATGCGAAGAGAATTTAGATTACCTTTTCCTCTTTATTTAACAGGTTCGGGCATTTTGAGAAGAAGTCATTCGAAGATCTCTTGGTTAAATAAGGAGGGACAGGCTGGGAAAGAGTGAGATTATTCGTAGAACCTGCGTAGCTGGGCGATGTTCCATGAGCTACTGAGGACTCGGCCGTCCGGGAAGGCAAGACGAACGGCCCCCGGACGTGAAGACGAGATGACCGTGAACGGACCCTCCCATCTGGGGGTTATCTTGTTAGCATTCGATAAGTCTTGGACGCGCCGTAAGACCAAATCGCCGTTTTGCAGGGTTCTTGGTTGGACCGATCGGGCCGCGTGTCTGCGTAGAGCTTGCAGGTAGGCTGCCGATCGGATAAGGGCTTGCTCGCGCTTTTCCTCGGACAGGTCGAGATCGAGCAACCGGCTCTGGTGATCGTCGGCCATCTCGGCAAGGTCCATGCGAGGTGACCTCAGGGTTATCTCGGTGGGAAGCATGGCTTCAGTGCTGTCGACGATTTGCGTGGGCAATATATTTTATGGGGCGGTGCGAAAGATCACAACTACAATGGTAGCACAATGAGCTGAATTTATACAGGTTCGGGCCCTCGAGGTGAGGTAATACCCTACTCCTGTGCTCGTGGATTGTATTATGGTGGATCTCAAGAACAATGAGATAAAAGATGGCTAGATGATTGGATGAAGATGTAGATGTGAGAGATGATGATGATCTAACTAGGGACCCCCGACCCCCTTTATATAGTGCAAGGGGTCGGGTTACAGATAGGTTCCCTAATCTGTACAAGAAAGATAAAGATATAACCGGGTTGGTTACGCCTATCTTCATATATCCGAATAGGAAACGAGTTCATTTCCTTATAGATCAAGTCGGGCCGCTCCAGCCTCCAAGCCCGTCTTCTAGAAGATCCGTGTAACTCGGCTCAAAGAGGTGGTACGTCCAATAATATATCTCTGGATACCCAGGGCCTATGTTGTCCACAGTAGCCCCCGAGTGCTTCGCGACTGGGTTGTCTTGACTCCGGGTTCAGCTTGCAGCCCTTCAGATGCAGCCCGAGTGACGTCACTCTTTGTTTGACTGATGAAGTGTCGCTTCGCCGAGTAACCTGCTGATCAAACAACACTGTTGCAAAGGACTCAAGAAAAATCTCAAGTCTTAAAAGGTGTCTGGTACCTAGCCCGATGGATCGGTATGCTGGCTATCGGCCTCACGAGGAGGCATACCAAAAAAGGTGGATGTTGCTGAGTGATTAGTGTCACCCTGCGTTATCCTCCCTGTTACGAATCATGGCATTCGAGTTTGACAGGTCAGAACCTAACATTCGGTCCAACAGGGGACATGCCACAACTCGTGTAGGGCGTTCAGGCGTCCTGACCCGACTAGTGCGGAGCGTAGCTAATGATTCTCAGAAGAATACACCCGCCTCCAAGTTGAGGTCCTCCAAGTGGTGCTCGTTTTGATGACGAACGATCCGAAGATGTGCCACTGAGACCCAACTGAAGAGGTAACCTTTGATGTTCGTTCTGACTGAAGCCAAACTGACTTATGTCCCCAGGGGGCACATCAAGGCTAGGTTAATTACCTGGGAGGCGCCCAGCCCTCAAGAAATTGACGACTGGCACAAGGCCCAGGGGCGCGCCCTATTTCCCAACTAGGTTTGATCCGAGCAACACCTGTACACGAGTTACGCCGTGTACAGCTTACGGCCTACATGGGGCGTGCTCTCCGGAACCTAAGTCTGGGCCCGAATATCGCTGCAACGAACCCCGGGCTTCGTTTTTTCCCGCCCAGCGCGGAGACGAAACGTCGCCCCTGGTCTTTTAATAAGTGTGTGCCATACTCCCATCACCACGGGGCATCCCTGGCACTGCCTACCGGGATGCCAACCGTCGCTTTGATTGTTGCGCCATGTTCCCAGAGACATCCGCGTCAAATCTCGAGAACTACTCTCATCGGGGTTCCCCCAATGCCATTACTTTTTCGAAATTGGTTCGATTTCCCGATTCCGGTTATAAAAAGAGACCAGTACGGCGGCCGCTTCTCATCCAGACTACTTCCCCACATCCCTCCTTCTCCTCCGCGTGCTCCCATGGAAGACGTAGAGTTGGCGGAGCTTTGGGCGCAGTTTGACCTTGCGCTTGCCGAGGTCGCCGAGGAAGAGGCCCGCGCCCGCGACGTTGCGACCGTCGCGATCTTGATCGAGGTCGTCCCGGTTCTCGCCGAGGTGGCTGACGAGATTGTCGAGGCGCTGGTCCGTGCCCGTGTCCACAACGCCGCCAGTGCCGCGGTCCTAATCGAAGTTGCCCTAGCTCTCGGCGAAGTGGCGGGCGTGATCGTCGATTGCGCTCACCACCATCCCCTGTAACTGGCCTGTAGGCCATCTAGATTTAGACTCCCTCTAGATGTGGGAACTCGATGTAAATCATCAATGTCTATGATTTTCTTTTCAATGTGATATATGCTAATCGTCTTTTCTTAATCCAAGCCATGTATTTTGCCTGAGTAAGTTAGGTTCCTTTTATTAAGCACTCTGCCTAGCGCATCACATTCCTTAGCGTTAGGAGTTGGCGCGGAGCACTATCTCCAAGGAAGCAATCGGGAAGTGTGAGTGTTGCTAAGAAACAAGAGTTTCGTTACTTGGAACAAATAACACTTAGGCTCAACATGAACTTGAATATCGAAAAAATGATTAGGTATTGATTAGGTGCAGACTGCACCTAATTAGGTGTAGCCCCGACTTGCTGGCTAGTCGGGATCCGACTAGGGAGCAAGTCAATTTATCCTCACTAAGAGAAGGGGTGCGCAATTGCGCACCTAATTAGATGTAGCCCCCGACTTACTACTTAATTGAAACACAAATAAGTAGCAAGTCAGAAGTTGAATTGCATAAAAAAAGGATTAGGTGCGCGATTGCGCACCTAATTAGGTGTAGCCCCGACTTACTACTTAATTGAAACGCAAATAAGTAGCAAGTCAGAAGCCGAATTGCATGAATATAAAGACAATGTGAATGAAAACTTATCTTTATTTAATTGTAAACATGCGTATAAAGGTCATCAGGTATAGAACCGATGCAATTGTTCGATGTTCCACGAGTTGTCCATGAGAGCGCCATCTTCTCGCCTCAATCGGTAAGCCCCCGGGCGCGTTACTAAGTCGACAATGTAGGGACCCTCCTAGCGTGGGGAGAGTTTATGGCCACTCGATCGATTGACTAGGAGGACCAAATCTCCAACCGAAAAGGCACGATCCCGTATATTGCGATCATGGTAATGACGCAGACCCTGGAGGTACTTGGCCGACCGAATTGTTGCAGCGTCCCGAGCCTCCTCCAATCGGTCGAGATCGTCGATCCGACTGGCCTCCGACTCATCCTCGTTGAACCATTGAACTAGTGGTGATCCAAACTGCAGGTCCGTTGGAAGGACCGCCTCACACCCGTATACGAGGAAGAAGGGAGACTGCCCCGTAACTCAACTGGGACTTGTGCGGAGCCCCCAGAGTACGGCAGGCAATTCCATCATCCATTTGGCTGCGTATGGGTTGAGCCGATCGAAGATGCGCGCTCTGACGCCTTGTAGAAGCATGTCGTTCGCGCGCTCAACTTGCCCATTGCTCCGTGGGTGTGCCACCGAAGCAAAGCAAATCTTTATGCCCACATCATCGCACCAGCTTTGAAACTCGTCACTTCTGAACTGAGAGCCATTATCCGTAATGATCCGAGATGGTACGCCAAACCGACCGATGATCTCCTGGAAGAACTCGGTGGCTTTGGCCGCCGTAATCTTGGTCATAGGCTTGGCTTCAATTTAATTAGTGAACTTGTCAATGGCGACGAAGATGTGTTCAAAACCACCTGGGGTCTTCTTGAAGGGTCCGACGATGTTGAGCCCCCAGACTGCAAACGGCCAGGTGATGCGGATCGTCTGGAGTTCTTAGGCCGGCACATGGATCTGCCGAGCGAAGAACTGACAACCCTCGCACTTGCGGACGATCTCTTTTGAGTCGGAGACCGCGGTTGGCCAGTAAAATCCTTGCCGGAAGGCTTTTCCGACCAACGTAGCTGATGCCATGTGATGACCGCATATGCCCGAGTGAATTTCGCAAGAAGCAGTATGCGCGTCCTTCGATTTCGGGTATGCACTTTGAAGTATGCCGAGACGCGTTTGGTGATCTGAAATTCCTTCATGCACCACGTATGCACGACTCCGATGTTGAATTTGCTCAGCAGCCCCCCGATCGTCTGGAAGCTTTTCTTCTTGTAGGTACTCCAAGTATGGCAGCGTCCAATACGAGTGGAGGACAAGAACCTCTGACTCAGGTTGTTGTTCCTCCGGTTGGGGTAATTGCTCCTGCGGCGTGATGGAGGGGGCGTGAAGCTCTTGGACGAAGACTCCAGCCAGGACTGGCGCCCGACTAGAACCCATGTAATTTGCTAGCTAATCAGCCGCCTCGTTGTCTTGCCACAGGATGTGTATAAGCTCCAACCCGTCGAACTTGTCTTCCAACTTTCTGACCTCCTGACAGTAGGCGGTCATGTTGTCGTTGACACAAGTCCAATCCTTCTGCACCTGGCTTACCACAAGCTAGGAATCTCCGCAAACCACCGATCGCCGGATGCCGAGCGATATGGCAATACGAAGGCCGTGGATGAGCGCCTCGTACTCGGCTGTGTTGTTTGAAACCGAAAAATGAATCTGGAGGACATACTTGAGTCGTTCGCCTCTAGGTGATATGAGAACGATGCCAGCCCCCGCGCCCTGTCGCCGGAGAGAGCCGTCGAAGTACATGTTCCAGTACTCGGCCTCTTCGACGGCAGGGGAGCCTGCATCTCCGTCCACTCGGCGACGAAGTCAGCGAGTGTTTGTGACTTTGTGGCGCTGCGTGGTTTGAACGAGAGCTCGAAAGCCCCAAGTTCCACCGACCACTTAGCGATCCTCCCAGTGGCTTCCCGATTATGGAGAATTTCTCCGATAGGGAAAGAAGTGACCACCGAAATTGGATGTTCTTGAAAGTAGTGCTTCAGCTTCCGAGAGGCTACCAGGACCGCATACAGAAGCTTCTGCACCTGCGGGTAGCGTACCTTAGACTCGCCCAATACTTCACTAACGAAGTAGACCGGGCATTGAGCCTTTTAGACGCGTCCTTGTTCTTCACGCTCCAATACCACCGCGGCGCTCACTACCTGTGTGGTGGCCGCAATGTATAGCATAAGCGGTTCCTGTGGCATAGGAGATGCCAGGACAGGGGGCGATGTGAGGAACGACCTGAGATCCTCAAAAGCCTTCTGTGCCTCAGATGTCCGGACGAACTTGTCTTGTTGCTTCTTCAACAGCTTGAAGAAGGACGACCCACGCTCGCCGACTCGCGAGATAAATCTGCTGAGTGCAACCATGCACCCATTTAGACGCTGGACGTCCCTTTGGCACGTTGGGGGAGCCATCTCCATGATAGCTTTGATCTTTTTCGGGGTAGCTTCAATTCCGCGGTGCGATACCACGAAACCGAGGAGCTTTCCCGAAGGGACCCCGAAGACACACTTCTCCGGGTTCAACTTCATGTTGTATGCAGACAGGCTCTCGAATGTCTCCGATAGGTCAGTGACCAAGTCGGAGGTTACCTGAGACTTGACGACAACGTCATCAACGTATGCCTCCACGTTGCGCCCAAGCTGGCTGTGGAAACATCGTTGAATGCAACGCTGGTACGTTGCTCCGGCGTTCTTCAGCCCGAAGGGCATAGTGACGTAGCAGAATGCCCCGAACGGAGTGATGAACGAAGTCTTGATACAATCTTCTTCCTTTAAGCTGATCTGGTGATAGCCTGAGTAGGCATCCAGAAAGCCCAAAAACTCGCAACCGGCAGTGGAATCAACCACCTGGTCGATGCGAGGTAGTCCGAACGGATCCTTGGGACATGCTTTATTTAAGTCGGTGTAATCGACACACATGCGCCAAGTACCGTTCTTCTTTTGTACAAGCACCAGATTTGCCAACCAATCGGGGTGGAGCACCTCCCTTATAAAACCGGCGGCTAAAAGTTTGGTGATCTCCGTCTTGATGGCTTCCTTCCCATCTTGTGCGAACCGACGCAGCCGTTGCTTGATTGGCTTGGCTTTGTCGTGTACATTCGAAGAGTGCTCGATCACCTCCCTAAGGACACCAGGCATGTCGGACGGCTTCCAAGCGAAGATGCCTCGACTTGCTTGGAGGAAGGTGACGAGCGCCTCTTCCTATTTCGGATCGAGCCCTGTCCCGATCAGGGCCATTTTGGCCGAATCGGACGGGTCGAGCGAAATACGCTTGACATCTTCATCAGGCTTGATGCCTGACTTAGATGGCTTTTTGCTTGGCGGTTCGCCCTCATCACGGAGAGTGGTGGCCGCCTGCCGGATCTTGTGCAACTCGGCGGCCGCTTCGGTTGACTGGGCGAAGTCGTAGTTTTCCCGATCAAGGAGATAGGAAAACTTGACGTCTCCGCGGACCATGATGACGCCCCGCAGACCTGGCATCTTCATGAGTAAGTAGGTGTAGTGTGGGACGGCCATGAGTTTGGCCAAGCCCAGCCTTCCCAAGATTGCGTGATACGCAGTCTCGAAATCGGCCACCTCGAAGCTGAGGTTTTCGGTCCGGAAGTTGTCCCGAGTGCCAAAAGTGACTGGAAGAGTGACTCTCCCGATCGGCACTGAGGAGGTTCCCGGGATTATGCTGTGAAATGGCACGTCGGTCTTCTGGAGCGCCGACTTTGGAATCCCCATCTCGTTGAACGTTTTGTTGAAAGGATGTTTAATTCGCTTCCGCCGTCAACCAAGACTTTACGAAGACGGACACCCCATACCACGGGATCCAGGATGAGTGGATATCTTCCCGGGCAAGGGATGTGATCGGGGTGATCCGAGCGATCGAACATGATTGGAATGCTTATGTTTGGACTCGTATGTCTCCGATCCCCTGAATATGTAATTGAGCTTACGCTCGGCTTCTGGGTAAGCGTCACCCTGAGGGGGGTCTCGCTTGGCGTCCTTCGGAGCATCTTTGTTGTGCTCCTTGGCGAACCTCTTCAATACGTTGCAATTCTTCGCCGCGTGCTTCCCATTCGGATGGAAAGGACACGGTGCCTCCATTACCTTATTGTAGTCAACGGGCCGAGGCGGCTTTTGCCGACCATGGTCTACGACCGCCACCAACTCTTCACCCTTGCGCTTCTTGTCCTTCTTGGAGGATGATTCGGGCTTGTCCTTCTTGCCCTCGTTCTTGCTCGGGTGACCTTCTTGACGCTCAGCGAGAGCGTCCGAGGCGGCGGCGTATCGATCTGCCAAGGCAAACATCTCCTTGACGGTGGTCGGGGGCTTCCGAGACATTTTCTTGATCAGGTCGGGGTCACGAACTCCCTTCTGGAAGACCGCGACAACGACTGCTTCCGAAATCTCTCGGATTGTGTTCTTCTTTTTGGTGAAACGCCGAATGAAATCCCTTAGCGACTCATCCTTTTTCTGATGAATCTGATAAAGGTCTCATTGGGTTCCAGGATTCTCGTAGAAGCCCTAGAAATTGGCGACGAATTGTTCACAAAGCTTTCCCTAGGAACCGATCGGGTTCCCTGGAAGGCCTGCGAGCCAACCCTGAGCTGGAGAAGTTAACATGACGGGCAGATAGTTTGCCATCACGTCGTTTCCTCCGCCCGCGGCCTTGATTGCCAAAGAGTAAATCTGCAACCAAGCCTCTGGGTCCCGCTCCCCGTCGAATTTCACTATTCCCATGGGGTTGAACCCTTCGGGCCAGTTTACCTGACGAAGTCGGGGTGTGAACGCTTTGATCCCGTCAATCAATCTGTCCCCAGGGGGAGGAGACTGGTGGGGAAGGATCTGGCGTGGCGGAGTGCGGCGCCGGTCTTGTTCTTGCTCCCTCCGCCGGGCTTCGATGTTGTGGCGGAGGTCGCGACTTGTACTTCGGCGAGCGTCTTGCCCGCGAGATTGCGTGCACCGACTGCGCCGAGTACTACTCGTGGCAGTCTAGCTTCTGGCCGAGTCTGCCTGTTGGTCTCGAGTACCCTGGACTGCCGCTGCCATCACTATGGCTTTAATCTGATCCATGATCGGCGTAGCGGGGCTGTCTTCTCCAAGCAAGGGTCCAACATTGTCCAGGAGTTTTTACATGCGAGGATGTTCTACTGGGGTGTACGAAAGACGGAGTGGTCTCCCATACGGACTTGAAGCAGTTCCACAGACCACAGGACGGAAGAAAGCTCGTCAACCCAATTTTGTCGTAGCTTGGTAAGTCGGTCAAAGACCCGCTTCTTGATCCCTTGGAGGATCTGCCCGTTGGCGCGTTCGATAGCCTCGTTGCTCTGTGGATGAGCCACAGAAGCGAAGCAAATCTTGGTGCCAACGTCTTCGCAATATTCTTAGAACAGTTTGCTGGTAAACTGAGTTCTGTTGTCCGTGATTAGCCGGCTGGGGATGCCAAACCGTGTAATCACGTTATTGCGGAAGAATTTCTTGGCCGCCTGGGCCGTAATGCCAGAGACTGGTTCAGGTTCTATCCATTTGGTGAACGTGTCTATGGCAATGAAGAGGTAAGCGCATCCCTTCGCCCCTCTGGGGAATGGACTCAGAATGTCCAGCCCCCAGGTAGAAAATGGCCAGGTGAGGGGAATGGTTTGGAGGGTGTAGGTTGGTTGATGCACCTGCTGGGCATGGAATTGACATGCCCGGCAAGTGGAGACGATCTCGCGAGCGTCGCCCAACGCCGTGGGCCAATAGTAGCCCATCTTGAAGGCCTTCCCAACGAGTGTTCTGTAGGACGAGTGAGCCCGCAGATACCCTCGTGTAAGTCCTTTAGCAGGAACTTCCCCTTCTCCTGGGAGATGCACTTGGAGAGAACTCCGAGCGCACCTCTCCGGTACAGGGTACCCTCCACTAGCCTGTATAGCGGAGCTCTCCTGATAAGCCGGGATTTCTCGGCTTCATCCTCGGGCAATGTCCCATGCGCCAAGAACTGGATGAATGACGTCATCCAGGTGGCGCTTTGCTCGAGGAGGGAGACGTTGTCGTGCGTCTTGTTCGCCTCTTCTCTGGGGGGAATAGAGGGCTTTAGTAGGTGCTCGACGAGCAACCCCGCTGGGGCAGGTTCTTGTGAGGTGCCTAGCTTGGCAAGCTGGTCGGCCAGTGTATTTGCTCTTCTGGGCACGTAAAGGACTTCAAAATTTTTGAAGTTCCTTTCCATCTTCCTCACTTCGACCATGTAACACGCCATTGAGTCGTCGGAGCACTGAAACTCCTTGTTAACCTGGTTCACGACCAACTGTGAATCCCCTTTTACAGTCAGTCGTTGGATCCCAAGCGCAGAGCATGCTCAGAGTTCGGCCAAGAGGCCCCCATACTCCGCCGTATTGTTGGTCGCGGCGAAGTGTAGCTGTACGACGTACTGGAGTTGCTCTCCTTGTGGGGAGATTAGAACAACGCCAGCCCCCGAGCGTTCGAAGGAGCGCGAGCCGTCAAAGAACATCGTCCATTGGGGGGCTTCGACATGCCCAGCTCCCTGTTTGGTCGGGGAGGGAGGATTCGTCCACTCCGTCACGAAGTCCGCCAGTATTTGGGACTTGATCGCTATTCGGGCGGCAAACTTGAGGTCGAATTCCTCGAGTTCTACCACCCACTTGGCGATGCGTCCAGAGGCGTCACGATTTTTGAGGACCTTTCTTAGCGGAAAACTGGTCGGGACCGTGATTGGGTGTGCTAAGAAATAGTGACAAAGCTTTTTAGAGGCCATGAGCAGGGCATAAAGAAGCTTCTGTACCTCAGGGTAACGCTCCTTTGGTCCATGAAGCACCTCGCTCACATAATATATTGGCCGCTGAGTCTCCTAGCGCTCGGCCATGAGCACGGCGCTTACTGCTTGGGGCGAGGCCGCCAGATAGAGCAGCAGAGGCTCTTGCTCTGTTGGGGTGACCAGGACGGGCGGGCTCGATAGGTATTTCTTGAGCTCCTTGAAGGCATTGTCGGCTTCTTCAGTCCAGACGAAATCGTCGTGTTTGCGTAAGGCTCTGAAGAAGGGTAGTCCGCACTCACCTAGCCGAGAGATGAAGCGGCTGAGGGCCGCCAACCGGCCAGTGAGTGATTGGACTTCCTTTACGCTCGAAGGAGCCTGCATCTTTTTGATGGCCTCGATCTTCTCAGGATTTGCGCCAATGCTTGATAACCCGATTACATACCCGAGCACCATGCCAGTGCGTACACCGGAAACGCACTTTTCTGGATTCAGCTTTATTCGATGCTTTCTTAGATTACAAAAGGTTTCCTCGAGGTCCTAGATATGTGTCTCGGCTAGATTACTTTTGACGACTATGTCGTCTACATAAACTTCCAGGTTCCGCCCGATCTAGTCAGGGAAGGTCTTCTGTATCAGGCGTTGGAAAATGGCCCTTGCGTTTTTCAGACCGAAGGACATGGTCGTGTAGCAGAAGGTGCCGAAAGGCGTGATGAAGGCAGTTTTCTCTTCATGTTCCCGTGACAGGCTAATCTGGTGGTACCAGAGTACGCGTCCAGAAAGCTCATCAACTGGACCTTCGCCGTCGCGTCGACCAGCTGGTCTATGTGAGGGAGAGGGAAATTGTCCTTTGGGCACGAGCCGTTGATATTGGTGTGATCAACGCACATACACCACTTTCCGTTCTTCTTCCTGACCACAACTGGATTTGCCAACCAATCGGAGTGCTCGACTTCACGAATGAAGCCAGCCTTCAATAGCTTGTCCAGTTTCTCCTTGATGATGTCGGCCTTCCACTGCAGGAACCTCCTCAGTGCTTGGCGCACTGGTTTTTTGCCAGGCTGAACCGCCAGCCTGTGCTCGATCACCTCCCTTGGGACCCCGGGCATATCAAACGGTTCCCATGTGAAAACGTTTGTGTTTGCCCGGAGGAAGGTGACGAGCTCGCTTTCCTATTTTGGGTCCAGGGCGGCCCCAATGTGGACCACCTTGGTCGGATCCTCGGAGGAGACCGAGATTCCCTTGGTCTGCTCCTGGGGTTGGAGTACCACCTTGGGCCGAGCGGACTTGCGGGAGTCCTGTTCGGGCCCGCGCTCAGGGAGCTGGCCGACCAGGGCCAGCACCATTTCATCACATTCTAGGGCAGCCTTGTGACTGCCCTTGACGGTGATTACCCCTTTCGGCCCTGGGAGCTTGAGGCAGTGGTACGCATGATGCGTAGCTGCCATGAATTTCGCAAGAGCCGGCTGCCGAGAATGGCGTTGTAGGCCGACTCGAAATCAACTACCTTGAAGGTGACCAACTCAGTCCGGAAATTGCTCGGACTGCCGAAGGTCACGGGTAGGACGATTTGCCCAAGTGGGGTCATGGACGTGCCCGGGATAATGCCATGGAAGGACATGGCGATATCCTTGATCTTGGATCGGGGGATCTGCATCTCGTCCAAGACCCGGGCGGGTATCAAGTCAAGAGCCCTTCCCCCGTCGACGAGCACCCGCGCGACCCTCGTGTTACTGATGGTCGGGCAGAGTACGAGAGGGAGCTTCTGAGGCTTGGTCATTCCTGAGGGACAATCTTTCCAGAAGAAAGAGATGGTCGTCTCCGACCACCGAACGAGCTCGGGAGCAAGACCCCCTTCGGTCGGCGCGGCAGACCTCGCGTGCCGTGGCCTTCAATTCCTGCTAGGAGGAGTAAGCTGCGGAGCCTCTGAAGATTACCGCGATGTGATGGCTCAGCTCATGGTATTCTTCGCTATCTCGACCCTGCGGGTCGGATCTCCGGTCGGAGCCGCCCTTTCCGACGTCCGGAAGGACGGGCATGGGGCCCCGGCCGTTGTAGAAGTCCTTGAGACGAGCGACCCAGGTTCAGCAGTTGCGAGATCATGCCCATGCACCTGGGGTAGTGGACAGAAACGGCTACTGGAGGGAGCCTGTGATCCGCTTTTCCGGAATTGCCCGGCCGCTGACCGCCTACCTTGCCCGGGGAGGGGTGAGGTTTCTTGGGTCTCGGCGTCTGAGGCGGCGATGACTGCTCCAGGATGGCGGCCACCATTTTGGCTACCTTCGCTTTTTTCTTCTTCTTGGCCTTCTTGTCGGATTTCTTCTTGTCCGAGGGTTCCATGCCTGGCTGTGGAGGCGCCTGGCCGGCCCCAAGAAGCCGCTTCCGTTCAACGGCCTCCTCGGCGTTGATGTAGCGTTCTGCTGCCTAAAACAGCTTGCTGGCCGAGGAGTCGGAGAATATCTCGAGATCCTGGGTGAAATGGACGTTTTTGACGCCTTCGGTGAAGGCCTAGCTATGTCCGAGCAGGCCCTTCCAACACGACGGGGAAGTAGTTGACCATTACCCCTTCATCACCACCGGCGGCGGCGACGGTGGTAGCGTACACCGAGAGAAATTCGTCCGGGTTTTGTGTCCCGTCGAACCGCTCGATGTGGTCCGGCTTAAACTTGGGTGGCCACGCCGCCCTTCGTAGTGCACGGGAGAAAGCGGGAAATCCGTGGTTCACCATGGCATCGCGGCCGCGAACGTCACAACCGTCACGCCCCCGGAGGGGGCCGAGGCGCGAGAAGACGTCGCCACGCCGAGGGTCCGGGGTACTCGAGGGGGTATCGCTCCGGTCGGTGTGGGGACGACGCCCGCTGTGACCGCCTCTCACCTGGGATTCGACGTGGCCCCGGTCCCGGGCAGAATCATGGGTCGAGCCACTACTATGACGATGCTCGTTTTGCCGACCGTCGATCGAAGGACGATCGTTGTGTCGGTGGGACACCCTGTCATTCCTTCGCCGATCAAGATCCCTGCGAAGGTCATGACGAGAGTGGTTACCCCTTGGGTATGGCTCTCCTGGGAAATACTCCGAGAGTCGACAGCATGGGGGAGGTCGCCAGCCAATTGTTCTAGCCTTTCGGCCACGGCGACGCCTAGTTCTGCGGCCTGGTCGAAGTCCGGCCGGAGGTCCCGCACCACGTGCGCCAAGGCCCAAAGGCGCTGGCGGCTCCTGCCGATCGGATCGGGTGAGCGGGACGACGGCGGAGACCCCGGGCGTGGCGAACGAGGAGTCGGTCAGGTGCTCGGGCCTGGGTCATCACGACGGGTCGCCAGAGCTCGGTCGATCAAGTTGGTCAGCCAGTCCCGTGCGGCTTCCAGGAGGCGGCGCGACTCGTCCTCCCGGGCTGCGGGAGCGGGCACGTCGTTGGTGTCCGCCATGTTGACTTCCCGCGGGAGTATCGGGCATGAAGGTGTCATGACCGTGTCCCCGCGGGAGGCACTCTCGTGGTCGAACTCATATGGGACGTCGGGGATGTCGACCCTCTCGTATGAATCGGCGCCCTCACACGTTGCGGGTGTCTCCCGTTCCAGTATCTCGCGGAACCGGAGGGGCTCGGGGACGTACTCCGAGCCCGTTTCGCCCGCGGGCGGCAGACATCCATGGGGAAGGAGACTCCGCCACGGTGTGTCCTTTCGGATCGATGATCCGGACGACCTGGGTGTCGGACCAATATTCGTCCAGATCGTCGAGGTCGTCGAAGCGGATATCTTGGTTGTCCTGAGAGTTCGCCGTTCTCAAGGACCCTTGCTGCAGAAGCTAATCGATGATCCCCACGGACGGCGCCAGCTGTCGGCGGTTGAGAGCACGGGGCTTCTGAGTGCCGAGCTTACTTGTTGAGTGTAAGGATCAACCGACCTCTTCTTTGCAGCCTTGGGGCTTTTGGGAAGGCGACCTCGATCAGGAAACCGCAAACGGGAGAGCAAGGGGGTTTAGACTGGTTCGGGCCCCTTTGGGAGAGGTAACAACCCTACGTCCAGTGATCTGTATTTAGGGGAACATAAGGAAAGATTACAAAGAGAGTCCCGGGCCTTGCTAGCAAAGGGGGACTCGGGCTTTTCAGGAGGGAGACAGGAGCTTCGACTTGTGGTTGCCTCAGCCGGAGCTCTCGTGTGTGTGTAATGTCTAGCAGCTAGCTTCTACATGCACAGCAGTGTGCCCTATTTATACATGAGCGTAAACAATATTCTAGTGATCATGTGGTCCAATGTCCGGCGGTCCAAAGGCCGTTCTTGGGCGAGCCGTGCTGGAACAGTCGTCGTCATCATTCGTGATTACGGAAGGACGGTATGGAGACAGTGCAACAAGACCCGGGCAGGTAGCCGCGGTCTTCCATGTCTTGACGAGACGTTACGGTCGTGACGGTGTCAGAGCATTTATTACAGCGGGTGGAAAGGCATGCAATCTTTGTTGGGGACGGGGTGACCCGAGCTCCTACCCGGGCAAGATTAGGATCATGCCCGGGTCCGAGCAAGGATGGTGTGCTCGGGGGAGGCCGGTACTGCGTGCGCTGGGAGAAAAACGGAGCGATATCCCGGACATCGCTCCAAACCCCGTCATGCACTATTTGTATTTTGCTAGGAATTAGTGTGTCGTCAACCCAAAGTTCAGTGGCAAAGGAAGGGAGTGCTAGCCTCCTCAAGAGGAATTCTGATGATGTTGGATGGGAATTTGGGATTCTAGCAGATGCAAACAATTTGGACAAAGTGAAGTGCAAATTGTGTGGGAAAGAATTTTATGGAGGGGCACATAGACTCAAGCAACATATTGGCCACATTAAAGAAATGTTTCAAAATGTCCAAAATCTACCAATGAAGATCAATACAAGTGTAAGAAATCAATTGATGAGGTAAAGGATAGAAAGATGGCCAAGAGAGTAAGAGAAGAGGAGATGAGAAATGAAGTGGTCATAGGAGGAGAAAATGAATATAATGAGGAAGAGGAAGGGCTTGGGGTGATTGGTTCATCGGATCTAAGGAAGATATGGTCTATGGCAAGTTTTCTCATCCCATTGATCCTTCTATTCCTTTTTGGCCTGGGATAACCACCAAACCATCATTGACGAGCACATGAGGAAAGAAAGAATTCACATGTGTGACTAATACGTTGTGAGATGGCTTTACACTCATGATATATTATATTGCAACATTTATCTACTTCTCTTAGATCAAGAAGAAATGATTCCATTCAAGGAATATGGACAAGAGGATGAAGACAGAGATCTCATTCTATCATCATATTATCATGCTTGTTGTCATTCTTTTTTATAATCTATTTTGTTTGATGTACTTTATGACTTGTGTGAACTATGTGCCTATGTTTTTGTGTGGTTGTGGACCTTGTGCTTGTGATTTGTGAATTGTGAACATGTCATTTAAGTTTATTTTCCCTATGTGTTGGCATCTTGCACTATTTCACTTTCATTGTTTTTAAACTTCATATATTCATATATGATATCTCATGATCTCATCCATTTATCATCAAAATGTGTAGATTTACAAAACACATTTACATCAAGTCAAATCGGAAAACATATGTTACGCTCAAGTGATTGATACTAAAAAAATATGGCGGCATGTATGGATTTTCTTCCTCTAAACATCAATTGTATGCATGTTTTGGGTGCCACCTTTTCTGCCGCTTAGATCCGATTAATCCATGTGGCGTTAGGCCAGACCTCACCGGCCGATTAGCGCCTAGTGCCTTCTTGAACATATTGCGTATCATTATGTGTCTCCGCTATTATGAACCACCTGTTGGATTCTATCCTCTCCCCAGTATTCACTCCTTCCCTATATTCGCCCTCCATGGTCATCTTCTCCTTCCCTATGGTTGTGTCTCCTAGTCGCTTGTTTTGCCGCTATTAGAGGCCCACCACATCCTATCCTATGCTTTGCTTATCGTCTTCGGTGACATGGCACATTGATCTCCTTAATATAGGGAAAAGAATAGGGCATGCAACAATGCACATGTTCATAAAAGAAGGATGCATGTCAATTTGCGGCAGCTAGCGATGGCAAATTGACTTCGTCAATGACATATAACATATAGTAGTAGCGCATGTGCACACGCTTGACATGCACCATTGTTAGAGAAGACTAATACTATCTTTTGAGAATACTAAGGGTGATAAATTTGGTTACTAGGAAAAAAGAGTAATTGCTTGATTCGTAGGATTGAAAAAAGCATAGGAATAGAAAAAACAAGATTAGTATGTCTATAACTCTACGCATGTTGAATCCCACATGAATTATCAAGCATGTCACTTGATTGTACCATAGGGAAAATAAAGGAATCTTGAGATTTAATACTACTATCTCTGGTCGCAAATAACAGACGTAGTTTGAGATACTTGCAAGAGCCTCAAAGCCCTACTATTTTCCATCCCAAGCCATCTCCATTCTCCTAATACCCTTATGCGCCACCACTATTAGGAGCCATTTGTCGGACTCCTCTCCCTCCCCAATCATCTCCTTCCCTCTCATCATCCCTCTTGATTGTTTTCTGGCCTATGACCATGTCTCCTTGTTGCCATCCCCTACATGTGTGCTGACGCTACCAGGGGTCCATCTTCTCCTCCCTATGCCATCGCCTTCGGTGACATATATGACATCTTGCCTCTCCTTAATATATGGAAAGGAAATAGGTCATGTGACAAAGCACATATCGTCAAAGGGGGCATGCGAACAGTTGCGATAGAAAGTTGACTTCACCTATGATAGTTGTAGTGCCTATAGTGTTTGCGCGCACACTTGAGAGGTGCACCATTGTCAGAGAAGACTACTAGTGCGTTCCTGGGCACTGCACAAATCTTTAAGAATACCAAGGGTGAGAAATTGGGTTGGTAAGAAAAAATGAAGTGACATTTATCAAGAATGCCATTTCATTGTAGCACATGAAGATGAAGGTATGAGATTGAATAATACTTCATCCGGCCACGAATATCTGACGTTCGAGATACTTGAAAAGTCAAAGTTTTAAAATTTTAGATATAAATATCATCTTAACCTTTTAAATTGGGTACATGAAAATCATATATATAGATTTGTCTCAAAAAATACTTTCATAATATTATGATTTTAGTGGGCTTTAAGAATAAATTTTAATAGTAATTGGTGGTCAAGGTTGCATTTTGGAGACCACGTTGGTGTCCATAATGTCTATTATTTGTGACCAGATGAAGTAATTGAGTGAGTTTTTTTTATATAATGGAAATAAGGTTCCGGCCTATACATAGTGAGGTGTATACGGCCGAATAGTACAATCACACCAAAGTAATTGAGGTTTTTTAGTTAATGGAAATATGATTCCGCAGATCTCTACATCGGAGATGTACACGACCAACCAAAGTATGAGTGGATAGGTAATTACACTAGAATTATAAAGGAAACACAAAAAAGTTCAGATCTCACGCTAGAAATCCTTTAAAATTTAGAGAAAAACTTCCTATCCTATGAAATTCCTCTAAAGCAATTACAGAAATCAAGCATCTCTATAGGGTATTTTACCGCCTTTGCATTCGGTTCCTCCGTTTCCCTTCCAAGTTAATGTGAACCAAAGAGGCCCTCAGAAGAAGAATTCATTATTCCTCGCTTTAGGTAGCCAAATAACACGGCATGCAGCGTTACCATCCGTATCTCCAGCCATTCGATCGATCGAGATCTAGCCACGGCCACGGGCCAATCACGAACTCCACTTTTTTTCACTTCCTCCCGCCCACTTTACCACGAGAGAAAACCTAGCAACCATGTGTCACGGTCACGCCTGAACACCACCAACACACACACACACACCACCATGCACCCGGCAGCGATCGGCGCCATTGGCAGCTGGGTCTCCCCTGCGGCGGTGCCCTACCCATCAGCGATCCATGGACGCACGCAGGCACAGTGAGCTCAAGCTGCAGCTGCACAACGATGGCACTGTAGCTCACCACTGTGCAGCTGCCTCCCCACACGCACAAGGCCACAAGAAGGCCACAAAAGATGAAGCAGTGACGGGTACCGTCGCTGTAGCGCAAAGGGGATTGATAGGAGCGCATGCCCCCCCTCCCCCTCTCCCTCCTCCTCTTCCTCCTCTCACCGTTCCTCTCCTCTCTCCTTGGGCTCCAGCCTTTTCGTCCCCTTCGTCTTCCCCCCACACACAGTTCTTGCTTTGCTTTCCCCCAAATCTCCCCGAATCCGAGGCCTCGGCGCGCCGGAAAGCTGGGGTTGATTCGCGCGAGCTTTTGAGGGGGGGTGGGTGGGTACATGAGATCATGAGCTCCGAGGACTCGCTGAAATCGCTGTCGCTGGACTACCTCAACCTGCTCATCAATGGGCAGGCGTTCAGCGACGTGGCGTTCAGCGTGGAGGGGCGGCTCGTGCACGCGCACCGCTGCGTGCTGGCGGCGCGGAGCCTCTTCTTCCGGAAGCTCTTCTGCGGGCTGGATCCCAACCACCAGCCGCCGCCGCCGCCGCCGCCACCGCTGAGCTGGCCGACGTCGGGGGGCCGCGGCGTCGGGGGCGCGCCGGCCTCGCCGGAGCTCGTCATCCCCGTCAGCTCGATCCGGTACGAGGTGCTGGTGCTGGTGCTGCAGTTCCTGTACAGCGGGCAGGCGTCGGTGGCCGCGCCCAAGAGCGGGCCGCTCCCCGGGTGCGGCGCCCGCGGGTGCTGGCACACCCGCTGCGGCGCCGCTGTCGACCTCGCCCTCGACACTCTCGCCGCCGCGCGCTCCTTCGGCGTCGAGCAGCTCGCCCTGCTGGTCCAGGTGGGCACCACAATCACACACACGAACAATGATTCGACGCAGCGAGGAAGAAGAAATCAAGAAATTCCCCCCCTCTCTCTCCGTATGCCTTCTTGGGATCTGCTAACTCTTGATCGATGCGATTAAGAATGATGGTAGTTAGCTAGCCCTGCCATGATTGGAGGCTCTTCCCTGCCATTAAGGTCGGAGTCAGAAGACACCATGGACGTCTGCGCCGCTGCTCAGCTCAGCTGCATGTATAGATCCCTAGGTTGCCCTTTGCCTTTCCAATTCACTCGCCACTGTGCTCCTCTGAACCTTGCCCAGTATTGATCAGCATCAAGCGGCAGCGGCAGCTGCAGATGCAGCAGATCGATCCAGTGCTACATCTCTCCCTTTATTCATTTCCATTTTTTTAGCAGTTTCTCGAGCTGCGTCGCTTCGCGTGTGGGCGGGATGGGGGAGGGGAGAGGAGTGTACTGATAGGACTGAGGCGTCTCAAGTCTCTCACAGTCTCGCTTGCCTTTCCGCTGCTTCGCCTCGCTGCTCCTGTCATCACTTGTCATGGCGCTCAGCCTCTGACTCCTCTTTACTAGGAAGGGTCTTTTCACGCCCTTGTTTGCGTCTGTCCCTTCCTCACATCACATCACACATCCCCCCACCCATTGCTTCCTCTTTCCCTCTCTGTCTCCTCCATGCATCAACCTCGCATCGCGTCGCGTCGCGATTGCCCGCGCTGGCTAGGGTTTCTCCGAGATTCAACAGCTCCAACAATGGCGGATGGCCGCCGCGTTCGCCATTCCCAATGTGTCATGCATTGTGCAAGACGCAAGTACAGCAGCTTGAGCATATCATGAGGCGAAGATTACAGCTACATTTCATGCTGCTGATTGATTAGCTGCCGTGTTTGTGTGATTATCTGGGGCTAATGGCGTGCTGGTGTTGGGGATGGTGCAGAAGCAATTGGAGAGCATGGTGAAGGAGGCGTCCGTGGACGACGTGATGAAGGTGTTGATGGCGTCGCGCAAGTTCGAGATGCAGGAGCTCTGGGCCACCTGCTCCCACCTCGTTGCGCGCTCGGGCCTCTCCGCCGACCTGCTCGCCAAGCACCTCCCTATCGATGTCGTCGCCAAGATTGAGGAGATCCGCGCCAAGTCGCCGCTCGCCGCGGCGGCGACGCCGCGCTCGCCGTTCCTGACTCACCATTACCTGCCCCTCAGCGCGCCGGCCTCGGCGGCCGACCGCGACCACAAGATCCGGCGCATGAGGAGGGCCCTCGACGCCGCCGACATCGAGCTCGTCAAGCTCATGGTCATGGGCGAGGGCCTCGATCTCGACGACGCGCTCGCCGTGCACTACGCTGTGCAGCATTGCAACCGCGACGTCGTCAAGGCGCTGCTCGAGCTCGGCGCTGCCGACGTCAACTCCCGCGCGGGACCGACGGGGAAGACACCCCTGCACCTGGCGGCGGAGATGGTGTCCCCGGACATGGTGTCCGTGCTCGTCGACCACCACGCCGACCCGAACGCCCGGACGCTCGACGGCGTCACCCCGCTCGACGTGCTCCGCAGCCTCACCTCCGAGTTCCTCTTCAAGGGGGCGGTGCCGGGGTTGACGCACATCGAGCCCAACAAGCTGAGGCTGTGCCTGGAGCTCGTGCAGTCAGCGGTGATGGTGACCACGCGCGACGAGGGCGGGCCCGCCGGCGGCGGCGAGGGCGCCGGTGGAAGCGACGGCGGGAATTTCGCGAGGAACGACGCCGACGACAGCCTGGTGAGCCTGACGATGAACTCGACGCTCATGTACCAGGGCCAGGAGATGGCGGCGGCGGTCGCCGGCGAGGCGAGGAAAGGGAACAACGGCCGCGAGAGCCCCTCCACCTTGTACTTCCCCAATGGCTTCCCCTAAGTACTGTACTCCCTCCCTCTCTCCCCACCTCCACTGATGATTCCTGGGACGAAGACGACCGCCATGGATGAGAATCGATCGATCGACCAGCAGATCAATCGATCGATGGTGTAGCTAGCTTCTATAAAGCTAGGATCACATATGCATGCACTGCACGATCGAGCAAGAAGAGATTGATGGTATTTGATGTGGATTGTCCGGTGATCTTTCCCTCCATGGACCATGATTGATCGATTGGGCAGCAACTGTTGCTTTGTTCATCATCTAGCTTGTAATGGACCGGGTCTCTCTCCAGTATATCATGCGATCCAGAGCTTGTGCTTGCTTTCTTTGCTTGGCTCCATGGATGTGCAGGTGCAGGTGCAGCAAGCACGTAGTACTGTCCATGGCATGGGGATTTAGCCGTTGGTGTGTTTCCCATGTCTTTACGCAGCTGAGCTAGTGCAATGAGAGCAGCTTTTGACTACTGTTGCGGCTGGCTTTGGACGACGATAGCTTGGAAAGCGGACGGCCGGGGTGCAACCTCATGTGAGTGAGGCCATGGCGTTCGACAAGGCGAATCTAAGCGTGGAATTGAATGGCACAGCGATTGCACATGCACTTCTCCTGTTGCGGTAACTATTCTTTGTGCAATCAAAAACCGGCCAGCACATGTTATGTATGCATCTATATGCATATTATATACATATACTCTCTCCGGTCACAAATGATTGTCGTCTCATCCTTTGTACCAAAGATGACATTCGACTTTGGGCGGCTGCAGACGCTACACATCTGTTAACCCTGCTTCCCTAATCTTTCCCTAGCTTTTGTATAGTTCCTCTTCCCTTTGATCTTCTTTTCTTCTCTTTTCCTGCTCAGTTTTTGTTTCTTATTTTGTTGCGCAGCTTCTCTTGCCTTTACATGAATTAGAGGGCAGCTCTCCTGCCTTCTTTGAAAAGATTTAAATAATTGTCGTATGAAATACGTAAGTCAAAGTTTTAGAATTTTTAGCTATGAATATCCTTTTAACTATTTAATTAAAATGGGTATATGAAATTCATATGTGTAGTTTCATCTTGAAAATTTCTATCATACGTAATACTACAGTTTTAATGGATTTTATAAATGAATTACAATACTAACTAATTAGTGGTTATATTTACATCTTTGAGACCATGTTGATGTCCAGAATGTCAGTTATTACTTGTACCTGACCATCCGAGTATAACTACTAACATTGATCGTTCTCGGCCGCTCTGCGCTTGCTAGCTAGCTCTCTGGACTGACGTTCTGATATGGTACTGTACTCCTGTACAGTTAATACCTGTGTCCAACCAAGATGAGGCCACAGCCGGGTTAAAAACATGAGCTTTTGCATGCATGCCTGACAGGTGAGGTGAGTGGCTCGTTGTTAAGTAAGCAGGGCTAATCACATACCACGCATGCACTGATGTACTACGTAGTGGAGTACTGCATATGATAAGTATATGTGGTGCCTAGTTAAGCATGAAAAACTGTTTGATTTGCTCACTTTCACTGTTTTGGAGATTCAATTCAATTGCCTTCTTATTCCTAGCTTGTTGGTTGACTGGTTGTCTCATTCTTAATTCTGCCCTGACTCAGATATCTAGCAGCATCTATAGTCTATATTAATTCTTTAATTAAAAAATAGTGTATTAATTAGTTCATTGAGAGTCTGTGTAACCGACTAGTGGGTCCATTGTTTAAATAAAGGATCTCCTTGTTTGTCACTATTACACAACACCTCCTCAACAGGCACATCTAATCTTATACACACACACACATGTTTAGAAAAATATTAATTAGGAGAATGTTAGGATACATGCTAGAGGCAAAATTATATAATTAGGTTTGTTGTTAAAAGTTACTTTATAATATTCTAATCTTGTGAGTACATGTTAATGTGATGTTACACAAAGTAAAGGTCAAGGTTGCATCTCGAAAACCGAAAAGGTAAAAAAAGCCAAGTAACTAAAAATAACATAGAAAGTATATAAATAGTCAAAATTACAAATGTTTAGCTGCATTTCCTCCTGACAAATAGGTGAGGTACTTATTAGTGTGAATGAAGGAAGTGAATTTTAGTTTTTCTTAATATAAGATGAATTCCCTCAAATCAAATTTGTGATTTTAGGGTAACAAGCAAAAGTGTGATAAAGAAAGTGTGATTCATGAAAATAATCCATATCTTATAAGTTGAACTCAGAAGGTAGCTAGCTATAGGGTTCACCTATTATTTGATAGTTCATTTTTTTGTGTCTAGCTAGCTTTCATACGGCATTACACATGTATGTCCTCGAAGAATAAATAGCACATGCAGGCTCGAGTATTATGAAATCATATATTCTCATCTATGGAAATGGCGTCTCCCAAAAATAAAGGAAAGTAAGGTGCAAGCAACTACAATTATCAGAGATCGATTCCCACTTTTTTGGGTATATTTCCACACTCATGTCTGTAGATCATATATATGAATGCATGCCATATTTAATTATGTCAAAAAAATATTTCCTATGATATGAATACTACATAATTTTATAGCACACTCATGTCTATATATATGTTCTTTATTCTAAAAAGTAAAATAAGAAAAGGCACGCAAGGATTGCATTGAACAAGGTCTAATTAAGTTCAACTGTAGAAACAGTCATAAATTGTGTGGCTACATAAAAGTTCACGTTTCATCGTCACTTATTTATTTATTTAACTGGAATGGAATAGTACAAAAGCACATTCCATGCATATTTTTTGTGGTTGCAACCTGTGCATCGATCGATCGATCGATCTTGTCTGTAGTTGATATGAATGTCACGTAATTCTGTAGATGACATGTACGCTGTACAAAGTACTATACTCATATATACAATTATGTCACCGAACTACGAACAGGACCTGTTGTAGCAGTCACATGCACATGGAAAACCTTTGATCTCTGCTTCACATATATATGTTCCCTCTCCCCTAATTCAAAATCGTAGCATCTACGCCTCGATCGATCGCGTGGCCTTCTTCAATGTCTATGCTACTGTTCACCACCCACGTTCCGGCCTCTTTTGCCTCTGGCTCGCACCGTAGCCGCTAGTTTCTCAAATTAATTAAGCTCTCTAAACATCTGGTCGAACCATGCTCAACCGCTTCTCTAAACTTCCATAACGTCGCCGTTCCAAACGGGTGTACTGCATGTATGTACATTAATTAGAGCATTCAGAAAAGCGCGTTGTAACACCACACAGTAGGCGTATCTGAATATCGTACGTAGAGTGAAGCCCAACACGCTATTGCCGTACTGTCCTTAGAGCATCCACGGTGGCTACTCTAAGGCATCGTCCGATTCAGCGGACGCGGTGCGGCGCGGCACGTTCCGCAGGCATGCACGGCAGCCGTTTGACCGCACCGCGTTGCGGGAGACTGCCGTATCAAACACGACATAAAATTCTCCTCTAAAATACTATTCTCTGTCTCTCTATCCATCCCTTAAAAATTGCTTCACATTTTATATTACACTCTAAAAAATTCTTTCTCTCCATCAGCTACTCTATCCTAAAAAAATCAGAGAGAGCTACGGTGTTATAGAGTGCCTGCTACGGATGTTCTTGATCGTAAGCGATCATGCATGTAAGATTTACACAGTTCCTCTCTAGCTACAGCGCTCAGGACAGTAGAATCTACCTACCTATCTCCCTTAGTTAATTACCAGTGTTACATGCGTAGTACAGGTGATGAGCAGTAGATTGCAGGGAGATGAGCCGTGCAGGTGATGAGCAGTACATGTACACTGTACGTACGTACGTGCAGCTAGGTATACTAGCAACGTACGTACGTACATACATACGCTGTGAACTGTGTGGCTACGTACAGCTAGGTAGGTAGCTAGCTCGTCGTGTACCGTCCCTGTAGAGGCGAGGCCCACGGTACTGTGCGCTCGCGACTGTTAAAAACATCTCGCAATAAAAGCGTGGTCTCCCCGGGTGGGTTCCTCCCCAACTGTTGCCTCTTGGATCTCCACTGTTTGCCTGCCTTGTCCTCTTGCTCTCCTCTCTCTCTCTACACCCAATGACACCATGAGCAACCTTAGCTGTTCCCTCTCTCATGCATGGCTCCGCAGCTAGCATCTTCATTTCATGGACAGTTTCGTACGCACAGTAATGTTCAGATTAGCCTGTACTACATAGCATCCGTTCATCTTACGTTCACATGAGAAACCCAATGATCAATATATCTTGCTGCCTCTTTAATTAATTTGTCTATCTCCTCGCTAGTTATGTAATTTAGATAGCCCGATTCGGATCCTCTGCCGTAACTGCTGTGCAGTTATGGTCACTGACAGGTAGGCCCACCAATGAATAGCCCCCACCTGTTAGTGACAATAACGGCATTGCCGTAACGGCAGAGGATCCCAGTCGTAAATAGCCGATGTGGCCGGTCTTGTTCTTATGGGCTAGACTGAATTAACCGATTTGCTAAGACGAAAGACTTCGAGAGCTCGACAATCCGACCAGTTTTGTTTGAGTTATTTTTTTTCTCTAAAAGCTTGTGGATGCAGTTTTAAGATTTTTTTATATAAAAAAAACGATATGTTTAGTTTTTGGAAACAGGCTCCGCTTATAAGCTGTGGGTGATTAGAGAACAGGGCAAGCTATATCGGAGTTAATCAACTCGAAATCAATTATTAATTTACGGCGTGCTAGCACATCGAGTACCGATTCCTTGTGTTATCGATCCGGCTTGCAAGCGTGCGTGTACATACGTACGTGCACATATTTGATCTCTTCTGTTGATTTATTTACTCGACCGGTTGCTCGCGTCGCATCCATATATCTTGCAGCAGTACATAAATACTGTTTCTTTCCATGCCGAGAATCTTTACAGTGATCCAACGTCCCATCAACTGAAGGGCGCCTCCTTCCGATCGATCCGGCCTGTCTCATATTTGTTTTCTTGTTGGAAGCCGGATATATATATTTTATGTTTGGTCACTGTAAGTACATGCATATATGTCATGCATGCCTCCATTTCCTCTGCCTTTTCTCGTGTGTGTACATGTGGGCGTGTGGGCAATTAAGCAGCGGCGCATGGCGCCATGGATGGATGCCTTCCTTTGTTCAAGCAGCTAGCTGGCCTGGAAAGGAATGGTGCAACACTAGCAGCTAGCTAGCTGCGAGGGCCGTGCTGGAACAGTGAGAGCTCCCGAGAGTTTTGGCATTTTTGGAGCTGCCCTGTGCATGCACCAACGGTCCAACGCCTTGCGAGGGAAAACGAGGAAGAACGAAGGGAAAATACTCTCCATGTCGGTGTTACTATGCTCGGCCGAGAAAGGACATCCATCGATCCATGCATGGCAAGTATACATTTTCATGCATGTTCATTATGCGAGTGGGTGTGTGCGCACAGATTTGAAAGGACAGAACACATGCATGATATGATGTGTCGTTGTTTCGAGGAGATCAGCCTCTTGCAAATTAAACTTTTTTCTTTTTTTTTTAAAAATAGTTTGGTAGCTAGGAAACAAGGGCAGTCGCCTGTGCCAGCTGGGAGTCCGCGCGCATGATTCTGCAGTGTGCACCGCCACTTTCTCCCGTCTAGTGAGCTCCCCCAGCCCACTCTCCTTCCTCGTCTCCGACGGTGGCACGGATCCACCTCCTGATGACCGTGTCTTCTTGTCGTTGTCGTTGTTCCTCCCTCTGACGATCGCTGCCTGCACGGCCCACTACCACCCAACCACCCTCTAAGCCCAAGGGGCATGATGAACTTCAAGGGGTTAACCGGTGGCAACAGCAAAGCAAGATGACAGTGATGGTGGCGAGAATTAAGAGAACCTTGGAGCAACGGCGAAGAGAGAAAGGGAGCACGATGAAAAGAGAAAAGGGAGGAATCATCTACGTGATGCGAACTGGGGCAGACGTTTTAAGACGTACCGAAGATTTTTTTTCTCGATTTCTTCGTAAACTGGAATGTTTTCTCTGAAGCTCCAGCGAAACCTCATTTGATTTATATGCAAGACTGATTTTATTTTGGAATAACGGGGGGTATGGAAACAACGTACGTCTACGCAGAGGCGCTACTCATCATCATGTGCTGCTAGCCTGCTATAAAGCTGCTAAACCCTCGCCATTGCTGCAAGCTTAACGAACGAATAATATGAGGCACAGCGGCAGGCAGCAGTAGCAGAGCAGCACGAAGTGCAGGTGCCTGAGGCAGGGCGCCCAGGAGGAGGTGTCACATCGGGACAGGCCATGACTTTTACCCGCCTTGCATGCTCGCTTTGCTCTGCGCGCGTCGCCACTCATGGAGTCATGGGCATGGCTCCATCACTCACTCGTCTGCAGCAGCGAGAGAGCGGGCTAGATGCTCTCCTCTTCATTCTAGGCTTTGTCCAAGACGATGGAGAGCAGGGCATGCAGGCATAGTACTGCGCCGGCCGGTATGGATTTCAGTTTCATGGATGGAAGGCAGGCGAATACTCGATCGATGCATGCTGGTTTCTTCCGTACTGGGTTTTGCATGGTTTGATTTGCGAGGAAATTAATGTGGGCATGCCTGGGCCCCTCTCTCTAGCATCGGTGTAAGAGCATCCACATCAGAAGCTCTATCTCTATTTTCTCTCTCTTCTACTCTATTTTCTCTCTCCATTACTTTAAAATTCCTTCACACTTTATACTATATCCTAAAAGATTCCTTCACTCCACCAGAAACCCTATCCTCACCACGTCAGCGCTACAGTGTTTATAGGGTTTCTACTACGAATGCTCTAGGTTTTGTAAGAAACAAAAACAATTTCCGGCTGGGTTGTATGCATGTCTCGACGGTTTAATTGAACGGCTAATTAGTTGGAGAGAAATATGGGGTGTACGGTCGAATTTTCGACGAAATTCGCACTTTGTTACCTGTAGGGTCCGGTAAAAATAAATCCGACGCAAAAAATTTTAGTATGGTGCATTCAAAATTTATAAAATTTTGGCTGTAATTTCCACGATGGTTTGGTGTTACCGAAAAGTTTTGCGGTTTAAAACATTTTTTAAAATTATATTTTGATCGAAAAATATGATAAACACGGTTTTCGCTCTTACAGCTATCCCCAGACAAAATTTTGAATACGAATATCTTTTCACGGTCTAACTTTTAAGGTAGATTAGATGCTAACTTTTCTTGAGCTAGGGAATTTCTTGAAACGTGTTCAAACAAATTATGGTTCGTTTGATATTAATGTACGTTATGAGTGAATTTGATATTTTTTCATGTTCTCATATATTGAATGTAGGTTTAAGCATGAATTATGCTACATTTCCAATTTTTACTTATGAATTGAAATATAAAATTATTACATGCATGGGTTCCTTGGTTTCACTACAGAAAAAGATTCAAATTGCAACAGCCAAAAGCAAATCCATCGAGAATAGACCGTCATGAGAGCTTGGTCGAAAGAAAACATTATTCTCGAAGCTACTCTCGATGGTTATCTCCAAGCCGTCGAGGTAACATCGACGATTCATCCGCTAACGGCCCACGATGCATATTCTTGACAACTTGATGAAAATCATCGAGAGTAGCAACTATCAAAGACCAGAGCAATTCGATCACCGCGCGCCGATTTTAACATTTTTATCTCGACTACCCTGGTTGGCCCGATGAGAATATTGCTCATTTTTTTCTCAAAGGCCACAATTGCCTGTCAAGAAAACCTTAACAATATGTCGGGACCCGGTTTTACTAAACCGAACCCCTCTGTATTAATAATACGTGTCCCAAGGATCAAGCAAGTACCCACAGTGAAAAAAAATAAAGTATCAATATCAACACTGCATTAACTAATAAAATAAATCAGAGTGCGGCGAAGCAATTATTACCATATACTATAGCATCAAAAGAACCAAATAAACAACTGAAGTAGACCCATCATTAGCCATAGGCAAACTACTGACTGGGAAGCTTCTAGTATTCCGGATCACCTTCCAGGAAAAATCCAACGTTCCTGGGTATCCTCATGGTCCCGACCTGCTCGTGGAATAGGTAATCCTGAATGAAAGCCGAGGTTAGCATGCGAATCCTAGCAAGCCTTTTCTAGGACGGGCCAGGCTAGGCTCATTTTAGGAAAGATAATGGCCCATTTGTATAAAAGCATTTAACTTAGAAGTATAAAAGCATTTAACAAAACATAAGTAAATAAATAGTAAAGAGTTTCCATGATTAACCTTAACAATAACATAAACATGATGTAATCCTCAATCTCATAATCTCATGTCTCAAGTTCTCATTATCTCATGTCTCAAGTTTTCATTCTCGTTCTCATTCATCATGAATCATCTAGCAAGGGCATATTGCCGGAAAAACCTTACCCAAGTCAAATTAATTAAAAGGTGTAGCTACAATATGAAAAACCATTAAGATTCTTATAACCGGGAGCACGACCATTCGAATGGGTTTACACTCTGCAGAGGTTGTACGCTTTCCCACAAGATACGATACTCTCCCGTCGGATAGCATCATAATAAAATCCATTAGAAATCTAACCTCGAACTTGTCAGAGTCATACCTAATATTCACACAAGTACCCCAGGGGCTTCGACCATACTTCATATTCACACAAGTACCCCAAAGTTCAATCTCCCGAGCAATACACCAGCGATGATGCATCCCTCAGGACCTCATCTATAGTGCAAGGACAGTGGCAATCCCGACGTTACTATCCCTCTAGATCAGGCCTGTCTCATACCGGGCTTGCGATCGCACGATAAATTCTTAGTTAAATCTATCACGATCATTGGTTCTTAGGGACCAGAGCGTCGACTCAAGTCACCCGCTCGGAGTCAAATTATTAGTTGGTCAAATTTTAATTAATAAGTGAACAATCCCACCATCAACCCAGTTTCTCATGTCTCATTCTCATATACTCCACATTCTCATAAAGTGTTTAATAATGATCGTATAAGTGGGAATCACTCCCGGTTGACTATCTAAGCAAGGCTAAGCCACTAATAATTAAAAACAGTAGCAAATTACATAATACTCTCATCCTAAGGTTTGTCATGATAATTGGTGCATACTATGTAAATAAACGACATGCACTAGAAATTACTATGGGAAATTCGCATAATTTAATAAAATAGCATATATAAACGACATGCACTGGGAATTACTATGGGAAATATTTTTTTTCATCCCATGGCCAAGCTCCAAGGCACATATAGACAACCAAACACATCAGTTGCTCGCATTCCATACTTGATTGGGGCATATGTAGCCAACTAAACACACCAATTTCTCACTTTTTATATCTGATTGAGGCATATATTAGGCAACCAAACATACCGGAGGTGTATGGACCAGTATGGATATTTCTTGAACCTCTAGCAAGGTCATCCTTAGTCCATGGAGACCAATAACAAAGTTGGTAAATTTGTCCATGCATTGCTCGTCAACTGGTATCTGGTAGATATGAAGGAAATTAACAAAGAAACATCCAAATAGAACCAGTTATGCCCTGTTTGGTTGCATGATTTGCCTCAGCCTAGCTTGTCTGAGGCATGCAGGATCATGGGAGTCAGGATGAGCACATACAAGTCCCCTTGTTTTGTTGTTTGCATCGTTTGAGTATGTCGGCGTCCCGTGGCCAATGACTGGTTGTTTTCATTGTTTGAGCCTAGACCAAGTTGGCAATTTATCAATCAGCTCACAGGTGTCGCGCCTGTTGGCCCCGAGTAGCACACTAACCTCCCCGTGCGCCATACGCCGGTTTGTCAGAGCATCATGCCACCTTCCCATGCGTGGTCACATCGCCTCATGCTCCCTCGACTTGTCCTAGTGCATGTGTTGCCAGCGTTGCCCTGCCTCAAGCACCATGTCGCCTGGCCGCAATCCTATAGCAAACTTCCTGATCCCACCATGGCCTTCCTGAGCTCACCATGGCCGCCCTATGCTTGTCCACCATTTGTGTCCCCAAGCACCGTGCTAGCTTCCCAAGCTCTACATTGACTCCCCAAGCTTAGTCATCGTTGCCCTGTGTCTCACCATCACACCCCCGAGCTCCATCCTCCCCACCTTCGTCACGTCTCTAAGCTCCTCTACGGCTTCTCGAGCTCCTCCCTCCCTGTCGTCGCGTCGCGATCCTCCCTGCCCCTATTCCTGTCGTTGCATCCCTAAGCCCCACCTATCGAGTCCCTAAGCTCTGCCACGGCTCCCCTACCTCTGCCTTCACATCTTCGAGCTTTGTCATCGCCTTGAGCTCCTTTGATCGATGTAGCCCTAAGCTTCGCTGACAGCCTCCCACACGACCGAGCCTGCGCCGACACACTGAACCATTTTTTGCATATCCGCATATGCAACCTAGAGAATAGTGTTTTGCATCCCTAGGGCTGGGCTCTCACATGTGTACAAGCAAACCAAATGTAGGTGTACTGCATCAAGTGGATCTGGTTGGGGCTTATACATATAGCCAACCAAATACACTTTCTTTATAGCTTATTTACTTATGTCTTATTTACTTATTTGCTTATCTTCTAAATTTTAACAGTTTTTTGAGGTAGCCTCGAAAGTCAGGTCCAGTTCGTTTGACTTGTGTTTCTAGATCTTTGAGATTTCTTTGAAATAAAAAAACAGACTCAAAAAACCAAGCATTTGTATTTTAAAAACAGAGATAAGTAAATAAGTAGATAACGGTAAAGAAGAGTAGAAGACCTGAGAACTGCGTCAATGAAGAGAATGTGTCAAATTCTCTCAGTTGGCATACAACGAAGTGTCTTATCTTGGCTCACGTGCGTCCAAGATGATCCCAATCATTAGTGCAAAAAAACATTGTCTTGTTCTCGTCAAATCGCTCCTGCTCACAGCTTTCAGGAGGATGGCGATTGATTAGGTCAAAAGGCAGTTCACAGATTCCATAGATTGTCCTGTGATGTGCTCATTCTATGGCAGCCCTAATTTGTTTTCATTTTGTTTGTCAAACCGATGAGTTATTTATGTTTTGACGAAAGAATGATTATGGACCATTCAGAAACCATCTATTGCCTTTAATCTAATAGCTTATGGAGTATTATTTAATTTTTTTACTACACATGCTGTATAATTACGAGGATAATAGCTAGATTAAATGAATGGCTAGATTTAACCATAAAAATCTTCTTTTTTAAGATCTCCTGTAAGTTTTTCGCAAATTGAACTAGAAAATGGGTAAAGCCCGAAATGTCACAGCCGGATGTGCATCTTCTGCTCTAACCATGTTTTATTTTTGATGGCTCTGCTCTGACATGTTGGGAGAGGTGCCATGCTCATGCCATTGGATATCTAGCATTCTACCCGCAATGGTTAGCCATACAATCGCGATTCATAATGGAAAGGAACATACACCTATTTACATAACAAATCCTATGGTAGGTCGCAAATTGGGGGAATTCGTGCCTACTCGGCATTTTACGAGTTATGAAAGTGCAAGAAAAGATACTAAATCTCGTCGTTAACTGAATTCAGAATAGAAAGATTTAAAATAAAAAAACAAAATAGGCGGGGAATAACCTTATTTATGACAAGTTTCAAACTGGTAAAGTATACCCCTAGGATAAAGAAGAAGAAGAGTGGACTAAGAAAACTCGCAAGGAAAGTTCCAACTGATCGTTTACTTATATATGGAGTAGACGACAAATTCGTCGTGACATATTAGAAGGCTTCAATTTCTCATTGCCGTAATCTAGATCGTCCGATATTAATGCAATGATTCCCTGATATATGCATTTTCAACTCTCTCTCTTTTTTAGAATTTTTTTTAAAATATTTATTTTAATTCGTTATTTCAGAAATACTCGTCAGAAATGTAAAATGACATAAATGGACGCCCGTCGCCCGGTATTCGGGCGATCGCCGTTAGTGGGGCGATAGGCCACCCAAAACGGCAAGATGCTAGCCGTTAGGTCCGGCTGCCTATCGCCCCATAATGGGGCGATCGCCCTTGCCACGGGCGATTTGTGCCCTTTAAAGCCCCTCCCTCCTCTTCTCTTCCCTCATTCTGCCCGAGCGTCTCATTTCCATCACCGAGAGCAAGCGAGAGCAGGGAGGAGGAGAAGAGGAGAGAAAAGAAAAGAGAGGAGAGGAGAGGAAAAAAAGAGAAGAAAAAAGGGAGAAAAAATAGAAGAAAAGTTGAGCTGTCATTTTCGCGGAGGTTAGTCCAAATTTTTTTTTGTGCAAATAATTTATTAGACAATATTTAGAAATGTAATGTGGTAGTATTGTATTGTTGTAAAATGTAAATATTACGATGAAACCTGGTAGGATAGCCATATGCTGTGAGGTTAAAGTTTTAAAAAAAATTGGACGTAAAAACTAAAGGTAGTACATATGCAATTTTTTAGGGTTAGGAGAGATTTTTAATACATATAGTAGTAATGCGGTAAGAAAAAAAACGAGTATTTTAATTATTTATTTATATTAGTAATTTTCAGTAGGATCGCCATACGGTTTATATATTATATTTTAGAGTATGGACATTTGTGAATTATCCCTTTTAGAATAATATGTTAAAAACATGGTAGGCTAGCCACATATGTCAGGGAGTGAACAAATTTGAAAATAGATAGCAGAAATAACGAGGAGTAAATGAATGACATAGGATGATGTAACAATTATATAGTAATATATGATGCTGTTAGAAAGACAACTGATAAATTTCTCGGTCGGACGTTGTAGGCAGCATGTCGGAGAAATTGTATTTTCAAATATTTTACGGAGATAGGGAGATAGCACAGGGGGCGGATGGAGTGGATTTGTCAGCATTTTCAAGAGTTGTACGGGGCATATCTAGACCGAGCGATAGGACATACAGGGCTTTGTTGGAGTGGATATTTTGGATGTTCAATTTGGATGCCCAGATCGTTCTATTGCAGGTTAGAAGCGAGTGAGTAAGCCGTCATGCAACACTTGCTTTTTATGGAGAGTTGATTCCTATTAACGCGACATCATTATGGAGGAGCTATGTTGGGTTTGCCGTAGAGCGGGGTTGGCTGCTGATGTTGCTGGTACAGTGCTACCCAGTAGCTCCATCAGTGTCAGAAGTTCATGATGTCGGGGCAGATCATATGGAAGAGATGGAGAGAAATATGCCAAAATGCGATGATGAAGGGGACGAGGAGGCCGGAGACGGGGGACACGAGATTGGCGGTGGCGAGGGCATCCGGGGTGCCGAGGAGACAGTTCTGGAGGCGCAGGGGCTGGCCGACGAGGAGAAGGAGGTGGAGGACATAGTTGACCTGATGGAGGAGGAGGACGGTACGGATGAGGAAGTTCCTGATGCCAAAGACTCGGACGAGGAAGACAATATTGCTAAGGTGCCTGTCCCTGGGGCGTGGTCTGATTATAATTTCAAAGACCTAACAGTGAATGAAGGGAACAGTGATGCATGGGAGTATCATGAGAACGAGGTCACGCAGGGGGCCATATATAAGGACAAGGAGGCTGTGATGGACACGGTGAAGTATTGGGCAATGTCTTTGCGACGGCAATTCAGGGTAGTGAAGTCTAGCAAAAAGGAGTACGACGTGAAGTGCGTAGTTCATTCGTGCACATGGTGGGTGCATGCATACAAGGAAAAGTGGAAGGACTACTGGAAATGCTCCATTGTGATGGAGCATGACTGTGAACTGGAGGAAGCGGAGCAGAAACACCGCAATCTGTCGTCCACTTGGGTGGCAAATGTGTTTTACCGTCAGATCGTAGACAATCCGCACCTACAGGCTCGATCTATCATCACAGCCGTGGAGGAGAGGTTTTAGTACAAGATTAGCTATGCAACGGCATGGAGAGCAAAACAAACAGCTTTACAGATACGGTTTGGGACGTACGAGGCTTCCTACGAGAATATTATATACTTGCTCAGGGCAATAGCATACAGGAATCTCGGTACAGACATCGACCTTGCGGAGTTCCCCGCGGATGATGTGTGCCCGGGTAAGTGGATCTTGCAGCGGGCCTACTTCGCCCTCGGCGCATGCATAAATGCGTTCTGACACTGTCGCCCGGTGATTTGCATGGACGGCACATTCCTCACGGGAAATACAAGGGCCAGATTCTTACTGCAATAGCGGTGGACGCCAACAACCTGTGTTCTATCGGTCGATTCGCCGTGGAGGGAAAACACGAATACCGGTATTGGTTCCTTGAAAGAGTCAAGTGGCGCTTGTTCAGATCGCCTCGATGTTTGTATCATCCATGACCGACATGCCGGGTTGTTAAGGGCGATTGTGGACATGCAAGAAGGGTTCGACGTTGTGGGTGCAACAAAATGGCCAGACCTGAAGAGCAGGTGATGCATGAGGCACATGGGTGCCAATTTTTTCTGTCAGTTCAAGAACAAAGAGCTTATGAACATGTTCAAGAGACTGTGCAAACAGAACCAGCGGAGGAAGTTCGACGCACTGTGGAGGAGTTTGGATGAACTAACCAAGAAGCAATCACTGAATCCAAGGGATACCGCTAGTTCGTCAAGGAACCCTGTGGTCTACTACGAGGAAGGAGATAACCCCACAGCCTTGTGTGCGCTCCCTACCGACGCACCAAACATTCGGCGTAGGCCGGGTACAAGCATAAGGAGTTTCACGGACTGGATACGACATGAGCTGTTGGAGAAATGGTCCATTCTGCATGACGAGGGCGGTTCCTGTTATGGAATAAAGACGACGAACCTGGCGGAGGTGTACAATTGGGTTATGAAAGGCACGAGATGCCTTCCTTTGGTGGGTATAGTCGAAGGTGTGTTACTAGGTATGCAAAGATATTTCATTGACCGATATATGAAATCCGCTGCATGTATGTCGGACAATCGACCGTTCTACTCAACTGTTGTATCTAAGTACATGGCCAACAAAACACGCAAGGCGCAGACACATCGCGTGACACCGGAGAGTGGCGTGGAACGGAGATACCACGTGCACTGCGGTGACCGCGGTCGCAGAGGTGCCCACCGGGAGAGGACGTCCCATCTGTGCATAATCCGAGCTGCTGACTGTGAGTGCTCCTGCCAGAAGCCACGACTGCTGCACTTGCCGTGCTCTCACGTCATTGCGGCCGCCGCAGATACACATCAATCATGTTGTCCATACATCTCGCACTACTATTACAAGCAAAGTGTTTTCAACACGTGGTATCACGAGGTGTATGGGTATTGAGTGGATGGATCGTTCACGGAAGCCCCCTCTCCGGGTCATCGCTGGGTACCGGACATCCGAATGTTGAAGCAGAAGGCCGGGCGTCGAAGGACACGCCGTATTCGGAACGATATGGACGAGTCGGAAGCGCGTCGGCGAACTGAAGGATGTACGACATCGGAGGCTAGGCCGTCTGTATCTCGTCGAGGCACACACTAAGTCCACGAACTTCTGTTTGTATTTTTATTTGTATCTTGTAATTTGGGATAATGTAATTTTAATTCATGTATTTGTATATGTATTTCTGTACTTCGCGTATTTAAGTATGAACCAATATGTCCAGTTTGTATTTTAATTCAATCTTGTTTTCAGCTGTATTTTGTAGCATTCACACATACAATTACTGTTATAGTTTGTTGTATTTGCTCGCTAACCATGTAGGCACAGGCGCCGATGGCAAGAGGTGGGCGTGTTGCTGATGATTGCCCCGAGCTACTCGACCGGACCGTCGATGCGACGCACCGGTCAAGGTTGTCCGCTGTTCAGAACCGAGAGCTGGGGACACTACGGCCACGTGTGCCGAACGAGATGCTCCGCATTGACCCACGCTGGGTTCCACAGTAAGCTGTCAGCGCTTCCTTCTCTTTCGTATACATGTACTTACCTGCAAAAGAAATTTTAACGACGCTACTTACTTCATGCAGGCTACGCGCGACAGGCTTGCTCCCGCTCTGCAGAATGGTGGAGCGTGCCATCGCCCTGAGGAGGGCGAGCACGCCCCACGGTTCGTGCACGACCGCTCCTCGTTGGTCGCGACTCATCGACCAGTGGAGACCGGAGACACACACGTTCCACCTGCCCTGCGGAGAGATGGCTTCGACGCTGCAGGACGTGTCTTACCTCCTAGGACTCCCCTGTGCGGGTCCTGCAGTTGTGCCGCACGATGTCTCTGTGACGTGGCACGCTTCCTTGTCAGCGCGGTTCGCCGAGGTGCAGCGACACCCCCGGGCCGGGGCGTACGTCCCCCTCAGGCAGAGTGAGCGGCACGGACCGACGAAGCCGTGGCTGCTTCAGTTCATAGTTAGTACCTCCATCATTGCAATTTCACGGAGACGCGCTAAGTTGCTGATACTATTATACCAAATGCTGCAGGCCGATCTGATCCACCTGCACGCCGAGGACGAGGACGTGGCCCGCCACCTGGAGGCGTATCTGCTCTTGCTGTTTGGTTGGGTGATGTTCTCGTCCTCCCACGGGAACACGGTGGACCGGCACCTGATCGAGTACGCCCAGTCGATCGCCGAGACCCCGGACTACGAGGTAACATATTCCGTTAAAATTTGTTGGCACAGGACCTGTCTAACTTTCTCGATGTCAACAGATGGTGCAATGGTCGTGGGCCTCTGCTGTGCTCGCGGCGACGTATAAAGGTCTGTGCGACGCTGTCTCTCGGGCTGATCAGGACGCGACGATGTCGGGTTGCGTCCTACTACTGCAGTTGTAGTCATATGAGCGCTTCTCCGTCGGTAGGCCTGTGGTTAACACCGCGCTGTACCCACAGGACTTGTACGACGAGCACCCAATGGACTGGCCCACCATGGGCCACTACTGGGTTCGACGACAGGTATGCCCCCTCATATGTATTCCCCAGTAACGCACTTTGCTAACATCCACCATATTTATTTTCATCGCAGCGATTGTACGCTCACCGACAGGTCAGGAGGTCGTACCCCGAGTTCGTTCGGGAGTTCGACAACCTCGGCGACGAGGACGTGCGGTGGACACCCTACAGCGTGTACGACGTGCACGTCCGAGCTCCTTACGGGATCTTCGTGCTTTGCACACAGGACCAGGCGTACTGGCTCACCCGTAAGGTCCTCGTCTACGACCTGTGTGGAGGAGTACTCGCCGCACCGAGTGCTCCGGCAGTTCGACCTGTTCCAGGCTTTTCCGTTGCCGCCTCATCACGTTGTCTCACGTGGCGCTCACAGGTATGTCTCATGACCACCGTCCTAGCCATTTGTACCGAATGGATGTTGTATGTTAATTCCCCTTCTTTAAATTGCAGGATGACCCGGATGGGGGCTGGGGCGGGCACTCTGTTTGCCCATCGCATACAGCCATGGGCACTGCAGTGGGACAAAGCACTCGCGGACAGGGTCAGCGAGGCCCGGGCGTACGACCATGACATGCACCACGAGTACATGGCATGGTTCGCGTCTCAGACTCGGCTCAGAGTGGGGTACACACCAGAACCGTATGTCCCACAGCAGGCATCGGTGTCGAACACATACCCTTCACAGATGTCCCAGAGGGACAACTTCGCGGTAAGTCTCATAATCGAATCTCTATGGGTACGTCTTTTTTTATGTAAATTACCTCATATCGAACCGGCATTACCCATAGGACCAGCAGCTAGGGGAAGGTGGAGGTGGAGGCTGCCTCCATGGTGGCGCGCCTCGAGGCGGGCATCCAGGTGACCACCGCTGAGACCATGACAGCTTGGCGGTGGATCCTCCACACGGTGAGGCGGGTGCATCGCTTGGCCACCTGCCAGGGGCGCGGAGACGTTGTCGAACCCAGCGCGCCACGTCCTCGTGGGCCAGCACCAGGCCCTTCCCCGGTGCCTCCTCGTGGAGCTGTCCCCGCACCTCGCCGTGGCAATCGTCCCCCACGGCCCTACGTCGGCTACAACGAGTCCTCGTGGCCTCCTGCACAGCAGCAGTGGGGACAGTGGGGAGACGCGGGGCCTTCTTCGTCTCATGCACAGCAGGAGTGGGGACAATGGGGAGATGCGGGGCCTTCTTCATCTCGCGCCCCTCCCAGACCCCGGGGTGGTTTCGGCGACGCAGACTGCGACGAGGAGGAGGAGGCGCTGTTCGACGATCGTAAGACTGCCGATCGAGTTCCTCGGCCCTCTCGGCTCTCGGGAGCACCGTGCATCAGACACACCCGAAGTCGCAATGGACTACTCTACCCTCGGCCGCAGGGCGGCCCGGGAGGATGTCCGTCCTCCGTCGCCACTCACGTACCCCACGAACCAGATCAGGCAGCGCCGTCAGTGACTTCTTCTGTAGCTGTACTTTTGTAATGCCTTCACCACTATGTTGTAGAACTGTTTCAACTCTATGGTTATTCAGCGAATGTTGTGTTTAGACCCGTTCATCCATCACGGCCTGTAGCTTTTGTTTATAATATGATCTCTAATATCGCGAGTGTTGCCATGTTACGGGTCATATTACACTCAAAATGTTACGAGTAAGCCGCGATGGATGAACAGGGTCTAACTGCAGGACCTGAACTTAGGAAGATGTACTACAGCAGGCGTAGAGACAGTGGGGAGTAGCGGACCTTTTTACCTTATCTGTCTCAATAAGATACATATGTGTATGTTCTGATTTTCGCACGTTGTTCCTCGGACATCGTCCCACCAGCACCCCCACACATAAGTGGTAGCCTGCGTTGCGTATCTCATAGAGTTCTTCAAACATGATGTTCTTTTCTTCTTTATCTTGTAGGCCAATAAGTAGTCTATTGTCTCTCAAATTATCGTTGTAACGGTGTTACCATACATGTGCCTTTTCCGATTATGGTACGCACGATATAAACAAACTGAAGATGGTGCTCCCGTGATATTGAAATTATGGCACGCAATATATGATAGTAATCCACGTAGAAGGAAGATCGATGCAAAATACATGAAAGAAACCACGATGAGGTTGATCAACAGTACCGCTTTTCAGCGTCCGGTCACATCGACTGCAGCATCCATCAATAATTTCACCGCACTACTGACCAACAGTTACGCTTTTCAGCGTCCGGTCACATCGACTGCAGCATCCATCAATAATTTTGCCGCACTGCTGACCAACAGTTACGCTTTTCAGCGTCTGGTCACATCGACTACATCATCCATCAATAATTTTGTCAAGATCGCCGACCAACAAGACCGCCAGCGTTCATCAAATCAACTACAAAGAAGAACACTTGGGAGGGATGCGTACGCTTCCATGAACTCCGTCCATGCACCGAACAAACTTCGCTATAAAAACCTTCCTACCTTCGGGTTCTCTGTGCTGCAACTTCCCTCTGAAACTCACATATTACTCCAGCCCATACACATCTCCACATTTTCCCATGGCGAGTGGGGGAGCCTCTTCACGGCCATATGTGTCTGATGCATAGGGGTGGAACCGAGCCGAGCTTGAGCGAGCCGAGCATGTTCGGGCTCAGGCTCGTTTTGCGAGCGAGCTGGCTCGGCTCGGCTCGCTCGGATGGCCGAGCTGAAAAACCTGCTCGACTCGGCTCGCGAGCAGCTCGCGAGCGCTCGTGGCTCGTTGGCTGGAAGACCAAAGGGAGGGGGCGATGTTGGCTGGAGATAGAGAGGGAGGGGGTAGGGGCGGCTACAGGTGGAGATGGAGTGTTGGTCGGAGGTGGAGATGGAGGGTTGGGGGCGGCCAGAGGTGAAGATGGAGGGGGCGGCGTTGGCCCACCCCCGACCCGCTCAAAGAGAGAGCTTAGAAAGGAGATTTAGGTGCACACTGCTTACCGCCACCGTGGACGAACTGCCGCCGCGCCATGCCGCTGTGGGGAGCCGCCGCCACCGCCACGCCATGCTGCTGTGGGGGAGTCGGAGCCGCTGCCATCGCCGCGCTGTGTCACCGTGGGGGAGCCGCTGGCGCCGTAGCCGCCGTACCGTCGCCGCGTGACAGAACCACCGTGCTGTCGCCGCGAGGGAGTCGTGCCGTCGCCGTGTAAGGGAGGCAGGGGCCAGGGGGCCTCATCGTTGTCATGCCGTCCCGTCGCCGCGTGAGAGAGAGGTGAGGTGACAGACCGAGGGGACGGGGGATTGGGGGCCGCGCCGCGTGATAAAGAGATGATGTGAGGGACTGAGGGGACGGGGAATGAGGGATTGAGGGCTCGGGTCAGGATATTGCTATTCACCTCTCTGTGTAATATGTGAACGAGCCACGAGCGAGCCAAGCCTGGCTCGGCTCGTGCTCGTTTTTTGAACGAGCTAAAAAATGTGTTCGGCTCGTGCTCGTTTGCAAACGAGCCGAGCTCGAGCCTGAGCTTTTTCCGAGCCGAGCCCGAGCTGCTCGCGAGCCACGAGCTAAAGTACCAGCTCTACTGATGCATGGTGGGAGTCTTTTGGCCCTAGAGAGCATGCTCGTCCTCCTTCGGACGATATGCGAGTCATACAATATGGGGACTAGAGAGATGGCCCTCCTTTGCTACGAGATCGTCACTTTCCTTCAGTTTTCGACTAGCCGACATACGACTGTGGGAACCCCGCGGTTGTGCAGTGGTTTGACCACGTGCACGAGGGGTTCACTAATCGCAGGTTCTACTAATGTCCAGATTACAACGTAAGTTTCCTCCTATTTACGCTATGCTACCCTGAATACAACTTACTTATCAGTTCTCTTATCTCCAGTTACCAGATGTCACCTGTGGTTGGACTCGATGGATGGATGAGCCATACCCGGCAGCAGCGTACACCTACATAACATACCTGCACACAAGAATCGATCGCCAGGGCTACACCGATGCTAGAGAAATTTGGAGCAGTTAGTAGGTTAGTAGAGGTCCGCGCGGCCTCCCCGGCCTCCTAGGCAATCCAGGCCGACACGTCAATTGCATAACTAGCTAGTGCTGGATCAATACTATCAGCTGAATCGATCATGTCAGGACCATGCATGTCTATGCGGATGCCACTACCTCGGCACACCCAACGCTGAAGTCCTACGTCGAAGAGCCATCATGTAAGAGACTTACCCCGTGTACTACGACACGGAGTGGGAAGCGACTACTCGGTGTGCGGCCACTTGGTGTTCATGCCAATGCCACAACCCTTTCACCCGTCCGTGGTGACCACCCATGCATGTCATCATACCCTGTATGTCATGCCAGCTTTCCAAATAAAAATTAGTACCTACATATTTATCAAATCCCGTAAAGGCATGATGTCCGAATCCATATCCTACTTGCATATACGTGCATGTCTGAAATGGTTATAAACTTCTTTGACTCCGACGACGATGCTGTCATGGAAATAAATCCTATCAACTAATTCAGATCAATGTACATATTTTTTAATACTACTGTATTATTTTTCCCATTTTTACAAATATTGAAATAAACCTAATAAAAATTGGGCAGCGGTCTTTGTGCCAGGTGGCGGACGTGCATGGGCAGGCAGGCAGGTCAAGGTAGCGGACGCGTTCGCCACTTGGGTCGGCGTTCGCCGTCTGCTGTGGCGTTCACCACCTTGGCTGGCGCACGCGGCGGGGCCCCCCCACAATTATCGGTCACTGTAGGACCACAATGTAATTTTATTCTTTAAATTACCCTGTCATCAATTTGTCTTAATATATATCATACATGTATAGGGTAGGCATTTGTTTAGAACTAAAAAATAATTTTTTTCCATTGTCGCCTCTGTTTGCATGATCGCCTATATTCAGCAATATGTCCTCCTCTCACTACCAATGACGGTCATCTGGCGCATTTGTCGCCGTCATATAGTGACTACCGAGTTCTGTCTTATTGGGGCGATCACCTCATATAGGGATGATGGGGCCTATTTTGTAATTTTTCAATTCCGACTAGTATTTCTGAAATAACGAATTAAAATAAATATTTTTTAAAAAAATTTTCTTTTTTAGGGTCCAGAAAGCCCACACTTTTCGGCCTACCGGGCCAAAAAGCCCAAACAGTTACACGCAAATGCAGTCACAGCCCAACAAGCCCCCCTCTGACTCACCCGCAAAAGCAAAGTTGATTGGCCCTTCTCCACAGCGCCGCCGTGCAGTCGCCGCTGCCAACCATGACGCGTCGGCCTTCCGGCCGGCGGCGCCCACCGACCTCCACTGGCCAGCCCTTGCTTTTCTTCTCCAGTTCGGGGCAGCTCTCCGCGGAGTCCTTGGAAGCTACGCCCCACGGCCCCAGTCCCCCATCGCGCGGCCAATCTCTCCGGGGCGACCGTGTCCTTGACCCCGGTGGTCGCGGCTCTCGCCGGACTACCCTCGATCACGGCTTGTCGAGGTAAAGAAGCTATTCTCTCACTGTGTTTTTCTTCTCTATGATTACATGGTTACAGTTTTGATCTGTGTAGTACAGTACAATGCTGTGAAGTCTGAATTGTTAAATCCGCAGTGGGTTCTTGACCTAGGTTCTTGGTATTATGGTCTGTGGATTACCAAACTAAGTTGTTCATTCATGCCAATTTATCCAATTGAGTGATAAAATTACTTCTTTGGATTATTATACTAAGATGTTGGGTGATGTCCATGTTACAGTGGACATAATCAATTGAGTGAAAAATTACTTATGTTTGTTATGCTAAGGATTGCCAATTGTATCTCAAATGCCAAAATTAGGCGTGTTTAGTTACTGATTAAAAAACAGCAGTATTCATGAATGCATCTATCTTAAATATAGGTCGGCACATGCATCCGGGCGTGCTTGCTTTTGTTCATAATTGTTTTGGGCCTGACCGTCAGGACCTTTCGGTTTGCCGACTTGCCACACATGTGTCTGATCACCCATGCTGATTGTATTGCAAGTAAAATTTCTGATGACTGCTCCAAAATTTCAAAGATGATAATAATATTTCTTGCATATGTTTTGCCGTTGTAAGTAGATACCGCATATCTATTGGAGATACCAGTGCACCACAATTTATGTTACCCCCAAGAATCTAGGAAGATTTTTTAACAGGCAAGTCATCAAATGATAGAAACTTGCTGGAAGTTTCAAGGAAAAGTCTTCCGTAGTCTAGTGAGATAGACCCCAATGTTTCTCTGTTTCTACCTTGGTGGATATGAATAAACCAAAGGGACAAATCCAAAGGGAACAAATCCAAAGGGCACAAACTGAACATTCCTATAGTATTCCTTCCATTGCGAACATGTCAACATGGCAAACTTTGTCTTTACCGTGGATCCTTCCAAATTTCCTAATGTCATTCTATAGAGCCAAAGCTCTTTATCTTGTTCCTATCAGTTATTCATGGCCTAGATACGCAGTCCTATAAATGCAGCACTGCCAAAAAGAGAAGTTGTTGCAAGTTTGCAGCTAAGACACCCAACCACTAGTTCCTATATGAACACGTTAATCCTTCCTTCCTCAGGAGAGCAAAAAATGGTGTATGGGCCATGCATGCATGATCAGGGCACGGCAGATCACTTGGCACAACTCGCCCCTGTCTTGTATCAGTGTGCAGCCCATGTATCTGAGGGATCCTTTGAGAAGACTGACCACAGCCTTAGGGAGATCAAAAAGCTTACCTCTATAGTTGACGGGCCACTGCAGCGTCTGTCCATGTTCATTGCTGACAGCCTAGCACGACGCCTTCTACGCCCGGTCCAGGGCTTTGCTGGTGCTCTCATCAATCCATCTGACTACTTTGAGCCATCATGTCTCCAGGCTGCCCACTACAACTTCACCAACCTCGTCCCCTACCTAAGCACCAGCTTTGTCACTATTAACCGGGCTATCGTTGAAGCAGTGGAGGTTGAAAAGGTTATACTGTACTTTAAATTTGTTTTCTTAATGCAAAAATTCTCACATTATACACAACTGTTTAGATATACTGATACCTATCTTCTTTTTGTTCTTGAAACACATAGCTTTTCACTGGATTGATCTGCATGTCTTATTTTCGGAAGAAAATCTTGGATATCTATCTTACTAGTATGGTGCTACAATAGCATGCAATGGCTTTGTCTGTCTCAATAGGATTCCAGAATTTCAAAATCAACATTTTTTAATGCATGTGTTGTCAATTAGCATGCCACTTGTATTCCAACTGGTAATGCACTAGGTTTAATCTCAGGGAATGTTTTGTTGGACTATTTTTTTTTGGAAGATTTGCTGATTTTCTGATCTGGTTATGAATTGTGAATGGTTGTATTTTTTTATGAGAGTGAGATTGTTAGCACTGTTGCTCTTTACTTAAGCTGGTCTGATAGAAGTGCTGCAGTCAACACTTCATATCGAAACATATAGCCATTCTAAGAGACAAATTTCAAAGGAAAGTCCAGTTTGATGCAGTGCTTATTAGCACCTTTAAAAATTTGGAGATCATGAATTTAAAACAACAAAACATTGGAAGGTGCACTATTTATAGAAAGACTTGAACTCTATTGTAGTGTTACGTGTTCCACAAATTTATGAACTAATAAGTAATTAGTACTATTTGTACCTTTATCGTTTGTAGTAAAATTAGTTAAGTTCCAATGGGTAGGTTCTCAAATACATGTATTTATAATTTTATGTTGAATATAGAGTTGTGTAGTATAAATTGGATTTTTATACGCCTATAACATCTAGTTGATGTTGATTAATTTGTTCCATTATAATTAAGTCCAACCATATAAACAGTGTATGTCTTTTTTTTTCTCTCGATTAATTAATGAGAGAATTTCTATGAGTTTTCTCCCCCTTTTCTTTTCCAATGTAAGGATTATTGTGGTGCCTTTAATGATTAAATCTCACCGATTGTTTATATTTATATAAATACTATAATAGAACCCCTAAGTAATGTTTTGAACTCTCCAAGCATATTTTTAAATATTTTACTTGAAGGGTAAGATGGATTTGCTTTCAAGCTTGACTCTCTTTATAAGCAATAGTGGTTCTAGCAAGATGGCCCTGAACCTAAGGAACGTGATCAAGCCAAGGTCAGCAACCAGAGACTAAGGCCCTGTTTGAAAGCAAAGTTTTAAAAAACCATGGTTTTGAGATATCATGGTTTGTAAGTGTTATACCATGGTTTTGCCAACCTCCACAAAACCATGGTATTTCTTGGAACTACAAAGTGTTTGGTTACAAAGTTATTTCCTATAAATAGTGATAGCAATGAGCCAAAACTTAGCTCAAAGTGAAGTTTCCAAAACTCAAAAAATACCATAGTTTTGGTAAAACCATAGTTTTCAAAGCAATGTTTTTTGCAGAGTTACTAAACACCTCATGGTTTTAGAAACCATGGTATTCTCTAAAACCGTGGTTTTGTCTAGAAATTATGAAAATACTTTGTTGCCAAACAGTGCCTAAGGCTGGGAAAGGGCAGGAGAGGGTAGTCTAACAACTATTTGATTTATTTCTTTCTTGATGAGTAGCATGTGGCAGACTCCCCCTAAAGGATAGAGTCTAATCTCAACCATATCAACAAACTAAATCTCTCCGTAACTATATCTCTAGCAAATAGAATCTAATCTAAGGACTCCAATATCCAGAAGGGATTTAATCTAACATGGATTCCTTTAGGGTCTTATCTGCACATGAATGAAAAGTACCAGCTGCAAACAATACTGCAGCATTACATTGACTCGTGGTACTGTTCATGGCGTTGTGGCTGCCAGGGCCTGCCTGCGCATGAAACCTTCAGAGAAACATTTCTGGGTTTCTCTGTTGTTGTCTACATATTAATGATAAAATAAATGGATTTTTTATGCGTGCTTGTGAACAACTGTATTTTGATCATAGTATCACGGCAGGTTGTCCGTATTATTGACCTGTCCTGTTCAACCACTCACCCATGGCAATGGCTCAAGCTTCTTCACGACTTCCATGGCCGCCCTGGGGGACCACCTGAGCTACACCTCACTGTTGTTCATGATAATAATGAGTTCCTCACCAACATGCATATATTGTTATCTAAAGAAGCTGGTGCCCTTAAAATGCCATTCCGGTTCTATCCAGTGATTGGCAGACTCGAGACATTGGACTTCAGCAATCTCCGCAAGATCCTTGAGATAAAATTTGGTGAGGCAGTCGTGATTAGCTGCGCTCTACAAATGCATCGGCTCCTCGTGGTTGATGACAATGTGAGCTGCGCCGGCATTTCTCAGCTCCAGGAAATGGCAAATACTAGCTCTCAACTTAAGCAAATGGCCAGCTCAGTGTACAGCCCAGCATCCACACTGAACTATCCACAAACACCATCCCCTCAATGTCAGATACCAAAATTGCTGGTGAACTTCCTTTCTGCCATCCGTGCGCTGAAACCAAACATCATGTTGATGATGGAGCAAGATGCAAACCACAATGCCTTGCAGTTCTGTGACCGATTCATGGAGACACTTAACTACTATGCTGCCCTCTTCGACAGCCTGCATGCAGTGGCTACTGCTAACCCACAGAGAAACAATGATCGGGTATATGTAGAAAGGATGCTCCTGGGAGAAGAGATAAAAAACATACTGGTGTGTGAAGGTGTCCATCGGCATGAGCGACATGAGAAGCTGAGCCAGTGGGCGACGTACATGGAGGGGTCCGGATTCGACCATGTGCCACTCAGCTTCAGTGCTATAAGGGAGGGTAAAGAGAAGCTGATCAGCTCTGGACTGAAAGAATGCAAGAGCAAAGAAGACAGGGGTTGCCTTCTTCTGTTCTGGGGTTCTAGGCCTCTGTATTCTATTTCAGCATGGAGGGCACACAAAGGTTCAACCTCAGGGAGCAGAGAGCATATGTTAGGGCCGCGCCAAATTATATGGCCAGCCCAGTAGTCATCTCTGTTCATGGCTGTTTCTGGAGCAGCAGAGGAGAGGCTGTTCTTGCACTATGGAAGATATGACTGGCAGCTATTAAAGTGCTGCTGATGTAGGGTATTAGGCAATAACTGTTGGTGAAACTTAAGTATGTGTGGATAAAAGTAACTGTTATTTTTTTGGTACCAAATTGAATGAGAGTAACACGTATGTTTCAGTTTTTGAGGAGGATACATTGTTTTGTGCTGTACTCCTCTATATTCATGGTGCTTTTTGAATATATGAAAGAGAGCAAAAATTTCTGACAAGAGGCAGTGGAAGTCCAGTGCAATGTTTGGCAACAAAGTATTTTCATAGTTTTAAGACAATCATGCTTTCTGAAATTACCATAATTTTCAAAACCATGAGGTGATGACAAATTAAAAAAATTCATTGCAAAACCATAGCCTAGTAGAAACCATAGTGTTTTTGGAGTATTTGTAACTCTATTCCGGACCAAAGTTTTCACTATTTTGGCTAGCTCCTTGCCTACTTTGATGAAGTTTAACATCTTCAAAATCATGTAACCAAACAGGTTATAGTTCTAATATATACTAGAGTAAAGTGGAGTTTGTTAAAATCATGGTTTTTTATATACATATTGAAAACTCTATGTTACAGATCTATAGTTTGTTACCCTAAGATGTGATTCTGACCATGGACAAGCTTCTCTTGCAAACATTGGAACATAATCACTCTGATCCTCGTTGTCTCCTCCCAAATCCAACTGTGTCTGCAAAAAGGACAAACAGGTCTTCGAAAAGGACAAACAGAATTGAAGCATCGGAGGCCAAAAACAATAGCATGGGGTCAGATGCCAATGGGTACTCCAAGAACGCCCACCTTGCAATCACCTACTGTTTGTAAATTCAGACAGACAGACAAATTTCTATGTGTAGATTACCATTTATAAATTCACAAAATCTGAAGTGGGCCATGGATGCAGATTTTGGAGCCATCTTCTGCTTCATTTCGAACTTCTCTTTGGTTGTTAATGAATAACACATATCATGAAATATAACAACTTGACTTCATGCCAGCACTCTGCAAATGTTGTGCAAAAACCTGATCGGATCTGACGATTCCAAGACATACGTATATCTCTAATTCTATATGCCTTCCCGGTAAAGAAAAAACGGAGAAGAAAAATCTATAAAGCATACCCATCTTTCTGTTCTCTTAGATGTTATTATATAGCTATATGCCAATACAATACAAACATCAGGCTCTCCTCAGCTTACATTCAGATTATAATCCATAGCCATAAATTTTTTTTTAAGCTACACACTGATGTTTTGAAGCCGTTTTCTTAAGACATCAAAACGCTTAGCAATTGTTTTAGCCTCTCGAAGGCAGGAGTTATTAATCATAAAATCTTCTGCTAGCTTCTGAACTCCAAAGTAAGTAATAACCAATGATGACAAGTTCCTGGAGAATGGTTCCAAAACTGCCTAGTTATTCCACCAAAATGCAGACATCACCACCTAGCTCCTGAGTCCTGACGCTGATACATCCAATTCAGCAATGTCCCATTTGCTATTTTGCTTCCCATGGCAGAACGAATGAGCTCGAGACCTTGCGACGCGTTGCTACGTCCTAAACTGGCAAGTGAGCGCTGATACGTCCTAAATCGCATGATCGATTCCATGGGCTTGTATACGTCGGAAATAGATGTTGCCGCCATGATTTTCGTCGTAGAGATCAACAGCACCTCTCGGTGCTGGATCGGAAAAGAAAAAAATCGAACTTTTAAGGTTTGCTAGGTAACAAAATATTTTCATAGTTTTTAGACAAAACCATGTTTTATGAAACAGACTATCAAAAGAATGTGCGGTTCCAACTTTTGCCATTTCGTCTATTTCTGTTAAGCACTTGTTCATTTTTTTTATTTTTTTTGGGCCAAAATACACCATGCGAAAGAATTTACCCTCTTCTTCCCCATCTTCCCTTCTTCCTCCTTTGTCGCATCCTACAGAGAGAGGACGGGGTGAGAGAGAGAGAGAGGAGGGAGGGCAGCGCGGTGACCGACGGTGAGGGCCCAGCACCCCCGCGTCTTCCTCTTCCTCCTCTGCTCTCTATCCCTTGCCACCGTCCACCTCCTTCCTTCACTGCGTCGCTACTATGTAGCACTAACGCCGCTGCCTTTGCCATCCACCGCCGCCCCGATTCAACCACGCTCTAGCACCGCTACATCTTCCTGTACCTCCTCCGCCCTCTATTGTTGTTCGCCATCCACCCCTTCCGTCCTCCTTCGCCCTCTGTTGCTCGCCGTCATCCACCTCCTTCTTCACAAAGCCGCCGCCGTCTCCGCCGTCCACCGCCATTTGGCCACGCCCTAGCACCGCTGCGTCTTCCTCTTCCTCATCCGTCCTTCGTTGCTTGTTGCCGTCCACCCTACCTTCCCCGCACCATAGACCTACCATTGCTGTCGTTCTTGCTGCCGTAGCCACCGCTATTGGCCTTGCCACTGCCACCGGCAAGCTTCTACGGCCGTCGCCGTGCGCCTCCACGGTTGTCCCTCACTTCCAGCCATGTCAGAGCCGAGCTTCCCGAGCTTGCCATGGCTCCTGCTCTTCTCTGCCTCCCCTTTGCTCCCTCTCTTTGACTGGAAGATAGGTGCTAGCATCTCCAGGTGGTACTCTATAACACTGTTCATCTAGATAGAGTAACTGCTGGAGGGAAGAAATCTTTTAGAATGTAGTATAAAGTGTGAAAGAATTTTAGAGGGATGGATAGAGTGTGGAGTGAATAGTGTTATAGAGTGGAAGGATAGAGGGCCACTTGGAGATGCTTTAATAGACAGGAGGGGAAAACAGTAAAGTTGGCAGCAGAACAGAATGGCAAAAGATGGAACGCGTATTCTTTCGATGGCGCTAAAGTGCACCGTTTCAGTTCTATGGTAGAAAGCAAAATATGTGTTCTTTTGGTGTAACCAAATCAAATTTTCCTTTTTGAAATTACCATCGCTTTCAAAACTAGGAGGTATTTGGGTGACCAAAAAAACTCTATTCTAAAACCATGATTTAGTAGAAACTATGGTTTTTTGGAGTATTTGAAACTCCATTTCTATCTAAAGTTTTTATGGTTTATTTCTCACTAGCTCTTGTGTTTGATCGAGTTTATCGTTCTAAAAACTATATATCTAAACAGAAGATAATAAGGATTCGCACAAAAGAGTTGCATATCTTAGTAACATTATACTGACATGCAACATTAACCACTGAGATTGCAGAGTAGGTAACTAGTATTGTGGATTGATGCATTTCAGTTAAAAGACCCGACGTGACAAAGCCTTGCATTAAAATAGTACTTGGCATAGTTATTGTGCTTAAATCATTTTTAGAGTTCTGTATCTTGGGAATCATATAGATGATAGTTTTAATAAATAACAGAGTCTAATATAGTTTAGTAAAACCATAGTTTTCATACCTACAGAATTACAAACCTTCCTATTTATTAAAAATACCATAGTTTTTTTTTAAAACCACACGTATCCAAACCGTCCTCACTTTTTACACGCAAAGTAGCTGCAGCCTGCAAGTCGTCATGTACTGCCCGTGAGATCAACAAACACATCACTTTAGCCATCGTTATTGGTTCGATCGTACGAAAGCTCGAGTGAAAACGCAGCGAGAAAGGCTGCGTCGCTCTCTTGTCACTGTCGCACAGTCCATCCAAAAGTGAGGTCTTTAACTTTGAGCCGTACGTAGCTAGGTCGAGGGGCGGTGCAGTCAACGAGCCGCACTGCTCGGTAAGTTTCGCCCGCAATTGCATGCCACTGCAATATGCAATTGCGTCTGTCGAAGCTCTGCCTGATGAAAGCAGTCATGTTTGCATATCGGACTGACGTCTCCGGCTTAACATCAAGCATGTACCACCCGAATGCCATGTTTTTCTACCAATAAAATGAGTTCTGTGTTACTTCTTACCTCAATGCTATATTACTTTCTACCGTGTTATAATAGTCGATCTTACTATGATGTGCTTCCACGCACTCTTGCCTCCATCACACATTCACATGTTTGTAAGCAGAATAGCACTCAGCCGTGTCACGCATTATTAGTTGACCTACCCCTTTCATTGTCGAAGATTTTTAAAAACGTAAACCTGTTTTTCTTGGTTTTCTTGAATAAATATGATCTTTTTATTGAGATATGTCTACTCCACGGGCTTTGGGTTCTTGAGGCTAATCACATGCATGGCTATTCATCACCTAATACCCATAAGTATATATGTATGTGCGATTTCCATCTGTATATCACGTAGGATAGCAAGTGTCACCGCTAATTAATTATGAAAAATTGGCCGTAGACCACGGCATAAGTGGTGGATATATGCTATTTAACACTATTAGATCAAGACTGTCATATATGTCACTACAAATTCCACAATTTAAGGAGCTAAATATACTTGTATTTGGCACCTCAATTTTTTCAAATCTTTTATAGTTTGTTTTTGTATTTTTGAATTTTTCCCCGATGGTGGTATATAGTTAAGAGGCCTAGGGCCATAAAACCATATAACCTGAATCTACAGTGGTATATGGCGGCAATGTCTCAATTTGTCACTGGTATATAGCATAACCACCACCACAGTGGTCTACAATTAATTTCCCCTTAATTCAAGATTTCAAATCTTCCAATCCTATATTAATTACTTGACCAATGGGTATCATATTTCACAGGATTTGCAAGGTGACACTGAACCGGGGAATTTATGGATTTCAATACAAGATTTGTTCCAAGATTCGTATACTAGATATCCCCAAGACTTCAACAATGCTAAATGCCTCTCCCATTCGGTGAACCACCCATTTGTTCCTCCATGGCTTAAGACCCCACTTGGCACAACCCTATATTCTACTAGAATCAGATTATGGCCATCTCTAATGGACACTTTTTTCGCTTCACTCGTACAGAAAATTAGCCCTCCAACCGCTCCATGTTTTATACTAAGCAGCTCTAGATTTTGCTCTGTTTTACTTTAGAAGTTGACCATTTGATACATCTTTCATAGTTCCGGACGAGAGTTGGGGAGTTGGAGCCATGTCAAATGAGACCTAAGTATTATGAGCATACTTGCCTTTGGCCGAGTTTGGAACAACTCAATTTTAGCTGTTTTGATTTCTTTGCCCTAAAAAGTTACAAAAGCTGAATCAAAAGCTCAGCTAAGTGCGGAATTAAAATTAATCCTTATTTATAGATGGACTTTTCTAGGGCGAAATAGGCCACTTCAAATAGGTTCTTGCTCCAACCCTGAATATGATTAACCTGGCATGGGCTCTCAAAGAACTCTAAGGCCCTGTTCTCGTCAGCTTATCTTATCTGACTTATTTATCTTATTTTATTTATTTGACTTTTCTTCTAACTTCAAGAGCTTCCCGAGGTAGCCTTGAGAGTCGGATCCGCTTCGTTCGACTTGTGTTTTAAAGGTTTTAGACAAGACTTTGAGATAGAAAAAAAACAGATTCAAAAAACAAATTGTTTTTAATTTAAACAAAAATAAGCCCTAATCCTAAATAAGATAAAAAGACAAATAAGACCTTATAAGTTGACAAAAACAGCACCTAAACCTAATCGAACCAAACACTCCTACTTGTGGAAGCTCTCTAATTCTAGCCATAGAAGCCCATAGCCGCGCAGGCACATCTGTTACTAACATGCTGCGGTAGGAGAGAGGTGGCTCCAACGAAAGCGCGAGATCGAGGAGGCAACATCGGATGAGGCATATTGGCATAGGAGCGAGAGCAGTTGAGCGTCGGTGACGTTTCGCTACGTGCCTCATCGTCTCATACAAATCTCCTTGAACATTTAGTATCCGCGCACATTAATTCGTAAATTTGGTAAGCGAAACTATTATTGCTCAATGATGAGACATGTAAATCTATAGATTGATTTACATGACACCATCTCAACTTTATAGAACACTGATTGAAATACGATATGCACATCATAAGGAGAGCTATCACGGCAAGATCACTGATCATCTCTTGCATGTGAACAGAGAAGGGTGAGAGAGATTTAACACAAATGAGCTACTAGCGGCAGGTAATATGTTTTGATTAACAGCTGGTAACAACTGATTAACGCGTCGACATACATGCACCACCTACACGTCGCAGGCGAGGCGGCCATGCATCATCATGCGCGTGAACTCGCCGAAGCAGACGAAGCCGTCGCCGTCGGTGTCCACGCCGCCGATCATGCGGCGGCAGTCCTCTACGGAGCACTGATCGTCGCCGAGCGAGGCGAGCACGGCGCGGAGCTCCTCGGCGGAGATCCTCCCGTCCCCGTCGGAGTCGAACACCGCGAACGTCTCCTTCAGCTCGCCCTCGTCCGCGGCGCCGGCCGCGACCTCCTCCAGCACGAGCCCGGCCTCCGCTTCGGCCAGCATCTCCGCCAGCTCCTCCTCGCTCGACACCACCCTCCGCAGCGCCACCTCCAGCTCCCCCCGCGTCACGGCCAGCGGGGGCCTCCTGCCCTCGCGCAGGACGCTCCTCGGCGTGGCGACGGACGGCTCGACGTCGGACGACGACGACGACGCCGACGTGGTGGAGCCGAAGGAGCAGCTCTTGGCGCCGCCGCCACCGCCGCTCCCCCTCCGCCTCACCTTGCTCCCCTTCTTGGACGACCCAAAGAACTGCATCAGCCTCATGGCGCTGAGGAGGCGAGCGACCTGAGGAAGGAGAGAGGAAGGTGGGGGTGGGGAGGCGAGAGGTGGAAGACGAAGAGGGAGATAGAGTTATAGGGTCACTGAGAGTGAGGGGAAGCGAGCTTCCAGGAAGCTTCGCGCGGGAAAAACCGGTTCGCGCGGGGGCCCTACAGTTGCTGCCATTATTCGCCTCTACAACCGCATGCTTTGAAGCTTTCTCCTCCTCTCTCGTTAATTTTGGTACGGCCGGCGCGGTGTAGATGGATGCGTACGTCTGCATTTAGGTAGGCAGCATCTCATAGGGCCATGCATTCATTTTGGCATTTTTACTGGTATATACAAAGCATATTTACGAACACGTGGCTCCATATACATCCACGAACATCGAATGTACTCAAAGATTCATCCTCAACCCCCACTTACCTCTCACATACTGTTTTGTAAAAATACCCCTACAACTTTTAAAAAAAACAATCGGGTCCTTCTTCATCCTCTCCTCTCTCCTCCATCCAGACTGAGCCGGCCGCCACCTGCCGGTGACCACCACTGGGGGCACGTGCGACCACGTCGGCTCAACCTCAACGCGCTAAGACGACGGTAGCTCGGCTCGATCTTGACTCGGTCGCGTTGATCGGCGTGGCGGCTCCATCACAAGACCGACGTGGTCATGCTTCGCCCAGGAGGTGGTTGCCGGTGGCGGTCGGCTTGGCCAAGATAGAAAGGAAGAAGAAGGACCGAATCACTTCAAAATTGAAAATATAGGGGATGTTTGCAAAAGAGCATGTGAGGGGTGGGTAGGTCTGAACACGAACCTTGGAGCACATCTGGTGATCGCGGAGGTATATGGAGCCACATGTACCTATCGAAATGAATATCTGGTATATATACTCGGATCGACTCTAAATATTACTGCAATTTACATTAATGGGCCAGAGATTTTTTTTTTATCGGCCTACACTACTAGGCCTGTAGAAAATCAAACCTGTTCCAAAAACCCTGATTTGAATGGATTTGGTCCAAATTTTTGCAAATGGAACTCCAATTCTCGAATCCATGCAATGAATATGCGGAAGGAGGTGCCAAATAAGGGGAAGATAAGCGGTAACTGTCGAAATAAAGTGTGACCATCGCACTATATATGAAGTGTATATATACCCTAGTCGGAGGAGTACATACTCTCTCTAGTGAAAAATATCTTGTTTGAAGTACTTGCAAATCAAAACTTTAAAACTTTAGCTATGTATATCTTTTGAACCATTTAAATCGTGTACATGAAAATCATGTGTAGATTCATTTCGAAGAGTACTTACATAATAATATAACATTATTAGGTTTTATATAAATTATAATAGTAATATGTGGTTAAAGATGCATTTGGAAGACTGTCAATATCTAAAATTATAATTATTTGTGACCGGGGAGAGTAATTAACTGTCAATAGATGGCTCAGAAAATGTTCTGAGGAGCTGGTCAATAACCAAAGGTAAATATGGAGATAATGTGTGTTGTGCGTCTTTAACGTAGCCATCAGTTTTCTAGGCGTTTTAACAGATCGAGACCGGTCGATCCTAAAAGGTAGGGTCCCATTGAAAAAAAAAACTGTCAAGAAACTGGCTCATCATGGTGTCTGAACGTACGTACGATGAGTTTCGCTGACAGCAACCTTCTTAATTTGTGTATGCATACGCCGCCGATTCCTAGAAGCAAACAAGGCAGCTGGTCGCCTAGAGACATATGACAAGTCGATCAAGAGCAGCAATTATCATATATGAGGAGCATCGATCTGATCTCAATCTCTTATTTAATCTGTAATCCATTCGCTCTTTCGTGATGTTGAGCACCCATTAATTGTATGTATGTATCTAATCGTAGCTATCTTCAAGGCACTAAATTAAAATTAAAATATACTACGATAAGTTTGTTCTTTTTTATAAACCAAACGATTTGAAATTTTGTAGCTATTTTTTGGAAAAATTAATGTTTCTCCTAAACATCTTAAAACCAACTTTTGATAATTTTTCCGATCTCATCGAACAAAAAAATCTATAACTTTTAAGATTAAAACCTACACAAACAAGACAAGAATATAAGAACTATAGTAAGCGAATCGTGGGGACCTCAGATAATTCAAGCCGCACTATTTCGATCTGGGTAAGGTTTTCAGTGCCGTATACGTGTATATATATATATCTCCCTCTCGTTGGTAATTAAGGTATGCGTGAGAGGCGGATTTGGTCGAAGGGATTTGCCAAGAAACTTCCCCATATATGTGTATGTGAACGAGCTGACCGACGGACGGACGGGCAGCGTGACGCGACGCCCGAGATTGTTCCGAAACTCACCACGAATTTCGGCTGGACTGCCTTGCCATCTTCATTGTACTCCCTCTGTTGTCGCCGGGTGATTTGAACATCGACGTGGTTTTCAAAATGTAACTTTGACAACTAGTTATATACTATTGTAAACACATTTCGAGGAAACCTTAGGGATTGAATTGATTAAAATGGAGACCTAAGCAGAAATCTCAAAAACCTTAGGGATCAAAACGCAAAAAAGACAGAGACGAATGGCACGTGAACTCCCCTTATTGTCTTTTTATAGTTTAGATGAAAGTGCTTTTCAAGATAAAAATTTTATAGATAAAGTTTCAAAACTTTGACTTATGCAGCTTTAAGATAATATAAATAGCATGAAGAAACCGAAAGATAATAAAGCCTTTCGGATTAGATGCGTGCTAACGACAGTATATCAAATTCGGCACAGTGATTTGTGCCGTGTTAACTAATTCTGGGCTAGTAATCTACGGCGTCAGGAAGAGATAAGCTTCAGCTACAGTAGAGAGCTGGGCGAAAAAAAGAAGAGAGCTTTCTCCGCTGGGATCCGCCGATCCTCCTCGCCGTCGCTGGCCTTTTGGCTGTCGTCGGCGTTCAGGGGAAGCTGGTCCCGGTGGCGGCTGTATAGAAGTAGTATTAGGCCTAGGATTTTGGTCTCTGCTGTGTGGTCGCCGGCGGTTCGGTGCGGCTGTGCGGGAGATGCGGCGGGGAGGCGTATTCGGTCGGCGAAGCTTCTTCAATCGGCTTCTTCGACGATGGTAGGGGGCTTGCCGTCTGAGTGCGTCAGGTTAGTGTATAGTTTTGGTAGATCTAGATTAGGATTAGCTATGAGGGGCACTCCGGTGTTGGGGCGTCCGGGCATGGCGGCGTGACGGCAATTGTCTCGCTTGCTTCGAGTGAGGTGGTGGCTAAGACCTCGGCGGCGACTCTTCATGTTGTAGCTTGGAGGAAGCAGTGCTTCGGCGTGGGCTGTGGTCGGCTCGGCGGCGACGCTGGCCGGCGTCGAGCTTCAGGTCAGGAGCATACTTTCTTTTCTGGTTCTGAGGAGGTTTTACTTGGGCTTTTGAGTTGGGAAAGGGGGGGATGGATCTCCCTTGATTGGATGTTAGTTTCAAGGTTGTTCGGCGTGAATCTCGCTCCGGCGAGCCTGGCCAGTTTGTGGTGGAAATCGGTGTCGCTTCTTTGGTTCTTTCTTCTTCGTCGTTGGTGGTGTGCCGATGTTTTGCCTCAAGTCGGAAGTTTGAGCCGCCACGATTATATTTTGATGTTGATCTTTCATTTCCGCGTTCCCCGGTGGACGAGGCTGGAGAAGACGGTGCTGGGTGCGGCGATGCTGCCTACCGGAGTTGGCCGAGTCGATGGTTCCGAGATCAATGTTGGATGCTTTGACATATTAGCACTTAGGCCTTGTGAGGATGAAATTGTAATTTCGTTGTTGTGTAAGGGTCCAGGTGTAAAAGGGACTTTCATCTTCTAATGAATAGATATCCCTTTCTCAAAAAAACTAATTCTGGGCTATTTGATTCCATTGCCCTAAATCTAATCATCCCCATTCCATGCTGAGGAGGGAGGGGGAAAAGCGGTTAAAGGCAAGCAATAGAATAGAGGAAACACGGCCCAATCCATTAACTTTCGGCTCGGATTCTTTTTCTGTATTTACTATCATCTTTATTAGCATCCCTTTAAAAGGAATGAGACAGGAAAATAAGATAATCTCTTTTTAAAGAGAATGGAATAGAAAATCTCTTCCGAAAAAATGAAGAAAATCTTTTATAGCGTTTTTTTATTAAATCTATAGGAGTGCAGAAGGAAATGAGATTCTCTTGCAAAGAAAAAAGGAGAGGAAGGGAATCAGTTGTGGATGGTCTGAGCCCTCAGAGTAATATTTTTTTTTTGTTGCAGAAGGGACAAAAGTCCCGATTTCCCTTTTCTTAGAAAACGGAAACACCAGTCACACCGTTTTTGACGATATAACAAAGCATTGGGGGAGGAGGGGTAAAGAGATAGGTGGGCATCTCCACACCTGCTATCTCTCCCCGCAACAACAAAAAGACCAACAAAGGCCAAAATACCAAAGTTTCGTGCAACGTGCCGTACAGATAGGCTACCAGGGGGGATAGACACACTGAAAGTTTAACTAACAAAGTAACAAAAGAGGGGGTGTGACATTCTCATTTTTCAAAAAAAAAGAGGATAAAAATAATAAATAATAATAAAAAATATTTCATCTGCATTTTGTATTTTGCATTAAAGTTTTAAAATTTAAACTTTGCAAAAGAGCATGTCACATTTTTAAAGTTTTGTTTTTGCATGACATATTTAAAAGCCATTTCATCTTTCTAAATTAAACTTCGCGTTCTTAATTTGCTTTTAGCAGAAATTAACTGCTATTTATAATTTCAAAAGTTTATTTACAAAATAATTCTAATTTCCTCTTTTTACCCCTCCCCTCATCCTTCTCTTTCCATTTCTACCACTAATTCTACCCCTTTTACCTTTCTACCCTTCCCTCTCACTATTTCACCCTCTCTACCCCTTTTTCTCTCTCCCTCCTATCCTTTTCAACCTAGCACACCACCTCCCCAGCCACCTTTTTCCTTCGTCCTCCTTTCTTCTCTACTTCTTTTTCTCCGCCGGCCAACGCCGCCGCTGTCGCCGCCGTTGCCACCGGTGAGCTCCTCCCTCCTCCTTCCTCTTCTTCTTCCTCCTTCTCCCTTCTTCTTTCTCCTCCTTTCTTTTTTTCCTTCTCTCTCTCCTCCCCCCATTTGCATCACGAGCCACGTCGTTAGCTTTGGTGTCGCCGCCGCTTGCCCGCCGCCGCCCTTGCCGTCGGTTCCACCGCCTCTCTCTTCTCCCTTCCTCCTTCTCTTCCTCTTCTTTCTTCTCTTCTCCTCTTCTTCCTCCTCCTTTCTTCTTTTTCTTTCCTTCTCCCTTGCTCCTTCCTTGCATGCTGCGCCGCTGCCGCCTTCGTCGGCCTGGCCGTCGTCGCCGGCCATCGTCCCCTGCCTCTTCCTCCTCCTTCTTTCATCTTCCCTCTTCTTCTCTCTTCTCTCTCTCCTCTCCTCTCTCTTTCTTCTTCCTCCCGTGCTGCATGCTTGTGCATGCATGCATGCCGCACTCGCCGGCCGCCGCCGCGCCGCCCCACCTCTCTCCTCTCTCCCTTCTTTTCTCTCCCTTCTCTCTCTTCTCTCTCTCTCTCTCTCTCTCTTATCCAACGGGTAGAGCCATGGTGGGCTGTGCAGAGGCAGCCCATTTTGGCCAGCCCACAATGCCCAAGTAGCCATTTTCCTATTTTCTAGATTTTCCAGAAAAGGAACTTCCTTCTTCTTTTCGCTACAAATTCATCCGATCTTCGATTCCGGCAATTCAAGTTTCTAAAAATTCATAAAAATCATATCTTCCTACTGTAATTTTTATATAATTTTTAATATTTATTTACTGTGTTGATTATTTATTGTTTATTGCTTTGTTTTGCGTGTGCTAGATCGTGCCGGTGACGAAGGAGAGTACATCGACGCCGCCGACGTCCAGCAAGACCCCGGAGCTCTAGAAGGCAAGTCTTCCCCCTAGAATCCTAATTTCTAGATTTTACCAAAACTGCTAATTAATTAAAATATGCGTATTTATTTTAGAAATTCCCAGTGCATGCAGGTTATTTATATGTTATGCACCCATTGCCATGAAAAACCTTAGGATAAATTATATTAAATGCTGTCCTACTGTTTTAAGTATTAATTGGCTTAGCAATACTTAGTTAGACATCGTGGAGTGATCTCCCGCAGCTGTATCATTATATTCATTTTGAGAATTGTGTATCGGAGAAGGATACTGGTGAACTTGGTTATGGTGGGCTTGATCATTCTTTAATTAAAATTTGACCAATTAATAATTGGGAACGGGAGCAGTTGGAATGTATGGTGCGTGCCTTAGTGCACGAGACTTGGGTTGGTGTTTGGCTGCCGCTCTGAGAATAAGGACCGACGATTGTACCGAGTTTAACCAAGACTTCCCGTGCGGCCGCAAGCCCGGTATGGGACGGGCCTGATCTAGAGGAAGAATAACATCGGGTTTGTCACGGTACGTGCACCGTGGGTGAGGTCCCGAGGGATGTGTCACCGCCGGGGTATTGCCCGGGGGATGGAACTTCGGGATACTTGTGTGAACATCAGGTATGGTCGAAGCCCCGGGGTACTTGTGTGGATATCAGGTATTATCGTGGCAAGGCCAGGATTAGACTTTTAATGGATTTTGTTATGGTACCTTTCGACGGAAGGGTACTGTATCTTGCGGGTAAAGCGTACAACCTCTGCAGAGTGTAAACCCATTCGAATGACCGTGCTCCCGGTTAAGAGCGACTTGGTGCCTCCTTACAACGTAGCTTCACCTTAATTTAATATGACCCGGGTAAGGTTTTCCGGCATGTGTGCCGTTGCTAGATGAGAATGAGATTGGTATATGAGATTTGAGAACATGTGATGATGGCTTGAGAATTATGAGACATTGGAACTTGAGCTTGAGAATGAGAACCAGTTATTTCTTGTTTATTATGAGAATTGCTATTTATTTATTACTGTTTTTTTAAATGATTTTATACTTCTAGGTTAAATGCTCTTATACAAAATAGCCCTCAGCTTTCCTAGGATGAGCCTTAGCCTGGCCCTTCCCAGGAAAGACTTGCTAGCTTTCGCATGCTAACCCTGCCTTTCATGCGGGGCTGTTCCTGTTGCGAGCAAGTCAGGAGTTCGAGGATGCGTAGGACTTCGTTGCTGTTTTCCCGGAAGTGGATCCGGACTTCTAGCTGCTTCCCAGATCAGCGTGTGCATGTGGCCGTGATGGGTCGCCACTTTGGTTTACCTTGTTATTTGCATTAGTCAGAACCTAGTGCTATGAACTAATGTAATCTATTGCTCCGCAGCACCCTGATTTACTTTTTAGTTAATGCAGTGTTGGCAATGGTACTGTGCTTCTGTTTACTGTAGGTACGTGCACTGATCCTTGGGACACGTACTATTAACATAGAGGGGTTCGGTTTAGTAAAACCGGGCTCCGACAGGGGGCACAGCCTGAAACACAAATATAAACTAAAGCTATATTGTGTTGTTGGCCCATCAACTCGCTCCTGATCTAGGGCTTCTGATCAGTCTTGCGCTTCTTCTTTGCTACCACCCTTCCAGCATCCCCGTCAACAGTTTTGGTAGTGAGCCTGCTCGCTACCTTGAAAATCATATCAATACCCATGTGAACTAGCTCCTGATCACTTGCCTTCAACAAACCTGCCCAATAAAGAAGACAAGAGCACATGGAATAAACCAAGGACATCGGATTCGACAACATTTTCCCTGAGAAACAGCATTCATTGCGAGTTTTCCATATTGTCCAGAGCATAGCAGCTAAACAAACAAACTGCCACTTAGCATTCAATTTAACAACTTGACTAAACCAAACCGGAAATTGCTTTATATCGCCCGGTATCTTGTTGGATCTAAAACAACTAGCGATCACCCCCCAAGCTACTCTAGCTACTCCACATCCGAAAAACAAAGGTTGGTAGTCTCAACGCTATCGCAAAATTCGCATGTCACATTTCCAGCCCAGTTTCTCCTTCTAAGATTGTTTTTAGTCAAAATGGAATCCCGCAATGCCAACCACAAAAACAACTTAATTTTCAAAGGCAGCTTCGCCTTCCATAGTTTACCGCGCTTGCCATTTCTTTGGTTCCTCCAGAATAGGAGATATCTAGATGAAACCGAAAAGTTACATTTAGTATCCCACCGCCACCTAGGCATATCCTCATCTGTATTCATGGCCAGCCTAGCCAACTGGGCCCGAACTTGCTTCCAGCATATATGTTGTTCATTGGAGAGCCACCTACTGAAGTGAAAATGCCACCCCAACTTCTCTCCTTTTTCAACTGATATATCCTTATTCGTGCAGGCTTCAAAAATATCCACATGCTCCACACATAAAGGTACATTAGTTAGCCACGCACCACGCCAAAAGCTCGTTCCAGCCCCTAATTCTATAAGCATCCTTCTATTCTCAATATAAAGATGTTTAACTTTCAGCAGATCAACCCACACAGCTGAATCACTAAATTTCCTAGGAATCCCACTTATCGGTTTCCCTTTGACATATTTCTTAGACACTATCTCTTTCCATAGGCTAGAACCTGCTTCTAACTGCCACCAATACTTACACAAAAGGCTAAGGTTCAAATTCTCAAGTCTTGCACCCCCATCCCACCTACTTCTTTAGGCTTAATCACCTCAGACCACTTACACAGGAAATATTTTCTTTTATCACTTTTACCTGCCCACAAAACTTTTCTACGAATTTTGTCGATCTTGCCAATAACACCCTTGGCAGTAAAAACATAGCCATAGCATAGATCGGGATACTTGACAAATAAGCATTTAATAAGGTCACATGTCCCCCTAAAGAAACACACTGACTTTTCCATGTCCCAAGTATTTTTATTGATTTTAACAACAATGAAATCCTAATTTGCCATTAAAGGGCGTTTGTAACTCATAGGAACCCCCAAATAAGTAATGGGGAAGGAGCCTATTGGGCAGGAGAATAGCTCAGAGTACCACTGTTCCAACTCAGGATCACCATTAACAAGTATCACTTCACTCTTATCAAATTTGATTTTCAATCCAGACATTTGTCCAAAAAGAGAGAGCAAAAGTTTAACATTCAAAGCAGCCTTTTTGTTTTCCTAAAGGCACAAAATAGTGTCGTCGGCATATTGAAGTAAGGCCACCCCCCTCAGCCACATCATCTATATGTCCCTGAATCATTTTGTTACTCATGGCTCTCTAAAACATTTTGGCCAGATTATGAGCAACAATATTGAAAAGAAAGGGGGAGAGGGGATCCCCCTATCTCACACCCATACTACTGCAGAAGTAGGGCCCCAGACCATCATTCACTTGAACACTTAAGGTCCCTTTAGAAACCAACTTTTTAATCCACCCACACCAAATAGAATCAAAACCTCTACCTCTCAAGCAATCAAACAAGAAATTCCAATTAACTTTGTCATATGCCTTTTCAAAATCAAGTTTCAGAATCACCCTAGTTTTTTTTTACCTTTTGGTGTGGTGTAAAATTTCATGCACAGAAAGGATGTCGTCCATAATATTTCACCTAGGGAGGAATGCAATCTGATTAGCACTAATCAAATGCCCCATGACTTTTTCCATTCTGGTTGTCAAAGTTTTCGTAATCCACTTATGCAAACTATTGAGTTAACAAATCGGGCAATACTGTTTAACTAACTCAGCATTAGTCACTTTTGGTAGCAAAATAATAGTCCCCACATTAAGATGAGATATATCAAGTCACCCTTATGAAACATTTCAAAAATATCCAGCACATCGGATTTCATAATCTCCTAGCATTTTTGAAAGAACTCAATAGGTATTTTATCAGGACCCGACGCCTTGTTCTTTCCCATGCCAAACAAAGCCGCTTTAATTTCCTCCTTGTCAAAAGGACGGACTAGAAACATATTATCAGCTTCCGAAACCTTACCAACCGTATCCCATATGGACTGATCAACATTAAAAGCTCGAGATGATTTCCCATCGACAAGAGACTTATGGTAATTAGTAGTGTGTAACAAAATGTCATCATCCTCATGGATGATCTTGTCATCCTCCTTGAAATACTCATTTTTTTTTCTTTTTTCTCTAGCTCGTGGCAGCCAAATGAAAGAACTCTGTATTATTGTCACCATGTAACAACCAATTATTTTGGGATCTTTGATGCCAAAGATCCTCCTCCTCTTGTAAGAGTTGATCCAACTGACATGCGAAGGAGACCCGAGCACACCAATCTTCATGTGACAAATCATTATTATCTTTCTTTTCCTCAAACACCCCTGATTGGGCCAAAATTTGCTGTCTTAATTTTTTATTCTGCCCATATAAATGAGCCCCCCAACCTTTCAAAAAGCTTTTCACTTGACGCATCTTAATGGCAAAACGATCATATGCAAATGGGGCCATAACTGGTCTGTCCCAAATTTTTTGAATAAGCGGTGCAAAACTCTCTTCTCGGAGCCAAGATAAACGAAAATGGAAAGAACCCCCGGGTTTGTTCTGAGATTGCCCTCCCCCCCTCCCCCGACGAATGCAACACCAGAGGGTTATGATCCTACATTACCCGAGAGAGCTTTGACACCGAGGCCAATGGGAACAACCCATCCCAGGACACAGAGGTGAAACCCTATCCAACCTCTCTAGAGTTGGAGGGTTGAGGTTATTAGCCCAGGTGTACCCACAACCATTCATGGGAATTTCTTTCAAAGAAAAAGCATTCAACACGTGCTAAAGAAGGTAAGAAATATGATCCCGGCATCAAGGTTTATTTTTGTCACTTGGTCGCAACAAAATGTTAAAGTCTTCTCCCACAATGACAGGATCTTCTACCTCACCACAAATTCGAGCCAATTCTAACACAAAGTCTTCTTTATCCTGTGGCTGAGCCGGGCCATAGGCCACGATCAATGTACATTTTTTTTGAAGACCTTTGTCCCACACATCAGGTCTAACCAAATAAGAACCCATCCCCCAATGGAGCACATCAAATAGATCATTCTTAAGGCCTACCAAGATCCTACCTGATCTACCATTGGAGGGAAGATACCTCCATGAAAAGTATCATTATTGTCAAGAGATTTAAAAAAGGAACTAGCATATGAACATTTTTGAGTCTCAACTGGCCCGACAATATCCAAGGAAAATTCCTTGATTTTGTCCTTTATTAGGGTTAGTACACCTCTTAATCCCAAACCACAACAATTCTAGAAGAACCCCTTCATCCTGTTTTCTTTGATCTTTTAGCCCCCCAATTTCTCAGAGGTCTGGTACTCACCCCAGACCCTGATAGAGTGGCAGCAGCTGGACCTCCAGACTACAGTCGGACATTCACTTTTCCTCTTTTTTTATGTATAGCAGGAGTGAAATCATCTTCATCTTGGGACATCTCATCCCAATCCTAAATCTCAACTTTTGAACTAATAGGTGCCATTTGGTTAGTTTTATTTTTATTCTTATTAACCAGCATGCATCTAGCCACCTCTACTTCTTTCATAACATCTGCACAAGATAACTCAGATTGGGCAATAGCAACCCTGATGGCCTTAGCTGAACTAACAATCATCTTAGTAGATAAAACAGCGCAAGAATTAACCGTAGAGATATTACCTTCCAGATTCCGCTTCTGTTGGCGAATCTTGGCTCTGTCCTCAATCGGGACCTGTGTATGCTGCAGCTGGGAGGTTCTCCTAGTCAGCACCTTGTTCTTCTTCATATCCAAATCTTGTGTGTGCATAGCAGACATGCCCGGACAGTTCTGTGAGCTCACTAGCATCTCCTCAGTAAGAGCCATTGAAACATCCTGTGTATCCCCTGAAGGCTCCACAATCTCCTCAATGACTACCCTAGTCTTTGGTTTAGTAAAGAAAGAACCATATTCATCGAATCCATGTGCAACACCCGAAGATTGATGAGAGGAACAGCGGACCAACCAGAGAGCCTACGATGAACCTAGATCTGAAGCAGATTGGTTAATTTTTTTCTTTAGAGCCAATGACCACAGCGGCAGCTTAAGCAGAGACAGCTTCTGCAACATTACACACAATATCAACCGAATCTTCAGAGTGAGCCTCCAGTTCCCCTTCATCCACTTGTTGTTTAGAACCATCACTCTTAGGAGTGGCTGACTGCGACTTCCCCTGAGGTACCTTCCCCTTCCCTTGATTACCAGAGACCACTTTATCAAGATTCTCAAAACGGGCATCCGATTCCACCAGGATATCCCCTTCCTTGTCATCTGGTTCCTCCACCTCCTCTAGGCCTTCTACCTCAAATCCGAAGTCATAAAGGAATTTTCCTATAGCCCCTTTCGCAACCTTTGAAATTCGAGTCACGTCACGGCAATACAGACGAACCCGAACAAACTCAAGTTTCCCCATGCTGGTCTTATCAATCTCTTGGACCACACCAACTAATCCCCCAATTGTGCTAATAACCTCTTCGGAATGCATATTAAGTGGTATGTTCCTGATCCTCACCTAGGCTTCTTGCGATTCTCCTTTGGCACCAACATCATCAACCCACTATGTAACGTTGAGCGTAGCCGTAAGCAACCTCATATGCATCTGTGGGTATTTGGCTAGCTCCTCAACCTTTTTGGCATTAGGGAGGAGCATCAGATATCTATCAGGGCCGATAACTCTAGCAGTGCACCGCCAAGCGGACCCCAAAATCATACGAAATCGGTCTCAATGTCCTGAGCCAACGCCACCCTCATCAACACCGTGATCACCGCTGTGCTTGCAAGTTCCCGGCTGTTTGTCTCTGACGAAGTATCAGCGATGTAGTAAAATCCTTGCTCTTCTGCGGCAAAGCCGCACCACTTTGGATTAAAGTCTAAAGGTTTCTTCTCCAAGCATCGTTTGGCATCATGCCCTTCTCCCTTACACTTCGAGCACACTATCACAGCTCTGCATTCTGAAGCATAATGGCCCAAGGTCTTACAGCGGTAACACATAATGTTAGCCCTAGACGAATGGCCACCATGACCCGCTTAATTCCTAGTTCCACGGACGGATCTCTAGTCCCGGGACCCGAATCAACCGCCTGATTGTTAGGGAGCTCTCCAGAATCACTCTGAATGGGTTCCACACCATTCCCACCAGCAGGAGGCGGCCAATCCTACTGCACACCCCTGCCACTAGGTTCACGGGCCATCCAACGGTCCTCTGCTGCCAGAGCTGCGACCCTGCCCGCCTCAGATCCAATGTTTCCACCACCCCCTGCCCAGTTTGAACCGTGCGATCTCGACGCGGTTCAGTCTCAGAGGAAGGGGAAGGACCACCAGAAGCGGGAGCAGCTGGACGTACTTGAGGATTTGATGGCTGATGCGGAACCCTAGCCCAGGTGTACTCACAGCGGCGGCCACGCCGGTCATATATGTGTCCTCGGCCCCTATGGCCGCCTCCAGCATGCCGACCACTGCCTTTGCCCCAAGCATCCATCAGAGAAGGTAATCTGACTCGAACCGCCGCTGCGTAAGACACCCCCGCCCGAACCCTAGAGTTGCGCAGAGGAACACCAAGGTTTAGGGCAAGAGTCGAAGCCGAATGTCGCCAAATATGGCCAAATAGGCGCCTGATATGACGCAGGGGCAAAACCGTCACTTAGGAACCCCCTCTCAAGATCCATCATGCAACCTCGAGGGCAAAGGAGAGAAAGCACACGTACCTACGAGAATTGCCGTCCGTGGATCCATGCGTTAACATTCGGAGGGGATGAGAGTGAAGGTGAACCGCCATGGACGGAGTCGCCGAGCACGGTCGCACTCTCTCTCCTTGGGACCCCAACCGACTCAAAACCCATCCCTCAGATTAACATATGCCTTGAGATTTGACGGCTCTTGCTTCTCCTTGGCGTATGCTTTGAATAAGTGGTAGCCAGTGTCCTCCAAGGCTCGGTGTCAACTTCAATTCTTCAGAACTCTCTTCTATGAACTTTCTGAATATTCGGACAATGAGACAGTCTCCTACCGCCCGGCCACTGGAAGAACTTCGAAGGCTGTGGGCTGCCCTGCTAGGCTGCTACCAGGAAAAGAAGAACAGATCATGAAGCGATGCGACATCTGCCATTGCACCATAAAGTAATGTAAAACAAGTGAGTGTCCCGTGTTAAACACATGACTACATTTATGTTAAAGTTTAAGAGATCTTTGATATACTAGCTCACCGTAGTCTAGAGAAAGTTGTCAAAACATGTCTTGATTTTTGACGGGTTTTAAGTGCTCCTCCTGTTCATAGCAGATTGATATGCATTGATATGCTGGCTTCATGGATCTCTAGATCGATCCTGGTGAGAGCGCCAGATACGTCAGTTTCATGGGTCACTTTAGAATACTCCCAGTGTATCGTTTCTACGAGTTATTTCATATGCGACGTCATATAAAAATAACCATAGATAGAAATATCACAACTTATCATATCTAGCAATTAATTTCATCCATTTCCTTTCTTTCTATATATTCTCTTAAAAGAAATGAACAATTACTTCCAGTGGAATTTTTACACGTTTTTTGGCGTTGTCTAAAGCTGGGAGACCGTTTCTAATATAAAAACTATCGTGCTCTCTCTATTTATTAATTACCTTTATCTTAACAATCAATCCTATACGATAGATTAAGAAATGGCTGACTAGGATGCATTGACTTAAAACTCTGTTTTTTTATTGTTGTGATAGTGAGCTAACTAGTCTACTGACAGTATGGTACTCAACCTACTACTAATAAAGAAATAATGGGTCTCTACCCCAAATTACTTGTCGTAAGGTACTGACCCATCTTCCTCACACCCACTGAAACAAGGCTGTGCTTGGCGGCAGCGAGCTAGGCCATGACAACACATAGGAATGGTCCGAATGGAACGCCTACAACAACGCGGACACGAAGGTACCAGCGACGAGGCATACGGGTCAACCATGAGTACGATGAACCATGCGACGGCGTGCTAACTGCTAAAAGAGGAGCAGGAGGTGGCAAAATTCATGGTGGTTCTACAGCAGGCAGCAGCAGCAGCTAGAGCAAAAAGAGGAGGGAGGAAAGGCTGCTGGAGCCGTACTTGGGAGAGGGGGAGGCCGTTTCCAAGGTCCATGGTGTATAGACCCGGGAATTAGGCCAGACTTCAGTGGGCCAGCACGAGCACGACCCAATTTTAATGGCATGAAGCATGGCCCGGCACGAAAAAAATAGGTCAGACTGGCACGACCTGAATGACGTGCCAGGCAGGGCCTAAAAACCTGGCACGATGGGTTGCCCGGCACGACCCGACCGTATGGGCCGTGCTCGGGCTGGCACGGCCCGAATTGAAGGCCGAACCTGTAATTTGTATTTTTTTTGGGGTCTTCCTGTGCTCATATGAATTTATATTCTACATGAAAGTTGTAGATAATTTCAAGACGTATCTTTTTTTATGTAGACAACTTTTTCATTTGAGCAACGTATGAATTTATAAAAATATATATAGTGCGTTGTGTAATTTCGGACAGACGCCACCTCTCTCGGTAATATGCATTTTTCGGGGTCTTCCATTGCTCATATGTCAGGACCCGGTTTTACTAGACCGAACCGTCTGTGTTAACGGTATGAGTGAAATTCCAGAAATTACGAAAATGCACTGTAGCATAGGCTACACTGTTCATTTAGCCCAGCAGTGAGAGGATAAGGCGGCTGCGCAAGGATAGAAAGCTGAAGCAGAGAGATGGAGGGGAGTTAGAGAGAGAACGGAGCAGAGAGAGAGAAGAGAGCGGCGGGGGTGGCAACAACGGCAGCAGAAGTGTCCGGCGACGGCGACGCGGGCGGCGGATCGCGCTGTCGCCGGACAGCGGCGGTGGTGGCAAGAAGCGGCGGTTCGGCAACTATGGCACCTAGAGGCGGCGGTGGCGACAAGGGCGGCGGCGGTGGCGGCGAGCGGCGCGGCAATGCTGCGTCTTGGCGGCGGCGGCGGCGGCGGCGGCTTTGCCCAAGCGCGGTGGCTCGGTTTAGCGGCGACGACGCCATGGAGCAGGCGGCTGTGGAAACTCGGCACGGCCCGGGCAACGCGGTGGCAGCAACTCCATGGGCAGTCCGACGGCGGCAGCGGCAATGATGCTACGGCTAACCGCGTTGGCGGCCTAAGGCATGGCCAGGATGGCTGGGCGAAGCGGCGACAGTGACCGACGGCTCAGCGAGGGAGCAGCGGCAGCGTGTGGCGTAGCTCTACGCGTGGCAGCGCCCGACAACGGCTCAGTTGAGGAGGAAGATGGCGCAGGGAGGAGGAGGCTACCTCGGCGATGTCGACGACGGCGGCTACAGCAAGCGTGACAACAATGACGCAGATGCCGACGACAAGGCTTAACAGATCGGTTTAGGTGGGGAATTAGGGTTGATTAGGGTTTATATAGGGAGAGTTAGGAATGAGCTCGGGTTGGGCCCAATCCGTGAATGATTTGAGATTAGCTCATAATTGCTTTAAGATTGAAAAAAATTCAAGAAAAAGTTTTTAGGGTGTCACATTATATGAATTTATATTCTACATGAAAGTTGTAGAGAATTTCGAGACACATCTTTTTTTATGTAGACAACATTTTCATTTGAGCAACATATGAATTTATAGAAAAAATTTAGTGCGCTATGTAGTTTCGGACCGACGCCACCTCACTCGATAATCTGTATTTTTCCTGGTCTTCTTTACTCATATGAATTTATATTCTACATAAAAGTTGTAGAAAGACGCATCCTTTTCTTGTAGACAACATTTTTATTTGAGCAATGTATGAATTTATAAAAAATATATTTAGTGTGTTGTGTTCTCTCACCATGCCATGCTCAGGCCGGCCCGGCCCGACAGTGGCCCGGCGTGCCTTTGGGCTGCGCTGGGCTTTAATTTTGCCATTCGTGCGGCCTGGCCCGGCATGAAGAAATGACCGGGCCGTGCCAGCCCGTTTCATGTAGGCCCAAAGCACGACGGGCCCGGGCCATGCCAGCCTGGCACGGCCCAAGTCCCACCTGTAATGGTGCGACAGTCGGACGACTCTATAGTAGGCACTAGCAACTCAAGCTCTATAGCTAAAGCAACAAGAGGAGGGGAGGAAGGATGGCTGGACCATACTTGGGAGACGGGGAGGCCGTCGCAAGGTCGATGGCGGTCAGATCTGAATCAAATCAATTGTCGGAGGGGCAACTCGAGGTGGAGGTTACAATAGCTCTCTTCCGAGACCCTTCCTATGTGCGGCGATGTAGGTGGTGATGGAGACGGTGTGATTGTCGGATCGTCTCGACAATGGTAGGCTATGGTTGAGGTGGAGACCAGAGGTGGCGGTAGGTGGAGCAAACGAGCGGCTAGCTAGGTTTGTGGAGGCGGAGTCGGGAGAGAGTGACAAACTAACTATAGGTTGTAGCCTTCCAAATGCACCGATAGTTGGTCCATGGGAAATTTTCCATGCGGTTTACCATCCTTGGGAATAGCTGGGATCCCAACCAGGAATAGGGCTCCCAAACATGCCCTATAGGGATTTTTCTGTTTAGCATGGTGGCTCTATTGACTCCTATTTTAATTATATAATGAGCAAGGTGCCCCACAGATTTGTGTCAAACTTCAAGAGAAATTTGCAAATATAAAGATTCAAACTCATACTCTCTCTGGTCACAAATACATGTCGTTTGAAGTACGTGCAATTCAAAGATCTAAAACTTTAGCTACGAAAATCTTTTATACTATTTAGATTGAGTATATAAAAATCATATGTGTAGATTCGTCCTAAAGAGTACTTTCATAATATAATAATTTTACTGGGTTTAATAAATAAATTATGATAGTAATTAGTGGTCAAAGATGTATATTGGAGACCGTGTCAATATCTGAAATGACACATATTTGTGACCGGAGGGAGTATTGATTATGATAAGCTTTAATAGAGTCAACGTCAATATCATTACAATTTTATTATTTTTATTTCAAATTTATGTTGTTTTATTATTATTATTATTATTATTATTATAGTTGATATATACTCTTTTGTATTATTTTTATTCTATTTTTTGTTTTTATTGTAGTTTATATGAATGCCTTTTGTAGCCTTGTAATAATTGATCTGAGACTCATTTTCTACTATTTCTATTTCAGTTTTTCTTTTTTATTGTATTTGATATATGGAATATTTTCTAGTCTTCGTAGTTGATTTAGAGTTGTTTTCTATTATTTTATTATTAATTTTGTTAATTTATTTTTATTGTAGTTGATCTAGACTCCTTTCGATTTTATAGTTTATATGGACTCTTTTTCTATTTTTATCCTAAATTTCAATTGTTTCTATATTATTATTGTAGTCGATATTGACATTTTTTTAATCTAAGTCGTTATAATTCAGGCCTTTAATTTTTTATCATAGTTGATATGGACTCTTTCCTAGTTTTGTAGTAGTTAATACAGGTAATTTTTTATTATTTTATTCTGAATTTGATTTCTCTTTTATTTTTTATTGTATGTGGTATGGACGCTTTGTTATTCTTACAGTTTGTATGGACTCTTTTTCTATTTTTATTCTGAATTTCAATTGCTTCTGTTTTACTATTGTATTGATATGAACTCTTTCTTTTAATATAAACAGTTATAATTTGGGCTAACAATGATTAACAGTATAGATCTTTCTTCGGTTAACATGAGAATTTTTAGGATTTTAGGATTAACGTTGTAGTTCCATTTGATTAGAGCAAACATTGTGGTTCCATTGGACCTCGATATATGCATAGTACATAGGTAGATATGGAAAATCTACATGGGTAAATTGCTGAGGCGGCTACTTTTGAAGTCACAAATAGAAAATCAATGATGGACTAGGGTGAGGAAGTCAGCCGAAAGAGGATTTCTCACTTCTTTTTATCATATAAAACCGTACATAAGACTTTCATCCGCCTCCGGAGTGATAAAAGAAAGAAGAAGAGGCACATCATACATGTCAAGAATGTGTAGCTCACGACGATGGAAGTTATAGATGTTCAAACGGCCGGCACGAGCCGGCACGGCCCTATTAAGCCTGGCCCAGCATGGCACGGTTAAGTAACCGGGCCGTGCCATGCCGGCCCACGAGCTCAACTGGCGGCCCAGGCACGGCACGATAGACCATTAATCATGCCGTGCTGGCCCGGTCAGCCCGACAACACAGCAGCACAAAGACACGGTAATACAATGCAAGTCACAGATCATAACTTAACCTCAATTCACAAATCCCAAATTCACAGTCATAGCACAAGAACACACATGACAAATACTGAAATACCAAAGTTCATAGATTATTTTGAGTAGTCGATGGAGGTTGGATCGAGCGCCATCCTCGGCGGCTCCGGTTACTCAACGGCAGCGCCCTACGAGCAAGCAAAGGAAACACCGATTAGAACTTAGAAGAAAGAAGGGATGAGAAGAGATCAAGAGATGAGACGCCATATCTGCGCAGCCGGAGCCCAAAGACGCCGAGACACTATCTTGATGAGGGGAACACACCGGAGGGCGAGATGCGGCGGAGAGGGCGAGGGCGAGATGCGGCGGAGGGGCGGCGCGTGGCGAAGAGGGCAAGATGCGGTGGAGAGGGAGAGGAGCGGGGCCACGACGGAGTCACGGAGAGGGCGAGGGCGAGCCGGTGAGGGGCGGCACGCGGCGGAGAGGTCGAGAGGGCGAGAGCGAGATTGCGAGAGGCGGCCGCGGTGGGGCCGCGGGGGCGGGGGGATTGGGGAATGGGGATTAGGGTTAGTTAAAGGACCGGGATGTCGCCTAGAGGGGGTGAATAGGCGATATCAAAATTTTAAAATAATAAACAAAGTTAATTGTGGAAGCTGTATCGGACAGTCCGATGGTACAGGGTCAGACTGTCTGAGGCAAGTATCGGACTGTCCGGCCTGTACAGAAAACAGAGGACTTTGAATTCAATTCAAATCTCACAAATTCAAGGATACCACCTGCACCAAAGATAGTTGACAAGCAAGTATAGGTGTAGTAGTATCACATAAGACAAGATAATCAATTCAATTGTAAAATAAGCAAGTAAATCAAACTTGAGAATAAAAGATGGAGAACCACGAGCAGAGAGGAGACGCGTCGATGTTTGTTCCCGAAGTTCGGATCGTTGAGGGGATCCTACGTCTTCGTTGAGGCGGCTCGGTCACACTTAAGCCGGGATCTTTTTCAACCATTTTCCTCACCAAGTCCGCACAAAGCTCCCTTGGTTTACTCAGTGGTTCCTTCCCTTTCGGAGGCGGAGACCGGCCTTCACAAACTTCCACGGCGCACCACACAAAGCTTGGTGGCTCGTGACCAACTCCTAGCCGTCTAAGAGTCCTCAACCTTCAAGAGTAACAAATACCACCAAGAACGAACTTGGAGATGAACTCAAATGCTCATAGATCCAATCTTGCTCAATACTTCCTCCCAACTCTTCTTAACCCTTCTCACTAAGAGGATCACTTAGATCAAAGAGTGAAGAGGTCACTAGGGCTCAAGAACACACTAAATCCACAAAGGAATCACCTCCTACCCTTTTTCCAATTCTCACTCAATCTCTCCTCCCAACTCTTTCCAACCATTTTTTTTCAAAAATGGGATCACTAAGATTTAGAGTGTAGGGGTGCTATGGAGGCTCAAGAACAAGGGGAGACACCTTCACACACCTTGGCACACAGTCTTCACAATGGCTATTTGGAGAGGGAGCGTTTTAAATAGGATCTTCCACGGATCTGACCGTTACAGACAGTCCTGTACAATATCGGACAGTCCGAGGGTCAAAGGTCGGACAGTTCGAACAAAATATTAAGTCGGGACAGAGAACCCCAAACTCAGGAAGTTCGGACAGTCTGATTTGTACTATATTAGACAGTCCGATACAAAACATCGGACAGTCCAAACAAAAAATTAATTTCAGACAGTGAACCCCAAACTCTGAAAAATCAGACAGTCTGATTTATGCTTATATCGGACAGTCCGATACAATACATCGGACAGTCCGAGGCCTGAAAACAGCCACTGTACACCCTGACGACAACGGGCATAACTTTTGACTCCGAACTCCGTTTTGGGTGATCTTAGACTCTACGGAAAGCTAGGAACGAGAGATACACAACCAACAAGGTCTCACTTCTCAAATCCCAAAGGATAAATACAGAATTCACAAAGAAGACAAGGGAGACATACAACTCTCACTTTCCAATACCACCAACACCACTCTCCAACTAAGTTTCACAAGGATGGATCACTTGAGCACTTGGCACATCTAGAAGTCATTTTTTATTGCATCCCTCTTAATAGTACGGCAATCCTTAGACTCAAACAAAATCAAAGATAATACAAGTCTAGGATAGTCACTTGCCGTCTTTTTCTTCATTATGCATGATGACCTTCACCAAAAGATTGATGACGCCTTCACCTTGTCCAACTTGACTCGATGCACCTTATGAGACTCTCGTCCTATCAACTTTGACTTGATTATCCTTCCCGATGATCTCCACGCCAAATTGATCTTGACTTAGTCTTCAACTCTTGGTGACACAGCCGTCTTGTTAACCTTGGCTTAACCGTCATCCTTTAACATACCTTGGTCATCACACATACTCATGGGACCTAATTCTTTCCAAACCACTCATAAAAGATATTAGTCCAAAAGCTCAATAGATATAAATAGATTGATGTTTATGAGCAATTAAGTACAACAAGTGTTTCATATAAATAAGCACAATATTAAACGAAAACACTTGACATGGAAAAGATCTCTACTAAGTGTATCATCATAAATATGTAATGGAGCTAGATGCACTAGGAAGATGATTGCCAATATGATAAATCAACTAAACATTGGCAAGTACCACAATCTTCACTAAAATGGAGCACATGATAGAATATACAAGAATTACACATGTGCAGAAAATATTCAAACTAGAGTGAAGTTGTGGAACAATCTAGACTAAACTTCACTAAGTGATGTGCATAAGAAGATATACAAACAAAGCATGCGTGCACCAAGTCAAGTCATAGCAATGTGAAGTTTAACTCTAGTTAAGACATGTATACTAGAAACAAGACACATATTGAACTCAAGTGAATATATATGCACAGTAGATATGACATCAACCAATGTGCATATATAATCAATATGTTACTTGGAGCTTACTATGCACTTGTACAAGAGGAATGCAATAATATACATATATATAGAGAGAGAGAAGTTTACTGAGATTATATACCTCATTTTTGCTTACCCATCCCATTTGTATGTGTGATACTTACCTTACTAGGATGGATAGATTGTTCACTTGGCATATATGATTTCCTCTAAATAGATAAGACTAATATTCAACCTGGCAATAAACATGTTAGTCTCATAGCAACACAATCATATTAGAGGTTTGTCATTAGGTAATTACTTAGCCAAGCATTTATACAAATTTGTTATTTACAAATAGTTGTCATTATGTGTGTTTGTCATTAATCACCGAAATCACTTAAGTGTCTAGACGCACTTTCAGCTAGCCAGTTAGGGTTGGGGGAGAGACGGTCGGGTAGGTTTTATATAGGGATTGAGGGGCGCGGGGGTTACTAGGCCGACCAGACCGACCGTTTAATCGGGCCGTGCCCGGGCCAGCACGCCGTGCCACACTTACGGCCCAAGCACGGCCAAAAAACCGGGCCTCATGTCGGCCCCTTTGGCCTGGCCCATCTGGCCATCTATAATGGAAGTATAGTACGTGGATCCAACTAACAAAACCATTAACTCCATTTACTAGCATACTTCGTCAAGGATGTGTAGTCCACGTCAACTAGAATGATAACGTGCACTCACATACGTTGCACTTTTGCATTTCAAATGCAACTTAACTACTAATATAACAAAGTTGATACTCTTTGATTTCTAGAACATGTTTAAGATCTGTCGATGGGACCCAAAAACAAAAATATAAAACCCTCTTCTATTCGTATAAAGGGATGGCCATAAAAGAGAGAAGCGTAATGCAGTGCGCGCCATATATACCACCAGTGTTTCCGTACCACAAAACTAGGCGTTTGTGATGGCGTCCTCTCTCCCATCCTCCTCGGTACCCAAAGCCGATGAGGCAGCATCCCACAAAGAGCTTTACGACCAGCTCCGGCGAGTGGTCGCCACCTACCCGACGGTACCCGGCAGCGTCGGCCACCTATACACCCGCCACCCGGACGGCTGGTACATGTTGCCGGAGGTGGTTGTTAGCGCCATGGTCATCAAGGAACATCTCATGGCTCGCGACACCGATGTGTTCCTCGTCACCTTCCCCAAGTGCGGCACCACCTGGCTCAAGGCGTTGCTGTACGCGACCCTCCGCCGCAACGCCCACGAGTCGGCGCTCACGCCTCTCACGGCGCACGGCCCCCACCAGCTCGTCCCTTTCCTCGAGGCCCAGACCTTCGTCGACGACCAGGTCCCCGACCTGAGCTTCCTCCCCGCGCCGCGGCTCCTCATGACGCACATACCGTCCTGATCGCTGCCGGACTCCGTGGCCGCCTCCGGCTGCAAGGTGTGAGTTTGTCGATCGATCGATGATTTGCCTTTTTTGCTTTTGACGAGAGAGTCCATATAGTTCTATGCATGCGTGCCATCATTGGTTCCTTAGTGGGCAGCTCACACTTCTCCTCACATGCTCTTCTAAAAAAAAAACCACTGAATTTTTGAAAAAAAAAAAAAAGATCCATCTTCTTCACTCCTCTCCCTCTCCTCCTCTCCACCTCCAGCCGGCTGAGTCGGCTCCCTTCCTAGTGCAGTGCCACCGGCGACCACGCTGGCCCCGCATGAGCCACCGCACACACTATTTGTCCATGCTTCGCCAAAGTCTAGCCGAGCCATGCGAGCCATGCTCCTATGGGCGATGTGGTGGCTCATATAGGGCCGTCGTGGAACTAATAGGGCGGACGATGGTCACCGATGGTGCTATGCCAAGAGGGGAGCTCACTCAGCTAGGCCGGAGGGCGGAGGAGGAGAGAGTGAGAGGAGAGAAAGAAGAATAATTTGATTTTTTAATGATTTTTTTTGCAAAGGAGCATATGAGGGAAAATACATGTGAGCTGAGCACGAATCTCAGAACGGATTTGATAGTCGTATATATGCATGCACATGCCTGTATCCAAGCTCATACTCCATACATATATATATCCATGTATATATATTATATATATGCAGGTGGTGTACCTGTGCCGGGATCCCAAGGACTGCTTCGTGTCGCTGTGGCACTTCTTGAACAGGTTCAGGCCGTGGGACATCGACGAGGCGCTCCGGCAGTTCTGTGACGGCGTGTCGTTGTTCGGTCCGTTCTGGGAGCACATGCTGGGCTACTGGCGTTGGCACGTCGAGCGTCCAGACCAGGTGCTCTTCTTGACGTACGAGGAGCTCGCCGCCTACACGCTCGGCCAGCTCCGGCGCCTCGCCGAATTCGTGGGATGCCCGTTCACGGCGGAGGAACAGGAGGCCGGGGTGGACAGGGAGATCGTGGAGGCGTGCGGCATCGAGAGCTTGGCGGGGCTGGAGGTGAACCGGTCGGGGACGACTGCCATGGCCCTGGTGACCGTGGCAAACAACATGTTCTTCCGGCGAGGCGTGGTCGGAGACTGGAAGAATCACCTGACGCCGGAGATGGCGATGAGGATCGACGAGATCACCGAGAGCAAGCTCCATGGATCCGGCCTAGTGTTTCCTCGGCAAATCTAAGGGCTGTGTGAGCTAAATCAGAGGGCAGCAGCCTCTCGCATGCTCTCAAGTCCCAACGAACTGGATACCATTAATTATTGGAACTGCAGCAAATCTGTGTCAGCTGTGCGTTACATATTTACGATCGAGTCCGTATGCCATGGGTTAATTAACCTAGCTTTCGGAACCTAATAATGATCGATGGATTGATCTTATACATATCGGTTGTTGTGCTGTGCACTTAGTGCGTGGTGCTAGAGTCAGATATTCAGTATTTGCCATGCAAAATGCTTTGGCCATTGCTTGCAGCTTCGTACAGACATTACAGCGTATACATGGGCTATACATCGCATTATAAAATTTACAGATACCCACAGGCCATCGATGCACGAGTGATATTTTTGTAAACCGTGAACTTTCTAATAGCATGAGCATAAATGTTACTAGTCACATGTGCTTTTTTATTAGAGGGAAATTACTTTGTGTTTGTACAAGGATTTCTTTGTCGTCGTCTCCATCGTGAGAGGTCACTGCTGTAAAACACATCATTTGTCACGATGTGAGATGTCACTACTATAGAACACATCATTTGTCTCCATCGTGAGATCGATGCCACTACAACAAAACACATCATTAGTCCTGGTAGTACCAGATATCACTACTACAAAACACATCATTGGTTCTGGTACCAAATGGTCACCAGTGCCGGTTTTGAACCGACATAATAAAACAGATACTGATGTACCCGATCATCTATACCAGTTCGTACCTGGCACAGATAATATGTTTTGCGTTGGTTTATAAATAGAACCGGCATAGATATAATTTAAAATATTTATTTAAAAATAGGTAGTCTAGCTAGCACCACCTAGTCGTCGTTGGGCAAGATAGGGCTGGGATCGAGGGAGGTATCCCCGTCATCGAACCGTCAGGCCCATCCGACCACCTCCTCCTCAGACGACACAACAGGGGTGAGCTCTTCGTCGTCGTCATTGTCCTCCTCCTCCTTTTCCTCCAGCACCTCACCAGTAGGGCCGCATACCAAATCCGAAGACGAATCCAGTGATGTGGCCTATTGTCGCTTGAGCATTGGCTCCTCATTGCGGGGCTCCTGGCCGGCAGGCTCCTCCTCGCGGGGTGCCGAATTGTTGGCAGGCCCTAGTTGTAACATCCCCGCTTTCTCTGAGATCTGGATGCTACTAATTCTACCGTTTACTCTAAATTTCATGAGCAACTTTTCCTCTAATCGTGAATCTACACAACAGTATCAACACAGGGAGTCATAATCTATCAGACTATCACACAAAACAATATACAGCATCGCTTCAAGGCATGCAGCTGAACCATAATCAACTTTGCAGTTACCTATCCCATTTGGCTTACCTTGACGACGACGGATGGCCTGTCCATTAACGACAAACACGCAAAAGACACGCAACATAAGAACCACACAGGCAGCCAAATGATTTTATCCTACCAAGCTCCATAGACTAAATGACCACAAGTAAACCCATTTTACAAATTTTTATTAGGTTCACTGGGTGATCAATGTCTCATAAAGTGAGCAAAAGTGTGAGCTACTCCCTTCCCAATGCATGCAGGCTTCAAAGCTCACCTAAAAAAATAAAGAATCAAGCATGAGTTGAGAACTCAACAATTACATAATAGCGCTGAAAAATAAATGTGCTCATAAGAAATTCTCAGCATCAATAATATCTTTCACACATGACATACTCAATCATGCAATGCATAATGCATACTCATTTATCATATTTATTCCTCATCATGTACCAGTACCATCTCTGAGTGTACACCCGTTGATGTACCACTCTACATTCCATCCCGTGAAGTTGCTCACCAAGTAGGACTTTCTTGCTATCCCGTGAGGAGTGCCTACCGAAGTAGGTCTTTATGATATGCTCATCAATGCAATATACACACGAGGGATATCACATATCATCACCCATACAACAACATTTCAATAAATGCAATCCATAAGGCACATATAACCATCGTTTACCGTATGCATCACATCATGTACATCCCTTTTTAACCCAGCGAAGCCGAGTGATACGGCGGCCGCACTGAGCCCGTGAAAACTCACCTGTAAACAAACAATACACATTTACAACCGTACAACAATACATCAAAGCTATGTCCCAACATGGACCTGAAACCCTCTAGCTAATGCCATTCCAAAAACATGAAAGAGCTAGCCAATGGTTCTCAGGCTAAGCGCCACTGTTAGCTGGCGCTAATCAACCTTAGCACGAAAACAATTCCTGCTTCAAACAAAATTGAACAGCAGAGCTCCAAAAGCCATAACTTCCAAACCACACTTCCAAATCTCGCGATCTAGGATTCTACGGGAAGCTAGAAACATTACCCACGTTCTTGTTCTTTATCATAAGACCCAACCTTGAATCTAAACGGAATTAACCCAAAACGACCACATAACCTGCTGCACATGCCCATCAAACTACACATCTAAGGATGCTGTCGTATAGGTTGCTAGCTCTCAAGGATTAGAGCATAGTCAACACATGGAAGGGCAAATCAAAATAAAAAGGCTAAGAGAATCATTACCCCCAAATTTAAGCACACGAAACACTAGTTCTCCTCCTTCCCCTTCACCTCCTTGGCCGGTTTCCTCTTCCACGGCTCTCCTTCTTCCTCAGCCGGCCCCCATCTCCTTTCTTTAGTCGGCTCCCCTCTTCTTCCTTCTTCCTTCTTCCTTCTTCGCTACCAACCTTTCCACTCTTCCCCTCTCCTTACTTGTTTGGCTCAGCCAGCAGGCACAGCAGGGGCGGCGGCTTGGGGCAGAGGCGGGCAGCAGCAGATAGCAGTGTGCAGAGACGGAGACAAGAGGTGAGCAGGAGCGAGGCGGCTGGGATCCAGGGGTCACGACTCACAAGTCCTCCCCTGGCTACCCTATCCACTTAGGGCAGTGGAAGTTGGGCTGGGTTGGGCTTTAGCCCAACTAGGATATTACAATGGTGACCATGGTAAGGCCGTTCGTAGCTCCTCCTTGCAAGGCGCCAGATCGCCGACAAACCATGGTGACCAAGACGAGCCCAGCCGTCGCGGCGAGGCGGATAGAGAGGGCATTGATTGCGGCAACGAAGTGGGTAGAGAGGGCTTTGGCGGTGACGTGGGTGGAGAGGGCTGCGGCGGTGAGACGGGTGTTGGAGAGGGTGGCGGCAGTGAGGATGGTGGAGAGGGCATCGGCGACAAGGGAAAAGAAGGTGATTGAGCCATGGCAGAGTGGGAAGAGGCAGAGATCTAGGAGTAAGAAGTGGTAAAGAGATCAATTGGAATTGGTGGGATCAACATTCGTTTAATGAGAAATAAAAGGAATATCTAGAACTCATGCGGCTGAAGCTGAAGCAGCTACTTTCGAAGTAATAGAATGAATAGGATATAAGATTATATAGATGTGTACATGAAAAAATGCCTGTGAAAACGCCTTGGAAGACAAAACGTTATGTATGTCGATTGTAATTACCAACCGGCTCATATGAATACGAAGCGACGTGTCTTTTCAGTTGATGCACGGAAAAAGCTTTATATGTGTCAGTTCAAATTTCCAACCGGCGTAGAGATACAGATTATATGTTCTGGGTCACTGTATGAACTGACATAGATATATATGTGCCAGTTGGTCATCAGAAACGACACATATAATTTGTAATCTATGCTGATTGGTAATTAACATCGGCACATATAAGCTTTTGCCATATGTCCACTGAAGAACCGACAGTGATAACCTTATATGTGCCGGTTCTAACTGAACCGGTACAAATGTATGACATATTTTGGTATAGCGCGTACCAAGATTCTTGCAGTAGAGAGAGGGACATGTCATTGCCAGTAAGAAAATAACTAGCTATTTAAATGTCATGCTGCAAATGGTTTAACAATGGGACCAACTATACAACAGTCAAGTCAACTAAAAACATCTCCCCATTTTAGTCAACTTCTTGAGCCGTTGGATGAAGATCCAACAACCCAGCTCACCCCCCCCCCCCACCCCACATTCTCTTATCTAAACCCTAACATCCTTCGTATGGAGCAGCCATAGCTGTCGCAAACTACTCTTGCTCCGCTCCTTCTTCCTTCGCGCGAGCGGCGAGCCGACGCCAGCATTGGTACTCCTCCTCCTCTGCCGCCACACCCTTCTCTTTCCTCAACTGTAGCTCTCCTACTCACCGGGCACGCTCATTAATTCTTCCTACTCTCCGGTGCCCCTCCTCATCATCCATTCCCGTCTCTAGCGGATCCTGCTGCTAGATCTGTCTTCTAATGATCTTCGAACATGCTGTTGATCTCTTGGCTACTCCCGCCTACCACCCTCCTCTGTTCTTGCAGTCGAGGCGACGGCGGTGCCACCTGATCGCTGCAGTTGCCCATTGCCAAGTCTTCTCTGTCCCGGCATCCCTCTAAGTCAGGAGCAGGGAGCTTTGTGAACCCTAAACCCTAACCCCACTCGATCCATAACCTGAACCCTAAGTTGCACGGGAGACGAGGAGAACAATCGCCGGACAGGAGGAGGGCGAAAACTGGAGACAGTAGCACGGTTGCACAAGAGAGGGCAATGAGGTGATCAGTGTTAACAATAAACTATGCAGTTCAGTGTTAGTGCCACCAAGTAGAAAGACGGCCAGAAAGGCAGAAACTGACGTTAATATCATTACGGTCATCGCTTGATTCAAGCTAGGCAAGAGTATAGTGAAAAGTTAGAAGCATCAGGGTATTTCGCGACTAAGACCGGCTATTTCATGGTTTCACGAAAGTATAAATAAATACTCCATGCTTCATCCAAGGTTACAAAATCCTAACAGGCGATCCAAACGTCCACTAATAATATGTATAATTGTGGCATAACTTGTCTATAAGCCCTATCAGGTAAGACCCATCGCATGATTCAAGGCAACAGTATAGTGAAAAGTTAATTAGAAGCATTATGGTATTTTGCGACCAAGATTGGCTATTTCAAGGCATGACAAAATATAAATAAATACTCCACACTTCATCCATGGTTACAAAAATGCTAACAGGCGATCCTAACATCCACTAATAGCATGTATAATGGTGATATAATCTTTCTGTAAGCCTTATCACGTAGGACCCAAAGATAACATGATGAGAGAGATAACATATATATTATTAGGCCACTGTTTATAATGCTATAGTCAGCTGTAGCACAAGAATCAATGTATATTGTGTATGCCAAGAAGTGTAAACAAGACTACAGAGAAGCAGTTAGGACGTGGCTAACAAATTTCCGCACTCTTAGTGCTCAGCTCAAGGAGCTCTTTGAGCGAGAATCAGTCATGTGGAAGCAGCGATCTAGGCTAGGTAGGCTAGATGCTACGCTGGATAAAGATGTTCTATCTTGGACTTGTTTGAACCCAGGGCAGCAGCCAGCGGCCAGCAGGCTGATGCCTTGGAACATTGTTCCGTCGGATGCGGAACGCTTCCCCAATTGCCCGATCCCTTCACCTTTGCCCGGTTCATGAGCTCATGTGCCCGTGCAATGTCATGCTCTTGCTGTCAAGCATTGGTTGGAAGGCCACAACACCTATCCTTACCGATGGTGACCTCGGCGAACCTGTTGGATCAAACACTCACAAGATCACTCGGATTTCAGGACCAAATGCGTTGCCAGACGATGAACAGTAACTGACGAACACTGAAGAACACAAGAACGCAAGACAGTGCAGATTTTGGGGCGCAGCCAAGCTTGTTGCTTTTTGGTATTTTTTTAGTTTATATGGCCATGCCATTCTCAACACATACACGAACAAACCGGGCACGATCTCCACTCCATCCATGCCGCGTAACACGCGCACGATTGAGCTGAAGACTCGGCCAAAAAAGCAAACAGAACTAGCTCAGTCACCGCGGCCACATGCACGCTGGTGCCGGCTCCGAACTCGACGCTACTCACGCCACCACAACACAACTCTGCGGGATTATAGGCTAACATTCACCCCCCTAATCCCGACGTAGACATACGACACCGAGTCGCTGACGCAGCTCAATAAATCGCACCCTTGGAAGTGCCTTTGTCAGAGCATCAGCTAACTGGCCATCGGTTCCAACATGCTCGATCTCAACCCTGCCATCCTGAATGCATTCACGGATATAGTGAAAACGAGTGTCAATATGCTTACTCCGGTCATGGTACACCGGATTCTTACTCAAAGCAATTGCTGACTTGTTGTCGACAAGAAGTTTCAGACTCTGCATCTTCGTCACGCGATTCTGCAATCAATCTAGTAAGCCAAACCCTTGACAAGCTGCATTTGCACAAGCCATGTATTCACCTCACATGAAGATAGTGCTACTACTCTTTTGCCTGCGAAGTCCATGTGATCAAGCTTGACCCCAAGAAAAACACATAGCCACTTGTACTCTTGCGATCATCCACATCTCTGCATGATCATCATCCATTGTAACCCACCAAAACTGGTTCAGTGAGTTCAGCCTTCCTGTAGCAACACCCATAGTTCATTGTCCCTGCTATATACCTTAGGATTTGTTTAACCGCTGCCCAATGCTTCAAGGTTGGAGCCTCCATGTATCTGCTGACAGCTCCTACTGAAAAAGCAAGATCTGGTCTTGTGTTAACCAAGTATCTCAAACTGCCTATAACACTTCGATACAGGGTTACATCATTGAATGGTTCACCATCCTTCTTACTCAATTTCAGTCTATTTTCCATTGGTATATTGCAAGGATTGCAGCCATACATGCCTGTTGACTTTAGCAATTTTTCAGCATATGCACTTTGGCAGATTGTGATCTCTCCTCCACCCTGATGCACCTCAATGCCAAGATAGTAGCTCAACAAGCCTAGGTCACTCATGCTGAAACTCTTCTTCATCTGAGATTTGAAGATTTCAATCTCTTTCTCACTTGGTCCAGTGATTATGATATCATCAACATAAACCCCAATCAGCAACAGATCTTTGCCTTGACCACGTTTATACACAGCCGGTTCTTCTGGGTTTTGAACAAAGCCAAGCAGATTTAGTTCCTTATGCGATCTTGCATTCCGGGCCCTTGAGCCTGACGCAATCCATACAAAGCTTTTCGAGTTTCAACACCAATCCTTGTTCTTGTCATCAACAAAACACGGTGGTTCTTTGGACATACACCTCCTCTGTCAATTCACCATTGAGAAAGGCTGATTTCACATCCATATGGTGAACCTGCCAACCACAATGTGCTGCTAGTGCAAAGAACACTCGGACTGTTTCAAGTCTGGCAACCGGTGCAAATACCTCTTCAAAGTCAATCCCTTGCTTTTGAGCATATCCTTTTGCAACAAGTCGTGCCTTGTACTTGATTACATTACCATTTGGGTCCTTCTTCACCTTATATACCCACTTTAGCCCGATTGCCTTGTGTCCTTTTGGAAGTTCACTCATCACCCAAGTTTCATTGTCCATGATTGATCTCATTTCACTGACCATTGCTTCAAACCAAGCAGGTTCCGACATAGCTTCCTCCACATTTGCTGGCTCTTCAGCTGCTATAGAGCACATGTAGCTATACTCTTGGCCCTCAACTTCCTCTGTGCAGTCCATCAGATCCTTCAGAGTTCTAAAATGTTGAGGTACTCCTTCTGAATCAAACTCTTGTGCGGTTGGTGGTGTTGCAAACCTGATCCTAGGTTCTGAAGGGGTTGTAGGTGACACTGATGTTTGCCCTGGAGTGAACACTGAACTTGGGACATCTGAAATTTCTACATTCCCAGCTTGATCTGTCTCACTCCTTGCAACTGTGTAGTACTCCACACTGAATGTGGTTGGTTCTTTTGCTTCTTTTACATCATCAACACCCCAGTTCCAAGCCTTCTGCTCCTCAAAGATAACATCACAGGTGACATGTACCTTCTTGGATACTGGATCATACACCCTATATCCCTTGGTTCCTGTTTCATTTCCAAGTAGCACCATAGGCATAGATCGATCAGATAGCTTGTTCCCTCCTGGTCCAACAGGCTTGACATGTGCCAAACAGCCAAAAGTGCGCATGTGATGTACCTCAGGCTTCTTGCCATACCATGCTTCATAAGGGGTCTTCCCAATCAAACTTCTTGTGGGTGCACGATTGAGTATATACACAGCAGCCTTTACTGCCTCACCCCAAAAATAAGCTGGCATCTTCTTGCTTTTGAGCATGCAGCGAGCCATTTCAACTACTGTTCTATTACGGCGTTCAACAACGCCGTTCTGCTGTGGTGAATAGGGAGCAGTAGTGAAGTGTTTTATGCCATGTTCATCACAGAATGTTTCAAACTCCGCTGAATTGAACTCACCACCCCTGTCTGATCGAAAAGCTCTGAGCTGTCCACGACGCTCATTTTCTGCCAAAGCCTTCACCTTCTTGAAATACAGGAATGTATCTGATTTAGATTTCAACAGCTCAATCCACATGAAACGACTGTGATCATCGACGATCAATAAGAAGTAATTTCTTCCCCCCGGCGTACATGGCCTGATCTGCCCACACAAGTCGGCATGAAACAGATCAAGAGCATGTTCGCCACGGTACCCCGCCACCTGCGGGAATGGGCTTCGATGTTGCTTTCCCAGTGCACATCCATCACAAAATTCTTCTATCCTATTGACCACCGGCATCCCCTTCACCAGCTTCCTCATGCCAAGCTCTCGTAGAGCTCGAAAATTTAGATGCCCATAGCGCATATGCCACAACCATGCTTGATCATTAGCCATTGCAAGACACACAGGTACTCCCAATTGAATCTTCATGAGATACAGACGATTACTGGCACGAGTAGCACAGGTTAACAGAACATTCCCTTGATCAAACACCTTGCAGGCACCATCTCTGATCTCTATCCGACACCCCCCTTCTTCCAATTGACCCAAGCTAATGATATTAGATTTGAGTTTGGGGATGTAATATACCTCAGTGAGCACCTTGTGTCCATGCCCTCTCGTCTGCAGCAGCACGGAGCCTAGCCCTTTGATCTCAACGACGGAGCCATCGCCGAACCGCACCGATCCACGCACGCCCTCGTCGAGAGAGGTAAGCACAGACCTGCTCCCAGTCATGTGGTTGCTTGCGCCGGTGTCGAGCACCCACACATCTTCGCTGCAATCCACCGGTTGCTTGTCTTTCTCTTGGAGATGCACCATCTGAGTCACCGCGCACGGCGTCACGGCAGTCTCCGCCAGGAGCAGAGCAGGCTCCTGCCCCGCAGCCTGCGCCACATGTGCCACCTCCTTGTTATCGCGTCGTGGATTCTTGCACTCCCGAGCCCAATGCCCGTAGATGCCACAATTTCAACACTTGCCTCGGCGCCTTGGAGTCCCCTTGCAGGTGAGCTTCACCCCGCCATCGCCGCCGTCAGAACGTCCATTGTGCTTCGGCTTACCATGGTTCCCCGTGTTCGCCTTGTCTCGCTCGGCAGCGACTCATTGCGGCCTCGACTTGTACTTGGCAGCCGGTCCTCCTCCGCGAGAGAGACGACCGTCTTGTCGATGGCGTTGTCAACATCAACAAAGCGATCCTCCGCCGCTCTCGGGCATCCCACCGGCTCTTCAACAGACATTGTCTTGGATCGGCGAGACTCAATCGAGAGGCAATTTGATGAACCGATGGCGGCAGCGCAGAAATTTCTTCACCACCCGGTGCTCCTCAACCTGCTCTCCCAAGGATCGCAGATTGCGAGCAATGTCGTTGATGCGCCCAGCGAAATCATCAATTGACTCACCATCCTTGAAGGCTATGTTCTCGAACTCCTTGATCAAGCGCTGCGCGTTCGCCTCCTGGACCCGCGCGACGCCCATCCGCATCACGCGGATCGCATCCCATGCTTCCTTGGCCGTGGCCTTCACCGCGAGCGTCGAGCGAAGTTCCGCCGGCACCGCGCGAAGAAGGGCTGCAAGCGCCAACCGATCCTCGCGGCGCTCGACAGGTACGCCGTCAATCGCATCCCAGAGCCCCGAGGCCTCCAGGTTAACCTTCATCACGAGTTCCCACTCGTGGTAGTTGGTGCGTGTGAGCTCGGGGTAGACCACCGACGCACCAACCTCCTTGATGACGCGCTCCACCACTACCTCCCGCACGGCGCTGCCAGTGCCGGGAAGCAATGCTGGCGAAGTCCCCCCGCCGCCATTGTCGACCTCCGTACTCGCGACGTCGTCGTCACCCGCCATCACCGTCCTAGGAACCTCTCACGAGCGCTCTGATACCAAATGTTGGATCAAACACTCACAAGATCACTCGGATTTTAGGACCAAATGCGTTGCCGACGATGAACGATGGCCAGCGAACAGCGAAGAACACAAGAACGCAAGGCGGTGCAGATTTTGGGCGCGACCAAGCTTTTTGCTTTTGGTATTTTTTAGTTTATATGGCCATGCCATTCTCAACACATGCACGAACAAACCGGGCACGATCTCCACTCCATCCATGCCGCGTAACACGCGCACGATTGAGCTGAAGACTCGGCCAAAAAAAGCAAACAGAACTAGCTCAGTCACCGCGGCCACATGCACACTGGTGCCGGCTCCGAACTCGACGCTACTCACGCCACCACAACACAACTCTGCGGGATTATAGGCTAACAGAACCAGCTGCTAGCCTTGGGGAAAGCCACGCGGAGGAGAACTGATGTGCCCGCACGGCGGCCGTGCTCGTCTTCCTCTGTCTGTTTCCACCGCTGCCGCACCCAAATCGTAGCTCGACAACCTTGCTGCTCCATCCTCCATCCTCCATCCTCGCCAAGCACCAACACAATGCCAGTATGCCACGGCCAACCCTTAATGCTCACCGCCCACGAACTACTAGCTGCCTGCAACTTCCTTCGCTGCACTCCCCACCAACGTACACCATCTCCGTTGAGGTCCGCTGCGTCCTCAGCCGCAAAGTCGTCGTCTCCAAGCTAGGGGGCGCCTGCGCCCCATCAGCAACAAGGACATGGAGGTGAGGGTGGCACCCTTTCCTAGGAGAGAAAAAAGAGGTGGGAGGGAAATTTTTTTTAAAAAAATTGTAAAATCAAATCACAGAAAAATACAATATGTAACCGTATTTACGAAAATATCATGCGTATTCGGCACGTGATATATATGCAGAATACACTGTAGTCGGCGTATCAAATGCCGATTACACCCTAAAGACGCCTGTTTTCACGTACGCTAGTGTGAAGAAAGTATACGAGATGCCGACTACACCCAAATACGCCCATTTTCGCGTACGCTGGTGTGAAGAAAGTATATGAGAGTACAATGCAAGGTGAAAGGAGGAGCAGAGCAAGACCACGTGGCTTTGGCAAAAAAAAAAAAGTAAAGAGGATGAGGCAACGTTGCATGAGAAAGGTAAGGGAGGCAGTGGCCTAGAGATAAAAATAACGGTGGTGAAGCCCGCACCCGAAGAAATAACCAGGGTGGAAGCATAGAAAAACACATGGTTTGTTACATAAAAATTGAGATAAAATGTGACAGCAGAGGGAACAATGATATTTCATGTGCTTTGAAGCAATTTATTGGAAGCTATCATAATTAAGTACATGTAAGGACATAATTTAAACCATGTGTTTTTACGTAACAAACCAGGTGGGCCACATCCCGATCCAGTTCATGCCTCCACATCTGCCAGGCTGAGCACCTCTTCCTGGTGGCCCTCGCCTGCCGCCCCTACACACGCGGAGCTGGGTGGGGCAAGCCGGGCCGGTGCAGGCATTGAGGACCCCGAGATTCAGCCCACTCTGTTCACAGGGCCCCCTGTGACTGCGGACCCCATGTCTTCGCATGGCCCCGATGATGTGAACGTGCCCGTGGTGCCGACTCCCGAATGGAGTGCCCACGACGCATTCGACTGGGATTTTCTCTCTAACCCAACAAAGGCATTTACTTTGCTCCTAGGAATGCATCTCACATCATTGGCCCTAGATCAAGCAGGCGGGTCTAATTGGTGCCCTGAACGAGCCATAGGTACCTAGCAGCCACCTGAGGAGCACGTGCTGCATACAACCCCGCTGCCTACGGAAGATCCGTCGGCATGGTACGTGCAGGATCGTCAAAGCGGGCTTGACTACGCATTCATTACAAGACACTCTACGCGCAAGGACGGTGATGGCCAAAGGCAGCAAGACTATCTTCAGGGCCCTTCACAAGCAGCAAGGAGGAGAGACACACGCCCGCCATAGATATACACTCCTTTTGACTACATTACAAGGCAACAAGGCCGTTGCTGAGGAGGGGACTAGACCCCAATGTACTCTTATTTTTAAATTCCCTAAAGACGCGACACGGCTCCTTATACTGCGCAGTGTCCTTTAATAAACCATTGTTCGCCTATTTGCTTTTAACCCATCGTGGCTTTCATTTGATGTTTTCATTGTAGTGTATTCTTTACCGTAACACAGTAACATTGAATGACTGGTCACTGCAAAAAAAAACACTCAATGACCTGTCACTCTCATATATCCCTCATTCTGTGGCGCGTGCAGGAATCACTGCTCACACAGGGGATCCAAAGCACTGCTCTCTCACCCTACTCGACATGTCACTTTTGAGTAAGATGTGCCCATCTAGGTACTATCCAAAGCTAGACGAATAGTACACGATCGTTTCAAGCTGCTTGACCCATCATGTTTCACTAAAGTGTTGCCCCATGCAATTATGTCGACCGGTCATGTTTCAATATGTATCTGCGGTGCCTACCGCTTTTGTCTAAACCCGAGACACGCGGGGCTCGCCCGCCTGACAATTACACCCCTAGGGACATATGGGCGAGGAGATGATAGCTTCAAGTAAGGACATATGGGCGATGGAAAAAAATGCGATTGTAGGGTTCAATATGCATTCAAATAAACGATAGTACTCTTCCATTCTTTTTATGCTAATAATCTTATTCCAATAAATGATAGTACATGCACTGTTTTGTGATGTACATGCACTAACTACGTACTTGTCAAATTTCGGACGCCACAAATAGTTTATGATCATTTGTGTAGACTCTTCTCATATGGCATCACAGAGGTCACGTATGGCTAGTGGAGGGCCCACTAACGCATACATTAGACAACTTTGGTGGAAATTCCTGGGTCTTGGGAGCAAAGCATGTCCGCCAAAGGAAGACTTGCCTATCAAAACAAGGGCGAGCTACAACATTGAGCCTACCATACTACACTGCCCAAACTTTTACAGGGGATGGCCGCAGTGCTTGCATGGATCGAACACCATCGTCCAAACATTCGACAACATTGCGGAGAGATGGACCGGTCACAGATTCTACCACTGCGCGTCATACGAGGTACATGCTCACAAATTCACATTGAATGACATCCTTCTTAAGTCAATACTGCTTTTCTTACTTGCGACATCCAGACAAATGACTACGGCTTCACGAAATAGATAGACGACCCCTTCCCAATGGTTGTGGATTGCTACATCGCGTATCTTCATGCAAGGATCACCGACCTTGAGGGGCGTTTACACCACCAGACGTGTCTTGCCGATTTTTACTCTCGTCTCAAGCCACACCCTGTTGCTAATCCTGCAAGCCCCATGATTCATGAAAAATCTTTCGAATAGTCCACGCAGTACAATCGGTGTAGGTTTTTCCTGCAAATTTCTCCATGTAATAAATGGTAGCACATTTCTACATAGACTATAATGCCGAGATTGATGCTTCTTGGAATATCTGCTGAAATAAATCCTTCATTATGTCGTTATCAACATATCATAATTCGTATAATTTGGAAAATTACATTTTCCCCTTTTTTCTTTGTCAATGTGCATTTATGTAAAAATGGCTAACAGAAAAGCACAAAAATATTGCTGCCTATGGGACTTCTTTGTAAAATCTCTCTTTAGTTCTTCCCCACATCTCACCTTTGCTACCTCTCAATGACTATGTCACTTTTACAGCCATACTTCATGACCTATCGCTTTCACCTTTCTATCTCTCGGTTCGTGCTTTGCAAGATTCGTGTACAGTGCTAACAAGACATGCCACTGCAAACTCAATTAATTGGATTGTCGCTGTAGTAACATTGGATGACCGGTCACTACGAAAACACTCAATTTCTTGTCACTATCATCTATCCCTCATTCTGTGGCGCGTGCGGGATTCACTGCTCACGCAAGGGATCCAAAGCACTACTATGTCACCCTACTCGACCTATCACTTTTCTGTAAAGGTGTGTCTATATGGGTATTGTCCTATTGAGGATTGGTTTACGGCCCATAGATCGAGACTAGCCCTAGCAGCTCCATAAATCGACAAGTGTCTTAGATGTGATTCCTAAGACTGCCCAATTCGAGCAGAGCCCTTGCCCGAGATGGTCTTGCCCGAGGTGAGACTAGTTGCTGCCTGGCTCACCTTGACATCAGCGTGATGGCTTGCTCGGGCCAGGCAATGTCGTAATGCCCGGAGTGGTCTTGCTTGCCCGGGTACCAGCATAACAGAATGGCACGCTTAACGTGCCACGTGGCCACGTTTCCCACGATGCAGAAGTCGTTGACCACGATCCGTGCGAGCCGCGCAACGGTCACACGTGCAACACATTGTCGGTTTCTTCACCCACGATGCGCGCAACCGTCTCCCAGAGATTCAGAGCATACGGTTGGGGATAGACCCTATATATACTGTTTTTTTGATCATTTGGAGACAACGAGCTCATCAGCACACATTCAAACGCATCGATCAACCAACACGCTCACACGAGCATACACTGTAATCTCACGCTTCGCAATACATACGCACACTAGAGTAGGGTTATTATCCTTCTCAGGAGGCCCGAACCAGGATAAACCCTTGTGTCTTGTTCATTTTCAGTCTACTCACACTAAGAAGTCTTCAACATCTCGGAACACCACACTTCGGCAGAAAGAGGCTTTCTAATCCCTCAATCGAGAAATAAGCTCGACGGAGAATCCGGCTTCCAATCGTCGACATGTCCAAAGCTAGACGAATAGTACCTGTTCGTTCAAAGCTGCTAGACCCCTCATGTTTCACTAAAGTGTTGCCCACATGCAATTATGTCGACCGATCATGTTTCAATACGTATCTGTTGTCTACCACTTTTGTCTAAAGCTGAATGTCTCCTCGCCTCCATGTAATAGTGCTACATGTAGTATTCGAGACATCGCGGACTTCAAATATCAACAAGTCCAATTCTCCTGCCATGCGAGAACCCCTCTCGTCATGCTTATAAATAGGGCTAGTGTGAGGGAGTGTGCACCCACCTTGCACATAGAACTACTTCATAATACAAATGTCCGCGAGTTCTAAGGGAAAAGGCAAAGAAAAGGCAAAGACAAGTGCATGAGGGGATTCCAGCGTCTCGACCCACCTCGAGGGGTTCGTCCACCGATGTGCATGTGTGGTGATGAGTGCAGACTTGTGTGCTCTCATGACATTCCCACTTGGCGGATGATGTACTGGATGTGTCGCAACTATGTGTTCGACCTGCTAGAGAAAATGGTACGCCCACACCAACTGGTACGTAACATAGCTCATTCCTACTGCATTGCTCCCTGTTATTTTCATTCAAATGCTCATATAACAAAGTTCACATGCAGTCTCTACCACCGCTATGCAAATTTGAGCAGTGGCTTGACACGGAGATCAACCCTACGAACAAGAGGGCCCTTGAAAGTCTGGATCGCCAGGACGAATGGAAATACCAGTAAGAAGAGCGCAAGTGTGAGCATGAGGAAGATCAAAGGAAGAAGGCAGCGAAGCGTGAAGCAGAGAGAGAGGAAACGAGAGAGGGCACGTCGTGCCAGAGCCGCGCCCCCAAAAGCATGGGAGAAGGGACAGTGGCCACGGTGCACTCAATAGACGTCACGGGCTGCCCCATGCATTTCCAACGGGATGCCTCTATGTTTTTATGTCTTAAGTTGTAACTTTATTTCTTGCATCTCCAACCGGTGGTGTTTCTACTATTACACTACTATTTAGTTTACTTAAGTTCTATTTGTACTGCTGTGTTCAAATAAATTTAAATCCCATTTTTACGCGTACTCTATTGTGATAGCTTCCAATACATGGCTTCAAAACGCATGAAATATCACTTCCCTCTGTTGTCACATTCATATCATTTTTTTACGTAACAAACCTTGTGTTTTTCTATGCTCCCGTCCTACTTATTTCTTCTGGCGTGGGCTTCACCACCATTATTTTTCTTTCTCGGCGTTGCCTCCCCTACCTTTCTCACGCAACATGTATCATCCCCTTTCCTTTTTCTTTGTCGAACCGATGAGGCCCCACCCTGCTCTTCCTTTCACCTTGCATTGTACTCTCATATAATTTCTTCACACCAGCGTCCACGAAGATGGGCGTATTTCGTTTTACCCGTCATCTTGTGTACTTTCTTTGCACAGGCGTATGCGAAACCGGGCGTATTTACATGTACTCCGCATCTCGTATACTCTCTACACACAAGCGTACGCGAAAACGGCCGAATACACCTATAGCCGGCATGTAATACGCCGACTACGGTGTATTCGGCATGTGGTATGCCGAATAATCACGCCAGCTACGTGTATTCGGTGTACCAAGTGCCGAATAAGCATGATATTTTCATAAATACGGTCAAGTGTTGTATTTTTCTGTAATTTCAAAAAAAATTGTATTTTTTAAAAAAATTTCCGTTACAAAAGGATACCAGTGTTTATTGTTTAGTAACCGCTATTTAGCGGCTACAACTATCTCTAAGAAACACTAGTTATTGTAATTTGTCCACATGTGTTATATCACAACAGCAACATTAGAGCATGTACAATTGCACGACGTTAGTTGTTCGTAAGCTATGTCATGCAAAATATAAGATGATGTGGATAAGAAAGGATGCATAGAGAATTAAACTGTATCTATACTTCTACATTCGACTATAGCAATTAAACGACATAACCATGTGTAGAGAGATGTCGACTACAAGGAAAATGGTACACCATTATATGAGTTAGTTTTATTTTTTTTTATAGAGAAATACTATAGACAATGGTTATCTGTACCATTATATATGTTCTTATATTTATCGCATCGTGACACTACATTTCCAATCTACCAGAGAAATCATTAGCCAACAAGCTAGTGCGGAGTTCATTGTTCGGCGCCAGCCAGTGTCATACCGTATGGCCCAAGAATGCTTCATCAATCGGCACTTCTGGAACAGCGTCATCCCGTGGGACATCGGCGAGGCGCTCTACCTTTCCCGGATAAAAACGTTCGATTATGCCATTTTTTTTCTAAGAGTACAATAGAAAGCGCACGTAATCATATGCGCATCCCTTACAATCTTACATCCACAAATATCTAATCAGAAGTGTGGCTATGTACCCTCCCACTGTGTATACGTAACCGTATTCCTTCCTAAAATCCTAAGAGCATCCACACCAAAATCTCTGTCCCTATTTTCTCTCTCTTCTACTCTATTTTCTCTTTTCCTTACTTTAAAATTACTTCACACTTTACACTACACCCTAAAAGATTTCTTCCCTCCATCAGAAACTCTATCTCTAAAACTCTATTTCTATACTATTATAGGGTTTCTTCTACGGATGCTTAGCCTGAAATTAAATTTCAGGAGATGGGACACTCGTGTCAATTCTAGGGATCAAACCAAGGTGAACAGCCTACACTACCGCAGCGCTGCGGCTCGGTCTTCGATTATGCCTTGTTAATCAACATGGAGAATATCATTGCCCACAAGAAAATAACAAGCTATATATTACATCCCGTGTAGCAAATGGTTTAACAATATACTACGCAGCTCAGTGTGAGTGCCAGACTGCCAGCAAGCAGGAACACAGCCAGAACTGAGGCGAACAGCATTACGGTCGTCGCTTGATTCAAGGCAACATTGTAATGAAAAGTTAACAGCACCATCGTATCCTGTGACTAACGGAGGCCATTTCAATACTTGATGAAATCATGCACTTGCACAACACTTGGGATAATATACATCTAACATTACTAAGCAAACATCAGATACGGGGAAAAAAAGGAATAACAAAAGTGCATCTTCTAAGAAAAAATCAGTTTCATGTGGAATTTCAGGATAGTGTGCTCAACTCACAATTTAGCCACAGGGAGTGAGTTTCTTGTTGCCTGCACCACGAGGATTATCATCCTTCCAATCATCCCATGCTCTTGTTTTCTCCTCTTCGGCATCCTCTTCCTCTTGGGCTGAACTAGTACCATCCTTGTACCAAGCAGAGTTTGCATCTTGAATCATCTTAGCAGTTCTTTCTTGCCATTTCTCCATCATTTTCATCTCACGTAAGCCAGCTTCCTCTATGCTCATTGTCGGCAGCCTCATGCAGGCAAAAAAGGCAACATACAAGTTTGAATCAGACGTAATCAGATATGCTTCGCAAAAAGCTTTCATGAACAGTTATGCGCATATAATGCAAGAACAAACTCTAGGGGTAAGAGTAAGACCTACTATTAAATAACATTCCAGGGAACATCTTCTGGTTTCTAACAGTAAATACATAATAATATATTCTTATTTGAATGTCTATCATAAGCTATGACTGCATCTAAGGAACACCTCCCGAATCAATATCAGAGCATCTTTAATAAGTGTTTACAAATATATCAGAGGCCAAAGCTCCTACAAATATATCAAATTATGTATATCTAGTGTAATGAACTACAGGTTGTGACAAATAGTGCTCATTCCAAATTTGACCATAACATAAGGACATCAGCCAGTATAATAAAAAAACTTTAAAAAAAACAATGCAGCATCCTTTGCAGGAGTCTAAAGCTATCTCAAGCATACCTGTAACCAGGCTGAAAAACTTGTGCTGCCATTCTTTCTCTTTCACTGGTTAGTCCCCCACCAACAAGACTCGCAGGTCCAAATATCAGGGGTTGATGTTTATGCTCATGAGCTTGTGAAACACTTGCTCTACCTTCAATCACGTCTTGAGCAAATGTTGCACAGGTGATTGGATCAGCTGGTTTGGAATATGGCACACGGTTGGCAGCACTATGGTGCCATGCTTCAGCCTTTTTTGTGCGTTCATCAAGCATTTCACGAGCAAATGCATTCCCGTCCTAAAATATCAAAAACATGCAAATATTTATTTCACAAAGGAGATCTCCATTTACATGTAGAGTTTATTCGAAATAGAAATGCAGCACAATGAGCCAAACCAAAAACAATATATGCAACTGTTTTATTGAATAGAATAATCTATCAGGTCCTATGCTGAGAATGATCACCTTCACAAAGTCTAAGAGCTGAGGACTATTTATAAATTTTAAATAACCACAAGTTGTTCAGAACTCAAGAAGCAGTTGCATAATATATTTAATTATTTTCCCCAGATAAAAAAACAGTTAAGACACATTAATCTCGACTGTACACTGTAGGAGTTGCAATTATAATCAAATTCAGGTTAGGTTCATATTAAAGAAATGCCATGTAAAAGTTTGTCAAACACAACTGCGGTAAAGCTTTGTACATGGCTACTCATGATGGTCCTGAAAGCTTTGTTAACTCGTATTGCAACATAAAAGCATCCATGTTGAAGTTTGCTCATTATACAACACATCCAATACAAAATTTACAAAGTAGAAACCCCATAAACTCCACATTATCACAAAAAGAAAGATTCCTTGTTGTCGATGTGCTGGAGACAACAGAAAAGGGGGGCACCTCCATGGATCTGGCCATGGTGGTGACCTCAAGGAAGAAGGGGATCTAGCACAGTGGAAAGCTTTTTTGGAGCGGAAGCCACAAGCTGAGATAGATATTTTATTTGGGGATTGATCCCGATCTGTCTATACAAGTGCTCTTCGGGCTGGTTATATGGGGCAAGATGGGAATCTATTTTCCCAACTTACCCTCTCACCTCCTCACTTTACAAGGGCATTTTGGCCCAATCACCCAAAAGGGGACAGCTCATAGACTTGCCTCTACAACTCATTAGTCTTATCCTTAACCTAGAGACTACATCGACAGCCTCTATTCCCGACAACCCTAAGGGTTGGGGCATCCCTATACTACCCCTACAGCATTCCTAAAAATATGTTACTGAAAAGAATCAACAAAAGTTGCTAGTGACAAGAACTTGCCAGGTTGTAGGTTGTTTCCATTAGTTTTACCTTAGCTTGTCTTTCCTTTACAGCCAGAAGCATTTCTTCTTCCTTCTTTAGCATGTCAAGAAGATCAAAGGCCTATAGAAGAAAATAGAAAAAAATCCATTTCAAGATCAAATATTATTCTAAAAGCAGGATCATCGACTTAGAAAACAGAAAAGATGACTCCAGGCAGCATAAATGAATAAGTCTTGATACAGAACATTAACCTTGCAGAGAGCTAATGAGATAGTAGCTAGCCAAGCCTGCATCATAGAACAAGAATTCAGAACCACAGCATAGATTTTGACTGATTTATATAACAAACATACAAGATAACAAAATATCAGCATAAGCTTTGGAGGTACAGATAGGATAACATAGACAGGTACATAGGCACAAACATATTAAACTATCACCTGTTTCTTGTGAACAATGAATTAAACTATCACCTGTTGAACTAAACAAAGCTTTATCTTCTAGTACAATAAAGTTTTTTTAGTTCGGTCTCTTTTGAAATATAGAAACCATATATGATGGTATTACAGTTTGGCAAGCAAAGTCAGATTTGGAAGTTTTGAACTTGTAAGGCACAATGCTAGCTAGATGTCTTCCAGATGTGTTGTGCTAACCTCTCTTTCTTCCTCTCCATCATCCTCCAAGTCATCTTCCTCCCCAGCTTCAATAGGAGCTGATAAAGCAGCAGCTCTCAATGATCGCCCACGCCTTTCCTTTCTCTCTTTGATCTCTAAGAGCTTTGCTTCTGCAGCCTTTTGACGCTTGAACCGGGCAACCTAAGCTCGAGAATTAAGAACACAGAGTAACTGAAAGGAAATTAACCGACCTGACATTGTGTTCTACATTTTGTAGGCCTAACAAGAGAATTACTCATACATAGCAGGATATCATGTTTCTCTTTTAAAGTGAATTCCTCGGCTACTCCTTAAGATTTTAGAGAAAAAAGGTAGTTCAGGGTCTGCAGGCTTACCTTTTGTGCTCTTCGGTTTGCCATAGTATCAGGCTGCTTCTGACTAGATAATTCAAGCTCATCCTCTGGTATAAGCTCCAACGCTTCACAGATAGAAATGAACTCCTGTAGAACCAAGCAGGTGTCATTAAAACATGAGAAATGAATAATGAGATTATGATATACCATACAAGAAAATCAACTAAAAGTGGTAGGGCAGAATGTTAACCTTCAAATGATCCTGTGATGCCTTGAGAATTGGGATCCGGTCCTCCTGCGCTACCTTTTCAGTCATTTCACCAAGGTAGTACGGCACCTGAAGAAAATCAACCATATGTCCATAACCATGTCTATAGCTGTGCATTGCACAATCAAAAGGACTGAAATTGTGGAATAAAAACCAGTTTTGAGATCCTTAGCACTAACTAGCACGATGCAAAACCATGGGAAGGAGATCGAATGGTTCAATAGCATGCAAGTTTAGGCATTTGGACCTCAAAACTATTTGATAATTGATCATTTACATACGAATATGAAGGACAAGTGCAAACGCAGATGTTGGGAGGGGGGAAAGAGAAAATTGAGAGAGGGCGAGCGACGAACGAGTAGGTATTTGAGGTTGGCGGTGGAGACGTCGTCCTTGGTCTCGTTGGAGGAGAAGAGGCCGAGCTTGCTGACCATCTCGTCGCAGCGCCGCAGCAGGTCGACCCCCTTCCGGACCCCATCCTGCCCCCTCACCGCAAACTAAGAACGTCAGTCAGAGGCCGAAGAGAAGAGGAGCATTCCATGGAGCAATCGGCAACGAGGGAGAGCAAGAAGCGGCGCAGAGGCGAACCTGGTCGAGGGCGGAGCCGGAGGCGAGGGAGTGGAGGCAGGACGCCTTGTCGAAGAGAACCGGGAGAGGGAGATTGCCTTCGTCCTCGCCCTCCGGGCCCTGCTGGTGGAGGCGCATCCGCTCCTGCATCCTGCTCCCGACCTCCTCCACCTCCGCCATTCTCGCCGCTTTCTTGGCGGGACCAGAAACGAGGGGGAGAGATCGCTGATCAAAACCCTACCCAACCGCCGCTGCACGGGCAGTCCCGCGGGAAGGGAGCAGAGCGAGACAGAGGTGGGGGAAGAGGTTCGTCTTCGTCGAGTGCTCTGCTTGGGTTTGGCCCGGTCGCGTCGCCTAGGTATAGCCCAAACCATCTTTGTCATGTTTATTTCAGCGATAAGGGCATCTCCACCAAGCCCCTGTTGCCCCGTCACACGGTAGTAAATAGTGATAAACAGTAAATAGTAAAGTAGAGAGTAATAATAGTGATGGAGCTGCTGTTGGGGAGGTAAATAAGGATGGAACAGCTCTATTGGTGAGGTGACACTTGAATAGCGATGGGGCAAATTTGAAATGAGGCAACTGGTGAAGATGTCCTAATGCTCACCCACGCACGTCCGTACTCATCGTTTCCATCAAGCGCTGTCAGCCTGAGAAGCATATCCCTTCATCCGTCTATCCAATACTTACTTCACCTTTTCTATTTTTTCCTTCCCTGCGACACATTTTCTTCATCTATTAGTCTAACACAACCGATGGATTCTACATCTGACTCGATTCTAGATCTGACTCCTCCCTCCTCATCCTCCCCCTCCCTGTCCCTCTCCCTGCTCCTCCACTCCTACCCTAAATGCTAATGCTACTGTGATGCCACCTAGACCTCTCCTCCTCCCATATCTCCCTGCATCCTCCATCTCTCTCTCAGCATGCCCGATCTACCTCCCCCATCTTTCTCTTGCTCCCTCCCCTCTCATGCAATGGCTTGGTGGAAGTGGTGGCTACTGGGCAAGATATACGGTGCACTAGCTTGAAACATCATTATATGAGTATAGAAACATCTCGTTTACTCTTATAAAGCATCTTATTTACTCTTGTGAAACATTTATATTTGCTTATATTTCACTATTAAAACATCATATTTGCTTTTATGAAACATTGTGGTTGTCTTCGGAAAACATCTCGTTTGCTCTTGTAAAACATTGCATTTTTTCTTATGTTTCACTACTGAAACATCCCATCTGCTCTTATGAAACACTGTGTTTCTCTTCGTGAAACATCTCATTTGCCCTTGCAAGTAACACCCGACCTTAAATGTTTCAATGCTTAATTTTTAATGTTTCAGTGCTTTAATTCAAATGTTTCAATGTTCTAATTCAAATATTTCCGCAACTACTTTTAATGTTTCAGTATTTTAATTCAAATGTTTTAATAGTTTAGCTTCAAAGTTTCAGTGCTTCAATTCAAATGTTTCAGTAGCTTGTCATGTTTCAACACTATTTAAATTATGTTTTATTGCTTTAATTCAAATATTTTAGCTATTTACTTTCAATATTTCAGCACTATCTAAGTCATGTTTTAGTATTCTAATTCAAATGTTTTAGTAATTTACTTTCAATATTTTAGCGGGCACAGAGATATGTTTCAGTGGGAACAAAAGAAGGGGAGAGCGGAGATCACGCGTGCAATTGGACGGTGGACGTGAGCGTCCGACGAGAGTGCTCACGTCGGACGTCCAACGCGTAGCCGCGTCCTTATTTCAGCTTAGCATCTTCGGCAAAGATTTCAAATTTCTTCTCTATGACACTATTTCCTATAAATTACATGTATTCTCTGAAATTCCTTTACACTTTACACTCCATTTTAAAAGATTTCTTTTCTCTGGTAGAGACTCTATCCCTTAAAAATAAAATAAAGAATGATGTTTTTACAGTTCTTGCTGGAGATGCTAATCTATGACTTTGTAGCATTTCTTCGAGTTAAATGCATATATCTTATGTTTCGACTTCACCTCGCGAAACTTTTAAAGCACAAGATTCTATCTTAGCCATTCAACCAAAGACGAACTTAATATGTGAAAAAACACTTGCTAAACAAAACTAATAGAAAAAAGTCTATTTGACACCTAAACTATTATGCTTCATCTATGTAACCCACTGAACTATGAAACCATATATCTAGCCCACGAAACATTAAAACCAGCATAAATAACCCTGAGGCAATTTTGAAGTGCGGTATTTCAACTTGGCCGTCCACCTAGGTGGATTTGCCATCGTGTCGTCACATGTGGCATCGCAGTTGAACAAAACAGAAGCCACGCCAACGGGCCCACATGTCATGTTGTCTCCCCCATCGCTTCTTCTGCCTCTTTCTCCTTTATTCTCTCTCCTCTTTCAACCTCCCCTTCTTCTACCTCTGTCTCCCAACGACCGAACACATGAGCCAATGTGGTGGCAAGCATGGCATGGCAAGTGCGTTTGCGGCATCACAAGGGGCAAGCTTGCGCCTCGGAAGGCCAGGGAGGCATCCATACGGGGTAGGAGCAACAGCGGTCGAGGGGGGCATAGGTCATAGTGGGCTAGGAGGGCCGGAGTGGGCATCATGGACAGCAGATGTAGTGACAACCTTGGAGCACCACAGGGGAGGTGGCCTAGAGCATGGCGAATGTAGTGGGCGTTGCACGACGGAGGAGGTGCTTGGTGTGGGGGGAGGGGCAACCCTGCTTCAGAGAGGAAAAGAGGATAGAAGAGAGGGAAGAGAGAGAGAGGAAGAGATGGAAAGAAGAGGGAGTGACTTACGTGTGGGCCCTTTCCACATCACAACTTCGTCAAATGCCACATCGTAGCCACGGTGAAAAACCACCTAAACGAGTTATTTGCACTGTTTTTAAAGTTTCACGGGTCATAATGCCTAGTTTTATAATTTAGGTTACGCAAATGAAGCATGACAAAGGTTATTTTTAGATAAAGCGCGACAGTTTTAGGGCGTAAAACAGATTTTATTTTTCCAAACTAATATAACTCAAAAATAGACCATAACAAACGGAATATCCCTGTCCAGGCAGGAAACGATCCTTATGCCTGGTTTGAAACACAGAAGTTCCTTAGGAATTTTAATGAGAGCGTTTATTTCTTTCCTAAATATATCAGATGAAATTCCGGTGCTCCAAACAAGTCCTACCGATGAAATGGCAACAATCCTGCTCCATTGCCAAAGGGAGGGGATGAAAATAAAACATGTCTCGCAGAGCAGCAACAAAAACATCTTCTACAGTTACAGGTAACATTGTTCCAACAGAACTATTACTCATTGTAGGAGACAAAAGCTAGAAGGTGACCATTTCTCACCACTATAATTCAAAAGACACGTTCTATTCCCTGACCATTTGGCCTGTCGTCCCATGGAAGCCATTCACCATTTCTTCCTCTCTGATCGTGCTGTCTCCTCCTTTGGTAGCCCCCAGCTTGGTTCCTATGTTCGCTGTTTCTTTGCTGGAAGTATCCACCACTGTTCCTTTTCCTGCCAGATATGCTGCTTGGATCCTGGTATCTATTTTTGTTGGATGCTCCATAGAAACTATTCCTGTTATTTGATGAATGATTGTTGTTACTTGAACTGCCCCAATCCGTCTTCATCAGGGCATCACCCCAACCAGAGCAATTTTTATCCCATTTATTGGAAGGGTCATGTTTCATTCCCCAACTCAAGTTGGATCTTGAATTGTCCTCCCACTTATTGACTTCATCTGGCTTTTCTATATAGATGTCCCAGTTTCCAGACTGGTTCCGAGTACGGTTGTTATCTGGCTCAGTAGCTGGGACTGACTTATCATCTGTCTCAAACGGTTGTCGTACCTTATCCAGGTCAGCTATCAGCTCAGGGTTGATTTTGCAACGGTGGTCGACCCTATCAATGTACATATCACGGTCAGGCAAAGGTATATCAGAAGGTTGGCCATGATAATTAGCCCAGAATCTCGCCTTTGCATTTTGAAAGTTCGCAAAGGCTTCTGAGTCATCCCACTGCTCTATGTTCTTATACATTGGAACAAATTTCTTGTTTTCGCAGAACCTTTGCCAAGAAATAGCACCAACATAACTGCAAAATTCCCTTTCCCATAATGGGACTGGGTGGTGATTCTCTCCTATAAATATTAAAACAATATTAGATTCATGGTAGCACCAAAAATAATGCAAGAAGATAAAAGATTCCCTGACCTACTGCATTCTGCAAACATAAACAGAGAACAATATCCTGGTAATTTGCTATTTTGCTTAACACTTGATTGTGCAAAATTGAAAGCCACAGGCTGATTAAGAAATTTACATTGAGTACAGCATCCTGAGGGAGATGAATTGATGAATATAAGTGCACTTCAAACCTAGGCTAAAAAGGATCTGCAGGTGATACGGGTGTTCACGTTCAAACGCTCGTGTTCCAAGCCGAGTGTGAAGTGGAGGGCGCCGCTAGGAAGCGACGTCGCCCTGGTACTCGACTGCACGGAGCCACCGGCCGGTTATCAACGGCAGCACCTGGGACTAGGTTTGGTGGCAACAAAGCGTGCCATTTTCTTCTGCCTTCCTTCCCTTTTATTCATGCTCCAAGAGCTGCTACAAGCTAACCACCAAAGCTAACAAATGGCTAAGAAAGAGGAGATGCAACAAACACTAACAATAAAAAGGATAAGTACTAAAAGTGGTGCAGCCCCTGGCAACCGCTTGATGCCTCACGCCACCTCCGCGGTTGGCTGGCGCTGCCTTTGCCGGCACCTAGTCCGGTGATGCGGCCACAACAATATTCCCCCCTGCGCATTAAGCTTGTCCTCAAGCTTGAAGTCCAGATAGGAACGACGAAGGACAATGGCATCAACCCAAGTAGCTTCATCCTGCGGCTCGCCCGCTAATCTTGAACGCCTAATCTTGTCGGAAGTAAGGGACAGATAATACGCTGTGCAGACTGTGTCTTAAGAAAAAGGCCTACCTGCTACAAAATTAGCACATTTGCAAGTGCAGTACCCTCACAGTAGAATATAGGAATGGCTATCCCCAATTCCCATAGGCAGGATGATCAAACAAAACTAGCGTTGCCTGGCATTTCAGTGTAGAGCTCTAGTAACATTAAACTGAACATTAAACCGAACGTGGGCGGTTCATTCCTTGAGATCTAACGGTTTAGATCTAAATATACTACACCTGAATGGCATGGGTACTGGGTAGTATAATTCTCCTAATTGAACGGTTCGATCTAAATGTACTACCACAATATACTACCTGGTACCAGCCCATAATGTACTGTAAAAGAGCTCTTCAGTGTAACCTTTTTCAATAGTAAGAACGGTTTACAAACATGTGGGAGCTTAAAAATACAGGCCAATCACATCAGCAAGTCTGATTCTAAGCTTCAACCACTGCACTGCATCTACGACAAAACAACATTCCACCATTTTACATGAGCTGTAGCATTCCTAGGATTGGGGGAAGCGAGCGGAGGGAATTTTCAGTGCACCTAAAAATCAATTAATCAATAGCCATTAAGAAACAAGAGATACATGTGTAGATCGAAAGAAAATAGTGACCCTAGTCTAACCTAAACACACCGCCTGACCCCAATCGGATCGTGAAAGCGAAGACACGGATCGAATCTGACCCACGAGAGTGCGAGAGGAGAGGGGGAAGAGGAATCGGGTGTCCGTACCATTGTAGCAAGGAGGAGGAAGCGGCGGGTGCGACGGGCGGCGGTAGCCGTCGCGGTGGCTCCTCGCCTGCCACGACCGGTTGCGCCCCCGCATCGCGCGTGGGGGCGGAGAAGCTCTCGACGGCGGCAGAGCAGGCTAGCCTAATGGTAACCGGAATTCCCCACAAAGCAGCTCGCCGCGGCGGGGCTTTGTCGATGGTGGCATACAGGCGAGAGGAGCACGAGGCGAGCAAGGCAGGAAGAGGAAGGCGAGGACGAAGACCAAGAAGCAGAAAAAAGAGGAAAAATTCAGTTTATAAGCTGAATTGGAAGGGCTCGCTAAGAACGACGCTTAATTGGCTTTTCTTTCGATCACTAATCATATGCATAGAAAATTCACGAAATGACGTTCAATTTGTACGCCCTAATGAATGTGTCTATGACATGTGGGACTATCTGAGTCAATGACAGCCAGAATGTCATATGGTGAATGCGAATTTTAAAGAGTGTCATTTGCAGAAATCTTCCCCTTATCCACGTGAATTTCTTCATTTTATAACATTTTGGCCTTTTTTTCATTTTTCTATTTTTCTATCCAATTTGCCCCTACTCCCGCGCCGGCTGACAGGTGGGACCTGCATGGTAGTGACTCAAACCGTTTAGTTTGTAAACTGTTTAGGTTAAAAATTTAGAACTCGGAAATTTAGAAAAACTAAAATTTGAAATTCCATTTTGTTTTGAATTTTAAATTCCAAAATTTTAAATTTTAAGATTCCAAATTTTCAAATTCCAAATTTTCAAATTTTAAAATTTAAAATTCTAAAATTTCAAATTTCTAAATTTTAAAATTTAGAAATTTTGTTTTGACTCAAACCGTTTAATTTCGGAATTTTAAAATTCAAAACAAAATAGAATTTCAAATTTTAGTTTTTCAAATTCCGAGTTCAAAATTTTTAAACTAAACGGTTTGAGTCACTATCATGCGGCCCCTACCTGTCAGCTGGCGGGGAGTTGGGGCAAATTGGGTAAGAAAATAGGAAAAGGGAAGAAAAGAAAAGGAAAAATGAGAAAAAAAACCAAAATGTCATAAACCGAAGAAATTTGCGTCACGGGGTTAGTGGCTAAAAGGCAAACCAATTAAGTATCATTCTCAGCGAGGCCTTCTAATTCAGTGTTATAAACTGAATTTTCTCGAAATAAACTGAGGCAATTTTTTTAGGTCACTCGGCTTCTAAATTCCTCGCGTTCCATCACTGAGCAAAAGAGACACATGTTTACCTGATATCACTGTTTGGAGCAATCCCAACACATCCTACGAACATGTTCATTTGATTTTCAGCTAACTAGAAGCTGCAAGAAACCAATGTTTTGAAAAATATAGTATAAAGTATGAATGAATTTTAGAGGACAGAGAGAATTTATTAGAGCGTGTGGTGAATAATATTATAGAGATGAGATTATAAAATAGCTAATAGAGATACTCTAAATATTAATAGAAATTTATTTTTTAAAAAACTATATATATAATTCAAAAGAATTGCTAGGAAACCATAGACTCTTTGTACATCCATTTTTTGTATTTTCATTAATGAATATGTTATAACAAATATAAACATTCCATCAAAAAATGAAATACTAACCTAAAACTAACCCAAAAAATTGGATTGAACCTATCGCATGTTAGATAGCAATGTGATTGTAACATCCCCATTTTCAAAAATTTTAAAAATGCATCATCATGGCATCATCGCATGTGAATCCAAGCTTTTTAAAATAATTTTGAATATATGCATGTTACTATAGTTAGTTTTCTAAAATCCTAATTAAAGGATTAAGCTATTAAAATATTTAGTTTCAAAATGTCTAAATTGCTAAAAACCTATCTTAGCAATTTACAGATTAATAATTTCATTTTGGATAGAAAATAGCCAATTAATTGAACTCAAATTAAATAAAAATTTGACACCAAATTAAACTAATTAGGTTTAGTAAAAATGTATTTTAGCCCTAGCCCTAATTCTCTACTTTCTCCTATCTACATGACAAGTGGACCCCACTTGTCATTTGTCCCTAAATGGGACTTTCCCCTTTTTGCCCTTTCCCAAATTGGATATTTTTTTTCCAAAACAGCCCCCAATCTCCCCTTCCCCTTTTGCCCTCCCCCTCCCACCAAATTACCCCGTGCCTAGCCCCCGCGTTCTTCTCACGCCACCCTCCCCTCTCTCTCTGATTTTTCTCTAGAGCACTTCCCCCCTCACTCCCTTACTGCCCCTCTCCAGATTCGCCCAGGTAACCCCTCCCCGGCCGATCCCTTCCATCACCCTCTTCCTCCTCTCACTCCCCTCACTCCATTTTGCTAGGTCGCCATGCCTCGTCTGCCCGCCGCCAACTGTATTCTTGCCGGTCGCCTTGCCTCAAGACGCGTCGAGGCGCCTTCCCCGGTAATTCTCCTCCCTCGTGGCCCCTTCTCCCTTCCTAGGCCCCTCCTAACTCCTCCCCACCCCCGTCACTGTCCCTTCCTCGTCGGAGACGGCCAGCGCCATATTCCCCCTTCCGCCCACCCCGGCCACGCCGCCACTCTGCTTCGGCCACGCTCGCCTCGAGCTTGGGCGTTCCGCCTTCCCTCACTCACCGGCTTCGCTTTGCTTCGCCGCCCCTCCCTCGCCGCCAAGCACCCTGCGCACACGCCAAGACCCATCAGCTACCGCGTCTTGTGCGGTAGCCTCACCGCCGTCACTAATTCGTTACACCAACCCCGCTCGGGTTCACCGCCGCCGCCTCTTCCTTCCACCTCGGTTGGCGCCGCCGTGCCCCCGACCGCCGCCGCCACCGTCTTGGAAGCCGTCGCCCTGCGCATTGTCGGCCGACAAAGCGGGCCCGACTGTCAGCCGAGCCACCTCCGCGCGACATCATTGGGCCACTGGCCGGGCTAAATTTGAACGAGCCGAGCTCGTCGAGCTTCGGCCCGCTCGTTCGGGCTCGATGACGGCACCGAGCGAGAATGCTTCGGCTCGGGCTCGTCTCGAGCTCGGTCAGCTCGAGGTCGGAGGCGGGCGGCCGGAGGCGGGCGGCGAGGCGGCGGCGACGACTGGGCGCTGGCCGACGAGGCGGATCCCATGAGGTCGGATCTGGGAGGGCAGAGGAGGAGGAGGAGGCCAGGAGGAGGCGAAAGGCAGGCGGAGGAGGCGGAGGCTGGGCAGCGGATTGGGGGGAGGAGGCGGAGGAGGAAGCCGACGCGGAGGAGGCGGAGGAGGAGGAGGCCGACGCGACGAGGCGGAGGCGGAGGAGAGGCGGAGGCCGACGCAGGAGGAGGAGGCCGACGGAGGAGGCGGAGGCGATGGAGGGCCCGGCGGATCGGATCGGAGGAGGAGGAGGAGGAGGCCGGCGGAGGAGGAGGAGGAGGAGGGAGGCGGCACAGACGGAGGCGGAGGAGGAGGCCGCGCGAAGTGGGAGGGAGATAGGGAAGGACCGAAGGAGGAAGGGAAGCGGGAGGCCAGGAGTGCGGGAGTGCGGGACTGGAGAGTGGAGACGGGGACGGTCGAACGGACGGGGCTTCAGGCCATGAGGCCACGCGCCCACGCCGCTACGCTTCGGTGGCCTTGCACCCTTGCCGTTCGTGGTTGAACGAGCTCCGAACGAGCTCGCTCCGGCTCGGCTCGGGCTCGTTCTGAGCTCGAGCAGAGCAGTTCAGCCCTAGGCCGCCGCCGCCTCCATGTAGATTCCTCTGGGCTGCGCCGCCCGCCCGTAGTGCTAAAGCTTGCTTCAGCGCAGTGCCGCTGCATTGTTCCAGATTGGGCGACCAGCGTGGATCTTATTGGTAGTCGAGCTGCGTGGGCAGCGCTCCGCCAGCGCCAGTGGTGGGCGCCCGTCTTGCCGCGTCGCACCATGGGTTGGGCTGCAGTGCAGCCCAAAACCTGATTTTTTCTTTATCCATTTTAGAAAATCAATTTAATATGCTTAATCCATAATAAATTCATACAAATTCATGAAAACATGAAATAAATTTATAAAAGCTTAGAAAATTCAAATCTACCACATATAAAACTTTCATACATGTTTCACTCATAGAATTTTCTATTAACATTATTAGTTGCACATTATGTCTTAAAATAATCCCTGAAAAAGTTTTGAATTTTTAAAAGTAGCCAATGACCTTTAAAAATTCTAAAACTTTTAACAAAAATACTTGGGATCATTCTGAGCTTAGGAAAAATATGGAACCCTTGTGTTCTAAGTTAAAAACATTTACTAAAAATCTTTAAGCTCTCTTTAGCTTCATAAAAATGGTTTTCCCTATATTAAGTTTCTAAAAATTCATTCATGAATAAATGTCTGTTGTTGTACTTGATTAGCTCATTTTCATATATTGCATACATTTTTCTGATGCAATTGTTCTTATTTGCATATTCATACATGTAGAACTGATCGTGTTCAACGCCGTTGAAGACTCTCAAGCATAAGAGCAAGTCTTTGCAGCAGAAGGCAAGTGCTGAACCTTATGCTCATGTTATATTTAAAACTAAAAATGCTAATCACTTAGTTGCTTAGATAACACCCAATCAATAATTACTCTGTTAAAATATCCCTTGCTACCCTAGGTTATTAAAATTGCTAATACTGAACATCACCCTTGAATTAGGTTTTGCACAATGCTTAGAGATGCTTAGTACTGAATTGTTGGCCATTCTTGATAGTTGCAATTATTAAATGCTTGTTTAAATGATGGATTTAAAAAGGACAGTGGGTGCTGTCATGTTTGCAAATGGGTATAGTTGAGATGGTGGGTGCTATCGGGTAAAAAGTTTTGCAAAACCTGATCGGGGTGGATAGTTGTAAGGTGGATGCAGTAAGCACGAGACGTGGGGTCCAGCGTGGGAACCACCCTGGTCCCTAAGGACCAATTCCTTGAGGTAGTCGAATTAAGTACAACGGTGCAACCATTGAGTGCCTGTATGGGCAGGTCCTGGTTGAGTACCCTTCGGACTCTTAGTCAGGCATTCCAGGTGGAATAGGGAGTGGGCATCTGGATATGTACATAGAACAGAACCTTCCTTGGTGGTTGGGAGTGGGTATCCAGGTGTGTCCATAGAACAGAACCTATCGGTACAAGAGGGGCATTGGTATGGAAACCTTAGTGGGAATGCCGGGCTAAGGGAAGGGCGTAATGAAAGACCTCGTGGTGATCATTTTCCTTTGGGTGATTCCTAGAAAAACCACCTCTCATGGGTAAAGCGTACAACATCTGCAGAGTATAAAACTATCATGATAGCCGTGTCCACGGTCAAGGACGGACAACGGGGAGCAGCCTCAATGGTACTTCTTATCTGTTTGTTTTCAAAATGGTGATTCAAAGAAAAACCATGATTGCAGTCACGTGTTTTTTTCCTCACAGTGGGTGCTGTGAGCGATAAGGGTGTTTGCACGGTGGGTGCCGTGAGTAACCAGGTTGGGTAAAAACCGGTTGGTCCCGGAATTTCAAAGAAACTGATTCGAACACTTATTTTTCTCAACACCTTTTAAATCATTTTATAAAACCTTAGGTAAAATTTTACAAAACTGGCTTTATGCGAAAATGACCCTTAACTTTCCTTTATTGAGCCTTAGATGCATATTAGTCAGCTTTGCTTGTTGAGTATAAAGTATACCCACCCTTGCCTTTTATGCGGTGCTGCTCATTCCAACGAGCAGGTTACGAACAGCAGTGGTACCTTGAGAAGGAGATGTACCACGATGAAGGTTTCACCGCCGGGATCCAAGACGAAGATTACTTCGGTGACTAGGATTGCGCTCCTCTAGCTCTATCTGTGGGGACTTGTCTTGATTTATTTCTTTTGGAGTTTCAATTATAATATAAAGACTTTCGCTTTTGTAAGGCCTTCGAACTGAACTTTTGTAACCACGCCGCTGGGCGCACTCTGATGTAAATTTATGTAAATTAATCGTCATGGTTGTGATCCAAATTCTGTATCTGTGTGTACTAGCTACTGATCCAGGGACTAGTATAGGTAAAGCACAGGCGGGACCCACCTCCGCCGGGAAGGGTCCCGACAGTGATTTTTTATTTCTTTAAATGTTTTATGCAGTTTAAATGAAAAGACCAATTTTTATTAATGACAGAGACGATAATTTCAAGGTTAATATGTTGGCTCGAAAGGAAGAAGCCACGTAATGATGACGTAGATGACATAAAAAAAATGTCCCAAAGAAGCGGATACATTTTTTTTATCCTTCCTTAAGTTGTGTTTTCTCTTACAATTATTTAGTGTTTTTTCGCGTAGTAGTGTAAAGGCGCGTTTTACTTTTTGATCCAAAGCTGCTTCATTGGAGGCGATCCGGTTAAGGGTCAAATTCACTACTCCATTGCATAATCGTCTGACAAGATGTACTCCATTTTGGTCTTCATCCCTGTTCTAGCTAATGCTTGGCCGACGATCAGTCGCCGGAATCTTGGCATCGCAAGAAGCTACCGTGCCACAATATTATCTTTCGCTGCATTTAAAACCACAAAAAGAAATCACAATGCACCAAAACTTTTGACTCATTAAAAAAACAAATTTCTCGCTGCACATTATAATTTTAATTAAAGCACACATGCTCAGGCCTAACACATGCTCAACCAAGGTTTTCAAAACCGTGGCTAGCCAGTCAAAAACCGCAGCCAACCGACAAATCACTCCAGCCCGTTTATCCAAGCCGCATTTTATAGCCAACGAGTCAAAATTCACAATTCGTGAAAAATATGAAAATTTCTAAAAATAATACGGATTATTTGGGAATGAATGGCTGAGATGAAATTTTAAAAACAATATTTTAAATTTCAATGTTATTTCATGCAATCTAGTGCTCACATAAATGAAAAAAATTAAGGTTAAAAAGAAAGAACAAATAGGCTATTACTTGGGCTGGCCCAAGGCCCATTATTAGGTTTTAACCCTTCTTACGAGCAATCCCTATCCTCCCGAGCAACAACAGAGCAGCTCGATCTCGAACACCCGACTTCCTTGCGTCCCCGCTGTCTCCTTCCTCCTTCTCATTCGCCGCCGGCGTCGATCCGGCCAGATCTAGCATGGGAACAACCGAAGCCGCTAGGAAAGCTCGGCTAGTCTGGCGGCCGGGATGGTTAGCCGAGCGGTTCAATACACCAACACGTCCGCGCCTCTACGCTAGCGTCACCCGCTGCTGCGCTAATGGTTAGCCATGTGGTTCCAGTGGTTGCACCAGGTGAGGGCCTTGATTTTCCTCTTTTGATTTGGATTGGATTTAGAGCTAGGGCTAGGGCTAGGTTTAGGGTTTAATGTTATGGATTGATGGGATGATATTAATTGGTCATGCCAAATTTTTTTACAAAACCATGTGAATATCTAAATTCTAGTATAGGTCATGCCAATTTTTTTCTCCAAATTCTATATTTTTCCTGGATTTCCAAATGTTTCTACTATTTTTTCATATTTTTCCAACAATTTTTCTATTTTTTGCATTTTTTCTATTTTATTTATATTGTCTGTCAAACCGCTCAGCTAGCCGAGAAAACTAGCCGTCTAGTTGATGATATTGTCGTCTAAATTTGGTTTTGAATTTGTTAGGTTTCTCTGAGCGTTTTTTTTGGTTTTTGAGTGGCTACCCATCGTACGCGAAACCGTGGGGTTTTTTTTGCCCCAGTGCGCTTTTGAAAATCCTATGCTCAACCTCAACACGCAAACGCAACACGAACGAAACATTGCGGGCTTGGCGTGGGCGGCTCGATCCAACTTGGCATATCTACTCGCGCTCGTCACGGCTCATGGCTAGGGCTGATAGTTTGGCTCGTGGCTCGCGAGTTGCTCACGAGCGGCTCGGTTCCGACTCAGCTCGAGCTCGGCTCGTGGGCCAACGAGCTCGAGCCCGAGCTTTTTCTCCAGCTCGGTGAAAATACGAGCTGAACCGAGCCAGAATCTGGCTCGCTCGCTGGCTCGCTCGTCACCACCTTTCACCAATCACCACCTAGACCTGGGCCTTGTTACGTTGCACTTGCACAGCCGACTAGCAGCGTTGAGCCAGGCCGTTAGCCCACAGGCCACAAGGCCACGCCCACGAGCCCACGAATTAGCCTTCCCCCTCCACTCCCATCTCCTCCGCCGTCGCCTTCTCGCCTTGTCTTCTTCCTCCTCCCCCACAGGGCACACATCAAGCATGGCTTGTCGAGGCGGCGGCTCCAAGCACGCAGACCGGATAAAGGGCCGTGGAGCCCCGAGGAGGACGACACGCTGCATCGCCTCATGGCCCAGCCAGGCGCGCATAATGATCGCTCATCGCAAGTCCATCCCACCGCTTCCGGCAAGTCGTGCCATCTCATTGGTGCAACCGGCCGTCGCCGTAGGTGGAGCATCGCCCTTCACCCCGACGAGGATGACACCATCCTCCGCGCCACGCCGCTCGCCGACAACAAGTGGGTCACCATCGCCGCCTCTCTCGGCAAAGACCGACAACGCCATCAAGAACCACTGGAACTCCACACTTAAGCGCAAGTACACCGCCTCCGTCTCCTCTGCTGCTCTTGCCCCCGCCGATGACGCGGCCGACCTTCCCCGCCGGCGACGTCCTCGTCGCTCTCGCTCTCCCTGCCTTGCCTGGATCAGTCTGACCCTGCTCCGTCGGAGGTAGCACCTCCCCCGTACAGCCGGCTCCAGCGTCTCAGATGCCGTTCCTAGTCTAGAATCCGGCGCCGCCGCTGCACACGGCGCCCTTCAGCGGGGAGTTCTAAGAGTTCTTGGCTCGTCATAGCTCGCGAGCCAGCTCGAGCTTTCTACGAGCCTGAGCTGAGTTTTTTCCACAGCTCGCTACGTAGCACGAGCCGAGCCGAACCGATCCACTCAAGCTCGGCTCGTTGCCAACTCGTGGCCGCCATAACTCTGCTCTTGTTGCTCTCGTCAGTCCACGCTGTCCTCAGCTGGCCACCACGCAGCGGCAGCGTCGTCTTGTGCTTCTCGCCGCTCCTACTCCATACTCCATAGCCGCGATGCTCTCCGTCACCATGACCGCCCGCCCGCCCCGCCTCCTAGCCCAGACCACCGCCTCCAGTCCCTCCTCCTCCTCCCCCCCTGGTACGGGACGACCGGCGTGTCCGCGCTTGCTCTGTTTCTTGCCTCTGCTAGCCACCACTACTCTGTTATTTGCTGTTCTTTCGGTGAAATTTTGTTTTTTGAGCAGCGATTCATGGAGCCAAGTTGGAGGACGCGCCGAGGTGCTCTCTCCTCCGCCCGCGCCCCATGATGCTGGCTTCTGTGGCCGGTACCTGTCGTCGCCACTGCATTGCATATTCTTTTTTTTTATCGTTCGCAATGTGTTTGATGAAATGGCCCTGACGTACATGCGATTTCTGTGTTGCAGTGGGGAGCCTGGTTGCTGCTGCCGCCGCAAATGCTGCCGACCTAGGGGATCCTCTGGTGAGGGAGCGCGTACTGCCTTCAAATTTAATCCCTTCTTACTTTCATAGCATTCATTTCTTGGGGAGTTGGTGGTGCTTCTGCCAAGTTGTGATTGTGTTATAACTAATATGTCGACGATTCAGGCACAATATACTACTGATTGCATAAGCTGCGGTCAGATTGAATAGGCTGTAGTCAACGCTCTACGTGCAACCATATAAACTAATACATAGTTCTCTGAAAGACTGAAATTATTTAGAGTTCTAGACAATGTATGGGCTTCTTGGTTCGTGCTTGTTGCAACTTCTGCAAAATCTGAAAAGAAAATCGTCCTTTCGCCTGCCAAAGTGCCAACACAATCCTATTGCAGTAATCCATGCAAACGATTTGTTTGTCTCAGATGGGACAGTCAGGAGTTTTCTTGGCTGACCTAAGCATTGGGGATTGGTTTGGAGGTTTGTTGTTTTCAGCTGGGCAGCAAGCTAATGAGGCTGTTCAGGATCAGTTGTCTGCTCTCAGCTTCACTAGGTCAGTTTTCTTTTCCCACAGTTAATTTATTCCTCTCCTTTTCCTACTTGATGTCCACAACTCTCTTTTTCTGACAGTTTTCTCTTCTCTAGCTTGGCAGTAATTTTTGGTGCTGGACTTGTAACTAGTCTGTCTCCTTGTACACTCAGTGTTCTACCATTGACTCTAGGATACATAGGCAAGTGCAATGGCTACATGTTCAGATGATTTTTATGATTCCTCAGAATTGGTTAGCACTGATGACATTGATCTTTCAGGCGCTTTTGGCTCTGGAAAAGATAAAACTGAGGTAATTTAGGACGACCTAAGCATATTATGGTTTCGTATGCCATCAAATACCTAAAGAAATTGACATTTATCTGTTAGAATATGTATGTGCAAAAACTGAACTATACAGTTGGACCTGTTTGACTTTACTTCATGTGATTTCTGATATAAATTGAGGTGTTTTTGTGGTATCTAGTAGGTAGTTGGAAATTCAGTTGCTTTTTCATTAGGGCTGGCAACAACCTTAGCCATCCTTGGTGTTGCTGCTTCGTTTGCTGGAAAAGCTTATGGGCAGGTAGGACAAGGACTCCCAATTGCTGCTTCTGGGTTGGCGATCATCATGGGATTGAACCTTCTAGAGGTAAATCACAAGCCAAACAAAAAAAAAATCATAAGCAGAGGCATGTCAATCAAACTTCTTTTTTCCGCTTTGTTGCCTTAAGCCAAATCAATCATTTCCAAGATGATTTAATACTTGTGTTTATTTTTTTAAAAGTTCTATGTTAGTCCATTTTAATGAATAATTCGTGTCGTCTGCTATTGTTCAGTAGTTTATATTAGCACACAGCACGCATATTTGCCCTAATTATCTTTCTGGTTATTTTGTATTTAACAGGTAGTTGAGTTACAACTTCCCTCATTTTTCAGTGACTATGACCCTCGATCTGCTGCAGCTAACTTTCCTTCCAGTGATGCTTCTTCACATCATTATTTGTTTCCTACCAAAATACTATTTATATGTCACTGTGTTTCTTTTTGTTCATGGTAAATAATATCTTGTTTTGTCCTAATTGTATTTGATTGTCAGGTGTACAAGCATATCTTGCTGGCCTTACATTTGCATTAGCAGCATCGCCTTGCAGTACACCTGTTCTCGCTACCCTTCTAGGATATGTCGCCACTTCAAGAGTATGCATAACAGGACACATAAGCTGCCTCAATTTTACTATGGTGTATTTTATTAGTAAAGTGTATCTCTGATATGCTGTTCTTTTAAATTCTTTGGTTTCTGATCTATACTACACTTACTTCAGTATGCTCGGTTAATTTTCTTTGTAGAAGCCAACATAAATTATAGGCTTGATCTAGTTTATTTATTTTCTTAAATGATGATGAAGTCCTGTCACCACAACTAAAACCTTCTTCTGGCAGGATCCAATTGTTGGAGGAAGTTTGTTATTGACATATACAACTGGTTATGTTGCACCTCTTCTCATTGCAGCTTCTTTTGCTGGAGCATTGCAGGTATATGTGTAGAAATTTGTTTAATATAGACAAGATAATGCCAACGATATAGGAACTTTTGAGTCTCTCTTAGACTTGATTTATAGCATTGGACCAATGGATTGACGACACCTGTTTATTCTTCTTTTAATGCCTGATACGTTAATTATCTTCTGTAGAGTTTGCTGTCATTCAGAAGATATTCAGCATGGATAAACCCAATCAGGTATCTACTTCTTTCTAGATCTTGAGGAGTTGAGGGTCTCCCTGTTAAGCATAATCTCTGGTTAAAATCTTTCTTTGCAAAGTACAGTTCTAAACTGTTCGCAAAAAAACAATGCTATTTGATTATTGCCATTTCAATCCCTTGCAGATATTCTAACAAAAAAATTCAAAGAAAAACCCTCATAAAAATTCCCTTTTTTTTAAGAAATGCCTTGCACTAACATTTGCTTGTCAGTGGTGCATTCCTACTGGGTGGAGGTATTTATACCATGCTGGACAGGCTGTTTCCTGCAACGTCAATGGTGATGTAGGATGAAGACCAATGTTGGACAAGTGTTGCAAGACAATGAGTTAATGATCACTATTTTTCAGACATGTGAATGTATGTAAGATCTGCAACGTTAAGTAGCTAAACGATGAAATTAATGCTAACTAAGGACTATCGATTCTTGTTAGGGATGTAACTATGTAAAGTTATTCAGAATAACCAAAGCATCTTGAACCTATCAGTCATTACGAACTTTGATACATTCTGGTTCACAAATTCGTGTTGTTTATTTTCTGTGCATTCAAATAATTCATGGAAGTTCATAAAAATGGTCAGGGCAGAGAAATATTCCTAGCATAGTTGATACCATTGCCCCTGTTTGGAATGCCCGCGGCCTCAATGGTGGGCTTTGAGAGTTTGAATAGCCGGAACAACCGGATTATCTGTTTTGGCTGTGCTTCAAAAGTTTTAAGGAGTGACTTCAAAATTTTTAAAAAACCATAGCATTTGATTTAGAGAGCAAGTTTAGCTAAAATGCCTTGTTTTTCTCGGCTTAAATTAAAGTAAAAATATATAACTAGGGATCTGTCATTTTTACAAACTAGACACTTTAGCGCTTTATTGCCTTTTTTGAAGATCTTAGCATTTCTTCTCAAGATCCTCAAAACCAATATTTAACGATTTTTTGACTTCTCCAAGCCCTTTTTTAACGACCTTAGTGTTTTTCTCTCAAAATTCTCAAAACCAATGTTTCCAACTTCTCCAAACCCACTAACAAACCTTTAAAACTTTTCGGATTACAATCCACAACAATTTGTAAGCTAAACCAAACAAGGATAGGAGCGTTTTTTTAGAACTGATCTGATTTGCTAATAAGCTAAACTTCGAGAGCTTCTTGAAATAGCGTGAGAGTCTAGTACTTTGTTTAAAATGTTTTTTCAGATTTGACATATAGACATAAGCAAATAATAGGATAAATTATGCAAATAAGCACTCGCTCTATGGAAAATGATAGGAAGAAATTGCATTTTTTTAAACAAAATGAAGAATTTACATTTGCGTGTCCTCCTTTCGTGTTCATGATACTTGCTGTGCCGAGCATGGAGCCATGGACACTGTATCTCAACCGTACATGCCATCTGTTTCTAATCCAACGGCCTACGTTAGATATGAGGTCTGCCTTGTCAGTTGCCACCTACACGGATTCGTCCTGCTCTGCTCCTACCTCTTGGTCCTCTTCCGTTCCCCAAGCACACGTGTGACACCTTTCACACCTCCCACCAGTGACATCAGCGACACCACCTGTCGACCGCCCCACCATGGCCGCCTACCCCTACGGCGGCGCCGGAGGCTACGGAGCCCCGCCGCCCTACGGCACCGCCCCCACCCCCTCGGCCCCGCCCTACGGCGGCGAGAAGCCTCCCAAGGAAGGCAAGACCTCCTCATCCGGTTCCGCCCCCTACTACTCCTCCCAGCAGCCCTACGGCGCCCCACCTTCCACCCAGCCCTACGGCGGCGCCGGCAGCTGCTGCTACGGGTCTCCGCCCGCCTCTCAGTCGTACAGTGTGCCCTACGGCGCCCCGCCTCGCGGCCCGGCTCAGTACGGGGCCCCACCGTCGGCGCCTTACGGGGCGGGCGGGTACGGCAGCCCGTTTGCGGCGCTGGTGCCGTCGGCGTTCCCGCCGGGGACCGACCCGACCGTGGTGGCGTGCTTCCAGGCGGCGGACCGCGACGGCAGCGGGGTGATTGACGACAAGGAGCTGCAGTCCGCGCTGTCGGGGTACAGCCAGAGCTTCAGCCTCCACACCGTGCGTCTCCTCATGCACCTCTTCACCGGCACCAGCGCCCACAAGATCGGTACGCGTACCCTCCTCAAGTCCTCATCCTGCTGGGTCTGATAGCATTGGCAATAGCCACTAGGTGATCGTTGTTCATTGTCTGACATAAGATGTTTTCCATACATGTGAGAGTATAGGATGCTTTCTCAGGACTGCATTTTCCAAAATAATCTCTGTAAATTCTAATGTTTCAGTCCAACCTGGTTCATTAGAGAAATGTCATTTAGAAATATCGTAAAGAGCAACTCTACATGTTACATATCAAGCTAGTACAAATATGCTTATTTTGGACAAAATATAGAATAAGTACAGTAATTCTTGTTAGAAGCATGAGCTGCATATTATTGTTCCAGAGGGTGAAAAAAATGGAAGATGATTATACCCTCCTAAAAAAAAGAGGGTTATCAGAAGTGAAACCATATGTTGTTTAGCATCTGATTAAATAATTTAATTTAAGGTTACTGCAAGCTTGAAATTGCTTTCAAATTAGAAACCTAGAGTTGAGCACAGTTTGCCCTATTTGTGAAAGCCTGGATTTATTTGTAGCCACACCCACCAAAACTAGTGGTGGTTTCTATTGGACAAAAGTCCATCTTTTAACCATGAACTGTTGCCTTAGTCTAATTTTTAACCCACAACTCGAGAACCATTTACTCCTCATCCCCGAACTCTCTGAACTTGTGTAAAACTTTTTCGCAGATGTGGAGTTCGATTAGGCAGCTAAGGTTAACGTGGCATCCCAATCCCAATTAGCTATACACAGTGAAGTCGGTAAATAAAAAAAAAATTGACAAGTCAGCCAAATCCGATGTGCCTTTTCTTTTATCTTCCTCTTCTCCCATGGCATGTGGACCCGGTAGGGTTAATCTCTTTTTCATTTTTTGATGCTGATTAGTATCCATGTAGACACCACGTTCATGTTAAAGTCACGCTGGAATGAGTTGAGGGGGTTATGCGATCTTGTTTTGGCAGGTGATGGTTGTCTTTAAGACAAATTCTAGAGTTGCAGGCTCAAAATTGGACTGAGGCAATAGTTCGTGGTTGAAAAATGGAGATTTTCCTTTCTATTGTGATGAAACTTGGGTTTGCTTAATGCTTATATTTATTTGCAGGATGAACCCAATTAGTTTATTTGAAGAAATTGTGGTTTAGACAAGCAAGCATCGGAATTGATTCATGAAGTTATCTTACTGTGGCACATAGTTTGATATCTTTAGCTGTTATCCTTAGTTTTGGTAGTCAGTTATGTTCAGATTCCTTATAAGTTGGAAGTCTAGATTTTTTTTCAAATTTCAATCATTTTCATTGGCCCTTGATTTTTTGTGTGTTTTCCTTTACATCTGGATATCGAATCATGAACTTTGGATTATTTGATTGGTTTAGGCTCTGAAATCAATGCTGTTATGTAACTATGGGCTTTTTTTGTTTTAGCCTGTGACACATACCCCGCTTCAACATATTGGTGGATCACTATATATATATATATATATATAGAGAATAGCTAGTGTGCTATGGATAGCACGGAGAGATCCGTGCTATCCACGACGTTTGGAAATTTCGAGACTGAAATAGACGATCCGAACCATCCATCCTGTTCATCTCGATGAAATCTCACTACACACCAAATTTCAAATTTTTTTGAATTTTTTTACTATTTGTTTCGTATTTTTGAAAATCGCTGATCTAATTAGCCGTGGACCCTCCAATAAGTTCAGTTTTCAAAAATACAAAACAAATAGTAAAAAAATTCAAAAAATTTTGAAATTTGGTGTGTAGCGAGATTTCATCGAGATGAACAAGATGGATGGTTCAGATCATCTATTTCAGTCTCGTAATTTAACGTCAGGATAGCACGGAGAGATCCGTATATCCATAGCACACTAGCTATTCTCTCTATATATATATATATATATATATAAATATAAATTTCAACATGCCTCTTTTATCTTCTGTATCTCTTTCTGTAAACCTTTCATTTTTTTTTAAAAATTGTATCTGATTTTTTCAGGGCCCAAGGAATTTACTTCTGTCTTTTACCGTCTTCAGAATTGGAGGGTGAGAGTCTACATGTTCAAGTCTCCTTCGCTTCTGTGTGGTGGAAACAGTGAGCAAACCTAATGAAGTAATGCTTACTTTACATGTTTGTATCTCCGACTTGTATTGTCCAGGCCTTATTTGAGAGGTTTGACCGTGACCGAAGTGGTAAAATCGATGCATCAGAGCTGCGTGATGCTCTTCTCAGTCTGGGATATGCAGTTTCTCCAACAGTTCTAGACATGCTTGTGTCCAAATTTGACAAGACTGGGGGCAAGAACAAAGCTATTGAATATAATAACTTTATTGAGTAAGATCATTCCTCCAATTTAATTTTTCTGGTTTCCTAATACACTGTACAGGCTTGTACCATGGAGAAATATGTTGTACATCAATTGGACTATTATTTTGTGCATTGTTTTTCTGTGATAAAACTAATCTCATGGTTAATACAGTTTGAAGATTTTTTAGAGGAATTTGAATGACATTTCAATTTTTTTAGTGTTCCAATTTGCCCTATATTCACAATCCTAACTATCTTTTTTTTGTTTACATCTGCAGATGTTGCCTTACAGTTAAGGTAATTCCACTACTGTACTGCATAAACAGATACGGTAATGTTTCTGTATATTACTGTGCTAATTTGTTTCAACAACTTTTGCAGGGTCTAACCGACAAGTTTAAGGAGAAGGATACAGCATACTCTGGGTCTGCAACTTTTACTTACGAGGCATTCATGTTGACCGTGCTCCCTTTTCTCATTGCATGACGGCAGAGTAATTCAGAGCTGAGCTTTTGAGCATACCGCGCCCTGTAATAAGTGATGCTACATTGTGTGTAGAGTTGTTTTCAACTGACCTGTAATTCTGGGGATCTAATTAGTGATGTTACTGCTTTGCTTCGCTGGTCAGACTGACGCTTTCCCCTGTAGATGGATGTATTTTAGAGTTAATGGATGACCTGAATGGATAGCTCTGAAAATGTTGTAATATCTGCTTGATCTCTTTTTGCGTTTAAAATTATCTCGTGATTGTCTGTAGAATTGAATTGAAATTCCATGCTTCTTTTCCATGCTGCTTTATTTTTTCCCTTTCCTCCGCTAGAAGGCAAGGAAACCAGCAGTCCCGACGGGGATTCTGTCATCAATAACCATCAGCAAATGGTGCCGTCAGGAAAATATGCAAAGGTAACCACAAATGTGAGGGGGAATCACTCTGTATTGATGTGTGATTACAATTCTCACTGCAGTAGCAGTTAGCATATAAGGGCATCTCCAGCGGTTGGACGGAAATCGGTTTGCCCCAACCCTGTTCATTGGATGGGGCAAACCGCACGAGCCCAGCAGTTGCCCCAGCGGGTGAACAGCGATGTGGCTGCCCTAGCCGCGGCGATATTCCATTTCCTTGGTCTCGGCGCCACCCGATGCATTGTCCTCCCCACGAATTCTCGACGGCGTCTCCCTGGAGCGTGAAGCGTGTGGTTCGGCCGGGACGGCGGGTGGGGGTGCAGAGGGTGGTTGAGCGGCGGGGAGCAATGAAGCTGTCGGCGATTAGAGTACGGGCCCCGGTACCGAAGCCACTTGTTGAGAGTGAGGATCAACCGGCCTCTTTCATGCGTCGGGGCTTTCAAGAAGACGAACTTCGATCGAGTGGCTATCAGAGAAGGCACGATGATTTTTGGCTGGTTCGCCCCTCGAGCGAGTGGAAATAATTGACCCTACGCCCGATGGTATCTATATGAGGATCGAAGAGGTTACAAAGGGATGAGTTTCTTGTGGCGGAGGGATGAGCTTTGGCCCGAATGGTGCGGTGGAGCTCCCACGATGTCGCGTGTGTATTTTCGGTAGTCGCGCCGTCTAGATGTGCAATGACGTAGTCTATTTATACATGGGCGTCATCGGTTTTTCTAGCGGTGAAATCCTATTACCTAAGCGGTATGATGGTTGTCCCTCCTTGTCCGGTGGTCGAAGCATGTCTTCCTCTTGCGTCATCGCGTCGTTCTTCGTCTTCGGGAAGCGGTGTGGGGAAGCGATGTTACAAGGCGTGGGTTGGTGGCGCGATCCCTGCAACTGTCTCAGGCGTGTCGAGCATTTAATGCTGCGGGGAGAATCCTTCCTTGGTCGGGAAAGAGCTGCTCGGACCGGTCCGAGCAGACTGGTCGCGTGCGAGCCCCGGCAGGACTCCTTGAAGTAGACCACTTGCTCGGGAGAGGGTGTATCCTTCCTTGGTCGGGAAGAGCTGCTCGGACCCGGTCCAGCAGACTGGCGTGCGAGCCGGCGAGGACTCCTTGAAGTAGACCCTTGCTCGGGAGAGGGTGTATCCTTCCTTGGTCGGGAAGGAGCTGCTCGGACCGGTCCGAGCAGACTGGCCGTGCCCGAGCCCGGCGAGGACTCCTTGAAGTAGACACCTTGCTCGGGAGAGGGCTGTTTTGTTTTGCGTTTTTAGCGTGTGACTATCCGAACGTCACCCTAGGCCCCCGTCATCTAGCCCCGAGCTGAGTGGTGGACCGGCCGGTCCTCCTCAGCTTTTTAAACCGCATCTAAGAGCCTTTTTGGTTCGAGACGTTCGGATGCATCGCCCGATTAGCGAGCGAGGCTAGTCGAGGCAGACTTCGGGTTGGTGAGCTCAAGGTTACTGAGCAAAGGCTACCCGAGCGAATCTTAGGGTCGGCCGATCAAGGGTCGCCCGAAAGGTAAGCCCAAACGTTGGGTCTTCCAACGGTTACTTGTGAGTGGGTCGACGGTTTTCAATGACGGCGTGGGTGGCGTCGTCGTCGCTTAGCCCTTAGGGGAGAAGGTCGTACTCGAGCAGCTCTCTGCTTTCGTCTTGTGGCGCAGAACGTTGTCGCGCATCTTCCGAGCTTGAGGTGGTGGGTTGTCTCGGCCCGACCATGGGGTCTCCCGGCGAGGCGTCGAGTCGCGACATGGCTTTGGTTGTCCGTGCCCAGTATGGGGTTAGAAGTGGTAGGGGCGCTTCGACCCGGGCGTGGACGATGCTCGGGCGGTCTGTCGAGGCGAAGAGGTCGAGTAGTTGAACTCCGAGCTCGAGGTCTTGGCTCGTTAAGCTCTGGGAACATCCGTGTCGGCCCTCGGCCGGTGAGGGTGCTGTTCGGCGCCACCGCCATGAGGTAATTTCTTCTTGTGAACTACTTGTCTCGTAATCTTCTTTGTTGGCTTCTTCGTTTGCGCTTGTCTGCCGAGGTGGATGATCGGGCTGCGAGCATAGAAGCTCGGTGCGTGCCAAGGTGAAGGTGGTGCGCCCGAACTAGGGAGGCCCAAACGGAGCTCGCTGGGTCCGGAACGAACTTGAGCACGCTTTGGGGTATGCTCGGGTCTCGAGAGGAGCTCCGGTCAGGAGGAGCTCGAGCGGGTCCATGAAGAGCTTGAGAGCGCAGCAGCAGCCTGAGCGGAGACCGGGAAGGTGGCGAAGCTTTGCTAGGAGATCCGTAGGGGCATGAAGCCCAGATCGGGGTTCTCCACCAAGTCGCCTTGAAGGCGTGGGGCGAGCTTCAATCTTTGAAGGGTAGATCTAGGGAATAGTGTGCGTGGTGTTACACGTGTTTGTAATACATTTGAATTTAAATACAAGATGTTCTCTTGTTCACGTCTATGAAATGTTTATGCTACTATTTCTTCGCTATATACCTACCCTATAAGCCTCACGTCGAGCAAGGATCCGGGCACCAAGTAGCCAAGGCAAGCCGAGGGTGCGCGAATAAGCGATGTTCAGCCCCTCGTGTGGCGAGTCCTTGCCCAGTTGCGAGCAAGAGACGGGCACACGAAGTGGCCGCATCCGAAGATCTTGTGAAATAGGCGATGTTCGGCCCCTCGTGTGGCCGGGTCCTTGCCTGAGTTGCGAGCAAGAGACCGCACACAAGTATCCGGCAACGAGGATGGCGATGTCCGGCCCCTCGTGTGCCGGGTCCTTGCCCTCGTTGAGAGCAAGAGACCGGCACAAGTGGCCGGCAGCCGAGGATGGCGGTCCGGCCCCTCGTGTGGCGGGTCCTTGCCTGAGTTGTTGCGAGCAAGAGCCGGGCACACGGCGCAGCCGGCGGCCGAGGATGGCGATGTCCGGCCCCCTCGTGTGGCCGGGTCCTGCCCTCGTTGAGAGCAAGAGACCGGCACACGGCAAGTGGCAGGCGGCGAGGAGGATGGAAGTCCGGCCCCTCGTGTGGCCGGGTCCTTGCCCCGGTTGCGAAAGCAAGAGACCGGCACACGAGGTGGCCGCATCCGAAGATGCGCGAAATAAGCGATGTCCGGCCCCTTTGTGGCGGGTCCTTGCCCACAGTTGCGAGCAAGCAAGAGACCGGCACAGTAGCCGCGAAGTTCAAGTTACTCTACTCGAGTTCAATTTGGGTTTGGGATCGAAGTCTGCGAGGTACCGCCGAGAACTTCTTCGGGCGATGTGCTATCGGCTTATCCGAGCAATGGAATTCAGGGGAGTGCATTCTCAGATCCGTCGGCCGCTTTAGAAATCGGTTTAGAGAACAAGAACTCTTGCTTGGGCAGATGAGAAAAAAAGGTCGAAAACCTCGGAAGGAAAAGAACTTTGGTTACCATTCCTTTTATTTAACATGCTCGGGGATTTCGAGAAGAAGTCGTTCGAAGATCCGAGAGTTAAATAAGGAGGATGGGCCGAAAGGAAGGGGAAGGTTAGGCGTGGAACTGCGTGAGTGGGCGATATTCCACGAGTTGCCGAGAATTCGTCCGTCGGGGAAGGCGAGGCGGACAGCCCGGGCGTGAAGACGAGACGACCGTGAAAGGACCCTCCCACCTTGGGGTTAGCTTGTTGGCGTGTGATAGGTCTGGACCCGCCGCAGAACCAAGTCGCCGCTTTGCAGAGCCCTTGGCCGGGCGCATCGGGCGGCGTGCTGCTGCAGAGCACTGGAGGTAGGTGGCGATCGGACGAGGGCTTGCTCGCGCTTTTCCTCTGACAGTCGAGGTCGAGTAACTGCCTTGGTGGTCATCAGCTGACCTCCGTGAGGTCCACGCGAGGTGACCTTAAGGTTATCTCGGTCGGAAGCATGGCCTCGGTGCCGATACGAGGCGAAAGGGTGTTTCGCCCGTCGCTCTCATTGGGAGTGGTGCGGACTGACCCACAAGACGGAAGGAGCTCGTCGACCCAGCCTGTCGTAGCTTAGAAAGCCGATCGAAGACCCGCCTCTTGATTCCTTGGAGGATCTCGCCGTTGGCTCGCTCGTGACCCGTTGCTCGTGGGTGAGCCCAGAGGCGGCAAATTTCGTGCTAACGTCCTCGCAATATTCTTGGAACAGCTCCTTTGGTGAACCGAGTTCCATTATCCGTGATCGGTCGGGTGGGAACGCCAAACCGTGTGACCACGTTATTATGAAAAATTTTTGGCCGCTGGTCGTAATGCGAGACCGGTTGGCCTCTATCCATTTGGTGAACGTGTCAATGGCGGCGAAGAGGTATCGCAGATCCTTCGCCCCTTTGGGGAATGGTCCTAGTATGTCTAGCCCCGGGTAGAGAATGGCGGTGAGGGAATAGTTTGAAGGGTGTAGGTGGTTGGTGTACTGCTAGGGCATGGAATTGGCACGCTTCGGCATGTCCGACGATCTTCCGAAGGCCACCAACGCCAGGCCAATAGTAGCCCATCTGAAGGCTTTGCCGACGAGCGCTCAGTAGGAGAGTGAGCTCCACAGCACCCTCGTGCAAGTCCTTTAGCAGAATCTCCCTTCTTCCCGAGGGCGCGACTTGGAGAGGACTCGGCGCGCCTCTTGAGAGACAGGCACCTTCCACTAACTCAGTATAGTGGAGCTCTCTGATAAGCCGGGATTTCTCGGCCGTCCTCGAGCAATGTCCGTGTGCCAAGAAGTGGATGAATGGCGTCATCAAGTGGCTCCTTGCTCGAGGGCGGAGACGTCGCTTTTGCGTCTCCGTGCCTCTTCTCCGGAGGAATGGAGGGCTTTAGCGGTGCTCAACGAGCACCTGTTGGGACCGGTTCTTGCGAGGTGCCCAACTTGGCAAGTTGGTCGGCGGGTATTTGCTCTCCGGCACGTGAAGGACTTCAAATTTCTGAAGTTCCTTTCCAACTTCCTCACCTCGGCGAAGTGTAGCGCCATTGAGTCATCGAGCCTTGAAACTCCTTGTTAACTGGTTTACGACCAACTGCGAATCCCCTTTCACGGTTAGTCGTCGGACCCCAAGCGCAGAGCATGCGGAGTCCGCCAAGAGGCCTTCATATTCGCCGCGTTGTTCGTCGCAATGAAGTGCAATTGTATGACGTCTTCGAGTTGTTCTCCGTGAGGAGAGGTCGGACTAACTCCGGCCCGAAGCTTCGAAGGAACGCGAGCCGTCGAACATTGTCCAATGGGGTTCCTCGGTGTGCGGCCTTTTGTTGATCGGGGATTCGCCCACTCGCCACGAAGTCCGCCAAAGACATCGAGATTTGATCGCCGTTCGGCGATTTAACTTGAGGTCAAATTCCCGAGCTCAATTGCCCATTTAGCGTCGCCCGAGGCGTCGGGGTTTTGAGGATTTCTCGGCCGAAAGCTGGTCGGGACCGTGATTGGGTGAGCCAAGAAATAGTGGCGAAGTTTTTAGAAGCCATGAGGAGAATCTGAAGTTTCGGACCTCGGTAACGCTCCCTAGGTCCATGAAGTACCTCGCCACGTAGTAAATAGGCGTGATTTCCTCGGCTCGGCCACAGCACGGCGCCATCGCTTGGGGGAGGCCGCCAAGTAGAGCAACAAAGGCTCTGCCCCTCGGGGTGACTAGGACCAGGCGGGCTCGATAGATATTCTTTGAGCTTTTTAAAGGCGTCGTCGGCCTCCTTGGTCCGAGACGAAACCGTCGTGCTTATGCATAAGGCTTTGAAGAAAGGAAGTCGCGCCACCTAGTCGGAGATGAAGCGGCTAAGTGCCGCCATCCCACCAGCGAGCGATGGACTTCCTTTACATTCGAAGGAGCTCGCATCCTTCGACGGCAACCCGATCTTTTCCGGGTTGGCACCGATGCGGTCGACCCGATGGCGTATCCGAGCACCATGCCCGTGTGTACACCGAAGACACATTTCTCCGGATTGACTTTATCCGATGTTTTCTTAAATTACGAAAGGTTTCTTGAGGTCCGGATGTGGGCCTCGGCTAAAGCACTCTTGGCGACTATGTCGTCTACATAGACTTCTAGGTTCGGCCCGATCTGGTCGGGAAGGTCTTCTGATCAAACGTTGGAAAGTGGCCCCGCGTTTTTCGACCGAAAGACATGGTCGTGTAGCGAAGGTGCGAAGGGGTGATGAAGGCGATTTTCTCTTCATCCTCCCGCGACAGTCGACCGATGGTACCGAGTATCGCCCAAAAGCTCATCGGTGTGCTTCGCCGTTGCATCGACTAAGCGATCTATGCGGGAAGGGGAAGTTGTCCTTTGGACATGAGCCGTTGATGTTGGTGTGATCGGCGACATCCGCCATTTTCCGTTCTTCTTCGACCACGATGGATTCGCCAACCGATCGGAGTGCTCGACTTCTCGAGCAAGCCGGCCTTCAACGGCTTGTCCACCGCTCTTTGATGACATCGACCTTCCATTGCGGGAATCTCCTCGGCGCATGGCGCCTTGGTTTTACCAGTGAACCGCCCCACTGTGCTCGATCACCTCCTTGGGACCCGGGCATGTCGGACGGCTCCCATGCGAAGACGTCGGCGTTTGCGGAGGAAGGTGACGAGCTTCGCCTTCCTATTTTGGATCCAGCGGCCCCGACGTGGACCACCTTCGACGGATCCTCGCGGAGATCGAGATGTTTTTAAATGCGCTCCCGAGGTGGAGGACAACCTTGGGCCAGCGGACTTGTGAGAGTTTTGCTCGGCCCGCTGCTCAGTGAGGCGCCGGCGAGGGTCGGCGCCATTCGTCGCAGACTCGAGGCGGCCTTGTGGTTGCCCCCGACGGTGATCACCCCTTTCGTACGGGAGCTTGAGGCGGTGATCTGGCGTGGTGCGTGGCTGCCATGAACTTGGCGAGGGCCGGCTGCCGAGGATGGCGTTGTAGGCCGACTCAAGTCGACTACCTCAAAGGTGACCAACTCGGTCCGGAAGTTGCTCGGTGCCGAAGGTCACGGCAGACGATCTCCGCGGCGGGGTCATGGGCGTGCGGGATGATGCCGTGGAAGGGCATAGCGATGTTTTGATCTTGGAGCGAGGATTTGCATCTCGCCCAAGACCCGGCGAGATCAGGTCCAGAGCGCTCCATCGATAAGCACCCGTCGACCTTTGTGTTCTTGATGGTCGGGCGAGCACGAGGGGAGTTTCGGGCTTCGTCATTCCCGAGGGACATCCTCCCGGAGAAGGAGATGGTCGTTTCGACCATCTAAGTTGCTTTCGAACCGAGCCGCCTCGGTCCGCATGGCAGACCTCAAGGCCGCTGCCTTCAACTCCGTCGGGGCGAGGTCGCGGACCAAGATCACCGCAATGTGGTGACTCGGCTCGCGGTATTCTTCGCTCTCTGGCCGTTCGGTCCGGGCGGGGCTCGGACTTCGGTCGGGAACACCCTTCCGGCGTCCGGGAGGGCGGGCATGGGCCCCGTCCGTTGTAGAAGTCTTCAAGCCGAGCGATCCCAGCGGCGATTGCGGAGGTCGTGCCCATGCACTTGGTGCAGCGAGCGAAGCGACTGTTCGAGGGTCCCCGAGGTCCACGCTTCGTCCGGGTCGGTCGATCACGACCGCCCACCTTGCTCGGGAAGGCCGAGGCTTCTTTAACCGGTGTGCGTTCAGGAGACGACGGCTGGGATAGCGGCCACCAATTTGGCCGCTTTTTTTCTTCTTGGCCTTCTTGTCGGACTTTTTTGTCCGAAGATCCGAGCTTTGGCTGCGAGGCGCTGCCGGACCCAAGAAGCCGTTTCGCTCCACGGCCTCCTCGGCGTTTATGTAACGCTCCGCCGCTTGAAGAGCTCATCGCCGAGGAGCGGAGTATATCTCGAGTCTGGGTGAAGCGGGCGTTCTTGGCGCCGCCGGTGAATGCTTCGACGAGCGCCGTGCAGGATGTTCGGAATCGTTCCGCGTGCGGATGAACCTTCGAACGTAGTCCCGGAGGCTTCGTCCTCCATCTCGACCACCCGTTTGAGGTCCTGCGGCCTTCTGGCGGGGGCAAGACCATGAAATTCGCGCGAGGCCTCGCCTGATTGGACCCGGTGTGGATGGAGCCTTCCGTTGGTTGAAGAGCCATGTCGGCGGGCCTCCAACACTGGCGAAATAGTTCACCATTACCCTTCATCACCGCCCATGGCCGTGTGATGGTAGCATATACCGAGAGGAATTCGTCCGGGTTACGGGTCCCGTCGAATCGCTCTATGTGGCTGGTTTGAATTTGGGGGCCATGCCGCGCCGGAGGGTGCGGAGAAAGCGGGCACCCGTGGTTTACCCGCGTCGTTCCCATGAGCGCCACGCCCTCTCCCCTCGAGGGGACCGAGGCGCGAGAAGACGCCGTCGCGCCGAGCGCCGGGGTATCCGTAGGGTTTCCCCGAGTGGCGCTGGGTCGGCGCTTCGCGCGAAGCGCCTCGAGCCGACTCGGGGTGGCCCGTTCGACCGGAGGGCGAGCCGAGCCGTCGTCGTGGCGATGCTCGCTTTGCCGAGCATTGCTCGAGAGACGGCCACCGTGATGGCGAGATGTGCGGTCATTCCTCCGCCGATCAAGGTCCCGACGAGGTCGTGACGGAGTAACTACCCCGGGTTCGGCTTTCCGGAAGCACTCCGGAGTCGGCAGACGAGGAAGATCGCCGCCAATCGCTTCCGGCCTTTCGCCATGGCTACGCCTAGCTCGGGCGGCTTTGGTCGAAATCAGGTCGAGGTCACGCACAACGGTGCGTGTGCCCGGAGGCGCTGGCGACTCCTACCGTCGGATCGGAGGAAAGGACCGAGGTGGCGACCCGGCCGGGAGCGGAGAGCTGGCGGGCGCTCGCCCCGGGTCATCGCGATGGGTTGCGTGGCTCGGTCGTCGAGTCGGCCCGGCCAGTTCAGCGGCGTCAAGCGGCGACGCGACTCGTCCTCCCGAGGCGCGGAGCAGGACGTCGCCGATGTCCGCCATGTGGGCTTCAGCGGGAATCTTTGGGCATGAGGGTGTCATGACCGTATCCCGCAGAGACTGTCTCGTGGTCGGAGTCGTGCAGGATGTCCGGATATCGACCCTTCGCGTTTAATCGACACCTCCACATATGGTCGGTGTCTCTGTTCCGGTAACTCTCGGAATCGGAGAGGTTCGAACGAACTCGAACCCGGCTCATCCATCCGGGCGGCAGACATCCATGGGGAGAGGACTCGCCATGGTGTGTCCTTCCGGATCGACAATCCGGGCGACCTCGATATCGGACCAATATTCGCCCAAGTCGCCGAGGTCGTCGGCGAATATCTTGGTTGTCCTGAGAGTTCGCCATTCTTCACGGACCTTCGCTCGTAGGTGATCTCTGTCCCCCCGACGGCGCCATTTGTCGGCGATTAGAATCTACGGGCCCCGGCACCGAGCTTACTTGTTGAGTGAGGATCAACCGGCCTCTTTCTGGGCGTCGGGGCTTTCAAGAAGACGAACTTCGATCGAGTGGCTATCGAGAGAAGGCACGATGATTTTTGGGCTGGTTCGGGCCCTCGAGTGGAGGTAATGACCCTCGTCAAATGGTATCTATATGAGGATCAAGAGGTTACAAAGGGATGAGTTTCTTGTGGCGAGAGGGATGAGCTTTGGCCCGAATGGTGCGGTTTGGAGCTCCCACGATGTGCGTGTGTATTTACGGTAGTCGCGCCGTCTAGATGTGCAATGACGTAGTCTATTTATACATGGGCGTCATCGGTTTTTCTAGCGGTGAAATCCTATTACCTAGCGGTATGATGGTTGTCCCTCCTTTGTCCGGTGGTCGAAGCATGTCTTCCTCTTGCGTCATCGTCGTCGTTCTTCGTCTTCTGGGAAGCGGTGTGGGAGCGATGTTACAAGACGTGGGTTGGTGGCGCGATCCCTCGCAAACTGTCTCGAGACGTGTCGAGCATTTAATGCAATGGGGAGAATCCTTCCTTGGTCGGGAAGGAGCTGCTCGGACCCGGTCCGAGCAGACTGGCCGTGCCCGAGCCCCGGCGAGGACTCCTTGAAGTAGACCACTTGCTCGGGAGAGGGTCAGATCCTTCCTTGGTCGGGAAGGAGCTGCTCGGACCCGGTCCGAGCAGAATTGGCTGTGCCGAGCCCCGGCAGGACTCCTTGAAGTAGACCCTTGCTCGGGAGAGGGTCAGATCCTTCCTTGGTCGGGAAGGAGCTGCTCGGACCCGGTCCGAGCAGACTGGCGTGCCCGAGCCGGCGAGGACTCCTTGAAGTAGACCCTTGCTCGGGAGAGGGCTGTTTTGTTTTGCGTTTTTAGCGTGTGACTATCCGAACGTCACCCTAGGCCCCCGTCAGGAACGTACGGCGGGGGGAAGCGTCGGCGACGAGTGGGGCCGGCCGGGGAAGGAGGCACCAGATCCGGCGAGGTCACAAGGTGAGTCGGCAGATGTGGTAGGTGCAACCTCGGTCGGGAGGGAGGGTCGCGGTGGAGAGGGCAGGCGGAGGCCTCGGCGGGGAAAAGGAGAAGGATCCGTGTGGGGAGGCGTCGGCGAGCAGTGGGGGCGGAGGGGGAAGGCGGCAGCAAATCCGCCCGGGCGGGGGGCCGGCGGATTCGGCAGTGGGACGAGGGCGGACGCGGGTCGGCGGAGAGCCTAGCTTGACGCCACGGCGGGAAGGACGAGAGGGTTCGGCGGGGGGAGCCGTCCACGAGCAGGGCAGTCGAGGCGGCCGAGGAGGACGACAAGCTTCGGCCAGGGGAGGCGTCGGCGAGCAGGGCGGGAGGAAGGGCAAGGCTGCGTGGGGAGATCTGCGAGCGGCGACCTCGCCGGCGACAGTGGGTCCGGGCGAAGAGACGACGTCGACGGCGCGACAGGGAGGAGCTAGTCCTGCTGCTCTGTCTCCTCCAGTTCCGGCAGTTCCAGCAGTTGCGACGTCGCCGGTGCCATCCTGCTGCTCTGTCTCCTCCCTGTGTGTCTGCGGCAAATAGCTCGCTTCTGCACGCACGCCTTCCCTAATCAAATAGATTGTGTTTAGAAATCTTTACAATTTGTCGAAATGCAACGGACAAACCGATTTAGTTTATAAGCAAACCTTTCACCGAACTATTTCACAGAATAGAAGATTGCATCTGGGGTACTTTATAATTATACTGCATCATACATTCAATTAGGTTATTTTATACCACATTGTTTTGCCTGTAGGCTTCTACCGAGTATAATTTCATACATTGTTAACAATTCATACACGTGACCGAGTTGTACAAGCATATGATTATGCATATGTGTACATGCATATGATTATGCATATGTCCTATCATAAAGTCGTACATGACACTTGTACATCCAAGAAAACTACGTAGGTTGAGCTTGCCCTTTTTGGTCATACACGACATATCTATAACTAATAACCGTATTTTAGACAGGTGTACCCAAAATCTTGAATTACAAGATGTCTGCGGGGGAAGAGAAAATTTCCAGGGTGCTTTCAATTACATTGGACAATGTGGAAAACATATCAGACGACCTCCGCAAAATTGTAAATGACAACTTTGATGGAGGGTCTTCGGCCGCAGCTATTGCTTTGAACAACATCTTGCTGTATGTGGAGGCCATGGCCGATAGGCTTGATTACCTAGCTATGGACGCTCGTGAGGAGATTAAACAGCAGGAGGAAGTCCACGTCATTGAACCTGTGTCTCCGAGTGAGGGTGTTGATCCTGATGATATCGTACCCGCCGACTACAGCCCACCCAATAGTTACATAGATTTCGAAGATTGGTGCGAGGAGAACGGAGTCGATTATGACTCGGAGCAATCCCATAGGTGCTAAAGTGCTGTACTCTAGTAATCGACATTGGTTTGTGTCCTGCCTTTAAATGGCATGTTGCATGTATAAGCAGCAAGATACTATCTGTAGTGTTATATGTCTTCTATGTAAACATTTCCCTATCGCACTTGAACTAAGTTTATGACTATGTACTGCACAAGCAGCTTCAATCTATGCTTTTGTGGTGTTTGTCATGTCTCCATTTGCGATTAACACACCGAATTATCTCTGTACATTACATCTTTATGTATTGGTGCAATGACACACATTATTATTTCATGGCCCATGGTATATTTAAAATGCAGGCCGTACATGGATAGAGAAGGTGCATACTTGCGCATGTTGGGCCTGTCCCAAGAGGATTGCCCATGGTTGTCATCGTCCTCACCGATGGACAGTTTCAGAAATGATAGTGTCCCCCCTTGTCGAGACAATGATACCACCGATGCCCCCGTGGAGGATACAGATCCATCGCAGCACGGTATGTCAAGGGGTTGTCGCCGAGGGAGCAATTATAGCGGTGATGACGATCTTGTGCTTGTGAAAGCTTGGCTCGAAGTAAGTCGAGATGCAGTCGTGGGCAAAGACCAGAGTATGGAGGGGTTTTGGACAAATGTGCTACAGGTGTTCCTCCAGCATGCGAAGTCGGCAAGCCCGCGTAATTGGAATGGACTCCATAAGCATTACGGAACTATTTCACAAAGCGTTAGCAAGTTCTGCGGTCACCACCAGAATGTGGTTCGGCTGCACCGAAGCAGGACTACTCCTGACGATGATGTAAGCTAAGCAGGACTACTCCTGACGATGATGTAAGCTAAATAATCTTCCTATTCTTCCATGTTAAGATTTTGCTATGCTCTACATGAGTTATTACCATGTGTTTTGCAGCTTCGTGAGGCACATGAACTATACAAATCCATCGAAGGGCATTCATTCAAGTATCAGCATTGCTGGGAGATTATGAAGGACGATGTCAGATGGACTTGTACACTTGCCACGTCAACCGGCAACAAGAAGCAGAAGACGTCTAGTACGTCGACACCAGGTAGTTCACAACAACGTGCAGGTTGTTTGGGTGCGTCCTTGGGGGATGAGACGCCTAGGGTGAATGAAGCATCAATTGAATGGCCCGAAGGAAGGAAGAAAAGCAAAGCAAGTAGGGCAACCGGGCAAATGAATAAGCAAGCATTGGTGGAGCTAGAGAAAATGCGCAATGCGACGATGGAGCTTGAGGAGAGAAGGGCTGCCCGGCATAGGGAGCGAATGGAGAGTGAGGCTAAAACTAAGGAGGCAAAACAAATGAAGACCGAGTTTGAAATTATGACAATGAACCTGTCGTCCCTAGAAGATGAAAATCAAAGGAGGTATGTCCTCATGTTGAGGCAGCAGATAATGGACCGCCAATTTGGGGGTGGATCTAGCTCTGGGTCTGGATCATAGGTATGTTCCATAATTTGACTCACTGCGGCTGCAGTCTCAATTGATGGTCTATGCCACTGTCTTGGGCCAGATTTCACTGTCTTGGGCATGCAAATATGAGAGTTCACTAATCAAGTCATTAACTGTCTTGGGCCATTGCTTCTATTAGATTTTGTTGTAAACCTGCCTAAACTGTTTGTTCTACAGGGGTTGCTGGAAGGTTAGCTTTCCAGGGCCAGACTGTGATTTCTTCACCATATATATGGCTAGCGCACTACTAGTACTAATTCCCTGACACACATGTCTAGGTGGGGCTAGCTAGCTAATTGATTATTGATAAGTAGTTCCAGCATGCGAAATTGATTTGTGAAGTATAATGATCTGCCAGATCAACCTTGTTGCTAGGATTATTATATGTCGATGTTTACTCAATCATGTCCAATTTTGAGTGCTCCGTTCTAGTTATTGGAGATTTCTGGACAGGTAGTTTCAAGAATCATGATTATTTTGTCAATTGTCATCACTCATCAACATATGTAAAGATTTGTGCACATCACAGTTTCAGAGAAATGCATATTGACTCACTGCTGTTCACTGCTCATGTTACTTCTTCATGTGTTTTGCATAAACTCCAGGCTTTCAGCTTGTACATTTATCTGCAGCTCACTTCAGTCCTTTTCATTTGGCATGTAGGTGAACTGGAGCTTCCAGTCCAGAACATTGCTGGGAAATCTATGCTGCTAGAAAGGACAATTTTTTTTGTTGGGAACATGGTTTCTACCCCTGTGTAATAGATGAATGTTTAGGTCTTTCGATCAGACAACTGGAATCTCCTCTATTTAAGCTTGCAATGGTTGTTTGTATATGAATCATGCATATTAGTGTTGATCATTGATGACAGTGCGTTATTTTTAAGAAGGGAAGCCGTTTTTACTGATTGATAACCATGTGTAGTTTAGTAGAGCTTTTCTATGCAAATCTTGTGTGTCATAGTAGACTTATTCTAAAGAGTTAAAGTGTTATCACAAAGGGCACATGTGAGGCACGTTGTACATAGACATACTTATAACATAGACATACTTAAAACATAGTCGCAGGGTACATCTTGCAGTAATAATAAAGGACCGAACTGAAAACATAGTACATAGACATACTTAACACATAGTCGCGGGGTACATCTTGTAGTAATAATAAAGGACCGAACTGAAAACATAGTACATGGACATACTTAAAACATAGGAGGAGGGAACATTGTGCTGGAAACATTTGCTCAACGCCGAGCCCAATGGTGTTGAACAAGGTCTTGTTGCAGCTGGTGATGCCCTGTCCGACTTCGTATAGCGAGGTGCCTTTGAATGAAGTCATGGAAGTCTGGGTGGGGCGCATGGCTAGGAGTGGCATGCTCGCCTGCACCGTCGAAGTTGACATCGTACTGCAGATTACTGGGTCGCTCATCCTCGACTATCATGTTGTGAAGAATGATGCAGGTAGTCATAATATTCTTCAACTTATCATGGCTCCAACCGAGCGCACGCCCACGAACTATGGCGAACCGAGCTTGCAGAACTCCGAACGCCCGCTCCACGTCCTTTCTAGTAGACTCGTGTACATTTGTGAAATGCTCCTTCATCGGGCCTAGCGGGCTACGAATACTCTTAACGAGGGTGGCCCACTCAGGGTAAATACCATCAGCAAGATAGTAACCCATTTCATAGTCGTGCCCATTTACCATGTATTGCACCGGGGGTGCATGACCCTCAGCCAATCGTTGGAACAGTTTAGATCGATGAAGAACATTTATGTCATTGTGCGCACCTGGCAGCATGGAAAAAGCATGCCATATCCAAAGATCGTATGAAGCGACTGCTTCCAATATGAGTGTTGGAGCACCGCTGCGCCTGGAGAAAGAGCCTGCCCAAGCGACAGGACAGTTCTTCCATTCCCAGTGCATATAGTCGATGCTACCGAGCATGCCGGGCCGCCCTCGTGCATCACCCACGGCAAGTAGCCTACTCGTGTCCTCCGGGGTCGGCGCAAGAAGGTACTCATCCTTGTATAGTGCGACAACACTGCTGCAAAACTCTTCGAGGCACCGCAGAACCGTGCTCTCACCGATCCTGAGAGATTCATCCAAAGAATCAGCAAGAATATCGTAGGCTAACATCCTCAAGGCGGCGGTTACCTTCTGATAGACGGACAGGCCTGGCTTTCGCGCGGCATTTGGGCGCTGCACGAAGTAGTCGTTGTGGCTCTGCACGGCTTGCATTATCCTCAAAAAAAGTGGCCTCCGCATCCTAAACCTGCAAATTATTTGTACGCACCAAACCGTCAGGTCGGTGAAATTGTAACATTGGTAGGTAGTTCGATGGCACATCACCGTAGCTCACCTTCGTCGGAACATGTTGTCGTCGTACACGGGGTTTTCAGCGAAGTAGTTTTCGAACAAGCTCTCATGTCCAAATGACATAGCCACGGTGCTGCGATGCGCCGACCCAAAGATCGATCCGCCCCACCCTGTTGGTGCAGGCATGGCCATACCAGCGATCACGTTGAGCGCGACACTCCGCATGGCATCGATGGCCTCCAGCTCATCCTCCGACAAGCTCATGTTTGCTCTGTATGTGTAGGAGAGGACTAGTACATTTCCTTTGTTTTGGAACCCCCCACCCCAGGCCTTTTTATAGTCACATGAAGTCATCTTCCTTCCTTTGGAAGCTACACACCTGGAGACTTCTCTGAGAAGCAAACCGTGGTAGCTTCCTAGAGAAGCTATAGACCAGGAGACTTCCACTAGAAGCAATCCCTGGTAGCTTCCCGGAGAAGCCATAGACCAAATAATTTCCTGGTACAACCAATCTGTGGTAGCTTCCTGTAACATACTCAAATTTTGCAAGAACATTTTTCACAAAAATCATTCCATTTGCATATTTAAACATTTCTTGCATTACTATGAATTTTTAGGATTTTCCCCTAAATTTTCCCTATTTTTCCTAAGCCCTAAGAGGCATATTTCAATTTTCCACCTAATAAAAATCTCCTGAAAATATATTTATATTAGATAATAAAATTCTCCATATTTTTCTAGATTTTCCAAAATTTAAATCACATTTTTCCGAGCTATACACTAATTTCTAAAATCATTTAAACCTTCTATGAATTTTTAAAATTTCTTTCTAATACTTTAAGTTGTAATCAATGGCTGATATTTTCGGCCACATCATCTCTATGAAATGGACGCATCAAATGAAGCCTCGTCGCCTCTATTATTTCCACCAAACCGGTATTTCTCAGATTTAATCCAAGCCACCGATCTTTGATCCAACGGCTTGTGATCCGTCTTCCACCTCCGCCCACCGTACCGTCTCCTTCAGTCCAACGGTGCCGCCGACTTCGCCAGAATTCACCGTTGCCGCCACTCCAGCTCTCCGCTGCCCACGGAAATCCCTTCCCCAGCATCAACACCTGTCGCCGAACTCACCCGCCGCTTCTCGAATCGCCTCGCTGTCACCCCAAACCCGACAACGCCTCCGTTTTTCGCCGCCGGATTTCGCCGCCGGAACTCTTCAATCCGCCCTCCAAACCAATGATCGAACCCTATAAAAGCTACCCTCCCCTGCGAAATCCCATCATCACTCACCTCCGCCCCTTCTCTCCTCTTCTTCCACCCCGAAACGCCGCCCAAGCTGGATTCTTCTCCAACTCCGGCCACCTCTCAACTCGCCGCCTCATACACCTTTAGCCTTAGCTACAAAGCTAAAAAGCTTCCACTCAACATCGTGAAGCTGTTGCTACCGTTGCCTCGAGCTAAAACCCACTGGAGCTCGTCGCCGACGATCTTCCAAGTCCACCGCCGCCCCAAGCTCGCCGTCCGGCCATTCTAGACCACCCCAAGTCCAACTCCGGCCATCTATAGGTCCGTATTGACCCCAATTCCATGATTCTGACCTTCAATTTCACCCTCCTACTCCCAATCATCCATAATCCCGATTTCCCCCAAACCTAAACTCTGTTCTTCCCTTTTTTCTTTTTTTTTTTCCATTTTTATTCCTTTATCCAATAACCCGAAATGCTGTTAAAATTTGTTAAAAATAATAAAAATAATAATTAAATTCTGTAAAAATATTGCACAAACACCTTGGACAATATAAAATTTTTATAAAATATAAAAAGACCACATTTTTATAAATAAAAACTTTAAAGTAATTTTCTCAAACACTATAACATAAAAGGGAAAAATATTTGTAATGACTTTAAAATACTATAAAAATTTATTAAAAACCTTCAAAGTAAATAGGATTTTCCAACAATATAATAACACCACTTTATTAAATAAAATTTCTCAAAACATTTAAAATATACTATAAAATTTAAAAAATTCCATTAAAAATCTTAAAAATCATACATTCCAGCACCCTCTTTTCTAACCCCTCTATTTTATAAATTCATTTTTCATACATTTCTTTTGTTTGAAGAATTTCCTTCATTTAAATTTAATTGGCTCTTATTGAATCTTCTTTCGTAAAATATAGAACCTAAGGATTGTTCTGAACTTCTTAATCCATCCTGTGAGGAATTCCCGGAATTCTCCAACCTAGTTGACGAAGGCAGGTTTTCTACCCTTGATGCATAAATTATTTCCTATTCCTGTTATTTATATTTATCACATTATGTTGTAGATACGTATGTATGAAATCCCCTTTTTAAATCTCTCCCAAAACCCATAACCAAAAAGCCCCCTTCCTAATAACATGTTTAACATTTTCCACTACCCTAGAATTTAAGGATGATAATCATCATTGAGTTTTGAGTAAAGTAATGTTGAAGAATATAAGCTGGGTAGATAGCTTATATTAGAGTTTGTGGAAGATTTAAAATGCATCCTTTCTTATAGAGCAATTCAGAAAGATTGCTTTGTCGGCTTGGGTAAGGCACCCCGGGAAAAAGGTGCAACACTCAAGGGCGCCAGGTCGAGTGTATGGTTGAGTTATGGCCTGGAATCGTTGCTCTATAAAATATAGAAGTAAATTCAGAAATATCGTTATCTTTGCCGTCTTGGGCTATGGTCACAGCAAGTATGGCTAGTGAAAACACTCAAGGGCAGCAAATGACAAGGTCATTTGTAAATCATTTGCTTTTATAAAAACTTGAATTTAAAATGTTTAAGAATGACATAATTTATCGCCCATCCATGGAAGTCATGAATCTACGGGTAAAGCTGGACAGGTTCTGCAGAGCTGAAAATGAAAACATTGATGAACCCTACTTCGGGTATATGAAGTTATGTCAAATGGGTGATGCCTATCTTATACATTGAATTCATGACCTTGATTTATAAATTTTTTGTCTAGTTAGCAGATGAGCATAAGGATGGTGTTAGAGATAGAAATTGAATAATCATAAAAATTGTTTTGATTTTAATAAATATTAAGTCTTTCATCTATAATAATTTGTATTGCATTTCAGTTAAAAGATGAACTCCACTCAAATAAATCTTGCATGTAGTTAATAGTAATTGCCTATAAGATTCCTGCAAGTACGGTTGGTACTTACCAATTAATTTTGGAAACTATTCATTATCACGAATAGAACCCTCTTATACTGCAGATCTGGATTTTAATCAAGAGGAAATTGATATGTTTGGTCAAGAATTCTAGGCTATTCCTATACACAAGCTCAATAATTGCAAGAAATGTAAATTATTGTAAATATGATGTAAATTATGTTTGTATAAAACTTGAATATTTTAGCTTAAATAAATGTAAAAGCTTGGTGATGTAAACCATTTCTGTATTACTGTTGTAATTTGGGAGTTCAAATTTCAATATTTGATATCGGAATTTGAGCCCCCACACTTCCATGGCAAGCCTCTAAATTATTTCCCTAAAATTTTTCTGTACCCCTTCATACTGCCCGTACGTACTAGACGTATTGCTACTTACTTTTAAATTAAATTTTTTGGACATGCCTTCCAAGCTAACGTACAAAATTTAGTAGTAGGTAACGATAATTATATTGTAATTTCCACTATTTCCAAATTACACCCTTTTTTAACAGCTACCTTCAAAATTACTGTTCATACACACACGTATAAATACGCTCGCCTGTGTATTTCGGTGAAATATGAATAATTTTAGTGTATGATATGTGAAAAATCTTTTGGGACATAGAGATGGGGCATCTGTTGGGTTGGGATGTGGAATGGGACAATGAATAGTGATGGGACATGGCCCAAAAGACTGTAGATGAATAGTGATGGACAAGGGAAATGGGACGTTTGCTGGAGATGCCCTAACCATCTCTGGACAATGTCGTCAATCTGTTAGTGCTGGTAGGACAGTACATAGAAATCCCCGTTAAGACCCCATAAGAGGGTTTCAGACCATGGCACTACGAACTAGTAAACTATACCATTAAAACGATAGGCACTGGGGCTTGCTCGCCGTAGCCACGTCGGCCGAATGACGCCGGCCGTCCGATCGTCGGGCGAAATGGGATCCGACTGTCCGTTTTTACGTTATATATAAAAGCATTTTTTTCTTTTTTTGTCGACGAAGCGGACGAAACCGTCGGCTGGTTGCCCGCGCTAGAACTCACGTCGCCAGCGCGAGTTCGATCCTCAGCCACGCACGTTTTCCCCGGTAGTTCATTCATTGCCTTCTTTTTTTTTTTTCTTTTTTCCCCCCTTTTCTATTTCCTTTTTTCTACGCCGTTTAAAAAAACCGAAAAATACAAAGTTTGCAAAAAAAAAAGAACCATGCCTACACAAAGAAGGTGCATAAAAAGTTTGGATGTTTTTGAACGTTTCTTAAAATTAGGAAAGTTTTTTGCTTCCTCTGCCTTCTTCTTTTACTTCCTTTTTTCTTTTCTATTTTATTTTTTCTACGTTGTGTAAAAATTCCAAAAAAATGAAACCATGCCTGTACAAAGAAGGTCCATAGTTTTAATATTTTTCAAAATTTTTTGAAATTACAAATAATTTTTGCTTCCTCTACCTTCTTCTTTTACTTTCTTTTTTATTTTCTATTTCCTTTTTTCTACACCGTTTAAAAATTCTAAAAAAATTCGAAAGTATGTAGAAATGGAATCATGCCTGCACAAAGAAAGTTTATAGAAAGTTTAGATATTTTTAAAATTTTTGTAAGCTAGAAAAATTTTCAGTTTAAAAAATTTCTCGCTCTCTTTTTTCCTCTTTTATTTTCTTTTCTGTAGGCCATTTAAAAAATTTAGGAAAAGAAATTATATTTTTAAAAAAATTCTAAAGTTAGAATAATTTCGAAATTTAATAGACGTTTTCGCTCTCTTTTCTCTTCTATTTTCTTTCTCCTATACAAAATGTGTGCCCGTCCTATTTAGGTGACTATGAGACAAAGCGGAGTGGCGCGTCACTGGGAGTGGCGCGTCGAGACACAGGCTGGGCGCCAAGATGTCCCAGGCATGGCCTTGAGGGCGACCGCCATTGGACTATCTGGCTGCAGACACGAGCCTGTGCCTCTGCGCCACTAGGACAAAGCGCAGATCTGGGCTCCACTGGACTTCACTGGCTGCGGGCGCGGGTGCCTAGCCCTGACGCGCCACTGGAACTGGCGCGGCAGGCCTGCAATTTTGTTATTTTTAAATCTATGTGAGAGTGGGAGGAGAAAACAAGGGAGGCAGGGTTAAATAGGATTAGGGGAGTGGCAAAAAGGGAAAGGACAAAAAGAAGGCCATTTTTGAAAAATCCTAAAATGGGAAGGGATATAAAGCGAAATTCTCAATTAGGGAAAAAGAATGACAAGTGGGACCTACTTGTCATGGAGTGAGGTAAGAAAGGCTAGGGTCTAATTGTAAAATAGATCTTCGCTAAATTTACTTAACTTAATTTGATACCAAATCTTACTTAATTTAAGTTTAAATTTTTCTGTATTCTAACTCAAAATGAATTTATTAATGTATAAATTGTTGAAATAGGTTTTCAACAAATTAAGCATTTTGCAATTAAGTATTTAAAAGCAAAACTTTTAATTAGGCCTTAGGAAATTTGATGGGAACCGGGAGGTACGTTTGGATTATCACTCCGTAAAAATGCCGGCCTCCCCCCGAGCAAGGAAGTTCTCGCTCGAGCCCGGACACGCCTGACCTTGCCCGGGCCGGAGCCCGGGTTGCTCCTTCCTCGGCCGGACACAGGCCTTTCCATCCCCGGCATTAAATGCTCTAACGTCTTCAAAGACCACTACGTCCCGTCGAACGCAGAGGACTGCGGCCACCAACTCACGTCTTATTACACTATTCCCATGCCGTTTTCCCGTAAGAACGAATGATAGCAATGACGCAAGGCAGAGACAAGCTTCGGATCGCCGGACAACAGGGCGTCTTCCCCATACCGCTGGATAATAGGGCATCACCACCACTGGAACACCGATTACACCCGTATATAAATAGATCGTGCTACTGCACATGAAGGTTTAGCTGCTAGAAGACACACCACATGCCATCGGAGCTCCGGCTAGCTCCACCTTGGGCCGAAGCTCATCATCCACTGTAGACAGTTCGTCTCCCCTTGGTTCGCCAAGTCGGGGGGATTCTCTATAATCTTCCTCACCTCCTATAGACATCACTGGACGTAGGGCTATTACCTCCACACGAGGGGCCCGAACCAGCCTAAATCATGTGTGCCTGCCGTTGATGGTTGCCTGATCGAGCTCGCCTTCTCCAAAGCCCCCGAGACCGCAGGAAAGAGGTCGGTTGATCCTTACACTCAACAAGTAAGCTCGGCGCCTGGGGGTCCCGCACTCTCAACCGCTGACAGCTGGCGCCGTCCGTGGGGATCGTCGATTAGCTTCTGCGGGCAAAGGTCCTCGAGAATAGCGAACTCTCAGGACAACCAAGATATTCGCTTCGATGACCTCGACGACCTGGACGAGTATTGGTCCGATACCGAGGCCGCCCGGATCATCGATCCGGAAGGATACACCGTGGCGGAGTCTCCCTCCCCCATGGATGTCTGCCGCCCGATGGGTGAGTTGGGCTCAGAGTACGTTCCCGAGCCCCTCCAATTCCGAGAGTTACTAGAACAGGAGACACTCATAACGTGCGAAGGTGTCGGTTCATACGAGGGGGTCGACATCCCCGACATTCCGTATGACTCCGAGCACGAGACTGCTTTCCGCGGCGACACGGTCATGACGCCTTCATGCCCGGTGTTCCTGCGGGAAGTCGAAATGGCGGACACCGGCAACACGCCCACTCCCGCGGCTCGGGAGGTTGAGTCGCATCGCCGCCTGGAAGCCGCGCGAGACTGGCTGGCCAGCTCGATTGACCGAGCCTTGTCTACCCGTTGCGACGACCTGGGCCCGAGTACCCGGTTGACTCCCCGTTCGCCGTGTCCGGGGTCCCCGCCCCCGTCCCGCTCATCCGATCCGATCGACAGGAGCCGCCAGCGCCATCGGGCTTTGGCACACGTGGTGCCCGACCTCCGGCCAGATTTCGACCAGGCCGCCGAGCTAGGCGTCGTCGTGGCCGAAGGTCGAAGCAGATTGGTCGGCGATCTTCCTCGCCGACTTCGAGTACTTCCCGGGAGAGCCGAACCCCAAGGGGTAGCTACCCTCGCCACGACCTTCGTCGGGACCTTGACCGGCGAAGGAACGACAGGGCCTCACGCTGACACAGTGGTCGTCCTTCGATCGACGGTCGGCGAGGCGAGCATCGCCATTATAGCGGCTCGACCCACGATTCCGCCCGGGAACAAGACCATTCCGGATCCGGGGCAAGAGGCACTCGCGGTGAGCGTCGTCCTCGCGTCGACCAGGCCGGAACCCAGCCAGGCCACTCGGATGCTTGGCGCGGCGGTGTCTTCTCACGCCTCGGCCCCCTTCAAGGGCGCGAAGGTTGTGAAGCTCGTGGGCACGACACCCGAGCGAGCCACGGGTGCCCCGCCTTTTCCCGCGCACTACGGAGCGTTGCGTGGCCACCCAAGTTCAAACCGGGCCACATCGAGCGATTCGACGGGACTCAAAACCCGGACGAGTTCCTCTCGGTGTACGCTACCACAGTCACGGCCGCGGGCGGTGATGAAGGAGTGATGGTGAACTATTTTCCGCCGTGTTGAAGGGCCACCGCACTTGGCTCTTCAACGGCCGGAAGGTTCCATCCTACCGGGCACAATCAGGCGAGGCCTCGTGGCGAATTTCGGTCTTGTCCTCCCGGAGGCCGCAGGATCTCAAACAGTGGTTCAGATGGAGGACGAGAGCCTCGAGACTATGTCCGGAGGTTCATCCGGCACGGAGCACGATTCGAGCATCCGGATGAAGCGATCGTCGGCCTTCACCGGCGCCAAGAACGCCCGCTTCACCCGGAATCTCGAGCTATACTCGGCTCCTCGCCGCGAACTCTTCCAAGCGGAACGCTACATCAACGCCGAGGAGGCCGTGGAACGAAGCGCCTTCTTGATCGGCCAGCGCCCCCGAGTCGGGCATGGATTCCTGACAAGAAGAAGTCCGACAAGAAGGCCAAGAAGAAGAAAAAGAAAGCGGCCAAAATGGTGGCCGCCATTCTAGAGCAGTCGTCTCCGCCCCAGACGCCGAGGCCAAAGAAGCCTCGCCCTTCTCCGGGCAAAGTAGGTGGTCAACGGCCGGGCAACCCCGGGCAGAAACGAGGGCCTCAGGGACCTTCGAGCAGCCGTTTCTGTCCATTGCACCAAGTGCATGGGCACGATCTCCACAACTGCCGCACCTGGGTTGCCCGGCTCGGGGATTTTTACAACGGTCGGGGGCCCATGCCCGTCCTTCCGGATGCCGGGAAGGGTGGCTCCGACCGAAAATCCGAGCCACGTTCCGACCCACAGGGCCAGGAGAGCGAAGAATACCACGAGCCGAGTCACCACATCGTGGTGATCTTCGGGGGGGTCCGCGGCCTACTCCTCCCGACGAGAGTTGAAGGCCGCGGCGCGCGAGGTCTGCCGCGTAGACCGAGGCGGCTCGGCCCCCGAACACCTCCGATGGTCGGAAACGACCGTCTCTTTCTCCCGAGAAGATTGTCCCTCGGAAATGACAAAGCCTCAGAAGCTCCCCCTCGTGCTCTGCCCGACCATCAGTAACACGAGGGTCACGCGGGTGCTTATCGACGGAGGGAGCGCTCTGGACTTGATATCTGCCCGAGTCTTGGACGAGATGCAAATCTCCCGATCAAAGATCAAGGATATTGCTATGCCCTTTCATGGCATTATCCCGGGCACATCCATGACCCCGCTGGGGCAGATCGTCCTACCCGTGACCTTCGGCAGCCCGAGCAACTTCCGGACTGAGCTGGTCATCTTCGAGATAGTCGACTTTGAGTCGGCCTACAACGCCATCCTCGGCAGGCCGGCTCTCGCCAAGTTCATGGCAGCCACGCATCATGCGTATCACTGCCTCAAGCTCCCAGGGCCAAAAGGGGTGATCACCGTCAAGGGCAACCACAAGGACGCCCTGGAGTGTGACGAGATAGCGCTGGCCCTGGTTGGCAGCCTCGGGCTGGCCCGAGCAAGATTCTCCCAACCGCCGGCCCAAAGTGGTCCTCGGCCCAGAGCGCACCAAACACATCCGGTCTCGGAGGAGGAGCCGCCCAAGGTGGTCTACATCGGGCCGCCTTGGATCCGAATAGAGAACGAGCTCGTCACCTTCCTCCGCAAACGCCGACGTCTTCGCGTGGGAGCCGTCCGATATGCTGGGGTCCCAAGAGAGGTGATCGAGCTGGTGGCGGTTCACTGGTGAAAACCAGTGCTCCAAGCGCCGAGGAGATTCCGCAATGGAAGGCCGATGTCATCAAGGAGCGGTGGACAAGTTGTTGAAGGCGGCCGTTCGGAAGTCGAGCACTGACCGGTTGGCAAATCCGGTCGTAGTTAGAAAGAAGAACGGAAAGTGGCGGATGTGCGTTGATCACACCAACATCAACGGCTCGGTCCGAAGGACAACTTCTCCCCCCGCATAGACCGGTTGGTCGATGCGACGGCGAAGCACACCGATGAGTTTTCGACGCCAGACCGTACCACCAGATCACTGTCGCGGGAGGATGAAGAGAAGATCGCCTTCATCACCCCTTCGAACTTTTCGCTATCGACCATGTCCTTCGGTCGAAAAATGCAGGGCCACTTTCCAACGCTTGATGCAGAAGACCTTCCCCGACCAGATCGGGCGGAACCTAGAAGTCTATGTAGACGACATAGTCGTCAAAAGTATTCTAGCCGAGGCCCATATCCGGGATCTCGAGGAAACCTTTTGTAATTTAAGAAAACACCGTATGAAGCTGAATCCGGAGAAGTGTGTTTTCGGTGTGCACACGGGCATGGTGCTCGGGTATGTCATTGGGTCGTCCGGCATTGGCGTAAACCCGGAAAAAATCGAAGCCGTCGAGAGGATGCAGGCTCCTTTGAGTGTAAAGGAAGTCCAATCGCTCACTGGTCGGATGGCGGCCCTCAGCCGCTTCATTTTCCGACTCGGTGAGCGTGGACTATCTTTCTTCAAAGCCTTGCGCAAACGCGACGGTTTCGTCTGGACCGAGGAAGCCGACAACGCCTTTAAGGAGCTTAAGAAGTACCTGTCGAGCCCGCCCGTCCTGGTCACTCCGAAGGAGCAGGAACCTTTGCTGCTCTACCTAGCGGCCTCCCCCTAGGCAGTAAGTGCCGTGCTCATGGCCGAGCGGGAGGGAATCAGCGCCCCATATACTACGTGAGTGAGGTGCTTCATGGACCTAAGGGGCATTACCACGAGGTCCGTGGCTTTATACGCCTCCTCATGGCTTCTAAGAAGCCGCCACTACTTCTTGGCTCACCCAATCACGGTCCCGACCAGCTTCCCATCGAGGAAGTCCTCAGAATCCTAACGCTTAGGCAAGACGCTAAATGGGCCATAGAACTCGGGGAATTCGACCTCAAGTTCGTTGCCCGGACGGCGATCAAGTCTCAGATACTGGCGAACTTCGTGGCGGAGTGGACGAATCCCCCCCCCGACCGAGCAAGTGACCGGGCGCGCCGAGGAACCCCATTGGACAATGTTCTTCGATGGCTCGCGCTCCTTTGAGCGCTCGGGGGCTGGAGTTGTGTTGACCTCTCCTCAAGGAGAGCAACTCCAGTACGTCATACAATTACACTTCGCTACAACCAACAACGCAGCGGAGTATGAAGGCCTCTTGGCCGGGCTCCGAGCATGCTCTGCGCTAGGGGTCCGACGACTAACCGTGAAAGGGGATTCGCTGTTGGTCGTAAACTAGGTTAACAAGGAGTTTCAATGCTCCGATGACTCAATGGCGCGTTACCTGATCGAGGTAAGGAAGTTGGAAAGAAACTTCAGGAACTTCGAAGTCCTTTACGTGCCCAGGAGAGCAAATACCTTGGCCGACCAACTTGCCAAGTTGGGCACCTCACAAGAACCCGTCCCAACGGGGGTGCTCGTGGAGCTCCTGCTAAAGCCCTCTATTCCCTCCGGAGAAGATGCAGATGAGATGCACGACAACGTCTCCCTCCTTGAGCAAAGCGCAACCTGGATGACGCCATTCATCCAGTTCTTGGCGCACGGGACATTGCCCTAGGATGAAGCCGAGAAATCCCGGCTTATCAGGAGAACTCCTTGCAGACAGTTAGTGGAGGGTGCCTCAGATCGAAGAGGCGCGCCGAGTCCTCTCCAAGTGCATCTCCCAGAAGAGGGGAAATTCCTGCTAAGGGACTTGCACGAGGGTATCTGTAGGGCTCACTCCTCCTACAGGACGCTCGTCGGCAAGGCCTTCAGGATGGGCTACTATTGGCCCACGGCATTGGGTGACGCTCGGGAGATCGTCACCACCTGCCGGGCGTGCCAATTCCATGCCCGGCAAGTGCACCAACCAGCCTACGCCCTCCAAACTATTCCCTCACCGCCATTCTCTCACCGGTGGACATCCTAGACCCATTCCCGAGAGGCGAAGGATGCGATACCTCTTAGTCGCCATTGACACGTTCACCAAATGGATAGAGGCTGAACCAGTTTCGGCATTACGGCCCAGGCGGCCAAGAAATTCTTCCGCAATAACGTGGTCACACGGTTTGGTGTTCCCAGCCGACTGATCACAGACAACGGAACTCAGTTCACCAGCGAACTATTCCAAGAATACTGCGAAGACGTTAGCACCAAGATTTGCTTCGCCTCTGTGGCTCATCCACAGAGCAACGGGGCCGTCGAGTGAGCCAACGGGCAGATCCTCCAAGGAATCAAGAAGCGGGTCTTCGACCAGCTTTCTAAGCTGCGGCAAGGCTGGGTCGACGAGCTCCCTTCCGTCTTGTGGGCTGTCCGCACCACCCCCAGCAGAGCCACGGGCGAAACGCCCTTCCGGCTTGTATATGGCACCGAGGCCATGCTTCCGACCGAAATAACTCTAAGGTCGCCTCGTGTGGACCTCGCAGAAGAGGCCGACGATCACCAGGACAGGTTGCTCGATCTCGACCTATCCGAAGAAAAGCGCGAGCAAGCGCTCGTCCGATCTGCGACTTACCTGCAAGCTCTACACAGGCACGCCGCCCGATCTATCCGACCAAGGACACTGCAAAACGGCGATTTGGTTCTGCGACGCATCCAAGACCTGTCGCGCGCCAACAAGCTAACCCCAAGGTGGGAGGGTCCTTTCACGGTCGTCTCGTCTTCACGTCCGGGGGCTGTCCGCCTCGCCTTCTCCGACGGGCGAATTCTCAGCAACTCGTGGAATATCGCCTAGCTACGCAGGTTCCACGCCTAACCTTCCCCCTTTCTTTCTGGCCCATCCCCCCTTATTTAACTATGGGATCTTCGAATGACTTCTCCTCGAAATTCCCGAGCCTGTTAAATAAAGAGGAATGGTAATCCAAGTTCTTTTTGCCCAAGGTTTTCGGTCTTTTCTTCCTGTCCCGCCCAAGCACGAGTTCTTGTTTTCTAAACCGATTTTTAAAGCGGCCAACGGATCTGAAAAATGCGCCCCGCCCTGAATTTCATTGCTCGGATAAGCCGATAGCACATCGCCCCGGCAGGTTCTCGGCGGTGCCTCGCAGACTTTGATCCCGAAACCCAATTGAAATCCGGAGTTAGTAACTCGAACTCGCGGCTACTTGCCGTGCCCGGTCTCTTGCTTCGCAACGGGGCAAAGACTCGGCCACACGAGGGGCTGGACATCGCTTTTTTGCGCTTCCTCATTGCCGCTTCGCCGTTGTGGGTCTCTTGCTTTCGCAACCGGGGCAAAGACTCGGCCACACGAGGGGGCTGGACATCGCCTTTTTTGCGCTTCCTCGGCTGCCCGGCTTGCCGTGTGCCGGTCTCTTGTTTCGCAACCAGGGGCAAAGACTCGCCACACGAGGGGTGGACATCGCTTTTTCGCGCTTCCTCGGTGCCCGGCTACTTTGTGTGCCGGTCTCTTGCTCGCAACTGGGGGCAAAGACTCGCCACACGAGGGGCCCGAACATCGCCTCTTCAAGGCTCGTTTGCCCGGCTACGCCGTGTGCCGGTCTCTTGCTCGCAACCAGGGGCAAAGACTCGCCACACGAGGGGCTGGACATCGCCTCTTCGTGCTTCTCATTTGGCCACTTTCAGTATGCTGGTCTCTTGCTCGCAACCAGGGGCAAAGACTCGGCCACACGAGGGGCTGGACATCGCCTTTTTCGCGCTTCCTCGGCTGTTCTCTGCGCATCGCCCCTCTTTCGCGTGCTCCTACCTACCCGGTTGCTTCGTGTGTACGGCCTTTTGTTCGTGAGTCACGACTAAAGGCCCGATCTCACGAGGGGGCTGGGTGGGTATGCGGCAGCGAGTAGTAGCATAAATATTTTTTCTCAAAACTGTGTAAGCATGCACAAGAGAGAAACAAAAAGCATCTTGTAATTAAGTAAAGATGTCTGTTACAAACACATGTAACACCACGTACACTACCCCCTAGATTTACTCTTCAGGGCCTGAAGCTCCGCCTCCACATCCTCAAGACGACTCCGAAGTTGAAGAACCTCGATCTGGGCCTCACGCCCCGGCCGGATCTCTTCACGAAGCTTCACCACCCTCTCGGCCTCCGCCTCTGCCAGCCGCTGCCTCCTCGAGCTCTTTGCGGACCCGCTCGAGCTCCTCCTAGGACCGAGAGTTCCCCTCCAGACCCCGAGCATACTCCAAAGCATGCTCAAGCTCGTTCCGGACCCAGGCGAGCTCCGTTTGGGCCTCCCCTAACTCAGAGCGCACCGCCGTCACCTTGGCCTGGCACCGAGCTTCTATGCTCGCGGCCCAATCATCCATCTCAGCAGACAACTATAAGTAAAGAAGCCATCAGCGAAGTTACGAGCAAAAGTTACTCATAGCAAGAAATTACCTCATGACGGTGACGCTCGAACAGCACCCTCAGGTTGGGTCGGGGGCCGACGCGGATGTTCCCCGAGCTTGAAGAAGCAGCGCCCTCCGTGCTCGAGTCCGACCGCCCGGCCGTTCTCGCCTCCACAGACCAGCCCGGACATCCTCCACACCCGGGCCGAGCTTTCACCACCTTCGCCTCGCGGGGCACGGACCACCAAAGCCGTTTGCCCTCGGCGCCTTGCTCGAGAACCCCGAGCTCGGGCCGAGGCGTCCCGCCACCTCAAGCCCGGAGATCGGCTGCGATACTATGCACCGCGGCATGGGCGGGAGGGTCGCCGAGATACGCTCTTCGTCCCCGGGATCGGCCGCGTCGCCACTCGGGCGCCAACTCCTTCGGCTCGAGCACCAATGGAGCGGAGTCCTCCGAGTCTTGTTCGGACTCCTCCCCGCCGTCTCGCTCGGCCGGGCCCTCCCCCGCAATCGGCTCTGTCACGATCGTCGCCGCCAGATCTGCAATGATTCGGGACGCTGCGATTTGAAATGCTTCCGTAATCAGGACCCTAACCCTTGCCTCTGTCAAAGGCACAGGGGGTCTTCTCCCCCACGGGCCCCTGACTATATTCGAAAAAAGAAAATTGAGACCGCGGTAACACGCGGTCGGATGAGAAAAAGGTCGGACTCAGGGAAACTTACCTTCTTCTTCGGCGTCCCGCAGACCTTGCCCGACGTCGGCATCCTCCGCTTGGGGTCCTCCGTGCACCACTGCTTGGTTCGAGGGGCTCTCCGTCCCCCCTACGGTGGAGGGACAGCCTCCCCCGCTCTGCTCGGGCCAGCACCCGTCCGGGCAAGGCTCGCCGCTTCGAGCCACTCCGGACGGTGCTCCTTCGACCACTGAAGGAAGCTCTTGAGTTCTTCCTCGAGCGCCGCCCCGGGGGCAGCGTCCCTCGGGCCCTTGAGCCACGAGGACAACGCCGCCCCGGTCCGGTCCGGATCCGCCCGGGCTCCTCCTCCGGCGTCCCTCTCCCGCTGAGCCCGCCGCTCGGCTCGGCGGCGGCCGCGATCTCTACAATAACGAGCGGTGTGGTCGGATAATCCCTAGAGTATCGAGCAAACCAGACGGACAGCCTCAGACCGCTGTGTACTCCAGGTGAGGCCGCGGCGGGTTGTGCCTCGGCGGTACGCGCACCCCGAGCCGACGGGACGCGCGTCTGCCAGATCCACCCACCGAAGAGGCCCCGCGCTGCGGTCGCTTCGGCCGCGGCTCCTCGTCCTCATCGGACACCCGCGAGGCCCCCCTCCTCTTCTTCGAGGCGACCTTCTTCGTTGGAGGCCGTTTCCCTTTCGTCTCGGCGGTTGCTCGGCGCCAAAGATGGCCTCCAGGCAGCCGGTCTGCGAGACGGAGGTCGATCATTACAGGGGAAATCCCGCCTGAGCGTGAAGATCGACGAGAAACGAATCTGCTCCGAACGGTCGAGAACGTTCTTTGGTCCTCGCCGGCCCAGGTCCGGGTTCTCCTCCTTCCCCAAGGCGAAGAGCTCCGCCACCCGCTCGTTGACCCATCGGTCGTCCGGAGCTTCAAAGAGACAAAATCAGGGAAGAACCCGACAAAGCAGCAATCCGAGCAAGAAAACCTACCGGTGTCCGCCTCGCGAGTAATGTCGCTCCAGCCGGCGATCTCAAAGAAGGGATGCTCCCGGCGCCGCAGGGGAGAGACCCGGTTCCTGAGGAAGTCTCGGGCAATAGCTCGCCGGTCCAAAGCGGCTGTCGCTCAACACTTGGATGGTGTCGAGAATCTTCTCCTCCTCTAGCTCCGCAGCGGTCGGGAGGTCCTTCCTCTCCGTGGCGATTCGAAGTGGAGTCCGCGATCCGCCCCTTCTTCAAGCATAGAACCATCGTTCCACCCAGCCGGCGATGGAGTCCTTCAACATGAAAAGGTATCTGATCTGTTGCGAGCCGAAGCGAAATCTAAAGTACGCGCACCCCACCGACGACGACCCCCCAGTGCGATGGAGCATATAGAAGTGGAGAAACAGACTTACCGTCGGTGGTACGCCGACGAAGCCCTCGCAGAGATGGGAGAAAAGATTCAGGATAAGAATGGAGTTTGGGTGGAGGTTCGTGACTTCCAGGCCGCAATGGCAAGGATTGCGGCCATGAACTCCGACTCCGGGGCGCGAAGCCCGTTGATGGCGTAGAGTTCGCAACTCACAAACTCACCTTCCGCCGGCGCCGGAAGGACCTCGTCGTCGGGGACGCGCCAGGACCTAGGGTCCAGGTGGCCCTGCGCCACGAGGTCTTCTAGGCGCGCAGCAGTGGTTCGCGAGGGAACAAACTTTGCCATCGGACGGAGAAGGCGGAAGAAGGCGGCGGCGGAAGAAGAGGACAGACGGAGGAGACGGAAGAAGGCGAAGACAAGGAAGAAGACAAGGAAGAAGATGAAAGAAAAAGGACGCGTACTGGGTGGGAAGCGAACGGCGGTTTTTATCCCTTCCCACTAAAGAAACCGCCCCAGGAATCTCGAGAACTGGCGCACGTACGCCTGTCACGTCGCTTTAAAACCGTCGACCCACTCACAAGTAACCGTTGGTAGACCGACGTTTGGAATCTTGCTCGGCCGACCCGAAGTTCTGCTCGGGCGGCCCTGGCTCGGCCGACCGGAAGTTCTGCCTGGGTGGCCTTCTGCTCGGGTGGTCTTTTGCCCGGGTGGCCTTTTTGCTCGGCCAACCCGAAGTTTTGCTCGGGTAGCCTTTGCTCGGCCAACCCATAGTTTTGCTCGAGTAGCCTTCGCTCTACTGACCCAAAGTTTTGGTCGGGTAGCCTTAGCTCGGCCAACCCGAAGTTTTGCTCGGGTAACCTTTGCTCGGCCAACCCGTAGTTTTGCTCGAGTAGCCTTCGCTCTACCGACCCAAAGTCTTGCTCGGGTGGCCTTTCGCTAAGGCTAACCCGAAGTCCTGCTCAAATGGCCCTCGCTTGGCTGATCGGGCAATGCCTTGGTCCCGTCCAAACGCCCGGCCCCCGGGTCTTTAGCACACAGTTCGGAGCCTCGAGGGGGGATCCGGCTGAATCCCCAACTCAAGGCTCGGGGGCTAGATGACGGGAACCGGGAGGTACGTTTGGATTATCACTCCGTAAAAATGCCGGCCTCCCCCCGAGCAAGGAAGTTCTCGCTCGGGCCCGGACACGCCTGACCTTGCCCAGGCCGGAGCCCGGGTTGCTCCTTCCTCAGCCGGACACAGGCCTTCCCATCCCCGGCATTAAATGCTCTGACGTCTTCAAAGACCACTACGTCCCGTCGAACGCAGAGGACTGCGGCCACCAACTCACGTCTTGTTACACTATTCCCATGCCGTTTTCCCGTAAGAACGAATGATGGCAATGACGCAAGGCAGAGACAAGCTTCGAACCGCCGGACAACAGGGCGTCTTCCCCATACCGCTGGATAATAGGGCGTCACCACCACTGGAACACCGATTACACCCGTATATAAATAGATCGTGCTACTGCACATGAAGGTTTAGCTGCTAGAAGACACACCACATGCCATCGGAGCTCCGGCTAGCTCCACCTTGGGCCGAAGCTCATCATCCACTGTAGACAGTTCGTCTCCCCTTGGTTCGCCAAGTCGGGGGGGATTCTCTGTAATCTTCCTCACCTCCTATAGACATCACTGGACGTAGGGCTATTACCTCCACACGAGGGGCCCGAACCAGCCTAAATCATATGTGCCTCCCGCTGATGGTTGCCTGATCGAGCTCGCCTTCTCCAAAGCCCCCGAGACTGCAGGAAAGAGGTCGGTTGATCCTTACACTCAACAAGTAAGCTCGGCGCCTGGGGGTCCCGCATTCTCAACCGCCGACAAAATTAAATATAGTAACATGCATATTGATGGAGTGATTTTTGAAATGCTTAACTCACATGCAATGATGCCATGATTTTTTTATTTTTGACAATGGGGACGTTACCGTGCCTTTTGATTGATGCATCGATTGGCTGCTTGGAACTGAATTCGACTGCCATTTTTCGATGAAAATGGGGACGTTACCGTTGTTTCACAGATTGTCATGCCGGGGTGTCAACACTCTTATATGGTACATTCTGCGGTAATAGTAGGCAACTGCGTAAAACCATTCTAGTGCATCATACCGAACCCCAATGTAATCATCGATCGTTATAGGTGCTATAGGTACTCACACTTATTATGCTTAGTCACAAACGTATCATAGATTAATTGTTCAAGTAACATATGACATATTTAAATGTACCGCTTAGTCAAAAGATACTAAGTAGCACAAGGTACATTCAACTAAGTTCAACAACATATTACATCATGAACTTTAACAAACACGGTCTCACTCCTCGGGGTCCTCGTCATCATCCGGCATGATAGTAGGCAAGTTACCAACAAGACCCCTCATGGTCTCCATCTCCACCGTCCTCCTCGCCTTGTTGCGCCGCAGAGTTTGCAAATGAGCCTCCCATGAATTATGCTTGGTAATTGGTCATGAGGTCAATGGTGAACCTTCGCCATCTTCTTCCTTCTCTCCTCAAGCTCTCGCTCCTTCTCCATCTGCCTCTGCAGCTGTATTTGCTATCTGACCTCTCTTGGATCAACACCAGGTGGGTACCTCCCCCTACGCCTCCTCCAGTAATCCAAAGTTTCTGAATCGGTGAAGTAGCCACGTGGCGGCCCCCCACACCCCGATCATGTCATCGAAAACCTTCTTCTGTCTTCAGCAGACAAAGACATGAGTACACCATAATCATGCCTTATCTTCTTTTCCTCTTCTCTACTCTCCTAGCTTGTTCTGGTCACACAAATTCAAAATCTTAGCTTCAAGTCTGTTTTTGCTATATGTCTCCAGTCACACTTCCGTCCCTCCTACAAATATTACGGGAACGACTATCATCAAGCTGAACATGCACTGTGGTATTTTAATTTTAAATAAAACAGATGTAAGTAAATCGTACCCAAAATTCACCATAGGAGTTGCCACAATACCATCCATACCCAAGCTTCGATGGCACAACACCTCTACGAGCCGGTATGCCGCACTTACATGTAGTGGGTGGATATTGCTCACATGGCCAATTCTTCTCGCTAGAGTTGAAGGCTTCCACTTCCTCATTAGATGGCCAACAAGCCTTGTGTTCATAAATGTACTCCTGAAAATCACAGAGAGGCCATCCATCCTACAAAAAATAACATTGTTATCAAACTACTTTAATGCATGAGACTAACTTACATATGGACTAGGCATGCATACACTTACCTGAACATTGCGCGAGCAACGGAAGAAGGGGATAAAGTCCACCCCTGGGTTAGGCCGTACTAATATGGACTGAACATACCAATGACATAGAGGCGGGTTTACTACCTGGTTAGCACTTGCCACCGCCCTCTCCTCCGTTGTCATTTCCGGTGGATTTGGCGGAGGAGGAACCCAACGCCCGAAATACTAAATTGGCTTAGTTTCCATGGAGCGCCATGGGAACAGCCGGATCCTCGGATCAAACATTTCAGGTCCATCAATCCACTCGAAAAACCAACACTGCCGAATAGAGCACCCGCCAATGTCTTCATTCTTCGCACCACAAGTGTAGAAGGCTCTACCGGCAGTATCATGGTCCCTCGACTGTTGAACCTCCGCAGGAAGGCCGTGCTCACAAAGTGGAACCGAAAACGGTGAGGCCCAAACTGGAGTATTTTTACCCCTAGGGCAATTCTCATATTTGAGCAATGGCTTCGCCGTCACACTATCGTTTCCTACAATATAGTGCACGATGGCGGAAAAATAAATTATTTTATCAAAATGTACTCCGCATAAACATACATCTTAGGCTTAACATTAGTACTAAATCAAATATTATAAAAAAAATTCACTACACAATCTAGGCATTTTCACGAGATCATCAGTGAAGACAAAACAACTACGCAATTCATGCATCTCCACGCTAAGTTTAACTAGAATCCTAACCCTAACCCTAACCATAAATCAATTAAAAAATTCATGAAATATTATGAAAAAAAATCACTACACAATCTATACATCTTCAAAAGATTATCAATGGAGACAAAGCCACTACGCAATCCATACATCTTCACGCTAAGTTTAACTAGAACCCTAACCTTAACCCTAACCCTAACCCTAAATCAATTGAAAATTACAAAAAATACAACCAAAAGACACCAAAGGAGAGGGGGTCACCTGCCATGATGAAATGCAGCCTTTTCCCAAAAAAAACTTGCCGGATCTAATGCTCAAAGTATTTGGGAATGGAGGAGGAGAAGAGTGGTTAGAGAAGAGGTGAAATGGGAGAAAATGAAGAATGGCCGAGCTAGGAGGAGCTCTGGAGGACTTTGTATCAGGCCTTGCCACGCCAGGCGGCATGGCGCGGCAGGGTGGGGCCCAGACCTGTCGCGCCCGCGAGACTGGGAAGATGCACCGGTCCCACTGGTCAGTCCTGCTGCGCCGCAAGGACTAGCGCGGCAAAGGTGGGGCCCGCATCCGCCACGCCATCCCTTGCCTTGCCGCGGGCGCCAGCGTGGCAGCCCTTGCCGCGCCACATGCACTGGCGCGGCAGTGCCTGTGGTCGGCGCTGTTTCGAGTGGCGCGTCCAAAAGGATTAGAAACAAAAATATTTTTTCACCGGAATTAATTTTAAATTAATTTTTAAAAAAGGTTAAAAATAAAAAAATTTCAGAAATACACGACCCGTCAGCAATGCAAACATCAACACAACGCTCAGCGCATCAGTAAAGATCTTCAGATTTAGAAACAAAGAATACAAGGCAATCAGGTGCACATCGATTCAAAACCATTTCTTCCCTGTATAATGTACAAACGAACTAGAGAGCACACTATATTTGATCAGGACTCGTATCAACCAGTAACATTGCAGGATAACATCAGCAATCTACTACTCACAGTAGCTCATCAGAACAGTACCATACGAGAATTTTAGAAAACAAGATGCTAGTACTTACAGAACCTATGCAAGACGTCCATATGATAAAACCATCAGGACCATCGTTGCACCTGGTGGAGCTCCTGGAGCATGTAACATACGCTGCAAAAATGACAAGATATACAACACTTGCCAGGATATCATCCATTTGTATACGCATGACCCCATCGAGCAGATAAACCGAAGATGTGATGTACCTGTGTAACAAGAGCGGATTTCCCATAGTACTACAAAGGCACCTCCCTAAGTGTCCCATCTCACTCTGAGATCCATAGACCTGTCCCACCCCTATCTCATGCATTTTTGCAAAACAAAAGTCATTCATGTTTTTTAAATTCTCGCATGAGTCCCTCTCATTTTCCCCTCTCCTCTGGTGGCTGGCCCTAGCTCCGCTATCCTTCCCCGCTGCCAGCCCTAAGCGCCATTCCCCACGCCCCATCGTAGTTGGGTCGAGGGTTCGACCATAGAGTGGTGGTCGAGGCAGGCTGAGCCCTGGTTGGCAACAAGGAGGGAGGGCGAGGAAGAAAATCTTTATCGCGTTCCCTTAATTCAGGAATAGGTGATGAAGGCTACTTGTTCCTTAGTGGACCATATATGAAGGAAAGAGGGTTACTTTTCCTTTACGACAATTAGAGTTGATTCCCTTACTTGTAGTTTTTGATCGATTTTGTGTATTTAACATATTTAAGAGTGGTTGAGAGAGGCTTTGACACGGTGGCGGCTCAGCGCGGGAGAGCGGTCCTTGGGGCTAGCACCGTCGTGGCCAGCCACTGGGAGGGTGCAAGCACCGGGATCGACCACTAGAGGGGAGGGAGGAGTGAGAATATAGATAAAGAGATAGGAGGGGTTTCCACATGAAATTTTGAAAGAAGAGATAGGAATGGATCTTGTTCATTGATCTTGGAGTGAGATCAGACGGCGGGAAGGTGTCTAGAACCATGCACACGTGAATATGAATTTCCTCTATGTAATACCAGCAGGAGATAGGAAGTGCACCGTAAGCACCTGGTAGGCTAGCACGGGCATGATACCATATCCAAGTAGAGCATGGCTTCGAAGCAACGGTCCTCCTTAGTATTAGGTACTGGCACTATGTCATCCTTCTTATCAACAAGAGGTTTTGCAAGCGAGCAATCCAGCAGCTGACTTGCTAGAGAAATATTTGAGACCTTTAATGCACTGGGCAAAATAACAAGCCATGCATGGTATGACATTCTAGTCCAAGAGGAAAAGCTCACCATCATTCATCAAGCTCATATCTGATGTGTTATTCACAGCCTTCGTCGCCAACGCCCATCGGTCGCTCCTCCGAGTGAACAAAACAATACCTATTTTCATGGTCAGCTTTTGCAGGTGGAAGAATAACTTTTGTAATTTCTCCATGGTATTCAAACAGCTTTTTCAGCTGCTCTTGGCGGGCAGGTTCTTGACACATAGAGAATGTTCTCATCGGCTTATCTTATTTACTTATAAGTTGAACTTCAAGAGAGTTTTTCAATATGGTTTGGAAAGTATGGTGAGCTTGTTTGACTTGCTTCTAAGAGGTCTGAGGCATGGTTTCTAGATAGGAAAAAAGACTACAAAAGCCAAAGTAGTTGAATTTTTTATTCGAAGATAAGTAGATAAGGTAAGAAGATAAACCAAAGAGAATGGATTAACCTAAAAACACAAAAGTGCAAGTTCGTCTAAAATAAGGTTATTTATATTCATGCACCACAAAGTTACAATTTCATATATATGCTGTTTAAAAATGGGTAATTTAGATAGATGCCAGTATGTCACTGCAAAGTTGCAAGTGTAGAGAGTTGTTACTCTATGTTAGACCAGCTTATATGCCGAGCTAGGCCGGGTTTCAGACCGAGCTTTAAAAAGCCCGGTCACCTGGATGAAAGCCCGAGCCTGGCCCGGCCTGATTTTTTCTCAGCAAGACAAAGCCCGAGCCTGGCCCAGTCAGAAGCCTGAAGGCCAAAAGCCCGAAAGCCTGGCCCAAAGCCTTTTACTCCTATTATTTGTAACTTGCACAAAGCCTGAGCCCAGCCCAGTCAAAAGCCCGAAGCCCGAAAGCCCCCCTGAACCTTACTTCGGGCTGGCAACTGAGGCCTGAGCCCGGCCCGATGTGCAAGCTTGGCCCAGCTCAACCTAGAAAAATTGGACCGGGCCGTGGGGCCGGTCTGCCTATGATCAGTTCTACTCTATGTATCAATGACATGTGAGATCTAGACCTACATGTCATCGATACATGGAGTGACAAATATCTGATTTCACAACTTTGTAGTGGATATATCTAAATAATTCTTAAAAAAATAGAAAATTGCTTTCATGCCATTACAAAGTTGGATTATCACAAATATGCCATTCGACCTCAAACATTATTGCACTAACTTCATCATATTTACGGTTGATTTACCCTCCTCCCTTCCTTCTACCCCTCTCTTCCTCTCCTCCATCTGAGCTCAGTGGAGCTCATGCCTACCAACACTCCCTCCTCCCTTCCTCCTCACATCCATCAACTCCCTCATCATCCTCCTAGCATTGCTGTTGTCCTCCTCGAGCACCACCACTTCGACGTGAGCTCCTCCCATGATGGCTCTCTTCTTCGTCTTCCTCTTTTCTCAACCGATGAGGCCCGCGTTGCCTACTCTACAAGCACTAACGATCCTAGCACGAGCCTCCTCTTCCTCTGTGCGTGTCGACGAAGCAGCCGCTGAGGACAATGTCGGTGTTGCCGCTACTTTAGTGACCCTCTCCCGTCGGTGAAGCATCTGAGGACTGGCGCCGGTCCGTCCCTCTACTCCTCTCTTCCTCTCCGCTCCTATCCCATCTCCGACGACCCCTTCCTATCGTCAGAGATGGCTCAGGGGGTTAGCCCATGTGCAATGCTGGCTCTATTTTTTTGCCCTATTTCACTATTCACTTACTATTTACCTCTTATTATAATCCTATTTTACAATTCACCTTTGCAACCTGACCCTATTTTCTAATCCCTACATATCTCTCTCTTATATTTACGCCTAACCCTATTTCACTATTCACAACCCTATTTCTAGAGTAATAGGGCCAACTCGGTAAAAGTACAGTGCTACCATTAAACATACCCATGACTCATGTATCGGAGGCGAGCAGTAGGGACTGGACAAGGACTCCCAGTTGCTGCTTCTGGGTTGGCGATCATCATGGGATTGAACCTTCTAGAGATAAATCACAAGCCAAACAAAAAAAAAAACATAAACAGAGGCATGCATGTCAATCGAACTTCTTTTTTCCGCTCTGTTGCCTTCAGCCAAATCAATCATTTCCGAGATGATTTAATACTTGTGTTTATTTTTAAAAAAGTTCTAGTCCATTTTAATAATAATTTGTGTCGTCTGCTATTGTTCAGTAGTTTATATTAGCACACAGCACACATGTTTGCCCTAATTATTTTTCTGGTTATTTTGTATTTAACAGGTAGTTGAGTTACAACTTCCCTCATTTTTCAGTGACTATGACCCTCGATCTGCTGCAGCTAACTTTCCTTCCAGTGATGCTTCTTCACATCATTATTTGTTTCTACAAAAATGCTATTTATATGTCACTGTGTTTCTTTTTGTTCATAGTAAATAATATCTTGTTTTGTCCTAATTGTATTTGATTGTCAGGTGTACAAGCATATCTTGCTGGCCTTACATTTGCATTAGCAGCATCGCCTTGCAGTACACCTGTTCTCGCTACCCTTCTAGGATATGTCGCCACTTCAAGAGTATGCATAACAGGACACATAAGCTGCCTCAATTTTACCATGGTGTATTTTATTAGTAAAGTGTATCTCTGAATGTTGTTCTTTTAAAAACTTTGGTTTCTGATCTATACTACACTTACTTCAGTATGCTCGTCTAATTTTCTCCATAGAAGCCGACGTAAGTTATAGGCTTGATCTAGTTTATTTGTTTTCTTAAATGATGATGAAGTCCTGTCACCACAACTAAAACCTTCTTCTGGCAGGATCCAATTGTTGGAGGAAGTTTGTTATTGACATATACAACTGGTTATGTTGCACCTCTTCTCGTTGCAGCTTCTTTCGCTGGAGCATTGCAGGTATATGTGTAGAAATTTGTTTAATATAGACAGGATAATGCCAACGATATAGGAACTTTGAGTCTCTCTTGGACTTGATTTATAGCATCGGACCAATGGATTGACCACACCTGTTTATTCTTCTTTTAATGCCTGATACGTTAATTATCTTCTGTAGAGTTTGCTGTCATTCAGAAGATATTCAGCATGGATAAACCCAATCAGGTATCTACTTCTTTCTAGATCTTGAGGAGTTGAGGGTCTCCCTGTTAAGCATAATCTCTGGTTAAAATCTTTCTTTGCGAAGTACTGTTCTAACCTGTTCGCAAAAAACAATGCTATTTGATTATTGCCATTTCAATCCCTTGCAGATATTCTAACAAAAAAAATTCAAAGAAAAACCCTCACAAAAATTCCCTTTTTTTTAACCTTTTTTTTAAGAAATGCCTTGCACTAACATTTGGTTGTCAGTGGACAGGCTGTTTCCTGCAACGTCAATGGTGATGTAGGATGTAGACCAATGTTGGACAAGTGTTGCAAGACAACGAGTCAATGATCACTATTTGTCGGACATGTGAATATATGTAAGATCTGCAACGTTAAGTAGCTAAACAATGAAATTAATGCTCACTAAGGTCTGTCGGTTCTTGTTAGGGATGTAACTACGTAAAGTTATTCAGAATAACCAAAACATCTTGAACTTATCAGTCGTTACGAACCTTGATACTTTCGGGTTCACAAATTCATGTTGTTTATTTTCTGTGCATTGAAAGAATTCATGGAAATTCATAAAAATGGTCAGGGCAGATAAATATTCCTACGCATAGTTGATACCATTGCCCCTGTTTGAATGCCCGCGGCCTCAATGGTAGGTTTTGAGAGTTTGAATAACCGGAACAGCCGGATCATCTGTTTTGGTTGTGCTTCAAAAACTTTAAGAAGTGGCTTCATGATTTTTAAAAAATCATAGCATTTGATTTAGAGAGCAAGTTTTTTACCGGGGGAAAAACAAAGCAGCTAAAATGCCTGGTTCTTCTTGGCTTAAATTAAAATAAAAAATATATAACTAGAGATATGTCTTTTTTACAAACTAGACACTTCAGCGCTTTATTGCCTTTTTTAAGATCTTTGCGTTTTTCTCAAAATCCTCAAAACCAATATTTAACGATTTTTTTTGACTTCCCAAGCCCTTTTTTTAAAGATCTTAGTGTTTTGCTGTCAAAATTCTCAAAACCAATTTTTACAACTTCTCCAAACCCACTAACAAACGTTTGCAACTTTTCAGATTATAATCCACAACAATTTGTTAGCTAAACCAAACAAGGCTAGGAGCGTTCTTTAGAGCTGATCTGATTTGTTGATAAGATGAACAATAAATATGAGGGGCAACCGGCCTCCCTCCCCTCCTGTACTGCTCTGTCATCAGAAGAGTGCAGTGAGAGAGAGAAACAAGGGAGAGATGAGAAAGAATCACAGGAGGAGGAAGAAAAGAGAAGGGTAGGAAAGGGGTAAATTTGAAGAGCATATAGGGTTAAAAAAGTCCGTGATGGCATTTCGAAACGAGTGATAAATGAGAGAGAACCCGGGGGTAGGGAGGAAGAAAAGAGAAGGGTAGAAAAGGGGTAAATTTGAAGAAATTAAAAGGTCTGTGATGGCATTTATGTGAGGAATCTTACTTTATAATGATATTTCTGTGAAATCTAACTTTTCTGATTTTATAATGCTATTTCTGTGAAGTTGAAACTCTACGGTGGTATGGATATAATTTACCCCTTTTTTAAGGAATCACCATGTTGTTCTTTTGAGCTGAAACGTTGCTTTTGACTATACTCTAAAAAGCTCTAAGCCTTTGATAAGGACCTTTGAGGGGCTGTGGAAATGATTAAAAATTAGTTTTGAGAACTTTGAGAAAAAAAACTAAAATCTTAAAGGAATGGCTGCAAAGTGCAAAAGCGTTTGACTTGTATAAAAATAATAAATATTTCGTTTAAAATCAAATTCTGCTTTTGAGCTGAGAAAAATAGGATGTGCTATGTAGGTTTTTCGCTTTCTAATGGCTTATTTTGAAATCGACTATTAGCCGTGGCACTTATCTAACTGACCCTAAGAAGAAATACAAGGAGAAGTGGAGTTAAAGCACATGCGTAATTAACTGCAAACAAGGAGGCTGATCGTGATTCATGCCTTACTAATTTGGCGCGAATTAGAGTACCTAGGCCCGCGCGCGCATAGCCCAACCCAACTTCGATGATTAGGCCGGCTTTCGAGTCAGACTCGGTGTCTCCAACGCATATGGCGCTATAAATCCACACGTCCGGGCACCGCCTCTCTCACAATCACAAATCGCAATTCACAATTCACAACTCGCGATTGCTTGGCCTCATCGTTCGATTGATTCGATGGAGCCGGATCATCAGCAACCGGAGCGCCGCCGCCCGAGCGTGCCCCCGGGCTACGACTTCGACCCGATCCCCGAGGAGCTCGTCCACGGCTACCTCAACCCCTGGATCGCCGGCCGGCCGCTCGGCGACGCCCAGGGCGCCGTCGTCTGCTTTGCCGACGTCTACGGCTGCAACCCGGCGACGCAGACCTACAAGTTCAAGAACTCTGGCCACGACGGTCGCTGGTACTTCCTCTGCGTCAACAGGCTGACGGAGGGGGGCGAGGGCGAGGCCCAGCGCCTGGTACGGCACTGCGTCGACGGCGGCGGCGCATGGCACACCACGTCCCAGGGAAGGCCCGCTTTTGAGAACGGGTGCAGCCAGCAGACCTTCAAGTACCGTGACGCCGCCGGCAAGAAGACAGCGTGGCGCATGGAGGAGTTCGCGAGCGACCTGGAGATGGCCTCCGACGACGGCGCTGGCGTCAAGGTGATCTGCAAGGTGTACGTCACGCGGAGGGCGCCGGCGGCGCTGGACGAGGTGGAGCACCAAGAAACCAAGGCTGGGGCCAACAGGCCGGCGCTTCACCGGGAGCTTGTCAGCTTCGTGGCGCCGCCTCCGGCCGACACCACCTATCAGCGAGGCCGACTAGTTGAACCGTGTGGATCCAAGAATGTGAAACACTACTATACTAGCTAGCTACTTTAATTACCTCTTCGATGATTCCATTGCTGTAATCTTCATTCTTTTCATTATTATTATTTTTATATCCATCATTTCAATCTTTTGTACAATCTGTTATAGACCAAATTAATCCTGAGCGTAATGCCTAATCTTTTCATGTACGTTGCACTAGTAGGCTTCACAAATCTGACAAAAACCACTGTGTTTTCTCACTTACCGACACACTATGTAAAGCAGGTAAACACACGCAGGATCATGTGTTCTATAATAATTTTTTGTCGATACACTATTGAAACTTATTTTTGCGACTACAAATAATAACAAGGTTGTTAAGTCTCTAAGTTTGATCCATACACATGTAGTGAATACGCACGTATCTATGCGTGTGATATGAGTTTGTGTAGGTCCTTTTGCATGCCCTTTGCATGCTTTTTACAAAAGATACTTGGTGGCTATGTAAGCCAAGTATGGTCCGTGCCGGCCGTTAGTGTGGTTGCCACTGTTGCTTTCTCCTCCTTACCGCCTTGCGTCGGACACGCTGGATCCACTTTATAATTGTATTTCTATTATTCCAAACTTTGCAGTTAGATGGACAAAAGAAAATCATATAAAATATTACAATACAAGAAACTGAAGGACGGTAGAATTGATGTTTATCTGAAGCTTGACGGAACTTGTGCAGAGCTGACAGTAGGAGCATTTGTATCTAGCTTGAAATTAAAAAAATTCCTTATTTGTCACTTATATATACTTGGCCGATTTTATGATCTGCTATTATAATTTTTGAACTTCATGATTTAGCGTCATCTCTCAAACTCATAAGAGTTTGCTTTTTATTGTTTTAGATCGGAGAGAAGTATTGAATCATTGATAGCTAGGCCATTAGACAACACTTTTCATGAGGGTGTAGGAATGACGGTGTGGGAAGGCAAGGGGGTAGCGAGGGGAGGCGAAGGCCCTGAGTCAGTGCCAAAAATCGCCACCGGTGTCGAGGGAGGCGGAGCTGCGTGCTAGGGGAGACGGGACGCTGCGGCGGGTGAAGGGCTCGGGGGTTAGCCCATGTGTATCTGGTCCTATTTTTTGGGTTCTATTTCACTATTTATTTTCTAATCATAACCCTATTTTACTATTTATCCTTGCAATTGGCCCTATTTTTTTAATTCCTATATATCTCTCTCTTATATTTTACTCTAACCCTATTTTTACTATTCATAATCCCATTTGTACAGTAATAGGGCCAGCTACAATAAAGGTGCAGGGCCACCATTAAACATAGTCTCACGACTCAAGAGTCGGAGGGCGAGAAGTGGGACTGGGGTGTGGATTGATTTTGGCTTAAACCAGCGATAAATTATAATATAAAAAAATTGTGGACACTCGATAGAGGTTTGGAGAGCCAAAAAAATGTAAAAAGTTTTTGGGAGCTTTAAAAGAACCACTAAAGCCTCACAAAAATGGCTACAAAGTGATACAACGTTTGGCCTGTACAAAAATAATAAATTTCTAGCTATAGTAGCTTGGCTTACACATAAAGCTTAAGTCTAAATAAATTGTGTTGGGGGAAGTACGTGGCCCACGGAGATACGGCCCACTAACTTACCTCCGGCCCTACGGAAAGAACGCCCGGGTTTGGTAAGCTCACGCCCGAGCTTGGCAAGCTCGCGCCCGAGCTTTCCTGCTCCGGAGCACGAGTCGCTCGCCCTCCCCGGGCTTCCGAAGCCCGGGGCTCGGGACCCAAGGCAGACTGCGCCGTGCCGCGCGCTGGCAAGCTACGGGTCCCGCAGGTCACCGCAAGTTAAATGCGGCCGCGGTCACGAAGCACGCCTGACACAAACCGCTGGCAGGTTGGTGGTAGGTCGTGTCAACGGTCAGCTTACCGTCCGCCCCTATAGAGAAAGACATGTATTGCCTGGTGGCGGTCCGAGCGACGATCTGGGCAGGATGAGAAAATACACCCGAATATCTGGCGGGCCTCGAGCTTCCGCCACGCCCCAGCACGACAAAACAGAAGAACACGGCTAGTGACCGAAGGACAACGTGGTGCGTCACAACGGACCAAGGTCAGGCTACAGTGTCCGGGGGCCGCCTATAAAAGGGCGCACAGGCCACAACCAAGGAGGACCTCGAGCAACGAGAGACACACACACCAATCAACAGGAGATAGACTTAGACAGAAGAGCACTCGGCCACCATAGAACAAGAGCACTTACACTCACGTAGGAGTTCTAGTTCCAGGCGGTAGTTCTTCGCGTCCAGGTACGGTAGAAACACACATAGTGCCTTGAGCACTTGTTGTACTCGAGCCCGGGCTTCCCGAAGCCCGGCCTCACCCTCTTGTACTCGTTTAAGCTTGGCATTAAACGAAGACTGGACGTAGAGCTGTTATCCGACAGTGGAGGCTCGAACCAGGATAAAAACATCCGTGTCACACCAGGCTTGGCGCGTCCAACGCGTCGACCTCCTACCCTCGGTGGCGCCCGGCCAGCGGCCGGGCCTCTGTCTAGGGGACAGGGCCACCCTCGGGCCTCGCACCCCCCTTCTTGCTCATCGGCCTGCGGAGGCTCGTCTCCCAGTCGTCGATAGCTGGCGCCTACTGTGGGGCCCGATTGCGGTCTTCTCCCCTCGATCGAGTCGAGGATGGCCTTGTTGTCATACGATGACGACGAGGGCATAGACCTCAACTTCGACGACTGCGACGATCTTGACGACGTCGACGAGTCATATGAAAGATGGCAGGCTGGTTTCCTCACCAAAGCCCAGGCTGACGAGATGGAGGTAGAGGCATCGCCCACCTCGGGAGCAACTGTTCGCCCTCCAGCATTGCCCGGCCAAGGCGGCATTTCGCTGACTCATGTCAGTGAAACCCTCATGGAGGGACTGGAGGCACCGCCACCAGTGCCACAGCTGGACGGACCACGCACGTTCGTGGTCTTGTCCGAAGAGGAGGATCGGTCCTGCGCGCGCAACTGGCGCCCCGGCCCGTCAGGGCAGGCAGCAGACCAAGGCGTGCCCATGGTGGTTGAAGGTGCCGACGGCATCGTCTCCGTGGGCGACACCAACATGTCCCCCTCGCGGGAGCCCGCCTCACGCCACGTCTTCGCGGCGTCAGGCGAAAGGACTCCGCACCAGACGCGCGCGGACCCAGGCGAAGAGCACCATCAGCGCGATGGCCGCTCAGAGCCTCTTCGCTGGGTCGGTCGGGCGGACCTTGGCGGGCATCCGCCGTAGGCCTGCCGACCCAACGCCTGCCACTCGCGCCGCACACGCGCCCTCACCCACTACTACCATCACCAACCCAGTTCTGCGCATTCAGCAACGGTTAGGGCGATTGCCCAGGTTATGCGTGACCTGGAAAAGGATCCGCGTGGATTCACCATGGCCGACCTAGACGCTGCAGTCGCGGACGGCCTAGAGGAGCTTGCCGGGTGTCGGGACCCGCAAAACGGAGTCAAGTCCCTTCTGTGCTTTACCTGTACTAGTCCCTGGATCAAGTAGCTAGTACACACAGATTCCAGATCTTTGGATCATTGCCATTACAGTTTGAATAAATATTACAACAGAGTGCATTACAAGGTGCTAAATCAGAGTACAAAAAAAATTCAGGCACGCAGGCCTTACACAGCGGAAGCCTAACAGTCTTCCATAACTCGAAATGGAAGAGGCAAAATACAGCAATCAATTCCACAGGCAGGCTATAGTAGCGTCCTAGGCGTTAGAGAAATTTTCGTCTTGAACTCCAGCAATGAAATCTTCATCTTGGTACATCACCTCCTCGGGATAGGGGCAGTGCTGATCCAGACCTGCTCGTTGGAATGAGCAGCCCCGCATAAAAGGCGGGGGTGAGTATACATTATACTCAACAAGCAAGGCTGACTAAATGCATCTAAGGTTTACAAGGAAAGGATAGGGTTCTTTTGCATAAAGCCAGTTTTGCAAGTTGCCTAAGATTTTATAAAACAGTTTGAAAAGTGTTGAGGGAAAAACAAATATTTACATCGTTTTATTTGAAACTCCGGCCTCGACCGGTTTTGCCCAAACCTGGCTACTCACGGCACCCACCGTGCAAATACCCTCATCGCTCACAACACCCACTGTGAGGAGAGAAAACAAAACACACGACGGCGATCGTGGTTTTCCTTTAAAAACACCATTTAAAAAAAACAAATAGATAAGAAGTACCATGAGGCAGCTCCCCGTCGTCCGCCCTTGACCGTGGGCACGGCTATCATGATAGTTGTACACTCTGCAGCGGTTGTACGCTTTACCCATGCGAGGTGGTTCTTCCTCGGGTGCCCCCAAAGAAAAATGGTCACCACAAGGCTTTTCTCCAACCTTCCCCTAGCTAGGACATTTCATTTGAGGTTTCCTTTGCAATGCCCTCTTGCGCTGCGGAGACAACACCGATTGCCTACTCCACTAACCTGGAATGCCCTAACTAGAAGTCCGAAGGATACTAGACGAGGGCCGCCCATCTGAGCACACATGGTCGCCTTTGTTAAACTTAGCTCGTCTACTGAAGGAATCGGTTTTAGGGACGGGGTGGTTCCAAGATGGACCCAAGTATCGTGCTTATTGCACCAACCTTGCAACCACCACCCCAATCAGGTTTTATAAAACATTTTACCCGATAGCACCCACTATCAACTACACCCATTTGCAAACACGACAGCACCCACTGTCTTTTAAAATCATTGATGAAATAAGCATTGAGATTATCATGTCCAAGTTCAATGTGGTTGCAACTAAGCATAGCTAACATGATTAAAACCTAATTCAAGGGCGAAGGTATTAATTTAACAATATTATGATAACCTAGGGTAGCAAGGGTGGTTTTTATAGCGATACTTTTAGTTAGGGTTTTTAGCTAACCAACTACCAATTAGCATTTTTAAACTTTAACATAGCATGCTGTTTAATTATCTAATAAAACCATTTAAAAACATGGGATCAAAGATCAGCACTTGCCTTGATCAGCACTCTCTTGAAGATCTTCCACAGGGTAGATCACGGGGCTAACGTCGCTAGTCCCTAACAACGAATTAAATCAAAATAAACGCGAATGCTCAAAATAAAATATGGGATGACATGTATGCTCATGCTTATGCTAAATATCACAAAATGGTAACTTTTTTATTTTCTGGTCAAAACAATTTTTATTTAAGTTTATCAATACAACAATTATTTAAACAACCAATTTTAAAGACATTTTATCCTTTTATCAATTACACATAAATTTAAGTATTCTAAAATATTCATGCAAAAATTACAGAATGGAAGAACTCATTTTTATGAACATTCTAAAATTTATTTGGTGATTTTTGGACTTGTAGAATTAAAGTTATGAAATAAACAATTTTAATTGAATAAGAAAAATAGAAACAAAAATAGAGGCGGCCGTTGGGCTCGGTCTTGGTGGGCGAAGCGGCCCAGCTGGAGTGGTGGCAGCAGCGGCGGCTTGCAAAGAACGCCTTGGCCCAAGCGCTGGAAGGCGGCCACCTGGGCAGGGCGGCGGCCCCGTCTTGAGGCGGGGCAGTGGCCCAGTGCGACATAACCTTGGTGGCCCACCATGACATGGCAACGCTGGCGGTCCACGCGCAGGCTACAGACGCGCAGCGCATGGCAGCAGCCTTGCTTGCGACCAGCAAGATGGCGGCAATACAAGCGGCATATGACCGCTCATGGCGGCGGCCAGGTTCGTTTCTTGCGGCAAATTACCAAGCAGACCAGCGACAGTCGCGGAAGCGGCGGCGGCGGCGGCTTCGCCGCCTGCAGACGGCAGCGGCGATGGCGGCTTGGCTTCGCCGGCAGCGGCTCCCGGTGGCGGCACGGGCTGCACCCGGAGCGCCTCGACCTAGGGAACCACAAGAACAAGGAAGAGAGGAGAAGAGCTCACCGGAATAGTGCAAAAATCGAGAAAATGGGACAACTCCGGCGAGGTCTTCGGCACGCGATTCCCGGAGCTATGGACGTCGGATCGACGAGTTCCTGGGCAAAATGGAACCGTGAGTGAGAGATCTAGGACGTCCCGAGCAAATTTGAAAATGGAAGCTTACTCACGGCCGAATCGAAGAAAATGGAAACGGGGGAAGGAGGAAGGGAGGGGTTCGGCTGGGGGTTTTTGTACGGGAAGGAGATAATGAGAGGAGGAATTAGTGGGGATTAACACTGCAGACTAGTAACTGAAGTCATTAGGGGGTTTCATGATGTAATTAAGGTAGTGTAGGGAGTTGGAGGGTTAGGAGAGGGAATGGAGAAAATGTCTGCGTGAACAGAGAGAGTGAGTGAGCAAAGAGAAGAGGGAAAGAGAGAAGGAGAGAGAGAATGACAAGTGGGACCAAGGGGGAGAGGGAGGGTTTTTCTTTAAAATACTTTGTTTTTATTTCTGATTTTCCCATCTGAAAACAAATTCCAAATTTTATTTTCTCTTTTTGAAACCCAAATACTCTACTTTAACCATTTTATAAAATATTTGCAAAACAACTCAAGTAATTTTTTTATTTTATTATTTTTTTAATGTTTTTATTTAACAAGTAACATACTCATTTCTTTGAAAGTTATTTTATTTAAAAAGAATTTTAATGCAATGCTATGCATGATGCAAATGAATTTTTGGTTTGTGAAAATGAGGATGTTACACCGGGGACCTCGGCGAGCACTTTCAGGCCCAATCGCGACACCTCAAGCGGCTTGGCAGGCGTCGATCGCATCAAGAAAGCGCCCACGTCCTGGCGGGTGGCGCTCCCCAGCGCACCCCGGACGGAGTATTTTCCCACCTCGGGCCGCTTCCGGGCGGAAGGCCCCCCGTTGGTAACAAAGGGGCTGCCCCAAGGTGTCTGGCCTTCTCCCGAGCTTTACGCGAGGCTTCTTGGCCCCGGAAGTTCAAACCCGGGAACATCGAGAAGTTCGACGGGAGCAAGAATCCCGACGAATATCTCGCCGTGTATACTACTGCCATCTTGGCCGCCGGCGGTAACGGGCCGTCATGGTCAACTACTTTCCTACCGTCTTGGAGGGAATGGCCTAAACCTGGCTCTTTAACTAGCGCCAAGGTTCTATCATAGCCAGGAGCGATTGCGAGAAGCGCCGGACGAACTTCTAGGGCGCTCGTGCATACTCGAAAACCGAGGACCTCAAACTCGTGGTCCGAAGGCGGGAAGGCACAGCAGGACTACGTCCCGCAGTTAAATCAGTCGCATAACACTATTCCGTCGATCTCCGACGAGGTCATCGTCGAGGCCTTCAAGGAGGGGGTGCGGAATACCCGTTTCACCGAGGACCTTGAGCTCCATCCGATCCACACCGCAGCTGATTTATTTCGTGCTGCGGAGGGATACATCAACTCCTCCAAGGCGGTAGAGCACAAGAGAGGCAGAGTGGAGGAGAAGTCGGTGGCCCGGACTGGAGCAGACGGCCAGAAGGGCGACGCCAAGAAGAAGAAGAAGAAGAAGAAGAAGAAGAAGAAAAAGAAGGAGCCCGCCGCCCCGAACTACATCGCGGCGGTGGAGCCCGAGAGGCCCGCTCCCCTGACGGTGCCCTCCCAGCCAGCCAGCGCAGTGGCGGAAGCAGTCGAAGTGCGGGCGAGGCGGGGCAGCTCGGCCCGGCCTCGGCCGGCCTAGAGGCGAACCCTCCGAACAACCGCCATCGCCTTCTCCGCCATGTCTGGTGGCGACTGCGTAGTGCGGGGCGTGGGTAGCGCAATTGGAGGATTTCTACGCCGGACGCGGGCCCATGCCCGAACTCCCCGACAACGGAGTTCTAGATGATCGGGCGCCACAGGGTGGCCACGGCGATGCCTTCCAGGAGGCTTGCGGGCACGTCGCCGTGATTTTCGGCGGCGCGTCCGCCTACAGCTCGTGACGCGAGCTTAAGGCCGCTGCCCAAGAGGTTTACCACCTCGAAAGGGGTAAGCCCGGAGACGCACCCATGCGGTGGTCTCACCAAGCGATCACCTTCTCCGGGGATGGTGTCCCCGGAATGACAAGGCCTCGGCGCTGCGTGGTGCTCTGTCTACCATCGACAACACACGAGTCGTCGCGTCTTTGGTGGACGGCGGAAGCTCCCTGGACATCATCACTGCTCGGGTTCTGGAGCAGATGCAAGTCCCGCGGTCCAAGATCAAGGACATAGCCATTCCTTTCCATGGCATCGTCCCAGGGTCATCCCTGCAACCGATCGGACAGATCGTACTGCTCGTAACATTCGGGGCCCCCTAAAATTTTCGGACAGAGTACGTCACCTTCGAGGTGGTGGACTCCGGGCTTCCGTACAACACCATTTTAGGACGCCCCGCGTTGTCCAAGTTCATGGCGGCCACCCACCACGGGTACCACTGCCTGAAGATGCCGGCTCCTCACGGGGTCATCACGATCAAGGGCAGCCACAAGGCCGCTATGGCCAGCGACGAGAGCGCCCCACTGATGGTCGGACAGCTCCCAGAGCGCGGCCCAGCTAAGGCCGATCGGCCGCCAGTCCGCCCCAAGGTGGCCTGCGAGCCGAGAGCCCACCAAGGCGATCTCCTCTCGAGGGCGACACGCTAAGGTCGCCCACGTAGGGACCAACCTCGAGTCCAAATAGGAACTCGAGCTCGTCGCCTTCCTCCGGGCTAACGCAGACGTGTTCGCGTGGGAACCGTCCGACATGCCCGGAGTCTCAAGGGAGCTAATCGAGCACATGCTAGCCGTTCAGCCTTAAAAAAAGCCTATCAGACAGGCCTTACGACGCTTTCTCAAGTGGAAAGCCGATATCATACAGGAGCAACTCGGCAAGCTCCTCCAAGCCGGCTTCATCCAAGAAGTCGAGCATTCCAACTGGCTCGCCAACCCAGTCGTCATCAAGAAGAAGGGTGGAAAATAGCGAATGTGCGTCGACCATCGCGACCTCAACGCCGCCTACCCCAAAGACAATTTTTCCCTACCGCGCATAGACCAATTGGTCGACACAACGGCGGACTCGGCGCTTATGAGCTTCCAGGACGCCTACTCAAGCTATCACCAGATCGCGTTGGCAAGGGAAGACGAAGAGAAGGCAGCCTTCGTGACACCTTTTAGTACCTTCTGCTACATGACCATGTCGTTCGGTCTGAAAAACGCGGGAGACACGTTCCAGCGATTGATGCAGAAGACGGTCCCTGATCAGATAGGGCGCAACGTAGAAGTATACGTAGATGACATCGTTGTAAAGAGTAAGGTCCCACGGGACCATGTGACCGACCTTCAGGAAACGTTTGCTAATCTCAGGAAACATCGAGTCAAGTTGAATCCTGAAAAGTGCCTTTTTGGTGTCCGGTCCGGGATGTTGCTCGGTTATGTGATAGGAAAGGCGAGCATAGGGGCTAACCCCGAAAAAATCGAAGCCATCGAGAATATGAGATCGCCAACCCGCACCAAGGAGGTGCAAGCCCTCACCGGGCGGATGGCGGCTCTCAGTAGATTCATATCTTGTCTCGGCGAACATAGTGCACCTTTACGAAGAAACTGCGCCAAGCACGATGGTTTGAATGGTCGAAGAAGCGAGGCCGCTTTCGGCGGTAAGCGCTATCATCCGCCTCCGTCCTAGCCATGCCACAGCTCGGGGAAACTCTACTCCTCTACTTGGCGGTCGCCCCGCAGGCTGTGAGTGCTGTACTAGCAGTCGAACGCAAGGGCAAACAACAATCCATCTACTACGTAAGCGAGGTATTGCATGGACCTAACGAGCGGTACCCCGAGGTTCAAAAACTTTTATACACCTTGCTTATGGCCTCACGGAAGTTGCGCCACTATTTCCAAACCCATCTAATTACGGTCCCAACGAGCTTCCCGCTAAGGGATATCATTAGAAACCCCGACGCAAACGGGCGGGCCGCAAAGTGGGTAGTCGAGCTTGGTGAATTCGATATCAAGTTCGTACCACGAACAGTGATCAAGTCCCAAGTCGTGGCCGACTTTTTGGCTGAATGGACCGGGCCGGCCGACCCTTCTGGAGGCTCGCCCGAGCTTACAAGCCAAGAAGCACACTAGACCTTGTTCTTTGATGGGTCGCACCAATTCGAGCGATCAGGTTACGGTTTTGTTCTCATTTCCCCCAAGGAGAACAAATTCAGCATATAATCTGACTTCATTTTCCCATAGCGAACAATCTTTGCGAGTCTGAAGGCCTCCTAGCGCCTCTGAGCATGCTGCGCGCTCGACATAAAACGGCTAACAGCGAAAGGGGATTCGCAATTGGTCGTCTGCCAGGTAAACAAGGAGTTTCAGTGTTGTGACGACTCAATGGCGTGATACTTGGCAGAAGTGAGAATGCTGGAGAAACACTTCATGAACTTCGAAGTGTGTTATGTTCCTAGACTGGCTAATAGCCTGGCCGACAAGCTCGCAAAGCTCGGCTCCTCACAAGAAACCGCCCTGGCAGGGGTGCTCGTGCAGCACCTACTAAAGCCCTCTATTCCCTCCGGAGAAGAGGCCCCCGAGAAGACGGCTGCCTCGACCCAAACGATCGGTACCGTTTCATTCATAGAGCAGCGCGACACCTGGATGACGCCATTCGTCCAGTTCTTGGCGCATGGGACACTGCCACAGGACACAGCTGAGAAATCCCGGCTCCAAAGGCAACCCCGACCTTACTGATTACTCGGGGGCTTGTTGTACCGTAGGGGTTCTAACGGCGTACTTTGCAAGTGCGTGACCTAGGAGGAAGGCAAATTTCTCCTCCAAGATATCCACGACGGGATCTGCGGGGCCAACGCCTCTTTCAGAACCTTAGTGGGGAAAGCCTTCCGCATGGGGTACTACTGGCCCACTGCGTTGACCGACGCAAGGGAACTAGTAAAATGTTGCCTAGCCTGCCAATACCACGCTCGAGTGTCCCACCAGCCAGCATACGAGCTGCAGACTATGCCGCTGACCTGGCCATTCTCGACATGGGGAATGGACATACTTGGTCCATTCCCCAGAGGCCTAAAGGGGTGCACGCACCTGTCCGTCGCCAACGACACTTTCACTAAGTGGATCGAGGCCGAACTAGTGTTGTGCATATCAGCCCAAACGGCCAAAAGGTAATTTAGGAACAACGTCGTGGCCAGGTTTGGCGTCTCGAGCAAGCTGATCGCTGACACAAGCGAGCTATTCCAGGACTACTGCGAAGAGCTCGGCATGAAGGTCGCCCTAGCCTCGGTGGCTCACCCACAGAGCAACAGTGTGAATGAGCGTGCAAATGGGCAAATCATGCAGGGCGTTAAGCGCCGAGTATACGACGCTCTCATCGAACAGCGTCAAAACTGGGTAGAGGAACTATCCTCGGTGCTTTGGGCAGCCCGGACAACCTTCAATCGAGCTACTGGAGAGACCCCATTCAGGCTCGTATACGGCTCGGAAGCGGTCCTACCCTCCGAGCTAAGACTTGGTTCAGTTCGCATTGATTTTGCAGGTCAAATTGACAACAACGAAGAACGGCTTTTGGATCTCGACCTATCCGAGTCCTGCCGCGAGTAAGCACTATTGCGAGTGGCAGCATACCAGCAATCCCTACGACGGCATGCGGCGAAAAGGGTACAGACCCAGACCTTGCAAGTGGGCGACCTGGTTCTAAGACGAGTTCAGAACCTGACCAACGCCAATAAGGTCACCCCAAGGTGGGAAGGTCCGTACAACCGTCAGTATAGCCACACGCCCGGGTCAGAAGCAGCTATGCGGATGGTAGAGTCCTCAATAGCTCCTGGAATATCGCTTAACTCCGGAGGTTCTACGCTTGAACCAAGGTCGTAAGTCTCCTTTCTCACCCCTCTTTCTCTTTTTCGTTTTTCCTCTCCCTAGTGAGCCCTCAAACAACCCCCAGAAACCTAAACCTATGATCGGGCTTGGGAGAAGACTCGGGCTGTCTCAGCACACATCTGCAGAATAGCGGCTATACAGAAGCTACACCCCCGGGATTCCCTTGCACACGGGTAAGCTGATATCCATCGCACCACGCAAGACACCGCGTGGGCAAACGCTTTTCGGCCCTATATCATAAGCCCCATAAGATTATCGCAGCCCGAGATAACTCCAGAGCCCAACACTCTGCCTCTTACAGAGAAACAGAGCAAGGGCCACGAGCTCCGTTCTAAGCACGCGGTCTCTCTAAATCACGACCGACCTTCTGTCAATCCAGAAGCTCGGCCATGGCTCGGGGGCTAGGGTCGATTTTTCAAAAATTGATCTCACGACCGACCTTCTGTCAATCCAGAAGCTCGGCCGTGGTTCGGGGGCTACGGTCAATTTTTCAAAAATTGATCTTTCTAAACCACGACCGACCTTCTGTCAAATCCAGAAGCTCGGGCGTGACTCGGTTGCTAGGGTCGACTTTTCAAAAATTGATCTCTCTAAACCATGACCGACCTTCTGTCAATCCAGAAGCTCAGCCGTGACTCAGGGGCTAGGTTCGATTTTTTAAAAATTGATCTCTCTAAACCACGACCAACCTTCTGTCAATCCAGAAGCTCGGCCGTGGCTCGGGGGCTAGGATCGATTTTTTCAGGGTCGATTTTTTAAGGGTCAGTTGCCCGAGGGTCGACTTTCGATCTTCTCTAAGCCGCGCCCGAGCCTCTCTTCAGAAGCTCGGCTATGGCTTGGGAGCTAGGATCGATAGGACTATACCCCAACCTTCAAATCCTTCTTGCCTATACGACTACTTGTGTTCATTTGTACGCAGGAAAAAGACAAAAGAAGGAGGAAAAACAAACAAGTATATTGATCTTCGATGCCGATTACAAGAAATGCCGACGAGCGCGAATTAGCTCTTCGACGATCACGTCGGCCACCTCGGCGAAAGCCGAGACGACCTCGATCAGGACAGCGACGACGGTGACGTCACGGGCGCGAGCTTCCTCCTCAGCAACCTCGGCGAGAGCAAGATCGTAATCCGCCCAAAGAACCTCCATGAACTCTTCGTGGTTCATGAGAGCAGGCGGGGCGTCCTCTGGCGGCGGCGCATCGACAGAAGTGGCAGAGCGAGACGGAGACGCCATTGCAGCAGAGGTTCATCGGAGGAGGAGGGGTTGTACGAAGAAGTTTGGAATGACAATTGGTCGCCGCATCAGCCTCTTTTTTATAGCCAAGCCCGGGAAATCGAACCGATTCCAGGAGTAATGGCATCGGGAAGCGACTCAGATTTGAACCGTTTCCAAGACGACACGCGGATGTCTCTCGGGACGTGGCGCAATAGTCAAATCGACGATCGGCATTCCAGGAAGAAGATCGATCGGAGGGGCGACAAAGGAAAAAACAAAACAATAACATTACTCTTAAAAGAGTATCTACAGAAGGGCAAGTCGGATCACAGCCAAAAGAGAAGGAAAAATACAAAGGCCTATGGCCCGGGCCGGCACCTAAGCTTACGAAGCTCGGCATTGGTTCGTCATGACGGTCCTAAGGCTCGAGGAGGGCCCTTCTGACCACTCCGGGCAGTCCGCATCTCTGTCCGCAAGGCCTCGTTGGCCGCTTCCAAGTCCCGGACAGTGTCCCGGTGGTTCTTCAGCAGCTCCTCCGTCTCGGCCGCAGCCGACTTCACCCGGGATAGCTCCCTGGCGAGGAGATCGCGCTCCTCCGCTGCACGGGCAGCCTCGACAGCGCGACACGCCTCCACCAACCGAAGGCGCTCCTCGAGCTCGGTGAAGCGGTCGCGTTCGGCCTTGAGGGCCTCCTGCGACCGACGGGAGACCTCCCCGTCGTCTCCCCGCGCCGCGGCGAGGGCCGCCTCCGCTGCAGCAACACGAGCTTCCAGGGCCACTACCTGGACCGAGCTCGAACGAGCTTCTTCCAGCTCGGTGCGCGTGGCGTTAGCTCGCTGTCGCCAGCGTACGCCATCTGCCTCCAGGGACTCCCGCTCGGCCTCATGCTCAGCCCCGAACGCACACGCAAGGCCAATGACCTCGCGGTAGGCCTACACCAAGAAAGCGGGCTCAAGAAAAAGAAAGAACCAAAGTAAGATCGACACAAGACTCCAAAGGCCAGGCTCGAAGGTACTTACCCGCCTTATGGCCGCCGCGAACTCGGACTCGCACTGAGGCTGGGTAGCGTGCCTAGGCACGGGCAGCGCCACGACCAGGCCACCCAAGCTATCGCTCGAACTGCTCGATCCCTCGGAGACCCCCTCCACAGGCTCGGCCACCTCCCTTGCGAGCCCGGCCGCCTCGATGGCCTGAAGGCATGGCTCGGGGGCAAAGTCGATTTGCACCCTGGCATCCGCCTTCGGCTTGGCCATCTTCATGCTCACCAACTACTCCGCAAGGGGCTGGCCGGGAACGGGCCGAAGCCGGATGGACTCCTCCCGGCGGCTTCCGGCGAGCGACAGCTTTTGCTCGACCCACGCCGGCGTCGCCACGATCCACCCCGCGGCGACCAGCAGGGCCACGCTCCATAGGCGCACCGGGACGATACTGGCAGCCGTGATGACCCGGACCGGCCAATTCCAGCCGATCAGGAGCGTGTCGCCCATGTCCAACGGCGGGACGGGCAGATCACACCCCGCGAAGAGCTCTGACAAACCATTGAAGTCGATTGGGCGCCACCCGGACCTGGTCCGCCCCTCGACGCGGAGTGGCGCCAGGACCGATGTCCCGTTGTCTGTCTCCACCTCCACGATCACGGCTGGGCAGCGCACGTCGCTGCGTACCACCAGCGGGAGGAAATAGGGCCCCGAGCCCCGGCGCCTTTCATGCTTCGGAAGGGGATCGTTCTCCCGGGCCACTTCCTCCGGCCGCACCGGGATGACTTCCCCCGCCCCGGCGGACATGGCGAAAAAAACAAAAGAGCAATCAAGCACGCCCGATCAAACCCAGGATCGTGACAAGCGGAGAATAGAAGAGAGAACCGAAAGGCACGGCAACCTACCGGCAAGCTCAAGATCCGTCATCGCCGACCCGCCGTCCAAGGGATCATCATCCAACACCAACCGACGCCTCTTCGGCACCGGCTGGGTATCCCGCGCGTCGGTAGAGTCCCGGTCCCGGGAACCTCTAGCCCGGGCTGGGTCGGGAAAGGAGGCAGAAGCCCGGGCCACCGACCGCCCCGCGCTGATAACCTTGTCTCGACGAGAGAGCTCGGTCCGCTTCTTTAAGGCGGTGCGTGCTCATGCAGCTCTCTTGCTGCGCGGGACCAAGCCAGCGCCGCCGCCGCCCGACGAACTTCATTGGGAAGAGCGGCCCTGGCCGCCACCGGCGTGGTGGCGTCGTGCCCGGCCTCCTCATCCGCTTTCCTCTGCAAACAAGCCAGGGAACATCAGCCCGCGCCCATAGAGGGCCGCCTCTAGGGGCGCTTAGCTCATGGGAACACATACCTCGTCGAGGATGTTCCGGATGCCCGAGCCCGATGGCTCGTTGTGGTTCGCGGGCAGTAGGAGCCCCACGGCCCGGACCACGTCATCCTAGGGCAGAGCTGCGTGGAAAGAGGAGAAAACATCAAAACACGCCCAAAGGAAGCTCGACGAGGGACCGTGAGGCTGAAAGGGGAACTTACGGGAAGTGCCTTCGCGGGTGAGATCGTCCTACCCACGGATTTCGAAGAAAGGGCGAACCTGCTTCCGCAGCAGGCTCACCCGATGCCTGATGAAGTTGGCTACGATGTCGTAGCCGTTTAGTCCTCGGCCGGCCAGGTCCCGGATCTTGGCCGCCGAGACTGCCTCCACCGGCTCAAGTGAAGGGCGGGGCAGCATCAGCTTCCCGGGGTTCGTGTTCGCGAACCAAAGCCCGCAATCACTGAGCACCTTGGCGTAGTACCATTGCGACGCCCACCCCCGACGTTTTCCTTAGCCTTGAACGCCGGGTACGCAGGCTTCATGTCGCGGCGCAGCTTGAAGTAGGCGCACCCCGCCGCATTGCTCCCACCAGTTGTGATCAGCTCGTAGAAATTGAGAAAAAGGCTGACCGACGGCTCCACCCCGACTAACGCCTCGCAGAGATGCGCGAAGATCGTCAGGAATAGGATCGAGTTGGGATTGAGATTCACCAACTCAATCCCGCACTGGGCCAGAACGGCAGCGAAGAAGTCGGGCTCCAGAAACCGGAGCCCGTGAAAAGCAAAAAGCTCGAAGGAAACAACCTCTTTGCTCTCAGGCGCAGGAGTTGTCTCCTCGTCGGCCGTCCTCCAGCCGCCGATCTCGATGAAGCCGGTGGCAGCCAACCCCTTCAGGGCGTCCTCGGAAATGAGACTCCGGGTGAAGGGCGCCATCGAAGGAGGAAGGTCGGGAGGCGACGGTGGCAGAAGGTAGAGAAACTGAAGAAGAAAGGAGGCAACAGCACAAGGGAGCGTAAAGGAAGCAACGAGGGGCAAACCGCCTGTTATGAGCCTGCGCAGGGGAGATGAACCGTCGCCTGTTTGCCTGAGGGTGCGAAAACCAAGGGGAAAAAGCGGGCGCGATAAGCTGCGTTCGGTTGGAATTCCAGCAGAACTGAAACAGCAGCAATCATTTCACCCGGGGGCAGTTACCAAATAAACCTCCGAGCGGCACGTCTTCGTCCCACTCGAGGCTCGGGGCTAGCTGTTGGGAGGAAGTACGTGGCCCATGGAGATACGGCCCACCAACTTACCTCCGGCCCCACAGAAAGAACGCCCAGGCTTGGTAAGCTCACGCCCAAGCTTGGCAAGCTCGCGCTCGAGCTTTCCCGCTCCGGAGCACAAGTCGCTCGCCCTCCCCGGGGCTTCCGAAGCCCGGGGCTCCGTACCCAAGACAGACTACGCCGCGCCACGCGCTGTCATGCTGCGGGTCCCGTAGGTCACCGTGAGTTAAATGCGGCTGCGGTCACGAAGCACGCCTGACACAAACCGCTGGCGGGTTGGTGGCAGGTCGTGTCAACGGTCAGCTTACCGTCCATCCCTATAGAGAAAGACACGTATTGTCGGGTGGCGGTCCGAGCGACGATCTGGGCAGGATGAGGAAATACACCCGAATATCTGGCGGGCCTCGAGCGGCCGCCACGCCCCAGCACGGCAAAACAGAAGAACACGGCTAGTGACCGAGGGACAACGTGGTGCGTCACAACGGACCAATGTCAGGCAACAGTGGCCCGGGGCCGCCTATAAAAAGGACGCATAGGCCACAACCAAGGAGGACCCCGAGCAACGAGAGACACACACACACACACCAAGCAACAAGAGATAGACTTAGACAGAAGAGCACTTGGCCACCATAGAACAGGAGCACTTGCACTCACGTAGGAGCTCTAGTTCCAGACGGTAGTTCTTCGTGTCCAGGTATGGTAGAAACACACATAGTGCCTTGAGCACTTATTGTACTCGAGCCCGGGCTTCCCGAAGCCCGGTCTCACCCTCTTGTACTCGCTTAAGCTTGGCATTAAACGAAGACTGGACGTAGGGCTGTTATCCGACAGTGGAGGCCCGAACCAGGATAAAAACATCCGTGTCACACCAGGCTCGGTGCGTCCAACGCGTCGACCTCCTTCCCTCGACGGCGCCTGGCCAGCGGCTGGGCCTCGGTCCAGGGGACAGGGCTGCCCTCGGGGCTCGCACCCCCCTTCTTGCTCATCGTCCTGTGGAGGCTCGCCTCCCAGTCGCCGACAAATTGAAAAGCTAAATGCTTTGCCTTTTTAATTGAGCTTTTTTTTATCATGAAGCTCTTGAATATGACATAAACGAAATGGATCAGCTTCGTGAAATGGATTTAAGAACTTCTCGAAGTCTAGTTCCATATTTAACTCAGCTAGCTTATTTATTTAGCTCAATCATTTCGAATATTCTTTTTAAGCTGAAAAGAACCCGAAGGTTGAGTAAGTGACCGCCAGACAAGGCAACAGGTGGAGCAGGAGGAGCGTGGATTGCAGTGAATAGGGCAACAATAACTGGGACACGTTCCAGGGAGGAACAGGGGGTATACACAAATATAGATTTAGGTGGATGATATCGCTAGTTTTTTTTTTCATGGATGAGTAAACAGCCTTGGGCATTGATCATGTGATGGGCGGTATGGATTGGCAAGGAAAAAGAAAGAGGATACGAATTCCGTACCATTATCACTCACGACTGGACTCTTTTAAATGGCAGGGAAAAAAGGTGTTAAGAACTACCAAATGGGACAATGAACTGTTGTTGCTTTCTAAGCATCTTTGAATTCCCAGGTTAGAATTCAGTCTGTCTTGAACCCATGATGCCTGAATTGCACGTGGATTTGCAGCTCACCCGTCCATTCGCATGCAAAGCGGATTTTATCCACGATCACCGGATGTGCTATAAGATTCATGTTCGTCTGTCACTCTCTCTCTCGCATGCTCTTTGCAAAAAAAACCCTAAAATTTCAGAAAAAAAGAGTGATCCAGACCTTCTTTTTTCTCCCCTCTCCCTCTCTTCTCTCCCCTCCGACCTGTCCAAGCTAGCTTGCCTCTGCACGCGTGGCCACCGGTGATCACCACCCTCCTTGCCGGCGATCACGCCAGCCCCCACGTGAGTTTCCCTGCTGTTCACTGATGCTCGGCTCAGCGCGGTTCGGCCTCGACGCAGTGCAGATAGCCGATAGAGCGGTTTGTGTCGGCGCCGACATGGTCACCGCTGGTGAGGGCGATGATCTCCTGTGCCTGTGCCCGTGTAGAGGAGCCAGCTCAGCTAGGCCGAAAGGGGAGAAAGAGAGGGAGAGGAGAGGAAGAAGAAAGGCCCGATCATTTTTTTCCCAAAATTTGAGCGACCTTTTTGCACAAAAGCATGTGAGGGAAAATAGAGGTTAATCACAAATCTTTGAGCACATGCGTCTAGAATAATCTGAACCAGAAACATCTCGGATTCCTCTAAACGAAAAAAAAAAGAAACGTCTCGGATTCTATCTTGCTATCACAATTTACCCAGTATCCATGGGCGTGTTTGGATGGTGAGCCTCACTGACCTTACCATTTTTTGGCTCGCCCTGAAATTTTGGCTATCGTTTGGATTGTGACCTTTGTTTGGCCAGTCCTGCCAATCCACGGCTCGCCGATGGAAATTACACGCGCACGGAGACATTGGCAAGGGCGTCAGAATCGGCCGCCCTCGCCTTCTGCGGGCGCGCCAACGCAGCGGCCCCACATGCGCAGTGACTGCCAGTGACTAACAAAGCGACTAACAAGAAAATGCATTTTTCTTTTTATTCGATTTAATCTTCTTATTTTTGTATAAATTTCACACTTTGTCCAAATCACATGAAATAAATTTTATAATTCATTTAAAATTCTAAGCAATCCATTTTAAATACTTTTCAACTTTTTTGATTTTTTATTTTTCGTTGGCAACTTTTGAGGGCTACAAACCAAACGCCTTAAAATTTACCCTCAAAAGGTCATGCCCTGGATTGGCCATGACCTTTCATTAGCATGGCCAATCAGGGCTATGATTCAAACACATCCCATATCTCCTACAAAAGCTGCCTACTGCAGCTTGTCCAAGCTGACCGTACTTGCTGTTTTGTAGGGCATTCTTGGATTCTTCTTAGGCTAGCTTTGAGTGAACCTTAAGAAATTATGTTTGGTGGGCATTGGATTAGGAGCATAGGACGACGAACTAGCAAGTTCCTACTCTCAACTCTCAACTCATCCCTTCACTGTTGACATTCTGCGTCTTTTCTCGTGGCGCTTTGAGTAAAACTAAAGAAATTCATGATTTGGCAGTGCTGTTTCTCTCTCTAAGCATTTCTGAAATGATATGAAATCAACAAACAAATGGTAACAGCCATGTGTACTGGCCAGGTGCAAAGTTTAATTGTTACCAACAATTCCTAATGCTACAACATTAATTTTGAGAAAAATTGGTGTTGTTACACTGCATATTTTCTACCTTTGGTGTAGCACACTTCACGTGCCAGTGATACTCAGGCCCGGTTCTCATTAATTTATCTTATCTGACTTATTTGTCTTATTTAACTTATTTGAATTTTTTTCTAATTTCGAGAGCTTTCTGAGGTAGCCTTGAGAGTCGGATCTTGTGTGTGTTTTAAAGGTTTTAGATAAGTCTTTGAGATAGAAAAAAAGGATTCGAAAAACAAATCATTTTTATTTTAAACGAAAATAAATCCTAACCCCAAATAAGATAAATAAGGCCTGATAAGCTGACAAGAATAGAGCCTTAGGGTCCTATGTCAATTGGCAATCCATGCACTATGTCCCAGGCCAATTTTCTCTTAATTTTGTAAGGTCCAAATTACAACATCGAAACCTGCAATTTAGTACGCGTTCGCTAGAAAACATGATTCTGAAATCACTGATCACCTGTATCCCTTCTAATGGAGAATCTTTATTAACATAAATAAACTTGAAATTGATCGCGATTTAATTCACAGTTTCAGTCATCCTATAGCAATAGTAGCGCTACTTCCATTGCTCTTCACTTCTGCTAGCCGCCATGCTTCTCCGGCAACAGCCGTGCGCCAGCCTCCGGGTCGTCCTCCTTCGCCGCGGGCATGGATGCCGCCTTCCTCTCGGCCTCCTTGGCCTTGAGCCCCTGCAGCTTGGCGTGGTTGTAGTAGGCGACACCGAGGAAGGCAATGCCGTAGCCGACGAGGTTGACGGGCGTGACGGTGTCCTTGATCACCGTCCAGGAGAAGGCGATGAGCAGCCAGTCCTTGACCACCCCAGCGACGTTCATGGTCAGCGCCGATGTCTTCCCGACGAGCAGGAACACCGCCAGGTTCAGCGCGAACGCGCACAGCGAGTTGGTCCCGAACACGAACACGTCGGGCCGGCCGAGCCCCGCCGCCGCCGCGGTGCGCAGCCTGGGGAGCTCGACGAAGTACCATGGCACGGTGAGGAAGATCAGGCAGCAGGGCGCGATGTAGTAGAGCGAGGTGATGGGGTTGAGGGCCATGCCCTTGGAGTTGAGCAGTATCTGGATGAGCACGAGGCGTGTGGCCTCGGCGGCGACGGCGGCGAGCTGGAGCAGGACGCCGAACGCGTCGAAGCGGGCCTCGCCGTAGGCGGCGACGGCGACGCCGGCGGAGATGCCGAGCATGTTGAGCATGGAGGCCCTGCGGAAGGAGTCGGTGCGGAAGGCGATGGCGAGGGAGTAGACGGCGACGGGCATGAGCGCCTTGAGCATCTGGATGAAGGAGACGGAGAGGTAGATGTAGGCGGAGTTAGAGAACCAGAGGGAGAGCGCGTAGAGCGCGCCGATGGGCAGCACGGAGGTGGCGTAGAGGCGCGGCGTCATGGCCGGCGAGGAGGGGACCTCGACGACGCGGAAGAGGCGGACGAGCGCGGTGGCGAGGGAGGCGCAGAAGGCCATGTGCACCATGGTGAGGGAGATGGGGAAGGGCCAGTTGTACATCTTAGGGTCCAGGATGTACTTGTTGTAGACGATCACCGAGAAGCTCAGGCTGATCCACACGCTCACGTACGCGTACGACAGCACCACGGACCTGAGCACCGACGGCGCCGGCGCCGGCGAGGACGACGGCTCCACCCCCATGGCGTTCTTGCCGGCGGCGGCTGCAGCGTCGTCGCCGCCTGCACCCATTGGGACGACTAGGAGTGGATTGCCAGAGCGAAGCTGCGTGCCGCACTGTGGCCTATGGCTTTCCTATAAAGATGCGTCCTTTGACGCTCAACCACCAGCTCAGTTAAGCGCAGGTGCGAGTTGCTTAATTAGCTGGTATCATCGTGGTTAATGCATGAGATGCATGGAACCTTTACGTGGCCGTGGTTTCAGTTCTCGGCTGCGTTGCTTGAAACTAGGAGATCTTTGAGGGGTGAAAGAATGGATTATTTATGTTGGGGCATCTGTGTACAGTGAAGCTGGCACTGACATTTAAGTGCGATTGAAGCTTAAAGCAGCGGTACGTATGGACAGCCGGCCAGGATCACGGATACATAAGCGAGTACAACTGAAGAAGAAGAAGAATAAGGGCAGACGCTTGCTAATCTGGACGTTACAATGGATTCTGGTTTGGAAAATTTGTACACGCTTATAAAGCGTTTCCGTGCACTGTCATTGACCCTTGGTTGTGTATCAAGACTCAAGATTCGCGTTAGACCCCCACGGTTTACTTGCAAAAAACCCCCTACACTCTCTTTCTACCATCTAGTCCTTCAACCTGATGCACCTGCACCTAGGCCCGCGCGCCCCTGTATTCTTGCTCCGGGCTCCGCACCCAGCCTGCCGCTCAACCCCAGCGTCTTGGCCTCGACCTGGCTCCTAGCTTCGGCGCCCCACCCCCGACTCTGTCCCATCGGCTTCAGCTATCCGGCGGCGCACATGGCTTCCCTTACCCTTTGTGCTCTGCCCTATTTCAACGCTCACGCCGAGCCACCCTGCTCCAACTCCTGCGCCCACCGAGCCGCGACATGGCTTGCCCACGCTATCCCACGGCTTACCGGAGATGGACGGAAACTTTGTTCGAAACCTCGGGGTTTCGTCATCGGCACCGGAAACCCCGGGGATTCTAGCAGGTTCTAGGATTTTGAGTGATAATGATAGAATAGTTAGGGTTTTCGATAAGATTTCTGTCCATCTTCGGCAAGGCTTCCATCTTCGGGTCAGGGCACGGAGGAGCCGTCTAGGCTAGAGGGGAGCTACATAGGATAGGAAAGGAGAGAGAGGGAGGATGAAGAAGCACCACATTGCAAGAATTAGAAGTTTCATACGGTTTTTTTTTCTGCAAAAACACATGATAGAGAAAATAGCTGTTGGCGTGCATCTTGAAGCACAAAGGGACGACGCGATTTGTGCAAGGACTTCTTGTTGCAAGTGCAAACGTCACACTCTTCTGGTTTACATAAAGGTGGCCACATGGGTTGTGATGGCTAGGCCATGCTGCGGCTTGTTACCACGGCTTGTTACCACGGCCAGCCTAGGCACAACACGCCTCCGCTTCTCGACTTTAATTTGATTATTCATTTTTTAAAAAAGGACAAAGTTTTGATTTCTATATCGTGAGACATGCATATTAGGACCCCAAATTAAGCAACTTAGGGTGCGTTTGGTTGCCGCTTGTGCTCGAGCACGTGATCTACACATGCAAACAGAGCCCGGAGCTCGCCCGGGAAACGGGCTGGCGGCCGTTCATGAGCAGGCTCAGGCCGGCCAAGAACGCAGACCACGCACTACTAACAACGCTACTAACAAGGAAACTGTACATTACTTTTCAACCTTTCAAAAATGATTTAAAATTCAAACGACATCCAAATTCAATGAAACAAAAATAAAATAAAACCATAGATTCAAGTATAAGGTATTGAAAAAATTCAGATTTTTTTATATTTTTATTTTTATTTTCGAATTTATTGATTTTCTAGTATTTTTTTTGAATTTTTATTTTTGAATTTATTTTTGTTTCAGTATTTTTAAAATTTTTTAATTTTCACTTTTGAATTTATTTTCTTTATTTTTCATTTTCCTCTTTTAAATTTGTCCAACCCACTCCCCTTCTAGTACGGCCAACCAAACAACATCTCTGCGCAGCCTGTTTAATCTCATACAACCAACCAAACAACATCCCTTTGCATCATCTCAGCCTGGCTCCAACCAGCCTGGCTGAGCTCATGCAGCCTGGCTGAACTGATACGGCAACCAAATGCACCCTTAGTGACCCTCATGCTATACTGGTCCAGGATCAATTCCAATACGTATAAGTGACATCATCAGTGTATATTATTATAATACATCATAAAAATAACAGTAATTATTATAGATCTTTACAAATAAGAAGCAAAACTATGCTGAGTTAAATAAATAAATCCATCAGAGTACTTATTACAGCATAGCAAAAATAATAAAGATAAACTTAAATAGATGTCTCATCATGAGTCAGGGGCATATGATTAGGAAGCACGTCCAACTACTCGCAATCTTGAATGAACTACTCCTCAAACAGCAGTAAGGTTTCTCAACTTCTTGTTCTGCCGAATGGAATAGGTAGCTCACAAACAGAGTTTGCAAGAATGAGTATAGACGAATACTTAGCAAATCACACATAATGCAATAATCCATTTCTAATCTTTATATGCAAGCTTTGTACAATAGAATAGCTAATGGTTATTTTGTATAAACAACATTTAACAAAGACGTAATAGAATAACATATTCAAATCAATTGAACAAAACATTTGATAAACTTATAGTTGATTATAAGCATTGGCACAAAGCCTAATAACTCGCACCCAATAGTCCATATAATAACCACCCACTATCATTTAAAAACATTATACCTTGATCAAGTATAACCAAACATTATCCATAACCGCGAACATTGCTATTCAAATAGTTTATTAACACTCTGTAGAGATTGTACATCTTTAACTATAAGATACTCATATCTCAATCTCTGGCCAGGAAGGAGACACTCGTAACCTAACAGTTACAAGACTAAACATTAGCACGTGGCTCTCTCGATACCTACTGTGCCACCCAGAGCCAAACATTTGGATAATTGGGATAGTAGCACAACAACATCGTTTGGATAATGGCCCTCATAAACAGCACATCTCCCTCAAATGTCTCAACACACGACCATATTTTCTAACTTGCCTTGAGGTGCCACAAGCTAACACTTAGTAGCTTAACTGCCAAACTTAACCGAAGTCAAGCTCATGGTTTGTACTGTTTTATCCTAGCAATGTTTTTATAAGATTAAGGTATCTAAGGAAATACTTCCTTTTAAATTTAGCTCATAACCTAGCCATACAGGCTCCACCCCCACATTAGATCCACTTAGCTCAGTCAAAAACACCACCTAGGTTATCAACAAGTTGCAACACATGATAACTTCTACACAAGAGCAACACATGCATATCTGTATGGAGCAACACATATCTCCCTCACGTAAAAGCAACATCTATAACTAAGCAGACTAATAACGACTATGAATCCATAGATATCATCATTATCCCACTAAAATGATGATAAACTATGTTACAAAGGAATGTCCAATAATACAATAATTCAAATGAGGATAATAACCAAATTGGAATAACTAAGTTCCCAATAAAATATAATAAACATAGCAATGCATAATTTAAGAACAAAACAATTTTATTTGCAGTTAAGAGCAACATGATCAAGAACTATGTGTAACTTGCCTTGCTAATCCTATTCTTGACATGTAGCAAAATCTTCTCCTAGCACACCTTCCAAAGTAATTGTTTCTACATGTAATATATAAAAAATAACAAATTAAATCTAAACAGCAAATAAATATATTTTAAAAATAAATAAATTCATAAACAAATAGATCTCATTTTTTGAATTTTAAAGACTTGAATGAATATTTTTGGACTTCTAGATAAAAAGATATGAATTTTACAAGTTTTATTCTTTTTTAAAAATAAGTAAAACAATTTCAGAATTAATTTTCCTATTTTTAGAATATCTCCACGCCGAACTGGCCACTGGGCTCCGCCTGTTAGCCTCACGGCTCACGGTGGACATAGCCCATGCAGCCCACGTGCGTACTCACAGTACACCCCGTGTCCATCTGACATGTGGGACCCACATGTTAGCAACACGGTCCACCACGGACTCAGCCTACCAGACTGATTCGTCCCAAACCGAGCTATTCTCGCTCCAATCCAATCCACTCGATCCAGATCCGATGGCCACGAACGCTCCACATTATCCTATCGCTCCGGTGACCAAGCCACACGGCGACGCCCAACTCCGGCACGACAGTGCAACTTTGGTGAGCTTACGCGGACGCTATAGACCACCAAATTCTACACTCCTAGGCTCTACGGGTTGCTCTCGGCATCGCCAACTCACTGGGACATGCGGCCATCGCCGGCAACCCGCGACGATGAAAGGCGGCGACACTCCACGTTCTACACACAACCGGAGGCTGTGGCCCTCCCTAGCCTAAACTAAGCACGAATTCAGAATCTAGGGACTACTAGGAATCTTACCACGACAACATGTGACTCTGGGGACCTCTGGTTAGCTCCCACGAGCTCCAACTGCGGCGGCGGTGCACGGTCTCAACGGCGATGACTCTCCGACACTTCTTGCAGCAAAAGCATGTCACGATGGGGATCGCGACGAGGAAACACGGCTTTGGACTAACAATAGAAGGCTAAGACTCTCTGGTGACAGCGAAATTGCTTGCCGGAGTTCTAAAACCTCTCCCAAGCTCTTCTCGGGTCAAGACGACGGCGGCTACGAACCCTAACGCAATGGCTTGGGGGGTTTAAATAGCCCTGAGAACCGTAGGTAGGTGCAGACACCAAGGCTCGGCCCGCGTCGAAGCAACGGCCTGCTTCGACTCGGCCACGGAGATGACAACTGCGGCGGCAGCGGGATCCAACGGCTCCGGTGCAACTACGTTACGCGAACGGGCGCCAAGATCCAAGGATACCCGTTCGCTCGGATAAGTGGCATCCGATGGTTGCCAACGCGCTTGTGCACACGACAATGGTCCAGATTGCACCACGTCACCTCTCTAGAAAAAGAAAAGAAAAAGAAAAAGAAAACCCCCTTTCCCTTTTCTAAAAAGCTGATTAATATTTTCTTAGGTTTAAAAATACCAAAACACTTCGAAAATTTTGTGAAAATTCCCAAAAATCCTCTGAAGAATTTAGGACTTAAGAAAATTTTATCAACACTGTTCATTATACTTTTCCCTATTTAATTACTTAAAAACTATAGGTTAATTAGAAATGCTTTTTTAATTACTTTTAATTGAGAAGAATTATAAAATTAATTTATTTAAATTATTTAGTAAAAATATATATATTGAACTCACCAAATTTCTAGGACATCACAATGCACAAACTTAAATACACAACACACCATGACGATTCTAGGGATTGAATTTAGGTGGATAAAATGAATAACCTCGCTCCTACCGTTAGGTTACAAACCCATCTGCAAGATTAAATCATATAGATGTAAATTTATTCTTTTCTATAAGTCAAACATTTTGACATCTTAAAACCCTTTTTGAAGACATTAAAACTGCTTCTTAAAGCTCTCAAAAATATTTTTTAAAAACTTTTTTTCAATCTCGAAGCCACCTAATGAAATGAAAGTTTACAACCTTTTAGGTTAAAACCTCACAGCCGGCTTGAAGATGTACGTTTAATTTTTAATTATCTGTATTTTAAAAAAATATTAGATTTTAAAAATCTTTTGGACGAAGAGAGGCTAGTGGGCCCCCCCGCGAACCGTGTCCAGTCTGGCACGGCATTCCCCGATCCCGAGCATCTAACATACCGTGCCTGGGCCCGATGGGTATGCCCACGGGCTCCCACGGCACAGCACGATTAAGCGGCCGGGCCTGTCTGGCCTAGCCCGTTTAGCAGGTCTAGGTTGCAAATAGCCCAGCTGCCTTCCGCCTACCTGCTGGCTCCGTAGATAGGCCGCAATTCCGCGCCCCCAGCCCGCTCCGGCCCATCAGGTCGTCACGTCCACCCCTCGCGCGAGGCGGCGTCCACTCTCCTTCCCCAGCCAGGTCCTGAGAACGCCGCCGCCGGCGCGAGGAGCGACCGACCGAGCGAGCTCGATTCTCCACGACGGAATGGGCTGGAAAGCCGCGCAGAAGCTTATCACCCACTGGAAGATCCTCCGCGGCGACAACGTACTTTGCTTCTCCGTCGTCCCCCGTCATCTCCTCTCCTCCCTATTCTTCTCAAGATCTCCAATCGTGTCGCGCTTTTCCGTGGCCAGGTAATGATCATTCGGGGGAAAGACAAGGGGGAGGCCGGGCTCATCAAGCGGGTCATCCGGTCGCAGAACCGCGTCATCGTCGAGGGCAAGAACCTGGTAATCTAGAGCTCCACACTCTCCCCCGGTTTCACTTCGCAATTGTTGCTTAAGATTTGAGCTCTTCGATTGTCAGATTCATGGTTATGTGCCAACGATTTGACTGACTGGTTAGATATCTCTACTCCGTTCTTTAGCGTAGGTGCGCACTGCTGAACCGTAATTGTTCATTAGACACACACATTTGCATAAAGAAATGGGAGTTTGGTTAGCCGTAGCTTCAGAGACTTCCTGTGTACAATTTGATTCTAAGATACCGTAGCTTCGCAGATTTGCTCTGTACATTTTGATCCTATGCTCGCAATGCTGCTCTCTAGGTGCTTGTCGAAATTCCTTAGTCCCTCAAAGTGAAAAGGGACCCTTCTCTGTGTTAATTTTTTGTGTTATGTTTGCAGAGTTCAGAATAGTGTTGAAGCTTCTTTGCTGCGCACATGGTTTGTGATTACTGCGATAAATGTTTTTTTCCTTGATTTTTATGAGCTATGGCCTTATGGGTTGAAGCCCGACCACTCGACCAGTTTTTTTTTTCACTGGAGTATTTTGACACCGTTTTTATATATTTGAACGTGTAAATAGTAAGAAACAGAATCTAACTCTTTTCACCACGTACTGTGCAATGTGCGTCTATCATTCTGTCATGGCACAACGATAGCATATCTGCATATGACATATGTACAAAGGTTGCACATTTTGTAGGAACTGCATACTCATGTGTAACGTGTATGCATCATAATTCATATCTATAAATTGAAGTTGGCCTTATGCTCAAAACTTGGTTATAAGTCCACCACACTGATATCTTTTGCAGTGTTGTTCGTATATTTGCTTGAGCAATTAGTATAGAATAATTTCAATTCGAATATGTTGATGTGTACCTAATTGTGATTGTGCTGGATATACTGCAATGTCTCTGACCCTGACATTTTTTTCTTTTTGGGCATGCTTGCCTTTCTTGTTAGCAGTTACAAATTGACAACAAGACCATCCATATTGCTTGTTTTCCCTAGATTTGTATATTTACTGTAATATGTTGTATTCTTGCACGTCAATGGTGGATACTGGGTAGCAGGGTAATTGCAACCGGCAAACAAAGACATCTTTTTTAATTGAATTATGTACATGTTCTCTTGTACATAAGAAGTTACATAAAACTTGTTAGTTTTCATAATTTCAGGTTAAGAAACATATTAAGCAAGGGGAAGGACATACAGGTGGGATTTTCTCAATTGAAGCTCCACTTCATGTTTCAAATGTCCAAGTACTCGACCCAGTCACTGGGTAAGTGGGTATGATGGTCATCTTTAAGTACCCTGGTCTCTAGAGATAGAGCTTTTATTTTCTACCACATTTCTCTGAAAAATATCTGCCAATGTGACTGCAGGAAACCATGTAAGATTGGATACAAGTATTTGGAAGATGGGACTAAAGTCAGGTTCGCGAGAGGAATGAATGCATCTGGTGCCGTGATACCTAGGCCAGAAATTTTAAAGGAGAGAAGAAAGCCAAGGCCCACATCACGTATGTCTTATCAACATTTCTTTCGTGACCATTATATGTGACCTTTCAAGTGCATAATTTATTCCATCTAAAAAATAAGTTAAACTAAACTGGGACCTATTATGCTGCAATTATTTGTGTCCATGTGAAATGGAGCTCATGCGTCCACGATATTCCGATAAAGGATTGGAAACTGAAGTAACACTTATTCGATCTTGATCTGCAAACATGATAATAGACATTAATAAAGCAAACACCAACTGTTTATACATCACATTTTCTTAATTTCCCTTCCTGTTGCTGGCAATTTTTGGTACTAGATGGCTGATTTTGCGGCAGTCACGCTACCGTAGGTGCTTCTGCTGCTGATATTTGCCACGTACTATGTTTCTTGAAAACTAAGAACTTGTTCTTCGCAGGCATGAGAATAGTAGTTGGACAATTGTTAGGAGTGGAAACGAACTCTGATGCTGCTCTATCCTTGACAGTAATTGCACTAGGAGCAATGGGCAAGCTGTGCTGATTATATTGCATCCGTAAAAATGAATTAGTAGATCAAGTGAATAGAAAAAAAGTAAACATTTGTCCATATAATTCTAGTATCCACCTTGTAGTTAACATGCAAGCAAATGCTTTTTTGTTACTGTTTGTCGTTTTGAGTATTACCCTGTGTTCATCAGTCATCACATGCCTGTTTTGTAATGGGGCTATTTTCGTTCACTCGTGCAGCCAGTCCAAAGGATACACCAATTGAACTTGTGCTGGAGAAGACATATGATGCTAAAGCTGGAATTGGTATGCCTGATCTGTAGAGGCTTACACAGAGAGAGAGAGAGAGACAAAGAGTTCAGTATATGTGCCCCATTCTAGCTAAGATAATCTGACTGCCACTCTGCAGTTATGGAAGGTTGCATCCAAAATAATCCTGTATTAGCGATTAAAACTAGCATGTTTGTTGTCTGGACTATGTTATTCTATACTTCGCCAGGAGTGACGAAGCTCGTGAACAAATTTCTGAAGCAAATTGACCACCCATTCAGCTACATTCCGTGATAAATAGTCATGAGAGTATAACTAAAGAATTTTGGTTTCACTACAGTATTTACAGTTTTCAGATTTGCTCACATTCTAGCTAATAGAAGAGGTTGTCGTTGTAATATCGAGCGACACGATGAGAAGCATCAACAATGTGATCATCGTTGTAATATCGAGCGACACGATGAGAAGCATCAACAATGTGATCATCACTACAATCAAAAAAAAAAAACAATGTGATCATCACTGAAGTCTTTGAAGACATTAAACGTGCCCCGGAACTCGGCACCTTCTATCGTTTGCATTGTCTGCATCTTCCTAACCTTCTGCCTGAGCAAGCATCAAGTCTTCTTCCGGCGAGCCTGGAGCAGTGTCTGCAAGGAGCTCGCGAACCGGACCATGTCGCCGTCAGCATCGTGCCCCTCTGCATCATCAAGCATGTTCTTTAACGAGCTCGCACGCTGCATGCTCCATGTCGTCGCCGGCTTCGTCTTCCTCTGCCCCCATCAAGCATTAGCTGGAACCATCGACGAGTCGACGGCTTCTCTCTCCCGTTCTGCCCCGCCGCCAACCCGTCCGTCGGCGAAGCAGAAGAAGCACCAGCGGCTGCCGTCGTCGCAAAAATCTTGAACTTGTTGATCAGCGTCGCCGGGTCGCAGCCGGGCGTAGACGACGTCCTCGAAGCTAACGAAGCGCCGGATCTCGTCGGCCGGCTGGCCGGTGAGGATGAGGTAGCTTCGGATAAGCTACACCAGGTCCGGTGTCTGGGTGACGTGCACGCCTGGGGGAACGCTCGGGCGGCGCCGGTTGCTCCTGTCCAGGCCTCCAGCTCCATCGATTTGATCGATCTGCCGATCAACAGCGGATTTTCCGTAAGGTATGCAGTTCCACGCGCATTCGTTGTCCTCCGATTCCGCATCAAGATTTGTCCATCGCTCCCATCTCCCTTCTCAACGTTTTTTTTTTCCCCAAAAATACCCTATATTCTTTGAATTGCTGTTCAAGGTTCTTTTTCCTTCTCTCCCTCTTCCATCGGTGACTCGAGGCGATGGTGGCGCGAGCAGCTGAGCAGCGGCGGCGCGAGCAGCAGCCGGGGAGAGGAGGAAGAAAGGACTTAAAACAGCAATCTAAAGAAAGGTAGGGGGCCTTTTTGCAATGTTCACCAAGTAGGGAGGTCGGAGCTGTGCACGGATCTTGGCGCTTGATCGAATGGCTCCTAACATGCATGGAACTCTATACCTTTGTGGAGTTGTATTTCCCATCTGCCGATCTAGTCTGAAAGAGGGAGGAGTCCTGGCTTGTGTTGTGACATATCACATGTGAGGGAGGTTATTATGCGGACGAGAAATGCAAATTCACAGTTACCTTTTTGGTAAAAAGCCTTTGGATTTTTGAAAAAAACAGTGAAGTCATTCTACTTCTTCCTCTTTCCCTATCCTCTTCTCTCCCTTCAGCCTAGCTGAGCTCCCCCTCGAGCGCGTAGCCATCGCTGACCATGGTCCTCCTTGTCAGAGACCATGTCAGCACCCACACGAGTCTTGTTGAGCTAAGCGTCCGAGAGAGGTGGTCGTCATTGGTCACGCACACGGAATGAAGCCGTCTCAATCAGGCCAGAAGGGAGAGGAGAGGGAGAGGGAAGGAAGAGAAGGACCCAATTGTTTTTCTTCGAAAATTCAAGGTATTTGTGTACAAAAGAGCATGCGAGGGGAAATAGGGGAAGAGTACATGAATCTTGGAGTGAGATCTCGATATTCGCAAAGTGCTTAAAACCGCATGTAAGCGTGGAAAATTCGCTCTCTACATGGACACATGAATTTACAGCACCACATTTGTTCAGCTCGACTCGGAGAGGCCTTTCGTATCCCTATGAAAAAACATTACCATAGATGGATGCACTTTTAGACGGCCTAGGAGTGTCTGATCCTACCACAAGACCCTAGCCTCCCACGCACACTCTCTTGAAAATTTCCAAAAGGACGATCTGTTTCAGTAAAATTCCCTAATGTGATACCTCTCTTCCTATGCATGCCTTTCTCTCTAGCATCCCCTGATCCAATGGCTCCTTGGCTAATGACTACATCCTTCTAGCTTCTCTGTATCTCGCTCGCTGCGAAGCTCCAACCACAGCTGCCTCCATCCCCTTTCTCTCTCCCCCTTCACTAGCCACTTTGACGGCTGCTCTAGTGATTACCACTGTCTCAACCGGCAACAACCTCCCCCTGGACTCTCGTCGCCACGCTCAGTAGGAAACTCCAACCTCCACTACCCCCTCCCCTTCCACTCTAAAACTCTCCTCTTTTCCCTACACTCCGTCGGCCTATCTAGCGATTACCGCTATCTCGACCGACAACAACCTTCCCTGGTCTTTCGTCACCATGCTCCATGGGAAACTCCAACCTCCACCACTTCGTCCCCTTCCATTATGAAACTCTCCCCTTCTCCCTCCATTCCGTTGGCCTCTCCCTTCACTCTAGCGGCTCCTTCGCTAGCACCCAACTCCCCTCGGCCTCTCGACGCCACACTATGGACGGGGTGATTGTGGTTGTTGATGGAGGAGCCACCAGAATAGAGGAAAGTCACGGCGGCACCAGTAACTGGAGTGTAGGAAGGATAGAGGAAGAGGGAGGAGGGACCAGACGGAATAATTTGACAAAATAGAGTGCTGTTTTTACAAAAAAAAATGAGATAGGGTGTGGGGAGAGGCTCGGATCTTATGGTGGGATCGGACAACGCACAACCTATCTTGAACTCCAGCCCACTGCAAGAAATGCATGTTGGCGTCAGAATCGGTATGGATGCACGTGATGCGGGGGGGCTATTGACCCCTGATCAAACGGTCAAAAATGTACAGGTCCATCCATTTATCTGTTTTCTAAGCTTTATAAAATTTTAAAGATATTTTTAAAAATAATGTGTTATGAAATTTGTGGTGCTTTTAAAATAATTCTTGGAACAAGTCCGTATTATATCTTTCAACTATCCAAAAAGTCTATACTACAGTCCAAACAACAAAACCAATCATGTAACACACCCATCTATCAATACTGAATTATTTAACACCTTTGGTGGTCTAGAACGGTGGTTTTGGTGATGTGGCAGCTGATTTTGTCCACGTCGCTCGTACATATAGCAAAGTCAGTGATTTTCAAGCTCCAGAAATTATGCAAAAAATCTAAAGGTATTTTAAAATTTCAAAGTAAGTGTTTTTTTATAAAATTTAAAATTCTTTGTTTTTTAATTTATACAAATGAAATATTAAAAAATAATAATTCTCTATTTTTTGAAACTCTGGAAACTTCTAATTTTTTCATCTGATCCTTACGCACCAAAGTATTTTTTTTGAGATTTTTTCTAGAATTTTTGGAGCATGAAAATCACTATCTTCTCCACTTGTATAAGGGATGTGCACACAACTAGCTACCTAATCACCAAAATTACTATCATAAACCACCAAAGGCGCTAAATGATCCGACATTGCTAGATGGTGATGTTATAACTGGTTTTGTAATTTAGAGTATCGGATAGACCTTTTTGATAGTTAAGAGGTGTAATATGGATTTATTCTTATTTTTTAAGTATTGTTACCAAGAAAAAGTATTTGACACTATTAGCTATCGCACCTTGAGTGCATAGCCTGTAAAAGAAAACGGTAGCTAGCGCCAAGTAAAACAGCACTACGCCACTGACCCGATTCAACATTCGAGTTCGAAACAATTTCTTATTTCTACCTATCTCGATCGAACAGTATAAATTTAAACCCGCGACCTCTTGGGCCGCGCCACCGTGCCCCAAGAGGTTCCGGGTGCCTGTCCCGAACGTGACGCCACATCCAAGCCCTGCTGCTTCGTCGCCACGACGCGTCTCAGCGCCTCCTGCTGCGACTCTGCCTCGTCCGCCCGTCCCGACGACCCGTCCGGTGGCGCAGCGGGGTAGCATGATCGCTTCCGTGCCACCACGGCCGCGCGCGCCGCCGCGGCCGCTGCAGCAGGTGCAGTCGTCAACTTTGCCGGCCACTGGCGGATTCAGCAACTCAGAGCGTCGGCCGCACGTGCCGACATCGCCGGTGGTGCCACGGCCTGCACCAGCTTGCTTGCCGGTCGCACCTGCTCCCCAGTCCACCCCTGCGTCGGATGAAGATGACAAGGAGTTCGCGTACTTCTTGGAGACCATCGTCCTCGACGTAGATTGAAGAGAAGCCGGTCGAGACAGGCGACTGTGCTCCGGATGGCTTCGCCGGCTGCTTGGAGAAGATGCTTGATGGGGGAGAGGAAGAGGAGTCGGAAGATCGTCTCTTCTATAGTTTCCTAGACAGGACATGAGCAAATCTGAAAATCTTGCAAAAATGGATCCGAAATCTTTCATTTATTCCTCTGTATTCATCACGGAGTGTAGCTACATGAATGTTTTCGGTACGGTTCTGAAATTTTGTTCAATTGATTCCAGACTTGCGGTGGCACGCCAATTTTGAGATGACACCATTTATTCACTGTGATAAAATTCTGAGGTGACATACTATTGGCGACTGGGAGGCGAGCCCCCGCAGCGCCAATGAGTAAGGAAAGGGGGTGCGAGGCCCGAAGGCGGCCCTGTCCCCGGACCGAGGCCCAGCCTTGTGGCCGGACGCTGCCGAAGGAAAAGACCTTGGTCCCGACGCGGCTGGCGCGTCAAGACCGGATGGATGGGAACGATGACACGAGTGTTTTATCCTGGTTCAGCCTCCATCGCGGGATAATGTTTTTACGCCCAGCCTTCGCTTAATGCCGAGCTTAAACGAGTACAAGGGGTGAAGTCCGGCTTTGGGAAGCCCGGGCTTCGAGTACAGTGAGTGCTCAAGGCACTGCATGTGTGTGCTCCTACGGTTACCTGGATGCGGAGAACTACCGTCGGGAACTAGAGCTCCTACGAGGGTGCAAGTGCTTCTGTTCTACAAGAGCTATTCTCCAAGTGAGTTGTGTGTCAAGTGAAGCCCCTGTTGTAGTGGCTCAGACGCCTTTTTATAGGCCCTCGCTCAGTAGCTTGCGCCGTCCGCTAAATTAGTCGCGTTTTTGCCATGCCGTAGCGCATCAATCCACCGTAATCGAGTGCAATCCTCCTATCACCGCGCCGACCACTACCGTCAAGACGTGTCCTGCCTATGCGGGCGGTTGACGGACCGCCGCTTACCCGCCGAAGCCGCCGCCAGCGCCTCCCAGACAAGACGCGATTTAATTCTTGATGACTCTGGGAACCCGAAGCGTATCCTGTCCGCGGCGCGTGATGATTTGTCTTGGGTCATGTTCCTTTGTTCTTCAGAAGCTCGAGGGAAGCAAGAGGCCCGAGCTTCCGAGGCGGGGAAGCCCGGGCTCGAGCTTACCAAGCTCGGGCGCGAGCTTGCTAGTCCCGAGCTTACCTCCTATGGGGCCGCGGGTAAGTAAGTGGGCCGAAACTCCATGAGCCACATACTTTCCCCAACAGCTAGTCCCCGAGCCTCGAGCGGGATGGTGACGTGCCGCTCAGAGGTTTATCTAGTAACTGCCCTTGGGCGAAAAGCTTAGTTTTTCGCGCACGCGGGGCCTCCACAGTCTCGGCGGGAATCCCAAATCGGCGTGGTTCGCGCGCGCCGCTTCCTTCTCCTCGAGTGTCACGTCTTCCGGCGGACGGGTGATGGTTCGCCTCCCTCGCCGGTTTATATCAGCTGGTTTCTCTTTTCGCCATTTCTTCTCACGTCTTCTTGTGCTATTCGTGTTTCTTGTGCTTCTGTGTTCCTCCGTCTTCTTTCTTTATCTGCCCCTCCGCCATCTTCCCTTCCGATCCTTCTCCTCCCGATGGCGCCTTTCACGCGGAGCCTCCTCACTAAGGACGATCCTGAAAGCTGAAGTCACGGCTTCGTCGAGGTCGGCGGGTGGAGGGCGGCCAGTAGAGAGGCGGTTCCTGTGCCCAAGAGTAAAGAGTTCGTTTGCTTTGAGCTTTTTGCGATTCATGGGCTCCGGTCCCGAGTCCGACACGCCGAATCCGTTTCGGCCAGTATGGATCGAGCCGGTGAACCTCAATCCCAACTCGATCCTCGTTTTGGCGATCTTCAAGACCTCTGCAAGCATTCGTCGGGTGGAGCCGACGGTCACCTCTTCCTCCACTTCTACGAGCCGACCACGACCGGCGGACACAACGCGGCGGGTGTGCCTACTTCAAGCTCCGCCGCGACATGAAGTCCTCGTACCCGGTGTTCGAGGCCAAGGAGAACGTCGGGGGGTGGGCGTCGCGGTGGTACTACGCCGAGAAGCCCGACAACTGCCGATTCTGGTTTGCCAACGTGAACCCTGGGAAGGTGCCGATGCCCCGGTCTACGCTAGAGCCGGCGGAGGTAGCCCTGGCGGCCAAGATTCGAGGCTTAGCCGGCCGGGGGCTTAACGGCTTCGATATTGTAGCCGATTTCACCAGGCACCGGGTGAGCCCGCTGAGGAAGCGGGTTTGCCCTTTCTTCGAGATCCGCGGGTGGGACGACTTCTCCCGCGAAGGCACCGCCCGTAAGTATTTGTTCTTGCTCTTGCAGTCGTTTGTCCGAGCTTCTTCCCGAGTCGTGTTTGTGATGTTCTTCATTCTTTCTTCTCCGTAGCCTTGCCCCAAGATGATGTGGTTCGGATCGTGGGGCTCCTCTTGCCTGTGAGCCACAACGAGCCATCAGGCTCGGGCGTTCGCAACGTCCTGGATAAGGTGCGTGCCTTTACGGGCTTAGGTGCTCTCAGGGCGGTTTCTCCCATGCGCGTGAGCTGAGGCCCCTCGGCTTATTTTTCGCAGGGGGAAACGAGAGCAGGAACCGGGCCCGCCGCATCGTCGGCAGCGGTTTCGGGGGCTGCCGATCTTTCGGCTGGTGGCGACGCGAGCTTAGCCCCGGCGCGGAAGAGACAAAGCACTCCCGCCGATACTGAAGAAACCACCGGTCGCTTCGGTTAAGGCCGCCAAGATATGGCGGCAGCGCCGCGTCGGCGGATTCGTTTCACCAAGCCCGGCCGAAGTCCCTGCTCGGATTCGATCGTCGCTGGATACCCAAATGACGCCAAGAGACGCGGTTGGTGCCGACGACGATGACTCGGACGAGATGAACGAGGCGGCCGTCGCGGCCGCACGAAGTCGCCGTGCATGCCGCATCTCCGCCCTTTTTCTCGCTGATTATGGCCCTCGGCCGATCGTGTTCTAACTCTCTTGTTTCTTCGCCGCGTTGTCCCTCAAGCGGGAGCCTATCCCGCGCAACCAGAGGCAAGGGCCCGGAGAATGAGCTCGCCAGGACAAACCCGGCCGGGGTTCGAGGTCTTCGTCTTCCGCCGGTGGCGACATGACGCGTCGCCCTCAAAGCCGCGCTTGTAAAGGTAGAGACCAATCTCGCCCCGAGCGCTCGGGCGCCAATCGCGCCGAGGGCGAACTCGACCGGTGGCGCCCGATCGACATCCGCGTATTCGGAGCTTTTTGCTAGGAGCAACATACCGCTCCTCGCTGACGCGAGCGATACTCTTCTTCTTGGCTGGACCGCCCGTCCGGTCATCACACCGCGAGCATCGCTCAGAAGGCGGTTATGGAGCGTGGCTCCGCTGACTGCCTCGGGGTGGATTTCGGCGACGCCATCGTGGGTCGAGCACCACCTTGGGATTGCCACATAGAGTCACCAAGAGGCCATCCGGCTCCGGCCAGTCCCCGGTCAAACGCTCGAGGAATGGCTGGCGAATCGTCTGGGGAGAGGACCTCCGGTGGATGCCTGGACGCAGACTGACTTTCCTCCCGAGCCGTGTCTCCAAGCTGTTGATGCTGCCGAGCTTGTGGGGGAGACTGCCGAGCCGTCTGGAGGCTTGGTTGTGCTGGTGGGAGGAGCGGCCGTCCCTGTGGACTCGGCCGAACCTGCAGGAGGGGCGGTAGAGCCTGCGGAAGACTTGGCCGAACCCAGGGGAGAGGTGGCCGAGCCTGCGGGAGGCTTGGCCGAGCCTGCTGGGGAGGCGGCCGAGCCTGCAGGAGAGGCGGCCGAGCCTGCAGGAGAGGTGGCCGAGGGGCCAAGCAACTCGGGTGACAGCTCGGGCCGCCAGGTTGCGGCGCTCTCCTCGCCCAGGGGTGTTTCGCACGCTCGGTACGATGTTGAGGCCGTGGCGGTCGCCAAGCGGGTAAGTGTCTCCGGGCTTGGTTTTTGTTGTCTTGTGTTTTCCCTGCTTCGGTCCTTCCTTTCCTTAGTTTATCCTCTGGGTGCAGATCTACCGCGAGCTTGTTGGCATGGCTTGCTCGTTTGAGGCTAAGCACGATGCCGAATGGGAGGCCCTGCGGTCGGAAAGCATGCGGTGGCGACAGGAAGCCAATGTCAAGACGCGCCGAGCTTGAGGAAGCTCGCTCAAGCTCACCCAGCGATAGCTCGAGGCTTGGGACGCAGCTGCGGGCGGCCTTAGCCGTGGGCGCAGAGGACGCCAAGGAGGTTTTCGCCGGTCGCTGGAGGCCCTTAAGGCCTAACGCGACCGCGTTCTTGAGTTCGAGGCGCCTCCGGCCGGTGGAGGCGTGTCAGATTGCCGAGGTTGCTCAGGCGGTGGAGGAGCGAACCTCCTTGCCGCAGAAGCTTTCCCAGACGAGGTCGCCAAGAATCGCGACGGAGGGTCTACTGAAGACCCACCAGGATGCCGTGCGGGAGCTGGAGGCTGCCAATGAAGCCTTACGGGTCAAAATGCAGACCTCCCGGGCGAAAGAGAAAGAGCTCGACCTTCGGCCAAAACGACGAGTTGTTGGCCGAAGCCGAAGCTCCGGTGCGGCCTTGCCGTAGGGCCCCCTTTTTTTGTTGGGTGATAATTCGCCCGCCTTTGTAAATACCTTTGATTAATACAGGTTGATTTGTTTTGACTTCTTTCCTTCGTCACTTCTTTGGTCCGCCTTCTCTTCGAATGCCGAATGTCGCTTTTGATCGTCGCGCGCGTGTCCCAAGAGACATTCGCGCTCAGCCTTGAACGGTTCCACGCCGAACCGCTTCGACGCTATTACTCCCGATCGCTTCGCTTCCTGATCCTCGCTTATAAAAGAGACCAACGCGTCGGTCACTTCTTATCCCGGACTCCTTTCTTTCATACCTTTCCCTCTTACTTTCATGGCTTGTGACCCGGAGTTGGCGGAGCTTTGGGCGGCCTTCGACCTTGCAATGGCCGAGATTGCGGAGGAGGAGGAGGCGCGCGCCCGTGACATTGCCAGGGTCGAGGCGCTGGTTGAAGTCGTTCCGCGTCTTCGCGGGGCCTTTGATCCGCAGGAGGTGTCTTTGGTCGATGCTCGTGTTCGCGATCCGCCGCCGCGGCTTTGGTCGAGGCTGCCCCGGCGCTTGCCGAGGTGGCCGATGTCATTGTCGGGTTTCCGGGACCCTTCCGCTGGGACTAATTGTAATCGGCTTGTGAGCCATCCCAGAACCCCTTTTAATAAAGTTGTTGGTGGTTATCGCCGCTTTTTTTTTTTCGTTGTTTTTCCCGCATGCAAACGAACGCTAGTAGTCGATAGGCAAGAAAGGATTGAAAACGTAGTATAGTCCTACCGATCCTAGCCTCGAGCCATGTCCGAGCTTCGAGGAGAAGCTCTGACGGGCTTAGAGGAGATCTAAGTCTTTGATTGGGAATTTGATCTTGAAAATCAGCTTTTTAAGAAATCGACCCTTAGAAAAATCGACCTTAAAAAATCGACCCCATTTCGAGCCATGTCCGAAGCTTCTAAGGGAAGCTCAAGTGGCTTAGAGAAGACCAATTTTAAAAAATCGACCTATCCTCGAGCCATGTCCGAGCTTCTAAGGAGAAGCTCAAGGCGTGGCTTAGAGAAGATCAATTTTGAAAAATCGACCCCACCTCGAGCCATGTCCGAGCTTCTAAGGAGAAGCGGGCGTGGCTTAGAGAAAATCAATTTTGAAAAATCGACCCCACTTCGAGCCATGTCCGAAGCTTCTAAGGAGAAGCTCTCATGAAGCTTAGAGAAGATCAATTTTGAAAAATTGACCTCGCCCTCGAAGCCATGTCCGAGCTTCTAAGGAGAAGCTCGGACGTGGCTTAGAGAAGACCAATTTTTAAAAAATCGACCCTAGTCCCCGAGCCATGTCCGAGCTTCTAAGGAGAAGCTCGGGCGTGGCTTAGAGAAGATCAATTTTTTAAAAAATCGACCCTAGTCCCCAAGCCTTGTCCGAGCTTTTGAGGAAAAGCCCGGACGTGGCTTAGAGACCGCACACTTTTTTGAACGAAGCTTGTGGTCCTGGCTCTGTCCCTTTGCGAGAGGCGATTGTTGGACTCTAGAGGTATCCCTGCCTATCACTGTGTGTTATGCGGGCTTAAGGTATAGGGTCGGAAGCTGCAGTTCAAGACGGGATTTTGTGAGGTGCGATGGATATCACTACCTGTGCAAGGGAATCCGGGGTTGACTCACAGAGCCGCCACTCCCCGCCGATGTGTACTAGAACGGCCCGGGCTTTCTCCCAAGCCCGATCATAAGTTTTGGGTCGCTGGGGTTAGCTTGAGGCTCTCTTAGGGAATAGTGGGGTGAACAAAAAGGAAACAAGATAGGGAGGAATAGAGACTTACGACCTTTTCTCAGGCGTAGAACCTTCGAAGTTGAGCGATGTTCCAGAGCCGTTGAGGACTCTCCCATCCAAGCATAGCTGCCTTCTGCCTCCCAAGGCAAGGGCCGATACAACCGTGTACGGACCCTCCCATCTTGAGGTGAGCTTGTTGGTGTGAGCCAGGTTCTGAACTCGTCTTAGAACCAGGTCGCCCACCGCAGGTCCGGTTCAGATTTTTGGCTGCGTCGCCGCAGGATTCTTTGGTATGTCGCCACTGCAGTAATGCTTGCTCGCGCAGACTTGAATAGGTCGAGGTCCAAAGAACCGCCTCGTCGTTGTCGATTTGCTCGCAAAATCAATACGAAGCTGAACCAATTCTTAGCTCGGCTGGTAGGACCGCCCGAGCCAGATACAAGTCTAAACGGGTTTCGCCAGAGCCCTTTAGAGGTTGTTCGGCCGCCCAAAGCACGGAGGGTAGTTCTTCTACCTAGTTGTGTCTTTGCTTTCGGCGAGAGCGCCAGACGCCGGGCGCTTGATACCCCGCATGATCTCGGTCCATTCGCGCTCGCCGCACCATTACTTTGTGGGTAAGCTACCGGGTTAGGGCGACCTTCATGCCGAGCTCTTCGCAGAGTCCCGAATAACTCGCCAGAATCAGGTCCCATTGTCGCGATCGGCTTACTTGGGACGCCGAACTCGGTCACGATATTGTTCCTAAGGAACCTCTTGGCCGCCTAGGCGGATATGCCGACATCGTTCGCCTCGATCCACTTAGTGAAAGTGTCGATGGCGATTTAACAGTGTGTGCAGCCCTTTAAGCCTCTGGGAAACGGACCAAGTATGTCCATCCCCCATGTTGAGAATGGCCAGGTTAGCGGGATAGTCTGCAGCTCATATGCGGGCTGGTGGGATACCCGAGCGTGATATTGGCAGGCTGGGCAGCGCTTTACGAGCTCTCTTGCGTCGATCAACGCAGTTGGCCAGTAATACCCCATGCGAAAGGCTTTTTCCACTAGGGTTCTAAAAGAGGCATGGGCCCCGCAGATCCCGTCGTAGATGTCTTGGAGGAGAAATTTGCCTTCCTCCTGAGTGACGCACTTGCAAAGTACGCCGTTAGAACCCCTTTCAGACAACAAGCCCCGAGTAATCAGTAAGGTCGGGCTTGTCTTTGGAGCCGGATTTCACCGTGTGTCCGTGGGCGTTGTCCCATGCGCCAAGAACCGGACGAATGGCATCATCCGTGTCGCTACGCCCTAGGAACTAAACGGTACCGGCCGCTTGGGTCGAGGCAACCGTCTTCTCAGGGGCCTCTTCTCCGGAGGGAATAGAGGATTTAGTAGGTGCTGACGAGCACCCCCGCTAGGGCGGTTTCTTGTGAGGAGCCAAGATTCGCGAGCTTATCGGCCAGGCTATTAGCCAACTGGGACGAGCATACTTTGAAGTTCGTGAAGTGCTTCTCCGGCTTTTCACCTCGCCAAGTATCGCGCTATTGAGTCGTCGCAACACCGACACTCCTTGTTTACTTGGCGACGACCAACTTCAATCCCCTTTCGCCGTTAGTCGCTAATGCCGAGCGCAGCAGGCATGCTCAGAGGCGGCTAGGAGGCCTTCAGACCGCAAAGATTGTTCGTTATGGAAAATGGAGTCAGATTATATGCTGAATTTGTTCTCCTTGGGGAAACGAGAACAAACCCGCACCGATCGCTCAAATTGGCGCGACCCATCGAATAACATGGTCCAAAGGCGCTTGGCTAGCGAGCTTGGGCGAGCCTCCCGAGGGGTTGGCCGGCCGGTCCACTCACCAAGAAGTCACCACGACTTGGGATTTGATCGCTGTTCGGGTACGAACTTGATGTCAAATTCACCAAGCTCGATCGCCCACTTTGTGACCCTCCTGCTCAAGGCTCGGGTTTCAATGATGTCCTTAACGGGAAACTTGTCGACAAGAATTGGATGGGCTTGGAAATAGTGACGAACTTTCGCGAGGCCATAAGCAAGGCGCACAAGAGCTTCAACCTCGTGGTACCGCTTCCTTAGGCCCATGAAGTACCTCACTTACGTAGTAGACGGGTTGTTGCTTACCTTCGCTCGATCGCTAGTACAAAGACTTACAACAAGGGCAACCGCCAAATAGAGGAGTAGAGCTTCCCGAGCTTTGGCGTGGCTAAGACGGAGACGGGATGTAACGCTTAGCTCGCTAAAAGCGGCCTCGCTTCTTCCGTCCATTCGAAACCATCGTGCTTACGCAGATCTTACAAAAAGGTGATCTGCGGCCGCCGAGACGAGATATGAATCTGCCGAGAGCCGCCATCCGCCTGGTGAGGGCTTGCACCTCCTTGGTGCAAAGTTGGCGACCTCATATTCTCGATGGCTCGATTTTCTGGTTTGCCCCGACATTTGCCTTTCCTATCACATAGCCAAGCAACATCCCAGATCGGACACCAAAGACACATTTTTCAGGATTCAGCTTAACTCGATGCTTTCTAAGATTAGCAAAAGTTTCCTGAAGGTCGGTCACATGGTCCCGTGGGACTTTGCTTTTACAACAACATCGCTCTACATAGACCTCACGCTATGCCTCTATCTCGATCGTGGACCGTCTTCGCATTAGTCTTCGAACGTGGCTCCGCGTTCTTCGACCGAAAGACATGGTCGTAGCGTAAGGTACCAAAAGGTGTTACGGCGCGCTTTCTTCGCCTTCCCGTGCGCGCGATCCGGTGATAGCCGAGTAGGCGCCCGAAGTTCATGAGCGCCGAGTCCGCCGCTAGCGCCGACCGCTTGGTTTATGCGCCGCAGGGGAAATTGTCCTTGGGGCAAAGCGGCGTTAAGGTCGCGATGGTCGACGACATTCGCCATTTCCGCCCTTCTTCTTGACGACTAACCGGATTAGCTAGCGGTCGGAATGCTCGACTTCGGATGAAGCCGCTTGGAGGAGCTTGCTGTTGCTCCCGGATGATGTTGGCCTTCCATTTTGGGAACGCCAGAGGGCCTGGCTCGACAGTTTTTGTCGGTGAATAGCCTAGCCTGTGCTTGATGACCTCCCTTGGGACTCGGGCATGTCGGACGGTTCCCACGCCGAACACGCCTGCAGATTAGCCCGGCGAAGCAGGACGAGCTCGAGTTCCTATTTGACTCGAGGTTGACCTCACGTGGACGCACCTTGGCCGGGTCGCCCCTCGGAGAGGGGATCGCCTTGGTGGGCTCTCGCGCCGCAGGCCACCTTGGGAGGACGGTGGCCGCCGGCCTTGGCCGGGCCACTCTCGAAGCTGTCCGACCATGGCCAAGGCGCTCTCATCGCAGCCATTATGTTTTAGGATCGCTTTGATCGTGACGACCCGTGAGGGGCCAGATCTTCAGCAAATGGTAGCCATGGTGGGTAGCCGCCATGAACTTGGACGGCGGGCGCCCGAGGATGGCATTATGGGAGCTCTGAGTCCACCACTCGAAGGTGACGACTCGTCCGGAAGTTCTAGGGGTCCCAAACGCCACAGCAAAGACGACGGTTCGATCCGTTGTAGGGACGACCTAGGACAATGCCCGGAAGGGATGGATATGTCCTGATCTTGGACCGTAGATTCGTGATCCGCCAAGAACTTGAGCAAAGGATTTATGTCCAGGAGCTCCGCCATCTACCAACACGCGATCGACCCGTGTTGCCGATGGTGGGACAGAGCACCAGTGGTAGACACTGGGGCCTGGTCATTCCGGGGGAACAATCATCCCCGGAGAAAGTGATTGACTGGTGGGACTACCGCAGGGGTGCGTCCCCGGGCTTACCTTTCTCGAGGTGGTAAACCTCCCGGGCAGCGGCCTTAAGCTCACGTCGCGAGCTATAGGCAGAAGCGCCGCCGAAGATCATGGCGACGCAGCGCGAGCCTCTGGAAGGCGCCGCCATGGGCATACGAGGCGCCCGGTTGTCAAGCAACCCATGATCGAGGAGCTTGGGCATGGGCCCGCGCCGGCCAGAAGTCCTCCAATCGCGGCCCATGTCTTGCGCACGCAAGTCATGGCCGATCGCCGATGGAGGAGGCAGAGCGGTTGTTTGAGGGTTTGCCTGGGCGGCCGAGGTCGAGGCCGGGAGCTCGCCGCCTCGGGCCGCGCCGGCCGCTCCGCCCACCCGCCGGCCGGGCTGGCGCGGAGGCGGCCGTCAGAGGAGCGGGCCTCTCGGGCTCTACTGCTGCGACGAGGGCGGGACGGCGGGCTCCTTCTTCTTCTTCTTCTTCTTCTTCTTCTTCTTCTTCTCGGCCACCCTTCTTGGCATCGGTGCGGTCCCGCCGCCGCTTTCTCCTCCGTTCTTCCTCTCTTGCGCCCACCGCCCGGAGGCGTTGATGTATCCTTCCGCACTACCTAAATAAATCGGGCTGCGGTGTGGACCGGATGGAGCTCAAGGTCCTCGGTGAACGGGTGTTCCAGATTCTCCTTGAAGGCCTCAATGATGGCCTCGCTCGGAGATTGACGGAATGGTGTTAAGACTGATCTAACCCACGGACGTAGTCCCGCAGCCCTCTCCGCCCTTTGGACCACAAGCTTGAGGTCCTGGGCTTCCTGTATGCTGTAGCACCTCGAAAGTTTGTCCGAAGGCGTCTCGCAATTGCTCCCACAAGCAGATCAAACCTCGGCTGGTTGAACAGCCGAGTTCGGCCATTCCTCCAAGACGGTAGGAAAGTAGTTGACCATTACAGTTTCATTACCGCCGCACCAGACGGCGGTAGTATAAACGGCGAGATATTCGTCGATTCTTGCTCCGCCGAACTTCTCAATGCTCCCTGCTTAAACTTGCGGGTTGGGGCCTCGCAGAAGCTCGGAGAAAGCCGCATCCAGGGCGGCCCGTTGTTCCTGGGCTGGGAGCTCTCCCGCTCGAAGCGCCCAAGGCGGAAAAACTCCGCCCGGTGTGCACTGAGGAGCGCCGTCCGCTGTGGACGTGGACGCCTGCTGGCGCGACCGAACGCTCTGGCCGCGCCGCCTCGAGGAGCCATTGGTGTGTGATCGGGCTCGAGGTGCTCGCCGAGATCCCAGCCGAGCTCCTCTAGGCCGCCAAGAACCGCGCGCCTAGATCGCTATGGTGAACCTCGCGGGTCCTCTCCGTGTCACGATGACTGGACATCGCTTAACCTCTCGCCGATCGCGCAAAGACTGGTTGGTGACGGTAGTGGTGGGCAATGCGCGACGTAGTAGCGGCGCTTGGCGGGCGCTCGCCAGCAGGCCTACGACGGATATCCGCCAGGTTCGCCTAACCGACCCAAAGAAAGAGGCTTCGAAGCGCCTCTCACGCCGGTGCTTTTCGCTGGTCAAGACGCGGGTGGTGCGGGTCGCCCGCCGACGCCAAGAAAGACATGACGTGAGACAGTTCCCCGCGGGGACATGTCGGTGTCACCCACGGAGGCGGTGCCTCGGGACCTCAACCGCCATGGGCTCAAGATTGGTCTCATCGCCGCCTCGACGGGCGGCGCGCCGCTTGCGCGACGCAGATCGCCTCCTCTTCGGACGTGACCGTGAATGCGCGCGTCCGTCCGGATATGGCACCGTGGCGGTGCCTCCAACCCTCCATGAGGGTTTCGCCGACGTGAGTCGGCCGGCGTCGAGCAAAGCCGGGAGCGGACAGCTACTCTCGAGACGGGCGCGTTTCCACCTCCATCTTGTCGGGACCGAGCTCGGCGAGATACCCACCGTCACTCCTCATACGACTCGCCGACGCCGCCGAGATCGCCGCAATCGCCATAGTTGAGGTCCACAGTCAGATCAATGTAGTCGAAGACAACAAGGCCATCCTCGACTCGACGAGGGAGAGGATCAAATCGGGCCCCACGGTGGGCGCCACTGTCGGCGATCGGGAGGCGAGCCTCGCAGCGCTAATGAGCAAGGAAAGGGGTGCGAGGTCTGGCGGCGGCCCTGCCCTCGGACCGAGGCCCGGCCTTGTGGCCGGACGCCGCCGGCGAAGACTTGGTCCCGACGCGGCCGGGCGCGTCAAGACCGGATGGATGGGAACGATGACACGAGTGTTTTATCCTCGTTCAGCCTCCATCGGGATAACAATTTTACGCCCGCCTTCGCTTAATGCCGAGCTTAAACGAGTAAGCAGAAGTCCGGCTTTGAAAAGCCCGGGCCGAAAGTACGATGAGTGCTCAAGGCACTGCGTGTGTGTGCTCCTACGGTTACCTGGATGCGGAGAACTACCGTCGGGAACTAGAGCTCCTACGAGGGTGCAAGTGCTCCTGTTCTACATTAGCTATTCTCCAAGTGAGTTGTGTGTCGAAGTGAAGCCCCCTGCTGTAGTGGCTCAGACGCCTTTTATAGGCGCTCTGCCATTGTAGCTTGTGCCGTCCGCTGAATTAGTCGTTGTTTTTGCCATGCGGTAGCGCATCAATCCACCGTAATCGAGTGCAATCCTCCGATCACGCGCGGACCGCTACCGTCAAGACGTGTCCTGCCTATGCGACGGTTGACATGACCGCCGCCTACCCGCCGAAGCCGCCAGCGCCTCGCAGACAAAGGCGCGATTTAATTCTTGATGACTCTGGGAACCCGAAGCGTATCCTGTCCGCGGCGCGTGATGATTTGCCTTGGGTCATGTTCCTTTGTTCTTCAGAAGCTCGGAGGAAGCAAGAGGCCCGAGCTTCCGAGGCGGGGAAGCCCGGGCTCGAGCTTACCAAGCTCGGGCGCGAGCTTGCTAGTCCCGAGCTTATCTCCTGTGGAGCTGCGGGTAAGTAAGTGGACCGAAACTCCATGAGCCACATACTTTCCCCAACACATACCATTCATTCTCTGTGATAAAATTCTTCTGTTTGGTTTTACTTCTTTAAGATGACACGCCATTCATTCTCTGTGATAAAATTTTGGATGTAGTGTTCTGTGTTTTTTTTATATATATCCAGTACATCTGTCGTAAATCAACAATTTAGGGCCCCACGACCTTTAAAACTTCTAATATGGTGCGGCCATGCGTGTGGTTTATTTGGCTACGAGTGGTATCGGCTTTGGCTGTTTTAATATAACTTCCAAGTTTTTGATTAATTCCCAGTGGCAAAAATATTTCTTGTCGTTCATTGAAACAAAAGCATTGATTCATATCTTATTTTTTAAAACTACGACATCTGCATCTAAAAACTTCATTGACAAACTAGAATTAATTGGCAAAAATACTAAAGAAAATAGATCTTACTTCCTTTGGGAAACGCCACGTCATTTCTGTGAAAAATTTTGGGTATACTGTAGTTGCAGATGGTCATGTCATTTTTTATGATAACTCTTTGATCACCACGTCCCATACATTCTGACATTCTCTTCATCAGCACTATCATTCGTAAAATCAAGGGCCCAGCTTAAAACTTCTCATCAGTTGATTTGCCAACCTTGTCTTACAATCTGAATAATCTGATCGAGATGGTAGCGCTCCTCCCATTCTTCCCATACCGGCCATTCTCCGTGCACGTCGCTCTGACCTCACGCTTGTGCTCGTCGAGAACGGTGGTTTCCCTCAACAATTACAAGTCGGCTCTTACGGAGATTCTATTATAAATAGGGAAATACCACTGCCCGGGCGTCCGATACAGGACAGTCTGATCGGACAAAACCGTCGAGGGGCCACTGCGCGTGACATCGACGCAGGGGCTGGGACCCACTCCTGCCTACTCTTCCTTTTTCCACGCCTTTTTCCACGCGTGAGGGCTGGTTTGCTACTACGTGCTGGTTATTGTGTGCTTACTTCCTGGTGTCTTTTTGACTAGCACTAGCTAGTGCTGGTTGCTGCTATTTCTTCATCTCTCTTCCTCTCTCTATTTTCTCTTCCCGGGCAGTGTTATTTCCCTTTCTTTATCTCTCTCTTCCGGGGCAGTGGTATTTCCCTTTCTTCATCTCTCTTCCTCTCTCTATTTCTCATCTCATATCTCTCTACCCCTCTCTCTAGCAAGCACGATGAGCATGTTCCATTTCAATCTCTCTTCCTCTCTCTTCCATCTCATCTCTCTATCTTTCTTCATCTCTCTCTTCCTCTCTGTATTTCTCATCTCCTCTCTCTCGATCCCTCTCTGGTAAGCACGATGAGCATGTTCCATTTCAATCTCATCTACTGTCTGTGCGCATGAGTAGGAGAGAGAGGCGAGCTACCCGCCGCTGGTTAGCCAGCGCTGCTGGTGCAGATGCTAGTGCCTCTTCGCTTCATCCTTCTTCTCTCTCTCCATCTCTCCATCGCAGCCGTCGGCCGACGCCAACCCGTCTCTGGAGAATGTGAGGTGGCCGAATCCGGTGGGCACGATGTGGGAGCTCGCCGGATCTGGAGAAGAAGAGGACTAGGAGAAGGTTCATCCCCATTTCGTCATGAAACCTTCAGCCATGTACGTGTGAAACTTCAGTTTTTATTTGATAAAACTTGGTTTTGTTCTTGTGAAACTTCTTATATTTGCACATGTGATTTTTTAAACAACAATAGAACATGAGATTTCATCAGTATTTTAGCCAAATTTTATTAATACTTCTTCAAGTTTCATCTGTCGGTTTGGCCAAGTTTCATTGCTCCTTTTTCAAGTTTCACCAGTAGTTTTGCTAAGTTTCATTGGCATTCAAGTTTCATCAGTAGTTAACCAAGTTTCATTAGTATTTCTTCGAGTTTCATCAATAGTTTCCTAAGTTTCAGCACGTGTTTTGTAAGTTTCACCAGCTCGCGTCCTGTTTTCATATATATATATTGTCAAATTTTATCGGTAGGTTTTCCAAGTTTCATTAGTTATTTTTCAAGTTCCCGCGATGACGTCACCATGACATCATGCGTCCGATGGCTCGGACGTCCGACGCTTGGCATCCGCCTTATAAATATGCTGGTCAGGTCTAGTATAACTAGATCCTAATTAAGTTTTAATGCAAGCCTTCAAACAAAAATGAATTAGTGATCTACACTAAAATTCAATCTAATGTAAAAAGGCAGCAAATACACTACGCTTTGTACATAAAAAACTTGAATTCCTCAATCTATTTAACGGAAATAGATTCTCTATCGCCATTAATCATCTTTGGCCGCCTGCAAACCTTTATCCTTTATCTAAAAAATTTAAGAAAAAAAGTTTGCAAATAACCGCAAGAACTAATTATATGTCTGGCTATGTATATAACTAGGAAATTGTTGCGCGCGTTGCGCGCGTTGCGTAGTGCGTAAAAATCGTCGTGTTATATGAGAATGTCAATGGACTAAATGATTGAGAAAGGCATAGAGATGTATGATATAACTGGTTGCAGTCTTTTATGTCATACGCATATAGGATATTACAACAGGAAACTACCATGTCTGGAGAGCAGTAATACATAGATAGGAAAGGGATATTGTACAAAACGGTAGAGATGGGGCAAAAGAGTAGCGCTGATAAGGGCTGTAGAGTAGCTGCATGTAGCCGTGACGTAGTAGTTAAGGTCTGATAACAGTTTGGTTGTAAATTATCACTTGAATCACAAAATAGACTGCTATTTTTGCGCCTGTAGATAGATGTAGTCCCTGAAAGATAAAGGTTTACCTCTGTGAATGCATTTTAGATGACATTGGGGAATGCTATAATAGAATATTTACTTTACCTTGGTAGTTGTAGAACTCTTTCACTGTGGGTCAGGTGGACTGTCGAGCTGCAGTTTTCTTTTAGTGGAACGCTCCGGTCTTGCGTGTTTGGTATTGCTTGTGTTTTCATGAGTATCCTAACATGTGTTGATGTGTAAGGTTAGGCGGTTAATTTGTTTGGAAAAAAACCTTTATGATAACCATTGAAAGCTATAACGTGGAAAACTTACAGTTGTTGCACTGATATGTGGTGGAGGTGTATGGACAATATGAAGTTGAGGCACCGCATAATCTTTCTGTATGATAAAAGATGTAAAGAAGGAAATAGAATAATAGAACAAATGAGAAAATATGGAATGATATGATAAGAGAAATTTATGTTACATGATATACCTTTTTTGTTGGACATTGGGTAACCTTTGGATGCAGCTCTGTGTCGATCTAGACTGAAAATGGATAAAAGGTTTTAGTTAGGATAGTAAACCAAGTTAACAGAAGTAAATGAAGATGAATGGTTATATCATCATGGTTAATATGGGTATTAGTAGTGAGAAGTGGTACCTTCTGTCGTGGATGGTTGCTGGCTGTATAGGATGGAGGAAGCCTCTGCCACAAGAGAGGTATTCTCTGCCACAGGCACAGATTAATCTAATTAATAAGTAATGTGTTTAAGTTTCTTTGTTTGAAAGTTTGTATTTTTTGGAATTTTTTGATGGGCTAGAAAAAAGAAAATAGAAAAGGAAAAAGGCTACCGAAAATAGAAAAGGGAAAAAGTTTGGAATTTTAGATGTCATAGAAAAGGAAATAGAAAGAAAAATGTGTTACAATAAGCAATGGAGCAATATTAAAAAGTATAATACAAATTAGTTTATTTTTTGGATTAGAAACAAAATCAAATATGTATTAATGTGCTCAATGTAATAGCCTTGGCGGCAGTATATCACGGGCAAACCTCATGGCAAAAGTAGCTACCTGTGGAGAGATCAGATATCACTAATCTCTTACTAAGAGGTCGTTATGGAAATAACAAAATGAATGGAGAGAAAATTGGAAGGAAAAAAGAGAGGGCGAAACTTTATTTTTTATACCAAATTTACCACCTTATCAGTGTTTCCACAAACTGAATGGAAATCATATATTAGCAGTGACTTCCGAGGCAGCAACATGTACACATACTACATAGGGCTCATGTGTTACTGGAATGTATACCCTAGGGCAAGGCTATTCCAATAGGTGACTAACTCCAGAGTTGAAGACATGCAAAATGATTAATAGATTAACGAACCACAAAATTTTAATGGATTAAATGCAGGAAAAACAAAATCAAAGTTTTGTGTATTACCTGTGTAGCCCATATTTTCAAGAATATTATTCCAAGAGGGCAATCCTGGTATAATAGAAAAACAGGGGCCTCATTGATAGGCACCCTCATAGGTCTCAATGGGCAGCAGCTCAAATAGGGGGCCAATCAACACAGGAACAGAAACAAAGATCTGAAAAGGAAAATTACTGGTTAGACTACATTAGCTTCAAATTCCGCAGTTTCAGGTTGTCAAGCTCCTCTAAAAATTCACTTAAGAAAGAGCAATGGGTAGCATTAAAATTGATATTTGGATTTGGGCACTATGTCAATGCACTTTATACTATATAGTAATAACCTAAATGAATGTCATCCAAGATAGATGAACTTTTTTTTAACATATAGCTATGAAAATCTTGATCAACTGTGCAAAAAAAGTATTTGTCCGCTTGGCAAAAGAAATTATACAATGTGCAGACTGCCTTTGCTATCTCTTGTTTACATAATGGGTATAACAATATCAAGAGCATATAAGAACTCTTATTGTGAAGAGGGCACCTTTTTTAAGCCAGGGTAAAATTTTTACCTGAGTAACTGGGTTGAAGCCTGCCATGGAAAGTACGCTAGCACGAAGCACATATAAAATCACACATGGCAACCAACACATAAAAATGACCGAAAGAGCAAACTAATACCAGGAAAACACAACCTTATATTTCTCTTCTTCCATATTAAAAAGAGGGCCGACTACTAATTATGTCACCAAATGTAGATCAATGCAAAGTCTAAGTAATAGTGAAAACTGAATGGGCGTGTAAAACACTAAACTTCAGATTGAGCACTAAAGCTAAAAACTTTATTGTATGTATGTTAGTATAATAAGGCATCATCATGGAATAACACTGGACATTAAAAATCTAGTTCTTTTGAAAAGAGCATGCTATTAATCTGGAGATATTTCCATGCAAGCTTTCCAATGAAGAATATCTATAGGTCTTTGGTTCAAAAACAATATATTCGTGTTGACACAATCGATAGTTGCATCACACGAAAGATGGAAGCTTTGTATTTTTTGAAAGGCAGAAATGAAAGAGGGAGTGATATTGTCCTTACCTACAGATCAAATATATTTCAATTGAGCCGCATATGGCTGTCATCTCTATTTTATAGATATATAGTTAAAATTGAGCTACCCTCTGAGTGATGACCATTAGTGAAAGCCGTTTATATGTAGAAATAGGTGGAGTCAGTGTATTATCAAGGAGAAAACAAACTGCACTTGCCTAAAATTGAAAGATGAATAGCTTAACCATGCTATATTGCTATGAAATTATGGAGATATTATATTTACTCCATTGTAAACTATCTAAAGCAAAGGAGTCTGGAACCCCTTTAAATAGGAGCACTGGAGCAGTCACCTAACTAATAAGGACTAAAAAGACAGACAATGAGAAGACATAACTTCATTCGCCAAAAAAAATGATTTATGGCAGTAAGATTAGGCTGAGCCATCAAACATGTAGAAAGTGGATAGCCAGCATTGATGCAAACATAGGACCCGTTTGGCACAGCTCCAACTCCCAGCTCCACCTCAGAGCTGGAGTTTGTAGGTTAAAATAAAGTGAGTTAAGTTTATATTTTTAGTTTAAAATGTAAATAAGATGACTCATCTAAGCATCCTCAATTTACCCACAACTCCAGCTCCATGAATTTCTGGAGCTAGGAATAGGGTGCTCTACCAACTCCACCAATTTGGTGGAGCTGGAGCTGTGCCAAACAGGGCCACAGAACTCAATTAAGTACGCATGCTGAGTGAGCCATCATATTAGTCTGAGGTGCTCTAATATATGCTAAATAGCGAACATAAGTGGGAAGGGATATCTACATACATAATTGGGAGCAAGGCACATGCATATCATTTAGGCTGCTGAATGCAACAATTTGTACCATGTTGCAGAAAAAGTAGCAATATTGAAAAGCAGAAACAAAGATGATTCAACCAAAAGGGTGCAACTGTGCAAGAGCACGCAAGGTGAAGAGAAGCTAGCCTAGAAAAAGAGGGGAAACCTTGAAAAGCTGGTAAAAAGTGTTCAAAGCCATTTTCACAAAGTGAACTGGTTTCAGAATCTACCATGTAATTAATAAAATCAGTGCGTTTACGGGCTAGATCAATTTAGCCAAATTAATAAAATCAGTGTTCAAAGCTAACAAGTAAATGGCAGTAAATAAAAATCACCCAATGCATCCATGGCTGAGGCAATGGAAATACCCATAAGATACCTGGCTAAATTAATGGAAATACCCATAAGAAAACCATAATTACCTGAGGTTATTGCAAAGAGCAACCATGCATATTTTCAGATACTTGGACAAAGGGCAGCCGCGGCCTACCACCGGAGCAAGGGCGACCTGCCGCTGCCGGATCCGGCCGCCTTCGAACCTACTGCCACCGGATTTCGCCGTCCCCGGATCCGGCCTTCTTGGCATGGCGGCGTGGGAGGAGATGATGGTGGTGAACCGGCGAGAAGGGGAACGACGGCAGAGAGAGGGCGCGCGGCGAAGGAGCCGGCACCGGTGAGAGAATCCGGTCGCCTTGGGATCTGCGGCGGCGGATCTGCCGCCTGGGTTGGCGCCCCAGATCCGGCCATGGTGCTCTGTTGCACATTGGCGTGCTTTCGTCGCCGGTGGAGAGAGGAAGGAGAGGAAGGCACGAGGGCGGCGGGAGGAGCAGGGCGGCGTGGGATGCGGCAGAGCGGCGCAAAAGGGGAGCCTAAGGGCGATGGCGTCGACCGGCCAGGTGGCGAAGAAGGCGGGGAGGAGGGGCGGAAGAAGAGAGCCTGAAGGGCTCGCGCGAGCGAGGGAAGAGGGCGCGATGGCGTCGGCCCGAGCAAGCTGCGGAGGAGGTGGGGAGGAAGGGCGGAGGAAGAGAGGATGAAGGACTCGAGCGACTGAGGAGAGAGGGCGGCGCGCGATGGCGTCGGCCCGAGCAAAGCCGCGGAGGAGGTGAAGAGGAGGGGCGGAGGTAGAGAGGGTGAAGGACTCGAGCGACTGAGGAGAGAGAGCGGCGCATGCTAGGGTTTGGGCCAGCCCGGAGGACGTCGGGTTGAGAACGAAGAAATTGTAAGGGGGGAAATGAAAAGACCACGCTGCGAGGACCACTCGATCGACCAATCGAACGGGCGCGAAGGTTTGAGGGTGTATACTAAAATTTCAAAATTCGGAGGGTTTTTTTGCAAAACCGTCAGTGCTGGACGGCCGGATCGCCGCGAGCACACGATCAGACGGCTAAGGTTTTAGGGGCGACGTGGACGGCGGCAGAAGTGCCCATTTTAAGGGCTATAATATATAGTAATATTAGTATTAGTATTAGTGCGTTACTATTTAATACTTATGTGTGTATCATGCAATCTAGAGCATTATTTGTACTCACGCACGTTGCAACTCGTAACGCAGCAGATCACGAGTTTCTTCTCACTGTATGAAATGTATGAATTTTACGTTAAAACATTGATATTTGTTATTTATACCGGTTAGCGAGAAAAAATGGCCCAGATATGGATGCACATCTATGTATATAATTCAGAAGACAAATTGGTATATATACATTTGTGTCGGTTCTATTCACGATCTAGCATAGATAATTTCTTAACTATACCAGTTTTTTTAGGACCGACACTGATAAACCATCTTTCCCAAGTGTCCTTCGTGAATCTCTCATGCACTCATCCGTAAGACTGGGCGTGGGAGTAAAAGCAGCGGTCTCCCGAGGCAGATGAGCTACAACCCTATGATTTTGCTGAGGCACTATAAAGGTACGGCTTCTCCATCGCCTTCGCCAAGTCCGTCCCTCCCACGACCCTTCCTCCTCGGACGGCACGCGTCACTGCCACTGCCATCGTTACCGTGGTTCAAATCATGATCGTCTATCTAACAGTTTATTTAAGAGATTATCTACATAATTATACTACATGTGTAATATCAAAATTAAAGTAAGATAAATTATTAGATCAAAGGTTATAGATATGTCATATTATTTTTTAGGCAATTTAGATAAATGTCACTGCAAAGTTGTAAGTTTAGAGATTTGTCATTCCATATATCAATATCATGTGAGGCCTGGACCTACATGTGTCGATGTTGGGCCTGGACCTACATGTCATTAAAACACGGAGTGGCGAATATTTGATTTCATAACTTTGCAGTGACATATATCTAATTAATCCTATTTTTTAGCAATGGAGCATGAGCTATGCCATTTCATTATAAGAAGAAGATAATACAAAAACATGAATAACAATGATTGCATTGCACCAAACACATACCATGATGCTACACTGCCAAGCCTGCCTATGGCCGGACACACTGCCATCCTTGGTGAGATTGCCTCGCCACAGCACCGGGTGACCCGATCATGCGAACAACACCTCCACCACGAGCTAGGTCGGCAAAAAAAAAAAACTCACGTTCTTGACTATATTCCATCGATCCCGTTCGTCAATAGTCAACCTCCTCTCCTAGATATGCCTAATGAAAACTCTCCCTCCTCTGGCTATTCGCATCATGTTAGCTTGTTCTTTCTTTCTTTTCTTCGATCTCTCCTTTTCTCCATCAATATAACAGAGGGAGGACTGAGTGCCGGTGGTGCTCTCCACCATGGCTCACCCTTCTCTCTCTCTCTCTCTCTCTCTCTCTCTCTCTCTCTCTCTCTCTCTCTCTCTCTCGGTACAACACCGTCAACCTGACACGCCACCTCCGCTCGAAGACGCCGTCGCTCCCCTCACACGTCCTCTTTATCCATCGGTGTCGGCATCATCAGTTGCTCCAAGAGCCAAAGCTCTCTTTAGGCAGGGACCGGTCCTACCCCACATTGTTGTCGATGGTTAGGATCGGGTCTTGTGTGTTCAAGCTTCGTCATCGCATGATCTGCTCAATTCCCGCCCAAATCTAGCGTCTTGCATAACGTCGTCATCCATCTCCACAGCTATATAGATCCACTACAAGAAATGCACAATTTCTCGATGGCTACAACCATCGAGAAAGCCACCAAACGGTTGAGAGTACCTTCTCTCGATGGCCGGCCGTCAAGAAATGATAGTCGGGCCAGCCCAGTCGAGAGAGAACGCTTTTCTCGATGGTCCGGCTGTCGAGAAAACCTCTCTCAACGGCTCGAGGAAGTGCCGCCAAGTGAGGTTGGCGGATGGCCGTTTGGCCGTTTTACTGCTCCATCCCACCTCTCTCGACGGCCATGTGGCCATCGAGAGAGGTGACGTCCAGTGATCTTGGCCACGTGGCCGTGGTACCATATCTTAACGGCCACATGGCCGTCGAGAGAGCCTCTTTGGGCCACGTGGCCTTCTAACCCTCTCTCGACTGCCATGTTTCAGCTGTCGAAAGTGCTTACCTCCAGGGGGTTCTAGGGAACCTCCCTTTCTCGACGGCTTATTCCTAGCCATCAAGAGTAATTGCTTTCCAGCAAAAAAAGAGCTGGGTAAATGACTTTAAAATTTTTAATTTAGCAGCTGCTACTGCCCCAACAATAGCAGTTGCACCTGCATACCTAAAACAACCCGCATAAGTATCATAATCCCTACAATTCACACAAATATGCATGCACAAGCACATTTCCCAATTAGAAACATATAACATATTACATTCATAGTTTAAAACCACAAACACAAGTTCAACCAAAAGTATGTAATATATCACACATGTCTACCACAAGTTCAACCAAAACACAAGTTCACTCTACCACTCAAGGGAAGGGCGGCGGGTTGTAGTGAAATAAACGTGACACCAGGTTCATGGGCTGGCTCCCAGCCCCATCGTCTTCATCCTAGCCATTGTTGTGCCGAGCCGGAGCTGGAGCCACCGATCCTGAACCAGTAGACGGAGGAGAAGGCAAGTGACCCCCGCAACCGCTCGACGACGCCGACATAATTGCGACGCATTAGTTAAAGACTTGTAGATTTGAAAGAAAGAAAATGAGGTGGTGGTAGTGTCTTACCCCGCCAAGTCTCGCCGCTGCCTCCAATGCTACGAGCCTAGCGTTGAACTCCTCGCGCTCCCACCGACGGTCCTCCTCCGCAGACCTGAGGCTCACCTGGAACGCCTCCATCATTTGCTGGCGCTCCCTCCTCTCTAGCTCCCTCTCCTCCTTACTCTGCTTCCTTTCCTGCTCCCTCTCTCCCTGAGGATGCGAGTCTTGAACTCGTGCCGACTCTCAGTGGCGCTTTGAGAGTCCCAGACCTCGGGCATGTACGCCTTGGACCTACAATTAAGGACTGTGGTTAGTTCGCAAAATCAATGTTTTCAAAGAAATAACATGCTAGATAGTAATTAGCTCACCTGAGATGGTCCCCTCCGATCACCAGCCTCCCGTGCGCCTTGCTCCCCATGTGCTAGTGGATCACTACTAGGTCGAGGAGGGCGTCCTCCTGGAAGCTGTCCGGACCGTGTACCTGAGTGTAGGCCTCCCGGTAGCGATCCTGTTTTTTTGAGTTAGAGTAAGTAAAACTACAAATCTATTAAGTTCCAGGGCGGGCAACGGCGGCTAGGGCAATGGTGGCTGGGGACTCAGGACTTAGGGAAATGCCCAAGTCCCGAGCCCCTGCGGGTTCAAAAGAGCGTGTCTCTCTCGATGGCCAACATTAAGCCTCGTGAGAGGCCTCCATAGGGTTAGGGCAACCGTCCACCTCTCTCGTCAGCCCAAATTATGCCGTCGATAGAGGCCTCTCTAAGGCTAGGGCAACCGCCTACCTTTCTCGACAAGCCAACTTATGCCGTTGAGAGAGGACTCCCTAGGACACAGCCACGGCCCACCTCTCTCCACTGCCTGGCGTAAACCGTTGAGAGAGACCTCTTTGTTCTCCCGATGGCTTCTTGGGCCCTAGCCGTCAAGACAAATCTGTCTCGACGGCTTCCGTTGACAACTGTCGAGACAGGCCCATCTGTCTCAACGAATTCCTTTGGAACCGTCGAGAAAGATCTCTGACTCGACGGCCCCCCTTTGTTAGGCAAACGGTGGTCAACCCAGGCTCTTTTTATTTTTTTAAAAAATTATACTGATGGTATTGATTATAACTTTTGATTAATTTGCTCCATATGTGACTTAGCATGCTCAACAAAAGTTTAAAAAAAATTTGATGTTCCGAGCTACGAGTTTCCATGTAATTGTCCTAATCGAGTTACCGATATCCATTAGTGTATAGAGATTTTCGAAGATAATCATCGGTAGCTTTGCCGGTTATATCGCACCGCTGCACTATGCATCGGACGAATCAAAATCTATGCGGTGACGTGTTCGATACTTTTATTTTTCTTTAAGTTTTGAACAATCAAAACATTCATCGTAATGTAAAAACCATTTCTATCATTATATAATACATTTAAATTAGTTTTTCGTCCTCACAATTGAAAAAATTTAGAAATTAATTGCAAAATATAAGAACTAATTTCATAACCCTTGCAATGCCAAATTTCATGATTGTATGCATTTGGCAAAATTTCAAAAAAAACCATATACTCTCGACGGTGTAACTGATGCTATCGAGATTGATAGATGTACTCGACGGCTTGAGTCATGCCGTCGAGAGAGACCCCAGCGCGCCACCCAGCCGAACCAAATTTCGATTTCGCGCTCAAATGTTCTCGACGGTTGCAGGTAAGCCGTTGAGAGAGGTTAATGTCATCTCCGTGGGCTGTCACCCATGGGTTATGCCCGGGCCGTCGAGAGTGATACATGTACTCAACGGTCGTTTCTTGGCCGTCGAGAGAGCTTGGCGGGGTTGGATTTCTGTGTGATTCATGTAGTGAGCCAAGGCCGAATCCAAACCTCCTTGAAGTTGCCTCCATCGATCTACCATTATTATGCCTCATCTCATCGTCCCCTACGTCGGAAGTAGCTAGGAATCATGGCAGATACACTATTACAAATTCGCTAATCCATGACATTTTCCTTGTGACGTTTAAAATTTTCATAGTAAAACAGCTCACATCTATGACGGAAAATACAGCTTCATCATAAAGGTGATGTGACGGAACGCCCGTCCTAAGGCATTTATGAGAAGTCTGAAAATACATCATAAAACAACACACAAACTCGGCATAGATCCTCAGGACATCCTAATAACTAATACTAACATATTCGTGACGAACGGAATGGTGTCAGGAAACTTCGACTTGTCCTACGTGTCAAACTGGTCCTACGTGGCTTCTGAGAGCTAAATTTTTCCTAAAATTTTTCAAACTCCCGCCTTCCCGATACTGTCCACTGACATATGGGCCAAGGTTTAGGGTTTTTCTTTTATTTCCCCATTCCCAGCACCTCCCGGCTCCCTCTCACAGTCTCACAAGTCCCTGCCGCCGCTTCCTCTTCTCCCTCGGATCGCCTCCTCCCATCCAGCCGCCTCTAGTTGCCGCCTCCCCCTCCACAGATTCGGCATCCAAGCGGGATGCAGAGAAGTGGGTCGCCTCCCTCGTCTCTCCCCACGCCCATGCCTCAACTCGCTACTCCGTCCCGCCACCTCACTGACCGGAGGCGCTGCATCGTGGACAACTCCGACCCAGAGCTCGATAGGTGCCTATTCTCCCTCCTGTCCTGTCCTCACTTAGTCGCTTCACACCCGCGTCTCTAGACTCTAGTGACCCGTCTCCCTCCTAGCTAGGTCACGCGCATACGCCGGCCTCCCCTCCCCCCAAGCTCCCGTCCCTCCTAGCTAAATCGCCTCCTTCTCCCTAGCTTCCTTCCTCTCCCCCTAGGCCGCTTTCCCCTGTTCCTCTTCCCTAGCCACCACATCCTTCCTATGTTGCGAAGCCGCCTGATCTGCATCGCCGCCTCCCCCGAGCTCCTCTACAACACCACCGCCTTCCCCGAGCTCTTCTCTAGCGTCACCACCTCCTCTCGAGCTCTTCTGCAGGACTCCTCCCCGACATCGTCCTCGTCATCGCTGCCAAAGTCTGCCCTGTCGGGGACTCCACTGCCGCCATTGAGGTATACCGCGCCGTCGGGCCTCGCTTCCTCCTCCGCCGCCTCAACATCGGTAAGGATTAGGGCAAGTGTGAGCCTCGAATTTGCGATTGGCAGTGCTCGTTCATCAATGGGTTTTGCTATTTGTGCGTGGGGTTGGGGAAAGTGGAGGACAGGAAGGAGGAGAAGTGGGAGGCGTATCTTCGGCTTGCCGTGACGGTGCTTGCTAGGCTCGTGCGTTCCCTGGAGGTTATGGCCGACAAGGGGGTCGTCTCCATTGTGCCCCTCATCGCAGAGCTCGTCTCTAAATTGTAAGACATTTCATTCTCTGATACTCGTTTGGTAAAACTAGTGCATTTGCAGCGGTACACTGGCACTCGCCAATTGAGTATGCTTGTGCAATCTATTGCATCTCTGTTTAGATGTTGTGATACTTGTGGAGAGCTTAGGCCAATTGTTTTATTTTTACTAATTGGTGACTTGAGAGACATGCATGCGGCGGTAGTTGAATTATTCGTAGAAAGATAAATGGAGCTACAACTTAGTTGTTCTTTGATGACCACTTTGCATCAATTTCATAAAGTGGCATGTGATCTTCCTGTTTCATTGCTCACAGCTACCTGCGTTGGGTGAACATGAGTTTCCGTTGCAGAATCATGGAAATCTACAATTATAAAGAAAGGTTCTTGTTTCGGTGGCAGGATTGAATCAGACTACAAATATATGATCAAATGGGCTCCAACTTCGGGCTTGGGGTTCTAGTTTTTTTTATTAGACATTGACCCCTGCCTCCATTTGAAAATAAAAAGAATTGTTGCATGCATAATTTGTTCGTTTTTGGATTTGAGCGAAGGTTTCTTTTGTAGAGTAAAATTATAATTAGTTCAAAATTGGAAGATATATTTTATGTTTTTCAATTTAAGAGGATTTGTTCGTTTGATGCATTCACACCATTTAACTTAATCAGTAATGTTGGGTACAATAGTTCCACTGTTAACCTGGGATAGATGCCACATTAAATTCTTTTGGCAAGGACGATACAAACTGAGCAATTAAACATAAAATCAAATTCATCCACTATTTTACTCATTCCGCTTCCATATATTATGTCCAATTTTAGTCATGCTAGTTAATTTTTTATTATTTATTATGCAGATGCTTTTTGCCATACCTGCTTCGATTGATGATCATCATCAATTCAAATACTAAGTTTAGAAGGAAGCCTACATGCAAAATGGTGTTGAATAAAACTACATCTATATAGAAGGTAAGCTAAATATAAAAATAAACACTCACATTTTAGGGCAAATTTACCTTGTTATCATTTTTAATCAAGATTTGAAATGTATACCCTTCATGCCGTCATTTTTATTTCTAACAGGTTGTTACCCCATCTTTTGGAACACAGTGCTTTCCTTTTTAATCTTTGCTCACTTAATCTTAGTATTCTTACTTGCAAAAAAACCATATCACCGCAACTTGAGTCAGTTATTTTTCTTCTTCCACTGCAACTGTGATTGATAATCATTCTTCAGGTAGTTAGAGTAACATTTTGTTGATATGGTGTGTACTGTGCAACCTATTTGTCACAAACATCTCAATTGTTTTTTTAAAAGGGGGTGTTTGTTGTTTGTCATTACTACAAAAGTAATGACCAGTTCAGTTTACCAGTTCAGAAGCTGAAGACCCCTACAAAGCATGGTTTATATTTAGAGTCCTAATGTTTTATGACACTTATCTTTTTGATTTATGTCCCTCGATTTATATTACACAGATAAATTGTGGAAGAATATAGTCATCATATTTTTGTGCTTGGTGTTTACTATATATGACCAAATTGATTAAATCATTTGAATTTTTTAGCCTGACCATTTTACTATTGATTTCTTTATCCAGATTTTTGTCTTTCTACCTACTGCTGGAGCAACGCTCATATTTCATACAGACCTAATTATTAGAGGAATTCAAGAAGAAGCAAGAAGTAAATGATCTGATCCTTCAACATCTCCTAGGCCTATCCTAGGTTAACTCCAGTAATTGATTTCTGGCTTTGTGATTTCTGGAGGCAAGTGAACTATTGACAAACTATGTGCACTAGTAGTGATATGTAGTTTCTGTTGGCAAGTGTGTACTTGTAATTTTTGGTTGCCGTACTTGTGGTCCATTTCTGAATTTATAACTATCAGGTGTGGTCAGTATTTGAACTTAATACTAATGTGTAGTCAGTTTCTGAACTTGTGTGCTCAGTTTATGAAGTTTCTGAATTTGTGTGCTCAGTAAATTTTCTGAACATCTGTGACGAAAAAGATTCATCCTAATAAACCCTATGATCACGTCTGTAATGAAAAAGATTCATCAAATTTCTGATCATCTGTGACAAAAAAATTAATCCTAATAAGCTTGTGATCACATCTGTGACGAAAAAAGTTCATCACAAAAAACGATTGTGACGTGGCAGTGAATCAACATTGGACGATGACATGGTGCCACGTATTTGCACTTAAGTGACGAGTAATGTTTCATCACAAAATAAATCCACGTCAGATTGGTGATGACGTGGTGCCACGTCACACTTGACGACTACGACAATGACCTGGATGACACGTCAGACAGAGACGCGATGAAAAATCTTCCATGATGAAGATTATTTCATCATAGATATGATGCATTCTGTGACGAACACTGCCGTTTCGGCATGGCGCTTCATATGTGACGTGGATTGCATGACAAAATCAGTTTCATCATAAAGTCGTCGTAGAAACTACTTAACGACGAATCTGCCGTTTTCAGTGACAAATATGTTTCATCATGGATTAACATTTTTCTAATAGTAACGGTTGCCGCTATCGCATACGTGTACTTCATTCATGTCAACCACCCCCAGGTGTTGAGATTGCAGGCCGGTTTGGTTCTCTTTCCCACCTTTCCTTGCCTTGCTTTGCTTGTCTCGCCCTCGCCAGGCAAGGTGATGCAAACCAAGGGAAAACATGTTGTTTGGTTTCTCTGTCGGTTTCTTCTCCCATTTCTAAGGTCCACGTAACATATTTAAAATTTTATCGGATGTTTGTATTTTTTTTTTGTATTTACAATGTTAAAAAAATATTCTAATTTTACTGATAATTTCAATTTTATCAGAGGTTTGCAAATTTTGGCCAAAATTTGAATTGTGGTTTTCTGTTTTTTAATAGAATTTGACCAAAATTTATGAATAAAGTTTTTTTGATAGGGTAGCAGAGGAGAAATTTCACCAAAATTCTATAACTTTCATTTTTTTTGGGAATTTTGATAAATTTTGGCCAAATTTCTTTTGGAAGTAAAATAGGTAAATTTTGACCTTTTTATTTTTGTTTTGAAAAAAATGGTAAAAAAATTGAACGGAAATTATTTTTTGAAGAAAAATAAAAAATGTGAATTTGCATTTTATTTGATTGCTCAAAATTTTTTGTGATGTTTTGACCAAAATTTTAAATGAAAATTTAAAATTTGCTCGCTTCGCAAACCTTGCCCTGTAAGAGAGCCAAATTGACTTCTTTGGGCTAGCAAGGTTTTCCTTACCATAGCAAGCTAGTTTGCTAAGTAAAGCAAGCCTTTTATCTTCTACCAGACACCTAACCTTGTTGAGCAGGATCTGGCAAGGGAACCAAACAGGCCTGCGTCTCCTTGAGGCAGAGGGAGCGGACTGAGCCAATGGCCGATGCTTGTGGACTGCACGCGGTGTGGCGTGCCGAGGGGCTCATGGTGTGCCACCCTGGGTCATCTTGGTCTTCCTCCTTGCTCTCATTGAGAAGGGGATGTGTCCTAAGACAAGAGTAATAATGTCCTCTCACTATACAGAAATGCCTATTCTTGATCCCTCATCACCGGTGGATTCTTGTAGAACAGCTAGTGAAGTGGCTCGCGCCCGCCCCGCCCCAGGCCAGGGACAGAATGAACCGCCAGTGATGGCACATGTGCAGCAAATCGCCAGTGATAGTACCATATCACTGGCGGTTCGGCCACTGAACCGCTAGTGAAACTATCACTAGTGGTTCTTCTGAGGATCCACCAGTGATATGGCCTGTGCTTACCACCAATTGGCACCAACTTTTGGAGGGAACCGCCAAGGACATATCACTGGCAATTCTTCTGAGCATTCGCCAGTGATATGGTAATGTATCACTGGCCGTGAGCCATAGCAACCGCTAGTGGTATGTTCACTAGCTGGTCAGTGTTCGAACCGCCAGTGATATGGCAACACTGCTTCCCGCCAATTGGCGCCAACTTTTGGAGGGTACCGCTAAGGACATATCACTGGCGGTTCTTTTTATGAACCGCTAGTGATATGCTCCATTATTATTCCAGTGGCCAGAGGAAGCTCCATTTACTGCTACTCTGTGTTCTCCCGAACTGTAGCGACAACAATGGTGGGGAAATAGTGAAGAAGGTCTAAAAAATTGCAAATATCTTGAACATCTCAGGAGATTTAGTTGTTTAAAAGTTAGTAGTACCTCAGTTATTTGTTAATTGCTCTCTTCTTGTTTGTTAAGGTAGATGAGAGATATGCATGCATGTGTATAGATCTAGATCTAGACAGGGTGTTGAATAATTAATATCCATTTGTTTGGTTCATGCTGGCTAGTTTAAGGTGGATGAGAGTAATTAATATCCATTTTTTTTCTCATAGATATGCATGTGCTTATTGCTAGCTATAGTTTGAGGTGGATGAGAATAATTAACTAGTTTGCATGTGCTTATAGGTAGCTAGTTTGTTTATGACTTATATGAGAGATCTAGCTAGATAGATCTAGTTGAATAGTTAATGCACACACATATATAGTTTGAGTGTTGGATATGAGAGAGATGTAGATGGTTGTAAAATTATTTATTTAAGGTGGATTAATTTGTTAATCCATATGGTAGCTAGCTAGCTATGAGAATATGAAGCATATGTGTAAATGTGTATATTTATGTGTGTAAATATGTTTAAGTTAATAAAAGGTGGCCATGTTAACTGTAAAAATAAAAAATTAAGGTTAGTGGTCTCTCTTTTCATAATAAAAGGTGGCTATATTGTTGTTAGTAATTTATTTGTGGTTATATTTGTGCAGGAAAAATCAATGGATAGAGTATGGATGTACACAGAAAATCATGCAACAGATGAGTACGTCAAAGGCATAAAAGGATTTTTAAGAGCTGCCGTGGAGGATATACAGAATGGAGGGGTTGATGTGATTCGTTGTCCATGTATTGATTACGATAACTTGAAGTTGTATAGAAACGCATATCAAATTGAGTTTCATTTGATAAAGCGGGGATTCAAAATGGGTTATTCTTGTTGGACGAGTCACTGTGAGGATGAGAGTATACACGAATGTTGTGATGACCTTGACGAATACGGTATCGATGATGTTGGTGCGGAGTGTGATGGCGGCGCAACTTGGTCTAACGAAGAGTACTACAATTTCAATCAGATGATGCGGGACATAGAAAAGGACTGTGGCACAGTGGAAGTGGTCGGTAAATTCAAGAAATGGTCAGAAGAGTCGAAGAAACCAATATTTAATGGCTGCAAGCCCAAATATACTAGGCTGGCAACCGTGGTTGAGCTGCTACAATTAAAAGCGAGAAACCACTGGTCTGATAAGGGTTTCACCGAGCTCTTAGCACTGCTAAAGGATCTTATTCCGGAGGGAAATGAGCTCTCGGAAACAACATATCAGGCAAAGAAGGCTAAAGGACTGCTACGGTCTCGTCGTCCTCGAACGCGTTGAATACCATTGGAATTTCCTCCATGTTGAGCTTCCTTGGGGATACGGTCAACTTGCACCTCCACTGCATGAAGGTTCCACCTGCACTTCCTGACATTCGTAGTCCGGCATCGGGTCTTCGAACTTGAGTTCTTCTAGTATATCGTGCAGCAGCAGCGTCATCCCTCCTTCATCCAAAATTTCCACCATCTAAGAAGGATAAGGCATGCTAATTAGGAAGGGTGAGAGAATAATGAGTTAAATGAGGAAAAGGGAATTTTATAATTATTTTTGAAAAGGGTTTTTCAGCTCCTTAGGGTTTCAGGCAACTAACTACGGTATCCTAGAGTCAACCTGGCTCTGATACCAAATCTATCGTGCACCCCGGTATTTCTACCGGATTGAGTGACCGAATACTAGTCCCAGAAGATCATAGCTAGTATTGCACTCAAGGACATTTGGAATATCATCGCAGGCATTGAATTAACTAGAAATTAACAGTTCATATAACATAAATATCATCCAGTTGACATAGACGTTTACATAGTCTTGCACAGGACATAATTCAATAGCATAAAGAAACACAGCGGAAGACTTCAAATGCGACGATATCCCGAGGTTGACCCGGATCGCTTAGCTAATCACCTTGACCCTCCTGGTCACAACAGGCACCGATGTCGTGATCTTCTCCTGGACAAATAATCCACGATCCATATAATGAGTACACGGCTACCCAGCAAGTAGTCCTTAATATATATGAATGCAAGGCCGAAGGACAGGTTTGGTTATTTTGCCAAAACATCACCTATCTACTCATTTATTAAATCTTGATTCATTGAGCACATTATAACACATAAACGTAGCCAAGGGACGGCTAACCAGCTCAGCACACGATGAACGTAGCCATAGAAACGGCTAACCATCTCACAAAAGATGAAAAGAGGCAATACCTGCCTACACTACCATCCAGTTAATTAATTAAAACACATTGGACTACCCTGTGAAAAATCTTTTTTCCCGCCCATAACCGCGGGCAGGGCTACCATGATAGTTTTAACTCTGCAGAGTGTGTACACATTCCCCACAAGCCCTATCTCATCCCGAAGGAGAAACAGTACAAAACCGTTCACTGCTTTCGTCTGTCCCATAATGTACCCTTTCTTTTGGTTTCGTGCCCCATACGGTACACTTCGACCAGGCCGACAGTCATGCGCACTCCTTCAGCCAGATCTGATAGCGCACCGCATGAGGTTAGCCCCCATTTAAGCCATTCGAAACCGGTGATCACGAATCACGTCCGTCCACTACGAGTACACCGGAAACTTGGTTTCCTGACTAATAGATTAGGGCGGAAGGCACAAGTGGTCAGACGGTTCAGGTTCGGTTTGGTAGTCACAAGTATACGGTCCTTATATGACAGAGGAGACCTACACAACACAACCACAAGCCCAAAATCCGCCTCTTCTGGGTCTCCTCAAATCAACACACACCACGTTGATTTTATTTGATTAGGTTTATCCAAAAACAGCACCACGAAGTCGAACTTCACGTTAAAAGTTAATAATAAGTGAAACCTATCAACTACCAATTCCAGAAGCAAGGCTAAGCATCTACACAAGGATAGGCTAGGAAAACAGTACCAATTGGGCTAACAATGGTAGGCTACATCATATTAGTAGAGGACTAACATGAAATCGGATCAAAATAACACATACGATGATAATTAAAGCATGCAATTCAAATTAAGATAAAATAAATAAATTTTTGTAAACTAGGAATTCAATATGAATCTAGCTTGCCTTCGAAGAAGTTAGGATCTAGTTCTCCTCCTTCGAACGGCTCTGAAACGTCTCCCGGACAGCAGGTGCACGTCGGTTCTATGCGAAAGTAATAAAACAGAAATAAATAACAAACATAGAGAAAATAGTATGATAAAAACATATAAAATTCTTGGGATTATTTGTGATTTTTGGGCTCTAGAATCATCTAAATCGGAATTCGGGAACTCTCTAAACAAATCGTGGAAGTTTTGAAGAAAAAGAAAAAACTGGAAAAGAATAAAGCGGGTTAACCGGTGGTTAACCGCGGTGAAACCGAGGAAAACCCGGTTTTGGCGGGCGGCTAACGCGGTTGGCGGTTCGGTCCGCGCGTGGGACACTGGCGTGGCGATTGGGTGGCGTGGCGCTGCTGGCTGGCGGACACGCGGTGGTGGCGGTTGGGTGTGGTGCACTACGGGCGCGGTTTGCTGCTGGGGAACACGGCGGCGGGTGACTAACGGAGGTGGCCACGCTGCGAATCTGTCGGCGGCTGAGCACGGCTCTCAAGACGTGGAAGCGGGCGGCGGCGGTGGACACGTGGCGGCTTGGGATCGGGGGAGGCGGGTGTTAAAGACGCTGTGGGACAGCGATGGCTGGGTTGCGCGCCAAGACGGAGAGCGGGCGGCGGCGGCGGCTGCTCGCCGGCGGCGATGGCGGCCAATTCCGCCATCTTCGGCGATCCCTATCTCCTCCAATTCTCCACCAAAATAGGGCTTCCATATAGTCAAATTGATCGTCTTGACGAGACCTACAATGTGTTGGCTTTTGATCTGGGTTTTGGGCATTGGAATTCAAGAATTACCTCGATTTGCTTCGGTTTTGGCATGGAAACCGAAGTACGGCTAGGGTTTCGTGGGGCTTGGTGTGATGGCCGACCAGGGGACCTGTAGGGGGTTTATATAGTGGTGGAGGGGGTTGAGGCGTGGTGGAGGTTTCCTAATAGGGGTGGAACTTGATTTGGACTAGAATTAGGTTGTATATGGAATATTAAGAATCCTAATGGGCTTAGGGTTAGGTGGGAGGGTTTTGGGCCTATTTAAGCTATCCAAACCTGGTTAGGGCCTTTTCCTATTATTATTTTATATTTTTATCTTTTTTTTTCTTTATTTCTTATATGTGACATTATAATTTTATTAGGATGTCACATAGTTCTTCAGGATTTCTATCTCTTTTAACTAATTGACACCAATGTGCAATAGTTGGTTTGGAACATGCAAAGATGTATGTGACCGAAATGGTGATTTGGCCACTACTACGCCCCAGACATCTTTCATGGTTGTTGGTCTTGTCTTATGAGTAGCTATCATTCTTGGTACATCAAGATAGGTCCGTTATCTTCAGCTTATCTCCAAGGAAGGATTTTTGAAATAAATATACGACTGTCATGCCATGGACCTAGGACTGGAGGCGTATTCACAGGTGGCTGACAGGCCCAAATCTCGGTGTTGTGGACATAGTATTATGTCAAATTTAGTTTCTAGCAGAGGACCGTTGGGCATGTCTAGTGGTGTGATTATTTCTTTACTGTAGTTGGGCCTATTACCGTAGAAATAATCTCTGATCTGAACGTCCATCTCATAAATTGATGATGTTTCTCAATTATATATGCTATGTAAAATCTCTGATTTGAACCTCCATCTCTAGCTCTGTATGGCTGATCAAGCTCCCACTCGATCGGCTCCGGCGACTCAGGCCACTCAACCGGATCAAACAGCTCTAGAGGCTTTGGCTGCCCCTCAACCGGCTGAAACGGCTCCGGCTGCCCCTCAACCGGCTCCGGCTGCCCCGTTTGGCCCTCAGTCGGAGGCAACCCAATCAGAGACAAGAACTAGGGATGGCCGTGGTGCGTCCAAGCTGAAGACTAATGTGGTCCACACCATCATGGAGGTTGACACGTCTGGTACACTGGTGATTCCAAGGAAGCCTGAAGTAGCGTATCAGACAATGTGCGGGATGGTCGCTAGGTCTCGAGTCCCTTGCACCACTTAGACCCAGAAGGTTCTCACCGATCAAAAGAGAGGACAGCTATCGGACGAGCTGAGACGATCTTTTGTGTTCCTTGAGATTTGTTTGACGCCATGCGAAGAAGTACGCTGCTACGCATGGGGAATTCCTGGAAGAATTGGAAGATGACTCTCGTCAAGGACTTCGTGAAGGAGGAAAAGGAACCCTTCACGAGGTACCCCTTCATAACCGTTGAGGCATGGGAGGAGTTCAAACAGATAAAGATAAGTGTCGATTATCAGCAAAGCAGTGCCACGCACAAGATTATTTAACAAAAGAACACCCACCCACACAGACTCGGCACAGGCGGGTACGCGGGTAAAATTCTCGAGTGGGAGCAGGCGGCCACTTCGAGCGAGCAGTTGGATGCCGCGTCAAGACTAACCAATCCCCGTGCCGATCACTGATACAGGGCTAGTATAAAAAGAACACCAAAGGGTGAAGAGACTTTCGGAAGCTCCGAAACAGCCGAGGTCGCCAAAAAACTGGTAACTTATAGGCAACCATTTCTTTTATTTTCCCATTCGCTTCTATAATGTCGTAACACCACCAATTCTAATTGTTGTCTATATATTCAGTTTGAATATGACTCCCAGGCTTCGCAAGGCTCTTTTCATGAGAGGAGGGAACGAGACATCCTGTCCGAAGCCCTCGGTAACAAGGAGCACCCGGGCTGCACGCGGGGCGTCGGAGTTTACGTACCATGGAAGGATACGTTTCTCGATGACCCAGACTACACGTGGAGAAAATCTAGAGTCGCCCAAGAGGTGGATATTGCTGACAAGATACATGCGGAATTGCTACCCTGCGTACAACAGTTGGAGGAGATCATAAGGAATAGACCTGAAGTCAACCCTCCATTCGAGTGCAACCCTTCTCCTCCTGAAGCTGTTGATGCAACCCCCCTGCACACAAGAGTAGTTGCATTTCCGCACCTACGCTAGAAGGGGCCGGCGACATCGAATACCCGGTGGACCACATAAAGGTAAGCATGTCGCATATGTATGTCCGTATTCAATTATGTTAGAGTCCTTAATCTAATGCGAACATAACCCTGTGTAGGAGGTTACCCATTGCAAGCTGAGCGTGACGTATAAAACCGCTTTTTCGATCGAGGTAGGGTGGGGGGTGGTGTTCCCTTGCCTTCCGAGGATGAGGGTTCATGGGACAGACATGGCGGCGGGCTACGTGAAGGTCCAGTTGGATGCCGTGCTGGACAACACGAGGAGCATCCCCTGGTGAATCCCCCGAATGATGAAATCATCACAGTAGGGCATGTCGTCCATTCATTTGTCTAGTGGCCGAAGAAGGATACAATTTTGGAAACCCTACCTAGGACTCAGGCTGGCAGTGAACCGCTACCTGAGCCTCATGTCGACACTGAACCCGTGTCGCGACCCCCCACAAAAGAAGAGAGGCCCCCAAACATTGGCTCAAAACCTTCGAAGACCCAAATGAGGTCACAAAGTGTCAAGCGAATCGAGTCCTCGCCTCCAAAGGGATCGACACCGAAGAAGACCCGGCAGACTAGCTCACAAAGTTCCAAGCCATTTGTGTTGGCTTTACTGTCAAAGTGTGTGGCAAATCAGAAGAGCAAACAATTGCAACTCAAATCCTCTACGCCCAAAGAAAACGAGCGGTGGCTAGCAGATAAAAAAATTTCAGATGGGAGTGTTGTTTCTTCCCAACATCGTATTAGCCGCCTTGGGTCTAGGTTACCGCACCCTGCATGAACATTACCTTAAGATTGCCAACTTGCCTCCGTCAGAACGAGTCTGGTATCATGGCTATGTTGAAAGCCAAACAATTCGGTGACGAAGATAACTATTTCATGGCGAATTGGACGACCTATGGTGCATGTACCGTCTACAGGAGCTCGATCATTTGCTTCTTTGATGCTTTTCACTGTAAGTATCTGCAATTGTCATTCGTATTTAGAACTTTCGGTTGGTCTTCTTGACTTATATTTGAATCAAATATATGTTTCCAGCCACCTGAAGCTACATGTCAAATAAACAGGGAAACTGATGGGTTTTCTCGATCCGGCACTTTGTACCCAACATAATATGGATGAAAATCAGTCGAATCGGGAACTAAATCAGGAATGTATTGTATCGCCAACAAGACAAACAATACCTTCTATTGCCATTCCTCAAAGATTGGCATTGGATTTTGGTGGTCATAACACCTGACGAGAACAAAATTTTGTACCTCGACTCTAATAGAGCTAGCCCTCATCATGATTACTCATCTTTGAGTAAACTACTCGATCAGGCATTTCATTATTACGTTGAGTGAGGGGGAAAGCATGATGTTTCTAGGGGCGATGCTCTACAACATAATATGAAATGGCTGGTTTGTGCTTGTACATACCTCTCGTATAAAAAGAACTGTTATTATTCCTATTGGCCGTCGACCTAATTATTTGTTATTGTACAGTGCCACCAGCAGCCCGGAGGCTATGCTTGCGGGTTTTACGTTGCCCGCAACATGATGGAGGCGATTTCTGTTACAAGGCCCAAGATATGGACATGAAGCTGGGGCCTATCGACTTCGACAATCTTGCCGAAATTAGAGAAGTGGTCACTAACTTCATAATGACGCAAATTGTTGATCCGCATGGTAGTCTCTACCCTCCAAAATTAGAACAGGACAATTAGAAATTTAGAATTAGCCTAGGTAGGATGTGTGGGCAAAATCATGTAAACATTTTGATGTGCTCTGCTCCATTGAACACTTTGTGATGAACCTTCGCACTTTATATTTTCTATATGCATTTATATGAATCTGTGCATTTGTGAATTCTTATCGATGCGTGTTAATATGAAATTGTTTTGATGTGTGGTTCTATGACCTCATGTCATATTTGCAGATCTTTCAGTCGCCTGGTTTGCTTCAAGGAGTGAACTACTGTTCCTCTAGTGTTTGCCAAGACGAACAATAGTTCAAAGAGCTCGTCTACTTGCATACGCTAGTTCATCTCTTATAAGGTCAGTTTCTTGATCTCTCTCCTTGTATGCATGATCTAAAAGTTAAATGATATATATATATATAGAGAGAGAGAGAGAGGAAAGGAGTTCAAGGCTCCATGGAGCCTAGGCTTCATGATCGAATACCCTATATTGTTCTTTGAGATTCGTGTTGTTTGACATGTACATCTTTATATACCAACTAAATAAAATATTTGAGATGCCAAACTTTGAAAAAAATTAAATTCATCTTCAATTTGAACTAGTTTGAACTATATTATCTTAAATTTAAAAGTAGTTTAAACTAGAGTTAAATTTAATTTTTTCAGATTTTGACGTCTCAAATATTTTTTTAGTGGGTATATAAATATACAAATACCAAACATCATGAATCTCAAAACACATCTAGTGGTAATAGATCATTAAATATTTGAGACGTCAAACTCCCAAAAAAATTAAATTTAACTCCAGTTTAAACTACTTTTAAATTTAAGATAAATATAGTTCAAACTAAAGATGAATTTAATTTTTTTCGGAGTTTGGCATGTCAAATATTTTATTTAGTAGGTATATAAAGATGTACACGTCAAACAACACGAATCTCAAAGCACAACATAGGGTATTTGATCATGGAGCCTAGGCTCCATGGAGCCTTGACTGCTTTCCTATATATATATGTGTGTGTGTGTGTGTGTGTGTGAATGAAATGTGGTTGTATGAGATAAAATGTGCCTATATGCTTGATTTCTTATGTATGAAATCTGGATGAAAAGCTTATTTTACAGAGAGCATGAAATCTGGATGAAATGCTTGTCTTATATATAAAATCTGGATGAAATACTAGCAAAATCTGAGGCTAACCAATTTTTCTAGCTATTTTTTCCCTGTGGAGTCTTATCACTGGCTCTTCTTACAAACATCCGCCAGTGATATATCTCATCACTGGCGGTTATAAATAAAATCCGCCAGTGATATTGTGCCATCACCGGCGGCTGGTGTCTGGAACCGCCGGCGATATGCCAGTGATATGGCCGCCAGTGATGGTCCCCTATTATCATTGTCGCTTAATCACTGGCGGTTCAATAACCGCCAGTGACGACGGTTCCGAATCGCCAGTGATGGCGTTTTCTGAGCTAGTGTCTATATTTTGTATTGTGCTATTAAAAGGCATATTTTTAAAGGAAAAATTAGTTGTGGGACTATAAATTGTATGTATCTGCTAATTGAGTTACTGACATGTGGTCCTAGGACCTACTTGTAAGTGACACATTCAATGTCCCGTAGCAATGGAAGGAAATTTGTTTTGTCTATCGCCAATTGCTCTTTTTCAATGGTAGAATGTGATAGCTTACCACGATAACATGCCTTGCTCAGTTCATTGATCTGCTAAGTGAAAAATTAGTAAATTAAAATACGTACCTTGTAGCGACAAGCAACATTCATGTTGATGATCTACTCAGTTCGTTGACAAAAGAGTATACATATATATAGCGTGCAAATTAACAAGGGCGCATATGTGTCACGAGTTCCTAATTAATAGAGCTGACTCTGTATTTAGAATGGCGTTGCGTATAGATCTTTTCTTTAGATTGCATGTATGTAAACCTTTTTTAAAACTAAACAAATAGCAGGGCTATTGTAGCACACAGACGACTGAAATTATTTTCTAAAAAGCCGTTCAGCTTCATGTTGAGTCTTATAGTGTTTTGGATAATCTCCATAATGTAGTTGATGTATTTTTCTATGTTTTTGTTTTTGTTTCTACCTAGATTAATGAAAAAGCAAAAAAATATTTTAACTATAACAAATACAAAACTAACTTTCATGAACATGTAAGATCTAGAAATAAAGAAAAAAATCTAGTCTATGTGAACCCTATAATTAGCTATAAGAACTATATTTTATATGTGACCTCAATTTAGGATAGCTAAAATTATAATTTGAATTTACAAATACAATTTCTACTTTTAGAAAATAGAAATCGGAATTATTGTATCTTGATTTTGAAACAATCAATTGTCCTCTATTTTTGGACTTATATGACGAAGTTGTCTTTTTGAACATTTTTGTCATAACTCTAAGTTAATTAGCTATTATTTCATTTAGATTGCAAGTCTTCTCGACGTCTTATACAAGACTATTGAGTTAACTCTCCCGCGCCCCGGGTCGGAAAATTCCAAGTCCCATGTGCAACAATCGCCGGTTACCGCATGGGCATCGAGATATATAATAAGGCCTGCGCACAATTTAGCAAGTGGGCCTCTCCATGGCTAGTTGATTGGCCGTCAATGTAGACCGCTATCTCGACGCCATCAAACAACTATTTGGTTATTGAGAAAACTCTTCTCTTATAGTAATGTGAACCCTACAAATAAAAGTTGCATTACGGTACTAAAATTGCTCGTTATTTTAAACTTTAATTTTATGCTACTTACTGCACAATTTTAGATGACTACTAAATTTTATTTGAACATGTATTAGCAAACTGAAGATAGATAGATAGATAGATATATATATATATATATATATATATATATATATATATATATATATATATATATGGCAGCATATCTGGTGCACACGGCACCCCCCGTGCACACCCGTGTACACCATGGGGGAAAGTTTCAAAAAATTCCAAAACAAATTATGGATGTACATCTCAACTTACCCCATCTAGATATAAAATTTTATGATCAAATTCGTCTTATGTTAAGAGTAATAAAAAAGACAAATTTCTGACAAACTTAAATAGTTTAAATGCACTCCAAATTTGTCTTTTTTGTAACTTCTAGTATAGGACGAATTTGATCATGAAATTTTATATGTAGATGGGGTAAGTTGAGATGTACATCCATGATTGTTTTTGGAAATTTTTGAAACTTTTTCCCCATGGTGTACACGGCGTTTTCACGGAGGTAGCCGTGTGCACCGGATATACTGCCTATATATATATAAAATAGCTATAAACATAAAGTAAATGGATACCATTAATTTCCCAGAATTGCTCCCTACCACTTGTCGGCATCTGAATCAACATGCTCCCCCTCCCCTCCCCTCCCCTCCTCTACCGGTGTCGGATGGCGGTAGGCAACGTTGGAGGACATAACGGCAAAAACACGACGGGAAGGTTGGATCATTAGAAGGCGTACTTAGGTGGCAGCGGGAGAGACGAGGAAGAGAGCAGAGCGGAGGAGCATGCCAGAGAAGATGAAGGGGGATGGAAGGGTGCTCGCCTACGCTCGGGCTAAGCAGTCACTCCCTTAATTTCCTCGCTTTAACTTCCATTACATTCAACAAACTGATCAACACCATGCAGAACGTGATGCAGATCGATAACGTTATTAGGCATACACAACGTGCAGAACGGAACACCATGGATAACATGTGTATGCAAGCTGCGGGTACACGCGACGCAGATCGACATCAACCCAGAAGGATCAGTGGCTCTCAGTGCCGATCGATGAAGTTCTTGATGGTGTCGACGAGCTCTCTGGTTCGCTCCGCCGTCAGGGGATCGGACTTCACCGCGAAGAAGTTGAGGTAGAAGATGTGCGCGACCGCGCCTCGGCTCACCACCGTCTCCACCGCCTTCCCGGCGCGCACCATGGCCTCGCCGTACTCCACCTGGGGGTCATGGAGCAGGTCCTTCGCCGCTACCATCAGCAGCATCGGCGGCATGTGCAGGTGCGCCACGACCTCCGCCGCCAGCGACGGCGACGTGTACGGGCTGTCTTTGGTGGCGCCCACAGGCAAGCCGAGCGCCAGGAACTTGACCACCATCTCCTCCGTCAGGAACAGGCTGGGCGGGTTCTCCAGCTCCGACCGGCTCTTCTTCTCCCGGGCGAAACCAGGGTGGAGAAGCACCCCGCCGGCGAGCCTCACCGGCTGGATCGACCCGGGGCCGTCAGCGGCTGCGTGCGCCGCCACGAGGTGCACGAGGTTGCCGCCGGAGCTGTCGCCGATGAGGAACACGCGCGAGAAGTCGGCAGCGTCGCGGAGACGTGCCACCGCCGGACCGGGGTAGTGTTCGTCGTCCTTGCAGCCGCAGGCGACGTCGCGGAGCCAGAGGAGCGCGGCGTGGCCGGTGTCGACGGCGGCGGGGAGGCGGTGCTCGGGCGCGAGGGGGAGGAACACGGAGACGATGCCCGCCACGTCGAGCTTGGCGGCGAGAGGCGCGTAGAAATTGTGGTAGAGTGCCCACGAGGCGCGGGAGACGCAGAAACCGCCGCCATGGAAATGGAGGAGGACAGGACGGCGCCCGTGCCGGAACACGGCGGCCGGCTCGCGGAGGTAGACGCGGACGTCGACGCCGCGGCCGGTGGAGACGTCGTGGACGGTCACGCCGGCGCGCGGCTCGGCGTAGGGCGGGACTACGGCGGTGAAGGGCTCGGCTCCCGGTGGGGTCAGACGCTCGACGGTGCCGTCAGAAAAGACGCGGAGCCAGCCGGTGACCTCCACGACAACCGTCCTGTTAGGGCCGGCGTCCGCCTCGGGCGTGGCGGCCATGTGAGCCATCGCCGTTGCTAGGACAGTGATTAAAAGAAGGCCAGCCAGTAAACCCCAGCTTCCTAGGAAGCGCATCTGAGGCATTCTTGCTCGGTGCAAGCTGCGGAGAAGAAAGGTGGCCTTTTATAGGGTGCAGCTGCTGCAGCTGGGAGTTGCCGCGTCATTTTCTGTGAGCAACGTACACAGTATACCTCTAGCTAGAGCACGGTTTTCACACTTGTGTAATGATTTTCTTATCTATGTTTCTGCCGTCTGATGTATGTGCTTTAAGATTAGATTCGTGCATAAGAGCTCGCTCTAAGCTCCGATGGAATTGTGAATCACTACATAAATCACGCGGAAAACCGACCCCGCCAAACTCTCTCAACGGCCAAGAAACGACCGTCGAGTATACCTATCACTCTCGACGGCCACAGTCTCACCATCGATTACATCAATCTCTCTCGACGTCTACCACTCAAGCCGTCGAAAGAGATTCAACGACCGCTCACGGGCACCACTGACTGTCCCACATGGAGGAGGAGGTAGTCAGATGGAGGATTGACATCACCGCGAATGGAGGTCATCACCGGAGCTTGGGAGAAAGCATCGCCGAAGGAGGGATGGAGTTGGGACATGGGAGGGTACGCTGCTCAAGGGAGGGATGGAGCTCAGCCTAAGCCCCTAAAGGGAAGGGTGGGTTCGGGGATTGGCGTTGTCCCCAGAGATCATGAGGGTGGGAGTTTAGGGACGGACGCCGCTGTTAGGGATAGGGGAGCCACATGGGTGGGAAGTTGGTAATGCCGAAGGTCCAGAAGGATGAGCATCGTAGCTAAGGATGGAGTGGCCTGCCGGTGGCACAAGTCTAGGTAGCGCATTCTTAGGTGTCGGAGGCCAAACATCGCACACAGACACACAGTAGAGCGGGTAGGCACCACATTAATCTAAAATACAAGAAATAATAAAAAGTAAATTCAAAAGAAAAATAATAGCGCATTCTTATATGACTTATGTACTCATGTAGCTTATCTCCTAACTTCAGAATATTTCAAGGTAGTCTCAAGAGTCGGATCCACTTTGTTTGACATGACCATACAATATAAGTAAATTGGCCAAAAAAAACTAAATTATTTCTAATTTAAACTAGATAGGTAAATATACAGATAAGTTTCATAAGGTGAGGAGAACATGGCCATACAAAATAAGTCCATATCAACTGCACGAAGAAATTGGAATAAAAAGAATAGAAATAAGTATATATCAGCTATATTAAAAATAAAAACATTAGAAATTTGAAATAAAATAATAGAAAAAATCATAATAAGATTGAGATTGTCTCTATTAGAGTCTATGATGGTCAGTACGATTATGTATTTACATATAAGTTTCTTTTAAAATTTGAAACAATTCGAGCAGCGAAAATGCACGGGACACCTTGCTCATTGTTAATATAAATCAGAGTTTGTTTTATATAAAACGTACATTTTGGTTTTTATGTTTTCTTGGGGGTCAATTGCCAACTGTACGGCCGGGTAGGGATCTGGATCCACCCACCAGCGATACAGGGACTATCACGGCCTACTTAGACGAAGTTTTTCCTTAAAAAAATACACGACGGACTTGCAAAAGGGGTGCTTTGATAGGCCAGAAATAGAAATGCTCCGGTGAAGATATATATAAGAAAAGAAACTATTTGCAACAAGCTACACGCAAATGTATCTTTTGTGGAAAAAAGAAAAAAAATACCGGTAGCTAGCGCTAAGTAAAACGGCACTGACCATGTCGGCAAGTCTTGTTGAGCTAAGCGTCCGAGAGAGGTGGTCGTCATCGGTCATGCACACGGAATGAAGCCGTCTCAGTCAGGCCAGAAGGGAGAGGAGAGGGAGAGGGGAGGAAGAGAAGGACCCGATTGTTTTTCTTCGAAAATTCAAGGTATTTGTGTACAAAAGAGCATGCGAGGGGAAGTAGGGGAAGAGTACATGAATCTTGGAGCGAGATATCCATATTCGCAAAAGTGCTTAAAACCGCATGTAAGTGTGAAAAATTCGCTCTCTACATGGACACATGAATTTACAGCACCACATTTGTTCAACTCGACTCGGAGAGGCCTTTCTGTTTCCCTATGAAAAAACATTATCATAGATGGCTGCACTTTTAGACGGCCTGGAAGTGTCTAATCCTACCACAAAACCCTAGCCTCCCACGCACACTCTTGAAAATTTCCAAAAGGATGTTCTGTTTCAGTAGAATTCCCTAATGTGATACCTCTCTTCCTATCCATGCCTTTCTCTCTAGCATCCTCTGATCCAATGGCTCCTTGCCTAATGACTACCTCCTTCTAGCTTCTCTATATCACGCTCACTGCGAAGCTCCAACCACAGCTGCCTCCATCCCCTTTCTCTCTCCCCCTTCTCTATCCACTTTGACGGCTGCTCTAGTGATTACCACTGTCTCAGCCGGCAACAACCTGCCCTTGGACTCTCGTCGCCACGCTCAGTAGGAAACTCCAACCTCCACTACTCCCTCCCCTTCCACTCTGGAACTCTCCCCTTTTCCCTACACTCCGTCAGCCTCTCTAGCGATTACCGCTATCTCGACAGACTACAACCTTCCCTGGTCTCTTGTCGCCATGCTCAGTGGGAAACTCCAACCTCCACCACTTCCTCTCCTTCCATTCTGAAACTCTCCCCTTCTCCCTCCATACCGTTGGTCTCTCCCTTCACTCTAGCGGCTCCTTCGCTAGCACCCAACTCCCCTTGGCCTCTCGACGCCACACTATGGACGGGGTGACGGTGGTTGTTGATGGAGGAGCCACCAAAATGGAGGAAAGTCACGGCGGCACCAGTAACTGGAGTGTAGGAAGGATAGAGGAAGAGGAAGGAGGACTAGACGCAATAATTTGACAAAATAGAGTGTTGTTTTTACAAAAAAAAAATGAGATAGGGTGTGGGGAGAGGCTCGGATCTCGTGGTGGGATCAGACAACGCACAACCTATCTTGAACTCCAGCCCATTGCAAGAAATGCATGTTGGCGTCGGAATCGGTATGGATGCACATGATGCGGGGGGCTATTGATCCCTGATCAAACGGTCAAAAATGTACAGGTCCATCCATTTATCTGTTTTCTAAGCTTTATAAAATTTTAAAAGATATTTTAAAAGTAATGTGTTATGAAATTTGTGGTGCTTTTAAAATAATTCTTGGAACAAGTCCGTATTATATCTTTCAACTATCCAAAAAGTCTATACTACAGTCCAAACAACAAAACCAATCATGTAACACACCCATCTATCAATACTGAATTATTTAACACCTTCAGTGGTTTAGAACGGTAGTTTTGGTGATGTGGCAGCTGATTTTGTCCACATCGCTCGTACATATAGCAAAGTCAGTGATTTTCAAGCTCTAGAAATTATGCAAAAAAATTTAAAGGTATTTTGAAATTTCAAAGTAAGTGTTTTTTTTATAAAATTTCAAATTCTTTATTTTTAATTTATACAATGAAATATTAAAAAAATAATAATTCTCTATTTTTTGAAACTCTAGAAACTTCTAATTTTTTCATATGATCCTTACGCACCAAAGTATTTTTTGAGATTTTTCTAGAATTTTCGGAGCATGAAAATCACTATCTTCTCCACTTGTATAAGGGATGTGCACACAACTGGCTGCCTAATCACCAAAATTACTATCATAAACCACGAAAGGCGCTAAATGATCCGACATTGATAGATGGTGATGTTATAACTGGTTTTGTAATTTAGGGTATAGGATAGACATTTTTGATAGTTAAGAGGTGTAATATGGATTTATTCTTATTTTTTTAAGTATTGTTACCAAGAAAAAGTATTTGACACTATTAGCTATCGCGCCTTGAGTGCATAGCCGGGAAAAGAAAACGGTAGCTAGCGCCAAGTAAAACAGCACTACGCCACTGACCCGATTCGACATCCGAGTTCGAAACAATTCCACATTTCCACCTACCTTGATGGAACAGTACAAATTTATACCGGCTCTGGGCACCCGCCTCCATCTCAGCTAGCTACGCGCGTCTTCCTCAAGCAATTCCATCGCACGCACGCGTACGCAGGATCGATCCAGCCATGGAGACGGCGCAGCTCGCCTTCGCCTTCGCCTTCGGCTTTCGCTTCAAGCCCTCCCCCGATGACGCCGTCGCCTACTACCTCACTCGCCGGATCCGCGGCGAGCCGCTGGACGCCGTCGCGGAGCTCATCCGCGAAGCGGACGTGTACGGTCACGCGCCCGGAGCCCTCGCCGGCGCCTTCCCTCCCGTGCCCAAGACCGGCGACCGGTTCTTCTTCTCGTGGTGCAGGCGGCAGAACTGCCGGAACGGGAGAGGCCCCAGGATGGAGCGCCGCGCCGGCGACGGCACCTGGTCCGTCTCGCAGAGCAGGAAGGATGTTACCGACGGGGCCGGCCGGAAGATCGGGTACTGCGACAACCTCCGCTTCAAGAAGCGCGGCACCGACGATTACTCCGGCTGGCTGATGGATCAGTATCACTGCTTCCTGCCCGAAGCCGTCGTCGATGGTGTGGAGCGCGTGCTGTGCAAGCTCTACGTGTCTCCCAACGCGGCTTCGGATTCCGCGGCGCGTCGAGAGTTCGCCGCCGCTGCCGCGCTGCATCAAGGACAAGCGCCGCCGATGCCATTGCCTGCGCCTCGCCGACAGCCTCAGCCGGTGATCACACAGCAGGCTCCCAAGAGGCCAGCGCCGCCGGTTGCCGCGCCACCGTGCCCCAAGAGGTTGCGGGTGCCTGTCCCGAACGTGACGCCACATCCAAGCCCTGCTGCTTCGTCGCCACGACGCGTCTCAGCGCCTCCTGCTGCGACTCTGCCTCGTCCGCCCGTCCCGACGACCCGTCCGGTGGCGCAGCGGGGTAGCATGATCGCTTCCGTGCCACCACGGCCGCGTGCGCCGCCGCAGCCGCAGCAGGTGCAGTCGTCAACTTTGCCGGCCACTCGCGGATTCAGCAACTCAGAGCGTCGGCCGCCCGTGCCGACATCGCCGGTGGTGCCACGGCCTGCACCAGCTTGCTTGCCGGTCGCACCTGCTCCCCAGTCCACCCCTGCGTCGGATGAAGATGACAAGGAGTTCGCGTACTTCTTGGAGACCATCGTCCTCGACGTAGATTGAAGAGAAGCCGGTCGAGACAGGCGACTGTGCTCCGGATGGCTTCGCCGGCTGCTTGGAGAAGATGCTTGATGGGGGAGAGGAAGAGGAGTCGGAAGATCGTCTCTTCTATAGTTTCCTAGACAGGACATGAGCAAATCTGAAAATCTTGCAAAAATGGATCCGAAATCTTTCATTTATTCCTCTGTATTCATCACGGAGTGTAGCTACATGAATGTTTGTTCGGTACGGTTCTGAAATTTTGTTCAATTGATTCTAGACTTGCAGTGGCACGCCAATTTTCAGATGGCACACCATTCATTTTCTGTGATAATATTTTGAGATGACACGCCATTCATTCTCTATGATAAAATTCATCTGTTTGGTTTTACTTCCTTTGAGATGACACGCCATTCATTCTCTGTGATAAAATTTTGGACGTAGTGTTCTGCGTTTTTTTATATATAACCAAACATCTGTCGTAAATCAACAATTTAGGGCCCCATGACCTTTAAAACTTCTAAGATTTGCGGCCATGTGGTTTATTTGGCTACGAGTGGTTTCAGCTTTGGCTATTTTAATATTATAACTTCCAAGTTTTTGATTAATTTCCAGTAGCAAAAATATTTCTTGTCGTTCATTGACACCAAAGCATTGATTCATATCTTATTGTTTTAAACTACATCTGCATCTAAAAACTGCATTGACAAAATAGAATTAATTGGCAAAAACACAAAAGAAAATAGATCTTTCTTCCTTTGGGAAACGCCACACCATTTCTATGAAAATTTTTGGGTGTATTGTAGTTGCAGATAGTCATGTCATTTTTTATGATACTTCTTCTATCACCACGCACCATGCATTCTGACATTCTCTTCATCAGCACATCATTCGTAAAATCAAGAGCCCAGCTTAAAACTTCTCATAAGAGGGTGTTGTTTATGTGGCTTGTATTAGTGTGGCTTTGGTTAATTTAATATAACTCCCACATTTTCTAATTCCCAGTTGCAAAGTATTAATTTCCTGTTGTTCTACCAAAGTTTGAGTCCTATTTTACGACATTTTAGTCCGAGCTTCGTTGATAAGCGTAGCTCCGAGGTACGCGTAGCTCCTGGCTAGGGTTTGGTGGCTACGAGGGGTTTCGGGGGTTTAAATAGGGATTAAAGGGGATTAGGATTGAGTTCGGAGGATTAGGCTAAAGATAAACGCACCTAGAGATAAGCTAGTTAGTTTTTCTGTTTAGAAAATATAGGACGTCACAGCTACGTAGCTGATCTTGCCACACACCTGGCAGACCGGCTTTGTTTTGTTGTTGTTGAAAGAAGACTGCCCTTGCTGTCACGGCCACCGCCTTGGCCATGATCTCCGCATCCTCTACCGCGCCACCCTCCACGATTGGCTGCATTTGCAGAGGGAGTGTGACCGGTTGCAGCTAGGTTTTGCTGCTCTTGTCGGATCTCAAAGCTCAACATGTCAGCGTACAAATCACTGAGAGAGAGCTGATCCAATCTGGCATGCAGTGAATGAAGTCGATCACCAAGGAGTCATATGATCCGTACCCAAACCAGACAGAATGTAGATTGCAACCTCTTCTTACTTTGTAGAAGTAGTCCACCATGGAGACAGAGCCCTTGCAGTTGCAAACCGTCACAAGCTAGCGACGGAGTTGGATCATGCGTGCCCTAAATTGAGATGCAAACATGCGTTCCAGGGCTGCCCACACATCAGCCGCAGTTGCTAGAAAGAGCACCTACGACAGAACTCCCGGGGCAAGGGAGGACAAGATAGTGCTTAACACCATCTGGTCCTGTTGGATCCAAATTAAGCTTATACTCTGGATTTGGCTTCTCAGTTTCATGTCCTTTTGCGGCCGCCACTTTGATTGTTTTCTCAGGCTTGGCTATGGTGCCATCAACATAGCCTAGTAGCTCTTGTCCAAGGACCTGCGCCTTCCACAAGAGGTACTTGTCACACGTCAATCTCACATTGACGAGCTGCCCAAAGTTCGGCATGGGCAGACCACACGAAGAGACGACGACGGATGACGAGGTTGAGGAAGACAGTGCGCCGGCCGGTCGATACCATCGTTTGATGAAGAAGGCTCTCATACCATTTGAAAATTAAGAATGGTCTTTCAGAGAGACCGGCACCTACAACAAGGTGCGACACATCTCTATATGTATATATAGCCCTATGCTGGATAACAACATACAACTGATTCACATATTTGTTACAACAAACTCCTCATCTTATCTCTTGACTAACTACTCATCATCGCATGTACACTCATGCTTATCTTTTCAGTTTGGAGATATGAAAGACCAAGCTAGGCAATTAGAAGGGGATGAATAAGAGCCACAGTAATTTTCTCTAATTTTTAATGCATCCTTTCACCCAATTAAGAGCCCTCAAGATGGAAATAAAACACAAGCTAACAAGACCGATCAAGACGCAAGAACTTGTTCTACAATTTACTCATGGGATTTAAAAGTCCAAGATGACTATAAGGGTTATCTCACTTGTCATGGCAAAAAGAACAAGACAACAACCAAAGATTTAGATCATCAATAAAAAAACATAAAGGTCTCAAAGATTAAGAGAAGAAGAAACACAAGCAAAGGAGCTCACAACAAACAAGATCACTCATGTTTCTTTCGTAGGACAACATCACATACTCCTAGTAAATATTGCATGAATAAAAATTCGTGGACCATATGGTCATGAGGATTTTTCTTGGAGTGCTCCTGGTTGTTGAGAATGCAGCAAAGAAATAATTAAGTCAAAAGCTACTTTAGATAAAGAGAAAAAATTGAAGCAAACTCAACTGATTACTGAAAAGCAAAAGCAGATTTCAGCAGAGAAGCATCTTGATCAAGTGGTGGTTTCTCCCATTTTATGACTCAACTAATATTTTTAGATTTTTCCTTTGGAAAGCACAGAGAGTAGCAACTACACGCCAAAGACCACCTCAAGATCAAGAGTAAAACAAATATGGCAAAAATAACAAGCTCAGGAGCTTAGAAAATCTGGACAAAACATATGGGGCTCAGTAAAACCTTTGTATCTTACAAGTCGTGACTCCTTTTTCAATAACACCTGAAGGAGATGGTAGATATGGAAGTCACGCAATTTTTTCAATAAGAATCACCCCAAAATTTTCTTGGGTGAATTTTCTATATAATAAATAAGGACTGCTACACAAAGAAACTGAATCTGCCAAAACGAGCAAAAGAGAGCAAATCTTGATTTAGGTGTTCTTGATGAGTTACAAGATAATATAGATAATATGAGCAACCACAACACCTCCTTGATCAATAAGTTTTCAGCAAGTAGAGGAAGGAAAAGCAAGAAAACATGGTGCAACACAAAACAACAAAAAAGAACTAGATTAAACTATAAAACAAAGTAAGAATAAGGTAAGAATTTTGAGAAATTTAATCTCTATTACTTGGTGGGTTTTCTCACAGCTATACCTAGGTGGGCAAAGCTCTCAATAAGTAGGATACAACCATATAAAACCCTAGCCAAGACTTAGGGAGAGCCATCCCTTTGCCCCTCCTTATATAGGCCTACCGGGTGAATCTCCACCATTGATATGTTGCTTACAACCTAAGCTATCCTATTAAGGGTTAAGATTCACTCACTCTATTCACTCTCTAACTAGCCACAAACATAGGCTTTACATGGGCCACATAGGCCATACATGGGCTTTATACAAAACCTGGTCAACCCGATGCAACGGGCCTTCATCCCTTGACTTGACCGCTCCATTTCCGCGCTTTCGGGCCTCCAACCCAAACCGGAAACCTTAAGCTGCCTCAAGTCTATCTTTATGACGTCCACATGTGAGCCCGGTTTGAGCCCAACCATCCCGCCGATATCCTCGGCCGTTCTTGACCTCAGTTCTCCCAACCTAGTCTCGGTACCCACCAACGACCACAACTGCCTCCAAACCTGCACTCAAATGGACTAACACAATCTCCACAAAAATATCACTTAGCTCCCTGCAAGTTAACATATTATCATCCATAATCATGCACTGGTCCTAATTAACCCAAAATCAGTACTAATCACAACTAGCCAAAACTGCACTACAAATACATAGCAGCTTGCAAAAATTATATCAATTAATTCATGCGTCAAATAACTTCCCGCCCAAAACGAAAAACCTTCGTCTTAAAATTCTCTACAACTTTTATATACACTATTTTTCCATTTGAGCTCGGAAAGATCTCCAAACATATGAAACACTGCAGACTACCACAAATAACCGAATTGGTTCAAATCAAGTCTCAAGCACAAACCCTTCAACCAAATCAAGTCCCATATACTCATCATAACATGAAAACCTCCACATGGTCTCACAAAATATCGGGTAATTTTTATGATAATGTTTAGAAGGTTACAATGAGGACACAGCCCAACTCACACCACGCACGCACAATGTATGCGCATACACGCGTGCATTATATTCACTACATATGTTAGAATCTGATTTAGAGGCTCCGAGGCCTCTCTCGTATGGGCACACACCATATAATGCACACGGTTTTGTATCCTACCTAGGAAAAAAAAAAGGCGATGGTGAGACACCGGGGATGAACGACCGCGCAACATGCCATGCATTTTCTACGTCCAGTAGACCAGCACATCCGTCGGTACGTAAAATCAAGGGCTATCAATTTATTAGCCCGGCTACCCTTAAAATGACTCATAGGAATATATAAGATATGATGTTGTTTTTCTAGCCTGCAGTAATGTTAGATTTGGCTATTTTTAATATAATAACAACTTTTCCACTTCCCAGTGGCACAAATATTTCTTCTTGTCCTCCAATATTGACGTCTAAGCATTGAGTCCTATCTTAATCTTCTTTAAACCAGCTGAGTGTTCATGCTTTGCTACGAATAATCACATTCTTTCCATTGTATTATGTTTCATTTATTTGACTCAAATCGCCAGTTCTACTTTTCGCCTTTCACACTCGAACGCACAGCGTTCGCTTCTGCACTCGAGTTTGTCTTACTTTTGCACGTAATTTTCTATATCTCAGGTTAATTGAGATTTTCGTAAAATAGCACGCTAAAATAAAGAAGCTGGATAAATAGGATAATATGGTATATTACCATGTCTTGATCATTGGATGAAAGATGGAGAGCTGAGGTGGATGATCAATATACCAGCGCCACCACTATCATTAGAGACTTTTTGGCGGTAGAGATATGGGATCTTTTCATCTACAAACTTCGTTGAAGTAGTACCCACCACGCATACATACATGATACATGCAAACGGACAAAAGAGAGATCTCAAATCCGTTGGTCCACTTCCTTTGGGAGATTTCTGCAGATTATACTAGTTGAGCACAAGTTCAATAACCACTTTGCAAACTATAGCAATATTTTTTTCTACAAGGTATGGAACACAAATAAATTAAATAGCATACCGCATACGTCAATCAGAGATAACACTACACAAGTACCATCGCATCCATGCTAATTTTGGCTCGACCGGAAGCATCGCTAGCCCCCCACGATCAAGTAATCTATATCATTAATTATATCCACAAGAAACATGTAGGGCCTGAGAAGAAAAAAATAAAACCAAAATTTGATCGGTTTTCATGGATTTTTGAAAGAAAATCAACAAAAAAAAATCGCAACTGATGCATGCTCCGGCGGTTTTCGTGGGCTAAAGGATTCAGTGAACCTGATAAGCTACTTTGAGATATGATATATATATATGTGTGTGTGCGCGCGCGCATAGAAACCCATTCCAAGTTCCCATATATGAAGTTTTTGAGCTACATATGAATGAACAAATTAATTAAAGCTTATCTAACGCAATTTTGCTTCTTGGCATTCGTCTGGGTTGCTTATATTGCGACCCTGGGTTGCCTGGGTTGCTTATATTGTGACCCAGGTGACTGGCCCTCCCCCCTCCTCTCCCCTTTGATGCCGCTCCTCTTCTTCTCTTCTTCATTGCTGGCCCCCTCCCCTCCTTCTCTTCTTCACCTCGGGTGAGGGTTAGGATCAGGGTCAGGGTTCGGGTTTGAAGTTTACTCGTGTCCTCAGGCTTAGAAAGGAGGCCGGAGAGGCAGAGGCTCGATGAGGCAGCGAGGCTGTGGTGGCACTGCTAAAACTTCGAGTGGTCAGATGACGTGGGTAGGGGCGCGGGTGGATTGGTACAGTGTGGACGGGACGATGGAAGGGGATAGAACGGCGAGGCGGCGAGAGCACTGTTGGCCATGGATAGGTGGGTCGATGGGGCGGCAGCGGTGGTGTAAGTAACCGGATGTCCAAGAGGAGGGTAAATTGGGCTTCTCAAATTTTACTTTCTATTTAATTTTACACATGTGTTCAAAGTTTAAACAAACACAGAAGATAAAGATAAATTCTTTGAACATAAGTAACATATCAATGATAGCAATCCTAGAGCGAGAGCAAAAAAAAACTAAGCAATTAAGATATACAATTTAGCACAAGATAAATGCTTATGAGGGTTAAGCACAAGCTCAAGAATATGACAATAAATATAAGAGCACAATAAGCAAACCACAAGTGACACGAAGACTTTTTCGCGTGGTGCTCGGAGACTTGCCGGTCTCCCCTAATCTACATTAAGGCTTGATCCTCGCAAGGACCGGCTCCCTCTTTGAGCCAACCGCCACTACTTCACTAGTGGTTGCTAGTTCCTCCTCTCTAAAAATAGCAAGCGCCAACGCCACTCACAGGGTTTGTCCGGGCCTTCTCACACGCTTCTCGAGAAGGTCACTAGCGTATGACGCCTCCCACGCCGTCTAGGTGCCGGCAAGCACCAAAAGTAACAAACCTGAACCATCTGATCGCACTGGATCAAGCTCAAGAGTGATGCACACAAGACACACTTTGTCACTCACTCCTCTCACTAGGGTTTCACCAAATCCACCCGATTTGGTGCTCTTCCTCTTTCTCACTCTCTATAGCCAATTCTCACACTTTGGGACACACCCAAAATCTTAGCCAAACCAATCCTCAAACCCTCTAAGGCTCACCAAAGCTCATCCAAGCTCACACACAAATGAGCCGCCCAAGGGTTTATATAGGCCTAGATCTAAAAAACTAACCGTTGGAAGAATGGCAGTTCTTGGCGTACAGTTTGGAAAAAATTCCGGACTGTTCCAAAATAACTACCAAAAAACACACTCGCCAACACACAGGAGAGGCCGGATAGTCCGGCCCCTGGGCTGGACAGTCCGGCCCTCAACTCTAGTTTTCTGCGGACGGTATGGCCTCTTGGTCCGGACGTCTGGGCCCTGCGGCGGCAACTCTCCGCAGACCATCTGACCTCCCAGCCCAGACCGTCCACCCCTGGCCCTAGACCGTCCGGCCCTAGCTTCGGACCGTCCACCCAACCCTTCCAACCTTCTGCTTTCACTGTTCGTCTGGTCCTGACACCATGCCTCCACTCTCTCCTCTCTTCGGCGATGACACCATCGTCATCCCCGTAAATTAAGCCTGAAAAGACCGGGATGTCGTCTAGAGGGAGGGTGAATAGGCGATTTCAAATTCTAAAACAATAAACAGAGTTAATTGCGGAAGTTGTATCGGACAGTCCGATGGTACAGGGTCGGACAGTCCAATGGGTATCGGACTGTCTGAGGCAAGCATCGGACCGTCCGAGGCAAGTATTGGACTGTCCGGTCTGCACAGAAAATAGGGGACTTTGAATTCAATTCAAATCTCACAAATTCAAGGATACCACTTGCACCAAAGATAGTTCACAAGCAAGTATAGGTGTAGTACCATCACACAAGACAAGATAATCAATTGAATTGTAAAATAAGCAAGTGAATCAAACTTGAGAGTAGAAATGGAAAACCACGAGCGGAGAGGAGACGCGTCGATGTTTGTTCCCGAAGTTCGGATCCTTGAGGGGATCCTACGTCTCCATTGAGGCGGCTCGGTCACACTTGAACACGGGTCACTCTCGACCCTAATCCTCTCCAAGGTCCGCACCAAGCTCCTTTGGAATCTACTAGTTGACTTCTTTCCTTGCGGAGGCGGAATCCGGCCTTCACAAACTTGACACGGCGCACCACACAAAGCTCGGTGGCTCGTGACCAACTCTTACCCGTCTAGGAGTCCTCAACCTCCAAGAGTAACAAATGCCATGAAGAACGAACTTGGAGATGAACTCAAGTGCTCAAAGATCAACTCTTGCTCAATTCACACTCACACCTCCTCCTCCCAACTCTTTTCAACCCTACTTCCTAAGGGGATCACCTAGATCGAAGAGTGGAGGGGTCACTAGGGCTCAAGAACACACTAATTCCACGAAGGAATCACCTCCCAACCTTTCTCCCAATTCTCCCTCAATCCCTCCCTCCAACTCTTTCAAACCCTTCTCCAAAAGGGATCACAAAGATCTAAGAGTAGGGGGTTCTAAGGGGGCTCAAGAACAAGGGGAGGTCCTTCACACAGGTTTAGCACACAGCCTTCACAACAACTATTTGGAGAGGGGGTTTTAAATAGGAGCTTGCACGGATCTGATCATTACAGACAGTTCTGTGCATTATCGGACAGTCCGAGGTTCAAAGTTCGGACAATCTGAACAAAATAGAGCACATGATAGAATATATACAAGAATTACACATATGCAAATAATATTCAAGCTAGAGTGAAGTTGTACAACAATCTAGATTAAACTCCACTAAGTGATGTGCATAAAAAGATATACAAACAAAGCATGCATGCACCAAGTCAAGTCATAGCAATGTGAAGTTTAACTCTAGTTAACACATGTATACTAGAAGCAGGACACATATTGAACTCAAGTGGATATATATGCACAAATAGATATGACATCAACCAATGTGCATGTATATATAATCAATATGTTACTTGGAGCTCACTAAGGATTGTAATATATATATATATATATATATATATATATATATATATATATATATATATATATATATGTATGTATATGTGTGTGTGTATAAGGTTACCGAGATTATATACCTCATCTTTGCTTACCTATCCCATTTGTATATGTGAGACTTACCTTGCTAGGATGGATAGATTGTCCACTTGTCATATATGATTTCCTCTAAATAGATGGGACTAATATTCAACTTGGCAATAAATATGTTAGTCTCATAGCAACACAATCATATTAGAGATTTGTCACTAGGCAATTACTTAGCCAAACATTTACACAAATTTATCATTTATAAATAGTTGTCATTATATGTGTTTGTCATTAATCACCAAAATTACTTAAATGTCTAGATGCACTTTCAAAGCGCGCACTGCCATCCTACCCTCTCCCTCCATGTCGGCACCACCACTCTCCCACACTCGACCGGTTTAGCCATACTCGATGGTTCAATAGTTCCGAAAAACCGATCAGTTCTTTTGGTTTTTTCAGTGGACTTGCTTAACGATCCTCTAAGCACACAGAACCAGTTAAGACCCAATTCCGATTTTTTCTAGTTAAACCGGAGGCCGGTCTAGTTTTAATATTTGTGATTTTGAGACAAAACACGCACTCTATAAGGCTATGTTTTTTTCCGATCAGATTGGGATAGTAAGCCATCTGTTTCTGAACTGGCTGTATATATGGTGTGCTGAAATAGACTGTAATCTAAAATATAAAATTAAGCCTCGTATCAGTGTCGGGGGAAGCCGGGATGATGATATATGCTAATCGGATTTTTAAAAAGAAAATAACAAAAGGTTGGGAAATAAGTAGTGTTACAAGTTATATTTATGCAAATACATCCAACCTTCATTATTTTATTTTTATTTTTTACTTTATAAATGTTTTTCTTTGCTGGTATAATTTGCTTTTTTAGAACCACCTTTTGTTCGGCGTCACCGCATAATACAGTTTTGGGCTGGCCTGAGTCTCGCATATATAAAGGCCGAAAGTAAATAGCAGCGAGTAGGCCTAGTAAAACTAGGCTGGGCCACCAGCAGCTCAAGCCAGACAACCACACAAACACTTCTGCTCTTCTGTTGACACAAGCGAAATTTTTTATTATTCCGATTTAAAAAATAATATTCTATTTAATATAATTAAAAATAGACACCTGTCGCCCTTTGATAGGGATGAAAGTGGTCCGGATAATATCAGGATCCGACCGGATCCATATCCGGATTTTTACCCCATATGGTAATCATTTTTCTATCCGAACAAAATCTGGATCCGGACCGGATCCGGATAATTATATGGGTAATTAATCCGGATATGGGATAGGAGATATCCGACGGATCAAGGTACCTATGGGAAATATCCAGATATAAGTATGCGGGTACTTGGATCATAATCCAATCTAACTATTTTTCTTTGAATGGTTACTTGTATTAATAGTATGTGACATTCTTTGACCCATACATTCCTGCATGCATGAGCTCGCTATTCATGGGAATATCATTGTGTATATGACATTTACATGTTGTGGATAGATAATATCAAGAATAGCCTATGTCTTTTTTTTTTCCCGGCCATTTTTTTCCCGGCCAACTAAGAGAATATGGTAATACCCGGTATCCGACCTGGTTCCGATCCGGATCCGTATCCGACACAATCCAGATCCATATCCAGATCCGACATTATCCGGACCCGAATTTGGATCCGGTAAAAAAAATATAGGACGGATACAGGATGACCACTATCCGGTTCGGATCCGGACCGTTTTCACCCCTACCCTTTGATTAGGCTGGACTGAGCTTTCAATTATTTGTCCAGCCAACCGGCGGATAGGACATATTCCCACGCGGCTGGGTTGGTGGGATAAATCCTATCGTTCGTTCGTTGGGCGAGGTTGAAATCCCATCTGACCAACAGACAGGATTTTTCTCGCTCACAAATCTCGTCCATCCATCGGACGAATTTTCTGAAATCCCATTGTGTTAAATGCCCAATGGTGGTTAGCGGCACATTTGTCTCGCGGGATTTCAATCCCATCCAACCAACAGACGACGAGCGTCTATTTTTAATTATATTAAATGAAATATTATTTTTTAATTTGAAATAATAAAATATAAAATATAAAAAAATTTCTGACATAAGCCACGTCCTACGGCCCACTACCGCGACATGCAGCGCCGGTGACCCCTTCCACATGCAGCGTGTCATCGCGACCAATGAGGAAGTTGCGGCCAGCATGACTAGCGACCGCTCGCCACGTGTGCGCGAACACGGAGGAGCTGCCGCAATACAGCGCGGCCACCTGGAGCATGGACTTGGGCGAAGGCGCCGCGCTCGGAGACGGAGACCGCGAGGAGGGAGGGGTGGAGCTGGTCGCGGGCGCGGCGGAGGCGGAGGAATGCCTGGGAGCGGAGGAGCAGGGCGAAGCGGCGGCAGACGGCGGGGAGCGGAGGCAGGGAGGCACGGGGATGCGGGCGAGGCAATCGAGGAGGAGGTTGTCGTGTCAGGCAGGGCGGAGATGGGAGGCGACTAGTCGTCACATGGTGGCTGGATGACGCGAGCAGGAGCAGGGACAGCGTCGGGGACGTAGGGTCTATTTGGTTTGAGGCTAAATTTAGCTAAATTTGCCACGCCTAAATTGTTCAACTTGTCTAAGCTTAGTTCGTAAATTTCTCCGCCACACTTTAGCCTGCCTAAGGGCGTGTTTAGTTGCTTGGCATGGCGTGGCAGAGCTCTCGCGAGAGTCGTTGACCACGCTGCGCCCATTTTTGGTTGGTGGCCGGATGAATACGGGCCAGCTCCTCGGCGCAAGACAAGGTAAAAAGCAACGCAGAGGTTGCATGTGAGGAAACGGCGGTGGACTCGTTTTCACCACCAGTTCGACGGGTCTTTGCATGGGAAGGTGCAGCCATCAAATCACGCTATAAAGAAATCTTGCCACACTTTCATAAGCCACCTATATATGGGACCCGTACAAAAAAGAGCAATCCTGCCACAAGTGTGGCAATGAACCAAACACACGTCTAACTCGGTCAAACTTGCCTAACATGAGATGTGGCAGGATGTGGCAATGTTAGGCGCCAACCAAACAGGCCCATAGATGCATGTGGCAGGCAGGATCAGGCGTCTGCATCTCCATGGGCGCCGTGTCTAGCTGGGTTGACCATAAAAAACAAATTTTTTGTGCCCATATTTTGCTTGTGAGTTGTGACAGACATGCCACTCTCTCTATCTACCACTCAAAGCAGCTGGTTTCAATCACTTTCCCCACCAAAGCTGGACAAGCAAATCTTGATGTTGATTTGGCAAAGTGAGCGATTTTTGACACGTTTGATTGATGCACTAATAAAAACTATATTTTGTCACATATTAATTTTTTAAGGAAAATAACAAAGTTACACAAGGCGTGTCTCCTCGCCATGGGTGGCTGCTGCTTTGGTACTCTAGTCCAGTCACCGCATTGACAGCATAGCTTGCTCTCCAGCACTTGACAGTCACCTCAGGGCTCAGGCTCTCAGATTTCTTAGGGTGTGTTTGGTTCGTAGCCTACGATTGTCTTACCAATGAATGGTCGTGCCAATGATATTTGGCCAGTGTTTGGTTGGCAACCATATGTTGGCTCACCCGTGAAAAAATTTGGCGAGCCAAAATTTTACAACGCCAGCTGCCGCGCGGGCGCATGCGCAAAAATTCCACGCCAACGAGCGGGCGCGCTACAGCGGCTGGAAATGAGGGTGGGGCCCTCGCTGCATACGAGCCCCATTGGCTGGCCAGGACGGTAGGGCCCAGCTAGGTGCATGCACACTAGGACTAACCAGCAACGCCAGTTTTTCTTTTTTTCCAATTAAACTTCTCATTTATATATATATATATATTTCATATAGTGTCCAAATTACATGAAACAAATTTTATAATTCATCTAAAATCATAAGCAACCTATTTTTAATATTTTTCAATTTTTTAAATTTTCTTTGTTTTTTAATGGTCACTTTTTGAAGGCTACAACCAAACATCTCAACTTTTGCCAACCAAAGATCATGTCCTAGATTGGCCATGACCAATGCATTAGCATGGCCACCCAAGACTACAAATCAAACACACCCTTAATTTATTCATGCCGCGACGCCACATTCGCTTGTTTCTGAAATTGCTTGATTCATGTTGCCTGTTGGTCGGCAAGGACAATATTCGGATATTCAGATGCAAGGCAAGTTAGCCTGTCCAGCCTTGGTTGGTGGCTTCTTGGAAGCTGCAGTCAACCCCGTCCGGCCGGTCTCTCGGCTGCGGCTAGCCGGTACCGGTGCCACCACGACCAACAAAGCCATGTCGCACGGCGACGGCGAGCGGTTCACGGAGGTGGTGGTGGTCCGGCACGGGGAGACGTCGTGGAACGCCTCCCGCATCGTCCAGGTCGCTCGCTCCTCGGTTCTTTCTGATTCTTTTCCGTCCATTCCGTCCTTGGGCAGTTGTGCTTCTCTGTTGTTTTTCCCAGAAGAGATGCTCACTGAATCTAGCATGTGTATGTATGTACCTGGTAAATCTGTAATAGGAATTTTTAGTCCAGCTATTCAATCTTGCTTGGTTGAAGCCACAAAATGATATCATGCCCTTTGACGTATACTATTCGATTTTAGTTTTTTGATTTGGGAGCTCAAGCATCTGTTGCTAGTTGCTAGGTCCTTGTGGCCATTCTTCCATTAACTGGCCTTTGTTTCAGAAAAGAAAAAAAAAATCTCCCCTGACAATTGATTGAAACATTGAAATCTTGCAACAGGGACAGATGGATCCAGAGCTAAATGAGATTGGTTTGCAGCAAGCTGTTGTGGTATGGTTCACGTGTTCATCAAGATTGTGATTCAGAGCTAGTGAAGATTAGGATTTAGGATATCCATTGCTAGCATTGACATTTTGTCTGAATCTGATGCAAAATCATAAGGTGGGCCGTCGGTTGTCGAGAGAAGCCAAGCCAGCCGCTATATACTCGTCTGATCTGAAGCGTGCTGCTGAGACTGCGAAAACCATAGCGAAAGCTTGCGACGTCTCAAATGTAAGCGCATTCTGTTTCCAGATTCCTAAGAGTCATGCTGCTTGGTGCTTCCAGGCTTACTGCATGGGAATACCAATTTCTGTAGTTAAGGCTTCATGCATCTACCTTTTTGATGTACTATGAGCATTTGGTATCTCACTGGTGTTCTGTCTCAGTTGGTGCTGGATGAAGCACTGCGAGAAAGGCACATGGGATATCTCCAAGGTTTGAAGTGGGATGATGCTTTCATTAAGAACCCAGGGGTCTTCAAAGGTTTTGAGATTTTTGAAAGTAAAAATCGTTTTGATTTCGACGACAGAGACCAAGAAATTCCGGTTAGTATAACCCTTCAGAGAAATTTTGTATAGCTTTGTCTAGATTGAAATGATAACCAGTGAGCATCAGTGCAGTACTGAACCAGGTTTTTAACAATATGACGAACAATCGAACATTGTATGCTAAATACTGTTGCACACTTTTAATCTTGCGAAAAAATACTAATTTAGGTCCTGCTTATGGATGCTAAATTGGCTCTGTTCTTTTCTCACAATGGCTGTATTCTTGGTACAAACCTGAATAGAATCAAACCATGTCGCAAGAAATACCAATGCTTGATGTTTCCCACTGACGGTTGCTAGTTAGAGCTGAAATAGATGTTCACAAGTTTCCCTTGAACAACTTGAACTGTTGAACAAGTACTACTTCAGCCATGAACTTCTATACTTCGCTTTGAGGAGCTCATCAATATTTGTTCTCATATTCAGGGTGGTGGAGAGAGCCTTATTCAGTTATCTGAGCGGTGCATCTCCTACCTGAATAAAATTGCCCGAGAACACATCGGTAAGCAGCAAACTCCATTCTTCGATCCCCATCTATAGAATCCATGCGTGATTAAAACTACGATCTACAGCAAAAGATAGACAAATGCTCACAGGAAAAAAAAAACCACTACAGTGAGTAAAGCAGATTCTTGTATGCTACATTGCAGTGCTCTGATCCTGACTACCTTTTCATTGGCAATTCTGAAGAAGTGTCTGCTAATGCTGATTCTCCATTGGCAGGAGAGCGGGTGGTTGTGATCTCCCATGGCGCAGCCATCCTGGAGCTGTGTCGGCACACCGATCCCCCCGGCAGCTCGGTTCGCAGGGACATCCCCAACACTTCGCTGAACGTCTTCCACGTCTCCGGCGCCACCGGCCGATGGACCCTCGAGAGGTACGGAGACGTCGGCCATCTCGACGGAAATGGCTTTCTGGAGGATGCGTTTGGCGGCGATGGGGCCTCTGCGTGACGCCGGCATGGAGGGATTCGTTTCGTCGTTGATACATTCAGTGGTTCAGACGTGCACAATTGAAGCATGTCCCTTTCTTCCACTGCAGTTTATCTTGAGTGTGGTAGTCATGGATGAACAAGAACAATCTTTTATGTTCAAGGTGGGTCAGATGTATTGGTCTGCAATTGCCATTCTTTTGGATTGTTGGATTGCCGATCTTCCTGACGTTTTCAGTTCATGAATTATTGGTTTCAGCTGGGGTATACGGAGCAAATTAGCGATTTGATAATGGATGTTTCTCAGTTCACGAACTAATGGTTTCAACTGGTGCTGCGACTTGAGGCATAAGATTCCAGAAGCCAGAGCATTTGGCTTGAGTAGGCTTCAAGCGCTTTCATAAAAGAGTTTGAGAAATCGAATTATTTGAATCAGCTTACTTTTTTTTTAATAAAAAGCTTGAATCGGCTGAAAAATTTTAAATGGGTTAGCTGTGTTGCTTTTGAATGTCCACCATATTTTACACAAACCCACCCCTCACACACGCTGTGTCACACGCACGTTGCACGCGTACACGTACCACCAAATGCAAAGGAAGATATTAAAGGAACACTATTTTCTTAATGCATTATTCCACTAAATTAACACACGCATGCGTATCCCACCGCATGCAAAGAAAGGAAAATTTAAAAAAAATACAAAAGAAAATTGAAATAACAGAATAATACAATAGTATGCTGATATTGTGGAAGTCCCCACCGTAGCAAGATAGGATGGACGCGACGTGCACTAGTGGGAGGCAGCGCAGCGTGGGAGGCAAGATAGGATGGAGGGGACATGGAGGCGACGTATCGGCACATGTTGTATGCATGTGATTAATGGTAAGTATGATCAGAGTCAGTGTAAGCACGATTGAGAGATGAATTAGAGGGATAGAGTGATAGACCGGGTATAAAAAGAGGAGGACGTGGGAGGGCTAGGGCCTTTAGCCATCGAGCAAATGCTGATTCTCAACTTTGTTGCTTTTTACTACTTCAAAAGACTGGAAATTGTAAGTCGTTTCAATGAGTCTCTACCTCTATAACGGAGAAGATTTATAGCAGCTTGAGTTCATGTACAATGCAAATATCGAGAGAGGTACTTGAACAAGAAAAAAAAAAGGTTTTTTGGCCACGGAAGATAGAGCATGTACTTATAGTTTTAGGAGAGTATGAGTGCATAACAAAGCATCAAGCAACATCTAAGCATGTATATAGCTTCCAATTTCCATGCATTTTTTCTGGTTAATTGCATATATGCCATATTAGTTTCGATTTCACAAAAATGCCATTACAAAATATGAGATTATTGTCATGCCATTACAATTTGTGAATCGCTGCAACATTCCATTTTGAGGGTTAACTGGTCAAGCTGGACTAAAATGCCCTCGATCACCGTCTTCCTCCTCCTCTATCCTCTCTCTCCTCTAGTTCCCACCTCCTCCCAAGTTTAAAGCCCAGCGGTGGCCTGAGCCGAGGTGAAGGCGAAGGCAAGACTAAGACATAGCAGCAATGACGCAGCCGAGGTGAAACAGGGCGGCTTGCCAGAGAGATAGCCGAAGGAGATGGGAGCTAGAAGAGAAAGAGGATGGAGAAAGAATAAGGTGTGGACAATTTTGTCCCCTTTGACCAGTCAAACCTTGAAATGGTATGTTTGCAACAATTCATAAATTATAATGTCATGATAATTATTTCACGTTTTGTAATGACATTTCTGTGAAATCAAAACTTAATAATGAAATGTATGCAATTAACCTTTTTTTTTAACCTTGCTTCCATGCATTGGAAGAATTTTTCCTGTGTAGGTGCTCAATGACATGACAATGTTTTTTTACTCATTACATTTACATAAGCACACATTTATATAAGCATCTTGCACGACACATGTTGGCAAGACACGGTGAAAAGCTGATGTGTTTTAAGGGGATAAAAGTATAAAGGAAAATATGTATGCACTTAGCTAAGGAACTCCCTGCCTTATCTCCATAGTTGGTCTCGTGCCAAGATCTGTGCACAGCCTCCACTTTCTCCCTCACATGGTCTTTTGCAAAAACGTCCCTAAATTTTCAAAACAAAGTGATCGAGTCCTTCTTCTTTCTCCTCTCTTCCTCAAGCCGGCTCCTCCCTACAGGGGCGGCCGCCCACAACCACCGCCCTCCCGCTTGGTGACCACACAGGCTTCCACAAGAGCCGCCACACTGGCCATTTGCACTGCGCCGAGGCCGAGCCGAGCCAAGCCGAGCGGTGGTAACCGAGAACACTCTCCCAACTGTGTACAGCCTACCAAAGACGTTCTCCCGATTGTGCATGCTCTCACAAAATATGATGATAACAAACAAAAGACCATGTTTCAAATTTTAGGAGGGGGAGTTTGCAAAAGACCATGTAAGAGAGGGTGGAGCTATGCAGGGATCTCAGTGCACGACCAATACAGGATCCCTATCCACAGCAATTTTACTTCTAGTTTCGATGAACGAATAATCATTAAGTCCTCCTCTTTCGTGACAAGACATACAAAGAGACCCATCAACTGTCTTTTTAGTAAATCTTTGAAAGATAGATATTATGATTAGTTCTTTTCTTTACTATCTATCGTCCTTCTATTTTTTTTAGAGGAATGCCTACAATAAATCAATTGATTCGTCAACACTTTTCACATCGGATGCCCCAGGAAAAAACAACGGCTAAGACTGGTAGGCTTGGGCTTGCAAGTGCAGGCAGTTTCAAATTCAAGAACTTAAAGTCAGTTGTCATGAAAGTGAAAGGATCACTTGTTTCAAGAAAGAGAATCAAGTGATCTAAGAAGACCCCTCGGTCGCGAAGCTTATCCGGGGGATTTTTTTTATTTGCATTCACGCCTTTTGAAAAGAGCCGCTAAATGGTCAAAAAAAAGTTTGATTGGAGGGAGAAGAAGCGACAGAAATTAGAACAGAAATATCATTTGATTCTTTGCTTTTTTTTACTCCAAAAAGGATGATTCTATTCTCTTAAAAGTAGGTCGAATCCCCTGTACCAATCTGCCAACTGCCATCTCCCCGACTTTTCCGCAATCAACTTCCCACTTTTGATGCCCCGTTTGACAATTCTGCTGCATCTTAAAAAAGGAGAAGGGCAGGGTCGCTAGTTAGAAAAGCTATAACTATCAATTCGAATTCTGAATGAATCAAATCTCCCCAAGACAAAAGGATGGGCTATAAAAAAGGTAGAGGAGGTACAATGGACTGTTGGTCAGATCTAGTATGGATCATATATGGACGATAGTTGGAGTCGGTGGCTCTCCTAGGCTTCCCTCATCTAGGATCCCTAGGAAGAGGATAAGTTGGCCTTCGCGAATAGCTTGATGTACTATCTCTCTTCAACCTTTTAAGCGAAATGTGGCAAAAGCAACACATGTTATGCAATAGAAACTGATGCAATTCCTAGTTGAGTTTGAATAATAGATTGTTCTTTATGTTTTTCTGCAAACTCTACAGTAACTCAAAGGAATTGACGGGGCCGCACAAGCGGTGGAACATGTGGTTTAATTCGATGCAAAGCGAAAAACCTTACTAGGGTTTGACATGCCGTGAATCCTTTTGAAAGAGAGGGGTGCCCTCGGGACCGTAGACATGGGTGGTGCATGGATATTCTAGCTCGTGCTGTAAGTTGTTAGGTTAAGTCTAGTAATGAGTGCAATCTTCATGTTTAGTTGCCACTATGAGTTTGGAACCCTAAAAAGACCACCAGTGTTAAACCGGAGGAAGGAGAGGACGAGGGTCGAGATAGGCCTAGGACGCTGAGGGCATAAGTCGTGCTCAAGTATAAAGCCGTTCAACGGCCACGATGCAGCACAAAGTTGCCTTACAAGGTCAGGCGGACGCGCCACCGCCGTCGCGCCGCCGCTTCCACCCGAGGCTCCTTCCTTCCGCTGCAGCCGCCATTGCCGCCGCAGCGTTTCATGTCCAAACTGCTGCCCCGCATCACGCCGCTCGGCCGCCGCCGGAGCCATCCAGACCCACCCATCTCCCCGGCCCTCGCGGCGTCGCTCGCCAGCGTCCTCGCCAGCCGCTCCTCCAACCCTGCCTGGGCCCGATCCCTCGCCGCCCTCCTCCCCTCCCCGCTCTCCGACGCGCACCTAGCCGCCGCCGTCTCTTCCCTCCCCGACCCCGACCTCGCCCTCGCGCTCCTCTCCTGGTCCCAGACCCACCGCCCCCATGGTGCGGTCCCCACCCCTCTCGCCTACTCCGCCCTGCTCCGCCTCCTCGCCCGCTCCCGTCGCTTTGACGCCGTCGACGCCACGCTTCAGTCCATGTCTGTCGTGGGCGCCGCGCCCACGCGCGGCTGCCTGGGAGCGCTCGCCGCCGCCTACGCCGACGCGGGTATGGACGGTAAGGCCGCCGAGATGTGCGAGCGCGCCAGGGAGCAGCACGGCTCGCTCCCGGAGGCGACCCACTGTAACCGCCTGCTTAGGCTCCTTGTGGAGCAGCGGCGCTGGGACGACGTCCGCAAGCTGTATGACGAAATGCTTGCTGAGGAAGGTGGCGCGGATAATTACACTACTTGTGTGATGGTCCGGGGGCTCTGCCTGGAAGGGCGGGTGGAGGAGGGTAGGAAGTTGATTGAAGCAAGGTGGGGTGCTGGATGCGTTCCACATGCCGTGTTCTACAATGTCTTGATCGATGGGTATTGCCGGCGTGGGGACATTGGTAGGGGATTGTCGCTCTTGGGTGAGATGGAGATGAAGGGTTTCTTGCCAACCGCGGCAACATATGGAGCTATTATAAACTGGCTGGGGAGAAAAGGTGATATGGATAAGATAGGGAGTTTGCTTTCGGAGATGAGGGGAAGAGGATTGTGCCCCAACGTCCAGATTTATAACAGTGTCATCGATGCTTTGTGCAAATGCCAGTCTGCATCACAGGCAATGGTGATCTTGAAGCAGATGTTTGAAAGTGGGTGTGATCTGGATGTCATCACATTTAACACTTTGATATCTGGGTTTTGCCAGGAAGGGCGTGTTCAGGAGGCTGAGTGTCTTTTGAGGAAAGCCATTCGGATGGAGTTGAACCCAAATCATTTTAGCTATACTCCATTGATTCATGGCTTCTGCATCAGAGGAGAAGTGACAGTTGCATCAGATTTGCTTGTGGAAATGATGGAAAGAGGGAATACTCCTGATGTGGTCGCACTTGGGGCATTGATTCATGGTCTTGTTGTTGCTGGACAGGTCAGAGAGGCTTTGGTTGTCCGGGAGAAGATGATACAGAGACAGGTCCTCCCAGATGTTAATATATATAATGTATTGATCAGCGGTCTATGCAAGAAACATATGCTTCCTGCAGCTAGGGACCTTCTTGCAGAGATGCTCGAGCGAAATGTCCACCCTGATGAATTTGTTTACACCACATTAATTGATGGGTTCATTAGAAGTGATAATCTATGTGAGGCAAGGAAAATATTTGAGTTCATGGAACAAAAGGGTGTACGCCCTGACATTGTTGGCTACAATGCTATGATAAAAGGATATTGTCAGTTTGGAATGATGAATGAAGCGATTCTATGCATGAGCAGCATGAGAAAGGCTGGGTTCATCCCTGATGAGTTTACATATACTACAATTATAGGTAGCTATGCTAAACAAGGTAACATAAGTGGAGCGCTAAGGTTATTATGCGATATGATGAAGCGGAGATGCAAACCAAATGTTGTTACATACTCATCATTGATCAATGGATACTGCAAGATAGGTGATACAGTCGCTGCAGAGGGTTTATTTGTGAATATGCAATCTGAAGGTCTGTTTCCTAATGTGATAACTTATACCATTCTAATTGGTAGTCTGTTTAAAAAAGATGAAGTAATCAGAGCTGCTGTGTACTTTGAATACATGGTACTTAACCAATGTTCTCCTAATGATGTCACGTTGCATTATTTAGTTAATGGGCTGACCAACAGTATGGCATGCATCATCAACTTAAACTGCAGTAGCACTGTTAAGGTGCATGACAAGGCTCCCCTTTTGGACGTATTCAAGCGATTGGTTTGTGACGGATGGGATCCAAGTAATTCAGCATACAATGCTATTATCTTCAGCCTGTGCAGACACAAAATGCTTGGGAAGGCGATGGACATAAAAAATAAAATGGATAACAAAGGCTGCTCACCAGACTCTATCACCTTCCTTTCAATTCTTTATGGCTTTTGTTCTGTTGGAAAATCAAAGGATTGGGGGAGCATCCTTCCTAATGATGTCCAGCGACATGAACTCGAGATAGCTTGTAGTTACAAAATGTTATTTGACCAATATGTATCAAAGTCAGTTAGCTGTGAAGTCTGTAGCATTTTACAGTTATATCTTGATGACTGTAAATCCTTACAACAAATGGAGCACAAATTTGCTGGTTCTTGACTCATCATATGCTTGTCATTTGTAAATGAAGGTGACATTTATTTGGTTTCAACTTCAGCAAGTGAAGGTTGAAAGGACAGGATGGTTCATAATACCAATATACCATACTAACAGGAATATTCCTGCAGCACTCAAACCGGAGTGGTCATATTAGCATGGCAAACATCCAGTAGACATGATCTCCCCAAAGGTATCTATCTTGATTGAATATTCATATATTACTATAGGCAATGCTTGAATCTCTTGTGGAAAATTGTTTCTAAATTACTGAATATCCTTTGGTAGCTGCCATTTTAAATTTTTAACCTTGGACATGCAAAAATTCCCTTATTGGAACTCTCTGTAAATTTGCAAAAAAAAAAAAATGCTTTTGTGTACTTTGAATGTATTATTCTGCCGTTTACATGTTAGGTAAATCATCCTTTCTTTCACACTGGACCATCCAAAGAGGATAGGGAGAAGTTGAACTTCTATAGCAATTCCTTCAGGTAATGTATTTGGGGGGCACTTTTGCCTTTCCGTCAGCTCAAGGAGATGCTGGCTTCTCATTGACATCCAAATGGGGAGTAGAATTTGATCTCTCTATAAAATCACTATATGATAGATTTTGATCAAGAAAAAGACTGTCTAGAGGCATCTGAAGTGTCTACATTGACATCCAAATGGGGAGTAGAATTTTTTTTTTTTGTAGTTTGATGGTGGACTGCACATCAACTGGTAGGGCCTTCCTCTACTCAGGGTTTGGTTCAGAGTGGTGCTCCTGATATCTATCGATATTGAAAGAGCTCTATGAAACTGCTTTGAGTGTTGGAATTTTTGCAGATTTTCAATGCACATACATTTGGTAGCAGTAAGAGTGACCATATGAGAATGCTGATTGATCTGAATGTTTGCAGCATTGCGCATGGGGTTGGTTCTGCTAGGTGGGTTTTGGATTAGATGATGGATATCTGTATCATCAGCCTACTGAGGTTCAAGATGGGATTTAGATTTCTACATCTGAACAGAAGGTTGATTAACAAAAAGCAATGCTCGTCACAACAATATTAGCAAGGAAGAGAAACCTTTTTTGGGGAAAAGGAAGGGAGACTATGGCAGCTCAGCTACTATGGAAGATGTGTTTCTGATCTGGTGAGGTCTTGTGCTCTTTCTCAGCCATGGTGAGTAAAGGAGAGCTTCTGAATTTGGCTCAAGTGGTGACTGGAAATCTGATGGCAAATCAAGGATACCTAGATATTGCCTAGTTGGTCAATACAAGCTAGGGTGTGTGTTCAGCACGTCTGCATGCTGATTTTCATAACGAAGAAGGGAATAGCTCTGTTACTCTGTAGAAGCTACCTAGTTTTTACACTTTGCACAAGACTGGTATAGCGGTATCTCAGAGAAGGTAGTGCAGCTTTAACAGCTAGTTGAGCAGGTAACAGTGAGTGGCAAGCTGTTTGAATGTTGTATCATCACCAGCGACTAGTAGGGGCACTGTATTATGTCAAAAAAAGTAGGGGCACTGTATTTAAAATTTCTTATGTGCTACGGTTTTTCTAAAAACATTATTCTACTTCTACATTATCACAGCCATAAAATATTTTTTTTGTGAAACAGCTGTAAAATATTCGTTTGACATGAAAATGCCCCGGAGGGCAGTTACACTTGCACAGTTTTAGTTAGTTTTGAGTAATTTCTCGGTTGCTAACTGGAGTTACCTGCGGATCGTTGCCGCGTGTGTATTGTTGTGTAGTTCCTTGCGTTGTCAACTTTTTGCAAAATTTACGATTTTGCTCCATGGCAGTTGATTAAATTGTTGGCACGGTAAATTTCGTCTCCTAACTTCTCACCCGCAGGTGTCACTAGCACTAGGTTAGCGTCTGGTGTTCACCACACCCCTAGTCGTACAGGGAGGCTAACGTGGTGATTGGTGAAGGCCTAGTGATGATCCATGCCGGCGAGGTGGCAGCAGCCTTGCCTTGGGCACCAGATCACCGTAGCCATCGGAGACAAAGGAGGGTGAGATGACGGGGGTACTTTGGAGATGAGGAGGAAGAAAGAGCACAAGAGTGAAGAAGAACAAAGAGTTCAGAGCTAAGATCTGTGCCATTGGATCTTAATCCTACAGTCTAAAAATCGCCTCCGCTTGGGCTCAATTAGCACCGACGTGGAGTATTTTTCTAGATTCCTAAGAAAAATCGAAACGTCTAAAAACAATACAGAACGCAACGACTCGACGCAAGGTTTTTTTTTTCAGCTGCTCATTACGGCAGAGTCTGAGCTAACGGCTGATGCCTCACGATGACTTGCCATCAAAACAGTCTTCTTCTTTCTGACCTCTGACCTCCATGGATGGCTCTACTGAAGCTCTCCGTAGTAGGTGTTCTTGTCCCCCGTACACGTACAAGACCAGCACACTCATCTGGAGCCGAGTGAGTCGTCAGGTGACATCACCCCTCTCATCCTCTCGCCGAGTCATCAAGTCAAGCATTGTGTGCACATCTACCTACGAGCTGCGATGCATGCATGCACTGACACGTGCCCGCTCAAACGCCTGCGCCTCTGCACTATATATACCATCCTTCCTCGGCGCAGAAATGTTCATCCTGATCCAAAATATTTGTAAACGAAGTTCTATATTAAGATCGTGTTTTACCTTAGTCGGTCGGGCTATCTACGTACTAGAGTGAGAACTAGTTTGGAAAATTTTAGGTTTTCCTTTTTGGTGATAACACACGCAAGACGGCGGTGATGGACGTGCAAGTGCAACGATCATTTGTCGTACATGCGGCGGCGCCGGAGGCGGAGGAGGTGGCGCTCACCGTGTTCGACCTCGTCGCGCCGACGTACCATGTCACCGTGCTCTTCGCCTACTTGGCGCCCAACCCGACGAACGACGTGCTGGTTGCCGCCCTGTCCGCCACCCTGCCGCGCTTCCCGCTCCTTACCGCGCGCCGCGTCGAGCGCGGCGGCACCCGCGACCGCCCGTTCTTCGTCACGGGGAGAGGTGGCGCGGGGGTTCTTGTCGTGGAGGCCGCAGTCTCCTCGGCGCTCTCCGACCACCTCCCGCTCGCGCCGTCGCCGGGCAACGAGCGCCTCCACCCGCCGGTCGTCGGCACGCCGCACGTGCTCATGCTCCAGATAAACCGCTTTGCGTGCGGCGGCCTCGTGATCGCCTCGTCGTCGCACCACCAAGCCGCCGATGGATACTCCATGACCAGCTTCCACCACGCGTGGGCCGACGCCGTTCGCGGCGGCGGCGACGGGGCCCTGCGGCCGCTCGACCGTCCCTTGCCGTACGGCCCGGGCCTCCTCGCGCCGCGTCGCCCGCCGCGCTGCGAGTTCGACCACCGTGCCGCCGAGTTCTTGCCGGCGTCGTCGACCCACGAAGACGGTGCAAGAAGCAGGCAAGCTGCTGTTGATCACGTCGACCCTTCCGAGATCACGAACATGCTACTGCATTACACGAGCGACTTCGTCTCCGAGCTCAAGCGCCGCGCGCAGAGCAAGCACACCACCTTCGAGACCGTGTCGGCCCACTTGTGGAGGAAGATCACCGCCGCGCGCGGGCTCGCCGGCGACGCGCGCACGTCGATCAACGTCGCGGTGAACGGCCGCGGGCGGCTCGGGACGGACGCCGTGCCCAGGGGGTTCTTCGGCAACGTCGTCCTCACGGCGAGCTCCGGGGCCTGTGCGGGCGACCTCGCCAGCGGCAGCCTCGCCGACGCGGCGGCGCTGGTCCGTGCCGGAATCCGCGCCGTCGACCGGCGGTACTTCCAGTCGTTCATCGACTTCGGGGCGCTGCACGGCGACGAAGAGCTGGAGCCGGCGTTCGTGGACGAGGACAACGTGCTCATGCCGGATGTGTGGTCGGACAGCTGGCTGCACCTCGAGCTGCACCGGCTGGACTGGGGGTCCGGCGGGCGGCTCGCCGGGATCCTGCCGGCGAAGGTCCCGCAGGACGGGGTGGTGGTGCTGATGCACAGCCTGCGCAAAGAGGGAGGTGTGGAGGTGTTCGTGGCGTTAGGGAAGAAGCACGCAGAGAAGCTCAAGAGCATGGCATACACCATGGATTGAGCCCGGTGATCCATGGTGTATGCATAAATAAATGAATAAATGAATAATACATGCATAAATAAAGATTGAAGCCATTAGTCGCACTTGATCAGGTGATCTTGATCCTCATGTTCACCTTCTGAGTTGGATAGCTAGACTGTTCTTTGCAGTCACTGTTTCAGTTATGAAACACAAATTTGGTATAAAACGATGGTTTCTGTTTACTTTGAACCGAATTCAGAGTAAATTTATATGGCACACAATCAAATTTAACTTGTGTGGATACGTATGGAGACACCAGTTGATGCGTCTTCCGTTCTGAATCCCAGATATATACGATCGTCAGGGACTCAGGTGGTCAGCTTGCGCAGAGCAGTAGTAGTCTTGGAGCCTGATGGCCTGCCCAGGTGCTCGGAGATGTAATCGCCGGCGTCCATGAGCTTGCCGAGCTCGACGTTGGTCTGTATCCCCAGGCCGTGGAGCATGAACACCACGTCCTCCGTGGCGACGTTGCCCGTGGCGCCCTTTGCGTACGGGCACCCGCCGAGCCCCGACACTGATGAGTCCACTATGCTGATCCCCATCTGGAAATGAGAGCAAGTGTTAGGGCCAAGCAGAGAGCTATGTGGATCTGAACAGTGTTTCTTTGCTTACTTGAAGAGAGACCAGAATGTTGGCAAGGGCCTGGCCGTATGTGTCGTGGAAGTGAACGGCCAGCTTGTCTACCGGAACGACAGACATGACAGCCTCAAGCATGGGAAGTATACTACCTGAAACAAACATGACAAGGAGATCAGAAAAGAAGACTAGCAACCCAAACTGAAGGTACAGGATGATGATCAATAGTTTGCAAGTGGTAATATTCTGTGTTGACATTGTACAAAAGCCTCATGAAATTAAAAGTTTAGCACTGTACGGGCAGTCAGGCAGAAAAGGTCCTGGGAAAGCCAATAAAACTGTGCAACCAAAGCGAGAACTATCAGTACCTGGTGTACCAACGCCAACCGTGTCTCCAAGTGAAATCTCCGAGCAACCCATGTCTAAGAGCTCCTTAGCCACGTATGCTACCTTCGATGGATGCACTGCGCCTTCGACAGGGCAACCAACCACACACGAAACATACCTATCACAACCAGAGAATGGATGTGTTGAGAACAGATTGCTGCTGGACAGCTTCAGCACTCCTTAGTTACATCTGTTTTAGGATTCAGAGATTAACAAGTTTATGTAACTTACCCACGGATACGTATCCCATGTTTCTTGGCAGCATTAGCAACATCACGGTACCGAACAAGGCTTTCCTCAACGGTACAGTTAATGTTAGACTTAGAGAAGGATTCCGAGGCAGATGCAAAAACTGCAACTTCGTTTGCACCAGCTGCAACAGCAGCCTCAAATCCCTAGAATCAGAGTTGCTTCATCAATATAGATCAAATCTTTCAATAAAAATATGTAAAGTGTATTGCATCTATGCAGTAGTCAGCCCATAGAACGAAAATAAATGGACATACTCTGAGGTTAGGGGTTAACACAGGAAACCGCACGTTTGGTGCATGCCGTATTCCTTCAAGGACATCCTTTGCATCAGCTAGCTGCAGCTCCAAATTGAATTGAATGAGAAATGTTAACTCTTTTAGCTTTATTCCCTTGACTATTGTTACAATGTTGCTAGTTTTGGCATGTGTTTACTCAGTAACTGAATTTACATATTTGGATTTGCATTGCAAATATTACAAACTGAAGTCACATGGGCAAATGACATTAAAAATTTCAATGATCTTGACAGAAGCTAAATGGAACCATCAGGATAGCTTCCAATGGGGCAGTATGTATGAGCAAATATTAAAATGTTGTAAGCAATTGGACTCATGTACATGGATAGATATACTGAATACTGTGAATAGGAAAGGTGAATTTTAACCAAGTTCTCTTCTGGCATAATCTAAAAGCAGAAGATATAGCATATCTACGTTGTCATCAACTAGCTATTTTTTTTGGTTGAAAGATAACTAGGGCTGGGCAGAAAGCTCGAGGCTCGCAGCTCGGCTCGGGTTGGCTCGTGGCTCGGGGCGAGCCCGAGCCGAGCCTAGTTTTCTGGCTCGCAATTTAGACGAGCCGAGCCGAGCCACGAGCCGGCTCGCGAGCCAACGAGCCGGCAGACAGCATGTTGCCGTCGGATTGTTTGAAGGCTAAAATATTCATCATGGGTTTGATGGCTTGGTTGGTCATGGTCATGGTTGTTTCTATACTTTATTTTACTGTTGTTGTTCCCTGTTGATCAATATTGGCTGCTGGATGGCTCTTGGAGTCTTTGCCGTGCTTGTCTTGAAGTGTTGAACGGCTGGCTCGGCGAATAACGAGCCGCTCATGAGCCGAGACCGAGCCGAGCCGCCCTTTCGGGCTCGCTGAATCACCAAGCCGAGCCTGGCTCGACTCGCTACCTGACCGAGCCCGAGCGAGCCGAGCCGAGCCCGGCTCGTTTCCAGCCCTAAAGATAACAGCTGTACATGGCTGCAGGCTACATAGCTTCATATAATTTAAGCAGATTACCTGCGGCACCCATTTAGGGGAAACAAAACTTGTGGCTTCAACTACGGATAAGCCAGAAGCCACCAATTTGTGTATCAGCTCAATTTTTACAGATGTTGGTACAGTATTCTTCTCATTTTGTAGACCGTCCCGTGGTCCAACTTCAACTACCTTCACAAATCGAGGTAGGTCCCACAAAACCTGAGAAGCAGCTATCGATCATCTCAGCAAAGAAAAAAAATCTGGATAATAATATTTTGTTCATCATTACCCCTTTTCAGCCACAAATTTCTCTTATGTACTCATAAAGGTAAATTGAAAGACATGGCTTGTTGAATTGTCATAGACAAAATTCTACACAACAGTTCGTTCCTTCTATTTGAGGTGGTCTAATGAGACCTATAGTAAGGAAACGAAATTTAATGGAGACCAACAACATAAGGAGATTTCTACAACTTAAGCTACCTTTCGTGGAAGAGCTCTGAACTCCATATCCAGCCCATTGCATGATGAATTGGTATAATGGCCTTGCAGATGCCATGTATGAGAAATGCTGTGAAAGATCATCTGGTCATTGGCACCGTTGCTGTGGTTGTAACTGAAAGTCCACATAAATATAACTCACATGTTTCAAGGGCATCCTTTATTGAAGAAGTAAGATTATTTTGACACAAGAAGGATATAACAAGTTTTGATTAAAAGAATAAAACAAGTATAACCATTTCCCCTATACATCTTTTCTCAAGTTTTGTGATAGTTAAGTCTAATAAGTCATTTTGTCATAAAAGTATCAATGAATATTATTATACTAATAGGTTTTATTGTGAGTTGGGCTATGGTATTATGCACATTTAAGAGCCTTCAGTACTATGCATCCATGATCCCTTTGCGACCTATCCAAATCGCTCAATGTGATCTACGTTAATCTCGTAGGAAAACAAAATTTACTATTTTTAGATTATTTTAGCTATTTTTTGGATAGGGATTCAATAAAATAGTTAAGAAAAATCTAAAAGTAACAAATTTTGGTTTCCTACAAGATTTTCATATGTAGATCACATTGAGTGGTTCAGCATCTGGACACCACAAAGTGGAATACGGATGCACAGTACGGTCATGCTCTTAACTATGCGTAGCACCCTAGCCAAACTCGTGTTATGGTATACCATGACTGCTCCACCTATGGAAATACTGGGAAATTGTTTGTAAAAATAAAATATTGAGAAAATGATAACAAAAAGGGAGCATTAGCCCCAAACAATCCCCAATGAAACTTACTTGTCGGTACCACGGTCATCAGCTCTTGCTCTACAAGCACTTGGTGAGAACCTTTCAAGTCTGTTAATACTCAACTTTGGAAGGTCCCCAAGACCAAGTGGTTCCTCAAGGCTCGACATTCTGGAAACAGCAATTGCAATGGGCACAAAAAATCAGCATGAATTTCTTGGTATGCACTGCTGAATTTTTTTTTAGCAAGCTGCTGAATAAATTTTGAAACTTCCGAAGCCTATAAAGGATACCTAAATATAGGACTAATGAAGTTATACTTCCATTATGTAAAAAATGACAAATGAAGTTGGTGTCGCTTAGGAAATGAATTTTCATGTCTGATTATCGCGTAGCTCATACCATATGCCATTTCAAATCGGATATTTCTGAAGTGAACATTAGTTTGCATGTCGTAATCAAATGTTAGTATGCTAACACTGTGCAGGTGTATCAGTGTATGAAGTGAGGAAAAACACGAAACAGTATCATTTGAGCGGCTAAAATAGTTAAGTTTGTACAGAGCAGCAATACAAATACTCAAATAGTACCACGATGGGCGAAAAACATTTCCTGACAGAATCTTAAAAACAAGGATTAAAGTAATGGAGACAGAACAGAAGCTAAGATATATCTTCTACCGTTGTACATCAGCAAGAATCTACTGATTCGTTGTGATACGGTACTGGCCGGAAGTTATACTTCCATTATCTAAAAAACTTCAACAATCTTAGGACGAACTTCTTATGAGGTATTGAATCGCAGCACAAAGCATCGACGCTAATGCTCCATCATCATGCAATGCCATGCTAACGGTGCTCTCTGATTAGCAACCAAAAGAAAGAAAGAAAGAAACTTCCTTCAGGAGCAGAGCATTTCATTTTGCTAGTACCAATTCGTCAGTCTATCCAGTTTTCTTTTTTTACTTTTAAAATTCAAGTACTCGCTGCACTCCAGGCTAAAACTACGAACGACTCCACTGACACCTCGCCAAGAAACCGAACCACGCAATCCAATCGAGACGTCGATACTTGATCGAAAAAACAAGAAGAGAGAAGGGGGGAAGGCGAAGAAGAATCAAGAACCCAGGAGATCAGGCTCTGAGGCACGTACCTCGATCGATCGACAAATCTGAGGCCAATCCGACCGAGGATCGACACAGGGCACCGAACTCGCCCACCTTCCTCAAACCCGACCCAGAGATCCCAGAGGAGAGCACCGAGAATGGAGGGAGGTCGAGCTGCCGCCTGCCCGCCTCCGCGTCTCCGCCAAGGGAACGGGGACCGGCCGGCCGGCGCTCTACCCCGTGGACCTGGCCTTCGGAGGGGACGGCAGGACGGCGACGTGCGCCCGGAGCGTCAGTGGGCGCCGGCTCACCGGACCGGGTCTAGGAAGCGCGGGAAGGTTTGGCGCGAAGGGTGGAGTCGGCAGCGTTCTTTACTTTTCAGTTGGTTGAGCGGCCACCAAACCCCCGCGAAATCTTAGCGGGTTCGGGTTTTACGAAGCATGACGCCTGTTAAGACGAAAGTATAGATTTTGCAATGGAGAGATGGACTAGATGTTGGTAATGAACCTGAGTGTTTCAAAATTGACTTTTCTCTTTAATAGACTTGCTTGTTTCAAAATTTATATTATCAATCAACACCATTAATGTCATGGCATTGTACATACTCTTTGTTATTTGGTGAAGGAATGAAAATAATTCTATATAGAATAGGTTAGAAATTATGCCTAGATCATGTACAAATGAAAATTTCATTGATAAGATCTCAATTGTGGCCAATATTTTATTGTGAATAATTCCGACAACCTTAAGAGAAAAAGGGGGCATCTACTTATTATAGAGATGGTATGATTTGACTCTTTTTTAGCTCTACCTACACTTCAAAAAAAGACAAATAAACAAGTTTAGTTAGAGCATCTCCAATTGCGGCTATATGTCTTTACTGTAGCTAGTCATATTACTATAGAAATGAAGTTGTGAATAGTAAAAATAAGGCTAGGAATAAAATATAAGAGAGAGAATTATACGGATTAGGAAAATAGAGATAACATTGGAGAGGTGAATAATAAATTGGGTTGTGAATATGAGGTGAATAGTAAAATAGAGTTAAGAAATAGGACCATGGCATTGAAGATGATCTTAAGACTTATTTATATTTATTATTAAATTTCCATCATCAACAAAAGACTTGAGAGGAGCAATGGTGAAAAGAAGGATCCACTCTTCTGCAACAAATAAACTTGTCTTTTTTTTTTGACAAAGGTACAACTCAAACGCACACAACTTACGCCACACTCACACCACACTCTACACTCACGCACCCGTGTGCATCCAGTACACACGCAGGAACCAGATCAGAGGTCCTAAGCCTTCTTACGCGGGCACGCGTAGTCCCACTGAACGTGCACGCGTGCGTCCCAAGATTCAATCCCGGGTATACCGTTCCAGAATTAAATCCCGAGAGAAGGTGAGAAAGTCGGGGGTCGAACCCTGACTGGCTGCTCCCACGACGGAGAGTAGACCAACTGAGCTACGCTCAACTCTCAAATAAATAAACTTGTCTTTGGTTTTGAAAAATCAACAAAGCTCACTCGGGTTCATGAGACGAATCGGTTTAACCTTTGTTTCAATGATGAAACCCGATTTGCATAGGTGTATTTAATGAAATTTTCTAATTGCAGATGTGGTTGACTCTGCTCCAGAGATACGGAATCTCATTTAGTGGTGCCCGTAGTCTGCATGGATTTTCTAGTCGTTTCTTCCGTGGAGATGAGATATCCGCTTAATTTTCAGATGAATTAAATATGGCAATCGAAAACTGTCAACTTTACCGCACGAAAATTCGCGGTTCATCCACGGAAATTCAAACAATGCAAAACTTGTGCTCCTTATATTATATAAAACTGTCTATATAACCCAAAGAGCATTAAAAAAGAAGCTGTATAGATGTCTAAATTTAGGGATTTTTTAAGAAAAACAACTCTAATAAGGGCTTTTTAAAGCAAAACAACTCTAATAAGGGCTGCTAGTTAACAAAAATGAGCGGTTAAATTTGGCGACCCATTCCTGGACCCAAAACCCAAGCTCTCGTGAAAAAATTTTAAGAAGGGTATCGCACATTTTCTACAAGTGGTTAGTTTTACTAAGATTTTAAGTCAACAAAGTGGTTAATATTTCACTAATTTTTAACAAGCTTAGGCCCAAGATGGCCATATTTAAGAATATTTATCTTGTAACTTAAGATTTTTGAAAAATGGATTCAAAATGTTAAATCATTCGAAAAGATAAATAAAAAATAAGCAAAAAAGTTTTGCAAAACATGCTCTTAGACGTTCATTCACCATTTTGTGTTTTACTCTACTCATATCCAAATCGCTAAATCATGATTATGTTGCTTACGAGGGCTGCAAATGGAGTTTCTTTGTTACTGTTCATCGTCTAAAAAAAGCCTCGGTTCGATTAGTTTCTTACGTAGGGATTTTGTGCAATTTTTTTTTAAGAAGTGCGATCCTAAATGTTCTGCATTTTTTATGTTCTCCAAAATATCATTTTTCTGACATTTTCGTATTTCTTAACACTCAAACCGGTTAACTTGACAGAAAAATTGAACGGGGTGGGAAAAAACAAACCAATTAGAGGTAGGATGATAGAAATAATACCGCATAAATTTCTAGTAGCACCAATAATATATTAATATTGCACACATTTTTTCTCTATCCTACAAATCTCGTAACATGAAATTTTGGTTATTTTTTTTTTACCTACTTGATCTTGCATTTTGATTTATGCTGTGGACAAAGTTGTCTTTGTCCTCTACAGTGCAGCCGCCCTGTGTTAGGATTTTAGCACTACGGAGCAGGGTTTCAAATCATGTTTTAGTCCCAAATCCCGCTTGGGCCCATTTTTTATTTTCTGCGATTTTTCATTAAAATTCGATAAAACATTAATTTTTGAAATTTAAAATGAACGGAGTTGGTGGAAAAAGGAAAATCTCTACAGTTCTCGAAAAATCGTTCAGCTTCAATGGAAAATTGTTTGGTTTGAAGGAGAAATCGAGGCGGAAAAAATAGTTTGGTTTGGTTTTCGGGAAATTGCTAGGTTTTATGGAAAATTACCCGGTTTTAGAGGAAAATCATTGGGGATTTTTTTTCATATTTTGTTCTAATGTTTTGAATTTAAATTTTGGCTTCAATTTTTTGAACTGGGATTTTGATCTCGTTCCATGATGATTTAATGATTTCCCGTGGGAAATTGAGATTTCTCGTGGGATTTGGTGTGCCAAACATGGTTTCTTGCCCTGGAAGTTTGAAATGTGGGTTGATTATGCAAAAATGAAAGGTTTTTTATTTTTCAAAGTTAGTAAGCTACACGGTGAGTATATATGTGGGTTAATTCAGCACAAATAGACTTTTTTTTTTTCAAAGTTAGTGCCCTTCAAGTGTGGGTTCATTCAACGATTTTTTTTTTTTATTTTTGCAAAGGTAATAGGTTGGACAATGTGTCATGTGTGCTGGGATCATTCAGCCAAATTGGATTATTTTCTATAAAAAAGATAGTATATTGGACGGTGGGTGGGCGCGTTGATTCAACGAAAATGGATTAATGTTTTTTAAGGTTAGTAGGTTGAACATGGGATCAAAGTGATGTCCATGGATCATACGCCGAGAAAATCACCATGATGTGGACGCATGAGGATGCGACAATGGTTTCAGCTTTGGTATATAGAATGATAACATAAATTTTAGAGGAACATAGACGGATGGCAAAGAGGCACGGTTGTGAGTGGTGGTGCCGCCTCAGCTATAGGATGGCTGTGGGCAGCAGGCAAGGTTGAAAACCTTGAACAAGGAAGAAAGAGAGGAGGTATCTATTGCTCTATTTTGGTATGATGTCGATGCAAGTGTATGGATCGTGTCCTTTTTGACTATTTGCTCATTCACGTCGTGCCCGACTTGGATGTTCGCATGTGTTCATTCGCCACTATTTGACGAACAGCAGCCAACGGAGGCTGCCTACCTCAGCCAATTGAGCATCATTTGCACACATAATTTGAAAAACAATTCAAAATGCAAAATACAAACCACATTGAAAATAATAAAATATAGCCTAGACAAAAAAAATCTTAACTTTGGTGAACTATGTCGACGATCGGGACCACCCCTCACAACAACCGCATATTTGTTTGACTAGTGGAGGCCCATGCTTCGCGCCTGTGCCTCGGTTGGTGGAGGAGGAGGAGGCGTGGATCGGTGGGATACAGACGAGCGGGGGTCGATGCGCTCGCATGTGGATTGGTGGAGAGGAGGACGCGGATCGGGGTGTGGACAGCCGTTAGATTAAATTGAATGGTTCAGATTGCTTTGATGAGCCATCACTCATCACCACAGCAGCCTTTTTAGGAGTAGAGATTAGTGGGATGTGCAATGCAACTTGCTTGCAACAATCTAGTGCATGAGTGCCAAACAATTGTCATGAGACTCAAGAGAGCTACCTTGGTTCAGACTACCAAATTGGATAATGGTCCTAGTGTCCTACTTCAACCTTTCTTCAATATGAATCAAAGATTACAATATGAATATAGGAAGAACAAGAAACCGACTAAACTAAGCCTATGAATCTATGAAAGAACTCGCCGACTTCGAAGGGTGATGTCTTTCATATAGATTTGGATAGCATCTCTATCTTTGAGAGTCCAAATCTCAAATGGCAGTTAAATCTCTCCTTTGCATACAAATAGAACACGGGTTCTAATTTGTATCTTCTTTCGATAGGTACATGCCAAATAAAGATAAGCTTTCATCTTGGATGCTACCGTCTCTCGTGACCTATAATGCACAACAACGGCGCGAGCTAGCGTTCCTAGCTCGCTAGCTAGCATTTCCACTAGCTTGCGAGCTGGGAACGCTAGCTTGTAGATTGAGCTAGATCCAAGCATCCCAACATGCGACCTGCGACCTAAAGGTCATGGACCAAGTCACTAGCAGGTAGACCTCCATCCAACAACTAGCAAACTGGACTAAAGAGGAATCCTCCATTCGAACTACCACAGTAAAATTGTCTTATTTGTTTATAAGCTGAACTTTGAAAGCTTTTCAAGGTAGATTGAAAAATCTGGTCCACTTTGTTTTACTTGTTTCTGAGAGCTTTGAGACACAGATTTGAGATAGAAAAAACAGATCGGAAAAGACAAACAGTTTGACTTTTCGATCAGAGATAAATAGATATGAAATAAAAAGATAAACTGAAAGAGAAATTATCTAACCATTGGTTTATAAAAATAATCTCCGACGGCTAGCTCCCGATACTGAAGATAACCTACGAAACATCTTTTATTTCGAGTTTCTCGTTTTGTCCTCTCTTTTCTTTCGTCTGGGAGAAGTCAAAACGGCTGCACCCAGCGAGGCCTACGTTCCAATATCCACATAAATCAACGAGACCGGGAAGCAACCGTGCGATTGTGGGTAAAGTGGATTTTATTGTTCTTGCGAAAAGACTTATTGGCCCCTAGGTTTTAGGGTCTAGGAACTGAAGTGTAGGGGGCAGATTCGGAATTCCACTCCACAAGTCGCATCATGCGAGCGCACGACTCCTCGCGGGGCGTGCGCCCCTATCACGCCCATAGGAGTGAAAACGGGTTGGATAATATTCGACCGAATCCGGATCCGGATTTTAGTTATTTGGAACCCATTTTTCTATCCGAGCGGATACGGATAACTATCCAGATTTTTTAATGGATACGGATACGAATACGGGTTAGGGCTACCCGGCGGATAGTACTATCCGGATACGGATACAGATAATTATCCGGATATCGGAATTCGGATATCCGTATTTTAGAATTTGGATATTACATGTATGTGAATATGTTCACTTACGTGTGGCACTTATTATTAGATTTTATGAATTTATGTTTAGTACTTATTATCGGGTTGTTTGAATTATTCCACTTTATTTTCTAGTAGCATAGATTATTATATTCATAGCTTGTATGTCTTTCAAATTGTATTTAATTTTATACTACGTGTTGTGCTTTTGTGGATGACCAACAACGAGTGTAGGTTTATGTCATTTTTTCCATTGAGGTATTATGGTAAAACCCGGTTTCATATTCATATCTGACCCATATCCGATCCGAAACCATATCCGACTAAATCCGTATTCAAATCCGTATCCGACACTATCCGTTTCTGAATCCGTATCCGGTATAAAATACGTATACGGATATGGTTTGACCCCTATCCGACCCGTTTTCACCCCTACACGCCCATAGTGGTTTACAAGAAAAGACAAGGTTGCCCTTCGGTCTAGATGTTTGAGGAAGTGGAAGTGCCCCTTTTAGAAGGGTTGGAAATGGTATGGATATTTTTTGACCAACTCATCGACCAAATCGATTTAAATAGTGATTTGGATAGTTTAATGGATATTTGGCTATTTTTGCAATATGGATACAAGTATAGATAATGACGGATAATTAGGGGTGAAAACGATCTGGATCTGGACCGGATAGTGGTCATCCCGTATCCGTCCCATATTTTTTTTACCAGATCCGAATCCGGGTCCAGATAGTGTCGGATCTGGATACGGATCCGTATTGTGTCGGATACGGATCCGGGTCGGAACCAGGTCGGATACTGGGTATTACCATATTCTCTTAGTTGGTCGGGAAAAAAAATAGACATATGCTATTCTCGATATTATCTATCCACAACATGTAACATGTCATATACACAATGATATTCCTATGAATAGCGAGCTCATGCATGCAGGAATGTATAAGTCAAAGAATGTCACATACTATTAATACAAGTAACCATTCAAAAAAATGATTAGGTTGGATTATGATCTGGGTACCCGCATACTTATATCCAGATATTTCCCACGGGTACCCGGATTCGTCGGATATCTCCTATCCCATATCCGGATTAATTACCCATATAATTATCCGGATCCGGATCCGAATTTTGTTCGGATAGAAAAATGATTACCATATAAGATAAAATCCAGATACGGATCCGGTCGGATCCGGATATTATCCGGACCACTTTCATCCCTACGGATAATATTAGATAGATAATATCCGAAAAAATATGGATAGTATTTAACGGATACTATCCGACTCATAGGTAGGAGACACTACTCTACACCAAACAACACCCAACTGAACGTATCTGTGTCCGACACTATTCGTATCTGTATCCATATCTGACAAAAAATATGGATTCATATCCGTATCCAGCAATATCCGAGCCGTTCACACCCCTGCCTCTTGATAACCTCCTGCCCTCTCCTTTAGGTATATAACTTTCTCTAGCAACCTTGGTCTCCTAGAACCCCATGCTAGAAACCAGCATGTTGACCTTAAGAGTGGTGCACCCTTGCCGACGAGACTTCCGTAGGAATGCAAACTCCTGCCTCCAAGGAGTGTGGTGACATGATGCTCGGAGGAAGGCAAAATGGAGCAAAAGCCGGTCGACGAGAAGGTGGCACCGAACATGCCGGCCAGTGCCTTCTTTGTGGGATTGCTCACATATCTCCAAGCTGAGCTCCATCATTTAGATCCCTCTTCCATCCTCCTTGCCTCAGTCTTCGTACGTTTGTGCCACCCTCCCCCGGTCCAACCATGGAAGGGCAGGATAAACCGTACGAGAACGTGTGGCGCCGTCTCAAGGAGGCGACGAGGGAGCGGTACCCCTAGGCGTCGCTCTGTGATTCAAAATTTTCCTCGCTCTGGCTCTACAATGTCGTGGCAATGGTACACTAGGCGTGGGTCCACGGGGGATCACCAGTGGCCTCGGACCCCAAGAGGAAATCGGCCTTGCTGCGGCCCTGGCTGATGACCGTGTCTCACCCCTATCGGCGAGGGTGGTCCCAGCCTTGAGGGTCAACCAACCCATGTCCTCCCTGTCGGGTAAGTCATCTTACGTTAGACCGTCTTCAACTATTTTTCTTTCATTTCATTTCCATCTGCATGTTTTTTCCTTTTACCATATTCTTTCTTTTTATTTTTTATCATCTTCAACAGAGTCCCTTCAAAGGGAATGATATCTCCATATTCTTTTCCTTCACCTTTTACTTCATCGTATTCTTTCTTTTCATTTTCCACCATTTCCAACAAAATCCCTTCAAAAGAAATGATATAGAGAAAAGAGAGATAATCACTTCCTGAATGGAATGGAAAAAAATCCCTTCCAAAAGAAAACGATGAAAAAAAATCTGTTGTAGTGTTGAAGGAAACAAGATTCCATTTGCGACGGGAACAGGGACATGACTCACTTGGAGATAGTCTTATCCTGATTTTTCCCAGGGCTGGCTCTTCTTCCTGTTTGACAAATTTTTCCGTCATGGATGCGTAGACCTTGATCTCAACCAGATGCAAGCCGGGCTATGGATAGGGGTGGGAGTGGGTCAGCCCTTTACCCATTGGATCCGACCCACATGACCCAATTCTAAAAAACAGGTCAAGGAGTCGGCGCTTTGACCCACTTGATCCAATGGGTCAAAAGGGTCGACCCAGAATTCAGTTTTCAACTTCTATGGCATAGAGACAAATTAAGGTATATATCCACATAGTGCAGCACAAGATTAGATAGCTACAACACTGTACTGCATATAAGCATATAATTTGATCCCACACGGAACTATGGGACAAATGACTGGCAACTACACATTACACAAGCATAGCAATGAGCAAGAAACTAGCACAGTACACACATGGATATGTTCCTGGTCACAATAATCTAGCACAGGACACAGGCCACAATGATACAAACATGTCATTCTATAGCATTTGCATCAAACTGGAAGCCACTGTATTTTTCTCTTGCAATAAAGTCAAAGCTAGCAACGAAAAGGGGTTAATTGTCCTCTTCCATTGCACCATGTCATCCTGCTCTTGCTTGAACTGAATTTTCAGCATATGCCGCAGGAAACAAGGTAGATGGTAAAATTTTCAGCATATGATGCAGAAAACAAGCTAAATGGTAAATTTTCAGTATATGCTCCATAGCTGCTACATTAACCTTTAGGTGCAACAGGAGCTTGTCTAACATCTCAGTCAGTGAAACAGAGAATTTGCTACTACATTGACCATTACTTGTCTAACATCTTAGTCATTGAAACAGACAGTATTTTCCTGCTGCATTGAAACCAAACCAAAACTACTATAAGTTTATGAAGACTGAACAGGTGTTTCCCAACAAAGCTCACTTTACAGATCTAACTATACCTAACAAAGGGGAAATATTAACTCTGTTACTAAACTGGTTAACTAAAAGAGATAATTTTCATTGTAGAAAGCTGCCTTCTTGTCCATTTCTTCCATTCAAACAGATGGCTCTTTTCATAGTAGCTAGACTTAATTTCATTTCGGCATTTTGCTCTTCGGTTCTTGAAGAACAGATCTCTACCTATTATCATTTTTTTTGTGCCATGGAGAAAAAGACATAGATGGGTGCATGTATTGGTATATAAAATAGCAACGATAGTGAAACTAAGTAACTTTCAAAAAAAAAATCACAAGGTCCAAGGCATGGTCATATGTGTAGGCCCTTCACAGATCAAATATTCACACTACTCTGTTGCACTATTGTCAGAACTTAAAAAAAATCAGAAATATTGATGTTGGGCTTTTGTCCGCAAAGGAACCAGCCCATGGGCATTTGGCCCATGTTGTGAAGAGATAAGGTAGCAACCGCTGCGTGTGGCTGGCTTGGTCATTGCGCGAGCATGCGCTCGCATGCGCGAGCTGGCGGCGGCGACGAGCGACTCGGGCGCCCGGGCGGCGCTTGATGCGGTTGATCCATGCGGCCATTGCAACGGCGGCCAAGCCTCCCCTTATCTGGTTTCTCTTCCTCTCGCTCACGTACTCGCCTTTTTCGCGCATCCACTGTCTCGATTTCGTGGAGCTAACCCTAGTTTCTAACCTTCCTCGATTGGGTGATTTTGAGTTGGTTTTTCCCTTTGATTCTTCGTCTCTGAGCTTGTGAGGGGCTCACTTTGAGGGCGGCTGGATTGATTTAGGAGAGGAGATCGATTTGAGGCCGGGCTTGGTGGCTACCCGTGTGTGACTTGGTTGCTTAGCGTCAACTTGGTCCCTTTGGCCGAGGGTTGGATTCTGTGATCTTGTGTTGTGTTCGCTGCTCCTTGGGGTCTTGGTGTGGCGATCTTTGATTACGACACTGAGATCGACGGCATTGTATCTCCGGATTGATTTGCTGTTGCTAGCATCCTAGTGACGGCAATATTGATTTATGGGACAGTGTCTTTAAGATGTGCCTTGCCCTTCTACACACTGGTTTGAATCCAGTGCTGAGTAAGTTTATCAAATTCCCTACCTTTGTACTGTGCACAGGGCTGATTGAGATAAATTAGGGACCTAACACTGTGTTAAGGGACTGATTATCTCGGTTTTGGGGCTGTGCACTAATTCCTATGTATGGCATTGAGTTTACGCTCGATGATGATATCTATATTGAGATTGGCTCTGACATTTATTGATTATATACCTGCTGCCTAGTTGTTTTAATTTCAGTCATTTGTGAGAATTATATTGTTGTATAGCTGGTTATAGTTTCATTTTATCGCTGTTTGACACTTCTGGACAGCCTCAACTGAGAGCATTATTGCTGTGTTTTGTTTAGCGCATATGCAAGTTGAGAAGCAATTGTGAACTGCTACTGTGTTTGGTTATTTGAGTGTGTCTAGTTGTTGAAATTTGAATTAAGTTGGAGATTTTAGAAGTAATTCTCATCAAAGTGGACTGTTAATCAACTTTGTTAGCCGTGGTTTAGTCAATTAATCTGTCATAGCTCATCTGTGATATATATATATATATATATATATATATATATATATATATATATATATCAAAATGGAGCCAGTTTAGGGCTCCATGGAGCCTAGGCTCCATGATTCAAAAACCTATGATGTGCATTGAGATTCGTGATGTTTGACGTGTATATCTTCACATATCTACTAAAAAAAGTATTTCAGATATGAAACTTCAAAAAAATTAAATTCGAACTCAATTTAAACTAGTTTGAAGTATAGTTTGAACTAGTTTGAAGTATAGTTAAATGGAGTTCAAACTGAAGTTCAATTCAACTTTTATCGGAGTTTGATGTCTCAAATATTTTATTTAGTGGGTATATGAAAGTATAATAACCAAACAACACGAATCTCAAAGCACATCTAGTGGTAATGAATCATGGAGCCTAGGCTCCATGGAGCCTTATGTATGTATATATATATATCTGTGTGTGTGTGTGAATGTGTTGTTGGATGGCTGATTCTAACAACCCAATACATTAAAATCGAGAGCAATTTATAACATATCAAACTGAGTTATGTTGCTGTTTAAATGTTATGAATTTCTGCTTGTTATCATGTTAATCTCACTATCATATATGAATTGTTATGCTGCTGTTTTTGCACTTGCAGAATTCATATTTGCATATTTCTTTCATAATAATATTGAATATTTGCTGTTATTTAAATCTGAAATTATCTTAGTTTTATTATATGTCATATTGCTTATACCGCAATACTTACAACAATTGATACTAGGAAAACTTAACAAAAAATTCAGGTATTTATACTAGCCTCTCCTTCAATCTTGAGGTACTTGCTGGGATCGGCCTTGAGACCGTCGAGGATGATCCCAAGGACGATCTTGAACTCGGGGTTGTCCGTGGACTCCGGGTTGGGTGCCTTGCCGTCCTTCTCAAACGCCTCCTCGGCCTTGCCGCCCTCGTTGATGAGCAGCGTGGCGTCGCCGCCGCCGTCGACGATGAGATCGATCCCGCCGCAAGGGCCCAGTCGAGGCAGCGCTCGGTGCACCACTGATACTCTGCGATCGTCTCGCTCTTCCAGGCCGCCGGTGAGGAGTAAGGTCTCGGGGATCAGATGCGTGTCAGGCCTCTAGGTCCCTGACAAGAATACTAGGCAAAACTAAACTAAATCGAATAGATTTGTGGGGAGAATTAGGGAGAAATAGAATGGGGAACAGAACTAGAGAAGAACGAGGGGAAAGTAAGACGGATTTGTAGCTTCTTTTTATTCATCACGTAAAGATTACATCTCGGCCCACTTTATATATAAGCTAGACAGAGCAGGTAAAAGCAACAAAGCAAGATCGCCTAAAGCTAGCAAAGAACAAAACGCCCAGCGAGAAGATAAACAAGAACAACCAAAAAACACGAGAGCCGTCGGATCAACATAATCGAACCGGTATCCTCGCTATCTCAGCCTTCCATCTCTTCCCAATGCATCGCTCAATCAACATGAATTAAACTTCCCGACAATCTCCCCGGTTCGATCCAGTCTTGTCCTCAAGACTAGAATTCAGGAAAAAATTCTTTTGATGAAATCTGCATCTTCCCAAGTGGCCATCTCTGGTGTTAAGTTCACCCAATGAATCTTCCACTGTACCACGGGTTCATTGTTCCTAGGAATCACCCTTCTTGCCAAGATTTCAAGGGGCTGTATTTTAATGTTGCCATCATCATCTAGCAGGGGCAGTTGTGCATTAGGTACTGCCTTCCTCCCCAAATGCTTCTTAAGCTGGCTAACATGAAACACAGGGTGTATCTAACAGCCTTCCGGTAAGAGTAGCTTGTAAGCAACAGCACCCACCTTCTCCAACACCCTAAATGGGCCATAGAATTTGGAATGTAGTTTCAAGGACCGGTGAATACTCAGTGAGGTGTGTCGATATGGTTGTCATTTTAGGTAAACCATATCCCCTACTTGCAATTGCCTTTCTTTTCTATGTTTATCAGCAAACCTCTTCATTCTCTCTTGAGCCTTGATCAAATTCTCCTTGATCACTTGTTGTGCCAATTGCCTTTGTCTTTGAATATCTCTAGCTTCTTGAGAATTTCCTCAAGAGGGCACCACATCCAACACTGGGGGTGGTGGCATACCATAGAGTACCTCAAATGGGGTCATGTTTAATGCAGTGTGAAATGAGGTATTGTACCACCATTCTGCAGCTGCCAGCCATCCTCTCCAGCCTTTAGGTTTAGCAAAGACCATGCATCTCAAATAGTTCTCCAAACACTGGTTGACCCTTTCACTTTGCCCATCAGTTTGTGGGTGATAGGAGGTACTAAATCTCATCCTTACTCCAGCAGCCTTGAACAACTCTTGCCACAAGGCACTGGTAAAGATTTTGTCCCTGTCTGTGACAATAACCTGAGGGAGACCATGTAATTTGTACACATTGTCCATAAACTCTTTCACCACTACTTGAACAGTATATGGGTGGTTCAAGGCAATGAAATGGGCATACTTGCTATACCTATCAACCACAACCAAGATTACATTTTTGTTGTTAGAAGTTGGCAGCCCCTCAATGAAGTCCATGGTGATATGAGTCCAAGCCACTTCTGGTACAGGCAATGGCTGTAATAATCCAGGGTAAGGTGTGTTTTCACTCTTATTAAGTTGACAAACAGGACATTCTTGCACCCACTTCATGATGTCTTCCTCATTCCAGGCCAATAAAAATATAATTTTAACCTTTTGTAGCTGGCTCTCTCACCCGAATGTCCCCCCAATGCTGAAGCATGGTACTGCTCAAAGAGTTTTCTTCTTAGGACCTCATCGTTTCCAATCACAATCTTCCATTTATATCTTAGTACTCCAGCCTGAACTGAATAATTAGGCCAAGCATCAGTGGACAGACTAATTTGAGCTATTTTGTCTTTGCAATTCTCATCTTGAGCATACCTTTTAATTACTTCCTCAATCCAACTAGGGACAGCGTTGGTTATGGCCATTAGCTGTTCTGCATGGATTCTCCTTGAAAGTGCATCAGCAGCCACATTGTCTTTCCCTTTCTTGTATTCAGTAGTGTAGTTGTAACCCAGCAGCTTCATCAGCAATTTGTGCTGAATTCCCTCAGTGATCTTCTGTTCATGAATATATTTAAGACTCTTCTGATCAGTTTTGATGATTAATGAGGAGCTAGCAAAATAATGCTTCCACTTCTTAAGAGCTTCTAAAATTGCAATAGTCTCCTTGTCATAGATGGACATAGCTGCTGCTTTTGGCCCAAATGGTTTGCTCATAAAGGCTATGGGGTGCTGCTCCTGCATTAAGATTGCTCCTATTCCCCCACCACTGGCATCAGTTTCCAATACAAACGCTTTGGTGTAATCAGGGAGAGCCAATACTGGGGCCTTGACCATGGCTGCTTTTAATTCTTGGAAAGCTGCTTCCTGCTCTTGATGCCACTTGAACCCATTCTTCTTTAGTGCTTCATATAAGGGCTTGCATATAATTCCATATCCTCGGATGAATCTTCTATAATAACCAGTCAACCCCAAAAAACCTCTCAACTGTGTGATATTCTGGGGTTAGGGCCAATTTAGCATGTCTTGCACTTTGGAATTTTCAGTAGCTACTCCATCTTCAGATATTACATGTCCCAAATACTCAATGGTGGTCTGACCAAAGACACATTTACTCCTTTTGGCGACTAATTGGTTTTGTGCTAGCACTTCTAAAATCAAAGCCACATGTTGTTTGTGTTCAGCCCAGGTCTTACTGTATATGAGAATATCATCAAAGAATACAAGTGCAAATTTCCTCAAGTATTTCTTCAAGATGTTGTTCATCAATGCCTGGAATGTAGCAGGGGCATTGGTTAGCCCAAATGGCATAACCACATACTCAAAATGGCCTAAATAAGTAGTAAAGGCTGTTTTCTCTATATCTTCATCTTTCATCCTAATTTGATGGTAACTAGCCTTGAGATCTATTTTAGAGAAATATTTGGCTCCATGTAACTCATCTAACAAGTCCTCTATAACAGGTATGGGGTACTTGTTCTTAACAGTAATTGCATTCAGCTGTCTGTAGTCTGTGCATAGCCTCCAAGATCCATCCTTCTTTTTAACCAAAATGGCTGGTGATGAGAAGGGACTAACACTCGGTCTGATTTCTCCTGAGTTCAGCAGCTTGTCGATTATCTCCACCATAGCTTGCTTTTTGTAATAAGGAACTCTATAAGCTCTTTGGTTCACAGGACCCTTGCCAGGAACCAGTGGAATACTGTGATCACACTCTCTTTTAGGGGGCAGGTCAGTAGTATCCTTGAAAACTCCTGAATATTCAGAAAGTACAGTTTCCATCTCCTCAACCACCACTTCCAGGGACTCTGGACTAGGGCTATTTAAACTAAATATAGCCCCTATTACCCCTTTTGAGAATAGCTTCTGCAATTTATGGCTGCTAATAATGCTATGTTTCTTAGCCTTAGTTTCATCCACAAAGGTAACCCATTCTTGATTACTTCCTCTCAGGGTTAATGTACCTTCCTTCAAATTCAAGCTCACTGGACTGTGTTCACACAGCCAATCAGCCCCTAATATGAAGTCATAGCCCTTCAATTCCAACACCTTGAAATTTCCTCTAAATATGGCACCTTGAATAGAGTACTCACACTCACCGCATTCAGCACTACTTCGCATGGTTTGCCCATTTGCTACCTGTATTTTGATTGTGTTGCATGGGAACATCTCCACTCTAGCCTTCCTAGCAAACTCTGCATCAATGAAAGTAGCACTGTTGCCACTGTCCACAAGGGCGGTGCCTATTCCCTTCCCACAGTGCAACATGCGACAGAAGGTGTTCTTTTCCATTCCATTGCCCCCTACAGCATATACTGACAGTTGTAAGACATCCTCCTCCTTCTCTTCCTTCTCGGTGCCTTCTTCAGTCAAGGGCTCCTCCAGTCCTGAATTTTCAATTTCTTCTACATTATCAACTACCTCTAACACCTTCAACCGGGGAGTCATTTTGCAGACCTGCTTGTTCCCAGGAAACCATTTTTCTCCACATTTAAAACATTTATCATTGCCCTCAGCTGTCCTTTTTCCTTCAGTCACGTTCTTGGCCGGGTAAGTCACAGTTTCTGTGGCATGTCCCTTGGGGGTGTTTTGGCCTGCACTCTCCTGCACCTTGTTAGATTTGAAGGTGTAACTCATACCAGCTTGATAACCCTTTCTATAAGGATTAGATTGTTCAAGTCTTTTGGATATCCAATATGCATCAACAAGGTGTCTGGGTTGCATTAGTTGTGCTAGATTCTTGATATACTCCTGGAGTCCAGAGATAAAGCTCTTGATGAAATACTCCTCAGAGAGTTCAGGGTGATCCCTCTTAACCAATCCCATGGCCACCTCAAACTGATCAATATATTCAAGGATCGATTTGAGTGCTTCACAAACATGGAATTGAGCAATCACATCACACTCTGATCTCTCATTAAACCTCCTATCAATCAATCTGCAAAGCTGCCCCCAAGTTAACTCTTCTGTTCTTACCCCAGTACTTTCAAGCCATTGCCTTTCCCATAAAATACAGTGTGGCTATATTAACCTTGTGCTCTTCAGGAACCTGAGCAATAAGAAAATACTTCTCAGCCTTCTTGACCCAAGAGTCTACCTACTGACCATTAAACTCAAGAAAGCTGAGGTTAGGCCCCCTAAAAAATGCTCTTTGATATCCTTCTTCCTGTTGTTGGTTCCTGCCTCTATCATGTCCCCATCTCTCCCAAACAGGGGTTAACTCTCTCTCCATTAATGGCTCTTCATATATATTCTCCAAAGGATGGTTCTCCACTCTCCTGTTTCTGAAGAAATCAGGATGTCTTTAGGGAGTGGGCAGTAGAGGGGAGTTGTATTACTCAGCAACACAGGTGCAGAGGCTGGTTGAGCATGCCCACTACTACCAGGTATGTCAGCACTAGCATTAGAAGACCTGTTCATAGGTGTGGATTGGGGCAAGGTAGCACTTCTTTCCCTCTGCTGAGATTGCTGGTCTGACACAGTTCTAGAAACAGCAGTATGAGTATAAACCAGGGAATGGATAGCACTTAATACCTCATCTAGCTTCTTGTTCTGTTCTTCTTGCCTCCTATCCTGCTCAGCTTGTGTCTTTTTGATACCCTCCAGTTCACCTCTCAGTAACTCCAGGTCTCCCTTGCTAGCAAATGCCTCCTCCTCCTCAGCCCTTGCTTCACCTCTGACTTGTTTGGTCATCTCCAACAGATTCAAGGTCACCTCAGCTTAGGGATTTTACAGAAGCCGAAAAGCCTCCAACCCTCACCTTAATGACCCCAATCTGGGTGGTAGCGAGAGTGAGTTCAGGCTTTAAGCACAACGGTGTATTGCACAACCTGTAATCTCACTTACTGACCACCAAAAACCAATCCCGCAAAAAGGCTCGCACAGCTCAGGAATTTTACCAGAAAAAACTTGTTTTTCCAACCCTTACTGCCACGAGTCTTCTTGAGATTTTCCCGAGGATGGTTGGCTCTGATACCAATTTGTCAGGCCTCTAGGTCCCTGACAAGAATACTAGGCAAAACTGAACTAAATCGAATAGATTTGTGGGGAGAATTAGGGAGAAATAGAATGGGGAACAGAACTAGAGAAGAACGAGGAGAAAGTAAGACGGATTTGTAGCTTCTTTTTATTCATCACGTAAAGATTACATCTCAGTTCCGCTTTATATATAAGCTAGACAGAAAGGTAAAAAGCAACAAAGCAAGACTACCTAAAGCTAGCAAAGAACAAAACGCCCAAAGCGAGAAGATAAACAAGAACAACAAAAAGCTCGAGAGCCGTCGGATCAACATAATCGAACCGGTATCCTGCTATCTTAGCCTTCCATCTCTTCCCAATGCACTGCTCTGAATCAACACTGAATTGAACTTCCTGACAATGCGGTGTAGGGGAGGGAACTCGACCCCTTGGTCGGATGGAGCGATAGGGGGCGAAGCAATTTGCTAACTTCCAGTTTGGGCCAAAACACCTGGCCCATTTAGCTAAGAAAATAAGAATGGATCGGTTACCCATTGGTTCTGGTCGGTCCACTCCCACCCCTGGTTATAGACCATACTCCGCTGACTAGTATCTAAGAGCCTGTTTCTTTCAACGGTTGCTGTTGCGTTTGCGTATAAGCTGAAAATTTGTAGCTCCTCGATAAGGACATCTGAGGGATCAAAAAATTATAGAAAAAATGGTTTTGAGAGTTTTGAGAAGAAATTGTAAGACCTACAACAATTGGCTACCAAACATCAAAGCGTTTGGCTTGTACGAAAATAACAAATTTTCAGCTTATAAGCAAACGCAAATGCAAACGCTAAAAGAAATAGGCTCTAAGACCACCTCCACTAAACACTTTAAATTTCTACTCTATAACATTATTTCCTACATACCATATTCATTTCTCTAAATTCATTCACACTTTAAGTTATTACTTTAAAAGATTCATTCCCTTCCACACCTCTCCTATCTAAAGAAAAATAGATGAACAGTATTTTTCTGCTACCGCTGTAACAGGTCATGCTGCCGCTCACCTTCCTAGAACTCTGCCCAACAGATGGTAACCTCCTTTAGCCTTTGGGACATGAAAGAAGATCAAATCTTTGACTCTTTACGATTATTGTTAAGCAGATCTAGACAGTGTTGTGGCCTGTGCGCATCTCGGAGCAAGGATGTCAAGCAGCAGTTGCGGCGCCTCATCGTGCGGAGGCGGAGGATGCATGGCCCAGCTGAAGGTTATATAAGCCTGCTGCCTTGGTGATTCACGACTGACTGCGCGAGAGCTAAGGTTGGCGTACCTCCAGAACTTGTTTGGAAGCCCAAATCTGAGCTGGGATCCCTTCAACTCAGGGGGAAAAAAAAGGACGTGACTACATATCGGACGTCCGATCAAAAGTTAAAAATCGAACGTTGTTTCATTACGCAGAATAAAATGTTTCAGATAAAAAGGATGTTTCAGCATACAGAACCAAATGTTTTAGTAGAAAAAATGTTTCATCGACCATCGGACGCTGTTGTAGTACGCTAAACCAAATGTTTCACCAAGAATGAAATGTTTTAGAAGGGCAAAACATATAGCGAAGACAAAAATGTTTCGATGTAGTTGTCGAAACATTTGAATCGGAGCATTGAAACATTTGAATCAAAAGCACTGAAACATTGAAAGCAGCTATTGAAACATTTGAATTAAAGAACTAAAACATTGAAAAGTAAGCACTGAAACATTGAAAAGTAGTCGGTAAAACATTTGAATTAGAGCACTAAAAATTTGAATTAAACGCTAAAACATTGAAAAAGTAAGCACCGAAACATTCAATATCAAATGTAGACGAGATGTTTTACAAGGGCAAACAAAATGTTTCACCAAATCAAATAGGATGTTTCAGTAGTGAAACATTTTAGAAAAAAGAAGAATGTTTGAGAAAAGCAAATGGGATGTTTCACAAGAGCAAGTGTTTCGGTACTCACATGAAAATGTTTCAGGCCAAATTGGGGGATCATCTTCTTCTCCAAATCCGGCCATCTCCTCCAAAATCTGGCCATCTTCTTCAAAATCTCGGGCATCTTCTCCAAATCCGGCAAGACCCATGTCGTGCTCGGGTGAAAAATAGATATGGTGTGAGTGGTGGCGCCGGTGTTCGGTGCTTGGGCGCTTGCGCTGTGTGATCGGCTGCTGCGGGATGCTAGGTGGCGCGCATGCGGTGGACGGCGAGTGGCCGGAGCTGCACGTCACGTCGTGAGGTGGCACGGGCAGGTGACCTCGGCCGACTCATAGGCTACGTGGCGCGTCGTCGAGCTGCAGTGTGCCTGTGTGCTTGGCAGATGTCGGTGCTGTGCTCGTACGAATCCATCGAGTCGAAGGCAGCATGTGAGTGGATGGCGATGAGGTGGGCGGCGGGCGTGAGATGGAGACGACGAGGCGGGCGGCGGGCGTGAGATAGAGAGAAAGAGGAGATTTAGGCGTGCTGCTGAGAGAGAGATATGTGGATAAGAAAGAGATAAGGCTGGAGAGGAATACGTGGTCTGGTCTGAGGTCTAAGGTGTCCGATGGAAGTAATGCCCATCGGACGCCCGAACAAAAGCATTCCCAAAAAAAAATCTTAGTTGATCAATCTTTAAGGGATTTTCCAGACAATGTCTGGATGAGATGAGAAAAGGGGTAATCCCACTGAATCCCTACTGAATTCTAGCGTAGAAAATAAACTCCTCTCACCTTGTGGGTTTTCCCCCCCATCTTTCCTTGTGACACACTCTGCTACCACTCACCTGCCGATTACTGCTAGCAGTTCTTGCTTTGCCTGCCTATGATGGCCACCGCCGGTGAGCGAGGAGGACGACGCCGCCTCGTCTATCCACGCTGTCGCCTTAGCCATACCGCTGGCAAGGAAGGAGGATGGCATCACCTCGTAGCCATCTGTCGGTGAGGTCGTGAGGCGGGTAGGGAAAGGGGGGAGGGTGAAGGCTGGTGATGCGTCTGACAGGCGTGAGAAGGGAAGGAAGAAGCTTCTTACATTGTGGATTAGGAAGGGAAAATAATGATTATAACCCAGAGAAAGGAAATGATTTAAAAATCTCTAGGGCTTGTTTAGGCAAACAGGGAAATTTTGTCCATGGAAAAAAAATACCACAAGGGGATATTTGTGGCATTTTAAATCCCTAGGGAGTCTCCACAGAAAATCCTCTCAACCCCTCTCCAAACACACTTGAACACAATACTTTTACCCTGCTTCTCGCCTTCTCCACCCACTACTTCTCTCTCTTGCCTCTCTAGCGCCTAGGAGTCTCTAACCCTGTCGCCTGGGAGCCTTTGGCACGTCCACCGCCGGGGAGCGACACGTGGGAGCTATCGGTGCCTAGAGTTTCCAACGCCACCGCCTGGGAGTTGGCGACTCGGTGTCACGGTAGGGGAGTCGTGCCTAGGAGCCTCATGCACTGCCACCGGCGACGCTTGGGAGTCGTCGCCACCATTGAGGAGTCGTCGTCATCGTCGCCGCCGAGCCACGTGAGCCATCGCTGCCGCCACCAGGAAGCCATGCTTGGGAGCCATCGCCACCGCTGCCAATAGGTATGGAATTTGTTTCCACATGTGTAGGGACAATTCTTTTGTACCCGGGGTTTTAGCAGGGATAGGGTGGGATTCCCCCTCAGGCTTTGTAGCCAAACACTCATGTAGATTAACCTAGGGAGGCTAGACTCGGGAGAAATTTTTCCGGGATTGGATCGAGATCCCGGCAGGAAATTAGGCTCCTTTTCATCGTGGTTTGCTCCCCTGTGCATCTAACCAAAGCCTGAAGGGACTGGTGGGACGGCAGTTGAAGGACGAGACGGGGATTAGAGTTCACGATCAGACGTTGGGTTCGTGCAGCGAGAGAAGGCGACAAGGATGATCGTTAGATAATACTAGATTCAAGAACAAAGTACTAGAAAATGCGACTGACGGAAAACAACCAGGTGACTCCAATAATCTGCCTTCGAACGAGCGGAGTTAGTTAGCCAACCGTATGCCAAGCACACCATCAAACCAAAATCTTTACCTCTTATAATCCCTTCTAATTTTTTTTTTACTCGTGATACGTGAGCATGGTGAGTATAGTAGAGGCTGCACCCTACTGCAGACGCAGTGATGTTTTTTGTCTGCTGTGTGTTGCAACTTCCAAGGCGTTTGATGGCAGAGGCAGGAACATGAGACAGCCGCGTCGGTCAGCAGGTCAAACACCCCCCGCGCTGCGACCAACCTTCCCTCACCTGCTCTCACTGGTCACTGCACAGGGGTTTGAAAGCCAAGCGAATATAGCATACCAGCTGCAGCCTGCAGGAGCTACCAGGGCATCTCCAATGGTACCAAATTAGCTGGCTATAAAAAGTCTATCTTATTTTTTTATTTACGTGAAGGAGAGAATAAGAGGAGAGAGACAAGAGCTACTACCTCCGTTTTACAATGGTTGTAGTTTTAACTAAATGCACACAAAATAAGGAGACATGAAAAATGACTTGTCTACCCTCATTTAATGAAGGGTAGTTGAACAGATTAGTTTAAATAGATGACTGCATTGATGAAGGGTATAAAGGTCATATTGGCTCTAAAGTTGTATTGGAATGTGAGAACAATAACCATTTTGATAAAAATTTTGAATGCTAGAACTACAACCATTGTGAAACGGAGGGAGTAGCTCTTAACTAAGAGTCAGTCTATAATATTTCCTAAGACAAATACTAAAAGACAATTACATGTGGACCCATATTTATTATTGGAGAGTACTATATTATAGCCAACCCATTGGAGAGCTTATCTTTAAACTATCTATAAGTGACATGAAACTTCCTTATAGATAGTAGTTGGCTCTACCATTGGAGATGCCCTCAGTAGCGATGAGAGAAAGCTTTTCTAGTTAGAGCACCTCCAACATTAGTTACAAGTAACATCCATATCATTTATAATAGATAGCATATAGACAAACTTTTTAATGGACTAACTATAGTGTACTCTCAAAATTAAATATGGGTTCATATGTAATAGTCTTCATACTATTTAAAAGTGGCTTATGGTGAGTGATGATGAGTGGTGGTCTATTTTTAGTGGACTATTCTACCCTTCGTCCTTGCATTAACTACACATATACCTAGCCCCACTACCTCCCTCGTCTATTCAAAATTTGAAATCATTCTCGAAATGGGTATTTACTTCGTTTTGATCCAATATTTTAAAAATATAAAAATATAATAAAAACCATGTAAGCCAAGAAAATTGCATAAAATAAGAAGACAATATTTAATTGCTTGAAAAAAATAATACTTCATAACTAGCAAAATTACTAGGAGTTGACATTGCATATGATAGATTCTAATAATTTTCGTAGCAACGCTCGAGCATTCAGCTAGTAGTCTTCATTTGTTTTGAAAAACGTTATAGACTGACTCTTGCTTAAGAGGTAGCTCATCTTGTCTCTCTCCTCCTTTTCTCTTCTCTACATAAGCAAAATACTGAGTTGACAACATTATAACTAGTTGAGATGGCCTTATTGGAAATGCTCTTATGCATTTTGTATACCTCTCCTTGTTTTTAAATGAAAAAAAAAATCTATTTTGGTCCTTCAGCTACTGTTATATGGACGTTTTGATCGCTAAAAACCAAAAGCGAAGTAAATATGTTCCATAAAATACGAAAACCATCCACAAGTTAAAATGGTAGTTTCCAATGGAATAACATATGTTTGACTCGGATTTTGGATTTTATAAAATAATATAAAATGTGGGAAAATTTGTCATGAATTATATTGTTAAGAACTCAAATACACAATTTAGTTTAGTGTCTAGACAAATTTACATGTGTTTATAGGCCAAACATTGTTCACGTAGAAGATATTACCTTTTGGATTTTTTTTTTTATGGAAGAGAGACTTGGCCAAAGGCCAAATGGGTGAACCGGGAATGCAACTATGCACAATAAGCCCCACGTTTCAAAAAACCAACAACTTCCACGCGATTAACCGATGAAAAGTCGTGAAAACCAACCAGCTAATCTATTTGAAATGGTAAGCCACTTAGTTTTACCGGTTTAGTTCGTTTTTAGTGAAATCTGAACCCTAGCTCCCGTGGGCCTATGCCCCGTGGCACGTCAACCGATGTTTCAACTTTGGTATGCCATTGCCCAAAGACCGTATATGATAGGGTTAATTGCATCTATACTATTATTAAGATCCGATTTCTCAAAATAGCATTACAAAACGTAAAATTATTGTCATGCCATTTTTTTTTTGCAATTCATTTTAAACATGTCAATATTTGGCTTGATCGGTTAAAGTGATCCCAAAATGACTAAAATGCTTTTATCTTTTCTTCTTCCTCCGTTTCTCCTTCTTCCTCTTCTTCTCCGACCTTCCATCGTCTCCGCCGAGCATGGTGACACCACCCGTGTCCACCCTGCAGTGCTCCGGCAACAGCGCCCTAGTCCCGTCATGGCACTGAAGCTTGTGCTTGGCTATGATGGTGCTAGAGCTCACGCGGGGCAACACCGCTAGACGTCGCACGTGATGGTGCTGGAGCATGCGGCGGTGGAGCTGGAGCTCGTGCCTAGCGGGGATGCTATAGCTTATGCTCGGCGGTGACATTGGAGCTCGTGCACGGCAGCAGCGCTGGACCTCGCGCTCGCCTGCGGCGGTGCTGGAGGAAGGGAAGAGAGAAGATAGGCCGCTGGGCATTGGAGTTGGGGGAGAAGGGAGAGGGCGAGAGAAAGGAGGGAGGAGGAAGATGAGGAAGTGACTTTTTGGCCGTAAATTTGAAGAGGGGAGGGGGTATTGAATGTTAAAACATCTTAGGAGGGTCCGTAACGGCATGTTTCCAATGATTCGTATTAAATAATAGCATGACAATAATTTCACGTTTTATAATAGCATTTCTGAGAAATTGGAACTTAATAATGGTAAGGATGCAGTTAACCCTGTATGAGGAAGCAGTTTTAGTTTTGTAGGCATTTTCACCTAGCCTAGGTTGTTCAAGCTCCAAGGACAGTAAGAAAAAAGAAAGAGAAGACCGACCAGGAAGAGATGGCAAAGAAGTAAAGAATAAGAGGCGTACTAACTTCAAAGTGATACATCCCTTCTATTTCGAAGAAGTAGAAGAAGACGGATTTTCTACAAGGGTGTGGAGTTTCCAACGCATTGGTCGCCATAGGATATGGTGCTGAGATCCATGCATGACCCCATCTTCTTTCTCATACGATTTTGTAAAAAAAAAAACCCTCTCTAGAACCCAATTTGTGATGCATGGTCCTTCTTCCTCCTCCATCTCCAGCCTAGCCAGTCTTCGCCAATGACCATCACGCCCGCGGGTGTGACCACTGGGTCGATCACTCGAGCCGCCCAGTCCATATCGTGGCTGCACAAGCAGACATCGCCGTGGTCACCAGCGGTGCGCCGGCCGAAGAGCCTCTGTTTGGGCCAGATCTAGAAGAGGGTGGGAGTCGGAGCTAGGGACGGATGGGCTCCATGGTGGCGCGAGCGGGTGTCACCGTGGTTGCCGCTGTGGGGGGATGTGGTCATTGGTGAGGACAGGCGGGAGAGCAGGCGGAGGAGAAGAGAAGGAAGAAGGAGATTGTATGGCAATTCAAAGAAAGGGAGGGATGTTTTTTTGCAAAACATACTAGGAGGGAGGCATGGGTAGTGTACGGATCCTGGCACGAGATCGACGGCAACCAATATGCATGAAGCTCCACACTGTTGTGGAGCTAAATTTCTCAAATACAGACAAGCTACAGTTATTTGCATGGGTTTTTTTTTCCTTTTTCCAAGCCTTTTTCGTTGAGCTACAGGAGCATCCACAGTGCAAATCAGTCGTGATAGTAAGAGGCTATTTAGATAACATGTTACTGTTGAACGGTTGGACAAAGAGTGTTTGAATTATCTATGGTTAAACGGCTCGGATGAAGCTGAAGTTACGTTGGATTATAGTCGGAGTTCGCCAGACCATCGATACGATGGTGTTTTCAGCGGTGATTCATCTTCTGCTTTTTGTCACACTGAAGTTCAAGATGGAACATTTGAATCGGTTTTTACACTTTTTTTTTTGCACTGCGCATAAATCAGAAACGCTTAAATAAGCCGTTCCAAACTACCAGCGTAAAACTATCTCCGGAGGAGTTCCTTTTTCGTTTCTGTTTTCGTCACGGAGAGAATCTCGCTCCCTTAAACGCTCTAACAGATTCTCTTCACCTTTTTTTTCGAAAAAGATTTTTCTTTTTTATTTTCTTTGGAGAGAGATTTTTTCTTCTTTCTCTATATTATTGCCTTTTCGAACGAATGCTTTTGAAAATGTTAGAAAATAAAGAAAAGAATATTTTTTTTAGATAAGATAAAGAATATACTTAGGAACGATGAAGACACCTGAAAATGGTTGGGATGGTGTACTCTTCCCAACGAGGGTGTCGACGAGGGCTAACTCTGCTGCATGGTGCGGTACATTTGACCGGATCCGAAGGCGAGCAGCAGTCACAGAGCTACTGTCCAGCAAATCCTGAGATTTGGCGCGAAAAACACCTGTTCCCAGCAGCAGAGATGGGCGCAGTGTCTGTCGGTGTGCACATCGCCGTCCGCATCTGCAGACTGCAGCATGATGTGCTCCGTCCTCTGCTCGTATGCTCCGAGCTTGTATTCGATCGCACGATGGACGCCATATTCTGTCTCGCAGGACGTACGTAACGTACAGTACGTACTGCTTGAGAGAGAGAGAGAGAGCTCGAGTGAGCAGTGCCGAGCTCGCAACCCTCGTCTCCGGAGCTCACGCAGCGACCGCAACATGGCACGAGAACATTGATGGCTACCCAAGCTCCTCGTCGTCGCCAGCATGTCAACGTATTGCTACGCATGCACCGGAGAGAGAGAAGGGGGGAGGGAGCGAGGAAGTCCAAGGCTGCGTAAAGGTTGCATCTTTATGGGATTCTCCGACACGCACACGCTGTCCCTCCCTCTCTCTGCGCAACAGTGGCAGCCATGGGCAGAGCTACCCCTGCACTGCAGCTACGCTGCTGCTGCTGCTAGGGACAACTTCGACCGCCTCCTACTCGCTCGCAGCCTCTCTCTGGTCTCTGCTCCATGTCGTCGCGCCTCCCGACGCAGGCGCGCAGCTCCGTCTTTCCTGTCTGCCATTACGCCAACCAAGCCTCCGCCTCTTCAATTCGTCTTCGTCTCTCTCTCCGCCTTTACGCCGCCCGTACCAACTCCCATGTCCTCCTCCTCTTCCCAAGCTGCTGCATTTGCAGTCTCTGTGCAATGCCGCGCTGCTACGAGCGGCTGCTCTGTTCTCGCTAGCCAGCTACGCGCCGCTGCTGACGCTGAGCCCCTTGCCTCATCTGTGTGTCCTTTCTTGCTCCCCCTTCTCTCTTTGCTCTCGTCTTTACCTGCGATCCCAAGAAACACACCGCCTTTCATCTTCTTCCTCCCGTGCTCTTCTTGCCCTTGTCCACTTCTTAAACTCCATTGCCATGGCCTAGGATTATTAGGGAGCTCACAACGCTGGTTACCTCTCCAGTGGCTTGGCTGCTTTGTCCTGAGATCTTGTAGCTCGTTTCTTGGCGGAGCTTGCCGGGTACGTCCAGCTTGATCCATCAGAGCTTGACCGCGGCAGCCATGATCACGGTGCTGGACCTGTACCACGTGCTGGCGGCGGTGGTGCCGCTGTACGTGGCGATGACGCTGGCGTACGGCTCCGTCAAGTGGTGGCGCATCTTCTCCCCGGACCAGTGCTCCGGCATCAACCGCTTCGTCGCGCTCTTCGCTGTCCCGCTCCTCTCCTTCCACTTCATCTCCACCAACAACCCCTTTGCCATGAACCTCCGCTTCCTCGCCGCCGACTCCCTCCAGAAGCTCATTGTGCTCGCGCTCCTCACCCTCTGGTGCCGCCTCTCCCGCCGCGGCTCCCTCGATTGGCTCATCACGCTCTTCTCCCTCTCCACGCTCCCCAACACCCTCGTCATGGGCATCCCGTTGCTCAAGGGCATGTACGGCGCCGACTCCGGCAGCCTCATGGTGCAGATCGTCGTGCTCCAGTGCATCATCTGGTACACGCTCATGCTCTTCCTCTTCGAGTACCGCGGTGCCAAGCTGCTGGTCATGGAGCAGTTCCCGGACACGGCCGCCTCCATCGTCTCGTTCCGCGTCGACTCGGACGTCGTCTCTCTCGCCCGGGGCGGCGGCGGCGGCGCGGACCTGCAGGCAGAGGCGGAGGTCGGCGAGGACGGGCGGATGCGGGTCACTGTGCGCAAGTCCACGAGCTCACGGTCGGAGGCGGCGTGCTCGCACTCCCACTCCCACTCGCAGTCCATGCAGCCGCGCGTCTCGAACCTCTCCGGCGTGGAGATATACTCCCTGCAATCGTCGCGGAACCCGACGCCAAGGGGCTCCAGCTTCAATCACGCCGAGTTCTTCAACATCGTCAAGGGGTCAGACGAGGAGAAGGGCGCCGCCGGAGGCGGCGGCCATTCGCCGCAGCCGCACCCGGTGGTCGGCAAAAGGAAGGACCTGCACATGTTCGTGTGGAGCTCCAGCGCCTCGCCGGTGTCGGAGCGCGCCGCCGGCGGTGGCGGCGCGGTGCACGTCTTCGGGGGTGGCGCCGAGCACGCCGACGTGATCGCCAAAGGTGAGCTACCTCTTCTTGTAGCGTGCTCTCGACCATCCGATCGACAAATCAACGGTCCAGATCATATTCGATTTCGATTCTTTCGCAGGAGCCCAGGCCTACGACGAGTACGGCCGCGACGACTTCAGCTTCAGGAACAAGAACGGCGGGGAGAAGGACGGACCGACTCTGTCCAAGCTCGGGTCCAACTCAACGGCGCAGCTGCACCCTAAGGACGACGGCGAGGAGAGGCTGGCGGCGATGCCGCCGGCAAGCGTGATGACGCGGCTCATTCTGATCATGGTCTGGAGGAAGCTGATCAGGAACCCGAACACTTACTCCAGCCTGCTTGGAGTCATCTGGTCCCTCGTCTCATACAGGTCGACCAAGATCCTCTCACAATGTCGGCTTGATTCTCATTGATCATCCCTGCACATTGGCTAATCTTATGGATTGTTATAACCTAGGTGGGGAATTGAGATGCCGGCAATCGTTGCGAGGTCGATTTCGATACTGTCGGATGCAGGGCTTGGGATGGCAATGTTCAGTCTAGGTTTGTGCATCTCTGATTCAGTATTGCTGTATGATATTTCTTGCTGCTAGAGTTCATTTTCCCTCGTGTAACTGCAAAAAATTGACAATCTTTCTGTCTGCAGGCTTGTTCATGGCATTGCAGCCACGGATCATCGCCTGTGGTAACTCCCTCGCCTCGTTCGCAATGGCCATCAGGTTCCTCATGGGTCCTGCTGTCATGGCTGCCGCCTCCGTCGCCGTAGGGCTGCGCGGGGTGCTCCTGCACATCGCCATTGTTCAGGTACACCGCAAGTTCGGTGACTAGTACAACAAACCCAAACAGTATACTCAAAACTCAAATGGAAAAAATTCAAGACTTGAAAAAAAAAAACTTGTGATCGTTTTTTCAGGCTGCTCTTCCTCAAGGAATCGTGCCCTTCGTGTTTGCCAAGGAGTACAACGTTCATCCTGATATCCTGAGCACAGCGTATGATGATCTCTTAACATACCTCATCATTTTTTAGCATGCCAACTCGGATCTTGAAAATCAAAGTAGCGGCTCCTTTTCCTTGTCTTGTAATCAGAAATCTCTCGCCCTGTTTCCCGGTTCTCTTTTCCATTATATAATCAGAGAAAACATCATGCTCTGAGCTACTGGAGTTTTCTGAAAAAGGGCGCATCTTGCAACTTTTCTATGGTTCCTAATCATAATGTTACAGCCTAATAAAAGCAATTACCGTACTCATGCTTTTCTCTAGTTTCTAATCAGAAAGGTATTCAGTTGATTACATTAGCATTATTCCTACTTGAGTGTGTTGCAGATCATACTCAGTTACTCACTACATTGATTCAATGAGGTGACCCTGACATGGTCATAAAAATTCTTTCTTGCAGCGTGATCTTCGGGATGCTGATTGCCCTCCCCATCACACTGGTCTACTACATATTGCTGGGGCTCTGAACTTTCAGCTCAGCTGCGCAAACTGCAAAGACATGATGCTACTGACAGTGCTGTTTAGGATCTGTGGCTCTGTTGCTTCCCTTTTTGTTAGGATAAATCCTGCTATAGGGTCATAGGATCAGCACTAGTATTATTGGTAGGATCTTGTGGTGGCAGCACAATCTGAAACTGGTCTAAACTCTGAAGCATCAGAGTCTTCAGAGTTCGGATGGTGACTAGTACTAAGGGATAGAAAGGGCATTTATGATTAAACACTCCTCTAATTTGTAAGGCACTGTGATTGTTTACTGATTCTGATCATCAGGTCGATTGCAATTGGTAACACTTTGTGTACTGCATCAGTTAAACCTGATGCAAATGTTTTTTCTTTTCTCTGAAGACAAGTCTATGCAAAGCTCTTTTGAGTTTCTTGATCCCACTCTCTACTCTCGAGTCATCGAGTGCTGCTACAAAACTTTGACCAAAGGGAAAAAAAAAAAAAAGGGTAGCAGCCCCCATTGTTAGTTGAATCGATGAACTGGGGCGAAAGAATGATGGTGCCTGCCGGGAATCAGATTGAAGTGTGGCTTTTCGCATGCGCATCTGAAGCAGCAATGATACCCAGTTCTTGTCAGTGTGTGGGAACCGTCCCAATGAAAACAACTTGTAACTTTGTTTGTCCAAGGACGTGCAACCACTGCCAGTTGATACTAATGTTTTATTTGGTTGTTAATTCTTGATCCGGGTGCCACAACTGCTGAATCAGATGTAATGGCTGTATTGAACTAATTATCTGCTTCATATCACCAGCATTACACAAACAAAGGACGTGCTAGCATGTTGCTGGATGGTGAACACATACAGATTGAAGTACGCAAGGATATGAGGGAAGGAAGGCAACTCTCCTCCCCTTTTCCTCAAAAAAAAAGGGCAAAAAAAACTCTCCTTCTCCCCCTGCCTCGGCCCTACGCCTTCGATCAATGTTGGGCCGTTCCGGTTCAACTCTTTTCGGCCCACGTATCCACTCACCACCCTGCCTACACAACCAGTCCATACCCCACAGCTTTTGGCCCAGAAATACCTGTAGCCCGCAACCAAGCATGGCCGAGCTCATCGTGCATGGCCTCAATCAGTCGCCTCTTCTTCCCGTGCAACGGAGGAAGCCACGCCGCCGGTATCGGTTTTCGAAGAAAAAACAGCTAAAAATCGATAAATCCACATTTATAAATTTGTATATAGGATAAAAAATCATCGGTTTCTCCAAAATCAATGGTTTCCATCCGGACAGCAGTGCCGTGGGTGGACCAGAGCGGAGTGCACACTAGAACGTGCAGGTGCCGCTAGGTGCACGAGGGACACACAGAGCACGCAAGAAGTGGCCAGGAATGTAGCCAACACAGGCCATGGCATGGCCAAGCGCAGCATCTGGGCAAGAGGCATTGGTGAAAGACCTGACCAGGTGTTCCACAAAATGGGAGGAGCGGAGGTCAAAATCCATTCTTTTTAGGAAAATTTAGTTACATATTATTATAAAGTATGACATTTAAAATATACCACTATATATACCAATGACATGTGGATCCAGGACCCACATGTTATTGACATATTATTACAAAGTATGACATTTTAAAATATACCACTCCATGTGCCAATGACACGTGGACTAGGGACACGTGTCATTGACACATCGAGTGGCATGAATCTAAATCACTTTTTTTATGCCAAACGTTTCAAAAATATTACTGCCATTTCAAGTATTTTTTTTTTATCAATTTTGAATTGATTTTTTTTATTTTATACCGGTTTTAAACCATGATTTTTCATACCGCACAACAGCGGTTCGTCCATTTATCACGGTTTTTTGAACTCTGCCTGAACCGAGCACTAGTACATGGTGCGCCTCTTCGATTCCAAGACGCGTGGCAGGTCACACCACCACGCGCGACCAGCTCGGCTCGATCCGCCCAAATAAAACCGTCGCGTCATGTAGCCGACGGCAAGCTGAAAGGACCGGGATGTCGCATAGAGGGGGTGAATAGGCGATTATAAATTCTAAAAATAATAAACAGAGTTAAATACGGAAGCTTAATCGGACAGTCCGGTGGTCCGGACCGGATAGTCCGATAGGTACCGGACTATCCGAGTACAACTACCGGATTGTCCGGTCTACACAGAAACATGGGACTTCGAATTCCAAAACAAATTTCACAATCTTAAGGATACAACCTACACCAAAGATAATTCACAAATAAATATGTATAGGAGTATCACACAAGGCAAGGCAATAACCCAATAGCAAAATAAACAAGTAATTTAAGCTAGAAAGTGGAAGGGATAAAACTGAAATGAAGATGGAGACGCGAAGATATTTGTTCCCGAAGTTTGGATCCCTGAGAGGATCCTACGTCTCCGTTGAGGTGGCTCGGTCACACTTGATCCGGAGTCTTTTTTAACCCTTCCCTCACCGGTGTTGCACAATGCACTCGCCGGCTTCACTTATTTGATTTCTTCCCTTGCGGAGGCGAAATCGAGCCTTCACAAACTTGACACGGCGCACTACATAAAGCTCGGTGGCTCGTGACCAACTCCTAGCCGTCTAGGAGTCCTCAACCTCCAAGAGTAATAAATGCCCACGAAGAACGAACTTGGAGATGACTACAAGTGTTTAAAGATCAGCTCTTACTCAATTCACACTCACACCAACTCTTCCCAACCCTTCTTCCCAAGGAGATCACCTAGATCGAAGAGTGGAGGGGTCACTAGGGCTCAAGAACACACTAATTCTACAAAGGAATCACCTCCCAACCTTTCTCCCAATTCTCCCTCAATCCCTCCTTCCAACTCTTCCAAACCCTTCTCCAAAAGGAATCACAAAGATCTAAGAGTAGAAGGATTCTAAGGGGCTCAAAAACACATGGATAGCTTAAGGAATGGTGATACAACAACTATTTGCAAGTGGAGAGAGAGAGAGAGGGGTTTAAATAGAGCCTCCCAAGAACTAGCTGATGGCTGCAGGTCTGCGTCGGACTGGACTATCCGGTTTGCAACAACTAAGGAGAAGAAACTCAGCGTCAGATTTGGTCTGAACTATCCGAAAGACTGGACTATCTAGTGTTCTGGACCGGATAGTCCGGTCCTAAAATTAGGGCCAGCACAGCTCAACGCAAACGGCCGTAACTTTTGACTCCGAACTCCGTTTTGGGTGATCTTGGGCTCTAAAGAAAGCTAAGAACAAGAGCTACACAATCAATTAGGTCTCACACCTCAAATACCAAGGGATAAATACAGAACTCACAAAGAAAGCAAGAGAGACCTACAACTCTCACTTTTCGACACCACCAACACCACACTCTCTCTACATTTCACAAGGATGGATCACTTGAGTACTTGACACATCTAGAAGTCATTCTCCATCACATCCCTCTTAATAGTACGGTAATTCTTAGACTCAAATTAAATCAAAAATAATATAAGTCTAGGATAGTCACTTACCGTCTTTTTCTTCATTATGCATGATAACCTTCACCAAAAGATTGATGACGCATTCACCTTGTCTAACTTGACTCGATTCACCTCATAAGACTCTCGTCCCATCGACCTTGACTTGATCATCCTCCCGACGATCTCCACGCCAAGTCGATATTGACTTAGTCCTCAACTCTTGGTGACACCGTCGTCTTGTTGACCTCGGCTTAACCGTCATCCTTTAACATACCTTGGTCATCACACATACTCACGGGACCTAAATCTTTCCAAACCACTCATGAAAGGTATTAGTCCCCAAAGCTCAATGGATATGAATAAGTTGATATTTGTAAGCAATTAAGTACCACAAGTGTTTCATATAAAGAGGCACAATATTAAATGGAAACACTTGACAAGAGAAATATTCTCTATTAAGTGCATCATGATGAATATGTTATGGTGCTAGATGCACTAGAGAGACGATTGCCAATATGATGAAACAATTAAATCAGGACAAGCATCACAATCTTTACTAAAAGAGCATATGATAAAATATATAAGAATTACACATGTACATTTAACATTTAGAGCATGAGCAAATATGTGATCCAACTCTAGATTAAACTTCACCAAAGGAAGTGCATGAGAAGATATAAAACAAGGCAAGCATGCACTAAGTCAATTTATAGTAATGTGAAGTTTAACTCTAATTAAGACACGCATACTAGAAACAAGACACATATTGAACTCAAGTGAGTATATATGCATAAATAGATATGAAATGAACCAATGTGTATATATAGACAATATGTTACTTAGAGCTCACTATGCATTTGCAAAAGAGGAACATTATAATAAATATAGAAGGATACCGAGATTGCATGCCTCTTCTTTGCTTATTCACTTGACCTAAAGAATTCTTCCATTTGGATGAGACTAAAATAATCTTAGCAACAAACTTATTAGTCTCATAATACAAATAAATACATACTAGAGGTTTGGCATTAGACAAGCACTAACTTAAGTATTTACATATTTACTAATAATTGTCATTATATATGTTTGTCATTAATCACCAAAATCACTTATATGCCTGGATGCACTTTCACAAGCACACTGAGGCGGTAAGTAGCAGCGAGCAGTGACAACGACGGTGGTTGCAGCAAGCAGCAGCAGCGGCAGGTATGAGTGCATACGGTGCCGTGTGTTCGTGTGCGTCCTAATTGTACTCCTCAAAAAACCAAAATCTTCATGGCTTTCAAAAAAAATCAACAACATGACTTGTGCACCAAAATCGACTTCCAATTGGAACCTTCTCAGTAAATCTTGCAAGTCCAGCGTCATACTCCTCCCCATCCGTCTCTAACAACTCCACGTGACCCCGCTGGTATTTGGAGGTGAGAGGGACCCACTTCTCGTCAGGTGATTTGTAGATTAGTAATTAGATATAGTGTCTACAAGTTTTATGGGTTGTTGGTCGTCCTATCTTTGTTGGCGGCGTAGACGGTGATAACTCAGTATGAAAATAAGCTTCCTTGGGAACTTCTCTATTGTTGTGGTTGGTTTCAGTGCCCTTCCTGGCGGAGTCATTTGAAGAAGAAAGTTGACGATATGCCACTCTCGCGAGTGGCTACAACAAGAAGTGGCAGAGGCGGCAAGTAGCAGCGAACAACGGCCGGTGACGATGGCGGTGAGCCACATGAAACGGCAGTGGAGGCGACAAGTAGTAGTGAACAATGACTGACGACGATGGCGACGATGCACGGAGGAAGGGGAGGAGAGAGGAACAGGATGACGGCGGTGTACATAGCTGAGTGGCAGGCAGTGCTAGGGTACGCGCGCAAGGCAACGGGGGAAGCATAGACGGAGAGGAGAAAGCGGGTGGCGGAGGGAGGTCGCCGGCAGGAAGGAAGAACAAGAGATGAGGAGACCGCGAGGAAGAAGAAGTTTAAAAGGGTCATTTCATGTGCCCAAATAAAGGGAAAAGGCTAAAATGGCAGAGAAACAAGGTGGCAAAGATAAGAGTGGCATTTTAAAGTTTGTCATGAAGGAGTGGTAAAGTGACGAAGTCTACTCTCAAGAGTGGCATATTGTCAATTTTCTCCTTTTGAAGGTATGTTGCCATAGCCCTTTCTCCGGACTTGGGGTATTAGCTTTTTTACGTATGTGTTAGGTTGATTGTTCTATGTCACCGGTGGGATCTCCTTAGTCCTTCCCATAGTGATGCCAGCTATTTTTGCTGGACTGTCGGTGAAGGTTTCCTGTGTTCGGCAGGGTTGGATCTGCTTCCGGGTCAGAGTTCTAGGCAGAGGGATCAATGGCGTTGATTATATCATGCTAATTGCTAAGTGAGAAAGATGGTTGCCGATACAAGGTTTCTGGTATGCGACAAAAAAATGTTTGGATCTCTTTCTCCGACTTAATTATTCAGGCCGATTGGCTACAGGCTTCTTCAGTTGTCTTCTGACGATGCATCTAAACCAAAGACTTCCAGAAGCCGAGTCTATATGTTCCAACACTATAAATTTTATGGTACACTAAAATTAATATGAACCATCCATTCCTCTCGATCTAGCGACTTAGATTGATTTCAATTTTTTATACTACCAGTAGTATTGATACTACAATGATCGTATATTTTTGTGAAGGATGTCCTCCAAACAATGATTCGATATGAATTATACTACTGCCTTATTATATTGGTCGTTGTCGTTGTGTGCTATAAGAGCTCTCCAACATACCACTGATCCTTCATTGGTTTTTTAGTTTTCCTGTGGGCGTTGTTAGTTGGATTGATCTCACGAGGTTGAGAAGCATGCATGTAATCAGCTCTGGTTAAGAAATATATGGCTTAATACCTTTTTTAATATAAAAAATCAACATCTTCGTGGGGTCGAGTGGCATCTCAACCTGACGCTCGTGCAGAAACAAGTGGAGGAGATGAGGAGAATCATAACTAGATGTCGCATGTGGATTGGAGAGCTCAGTAGAAGAGTTCACAGGAGAACGTTCGGTGACATTCTAGTCCAAAATTCGCATAGAGCCAGTTTCGAGTGCCTAGCAATGTGAGATAAAAGATTGATCTTGCTTGCAATATCTATAGGTTAGTGAGAGTAGGTACCAGCGGAGAGCACCGGTAGCCTTATCATGTCATTAAGCCCATCTTAGAAGCAAACCATAAGGGCATGTACAAAGCTATTTAATAGGGTGTCTCTTAGCGATGAGGTGAATATGTTTCGCTGATGTGGCAGGGGGAAAATGAAAAAAATACAAGAGTCGACTCTTAGTGAAGAGACGACTCTTCACAAGTTTCTAGACAGAATTAGAGAGGAGCAGCATTAAATCACTAAGAGACGCCCTATTGAATGGCTTTGTATATGTCCTTACATACTTGTCTTTTTTACTTAGAAGAATGTGCTAAGAGACACTCTTGATTCTCCATTGTACATGCCCTAACACGTCTCTTATACTTTCAATGCTTATATTTTGTACCAATGGTGATTATAACCGGTGAAACTCTTACGATCAACCAACTTACATGGCAACAAAAATTGGGGAGTCATAAAAGCTCCATGGACCAACGATCGACAAGATCATCTTCATTCAATCAATAATCACACAATGATTTCTTCTTCCCGTCGTTAGTCGACAAGGTCATTATCATCGAATCAACAATCACGAGCGACGAAACGATGGATGCTTCCAAAGCAATCGAGAGGTGGTAACGCTACCGCGCTGCGCCTCTGCCGGCTACAAATTAGTTTCAGAATTTACGCTGCTCCGACGATCTTTCTTGTTAATTAATTACTCTTCTTGTCTTGTCCGTCGATCCATTGCCTGGAGCAGAGGCGTGAACATGGAACGGCTCGTGATTCATCAGGTTTCTGTTCATGGCGTCATCATGATCGACACTCGCAACATGCATCTTAATTTCTATTTCAATATCAGTTCCATATTTCCATCGATTCCGGTCTCTTAATTACCGCATCATGAGAGAGTTACTGGCATGATCATGCTCGACGTCACTCCCTTAATTACCGCAGCACGAGTGAGAGAGATCCATCTTCCTATTTTTTTTACTACTCTTCCACTCTCAACTTGAGAGTGACTAAAAAGAAAATTGTTGAGATTGATAAAATATCTTAATTGCTAGATCTTGTGCACGGCTTCCCCCGGATGCGTATATGAGAAGGATAAGACGAATATGTCAGGATCTAATTAATGACTCGTGTTTATACCTGACTTATGATGCTCGGGAGTGGGTCTCTTTACTTATGGGTCATTGTGCGGGTCATTTTGGGCCTTGAGACGATCCGTCTGGCGCCCTTAACCGGCTTTAGAGTCCTATATCCAGAGCACGAAGCCTTTCAGATATGGATGTTTCTTGGGACGCAAGTTAGCATATTTATAGGATATATCTGTAGATTTGATTGAATTCTAAGTTATCTAGATGTTTCTCTAGGTCGTATAAGAATAGGACCGTGTTTACCTTTACTATAAATACCTCCTCCCAGGGGAGGAGGAGGGCATAGGCATCGACATCCACAATCTCATTGCAATGACATAGACGTCTCTGTGCGACTGAAGTAGGGTTATTTATCTCTTTTCGAGAGGACTGAACCAGGATAAATTTCTGTGTCTGATTCGTCTTTCATCTTGGTAAATCCGTACATTTATGACAAAAACCCTTTGGCAAAAAGTGGTTGTTTGGTCCCTCAATCATGAAGGAAGCTCGGTGAGGAATATGTTTCACAATCGTCGACAGCTGTCACCGTCCGTGGGGACCGACGGAACCTTTGCCATAGGCATCCCGGAGAAGTTGGACATCAAGCGTACGCCTGTTCACTGTGCTTTCGCTGACCAGCACTACGACCGTCACGGTGGAGCAGACTCCGAGTATGTTCCTGAACTAGTTCCATTCCGAGCCTTGCTAGAATAAATTTTCTCGCGTTCGATGGGGATGATGATGAGCTCTATGCTGCGTTGGATATTCTGGATAACATAGAACTCAAAGATGGAGTTGCATCATATAGAAGCTCAACGATGACCCCGTCATGCCCTCTACAGGTAGATGCATGAACATGGCTACCTACGGCAACTGCTAGCTCGAGGGAGAAACTTCTGAAGCAGCCTCACAATGCACCCACGACGCCGCCCGAGCTCGCCTCGCATCTGGAAAAGACTCTGGTGAGAATCCAGCGACGCGCCAGGGACAGGCCCCGCAACGACATCCGAACACCACCATCCTCGCCGATCCGGGCGCCGGAGGCCCAGTTTTGGGAATGACGCCCCACGGCTTCAGTTCCCAGCGGGCAAGAAAGGCTACGAGTGCTGTCGGTAGTCATGCGTGAGGTTGCAAACGAACCCAGACAAGAAAACTAGGAAGGCATAGGCATTGTTGTCGCGGAATATCTTGAGAGGCTAGCCACTGACTTGGCCCCACTGGCATTGCCCAAGCAAAGGGGACCTGAAGGACGTTCTTGGGAGCGTCCTCAAGAAGGGCCTTCTGGCTCTTACAGCGGCGAGTCCTAGAGCGTTACCCGGGAGAGCCGTGACCATTGTCATTGGCACCACGACCGAGCAAGAGGACACGAAAAAGAAAGCTCCAGGGCTGCAGCCAGCGGGAACGTAGTTTCACCACCGTACGCTCCCCATGTCGTGATCGGGAAGTATTTTGTCATCTCAGTCCTCACTCGTATGACCAACGACCTTGTGATGGTTGGGATCGCCATGTTCGATCTGAACGTCGCGGTTTCATGGCTTATGGATGTCGGGCTTTTTCTTCCGCTCTTTGTAATGTCATGTGGCCGACCAAGTTGAAGTCCGGACACATCGAAAGGTTCAACGGGACACAAAACCCGGACAAGTTCCTCTCAATCTATACGACCATCATCTTGGCAGCCGGGGGGAACGAGGGCATAATGGCCAATTACCTGCCCACCGTGCTCGATGAGGCGGCCCGAACTTGGCTCTTCAATCAGTGGGAGGGATCCATTCGTTTCTGGAAGTAGCTCAGTGAAGCGCTCAGGTCAAACTTCCAGGGTTGTTATGTTCTGCCGGTGTGGGGTCTGTCCTTCGCCACCACTTGATCTGCACTAGTCCCTGGATCAGTACACTAGTGCACACCATTTACATAGCCGGATCATTTCATACAAGCGAAAGATCTATATTACAATAAGTACTAGATTAAGCCCGAAGGCTATTAAATATTACAACACAACACATTGGCCCAAATTAGTTTAAGAACAACAAAAGATCAGAGTGCAATAAAAGATCTGAAAGAGTCTCTTGTCGGCTATGCCTAAGCAATCGACTGGACCGACGCCCTAAGCCTATCGTCTTCATGGCAGGCATATTTGTCTGCTTATACTCACCATCTAAAAGAGTATATGTATGCGAGGTCAGTGTCATCCAAACACTAGCGAGTTAGCACCCAACCTAATGCATTTAATGGTAGAGGTTCCAAAGGAAAGGTTGGGGTTTGTTTTGTTTGCAAAAAGCTAGAGTTTTAAATCGAAGCCTATGACTTAGCAGTTTTAACAAAGTTCTACTTTCAATGTGTCATCTCAGAGTTTAAGTTCCATACCATAACCAAATCCTATCCCATTGCAGTTTCCATGCACTCTGCCAAACATCTCCTTACTCCCGCCATCGTCTTCCGGGTTGGCGACCTGTTGTGAACCACAACTCTACTGGATTTGCCAGTCCAGCAAGTGTGATTCAATCACCCTCAGGTGACGTCCCAACCCGGACCTTCTTAGAGTGGAGTTTCCTATCCAAGGGCTGGCTTCACAAACCACCTCATGTGACCCCAACTCCTACTACCGCGCGATGGCCACGTGTTGTGTTGGAACCACCCCTCAGGCTTAGTGGCAGCGTTCTCCCGCTACGCGTGTGACTCCGCGCTCCTGCTAGGGCGAGCCCGCACTCCACCCTATCACTGGGTCCACCCTGCCCAAAAACTTCCTTCTCCTGCTCTCGTAGCCCCTGCTACACCATCAGATCTTGGACCACATGCATGCAGAACCATAACCACAACCAAACACCACACACTGGCATGCCAGACCCAAAATCCAGTTGACCATATCATTGTGTAATCATGTCCAGTGAATATCGGTTCACCATTCCGAGGCAACTAAGCCTAAAAATAATTATTGGACCTAAGCAATGTCTAAGCAAGATTTTAACCAGACTTAGGAGTCTAACAAGTTTTAAATCATAGACTTAAGAGTCTAAATAACTGTTTGTTCCTAAACCAGGTTAATTCGAGGGTTGATCGTCAAGACGATCAAGTTGTGATTCAACTAACAATGATCATCAATACAATCATTATGGGTATCGACAGTTCAATAGAGCAGGCATGATATATCATGAATTTAACAAGGTAGATACTCATAATTAAAAAGCATGCGATTGATGCTTTAAAGGAAATACTTTAATTTAAAACTGGGATCGATATGATCTAATGAATGTTAGCTCGCACTAAGGAGAGTGTAGGCTCTCCCTAGTAAAAGTAAACATCCTATAGGGAAGATGTTAACTCGCCTGGGTCCTGACACTGTCGAGGGCCTTCTTGCTGCTCTACAAAATGTCCTTCTGGCTCTTCAGCGTCTATTAACGAAATGTATTCGAAGAACAATAAATAAAGCAGCAATGTGCAATAAGAAAACATGATGCATGGAATGCAACTTGCTTTAGCTAAGTGATCGAGGACTGACATTAAGTCTTAACCTAGATATCGAGGAAGTTCCATGATCCTGTTACTATAAAGTAACTTACAAGAAGATAACGGTGGTGTGAGCATTATGAAGATGATATGCGATGATGCTTACTGCTATCCTTAATAATTTGCCCATAGGTTAGCAAATAGTTGCACACGAAAAATAGTTTTGTAAGAAGTATTTCCTTCATCAACTCTAGGTCAATAATTTTGTTATTTTATGGGTAGGGGTGTTATTGCAAATTATAAGCGAGTAATAAATTACAATTAGATAATCCTACCAAGCTTATTTAGGTCATATAATTCTAATAAATTCATTAATGTTTCTGCAAAAATTTGAGATTTAATTAAAGTCATTTAGTATCTAAAATAATTCAGATTCTGTTTTTGCATTGTTTATACAAAAGGAAATTGGTAAATTTCTCTAATTAATTATCTAGTGAGTATTAAGGGTCCTAGAATTGAGTATTAAATTTCTTAACTTCCTAAATCACATCTATGTTCCACTGGAATTTTCTCCTTATTTTTGGTGTTTAGTTACTATTTTTAATAAACCAAAAACCTTTACTAGATTTTTCTAAAATCTAAAAAGCCGAAAATTTGCTATCAACGATCTTGGGCCGAGCCCTCTATCTGGTAATCTCACGACAATGTTCCGGCCAGACGACTGCCCTGCGCGACCGAAATGAATCGTAACCCAAAGAGGAAAACGTATTCTCATAATACGCTTCCACTAACTCCGACCGATCGGTCCGAGAGGACCACCAGTCAGTGACGGCGCAGCGGTGGGGAGGGCCACATGATGCCAGAACGACGTCATGTTGTCTTCCACCCAGGAGCAGAGTCGGCGCTGAAGAGCTCCGGTGATGCTAAGGTGGCAGCCATGCGGGGTGCTAAACAACGCCATCTAGGGCGAGTGGAACCTCACACGAACGACTGCACCTAACGGTGCCAACGGCGAGGCCGGAGGCGGCCAAACGCGGCGGCGCCATAGGCGGCGGCGAAACTAGGCTTGGTCAGACCATGCCAGGGTTCTAGTGGCCGACTCGAGCGAGAAGAAGGCATGCAGGAGCATCCAAAAGGTTAGTGGGTGCTCACCGTGTTGTTGGCGGAGTCGGAGGCGAGGCCGAGTAGGCCGGCGATGTGGACGAGGCGGAAGCCAGATTCGGGCCACCGACGCTGGGGGTCTCCGGCGGAAATCTTGCTGGGCAGGTGGTGGGGAAGGGTTAGTGAGGGACTGGCGACGATCAGGGTGCAAGGAATCAGAGGGAAGAAAAGAGGGATTTTTCGGGTGGCGGCGAACAAATCTCGTCGCCGACGTGGTCTGGGGGGTCTCAGGTCGATTCCCTCAAGGACAGCTGAGGTGAGGAGGTGTGTGAGGAGTGGTAGCGAGCGCACAAGGCGAAATGCCTTGGGGAGGAGTAATTTGAGCGCTGAAATGGACGGGGTGAGTGAGGCAGAGAAAGAGTGGGGCGGCGGGGCACGGCTGACAGCAGCGGCTGGCATGCGTGCAAGGGCGACCTGGCCACGAGGCAAGTGTGGTGAGGGAATGCTGCCATGTGGCGAGCACAACAGCGTGTGATCGCGAGCGCGACGAGGGACGCGGCGGTGACCTACCCATCGGACAAAAGGGGGAGCTCGGGAGAGAGCGCGCGTAGGGCGAGCAACGGCTCAGCCGCAAGCTCGGATTGGGCCAGCGTGAGGTGAAGGTGCGAGGAGGGCGCTGCTGGGCCGTTCGGCTGGGCCAATGAAGGAGAGTAAGGCCGACTGGGCTGGCTAGGCCCGAAAGGGAAAAGAGGGCAGAGATGGTTGGGCCAAAGGACAATGGGTAGAAGAGTAGGATTTCTAATTTGGAAAAATATAAGTTTGAAATTTTGGATAGGGAATAGATGTGAAGATTTAGAACGCCAGGTCTGTCCTATGAAAAAAAAATGTTAGGGTCCAAATTAAGATTATTCCGGAAAATCATGTACACATAGACATTCATGTGTAATTAAGAGAATTAGTTTGGTGAATTTTTAACCCTAAAATTTTAATTTGCTCAATTAGGTTTAGAATTTAATGAGTTTTATTATGGGCATACTTTCTAATTTGGGTTTTATAATAATCAAGTAGTTCCAGTATGATGGTGTGATGTGGTTTCAAAAATATAGTTATATACGAATAATCCCTGATTTGAATTTAATTTGAAAAAAATTTGGGCCAAATTACCTGACCATAATAACAATATGCAAAATTTGAAAATATCCCAAATCCGGGCTGTTACAGCCGGGCAGAGAAAGAGATCTCAAGTGTGTAATCTAGATCAAAGGAGAGTCTCTACGTGACGGCGTCGATAGGTTGATCAAGGTTCGCAATTCAATCCCAAACGTTTTGGATGAGTCAGTTATACGATCATTGAAATCCGGGGTCAGGGATTTTTTGTTCACTCAGAACCTTGAAATCCACCTGGACGTGTCGACCAGGAAGCTTTTCCGCATGGCTGACCGCTATGCTGACGCTAACGAGGTGATCAAATGGAAGAAGACGCTCCATGAGTGAAATTTGCCTCCTCAGCCTGGCCTGAAGATCTCTAACAAGGTGAAAACCTCCTCGCTTGAGAAGAAGATCAAGAAAAAGAAAAAGGAGCAATCCTCCTCAGGCGTCATTGCTGCGATCGAGCATTCAGCTGAGCATCAGACTATCATGTAAACGCAGAAACAACCTCCGACACGTCAATAACTGCAAGAACGAAGGTCCATACCTCATGGCACGGGAAGGAGTATAGGAGCTCGTCCTTCCCCGCGTCATGGTGAAGGGCCACTAGGCGGATACCAGAGCGGCAGATTCTACCCGATCCATGAAAACTACGGACATGATTTGCGTAATTGCCGCATGTGGTTGGCTCGCTTGGAGACGTTTTATGAGGGCAAGGACGAGATGCCTACTGTAGTTGCCCCAAAAGGTGATAACAAGGGAAAAAGGCCAGCTGGCGATGATGACAACATGGAGTTCCAGGAGCCCCAAAATCATATTGCCGTAATCTTTGGGGGCTTCTCCGTGTACAAATCCCGGTGAGACTTCAAGGAAGCAGCACGGGAAGTATACCCTGCCGACCAAGGATCTCGCCCGATCCAACAACTTAAGTGGACCGAGTTGGCAATTGCTTTTTCGAAAGAGTATTGCCTCCCCCCCCGGGATTACCAATCCTCAGAAACTCCTACTGGTCATGACTCCGACCATCAACAATACTACGGTCGGGCACGTGCTCATTGACGGAGGCAGTTTCCTAGATCTCATCATGGCTAAGGTACTTGACCAAATGCAGATCCCTAGGTCGAAGGTCGAAAGCATCGCTATTGCCTTTCACAGGATAATGCAGGAACCTTGATCAAACCGCTCGGCCAGATCGTCTTGCCTGTGACATTTGGGAGTACGAGCAATTTTCGGACCGAGTTGATCACCTTTTAGGCAGTTGACTTCAAGACCCCTTACAATGCCATCTTAGGCAGGCCGGCGCTGGTAAAGTTTCTGTCCATGACGCACCACTCCAATCAATGCCTAAGATTCTCGGGTCAAATGGGGTAGTCACTGTCAGGGGAAACGCCAAGTTTTCCCTAAGCTGAGATGAGAAGGCGCTAAGGATGGTCGGTCAGCTTCCTCAGCGTGGGCCTGACCAAGAGCCCAAGATGTCTCATAAGAGGATTTTTCTGCAACCCAGCGGTGAGACCAAGGTAGTCCCCCTCTCCGACTCTAATTCAACCAAGGTCGTACACCTAGGAACTCAAGCTCGTCACCTTCCTTGGAGCAAATGCGGATGTGTTCACCTGGGAACCATCTGACATGCCCGATGTCCTAAGGGGGTGATCGAGCACATGTTAGCGGTTTAGCATGACAACAAGCCGGTGCGACAAAAACTCAGGCGATTCTCCCTCGAGAAGCAAGCAATAATAAGAGAGCAGCTTGACAAGCTCCTTAAGACTGGGTTCATCCGTGAGATCCATCACTCAGAATGGTTGCCGAACCCGGTCATTGTTTAGAAGAAAGGGGAAAAGTGGCATATGTGCGTGGACCACATAGGCCTAAATGCAGCATACCCCAAGGACAATTTCCATTGTCACACATTGATCAGCTGGGCGACGCTACAATGAAAGCCCGATTGATGAGTTCTCTAGATGTCTACTCGGGTTATCACCAGATCAGCTTATCCCCGGAAGATAAAGAAAAAACGTCATTCATCACCCAATTTAGTACCTTTTGCTATACTACCATGTCTTTCGGTCTAAGAAACGCTGGAGCGAATTTCGAACGTCTAATGCAAAAAACATTTCCCAACAAAATAGGCCACAACCTGGGGGACTACATCGATGATATCGTGGTCAAAAGTGCACTCAAGTCTAGCCACGTCTCAGATCTCAAAGATTCCCTTAGCAACCTCAAAAAGCAACAAATAAAGCTAAACTCGGAGAAGTGTGTTTTCGGATTACAAGCGGGAAAAGTGCTCGACTACATGATCAGTTCCGCGAGCGTGGGTGCAAACCTAGAGAAGATTGAAGCCACCAAAAGGATGCACACACCCTCATATGTGAAAAAGGTACAAGCCCTCACAGGGCGCATAGCAACTTTAAGCCGATTTATTTCCTGACTAGGCGAGTGTAGATTTCCTTTCTTCAAGGTGCTTTGAAACACATGATGGTTTCACCTAGGTAGAGGAGGCGAACAAGTCCTTTGAGGAGCTTAAGTGATATCTGTCCTGCCCGTCCTTGTTGACCACGCCTAGAGCGGGAAAGTCTTTGCTCTTGTACATCGCTGCTACCCCTCAGGCAGTCAGCGCTGTCTTGGCTGTGGTTTGAGATAGAAGCCAGCGTCTGATCTATTATGTAAGTGAGGTACTCCATGGGCCGAAGGAGCGCTACCCTAAAGTCCAAAAACTCCTCTATGCCTTGTTCATGTCATCTCGGAAGCTACGATACTAAGCCCATATGATCACGGTGCCGACTAGCTTCCCCTTGGGCGAAATCTTTAAGGAACCAAGATACAAGTGGATGCATAGCGAAGTGGGCTATGGAGCTCGCCGAGTTTGACATCTGTTTCGTTGCCCGCTCGGTGATCAAATCCTAAGTGTTGGCGGACTTCGTTGTAGAATGGACCAATCATGACCAAACTAGCCCAAAGCCCGATCCCTCGGTCTATGGTCGTTGGACAATGTTCTTCAATGGATCTCGTACCTACGAGGGCGCAGGGGCTGAAGTTGTGCTCGTATCATCTCAAGGAGAGTGTCTCCAATATGTTATGCAGTTGCACATCATGGTGACCAACAACACTGCGGAATACAAGGGCCTTCTGGCCGGGCTATGGGCATGCAAATCACTTGGCGTGCTGCGGCTAATTGTAAAAGGAGACTCATAGTTGGTCATCAACTAGATATGCAAGGAGTTCCAATACTCTGACAAATTGATGGCCCGTTACTTGCTCGAAGTGAGAAAGATAGAGAAGTACGTCAAGAACTTCGAAGTACTGTACATCCCTAGAAAGGACAATGCTTTGGCCAACCAACTCTTCAAGCTCGTATCCTCCCATGAGGTAGCACCAGTAGGGGTAATCATCGAACACTTGTACAAGCCTTTCATACCCGTCGAGGAGGAGCCAGGCCAGGTAGGCGAAACTATCACAGTCCTCAAGCACAGAGAAGATTGGTTGACATCGTTTATTTGGTACCTCACGGACGGGATCCTGCCAGAGGAGTCGGCCGAGTGTTCCTAGCTACTTAGGCAGTCCTAACCCTAAAAACTTGTTGAAGGGGCCTTATACCGCAAAGGCGCGCTCGGGGTCCTCTCCAAGTGCGTATCTTAAGAGGAGGGCAAGTACCTACTCAGGGAAATCCATGAAGGAACTTGCGGAGCCCATCCATCCTTTCGGACCCTGGTAGGGAAGACCTTTAGGATGGGATACTAGTGGGCAATCGTCGTTGCCGATGCTCGTGCCATCGTGACCATTTGCAAAGCATGTCAATTTCACGCCCGCAAGGTCCATTAACCGGCATATGCGTTGCAAACAATTCCGTTGGTCTGTCCATTGTCGATGTGGGGGTCGACATCATGGGCCATTCTCCCAAGGTCAGAAGGGCTTCAAGTATTTGATCGTTACCATCGATACCTTCACCAAATGGATTGAGGCCGAGCCGATTCCAACCATCATGGCCCAGGCCGCTACGATGTTCTTCCGTAGTAGCGTGGTTGCCAGGTTTGGGGTCTCAAACCATTTGATCACTGACAACGGGACACAGTTCACCAGCGGGATGTTCTAGGAGTATTGCAAGGAAATCAAAACAAAGGTCTGCTTCGCCTCTGTAGCACATCTGTAGAGCAATGGCATAGTGGAGCACGCCAATGGACAGGTAATCTAGGGCATCAAGAAGCGGTTCTTCGAGCATCTCAGTCATCGTGGGCGAGCATGGCTGGACGAGCTCCATTTTGTCCTATGGTTGGCACGCACCACTACTAGTCGAGCAACCGAGGAAACCCATTCTAGCTCATTTATGGTGCAGATGCCATCTTGCCCCCTAAAATTCTGCTAGGTTCTCTAAGGGTCAATATGGTTGATGACATCAACCAAGAGAAAGAACACCTTCTCGACCTCGACCACTTGGAGGCTACACGCAACCGAGCTTTACTACGCTCCGCCTCTTACTTGCAAGCCCTTCACAAGCACGCAACAAAAGCGGTACGACCAAGAACCTTGCAAGTTGGTGATTTGGTCTTACGAAGAATTCAACACCTTCCGAACGCCAACAAGCTATCCTCCTGCTAGGAGGGTCCTCATATGGTTGTTTCAGCAGTATGCTCAGGAGTTGTACGATTACCAATGGAAGATGGGCGCGAGCTCGCTAGCACATGGAATATAGACTAGTTTCGGAAGTTATACGTGTAATCTCTCCTTTTAATTATCAGTTTTTCTTTTCAGCACTATCTGCCCTTTCGCTCTATTTTGGTTATCAAGAATGCTTGGGGCGACCCCGCTAGACCGAGCACCGACTTATGCGAGAGGACCCCGATATCAGGATAGCGCGGGAATTGAGCAAGCAGTTTTTCTTAGTTCTGTCCGTACTGGGATCATGGGACATGACGATTGTGAATATCATGTGCATTTCAGCCTTGCATTCACCACCAAAGGGTATGCGTCTAAATAAGCCGATGCTCATCGCACATAGGCCCCCCTTATTGGTTGGTTCAAGAACCTAGCTCGGTTAGAGCATGATCGTTCAGCAAGCTAAACGTTTCACGGTCGTGAGTCACCTCCCCTACCTGCCAAGTCTATGCTTGCAACCTAGGTGCATGGGCTAAGACACTTAGGGGGGTAGGTCTAAGCGTGATATGTTTTTCTTCTCTTTCAGTGTCCTTGCCCATGCTCGCAACTTAAAGGCATGGCTGCTGGGCATTTGAAGGGTAGAGCTCACTGCTAACTCTCCTGTGGCTAAGTCTGTGCTTGCAAATTAGGTGCATGAGACTTAGCCATAGGGTTAGGATAGTGTTGTTTCGACTCGGTTTTTTCCTTTGCATCATACCTACTTCTATTGCAATCTATATTATGCTTGCTCCTTTTTGCAGGGTAAAGGAAGATATCATCAAATAAAAAACTATCAAGGTAAAACTTAGGTAATATCTACTATCTCATAAAACTTAGTTTTATTTTTAGTTTGATCAGGTTATAAAGAAAATTACAAAGCTGTTAAGGGGAGGCCGCTAGATCCTAGTCTAGTTTCTCTTGATCCAAAGCCAAGAGCCTTTCCTTTGGTTTGTCTAGAGATTTAGGATATGGATTTGCACTTGGCGCCCCTCCTAGACCTCCAGCCGCAAGCGCCTCACTGCTTCTTGGCCCTCCATGGCTTGGTCCGAAGCTTCTCGAGCAGCTTTGGTGAGTTTTTCCACCTTGGCCTCTAAGGGCTGGGACCTAGCACGCTCCTACTCTAGTGCGGTGGTGACCTCTTGGTTCTTTGTCGTGACTGTCCCTACTTAGGTTTTAAGATGCCAACTTTGGCTTCAAAGCGGGCTTAGGCCCTGGCGAGGCGATGCTCCAAGTCTAGGATCCTGGCCTCTTGCTGAACATGGGCCTTGGCGACCTCTTCGGGAGCTATCGTGTCCACCTGGAAATCAGCATGAGTGTTTTCTATCAGCTGTGGGAGATAAAGATAAAGGTTATTGACTCGAACAAAGATGAAATATAGAAAAACATAAAATTGAGCATGTTACCTTAGAGCACCGAGCAAGCAGGTTGCTTTGAAACTAGGTGAGGACATTCTCCTCGTGCAGTGAGGTGAAGGGACCATCCTCCGTGGCTTCGTGCTCAGGGCTATGCGTTGTCGTTGAATCCTTCCAAGGAAAGGTGAGGAGACCCGGTTGGCGGGTGATGCCCAGGACTTCAATGGCGGCAGCACGAGCACTCTGTATGCTTGGAGACTACTCGACACCCTCAAGAGTGTGGGCGGAAGGCTCTTTCTGAGTAGAGGTCACCTCAGAAGGTCCTATGACCTTTTCTCGAGCATCTTGTATGCTTGGGGGCTGCTCGGCGCCCTCGGAGGCAACAAATGTAGGGACTCCCTAGGAAGGCATTTCCTCTAGGGGTTCCACGATTTCGTCCCGAGCATGCTCCGTGCTCGGGGCTTCCTCATCTCCTGGTCCCGGAGCTTTGATAGAAGGCAAGAGGTGTTCTTTAGGGTCCGACATGTCATCCTCTGCCATAATGTGACCTGCAATACGCTCGAGCTCATGGTCCATAGCACAAGTGATAATCTGTGTTGCTATAGCGGCAAAATCAAGACGATGGTCCCGATGATCTATGAAGAGAAAACGACAATGGTAAGAAATGCTAGTTGAGCAGGAAAAGAAGCTACTCGTATATGCGTACCAACAGCCGAAGGGGAAAACCTCCTCTTGATCCTCGGTTGAGTAAGGGGGGAGTTGCTCTTGCTCCCCTGCTCATGTGGTCTCTAAGGCCCGCTCGGCTTCCTTTAAACCCAAGGATTCTGAGACTATAGCCTTAATGGTCTTGCGATGGACCCTTCGGTCCAGGGGCGCAACATCGTCGTTGCTCGACCCTTCTTTTCCTTGGATGGTAGGAAGCACTGAGCTCGAACTCATCCCTGTTGATGCTATGAGCATGGTTCGCAGCCGGGCGCTCACCTTCTCTAAAAATTCTTGCTTGCGCTTCTTGACAAGTTTGGAAAGACGCTCAATGAGCTCAGGATCCTCTGTGGTGAAGTTTCTCGCCCAAAGTCGCAATCCGCGTACCTCAACTTTGTAGGCATACTCCAGGTGAGTCTTTCGGATGCTCCATTGGAGAAGCCTTGAGGTTGGCTTGACTTTAGTCAAACGCCTCACCGGAGCAGCTTGGGGAACTAGAACTCTGCGCCTCCGGGCAAGGACCTTCTTTGTCTATTTTTTTGGCCTCGTTCCTGTGCTCTGGTGCCAGTCAGAGAGTGCTCTAGGTCTTCCCTCTCCTGTAAGGGTCATAAGCCCGAGCATGAGTTAAAGGTTTCTCAAGCATAGAAAGGAGAGGCAATTAAGATTGTGTACCTCTTCGAAGCACTCCCGGACGTTTTCACGCGCAACGCTGATGAGGAAGATTTCTGTTCCTTCTGAGCGCCAAAGAGCTCAATCATCCGAGCTTCCACCCAACTGACGCTTGGAGCTGCTAAAGTTGGGGAAGACATGAGCAGGATGAAGAACACCGCCCGAGCATGAAAGGAGGGTGGTGTTAGTGATAAGCCCTAGAGGCAATCATGTAAGATAATTGTATCATGTCTATGTTTATGTGCTTTTGGATAATATGTTATCAGTTCCATGAATAAATATTGTTTACATTGTTCATCAAGTACGACTTGATTGTAGGACACATTATTTATATGATCTTATTGTAAATGATTCCTGGTTTTATATCATTATGTGGGACAGTAATGATTTGATCAGCATATGTATTGATTGATGGTAATATTTTACATACCATAGATATAGAGATATCAAATCAATAATGTGGACACATGTTAGAGAACATGGTATTGGATAGACCTACTCTGAGACACTGCTGAGATTGTTATCTTACATGTGGCATCAGCCTATAGTTTCGAGTGGTATACCTATATGATTCTTAGACCTAAGATTGCCATTGAATCCCAGCATGTGTAGTAGTATACTTTGGGGTTATCAACCGCTACACCATAACTGAATAGTTATAAAGATAGCTTTTGGATATGCTATCAAACTTGACGTGGGATGTGAGCGATCAAAATAGAATTTGCCCCTCCTTGATAACAGGAGAGATATCTCTAGGCCCCTTGATGTGATTGGATTGAAAAGTACATGGCCATGCCAACATGATTAAAGTATTAATCACGGTTTAGAATCCATCATAAGATCGAATGAATGGTCGAGCTATCACAAGGGTGGCACGTATCTCGCCTTGAGCTTGACTGGTATCATGCGGTAAAGGAATCGATATGTAAGTATATCAAGGTTTAGCCGATATGATCATTCTATGTATTCGATGGTCAATATGTCCTGCTAGGAACTGTTATTGACTTGTGGTTTCGAAAGAAGTTTCTGCGGTGGCGATGTTCGGCTTGCCGTGAACAACTATTCCCTATACTTCAACGCGCGCAATATCGGACTTAGCTACTCCGACTCTCATTCTACTATGACTGTGCGTCAAGGGTAACGATCTGTGTTCCTCTACTCGCATGATGTCCTGAGTGTTCGTGGTAGAAATTTTTGAAATTGTGTTAGCGTAGCCTATCCGTTCCCCTTTAGGTGAAAAGGGTGAAGCGTACCTGAGTCGGCCTCGCGGGTAAGGTCTTGCCAGCCGGTGATCTCGTAGAAGGGATGCTCTCTCCTATGAAGGGAGCACACCTTGTTTGATAGGAAGTCTTCCGTGATCGTCTGATCGGTGAGCCTGTGGAAGGCAAGCTCATTGATCAAATCGGGCCACTTTTCTTTGTCAGCTTAGATGGGAGGATTGGAGATGCTATTCTTGATCGGGACTTCTCCGCAGAAGTAAAGGTGGTTGTCCATGGATTTCTTGAGGTAAAACCACCATTCGGCCCATCCAGAGATAGAGTTTTTAAGGGTCATTACGGGGTAGAAAAAGGAGATGAGGAGCGCAGCCAAAAATAAACACAGCCGACTATGAAGTTATTCCTGGTGTGGAAAAAAGAGTAGAAGTGAAGAAGCAGACTCGCAGTAGGCATGATGCCAGAAAACCTTCACAGAAGTGTGTGAAGATGGCGAAGATGAGAATAGAGTTGGGGTTGAGATTGAGGAATTTGTACTCATAGTGTGCAAGCACGCCGGCGACGAAGTCACTCTCCGGCGTGCAGAGACCGTACATGGCGTAAAGCTCGGTGGAGACGACCTCATCCTCCGCCAATTGCGGGTATTCCTCCGCTCCGGGCACTCACCACGATTTTGGATCAAGGTGCCTAACTTTTCGAGCTCAGCCAGGCGTTCAATGGTGATCAAGCTCGGACTAAATTTGGCCACGGAGTCGAATCAGAGGCTATGGGGGAAAAAGAAGGGAGTAGAGGAAGATTGAGAGGATTCTCTCATGCTAAGTGTTCCTAGTACGGGGAGAATGAGAGTAAGTGAAGAGTGTTCTCATTATGCACAATTATTTATAGTATAAATGGGAAAACCGAAGGGACGCAACTATTTCGCCTAAAAAGGCGCATATGCGAACCATGGGCTGGCACGTGTGGTGAGATTCTCGTATGACGTTACAATAGATGATGTGGGCAATGTAACCGTTGAAGAGATCTCTATCCTGCCTATCCTTACTCGGGTCGGGTGAGTTTAGCTTGTGCTCGGTGGTTTAAGCTCGTTTCTGAGCATGGCATGCTCGGATGAGATAGTAGTGCTTTGCGACTATTTTCCAATCCCTCCTTTGAGTGTTTAGGCTCAAGGATAAAACCCGATCAAGTTGCTTTTCACTTGAGCCTTGGGCAATAGCTGTCAGAGATTGGATAAAATACCTCGATGGCTAGGCCCTGTGCACATCTTGTTCCCGGGGTGCATATTTAGGAAGGATAAGGCGAATATGACAAGATCAGATTGATTACTCGCGTCTATACCTCGGCTTTGATGCTCGGGAGTGGGTCTCTTTACTCATAGGCCATTGTGTGGGTCATCTTGGGCCTTGAGACGATTCGCCCGATGCCCTTAAATGCCTTCAATGTCCTTCTATATCCGGAGCGCGAAGCCTTCCAGATATGGATGTTTCTTGGGGAGCAAATTAGCGTATTTTAAGATATATCTGTAAATTGAGTAGGATTCTGAGTTATCTACATGGTTCCCTAGATTGTATAGGACTAGGACCGTGTTTACTTTGCACTATAAATACCCCCTAGAGGAGGGGAGGGCATGGACATCGGCATCCACATCAACATCCAAAATCTCATTGCAATAACACAAACGTCTCGTGTGACTAGAGTAGGGTTATTATCTTTTTTTTCGAGAGGCCGAACCAGGATAAATCTCTGTATCTAATTTGTCTTTTACTTCGGTGAAACCGTACATCTATGATAAAATCCTTTGGTAGGAAAGGGTTGTTTGGTCTCTCAATCGACAAGTAACCTTGGCGGGGAATCTGTTTCTCAGTCGTCGATAAAAATGTATTCTTGGAAGGCACGTGAGATTAGAAAAAGCCACGTGGGTACACGGATCGATCCAATAATTAGGGTACATTGAGCTAACTGTTTAGATCACTTTGGTAAGGGATTATTAAAACATTGGACCGAATATGTATGGTCTACCCCGTAAGAGCATCTCTAATAGTAGAATCAACTACTAGTTATAAGCAACCTTCATGTCATTTATAGATAATATGTAGACAAGCTTTTCAATGGGCTAGCTATAGTATGCTCTCAAAATTAAATATTTGTCCACATGTAATAGTCTTCATTTGTCTTGAAAAATGTTATAGGCTCACTTTTACTTAAGAGCTAACTCTTGTCTATCTCCTCTTCTCTCCTCCATATAAGTAAAATGCTGAGTTGGTAACCTTACAGCTAGCTGAGGTGATCTTATTGTAGATGCTCTAAGGGTGAGAGATTATTGAACCGTTGGATCTAGCAAAATAAATGTCCCATGGTAATTCGGTATGTCTTTAAAAAACCAATAACTTGTATTTGCTTTGACCAGAAGCTCATGATTGATATTGGTTGAAAAATAAGTTAACACCCTAGCACGACCTTTAACTCAACTCAAATTGAGCTCATTCAATTTTTCACCCGAGCTAAGCTGAGAGTCAAGTTCGCTCAAACTCAATTCGTTTGCAGCCCTACGCGTGAGCATGTCCTTTATGGATTATTTGCTTATTTTCTTATTTGTTTATCTCTGATTTTGAAAACTCAAATGTCCTAGTATGGTCGGTCCTTTTTCTTTTTTTTTTTATCTCAAGGATGTAGGTGAAAGCTCAAAAAATAATTTAAACAAAGTGGGTCGGACACTCCAAACCATTTTAAAAATCTTTCGAAATTCAACCTACGAACAAATAAAACACCCAGGAATAAATGATATCCTCGCTAGAGAACAAGAAGATGCCATGTAAGTACGTGGACCGATGCAATAATTAAGTACGTGGACCGATGCAATAATATAGTTGGGGAAAACAGAGTAATTACAAAAGTTTAGATATCTCTGTCAGGTTCACCTAATGGATTGGATTGAGCACATGATCAAATTCGTTGGCTGGCAAACAACGTCGTGCTCGTGCAGGCTGAGCTCGGCCCCCATCATATAATTGTGCTGTCTGCACGTCGTGGGACAGCAAGCGAGAGCCGAGAAGCACAGCGACAAGGAAGAGAGGATGGCCGGCGGCGAGGCTCGGGCGGCGCCGTTGCTGGAGAAGAAGCCCACGGTGTACTTCGAGGGCTGCCCCGGGTGCGCCGTTGACCGGAGGAAGGCGGCGAACCCGGGCATCCCCTACGGGCAGTTCTTCCACATCTGGATCATCATCCTCGTCTCATGTACGCCTACACACTACACGCAAACACCTTAGCTCCTGGCCTCCTGCTGCTTCGATTGCCTCCCCGTGCCGTCGCGTTTGGCCATGATCTAGCTGCACTTCTGAGCTAAAACTCGATGTAGATCAGAAGACGTTCGACTTCTTTTCTTCTAGTCCTTGAAAATTTAGATTGAACCCCAGCTTATTATCAGTTTGCGAGTAGCTAGTTTCTTGTGGTGGAATTGACTGACTACAGGAGGTTACTGGAATGACTGTTTCCGTTGATTAGTAGCAGAGTGAATAGTGAGTGAGTGACACTGATATATATATGGTAGTAAGTTAGGGTGGTTCTTTTCAGCTTTTCTTATCTACTTATTTGTATGGATCTTGTTATTTCGAGAATTTTTTGAGGTAGCCTCGAGAGCCGGTTGACCTCTAATTTTGGGATTTAGAGAGCTTATAGACACGCCTACGAGATAAAAAAACCGACTTAAAAAGTAATAAAAAGTGAGATAAGTCAGCTTTGTCTATAAGCTTTCTAAACCCCAAAATTGGAGGCCAACCGGCTCTCGAGCCTATCTCAAAAAAATCTCGAAGTAACAAATAAGTAGGTAAAAAAGCTAAAAAGAACCACCCCTTAGACTGTTAGAGAATAGGCAAGGAGGCAACCATCCATCTATTCTGATCGAGGATCTCAATTGGCGTTGTACTTGGAGGTCCTTTTTTTTACACTTTTCACCGGTTTGTTCTCGGACTCGATGATAAGGTTATATCAAGGTAGTAGCCTTTTTCTCCTTGGTTCTTTCGTTATACTTCGTTCTTCACTCTTTTATTTCTCCAACAAACTTTGCAGAGAAGGTTCGTTCTCGAACTCAATGATAAGGTTATATATCAAGGTAGTAGTTAAAATTATGCTCCGAACAAAGAATTCCAGGGATACTCTCTTTTAGCTCCGTGCACTTAAGCAAAGTAGTGCACGAAACTCGCGAGGGAGTGACCATGCTGGAGAACATGACACTTAGCTTAACTTGGCACTCTGAAAGTATATTGCTTTGGTGCTCTAGAAGCATATTACTTTTTCTTAGAGGACTCGATCCCCCTTTACTTGTAGATGTATCTCCCTATTTACAGGGAAAATTTTATACCAAAGGGACCAAAATTTCTATACAGATCTAGAAAAATAGGGTTTCATTAGACCTTCTTGCTAAATAACTAAGCTATCCGTGCCGAACAACTAAAGCAGGGGTAGAAACATCCTTGGATTTCTATTCTAAATACCTTTAGATCAAAATGCTCTCCCACTATCATACTAAAGTAAGGACATCAAAGAGAATTCCAGTTTTTGGACAGTTATGGCTTATTCTCTCTAGAAAAGATCCAATGATGCTTATCTTGACATGGGCGTGGACCTTCCTTGTACTATTTGTCCATTGGATTGACTTGGCCACTAAGTTGGTCCTTCCCTCGTCCGGGTGCCATTGGCAAGGGGGATGGGCCTCACAGCGAGGAAGCTTTCACTTTGCTTTGTCTCGATGATTGATATGGGACGTCTTTGCTCTGCTTCAACGATCTCAGCGTAGCAGGTGCGAAGCTCCTTCTTTGCTTTGTCTCAACACGTAGTCCTTAGGGCATCTCCACCAGTTGTCCCATTTTAAATTTGCCCTATCCCTATTTACGTGCCACCTCACCCAATGGGGCTGCTCCATCCCTATTCACCTCCCCAACAGCTGTCCCATCACTATCCCTACTCTCTACTTTTACTATTCACTGTCCTATTGTCCTATTCCACGTTCCATCACTATTTGCTACAGTATGAGACATGGGGCTAGGGCAGCCACCGGTGGAGATGCCCTTAGCACCCTTGCTTTGCTTGAAACCATCATGTCGTGGAGTGGGTGTACCAGCCTACGACATAGTCTTTTTCTCCTTAGTCCTTTCGTTATACTTCGTTCTTCAATCTTTTCTTTCTCCAACAAACTTTGCAAACAGAAGGGGAAAATCCCTGGTTTATATTTTTTGAGTTCAGTTAAAAATACCGGGCTATTACATCAGTCATTCTCCAATGAACCTAGCCAGCATCGATCAGCATTCCGAAGGTCCAAATTGTTACTTATTCTCCTCAACAGTACAAATTATTAATACTGTCTTTATAAACATAAATGCAGAATAAACCAACTAACATCAGCAGCAGCAGGTCCAAATTGTTATTTATTTCAATAGATGTTTATTTTGAACTGGTGACCAAAGTTGCAGGGAACAAAAGGGCCATCGAAATGCTTAGGCCTAAAATTTACCTAATCGAAGGTAGGCCAGTATTCCCTATGAGCCTAATATATGTGATGGAAGTTTATCATGTTTCGAATTTAGCTGCAGTTGAATTGTTGAAATACTGTGCTTTGAGAGCTTCAAGAATCGCATCGACAAGCTGAACAATGTTGAAGTGCTAATTGATCTATTGATATGACATGCTTATCCTTTGTTTCTTCCATTGTCAACCTTGACAGCCTTCTGCATATTGTCTGTTCACATATTCGATAAGTACCTACACTATATTTTGAGTACTAAAGATGATTTTCTAATACTTCTTCATTTTCATTCTAGGTTTGCCGATATCGCTGCTATTTCCCTTCTTATATTTCATGGTAAGTACATCTCATTTAAAAAATTAATAGAATTACACTACTACAGAACACGTCATCTCTATCGGTTCCAAACAGTCATTAGTCCCGGTTTATGAACTGGCAGAGAATAACAGACACTGATATGTCCAATCATCTGTGCCAATTTGGAATCGACATAGATGACCGATTCTCTATGCTGGTTTATGGCTAGAACTGACATATATTTTAAAATATTTTAATTTGCTAGGCTATCTAGCACCACCTAGGCTAGCTACTAGCTACACTACCCTAACTATGTACATCCAGAGCTTGTCATTGTGGTTGACGTCGTCGACCGCCGCCTTGGGGTCGGAGGATCCATTGCCGTTGCCATCATCGGAGAGCGTGATGGGGTTGTCCCGAGGGTTGGGAGGTGTCCCCATCGTCGGACCCTCGCAGCCATCCGCCCTGCCTCCTCGTCCAACGACTCCTCCACCTTTGACATGAGGATGGGCTCCTCCTTGTTGTCGTTGTCGCCCTCTCCTTCGACTCGTCAATGGCAAGGCCGCACACCGAAGCATTCGAGGACGGAAGCGACGATGTGGCCCTCTAGCACCACCGCTTGGGCGCCAGCTCCTCCTCATCGCTGGTCGACTCCTCCTTGCTGGTCAGCTCCTCCTTCCAAGCGGGCTCCTCCTCACTGGCGGGTTCCTCTTCTCGCCGGGCTCCTCGCTGGCTTGCTCCTCCTCGCGGGGCTTCTGATCGCTTGCCGACCATGGCGAGGCCGCCGCCGTCGCCGAGGCAGGTGGAGAGGGCAACGGCGCTAGAGATGGTGACCACGACAACGGTGATGCTGGCGATTGGACCATGATGGCGGCAATGGAGGATTCGGAGATCAAATTGGTGATCGAGAGAGAAATGGGAATGAGAGAGGCGAAGGTCGAGAGACCGGATTGGAGAAGTTAAGTTTTTATGCAAATGGGGCCATTGAGACAAACGGAATAGATTATATAGATCGTGTACAGGGTAAATTTTTTTGCACGAAATGTCTCAAGAGAAGAAACGTCGTGTGTTCCGATTGTAATTACCAACTGGCACATATGACTACAAAACGATGCGGCTCTTCAGTGGACACGTGACAAAAGCTTATATGTGCCAGTGCTAATTTCCAACCGGTAAAGATATATAGATTATATGTTTTGGGTCTATATATCTGTGCCGTTTGGAAACTAGCACCGGCACATATGAGCTTTTGCCGCGTGTCCACTAAAGAATCGACACTAATAACCTTATCTGTGTTACAGGTAAATATAACCTGTTATGGTGTAGTGTTAATAATTTCATGCACAGTATACTAAATTGACAACCTAATTTGGTGCTTTGATACCTAGCAGGTGTAATACGAACCATGTTTAATTCTATCGTGCACTAAAGTTATGATAATAAACCCTACACACATACATACATACATATATAGACACACACACAAAGATCCCTCCGTGCTTTGTGTGATGTTTGAAAAATCTGAGACTAAAATCATCGATCCGAACCGGACATCTTGTTCATCTCGTCAAAATCTCACTGCTCACAACATTTTACATTTTTCAAAATTTTTTAATATTTATTTATATTTTTCAAAATCGACATTAGAGGCTCCACAACAGTTTTTACTATTCTTTTGAATTTTAAAAAATCACATTCAGGGATTTAGTATTTTTACCGTGCTCCGATTAAAACACATTGAACAACGCCCACACCAACTGCCACGATGTACACTCTACTCATTGCTCTAGCTTTGAAATTGATCTGCCTAGCTCACTCTCCCAAGCGAATTTGGCTCTTCGACGCCATCGCCATTGATGCTTCCATGCGGAGCTTCATGTCTCCTTCCGCCAGCGAGTCCCAAAACAGCGCCAACATTGGTTTCCTCACAACACATAGCAACTTTCGGTAGATGTTGACGCCAAATTTTGGGCAACTTTTGGTGGCTGTTGACACTAAATTTTAGATGTATACTATTTTGGGAGGAGTCGTTATGGGTTGAATCGGATATGGAAATAGAGAGTTCATATTAAATAGATTGGATAAATTAGAAAGAGTTTTGGGTAAATTAGTCAATTTTGTGAGTCAGAGTTCATATCCTACATGGATCTGACTCCTAGTCGATTAGGTGTACTGTGAGTAGTATAAATATGTAACCGATAGCGGCCTATAGAGGATCCAATACTCAAGCAATCAAATCTACTATTTTTCTGTACTTTACGTTTCGCCACATTTAGTGTTATTTCATCGTATTTTGCCTTTGATCGACTTGTTGCGCATCACCTTCTCGATCGGCTTCAGGATAACTTCAAGTAAGTACTGTCTTGATTAAGTCCGCTTGCTTGGTTTATCGAAACACTATCATAGTCGATATTATTGCGTATCGCCATTTCAACTAGGAGGTTAGGTTTCACCCTCGCTCTATCTACCAACACATTCCTTGGAGATAGTTTGTTTGTCCTTTTTCTATCGACTAGTTTGGCTTTACAATGTAATCTATAGTCTGTCTATCTTTATTCTATTGGTTTGATCAACTTGTTAGTTTAACCTATAGTCTATTAATTTATCCTATGCTCTACTATTTAGCTGATACTATTGGTTTTATAGTAGGTTGGTTACCTTTGAAATTATTGGTTTAAATCTAATCTAAACCGATAGTTTTGTTATTTTTTAGAACCGTTGATTCCTTGATCACTCTCAAGTTTTTACATAGGTTCGCTCCATACTCTGATTTAATCAGCTAAATAAGCTGATCAATTGTCCACCTTGCCGATTTTTGGTCAAATCAATTGGCACGTCCTAAACCTTTAGATTTAGTGTTGATAGGGATTCTAAACCCTAAACCCATAATATGTTTAGCTAATCTAACTTTTGACGTATTCATTTGGTACCACTAGATCACTTGAACCCCAGCACTGCTGTCGTTGCCATTGACCCAAGCACATACCCTGCACAGCTCACTGTGGCCTTATCTGAACCACTCTGTGGACGTTTACAATATCATGAACCGATCCGTCAACTTGACAGAGGAGCACCGTAGCGCCACCACCCCTTTACCGGCTTCCGATGAACAATCGCACCATCGCTACAATCTAACCAACGCCTAGACGTCATCGTGTGTTATCTTCCCCATGGTACGAGGAGCATATCAGCATATCCATAGTATCATTTTTGCGTAGGCCACCATTGCAGTGTAACACTATTGTTGCTCCGTCACGTAGCTCCATTGTGAGCTCGTCGTTGGCTGGCCTCGCATAGACACATCAAAACCAAGAGAGAGAGGCTCGGATCCATTGGGCGCGACAGTGGAGGAGGGATTGCTATTAGTGAGCCACATGGTGCAAGGAGAGAAAAGAGAAGAGAAGAGAGAGAGTAATGGAATGACCACCATTTGATCTCTAAATTGCCACATGGACTACCATGTCAATAAAATATGTTCAAAATATCTATTTGGCTAATTAAGAGACCATTTGTGCCTTTTTTTTTACCAATTAAGGAACCATTGTTACCCAGATTTGGTGTTCATCGACCAAAATATGTCAACACCCATAGTTTTTTGAGCAAAAGGGACGGACGCTCTGCTATTTTGATTAAGAGGGTGAAATAAGTACATACAAGAGAAAGGAGGGGGCGGGGAAAGAGAGGGGAGAGGGAGAGGGAAGACCACGATCCGACCAAGCTGAAGATCGGCACACAACATCACCAGGAAAACCCCTGATTGAGACCTAGCACTCACGCCAACCCAAGGAAGGCTCCAACCGGCCGCCTCTGCCGCCACACGGAATGCTCGTCCGGAGCGCTTTCTTGCCAACTTCAACGCATGTAGAGCAGGGCAAGAAGACTGGTCTAGTTAGTAGTCGTCACCACCGCATAGGATGCTCGGTCGACACAATAGAGTGGAGTTAGCCGTCAGCACCGTGCAGGATGCTCGAATAGGACCACGACCTACCCTCAATACTAACCGTTCCAAAAGGACAAGAAGCAACGAAGGCGCCAGCCGTCACCGCCACGCAAGAAGAGCCGGGTTGTCGAGGGTCCAAAAGGCCACCGCCACCATCAGAAGGGATACATGGCCAGAGCTAACACTGCCACCGTAGACGACTGCAAAGCGGAGCAAGAGAAGGCCAGTCTAGCCACCGGTCATCACACAGGATGCTCGGCCAAGACGCAAGAGAACGTCAGCTGTCACCGCCGTGCGAAATGCTTGAACTAAGCCGACTAGCCCTCAATGCCAACCACTCTATAGGGACACGAAGAACAGTGGAGGCTCCAGCCTCCACCGCCAATCAGGAAGAGACCGCAGTGAAGGCCGATCAGGGTATGCCGAAGGGGAGGGGGCGCAGGTGTTGAAGCTGCCAGGGAGGGCCATCGCCACTAAGGAGGGGAAGGGGGCGATGACGCTACAGCGAAGATCCAACAATGCGATTCAGGGCGATGCCTACAGACAGGAAGCGACGACGAAGCCACCGCGGGACGCCGTTGGCGAGCAGAGCCTCGGCGAGCAGCACGCTGGAGCCCAGCAGGTGAGGCCCTCCAGCCGCCGACGCCGGGTCTCTGGCCGCCGACGCCGGGTCCTCCTGGCCGCCGACGCCGGGTCTGGGCTCCAAACGCCAGATCTGGACGGCGACGGGGCCGGAGGAGACAACGACGAAGAAGCCCAAGCTGTTGGTGAAGTTGAGCTCGACAATATGGCCTCCGCCTCCAGCTTCGCCGCCATGCCTTTACTCGGCAGAACATGCTAACGCGACGCCCCCAAGGGCCGGTCCGAAGTCGCCGGACAAGAGGAAGGAAAGGGAGGAGAGGAGAGGAAGAGGAAAGGGGAGGAGAGGGGGAAGAGCCCCGTTGCCATCGGCGACGGCGGCGAGGAGGGAGGCCGGAGAAGGGGGCTGCTGGCGGCGGTGGGTTGGTTCGCCCCTGAGTCGCCCTAGGGAGCAGCTCGGGGGACAGGCTATGATATAAAATGATTATACGTTAACACCCACAGTTGAGAGGCCAAAAGACTGATTTTTTTCATAGGTAACAATAACGTACTCCTCATCAATCAACAAAATCTTTAAACTATATATACAATGTAGTTTGGCTATTAACTATGTATACATATATGTGTGTTACATTTCTATGTTGCATTTTGGCTAGTCATCTACTGCTTTGCTAGTCTATAGTATGGCATGACCACTCATAAGTAACAATTAATCACTGTATTTGCAGCATTGTTGTTTAGTACACATGTGTTGAAATAGTTTATGCCAAAATATGGAGCAATATTTTTTATAACCATCAATGAGATTTCCTAATATCATAGAATTCTCTTCTCAATAACAGATAAGAGATTTGCATGTTGCCGAAAAAGTCGAAGACATTGGATTTTATGCAGGTTTTGTAGGTAAGAAGTGTCCTAATGATTTAAATGTGTTTATTTCATTTTTTTATAATATCTTAAGTTTCAAATGCTATATTTACAAATGATAACCAATGTTTTGTGCTAGTCATCTATAATCACTATTATATTTTTTAACATTTGTAGGTGCTTCATATATGCTTGGTAGAGCGTTAACTTCAACTATTTGGGGGATGGTAGCAGATCGTATTGGGAGAAAACCAGTTATTATGTTTGGAATTTTCTCTGCGTTAGTATCCCCCTGTATGTTTTCATGAGATTGGGTTATGCTACAAGTATGCTGGTACTTGTATTTAACCTAATTAATCTTGTGGTGAGCTATACTTGATTCACTGTCTGGTTAACATCTCAGGCTTGTATTCAACACTTTGTTCGGGTTAAGCACACACTATTGGATGGCAATAACTACCCGGTTTCTTATTGGATCTTTAAATGGAATACTTGGCCCAATAAGAGTACGCTTACATAGTGATTTAAAGTTCTATTGGATATTTAAGCATGCAAAGTTAGTGACTTGGCAATTGATCTTTACAGGCTTATGCTATTGAAGTTTGTCGACCTGAGCATCAAGCTATTGCATTGTCACTTGTAAACTTGCAAATTTATTAAAATATGTTTCCTCTCTTCTCTAATGCAATAGTTTATATTATACCATGTATCTCTCTGTATATTAGGTTAGCACATCATGGGCAATCGGTCTTATTATTGGGCCAGCTATTGGTGGCTATCTAGCACAGGTATAAAATAATTGTAACATAAGAGTTTGTTTATTTACTCATTGACTAATATTATTAAGATACTTTTATTCTGTTTCATAGCCAGCGAAAAAATATCCAATGTTATTTCCTATCGACTCACTATTTGGAAGGTATTTTATTTTACTTGTGAATACAATTGAACCAAACAAGTGATCACTTCAATTTACTTGTTTTTTCATCTTCTATTATAGGTTCCCATATTTCTTACCTTGTCTATGTATATCCGTCTTTTGCTTTGCTATCCTTATAAGCTGCATATGGCTTCCGGTAAGCGCAACTCATCAATGCTATTCTTATTCATGACATCTTGGAAACTTCTTTTCTTGTTATTTTGCACTAGCTCTCTCTTTATTTTTATATTACTTTTACATGAACTTTTATTATGGTTTGCAATAGACCTGATCATGGGCAGCCGGGCCTGGGCTAGGCTCGGGCCACAAATTCTAGCCCGTATAAATTTTGGGACTGGGCTCAGACTTATTTTCAGCCCGACAAAAGCCCGGGTCGGCCCGAAGACCTAACCCCATAAGCAGCAGCGAGCAGCAAGCACAGCGGCTTGGCAGCAACGGCCCAGCCTAGCTACAGCCCAGCGCGCGCAACAGTAGTGTTGCTGTCTTGCAGGCCCAACATGGTGGCGGGCCAGCTTGGTTGCAGCCCAGACAGCTGTAGCAGCGACCAATCCAACTAGCATGTAGCTGCATCGGCAGGCCCGCAGCATCAGCGGCAAAGTGGCACCATAAAGATGAAGGCAGGGTGTGGCTAGGTTATAAGGCTAGGGGGGTGCCTCGGCTTGCCACTTTAGTATATATGGCTCTTTATATGCATTCATTAGCTGTGGCTTGGAATTCAAATAATTGGCAATGGAAATTATAACATATATACAAAGCTATGATTTATATTATTGTTGCTGGCATTCTTTTGCCAGGCTTCGGGTTTTTTTTGCTCGGGCAAGGCTCGGGCTCAAGTAAACTAAAGTTTAGTTGGGCTGGGCTAGGTTCAGGTTTGTCTCCAGAGTACCAGGCTTGAAATTAAGCCAGACCTGAAACCTAGTTGGGGCATGATCATGTCTAGTTTGCGATGTACTTTTATTTTCTCTTCAATTATTGACAAAATAACTAATAATAATTTGAATGATTTTTTTTTGAAAACATGTGCATTACAATATTTCAGGAGACACTGCATAAGCACATAGTTGTCAAAAGTGAAGATCAAGCAAAGAAGTCTTTGATGGCGCATTCGGATAACTCTGATGAGGTTATCGAGAAACATACGACTGTAAATAAGAACTTGTTTAAAAATTGGCCATTGATGTCATCTATTGTTCTCTTTTGTATCGTTGGCTTTGATGATATGGCTTACACAGAGGTATGTTTTAATTATTTCTTTTAAAGATGAGATCTTTGTCATTGCTTCTAAAGATATATAACTTTTATTAATATAATATAATATAATATAATATAATATAATACAATACAATATAATATAATATAGCATGTATTTGCTATTAATAAACACAATAACTAACAGAAGGCATATATACATGTCCATATTTCTTCAATGGAAGGCAACATAGAAGCTGAGACCAGTTAAAAGAATATTCTTGGACCCTAAATCAGTAAAATGTACAAACAGTTTGCTATTTAATTCACTATTTGCACTTGATACTATTAAGTATTTATAGTTTTTGTTTACTTGAAATTTTTAATCATTATCACAAGTTTGGTTAAGCCAAAATACTATAGTGTTCACATAAAATCAGTCATGACTACATTTTTCCTCAATTTATCTTTGGAATATTCCTTTTGTTATCATGATCACGCTCAATGATTTCATTCATATTGTCATTCTGTATCTATATGTGAAAATCAAATATGTAACCCTCAGACTATTTGGGCTATGTTAATTATATAAGTTTGTTTTCTAGTGAATGTTTATCTTCTATTAAGCAATCTCTAATGTTTCAAGTCACTTTGTAGATATTTTCTCTATGGTCTGAAAGTGATAGAAAATATGGCGGGCTAAGCTTCTCATCCGAGGGTGTTGGTCAAGTGCTTGCAATTACAGGCAAGTGGCTATGTATTTTTTTACCTAGCAATTGTAAACTTTAGGATAGAATAGAACCATTCAAATATAGAAGACAATGACAAAATGGCCATGTTATGTGACACAGAAAGTTATTGATAGCTAATTCTATTAGAAGCCATGGCTTTAATGTTAACTTTTGTTTATCATGTATTCCGATACCAACTGTCTTTAATGACCCACGTACTATTCTCTTTGTTTAGGTGCTAGCATTCTTTTATATCAAACATTTGTTTATCCTCATATTGTGAAAGTCCTCGGACCAATCAATACTTCCCGTATTGCTGCTGTGAGTTCAAGACTTCAAGTTACCATGATATTTCACCGAAAGTTCAGTTTTGTTTCAAAAACTTTACATATTGTGATTAACTTTTGCAGGCTCTATCTATTGTGCTTCTTTTTACTTATCCACCTATGACACACCTCTCAAGACCTTGGTTGTTGATAGTCGTAAATGTTGCATCAGTTCTTAAGAATAATTTTGTTGTGAGTACCCTCATAACTTAAATTTAGATTCAAAATGCTTATAGTCCAATACATATATATTTTTCTCTATACACAAACAATAAAAAATAGCTATATTGCTTTCTTCTGTTAACAATATTGATATTACATAATGACATTTTCATGGTTTGCATTTTTCTTGCATATTTATAAATTCTCAAAAGTTGTTTATTAAAACAATAAACTGTAAATGAAACATGTTGAATTAGAGAGGAAACTATTACTACAATTGGACATTATATTCTTTTTTTAACTGTAATGGCAGCACAAAAGTATGACATGCACCTTACTGACATTGTCTATTGTTACCATGCTTATTAATTAGGTCACTGTCTTTACATGTTCTTTCATCCTTCAAAACAATGCTGTGGTATGTTTCTTGTATTTAAGTTCCATTACTTCAGATTTTCGTACAAGAAATTATTTATAACACCGCTTCCTCCAATGTAACAATTAGCCTCAAGATCAAAGAGCAACTGCAAATGGCTTAGCCACCACTCTAATGTCCCTTTTTAAGGCATTTGCTCCTGCAGGAGCTGGCATTGTGTAAGTATTTTTTTTGCTAGAATTTATATTTGTAAAAGATTGAAATCTATCTTAAGAATTCGAATGACATAAAGTCTTCCTTCCAAACATGAGTGTACACTAGATATATCGCCTTTTACATTACTAATGTTCTATAATGTATGTATTAATTGAGGTCTGTTTAACTAATTTGCATTTTGGTCAAAAAGATGGTTTGTCTATCAAACGTACTTACTGATGATAGGGATTTATTACTTGGAAAATATGATATCTTTAATTACTGGTGGATGAAGTCTTTGTAATAAATGCAACGATTGAGTTGATACATGTCTAATGTCTAGCTGATATTATACTCATATGTTAAATGCAGGTTTTCATGGGCACAAAAACGCCAACATGCTTTCTTCTTTCCAGGTAAATCCGTAGATTATTATGTAGAAATAACTAAAATACATTGTTTGCTTGGAGGGAGGGGTAACTAGGTTGACAGGTGGACAATTTTGAAATATAAGCTACAACACATTCCCATTTTAAATAAGTAATATCATTTTTTATATGGCTAGAGGGCACTATCTGGTTTGTTCTTAAATTCATGCCTATGCCTCATATTTTTTGCACTTCATCCACTCCTGAAACAACATCCAACAGCTGGTAGATAACAAACTTAAATCACATTGTGATGAAATCATCAACACTTGCTTCTTAATTTTATTTGAGTTTTTATAGTGTATTCAACCTATTCTATGCATTTTATTTTGTTAATATTAATTCTTTTGGTATGTAGGTGATGAAATGGTGTTCTTCCTTTTGGCCACTATCGAGTTTCTTGAACTCATTTGGACATTCAAGCCATTTCTAGCCATACCAGAGCAACTTCCTTCAAATTAACCCTCCAATTAATTAAGGTCGGATGTCTTGAAAAGTTGTGGCATTTATTGCCTACAAGGATTTGTAAGTGCTATATTGTATGTAGGGATGAGATGTGTAGAGGAAGCCTTTGTCTACCTTTCTATGCAATTTGGGGAGCGAATATGCGTGTATATATATTGTACATGATAGAGGGTATGGTTGTCAACTTCTCCTCCATCCTCTCCTCGCCGGCCACTGAACTCAACCATGTTGCCGCCAAGTGTGCGAGGCTACATCTAGCTAAGCTCTTCCCGAAGTGGCGTCTCCTGCATCCTCATCTTACCGACCATGCTGCCGCCATTGCGTGATAATAGACAATCACATATATTTCTTTATTCAAACCATGTGATAGTGTTTCCATATAAAGTTCAAAAATCTTTTGTGATAACGTGTGCTTATCATGAACACCGAGACACTTATTAGTAGATAGTACAAAAAAAGGAGATTTGCTATTTCTCGGTTGCATGAAATTTTGCAAAATCTCAGTCGATTTTGACTTACCTATGCCGCCACATCTTCCTCCTCTACAGCTGCCACCGTATTCCTCCTCTCCGTCGGTTCGGGTTAGGGTTCGGGTTTCACTACGACCCCCCTTCCCCCGGCTTAGAGAGATGCCAAGGCACAGGAGGACCTATAGTGGATGTAGGAGGACGGTGGTTGGGCTAGCTGGGGGATCGGCACATGGCGGCCAGAGTTAGGGTTGACGGTTGTCACATACCCAAATTTTCAAAATTTAGCATAAAAATTTTTCGCAAAAATTAAAATTATACTCGTATAATCATTCCCAAAATTTTAAAGAATTTTCTAAACAAAGCACCTATTTATTCTCTAAAGAAAATACCTTATCTATCTTTTCTAAAAATATAAAATAATAAATATTATTTCATATTTGAATTCTACTTTTTTTTGGATTTTTAGAAATTTATTTGATATTTTTCTGAGCCTTATATAATCCTCTATGAATTTTTAAAGCTCACAACAATTTCTGGAAAATCCTTTTTCCTTTAAATTCTGAACCTTCCTTTTAGGGCAAGTCCTAGAGTACGCTTTCCTTTTTCGCAAATACGCCTCCACTTAAAACCACTCCGCCGCCCCTCTCTCACTTACAACTGGGCCCCAGCTGTCATCCTCAATGCCCAATCCAACAGCGCACATGGATTTCTTTCTGATCCAATGGCCGCCCATTGCTTCTTCTTCCTCAATATAAAATCTAAAATAAGATAAAGAATTATATAAAAATATAAAATACCATATATTAATAATAAAAATAATCTTAATAAATCCTTTTACTTACTTTCTTGTGTATTAAAATATTCTAATTCTAAATAAAATTAGTAAAACTTCCAATATAAAAGTTACTCAAAATAATGTTTTACATCTATAAATAATATCTCTGCATTTTGAAAACCTATAAAAATCCAAATTTGAACTTAAAACCCTTTCTTTAATTAAACTAGAATTTTTCCTAAATATAAAATTTTACTAGTAAATTTCACATATTCCACTCAACAATTCTATATAAGATTATAATGCCAAAATCAATTCTTTTAATTATTATAAAATCAAATAGAAATATTAATATTTCAAAATTAATAATAATTCTCCATAAATAAAAATCACCCTAAATTATCAATCCCATGCCCTAACCCTAGCTTTATGCTTCCCAAATACTTATTTCTATCTTAATAACCTACCCTTTTTCTTTTAGAAAATATTTTCAAACTTTAGAAAATCGTATAACCCATCACCTTTTTACCCCAGAACCTTTTTATCAACTTTTCTTATTTGGATATTTATTGGAATTTCTCTTTATTCTTGCAACGTATAGATAACGAACTTCATCCTCTGAAAGCTTTAGCCGATAATGTCCAGAAGATACAATAAGTATGATCCGATCTCCAATTAAGGCAGGTTTTCTTATTCTTGATGCATTTTGATATACCTACATTTTCTTTATTTATTATTTATTGCATATATTTTCTAGTTATTTATTTATACATTCTAAGTATAATTTTTATCCAAGCCCCAATACCTTAAAAGCCACCTAAAAATAATCAACCCCTGATAAAACCTTAGTATAGGCAAAAATATTAAAAATTTGATTATCTCATGAAAGGATAGAGAATTGGTCAGTATAAATAAGTTGGATTGGATAATTTATTTGATATGGAAAAGTTGTAGTTTGGAAGGTTAATTGAATTTATATAGAGTAATTCGGAAACAGTGATATGTTATTTGGCCCCGTCGGTACATGGAGTACCAGCCCAATAACACTAGGTGGAGAGGGTGTGAACTCCCTAGAATCGTTACTCTATAAAATATAGAAGCAAATTCGGAAACAGTGTTTTGCCGTCTTGGGTTAGAGGATCAGGAGTGTTGATTGACACTCAAGGGCACTAGATATTTGCTCTGTGGTAAGAGAATATCTAGATATCATTTGCTTTTATAAAAACTTGGGTTTAAAAGAATAAGAATGACACAAATTTTCTTCCATCCATGTAGTAGGCCACTATATAGGTAAAGCTGGGTAGGTTCTGCAGAGCTAATAACAAATTCATCGATGGACCCTACTTCGGGTATATGAAGTTGTGTCAATTGGGTGATGCCTCTCTTATTTATTAAAATCCATGAATTCACCCTATGAAAATTATTGTCTGGATTGCAAATAAATAAGGATGGAGAAAGATGATAGAATTTGTACTCTTATTATTAATTGTTTTAGAAATATGATAGGACTTTTAAAAGCTCAAAATTGTATATTCACCATAAAACCTTACTATCCCTTGAATCTTATTTTCATATAATATTAGTGTTATTTCCTCAAGAAACCTGCAAGTACAATTAGTACTTATCCACATTATGTGGCCAATTTATTTTCTTTTACAGGATCCACTTTATAATCAGAAATGGACATTTATGAAGAAGACAGGAATTCGCGTAGGATCAATTTCTAAGGTTCACCTTATACTCAAGCATTGCCTGTGGTATATGGGCATGCATTTTTTTTATTACCAGGTTATATTTCTCCTTCCGCTGTAAAATATTTTGTAAAATATTTTATAACATGTAATAAATTAAGCAGGCTGTACTATTTTTGAATGCAACTGAAATCCTGAACAGTTGTCATTCTGGACATTTTCTAGTAAATTTTTACCGAAAATTTGGTCCACTACAACGGTGCTGGTGTGGCAGCGGGAGGATATGGGGACAGAGCGAGGGGGCAGCGAGGTGTCACCAACCGTGGATTGGTGGACTAGCAGGGGGTGGCGATGGAATTGTGCAGAGCAACGTCAGAGAGGGAGAAGAAGGGGCGGCAACAAAGAGGAAGGAGAAAGGGGAAAAGGAGGGGCGCTCGAGAAAAAGGAGATGGGAAGAGGGATGGTGGCGAGTTGGCCTCATGGTCAGGACAAGAAGGGATAATGGAAGCGGGGAAGCAATAAAAGTAGATGGTGGGAGATCTGGGCAACGACTGAGATTTTTTTCAGTCCTGGTCAGTCGGAAAAATAAAAGCTATAACTGTCTAATCTTAGCTTAAAAGTCTGTGATGAAGCTTTGTGTAGAGTGGCTGGCCGATGCTGGATTAAGGCTGGGTTCTTTTCAGTTTATCTTATCCTACTTATTTTTCTTATCTCGTTACTTCGAAATTTTTTGAAATAGCCTTGAGAGCCGGTTGGTCTTCAATTTTGAGGTTTAGAGAGCTTATAGACACGCATACGAGATAAAAAAACGACTCAAAAAGTAATAAAAAAGTGAGATAAATCAAATAAGACACAAGATAAGTAGGATAGTAGGATCTCATGTCTTATTTGATTTATCTCACTTTTTTTATTACTTTTGAGTCGTTTTTTTTATCTCGTAGGCGTGTCTATAAGCTCCCTAAACCCGAAAATTAAAGGCCAACTGGTCTTCGAGACTATCTCGAAAAATTTTCGAAATAATGAGATAAAAGAAATAAGTAGGATAAGATAAGCTGAAAAGAACCCATCCTAAGCTTGCGCAGGTCTGGAACGTACCATCACGTTTTTGTCATGTACGCAGTATTAATTAGCCTTTGAATTCACGGGATGCTGCGCCAGTGGCTCCTGACTCCTGGTCGACTCAATGATTCAACGAGGTGGTACTGGATGACCTGTCACGTATCCATATGATACATCGTGTCTGTACTTATGGCTGCCGTCCAACGTCAGCGAGTTCGTCGTCCTGCACAATGGATCGAGATGGAGATCGAGTCTACATGAAACCGAAAATAAGGGTTGCCACGTCAGCGTCCGAGGCCGTGTCGGGATTTTAACGTTTGTTTTTCTCAGCCAGGTGAAGCCGACAAAAAAAATAGCCTATTTTCATCGGCGTTATTTTTGTCGATCGGCAAATCCACGAAAGCTTTGAAGAGATCTGAAATTTATAGCCCTGCAGTACCTCCACATGCATATGGACTCCGACATAGTGTTTGGATGCTGCCACTCGCCACCCGGCTCGGTCGTCGTCGACGAGGACGGGGACGGAGCTAGTGGCACTGCTCGATCAGTGTTCACCCGGCAGACGGCCGGCCACGAGGTCGCACAGCGTGCGCATTGCTGGCTCGAGGGCATGCACCAATTGCCGGCCGGCCGGCCGGCCGGCCGGTGCAGCATGCACCCGCGGAGTAACCTCGCCGGCCAGCCGGGGACGCCATTAGCGAGGTCGCGGCGGGCAGATCCCCCACCGTCTGTACGTCTATCCGGCCCTGCCTGCTCTGGCACTGGCATGCATGGGAGTGATATGTGTCAGATCGGGAAATTAAATTGGTTATTTCATATGATAAGGAAGTAGTTTTCCCTCTTATTTACTACGTACCCTACCTAGCTAGGTTCACTGTGACCGTGGTTGCAGATTGTGCTAGAAGTACCCATATCTATCACATACCACGTCTGCCAAGATCCAAGCAAAGCAAAATCCTGTAATCTAGCTCCGGTCGCGGATATAACAGGTGCTTTAATTTGGATATCGGTACGCTCTCCAAAATTAACTTTTGACTACTAATCTCTATTGCGGTTTATTTATATATTCCACTGAAATTATAGAATTATGGAAGTACAATTTTCACATATCATTTTTATATATCTAAATAGTTAAAAAATCATCATAGCATAAAACAATACTCATGGGGGTGTGAGCTGAGGGACAATCGTTAAGGCCACCCAAGCTAGGTGTTAAAAAAAATATGCATAGCTAAAGTTACAGAACCTTTTGTTTGTCATTCTCAACCATGCACACCTGCGCAGCAAGTCATTCTCACGCCTGTCGTATCGTGTTGCATTCTCATGGAAGGCTTCTGCATCACGAGAGGTGATCCTCGCGACACTCCCTTAAGGGCTCGTTTGGGAGGTAGGGATAAAATCCCAGGGTCAAACTTTTCCTAGGGGGTTTTTACAGGTGCATTTTCTTTCCCTAGGGGAAGTCCTACCACGTGCTAAAACTTCCTTGGGAGGGAGGCAGCCAAACAGCAGTACTGCTCCAACTTCCCTGGCTAGCTAAACACGACTCGGAAGTTGACTAGCAGGCTCGCAACTGCTCCTCCTTCCCCTGGCTAGCTAGCTAGTACATGTTCAGATGGAGTTGCCGCCTGCACTAGACATGCAAAAATACAACATGCTCTCGTCTACGGACAAATAGTACAACACAAATTGGTAACAATGACCATGGGATGAACTGGTCCTAGACGAAATCGTTCGAGCTGCACTGAGCAACATACAAACATCAGTCAAGCATTGAGCACAGCATCAGCAACACATACAAACAGCACAGCACAACAGCTACGAGCCTCTCAACTAGGCAGCCAAACAACAGTTCTCTATTGCAGCCAAACATCAGTTCTCTATTGCAGCCCCAAAATGACTTTCAGATCAATGTGCTCTTGCAAGATACACCAATTGTATGTCATAGCCAAAGAAACAAACTTGCTGAATGTTACTTTGGAAAGATCTTAAAAGAAACAAACTTGCAGTAGTTTCCATCTTGCTGACCATTGCGCTACAGCACTTAATGCTGTCTAAATCATTCCCACCTCTGTTTCACATGCTCTGGTTTCTTGGTTCAACCTACACATGGTTAGCAAATTTCAACAAGATGTAATTCTGTAACAAGGAATTTAAACTATCACCATAGAACAATAATATTATGAAAGAAATACATCTAGTTTGCCTAGCAAAACAAAGAAGTCCAGTGTTTGTTCCACAACACTAATTACAGTCCAGCAGAGGAAATAAGGTATGAATCCACATTCAGGTCAGGTTGAGAAAGAAATAAGGTATGATTTCATTGCTATCTAATTATTGTAAAACAGTATTAATTTACATACCTATGCATTGATCTCACTCTTGATCCAAAGTAACCGAACTTTCGAGTTCTTGGTGGTCAAAAAAATCTCGCGATTGAGCTCACACTTGAAGAGCCGTAGTGTTTTTGACTTCTCCTCGTCGGTTAACTCTTCAATTGACTCTAGAGCAGCAAAACAATTCCTAATAGAGAATTCACCGCCATCCTTTCCTGTCCCATTGCCATCCTTTAGGATTTGTTCTGAAAATTTCTGCGTCTGATCTTTTTTGAACTCAAGATAGCTCTCAAGAACCACTGCAATTTGGTTTTGCTTCCGCTTTCTCCCATGACCATCCTCTTTATGTCCAGAAGAGACAGAATTCACTTCATTGGCGTCTTTCTGGACACTTGATGTGTCTTCTCCATCCAAATTAATTGTCTCTTCTATTTGAACATTGGATGCATTAGCATTGTTATCACTTGGTGGTGCTGCCACTGGATCTATTGATGTGAGATTCAAATCACCAGTTGCTGTATTTCCTGTTTCACAATGATAGATTTCAACAATTATGGACAGCTATTAAAGTAAATGCAACCAAATAATTAAACAAAGGGAATTGCTTATTGAATGTTTCAGAATACCTTCATACAATGCAGCTAAGGAATTAAACAAAGGGAATTGCTTATGGCGAAACTTCTTCACCTTTGGATAAGCCTATTGAATGAGATAAAATGATTGTTAATATAATTACATAGCACAAAGATAAGGCCATTAGTAAGGAGAGCAATATGAACTTACAGCAATTAGTCTATCCCAAATAGTTGGCTCAGCAATGATCATTCCAAGTGAATCATTCCACCCAATACCACTTTGTTTCCTGACATCCCGTATGAGCTTATAATTTACCTTCAATTCCTTCTCTTTTTCTTGGATCTGCTGTTTTGAGAAATTTGCTGTCGGCAATTTGTTGTTGAACATTTTCGTCACTCTTTTCCACTCTTCGGTTACCCAACCATTCTGTCCTCTAAACGTGGAGTGATTATGATCCAGTAGAATATCCACAAGAGCTTTCTCATAAATGAAGCTCCATGTTGCTCTTGATCCTTCTTTAGCCATAGCTACTTTTACCACAATAAAAATAAATTACATCACATAAGCTTAATACTACTACTTATTATTGTAACTCACAATCATAACCTAAACAAAAAAATACAGAAGCTTAATACTATATATTATTGTAGTCTGCCCACATCTGCAATGCAATTTGATCTCGAAGGTTACTCCCAGCACTTGTCTCCAAATTGTTGTGGTAATCTACATCATTCCCCACAGGTAAAGCAACAAATTCAGCAGGATCAATAAAAGCTGGTTGGTGATCCAACCAACCCTCTTCACCATTTTGTCCTCTAATAATATTATGAAAAGCAACCGCTGCAGCGGGGATCGTAATTTGAGATGCAATAGGGTGAAATGTGCCAACTTTCAGGATTGGAAATCGCTTCTTCAGTACACCGATAGCCCTTTCAATATGGTTGCGAACAATGGCATGGCGATGGTTAAAGAGTTCTCTATGGTCTGCATAATCATTCCTTCTAGATGATCGACGTCGCCTCCTAAATTCATTAAGATGATAACGAACTCCTCGATATGGGGTAAGAAAAGATGGGGTGTTTGCATATCCCCCATCCACAGGGTAGAATTTACCCTCAGGAACATGAAATCCCTTGCTAATAGCAGATTGAAGGACCCCTGCATCCGATGCTGACCCTTCCCACCCACAAGATATGAAAGTGAAGTTAAGATCAAAATCACATGCTAACATCACATTCTGTGACAAGGACCCTTTTCTATTCCTATAAGGAGCCGCCTTCTCCTCGGCAATGGTGATGGGGACATGCGTGCCATCAATAGCACCAACGCAATTCTGTGTAAAGTGAAACTAGCCATAAGAAATTATTTGAGAGAAGATAGGCTCAGAGTTAGGCTCAATAATGTGTATTGTGTGTATATGTCCTTACCTTGAAATAGGGCCAAAATCGAGGGTTTGACGCAATCTTTGGATGAGTCTGGGTTGAATTTGGAAGCTTCACAAATCTATTGCACAAGGCAGGAATAATCTGAAACACTTCCTTTATTTTCCTATGAATTGTTTCACCACTATGTTGAAAAGTTGTTCGAAGATCCCTGTTGGTGGCGTTGTGAGATATCATGTACATGAACATACCCAACTGCTCCTCAACAATTACACCACGTGTGTCACATAGGAGACCCTCTCTTCGAAGAAAGCCTGCGGTAGCTCTAAATATCTCTGGCTCCATCCTAAACTGAGCCATATACCAATTCTCATGGCCTTCTAAGATTTCTTTCATTTTTTTAGCACCGGTAAGAGAAGACGTATGTACTAGCCTTTTCTCAGCATGAAGGTAAGAAATTAAGGCCGGAATCAAGACAAGGAAGAGTTCATCATCTTCCTCTTCTTCTTCTATCATGAACTTCCGAACTAACTCCATTCTAGTGGCCATTTGGTAATATTTACTGTTACTTCCCTGAAATTGTTGAATTACTGTGAGACTAACAAACTTCTCATAATCTCACTGTTCTTAATTCATAGAGTAGCAAAAACAATAGTGCCTAGGGGCCCAAAGAACAATCTAGTAGGCAGTATAGTGTCTGTGCCAAGACAGACAACGTGATAGCAAGCTAGTATCTAGTAGTAATTTCAGTTAAATGCCACTGATGCATGCTAAACTAAAGTAATACCTCGCTTATCCAGCAAACCAATCATTGCCCATGTATAATATATTTATAATAGCCGGCTATGATTTACCTCTCAAAACTGCATAAAGCACTTAGCAGCTAAGTTAAAAGCCTGAACCAAAGGAACCTGATACATTCAACTAGCCACATGCCAAAAAAAATTTTATGATGCATATGTCAGGTTGATATTATAAACACAGAACTTTTACTAAATATTATTATAAACACAGAACTTTTACTAATCAATCAATGCACCTAGTAACTAATCCACTCCGTTCTTGCCTAACCACACCATATAACTAAGGAGAGCACTGCCTAAATGATTACTTGCTTCAAGTAAAAACAGAACGAAGATTTTAAGGAATAGCATGCAACCAAATTATACAGATGAACAAAAACATCAGTAACCTGTGTAAGCACTTCATGCAGAGAAATGACAACAAAGAGAAAACTCTGTGGATTTTCATTCACATAATCATCTGGTACCACATAATTGAAAGAAAAAAACAAAGACAATGGGAAAGCACCTTGGAGGCAAAGAATGGCAGTTCTGTTACGGTTGATTGCACAAAAGAGCACTCCACAATGTCAGGAACTCCATTAAGCCCCTTCAAGCACGCATCTGCAAAAACTGCACCAGCATATCTGGAAAAAAAAAGGAAAATCTATTTAGTGTGAAAAATAATGAATGAAGTTTGATCAAAATCAGAATGATGTTCCTAGTTCCTACAATAACACCATAATATTTTTAAAGATTAGTTCTTTACCAGTTGCTTCCGGCCGTCGACGCAGATTTGGATGGAAGGGGTCGGACCACCTCCTCCTTGGTCTTGTCCTTCTCCACGGTCTCCTCAGCAGATCGGAGCCTTACCTCCTTCTAGGTGCCGGCCTCCTTGTCGGCAAGTAGAAGATCGGATGCAAATGTAGAGGAACAAGGCGTGGGAGATGGAGGAGGCGGATCTTCCGACGAGCGGCTAGGGACGGGGTGACATGGAGGCGGCGGATCTTCCGACGAGCGGGTAGGGACGGGGTGACATGGAGGCGGCGGCTGCGTGGGAGAGAGCCAAGGTAGAGACGCGCGGCGGTGGCGGCGTGGGAGAGACGAGGAACAAGGCGTGGGAGATGGAGGCAGCGGATCTTCCGGCGAGCGGCTAGGGACGGGGTGACATGGAGGCGGCGAATCTTCCGACGAGCGGGTAGGGACGGGGTGACATGGAGGCGGCGGCTGCGTGGGAGAGACGCGCATGGAGGCGGCGGCGGCGGCAGCGTGGGAGAGACGAGGAAGGCGTGGGAGATTTTCCGGAGTCACAAGAAGAGGAGGGCTTCCCCGGGAAATCCGATGGAGACGGGCCGAGAAAACCCTGGGCTACGGTCTTCCAAACAGCACAGTAGATGGACCCGTGAAAATACCCCACGCGGGTGGCGACCCCGGGGAGCGGGCCAGGATCCCGGCGGGGTTTTGGGCTTCCAAACGGGCCCTAACTGTTAGACGCTTCCCTCTGTTAAACGGCCCCAACAGGTTTTCCCTGACGCTTATTGGCCTTCAATGAAAATACCGTCGGAGAAAACTATTTCCCGTCATATAGTAACCACGGCATGGCGTCTGCCATGGTAGCCTTACTCTGACATATAATAAATGCCCGGAATTCTCTAGTACAGCAGTTTTGTAAACGCCATATGCAAGGCTAGCAAATGATAAACACCTGGAATTCTCAGGTACGGCGGTTTCGTAAGCGCCACAGATAGGCAACGCAGGTACAAAATAAATGTTAGAAATTCTCTAGTAAGATATGTAATAGATGTCGCGGGTAGTCTAAGAAGTCATTTAGTAAACGCCATGTCTGCTTACTATAGCTGGCATTTATGAGATGCCATGTTTGATATGTTATCAGCACATGTTTTATGCCACGATTGACAGGGCTGGCACATGTTTAGATAAGGCTGGCACATTTTACTCCACCTAGGTTCTTTCCTGCCATGCTCATTTCAGTGTTAATGAAACAAAAAATTCTATAAAGCTGCAATCCCTAAGAATAAGCATTGCACAAATTCATCATAGATTCACATTCATCCCAACCATGCTGCCATTTTTTATTCATGAATTCAACACTCATTGTGAATGGTGACATATCCCAGTCATCCCAAATATCATGCAATGTATAGCAGATGTAAAATTCACTACAAAGAGATCCCATCCAATGATCATTGCACACACTTGTTAGACACAACAGGAATTGTAGCGAAAACTGACCACACCAATCTGTCTCGATGGCCACAAGACAACCGTCGAGAATGTAGCTCTCTCTCGACGGCTACACTCCAGCCGTCGAGTGATATAATCTGTCTCGACGGCTTCCACAGTAGCCGTCGAGACAGACATGACCAGCCGCACGACACTGCAATGATGCACTCACGACGTTAGTCTCTATCAATGGTTATTGTCAAGCGGTCAATACAAGGAGAGCGGGAAACCAAAAAACCGAACGAGAGCGTTGGCGCGCACGGGCTCTCTCGACGGCTACATCCATGACCATCGATACAGCACATGGTAGGCCGTGCTAAGAGCCTAGGAGAGCCCTCTGATAGGTGGGCCATGGTACGTAGGCTGTCTCGACGGCCAGGAAGCGGACCGTCAAGAGCAATGGCCCATCGGGCCCATTCAAGAGCTACGCGTGGTCGACGACAGCTAATAAAAAACCTGCGCCCCCTTATATGTCGAGAAACACATAAGGGCACACTGGTTAAGAGAGTTGACCTCGCGACTGATCATCCGCGAGGTCACAGGTTCGAGCGACGCAAGCTCCTCCTTTTTCAAAAAATTATCTGTCTCGACGGTTTTACCCTGGGCCATCGAGACAGCTCCTTGGTAGCCCAGGCCGATCGGCTAGGCCGCCTGTGTCTGCCAGGTGGGCCCACTCTCTCGATCGCCTCCCCTTCAGCCGTCGAGAAAGGATGTGTTCTGATAAATTTTGCCAAACTCTCGCACATGTGGCTATATGGATTGCATTCATGAAAGTAGGTATTGCAAGATTTATAAAAATAGTTCTTCTAGTTTACGATGAATTTCTATATTTGTTCCAACCGGTGAGCACGAAAAAGTAATTTAAATGTACTTTGTGAAGATGGAAAATTGTTAAATTGTTTTTGCATTAACCAAAAATGTTTAGATTGGTGAAATTTTTATGAAAAAATTAAGTATCGAACATGTCACCTAGTAGAGCTTGATAATTTTACACGTTTAGTGTGGCGGTAGGATGGAACCGGCATAGTTGTACAAAATAATCCTCGAACACCTACGTACACTAAAGTCCGCCGGTGAGTCGATTAAGGCGATTACACATAGATCCCTAGTTCGGAATGTCAAATTTTTTTCAAACTTTTGTTGAGCATGCTAAGTCACATATGGAGCAATATAATGAAAGGTTACGGTCAATATCATCGATATATTATTTTAGAAAATTCAAAACAGCCGGGGTTGACCACCGGTTGACCAAGAAGGGGGGCCATCGAGCAAACATCTTTCTCGACGGCTGTAGGGAGAACCGTCGAGACAGATGGACTTCTATCGACGGTAGTCATCAAAAACTGTCGAGAGAGGGTCCTCTTGACGGCTAGGCCGAAATTAGCCCTCGAGAGAGCTGTATCGATGGCAATTCATGAAGACGTAGATAGAGACATACCCACCCGCACACGGTGGCCTTGACCTCTTTTGACCAAGCAGGTGTCTCGATGGTTCGTTAGCAGCCATCGAGACAGGCCTCCGACCCACTCGTGACCTCAAGCACATTTCTCGACGGTTAGTTTTAGGCGTCGAGAGAGCCCCATGGATGCTAGGGTTTTGGCCTACCTAGTCTGTCTCGACGTCTGCTGGCGTCGTGGCAGTCGAGAGAGATCGCCTCTATTGACGGCATAAGTGAGGCCGTCGAGAGAGAGCACAAGATATGAAAGCAACGGGCTCAAGACTTGGGCAAAAACGCCCCAAGTCCCGAGCCACAGAGACGCTGCCGCCGTTGCCTCAACTCCCGCAGCGCTGCTCGCCACCCCGATCGCCGGTCGTCGCCGCCTTCCATCGCGCCCGTGCCGCCGTGCCTCTCGCTGCCCCCACGCCACCGGCCGCCCACCTTTCGCTGCCCCCGCCCTGCTGCCGCCGCCACGCCGCAGCCGCCTCCATCACGCGCCGCCTCACCGCCGGAGGAGAGGAGGAGGACACGAGGCCGTCGGGAGAAGAAAAGAGGAGGAGCCGAGGTGGCCACTGCTGGGAGAAGAAAAGAGGAGCTGTTGGGAGAAGAAGAAGAAGAAGAAGAAGGAGGAGGAGGAGGAGGGACCGTGCTGCCGGCACCCACCATCACCATTGTCGCCACTGCCGCTGAGGTAAATTTCACGCCTCTTTTTATTGAATTTTCGGAGATTAGTCTAGACGGCCACTCATGCGGTCGAGACTAACCTCCTTAGTTAAGTGCATGCCTAATTAACAATTAACTGAAAATTGCGTAAATTTTGTAAATTTGATAGAAATTGCAACAAATTGTTATAATTCGATAGAAAATGTTAGAAATTGCGACAATTGGTACGAATTGTTATAAATTGATATAAAATGCTATAAATGGGTACAAATCGATAGAATTTGCTAGAAATTGCTAGAATTTGCAAGGATTTGCAAGAATTTGTAAGAATATTTCATAGAATTTGCTAAAATTTGATAGAATTTGCTAGAATTTGATAGAAATTGCTTGAATTTGATAGAATTTGTAAGAATTAACATAGAATTTTCTAGTATTTGATAGAATTTGATATAAATTGGTAGGATTGGCTTGAGATTTGTATTATTTGCTAGAAATCTCTGTATGTTGCTTGAATTTGCTATGAATTGATGCAGATTGTAGGGGATTGCTACAAAATAGTATAAATTGTCAAGAATTTTTTAATTTGGTATAAAATGTCACCGAGCCGTACATCACCCATTCAGGAACGTCATAGACCGTAAGGATGTTGGACCGTGATTCGTCCTGCTCCAATACGTAAAGTGGAAAGCGTTCCCCAACTGTCCAGTGGACTGCCGCGATTGTCGTCCCAGTGGACAGCCTGCGAATACCAGTTTGGTTACGGCGCGTTGTGGTACCTGTGGTTTTTGAGATGAGATTTGGACGTCGTGACCCTATAAGGTTCTCCGGTGCATAACATAAGTGTTGGTGTCGGGACCCGGTTTTACTAAATCGAACCCCTCTGTGGTAACAGTACGTGTCCCAAGGATCAAGCACGTACCCACAGTAAAACAGGAATAAAGTATCAATACCAACAGTGCATTAACTAATAAAATAAATCAGAGTACGGCGAAGCAATTATTACCATATAATATAGCATCAGAAAATCCAAATGAAAACAACTGAAGTAGACCCATCATCAGCCACAGGCAAACTGACTGGGGAAGCTTCTAGTATTCCGGATCACCTTCCGGGTAAAATCCAACGTTCCTGCGTATCCTCACGGTCCTGACCTGCTCGTGGAATAAGCAGCCCCGAATAAAAGCCGGGGTTAGCACGCGAATGCTAGCAAGTCTTTCCTGGGAAGGGTCAGGCTAGGCTCATCCTAGGAAAGATAGGGGCTCATTTGCATAAAAGCATTTAACTTAGTAGTATAAAAGCATTTAGCAAAACATAAATAAATAAATAGTAATTCTCATGATTAATCTCAACAATAAGGTAAACATGGCATAATTCTCAAACTCAGTGTCTCATATCTCAGATTTCTCATTAACTCAAATCATCATCTCAATAAAGTTCTCATGCTCGTTCTCGTTCTTCAAGAATCATCTAGCAACGGCACATGGCCGGAATAACCTTACCCAAGTCAAATTAATTAAGGAGTGGCTACGATGTGAAAAACCACCAAGATGCTCATAACCGGGAGCACGGCCATTCGAATGGGTTTACACTCTGCAGAGGTTGCACGCTTTCCCCGCAAGATACGATACTCCCCCGTCGGAAAACATCGTAACAAAATCCATCAAAAGACCAACCCCGAGTTTGACACAGTCATACCTGATATTCACACAAGTACCCTGGGGGCTCCGACTGTACCTGATATTCACACAAGTACCCAAGTCCAACCCGGGCTATACACGGTGATGACGTATCCTCGAGCTCACCCACGTGCAAGGGCGGTGGCACTCCGACGCGTTACTCTCCTCTAGATCAGGCCCGCCCCATTCCGAGCTTGCGGTCGCACGGGAAATTCTCAGTTAAATCCATCACGATCATCGGTCCTTAGGGACCGGAGCGTCGACTCAAGTCACCCGCTCCGAGTCAAATTATTAGTTGGTCAAATTTTAATTAATGAGTGAATAAACCCACCATAAACCAAATTTCACATATCTCAAGCTCAGATACTCCACATTATCATATTAAACTGCTTAATAATGATCATATGAGTGGGAATCACTCCCCGATGACTAGCTAAGCAATGCTAAGCCAACTAATAATTTTAAAACAGTAGCAAATTACATAATATTATTATCCTAAGGTTTGTGCTGATCGTGGGTGCATATCATATAAATAAACGATATACACTGGGAATTACTATAGCAAATACGCATAATTTAATTAGATAGCAATTTTGGCAAAATCTAGAAAATAGGATTCTAGGGGAAAGACTTGCCTTCCTGATCTCCTTGACCTTGCGGAACGTCAGCGGCGTCGGCGAGCTCTCCTTCGTCACCCGCGTAATCTATCACACGCAAATCGAGAAAAACAATAATAAATAACAAAAACAGTAAGTAAATTGAAAAATTATGTAAAAATTTCAGTAGATAGATATGAATTTTGTGAATTTTTAGAAACTGGAATCGCCGGATTTGGAGTTCGGATGAATTCGTAACGAAATAGTGAAATATCACTATCACTGAAATTCAGGAAATTGGAAAAGGTACTGTAGCTCGCGGGGCGGGTACTGTAGCAGAAAACCCACGCATGAAGGGATAAGATGCTGGCTGCATCTGCATCTTGAGGCTGAGAAAAATTCAAAGAAGGAAGAGAGAGGAAGCTAGAGAGAGAAAGAAGAAGAGAGGAAGAAGAAGAGAAAGGAAGGAGGAGGGAGGAAGAGTGGGGCGCCGGCGGCGGGATTCCGGCGAGGGGCGGCGGTCCGCAAGGTCATTGGCGGCGGCGCTGGCAGCGCGGCGGAGCGGCGGCGGCAGCGTGGTCCCGCTGGGCGAGGTCTGCCCGGCGGCTAGAGCGCCGGTGGTGAGGCGCTGGCGGCGCGTCTCACGGGTGGTGGTGGCGCTATGGGCGCACGAGTAGCGGCAAAGCAGCACGCATGGCTTCGGCGGCGAGGTGCTGGCAGGCAGGGTGTGTGCGGGCATGCGGCCTCGGCGGCGGCGGGCGCGCCAGCGCTGGTGCGAGGCGGCGACGATGCGGGGCTCGAGACGGGGAGCAAGGCGGCGACGGCTCGGTGGTGGGAACCAGAAGACGGCAAGGAACAAAGGCCTGAGGAAACCACCTCCGGCGATGGTGGCGACGTCGGCTGCAAGACGATGATGGAGGCAGGGTGACGGCAGCGGCGTGTAGATTGATTTTGGGGTGGGATTCTGCAGGTTTTTATGGAGGAGTTGGAGGTCAAATTGGGCATGAGATCAAATTGGTTTTGGAATCGGTTAGGATTGCTTGGGGTTGGTTTGGAGATGAAACCAGCCAGGATATGATGGTGGTGTTCTAGCTGGTGTTGGGCTCGGCCAAGAGATGGTTCGGCCTGGGATGGTATGACCAGGGTTGTTTCAGCCAAGGAGGATAATTAGGAAAAAGTAAAAAAAAGAAGGAAAATAGATAAAAGGGGAAAGAATAAATTAATATAGAAAAGGAAAGTTTTTTTTTTGAAGGTATGAGATGTAATTTGTAATTGAAATTGAGTTTAAATAAAACTTTGGATGTTTTTATTTTGGGATGTCACAAATCCTCTCCCCTTGCTGGAATCTCGACCCCGAGATTCGAAAAAAATGATAAATTAGAACAAAGCACGCTAGGAGGGAAAATCAAATTCTAGTTTTAATATATAGAGTTATATAATTTGACTTATCGGGAATGGTAATAATTTTTATTTTATTTTTTTTTGCCAAGTACAGAATTTAATCCTGCTAAAGTAAACTGTAGACAGTAAAACACCTTGCAAGAAGCTAAGAACCTTGACCCCAAGGTTCAATAAAGTAAGGAAATAAAAAGACCATGCTTAGGTAGGCGAAACAAATTCTTGTTTTTGTTTTTGAAACAAAAGTGCTTCAAAAAAAATATTTTATTCCTCTTTAAAAAGAAGATTTTATATATATAACTTTTTCTCTAATAATGAAATCTTATTTTGGGAAAATTTACGTATATCTAATGGAAATCTTTGTTTGGAAAAAAAAATGTAAATAGATTTCTCATTTCAAACGGAAGTAGTCAACACAAGGTCTTGAAAACAAATTTTCCTTTTCACAAAGTTTAATTGCAAAATACTACCTGAGAGCAAGTTTTTTTTTAACCAAATAGTAATAAGAACGACTAAATAAGTTTTCCCCGCATAATGAAAATAAGGTTAAAATGGGGGATTTTCTTTGTAACCCAAACAAAACCTTCTCTTTTAAAGCCAACTTAGAAATTATATACTAAGTACAAAGAAGATTACTTGAAAAATTTTTTATATAAAATCAAAGGTTTTTTTTAAAATATCCTTGTGGAATGCAATATGTTTGAATAAAACAAAGTAGAAATACTTTTATTTCCAAATGTGTCTATTTTTTTCCAAAGAAAACAAAATCCTTTTGATGCAAAAAGTAAATGTTCTTAACTTTGTTTTTACATACTCAAACATTTAAAACAACAAACACTTTTCTTCCCACCAATCAACCCATGCTATTGTAAAACAAAATAAAAGGATTTTTTTTCCTAAATTATGAAAAAGAGATTTTCACCAATTTTATTGAGTTGAAAAATAAATGCACAAATCCTTTTATTCAATTGGTTTTTTTTTTCTTTCAACGTTGAATGAATGTTTTTCTTTTGATAAACAAAAATATATATACATATGTATACCTTTTTTTTTTCTCCAGCAAGTCGAAACATGTTTTCTTTTTTTTAAAAAAAATATGAAAGGGCTTTGCTAAATTCAATATGAAAGAGAAACTTTTATGAATTTGTTTGAGCGGTAAAACAAAAGCACAAATATTTGTATTTGAAACATGTTGGTTTTTTTTTCTTTTGTAACGAAATGCTTTGTTTTAATAAATCTCAAAATATTTGTCCCCAATATATATATATTTTCAAAACAATCACATTTGATTTTTTTTTTTTTGGCAAAGGCTTGTGTAAGTCTACTCATAGACTGGCCGCATCCATATATGCACTTGCACACAAAAAAAAATGTTTATAACCAAATTTCAAGATAAAACTTTTAGAGCTTTTGATAAAAACAAGGTAAAAATTATTGTAGAAAGGAATTTTTTTTTTTTGAGAGCATGCATGTCTATCATGCATGGAATACATGAATATCATGCAAAACAGTTTTTTTTTGAAAAAAAAAATTTAAAACCTCACTTGCATGAAAGAAAAATAATAAAAATAAAATTTTATTTTGTCAACCGTACAAATAATGCTAGAACAAGAAGTTTTTTTTTCTTTGAAAAAAAGGTATTTGACAAGACAGGATCTCCTTTGTATTGAAAAGTAATTTTTTTTTAAAATTGGCTTATCAGAAAAGTGACAAGGTACGTAAATGGATGTATTTTTTTAAAAAAATACAATAAAAAAAATACAAAGGATATGTCTGTGTCGGGACCACCCCCTGGCGGAGGTGAGGTCCCACCTGTGCTAGTCCTTGGATCAGTAGCTAGTACACACAGACAATAGAATTTGGATCACAACCAAGTCGATTAATTTACGTGAATTTACATCAGAGTGCGCCTCGTGGCGTCATTACATAAGTTCGGCTCGAAGGCCTTACAAAAGCGGAAGTCTTCTTATTTACAACTGAAATTCCCGAAAGAGGAAAGACCAAAACACTCCCCACAGGCAGAGCTGGAGGAACGCAATCCTAAGCGTCGGCATACTCCCCGTCCTGGACTTCGTCGGTGAAGGCGTAGGCTTCGGGGTCTCCGTCTTCAGGGTCACGCTGGTACTCGAACCTCTGGCGTCGGAATCAGAACCCGCGGCAAAGCGCGAGGGTGAGTATTGGTAAAAATACTCGCAAGTCAATTGACGTATGCATGTATATGGTCTAGACAAAGGATAGGTAGGGTTCAGTTGCGGAAAGCAAGTTTTGAAATAGTTTGCCTAAAGTTTTCAAAGCAATTTAGGGAAGAAGTGAGTGATCAAATTGATAAAACATTTAAATCATCCGGCCCCAGCCGACTCATGCCCCAAAGGCTGTCTCACGATACAAATCGTGGTTTTTACCAAAACATTTTCCTTACGGCTAATCCACCGAAGGACCAACAACTCTCGACGGCTAACCACCGTATGCATAATACCACACGTCGGTTAGACCACCGAAGTCATCTCCTCACGGCTAACCACCGTAGGCTCCCAAAACCAAAACACGGCACCTGCCGGTTTTCTCCTTTAAAACACTGAGAAACAGGGAAAGGAAAACTACCATTGTGATCAACCCACCGTCGTCCGCCCTTGACCGTGGGCACGGCTTTCTAGAAAGTTTTACACTCTACAGAGGTCGCACGCTTTTCCCATGAGACATGACTCCCTCCCGTCGGAGGTCATCACGACAAAGCCTTTAACAGTCTAGCTCTTGGCTGGCATCCCCTCTAAGGTTTCCACCTTGTTGCTGGTATCTCCAGTTGGCTGAAGCCCCCTCTTGAGCCTGGTAGGTTGGTGAATGCGTCGCGCCTACTCCACCACACGGGATGTCCAAACCAAGAGTTCGAAAGGTACTCAGCCAGGACTTGCCCATACAAGCACTCATGGTCGCACTGTTGTACTTAGTTTTGACAACCACAAGGTATCGGTCCTTAAGGACTGGGGTGGTTCCCACACTGGACCCGATTCTCGTGCTTACTGCACCAGCCAATCAATCCGTCCACCCAATCAAGTTTTATAAACATTTCCAGAAACCCCCAGGTGACATACCCGCCACCTGGCACTAATATTTTACCCACAGTAACACCCTGCTACTGCTAATAAAACAAGCACTTTACAAACAGGGAGATACTTTGAACTAAAATAGATATTAAATCGGGATAATTTATTCATCATGTGGTGATCATCTACTGTGACTAGTAGCATGACTAAGCAAGATTAATTAGACTAACTAAGGGGTGACAAGTAACTATTGATTAATTATCCTAAGGTTATCAAAAATCAGGATTAGAGACATAATTAAGTGTGTTAGGTTCTTAACTAAATTCCCTACCAAGAAGATAGTGATTAATCAACATAGCCATGCATGTTTAATAAATTTCTAACAAAGCATTTGTAAAACTAGGTATTGATATGATCAAAGGGAAAATTAAGGGAAATGTCAACATTGACTTGCCTTGACTGTGGTCGAACTCCTGCCCTTCGTGAGTTTCTGCTCCGGGCACGAGTCCGGTCGGATCTAACGATGGCAAATAACACACATTTAAAAACAACAAATAAAATAAAATAAAATAATGCATGCAAAAATAAATGGGATGCATGAAGATAATAAAACCATTGTTGTTGTTGTTGTTGTTTTGTTTTTTTTTAAAAAAAAATTCATTCTGAGATTTTTAGAAATTGATTTAAATTTTAAAATGGCATTCTTTATTAAAGATGTTTAGATAAATTAGTTTCTATAAATTTAGAAATTTAGAGATTAAATTAAATATTAGGTAAATAATTAAACACTTGTTCCTATCTGATTAACATATTTCAAAAATTCAATTTTCATTTTAACTAGATAAGAATAATTAATAAAGTATTAAATGCATGATTTTACATTTCTAAAAACACTATTATAGAAATCATATTAATAATCATGAAATGATATAAATGATATTTTTAAATTAAACTTCACATTTTTATGAGTTTTAGAAATTTACTTTCTTGATTTTGGATTTATATTTTTAAAGATATAAAAATAACAAGTTTTTCTATTTAATAATTAGATAGAGAAGGTGGTGGACCGGTCGTGGCCGGACGCGTGTGTGACGGGTCTGGCTGTGTGTGGCGTGGTCCGCTGACCTGCAGCGGCGCTGCCCATGCGGCGCGTGCGCCATGCACGGCGACGCCCAACGGCGGGCGATCGGTCGGAAATAGCGGCACAAGGCGCTTGAAGAAGACAAGATGCTGCTTTTCGCCGGCTGTGATTCTTGCCCAATGGCGGAGTGGAGGCGCGAGCGCTGGAGGCAGCCCAGGCCGCAACAAGCGGCGGACGGCGGCCTGGCGCGGCATACAATGGCGGCTGTCCGGCAATTGGTGGCGCAACGGTGGCAAAGGGACCCGCTGGCGAGGGCACCTGAAGCGAAGCGATGGCGGAGATGGCTCGCAAGCGCCTGGCGAGATCTGGCGAGCCATGGCTCGCCGCGGAGAGAGGAGGGAAAAGAGAGAAGCAAAGCGAACCCAAGGGTAGGGTCGATCTTCGGAGAAAGGGCGGCGGCGAGGTCGGCGGCGCGCAGGGAGAGAGAAAAGCGGAGTTTCGGCGGAGCGGTTCACCGGCGGCGAGGGGAGCGGGGCAGCGGGTCGGCGAGGGAGAGGAAGGCACGGGAAGAGTGTAGGTGGCGACGGTGAGGGGTGGGGTTGGCCGAGGAGGCGCGGCGACGTGACCGGGGCAAAGCGGAAGAAGGGGCACGTCGCCGCCCTATTCCGGTGAGGGAGAGGCTGTACCGGCGGCGAGAACTTACTCCAAGGGGGCCAGGGAGGACGCGGGAGCATGGAGAAGGGGGCTTACCCGGTGGTGAGGTCTGACGGCCGAGGAGGCCGGAGCCGGTGGTGGGCTGCTCGCCCGACGACGATGGATGAGCAAGACGCGAAAATGGGGTCGAGGTGAGGGAAGAGGGTGGCGGGGATCGGGAGGGAGGTCTTGAGTCGATTAGAGTGAGAGAGAGGTAGTGAGGGAGAGGGAGGAGAAACCGAGAGAGAGAGAGAGAGGATTTAGGCTGGATTAGGAAGGGTAAAAGGAAAGGCGGTTTAGAAAATGCCCAAATTGGGAAAGGGCAAAAAGGGAAGGTCCCTTTTGGGAACAATTTGACAAGTGGAGCCCACTTGTCATAGAGAGGGGAAGAAGAGAGAAACTAGTGAGCTAAGGAAATTTCTATTTTATCTAATTACTACTTGATTCATAATTAATTAAATTTAAAATTTTTTATTTGGATTAAGCCTTTAACTAGTTGCTTCAAAAGCCTAATTTGAAATTTACCAAATTTTACAAATTAGTAAAATAGGGATTAAGTAATTTAAGCAAATTTTAAATTTAAGTATTTTAAAAGCTAAACCCTTAAATATGTTTTTAAGAAAATTAACCATAGTAACATACACATTTTCAAAAATAATGTTTTGTTTTGATGATTTTCCTTTGCAATTCTTGATTTATGCAATGATCATGCAATTTCAAGATTTTCGAAAAATGGGGATGTTACAGTCTGTTTTATTTTTTTTATTTAATTGACAATTCATATTTTCTTTTATATTCGAAAATAACATTTTTGGGAATAAAATTTTGAAGGAAATTGCATTGTGTGAAAATTTTATCTTTGAAAATAATCCTGGGTATAAATTTAATGGAGGTAGCTATTTCCTCTAAAATAAATAAATAATAATAAAACTCTTTTTAAGTATAGTGGTACAACCATTAGTTATTTTTGGAAAGATGAAATTATGGAACACTAGAAATATAGGTTGCCCTTTTTCTAAAAACAAAAAAAAAAATCGTTTGATGAACTTTTAAAGTAACACACCTAAAAAGTTTCAAAACAGTTAGTTTATTTGCCATTTTTTTTCCAAAAGAGCCAATTCCTGATAGATTAGAAAGATGAATGGACACTTAGAAAAGTTTTTAAAACAGCCGACCATTTGGATAGAAAGGGTGAAAAAGAGGTAGAGTGACCAAGAAGCACTATCCTAGGTTGATAGCAGTCTCCGGTGGAATAGGAAAGATAATATGATAAGAAGTGGTTTTTCTTGTATAAAAAGTACACTTAGTTGTTGTTTTTTTTTTATATAAAACTGACCATTTGTACACAACCGCTAATCAGTTTGTGACGAGATGGCATTCGAATACCCGTGGTACACGATACATACGTGTACACACAGTCAAACAAGAAAAGTAGCACTCAAAAATATTTCAATTTACACAACCAAGAAAAGTAACACTCAAAAAAATTAATTATTTTTTTAACATCATTCATTTTTTCCCATAAGCTCATGCATAGTGAACAGTACGTGTGCATTTATTATTATTATTTTTTAACAATGCATGCCTACTGTTTTTGGTTTTGGAAAAAAATTTGAGTTTTTTTTTATACAATTTTGGGAAAACACAGAACGGCTACTGTTCATGAACAGTACACGTGTTTTTTTTATTATTTTAACAAAAAAATTATTTCTTCTTATTTGTTTGGAAAACAAAATCATATTCCTTCTTATATGAAGACCATTACCATTATTTTCTTAAAAGAAAATTATCTAGTGCAATTTTAGTTAGTTTTTTTTTGAACAATATTTGGAAGCTAAATATAGTATGGTATGAACAACATTTTTTTTTGTTTGTTTTTATTTAAAAAAAATGAAGCTACGGTATCCCTACTGTAGACAAACAGTAAGTTTACTTTACTTTTTTTTTAAAAAAAAAATTTCCCAAAAATTGAAACACACGTATACTAATGAACAGCGCATGAATTTTGTTTTAACAAGATACAAAATTTGGTTCCATAATGAATATTTATTTGGTTAAATCAGTAAGCCTTAAAAAGAATTATAATCCAATTTTGGGGAAAAACAAGAAGCCGATACTGTACGTGAATGGAACAGTTCACGTGAATTTTTTTTTTTAAAAAAAACAGTACGCATGCTTTGTTTATCACTATTTTATAAAGGATATTAAAATCTTTCTTCACTCATTAAACTTAGTTTCCAGCACACATGTTTGAATAGTTGTACCTCAGGAAAATTGTACAATCTATTCCACACAATTTTTGCCAAAAACCTATCACCAAACTAAAAGGTCTAATCATCCTAGCATTAATCTTGCACTCAACACCATCTTCAACCTTGAAGTTAGCCGGTGTCTATTGAAGCACGATGAGGTTCCACGGTACGCGACAGTAGATATCAACGACATCGTAGGTCTAATAGTTGACAAGGGTGAATGATATTGACTAAGTTTTGAACAAGAGGAGGAATAAGAAACAAGTAAAAATTATGACTAGGGGATACAGAAGAAGGTATGAGAAGAGATGGAAGCAAAGATTTTTGGGTAAGAGGGTGAGAGAATAGAGGACTCGGAAAAGATGGACTCATTAAATTATTTTGACTCATTTAATTATTTTATAAAATAATCCTAAGGTTTTCCGGTCTAACTAGCGCATCCCTACAGCCAGTGTGGCTCTGATACCAACTCTGTCGGGACCCGGTTTTACTAAATCGAACCCCTCTGTGGTAACAGTACGTGTCCCAAGGATCAAGCACGTACCCACAGTAAAACAGGAATAAAGTATCAATACCAACACTGCATTAACTAATAAAATAAATCAGAGTACGGCGAAGCAATTATTACCATATAATATAGCATCAGAAAATCCAAATGAAAACAACTGAAGTAGACCCATCATCAGCCATAGGCAAACTGACTGGGGAAGCTTCTAGTATTCCGGATCACCTTCCGGGGAAAATCCAACGTTCCTGCGTATCCTCACGGTCCTGACCTGCTCGTGGAATAAGCAGCCCCGAATAAAAGCCGGGGTTAGCACGCGAATGCTAGCAAGTCTTTCCTGGGAAGAGCCAGGCTAGGCTCATCCTAGGAAAGATAGGGGCTCATTTGCATAAAAGCATTTAACTTAGTAGTATAAAAGTATTTAGCAAAACATAAATAAATAAATAGTAATTCTCATGATTAATCTCAACAATAAGGTAAACATGGCATAATTCTCAAACTCAGTGTCTCATATCTCAGATTTCTCATTAACTCAAATCATCATCTCAATAAAGTTCTTATGCTCGTTCTCGTTCTTCAAGAATCATCTAGCAACGGCACATGGCCGGAATAACCTTACCCAAGTCAAATTGATTAAGGAGTGGCTACGATGTGAAAAACCACCAAGATGCTCATAACCGGGAGCACGGCCATTCGAATGGGTTTACACTCTGCAGAGGTTGCACGCTTTCCCCGCAAGATACGATACTCCCCCGTCGGAAAACATCGTAACAAAATCCATCAAAAGACCAACCCCGAGTTTGACACAGTCATACCTGATATTCACACAAGTACCCTGGGGGCTCCGACTGTACCTGATATTCACACAAGTACCCCGAAGTCCAACCCCAGGCTATACACCGGCGATGACGTATCCCTCGGGAGCTCACCCACGGTGCAAGGACGGTGGCACTCCCGACGTTACTCTCCCTCTAGATCAGGCCCGTCCCATTCCGAGCTTGCGGTCGCACGGGAAATTCTCAGTTAAATCCATCACGATCATCGGTCCTTAGGGACCGGAGCGTCGACTCAAGTCACCCGCTCCGAGTCAAATTATTAGTTGGTCAAATTTTAATTAATGAGTGAATAAACCCACCATAAACCAAATTTCACATATCTCAAGCTCAGATACTCCACATTATCATATTAAACTGCTTAATAATGATCATATGAGTGGGAATCACTCCCCGATGACTAGCTAAGCAATGCTAAGCCAACTAATAATTTTAAAACAGTAGCAAATTACATAATATTATTATCCTAAGGTTTGTCTTGATCGTGGGTGCATATCATATAAATAAACGATATACTTTGGGAATTACTATAGCAAATACGCATAATTTAATTAGATAGCAATTTTGGCAAAATCTAGAAAATAGGATTCTAGGGGAAAGACTTGCCTTCCTGATCTCCTTGACCTTGGGGAACGTCAGCGGCGTCGGCGAGCTCTCCTTCGTCACCCGTGTAATCTATCACACGCAAATCGAGAAAAACAATAATAAATAACAAAAACAGTAAGTAAATTGAAAAATTATGTAAAAATTTCAGTAGATAGATATGAATTTTGTGAATTTTTAGAAACTGGAATTGCCGATTTGGAGTTCGGATGAATTCATAGCGAAATAGTGAAATATCACTATCATGAAATTCGAAATTGGAAAAGGTCTTGTAGCTCATGGTAGTCTTGTGTAAAACCCCAGCGTGAAGGGATAAGATCTTGGCTGCATCTGCATCTTGAGGTGAGAAAAATTCAAAGAAGGAAGAGAGAGGAAGCTAGAGAGAGAAAGAAGAAGAGAGGAAGAAGAAGAGAAAGGAAGGAGGAGGAGGAAGAGTGGGCGCCGTGGCGGATTCCGGCGAGGGGCGGCGGTCCGGCGAGGTCATTTGGCGGCGGCGCTGGCAAAAGCGTTGAGCGGCGGCGGCACGGCGTGGTCCCGTGGCGACGTCTGGCCCGGCGGCTAGAGCCGGTGGTGAGGCGCTGGCGGCGCGTCTCACGGTGGTGGCCGGCGTGGCGGCGCACGATAGCGGCAGCAGCATGACGGCGGCTTCGGCCGGCGAGTCTTGCGGCGAAGGTCTTGTGGCGTCGCGGCCTCAGCGGCAGCGGCGGCGGCGCGCTGGTGCGAGGCGGCGACGATGCAGGGGCTCGATGACGGGAGCAAGGCGGCGATGGCTCGGCGGTGGGAACCCGCAAGACGGGAAGGAACAAAGGCTGAGAAACCACCTCCGCGATGGTGGCGGCGTCGGTACCGCAAGGCGATGATGGAGGCGGGGTGACGGCAGTGCGTGTAGATTGATTTTGGGGTGGGATTATGCAAGTTTTATGGAGGAGTTGGAGGTCGATTGGGCATGAGATCAAATTGGTTTTGGAATCGGTTAGGATTGCTTGGGGTTGGTTTGGAGATGAAACCGGCCGGGATATGATGGTGGTGTTCTAGGCGGTGTTGGGCTCGGCCAAGAGATGGTTCGACTGGGATGGTATGACCGGGGTTGTTTGACCAAGGAGGATAATTAGGAAAAAGTAAAAAAAAGAAGGAAAATAGATAAAAGGGGAAAGAATAAATTAATATAGAAAAGGAAAGTTTTTTTTTTGAAGGTATGAGATGTAATTTGTAATTGAAATTGAGTTTAAATAAAACTTTGGATGTTTTCATTTTGGGATGTCGCAGTTAGGGAGCTAGAAACGACACCCTGACCATCGTTGCACTAGGGGAACCTTAGGGTTATGATGCCGAAATTTCGTCTCTGATCCATAGGTTCCACAAAGGTCGTAATCAAACTGGTATTTGTGGGTGGGTTTAGAAGCCTCCCTAAGCCTTTTGTAATCTAATCTGTATATGGATTGAAGAGGAATGGAAGAAGACGGGAGTTGGATATACGATGGTTGGCGGCAGAATAGACAACACACCGATGAATGGTACGAGAAGACTCGTGAATTCGTGTGTCGTGCTTTCGAGCGACCCTCGACCCTAACATCGCGTATGTGACCTATCCATGTGCTCAATGCCTTAATTGTCAAAAGAAATCGCGAGACAGGATGGAGTTGCATTTGTGCAAGGTTGGGTTCAAGGCAGCGTATCATCGATAGGAATACCACAGCGAGGGGGTCCGGGATGTTCCAGCAGATCCAGTTGAAGGTTTCGATGAAATCGACCGGATACAGGACATGATGGAGGACTATGGCCACCATTTCGAGGAAGAGTCCCCGCATCCGTGACTGAATTTTTGAACCTTCTGTCGTCTGCACACAAGCCGTTGCATGAGAAAACCACGGTGACCCAATTCTCAGCGGTATCACGTATGATGGCGTTGAAGTCTAAGTTCAATTTCTCTATCAACTGTTTTGACAAGATTTTGGCTCTGTGGTGCTCTGTCCTCTCTGAAGGTCACAAGATGCCATCGAACTAGTACGAGCCGAATAAACTCATCAGTGGACTAGGAATGCCATACGACAAGATAGACTACTGCCTTAATCACTGCATGCTGTATTACAAGGACGATGACAAAAAGGCAAGGTGCGATCGTTGTGGAGAGTCAAGATTCGTAGAAACGATCGATGCAGATGGCAATATCAAGCAATTTAGTGTGCCAAGGAAAGTGTTGCACTACTTCGTGTTGACAAAGCGCCTTCAACGGTGTTTCATGACAAAGGAGACATCGCAGCAAATGAGATGGCATAAGGAGAGAAAACGGCTGAGGGATGATGTTATGGTCCATCCGTTGGATAGAGAAGCTTGGAAGCACTTCGATCAAAAGCATCCGGGTTTCGCGGCCGATCCAAGAAATGTGCGTCTGGCATGTACGACCGACGGGTTCACTCTGTTCAATTTGAACACCCAATCGTACTCTTGTTGGCCGGTCTTCGCGATCCCTTTGAACCTGCCTCCGTCTCTCCTTATGAAGGAGGAGTTCATGTTTCTGTCTCTAATCGTATTCGGTCCAAGGAATCCTGGGAAACACTTGAATCTTTTTATGAGTCCCTTCGTGAAGGAGCTATAGGAGCTGTGAGAAGAGGGGGCAATGACCTACGACCGATCAACGAACAGCAATTTTTCGCATGAGGGCAGCATATTTGTGGTCAATTCATGACTTCCCCTTGTACGACATTTTTCGGGCTGGAGCACGCATGGGTGACTGTCTTGGCCGATATGCATGGATGATACATAGACATTCTAGGTGGTGAATGGTGGCAAGACTTGCTTCTTTGATTGTCACCGGAGATTCCTAAGGACCAACCATCCCTTCAGAAAACAGAAGACTGCATTTCGCCAGAACACGGTGGTCAAAAAACAAAAACGTGGCCATTTAGAAATATGAGAAATAAATGATTGGCATAACAACCTGGCCAAAGGGAGGAATGACATGTATGAGGGATACGGGGTCTAGCGTAATTGGACACACAAGTGCTCATTGTACTCTCTCCCGTACGCCCAAGACTTGTTGCTACCACATGACATCGATATGATGCACCAGGAGAAAAATGTTGCGGAGGGCATATTTGGCACAAACCTTGACATTGCCGACAAAACAAAAGACAATCTCAAAGCACGTCTCGACTGCGCGCTGAAATGCAATTGACCGTCAATGAACATGATAGAAGGGTGGATGAAGAAGCCAAAGGCCCTATACTGTCTCACTAGTGCACAGAGGGGAGAGGTTCTCCTTTGGTTCAAAGAGAAGTTGAAATTCCTCGACATGGTATGCATCAAGCTTTGGTCAATATGTGAGCATTCCTCACCGAATGATACATGGCATGAAGAGCCATGACTATCACATTTTCATGAGGGACCTAGTACCCGTCATGTTTCGTGGGTACGTCCCCGATGACATCTGGAGAACCCTTGCAGAGCTGAGTTACTTTTATAGAAAATTGTGTGCTAAAGAGATCAAGAGGGAGGAGATGGTGTAGCTTGAGGAGGATATAGCTGTGCTCGTCTGCAAGCTAGAAAAGATATATGTCCTCGGTTTCTTCAATCCAATGCAGCATCTGCTTGTCCATCTTCCTACAGAAGCAAAGCTTGGAGGACCCGTGCAGTATCGATGGATGTATCTCATAGAATGACGTCTGAAGAGCGTCCGAGCAAGTGTGAAAACAATGCCCAGGTGGAAAGTTTCATGGTAGAGGCCTGCTTCATCCAAGAGATCTCTAACTTCACAAATAAATACCTAGCAAGGAAAAACAACGTAAACATACAAATCCCGAGGTATAACACCGTTAGCCGTATGGTTGATTCTGACCTGAAGTTGTTCCAAGTCCTAGACGCTCCAGTCGGATAGAGTACGAGGCGTGAGCTCACACGGTAGGAAAGGGTTATTGCGTCGTTGTATCAAACAAGCCATGCAAATCCTGTGGTTGTGCTGATCTGTCGGGACCCCCCTGGCGGAGGTGAGGTCCCACCTGTGCTTTACCTGTGCTAGTCCCTGGATCAGTAGCTAGCACACACAGATACAGAATTTGCATCACAACCATGACGATTAATTTACATAAATTTACATCAGAGTGCGCTTTATGGCGTGGTTACATAGTTTGGCACGAAGGCCTTACAAAAGCGGAAGTTTGTATATTACAACTGAAACTCCAAAAGAAGAAAGCTGAGGCAAATCCCCACAGGCAGAGCTGGAGGAACACAATCCTAGGCGTCAAGGTACTCTTCGTCTTGGATCCCGGCGGCGAATCCTTCGTCGTGGTACATCTCCTCCTCGGGGTTCCATTGCTGTTCGCTTCCTGCTCGTTGGAATGAGCAGCCCCGCATAAAAGGCGAGGGTGAGTATACTTTATACTCAACAAGCAAGGCTAACTACCATGCATCTAAGGCTTGACAAAGGAGAGTTAGGGGTTCCTTTTTGCATAAAGCCAGTTTTATAAAATTTTACCTAAGGTTTTATAAAATGGTTTAAAACGTGTTGAGGAAAAACAAATGTTCGAATCATTTTCTTTGATGTTCCGGCACCCACCGGTTTTTACCCAACCTGGCTACACACGGCACCCACCGTGTAGACACCCTCATCGCCCACAGCACCCACTGTGAGGAGAAAAGACAAAACACACGACCGCAATCGTGGTTTTCCTTTGAAACACCATTTTGAAAACAAATAGAGAAGAAGTACCATGAGGCAGCTCCCCGTCGTCCGTCCTTGACCGTGGACACGGCTATCATGATAGTTTTATACTCTGCAGAGATCGCACGCTTTTCCCATGCGAGGTGGTTTTTCCCGAGGGTGCCCCCAAAGGAAAAGATCACCATAAGGCCTTTTTCCAACCTCCTCCTAGCTAAGGCATTCCCGCTAAGGTTTCCACACCGATGCTCCTCTTGCGCCAATAGAACAGCACCTACTGCCTACTCCACCGACTGGAATGCCAAAGCTAGGGGCTGAGGGATACTCAACCAGGGCCCGCCCATACAGAGCACCTGCAGTCGCCTTTGTTGTACTTAGCTCGTCTACCTCAAGGAATCGGTCCTTACGGACCGGGTGGTTCCCACTGGGCCCAAGTCTCGTGCTTTCATGCACCCACCTTGCATCCATCCACCCCGATCAGGTTTTGCAAAACAGTTTTACCCGATAGCACCCACTATCTTAACTATACCTATGACAGCACCCACTGTCCTTTTAAATCAAGCATTTAGACAAACATTTCATAATTGCAGCTATTAAAATGAACGACACTTCATTACTAAGCATTTCTAAGCAATATGCAAAACCTAATTCAAGGGTGAAGTTTAATATTAGCAGTTTTAATGACCTAGGGTAGCAAGGAGTATTTTAACAGAATAATTATTGATTGGGTGTTTAACTAAGCAGCTAAGTGATTAGCATTTTTAAATATAACATGTATTTTGTAAACTTCTAAGAAATTGAATTTCGTAACCATAGGACACAAGGTTCAGCACTTGCCTTGCTCAGCAAATTCCTGGTGATCCTCCAGGGGATTGGTCACAAAACTATCGTCGTTAGGACCTAGCAAATAAAACAACCAAAATAAACACAACACCAAAATTAAATATAAAATGTATGCATATGAATGGATATGCATAAATATGATGAAGGTACTTTAATCTGAAAATTGTATAAATTTTACTTGACTTCTTTTTATAAACTTGGAAATTCTATTTTTTTATATGGAATTTAATTAATGTACATATGTAGCAACATATTTCTTTTTAATTGAGAAATGAAAAAATAAACTAATTCCTGAAATAAATGTTTTTGTTATTTTACTTCATTATTTCAGAAATTGCCAATTTATTTTTATTTATCAAAATCCATTAAGGTTAATTAATTTATGTCTTTATCTTTAATAAGCTAAATCTAAATCATGTATTAATATGCATCAAATTATTTAAATTATATTTTTAAATTAAAGTTCACATTTTTGTGATTTTTAGAAATTTATTTCATAAATTTTGGACTTATATTTTTAAAGATATAAAATCTACAAGTTTTATATTTATAAATCAAATTGGAAAAAGAAAAGGAAAAACGGGCAGGTAGGTGCTTCGGCATTTACCAAATTAACCCAGCTGTGGCGGCGGCCCACCACCATCTTGGCGGCTTCGGAGGCTTGCAGCTACAGGCAGGCATGACAGGCGTGGCGCTGCATGACTGACGCGCGCTTCCACGCAATAAGACGCGGCCTGGTTGGCAAGACGCAAGACGGATGCGCTGCTGGCGGCCAATGAGGCGGGCGTTCGGCCAAGGCCATGGTCGACAAAGCGGGCGGTCCGTCACCACTGGCCGGCTGACGGCGGGCTCACTGTCGGCTTACCTGAAAGAGGAGGAGGCGAGGCGGTTGGGGCGGCACGATTCCATGAGAGTGAGGAAAGAGAGAAGGAGGAAGAAGGCGGGGATGGGGTCGTGGCGAGGAAGGAGGCCGAGGAGGTCGGCGGGGTCGGGTCATGGCGTTCTGGCAAGACGGCCATGTGGCCGGCAGTAGTAGTAGAGGTAGGCGGCGGGTCGGCGAGGAAGAAGTGAGGCGGGGTTGCTCGGGGTGGCGTCGGAGAGGATGGGCGTGGCAGGAGGCTCGGCGACGTGACCGTGGTTAGGCGGGGCATGGCGTCTGTGGCCGAGGCCGGCAACGGCGAGGCAAAGATCGGGCATGGGGGTAGGCTCTAGGGAGCTGGGGAAGGAGAGGGCAAGAGAGGGGATTACCCGGTGAGAGTGTCGACGGCGTCTTGAGGCGGTCCAAGCTGGCAAGGGCAAGCACGCTTGTTCGGCGACAATGGCGGCGACACTGGAGAAATGGAGCGAGGGAGTGAGTGGAAGGAGGTGATGGAAGGGATCGGTGGGGAGGTCTCACCGGCGAGATCGAGAGGGGCGATGGGGAGTGAGAGGGAGAAGAAACCGAGAGGAGCTGTGTCTCGGTTTGTCCGAGAGAGAGAGATGAGAGGGAGTGAGTGGGGGGTTTAGGTAGGATTAGGGAAGGGTAGTTTAGGGAAGGGCCCAAAAATAGGATATTTCTATTTGGGGAAAAGGGCAAAATGGGATTTTCCAATTGGGGAGGAATGACAAGTAGGGTCCACTTGTCATAGAGATAAGAGGGAATTTAGTGTTTAGGGCTAAAATACATTTTCACTAAATCTAATTAGTTTTTAAATTTGCTTATTAAGTTTTTATTTAATTTGTAGTTCAATTAATTGGCTATCTTCAAATTTAATATGAAATGGTTAATTCCTAAACTTGTAAAAATAGATTTGTAGTATTTTAGATATTTTCAAATGAGATATATTTATATATACATATTTATAAGTTAAATCCTTAAATAGGTTTGTAGAGGAAATATTTATAGTAACATGCACATTTTTCAAAAATGATTTTTTTTTAAAATTTTGGATTTCACATGTGATGATGCATGTGATGATGCCATGATGATGCATTTTCAAAATTTTTAAAAAATGGGGATGTTACATGATCGACTGAAATTTCTTTTTTTTTTCTCAGTCAACTGTCCAATAGACACTCCCATGCTAGTAACATATAATCGGCTCAGTCCAAGCATAGTACCACCGCGCTTAATCTTTTTTAGCGACCAGAAAAGGTGCTATGCATGTATGACCTCGCCCTTGCGTGTGCTTGATTTTAAACAAAATTGGGCTAGACGTTAAAAAAACTGTAAACGTGAGACCAATAATACGCACGTACCTAGATTGACGCAACAATTAATTTAGGTTGGAAACTTAGTAGTTACGAAAGTTAGGGTATCTCAATCAGCCTTAACTGAGGTATTTGATTGGAGCTACACAGGTCGAGGCCCCTATATAATTGTACTGCCTGCAGGACACTGGTCACTGGTCAGTGACCAGGACGGCAAGCGGACGGCAGCACAGCTACGCAAGATCGAGCATGGCCGGCGGCGAGGCTCAGGCAGCGGCGCCGTTGCTGGAGAAGAAGCCCGAGGTGTACTTCGAGGGCTGCCCTGGATGCGCCATCGACCGCAGGAAGGCGGCGAATCCAGGCATCCCCTACGGGCTCTTCTTCCACATCTGGATCATCAACCTTGTGTCAAGTACGTCCATACATATATGTAGCTTAATTTCTGGCTCCTGCTAGTTAATTGTTGCCTCCTGCAAAGTTTGGAACACAGGAGGGTAAATGTGTTAGGCTTTAGACGTGCAGATCTCTTTTTACACTTAATGAAATACTAGACGACCAAAGAGGGGGTGAATGGGAGGTTTGAAGAATTTTTTCAAACCAGTACTTCTCGAATCCACCCTTCTCTCCAAAAACAAGAACACTCAACAACTATACGTACCCCTAGTTGTACATTGAGAAACCATGCTAAAATAAGAGGAATTTTAAACCATATTTCTGGTTGTTGAGCGCTCAAACAAAAGAAAATTCGTGCAAGGGTTGTTGAAGCATAAGACAAAATAACCTAACACCAAAAACACTTTTAGAAAGTAAATAGAAATATTTTAGCAGAAATTGATTCTGATCACAAGAGTGGTTGCTAGCATTCTTGAGCTCTAAAAATTATGAAAATTTCTATTCCTATGCCTTGATGAGTCATGCAGCCTCCAGCCAAGTTTCAGATCAAAACTCTTTACAAAAAAATCAGAAAAAATCATGAAACAAGAACTGCCTGGAACTCGCGTACAGAAAGTTTAGGGCTCGGTATTCACCTCATAGCTCCCAAACAAAAAATCTGAATGACTCCAAAATTTTTCAACAGATCAATATGGAAGTCACGGACCTTCTCTCACCAGAATCACTCAAAAAGAAATTTTCTAGATTTTTCAAAAAATCATACACGAACAGCTGCGCGAGTAAAACCATCATGTCTTCAAGAACAAGAAAGACAAGAACTTGATCTCTTGTTTATAACAGGTTGCCAAGGGTCTCAAATCATGTGTGCAACCTCAAAACATCATGGATCAGCAGCATGTAGAAGAAGGGGAGGCAAATAAACAAGTTGTAAATAAAAACACCAAAGAAACTAGAACGAAAAGTATGAACTAGACAAGAATGATGCCATGATATGAAGAACTAGTTTCTTTGCTTGAGAGGGTTTGTTCACAGCCACACCTATGTGGGCAAAGCTCACAAAAGAGCAGAATACAAGTTATAAAACATCAGCTCAAGACTTGGTAGAGACAACCCCCTCCACCCCTTCTTATATAGGGTCGTAGGCCAAACATGTCATTTTCTTTCTATTTAATTAATTTTCAATGTGGGTCCATGTGTAAGTGTCTTCTTCTGCCTCTCTCCTTCCATGCTCTCTCTCGCTCCCTCGTCATGGCGCCGGGGCTCGGGGCTGCAATGGACGGCGACTAGAGCAAGGAGCTAGCCAGCAGCCTGTCGGGCGGAGGATGGTGGCGCTGCGCTCACGGGGCAGGGAGGGAGGTGGCCAGGGGAGAGGGTCTCAGACCCGAGATCCAAGATCTCCCCATCCCAAACATGCTGCTGGGGTATGACCATGGCACGGTCGAGCACGGCGGACGCACTACTAGGAATCGGGCCTTTAGTCCCGGTTCCAAACGGGCTTTAGTCCCAGTTTTGGAACCAGGACAATACATTCCTTTACCCGGGACTGATAGTGCTACAAATATTTAAAAATAACTTACGGATATATGAGAGTAGTGGGACTCGAACCTAAGATCTCAAAACTACATACTCACCCTTCTAGCCAACCCACCCCCGCACGTGTTCTGATATAACTAGGATATGCATTCCTTTTAAACTTTTCTGAAACGAGGCATCAGTCCCGGTTCGTAACACGAACCCCGACTGATGAGGAGGCATCAGTCCGGGTTCGTGTTACGAACCGGAACTGATGAGCACCTATGCCAGCTGTTTTGTACCCGTCTGTCAAATGACTTATTAGTACCGGTTCGTATCATGAACCAGGACTGATGTCAGAGCCCAACCGGGATTGAAGCCTTGGAGCCACGAATCGGGACTGATGCCACTATCAGTACCGATTCATGTCCAATCGAAACTGATGCGCCGGTATTAAAGACCTATTCTTTAGTAGTGACGTGTGGTCACGACTCACCGTGGCCACGGAGCAGCTCCATCTTGGCGTACGCGGCATCGCAGGGGGAGGCCTGCAAAATGTCCTTCGCAACGTCACGTGTGGTGGCGGCATCCTCATGCCTAGTCTCGAACGCGACGTACCGGGGTCGGCGGAGCTTGCACGGTCGAACCACTCGCCGAAGAGCACCGGCGCGGTGTACCGTCGTGGCGTAGCTGTTGGGAATAGTCCCAAATTGGTTGTTGGGAGGGCTTGAGCATGGTTTATAAGAGCATCTCCAGCAGAGCCCCTATTCAAGCCCCTAAACTAAAAAATAAGGGTTGTGGTAAAAAAAATGCACTCCAGCAAGGCCCTTACTCAAGCCCCTAAAATAAGGAGGCCCCTAAATCTCCTCCTCCAGCCCCAATTCTTAGAGATCTTTAGGGGCCCCCTACTTTTCTGTTGGGGGTGTGTTCCCTCCCGCGCAACTCCTGCCGCCGCCGGGCCGCCGCCTCGCCGCTTCCGTCGCGCCCCCGCCTCCTCCTCTTCCCCATCGTTGCCCGTCGCCTCCTCGTCATGTTGCTCCTCACTCGCCAGAGATCTGGGCCGTCGCCGTCGCTGGCCGTCACCCGTCGCTCGCCGTCGTCTCCTCCTCTACCCCGCCGCCGTCTTCTCCAGCTTCGCCACCGACGCCGTCGTCGCCGCCCTCGTCGCCTCGCCAGATCCGCCTGCCGTCTCCCGCCGTCGTCGCCGCTCCCCCTTTGTCTCGCTTGTGAAGAGATGAGGGATGAGAAAAGAGGAAAAAGAAGAAAGAAAATAAAAGGATATTGAAAAGAAAAACAAAGAGTCATTGACGAGCTGGTCCCACATGTCATAAGCAAATAGGGGCTGAGATTTAGGGGCTAACTGCTGGAGTTGAAGACAAAATCAGAGACCCCAAAAAATAGGGACAGCCCCTAAATCAAAAGTAGGGACCCTGTTTTAGGGGCTATTGCTGGAGATGCTCTAAGGGTGAGGGAGCACCCCCTCATTGAGCTAGCTTTTTGGGGGGAGATAGCCCAAGAGATCTTGGCCCGCTGCTCTGGTTGGGCCTGCAAGTGTATCGCGCCCAACGACTGGGTCCGGACGCTAAGTATGTGGTGGCGCGGCAGTTAACAATTGGTATCAGAGCCTAGGTGGCCCAGGTGGTTCCCGGACAAGTCTCGGCCCAATGTGTGAGGAGGAGATTGTTGGGAATAGTCCCACATTGGTTATTGGGAGGGCTTGAGCATGGTTTATAAGGGTGAGGGAATACCTGCTTATTGAGCTATCTTTTTGAGGGGAGATGGTCCAAGAGACCTTGGCCCGCTGTTCTGGTTGGGCCTGCAAGTGTAATACGGCCCAACGACCTAGGGTCCGGACGCACTAAATATGTGGCTGGCGGTCCGGCTAACAGTAGCTCCATGGTGATCCAGCCCCTGTATGTGGTGGCGTAGTCGGAGACGCGGTCGAGGGCGCTGTGCAGGAGGAGCCGCGCCTCTTTCACGTCGTCGTCGGCCTTCTGCATCTCCAGCGCCTGCTCCAACCACCGTAGGGACCAGCCGCGGCCGCAGTCTGCGGCGCCCAACAGCTGGTAGACATGCTAGCTGCCGCTGCTCAACCGCTCAACGGGGAGGCATCCACCAGCTACAGTTCTTGGCGCCGGGCTTGCTTCTGCCACCATCCCGTTGGATGGCAGAGAGCAGCGTTGTCGCTGCAGGAGGGAGCAGGGGAGGGGACATACAGAGCTAATAAGAGAGAAGAGAAGAGAGAAAAGAAAGCTGATATGTGGGCCTGCATAGAATATAGATTTTTAAAATAAAAAATGCCACGTGGATAGCACGTGGCAAAAGAATCCATGAGTAGGCCTGATGGCAAAATCGCCTGCCGGATAGGGGTTATTTATACCACTTTACATACTTGTGGGACGGAATACCTGGTTTCTTAGGCTATGGTTAAGTGCACCGATATACATAGTTGAGGGGTTAAGTAGACCTTTTCCTAATTTTAAAATACCGAGCTATTACAACTTGTTCTCATACGAACTATAGGAGTATGTTTTATGCTCTGATTTATCTGCAACGTTAAAATTTGTTAATCTCTTGACCTAGCTAGTAATCGATATGAACGGCTATGGATGCCGACGGACATATTTCCACATCCTTGATGTCAACATATCTGATGGATGTCCACATGACTATGTTCTACTGTTGATTGATCTGCCAATGTAATATGCTTAACATTTGTTTCCTATATTGCCCGTGATACACCTTTTTGCATGTTGTGGATTGATTTGTTCTATTTATTTACACATATTGAGTATTTTAAACCATGAATCTCTAATATTTGTTCGTTTTATTCTAGGTTTGCCAATATCGCTGATATTTCCCTTCATATATTTCATGGTATGTACATCTCACTATAAATAACTAATGGAATCAACAATTTCACGTGCATAGTATCACATTCACAATGTAATTGGCTGTTCATATCTAGCTATTGTAGTATGCACCTTGCCAAATCCATTGTGTGATGAAGTTATGATGATCGATAAACCATATATATCAAGTGGTCCATTATTACATACTAGCGAGTGGTTAAAGTAGACATGGGTAGATACGACAATTTCCTCATGAACCAAATCTTTAAAGGGATAAGTTTATATTATACCCTCAACTATAAAAAAAGTTTATTTTACACCCAATTGTAAAACCAATTAATTAATACCTCCATATAACAATGCTGGATCACGTTACAGCTTAGATGATCTAGCTGAAAGTTTGTGGATGTGGCAACCAATTTTGTTCACATCACTCCTGCATGCGGTATAGTTAGTGATTTCTAGTCTCTAAAAATTCTTAAAAAAAATCCTCATAAATAATTTGGGGCATAAGTATCATGTGAACTTTTTGTTTGGAAATTTCAATTTTCAAAACTATTTTTAATTAATTCAATCAAAATAATTATTTTCACATTTTTAATCTTTGAGAACCTCAAAATATTTTTCCCATGACCCTTATGCCCAAAGTATTTTTGACAACGTGTGACGCCCTAAAAATTCCTAAAATTCGTTTTTAAATTCCCTTTCCAGATCCTAAAGCAATTAGGAGCCTGACCCTTAATCCCCACGGATTGGGCCTAACCAAACCCAGCCCAACACGTGCTCTCTAATCCCCATATATAATCCCCCAAATAAACCCTAATCACCCCCAAAATCAATCTGTGTTGCCGTCGCCTTGCATCCGCGTCGTCCACGCCGTCGTCGTCGTCATCCTCACCGTGCCACCCGGAGTCGCCGTCGTTGACATTGCCGAGGTAGCCGCGCCGCCTTCCCGCATGACCTCGCCTCCCTCTTTGCCGGTGTGTACACCGCCGTGGACGCCGCCCGCCGCCGCCGTCGCTGCATTCGTCGACGCCGCCGCCGCCTCCCGCCAGAGCGCCGCGCGCTCCTTCTCCCTTTCGCGCGGCCGCCTCCATACGCGCCGCCGTCGTCGCGAATTTCGGCCGTCGCGCCGCCGCGCAGCTCTGCGTCGAGCTTCGCTGCCGTGCCCTCGCCGCCGCCGCCGCCGCCGTCGCCAGACCGCCCTCGCCGAGCCGCCCCATCGCCGGCACCCCTCCATCCTCCCTCTCCTCTCCCTTCTTCCTTCCTCCTTTCTTCTTCTTTTCTCCTCTCTTCCTCTCTCTAAGCCCTCTCTCTCTCTATCTGTGTTTTGATTCTCAGCCACACAGCAGTGACAGCACCCAGCACCTTATCTCTTCACGTGTGGGTCGCGTGCTACAGTACCCGGCCCGCGTGCTACAGTGCAATTTTTCAATTCCCCGAATTTCAGCAATAGTGTTCCTTCACTATTTCGCTACGAATTCATTCGAACTCCAAATCCGGCGATTCCAGTTTCTAAATTTTCATAAAATTCATATCTATCTACTGTAATTTTTATATAATTTTTCAATTGGTTTACTGTTTTTGATTATTTATTATTGTTCTTCTCGATTTGCGTGCGATAGATTACGCGGGTGACGAAGGAGAGTTCGCCGACGCCGCCGACGTTCCGCAAGGTCAAGGAGAACAGGAAGGCAAGTCTTTCCTCTAGAATCCCAATTTCTAGATTTTACCAAAATTGCTATTTAATTAAATTATGCGTATTTGCTATAGAAATTCCTAGAGTATATCGTTTATTTATATGATATACACCCACGATCATGATAAACCTTAGGATGGTAATATTATGTAATTGCTAGTGTTTTTAAATTATTAGTTGGCTTAGCATTGCTTAGATAGTCACCGGGGAGTGATTCCCACTCATAAAAATGTTGTTACGCACTTTAATATGAGAATCTGGATTATCTGAGCATGAGACATGAGAATTTGGGTTTTATGGAGGGTTTATTCACTCATTAATTAAAATTTTGACCAACTAATAATTTGACTCGGAGCGGGTGACTTGAGTCGACGCTCCGGTCCCTAAGGACCGATGATCGTGATGGATTTAACTGAGAATTTTCCGTGCGACCGCAAGCCTGGAATGGGACGGGCCTGATCTAGAGGGAGAGTAACGTCGGGAGTGCCACCGTCCTTGCACCGTGGGTGAGCTCCCGAGGGATACGTCATCGCCGGTGTATAGCCTGGGGTTGGACTTCGGGGTACTTGTGTGAATATCAGGTACAGTCGGAGCCCCCGGGGTACTTGTGTGAATATCAGGTATGACTGTGTCAAACTCGGGATTGGTCTTTTGATGGATTTTGTTACGATGTTTTCCGACGGGGGAGTATCGTATCTTGCGGGGAAAGCGTGCAACCTCTGTAGAGTGTAAACCCATTCGAATGGCCGTGCTCCCGGTTATGAGCGTCTTGGTGGTTTTTCACATCGTAGCTACACCTTAATTAATTTGACTTGGGTAAGGTTATTCCGGCCGTGTGCCGCTGCTAGATGATTCATGATGAACGAGAACGAGCATGAGAACTTTTTGAGATGTGATATGAGACTTTGAGAATATGAGATTTGAGATACTGAGTATGAGTATTATGTCATTTGTCGAGAATAATCATGAGAATTGCTATTTATTTATTTATGTTTTGTTAAATGCTTTTATACTGTTAAGTTAAATGCTTTTATGCAAATGAGCCATTATCTTTCCTAGGATAAGCCTAGCCTGGCCCCTCCCAGGAAAGACTTGCTAGCATTCGTGTTCTAACCCCGGCTTTTATTCGGGGCTGCTTATTCCACGAGCAGGTCAGGAGTACGACCAGGAGTTCATTGCGGAGTATCCAGATGATGCGCAGGACTACTAGCTGCTCCCGTTCAGTGCGTGCCCATGGCCGTGATGGGACACCCTTATCGTTCTTTATTTGCTTCTTAGTTGCATTCAATTAAGACTTACGGTCATTATAAATTATTGTAATAAGTGGAGCTGTTGCACTCTGATTATTTTATTTAGTTATGCAGTGTGATACTGGTAATTCATCTTTGTTTACTGTGGGTATGAGCACGGATCCTTGGGACTCATACCGTTGACACAGAGGGGTTCGGTTTAGTAAAACCGGGTCCCGATACAATGTTTTTAGAATTTTCTAAGTCAAGAAAATTACCAACTATGCCACATGTGCAGGTGGCGTGGACCAACAAGTAGACACATTAGCAAAACCACCCATCTAAACCATCTATAGTGTAAGACGACTCAATATTGATCTATGGATTTGTTACACAATCGATTTTATAGTTAGGGAAGCAAATGGTTTTTTAATAGTTTAAGAGTGCAATATGGACATTTTTTATATTTTTATATAATCTATTTTTATCTTAAACATGTATATGACTTGCATATGCGTTACATATTTATGTATCATTGTGATATACTGGTCCATTAGAGCGATGGCCCATATGGAGTAGCGGTCTGATTAGTTTCAAATTACTCATCTATAGTACGTTGCAGGAACATATTACGCTAGCTTAGCCTAAATAGTAAATATAGCACTTCTGGGTTCACCTTTTACCTAAAGAAATGATGGAAGTGCAAGTGGGGAGTTATGCTTATGTGGGCCAAGCTGACGATGAGCTGGACTTTAAGTGAATTTTAGGACAGGATGTTGCAGCTATGTTGTTTGCCAGTATGACCACTCATAAGTAATAACAATGTATCTTATCAGTACACTTGTGTTAAAATTGATTACATCAGGATGTAGTGTGGCTTTTTTTTTGAAACCCTGGATAAGATTTGCTAAATATTGTATAGTTCTCTTCTCAACAATAGGTGAGAGATTTGCATGTTGCCGAAACTGTAGAAGACGTTGGATTTTACGTGGGTTTCATAGGTAAGAACCTTTGAAATGATTAAAATATTTTTTATTACCAAACTGAACGATTATTTTAAGCTCCATGTGCTATATTTACATATGATAATTAATGTTGTGTGCTTCCCATCCTTCATTAATGCCATATTCTTTATTCTTAATTTATAGGTGCTTCATATATGCTTGGAAGAGCTTTAACTTCAATTATTTGGGGAATATTAGCAGACCGTATTGGGAGGAAGCCGGTTATTGTGTGTGGAATTTTATCCATGTTAGTATTTTCTTCTTTTTCATTTGAAGTTGAATTAAGATACAACTAGGTACTTGCTTTCACCTAATATTTGTGGCCTACATTTGATTCATTGTCTGGTTAATATCTTAGGCTTGTATTCAATACTTTGTTCGGGCTAAGCACGCACTACTGGATGGCAATAACTACACGTTTTCTTATTGGATCTTTAAATGGAATACTTGGCCCGATAAGAGTATGACACTCATATGATTTAATATTCTATTTGATATTTAAGCACATAAATTTAGTGACTTGGCAATTGATATTTACAGGCTTATGTTGTTGAAGTTTGCCGGCCTGAGCATGAATCTATTGGATTATCACTTGTAAAATTGCAAATTTATACAAATATGTTTTTACTATTGTCCAATGTAATAGTTCATATCATGACATTTATTTCTCTATATGACTAGGTTAGCACATCATGGGCAATAGGTCTTATTATTGGGCCAGCTATTGGCGGCTATCTAGCACAGGTATAAAAAAAATTAATAAGAGTTTATATATTCATTTATGAACTAATATTATTAAATAATTTTATTTCATTTCATAGCCTTCGCAAAAATATCCAAAGATATTTCCTATCAACTCACTATTCGGAAGGTATGCTTTGTTACATGTGAATGTTTATTACATGTGAATGCAATTGTGTTAGACAAGTCACTTCAACTTAATTAATTTTATTTTTTTAGGTTCCCATATTTCTTGGCTTGTTTATGTATATCAGTGTTCTGTTTTGTTATCCTCATAAGCTGCATATGGCTCCCGGTATGTGCAACTTATCAATGTCATTCTTATCAATATTTTGAAATAACATGCAATGGTCTATGTTATTATGCTTCCATTAAGTAACATTTTTAGTACATGAAAACACATAAAAAATAGTGATGATAAATAAAAGCATTGAATGTTTTATTATAAATTTTGCAATTAATCAATTGTACTTGTATATTAAGAATGTTTAATCAAATGCCACGTAAGGAGTGACTGATAGGGCATGATATCTATTAGACTTCATTTGTTCTTCTTTGCAATAGTTTTCTCTTTATTCTTTACAATACTATTATTTAATTATTACTATGGTTTGTTGCATATTTCTTAATTTCCTTTAGCTATTGTAACATAAAAGATAACTTCAATGATCCTTTTAAAAACATGTGTAACATAATATTTCAGGAGACGCTACACAAGCACATAGTTGACAAAAAGGAACATAATGCAAATGAATCTTTGATTGTGTATTCGGTTGATTCTAAAGAGCTTATTGGAAAACATATTAGTTCATCTACAAATAAGAGCTTGTTTAAAAATTGGCCATTGATGTCATCTATTATACTCTTCCGTATTGTCTCTTTTGATGATATGGCTTACACAGAGGTAAGTTTTAACTAGTTTTTAATGATCAAAGTTATGGCATTGCTTTTTAAATATATATAAATTTTTAATTAAAATAATATATATTAATCTAGTAGGTATTTTTGTAAGATATAAGAATGACAACATTGATGAAATGTCCATATTTCTTTGATAGATGGCAATACAGAAGACGAGACCAATTAAAAATATGTTTTGTACTCCTATATCAATGTATAGCTAATTTGCTAATTCCATTCTTTAATTGAAACTAATAATATTATATTTACGGTTTTGTCTACATGAAGTATCCAATCATTTTTGTATGTGGTTAAGCCAAGAAAGAACCATTTACACTTAATTAACTATGTTCACAGATGTTTCATAGTTTTATCATGATTACATTTAAATATTTCAATGATATTAGCACTTTCTATGGATATGAAAGAACCAAATATAAATGCCTTCAGGCTATTTGCACTATGTTGATTATATAAGTTTTGCTTTTCATAGAATATTTACCTTTTCTAAAACTACCTCTAATGTTTGAAATCACTTCTTAGATATTTTCTCTTTGGTCTGAAAGTGATAGAATGTATGGCGGATTAAGTTTCTCATCTGAGGATGTTGGTGAAGTACTTGCAATTACAGGCAAGTTGAGAGCATTTTTTCCCTAATGTAAATTTTATGAAAGAAGAGAACCATGCAAATGTGGCTAAAATGCCAAAATGGCCTCGCTATTGATAGGACACATATAAAGTTATTGAGAACTAATTCTCTTAGGAACTATGCCTTTCATATCAACTTTTCTTATTATACATCACAATACTATTTGTCTTCAACAATTTCAATGCTTGTTTCCTCTTTTTACAGGTGCTAGTATTCTTGTGTATCAAACATTTGTTTATCCTCATATTGTGAAAGTCCTTGGACCAATAAATACTTCTCGTGTAGTGGTTGTGAGTTCACCTCTTCAAGTTACCATGATGTCTTAAATGAAACATTACTTGTTTTCCAATATTACATATTGTAACTATTTTTTTTTGCGGTTCTATCTATTGTGCTTCTTTTTATGTATCCGTCTATGACACACCTCATGCGACCTTGGTTGATGATAGCAGTAAATGTTGCATCAGTTTTTAAAAATAATTTTGTTGTGAGTAAACTCTGGACATAAATATATATTAAACATGGTTGATACAATTTATTGATAATACAAGAGATATTTGTTTTGTTTCTCTGTGCATTGGAACAAGAAAAAAAGTTTGCAATTTACATGACAACATTGGTTTCCATAAAGTAATTTTATGGTTTGCAAGTTTTGACAAAAGAAATTTCTTATTTCAAAAATTTCAAGAGTTGTTCGATCCATACTGGCTATTAAACATAAGATATTGTAATTGGAGAACATATTGTGTGCAATCAGACGTGACATACAACCACCATGCAATCAAACTTAAAAAGATGCAAGAAAATTAGAAAACATTTTTTGATATACTTCATGGTTTACTCCACCTATATGTAAAATTTCAAATACAAATTTGTTCTATGTACTGAGTAACTAAAAATAAAAAATTCTAACAAATTTGAATTCTCAACATTTGTCATTTTTTTTCTCTCTTTTGTTACTCCAAATTTAGAATGAATTTGAACTTGAAATTTCGCTAGTAGATAGAGTAAGTTTATAAGTACATCCAAAAATTGTTTAAAAATTTTTAGTAACTTTTTTACTGCACACCAAGCTTAATTGCGCACAATATGTTCCCTTGTAATTGTAGTATATTAGAGAGGAAATATTTAATTTATGTGTCGACCAAGTAAATTTGCCATAACATTACTAAAGTTGGATATTATATTCTTTTTTCCATATGTGTGTGCTGCACAAGAAAAAAAATATATGTGTATATATAGCATCGATATTAATTGGTCAACATCTTATTAATGTTGTCCATTGCTACATGCTTATTAGGTCACAATAATTACATGCTCTTACATTCTTCAAAATAATTCGGTGGTATGTACCTTTCTATTTTAGTTCATCTACTTCATTTTTTTTTTGTATAAGAACTTTTTAACATTGCCTCCCACATTGGAACTATCAGCCTCAAGTTCAAAGAGCAACAGCTAATGGCATAGCCACCACTCTAATGTCCTTTTTTAAGGCATTGGCTCCAACAGGAGCTGGCATTGTGTAAGTATAATTTGTTTTCAATAGCATTTATAATTCTAGGAACAAAATCTTGAATTCTATTTTTGCAATTTTAAATGACATCAAGTTTTTCTTCCAAAACTAAGTGTGCACTAGATGTATCCCCTTTTTACAATTACCAAAGTTCTAGAATGTATTTATTATAATTGGAGGCGGTTTAAATAATTTGTATTTTTGTCAAAAGATGGTGTGTGTGTGTATAATGTATTATTTGATGAAAAAATATTACCTAAAAACTATGGAATAATTTTTAATTAATGGTTGGTAAATTGATTTTCTCGTAATAAATGTAATGATTTAATAAATACATGTCCGATATCTAGTTGATATTATACTCACTTGTCAATGCAGGTTTTCATGGGCACAAAAACACCAACATACTTTGTTCTTTCCAGGTAAATGTGCAACAATACAATCCTGTAGTGATAACAAAATAATATTGTTTTCTTGGAGGTAGGGTTAGGTTGAGGACTTTGAGGTGCCCTTTTGTTGATATTTAAGATGAAATGCATTCCATGTTAAATATATAATACTTTGAATTTTGTAAGATGACCAAATGATAGCACTAGTCATTCTGGTTTATTTTAACATTTATGCTTGTGCCTTACACTTTTTGCACTTCACCCATTCCCGAATACTGCATCCATTAGATGGATGGTAAACCAAAATGGCATTATGATCTAATCATCACTTGATTTTTTCATTTTAGGTCTTGCAGTATACATAATTGATCTGTTCTATGCAATTTTTTTGACTTAATTTCTTTCTTTGAGTATGTAGGTGATCAAATGGTGTTCTTCCTTTTGGTCATTGTCGAGTGTATAGTACTCATTTGGACATTCAAACCATTCCTTGCTGTCCCAGAGCAATTTTCTTCAAACTAATCCTCCCCATTGAAGTTGAGTTTAATTTTTTTTAAAAAAATTTTAGTTGAGTTTCTTGAGGTTGTGTGGCATTCATGTCTTGCCTACAAGGATTGTAAGTCCTATATTATATGTGGATCAAGTCTAAGAAGTAAGAAGAAATGTAAGCCCTTATATGCTTTCTGCACTTTGGGGAGCTAATAACTGTTTATATGTATTGTCCATCTGGAGGGCACTTGGCAACCGTATAATATTTTCAAAGACATAAAAAATCTGCAAAAGAAGAAAATTGTCAGGACCCGGTTTTACTAAACCGAACCCTCTGTGTCAACGGTATGAGTCCCAAGGATCCGTGCTCATACCCACAGTAAATAAAGGTGAATTACCAGTATCACGCTGCATAACTAAATAAAATAATCAAAGTGCAACAGCTCCACTTATTACAATAGTTTATAATGACCAGAAATCTTTACTGAATGCAACTAATAGGCAAATAAACATTAATAATGGTGTCCAATCACGGCCACGGACACACACTGAACGGGAGTCCCAAGTAGTCCTGCGCACCCTTCGGATACTCCGCAACGAACTCCTGGTTGTACTCCTGACCTGCTCGTGGAATAAGCAGCCCCAAATAAAAGCCGGGGTTAGCACGCGAATGCTAGCAAGTCTTTCCTGTGAAGGGCCAGGCTAGGCTCATCCTAGGAAAGATAAGGGCTCTTTTGCATAAAAGCATTTAACTTAGAAGTATAAAAGCATTTAACAAATCTTAAATAAATAAATAGCAGTCCTCATGATTAATCTTAATAATAACATAAACATGGCAATTCCTCAAACTCAGTGTTTCATATCTTAGATTCTCATTATCTCAAATCATCATCTCAATATAGTTCTCATGCTCGTTCTCGTTCACCATGAATCATCTAGCAACAACACACTGCCGGAAAAACCTTACCCAAATCAAATTAATTAAGGTGCAGCTACGATGTGACAAACCACCAAGATGCTCATAACCAGGAGCACGGCCATTCGAATGGGTTTACATTCTGTAGAGATTGTACGCTTTCTCCGCAAGATACGATACTCTCCCGTCGGAAAGCATCATAACAAAATCCATCAAAAGACCAACCCCGAGTCTGTCACGGTCATACCTGATATTCACACAAGTACCCCGGGGCTTCGACCATACCTGATATTCACACAAGCACCCCGAAGTTCAATCCCCGAGCATTACACCGGCGATGACGCATCCCTTGGGACCTCACCTACGGTGCAAAGACGGTGGCAATCCCGACGTTACTCTCCCTCTAGATCAGGTCCGTCCCATACCGGGCTTGCGGTCGCATGGGAGATTCTCAGTTAAATCCATCACGATCATCAGTCCTTAGTGACCGGAGCGTCGACTCAAGTCACCTGCTCCGAGTCAAATTATTAGTTGGTCAAATTTTAATTAATGAATGAACAATCCCACCATAAACCTAGTTTCTCATGCCTCATACTCAGATACTCCACAATCTCAGGTTAAATTGTTTAATGGTGATCATGTAAGTGGGAATCACTCCTCAGTGACTATCTAAGCAATGCTAAGCCAACTAATAATTAAAAACAGTAGCAAATTACATAATATACTCATCCTAGGGTTTGTCATGATAATGGGTGCATACCATGTAAATAAATGACATGCACTGGGAATCACTATAGCAAATACGCATGATTTAATTAAATAGCAATTTTGGCAAAAACTAGAAAATTAGGATTTTAGAGGGAAAGACTTGCCTTCCTGTTCTTCTTGACCTTGCAGAATGTCGACAGCGGCGGTGACACGACGTGGGAGCAGCGCGCGGTTGGTGGCCGGCAACGCACGGGCTAAGCTCGGCGGCGCAGCAGGAGGACAGGGAGGCGGCGGTGCTACCTTGACGTCGGCGGCTCCAGGATGCGAGACGACGACGACGACGTTAAGGCTACGGGCGGCAGCACGACGGCGGTTTAGATCGATTTTTGGGGTGATTAGAGGAGGGTTAGGGTTTATATAGCGGATGTTAGGGATGAACACATGTTGGGCTGGGATTGGGCTTGGCCCAATCCACGAAGGATTAGGGTTAATCCCTAATTGTTTTAAGATTCGAAAAAAGAAAATTTAGGGAAATAATTTTTTAGGGTGTCAGAAAAATGAAGCCCAATAGATGATAAACCTACAAAATGCATAATTGTAAGTACTTTTACATATATAGCAAAATATGGCTTGGGAGAAATTTTTGTTACAAGGTGAAGTTATGCAAAAGAAGGGCTATTTCGTTTATATCCAAATAATGCCACATTTTGCACAATTAAATTTAGTAAAGTTTGACCGAATAAGGTGCCCGTTTGGTTCATAGTCATAAAAAATGTGGTTTGCTACACTTAACTAAGTTTTGCATGTAAAAAGGTATGGCAAAGTGGCCAAAACTAGCCAAAGTAGGGCTATCAATTTCAATTTAAAGGTAAACACGCAATAGGCACCCTTAGAAAAGGTAAAACCGTAAGTAGAGAAGGTAGTGCTTTTCGAATTAAAGGTAAAAACACATTAGCTAGACTCACATAAATGGAGTAACCATGCATCTTGGACTAAATAAGCGTCCTACCATTTTTGGATGTCACAAGTTTTAATGATTTTTAAAAAAGAACCAAAAATAGGGGAGGGTATATATGTTGAATGTCTCTAAAAATTTATCTAAAAATACGAGCACTTCCTGAGATTGTGCCCAAACAGTTCAGCATGATTATTGTCCTTTCCGTATCCTTCGAATGCGATTGATTCTATTCTTGAGATTTTGAAAGGGCATGCGTACAACATAACATCTTCTACATGCGATGCTATATTTTTATTTTTTCATAAAAATCTAAGTAATTAGGAAAATTTTTAAATTGGGTAAAGTACACTTTTGCCCCTGGAAGTTGTACCCAAGTCTCACTTAGCCCCTAAACTTTAAAATTACTTTCTTGCCCTATGGAAATTGCTTTCATTTGCACTACACCTCCAGATCCGTTAGGTCATCCATTAAGTGCTCGCTAGCGGTTAGTTTTGTGTTAGTTGCTTACATGGCTGCTAGTTTTTTAATGAGATGGCATTTACGTCACCTCCTCTCTCTCTCTAAAAAAATTTAACTTCAAAATTTTTTGTAAAATTATTTTTTCAAAAAAAAATCCGAAAGTTTCAGAAATTCTAACTTACAATTTTTGAAAATTTTCATATTTCAAAAATTTTGAATTTCAAAGTTTTTATTTTGAATTTAAGAAATTGAAAATTTTGAAGTTTAGGAATTTTCAAAATTAAAAAATTGGGAAACTTTAGAAATTTGAAAATCCAAATATGATTTTTTAGAAATTTTAAATTCAGAATTTGAATTTCAAATTTTGAAAAATTGATTTTTTAAGTTGAAAAGTGTGACTTTTGAAAATAACAAAGTTGAATTTTTTTTTTAAAATTTTCGAAGTTGATTCTTTTTTGAAGAAAGAGGGAGGGATGTGACATGGATGCCATCTCATTAAAAACCGCACGTGTGGCGGCCACATAAGCAATTAATAAAACCTAACAGCCAACTAAACACTTAATAGATGACCTAATGGATCTTGGGGCGTAGGGCAAACGGAAACAGCTTCTAGGAGGTGATAAAGTAATTGTAAAGTTTAAGGGGCTAAGTGAGACTTCGATATAACTTTCAAGGCAACAATGTACTTTACTCTTTTAAATTTGACTATATTTGATTTTTTTTTCACAATGTTCTGCCAATTGTATGTATCATGCATGATATCTTCAGCTATTTCACAAGCCGGCAACCTCCTACAGGAACTAATATATTTCTATTAAAAAGTGTCTAATGTGGTAGTGGTGGCAAGGCCAGCTTTTCATCTACATCATTCATACATTATAAAGATAATTTCCATTTATTTATATTACTTTCTTATTTTATGTGTTGTATTTTTGGAAGGTTTCAATTAGCAATAATGCTTTCTATATATTGATTTGGTTGATTTTTATTTTATTGTATTTGTATCATTGGAAGGTTTTAATGACACTCATAAAAAAATATGTAGGCCTGACGTAGTCGAACATATAAGCATAACTAAATATATAAGCCAAATACATTAATCACAATATGGTAAGGCGTATTTGATATTAAAATTTTTTAAATTTATAGTAAAGCACGGACACTTGCCTAGTGAGAAAAAAAAAATGACAACTTTTGCTGGTAGCGTCCTACACGTCCACACACGTCCACGCAACATCTAGCACTAGCAGTAATGCTGATGTACTCAGACACGTAACTTAAACATGTGTTGTAAGACATGATGATGCTATGCTGCTATGTTAACCAACATTAATTACTAGAAGGGGTATGGGTGGGCCAGTTATGTTGGTTATCCATCCGATCGAGTTCAATCCCTATCTATATTAAAGTGCATGTTTAGCATTCTATAAAAAATGTATGCCCGCTCTTCGTGATGACGTGGTCCAAGCCTTCAGCCGTAAAAACACGGCATCCGTAGCAAACATGGAGTGTGCGCCTTCCTTGGTACTCCAAAAATTGCTAAAGGGTTGGATAACCGGTAAGCACAATGGCAATTGCGCAACTCCTAGCTACTAGCTAGAAACGAGGGCCGAGCCGTAGCTCCTAGCTAGTAGCCGCAACTCTGAGATGTGGTTTTGAGATATAAAAAAAAGATTTCAAAAGTCAAAATGTTTAGAGTTTTTATTCGGAGATAAGTTAATAAGATAAGTGTTAGGATTTAACGCGATATTTTAACGTGATATTTACCAACACAGTTCGGTACTCGTCTATATTTGCAGGACATGATTATTGGTGCTCCTCAACAACGCAACATATCAGTCGCCTAGGTCTCGGCCACATGTCAGCTTCAACCATCTGCGTGCCTGCGCCACTACTTTTGTCGTCATATGGGTTACATCGGTAGTACCCCTTTATATAGGACCAAGGACACAGAGTTCGACTCAAACGTTAACCTAGGCTGCCTATTACAACTCAGAATCCAACTATAACCCTATTTGTACATATATTCGACACCAACTCTAACAAACTCCACCTTGGTAATATGCCCCTCGCCATCTCGAAGTTGTCGTAACGTCCTGTGTGAACCCATATAGCTGGACTTTGGTTGCTTCGTTTGTAGCTCACGTTAAGTGTATGTGTGTGTCTATATACATACATACATACATACATACATACATACATATAAAGAGAGAGAGAGTTGGGCTACGGTGCTTCGCGAAGCACGGATGACGCCATGCTTTGAGTCTAGTTTAAAAATCCGAAACTCAAATGGCCGATCCGAACTATCCATCTTAATCTTCTCGTTGGAATCTTTTAGATGACCAAATTTCGTATTTTTTGAATTTTTCTATTTGTTTTGTATTTTTGAAAATCACTGATCTAATTAGCTATGGAGCGTCCAAATTTACTGGTTTTCAAAAATACAAAACAAATAGCAAAAAATTCAAAAAAATACGAAATTTAGTCATGTAAGAGATTTCAACGAGAAGATCAAGATGGATGGTTTGGATCATCCATTTTGAGTCTCAGATTTTACAAACTAGACGTAAAGCACGGTGTCTCCGATGCTTTGCAAAGCACCGGAGCTCAACTCTCTTATATATATATATATATATAGGAATAATACATAAGGCTCCATGGAGCCTAGGCTCCATGATTCGTTACCACTAGATGTGCTTTGAGATTCGTGTTGTTTGGTTATTATACTTTTATATACCCACTAAAGAAAATATTTGAGACATCAAACTTTGAAAAAAGTTGAGTTGAACTTCAGTTTGAACTACATTTAAGTATACTTTAAACTAGTTCAAACTTTATTTCAAACTAGTTTAAACTGAGTTCGAATTTAATTATATTGGAGTTTCATATGTAAAATATTTTTTTAGTGGATATGTGAAGATATACACGTCAAACATCACGAATCTCAATGCACATCATAGGTTTTTGAATCATAGAGCCTAGGCTCCATAGAGCCCCAAACTGGATTCATATATATATATATATATATATATATATATATATATATATATATATATATATATATATATATATATATATAGGAAAATATGTGGTGCAAACCACCTTTTAAATGAAAACTCAGTAAAAACCACTAGTAAAAGTTTTAACAAATTCTCAAAAATTACCATATGTAGAGGAGGTGAGCTTCACAATCTGCAAAATTTGAAGATGAAACTTCATCTTCGCATTTTAAAGATATGAAAAAGACAAACAGCAAAATGAATAGTGCTAAGTTTTGAGAAAATTACTATTTACTTTGAATTTGTCTTTTCATATCATTTAAAAGGGTGGTTTGCACCACATATTTCCCCATATATATATATATAGGAAAGCAGTTCAAAGCTCCATGGAGCTTAGCTCCATGATCTAATACCCTATGTTGTGCTCTGAGATTTATGTTGTTTGACGTGTACATCTTTACATACCTACTAAATAAAATATTTAAGACATCAATGTCCAAAAAAATAAATTCATCTTCAGTTTGAACTAGTATAAACTAGTTTGAACTATATTTACCTTAAATTTAAAAGTAGTTTAAACTAGAGTTAAATTTAATTTTTTTCGGAGTTTAACGTCTTAAATATTTTTTTTAGTGTGTATATAAATATACAAATACCAAACATCGCAAATCTCAAAGCGCATCTAGTGGTAATGGATCATTGGAAGATTTTAATGACACCCTAAAAAATATTTATTTTTGCCCTAAGTTTGAATCTTAAAGCAAATACGGTTTGCTCTCCTTGAATCGTCGTGGTTCGGCCTAGCCCAACCCAAGCCTATCTCCAATTCATCTCCAATCCCCTATATAACCCCCTCCTAAACCCATCCGCTAACCCCTTTAAACTCACTAAACCAATTTGTTAAACTGATTTGCTACACAACGGTGCCGTCGTCGCTGCCCAAGTCATTGTCGTCATCGTCGCCATCACAGGCATCAGAGCCAAGGAGGAAGAGGTTAACGGCGTCGCTGCTGAACACCGTCCACTGTCGTCAACGCTAATGTCTCGTGCGTCGATCCGAGGTGCTCGTCGACCCTGCCATCACTCCACAATCCTCGTCCTCCCCGCGGGTACATACCCCGCCGAAGCACCTCAGTGGCGCCATGGGCCATGTAGCCTTCTTCCCAACTCGCTTGACCATAACCGCGCCGCCGGTGCTGCGCGACCACTACCTCAGATCGCCGCCACGCGCAAGATCGCCGTTGTTGCCATTGTCATACATTACGCTGTGCACACAAAGACCCCACCATCTCGGCGCCGCCGCTGCCACAGACGCCCGCGTCGCCAAGAGCCGTCGCCCACCACCGTCTGAGCCTCTCAGACTCTACCCTCTCCGCCACCTCTCAATCTCTCTGCGCTCCCTCTCTCTCTCTCTCTCCCCGCCACAGCTACTCACTCCCTTACCCTTTTCCTGCTAGGCCAGACTGCTACAGTTTTTTTCCTTTTTTTAGATTTTTAGTGAATAGTGCTCCTTCACTATTTTACTGCGAATTCATCCTATCTTCAAATCCGGCGATTCAAGTTTCTAAAAATCTAGAAAATTCATATATACTTATTGTAATTTTTATATAATTTTTTAATTTATTTACTATTTCTAGTATTTTTTATGTTTCCTTGTTTTGCGTGCATTAGACCGCTTGGGAGACGAAAAAGAGTTCAGTGACACCGCCAACATCTAACAAGTGCAAGAAGATCAGGAAGGCAAGACTTTTCCCTAGAATCTTGATTTCTAGATTTTGTCAAAATTGCTACTTATTTGAATTATGCGTATTTGTCATAGAAATTTCTAGTGCATGTCGTTTTGTTTATATGGTATGCACCCATTATCATGACAAACCTTAGGATGAGAATATTATGTAATTTGCTACTGTTTTAAATTATTAGTTGGCTTAGCATTGCTTATATAGTCATCGGGGAGTGATTCCCATTTATACGATCATCATTAAAAACTTTAATATGAGAATGTGGAGTATCTGTGAGTATGAGACATGAGAAATTAGGTCATGGTGAGATTGTTCATTCATTAATTAAAATTTGACCAACTAATAATTTGACACGGAGCGGGTGACCTAAGTCGACGCTCCGGTCCCTATGGACCGATGATCGTGATGGATTTAACTGAGAATTTATCGTGCGACCGCAAGCCTGGTATGGGACGTGGCCTAATCTAGAGGGAGAATAATGTCGGAATTGTCACCGTAATTGCACCATAGGTGAGATCCCGAGGGATGCGTCATCACCAGTGTATTGCACGGATGGAATTCTGGGGTACTTGTGGGACCTATCAGATCTGACCGTGACAAGTTCGGGGTTAGACTTCTAATGGATTTTGTTATGATGCTATCCGACTAGAGTATCAAATCTTGTGGGGAAAAGCGTACAACCTCTGTAGAGCGTAAACCCATTCGAATGGCCGTGCTCCCGGTTATGAGCATCTTGGTGGTTTTTCACATCATAGCTACATCTTAATTAATTTGACTTGCGAAAGGTTATTCGGCAGTGTGCCGTTGCTACATGATCATGATGAATGATAATGAGAACGAGAACTAAATTGGGACTATGACATGAGACAATGAGAACTTGAGACACTGAGTTTGAGAATAATGCCATGTTTATGTTATTGTTAAGATTAATCATGATAACTGGTATTTATGTACTTATGTTTTGTCAATAAATTAAAAGCTTTCATGCAAATGACCCATTATCTTTCCTAGGATAAGTCTAGCCTAGCCCTTTACCGGAAAGACTTGCTAGCATTCAGGTGCTAAGCCTGACTTTTATTCGGGGCTACATGTTCCACGAGCTGGTCAGGACCACGAGGTTACGCAGAACAACGTTGGATTTTTTTTGGAAGGTGATCCGGAATACTAGAGCCTTCCCAATCAGTTTGCCTATGGCTGATGATGGGTTTACTTTATTTGTTTTTATTTGATTCTCCTGATACTATAATCTATGTTAATAAATTATTTCGCTGCACTCTGATTTACTTTCTAGATAATATAGTGTTGGTATTAATACTTTATTTTATATATATATATATATATATATATATATATATATATATATATATAATTTTCTCTCTCACCTCCAACCACCGCGGATTGGGCCTAGTCCAACCCGAGCCCATCCCCAGTTCATCTCTAACTCTCCCCTATATAAACCCTAATTAAATCTATTAGTCCCCTAATCCCCCAAAAATTTGTACCTGGTGCCGTTGTCGTCATCGTTGCCCTACCGGAGCCGCCGTCGTGGTCACCGCCGAGGTAGCCCCGCCTCTCTTTTCCCGGCAGCCACAACGGCTGAACCGCGCCCCGCGTGAGCCACCGCTCGCGCCCTGCCACCACGCCTCGCGCGAGCCTCCGCCTAGGCGCTGTTGCAGCCGTCGTCGCCGTGCCATCATCGCGCCGCCACGCCGCTACCCCGCCATGGGCTAGTGCCACGCCGCCGCTCGGCTGGCACCATTGCTGTTGCCGCTGCGTGCCTTGCCGCCGCTGGCTGCTGCTTGTCATCGGGCTGAGCCGCCCCTTCCGCGCACCTCGTCGCCGCTGTGGCGCGTTGTGCCACCGTGCTGTACCCGAGCCGAGCCGTCGCCGGCAACGAAGCTGCCGCACACTGCCGCTCGTCGTGCTGCTGCAGCTATGCTGCCGTCATCGTCGCCTTCAGGCCGCCATTGTCATCACCACTGCCGTATGCCTTGCCGCCGCCGACCCGCCTCCCAATCCTCTCTCTTTCTTGGCCTCAATCTCTCTGCTCTCTCTCGTTCACTTTCACTCCTAGCCACTCGTCCAACTCTTATCCGTTCGGTTTGCGCTGAATGAACAGTAGCCAGGCCGCAAGCTACAGTTGTTTTTATTTTCTAGATTTTTAGTGAATAGCGTTCCTTCACTATTTTGCTGTGAATTCATCCTAACTCCAAATCCAGCGATTCCAGTTTCTAAAACTCCAAAAAATCCATATCTACTTAATATAATTTTTATATATTTTTTAATTTATTTACTGTTTCTGGTATTTATTGATGTTTTCTCGTTTTACATGCATTAGATCACGTTGGTGACGAATGAGAGCTCATCGATGCCACCGACGTCCTGCAAGTTCAGTAAGATCTGGAAGGTAAGTCTTTCCCTTAAAATCCTAATTTTTAGATTTTGACGATGATCAAGAAAGTATGTCTTTCCCATAGAATCCTAATTTTTAGATTTTGCCAAAACTGCTATTTAATTAAATTATGCGTATTTGCTTTAGAACTTCATAGTGTATGTTGTTTATTTATATGGTATGCACCCATTGCCATGAAAAACCTTAGGATAATATTATCATGTAATTTGCTACTATTTTTCATAAATTTAGATGGTTTAGCATTGCTTAGCTAGTTTTGAGGAGTGATTTAGATCATTAAAGAACCCAGTTGTGAGATAATTGAGTATAAGCATGGAGAATTTGGGATTTTCGCTGGGATTGTTCACTCATTAATTAAAATTTGACCAACTAATAATTTGACTCAGAGCGGGTGACCCAAGTCGACTCTCCGATCTCTAAGGACCGATGATCGTGATAGATTTAATTGAGAATTTATCGTGCGACCGCAAGCTCGGTATGGGATGTGGTCTAATCTAGAGGGAGAATAATATCGGAATTGTTATTGTACTTGCACCATAGGTGAGGTCCCGAGGGATGTGTCATCACCGTTATATTACCCGAATGGAATTTCGGGGTACTTATGTGATCTATCAAGTATGACCGTGACCGTGACCCTCTTCGATTTCTCCCTCCTCGGTGAGTGATTTTTCGATTCCTTGCACAGATTGCATCTGCAAAACACCTCTCACATTCCCCTAATCCAATTTTGCAATATCGACGCCGGAGATCCTTCGCAGCGACGACCGGAATCCTATGCCACCCACCTCGTCGTCGACATCCCACTCCGGTCCTTCTCCCCCACGTGATTCCCTGCTCGATGAGTACCCCCTGGACCCTTTGGTGCTCACCCATGCCTTGGTTAAACCCACGACAATCGAGTCACCGTCGCCGCGCTTTCCTATAGCCCTCCATCGCCTCTACTAGCATCGCCACCATTAGGGCTCGTCGCCGACGAAGCCTAGAAGGGCGTGGTCTAGCCCTAGTTACCCTAAACCCATTGCACCCTCGGGCTCCGACCCGGAGGCCGTGTAGCGCCGCCGAAATGGTGCTGGATCCTCGCTGTAGCTCGGCCGGAGCTTCGTGCAGGGCATGGTTCACATTTACGGTGAACCATGCCACTCACATGTGGGACCCGCATGTCAGGGGGAGATTTCCGTTTAAACTACCTACACGTGTGATCATCCGTCACTGACAGGTGGGGCCTCAGACCCACCCGTCAGCATTAGTGGAGGCGTACTCCCTAGAATACACCTTCCCCATAGGGTTGCACACTCATGCGGACGCCATGCGGACGGTTAGGTGGCGTGCGTGCAGTTAAGCCATCATGCAGTCTTTGGGCTTGGCCCAATACTGTTTAGACTGAATTTCCAACTTATAAGAATTTAGATAACCCAGAAAATAGTTTAGATTTAGTAAAAATAGTAAATAGCCAATATAAATTATGGAAAGTTTTAGAAAATACTAGATAGCAGGCTGGATCTAGTAAAATTATAATTTGGTACAGTAATACCACTTAAGACCTCTGTTTAAATTAGAAACCCCCTTAATTGTAATTTATAAATGGTTTTCCTTTTATTTTAATTGATTATGAAACCCAAAAAATCTTGGTGAAATTCCAGAGGAACTTAAATATGGACTAGTATTTAATTCAATTTTATTACATGCTTTCACACCATTATTGCCCTCTAGATAAACTAAAACGAGAATTTAAGCCTTTTCTTATATATACCATTAATGCAGTAATGATTTCTGGTTTATTTAAAATATTAAATGGACTGATTTATATTCCTAAATTTTACAGAGTCATTGTTCCCTTGAAGAAATTATTCAATATTGAAACTTGATTTATCTTGTTATTTATACATAATTGCGCAATAGGGTAATTAAAACCTTCTTTTTGGAATTTACTTTTACTGATAAAATAAATCTAAGTTAATTAAAACACTGTGGCAGTAACTCACTAGTAAATTCTAGGAAATACTGCAGACAAAAAGTATTTTCGAAGTTACTTGTTTTCTTTGAATATTATATTAGGTGATAATTGCAACATCATCATCATCATCATACATTTACTTCTTATCGCTCACACCATCGATATATTTGTAAATTCATAAACATAAGTAGACTCAAAGGACTTCCTTGATACCTAGTAATGAATTATTGCTAGCCTTCTAATGCTAGTCACCGATCGCTAGAATAATTGCGTTGCATTTCATGCATCATGCCTTCTCGTTGCACATTGGTGTTTTATTTATTGTTCTTCAGATTCTTTCCGTTATTAGACGCCGAGGAGCATGAGGAGTAGTTCGAGGAACAACCGGAAGACCCCCTTCTCTCATAGGATTAAGGCGAGATACATCCAGTTAGATTATGTTGATTACCCAGTTTTTGTAAGTATGTCATTTGAAGTATCAAATTGCATGCTCTTTAAGTATTATGCCTACATGTTTAATCATAATATATCATGCCCTGCTAATTACTTGTTATTGGTTTACCATGAGTAATCTTGCCTTGATGAGATCATTCCTCATTTGAAATATATTATGATTGCCTTGTTGATCACTCCTTGTTAGTCTGGTTACGTTAAAATAAATTGATTTAGACTCCTAAGTCTTTGTTAAAATTACTTAGATATTGCTCAGGTCCAATTAATAATTTTTAGCCTTAGTCGCCTCGGAAGGGTGAACCGATATTCACCCGGTAATTGGGCCTGGCATGCCAGTGTGTGTGGTTGTGGAATGCGGACTGGTCCGACATGTAGATAAGGATGTTTGGAGTAGCTCAGGCTACATGGTGTTGAGAAGAGGGCTATTGGTTCACAGATGGTACGTTGAGGGGCGCGGGGCAACATGCGTAGCTATCAAACGTTGCCACTTGCTTGCGGGAGGTGGTTCCGACACATCGTGTGCTCGGCACACGGAGGAACGGTAGCAAAAGAAGGAAGTGGTTGTGGATAAGTGTGGATTGGTCGAATCTGAGGTGACTCCTAGAGTGGGCTGGACGGGCGTGCAGTGAGGCACGCAGCGGGAAGTCACTGGCCAGTTGACTGTGGGAATTGGTTTCTAACACCACAACGCATTTCATCATGCGGTAGTGCGGACGTGGGGCCCATTGGCTTCCTCGATAGTGTCATGGCAACCCCAGTCTGAGGTGAAGATAGAATCATGTCAACATCCGCGAGATGATCTAGGTCATACGTCACCAGGGAGCCGTGACTCTAGTGTGGGCTTGGCAACCCTACTAGGGAAGACAGGGCACTTCATGGGAGTATGACTCACAACGGGTGTGCCTTACCTGGAAGATGATGGTGGGTGTGTGATGGAAGCTTAATATGAGTTGTGGTATGGTATATAATGGGAAACTTATAAACAGAACATTGATTAGTAGAACTTTGGGATAAAACTTGCAAATTCATAGGATTTGTTTATAAATTTTGCTTTCTGCAACTAAACAAGCCGTAACCTTCCCTTAGAACCTCTATCACTAAATGCATTAGGTTGGGAGTTAACTCGCCAGTGCAGTTTGATTGCACACTAACCTCGCACACACTCACTATTTTATATGAAGGTTATGACCAAGACCCGTACGCTTGTCACAAGGATGACACCCACGAGTATGAGAACGATCAAGACAAGGCTTAGGGTGTCGCTCCAGTCGCTTACTTAGGCATAGCTGGCAGGAGATTCCTTTTGGTCTTTTGTTGATATTTGCACTCTCATGTTAGACTTGTGTTCTTGAACTATTTGGGCCAATGTGCCAGGCATGCAATACTTATTGGTCGTCGGGCTTAACACATATTCCTAATTTAATATTAAGTCTTTCGTTGTTTGAAATGATCCAGCTACGTAAATGGTGTGCACTAGTCACTATAGGAAACGCGCTATTTCTCGACGGCTGAAATTGTTGAGAAAAGCCACTAAACCATCGAGATTACCTTCTCTCGACGGCCCGCCATCGAGACGGCCAGGCTGTCGAGATAACCTCCCTCGATGGCTTGAGAAAGTGCCGTCGAGTGAAATGGGCGGACGGCCGTTTGACAGCTCCGACTCACTTCTCTCGACAGCCTTGTGACCGTCGAGAGAGGTGACGTCCAGCTCTCTGGGCCATGTGGCCGTCATACCATCTCTCGACGGCCACATGATCATTGAGAGCAGAGACAGAGAGAGTCTCTGCGGGCCACATGGCCTTCTTCCCTGGAACCCCCCTTTCTCGACGGCTTATGCCTAGCCGTCGAGAGTACTAGATTTGCAGCAAAACAAAAGCTGGGTAAATGGCTTAAAAAAATCCAATTTAGCAGTTGATATAGCCCCAGCAGCAGCTGCTGCACTTGCATACCTAAAACACCCCGCATAAGTATAATCATCCCCACATTTCACACAAATATGTATGATCAAACACAATTCTAAACCAGAAATATATAATATATCACATTCACAATTTAAAACAACAAACACAAGTTCAACCAAAATTATGTAATATATCACAGATGTCGACCACAAGTTCACTCTACCACTCAAGGGAAGGGCGGTGGATCGTAGTGAAACAAACACGACACCAGGTCCATCGGCTGGCTCCCAAACCCGTCGTCTTTGTCCTGGGCATCGTCACGCCAAGCCGGAGCTGGAGCCACCGATCCTGAACCAGCAGGCGGAGGAGAGGGGGGACGACCCCCGTAACCGCTCAATGAAGCCTTCACATTCACGACGCATTAGTTAAAGACTTATAGATTTGAAAGAAAGGAAATGAGGTGGTGGTAGTGTCTTACCCCACCAAGTCTAGCCGCTGCCTCCAACGCTAGGAGTCTAGCGTTGAACTCCTCGCGCTCCCATCGTTGGTCGTCCTCCGCAGACCTGAGGCTCGCCTAGAACGCCCCCATCATCTACTAGCGCTTCCTCCTCTCTAGTTCCCTCTCCTCGTCCCTCTGCTTCCTCTCCTGCTCCCTCTCCCTGAGGATGCGGGCCTCAAACTCACGCTGAATCTTAGTGGTGCTTTGACAGGACTAGACCTCGGGCATGTAAGCCTTCGACCTATAATTAAGGATCGTGGTTAGTTTGCAAATCAATGTTTTCAGAGAAATGACATGGTATATAGTAATTAGCTTACCTGAGGTGGTCCTCTCGGATTGCCAGTCTCCCGTGCACCTTGCCCACCATGTGCTGGTGGATCACTACTGGGTCGAGGGGGCATCCTTCTGGAAGTTGTTCGGGCCGTGCACCTGAGTGTAGGCCTTCCGGTAGCGATCCTGCGTTTTTTGAGTTAGACTAAGCAAAACTATAAATCTGTTAAGGGTGAAAGTTTTGGTTAGCACTTACCATCTTCTCTTGCATGAGGAGGTCCATCGCAGGCTAGGTGCTAGGCTTGGCCTTCGGTGTGTGGGCCCACTCCCATAGCTCAAACACGCCAGGGCGGGACCTTGTCTTTAGTGTCTGCAAGAAGAGAAAGACAAGTTAGGTAAAAAAAAATAAAAAGTAAATAAAAAAGAGCTTACCAGCTTCTTGGCTAGCTGAGGAATGGACCACTTTCCCGTGCTTTTCTTGTAGCCCTTGGAGGCCTGGTTATGCTTGGCCTTCGCGTACTTGTCCCGAAACTCCTGGCTGGCCCACTTCTCGCCAAGAGTCCTCCATGCCTCCGGGTGGTTCGTGACCCACTCAGGAAGTATCCCAGGGTAGTTGTTCGCGTTGAGGTAGATCCCACGGGCTCAGAGGTGGTGATCTGCTCACCATGCTCTCTCCTGAAATGTACAAACAGTTCGCAGTTATAGAAATAGTAAATACCATTTTACAAGGATTATAGATATGGTTACTTACCTGTGGTACTCCTCGACCACCGTGACACGAGTGCCGGACATCAGGTCCTGGACTTTCTGCTTATCGTTCTTGTCCAGGACAGGGTCGAACTCCGCTTCCATCAACCCCGGTTGGGGACAGTACCTCAGCTGAAATTTTACAAACCAACGAGATTAGCATCATGATCACGAATTCAGAAAGTAAAGTCAGTTAGACAGACTTACCAAGAACTCCCGAACGCACTGGGTGGCGGTGGTCGAGTCCCCTTGGGGCGACGGCGGTGGGGGCGGCGACGGCGTAGGGATTGCGGCGGCAAGAACGATTAAGGAGGCGGGGAAGCCGACGGCGGCTAGGGCGACGGCAGCAAATGGGGAGGCTCGGGGCTTGGGGAAATGCCCAAGTCCCAAGCCCCTACGGGTTCAAAAGAACATGTCTCTCTCGACGGCCAACATTAAGCCATTGAGAGAGGCCTCCCTAGGGCTAGGGCAACCGCCCACCTCTCTCGACAGCCCAAAGTATGCCGTCGAGAGAGGCCTCCCTCAGGCTAGGGCAACCGTTGACCTCTCTCGATGGCCCAACTTATGTCGTCGAGAGAGACCTCCCTGGGGCTAGGGCAACTGCCCACCTCTCTTGACGGCCCAACGTATGCCGTCGAGAGAGGCTTCCCTAGGGCTAGGGCAACCGCCGACCTTTCTCGATGGCCCAACTTATGCCGTCGAGAGAGGCCTCTCTAGGGCACGGCCACGGCCCACTGCTCTCGATGGCTGCACAGAAGCCGTCGAGAGAGGCCTCCCTAGGACACGGCCATGGCCCACCGCTCTCGATAGCCTGGCATAACCGTCTAGAGAGACCTCTATGTTCTCCCGAGGGCTTCTTGGGCCCTGGCCGTCAAGACACATCTGTATCGACGGCTTCCATTGACAACCGTCGAGACAGGCCTATCTGTCTCGACGATTCCTGAGGAAGCCGTCGAGACAGAGCTCTGACTTGACGACCCCCTTTCTTAGGCAAACGGTGGTCAACCCTGGCTCTTTTAATTTTTGTAAAAAATTGTACTAATGGTATTGACCGTAATCTTCGATTATATTGCTCCATATGTGACTTACCATGCTCTACAAAAGTTTGAAAAAAATTTGATGTTCCGAGCTACGGGTTTCCATGTAATCGCCCTAATCGAGACACCGATACGCTTTAGTGTATAGAGATGTTTGGAGATAATCATCGGTATCTTCACTGGTTATATCCCACCGCTGCACTATACATCGGACGGATCAAAATCTACGTGGTGACATGTTCGATATTTTTATTTTTCTTTAAATTTTGAACAATCCAAACATTTATTGTTAATGTAAAACCATTTCCATCATTATATAATACATTTAAATGAATTTTTCGTCTTCACGGCTCGAAAAAAATTCAGAAATTGATTGCAAAGTATAAGAACTAATTTCATAAACCATGCAATACCAAATTTCATGATTGCAATTCATATTACCATATGTATGCATTTGGTAAAATTTAAAGAAAATCACATACTGAAGCCGTCGAGAGAGATATATGTACTCGACGGCTTGAGTTTGCCGTCGAGAGAGATCCCTAGCGCGCCACATAGCCGACTCAAATTTTGTTTTCGCGCTTAAATGTTCTCGACGACTACTGATAAGCCGTCGAGAAAGGTTAACGCCATCTCCGTGGACTGACACCCGTGAGTGGTCACTGAACCTCTCTCGATGGCTTGAGTGATAGCCATCGAGAGATATAGATGTACTCGACGGTAAGACCGTGGCCATTGAGAGTGATAGTTATACTTGACGGTTATTTCTTGGCCGTCGAGAGAGTTTGACAGGGTAAGTTTTCCGCACGATTCTTGTAATTAGTGCACCGATCCACATGTCATTCTGTAGATGAACGCATCCGTCGGATAGAGCTTCCGTAACTAAACAGCAACAACATTAATATGAGTTAGACCGAAACAACAGCATTTTTTCCACGACTGAAGGCTCCTAGCTAGAAATGAACGCATGCTAAGTTGCTAACCACTAAACGACGATAGATGAAACAAAACACTGGCGTTGACCAGTGCGGTGAAACACTGAAGCTAGCTGATCGATCAGCAAATCGGCAAAGGAATCATTCTTGCAGCCGGCGGCTTCACGTTCACCTCAAGATCGGCAAAGGAATCATTCTTGCACCTGGCGGTTTCATGTTCACCTCAAGATCAGTCAAGACGATGGACACGATCGCTTGGCGCTTGGCGCTTGGCTAATCACAACGCGCAGTTACAGCAGTAGTAGTTCATTTTTTTTCTCTCTCCCCTGTGACTTGTCCCGGCCAGTGAAAAGACACCGGCATACCCGCAGGGCCAATAGATGAACGATTGGCACATGGGCAGTTGATGCCTTGCATAATGAATATTGATGGGGGAGAGAGTTATGAAGCAACAACCCAGACTGACGTAGGAGCTGACGCCATGCGTCGTGGGCCGCCATCTGCTAGCTACATGCATGCTACCGACCTGTGACGTGAAAGCTGCATATCATAATTGTACTGACACCTCGCCACGACCTATTTACACGCGCTCCAAGGTGGGGGGGCTAGGAGTATGTTCAATCTCGCAACAAAAATAAACATTAGTTCGTTGCACAGATATATTAGGCCATCTCTAGCAGCCATGCTCTAGGGCAAGCCTCATCACTATAGCAAACAGTGGTGGGGCACGAATAGAAAAAGTTGAGTGTATGAATAGTAATGGAACAGTTGTTAGGGAGGTAAATAGGGATGGGACAGTCTCATTTGGTGAGGTGGCATATGAATAGGGATGGGGCTTGGGCATCTGCTGGAGATGCCCTTACGTAATTAAGCTGTGTGTTGAGTGTTAACGCTACTGCTACAGAAAACTGATATACTTTTGTCAGCTAAAGTTATTTTCGTCGGCCAAAGTCAAACAGACGAAATTACAAAACCTATTTTCGTCGGCCTTAGGCAACCGACGAAAATAATATATTTTTGTCGGCTTTTTGACAAAATTAATGAAAATAGGTGATTCGAGGGCGCCACCTGGATTTCAATTCTCACCTAGGTTATTTTTTTTGGCCCGGCCGATGAAAATAGGCCATGTGCCTGGCCTATGTGGCATGCCAGACTTATTTTCATCAACATGGCCGACGAAAATAGCAAACGGGCCTATTTTCATCGGTCTGGCCAACGAAAACAAGCTAGCCCATATACTTAATGGCCCGCTTGCTCCCTCCTCCCCCCTCCCTGGCCTCACAAGCTCACACGTCCTAGTTCCGTGTCGTCCTAGTAATCCTAGCCCTGTGCCGCTGTGTAGCCTGCCTCGCCTCCCCGCTGCGCCACCTCGCCTCGCCGCCAAGCTTCCACGCTACCTCACTCTCCGAGCCACCCCTCGCCTGGCCGCACCCTCATCGCTCCACCCTGCCTTGCCTTCTGCGTCATTGTGCCGCTTGCCACTTCACCTTGTAGCCTACCTGCCATGTTGCTCGTCGGTGATGCTCCCTTCTCTCCATTGCCAGGCTACTTGGTGCCAACACCCCAGCCAACCCCCTGCTACTCGACTGCCTGTTGCCTCCATTCTAGCCTCCTCCTGCCGTGCCCGGCGTGAACGACGTCGAGCCAGCAGTGACGCTTGACTAAGTGTGGCGGTGGACTGACCGTGACGAGTGCCTCTACCCACCATCCTACTTCACTGCCGCTACTGCAGATGGCGGATCTGAGCACCGCGACCAACCATGGCTGTTTATTGCCATGGTTTTTTAGACTGAATTATATGTTGCTAACATTCCTGCAGTTGCTAGAGCTTAGTCAAAAGAAGAAGCTGCTACACCTGTAGTTGTTGAAGGGACTACTCTAGGAATTGTTGATGATGATACTCAAGTTTCCAATGACGGACCATTAATCTCGGCTGTTGGTGTTGAGACAGTATGTGTCTTCCTAAAAATGCTGTCAAAATTTTATCACTTAGAGCTATTTTTAATGCGAATGACATATTTACCAACTGATATGTAGCCGCCCTCTTTCACTTCTTACATGCACAAATGACATGTTTACAAATGTTTATTACTTGTTGCAGGAGAGGTGAAAGAGCGTCGGCCAGTGAAAGGGGAGCTAAGGGTAGAACGGAATGGTGAATGTGTGGGTGCATTTATATGTATGAATAGTTACTGTGTAGATCAATGTGTCAATGTGGATATTACACATTTCTAATCTTTGTGAATGCATGATTTGAAGTGGAATTGGAAGACATTAGTCTCATCCACCAATGAATGTATGACTTTGATTGGAATTGGATGATACTGATTTGCTCCAAATGTTCGATGAACTTTTTACGTGAATTTGCGTGAAAAATTATTGTTTGTGATAGTTTGTATGTGATGATATGATGATATAGAATTTTCTGCGAATTTTGTGGAGTTTTCTGTGAATTGTATTTTGAACTATGGGATTTTTTTTAATGATTTTTAGAATTTGTAGTGATTTTTAAAACAAAATCTTGTATTTTCGTTGGCCATTGACATGCCCTTCGGTCAATCAGCAAAGGCACAGCCACGTGGCAGTGCTAATGTGGCAAGAAAATACATATGCCATGTCAGCGTTGCGGCATGCGAGCAGATTTCGAAAGGTATTTTCGTCGGCTAGTTTGGCTGACGAATATAATTATATTTTTATCGGTTGCCAAAAAAAATATATGTATTTTCGTCGTCGTAGTTTCATCGGCAATTTTTGTCGACAATAGCTATTTTCGTCGGTTTTTGCTCTATTTTTGTTTGCCCGACGAATTCGTCAGATTCCTATGATGTACAAGGGAAAACATATATGCTCCTGCATATGATAGGTGTTGGATTTCACAGCTGGCCATGGTCGAGACATGTCGAGTTCATATCTTCTAGGCTTTGACTTATATCTCAAAACCGAAACACAAGTCTTTTCCTATGCATTGTTCTTTTCAGTTTATATTAAAATTAAAAGCCATCGGTGTAAATTTATCATTTTTATACAGGCCAAATGTTGTAGCACATAATTTGTAGCCATTTTTATGGAGCTTTTAGTTTTTTTTAAAGCTTACAAAATATATTTTTTATATTTTTTGCGCACTCCAAGTCTCAAATCGAGTCAACAACTTTTTTGGAATATAATATACACGGGCTCTCTAACCTACACATGAACCCGGCCTCATTGGACAATACTAGCTATATATGAGTAGGACTCTATACTTAGAAGCAAACATTTTACTAGACTACAATGTATTAAAACAGTTAAACCTGCATAACATGTCACTCAAGGTTATTTCCAACGCTAGACGCCGGACGCCCCCAACCCGAAGATGGGCCACGTGAGCAAACTCAAGACACGCACATATGCTACCGGCACACGTCTACGTCGCGGACCGGAGGGGGATATTGCTCATATAAATACTGGCCGGAGTTGATTAGGAGAGAAGGTGGCTCCAAAAAGGCAATTCCGACTTGGCTTGGTACGCAGAGAGACGTGAATATGTGTGCATACATATATATTAGCACACTGCTGGTGAGCTGGTCGATTCCAATTTTCCTTTCGGTTTTCTCTGCTTCATCGCCACGGAATTGAAGGGAATCCACCCCCACGCACGTGCTCATTTCATTGCTAGCTGCCACTCTCTTCTCCGATTGATTGCCTTTTAGCTAGCTGCAGCTGGTATATATACGTGTGGTGTCTGTCATCTCGAGCTAGAATTAGTTCATGGTGGCCATGGCGTGTTAATTAATCAGTGAAGTTACCACTCAGAGATACATAGAGGGGAGTGATCCATCTCAGTAGACGATCGAGCTAGATACGAGATCAGTATAAGCAGCAGAGACTAGCTAGTAGCTAGCTATCAGCTGCTATTATAGTTTAGTTCATGGAGGGGGACGAGGGGCGTCGGCAGCAGCAGGCGGCGCCGTTGCTGGACAAGGCCGGCGGCGGCGGCGGCCGTGTCTACGTCGAGGGCTGCCCCGGGTGCGCCGTCGACCGGTGGAAGGCGGAGAACCCGCGCATCCCCTACGGCAACTTCCTCTACGTCTGGGTCGTCACCCTATGCACAGGTACCCGCATCATGCACCTTCCGCCATCCGAATCCATGCATCTTCGATCGTCCACATGCATCAACCGAGCCCGTCCTCGATCGTTAGTCTTGATCCGTGGAATTTCACATGAAACGGTTCAATTTCTGCGGATTTGTGAAAAGTTTTCTCCATATATACGTACGTGATCTTGATTTGCCGCAGATATATACTTCCATGTATAATTGTATATACTTGCGTGCTACCCTTAGCTTCTCCACTAGTTTAATTACATATGTTGATCTCTTCATCATTCTATCCAGGCTCGTAATTAACTAACTAGTTGCAGCTTAGACTTCTGAATATACAAGTTAGTAAGCTAACTAGGAGAGTTGATTAATTAAGGGCAGGGGCGCTGTTATTTTTCTAAACAAGGTCGATCAAGGGACTAGATGGACAAGATCATTATCACCTCATTAGTTTGGTGTTATCTGTACGTAGTACGTACACATAGATCCATGTTGTCCGTTTGCAATTGGGCTAGCTAGACAAGTAGTAATTGGAATCATTGCACTTACTGATGCGTGTCATGTACAAGGTTTATTTGTTGTCCTAGTCGTTTGTCTTGTTCTGATTGATGCATGTACTAGCTCTCACGTGTCATCGTGGCAACCGTAAGGTGAACACTCAAAGTTTGTAACTTACTTCCTAGTTACCAACGTCGTAAAGTCATCAGGCCATTGCTATTGTTTGGGTCGTGGCACGGCTACGGTTTTCCTCACTTTTAATTCTTAGCTCTCTGGCTCGGTTTCTTGCCTAATTAATTTTAGTCGTTCAATTTTCTTGCCACAGAAAAGAGTGAGTTGTGCCATACTTAGCTAAGTTGATTTGTGTCAAAATTAGTCATCGCCCAAAAGGCCACGTCTCCATGTATGGATATATGCCCCTCTTCCAGTTAGCTGCAGCGATTAAGTAAATGAGCTCTCTCTTTTAAGTTTAACCTCAGATAAGGTATTGGATTAATATGCATAGTTAAGATGTATTCATCCATTTTATCTCCTATGGGATAATAGATCATGAATCATTGAATATGTAAAATAAACTATCCAAAATATATAGTTTAGTTGTGCCTTAAGAAAACACTTAATAGTTTGGTACACGTTATGCACCTCTCCTCACAAATTAAGATAAATGGAGTATTGCATTGGAACGCACATTATTTAAAAAATATCCAGTGATATAAACAAGAGTTTATATTTATCGTGTCGAAATATAATATTAATTAGTTGATCTGTCGTCGGATGTACTTCTATATCATTGTATTTTTAAACACTTCTTTATTAACTAGCTGAATGCCCATATGTTGCTACGAAAATATAAATAGTAAAAAAAATATTAGAATATATCATATACAATATCAACTGCCTAGTAATTTCGCTAGTTATGAAGTATTATATTTTTTCAAGCAATTAAATATTGTCTTCTTATTTTAGGCAATTTTCTTGGTTTACATGGTTTTTATTACATTTTTATATTTTTAAAATATTGGATCAAAACGAAGTAAATACCCATTTCGAGAATGATTTCAAAATATTGCTTCTCCACCAACGGTGATTTCAAATTTTGAAAAGACGAGGGAGATAGTAGGCCTAGGTATATATGTAGTTAATATAAGGATGAAGAATAGAATGGTCCAGTAAAAATAGACCACCACTTGTTATCACTTATCATAAGTCACTTTTACGTAGAAGAGATATATACATACTATTGATGTCTATCCGGAGATCATACATGTCAATCAATATCTGACACACGACAAATAAAAATGTACGTGGCAGTCGACCAAACTACAGTGCTACCACATCATTAACTACATTGACAATGTTAAAAGGGCGTGCTACAATGCATGTATTAATTGTGTACCGGTCTGTCTGGTGATGACTATAGATGGAAATAAAATTCAAGTTAATTTTTTTTTTTTGCCAGAATTCAGGTTATCAGTTATTACTCTCGTACCAGTACCAACTCTATATCAGCATCAAACAGCACTATGCATGTTGATCCCTCTCTCTCCCCTACGCCTTAATTAATTAATCCAGTCCCATTCGCGTTTTACAAGTAATATAATATACATACATACATACGTGGTCCAAAAATACATTTTTTGTCACTAGATAGTTTTAGATATGAATACATTTTTTTCTGGATAATACGTGAAAATGCATACTACAAAAATAAGCATCAAACTAGATATACAATAATGACTCACTACTACAAAACACCACATCAGTGCCGGTTATCACTGCTGGTTTTGGAACCAGCAATGATAGCCTTATCTACTATAGGTTAATAGAACACATTTTCTCACGAAATACAAATGTTGCGTTACCCGAGACTCGAACCTGCGACCTCTCCACTCTACCCTCACCCTTTTATTCATCCTACTCAATCTCACGTTCTTACTTACAAAGGATATGCATACCTTTTAACCTTTACTTATCAGTGCCGGTTTTAACAAGAACTGGCAGTGATAAGTAAAGAACCAGCACTGATAATGAGTTATCGCTGCCGGTTCTAGCCAAAGTTCTTTCACTGCCAGTTTGAAAATTGGGGGCGGGAGCGAAAGAACTTATCATTGCCGGTTCTTGTCAAGAACCAGCAGTGATAACTCTTTCACTACAGGTTGAAAATTAGGAGCGGGAGGCCTAAAGAACCGGCAGTGATAGGACTTATCATTGCCGGTTCTTTTTTTAAACCGGCAGTGATACTTCACTGTCGGTTTTGAGTAACGAACCGACCGTGATAAGTCTTATCACTGTCGGTTCTCAAGCGCACAACCCACTGAGGCTTACAAACCGGCAGCGATTGGGGGCACGGATGACCATTTTTATAGTAGTGACTTATCATATATCAACATTGTGGGCTCATGACCAAGACAGTATACAGGTATCAAAGTTATGTAGCAAATTGCCCCAACATAAGGGTTAGTCGTAGGCGTGCAATAACGATCATAATTCATAAGCAAACTGCAGAAGGGTTGCTTCATGCAAGGTTTTAAGAGGTGGGTCAGCCTAGCTTGCAGTTGGGCTTTCAATATTTCTATATTATCCGTCGGATGTTAACATCATGTATTCATGTACTATTAATACATCCGGATATCTATAAAATAATCTAAATTACTATCCACAGTTAACCGATTGGGACGGACGGTAATTATCTATATCATATATTGATAAGGCACTACCAGCGAAACAGCCACCACAACCGGTTTGGAACATGTTTCAGAACCGGTTGTAGGCAACCGAACCGCTTCTAGTGGTGTCTAAAAAGGTAAAGAATATTGGGGGTAGGTGGGATTTGAACCCAGGACCTCACCTCTCCTCGTGACCCATGCCTCACCTAGTTAGCCAGCTCACCCACGCGTACTCTTTGATTAGATAAGGCAAGCTTTCTTTTTAACAATTCGAAAAATGGGCCTCTAGCAGCGGTTCGTAATACGAACCCCCTTCTAAAGCCCTCTCCAGAAGCGGTTCGTAATACGAACCCTTCTGTTGCTTGGGCTTTAGAAGCGGTTCGTGTCCCCAACTGCTGCTAGAGGTGCTTGGGGCTTTAGAAAGGGTTCGTGACATGAACCCCTTCTGTTGCTTGGGTTTTAGAAGGGGTTCGTATTACGAACCGCTTGTAGAGGAGGTTTTCTAGCATGAACTATTGAACCGCTTGTGTTGCAACTATTAGAAGCGGTGCGTATTGAACCGCTTGTGATGTACTGCCTGTGAAGCCCTGTTCTCTAGTAGTGAGGAACGGTACCTGCATCATGTTTTGTACCAGCCTGCAGTTTCGTGATGAATATAGATGGAAATCCTTGTAGTTATTTTTGGCGAAAATTCAGATTACTACTCACTACTAGAAAAACGGACTTTAGTCCCGGTTGGGAACGGGCTTTAGTCCTGGTTCCCGAACCAGGAAAGGCCATCCAGGACTAAAGGTCAAGTACCTTTAGTCCCGGTTCCCCTAACCGGTACTAAATCGTAGAAAATATCTAAAAAGTAAGGCGACCCTAAGACTCGAATTTAGGACCTCATGCCACCACGTACACGTGACTCCTCACTCACTCTTCTAACCAACCCACTCACCTACGTGTATTTAATAGACTAGGATATACATTCCTTTTAAAGTATGCTGGAACCGGTACTAAAGGCCTATCTTTAGTACCGGTTCGTAACACGAATTGGGACTAATATGTGCATGTGCCAGCTAGCATGTATCCGCTTGCCAAAGCCACTTTTAATACTGGTTCGTGTTATGAACCAGGACTAACGTGAGCAAAAAATCATGCTTTTAGCCCTATAGACACGAACCGTTACTATTGCCACATCAGTCCCGGTTCGTGGCCAACCGAGATTGATGTGCCGGTATGGAAGGCCATTTCTCTAGTAGTGACTATTACTCTTGTACCCAGTACCAACCAACATCAGACAGCACCGTGCACATGTATGGCCTTCTCTCTACTATGCCTCAATTATTACAGTCGTGTTCGGTTTTTAAAGTAGGAAAAAGTTTACATGACCCCTTGAACTATATAGCCTCATCTACTTAACCTCCTGAACTAGAAAACCAGGTATTCTACCCCGTGAACTATTCAAAACCGGGCAAATAACCCCCCGCGAGTGGTTTTGGGTTAAGTAGACGAAGCTATATAGTTCAGGGGGTCAAGTAGACTTTTTCTTTTTGTTTTTTTTATAAAGTTTAGCTGCAATTTTGTAACATTCTAAGAATTTTGAATGTTAAATTTTCAACTTTGAAAGTATTTAAAAATTATTTCCTAAAATACTCAAGGGCAATATAAAACAATTAATAAATGCATATAAATATATGAAGATGTCTAAATTTAGTCAAAGTATTTAGTAATTATGAATAGTGTTTAGTAATTACATAAAATAAAGTTTTATGAACACTATTCAAAGTGTTTAGTAAGTATGAATAGTGTTTAGCCTAACTTGCATCTTGTGCAATTATGTCTTTCATATTAAATGTATATATAGATATTCATTTAGTAGTTTACTTTGATATTTTGGTATGTATATATGTATACCGATATATCCTATTTTTTTATATATTTATCCTTCTTTTATGTAAATATTTTATCTCCTATATGATTTCATGTATGATTTAGACATCTTCATATATTTATATGCATTTATTAATTGTTTTATATTGCCCTTGAGTATTTTAGAAAATAATTTTTAAATACTTTGAAAGTTGAAAATTTAACATTTCGAAATTTTTAGAATGTTACAAAATTGTAGCTAAATTTTATTAAAAAAAGGAAAAGTCTACTTAACCCCCTGAACTATATAGCTTTGTCTACTTAACCCCCTGAACTATTCAACTCGCGGGAGGTTATTTGCCCGGTTTTGAATAGTTCAGGGGTAGAATACCTGGTTTTTCTAGTCCAGGGGTTTAAGTAGACAAATCTATATAGTTCAAGTCGTCAAGTAGACCTTTTCCTTTAAAGTAATACAATTCCCATCACAAAATTTTATCGCATGACATCGACATGCACCGCTACAGAACACGTTATCAGTACCTATTCCAAACAGTCATCAGTGCCGGTTTTTAAACTAGCACAAAATAACAAACACTAATGTCGCAGAACCGGTATAGATGACATATTTTTAGTACCGGCTTATAGCTAGAACTGGTACATATACATTTAAAATGTATTTTAAATTAGTTAGTCTAACTAGCACACCAATGATGTTAGTAGTGGGGGAGAGAGAAAGGAGGCGATAGCGTAGAGAGATAGAGGGGGGGTGGCACCGGTGGAGGAAGAGGGGTGGCAGCCTAGGAGAGATGGAGGAGTGATGGCGGTAGGCATCTGCAATCGAGGAGGAGGGGCAACGACGGGCGTCTATAGTGGACGAGGAGGGCAGGGGTGGGCAGCAACAGTAGAGGTGGAGAGACGGTGGTAGTAGAGGAGCGGCTCTGATGGGGAAGGAGGGAGAAGAGACAAAGTGAGAGAGGGAAGAGAGATTAAAGAGAAAGATAGAAAGGCGGACGTGTGTACCATGTATCTGACAAATCAACAAAAAGCGTTCATGCACGTGACGCCCAGGCTTCAAAAAACCGGTAAAAACCGGCGGTTTCTCGCCAAACCGCTGGGTGGCGGTTTGAGAAACCGCCGGTTTTTACCCGACCGGTTTTGAAAATTTAATTTTAAATTTAATATTTTAAAAAAATCTTATAAAAACTAGAAGTTTTTTAGAACATTCTGTACAAAGCAAAATTTTAAATTGAGATTATTATCATGGTATTTTATGCGAAGAAAGTTGTGTAAAAGTGAAAAACCGTTTTTTAAAAGTGCAAAAGTGAAATTTCCTAGTTCGAATATATGTTTTTGTTGGAAACAACCATGCATATCACATTATTGACTTCATATTATTGACTTTATATTATATGTTCAAATTGACTTTATATTGATATTTTTGTTGGAAACTACCTTGTTCAAATTATTGACTTCATATTGATATATTCAAAATGTTATATATTTATCAAAGGTTCTTCCAAATTTTTTTATAATTAAACAAAATTACCAACACATATATCTCACCCATCTATGATTTTTCCCAATTTTTTTAAATTTTTTCAGACTTCTTTTATTTTTTCTATTTTCCACGTTTCCCCTGTTTCAGACCGCTAAAAACCGCCAAAAACTGCCAAAAACCGCTAAAAACCGTCGGTTTCTCGGCAAAAACCGCTGCAAAACCGGTGGACTCGCCCGCTGCTATCTGACCGTTTGAATTTGAATTTGAGCGGTTTTCAGCCGTTTTTAGCGGTTTTTACCCAAAAACCGGCCCGCCTATATGGCGGTTTCGGGACCCGAAACGGGTTTTTAAACCCTGGTGACGCTACATGAGCAAAACCACCCCAAAATCACTATGTTGACTAGTCAAGAGGCTAAAATGGTCCGGCTTTACCAATTTGAGGACTGACCTAACCCGGTATTTAGGTTCAGAGACCAATTTGGTGCAACAGGCTGGCATATTTTAGGGACTAATTTGGTATTTTTTTCATTAAAAAAATATATACGTGGCAACCACCTAAGCAATTAGTGAAAAACTAACGACCACCTCAGCATTTGATGATATTCCTAACGGGTTTAGAGCTATGGTACAAACAAATACAAGTTCAAGTGGTCGAAAAAACTAAATTTCAAGTTTAGGAAGCTAAGTAAGACTTTGCGACAAGTTCAGGGGGCAAGCGTATAATTTTCTCAAAATACAATTTGGTCACTAACTACTGTTATAATTTATTTATAATTTTAATATTATGATAATACTTTTTCATATATCCAATTTAAATATTTATAGAAGATTTGATAAAGTTTCAAAGGTATAATTGTAGGTGGCAGTCAACTTATCAGCATGTGGGATTGAAGATATTTCCTAAGTTTATGATCAAAGTACAACTGTACAATACGTGCATCTAAACCAATGTATTCATAATTTCCTAAAAAATGATTTTTTTTCTTTGAGGTTTTCTTTAGCGTTTTAATATTGTTAGAACAAGACCAAAATAAAAACATATTACTTTTAAAATCCTTGTCCATCAAGTGACACCATGCATATCAGTTTACACTAACTATACATGCTTGGCCGGTTTCATAAAACACCAGATTCTATAATGCTTGGTGATTGGTGAATCGAGTGCGTCCTCCCCACATGTTCTGCTCTAAACTCCCGGTGAAGCTCCATTCAATTACGTGGGGATTGTGAAGCAAGCCGCCTTGACTTTACACCAAAGTGAGGACCATTCAACACCTTAGATTTATACTTCAAAATACTAGTAGAAAATACAATAATAATAAGTGTATAGTTATAATTTATATATATATATATATATATTACATGAAATTTTTAATACCTGTCATTACAAATTGTGTCGAAACATGAACTTTGAAGTTGACATGAATCTACAATCACCCATCATACTTCATAATTACTATAAAAAGAAATGTTCCTAAACTCGCGGTGACAGCAAAATCTGGACGAGACACACATGATCCTAATCGACAAGATCAGAAATACAGCGGCAGCAGCGGCATTTTGCATACGAGACACACTACCCACAAAGATGCATTCGGTCTGCTCTGTTGTGTTCTTGTGGTCTCAATTCCGATGTCGTCCAAACTCCACACCTCCTCGATCGGCAGCTACCAGCTGCCAAATTTTGTCTCTCCCACTAGAGAATTCCTTGGCCACCATCCGTTCTCTTTCTTTGATCTTCGTGGAGATGGTGAAATGCGCGAATGCTTCCCTTTGGCGCTGGGATTGTTCGTTTTGGCTTCTTCATCCTCTTCCTGGCATGGTGGGCGCGGCTCGGGTGGGAAGACCATTGACGGAACTCGCAGTGGCTTCCAATCTGGGCGGTCGGGGCGCGAAAGGAGGCGTCTTTGCTGGTTCCGGTGGTCCTCCGACCCCATTTCGGGTTCTTCGCGCTCGTCCACGTCGGTGAGCAGTGGGAGGTTTGGTTTTGGGCGTTTCTTGATTCGGTTCTTGGGGTCACGATAGGGCAATCTGGCCGAGAAAAGGTGGCGTTGAGTTGCCACTTCCGGATTTGGGGCTCCATTTATTGCTGTGATCTTCGAGGGGTGGGGGATTTGTTGGTCACCGGCAATGGCGGCGGAGGGGAACTCGCCATTGCTGAAGGAGTACCACCCGGGATGCCCGGGCTGCGCTCACGACCGGAAGAAGGACCTCCAGAGGGGAATGCCTTACATGGAAGTTCTTGTATGTCTGGATGATCTGTCTCACGGCCGGTACGGAATTCTGTCGTTGCAACCTTGGCTCTTGAGATTCTGGAAAAGGTTTTGCTTTTGAGCTCATAAGTTTGCAGAAGTTTTAGTCATCAGATGTACGAGTAGCAGGTCACCATAATTCTTGCAGTTACCAATCTAGGGAGAAGAAGAATAACATAGCTTCTCTTAGAATTGGCTGTGATCTCAATGTCGCGTGTTCCATAATGTGGTTCTTGTCGGTAGGTCGATGATTTTTTATGTTAGCTACAGCATGAAGGAAAACTTATGCTGGCTAATATAACAGTCTGATTATAATAATATTTTACTAGTCCTGTTCTTTCCAGCATATTTTAATTGTTTTAGAAAATTTTGCTGAGTACCATACTACGATGTAAGATCGATCAGATTTACTGTTATTTATCTTACCATGTATCTCATTATATTCTTTTTTGCATAAATATTTTCTGTTGAATATTTAGTGTTTCTAACTTTTCTCTTGGCCTTTCCAGCTTTACCAATATCGTCACTGTTTCCCTTCTTGTATTTCATGGTAGGTATCATCATTTGGTTCTCATTTTCTGGTTATTCAGGACATTATCTTACATACGTACATGGCCAATATCTGGCCATAGAAATATTAATTTTTGAATACTTCAGTCTGTCTCAGTTATTTTCTCATATTTGTCCTATGCACACATGTATATCTGAAGTACCTTTGGTCTTGGTCTTGAGCTAATAAGTCTTTTATTTCTATTGTTTCTTACTTATCCACAGATAAGAGACTTGCATGTTGCAAAAAGAACGGAAGATATCGGGTTCTATGCTGGCTTTGTTGGTTAGTTTCATATAATTCGCAGATTCAAATTTGAGAGGGTTGAGCTCAGTGTTTATATCTGGTGAACACTTTGTGATCGTCTCATGTGACCAATTCATATTTACTGGATGTTTCTAGGTGCTTCATTTATGTTTGGTAGATGCTTGACTTCAACTGTTTGGGGAATAGCAGCAGACCGTATTGGGAGGAAGCCAGTTGTCATGTTTGGCATTTTCTCAGTGTTAGTAACATTTTTGTTTATATATAAATATAAAACACCAGCGTAGGTAATAGAGTGGCTTTGTTTACTTCTGTATTTCATTACCTTTTCTTTTATTAGGTGAGGCTCTAACTTAATTTCCTGTCAATATCTCAGGGTTATCTTTAATACTTTGTTTGGACTTAGTGTCAACTATTGGATGGCAATAGCTACAAGATTTCTCCTGGGTGCTTTGAATGGTTTACTTGGACCAATAAAGGTATGTTTAATTTGGATGGTTTTTTTTTCTTAAGAAAGGGACAGGGGCTCTGCCATTTCATTAAAGTAGGGGAACGGTACACTATAACAAAGAGAGAGAGAGAGAGAGAGAGGGGCGGTGAGCTGGTTGGAGGATATTTCTTTTTTAGAACTCTTTGAATTAGACAATGTAATTTTCATGACTTTGTGCCTGACTTTTGCAGGCTTATAGTATTGAAGTTTGCCGACCTGAATATGAAGCTCTAGGATTATCACTTGTAAGATACAAATGTCTTATGTCAGACAAATGTACAATTAGTTTATTGTCTCGATAAGTTTGATTTTGACATTCACTTTCTTGTAATTGTAGGTCAGCACAGCATGGGGAATAGGTCTCATCGTTGGTCCTGCTCTTGGAGGCTACCTTGCAATGGTAGGGAAGAGAAAATTTCACAACGTTATGCTATGCTTAATTGTTAACGCTTACCTGTTTGTTTTTATTGCAGCCTGCAGAAAATTTTCCAAGTGTCTTCTCACCTGACTCATTCTTTGGAAGGTATCATTTTGTGTAGCTGAACTAAATTTCCCTATATAGTTGATTTACAGAAGACTTACTTTTGATGGAAATTTGCCAGGTTCCCATATTTTTTACCATGCTTATGCACATCAGTTTTTGCTGCTGTTGTTCTCATAAGCTGCATATGGATGCCGGTATGTTATATTGCATTAGTGTTAACTTCCTTGATTGTGCAGTAAGTGCATTTGCCGGTACATAATTGCATATGCTACTCTATTTCTTTTGCCATCTTTTGTGCCCAATGGGAACCTTATGATTTGGGCTTGAACACAAAGTTGCTATATTCATAAATATGTCCTGCTGAACCTTCTACTTCTTGACGATTATTTTATAGGCAATATTAAAAAAGCAATTTTTTCAGACATACTTTTCAGAGTTCATAATTGATCTTCATCATTTCTGAATATGGTTCAATAAAATCTAGGGCTCCCATACTGTAGGCAACTAAAGTTTTATCCTAGTTTAGTTGTTTCAGCATTTGGAACTATTTTGTGCTAGAGAACATTTAGGTACAAACTATGTATTTTTTACATAAGAAAAATACCTTCATATTTTTTCCTTCTTTTTTCCTGGTAAGTAATGGCAGGAGTAAAAGGTACATCTATATCTGGCATGAACCAGTGAGATAAGATAATCTTTAAATTATTGCATCCTCGTTTGTACTTGTATGTTGATTCTTCCTCCACACATTGTAAAATATCTCATTGTATTTTAGGAGACGTTACACAAGCATAAAATCAGTGAAAATGGAAACCAAAGTGTTGAAGCTTTGGAGGCCCATCTGATTGATCCGAAAGAGAAGGTTGAACAAAGCGGTAGTTTGGATACCAAGAAGAGCCTATTCAATAATTGGCCATTGATGTCATCCATAATTATTTATTGCATCTTCTCTTTTCATGACATGGCTTATACAGAGGTAGAGTGTTTTATTTATATTCATGTGTCTGAGTTATCCGAGAAAATATGATTGCTAATTTTGCTTGAAATAAACTTGTGATGACAGGTAAAAATAAAAAAAAATTAGTAGGGCCATAATTGATGCATTTTATATTTTTATGAACATACATATTAGAGATCTAAAGGGAATTGGTGATCTGAGAATGTGCTTGTCTACAGATGGTTGCTAAACTTGCTACCACTGTGAATATCAATTGTTACCTCCCGGTCAAAAAAAAATATCAATTGCTACCTGTTTGTGGTTTTATGCTTATCTGAACTCTAGAACCATTCTGTATTTCACGGAACATGATATTTGATGTTTAGTACATCTTTTGAGTGGAATACACATCATAGGTACGAGCTTATGTTAGTAAGAACAACAAAATGTAGTGTTACAACAGGATATTACAATATTGTTTATAGTTACAGATGTCTTAACATAGAACAGTTGCTTGCTGTAAACTTACTTGTTACTGCAAAATGATTATAGCTTCAAGAGTTCAGCTTATAGTACCACCATATATGACTTAGATTTGTCATGCTTATCATATATTCAGGTGTTCTCTCTATGGGCTGAAAGTGACAGGAAATATGGTGGACTAAGTTTATCAACTAAAGACGTAGGCCAAGTTCTTACAATTACAGGTATTTTTTTGTGCGTGCTGTCGCCAGTGCTGTTAGTGTAGTTATCAATTTATCATGTAAAAATGAACTTTAGTTTGGTAGTGTAGTTCATGTATGAACATTAAGTTGCTTGGGAACAGTTGTTTTTGTACTTATATTTCTATAACATTAAAAACTGTGCTACTATAGAATTTAAAGAATTGTAGCCAGTTGTGACCTGTATGGTTGAAACACAATTGTTAACAGTAGGTAACATAACCCAGAAACTGGACAGGCTCTGCAATTTATGCCCTCAACCCAACTCCATCATTGTGCCTCTTAATACTTTGACATCCAGCTTTCTGTTATTTGTGGTAACAATATGGACTGTATCTTACCTCTTCCATTCCAGGTGGTAGTCTTCTTGTGTATCAACTCTTTATATACCCATCTATCAATAAAGTTCTTGGACCTATCAAGTCTTCTCGAATTGCAGCAGTGAGTGAATGCTGCTATTATTTTTTTTTCTCTTCTGGCTGCATATCTTAACTATTGTGATTGATCTTGCAGATCCTGTGCATACCTATTCTCTTTGCCTATCCCTATATGACATACCTGTCAGGACCTGGATTATCAATCATTCTGAATATTGCATCAGTGATAAAAAATAATCTTGGTGTGAGTATATTTTTCACCCCATATTTTTTTCAGCCCATATTAGAATCTGTGTTGCCTCAGTTTTTAGCGTCAACTCAGTAGATAGATGGCAGTAGTGACTAGTGAGTAGTGCAGTTACTGCACTACACATGTTTGGCAAAATGTATATGGTTCCCATATATTTGGCCATTGCATAGGAGTTTTACATTTTTTCTTTTCAATAAATTAGGTCATGGACATTATTTGTCTACCGCTGCAACTAGAGTTTATCTCATGTTAATTATTATCATCTGTGCTTATTTTATCAGGTTACCATCATTACGGGCACCTTCATTCTTCAAAATAATTCTGTGGTAAGAAACCCACAAACTCAACTTAATTTCAACATATTTCATGAAATGATCTCCGACACCAGTCTGCAACTGACTGATAATCATGTAAATGAAATTACTGACAGTCTCAGAACCAAAGAGGAGCTGCAAATGGATTGTCCATGACAGCTATGTCCTTTTTCAAGGCAGTTGCGCCAGCAGGGGCAGGCATTGTGTGAGTATACTTTGTTTCTCAATTCTCATAGCTTCTGTGAAATACTTTATGAGTTGTTAGAAATACTTTATATGATTTTCAAGTTAAAAATAAACTTCCATTCCATGTTCGTATTTTGATAACTAAGTCGAAATGCAGTGTACCTTTTTTTTTTTGAGAAAGTATGGTGCGTGACATGTAGCCAAAATCGGATTTACTACTGCTGCATTACTGGTAAATCTGATAGAGAATGTACCTGTTCCATGCCAAGAATGAATTTCTCCTGTGTTTGAGGTGTTGCATTATACGTACTTTAATTATCATGCAATGGTCATGTCAGTTTTGCAGTCACATGTGCATTTCATGGGATGAGCTAGCTAACCAACCTCCATAGAACATACTGTCAATAATCATTCATAGTTATGCTATTAGGCATTTTCTGTTTCCTTCACCCAGCATTATTTTCTTCATAAATTCAGGTTCTCGTGGGCACAGAAACACCAGCATGCTTTCTTCTTTCCAGGTAAATTCTGTTGTCTTCTTTTATAAAATACCACAAAGCATATATTTTCTTCTCATTTTGGCAAAACATTGCTCTTAAAATATGGCTGGGAAGATTCCTATACATTGACCATATATGTCAAACCACTCTAATATATATACAAGTTTTGTACCATATATGTCAAACCATTTTGTATATACTTTTAAAACATTTCAAGTTTTCTACTAGTAGAGATCTTGTCAGATTGTCCTGTTGCCTAATTTCCCTCCACATTTGTTCCACCCGTACAGGTGATCAAATGGTATTCTTTCTGTTGAATGCCATTGAGCTACTTGGACTTATCCTCACATTCAAACCATTTCTGGCCGTGCCAGAGCAATATGATAGAAACTAGCCTTTCAGTTATACTATCATTTTTGGGTTATTCAGCTGGTAGATCATGATTCATGAGTGAGGCAAACGGCATGAGCTTGCCGGCCTTAAACCAGATGGGTCTGCGAGACAAACGGAAGAAACAAGAGTTGATTCCCTGTATCTATATGTGACGAATGTAATAGCAGCATTTTAGTGAAGAAAAACGCAGTAGGTGTAATGGTGGTCAAATTGGTTGTTTGCCTCTTGACTAGGCAGGCATGTACACTGGGTTGCTACATTGTAGCATTGCAAAAGACAGCAGTTCGAAATAATTTATTGGGAATCAAATTACTACGTTGCCATGCTACAGTCTGTCTTCGATCTGGGGGGATTCGTCTTTCCAATGTTTTCTGACTGGAAACTCATCCTGTGTGATGTCAGAAACAGCATCGGAGTTTGGAAACATATGGCATCCTGAAACTCTTGAAGCATAGTTGTGATATGTTTGCAGAGCCGAAATTATTTGATTATTTGTTAAAACTGAAATTTCCGTGTTTTAAAAGGTGGCTTCCAAAAGCTGATGTGTTTAGTTCAACCTAGGTTTCAAAGTTTTTGTCTGGTGCCTTTGAGATTTTTTAGAAACAGCTTTGAAAGTCACGTTGAATTAGCTGAGCAAATAAGCCCTCTAAAGCTCTTTCAAAACGCGAAAGTTTTAGGTACTTTGAGACCATTTTTTTTTTTTTTTTATCTCAGAGTGCCTCAAAGTTCTTAAAAAAAAGTCAAACGAAATGAGTCAGACTTATTAAGCTACTTTAGGAAAATTTTGAAGTTCAGTTTATTAGCAAATAAAACAATCAACAAATTGAAAATGCTCATAAGAACATGCCCAAAGTCAGGGGCTTGTTGAACATAGAACAATAGGAAGGAAAAAAATAAAAAATTTGTATACCACAGAACATTTTGTTAATCATCTATATACCATTACATTGGTCCTTATGTCGATCGAGAAGGTTTACCAGAAAACCAACATCCACAGATCAAACCACCATCTCAAATCTACTCAGGCCACGTTGATTTTAGTTGAATTAAATTAACCAAAACCAAAACTAAAGAGTAGAATCCCTCTACAGATTTTGTGAATGATCTCCCATCATATGAACTGGATGAGAGAACTGGATTTCTCATCGAAGCAAATAAGCATCTAGCGTGAGTAAATTCAAGGATGTCTATAATAAGATATAAATTATGCTAGGTGTCAATAGAAATGTAACACGTGCTAACATATGATTAACACGTCATTAGCAATAACTAAAATTAAATATACAAAATACAAGTAAAATTAGCATGTATAGTTAATTAAATTCCTATGAATAGTAAACATGAGAGAAAAATCAATGAGATCGATATGAATCTAGCTTGCACCTTGATCCGAGTAGCACGTTCCTTGACAACCGACACCTATCTCCTCTCCAGACCCCTCCGCGACGTCAACACGCAAATCGAGGCACAGACGAATTACAGTAGCAAAGAAAAATCGGAAAAATACGAAATAAATACAGGAGGTAGAATAGCTTGAAAGAAGTTCAACAAAATTTGTTTGATGCGAATCAGAGCTACGGTTTGGAAGATATGAAAAGGCGAAGAGGTACTGTTCATGTGAACACTGGTTGACCAGATCGATGGGTAAAAGAGCAGCTGCTGCTCCGTTTCTTCGCGCGCAGCCTAGAGGGCAAGAAAAAGAGAGAGAGAAAAGGGAGGTGCGGCGGCGGGTCCGGCGGCCTCCCGGCTAGGAGCCGGGTGCAGGTAGCCGGGCTGACAGTAGGAATCGCTAGATAATTTCGGAAGCCCTAAGGTTTTATTTTATAAAAAGAAAACATATTACTCATAACTGCTCCATTTGTCTTCCTTGCCTATGCTTTTCATCACCTTCTCTAATTAATGCTGTTCTTAATATTTAGATGCCGGTCGACACCTCCTACGCCCTGGATGAAGGTGGTTACGTTGTGCTATTGTGGGACATGCTGCACTATCTCGGCTACACCAAGAAGCCAGAATATGTAAGGGACGTCATCATCCAGAATGGAGTAGATCAGTGGGTAGCCGCTGTCACCATTCTGTCTCGAGGGATCAAGCCTGAAGATGAGACACATCAGTTTAGTGCACTTAGAGTGACAAGGGAGTTTGCTACGCAAGATGCAGCAAGGAAAGCAATACAACGCGTGGCAGCTATACTCCAGGAGGAACGAGCCAGAACACCGTTCCGGTTGATGCCACGACGTATGGAGAATGAAGCCTCTTTCTGTGAGTTTCCTTTGGTTCGCGACGAGAACGATCCTACTTTGGTCTACAAAACAAAGTATGCGGAGTTTGAGTGCAGCATGCAGCATGTACGATCAACTCCGTGAACAATTCAAGATTATGGAGACGAACTTGGCTAAGGTCGCGCTCGAAGCTGATGAACTGGAGGATGATTTCAAGGAATGCATGGAGAAGTTGCAAACAAGTCAAGAAAAGCTTGCGGAATATGAAGCAAAGGAGGAGGAAGCTCAGAAGGAGATCGCCGCAGAACGAGAGAGGCTGGATGAAGCACGCCAATTGCTTGCCAAGGAGAGGGCGGAGCTGGAACAACAGAAAAAGGACTTCGACAAAAGAAAGGCATGTAAAGAGGAGTTAAAAGAGAAGACCAAGGCCCTGCAAAAAGAATACATTGAAAGTACGCAAAGTGGCTAGACGCAATTTTGCCATTGTGGAGAAGTTGGAAAAGGAGAACTGGGAACTCACACACGTGGAGAGAGATTTGACCAAAAGGAAGCGTGAGCTCATGGAGGAATATGAACTCTTTACAAAGAGATTCTGTACATGCAAGACACCGGAGATCAGCATTGACAAGACCGTCCAAACTAAAGGAGAAGAGGAAGACCCTGAAAAACGAGTTTAGGAGGAAGATTCGAATGAGAACACTTCCGAAGCTACCCATTATCTGTTTTAGTTAATGGCTAAATGAAAGTTTGTGTTAGGACAAAATGTTGTGTGCTACTGTTTGAATAAATGCGATTCAAGAGTAGGAGAATAAGCAAGTTTCCACCCAAAAAAAAAAGATTGCACTGTTCATTGCTACAGTACCAGTGGAAAGCTCGCTTAGTGTTTTGCTACAGTACCACGGGGAAAAATAAGAACAAGGGCCGAGAAAGTTTTTTTAAAAAACCCTGTCGCGTACTGTTCGCGCTACAGCACAGGCCGATTTTTTTTCCACATTTGGGCACTGTTCATGCTGCAGTGCCACGCCGAAATTCCAAAAAAAACACATGGTCATTTATACAAATCAAAAGCTTTTTGGTGGTTCTAAGCATATTGTAGCTAAAAAAGGGCAAGGTAAATAAATTTTCCTTAAGCCAAGTTACTGTTCATGCTTCAGTGAAAGTTTTTAATTTGTTTTTTTGGGAAACAGTAAGCAACCAGTAAGTTAAAACTTGTACTTGTGACTATGTATAGGAAAAAGGTGTCAAGTAATCACTTCCTTTTATTTGTTTTCCAAAAGGAAAAAAATGATAAGCTAGTAGTAATCTTAAATATGAATTTTACCACTAATTTATACAATTAAGTATTTTGTGGATTTGTGTATGTACGTTTATTTTTAACGCGATGATTGGTGATTGTGTATGTTGGGATTTTCGGCCATGCGACCTTAGTTGCGTGAGCAGAACTCGTAGCGACATAGGCATTAGGCACTATGTGCGCAGGGTTCAGATGTTTGGATTTTATTGATTCTTAAATTGCTATGTTAAATATATATATATATATATATATATATATATCTTAATAACAGTCACTATCTCTCCGCATAGTTGCTTTCCTGTTAGTAACCTTCTGTTCCTCTTATCTCCAGCTAGTCAGATGGCTAGAGGAGCTCGACATCGTGGACGTGAACGTGGCCGTGGTGAGGCTGCCAACCAAGCGCAGTGTGGAGCCCGTGGTCGTGGTCGCGGGAAAGCTGCTGCTGCCCTACCCCCAGGACCGGATGAGAATGTTCAGGAGTAGCAAGAACAACTACAGCAACAGAACCCCCAAGCACCGCAAGGAGCTGCCGGTGAAGGAAATCTGCCACCGCCACCTGCTCAAGAGCCCACAGCTCAGCAGCTAATGCAAATGCATCTGCAAGTCCTGCAAGCTATGCAACAACTTAACAACCCGCCAATTGCTGCACACAATGCGGCACCGTAGTCCAAGTATGCTGACTTTATGAGGACCCGTCCCCCAACGTTTGCGGGATCCGCAAAGCCGCTCGATGCAGGAGACTGGCTTAAGGAGGTCGAGCGCAAGCTGTACTTGGCCAACTGTGACGATTATGAAAGTGTGCAGTATGCTGCACATCAGCTCAAAGGAATTGCTACCAACTGGTGGGAGAACTACTGCGAGGCTCACCATGATGTGCAATCCATCACTTGGGAAGAGTTTTCTGAGGCATTCACCACCACATATATTCCCACTGGTGTGATGGAGATGAAGAAGCGTGAGTTTCAAAATTTGCGCTAGGGCAATATGAGTGTATCAGAGTACCACAACCGATTCATCCAACTTGATCGCTATGCCAAGGAAGATGTCGCAAACGACGCAGCTAAGATATGGAGGTTCATGGAGGGAATGAACTCCGTTCTGATGGTCAATCTGGTCTCCCATGGATGCCATACCTTTCAGGAGTTGGTCAATATGACGCTGCTGCAGGAAGATGCTCAACGTCAACTTAATGAAGACAACAAGAAGAGGAGGTTGGCATTCCAAGGTCAACAGGGACCCAGCAACACGCGTCCCCGCACAGGACAGTTTCAACCCAAACAGCAGGGGAACAAGCCTTCTACCCCGATGTTCCGTGCACCTGTTGCACCCCAGCAGCAAGCGCCGCGCAATAATCCAGTGGCACCACCAGCCAAGAACACTGCAACTGCGCCAGGAGTACAGTGCTACAACTGTCATCAAATGGGTCACTATGCTCATAGTTGCCCTCAGAAGAAGAACAACCCGGCGCCAGCACCAACCAACACGGGAGGTACACACTTTCGATATCGTAGCAAGGGCGATTAAATGAGTCCCCTCGAACCCCAAGGACGCCGCAAACAACGGGAAGAGGCCGAGTGAATCATGTGACGGCCGAAGAAGCTCAGGAAGCGCCCGATGTTGTGCTAGGTACGTTTCCAGTTAATTCCATACTCGCAACTGTTCTATTTGATTCTGGTACTTCGCATTCCTTTATATCTAAAGAATTAGTAGAAAAACATGGATGAAAAATTTTGCCTCTTAAGAAACCCCTAATAGTGCAATCCCCGGGAAAAGAATTAAGAGCAAATTTTGCAAGTCCTTCCGTGGAAATAGAAATCAGAGGAGAAAAGTTCTCAGCAAACCTTACTTTGTTAGAATCACCTGGGATAGAAGTAATATTGGGAATGGATTGGTTAGGCCTATTCAAAGGGCACATTGATTGTGCCAATAGGACCATTACTCTCACTAACACCGGTGGAGTTACAATAAATTTTCTGTCCCCATGTGAGACCCAGATGCCAGTATGGTGAATCGAATAAAAGGAATACACACAGAGTCGGAATTACCAGCTTTGGAGTCTGTTCCGATGGTATGTGAGTATCCAGATGTGTTTCCCGAAGATCTACCTGGTCTGCCACTAGACAGGGATGTGGAGTTTGTCATCGACTTGGTACCTGGTACTGCTCCCATATCTCAACAACCGTACCGGATGAATGCTAATCAGCTAGTGGAGATGAAGCGGCAGATCAGGGAATTACAGGGCAAAGGTTTTATTCGACCCAGCTGTTCACCATGGGGATCTCCAGTCATCTTTGTGAAGAAGGACAACACACTCCGTATGTGTGTGGATTACCGATCGTTGAACGAAGTTACGATCAAGAACAAATATCCGTTGCCCAGGATAGATAATTTGTTCGACCAGCTGAAAGGAGCACGAGTCTTCTCAAAGATAGACTTGTGGTTGGGATACCATCAGATCAAAATCAGGAAGGAGGATATTCCGAAGAAGGCGTTTACCACTCGTTATGGTCTATATGAGTTCATCGTTATGTCTTTTGGACTGACTAATGCCCCAGCGCATTTCATGGCCATGATGAACAAGGTGTTCATGGAATTCTTGGATAAATTGCGTGGTATTCATTGACGATATACTCATATACTCTAAGGATGAAGAAGAGCATGCAGAGCATCTAAGAATTGTGTTGGAAACACTTTGCAAACACCAGCTGTATGCTAAATTCAGCAAGTGCGAGTTTTGTTTATCGAAAGTTTCCTTCTTAGGACATGTTATCTCAGCCGAAGGAGTGTCCGTTGATCTGGGCAAGGTCCGGGATGTGCTCAACTGGGAGCAGCCTAAAATGGTGACTAAGGTCCGAGGTTTTCTCGGCATGGCCGGATATTACCGGAGGTTCATTGCTGATTTCTCCAAAGTCGCAAGGCCACTTACTCAACTTTTGAAGAAGCAAACCAAGTTTGTGTGGACCGATGCCTGTGAACGAAGTTTTCAGGAATTGAAAAAAAGGCTGACCTCTGCACCAGTACTGGTTTTGCCCGATATTCACAAGGATTTTGTGATCTATTGTGATGCGTCCAAACATGGGCTAGGATGTGTGTTAATCCAAGAAGGGAAGGTTGTCGCCTACGCCTCTCGACAGTTGCGACCTCATGAGTCGAATTACCCTACTCATGATCTGGAGCTCGCAGCAATGGTACATGCCCCAAAGATTTGGAGGCATTATCTGATTGGAAACCGTACAGAAGTTTATATGGACCACGAAAGTTTAAAGTATATTTTCACCAAGTCTGATCTGAACATGAGGCAGCGAAGATGGTTGGAGCTGATAGTAGACTATGATCTCGGAGTACATTGCCATCCGAGAAAAGCCAATGTTGTAGCTGATGCTCTGAGCAGGAAGAGCCACTGCAACCAACTATTGGAAGAGTGTCGAAGATTTGATCTGGAGGTAGTCGAAAGAGGGTACCTTAATACCCTGGTAGTAAAGCCCACACTAGAAGAACAGATCAAGGAGCACCAGCAGAACGATGAAATAACCATCGACATTATTGTGCGGATGATCATGGAAAGAGCTCCTGAATTTTCCATGGACAAGGAAGGTGTGGTCTAGTATGGGAAGAGGATTCTTGTACCAGATGTGAAGGAGATTCGTGGACCGATTCTTCGAGAAGCTCATGAGTCAGTGCTATCTATCCATCCAGGCAGAACCAAGATGTATTTGGACCTTCGAGAACGATACTGGTGGCCTAGTATGAAAAGTGAGATAGCTGAATATGTTGCACTTTGCGATGTATGTGAGAGAGTAAAGGCTGAGCATCAGAGACCAGCAGGATTGCTGCAGCCCTTGCAAGTACCTGAATGGAAGTGGGAAGAGATCGGCATGGATTTCATTACCGGTCTACCACGCACTAAGCAAGGATACGATTCAATTTGGGTCATCGTGGATCGTTTGACCAAATCAACACATTTTATTCTAGTATGAACCACGGACACAAGCGATAAGCTCACTGAGTTATATGTCGCCCGAATCGTGTGTCTTCATGGAGTGCCAAAGAAGATCGTTTCAGATTGAGGAACCTAATTCACCTCAAGATTTTGGCAGAAATTACATTCTTTGCTTGGTACTAATCTAGCCTTCAGCATTGCCTACCATCCTCAGACGGACGGCTAGACTGAAAGAACTAATCAAATCCTAGAGGATATGCTAAGAGCTTGTGTTCACTAGGATAAGAAGGGATGGGACAAAAATTTGCCCTATGCAGAATTTTCCTACAATAACAGTTATCAGGCAAGCATACAGATGTCACCTTCTGAAGCTCTGTATGGGAGAAAGTGCGGGACACCCCTATTCTGGGATGAGACAGGAGAAAGAAAGTTGTTTGGGCCAGAAATTTTACAAGAAGCTGAGCAACAGGTGCGAGCTGTGCAACAGAAGCTGAAGACTGCCCAATCTAGGCAAAAGAGCTACGCCGATAAGCGGCGCAGGGATTTAACATTTGTCATTGGAGATTATGTGTATCTGAAGGTGTCTCCTATGAAGGTTTTGCGCCGTTTTCGAATCAGTGGCAAGTTAGCACCGAGGTACATTGGTCCATTCCTTGTTCTAGCCAAACGAGGAGAAGTTGCCTATCAAATTGAGTTGCCACCTTAGTTATCAAATGTGCACAACGTGTTTCATGTTTCCCAACTGAAAAAGTGTCTGTGTGTTCCTGAGGAGCAGATGGCTATGGATGATATCGACCTGCAGGAGGATTTAACTTATCCTGAGTATCCGGTCAAAATTTTGGAAGAGGCAGAAAGATGCACCCGAAGCCGAACCATAAAGTTTTGTAAAGTTCAGTGGAGTAATCACTCAGAAAAAGAGGCCACTTGGGAGCGTGAGGACTTGAAAGCGGAATTCCCGAATCTTTTCCCTCGCACTTCCGAATCTTAGAGTCGAGATTCCCCTTAAGGGGGGAGGTTTGTGACATTCCGATATTTTCTAAAATATAGAAAGCATTATTTTGATTAAAAATGATTATCAAATCAATTTATTTAATGAATGATCTTTAATCGTCCCATCCTTGCCCTAATTCCTTCACTAATCACCTTCTCTAATCCTCTTTTCCCTAATTACGTTCCTACTAATTGCCATGGCACAACCGTGCGTGCATATCCTTCCTAAACCAAATCACAACAATTCTTGCCATAACTGTTCATGCCAAATCCAATCACCAAATCATGCCTAAATCAGATCAATCTTTTCCATAGCTGCAGCCCAAAAATCATGCTAAATCAGTGGCCAAGACCATATCCTTCCTTGCCATATTAGAGTAGCCAAATCATACCAAAATATTAGAGTAGCCATATTCACTAACATAGCAACAGTATAAAAGCCCCAAGAACTGTCGGCCATGGAATCCCATCTCCAAACCCGAAACCCTAGCCCCTGTCATCACAGAGCAAGGAAAGGAGAACAAGGAGACGTTGTCGTTGCGGTTGCCGTAGAGGTCAGCCGTTGCCGCCGTCGCCCTCGCCGGAGTCGCCGCGCGCCGCCACTGGGAAACCCAGCCGGGAGCTGCCGCCGCCGTGTGTGACGCTGGGTCATTGTCGTTATCGCCGCAGCCACACTGCGTGCCGCCATCGCGCCGCCCCACGTCGCTTAGGCCACCTCGCTGCGCCGCCGTTGCCGCACCGCCGGTAGCTGCCTCGCTGCCTTGCGCTGCCGCTACGCCGCCAGAGCAGCGTTGCCGTCGGACACCCGCCTCCGCTGCCGCTTTCGCAACCAATCGCCGCCGCCAGTAGCCAGCCGCCGTGTGCCGCCATCGCGCGCCGGCAGCTGCTCCTAGCCGGGAGGCCGCCGCCATTGGTCGCCGCCGGACTGCCGTCGCCGAGCCGCCGCCGCGCGCTCCCTTTCTCTCTCTCTTCTTTCTCTCTCTCTCTCTTTTTCTTGCCCTCTGTGCTGCGCGTGAAGAAACAGAGCAGCAGCTGCTCTTTAACCCATCGATCTGGTCAACAAGTCAACCGGGTACTGTTCACAAGAACAGTAACTGTTCATCTTTTCATATTTCCCAAACCGTAGATCCGATTCACATCAAACAAATTTTGTTGAACTTCTTTCAACCTATTCTATCTCCTGTATTTATTTCGTATTTTTTTTATTTTTCTTTGCTGTTGATAATTCGTCTGTGTCACGATTTACGTGTAGACGTCGCTGAGGAGTCTGGAGAGGAGATAGCTGTCGGTTGTCAAGGAACGTGCTACTCGGATCAAGGTGCAAACTAGATTCATATCGATCCCACCGATTTTTCTCTCATATTTACTATTCATAGGAATTTAACTATGCATGCTAATTTTACTTGTATTTTGTATATTTAATTTTAGTTATTGCCAATGACGTGTTAATCATCTGTTAGCACGTGTTACCTTTCTATTGACACCTAGCATAATTTATATCTTATTATAGCCATCGTATGATGAATTTACTCACGCTAGATGTTTATTTGATTCACAAAATCTGTAGAGAGATTCTATTCTTTAGTTTTGGTTTTGGTAAATTTAATTCAACTAAAATCAACGTAGCGTGAGTAGATTCGAGGTAGTGGTTTGATTGGTGGATGTTGGTTTTGTGGTAAACCATCTCGGTCGACATAAGGACCGAACATAGTAGATGATCTAGCCAAGCACAACAGTATAACCATGGGTGTTAATAATAGTAATACCTTAGTTGTTACCTCGGAAAATCTAGGGTTGGTTTGTCATGGCGGTGTGAGTGTAGCTCGCGACCACCGTATACTCACCTGGCACAAGAGGGGAACCTCTAGCTTACTGAGAGACGGCTTGGGGCGAATCCTTAGTGAGGCATTCTTCACCCCATATAGAATGGGGATAGCGGCTTCATGTCACTCTCGGGTGAGTCCCATGGGTAAAGTGTACCCACTCTACAGAGTTAAAACTATCATGATAGCCGTGCTCACGGTTAAGAGCTGGCTTAGGCGGCTCTACGTGTTACCTCATCTTTTCAATAATTAACCTGCTGTAGAGATAGAGGCAGGGATTGCCCGGCAGCGAGTGCTAGGCAGCGATTGCCATGCAATGCATTACAGGCGGTGTATTGCAAGGGTTTTCGTGTAGAGATGACAGCGAGCGTCATCTCGGTCTATGCTAAGACGGCATAAGAATATATTTAATATTGAGAAAAATCTGTGTAAAGAAATGAATTTGAAATTGTTTTTGAACTGTTGCTTACTAACTAACAGGATTGTTAAAATTGCCCTTTTATGCAAAATAACCATCTCTAATCCTTTGTTAGCTTTGCATTCATTATTTAAGAATATACATGCTTGTTGGGTATGGTTTATCCATACTTATTAGTTGTATTTTAGATTTGTACGCAGGTGACGACACTATCAAGTATGTGGATTACGAGGCAGGGTATGACGATGGAGCTTCTGGCTACTAGTGTATCCCCAGTCAGATGCCTATGGCGTATGGATGGGTTTACCGAGCCGTCACTTTGAATTCTATCTTCCGCTTGTTACTATTTATATTAAGACAATTATTGTAATATTTGGCGTTTGTGGCCATGGTACTTTATTTTGTTAATTGTTAAACAGCAAGGTGTGATTCCACTTTGCTCTAACTGTGCGTACTAGCTGTGATCCATTGGGACTAGTTCCATAAGGCACAAAGGGGTCGGCTTTGCTGAGCCGGGTCTCGACAGAGTTGCTATCAGAGCCGAGCTGACTGTAGGAATCGCTAGATAATTTCGGAAGCCCTAAGGTTTTATTTTATTAAAAGAAAACACATTACTCATAACTGCTCCATTTGTCTTCCTTGCCTATGCTTTTCATCACCTTCTCTAATTAATGTTGTTCTTAATATTTAGATGCTGGTCGACACCTCCTATGCCCCGGATGAAGGTGGTTACGTTGTGCTATTGTGGGACATGCTGCACTACCTCGGCTACACCAAGAAGCCAGAATATGTAAGGGACGTCATCATCCAGAATGGAGTAGATCAGTGGGTAGCCGCTGTCACCATTCTGTCTCAAGGGATCAAGCCTGAAGATGAGACACATCAGTTCAGTGCAGTTAGAGTGACAAGGGAGTTTGCTACGCAAGATGCAGCAAGGAAAGCAATACAACGCCTGGCAGCTATACACCAGGAGGAACGAGCCAGAACACCGTTCCGGTTGATGCCACGACGTATGGAGAATGAAGCCTCTTTCTGTGAGTTTCGTTCGGTTCGCGATGAGAACGATCCTACTGTGGTCTACGAAACAGAGTATACGGAGTTTGAGTGCAGCATGCAGCATGTATGATCAACTCCGTGAACAATTCAAGATAATGGAGGCGAACTTGGCTAAGGTCGTGCTCGAAGCTGATGAACTGGAGGATGATTTCAAGGAATGCATGGAGAAGTTGCAAACAAGTCAAGAAAAGCTTGCGGAATATGAAGCAAAGGAGGAGGAAGCTCAGAAGGAGATCGCCGCAGAACGAGAGAGGCTAGATGAAGAATGCCAATTGCTTGCCAAGGAGAGGGCGGAGTTGGAACAATAGAAAATGACTTCGAGAAAAGGATGGCATGTAAAGAGGAGTTAAAAGAGAAGACCAAGGCCCTGTAAAAAGAATACACTGAAGTATGCAAAGTGGCTAGACGCAATTTTGCCATTGCGGAGAAGTTGGAGAAGGAGAATTGGGAACTCACACACGTGGAGAGAGATTTGACCAAAAGAAAGCGCGAGCTCATGGAGGAATATGAACTCTTTACAAAGAGATTCTGTACATGCAAGACACCGGAGATCAATATTGATAAGACCGTCCAAACTAAAGAAGAAGAGGAAGACCCTGAAGAACGAGTTTAGGAGGAAGATTCGAATGAAAACACCCCCGAAGCTACTCATTATCTGTTTTAGTTAATGGCTAAATGAAAGTTTATGTGTTAGGACAAAATGCTGTGTGTTAGTGTTTGAATAATGCGATTCAAGAGTAGGAGAATAAGCAAGTCTCCACCCAAAAAAAGGGTATTGTTCATTGCTACAGTACCAGTGGAAAACTCGCTTACTGTTTGCTACAAGGTCCGAAATAGTTTTTTTTAAAAAAACCCTGTCGCGTACTGTTCGCGCTACAGCACAGAGCGATTTTTTTTTTCCACATTTGCGCACTGTTCATGATACAGTGCCGCGCCGAAATTCCAAAAAAACACATGGCCATTTATACAAATCAAAAGCTTTTCGGTGATTCTAAGCATATTGTAGCTAAAAGAGGGCAAGGTAAATAAATTTTCCTTAAGCCAAGTTACTGTTCATGCTTCAGTGAAAGTTTTTAATTTGTTTTTTTGGGAAACAGTAAGCAACCAGTAAGTTAAAACTTGTACTTGTGACTATGTATAGGAAAAAGGTGTCAAGTAATCGCTTCCTTTTATTTGTTTTCCAAAAGGAAAAAAAATGATAAGCTAGTAGTAATCTTAAATATGAATTTTATCACTAATTTATGCAATTAAGTATTTTGTGAATGTGTGTATATACGCGTATTTTTAACGCGATGATTGTGATGATTGGTGATTGTGTAGGTTGGGATTTTCGGCCATGCGACCTTAGTTGCGTGAGCAGAAATCGTAGCGACATAGGCATTAGGCACTATGTGCGCAGGGTTCAGATGTTTGGATTTTATTGGTTCTTAAATTGCTGTGTTTATATATATATATATATAACAGTTACTATCTTCCCGTATAGTTGCTTTTCTGTTAGTAACCTTTTGTTCCTCTTATCTCCAAGCAATCAGATGGCTAGAGGAGCTCGAGGCCGTGGACGTGGACGTAGCCGTGGTGAGGCTGCCAACCAGGCGTAGCGTGGAGGCCGTGGTTGTGGTTGCGGGCAAGCTGCTGCTGCCCTACCCCCAGGACCGGATGAGAATGTTCATGAGCAGCAAGAACAACTATAGCAACAGAACCCCCAGGCACCGCAAGGAGCTGCCGGTGAAGGAAATCTGCCACCGCCACCTGCTCAATAGCCCACAGCTCAGCAGCTAATACAAATACATCTGCAAGTCCTGCAAGCTATGCAACAGCAACTTAACGTCATTATGGGTTGGAGTTCGCCACCGCTTTGTACTTCGTCGTAGAGGGTACCGCCTACTTCAAACATGAATCTGTATACATGCTCTGGACATTGCTGTGGAGGGTGCTACCGCCCTTTGGGCATGAAGCCATGGAGGTGGAGCTCGTCGTCGCTCCGAATGGCATAGAGGTCGGGCTGTGGAGGTGGGCCAGCACGCGGCGTAGGAGGAGGACAGGGATGGCCATGGAGGAGAGGGTTAGGGCAGTAGGGTGGTGGCTGGAGTGGGAAGGGAGGGGGCGACTAGAAACCTAGAGCGATCGGGAGGGAATGGGAGAGAAAGGGGAGGGTTAGGTTTAGGGTTAAAACTTAAAAGAGGGTGGGTGATGGAGTGGGATGGAATAAGAGTGGGTATCTTTTTTTTCTTAATTATTTCGTGCACCCATAAGTCCAAAATAAGACCTAGGCCCAAAATTATTTCGATCTCGGGCTAAAATAATTGTATGCTTTTACGTATGAAGCCATTGACATATGTGGGCATATGGTCCACATGTCAATGACATGTCGAGTGGTATCTAGCAAAGTCATATAATTTATAGCATTACAATACCAACCGCCGGATTTATCGATACATTAAGAAAAAAAAGAGGGCAAATGTGACTGCATAGTAGTTGTACCTTTTCGTTTCCCCTATAGATAAATTTCAATTTGGATCGCTTTTTGATAAGTGGGGGCATCGGTAGCATAAAAAAAATGCAATAAGAGCATGTATACAACACAAATGGTGCAACTACCATTTCAGTACCATAAAAGCATTTGCAATGTACCTTTGTAGTGTATCGAAATGCTTTGCACTGATGTACAATGCATCCTTATGGATTACGATACAACAAAGGGCCCCTTACCTATCTTGGATTCTTGTCTCGCCCCAGGGCATCTGAGCACGGACGGACAAGAAAGGACAAGTTCTATATCACTATATGCCAGGTGAGAAAACAATTTCAGCAAAATTCCACGGAAATTCGGCAATTTTCGCTCTTATAGGTGGTGTCCGATACCATGAACAACGTCTAAAGAGTTTTGTTATATTTAAAAAATTGCTAAAATTTTAACCAAAAGTCCGCTCGAGAAATCCAGTGATAACCAGTTTCCGCTGTTGCTTCTGGTAATTAAAGTTCTGAAAATGTAATGTTTCTTTCTAGGGTTTTAAAAACCGATAGGGTCCAAAAAAACCGATACCCCACCGGGTTTGAGAATGTTAGGATTTAATATAATGCGATATAGGAAAGACACTAGAGATACAATATTTGGTAACGCAGTTCGGTTCCCGTCTATATTTGTGGGACAATGATTATGGGCGCTTCTCCTCAACACCGTAGCATACCGGCCTCCCGGATCATGGCACATGCTGACCTTCGTCCCCTGCATGCCTACGCTTCTACTTTTGTCGTTATGGGTTACATATCAGCAGTGATCTCTCTTTTTATCGGGTCCAGGATACAGAGTCCGACTCAAACTCTAACCTACCCTGCCTATTACAACTCAGAGTCTAACTATAACCTTACTTGTATACATATTCGACATGAACTTTAACAGGGAACCCGCATGTAATTAACCGATAAAACCATTAAAAACAATTTGGGAAACCCGTAAAACCGAGAAACAAAACCGTTTAGCGGTGTTTTTTTAAAATATGGAAGTAATTTTCAGTCTCTGCACCTACTAGAGATGCATATGGCTATTACAAATGCTTATTACAAAGCAAAAATGACAAATAATTGTCATGCTAAGACAATCAACAAAAAAAAAGAAAGAAACATACTTCTACCTCATAAGGACGATCATAACATCCTGACAGTTGTATCTCAGAGCATTCCTCACAGTCATATAGAAGATGATCACCGAACTTCATAAAATTCCTCTGCGGTTTCGTAAGAACAATTCAGTAGCACCAATTCCAAAATCATCTCACATAACCCAAAAGGATTTAGTAAGAAAGAGGACAAACGATCGAATCAACTAGTCTTAAGAAGCAATGCTGACCAGTCGAACCCAATGCAATAACTCAAAATTCATCACAATGCCGCCCATCAAATCAACGAATAAAGAGACAATCAATTTGTCACTCGCTATTGTTGCAGAACTTGCCACCATAGATCACCGTCCGGCTCCCATTTGGAACCAACGCTAGTAGAAAGTATGGACACGGTGCAATGTCATCGCCTTTACCGAAACCTGTTAGCAACCAAAAGACAGATGGTCTGGCCGCACCATACTCTTGATGAACAGTTTCGTCGCCAAAGCTGAGAGCCACCGCCCTAGTTTTAACTACACCATAACCGAGCTGCCAATTCAGAGCTGACCGCCTCCGGTTACCGACGACTACACCCAAATCAGATCTAGCGGCCTCGGCCATAACGACGCGTGCCCAAATAGAATGTCCACCGAAGCTCCATGGATCACAAGCAGCCAGGTCCAGCCAACACACGAGCTCCGGCTGCCAGCCATGGCCACTGAGTGCAGGTAGCATTTCAACACACGTTTGGCGGTGTTTGCTCACTGTTTTTTTGCGGGAAACTGACCGGTTTTTGTAACCCTGTTTCTTCTTGGTACCGGCCTCATTTGGCACGAGGAGATTTCTCGCGATTCCTTAGACTATAAATATATAGATAGATTTCCATGTAGAATTTGCGCGCTACACTGAGAGCCCTACAGGTGGTCGTACGTACGTGCAGCAGCCAGCAGATGGAGACGAAGAATACAGCCTGCCTGTGCGTTTTGGCCACTACCTGCTAGCTAGTATAAGTTGGGGCCATAGAGACGTTGTGTAGCTGAGTCGAGCCAAAAGGAGGAGAAGAGCAGATATCTCGCCGTGGAAATGGGCGGCGAGGAAGCGCCGCTGCTGGCGGCGCCGGCGGCGTACCACGAGGGGTGCCCCGGCTGCGCTCAGGAGAGGAGGAAGGAGAGCTGCAGAGGGAGGATCCCCTACAAGGAGCTCTTCTTCGTCGCCGCCACCACCCTCGCCTCCTGTACGTTGTCCACTCTCATGCCTCATGTCTATGTGCCCATCTATTGCAGCTAATCTTACCTATCTACCCAAGCTTTCGAGATGTTCAGCAGAACCTGCGCTGCTTTGCGATGTTCATCGACCGTTCTTGCCTGGTCATGCTCATGTATACAGGCATGTAGAGCAGTAGAGTTGTAGAGCACTTGTGCAGCTTGTTAATTACTACTTACTAGCTAGTACCTAGTCGTTCACTCGTTTGCGCTTTAGTGCTTGGTTGCTGCAAGGAGAAGGGGATGGATGCGTGCGTACGTCGAGCTATTGGAATGGAAGGGTTGCCGGCCGGGCGGCCGGCGATGACCGGCGTCGGCCGGAGACATGGACGAAAGAGAGCCTGCCTACCAGCTAGCGCGGGTTAGGCTAGCGGGCCCCGACCGGCACAAGGACAGGTTGCAGTGCAGAGTGCAGAGACATGAGCAGGATTCCCTCCCGTGACAACTGACAAGAGGTAGAGGATGCACCTGTGGCCACACTGCTCCGAGGTGGTGGGACTCTCCATGCTGGTGTGGTGCTGCTCTTCACTCTTGAGCTCACTGGCACAGGCAGTGGCACTGCACCACTGAGCTCGTAGCTCCCCTTGGAAGCTGGCACACGAAAAAATGAAGAATGACCAAAAATAAATAAAATGCTCTGCAGCTCGACATGTGAAACTGGCAATGTCTTGCAGGAGGCAGAAGCTACCAACAGACCTCAGCAGCAGCACATGGTGCTTTTTTATGCTTTGCTCCTAATTCTTGTTGTTTAAGGGAGCAGTTGATGCAGCTTAACTTTGTTGATGTACTGATTTGCTTGTTTCGCGTTGCTTTTTCTTTCCCCCACAATGCAATGTCCCTTCACCAAACAGCATACTAGAGTTGGTGCTATGTTTTGCTTGCTCCATACATCTCATTTCTGACAAAAGTTTATTTGTGCTTCGCCTTTTTCAGCTTTACCGATCACGTGCCTCTTCCCTTTCCTCTACTTCATGGTATGCGTTCCAACTACTACTCTCCGCATCAAATTGCAATGTTGTAAAATGCATCGCATGCGTTCTGTCCCTTCAGTTCAGGTTCAGGGTTGTCCCATTTTGAAGAGCAGTTGGAATCAAAGTCCATTTTGTCACTCTAATGTCAAATTCTTTTTGGAGAAAGAACAACAACAAAAACGACAGAAAAGATAAAATCCCTGCAAATGGCAAGGTCCAAAATGACCTTGTTTCATGCTAAATAGAGAAAGCTCCATAAAGCTGTTTCAGCCTATCGGTAGCTTCACAAAAATTCTAGAGTGGCTACACAATTCATATCCAAGATTAGTGAGAAAAAAAGTCTAAGTTACAAGAGAGAAAGGAGAGTAGCTATGGGGGTTATAAGAGAAGGGATGGGAAAAGGGGGCTAGAAACAGCCGCTGTGAAAAGACCGCTACTACTCCCTGTCGATTGGGACAGCACGGTGGAACCGGAGAAGATCCTCTTTGATCTGCTCGACGACTTGCAAGGCCAGGGCGCCGCGCTGTTGGAACAGCCTACAGTTTCTTTCTTTCCAGAGGTTCCAAACTGTGTAGATGACCAGTCCATTGAAGCTCCTCTTTATGTCCTTGGGCATTGAGGCCGACACCTGCCATCACCAGTCAGTGAATCCAAGACCGCTTTGGCTAGCAGGGGCGGTGACGCTGTAGGCTGCAAGATTAGCATCAAAGGAAGCCCTTTAGATTTGCAATCCTAATATTCACAAAAAAGGTGATGAGGATCAAGGGCATACTCTTGGTTTTATTGATCAATATCTCTATTGTTTCATGCAAATAAATCTAACTCTTCCTTTTTACAGCTTTTTACTAGTGTAGTCTTGCTTATTTATTGATCTCTTTGTATCCTTTTTGATAGATTAGAGACTTCCACATTGCTAAAACTGAGGAAGACATTGGATATTATGCTGGTTTTCTTGGTATGATTTCTAACTCACTATTTTCAATAATTTATCATCAATTAGCTAATGTCAGGAGGTATACTTGAGACATCACACAAATTTAAATATGTATGCCTGCATCCATGTATTGGTGTTTAAAAAATGTAGGTGCTTCATACATGATTGGCAGAGCATTTGCTGCAATTTTTTGGGGTATTGTCGCAGATCGTATTGGACGGAAGCCTGTCATTGCATTTTCACTCTTGTCTGTGTAAGTATAACATGAATTACAATTCAATGTGACAACATTTCTTAGTATATCTATAATTCAATAGTCACTTAGCTTCTCCTCTTGTATGTAGGGTCATATTTAACACACTATTTGGGCTAAGTTTGAAGTATTGGATGGCAATTGCTACAAGAATTGTTCTAGGTTCTTTAAATGGTTTACTTGCTCCAATAAAGGTATGTAAAAAGGATCAGTTTCAACATGAAGGCATCTCAATTGTAGTGCAGGTGACTTGATAAATGATTAACATAATATTTATTGACCATTTCAGGCTTATTCTATCGAGGTCTGTCAAAGTGAACATCAAGCTCTTGGGCTCTCAGTTGTAATCATCTCTTGAGCAAGTCTACATTGTTAACTGACATTCCTGTTTTCTTGTATTCCATAATCCCTCCAATTCCAAGATCTGACTAATCGTTTTTTTAATTTTAGGTGAACACAGCGTGGGGTTTGGGTCTTGTTGTTGGTCCAGCTCTTGGAGGCTACCTTGCCCAGGTACTAGTTCCACAAAAATGAAGAGTGGAATTGCGCTCATTTTCTTACCTTATTCTTCTTCTGTCAGCCTGTTGAAGAATACCCACAAACATTTTCCAAGGAGTCAATTTTTGGGAGGTAGATCATGCTAGCACAAGATATAGTTATTTACCAAACAACTTGCAAGTGATGTTTTTACCTAGGACATACTCTAATTTCATTTGGTTTTTGCAGATTCCCATATCTCCTACCTTGCCTATGTGTGTCATTGTTTGCTGCTATTGTTCTAATAAGTTGTATATGGCTTCCGGTATGTATAATTATGCATAAGCGTAATATCACCTCTCTTCATTCAATCCTTCTCAGCTAATGCTAACAGTAAATTTCCATTTATTTGGCTTTTCCTCTAGTCTGGACAAATTTTATATTATAAAATATTCCAAATATACAAAATATACTACTTAGATTGCAACTCATGAAGCAAGTATCGAAACAAAACTACATTGCTTTGTGAAAACTATGTTTCTTTTTGGTTTCACATTTACTAATGTTGAAAACATCACGCATAGGCTTTTAAGTAACTTCGTTCTAGGCATATATTTCGGTAAGATATTAGCCTATTATAATCAATATTTTCTGTGGTTATTATTAACATGGTTATATTTCTCAAATGGAACAAACAGGAGACTATACATAAACATAAATTTTCTGAAGATATCAAAATAGTCAAAGCCTTGCCATCACAACAAGATTATTGGGATTCATCTCGTAAGAAGAGTTTGCTCCACAATTGGCCATGGATGTCAACTATGATATCATACTGTTTCTTTGGTCTTCATGACACGGCATACAGTGAGGTAAAATATCATACTGTTTTCAGGTCTTTTTTGCATGTCACATCAGGTCATGTAAATTTATATAAGTAATATTAAATTTCTTTCTCATAGCATATTATCTACTACTTGCATTCATCTTTAATATTTCGAACTCAAGAATTCTAAAGCTGTAATGTAAATCTTTCATAATAGATACTTTCCTTATGGGCTGTAAGTGATAAAAAATATGGTGGCCTTAGCTTCTCATCTGAAGATATTGGTCAGGTTCTTGCTATGGCAGGTATTGCAAACCTTTGCCCTCTCCCACCAACACAAAATAAAAATTTTCAAGAAGTTTAAACAACAGTCTTCTATTCATTGATCTAATTGTTATTTCTGAATTGTTCCTTTGACCTTAAAGTAGCATTGTGTAATTCACTGCTCCCTTAAAGAAAACTGATTATGTTTCCCCCCTTCATTTCAGGTGCTAGTCTTCTTCTATATCAGCTTTTCATTTATCGATGGGTCCATAAATTTCTTGGGCCAGTTATTTCATCACGTATTGCTTCAGTGAGTAATCCCTGTTGCTCCTTCAAAATAGATATAGAAAACATTTCATAATCATTACTCATATTTTAACATTGACATTGCAGGCTTTATCTATATTTATTCTTGCAACTTATCCCTTTATGACATACCTATCTGGAACCCAACTTTCTTTCGCTCTTCATTCTGCAGCCATGATTAAAAGTGTTCTTGCTGTAAGCATTCCCAACCTTTTCTTTATCTAAAAGTTTTAAATAATTACTAAATATTATCTCACCAACACCATTTGTGTGCTGATGGGTGGGGAATAAGTTCATATATATCTCTCCTTACCGCGTAATTCAGTTCACTACGTTATGACCTTGATTTTAGTTCATGTGTTGATCACTAGTCAAGGTAGAAACTAGAGATAAGAATGATCTAGTACAGTACAAAATATGAAGATCTAACTCAGTGCATGACATGACGAATTCAACAATGACTGCTTGGGGGAAGACAGGCTTGGGCCCTTTGTGTAGAGTACCATTTTCTGGGGAATTAAGAGCAACGTAATAGATTTACTGCACTCCTATTAGTACCCAAGTCTATCTAACTGTCTCTTTTTACAAAATTGCATAGATTACTATCAGCACAGGAATTTGCCTTCTTCAGAACAATGCTGTGGTATGTATAAAATCAAGTGAACATTCTGTGATAGTTTGTGTTTTCATGGATAAAATAAAACTATATAGTGCTTTTGAAATTCAATACCAGCGTCAAGAACAAAGAGGCACTGCAAATGGTATATCAACAACCGCCATGTCATTTTTCAAGGCAATTGCCCCAGTAGGGGCAGGTGTTGTGTGAGTACATCTTTTCATCTCATCTTTCCCACAAATACAATGCATGAGTGGCTGCCGATACGGATTCATGATTTTCTAACGCCTGATATTACTGAACACAAAATGGTCAACGCAGATTTTCATGGGCACAAAAACGTCAGGGTGCCACCTTCTTCCCAGGTCAGTTACCAATTTCTACTGTACCTTGCATTCGTGATAATATTTCAAAAGAAAAATCAGTAGCATCATATTTTCATTCACTGGATTGGAGGTCTTACATGAAGAGATGTCGGAATGGCCCTTGTGCTTACATTACATGATTGATTCGATTTCGGTTTGTCGAATCTGCAGGTGATCAGGTGGTGTTCTTGCTGCTGAATTTGGTGGAGCTCCTTGGCCTCATATTTACCTTTGAACCTTTTCTGGTGCTACCTAGGCCTGCTGCAGTACCAGAACAGTGTAGTTAGTACTTAGGAGTGCAGATCACCACATGTCAATATTATATGTAACAGTAATAACATTTAGCCGTCCCTGATAATTTCAATGACGAGGCCTAGGAGCATGGCAACTGAATGTTTGTATCCATGCAACTGGAAAGTCCAAAACAGAGTGCTGGCCCAATGCTCTTGATCTAATAGTCATCTGGAGAGCGCAATCCCCTTAATTAGTATCCTGTAAATTTTTGTAGAACTATTACCATGATTCCTTAATACAACAGGCAGCTCTTCATGCCTGTTTCTGTGAATATATATATATATATATATATATATATATATATATATATATATATATATATATATATATATATATATATATATATATATATGTTAGCTAGTCGCGAAGCACGGATCGCTCCGTGCTTCGCGATGAGTTTACGAAATCCAAGAAAAAAAACGAACGATCCGAACCGTCCATCTTCTTTGTCTCGTTGAAATATAGCTATAGAGTAAATTTCATAATTTTTAGAATTTTTTTACTATTTATTTCATATTTTTGAAAACCATCCTTTCTGGACGCTCCAGAACTAATTAGATCGTTGATTTTCAAAAATATGACATAAATAGTAAAAAATCTAAAAATTACGAAATTTGCTCTATAGCTACATTTCAATGAGACGAAGAAGATGTACGGTTCGGATCGATCATTTTCAGTCTCAAATTTGAAAAACACAGCGCGAAGCACGGAGACGCCCATACTTCGCGACTAACGATAGCATTACTATATATATATATATATATATATATATATATATATATATATATAATAAATAAAATAAAGTAGAAGGATGAGAAAATAAAAGTAAAAAAGAGAAGATGGCCAGGTCCCTATCCTCATATATGCATATCATTTGTTCACTGGACTGTAACACCTTTGTTGTCCGGTCTGGATCGGGAAGGGCCGTCAGGAAATTAGGTGTACTATAACCATTGATTTAGGCCGTCGATTTTCAATTGAATATATATATATATATATAATAAATAAAATAAAGTAGAAGGATGAGAAAATAAAAGTAAAAAAGAGAAGATGGCCAGGTCCCTATCCTCATATATGCATATCATTTGTTCACTGGACTGTAACACCTTTGTTGTCCGGTCTGGATCGGGAAGGGCCGTCAGGAAATTAGGTGTACTATAACCATTGATTTAGGCCGTCGATTTTTAATTGAATGGTTCATTATCGAACAAGAGGAGGGCATTGTAGCCCTCTTCCTTTTGACACTTGTTCTATTTGTTAAAGTTGCAGCTTACTATTCAATGGGCCCAAATGGGCTAGTTATACACATGTACAAGAGGAAGAAAATAAGCAAATAAGCCCCTATACATATCTACTTTAACACCCCCCTCAAACTCATGGTGGATCTACAACACTGAGTTTAGAGAGATGACAATCATGCTGCACTCTAGCCTGTGTCTTGGTGAAGAAGTCGGCAACCTGACGATCAGAAGGCACATGACTAATAGTAACTACCTGATCCTACACCTGAGACCGAACATAAAAGGCATCGACACCGATATGTTTGGTGAGCTCATGCTTCACCGGATCCCGAGCAATGCTGATGGTGCTAGTGCTGTCGGAGTAGACGGGCGTCGGAGCAGTTAGAGTAACACCAAAATCCGCTAAGAGCCACCAAAGCCAAGTCACCTCCGCTGTCACCGAGGCAAGCGCACGAAGCTCAGCCTCAATGCTAGAACGAGAGACAGCTGTCTGTCGCTTGGTCTTCCAGAAAATCAAGGAAGATCTAAGAAAGACACAGTAAGCAGAGAGGGACTTGCGATCAGAGGGATCGCTAGCCCAAGTGGCATCAGAGTAGGCCTGAAGCTGTAGAGAGCTGGAGCTCGAGAAGAACAGACGGCGGTCAATAGTGCCTCGAAGGTATCGAAGCACACGAAGAAGGTGACTGTAGTGGAGCTGAGTGGGAGAAGACACAAACTGACTAAGAATGTGGACAGCGTGAGAGATGTTAGGACGTGTGATCTCAAGGTAAACAAGGCTCCTAACAAGGTGACGGTAGCGTGTGGGATCAGCAAGAGGAGCACCATCAGTGGGACGAAGTTGGAGGTGAAGCTCCATTGAAGTATCGGCAGTGCGCCGATCAGTGAGACAAGCGCGGTCAAAGAGATCCTGGATATACTTCCGCTGGGAGAGGTAGAAGCCCTTAGGAGTAGAAATGACCTCAATCCCAAAGAAGTAGCGAAGAGAACTAAGATCAGACATCTGAAACTACTCACTGAGGCGGGCCTTTACAAAGGCAACAAACTGAGGATCATCTCCAGTGACGGGCATGTCATCCACGTAGAGAAGGAGAAGAGTGCGCCCGTGAGCGGAGGTGTGAACAAAAAGCGCAGGGTCATGCTGACTATGAACAAAGCCAGCAGCAGTAACCACAGAGGTAAAGCACTCAAACCAAGCACGAGCGGCCTGCTTGAGCCCGTAGGGAGAGCGACGAAGGCGACACACATGGCCATCTGGCACAGCGTAGCCAGGAGGTCGGTGCATGTAGATCTCCTCACGCAGCTCTCTATGAAGAAAGGCATTCTTCACATCAAGCTAGGAGATGGTCTACCGATGAACAGAAGCAACAGCCACAAGAGAGAGAACAGTGGTACGGAATGCAACGGGAGCAAAGGTCTCCTCAAAGTCACGACTGTACTCCTGCTGAAAGCCACGCGCCATAAGACGAGCCTTATAGCGCTCAAGAGACTTGTTAGAGCGAGTCTTGATCTTATAGACCCACTTGCAGGTGATCGGAGTAATAGCAGGAGGGCAGGGGACAAGATCCCAAGTGCCAGTGCGCTCAAGAGCAGCAATCTCCTCGGCCATCGCGTACTGTCACTCAGGATGAGCAACAGCATCACGATAAGAAGCGGGCTTAGAAGGAGTGGAGACAGGAGCTGCAAACCCGTAGCGAGCAGGGCGGGATAGAGTACTCCGATCACGAAGAGCATACTGGGGTGGAGGGGTAGAGGAAGGTGTCACCTGAGCAGGAGCAGGCCCAAGTAAGGAGGAAGAAGGCTCAGAACTGGAGGAAGAGGGCTCAAGAGTAGGACCCAACACGGAGGAGGAGGGAGGAACATGACGTGTGTAGTGAAAGCGAACAGGAGGATGGGACAAAGGAGGCAACAAAGAAGAAGAGGAAGGCTGGGAAATAACAAGAGGGCACAGAGAAGGTGAAACTGGTAAAGGAGTGGGTGTAGTAGAGGAAGATGAGACTGGTGGAGTGAGTGTAGTAGTGGGTGGAGGAGAAGGCAAAGAGGAAAGCGAAGAAACAGAGGACTCCGAAAGAGTGAGAAAAGAGAGATCCCCTAGGGACAAGGGAGAACTGGAAGGAGAGGCCGGGGACCGGGACTCATCAAAGAGAAATGAGACTCATCAAAGGTGACATCATGAGAGACCCGAATCCTGCGGCCAACAGGGTCCCAACAACGGAAACCCTTGCGCTCAGAGTCATAGCCAAGGAAGGCACACGGAACAGACTGAGAGGTTAGCTTCGTGCACTCACGAGGCTGAAGAAGTACGTAGACAATGCACCCAAAGGCACGAAGGTGACTGTACTGAGCAGGGCGACCAAAGAGACGCTCAACAGGGATGGTACCCTAAAGCGCAGTAGAAGGCTAGAGGTTAATGAGGTAGACAGCAGTGGAGACACCCTCAACCTAGAACTGTGGTGGAACAGAGGCAGTGAGCATCATAGCTCGGGCAGTTTCAAGGAGGTGGCGATTCTTACGCTCAGCAACACCATTCTAAGCATGGGCACCGGTACAAGAGTACGGAGGAAGAGTGCCCTGCTCAAGGAGAATCTGGCGAAGAGCAACTGACAGATATTCGCCAGCAGAGTCAGCTCAAAACACACAAATGGGCGAGTCGAACTGAGTGCGAACCATCGCAGCAAAGGGCTGATAGGCGGCCAACACCTGATCACGAGACTTGGGAAAATAGATCCAGGCGAAACGAGAGAAATCATCAATAAAAATCACATACCACTGGTGACCCCCTTTCGAAATGAAGGGGACATGACCCTATACATCAGAGTGAACCAAATCAAAAGGACAAGTCGAAACTGAAGTACTGGTGGGATACAGCAGCTGTAGCTATTTCCTAAGCTTACAACCCTGACAAGAGAGGGAGGTATCACAAAAAACCTTCCCAAGAACACCACGACTCATCAAGGAAGAAAGACGGGACCCTGACATATGACCCAGACGATGATGCCACTAAGCAAAACTGACGGTGGTGGTGGTGGCGAAGGCAGTGGCATCAGAAGAGGTGGACAACTGGCTCCTGGAGGTAGCGGTGGAAGCGGAAGCGGAAGGAAGGCGAAGCCAGTCAAGCTCCCACAAGCGTAGGGAGTCATGGGATCTCCGGCCAGTGCCAACTAGGGTCCTGGTGCTGCGATCCTGGATAGAACAAGACTTAGACTCTAGAGTAACACAAAAACCAAGATCGGTAAGTTGGCCGGCAGAAATCAGTTGCAAGTGTAGATGAGGAACATAGGAAACTGATGGAACTTGAAAAGACAAGGTAAGAAGAGTGCCTCATCCTGCAACTGAGAGCTGTGTACCATCAGCCGTCTTGATGTACACAGGAGTAGCCAGGGTGCAGTGAGACACAAAATGAGTGGGATCAGGTGTCATGTGACAGGAAGCACTTGAATCAAGGTACCATGGAGATTGGATACCTGAGGGACCCAGAGAGGCAGTAGCAGAGGATGCCAGAGGAGCCCGAGTGTCAAGGCGCGACTCCATGCCCTCAAGGCGCCGGGTGAGCTCCTGAGCCCAGTCAGGTGGTCGAGAGGTGGTGGCCCCACTAGTACCAGAAGCTCCAGGGGTGCCAGAGGTGTCACCACTAGCCTCCTAGAGACGACGCCTGCACCGCTAGATGGTGTGACCCGTCTTCTTGCAGTAGTTGCAACGAACCACTGCAGCCGTAGCAACACCCCCCTGCGGCCAAGCCTCCTGCTGGTGCAGGGAGATGAAGAGTAGTGGCTCCAGGCAGCAACGCAGTCGGAGCCCCGGAAGAGGCTGTAGTACCGCTCAGGACCGTTGAGGGAGACGAGAGAACGCTCCCTAGGCGTGTCTCCTCGGCCCGGACCTGAGTGAGGGCCTCAACCAGAGTAGGCAGTGGGGAGCGAGCCAAGAGCTGAGCATGAAGAGGCTCGAACTCCGGACGAAGCCTAGTGAGGAACTCGAAAACATGCTGTGTGACAAGGAGCTCTCGTGTATGAACACATGTCGCACAGGAAGTGTCCGGAATCGGCTGGAAGGAGTCGAGCTGATGGCAGGCATCACTGAACTGAAGATAGAAGGCATCGATGGAGGAGTTGCCCTGCTGAAGTGAGCCGAACCAGAGGACAGAGGTCCAGAGGGCGTGGCTGCTCGGCTGGTACTGAGCCTGCACCCGCTCCCACATCGCCTGAGTGGAGGGCAAGGAGCACAGGTCAAGAGCAAGGTCAATCCTCATGCTGCCAGTGAGAACAGCAAAAGCACGGGCCTCATCGGCACGCTAGGTCTCGAGGAGCTAAAGAGCATCAGTGTGCTTCTCTACAGCTGTCTCGTAAGCCACCTGGGTAGCCAGAGCAACAGGAGCGCCATCAGCACCAGGAACTGGGGCCACAGGAGCAGGAGGCACGACAGGTGGCGGAGTCACTCCAGTGAGGTGACCCCAGAGACGCTGACTGTTGAGACAGACTTGAAGCATGGTCGACCACTCCCTGAAGTTGGTGCCATCAAACACCATTGGCGGAATGGGCATCGGACTCGCTGCATGATTTGCCATGGAGAACCAACAAAGGACAAGGTTCACCGAGAGCACCAACAAAGGACCAACAGCCATAAGAGAGATCAAGTGGAACAGTGATGGGCCTATGGTGGAGCAGCCCCTTTTTCACTTCCACCATGGCAGCACCACGGTCACTCCCTCTCCTCCCCGGCGGTGGATGCTCCTAGCCTTGAGAACGGCCAGGAGGAGGAGGCTGGCGGCGGATCCGGCTTGAAGCAGGGCGGCGGTGGCTGGATCTGAGCGCTGGCGGGCGGCAATGAAGAGGAGATGTGGCCGAAGGAGATGCTGGCAGCGGCGGCGAAACGCACAATGGACAGGGCGGCGATGGCCGAATCCATGCGCTGGCGGTGGCGACGAAGAGAGGATGCGGGCGGAGGAGATGCTGGCGGCGACTACGAAACACACGATGGACTGGGCGGCGATGGCCGAATCCGTGCGCTGGCGGTGGCGACGAAGAGAGGATGCGGCCGGATCCGAGGGCTGTCGGCGGCGACGGAGAGGAGATACGGCCGGATCCGAGGGCTGGCGGCGGCAATGAAGAGGTGATGCGCGGAGATGTCCCGACGGCACGCGGGAGCAAAGAGCCCGACAATGGAAGCGTGATGGCGGAAACAAGGAGATGAGCAAGAGAGAGGCGCCCGACGTGGGTCACCGGCGGCGACGGCAATGCTTGACAGCCGGTGGGTGGCGATGGCGGCGGGCGGCGAAGAGGTAACCCTAGCACCTAGTGCTCTGATACCATGTTAAAGTTGCAGCTTACTATTCAATGGGCCCAAATGGGCTAGTTATACACATGTACAAGAGGGGAAAAATAAGCAAATAAGTCCCTATACATATCTACTTTAACACTATTGGGCTAAAAAAAACTACTTTTGATTATAATCTGAAAAGTTGTAAGTCTTCAATAAGGAGCTCCAAGGGGCCAAAAAATTAATAAAAGTTAGTTTTGAGAACTTTGAGAAAAACACTAAGATCTTTTAAAAATAGCTACAAAATACCATAACATTTGTCCTGTAAAAAATAATTTATATTCCACTTAAAATCAGAATTTGTAATTATAAGCTGAAAAGATCAGATCGCGCTGATTGTATCTATATTAGCAGATCACCCGTGCGTTGCACCAGGTTTTAAAATCTGCATTAACCTTCAGGAGTTATTTGGTCTGCCCATTGAGCCTGTGTTAGATTTCGTGAAGTCAAGGAAGTCTTAAAACATGTCATTCCTACGGACAATAAAGATTTTTGGACTGATATCTGGGGAAAATTCATTGGTTAAAATTTACAAGAGATTCATGTGGCTCAATCGACATATCCGGCCCTTTCTTGGTTTTGGAACAGCTGTTTTTTTTTTTAAAAAAAGGAAAGGAATAGCTGTTGTCAGGCAAAGCACAGAGCTTTCTTCTAGCTCTTACTAAAGATAGACTGAACACTAGAGATATTCTGAAAAAGGGAAAACTTCTACATTGCGAACTGCTACTGTGTGCTCTGTGACATGAATTGCGAGCAAACAACCTTTCCATCTCTTCTTTGATTGCCCTTTTTCTAAACAAGCCGTGGTGGTGAAGGGTAAACCAGAGGCAGAGGCCACCGTCGGCGACGTGATCTAAGGGCCTATTTGATTGACTCGGCCCACTCCCGGAGAATTCACAAGGAGATCTTAACCGTTCATTGATTTTATATCTCTACACGGTCTGAACCTTCCCAGATATTTACCACCGGCATCGAGTCTCGACTCTCGATGCGGGCACAAGCGGAAGATCAGTGCGCTGCATCGGAAATGAGTCAATTTGCATGCGTGTCATACACAACCACTACAAGGAAATACTTGAGGATTCAATCTGCAAAGAAATACAGGAAAGGAGAAATTTGTTGTACGGCGAGAAACAAAACAAGAGTTCATTGATCAAACCACTGTACGTGGCAAAGAAACAGGCGTGCATTCACGGAAATCTCTCGGCTGTCTATAGCAAATTGTAATGTCACATGTAGATAACATATAGCAAAACTGAGATGTAAAAGGGTATACTTAATATTTTTATTCTCAGAATATTTAGTTCCTAAGTTTTGATTTGAGTTGTTTAGACAGGTGTGTGTCGTGTCAGCTATATAAACGTACACATGGTGTGCGTCCATTGTTATATGTCACGAATTTTAATTATAAATTACAAACATGTGTTAGACCGTGCATGTGCCGCTAGGATATATATATATATATATATCCCTATATAAGTGTTTCCTAGCTATTCGGGATTTATAATTGCGTCAGCTACATGTAAAATACATAAAGAATTCTCATATCGAATCCTCATATTTCCTTGTTTTGTTCATCACGGTTAGAAGAATTTTTCAAGACCGGAGTTTGCATTTGTACCTCATACCACAAAGTCGATTATTTATCTTGCTACATTTTTCGCTTTTCCACGGTGAAAGATCGGACAACATCTAGTCTCACCTCGAGGTTCGGTCGGCTTCACAACTGATCGACTTTCTGCATATGCATGCATCTATATCTTGGATCTGCACACTCAGCGATGATAACGCAGACAGCTAATTAAACGCGATCGATGCTTAATTACTGGTACGGTATAGGGACACCATGCATGCTTAATTACTGGTACGAAGACAGATCAGAGAAAAACAGTGAAGAATCTTGATTAGGATGTTCGTGCATCATCTTTGTCAAGAAAAAAAATGTCTTTCAAAATATGCAAAAAATTTCTAATAGGACATTACTAGTGCTACCATATAGTACACATGCTTGATCCGGACGAGAGAAATGCATAATATTATTTCTAGTAGATGTTGATTCTATAGGTGGATTTGCGTTGTAATAGTTTTTTCAATTAATGGTTGTAACCCTTTGATCAATAATCTAATGGAAATTATATCACTACTAAAAAACTGGCCTTTGATACCGGCCCATCAGTACCGGTCAATCCAACCGGTACTGATAGTGGCATCAGTACCGGTTTATTAGCTACAGGGCCGTAGTGGGCTTTTAGTATCAGTTGGAGCCACGAACCGGTATACGAACCGGTACTAATGCGAGGGCATCAGTATCGGTTCGCGATGCCTCATTTCAGAAAAGTTCAAAAGAAATGTATATTATATCTATATCAGTATGCGATAGTGGGTGGATTGGTTAGAAGGGTGAGGTTGGAGTGATCACGAGGTTGTGGGTTCGAGTCCCGCTTCTCCTATACATCCTCGATATTTTTAAACATTTCTCAGTACTATCAGCACCGGGTGAGGAAACCATAGACATCAGTCCCGGATGACCTGTACTGGTTTAAAAACCGGTACTAAAACCAGTTCCCAACCGGTACTGATGGCCAGTTCTCTGGTAGTGTATTAATTAAAAAAATACTTGATCATCGTAGAATCTCTACCCTAGGCACGATATATTCACGAGGAGAGCTCGAAGCTAGCGTGTATAAATAGATGGTATCCTGACGCGAGGAAGCCACACACACAGAGACTCATGACAGACTGAGCCAGTAGCTACTGCAGAAGCAGCGTCCTATCGATGGCATCGAGCCGGACCCGGACAGCATTCCTTGCACTCTCCTTCTTCCTCGCCGCCCTGCTCTCCCCAGCCCTGTCCACCCACCACCGCCGTCCCGCGCTCCTCGCCTTCGACCTCCACGCCGCGTCTTGCCAGCAGCTGGGGAGCATCGTGCGCTCCGCCGTGCAGGCCGCGCTCCGGAGGGAGGTCGCCCTCGCCGCCGGCCTCCTCCGCATCTTCTTCCACGACTGCTTCCCTCAGGTAGCTACCATCATTGCTTCTTAGCCATCGTCGATTGTATCATCCCTTGATCCGCATCGTATATATATGTACAGGGTTGCGACGCGTCCATCCTTCCGACGGGACGCAACGGCGAGCAGCAGATGCCGCCGAACCTGACGCTGCAGCCGAGGGCGCTGCAGCTCATCGAGGACATCCGCGCCCAGGTGCACGCCGCCTGCTAACCCACCGTGTCCTGCGCCGACATCACCGCCCTCGCCACCGGCCCACCCGTGACGCCGTCGTCGCGGGACGTAAGCCCATGAACGCCGGCGCTCGTCGTCGTCGTCGCACTGCTTGGTGTAGCTGACTAGTTGTTACTAGTACGAACGAACGTAACCCTCTATCGCTTGCATGCATGCATGCAGTCCGGGGGCCCGTCTTACGACGTGCCGCTCGGCCGGCTCGACAGCCTCGCACCGGCTCCCAGCGGCGCCGTCTTCCAGCTCCCGGCGCCCAGCTCCGACGTCAACATCCTCATCAACGTCTTCCAGAGCCGCGGGCCCGACGCGATGGACCTCGTCGCGCTCTCCGGCGGGCACACCATCGGGAGGGCGCGCTGCAGCTCCTTCGCCAACCGCTTCGCGGAGGACGACAGCTTCGCGCGGAGGCTCGCCGCCAACTGCTCCAGCGACGGCAACAGGCTGCAGGACCTTGACGTGACCACGCCGGACGTGTTCGACAACAAGTACTACAGCAACCTGGTGGCGAGGCTGTTGAAATAATCTTGTTGCACGGCATCAAATTCATTTTGTTATCACACTAACTTTGTTCCTTCAGTTTAGTTTTGTTTCGGTCTTGAGCCATCCTGCGTGATAAGCTCATAACCGTTTTTTGCATGTAGCTGCATGAGCCGGGTCATTAGCATGCAGCCGGGTCATTAGGAGTACCTAGTCATTAGGAGTTTCAGGTGTGGACGAGCTGAGTTCTCGCGGTCGTGGGATGGCACGAAGCTTGCGGAAACTCGCCGGTAGATGCGCTTCATACCTGTAACTGATTTGCTAATTCTCTGTTGAATAAGAGGAAGAAAAACAGAAAAGCCGTATTGCTGTACGCGGCACAAAATACTCTCGAGTTCTCTGTTGCTTGTTCTTGCGCGTGTGTTCTTCAGTTCCAGGTGCTCGCGTGTGTTTGCCGGCTGATTTCCAACAGAGGCAGGGAGTGTTCACCTCCGACCAGGGGCTCGCCGGCGACGGGCGCACCAGCTGGGTCGTCAACGGCTTCGCGGAGAACCATTGGTGGTTCTTTGGCCAGTTCGGTGGGTATCCCGACGACGAACACACCGGCGCCGGAGAAGAACACACGCGCACACGCGATGCGAACTCCTGAAACACAAGAAAATTGGCGCAGCCCAAAACACTGCTTTTCTCCACTTTATTTCGCTTAATCTCAACTCTAATTACAGGTGCCTTTTATATAGGCTAACTCACGCACACGAAGCTGCTAACTTGTTTGGCAGCAGCCTCTGCTTGAGATCATGCACACAGCTTAAGTCGACGCTGTTGTTGGGTTAAATAAATAATTAGCAGGTTTCAATTCTTAGTTGATCATGTTACAATTAGCTTGATCGATCTAGTACTGGGTTCCACATTAATTTCCTGGTAATAAGAGCTATAGCTATCCTCTGCCACAACGGTTTGTTCAAGGTTTTATGATATCTTTTTTTCCCTCCAAGCATATCAACAGAACAGCTGCCCATCTTTGCATGCATTGTATAAATGTGTTTCACTCGCATGCTCTTTTACAAAACCCCCTTTTCCAAATTTTTGTCATACAAACGATTGGATCCATCTTCTTTCTCCTCTCCTCTCCCGCTGGGGACCAACACCCTCCCCACCATTGCCCCTGCCCGAGCCACAGCGTCGTGCTGCCAAGTCGTGCCCACGCTGAGGTGCTGAGCCGAGGGTCCATACCAAGAGGAGCCACCGCGTTGTGCCACACGTGGGGATGAGTCACCTCTTCCTTTCCTTCATCATCTCCAATGTAGGCACAGGCGAAAGCAGTGCTCCCATTGATGGGAGTGAAGGGAATTTGCACCATATGTGAGATGAGAGTAAAATTGGTAGGCGGTTTCGAGTGGCCAAAAAATTGTTAAAATTGGTTTTAAAAGTTTTAAGAAGCGGCTTTCGCGTCTTCAAGAAGACTATGGTTTTCTGCTTATACGAAGATATGTTTGTATATATGGTGGAGAGCTTTTCCCCTTCAATAAATGGCTTTAAAATGTTACATCTTTTCTATTATAAAAAAGAACAAATTTTCGGCCAGTGGATTATAATATGAATTTAGCAAGGAAACCGCAGCCATTGATTCTTTTTACTAGTTCCAGAGCATGCATGGTGAGACTCAGAGCTTAATAGACTTGAGACTGGTAGTAACGCACGCATTATCATGACTCACTGATCGAGTTGACGTGCTAGGGAATTAGAAGTCTAGATGGGTCGGGTCAAGCTGGGTCACGCGTCAACCCGATCCGACCCGGACTGCATAGAGGATCTTAGGAGCTCGCCCCGACCCAGCCCTAACCCAACCCGGTGGTGTCCCGGCCTACCCTGAACCCAAGGAGAAGAGGAGGAGCTGAGGAGATGCTTACTGTGGAGGACTGGGAAAGGAGGGAGCCACCGTCGTGGGGAGGGCCTAGATCTGGTCTCCGCCGTGGCAAGAGCCTAGATCTGGCTGCTGTCACCGCGGTTGGGAGGGTCACCGCTATGAGCCAAGGAGGTAGAAGCCGAAGGGGGGATGCGAGGCAGAGCGTAACTAGCGAGGGCAATGGCTAGCGCCACTACTAGCGATATCACCATGGGGACGGAGGCAGAGGAGCCGAGGAGGTTGTGGACATGCCAAACTGCCGAGGCCGCGACCAGCTCATCACTCAGAGAAAGAGGGAGGGAGAGGAAGAGTGGGCTGGGGCCAAGGTGGCGGCCGCTGAGGAGTGAGGTGTGAGGAAGAGTTTAGCTAGGGTTTATGGCTTGTGGTGGTAGCCCTCTGATTAAAATCCAACGTTTGAGGTGGGGGCGGGGCAGGTCGGGTCGGGGCAGGGGTTGACCTGGACCCAACCCGAGTGAAACCGAGGACCTGAACCGACCTCTACCTGGCTGTCATGTCTGGTTAGGACCTAACGGGTCGGGTAAATATCTAGACCTCTATAGGACATAGAGAAGAGCAAGCGCGATGTAGCCGTTTCTTACAAGGTGGCAGGGTCGCAATCGTAGGGATCAGGGCTTTCTTTACCATTTTGGAGCATTTATAGGAAGTAACGTTAATACCAAAATTCATGAAAGTCAAATTTTTCAATGAAATTTTTTTAAAAAATATTAAATATAAGTCAATCCTAGCCATTCGATCGAAAAAGGACAGTGCTCCGGTTTACATAACCCAGACGGCCGAGTCGGCTAAATTGGTTTGGACCAATTAATAGATCGAGTTGGTAACATCGAGGGATTAGACATTGGGTTCATCTATATAGAGCTTGGTAGATCCATACCCCTAAGCTTAGAGGGAGGCTAAGATGACGTTAAAATAGTGGCGATGCTGGTTCAAGTTAGCAGTGGCGCCACCATTGGATGTGAACGAGGAGGAGGGTGTAGGTGGTGGAGGTCCACGAGGATGACGAGATTTAGAGAGGTTAGGAGACTGTGGTGAATTCAAAAGGATTATCTATTTGGGACGAGAAAAAGAGTGGTGTCAGAGCATTTGCCTAAGGCCTTGTTTGACTTCCTAGGAAAAAAATCCGAGGAAAGTTTTACCAAGGCTAGGTTTTTTTAGTCAATTGTAATCCCAGGGAATAATACCCAGGCGCATTACCCAGGGAATATATAAAGTTGAACCATAGGTATAAAATATTGAATGGGTTTTGGGCAAGTTAGATTTTTAATTGTGTGGCAAATTACCCAAATGATGTGTTTAGGTAGGATAGTGGATTTTCTAATAATTTTCAATTTCAAGGTCTTATATAAATCCTTGGGTTAATAGTGATATTAGTGCTTGCTATCAAAATTAAGCATACCTAAGCACATATCCATGCATATGTACACATATATATGTGTTAATTTCTTTAAAAAAGGCCAATTTATAAAAATGGAATTTTAAAAAAAGAATATATAGCTAAATGCATGGATAGGTTCTAAGGGCTACATTTGGGCTGTTACGGTCTATGCCATATGTGAGAAACTACATGTTCCTCTCGATGCGCTCTCTTTGGAGATTTTCTCAAACCATCACACTACTAGAGAAATGCCCTTCCATACCGGCACGTCAGTTTCGGTTGGCCACGAACTGGGACTGATGTGGCAATAGTCCCGGTTCGTGGCTACAGGGCTAAAAGCATGATTTTTCACGCACATTAGTCCTGATTCGTAACACGAACCGGTACTAAAGGTGATTTTGGCAAGCGGATACATGCTAGCTGGCACAGGCACATATTAGTCCCGGTTCGTGTTACGAACCGGTATTAAAGGCTCATTCCAGCATACTTCAAAAGGAATGCATATCCTAGTCTATTAAATACGCGTGGGTGGGTGGGTTGGTTAGAAGAGTGAGTGGGAGTCACGTGGTGGCATGAGGTCCCAGATTCGAGTCTTGGGTTCGTCTTACTTTTTAGATATTTTCTACGCTTTAGTACCGGTTAGGGGAACTGGAACTAAAGGTATGTGACCTTTAGTCCCTGATGGCCTGACTAAAAACCGTTCCTAACCGGAACTAAAGCCCGTTTTTCTAGCAGTGTCATCCCAATGAAGGCCTTGTTGAATGCAACTAGCCGTGTTCTTGCTTCCCCATTTTTGCTGATTTTGATGTCTCCTTTGTTCCAGGGAAACAGGGTAGCTCCAACAACCGAGCAAACGTTGGAGTTGTGTTCGTCTTTGGAGATCCTTTGCAAGAGAGCACATTCTGAAGATGTTAAAGGTGACTTCATAGATGTTGTGAGAAAAGATCTTTAAAACTAGCCATGAGATCACAACATCCCATCCCAAGTTAAAGCTCTCACGATATTTATCTTATGAGCTTGCCTCTCATACGTTGCTCTCACGCCCGACCTTCAAAACTAGAGGCAGAAAAAGCAATGTGAAGCTGACAAAGACTTTAGACGTTACCAGGGAAAGATGGTGAAATTGATAAAATTGTGCTAGAGAACTTCATGGAGAGTCTAAAGGGGTTGTTCTCGCCTTCTTTGGAGTGACATTTCACTCAGTAGGAACCCTGTGGGCTGTTGTTGATGTTTTGTCCAAGGAGGTAACTTAGGCGGAGTAGCTACATTAGTACATAATAAGTAATATAAGACACACAATTTGAGACGGTTTCAGCCTTAAACTAGAAGTGTCTCTTATTGTGGTAGAAATGAGAAAAAGGACGTTTTCAAATCATAACCATCTTATATGATTGATACATTTAGGACGGTTGAAATTAAGAATCGACTTATATAAAGAAAAGATATTTTTCAAATCATAACCGTCTTATATGATTGATGTATTTATGATGGTTGAAATTAAAAACCGACTTATATAAGGTTAGAGTAGAAGAGTCATTTCTTTATATTTTAGCGTCGTTAATGTGTATGTAATGTAAGGCGGTTTGAATGGACAAAATGTCTTTTATGATGAATTAATAGGACGACTCTCCTATTTTAGAAAGCAATTATTTTAAATCTAGGATCATATATGACGGTTGTATTATATATATATATATATATATATATATATATATATATATATATATATATATATATATATTGTATATAGTAAATTACACTGTTAGTCCCTAAACTTGTCCCGTTATTATACATAAGTCCATAACTATCGAAACGCTCACTTAGTTACCTAAAGATGTGAAACCAATGCAGTTAGGTTCAAAGGGTGGTTTTGAATTTCAAAATTATTATTTATTAATAAAATAAATTTTAGAAATTTTAGTTTTAAAAATATTTTAAATTTCAAAAATGAAATTAGAAAATTTTAATTATTAAAATCAAAATTTTATTTTATAATTTTGAATTTTACATTTCTTGGAATTATTTTAAAAAATCAAAATCATAAAAATAATTTTTACATTTGTATATGTATATTGTAGCTCTTGAGGATTTACAACTTTGTAGTTGATATCTTTTTTATTTAAAACAATATAGATGTCTAAATAATCATAACACGGATTAAGACATTTATAAGTCGTACAAAAATAAAAATTATATGAAATTGTAGGCTTCAATGAGGTGTACAACTTTGTAGTTGAAAAGTTTTCTATTTGATGTTAGTTACATGTCTAAAAAGTTGTTAAAAGATTCGCAAAACTAATATTAAAAGGTATACATATCCTATTGTGATTAGAACATGGTGTGAGTTAGGATGGTTAGAAGGATGAGATTAGAATCGATAGGTCTTAGGTTCAAATCATAGGATATGCAATGTTTGTATTATATGCATAAATTGTGTTAATGTGCATAGTTAGGTAGTACGTGGTAGGAATATAGGTTTCTGATTTAAAATTTTATTTTTCCTATTTTTTCACCTATATTTATGCCTAAAATTGTATTTGAAAAATCTCGTTTAAGACGGTTTAGTAAGGAAGTGACTTCTATAACAGGACATACAAGACGGTTCCATACATAAATCGTTTTATATACTCACTCACATGAGACGGTTCATAACCGTCTCAAATGAACATTCTCTTTTATGACACGACTTATTTAAGACGCATTGAAACCATCTCAAAAAGCTCAAAATAACCGTCTTATAAATACCTTCCTGGAGTAGTGCTAGTTGCAGCGAGTGCTTATTGAATTGGTGTTTTGTAACTGATGTTGATGTCTAATCAGTCCTTCATGTTGATTGGACTGAAATTTGGGGTATCTACTCTTTTTGTACTAGTGGTTAATTATATTCTCTTCTTCCTCTTCAATAAAATGACAAACACTACTAAAAAATAGTCATCACTGCCAGTTCTAAATCGTATTAGCACCGGTTTATGAACCAACATAGAATAACAAGCACTGATGCAGGCACGAAAAAACCAACACAAAACAACTAGCTACACTACCATAGCTATCTACATCTAGAGCTTATCGTTGTCATCATTGAACTCCGGCTTGGGGTTGGAGAAGCCGTCATCGTCATTGTTATCGATGGGCATGGCAGGGCTGTTGTCACATACCCAAAATTTCAATTTTGGTATAAAACTTTTTCGCAAAAAGTCATAATTATATTCTTGTAATCATTCTCAATTTTTAAGAATTTTTGAAACTAAACTCCTATTTATTCCCTAAAAAGAAAACTCTATTCTTATTAATTAATCCCATAAAATAAATAAATAAATAAAACAAGATTTCTTGGAATTTTTCTAAGCCTATAACTATTTTTCTATATTTTTATAAGCATTCCATGAATTTCTTGGAATAAAAGAAGATTTCTGGAATTAATCTCTTAATAGAAAAGCCTTTAACCTCAAAAATAAAATTCTAAAATAAATCTAAAAAGGAAATACATTATTATGCTCCAAGAAAATCCCTCATCTTTTTCTTAACCTATAACAATTTTCCTCACATTTTTATGAACCCATATAAATATTTTATATTTTTAAAGCTTCTCTAGAATTAATATTCTACTAAAAAACCTTTATTTAAATTTTCCCGGAGATAACCCCTAGAACGGACCCCAATTGTCAGCCTCCACCCCTCTCTTACATGCTAGGCCTACCTGTTAGCCTCCCATACCCACTAAGCCGGCCCATCATTCCCGTAGCCAAGCCGACTGCCATCGGGCCCCATCTACCACTAGACCCCATCTGTCGGTCACAATGACTTGGTCCAGCTTTGTGTGCACCCCGCCCATTGGAATTAATGCCAATCCAACGATCCTCAAGACTCCACGTCTTTTCAATCCAACGACCCTGATTCATCTCCTTCCCCAACCCACGCCCACAGCAGTTCGCTCGTCGGAACAACGCCGTCGCCCACCGGATTCACCGCTGTCGCCACTACCGTCCAAACCCCGCCTTGGTTTTGCCGCCACCGGATAATTCACGCCGCCGCCAACACTCACTGCTGCATCATCACTCTCATCCACCGCCGACAGCCAACTAATCACTCATCGCCACCCCGCTGTCGCCGCCGCCATGAAGATGTGAATTCGTAGCCGCCACTCCATCTTTGGCTTATAAAAGCCCATCACTGACATCGCTACACTCCAAGCACCCTCTTCTATCCATCCTTTTCCCCTCGACCACTCCAGACTGCCATTTCCACCGCCACCACCCCAAACTCCGGCGAACTTATTCCCCATTGCTCCAATCCCCCTCAGCCCTCGAATCCTATAGCTAAAATGCTCCACTCCGTACCGCAAAACTCTTCCGACCATCGCCCAAGCCCGATTTTCACGGAAGCCCCCTCCTCACCATCGTCCCGTTATCCCGCCGCCACCACCTTGCCGCCCTGCCGACTCCAGCCATCCCGAACTCCACCGCAACTACCAAAAGAACGCCCATGCTCCCAATTTCATTTATTTTCCCCCAATTCCTCACCGCCGGCCTTCCCTCGCCGTCGCTGGCGCCCTCCTTCGCCGTCCCTCTGTTTTTCCCCTTTCTTCCACTTCCCTGCCACTGACCACCCGACCCTACGCATCAGCCACCCCAGCCTCACTTAAGCACGCCTCTCACCGCCTGACGGGTCCCCTTGTCACCTCTTGACCCGTCTTGAAGAAATTTCACGACCAATCGGCCGAGCCCAACACCTATCAGCCCAGTAAGAGTTTAAAACTCCTTTTTAAATTTCTATTCTAATCACACTGTTTGAATTTATTTAAATTATTTAATCACTTCTATAAATTCTGTAAAAATTCTCAAAAATCTAAAATAAGATAAAGAATTATATAAAAATATAAAACATCATATTTTTAAATAAAATAACCTTAATAAATCCTTTTACTCTCTCTTTCTTATATATTAAAATATTTTAATTCAAAAATAATTATTTAAATTGAAAGCCTTAGAAGCAAAATTAGCAAAACCTTTCTATACAAAAATTACTCAAAATAATATCTTATATTTAGAAATGGCACCCCTACATTTTTAAAAACTTATAGAAATTCAAATTTAAAATTAAAACCCTTCCTTTAATTAAATTAAAATTTTCCTTAAAATATAAAATTAATATGAAATTATGCTAATAAATTCTACACATCTCATTCAACTCATATAGACATATAAAATTATAATGCCAAAATTAATTCTTCTAATTATTATCATTATAAGGACAAATAGAAATACTAATATTAAAATATGAATTTTATCTCATTATATAAATAAATTATAAAAATCACTCCATAATTATTATTCATAATCAAAATAATTAATTACCTGTTAACCAAATTCTAAATATATATTTAACCTAAATTACACCATAAATTACCAATCCCATATACTAACCCTACCTTTATGCTGTCCAAAATGCCTATTTTTACATCAACACCCCTACCCTTTTTCTTTTAGAAAATATTTTCAAACTTTTAGAAAATCATACAACCCATCACCCTTTTTACCCCAGACGCTTTTTGTATATATATTTCATTGTTTATTTAAAACTTTTCTTATTTGGGTATTTATTGGAATTTCTCTCTTTTTCTATTTTTGTAACGTATAGACAACGAACTACACTCCTGAAGTTTTAATCAAGAATGTCCAAAAGATGTATTCAGTGTGATCCGATCTCCAAATAAGATAGGTTTTCTACCCTTGAAGCATATTGAATTCCTAATTTCATTTACTATCTATTTATTGCACTTTACTTTCTAGTTATTTATTTATGAATCATCTTTTATTTAAATTATGGTATTTAACATTTTATGTAGAATAGATATTCCAAATCCACAACCAAAAGCTCACCTAAAAATAAATAAACCTAACCATACCTTAGTATAGGAAAATCTAGATATATAATTATTTCAACAGGTAGGATAGACAATAAACAGAAGACTGAAAAACTAAAAAGTTTAGGCATGAGTTAACAGAGTGGTAATTGCATGGGTAAGGTATTGCTTTAGTGTTTTTGCAATACCTTTGGAATGCTAGCCAAGTAATCACCTGTAATGATCATGCAGAGGCCAGGGATTGCCAGGTTTCTGGGATATTGGGCCAAGTGATTCACATGTTACCGGCTGTGTTTGTGCGAAGGCCAATATCGCTAGGGTTTTCTCCAATGTTTGCGCATGTGCGGAACATTGCAAAACTTGGACTAATGAGAATAGAAATGACACAAATACCGTCCATCTGTATTATCGGCCATTTTACGAGTAAAGATGGGCAGGTTCTGCAGAGCTGATAACAAAAATATTAATGGACCATACTTCTGGTAAATGAAGTTGTGTCAACTGGGTGATACCTATTTCTATTCAAATAAATCCATGAATTTTAAGAAAAAATATTGGTTGTTTGATGAGTTAAGGATGGAGAAAGGAGATAATGGTTTACAAATTCATTTGTATGTTTTAGAAAACAATTTTTAATGATGACTAAGTCTTAAAATGTTGCATTATATATTCCAGATAATTACAGCTTTTACCTTCCTTTGATTCCAATTGCGTATAGTTAATATTTCATTTGTATAGAAACCTGCAAGTACAATTAGTACTTACCCGCATTATGTGGGCAATTTGCTTATTTCTTGAACAGGATCCACTTTATAATCAGAAATAGACATTTACAAAGAAGACAGGAATTTGTATAGTATCGATTTCTAAGATTTACCTTATGCTCAGGCTTTGCCTATGGTATATGGGCATGTATTTTCTTTTTATTACCAGGTTAAATTTCTATTTCCGCTGTAAAATATTTTGTAACATGTAATAAATTAAGCAGACTGTACTATTTCTGAATACAACTGAAATCTTGGACAGTTGGCATTTGGGACATTTTTTGCTAAATTTTTAAAGGAATTTGGTCCGTCACAGCTGTCCAGGGAGTTGAAGGAGGTGCCCTATCATCGAACCCTCGCATCCATCCACGCACCTCCTCCTCCGACTCCTCTACCTCTGACACAAGGGTAGGCTCATCGTCATCATCCTCCAGACCCTCCTCCTTCTCTAGCTCATCGACGGCGGGGCCACACACCAAGCATTCGAGGATGGAGACGGCATTGTAGCCCACTCGCATTGCTGTTTGGGCGCCAGCTCCTCGCCGGGAGGCTCCTGATCAACAACCGACCATGGCAACCATGACGAAGCTGGCGGCGGCGAGGCGGGTGGAGAGGGCACTAACACCGGAGAAGGCGGCCACGACAATGTGGATGCTAGCGGCTAGACTATGGCAGCGACACCCGAGGAGTTGGAGAATGAGGGATCAGATCAATGAAGAAATGGGAAGTTGGAGAGAGGCGGAGATCGAGAGGCCGGAGAAGTTGGAAGTTATTTGAGAATGGGGCCAAATCTAAGGCGATTGAAATAGATTATATAGATCATGTACGGGGAAAATTTTTTCCGTGAAATGTCTCGGGAGACGAAATGTTGTGTGTGCCGATTCTAATTACCAGCCAGCACATATGACTACCTAACGATGCAATTCTTCTGTAGACACGTGACAAAAGCTTTAAATATGTCGGTGCTAATTTTCAACTGGCACAAATATACAGATTATATATTATGGGTCGTTGTACTAACCGGCACAGATACATCTTTGCCAGTTGGTAGTTAGCACCGGCACATATAAGCTTTTGCCACATATCCACTGAAAAACCGGCACATAAACTTATCTGTACCGGTTCTAACTGAACCGGTATAGATATATAGGTAAATATAATCTGTTTTGGTGTAGTGAAATTAAGCTTGTTAATGCTATATGCATGTTGAAATAAAAGCATCTTTGAATCTTTGGTCATTGAAGGATCTCTAGAGAAGGCTTGATCCGAGCTTGTGTTGAGCCTCGAACCTAGAGTTGGGCTCAAACAAAGCTCAGATTGTTTAGTACAGTCTATAAAATATTTCGGCTTATAAATTCAAGCTTTGGTAGATTTAATAAAATATTTTTTAAATAAACAAAGTTTAAATAAAATCGATGAGGCTTAAGCGGGCTTGGATAAAACTCAAACTCAACTATAAGGCTTGAGCCGAGTTTGCGTTATACCTCGAGCCTAGAGCTAGGCTTAAACAAAGCTAGATTGAGCTTGGCTCGTGTAGACTCTAAAATATTTCGGCTTGTATAAAACTTGAGATTGTGTATATTTGATAAAATATAATTTTATAAAATAAATAAAGTTTAAATAGGCTCGACAAAGTTTAAGTAGGCTTGGATAAAACTCGAGCTCAAGGTATAAATGAGCCAAGCTCAACTCGAGTCTAGAAGTGAGCCGTAGTTCAGGAGTCTCAAGCCTTTACTTAGGTATCCCAATAGGCTGGTTCAGGATTATATCGAAATGAGATCACACAATTATAATTGGTCATAGACACATTCCTTAGCTCTTAGATGTTGCTTCCTTCCCTATAGATCTTGCTATGTTCCTCTCATGCAAGGATCCTAAGATCCAAATACGAGGGAGTATGTGTGCTACTGCCGCTTGTATACAATAATCTTAAGTGAAATATTAGGGAACAATATACCTTTCCCTAGTGATTCAATGGGATAGAGCGACACCATTGTATCAACTCCATCTTCCTCCTTCAGATTACCAATTCCTCATCCTCTTATCATTCTCCTCGACCTTCTTCCTTCTCTCGCTCCCCTCCTCCCCATGTCCCCTCCTTCTTGGCCATGGATGAACCGCCAGGTCATCGCCATGTGCAACAAGTGCATCACAAAGGAGGAGGAGGAGGAGAAATGGGAGAGCGGGTGATGGTGACTGGGCTACTGCCACCGTGGTTGCTTCACTGAGTCGAGGTCGCCATTCTGCTTATGCGCGTCGCCCCCAAGCCGATAGCACGCTAACTCGAGCCACCGCAACCTGGTGTCGGCGTTGCTTTCCTAGTCGGCAGCCATAGCCTTTCCCCTCTCTTTGTCCTTCACTTCCTTTCTCTCTTTGTTCTGCTTTCCTCCCTTTGTCCATGGCTCGATGAGTAGAAATGTGGATCTCGTGAGAGATATGGAGATTTGAACCTGATCACTTTCTCCTTCACTTCCTCTCTCTCTCCCTTCTCTCTCTATTTTGCTTTGCTCTCCATCCATGGTTGGATGAGGGGAGATGTGGATCTTCTCTGAGGTTTGGAGATGTAGATCATATGCTTTTCTTAGTCAAAAGCTCAAAGCCTTTCTCTCTCTACTTCTTGATATGTTTGATGACTAACCCAAGGCAGTGGATTTGTGATTTAATCTGGTCGAAGGATAATTAAGTTTCAACATCAATTCTGGAGTAACTACAACATGGTGCTGAAAATCTCGATCTAGTCCACGTGTACCTAGTTATTCTTAACTAAACTTTTGTATTAAAAAAGTAATTATGGCACACCTGATACTTGATAATGTACATACTTGATACTTGATGAATTTGATGATATCTGATACTCAACATACCTGATACTTATTGATACCTATATCTGATACTTGATGATACCTAACACTCGATAATATTAATTACTTAGGTGATATCCGATACTCGATACTTGACCCAGTTCTCTGACGATAACCCAATACTGAACGATACCCTCCTACTCAACCCGATATACAACGATTCCCCCAACTCGATACCCCCCTCCCGATACTCGATGATATACCCCGATATACGACGATATCCCCTATACTCAATAGTACCCCGATACATGACAAAACCCCGATACTTGACGATGCCCTCGATACATGATGATACCCTGAAACTCGACGATACATGATGATACCCTGAAACTCGACGATACCCAAATCCAATACCCCCGATACTACCTCACCCGATACTCGACATTATCAAACCCGATACTCGACGATACACCACTATATATACACCAACCCGATACTCGACGATACACCACTATACACCGACCCGATACTCGACGATACCACAATGCGCCGATCTGATACTCCATGATACACCACAATACACCGATCCGATACTCGACAATACACCACGATATACCATGAGTGGTATACCCTGAAACATCATGACATACCCAATACTGTTGGTTGGATAGGGGATGATATACCGTCCCTGATAGCCCTCTAATCTTAAAGCTGTTTCTCTGATTCTTCTTTTCAAGTTGGTCTTCCGTTCTCAAAGAATCCATCGGTGGATATCGATGATGGGTTAGCGAGAGAGGAGAGAGAAGGCATGGAGTGCACGCATGTCGCGGCACACTTCACGCTGCCATACACTATAAGCATCAGCAGGCAGGTCCATCCGCGCGTGATTGGGACTTGAGAGTGAGCTTTTGGACTGGACATGCACACACAATTAGCTCGATCACGTTGATGTGTATATACGTACGCCATACATTTAAGTAGAGCACATATATATCTGGCTCTGACCCCATGCATCAGCGCTGACATCTTGTTGTCATCGATCTATATGTATATATTTCTATCACCTTTCTTACCAAAAAAAAAAATCGCCCAACCAGATTTGGCCGGCCTCGGTACGCTTCATGTTTTCTTTTGTTCATCCCCTGGTGTAAAACGGCTAGCTCAATTAGTTTATATATGCAGAGCTTAATTTTTTTTTGACGGGGCTTCATTATGTATAGCTCATAGTTCTAATGGTATCGGTTAGAAATACTTTTCAAGACAGTTATAAGAGGCATATATCAAGTTATTTTTCTCTTATAACTTTCTCAACTACACTGTCGCCTAATACAGACGTCACCTCCGGCATGAAGATCAGAGCAAAACTACGGATGGGACCTTCACTAAGAAACCTTGGCTAAGCAAAACCACGGCTAATTCGTGAAACCTTCGTCAAGAGGTCCCGACGATGCAAAGCCATAGCTTCGCGGGAACTTCGCCAAGATGCTCCGATGGAGGGAAGAGTCGAGACGAGTAGATCAACTTGGCGACTAAGTTATCTCTAGAGGATAAATAGTACAATAGGGTCTGCTCTGGTATAGTGATAATTATCATTGGATATTTTGTTGGGTCTCGAGCGAACTTCGCTGGACGCGAGGCTCGAGGGAGGGGTGCCTCCTACTAGTTTTGTCCGGAGAGTCTCGACAACAATTCCTGTGCAAATTAAGTTAAAGTACGCCTTATACATTTTTTTTATGGAGGGATCAGTATATTTTCTGTCATTCTAATCTCTGTGCCAGGTAAGTAATATTTGAACTGCATCCTGTCCGCCTCAGTGATCTCATTCCATGTTTTGGCACGCAGATCGAAAAAATAACTACTCCGAAGCGGCAAACTTGTTGCTGCCCATGACCGGACACTCAAGCAAGCTAGCTAGCTTACTACAACATGCAAGCAGATGATCCATGGCTATATATACAGTGTACGTCTGCGTAGAGAGTAATTAGCAGCTGCTTGCTGAGAGCTGATCACTGCCTTATAATTTCGCAGGGCTAGCGTACGTCGTAGAACCGTGGCGTGATTAACCTAGCTTGAGAGGGCGATCAATATTATATATAATGGGTGAGGAAGCGCCGGCGGCGAGGGTGTTCTACGACGGCTGCCCCGGCTGCGCCATGGAGAGGAGGAAGGAATGCAATGAAGGGATCCCTCGCAAGGAGCTCTTCTTCGTCGGGATCACCACCCTTGCCTCCTGTACGTTCATACGGTTGCTAACTAGGGGTGAAAACGGTCCGGATCCGGACCGGAAAGTGGTCATCCTGTATCCGTTCCATATTTTTTTTACCGGATCCGGATCCGGGTCCGGATACGGATCCGGATTGTGTCGGATACGGATCCGGGTCGAAACCAGGTCGGATACCGGATCGGATACCGGGTATTACCATATTCTCTTAGTTGGTCGGAAAAAAATAGACATAGGCTATTCTCGATATTATCTATCCACAACATGTAACATGTCATATACACAATAATATTCCCATGAATAGCGAGCTCATACATGCAGAAATGTATAGATCAAAGAATGTCACATACTATTAATACAAGTAACCATTCAAAGAAAAATAGTTAGGTTGGATTATGATCCGGATACCCGTATACTTTTATCCGGATATTTTCCACGGGTACCCGGATCCGTCGGATATCTCTTATCCCATATCCGGATTAATTACATATATAATTATCCGGATCTGGATCCGGATTTTGTTCGGATAGAAAAATGACTACCATATGGGATAAAATCCGAATACGGATCCGATCGGATCCAGATATTATCCGGACCACTTTCATCCCTGAGCAAATTAAAGCTTGTTTACTTGTACATGAGGGTTTCTCTTTGTTAATTTGCAAGCATGATATCAAGAGATGCAACATTTACGGTTTTCTATGCCTGTGTTGCAACCCTACAATTCCCAGGTTGACACTATATTTTTTAGAGGTTGGTTGAAATTAATAATGCATTTCATGAATGTATCAATTTTCAGCATAGCTAAAAAAATATTTAAAAAATCGGTGCATGCACTCAAAACCATCCATTGACCATTGTCGTCTCCTTTTTTTTTCCCCACCGATGCGTGTCTAAACGTATATACTCTCTTTTCAAAACTAGCACTACATGCACATAGACAATGTTTCCTGATGATTAATTGACAATATCTTCTTTTCAGCTTTACCAATATCATCGCTGTTTCCCTTCTTGTATTTCATGGTACGTTGATCTCACCTTAATTTACTTTTATATATTCTTTTTTCAGAAGCCAACTAAAACAAGGCAAGGACATGGCTTACTCTTGATAATATATTGGCCATACAGTGTTTCATCAAAACTCTTTACACACATGACAATCTATTACTGTTAGATACAACATATGAATGTAATCATCTTTGAACATGACGATGGCCTGGTTCTTTTCAACTTAATCCAGTGGTAGATTATAATTAAAAAATTTGTGAGTTCTCAATAGGAGGCTTGGAGAGCCTCAAAAATTCTTTAAAAAATGGTTTTGAGAGTTTTGAGAAGAACCACTAAAAGGTTTAAAAATAGTTACAAAGTGTTAAAGTGTTTGGCTTGTACAAAAATGACAAATTACTTGTAAAAAATGATGACTTTTCAGATTTAGCTTTTAATTTTAATTTAATTAAAAAGAACAAGGCCGATATATCTCACTCTCTCTGTTTCATCGCCGTGGCGATACTCTTAACAGCCGACGACGTACAACTGTCAGTCACCTTTAATTGACCAGACTCTTGATGTCTGAATAAGCCTGAAATCAGCATAACGTTGACTGCTGAGAAATCCACGTCGCATGGATCTCATAACATGCACTGCACACTTCCCTTGATCCCTTCCCCCAGTTGACTTTTATTAAAAGAAAAGAAACAGATTCAGCTTAAGGATACTTTTAAGGGCTTCTTCAGCTCTCGATGAAGCAGAGCTGGAGCAATTAAAACATCAGACAGCTCTTCCTTTACCTTGTGCATGCATGCAAACTTAGTCTGAACTTTCTCGACAATAGATAGAAGATCTGCATGTGGCAAAGAAGGAACAAGACATTGGATTCTATGCTGGTATTCTTGGTAAGTACGTTACGACTGAAATGAATCAATATGAGACGTAAGAAACCGCAATATATTCCTCCAAATTCTTCTTGTTTCACAGATGCACTCATCCAGAATTATAATATGATACAATGATGCATACATATGCTGTTGTGTAGGTGCATCATACATGATTGGTAGATGTTTTGCCTCGCTGTTTTGGGGTGTGGTCGCAGATCGTATTGGAAGAAAACCTATAATAGCATTTTCCATCTTCTCAGTGTGAGCACTCTTCCTGTATAGAAGTACTCCCATTTTTACTTGGCACCTTTGTAATGCTCATACATCCCCTTTTAGGGTCATATTTAACACTCTATTTGGATTGAGTGTAAAGTACTGGATGGCAATTACCACAAGGTTGCTTCTTGGTGCTCTAAATGGCATGCTTGCTCCAATTAAGGTATCCAAGCATGCCTAATCTGAATTCAGGTGATAGGAATACATATGCATGATGGCTCAACTTTTGCAGGCTTATTCAGTTGAAGTATGTCGACCTGAACATCAAGCTCTAGGATTATCAATCGTAAATCATGTTCTCGATCATCTTACTTTTTGTGCACCAAAAGTACTAGTTTCTTTCATCATTTTCCTAGCTGATCTTATTAATTTAATACAGGTAAGCACTGCTTGGGGAATAGGTCTTGTTGTCGGTCCAGCCATTGGAGGCTACTTTGCACAGGTAATTATTTACTCAGAATGCTTCTTCTCAATGGATACAATAATATTTTTTAACTTGCTCTTGTTCTCTCTTGCTTGTCAGCCCGCAAAGCAATATCCAAAGCTATTTTCCGACAAGTCAGTTTTTGGGAGGTAAACTTGTAGTGTACAAGATTTACATTTAATCAAATTCAGTGAGCTCATTTCGTTGAATTAACTATGTTCAATTTTCTTAGGTTCCCATATTTTTTACCATGCCTCTGTATTTCACTTTTCGCTGTTGCTGTTCTAATAAGCTGCATATGGCTACCGGTATGTGATATTCCTGCTAGTACTATGTCTCATGGTTTTTTTTTTCCAATAATGAGTGTGATTTCCTTCAAAATAATTAAAAATTTTGCTCTAACGGAAAAGAAAATATCCTTTTTTGGTCCCTCAACTTGAAGACAGATCGAACTCCCTGGCTGCCGTCTTTCAGCCCTTAACTTCACATTTGGTCAATTTTAAGCTCTCACATAGTTCTAGTTCAAGTTCTTTTTGTTCTGTTTGGACTTCGACCAGGTAAGAAAGTTGAGAGATCTATAGCCAACACATATTATTGTGCATTCTATTTTACATTTATAAGGAAAATAACAACAAAGTATGCTCTGGTGATGAGCATGTTAGAACTTCAGAATCGATTACATGCAGCATGCAGCCGCGCTGCACAAAGCACATATGCACATGCGTGTCGTCGAACCCGCATGCAGCTACATGCGTGCATGCATGTGATTGCTAGCTTTCCAAGGTCACAGCAACGCTGCCGCGTGTGCACAAGGAGCACGTGTATGCGCCTCGTCTCTGTTCTGTCTCCTCGCGCACAATCTCACGATCAATTCACCAGCCACGAACAGCAATAGAAGTATGCATTGCTGCCTTGGCTCCCACACACGTACATGCATGCACCGTACATGCACACACACGCACACGGAGCACACGCACGGAGAAGCTCCTGCTCACGTTGACATGCATGCAAAACAAAGCTCTGACTAGATAACTTCCGCGCTTAACTTAAGAACTAATCTCGTCGGAGTTCTTGATCTAATTGCTAAATCCAACAAGATGATTCAGGTGGTGCTCAACTATCGCACCTTTTCTCTGGCCCTTGGCCCTTTATTTATACTAGCAGATTACATAAAATCGACTAGGACTCTTATACGTATAAAAGTAAACTTTATCTCTAAAACAACTCTAACTTGTAAATGAACTATCCTAATACGAAACGAACTCTCTTAGCCTTATCAAGATTATACCTAACAGAGCAAACTAAATATGTATTGATTGTTGAGCTCGATTTCTACATGACTGTTATTCACTAGTGATTGCTCACTTAATTCAGTCTAGGTTTTTAGGTGTATTAAAACATTAAGATATGACGAAAAGAAACCATATTTCTCAATATTGATTACTAGGAGACACTTCATATGCACAAAAACTTAGAAAGGGAAGTCGAAATGGTTGAAGACTCAAGAACTCCACAGAGAGAAAATGCACATTCAGACAAGAGTCTATATAAGAATTGGCCATTGATGTCTTCTATCATTGCATACTGCGTTTTCACCTTTCATGATACTGCGTACAGTGAGGTAACAACTTCAACCCATCTTCCCCTTAAATGTTCAAATAAATGAATGGATAAAAGGTTTGGTTGAATTAGATTTTCACCTAAGAACTATTTGTTACTACTTTTCATACCAGATATTTTCCTTGTGGGCTATCAGTGGCAAAAGATATGGTGGACTAAGCTTTTCATCTAAAGAAGTTGGCCAAGTTCTTGCAGTTGCAGGTATAAGTGCACAAGCTTACATATCTTATTAGGGCCATCGGCACATTACTGATGAACCTTTTATTTATCTAGTTGAGTTTGACAATTCGCTAAAATGCTAGGGTAAATATTAAAAATGCTACCCTATTAATAATCAATGTGCTTCTTCTTGGCATTACATTAATGCACCACAAAGTCAAGATTGCCTCTCTAAGATGTACACAATTCTATGACATGCTGTCATGTATTGAAGGTATATAAAACCAGAATTTTTCCCTATAACTAACCTGATTGTACTACAACATGTTTGCATGTTGCACATTCTGAACCATTATGCCTCAATTGAAGTGGCTACATAATTTGCAGTAACTCCAAGATTATACTGATTACCAGAAACTTTGAATATTAATTTCATTTTCTAGGTGCTGGTCTCCTTGTGTATCAACTATTCATTTATAGATCTGTTCATAAATTGCTCGGATCTGTCAATTCATCCCGTGCTGCATCTGTGAGTAACTAAGTTACTGAACTATCTTCTCATAAAACACACATCTTTCTTAGCCATATACACCTATTTTCCGTACCTCCATATGTACATTGCAGGCACTATCGATACCAATTCTTGCTGCTTATCCCTTCATGACACACCTGTCGGGGTTTAAACTTGGCCTGGCTCTTTATCTTGCTACTATCGCAAAAGGAGTCCTTTCTGTAAGTTCCAGTACTCGATCTCCCAACCCAATAACATGATTTTGTCAAAAATAAAATCAGACATGACATTGTGATTTTAAATGTGACCTACATGATGCATCAATCCATTCACTACTACTTTAGTTATAGCTTCAAAGTTGAAAGTTATTACGAAATCACTGATGACAAAGAGATATTAAAATGATTTTTCTTTTATGTTATCACAATATCATTCTTTCTAATTTTACACCCTTGACCAATTTGAACAGATAACAATCATAACAGGCACTTCTCTTTTGCAAAACAATGCTGTGGCAAGTATCAAGTCAATTTACTTCAATCTAGTATTCTCAAATTCTGCTAAGCTAAATAATTCAGTTTACTCCAAACAACAGTCACAAAGTCAAAGGGGCGCTGCAAATGGCATATCTACCACTGCAATGTCCTTCTTCAAGGCTATTGCTCCAGCAGGAGCAGGTGCTTTGTGAGTATCCCTGTCACTCAACCAAATTTCACTAAATACAAATTAAAATGTTAACATGTTAATTTTGTACAATATGACAAGCTAATGATTGGATTATTGGAATGTTCTTAGAGAACTAGCCAACTAGGTCTGTTATAGACTGAACACATATTTGACCTCTAAAATTTAGTAAACACAGGTTATTAATAAGAATGCTAGGTCCATAATTATAATTACATGAGAGAAGTTCATGAACAATTAAACCCACGTGTCATTTGTGAATTGTGATCGTAGTGTCATTTCTGAATGTAGGTTCTCATGGGCCCAAAATCGTCAGAATGCTGCCTTCTTTCCAGGTAAGCAAATGATTTATAAATGAAAATTTCCTCTTTTAGCAATATGATGTTTTTTTTGTCTTGTGTACTACAATTTGTAATCTATGTATGTCTTGTAACAAATGCTAACAGGATTTTTCTATTAATCATACAGGGGATCAGATAATATTCCTTATTCTGAGCTTGGTCGAACTAATTGGGCTTGTGCTGACCTTCAAACCGTTCCTAGCATTACCGGAAAACCATGACGCGAAGTAGCTGCTGGAATCCCGAGCAATGGAATAACGTCGGGCGCGCAAATTATGACTATGTTTTAGCTTGCTAAATCCATATTTGAGTTTGAGTGCTGTAATTGGGCATCGTGTAACACCAAAAGTCTTTTGTCGCATTTTCCGATCAAACTAAACAGTTCGAGCCACCCCCCAATCCACAGACACACTATTAATTTTGGTGGTAACTGGTAAGCATGGAAAAACAAGAACTCAGCATATCCACATTAACATCCCATATTATATGGCATCAAAAATGGGCTGGCCAAGTGGTCATATGGTTTTTTTTTTAACACAAAGGACAGAAGCTCTACCATTCCATTAAAAAAAAAGAGAATACAATATACAAGAGAGAAGAAGAGGAGAGAGGAAGAAGCGATCCAGCCAGGCAATGGCCTCAACACATCGGCACACAACACCTAGCACAACAGTCTCTGCGGCAAACCTCCATTAGGTCCACGCGGAACACCAACCAACAACGCCATGAGGGATGCATACCCAAAAACACTAGGAACACTGCTGCCGACTATGATGCGGAGCACGCAAAGATCAATATGGCTGTCGACCGCCATCGCCTTACGGGATGCTCGAAAGAGACATCAGAAGAGAGGGAGGGACGTCGTCCGTCATCGCCGCAAGGGATGCTTGACCAACAGCGCACGAAGGAGGCCCGCTACCACCAGGTGGGAAGCTCGGTCCGGGAGATCGCTCGCCCACAATAGGGTAGCCACCATTATAGCTGCCAGCCAACCAACAGCATGAAAAGATCTTTAGAACAACGCCTTTAGTAAGGTTGCGATAACAAAGTCACCGCCGTCGCCTGTCCAGACCTAGGTTTTCACCCGAAAATAGTCCAGAGGATAGGGGACACCACAACGAAGCCTTCAAGGAGGAAAGCGACACCTAAAGGCGCCGCCATCATCGACCCAAGAAAGAAGCTGGGCAGGGCTTTCACCCGGAGCACCTACTTCCCAACGAGCCACATATGGAGGAGGCCGAACAGGGCTACGAGCAGAGATCACTTGCCGGAAGCCAACGCTAAAAGAAGCCAAGGGGGGAGGAGATCCCAACGCTGAGGACTACCAAGTCGAAGAACGAACGCCGCTGCCATAGGGAGAGGGGGCAACCGTGACGCTTCGACTTGGCCGCCAAGGAGAAGAATGGACATCGCCAACAAAGAGGGGGATGGCGATGACGCTTCCCTCGACGCTCCACAGGTGAGCAAACCGCCGCCACTAGTAGAATCAGGATGAATCCGAAGCCATCAGTGCAGACCGCCAAGGAGAGGAACGGACGCGGCCACCATAGGGGAAAGGGGTGACGGCGACGCCTCAGCCTAGGCCACCAAGAGAAGAACGGACATCACTGTCACAAAGGAGGGGCGATGACGACGCTTCACCAGGCATTCCGCAACTGACAAACCCTAGATCCAGCCAGAACCACCATCCTCGACCGTCCCGCAAGCACAAGCACCTCGGTAGCGAGTGAACCACCCACCGACGACAACGTTGAGGACCTCCATCCTCAGCCCACTGATTGGAACGCCTTCCAAGGCTGGATCCGCTCGGCCTTCGCCGAGAGCCACGGCGTGAAGCCGTAGGGGGATGGTTGGGCACCATGCGCCGGGCCCAACCTCGACATCGCCGGGCCAGCCTCCAGGTGCTAGATCCTGGGATTTAGCCGCAGGATCCGGCCACAGCCGTCGCTTAGGTGCCACCAGCCTCAAGGGACGCCGGAACCAGGTGGGGTCGCGCGTCATGCCCGGCTTCCGCACCATCGGGTCGGTCTCCAAGCGCTGGATCTAGCTCTAGGCTGCCAAATCCGGCCTCCGCGAGCCGTGCCCGGCCTCCGCACCGCCGGGCCAGCCTCCAAGCGTTGGATCCGGCCTCTAGGCCGTCGGATCCGGCCTCAACCGCCACTCAACCGCATCGAAGCCCGCCGGAGCGCCGCCGTCTTGAGTCTTGACGTTGCTACGTGCAGTGGAGGCCCTGGCCGTGCAGCCGATGAGGGCAGGGGAAGGAAGAAGAAAGGGAAGGGAGAGGAAGAGGGGGGAGGAGGAGGGGCCGCCATGCAGGAGGCGGTGGCGGTGGCGGCGAGGCAGAGCTCCGGTGAGATTGCTGGCGGTGGCTGCGGGTCACCCCGGAGTCACCCCAGGAAGCGCCTCACGGGGGCACAGGACCGGTTGCCTTTTTCCTATTCCCCTCGAGCTAATCCTGCTTCAAACTGGCCATATAGTTTGGGGAACATGTTTGTCCATCTGTAATGGAAATTACATTAGTGAGAATATAGGCAGAAACTGTCTTCTCAGAATCCTGATACCTTGATGAATGAATAGTGAGGTCAAAAGAGCTGCATCTGAGCATCCGGATTCCAGCGGTGGCGCCTAGATCGTCAGAGAACAGAGAAGAGAGAATTGGTCTCAGCATGGGATGCGAACCTCTGGTGCTCCTTCCTGAGGACGATGGCCATGACGGAGATGCTGAGAGAGCTGGGCCTGGGCCATTGGTTGTGCTAGGTTGGTTTGTGGCCCAAATATATATCTAATGGTTGATGAGGCCCATGCTTGGCTCCTGCACCCCATAGCTTAATTAACACCTCTATCTTTTTTTTTCTTATAAAAGAACACCTCCATTGTTTTTTCATTACTAGAACGGTAGAAGGTCAATTCTGTTCGATTAAAGCAGGACTGCGCGGATAATCTTTCATGAAAGTACGCCTTCTAGAAGGTAAGAGCGTGTGTGTATATATATATATATATATTTTTTGATTGTGACACCCGAATTAATAAATAAATCGTGCTTATATTTCGCAACCAATAAAAATTAAATTTCCAATCTTATCTATAATTGTAATAAATCACATTCCCAATTCTCCTTTCCAATAATAATAATGTTTTACAAAGACATTAATTATTTAAATCCCAATTGTTACAGTATCAATTTCTCCTAAAATAATAATACAACAAAAATTCTATTTTTCTTCCTTTCCATCTGTTCTTATCCTAATACTAATCATGATTATTCATAATTTTTTTTCCGTCCTCATCCTTCCGTTCCTATCCTCGGCATAATTCCGTTCCGTCCGTTCACCGACGTGGCCACTGGCCGCCGCCAAGTGCACCACGTATGGGAGTTTTTCTTCCCTGCAAAACTCAACTCACACACCTGCCAAACCTAGCTAAAGCACCCATTCCCGTAGCCAACCCACAAGAACAACACAGCACAACCCCAACATCAGTTTAGCAACCAGGCCGACGCATCAAGCTCAAAATCGGGGTCACCGGAGCCGACCCGTCAACTTCGCCGAGGTAGCCGTTGCCTCTTTGCCGGTCGTCGATGCCGCTGCCTTGTTTCCCTGCAAGCTGCTGCCCGAGCCGCCGCCTCCTCCCGTGCGCCCACCGCCGCACTGCCTCACTGCCGCGTGGAGCGCCACCGGCCGCCGGCCTAGCATCACCCCGCCGCCGGCCGAAGCTCGCCCAGAGCCACCCCACCGCAGCTCCCAGCTCCTCCTCCCAGCGCAGCCGCGCTGCCGTGCTGCCGCCGTCCTGCTGCCCTGTGTGCCGCCTCGTCGCCGGCCGCCGCCCCGCCCGGCTCCTCCTCCTTGCTCGGCAACCCAGCAGCGCCCTGCTCCCCACGCCGCGCCGCCTCCTCCTTTGGCCCAGCCGGAGCGCCGCCGCCGGCGAGCCTCACCCCTGCCGCCGCCTCACCGCCAACCAAGCCCGCCGCCCCCTCTCCTTCCTTCTCCCTCCTCTCCCTTTCTTCTTCCTTCTTCCCTTTCTCACTCTTTCTCTCTCTCTCTTTTGTTTTCTCTCTCTAAAAGCTAGCCTTCCCACTGCTCTTATCCGATGGAAGCCACCAGGACCAAGTGGGTCAGCCAATGACAGATGGACCCTGTGCTACAGTGCTTCTTTTCCATTTTCTGGAATTTCAATTGGCTCCATACTTCTATCTTTCACACCGAATTCATTCGACCTCCGATTCTGGCGATTCAAGTTTCTAAAAATTCATAAAAATCATATCTATCTTCTGTAATTTTTGTATAATTTTTAAAATTATATTGTTATATATGTTTTTATTGGTTGTTTTTCTCGTTTTGCGTGCGATAGATCGTTCGGACGCAGAAGGAGAATTCTTGGACGCCGCCGACGCACCGCAAGAGTACGACTACTTCGAAGGCAAGTCTTTCCCTAGAATCCTAATTTTGTAGTTTTACCAAAATTGCTATATGAATTAAAAGGTCGTATGAATGAATAGTTTTACCCCGTGCATATGTTCATCCGGCATACGCGTCTACCGATAAACCTTGAACCTTAGGATAACTTATATTATTATCACCCACTATTTTTTTACATTAGATGCTTAGAGATGCTCAGATAGGTTATCGAGGATCTGATCCCACACCATACACATGCGATAATAGAGTGGATATTTTGGTTTATGGTAGGATTTGGCGATTCACCATTAATTAAAACTTGACCAACTAATAAATGGGATCGGGAGCGGATGGATTGTAAGGTGGGTGCATGTGAGCACGAGTATCGGGTTTGTGTTTGTTACAGCTCCGAGATTAAGGACCGATGATTGTGACACACTTACCTAAGATAAACCCGTGCGACCGCAAGCCCGGAATGGGACGGGCCTAACCTAAAAGAAAAGAAATGTTGGGATTACTCACTGTCCTTGCACGGTGGATAAATTGAGAAGTACAGAGAGAGAATTGAGAGACACCACCGGGGTATCGCCAGGGACTTGTGCTGAAGCATTTCTCTGGGTACCTGTGTGAAGCAGGTACGACCGTGTTTTAAGCCTGAGATTAATTTTCTGGAGGGTTTTGTTATAATATCCTTCGACGGAGGATATCATATCTTATGGTAAAGCGCATAACCTCTCGCAGAGTAAACCCATTTAAATGGCCGAGCTCCCGCTAAAGAGCGCCTCTCGGCGGTCTTTCGCAACGTAGCATCACCATTCTTAATATGACCTGGATAAGGTTATTCCGGCGTGTGTGCCGTTGCTAGACAAGAATTATGAGTTCGTTATATGAGAATTGAGATTTGAGCATTGAGAAATGAGACATGAGAATATGAGATAATGAGCTGAGATAATGAGTTGAGAACTTGAGTCATAAGAGGATATTTGTTTCAATTCTGTTTCTTTTGAGGATTTCTATTTATTAATATATGTTTCTCAAATGCTTTTATAATTCTAAGTGAAATGCTTTTATGCAAATTAACCATCAGCTTTATTAAGGTAAATCTTAACCTGGCCCTTCCTAGAAAGGACTTGCTAGCATTCAATTGCTAACCCTGCATGTTACGCGGGGCTGTTCATTCAATGAACATGTCAAGTTTACGAGGACACGCAGGACAACGTTGATATCTTCCCGGATGATGCTCTGGACTACTAGCCGTTTCCCTACTCAGCGTGTGCCTGTGGCCGTGATGGGACACTACTTTTGGTTGTAACTATTTGCTCCTTTTTAATATGTATCTCCGCTAATGTAATATAATGCTCCGCCGCACTCTGAATTATTTTAATAGTTAATGCAGCTTTGTTTTGGTATCATGATTCTATTTCACTGTGGGTATGAGCACTGATCCTTGGGACTCATACCGGTAACATAGAGGGGTCCGGTTTGGTAAAAACCGGGGTCCGACACACACACACACACATACATATATATATATATATATATATATATATATATATATATATATATATATATATATATATGTGAAGCCAGTTTAGGGCTCCATGGAGCCTAGGCTCCATGATTCAAAAACCTATGATGTGCATTGAGATTTGTGATGTTCGACGTGTATATCTTCACATATCCACTAAAAAAAGTATTTCAGATATGAAACTCCAAAAAAATTAAATTCAAACTCAGTTTAAACTAATTTGAAGTATAGTTTGAACTAGTTTGACGTATACTTAAATGTAATTCAAACTGAAGTTCAATTCAACTTTTTTTGGAGTTTGATGTCTCAAATATTTTCTTTAGTGGGTATATGAAAGTATAATAACCAAACAACACGAATCTCAAAGCACATCTAGTGGTAACGGATCATGGAGCCTAGGCTCCAGGCTCCATGATTCAAATACCTATGATGTGCATTGAGATTCGTGATGTTTGACGTGTATATCTTTCACATATCCACTAAAAAAGTATTTCAGATATGAAACTCCAAAAAAATTAAATTCGAACTCAGTTTAAATTAGTTTGAAGTATAGTTTGAACTAGTTTAAAGTATAGTTAAATGTTGTTCAAACTGAAGTTCAACTCAACTTTTTTCGAAGTTTGATGTCTTAAATATTTTCTTTAGTGGGTATATGAAAGTATAATAACCAAACAACACGAATCTCAAGGTACATCTAGTGGTAACGAATCATGGAGCCTAGGCTCCATAGAGCCTTATGTATTATTCATATATATATATATATATATATATATATATATATATAAACTTATATTTCTATAAAACGATAGGATTGGGGCTCTCGCTGTGGCCACGTCGGCCGAATGACGCCGCCGTCCGATCGTCGGCGAAATGGGATCCCACCGTCTGCTCAAAAGTTTTATATAAAAGCAATTTTTTCCTTTTTCCCGACGAGGCGACGAAATGGTCGATTGGTCACCCGCTAGATCTCGCAGATCGAGCCGGGTTCGATTCCCAGCCACGCACATTTTTCCCGGTACTTGCTTCCTTCCTTCTTCTTTTCCTTTTTTTTCTTTTCTATTTTCTTTTTTCTACGCCGTTTAAAAATTCTGAAAAATAGAAAGTTTGCAAAAATGAAACCATGCCTGCACAAAGAAGCTCCATAAAAAGTTTGGATATTTTTGAAAAAATTTTTAAATTAGAAAATTTTTTTGCTTCCTCTACCTTCTTCTTTTTTATACGCTGTTTAAAAATTCCAAAAAATAGTAAGTTCGCACAAATGAAACCATGCCTGTACAAAGAAAGACCATAAAAAGTTTGAATATTTTTCAAAATTTTTTAAATTACAAAAATTTTTTGTTTCCTCTGCCTTCTTCTTTTACTTTCTTTTCTACACCGTTTAAAAATTTCAAGAATTCGAAAGTTTGCAGAAATAGAACCATGCCTGCACAAAGAAAGTTCATAAAAAGTTTAGATTTTTGTAAAAAAAATTTAAGCTAGAAAAATTTTCACTTTGAAAAGATATTAACCCGGTAGGGATTGTCAAATGCGTATCCACGTGTCTCTTTGCTAAGGTAGTAGTAATTTAGCCTAGATGAGCTATTCACGTGGCGTTTATCCATCCGTTCGACAATTAATCCGGATGGCCAATCCATAGTTGCCCTTTTTGGGTGTAGCACCCTCGCACAACGGCTGCGATGCCTCTCCCGTGCTGTATGCATGCATGGGTATGCAGTGACATCAGCAACGATGTCAGCAATCAATAGAAATATCTTTTTTTTTTCCTTCCATAACTTTTGACTGGAGGATCCAATTCATGAATGGTTTTCACCAGTGTGTTCCTGACATTTTTACGAACAAAACAAGATCACACTCAGCATATAAATCCAAAATATTTTATGATTGACTACTTTGGCATACATGACTTTATTACGGCGTGTCACATGGTACCTAACCATTGTGGCAAGCCACCTCTATTAATTTTGTTGCCCGTCTGATCATTTGTGTGATGCAGGTCGAACAGTCCAACCTACTAATAAAAAAATACATATTAAAGCACGTAAAATGAGCTCTCCGTTAAAGCCACTTAATGTTTTCTCCCTTGTCCTTACGCCACATGTCACCCATATCTTCTCACCATGTGAGGCTCTCTCATTATGCCATGTCGTCTTTAAAGACCCTAATATCACCCTTACCTTGTGCTAGTTGCCCGATAAAACGTCTCCATCTGATCACCCACATTGCACATATCAGGCAATCTAATAACAATACAGATTTAATCGTCTTACATACTAACGTTGTAAAAAAAACCTTCCATTTCGTAAAATCTATCCGCACTTCATGTGTAACTTATAAACTTTCCAAAAAAACCTTCTGGCTTGACGGAACAAAAAGAATTATTTCCATCAATCGTCTATATGCATACAAGTTGTATTTGCTATTAAATTTTTTTTCAGATAGCGGCGTGCCATTGGCGCGCAAATATTCCTAGTAAATATAAAGCGCGTAGGAAACGTGGCCTCTCCCATGGCCACGTCGGCCCGATGGACGCTAGCCATCTGATCGCATGCTGAAATGAGATCCAGCCGTCCGTTCGTGCGGTTAGTACAAAAGGAAATCCGTGCCAATCTTCCAACCACATGGGCGGTTTGCCCGGTTGGCTAGCGCAGCGAGCTGTCAAGGCAGTGGTCGTGGGTTTAAATCCCACCCAACGCACTGCACTGCCTTTTTTTTTCTTCTTTCTTTTTTCTAGGCCGTTTAAAAATTCAAAAAAATAGAAAACTTGCAAAAATGGAACCATGGCTGCATGAGGAAGGTCCATAAAAAGTTTGGATGTTTTTAAAAATTTTTTGAAATTTGAAAATGTTTCAACTTTAAAAAAATCGCTTTCTTTTTCCTCTCCTATTCTCTTTTTTTAGCCCATTTAAAGTTGAATTTTTTTTAAAAAGGCTGAAAAATTTTCAAGCTTAAAATTTATCCTTCTCACCCAGGCATGGGTCCACTTTTCTTCTTTCTTTTTTCTAGGCCATTTAAAAATTTTTAAAAATAGGCAACTTGCAAAAATAGAACCATGGCTAGATGAGAAAGACATGTAAAAAGTTTACTTTTTAATTTTTTAATTTCCTTCTTTATTTCCCCTGTTTGGAATTTCAAAAAATTTAAAACTTGACAAAAGTACATGAAAAAGACATGTAAGAAGTTTACTTTCTTATTTTTTAATTCCCTTCTTTATTTTTCCCGCTGTTTAGAATTTCAAAAAATTGGAAACTTGACAAAAGTGGAACCATATCTACACGAGGAAGACCATAAAAAAATTGAGATTTTTTAGAAAATTCTTCCTTTTTTGCCTTTTCTACTTTCTTTTTTAGGCCATTTGAAAATAGCAAAAAGAAAAAATTTCAAACATGGAACCATGTCTACATGACAAAGAACCATAAAAAGTTTGCTTTTTTTTAACATTAACAAAAAAAATTGTCTCCATTGCCTATTGTAACATATTTTTCTTTCTATTTCCTTTTTCCTATGACATTTAAAAATTCTAAAAAAACTCTTGCAGAGATTACACCATGTCTATACAAAGAGATCACTAAAGAGTTTGGATTTCTCATATTTTAGAATTACAAAATATTGAATTTGTATTTATTCCTATTTCGCAGTGGTTGTCTGTCTGTTTCTTTTGCATTTACCTCTATTTGCAAACCCTAACAAAACATGAAAAAATAAAGCACAAGAAACAAGAAAAAATCGGGTACAATAGCTAACAACGCGTGCAATCGCACGCTCCTTCCGCTAGTAGAGTTACAAGACGCTTGCTTTGCCACGTACGTATGCAATAAGACTAGTTTGTTTATAAACAGAGACAAATATCAAATGCGATAAATTTTCTGCAGAGCTTCCTCGTCTCCCTAAGAATTAGACCAACCTTGGCCCATATGCAATATGTTGATGTTTCCATAAGTTGGCCATTATTTGGCTGTCAGCTTCTCCTTACATGCAGCTTCTTATTTACTGTGGCAAAGTTAGTTATGAACCAAATAGGCCCTTAGTATGCTCGAATCAAGATCCACACATACATATATGCCTTCAAACGAATAATTGGGTAAGTACGTAGGGAGTTTTAGATGGTACTATATACATGTGTTATTCCGGAAGCTTAAAGTCAGTGTCTAATAAAGCATTGGGTAAGTACGTAGGGAGTTTTAGATGGTACTATATACATGTGTTATTCCGGAAGCTTAAAGTCAGTGTCTAATAAAGCATCCAGTTAATGGAAAGCATCTGCTACATTTGATGCTAATTCTCCTTAATTATAACTCCTAGCTTGAGACTTGAGAGCCGTAAACAAGGAGGCTATTACTTGTAATAACAGTGCCCATTTTTCTTCGCATTTCTTGCACGCAAACTGATCTGTCTAGCTCGCTTCAAAGGAGTGCTCTCGTACACATGCACCATTTAATTCTCCATGATCCATCTCTCTGAAAACTGAAAAAATAGGCCAGAGAATTGGGCTGGGCATGCATTGATCAAGAAAAAAGTTTTTAATGGCATATAGCAGAGGAGGATAGTGGCGAGAGGTTGGGTTGGGCAGGGAGGCGCTGGACAAGCAGGGGTTCGGCCAGCACCCATGCCTCTACTATGGGAGATTTTTGACTTTGATCCTCTTTAAAACCCTCATTTTAACATTTGCCACCCTAGCCCACTGTTTACAGACACATACGGTTCCACAATATGTGATATAGACGATATGTGAATTTTAAAGTGTCAAATCTTGAATTTTCTTCTCTACTGTATACAGCGACGACAAAGGTGAGACGGCCTTCCTACGGTGAAAGGATCCTAAGGCCTAGAGGGGGAGGGGTGAATAGACCAATTTTACTTTTATAGATTTTTCTTGGATTAATCAAACAAGATTAAAGTTAGGTTACAAGAATAACAATTACAATTAATCACTAAGCAATCAATACATGAACTTGTGTTCTTGTGGGAATTAAATACGGAAACATAAAGAATGAGAGAAAGAAATGCTCATGAAATTTTTTTCCGAAGTATCGGAAGGTTAGCGTCTTCTACTAGTCCTCGTTGGAGCACTCTCTTCTCAAGAGTGTCGCTCCAACTTAAGCAAATCAATTTGCTCAAGCCCTCTACTCATGGTGGTTCTTCACCGCTCCGATGAGGTGAACCCCGAACCTCTCACAACCCAGTGGCCTTCCACAAGTTCTCCTTGGAAGACCTCATTGGCATCGTCTTCTAGCCATCTAGGAGTCACCAACCTCCAAGAGTGATAAGAGAGAAGAATTCGATCAACCCAGATCAATTTCCACCTTAAAGCATACTCTTCGAACAATTTGGAATATTAGGGTTTAGGCTTTAAACCATCACCTCTCAGCTCACTAGCCTATTCAAACCCTAGAGAGGACTCAGAAATGTTGGAAATGGGAGTCTCACCCGAAAAACACACTGGAGGAGGCTTTAAAAAGCCTAAGCTACAAACTAGCCGTTGTGGCTAACTGGACCCGTTTGGACAGCCCAGACCACGCCGGTCCGACCGCATAAAGTCTCCACAGCTGGACCATCGGTAGAACCGTGGCACCATGGTGAACCGCTCGGTCTAGTGGCATACATTACTGGTGGACCGCCGCTATGCGGCCGAACCATGCCTAGTCCGGCGGCATACAGCCGGTCTGGTAGCATACTTGCTGCGCAACATGTACTGCCTGTTGGTCCGGCCGGCTGAACCACCTTGGTTCGGCAGCATGGCCTTGGTCCAGCGGCATAGGCTCTCGCGAGACCCTTCTGGACCGAGGTCCGGCGGTATAAGCTCGGTCTGGTTGCACAATTCCACCAAAACACTCACACAGGACCAACTAAAAAGATTTTATAGGAATGTGCAACTTGGTGAAGAAAAATTCGAGGTGATCAAAAATCCCTCGATCCCCACTTAATAGTATTGCTATCTATCCTACCAATCCGGTCTTTCAACCAATACCGAGACCAGTAAAAGACGAGAAAAAAATCTTTAGCCCTATACTAGCAATACCTTCACACAACGTATCCTTTTCTTAACGACGTTCCACACACGATGATGCCTCAGTTTAATCAACCTTGATTATCACCGATCATTGATGACTCATCCGTTTCGTCGATCTTGACTTGACCATCTACCCGATGATCCTCGCGTCCTATCGACTCTGACTTGATCATCAACCTTTGGCGACTTCTGTTTTGTTAATATTGACTTGGCCGTCATCCCTTGATGTCACATAGTATTCATGAAATTTGGAATCGAAAATAGAAGGAATAACTCAGTTCGAGGGACAAGGAAGGGCGCATAAGGGACAAGTAAAGAAGCTATCCCCATTCAGAATTTCCTCGGAATAAAATCACTAATTTTTATTTACGGTCAGGGAGGGGACGGTCCCCCCCGGTGACCCCCCCTTCCTTTCTTGGGTCACCTTCGTGGGACCTAATTCTCTTTACATCACTCATAAAAGTTATTAGTCCAAAAAGCTCAATAGAAGATGAGTAAGTTTGATAGGCTTTATTATTTAAGCACTATAAGTGTTTTGAAATATAAATCATCATGTATGGAAAACACTTGTCACATGGAAGCTCCCAATAGTGCATCATGTGGTAAATCAAATGATTTATATGCACATGAGAGAGAGAGATGCAAAAGATATTTATATTATTTTCTGAGGCATATCATTCAAACAATTCAATAAATCTCTAATTTTCACATAATATGTACATGAATAAATATATATGAAATTGATGGGGATTGGTGGTATTCCCGTAATTACCCAAGACAAGTCTAGCCCCCGAAAGCGCATGCGCCCCGAAAGTGTTGCTCGGGGGAGAATTGTCCGCTGCTCGGATCTCCCGAGCAGTGGCAGTTACACGCGGGGTAGTGTTCGTGCCTCCCACTGCTCGGGCACTGTTGCGGGGGACATGCGGCCATATCAGATGGGTCTAATTTTCCATTTTCTTGCGCCCGTCGTGCTGATGTCCGCCGTGCCTCTACATCCCATCGCGAGGTTGCAAAAGTCCACAGCCACATGCCCCCGTCACGTTTTACTGCTACACCATGCCCTTTTCCGTCATTTCGAATGACGGAAGCGCGACGTTCCCGTACGGCCTTAGTCAAGGAGCAGCGTTCAGACCGCGAAGCATTGCGTGGACCGCTGGATAATAAGCTATGTATCCATGAAATTAATAACTTGGTACGTGTATAAATAGATAGGTAGCCACGCACGTGCGAGGCAACAAAAAAAGGACACGAGAACACACCACCAAAAAACAGAACGCACGTTGAACTACCACAAGGATAGGCGAGAGTGCTTCCTCCCCTCTCACCCCTAAGCAAACCCGAGTATTCCCTGCTCGGGTTCGCTCGGGGCACCATTGTAACACCATTTTACACCCATATACATATAGATTGCTGGACGTAGGGTTTTTACCTCACTTCGAGGGGCCTGAACCAGGGTAAAAATCTCTCTCCTTCGGTTGCTTGATCGAGCTAGCCTTCTCAAATGTCCCCGAGGTTGTAGGAAAGAGGCCCGTTGATCCTCAGCTCAACAAGTAAGCTTGACACCTGGGAGCCTGCCCTCTCAACCATCGATAGAAATATATATGTACATTTAATAATTAACATATGAGAAGTAATTCATCCAATAAATATGAGATAAATAAAGCCATGGACCGATATAGGGGACATCACACCATATATAAAAAACTTCATTTAAGAAGTGCATTCGAGAATATATAATTTAGACCTATATGCACAAATACAATTAATAGCATGGTGAAATTTAATTAATGGATCATATGAAGAAGGATAATATGAGTATATATCCATATATGTAAGCAATCACTGCATATGTCAAGCTCACAAGAGATATATGCACAAATAAATATGCGATGGAGAAATGTACATAGATTAATTTAAGACAAATCCGAGCTTAACATATACTTGCACATGAGGAATGCAACAATAATTATGAGTGTGAAACCGAGTTGCATACCTCAATTTGTATTAGAGTAAGACTAGAAAAGAGGTTAACAACTGTCGGAACCCGGCCATACAGGCCGGACCCCTCTGTGCTTCTATACCAGTCCCAAGGATCAAGCTGGTACCACAGTATTACAGAATGATAAACATCACCATACGCTTATTACATTGAAATTAACATCGATCTGAAGAGGGGAGAGTCGCCATTTATTACAATAAATAAATGATATAAAGCGGAAGTAAATTAAATGCGTCGATGCGCCCATCCAAACGCCACAGGCATCTGACCGGGAGTCGCGGCTAGTAGTCTTGATTGCTCACGTCGAACTCGGCGTCAGAAGCGCTTCTTCAGCTTTCTTCACTGTTCGTTGGAATGAACGACCCAGCGTGATATGCGAGGGTGAGTACGCGAATACTCAGCAAGCAAGGTCCTTATATATATATGATGCAGGAATACAAGGACAGGGTAGGGTTGTTTTGCTCAAAGCCAATTTTATAAACTTTCCCTAATAATTGGAAAACTGCAGTTGGAAACTTAAGTTAAATTAATGACCCATTGTTTATTAATTTAACACAAGAGCAGCCCTCACGGCGTAAACCGAAAGGCACTCACTGCCAACCCGCTACATCATTTAGATTATTGAAAACCCATGGGACTACACCAGTGGATCTTTTCCACGCCCGCTCTTGACCGCGAGCACGGCTATCATGATAGTTTAATCTCTGCAGAGAGGGTACACTTTACCCATGGGATGGAATCACCTTTCGGAGACCCCAACGAAGCCTTTGACAAGGTCCACCTAAACTTGAGCCCGCCGCTAAGGATTCACCTGGCAGCCTCACACCAAGCCGGTGGCCCCTCTGCGCCTTGCAGTCTGCAGTGGTAGCTAGCCACACCCACACCTCCAAGTGACACACTCAAGCCAAAGCTTTCCAAGCTAGTCACTAAGGCCTTACCATGTTAGCGCCCATGGTCAGCATCTTGTTATCTTGGGAATAGGCATTCCACCGAATGGAACGGTCCTTAGATGATCGAGGTGGCTACCGCACACCGAAAGTGCCTCACGCAACCAGCCAAACTAGCATCCACCCCAGTCAACTCACACCACGTTGCTTTTAGTGGATTAATTGGTTTTAAAACCCCGATGACCTCCGCTGCCCCATTTTGCACCATAAGCCCAAATGATATAATTCCTAGCCGAGATACCCTATTCATGCTAAGCAACACAGTGAAACATCAACTTGGCCTAATTAAAACATAGTATTAATCCTAGGGCAGCAATGAACAGTAATATGCGCTAATTGATGATTAACACATAATAGGTCTTAGCTACACAAGTATGTACCGTAGATTAATTACAAACATAGCATGCACATTTAAACATCTAATAAAAACTTTGCAAGAAAAATAGAAGCGATATGCTTCTAACTTGCCTTGGTCGGGATACGGTGGTTCGTCCTGCAGATCAGCGACCACGTCGGCGTCTCCCTCGTTTCCCGCACCGTCTACGCACGCAAAACGAGAGCACACATAAACAACAGAAAATAATACTGAATACAAAAATTACTAGAAAATTACAGTGGGTAGATTAGGTTAATAGGAAGCCAATAAAATTGGTTTCGCGTGAAACGGAGTTACGGATTAAGAGATATAAATTGGTGAAGGTCTACTGTTCAATGTGAACAAGAGTCGCTGGGTTTGATCGGCTTTGACCGGTGGTACTAAAGAGACAAAAGGCAGATGCTCTGCCTAAGCTTCATTCACGCACTGAGCAGCAAGGAAAAGAAAAGAGAGAGGAAGAAAGAGAGAGGAAGGGAGAAGAGAGAGAGGAGAGAGAGAGACGGGCGGCGGGGTTTCCGGCGACGGCGACCTCGGGGGCGGCGGCGTCGGCGGCGGCGGCGGCGGCGATCGGCGGCGGTGGCGCGCCCGGCGGACCTAGGCGGCGCAGCTCCACGCGACGGCGGCGGCTAAGCGGCGGCTTCACGCTGGCGGCGTCGGCGGCAACGGCGGCGGCGGCGGCGGCGGCTGCGTGCTAGCGGCGGCGGCTCCGTGGTGGTGACGGCGGCGTCTCCGGCGGCGAGCTAGGCGGCGGCAGCGGCTACGACGGGACGGGCGGCGGCGACGGCGACTGGCTGGCGGCTCCCGGCGGCGGCCTCAGCCGGCGCTTCGGCTCGGCTGGGCGCGGATCCCGCGGCGCTGGGCTCCGGCGCGGCTCGCGGCTGGCGGCGTCTTGGCGGCTCCGGCTACGGCGCGGCTCCACGAGGGCTGCAGCGTCCAAGCGCGGGACGGCGACGGCTTCCGGCTACGGCGCTCTGTGGCGGCGCGAAAAGACGAGTCCTCACCACGTCGGCGAAGACGACGGCGAACGGCAGCGGCTTGCGATCTTCTTCTCCTCCCCTTGCTCTGCGTTGCCGTCGCTTGTAGCAGTTCAATCTGCTGGGTTTTTGGGATTGTGGTTGCGATGGGTTTAAGCTGATAAGGAGCTTAATGTAGGGATTAACTCGGCTAAGTAGATGGCCTGGAGTTTTGGTAATTCGGTTAGGTTTAGGCATCGTGCCGGTGGCTAGGTTACGGCGTGTACGGCTGGGACTAGGATTAGGATTAATTAGGTGTTCATTAAATCCATCTCTCATTATCGTTTTCTTTTATCTATTTATTTATTATTTTTTTTTTACTGTATAATAAAGGTAACTTTTATAAACTAAAGAGGACGTTACAACAACAAACTTGTTAATCTAATAAAAGGATTCATCACATATTAGAGATTTATCATTAGTCAAACACTAAATCAAACATTCAATATATTTACAATACACACCTTGCTTGGATGAACAATTCTTTATATCTAAATAGAGACTAAAGAGATAATATCAAATAAGGCATATTAGTCTCAAAAGGATTAGTTAATAATTAAACGCTTGTTATAAAACAATAATTTTCATCAATTAGTGATGTCATTAATCACTAAAATCACACAAGGGCTAACTTGAACTTACATATGCAACAATTTGAATGTATGTATCTTATGAAAGCACTGCATATTTGATAACATTGTGATTTTTTGAAGATTTTTTGGTATGTTTGTAAAACTTGAAAGATATTTTCCGTCGATAGCACACAAGGCAATAACTACAAAAGAAAATAGAGAAAATGTCATTAAGCGAAGGCATGTAAAATAGAGAAAATGTCATTAAGCGAAGGCATGTAACAAGAATCGGACTCTTGAAGTGGCATATAAGGGTCTGTTTGGCAACATAATTTTTTCGTAGTTCTAAGACAAAACTCTGGTTTATAAAAATACCATGGTTTAGAAAACTTAAAGGTGTTTGATACAAAACTTTGGCAAAAATTCATAACCCTGTTTTGATTGCAACATGGTTTTTTTATAGTTTCTAACTCCACTCCACACTTCTTTTTTCTAACTTTGACCATTGACTATTATTATGGTTGTACTTCTTCATTGTTTTTTGTCAAAGTTTTGCATCGACAAACCATACAAACAAATAGCTTATAGTTTAAAGAAGAACAAGATTAGGATGATGTTAGTTGAAGCCATAGTTTTGTATGCACATATGGTAAAACTCCATGTAGAAATTGTTGAACATTCACTCCAGGCGTAGAAGAGCACATCCAGATAAGAGTCTATACATAATAACTGACCATTAATGTCTTCTATCATTGCATTCTGCGTACAGTGAGGTAATGATTTCAACCCTCGTTGATGCTCTCCTTAGGCCATGTTTAACAGTGGCACTATATCTTTGCTGCAGCTGGTTTGGTATGGTAGAAATGAGAGCTGTGAATAGTAAAAATAGGATTAAGAGTAAAATATAAGAGATATATAGGGATTAGAAAAATAGTAAAATGGGGTTGTAAATAGGATATGAATAGTGAAATAGAGTCAGGAAATAGAACCAGCATTGCACATGACATTAAACGCACAAAATAAGTGTGGCTAAAAAGTTTAGTTCAATTATCTTTTCACCTAATTCACTAACGATTGAATTAGCGAGTTTGAGGCAGAGATTAAACTGAACTCATTGGGATATAGCTGGAACTGGATTCTTGTGGATACAACAGGTAATTTATGAGCCATTTGGATGTGTTAGAATAATATGGTCTTTGATAGGCAAAAAGATGTCGCTATTTTTTACAAGTTATCTTTAGAGGAGCTCATTGATTGCGCCAATGGGTATTACTGCAAAGAAAGTATGAGCCAGAGAAAATCATCCAAGCGTGCTACTCTCTAGAGGTTATATATACGATGTTCTTTTTTAAAGCATGGTTAGAGAGTAATAACAGGATTGTTACTTAGTGCTTTTTTAATTTCTGTTGTTAGAATAATTACTTCTTCATTATGATATCTCGTATGTTGGCATGAACTATTCCATTATTTCTTTATTAAAAGAAAGTCAAGATCGTCAGAAAATGGAGAGACGAGGGAGTTTGATGACGAACGAGCGGGCGCGGCTCGGTTGACGAGGCACATGAGTGGTCGTGCAATGCTGCACGCCATCGCTTAATTACCGCTTCTTTTTTTTTAAAGGAATTACCGCTTGTAATTTGAGCAATTTGACCGTACAAAACGGTTGGTGGTGGTGGTATAAATCTCAGTCGTTCGTTCAGGAGTTTATTCACACGATTATACCACATATGTCGTATAGATTTTTTTAAGGAAATCCAAACTGTTAGATCGGGAATGTATGGCCATTGTTCATTCTGGTTTACCATAAAATGCCTCCATGGTAATTTTGCGACACAATGCAAACGCGTAGCAAGAAGTGAAACATTTGAATCTTGGTCGTAGAGATGTAAGAAGCAAAGCTGATTGATCCACAATTCCATACATGCATGGTTCAAGAGAGTTCCTCTTTCCATCACATTCAGAATTCGACGGTTTCGAATCTGGCACCGTACCCTAATTTTGCGAACCCAGGCTTAACATTATACGGTCTAGCTTGGTAAGCATCCGGTTAATGGCGCAACTAATGGAAATCTGCTGCTATATGTGATGCTGATCTTGCAACGTTAACTAGCTGGAGAGCTGTAGATGAAGAGGCTATGCTTTCAAGGCAGGACCATTTTCATTTCTTGCACGCAAACTGGTCCGGCTAGCTCGCTTCAAAGGAATGCTCTGCTTGCTCTCTTCGTTTACTCCATTGCTCCTCCATGATTGATCTCTCTGAAACCTGAAATAGCTCGGCCGGAGAAGAAGTGGCCATGCATTAACCACAAATGGTTTGCTTAACCCTGACACTAAGTGTTTCTTGCAACCATAAGCAATAAGCTTATTCATCTCTATAAGACCGGCTCCCTCACAAACAAATTTACTAGTAACACACGCTCGCACTAGATACTAGACAGTCTGACAAATTTTCTCAGATTTCTGCGGAAATTGAACTGTTTTCTGACAAAGATCATATGGAGGCGCAGAAGAAGATCAAGAAGCTGGCCACGTTGGTTGGCTGCAACTACGCCGGCACGCCCAACGAGCTGCAGGGCTGCATCAACGACGTCGTCGCCATGCGCGACACCCTGCTCGGCCGCTTCGGCTTCGCGCCCAGCGACGTCACCGTGCTCACGGACGAGCGCGGCTCGCCGGTGCTCCCGACCGGCGCCAACATCAGGCGGGCGCTGGCCGGCATGGTCGCCCGCGCGGCGCCCGGGGACGTGCTCTTCTTCCACTACAGCGGCCACGGCACGCTCATCCCGCCCGTGAAGCCGCACCACGGCCGCGGCGCGCGCGACGAGGCCATCGTGCCCTGCGACTTCAACCTCGTCACGGACGTCGACTTCCGGCAGCTCGTGGACCAGGTGCCAGAGGGCGCGAGCTTCACCATCGTGTCCGACTCGTGCCACAGCGGCGGCCTCATCGACCACGAGAAGGAGCAGATCGGCCCCTCCGCCGACCTCTCCGGCGGCGCACCGGCTTCGCCGGCCGCGCGCTCGCGCCGGTTCCTTCCCTACGCCGCCCTCATCGACCACCTCTCCGGCGCCTCGGGCGTGGACGCCTCCCACCACGTCGGCGAGCACCTCCTCGCGCTCTTCGGCGCCGACGCCAGCGCCAAGTTCCACCGCCACCACAACGGCGGCGCCCCACCGTCGCACCCCGACGAGGGTATCCTGATGAGCGGGTGCCAGACGGACGAGACGTCCGCGGACGTGCCGGAGGACGACGAGGCGGCGGCAGCGGGGGGCGGCAAGGCCTGCGGGGCGTTCAGCAACGCGATACAGACGGTGCTGGGGTCGCACCCGGCGCCGCTGAGCAACCGGGAGCTGGTGGCGCGGACCAGGGAGGTGCTGGACGAGCAGGGGTTCGAGCAGCACCCGTGCCTCTACTGCAGCGACGCCAACGCCGAGGCGCCGTTCCTGTGGCAGGAGGAGGCCGAGCCGGCCATGTCGGCGCTGTGATTCGCATCGGCCATGCATGTGATTGCCCGCGCAGATGGATATACACGTTACGTTACGTATATTTGCATGCATATTGCATCACAAAACGAGACAGAGCCATTCAACATTAGAAAGCATTTGACATTATCACAATCATATGAGATGTTATTACACAATATTATCAAATTATTATTATTACAACGATAAAATTGATGTTAATACATATCAAGATTTTATTTCAATCGCTTGGTGCCACGTTTTTTAGGTTGGCGCCTGCTGGATGGCTTGGCCCAGGGTCGGGGTTATAATCTTTGGTATTAATCGTTGATTCATCGTCAACAATTCAGGTTGAGTGCTTGGGTTATACTGGTAGCTTTCTTCTTTTGAGCTCATCATCCTGTATTCTTGGCTGTACTAATCCCTGCAAAAATTTTAGTCGAGTTAGTCGTGAATATATTTTTTAAATATGTTCAACAGATTTAACCACGAATATTACTCTGCTCATCTAACATGATAAAACGAGAAGAAACACATGAACCAAATACTTAAAAGATAATATGAAATACCTTGCTGAAATTCATTATGTCGACTGGTTGCTAACAAATGGTAGGAGGAGGACAATACAACTATAATAACGAAAACTATGTAGCTCAAGACTCTCCTTGTATTCATTTTAGAAAGTCTGGACTGCGGATGCAAAGATTCATCTAACCAAGCTAAGCTTTATAGCATAGAACTGGGATGTAGCAAATGGGTATATTCATTACAATATTACATCAATTAATTGATTTAGTATGGATATACATGTCCATGGTTTGAGTTGGTCTGGCATTGAATTAGGTGATGCAATAATAACTATTCTAGGATTCATTAATTCCCTTAATTTTTTTCTACACATAGCATTAATATATCAGAATTGCTAATTCTCAGACGACTGAAATTTTCTTAACTATCGGTCACTCTAAAATTGCACTCTAGTAAGATTAAAATTGCACAGCTTACAAAGGTGCCATTTTAGTATCAAAATTGCTACTTATCAATCATTAGTTTTATTCGTTTATTTCTACGCTTTGTTGATGCATAAATTTGTCGAATACACACTACTACAAAAAGGTATTTATGAGAAGGTTATTTTGAGCTTTTTGAGATGGTTTCAATGCGTCTCAAATAAGTCGTGTCGTAAAAGAGAATGTTCATTTGAGACAGTTATAAACCGTCTCATGTGAGTGAGTATATAAAACAATTTATGTATGGAACCGTCTTATATGTCCTGTTATAGAAGTCACTTCCTTGCTAAACCGTCTCAAACGAGATTTTTCAAATACGATTTTAGGCATAAATATTGGTGAAAAATAGGAAAAATATTTTTTTTTGAATTAGAAACCTAAATTCCTACCACCTACCACCTATCTGTGCACATTAACACAATTTAAGCATATAATACAAACATTGTATATCACATGACTAATCTAAGGCCTATTGATTCTAACCTCACCTTTCTAACCATCCTACCTCACACCATGTTCTGATCATAATAGGATATGTATACCTTTTAACATTAGTTTTGCAAATCTTTCAACAACTTTTTAGACTTGTAACTAACATCAAATAGAAAACTTTTCAACTACAAAGTTGTACACCTCATTGAAGCCTACAATTTCATATAATTTTTATTTTTGTACGACTTATAAATGTCTTAATCCATGTTATGATTATTTAGACATCTATATTGCTTCAAATAAAAATGATATCAACTACAAAGTTCTAAATCCCCTCAAGACCTACAATATACATATACAAATGTAAAAAATTGTTTTTGAGGATTTTGATTTTTTAAAAAATAATTCCAAAAATGTAAAATTCAAAATTATAAAATAAAATTTTGATTTTAGGAATTAAAATTTCTAATTTCATTTTTGAAATTTAAAATAGTTTTTGAAACTAAAATTTCTATATTTTATTTTATTAATAAATAATAATTTTGAAATTCATTTTTTGAAATCTAAAATCCAAAATTGATTTTAAACATAAAATTTAAAAACCACCCTTTGAACCTAACTGCGTTGGTTTCATAGTTTTAGGTAACTAAGTGAGCGGTTTCGATAGTTATGGACTTATGTGCAACAATGGGACAAGTTTAGGGATTAACAGTGCAATTTACTATATACAATATATATATAGGTTATTCACACAATACAACCGTCGCATATGATCCTAGATTTAAAATAATTGCTTTATAAAATAGGAGTGTTGTCCTATTAATTCATCATAAAAGATATTTTGTCCTTTCAAATCGCCTTACATTAGGTAGACATTAACGACGCTAAAATGTAAGGAAATGACTCTTCTACTCTAACCTTATATAAGTCGGTTTTTCATTTTAACCGTCACAAATGCATCAATCACATAAGACGGTTATGATTTGGAAACGTCTTATTCCTTATATAAGTCGGTTCTTAATTTCAACCATTCTAAATATATCAATCATATAAGACGGTTATGATTTGAAAACGTCATTTGCCTCATTTCTACCACAATAAGAGATATTTCTAGTTTAAGAAGGCTGAAACCGTCTCAAATTGTGCGTCTTATATTACTCATTCTGTACTAGTGACACGTGCTTACATACTTTTTTTTCCTATGTTTCAAGCCATCATGTTTGTTTCAGTTAATTTAAAATTGTACACTGGTAAAACTAATTTTGCACTTATTTATAATGTGCAATTTTAGTATAGTTATAGTGCAATTTTATTAATAATTGACTGATACTTATTTTATTATCAGACAACTTGCTCTTAGTCGAACCCTTAATATATATTAATTTTCCAAGAGATAAGTTACATTGCAATTTATGATGGTATCCAATTATGCATTGACCTGGATGTAGCATTGCGGCTATCTCGAGGATTTTCTTATCAAGCATGCAATTCAATAGGGGCATGGCTACTTCTACTTCTATAAATTATTTAGATCACACAAAAGATCAAATTCAATATAACCTAAAGTATTTAAAAAAATAATAGTTCTATCTCATCATTTTTATTAGCAATGTGAATAACATGTTTATTTTTATTGCAAGTGTTTTGTTCTAAAACAAAAGTGATATATTCATTCACTAGTTGCGGTGTATAGATATAAGTAAAGCATTATCACGCAATTCTTCTTTATCACAAGAAACAATAAGCAAATTATCTTGTCACAAAAGTAAATCAACAATTGGTTCCACTAATGGTTGCTCTACAGTAGCATGATTGGTGCAAAATTTTGACACATAAAAATTGTTCTAACCTTGAATGAGTATAACACCCTTTTCATTACCTTTTAGTTTCTCTTCGTCTAATGTAGTTACATCTTCAGTTGTAGGTTTAGAAGCATGCATGAGGCAATAACTATCGCCTCATTCTCCTTCTCTTGATTGTCTTATTGTCTTACAAAAAGTTAGTCACAAGCAGAGACACAACAAGAGGCCATTCTACCGAGGAAATGTGTTTATCATGTTCAGTTTGCATTTTAACCTCACACGCCAGACTAAATGAATGAGAGAGACTTATATTCCTTATCAACAAGAATGTCATGAATTTTCTTTTCAAGTCCACGTAACAATCTAATCTCCATAAATTTTTCAGTTTCTTCTAAACCACAATGCTACAACAAAGTTTGCAACTATCTTTATAGTGTTATTACCTTGGTTTTCATATTGTAATTTATTAAGTCAAAATTCAGCATGGCATGAATTAATAAATCGACCTTTCCTAAGCCTTTTCATGTCTTTCCAAGTTGTAGGTAAACCATCACATGGACACTCATGTTTCCACAAAATTGAAGCTAAACTAGTTAAAGTACTAGCAACACTCCAAATCTTATCATAGATATTACATTGGGCAAAAATTTCATCGACCGCTATTTCCCAATCAATATAAGTATCATTAATAAATCCATTATTAGAAGGAAGAGTTATAAGAGTTTTGCCGTGGTAGGAGGAGATATACTGTTGGTGCAGTGTCTCTCTATCTAGGAGCTCCTTATGACAAGCATGCTTAATATCTTCTTGATTTCTAGCCTATGACCTTGCCATTGTTAGTAGAAAACATAGGATAACACAAGAGTATTATCCCTATCAACTACTAAGATTTGGAAGGTGGAGTCACACTCTCTCAAGCGTCTTACCATGCTCTTATAAGTGTTCTTACCAAAACAGTACGAGGTACAACCGGTGACTGGTTCGTGATACCGATACAGTGTGAGCAAAGCGATTGTAAGATTGAACTTGTACTACTCAAAAGCAGGTGGAGCTTAGAAGCCAATTTATATGTGTAGCAACAATTCAAAATCGGTATGCAAGATTGAAAATTAGTCCAACATAAAATTCAATATGCTGGCATTGCCTAGACCTAGACTAAGCTTAAAGCACGCAACTCGAAGCGCAAAGGACTATATCATAGGATGCACCACTACAAATTATCACTTGTTGCTATTTCTTTTTCTCTGAATTTTTCTTATTTCTTAAGTGCAGCTCTTCTTTATGCACTTGCCTTTTTTATTCTCTTTTTTTAATAGTGCAGTTTTTCTTTTTATGCACTTGTCTTTTTTTATTCTCTTTTTTAATAGTGCGGCTTTTCTTTTTATGCACTTGCCTTTTTTTCAACATGTCTCAACTATGCCGCAAGAGCAGAAACTTTATGCGGCAATTACGAGCCCCAAAACCTCTGAATCTGAAGAAAGTGTCCAAATAAAAATTGTGGGGAATCTTGTAAGCTTTTCAACAAGTTCAAGATCATTATAAACAGAGTTTGAATGAAATAATTATGACCAAAATACAGAACCGAACCGTAACAGATCTAAACTCAGCAATCCGACAAAGATGGCATGATATCTCATAGATAGAAGCAGAATTTGGGGATTCCACCAAAGCCAATGTTGGACTCTAAGTGATGGAATAATGACTAACGAGATGGGATACAAAGATACCTGACGTGCAACCTAAGCTTTGATACCACTTGATGAGGCATGGGTTGCCCGATCTTCCAACAGGTAAAGATAAGTCGATTAGTGGAGATCTCGACGTTGACGATCCGGCTTCCGATCAGAACATATCTAAACCCAGCAATTAGGGTGTATTTGGTTTGTGACCCTAGTTAGTTATGCCAATAAATTGGTCATGACTAACATAGGGCACAACCAAAATTTTGGCAAAATTGATGTGTTTCAATTGAAGCCAATGTTACTAAAGTTTGGAAAAATATAAATGACTATTGCTTGGTTGAAAGCCAAGTGAGGTAACCAAACTTTGGTAAAAACATGTGGGCATTGTTTGGTTTGTTGCCGAAAAAGACCAAACTTCGATGTCAACATTCAAATTTTATAATGCCAAATAAAAAGTTATAAAATTCCTAAACAAGTTTAAAAGTTAAAAATGGAAAAAGAGCCGGCATATTTTAGATTGTTTTAAAGTCAACTTTTAAATTTCCTAGCTTGAAAATAATGGTTTTAAAAAATTGTCTTCTATGAATCGAGTCGGATATATTGTAGAGAATGTAAAGGCCTTAATATTGTGTAACACATTCTCTTTTGTCCGGAGTTCTTTTGTTTTTGCTTTATTAATCTACCACTATGTATTAGTGCTCCAAAGCATAGGTGTGGAGCATTTCTGCACCCACGGATCGCCCAAGCTCTATGTTGTGTTTCAAAGGCGTGCCAAATTTTAAGTTGGGTGAGCCAAATGTTGGCTATAAACCAAATTTAAGCCAAATCATGTGTGCACGACCAAATTTTGGTAGGTTCGATCGGGGTAACCCACCAAACATGCCCTTGTAGCCCCTAACCAGGTTCCTTAGGTAGGTTGGAGCCTTAATTGAATATCCAACCCCTAGGTATGTTAGATGCGTTCTCTAGCCCAGTTTGCGTGCATCATGTTGTAGTTCTTGATCCACCGTGATCAAGACAATCTTAGGCTTGTTACCCTTAGAGTTTGATGGCTAGATAGTTTGGAGGTGTGTGCTTTAGTGAGCTCCTTCAGAGGAACTAGTGTGAGTCACTAGGAAAGAGTGAAGGTTTAGGATCCACCTATCCGAAGCGGAGAAAGATCACCACTAGTGGATGTCTTGAGTTTGCGGTAGAGCGGTAAAGCTTTGAGCTAGAGCTATACTCTTACAGGAGTGCTCCAACGAGGACTAGTGGAGACCGTCAACTCTCCTATACCTCAAGAAAATATCATTTGCATCTCCTATCTCTATTTATGTTTCTGCATTTACGGTATTGCACTTAATTGCATTGCTTGTGTTGGTTTAACTCTTGTGATAGTCTAGATTAGAAAAGTTTTAATCTTGTGTCATAATTTAAGAAAAATTAAAATTAAAATTGCATATTCACCCCCCTTCAAGGTCTTAACTAGGATCCTTTCAACCTCTTGATCCCAGAAGAGCTTGAGTTTTGTTGTCGGCTCGAAAACCTCTTTTTGTGTTCCTTAATTTGAAGCTTTGGTGAACTACACTTCTACTTATTGATAGGTGGGGTCGTGGGGCCCTTTATGTCAATGACTTATTAGTTTTAAAACGATTTAATCAGATACGAGTACATGGAGATATCGATCATATGAGTAGATGTAAGATTGCGTTCATCCTAGACTTGGTCAAGTGCTTATGAATGGTATTTTGTGTATTAGACATCAAAGACCTGGAAAGAGAGTATGAAGGGCAAGTGCAAGTCTTCACCACACACAATCAAGGCGAGTCAACATCATAATTCATGCTTACTTTTCAGGTTTTGTCGTGTATATCTTGATTTAAATTATGAACATGCATGTTTTATGTGGATGTTAAGCAATATCTTATCGATAGATGTTAGCTACTCCCTGCTTGTGGTCCATGTTATATTACATACATGCCATGTTCCTTTGAATATTCTAATATCTTGTTTGCCTAAGACTAATTACTAGCTTACTAGACTACTAAGTCATGGGTAAAAATGCTTAGACTAGCTTAGATCCTAATCACGCTCAATACATAAGTAACCCAAATTGGTGGACTAAGGTTTACCGAGCATTTAATCACAATAGTTGAGACACAGAATAGAAATAAAGATGGAATTGAGCTCATGATGATAGAGATGTGGATTTAGGTTATGGAACTTGAGATACCATAGACATGGTAATTATGGTTATGATATGTGGTTAGATTGGATTATGGATTTGGAATGGTCCAAAAGTGGTTATGGACATCCACTATGGATTTGGATTATCGGAATATGGAATTGGCATAAGAGTGGAGATGGACATCTACTAGGGATTTGGATTGTGGGATTAATAAAATGGATTTGATCGAGTTATTATAATATGCATAGAGAGCTCTAAATGAAATTTTGGAACTGGTAAGATGGACATGATCAAGGAATTAAACTTGGGACAGAGGTCCCGGTATAATTAGAAATAATGTGGAAGAAGACTCTAGTCGCTTCCCTATGGGCACAGTTGATAGAATCTATCTTTTGGTTTATTTTGCATCCACCCTCTAATGAACTCTTAATTAGATCCTTTTAATATAGTATTAATTTGGCATGATCGGATTGTATTGTAAGATTAATGGTCATATGACTTCTTTCCAAATTTATAAAATGAATGTATCAATGATGTATTAAAATAATCTAGCATTGTAACTGTGTGCACTAACCATTCCTGGGACTAGTAAATAGTAGTATAGGACATAGGGGTCGTTTTGTTAGGAATGGCAAAAATACTCATGGGTCTGGGTCCCAACTTGGACCCATGGGTATTTGCTTCGGGATTGAATCCGAGTATAGGTCTAGTCTCAATTTATACTCATAGATACTCACGGGTACCTAAAATAATTAATAAAAAGAAAAAATGCTCATCCTAATTTTAGCCCAGCCAGCCCATTCCCCATTTTCAGCCCACCGCCACCTCTTCACTCCTAATCCTAACCCTCCCCCTCCCACTCTCCAGTCTTCTCACCCTCCTCGCTCGGTCCCTCTCCCTCTCCCTCTCCCTCTCCCTCCCCACAGCAGCATCCCCTTCGTGCTCCTCTAGCGTTGGCATCCCCTCCGATGAGACGCCTCTCATCTCCGCATTGGCATCCCCTCCCCAACACGATGCTCTCCTCGGCACGCCCTCCCCCCCCCCCCCCCGGCACCGGGGCCTCCTGACGTCTCGCTCTCTCCGGGTCAACCACCCCTTCGGCATGGCATTCCCCACGACGTGGCCTCCCCTTCAGCATTACAGGTCCCCGGCATGGTGCGGCACGGTCGACGGCCCCCTGGTGCAGCCTCCCATCTGCAACTCTACTCCCTCCTTCCCTCTACGGGCCACGATGACACTCCTCTGCACCCTAGCCCTTCCTTCCCTCAGCGGGCCACATCAGCGGCACCCTCCCCACAGTGGTGCCCTAATGGTGATGAGATAGATCTAGGAGATTGGAGTGTTGTGGACACATTGGGTCTCAAGTACTAGTCGGTTCCGAGTTTGGGTCTAGGTTTGGACTCGCAAAAGGTTCTGGGTCCGGGTCTGGGTAGGATGGCCAGGTCTCGGGTGCTGGTGTCAAATGGTTGGACCCGGAGGTACATACCCAATTTCCATCCCTACTTCCGGTTTATAAAAAACTGGTGGCCTACACATATATAAATTTCAAGGTTTTCTCACCTTTCTAGTTTGATTTACAATCAGAGAAATGCATTAACAACAAATAGACTAAGAAATTTCATGGTTCATAATTTAAATGACTAGTATGAGTTTAATCAGCCCGATTATTCTTGAAATCAAACCAGGGCTTATGCTTATTGGCTTATGGCTTATAGCTATTTCCAAAAGGTAAGCTGTACTGGCTGAGATGAATGTTAAGCTGAACTTCGAGAGGTTTTTGAATTTGCTTCTTAAAGTTAGTATGCTTTGTTTATGTTATTTTTAAGAGTTTTCATACGTGGCTTCATGATAAAAAAAAGTTGGACTAAAAATCAAAGTGTTCAGCTTTTCAATTTAGTTAGACTTAGCTTTAAACCTAAGCTAAATCACTCTAAATATGCTGTAAACCCTTTGGCTTATCGAGCCTATTTTTTTAGGGTTGAATGAAGCGGGCCATCCTCTCCAAGCCGCTTCGAAAAACCCTCCATTTGGGCAAATTAGCAACTTCCGTGAATCAGCTCGATATTGGATATGGAACTAGGTGGAAACAATACATTTCTCTATATTTTTGCAAATTCAGATTACATTGTTCGAAAAAGGACTTGCAAGATTTACAAAAACATACACACTACAAAACCTATTTAACGTGCTTCATTTCAGCTGTACCAAGCAGGCACGCCAAATGCACCTTTTACAACAGTGGTGGGAGACAGGCACAACTTACATTGTCGCCCACTAGTACTTAGAAATGTAATGAAAAAGTTTATTGATACAGCCTCTAAAAATTGAATGATCTTGGGAAAATGGGATGCTAATAGTTTACCCATCCTTCGTTTCCCAAACTCCTGCTAGGATGCAGTTTGGCTTTGCTGATCGTCGGATTTCCAAACAACGTCCTTCAAGGTGTTGGATAGGTTATTGCAGAACTGCGGCCCATATTTCAGTATAAATTATTCAAGCAAGAGTCAGAAAAGAACAAACACAAGTTAACCCTTCTGGTTATCGAACCAATCCAAATAGCTGAGATCAGATATGCAGAGGAATTGATCCAATTCTGAAATTACAGACAACTTTCAAATGTTACATTATGAAAAAAAATGTTACCTTATGAAATTCCAGAGTATCACCCTTAGCTTTTCTAACTTCAACCATATGAAGAGAGGGTGCGACTTGTAGTATCTGAATGGTAATGTTCAATAAAGTTAGAATTTTGAGCCAAGTTCAATATAGAATGAAAAGGTCAACATATTTCGTTTAAAAAAAAAAGAACAGATCAACATATAGCAAATTTCAGTTATAGCATTTCTTCATGTTACCTCGGTAGCAACATTGAGGTTTCCTTTCCTCCCTGGTTTTACCTTTGCCAGCCTCAACTGGTCAAATAATAAAAAAGACTTCAGCATGCAGGAAATAGCTATTCAAAGTTCATATACAAATGGCTTGAAAAAAAAGTTCATATACATTATCTAGAACATAATTCATTGAGATTATTATTAAACCAAGCTTTGGGTGGCAGACCTTGTAGTTTTTTTTCTGAACATTAAATCCTAGAGGCTTTGCAGCTTCCTCAATCTTGCGAACAATTTCCTTTGGGGGACATCTTGATGTGAACCTTGTTTCTCTTTTAAATTCCTGTTGGTACAGTGATTAAAGTACAAAGTACACAAGAATAAAGCTGCAAAATCAAAACAATAATCGAACAGAACATTCCAACTGTGTAGAATGTTCTGAACCAAAGTTATATTTATATAGGCATATAGAACTTATAACTTGTATCATGCGATATAATGAAATAAATGACTTACTGCAGACCTTTTGCATATTCCAGTCATGATTAGGAAATATCACTGGAACGTACAAAATCATGGTGAAATAAGGAATTATAGCAAAATATTCAAAGTTTTGGGTTGGAAATTCAAAATATTCCGCCTGGCCCGGGCTCTACTCCTTTCATCTCGATGGTGACCAGGCCTGTTGATTGCCTCCTGCCACTTCCTTCTATCCAGAGGCGCAGCCGCAAGGTGGTGTCTCTGGACTCGGCTCCTAGGCGCAGCAGAAGAGTTGCGGGTGTCAGTCCGTGTTCACCTGGGCCGGTTACCTCTGAAGCTCAGAAGAGGATCATGCGCAGCCTTGGTCTGATCTCCAATATGGAACAAGTTGGTCTTCAGGCTCAAGATGCCTATAGCAAACTTTTTGAGAGCACGCTGTCCCGGGAGCATCTTGCTGCGCTTGCTGCCATTTTTGGATGGTCAGCTGATGACGCTTCTCAGGTCAGATCAGCGGATGCGCTGGCTGTGTCAGATTAATTTGTTCTGGTGTTTTGTGGGTCGTTTCTGCTTTGTTGCCATGTTTCCCTCAACTATTCTTGTTTGGAATGCACGTGATCTTAATCAGACGGTCCGGCGCAATGCTGTTAGAGAGGTGGTGCTTTCCTCTAAGGCGGATATTGTTTGCCTGCAAGAAACTAAAGTTGAAGTGATGACGCGTCGTCTCCTCCTTTCAGTTCTGGGTTCTGAGTTTGATCAGTTTGTTTCTCTTCCTGCGGTTGGCACCAGGGGAGGTATTCTTATTGCTTGGAAAGGGGCTGTTTGTAAAACCATTGGATCTCGTTTAGATTCTTTCTCTGTTTCAGTTCATTTCGCTGAACAGGATGGTTGTAATTGGTGGCTCACTGGTGTCTATGGACCTCAAGAAGATGCTGACAAATTGTCTTTCCTTTAAGAATTGCGTCATGTCAGAGCCCTCTGCTCTGGTGCTTGGCTTCTGGCTGGTGATTTCAATTTAATCTATCAAGCAGAAGATAAGAACAATGATTTTGAATCGTACCATGATGGGCCGGTTCCGGCGTTTTTTGGATGAAACAGATATCAAGGAAATTCCCCTTTTGGGTCGCAAGTTCACTTGGTCTAATGAGTGTGCTTCGCCTACTTTGGTTAGGATTGATCGGGCTTTCTGCTCTATAGATTGGGAGGAAATGTTTCCTGATTCTTTGCTTCAAAGTGCAGCTTCGGGGGTCTCCGATCATTGTCCCCTTATCCTTGGGCTCAAGGTTCCTACAAGGGGTAAACGCAGATTTCATTTTGAGAGTTTTTGGCCTAAGATTGAGGGGTCTCATGAGGCTGTGCAGCTGAATTGGAATGCTTCGGTCACTGTGTCTTGTCCTGTGAATAAGTTTTACATCAAGCTTCAGCGCCTTGGTAGAGGGCTTCAAGGTTGGATCCAGAGGAAGGTGGGCAATATAAAAATTCAGCTTGCCATGGCAAAGGAAATCCTTCATCGCTTGGACATTGCTAGAGACTCTAGGCAGCTATCAGGGGGGGAGGATTGGCTGCGCAGCAAACTGAAACACCTTTGCCTGGGCCTGGCCTCCCTTGAACACACCATTGCGAGGCTGCGTTCCCGGATTCTCTTTCTTCGGGAAGGAGATGCTAACACCTCTTTTTTTCATCAGCAATCTAGGTTTCGCGAAAGAAAGAATTTCGTGGCTAAATTGCTTGTTGATGATCACATTGTTACTAGCCAAGCTGAAAAGCAGGCTGCTGTTTTTTACTTCTATTCTAGCCTCCTTGGTTCGGTTGAGCAGAGACACTCCACGATTGATCTTTCCGTGCTGCATTTTCAGCAGCATGATCTGGCTTCTCTCGAGGATTTTTTCACAGAAGAAGAGGTGTGGAACACCGTTAAAGCGTTGCCTCAAGACAAGGCGCCAGGTCCGAACGGTTTTACTGGCCGTTTTTATAATTCTTGCTGGCCTATTATTAAAGGCGATTTAATGGAGGCTTTGCTTGCTTTCCAGCATGGAAGGGTCTCTAAATTCTGGTTGCTCAACACAGCTTATCTCACTCTTTTGCCCAAAAAGCAGGATGTTCTGTTGGCTAAGGATTTTCGGCCTATAAGTTTGATTCACAGTTTTGCTAAGCTTGTGGCAAAACTTCTAGCCAATCGCCTCGCTCCTCTGTTACCTTCATTGGTCTCAGCAAATCAAAGTGCTTTCGTTCGTGGCAGAAGCATTCATGATAATTTTTTCTTTGTCCAACAGACAGCCAGGAGTTTGCACAGGAAGAAAGAGGCTCATGCCCTTCTCAAATTGGATATTTCGAAAGCATTTGATTCTGTTTCTTGGGCCTTTCTTTTGGACGTGCTCCGTGGTTTGGGTTTTGGTCATAGGTGGTGTAATTTTCTTTGTTGTCTTCTCTCTACTGCTACCACCCTAGTGTTTTTGAATGGTGAACCTGGTAAGGTTATTCAACATCGGCATGGTCTGCGTCAGGGAGACCCTCTCTCCCCACATGCTCTTTATTCTGGTAATGGACGTGTTGAACTCCTTGTTTAATCGGGCTAGCCTGGATGGCATTTTCAGACCGCTTCCTGTTCGCGGTTTAAAGCATAGGGTCTCTATCTAAGCAGATGATGTGGTCTTGTTCCTTCGACCTTCTGTTTGCGAGTTGAACATGACCAAACAAATTTTGGATATTTTTGGTCGGGCTTCGGGGCTCAAGACTAATTTGCTCAAATGTTCTATAACGCCAATTCAATGTCATGAGGATGATCTTGCTGTTATTGCTGAGCATTTGCCTTGTGAGCTTAAGAATTTTCCTTGTACTTATTTGGGCCTTTCTTTGTCTGTTAGGAAGCCTTCCAAGGCTGACCTACAGACTTTGGTGGATAAGGTGGCTCATCATCTCCGATCCCTGGATGGAAGGCCTCTCTTATGAATCGGGCTGGTAGACTTATCATGGTCCGAGCTGTCCTCACTTCGACCCCTATTTACCAAATGGTGGCTTTGGATTTACCAAAATGGGTAATCAAGGCCATTGACAGAATTAGACGGAGCTTCCTTTGGAAGGGGCAGGAGAAGGCGTATGGTGGTAATTGTTTGGTCTCTTGGCAACGGGTGTGCAGGCCTTTACAATTTGGTGGTCTTGGCATTCATGATTTATGTTTGCAAGGTTGGGCCCTTCATATTCGTTGGCTATGGCTGCAAAAGACTGATCCTTCGCGACCTTGAGCTGGTCTCCATGTCCAGGTTCACCCAAGTGCGAAGGCTCTGTTTGACATGGCCTTGGTGACTGAGGTTGGTGATGGCTCTTCTACCAAGTTTTGGACCAATCGCTGGTTGCAAGGCAAAACAATTATTGAGTTGGCACCAAATCTCACCTCTCTTGTCCCTCATCGTGCTCTCAGTCAAAGGACTGTTTGTCAAGCCCTATACAACAGGCGATGGGTCAAGGATATCAGAGGTGCTCTCTCTGTCAGTGCCATTATTGAGTATTTGCAGCTTTGGGATCTTGTGGCTGATTTTCAATTGCATCCGGATGATCGTGATCACCATTTTTGGAAGCTCTCTAATTCTGGTCTCTACTCTAGTAAATCTGTTTACAATGCCTTTTTTGTTGGATCAATCATTTTTTGCTCCTTAGAAGCTTAATTGGAAATCCTGGGCACCCTTGCGCTGCAAGTTCTTCATTTGGCTTGTTGTCCATAATCGGGGTGTTGGACTAGGGATCATTTGGCTAGGCGGGGTTTACCTCATCCTAGTGCCTACCCTCTTTGTGATCAAGTGGACGAGACTATCCAGCACCTTCTGTCTTCTTGTGTCTTTGCGTGGCAAGTGTGGTATCTCATTCTTCAGAAGTTTTGCCTGCATCTTTTGGCGCCTCAGCAGGATTCGCCTTCTTTTCTGGTTTGGTGGTCTAGCTTGCCTGAGCGGGTGAACAAGCAATCTAGAAAAGGGGTCAATTCTCTTATTATTCTTACCGCCTGGGAGATTTGGAAGCATCGGAACGCCTGTGTTTTCAACAATGCTGCTCCTTCTGTAGCCTTAGTGGTTACTTCGGTGGCTACTGAGATTTCCTTTTGGTGTGTTACTGGTGCTAAGGATCTTGGATCCTTAGTTCAGGGTCTTGTTTAGGGGTCTGGTCAGTTGGCTCTTGTGGTCATCTGGCTTGGTTGTAGTTTTTGTTTGTTGTATGTGGGGGTGTTGCGTGTATGTGTGTGTTCTTGGTGTGGTTGGGTCTGTTTTGTGACCTTTTGTTTTCTTCTTTAATGAAATGATACGCAACTCTCCTGCGTATTCGAGAAAAACTATTAAGGAATTGCAAGGATCTCATACCAGGTCTGAATCAAATAAGTTCCCAAGATTGAGGCCTGCCGACAATGAAATCAGTTCAAATGCATTCAGAGCTGCTGGTTCTTCTTTCTTCTCTGTAACATGGTGCTCCTGAGGAAGTCAAATTACAATAGTAAAACTAGTTAGTGAATTTTCGCTCAAAAAACTAGTTAGTGAATGAAACTTATGAGAGATTATCTGGATGAGTTGGAAACAGAAATGCAGAAGTGCATATGGTCATCCACTTACTTCTGAATCATTGAAGACAGCATCCACATCATCCAATGTCGTGTCATATTTTTCATTAAACTCCGGGCGCTTGTAGCCTTTCCTGAACCACTCATCCTCTAATATTTCTGGCATTGTTATTCTCTGCCACATTTCTCAAGACATTACCATAATGTTACGGAGAAAGATGGGATTATTAGTGGTTGGGTGCACCCCAGCACTGTAAGTGATTACTTTGTAAGCATAGAAGAACTGAGAATATTAATTGGTTGATGAATGGTAGTGACGTAATCTCAGGACGCATAGCATGAAGATCATGGATCCATTCTAGTTAATTATCTCAGGAAATGTTCAGTGTCGTGTGAAGCAGTTCTTGTGTTCTAGCATACCGTAATTGGATTTGGATCAAGGATTCTTGTTAACAACCTCTTGGCAGGAAAAGATGCCCAAGGTGGAAATGTAAATTCCGCATTTGATATCTGCCATGGAAAATAAAAACCAAATAAGCACGAACAAGCAAGACCACAACAGTGCTCTAAAATATGATCCAAATCCAGTATCTTGCCTACTGTTTCAATTAAAAAAATGGTGTTACAGAATAAGTGCAATGCTCACTTTCTTATACAACGTCATAAGATTAGAGTCCTCGAAAGGCAAATACCCTGCTAGTAGAACGAACAGAATAACTCCACACGACCACAAATCTGCCATTGCACCATCATAGCCTTGATCTTCAAGGACCTATTATAAAGGTGATTTTAACTACTACATAAATAATAATTCCTGGTTGAACAATACCTTCAAAAATAGTACTGATGGTTTCGGTTTCTGCAATTATCTGAAAGTGTAAATTGCATCACGGATACATGAAGTTGTCCTAAGTTTTCAGTTAGGTTTAAAATACACAAAACTGCATATTTAGGCACACAAAGTTATACAAGTATTTCAAGTCGGGCCCAAAACCGGTTTTTCACTGTTATTTTTTGCGTTTAAACCCTCGGGAGAACATTTTCTCACTAGAAGGTTCAAACTTTGTGGGATTTTAAATTTAAATTTAAATTCAAAAATATGTTTTGCATGGCACCCGTTTGGACCTCCTAGTGGAAAAAATTGTGCGTTAAATTTACATTATATTTTTTTATATATTTTTGGGATTTTAAATTAAATTCAAACATATGAATTTGTAACGCACCCGTTTAGACCTCCTAGCGAGAAAATTTTTTTCCAAGGGCTTAAATGTAAGAAACAATGGTGAAAACCTAATTTTGGATCTGCCTTCAAACACTTATACAACTTTGTGTACCTAATTAAATATGTGGTTTTGCGGATTTTGGATCTAATAAAAAATGCGGGAGAACTTCATGTATATGCGGTGCAATTTAACTCTATCTGAAATTACCTCTGGTGCAACATAGTTTGGAGTCCCACAAGTCGTGTGCAGCAATCCATCATCCTAAACAAGACCACAAAGAAAAAGGGAATACTTATATTTTAAGGAGATGGGAACTTCAAGAGTCAAATAGACAAGATAATCTGTTAATGCAGAAGTTGGAACCTGTTGGTAGTAACTTAAAGGGCATAAAGGAATAACCCTTACCTTGATTTGCTGAGATAGCGCACTCAACCCAAAATCGGAGACCTTCAGATTTCCGTATGAATCAATTAGCAAATTTTCTAGCTGCAAGTGTTGCAGTTTAGATTTTTGAAGAAAATGTATCATTAACATAGAAAAGGCAGCAGAGAAAAAGGAAGAGGAACTCACTTTTAAATCCCGGTGGTACACGCCCCTGCTGTGACAATAATCAACAGCATTAATCAACTGTTGGAAGTATCTCCTTGCCTCATCTTCCCTCAATCGACCATGGTTAGCCTTTATGATGAGAAAGAGAATAATCGCCAGTGCAAAATTAACAATGGTAACAATTGTTTATTGCTCAAAAAACAATGTTAACTTCTAATTTTAATTTTGTGTGTGTTGAAGACAAACAAATCACATTGTAAATGGTGAATGCAGCATGACACTTACAATTGTTTCAAAGAGCTCTCCACCGGTAACATATTCTAAAACTACGTAGATCTTTGTTTTGCTTCCCATTACCTGAAAATAGAGAACATCCACTTGAATAAGATAGCAGTTTTCCTTTCTAAAAAAAAAGGGAGAGCAGTTTTCCCTAACGAGAAGAAAATATGCACGGCAAATAATTGAGACCGAAATTTCCGAAAACGAAATCATGATTTAGGTGAATGATTGGAACTAGATGCTTTGGGGTTCGTGGCATGGACCCTAACAAGGTACAGGACCTATTCTCTTCCTAGCTGTTTTCTGATGAATAAAAAAATCATAAGTTTAACCGGAATATCAATAGCAAAAAAATGGCAGTTTCTTTAATTACCTCGTAGATGCGAACAACATTAGGATGCTTAATCAACTTCATTGTCGAAATTTCCCGTTTACTCTGCATTTCCACCACGGAGTTACCCATCAACAACAAAGAATGACTTACTTCGCAGAGAGAATCTAACTGGCAAGACCCATAATTCTATTATACATGATATATCACCAATCGCAAGAAATGCTGCAATTATTCAGACTGTAAACTTGATTATGAGGCGGCATTTGACAGAGACCTGCTCAACCATCCTGTGCTTGAGAACCTTCTCCTTGTCTAGGATCTTGATGGCTACCGGGTCGCCGGTCTCGGTGTCCCTGGCGAACTTGACCTTTGCGAACGTGCCCTCTCCAATGGTTCGGCCTAGCTCATACTTCCCCACACGCCTCTTCACCTTGGTTGCACTCATTCCCTCTGGAATCTCAGCCTCAGATGGTTTAGCTGTCCTGTGTGGAAAATTCGCTCGGTTAAAGCTGATGCATGGAAAAGATGACAGGCTGATTTTTTTTCTGACTGAATGAACTCCATTTGGAGTGTGCAGAATCAGTCCTGTGACTCCTGTCTAGTACAAAAGTTCGATTATGACGTATAGTTATTCATTTGTTACATCCCATTTCTTTTCTAAGAAATGCATGGACCATTGATTCTGCCTTTGATCTGCACTAGTCAAATGTTAGTCTAAAAGAATCTTTATCTTGTTCTACAGAAAATGCCCACATGCAAGTGCTCTTGAGCAGCAAATTTTCCAAGATTGATGAGCAGTCATGCATTAAGTATAAGATTATAGTTCGCACCCGCCCCTGAAGCCATAAGATTGAACAACTCAATCAGTGAGTCTGTTAAGGTACTAAAAATCACTGACTTTGTATTGGTCGTGTACATTCTCAGACGTAAAGGCTAGAATTCTTATTTTATCTAAAAAAAACCTAAAAATCCCTGTGGGATCCAATATAAATTCTTGAAAAAGGTCTACTTCACCTCTGACCTATTACACTTGGTGTACTTAATCCCTGATCTGGAAAATCAGTATTCTAGCCCCAATGTATTTCCACAGGTGCATTTAACCCCGCGAACGGTTTCAAGAGCAGTATTTAAATCATTTTTCAGATCAATAATTTAAATGCACCAAGTGCAATAGTTCAAGAGGTGAAATATAGACTTTTCCTAAATTCTTTCACTATAACATGAGTAATCCATCGGTAGTCAAAAGTAATCAGATCATTCAATGGATCTGGACAGGATATTTGCTGTCAATCAACCACGGGGGTAGCAAGCAAAGAAGCTATTGAATATTCATATTCGTATAAGGCTAGCAGGGGAGTGCATATTCCACCAATCTTCGAAACCAAACCAAGAAGATGAAATGATCGGGATTCTCAAATCCTGAATTGTCTCCAAAAACAACGAGGGTTGCAGAGATCACCCATCCCCTATCTTTCTCATGATCTCATCAACAGACGAACTAATCCTGGAACTAGTTCCATATACAGAATCAACCTGGCAGTTTATGAGCAACATCAGTTGGTGGTATGCATTGCAGAGAGAGAGAGAGAGAGATGGGAAGAGGCAAAGGCAGAGGATACAAATTACAAGCAGCTGTAACAGAGACGCTATGCACAGGCCAAATTTCAGCTTTTATCTGACACAACAGCACCAAGGGACTTTAACTGATGAGGAACAAAGACAAGAAGTAGATACAAACTGCAGTGGCAAAAAGGCAAGAGAGGAGTTAAGAGAAGAGGAGAAGAGGCGACGGAACTTACAGCTCGCCTTGCGATCAGAATCTGCAATGTAGAGTCGACGCTCCTCTCCCGGCGATGGCAGATAAGGAGGGCAAGAAATGGCTGTTGGAGTCAGGAAGAGCTCAGAACTCAGGAGGCGCACAGGGGAAGAGCTCGTGTCTGTGTATATCTGTCAAAAGTGTCGATCACTGCGATGTCTAGGTTAAATGCTAGTGGCAACAACAGCAGGAATGGACACTCTAGGTGAGAATGGACGGCAGCTTCCAATCTGCCACAAAAGGCAGACTAACACCATCTTCGTCAAACACTTTAAATTTTTTCCTATAATACTATTTTCTACTTATTCTATCTATGCTCTAAATTTTTTTTACACTTTACACCGCACTCTACAAAATTCCTCCTCCCTGACAAACACTCTATTTTAAAAAGTTAGATGAAGAGTATTTTCTGGCTACTATAGGAAAGAGTCTAAGAGAAAAAGAATGGTTATAACGTGTAACAGTCCTATTTTGGACACTTAGAAAATTTAATATATGCATGGCATGCGTATGATTTTAAAAAAATACTTATATAGAGAGAGTGTATTTTGCTTTGATGCTTTTGCAAAGCACAGATCTGTCCGTGCTTTGCACTATATTTGAAAAAATCGAGATTTAAACGGCCAATCCAAATCGTCCATCTTATTCATCTTATTGAAATCTCACTACCGACCAAATTTTATTTTTTTTACTATTTGTTTCATATTTATGAAAATCCACGATCTAAGTAGTTGTGGAGCCTCCAATAAAACTGACTTTTCAAAATATGAAATAAATAGTATGGATGGTTCGGAACGGCATGCCCATAGTAAAATTCACTAATGTGAAAAATTCCATTTAAACTTATGATAATCACAAGGGTGATATACTAATATCAGTTTAAAATTCAAAATTTAAACCTTATGAGTATGTCTAAATATGTATCTAAATCAAACCTAATAGCTAATTTGGCAAATTCACCTCTAACTAACCCAAAATCACCTAAACCTAGAATTATAACCCAATTAGGGGTCATCTTAGTGCCTACCCAAACTTCATCCTACAAGTCATTAACCTAAATCAAACTTTAATTTCCCTTTTCAAATTCAATATTTGAATTTGAAATGTATTCAAATTAGAATTGGGTCTAAATTCAAATCTTGGATCCCACTTGGCCCTTGACCCAGCCCATCAAGCCATTTGGGCCCAGGTCAACCCACATTCTCCCTCTCCTTCCCTCTTTTCTCTCTCTGGTCGCCCTGGGTGTGCCCAGAGCGTGCCCATTGTGCTACGTCGGCTGGCCCATTGCTGACCACGTCGCCCCTGCCTGACATCGCCATCCCGTGCACCACCGTGTACCGCCTCTCTCTCTCTCTGTGTGCCAAAACCGCTGACCGTGCTAGGTAGCGTGCGCCACGCGTCCTGCGCTGCCAAAGCGGTGCTCTCCATCTCTACCTCTCTCCATTTCTCCTTCTCTGCCTCTCGTGCACGCCATCGCCACGTGGCGACCATGTTCTGTAGCCGCCATTGCCTTTACCACTATCATTGCCGCCCACATGTTCCATGCCTTGGTAGCTTGCGTTTGGCCCGTTCACCCTCTGCATAATGGATCAAGCCTTCTCCTTGCCGCCGGCCTTAAAACCCCATTTCACCCCCTCTCTGTTTTTCCCCGCATCCACCTCCCCACCGCTAGGCTATCTCAGTAAGCAATAAGCCTCACTGCCTCCTTTCCTCGCCTTCTCATTACCTTGACCAGCTCCGACTGTGCGCAATCGATCCCTAACCATTCCTAGATCGCAAGAACTCCAACCTCCTCACCACCGGCCACCACCATGCCCTTTTCGATTTCTCCCTCTCCGGTGAGTGCATGCTCAATCCCGCACGTCTCGAGTATGCTTGGGTAGTCTCTAACCACCCCGCACTCTTAATTTTGCAAGCCCCGCACCGGAGTATCCCCGCAACGGCACCTCTGTTTAGCCGCAGCCGACCTCCACGGTGCCTGCTAGTTCTCGTGCTTTCCTGAGCGCATCGTCGCCTCAGATAGCTTCCTGGTAGTCCCTAGTTACTGCCCATGCCGGTGAACTGGCTGCCGACCCTCTTCCTCGCAGGAGAAGCATGCTCGGCGAAGTCCGGCCTAGACATCCTAGGTCTCCCTGAGATGAACCCATCCCAATCATGATCCACTAGAATAGTAAACCATAGCGCCGCCAAACAAATGCCGAAGTTTTGCCAAAGATAGACCGGGAAACCCCGCAGCTTGCCGCCTGTCTGACGTCACCCCAACATCGGCTGTGTGACGTGTCGTTGACACGCGAGACCCACACTAACAATGATTAGCGTTTAAATCTATCGTGTTTAGCATTCTCTGTTGCTGACAGGTGGGGCTGCGACCCCACTGGTAGTATTAGTGGAAGCGCATTACAGGGAATTACACTTTCCCCGAAGGTTGGCATCTGAAGGCGCTTCAGCCCCGAGGCTAGGCGGGCCGTCGTGGGCCGCTCTGCACGATGACAAACCACACAGCAGTGGGCTTGGTCCATTACTGTTTTTTAGATTTTCAAATCTTCATCTATTTAATCAATTCTAGTATATGTAAATGATTTTTCTAAAATAGTTAAACAACTCAAAAAAAATTCTAAAAAATTATGGTAAATACTAGAAAGCAGGCTAGATTTAACAAAATTATAACTTTGAATAGTAACCCCTCTAAACCCTCTATATTAATCCAGAAGCTTTAATCCACCCATTTAGAATAATATGGTAATTGGACTTTCTGTTTATTTAAATTAGTTAATGAATTCCTTAAATCATGATAAAATTCTAGGGAAGCATAGGCATAATTTGGCATTCAGAAAAATTTATTGTACAATTTTAACATTATTCCTGTTCTCTAGATAATTTGCAGAAGCAATTAAACCATTTTTCCTTAAGATTAATATTACTGTTGATCATATAGGTTTATTTTAAATATACTGTGAACATAATAAATCCCCAAATTTTTACTAAAACTTTCCCTACTTAGAAGTAAATTATTAAGGTATTATAAACCATTTTATCATGATTTCTGTCCATTATAAATTTAATAAAAAATAATTAAGGCCTATTTCGTAAGGTTTAATATTTCTGTTAATCAAATAAGTTTATTTAAAATATTGTGTTAACCACTCCGTAAAATATTTCTAGAAAATACTCCAGACAAAAGTATCTTCTAATTATGAGTATCCTAATCAGGATTTTATTAGTGCATCATCGTTGTTCTCATACATAGCTTTCTTATCGCCCACACCGCCGATAACCACCAGCAGCAATATGAGCATTAAGAGGCTCAAGAACTTTCTTGAAATGTGGGAAATAAAATATAGTTGAAGAAATTCTATCGCGATTCGTCAACCGTTAGACTAAGTGCGTTGCATCTCATGTATCATTCTTTTTTGCTGCATTTGGTTATTTATTGTCGAATTATTCCATCAATAGACACTGAGAATCCAGAAGGACACTTCGAGGACCCCCAAAAGGACCACTACCCACCAGAGCAAGGAGAGTTAACATCCTAGAGCATATCTTAACCCAAATTATGAAATTTATTTTGTTTTAGTAACAAAATTGCATGCTCTTAAGTTATGCTAGACCTACTTGTTAATCATGATGATATCATGCCACTACTTGATGTTCTTGTTACCCCGAACTGATTGTCTTGATGATTACATCCTTGAGTCATAAATACATAATCTTGATAATTTTCTAGTCTCAAATGTATTTTTATTACATTTTTCTGAATTGTTAAGGACCTCCTTAATATCCTTGCAAAATTACACAAAACCTTGAGGGCCAAAATACAAAATTACCCATCCTTATCTTCCCCTTCCCATTGCATCTAGAGAGTGCATGCAAAGAGAGAAAAGGAGAGAGAGATTGAGAGGTCGGGCATGGGAGAGAGAGAGAAGAAAGGAAGAAGAGAGGGAGGAATGGACAAGAGAGGAGGGAGAGCGCTAGCAGTGCCTCCTGGCCACAGAAGGCGTCGGCGGCGGCTCTGAAAAGGTTGCCAGCAGCGCCAGTGTGCTGATGACGTTGTCTTGTGAGCGACGACAATGGCGACGTCAGCGAGGGCCAGCTGACATCTGGCGATCAGTGTTGTGTGGCGGCAGGCGGTGCTAAGGCCTCGGCCAGGATGAGGAGTGCACCGGTGGTGAGGCGCAGCGGCAACAAGGCTCGCAACGGGGTCGGCGAGGGCGATGTGGCCGGAGGAGCTTGACGAAGCAGGCTAGAGCAGGGCGGCTTCGGCGGTGGAGCGGCCAAGTGTGGCGGCGCATGGCATCGTCGGGAGCAAGGCGAGCTGGGGGTGCAGCGCGTGGCAGCTCAGAGCTCTAGCAGGGGGCGGCCGAATACGAGATTCGGCAGCGCCGGTGCCTACGCAGTTTATGGTGGTGGCTCGGTCGGTGGCAGGGGACCGGCGGCAACGAGATAGAGGTGCGGCCAAGTGGAGAAGGTCGGGCGCGGTGGCACTCTAGAGCAAGGTGGCATAGGCGGCTGCACTAACAGCAACGCCTAGCCTTGGCGCAAGCGCAAGGAAGGCAAGGCACCGGCAGTAGAGCGGTGGCCTTGGCCTAACATGGCACAACGGCAACGGCAAGCTGCGAGGTCGTAGAAGAGGGCCCCGTTTAGAGGCACATGGTGCGCCACGGCATGCCACCATGGAGACACGGCGGACAGCAGTGGAGACACCCCACTGCCAGGGGCACTCGTATCGACGCAAGGAAGAGGTTGAGCGCGGTAGCGATGAAGATGAGGTCCGGCGACGGCGGTGGCACCGACACAGGCAACACGTCGAACAGAATGGTCACGGGAAAGCAAGCCATGAAGGAGCACCTGATGGTGATGGCGGCTACACGGCCACATGGCACCGAGCCAACAACCGCAGCGGTGACGAAGGCGGTCGGGAGAACCGTGGTGAGTGTGCTATTAATTTTGCATATATACGACATAGAGAAAAGGTGATAGAAGAGGGAAGGTTAATCAGAGTGGCGCAGCGGAAGCAAAACCATTTAAAATTATGATTTTCATAAATTCAAACTATTTAAACCGATTAAATTGTAAAGTAAGTCTTATTTTATAAAAAGAGATAGCATCAACCTTATATTTAAAAGTAAGATAAAATTATTTTATATAACTGCACATTTATTAAATATATTTTGAAGTACCTTTTTCAACTAAGTCCCTTACCTATATGCATTGTAAATATTTGGCGCTTATCATCATAGTTTAGATTTTCATACAAATATAAAGCTTGGTATTTTTGGATTATAAGACATTACAAAGCCTTCGGAAAAGTTTTTAAAATATAAACCTTAAAGTTCTATGCATGTCATGCTGGTGTTAATTTGGTAATTATAAATGCATTTGGTAGAACACAGAGTCAGATAAATGCCGATCAGGTCATAGATAGAAGATGAAAGGAGGTTTGATAGCGTTGGGATAAGAAATGACATATCAATGCCAAAGAAGAATCCCCGACAACAGCAACCTGCAGAAGGCCTTAACCCTAAAAAGCAAGTCATGTACCCTTGATCATATTGTTACTTTTAATTATTAAATTATGCATTTTTTGGGTCATATGGGAAAAATGGCATTTTTAAATGCTTTGAAATGTTTAACTTAGGGATAAATACTTTCCCAGTTGAATTAAAACCACCATTGGAAATTGTTGGTCATAGGTCATAGGATTAGAACCAGATAATTTGGGAGTATCCTGAGAATAGTGCTATGTTCACTTAAATATTTTGATTTACTCTGGAACAGAATAATTGGCTAATATGAAATGACATAATTTTTGCTCAACCATGTGACTGAGAAATTGAACTTAGTCTAGTATTATTCTGCTGATATGATGTTTTTGTGTTTGCAATAAATCGCTGGCAGTGGAGCTTGTTGGCCTTAGTCTTGCTTGCCGGGTCTCGATAACAGCGGGAACCACACTTCTATGAGGTGACAAAATCTGTCGGCCTATAGATTCTCATGGTCATAGTGTGGATGTGGTCTCGCTGGGTGAAAACTAGCTCAACAGTCTAATTCTTTTCTATGTTGTTTCGATCCTAGCTAAGTCGTGACATCATATAGGTAAAGCTAGGCAAGTTCTGCAAAACTAAATAGCTAAATCATCGATGTGCCGTGCTTCCAGTAAAATGGAGCTATGTCTTGGGTGATACCAATCATTGAAGCTTAATGAACTCTGCTCTATCATGTTTTATTTGGTTGGCACTTTGGTTGATTATGGAATCTGTTGAATTTCCATAGAATCGGTCTGGTTCATGAAGTAAAATGACCCAAAGGCTTAACTGTTAAAATATTTGGGTATTTATAAAATAAATTTCATTCGATTGGCTGAGTCCAAATACTAAACCTAGCCAAAGCCCTTGAGTCCTAAGCATTTAGTAATTAATAGGGAATTTCACATGATTTGCTAAGAATTTAAAGAATTTTCATACTTGCAATTTCGATTGCGGGCTGCTTATTCATCCCAGTAGAATCGGAGTACTTTGAAGAAGTTGATTACCCAGTGGAAGACCCGTGGAATGGATTGGCAACGACGTAGAATTCTAGAGTCAATCCTACGCTCAGACATTGCCTGTGGGTGTAGTGTGGTCTTTCTAATTGTAAAATAGTAATATAAGTACTACAGTGGCTGTTTAAATCAGCTTCACAGGCTATCTCAATTATCAAATAACTCACACTGTGTTAGTTAACGATGTAGGTTGGTATCTTTTTTGAGCACAACTGAATCCTGGGCAGTTGTGCCATGCGGAACGTCTGTATTCTGGGCGTTCACGACACGCAGAGTGTCCCACGTAGCAGAAGGATGTTGCCATCCGGAGGAGATGGTTCCTACACAACGTATGGCCATCGCACGGTAGTGCGGAACACTGGCTTGCTGGGGAGTGTCATGGCAAACCCTAGTCCAAGGCGAAGATAGGATCATGTTGTCACCGAGGGTGATCTAGGTCACTTACCACCGAGAGCCGGGAACCTAGTGTGGGCCGGCAACCCAGCTAGACCGACCGGACACTTCACGGAGTGGTGGCCCATAACGGGAAGGCCAAATCCTGGAACTGATGGTGGGAGTTTGAAGGAACTGGTACTTGATGATCAGTCGGAGGACTATTGGTTGGGTTTTGGGAAGGATAGAGTTGGTAAGGTTGACTTTAGAGTTGTCATGGTTGACTTAGAGATAAGTTGGTTAAATTGAAAATATTTGTAACAACTACTCAGATCTCCAACATTAAAATTTTGTGCTAGAGTGTAGGCTAATTTATAAAACATTTAATACTTAGCTTTGGCGCAAACAAAATAACCTCTAAACCTTTCCTTAGAGCTTCTAGCATTAAACATGCATTAGGTGGGTGTTAATCGCAAGTGTGGTTTGATTATGTACTTATCCTCGCACACACTCACCCCTTTAGATGAAGGAGAAGACCAAGATCCCTATGAGTGCCATGAAGACGATGACCCTGAATACGCGAACCTAGAGGAGGTTTAGGGTGTCGCTCCAGTCACTTGTGTGATTGCATAGCCGCTGAAGTTTTCTTTTGGTTCTTGTCACTATTGTGACCCTACTTGCACTCTGATGTTTTGTTAAGAACCTTGAGACTATTTGGTCGGTCAGCCTGTTTATAAACTTATTAGCCTTCGGGCTTGCTATATGTTTATAATTAAATTCAAGACTTCCGTTTGTATGAAATGATCTAGCTATATATTAATGTGTACTAGTGTACCGATCCAGAGACTAGTGCAAATCAAGAGGTTCTCAAAGACTTGAAATTTAAGGGCCGACATAACACTCCAATTTTTATTAAGCAAATGGTCCCGACATAACAGCAACCACGGTGCATCCTTGCCCTCTAAGCTTGGCGGCTATCTCTAAATACAAATGGGTCATATAGCTCGTCAAATAGATGGTAGTTCCTACTCTTCTTAATTATAAATTGGGGCCATCTTACAAGCCATAGAAGCCTCTAGGCATTGCGGAAAGGCCTCGTGTGGACCTAGTCAATTTTGTCTCTAAGCACTGTGGTCTGAGGCAGTGTTTTAAACATTGAATCGGTCACGCGTAATTGAGGAGGGCCCGATAGTGGTTTTCATGAAAAACCGCTTGAAATTTGTCCAAAAAACAAAATTTTAATTCATAAAAGCGGTTATTGCACTTTTCGAAAAACAACTTGCCCGGTTTTTCAAAAACTGATAAATTTTCTAGAAAGCCAATTGGTTTTCAGAAAAAACAACTAGCCAGTGACTCCAAGCCATTGAGTGGAGCCCCTCCTCCTTCCCCAGTGATGCTAGACACGACCGGGCTCCGGCTGGGAGACAACGCAGGTGTAGCCGTGTAGGCTATGGGTGGATGGGAGACGGTAGCGACGCCGGCGTGTGGCCTAGCGCTCATGTGGGGTCGATGCGGTGCGCGAGGGACATGGGTGGAGTGAGCACAGCGGTTGCCCACAAGGACACAAGGTGGAGCTGGTACAGTGGGCGGACGCAGAATCTCGTCCAGCCCTAAGCTAATATCTAATGTTCTAAAACTTACATAGAAATACGATAAATTAGCTATACAAAGCAATAACAAAATCCAAAAACATAATAAACTAATACAGTATATTCTGGAATCTGGATAATATAGTTTGAGTATCTAGATAACGAAGATTAGATCGATCCAAACATGAAGCATATATTTTATTCATCAATAACAGAACACAAATCAAAACCTGAAAAGTTACCATATAAAGTAAATCAAAACATAAAGAATTATATCGATTTCAAATTTATAAGAATCTAACTTACCACTAGCACGAGATAGGTTAAATTTGTGTGATCTCATCCCTTGAAAATGTTGTAAAATCTTTTCTTCCGCAATGCTTTCAAATATATCTCACTCAATGTAACAAACCATTCTGTGATTCATCCATTCATTGTTCATTTTGTCCCTCAATTCAGTCTTAATAATGTTCATTGCTGAGAAGGCTCTTTCTACTGGTAGGTAAATAAAAACACATGAAAAATTCATTTTAGCTTCATGGTAAACTATTGAAACATATTAAAACTACCTTTATAATTTTTTTGTTGAAATTTATTTTGAATTAAAATTTATGCTGATTTTTCCCGATCGATTTCGCACGACGTGCCCTAGGGGTCGGAGAGATCCAAAATTCGAGCGAAACTTTGCCAAATGGTGAGCCCTGGCCTCTGGTCCGGGGATGGGAGCCACGGCATGCACAGACAGCAGGTGCGGACCACGCCGGCGTAGCATGATTGGTGTCCATTTTCTTCAGATCGAGATTGCCGGAGTCCGGATTGGCTCATCTCGGCACATGCACGCTCCGATCCGTACATAACAACAGCCGCCGCTCGGTTCGTGCATTGACAAAGAGAACTTTGAGCATATGCATCTTTGTATGCATGCGGTGCCAACAACACATGCAAATTACATATATCGATTCCCAGCAGCTCATCAAGCACTAAACATTCTTTAAATCTACATTGATCTTGCCTCTTAGAGGTGACATTGGGGCATAACGGCGCTAATCTGTGCTTATTATGCGGTAGGTACGAACTTTTATTTTATTTTATTCGTGGCGAAGGGGGTACGACATGATTACAGTGTTGTTAACGGCGGTACGAACTAGCATTGAACCAACAGCCCACATGCAGGAATTATGCTCCGTACTGGTGTCTCACCACAGCACCGTGTTGCTTAGAGCATCTCCACGCTCCAGCAGCCACGTTGTCTCGGAAGTGCATCTCTGTTTCAAGTAAGGCAAAGGCAGAAATATACAGCGATGCGTAAGTGTAATGGTAGAGTACTATAGCGAAAATACTGTAGCATCAGCATTATAGTAAACAGTAAAAAAGTACCTTTTTATTGTGCAAAGTCACTGTTCATCACTGTAACTGCAGTGATCCGTGAGGTGACCGGCCAAGCCAACGGCAGAGGAGAGCAAATGCAATGGATACAAATCCCACTGTCTGATGGTGAGTAAGGGCCGATGGCGAGCCAAAACTCACTCTACAAGTCTCACTGCCCCAAGCGAGCTCGTGAGGGAGAGGAGAGAGACCTCTCGCTGTCCCTCCCCAGTCCAATAGGATATAGAAAAAAGATGAGGTACTGAAGAGAGTGGTTACAAGTAAATAATATGATATAGAAAAGAAAAGAAGCATTGAAGAGGATTAATACAAGTGAACAATAAAATATAGGAAAAAGAAGATAGTAAGGAAATAAAATATAGAAAAGAGAAGATAAAGAGTGATGGATAAGGTGAGTAAAAAAAAATTAGAGAGCTTGCTATATGAGGGTTTTAGCGAGATGAAAATAGAGAAGCTGTGGAAGATGGTACGAGGGATAGTAATGGCCCATTCCCCAATGGGAAATACCCCATTAGGAGATGGGGAAGGGAGAAATAATCCTTCCACAGTGATGAAAAAGGGAAAAAATAATTCTCTGTCTAGTGAAGCGGTGGCAGGAGGAAAAATTATTTCTTAATAGGAATGGGGATGGCCCCAAAACTCTCGGCCTAGCACCTAGCCCAGCCTAGCCTAGCTCAAACTAATTGCAGGCACCTCTTTCATTGCCTCACCTTCCCCACTCTTCTTGGCCCAACAACCTAGTGCAGCCCAAACTCTCCTCTTAGCCCCTCTTGTAACAGCCCAAAGCTAGCCTACATCTTGAAAAGTAATTTTTGTAAGGATATGTATGATGATATGACATCGTACCATAAGATAAGTCTGGTGAAAACGCAGAATTTCCTAAACTTTTGCATTGAACCTAGGACAAGACCCTTCGTCTAGGATAGGACTGTAATTATGTAGACTAAGGACCTAATCAAGAAGGTAAGAAAGCCTAGATACTTATGATTGTATAAAAATACAAATATAAAAATTCTTGATCAAATTTGTAATTTCTATGTTTACAATATACCAAACCAAATCATCCCCGAACCAATTCTCGCATTTGCAAATGAACCGCTATCTTTTCAACATACTGGTATGCATGCGATAATACGTAGTTATTTGTATATATAAACATGTATGTAAGTATATAGGTGTATACTTACACTTGCAACTATACATAGGTGTATATATATTTCTGCAGTGGGAAAATTCCCCAAAACTCATCAAGAATTCCATTAAGTGTCTAGAATCCATTTTGAGCCAAGCCGGCCTAGCTGACCTAGCCAGACCCGAGCCCCAGCCCTTTTTCCTTCTGGGCCGAGCCGGCTGAGCCTTCCCCGGCTCGCTCCTCTCGGCTCACCTGTCGGCTCGCCCTCTCCCCAGCGCGTCTCTCTCGCTCGTCTCTCAACTCCCGCTCTCTCTCACGCGTGCGCTCCCGAGGCACGCCGAGACTGCCTCGGCCAACCGTGTCGCCGCCCCGTCAGGGTCTTCCTTGTGCCGGCACTCCACTGCCCGTTTCGCCCAACCCGTGGCCTCCTTGCCCTGACAGAATCCCGTGGCTGACGATCGCCGGATCTTGGACGTCGGTGGCCGGCGTTGCGCTCTGCGCATTGCCTCCCCGTCGTGTCCACCGGCCCGTACCGCCAATGGGCGCCTCTGCTATCCGTCACGTCGCCGCGCTTCGCCCCGTTATCATGACCGCTGCGCCCCGTACATCGCCACCGCCGTCTGGTCAGCCCACGCGCACCGACGCACGCCATCGCCGCGCAGCGCCTCTGGTCTGGAGAAACCATGGGCGGAGCCCCGCAAGTCATCCTCGGGCCGTTTTCAGCTATAAATTCCCCGGCCCGAGCTCCATTTCCCTTTTCTCCTCACCCGCGCGACCGCCGCCAAGCTCCAATGCCCAAAATTCCCCAAAGCCAGTGCAATCCGTGTCCCGAGCTTTGAGCCATAGCTTCCCCGTCGCCGAAGCTCCACCGTTCTCGTGGGAATCGACCCGGCACCCATCGGAGTTCGCCGCCGGCGTGATTCTCTTGCCGCCGGCCAAGATTTCCCCATTTCTTCCCCTTTTCGATTCCTCGAGCTCGGGTAAGTTTCCTTCCGATTCCTTGCTATCCGAGCTTCGCCGAAGCACCACTAATCGCCCCTTGCCTCTGGTCTCGTCAGATTTTCACCGGAGTTCGCCCGCACCGAGTGCCCTGTTTCGGTTGTTCTCGACCCGCTCGTCGACACCTTTCACCGGAGCTTCCCGACGCTTGTCGTCACTGTGATGAGCCTCCTCGTCACTCCTTGAGGCTCATGCGCGCTTTAATTGTCCTTGCTCCGATGTAACCATAGGCTAGACTTCGCCGAGCCGTGGCATTGCCGCCGCTCGTCGCTCCGCCACGCCCGGTCGTCTCCAGCCTCGGTGTGAGCACCTCGAGCTGCGCGCTAGCTCGTTGAACCTCAGGACTCGGTAGCTCGCCCATGGTCGCCGCCGCATTGACGGCTCCGTGAGCCATGCGACCAGCCGCCAAACCGAGAAGGAAGAAATGTAAGGACCCCAGGATTGGCGCTGAGATTCGTGCGGGCGTCGCCGTGTGGGATCACTGACATGTGGGACCTGGCCCCACATGTCGGGTCCCCGGACCGCGCCTCCACGCGTGCGCGTCTCCCGCGTGAAAGCGGCCCGCCGGTGTACGCCTTCGACGTGTACAGCCCGGCCACTGGTTAATGGGCCGGCCCAGTACTGTGCTCGCGGGTTTTCCCGCGATTTAACGTTTAAAACAAATAGGAAATTATTAGGGGATGATTTATATATCTAGAACTCGACCAAAAATCCTAGGGAAATTATGGTAAATATTTGATTACTTAGTTGATTTATTAAAAATAACAGAAGGAAATGTATCATATAATTTTGCCCCTGATTAATACTTAATCCTATTCTAGGATTTTCCTTTAGGGAAATAAACCCGAAAAATGGATAGTGGTTAAATAAAATAGGAAATGACCTTAGAAAAATCTGAGAATATATCGAGTTACCATTTATAACAGAACACATATAGTAAAATTTTATTTGGACAATTAATTCCCTTTTTGCCTCTAGATAAATAATATTTCACCCCATAACAATATTTAAAAAGGGGATTTCAAATAATAAAATTGTCTCATAAGCTCTTAAATTCATGAGAATATTCCAGGAAGATTTTAGAACTATCTATTAACCTCTAAGCAATTGTTCAGCCCTATTTACCATTCTCCTATATACTAATACCGCAATAATACTTGATTTATTGCATATATTAAATGATTGTAATTAAATTCTCAAATTTCCTACAGGAATATTATTGAACCCTAGTGCCTTGTTAAAACTTTGAGATCTTAATTGAACTCCATAGAATTTACTTAGCTAATTTTACTAAGAATAAACCCGAATACTTAGTTACCCTACGTATATAAATAATCATGTGTTTTAACCAACACCACACCAAACACTGTAGGTAATCTTCTGGGAGTTGATGAAGGAAATTCTTCAAACAAAATTATTTTTGCTAAAATATCTTTATGTGCTTAAACTATGGGTAAATTATTTAGGGTAGCCTTACGCATTATTGCATGTCATTCTCATTTCGCCACGCCTCGTTATTTTCTGAAAAATACTAAACAAAAGAAGGATCATGGAACTTTCTCGATATCTTGGATAAAGTTTTACACCAGTCGCCGATCGTTAGACTTAGCAAGAGTCGCCGATCGTTAGACTTAGCAAGAGCATTTCATGCATCATACTTTTATCTCATTCTGGTGTTTTATTTATGGTCTTCCGAACTCGTTTCGTTATTAGACGCCGAGGAGCCCATGGGAGAAGATCAGCAAGAAGACCACCACTACGTCCCAGACCAAGGCGAGTTAACATTCACCCTCTAAGGGATTGCTTTTACTAGGGAGAATCTTGATTTTCCCTAGTGCGAGTTAATACCTACCCTTAATTGTGTTGCTTTTACTAGGGAGAGGATGCGCTTTCCCTAGTGCGAGTTAACATTTTAAATCATAAAAGTGTTTGCTTTTATTAGGAAAAGTCAGCTTTCCCTAGTGCAAGTTAATACTCTAATGGATCATATTGATTCCCAATTTTATTAAATATTTTATTTACTGTATTAAACTGCATGCTTTTTAAGTAAATAATACCTGCTTGCTTAATCATGATTTATCATGTCTTATTATCATTTGTTATTGTTCTATATTGATGATATTGCCTTGATATATTCATCTGTCCTTTGACTTTATGAATGATTGCCTTGATAATCACCCTTGATAGCCAGTTAGGTTAAATAAAACAATTTTAGACTCTTAAGTCTTGGTTAAAATTTGCTTAGATATTGCTCAGGTCCAAATAATAATTTTAGGCTTAAATTGGCCTCGGAACGGTGAACCGATATTCACCGGACATGATTACATAATGAACCTGGAACTGAAAATTAGGCCTGGCATGCCAGTGTGTGTGTGTGTTGTGGTTGTGATTGGGAAAGCGGACGTGGTCCGACTTGTGGTTAAGGTGGAAGTAGCATGGCTACTGGTGTGATGTGAAGTGGGCTATCGTTCACAGACGCGGTGCTGAGAGGAGCGCGGGGCAACACGCATAGCTGCCAATCGCTGCCACCAAGGGTGGTTCCGCCACATCGTGTGCAGGGCACACGGAGGAACGATAGCAGAAAAAGGAAGTGAATGTGAATGTGTGTGGACTGGCCGGATCCGATGTGACTCGTAGAGTGGACCGGACGGGTGTGCAGAGAGGCACACAGCGGGAAGTCGCTGACCAAATGCCTGCGGGATTTGGTTCCTATCACCACAACGCGTGGCCATCGCGCGGTAGTGCAAGTATTGGGGATTCAGGGATAGTACGACTGCGGGCGCACCTCGTCTCGCCGCCATGCTTGAGGTGAAGACAGTATCATGTCGTCATCCGTGGGATGATCTAGGTCTTACGTGACAGGGAGCCGTGACTCTAGTGCGGGCGTGGCAACCCGGCTAGGGAAGAACGGGCACTTCGCTGGCGTAAGATCCACAACGGGTGCGCCACACCCGGGATATGATGGCGGGTGTGTGCAGTAGATCTAAGGACTGGTGTGGACTGTGGACTGTGGTTGGTGGATTGTGGATTGTGAAATGTGAATTAAATTAATGACAATAATGATTAGCAGAACTTTAGGTTAAAAATGCTAAGTCATAGGCTTTGATTTAGAAAACTTGCTTTCTGCAACAAATAAACCCCCAACCTTTCCTTTGGAACCCCTATCACTAAAATTGCATCAGGTTGGGTGTTAGCTCGCCAGTGTTTGGATGACACTGACCTCGCATCCATATTCTCTTTTAGATGGAGAATATGAGCAGGATCAGTACGCCTGCCATAAAGATGAAGGATAGGATTTCGCTGACGACCAGGGCGAGGCTTAGGGCGTCTCTCCAGTCGAGTGCTTAGGCATAGCCGGCACGAGACTCTTTTGCATCTTTTGGGTCTCCGCACTCTGATCTTTTGGACTTCCTGACTATTTTGGCCAATGTGCCGTCTGTAATACTTAATAGCCATAGGGCTTAATACAGGTATTTGTGTAATATATAAGACTTCCGCTTGTATGAAATGATTCCGGCTATGTGAAAGGTGTGCACTAGTGTACTGATCCAGGGACTAGTGCAGATCGTGTGGTGGGCAAAGGACAGGCCCCACACCTCTCCACTCCCTCCTAATTCCCAACCCTAGCTGAACGCTCCTCCACTCTCATGAACCAAGTGCATCCTCCTTATTTCCTCTCCCACTCCTCCATCCTCCAATGGACCATTGTCAATTGCGACGGGTCGGCTCTAGTATAGCGTCGCAATCGCACAAGTCCTTCTCTCCCCTACGCGGTGCCGCCATCCTTTCTTTGCATCACTCTCCTTCTATGTCCCGCTATCATCATGACCCTCTCCCTTTCCCACGTAGGGAGCTCCATCGGCGGTGTGTGCACAAGGGAGCGAAGCAGCAGCGGGACGAGAACTACAACGATAGAGTGGTGTGCGGGGGAGTGGAGTGCTTCAGCTAATGGCTCTCCTTCTATGTCCCGCTATCATCATGACCCTCTCCCTTTCCCACGTGGGAAGCTCCATCGGCGGTGTGTGCACAAGGGAGCGAAGCAGCAGCGGGACGAGAACTACAACGGCAGCGTGTGTGCGGGGGAGTGGAGTGCTCTAGCTATTGGTGGCAGTGGCGAATCGACAATGGACTAGACGCTAGAGCTGCAGCCATAGGTAAGCGTCCTCATCGGATACCCGTTCATCCAAGCGGAAACAATGATGAGGAGAGGACATCGGGGTAGGGAATTTCTTTCTCTAGGACAGGGATGTGGGACCACTCCCCACCATGGAATGGCCCTGCTTTTATCCCTATTGTTGGTAGTAGGAGATGGGAGGGTAACTTTAGATACTAATATTTTCAATGCATCTTTTTGTAAGAACTGTATTTAGAGGGCACCACAAAAATTGTTGTTGCATGATTCTACTAACATTAATCAATTGTAACAGAAAAATTCACATGCAAAAAGAAAAATGCACAAGTTAAACATAATAAATCTAATCAGGATAATATAGAAACAATATAAAGTCCAGTGTAATTGTTTCTTGTTTCTTCGCCCTCGTTTCCAGCATAGAAACCATTTTTCTTGCATGTGAAACATTTATGCTCTATCTCTTCATTGATTATTCTTGCACATCAATCATCAATCGTTTTAAATTGGCAGCTACATAAACAACTGAGGTCATTGCACTGCAAAGTGTAATTATTAATCACTACTCCCTACCGGTATGGAAGAGCATGCAACATTAATAATAGTACTGTGTATGTCGATATTTTGATTAAATGTTTATATTGTTGGATATTTAACAATGATGAACATATATTTGTATTAAAATAATGTTTATAAATGTTATGATTCAACACCAACTCTAACAACAAAATTATAATAGTGTTAGGTTTTCATGAATATATTATAAGAGAAGACAATGATTGCAGTTGTATTTTAGAGGCCGTGTTGATATCTAAAACATCATATTTTTATTGGAGGGAGTACCAACACCGATGAGGTGTGCAAGATACCGTGCAACTTACACTTTTCAAGTAGTGATTTTGCATAAAATTAAATTTCACAAATTAACCTTGACATATTATATTCCCTTCAATCGCACATATTTATTTTTTATGTATATGCAAGCTAATATATTGAAACTTTAGCTGTAAATATATTTTAAAATATCTATATTAGGTACATGAAAATCGTATGGGTTCATCCGCAGAATACTTCTATGGTATTATAATTTTATTGCGTTTCAAAAAAAAAATTGCCACAGTTAAGACGGTGCCAATGTTCAAATCACAAATTTTTGTGGCTGGAGAGCTGTAGTAGTCTCTTCCTCTCAACTTGCTTCATAAACACACCTTAGTAGACGCCTCAATACGTACGCCATCCATGAGGGGTCCCAACTCATCCATAAGCTCCCCCCTGGCCATACTCGTGGATCAGCTAGCTCAACCCGTGTCATCAGGCCGTTCGCTTTCGCTGCATTCTTTTGCCTGAAGATTAATAGATAACCTAGTTTCTTTGATACTATAATTAGCCTACGTCCGTCGCAGAAACAATGGCAAGGCTTTATTTATAGGAAAAACAATAAGGGAAACGCCAGTGTTTGGACGTCCGACTACTCAGACGCGGCCCAAAAAACCAGCGCGCAAGCCACGCGCTATCCTTTTCATCAACCCATCATTCGTCCACCCACCCACCGCTCCACCACTCTTTTTCCTTCTACCTGCCGTGCTCAGCTACAGTGTATCGCACTTTTTCTTCTACGCTACTTTGACCAACAAGTATTGACTAAGGAAAAATGAGAAGGGGGAACGTGGAGGGAGTGGCGACGCTGCCCGAGCTGACGGCCCAGCTGGCCAACGGTCAAACATGGTGGTTTCTCCTCCCTCTCTCGATCTGTGTTGCTGCTGTCCATCTCCTCCTTTCTTCCCCTCAACCCTCTACTCTCCATCTAGTTTTTTTGAAACTTCTTATATAAACAAGTTCTTGTGAAACTTCTTATATTTGCACGGGGTGATTTTTGAACAACAATATAACATGAGGTTTCATCAGTAGTTTAGTCAAGTTTTATTAGTTTTTATTCAAGTTCATTGGTCCTTCTTCAACTTTTATCGGTTGGTTTGACCAAGTTTTATTGCTTCTTCTTCAAGTTTCGCCAGTAGTTTAGCCAAGTTTTGGTGGCACTCTCAAGTTTTATCAGTAGTTAGCCAAGTTTCATTGATATTTCTTCAAGTTTTATCCTAATTTCAGCAGTTATTTTGCAAGTTTTCATCAGTTTTCACTCCTATTTCATATGTATATTGTCAAGTTTCATCGGTATGTTTTCTAAGTTTACATACTGATGTCAGCATGACGTCATGCGTCCGATGGGAATTAACCGAGGAGCTTGCCACTAATTCTATGATGTATGGTTCAGATTAGACAACTAAGGCAAATTTTACCTTAGCATAAGCATAAGCAGAGGCGGCAGTGACAAGGTATGAATCCCACGAGGACATGTGTTTTTTTCCAATCTCTACAGCAAATTTGGTCAAATTGCTCCGCTAATTATAATGATATATAGTAGTACTAAAGTTCACGGTTTTTTTTTAACGAATATATGGTTCGCGTCGCGCTTTGAAATTATGTTTATAAATTTCACGCGATGCGACGCCACAACTATGTTACTAAATTTATTAAATGACGCGCCGTTAGCGTGCCAAATTAACTTGTTATGTTGAGCAACTAGGATTATTTAATTTTAAGACTGTAAACATGCAAACGTCGATAAGCTTTGACCCAGCGTCATCGTTGCCTATGTATTTTTTATTCTATATAGCGCGTCACTACTGCAGAACGGAACATCACATATTTACACGCGGTTCCCTTGTGTAAAAAAGGGTAAAATATATTTGGGGGAAGTGGGATTTGAACCCAGGACCTTATGCCTCCTCATGACCCACATCTCACCCAGCTAGCCAACTCACCCACGCATGCTCTTTGATAGAGTAGGACAAAAATTTCTTTTTAGCCTTTCGAAAACTAGGCCTTTACAAGCGGTTCGTGTTCCGAACCGTTTGTGAAGCCACTTTCTACAAGCAGTTCGTGTCCCTCAACCGCTTGTAGAACCAATTTCTACAAGCGGTTCGTGTCTCCAACCGCTTGTAGAAGTCTATAAGCGGTTGGGGACATGAACCGCTTGTAGAAATAGGTTTTCCAAGCGGTTCGGGACACGAACCGCTTGTAGAAGCCCTCTTCTGGCCGTTGGTTTCAAACCGCTTGCATTTCTCAAACTACAAGCGGGCCGAAGTCAACTGCTTGTGATAGGCCGTTTGTGAAACCCTTATCTGCAGTAGTGCGTAGCTGTAGCTGCTGTTTGGAGAGGCCACGTCGCCCTCGGATCCTCGGCCGTCCAATCGGCCAGCGTGGCCTCCAATCCGGCCGTTCGTCATGTCCCCCTCCAGGATGGGCAAGAATACAAAAAACCCCTTCTAATTGTAGATTTTTGTTTAGGTCCTTCTAAGTTTACGTCTGGGTCCCCGCGCAGTTCTTTCCTACGTGTGCTACTTTTTGGCCACACCCTTGCTGTTTTCCGCCACGCGAACCACGGCCCTTTTCGTCTTCGTAAGTGCAGCCGTAGTTCCTAGAAAATTACCCGTCTATGCCACTGCATATAACCATTTTGCCCCACCTGGCCACCCCTTTGCCCTAGCTCCCAAGCGTAGCGGCGCCTCTCCTCACGGCTGCGCTCTAGGCCCCTCTCAGCCCAGCCGCCTCCCTCTCTCCTCCCTACCGCCGCCATCGCGCCCCCCATGGATTGCTCCCCCTCGCCCTCTCAGCCCGGCCGCCTCCCCTTCCCAGACCGGCCGCCTCCGCTCCGCCTCCGCGCCTGTCCTCCCTCCCAGCTGACCGCCGCCTCCCCTTCTTCTCCTCTCCCGCCGGGCATCGCCCTCTCAGCCGAGCCGCCTCCGCTCCGCCTCCGCGCCTGCCCTCCCCTCCCTGCTGACCGCCGCCTCTCCTTCTTCTCCTCTCCCGCCGGGCACCGCCCTCTCAGCCCGGCCGCCTCCCCTTCCCAGACCGGCCGCCTCAGCTCCGCCTCCGCGCCTGGCCTCCCCTCCCTGCTGACCGCCGCCTCCCCTTCTTCTCCTCTCTCGCCGGGCACCGCCTCCCCTTCTTCTCCTCTCCCGCCGGGCACCGCCTCCCCCTCTTCCCCTCTCAGCCCAGCCGCCTCCCCCTCTCCTCCCTACCTCCGTCATCTCCTCCCATGGATTGCTCCCGCTCGCCTCCCCCAAACCCTAACCGCCTTCCGCCTTAGTCCGTCTACGCCTGCTAGCCCCGCCGCCGGCCTATCCCCTCCCTGCCGGGCACCGCCTTCCCCTCCCTGCCGACCACCGCCTCCCCTCTCCCTACCGCCTGCTGCCTCGCCCTCCATGCCGTCCGTCGCCTCCCTCTTCCTCTCTCAGCCCGGCCGCCTCCCCTTCCTAGACCAGTCGTCTCCGCTCCGCCTCCGCGCCCGACCTCCCCTCCCTGCCGGCCGTCGCCTCCCCTCTTCTTCTTCTCTGTCATGGCCACCGCCTCCTCTCTTCCCTCTCATCTTAGACAATATTGGTGATGGAAATAGTGCATAGGCCAACTATTTTGCGATTTCTCTCCTCTTCATCTTAAATCATGCAGATCCACGGCTAAAAGGTTTGTTTAACACCCTCAATTTCCTCCTCTTCTTTTTCTGGTGAACATCAAGATCCTCTAACATTGCAAGACATTTTTTTTATGTAGTACTATGTTCAATTGCCAATAGGTAAATAGTTTCACTATAGAAAATTTTAAAAAGGAGGATGTTAACTTTATACAGCTCCAAAAAAAATATATGATGCATCAACTGTGACCAAGTCGACCTGTAGGTATTCGGTTTATTTTGGGAGGCTAATTCATAGATCATAACCACTAGCTTCTATTGTCTCTTCCTGCATTGAATCTGATCTAAAAACAATACTCTAGGATATATGAATTTAAGATTGTGAAAATCATCTTCGAGTCTTGCCACATAGAACATATTTTTGGGTATTTGACTGCAATTAAAATTCTTATCATTTCCATTGCGAAGTACGTGCTGTAAAAACAGACCACATCTTTTTAGTTAGAAGGGAAAACAGTAGGGGAGGGCCCTACTGTTAGAATATATTAAAGTAGGACAACACTGTACATACATATTTACAAAACAAGAAGGTGAAAATCCATCTTTACCACTTGGAAAAATCGGCCGTGACTATCAGTCTTCAGCGGAACTCTTTACTCCCAACAAATCAACATCAACATTGTATCACTATCACTTTAGCTTTTAATCAACAGTAGCACATTTCAAGTTTTCAGGTTTCTTTTTTAGGTTTCAAAGCCCTCCGCATTTGTATCTCAGACAATATACTTCTTTTCAAAATTTTGTAATTTTGTAGACTTTGAAGTTTTCTCCCATTTGAAAGGCGCACACTGTTCCCTTCACATTAATTTATATGTATCCTGAGTTGTCTTGCACTGAATTTTCAGAACTGTTGAAGAAGAAATATTTGTGGACCAAGAAGATGATCCAAGTATGAATGATGATCATGAATTAGGCCAGATTGCAGTCACTGATATCAAGGATAATAATGTTTACAAGAAAAGATTAGAAAGGCGTGCAAAGCAGTATAAGGTATATTTCTTTATCATTTTCATTTCCTGTTATATGCTTCATCCATGCACATTCATGTATTGTTCTGCACTTATGCCCTTTTGCTGTTAGTTCTGTTTCACTTCTTAGTGCTTCCTCTGCCTTCAACCTATGTGGAATTGGTCTAATTCCGTGCATGATTCTGGCTGTGAGTTGTTTTGATGCACTAATAGTAGAAAATATTGCATGAGACCCTTGCTTATGGATCAACAGCGATAAGAGTGACAAATTTACTCTCTGCTTGAGTGGGCACTGATCGAATCCAGAGTCATGAAGTTCTCTGAGCAATTGTCTGTTAACCACAGCTCTCATATTTATCTCCTTTATTTACTGTAATATACTTACTTTCCAGACAACAACAGAAGCAAACAGTGTAGGAATATGCTTTTGGTTGTGAAAGGAAATTATTTTGTTCGATCAAAGTGGTGATTAGCCTATCTTTCTGTGCCTTCTGTAGATCAAGCTATTGAATCCATGCCGCAAAGGGAAAAAACTGCTCGTCTTAGACATTGATTATACTCTATTTAACCACAGGTCTGCAGCTGAGAATCCTCAGCAACTCATGCGTCCATGTAAGAGCATTTTTCATCACAACTATTATGTTTTGTAATGAGCTGTCGTAAAGTTTTATGCCATAACCTCCTTTGCAGATCTTCACCAGTTCCTCTCTGCTGCATACTCAGAGTATGATATCATGATATGGTCAGCAACTAGGTAAGCCTTTTGCCACCCTTAACTATCAGTTAACTGGTCATATTGTCATGTGAGATAGTAAAATGAAAACAATTGATGTGAAAATGCAGTATGAAATGGGTGGAGTTGAAGATGGGGGAACTTGAAGTTCTTAGCAATCCCAACTACAAAATTACTGCTCTTCTGGATCATTTGGCGATGATAACTGTGCAATCTGAAAAGCAGTCTGTATCAAAAACTTTTGACTGCAAGCCTCTTGGTGTCATTTGGGCGCAATTCCCCCAGGAGTAATTTTTTACAAAATCGTTTTCCGGTTCGCAATAATGCCATGTCAACAGAAGTCGCTGTGTAATGCTGATATTTTGTGCGCGCACGGGACAACAACGATGACTAAGTAGCTCGCATTAGTTGGATGGCAGCTAGCAAGACTTTGGCTCCATCTCCTTCGCAGGTGATTAAGCATTTTTTATCCGGTTTCTTTAAATTATTATATTTCTTCGTCCACTGCTTTTCCATTTGAACTGTTAATTAGTTTCGATGGATGCATTTCAAAGAAATTGATATTAGATTACTTCACTTCTGGTAGAGAACATAAACCATGAAATAGCTCGGGAGAAAGTTGGCAGAGTATTAACATTTTCCACTCGCGCTACAAAAATATGGATGATGCAAGATCGCTTAATTATGGCCAAGGCCTACTTATATTTTGCTTCATACTAATGGTCTTTACATGAAAAGTTATGAGATCCTAAGACTCAGTCTAATTATGTCGCATGACTAATTAAGTGCAGTCTTATATGCAAAATTTGTACACGTTTATAGGTGAGTAAACATGACACTTGGATAAATATATACATCGATTAGTTTTAGCTTCTAATAAGTTTAGCTTCGTTTTGACAGTTGGATAGATATATACATCAGTTAGTCTTATTCTTTGGATCGATTACTTATTTTATCCTATTTGATAATTTTTGCAGGAGAGACTTTCGTTGGAACCCTATTTTGACATGTTGCGGATATTTGTGAGGCAAGCTACAATTTTCAGGGCTTTGGTGACACCTTACCTTCCCATTGTAAATAACACGACATTTCCTTTACTTATTTCTTTAATGTTGCAGCCCTGGAGGTATTTTATGGAGCCAAAGCAAAACATTTGGCATGTTTTGGCCTAATTAGGGTTGATGAATCATGCCTTTGTGGAAGATTATTTATCTGAAACCTGCTGTATATTTTAGAAATGCATAGGAAATATTATATGTATGCTAAAAGAAATATATTGCCTTATTTACATAGGGTTATGCAAAAGCACACATACGTATAGGTATACTCATGTAGCATATGACTTTCTTTTGTTACTTTTCAATCTTTTTAGTTTTTTCAGTATTCTTTTTTCGTCATCACTTCGGCATGAAATTTTGTTTATTACACGTGGACAAACAGGCAACAACATCGATTAGCATTGATAGAGAAAAAAGGCACTCATTAGCCCATTATACAGAACAATGCCCATGCCCACGCATGCCCATGACGCAGCATACAATAGTAGACAACAAACAGACGCGCCACTGCGCGTAAACCCTTCTAGTCTCATCATAAATGCGGGACGATAAGCTTTATGGTGTAGCATCGCAACAAACGCCACCCGCCTCGCGTTTTCTTCCTCCCACCCAGCGCCGCCTCCCGCTACCTCCTCCTGGTCCTCCTTCTCTCCCTTCTTCGTCACAAATAGAGATATAAAATAGAGAACGAGAGATACGACATCTTTATATGAAAACTCTTATAAAAATCCACGGCACACGAAGACGAAACCACTGTATAAGAAGAGATTATATATTTGGCGCACCTTGTCATAAGACTATAGGAGTGCATTTATAGGATAGGAATCAAGAGTCTTTGAAGAATAAGAAATCGAAATAAGATTGGCTGTGGAATGTATGAGTCCAACATGAAAACGGATCCTAATTCGGATTAAACTCCAACAAACTCCACCTTGAGATGAATTTGGATCACACTTTAACGATCTCCACCTTGAGCCAAATTCCTCCTATAGTAAAAACAAATTGTAGTTCCCCTCAAACCATAATTCCGATAAAGAATCCTTGTGTGCTAAAGTGCATCGGACTAATCTGAAAGACCAGAATGATCTAATCTAAACGCTTCTCTGGAAGCCAAATTGAGCAAACATAAAGAAGATCCACACAGCTATCAACAAAGCAGACAAAGAAATCTGGGTCTTCAACAATTCATAACCCCAATAAAGTCTAAGTCTATGCAGCCGACCTTTTGAAATAACTGCTCAATCATCAAAACATAAGTCAAAATTATCACCTGTGGTGCTGAAAAAACTATGGCAAAGAACCCATCTCATACACTGTGAACATGCTCCACCTAAAGCACAAAACTCGGCAAACAATGTTCATGAAGGAGCAATATACACTATGGCCACCACATGCTTCAAACTACCAATGATAGAATAAACTAAAATCCATGATATGGTTATAAGCCGCTTTTATAGAAGAACATCGAGATGAAAATAACATCAATGTGCCATCAATGGAGTATAAAAAACCTCTGCAATAGACCTCTTATATTGAGCTACGATGACCAAAATGTACTGCATCCGCAATACTAAACGTTGTAGTATCTATGCAAAAATAAACTCCTTCTTGCACTTAAATCTTTCATCTCAGATTAAAACTTGGAGCGAAACCTTCGCAAATAAACTACAAAGAGTTGCTACCATCGGGTTATCAAAACGGTAACAAAAACACCAAATCAGTTGACGTCTTAATTGAATCTGAACATGCATAAGCATGTGAGATTTTCAATATGATATTTTTTCCATGTCTCAATATCTCCTCAATTAAATCTGTCTTGGTTGAATTAGCGGAAGAAGTATCTTAATATGCCATGCAAAATAATCCAGAAATTGCTGAAGTATGAACTGATAGCCGATTTATATTGGAGATGGATTGCTCTCGAAATGGCCTCCGACTTGGTGTTGAATCAAGAGCGGAACTCCGTGGTAGGCAGCGACAGGCAGTAACCGAAATAGGAAAAGCGGCTTGCAACACGGATAGGACGTCGAGGTACATATCAGAATTTGGTCGATCCAGATCAGAACGACGAGACGCAACTCGTCCAATCCAATCTGATCTTGTGTTCTCTGTAGTAGATCCAATTTGTGTTCTGATAACTACTTATTAGAATTAAAGGCATAAAATAGAGAACGAGAGACACGAGATTTTTATGTGGAAAACCCTTGCGGAAAAACTACGGGCGCACAAAGGTGAAACCACTATATGAGGAGACATTACATGTTTGGCGCATCTAGCCATGAGGCTACAGGGGTATATTTACAGGGTAGGAACCAAGTCCTTGGAGAGTAAGAAATCGAAATGAAATCGGTGTTATGCATGTGTGAGTCTAACATGGAAACGGATCCTAATTCAGATCAAACTCCAACATTCTTCCTCTTCGATGAGCTTCGTGTGCCTCCACCATCATCCCCGCCGCCTCTGGCCACCGCCCGCGGCTGGCGGCGCCCTCGCCACTCTGGCCCCTTCCCCCTGCCGTCATAACTGCCCTAACCATCTTAACTCCAGTTGTGTGTACCAAACCCCTTGTCGCCGCTGCCCACCATCCTCCAGCCACCTGCAGCTTTCTCCTGCCGTCGTTCCTCCACCTCCTCAACCTCCCTCTAAAGGGCACAGTGGTAAACGCCGAATCCTAACCTGAACCTGGCGGCCAGAGAAGAGCTATGTGAGGAAGACAAAGGAAGCAGAGAGAGCTTCCTGACGAAGAAAAAAAAACACAGGTAGCTATCCCATCGGGAGGTCTAGTGTTTCTCTTTTAATTAGCACATACTTCCATGGTTAAAATGATATGTGAATATACTTAACTCTTACGGTACTTGATCTGACCTCCTACAGGTAAAAGATCACTGATTATTGGATCAATATCTTTCCTTTACTAGTCTTAGGGTTTGTGGATCGTCTCATCTCCTATGGCGGTGGCGCTGGCGCTGACGCTGCCGACACAACCAAGTATGACAATAAGCTCCCTCCAGGCCTTCTCTAGTGGTGTGGTTAGCTCTAGCGCCCTCGACCGGAAAACTTTTAGAAGATATGGTTCCCATAGCCCTAGCTTTGCTTCTGGGGTTGGTGGCTTTTGTTTGCCTATATGTTGGGTTTGTTGTTTCGAGTCACTAGTTGTATTCCCTTTCCATGATGGCATCAGACGAATTTCCTGGGTTTTTTGGTTTTCTTTTGGACGCCCTTGGGGTAGATTTGGAGGTTAATCCTCTTTGGACAGATCAAATCCCAATGTTTGTAACGTATTTTTTGGTTGATTTAGCCACTTCCTCTAGATAATGGAATCTTTAGTTCTAGATAAAAAATATATATATATGCTATGTTCATCCATTCTACAGCCTATGTATAGAGTTACGATCATAAGAGTAAAAAATCGCTAGATCCGACATTAGATCAGATAAAATGACTGGGATAATGTGGATGCATCTTAAAGCTTACAATTCATAATGTGACGAAAATGAATTAACAAATTTTCTGGGATCCTCTTTAAATTTACATATGTACATGAATATTTTTATTAATCTAATCAGCTTCTTAAATTGTAATTGTATCCATTAATCAGACTGTTCATTCCAGCGGACGCAACCGGTGATAATTAAGGGTATGTTCTTTTCAGCTTATCTGTCTTATTTCTTATTTGCTTATTGACTTATCTCGTAACTTCGAGGATTTGCCAAGGTGGCCTCGAGAATTGGACGCCCTTCGTTTTAGGATTTAGGGAGCTTTTAGACACGTCTACGAGATAAAAAAAAATAGATTTAAAAAGTAATAAAAAAGTCAAATAAGACACGAAATAAGTCAGATAAGACACGGCTTATTTTGAATTATTTGACTTTTATTACTTTTTGAATCTATTTTTTTATCTCATAGGTGTGTCTAAAAGTTTTCTAAATCCTAAAAACTAAAAGCATCTGACTCTCGAGGCCATCTCGAGAAATTCTCGAAGTTACGAGATAAGTCAAATAAGCAAATAAGAAATAAAACAGATAAACTGAAAGGAACATGTCCTAAGATGGTAGAAAACAAAAGAATTCGAGGGTGTCCAATCCAATGATCGATCCATTCATTTTTTATTAAAAAAAACAATGATCCATCGAGGTGGGGCGGTCGAGTTGGAACATCAGATAGACCTCACACGTGGGACGTGGCAATGTTGCTCGCAATCATGCATGGACACAACTCAAGAAATTAAATATGGAAACAGAAGCTTTGAATAATTGCGTCCATGGACCCGTGATTTTTGAGGGTTTTTTTTTTTTAAGGAAATTAAGACGTGATCTCCCTAGCAAGCTATATCACGTGTCTCCCATCCATATTTTTAACACTATAATTCCTGTGAGCCCAGATTATTTCGCCGTCCGATCTGCTCCTTGCTAGCCATCCAGCCGTCCGTGCTTGGCCCCTCCCGGAGGGAAAGATTTGCAAAAAGCCTTTACTTTATTTGATTTCACGTTAAAATTCCCATAGGTTCGCATCAGAGTCCCCAATACATTGTCGTGATCTCATGGATTTGCAGAAGTTTTCATCTACACCCTCCTCCTTTTTAGATTCTTACAGCACAGCCCTTCCACCGATGTAGATTATCATTTGCTGCTAGACTCCTCACACACCTCCTGCCACCATATAGATAGCTACCGTCATTTCCTCCGCCAAACCCTACCTATTCTCTCTCTCTCCCACAATCAGCACCGCCTCCTCCAACTCCCACCACATATCCCACCCCATAGGTCGTGGACATGGCGTCGGCACCGCCTCCACCCTTTCTCATCCTCCCCTTCCTCTCGTCGCACCAAGTCGCCCTCTCCTCGCACCGCCGCCGGTGTCGATCCATCATCCCACGTCACCATCATCACCAACCTAGGCCTCTCCGATTGATATCACTATGATCTGATCGATCCATCCTCCAGTGGTGCCACCGCAACAAACCAGGGCTCTTCCCTGTGACTCCGAGCTCTGGGTGTCATCCTCCGCCTCCCACCGTCGTATGGCTCCACCCCTCTCCCACACTTTCCACCGCCAGTGACGCCTCCCCCTCTAGTAATTAAAATAGTGCGTGGTGCTAGCTGTAGCTAGGCCAAGGAAAAAATATCGTTGCCAAAAAATTGTATATAATCGATGGGATTTTTCTAAAAAAAATATATCGTCAAAAACTACCAAAATATATGATAATACTAAAATGTGCCAGAAGTTCCAATCTATCGTCAATATCTCGGTTAGTTCTTTCTAAAACTAGCTAAGTATTTGTGTTTTGCTACGAACAAATATTATATTACTTTCCACTACATCAAATTTAATTTGTTTCACTCATGCCATCAGCTCCGCTTTCAAGCATTTACATTCGACTGCATCATGCTTTCGCGTTGGACTCCATCGTGCTTCCACCCCCTTTAATTTGGTACTTCGTCCGATCAAAATCACATCGTTTGAAGTACATACAAATCAAAGTTTTAAATTATATAAGTAGATTTGTCTCGAAGTGTACTTTCATAATAATATAATTTTAATGGGTTTTATAACTAAATTTATCAGTAATTAGTTATCATAGGTGCATTTTAGACATCATGTCATGTGCAAAATGACAACTATTTGTGATGGGTTAGAGTATATTTTAAGCTGATCGAAAGTTTTTTTTTAAAAAAAATACAACATGCTAAAAAAAGAAAGCTAGATAGAATGATTTGGTATATCTTAAGTTCATCGAAGACTTTCTAAAATACAATGCATTAAAATAAGTAACCAATCCTAATAAAAAGAAAGTACCTGTACAATATCTTGTACATTGGATGAAAGATGGAGGGTGGAGATGGATGGCATACCATCATCGCTATTATCATCAGTTGAGGCTTTTTAATAGTAGAGATTTAAATGTATCGAATTTTTAAACGCATGTTTTTTAACAAACATTGCACCGGTGATCGCCAATAATCAGCGGGATTTCAGCGCAATTTTAAACTAGAGGCATGCATGCTCAATCATATTTGGCTAGCTAGCTCGTACTTTGATGTTTTCTTTTCATTTTTTAGAGGATTCTTTTTTCAATTAGTTCCATATTAATTGGTGACGATATACGTGGCCTTCTAATCTGTGGGAAATGGCCCAAACAAAATGAAGTTACGGGCCTCAGGCGACGGGCCTTCTCTCGGAAACCAAGCACCAGTTAAAGGGAAAACAGGGGAATCCAATCCAAAGAAAGAGGTGATTGGTTAGTATGATTGCTTTAAAAAAATTTCATATAATAGGAAATTCTCTTCTAGATTTTTGAGGATGGATTTCTAGTGTAAGCGCTAACCACTTTTTTTTGTTGAGAATTCCCATACATCTTCTCTCTTCCTCTCTCTCCATTATCTATTTATTCTATTATTATTTAGTATTAAAATTCTTTTTTTTTTCAGTGGTATCCATGACTCATGTAGATTTTAATCATGCCGTCCAGCGCAATTTGACAAGTTTAGACATTTCAATCATGTGTATTTCTATACTTGTATTTTTTAAAAAAAAAAATCGTGTGAATCAAAGAGACTACCTGAGTTGGTGGGTTCATCGGTATGCGTGTATACTTTTGGAATCAATGGAAAAATCAGTTATATGAAAACTAGACATAATCAACCCAAAATATATAATCAAAATACATGTCCAATAGAAACTTCGTCAAAAGATAAATGATTTAAAAATGCATAAGAAAGTGCTATTAAAATTAGAAGCAATAAAAGAAAGCAAAAGCCCACACATTCGTCTGTGGCTTTTATAATAGGTACACACTCAACGATAGTAGGAGCTGAGGGAAATCTTGAACGCGTGGTTATAAATTATAAAGATTAAACGATAATGCAGGAGATGTGTTTCTCATAAGGAAAACAGAAAATTACACTCTTGCCCTCTCAACATGTAGTGAAGTCTCGCTTTTAGTCTCTTGAACTTAAAATTTACTCTTTTTTTTGTTTTTTTCAACTTGCATCCGTTTGCACCATAGCCCAAAACCGTTAGACATACCATCAAATTCTAAGGTGTTACTTGCTTATTTTGTTCCCATTCGTGCTTTTTTTTATGAGATGACACGCCACCCCTCCCTCTCTCTAAAAAAATCAACTTCAAATTTCAAAAATCCAAAATTTTGAATTTTTAAAAATCAACTTTTCAAAAAAATCAAAATCGTTCAAATTTCCAAGAAAATTCGTATTTGAAAGTTTAAATAATTTCAAAATTTGAAACTTTAGTTTTGAATTTTTTGTTTTTAAACATGTAAAAATTCTAGTTCAAAAACTTTTAAATTTTCAAAATTTCAAAAATCCAAATTTAAAAATTTTGAAAATTCAAAATGTCAAAGTTTCAGAATGTCCGAAAATTTAAAATTGAAAATTCAAATTCGAAGGCATAAAAAATTTGAATTTGAAATTTTGGTTAGAAAAATTTTTAACTTGATTTTTTGAAAAATATTCAAAGTTGAATTTTTTCAGAGAGATGGGGAGGGAGGTGATGTGGATGCCACCTCGTTGGAAAAACCATACACGTGGTAGCCACAAAGCAGTTAGCAGGAAACTAACGCTCACCCTAGCATTTAACAGTGACCATAACTGTTTTGGGGCTGTGGTGCAAACGGATGCAAGTGCAAGGGGCCAAAAAAGTAAATTTCAAGTTTAGGGGGGTAAGTGAGACTTTGTTACAAGTTTAGGGGCAACGTTGTAATTTTCTCTAAGGAAAAATTATGGTTTTTGTCGAGGATTGGTAAAACGTGTAATTACATATTTGCCCCTGGCAGATAAATTAGTCCTAGTGGATTCCCTTGGAGATAATGCCTAAGGAAGGGTCCGACAAGCCCATACATGTGAGTTGAGGGAGTGTTATCGCGTTAGCACGAGCTTGCGAATTGAACTTTTGTTCTTATGCTCATATAGCGAGCGTCCTTGCTTGTAAGGCGAGCATCCATGCCCACGAACTAAGCGTTGAGCTCGTTGCTCGGATGAACGCCAAGAGTGCAAGCTTGAAGCTCGTTCCCAGGTGTAACGGACACCCCAAGTGATGCACCCACTACGTCCATGATCTCAGAGCCGTTGCTTGGATGGAGGTCTATGTTTAACTTGTATTTAGGGTGCAGTTAATGCCATTATTGCCTGTAACTAACAAAGTAATTAGAGGGTTAGTGTGCTGAGTCGTCGTAATAGTATAAATACCCTTCCTCGATTGGCGAGAAGGGAGAGATTCTTGTCTATATACAATCAACAACGCGCTAGAGTAGGATTATTATCTCCGCTATGAAAGGCTCGAACTAGGATAACTCGCCTTTGTCTCCCATAGTGTTCTTGAGGATTCTGCATCTTCCAAAGCTAAATCTCCAATGGAAAGGGACCTAATTGATTGCTCAATCAATAAGTAAGCTCGACAGGAGCTTGTTTCCCAATCATCGACAGCTGGCGCCATCCATGGAGACTGATTAGATCCTTCGCCAGAGAGTTCCTAGGGAATGCCACATTCTTAGGGCACTCAGGATCTTTGCGTCTTCGACGGGATCGAGGATGACGACATGCACTACACCGACGGTGAGGTGGCTAGGATCACCAACCCGAAGGATCATACTAAGGCTGGGAGTCCTTCCCCAGCCGCTGCGGTGCAATACACTCTCAGCTATAGAGCATGGGCTCATAGTACATTCCTAAGCCGCTCCTTGACCGGTTTAGAGAGGTTTCGGGACGGGAAGATACCCCCATGGCTGATGAGGATGATGCTGGACTTTATGAGGGTTTGGACATTCCTGACCATATGGAGTCCAAGCATGAAACTGCATCGTGTAGTGATACCATGATGTCGCCGTCATGCCCCTTGAGTAGTCGGAACGTCAACATGGCTGAGGGGGATGACAACCTCGGACGCAGCCCGACACCATTGGTACGAAGCTGAACAAAGTAATCTGGACGAGTCCATGAATAGGATGTTGGCTAGTTTCCAATGGTGAGCTAGAGACGATACTCGCATGGGCTCCTACCTAGAGCCGGATGCCCATGAGAACATGCACGGCTTACGAACCCCGAGCACGTGTGTGTGGAGCTGAATACCCCTATCGTGCATAATAGGAAGAGGTTACATGCATTTGCCACGGTTGTTCGTGATTTCTAGAATGTCCCTGATCTGCTGGACCCACAAGCTTTAGGGGTAGTTATGGTAGAGGATCTAGAGAAGCTCGCTTCCGAGCTCACCCCACGAGCGTTACAGCTGGTTGAGAGAGTCCGGAGCCCTGCCCGGGAAGATGGGAGGAGTGATGCCAATGACCAGTGGCGCGGAGAGTCCTTGAGTGTTTCTCGGGAGCATTATACTTGTTGGGATCAACATCAGGGTTGCTCTTGGAGTTACTCCTAAGGAAGTTCAGATGGATATCGTGGGCATGCTCGAATGTAGCACTCAATATCGAATAGGTCCTCGCCGCGTTGGCACAGGGAAGTCTTCTCCCGGTTAGGACCATGAGTCAGAGACTATCCTTACGATAATTATCGTAATTCACAAGGTCACAGTGGCTAACGAGGTGACGTCTCATATGGGTGCCGACCCTTTTCATGAGCCCTAAGAGACGTTGTCTGGCCTAGCAAGTTCAAACCTAGGCGCGTTGAGAGATACAACAACACACAAAATCTAGATGAGTTCCTCTCGATCTTTACCACCGGCATATTAATGGCGGCAGGAAGGGATGAAGGTGTGATAGCCAATTACCTTCCCACGATGCTTGACATAAGCGACTCGAACCTAGCTTTCAACCAGCGTGAAGGCTCGATCAGAAGTTGGACGTGGCTTAGCAATGCTCTTTGAAGTAACTTCCAAAGCTACAGCACCCGCCTGGGTAGGTAGGTCGACCTCAAGCGGCTTATCCAGACCGAGGACGGATCTCTGCGACACTTTATTCAGAGGTTCATAAAGGTCCGCAATTCAATACCGAGTGTCTCAGACGAGGTTGTGATCAAAGCTTTCAAATTTGGGGTTAGCGATGTCCGGTTTACTCAGGACTTGGAGATTAAACCGAACATGACGGCTAGCGAGCTCTTCCGCATAGCCGACCGATATGCATGGAGCATTCCGGGAAGAAGAAAACTTCATCGGTAAAGAAGAAGGGTAAGAAAAAGAATAAAAAAAGCCTCCCCTCCTTCCTTGATCACCACGGTCGAACGACACTCGACCCTAGCATAGCCAATTCCATCGCAACAGCCTACTCAGCTTGCTCTGCAGCCATTGCCTCAGCCCTGGCCTCAAAACCTCGGACAGAGGCAACATGGGAACAATGGAGACGGGAATAGGTGACAACCACCGCAGCATCAAATAAAGTTGAATCATGAAAAGTGTGTTTTCGATATTCGAGTAGGCAAGGTTCTAGGCTACATGATTGGTTTGGGAGGAATCGACGCAAATCCCCAAAAAATAGGATGCATTCCCCTTTAAACGTGAAGGAGGTGCAAACTTTGACAGGACAAATGGCGGCGTTAAGCCCTTGTATTTCCCAGCTTGGTAAGCATGGTCTTCCATTCTTGAAGGTGTTATGTAACCACAACGGCTTTATTTGGACGAATGAAGTGGAAAGCTCCTTCCAGGATTTAAGCGATACATATCTAGCTCACCTGTCTTGACTACACTAAGGTAAAGAGAGGAGCTACTCTTGTACCTGGCAGCCACCCCTAAGCCATTAGTGCTGTCTTGACAATTGAACGTGAGGGTATCCAACGATCGGTTTATTATGTTAGAGAAGTCTTATATGGACGAAAGGAGCGCTACCCCGAGGTCCAGAAGCTTCTCTATTCATTATTTACGGTCTCTAGAAAGCTCCAGCACTATTTTTAAGCATTCAAGATCGTGGTCTCGATAAATTTTCCTCTTGGGGAGATCCTAAGAAACCAAGATGCTAGTGGCCGCATTGCCAAATGGGCTATGGAACTTATTGAGTTCGACATTCACTTTCGGCCCGCACGGCGATAAAATCCCAAGTCTTGACAGATTTTATAGTTGAGTAGACAAATCTCTCACCACCTGTGACAGACTTGAACAAAACAAAAAAAATAAGGTTGGACCATGTATTTTGATGGTTCGCGTGCATATGAACGCTCGAGGGCTGGGGTTGTTCTTGTTTCCTCTCAAGGGGAACAACTCCATTACGTAATCCAATTACACTTTGCTGCCATAAACAATGCTGTAGAGTATGAAGGCTTACTGGCCGGGCTACGAGCATGCAAAGTGCTCAGTATTCAACGACTCACTGCGAAAGAGGATTCACAGTTGGTCATAATCCAGGTAAACAAGGATTCACAGTGTTCTGACGACTCAATGTCGCTTTACTTAGTAGAGATGAGGAAGATGGAGAAACACTTTAATAATTTCAAGGTATCATACATCCCTAGGAAGGACAATTCCCTAGTCGACCAACTTTCTAACCTCGGTTCCTCACAAGATTCCACTCCAACGGGCGTGCTCATAGAGCACTTGTTAAAGCCCTCCACTCCCAAGGAAAAGGAGGCATTTGAGACAAGCGATAATGTCTCCTTCCTTGAGCGAAGTGTAGATTGGATGACGTCATTCGTCCAGTACTTAACGCATGGGACACTGCCCGAGGATGCAGCTGAGAGTTCCAGGCTAATAAGAAGATTCCCATCATTCAAGCTGGCTGAGGGATTCCTATATCGCAGAGGAGCTCTAGGGTTCCTCTCCAAGTGCATCTCTCAAGAAGAGGAACAATTTTTGTTAAGAGATATCCATGAGGGAATATGTGTGGCCATTTGTCTTTTCGGACAATGGTGAGCAAAGCCTTTCGGATGGGATATTACTAGCCCACAGCCTTGGACGACTCAAGGTCGATTGTGACAACTTGTCGGGCATGCCAGTCCTATGCCCGCAAGGTCCATCAACCTGCGTACGCCTTGCAAACAATCCATTTTTCATGGCCGTTCTCGACCTGGGGAGTCGACATACTGGGTCCTTTCCCTCGGGTTCAGAGAGGCTGCACGCACTTGGTCATAGTCATTGACACTTTCACTAATGGCCTATTTGGTTGCTTTGCTCCCTCTAGCCTGGCTCGTACAAGTTATCCAGGCTGCTGTGAGACGGGCTGAGTGGATACAAGGGATAGTGTTTGGTTGACTCCATGAGATGAGCCAAGTTGTTGACAGATGTTGTTTGGTTGCTTGCATGAAAGTGAATGGGACACAATAAATACAGCCTGATAAGAGGGACCCACCGAAGCACATATGCCTATGCGAGCCAGGCTCGCTGGAAACGGCCAGATTTCTCATTTCCATGCGGCCTGGTTGAAGGGGTCAATTTGCATCCCGATGGCCTGGCTCCAGTTAGCAACCAGGTAACCAAACAGTCACTGTCGACGATTTGTGTCGGCAATGTATTTTAGGGGGCGATGCGAAAGATCACAACTATGATGGTAGCACAGGGAGCCGAATTTATACAGGTTCGGGCCCTCGAGGGGAGGTAATACCCTACTCCTATGCTCGTGGATTGTATTATGGTGGATGTTGATGATGATTGTAAGATGTGGGATTGGATCTCGAACTAGGGGCCCTGGACCCCCTTTATATAGTGCAGGGGGTCGGGTTACAGATAGAATCCCTAATCCGCGTATGGAAGATACAGATATAACCGATTCGGCTACGCCTATATCCATGTATTCGAGTAGGAGACGAGTTCGTTTCCTTATAGATCATCTCAAGCCGCGCCAGCCTCCAAGCCCGCCTTCTAGAAGGCCCAGTTGACTCGGCCCAAGAAGATGGTATGTCCAGTAGTGTATCTTCGGATACCCAGGGCCCATGTTTTCCACAGTCGCGGGCTTGCTCGCGCGGGTCTGGCCAGGCCAAAGCCAGAGAACCAAACACACTATAAGTGGATAGAGGCCGAGCCCTTCTCTTCAATAACCGCCTAGATGACAAATTTTTTTTCCACAATAACATAGTCACTCCTTCCGAGCCGCTTGATTACAAACAATGGAACTCAGTTCACTAGCAAATTGCTCTAGGAATATTGCGGGGACATAGGCACTAAAGTTTGCTTCACTTCTATAGCTCATCTGTAGAGTAACGGAGCAGCTCAACACTCGAATGGTCAAATTATGCCGGCATCAAGAAATGGGTTTTCAAGCACCTAGTTCGATGTAAGAAAACATGAGTGGATGAGCTCCCTTCCATGCTATGGTCGGTACGCACTACGATGAGCTGCACCACGGGGGAAACCCCCTTCCAGCTCATGTATAGTGCAAAAGCCATGCTGCCCACTGAAGCCGTGCTTGGGTCACCCAAGGTTGATATGTTGGATATGTTGACCAGGAAAGTGAGAGACTTCTGGACGTCGACCTCGCTGAAGCTCGGCGCGAGCAAGTATGGCTGCATTTAGCCATTTATCTACAATCTCTCTGCAGGCACGCAGCCAAGACCATTCGACTAAGGACTTTGCAAGTTGGTGACCTTATCTTACGACAAGTTCAGGACCTATCTAGAGCCTACAAGCTTAGTCCTAGGTGGGAGGGTCTGTATAAGGTCATATCCGTAATACGCTCGGGGGTTGTTTGCCTAGCAATGGAGGATGGCTGGGAGCTCCACAGCATGTGGAATATCGATCTTCGTAAGTTCCGTGTGTAGTTTCCACCTTTTCTTCTGCTCTTAGTTTTTTGCGCTTTTCTAAAACCCTGCCCTTTGTGCCTTCATGTTATTACCCTCCCAAGAAATGTGAAAGTGCAAGGGCTCCTCCCAATGATAAGCCGATCTCTCTTCGCACAAAGGCATCCCATTTTCACATGCTATTGACGTTGGGTTGTCTTCTGAGTGGCAGAGACATTCATTCCCATCTTTTAAGAGCTCTGCCAGCGCGCATGACAATGGCAAGTATACATGGCCATGGTGAAACAGCCAATTTTGTTTGCCACCGAAAGGGTACATCCTATGTAAGCTGATTCTCATCGCAACAGACGCCCTACGTTGATTTCTAAACGAATATTAGCTGTAAGAACCTCGTCAATGATGTTTACCATAAAATTGCACGTTCTTCCCTTTAATTTGATCAAGTCTATGCTCATAATCCCAGGAGCATACACAAGGTCACTAGGGATAAGACTGTGCGCGTGTTTTCTCTCTGTGGCCTTGCCTATGCTCGCAACCTTGGAGCATAAGTTTGGGAACTGGCGTCGTGGTTTTTTTTCCTTCTGTCCCGTGTACAAGACTTAAGCTTGCAAACTAGGGACATAAGACATGTACATAGTGGGGGCTGGAAAGGTGTAGGCTACCATGTTTTCAAAAATGTGCTCGTTTCTTGCTCGTTTCCTTTGTTTCTCGCTCCTCTTTGTGTTTGCTTTTTGCAAGAATTCGCTTTCCTTGTACTTGAAGAACAAAAGGAGACGAATGAGTGGATAATTGTATTCAAGTGCAAAATATTTTTTACATTCGAGCCAGGAGTTTTTCTAAAGTGTCGTTTGCTTGAGTTTCTCCAGCTTCAAGGATGAGAGATTCTCCCTCATCTCTTCGAGCTTCGTCTCGAGCTGAAGAACTTTGATCCTAGCGGCCCGACCTTCTTGCACTTCAGTGCGTAGGCGTTTTATCTCCTCCTGGTTCTTCTTGAGGCACTCGGAGACTTCCTTGGTGGTTGTGGTCAACGTTTCAACCTTCTCAGAGGCTTCTTTTGCGGCCTCGGTCAGTGTTTCGATCTTGTTCTCCAAAGCCTTAGTCCGCTCTTGCTCTTGCTCAAGCTCGAGCTCGAGCTCGGTAACCTCGGCGTCTTTGGCCTTCTCCCTGAATTTAGCGACCGTCTTCTCAACTTGCTCCACGTAGTGTGCATTTTCTGCTTTAGTCTTGGCCTTGAAGTCGTTGAACCTCCACTGAAGCTCCTCCATTCTAGCCTCTCGCTCGCTCTCGGTTTTCGCCCACTCTTCTTAGAACACGGTATTCTCTGTGTAGTCCACAAGTGTTTCCTCCACCACTTGAGTGCCAACAGGTCAATGCCTCTCCTTAAAAATATCTTAACTAGGTGGTGCTTGTTGTCTTACCCTATGGAACCGAGCCAACATGTGGAGCCAAATTTGCCCGAGAGCGCCCCCCTACGCGAGTGCTCGGTACTACTCCAGCAGCTCCTTCACACGATCAAAGTGGGCTTGGTCGTCGTTGCCTTCCCGAGATACCTGAGCAATGTCCCAAGTAGGTGGTGTGATTAAAAAGTTAATCACGGTTTAGAATCCATCACAAGATCGAGTAAATGGTCGAGCTATCACAAGGGTGGCACGCATCTCGCCTTGAGCTTGACTGGTATCATGCGGCAAATGGATTAGTATGTGAGTATATTAAGGTTCAGCCGATATAATTATTTTGTGCATTCGGGAGGGTCAATACGTCCTACCAGGAATCGCTATTGACTTATGGTTTGGAAAAAGGCTTCCGAGACTACGGCCGCTTGCGTATGAACCTAACGGGGCATACACTTAATGGCTTGGAATATATCTAATAGACTGGATCTATTAGCAGGTTTTGCGGATACCGATCCGTGTAGGATTAGAGTCCTAATAGACCTCTAGTGTAGAAGCCCATTAGTGCGCTCCATATAAGGGGAGGCGTGGAGACAGCACAGGCTGTATGTGTACGAGTTCACCACCACGAACCCTAGCCGTCACGCCCTACCCACCTCCTATTAACCCTAGCCGTGCGTGCGGTGCTAGCACACCGGCACACGGCGTTTCGCCTCTGGACATGTGGATACCATAGATCCGCTGCTGCGATTGATGTGACGCTGATCAGCGACGAGGAGGAGAAGGTCGGCGAGGTCGACCACTTTCTCTACGGCAGTATATATGACGTTACCGTGGTGGTGCTCGGCGAGGACGAGACATTCGGCTTGCCGTGAACGAATACCTCCTGTACTTTGACATGCATAATGTCGGACTAGACTACTCCGATTCTTCTTTTGCTACGGCTGCGTGTCAAGGGTAACAATCTGTAATTCCCTACTCGCATGATGTCCGGTGTGTTTATGGTAGAAATTTTTAAATTGTAATAGTGTAACCTATCCATTCCCCAACAGTAGGCTATGTATAGTTTCGACATTTCATTGCTCCAATTAGACAGTGAAGAATCAAGAGATGCAAAAGATGCTAATTAATCGATCCGATTGCGGGTAGTCGGGTACGTACTACAGTCCGTCTGCAGGAAAAGATTGACGTCTCGACGGCCTGGAAATTTCTCGAGACAAGCACATCTATTTAAGCAAGCGTCCGTCGAGACAACGCTGTTTTCCGATGTATATAAGAGGACCCACAGAGATAGCTGTCGGGAAAAGCTGCCACCTCCCACTCGTTGACAGTTGACCACGACTTCTCTCGACGGCCCATAAACCTTCCAGAATACTTTTCTCAACGGCTTAAATAATCGTTGATAAAAATGCGTCGTTAGCCGGTATGAGCCGACAATAACGTTTCCCCGACGGCTGTGGGTTGGGCTGTTGAGAAAAGTATTCCCAGCAGTTTACTGCTGAGAGAAGTCATTGTCTCCACTGGTTCTGATGACGGCTAAGGGCATGTTCTCCCCAACTTATCTAATCTGCTAATCTAACTTATCTCGTAACTTCGAGAATTTCCTGAGGTGGCCTCGAGAGTCGAATGCCTTTGGTTTTTAGGATTTAGGGAGATTTTAGACACGCCTACGAGATAAAAAAAAGAATTCAAAAAGTAATAAAAAATCAAATAAGTCAATATAAGCCACGTCTTATTTGACTTATTTCGTGTCTTATCTGACTTATATTGACTTATTTGACTTTTTTTATTACCTCCGTTTTTTTTAATCTCGTAGACTTGTCTAAAAACTCCCTAAATCTTAAAAACCAAGGGCATCCGACTCTCGAAGCCACCTCGGAAAATTCTCGAAATTACGAGATAAGTCAGATTAGCAGATTAGATAAGCTGGGAAGAACAGGCTTAATCTCAATGGCCGTCGAAAATAATTTCTATCGACAATTTAGGGCTTTTCTCGACAGTTAGGACCTATCTGTCGAGAAATATGCCTTTTCATATAGATATTAACCTAAGTCGGACAACAAAGCAAATAAAACCGTACACACTTACACACCATGCAAGCATGCATGTTGCGTACGTACGTACGTACTCCAATCCGATTCAGTTAAGTAGTTGCACTGCGCACCGGCCGGGCAGTCCGTTTGGGAGTACGTACGCACTGAAGACGGCGAGCCCTCTTTGCACCGGAGCAACGAACCGTACGTCGGCGCCATTATTTATAAGCCAAACATAACAATTTAAGAGCTAAGCCGTTTGCAGGGCAGACCACCAACGGCGCCCGGCCTCGCCTTATTTATTCCGCGCGCGGCTGCAGCAGCTCGCGTGCACACACGATCGATCGGCCACTTGAACTACTCTCCGACGGCCGGCACGAGGTTTGGTTATCTTTGTGTTGCACCGGCCGGCCGGCCGGCGACGAGGTTTACGTTACGTCGATGGCGGCCGCCGCATTAAGGAACGGTTTCCTGGTCCTGATGCTCGCCGCCGTCGCGGCCTCACTGCTGATGGTCGTCGACGCCGCCGCCGGGACGACGGCGGCGGCGAGATCGGGCTCGGCCGCTGCGGGGGTCACGCTGCACGTCGAGGGTCACCAGGTGCGTGAGCTTAATCACTTCTCTCTTGCTCTCTCGCTCTTAATTATACCAATGTACGTAGTTGCACTTGCCGGAGATAACAACTAAGTTCTACTTAATTACTAATTACTCGAGCTCGAGCGTTGCTGCGTTTCGTATAAGCTAATCGTTAGTTTCTGCATGAACGTACGCGACGCATGTGTGTGTATTGCGCAGGTGCTCGTGGACAACGGCGTCGTGCAGGTGGCGCTGTCCAGGCCGCAGGGGCAGATCACCGGCGTCCGCTACAACGGCGAGCGCAACCTGCTGCACTTCACCCACGACGGCAACTCCGGCGGGTACGTACCTAGCTACCTAGCTATCTACGCCTTCTTCTCCGACGAAGTGTTCGTTAAACAGCAACGAGTTGACGGCAGGCAAGCAAGCATGCATGCATGCATGATCTGAACATATATCTGCGACGAACTGCATGCAGGTACTGGGATGTGGTCTGGAACTTCCCCGGGTCCGATCACCCAAGAGGCATGATCGACATGTAAGTGTTAGTAATTAATTACCTTGGTTGATCAATGTCATCTTTTAATTAATCTCTCCGATCAATCCACCGCCTTGGTGTGATCGGCTTCATTGATCCCCGATGTTTAAGTTCCTGCATGCATCTCTGGCTAGTTCCCAAGGATGTCTGACTGATTGAAGTATAGTATATAAGGGTACTCTCGATGGGTTGTTACTAAAAATATGCCATGTCATATAGTAACAATATAAGAAACAATGCTTTCAATACATTGAAACTATAGGTGGGCCCATCATTAATCTCTCCCTCTCTTCTCTACTATTAAAAAGAGGCTTGTGGTGGTCACTGGTAATAGGTTATTTCATATAAATTACCCACCATACCATTCTACACTCTATGTTTAAGTGGCTCTTTGTTTTGCACTTTACTTGAATAGTATATTCGATTTGTTATTTTAACCTTGAGATTCTGTTGCAAAACATCTTCTCTAGATGCGATCTACTATTACAATAAATGATTTAGAATTTTATTATTTTTTGATGTTCCGTTATAAAATACGGGCATTCAGCTAGTTCTCTCTCATCTAGGCATGTATCAAGCGATTTGGTTGGTGTGTGATTGTGTAGTTATGGCTGTGACTCACTCCTAGTTAATATTTTGTATTGGTTCTTGTATAGTAAATGTTATTTAAAATAGTAGCAACTCCCTTATCTCTCCGCTATAATTACCTTCCACATCAGCGTTTTATCCTACGTGATGATTTTGGTAACAGCTTTAGTAACCTCATTGAGAATGCCCTAATACTCCACTACATAAACTGAAAGAGACACCATTGGTTGGCACTTGGCACTATAGCAGCTGCTGCTTAAGCTCCTTGAGCTGTCACAGCTCAAACCATATTTTAACATGATCAACCAACCCATCATCAGCAATGTCATACTAGTCTCATTTAAGACCTCTTTACTCACAAGCTTGTAAAGGTCAGCTATCTGTTTGGAAACCATAAAAAAAATTGAATTATATTGATTCAAGAAACGCCGCCAGCACAGCCAAAAACAACTCCTTTGATTGGCATGATGAGGCTCCATTACAAGCTAACCTACTACACATGAATGAGCACCGAAAGGATGCCTCCTAATTACATATTAACAGCACACAACGGTAAACTGCTTCTCCAGGAGACCAGGACAGTCTGAAAAGCAATGGCCTATTTAACACCTTCAGAAAATCATTGCTGAATTAATAGTAAACAGAACGTACACTTGTTCAGTTAATTTCGAAGAATTATTTTTTTCCTTTTCTTCGTTCGAAACATAATGGCAGTAGTACGTTAGTTTTCCAAGGGATAGGATCGATCGATGAATTTGCGCCGTAGTCTTAACGAATGAGTGAATTAAGCTTATTCAAATTCCCAAATAGGCTGGAAAGTACAGAATTCAAGGTGGTATCCTCAAGCGAGGAGCAAGTGGAGCTTTCGTTCAAGAGCACATACAATCCATCGCGGCGAAACAGCGTCCGGCTAAACATTGACAAGAGGTGATTCATTCTTCTTGATCTTGGACAAATTGTGCTGATGATGAACTAGTTAGTTCTCCTGCAATTAATACAGTGTCACTGACACTTGCAACGGTTGCCTTTTCAGGTTAGTGATGCTCAGAGGAAGCTCCGGGTTCTACTGCTACGCCATCTTCGAGCATGCGAGAGATTGGCCTGCTCTGAACATCACCGAGGCTCGGCTCGCCTTCAAACTGAACACGGGCAAGTGAGTAGTAGTATACTTTATTTGCTGTGTTGTTCGGTCATTCAGCTTGGTGATCTTCTTGTGTCTGTCACCGCTGTACTTCTGGTCCTTTGTCCATAATTTCACAGGGTTATTTCTTGACCTGCACTGCACCGTACCCCTAATGAAACTTAACATCGTGTGTCAGGTTCAACTACATGGCGATCTCGGACGATATTCAGAGGTACATGCCCAGCGCAGCGGACAGGGAAGCTCCCCGTGGCGCTCCATTGGCGTACAAGGAGGCCGTCCTGCTCGTCAACCCTTCCCAGCCACAGTTCAAAGGAGAGGTCAGTCAGCATAGTTCAGACGTTCACGTACAGTGTCAGTAATCAGTATGAACTGTGCTACAAGAAACAAACATTTTAATTCTTGCATGGCAGATCAAGCAATTGAAAAATAAGTGCTGAAGATCAAAACATTTTCTGACAGAAATCGATGCTGATGAAAACATTTTCCTTGGCGTGTCTGATCTGGTTTCAGGTGGATGACAAGTACGAGTACTCGCTGGACAACAAGGACAACGCGGTTCATGGTTGGATCAGCAGCAGCCACCCCAGCCCCATGGGGTTCTGGGTCATCACCCCCAGCAATGAGTTCAAGAGCGGCGGCCCGCTCAAGCGGGAGCTCACCTCCCACGTCGGGCCGACCTCCCTCACAGTAAGCTAGCTCAGCTCCACACTGATCACTACTGAACTAGTTCTGATGAACACTGCAGAAGCTTAATCACAGCATTCAGTTGAGTGGCATTAACCTCGATCTGCGGTTGCATCAGATGTTCCTAGGGACGCACTACGTTGGGAACGACATCGTCGTGAAGATCGACGACGGCGAGTACTGGAAGAAGGTCATGGGGCCGGTGTTCATCTACCTGAACTCGAGCCCCAAGAGAGGCGACCTGCAGGAGCTATGGGAGGACGCCAAAGCGCAGGCGCGAGACGAAGCCGGCAAATGGCCGTACAGCTTCCCTGAATCGCGAGACTTGCACCGGGCGCACGAGAGGGGCTCCGTCACTGGGAGGCTATGGGTCAGAGACAGGTACCATCGTGCAAAACAATTTCGCCGGATATCGGTGTTATAGGTGATGCTATCCGATAAAAAAAATAGAACATTGGTAAATTTTCTTTGAGCATTTAAATTCAATTTTTTTTTAACAAAATTAGTAAAAAAAAAAAAGTTGGTTATTGCTGCCCTCTGGTAAAATTTTGGCAACGGTATTTTTTCGCTAGATGTGATGACGCGGATCATTTCTAAGTACATCCATGGAATCATACTGCCTGAAATTTTGCCTGAATTAATTTTCTTCAGGTACGTGAGCAGCCAAGACATGCCTGCAGGAACGGCTTATATTGGCCTAGCCTCACCAGGACAACCCGGCTCCTGGGCAACAGCGAGCAAGGTATCTCATTTCTAATGGAGATTAATTTAAAGTGGTTGTCCTCATGGATAACAAATTAGCTGAAATTTCATCAGTAATAGGCGGTTTTGGCTCGATCAGCCGGCCGGATGTGGTAAAAATGACTCGAAGTTTTAGCAACAGGACTGAAACTTTGGTATTACTAGAAACCAGAAATATCGGCCAATCCAGACGATACAAAACTTCGAACTCATGCTTTGATAAAAAAAAAAAATTTGTCTAAAAACCATATATCCGGTAACCACCGGATTTTTCTCGTATCGCTACCCCCGGTAAAAAAAGTTTTTTTAACGTAACCCCCGGTAAAATTTTGGGAAGAGCTTATTTCCCCTGCTTGGGATTAGCCACACCATCGTCCTTAACTCGTGATCATCTTTGCAGAACTACCAGTTCTGGACGAGGGCATCACCCTGCGGCGGATTCACCATCGGCAATGTGCGGGCAGGAGTGTACAACCTCTACGCATGGGTTCCCGGTTTTCTTGGAGACTACATGCATACTTCCCGCGTAACCATGACATCAGGTTAAGAAGCAGCACAGCAAGAACTGCTACTGATTCAGTCTCGCCATGCGTTTTGGTTGCCAATTTCGATCCACGATTCGCAGTAGTCAGAGCGCTAACCTTGCTCACTTCTGCTGGATTGACCATTGCTCGATTCAATCTTGATTAATTTCTTGAGCAGGTGGCGCCATCGAGCTGGGCGATCTCGTGTTTGAGCCCCCGAGGTCGGGGCCGACGCTGTGGGAGATGGGAGTCCCTGACCGGAGCGCGGCGGAGTTCTTCGTCCCTGACCCCAACCCCAAGTACCTCAACAAGCTCTTCCTGCACAAGGACAAGTTCGTCGTCGTCGTCCTTCTTCGATCGCCGTTAAAACACTCAATCGGAGAGCGTATTTCGCGGGGATTAAACACTTGATCTGACTGATATTCTGCTTGCTTTGGGTTGCAGGTATAGGCAGTACGGTCTGTGGGAGAGGTACGCCGAGCTGTACCCTGACGACGATCCCGTGTTCAAAGTCGGCGAGAGCGATCACTCCAAGGACTGGTTCTTCGCGCATGTCACGAGGTAGCAACCATCGCTTCTTCTTCTTCTTCTTCCACTTCGTTTGCAGCTTAGCTCATCAAGTGATGGATTCTGAGGTGCAGGAAGGTAGGCGACGGCGGCCACGCGCCGACGACGCGGCGGATACGTTTCAGCCTGGACCGCGTCGTGGCGGACGGCACCTACACGCTGCGCGTGGCGCTGGCTGCGGCGCACATGTCGAGGCTGAAGGTGCAGGTGAACGACGGCGGCGGCGGCACGAGGAGGTTGGGCGGCGGCGGCGGGGTGTTCACGACGCCCGAGTTCGGCGAGGGGAACGCGATCGCGAGGCACGGGATACACGGCGTGCAGTGGAGCTTCGACTTCGCCATCAGGGGGTACCTGCTCCAGGAAGGCGAGAACACCATCAGCATCACGCAGACGAGGGCGCTCAGCGAGTTCTTCGGCGTGATGTACGACTACATCCGACTGGAGGGGCCTCCCGGTTCTTGGAGAGACCCTGCGCGAGGTGCATGATGATCAGCTAGGAACCTGTATGCGAGGTAGAGTCGTAGATATCAGAGGTAGAGATGAAAACCGAAGATTGTCATAGCAGTAGGAGAGTGTGCCATGACATACTCATCCAATTTTTTTTTGGAAGTTTTGCGGCTGTGCTCTTCTACGGAGAAATTAAATTTTTAAAAAAAGTACCGAGTTGTTCTTAAACTTTCACTTTCACCCTATTTTGCTCTGAACTCTAAAATCGGGTTAGACCGGTTCTCCAATTGTCAAAACCGACCAATTTGATCCTTTCACCGGTCAACACAGTGGTTGGGGAGGGTTCGCTAACATGGCGTCCACATAAGCGGTTTTAGGTGGTTTTCACTGACGTGGCATCCACATATGGAGACACAAGTATGTGTAGAGAGAGAGAGAGAGAGAGAGAGAGAGAGAGAGTGGCGCTAGTGGGGGAGGAGGGCAACGCTAGTGGAGCTCCAGCGGCGGTGGATGGGTGGAGCATAGGTTGGGCATGGAGGAGGGCGAAGCCGATAAGGGAAGAGGGGTGGCGCCGCTAGGAAAGGAGGGGTGGCGACGGTGGGGGAGGTGGGGGTGGCAGCAGTGGGAGAGGATGAACATCTACTCTCCTCATCTCCCTCCCGGTTTTGCTCCCTCCCCTCCTTCCTCGCCGCACAGGCATGCTACTTGCTGGCTTTAGCCACTCTCCCCTTCTCCTCTCCTCCCTCTCTAGGACTGCCTTTAACACTGTTTTTGTGCTTCCCGATGTGAGCTCCTCCATGGCTGCCCTTAGTGAGCTCTATGGTCGGCACCGAGAAGAAGAGGCCTAGGCGGCTAGGCTCACAATGCGCTTACCGTGCGCAGTGATGATTGAGCAGCAGAGGTGGATGATGCAACATGTTCAGTGGGGATGTGTGTCGTCAGGCCGAGAACACAAAGCGGCGGTGTGAGGCTGGCTCGGTGTAGTGGGCCCAGTCACAAAAACTCAAGGGACGGGGATGGCGCGGTAGGTATCACAACACAATGACACGACACGGAGCATCAGTGCTGGTGGCGCCACCACTCAAAGGAGGTAGATGGAAGGGTTGAGATGGTGGGGTTAGGAGAAATCGACCACCTTGGCCCCCGGAGATGGTCCGACATGGCGGTGTCGGGCTTTGGCGATGTTAGCAATAGGGACTAGGGGCAATGCTGGGTGTGGGGGAAAAAAACACTACCTCAGCGGCACCAGTGAACCCTCCTAACAGAGCAGAGATGTGATAGAGAGAGGAAGCTTTTGGCACATGTTGGATGGACTCTACCATGGGAGGGAGGGCCAAGGGCCATGGTGGTCGGGTAAGCACAGTTGCAGCTGGCCCAAGTATCAAAGCCGGCTAGTGCATCATCGTGAAGCGACAATTGTTTAGATGCTGTGCGAGGGTGAGAGCGGCCGGACTTTACTAACGGAGACCTTGGTAGTACGCACTGCAGTGACGGTGGAATGTTAGATGTGTGTTGAAGTGCCAATCCTGAGATAAATCTCATTTTCTGTCTTTTATCGGATCCAACGACGATGACACCCATCCTAGAGCATCGCTACCTTGTTATAGGTGCCATGGAGGAGAATTGGTATTCCCACACATCTGATACTACTCCTTTGCTCGTTGATTTAGTGGATGGCTTAATGGTGGATTTTTGGATAATGCACTTGGTGTTGACTGAGTAGCAGAGAGTTCTGCTCTAGATCGGCCAGTGTTTATTGTTTGTCTCTTCCTCTTGCTGTCTCCAACTAGGTGGCGTGGGAGGTCTTTGAATTTTAGGGCTTTGAAGTGGTCCTATGAAACTATATGAATGCCATGAAGGTCAGTGGCTGTCTTTAATGTGGAGAGGATGATCAAAGCTACAACCGTCAGGATCCTAGAGGTGTTTTACCTGTTTTGAGCTAGAAGATAGATTATTTTTTCTTTTTCTTGGGCTAGGGTTAGCGTGACAATTTATTTGTTATATCACTTTTGGTTGATCTTAACCTTTTTATTGTAGTAAGTGTTCTATATTTGGTTGTGTAATGGCTGTGTGTATCTCTGGTTGGTGTAGAGGCTGTAAGTTATACATTCATTATCTAAGAGAGAAGAGAGAGAGAGAGAGAGAGAGAGAGAGAGAGAGAGAGAGTGGAGGGAGCACATGTGGCTGCCACATCAGTCCACGTGTTTGCCATGCAATGAAAACCACTCACGTGGACACACGTTAGTCCAAAATCCCCAAAACCATCTAATGTGGGCATCATTGCACCATCGTTACTATCTCCCTATTCCGCTGGCCAAGATTCTCCAAAACATTTTCAAGAACCAATAACAAGTGCACACACCAAGCAAATTAATCAAAAGGTGAGCTCGCTGCTTTCTCGTAATAATTCTTCACATGCGAATGGGGTTCTATCTAATGCATATATTTTAACTATTCTTAAGTATGAAGATAATGCAAGGAAGTGTGAACACCTGAGGGAAGGCCAAGAGGAGTAAGGACAAGTTAACAACCAAGATGTGAATGCAAAAGGGTTTAGCTCGGTTGTCTTCAACTTCTACCTACTTCACTTCGTGTGCTACGCCACATTAACTCTGGACTAAATGGTCCTTGTAAACATGCAAGGCTTGGCTAACAAACCTTCTAGGTTCCTTCCACCTCTTCTATATATAGGAGGCACGTCTTATGTCTCTAAGAAGACAATCTAAAACTATAAACAAGAAATGTTATGCATGTTCTTGGGTTTTCGAGCCATCAGCTCAAACTTCCTCGATAATTGTGCATTTCTTCCCGTTGTTCTTGCAAGCTCTTTGTGATTGCAACAAGGATGGTAACCCGCTTGACTTGGTTGAGTGGACAACATGAGGCTGGACAAACTCCATGTTGTAGGTTGTTGCGCTTGCATCGGTTGGCCGCATAAGATTCGTCAGGTTTCGCGAGTATCTTTAATCCTACGTTGAGAAGATTGGACCAAAATCCCTCCATATCATTTGTATCAAAGCTCCGGTTGCCTCGATAGGATTTTGTATCTCGCAAGCTTGTTTTTGTAGTTTGAGTGTTATTTCAAATGTTTATCAAAACCAATGATTTGGGGTAGATTAGAATGAGCCTTCTCATTAGGGTCTATGGATTGTTGGTGCTGGTTTCATCATTTGGATTGCATCTGAGTTGTAATTTCGAGTTTGTATTTACCAGTTATAGAGTCTGTAATTTTTCTTCTTCTTTTACTTTGCGTCTATGTTTGTTGTTGTCATTGTCATCTTCATCGTCGACCCAATGCTACAACGGTGCATGAGTCAAGGACGATTTTTGAATAAGGGAAAGATGATGCGGATACCATGGGTGTGAACAAAATGAACTAAAGAAAGTCCAAAAGTCATCATGTGAACGCAAATCAGGTTGGAGGATTCCCAAGAAACACCATGGTGGTCAAATAGTTATTAGTTTTAATCCTAATGGGTCATAGAAAATCAGTGGCGGAGCACGGAATAAAATTATGCTATGGCGAAGTCTATAGTATGAGTTTAAAAAATAGCAAAGTTTAGAGTAAAATTAAATAGTAGTATACAAAATCAAAGCAATCCATATACTAATAAGAGTATATGTAGCTAAATAGAATGAAAATAGCAATATAAAGCATAAAAGATGTAAAAGATTACAAAAGGCGTACCACTAAAATACTAATTGCGTGTAGGAGACCTTGGTTTCGCAGCACACATGTACACACGAAATAAACGATAATTAAAAATTTCACAAATAACTTCGCAACTAGATGCCTAGATGATAGCTACACTAATTAACAAATTATTTTTAATTAAATTACCTTTTATTTTAGACTTCTTCTTTTTTCTTTCCCTCTTGTGACCTTTGAGGTAGCCTCGTGATCGACCGATCGTCTTGCCGCATGGCGGTCGCTGACTGTCTGCCGCCTAGTGCCCTTGGTTGCTTGCGGCTTATTGCCTTGCAGGTGTAGTGGTGTTAGCCGGCAATCTTTGCCCACTGGTGTGTTGCACGCATGTACATGCATAGTTGTTGCCTTACCTGTTATATTATAGCATCTCTAGTAAGAGTTGTAAAATATTGTTTATCTGACTTTTTAGAGATAGTGTCTGCTGGAGGAAAGAAATCTTTTAGAGTATAGTATAAAATATGAAAAATTTTAGAGGATGTATAGAGTGTAAGGAATAGTGTTATACAAGAGAAATTTGAAGTGTTTGTTGAAGATGATCTTAGCCGCTCAGCGTGTGGGCATGCGACCGTGTGGGAGATTCTAAGATTGGGAAACAGAAAGGTGAAATGCAAACAAATGAGATGGGAGAAAAAGTGAAACAATGTGCAGGTCTATGCTATAGGGAGTACCCATGTTATGTACGGGGCTATCCGACCATAGGTTGTATGTATCGGCCTAGGGTCAGGGGTACTAGTATCGCAACCCAGGTAGGTATGGTAAGCGGAATACCTTGCTATACAGGGCCCTCCGCCCCTGTAGGAAATTGAACCCTGCTAGTAGTTGAACAGTCATGTGTTAATGTATTGGACGAGCTACTATTCACATAAACACTACTCCCTCCGTTTCACAATGGTTCTAGTTCTAGCATTCAAAATTTTTATCAAAATGGATGTAGTTCTCACATTCTAATGCAACTTTAGAGCCAATATGACCTTTGTACCCTTCATCAATACAACCATCTATTTAGTTAATCTGTTCAACTCCCTTCATTAAATGAGAGTAGAGAAGTCATTTTCCACGTCTCCTTATTTTGTGTGCATTTAGTTAGAACTACAACCATTGTGAAACGGAGGGAGTACATGTGAACAGTACCAGTTAAAGGGTGTGTTCGGGTTTAGCCTATAAATACCTATTATACCTTTATGTTAAAGAGAATGAAAAACTTGAGATCAAATGTATTTCTTGTTCAAGATGAGTGAGCCAAAGATACCACCTATCTCTTGAATTGGGAATTCGATCATGGAGGTCATCCAGCGTCTACCTTTCATGGTTGAGTAGGCATCGTCATCAACCTAGAATATTCTTGGGTGACTCATCGCAGGCTTCTGTTAGCCATACGATTGTTGGCTTTGTTGGATCATTAGGGTTCATGAGATCATCTTATCCTCCAAGTCCTATGCCAAGAAGATCAGGCCAAAATCTCTTCGTATCACCATCATTTTGACTGGTCAAAGAACCATTTCATCTTGATTTTGATTGTTTAGGGACCGAGTTCTCCTGGTTTTTGGAATTAAGGGACCAAAATGGGTCAAGAGCAATAGCTTAAGGACCAAACTAGTACTTTTTGGAGCATATCCGGCTCGATCGGGCTAGCGGGGAGTAGGGACATAGCACGAATCTTGGAGCAAGATTGATGGTTGCTAACGTGCCTTGAACGACATGTACCTATGGATTTACATTTTTGTTCCCACCCATTATCCAATCCATTCAACATCGCAATCGTATGTATTCTAGAGTTTTACAAATAATCCTATGCTCTCTTCCCTCTTGGACAGTCACCCTTTCCTCCTCTCCTCTTTCTCTTTCCAGCCATCTTCTTTCTCCTTCCTTCCTTGTTTAGCCCTCTACCGCAGGAGTCCTCGCCAACGACCATCGCTACCCATGGCCAACGACCAGATCCCCCATCCTACCTCGTCGAGCCAACTCAAGTCATCGTTCTTCCCTCCTCTCCTTCTCTCTTCTTCCTTATTGAATTGCTGAATCGAGCTGCGGTCGCCGGTCGAATTGCTCCTAGAGTGGAGGGAGGAGAGCGGCGTGGTGGTGGTTTGGCTAGACAGGGCAGGATGGTTTGCAAGCAGTGGTGAGGTGGTCGATGGCTAGAGCGGCATTGGTCGGGTGAGGGGAGAGAGGGCGAGGAGGTAAGGAGGACGATAGACTAAAGGAGAGAAGGAAGAATAGGGTGGAAAGTAAATTGCACCGTAGGTCTTTAAAGTTGTGCTGCGTTTTCGCTTAGGTCCTAAATTTATAAAATCAGATATTTGGGTATACGAAGTTATCTTACCATTTTAACTAGATCCAAAGTAGTATGGAATAGGTGGTTTTGATGACATGGGCTGCCTAACCAGCATAATATGTGGTCAAAATGGCCACTTGTCATTCTAAATCATACAAAATAAATTTAAATTAAAAATTTGTAAAATAATAAATTCTAAAAAACCTCTAAAATTCTTTAAAAATCTAAAAATATCCTAAATTTGTAAAAATGCTTAAAAATTGAAAATTCATAAAAAATCAAATTTGAGAATTTTTTTAGTGAAAATTCGTGAAGTTTTTTTTTACCGAGTTTTAAAGAATTTTAGAATTTTTTTAGAGTTTTGTAGAATTTTAGGATTTTTTTTAATGAATTTTAAATTTGAATTCTATTTTTTTATTGTTTTAGATGACAAGTGGCTATTTTTGGTCACATATTATGCTGACTAGGCAGCTCATGTCATCAAAACCACTTTTTTTTCCAACCACTTTGGATCTAGTTGAAACGGTAAGACAACTTCGTGTTCCCAAATATTCAGTTTTAAAAATTTTGGATATAAGCGAAAACGCTAGACAACTTTAAGGACCTGCGGTACAATTTACACATTTGCGTAATGGCATTGGTGGGGATGAGATAGAAAAACAGGAATCTTATAGCACTTTGAGTGGCTTGGATAATAGGTGGGAATCCATACTTTTAGGTGAAATTCACTCGCTTCAGCCGGTTGACATGGCGAAGACATGTTGGCATGCAGTGGCAGCACAAAGCGGCGATGGAGGAACAGTGACGACTTTGGACGATAAGGCTAGCACTAGAATGGCACCAGGAAATGCTTTTTCTTTGCTAGTTTCTTGGTAGCACATATGGGCCACCTGCACCATCCTGCAGCTTCGTTAACACCTCGCCCCAATCTGGAGAGCATGCATGCATGCTGGATTTTGGCGGAGACGAAAAGAGTAAACACAAATGGTCATGACTCACGACTGCAGTGACCATAAGTTAATTAAGGGTATTCCCAATAGGTTACTAAGCTTGTTACTAAGTTAATGTAGAGCTGATGTGAAAGCTAATTAAAGTGGAGAGAAAAGGCTTGTTATTAGTTTAAACAACGAGTACTTCACAGTATCCTAGGCGATAGAAACGAAGAAAACGCGCGTTGAGGAGTTTATCTTCGTTACTAGCGATCTATTGTGGCGCGTTTATACAAATGTTCTATATATGTTTTTATGAACATGGCATAGAAGATCCATAGATTTATACAAGGATGAAACAATTTAATTAATTTTAGTAACAGCTATAGTAACAACCAATTGTAGTCCTAATTTCTTATCTTGTAATTAACGCACTTAGTTGCAAGCTTAGTAATAATCCATTTGAAATGCCCTAATCAAAGTGCTGGGTTAATTTCATTCAGGCCGTTCAATCGCCTCGAATCAAGGCATACATAATCTACACCTACACCTGCTTGTCTGGCAAAGACAACATAATTCACACCCCAAGTGAAAAGTGATCATGCAGGCTAGCAAACTAAGAGTTGGCAAGCGTGTGCTCCAAGTGATCTCCATCTCCATGCCCTGTCCCGTTCTCTGTTGCTCAATGACCTGCATGATCGTGGGCATATTGTCTTGGCTGCTCGTCCCTTGATGCTCTCTCTGATGGTCCCTGGGGCCAGGCCATGCCATGCCACGCTCACAACTCATCATGGTCCCAACCAACAATAGCCACGGTGTGTGTGCCAAGCGTCTCTCTGCTGCGGCGTACATGTCATCAGCTTCATGTATCTACATGCTGCTTTTGTGAGGAATGTCTGCTCTAGGCTCAAAAGGCAACAAACACAAGATGTGTGTGTGTGAGAGCATGCATGCGCTTTCAGGTCGCCTTTTTGGCTAGCAACTTAGCATGCTTGTGCAGCAGACTGTTCCCCTCTTTTGCCATCCCTACTAATACCATTGCCCTCTTCTTTAATCAGATTAAAATATATAGCTTGAAATTTGTTATTTTATACAAAACGTAAGCAGTAGCACTTTGTATTCATTTTTTTAGCCTTTTAGTGGTTTTCTCAAATATTATGAAACTATTTTTAAAAATATTTTCCAGTCTCTCGGTGCTTCTTTTTGAAGACCCTTGACTTTTCAAATTATTATCTACCGTGACTTTTAAGCCGTATCAAACAGATGTCTGTCTTGAAACATCTAGCTGGCTAGCGTCTGTCAGTGCTCGGCAATCTGTCAAAATGTCTCGTGTTTTCCCCGCTGTCACGACGTAGTAACTAGCTTAGCCAACCCGATGGTAATTAGCACTAGACGTGTAGAGGAAGAGGACCAGACAACGGCACGCACGCACTGATCTATCATTTTCCGAAGAAAAATCATCAAGGGCGTAACACAGCCCGGGTCTAGTGGACCGCTCAATCACGCTATGAAGCCCATCCTTTTCAAGTGTGAAGGCTTTCGTTGTTACTCGTATGTGCAAAAAAATTATAATTGTCCAACAGGGTGCTTGGCCATGCTTTCCATTATTGTGACAAACTTAGGGTGGCCTTTTTTTTTCCTCGTTCCATTGTATAATTTTCCCGTATTACACGTTTCTTGTGCGAAAATTGTTCAAATGGCAAATATTTTGTTGGAGAAAAGTGCGAATGGCAACAAGTTAATTCGGTCTTTTCTCCATGTTGCACGTGGATAACCATCTAAAATGACCACCATTTACAAAAGAAAAAAAAACTATTAGACGCGAAATGGGTGATAACATGGATCCAACCACACTTTTCTCACACTCGTGGGGCGACTTACTGATGGTAAGGAAGTTCTGAAGAACCATATATTATCGAATTAAATACAAAATGTTGTAAGTAATAAAATATACTTAGGCCGCAGTCCATTCAAACTTGAAAAAAGGAGAGAACTTTCGTTTGTTCCATTAATTTAGAGCAAATTTTATTTTGGTTATGCAACAAATTTGGAGAGAAATTTGTTTTCAACGGTAAATTCTCTTATCAATATGTAACTGTTGAGCTTATACCATACTTACCAGCGAGCTAAGATGAACAAAAAGAGATGGTTGAGTTGTTGGTATGGACTATAGAGAAAGAAAGCACATCACATCACTTTGCGTCGTAATACATGTCCCTAAGGCTGTTTAGAACACAAGATTTTAAAAATAAATTTTTCACTAAAATATCACATGAATAGAGGGAAAAACTCCGGCATAAAAAGAAATGCTTGCTTTCTGCGTCCATCTCCTCTTCTGCGATGGCAATACGGCATCCTTCGTCACATGCAAATAATCCATGGCAAGGCAAAGAACTGCCAAAAACAGCACAGCACTGTACAGCGCGGCACAGTAGCGCCTAGCACGCACGCCAACAAAACACCCTGAACTGAAGGCGCAAAAAGCCGAGCTCACAATTTCTTTTTCTTCTGGCAAAACATATCCAGAAATTAAAAAAAGGAGTCCACTCCGCTGCCGCACTGCATGCCGAGGCAGCAGCGGCAGGGCCGCAGGGCGAGAGGAGAAGAGGCAATCGATCGGTCCCGGCCGGAATTCGGAGAGCGGAGAGAGAGATTTCTTGGTTTCCCTTAAAAAAATCCCATCTTTCGCTTCATTCATCCACTCGTCTGGGCCGGCGACGCATGTCTTTTCTTGGGGAAGCCGTCCTGCGGAGGAGACCACGGGGAGCGGAGGCGGTTGGGAGCAGTCGTGCCAGTCCTGCTCCTGCACCAGCAGGCGCTCCAATCTAGCAGCCGCCGGGCGCAGGCCGTGGGGAAGGAGGGCGGCGACGACCCGGCCTCCTCCTCCATGGAAGGTGCGTGCTTTCTCTTAGCTTCCTTCTGGGGATGCTTAGCTTTTCTTTCTAGATCTGGGTGGGGTTTCTTGAAAATAAAATCAGGATGCTGGCAGCCTTGTTTCTCCTCGAGTTTCTTGATTTAAGGGTGGACTTTGGCAATCAAGAAGTGGGACGCGTGTGCAAATTCTAGGTCGATTGTTCGTGCTGGTTCTTCATTCTTTGGGGTTAGGAGCAAGAGGTGAAAGGCTCGACTTTTGGTGTCCAGCTTGTGACATCGAGGACTATGCCGTTCTGGGATTTTTGTAGCTTTTGCGTGCCGTTTTGATAGAACTCTTGTTCCCAGGAGGCTGCTTAGGTGCCTTTCCTGGGTTGTTCGTGAATTCTATTACTAAAGCTCTATTTTTTGTTTGGAGGGAGCAATGAAATGGAATTCTTCACTCGATAGAGGATGGGAGTGCTTGAACTTTTGTGGTTTCACCATGCAAGATTTGGAGAAATTCAGTTCGTGACGGAAGTCCTATTTTGAGGGTGCTTCGGTGATTGTAGAGAATATTAGTTCTGTACGGCAGGACAACTTCAATGCTAGGATTACACCACTGAATGTTACAGGAACCAAATGTGCAATTGGAGAATACAGTTTAAGGATTTAGCAGCAAGCTGCACTGCAATTTGGGAATGCTTTTGATTGGTGTTCATTGAGCATTTTGATTATTTCAGGCGGTAAATAGAAAAAACCCTATAATGATACAGTCTTTGGAAACGATAAGCAATCAAGCTTATGTTTCACCATTACCTTGCAGAGGCTCTGATAAATAACTAAAATTATCTTTTATCATTGCTAACAAAAGTGTTGACACACATTTGGAGAGTCTTGCTATGCCTGATTTGGTTGAGATATTAAGAGCAAACATGAATCATATTGTATCCCCATTTGATAAGAGTAGTCCATCTATTCAGTTGTTACATTCATGTAGTTTTGCTTGGAGGATACAGTGGGACCAAATTACTACGTTCCATTACAATAGGCCAATTTCTATGCACTTTGGCTATTATTCATAGGAAAAATATACTTTTTTTAGATAATGGGATAGAATCCTAGCCTCTACGTGCAAGACATATACGGCCATTACAAACACATCCCAACATACGAAATGTTGTCCACGTAAAACGTGAAACGCACAAACCAAAAGGAGACTGAAAGCACTAAACAGTGGAAATCCTATGATTTAATCTCCAGCCATGTTTGTAGAAGAACGTCGTAGCAACGACGTCAAGCGAGCGACACGCCTGAACCATCTCCTTCCTTTCATCCTCCTTTTGTAGCAATGCCCACTGTCGTAACCAATAGGCTCCTCTGAAGATGACCTAAAAAAAGATGTCTTTCTTTTTATAAAAAATCAGATCATTACAATATATCCAGATAACCCATAAAGTAGCTTCTATGCCAACTAAAATCTTTCTCCTAAGGCCTAGCCCCACCCTAGACAGCCAATTCCCAACAAGATGAGAAAAGCTTCTAGGGGGTCTAAAGCCTAGGGCTATTTGGATTAAATGCCAAACTAACCTAGCCAACTGACAATCAAAGATGAGGTGTTGAATAGACTCATATTTTGCACAGAAGGCACACTTTGAGTTACCAGACTAATTGCATTTCGTCAGATTGTCTTTTGTTAGAATAATCCCTCTCCCTAAATACCAGAGAAAAATTTTAATTTTAAGAGGAAGACAAAGTTTCCAAAGCACCTTGCTACCATGGATCACATTCCTATTCAAATAGTTGTGGTACATAAAAGTGAACCGAAAATTTCCCATCCTTTTGTAATTTCCACAACACCTTGTCATGCTCAGTACAGAGGTGAATGTCTCGTAACCTTGACACAAGGTCGTGCCACTCAACTAATCTATACCCATTAAATGCTCTACGAAAAGAAACATGAAAGGGTATCGAACTCATGACCTTTGCCATCGTAGCACGCTTATTCCTCACAATCAAAAATAGATTTGGCTATCTAATATTTAGGGGAGAGGATCTGAGCCAAGTGCCCTCCCAAAACTAAGCTTTCGCCATTGCGAAGCTCAAAGGAAATTGAAGCCAATAAATCATTTTTGACTTTCATAAGTCCTTTTCAGAAGTAGGAGTCTCTCGGCTTGCTATGAACATGAGAGAGTATGATGGCGTAAATATTTACTTCTGAGAAGTTTTTGTCAAACCCCATCCTCATTAAATATCTTGAACAACCATTGGCTAAGGAGGCATTTATTATGGACATCTAAGTTAATAATACCAAGACCACCTTGATCCTTTGGTTTGCATAGGATATCCCATCTTGCCAATCTGTACTTCCTTTTATGGTCATCGCATTGCCAAAAGAATCTGGATCTAAAATAATCCAATTTTTTAAGCATTGCCCGAGGAAGTCCAAAAAAGGACATCATATATATGCTCAACACAAAATTAGTTAACACCAATCGTCCCTGAGACGAAAGGTGTTTACGCTTCCAACTACTCAATGTTTTCTCAAATCAATCTTCCACCCCCTTCCAATCAACTTTGCACAGCTTCCTGTAATGCATAGGGATTCCAAGGTATCTAAATGGGTAGTCGCCCATCTTGCAATGAAACAAACCTGTATACTAGAGCTCAAACTCGTTTGCCTCACCAAAGCAGAAAAGCTCACTCATATGAAAAATTATTTTAAGTCCAGAGAGTTCCTAAAAAATGACCAATAATAATTTTAAATTAACCGCATCATCCAAGTCATGATCAAGAAAAAGAATTGTGTCATCCGCATATTGTAAAATGGATAACCCATCGTCCACTAAGTGCAGAACTACACCGTTAAATTGTTCATCATTCTTAGCTCTAGGATTAAAATGGCCAGCATATCCGCAATAATATTAAAAAGGATGGGTGATAGCGGATCTCCCTGCCTCAGACCTTTCCACGTTCGAAAGTAAGGACCAATGTCATCATTGACTTTGATCGCTACAATTCCTCCGAAAATTAAATTTTCCACCCAAGAACACCATTTGGATGAAAAACCTTGCATTCTTAAAGTCTGAAGTAAAAAGGGCCATTTAACTTTGTCATAAGCCTTTTTGAAGTCTAACTTCAAGATCACCCCGCTTAACTTTTTTTATGCATTTCATGAATTGTTTCGTGAAGGATTACCACCCCTTCCATTATATTTCGACCTGGCATAAAGGCTGTACGAGTTGGGCGAACAATCTTATTAGCCACATGTTTAATCCTATTAGTGTCAGCTTTCGTAAAAATCTTAGCTGATATTAAGAAGACTAATTAGTCTATATTGTTGAATATTCCTAGCTTCCAACACCTTCAGAAGTAGAGTAATCATACCATAGTTGAGCCTATGCAAAGGAAGTGTATCCTTATGAAATGAAACAAATGAAACATGGCTATCAAATTCGGTTTGATAACCTCCCAGAAGGTTTGATAGAAGGAAAAATATACTTATACTTATTACCTCTATTTTGTTTTTCAATCATTTTACTAGTAATTCTTGAATATCAATAATTAATTTGATAATGTTGATCAACGTCCACTCAAAAAAACGTAGATCAACTTGAGAAATCCTTTTTGTTAGTTGATTAGTTGACCATTTTCTGATTCTAATTGAAGTATTGAACTAAGCAGTCTGTGTTCCTAACAATTTTTAAGGTCCCATATTTTTTTTTATGGATGGACTTGTTTGTACTTCTAGAAAAGCCACACAAAAAATCATGTCCATATTGCGTTGCATTGGTGTTGGCACTATTGGTGTTTGCCTAGTGGATAATTTTTTCTTACTCACCTGGAAGCTGCACCCTAACTTTCCCTGAAATATATATTCACTCATTTCTGGTCATATGTATGATGTGATACTAGCAGATGGGACCTATTTACTTCAGTGTCTAGTATTCATATGTGTCCCTTCCTGTTTTTTTTATTTAAGTAACTTCAATCCTATAATTTCTTGAAGCTCATATCCAATCACTTAATGTCTTTTCTTTGTAAGTGTTATACTTTGTAATTGAGGAATTTGATGTCATTTGGCAGGTCAATCACCTGACCGTATATCGGTTGGGTCAGGACCCAAAAAATCTAGTGCTTCATCACGAGGTAGGCAGCGAAATTCATCATCATCTACCTGTAAAGATTTTCTCCGGAAGTTTGTGGACAATGAACTTTTGACAGCGAGCTTAGATGATTGGTTTGCTGGGCGCAGTGAAGATTGTGGTTTCAGGAAGCCAGCTTTTGGTGTTCTTTTTGACCTTACTGAATTGCAGAATTTTGACTATGCTCTGGAAGGTGTGACCTTTCAGCAGCTAGTACGGATGCCAAATGCTGTTCATGCGTCAACATCAGATATTTTTGAAGCTACTGCACATCTTGCACTAGAAGATTTTCTGCATGCAGGTATTAAGGGATTGTGGCAAACTTTCTGGGGTGCTGATGAAGCGATGCCTTTCTCAGTTGCCTGTATACACAGCACGAGCTCCAAGTTTTATCCTGCCGAGAAGGCTATTAGCAGTGGGAAACTTGATGGTGTTTGTGCGACAGCTGTACTGCTGAAGAATTCAAAGCATTCACAAGGAAGGTGGGATCATATCGTTGTATTGGCTTTGCTGAGACCTGATATTGGAATGATTTCTGCGCAGAATGACCAACAGCCATCCCCTGCTGTCTTTGGGGAGGCACTATTCTTTGCCTTGCGTGTTCTACTCTCTCGGAGCCTTAGCAGATCCTCCACTGTTCTACGAAATTCAGACTCTGTCTATGTGCTCCTTGTTGATTCACAGTTTGGAGGAGTGGTAAATGTCCAAGGTAATCTGAACAAGCTGGATTTTGATTTGAACAATGTGTATGGCTGTGCTGCTGAATGGATAAGAAAACATGCCAAAATAACAGTTTCTTCCGTAGATCGAGTATGGAACAAGCTTGGAAATGCTAATTGGGCAGATATTGGGACTCTTCAAGTTCTACTTGCAATTTTTCACTCAATGACCCAATTCTGTGGAGGACCAAAGTATTCTCCTGATGAACTAGCCACAGAGCATAGTTCCCGACTACAGAGTCGAAGATCAGAAAGACATCTGGTTGACAGACAAGCTAACGGAAATGGTTTGTTTCAATCGCAGCAACAAAGTCATTCTCCTGAAATTGTTGAAATACAGGAGGAAGGAGTTGATGTAAAACCGGAGGAAATCTTGAAGCTTGAGATAGGGTTTGTTGTCTTGATGGAGGATGCAAATTGGCAGAAGGGTTTTCAAATCAATGATATTCTAACTGACAGTGAGCCTCCTATTTATAGTGCTACCCCTGTAGAAGAGCCTACCAAAACCTATTTGTTGTATGTGGGCTCCAGCCCTTCTCAATTGGAGCCTGCGTGGGAAGATATGAACTCCTGGTACCAAGTTCAAAGGCAGACAAAAGTACTGACTTTGATGACGCAAAGAGGCATTTCTAGCAGATACATTCCACAGATTGTAGCTTCTGGACGTGTCATTCATCCAGGTCCATGTGACAAGCCTAACTCCAGTGGGTGTTGTGGTCATCCATGGTGCAGTACCCCAATCCTTGTGACCTCACCAGTTGGTGAGACCATTTCAAATCTGATACGGAATGGATTGTTCGGTGTTGAGGAGGCTCTGAGATGTTGCCATGACTGTTTGTCTGCTCTTGCTGCTGCAGCATCTGCAGGAATCCGTCACGGTGACATCCGGCCTGAGAATGTGATCCGTGTGAGTAATGGTTCAAGGCAACCATATTTTGTACTTATTGGATGGGGTCATGCTATCCTAGAAGATAGGGATCGACCTTTAATGAATCTGTTCTTCTCATCTACATTTGCTCTCCAGGAAGGCAAGGTGTGTGCAGCATCTGATGCAGAAAGTTTGATTTATCTTTTATATTTCTCATGTGGTGGAGTTTGCCCAGAGCTTGACTCAGTCGAAGGTGCACTTCAGTGGAGAGAGACATCTTGGTCAAGGAGAGTTATACAGCAGAAGTTGGGTGATGTCTCGGCAGTGTTGAAAGCTTTTGCAGATTATGTTGACAGCCTTTGTGGGACCCCATACCCAATGGATTATGAGATATGGTTGAGAAGGTTGCGAAGAACAATCAATGAAGATCATGGAAAGGAGGTTGATACATCAAGCTAGTACTGCAGCACATGTTCTTACTGAAGTGCAATATGGAACATCAAGAACGGTTGTTCGGTAGCTTGCATTGTTGTTGTAGATAATTTATTTCTCTCGTGTGAAAGGTCAATAGCACATACTATCTCGGCAGATGCTCCATTTCGTCTAAAGGGCCTAGCTCACAAAGTCACAATCTCCTGCTGCAATCCTCAACATGGATTTCTGACAGTGGCAATGGCCTTGCACAAGAACGCAGTGGAGATCCTTGAGGTTATCTGCAACATGATATATTTTGGTGAATGCTCCTCTAAATTAGCTATCTGTGCTTTGGCTGCTCTCCGAGATTCTGTGTCCATGTCATTGGATATGGTTGGACATGCAGACGATTTTATCCTGGTCAGTGTTTAAAACGTTAAAAACGTAAAATTGGTAGGTAAATGTGGATCGCAGGTGTGTGGTATAGTCCAATCAAGTTTTGATCCTTTTCCTTTTTGAAATTGCTCCAGAATGGATTTGTGATTAGAAGGTGGTGTGGCATAGTAGCATTTTGTTCTGACTAAATTATTTTGTTGGGTGCAATGTTCAAGTGCACCTGGTTCATGTAAATGGTGCATTTGTTCAGCTGTTCAAACTCCTATCCTTCAACTGCTGGTTCTTGATTTGTGTGAAGCTACCAACATGCCCCATTCATCATGAAATATTTCAGTGATGGTGGTATGTTTCTTATTTGCACCAAGAACACTGAGATTGTGGTGTGATTACTGTTAAATGAATTCTTGTGACTGCTTTACAGGCTTCCGCTTCTGTTGGTCACCATTTATAAGCTTTGAATGATCTAGTTCTGAACTGGCACACAGGTTGTCGATTACGAGCACTTTTAATGCAGCTTTCTTAAAGGTTGTTTGGTTGTTTTCTCAGCCTAGCCTGGTTGTATGAGCTCAGTGAAATTTGGTGGAGCTAAATTTGAGTGATCTGATGGGATGTTATTTGGTTGGTTGTATGAGATTGAATAGCCTGCACAGAGATGTTGTTTGTTTGGCTGTACTAAAAGGAGATGTTGTTTGTTTGGCTGTACTAAAAGGGCAGTGGGATGGATAAATTCAAAAGAAGGAAATTAAAAATAAAGAAAATAAATTCAAAAGTGAAAATAAATTTTTTGAAAATACTGGAACAAAAATAAATTCAACAAAAAAAATAAAAATAAAAATTTAAAAAATAAATACTAGAAAATCAATAAATTCGAAAACAAAAAATTTTAAAAAAGTTTGAAATTTTTTCAATACTTTGTACTTGAATCTATGGTTTTTTTTTTGTCTCATTGAATTTGGATGTCGTTTAAATTTTTAAAACTTTTTCAAAGGATGCAACGAACTACTATGTCATTGCTAGTCATCACACACTCGCGTCTGACTAGGTGGGCCACTAGCCTAAGCCTGACTAGGTGGGCCACTAGCCTAAGCCTGGCTATGGGGAAACGGTGGATTTTCTCGTTTTGATGAAGCTAGGCTGAGAGAGTTGTTTTGCATCTATGGAGCCAGGCTGAGTTGTATAAAAAAACAACCAAACACCTATCTTTTGTATCTACAGATGTAAATCTCTGGAGATGCAGCCAACCAAACAGCCTATAAGCGTTTCTTCATGTGGCACATAGACAAAAGTGCTGACGTGGAAGAAAATAAATATGGAGATATATAAGGAACAGTCGCAAAATTAAAGAGTGTGTTTGGTTTGTGTTCAATGTTGGCCAATATATGCAATAAAATCTCAATGAGCCCATCCATGGCCTCAACGCAAGCTCGCGTTCGTCTGCAAGCTCGTCGTGCTCTTCATCGTGCCTCCCGCTCTGGCCGCTACGTCTGCAAGCTCGTCGTGCAAACTCGCCACGCTCGTCGCCCTGGAGGTCTCCAAACAAGCTCGCTACGGTCGCCTCACCTGAGATCCGCCCATGAGTTGGACGTGCCCACCGCTACACCGCCTGCGAGCTCACCGTATCAAGCACCGACGCGACCGTCTCGCCATGGGGGCTCGCCGTGCTGGGTCGTCACGCTCCGGCTGTCGCTTCACTCGTGAGTCGTGAGACTGCGTCGGCACGGCCGCCGGGAGACCACGCTCCAGCCGTGAGGCGTACCGCACTCCGGCCGTCACTTCGCCTAGCGCCGCCCCCGGCCTTCACCGAGCTGCCGTAGAGCTCGCTGCTCCAGCCGCCGATGTGATGCATGCTACGCGGAGTTCTCAACGGCGAAGAAGAAGATGGCCGTGGGGAGAGTAGAAAAACAGGTGTGATTTTATGATGGGACCCACCTAAAGATACGATGCATTGCAAGCATTGTTTCCCTTGTACTTGCTATGTGACATGGCACCTTTAGAGACGATGAACGGAGACCGTGGAGTGAGAATGTCCTAACTGGAACTTGCTGCAATTTTGTGCTTCTTCAACGAAGTATATACATGCTTGCATGATGTCATGCTTGGTGTACTCAAGAAAAGTTCTGTATTTTCTTAAAAAGAATCGAAAACTGTTTGTAATAATAAATAAAAAACTTACAAGAATACGTGTGCACCATATTCATTAAGTTAGAGATAAAGCTTCCAATACAACTAATGTCAGGGCCCAAAAAAATGAGTTTGCAAAGAGAAGAACTTAAGGAGGAAAAAAGCTTAGTCACATGCAAATTCTTCATGTGGACTTTTAGACACATAGAATTCATAATGCTGACGTTTTCGCTAGCAAATGGTGCATGGCCACATCAAACACGTTACCTCCTCTGTATCTTAACACCGGAGACTATTGATCACATGTGCACACGATGTCCATATTCCTAGGTGATCTAGGAGAAGATCTTCCGTGCTATGCATCACATTACCCTCCAACGTTTATATGGTGCTTCGTTTTACATATGGTGGTCTCAAACCTCCCCAAATCCTGAAAGACACCAGGAAGGAATTGAAAGACATGGTGATTTACACCATCTACACATTTAGAATGAGTGAAATCGTCATACCTTCTAGGGCACCAATCTCCCCTTACTCCATGTTGTAGACAGGATTAACGAGGACATCCACCTGTGGGATAGGGCGTCCAACTCTGTAATCAGTGTGTAGTTCCCAAAACTCTCTAGCTAGCTTGCTAGCTTATTATTGTACAGTGTATAGTTTTATTATGTTTTAATGAAATATTAGTACTCCTGCCCGTTTGCTCAAAAAAGGAAAAAGTTTGTAATAATAATAATAATAATAATAATAATATAATATTAGTAGTAGTAGTAGTAGTAGAAGAAGAAGAAGAAGAAGAAGAAGAAGAAGTACTACTACTCATAATAATAATAATAATAATAATAATAATAATACTACTACTACTAGTAACCAAAGGGGCTATTCTGGAATAATATAGTCAGCTACTTTTCCAATTACGGATAACCTTTGGGTCTAAATGATACTTTCTCCGTTTATTTTTATACGGTGTATTTTGATTTGAAAAGATCAAACTTTGACGAATAACTAGTCAAATTATATGCATCTTTAGTATATAATATTATTTTATATAAATTAACAATATATAATAATAGAAATTTAACGGTCTAAGTATATATCAAAAGACTTCGTCAAATTAAAATGCGCCTCGTAAAAATAATCAGAGGGGTAATACAGAGTTTTACTATTAATGCCACTTTTCCACTCGATCTGAGCGGCACAAAGGCCTGATCGGACGGTACCCCTCAGCCTAAGCGAACCAGCACGAAGCAGAAGGGGAGGCCGGCCACGGGCCACCGCCCACCGGCACCTCGGCACTCTTCGCATCGCCGCCTCTGCTCCGCAAGGGAGACAGATCGATGGCGGCCACGGCGGCGGTGTACCGGCGGGTGCTCAAGGCGGTGCAGAAGCACGTCGGCGCGGGCGCCTCCAAGCAGCACTTCCGCGACTTCGTCGCTGCCGAGTTCCGGAGCCCCGCCAGCACGGAGGCCGACGCCGGAGCGAGGCTGCGGCTTGCCGAGGACTACGCCTACCTCCTCTCCAGCGTCCACCACCACAAGGTCTGGTCTTGTTGCCTTGTTTGTTGGTAGTCATGCTCAAATCTTGTGCTTAAATTTAGGAGGGAGTTCAAGTGTTCGATGAAATGCCCCATAAGAGTATTACTATTGTCCCACTTTATTTTGGGTATCTTGCTTTTGATGTATTAATATGGTTATATTGAAAGGGTTGTAGCTTCATGATAGCTCATTCTTGTGAGAATTTTTGGCTAGAGATCATCTGGATATGCAGGAGTTGCTACTTGTTGGCCCAATCACTACTATGGAGGTCTAGACTGAGTCATAACTCATAATGGGTCAATGAATAGAAATTTAATCATATGTGTAGTAGATGCAATTGCTCATTTCCATAATATAACCTAGTTAGATCACCTATTTTGAGATCAAGAAGTTCTTTCCATCCTTGCAATGGTGGCATGTTACCATTGTCTTGTCATGCATGCACCATGTACTCCACTAACTCTGTAAACCATGTTCGATTGTTCAGGACCTGCTATTCTCATACAATATAGCTGTGGACCGATCTGATGAAATGAAGAAGATATTGAACAAATCTGCTGCCAGTGTAGGCCTTCAGCTTCCAGATGTCTACCAACCATGAGTCCATGAGAGCTTTTCTGCACATATGTGCAACCATGGTACTCTCTTTTAGCTATGAAAATTTGGAGCAACTTTGCTTGAGTTACAATATTCCTGTTCTGGAAAGTGTAGTTTGCTATCTGTAAGCTGCTGTACCTTTTCGCAATAATGAGAAATTACATTGGTTTTGTTAGTGATTTACACTATCTTGTTCCATGATGAGTCAGTTCCATTTAAAATTTCTTTATGAGGATCTTCACTTCCCTGTTGTAACTTGCACATAATCTAAATTGATCTACATGACTACATCTAGGTTGTACTGATCCTTCAACTATATCAATCTGACCTGCTGCATTACAAAGTGAGGAAATCAGTCAATCAATGAAACTGTTCTGTTTCTATGTCCACATTTCTCATGCAACGGCCAACATGCCCTATAAACATATGATGCAAAAATATGTGAACAATACACTGGGAGAGATACCTAATAATGTGATTCAGTAAGTTCTCAAAAAAATTTGCTGATGTATTGAAAGTGCCGCACTTTCTGCTTTATTTTTCATTTGTATCATAAAGAATGATGTCAATTTGCAATGGCCATATATATGGACAAATCCTAAATGTAATTGACACATACAGAGCTATCAGCTTATGTGGGGGTTCTTTTGAGCTTATCTTATCTACTTATTTACTGTAACTCATCACTTCGAGAATTTTTTTAGATAGCCTTGAGAGCCGGTTGGCCTTCAATTTTGGGATTTAGAGAGCTTATAGACACGTCTACTTAATAAAAAAAAACCGACTCAAAAGTAATAAAAAAAGTGAGATAAGTCAAATAAGACACGAGATAAGTAGGATAAGTCAGCTTATCCTACTTATCTCTTATCCTACTTATCTCTTATCCTACTTATCTCGTGTCTTATTTGACTTATCTCACTTTTTTTTATTACTTTTTGAGTTGGTTTTTTTTAATCTTGTAGGTGTGTCTATAAGCTCTCTAAATCCCAAAATTGAAGGCCAACCGGCTCTCGAGACTACCTCAAAAAATTTCCGAAGTGACGAACTACAGTAAATAAGTAGATAAGATAAGTTCAAAAGAACCCACCCTATGTCCTTCGAGATTGGGCAGAACTTCCTTTCGAACTGTTACTTTATTTAGAATGGCTGGCACCTGTTTCATCCTCAGAAATTACGTTAGCTTCTGCAGATGTTCTGGTAGAGCTTGTATCTGAACTTCTAATATCCTTAGCATCGTCCTCACTTGTTCTGGTACATGCTGCACTAGCTGCTACAGATATTCCAGCACCTTCACTTCCTTGTTTTGCCCAAGATGAAGCAAATGGCGCTGATTTATTGCCCCCGTTCCTGTTCATGTCATCCTAACTATCTTCAAAGGAACCATAGTCTATGTTCTTAAGTACTGTTGGAATCTGCGTACCCCCAACAAGTACTTCATTCTCTCCCATATTATGTCTTATCTTTTCCCTTGTGCTAGTCACATCCAACCCAGCATATGGAATGTGATGGATTAGGGTCATCTCACTTGATTTGCTGGGGTCATATACTAGAAACATAGAGCATCACAACTGTTTATTAAGCAAGATCATTGGTGTCGGCTGACACCGTCCATTGTACAGGGGATCCGCCCTTGATGCCTATTGCCCAGTTGCCTACAACAGTGTATTGCATAGATACATGAGCATAAGCATTTATTACAAAGGCTAGCCACATCTAAATTAAATGGGAACACACCCTAGTTATATATCATCACTAGTGTAATGTACATAGAAATTAATGGATTGTGTCGATGCAAAAACATATGATAATACACAAGTTACCAGCCTAAATTAGATGATAATACATCCTAGTTATCTGTTATCAATAGTATAATGTACTTTTAAATCATTGAGGAATTAAAGGATTGCGTGGATACATACAGCTGTCTATAAACTCTATTAAAGGATTGCGTGGATACATACAGCTGTCTATAAACTCTACCATGTAGGATAAAAGATGATATAGACGAGAGAGATGCACATAGAGAATTGAGCTATGTGTAATCCTGTAATCGACTATAGTACAGGAACCAACACAAGTTGTGTGTGGAGAAGTTGTATATAAAGATATGATTGTATATACCTATTGTATTTGTATGAGTTGTCTATAAGACCGTCCATAGGTGACATGACATTTACTCTAGACAATTGTTGTCCATATTATTGTACATGTCCTAAGATCATCTCCAGCAATAGCTGTAAAACATTATTTATTTGACTTTTTAGCAATCGCTTTTGGAGATGTAGTTTAGTGTGAAAGAATTTTAGAAAATGGAGAAAATTTTTTAGAGTGTACGATAAATAGTATTATAAAGGAGAAATTATAGAGTAGTCGCTGGATATGCTCTAGCCGTATGTCCAAATCCAAATTAAATGGGAATATATCATGGCTATCTACCTTCTGTCGAAATAAATGCACTGCACCGAGCCAATTAAAATATCCTCAATCCACAAGTTTGTCTTGGGTATGTAGTATGTGTGTATCTATTTATATATATAGCTTGCGTCTGCTACAAATTTACTGCCGCTGACAAGGCTACAATCAGCCTTAGAGAAGTGGGCAGTTGTTACAAAAGTATGCGGGAACAGAACCCCCTCAAAGCATCTCCAATAGTATAGCCAACCATTAGTTATAAGAAATAGATATGTCATCTATAGATAGCATATAGTCAACCTCTCTAATAAACTAGTTATAGCATTGTCTATAAAATTATTATGGCCCCACATGTAATAGAAGGCATGCATCTTGAAATCAGTTATAGACTGACTATAAGTTAATAGATAGTCTTTATCTCTCTCCTCCTTAACTCTTCTCCACATAAGCAAAAATACTGAGTTGGCATTTTTATAGCTAGCGGACTAAGCACCATTGAAGATGCTCTCAAGGACTAACTGTGCAGGTTAGCTGTTAATTATCTGTTCTACCTAATTAGCATTTTAATTAACTAGCGCTGTGTTGGTTGTCAAGCGATATTGGTCGACTTGAAATTTGAAATAGGTCGATATATATTACTTGATTATCACGCGATATTATGTGATGATCGACCTCGGATTTAAATTTTGCATGATTTTTACTGATTTTTTTTGAACCAATTAGCAGGAGCTCTGCTGAATCAATTAAGAGGAAACAAAGATAACAAACTTACACCGGTTTACACCAGTTAACACAAAGAAACACTAGGACAGTCGGCTCCAACCCAGCCGGAGGGCCAGCTAGCTAGCGGCTAAGACAACTAGGGAGGATCGCGAACGCCAAAGGCCAGCGCTCTAGAGAGGATATCAGATCTAATAAGGTCTACAACAGTAAGAAAGGGGTTATAGGAAGAATGGAAGATGCGCCTATTTCTCTCCTTCTAAATGTTCCAGCAGGTGTAGGTAACAGTCCCATCGAGGCCTGGCCTGTCCACTTTGGGTAAACACTTTCGTGCGGAAAGCCACCAATCCTTAAAGCACCCCTGGATGGGAAGCAGCGAGGAGCCAGAAAGAGGCAGAATATGTTCTCACACCTTCCTAGAAAAAGCACAACCGACTAACAAGTGCTCCGTGGTCTCCAGATGTGAGCCACACAGGGGGCAGAGAACCGAGTTCGGCCAGCCTCGCTTCTGAAGATTCTGCGCTGTAAGAATTTTATTTTGCACAGCCACCCACATGAAGAATTTGCATCTCGGTTCCGCGCTAGCTTTCCAAACACAGTTGGAATAAGCATCAACGGTGGCTCCAATGAAGAGTGCATCGTAGGCTGACCTGGATGAGTAGGACCCATTGGAGGTCCATCTCCAAGAATAAGTGTGTGGAGTGTTTGCCAACAGAGTCACCTCCTGCAACTGCAGCCACAAACTGACGAATTGAAAAATCTCCTTCGTCGTGGTTAAGTGCTGGAGGCCCCTAATCCAGTTGCCATTATTGAGGGCCGCTCTAACAGTGATCCTTTTGGCGGTAGACTTGGCTTTATTTATTAGTGACTATAATCGAAATCTCGATTGTCACGAGAAACGATGTTCTTACTTGTACTACCGCTCGTGCCGATGGGCTATTCTGTAGTTTGAACCCTGGTGCTCTATATGTGGCTCAATGCCAAGTGTTGGCTTTACTCATGCATTGGTTTTGGAATTTGGATGCCATATGATCGTGCAAATGTGGGTTTTCAGTCGAATGATGCTCCCTACACTAGCAAGAGATCGACGTTGGTCAGCCTCGGACGGTCTTGATATCTTGAATATATACTATCTGGTACAATTAATATTGGATCTAAAGGCACACTCATACTAATACTTAAGCTTCTCCACTTAGATCCAATGAAATCTGACATCGGTTTCATGGATTGGCAGGAGAAATATGGCAGGAATGCCTTGCTTTGCCTTAACATGACCCAGGCAACCCCAGCAGGGATTGGACAGGCTTTCATGCAACACCGTAGATAAGATTCTAGCCACTGCTACTGTCTAGGGATGCTGCAAATATGAGGGCCAGGCAGAGCGGCACGACGGCGTAGGCGCCGAGCTTGAGCAGCTCCTCGGTGTCCCTGGAGATGGCGCCGACGCGAGACCAGTCTCCGCTGTACCTGCAAGCCAGCAGTCGGTGAGCCCAGCAGCCGCAGGAAAACGCAGCGGCCACGCAAGCGCAAGAGACATCGGCGCGCCTCACTGGGGACTCGGCTCACCCGGCGTCGACGAAGCCGAGGGCGAAGAGAGCGAGGCCGGATCGCAGGAGCACGCTCTTGGAGAGCGCGCCGCCTTCCTCGCCCGGGGGCTTCTTCGCGCCGCGCGGCCGGAGGAGGCGGCGGCGCGGCACCGGCAGAGCGGGCGCGGGCGGAGGCCCGAGTCCCACGGTCTTTGCGCCGACGCCCCACCGCAGCATGCCGTGCTCTTTGTTTTGGGTTTCTTTTCTCGTCCACACGACCACACGTGTGTTATCAGCACAAGGCGGAGCTCCGAGAGCTGTCCTGCCACTACCAAAACCTATTTGTTGTATGTGACAAGCCCAACTCCACTGGGAGTTGTGGTCATCCATGGTGCAGTACCCCAATCCTTGTGACCTCACCGGTTGGTGAGACCATTTCAAATCTGATACACGGGATGGATTGTTCGGTGTTGAGGAGGCTCTGGGATGTTGCTATGACTGTTTGTCTGCTCTTGCTGCTGCAGCATCTGCAGGAACCCGTCACGGTGACATCCGGCCTGAGAATGTGATCCGTGTGAGTAATGGTTCAAGGCAACCATATTTTGTACTTATTGGATGGGGTCATGCTATCCTAGAAGATAGGGATCGACCTTTAATGAATCTGTTCTTCTCATCTACATTTGCTCTCCAGGAAGGCAAGGTGTGTGCAGCATCTGATGCAGAAAGTTTGATTTATCTTTTATATTTCTCATGTGGTGGGGTTTGCCCAGAGCTTGACTCAGTCGAAGGTGCACTTCAGTGGAAAGAGACATCTTGGTCAAGGAGAGTTTATACAGCAGAAGAAGTTGGGTGATGCCTCGGCAGTGTTGAAAACTTAAAAGGCGATTCGTTAGCTAGCTAGCCCTATATCTACCTTTCGCTCTTCTGTCAGCAATGTCCATATGATCTTGCTATGTACTAGTACATCTCAACGCAGCTTCAGAATCTGAGAGTCGGGTGTGAAATGAAATGAATGCTAGCTTCCTTTCTCGGTGAAGATGAAAGCAAAAGTTGGTAGAGATTTAATATCTGTTGCTTAACGTTGTTAGTATAGGCCCAGAAATCAGATCGTCGAAATCACGAGCAAATTCGTCCTCTAGCCTTCATTATGTAGCTCATCCGGCAAGGAGCACAGCTGAAGCATTAACGAATCAGAAACAGCGAAGGAAAAACAGAACGACCTGATCAGAAGTTTGCAGGGAATTCAGTTTTCCAATGACGGTGATATTGTGAAATGGAATTTAACTAAATCTGGTATTTTTTCAGTAAAATCGATTTATTCTTCTTTAAACAGAAACTCTTGCGGGAGGGTTTTCCCTGGGTTTTGGAAATCTAAAATTCCTCTCAAAGTCAAGATCTTCATGTGGTTTGCTTTTCAAAATGCCATTTTAACTAAAGATGTGCTTAGAAAAAAATTTTGGGTGGGAAACCCTGTGTGTCAGTTTTGCTGCAATGTGGAGACGAATAATCATTTGTTCTTTGACTGTAGTATGGCTAAAGCTATATGGGGATGCTTAGCCTTGGCTTTGGGAGCTGATTGCATTCCTAGTCCTTTCGTGGCTTTCTACATTTGGGTTAAAAAGTGGTGGAGTAATGGTTCTATGCTTTACTTTACTTGCCTTGCTGCTGTTTGTTGGGTAATCTGGAGATTCAGGAATGAGAGCTGCTTTCAGAATAAGAGGATCCGATCTCCTGCTGACATTTTATGTGCTATTTGTGCTACTTTATATTTCTGGGCAGGGCTATATTCTGGTGATTGGCAATTGGTGTTATAGGCTGGAGCGGCAAAACTGGAGGGCTTGGTGGTTAACCTGGACAACTTCTGCAGGGGTAACTCCAGGTTGCGGGTTTCTGATGGAAAAGGTGGTGACATCAAGTTCTAGTCCTTGCTGGTGTAATGCTGATCAACTAGGTGTTGTAAGTGTCTGTTTTGGTGCTAGGGTCCCGATGATGTTTTGTTCGGGCGGTTGTGGCCTATTGTTCCTGAGGCTTGGTAGTTGTTGGGATTGGTGGTCGGTTGGTTCTGGATGATGTGCTAATGTGGTCGTGGTTGGTGAACCGAAATATGTTGTTTTGCTGTATGTTTTCGTTGTCTATGCAATGGAAAAATGGAAACGGGGTGTTTTTTCCCTTGTCGAAATTTTTTTTTTTTGGTGCGTCTGAAGCGATCACGGCGGGGTTTTCATATATATTTATAAATTATATATAGTGCAAGACTCCACAATCTAAACGACTAACAAGCTCGCTGAATAATCCACGGTTCGTGCCATCACACGACAGATTAGCCAACACACAGACTCAAGAATTGATACATGGTACAAGTAATTCTGCATGGATCTTGCTTACCACCGTCGTCTTTGCAAGTTGAAAAATCAAAGCTAAGCAGGCATTGGCGTGCTATTATAAGAGCAGAAATTCTTCGTGCATTAGCGAACCACTGCCATATGGTTCCGGACCCACATGGCAGTGGGTGCAGCAACGACAGAGTACACGCTTCTAATGTTCGTCGATTTTCAACCTTACTTGCCAAAGAAGTGTAGCAGGCAGATTGCACCCGATGACCAATCTAAACCAACCAAAAGTAGCCTCCAAAATTATGGTGGAGGCAGGATTAATTATGTTCGGTGAAGTTGCATCGTGTATGATCGATCCATTGTTTCTTGGGTCGTCATTTGGTTATTCTGGATTATCTGTTCAATTATCGTGGTTTTTTAGAAACTTGTTTTAAGAAATAGCTACAAAAATTTGCTGCTAAAATTTAAAACGGATTGAATCAACCAAAATTTTCGGTTCAGTTAGTTCGTTCGGGTCTTCTGATGACCGAACTAGGAAAAGCTTGTTGGGCCAGTGGCTTGGCTTGCAGCCTTACACGCACTAGCACTACCTAGCCCTCGAGTCGCCCCTAACCCAACCCAACACGGGTTCAAAATGCTTCCCTTTTCTCTGGTCACAATTAATTGATGTTTAAAATACATGCTAGTCAAAATTTTAAAACTTAAGTCACATATATCTTTTTAAATATCTGTAGATTCATCTCAAAAAGTACTTTAAAAATATTATAATTTTAATGCTTTTTTTAAAATAAATTACAATGGTAATCGGTGGTCAAAGTTGCATTTTGAAGACTGTGCAAAGTTAAAACGTTAAATATTTGTGACCGTATATAAAATGAAGATCATACGCTCATGGTACAGGTATGATATTCAAAAGCAACATTTTTGTATCCACCCTCTCTAACATCCTCAGAATTCAAATTTCCCAAAACTGATCACCTAAAATCAATTCTCTAAATTGTTTTTCCTAAATGATCCTAATTTTGTTTCTCTCTTTCTTTTTTCCTCATTTTCTTTTTCTCCTCTTTTTCTTTTCCTTTTCCTTTCTAGCACAACCATGTTTCGCTTTTTTCTTTTTCTCTTTCTCTTTTCTTTTCCCTCCGAGCCTGCTTGGTAGCCCTCCCTCTCCACCTCCCTTCCATTGCACGATGCTGACCTGCCCTGCTCGACTTCATACTTTCTAGATCTCACCGCTAGAATCCAAGCCCATATCTATGCATGGTTGAGCATGTACAAGATATCATTAACTCTAAAGCCTCGTTTGGTTCAAGTTAGATTAAAATTATAACCTACAACAGAAAATTTGTTCTTTTTTATGAGTTAAATGATGATATGCTAATTTGTACTTGTTTTTTTAAAGATATTAGGGCATGTTTGTTCACTCTTGAGGATCATCAAACCACGCTACACCATGCCAAACTTTTCAAGATACTTGTTTGGTTCACTCTCATAACTTAGCCATGCCACAATTTCTAGCTAACAGGACTCATATGTAATAGACTTTTTTTTTTGCCAACTTTTGGCTAAGGCGTGGCCTTCAAATACAAGGCCACACTTGTGTGGCTTGCCACATTTTAGCAAAAAAAATTATGAAAAATATTGGCATCCTTAGTATGCCAACTAGACATGTCTTAAGTGTTTCATCTCGAAGCTCTTAAAAACAATTCGTAGTAATATGCAGCAGTTTTTCAGCTAAATCAAATAAGGTCTAAGATATTTTCATTCGGTGTTGCAAAAATGATGCTTTGGTTTATCTTTTTCTTCCAAAAGAGAACTAGATGGACCCAGCTCTTCTGCTGTTTCTGTAGATCCTGCGAGTGATCTGCGCCATGGTTTGGAGCGGTTATACCGTCTCCAACAAGTAAGCCAAAAGTCTCATTTAGTCAAAATGTAGGCATTTCGGTTTCTATATCAATCCAGTAGGCTAGCCATCTTGCTCTCTACTTTAGGGATTTTTTTTTATCTTGCTCCCCTTCCTCCCCTAAGAGCGTGTTTGGTTGAGTGCATATGCCCCAACCAGGCCCATCTCATACAGAAGCCATATGTTTGGTTGCCTGCAAGTCACTTGGAGCCTGTCCCAGCTAATAACACTGTTCTAGCCAGGCTCCACTAGTACGTAGGATTTGGCCGTTATAGCGGGCCAGGCCAAGGCGAGCGCACGTGAGCGCAGCTCCAGCAACCAGCGCGTGAACAGACTAAAAACTAGTTTCTATATACACTTTTCAAACTTTCAAAAATATTTTAAAATTCAAACGACATCCAAATTCAATGAAACAAAAAAAATGAAACCGTGTGTTCAAGTACAAGGTATTGAAAAAATTTAGATTTTTTTGAATTTTTATTTTTATTTTAGAACTTATTGATTTTCTAGTATTTTTTGAATTTTTATTTTTGTTTTTGAATTTATTTTTGTTTCAGTATTTTTTAAAATTTTTAATTTTCACTTTTGAATTTATTTTCTTTGTTTTTTATTTCTCTCTTTTAAATTTGTCCATCCCACTCCCCTCCTAGTGCAGCCAACCAAACAACATCTCTACGCAGCCTATTCAATCTCATACAACCAACCAAACAACATCCCCTTGCATCATCTCAGCCTGACTCCATCCAGCCTGACTGAGCTTATACAGCCTGGCTGAGCTCATACGGCAACTAAACAGCCCCTAAATATAGGGAGTGTATCTCTTCTCCCTATATCATTTTCTATTGAACTGAAATTTGAGGAATATTATTGTTGTAGAGGATAGAATTGCAATACGGGGAGGGAAATCCTTTTTTGGGAGCATACATAGGGGAGCTGATTTTAGGGAACACTATTGTTGATGGTATGCATCAGCATTTAGTGAATAACGATAATGGCTAATGTGTTTGTATAAGATTTTTTTTTTAGAAAATAGAATTGAAGGGTTATTCATACATGCAAGGTATGTATTGAATTACCAAATATTTATTAGGAGACTAACATATTTATTAATATCTCCTTTAGTACTCTCATATATATGCAAGAGATGATAGTCCAAAGTTATCGTCTCATTAATGCATTCCTTGCCTAACAAAATATATGTTGAACTTTTAAATTATTTAGTGGACATCATAAATCTTGTGCACCAGCGCACAAGAATTAAGCCAGCTGAATAGCACATCGAAATTAAATGGGAAGTTTTTAGGGATCGGACGTTCAATCCGAAGTTAAATATCAGACTTTTTTGGAAACACGAGCAGTGACTGTGGAAACAAAGCTCAAGTACTATTAAAACATTTTGTTCTACTGTGTGAAACATTGTTTCAAATGTTAATGTGAAATGTTTTAGTAGTTATTAAGGTTGTTTCAACCCCACCGAGCGATGTTTCACGCGAGAAAAAGATCAATGTTTCACAAAAGCAAATGCGATATTTCATGAGAGCAAACAGAATGTTTCAAATATTACTTTCAACTTGGAACATGAACGGTGACTTAGAAACAAAGCTCAAGTAGTACAGAAGTTGCCTAGGGATGTTTCAATCCATACAAGTGATGTTTCACAAGCAAAAAAATGTATCAGGCATTTTTTGGGTGTTTTGCAAAGGCAAACATGATGTTTCAGGAGAACAAACACAATATTTTATAAGAGCAAACAAAATATTCCAGTAGTAAAACATAAGAAAAAAAGAATGTTTCACAAAAGCAAACAAGATGTTTTAAAAGAGTAAACAAGGTATTTCGTTCTTACATAGGTTATGTTTCAGGTCAAATTTTGAGTATGCATCTTCACCAAAACCCAACCATGTTCTTCAAATCCAACCATCTTCTTATTTAAATCCGGCCATTTTTTCTCCAAATCTGGCAAGACCCTCTCAAAGGCATGGATCCACCCGCCCTCGATATCGAGCTTACTGTCAACGGGGCCAAGCCCATCAGCCATCGCGAAGAGTGAGAGGATAGGGAAGGAGGGAGAGAGAGGGTAATGGAGGGAAGAGGACTCATCGGCCACGATCGGCAGTGGCGAGCCTTTGGCGGTGCAGCAGCGAGCCCATGGCCATCTTCCCCTCTCCCTCGGTCTCCTCTTGATCTATGGGCATGGAAAAAAAAAGGCTGAATAGATGGAGGACAAAAGCAAAGTGATAACATGGGCTCCAACAAAGGGAGCTAGTGGGTGCGTGTTGTGTCATGGCGTCCATTTTTTTTTTGCCCTCAAATGTCCGACTAGCGTATTCTCGAATTAAATGACAATATATCCTATCTATCTATTAGTAGCATTAAATAACAAAGTCTTGGATCTACGTAAAACATTATCTCCTCGAGATATTGGTGATATCCAAAGGATACACTTAGGCCATGCAGACAGCGACTCCTATAAGAAATGTTTTATAAAAGCAAACAAAATGTTTTATTAGTGAAACATGAGGAAAAAAAGAATGTTTCATAAGATCAAACAAGATGTTTTGTTCTTACATGGGTGATGTTTCAGGCCAAATTTTGAGCATGCATCTTCTTCAAAATCCAGCCTTCTTCAGATCCAACCATCTTCTTCTTCAAATTCGACCATCTTGTCCAATTCAGCGAGGCCTTCCCAAAGGCATGGCGCTGCCCACTCTTGATATCGAGCTTGCCATAGACGAGGCCGAGCCCATCAGCCACCACAACGAGTGAGAGGATGGGGAAGGGGGGAGAGAGAGAGTAATGGGGAGGAGAGGACCAGGGTGGTGCCGCAATTGGCAACGGCGAGCTCGTGGCCATCTTTCCCTCTCCCTCGATCAGCCATGGAAAAATGAAAGGCTTATCGAGATGGAGGATAGAAGCAAAGTTATAACGTGGGCCCCAGAAGAGAGAGCTAGTGGGTGCGTGTTGTGTCACGGTGTTCATTTTTTTTCTACCTCGTGTCCGACTGAGAGTATTCTCGACTTAATTAAATGACAATATATCCTATCTATCTATATCTATCTATCAGTAGTATTAAGTATTAACTAACAATATCTTGGATCTACCTAAAACATTATCTCCTCGATATATTGGTGATATCCGAAGGATAAACTTAATTAGGCCATGCAGACATCGACTCCTATAAGAAATATACTACAAAACAGCGAACAATTAATGAGCATGCAGCACGGCCGCGCTATATATTGCGTTGTAGGAGTGCTAGCTACATAGCTGCACGGGGCTGCACCCCAAGAACATTAGCAGCGTCGAACTGAAGAAGAAGATGGGCATCAGTGCGAGAGCAGTGAGCATGCTGTGCTTCGTGGTTGCCATTGCAGCCATCTCTTCTCCTCCTCCTTGGCACCGGGCACGAGCGGAGAAAGACTGCTACGACGAGAGAGATAACGTGGGCCCTAGCAGAGAGAGCTGGTGGGTGCATGTTGTGTCACGGCGTCCATTTTTTCTGCCTTGGACGTCTGACTAAGAGTATTCTCGACTTAAATGACAATATATCCTATCTATTTATATCTATCTATCAGTAGCATTAGTTACCCTGACCTTTACTTTCAAAGTGAAGTCCTTTGATGCGCGAGGAACTGTCTCTACGTAAAACACTATCTCCTCGATATATCGGTGATATCCAATGGATACACTTAGGTCATGCAGACATCGACTCCTATAAGAAATATACGACAAAACAGCGGACAACTAATGAGCATGCAGCACGGCCGCGCTATATATTGCGTTGTAGGAGTGGTACATACCTGCACGGGGCTGCACCCCAAGAACATTAGCAGCGTCGAACTGAATACTGAAGGAGAAGATGGGCATCAGTGCGAGAGCAGTGAGCGTGTTGTGCTTCGTGGTTGCCATTGCAGCCATCTCTTCTCCTCCTCCTTGGCACCGGGCACGAGCGGAGAAAGACTGCTACGACGAGAGAGACGGCGCGATGCACTATTGCTGGACGTACATCCGTGCAGACATCGACCATCCGGTCAACCCGAAACCGACTGCGAAATGCTGCGAGATAGTGAAGAAGGCAGACGTGGTGTGCATCTGCGACGTGTTCACGGAGGACCAGAAGGCCAAGATCAGCCTGCCAAAGTGGGCCGCCGTCACAATCAGATGCGGCAATGCATTGCCCGTAGGCACTGATTGCGCAGGTCAGTCGACGTTGCTACACACTCGTCAATTAACCCAGCAAAAAAGTAGGATCGATAGCCCCATAACCTAGCCAAACACGTTAGGTTAATTGAATCAACTGCCGCAACTGAGCAAACTTTCTTACAATTAATTAATTAGATAAAATAAAAATTGACAAGCTGACTGCTTATCCTATTCCCAACACAGAGGGTGGAAAGAGCAAAGAGCAGTCCCTGGCCCAGATCTATCCATCTCCTCGGCGCCGCCAGGCTCTGGGTGTTGCTGGGTAGGGGAGGGGTGGATCTTGGCTAAGGGATGTATAGAGGTAGATTTAGGTGTATAGAGTAGGGTTAGGTTTTAGGGAGTTTCGTCCAGCCATGGCGGCGGCGTTTCTTGTGGGCTTCAAGAGCCTGCTGCTCCTTCTGCTAGGAGCATCGTTTTTATCGATGGTAATAAAGGTATTGTGTCCAGACCTCGGCGGCAGATCCGTGACGGCTTTAGGTGCCATCGTCGGATCTCAATGTGAGAGGAGAGAGATCTCTCCGAGTGGGCTCAGCTTCGCTGCATCGCGCGGGTGAGGAACTTTTGGTTTGTGGAGAGGGGGTCCCGGAAGGCTTCATTGCTGGTGGGTTCGGCGACGATGGCGGTGGTTGGCAGCAGTGACATCTCGGTCTCGTCTTCCTCATGTGTGGCCGCAATGGAGTTTCAAGCTTCAATGAATATTCTTGATGTTGATATGCTTTTCCGTCACCTACTAAGGTTAAGACCGGAGGAGATGGACCGAGTGGCGCTGCCATTTTCGGCAGTCTTCAGCTTCGACACCAGCGTGAGGAAATGGCGAAGCTTCTTCTGGCATTTAGCTTTTAGGACCTGCAAGGATTTCTTTGTAATTTTGTTGTTCATTAGGGGTCTTTTTGTAAGTTGGAAGGTGCTTCTGAAATGAAATAGCATCCTTTCTAAAATCGAATCCAGTTAATTTAAGCCAAACACAACAGTTAGGAGGTTAAGTTGGGTTAAACTAATCTAGGTAGTTAGATTAAGTTTAACTAATCCAGTTAATTTAATCCTTAACTAAACACAGCCTTAGCGTAAAGCACCATGTTCATGTCTTGTGAACATGCATTGCCTCTAAGCAAATTTTTTTTGTCCACAGGTTACACAGTTCCAGTTCAACTTCCGAATGCCTGAGCACCCACTGTATGATCAAGTCTGATGGCTGGACAGATGAGAGAACAAAGGATGGGAAGCTGTGATTGGCATGTTGTTTTAAGGCATCTGCAGAGTTTATCTTAATTTTATGGAATAATTGGTCCTATATGCCACCGAAAGAGCACCGAGCTAGAGTAACAATTGAACAAATATATAGTCCAATCCACTCGTATTACAATGGGAACTGGTAATTTAGTGGACACCAATAATTAAATCTTGTACACCAGCAGTAACATAGCCGGCTGAATAGCATATCGAAATTAAATGGCAATATATCCTTTCTATCTATCAATCAGTAGCATTAGCAAACGCTTAGATCTACACAAAACATTTATCTCCTCGAGATATATTTGTGATACCCAAAGGATACACTTAGGTCAGGCAGACATCATCTCCTGAGAAAAAAACTAAAAATCAGCCAACGATGAGCAGCACGACCGCTATATGTAGAAACAGTGCACTCCAAGAACATTAGCAGCATCGATCTGAAGCCTGAAGGAGAAGATGACCAGCAGCGGGACAGTGGTTAATTTCATCCCGATCAAGACTACAAAAAGGCTGGAGCTGGAGAATTAGAATAGAGGCATCAAAACTTAAGTTTCTTTGACAAGTTATGAATTTCAACCCCTGTAGGATCTCAGACAGGGGTCACAAAACCGATTGGTTTACCATTTGTCCATTTATGCTCAAACGGCTTTTTATGTTTTTGGTGGTTAACCGAGCGGTTTTCTCAACCCTCTTCTTAAACTGCGAAAGAGTGTTTAAAAGATAATTTGCTATGGTTATCCATCGAGCAAAAAAAAGATATTTATAGATACTGAGTTTTTATGGGCTGGGCTCTCTTTGTAGTTATTTATAAATACTTCTTTTACTTTAATTTTTTAATAGTAGGTTCCTGACCTACTGTTTTCTATTGAAAAAAATAGTGAGAAGAATGAGTCTGAATTTTCAAATCGTGAATCTAAACACTATTTTTGACAGACTGTGAATTTAAACCTTGTAGTGCATAGGAGAGTCAGAGGACACTGCATGAAAATTGAAATTGTACATCTGGATATGTTGTGCCTTGGCGTTGCTCTGAGAACAAATGTCTAGTCGAGATAGCTATACTCTATTAACTAACAGGGGAAAAACCTTATATGCCATTGAGTTTCTGCTTAATCCCATAGGTGCTATTACTTACCTATCTCTTAGATGAACATTGCCCTCCATGCCACTTCCGTTAACGTCCGTTCACTATTAGGAACACCCTCTCTGATCATGTCTACGACAGCAAGGACCCATAGGCAGCCATGTTCCACCTTCTATCTCTCTCTCCAGCCACTCACTCCCTCCCCCTGCTGCCATCCTCCACCTCCTTCCCCCTCCTTTTCTCTAGACACCCCTCCTTTCTCCTCCCGTTTGACATGGACGGTGGGAGCTCGAGGCAAAATCTGGGCCATAGCGGGAGGCCGGAGCGTGCAACTTGGCCAAACACAGCGTCAAGGTGCATGGCCGGGGCTAAGCATGGTGGCGCGGTCCAGTTGTGGTTTCTGGCCGTGGTTGGCCAAGAAGAGTTCTCTTCTCTGGGAAGTGTAATGAGGGTGAAGTCACTCATGCCTGCCCCAGGGCGGTGTCAAGTTAGGTTTACATTTGTGCTTGAGAATATGATTAAACTGGATAATGGAGGATCTCTAGATAATAGTATACGTACCTCCAATTGTAACGTTTATGTTTAGGTTGCAATGAACGTTTAGGAGACGTGGGATTAAACCGGGGAGAAATTGGGATTTGCAGCGGCTTAGGCCCTGCTTGGGAGTTGAGAGAATTTTTACACTAGTAGTAGATTACAATAGGCACAACATACAACCGGATTTTTTCCCTCCCTACTTGGGGGGTGTAATTTTATACACTTGTAAAATGTTACAATTGTTGTTTGGGAATGTGATCATTGTTTGGGAATGTGATCATTGGTATTTCAAGGCAATGAACTCAAACAAGTCCTGTTGCAGCTGAGATAAACTTTCAAGTGGCAGCTGCTTCAGTTCTAAGACGATTTCAGAATGGGTATTTCCCTGAACAAGCATGGATGTAAACCAAAATTCGAGGTGTACAGAAAAGAACTGATTATATCAGGCATACAAATATATCTTGCAAGTTAACACCGATCCATCTCAAATCATTAGATAGACTTGCATGTAGCAGATAGAGTATACATTACAAACTTGAGGCATGCGGCTCTGGTCACCTGAAATTCAAACATGGATGCTACTCCCACACTGAATCTGTCAAGTACATACTGAATCAGCTATCTAACATACAGAGTACATAAATTTCATCAAAACTAGAGTAGAGAAATTTCAATAAAAAAAACTGAGTACACCAGACAAATCTTAAGCCCCACTTGTAGTTGTACTACTGACAGATGCAAACATAGACATGTTCGACCTGAGTCAACGAAAGTGCTAGAGGAGGATGACCACCACCCACCATTGTCAGATAAATCAACAGGACAAGGTAACTAACATATTGAAGCATCAGACGTAGTTGCTGCTGTAATGTTCGAATGGCATTGTGCCCATTTACCCATTGCTTGGCAGGTATCCTTTGTAGCACTGTAACAAAAAGATTGTACTGTAATACTGTCCTAGTAAAGCAGATAAAAACTTGCAAGTTTGGCAGGGAAAACAATTCATGAACAGGTTCAGGTAATAGATGTCTCCCAGTCATGCGGTTGTGTGGAAGATGACTGGAGTGTGAAGCATTTTGGTATGCAGAGAGTGATGTACATCAATGCATTGCAGTGTTCTCTTGAAAAAGAGAAAGGTGTGAACTATTATAATTAATCACTTGTCATGATGCAGATTGTGTTAAACACTGTTGGAAAGCTCAATTTATTTTCATCATTTTAACAAAAATTAATAAAAAGAAAGAGCTAAATCACTATCCAAACTGCAGAAGTAGCTATTACATTCATGCCTGCACAGCTATTGCATCTGCAACATTTTACACCTACCCTCTTACATGTCTCTCTCTCAGGAACATGAATATCTGTAACACCCCAATTTAGTGAATGATCTACCTATTGTCGCGTTCTTTACCATGGAGAAGAAGGCATACATAAGTGCATATATTGCTATAAAATTCAGAACAAGATACTAGCAAAACTTACAAAAAAAATCAGAACTATTGATAGTAGCAATCACACACAAAATTAACAGGTGGTGGAATCATAGCAATCAGATCACGTAGTTAACAAGTGATGGCACCACAGAAATCACATACACAGCGAAAAAAATCAGATCACATACATGTTGTTTAGGGAACCAGCACGTACGGTCCCTAAAATGTAGCTTTAGTTGCTAATTACTAATGTAATTTATTTATAAAACTAGATATATAGAATTATAGCACTTTATAAACGAATCTACACATCTCTATATATTAAAGTGCATGAGATTATCCCATAACCACGCTATCCACATCATCCTTAAAACTTTGGCTGTCCGATCGCACCATCCCAGCCAATCCGATCGTCCATTCCTCCCCATGTGTTTGTGTTAAAAAAAAAAATCTTTTTCTGATTTTATATGATTTTCGTACACCCAATCTAAATATTTAAAAAGAAATGCATAGTTCAAGTTTACAAACTTTGAATTACACATATCTCAGACAAAAGGTATACATATCCTTCAAAATAAACGGGCAAGCATTTAATACAAAAGCTAGCCACATCCAAATTAAAGGAGAATATATCCCAGTACTTTTTTTATCATCCTTATGCTAGCTCCAGTAATAATCGAACAAATCGATTTAATATATATACTCTGAATCAACGAGCAATTAATGGCTGGCATGGATCAATCTCGCAGGAGCATTCAATACAAGCTCCTGGACATATCCAATTTAAATGAGAATATATCATAGATATATCTACCATCCATCGCAACAAATGCACCCATTCAATTAAATATCTTCGTGTCCTGCTAGTGAACTGGGCCAACAAGTTGCTCATCAGCAGCTATATATATACAGAACCTCCGTGGTTACAGGAGTCCTGCACCACCAACAAACCTACCTAAATATCAGCATCATCCACGAGAAGATGGCCGGTGCTAAGGCAGGACTGCTCATCTGCCTCCTAGCCATGTCGTCTCCTCTGCTCTCGGCACAGCCGGAGGAAGATCAATGCAGCAAGGACAAAGTGGCCATCATGCGTGAGTGCAGGGCTAACATCAACGCAAGATTGGGCCAGCCGTTCCCAGGACATGAGACCGTGTGCTGCCAGACAGTACGAGCAGCGCACGACATCACTTGTGTCTGCGACAGATTCACCGACGAGGACAAGGCTACGATCAGCGTACGGAAGTTCGTCACTGTCGCCAGAGTGTGCGGGAACCGATTGCCGGCAGGGCATAATTGTTCAGGTTCGTCCATATCCTTTTTAAGTGTTAAATTATATGTGGTACACATGTAGTGTAAAAATATTAAAGTAATTTTAACTATAACTAATGAATATATGGTTCTACTTATTTTAGAGCTCTTTTACGAGACACAGCGGATAAGCATTTTTGTTTGCCTGTAGGTTCGATGGTTCCGCCACAGGCGCCACTTCGGAACTGATGTACCGTTGATAAGATGCAGTATATCCATGGAGAAATAAAGGAAGGAGTGCTGATCTGAATGCGTTGCTATGGCGTCTCCTCCTGAATATATCTTGTCTTGCTCTTATTGATGCGAGTGATAATAAGAAGAAAAGTTCTGCTTTCATCTCGTAATGTCTCTTTCTGTTGGTATGATTGAGTGATCGACCTTTAATTAAACACCTCTCCTCCATCGACACCATCCACCATGCATCTGGTTACTTCGGACTAGATTTGAATTGGGTTGACGACTTTCAGGTAGAAAATAAAACTTTTTACCCAAAAAATGGAACAAAACCTTATAAAATCATCGGCAATAATCTTAGACCAAAAAAAAACCGGGCCTTCTTTCTAGGAATGGTGGACCAGCGAGGCAGCGAGGTCCAAGCTGTCCCCAAAAGTATGAGTCGCCAATTCAAGCAGGATCGTCACCTGCACGGTTTGAAACATTTGGAAGGAGCGGAATACAAGAATCTTTCGTCGGTCTGTCACATCGCCTAGTCGTGTGGCTACGAGTATAGAGGAGGGTGTTAGTAATTGGGGAGCCGCTCATTGTGGTGAGCAACATCCTTGTAACCCCCTTCACCCCCCCCTCCTCTCTATTGCTTATTTGTAACTGCTTACTCTCTCCTTTAATGAAATAGTGGAACTCCTACTTTTTGCTCAAAAAAATTGGATTTTATTGGCACAACTTTTTTTGACAAAATCTTAGTAAAATCATTCAAATAAAGAATTTCGATCAGGTTTGATTTTCTGGGGGTATCCCTGCTGCAATTGTCGTTGGTGGTTCCAGCGAGCGTTTGCCTTAAAGTCGAGCACAAACACAGCGTCCATTCGATGTACATACCCATGAAAGATTTGCATGTACGGGAGGGAACTCCCAGTCTGCCAGGCTCATGGCATCTACATCTATATGTATATACTTGGGCGATCAGTCTGACCGATGGAGAGACAAACCAATGGAGGAAGGAATGCTGATTCGAATGTTCATAATGCCATCTCAAGAATGTATCTTACAGGCTTACACTTGCTGATGCAAGTGATGATAAAAAAAAAATCTGATTCGAATGTTCATAATGGCCTCCAACGGTGCCAATGAACGTCCGTCCCAAACATACACGTATCGTTTGGTTCATTGCATAAGACATCATTACTGCTCCCAACAAAACGAGCATGGCAAGAGCAAATATTTATCCAGAGCAAATAAGCCTGACGTGATTTTTATTCAGTATAGTATTTCCTCCGTGTTACAGTACAGTAAAAGTACAGTACTATGCAGTGCTTTATCAAGATACATGCACACTGAAAACTATTTGCTTCATACCCTGTGTAATCCTCGTGTCTGTAGCTAACATCGTGCAGTTGCTTCACATCTCTGCGATAAGTTTGGACTGGGCCAGCGCGAGGTCAAATGAAGCGAATGAGTGAGGAGCGAGCGTGACCTGCATTTGCTCTGCAGCGTTGCTCAGCTGGCTTGTCACCGGCACAACCTGCGTTGTTCATCATGCAAGAAGCTTTAGCTTCAGATGAGCTCCAGGAACATGGGATGAAAACCAACCACAATCTTTTATATATTGTGGTGCTGCATTAGGTTTAAACGCGAGCATAAATGGTATACTACCTTGTTCGGGTTGCTGAAAGAATTTTCATCCATCACATTGCTGGATGTCAGAACAGTGGCAGTTGATGCCATCGCGTTGACACTAGCCTGAAGCCCAGTTGCAGAGATTGAGAAGTTCACAGCATCCGAACCAAAGTTTACAACCTGCACAGGAGCTTTCAAGGTCAACACAAAGAAGTTTGCGATGCACCAGATGCAAGCTAGGAAATTTTAATTACTTTTACTCTTAGGAAGCTATTATCGGAGTCCTGCCAAGTAATCGCAGATGCTGCCAGCGAACCAGAGTAGTTGGAGCTGATTGTAATTGGATGAAGCATAGCACCGCTAGATTCACGGTAAAACGTCTGCATCCAGTAGCTAGGAGTTCCGTATTGTTGCCAGGAGTTGAAAACGATAGCGTCTGGGTTCCACCTGATTGTTTTATTCAGATATAATTATTTCAATGTTAACTAAAAAAGGACACCACAAATGAACAAGGAATAAAGCCAACAATACTAACGTTTGATCATTGTCATTCACAAAGAGTGGTGCATAACTTGCCATCTGAACAATATCACTGCACAGAACCAAGAAGGGGTCATCTAACTCACATCAAAGAACTCTTGGTAGTTGCTAGAAGAGTAGCACAAACTCCATGAGATCATGATGACTCGATAAGCAAAGACAATATCTAAATTCAGTTCAGGAAAGATCAGGTGTGAATGTGTGATAACCAAACAATCTAGAGCCAAAACGAAAATATTTCTGAAGGACAGATCACCTATTCTTCTCCAGTCCTGTAAGGAAAGCAGCTTCTGCCAATGAAGCAAGAAGACTTCCTCTACCTGCATCACTTCTCCAAACAGCGTACTCACTGACAAAAGCCTGACCAAAGATCAGATTGCCAGAACTCAGAAATATATTTCTTTCTGTTAAGATGAGAGGATGTTGATAGGTAAAAGAGCTATGCTGATCTACGAAGCAAGACAATAAATAAAATGCTCAGGATTCTCTAGGACATGCAAGTATCGTAAGAAATACGTAAGTTCTGCACATTCCTCACTGTTCTTACAATGATCACCGCAACTGTATCCAATGACTAGTGTGTTATGACTTATAAAAGCGATTTCCAAGTTAGATGTGGCTCAACTGGAAATGCACAAAGATGTTTAATTGTGGTTCAAATTTCAATTTAGGTTGTGTAGGGTATATTTCATCATCATTATTAGTGGCCTACTTTTGTTCAGAGTATTGCAATAAAATTCAGAAACAGAGAGAATGAACAATAATGAAATAAGCAAAGTAACCCACAAAATAGAGGACCTATATAAGACTATAAGAACACCCATAAACAAAAGTTCAAGAAGTGCTGAACTGATGTAAAACATAGATCACGTGACATGAAAAACAGAGAATTAGCAAGGCTTCACAAGCATCTCTCACAAATAAAAAAGGTCAAAGAAATTCATGAAAACTGAGACATACCTTGGGCCCACTACGAGATGTCCTATCAAATGTACTCTTCATGTTAAACAGAGTCTTAGAATCAGTGTAGACCTATAAAAATGCAAAATTTTCAGGATTGGAAAAAGAATAAGAACAGAACAATGGTGATATACAATGAGACAGAATCTATAATAGGGGAAATGAGTAAATTTGGCAGCAAGTAATTTACATGGAAGTCGTAGAGATCAGCAGGATGGTCAAGTGGTCTAGATGAACCATCACAGTTTGAAATCATTTGAATGTCTGGATAGGCCTCTCTTATAGCATTGTAGAACTTGAGGTAATTACCTGTTCAACAGTAGGAAAGAACATCATGCACCTAAAAATACTTCTTGGTACTTCTTCATAGTGAACTACGACTGGAAGTTTTGATCAGATGTAGCTACTTTATTGGTTTATATTAAAAGATAAAAATAACTGGCTATTGGTTTCCTCTTTTCATTTTTCTAATTCATATTGTTTATATGCTTTACTATCTTCATTTATTCTTTTGATGAGATTACTAATCACAGTTGAATTTATGAAGTGCCAGAGAAAAAAAAAAGAAATAAGAAATTTGGATTACAGTATATATATCAGAACAGATAATAGTAAAAATGTTGGAACAGGAGATTATATATGACTAGGCTAAAGGACCAATTCCATCAAATTAGTACAGTACAATAAAAAAAACTTTTGGGAACTTGTAGAAATGTTTTAAGAGATAGGTTGATTTTATTACACATTGTTGTTTCAGAACATAAGTCAAATAATATCTTTTTCCTGGATTTACACCTGCTCTGAAATTTTGGAGTGAAATCTGACTGATTGATTATCTCAGTCACTTCTTTTAATAGGGTAGCCATGGTTGAATTTTGTTTCCTTTCATGATTTTACAGCTTTTAGTCCTTGTGCACAAGGCCTCTTGGACCGATATTGAAAAGTGGATGGAATAACAAAAGTAGTTGACAAAATTACCAACATAAAATTTTTTCCCACAATCTTCATTTCCAATTGCAACATATTTGACTGGGAATGGTTCAGGATGCCCCATTGCAGCTCGGACAGATCCCCATGTTGATTCTGCACTTCCCCTTGCAAATTCTAGACTGTCCAATACATCCTGGAGAAAGATGATAAGGATCACTTCAGAATAATATACTTTGGATTATGATAAAACCATCTAACTATGAAAAGGATATTGGGTATTGCCTGGTATTCTTGTCAACATTCCAGTACCACAAAAAACATTGGTATAAGTAGAAGTTATTAAGAAAGTAATGTGCTTATGTTTTGCTACATGATGGCAATGTCCAACTGTTATTGTTGGCAATTCATGGCAAATTCAGTGTGTTCAGGAGTGAAAAGTATACACCATATGATATCCTTATGTGTCTACCCCTTCTACAAAATAAACTACAATTTCCAGCATACCTTTACAAAAGGGGCAATAGTAGCAGTATTAACTTCGTCATTATGGCTGATTCCTGGTAAGAAAGAACGTCCAGTGATTAAGGAGACTAACAGTGGTGATAATTGATATGACAAAATGTGGAGATAGTTACCATTATTGAATACCCAGATTGGAGCAGCACCAAGGTCTTCAGCAAGCTTTGATATATATTTCAAAGGCAATATATGATTAGGGATGAGAATAAAGGAGAAAAGGTGAGATATTATCGACTGCTACCTGAAGGAACTCATAATATCCAAGGCCATCATCAGTCCAGTAATGCCAGACATCTCCAAAGTGTCCAGGCCTCTCTTCCCATGGACCAATAGATTCCCTCCACCTGAATGCATTTCTTAACCATTCACCTTCAACAAAGCAACCCCCTACAATATGTTCCATGCAAATCATGTAAAACTAAGGCAACTACTGAATTCCAAACTTTATAAACTTAGTTTGGGACGTATGATACAGTAGTTAAGGAACATTTCACAACATGAAGGAATATATTTTCCAAAAAGTTAGCACATGCATGAAATTGTAGAAAAATCTAACATCAAAATTGCCAGAAAACATATTCAACTGGGTGCATGTAAAATTGAGTCAGCATAATGTTGCTTTTTATATGGTGTTGTAATAATTTAGTTAAACAAAGAAATAATGACATCTGTATATATGATTCTATCATATGTGTGTATCAATAGTTTCTACCTCATCTTAATGACTACGAATATGAGAAAATATTTTATTTAATGTAGCCAGCCCAATTATCTTGAGCACAGTCAAAACATTTGTGTGAAGACATCATAAATTGCACACAAATGAGACAACACTCATACGGCCATACCAGGAAATCTCAAGAATCGTGGTTTCAAATCTAAAATCATGGATATAAGTTCTGTACGAAAACCATGTCCCTGTATGTATAAAAAAAGTGTTAGTTAAATAATCAGATAAATTTAAGAACGTAAGCAGTAAGTATAATCTAAAGATATTTTCTTGACAGAATCTTGAGATATTTTGTCCAATAAATAGGTGATAACAAGAAGAATGTCATAGCATGCAATGAAGAGAGCAGTTAGCCATTTTAGCAATGTCCTGGGAAACATATAAATTCAGTATCACAATGTATCCACTTACAGCACAATACCAAATGTCTAGGAAACAATTAGTTGGAAGCACTTGGGACTGCTTGGTTGGTGATTAAAACTCAACACTTAAAGTTTAGCAGTAAGTTTAGATTCCACATGAATATTGGTGAGACATAGATATGGGAGTACCCACACGACAGTACGTCCCTAATAGAAAATTGGTGGAGAAGGAGGTGCTACACACCAACTTCAACATGACCAAAGTGATCAACCCACACAAACCTACTTAGTGGCAGATGATAATTGCTTAATGTTAGATTATTATCATGTTGGCAATGTCTAAATCTATAAGAAAAGAACTCCGCAAGATCATCCTCCTAAATTCGGGCAAACATCATCCTGCTCCGCAAGGAGACCTGCAAAGACTTGTCGGACTAAATTCGGGCTCCTAAATTCGGCGAACATCATCCTGCTCCGCAAGAAGGAGACCTGCAAAGACTTGTCGGACTACCGGCCAATCAGTCTCATCCACAGCGTGGGCAAGATCTTTGCGAAGATTCTTGCCAATCGCCTGGCCCCAATGCTTGATCGGCTAGTCTCTAAGTGCTAGAGCGCTTTCATTCAGAAACGCTCCATTCAGGACAACTTTCTCTACGCACAGAATGCCGTCCGGACCCTGCATCGGCGCAAGTCCCCGGCCCTTTTTCTCAAGCTCGACTTCGCGAAGGCTTTTGACTCCGTCCACTGGGGCTACCTACTTGAGATCCTGCAGGCGCTTGGCTTTGGTCCCAGATGGAGGAACTGGATCTCCATCCTTCTGGGCTCCGCTTCTTCCTTCGTCCTCCTAAATGGAACTCCGGGACCAAGCTTCCACCACCACAGAGGAGTCCGACAGGGTGACCCTATCTTGCCCATGCTTTTCATTATCGCCATGGACCCCATCCAGCGCATCATTCGTCTGGCCACGGAGAGCGCCTTGTTTGCGCCCCTGCAATCCACACAGCTCGTCTTCTGGACATCGCTCTTGGCTGACGACGCAGCCATCTTCCTTGCCCCGGACAAGCAGGAGATAGCCGTGGTCAACGCAGCCCTTCTGACCTTTGGAGAGGTGTCCGGTCTCCGTACCAACTTCAACAAGTGCACCGTGTACCCGGTTAACTGCCAAGGGATCGACCTAGATAACATCCTTAGTGACTTCCCAGGTTCTCGGGGATCCTTCCCTTGCCGCTACTTGGGCCTGCCCCTGCACACTCGTCGACCTGGAAGGGCCCAATTCCTTCCTCTTGTCGAGAAGCTGCGTGCACGCCTGCCTTCCTGGAAAGCCAACCTGCTCTCCAAAGCAGGTCGCCTGGTTCTCCTCAGCTCCGTCCTCTCTGCACTGCCCACCTACTTCATGTCTACCTTCCAGCTTCCAAAATGGCTGATTAAGCGCTTAGACAGGATTAGAAGATCCTTCCTTTGGCAGGGTGGGCTCCACGCAAGTGGTGGCCACTCCTTGGTGGCCTGGGGCAAAGTCTGCCGCCCTAAGGACCTTGGTGGTCTAGGTGTTCCGGATCTCAATAGATTTGGAACCGCCCTGCGCCTCCGTTGGCTGTGGCATGAGTGGAGATCCCCTCACAAGCCTTGGGCTGGGACTGCCACGCCGTGTACCACTCAGGACAAGGCCCTTTTTCGCGCAGCTACCAAGATCTCAATTGGTAATGGCCGGAAGACCTCGTTCTGGCAGGACAACTGGATTGGGGGCGAGGCGCCCTGCCTCATCGCGCCCAACCTTTTCCTCATCGCCAAGAGGAAGAATAGTACTGTGGCGATGCTTTGGCAGAATGGTGCGTGGATAGACTCTATTCGTCACCTCTCCACACCGCTTCAGCTTCTCGAGTTCATCAAGCTCTGGCGCCGTCTTCGGGATGTTGCCCTCAACCCAAACACTCCAGATGAAATAGAGTGGTGCCTCTCGGCGTCGGGCGAATACTCTGCTCGGTCAGCTTACCGCCTACGGTTCCTAGGCAGCACTGCGTCCGGTGTTGCTCCGCTAATCTGGAAGGCAAGGACAGAGAACAAATGCAAATTCTTCGCCTGGTGCCTTGGGCATGGCAGAATTCACATGGCTGATGTCCTCGCAAAGAAAGGCTGGCCGAATCAAGGCCTGTGCCTGCTTTGCTATGTCGCCCCGGAGACCATCAACCACTTGTGTGTTCAATGCCCCTACTCTACGGTTGTCTGGGAACAGACACTTCCTCCATTCAGCGTCGCCGCCCCGACGGGGAATTGCAGCCTCAAGTTCACTGACTGGTGGTGCCAGGCGTCGGCCTCAATGCCCAAGGACGTAAGGAAGAGCTTCAATGGTCTGGTCATCTTTACAATTTGGAACCTTTGGAAGGAAAGAAACCGTAGGCTTTTCCAACATCTGGGCGCCTACCTTCAGTCGCCCGGTGATTAAACAAGATCTTCACTAGATTCCCACGGCCGCCGTCGTTAGGGAGTCAGAACGCTCTTGTTGTAGAAATCGTGGATACCCTCCTCCCCTCGCCCTGACTCTTGTTCACTAACTAGTTTCTCTCCCTCCTCTCTTGTATCTTAAGCTTTTACTCTCGCTTTAATGAATTGGCAGCGCTCCTGCCCCTTTGCTCAAAAAAAAAATAAGAAAAGAACTCCGGCAGTAGCATTTTGTTGCCAATGCAAGGTGAAATTTAACTACAATAGATCTGTGCTTCAAGTTCAGAGTTTTGCTCTTCATTTGATGCTTAATTCAAGTTTGTAAAGACTTGGTTCTCTGCCTACTCTCTATTTGTCATATCAAGATCAAGGAAAAAAAGGTATACCTTGTATGTGTCTGAAGGCATGAGTGATACTTGATCAAACCATACAACCCCCTTCTGGTTAGTTGTTATCTGAAGCCTTGAGGTTCTGTTTGTTCCTTTAGCAGTTAATTGCTGCTCCACTTTTGTCCAGTTGGACGTGCTGACAACTCTGAAACAACAAAATCCTTTCAGGTAATGGAAATTATGAAATATCCTCCTCCTGTTCAAATATTGAGAGAAATGGTACTAACGGTACAATAACTGAAGCCAACTTTTGCAACCCATCAGAGCTTGTTATTGAAACAGTCAATTCCACATCTTCTGCTGATTTAACATACATAACTAGATTGTAGGTCTTTCCATCTTGTATGTTCTGGAAGTGAAATGATAAGTATAGTTACTAAATTAGAAAAGAACCTGTTGAACAACATGCACTAGATATTTTCATGTATCTGTGTACGAAACATAACACTACCTAAAAGGCCAAACAAAATGCAAGGAGCTCAATAATGTTGCTAGTTGCCTTGCAAGAAAAAAGAAAGAGAACCACAGAAAAATTTACTGCATTGGGCTACACCACTGTCATGCAACTCATTGATTCCAAGTAAATGTTCGATTAAACCATATACTTTTCATGCTTATATGAGGCATTAACTTCTGGTCAACAAAATTCATATCATACCATGCCCCAGAACCCAGGGTTGTAAATGCCAACACCACCAACTGGGCAGTCATCACAGAGAACCTCCATTCTTAGAGCAACAATGTTTCGACTGAAACACGATGTACGATCAGTCGCCACAAATATGGAAGTGTCATCTCCAATGACGGACCATGGGGCAATGTTTGATGGAGTATGGAGTCCTCCAGCTTCAAAACCTGAAGCACAAAATCCATACATTGGTTTCACTAAACCTTGAATGTAGAAAAGTAATTAAAAGGAAAAAAAGGCCTACTAATTGTATTCCAGTTATATGCTCAAGATCAACTTTTGTATTTGCAGTTTTGAAACTAAGCTAAAATTATTATGATGTGCTTTTATATAGTGGCAAAACAGAGTTGAGTCAAACAGGTAGCACGGAGAGTTATCACCTTCAGACAATAATAACAGGAGTAATTTTTCAATATTTCACTCATATACTTGTATTAATCAACCTATACGACCTCTGTTTTATGTTCCAACGGACTAGACATACATTAATTCATTTGCATTTGGAACAAAATATCTTTGACATGGAAGAGTGAAACAAAATAAGTGCATCTAATCACTTCTCAGGAAATTTACTCCAAGAGACACATTAGCTCATGTTACAAACTTACAACCAAGAATAGTGAAGTACCTCTATTACTAACAAGTTCAGCCCATATGCCACCAGCTCCAGCATGGTTGATCTCCTACAGTATTAGGCAAGGTTGTCAATACAAGAGTATAATGGAACATGGTGTTTGGATTATTCTGAGCATCCGATAGAACTTGAGAAACCTCATCAGGTGCCATGAGAGAAAATGAACTGATATGCTACCAAAAAAAATTAGTATCTCACCTCAAAAAATATCCCAAATAGTGTTTCAGGGATCTTTCTAGCGAGCTGTGGTGAGGCATCAACATTGAGGGTTGCCGTCTGGGTTGCCTCTAATTCTGATGCTAGACATTTGCAGCCCGTGCAGAATAGAAGCAAGACGCATAGAATGGCTCGCAAGGACGCTCCTTTGGAATCCATACTCTTGCACTTCCAAACACTCATGAAGTCTATCTATGTATATTGCACAAGCAATACAAGAAGACAATGATATGAGTAAGTCAATTGAGGTAGATGGAAATTGATAAGTACAAGCTATCACAACATGACACCATCAGCTTAGAAAAGAAAACTGCATTACCATTACATGAAACCAAAGGCGAACACACAGAGGATATCGAGGCACCCCAAAACCACGTCTATAAGCTACGAAAATTTACAACCATTTGTGCAACTACACTTACTAAAAAGTATCACGAGCGTTGACAGACAACTTATGAAACTAAACGGTCGTTTTAAAAGGATTGGGAAAAATTCTGCATTTCAGACGGTCTCATCACATCGTCAGCCAAAAACACAGTGGTTGACCAACTGATGATTATCCTCTCTCAGGCATTCCACCGAACAGCTTGTTTGCATAACCAAGAACCCAGACTGGAACTACGAGAAGATGAAACTAAAGATCCCCAGACACGCAGGGTCACAGAAAATGATGGATCTTTGAGCGAATTCCTCGCCATAAACCCACCATCCAACGCCGCAAGAAGAGGCGAGCTGCCCGCGCGCGCTGCAGCCCACCCACCGAGGCGGGAGACGGCGCGCTTAAGTAGGCGAGGCCGGACAGGAGCCACCACGGCAGCACTATCAGACTAGCAGTGGCTTGGAAGGAAGGGAAGCGCGCGCGCTCGGTCGGGAGCCACGCAAGCGGCGTGGGCAGGGCCTCTGCCGTCGGATGCCGATCGGACGCCGGGGGCGGGCGGCGCCACGGCCGGTTGCTTGCCGGAGCGGGCTTCGGCGGCGCGGTGGCTGCGCGCGCGCCCCCGCTGGCACGTGGGGCCCGACGTGAGCGCTGGTGTCTATCCGCATTCCGTAGCCAGGCATGGATTTCAACAAGTAGCTATGGACAAGATCGTCCAACGGATTCGGCCTTGATTTGATTGTGGTCGCATCTTTGTAGCCACCAATGAGCACAAAAATCTTTTCATTATTTAAGGAAATTAGGTCCTAACAAATACCTCGAAAATTGATTTTTTAAAAAAGAGTGAAAACGGCCTTCTAAATGCGAACAGTGGGATGTTGATTTAGCTCATAGCCGAAGGCAGTGTTTGGTTGGCTTTTACCGAGCCGACAAAATGTGAAATCTATTTATCTCAGACGAGACGAGTTGTTCACAGTAGCTCTTTCTTAGACGTGTAGAGTCTTTAAGAGGAACAACTCACCCTAGCTTCTTCCACACGTAGTGCATCCATCTCTTCCCTGCCAGCGTTGTCGGCCTCCATCCTGTGTCAGACCTTCCAAGCGGTGGCCCTCGTCAACAGTCTTGCCCCATGTGTGTCGGCCTCCTTTTTACTCCAACACTGTCGGCCTCCTTCCTCGATGTTCTCATACTTGGTGTGGTCTTGTTCCCTGCCCAGTGGCATCGGCTCCTCCTATCGTCCTGTTTCTACCTCGCCTATCTTCGATGTAGCCTCGTCCTCCTCTCCGTCAAGATCGAGCACAACAAAGCACGATATCTAGGATGGCCTCATCCACAAGAAACTAGATCAACTCGTTTTCAGTAAGCAAAATCAATGAAACATGACATCAAAATGAACTAAACACTACCTAAGAGAAATTTGCCATGTTTTGTGAGTCACTTACACATATGACCCACATGGCAAGAAAGGAATCTTTCCATATATGTAGCTATGAACTAAACAACCATCTAACTTGGTCAAAGTTGTTTGACATGTGAAATGGCAAAGTGTGACAAGTGTTGGTTTTTGACCTAAAAAAGAAAAGATAAGAGAATTATTTTGCCCATTCATTGAAGGCCTTTGGTACTTGTCAATAAGGATGCAATCGGTCAGATACGGTCAGATAGTGCCGAACGTGCATACAGATCCATTTTTTTTTGCCAAATATGGATTCACATATGAATAGTGCCGGATGCGGATATAAACACAGATATTATCAGATACGGATATAAATAGTGTCAAATACGGATACCGATCATATAAGATCGAAATTATTAGATTAGTTCAGAACAAATATTACTTGGATAATATATAAAAATGCATACTTGAAAAATCAATATAATATGTTCAGTTGGGTGTTGTCCAGTGTAGAGTAGTATTGCCTGCATGTGAGTCGGATGGTATCCATATTTTTTTAGATGTTGTTCGTCATTATCCATGTCCGTATCCGCAAAATTAGGCAGATATCCGTAAAATTATCCAAATTGATTCGGTTGGTCAGTCGGTTGAAAAATATCCATACCATTTGAATCCCTACTTGTCAAATCATACAAGAATTAGAAATATAACAATATGTACAAACTATGTTTAGTTGGACCACTAGAAAATCACAAGAATTTAAGTGGTCGGCAAGGTTATCCTAGACCGAGAAAACATTTCCAAAAGGTTTTGACATAATGTTTGTTTTCCTTCAAAATGTTCATGTCACGAAGTTTCATAACCAAATGCTTCGTATAGTTTCTTTTTAGATTCATTGATTGATGTCACTACAAAATTTGGAAATAAAAAAACTGTCACCACAAAGTTAATATTCGTAAAATTACCATTATATAATTGCAGAAATTTAATAGATGACGTTTCTTATGGCTTTTTCTCTCCACCTTGTCTCTCTTCCACTTTACTATTTTACCCTCATCTTCTTCTATGATTATCAAATCTACCATCTTCCTCTTCCTCTCTCTCGCCCTCCCTCGCAGATCCATCCCTAGTGGCACACCGTCCTCCCCCTCCCCCCTCCCTCCCTGGCCTCAGCCTTCGCCCACATCCGTTGCCCGAGCAACTAGGCTTCTCCCATGCTCCCTGCTTATAAGTGACCATGTCGGCCCGAGCTTTCTCGAGGTCCAGCTCCCACTAGCTTGGAGCTCGCCTAGGAAGTGTGTTGCAACCGCCATGCCTGAGTAGGCCTGAGCTTCCCTAAGTTCCAGCTCCTACTAGCAAGCTTGGAACCCCCCCCTATGAAACGTACCACAACCATGCCCAAGCCAGCCCTAGCTTCCCCAAGCTCCAACTCCCACCGTCTTGTGGGCCTGTCTATGAGCTTCCTCAAGCTAGGTCCCATCATGGAGCTTAGCATGGGTGGTGTGGGTGGAGGAAACCATGGAAGAGCTCTCGTGAGGGGGGTGGGGCATGTGACCTTGTTGCAAGAGTGGTGGAGGCTGCCGGGAAGATGGTTGCCGACAAGGTCCTCGGAACTCCAGCTAGCTCTACCATGAATGATGAGGAAGAAGAGGAGAAAGGGAAAGGGCCGGAAGAAGAAGAAACAAGGAGGGACATTTTGGGTCTTTTCAATTATAATGATATCTATCTAGTTTTCACAACTTTACAACAATAATTTTAGAAGACTTTGTGCTGGGAATTATTTGGTTTCCAAACTTTATGGTCTATCTATCCAATAAATCTTTTTTCTCTTCATATGAATCGATTCCTCTAAAATTGCTTTATTTTTCCTCCCGTTCAAAGAGGTCCTAACGAAGAAGGAAGAAAACGTGTTGTCACGAGATCATCATATGTTTGTTTAATTCCGAGTAAAGTTCAGAAAAGAAAGTAAAGAACGTACGTACGCGATACAAGTCAATCGCCATTTGATTGGCGCACAGAGTAGGTCGAGACAAACGATCGTGTTCTTGGTTCCTTGCTACGAGAGGAGCATGAGACTGTTGTGGGGACACCATCAGAGCTGTTCGGTACAGAAAATAAGACTTGGAACAAAAAAAAAAAGGAGACCCTAATAATCAACCATATGATATGTCTCACACAAGCACATTCATTACAAAAGTTAAAGGAGGGGATTAACTTGGGACGTGCACTTATTATCAACTGATGGCCTGAATTCGTTGCACATCTGGACATTTTTGCTGACGTCTGTCTCTCTTTGACGAGCCTGATGCTTAATGCGATGGCTTTGCTTAGCTCTCAAACACAAGGGACATAAGCTGAATGGCTGCTGCCTGCGTACGCTACGAGCTCAACTAGCACGCGCGGCCCATGTGTCGCGCGCGCGGATCATCATCATCCTCAGCCGCCGCTTTCGTGCGTTGCGTGCCCGTCGCTGGAACCGCCAGAACCGAAAGGATTCGCAGGACTGCACTGCACGCACACGCATCGGTCGTACGACCACAGGAGCAAGGAGGATCGAGGATTTGTTTGCGTGCCTTTGCATGCACTTTGCCCTAGCTAGCCACTCGAGTTCATGCATATATCCATCGGCATTCGATCGGCGCCAAGCATGCTGTGAGCTCTCAATTCACCGGCTCTGAGGATTACTGTGTTTTTTGCACTAGTCCTACAGTATCGGCTAGTGCACATAATTACATAGCCAGATCATTGCTTACAAGCGATACAAAAGTTTCAACGCTACATAATTGAATTAACGCCTTCCAGTGATTAGTTTACGGTAGGACTGGTTAGACCAACTGCTATATATAGTACAATCCAAAAGAAGGATAAGAGTTTGACGACTTTGCAGAAAGTTTAAAGATAAAAAAAGATCATCCAGCGGCTATGCAATCTTATAAACAACTGGAGGGCTATCCTAAACTTCATCATGACCGTCATAGCACGGATCATCATCCTCATGACACTCATAAGAATTCTTGGTTTGACCTCCATCTAAAAGAGTGAGTGTGAGAATAAGTGCGCAATTAAATCGTACTTACGAGTTAACACCCTCCTAATGCAAGTAATGATAGAGGCTCCAAGGAAAAGCCAGTGGTTCTTTTATTTGCATAAAGCCAACTAATAATAACAATAATACAAACCTATGACTTAGCCACTTAAAAAGAATGTTGTTAAGTGATCACGTATTTGTTGAGTGAGTTATGGGTTCCAATGTAAGCATTTACCCAACCTGTACCATCCTCTAGACCTAATCTCGGACACAGCCAAACCTAATCTCAGACTAAACTACTCCCAGCATACCGGTCTTCCTCCTTTCTCCCGCTATCTTCATCTAGGATTTAGGCTCTTTCGTTGTGGATCATCACTTTATTGGATTGTCGGTCCAGCAAGTGCATAACTCATATCACCCTTGGTGATGGCGTCCTTCCGCCTTCGCCTCGAGCTGAAGTTTGTTCCGGGGTGTCTCCTCGGACCACTCAACTAGACTCTAACACCCGCACTACCGCGGGATGGCCACGCGTTGTGTCGGACCGCATCCAACACTGTTCAAGTTCAAAGGACCGCTTTTAGTCCAGCTTCTCAATAACCATAACTCGGGAGTCGGAGATCCCACACTTCGTTCCCTGCCTCAAACGCATTTAGGTCCTTGACCTTAAGCCTAGAGCCTAGAGCCTACTCTAGACATAACACCATAGATACCAAATCCTCCATGGAGCCGCAAACACAATCATAGACCCTTAACGCTACCTTATCTGCACATTTACCCACGACCAGACTCAGCATCCCGTAATCCCCCAACCATAGACCTCATTTCCCTACCAGCTTCTACTTATACCATTTTATATTAAGATGTGAGTAGATGTGGCGGTGAACTATCGTCCACCATTATGGGTAAATCCTCCCTAAAAATCATAGATTAGACCTGAGCATGTCTAACCAAATTTTACCCAAGGACCATGAGTCCAAATCATCTAGTAATTACCCAAGGACCATGAGTCCAAATCATCTGGTGGGGGGCTGCCGGCGGCGTGTGGCGGCTGCCGGCCGGGAGGCCAGGAGGAGGCAGGAGCCGCAGGCCGGAGGCGACATGACCACAGCCGTAGGAGGCAGGAGTCGCAGGACTAGGGTTAGATGGTGAAAGGAGGATTTAAGGCCTAGAGGGGGGTGAATAGGCTAACTCAAATTCTAATATTTTTGTTCTTTTTGTTTTTTAATCAAAATTAAATTACCCAAACCTAGCTACTCAATCCTATCTAGGAATGGATGAACTACGACTAAGCAAACTTGCAAGAAATTTAAATAATGCGGAAAAATTAACTTGCAAGAGATAAAAGAGACAAGAGGCACACGATTTTTTCCCGTGGTTCGGAGCTTCACTCCTACTCCACGTTGAAGCTTACCCTTGACACACAAGGGCCTCCGCCTCGATCCACTAGTGGTAGTCTTTAGCCACCCCGGCAAGGTCAACTCCAACCTTTCACAAACTTCTTGGACGGCTTCCACACACACCGGCAAGCCTCCAAGAATCACCACCACGCACACACCGTCTAGGTGCTCCACAAACACCAAGAGTAACAAGTTCAAGGAAGAAAGTAAACCAAAACGATCAAGAACACCCTTGAGCACACTTACCTTACTTACCTCGGAGGAATCCTTCCCAAATCACTCACAACTCTAGGTTCATGGGGAGCAAAAGGGGTGAGTTTGGGCTAAAGATAAAGAACACGAAATGGAAACCTCAAACTCCCTCTCTAGCACCTCTTCTCTATTTATAGTAGGAAGGTCCCGACTCTCCAGGCGTGCAAATGGGAATGGTAGTCTTAATTTAGCCGGAAGAACCAAACTGTGAGACAAAAATGGATCTGGCAAGCTCTAGAATGGGAGTCCTAACTTAGTCAGATAGCCCGGCTAGACTTAGCCGGAATGTCTGGCTAGTTAGCCGGACTATCCGGCTAGCACTGTCAGCTGCCAGTCCTCAGGCCCCCTGGAAACAGAAGGTACACACCCTTAGCTGGAAGGTTCGGCTAGACTAGCCGGACTATCCGGCTAGCATTGTCTGCCACCAGCTCTCAGACTCCCTGGAAACAGAAGGTATATACCCTTAGCCGGAAGGTCCGGCTAGACTAGCCGGACTATCCGGCTAACACACTGAAGTTTCTGGAAAATACCTGGGGCCAAACAGAAGAGACACACCTTTAGCCGGAAGGTCCGGCTAGGCTAGCCGGACTATCCGGCTAACACTCCCAGCCTTCTGTCTCTCTCTCAACACTTGAAAAATATTGACCCAGAAGTTACACTATGGTAGCCGGAATATCCTACTAAATTAGCCGGAATATCCTACTACCATAGGATGATTTTCAGCCTTCAAAAAGATAGTTCCAAAACTACTTTCCGACTTTCCCGGCTTCAACCCTAGGCTTTCTAAGGCTCCAAAAACAACTCTCTAGACTCTCTCAAAGGTAAACAAATAAGTTGTGCTCAAGAGAGAAAAGATCGAGAAGCTTTCAACTTTGAACCCCTCTTAATAGTCGGTAAAAAAATTAGAAAACACTACACCTATCTACAGGTGGATAAAACATCTCCCATCCACCTCTAAACCAGTCCTTAGTCTTCCATCTTGATGCTCTGACATCCTTTAGAGCTTAAAGGGTCCATGAAAACCAAGATTTCCCAATTAAGCATTCTCCGGGAAATTTATCATCAGAGAGATCCAAAAATCGGTTGTCATCAACATCAAAATCACATAGTGCCATGGGGCTTACAGATGGGGATTAGGGAATTTGGAATAGCCGAGACCGGGCCACCGGGGTATCGGGTCGGGGCGTCGGGCACTCGGGCTCGGGCGCTGCACTATAATTCCTCTCTCGTGAGGCCGAGTGGCCGACTGAGATACTGAGGTCTGGGCCCTACCTGTCAGAACCGGGGCCTCGAATGGGTCACGGGGACGGGGGTGATGGAACGTACCCAGCCCTGCCATCCCCGATGGGGATTGTTTTCTGCCCATATCTTTCCCTGCGGGGAGTATTTGCTCCCCATCCCCGTCCCCTAATGGAGGAATTCCCCGCCAGGGATCGGGGAATGGGGCCCCATTGCCATCCCTACTCGGCATCTTTAAATCTACCGTTAGGATCCTCGGTGCACAAGGATGATGCATGTATGCACGGTTTATCTACGTTTGACTGCAATTAGTGTATTATTTCCAATTAAGGTAGCGAGACTACTATGTGTTGTAATATGCAATGCGTGAGTATATACCTAATTACCCTCACTAGGGATACCCATATTGGAAGAATAATTTTAGAGTAAATTAAAATACCTTATTTATTAGTTCTTTATAGCCATTATGGTTTCTTGATTTTTATAATTTATTATTAGGTTAGTACTCGGGTTTAATATTTTTCTTAGGTTCTTCTTAAATTGGAGTAATTTCTAGAAAACTTTAGGAATTTTCAGAGTTTAATTGCTATTTTTAATAAAGATAATAGGGTTTCTGACAATTTTCTTAATAAAGAAAATGGCTTATTAAGTTCTTACGAATTTTCTAGAGGGCGAGGATTAATTTGATCGAAACCATTATATTTTTCCTAGGTCCAGTGCAACACCTAGTATTTTCTAAAACTTTCATGGAGTTTTTAGAAGTCTTACACTATTTATAATAATTCAATTTCTATTTCTGAATTTATTGAAATCTAAAATTCCAGGAAAATCCTAATGAACAATAATGGGCTCAGTCTGATACTATTCAAGCCAGGCCCACTACTATGCGCCCCAACTACACGCGAGCAGCCCGTAGTCAGCCGACCTGTAGTGGCGCTAACACATGCATCTTGGGCCCCCGTGTCAGTGGCACACGTTAGACTGAGTTGTGGGTCCGCTAGGCCCATCAGTCAGCGCCGATGAGGGCTCAGGATAGATTAAGTATCTTCAGCTTGAAAGTGTATTCTAATCCAATACGTTTCCACTTACCCTGTCAGTGGGACCACAGGACCCGCATGTCAGTGACTATACAGAGATGGGTTTTCCCGTGCTTAAATTGAGGTGGGCCCTAACCGTCAGTGACTCATAATCTAAAATCGGGTTTATTTAGATTTTTACTAATCTTGGGGACCCCACCTATCAGTGGCTGGTTAGTGATCTTAACCCCGTATTAACGCACAGTAATCTCTCGGGATGACATCATGCTGACATCATCTCTTTTTTTCCTCCAACCGAGCGGACAGCAGAAATCTCTGCCACTTGCTGGCGCTCTGGTCCACGATGACCCGTGAGATCCTAGAGCTATGTTCTACTCTTCGCGGTGGTTTCATTCCGCTAGGTCTCACCGCCGGCGATGGCCTGTGGCGGTGACGCGACGCACAATGGCGGTGGCGGCTACGGCTGCATGGTGCTATGGCACATGGTGGGGTCTAAGGCCGAATCGATGGGGGAGAAAGGTTTTAGGGACTACCAGAAGACTACCTATGGTGGTGACAAGCTCGGGGATGGCATGGCTTGAGCTAGCACCATGGGTAGTGGCAGCGGCCGGAACAGAGATCACCCCGCTAGGGTGCTCCAGCGATCCCTAGGCAAAATTGGCGGCAAGAGCATGAAGAACAGACCTGAGGGGTGCTACGAGCGTAATGAATTGGTCAGAGGCTTACTGAGACGCGAGAGAGGTGAAAGGGGTGGTTTGGAGGTCGGTGACGTTGAAAATGTGAAGGAGAAGAATTAGGGCCGAGTTGCTGGCTATAAGGGGTAGGAAAGGATCATGAGGGAGAGGACAGTGTCCCGCAGGTATAGGGCTCAAGGAAAAATGGACTAATAGCGTGGAACGGCACTGAGAGGCATTGGTGCGCAGGTGGCGATGGTGACCAGTGTGGCGACGGGGCATAAGGGTACAGGCACAGGTGCGGAGCACGAGGTGGGCGTCGAGCGGCGACGAGACGGCATGACGGGGCAGTGTGACATGGTGCTAGCTCGCGAGGCGGCAGGACGAGCAAAGCGGCGCCAGCAGTCTTTGTCAAGGCACGCTGCAACACCACGACTACTGGCGAGATGGTGAGAAAGAGGGAGAGGGGAGAGAGAGAGATGGGCTAGAGTAGGCCGAGGCCTAGTGGGCCTAGCCTAAAAGTGGATTTGAATTTAAATTTGGATTGATTTAGTGAAGGATGAGTTTAAAATGGCTTGAATTTTAGGTTAGTGAATAGTGTTTACTAGATTGTAATTTTGCAAAGTCCTAATTTTGGGTTGTTACACATACATGTAATTAACATGTTCATACGTACACTAGAATAGGAAACTAGGTCTTCGGAACCCACATCTCAGGTGGTAAATATGTGTTAGTGATAACCGTGAATTATCACATACAATGAAAACAACCGTCTATATTGATCTCAATATCATAGACAGTCCATGCTATCTACATTAGCACGGACGGCTACTAAATTTTCCATCTGTGATAATGTTGATATTGCATGTGGCGACACGTTGCGGCGCGCACCACTAAACGCCTATGTGGAAAATCTCTCCTCTAAATGCAAGAGCGCTTTTATACAGGTGCTTAGACGTGTAACTAACTAACGACCGTATTGGCGTCCATATAAGCACCAATGCTAGCTTTTGCGATGCTAGGTATACAACATTTCATTGCCTCCACGGTAGAGACATATGTACTTGCAAGATCCTTATGCACATATACATGTTTAAGAAAAGAGAGCAAACCGCGACATCACTAAACGCTCGTGGAAATTCTCTCCTTGCAATACAAGAAAATTTATACATGTGTTTAGATGTGCAACATCTTAATTATTAGCACACCTGCAAACAGTGGCGGGCCTAGGATCTCGGTTGCTAAGCCTAGGCTAAAACCTAAAGTACCAAACTTAGGCGAAAATGCTCGTGGAAATTCTCTCCTTGCAATACAAGAAAATTTATACATGTGTTTAGATGTGCAACATCTTAATTATTAGCACACCTGCAAACAGTGGCGGGCCTAGGATCTCGGTTGCTAAGCCTAAGCTAAAACCTAAAGTACCAAACTTAGGCGAAAATGATAAAAATTAGTTATACCAAGCAATAATAAGAAGGCGGAACACAAATATATAATTGATATGCGATTATAACCATATATTTTATAATAGAACAAAGATGAAATGACATAAAAAAAAACATTATATAGTATATAGCGCACTTTGGGTACCAAAGGTTTGGTCCATCCTAATAATGTAGGGCAGAGACTTAGAGGCTCATAGCATTCATAGCAGAAACGCTATAAACACTGTAGCGCTGACTTGGCGAGGATAGAGTTTCTGGTAGAGTAAAGGAATTCTTTAAGGTATAGTATAAAGTGTGAAGAAATTTTAAGGGGATAAATAGAGTTGTGGTGAATAGTATTTTAGAATAGTGAGGATACGGTTTCCTGTGTGGATCAGCCGATGGCAAAGTCGAGAGCTGGACTGACGGTCAACCGATGGCGGTCATGGACTCGGGCCAGGGCGACGAGGCCCAAACCGCGCGCCAAGGTGCGTTCAGCTGTGAGGCGCCGTCCAGGCGTTGCCATGTAGGAGCGGGGCACAGGGCTAGTAGCGGACGTCGGCTAGAGCCTAGAAGCAGATGCGGAGCTACGGCCTGCGCCTTGTGGAGGCAATCACCAAGGCAAAGCAAAGCAGTGCCGCGTGCGGCGTGCATAACAGCGGAGGGCAATCGCGGAGAAGTTGGGGCATCGCGCTTGCGCCTTTGCGCCAAACGCCACCGTGGGCTCGATAGGATAGGCTAGGCACTTGGGCAGGAGGGTTACATAATTAGACCTTTTCTTTTAGCGGTTGCAGTTGCGTTTGATTATAAGCTGAAAATTTGTAACTCCTCGATAAAGATATTCGAGGGATCAAAAAATTATAGAAAAAATGGTTTTGAGAGCTTTGAGAAGAAATTATAAGAACTACAAAAATTAGCTACCAAACGTCAAAGCGTTTGGCTTGTACGAAAATAATAAATTTCCAGCTTATAAGCAAACGCAAACACAAACACTGAAATAAACAGAGCCAATATGGAGGGCTAAAAGTGCCCCTTTTTTTTATAGCCCACCCAGTCCGAGGTATGTCCCTGCCCGCAAAGTTAAGCACTCTTCTCCTCATAACGAGAAATTTTGGAAAAGCAGTGTAGTTTCACCTATATCCGTCACTTCCTCTGATTGGTGTGTTTGGTTTTGAGCCAAATTTGCTAGCATTGCCAATATTTGGTATGATCAATGAAAGATTTTTTTTTTTTTTACAATCATTCTTTGGCCAAGCATAAGGCAAAAATGGTCAGGGAGGAATCTTGCGAACTGTTGGTACCAAAGCAAACATACCACAAATTAAACTTAATAAATGCAAACATTGGTAGTGAACTAAACAGGCACGTAGCTATTTTTATGATGCAAAATCGCAAGTCATGGAACTTGTTCAGAAATGCCATATGGGCCACCGTACTCTCATTGTAACACGCATTTAGCCCACTACAACAACATATCGTTTTCGACGGCCAGCCCAAACAACGTAATCTTGGGCTAGGCCCCGGCCCTCCATAAGAAATCGGGCAACATGCGCAAAGGGAATTAGGCCAGATATACAACAGACATGGCCCAAAGACTAAGGGTCTGTTTGGTTGTTGACTAACTTTACCTAGCCTAAGGTTAGCAGCTTGCCACAGGTGTGCCACAGGTGTGGCAAGCCTAAGCTAGCTAAAGTTAGCTCATGTTTGGTTCGTTGCCACGTCTAAGATTAGGAACATCCAAGAATTTTGTGGCAGCCATTTGGATTGTAGCCATCCTAACATTAGGTAGAACTATGTCTACATGAGAAAGATAAATTTGAAGGTTAAAAAAATTTCAACTTTAAACGAGCTAAAAAAAGAGAATAGGAGAGGAAAAAAGAAAGCCAAATTTTTTTTAAAGTTGAGAATTTTTCAAATTTTAAAAAAATTTAAAACATCCAAACTTTTTATGGACCTTCCTCATGCAGCCATGGTTCTATTTTTGTAAGTTTTCTATTTTTTAATTTTTTAAAAGGCCTAGAAAAAAGAAAGGAGAAAAAAAGAAAAAAAAAAGGCGGTGCGTTAGCTGGGATTTGAACCCAGCACCTTGCACTGAAACACACTAAAACCTCACTGTCCTAGCCAGGAGGCCAAACCGTCCGCGTTGTTGAGAATCTTGGCACTAAATTGCTTTTGCGGCGAAATTTGTGCGGGGATGGGTCTAGCAGGCTGCCTAACATGTGTGGCACGCCCAAGCTTAGTGTGTAAACCAAACACATGCCTAAGACGCCGTGGCGCGCCTAAGCTTAGGCGTGGCATTGTTAGTCACGAACCAAACAGGCCCTAACAGCTTCATCTTCTCTCTTACTTGGAGAAATTTGCCATTATGCCACTCTCAAAGGTGGCTTCACCAAAATGTCACTCCCGAGATAGCAAATTTTAAAATTTCACTCTCAGTGTTGATGCCTTGCCACTTTGCCATTTCGTGTATTTTAAATTCTTTTGTTATTTAACTGGTACGGGAAATGACTCTTTTGTCCTTCTTTCCCGCTCTCATTTTCTTCCTTAATGACGACATCCCCAGCCACAATCTTCGGCGAGCTCCCTGGCCACAACCTCCTGTCCATCCTCCTGATGGCCCAAGCTTCGTCCTTGGCCTGCACCGCCCCTTAGCATTGCCACATGCCTCCCTGGCCGCCGCTCTCTTTGCGTACGATGACGTCGACAACAACGAGGAAAGAGGTGTCTGGCCGGCTCGCCGGTGGAGGAGATGATCAGGTGGCTTGCCGGGGGAAGAGGCACTCGACTGGCGTGGCTTTCTTCTTCCGCGTCGGCAACCTCCACCTGTGTCGCTAGCACCAGTGCCTCGGAAGAAGAGGAGGGAGGAAGCACAATGTAGGGAGGGGACATGAGGCAATTGCGGCGAGGCAACTGCAGCAGCCATGGTGGAGGAAGAAGAGGAGGTGGGGGTCGTGGTCGAGGAAGTGCGGTGTAGAGGGGTCGAGGGAGGCGAGCGGAGTTGAGACGTCGGCGCGGAAGAAAGTAGTGGTAGTGGTAGTGGTCTGGAAAAAAGGATGAGGATGAACGACAGCAAACATGGCTGAGGAGGTCGTATGACAGCAGGTATGGCCGAGGAGGTTGTTGTTAGGGGAAGAAGAGGGTGGAGAAGAAGAAGTGTAAAAGAGTCATTTTTCATGCCGGTTAAATGACAAAATGGTTTAAAATATGTGAAATGGCAAAGTGACGAGATGTCAATGTTGAGAGTGATATTTTAAAATTTGTCATCTCAAAAGTGGCATTTAGGAAATGGGTGAAACCTATTCTGGAGAGTGGCATAATGGCAAATTTCTTTCTTACTTGCGAACAAGGAGACGGGGTGGCTAGCAGCTGCTACTGCTAGGGCAGGGAGGGAGGAGGCCCAAGTCGGAGGAGGAGGAGGAGAGGGAAGAGGCGCGCAGAGGGAGCCATGGATGCTTCAGCTCTCAGCAACCCGCGGCTGCAGGCGCTCCTAGAGGTATCTGCTTAGCCATCCACTCCAACCTGGACCTAAACCCTCGCGGGATCATGGACTTCCCCCCGTTTCTAGATTTCCCCTGCTGCCGTTCGTCCATCTATTGATCTAGGTATCCTCAGCATCTGCGGTAAAGATTAAAGATTTGGGCTTGACTCTTTAGTCTTTTTATGTTTTCCAATTAGCAGCTGTTATGTGGAATTGCTGTTGATTTTGTCCTCATTGTTTAGCTAGCAGCGGGTTTTTTTTTTTTTTTTTTTGTCAGTGTACTATATTTCCTCGACATGAACAGCAAAAGTGCCCCCGAATTTGGGGCTTAGAGATGTAGATGTGCTGCAAGTTAGAATTGAGATGGAAATCGACGTTAGAATTCTAGATGCGTTTTCCAACATAATGGTATCCCAGAGGTATCGACTGGATCTGATGTACCCTTCACACTGCATAGCATAGGTGATGTTTCTTGATAAATGGAGGTTCCTATGGTCTCAGAGCTGGTTCAGTTGTTAAAAGGGCTCCCAAATCCATCGTAGTCTAAGCTTCTGGTAGTGGATTTTGGCCAATTCCTTATGTACGACTATTCCCAACCCTAATCCTGAACTACAAATTATCTGGAAGCTTTCTACTTTCCGGCCCCACTTGATTGCCTTCGGCAATTAATAAGTTTTTATTTCTGTAAGTTGTAAGGTTAGGAGTCCTTCACTTGCGAAGTTTCTAACACCTGTACTGATGAGACCTGAAATCATGGTCCCAGCTGGTTTTCGGTTAACCTGTTGTTAATGACTATGGTTTGTTCTGACAGGCTTCATGGTATCAGTGAAACGGTTTTGTTCATAAGGTACATTCTATAATTGAAATAGTTCTGAAGTCCAAAAGCACCTGTAATTCATATAATGGGGCAAACCTATGGCTCTCTGCAAATTTATAATCAGTGCTTGCCTGTTCTACTAAACTATGTTGATGCATATTCTTTGCACAAAAAACGTGATGCTTATTATACTCGCGTTGTTCAAATGATTTACAGCAAACATCCCTTTTTTAGCAATTCAGTAAGGGAGAGCCCTACTGGTAAAATACATTAAAATAGGTTACCATATAGGTGTTTACCTTATCAATCGCCGCTCCCACTGCCATCCTTTCAATTTGAAAGCCACCTTGGATACAGTGTACATATATTTACGAAAAGGGTAGAGAAAAATGACTATCCGAGCAACTGGGAGATATTTACAGCTTGCATTCCTGATGGTGCTAGGATGGAAATTTAATTCATTATTCATGTATTACTTGCCATGAAACATGGGCATAAAAGTTCCTTGGTTTGAAATATCATCAAATTTAGCATGACACAACTGAATAAGAGAAAAGATGGTGGGTGCCATCATCATATTTGAAGGTGATAACCCTCCAATTTCTTAAGTGCTAGTGAAGCTAGCCCTTTATAAAGAAAAAAATGATAATTGCAATGTGCTGTAGTTCTTTCCAAGTTTTTTTCCCTGACGAATTGTGTAAGAAAGTCATTACATTGTCGGTAGGACGCGTCCGGACGAGCCGTTGGGCTGCGATCGCAGCCCAACGGTTCGGGTCCGGACGCGTCCCACGACAAGTGGTGTCAGAGCCTAGGTAGCCTAGGTGGTTTCTGGACAAGTCTCGGCCCAACGTGTGAGGAGGAGATTGTTGGGAATAGTCCCACATTGATTGTGGGGAGGGCATAAGCATGGTTTATAAGGGTGAGGGAGCACCCCCTCATTGAGCTAGCTTTTTGGGGGGAGATAGTCTAAAAGACCTTCGATCCGCTGCTCAGCGTTGGGCCTACGACGGTATTGCAGCCCAACGGCCTGGGGTCCGGACGCGGTCTGGCTGACATACATCAGAAATACCATCAAAGACTGCATTTGATACTTCTGCATCCCAACTTGAAAGGAAATGGTGGGTGGCATGACCAAATTTATGTTGGGCTTTTGCCCGAGCCGGTTGATAAGGCCTATGGGCCTTTGGCCCACACATGGAGAAGATAAGGCATCAGCTGCTGCTGCCTTCGGTGCTGCCTAGGGTTGGCTCGTGCGCGAGCACGTGTAGGCGAGAGCACAGCGGCCGCTGCTGACCTGGGGCGGCAACGAGCACGTCGCGCACCTGGGTAGCGGCCGGTTTTGCGCTTGCTGATGCAACGGCTCGCCGATCCTTCTCTTCCCCCTATTAATCGGGTAAGCTTCGCCCCTTGCACCACTGGTTCGACCAAAAAAACCCTAGTTTTCTCACCTTGTTCTTGGCTCATTCCGAGGTGGCCCCGCCTCTCATTTTTTAGCCCCAAGGTCGCTGAGGTCCCAATTTGGCGAGGATTGGGTTGATTTCTTGGGTTTGGAAGATTAACTATGGTGGATTTGGGGTTGCCTGCGTCAGCTTGGTCCCTTGGCCGAGGGCTTGAGTGTTGTGGTCTTATGATATGTGTGCTGTGCTTCGGGGTCTTGGTGCCGTGGCCTTGGACTGCTGCAGTGAGATCGACGACATTGTATCTCCGGGACATTTGCTGTTGTTTGTTCTATAGCCACGGCAATGTTGTTTTCTGGGACAGCGTCGTTGAGATGTGCCTTGTTTGTCTACACACTGGTTTGAATCCAGTGCACCGTACATTCATCAAATTCCCCTTTCTTGATCTGTGCACAGGGCTGATTGAGGCGGTTTGGGGACTTGGCAATTGTGCCGAGGGGCTAATTGCCTCAATTTGAGGACTGTGCACTAGTTTTGGGTGTAGCGTCGAGTTAAGCTTGATGATGATTAAATTGTGAGATTACATATGGCATATTCACTGAATTGTAGCATGCCATATAGATGATTTGATTCAATGTAAATGAGATAATCTATTGTGCTGTTAATTACTGTTTACTGCTGGAAATTTCAGTGTTTCACTCCCGGATACTTGCTGGTTTATATATACTGTTTAATTGTTACAATAGTGTATATATGTGTATGGTGAAATATGATATACTTTGTGCTTGATTCCTGCTGGTGGGCTGCTGTTAAGTATGCTGTTTAACTGAATTTTAGAGAGCAGTAATCAGAAAATTAATACTCAGTTAGGTTGAGATATAAAGATCATCTATTTAGCTTTGTCTTTTCTTTGAATTTGCCATATTGCAATCGGTGATTATATTTGATTCAGCCGATGGAAGGCCAGTTTATAGCAATCCGGCTGCTTAATCTGAGAGCAAATTTATAACAAATTAAACTGGGCTATGTTGCTGTTTATTGTTATAAATTGCAGCATGTTATCATGTCTTTTTTCTTTGCTGATTATGAATTGTAATGCTGCTGTTGATGCTTTGAAAGAATTCATATTAGTAGGTTTATTTCATGATAATATTGATTGCTTGCTGTTATTTAAATCTAGAATTATCTTATATTTATTATATATCATATTGCTTATACTGCAATACTGTCAACAATTTAAAGGGTATAATAGCACAAGGCAATGCTGATTTTCATCCAACATGCTACTGGGACCTTTATCATGGGTTCCTCAGTTCCTGATACTATGAATAGGCACAAGTTTGTTTGCTTATATGCTCAAGAAATTGTTTTTCCTATAACCATATCCTCAAGAAACTGTTTTACATCTCCTTTTCCCTTTTATCTGGCTGGGGACAGGAGAAGCAACCAACTTTTCTTGAAGTAGCTACTGCCTACTAGCAATGCCTTTCTTAGCATTTGTGAATTGTGATTAAGCCTTTAGTTTGTATTTTTCTGAAATCCCCTGTGCAAGCTGGTTTCCATAGTGATTGCTACTCTGTCAGAAATCTAAATACTGCATTTTCTCTCTACAGGAGGAAAAGAGGAAGGCCATGGCTAACGAGATCGTGGCGAAGCTCACTGATGTTTGCTGGGACAAATGCATCACCGGGAGTATTGGAAGCAGCTTCAGCCAGAGTGAATCATCCTGCCTGTCCAACTGCGCGAAGCGCTTTGTGGAACTGAAGATGCTCACCATGCAACGATTCAGTAGCAGTAGCTAGAAAAATGACGTAGGCTTTTCTCTACATCAAAACGTAGCATCCAATGGTTGTTGGTGATGCAAACCAAAGAACCTACTTGTCTTTTGCTGCGAGATGAATTTTGTATTTTTCCCCCATACACTAATTTTGGGTGAAATTATGGCAACAAATCTCCATGGCATAAGATGGTTAAAATTATAATATGTTTCTTACTACTTTTGACCCGGAAAGAAGCTAAGATAATCAGACATGAGCAAAATGTGTTATTGGAGTGTTGCTAATAAGTGAAGTGGCCTGGCCTGCTCATCACGAGACAACTACTACGCAGTATACACTGCTTTTGATGCTCATTCCAGTGGCACGTATCTCAAGGTTGATCCAACGGCGGATAGTGGAGACACAGCTTGTGAGGTGAGCCAGAGCTTTTGACACGACTGCTTGGCTGGCTGTATACACGTGTATACCTTCAGACGACTTCATCGAGGAGAGACTCCAATAATACCAGTGCACTTTTTTTTGAGCAAAAGTTAGTACTAGTGAATTAAAATCGCACTTCTGACTTTGTGAGCTCCAAACAAACACGCCAGTGGCAAGTGGAAACAGGGAGATCTCGGAAACAGGTGCTTCAGTAGTTTACTTCGTCGACATCCTCAAGGTTATAGCTCATCTCATGCTTGATGATCATGTTCTCCCTCCCTTCTCTCTCCCAGATAACTTTTCCACAAGTTGTAGTTTCTGATCTTCTTTGTGGCATCCTGTGGTGTTTTCTAGTATTCTTGTTCGTGGGTTTAACAGTAGATGGCTGCTTTGAACAACTTCAGATTTTAGATGGCCTTTCTGAAACAAATGGGCACCCTTTCTTGGTTCCTGAACTTTGCAATGCGTTGCTTTTCCATCCTTTTTTCTCTCTATTGATGCCTCCAGTTTTTATTAATATGTAAGGGGTGGTATGTAGCATGCTTAAATACCGATGCTTTTGCAGCAACACATCCACTTCAGTCTGCACATTTTGATATCGTTAATACTACATACAGATATCTCATCAACACAAGTTTGAGGAATTGAGGTACCTCCGTACTCAGCCAACACGCTAGCGACCAAAAAATGCAGTTTTTTCTGCTTCTGATAGCTGCATTTAACAAGATTTTTGTGGTCTGTTCTTTCAGTTTAGAAGTTGATGTTGTTTTCTGAATTTCGAGGTTTATTTGTTGTTATTTTGTTCGTTTTATCTGTTGATATTTTCCCATATATTATGCTAAACAACTGATTATCTGTAGCAATCTTATGTATTTATAGTGTATAAACTTCAAAACTTATTCTATTTGGTAATGGTAGACGGCATGCCGTTTATATAAGTGGTAAGTCCAGACTCCATACTGTTCAGTAATCTTGTTTTTAACATTGTTCAGTACTACTGCTAGGAGTTCACCATGGAGAACTCTGAGGGCGAAGCCGAGAATGACAAGCAACCCCTGGAAGTGAAGCCATTGCTCTCCCTAGCACCAATGTTCCCTACTCCTATGGGATACGATGTGGCAACGCGATCAACCAATCCACTGCTAATTTATATCACACCATTCAGGCCCTGCTCCTCATCAGAAAGGCCTCAACCACCTCCAGCTTCATTTGCTCAGCCCGTACCGCAGTCATCAGTTCCTCTAAAGGCTACGCCAATCTCAGCGGCATTTCCTACACCTCAACATGAAGATGAATCATCTGATGAGGATTACGAGCCTTCTGGCAAACAGAAAAGGCCAGCATCACTGAAGACAGCAAAGAGGGCTAAGCAGGCAGGGGAGTCCAATGCAGCCAACACCAAGCCCAGGTCAATAAGGAGAAGCCTCGACAAAGAGCTTGCCTTCTGGCCCTCCTCATCAGACAACCCAAGGGATTCAGTGGAAGGAATCATGATTGTGTTTGATTCACTCCGGCGTCGTATGCTTCAACTGGATGAAAAGGAGGAGGCAAGCAAGCGGGCCGACTTGAAGGCTGGTGCTCTCATGATGCAGAATAACCTGAGAATGAATAATATGAAGATAATAGGATCTGTGCCTGGTCTTGAAGTTGGAGATATTTTCTTCTTTAGGATTGAGATGTGTATTGTGGGTTTACATGCACCGGCTATGGCTGGCATTGATTACATACCAGCTACACATGTCGGGAAAGACGAGACTCTGGCTGTGAGCATAATCTCATCTGGTGGTTATGAGAACGATGAAGATGACACAGACATTTTGGTGTACACAGGCCAAGGAGGCAATAGTCGGCACAAGGAGAAGCATGACCAGAAGCTTGAGAGAGGTAACCTTGCTCTCATGAACAGCACAAACAAGAAGAATCAAATAAGGGTTGTGCGTAGTGCAGAGGACCCCTTCTCTTTGTCAGGAAAAATTTATATCTATGATGGGCTTTATCGCATTGAAGGTTCTTGGACAGATACCGCAAAGAATGGTTTTAATGTTTTCAAGTACAAGCTAAGAAGGGAGCTGGGGCAACCTGATGGAATCTCTGTTTGGAAGATGACAGAGAAGTGGAAAGCAAATCCTGCCACAAGAGAAAAGGTTATACTGTTGGATTTATCATCAAAGATTGAGAACCTACCAGTGTGCCTTGTTAATGATGTCAGTGATGAAAAAAGACCAAACCCCTTCAATTATGTTACTGGAGTGAAGTGTTTGATGCCTCTTAGTAAGAAAGAACCACAAAGTTGCAAGTGTCCTGGTGTGTGCTTGCCTGGTGACACTAGTTGTTCATGTGCACGACAAAATGGTGGTGATCTTCCATACAGCTCATCTGGATTGCTTGTGAAACACATTCCGATGATTTATGAGTGCTCTTCTAACTGTCAGTGTTCTCAGAATTGTCGAAACAGGGTCACACAGAAGGGTATTAAACTAAAATTTGAGGTTTTCTGGACAGGGGATCGTGGATGGGGCCTCCGATCTTGGGATCCCATCCGTGCTGGCACATTCATTTGTGAGTATGCTGGTGATGTCATTGATGAAACAAAACTGAACATTGATGGCGAGGAAGATGAATATACTTTTCGCACATCTGGGCTCAATGATAAGGTTTTAAGGTGGAACCTTGGTGCAGAACTACTTGAAGAAAAGAGTATGGATGCGACAACTGAAAGCTTTAAGCAACTACCTATTGTCATAAGTGCAAAAAATTCAGGCAATGTGGCTCGTTTCCTGAACCATAGCTGTTCTCCAAATCTCCTTTGGCAGGCTGTACAGTATGACCATGGCAATGACAATTACCCACATGTCATGTTTTTCGCAATGAAACATATTCCTCCCATGACTGAACTGACATATGATTATGGTACAAGAGGAGCTCCTCCTGGCATTAAGGTCAATGCTTGCAAACTCAAGCCATGTCTCTGTGGCTCTAGAAACTGTCGGCGTTCTTTCTGAAAAAAGATATGCTGGTCATATATGTACTAATGCACTAAATAAGGTAAAGGCACTTATCATCTTTGTGCACGGCACATGTTTTCTTTCGTCCTTGTAGGTTGTCTGGTCATGCTTAGTAAGTCAGTGTCTTCTAGAACTAGAGTCATGGAGCATAACGTGTGGAGCTCTTTACAGTATTTACAGTATACCTTTCACCTTCCTAGAGGTAAGAGACATTTTAAGTCAGCCATCCATTGCTGATGGTTATTTTTTACATTAGACATATGTGTCTCGGCACGGTTGCATGCCATCACCAAAGACAGTAAGCCAGTCACTCCCTTCCTAATAAAGCATCATGCATACATCAACTTCCAAATCCAAATTTCTCTAATTGTTCAATTGCTAATGTAAGTTGTTAGCAAATATTTAGGATACAAAAATACATGTTTTCTTTTTTAAAAAAAGTTAAACGTGTACACATTATACTGCCGCTTCAGAAAATTTGGATCCAAACTTCCAAATTTCAGATTACTACTATGTGTCCTGCATCCTTTAGTTTTCTAGTTTTTTTTAGAGGTTTGTTTTCTAGATTTAGGTGGCATATGCTTGAACGCACAGTTAACTATTCCAAAATTTAGAGCAATTCGAAGTTCAAAGATGAAAATCATTCTATCAAGTGGTTTTATTTATAAGATGTAGCAATTTTCATTATTTCAGATTGCAGCTGCCTAGTTTTCATATTAATAACCACACTTTACATCACAGTCGTAAATACTAGTATACATTTTCTTATTTGGTGTGTAGTAAAAAGGTCTCAATTAGCCTTGGTTTGCTAGTAGTTGAAGGTATCACGTAATTTTGTTGTTATTAATTTACTATGCATGCGTGTGCTAAGGAAAAGAGTATCACATACTTAGATAATGGAATTATTTATCTTATTTAAAAAAAATATTGAAGCATTCTGTATGGTGTGCTGCTGCTTAAGTAAACGTGTTATGTCCTTTCTCTTGTCAATGAATCCAATACCGACAAGTTATTCAATTAAAAAAATTGGCAATTTAATTTGTCCTGTGGCTGCCTGATGCTGTTACTATGTCTTTTCAGGTTACTAGTATGCAGGCCCTGGAGCATCCATATTAGTGGTCTAGTGGAGTGTTTCGCAAGGAAGTGATCACCACCGTAATATTTGGATGCTGCTAGTAGAGAGGCAAACAAACTAATAGAAGGTAGGACTGAAATGCTATGACATGAGACCTTCACATTTTGTGGTTTGCATTGCCGATGCTTTACTCCCTTTTCTACCGTTTGTTATGCAACTATGCAAGTATGTCATGTGTAAAATCTTGTACTAGCAATGTTCCCTAAAGACTAACCGTCGAGCATCACGTGCTCTTAGCTACTGTCGTCAGTGTCGTGTTACTACTTGTCCAGTTGCTACTGTGAATGGAAGACGAGAATGGTCACGTGATGTTTTATTGGCTGTTTGATCTCGACTATATGGAGGCCTTCATATTTTATGATGAAAAAAAGCAATGGTAGACTGTTGCCACAGTTAATTACGTTTTCTGCTAGCTCTTGCAGCAGAAAATACCAGCGAAGTAAGAAAAAAATTACAAGGAAGGGAAAAGTAAATAAAATAAAACAAAAAATTGTCTGAGCCCAGGTTCGAACTGGGGACCTCTAGTGTGTGAGACTAGCGTGATAACCAACTACACCACCCAGACAACCTCCATAGGGTCTCAGAAACCAACATAAAGTAGCAGGATGGAAGAAGTGATAACTGAAACAAATAGCATGTAATGGTGATAGGAGCCATCTAAAGCTGTATAGATTGTGATGCCAAAAGTCTAGAACACATTACACAGATCACAGATGGCATGAACACAAGAAGGGACGGCCTTTCATGGTATTTGGTTCCAAATTTAGGAGTTGGGCCTGATTGGAAGGCAAATTCCGGCCTAGCGACGAGTGGCGAATGGCGATTCGACTTGGCATTTGGAGATGTCGCAGGGATACCTATAGATGGAGCTAGCTGACATGCAGCACCGACGGATAAAAATTAGGTGTGGTTTTTTCAGTTTATTTGACTTATCTTATAATTTCGAAAATTTTTCGAAGTGGTCTCGAGAGCCGGATGCCCTTTGTGTTTAGGGTTTAGAGAGTTTTTAGACACGTATACGAGATAAAAAAAGGAATTTTTGAATAAGACTTATATTTTTTTATTAATTTTTTAATCTTTTTTTTTATCTCGTAGACATGTCTAAAAGCTCCCTAAACTCTAAACACAAAGAGCACCCGGCTCTTGAAGCCACTTCGAGAAATTTTTAAAGTTACGAGATAGGTCAAATAAACTGATAAGATAAGCCCAAAAAAAGCACCTAGTGTCAAGAAAGGGTTAGCAAGATGCAGCTGGATCACGTATGACACCAGCACCAGCATGCAGTACGAATGTATCCGAAAATTGAGCAGTTCCAATTTACGTGGCAGAAAGGTTGTTGAAGCATGCAAGTAAGCATGCCAACTCACTCGATTAACCCCTCATCAATTACCAGCACGCCAAAACCCTTTGATTCCTATACCGAAACCGTGGAATATATTACAGATATCTAAAAATTGAATTCGGTCAAGTTTTGGAGATGGATGCAACTGCAAGCATCTTCTAGCTTATAATTAATTAGTACGTTTTACATTCGTTTAGATTTACAAATTCTTTTATGTTCTGCTTAACTAGCCGAGTGTATACTTGCTTTACTACAAATTAAAAAAAATATCAAATGATGTTCTAACACGTTGCGATCAATGTGTTTAGCTCATGCGTTCAGCTAAACTTACATGCATATGTCGGACCCCGGTTTTTACCAAACCGGACCTCTCTGTGTTACCGATATGAGTCCCAAGGATCAGTGCTCATACCCACAGTGAAACAGAATCATGATACCAGAATAAAGCTGCATTAGCTATTAAAATAATTCAGAGTGCGGCGGAGCTATATATTACATTAGCGGAGGAATATAACACATATTAAAAAGGAGCAAATAGTTACAAGCAAAAGTAGTGTCCCATCACGGCCACAGGCACACGCTGAGTAGGGAAACGGCCAGTAGTCCGGAGCATCGTCCGGAAAGATATCAACGTTATCCTGCGTGTCTTCGTAATCTTGACCTGTTCAATAGATGAACAGCCCCGCATAACATGCAGGGTTAGCATTTGACTGCTAGCAAGTCCTTCCTAGGAAGGGCCAGGTTAAGGTTTATCTTAATAAAACTGATGGTTAATTTGCATAAAAGCATTTCACTTAGAATTGTAAAAGTATTTAAAAAAATATATATTAATAAATAGAAATCCTCAAAAGAAACAGAATTGAAATAAATATCCTCTTATGACTCAAATTCTCAACTCATTATCTCGGCTCATTATCTCATATTCTCATGTCTCATTTCTTAATACTCAAATCTCAATTCTCATATAACAAACTCATAATTCTTGTCTAGCAACGGCACACACGCCGGAATAACCTTACCCAAGTCATTTTAAGATAAGTGATGCTACGTTGCGAAAGACCGCTGAGACGCTCTTTAACCGGGAGCTCGGCCATTTAAATGGGTTTACTCTGTAGAGGTTGTACGCTTTACCCGCAAGATACGATATCCTCCCGTCGAAGGATATTATAACAAAACCCTCCAGAAAATTAATCTCGGGCTTAAAACACGGTCGTACCTGCTTCACACAGGTACCCAGAGAAATGCTTCAGCACAAGTCTCTGGCGAAACCCCGGTGATGTTTCTCAATTCTCAAATCTCAATTCTCAACTCCGTACTTCCCAATACATCCACCGTGCAAGGACAGTGAGTAATCCCTACATTTCTTTCCCTTTAGATTAGGCCCGTCCCATACCGGGCTTATGGTCGCACGGGTTTATCTCAGGTAAGTGTGTCACAATCATCGGTCCTTAGTCTCGGAGCGGCAACAAACACAAACCCAATACTCGTGCTCACATGCACTCACCTTACAATCCATCCGCTCCCGATCCCATTTATTAGTTGGTCAAATTTTAATTAAAGATGAACAAATTAAATCCCACCATAAACCAAAATATTGAGTCTCTCATTGTATGTGTATCGAGTGGAATCGGATTCCCGATAATCTATCTGAGCATTGCTAAGCAGCTAATATATAAAAACAGTGGGTATTTATATACCGTTAGTTACCTAGGGTCAAGTGTTTGTCGGTGGATGTATATATCGGACAGATATATGCATTAAGCAACACTACATGACCATACGGTATTTTTATCAACATAGCAATTTTGGAAAAGCTATAAAATTGGGATTCTAGGGAAAGACTTGCCTTCGAAGTAGTCGTACTCTTGCGGTGCGTCGGCGGCGTCAAGGAATTCTCCTTCGGCGACCGATCGTTCTATCGCACGCAAAACGAAGAAAACAACCAATAAATAACATACATAATAAAATAATTTTAGAAATTATACAGAAATTACAGAAGATAGGTGCGATTTTTATGAATTTTTAGAAACTTGAATCGCCGGAATCGGAGATCGGATGAACCTAGAGCGATATTAGGAAGGCTACAAATGCTGAAATTCCCAAAAATAGGAAAAGGCATCAGAAGCGGGACCCATCGGGTCGATTGTTGGGTCAAGAACGGATAAGAGCAGGCTGCTGTGTGGTTGCAAACAACCGAGAAAGAGAGTAGGGTAGAGAGAAGGAAGAAAGAGAGAAGAAGGAGAGGAAGGAAAAGAAAGGAGAAGGAGAGGAGGAGGAGGAGGAAGAGAGGGTGGGGGTGGGGTGGGGCTCGGCGGGCGTGGCGGGTGGAGCTCCGTGGGCGAAGCTCGCCATGCGGTGAAGGCGCGACGCCAAGACAGCAAGGCGGGCGGGCGGGGGATTGAGGCAGCAGCTCGGGAGAAGCAAAGCGAGGCAAGTGGCGAGTGGGCTGGCCTGGCGGCGACTCAAGGCTGGCGGCGACGACGATCGCAGGGAGCAGCCGGCGGCGACAACGCGTGGGGAGGTGGCGGCTTGGATGGCAGAGCAAGGTGAGTAGCGGGGAACGACGCCGGTGATGGGTGCGCAATGGCGTTAATAGCTGAGTAAAGAAGCGAAGGCTACCTTGGTCGTAGCTGATTCAATCGACGACGATTCTTGCTCCTGGTGCTGTGCTGGTTGGATTTGGGGAGACTTGAAGCGGGGTTGCTCTTGGGGTTTGGGGTTAGCTTGCTTCGGTTGCAGGCTTTGCAGGGGTACACAGCTCCCATACGTGGCTCAGGGCCTGCGGTGGCGCAGGGCATGCAAGCCACGAAGGGGACGGGGCGGACCGGCGTGGGCATGGTGCATGCCGGGCACGACAGGGCGAGGTGGCCACGTCGGCTGCAAGCTGCCACGAGGGGGGGGGGGAGGCCATAGATAACGTCATGATTAAGGAAGAAAGGAAGAAAAGAGAGATTTTTCTTGTAATATTAAATTTAGGGAAAATTGAGAAAGTAAATGATTGTAATTTAAATTTAGATAATATAATTTCTTTGTAATATAAATTTTTGGGGAATGGAAATGTAAATATTTGGAATTTCAAATTTAAGTTGTTTCTTGATATATACCTTCGTGTGAGAATGGATGAGGAGTGATAGCAAATATGATTTTAGATTATAGCGTTTTATTTAGTTTCTATTATTAGTTTTATAGTATGATGGTAAGATTGTGGTGGTTTCATTGGAAGGATATTAGCAAAACTTTATTTTATTTGTTTATTCACTTGGGTGTCACAGCATACTCGACTGCATTATGCCTACATACTCTCAGGTTTGACTATTTAATTGTATAAGAATTCATCTACGCTTCAATGTTCGACTATGTTGTACATACCCTCGGCTATCAATTTTTTTTATGAGTGCCATTAAAACCTTTTTATAATGCAAGCATAGTTTAATAGAAAAGCAAATCAAATCAATAGAAATCATTATTGCTGATCAAATATTTTAAAAAATTACAACACACAAAAATAAGAAAGTACCGTAAATAAATGAAAAGTATCATTATGATGTATATACCGTTGGATGAAGAAATGACTCATCACTCACTATAAGACACTTTTAATAGTACAAATAGAAATGCATATAATAATAATAATAGTAGTAGTAGTAGTAGTAGTAGTAGTAGTAATAATAATAGTAGTAGTAGTAATAGTAGTACTAGTAATAGTAATAGTAATAATAGTAATAGTAATAGTAATAATAATAATACTAATAATAATAATAATAATAATAATAATAATAATAATAATATAGAACAGGGTCTCAATCGCCTTAACTCGTATGCTATGTTCAATCGATCGGATGGCTTGTGATAGGGGAAAAAAGGTTGCACCAAATTTAGTGTTATTTTCCATGTTTCCTGAGATCCTGAATACACGATGCGTTCATGCATCTAATCCATTAATTTTTAGTGTTATCCCTTGAACGCTAAAGTTGAAGGAGATTCAGAGAACCGGTATTATATGAATAATTAATTGCTACATACAATTATACCACAATCAACTAGAAGGAAAAATTGCATGAATACAATTCTCAAATGTTAAAAATACGATGCTTAATGCTTTTACTTTTTTCTCTTATACCTCTGACGTGTCTTCAATTATTTCTTGCATCGTTATTTTAACACTAGTGATGAATATTCCTTCAATGGTCCAGGCATTTGGACAAGAAAAGGAGAGAAAATGGGTTGGTATTTCCATCCCACCCTACTAGATTTAATCACGGAAAGTAATAATTATATCGATAAAATTATCAATAAAATAGAGAAAAAGACAGAAAAAATTACATATTGTCCTCGGAGGCTGGAACTCAGGTAGACATATAGATGACCTAGATGTCTAGGCACACAGCAGATCTGGGAGGCAAGATCGTTCCAAAAACAATTAAAAAAAAAAGAAAATAAACGCGAACACACACACACAACGCCACCCCCCAAACCCCGAACGCAAGGGCCCTCCCGCACAAATCTGAGATCGAAAGACCAAAAGGATCTTTCTTGACGGGCCAATCGAGCGAAGGGAGCTCCGCATCTTCCAGGTGATTCCTCTTCTCCTCGCTCTCTCCCTTTCACGATTTTTTCCCCATTCTTGGATCATTTCTTTTCTTGGGGAGCGGGGTGGGTGCGATCCGTGCTGGTTGCAGTGTGCTTCCTCTGAACAGCAGCGATTTGGGGAGGGATTATTGGGTGGTTTAGGGTGTATTCGGATGTAAAGGCGCGTTCTTGGAGCAGTTCTTGTGGGCGTTCCTGTGGAAGAGGAGGATTTGGTTGCGATGAATGTCCAGTTGTCCACTGCCTGGTCCATCCAGGCATGGGGATTATATGGTATCGTCGTTGCTAGTGAAACCAGAAAGAAGCATTGGGTTTCTTGTTCGCCTCAGATGTTTAGTAGCAGCACAGCAATGAACAAAAGCTTTCTGATAAATATTAATTTTTTATTTAAATTATTCGCATCCAACCCAAATCCCTTTGGTCTGTGTCCAGTTGACCTTTCCTCTAAATCTCGCCCAGACAGAACCTGCGCACGACCTGTTCGTAGTGTTTTGCGGTATAGATAAACTGGCATGGTTACACTTCACACAGGTGCAAGCGCCAGTATATTTTGGTCACTTTAATAATTTGATGCAATGTAATGTTCCCTGCTACATTTCTTAGCTATAACTATGATAAATTACATCACTTTCTGCAGTTAAATCTTGGATTCCCAGATCTTTTGCAAATGGTACCTGTCTGTTGGAGGTTGTAGTTCAACAAATGTTGATTTGAACTTGTCAGAATAGAGATGAGTTCCCTAAGCAAGTCTGACAAGAAGGCTGCCTTAGACTTTGCAGCATGGAGTTTCAACATTACTACATCTGTTGGAATCATCATGGTCAACAAAGCTTTGATGGCTACACATGGATTCAGTTTCGGTATGTTTTTACTTTAATAAATATTTTTGTAGCCACATCACTGATTCTCGTTCTCGATACCTAGTTCTTCAATTTGTGTGCAGCAGGGGTTATCTTATGCTGTATTGTTTTTATGTGTTCTTTTCTGTCAGACCTCATATAGTCATATTGAATTTTGTAGGCTTATTACTGGTTATGAACATGGACCAGTGTGAACCCTTTGATTCCATAATATTTGTTCCGGAGGACATGCAAATTGGAGAATGACAGCTAAACTTGTAGTTTTAACAATGTTTGTGCAAATTCATCTGGATGCTCTATTGTTAATAAATCTTTTAATACACAATACCTGGCCAACTTGTACCAAAATGTTCATCAGATTTGCTTTAATAGTTATCTGAAAGAGTAAGTATAATATGGACTCATAAGAATTTGCTTCTTAGATTACCATAGGTGCCTTATGGACAAACTGAGACTTTCTTGGCATAAGATGGTAATGTGCCTGCTGAACATAAAAAGAACCTTGATAGAAGCACCAGAGACATCCTAATATTATGTATTAGAAAACTTAAGTTCTACTGGGTTTCTGGCTTTCTGCAATGCCCCCAACAAACTGCACATGTATTGAAAGTTGGAACTTGGATATATCTCCTGCCATGTCACTGATTATGATTTGCTTTTTGCAGCCACAACGTTAACTGGCCTTCATTTTGTAACAACCACCATGATGACAATCGTGTTTCGATGGTTAGGTCTGAGCCAGCCCTCCCACTTACCACTACCAGATCTGATTAAATTTGTGATCTTTTCAAACCTTTCGATTGTTGGGATGAATGTAAACTTGATGTGGAACTCTGTGGGGTTTTATCAGGTTAGTGAAGGTTCCATTAGCTAAATTCTGTGACTTTAAATAGTTAGCACTTAAATAATCTTTTCTATTGTTCAGATAGCTAAGCTGTGCATGATACCTGCATCATGTCTTCTGGAGGTTGTCTTCGATCATGTACATTATTCACGAGACACAAAGCTGAGTATAATGGTTGTACTGGTAGGCGTTGCAGTCTGTACTGTTACTGATGTCAGCGTGAATGCAAAAGGTCTGATCGCAGCTGTCATAGCTGTTTGGAGCACAGCATTGCAACAATATGTAAGTTAAATTACCTTTACTGTATGGTGATTTCTTATCTATCTGCCAACCAATTCCGTGATACAGCTATTCTTTGGTTACCACAGTCTATTTTAGAAAACAAGCTATTACATGGTGGCACAGCAGTTGTTGTGGTTTAATTTTGCAAAGTTATGAATGATTGGCACTGGTTTAGAATTTTCTTTCTTTCATTGAGCATGGAAAGAAAGCATTATGCCCATATTTGACATTGATAAAACATTCTTTATGCCCTCACGATATTACATAATAATAATGTTCACATACACATTATCACTCCATTTTCCAAATATGCAATACATTTTCTTGTGAATCTCACAATTGTGTGACATTCTTCTATTATTTGATTGCCCTTGCAGCCTATGTTTTTTTCTCAGTAACTGTTCTATTAGCAGTACCTATGTACTATGGTTCTACTGTATACCTTATTAAAAGGTACACAATTTAATTCTGTTATAATTTTGATTCTTTATGCAGTATGTTCATTTTCTCCAACGGAAGTACTCTCTGAACTCATTCAACCTCCTAGGCCACACTGCTCCAGCCCAAGCTGGATCCCTCCTGCTTGTGGGGCCCTTTGTGGATTTCTTGTTAACAGGCAAAAGAGTGGACCACTTCAATTTTACATCGCTTGCTCTGGTAAGGAGTTTGTCTCATGACAGTGTTCTCATAACTCTGGTGATCTATGCTGTATCTTTTCTATAAGCAATTCACCTATCCGTTTTCTTAGGGGGTGTTCTTTGCAGCTTATCTACTTATCTTCTTATTTGCTTACCTCAGTTTTCAAAATAAAAACGCTTTGGATTTTTCAGTTCGTTCTTTTTTTTATCTCGAAGGTACGTCCCAAAGCTCTAAAAAACACCTCCTACGAGCTAGACCCGACTCTCGAGGCCACCTAGAGAAGCTCTCAAAGTTCAGCTTTTCAACAAAGTGCATGATGCTTTTATCATTTTAGAAGAAATTTATGTTGTGGGTGTAGTATAAGAACTTATCCCATGCTGCTTCGGTATATTTGTGCTTGGTTTCACCTAGCTCTTTTCTCAGAGATAAATGCCATGATTGGATATTTATTAAATGAGATAGAGTTGCACCGCATTTGCTCGTTACTAGAATGCCTTTATATTTACTGCTTAGCCTGTTATAAATAATTTGAAACAACTATATCTATCTGCCATGCTTCAGTCAGCATTTAGCAGCTTGAGATTTTTCAATGCTGCATGTCTTTACCTGCATGATGCTTCATCATTTTAGGAAAACTTATGTTGTTGATGTAATTAAGAACTTTTCTTGCTCTGCTTCATTTTATTGGATATTTGAATAGCTAGAGTGGCATTGTAATTGCTCTGTTACTGAAATACCTTTATTTTTCCTGCTTAGCCTGTTATAAATAAGTTCAAACAACTACAGTTGTCCTTCATGTTTTGTCCCTTGTTAATGGTCCATAGGTATGTTATCTTCAATTAGAATTAGGGGTTTGATTGTTTGCTAGATGAGTTGCTTAACTTCAATATATTTTTGCCAATCTCACCATACCATTTTCCTGTTCTGCAGTTTTTCCTCACACTCTCATGCTTCATTGCCATCGGCGTTAATCTCAGTCAATTCATCTGCATTGGACGATTCTCTGCTGTATCCTTCCAAGTCCTGGGCCACATGAAGACCGTGCTTGTCCTGTTCCTTGGGTTTCTCTTCTTTGGCAAGGAGGGTCTGAATTGCCAGGTGGTCCTTGGGATGATCCTCGCTGTTCTTGGGATGATGTGGTACGGAAACGCATCAGCAAAACCAGGTGGCAAAGAGCGTCGGAGCATTCTCCCGGTGAGGTCTGACAGGCACAGTGGAGCTTCAGAAGAAAAGGATGGTGCTGATAAATAGTTTTGTGATCTGCAACTGAGATGCATTTTTTGCTGTGAGGTTTCTGGTGATGCAAGTACAATCGAAGAAACTCTGGCCTAACATTTACTGAAGAATATGAACTTCTCCCATCCAGTTGTTATAGTTACAAGTCAAATACAGTATCAACTCCCTTTTTTGTTTTATCTGATACATTTGTGATGAGGGGCATGCCATGTTTTACAGGGTCTCAGACAGTTGATTGTCAAATATAGTGTAATCGTTTCCAAAAACATAGCTTCTGCCTCTCCCGTGTGAATTGTGCTGATTTCATTAGTGTATAACTGTTGGAGCTGCATAGCAGCAACAAAGATTGAAACAATGGTGTTGCTATTCACTGTTCAGGAGTTCCATAGTAACGAACCGAAACCGCAGAAGCTCGTGCCGGTTGCTACAGGCTGCACGCTTCTCAGTTTGGAATCAATGAACTCTGTTGCTGTCTGTCGAGAGGTTATGGTAGAGTGGTCTCGTTGGATGCTTTGCCTCAATGGTCGGCTTGGTGTTTCTGACCTTTCTGGGATTCTGGGGCATTTTCAGCTGATGATCGTGAGCTCAGCGCTGCGGCTGATGTTAAGGACGTCCTCATCGGCGACGAACCTGCCCCAGAACCAGTGATCCTTCCAGACCAGCATCACCTCCTCGATCGGCACGTTCTTCGTCTCGGGGAGGAAGAGCACGACGGCTGCGGTCGCGACGAGCACCAACCCAGCGAAGAAGAAGAAGAGCGCGTACTTCATCCGGCAGAGCAAGGGGAGGCCGGCCTGGCTCACGGCGAAGGTGCCGAGCATGTTGACGGCGACGGCGACGCTCTGCCCGGCCGGCCGCACCTCCAGTGGGAAGATCTCGCTGGGCACCAGCCAGCCGAGAGGGCCCCACGAGTAGGCGTAGGCGGACAAGAAGAGGCAGACGAAGAGGAGGACAAAGCCTGCGTATGTCTGCGAGAAGGAAGCGATTGGTTCGCCGCTTCTGTGCTTGATGCCCAGCATTGTCCCAACCATGACCTACACCAATCGAACAGGCGTTCAAAATCATTTTGCTAAATCATGGGAATTCAGGAACAAAAAACACGCAGTGGCTCATCAAAGATGAAATTTTGCTGAATCTGATCAAGGAGACGCAGCAAATTTACCTGGCAAAAGATCATCTGAGAGCCACCTTGGAGGAAGACCTTGCGCCGGCCGAGCCTGTCGACGTCCAAGAAGCAGACGAAGGTGGCGGCCACGTTGAACACTCCCAGGATCACGGCCACCGTCCTCGCGGAGTCGCCGCCGACCGCCAGCGTCCGGAACGCCGCCGGCGCGTACAGCGTCATTGCCTGGAGAGATGTGGACTGCTGGAAGATCGCTAGGAGGACAGACATGACGAGCGGCCCGCGGTGCCTGCGCTCCGCGAGCTTCTTCCATGGGTGCTTCGTGATCCTGCACTGCTCGCCGGCCGCCACGAGGCGGCTGTACTCGTCGGTCACGTCCTCCGTGCCGCGGATTCGCCGGAGCAAAGACTGCGCCTCCTCATGGCTCTCACGGTTGACCAGGGAGTTCGGGGTGTCGGGCAGGAAGAGGGAGCCCACGGTGACGATGCAACCCGGGACGACGGAGACGGCCATGACGACGCGCCACCCCCATCTCGAGTTTATCTTTGTGACTCCGGACATGGCAAGGACGCCGCAGAGGATGCCTATTGTGACCATGAGCTGGAAGCTGACGTTCAGCACGCCCCGGAGCCTGGCTGGAGCCATCTCGGAGATGTACACTGGAACGGACTGGAGCACAAACCCAACACCGACGCCGAGGAGAATTCGGCCAACGACGAGCGTGGCCAGGCTCTGCGCAGTGGTCGCAACGACGGTGCCAGAGAGGAAGGTGGCGCCGCCGGTGAACATGGACCATCTCCGGCCGAAGGAGCGCGTGACGGAGGCGGCACAGAGGGAGCCAACCATGGCGGCCAAGTACATCGAATCGATGGACAGCTGCAACGGTTGCTTGTTGTCGCCGTACTTGCAGTAGTCGCCGCCGCCGTCGCCCTCGTCCGTCTCGTTGCGAAGCTTATACATGCCGTCTGTTACTGACATCGGGAGCAATGTTCTGGACAAAGAATCCATGACCGCCGCGCTACCTATCGTGCGAACAGTGAAAAATCACAAATTTAGATTTCAGAATATCTGGGCTGGCATTTCAGAGAACAGTTCTGTCGTCGCAGGGATTACCAGTGACGCCGATATCGTAGCCGAAGACGAGGCCACCGGCGGCGGCCACGACGCAGCTGACGAAGACCGGCGCGGTGAGCCTACCCCTGCCGGAGTAATCCATGTCCATCGTCGGCGAGGCTGCCGTGCCTGCAGCCGCATGCCAATCCACTTGGGGGAAGCAAGCAAGAGCATCTGAAAGAGCGTGTGCTCTACGGCGTTGAATGGCTCGGTACTGGTATTTCAGAGACTCATTGTCGCGTGTACATGGGTCTCTCCGTAGGTTCCGGACCACGTGCGCTTTATGATTCTCAGCTTCACCCACCTTTCACAACGTCTCTAAAACTTTTGGAAAAAAAAATAAATCCTTCTTCCTCCCTTCCTCTCTCCTCTACCCGGCCGAGCCAGCCTTGAAGCATACCGCCCACCGCCGGTGATCACTGTGCCACCCTACCGGCGACCACGTAGGCTCAACTCAAGTCACCGCACGGCGCCGGCCGTCTGTGCCGTGCTCACGTGGAGTCGAGCGCCCATGGGCGGCATGGCAAATCAAGCGGAGCCGGTGTGGTCGTGGCCAGGAGGTGCGGTGGTTGTCAGCAACGGGTGACGCGCTGCAGGACTGGCTCGCCCGGGTGAAGGAGAGAGGAAGGAAGGAAGAAGGACCTTATTGTTTTTTTTAAAAGTTCTAGGGACTATTTGTAAAAAGAAACATATGAAAGGTGAGTAGGACTGAGCACAAATCTTGAAACACATTGTGTGGTTATGAATCTATATAGAGCCGTATGTGTTGGATTAATCTTGTGGCTAAGGGTGCGTTTGGTTTGAGGACAAGGGTGGATGGGACCATCCCATCCATGTGTTTCTAAGATGGGACCATCCGAGCAGCCTGTTTGGTTTGGATGGATGGATAAGTCTGTTTTTTATTTGGTAGGCTGGATGAGTGCTGGATAGCTGCGTACGTGACTTTTTTGCGTATCTCTCCATCCAGGATCTGAGAGGAATATTCCTGTGCTATGATGGTTTCATCTACCCTTACTCCTAAACCAAACAGACTAAAAACTGGATGGGATGGTCTCATCCACCCTCATCCACTCAACCAAACAGACCCTAACTGCTTAGCCCGAGTCACATGGGTGGCTAACCAACCCCCTAACCACGTGCCCTGATCGGGGGCGCACAACCAACTATTGGTTGCGGCCCCCTGTTGCACAGCGCCACGTTAAAAGTGGAACAAGGCTGGCTCCTCACGGGTGAATTTCTTCCTCGCGAGGCTAGCTTCCTGTTCGACATCCCTAAACCCGACCCGATCCCGGGGTGCACTGCAATGACGGAAAGACCGCCACCGTATGTCGCCGCCACGAGAACGTCACTACTACAGACTCCTTGCGTCCTCTACGGCTCTCTGCACCGAATCACCGGCCAAGCAGGCTTACTAAAGCCTAAATGCATTTACAAGCGATGGCATCATCAAACACCCGTAAGGATCAAAACCCCTTAATGTAATTGATTTGGTGTTCATGTGATTAGGCTAATGATCCTGGTTAGCTTCTGCATTAAGATTTAAGTATTAACAGTATGTACTAGAAAAATACACTTGGCTAGTATTTGATTTCATGCTGACAAATGGCAATTCCTTTTTTGCCACGGTTTCTAGCTAGTCGCTCTCGGACCAGCCTTTTTTTTTCTCCTATAGGTACTGTTTGTTTCGATTTAGCTCGGACTTTAGAGTTTGGACCTGCTAACTAAGGGGTGTTCTATTGGGCTCATAAGTTGTGACTTATCTGTCTTATCTTCAACTTTGAGAATTTCCCGAGGTGGCCTCGAGAGTCAGATGGCCTTGAAATTTAGGATTTAGGGAGCTTTTAGACTCGCCTACGAGATAAAAATAAAACGGATTCAAAAAGTAATAAAAAAAGTCAGATGAGTCAATATTAGTCAGATAAGTCACGAAAATTTTCCGATACTCGACGATACTTCCGATACTCAACCCGATACCTGACCATCGACCCGATACCCCTGACTTGATACACCCGATACTCGATGATACCCCAATACTCATTCCAATACACGATGATACCCACAACAGCCCATGATACTTAACAATATGCTTGATACTATATCGATACTCGATAATTCCTACCCGATACTCAACGATGACGATATCATGATATTTGGCGATGTCTAAAGTTTTTGATGCTACTCGATACTCTATGATACTACGATAGTCGAAGATACATGGTACCCATGGTACTCGATGATATTCGTGATAATCGATGATACTCACCAGATACTTAACGATACCGCAATACTTGAGATATCGACCCGATAATCGAACGATACCCGTGATACCCACCCGATACTCAATGATGCCCGCACCATATTCGTCACCTGAAACGACTTGCATGCATGAGCTACATATGCATGGACACGTTTGGGCTCACGTTTCTAGAAAAAAAAAAAGGCACACGTGTGGCATGCAACAACAAACTAGCCATGCAACTTGGTATGTTTGCATACCTACTACTCTTAACGCAGGAACATGCATCTTTAGGCTCACGCTTGGGAACGCGTGCGCGGGATGCGAGCGCGGGACACACGAGAGAGCAGACGAATATTCACATGCGCACACGTCTGTCGTGCAGCTGTACCGTAGGTCGGGTGGGGGATAATACATTGTCTCCTAGTCCCTTCTTAACTCTGTTCTCTATAATATTATTCATCACATCCTTTAAAATATTTTCTCTATTCTCTGAGAGGTTGTTTGTTTGTACGTATTCCCTCAACCAGTACAAGGCAACCAAGCTGAGTGGATGTAAGGGATGATATTTAGTTATCTAAACGAGTGCCAGGCTATAGAGAGATGATGTTTGGTTGCAGGTGTGTTTTATCTCGTTTTGGCATTTTCCTGAGTTAGGCATTTCGTCAAACATCATTGTGGCACTGCCAATATACACTATCATCGTTTATTGTTGCAATTTTATCATAATTCCAAGGGTTAAATAATGATTTTTTAGCTATTTAGTATAATTATCCAATTTACATGGGCTTAAATGCAAAATTTATGGCACCTTATCTCTAACATTCATCCCTAAACCCTTCTACAGGCTTATGTAATCACCTCATCCGGTCATCCCCAAATCCATTGAGTGGCAGTGGTGGCACCTTCCTCAGCAGGCCTGAGCAGCGCGACGGCGGCGTGCCAAGCGGCTAGCTAGCATCCATCGTCCAAGCTCGTCACACCTCGAGCTTCCCGCCTCCTCCAAGCCTCCATTGTCCAAGCTCGTTATGGATCCGGTGCCATCTCGAGCGAAGCGACGGTGCCCCTATGTGGGCGGCAGAGCGTCCCCGTTGCCCGCGCCATGGCCATCCTCCCCGCATGCCGTCCACACCGCCATCGCTCCCTCCCCGTCCTTCACTGCAGCGTCATGTGCTCTCTAGTGCGCCACCATCTCATTTTTGTCGGCATCAACGTCTTCTCCGGTGAGCGTTCCGCCGCTCAGGCCACCACCTTGCTTCTCCCCATCCCCATGCGCATGCTCACTAGCTTGCACCAGCGAGCCAGGTCCGGAGAAACGACTATTTCCCATGTTTCCCTCTCGCCTAGCTGCTATAGTGGAATTGCATGTAGGGAGCTAGGCTCTTGTCGCTATTCAAGCTCGCTCGAGCTTGGCCAGGGCTAAGCCAGCCAACCAAACGCGACAGTGGCAGAGCCAGGAAATTTCAAAGAGCGGATTAAGAAAGGAACCTCTAAGACTCAAGCACTATCGACATCGAATTCTAAATTATAGTTCTATAGTTTCTACTATTAAAAGTGTCTAATGGTGGTGGTGACAGAGCTAACTTTTGATCTCCACCGCCCACAAGCATCCAACGCTTCAGATGTGCTCACGACTCGTGGCCCCAGTGCCGCAAGCCTACACCCCTAGTGCGGCACGTCTCCAACCCTAGACCGCACTCACTCCTAGAGGTGGCCAAATGTGTTGGTGTAAGTTCAAGGTAGCCCTTGTATGATTTTAGTGATTAATGACAAACGTATGTAATGATAATGCTTGATTTAGTGTTTGACAAAAGACAAATCTTTAATATGATGTTTATTGCTATGAGACTAATGTGTTTCTCGCTAAGTTTATTCTAGTCTTATTCTAATAGAGGAATTCTTTGTGTTAATTGGATAAGCTATTTATCCTTACGAGGTATGTCTTTTTTTAATTATCTTATGAGACTAATAATTTGGTTGATTGACCCATTTAGTCTCACATATATAAATGGGACGAATAAACGAAGTCTAGGTATGCAATTTGGCTTCTCACTCATATTTATTAGTCCATTCCTCTTATGCAAGCACTAACATTAGTTGATTGAACTTATGCTCTTTGCTTAGTGCCATATTTATTTGAGCATAAATGCACTAGAAATTCATTGTATATGTTGCTTGTTTGACGTTGGGATCTTTGCTCTTATATGTCATATTTCAATGATCCCTTAGTTGCTTCACTCGATAGACTTCACCATATCATAAATTATATTCGTGCATGTGTACTTGTCATATATATTCTCACATGCACATATTAAGTGATGTTTATCATGTATAATATGTTGTCTCCTATATTGATCCATGCTCTTAATTACCTCTCTTATTGGATCAATAACTTCACTTATCTTGAATTATAAAGTAAAGTGTGCTTCCCTCATATATTCATCCATGTACACATTTAGTAAAGTTGGAGATTGAATTACTTTGATTAATTGCCTTGCCTTGGAATTTAGTATAAATATCTTTTGGCATCTTTCTCTCATGTGCATTTAGTTTTAATATCTTCTCATCATAGAATGCATATTAGAGAACCATCATATGTCAAGTGTTTTCATTTATGATGGGCTTTACTATGAAACACTTGTGGTGATCAATTGATTATGAGTATCAAATCTATTCATTTATATTGAGCTTTTGGGACTAATGCCTTTCATAAGGTGGTGTGACGAGGATTAGGTCCCATGAAGGTGGATGACGACAAAGAAGTGCGATGAGATGATGGTCTAAGTTGAGATCAATAGGACAAGAAAATTGCTAATAGTTGATGACAAGGTTGAGACCAATAGGACGGGATGATCATCGGGGAGGATGATCGAGTTGAGGTCAATAGAACCACGAAGTCATCAAGCTTTGAGATTGAGTCAAGGTTGATGAAACGAAGACATCATCACAATTTGGAAAATGTTGTCAAGTGAAGGAGAGGAATCAATGGATGCTGGCTAAGTCGAGGTTAACTAGACGAAGTTTCACCAAGAGTTGAGGACAGAGTCAAGATCGATTTGATGAAGGATCATCGAGAGGATGATCGGGTCAAAGTCGATAGGACGGGAGAGCCTCATTGTCGACGAATTGTGTCGATAATATACTTTATGGGGCTATGCGTAAGACCGAAACCCGATGGCAACACAGGAGACAGATTTATACAGGTTCGGGCCCTCGAGGTGAGGTAATACCTTACTCCTATGTTCGTAAATTGTATTATGATGGATCTCAAGGATGAAGAGAGATAGATATGCCGAATTAGGGGCCCCTGCCTCCCTTTATATAGTGGAGAGGGGTAGGGTTACAGATAAGTATCCTAATCGGTTATGGAAACTGGGGATAGAGATAGGAAGTCTATCTCTATCCTTTCTTGCCGAGTACGTAAACGTTCACGATTACAACTGTGCCTTCCTTGTAATACAAGTCGGGTCTTTATGCGGGGCAGGCCTGTCTTCTAGATGGTAGGCGTCACCCTACTCCGTGAGGTGGTCCATCTAATTTGTCTCCGAGGATACCCGGGGACCATGTTATCCACACTCATGAGATGATCAAGTCGAGGTTGATGACACTAAGGTGTCATCGTGAATCAAAGGTATGGCTAATGTAGGGCTAATGATTTTTTCTAGTCTTTTACCAGCCTTGGCGTTGGTTGGGAGACCGGATTGATAGGATAGATCGTCATACTATTAAGAGGGGATCAAGGTGCTTGGATCACCTTGGGTCGTCTACACCATGTTGCACACTCTCTAGGTGTTCCTTGTCGGGTTCGTGTAAGAGTGGTGAGGTGTCTAGGTGTTGGTAGCGTGTAGCGAGAAAGAAAGGTATCAGTGGCGTCGGATAGTGTGAGAAACATGTCTCTTTGGATTCCCTATTTCTCCTGCACCTATCCTTTGGGTTTGAGGTGGTGAGACCTTATGGATTGGATATACCTCGTTCTAAGCTTTCTGAAAAGCCTAAGATCACTGAAATCAGAGTTCGGAGCTAGAAGTTACGGACGTTTAGTGGAAGGATGTCGAGCTGTTAGGGGGAGGCCGGACGGTCCGGATTTGAGTCCGGACTGGGCCCCATGGGGTGCGCTCCGCTAGCTGAGTGGTTCGTGCAGTGGCTTAGTTGAGTTGGGTCCGGACCGTCCGGACTTTGTAGCAGCTTGTTTCCCGCAGTAGAATTTAGACAGTTCGGACTGATTCAGGATAGGTGTGATTTAGTGTAAATTGGTCCAATGGCTAGTTTTTTTTTCTTGGGAGCTTGTATATAGCCATTGGGGAGGCTTTTGGAAGAGGTATCTCTCCCATTTGGCAAGTTTGGCATCCCTAGAATTGAGAGCGTGTGAGAGAGGGGTTTGAGGTGAGTTAGAGGTGTGTCCTTTAGCCACTAAACCCTAGTTATCCAATTAAATCCTTGAGAGTGTGCTTCAAGGTGTGGATTGATTCGGAGTGACCGATTCATCTTGGTCTTGTTGCTCCTGGTGCTCACGAGCACCTAGATGGCGTGGGATGCGTCGTGCGCCGGTGACCTTCTCAAGGAGCTTGTGAGGAGACCCGGGCAAATCTTGTGAGTGGTGTTGGTGTTTGCCATCTCCGGAGCGGAGAAAATAGCAACCACTAGTGGAGTGGAAGCGGTTGGCTCGAGAGGAAGCCGGTCCTTGTGAGGAGAAAGGATTTGCCTCAACGTAGACGTAGGAGCACGGCTCCGAAACACGGTAAAAATTGCCGTGTCACTTGTGATTATCTTTTGTGCTCTCCTTTGCATTTATCTACCATGTGATCATATATGTGCTAGTTATGTCTCTTGTTATGTTGACTTGTATGGATTGTAAATAGTTCCTAGCGGTGTAATTTACCTTGTTCATGATTGTGCAAGCTTATGTATCTTGATCTATTTAATTCCTTGCAATTTACATTTCTAGAATCAAATTGCTCTCATGTCACCATGGGATTGCAAACCCCAATATAGCTTATACTTTATCTAGGAGGTGCTTGTTTTTATTGCCTTATTGTTTCAATTCACCTCATTTAGTATTGCCATCACCTAGACTAGCAACTTGTATTCAAACATTAGTATTTCACTTCCGTATTTATTTAGGGTTTGGACACAAGCATAAAACTTGGTTAATTAGAAAAGTAAAATTTGAAAAGCCCAATTCACCCCTTGGGCATCCGATCCCTTTTAGCTGGGCCAATTGGGACGAACCGAGCTGGCTCCGTTCGATCAACCAAACCGAATCTAGGTCAAGATCTTGGCCTGCCAGGCTGGCCCGGTTCGGTTCGTATAGTGGTGGACCAATTCGGTTTGGCCCGGTATTGTAGCCCATATATTTAATTAAATATATATATTTATATATTTATTTCCTTATGATATATAATTTATTTCATCATTTTATACCACATATTTATTGAATATAATCAGTTTCTTATTTTTTAATATTTTTTGACTAAAATAGGTTGGTCCGCTTGTAACCAAGCTGGCCTGGTTCGGCCCATTTATTGTGCGAACCGTGCTTGGGCCGAGACCCCCGGCCTGTTGGCTCGTTAGGCCCGGCTCATACAGTGAACCAGGCCCAACAGGCCTATATCGGGCTGGCCCAGTTCGTTCTTTAGCCACCTCTACTCACTAGAGGTGGCCAAATGGGCTGCCCAAGTGAGACGAACCGGTCTAGCCCACATTGTTCACCGAACCGGGCCAGCCTAGTTTGTTCAACCAAACCGAATCTGGACCTAGATCTCGCCCATTGGGCCAACCCAATTCGGTTCGTATAGTGGTGGCTCGGCTCGGTTCGGTTCGGCTCGGTATTATAGCCCGCATATTTAAGTATATATATATTTATATGTTTATTTTCTTATGATATATAATTTATTTCTTTATTTTATAACACATATTTATTAAATCATTTTCTTATTTTTTATATATTATTTTTAAGCAAAAACGAGTAGGCCAGCTTGTAACTAGGCTGAACCGGTCAGCCCAATTACTATGTAAACCATGCTTGGACCGAGACCCAACCCATTAGCCTATTAGATACGGTTGATTCAGTGAACCAGTTCGTTCCTTGGCCGAGCCGAGTGTGACGAACCCGAAATTTTTGCATAAAAATTTTTCGCGCAAATTGCATGAGCATTTCCTAGATTTAAACCCTTACCCCTAGACATGCCTAGAATTTCCAAAATACCCTTTTTGGATTTCCTTAAAATAAGAAAGAAAAGGACTTCCAAAAGAGCCTTAAAAAGTTTTATAAAACAAAGGTAATTTTATGCTTTTATAAAATTCTTGGTATTTTTCTGAACCCATAGAAATTTTCCTCACATTTTTCTGATCTTCCTATAATTTTCTAGAATTTTTATAAGCTTTCTAGAATTAAAAACACACTGGAAAACCTTTTCGGAAAACCCCACCGGGGAAAAATCCCCTCGGAGCCACGCGTCGCTCTCCCATTCGCGCCCGTGCACTCCCTTCGCTGGCAGCTGGGACCCACTCCCAGAGAAGCCCGCTCGCGCGCGCACTCGGTCTAAAGAAATCCGACGGTTGCCCGTGTCCCACGTCAACCCATCCGACGGTCCTGATTTGATCGTCGTGTTCCTTTGCCCCGCCACACCGCTTAACTTAAATGAAATCTGATGGCTCCCAGTGCACCACGTCTCTGAATCGATCGGACGGCCGCAACATGTTCTTCCCCGCCCGTCGTCGCCGCCCCGCTCTGCTTCGCAGCACCGCCGTCTCCGCCGTGAAGATTCGCCGGAGTAATCATTACCGCGCGACTACAAGCCCATTGGTCCATACCAACCTGACCAAAGTGATCCTAGGGACACGTACTACTCGAGTACTCCCAAGGCACGGTCGAAAAACCTCTTGTTGGCCCTATCCGCCGCTGCCGCGACCCCTGTCCCAAATGCCGTCGGCGTGCCATTGCCGCCAGCTTTATTCGGCCCTATCGGTGCCCAGCTTGGACGCTTGATCGCGCCAAGACCACGTCTTTGTCCCCCATGGCCTCGCGCGTGACCCATAAATGGCCGCAATGAGAGGGAATCCGCCGCGGTGAGAAAGATCCCGGCGAGCTCATCCGCCCGGGCAAACCACGACAAATTACCTTCCCCTATAAATAGGGAATCTATCTGACTTCTTGAAGTTCACCTTTAGCTCACGCGGAAAGCAACGCACCACCAGGTGAGCCGCATTTCTTTTGCTTCGCTCCGTCGCCGCCATTCTCGCCGGAGCTCGCCGCTAGGACGCTCCGATGATCTTTCTCCTATGCCCCCAAAAGCAAAAATCTTCCTGGAAGCCCCCTAAAGCTTAAACCACCTCCAATTCCTAGTCAAACCCACTGTAACTCCGATTCCGTCCTCGCCGGCGCCCGAAACCCACTGCCTCCGTCACCAAGCTATCTCGAAGCTTTTCATAGCCCAATTTCTGTCCCAGAACACTCCATATAGCTCCTAGTAGCACATACACTCCAAAATTTGATCGATTAAACACTCCCCAGAGGAATCCCCAATCCCCTTGGTCTGTGCCGCCGCTGGACCTCGTCGTCCGGCCAACTCCGGCCATCCTGAGCCCCAAATCCGGAGGCAAATCATTGCTTACACACCAGAGACCAAAAGCCCCATGGTTAATTCGATCCAAACCCCACAAATCGAAAACGCCCAAATCGGATTTCCAAGAACCCTAAATTTCACTGTTCATCTCAGCTCAGATTTTGAAATTCTCCAAATTGAAGCCCTTAGAAGCCAAATTAGGTCAAAGTTCCTATATAAAAGTTTCTCCAAAAGATGTTTTACATCCAAATATGATTTTTCCATATTTTTATATCCCTTTCAAATTTAAATTTAAAGTCAAAACCCTCTCTTTTAAAGTTTCAAGAATTTTTAGAAGTATAAGAGTTTGCTATAAAACTAAACTGATATTTTTCCTAGATAACAGGAATATAAACAAAATTTTATAAATCTTTAAACTCCAAACAACCAAAGATATGCTATCTTATGGTTTCCTACCTATAAAATCTTTTTCAAACCTACTTTTCTAAATAAAAGGTGTAGAAAATTATTTATTGATGCTAAAATAGATACTTACTCTTATTTAAAAATAAAATTCCTATTTTATAGGACAATGCTAACAGATTTGCAAAAAGTCCAAAATTAATATTATTCTCTCTCTAGAAATTTTCTTAAAAAGGAAAAGGAGCCAAAACCCTTAAATCAATAACCAAAATATTTTAAAACCTAGGCCCCTACCCAAACTCCAATCTCTACATAAAACAATGACCCTGAATCTAGGGTTGCTCTAAAATAAAATTTTCTATATTATATTTTAAAAATCCTTCTCAAATATAATTTAATTACTTATTGCCTTCCTTCTCTAATAAATAGAAGAAGAACCAGAAGCAATATACTGGGTTGAACCACCTATGGAGGAGGATTACGAAGAAGGAAATACCTATAGCAATAATCAAGACAGGTTTCTATTCCTTTGATGCACATTGAATTCCTATTTATTCTAATTATATATTACTTTTTAGTTATTATCTGTTATCAATTTATTATTTCATGTGTTATTACATGGTTATGCCAAGACACAAAAGCCAGAAAGCTTACCTATTATTGATTAGCCCTATCCTTTGGAACCTAGAATAGGTTTTAAAATATTTAATTGAGTAGGATAAGTCAATCGTTTGCCATGTGGATAAGTAGTATGGGATGCTTATCTGGACACGGAAATGTTGCGATAAAAATAATTTTATATGAGCCGCCAGGTGTAGTGAGTATGACAGATCCAGCCGGTAACACTTGAAGTTAGGAACATCCTTCGAGGATCCAAGCCCGGTAAGGCTCAAGTGGGCACATCCCATGCAAGACCTACAATGGTACCAGTTGTCGGGAGGATACAACTAGGCTATGCTCATATAAAAACTTGAGTATAATGAGTAAGAATGACTCAGATATCACTCATCCATGCAACTGATCAATATATGGGTAAAGCTGGGTAGGTCCTGTAGGGCTGAAAACAAAAATCATCGATGGACCCTACTTCGGGAATATGAAGTTGTGTCAAACTGGGTGATGCCTTTCTTATTCAATAAAATCATGCTTTCAAAGGTTTACTGTGTATGACGCTGCTTGAGACAGGTAGAAAGTGGAGAATGGTGATAGTATTATAAAAAGATGGAAATGTTGCAACCAGTTTATTTAAAAGTTCTTTTAAACCTTAAGTTTCTTGAGTTTACTGTATATTGCATTTACGTTCCTGTATGAGCCTTACTTCTTTTCGAATTTCTGCATATAATAAGTTAAGTCTTCCTAATGGGAACCTGTAAGTACTGTTGGTACTTACCCACTATGTGGGAAAATTTACATTATTTTCAGGTACTCCTCAAACCTATGGTGAGTGCGAGGAGTTTAGTGCCGAGGAACTGGAAAGTTATGGCATAGATTTCTAGTTTACCAGTTTCTAAGAATTTTCTTGCACTCGCAACTTTTGCAACAGTGGTAATGTAATAAATACTCTCAGAGTAATGGTTTGTAATAATTTTCCTCTTTATAAAATATTGGTCCCCACCAAGGGTGTTTTGTACTTTTGTATCAGATTTGGCACTGTTGCATTCTGGGTAATTGTGCTTTTGAGGAAACAATTTTTGATAAGATTTATCGGGATTTAGCCCCACACCGAGTACAGGAGGAGTCGAGGAGATGGCTCCCATTTCGGCATTGGCCAAGTACAAGCTGGACTTCTTCGGCGACCAGTCCGTCGGCAGGACCATCATCATCGCCTGCTTCATGTACACAAGTTTGACAAGACATACCAGGTGAACGACCGTCCCTCCTCTTTCTCGATCGATCTTCTCGCCTCCATGAATCCCCTGTCTTACGGTGCCTGTTTACCAACATTGTAAGTATATTTCTCCATGATATACTTGATCCAGCTTAAAGCGAGCATGCTAGAAATCTCATACTAGATTCACTTATGGGCTATTTGGTTGCCTTCTCAGCTCAGTCAGGTTGCATAAACTCAACCAGGCTGGTGGGAGCCAGGAGAGGTGATGCAAGGGGATGCTGTTTGGTTGGGTGTATGAGATTGGATAGGCTGTGCAGAGATGTTGTTTAGTTGGCTGCACTAGGAGGGGAATGGGATGGACAAATTCAAAAGAGGAAAATCAAAAACAAATATTGCAACGAAAATAAATTCAAAACAAAAATAAATATTCAAAAAATAAATACCGGAACAAAAATAAATTCAAAAAAATACTGGAATGAAAATAAATTCAAAACTGAAAATAAAAAATTTAAAAAACAAATATAGGGATATCAATAAATTCAAAAACAAAAATAAAAATTCAAAAAACAAATACTAGAAAATGAATAAATTCAAAAACAAAAAATGAAAATTCAAAGAATCTGAAATTTTTTTAAGACCTTGAACTTGAATATACGGTTCCATTTTTTTGTCTCGTTTAATTTGGATGTCATTTGAATTTTAAAATAATTTTTAAAGGTGGGAATGAACATGCTGTGACAGTGCGTGTAGTGACTCAGTCTTTGCTCTCTGCGTTGCATGCGCTCATACGCAGGATTTCCGTGTTTTTTCTCAGCCAGCCTAGCACAGTGCTTTTGCATGCGTTGGCACAGGCCCTGGAGTAAAAAAGGCAACCAAACAAAAGGAAGTTGCATGTGCTGATGCAAGGCTAGGCTCAGCAGGGCAACCAAACAGGCTAGTACCAACCATTTCTTACTAGCTATCTAGCTCAATGCTCTCTAGGGCGAATAATAATAATAATCTCATAGGAGCTACTGCATCTAAGTGAACATATATGCGAATCTTAGAGATGTGGTGCTTGTGTTTAAAAAAGGGAAAAAAAAACTTTGTAGTTTGGTGAGAAACATGATATTTTAACTACTACGAGTACATACCCGATGTTGTGATTAATAAAGACCGCTATCTCCATTAGGGCCAATGTTCAAATACATGTTAATTGCATCCATGTATACTGTTGGATTAAAAAAATAACAAAAGATAATAATTAATTTTTTTATTTAAAATGGAATTAATAATAATCTGTAAAAAAAATCAGAAAAGGATAAGAGATAACAGTTGTTGCAAGTCCCTATGTGATCAATCTCGTTCTATCTCTATCTCCCTATCCCTATCTCTAATCCCTTCCTATCTCCTAACCCCTATAAAAGCAAACCGACCCCCTCCTCGAGGGGGAGGGTGGTTCACGGAGGAAGATTGCATCTAATCGGGAGACTCTGTGTACGCATGGATTCACCCGGTGGGAAAAATACGGGGATATAGAAGGAGGCACAGACCGAAACGGCGGTCAGACGGAAGAAACAGCAGATCCGAGACACTGCACGGGACACACGAGGAAGAAAAAAGCATATCGCTCAGAGAGCAAGAAAAAGGTGAAGAAAAGAATCCTACTTCCTCTCCCTGTCTCTCTTTCTCTCTCCGCCTTCACGCGCTGCGATGCTCTCATAGCTTTTCCCATCTAATCCCTAATCTCTATCTCATCTTCCTCGTTTCTCTCTCCCTTTTCACTGGCTCTCCTCGCCTAGCTGCGCCCGGCACCGCCGCGCCGCCGCCACAGGCCGCCGCCGCCTGACCGCCGCCGTCTCGGTCACCGCTTGCTTCCTGTACCGCCGCGCCCGCCACCACAGGCCGCCGAGAGGCCGACGCGCCACCGCCTCACGTACCGCCGCCGCACCGTGCGCCCATCACCGCGTCGCCTAGGCTGCACAGTCTGCACCGCGCCCGCGCTGAGTGCTGTACCCCCGGCCTGCGCCCTGCTTCTCTGCCTCGTCACCATGCCGCCCTGGCTCTCGCCTCACCGGTCCGTCGCCTTGTCGCCATGACTGCCGTGTGCCTTCACCACGCGCCCATCGGGCCTCGCCTTCGCGCGCCCGCGCCGCCGCCTGGTGTTGGCCTCGCCCGGCGCCCGGTACCACCTCGGCCCCATGTCTGGCCGCCTGAAGTCCTCGCCGCGCCGCCCTGGCTCCGGCCTCGTGGTGTCCCCGCGCCGGTCTCATCTCCCCACGCCGGCCTTGCCGCTCCACACCGGCCTCGTCGCCCCAACTCCGTCCCAGCCTCACCGCCTACTGGACCGCTGCTCGTCCTCGACCGTGACACTACATCGACTGTCGTGTGTCCCCTGCAGGGCGGGTGCCGTTCGGCCTTGACCCAACGCCGTTCACCTCGTCGATACGACACTCTGGCACATACTATCAGAGAAATTATGGAGAAGGCGTCTGAGAAAGAGCATCATAAGCATAATTCATGTAGTACTTTTCAAGTTCAATGGTTAACTGTTGTCTTTTATGGTCATGCATGCGATATGGACAAGTAAAGTGCAGAGGTGCTGATTGACTCATGAAAATTGGTTAATTTAAGAAGAATCTATGAATCACGTTCTGCGTACATTGACCGTCAGTTTCCTGAGTGGACATTTCGAAGAAGATGCCTGATACCGAGAAATCCTCAATTGCACGATATCGGTCAATGGCTACTTCGCATAAGAGAATTTCAGTACACCAAATCACTACATCAGCAAGTCAACAGAAAACTATCAACTTTCTCATCTAAGACTTGACATGCGAGGATACCTTCGATGACGCCTGCAAAATCGTCTACTTCAAATCCAAACCAAGTGCAGAGCCGTGCAATTCATCCAACACAAATTCAACGTAGCGTTTGACGAAACGAGATCAAGCGACACGGGCGGGCGGAGCCAAACAATCAGCGGCTACGCTAGGCATCACGTGGGCCCAAACTACCTCATGTGTTCTGCCGTCGCCACATCGATCTACATCAACAAACACAGTGATTCACGAGGTGAAGAAGAAAAGAAGATGACTAAGCAGCTTAATCGGAGGTGTTCCGCGTGACAACTCGTGGATGTAATTAACTGGGAGTCCTCCGAGGCCCCAGGATCTAGAATCTCCACAATCGTCAAGATAGATGTATACAGCGTGCAATCATTCAACAGGAATATGTGTTTTACTGCAATAATAAAATATAAGCTTTCCTGTTCTTTCTTTCTTTTGTGTATTTTTATACACTGGCACGCCTGCGAAATCTTTTTAATTTTCCATGCAAACAAATTTGGCACGCCTGGTGGGACCTAGGTCTCCTCCCATCTTTACTGCTGAGGCTTGAAGGCATCTTCGCCTATTTCATAGGCTCGAAGACATCTTCACCTCGTTCTTCTTCTCCTTTTCCCGTTAAAGTGGAGCTGTCCTGATCAAAGGATGCCCCTTTTGCAGGAACTTCTTTCTTCACAATGGCCTACACCATTCAGTTCGGAGCCTTTGCACCAACAACTGTGGTTGAGGAGGGCTCCAAAGTATTCATCCTCAAGACTGAGGAGATGTTCAAGTCTGTGAAGGAGCACAGACAGGCCTCTGCTGCAATGGCAGAAGAGCGCCGCAATCTCATGAGGGAAACCCGTACTTTCGTGAGCTCCCCTAGTGAAGGACGTTCTGGAGCACATCTTCTTGATTCCCTGGAAGCTGCTGTTGCTAGGATGCGCTTGCTAAAAACGAATGCTCGATCGTTGAAAAGCACGCACCCAGCTCGCAACTACCGGAGGAAACTAGCCAAAATCCAGGAACTGAACCGCTCCGTCAGTTCTCACATCGTCAAACACAATGCGGTGGAGGACTGGTTCGTGAGCGAAACCGACTTTTCTGATGGAAGACAAGTCAGGAAGGCCATCCTGAAGGAGTTCTGGGCGCGTCATCCACGCCAACATGCCATCCTGAAGAGGAGCACCCCACGCTCGAACAACATCGTTCCCTGCCTACACATTGGCGAGACAGGTACGCACGGGTTTATTCATGCTAACAACGTTTTTGCAGTGTTATCCCCGAAGCACCCGCTCCCACCAACGAAGAATTGAGGAGGGAGCTGCAACGGCTACAAAATCAGGTGGCCCAGCTTGGGAGATGGGTTCAGGAACATGAGACGATCCCCATTGTGTCCCGAACTGGGGGCATGACAAACCATCAGTATTCCATTGCCGGAATTCAATACCAACCATCGATGATCGGGGCCAAGCATGCTTCTCCATCAACCTCAATCGTGCTCCGGGGGCTACACGTACCTCCAACAAGGTGGAACCAATGGACAAGGCGACAAGTCCACGCATTACCGCCAACTTCTTCGCAACCTCGAAGATTGGTGGTCACATCCACAAAGTCGGCGCTGCCACCACTTCTCCCCAAACCACCAATGGCGGCAAGGTTGTAGCCTCCACCGCTGCTACCAACTCCAACGACGTCTTCAAGGCTCCAAATCCCACCGACAAGACATTAGCTCAAGCGGGAGAGACGCCAGAAGAATCACGCAACGCTTCACCAAGAGCTGGAGAAGCTCGTGCTGCACCATATGCATCATGACAAGATTGCCTTCCATATCTCCCCCAACCTGGAGCAAAATGAGAGGTACAAATATCTCATTGACATGTTGACGTCGAAACCACAAGAGGAGTACCAAGTGGCGCCCAGGCGAAATGAAGCAACTCCACGAGTTGTGCAAAAACATGCACGACTCGGGGGGCAAGTCAACGCCCCACCACCACCTCTAGGGAGCCGACCGTGTCATCGGTGCCCCCTATTCTACAACAAGCCGCTTCACGGTTGTAGTCGGCGGTCCAACTCCCCAAAGAAGCACTTCCAGCTCCAATGGACGTGCAAGACAACAAAGGAGAGTTGCTCCAAGCAGCTGATATAGCTCCTTGTGGTACCCTGACGGTTAGCCCACAACCACAAGATGAAAACCGAAGGAGACTGCCCAGCGTCATGCACGAGTTCTTCTACCTGTCTGATGAAGAGATCGTCCCTAACCCAAGGGCCGTCTTTTCAAAAAGACGCTCAAGCACACGGAGACTACGTGACAAGGCTAGATCAACAGCCAACTACATGCCTCTCACCACAAAGAGGAGCTCTCTGTTCGATGGTGATTCGGTGTTCAGCTCCGACACCCCAACGCGGCGTTACACCGACTTCGCTGCTTGCCTCCCACAAGATCCCGACGAGTTGCAACAAGTTGCAAGCCGCTCTGGACCAAGCACTGGGCTAAAGACCATGGTGCAACGAACCATGGCAAACACGGCGAATGAACAAATGGAGCACGAAGACAACGACCCTTCTGACAGGGAGTTGTCTGCTTCATTGGAAAGAGTCTCGGGGTTGCCCAGCTATGAACAGTTGGATCACTCGATCCCTTCAGAAGACGAAGACAATTATGAGGATCACATCACTGTCCCAGCGCACATGACCGGGACAGGAAGTCGTGATGATCCCTTCCACGAAACAAAGAAACGCTCAGCCCCCAGCAGTTGAGGACCGTGCACAATCTCCCCGCAGGGCCAAGCTCGTCACAGTCGCGGGAGGCCATCCTGAAACAACGGCTATACGAAAACGAAAGGAAGATGGATGACTTAACGTCAAAAATGAACCGTCTCCTTGAGATGTTCTCTGGCGCAGGAGGCCCTCAAATCAACAATCTACCTCAGCCAGCGGCACTTCAAGATGTGCCTCGAGACAGTGGTGTCAGAATCAACGAACCTCCTGAAGTTGATCATAGCAGGCAACGATGGCATTCCGTTGCAAGCACACGACAACAGCCTCCTCCAGTCCCAGCAGCTTCTTCAAGCATGCCGGCACACACGACAAATCACCACCGAAAAAGCTCCAAGGACGTCAAATCACGAACTCGAAAAGCCGTACAAGTCATGAACGACCTTGTTCCCTACCCCGCGGGGTGGCATCCACCAAAGTTCCATCAGTTTGATGGGACGAGAGACGCGAGAGAACACCTCACGTACTTTGAAGCGGCATGTGGAGATACCGCCAACAGTTCTTCTCTCTTGTTGCGACAATTCTCTGGGTCATTGACAGGCCCGGCATTCCATTGGTACAGCCGTCTACCCATGGGATCCATTTCCAGTTGGGTTGCCATGAAGGAGGTGTTCAAAAGCCATTTCGTCGCCCTAAAAAAGGATTTATCGTTCGTCGAGCTCTCGTAAGTCCAACAATGACACGATGAAAGCATTGACGACTATGTCATGCGCTTCAGGAACAGTTATGTGCGTCTGACTTGAGCAATGCACGTGGAAGATGCTATCCACCTTTGTGTCCACGGGATGCTTAACCACTGGTCCCTCGAAGTATCCAGGCGGGAACCAAAAGATTTCAATTCCCTCAGTTCTGCAGTGGCGGCAACCAAGATCAAGTTCGCCAAGACACCTCAAATTATGGAGTTCTACAAGACCGCTGGAGCTATCGACGCTTCCAAGCACTACAATCCCGCCCCTAAACCCAACAATGTTGGGGGCAAGCCGAAGCAGACTTCATAGGCAAACACCACAAGACTTCTTTCCACAACTACTCAAGGAAACGTACCAACATTGGGGGCAAAGAAGTGAAGAACACAAAACCCAGAGCTAGATCGCCATGACCAACACTTCAAGAACTCATGAAGAAGCAGTATGTATTCAAATGGGAACTGGTGAAGGATATGTTTGACCAGATAATGGAGCATGGTGGCCTCAACCTACCTGAATCAAGGCATCCGGAATAGGTAACCATGACTGACAATCCTCTATATTGTCCTTATTACAGGTCTATAGGACACGTCATCCAAGACTGCTTCAGCTTTAAGGAATGGCTTCAAAGGGCAATTGACAACAAAAAGATCAATTTAGACCCGAGAGCCATCAATCCTGATTACCATCCAGTAAACGTGGTGACGATGCACTTCAACGACTCCGCAAAACGAGGGAAAGATGAAGGCTAAGACAGGTGGTTGCCGTATGATCAAGTCCAACATCAACTGGCGATCAAGGTTTCAACGTCAGCGACGACGACTACATCAAGCTGTCAACCAGTCCGTGACAATCAAACAAAGATTCCATGGACTACGGTGCAGCGCCGAACAACGCCTAAACGACCACCTCCTGAACACCAGCACACGACATCTTCAACATACACTCCGTCATCGTCCAGAAGACAACCGGACCCGAGTCATCGTCGACCACCGGCACGGTTCGTCCCCAAGTCCGAAGGAGATGAAGTGTTCCCACTCGTTCCATGGGTGTCACCTACTTTGGCGCAATACATGCCAAAGGTGTGGAGACCGGTAGCCCAACAAAAGACGGAGGCGGCATCACCCGAAGAATAATCTTCCTCAACTTCAAACATCGCTCCCTGCAATATGGTGAACATTCAAGACACGAAGAACTCCGATACGGAGGAGATGTTCACAACCCAAGAGCACGAGGTATTTCGTGCTAAAGACCTGGTTGAAAGAATACAAGTTGAAGAGGTCAACATGAATCTGCGTGGAGGAAATGTCGTCCCCGATCCACTAATGAAAGCAAAGCCGCTAAAGATAGACAAAATCGTCATACAAAAAGAAGTCACTCAACAAGAAGCAACCGTGGAGCCCGTGAATAAAGGCAAAGGAAAGATAGACGACGTCGACTACAATGTCATCGCCTATCTCAAGCAGATCGCTGCCTTGCTTAGCGTTTATGAAACTCTCATGTTGGCTCCAAATCTCCATGAAGCTCTCATCAAAGCTTTGCTAGAACCAAAAGTATATGAAGTATCCTTAGCAGAGAACTTGCTTAATGACAACTCTTGCAATGCGAGTGAAATCTTCTTCGCCGATAAAGACAGCCTCTTGATAGATGGTGATCACAACCGTCCACTTTACGTCGAAAGCAACCTCGGCAACGCACATCTCCGGAGGATTTTAATAGACCCTGGTTCCGCTGTCAACATCCTGCCCTTGCGTAGCCTAACGCGGGCTAGCTACACGACAAACGACATAGAGCCAACTGAAGTGGTGATTTGTGGCTTCGACAACCACGGCAAAACGACGTTGGGTGCCATTACGGCAAAAATTCAGATGTCAACCTTCGTCTTTAAGGTAAGATTCTTCGTCATCGACGCCCTTACCTCATACTCAGCTCTTCTCGGGAGGTCGTGGCTCCACAAGTACCGTGTGGTGCCATTAACTTTTCATCAATGTCTCAAGTTCCTTGACAACAAAAGAGTACAACAACGCATCGTCGGCAACCCATCTCCGTACCTGATTCAAGAGGCACACCATGCCGATGCAAGGTACTTCTTCCTGATAAAAACGCCGAACGTCAATAAGGGCGTTCTACACCGGCAGCCGACATCATGGCCAAAACCAGTACTTCGCCGCCCATTAAAGAAATGAAGCACTTGCTCACGCTAAGGTCCATGCCATATTCGAGAAGCAATTCGAGAAGTCAACGTGGAGGATTCGGACGCGGTTTCAACCGGCGACACCCATCAACACCCAGCCAAGACAACTCGCCAATCACATTGAGGGTGAGGCCGTCTTCCAGCAAAGATGCTTCCTCAACTTCAACCGCATTGGGGGCAACACCACCCCCAAATAGCGGCATATCTCCATCGACTCCACTCACGCTGGGGGCAAAGCCGTGCCCTAAGCCCGACGCTGCTTCGACAACACCAGCAACTTCAAAACTGATCCGCACACTCCGGGATCGAACAAGCTCGAAGGTGAAGGACGATCCCGCGCAAGGTGGAACTGTTGAAAAGATCGTGTCCGAGATTGAGGAAGCGACAAAAATTGCGTAAGTCATGCAACCTCTGTCACTGTACACCTCGGTAGCCACGCCGTTGGAAGTCCGGGTTGTGCCAGGACAATACAAATCCACGGCATCAACCATCTTCTATAAAGTCTTGCCTTTCTCGGAATGCGATATGGTGTTCACCTTCCACGACCTATTCCACGAAGAAGAGGAGGTCGTTACCACAACTATCAAGATCGATTTCCGGCTAGTCCATATCATGCAACGAACTGGAATCACACTTTGGAACAACAACAGAATGCCTCCTCCTGCCATTTGCGAGACATGGTGGGAACAAACTGAGAAGCTTATGAAGCTCAGAAGCAAACGCCGAACCCCGCCGAAATACGGGTTAGGCTACATCAAGACTGAAGACTCAGACGATGAAGATGATGACTTTATGTACTTCGAGCAAATCATGTACTACACCGTCACCGCCGCTCCGAGGACAATTCTATTCGGTCCACGGAACGCCGCTTCTACTTTCCAACACACCATGGCACGTGTCTTCGGAAGCCCTGCGCCCCAAGGCCAAGATCCCAGCAATTTCATCCAAGTCACATGCAATGCCACTTCAATGGAGGATCATCAATTTCTCCTTGCCAACGATCCCGCCGAATTGGAAGAAATTGAGACCACAAGAGCACCTCAACAACTCGAAGACGACGGACAACCCACCATCGATGAGTTAGTGGAGATCAATCTGGGCACAGAAGACGACCCTCGTCCAACTTTCGTGAGCGCCACTCTCACGGAAGATGAACAAGATGACTATCGAAGATTCCTGATGGAGTTCCGGGACTGCTTCGCATGGTCTTACAAGGAGATGCCGGGTCTTGACCCTCGAGTTGCCATACATAAATTGGCTATTGATCCACAGTTCTGACCAATTAAACAACAGCTGCGACGTTTGAGACCGAAATTTCAAGAACAAGTGATAGCCGAGGTGGGTAAACTCATCACTACTGGATTTATCAAAGAAGTTTAGTACCCCCGATGGCTAGCAAACATCGTCCTTGTGGAGAAAAAAACGGCCATATCCGAATCAGCATCGACTTTCGCGACTTAAACAGAGCCTGCCAAAGGATGATTTTCCTTTCCCAATAACGGAGCTGGTCGTTGACGCCACCACTGGCCATGGCGCCCTATTTTTCATGGATGGGTCGTCTGGTTACAACCAAATTGGACCCAGACGATGCAATCAATACCGTGTTTTGAACGCCAAAAGGTAACTTTTACTATACCGTAATGCCATTTGGTTTGAAGATTGCCAAGGTAGTCAGAGTCGGGATCCTAAGTTGGACCGATTTTCCCCTGGAAAGAATCGAATCGTAGTATCCAATTGTAAAATCGAGGATTCTATCTAATTTATAAAATAAATATATTTTTTGTTCTCCACTGTACTTTTATATTATATATATATAGTTGAGCTCCGGTGCTTTGCAAAGCACCGAAGACACCGTGCTTTGCAAAGCACCGAAGACACTATGCTTTGCGTCTAGTTTATAAAATCCGAGACTCAAAATGGACAATCCGAATCATCCATCTTGATCTTCTCGTTGAAATTTCTTACATGACCAAATTTCGTATTTTTTTGAATTTTTTTGCTATTTGTTTTGTATTTTTGAAAACCAGAAAATTTGGACACTCCATAACTAATTAGATCGGTGATGTTTAAAAATACAAAACAAATAGCAAAAAATTCAAAAAATTATGAAATTTGGTCATGTAAGAGATTTCAATGAGAAGATCAAGATGGATATATCATGATTCGATTGAATCACACACTAATTAACATTATGATTGCTGTCAATTATCAAAAATAGCTTCTAAACCTTATCTGGAGTATGATCGCGATTCTACACGATTCTACACAATTCTACGATTTGGATCACGATCCTACTCCGATCATATGTGATCCCGATTCACTAAGCGACTCAGATCGACAAGCTTCCATAGGATCGTAGAATCGCACGACTCTACGAGTAGGATCACGACTTTAACTACCTTGAAGATTGCAGGTGCCACGTACCAACGAGCCATGACGCATGTTCTCGGCGACCTCATCCACCACTTCGTGGAATGCTACATCGATGACATCGTCGTGAAAACAAAGGATTGCCAACAACATCAAGGCAATCTGCGCAAGGTGTTCAACCGGCTTTGCCAACACCAGTTAAAGATGAACCCGCTCAAGTGCGCTTTTGCCGTCCAATCGGGAGTTTTCCTCGGCTTCGTCGTCAGGCACAGAGGAATAGAAATCAAGCCGAAGGACATCAAGGCCATCATTGACATGCCCCCGCCAAGGAATCTCAAAGCATTGAGAAGCTTGCAAGGAAAACTGGCATACATCAGACGCTTCATCTCCAACCACTCTGGGCGGATCCAACCATTCGCCAAATTGATGAAGAAAGGCGCTCCATTCATCTGGGACAATGAGTGCCAAGCCGGTCTCGACAGCATTAAGAGATACCTTCTGAATCCGCCCGTCCTGGCAGCTCCTGTAAAGGGGCGCCCTCTTATTCTCTACATCGTAGCACTATCTTCCTCGCTAGGCGTGCTTCTCGCCCAACACAATGACGAGGGGAAAGAGGTGGCATGCTACTATCTGAGCCGCACAATGGTGGAGGCAGAGTGTAACTATTCACCAATTGAAAAGTTATGCCTCGCTCTGATCTACGCTCTCAAGGAACTGCGACATTACATGTTGTCCCACCAAATTCAACTCATCGCACGAGCCAATCCAATCAAGTACATGCTGAGTCAACCGGCACTCCGAGGGCCTTGCTCATGATAGAGTTCGATTAGGGCTGAAAATGGGTCGGATCGGGTCGGATAATGGGTAAACCATATCCGTATCCTAATGCTTTCTTCGGATCCGGATACAGATACGGATAGCTCGGATACGAATATGGATATGGAAAATGTCAGACACGAATACGGAACGAATTCGGGTCGAACCAAATACGATCACGGATATTTGTGGAAACATAAAAACCCCACAAACTGTACACCTCAAATCAACTAAAACACACACGTAATTCAATTAGTTAAAACATTCATAACATGCACATAAATTAGTATGAAGAAAAATCCTTCACATATTGCATGCATAAATAAACCCAATCATGAATCATCATATAGGCCATATCTGTCAGTCTCACAGACTCATAAACTCACAGCATGACAACATGTCAAACACATATTAAATAATAGGATTGGAACAAACAAATAGTCATAGACTCACAAGTCACAACATGACAACATAAGTACTTGAAAATTGAAATCAGTCCAAAATTGAAATTAGTCCAAAGTACATGACAACAGACTAAGACACATCGACAAAATGAGCATCTTGAATTGATTATCACTTGTCAGGACTCAAGATTATACCTTTCGATTTCTAATGACAAGCACCACAACCAAAGCTTGGAGCGGCAGCAGCGAGCCGGTAACGACCTTGAGATGGCGGCGGCCTTGAGGAGGCGGCAGCAACGGCCTTGTGGAAGCGACGGGATGGCCTTAAGTAGGCGACGGGACGGCCTTGAGGAGGCGGCGGGACGACCTTGAGGAGGCGGGACGGCCTTGGGGTCTTGGGGAGATGGATGCGGCGACGACAGCCTTGGCCCTTGAGGAGATGGCGGCGGCGACGGCCTTGAGATGGCAGCAGGCCGGCAGCGGAGGGCGACGCAGCAAGATGGCAGCGGCGTAATAGGATGGAGGGCATGACGCAGCAGGATGGCGGCAGCAGGCAGCGGGCGGCGGCAGCGGGCTGGGGCAAATGGTAATGGCCTAATGGGATGGTTGAATGGGGGACTGGGGTCAGTCGGGGTTGGCCGATTGGGCAATGGGAAATTAGGGATTGGGGAACCAGCGGGGCATCTTTGACGACCGATCGACCGGCGACTCACGCCATCACAGTGTCACGCGACGGGCAGTGGCACGACCGATGCACGCGCGCGGCGGCGACGGAGGGGGGCAGGGCGGCGCGGCGGCAGGCGAAGGCGGCACGGCCGGGCACACGGGGCCACGAGCCACGGCCGCACGGCACGGGTTTTGCCAATTACAACCGTGTATGTGGTGTACGTGGGCCTAGGTGAAGTGGGCTTGTGGGGTCTCAGATATCCGAGTACCCGTATCCGATTATATCCGAAACCGGATCCGTATCCGTCGAATATTGGCATCCTGTATCCGAAACCGTATCCGACAAAAAATATCCGAGTACCGACCCGTATCCGAAAATATCCGACCCGATTATATCCGAATCCGACCGGATCGGTCCGGGAAATATCCGACCCGTTTTCAGCCCTAAGTTTGATATCACTTTCGTCCCTCAAAAGGCGGTCAAGGGGCAAGCTCTGGCGGAGTTTCTTGCAGCACACCCAGTCCCTGATGATTCTCCTCTCGTCACCGACTTGCCAGATGAGGAGATCTTTACCACCGAACTCGAAGCACCATGGGAGCTCTACTTTGATGGAGCCTCATGCACTGAGACGGAGCTCGATGGTACTCCACGACGGAGGGCGGGCGCAGGACTCGTGTTCAAGACCTCTCAAGATGGAGTGATGTACCATTCATTCTTGTTTCTCAAAGAAGAATGCTCCAACAACGAGTCGAACTACGAGACGCTCATCCTCGGTCTTCTTCTAGCTCTCTCCATGAACATACGGTCTTTATGTTTCCACGGAGACTCTCAGCTAGTGGTTCGCCAAATCAACAGCTTCTACGACGTTCGCAAGCCAGAGTTGGTGCCTTACTACAACATAGCACGTTGGCTCATGGAAAAATTCGATCATATTGAAGTCCTCCACATCTCGCGAGGCAAAAATTTAACAGCGGATGCTTTGGCGAAACTTGCAATAATAAAATATAAGCTTTCCTGTTCTGTCTTTCTTTTGTGTTTTTTATACACTGGCACGCCTGCGAAATCTTTTTAATTTTCCGTGCGAACATATACTCCTGGGTTCCTTACAATCAAGTAGTACTTTTTTAAGTAGTATTTTTCGGAGTGTAAGGCTGTAGGCATTCATAAAAGTATACTACTTCTAACTAGTGTATTACCAGATTTATCCACCAACAGGACAGTCTGGTCTATAGAATCCATAGTTGGCCTTTTTCTTATGTCTTCCTCTAAGCACGAAACAACTACCTTGATCAATGTTCATGCATGCAGGTAGCTAAAGTGGCCATTCAATTTGTTGTCCATAAAGTCATCAATACATGACTAGGATTTGACATTAGTAAACCAGTCTTGGTTAGAACCGATTGTTAGTAGTGGGTTTAATAACTAATATTAAATTAGTTGTCTATTTATTGAGGACTAATTTACTTTTGTTTTGAACAGCAGCGCATAAATGTATGTTGCCCTTAAGGTTGCTTAAGAAGTAATCACATTCAAATGTAAATTGGTTTTGCAAAGACCTTTTCTTGTTGGTTCTGACAGCATGATCGTACCTTTATTTATCTAGACACATTTAAATATCTGAAAGAAGCATTTATTAGACACTCACTGAATGAATTTTTTGCAGCTTGGTATGGTGCTTTCGAAATGGGATTTGACAATACCAGTATACCAGCACCTCCCTCTACGTTGCTTCTGGTAAAATGTACAATGCTACAAAATGCATGGCTCCTCTTCACCAGATGTACCCTCTTTAGCTACTAAGGACACACTTGCTGTCCTAGAAGAGCTTGTTGAATTTGTGGTATGCTTTGCCCTTGGTCATTTTATTTCTGAAGTTCTAATTGTTGCATGAATATATGCATTCATGAAACTATGCGTCATTTCACATTGGATTTCACATTGCTTAATTTCTGGGAGTATTAACCTAAGTTGAGGACACAAAGTAGAATCAGGAAATTTTTTTGTCATGATTTTGCCTTTCCTTTCTGTTGTTGCTCTTTAGATAGTGCCGTAGTGAAACTTGTTTGGACTACATTAAAAAATCGTTTAGGGAGATATGGTCATAAACTAAACTAAATTGCAATTCTGTTTTTAAAACTAATCCAATTTGAATTTTTTTTGGTTGGCCATGGGTACATGCACTTGCTTGGTGTAGTTGCCAGCATGCTTCAAGTGCTCTGACTCAGCAGTTCTTTTCTTAGGAGGTGAAGTTGCGGTAGTATCCAACAAAAGGATTCATCTACAATAGTTTCTTAGGAGGTCAAGCCATGCTAAAGAAGCATCATGTACAATATTTTTTTTTGATAATCATGGATATGGAAATGAGAACTTATATGCAATTTATATGGAGTGTGTGGAGACTGATAACATGGTAAAAATCTTAGTGCCCTCTTACACAATGAGTTGAACTACAATCTTATTTCGTTCCCTTTCAAGCTCTAAAAAAAGTAGAATATTACTTGCTGCTGCTTCATTATTTGAATTGGAAGCTAGAGCAATTGGGAAGGCTATGTTTTTTTTTTAAAAAAATGATCTAGGAGACTTGAATCTAAGGATGCTACTCCCAACAAGGATTTCATTGTTCTCGATTTTCCTCTGTTAAGTATGAACTGTATTATATGTGCATCTCTGCTTGGAAGATTATAGCATGTGCAATATTAACTTTTTCACCATTTTATTGGTAGTTGTGAGAGCACGATTGGTGTAAATGTTACAGTGACTCGCTTTTCATATTTTTTCCTCTGGTTTGTCTCTTTTCAAATCCTTACTTTCTGCTGCTTGTTGGTTTTTATAGATAGCTAATACTCTTTCTTTGACCCTTCCATTCTCCTTTAGGTCAAAATCCAGATGAAGTGAATTTTAGATGTTCTTCTTTTACCGAAGCTTCAAGATGGAAAACTTCTTAATACTGATGCAAAGTTTAAGATTAGGTAGAATAGTAGTAATTCAATTATATTGCTGATCTTGGAGTCTTAAGAGGGACAAGTGCAGACTCTGGAGGGAAATGCCAGCCAAAAACATTGTCGGATAAATACTAATTAGAGAAATTAGAATTATAAAATAAGGTTTTCCCTAGATCAACCATGATGTAGGTGACACATTATTTTTGTGGCAAGGGGTGGGCACTCAGCTATTGTGTAAAGTATCAGGCTGGCCATAGAGACCTATAGTTTTTTCTTTGAAAAAAAAGGCATTACGGTTGTTGCTAACTTGCTATGAGCAATTCGATGGTGAGCAAGTCATTTTACTCTCTCCTTTCTTGGTTTCAGGGGAGGATCACCAAGCCCTTGTCCCTCTTTAGGATTCAGCCTCTCAGGTGAATCTGATATAGAGTTCTAATTTATATATGATATTTTTCTTCCCTATATATGTTCAAAACTCTGCTATTGAAAACATGCCATTAATTCACTATGGTGCCAATTTCTCTCTGATCTTGAGGTAAATCGGATTGGTTTGTCATGATAAGTCTGTACAAGTAAGGTCCTAAGTTTTTACCTTGTCTTACTCTCGTTGGTTGCTTACAGATACAATACAGTTCTACTTGGATAATCTTATCTAACCATAGTTGCAGTTTTGACTTCTTGCATCTGTGAGTATAACATGTGCACTTCTAGCTATATATGATTGCAATAAGCAAGCTTCTTTTCATCACCAGTGAGCTCAAGCCGAAGCCTCTGCATTGTATATACATGAAAAAATGGAACTATCCATGACATTGGTTCCTGACCGTATTTTACTTCTTTATGAGCTATTGCCAGATTAAATATCATGGCACGGACTGCTCATATTTCTACCATGTACCAAAACAATCTTGTCTAATTGATGCCAGCGCTACATACTTGTGAAATCTCCAGCCTGTTATGTCCTAGTAGCGTTTTCAGTATTTCTTCAAATTTATAGAACTCATCAGGTTTGCTTCTAGAATTCCTAGTATCAAGAAACAATAAACGACCAAGCATTTCAAGCATCACAAGATTGCAGTGATGAATTATTCTGATGATTTTTACTGGGTCTCCTCTCTGCAGAGTGCAGGAACAACAATTAAAGATGGTGGGGAGCATGACTGTAGACCGCGTAGAAACAAGGAGAATAGAACTTTGGAGCAATAAATATTATTTGTGAGGTACAAACAAGATTACTTTTCAAGAATTTTTTTACCCAAAAAATAAAAAATTACCTAGGTAGTTAGCAAATGTCAATTTTTTAAAACCTACTAATTCGATATTTTCAAGGAAGTGACTCAATCTAATTTTCCTGTAGAGGCAGGGATAACTGGTATAGTACCCTATAATTCACAACCACATTGTTGTATCTTAATCTTTAACTGATTATTTATTTACCAAATTGTTTCATCCATGAGAATTTTTTTGGGCTGTGTGTGCCCTTAGCTGGCTTTGTGTTTGTCATCGCATTAGCATGACAATGTATAACAAATTGAAGCATGTTGTAAAGTGTAGAAATTTCTTGTGTGCCATGATTATTGCTTCGATATTTTTCTACTACCATGGTTGTTGTAACGACAACATTTCAATTGTACTTTTGTGGATGCGATATAACACTGCAACTTATTTGACGGTGCCTATGGTTTAGAATCTCCCTCACTTCTTTTGGGTCTATGTCGCAATGCGTGCACACTCAACTAGTATAGTTATATGTTTATACCACATCATGGAACACGACAATATATAAATACAAACTGTTATCTAATAGTTGCATTGATTTAAATATAATAGCAAAATGATATTGGAACCTTAAGGAATAAGTAAAATACATGTAATGTACTATGTAAGGAATAAAAAAACGTACCAGTATTTCACAAGAGTTGATAGTTGATATTTATGGGATTTCATGTTCTGGTAACGCTCAGATATATATATCATAAAACAAAAGTTAGTCAACCATAAGAGAATTGGATATCGGCTAATGTTGTATTGGAGGAGATTAGAGTTCATCAATTCAAAAAATTAGTGAAATATTACCATACCTAAGGGCATCTCCAGCAGTCTGCCCCATTTCCCTTTTGCCCCATCCCTATTCACGTGCCACCTCACCAAATGGGGCTGCCCCATCCCTATTCACCTCCCCAGCAATTGCCCCATCACTATTCCTACACTCTACTTTTCCTATTCCATGCCCCATCACTGTTTGCTACAGTGATGGGGCATGGGGCTTAGGCATGCTTGCTGGAGATGCCCTAACAGTACTAGCAGCCGTCCAGACGCACTGGTGTTGCGCCGTTGGCTGCTGGCGTGGTCCTCTGCCGTGTGTGCTGTCATCACTGAGCCAATAATTTTTCTATATTAACCTAGTAGCGTTTGGATCCACTACAACTCTTAACCTAGTAGCATTGATCGCTCGTGGATTCAATGCTCTTAACATAGCGACCAGTGGTAGTAGGTTAGATCTGCTCTTCTAGAACATAGTGTTCTAGTGGAGAATGTCGATGTCTAGGTATCTCTCTGTAGAGTGTAAAAAAATGGAATTTCACCCTTGCGACGCCAGGTTGGGAAGCTTGCGGTCATGTGCGATACCAGTATATCTCGCTTATATTTGCATTTTCATTTGTCTTGCTAGTGCATGCTAGCATGACTCGTCATACTCATTGTTGTGTTATTTGGTTTTTGTAACATAAATGCTAGAGAACATGTAGATGATATGCTGGCCGAGCATGAGAAAGAATAGCAGATTAAGCACACGATAGATGGGAAGGGACTCAACCTTCTAGTGTTACTGTAGTTATTAAAAATGTAACATTTTGAGTTGGAATGATGTAATAAAATTGGATAATTATGCTCAAAACTCTGGTCCAAGCTTGTCCTTTTTATACGCCTTACACGGCTATAAACTGTTGTTTTATGGTCGTGTGGTGCGCATCACACCCAGGCTCGGTCTCGAGATGTGCGATAGAAAATCCATGTTCCATCTAAGCCCCATTTTGGGGCGTGACATATCCAACGGCTCTTAACTCTTAAGCAGTGGTACCATCTTCATTCTTGGAGATACTAATGTGTAAAGTATATTTAGTAAAGTTTTTCCACTTATAAAAGAATAGACTTGTCCTAACTTGTACACGTGAGAAAACTACACTTAAAGGGTATTTTATTAATATTTTCTCCCTTCACCGTTCTTGTTCTCCTCTGTTTCACTGTGCAACTTAACCGTAATTGATCTTGAACCGTCATGTTGCATTCCTCAACACAAGCGAGAAGACGAGGAATCCAAATTGATCTTGAAATCATTATTACTGAACCCTGGATGGCCCGAAATTAAAATTGCACGTACATACGTGAATGCAAAAATGCAAGCATGAAAGACAGATATTTTTGCAATTTTGCGCATATGTACGTTTGAAACATGTTTTAAAAGATATTTTTAAACATTTTATGAGCTTTTGGTATCGATCGTTGAACCATATGCTTTTTGAAACATTTGCATGGAACGTCCTTCAAAATCTAGAGGCCTGGGACCTTGATAGACCCATTAAAATAATATCTTTAAATTTATTATCAGAAATATGTCGCAACACTATATACTTTCACAACATTTTATAAATGTATTGGACTAAGATTAATAGTAAGAACTTACAGCCGGTTATTTAGGGCTTATTTGCTCGAAACTTATCTTCTTAATTATGTGCTTATCTTTGTTTCGAAAAGATAAACACTTTGATTTTTTCTATTTCAACAGCTTCTCTCAAAACTTTAAAAACAAGTCAAACAAAGTGGTGCTTAAGCTTAATGCACAAATTCTCATGTGGCAACTATCGTTACGATACTTACGCAGGAGGAATAATTCAATGGATGATATAGGTGGTGTAGCTTAAAATTGATCTCCTCGCAGCCTGTAGCATTACAATGAGGTAGTTGTGTTGGTATTTCTTGCAATCACAATCATGTACAGTACGCTTCCGTCAGGACTTCTCTACTAAATTTCAATGACCATGGAGTGCTATGATTATTTGTAGCTGTATATATAGCAAAAAAATGTTGCTACCAAAATTATTTTGCTGCCAAGATTCTCGCCGCTCCCTTTTCTTTTAAGAGCATCCACATCATAGCCTCTAAAGCTTATAAGGAGGACAGAGTGGATGATTAAAGATTGGACCTAACCATTTTGTGTATCAGGTGGTATATATGATTTATGGCTCATCTCTAAGGCTTAGTGTAGCTCTGCCTAGTGCTTAGATACTCCGTTGTCTTTAAAATAGGACCACAATTATTCTTCAATATTTATTATCACCACAGCCGTATCTTTCTCTACGGTTGGGTTCTTATTTTCTCATCATTAATTTCTATGGTTGCGTCGTCATTTTCTCGCTATCAAGACCATGATGTGCATGGGTTTCTTCTGATCCATTCTCCTCTTGCTTCTAGCTAGAGTCTCTTTTCTTTTCTTGCTTCTTTGTTTCTTTCTCTCTTCCATTCCTTTTTTTTTTTTTGAGAAATCTTCCGTTCCTTTTTATATTGGCAACTCGATCTCGTGTTTTGAAATCTCCATAGCGGATGATTTAGAGGCTTGAAGCCAGTGATGGCGCATAAGCGTATGTAAGAACATCTCTAGCACTACCCGTCCCCTTCTCTTACCGATGGGAACCCCTTTCCCCAAGAGGGCGACGGAGAGGGCAACGGTGACGCTCCAACACATTTCCTCCCAATTCGGACGGTGAAAGGGAAATGAGAGAATTTCTTCCTCACATGACTCTTTCCCACATGAACCTCTCTCCTTTCTCTCCCACCATTCCTAGCGTGTCTGTGGCCAATGACCCAACTCTCACGCGCTCGCTTGGATCCAGAGTTTTGAAAGGGAGATAGCGGTGGAGGGTTTCATCATCCCGACTACAGTAGCTCGACGTTGGAGATGGTGGAGGTGTGCGCAAGCGCCTCTTCCACCATCACCTCCCGGTTCATGTGGACACGCCGGTCCAGCGGCAAGCAAGGTCTCAAAGTGTTGTCAACAAGGTTTGCTCCAAGGACGTTGAGCCAAACAGCCACTAACGGGAGGTACATGTGGCTGACACATGTGGGTCCCATGCGCCAGGGAAGGAAAATAAGGAGAAAGAGTCGGTGTCATAGAAGGGATTACAAAAGCGGAGGGAAAATGGTTTTTTCTGAGCCACATCATGGGTTGGATGTAAAAAAAAATGTCAACAATGGTCTATAGAAAAATAAAACAGCAAACAAGGATAACAGGTAGGGGGCTGCAAACCAGTGTATTTCGTACGGAGCAACGGGGCAACTAGCCGGTGCCCATGCATGCCACATGGTGCTTAAGGGCATGTTTGGTTGTCTGCCCCCGCCCGGCCAAGCTAGCGTGAGCCAGGTCCACACGTGTTTGGTTGCCTGCTTGCCGCTCAGAGCTTGCACCTGCATGTGCAAAATCCCTATTAAGGGCTCGGCTCGAGGGAACGCCGAACGGCCGCTTCGAGCCGAGCCAAGCATGCGCGGGCGAGCGACAACGTAGGGCAGGAGACGGTGGCTGTGGCGACCTGAGGAGGCCGACGGCGACCCGAGGAGGCGCGGGGAGGCCGGATCCAGCGGCGAGGTGGCGTGGGGAGGCCAGATCCGGCGGCGGCCCAGCGCAGGAAGGCCGGATCCGACGACGGCACGGCGTGGGGAGGCTAGATCCGGCGATGGCGGGGCGTTGGTGGAGGAACTCAGCTCCGGCGACGGTGGCAACTCGGCGCACAAGTAACCAAACACACGCTCGTTCAGACTAGGCTCGGTTGCTGTAGCGCAATCAAATGCGCCAACCTGCACAAGCGCAGCCAGGCTCCGGCTAGCCTAGGTGTGGCAACCTGGCTCCTTCCGGTCAAGCTGCCAACTAAACACGCCCTAAATATTTATTGCCACAAAGACGAGTGCATCCTCTGTGCATGTCCGCTGAGCTAGCTACTTCTACTTGTACTTGCTCATTCGTAGCTAATTCGGGTGAGTATTGCATGCGGGTAGGTAGCAATGGCGCCATACGGGGGTTCTCGTTCTAGTGTTGGCTGCCGACGCCGCGTGGTCCTTTTCCCGTTGCCCTACCAGGGCCACATCAACCCCATGCTCCGCCTCGCAGCCGCGCTTCACGACCGCGGCCTCGCCATCACCGTCCTCCACACCGAGCTCCACGCGCCCGACCCGGCCGGCTACCCCGCGGACTACCGCTTCGTGTCCGTGCCCGACTTCCTCCCCGCCGAGCTCGCGGCGTCCGAGGACATCGCGGCGATCCTGATGGCGCTGAACGCCTCCTGCGCGGCGCCGTTCAAGGACCGCCTGGCCGCGCTGCTGGCCGAGGGGAGCGTCAGCTGCGTGATCACCGACGTGGTGTGGTTCTCGGCGCAGGCGGTGGCGAGGGAGCTCGGCGTGCCGGCGCTGGGGCTCGTGACGAGCAGCGCCGCGAGCTTCGAGACGTTCACGGCCTACCCCGCGCTGCTTGCCAAGGGCTACTTGCCTGTGAAAGGTAATCAAATCCATAGCTTGAAATGCCAGAATTTACCAACTAATTCTTAGTTTCTTGCTTCGTTTGCTGTACACGAAATTAAGAGTGGCAGAAGGACGTTCCCGTCGATGAGCTGCCGCCGTTCCGAGTGAAAGATCTGGTGCGGATCGACACGAGCAGCCTCGGCGCCTTCGCCGACCTGGTCGCGCAGTCCGTCGCCGGAGCCAGGCGATCCTCCGGTCTCGTGCTCAACACCTTCGACGCCATCGAGGCCGCCGTAGTCGACAAGATCCGCCGAGACCTGTCGGTACCGGTGTTCGCCGTAGGCCCTCTCAACAAGTTTTCGCCTCCTCCGCCGCCGCCGCCGATCATGGCCCCCCGAGACCGCGGCTGCCTCGACTGGCTTGACACCCAGGCTGCGGGCTCCGTGCTCTTCGTGAGCCTAGGCAGCGCCGCCGCCATGGACGCGGACGAGTTCTTAGAGCTAGCATGGGGCGTAGCTGACAGCAACCGCCCGTTCCTGTGGGTGGTCAGGCCAGGCCTGGTCCGCGGCTGCTTGGGCTCCGGCGAGCTCGAGCTACCCGGAGAGGTGCAGGAGGCGATCCACGACCGGGGGAGGATCGTCCGGTGGGCTCCGCAGGATGAGGTGCTCGGCCACCCCGCCATCGGCGCCTTCTTGACGCACAGCGGGTGGAACTCGACGGTGGAAGCTCTCTCGGAGGGCGTCGCGATGGCGTGCCTGCCGTGCTTCGGCGACCAGTTCGGAACCGCCAGGTACGCGTGCGACGTGTGGAGGCTGGGAGTGGAGGTGGAGGGCCGAACTCGGCAGCAAATCCGAGCCGCCATTGAGAGACTGATGCATGGTGACAAGGAAGGGAAGAAAGAGGAGCTCAGTATTCGAGACAGAGCCAGGGGTCTCAGGGACACGGTTCAGAAATGCACCGAAGAAGGAGGATCCTCTCACACAGCTTTGCTCGACTTGGTGAATTGCATTATGTCATTCTGAATTTGTAGAAATGGATGGATGCAAGGGAAAATTAAATCCGACTCGTCTAACGGGCTATATCCTGTAATACCCCAAATTTTTAATAAAAAAAATGAGGGTATCAAATTTATTAAATAAGCTAGTTAGTTATATCTTAAATTACTTATATTTTTTTTAGCTCTGATGCTGCATCAGCCCCGGTTCCCTTATAGCACTAGAAAACCTTATAGCACTAGAAAATATTTAAAAATATCGTGGATGTATGGAAGAAGCAGGATTCAAACCCACAACCTCGTGACTCTAGCCTCATCCTTCTAACTAACCCACCCACCATCGTGTACTGATATAGATAGAATATGCATTCTTTTTGAACTTTCCTGAAATGAGGCATCAGTATCGATTCGTAACATGAACCGGTACTAATGAGAGGGCATCAGTGCCGGTTCGTGTTATGAATCGGTACTAATTTACCCTGCGTTTTGATGATCGGTTCAGATCACGAACCGACTAATACGAGGCATCAAGACGGTTCGGCTCTAACCGGTATTAAAAGCCCACTACTGCCCTGTAGCCAATGAACCGGTTCTGATGCCACTATCGGTATCGGTTTTAATCCAACCGGTACTGATGGGGCGGTATGAAAGGTCAGTTTTCTAATAGTGTAATTTACTATTTACCTCTCCAACTTCTAGTTCTATTTTCCTAATCCATACATATCTCTCTTATATTTTACTCACAACTCTATTTTTACTATTCAAAACTCTATTTCTATCAATAAGACTGGCTACAGTAAAAGTATAGAACCACCGTTAGAGAAGTCCTAAATGCATTACTTGTGTTAGAGGTAGCATGTACGTGGAGTTGACTTGCACAGGTGGTATAGGCCACCATTAGAGATGTTCTGATCGAATACATTATTTGCGTTAGGGGCCGCATGCACGTGGAGTTGACGTGGCCTGCATAGGTATTGCTACTAATTTTGGCATACGTGGCTGCTGCTTAGCCAAACCCATAGCCGTGCTAGCTGCTTGACGTGGCATCCAATTATGCGCAATGAAAAGGAAGCAGATAGCAGCCGCTGGTTGAGCCACGTACGATCGATCAATGATAAATTGGTAATTACTTAGCTGCTTGACCGGTGTTGTGCTCTTGCTCGATACTCCCTCTGTCTCAAAATATAAGCCACGGCTTGATTTGGCTCGGTCTTCAAAACTATACTTTTATATTTAATTTTTTGTAGTATGTCATACATAGAAATAAAATTATAATCATTAGAAAATGCTTTTAAATATGAAACTAATGATACCATTTTTACACAAAATGTATATATTGTTAGACAAATTGTTGGTCAAAGATAATGAGGTTTGAATCTTGAAATACGTGCGTGTCTTATATTTTGGGACGAATGAAGTACCAAGGAAGGGAACGTGCCATCGATCTTGCGCACCAGAGAGATCAACGAGAGGGTCAACGTGATGGATTGAGCGTGTACAGCCTAATAACATGCAATAGTACTGAGAGCATCTCCAGCAGATGGATTCTGTAAAACAGAATCTTCTCTATATTTGGAGTTTTTCATTCTTCAGTAGAATCTCTATCTCAGACTCTAAATTTAGAGTTTCTCTCTGCTGGCCTCTAAATTTAGAGGCTCTCTATGTTAGCCTCTATAGATTCTCTGGACAGAGGTTCTGCCGGAGAGGATGGAAATATGGAGAGCGAATAGTAATTTAGAGAGGATGTATAGAGGCTCAATTTTAGAGCATCTGCTAGAGATGCTCTGAAGTGACATGCAGTAGTACGGGTCGTTGTACAGGCAAATGATGCTTTGCGGGTACCTTTTTCTCTCATTCTTATTTGTTATTGTTTCTTTAATACTGGTATTGTGACGGTAGTAGTATTGTGTCAGTCACAATTCAGAAATGAGAATGTCTCAGTTCGCCACCTAGGTCGGTCCTTTTCAGAATAGGGCATTTGGTCATGGATCCATGGGAGCGACCAATGCTAGTACGTTAAGAACATAGCGTTTGGATCCACTATAATTATTAACCTACTAGCACTGGCCGCTCGCAGATCCAGTGCTCTTAACATAGCGACCAGTGCTAGTAGGTTAGATCTGCTCTTATAGAACATAGCGTTCTAGTGGAGGATGTCGATGTCAAGTTACCCCTCTGCGGAGTGTAAAAATGTGGAATTTCACCCCTGCGACCCTCGGGTTTGGAAAGCTTGCGGTCATGTGCGATACCAGTATACCTCGCTTATATTTGCAGTTTCATTTGCCTTGCTAGTGTATGCTAGTGTGACTCGTCATACTCATCGTTGTGTTATTTGGTTTTTGTAGCATAAATGCTAGAGAACATATAGATGATATGATGTCCGATAATGAAGAAGAATAGCAGCTTAAGCACAAGATAGACGGAAAGGGACTCAACCTGCTAGTGTTACTGTAGTTATTAAAAATGTAACATTTAGACTTGAAATGATATAATAAAACTGGATAATTATGCTCAAATAACCCTGGTCTAAGCTTGTCCTTTTTATATGCTTTACACGGCTATAAACTCTTATTTTATGGTTGTGTGTCATCACACTCAGTCTCGAGATGCACCATAGAAAATCTACGTTCCATCTAGGCCCCATTTTAGGACATGATTTATCCAATTAATGGCTCTTAACTCTTAAGCAGTGGTACCATCTCTTCATTCTAGCTTGGAGATACTAATGTATAAAGCATATTTAGTAAAGCTTTTCCACTTATAAAAGAATAGATTTGTCATACCTTGTACACGTGAGAAAACTACACATAAAGGGCATTTTAGTCTTTTCTCCCTTTACCGTTCTTGTTCTCCTCTGTTTCACTGTACAACTTAACCGTAATCGATCTTGAACCGTCATTCTGCATTCCTCAACACAAGCGAGAAGACGAGGAATCCAAATTGATCTTGAAATCATTATAACATACGGGAATGCAAAAATGCACACGTCAAGGACAAATTGATTTTCTTGCATCTTGAGGGTAGTTTTTTTTTATTGTGCACACGTACTTGACACATGAAGAACGTCAATTTTTTTAGACTTCACCGTGTGGTCAGCGAGAGATACATGCATGGTAATTCCACAAGAAAACAGATAGGAGGATTAAAACGGTCCATAAGAAAACTGACAATTAAAACAGTGCATGCATGCACAAGGAAGAGATATGTGGCCACTTGTCAGCACCAGAATCAGAATGCCATTGAACAGTCGAGATCAGGGGAAACCTTTCTTAGCCGAATTTCACCGAAATTCGCCGAGTTTTGGCCTTGCGGGACCCTGTTTAAAAGTTTAAACCTGCAAAAAATTTCAATTTTGTTTAAATTTCATCAAACTTAGAAATATTAAGACAAATATATGGCACATACGTCTAAATGGTTGGGAGGTCGCTGGTTCCAACCAACACAAAGCCCATTATTCTCATTTTTTTTGTTTGGAGTTCAAAATTTTCGAATTTTGTTTGAAGTTTTTCATCGGGAAAATTATGAAATTTCTAGGCAAAGTTTCCACCCCACCCACCCACCCCCCCTCCCCCAAAAAAAAAAAAAAATCAAAACTACAAAGTTTTCCTTGGTCGAGATGAGCAAGGCAAATATTTCCTTTGGTAAAAAGAAATGTGTTACAGGGCCAGCGATCCGGCCTGACCTGATATATCCACGAGCTGGTGTTCTTCGGGACCAATATCATGGTTTTGGGCTCAGGTCTCGTTGGGCATGCTATACTAAAGATCCAATCAGAACCACAACCAAAGTCTTGAGTCAACTCAATCCAAAAGGCTAGCATGATATGGATGAGAGACACCACCACCTTTTAAGTTATGCTACTCAAAATCAATATCCAACGTCGGACTAAACCCAAGGATCTTTCCTATCACACATTGGATAGCCTAATCTGTTATCGTGAGATCCTGTATAAACGTTCTGGTTTTCAGACTTGAATATTTGATACCACTTGCTAGAGTGTGCAGCGGTCCAGTATTACACCAAAACAACTTATATTTACCTGTATGTCTGTGCCACTTCAAATAGAACCAACATAGATATGGAGACATATGGGAAAATCTTATTTGTGTCAGGTTTACTTACAAACCATCACATATGGCCCATTATGTACCGATTTTAATTAAGAATCGACCCAGATATATCTATGTCGGTTCAATTTAGTAACTAGTGTAGATGCTCACGTTATCTATACTGGTTTGTAAACAGAACCGTATAATGTTTCGTCTATTATTATGTTGTTATCTTTGTCGTTTGTAACTAGAATTGACACATACAATGTTTCGTCTTCTGATGCGTTTCACATGCAAAACCTCTTTTGTACTATATACTCCCTCGATCGGTGCCATCGCTCACACTCCTCGCCTACTTCGCCCAACTACTCCATCGCTCCAACTTCCACTCTACCAGTTTGCAATATGGTTTCTGTCTCCACCTGACTCGCCGTCGTTGTTGATCTCGTCTCAGTGCTCGGACTAGTCGCTGCCGTCATCCCCATGGTCGCCATGACCGATCTCTTCATCCTCTTCTGGCTCATCGGAGGTGCCGTTCCTGCCTAGTTTCTTCTTGGGGGGAGCGAACGACTTCGGAATGGAGGAACACTCCGATCACTCTGGTGCGGTAGAGGAGGAACACTCTGACTCTGGTGCGGAGGAGGAGGAACACTCCAACTCCGCTGACAAGGAACAGGAAAAGGAAAAGGCTGGTGGTGAGGAGCAGGAGGAGAAGGAGGTCGGTGACAAGGAGGAGGAGGAGGAGGAGGAGGAAGTAGGCGGCTGGCGAGGAGGATCAGGAATCGAAGGCTAGGGCGAAGCAACTTGTTGGTCCAGTGGCTCTCCTCCCGTAGCCCAAGCAGTAGCCCTAGCAACAATGCCGGTCGCCGCCTTCACTATCAGCATCTTTTGCTTTGGTGTACGTCACCGCCGCCTCCGACAACGATGATGAGGATAAGCCCACTGCCAACAAGGAGTAGGACGACAATGACGAGTCATAGGAGGAGTAGTGCAGCCGGATCTGATGGTCAGACGACGACAGTGACGACTCCAACGCCGATTTCGACGATGAGAAGTCCATGACCTCCGACTCGGTGACTCCGACTGCGGCAGTGAGGGAGCGCCCAAGAACTACGGCGATGAAGACAACCCCTACTTCTGGCAGTATGACATAGGATGTAGGAAAGAGCTAGCCTAGTGCATCGACATTATGCTAGCAAATTAAAAAAGTATTTCCAAAAATATCGGTGTTGGTTCTTTCCATAAACCGACATAGATGGATGGTTCATCTATCTCGGTTTCGAACCAGTGTAGATGAATGTATCGCATTGTTAATACGTGTCGATTCAGAAACTGACACTAATGACTGGTTTGGAACCGGCATGGATTCGATCTTTTATAGCAGTTGGTCTAGCTCGCTGTACCGAGGAGCCGACCCGGTGCGTGGTACATCATAAAGCCTTGGTCGAGAGGGGCAGGCCCAGCGGCCTGACGACGTCGAAGTCGGCGCTGGCCATGCAGCCGCTGGACGTCGTGCAGAAGACCAGGTGTGTGATGTCGGACAGTCGGAGACCTACCGGCCACAATCAGCGATGGCTAATTCCCGTGATAAATATCAACAACGTTTGTTCATGATCATGCCTGCTTATGCAGCAGTCCTCGAAGCAAGAGTATGCTGCACCATTAATTCCTCAAAATGGAAAAGAGCTGTGTTGATTACTATTCGCAATTTTCTGCAGGTTAGCTACATTTTTTTTTAAATGCAGCAATCCGCTAAAAGTTACGTGTCTATTCATCATATCGTTAGCTTGGTTGCCTGAATAACGCTGCCATCTGCGCTACCTGCCAAGCATGACAACGATTTTGTGCTCTTCTAAAAGGCCAACATACATATATATACCTCTACGTACGGAGAATCAAATTGACCTCAAGACAATCCATGAGGAATGTTTGCCGACACCAAAACAACATAGTAGACGGACTAAATAAGTAGTTCCCAACCACCCAAACAATCAGGACACTGAACAGAACTAGTGAGCATTCGCGCTATCCTTTCTAGGTAGTGTTTCTTTCGGTGTTTGCCATTACTAGAAAAGTGGGTATCACTACCGGCATATTACTACCGGTTATCCGCGAACCGGTAGTGAGAGTTGCATCACTACCGATTTGAACCACAAAATGGTAATGATAGTTGTGTGAGCCATGGGTTTGAGCCATGAACTGGTAATGGTGTCTCGGACACTACTACTACTACCGGTTTGAGTCACAAACCGGTAATGATGGATGGTATCACTACCGATTTAAAGCACAAACCGATAGTAGTGCCTCGTTTCTGGAAAGTTTAAAAGGAATGCATATTATATCTATATTAGTACGCGATAGTGGGTGGGTTGGCTAGAAGGGCGAGGCTAGAGTCACGAGGCCTTGGAAGTCTTGGGTTCGAGTCCTGCTTCCCCCAATATATTCCCAATATATTTTAAACATTTCTAATACTATCAGAGTATCACTCCCGGTTGCCTTTTACCAGTTCCAAAACCAGTACAGATGCCAGTTTGGAACCGGTAGTGATGAGCTGATCCGCAGTAGTGTGCATTTGCGTTTGCTTCTATGCTGAAAATTTGTGGCTACTCGATAAGGGCATTCGAGGGATAAAAAAAATGGTTTTAAGAGCTTTGAGAAGAAATAGTAAAACCTATAAAAATTAGCTACCAAACGTCAAAGCGTTTAACTTGTACAAAAATAACAAATTTTCAGCTTATAAGCAAACGCAAACGCTGAAAGAAACACTAGCCTGGTCTGCCTATATGGGCAATCTATGGGTAGACTTGGATAATAGTTCGCACTCCTTGAATAGGACATGTCGGATTTTACCACTACCAAAAAAAGAGCATCACAAGCGGTACCTCTACAACCGGTTCATTTGAAACCCATTGTGATAGTGCATCATAACCGGTTCAATAGCCAGAAGAGGACTTCTACAACCGGTTGGGGATACAAACCGGTTGCTACAACCGGTTTGGGGACACAAACGGCTTGTAGAAGCCCAGTTTTCGAAATAATAAAAGGAGTGCTTGTCCTACTCTATCAAAGAGCACGTGTGGGTGGGTTGGCTAGATGGGTGAGGCGTGGGTCACAAGGAGGGGTGATGTTGTGTGGGTTCGAATCCCACTCCTTCCAATATTATTTTTCTTTTTAAATGCCTTCACAACCAGTTATAAAACCGCTTGTGATACTGCCTAGAGTATCACAAGCGGTTGCTTACAACTAGTTGGTTGTAAACCCGGTTGGAACCGGTTATAAAGGTGCGTCCGTGGGTAGTGTATAATGATTGAATCCTGCATCCTTGAATATCCGGTGCCAGTTATGTTCACCTCGCTCTTTGCCCGTGAAAAACGTCATCATGCACATGTCCACCATGAGAGTGTGTTGTGAGAGAGACCCAAGCATTGTGTCGATGAAGAACGCCGTCATGCACATGTCCACCATGACAGTGTGTTGTGAGAGAGACCCAAGCACTGTGTCGATGAGAATCACCTTTCCTGCTCTTGTCCCTTGGGAGATCGTCGCTCCAATTATATAGCACAAATTGCCGTCTACAAAATTCACAAATCATCGGTACTCCATACAATATAGCATATTACACCACTACATTAGAACATAAACCTAGATACACACACTACTAGAGAACTGGCCCCAATATTATTTTTCTTTTTAAGTGCCTTCTGTCGGGGACCAAGTTTAATATATGAAATTAAAGATTGGCCTCTTTTTTAATAATATAAGTATTGATCCAGAATCGGTACAACAAACTTGCCATGTTATTTAACTAGTATTAATATACATTTACAATACCAAAATTTATAATATTACATGGATTATTTTTATATTCTACATATCTAATATTCTAGACCGAAGAGTTTCGTATCTTCTGCTGAAAGTTCAAGATCGGGATCTGCAGTGGAGCAGGGATCTATTCAATTTTATGAATAGTCCCAAATAATGGGTAAGTACAACAACGGTACTAGCAGGTTTCCATATGAAATAAAATATTAACTATATGTAAAAATGTCTCAAGACAGGTGTGGTCATAATTTACTTGGAATAATATGCAATATTTTAGAAACTTAACTTCAGTGTTATAAACCTATTTTTTTAAAGAAATTTTAAATGAATAAATTACTATCTCCTTTCTCCATCCTTATCCATCTATCGACCATTATTTTATAAATTCATGGATTTAATTTGAATAGAATAGACATCACCCATTTTGACATAACTTCATATTCCAGAAGTATGGTCCATATATGTTTTCTTTATCAGTTCTGCAGAACATGCCCATCTTTACCCGTAAAATGGCCTATAATACGGATAGGCGGTATTTATGTCATTTCTATTCAAAAATAGCCCAAGTTTTTCATTGTTTTTGCACAGGGCACAAACATTGAAGAAAACCCTGGCGATATTGGCCTCCGCACAGACACAGCCGGTAACATGTGAATCACTTGGCCCAATATCCCAGAAACATGGCAATGCCTGGCCTCCGCACGATCATTACCGGTGACTACTTGGCCAGCATTCTAAAGGTATTGTGAAAACACTAAGGCAATTCCTTATCCATGCAATTACCCATCTGGTAATTCATGCCTATACTTTTAAATTTTTCTTCTTCTATTCATCAAATTGTCTATCCAAAAGACAAAATGAATATTATTCTATTTCTTGAAATATTTACATATCTAGATTTTTCTATACTAGGTTATTACCAAGTTTAACTATTTTGGGTGGGCTTTTTGGTTGTGAAGCTTGGATTATCTATTCTATATAAAATATTAAATATCATAATTCAATTAAAAGATAGTTATTCAATAAGTAACTAGAAAGTAAATGCAGTAAGTAAATATAATAAATAAATTTAGGAATTCAATATGTTTCAAGGATAGAAAACCTGCCTTCTTGGGTAGTGGGGCCGAGTTCGAAAGTGTCTTCCGGGTATTCTTGATCAAAGGATCCGAAGACAACTAATTCGTTATCTATACGCCATAAATAAGAAAAAGAAAAGAAATTCCAATGAATACAAGAATAAAAGAGATATTATGCAAAAGAAAATAATGATAATATATGAATGGTTTGAGTGAACAAATGAGGGGTCGTAAAATTTTCTAAGGAATTATTTTTAAATAGATGGAGATGGGGTATTTTAAATAAAATGGGCATTTCCTCCGGGCAGCATGAATTTTATTTATTATCGGTGTACGTGCGAATTTTAGTATGGATAGACAAAATTCCAGAGATCGGGTCGATTTACAAAACCCACGGAGTTCCGAGATGGAATTTGTCGAAGGTATAGGGTAAAATAGTCAAATTATGATTTTTAAGAATTTAATATAATTTTTAGAATTTTTGGAGAATTTTTCTAAATAGTATAAGTATTTTTATATGATAAGAATTATAAAAAGGATTTTTGTTTCATTATTTTATTATGAAATGTTCATGTTTAATAATTTTATTAGTTTCTTTATGTTATTTTAAGTTTTTAAAAATTTTGGCAGAATTTTAGGAGGTATTTTGATATTTTAAATAGATTCAAAAAGTTTTTCTGAAAAAAGAATAAGAATAAGAGATGAACAGTCTTTGGCCAAGAATGGGTTGGGCTTGGCTCGGTCCATTGTGGCAGTGGCCTGACAGCCGGGCCTGACGCCAGAGTGAGAGGGTGCGAGTGAGTGGCTGGCGGGTGGGGCTAGCATGTCAGTGAGTGAGTGAAGGGGGAAATGGGGAGACTCGTCGGGAAGACTTCGCCGGCGGCGAGCGGTGGCCGAAGAGGGATGGCTGATGGTTGGGGAAGGTAGGGGAGAGTGAGGGCTACCTTTTGGTAGTCTGGGCCGAGGTTGAGGGAGGCTGGCGGCGATCGGCGACGAGGTCAGGCGGCAGCACGGCTTCGGGCTTCGGCGATAGGACAGCTCCAGTGGGTTTTAGGAGAGTAGAGGTGGTGGAGGTGTTTGCTTGACTCATGCCGAGGCCGGGGATGGCCTTTTATAGGCAAGCAATGGCTTGATGGCCACGGAATCGAAGAAATGGCGGCGGCGGCGCTGGCGGTGCGTCGGAGCGCAATTGGTCGTGGTTGGCGGCCGGATGAGGTCGGCGACGTGGGGGATAGGTTTCGCAGAGTTGAGAGTGATCCGGAGGGCTCAAAATCAAGGGCGGCGGCGAGTTCCAACGGCGGCCCTTGTCCTTTCCGGTGAAAACAACGGCAGAGGCGACGACGCCGAGGCTGGGGACGACGGTCCCGTGGGCTCGGGTCGGCGAAGGCGATGTGGACACATCTCGTCCATTGGATCAGATATGGGTGGATGGGATTTAATGGATGAAGCGGTACGGTTTTTGGCCGTTGGATCAAATGAATTTGATTGTGGCCATTGGATGCCACTTATGTCACCGACGGGGGAAAATGGGCCGAAATATTAATGGGTTTTAGGCCCAGGTGGAAGTTTGGGCTGAAAAGAGGGGGCTACGTCGAAGGCGTAGTCCCAAAAAGGGAAGGCGTATTTTGAAAATTTCAGAAAAGGAAAGGGGTTTAGAAATTTGTAGAAAATTATAGGAAAGTCAGAAAAATGTGAAATAAATTTCTAAATTCTTAGGAAAATGAGAGGAATCTAATTATGCAATAATACTGGTTACTTAAGGAATAAATATTTTAAAAATAAAGGAAGGTGACTTTCTTTTTAGTAATAAATAGGTATTGGATTTGGAAATCCATCAAGAATTAGAGGAAATTAAAAGGGTTTTAAATATGACTTTTTGTGGAAAAATTTTTATACTAAAATGATGAAAATATGGGTATGTTACACCTTCACAACCAGTTATAAAACCGCTTGTGATACTGCCTGGAGTATCACAAGCGATTGCTTACAACCGGTTCCAAAATCGGTTGTAAAACCTGGTTGGAACCGGTTGTAAAGGTGCGTTCGCTGGTAGTGTATAATGACTGAATCCTGCATACTTGAATATCCGGTGCCAGTTATGTTCACCTCGCTCTTTGCCCGTGAAAAAGTCATCATGCACATGTCCACCATGACAGTGTGTTGTGAGAGAGACCCAAGCACTGTGTCGATGAGAATCACCTTTCCTGCTCTTGTCCCTTGGGAGATCGTCGCTCCAATTATGTAGCACAAATTGTCATCTACAGAATTCACAAATCATCGGTACTCCATACAATATAGCATATTACACCACTACATTAGAACATAAACCTGGATACACACACTACTAGAGAACTGGCCCCAATATTATTTCTCTTTTTAAGTGCCTTCAAAACCGATTATAAAACCGCTTGTGATACTGTCTGGAGTATCAGAAGCGGTTGCTTACAACCGGTTTCAAAACTGGTTGTAAAACCCGGTTGGAACCGGTTGTAAAGGTGCATCCGCTGGTAGTGTATAATGACTGAATCCTGCATCCTTCAATATCCGGTGCCAGTTATGTTCACCTCACCCTTTGCCCATGAAAAACGTCGTCATGCACATGTCCACCATGATAGTGTGTTGTGAGAGAGACCCAAGCATTGTGTCGATAAGAATCATCTTTCCTGCTCTTGTCCCTTGGGAGATCGTCGCTCCAATTATGTAGCACAAATTGTCTTCTACAAAATTCGCAATAGGGATGGCAATGGGTACCCGAAACCCGATACCCGATGGGTATTTACTCTATTAGGGTGCGGGTCTGGTCCAATAATCATACCCACGGGTACGTTAATGGGAAAAAACCTTCACCCATCGGGTATGGCAGTACGGGTATGGGGTACTGCCACCCGTACCCGTTTACTCGTGTAGCAAATGGTGATGAACTTGTATTGTGCATGTGGTCCTTAACACAGCAGTAGTGCAGCACGTCACATACTTACATAATCATATTTGATTTGGCGGGTGTGGATGACCCATCGTGTGACATTTACCCAGTCGGGTCTATGTAGCGGGTGTGGCTGACCCAACACCCGCCAGGTGATAGTCTGAGTAGCGGGTGCAGGTGAACCGGTGGGTGAAAGGGACCCGAACGGGGACGGGCATGGGGGGAGAAGTTCTACCCGTGGTTGGGTACGAGTGAATTAACGGGTGACTTTTCATCTAACGGGACGGGTATGGGGTGCCAATACCCAGCGGGTATGCACCTGTTGCCATCCCTACTAGAGAACTGGCCTTTAGTACCGGTTGGGAACTGGCTTTAGTACCGGTTTTGAACCAAGATAAAGCCATCCAGATCGATGCTCAAGGGCATCAAGACCGTTTCTCACTGCATCGATAGTATCGAAAATGTTTAAAAATATCGAGGATGTATGGGAGAAGCAGACTCGAACCCACAACCTCGTGACTCCAGCCTCACCCTTCTAACCAACCCACCCACCATCACGTACTGATATAGATAGAATATGCATTTCTTTTGAACTTTCCTGAAACGAGACATCAACACTGATTCAGAATACTAACCGCATCGATTCCTCTCACCACGAACCAAGATTAATGTGAGGGCATCAAGACGTTCGTGGCTCTAACCGCATCGAAAGCCCACTATAGCCTCAGAGCCAATGAACCGCATCGATGCCATTATCGATCGGTTCCAATCCAACCGATACTGATGGGTCGGTATCAAATGCCAGTTTTCTAGTAGTGACATAATACGTACTTCAATGAGCACGAGTATACGAATATTTAACAACCATCAGGATGTCTCCCACCCGCCCCTAAACCAGATGGCTCCACATCCAAATCGTAGTACCCTGATCCAATATGCTTGTCGCAATTGTTGTACATGTGGCCGGACTCGTTGCACCTGCTACATCTCTTCCGGGACGAGTCAGCTCAGATAATCCATGGCGTTTGAATACGGCGGTCTTGCCGACAAATTTAGACTACACTTCAAAGATAACCATGTCAGGGACATGACGACTGTCTGGACCAAGTGGTTCGGTAAATGTACTGAATATGGCGAACCCATATATCTCTCCATGCCAAGTGTTTAGGACCGTTTGCTTCAAGAAGTATTCTGACACATATTAGTGTGATGATTTGTCATGGATGCACTAGAAAGTACGTGAGAGCGTAGCTTGTGTAGGAGCTTTGGCTTGAGGCAAGAGCATATGCATGTCTAGTCACGAAGAATGCACTCGCACCTTACCTTCTCCCGTCTTCCACCCTGGCGGCCCCTATCCTTGCAGATCATCTGATATCTCAGCTCGTCAGCTCCCATCGATGATGCTATGTGCATCTCTGCCTTCCTTATCTTTCTTCCATGTACATTGCCATCATTGAAGAGTAGATCAAGCGACTGCCAACCATAGCAATATACGCTGCACAGTACCATTCCCTGAAGTACTTGCTTATACCGTGAAGAACCCCCTCCACAATTGCAACCAGAGAGAATGACCTCATCCCTCGCATCACCCAGTTGTATACCTTTGTTAAGTTTGTGGTCATGATTCCATATCTTACCCCTTCGGTGTCGTACAACAGAGCCCACTTCTCTTTCGGATCATCTTTAATCCAAGCCAAAAAACACCTTATGGCCGGAGTACCTCTACCCCTCGGTTGTCGAGTGTCGGCTGTCTCCGCGGTTTGCTTCGTAGTCAGTTCGTGAAGGATCTTCCGTAATTTATTAAACTTCCTTTGTTGATTCTACTTGCACAACCTCTTCAAAAGATTCATTAGGTGCTTGTTCTTCAAGTTCGTGAAAAAATTGGCACCCATGTGTCTCATGCACCACCTGCTTTGTATGTCCACCCACTATTAATTCCCACTTTTGTCCGAACCATTCTTAATATCTTCAGCCCGCAGCAAACCTGAATGTCTGTCATATATGACACATACATTTGGTCTCCCTAGAACAACTGCATGTTTCACACGCACGACAAACCAATACCAACTATCAGTATTCTCACCCTCCATAAAAGCAAACGCCACCGGCAGAATCTAGTTTTTCTATCCACGGAAATTGCTGACAATATCTGCCTTTATACTTGTCGGTGAGGAATGTACCATCCACACATAACACTGGACGACAATACCTGAAGGCATTGATGTATGGTCTAAGCAAAAATACCCACTGCAGAACCCACTTCCCGCTGTCTAGCCCGGATGTGGGGTACTCCTTAATACCGTAATACGTCCCCATGTTCCTTCTCTTTATGGTCTCTAACAAAGTGGGGAGGTTCGCGTACGATGCTTCATATGTCCCGAACCTCATCTCCAAAACCTTTTATTTTGCTCTCTAAGTCATACGATACTTGATCCTATACTGAAATTATTCCTCAATGGCTTGAATTATGAAGCGAGACTCATAATTGATGTCATGCACTATCTGTGAATACATTATCACTGCTACAAAAGTTGAATTTAGGTTCATGTGTCTTTACTGCGCTTGTTCCAACGTACTGTAGTGCTCCTGCATGATCAAACATATCTAGTAATCCACCCACTTTTCTTTAACAACATGAACTCGCCATGGACATCCGGACACCATGCACATCACATCATACACGCTTTTATTAGACTTATCAACCCTGAATTCCCTCCTAAAAGACAGTGCCCAATACTTCACGGCATCCATGACGACCTTCTTAGTTGGGTACATGGTTCCTTGTAACACCTCGTTCTCGTGGTAATCCTACGAGGTGTGAGTATCTTCATGGATAGTTAAATCTTCAAAGTTACAAGATTTCCACTCACCCGGCATAGGAATGTCTCTGCTACTTCTCTCATCGTTTGACATGTCTTCCTCGGGAACTTACTCGTACTCCGCATCCTCTGCCTCCATCTGTTGTACTATTTCTTCAATTTGTTCCCCTTTGTTCGCAGCACCCATCGGCTCATGTGTAGTTCAGTAGTCACTTTCTTCCTCATGTGCCTCCCCACGTTCGTCCACCTCTTCCTTAGTGACCTCCACCTCCTCTACATCCTCTGCCTCCTCTGCTCCCTCTGTACCAATGCTCTGCCACGTCTCTTCGTCCCCTTGCCTCAACATGTTGTTAAACTCTGCCTGAGCAAACAATATTAGAGGGAGGCCGTGTTCAATTGCAATCTCCAATAGCACATCCAATTTCTGGTAGAATTGATTGGAAGAAACTCCCAAAATAACCCTTCCCTAGCACGACTATCCCCAGCACTGAACTGCATCACATGTTTTTGTGGGTTTTGTTGAAACGGTCGCAATGACCAGTTTTGCAACCCACCGAATGATATCTTTGTGGGCCTATATATCCCTAGTGTAACTGACTACAACACAGAAAGATCTACATCGCTTGGACCATGCATAATCTCCCCTCCCTATAATAAATCTGGAAATATAACTTCTTTGACATTCCTCTTGGATTAAAAAACATCGCATACGAATTATTTCAAAATATATTTCCTTTCCTCAGATCTACGCCAACACTATGCTAATAATTGATTTCCTCATATCTATTAAATACCTCATTATGCAACTCTACCTCAAATGTACCCTACAAATTACCCTAAAAATAACTCGCACCTATTAAATATGTAAAAAATGAACACATTGCACTACTCTCCCCCCCCCCCCCCCGCCTCTCTGTGTGGGTGAATGCTCTGTGTGCATGAGGGAGGCAACATCAGTCAGATTAAGGAGGAAAACACGCTGTTTCTCAATCTGACGAATTTTGCTCCCAAATCCCACCCGTCAAAGGGGCAAATTTTCTGCTTTGCCCAAATCCTGCGCAACTAAAGGACGGTTTTTGTCCGATGGGGCCCGCAGGCCGTTCGGTCGAATTTATTGCCCCACAGTCGGCCGGGATGGGTAAAATCTGCCTGTTGGTCGGGCAGATTTTCCGCCTAACCGTGTGGTGATAGACATCTATTTTTTTAATCATATTAAATGGAATATTATTTATTTAATCGGAATAAAAATAAATATAAAATAAAATTCATGAAATGGACCCTGTCTTGCCGAGCCAGTGTCGCTTCTTTGCTATTTGGTGAAGCGCTCTAATGGCCCGATGAGGAATGGGTCTAAACGAGGGCCCATCGTTAGCTTCTTCCCTCTCCTCCCTCTGGCTCGTCCACTCTCTAGAACCCTAGCGCCATCCAAAACCCAAGCTGCCGCTGCTCCTCCATTGCAGCCATGGCGACGGCGTCCGCCCTCCCGCTCCTCCTCCTCCCCCGCCCCCTCTCCCCGAGGTCCGCCGCGCCCCACGTTCACCCCCGCTACTTCGCCCCTCCTCCCCGACGAGCCTCCCTCTTTGCCCCAGCTGCCATCGACCCGCGGAATGGCGGCCGCCTCGCGCCGCTCCGTGCCGCCTCCTGCTGCGACTCCTCCGCCGCCGCCACGGCCAGAGGCGGGGCGGCTGTCGGAGCGAAGGATTGGCGGCTCTTAGCCTGGTAACTCAATGGGCTGGACACCAGCTCTTCTTTCTGCGTGTGCTTTCCCGCGCTAATTTCTGGCTCTGCTGCAAGAAATTAGCTTGCTTGCTTGCTGCTCACTGGGCAGTGGTCACTAACTGATGCAAAATGCAATGTGTCACGAATTCACGACAGGTACCTGCTGGCTCTTGACAAGCATCCAGTGGCTACTAAGGCGGTCACTTCTGCTGTCCTGACCCTCGCTGGGGACCTCATCTGCCAGGTGATTTCCTCTCACTGCAAAGTGGAACCATATGGTGTTTGCTCTACCGCGTTTGGTTTCATCTTGTGTAATGCGGTGTTGATTTCGTAGTTCTTAACTTGATCAATTAAAGAGCCATGGTTCAAGACGTGCTGTTCAGTTGTCCTGTTTTAGTGTCTTAGAGCTTGTTGTTCTACATTTTTTTTCTTTTGCTGTAATGCTGTTACAAGGTAGACCCACAGATGAGTGTATTCCCTTAGCGAACACCTAGAAATACAGTCTAGGGATAAATCCGTGACCTCGCAAGGCTTCTAGCAAATCGCACTTTCGTGTCATAAACTGATAAACATGTGCACCAAAATTTAAACCTTAGTGTACGGAGTTGTACACCCATAAATCTACCATCCAGTCGAGATAACCTATTCTGCAGTTGTGCAAAGCCGACATCCTTGGATTGGTATCCATGCTAGCAAATTGTACCCCACCGACTCCCTCTCAAAAAATCACAATGAATAGATAACCTATTGTCATGCCTACTTGGAACGAAATGTGTGACAAGAACAAGGTTTTGAATGATGAACTGCTGAGGCTGTGTATTTTTACCTTAGTTCATCACTAAAATTTTTACTGTTTATCCATTCAAACCTCCAGTTGGCAGTGCAGTTGTGCAGTGATAATATTACAGTCGCCAGGATGGCTCACTGAAGTATTTTTAGCTTAGCTATCACTGTTCCATACTAATTACATCTACTTTTGCTGTTGTTTTAGCTTGTAATTGATAAAGTGCCGGAGCTAGATTTGAAGAGAACATTTGTATTCACCTTTCTGGGACTTGTCCTGGTCGGGCCAACGTTACATGTCTGGTAATCTTGTCTATTCTACAAATATAATGGCCATCACTATCACTAGTTTGTGTGGATGGTGTGCCCTCTGCTGCTTGTTTGATAGCTAGTCTCCAAATGCAGGTATTTGTATTTGAGTAAATTGGTGACAATCAGTGGAGCATCAGGTGCAATTGCTCGCCTTTTACTTGATCAGGTTTTCAGCATTTCCTTTCCTCCCGCTTGTTTCCAAGTACAGGGATAATATCGTTATATATTTTTCTTCATGTCCTTCTTGTCTTGTTTTTGTATTTTTTACATGCTTTAATTGCTCCCCCATGTCCAGTTCATTTTCTCTCCCATTTTCATTGGACTCTTTATGAGCCTACTGGTCACCTTGGAGGGAAAGCCCTCTCACGTAGTGCCAAAGCTTAAGCAGGTGAGATGGACCTTTTCTCTCATCCCACCTGATACTATGCATGTGCACACTTTCACTGCTAGCTAACGTCTATAACATGTACAGGAGTGGCTATCATCAGTGTTTGTGAATTGGCAATTGTGGATACCCTTTCAGTTTTTGAATTTTTACTTCGTCCCACAGAAGCTCCAGGTCTTTAAAATTTCACATTTCTCAATTTTGTAGACTACAATATTTAGTACTCAGAAAATGAATCTGCTGTTTTCTGTTTGCATGTTGTTTTAGCATGTTCTACATGTTTACACCTAACTTACTGCCAAATTTTCCAGGTTCTGGCTGCTAATTTTGTAGCCCTTGTGTGGAATGTCATTTTATCCTTTAAAGCCCACAAGGAAGTTATTGCAAAATAGGTAATCTCATCGGGTAGATGTAGACATGTAATAACCCTGTCTACATTCTCCCAGGTAAATTTGTTCAAGTGAGAGTTCCAGTCTTGACTTTGTACCAATGCAATGTTTATAACAAATAAAAAAGTAGTAAACATACTAAACAAGCAATTTATTCATTCTAAAACAAAGCAATTTATTGTACTTATTTCTCCCAATGATGCATGGTGTGGTTCTTCATCATTTGCAACTGATGATTTTCATGTGAGCAATTTTCCCAAGAAACATAGCTGCGAGCTTGTGATAGTGCATATACATACTCTTTCCTGATTACTTTATAAACTTGTGCATACCTTATTTATTGTATTTTGTTGTATGTGGTAATAGGAAACACTGTGTGTGCCGCTTATGTTTCCCTTTTGTTTCCTCTTTCCTTTTTGACCAGCCATGTGAGGCACTTCGATATGTGTCTGCACAATTACTCCTTGTCCAATGGCTCTTATTCCTTGCCTTATTTCTTCCGCGCTTAAAAGCAACCTTGTGGACTTGCTGTGAAATAACCGTAACTTTACCTCCCTATACCTATTACAATTTAACATGACGGCTAGTGATGCTAAAGATGCTTTTTTGTTCTTTTCTACATTGTGACTGAGAAGCTAACAAGTAGTGTCTCTAAGAGTTAAAATAAGCATATCTGGGCAATACACCATTCTTTTGGCTTATATAGTTTCACATGGTTATCATCATTGTAAATCTGTAGGGCACAGTGTGGATTTGAAGTTGATTTTAACTGGTCCATCATTTCTCACACATTTCACTGTTAAGCCTGTCATTTATCAGTTGATTGCTCTCTAATCTTTTTCTCTTATGTAATTGTTTTAGGTTCCAGTAAATTTTTACTCGCTACTGACGATGAGAAGTACGCAGTGGCTACCCGAGCTATTGTTCGTTGGAGAGTGGACTCCAGGACAGAATAACCGGTCTTTACTGCTCGAGCAGTTGCTTGTAGAAATTCTTAGATTATAAAATTATCTTTCTGTGTGCGCCTTATTATTGAGATGTAGGCTGAAAGCTAGAGCTATTGTTCGGTATGGCATGTTTGTGTTTTCTGCTGGAAGAAACACTTGATCATGAAGCACTTGTTCAGTGATCTTGTAGCTCTAGATTATATGGGAATATATGTAGGTTTAAAACGCCTCTTGTGAAGTATATTGGCGGTCTTTCCTCGATAACTTAGGGTTTTGGATGAATTGGAAGGAGCTTGTGGTTCAATTTAGTACAAGAGATTGATAGCCCTTCCTTTTTTCTCTTTCTTTTTTTTTTTCCAAAAAAAAGCAATACTACTTCATTGCCTTGGCGCAGTCATATCGCTGGCCACTAGAGTACTCTGTCGAGGAAAGTCCTCAAGCCAAAAGTAACAAACATTTATCTCAAATGATGTACCCGCACGATATACTTCACTAGTATGATCTCCAAGAGCGGAATTAGGCCATTGATGCTCACAAGGTGCATCATATGGGAACTCGGGAAGGCCCCTGGGGGCAGGAACATGCTAGCTACCGCTGTGGATCGAGGTCGCAGGCTGGTGTGCTAGGAGAGAATTTTTTTTATATATTTTTTTAATTCCAAATTTTTTAAATACCTGTCTGGCCCGTGATATTTCATTTTTGGGCGCCCGTCGCTCCTGGGCCGGGCGATCGCCCGTGCCTAGGGCGATTGGTAGGTGGCCATCGCCACGGGCCGGACAGTGTCGGACGGCGTCGCGTTGGACGGCGACAGCGGCATGGGTTAGCGCTCGGTCGCCTGCCCATGAGCAATCGCCTTGCCACAGTGACCCAAGTAGCAAATCTGCTATATATATGTTATATATATTATAAAGATGTTATATATATATGTTATATATATTTTATAAATATGTTATATATATGTAAAAGTATATATATTATCAAGTATAAATATATATGTTGTAAAAGTATATATATGTTATAAATATATATATTTAATTATATATATTATCAGTATATATGTTATATATATTATAATATAATATGTTATATATATTATCAGTAAATATATATTATATATAATATGTTATATATAATAATTATGTACATATAGAACATATGTATAATATATATTATATATAGGGTCTACCGAATCTGCGTGGTCCAAAATTAGGGTTTAGGAAGGGAGAAAATTTTGTTATTTTCTATGAAAAGAGCCGACAGTTTTAATTTTCACCATTTGTATTATTAGATTTATAAAGAATAAATGTTCCTCTTGTCACAAAGCATTTCTCGCATGCCAGCAGTTATAGCGTTTAAAATAGAGTGCTCTCAGGAAAATTTTATTGTCAACATTAGCATTACACAGAAGTTCCTACTGAGTACAACGGGGATATTTTTCCTTGCTGGTAGCATCAGGTCGGCCACCTTCACCCGGCATGCATGGGTGGTCACCATGGACCGGTGAAAGGGTTGTGGCATTGGCATGAACACCAAGTGGCCGCACACCAAGCAGTCGCTTCCCATTCCGTGTCGTAGTACATCGGGTAGGTCTCTTGCATGATGGATCTTCGACGTAGGACTTCGGCGTTGGGTGTGCCGGGGTAGTGGCATCCGCATAGACATACATGGTCCCGACATGATCGATTCGGCTGATAGTATTGGTCCAGCACTGCCTGGTTGTACGATTGACGTGCCGGCATGGATTGCCTAGGAGGCCGGGAAGGCCGCGCGGACCTCCGCCGGCCTTCTGACTGCGCCAGCCCTCCTCTAGCATCCACTCTAGCCAGCAAGCAATCGATTCTTGCGTGCAAGTATGTTATGTAGGTGTACGCTGCTGCCGGGTATGGCTCATCCATCCAGCGAGTCCAACCGCACGTGACGTTTGGTAATTGAAAATAAGAGAACTGGTAAGTAACTTGTATTTGCGGTAGCATAGTGTAAAAGGAGGGAACTTACGTTGTAATCTGGGCATCGAACTTGGCCGGCTGGTTTGTTTGGCACAACCTCTTGAACATGTTCATCAACGTCTTGTTCTTGAACTGACGGAAAAATTTGCTCCCATATATCTCATGCACCACCTACTAGTCAAGTCAGGCCACTTCGGTGGTCCCACAACGACAGAACCTTCTTGCATGTCGACAATAGCCTTCATCAAACCTGCGTGCCGATCGTGTATGATGCACACGTTCGGCCTAGCGTGCACCACTCCGTGCTTAACCCGCTCCAGGAACCAATACCAGCTATCTGTGTTTTTCCCTTGACAATAGCAACTGCAACTGGCAACACCTGGTTGTTCGCGTCCACAGCAATTGCGGTAAGTATCTGTCCTTTGTATTTATCCGTCAGGAAGGTGTCGCCCATACTGACACGGCTGCGATTGCCTAAAGGCATTTATGCAAGCTCAGGCGAAAAATGCACGCCGCAAAGACCCACTTGCCCTCATGGACACCACTAGCTGGATACTCTTTCACGTCTATGTACGTTCCAGTGTTCCTGAATGCTATTGCCCTGAGCATGTGAACCACGTTCTCGTACGATGCCTCGTACGTCCCAAACCTAACCTCCAACGCCTTCCTCTTTGCCCTCCAAGCCTTCCCATAGTCCATGGTGTACTGATATCTCTCCTCCACAGCACGAATGATATCTCTAGCTGGCATTTGAGGATTACCCACAATCTCTCCATACAGAACATTAGCCACCCAAGTTGACGAAAGGTTGCGGTGCACTTGCTCAGCTTCCTCCAGTATACACTCGTGTTGCACCACTATGGAGCACTCCCAGTAGTCCTTCCACTTCCCTCTGTACGCATGCACCCGCCAGGGGCAGTTGTCATTCATGCATTTCACGTCGTACTCCTTCTTGCTGGACTTCACCACCTTGAACTGACGGCGTATAGACATTGTCTAGTACTTCACTGCATTCAGCAATGATTCCTTATCCTTGTATATGGCTCCCTGCGTGACCTCGTTCGCATGGTACTCCCATGCGCCATGGTTCCCTTCATTCACTGTTAACTGCTCGAAGTTGTAACTGCTCCATGTGCTCGGGGTAGGGACATCAGGGACATTAACCTCCTCGTCGGACTGGTCATCATCCGGCAACTATTCATTCTCTCGGACCTCCGCCTCCATCATATTCACTATAATCTCCACCTCTTCACCTTCGTCTGCCACCCCCTCGCCTCTACGCCTGCACCCCCCCTCCTCCTGCGCCTCGTCTGGTAGTTCCTCCTGCGCCTCGTCCGCATCGCCAACATAGTCATCGCCACCCTCTCCACTACAATCTCCCATGTTTGTGCCATGTCCCTCCATTGTGTCCACCTCCTCATCTCGTAGTTCGGGCACGGCTGGGTTTACTATCTGGTAGCATTGAACCGGTAGCATAAGGGGCCAACCACGTTGCAGTGCATTTTCTATGTACCTTCTCCAATTGTGTGTTCCTTTTATAGGAAACAACTCTCCAAAAAAACCTTCATGGGCACGACTCACCACGGCTCTGACACGTAGCCGACATGTATGTGCATCCGGGCCGAACAACTGAAACAACCATTCTATTATCCACCGGTATGTCCTCTCGCTCGGCCTAGATATACCACGCATGACAGAGGGAAATGCCGATAGATCCACTCCATTTGGCCCTTCTGCTATCTCTCCATCTAATAGAAGCGGCGGCCCGATCTTTCGATGAGAGACGAGGTAACTCTCGATCTGGTTCGGAGTCCCGTTAGCGGTCCGACTACAACCGTCCACGACGCTTGCGCCTTAGCAACCGGTACACCAATCTCCTGTGTTGTTGATCTTGCCGGGGCACGATCAACGGTCCTGCACGCAATCGAGAACGAGCAAGAACACGAAAACAAGCAACTCAATTGCTAAAAGTGAAAGTTTAAATTTCAGCAAAACCAATCTGGAAAGTTTGGAGTCTTGAATACACGTGCGCAGACGGTCTAACCGACACGTGCTTGCACGGACAGTAGTAAAAGCTAAACTGATTCACAAAACAAGACTTGTTCTCTAGCGGTGCCTATTACATGTAATATATAGCGGAGAGGGACTGTCAGAGATCAAGCACTAAGCAATATGGTACTAAACTAGACAGCCATGAGAGTTGGGCCATCTTGGGCCGGTGCTTAGGGAGGGTGGCGCCCCCACTGTTGGGCTGCTCGTGAGGGAAGGCCCACGTTGGGCCATCTTGGCCGGCGCTTAGAGAGGGTGGCGCCCCCACTGTTGGGCTGGCCGTGAGGGAGGCCCACCTTGTGTTGTGGCGCCTCCTTCAAAGTCCAACATGGCTGGCGCCCCTTGGATCAGCTTGGGCCGGCCCATCTTCATCCGGTCTTGCTCTGGCGCTTCTCCATAATTCCTGAGCACAGTGTTCACCATTTGTTGTCGTGCGCGAGCTCGAGTAACCGGTCCCTTCATCATTCCATCTTGGCATGAAGTGTTCGGCGTGGCTGCATCGAAGAGAGTGATGTCCTCATCATCCTCCCCTTCTTGCATCGGAGTCGTCCTCGACTCAAGCTCCTCCTCGGAACCCAAGTATGGCTTCAAATCTGCAATGTTAAATGTGGGACTAACCCCAAAATCTGCAGGCAATTCAAGCTTATATGCATTATCGTTAATCCGTTCAAGTACTTTAAAAGGACCATCACTCGTGGCATTAACTTAGATTTTCGTAACTTCGGAAAACGATCTTTCGCAAATGTAGCCAAATAAGATCACCGAGTTCAAATTTTAATTGCTTTCTTCGCTTCGCTAGAAGTTTATATTTAGCATTCATTCTTTCAATATTCTCTTTTGTGGACTCATGCATCTTTAGCATCAAATCAGCACGTTGCTTAGCATCAAAATTAATCCTTTCAGAAGATGGTAGTGGCAATAAATCAATTGGAGCACGAGGCACAAAACCATATACGATTTCAAAAGGGCACCTCTTGGTAGTAGAATGCGTTGATCTATTGTAAGCAAACTCAACATGAGGCAAGCATTCTTCCCACAGTTTAATGTTCTTTTTAACTGCCCTAAGCATGGTAGATAGTGTTCTATTAACAACCTCAGTTTGTCCATCAGTTTGGGGATGACAAGTAGTTGAGAATAATAATTTAGTTCCCAATTTAGCCCATAGAATTCTCCAAAAATGACTAAGAAATTTTGCATCTCTATCTGAAACAATTGTATTTGACACACCATGCAAGCGAACAATTTCACGAAAGAAAAGATCAGCAATGTGAGTAGCATCATCAGTTTTATGGCATGGTATGAAATGAGCCATCTTAGAGAATCTATCAACCACCACAAATATACTATCCCTCCCCTTCTTAGTTCTAGGCAATCCTAAAACAAAGTCCATTGAAATGTCTTCCCAAGGTAAAGAAGGAACAAGGAGAGGCATATACAAACCGTGGGGTTGAAGACGAGATTTTGCTTTCTGACAAGTTATGCAGCGAGCTACATACCTTTCAACGTCTCGTCTCATCTTGGGCCAATAAAAATGGCAAGCAAGTAGCTCCTCTGTCTTTTTGACACCAAAGTGTCCCATCAAAGCACCTCCATGTGCTTCCTGCAAAAGCAACAAACGAACGGACCCAGCTGGAATGCACAGCTTGTTAGCTCTAAATACAAATCCATCCTCGGTGAGGACAAATTTGTGCCATGTTTTTCCTTCTTGACAATGCAGCAACACATCATTAAAATCGGCATCATCTGCATATTGTTGTTTAATCGTCTCTAATCCAAAGATTTTGAAATCAAGTTTAGAAAGCATGGAATAACGTCTAGACAATGCATCAGCAATCACATTTTCCTTTCCCTGTTTGTGTTTGATGACATAGGGAAAAGATTTTATGAATTCTACCCATTTAGCATGTCTACGGTTCAATTTGCATTGACTTCGAATATGTTTCAGAGACTCATGGTCAGAGTGGATCACAAATTCTTTGGGCCATAAATAATGTTGCCAAGTTTCCAAAGTTCGAACTAGAGCATAAAGTTCCTTATCATAGGTAGAATAGTTCAAACTAGGCCCACTCAATTTCTCACTAAAGTAAGCAACTGGTTTTCCTTCTTGCAAGAACACCACCTGGACCTACTCCACTTGCGCCACATTCAAGCTCAAAAGTTTTAGAGAAGTCCGGAAGTTGGAGTAAGGGTGCATGTGTCAACTTATCTTTGAGGATGTTAAAAGCAGATTCTTGGCGTCATTCCAAGCAAAAGGAACACCCTTCTTTGTAAGTTGATTCAGCGCGCGGCAATTGTGCTGAAATCTTTCACTTAAACGCCGTAGAAACACGCAAGACCAAGAAAACTTCTCACCTGCGAATCGTTGTTGGAGTTGGCCAACTTTCAATTGCCTCAATTTTGGGTGATCAACTTCGATGCCTGTGGAGTCACAACATATCCAAGAAAAGAGACTCGTCGGTGCAAAAGTGCACTTCTCGATGTTACCAAACAAACGTGCATTTCGCAAAGCATCGAAAATAGCACGCAAATGATCCAAATGTTCCTCAAGTGATTTGCTATATATCAGAATGTCATCAAAGTAGACTACCACAAATTTGCCAATGAATGCTCGTAAAACCTCGTTCATTAATCTCATGAAAGTACTTGGTGCATTAGTTAATCCAAACGGCATCACTAACCACTCATAAAGTCCAAACTTGGTTTTAAAAGCAGTTTTCCATTCATCTCCCAATTTCATGCGTATCTGATGGTACCCACTACGCAAATCAACTTTGGAAAACACAGTAGAGCCACTTAATTCATCTAGCATATCATCTAACCTAGGAATAGGATGACGATATCTAATGGTAATGTTGTTAATTGCTCTACAGTCCACACACATAAGCCAAGACCCATTTTTCTTTGGTACGAGAATAACAGGAACAGCACAAGGGCTAAGGGATTCACGCACATACCCTTTGTCAAGCAAATCTTGTACTTGGCGTTGTATTTCCTTGGTTTCTTCTGGATTCGTCCTGTATGGCGCACGATTTGGCAAAGATGCTCCAGGGATGAGGTCAATTTGGTGCTCGATCCTCGAACCGGTGGCAAACACGAGGCATCTCTTTTGAAACACATCATTGTACTCTGCAAAAGGTTAGTGATCGCAGGAGGCAAAACAGCAGGCGTATCTTCCAGAGGAAACAATGCATCCTTGCAAACCAAAGCATAGCAAGAAGAATTATCATCAATCAACTCATGCACATCTGATTTTGTAGTTAAGAAGCAAGCACCTTTCAGTTTGATCTCATTTTTAGTTTTAGCCACAATTTGATTTGCAGTGTCTTGTTCTTTCAACTTATTTGTCCTAGCAAGTTCATCTTTAAGGATAGATTCTGGAGTCATAGGATTTAACACAATTTTCTTATCCTTATGCACAAATGAATATTGATTAGAATGACCATGATGTGTAGAATTCGTGTCATATTGCCATGGTCTACCTAACAATATAGAGCATGCTTCCATAGGAACGACATCGCAATCAACAAAATCATGATATAATCCAATGGCAAAAGGAACTCTGACTAAGCGTGTTACCTTGATCTTACCAGAGTTATTAAACCATTGAACGTAGTATGGGTGAGGATGAGGTCGAGTGTTCAGAGCAAGCTTTTCAACCAAGGTAGTTAAAGTCGCGATCCTACTCGTAGAGTCGTGCGATTCTACGATCCTATGGAAGCATGTCGATCCGAGTCGCTTAGTGAATCGGGATCACATAGGATCGGAGTAGGATCGCGATCCAAATCGTAGAATTGTGTAGAATCGCGATCCTACTCCAGATAAGGTTTAGAAGCTATTTTTGATAATTGACAGCAATTATAATGTTAATTAGTGTGTGATTCAATCGAATCATGATAAATCCATCTTGATCTTCTCATTGAAATCTCTTACATGACCAAATTTCGTAATTTTTTGAATTTTTTGCTATTTGTTTTGTATTTTGAACATCACCGATCTAATTAGTTATGGAGTGTCCAAATTTTCGGTTTTCAAAAATACAACACAAATAGCAAAAAATTCAAAAAATACGAAATTTGGTCATGTAAGAGATTTCAACGAGAAGATCAAGATGGATAGTTTGGATTGTCCATTTTGAGTCTCGGATTTTATAAACTAGACGCATAAAACATGGTGTCTTCGGTGCTTTGCAAAGCAGGAGCTCAACTATATATATATATAATATAAAAGTACAAAGGAGAACAAAATATATATTTATTTTACAAATTAGATAGAATCCTCGATTTTACGATTGGATACTACGATTCGATTCTTTCCAGGAAAAATCGATCCAACTTAGGATCCCGACTCTGACTACCTTGTTGTCAACCATGTCAGAACTAGCCAAATTGTTGCAACTACCACCATCAATAATGACACGACAAGATCGTTCTTTGACAACACACTTTGTTTGGAACAAATTGTGTCGTTGATTTTGTTCTGCTTGTCCCATTTGTACACTCAAGACCCTTTGTACGATGAGGCTTTCGTAGCAATCGGCATGATCAGCATCAATATGTTCCTCCTCGTCGTCTGCAGGATTAGCTAGCAAAGCATGTGTATCTTCATCAAAATCGCTAGCAGAAGAATACTCACCGTTATCGCGTATAATTAAAACGTGCTTGCTTGGGCATTGACTCCTGATATGTCCATAGCCTTTGCATTGATGACATTGCACATCTCGAGTCCTCCCAGTTGATGCCACAGATGAAGAGCTCTTAGGAGGTTCCAGTGCAGTTATTTTCTTTACCTCGGATGTTTTGGAAGCACAAAATGAAGAAGACCGAGGCTTGTCATTGGTTGGAGTAGGAGCGGAAGAAGTGGCACGAGCAGCAGTGGTATTTGGTGTACGAGGCGTCCAATTGTTAGCATGACCTGCAGGAAAGTCAGCTCTTGCACTTGCACGTCGGCCCTGCACTTCACGTTCAGCTTTGCAAGCAAGGTGAAATAAGCGGGTAATGGAATTGTGCTCTTTATAGTCGAGAATGTCTTGAATTTCACGGTTTATCCCACCCATAAACCGAGCCATGGTAGCTTCTTCATTCTCAACTAGCTCACATCTGAGCATACCCATTTGCAATTCTTGATAATATTCTTCTACTGATTTACTACCTTGCCTCAATTGTTGCAATTTATTTAAAAGATCACGCGCATAATATGAAGGAACAAATCTAGCTCGCATGATTCTTTTTAAATCTTCCCAAGTACGTGCAAAATTTGGATTTTTGCGTTTATATTCACTCCACCAAACAGACGCAAAAGCAGTAAATTCACTAGTGGCAGCTTTAACCCTTTTTTCGTCTGGATAATCATGGCAATCAAATTTTTGCTCTATTTCTAATACCCATGTAAGATAAGCATCAGGATCATATTTGCCATCAAAAGGTGGGATAGTAAATTTGATCTTACCGTTTGAGGCTGCATTTGCACGTACCTCATGTCGCAAAGGAGCCATACCAGTGCGGTTGCGTTGAAGTCGACGACGTAGACGTGCATCTATGTCCTCAACCTCAGTGTCGGCAACATATTCATCATCATTGTTCCTAGCAACTTCACTGCCCAATACTCCATGATTGTCATCTCATTATTGTCTGGTATTTGCCACGTGAGTAGGATTGGCACTACCCAACCCATCAAGTCGAGTAAGAATCTGTGCGAGTGAGTCAGTGACGGCAGTGAGAGACAGGTTGGTCTCTATTTGCGCAGCTTCAAGTTGACCAAGTCGCTCATTGGTTACTCGCACATCCTCGTCAAGGTTCTCCGTACGCGTCCGCACTTGGCGATCAAAGTGTTGAATGATGCGCCGTGTACGGGGTGATTGCGGAATGGTATTATCTTCTGTTCTTGACATTGTTAGATGACAACAAAAGGCAAAACAAACAAACAGAAGAGTTAAAAGTCCCTAGCGACTACTAGGATGTGGCTAAAAAGAAGGCACTCAACTCTCTTCTTGTTTATCAAGCTCTTACCACTTCTTACCAAGCGAGACAGAAGTTGTTGGCAACCGGCAAGTCAAGCTTCAGAAGATATAATGTACCGGTGCAAGTAGCAATTATCGGAACAGTTGTAGTATTTGTGGAGCTATAGGCGGCTAATATGGTAGCAAATGAAAACGCTAATGCCAAAATAGTCACACAAATTGAATATGAATTCAACGTCGATATATGCTGGTCCTAGGCCTAGACCGAAATAGAGACGCGACCCGAATCACAGATGTATATCACAGCTAGGCAAAACGAACACAGCACAGAGAAATACAACAAGCAATTTCCTTTTCTTTCGATCTTTCCCCCTCTTTGTACCTGGCTGCCCCCTTTTTTTTCAGGGGTCCTCAAATCTTTCACCAATGATTACAGGGGACTCCGGAAATAATTTATGACATGCACTTTTTTTTTCGACCAGGGGTAAAAAAGGTAATAAATTTGATTTGTGCACCAAAATTTGATGGGTTTGGCAATGCAGCAAGATGACGTGGAGAGAACAAAGAGATAGTTTGGTTTAGGTTTACCCCTCTTTTCTTTTCTCGCTTTCTTTTTTTTATATATATATAGGTGCGGGCAAGGTTGGCCAAGTTGCTGGAACCGAGTTGGATTGGAGGCCGAATTGGAGTTCGTGGTAGGTTCGAGCAATTGCAGCGCTGGTTTCTGGATGTGGAACTTGGTTTGAACAGCGGCTATGGAGGCTTGTGCAGCGGCAAAATATGAGAAGAGTGACGTCTAGGTGACTACGAATTCGAAACTCTAATCAAACTGGACACTATGACCAGCAACGAATCAACGCGCAATGCAAATTCAATCTATGTAACTAGAAAAAACATAGTGTAGGCTCAAACTGGTTTGGAATTGGAAATTTATAATCTGGCAATTGCTGGACAATAGGTAATAAAATCAGTCTACTAATTAAGCGAGGATGGAATCTCTCACCGAGCAACCCGAAGAATCTGATACCAACTGATAGAAGCGGCGGCCCGATCTTTCGATGAGAGACGAGGTAACTCTCGATCTGGTTCGGAGTTCGACGTTAGCGGTCCGACTACAACCGTCCACGACGCTTGCGCCTTAGCAACCGGTATACCAATCTCCTGTGTTGTTGATCTTGCCGGGGCACGATCAACGGTCCTGCACGCAATCGAGAACGAGCAAGAACACGAAAACAAGCAACTCAATTGCTAAAAGTGAAAGTTTAAATTTCAGCAAAACCAATCTGGAAAGTTTGGAGTCTTGAATACACGTGTGAGACGGTCTAACCGACACGTGCTTGCAGACGAGAGCAAAAGCTAAACCGATTCACAAAACAAGACTTGTTCTCTAGCGGTGCCTATTACATGTAATATATAGCGGAGAGGATCTGTCAGAGATCAAGCACTAAGCAATATGGTACTAAACTAGACAGACCATGAGAGTTGGGCCATCTTGGGCGGTGCTTAGGAGGGTGGCACCCCTTTGTTGGATCGCCCGTGAGGAAGGCCCACGTTGGGCCATCTTGGCCGCGGCTTAGAGAGGTGGCGCCCCATTGTTGGGTGGCCGTGAGGAGGCCCACCTTGTGTTGTGGCGCCTCCTTCAAAGTCCAACATGGCTGGCGCCCCTTGGATCAGCTTGGGCCGGCCCATCTTCATCCGGTTTTGCTCTGGCGCTTCTCCATAATTCCTGAGCACAGTGTTCACCATTTGTTGTCGTGCGCGAGCTCGAGTAACCGGTCCCTTCATCATTCCATCTTGGCATGAAGTGTTCGGCGTGGCTGCATCGAAGAGAGTAATGTCCTCATCACCATCTCCTTAAAATATTTGGAAATATAATTTTTCTGACATTTTGCCTATAACATATGATGAACCGTACTATTAGTTAGTGTATATTTAATTATCAAAAAATAATATTATGTAATATTTACCATAACAACAACGCAAGCAAAATTATCTATTTCATATATAAATTACATCTATAACATCAAATTTATATTATACAACGTGTGCCTATCCTAACATGTCTTCAATTAATATAAAAATTATATCTATTTATGTCTAACTTAACTCCATTGTTTTAAATAACCCTATTGTCACAATTTTCTATTTTTCTATAGTCTACTAAAAATTTTAACGGTAACTACATCCATGAATAACAAAATTATCTGCATATTTCATGTGTCACTATTTTACCATTTTTCCAATCATCAAATTAAATTACACGTATTTATGTCAACTATGCGCGTAAATAACAAAAATATATAACTATTTAATGTGTGACCATCCTAACGTGTCTTCAATTAAAATTTTAAAATTACACGTATTTATATTAGCTATGCGTGTAAATAACAAAATTATTTACGTATATTTAACGTGTGACTATCCTACCTTGTTTTCAATAAAAATTTTAATTATACGTATTTATATCAACTATCTAAATCAATAATAAATTTAATCAATAATAAATTTTTAATCATAATATCAACTATCTAACTCAATAATAAATTTTAATTATAATGATTTATATCAACTATCGGTATCAATAATAAAATTATATATATTTAATATGTGACTATCCTACCATGTTTTTAATCATAAATTTAAATTACATAATTACACTACTAAGTTACCTAAGAAGTTAACTTACCAAATGTCGATGCCACGTGATCCAATTTTTTTCTTTCTTCTTTTTTTCCCTTTTTTCTCTCTTCTTTTTCCCCTTTTTTTCTCTTCTTTTCTTTATTTTCTCCTCTTCTCCTCTCTTCTCTTTTCCTCTCTTCTCTTCTTTCCCTTCTCTTCTCTTCTTTCATCCCTTCTGTTCTGCCTCCCGAGCGTTTTGCCTCCCGAAAGCACGCTGCTGCTTAAGTAGGCGTCTTGTCGCCCATGGTCGGGCGATCGCCTCGTGGGGAGGGTGACCGAGCCAACGGTCGGCGGCGCCGGCTCAACGGCGGCAATGGCAGAACGGCCAATCTGTCAAGAAGCGGCGTGCGACCTATCGCCCGTGGCAGGGGCGATCTCCCGGCCCACGGGCGACGGGCGCCCAAAAATGAAATTACACGGGCCGGGCAGGTATTTAAAAATTTTTGAATTAAAAGTAATATAAAAAATTTCGCTAGGTGAGGCCATGGCAGTAGGGATGAGTATGGGCCGGTCCGACCCAAGGATCCATTGACCTTGCCCAGAAAAATAGCACGATGGGCCCAAGGGCTGGACCAAAATTTCTTGAGAGCGAAACGGGTCGAGTCCAAAGGAACCATAGGGTCTGTGGTCCGGTTCTATTCCTTCACAGGTAGGGCTTCTTCTTGTGACATTGCCTCATGTCCGCCCAGCGGACGCTGATGCCGCCTCTTCCATCATCGGCATCTTGACACCTATGCCGTCACAGATATCTGTGTCTGGGTACCTGTAACACCCTACTTTTATATCTAGCCTATGCACTGGCTATGGGTTAGACTATGAAGTCAAAAGCATGATCATGAGCATACATACATACATATATACATTAAAGCCTAGCCGAATTAAATAACTAAAAAAAGAACCAGCAAAATGTAGGAGATTTACCACATAACCCATGGTATATAATAACTAAAATAGGACTCTATGTTGATAACTGATCCATTTTGGGTCTTAGCCTGGGCCCAGCTCAAGCCCGTGGGTCCGTGCAGCCCATCTTTCCCTTGGCCTCGCTAGCCAGCTCGGCTAGCCAGCCCACCCAGCTCACCCCCTCACCCCGGCTCAGCAGAGCGAGCCGAGCCACCCTCTCGCCTTCTCTCCCCCTCGGCTCGTCCCCGCACCCCCTCTCTCCCTTTCTTTCTCTCTCTTCTCCCTCAGATAGCCTCCACGCGGCCGCTGCTCCCTGCCACCCTGCAGCGTGCTCCTCTTCTCTTGCTCCCCTCCTTCACGTGGCCTCTTTCCTCTGCCCTTCCCTCTCATTACCCCTTCCACTCTGACCGCCCCCTTTCCCATCCTCTCTCACTTTCTGCCTTCTTCCCCGCTGGATGCGTTGCCCCGTCTCGGAGTTTCGCGCTCCGGAGCGCCATCTCTGCACCGTCCTCTCCCTCCCCTCAGTGAGCTACTCCTCCACTTTTCTCGGCTTCCCCATCCTTCCCCCTAGCTCGGCACCGCCCCAAGCTCGTTAGAAACTTGCCACTTGTGGCCTCCTATCTCCGCCCCTGCCCCGGCTACGTCGCCGCGCCACCTCGACCATCCCCAACCCAAATCGGCGCCACCATGACCTTCCCCACTTCCCGTTGATGCTTGCCGACACCGCCGGCGGGCGGTTTCACCATGCGCCGCCGTCTTCCTCTGCCTTGGCCACCGCCGAGCTCACAGCCGGAGCTATTGGCTAAGATCAAATCGAAGCCAATAGGTTCAAAGGGTAAACAATCTACTACTAAGCCGATAGGATCGACTAAATAGTAGATCGAGGGATAAATAGACCATTAACTAGCTGAAAGAACGAAGGGTAAACAGATTATCGGCTAAATAGCAAGCTACAAACCGATAAAATAAGGGTACAACCTAACCCTTTCTATGAAACGCGATGCGCAGCAATATCAGCAAAGATGGTATTCTGATAGACCAAACAAAAAGATCGAACTTAACCAAGACAGTACTCACTTAGGGTTGTACCTTGAAGTTGATCGACAAGGCGATATGCAACAAGTCGATCGAAAGCAAAATACAATAAAACTAAGTTATTGCTACTCCTAGGAATTGAAAGACGATTGCATTGAAATAGTAGATTGATTCTTTGAGGACCCTTTTCTCGCTACATAGGTTGGGTATTTATATCCGATGCATGGACTATAAGCTTCGGCTAAATCCAAAATTGGGTGTCAACATGGTGTTTAGAGATTAAACCCTAAAAATCCCAATTTGCTTTAAGAGTGTGCATCAAGCTAGAAATTGCTCCGGTGTGATCGGCAGATTGATGACTCCTAGATGGCTAGAAGACAGTGCTGGTGTGATCTTCCAAGAAGGAGAACTTGTGAAAGGCCACCGGGTTGTGTAAGGTTCGAGGTTCACCTCACCAGAGCAATGAAGAACCACCACGTGTGGATGGCTTTAGTAAATTGGTTTGCTTGAGTCGGAACGACACTCTTGAGAAGAGAGTGCTCCAACAAGGACTAGTGAAATGCGCCAACCTTCCGATACCTTGGGGAAAACCTCATGAGCATTCTTTACTCTTACTCTTTACGTTTCCGCATTTAATTCCCACATGTTCTTGCATTAATTGCATAGTGAATTCTTGTGATTGTTGGTGTTGTAGCCTAGATTTAATCTTGCTTGATTAATCAAAGAAAAACATTAAAAATTAAAATTGGCCTATTCGCCCCCTCCTCTAGGCCCTAGGATCCTTTCATACGCCATGGTTTCTGGCCGATCGATGGTGGCCGGCGACCTTGCTCCGCCGAAAGCATCGACGTTGCATAATGTACACAGCGCCATGAGGCTGCCATCTTCTTCCATGGGCACCAACCAACACCTTGAGGATGAGATGTCTTAGGAAGGGTGGAGAAAATGTTATGTGTATGTGGGCCCCAACCGGCATAGGTTAGGCAGTCCACGTGTGTGATCAGTACCACTGGTACTTTAGTGGCATGAACAGTACCATTGGTGCTTTGGCATGTGGGCCTAGGCAGCTAGTCTATAAGGAGTTTGGGATTAGATCAGATTAGTTTCTATTAGATAAGATTAGTTACTTTCGTAGGGTCCAAGTAACTCATCTCTATAAAAGAATATTATGTATTCGTTATCATTCAAGCAATGAATTAAAAAGATTAGTCTAGTACCAACCATACTATGCGCGGTTTTTACACCCGTGCCATGTGCGGCACCCAAGCTGCCCGCAAGATCCCCGCACCGGCATTCTCCCTTCTCTCCCAAGTTTCGATCATCACAGTTGGGTCAACATTTTTTTTCTTCTCTGAACTAGAACAGTAAGTGAGGGTATAGACAGGAATGTTGCATGAGGTGAGTGGTGACATGTCTGTGACCAAATTAATAAGCCCAAAACAAGAGATTTGCTGAAGCCACTTTGCTGCCAAGCGGTTTTATTTGTACTGGAGCAAGAGGTTTTAGTGCAGTATTAATTCAGGCTGTCATATGTGCTAAAAAAAATTGTCGATGACTGTACCCTTTGTGTTCTTGTATACCCTTTTTTTTTTTATCTTCCTAAGATCTTTCTCTTGTACAACACTGTGACCTGCCTTCTCATGCTATTCTAAACCTGTGAAAACAGAGCAATGGTACTGGAATATGTATAATTCACTGAAATATTGAGCATGTACGTAATACTGGAGTTCTTTACATTGTCTTTCATTTTAAAAGTGCATGACTATTTTTATATTATATTAATAATTATAATTATGTAAAGGAAACCTATATTTCTGATTTGCTTTGTGTGGCACCATAGATAACCACAAGCTTGCAGCCTGTCCACTGAAGCTAATACATGATACTACATCGTAGCTGTCCACCGAAGCCTGTATGTCAGCGACCGGGAGGCGAGCCTCCGTGGGCCGATGAGCAAGGGGAAGGTAGGTGCGAGGCCCAAAGGCGGCTCTATCCCCTGGACCGAAGCCCGGCCTCCTGGCCGGACGCCGTCGAGGGAAAGGACTTGGTCCCGATGCGGTCGGACGCGTCGGGCCCGGAGAGTGATGACGCGAGTGTTTTTATCCTGGTTCGGGCCTTCACTGCCGGATAACAGTCCTACGTCCAGTCTTAGTTTAATACCAAGCTTAAACGAGTATAGAGGGGTGAGGCCGGGCTTTGGATAGCCCGAGCTCGAGTACAATAAGTGCTCAAGGCACTGTGTGTGTTCCTACAGTTACCTGTACGCGGAGAACTACCGCCGGAAACTAGAACTCCTACGTGAGTGCAAGTGCTCCTGTTATACAGTGGCTATCTTCCGAGTGTATGTTATGCGGGGAAAAGCCTTCTTCTTGTTGTGGCCTGTACGCCCCTTTTATAGGCCGCGCCTGGCCACTGTAGCTTGCGTTGGTCCGTTGAATAGTCGTTCCCTTCTGTCTTGCCATGCCGGGGCGCACAAAATCTACCGGGTAATCGAGTGTATCTCCCGATTGTCGCACCAGACTGCTACCGGTCAACACGTGTCTTTGCCCATGCGGGCGGTTGACGGGACCTGCCGCCAACTCGCCAGTAGCCTCCGTTAGGCGCTCCTCGATACAGTGCGTGCATTTAATTCTTGGTGACCTTTGGGACCCGAAGCGTTTCCTGTCCGCGGTGCGGCGCAATCTGCCTCAGGTCCTGAGCCTTGAGCTTTGGAAGCAAGGGAGGAGTGAGTAGCTCGAGCTTTCGAGGCGGGAAAGCTCGGGGGCGAGCTTGCCAAGCTCGGGCTTACTTCCTGTCGGGCCGAGGGTAAGCTAGTAGGCCATATCTCCATGGGCTACATACTTTCCCTAACATTGTACATCTTAGCATTTTCAGGTTTGCGGATTGTAAGGTCATGCACAACATTGATCCTATCCTGGATCTATCCTATTCTGGCTCTATTTTATCTCTAACACAACGATGGCCCAATCCTAACACTATTTTATATCTTACTCTTATATTTTACTCCCAACTTTATTTTTACTATTTAGAGCTCTAACCTAACCCTATTTTAGGACAGAAATAGGGTCACCATTAAACAAGCCCTAGTCTTTCTCCACTTTGTTGTATCAAAGGCATAAATACAAGGTGCTACAGCGTATAGCTTATAATTTTAATCTGATTTTCAGCCCTAAAGAAGAGGCCAAAATCTGGTTGCATCTCGCTCGCAGACCGAGGATGGAACGGTATGGACGGATTTTTTTTTTTAGGTTGGATGTACGTTGTGTGAACGGTCGTCGATTCCCCCTTTATCCCAAACCCAGGAAAGAAAGAAGCAGCTCTAAAAAAAAAAGCAGCAGCAATTAGTACATTTTTTAATTGTATTGTATCATCGCTAACTGCATGCAGGACGACTGATTCACGAAGGCAGAAAAAAAAAAAGAAAATAGACTAAAGTAAAGCCTAGCTAGTAGGTGCAAAGCTCGAAGAACGGTACCTCGTTGGCTGGATACTGGCTAGCGGCCATTCTATATCTACGTTATTTCGTTCTTATTTGCACCGAATATTTTTCCTTTAAATATACATGCCTCTATATGTACTGGAGTTCAAAGTATGGTTTTTTAGTAGCTGGATTCCTTGATCTCATGAAGACACGCACAGGCATGCAGTTTGATTGACTGGTATCTTCTTCGGTATGTATGGATCGATCCATGGATCAGTAGAATTAGCTCAAAATTCTTTTATTTGTTTACATTTATCTATTTTTTTCTTTGGTTTCAAAAGTAAATATTTTAGTATTTTTAATTCATTCTTTTTTCTCAAAAATATATCATAATGATGTAAAACACAAATCAAACGAAATGTGTTAAACTCTCTAAGTCGTTTCAAGTAGCCGGAAGCAAATAAATGGATGAGCAAATCAAATAAGTTGAAAATAACATCCCCGTGTCCGTGTGAAATGGCAAGTCACTGGCAGGCACGGCGCTTCACGCAGCTGGGTTCAGAATCTTAGCTGCAAAACGCGACGAAACAGCGACTGACAGTGGCCAGTCTAATCTAGCAGAGGTAGGTAGAAAAAAGGACGCAAAACCAACGGCTTCTCGCGCGGTCGCGGTCGCGTCTGCAGCGTATACGTGTGTTGGAGGCGGCAATTCTAGGGGACAGACGCAACGATGCGCGTGCGCTCGCTCCGGTGCATCCAGGCATCTCGCTGCAGCTCTTGCTCTGCCTGTCACCCTACCGCTGCTGCGGCTGAACCGTTAAACCGAAATGCTGGGCTTCATAAGATTTTAATGATGCTTCGGTAGGATAGAACGTTTGGTTTATGTATGTCTGAGAGGTTTGGTAAATTGCTTTAAGATATTCGGAAAAAGCTTTTGAGAAACGGAAGCGTTTGATTGGCTTAGAGCGAGGGCGAAAAAGGTAAACGGAAAGACAAATAAGCAGAGTCGGGCTGTAAGAAGCTAGTAAGGTACAAACGAATGCCATGAAAAGGGTTTTTTATGAGATGGTAAATGAAAATAATTAGCTCCACACGAGATTTGGGAATAAGTGATTGTCTGATAATGAGCGAAAGAATATATGTTTTTCTAAGTTTTTCTTACTTGACCAAACAAGTTCCAATTCCATTATTTCAACCACACCAAATGATCTTTCGAATTGGTCAAGACTCTCCAATTTATGGCCTCTTCTATATAGTACCAATACAATTGTTTCATTAAATTTGCTTCATTAATAGACTCGCGATTCGACTTTGATCATTATGGATTGGACTCATCACAGCACCAGTGGCAACAAGGATACTCTTGTGTTTTTATTAGGACAAACTAGTTGGCTAGTCATGTTGCACGTTCGGCCCATTCCAAAACATATGTCGAGCATCTAAGGCCCATTTCTTTTTATCTTGAAATTTCTTATTTTTTACAAGTCATACGATGTAGCATTTTGTAGTTATTTTTTCGAGATTTCTAGTGGTTTTTCTCAAAGAACCCAAAATATTTTTTAATATATTTTTTAGCATCTCCGAATCTCTTTTCGAAAGCTCTCAACTTTTCAGGTTATAATCTACCATAGATTTTCAGGTCAATCAAACAGGACCTAAGCAGATCCTAACACGGGTCTCTACATTCTACTCCTCTCTGCCGTAGAATTAGCCATGTTCTATGTGATTCCAATTGAGAATTTAGAGTTGGAGCTATAAAAGAATAGGGCCTTTAAAACAAGGAGATTCACCAAGGGAAAACACTATCATTGAAATTTCACGCAAGCACACACGCGGAAAAGAAAAAGAAAAGAAAAGAAAAAAGACTAAATAAAACCTAACGGCAAAGCTTGATCAACGGTACGGTACCTCGTTGGCTGGCTAGCTTCCATATGTCACTTTGTGCGATGGCACCAAAATCCCTTGTTATTTCCATCCAGTTGTTTGAAACTCTGAATATACAAATCTCTATATGCAGCGTAAAGTACTCATTTTTGCTAATTGAACTCCTCTTGGGAAAAGAAATATACAATGTAGTATGGTAGTAGTTCATTTGTCTTCTTCAGCATTAACCGGTTTTCGCTAAATCTTTGTTCTAAACTGTTTATCAACAATATAGCTAAATAATTTAGCAACTCAAACGAAACATCTCTAAAAGCTAAGATTTTGACTTTTCTGTCTAATTTCTCGAAAATCAGAGGTTAGAAATACAATTCAGACGGAATAGGTGAAAGGGAGTGAGAGGGCAAACGGTAGGTACCCAATAAGACAAGACAAGCGGCAAAGGAGAAGGAAGGAGAAGCGTCGGTCGGTGTTTCCTGGCGTGCTGGCCAATAGTCCAATACCTCTAGCCGCGTTCGGTAGCAGCTGCTACTAGAAAAAGACGCAAAACCAACGGCTTCTTGCGCGATCAGTCGCGTGTGCTGCGTGCGTTGAATGCAGCAATCCATGCAGACCCCCATGCGCGTACATCCAGGCATGTCGTAGCCACGAAAAAAAATCGGTTATAGTCGATTATCGGTGATCCAGTAAAAGACTATTTGGATCAAAATTTCTTATGGATTTAAATTTGAAGGAAAACATTGTCGAAAAGTTTAGCCAAAATTTCTGGCTTTAGCCAAGACGAATTTAAAAAATCAAATTTTGATCAAAAGTTTCGTCAAAAAAAATATGGTAACCAGCTGTAAGATTCAACACCCTCCTAAAAAATCTGTCTACCGAATTTATCTTCCGTGACCGTATCTCTGCCTAGATATGTCAAAACCATCGTGCTTAGTCCTGTAAGCAGTGTTTCTCAAGGAGGCTCTAGGCGGCGGCCAACCATCCCGCTTTCGTCCTAGACGGTGGCCTAGGCGGCCAGCCCGCCTAGACGGTCCTAGGCAGCCCTAAGCGGCTGCTAGGCAGCGATTAAGCAGTCCTAAGTAATGATTAATAAGTTATGACATGACTATATAAAATATTTTCTTTAAAAATTATAAAATTTATCCTATAAAATATCAAATATGTCATATAAATGCATTTCTATATTATAAAATATTATTACATAGGTCAAAATAGTCACACATCATAAGAAAAATATATGTTTACATACAAATTTGTTTAGTCACCTAGGCCGCGCCTAGATGGTCTCGATAACCTTGCCTGCAAGTAAGGTAAACTAGCTACCTGAAAATGGTACGTTATCCAAGCAATGTTAATGGCAGGAAACAAGGGGTCTATGACGGCAACAACAACGAAAAGAAATTCACGTGGATTCATCGCATGGCGAAGAAGAAAATGGGGAGTTGGAACATGAGGATTCTGACAATTAACTGGTGTAATCACCAGTAAATTTTAATCACTATAATTAATACATACAGTGATATATATATATAGAGAGAATGGCTAGTGTGCTATGGATAGCACGGAGATCCGTGCTATCCACGGGGTTTAGAAATTTTGAGACTGAAATAGACGATCCGAACCATCCATCTTGTTCATCTCGATGAAATCTCACTATACACCAAATTTCAATTTTTTTAAATCTTTTACTATTTGTTTTGTATTTTTGAAAATCGCTGATCTAATTAGCCGCGGACCCTCCAATAAGTTCAGTTTCCAAAAATACGAAACAAACAGTAAAAAAATTCAAAAAAATTGAAATTTGGTGTGTAGCGAGATTTCATCGAGATGAACAAGATGGATGGTTCGGATCATCTATTTCAGTCTCAGAATTTCCAAACCCCGTGGATAGCACGGAGAGATCCATTATAAACAAGCCTAAGATAGCATTATCGCAACCAATTCTAAACATCAATCCTTTAAACCAACTTTTTAGACATCATGAGGATGTTTTCTATTTATTTTGTTTGCTTTGTTATTTTAGAAAGCTTTCGATTGGCTCAAAATATATCAAATTAATCGAAATTGCTTCTATGAAGACATCCAATGTGAACGCATCTATTAGACGTCACTCTCCATCTCTCACTCCTCTTATCCCTCCCCTTCTCCTCTCTCTACCACCAACACCACCGTCGACCTCTTCCCCATTTCCATCTTCGTCTCTTCTCTCATCCCCCGCTTATCGGCTCCTCCCGATGTCATCATAGTCGGAGATGCCTCTTTTGCATGCTCCCCACCCTTGTCTTCCTCAACCATGGCCCTGAGCGCCCACATTCATCTCCCTCTCTCTCCCTCAACTCTGAGCGATGGCAACGACATCCTTTCATTGTTACAATTAGTTTTCTGGAATGTTGCACAAGAGTAAATTTTTCTGTAGCAAATATTTTTTATTATGGTAGTTTGTTGCAGTAAGTATTTTTTTTTGTTAGCTTTTTAATTACAGCAGTATTATTATTTTTTGTTGTGGCAATTCATTCTTTTTTGTTGCGAGTGAAGCGTACGGCTAGCATTCGGATCGGACGCTCAAGAGCTAGTCCTCCCTAGATAAACATATTAGTCGTCTTTCTTATTTTTATGTGCTCTATTTTAGAAGCTTCCAATCAGTTTAAGATATAACAAATTAGATTGTATGCAACACGACACAATCACACGCATAAACAAAGCCAAGACGGAGTAGTTGAACGTAAAAGGCGGACATAAGAGCATGAGCCAAGCATACTGAATATAACATGAAAGAAAATAAAATAATGTTTGCGGCACTCAGCTAGTATCATGTAATACAACTGTAAATTGTAATCACTGATTAGTAGTACTATAAAAAGGAAAAGAAGAGCTGTGGATTTCTTTGGAAACTGGCCAAAGCATAAGTTAGACACGTTAAACGGACAAAAATAGCAGCGAATAGTATAAGCGGGAGCATTACAAGACAAGAGCATACATGCATTCAGCAGAGAGAAGGGAAGATGAGCAAGAAACAACGAGCTAAAAAAAATATGGAGCCCTCTCTCAGCTTGGAATTGGAGCCTACCCTCTCGCTGTCCCCCATTCATAATCATGTTACAAAACTAAACGTACCCCATGCATTCATATTTAATCTCTCCATCAAATGTTCCAAATGAATATATTAATCCACAGATCTACTCCTGCCTCATATTAAAACTTCATTCGGAGGAAAAGATTAGTGAGAATATTAGCAAAATATTGCTGTCAGGTATGAAGAAGTGTGTGAGCCGTGAGATGACCGTTTCGTTGGTGTCTCTCTCTGTCACGCGCTCACTGCTTAGCTGCTGTATAAATACCATTCAGAAGGCGTCCACTCGCACGACGCAGCTCGATCTCGAACATTTCGTCGAGCAGGTGAGGTCTCGCGACCGCCATGGTCGACCGCGTCCACCCCGTGCCATTGCCGCAGTCCTCCTCCCCTCCGGGTGATCACCACCACACCGCCACGGAGACCACGCCGCTGCAGCAGCAGCACCCCAGCTTCCACCAGCCGTCGCCGCCGCCGCCCGGCACGTACATCATCCAGGTGCCCAAGGACCAGGTCCTCCGCGTCCCGCCTCCGGACCGCGCGCGGCGGTACCGGAAGCTCGCCGCGCGCCCCGCGCGCCGCCGCCTCCTCCGCCGCGCCTGCTGCTTCGCGTGCGTCGCGGTGCTTTTCTTGGTGCTCCTCGTCGCCGCCTTCGTCGGCGCGGTGTACCTCGTCTTCCGCCCCCGCGCACCCTCCTTCTCTGTCGCCTCGCTCTCCATCCAAGGCCTCGACGCGCCCGCCCTCGCGCGGGCGCAGCTCTCCCCTGAGCTCGACGCCGCCGTGCGCGCGGACAACGGCAAAAACAAGAAGGTCGGCTTCGACTACCGCGGCGGCGGGGAGGTCGCCATCTCCTACGCCGGCTCGCGGCTTGCCGCCGGGCAGTGGCCCGCGTTCTACCAGGCGCCGAGGAACGTGACGGTGCTCTCGACGCCGCTCAGGGGGGGCGGGATCAGCTTCTCGGAGGAGCAGAGGAAGCAGCTGGCGGCGGAGCAGGCCGCCGGCGCGGTGCCGCTGACGGTGGAGGCGAGGGTGCCGGTGCGGGTGAGGTTCGGGAAGGTGCTGCGGACGTGGACGGTGGACGTGAAGGCGACGTGCGAGGTGACCGTGGACAAGCTCTCCGACAAGGCAGCGGCGGCGAACAAAGGGTGCAGGGTCAAGGTCAGGCCGCTCTGGTGGTGGTGGTGACCGCCGGCGCCGCCGCTCAACGGTACTAGTAACAGCCGTGTGCATTAAATACAGAGATGTTACTCACCTTAAGCTGAATTTTCTGAAATTCTCTAGCCATTTTTAGGGTGTATTTACAGATGATTGAGGGTTACTATACCAGTATATCATTCTCAGTTGCAAATATATACATGTAACCGATGAAATCAATACTGTTCTATAGAAAAGATTGCGTCTTTTTTGTACAAAATAAAAGTTATACTTGGTGTGATGCTCAGTTCCTCGGCCATGCAGCTCAGTCAATTAACCAGAGTCATGCTACCGAGTCACCCTTAGCTTCGTCCTCTTGGGTTCCAATCAGATGACGGAATTGCACAATTGCACTGACAGATACGTGAAAAGGAATGGAATTATTATGGGACGCGCATCCTCTGTCTTAACGTGGACAAGATATTGCTAGTTTATCGTGATGCTTCAATTTCTCGCGTGCTATGATATGAATTGTCCGGTTTCAATCCAACCGTCTGGAGTACATGCTGCTCCGTGTCCTTATTGCACAAAGGCAGAGGATGCGCGTCCACACACATAGATATATCCAACGAGGTTATCGCAGGGTTCACCGTAAGCCTCGCCGGCTATCACTATCTATATGGTTTCTTGATCTTGCCTGGTGTTCGTTTGGCCTTGTCCTGCAGCTTCGCTTATGTCAGAACGGCACTCCCTAATATACACCGGCAGCCCCGTCTGAATGTATATTATCCTTAGCTCTTAAGGCTCGACGAACGGTTCAACACGAAGCAGCAGCGTGTTTGCCTGCCACCAATTGTCGCGGTTCAGCGTGTGTGTACCTATCACCCTGACCTCACCCTCTGATCGAGTCTAAACTCTGCTTGTGAAACCGTTCGTGCAGTCTGTGTATGTCAATTGGGTAGTTGTTAACTATCTGTGTCATACCAGGACCATGCAATGCAGTTGAGTGCAGTGCAATACCTGAACTGGATGATGTAACCAGAGACTGCAGAAGCATGTTTTTGTTTTTGTTTTCCTCTTTTGCTCCTCCCAGCTGGAGCTGGCTCAACTCAAGCAAGGTATATATATAAAGTATATATCAGTATGTATATATGTAGCTGCATCAGCCAGCAGAAGCAGAGTGATTCAAGCAAGTAACTCCAGAAATGAGCAAGCTTGCAAGCAGGCAGCTGGCTGTCCTCCATCAGTAGCCAAGCCCAACGACTCATGGTCGTCAGGCTGCATCCAGGACTGGTATAATATAGTAGTAGTATATGCTCATCATTTAATAGATCAGAAGGAAAAAAGGCTCTTAATCGCCCTTTTCTGAAGAAGAACCAGGCATCACTCAGTATATTTTCGCTCTGATTAGGTGAAGCCTGTATCTGGCTGGCCTTGTTCAGGAAATTCAGAACTCTAAAGCCCTGAACCCTGATCCGGCTCTCTGAGTTTTCCTGTTTCTCCTTTCTCGGTTTCTCGTGACAGCTTGCACCTTCACTTCAAAATGTCCTGACAATGTATTGCCAGTTTGCCACAGATAAAAGAACAATAGGTAGATCGAAGCATCATGCATGGAACCCAGATCAACAAGCAACAAAACTCATTCCTTGCTGAAACATACCAGTGCTCACATATGTTTTCCATTTTGCAAACAGTAAAGCTGGGTTGTCTCAGCTATGCTATATAGCCTATATTTGCATTGTCCAATGAAGGGATACATAAGCTCCAGGAGTTAGTGACAAGAGCATCATTACGATATATATTACAGTAGAACTAGATGTTGCAATGCTGCCACTTCAAAAGGATTTCTACCTAGTGCTACTGTATGTACATGACAAAAGGAACCTGCTGATCTCACTAGCGAGGATATACCAATCTCATCACTTGTTCCTTCGCCTAGAAGTCCTAGTTGGCTGCCAAGCGCCTGCAGATGGCGCCTCCTGAGCAACCTCGACTGCTTCAGCTTTTGTGCTTCTCAAACTTCTCCTAGGCATCACCCTTGATGGGCCTGCGTTTCCATTTTCTTCCACCAGTTCAGCTTTGACTCCGTTGCGTGCGTCTCTTCCTCGAAGAGCAGTTGGCTGGTGGGGCCTGAGTCACCTGACCTTCCCCAGGCTCATTCACATCCTCATCGCAATCGTCTTCACCTTCCAACCGGGGCCATTCAGTACCACAGCCAGGGCAAGCTCTTGAAGCCTACATATGAAAATAACTTAGCAAGCTGTAACTTTGAACATCCACATGAGTAACATTAGAACTACATATTTTAGAGTACAAGGCAGGACACACACATACTCAACACACACCACACCCACACCACCCACGCACACACGTGTGCTTCCCCTTATCAGTAACCTTGGTGAGCTCAGTGCACACAAGCCTAACCAACTGGCTACAGGCTAGATTCCAACACTGCAACTAGATTACAGAATTAGGCAACTACCTTTCGATTTGAAAATTTCTTCTTTACACAGTACTCATGAATTCTTACGTTGCATCCCTCGTTAGGACAAGTTGATGCCTGTTGTGAAAATAAATTAGCGCAACAACGTCAGTGGAGTATAGGGTGCATAAATGACATGAGCAAGGCAAATGCAAATAGTAGAGTAATCACATATCAGTACCTTTATACCAGCTTCATTGCAGACCTCACATGATGGGATATTGTTACTACGGAACCAACTCCGAAGATCAAGAAATGATCTGATCCCCAGACCAATCTTGCCTGTGGAAGTGTACGACAGCCAACGATCTTGTATCAGTTCCTTAAGGGTTTTCTCCTTCTGGGAGAATGAGAAGTTTGTGATCGAAGTAGGAAGACGGGATACACTGTCCTGTGAACTGTCTGCAACAACGACCTGGCAGCAGAACATCCAATAACTCATGTTACCATGTTGCAATGAAGATTAAACTGTTTTAGTAGAAATGATACATTTCATGCCAAAAAAAGGAACAAATATATATAGAAAGAGTAAATTGCACCGCAGGTCCTTAAAGTTGTCCTGCGTTTTCTCTTAGGTCCAAAATTTCCAAAACCGGATAGTTGGATACACGAAGTTACCTTACCGTTTTAACTAGGTCCAAAATGGTAGGGAGAAAGTGGTTTTGATGATATGTACTGTCTAGTTAGCATAATCCGTGACCAAAAATAGCCACTTGTCATCTCAAATCAATAAAAAATAAATTCAAATTGAAAATTAAAAAAATACTAAAATTCTAAAAAATCAAAAAAACTCTAAAAATCTCTTAAATTCTTTTAAAACTAAAAAATCCTAAAATTCGTAAAATTAAATAATTTGAAAATTCAAAAAATCTAAATTTTTTTAAAACTTAGAAAATCTTAAGAAACCTTAAAATTTTCTAAAATTCATAAAAATTATATAATTTGAATAAAACAGAGAGAGAGCGTGCAATGGAGAAGATTTGGCATTTTATTTATATTTTATATTTTTATGAATTTTAGAAAAGTTTTAAGTTTTCTTAGGATTTTCCAAGGTTTTTCAAATGAGTTTTAGAATTTATTTTTTTTGCAAATTTTAAAAAATTAAGTTTTTCTACGGATTTTATGATTGTAAGATTTTTAAAGAATTTTAGGTTTTTTTTAGAGTTTTGTAGAATTTTTGGATTTCTTTAACGGATTTTCAATTTGAATTCATTTTTTATTTAGGATGACAAGTGGTCAATTTTTGCCACATATTATGCTGAGTAGGCAGCCATGTCATCAAAACCACATTGTCATACCACTTTGAACCTAGATGAAACGGTAACGCAACTTTGTGTACCCAAATATCCAGTTTTGAAAATTTTGGACCTAAACGAAAATGCGGGACAACTTTAAGGACCTACGATGCAACCTACTCTATAGAAATAATGGCATGATAACTGCAAACATAAGAAACTACTATGTTCATAATTAACTGCTTGTAAATATAATTGAATGAAGCTAAAACACAAGCACAACTATTCATTATAGCTAGACACATGGTAATGTGTGATGAATAGAGTATGCATGTGGACAATTATGCTCCATTCATGGTCACACCTTCAAGATATGTTCAAACCTCAACATTTATGTCCTAAAAAGCTAGAGTTACATGCTTATAGAGTGGAGTACTAATTTTTGGAGCTAGCTGGCTAGTTATCATGTATAGCATATATTTAAAGTTCTTTTCATGTGTAAAAATACCATAAAAGCATGCAAAAAAATATTATAAAAGTAATAAAATTGTTTAAACAAAAAGGGTCATGATTCCAGAATGATTTGCAGAACAAACCTGGTTCTCAATACGGACATTGAGAGCATCAATACTGGTTATGCTTCCATTATTTCCAGCTTCATGAGTTATTGCTTCTAACTGCCACAAGAACCATTGTTGATAGAGTTGCATGAGCATATATGAAAGTTAATGCAGCATACAGTATGTTTAACTGGGCTAGCATGATTGCATACCAGTCCCTTGTAAAATGCAATCTGTGGTACAGAATACTTTGATCCAAGCTTTGATTCTTCATCAGAAATATTATTGACCACTCCATAATACACCATTCCATCATACTGATTTATGCACGCTCGCAGCTCAAACTGTAAGTATGCCAGCTCCTTGTTGATCTTGAGAAGTATATCATTGAACAGTTGCTTATGAGTGGCTGCAGGCCATGATATGAAACATAAATGATTGGAAACAAAATGAAGTGCAGCTAACTGGATTAGGGAAAATTTTGCACTTTGTATGCTATATGTTTGGTAAAAAATACTACTTTTTTAGTCAAAGAACAATCAGATTGCAAGCGAACTGAAAGTGTTATGAAAATTCAAAAGGTAAAAAACAGAAGATGCAAGTTTCTTAACTGATTGTGAATGGACCAGTTGATCCTCCGATGAACAATCAAACTTCCACCTTTTTTTTTTGGAAACCGAACAGGTCATGGGACAAATCGAGTTAAATGATGGGGTAGCAAAATGAGAACTTGAGTATAACAAAGGGAAAAGCAGAGGCAATGGCCATCGTGGGTGTGGTGCTACATCAGTAAAGCCACAACAATACTCAACAAAACCAACTTTTAATGGTTAAAAAAATGATCATCAGGGGGAGAGTTGTACTACATAGTAGCATTAGCCGGTAAACAAAAATACCACTACCACATTGAACAGGCACAGCTGACAACAAAATACCTAGAGGCGCATTACATCGAACAGTTGGGGGGCACGGGTACAGATAAGAGGGATTGAATCTAACAGGAGTGGGGGAGAGAGGCGAGCAGGGCAGGTACCAACCAGGGTTCTTGCCGCCGGAGATGGCGGTGAAGAGGGCGTGGAAGTCGGCCTCAGGGAGGGGCCCGCGGGAGAGCAGCGCCTGCAGCAGCGCGTGGTGCCGCCACGACAGCGGTGCCATCTCTCCTCCCTCGTCTTGCTCTCACCGGAAACCCTAGCAAGGCGCGAATCGGAATCCCGCCGTCGGGGAGCCAAGGTGGGGGAGTGAAAGTGGAATCGCTCTACCTTCGTGGTGATGGATTGGGTTTGGGGTCTCGTGTTTTCGCGGGAAAAGAAATGGAGAAGAGGCGGGAAACTTTCGTGGTTTTTTTTTTTCCTTTCGTGGTGAAAATCAACAATTTGGCCGTAGGATTTTTTCATCGGAGGTAGCATGTTAGTTTGGTTTTATATTGGGCCAAGCGTTACTCTGAGATGTACAGCGTTTCAAATGTATGATAAATGGTTCTACTTCGCCTCCTTAATTATACATGTCGGTGCACTTACCCATGACCTGAGAAACCGGATATTCTGCCCCATAAGTATACGAAATGGTGCAAATAACCCTCTATGCAGTTTTCAAGGTAGTTTTGTCATCAGGACGATCCACTTGGACAGTTTCACCACCTAGGCTACACCTATGATATTTTTATTTTCTAAGATCATTTTTCTTGCTATGGGACCCACATGTCATCCCATGTCCCTCTCCTCCTCTTGTCTCGCTTCCTCCCCTTGCACCGAACGGCGGCGAGGCTGCACCTGCACCACCTAATTCCTACAGAAGATGACGGTGCAGATCCTTCCCTCCTCCACGCATCGACGGGCTCGTGCTTCGCGGAGTGCGGGACACCTTCACCGCCGGCCTAACCTTGCCCTCGTGTCGATCAAGTCATTCTTTTTCTTCCTCTCTTCCTCTCATCCCCTCCCCTCCAACCGGCCAAGCCAGCTCTACCACACAAGCGCACCCACCTACGCCCATGAGAGTCGTCGCGCCGGCCATAAGCGCCCGACGCTGGTATAGGAGCCTTGTCTTTTAAATGATAATAGGAAGCGAAAAAATGGGAAGGGCTAGAGCTTGTGCGTTTGATCTGAGTGATTGTCTCGTAGGCTCATCGCTCACTCCCCATTGCATACTCTGATTATGATACTGCATGCATGAGCCAGATCGAGCAAAACATGGTGGGAATAGCTTGCTTTTGTACAAAGGAAATATACGTTTTTGCGCACATGACACCAAGGCGACCATTGCGCTACACACGCAAGCGCGGGTCAAGTGCAGTTTATTGTGCACTATAGCTCCTTGCCTAGAGATCTAGATTATCACCTGACCTATCGGGTCCTGACCCGACCCGACAGCCAGGTAGAGGTCGGTCAGGTCTAGGTCAGCCTCTGCCCCAACCTAACCCACCTCGACCCCGCTCTTACTCTCATTACAAGTACTATTACTCAGCGCTTGCTCCCTCGACCTCAATCCCTCTTGCGCTCTCGGTCTCTCTTGTCTCCTGCATCCTCCTGACCTCCCCTAGTATTTCATCTACTTCCTCGACCTAAGTCCCTCTCACGCGACACGTCAGCAACAGCTCCCCACTCCCGCCGCCTCCCCTTCCCTCGCATTGCTGACCATAGTGGAGGCCACGATGTTGACCTAAGGGAGACAACAATGCGGAAAGCCGGAGCGGTCGTCCCAGAGTAGCGGAGGGGATGATGCGAAAGGGAAGCGGTGGTGTGGTCCATGGAACGACGGCAACGGCTTCCCATGACGTCGGCGACACGACAGTGATGGCTCCCATGCGGTGGCCCTCGATGCGGCAGTTGCAGGCGATAGGCTCTTCCTCCTCCCCACGGCGGCAACGGCGAGTGCGGCAGGCGGGCCGACACTTCCTCCTTCCCATGATCAGTGGCAACCCACTCCATTCCCTCCTCCAGTCCACCTCAGGTTGAGGTCGGCTAAGCCATCGGCAGGACAGGGCTGGTCCGAGTCTGTCGAGACCCGATTTTACTAAACCGAACCCCTCCGTGTTAACAGTATGTGTCCTAAGGATCAGTACTCATACCCACGGTACAACAAAGATATACTATCAATATCAACACTGTATTAACTAATAAAATAAATAAGAGTACGGCGAAGCTACTTATTACAATAGTTTATAACATCAAGTCCTGACTAATACAAATAGAAGTAAATAAAGATAATGTCCCATCATGGCCACATGCACACACACTGAACGGGAAGTAACTAGTAGTCCGGGGCACCCTCCGGAAAATCAGTAACGTACTCCTGTCCTGCTTGTGGGATAAACAGTTCCGAATGAAAGCCGGGGTTAGAACGCAAATGTTATAAAGTCTTTCCTGGGAAGGGCCAGATTAAGGCTCATCCTATGAAAGGTAATGATTTATTTACATAAAAGAATTTTACTAAAAGTATAAATTTATTTAAGAAATAATAAATAAATAATAAGCAGTTCTTATGATTAATCTTAACAGTAACATTAATATGGTATAATTCTCAATCTCAGTGTCTCCAATTCCCAACAGCTCATATGAAAGTCTCAATATAGTTGTCATCTCGTTCTTATTCATCATAGATCATCTAGCAGTAGTACACGACCGTATAAACCTTACCCAAGTCAAATTAATTAAGAGGTATAGTTACGATGTGAAAAACCACCAAGATGTTCATAACTGAAAGCTCAGTCATTCGAATGGGTTTACACTCTGCAAAGGTTGTACGCTTTTCTCGTAAGATATGATACTCTTCCGTCGGAGAGCATCATAACAAAACCTATTAGAAGACTAACATCGGAGTTGCCACGGTTATACCTGACCGCACATTTACCCGATAACTCTTTGGGGAAATACACAGATGATGATGCATCCATTGGGACCCCACCTGCGGTGCAAGTACGGTGACAATCCCTATATTATTTTTCCTCTAAATTAGGCCACGTCTCATACCATGCTTGCGGTCGCACTATAAATTCTTAGTTAAATCCATCACCATCATCGATCCTTAAGGACCGAAGCAATAACTCAGGTTACCTGCTCCGAGTCAAATTATTAGTTGGCCAAAATTTTATTTAAAGAGTGAACAAACCCACCAGACACCAAGTTCTCCATTCTCATAATTGGGTTCTTTAATGATGATCATAGGAGTGAATCACTCCTTAAAACTATCTAAGCAATGCTAGCCATCTAATTCATGAAAAACAGTATGAAATTATATAATAATATTATCCTGAGGCGTTTCATGGTAATGGGTGCATATTATATAAATAAACAACATGCACTAGGAATCTCTATGGAAATAAATGCATAATTTAGATAAATAGCAATTTTTGCAAAATCTAGAAATTAGGATTCTAGGGAAAGACTTGACTTCCTGATCTTTTGGAACCTGCTGGACATCAACTGCGTCGAGGGACTCTCCTTCGTCGCCTACGTGATCTATCGCACGCAAAACAAGAAAATCACAATAAATACAAGAAATAGCAAATAAATTGAACATTTTCATAAAAATTACAGTAAGTAATATTAATTTTCTGGATTTTTAGAAACTGGAATTGCCAGATTTAGAGGTAGGATGAATTCTCAGCAAAATAGCGAAGGAACACTATTCACTAAAAATCCTAAAAATCAGAAAAGTTACTGTAGCAGCGGCTACTAGTGTAGCTCGCAGGGTGGCTGTGCAATGGATAAGAGAGGGAGAGAGATCTGATGAGAGGGAGTGAAAGAGAGTGAGAGAGAGAGCAATCAGGAGAGAGAGACAAAGAGAGACCGGGAGAGAGAGATGAAGAGAGGGGTGGCTGACGGTGGGTCTGGCGAGGGGCGATGGTGGCGGCAGTGCAATGGCAAGGCGGCACCAGGGAGGTCCGAGGCCGGTAGCGACAGCAGTGGCAAGGACGGGCGGCGAGGCTGCAACAAGGTCGTCGTGGCAGTGGACGGCGGTGGAGGCTGCTGGTGGCAACTCCCAGCGGCGTGCATCGGCACGGGAAGCGGCGCGTAGGCGGCGGCGTAGGATGACACGACGACGCGAAGGAGGAGAGGTGGCAGTCCGGCAGCAGTGGCGCACGCGACGGGTGGCTACAGTGGGACGGCACAGCCTAGGGCCTAGGCGGCACGATCTAGAGCGACGGCTAGCGGCAATGCTAGAGTTCAAGCAGCGGCGCAGGCGGGACAGAGCGGCAGCAGCGACAAAGACAAGGGTGGCGTCCAATGCCATCTACCTCAGCGTCATGGCTCCGGCGATGACATGGATGGCTCTGGCTTCTATCTTGGTCAATGGACGGCGTTTTTGCTAGCATTGATAACTTTGGCAGATTGATTTAGGGGAATTAAAAATTGGTTTTAGGGAATTGGGGGAATTTGCGACGTTTGCAGGTTTATATAGTGGTGAGTTGGAGATAGGTTCGGATTGGGCTAAACATGACAGATGAGGGGTCGAATTGGACTGGGCCAAGCCACGACCTTGAGTTTTAGGAGTCAAACAACTAATTGATTTTGAATTCGAAAACTTAGGGGTCAAATTTTAAGATGTCATAGGGTCGGGGCAGCGCCGTGGGATCCATGACGACGCCCGAGTCAGGTCGGTCGAGGCATGACCCGGCTCGGCCCAACCCATCTAAATATCTATCCTCATCCATGCCTCCCGAAACGAATTCTCGCTTCGGCCGTCGATCTCATTGGCCACAAAAGCACGACGTGGCATCACACAGGCATCTCTGGGGCCACATGGTTGCAATCATCCTACCACGAGGTGTATAAGTACCTATTGCAACATTGTCATGTGTACGTGTTTGTAACATTTAAAAAGAATATTTGCAACATTTTTATGAGCCAATTATAAAAATTTTTTACATAAGTTTGAAATATTTTTCACAATGTCCAATCCTATCAATCATGTGAATAATTTTCCCTTGAAGAAAATACATTATGAAATCAACAATATTATTTACCAATTCAATGTAATTACACAAATAATTTAGGTACAATTTGATAAACACAACTAATCAATCGAAGATATAACTAAAAATCTTGAAAATTGGAAAATAAAAAACTATATTTTCATAGTAGGCCATGTGAACGCTGTGTTCTAGGACCACCATCATGGCCAGCCAAGTTAGAAACATATCCTGTGCAATCCTCACCTACCGTGCACTTGTGCACGCCATGCATGCCAGCCCATGGATTGTAATTTATCGCCACTATGTCTGAAGGAAACAACTTTAGGATTACACTGCCGTCACTCCTCTGCCCACTAGCACTAAAATGTTTACGAAAACCCCCTCGACTGTTCTTCCTCTCTTCCGAGGTCCACAAGTAGGTTGCTCGCTCCCTGCTTCCTAGGGATCTCTCTAGGGCTTTCCTCGCCGAAGCCATCCCTCTCTCCCCCCATCTCCGATGAAGCTTGCGCCATCGCTACGCTCACCGCCTACGTCGTTGTGGCTGGCCGTTTCCTCTCTCCCTCCCATCTAGGGATGGCAATGAGGCCTAGTCCCCCGATCCCCGATAGGGAATTTGTCTACTAGGGTACAGTGATGGGGAGAAATAGCTTCCCGCATGGATGGGTATGGAGAAAATCCATTCCTGTCGAAGATGGCAGGGACGGGGACGAAGAAAATACTTCCCCGCAGGGGCCCAAAGGGGACCCGAAAGTTTGGTCAAGTCCAATCCTTCCACTCTAGGCCGTAGCCCACCCCTAGAAACTAATTACTCGGGCCACTTCCTCGAGCCTAGTCTAGTAACAAGCCCATCTATCCCTAACCTACCCAGCCACTGCCCCAATTCTCCCTAGTCCTCACGCGGCCATTGCTATCCTCACCTTCCTTCCTCCCAAGCTAACGCCACCCCTACTCCCTCCCATGCTGGACGTCGACCTTGCTCGCGTTGGCTGCCGGCCTTCCCCCTCCCTACAGATGCCGCCCGCCCTCTCTTCTCGACCCTCCTCACGATGGATTTCGTGCTTGTGCCGCTGCGATGGCAGTGCATGTGCGGGAGAAGGCGACGTGTCTGCGACTGGAGGAAGGTGCTGCAGCAGCACGTGGCTCGGTGACTCCTTGCAGCTTCCCTGCTGGCGTCAACCTCCTTATTAGGTATGTCTTTCTGTACGTGCATATGCCGACCGACATGGATGCGTATGCAGAGATGGGTCCTGTATGGGTCCCGTTACCCGAGTGAAAACAAGGACGAGGAGTGAAAGGAATCTCCTATCGTGGGGACAGGGGCACTCCCCGCCGGTAAATGCCCCCATTGCCATCCCACTCCCATTTCTGGGTCGTGGCCGTCTTCCTCCTAAGTGCACGAGAGTACACAGACGACGGTGGGTGCACGGGATACGTTCCCACTTCGCAGCCAAGTTTGTAGAGCACAGAATGTTAAGGTTGGGCTACTAGAAACACTAGTGGTCTGTCCAAAACAGCTTACGAGGTCCATTGTCGGCCAGTTTTTGGTTGGGCCTACTCATATATTTGTGCTTGTTGGGCCGTTTGGCTTTGAGCCGAGGCGAGCTGTGCAGTGAGCCCGAGCCAGGCTAAGCTTCCATGGATGGATGGCACGACGACACGACATGTCCGGCGAGTGGCGGTGCAATTCGCACCAGCGCAGCACAGAAGCATCGCTTCTTCCTTCTCCCTTCCCATGGCGTCGCCGCTTGCTCGCTCCGGCTCCGCCGCTGCCGTACGCTACGCCTTCACACCCGCCACCGCCACGGCTTCCCCTCCACGTCCGTGCGTCCTTCACCGCCTTCGACGCGGGGGGCGGCGCAACGCCGACCTCCGCTGCCGCCGGCGTCTCCTCACTGCGCGGGGCGAGCGCCCGGCCGACCCGGAGCCCGACGAGGAGGAGGAGGAGGATCAGTGCTCGGCTGGGTTCGACGCGGCCGTGGCACTCTTCAACAGCGGGGAGTACCACGCGTGCCACGACGTGGTGGAGGAGCTCTGGTACGGCGCCGAGGAGCCGGCGCGGACGCTGCTCCACGGCCTCCTCCAGTGCGCCGTCGGGTTCCATCACCTCTTCAACCAGGTCCTCTCCTGATTCTTCCCTCTCGAATGCTCTATCGAATCAGCTGGACCCTCCAAGAACCTAGATTTCTTGATGAATTTGGCTGTCCGGGGGCGCAGAACCACCGCGGCGCGATGATGGAGCTCGGGGAAGGCCTCTGCAAGCTCCGCAAGCTGAGCCTACAAGACGGCGGCGGCGGCGGCGCCCCCTTCGCTCGCTTCCGGGAGGAGGTCGCCGCCGTGCTCAGCTTCCTCTACCGCACCCAGAAAGAGCTCGCCGCATGTACGCACGCGTCATCAGCTACCTACCTTTCAGTCCTGTACAATCAGCTAATTGATTGTGTTTGTTCCAGGCACCGACGAGCTGTGCTTAACCATGGATGGCTCCGCGAGCTCGTACCAGCTGCTCGGCAACTTCGCCGCCGGGCAGCAATTGTACCGGCTGGGAGCCGACGTAGATGGCGTTGCAAGCATAGTCTTCTCCGCACCTGAGAATCAAGGGGCAGGCGCAGCTCCAGTAGTTCGTCCCAGAGTGAAGCTTCCAAGACTACACGCCACGGAGCAACATCTAACAGCGCTTCAGTGCGCATACGAATATACCTAACCTAGCTAGCTAGTATACAGATGCGCCTATTCTCATCTCAGCTAGCCTCCTCAGGGACTGGGAGTGCTACTGTTTCTATTTGTATCAAGGGTTAATTGGAGTCATGCTTAATGCAAAGGGGTCAGTTATGATATACGCGGCTAGAAGTTAGGGACTGCCTATTACATAGTTTCTTGAAAATTAAAAAACTTTCAGTCAATTTTTGTGACCATTAATTGGATCTATCCCTCCCTTCCCTGTATAACCTGCCTCCCCCTAATCCTCACTGCCGCCACCCACACACATAACCCCTACTCATCCTTCGTTTCTCTCCCTCCTCCGTGCTGCTCCTCCTCCGTTGCTCCTCCGCCACCACCACCGCATCTTTCCCTAGCCCTGTTTTCATCCTTTGCGGCCCTAGTCCCAACCTCCTTCCCACTGCCTCTTAAAGATATTTAGCCTTGTCGACAATACTCCGGCCAACTCTGCCCTTTGCGGATCCCATGGCCGAGGTGGCGCCGCCACCCACCACCCACCACCTAGACCTCCACCTCCTCGTTCTCCCTCTAAGTCTGCAATGGCGCCGAGGGAGGGGGGCTCAAAGGAATCCTAACCTAATGGCGGTGGTAGGATGACCAGAGCCAGAGAATATGGTGACACAAGATGGCGAGATGAGTTGATCGACTGAAATGTAAAAAAGACCAGTCGTCCATGAAATATCAATCTCGATTAAATTAGCTCCGATTCATCCTAGAGTGAACCTTCAAAGCTTGCTGATAGATAGTTATTGTGCTATATAATATAAATATACGTGGATCTAAATGTACATGAGTATAATGATAAGAAGAGTTCAGGTAGGTGACATGCCTGAATGCATCTTCCTCCGACATGAACAAGAATAATTTATCGTTTCATTCACATGTATAACTTATCATGTCACTCTCGCAATTAAGACCTTGCCGTAAATAGTTAGACTAAGATTTTCAACCTTTGGGCCATGTTAAACTCCACAAATGTAAATCCCTGGAATTTACAGCTTTTGGTGAAACGAATACACACGTGTGCATTAAGTGGGACTATATGTACCCGCACGTCATGCAGGCTTTAAAACCTCTGATCTAGATCTTAGCGTAAGTTAAAGGCGTCGCGTGTGGTGTATGTGGAGTTTTAATTTGAGTTCTGCTAAGTTGCACCCTTAAAAATTAAACTCTAAATGTGAAATGATTCTAAATATGGTCTGCCACTATAATTGTCCTCTCGATCTCCTGCAGTCTGCACACCATTTGCTACTACAATTACCTTACCTGGCATCGGCCTACGGAGCATAGGGGCTATTCAAGTTCTACTACTAGCACGGAGATGGAGGCAAGATAGACAAACACTAGTATCCAAGCGTGGAGTGAACGCTACAAAAAAAAAAAGTCATATATACTGATATATTGTCAGTTTCTAAATGAACATGCTAGAAGAGATAAACTATGTCGGTTCTATTTACTAAGCGACAGAAATAATTTATTATCTATACCGGTTTTAACTAGCAACCAACATTAATATTTAATTTATTAATTTATGAACGGGCATAGAAAAGTATGAAAAATACATGTATCAAATTGTAAATAGAACCGACATAGATAACTAATTTTGCGGACAATCACTTGGCATTATTGTAACTCTATCGCTCGCCACTTCGAACGATTCCCCATTCCCTACCACGCCATGTCAATCTCTTCTCTACCCACTCACCGCTCTCGTCTCAGTGTTCCAACTGGTCATCGCTAGAGCTCTCGCGCGCTCTCGTTAGTGCCTGATTCACTGCCGTCATCAAAGAACTCCGACTTGGAGGAGGAGGAACACTCTGATTCCAACTTTGGAACGGAGGAGGAGCTCGACGGTGAGGAGAATCCGGAGGCCGAGGAGAAGCGGTGTCTTGGTCCCACCACCCTCTTCCCGTTACCCAAGCAGCAATGTGGTGTGCGGTGCCGCCGCCTCCTACAACGACAAGGATCATCCCACCGCTACCGAGGAGGAAGAGGAGGAGGAGTTGGAGAAGAAGGACGATGACGATGAGTTGAAGGATGAGTGCCAGGCCTGATGGTACAATGACTACAACATCAATGACTCCGACAAGAATACGGCCCTATATTCCTCGTACTTCAATGACTTCTCCCACCAGGAGGGCCTGGAGGACTACAACGATGACGATGAACCCTACTTGTGGCAGTAGGATGTAGTAGGAGCTAGCTAGCTCAGTGCATCAGCGCTAGATAGCATATTATTTTTAAAAAAATTAATAATATCGATTCTATCCATAAACTGACACAGATGGATGGATCATCTATGATGGTTCCCAACTAGCACACATGAAGTGTCACGGCAGTAGCTCTTTTCTTGCAGTGGAAGTGAATACATCCTAATCCCTACTGCTATATATTCACATCAAAATCTATTGTCTACTCACTATCCTTAGTCCATATGAGACTACTCATTCATCATCATTGTGACTGGGATGGGGTTTGCGAAACCCATAAAAACTGTTCAGTTTTGACGGTTTTTTAGCTTATCGGACCGATTTGGTCTAGGCAAACCAAGGTCTAAAACCGATTCAAAATTTTTTTTTTTTTAAAAAAAAATCAAAATCAAGGAAACCAAACAAATCCCAAAAATATTAGTAATATGTTTGAAGCCTTTGGCATGACTTTTTTTATATGTAAAAACAAAACATGCATGCCTTTTTTAACGTTGTTCGAGCTGAATAAATTGAAAAAACACAAAATAGAGGAAAAAGGAAAAAAAAAAAAGAACCAACCCACCTGTCTAGGTGACAACTTTCTTGGTCCAATGAAGCCCTGTTAAGGGGAATATATACTCCCTCCAGTCACAAATATTGTTTGAGATACCTGCAAGTCAAAGTTTTGAAACTTTAACCATACGGATTTAAAAAATATTTAGATTGAGTATGCGAAAATTATATATATACTTTCATCTCTAAATGTACTCCCACAATATTGTAATTTTAGTTGGTTTTCAAATAAAATTTCAACAACAATTATAGGTTAAAAATGTATTTTGTGGGTTTTATAAATAAATTCTAACAATAGAGAACTTTGCCTTAATTAGTTCTGTTCACGCTGAAAGTTGATGGTCAGCTTAAATATACTGTGCACTTAGGGTTTTGGAACTCCGTCAGCACCAAGTTTAGGGTTGAAGACGTGCCAGTCGATTTGACCAATAATCGGTAAGGTAAAGAAATTAATTAGCTTAGATTAGCCGATTAAATTCAAGAATATTAGAATATCCTGTGGAGTTTAAAGACAAGGTCAAAAACTCAATACATCCAAAAGTAGAGAGAACTATTAGCATAAATAGAGACTTAAACAGATAGATGTAAAAGTAGCAGAAACTATTGATCTAAATAAAAGTTCAAACCAATATATTCATAGGGTAAATAATCTACTGCCAAGCTGACGGGATCGACTAAATAGTAGATCAAGGGATAAACATATTATCAACTAGCCGATTAGATCGTCTAGCTGACAGAACGAAGGATAAACATACTATCAGCTATATTAACAAGTTAATCAAACCAATAGAACGAGGTAAACAGACTATCGGCTAAATAATAAGATACAAGCCGACAGAACGAGGATAGAACATAACCCTTTGCATGAAACAGCGATGCGCATCAATATCGGCAAAGATAATATTTAGATAAACCAAGCGAGAAGATCAGACTTAACCATCACAGTACTCACTTGGGGTTGTACCTTAACATCGATCGAGAAGGCGATGCGCAACAAGTCGATCGAAAGCAAAATACAGCGAAACTAAGTTATTGCTACTCGTAAAAATTGAAAAGACGATTGCATTGAAACAGTAGATTAATTGGTTGGAGACCCTTTTCGAGACCCTTTTTCCGTTACATAGGTTGGCATTTATACTCAAAATATGGACTTGATACAATACGACTAGAACTTTCAAACTTACTATAGATAATCGAACCGACTTAACATATTGTAACACCCCAATCTTTTTTTGAAACAAGAAAAGAAAATAAAAAAATAATATAAAAGAACTAAACATAATATATTCTTAGAAAATGTGTAAATAAGTACTTACCTATGAATAAAGAAACTTAATTAAGCAAAATATCAAAATGAAGAAGGGGTAATTACTTAAAATTCCAAAATAAGCATATAGGAAAAACTTAAGATAAAAATCTATTAGACCAAAAAAAAATTTAAAAAAGAGTTCAAGAAAGAAATTAATACTAAATATATATGTATATATTTGACAAAAATCCAAAAAATTTAAATCTCCGGAAAAATTGATCAAATGCCCAAATGGGCCAACCTTTTCTTTTTATTTTCTTTCCCTTCTTCTTTCAGGCCGAGCTGGGCCAGCCTTGGCCTCGGCCCAATCCGAACCGGCACAGCCAAGCCCACCCGGTGCCCTTCTCCTTTCTTCCTCCTCCTGCTTCGTCCTCCCCACCGGCGCGCCCGACCGAGCTAGCCGGTGTGATAAACCCGAATTTTTGACATAAAATTTTTTCGCATAAATTGCATGAATATCACCTAGATTTACATCTGTATTCTTGTATACACTTAAAACCTCTAAAATGCTTTTTTGAATTTCCTAAAATAAGAAAGGAAAAGAACTCCTAAAAGAACCTTAAAAAAATTTTATAGAACAAAGGTGATTTTATGCCTTTATAAAATTCTTGGCATTTTTCTGAACTCATAGAGATTTTCCTCACATTTTTCTGATTTCCCTACAATTTTCCAGAATTTTTATAAGCTTCCTAGAATTAAAAACCCGCTGAAAATCCTTTTTGGGAAAATCCTTCCCCGGAGGAAATTTCTCGAGCCACGCGTCGCCTTCCTATTCACGCGCGTGCTCTCCTCTCGCTGACAGCTGTGGCCCGCTTCCGGATGAGCCCGCGCGCGCGCTTTTGGATTATTGAAATCCGACGGCCGCCCGTGCTCCACGTCGTCCCAATCTGACGGTTCTGAACAGATCGTCACCCCGCCGCGCCGGTTGCATTAAAAGAGATCGGAGGGCCTCCGGTGCGCCACGTCTCGAATCCAACGGCCACGACATGTTCTTCCCCGGCCGTCGCCGCCACCCTGCTCTGCTTCGCCGCGCCGCCGTCTCCGCCGTGAGAATCCGCCGGAATCATCATTACCAGGCGACTCCACGCCTAATAGTCCACACTGACATGACCAAAGTGATCCTTGGGACTTGTACTACTCGAGTACTCCCATGGCACGGTCGAAGACCCTTGCCGCCCAATCCGCCACCGCCGTGACCCTGCTCCCATTGCCGCGCATGATGCCATCGCCGCCGCTTTACCGATCCTATCGGCGCCCAATTTTGACGCCCATCGCGCCAAGGCCACGTCGTCGAATTTCATGGCCTCGCGTGACCCATTAATGGCCGCAATGAGAGGGAATCCGTCGCCGGAGGAAAATCCCGGCGAGCTCATCCATCCAACCAAAATCACGGCAAAATTGCTCCCCCTATAAATTCCGAAGTCGCTCGGCGTCCTGGAACTCGTCTTGAGCTCACGAAACCAGCAGCGCGCCACCAGGTAAGCTGCATTTCCACCACTCGGTTCCACCGCCGCCGTTCTCACCGGAGCTCGCCGCCAGAGCGCTCCGATGATCCCCTACCTATGCCACCAAAATCAAAAATGCTCCCCGAAACCTTCTAAAGCTTAAACTCCTATCAATTCCTACTCAATCCCACCGTAACGCCAAATTCACTCTCGCCGGCGTTCGAACTCCATGGCTTATGCCGCCAAGCTACCCCGAAGCTTTTCATGCCTCGATTTCTATCCTAGAACATCCCACATAGCCTCTGGTGACATATACACCTCGCAATTCAACCTATTAAACACTCCCAGAAGAATCCCCAATTCCCCTAGCCTAAGCCGCCACTGGACCTCGTCGTCCGGCTAACTCCGGCCATCCCGAGCCCTAATCCCAGAGGCGAATCATTCCTCACATCCCGTAGATCAAAAGCCCTAAGGTCGATTTGAGCCAAACCCCATAAATCAAAAACGCCCAAATCGGGTTTTCAAGAACCCTAAATTCCCCTGTTCATCCTAGCCCAGATATCGAATCCTTCCAAATTGAAACCCTTAGAGGCCGAATTAGGTCAAAGTTCCTATACAAAAGTTTTTCCAAACGATGTTTTACATCTAAAAATGATTTTTCCATATTTCTAAAACCCCTTCCAGATTTGAATTTAAAGTCAAAACCCTTTCTTTTAAGATTTTAAGAATTTCTAAAAACCTAAGGATTTATTAAAAATAAAACTAATATTTTTAGTAGAATACAGGGACATAAACAAATTTTATAGACTTAAAATTTTTCAATAAAGGATATACTATACATTAATTTCCTATTTATAAATCCTTCTAAATCCATTCTTTTAAATAAAAAGTATAGGGAAATTCCTCCTAAGGCCAAAATACATACCATTTCTTAAGTAAAAATAGAACACCTGTTTTATAGGAAAATACTAGGAAATTCGAGAAGAGACCCCAAATTACTATTTTCTCCTCTCCTACAAATTGTCTTAAAACGAAGAAAAACCCAAAACTCTCAACCCTACTCCCAATACCACCCCTAGACTATTAAAAATGTTTTTCCTGCATTATGTTATAAAAAAAAATCGTTCTCAAATATATTTTGATTATCGCTGTTCTTATCTAAATAACAGAAGAAGAACAAGGAGCGGTATACTGGGTTGAACCACCTGTGGAGGAGGACTACGAAGAAGGGATCACTTATAGTGATAATCAAGGCAGGTTTCTATTCCTTGATGCACTTTGGAATTCCTATTTAAATACTTATGGCTACATTACTTTTTAGTTATTACTTTTCTGGCTAAACCATTATTTCATGTGTTATAAAATGGTCATGCCAAGATACAAACACCAGAAAGCCTACCCCTTGTTGATTAGCCCCATCCTTTGAAGCCTAAAATAGATTTTGAGATATTTAAATTGAGTAGAATAAGTCAATCATTTGCCATGTGGATAAGTAGTATGGAATACTTATCTGGACATGGGGATGTTACGAAAAAAGAATTTTATATGAGCCACCAGGTGTAGTGAAGTTGGACTAGGCGGTAACCCTTGGAGTGGATATATCCTTCAAAATTTATGGCACAATAAAGCTCAAGGGGACATATGCCATACAAGACCTACAATGGTACCAGGTTGTCAAGGGATACAACCTGGATTGTGCTCATATAAAAACTTGGGTATAATGAATAAGAATGACACAAATATCACCCATCCATATATCTGATCAATATGTGGGTAAAGCTGGGTAGGTCCTGCAGGGCTGTTAACAAAATCATCGATGGACCCTACTTCGGGTATACGAAGTTGTGTCAAAATGGGTGATGCCTCTCTTATTCAATAAACTCATGCTTTAAGAGAGTCTATGATGTATGGTGCTGCTATAAGCAGGTAGAAAGTAGAAGGTGAAGAAAGGTGGAAAGATTAAGTACAAAAGTGAAAACGCTTTAACCAATTTAATAAAATTCTCCTAAATCATAAGTTTCTTAAATTTGCTATATATCATCGCATTTACGCCTCTGTAAGAACCCCGATTTTATTGAATTCTGCATGAAATAATAAGTCTTCTACATAGAGACACGCAAATCTTGTTGGTACTTACCCACTATGTGGGAAAAATTATAATATTTTCGGTACTCCTCAACTTTATGGTGAGTGCGAGGAGTTCACTGCAGAGGAACTAGAAAGTTATGGCATAAACTTCTAGTTTACCAATTTCTAAGTTTTCTTGCACTCACAACCTTCGCAACAGTGTGGATGTAATAAATACTTAAAGAATAACGGTTTGTAATAATTTCCCTTGTAAAATATTAAGGTTTCCTATGAATGTTTGGACTTCGGTATTGACTCTGGCGCTGTTGCATCCTGGGTAATCGTGCTTTTGAGGGAACAATTCCGATAAAAATTTCTCGGAATTTGGTCCCCACAGCCGGCGCCGCCCAGTATGGGCACGGATTCGCCATACCGTCGGGGATAGCTCGCCATGGCGATGGGAGGTAGTCCGCCGATTGTGGAGACCATGACCATGGCAATGGTATGAGTCTGCCACGTGGGATACATGTTCCTTGGCTAAGAAAACGTAGTCGCCATCCTGATTTATATGAATACCTGAAGAATTTGGCATACATATATGGCCCGGTACGTCTTTGCTTTTGGAAAAGCTATATATTAGGGCTTTTGACTCTAAAATTTTATGGCTTGATTTAGAGCAAACAAAAGATAACCAACCTCAACCAAAAAGGCTTTACATTCCTAACTTGCATTCGGCAAGATTTTGGTTCACGAGCGCGGTTGAATGCGCGCTCACACTCGCACCCACTCACATTTTAGGTGAGGAGGATGACATCGAAGACCCATATGAATGTTACAGTGGAGAAGATGGTTAGAGGATGAAGACCCAGGCGATGACTAAAGGTCGACTTCAGCCACATGCCTGTTGCTGCCCCGCTACTTCCGCCGTGTTGTCCATAAATAGTTTTAGGTTTTAATTTTGTTATAATAGGCCCTACTTAGCTTTACACTCTGAGCTTTCGAAAAAACTTTTGGACTTTATGTATAATTAATATATAAAGAATGACAAGTTTGATTCCAGCTCATTGTAATATTTATGTGCGGTGTTAGCATGATCCTAGTCTAACACTATGTGCACCAAAATGGGTTCTGAATTTAATCTACTGAGCCGGGGCCCACACATATAACTAAGACTCTCTCTAAATAGAAACTTATCTAAATACATGTTTAAAATATACTACGTAACCGATCCGGACGCTGACTTTCATAACCTTCCTAAATAGGTCTTATCGGATTAGTTTTCTAATTCTAACTTGTTGTAACCAATTAGGAATCTTCTTCCTTATTATGACTCTTAGCCGATCGTGTTTGATCCAAACTCCTAGAATCATCTTTTATATCAGCTTCTTGACCAAATATTTTAATTAGTTTCTATAAGCTTCAGCTAAGTCGAAAATTAGGTGTCAATAAGTTCATAAAGGCAGAGGCTCTAGGATGACGGTTTGTGTAAAAGGGAAGAAAACAAGAAGGTGGCTAAGAATATGTGCCGGGGAATTAGGGGAGCGACGAAAGGAGAAGAGAAGTGATCTAGACTGTTTGGATAAAAAGTCGACCAACAAAAAATCAACTATGTTTCCGTTTCTACCGGGTATGTGGTATCTTTAAAATAAGAAATAGAACTGTACGGAACATAGCTCCAACGTGTAGTATTAGTAAAGGAAGAAGGTTATCTCTTTGATTTATTCGCGTCTCAATTGGAAGTACATCTCTAATTTCTCTGCTTACCATAACATTTCATATGTATTTCTCTCTCTCTTGCACCATCTTCTTTACAGCCTAATATTGTTGAGCGTGTAACTTAAGCGTGTTTGGGACATACTTTTAACATCCACGAGATTGATAAAGCAGAAGGTTGTCTATTGGATATATTTTCATCAATATTATTGGAAGCATCTCTTAAATTTCTTTGTACGTTAATATTTTATCTCTACTTTATCTTTTTTTTCCTCACCTTCTAAGTCCTAGTAGCAACGTAAGCATAGTCGGAGCATACTTGCAACATTCATGAGATCAACGAGGTAGAAGGTTATCTCTTCGATTTGTTCCTATCAATATTATTGAAAGTATGTATATTTTCTTTAATTTTTTTTGGCAATAATACTATTTTTTACTCTCCCTTTTTAATTCCTAATTCCTAAATACAATAGGCATTACAGCCTTACATAGAGATGCCCAAATGGGCCAGGCCAAGTGGGACGATCTGGGCCGGTCCACACTGTTCACCGAACTGGACTGGCCTAGTTCAGTCAACCGAACTGAATCTTGATCGAGACCTTGGCCCGTCGGGCCGGCCTGGCGGTTCATATAGTGGTCGCCCGGCCCAATTCGATTTGGCTTGATACTGTGGCCCACATATTTAATTAAATATACTACAAGAATCGGCTGGAATCTCGAGGGCCATAATCCAGCCCTCGTAAAACAAGAGCAATTCTCGAGGGCTACTTTATAGCTCTCGTAAAGTTACATATTTCTCGAGGGCCCAACGAAAATCCTCGAGAAACTATGCCGCAAGCCAACAGAAATGACGGAGTTACCTGTTTCTCGAGGGCATCCGTTAGGCCCTCCAGAAAATCTCTTCCCTGGCTTTTAATATCTATGGGATTTCACCTCCTCTCTCCCCTGCCACTTCTCGTCCACTTCCCACCCCCTCTCTCTCTCCCACCTTCCTCCTCCTCCATCTCTACCTCCACCGCCGGTGAAGTGGGTGTGAAGGAGGAGCTGCAGCATGGGGAGCGATTGCGGCGTGAAGGAAGGGCGGCAAGCGCCTGGCGGCCCAGATCTGCGGCGCCTGTTCCTCCTCCTCTCCTTTCTTTTCTTGGTGTGGTGGCGGCGAAGCGGCGGCGGCCGATCCGGTGGAGGGCGGCGCCTCTCCCTATCTCTGGCGTGGCCGGTCGCGGCGGATCTGCGGCACCTCTCCTCCCTCCTCGTCGCCGTCAAACTCGGCGACAATGACGGCGAAGGCGTTGCGCGGTGAGGCAACGACGACATCCTAGCGGCGGTCGCGCGGAGGCGGCATGGCGACGGCCGAAAGCAAAGAAGAATTTACCGGCGGCGGCGACGACATCCTAGTGGTGGCCACGGCCAGAGGCGGCACGGCGATGGCCGAGCAGCGGCAGCCTGCGGCGAGCGTGCCGCATTTTTTTTCAAAATTTTTTGAACTCTCTCGAGGGCTTGGCCAAGCTCTCGAGAAACTGTCTGTTGTGCGCCGTTAACGGAGGCTGATGCAGCATTTCTCGAGGGCTTATACCCGGCCCTCGAGAATAGGCTTTCTCAAGGGCTGAACCCTCGAGAAACATCCTTTTTCTCGAGCACGTAACCGCGAGGGCCATTTCTCGAGGGCCAGCCCTCGAGAAATGTGTTTCTCGAGGGTTTTTATGAGTTTCTTGAGGGTTTTTGGCCCTCGAGATTACGTCCAATTCTGGTAGTGATACATATATTTATATGTTTATTTTCTTATGATATATAATTTATTTCTTAGTTTTATAACACATATTTATTAAAGATAATCATTTTCTTATTTATTATATATTATTTTCAGGCTAAAATGGGTCGACCCACTTGTAATCGGGCCAGCTCGGTTATTGTGCAAACCGTGCTTGGATCAAGATCTTGGCTCGTTGGCTCGTTAGGCCTGAAATTTTTTAATATTTTATATTTAAAATAATTCAAATTAAAAAATAATATTTTTTAAAAAAATTAAAAATGGCGCCATCTTGACCAAAAGCGGGACATAAAAATCGCCATTTGAAATGGCGTGGAATTAAAAATCATCCTTTGGGATGGCGACATTTGGCTGGAACTTGCTCCCCCTGCCCGGATCTAGAATAGGTTTAAATCGCCCTTCCAAAGGGCGGGAATTAATCCCGCTCTTTGGAAGGGTGAGATTTGATTTAATTTTGGCGAAAATAGCACGAAAAAATATTTTGGTTTTGCTAAAAAAATCATACATATGGAAATGGCCATATTTTTTCATCTGTGCTGCTGCCCGGCTACTCCTGTCTGCTCTATATATATTTTGCAACCGCGCAGTTTGGCCTCTCATTTTGTTTATTTTTTGGCCAAAAAAATTAATAAGCCCTCTCATTTCGTTTATGTTTTTTAAAAAATAATAAATATGAAAATACCTACCTTTTTTAGTTTTTTCCATCCATTAGAAATTCAAAATGATAACAAATTGTAAATTTCATTTTTTGAATGTGGTTAGGTGATCAGTTAATACATTCCACAACAAATCTCTTGATTCAGAATTTGTTCGATTGCAAAAGGAAGGTGGGAGAGGGAGAGGAGAGGGAGGGCAATTCTCACAGCACAAGTTTCTACAGAAAATAAGATAGACCACACTATTTTTTACGACTTAAAACTGGGAGAAGCATGACGAACAAGGAAAAGGATAGTTACGACATCACGTCAGCTTTGTGCATCGAGGCCACTTCCCCTTCGCCCATGCCTCCGGTGGGGCTTCTCTGGCACGACGTGCCCTCTCTCGTTTCCTCTGTCTCTCAGCCTCCTTCTCCTCCGCCTCCTTTTTACGTGCCTCCTCACGTGCAGCGTCACGCTACTCTTGAAGTTGCCGCCTCAACTCCTCGTCCCGATTGGCTTGATCAAGGAGCCTTTGGTCTTCAGGGTTGATCTCCATGTCAAACCACTGCTCAAATTCACATAGTGGCGGAGGCAACTGCATGAAACATAAATTAGCAAAGTTTCATGTAGAAATATATGAAATACGTACGATTAGTACCATCTAGCGATTTTTCAAGCCCTTCTCCGGCAGGTCGAATGTGTAGTTGCGGCACTTCCCGTACCTCCTCTTCCAAGTTGGAATTTCCTAAGAGCGAACAAGCCTGCAATGATCTCCGCACATGCACATCAGTGGGACAACCCCATGAGGTAGGAGGAGATCCTGGTAAGCTGAATTGCGCGGCCAGTCCTATGCGCCTACCTCTTCCTTTGCTTTCCCCTTTCCCTTTCCACTTGCACGCATCGGCATTTTTGATGTGTGGTTTACTGAAGCTTCTGCGTTGTGTGGTTGCCCTCACGAATCCAGCCCTATTTATAGCCTTTGTGGTGAAGAGAGATGGAGGGGGTAGGGAAGAATTATTGGAGTTCACGGACGGTTCATGGTGCCTCAACAGGCAATGGAATGGGTGTGAGGAGACAATTCATTGTGGTACGTCAGCCCATTCGCATGTGCTGCGTCAGGCTTTCATCGATGCCATGTGCGGTAGCAGGATGCATTTAAATGCGGTGCCTCAGCCCCTGGTACATTGCCATGTGCTGCGTCAGGCTTTCAACGATGCCATGTGGGGTTTTAGGATGCACTTAAATGCGGTGTCTCATGCGTTTGGTACGTTGACATGTGCTGCATCAGGCTTTCATCGATGCTATGTGGGGTGTCAGGATGCACGTAAATATGGTGTCTCAGCCCCCAAGCATAGGGTGCCTCATCCTTTCAACGATTTCGCGAAAATCACAAATTATGGTCACTTAGGGGTTTTCGTAGCGTCACAGGGTCCATCGGATGCGTCCTAAAAATTACAGAAAAAATCATGGGCGACCTATGCAGCGTAGGCTACCAACTATATATGGGTGAGCAGCTTGGACGATGTCCCAGGAGTAATGTATGAAAATGGGAAAAGGCACGCATGGGCATAAAAACCTAAAATTATGGCCACTTAGGGGTTTTCGTAGCCTCGTGGGGCCCATCGGATGCATCCCAAAAATTATGGAAAAAATCACGAGCGACCTATGCAGCGCAGGCTACCACCTATATATGAGTGAGCAGCTCGGACGATGTCTCCGGAGTAATGTGTGAAAATGGGAAAAGGCACGCATAGGCACAAAAACCTGAAATTGTGGCCACTTAAGGGTTTTCACAGCCTCGTGGGGCCCATTGGATGCGTCCCAAAAATTACGAAAAAAATCACGGACGACCTACGCAGTGCAGGCTGCCACCTATATATGGCGAGCAATGATGTCCCAGGAGTAATGTGTGAAAATGGGAAAAGGCACGCATGGGCACAAAAACCTGAAATTATGGCCATTTAAGGGTTTTCGCAGCCTCGTGGGGCCCATCGGATACGTCACAAAATTATGGAAAAAATAACGAGCGACCTACGCAGTGCAGGCTACCACCTATATGTAACATAACCAAAATTTTCCCATAAAAAAATTTTTCCGCAAAAGTCATATTTAAAACTCCTTTTAATTTTTCCTAATTCTTGATAAATTTCCAAAATTAATACCTATTTATTATTAAAAGAAAGTTACATCCATTATTTTTCAAAAATATTTATTACATAAATAACCAATATTAATGCATAATTAAATTCCTTTATTTTTATAAGAATTTAGAAATTTATTTCATATTTTTCGATTTTCCTATAATTTTCTACAAAGTTCTAAACACCATTCCTTTTCGAAAAATCAAAATTACGCTTTCCTTTTGGGAATACGCTTTCCTTCTCGGCGGAGCGCTACTTGGGCCTAAGGCCTGTCTCTTTCGGCCGAATCGGCCTACCAACACCATAAGTGGCCACTTAACGGCCACGATCAAATCATCTTGATCTAATGGCCGATAGCCATACCACTTCAAGGATTTAATCCTAGCCACTCGAATTGATCCGATGGCCAAGACGCGACCACGCCGCCTCCGCCGACTTCAGCCCACAAGACCGTCGTCTCCAACCCGTGGCCATGGCCGCCAAGATTGTTTTCACCGGAAAACGACACAACCGCCATTGGAACTCGCCGCCGCCATTTTGAATTCTCGACTCTTCCGACGCCGCGAACCTCATCCTCCACGCCGCCAACTCCATCCGGCCGCCAGATGATGAATTGCTCGCCGACACGCCGCCATGCCGCCGCCGCCGTCTTCGTGATTTCGTGGCCGCCAAGCCACGGAACACCTATATAAGGGCATCCTCGGCCCGTAATGACTCAAGCCACCACCTCCGTCACTCTTCCACCTCTATACCTCATGGGAGCACTCCTCATGGGAGTCTGTAGCTTCACCACCGCCCAACCTCGTCGCCGACCATACTCCGTTCACCTCTACCCCAGCCAAGCCCACCTAGAGGTAGCCTGAACTCCTCTCTACCTCCCGATCACGGCCGCCTCTCTCCGGCCTCATGCGCAAGCAATGCCGCTCGACGAGCTTCCTTCATGTCTCATGCCGGTGGGCCCACTGTCAGTCACCCGAGCAGTGGGCCAAAGCCCATCTCGGCTCAATTCAAAGCCCATTCTTGTTCATTATTTCTTTTCTTTTTCTTTATTCGAGAAGGTTTTCAAAAATTTGTTTAAAATATTAAAATAGCTCCAAAAATTCTGCCAAAATTTTCAAAAATATAAAATAATATGAAGAATTTATTTAAATTATTAAATCTGACATTTATATAATAAAATAATTAATAAAATTTCAAAAACCTTTTTCCTATGAGTTATTTAAAGTGGTAAAAAGAATAACTTTTGAAAAATTCCCTTTTTATTCTCAATTGGCTCTATCTCGGAACTCCAACATGAGAAATGTTGTCGACCCGATCTCTAGAGCTCAATTGATCCATTTTTTTTATATAAAACCAAAATTTAAATAACAAATTTTCTTGCTATCCAGAGGAATTTCCGAAACTCTGTCAAAATTTTCTTAATATCCCATTTTATAAAGAAAATAATTTTAAAACATAAAATCATCATTTTTCTATCTATTCAAAAATCATATGCATATTTTACTTAAATTTATATCCTTTAAATCTTTGTTATGTTTTTGCTTTTATAGAAAACGACTTAGGACTTCCTGAAACTTCTGAGTTGGATTTTCCAGAAGAATCTTTTGATTTTGAACCAACAACCGAAGAAGGCAGGTTTTCTTACCTCGATGCATTTTGATATACCTAAATTTCTTTTACTTACTATTTATTGCATATATTTTCTAGTTATTTATTTATACATTCCAAGTATGATTTTATCCAAACCTCAATACCTTAAAAAGCCACCCAAAAATGATCAACCTCTGATAAAACCTAGTATAGACAAAAATATTAAAATTTGATTATCTCTTATTAAGATTGGGGAATTGGTTTGTACAAATAAGTTACTTTGGATAACTTATTTGTGGTGGAAAAGCTGTAATTTGGAAGGTTGATTGTATTTATATAGAGTAATTTGGAAACAAGTGTTTTGTTATTTGAGCCCATGGGGTACAAGGAAGTACCACTCAATAACACCAGGTGGAGAGAGTGTGAACTCCCTCGAAATCGTTACTCTATAAACTATAGAAGCAAATTCGGAAACAGTGTTTTGTCGTCTTGGGTTAGAGGAATCAAAGAGTTTGATTGACACTCAAGGACACTAGATATTTGCTCGATCTGTGGTATGAGAATATCTAGATATCATTTGCTTCTATAAAAACTTGGGCTTAATAAATATGAATGACACAAATTTTGCTCCCATCCATGTAGTAGGCCACTATATGGGTAAAGTGGGTAGGTTCTGCAGAGCTAATAACCAATTCATCGATGGACCTTACTTGGTATAAGAAGTTGTGTCAAATGGGTGATGCCTCTCTTATTTATCAAAATCCATGAATTTATTCTATGGAAAATATTGTCTCAATTGTAAATGAATAAGGATGGAGAAAGTTGATAGAATTTGTATTACTATGAAAAATTGTTTTAGAAATAAATAAGACTTTTAAAAATCTAAAATTTGCATGATCACCATAAAGCCTTAACTATTCCTTGAATAATGTCAACATATAATATTATTATTTTCTTAAAGAAACTCTTTGGTATAAAATTTTTATACTTACCCATTACTTGGGAACTGCTCATTTAAATGAACAGATCCTACTTATCTTCAGCAGATATTGAATTTTCTCAAGAAGAAATGGATCTCTTGGTCAAGAATATTAAGTTTTCTTGTACACTCAAACAAGTCTGTAATATAGGAGAAATATAACTGTAAATTACTTTGTTTTGGTATTGTAATAAAGTTATTATTATATCAATTCTGAGGTTTTGTAACTTTAGGGTGATTAGTTTTTCAATATAAAAGTATTGGAAATTGGTCGCCCACACTATATATGGGCGAGCAGCTCGGACGATGTCCTCGGAGTAATGTGTGAAAATGGGAAAAGGCACGCATGGGCACAAAAACCTGAAATTATGGCCACTAAAGGGTTTTCACAGCCTCGCGGGGCCCATTGGATGCGTCCCAAAAATTACAGAAAAATCACGGGCGACCTACGCAGTGCAGGCTGCCACCTATATATGGCGAGCAACGATGTCCCAGGAGTAATGTGTGAAAATGGGAAAAGGTACGTATGGGCAGAAAAACCTAAAATTGTAGCCACTTAGGGATTTCGCAGCCCCATGGGACCATCGGATGCGTCCCAAAATTACGGAAAAAATCATGGATGACCTATGCAGCACAGACTACCACTTATATATGGGCGAGTAGCTCGGACGATGTCCCAGGAGTAATGTGTGAAAATTGAAAAAGGCACGCATGGGCACAACAAACTTCGGTGAACAAAAGATAAAAAGTTGCATTCCCATCAAGTTCAAAATACTAGGGTTCAACAATAAATAGAAATAGAGAGCCTAGTAATCTATGCATCGGCCCTTTTGGGCCGAACCCCTCTGACTGACCCCTCCGGCTGTGGCTTGCGAATCCGTCGAAGTTGTGTGCTAGGAAAGGTGCAGCAGTCCGGAGGGTGCATGTCATGCTGCGGTCGCCTAGGCGCAGTCGGTGTGGAGTGCTCCGGCTGCGACGTCTGAGTCAGTGGAGGAGGTGGCCCCATCACCTGAGAGGCCGCGAGCTCGTCCTGGGAGAGTAAGTAGGAGTCCACGTCGAAGTGGCCGTGGCCCTGGTCCTCCTCTGAGGCAGCATCTGAGCTGTCCCAGTCCGTCAGTACATGACCTAAAATTTGAGGATGTTAGATTTTAATTTATGTGTAGTACAAAAATTATGAAGTGAAGGAGGAACTCTAACCTCGAACATCTAGCCAGGGGGTCGCAATGAACTGAGATCCGCTATGCTGCCCCTGCGCGGACGTCCTAGGCTCATGGGCCTGAGGTCTCCAAGCTGCCTGGGTAGGCCTCAAGGGGGATGTCCCAACCTCGTAGTCTGGAGCCACCATGCTCTCTGAGGTGGCCCATGTGAGGATGTTCCAGCCTCGTAGCCTGGAGTCCACTACGCTCTATGCAGTGGCCCCTGTGAGGAAGTCCCAGCCCCATGGGAGCGCAGCCTCCAAGCTCTAAGCGAGGGCCCCCATGGCGCTGTAATGTTTCAATGTGTTGTTTACCTGAGAATGATATGTCACTGTAGGAAAGACGTACTTACCTACCACGCTGGAAGAAGGGAGGGACGTAGGGGGAACTGTAGCCTCAGATCGGGCTACTGGGCGTCGGGTACTACGCAGCACAAATTTAGGCAAATCGCTCGCGCAACCTTGTCGTAAATCCTCTGAAAGGTCGCTACCATCTCCGCCCCGGTCATCTCAATGCCGCCCTGCAAACGTTGTAGGGCAGTATGCGCATCAGGTAGGACTCGCACACAAGGTCGTGTTGCACAATGGAAGTGTGTCAAGGCGAACTTTACGAAAATAGTAGCATAAAAAACATATGGAAAAGGATAGAGGAAGAAGGTAGTACCACGAGGTAGGCCGCCTAAGCACGGTGCAGTGGGTACGTGTCGGTCATGGTGGCCACGTGGGCGACCTCCATCCGTAAGGTGTGACCAACGCATGTCTGAATCGCGGCAGCGTACCAGCGCAAGTAGGCGGGGTACCATGCGGGGTCATACTCCTGATCCTCCTTGACGCGGTCCTCCAAGGCATGCTCCCACCTCTCGATCTAGGGCTCCATGACAGGTGCCCATAGGAATCCCCTACTGTGGCCTCGACTAGTCAACCTACATAACTATCTAAGTCAGGTTTCAGCGAATGGATAATTAAACGTACTGAGTAAAGGGAATAAGTCTTACTGGTAAGCTTGCGGTGGCACGGTGTGGGTGAGCGGTATGGGAAAATCCGGGTGTAGGCCGAACTGCCACATCACCCGGTGTGACGAATACTCTTCGATGAAGATGTCGAAGAGTAGAGGCGTCATCGTCAGCTAGTACGCTGCGTCACACTCGCACAAGGAGGACAGGCCGTGCGGTGCGCGAGCATAGACTCGCTCGGCAGTGTAAGGGGTCCAAAGGACATCCTCCCGCTGTAGCTCGTCCAACTGCGGCACGTAGTCCGGGTAATCCTTGTAGGTCTGCACATGGGCCCACGTCGACTGCAAAATTAGCACACATAATTAGTAAGTTCACGCTACCGAGATAAACGATTAACAGTATACAGTTAAGAAGGAATACCCGGCGGCGAAACCAGAGAAAGCCCATAGTGGGCCAGTCCCTGCAGATTATCTCATACCTTAGCTCGGTGGTACCTATCGGTGATGCGACGTGTCTCTGTGCTTTTGTGATCTTTTCTTCTATGTACTTTGTCATAGCGGCTAAGTATAGCAAACGACTGTCCGCCATTGTAATAGAGGTTGTTGATATCGATCCATGAAGTATTTGCATGTAGCATGAAGAATTTTCTCGACAATTGCGACAAGAGGCAAAGCCCGCATCCCTTGCATCATCCAGTTGTACATCTTTGCTAAGTTTGTTGTCATGATCACATATCTGGCCCTGTCTTTATCGTATAACAGGAACTACTTTTCCTTTGGATCATTCTTAATCTAATCGGAAAAGCATCTGATTCTAGAACTTCCTGTACTCCTTGATTGTCGTGCGGTTGGTGTTTCTGCAGTCTGCTTCGTGGTAAGTTCGTCAAGGGTCTTTCATAATTTATTAAACTTTCTTTGTTGATTCTGTTTACAGAAAAAATTCATCCGGTGCTTGTTCTTAAAGTGCCTAAAAAAGTTGGCTCCCATGTGCCTCATGCACTACCTACTTTGTATGTCCCTCCATTGTGCATTCCCACGGCTGTCTGAACCATTCTTGATTCCTTCGATTGCCCGTAGAAATCTTGCATACCTATCATGTATGACACAAACATTAGGTCTGCCCAACGCGACTGTATGTTTAAGACGCTTTAAGAACCAGTACCAGCTGTCAATATTCTCCCCCTCGACGAAAGCAAACGCTACCGGCAATATCTGGTTATTGCCATCCACGCCAATAGCCGTCAATATTTGGCCCTTATACTTTCCAGTGAGGAATGTATCATCCACGCAGAGGACAGGGAGATAATACGAGAAGGCTCGTATGCATGGTCCTAACAACAAAAAAAGGCTCGCTGTAGAACCCACTTGCCAGTGTCTAGGCCAATTGTGGGATATCCTTTGATATCATAGTATGTACTAGGGTTCCTTATACTGAAGGTTTGCAAAGCGCACAAAGGTTGGCGTATGATGTTTTGTACGTACCGAACCTCATCTCTAAAGCCTTTTGCTTTGCCCTCCAAGCTGTTGCATAATTTATCTTGTACTAAAATTATTTTTCAATGGCACGAATTATTGAGCGTGGCTCATAGCTGATGTTTTCAACTATCTGTGAATACATAACCACTGCAACAAAAGTTGAATTTAGGTTCCTGTGCCTTTGTTGTGGTTGTTCCAACTGACAGTTGTGCTCCATCACAATCGAACACATCCAGTAATCGATCCACTTTCCTTTGAATGCATGAACCCGTCCAGGGCATCCGAGGACGACACACTGAACGTCATACAGACTTTTACTGGACTTCACAACCCAGAATTCCCTCCTAACAGATAATGCCCAATATTTCATGGTATCCATAACAGCCTCCTTAATAGGGTACATGGATCCCTGTGTCACCTCGTTCTGCTGGTAACCCGATAAGGTTTGGCTACTTTCCTTCACACAAAAATCTTCGAAGTTGTACGAGTTCCACTCAGCCGGGACAAGACGATCTTCAAAACTTGCCTCATCGTCTGACATATCCTCCTCGGGTGCTCATGCTCCTCATCCTCGGCCTCCATCAGTTCTACTTATACTTCAATTTCTTCCCTTTCGTCTGCGACACCGGTCGCCTCATCTGTTCTCGGGTGCTCAGTACCAACCTCCTTCGTCTCCTTGTATCCGCCTATATCTTCCCCTACCTCCTTGGCGCTGCTTGCCCTCTCTCCCTCTTCTGCCTCATCTGCCCCTTCCCTTCTGCACCTGTGGTTTCCAGTGTCTCTTCCACCGTTGCCTCGGTTGTGCCAGCGTCTTGTTTGAACTCTGTCTGAGCAAGCAACACTAGAGGAAAGTGGCATTCAATAGTAATCTCAACATACTGCCTCCAATTCCGTGTAGACAATATCGACATCAACTCCTAAAAGAAACCGTCCCTAACGAGGCTGACCACGGCCCCGACCTCATCATATGTTCTTCCGAGTTAAGCTAGAACGTCAGCAACAACCAGTTTTATAAACCACCTAACGTTCTCTCGGTGGGCCTTGATATCCCTAGTGTCACTGATTCTAGATTACCAAGATCTACCCCATTTGGACCCTACATAATCTCTCCGTCTCCATAATGAATCTGAAAATATAACTTCTCTGCCATTTTCCCTGTAAATAAAACATCGACCATAAATTATTGTATGTGGACATTAATTTATCAATATATACCCTGAACATTAAGTCGTCCATAATTTTTTATGCCATCTATAGCTCACGGGATGAGAATCAAACCTAGGTTTTCATGGCTTAAACAAAACATTGTCTGACAAATCTTAAGCCCTAAACCCTAACCATACCGTATAAGTCAGGGAAATCAGGACAAAGCCTAAACATTGTCTGGCCTAAAGTCAGGGAAATTTCGTAGTCCGACCAGGAATCCGGCTTCTAAAAATACCGTCAATATACCCTAACCATACTCTATATATACCGTACAAAACCCTAGCCCTACAGATATCCTAAATATCTCATTTCACTATATATACTACCTACTTATTGCTAACTTATAAGATTAAAATTGCTATCCTACCATGTTTTCAGTAAAACGATAATACAAGTTGAAAAAAACGATAATACAAGCTGAAAAAAAATTTACCTCACAGCGCGGGTACCGGCGACCATTCTTCCTTTCCTTCTCTTTTTCTCTTTTTCGCTCTGAAGTGAACGAGGCACGCGTCTTGGCGGCCGTGGCGTGGTTGGTCCCTAAAGGCCAAAAATCGCCCTTCCAAAGGACGAGTTTATGCCGCGGCCCAAATATCGCCGTTCCATTGGGGGAATTTTGAAAAACTCGCCAGATGGTGTGGCGACATTTTCCTCCCTGGGCGGCGGCCCGGGCGGGTTTAATATTGCCACCCTAACGGACGGTCTTTTAATGAATCGCCATTTCAAATAGCGATTTTTATATCCGCCCGTTGGGTGGCAACAGAGCCTATTTTTTAAATATTTAAAAGGAATATTAATTTTTAATTCGTATTTTTAAATATAAAAAATTAAAAAATTCGTTACGCCTGATCCATGAACCGGGCCAAGCAGAAGCAAACCAGGCCGGCCCGGTTTCGTACGTTGGCCACCTTTAGCCTTATGTACCGGGCCAAGCGGGCCTGAACCGGGCGGCCCGGTTCCGTTCGCTGGCCACCTTAGCCTTACACGTCGCAGCAAAAACACACACAGAGAGGGAAAAACCACATGAAGAAAACCACCAAACCCTCTCGTCTTCCCCTCGCTCTCCTCCTCCTGCTCCTACCCGGCGGCAAACTCAAGCTCACGAGCTCGCAACCGGGGTACGCATCTCTCTGCCCCCAGAATCTCTAAGCTCCAATCTTCCACCGCAATACGCCCCCCCCCCCACCCCCAACAATTCCTGATTTTTTTTCGCGTTCTTTTCTCTCGATTTCTCTGCGCCAGGATTGGCTCGATCTTGCCCACCCAAGAAGCACAGTATCTTTAGGGTTTTAGCGGGGCCACGGGGGAGTGGAGTTCGGCAGAGCCTTCGAGATGGCGGGCGCGAAGGCGGATGCAAAGGCGGAAACGAGTGGCGGCGGCGGCTCGTTCAGTGAGCAGGGGCTCGTCGAGAAGCTCAATAAGCTCAACTGCTCAGCGGCGAGCATCGAGAGTATCCTTTTGTTTCCGCTGGTTTCTTCCGTGCACGCTTGCAAATTCGGTAGCCTAGCCTGTGCTGTCTCTCCTTGCTATTTCGATTTGTGTAGTGTTGTGGTGAACAAAGCCCTAGATTGCAATGTGCATGAGTAGAGCTGGCCCACGGGATCTCGTTCGGCACTTCAAGTATTGGTTTCTTGCACTGTTTTTTTTTTTGCCTTCTTCTGTTCCATGTAGCGCTTAATTGTTGTTAGTTTGTTGGTGCCTCGGTGCCCACAAATAGACTATATGTTGTGGTTAACTTATTGGATTTGCTAATTCACAGGCGCCTGAAAATATGAAAAGGTTTTCCTCTTCTCTGGCTTCCGGCCGATCGCCCGTGGCCAGCAGGTTAGGGCAAGAGTTCATCGTGGAGGATTGCCCGTGGGGTGGGCTGGCAGGCTTTTAGACAAGGCAGGGGTGCTGCCTTCCCCTGCCTTGTCTGTGAGATCATTGGAGGGCGGTGGGTGGGGTCGGCTGGCAGACTGACGAGAATATTAGGAGGCTGTGGGAGTGGAGGCGGATCTGGCAGTGGTAGCTGCTGCCTACCGGTGATGAGGAGGAGGGTGTGGGCGGCTCGCCAGAGGGGAGGAAGAATGATAGCCTTGGAGGCGCGTGGGAGGAGCTCCGGCAGCAGCTAGGCGGTGGTGGCTGAGGAGCTGGCGGCAGCTGAGGATGAGGGGATGAGCATTTGGGAATTAGGATTAGGGTTATAAGGACATGACTTTATATGGTTGAGGATGTCCTTTTCTTTTAAAAAAAAATTCAGGCAACTAGCCAACTACAGCATAGTCAACCCCTTAACCTATTGATGCAAGTGACTAACTGTAATCTGACTAATATTACTGTAGCTTCTGGATCGTTCTGGTGGTATATAATTCTTTTTTTGGCATAAAATAGCTTTGTTCTTCGTGTATTAGAAATGCATATCGATGAATGCTATAAGTTTTGGATTTGTAATTAACCTTGTGGTGCATCAAGTTTGTGTCACAATTTTTGTTTGTTATGAACTCACGTTCTTACTATAAAGATGTTTATTAGTGTCTTTTGATGGCTGTTTCCATTAGGAAATGGCAAATTATTATATGTCTCATCCTTTAATATGGAACAAAAGTATGTCAGGCAGTTCTAAAGATAAAATTAGTTCATTCTGTTTGCTGCTGTTTGGGTAGTGGGATGCTAGTACACCTATTGTTGTCACTTGGTTAGCTGTTTGAATGATCTTTGCGGGGTTGTTATTGTGATGGCATTTATCTATTCTCAGTCAAGAATAGATTGTGCTAGCATTTTATTGCACTGAGGTTCTGTTGGCAAATCAACCAAACTTTTTACACTATGGCCATGTGTCCGCATTTTAACTCGATTAAACATTTTGGTGAATATGTACCCTACTCTGTCATCGATTAAATAAATCACAGATGACAAATGTTGCAAGGGAAACTTTTGACGTTTGAAGAGGACAGCAGCATTTGTCATGCAGATGTCAACCATAAAACTGGTGGATCATATGGTTATTTCCATGTCTTTAGGCTTGCATCTTATGCATGGAACTCTTGGCCCTACATAAACCGCAATTTTTTTTATCTTTTTTCTTGCGAACACCTCAAAAGTTTTTACACACAATATTTCTCATTTATTGGGACCCCAAACCTTGTAACTCTGCTTGTAGGTTGTAATATACTACACAAGATTTTTTTTTTATCAAAGTGAAGTGAGATGGCCGAAAGTGCAGATCATCTTTTAATGGGAATCTACATTGGTTGGTTGGATCGCAGATATTGCAAAGATGGAACCTATATTAATCTGGGGAATTGAGAAAGTATGCCCCACTTTTTTTTTTGAATGGTCTACTCAATTCTGTGTTTCAAAAACCTGTTGTGATTTAATTTTTGCCTTGGTATGATATGGTTTGGCCTATTCTGGTTTTCTGGAGCATCAAATTACAGATCTAATTATTTGTTCCTCATTTCCTATGGGCTTCATGATACACATTTCAACAGCATATTGTTTTTTCCATGACATCTTGATTGCTGTAGTTTTTTTTTTTTTTTTGTATTCCTTAATTCTTAAGCAGCACTTTCACAATGGTGCGTATTTCACCGGAAGAGAGCCAAAAGGATTGTCGAGACATGGGAGAAGCAGTTTAATAATGCAACAAAGGACAAGAAAGTAGCTTTCTTGTATTTGTCAAATGACATCCTGCAAAATAGCAAACGCAAGGGAGGTGAATTTGTGAATGAATTCTGGAAGGTTCTTCCTGGATCGCTGAAAGATGTCTATGAAAATGGGGGAGAAAACGGAAAGAAAGTGGTCGCAAGATTAGTAAGTTATTTTCATCCATCATTATATGTTCTGATGTTCATGATTAATGCCTTGCAGTCGAGCAACTCCTTTGATTCTCTAGAGTAGCGCTAGTGCTTTGTGCCTTGTCCAAGAATGCCGGAGAGATTTATACGTTTCAGTGCCATCATAATACTATAGTACCATGGGATTAATGGCTTACCATTAACTTAGCTGATTTAGCAAAGTATTGGATTAATATTCTGTTGCTGTTTTATGTTATTCAATTATTTAATTCTTCCCCTGATATTCAATTATCCAGATTCCAAATATTTACTCTGATGTCTTTTGAAATATGGTCATGCACAGGGTGCATTTACATCACAATGTGTGGAAAATATGAGTTACTAGCCATACAACAATGGGCATCAATTAGGAAAGGGATGTCATGGGACCTAGCATGCCGCAGCACCGCCTTGGCTTTCTCTGTGACAGCTGCGCCACTCCACATTGCCAGTGCGCTGGCCGCACTGTCGTTGTCGGCCTCTCTATATAAGGAGGGCTATGTATCAATTATCGATCAAGCAATAAGAAAATAGAACAATTTATTAGCCTACTCTCTCTCTGTCATGGATCTCAGATTCATGACAAGGGAATGTACTTTTTAGTTTTTAGCCTTATTTTATTCTAGTTTCAAGGGTCATGGGTCTAATGACTGCATTTTTTCCCCAAAGGGCTGATAGTAGTCAGCAGCTAGGAACAATGGCTCAGGCATTTCTTTTACTGTTATTCCTTATGCATATATAGTCTTTTTTTTTTTTTTTGCATAGAGCATCTCTATCAGAGTTTACCGGGACCCTCAGTTAATACTGTATAAGGGGATTTGCTGCAAAATGCAGTGGACTCATATCATCATGTGCGCAAATAGGTCCACAAATGGCATTATGATTTGATTAATTTTGGAATAACAGTTGATGAATTTCATAATTACTTCATTATTACTGCAAGATCAAAATCCAAACATAAAATTTGTCAATTTTTTTTTAAAAACTTTAGATAGCGATTTGGGATGAGCGGAAGGTTTTTGGAACCCGTATTGAAAGTTTGAAAGGTGGCATTCTTGGTGACAACCCTCCTACATTGGATAACAACGGCAATAGCTCAAATCCTAGCTCTAATCCCTCTTCAATTTCCAAAGTTGCTCGGAAGGATTCCAGTACAATAATAAAAGTAGGTTGCCAATTCTTGTCCAGTGATTTTTTTTTCTACTTATGATGTATTCTGTATGTTGGAATGGATTTGAGGTAGCTCTTCTTCTTGTTTGTCTTCAACTGCAGAAACTGACTGTTGGTGGGATGCCCGAAAAGATCGTAACTGCATACCAATCTGTGCTTGATCAACACTTCGACGAAGACACAGCTTTAAACAAATGTGTGAGTACTGTTAGTGTTTTGGAGAAGATGGATAGAGATGTAGATGATGCTTGTACCCATGGTAAGGATTTTGCTTGCTTCACTAGTTGTATTACGAATTTCTGTCATTGAAGAATGTTTGGCACTATTCCTGATTTCCTGTTTCTTAATGCGTTCTGCTATCTTGGTGTCTCTTGTATCATGATTGTTCAAGAACTATTTTACATCCAGTTCCAGTCCCAAAAATAAGAAGATCATGATCTGCTAGCTTCCGCTGAGCTTAAGAAAGTGTGGACTTAACCAACATAAACGCAGAAAAGTGAATCTAATATGGAAATGGTTTTTGAATTCACTAACTACATTGACTTGTTAGGTTCATGTTATGGAATAAACTACATAATTTCAGTTGAACTTTAGGTTTTCTGCTAAACATGCGTTTAAGTGGTTGGGGATGCCCATGTCGATCTGGACTATTTGACAGTCAGTCGAATGCTCGATACCAGAACTTTTCAGGTTTTCACCATGTGTCCATTTTCACTGAATACATTGCCATACTTGTATGCGTGTATGTTTTCTTTTATTTTTAACTTACAAAGCATTGCGTGCATGCTCCAATGTTCATGTCCTGATTGCTGTAGTGTTTGCATAACACTAGTGTCTGTCAGATGTAGTAACCAGTAAGCAGGCATGTTGATTGTTGACATAGCATTGCTGTACCGAAAGGCATGTTGATTGTTGACATAGCATTGCTGTACAGAAAGGAATTTGAACACTACGGACTTCACATAATTTGCTTTCTAGAAAATGTATAATTACGTGATTGTAGCATGGTTTGGGCACATTGAACAGAAGAAATTAATTTGCTGACATGTACATGTGTTCATATTCTTTTTGGTACTGTACATCCAGCTGTTTAACATGGTATTTTTTTTGCATTGCAGTAATGCCTCTGACGTATATCTTGTCTTTTATGATTTGTATTCTAATATCAAATTCAAGTATATCTTTTAATGGGTTACAGAGTATAAAATACTATAGTTTAAGGTTTTGTATTAAAAATGCTCCTAGTCTTTAGTTACCTCTGATAACATGAAACCTGAATAAAGCACTGGATTTCTGTATTTTCCAAAGTAAAGAAAATGGATATGAAAAAGAGATGATACTCCGACATTACTCATCTCTTGATCTTAAGTATCTAATATGCACTAATAATGCTTGACTCCTTTATTCATAGGCATTCAGCAAGCATCATCATTGATTTCTGGCCTTCAAGAAAAGGAAGCAATCCTGAGGCAGTGCATTGCGCAACTTGAGAGTGTAGACTCAGCTAGGATAAACCTCATCAATCAACTAGAGGAAGCCCTTAGTGAACAGGTCTTGATCACCTTTTCTATTATCTTTGAAGTGTTATATCTCGATGGCATATCATGATTAAAATTTACAAAGCTTTATGTTTTCCCATGTTTATATAACAGGAAGCAAAGTCGGACCATCTCCGCAATCAGTTGCAAGTAAGTTATTATCCTTCTCATCACTATCTTGATATTTAAGCAAAAGGAAAAGCTTGTTACGTCAAAATGCCTGATTGTGTTGAGCATTTTCCTGGATCGTAATTCATAAGCACGCTCATTACAATGCCTGTTTGCACTGTGCTAGCCATTTTGTCCATGCTATACAGTTCTTTGCACCATTCTTGAATCTAGTGCTGTCTAAGATGGCCCATGACATGTGAGCATAACTAGATTTTTGCTTTTCATTGACATCCCTATTGTTGAAATTGTGTTCACATGTTCAGGCAATAGTGTGATAAAAAGAAAGAAAGGAACATAAGAACACCCCCAGATCCACAGCACATGCACGGATGCAAAGAGAAGGCTCTAACATACTTCCAATGCTTAAAAGTAGTTTTAAACTCTCTAATAGGATAGACTACTGAATCTGTGTGTACAATTCATCTCTGCGATGGAAGGCAGTCCAACCATGGTCTGCTTCGGATATTGAACACACATGTTGGCTGGTACATCTAGCATCCCACTTCAAGCACAAATCTGCTTCTTATCAGCCCCTATTGCCAACCCAAGGCCTTTTCAAGATAACAAGCCCACTTTCTACTTAGGGTGGGTTCTTTTCAGCTTTTCTTATCTACTTATTTGCCTTATCTGGTCATTTCGAGAATTTTTCGAGATAGCCTCGAGAGCCGGTTGGCCTCCAATTTTGGGGTTTAGAGAGCTTATAGACACGTCTACGAGATAAAAAAAAATCGACTCAAAAAGTAATAAAAAAAGTGAGATAAGTCAAATAAGACACGAGATAAGTAGGATAAGCCGACTTCTATGCTTTTCCATTCCAACTTTAGCCTGTTTCTGTACGATGTATCCTTCTCTTTATCTGTACAATGTATCTTCTCTTTATCTGTTTCGACAGAATACCGAGAGGTCCGATCTTTGAGGATTTGGCCCTTTACAGCATCAAGCTATACAGGCGTGAGGTCTTAACATTCCTCCTAAGCTGTTGCATTCCTGTCCAATGGCATGTTCTGATTGAAATATAAAAAGGTGTGCCAGTGGTGATGGATCCCTGCATATGTGTTGGTACCAATTGTAGATTCTTCTGGAGCTAACATGCTTCTATAAGACAATTCTGGGGTGGTGGAGGGCAGTGATAGGTTTGGACACATATATTGATGGGGCTACAGGAAAGTTTAGATACAAACATATGTCCTGCCAGCTTTAGTTGGTTTTCAAACATATGGCCTCTCACATATTATGCCCATTTATGTTTTTTTGGTTGTAACTTTTCTACAAGAGCACAATTGACTTCTTTAACATTGGTAGTTACCATTAGTTAAGATCGTACATATTACTGCCACTGAAGTAGCATTGTAGCAGTTATCTGAGAAACTAAAGTGATTTGTGATTAATTTTTGATTAAATTGACAAACAGGTTGCTCGATCAGAGACTGAACATGCCATGCAACTAAGGCAACGACTTGGTGGTGCCCTTGTCACCAATGGCGCAGGATCTAGTTCTAGTCCACCCATGGTTACACTTCCATCAGAGCAAACTGCTGCCATGATGCAGAATTCCGTAATAAGACCAATATCTCCCCAGCTTCAACCATTACATCCGACAACCACACTCCCTGTCATAGCCAGTGCTGCAGGTGATGAGTCCAAGAAAACAGCAGCAGCTATGGCTGATAAACTTGCATCATTGTCATCTCCTGAGCAGGTGCTCTCATCCATTTTCTCGTCCCTTGCTGCTGAAGCTGCTTCCATGAATGGTGGTTTGTCTTCTGGAGAGCTGTCTGCAGGACCTCCAGGCTTCCAGAGCGAAAAGAGGCCTAGGATTGAGAAACCTATGCAGCCCGGTGATATGGGTGCTCCTCCCTTCTTTGGGCAAGTACCTCAGATTCAACAGCAGCTCGGAGCAGCACCTACTTCTCTTGGAGGCACACAGCCACTGACACAAGCAAACCAAGCATCAGGTTCATTTCTACCGCCTCCACCTCCGTTGCCACCTGTCCTGCCACCACTTCTACAGCAAATTGGTCAAAATACTGGAGGAATGTTTGGAATGGGATCTTTTGGGATGATGCCCGGCTCTGTGTCACCTCCGCCTCCATTGTCCAACATTCTGCCGGCAGGTTTTCCAAGACCAAGTGGACCACCACCTCCACCTCTTCCACCAGCTCAGAATCAGAGCCAGCCCCAGCAGCAGCAATCTCCACAGGCACCACAGCAATCTCCAACATCAACTGGATTCTTTCCACCACCAAGCATTGGGTTCTTCCCTCCAGTTCAGGTGCAGCAATCTCCATCTGTACAACGGCAATGATTCTATGACAATTGTGGAGTTAAAAAGGCAGCACCTTGTGCTAACTTTGTATATTTTAACAATAATCCCCGAGTATTAAGCTATTAGTTGACAGGCCCTGCAGGCAAAGCAAGACCAATGCTTATGAATTGGGAAGATTAGTAGGATAGGCCTGTGGGCTTTTGTGATGTATTACTGTTCCTTTTGGTCTGAGGAGTTTGTTTAACTCTTCCTGGTCATGTGAAGTAGCTAGATCTTTTTCCTCCTTTTGCATAGCTCCTTAATTAGTGGTGGTATTGACACTTTTACTTAAAAGAGCTGCCCAAATGATACAACATTCTTGGGCTTCTCAACAGTAGAATTTACCAGTTGCTTTGGTACACAGGTCATAGTCTGATAGATCCTTATATGAACTGCAAATATTTGCCCACTGTTGTTTAAATTTAGTAATCAATTTATTACACTGATTTTTGTGCAAGTTTGGTGTTTATTTGCTTCCTTCCTGGGTTGTGATTTGCTGTCAGTTTTTATTTTAATTGGGCTTGCTGTTAGTTTAGAGCAAAGAATGGTGGTCACTTACTCATTAAGTGATATGGAAATCGACAAATTTCACGTTTGTGAATGAAGCAAGTCATATCTCATTTGAGGTATGATTGTTTTGGCAGTCATGCATGCAAGTGTACTATTACCTGTAGAGCCTGCTTGAGTGTGAACCCTTGTCACTAGACCTGAGTTGCTTGGTGGCTGTTGCTGCAGTGCCAGTTCAGGCGCTTCTTATGTGGTGGTAGTATGTTGCCATAGCAACTCAGGATGCGAGGATCGAGCTACAGCTCGGTGGGTCTATGCTTGTCCGCGTAACCTCCGATCTAGGGTAGTGTTTCTTTCGGCGGTTGCGGTTGCGTTTAAGCTGAGAATTTGTAGCTCCTCGATTAGGACCTCTGAGGGATCAAAAATTATAGAAAAAATGGTTTTGAGAGCTTTGAGAAGAAATAGTAAGATCTATAAAAATTGGCTACTAAACGTCAAAACGTTTTACTTGTATAAAAATAACAAATTTTCAGCTTATAAGCAAACGTAACGCAAACGCAAAAAGAAACACACCTTACTCCACGCGCGTATGGGGTACGAGTATGTGTATCCGAGTTAACTTGTACCTTGAAGATTCTCAAAACTGATGCCCAAGAAGAGTGACCGAAAGGGAATTGATACCATGGACAGATTAATCTGAGCTTGTCAACAGTGGAGAACAAACTCGATGCAATCTGCAGATGTTTTGAGTCCTCCGAGAGCTAGATTAGTCGGATTCGGACTAACTATAAGCTGCTAGAGACATCATACAACAATAGCTGCCTACAAGATGAGAATCATACATGCATATAGCTACAAAAAAAATGGCTAACCTAGGAGATAAGTGCTTGCTAATTAATTATGTCTGGGGTTTGCGTTGCTGTGCGGCATGGGCCTCATGCTGGCATCGAACTCCACCTTTGTCTTGGGGTGAGCTTGAGCACCGCCACCCTTGACGTCCAAGGCGCTGGTGGCGGCCATGGCCGCCGCCGCTGGTTGCAGCAGCAGCAGCCTCCTGGCCGCAGGATGACGCTGCAACGACGACGACGACCCTCGCGCTGCACCATCACCAGCAGCATCGTCGCCGTCGCCGTCAAGAGACAAGGTCGCCGCCGGTGATGCTGCTGCTGCTGCAGCACTCAGCAGGAGGAGATGGAGCAAGAAGACGGCAGCGAGGAGGGAGAGCACGCTGCGTAAAGCCTTCTTCATGGCGGCGTCAAGCTGCTGCTCTCAGCTACTACCAGAGGAGAGAGCAGTGTATGTGTTTATATATCACAAAGGACAGTAGCAGTAACATGCAATGCAGTTGCAATCACGCTCTCAGCTTCAGCTACTTAATTGGGAACGTGCAGAGAACATGCATGTACCTACGTTCCTCCATGTTTTCAGTAGCCATGCTCATGCATGGAGCACAAGGAGCCGTGCATGGAGCATATGGGCAAGTTGGTGCATCTAATCTTTGAGCTTTGATTTGGCTGCAAGTGATGTTTCTCTTTGACCAGAACATATTGTTTGAGATGGTCAGATCTGATCCACCCAAATACTCCACTCAGAATCAGGCATGATCATCGGTACCTCATAGTGCATAAATCTATATGCCGATGCCGTCAGGCAGCATGCACACAAATTTTTTTGTGGTTAATTATCTGATGGATGGATCGACCATGTTTTCTAATTTCAGAGAATGCCGACCATGTTAGGCTCATCTTTGACTAACATGTACGCTCGTCCGGCCGTATGTACATATGTACTTATATAGGAGGAGAAATTAAATTTAGTTAAAGCGTCTAATCTACGCCATGTCTCTGCATCCTTCTTTCCAATTTAAAATTAGATTAAAATTTATAGCTTAAAATTTTTCTTTTTTATAAACCATAGGCAGTAGTACTTTGTAGCCTTTTTAAAAGGCTTATAGTGATTTTTGGAAAGCTCTCAAAACTATTTTTTTAATATATTTTTCAGCATCTCCGAGCCTCTTTTCGAGAACCCTCAACTTTTTAGATTATAATCTACCACGCTGCAAAGAACAATGCACAACAGATCAGATCAGGGCATCTCCAACAAGGACACCCCGGCTAGCTATAAGGATTCTAACTCAGCTTTTCAATTATGTGGAGGAGAGAAGGGGGAGAGATAAAGACTAGCTACTAACTAAGAGTGAGTTTATAACAAATTTCAAGATACATGCACACTATTATATATGGGTCCATATTAATTTTAGAGACTATGCTATAGCTATCCCATTGGAAAGATTATCTATTTGATATTTATAGATGATATATCCATTTCTTATAGCTAGTGATTAACTCCGTTATTGGAGATGAGCTCTGCACGTTCGCTTGCTGTAGTACATTACTGCAGGGTGATTAAGAATCCCATTTTGCTTCTTCGCACATTTGTTTGTGCCTGCATTAATGCTTCAGATTAAGATCAGCTAGCTAGCTTTGTCGTGAACAGGTACGGCCAATTGGGTACAAACATATCACAAACAGATACCAAGTTCCTATCTTTGTAACCTCAGCAGCTAGCTGTATGGTCTGAACTGATCTGGAGTGTATTCGTCAATCCGATTCTTTACTATCAACTAACCTACTTTTCATTCATGAAAATGGAGACAAGACATATCTTGGTAGCTTTGCCAAACTCGGAATCGTCTTCATTGTTCATACGGTGTTGAACATATCTATCCCAAAATCAAATTGCATGATCTTAACGGTAGTAGATAACATAAAACTAAGTAACTGAAAAATGCCAATCTCCAGTCTTCACATGGAAGAGGGTTGGCCGTGGACCATCTGTCTCTTCACAAGTTCACATAATATTTTGACCAACCCATGCCTAGTTGAGTTAATTAGCGAGCCCTTTCTTGCATTGCTCCTCTTCAATGATTGCAACCTTCTTCGCCGATTTGAGTGACTAAGCTCATGGATTAGGTACCACATTCAACCATGCATGAGATTGGATCATTTATCTCTCTAATGACTAATGAGTCTATACAGAGATTTGACCAACCGCTGACCAGGTTAACTGCCCATTTTTTCTCTTATTCTTTTGGCCTTTTCTCATCGATCACAATGGTAGATGGCATATGGGACATTAGGAGCTTTTAGTAGAAGCTCTACCATTCCTTTGAAGACAAAAAAAAACACGCACACAACTGGTGGAGAGTACAGCTTGTTTACAATAAAATAAGAAACCGGCAAAACGGGGTTGTAGCTCAAATGGTAGAGCGCTCGCTTTGCATGCGAGAGGCACGGGGTTCGATCCCCCGCATCTCAAGTATCTATTGATTTTTTCCAAAAAAAAAATTTATTGATTCATAGCAACAATTTTTTTTATCTAAATGATTGGATTTGGTTCTGTGATTAGTTCCACTTCAGGAGAGAGAGAGAGAGTGGCTTCTGCGTCTACGGTGCCAAGAGTGAATCAAGTCGCTTCCTTCTCTTGAAAGGAATCCCCGAGAATACATGCACCAATCAGCCCTTCTTTGACTGCCGGACCTCTTCCTCTTCTTCGCCTTCGCCGCCGGGAGCAACGAGGAGGTGCACAAGGGGTGCACCTGCTCGGAGAGGGCGCGGTCGGTCGGTGTCCATCGACCATCGTGCCACAGTGGCGCCACGCCTCCTTGGCACCATCAAAGTAGATCACCGGCGCCGGTGGGAGGCTGGTTTAGCGGCACATTCGGTGGCGGTGGCATGGGTGGCCATGCCGTGGATGCACGTCCGTGCCAGGGCTCCGACTTCGAGGTTAATTCATTTCTGCTTTACCCTGGATAGGATGGCAATCGGGTCAGGACCTCTAGGTCCAACTATTCCAAACCCGCACCCGTGACCCAGAAAATCATACTTGAACATGGAACCTTTCATAGATCCAAACCCAGACCTAGAACTAAACCTGACGGGTACGTGAGACCCGATGAGTACCCTCGGGTCCAACCTAGCCTCAGATCTAAGAGAGGAAGGAGAGGTCGTTGCATCGGGGAGGCCATGTCGTCGCCTAGAGATGAGGGTAAGGGGCTGTCACCATAAGCCGCAACAACCCACCGCTCTGGGAAGGCATGCGCCATTGCGCGGTTGGAGGTGGTGAGCACTGTCATGCCAATGTAGGTTGGGGGAGGGAGCGAGACGATCGTGGTGGGGGCAGGGGAGGGTCGAAGGACGAAGGGAGGAGAAAATCAGAGAGAAGATGGGCGACAACTAGTGTAGAGCGGGAGTGGGAGTGGAGTTAGTTAGGGTTAAGGGGCAAAGGGTTGTTGGGATAGCTGGGTAGGCTTTGAGAGCAACTGGGCTAGATGGGGTTAGAGTTGGAGAGGGTGGCTGAAAGAGTTTTCCTTTTTTAAAAAAAATTATTTTAGATACCCATCAGGTACCCATAATCTAAATCGGCACCTAGGCCCAAACATGGATCCAGACCCAAATCCAAAATAAAATACCTATGGATCTAGGTTACCTAGACTCATCGAATCGAGTATCCGAACTCATGGGTATTTTCGCCATCCCTACCAGGAGTTTGTGTTGCATTGCATCCCTAGAAAACTTGCAGCTTTGCTTGCTGCCGTTCTGCAAAATGCTATGCTTCTTTTTTGCCCGCCAGTTAGCATAGGCATGAGCAAACCAAGAAAACCGGGGAAAAAAAATTAAGGTATGTGGTCACCTGTGGAGGCCCATTTGGGATCCACTTGAATGATTCCTGCACTAGTTCTTGGATTGGTACACTAGTGCCACCATTGTATAGCCGGATCAAGGAGCATAAACGATAAAGTAACTAAATATTACAGAAGGTACCGCCTTATGGTGAACAATTACAAGGCCAAAAGTTACAATCCAACAAAAGAAATATTCAGAGTCATACGGAAGTCTTCAACAAAATTAAGATCCAGTGGCTATGCATCTCTGCAAGAGGCTGGAAGGAATGCTCTAAACTTCTTTGCCTTCAAATCCTTGCTCTTCGTCTTCGAAATAAGTATACGGGTCTTCCGGGCAATCTCCATCTAAAGAGTGAGTGAGTGCGAGGGTAAGTACGCAATTAAACCACACTTGCGAGTTAACACCTTCCTAATGCAATTAATGCTAAGGCTGCCAAGGAAGGCTGAGGGTTTGTTTATTTACAAAAAGCCAATTTAAAGTAATAATAGTAAGATTCCTATGACTTAGCAAATTTTTTAACAGGAAAGGAAGTGTTATAAGAAAGAGTTAATCTCCAAGCTATTGGATTAACCATGTTCCATCCCATGGTACAACTAGACCAAATCCTTCTGGAACAACTGTTCCTAGTCTTCCTCCGAACACCCACCATCTTATTCCAAAATTTACGAATCCCATTGTGGATCATCGTTCCTAAATTGCCGGTCCAGCGAACTCATGACCTAGACCACCCTCGGGTGGTGGTGTCTTGCCGTGCTTACCTCAGATTGAAACTTCAGCAAAAGCCTCCACATAGCGCTCTCTTGGGTCTTCAACCTGCACTATTGCGTGATGGCCATGCATTGTGTCGAACGTATCCAACACTAGCTCAACAAGGGACCTCTTCTGATCCCGCTTCACAGTTCTTTCTTCACATACCCGCCATCTTATTCTGGGATTTGGCAATCCCGTTGTGAATCATACCTCCTAGGGTTTCGACCCAGTGAGCGTATGACCTAGACTACCCTCGGTGGTGGTGCTCAACTGCGCTTACCTCAGGTTGGAGTTCCTGCTAGGGCCTCCGCAGAGCGCTCTCCTGGGCCTCCGCACTTGCACTACCGCGTGATGGCCACACGTTGTGTTGGACGTATCCAACACTCCAATCATAATCAAGGGATCCTTTCGATCCAGCTGCACAAGGCCCAAGAGCCGCTCACTGCCTAACTCAACAGGTCCACGACCTTTCCGTCTAAATCCACTCTAGACCACAAACCAACCTTGGCTCTCAACCCAACTTAGCCACATGCACACATCTTGAGACCGACTGACACAACCTACCAAACCACACCATGTATAATTCTTAGTATAAGTATAGTATTTTAGTGGTGAGCTACCATTCACCACTATGGGGTGTTGTGCCTCAAAATAAGCATTTAGACCTAAACATGTCTAAGCAAGTTTTACCTACGGACTGGAAGTCCAAATGTTTACTTGTTTTAGTGGTTTACAAAGGATAAGAGTAACAAGACAGTCATGACATGATATTCAAAACAATCATGGCATGGTAGTTGAAAGTGTCAAGGGTCATAGCATATGTATAACATGATTAACAAGCTAGGTAAGAAATTTATATTGCATGCAATTGTCGTAACTGGATCAACATAAGTTTTAATAAAACTGGGTAAGATATGAAATAAAGATGTTAACTCGCCTTGTCCTGAGGCTTGAGGGTCTTCTTCGGTGTCCTGGAACCTTCCTTCAGGGTCCTCGACGTCTAATCGAATGTAAAAGCCAATATAATTATGCAATTCAAAAATGATGTATGAATGCATGGGAAGAATTCCATAACGAAGCTAGGGTTTATGAGTCGTCAACTAAACATGAATGAGTATGCCCTAGTTTCCCAAACTACTGTTTTCCTTACTGGAAAACAAATTTTGGAAATTAATTATAAAATTTAAAATATTAACAAAAAGCATTTATGGTTCTTAATTCATAGTGCAAACCTTATTAAGGGTTAACATGAGTTTAATATTTTAAATAAATTGTTTCTGAGCTAAAAAGGTTTCTGTAAAATTTTGGGAAATTTTAGAGTCCAAAAGTTATTTTAAATAAATTAGTTTAATTAACTGTCATTTATTTCATTGGGAAGAAAGGTTTTAAAATTTGCTAATAAATGAACAGTGAATAGTGATGATGTTATATATGTCCAAATAACTTTTATTAAATCCAAAATTGCATCTACTGTGTTATGAAATTTTACCATGATTTATGGAAATCATTTAGTAATTTGTAAAATAAGGAGATTAATCTTTTAAATAGGGGAATAAGGCTTCTGGATTAATTCAGGGGGCAAAAATGATTTACCGTTCAAGGTTATAATTTTATTAGATCCAGCCTATTCTCAAGTAATTATCATAATTTTTTCTAATATTTTAGGAGTTGAAATCATATTTTTAGAAAATTATAAACACATTAAGGTATTATTAAAAAAGATAAAAGTTTGAATTACTTGGAAAACAGTGATGGGCCTAGCCCAACACCGAGTAAACCGAAGTCACGTGAAGTGGCCCACGACGGCCCAACAGCCACAGGCCCGAGCGCTTTCGAAGACACGCAAACCTTCGGGGAAGGTGAATTTCCATAAATACGGTTCCACTAGATCTGACCGGTGGGTCATCAGGGCCCACTTGTTAGCTACTGCACTGAGAAGATAATGGAATCATGACACCAGGCTGGCGTCATGCCTTCTTCCTCCGCTGGACCGAGCACGCATGGTCGGGAGAGCTTCGGTAGAGCTTGACTGGCCGGCGCATCGGTGCAAGGCGACGCAATGAAACCACAAAAATAGGACCCTCATGCTAGCCTCCTCCCAAGGGTGCCAACGGCACAACGAACGGGGTAGCGACACGGCGGCGCGACGAGCCCGCGCGACAAGAGCCGCGACGACATGCTACAGCCTAAGGGGGCTATGGTGGCGGCCTAAAGCATCTATGGACCTACAGGAAGTTACCTGAGGTGACAAGAGGGCCGGGGAGGGACTAGGTCGGGCCGGCAACGAGGAGGGCGGCAGCGGCCAAAGGAGACTCACGGCGGCAGCAAACTCTAGGGAAACCTGTAGTCAGAGAGGGACCGGGCCGAGCTTAGCAAGGCACGTGGAAGCTTTGGAAGCAACGAATTGGAGAGAGGCTCACCGGGATAGGAGAAATTGAAAAGGGGCAAATCACGGCTAGCGGTGGTCTGAGCAGTCTCCCGGGCTCTACGAGGCACCATGGACTGATTCGGCCGAGGACGAGGTAGAGGGGACCGAGAGCTCTCTAAGGAGACCAAGAACGGGCGATGAGGTTCACTGGATGGGTCGCGAGGTGATGCCGAAGGTTTGCTGGGAAGTGAAAAAAACGAGAGGAGAGGAAATAGAGCGAGAAAGACCCACCTGGTGTTGCAGCCGCGCGGGGGAGGGGGGCTCGACGAGCAGGCATGGCTGCTGCTGCGCACGGGCTAGCCTGAGTGGCGCTACTAGCTCGCGGCGCGCGGCATAAGGCGGTGCCAAAGAGTGGCACGCGCGGGATGGCGCCGACTGGGATGAGACGGGTACGACGCGGGTTAGAGACCAAGGGAGAGAGAGGCGCGCGAGAGAGAGAGAACAGAGAGAGTAGAGAGAGTAGCCGGGTGGGCTGGCTGGGCCCAACGGCTGGACTGGGCCTAGAAGGTCTAGGAAGGTTTGGAAATAATTCAAAATTTAAAACTAAATTTTGATAAAGATAGTTTGGAAGGGCAAAATTTAAAGCTATATTTAGTTTAAACCAGAATTCCATTGGGAAAATTAAAATGGAAATTTTAAATTCCAAATTTTGGATTAAGCTAAAAGTTATATTTTGCATTTAGAGTTACAATTGGGCAATGGAAGATGAATTACATTTTAAATTTGTATTTTTAATTTTTGAAATAGAATTGTTTAGGTTGTGGAAAGTAGATCTAGGGGAATTCAATTCAAAATTTGAATTTAGCAAAAGTTTTTAGAAGGGCCCAAAATGGGCGATTACATCACCACTGCTTTCCGCTACTCTCTACCAGTAGGTAGGGCTAGAACTTTAGCTCGTGGCTTGCTTGTAGCTTGCTTGGTTTTTGTCATTGTTTGGCTCGAGCTCTTCAAAAGTAAGTCAAAGCTAAGCCCGTTTTTATTTTAACATGCCCAAGTTGAGCAAGAATTTTTTAATATTTTATACTTAAAAAAATTTGAATAAAAAATTAATATTTTATTTTAATAAATTAAAAAATAGCCGCCCGTCGCCATTCCAACGGGCAAGAACTAAATTTTGCCATTCAAAAGGGCGAGATATTAAAAATCGCCATCTGGATTGGCGAAATTTTAAAATCGCCATTTTGAGTGGCGCATTTTGACCCATCCTGCCCTAACGTAGACGAGGGCTTAAATCGCCATTTAGAGTGGCGAGATTTGACAAAAAATTTGTTATTTATGAAAATGGTCAAATTTTTTTTGAGTTGTGACTATTTATGAAAATGGCCAAATTTTTTTTGTTGTGAAGCGGCGCGGCAAATCCCGTCCGCTATATATAAATTTTGCAACCGCACTGGTTTGGCCTCTCATTTCGTTCATTTTTTTAAAAAATTAATAAGCCCTCTCATTTTGTTGATTTTTATTTATAAATTTATAAATATGAAAATATCCACTATTTTTTAGTTTTTCCATCCGTTAGAAAATTGTAAATAATAACCGACGTCGAAAATTGGAAATGTAAAAAAAATTAAAAGGTGTAATTTTTTTAATAGGGTTAGGTGATCGGTTAACACATTACATAACAAATCTCTTGATTCAAAATTTTGTTGATTGCAAAACAAGGGTGGGAGAGGAAGAGGAGAGGGGGGCAATTCTCACAGCGTAAGTTTCTGCAGAAAGTAAGATATGCCACACTCTTTATTAGGACATAAAACTGGGAGGAACATCACAAACAACGAAAACGATAGTTACAACTTCGAGTCTACTGAGTGCATCGAGGCCACTTCCCCTTCGCCCATGCCTCCGGTGGGGCTTCTCTGGCATGACGTGTCTCTCTTGTTTCCTCTCTCTCTCGGCTTCCTTCTCCTCCGCCCCCTTTCTACGTGCCTCCTCGCGTGCAGTGTCACGCTGCTCTTGAAGCTACCGCCTGAACTTCTCGTCCCGGTTGGCTTGATCAAGGAGCCTTTGGTCCTCAGGGTTGATCTCCATATCAAACCATTGCTCAAATTCACAAAGTGGCGGAGGCGACTGCATGGAACATAAATTAGCAAAGTTTCAGGTACAAATATTATGAGATATGTATGAGTAGTACCAGCTGGCGATTCTTTAAGCTCTTTTCCGGCGGGTTGAAGGCATAGTTGCGGCACTTCTAGTACCCCATCTTCTAAGTTGGAATATCCCAAGAGCGGACAAGCCTGCAAGGATCTTCGCACATGCACATCGGTGGGACAACCCCACGAGATCGGAAGAGGTCTGATCTGTTGAATCGCAGACCGATCCCATCTTTGCCTCTTCCTTTGCTTTGCCCTTTCCCTTTCCGCTTGCACGCCTCGGCATTTCTGGTGTGTGGTTTATTGAATCATTTACGTTGTGTGGTTGCCCTCACGAACATAGCTCTACTTATAGCCATCGTGGTGGAGATATGGAGGAGGCAAGGATGAATTATTGGAGGTCACGGACAGCCCGTGGTGCCTTAGCAGGCAATGGCGACTGTTGTCAGGAGACAATACAATGTGGTGCGTCAGGCTTTTATCGATATCATGTGGGGTGTCAGCATGCACTTCAATGCGTTCTCAAGGCTGAGGAAGATAAAGAGATGAAGATGATAGGGACCCATCTTGCATCGGAACTGTAGTGGCAGGGCAATTAATGGAGCTGGCAGTGATGGGTCTTATCAGGTTCGTACACAAATCTCGCAAAACACGGACTGAGTGACAGACTGAATTATTGGAGTTCATGGACGGCCCGAGGTGCCTCAGCAGGCAATCGCAAGGTAGTGAGAAGACAATTCAATGTGGTGTGTTAGCCAATTCACATGTGCTGCGTCAGGCTTTTATCGATGCCATGTGGGGTCTCAAGATGCACTTAAATGTTGTCTCATGAGTGAGGGCCCATCGGCTATGCAATGCAGGCTAGCACCTACCTATGGGAAATTGTGGCCACTTAGGGGTTTTCGCGCCCTCGCGGGGCCCACCGGTTGCGTCCCCAAAAATACAGGAAAAATCATGGGTGAGCTATGCACGTACCTATGGACGACCAGCTCTGACGATTTCCTAGGAGTAATGTGTGAAAATCGGAATAGGCACGCATTGGCACAAAAACCTGAAATTGTGGCCACTTAGGGATTTTCGCTCCCTCGTGGGCCCCACCGGTTGAGTTCCAAAAATACGAAAAAAATCACGGGCGAGCTATGTAGCGCAGGCTACCATGTACCTATGGGCGACGGCTCCGACGATGTCCTAGGGGTAATGTGTGAAAATCGGAAAAGGCACGCATGGGCACAAAAACCTGAAATTGTGGCTACTTAGGAGTTTTCGCGCCCTCCCGGGGCCCACCCGGTTGCGTCCCAAAAAATATGGAAAAAATCACGGGCGAGCTATGCAATGCAGGCTACCACGTACCTATGGGCGACCAGCTCCGACGATGTCCCAGGAGTAATGTGTGAAAATCGGAAAAGGCACGCATGGGCACAAAAACCTGAAATTGTGGCCACTTAGGGGTTTTCGCGCCCTCACAGGGCCCATCAGTTACGTCCCAAAAAATACGGAAAAAATCACGGGCGAGCTATGCAGCGCAAGCTACCAAGTACCTATGGGCGACCAGCTCCGACGATGTCCCAGGAGTAATGTGTGAAAATCGGAAAAGGCATGCATGAGCACAACAGACGCAGTGAACAAAAAAAGTTACATTCCCATCAAGTTCTAAATACATAGGTTCAACAAAAATAGGAATAGGAAGCCTACTAATCTATGCATCAGCCCTCTTGGGCCGAATCCCTCTGAGAGACCCCTCTGGCTGTGGCCTGCGAGGCCGTCGAAGTTGTCCGCTAGGAAAGGTGTAGCGGTCCGGAGGGTCACGTCACGTTGTGGTCGCTCAGTCGGAGTCGGTGTGGAGTGCTCCGGCTGTGACGTCTGACTCGGAGGAGGGGGTGCCCCCCTCAGCTGAGAGGACGTGACCTCGTCCTGGGAGACTAAGTACGACTCCACGTCGTAGTAGCCGTGGCCTAGGCCATCCTCTGAGGCAGCATCTGAGCTGTCCCAGTTTGTCGGTACACGACCTAAAAGTATGAGAAGTTAGATTTGAAATTACGTGCAGTACAAAAATTAGGAAGTGAAGGACAAATTCTAACCTCGTACATGTGGTCAGGGGGTGGCGATGAACTGAGATCCAGGTCTAAAGGAGGACATCCCAACCTCGTAGCTCGGAGTCCACCGCGCTCCTTGCGGTGGCCCCTATGAGGACGTCCCAGCCTCGTAGCCCGGAGTCCACCGCGCTCTCTGTGGTGGCCCCTGTGAGGACTTCCTAGCCTCGTAGCCTAGAGTCCACTGCGCTCCCTGCGGTGCTCCCTGTGAGGACGTCCTAGCCCCGTGGGAGTACGTCCTCCAAGCTCCAAGCGAGGGCCCCCGTGGCGCTGCTACGGAGTTCAATGTCGTGTTAATTTGCAAAGAATACGTCACAGTATTAAAGACGTCCTTACCTGTTGTGCTGGAAGAAGGGAGGGACACAGGTGGAAACTATGCCCTCGGTCCAGGCTGCTGGGCGTTCGGAGTCGCGCAGCACGAAGTAAGCCGCATCGCTCGCGCAGTCTTGTCACGAATCCTCTGAAAGGTCGCAACCAGCTCCATCGCGGTCATCTCAATGCCGCACTACAAACTCTGTAGGGCGTTATCCGCGTCGACGTGGGGCTCGCGTACAAGGTCGTGCTGCACATTGGAAGTGTGTCAAGGCGAACTTTACGAAAATAGTACCATAAAAACATATGAACAAAGGATAGATGAAGAAGGTAGTATCGTGAGGTAGGCCGCCTGAGCACGGTGCAGCGGGTACGTGTCGGTCACGGTGGCCACGTGGGCAACCTCCGTCCGTGGGGCATGACCGACGCGCGTCCGAGTCGCGGCAGCATACCAGCGCAAGTAGGCGGGGTACGAGGCCAGGTCGTCTCTCGATCCTCCTCGACGCGGTCCTCCAAGGCCTTCTCCTACCTCTCAACCCAGGGCAACATGACAGGTGCCCACGGGAATCCCCTAGTGTGGCCCCGTCTAGTCGACCTACATAACTAGCTAAGTCAGGTTTAAGCAAATTAATAATTAAACGTATTGAGTAAAGGGAATAAGTCTTACTGGTGAGCTTCGGGTGGCACGGTGTGGGTGAGTGGTACATGGGAGGTGGAATATGTGGGTCTCCGCAAGGAGTGACCTATCGAAGCCAAAGCACCTCTAGCGAGGGTCTGCAACCCCCTTGCGCGTTGTCGACTCGATCATCCGGTAAAGTGGTAGTAAGCCGGACATGCGCAATCTGCGTACAGTTAAGAGTTAGCGACATTTTAGATTACAAAATAAGTATGCACAGAGTTTAGGCAACACATACCTCTCAACCCAGCGTGCGTCCAGCATGAGGAGCTCGGCCGGCGTCCTGGTGCGGAACACACTGAGCAACATACCCTGCTCTGTGTCGGGACCCGGCCATAAAAGACTGAACCCTTCCTGTGCATCCTGTACTAGTCCCAAGAATCATCGCTAGTACACACAGTTGCCAACAGAGTGATACATTGCCATAATTATACAAGGTATGTGGTCGGGGAACTTGTCCCAATTATTTTACATACAAGTCAAGACGGTGAACCACGAGTACACAATGGAAAATAAAGGCTAAACCACAATCTGACTACTCGTCGTCTGAGACTCCCACGGCATCTTGATCAGAGGCGGACCCTAAGCTTCACTCCTCGAGCGACTCCTCGTAGTCCGACTCGTCGTAGTCCCGTCATCCGTCTCGGAGTCGAATCCCGTCTCTTCACCTTTTGAAATTTTAAAAGAGGGAGAGAAAACAGGGATGAGTACTAATACTCAGCAGAGGAAAGGATGTGAAACGATATGATAGCTCTGTAGAAAGGTGGCTTTGGTATTTTGCAGAAAAGCCCTGAACAATTTTTCCTAATGAGTTTAAAAATGCGGTTTTGATAACATCATTTTTCAGGGGCTCCAATCTTGTCTAGCTCAGTCATTCGGCCAGACGGAACTGTTCCGATCGACCCCTGGCGAACTATGCTCCTTGGCTCGGTCATTCGCCAACGGACTGTTTCGCCATTAAATCGTCGTACTAAGTTCGAACCATATTCGTCTCACGTTGGTCCCAATAGTAAAATCTGGGCAGCGGTCCTTCGCCAAATTATTTTAGAAGAAACCCGATTTTTATAAAAGAAGTGGCTACCATATGAACACTCGCTTTGCGCGCTCATGACCGTGAGCACGGCTGTCATGACAGTTTTAACTCTGCAGAGGGGGTACACTTTACCCTCGGGAGGCTTCCGCAAGCGTTCACCACAGATCCCCGGTTCGACCGATTGCTTCCCACCAGAGGTTGCAACAGAGCCAGAGGACGGAAGCAGCCTGCCCCATACCAGACCCGAGGTTGTACTAAAAGGCTAAGCTCAGAGGTTCATAGGATGAACAGATCCTTAGACTAGGAGGAACAGCTTTTAAGCCCCGATGTACAAAATCGCGGTGTTAGAAAACACCAACCTGGTGCATACAAGCACCCTCTGGCTAAAAGTTCCTCCTAGTCGGAATATTTGAGGGGGGAAAGAATAAGAATACCCATACCCGGCATCGTGTCCCTTCCGATGCTTATTTTCCAAACAAGTTCATAAAGACATTTTTAGTAAACATGAACTATAACATGATTTATTTTTGCGGGCATTTTATTTTAGACAACCAAGTCCACGGGGAAATAGATAACAATTAATCTAGCTACACCTAGTTTTATAATAATTGGTTGTTATAGTAATACATGTTAAGTAGGTTTATCTTGTCACTATTCAACTAGTTTTAATATTTTAAAACTGGCATGCACATTTATAAATTCCTAATAAAACATTTTAATGAAAACAGGCTATAGACAGTATGCATCAAAGGACCTGCCTTGAGTTTCGGGGACCTGGTAGCGGTACTCCTCGGCGGTGATGCCCTCTGCGGTGCGTCCTCCTTCTGACGGAAACGACCGCGCACGCGCGAACATGCCAAACAAGCCAAGCACAAGACAATCGGGCTACCGGTACAAATAATATTTTTATTATTATTTTAAAATGGTTTTCTTTGTACTATTTTATTTTATTTTATTTTAAAAGAAAACCCCGATGCGAAGATGAACCGACAGACTAGCTCTAAAACTACGAGACTATGAATCTATAATAAATAAATAATCCGGGTTTAAATTAAGCGGGAATAGCTCGCTAAAAGGATGTGAGCTACTCGAAAAGGCGGTGGTGCTCACCGGGGTTCGGGTTTTCGCCTGACCGGAACGAAGTCGAGCACCGAAGACCGAGCGCAACGTGGCGGCGAGGCGGTCCAGCGTCCTGCGGCCAAACCCAGAATATGAGAGGAGAATCCGGGGCGCGGTGGAACAAAAAGAACCGACGGTACCGACCAAAGCCGGTGGCGACGAGAAGGCGCGGCCAAACGGGGCAGCGAAAAATAGAACCGCGGTGGTTCTAAATATAACGCACGACGGCGAGTTTCGATCGGACAGGTCGAGGCATGATAGCGAAGCTTACGTGCGGCAGCAATGCAAGGTAGCCGCTGATTTTTAGCTTGCGTGCAGCAAAGAAGCTCATGCATCGGCGGCAGTGCATCAAGATACAAGAATGCAGAGGAGAAGTGCAAAATCTGCACACGCAGAAAGCGACAAAATTTCAGCAACACGCAAGAGCAATTGCAGCAGCTGCAATTCCAGCACCATGCAAGGGCACAAGACGTCTGAAGAAGACAATTCACCACACGCAAGAGCAATTGCAGCAGCTGCAATTCAGCATCATGCAAGGGTACAATCGTCAAAGAAGAAGAACAATTCAGCACACTCAAGAGCAGCATTGCAGCACTGCAATTCCAGCACCATGCAAGGGCAGAAGATTGCATCTAGCACACGCAAGAACAGCTGCAATTCCAGCACCATGCAAGGGATAGTGTGTGTGTGTGTGAGAGAGAGAGAGAGATAGAAAAATCCTGCATGCATGCAAGATACAATACGTGAGAGAGAGATTAGAGAGATTAGAGAGGGAGATTAGGGAGAGATTAACCGCATGCCAGACGGTACGGGAGAGATTAGAGAATTTTAGAGATTTAAAGTTCAACCGGATTTCATCAACTCGCGCGGAAAATGAAAACTAGAACCTACTAGAACTATTAATTTAAAGTTTGCTCAAAATTACCTTTACAAAAATTTTAAAACATTCTTAACATGCCAAATTACATTATTGAAAATTTGGGATGTTACAAACCTCCCCCCCTTAAGAGAATCTCGTCCCCGAGATTCCTAATCTCCGAGAAATAATTCCGGGAACTCAGCGCAAAGGTCTTCCTCGCGCTCCCAGGTAGCCTCTGCCTCGGTGTGGTTGCTCCACTGGACATGGCAAAACTGAATGGTCTTGTTCCGGGTTTTTCGAACCGCAACATCCAAAATTCTGACAGGGTATTCCTTATAGGATAAATCTGGTTGTAGGTCTAGTTCTTCCATTGGCATTTGTTCTTCTGGTACTCGAAGACATTTCTTCAACTGGGATACATGGAAAACATTGTGCACATCTGCTAGACTGTCAGTAACTCGAGACGATAAGCTACTTCCTCTTTCTAGCGAATTTGAAATGGACCAATATATCGCGGAGCCAATTTGCCACCGACGCGAAATCGCTTCATACCCTTGAGTGGAGATACCTTTAGGTAGACAAAATCACCAACTCCAAACTTGAGTTCCTGCTGACGGTTATGTGATAGCTCTTCTGCCTAGGCTGTCTTTGCTCTAAGTCTCGCTGGATCATCTGAACTGTTCCTCGGCCTCTCTTAGTAAATCCGGTCCAAACACTTTACTTTCTCCAGTTTCTTGCCAATCTGAGAGGAGTTCGACATTTCTTTGCCGTACAAGGCTTGAGCAGTGCCATCTCAAGGCTAGCTTGGTAATGCTTGTTGTTATAAGCAAACTCAGCATAAGGCAATTGTTTGTCCCAACCAGTCTTGTTTGCCAACACACAAGCCCTCAACATGTCTTCCAAAATTTGATTAACTCTTTCTGTCTGACCATTGGTTTGAGGGTGGTAAGCAGTGCTGAAATTAAGCTGTGTTCCCAACAAACCATGCAATTTCTGCCAAAATTTGGATGTGAACTGTGTACCTCGATCTGATACAATCTTCTTGGGTACTCCATGCAGACAGACTATACGGTTCATGTATAACTCGGCTAGCTTATCTCCGGTGTAGGTGGTTCGAACTGGTATGAAGTGGGCCACTTTAGTGAGCCGGTCCACTATTACCCGGATCGAGTCAAAACCTGCTTGGGTCCGGGGTAATCCAGTTATAAAATCCATGCCTACCTCTTCCCATTTCCATTCAGGTACCTCTAACGGCTGCAGCAAACCAGCTGGACGTTGATGTTCTGCTTTGACTCTTTGACATATATCACACTTCGCCACATACTCTGCAATTTCTCTCTTAATTCCTGTCCACCAGTACGTACTTTTCAAATCCAAGTACATCTTGGTGCTCCCTGGGTGTATAGAGGTAAGGGTATCATGCGCTTCCTTGAGAATGATATTTTTAATTTCTCTTTTGTTGGGTACAAAAATCCTTTTCCCAAACCACAATACTCCTTCTACATCGGTAGAAAACCCAGGTGCCTTTCCTTTCAAAATCCGGTCCTTCACTGCCTGAACCTCTGCATCCTGCTTCTGAGCTTCTTTGATCTGGCTGAGCAAGGTGGGTTGCAATTCCATAGCATTTAATGAGCCATACTCTCTTATTCCCAAATTCAACTTAGCAAATTCTTCCTGGAGGGCAAGTTGAGCTTCAAGCAGTGATAGTGAATTGCAGTACATCTTACTACCGAGGGCATCCGCCACCGCATTGGCTTTACGGGATGGTAGTGAATACCGGTGTCATAATCCTTAATTAATTCCAACGGCGTCTTTGCCTCAGATTCAAATCAGTGAGTAAAAATATACTTGAGACTCTTGTGATCAGTATATCTCGGTCCTATTGCCAATAAGGTAATGTCTCCAAATCTTCAAAGCGTGAACAAGCTGCAGACCAACTCTAAATCATGAGTGGGATAGTTCAGCTCATGTGGCTTTAATTGGCGCCAAGCATACGCCACCACTTTTCCTTCTTGCATTAATACACGCCAAGGCCTTGCCGTGAGGCAACACAAAAGATTTCAAAGTCCTTATGAATATCTGCGCGGTGTTAAACCGAGCTGTGGTGAGTTTCTTTTCAAATCTCGAAAACTTGCTTCACAAGCCGTGTCCATTCAAACTTCTTTTCCTTTTTCATTAGTGTAGTCAAGGGTTTGGCTCTCTTGGAAAAATCTGGGATAAACCGACGATAATATCCAGCCATCCCAAGAAAACTACGGACTGGGTCACGGTCGAGGTCAAGTTTCGGTGGCCACGGCCTCGACCTTCACGGGTCGACCGCTACACCTCCCGCCGAGATGACATGACCGAGAAACAACACTTCTCCCATCCGAATTCACACTTGCTGAACTTGGCGTACAACTGGTGTTCCCTTAACCTTTGCAGAACCAACCGAAGATGGTGCTCATGCTCTTCATCTGTCTTGGAGTATATAAGGATATCATCAATGAACACCACTACAAACTTGTCCAAATAATCCATAAAGACCTTGTTCATGAGGTTCATAAAATAGGGAGGTGCATTGGTCAGCCCAAAGGACATGACGGTGAACTCGTACAACCCGTAACGAGTGGTGAAGACTGTCTTGGGTATATCAGACTCCCTGATTTTTATCTGGTGATACCCTGACCTTAAATCAATTTTTGAAAATACACAGGCTCCCTTCAACTGGTCAAAAAGATCATCAATTCTGGGGAGAGGATATTTATTTTTAATAATGACTTCATTCAAGGACCGGTAATCCACACACATCCTCAATGTGTTATCCTTCTTTTTTACAAAAATTACTGGAGCTCCCCAAGGTGAAACATTAGGCCTGATAAAACCTTTCTCTTGCAACTCTTCTATTTGAGACTTCAACTCACCAACAGATTAGCGAGATAGCCTATACGACCTCTGAGATAAAGGGGCTGTCCCAGGAGCTAAGTCTATGACAAACTCGATGTCCCGGTCAGGTGGCATTCCTGGCAGTTCTTCTGGGAACACATCAGGATATTCTTTAACCACGGGAATGGAATCCAAGGCATTTGCTTCCAACTTGTGCGTATGATAAGATCTCCGGTAGGGGTGCTAGAGGTAATCATAATTTCCTGCCCATCCTGATTCACCAAACTGACTCTCTTATGGGCACAATCTATCTGCCCTTTATACTTGGCTAGCCAGTCCATGCCTAAGATCACCTCAATTCCCATAGAATCTATAACCACTAGGTCAGCTAGGAATTTACTACCTTGTATCCTTATGTCAACCGCGGGACAAATCAATCAGATGCATGGTTTTCCGGAGACCTAATGACCATAGCTTTTCTAGTGCTCCCACTTTTAACCCATGCTTTGCAACAAAAGTTTCAGTGATGAATGAGTGCGTTGCACCAGAATCAAAAAGAGCAGTGGCAGGTACTGAATTAACCAAAAACTTACCCATGACTGCACTAGGATCCTGCTGGGCATCTTCTGCAGTAACATGATTAACACGCCCTTTTCCAACAGCGTGGGTAGCACCGACGTGTGGAGGAGCGCCGCGTCCACGACCAGCAGCAGGTGGACGCTGTGGGGCGAACTCAGTCTTGACAGGTACCAGGGCCATGTTCTTGGATGGACACTTGTTGGCATAGTGGCCCATCTGGTTGCAGGAGAAACACCTGACAGTAGACATGTCCTTGGGAGGTCAAGCAGTGTTGATCGGTGAGGAGCTTGAGCAGAGGACGGGTTCAACCATCGAGCGCGGCTTCTACGGAGCAAAAGACTTGTGCTCTGGTGGCGCTTAAAGTGATGCCTAGAACTTTACGCCTGTGGTCGTCCTTTTGAGCCTTCTTGCGCTTCTTAGCAGTAACACACAGGCCCTCAACATGCTCTTGCACAATGGCCCTATCAAACATCTGCTGAAAGGTCTCATACTCCACTGAGGAAATTCCACGCCGAATCTCTGGGTTCATACCTTCCATAAAGTACCAGATCTTATCCTCTTCTGTCTCAATTTCCCTGGGCGCATAGCGAGACAGCTGGGTGAACTTGGTGAGGTATTCGCTCAAGCTCATACTGCCTTGCTTCAAGTTCTGAAATTCCCTTCTTTTCATATCCTTGACTCCTCTAGGAACAAATGTAGCCTCAAATGCTTCCACAAATTCATCCCACTCAATGTCCTGAGGATTGGGATGATTGTCACAATAATTGTCCCACCATTTGGCAAATTGTCCCGGTCGGTGATGCTGAGATACATCACACTTTCACGTTCCCCACATCGAGCTAGGATGAGTCTCTTTTCGCTTTGTAAAGCCAATCTTCTGCTATGATAGGGTCAAGTTCTCCAAGAAATTCCCAAGGTTTGGTGCGGAGGAAGTCTCGACAACTTAGTGTTGTGATGCATTGAAGTGGTCATGGGCGAGTGCTGGACAGGCAGTGGAGGTACCGGTTCCTTGCCATCTCTTGCATCAACTGGAGTTGCATTTGCATAATTTGGCGGAGTGTTGGCTCTTCCTGAGGTGGAGGTGGTGGATTCTGCTGTGGTGGCACAACTGGCTGAGGTGGCTGCTGAGGCGGAGCTGCCGGAGGAGCTCCAACTGGAACTGGCTCACCAGGGGCTGGCAACTGAGGAGGATCAGCAGGCAAGTCCTGGGCTTTCATGGGGAATCAACGCTCTCAAACCATGACCGCGACCACGGCCACGCCCAGCGGTCTGGCGACCAACACGTCAGTGATAACCATCCGGGAGAGAGAGCAGGAGTGAGGACAAGATAAACTAAAGAAGTTGAATAACATCCCAATGTATGTATAAAATTTTTCATAGCACACACATAAAATTAATTTTTTGGGTCCAACCAAGGAACTTGATGAACCATTTATTAGAAAATACGATTCTGAGGGTATTACATCGACAACCACATACCCAACCAAGATACAACCGGGATTACAAATCTGAAGCAAAAACACACACACGCTACTACGGACACACTAACGGGAAGAAAGAGTAGAATCCAAGCGGCAAGGGCGATTTAATGCAAAGAACAGAACCCACCACGGAATGGGGGCATTCCGCATCTCGTCGAGAACAGTGGAGCTCGCTGCGAGCGGAGGGCGGGCTTGGGGATCTGCTCGGTCGTCTTCCCCATCGCCGGTGAGGCGCAGAGCTCGCGCGAGAGGTTGCGAATCGTCACCCGTCTGAGCACTAGCGACGCGAGGATGAGATATAGTGGTGTCTCGTCGGCGTGTTTCGTCCCGCGTGGGAAAGCAAAGAAAGGTCTTGGTGGCGCTTGGTGGTCTCCCGAGGCGGATGATGGTGAGGTGGGCCCGAGTGCTCGAAATTTTTTTTTTTTTTTAACAAGCTAGCATCACAATAATGCAGCACTCATGGGGTACATACAGGGCATGCCGTATCACATCTATTGATACGGTCAGCCGGCACACAACAGCTAACTACGATTCACGCGGGCACAACCCACACTCTAGAACTCATCGAAGTCGGTCTCGTAGGCAAGGACATCCTCGGGTTCATCGTCTTCTTCTTCGGTGAGCAACAGGGGCACCCAACCACGCAAAGGGGGTAATGAGACCATGGACTGAGTGCTATTGAGGTCCACACTGGGAGGTGGTGCTCGGATTCCAGAAGGGTAACTTAGCCGAGGATCGGGAGAAAGAGGAAGGGATAGCGGAAACAGTGGCAACTCGGCTGTGTTCTGGAAGGCACGAGTGGGAGCGGGCACAGGAATGCCTTCTAGGGGTGGATCCTCTTGTAGAATTGGTGGGTCGGGAGCAGGCATGGTAGCAATGGGGAGTGAGGTGATGGTGGGTACGACTGGAGAAGCATCAGGCATGGCAGCAGTAGTGGTGGTGCTAGATACGGCAGTGGGACGGTCACGGAGGCGTTGGCTCTGCCGTGCGAGGAGGCGGATCTTCTTGCGAAGGGCAGCCTTCTCCATGAGGTGGTGCGAATCACGCTTCTTGAGCTCTCGGTTCTCCTTCTCGACCCCGGCCAAGGTGGCTACGGTCTGGTAGGCGGTGTCGATCTCCTTCAGTGAGTTGACGTAGGCGTCGTCGAGTGCTTGGACTATCTCGGCAAGGTGATAGATGGTAGGATCAGCCTCGCTCTCGGCCGAACGAGCATGGTTGTACCGCTCATGCGGCACTCGAGCTGGGAAATAGCGGAACGCCGTGCGACTCAACTGCCTGGTGAAGATGCTGCGGAGTCGCAGGAGGGCAAGCCGGGCAGCATCCTGGATGGCGTCTGAGCACTGAATACGCGTGGCACTGAAGCGCGCGGGTCCTTGCGAACGGCAAAGTCCTTGCGCAAAGATTGTCACGCCAACCATCCAGCAATGGCGTCCTCCACGAGTGGTGGTGGCGCCGTGAAAAATGGGGTCCTGGATCCCCAGGGCACTGAGCATGAGGAGCAGCTGGCGAACAAAACCGCCATAGCTCACACCCAAACCTGAAGCGAACGTCGGCATCTACACCACCAAGAAGGAGAGTTAGAGGAGAGTTGCAACAGAGCCAGAGGACCGGGAAACAGGCCTGTCCCATACCAGGACCCGAGGTTGTACTAAAAGGCTAAGCTCGTAGGTTCATAGGATGAACAGTCCTTAGACTAGGAGGGAACAGTTTTTAAGCCCCGATTTACAAAATCCGTGGTGTTAGAAAACACCAACCTGGTGCATACAAGCACCCTTTGGCTAAAAGTTCCTCCTAGTCGGAATATTTGAGGGGGGAAAGAATAAGAATACCCATACCCGGCATCGTGTCCCTTCCGATGCCTATTTTCCAAACAAGTTCATAAAGACATTTTTAGTAAACATGAACTATAACATGATTTATTTTTGCGGACATTTTATTTTAAACAACCAAGTCCACGGGGAAATAGATAACAATTAATCTAGCTACACCTAGTTTTATAATAATTGGTAGTTATAGTAATACATGTTAAGTAGGTTTAGCTAGTCACTATTCAACTAGTTTTAATATTTTAAAACTGGCATGCACATTTATAAATTCCTAATAAAACATTTTAATGAAAACAGGTTATAGACAGTATGCATCAAAGGACCTGCCTTGAGTTCGGGGACCTGGTAGCGGTACTCCTCGGCGGTGGTGCCCTCTGCGGTGCGTCCTCCTTCTGACGGAAACGACCGCGCACGCGCGAACATGCCAAACAAGCCAAGCACAGTACAATCAGACTACCAGTACAAATAATATTTTTATTATTATTTTAAAATGGTTTTGATGTACTATTTTATTTTATTTTATTTTAAAAGAAAAACCCCGATGCGAAGATGAACTGACAGACTAGCTCTAAAACTACGAGACGATCAATCTATAATAAATAAATAATCGGGTTTAAATTAAGCGGGAATAGCTCGGCTAAAAGGATGTGAGCTACTCGAAAAGGCGGGGTGCTCACCGGGTTCGGGGTTTCGCCTGACCCGAACAGGTCAAGCACCGGAAGACCGACGCAGCGTGGCGGCGAGGCGGTCCAATGCCCTGCGCCAAACCTGCAATATGAGAGGAGAATCCGGGCGGTGGAACAAAAAGAACCGACGGTACCGACCAAAGCCGGTGGCGACGAGAAGGCGACCAAGCGGGCAGCGAAAAAATAGAACCGCGGTGGTTCTAAATATAACGCACGACGGCGAAGTTTCGATCGGACGGTCGAGGCATGAAAGCGAAGCTTACGTGCGGCGACAATGCAAGGTAGCCGCTGATTTTAGCTTATGCGTGCAGCAGAGCTCATGCATGCAAAGCGGCCGTGCATCAAGATACAAGAATGCAGAGGAGAGTGCAAAATGCTGCACACGCAGAGCAAAGAAAATTTCAGCAACACGCAAGAGCAATTGCAGCAGCTGCAATTCCAGCACCATGCAAGGGCACAAGACGTCAAAGAAGCAGCAATTCACCACACGCAAGAGCAATTGCAGCAGCTGCAATTCAGCATCATGCAAGGGTACACACGTCAGAAGAAGCAGCAATTCAGCACACTCAAGAGCAGCTGCAGCAGCTGCAATTCCAGCACCATGCAAGGGCAGAAGATCAAGCATCTAGCACACGCAAGAGCAGCTGCAATTCCAGCACCATGCAAGGGATAGTGTGTGTGTGTGTGAGAGAGAGAGAGAGAGATAGAAAAATCCTGCATGCATGCAAGATACAATACGTGAGAGAGAGATTAGAGAGATTAGAGAGGGAGATTAGGGAGAGATTAACCGCATGCCAGACGGTACGGGAGAGATTAGAGAATTTTAGAGATTTAAAGTTCAACCGGATTTCATCAACTCGCGCGGAAAATGAAAACTAGAACCTACTAGAACTATTAATTTAAAGTTTGCTCAAAATTACCTTTACAAAAATTTTAAAACATTCTTAACATGCCAAATTACATTATTGAAAATTTGGGATGTTACACTCTGCATAGAGGTAGGACCGGGGCTGGCAGTCCAGAGTGGAGCGGAGAAGCTCACGATGCTGCGGCTGCTGTGACCCTCGTCCGCCATCTTGATGTGTACCTGCAAAACATAGTTGTTAGTTTGATTACAGCGTGAGAAAGAATGTCGCTACTTACATTGCAAAAATAGGAAATGAGTACAGTACGGCATTGACATAGAATGTACCATATTACATAGCATATTAGAACATTGCATATTACATATCAAAATACGTAGTATGATATATTTTAGTATGACATTTAACTAAGCTATGCCATATTACATACCATATTACAATATTGCAAAACATATAGTACGACATTCAACTACAACATACCATATTACATATCAACTACAACATAATTGATTTTGGTACCATCACAATTCAACAACCATCCAGATGCCGCCCATTCGCTCTTGAGCCGGAAGGTCCCGCATCCAAGTCGTAACACTCTGATCCAATCCGTGTGTTGCAGTTGTTGTATGTGTGTCCCGATTGGTTGCACCTGCTGCATCTCCTATCTACTCTCCTAGCCTCGGATTGATCCATGTCGTTACCGATCCTGCGATGTTGTCGATGGCCGAGATCACACTTCAATTTTTTCCTATCAGGTACATGCCGAGTGTATGGACCAGGAGGGTCTGTAAATGTCCCGAACGTAGCATACCCTTAAATCTCGCCATGCCATGTTGTGGCGCCCCCTTTTTCACACTCGGCTCAAAGAAGTCATTGCCCATTCGCTATCCATGTGGTTGGTAAATAACATACTAGCTGCCCAAGAGCAAGCCGAGCATGTTAGCTCCCAATCCGAGCATGCAGCGGTACACACGGGCTATCTTCGTTGAAACGAATGCAAATCGGGTGCCCGGATATGTGCCCGGTGATGGCTCCCAAGATCAGCTACCATCACACACATACCCTCATGTAGATCGATAACACAACACAAACGGTAAGGGACATAAACTTATATTACAACGGCGTATGGACTGCTGTCCATACAATAAGTTTAACATAATTCAGAGTTTTATGGCAGCGAAAATATAAGATGTTCAACAACAAAACAGCGGAAGACTTAATCATATTAAAACCAAACGGGCCAGCAAGGTATGCCTCATAACCCAAGGGCAACCGACTGGAAGTTTAGAACTCCGCTTGCCCGCTAGCGTCATCGCAACCCGCTTGATGGTAATACTCAAGCGTGGGGTCATAATCACCTGAAATAATAGCAACTTGTATGAGTACAGATGGTCCTCAGCACTAGGAGGTAATGTATATCCTCATTCATGAATAATGTATCCAATGGAAGGTTAGCATGACATTTTCAGTATAAAGTGCATTTGTAAGACGTAAACATAAGTAGATTGTAAATGGCATTTGAATAAATCATTTTGAATCGATGTAACTTAGCAATAATATCATCATCTCATCAATATATCATCACCATCATCAATCCATTGGACTCCATCCGTCCATAGCCTCTATCCGACCATATCAAAACATACCAGGGACTCTATCCGTCCCTTTGTCTCTATCCAACCAGTGACACCACGAGCAACCCAGTGCTCAGAAATGAACACATAACCAAACCATATAACCAAAACCAGTAACCAAGTGCTAACAAATGGCAGCTTAACCAACTCAAGATTCATCCTTAACCCGGGACGCGGCTGTTCGAACATTATAACACTCTACAGAGGTGTACGACTTTACCCACACGACACAGCAAGCCATGCCGAAGCCTCTTAGATGTCCATGCCAGTCCATTGGGTCACCCGAGTTGACTTCATCCACTCCCCACTCCACGAGTGTAGGAGGAAGTCAACCGTTGCAATGGATTTGTCCAAGGCCCATCACACCCAACCACAAGGACGCACCACGGATGGTCCACCCTGCCACCCCACCCTCTAACACAAGTTGCCCCGCTGGTACCCAACGGCGCGAGCATGCACAGGAAATTGGCCAAGTGTTCCCATGATACACGTGTGGTCGTACGTATAGTACTTGAGAGAAAGGTACCCGATGTTCGGTCCTTAATTACCCAAACGGGGCTACATGTCCGGGATCTGTCCTCCCATCATCCTCTGTCACCCGTTCGAGTCCAACTTAGATCTCACACGTAATCCAAATACTCATCAATCCAAACTGAACATTGAGTACATCAATAATCCAAATTTAACAGCTGGGCTGTTTCACATGTGTTCAGGATGGATTGCTTCAAAAAATATTCTGATACATATGGCACAGCTGAATGATTGGTCATACATGCTGTAGCAAGTACATGGGAGCATGGCTTGTGTAGTAGCATCGGCTTGTGGCATGAGCAAATGCACTTGCCTTCACGGAGTACGCACTCCTGCTTTGCCCTCTGATGATGACCACCGCGGCGGCCTCTATCCGTGCATATTATCTCATACCTAAGCTCGACGGTACCCATCGGTGATACGACGTGTCTCTGTGCCTTCGTAATCTTTTCTTCCATGTACCTTGTCATAGCAGTACAATATAGCAAACGATTGTCTGCCATTGCAATGGAGGTTGCCCAGTGTCGATCCATGAAGTATTTGCATGTACCATGAAGAATTCTCTCGACAATTGCGATAAGAGGCAAAGCCCTCATCCCTCGCATCACCCAGTTGTATACTTCTGCTAAATTTGTTGTCATGATCCTATATCTAGCCCCGTCTTTATCGTATAACATGGGCCACTTCTCCTTTGGATCATCCTTAATCCAATCGGAAAAGTATCTGATTCTAGAACTTCCTGTACTCCTTGATTATCGTGCGGTTGATGTTTTTGCAGTCTGCTTCGTGGTAAGCTCGTCAAGGGTCTTACATAATTTATTAAACTTTCTTTGTTGATTCTGTTTGCAAATCCTTTTGAAAAGATTCATCAGGTGCTTGTTCTTGAAGTGTTTGAAAAAATTGGCTCCCATGTGTCTCATACACTACCTGCTTTGTATGTCCCTCCATTGTGCATTCCCACGGTTCTCCGAACCATTCTTGATTTCTTCGATTGCTCATAGCAAACCTGCATGCGTGTCATGTATAACGCAAACATTTGGTCTGCCCAACATGCGTGTCTTTGTATTCTGCCCCTCCATAAAAGCAAATGCTACCAACAATATCTGATTATTGCCATCCTCACCAATAGCTATCGATATTTGGCCCTTATACTTTCCAGTGAGAAATGTACCATCCACACAAAGGACAGGGAGACAATACGGGAAGGCTCGTATGCATGGTCCCAAAGCAAAAAATCCTCGCTGCAGAACCCACTTGCTCGTGTCCACACCAGTTGCAGGATACTCCCTGATATCATAGTATGTACCAGGGTTCCTTGCACTAATGGTCTGCAATAGCGTAGGGAGGTTGGCATATGATGCTTCGTATGTACCAAACCTCCGCTCTAAAGCCTTTTGCTTTGCCCTCCAAGCTGTGGCATACTTTATCTTGTACTGAAATTATTCTTCAATAGCCTGAATTATCGAGCGTGGCTATAGCTTATGTTGTCAACTATCTGTGAATACATTACCACTTCAACAAAAGTGGAATTTAGGTTTCGGTGCCTTTGTTGTGGCTGTTCCAAGTGACAGTTGTGCTCCATCACAATCGAACACATCCAGTAATCGACCCACTTTCCCTTGAATGCATGAACCCGCCAAAGACATCCGGGGACGACACACTGAACGTCATACAGACTTTTACTGAACTTCACAACCCGGAATTCCCGCCTAACAGATAATGCCCAATACTTCACGACATCCATAACGGCCTCCTTGCTAGGGTACATGGATCTCTATGTCACTTCGTTCTGATGGTACTCCCATGAAGTTTGGCTACTTTCCTTCGCACATAAATCTTGGAAGGTGTACGAGTTCCACTCAGCTAGCACTGGACGACCTCCAAAACTTGTCTCATTGTCTGACATGTCCTCCTCGGGTACTTGCTCATGCTCCTCATCCTCAGCCTCCATTACTTGTACTATTACTTCAATTTCTTCCCCTTCATCTGTGACACCGGTCGCCTCATCTCTTCTCAGGTGCTCATTACCAACCTCCCCCGTCTCCTTGTGTCCGCCTATATCTTCTCCTGCCTCCTTGGCGCTGCCTGCCCCCTCACCCTCTTCTGCCTCCTCTGCCCCTTCTTCACCAGTGGTTTGCATTGTCTCTTCCACCGTTGCCTCATTTGAGCTACCGTCTTGTTTGAACTTTGCCTGAGTAAGCAGCACTAGAGGAAAGCGGTGTTCAAAAGCAATCTCAACATACCGCCTCCAATTCTGTGTACACAATATCGGCATCAACTCCCAAAAGAAGCCGTCCCTAACACGGCTGACCACGGCCCTGACCTTCATCACATGTTCTTCTGAGTTTAGCTGGAACGTCCGCAACAACCAGTTTTGTAAACCACCAAACGTTCTCTTGGTGGGCCTCGATATCCCTAGTTTTACTGATTCCAGATTACTAAGATCTACCCCGTTTGGACCATACATAATCTCTCCGTCCCCATAGTGAATCTGAAAATATAGCTTCTCTGACATTTTCCCTGTAATTAAAACATCGACCGCAAATTATTACATGTGGGCCTTAATTTATCAATATTATCCTGAACATTAAGTCATCCATATTTTTACACCATCTATAGCTCATTGGATGAGGATCAAACCTACGTTTCTATGGTCTAAAGAAACATTCTCTGACATATATTGGATGAGATTTTTCGTGTCTACTAACTAAGTCCAGCTAGAAATCCCGCTCCTAAAAATACCGTCAATATGCCCTAACCATACTCTATAAATACCCTACAAACCCCTAAACCCTAGTCCTACATATATCAAATCCTGCTCCTAAAAATACCAAGAATATACCCTAACCATGCTCTATAAATACCCTACAAACCCCTAAACCCTAGTCCTACATATATCAAATCCCGCTGCTAAGAATACCATCATATACCCTAGCCATACTATATAAATACCCTATAAACCCCTAAACCCTAGTCCTACAGATATCCTAAATATACCTTTTTACTACCTACTTACTACTAACCTATAAGATTAAAATTGCTATCCTACTATGTTTTTAGTAAAACAATAATATAAGTTGTAAATAATTTTACCTCGAAACGTAGAGCCGGTGACCACTCTTCCAGTCCTCTCTTCTTTTCTTCCTCTTCCTCTCCTCTCTCTTCTCTCTTCTTTTTTTTCCTCTTTCTCTCCTTCTCACTTTTTTCTTCCTCTTCCTTTCCTCTCTCTTCTTTTTTTCCTCTTCATCTCCTTCTCTCTTTTTCTTTCCTCTTTCTCTCGGGCTCGGGTGGCAAATGAGGCAGGCGCGGCGGCCGGCCGCGCGCGGGGTGTAAAATGTGGAAAAATCGCCACCCTATATGGCGATTTTGTCCATCGCGTGAAAAATCACCGTTTTATCAGGTGATTTTTTAAAACTTCGCCTGACAGTATGACGATATTTGCGTCCCCTACTCGGCGGCAGGGTAGGCTTATTCTCGCCCACTGGAATGGCAATTTTTTCAAAAAATCGCCATCTGAACTGGCGATATTTATTTGCCGCCCGTTGGGGTGGCAATGGGGGCTATTTTTTTATTTTTTAAAAAAGGAAAATTATTTTTAAATTTTTATTTTTAAAAATATAAAATATTAAAAAATTAGCTGAGCAAGGCCAGCTCGCTACTGCCTCACTTGTAGTGTCACCATGTCATCACGTACCCTTTGTATTCCCTCTGCTAGACCCAGTGTAATTGTTCTAGTCAAGCCCAATTGTCCAAGCCCAACATGAGCACACGTTAGAGCTCTCGGTCGCAGGTCGCCGGCGCTGCTTCCCGAGGAATTTTTTATTTTTTAAAATTATACGTTGGACCGGTAATTTTTTAAAATAGATGCTCGTCACCCGTGGGTCAGGCGATCGCCCGCTGCCTAAGCGATTAGTGTGACTGTGCATGCCGCGATCGCCCCACTATGGAACGATCAGTTCCACACCAGCACAGCACCGAGTGCCAACAATTTTTTTTTGTCATTTTCATATCTATTTCATTTGGTATCCAAATTGCGTGAAACAAATTTCATAATTCATCTAAAATTCTAAGGAACCCATTTTAAAACTTTTTAAATTTATTATATTTTTTATTTATTTCTCTTTTTTGGTAACTAAAATTTACATCTACCAAAAAATGAAAAATAATTCAAAAATATAATAAATTTTAAAAGTTTTAAAATGGGTTCCTTAGAATTTTAGATGAATTATGAAATTTGTTTCATGCAATTTGGACACCAAATGAAATAGATATAAAAATAAAAAAATAGAGCACCGTTAGCACTTGGTACTGTGCTGGTGTGGAACTGATCGCCCCACAGTGGGGTGATCGCGGCATGCGCGGTCACAGCGATCATGGTGCGTAACGGATGGTGCACCGATCGCTCGGGCAGCGGGCGATCGTCCGACCCACGGGCAACGAGCGCCTATTTTTGAAAATTACCGTTCCAACGTACATTTTTTAAAATTAATAAAAAATAATTTAAAAATAAAAAAATTCCCTCCTGAGTGCCTTCTCCTCTAGATCTGGCTGTTGCTCTCGGACGCAGGTCGCTGGTTCCACCTCCTGCCTCCTCCAGATTTAGCCGATGCTCCCAGCTGCAGGTCGCTAGTGCCGTCTCCTGGGTGCCTTCTGCAGATTTGGCTAGACCCCACGTGTCGATGTCATCATCGTCACCAGTACTGCACCACCGAGCCTAGGAGCCTCACGAGCTGGCTTAAGCTTTTAATAAACCTGAGCCAAGCTCTCTTCTAGCACCGTGCCTCGGTCAATATAATGAGCCGAGCTGAGCCAGCTTGTTTAGGTGAACCAGCCCAAGCCGAGCCACCCTGGCTCGCTCAAGCTCTGTTTGTTTTCACTCCTACGAGTACCAGGCAGTTCTTGTTCCTTACCAGAGTACCAGACAAGGAAAGAAAATGACACCTTTTATAAGTATCCGACTGGTACATTATATTTGCCCCGTAGGAGATAACAGGTAGAAGAATTGGATATGGTCATGCGCTGTTATGAAAAGGTCTTGCTGATGTAAACATAATGCAAAGCGCTTAATGAGGCAATGAGTTCTTTTTGAACAACTCCGTTACATTTGGAGAGATGGCTTTGTGGTTGCAAGAAGGAAGGTTTTTTACCTCGATGCCATTGCAAAGTTCCAACTTCACATAAATACCATTAAGAAATAGGAAATCCAGTTGATGCCCCCTTTGTGTTTCATTGGCACTTGTGAATTGTATTTCGCTAAATTATGTTGTAACACAGAATTGGCAATGAATCTTCTTCCAATTTGATGCTCATTTTTCTTGTTATGAATTTACAGAATTTTACTTGAAAAATGTTTTCTACCGTCACCTTCACCATTTAAAGGAAGAAGTTGCCTTCATGTTTGAGATTTTTGCTTTGAATTTTATCCCTACTCGATGTCATTTTGTTCAGAAATTGGTCCATATTTTACTCCCTCGTTCTAAGTTGTTCGTGATGCTACTGTCCTTCTCAGCAACAGGTCATTTCACACAATACCCATTCAACTGGAAATTCCGAGATGCCGCCGAGCTGGTTTCAAACGAAAGGCACCATGCAATAAAACTGCATTGGGAGGAATTTCCTCTGTTTGATCCAAACTCTATAAGCTGTCTCCTGACATAACAAGAGTATACAACAAAATTTAAACAGGATGTGCCTTCAAGCTCATTCAGTGAATAAATTTAACCTTTTATTACTTGATTACAGTCACATGATCGTGCCTTCAATCCCATTCAGTGAAAGCTGTTGAAGAGCAGCGTGTTCTGCTAAAGAACGAGCCGGGTGAACAAGAGTCTGAGCACAATGCTAAAGGACATTGTCACTGTTTGAGTTTGTCCAAGAGACATAAGAAGCGACCAAGACAAAAGGCAGTACACTTTCTATGCCACCGTTTTTACATGGTTCTTTTTATTAGGAAAAATTAATTAAATATATAAATCTGAAATTGTTATTTAAATTCTATACAACTAGGGACAAGAATTAAGATTATACCACTTAAATCCACCTTTTGAGGGGAGAGAGAGGTGAGTGCACGCCCGGTCCCACCTTATGGTGTGTCGGACGTGGGCCAAGACCAGACCGCGTTGTCTTCCACGTGTTAGCCCGAGATGGCTTCCACCATGCGGCGTGGAGAACACCATGTGAAGTGGGAAGGCGGATTCAAGTGGTATAATCTCAATTCTTGTTCCTACTTGTATAGAATTTAAAGAGTAAATTGCACAATAGTAGGTACACGAAGTTGTTCTGAGTTTTTGCTTAAGTTGAAATTTCATAAAACCGTTTATTTCTATACATGAAGTTGCATTACTGTGTCATGGTAGGTCCAAAGCAATGTCCTAGAGACAGTTTGATGATGTGGCTTCCCATGTCACTTGCCATGTGGCCTAATTTTGCAAAAATGCCCATCTTCTTTCTCTCTCTCTCTTCTCCATCCCTCTTGTTCTAAAGCCCTGCAGCCACCTCCATGCCTCTATCCCGACGACGCCTCCCGCCGATGGCCCCTCTTCTTGCTGCCTTGCCAACACCCCACTGTCCTCCACACTTGTGCTATGCTCGCTAGCCTGGCCATCTCCTCCTTTAAACAGGGGGCAAGGGGAGGGGGGAGGGAGGGAGGAGGGACGACGCCTTACGTTGCGGATGCTCGCCGGTCGGCGGCTCGGCCATTGCCCCTCTTTCTTGTTCATTCTCCATGCCCCTCCACCGTACCACACCGCTGCCACCTCTACCGAGCTCCCATGCTCGCAAGCATCTCTTCTTTTTCCGTCATAGTCGCCGGAGAAGGGAGTCCTCGCATAGCCGCACCACCTACCTCCGCTGGATCTAGCCATAGGATAGCTGGCATGCTGAAGATAGAAGAGGAAGGGGTCCTAGAGCGGCTGTTGGTGTTGGAGGCTGAACCTTACCAATCTGAAGAGGGTCCTATCAGGGACCGAGGCTAGAGCAAGGCGAGGGCTTGCCGAGGACCAAGGCTAGGGTGGCGCAGGCCTATACGAAGGGCTAGAGGCGATGGGATCGAGCTTGGGAGGCCAGTGGTGGTGGACACGAGCTTCGGGCGGGACGGTGGTGGACATGAGCTTGGTGATGGGGGAGGTCACTAGTGCGGGGACAGATCCAGGCCACCGTCTCCATTGTTTCCTCCCCATCTAGCGTTGCCAAGAACCAATGTGAAGCTTGATTAGGGTGGCGCCTATCTCCCTATGGGTTGAGATCGCCGAAGACAAGGGGCTAGGGCTAGGGTTACGGGGTTGAAGCTCCGCCAATGTGGAGCAGAGGATAGGGCAGGGCCGAGCAGAGCCGATGCGACGCTCTGGCTAGGGAGAAAAGGGAGAGGGAGTCAGAAGAAGAGGTGAGATTGGAGGAGAGGGAGTGAGAGATGTAATTTTTTTTTATTATGAGAGGCATTTTTCCAAAATTAGGCAACATGACAAGTGACATAGGAAACCACATCATCAAACCACCTCTGGGGTATCACTTTGAACGTGCCATGACACAATAACGCAACTTCATGTATAGAAATATACGGTTCCCCAAAATTTAGATCTAAGCGAAAACTCGTGACAACTTCATGTATCTACGGTGCAATTTATAACAATTTTAGAATTATATATTTAATTATTTTTCTTTTATTAGTGCAATCGTTGCCTATTTTATTCTCACGTTATATGATCTTTATCTCTTTATTGTGCTTCCAGAGCAGTACAGAGCATGTGAAAGTGTCAAGGCACTTGGCTGAAGAGGCCATGCCATGAAATATTTTGAGGAATGCGTTTCAATGTCAACATTGGATAGTGCTGATTTCTCGTCACTTGAAGACCCTCACATGAGGTTGGCAAATCAAATGACACCAGTGATTAAGGCTGTCAAGTATCAAGTCTTATCAGGATAAGTTTTGCATCTTTGTTCCTGCAATATATTGTCTACAATATGCTAACTACTTTGATTCAGGGATGACGCAAAATATCTATTATTCCATTCAGAAATATATTTTTTTGGGAAAAAAATGTGAACATGCTCTATTAAGGAAAGTGTAATATAAAGACCTGATTGTTCAACTAATCAACTTAGAGGTCCGAACTAACTGTTCTCTCTCTACCTAATCTATCTGTCTTATCTAGGGATCTATCTATCTACTGCGCTATGCTTTATTTCCATATAATGTCCAATCTTATGGGATCTTCCTCCGCTTGTCCCCTCAACAACACGAAACATAAGATCCATGAGGACCTAGCCCTATGAGAGTGTGCTTCGTCCAATGTTGTAGTCCTAGAAGACGCATCATAATCATGTTGTAGTTGTTTGGTTCTGGGGCAAGCCTTTTGGTCCCTTGTAAAAACTTGCTCTTTCTTCCTTAATGGATGATAGAACTCTTGCACCATACGCTTCAAAAATGTCCCATGGTATTTTAAACTTTTAATTGAATGACATCTATGCAGATGATATGAAATTATGAATAGTATCATTCACATATTACCAAGGGTTAACTAGATACATACCACTGTAAAAACAAAAGCGTTCACTTCACAGATATGCCATTAAAAAGTCAGAAATCCATTCGATGCCATTATAAAGCTGCAACTCTAATAAATATGACATTATACAACTAAAAATGGCCAAAGTGCACTATCCTTTCTTCTTTCTCCTTTACTCCTTGATCCTTACCGTGGCAATACATGGTTGTAGTCGCCAAACCGTTCTTCCTCTAGCGAACCCTCCAGTGAGCCCATGTGTTGCACACCATGGTCGGCCTCCACCTCCCTCCTCATTCCTTAGCATGTCCCTGTTGTTCACCATTGCGCTGCTGCCCTTCCTCCACCATTGAGGCTACTGTGCTAGCCGGCTCGACAATGAGGCTTCACTAGTGAGGCTTGCGCTCAGGGAGAAGGAGGTTGTTGCACACCTCAAGAGGGAGACTACCATTCATGGATTTGGCTAGGAGGGAGACTGCTAGCCATGGATTTGGTGACGAGCTTGCGCTCCGAGAGGAGGCTGCCGCGGCGCGCAGACAAGGAGATATTCCACACCGAGGAGCTCGGGAGGAGAGGAATGGAGAAGGAGGAAGAAGGGATCACCGAAGCTACACGCTAGGGAGGAGGAGGGTTGTGGGAGCCAACATTGGTGGCTAGGAAAGACAAGCGAGAGAGAGGAAGGAGGAAGGGTTGTCGGAGTTCTTGGAGTACCTTCTCCTATGGCATCTCCTCCGCTAGGTTACCCTTGACCCCACATCTAGGGACGACATTGCCTTGGTGCCTTCCACCTCTGGGACATATTTATCAGTCTGCATACGCCCTTTAGTACACTGGTAGAAATACCCTTCGTGTCGAACTCCAACATTTGGACGGTGCACATGAAAGACAAGTGCAAATACTTCGCATGGACCGTGGGGCACGATAAAAACCACACAACTGATGTCCTTGCTAAAAAAAAATGGCCACACCGGACCAATTGCCCATTATGCAGGTCGGCTTAGAGACAACCGACCACCTTTGCGTGCAATGCCCGTACTCCACGACAACCTAGAAGGAGATTCTGATACCGATGCACAAATCCCCGTGCCCATGAAACTGAGTGTTTCTACGAGTGGTGATCTCAAATAGCCTCATGCTTCCTAAGGACATCTGATAGGAATTCCATGGCATGGTAATATACGCATTGTGGAACATCTGGAAAGAGAGTAATAACATTGTGCACCCTACTCTAGGGTCTTGTAGTAGAGTGGCTACCCCTGTCTTCTTTCCTTCTCTATATATTGTACAATTGTTTTCTCTTTAAATGAAAAGGCATTGGTCCTATCCATTGCAATTCGAGTAATGACATTCCTCCCGAAAATTGCAATTCGATGATATCTACTAATACAACCTTTTATCACTACACATCTCTGGCACCTTGCATTGGAAGTCCAAAAGAATTTATAAATCATTGAGTGGTCCAAGCCCATTCAACATGTGATTCTTCTGCCGGCCATCTCTATAAAACGCAGATTTGACTTGTGATGTTTTTATCATTTTCATCTCATTCAGCAGCTAGGGTTATTAAATTATTATATTGCAATCTACTACAACACCATCTGATCACTTCTGGTTTCATCTCCATGTACAAGCAACCTAGCTATCCCCTGCAAGATTGGGCTGCCGATGGAGATCGAAACTAGGAGCGCCCATGGAGCCCATCCAAGGCGCTGCCTATGCCAACTTGCGAGTGTATGAGATTTTTATTAATATTTGGTTTTTTATAAATTCAAAAATAAATAAAAAATATCCCATTTTAATAAATTAAAGAAATAGACGCCTACCACCCGATGGTTGGGCAACGAAGAAAAATCTCTAGTTGGTCAGACGGTTTTTTCTCCTTTTAGCCCAACAAGGAAAAAAACATCCAACTTTTAAGTAGAAGAAAGAATAAGTAGAAAAATCTTGTCTTTTTTGCTCTCAACTTTTAAAACGTCGTTCAAGCAATCATGAAAAATTTTTGCCCGGCAATGTTCGAGTTCGACTAGGAATTCTGAATTTCCCCCTTCCGCGATGCAAGGGGAACTGCAACCGCGATGCCTTTCTTTGACAGGTGTTGGCGCGGTCGCAGAGCTGCTTGTCGAACGGCGGCTTCAGAGCCCATGCGCTGCCATCTGGACGCTCGCAGCTGCTGAGCTCCAACATGTGTTTGCTCACTTCCACGCCGGCACCACCGGCACCATGCGTTTCACGTCTGATTGATCTGTGCAGAGTACGTACGTAGCTGGTCTCGGTATGCGGCCGGGTACAGCGTGTCCTTCGCTGCCGCCGTCCAAGGAGGCTCTGAATGCAGACTACTGGAGAATTCTATGCGCTGGCATCTTACCTGTACTTGCCCAAGGCAGTACTGCTGTGCTGTGGTCCTTTATTGGTTTGTTAGTTCGTCAAGGTTTTTTTCCTGACCAAATCATCTGTGTCCTGCTAAAAAGAGATGTCTACTCCTCCTTGTCACGAAAAGCCGTTATTTTTAACATTGATATGCCCTTGTAATATACTTTCTCCGGTTATAAATATTTGTTATTTAAAGTATATGTAAGTCAAAGTTTTAAAACTTTAACTATAAATAATTTTAAACTATTTAGATTGAGTACATAAAAATCATATGTGTAGATTCATCTTAGAGAGTATATTCTAATATAATGATTTTAGTGGGTTTAATAAATAAGTTGTGATAGTAATTAGTGGTCACTAATTACTCCCTCTAGTCACAAGTAAGTATCGTTTTCGATATTGACACGGTCTCTAAAATAAATATTTGACCACTAATTATTGACTTGGGCTACTATATTTTTTCTAGAAAGAGGTTAGAGGAGATGGCGTGGCAGGTCCATCACTATCCCTTTGTACAGATGATAGCCTAGTCATCACTTAATGGTGATGTGGAACACACGTGGTTGCCACCTCAGCGTTCAATGGAAGCCCTAACGGTTTTGGGTTAGGGTGCAAACAAAAACAAGTTTAATGGGCTGAAAAAGTAAAGTTTAAGTTCGAGGGGCTAAGAAGAGCTTCTTTTCAGCTTATCTTATCTTCTTATTTGCTTATAAGCTGAACTTCGAGAGTTTCTTGAGGTAGTTTAGAAAGTCTGGTGCATTTTATTTAACTTGTTTCTAAAAAACTTTGGGATGCACTTTCAAGACAAAAAAAGAGAATGGACTGCAAAAGTCAAACCATTTGACTTTTTGATTCGGAGATAAGTAGATAAGATAAAAAGATAAACCAAAGAGAACAACCCAACCCTAAGTGAGATTCTATGTGCTAGGATCTTACTTGCAAAACTAGTATTGTCGTGCTGTGCTCCTTTATTGCCTTTTTTTTCTTGACCAAATTATTTGTATCTTGCTAAAAAGATCTGTATACTCCTTGCCAAGAAAAGCTCTCATTTTGAATGTTGATCCAGTCATCAAAATGTAACTTTTACGACAAATTAATTACTATTGTTCACCAAAAGTCGAATTCAAGAGGATCTCACTGGTAGGGAGAAAGTGCACCGGTAGTTTTCCCAACAATGGACCAAGAGACTTGTAATTAGTCTATATATATTTTGACATTTCTTCTCTCTTAATAGAATCGATCGTGCTGGTACCTTTTGCTAAAAAAACTGTTGCATTTTTTATTGGTAGTTGTCCGACCAGGTGAACAAGGGCTGGTCTTCTTGTAATCAGTCTCTATATATTTTGACCTTCTTTCTCTCTTAATAGAATCGGCAGTGCTTCTGTCTTTTGCTAAAAGAACTATTGTTTTATAACCTAAAAAATGTAATATATAGAGGTGGTTTTCAAGATGACCTACACGTGACTTTTTTGGTATCTAATATAAACATTTAAAAATATATATATAGCCAAAGTTTTAAAAGCTTGGCCGCACGTATATCTAAATGACAACTCTTTTTTAATTACGGTAGAGTAAAAGTATACCAGTGTGTTGGTTTATTTACCACGCTAGAGTATATTTTATTTCAACGATGATAAATTATCAATTTTTTCATCAATCTGCAGTTTGTTCTAGTACCTCTGCAAATCAGAAGTGACTGTTTTTTTTCCTCGCCATGGCAAGCTGCCAATCTGAGCCCTTAACATGCAAAACCACAAGAAACATCCCGTGTCCCTCTATAAAACCCCACCCTTTCCGTCTTCGAAAAAAACCCCTCCCTTTCCATTCCACCTCTTGGCCAGCTACCAGCTGGGAAGGAGAATCGCATTCGGGGATCAATGAAGAGATCCCCTCCTCAGCCATCTCCGTCGTCTCCTTCCTCCTCTTCCTCCGATTCTTCCTCGTCGATCTGCACTCCTCGCAGCAAGAGGGTGAGGACCCAGAAGGGAGCCAAGGCCGGAGCCAAGAAGCCCAAGAAAGATCACACGAGCCAGTGCAAGGAGCCTGACCCCCATCCCAATGGCGGCGGCAAGAGGAGCTCCGTCTACAGGGGAGTGACGAGGTATGGAGATGCACCAATGCATGGTGGTTTCTGCCTCCTGATTGCAAATCTCTCTCTCTCTCTCTCTCTCTCTCTCTTAGCCTTCTCTTCTAGGATTCCTCTGATCTCGCGTCCTGCATTGCCGCCTATGGAACTTCAGAAGGAATCGGAAGATCTTTAGCCCACGATTGCGCGTCGTTTCCATTTTCGCCAATTGTTTCTCCGGTCTATGATTCGATCACCGCCTGCATGTCGAAGGGCATGAGCTGATCATCATCAATTCAATCTTGTTCATCTTTCTGGAATCTTATATTCCTGATCTTTTGGAGCTTTCTTGAGCATGACGTCCATTTCTTGAACGCACTGGTGTGTTATTTGTTTCTTCCGTTTCTTGTTCTGCTCCATAAGAACAAGTCAATTGTTAGCTGGGAAGTAGGAGGTTGGTTGATCTGCATTACTGCTTGCTCGTTTTGAGCTGGTCAATTTCTTCCTTCTCTCTTTAAAAAAAAAAATCTTGCAAGGCAATTGCTTTAATGCAGCCTATACCAATTAATTAATACACGAGTTAATTGCATAATTCGCGCTGCATGCATGCAAACAGGCACAGGTGGACAGGCAGGTTTGAGGCGCATCTCTGGGACAAGAACTGCCTCAATTCGCTGCAGAACAAGAAGAAAGGGAGGCAAGGTACGTATAGCTTACATGCAATTATCGGATTGTAATAATTTTCTTCTCTTTAATTTTTCAGAACGAACACTCCTCAAAGGATCCTGATGTATCTGCCATTAGTACAAAGCTTATTTTAAAGCGCACCGAATTTTTTAAGGCTGACATTCTGATTATACTTTTTTATCTCCTCTTCTTTTTTTCTGTCATCTTTGGGGGGATCTTGTCTGGTGATCTGCATGTGACTGTGATCTACTGATGCTTGATGCTGCATTGGCTGCTTGTCAATAGTCTACTTGGGTAAGTCCCACACGTATTACATCAAATGATTCCTGTATTAATTTTTTTTATAGATTCATGTTAATTACTTATAGGTTCTTTTAAATAGTGGACGTTCTTGTCTGAATCTGGAATTGTAATTACTTCCTTATTGATTCTTGTGCTCTTGGTTCTGTGGTGAATTCTCTAACTTCGATGAATCAAATTATAATCTGCAGGAGCTTATGATACTGAGGAGGCAGCTGCTCGTGCATATGACCTTGCGGCCCTCAAGTACTGGGGTCCTGAAACAACACTCAACTTCCCAGTAAGTTTGTCCTCCTACAAAAAAAAAAAAAAGAGTATCTATATTTTTTTTATTTCGGAAAAAAGGGAGAGTAGGATGTTAACAAGTACCCCTATTGACCATGACCAAGCAAACAAGTGAAAACGGCTTCTTTGCTTGCTACTCCCTCCGGTCACAAATATTTGACGCTTTTGACTTTGCACAGTCTCCAAGATACAACTTTGACCATTAATTACTATTGTAATTTATTTTTAAAATCCACTAAATGTGTTATATTACTCCCTCTGTCCCAAAATATAAGGCGCGGTTTAACTTGGCTCGGTCTTCAAAACTATACTTTGATGTTTAATTTCTCATATAGTATGTCATATATAGAAATAAAATTATAATCATTGAAAAATACTTTCAAATACGAAAATAATGATACCGTTTTTATATCACAATATATATATATTGTTAGACAAATCGTTGGTCAAAGATAATAAAGTTTGAATCTTGAAATACGTGCGCGCCTTATATTTTGGGACGAAGGGAGTATTGAAGTATTTTTTGAGACGAATCTACATATATAATTTTTGTGTTCACAATCTAATTATTTAAAAGTATATTCTTGACTTAAGTTTTAAAACTTTGACTGGCACGTATCTCAAACGTCAATTATTTGTGACCGAAGGGAGTATTGCAGTCGCTCACAAAACAGACAGGAACTAAAGACAGCCTTAAATGTGCTGCCGTTTTGGTTGCAAGAACTGACTGGCTGTCTGATGCATTTGTGTTTGTATATGTAATTTAATTTGAGAAATTTGGATGGATGGATGCAGGTGGATGAGTACTGGAAGGACAGGTCAGAGATGGAGGGGATGACCAGGGAGGAGTACCTGGCCTCCCTCCGCCGCCGGAGCAGCGGCTTCTCCAGGGGCGTCTCCAAGTACAGGGGTGTCGCCAGGTACCAACGCTTGCCTAATCAAACAAACGTTCAGACTTCTCGAAGATATTTAAGCCCAACATTTCAGCAATTTAGCCGCTCAGCCCAGCCAAAAAGAACATGATAATGCAAAGTACATAAAAAAAATGTTGTCCATACTGACTCAAAAAGGATTCTCCCCCAAGTCCATTTCAGAAGTTCTTCTGAATTTGTGTTCTAAATGTTTTTTTTTTTTTGGTGTGCAGGCATCACCACAATGGCCGGTGGGAGGCACGAATTGGGAGGGTGTTGGGAAACAAGTACCTCTACCTGGGAACGTTTGGTACCTACGCCTTCTCTTCTCTTCCTTAATTATACCAGTTTCATGCTCTTTCTTCTTCTTTGAACAAGCTAGTTTTATCTAAATGCTACTATTGTTTCGTGTAGAATTGTCCTACTGACTGTCAGGGTCACCTAACTTGAACCAAGTTTTATGACGGTTGATCAACCTAACACCTACAAAATTGAATGGCATGTGTTTCCAGTTAACCTTCAATGCAGACTTGATACTTCCCTTATTCTATATTTTTCTTGGATATTCTTCACCACAAGTTTATTTCATTTTCATTTCTTTAATAGAAAAATGAGCTATTCATCCATCACACTAGTGCAAGACACAGAGATGGAGACCCCCCAAAAAATGCCTTTTTTTTCTTGACTGCCAAGATCAAGATTCAAGACCTTAAGAGCAAGATACTATCCTGTGTGCAATCCCCAGAAGATTGTCCTACTTGCTCCCAAACTAACACAAAACAACCACATAGTATTGGATCATTACTATGTATAAGCTGCTAATGGGAGTAGAAGGCAAACCCCTAATGACTTGCTAATGCATGTGACAAGCACGTGGTGTAGTAGTGACCAGCTGCAGTAATACTAGATGGTGCATAGGGATCTTCAATTCTTCAGCACTGCCGGCCTCTTTTCACTAGAGCTCTATGACTCAGCAGCGAGTGGTTACTTCACGTGCATGGAGCATGCCAAACTAGATCAAGCATGATTCAAGATCCAAACTACACAAATGGATTCACTACTACAACCATCACAAGAGAGAAAAAAGGGGGGGGTTGAAAAGGGTCATTGCTCACTAGCAAAGTGCAGGTTGGGAGATGAACCCTAGCTACCAGCAACAATTCAGCATATTCCATCCCACAGAAATTGCATCTGAATATCTGATCTACAAATGGTTCAGATCTAATGCATCTGGTATTGTCACATCAGCAAGAACACTGAATAAAAAAAACATCAGCAAGAACACACCCTTCAATCTCTGTCACTGAGCATTTCAACATGCATGTCTTATACGCCAACTGAACTTCACTAGCACACCGTACTAGTACATCACTGAGGACAGTTAGACACAATCAGCGACATCACATAAACATCAGTTGGAAAATTTTGCAATGTGAAGTTGTTGGAAAATTTTGCAATGTGAAGTTGTTCCATAAGATATTAAAATTAAGATAATTGTGTGTATACCATCATGTCTAAATTTTTATACCCAATTCAAGTGCTTTATCTTGCCAAATAACCGTTTATTGTTTTTTATCATCTGTTTCTCATTCAAACAAACTAACCATTTATTCTTTTTGTACAGATACTCAAGAGGAGGCAGCCAAGGCCTATGATCTTGCAGCCATTGAATACCGAGGTGCCAATGCTGTAACCAACTTCAATATTAGCTGCTATCTGGACCAGCCGCAGTTACTGGAACAACCGCAGCAGGAGCCGCAGGTGGTGCCAGCACTACAAGAAGAATCTCAACATGACCAAAGTGACAATGCAGTCCAAGAGTTTAATTCCAGTGAAGCAAAGACACGTGATGACACCAACGAACCGCTTATTGTTGATGACTGTGTCGAAGACACCAGCAAGCCACTTACAGTTGATGATAGCATGAAAGACATCAGCAAGCCACTTGCAGCTAATGACAGCATCGAAGAGATCAGTGAGCCGCTTGCAGTTGATGAGAGTATCCTGGATATCAACAACAAGCCCTTTACAGTTGATGATGGCATCGAAGAGAGCCTATGGAGCCCTTGCATGAATTATGAATTGGGTAGTATGACTGGAGGTAACATCAGCAACTCTATGAATCTGAGTGAATGGTTCAATGATGCAGCCTTTGATCTCGAGGGCAACATTGGGTGCCTATTCGAAGGGTGCCCAGCGGTCAATGAAGGAAGCAAAGATGTAGCAGGTCTGGCAGAACTCGGTTTATTTGACGATGATGATAAGCTGTGGAAGGATTATTCAGACAGGGAGGAGGGAATAACTCAAGCAAAGAACGTCTCCTGCTCTCCAAAAATGATTAGTGTGTGCAACTGAGTCCATGTGTTTGTGTGCCATTATCTGGATGAGATATCCATGTGTGCCATTATCTGGATGAGATATCCAAGGTCCATGGAAATTTTCAGGTCTTCCATCTTAGCACACTTCTTTGTCTCATGCCACTTCTGTAAAGAAGCTGAACTTCTTAGGCTGTCATCTCAAGTGGGGGCTTAGCAAAAGAGAGATTCTTAGATTCTTCTGCTCTTCCCTACCAGCCACCACCCCCCCTCCCGCCGAAAAACACCGATAGAATTCAACTAGTCATAAGATTAGTGTCACTGTTCCCTTTATTCTTTTAAATTCCCTCAGCTGGTTGATTAACCTGAGAGAATGATTCAACCAATCATGTTCTGAGAACATGATTATCCTCCCTGAAGTTTGATTGATGACCACCCAATTAAGCTCTCGCAAGTCCACAGTTTTACGATGTTATGCAGCATATATTTGATTATTTCTATAGAAATCTCATTCTGTAGTCCTAATTAACATCCAGAATATGCTTGGTTTGGGAATGAATGCATAAGGAACTAAGATTTGGTTGAGGTCCCAAAGAACAGTAATCTTTAATGGAAGACTTGTAGATTTTATTCCATATAAATGTCACATGTTTTCCGAAGCAACATAGAGTCAAAACTATCAAAGCAAGTATCTTTTCAAGCTACCAGAATTCAGATTTGATCGAGAATTTTTATTTTATGATCAACAATCTTACACGGTGTCACGTCTTAAACAACCAATAAAAGAATGAACATCGTATTTAAGAAATAAGAACCTACTAACACGTAAAAGGTACTCCTTTTGTGTAGAGAACAAACAGGGCTACCTCTTTAACATTCTGAATGATGGCATGTTTTGAACACTTGAAATGCCACCAATTGTAAGCTCTTGCTCTAACTGAACTCGTGTTGACTTTAAAACCTCCTGATAAAGTGAAAATGAAGACGACCAACTGAACAAGCTCATGGAATGGGAAGCCACTAGTATGCAGATATATACATATTCTATAAAGAATACTCACATTGAATTCCATATAACTAGCTTGCCTCGCGAGCCACTGAGTATCAAGTATCCCAAAGGCCACACAGAAAAGGTTATCAAAAGCCATCTCGTCATCTTCAAGTAGTTGAACAAAGTGAGCTCCAGCTTTTGTACTCATATTTCCTACAAGATATAGTTCTGGTACATTGGCTGCTAATGGATTAAACTCCAAATCAGTTGGGAAACAACGAATCTGGGTAAAGACTAGGTCTTTTACCAATCATTGCATTCACTTCACCTGATTGCAGATCCAGTATTTGCACTAACATATAAGAAATGTTTACACCAGCTACTGCAAAAGGGTACTCCCATTCCGCTCGCTTACCATCCACCTTGTGCAATAGCCTATGAAAGGAATCCTGCATGTAAAAGCAGCAAATGAGTATTGAACATGTCTGAATCGTCCAATAATGGAGGATTTACAGACAGTAAGTGTCCATGGTGATCAGAGACATACTGGGTAGTTTCTGGCAAAGTATATTAGATTTTCCAAGGACATGAACCCACCAGCCCTGCAAGCATCGTATAATTCAACAAAAAGCTCATCTTGATTCAAGTAGTGTTGACACAATGCACGACAATTTATCATGAAACACCATCAGAAGGGAATGAACCTAAAATCTGTTGATGGATCAGAGTTCTGCCAGCCCATCTCCTTCCATAGATCTGATTTCAGAGGAGGAAGTTGTCGGTTAGGATAAGCCAACCTCCAAAGTTCTTTCAGAGCATCCTGTAACAGAAGAAATGACATTTCAAACTTGCACTGCCTTTTGTTCAGGAATACCAAGTTACCTCGTATCAATTATATAATTCTATCATTCTTAAGAGGCAGAAAATTAGCAATCACTTGACTAAAAAAATGCCATAAACATACACTAGAAACAGAATCAGAACCTGATGCTTGACAGAGGAGCAGTCATATGGCACATCTAACCTTTGTCTCAAGAATCTTAATCTTTCTTCCTATAAAGTAATGTGAAACTGTCAAAAATCATGATATGGTGTCAAAACAAAGTCAAGCAATGCAAACACTAATTAAGAGAACTTGAAAAGGTCAGGCATAATGTATAAGAATTCCTTGAATTCTGTCTTAAGTGGGCAAGTCAACATCTAGAGGAGAAAGTGCAATGATAGAAAATAAAAACACATGTGACATCATATGGCAACACTTTTTTTGTTCATGACCGTAAATGAGGTAAGCAAGAACTTTTCAAAAGGTGTTGGGTTTGTGCACAACTAACTTATCCAAGATCTTAAGCTATTAAGAAAATACAAGGAACTTATACTCATATTAATAGCGAAATTTGTTCAAGATATGTGCATCAAATTAAATATGATGCTTAACACACCTCTAATTTCTAACCTCAAAGAGTTGGACAAACTTCCTACCCTTTTCATTATACAGCACTCCAAATGAAAAATGGACATCTGCAAGTGTCTTACCTGTAGTGGACTAAGATCAACTAGAATTGTCTGTGAACTATGAGGAGCAGAAGAGAAACCAAAGAGCCTTGATAGCAAAGATCCAAATTCAGAAATAACATTTACTGCATAGAGAAGCAAGTTTTTTCAGAACAGTCAAACTTTAGAAGGTCAGCTGTGAACCTGTGACAACTGGAAGCACAGCAAATCACTTAGGCAAGAATAACAGATCCAACTGATAACTCATATGCACTTACAAAAGATGCAGATTTTTTTACTAAGTAGTAGTAATTCACATATAGGACACCTCTAGCTTCTACGGATTAATTGATATTCATGATAATTACCTATCTTCTTTCTTTTGGAGAATTACCTATCTTGTTTGCAGATTGAACAATGAAAGTTGATAGAAGATGCACCCAATGAAGGCACTCTTGTCTTTTTCCATCCCAAAAATCTGGCCGTGTGGTAGGTTCATATCTCTTCTGTAAAAAAAGGGCAATATATAAAGAGCATGAAAAACTAAAAGGTGGCACATAGTCTTGATTTAAGTGCTTCAGTAGAGAATTCCTATACCTTGGGTTTATTTTCACAAGGACTACCTAGAAGAGGCTCCCTTGTGGAATCTGGTACTGTTGTCTCCATCTGTTTTTCACTTGTTTTATCGATGTCAGCGGTGCAAGGCTTCCTTCTTATAGTTTTCGAGGCCATACTACTTCTCTAGTTGACTGCACGAATCATGCCTCCTATGTAGGGAATGTGAAACAATGTCACAACTCACAAGATTCACCAGAAGATATACACTGAAAACGACTAACCAATAGAGAGAGATAGCAAACAAAAATCTGTGAAGAATACGCCATTGACCAAAAGGAATTCCAAAAATAAATTAAAGTACCACAGCAAGTGATAACAAACAAAATTTGATCATGCTTTCCACTAAACAACGAATTGAATGAGCCAAAATTTTTGTGAAATAAAGAGAGGCAAGTCAGGTTTAACTCGAACTGTTGCATAAAGCCGCACAAAAGGATACGGGAAAACTCAGGTATCCCGAAAATTACGCCCAATTCATCCTAAGGTCGAAATCAATTTGCACTGACTCGCCTTCACGACCTAATTAGCATCAATGTCGCGAAAAGATAGTGAAATAGCCAAAATTACCGCCTAATTAACACGCAGAACACAGATTAATGGGTCGTCGCGCTCAAAATCAAAGTAAAGGAGCTGCATTTAGGTCGCCTCCACCAATGTATCAACCCAAATCACAAGAAATTTCGCCAAGAAAGAAAGAAGAAAGTAAGATGGAATAAAAGGTGGAAGGGTAACCAGAGAAAACATCGCCAACCTCGCGAGTTGCGATTGAAGCCAGCTCTGGCCGCACGGATTGGGATCCAGTTCCAGCCTCCCTTCTCCCCTTGCTTTCTTGCAGAGATCCGCACCTGCACGGCTGCGATCCGTATAGGACAGTAATTTTCCTTAATTTTCTGTTCTTGCAGGGGTGTTAAAGCAAACATTCCATAACACGTTGTGCTAATGCGGCACTAGTTAGTAACCCCCTTCTGAAAATATGTAATTCAATGCATGGCCCTCCTGCCCTCGCATGATTTACCTTCCCCCGAATGCCACCTGGTGGTTGGCGCCACAACGCCCCAGGCATGGCACTCCTCCCTCTGCTGCTGCTGCTCCGCCTTGTTGCCTGCGCCGCCGCCTCCACTCCGGCCACCGCGCTCTTCGTCCTCGGCGACTCCACCGCCAGCTGCGCCGCCACGACCCTCCCGCTCAACCTCTCCTCCTCCTTCTCCGCCCCATGTCTCTTCCCCTCCGATCGCCGCCTCCTCCCCGACCTTCTAGGTAAGCGCCCCGTTCACTGATCACCGCGAGCACGATACCCCGAACCCCTAACTCGTACGGTCACGCCTCTTCTTCCGCAGCCGCCAAGATGGGCCTCCCGCCGCCTCCCCTCATCTCGACCCTCAACGGCTCGGCGGCCGCGGCGGCGAAAGGCGTCAACTTTGGCGGCGAGGACGGCGAGCGCGGGATCTTCCGCATGGGCGCCGTCGGGCAGCAGCTCCGCCTGGCCACCGAGACGCTGCAGCTGCTGCGCCTGGAGTCCGCCACCCCGCAGGCAGCGTCCGCGGGCGTGGCCGGCGCGGTGTTCGTCCTCTCCTTCGGCACCGACGCGTACGCGCGGCTGCTCTCGCGCGGGTCGGAGGCCGACGCGTCCGCGCCCAAGCACGGCCGCCGCGGGTTCGGCCGGCTCCTCGCCGACCGCGTCGCCCGCACAGTCTCGGTACGTTCGCTTGATTCCTCGTCGAGACCCGCTGCAAGCGTGTTCTTGATCTGAGGCGTCGCCGCCGGCGCGGATTGCACCGCAGGAGCTCTACGAGGCGGACGTGATGAGGGTGGCGGTGATGGGGGTGGCGCCGCTGGGGTGCGCGCCGCGCGTCATGTGGGAGGGGCTGCACCTGCTCGACGGCCGCAGCTGCGTGGAGGAGGCCAACGAGCTCATCCAGGGCTACAACGCCAGGCTAGCGGCTCAGCTTGCCGCGCTCCGGCCGGAGCTGCCCGGCGCCGACATCGTGTTCTGCGACGTCTACAAGGGGATGATCGAGATGATCACCAACCCTCGCAGCTACGGTAAGATGAAGGAGATCTTTATACTCTTCTTCAGTTCTTCCTCATTGGAGTGATTATGATTTGTGCTAATAAGTCATGTTCTATAGAAATGTATGCTCAAATTTTCTATAGAAATGCAGCGGTAACCACATTGCACATTTATATTTGTGACTTCTCGCTAGTCAGCACAACTGTCAGCTGATTGAATTTGGCTGATCACAAGATTAGTAGCCAATCTATTTGCTGAAAAAGAAAAGAACCGATCTTAGTATAGGTTCAATGTGATTCCTAGCTCGCCAATAAGCATGTGTCAAAACAAAGTTTTTGAAACCTTTCTAGACCATTTCTTACTCCCTAGCCATTGCATACAGGACTAATGGTTCAGAAATTCCTACTACGCCAAGTACGTGTTTCCTTCAAAGTCCAACGTATATTCCTTCTATTTTTCGCTAAAAGACATATATCTTTTGTTAAAAAAACATATATCCTTTCCTCTACTCTTTGAAATCATTGAAATTAGTTAAATGTTTCAAAGCATGCATCAATTTTTTTTGAGCAAAAACATGGATTAATTTAACAGATTAGCCATTCACTACAGGAATCGTCTACATTCTCGAGAGCCAAAAACCTTCGAGAAAGGAGCAGTAACACTCGAGAAAGGCTAGCCCTCGAGAAACGGCCCTCGGTAACAGCCGCTCGAGAAATATGGCTATTCTCGAGGGTTTGGCCCTCAATAAACACGTTTCTCGAGGGTAGGCTGAGGCCCTCGAGAAATGATGCCAGATGAAGGAGTAACGGCAGTTTGCGCACGTATTCTCGAGGGCCCAGCACGGGCCCTCGATAAACATTATTCTCAAGGGCTATTTATAGCCCTCGAGAGATGTTTTTTAAGAAAAAAAATTTATTTTTTAAAAAACAAGCACAGTTTCTGCAGCTGCTACACCAGCTGTGTGCAGCAGCTGCATACCTACAATTTCATACATTTTATAGCCACAAATATTGGACTTGGGCGCAAGGGGGCTCGAACCCACGAGCACGCGGGTGAGCCCGCGCCTAAACGCCGCGCTCTAGCCAGGGGGGAGGAATGTTACATCTCAACAAAGACCGGGCACGGCTTTCTTTTCAATGTGATTGACTCTACAAGCGGTTCCTAATCGAAACCGCTTGTAGAAGGATCTCATTCCCGCTGCGGCTTCCCGCTTCGAGGGCCTCTACAAGTGGTTCTTAATTGAAACCGCTTGTACAGAGGCACACTGCAAGTGGTTCCTAATAGGAACCGCTTGTAGAAAGGGGTTCCGCCGTCCACCTGGAATGGCCCTTTGCAAGCGGTTGGTAGTACGAACCGCTTGTAATGATACTTCTACAACGGTTCCTAATACGAACCGCTTGCGGAGGCCCTTCTACCTTATATCGTACCCGCCGACACGTGGGGCCCACGGGTGTGGCCGCACAGGGATGTAATTGGCCATATTTCTCGAGGGCATACCACTCGCCGACATGCGGGAACGGCTGAATTGGCATGTTTCTCGAGGGCCAATCTCTAGCCCTCGAGAAATATGTTGCACCCGCCGACATGTGGGGCCCACGTGTGTGGCCGCACGGGAACAATTGGCCACAGTTCTCGAGGGCCCACCTATAGCCCTCGAGAAAGACGTTGCACCCGCCGACACGTGGGGCCCACGGGTGTGGCTGCGCGGGGAACAATTGGTCACATTTCTCGAGGGCCTACTGAAGCCCTCGAGAAACATGACGGCAGTGGTTCTCCGTTTCCCGGTGGCCTTATTTCTCGAGGGCTTTGTGGCGGCCCTCGAGACTTAGCTATTCCCTCGACTGCTTTTATTTAGCCCTCGCGATTAGGCTTTTCATCTCGACGGCTACAATTTGGCCCTCGAGAAATGCTTCGGCCCTTGAGATTGCAGCTGATTCCTGTAGTGATTGAAGTAATCTTCCTTTTATCAATGTTGTCGTCCCATCACTGGAGATACCTAGCTTGCATGGTCTATTGGTCTGTATAGAATTGCTTCCTAACATCTTACACTGACATAAGCTAGACCTCATACACTCGCTGCCCGCTGCACATTTCTGCCATAGATGCAATGCAACCCTCTTTACTCAATAGGAACACCTCCATGATTCAATACTGAATATATCCACACTGTCCATGCTAACATCGTCTTTGGTCTCTTTTGGTACACACAACTACACATGCTACAGGATAACTACACTATTAGGGTTTTAAACGCCGCCGTCTAGATGTGTGTACACTATTAGTGTACACACATCTAGGCCCCACCGCAGATCTGCTCGGCGTTCTCTTTGTTGGCAGCCTCTAGACGGTCGGTGGGGAAGGCGACGCTGGATTTGCGGCTAGCAGGTGGAGTTAGTAATAGTAGTTGTTTAAAGTTTGGAATAAGAGTCTTTCTCTTATCGGCGGGGAGCTAGATCAGGCGGTGTTGGTTTTCTTCGGCCGCTGCTCCTTGGTGGGCTGCGGCAGTGGTGTCTCCGATGGAGTGGTAACACGAGGTTAGATCCTCGATGCTAGATCTGGTAGTAGCGTCGTTGCAACGATGTATATTAGATTTAGTCATTGGAGGATCACCATCACCTCAAGCAGGAGCCAGATCCTAACAAGGAGGGCAAGCATAGCCTATTTTTATATTTTCTAATAACTTTATGAGTTGGATGCATCATGAACTAGATGCACGAATCCTAGATTTCACCTTGCGATTCGTCAGTAGGCTGGTGGAGAAGCGTACGTCGAGTGGTCATGTTTTCCTATCTTTTGAAAAACTTACCTCTGATATCGGTGTTAAAACTCCTGGTAACGCTCTTTTACTAAAGGAGATGACAATGTGTTGTATGCGCCATACAAGCTTTTTTAGGGCTTATAGATTGCAATATTATACTATTTGTATTGTTTTTTATAGAAGTTGTTGGTTCTTACCACCAAGACTCATTAGTTTCTGTTTTAGTTTGCCGCATAACTTTATTATTGAGTAATAAACGTTATTTGTTTTTTAAAAAAAAAAACTACACATGCAACTAGCTCTGTCCTGTCTGTACAGATTTTTGTAGCTAGTTTATTCAATTGCTGCTGCCTGTGGGTAAATGGTAGCATAGCAAAAGCCAGACCAACTCTCTTGGAAGCTGAAACATTCTTGTGTTTGCTCCTGAGTTTTACTTACAGGGCACTCTCTCGGTTTACATCTATGGATGTTTCTGCATGATATGATATGCTATGCCTACAGATGACCTATAAAAAGATGCTAAGTGGGATTGATGAGCTGAAGGCAGGGCCGCAGGGCCTAAAATAAGAAGCAAGCAGAACCGATCCTAATTACTAGTACCTTGCAAAAAATATCTAAAAAAACTATGCAAAAAAACCCTAATTAAATCCCTAATGGTGGTGCACGTGTGTGCTGTAGGATTCGAAGAGGCCAGGGAGGCGTGCTGCGGGCTGGGCCCATTCAGGGGGACGATAGGGTGCCTCAGCAGGCAGATGGTGTGCCCCACCCCTCAGAGACACGTGTGGTGGGACCTGTACGGCCCCACCGAGGCAGTGGCCTCCCTTCTTGCGAGCTGGTCCTGGTCGCCGGCGGCTGGCTCCTCCGACCCGAACATGAGCATCTGCCATCCCGTCACTCTGCAGCAGCTGGCCGGCCTTGCCGACCTGCAGTCTATCATCAACAGCTAACTGCGTTCAGAGTAGCTAGCTAATGTAACGGGCAGTTGCATGGCAGTACACTAGTACCTAACAATCGGAGGAAGGGATTACTCTGATACACGAGCAGCACGGACAGAGTATGCATCTTGACGGGGGCGGATCTCAACGAACATATCACTGTATTGGGTTACCGGGTTGTTACGAACTCAAAACAATAGCTTTGAATTCGTAACCAAAGGACATCTTATATGCTTTTATACTAATGAGGTATCAATAGCTCACGTGAATTGGTCTACAGGGTGCAAGGATCACTTCAATGCTATAGATCCGCTTCTGCATCTTAATTAAGGTACTAGCTACCCTCTCTCTCTCTTCACCTCTTTTTAGCTTTTATTTTTCATTTTTAGGTGTCTAATTAAGATAGGACTTTAACATTTACTTTCTGTAAGTTTATGTTAATATGTACAGATAAAGTTACGATACTAAGACAATATTTTTACTGACAAACGTGATTAGCTATAGTTTTAAATTAATATATTGGTGGCAACACTGACTTTAGGATGCCAAATCGAAAATAGCGGGGAGAATAGCAACTGCATGGAGTGACTTTTATCTGTTAGATAAAACTGAGGATTTATTACATCCATGAATATCTAACATGTGCGCTTTAAGATTACAGTTGACGATTCACCAACAAAAACGAAAAATGGCTAGGTTGGCCACTCACACCAATTCTGGTATTTTTCTTTTGCCTCAAAACTGAACTTGAAAAGACCATTTTGCACCTCCCTCAAAATAAGAATTGTTCCTCAAAATGTTTTATGAAAATTTGAATTCTTTCATTTAGAAAAGAGTAAATTGCACCATAGGTATATGAAGTTGTCTCGAGTTTTCGCTTAGATCCAAAATTCCTAAAATAGTGTATTTCTGTACATGAAGTTGTGTTTTGTCTCAGACAGATCCAAAGCGGTATTTTGACGGTGGTTTGATGACGTGGATTCCTAGTCACCACCGTGACCTATCCATTTGCACATTACCCCCTCCTCTTCCTCTCTCTTCCTTCCCCTACCTCTCTCTTCCCTCTCCCCCTCGTTCTGGAGTGCAGCGGTGCAGCCAACGCCTAGCGCCCCCTCTTCTTCCTCTCTCTTCCTCCTCCTACCTCTCTCTTCCCTCTCCCCCTCGTTCTGGAGTGCAATGATGCCGCCAACGCCTAGCACCACCTCCTGTCCTCTCTTTCTCTACCTCTGTCGTCTCCCGCCCCGCTTTACTTCTCTCTTTTCCCCAATCAAAGTTGCAGAGGAGAGGAGGAAGGCACGACCATTGGTACTAGCTCTGGACGCCACCCACCTGCCAGAGTGCTGCCTCTTCCTCCTCCTCTCTTTCCCCTCTCTCTCCCTTTTGGCTGTGTGCCGCCAAGCCCGCAGGACCCTGCAGCTTAGCTCGGCGGGTCGCTGCTCCCACTACACCCCGTCGCCAAGGGTGTTAATGATATGCCCTATAGGCAATCATGTAAGATGATTGTATCACGTTTATGTTTATGTACTCTAGGAGAATATGTTATCAGTTCTATGAATAAATATTGTTCACTTTGTTCATCAAGTACGACTTGGTTGTGCGACACATTGTTTATATGATCTTATTCTAAATGATCCTGATCTCATATTATTATGTGGGACAGTAATGATTTAATCAGTACATATATTAATTGATGGTAATGTTTCACATACCATAGATATAGAAATATCAAATCAATAATATGCACATATTAGAGAACATGGTGTTGGATAGATCTACTCTGAGACACTGCTGAGATTGTTATCTTGTATGTGCCATTAGCCCGTAGTTTTGAGTGGTATACCTATATGATCCTTAGAGCTGAAATCGTCATTGAATCCCAAAATGCTTAGCTGTATATTTTGGCGTTATTAACCGCTACACCGTAACTGTGTAACTATAAAGATAGCTCTCGGATATGCTATGAAACATGACGTGGGGTGTGAGTGATCAAGATAGAATTTATCCCTCCTTAATAAAAAGAGAGATATCTCTAGACCCCTCGATGTGATTGGATTGAAAAGTTGTGGGGGACAAGTTTCTAATATTTAATATTGAAAATTGATCTCCTCCAATAATATAAATGTTGATCCAGAATCAATATATCAACCTTGCAATGTTATTTAACTATGATCAATGTACATTTACAATACCAAAATTGTGGTATTATACAAACCACTTTATAATTTGTGAGTTTAGAAATATCTAGTATTCTAAGCCGAAGAGTTCCATATCCTCTGCTGAAAAGTCAAAGTCAAGATCTGCAGCAGAACAGGGATCTATTCAATTACCATGAATAGTTCCCACATAACGGGTAAGTACATCAATAATACTAGCAGGTTTCCATAAGAAATAAAATATTAACTATATGCAAAATGTTTCAAAGAAGGGTAGGGCTATAATTCAGTTGGCATAATATGCAATATTTAAAAACTTAACTTCAATATTACAAAGATGTTTTCTAAAGCAATTTTAAATGAATTTTGTAAAATTTCTATCTCTTTTCTTCATCCTTATTCATCTGACAACCATTATCTCTTCTTAAAATTCATGGATTTATTTGAATAGAATAGGCATCACCCAGTTTGACATAACTTCATATACCAGAAGTAAGGTCCATTAATATTTTTGTTATCAGCTCTGCAGAACCTGCCCAGCTTTACCCATAAAATGGCCGATAATACGGATGGGCGGTATTTATGTCATTTCTATTCAAAATAATCCAAGTTTTTCAATGTTTTGCACAAGGCACAAACATTGAGGAAAAACTTTGGCGATATTGGTCTCCGCACAGACACAGCCAGTAATATGTGAATCACTTGGCCCAATATCCCAGAACCTGGTAAATGCCTGGCATCCGCACGATCATTACTGGTGACTACTCGGCCAACATTCCAAATGCTCAATATTGCAAAAACACTAAGGCAATACTTTGTCCATACAATTATCTATCTGGTAATTCATGCCTATACTTTTTAATTTTTCGGTCTTCTGTTCATCACATTGTCTGCTCAAAAGTCAATATGAATACTATCCTACCAGTTTGAAATAACCATATATTTAGATTTTAATCAAGTTTAATCATTTTGGGTAGGCTTTTGGTTGTGGAGCTTGGATTATCTATTCTATAAAAATATTAAATAATATAATTTAAATAATGGATAATTTATGATTAAATAACTAGAAAGTAATGTGATAAACATATAATAAATGAAACTAGGAAATTAATATGCGCCAAAGGATAGAAAACTTGCCTTCTTCGGTGGTCAGATCGGGCTCAAAACTGTCTTCCACATATTCTTGCTCAAAGGATCCGAAAACGATCAGTTTGTTGTCTATAGGCCACAAATACGAAAAAAGAAAAAAAATTTCAATAAATATAAGAATTGGAGAAGCATTATGCAAAGGAAAATGATGAAAATGCACAAAAGGGTTTGGGGTGAACAAGTGATGGGCTATACGATTTTTTAAGAATTTTAAAAATATCTTCAAATGGATAATGGTAGGGTGTTTTTGAATAAAAAATGGGAATTTCCTTCGGGCAGCATGAGGCTTAACATTGGTGCACGTGTGAAATTAAGTGTGGATCGATAAAATTTCAGAGATTGGGGTCGACGACAAAAATTGCCGAAGTTCCAAGATGGAATTTGTCGAAGATATAGGATGTAAAATTGAAAATAAGTTTTCATTGAATTATTGAGTGCTATGATATATTTTTAGTATTTTTCAAAATTTTATAATTTTATTAGAAATTTTAAATGCTTTTGTATGTAAGAAAGTGAGCAAAAAGAATTTATTTGGATTATTTTATTATGAAAATGTGGGATATTATTTTTTTTTATATAAAATTCTACATCTTATTTGATTAGCAGAGGTGGCGTACCGTGGGAGGAGGAAGGAGACAAGAGCGTCGTTGGATTAGGGAAGGTCTGTGGACGCCGTTAGATTGGGCTCGGAGGCTGACAGGTGGGGGCCACAGGTCAGTGGGAATAAGTCGGAGGTGGGTTTAAGTGGAGACGCATTCTCTTAAGGGAAAGCGTACTCTGTGTTTTCTGAAAACGGAAATAATTAAATCTAATTGGCAAATGATTTTCTAGAATTTGGATAGGGTTTTAAAAATTCATAGAAAATTATAAGTAGCTCAGAAAAATATGAAATAAATTTCTAAAAATTCAGAAAAATGAGGAGAATCCAAATATGGGATAAAATTGGTTACTTAATGGAATGAATATTTTTGGAAAATAAAAGGGAAAGGATCTTCCTTAGGGAATTAATAGGTTTTGGGTTTGAAATATTCCCAAAAATTTAAGGGAGACTAGGGAGGATTTGAGTATGACTTTTTGCGAACATTTATGCTGAAAATAGAAAAAATATGGGTATGTCACAAAAATGCATGGCCATGCCAATATGATTAAAGAGTTAATCATGTTTTGGAATCCCTCACAAGATCAAGTGAATGGTTGAGCTATCACGAGGGTGGCACATATCTCGCCTTGAGCTTGACTGGTGTCGTGTAGCAAAGGGATCGGTATGTGAGTATTTGTAATAGCCTATCGTTGGGTCCTTTTAAAATTTTTTGCATAAACTCAAAATCTTAGTTCTATTTCATATATTTGCTTTTTCCAAATTAAAATGATCCAAATCTTAAAGTCGAAATTTCAATAGGAAAAGCAAATCCCATATAAAAACCCAAATTGCACCTTATAAAATGAAAGATTTTTAGATAAATTAAAATTTAAGCTTGATCTCTTAATTAAGAGCTTAAATTTAACTTAGAAACTTTCTAAAACCTTAATTCCAAAATTTCCATTTTGAGAAGGAGAAGCTATTTGGGATTGCAAATTCATATTGCAAATTTTTTTTAAAATTTCAAAGTCAACTTTAACTTAATGAAATTGGAAATTTGTACTTTCAATTTAGTTTTTCCAAAATTCAATTAAATCAAGTTTAATTGTCCAAAATATCCCCTTTTGATCCTTAATTACTCAAAAATTCAAATTTTTATTTTGAAAATTTTAAAATCTATTCCTAAAACTTCCTTGGGCTTCGGCCCAACCCAATTAGGCCCAAGCTCAGCCCTACCCGAGCTCCCTTTCTCTCTCTCCCTTCACTCTCTCCCTCTCTCCTCCTCTCTCAGGTTGGGCAAGCCTTGCACAGCACTGGCAGTGCCTGTCTCTCCGCTTGAGCTTGTAGCTGCAGACTACCACGCCGCGCCGGCATCATCTGCCTTGCCATGCCGCCGCCGCCAGACTTGAGCCCCACCCGTGAGGATGATCCTTCTCTCTCCATGGGTTCCCCATCGCCTATTTAAGCCGTCGACCGGCCCCTCTTCCGCCTCGCCATTTCCAGCGCTGCTCCCCAAATCGCCCCCTTTTGCCTCACCGGTGACTCGGTAAGCCGCTGGCCGATTCCTCACGTCCCTAGCATCTCTAGGTGCCGCTCCATACCTTCCTGTTGTCAATTTTGAGCAGGGAACCTCGGAGCTCCCCAGTGACGTAGCCCCTGTTTTGGCCACCGCCGTCTCCACGGTGACGGCTCGCCTTCGTCCTGCCCCGAGCTCACCACCATCTTAGGTAGCTCTATGGTAACTCCTAGATGCTCCCGGCACCGGCGAACTGACCACCGTCCCCTCCCTTCACCGTAGAAGCATGGTCCCATAGCTTCCTGCCGCCTTCGTCCATGGCGCCGCCGTTCTGGCTCACCGCTGATGAAATCCCAGTCGACACGTCCTTGGTCTCCCCTGGCCGAACCCATCCTGACCATTAACCAGTAAGATAGTGGATCGCAGCACCGCCGATCCCTCGTCGAAGCTCCCCCGGAAAATCGGCGGAGTTCGGAGGAAATCACCGCCAGCCGCGAGGCCTATTGCTGACAGGTGGGACCCACGCTAACCGTGGTTAGCGTTTAAATCTCCCCTCGGATAGCCTCATTCGGCCACTAACAGGTTGGCCCTTGGTCCCAAACGTCAGTATTAGTGGAAGTATAATCTGGGAAGTGCGCCTTCCCTTATGGCTCGTGCCTTCTAGAAAGCTCCTCGGCCCTACGGATGAATGGGCCATCGTGGGCCGCTTCGTGTGGTTTCGGACCGCACAGTAATGGGCTGGCCCAATACTGTTTTGACAGGATTTGAAACCTTTTTCCTATTTTAAATAATCTAGTAAGTGTTTATGATTTTCTAAAATTATGATTTTAACTTTAAAATATTGGAAAAATTATGATAATTACTTGAGAACAGACTGGATCTAATAAAATTATAACCTTAAATAGTAAATCATTGTTGCCTTCTGTATTAATCTAGAATCCTTATTTTTCTATTTTATAAATTATTAAATGATGTCCATAAATCACGGTAAAAATTTTAGAACATTGTAGATGTAATTTGGGATTTAATTAAATTATTTGAACAGATATAACATCACCCCTGTTCACTGTTCATTTATTAGTGAATTTTAAAACCTTTTTCCTAATGATATAAATGGCAGTTAATTAAACTGATTTATTTAAAATATCTTTAGACTCTAAAATTTTCCAAAATTTTACAGAATCCTTTTTAGCTCAGAAACAAGTTATTAAAAATATTAAACTCATGTTAACCCTTAATAAAGTTTGCACTATGAATTATGAATTCTAAATGCTTTTTGTTAAATATTTTAAATTTTATAATTAATTTCCAAAAGTTGTTTTCCAGTAAGGGAAATAGTAGATTGGGAAACTAGGGCATACTCATTCATGTTTAGTTGATGACTCGTAAACCCTAGCTTTGTTATAAAATTCTTCCCATGCATTCATGCATCATTTTTGAATTGCATATTTATATTGCCTTTTGCATTCAATTAGACATCGAGGACCCTAAAGGAAGGTTTCTGGACATCGAAGAAGACTCCCAAGCCTCAGGACAAGGTGAGTTAACATCTTTAGTTCATATCTTACCTTGTTTTATTAAAACTTCTGTTGAACCAGTTATGACAATTGCATGCAATATAAATTTTTTACCTAACTTGTTAATCATGTTATACACATGCCATGACCCTTCGCACTTTCAACTACCATGCCATGATTGCCTTGAATATCATGTCAAGACTGTTTTGATTGTCTTATCCTTTGTAATCCACTAAACAAGTAAACATTTGGACTCTCAGTCCGTGGGTAGAACTTGTTTAGACATGTTTAGGTTTAAATGCTTGTTTTCAGAGCACAACACCCCATAGTGGTGAATACTAGCTCACTACTAAAATACTACTTATACTATGATATAGTGTGGTTTGGTAGGCTGTGCCAGTCGGTCTCAAGATGTGTGCCTATGGCTAAGTTGGATTGAGACCCATGGTTGATTTGTGGTCTAGAGTGAATCTAGACAGGAAGGTCGTGGACCTGTTGTTTTGAGGCAATGTGCAAAGGTTGGACCTTCGGCTCTCGAGCCATGTGCAGCGGGATTGGAAGGATCCCTTGATTATGAATGAGTGTTGGATGCGTCCGACACAACACGTGGCCATCATGCCGTAGTGTAGGTATGAAGGCCTAGGAGAGTGCTCCACGGAGGCCCTGGCAGGAACTCCAACTTGCGGTAAGCACGGTTGGGCGCCACCACCGAGGGTGGTCTAGGTCATACGCTTGCTGGGTCGAAAGGCCTTTACGCGGTAGTGCGGGTTGGAGACCTAGAAGAACGTTCTGTGGATGCTCTTTTTGAAGCTTCAATCTGAGGTAAGCGCGATAGGACACCACCACTCGAGGGTGGTCTAGGTCATCCGTTTGCTAGACCGGCAATCCAGGAACGATGATCCACAACGGGATTCTCGAATTCCGGAATAAGATGGTGGGCGTTCGGAGGAGGACTAGGAATGGTTGTTCCAGTAGGGTTGGTCTAATTGTAACATGGGATGGCGTAGGGTTAATCTAATAGCTTGGAGATCAACTCTTTCTTATGACACTTCCTTTCCTGTTAAAAATTTGCTAAGTCATAGGAATCTTACTAATATTACTTTAAAAAGGGCTTTTCGCAAATAAACAAACCCTCATCCTTCCTTGGCAGCCTTAGCATTAATTGCATTAGGAAGGTATTAACTCGCAAGTGTGGTTTGATTGCGTACTTACCCTCGCACTCACTCACTCTTTAGGTGGAGATTGCCTGAAGACCCGTATGCTTGCTTCGAAGACGATGAGCAAGGATTTGAAGCCAAATAAGCTTAGGGCGTTCCTTCCAACCTCTTGCAGTGATGCATAGCCACTGGATCTTTATTTTTGTTGAAGACTTTTGCATGATTCTGAATATTTCTTTTATTGGATTGTAACTATTGGCCTTGACGGCTGTACTGTAACTATTCGCTATAAGGCGGTACCTTCTATAATATTTAGTTATTTTATCGTTTATGCTTTTTGATCTGGCTATGTAATGGTGGCACTAGTGTACCGATCAAGAGACTAATACAGGAATCATTCATGTGGACCCTGAGCAGGCCTCCACAGTATATTAAGGTTCAGCCGATATGATTATTATGTGCATTTGGAGGTCAATATGTCCTGCTAGAAATCGTTATTGACTTGTGGTTCAGAAAAGTTTTCGGAACCACAGCCACTTGCGCATGAACCTAACGGATTACACACTTAACGGATTGGAACATGTCTAATGGATTGGATTCATTGGTGAGTTCCACGGATACTAATCTATGTAGGATTAGAGTCCTAATGAGCTTATAACGTAGAAGCCCATTAGTGCGCTCCATATAAGGAGAGGCAATGGGGGTGGTGCAAATATACGAGTTCACCATCACGTAACCCTAGCCGTGGTGCCCCTTCCGACTCCTAGAAACCCTAGCCGCATGCGTGTCCCTAGACGTGTGGATACCGTAGAGGTGTTGCTGTGGTTGTTACAGCGCTGGTCGGCAACAAGGAGGAGGTCGGCGAGATCGACTACTTCCTCTATAGCAGTACGTACGACGTTGCTATGGTGATGATCGGTGAGGAGGGGACATTTGACTTGATATGAACAGCTATTTCCTGTACGTCGATGCACACGACATCGGACTCAGCTACTTCGACTTTCTTTCTGCTGCGACTGCGCGTCAAGAGTAACGATCTGTGATCCTCCACTCACATGATGTCCTAGGTATTCGCAGTAGAAATTTTCGAAAATGCACTAGCGTAACCTATCTGCTCCCTTTCAAAGGGCACCGTTCGCTGGGGCCAAATGTGGTCTTTCCCGAGCTCGGTGCCATTACTACCACTAGGCTTCTTTGCACCACCACCAACCAGATCTGGTCTACACCGACGACAACGCCCAATTGCGACCTCCTGCTAGGTGGCTGGGACGGCGTCGACGACGACGACTAGTATGGCCTTAACTTTGGTGTCGATGGCAGTGTTCGGCGAAGCCCGGGGCAGCTCTTGTGTTCGTGGAAGTCGGACCAGATTGCGGTTGGAGGGCGGAGCTCCAATGGACGAAGACGCTGATGAAGTCGCTGAGCCCATGCGCCGTTGTCCTGGAGGATGCCAGACTTCACGCCATTGCGATGGTCGCCGTCGCGCTAGGTCACCGAGATCCCTGCCAGGCGCCACGCTGCGGCGTGCCCCACCGGTTAGATCACCGAGCCCGTGAGTCGCCGTGCTAGAGGACACCACGCCGGTCGCTCTATCAGGATTGGCCAGGCCATCTCGCCATCACCGCCGATCACGCCGCACCGCCCCATCTATCCAACCTGGGCACCACCGCTATCGTATGCTACGCCAAGAACGTCCCCACCGCCTCGGGTCCGAATCTTCTTTAATAGCCCGGCTTAGCCCTTCCCTCGCTGCCAGCCAGTTGCCTGTGCGCTGCTCCGAGCACCATCTATCGCTAATTCCATTGAGTGGGGCCGCACACAGTCGCCTATGCGGGCATGGTTGGGGCAGGGAGGTGGCAACGGTGGCAAGTGAAGTAGGCGACGTCGGCCGGCGAGTGAGGGAGGAGGTAGAGGTTGTGCTAGGCAGGGAGGAGGATGTGACAACCAGCGAGTGAGGGATTCAATGGTAGGCAGGGAGGAGATGGTCGTCTAGAAAGCAGTAGAGGGAGAGGGAAGAAAGAGAGAGTGAGGGGAGAGAGGAGAGAAGAAGGTCCCTACGTGTGGGCCCATTGCCATGTCATGGCCACATGGGGTGGTGACTGGGATGCCACATCATCAAATCGTCTTTTGTATACCGTTTTGAACCTAATTGAAACAATAAGGCAACTTCATGTATAGAAATACACGGTTTTAGGAATTTTTGATCTAAATGAAAACGTGAAACAACTTTAGTATATGCGGTATAATTTACTCTTTAGAAAAAAGGCACGCATAATTATTACGTTCGGACCAATGCATGAGGAATCACTCGCGATTGAAGTTGACTTTAAAATGACATCGTCGACAAAAGGAATAACATCGCAATTGAAGTCATGATCCGGGGGACCATCAAAAAAATTCTGAACATGACAAAAAAATGGCGCCCTTCCTCCGCAGTATTTCATCACAAAAATTCTGAAAATGATAAAGAAAAAACGTCCTTCTTCCCCAGCTCCAGTCGCTGCTCAAGCACTCAGACGCCAGCTTCTCCGACGTCGCCGCTCCGAGAAAAGAGAGGAAGAATCGAAAGTGAAATAGTCGCCATTGTACCACCTCCATTAGGAGCTTGGCCATCGCCATTACTGCCACAGCCTCCTGGGAGCTTCTCCTCCGTCTTTGCTGCCACCGAGCTGCTCGCCTGCTCGCCGGCTGCCGCCGCCGGCGGCGGCGGCGGTATCGTGCGGTCGTGCCTCCAAAACATCATGAGGGCGAAAACAAAAAAAAAACGTCTTTTTACACACACGACGGCGTTGTTTTCCCATGATTTCGAGCCTCTGCGACGCCATTCGTGAAGTCGACCCCGATTACGATGCGTACGTTCCAACTGCAGGCCGGGCACGCGTGTGGACGCCGGATGTACGCACAAACTGACTCGTCGACGCGCGGTGGCCAAGAGAGCTCTCAAGAGAGAGAGAGAGAGAGATCTTGCTAGCTAGTTATCGCGAGCTGCGACTCCGACCGCCATTAATGGCGACTCCGACCTGTGATCGGACATGCATTCCCCTGTGTGTAATTGTGCATGCCCCTATGGGGGCGAGTGTACCGCTTCACATTGTACGCACGCACCTACGTGGACATGTATAGGCCATGCAATCAGACCGTAATGAAAATAGAACGTATATATATACCTCCGTTTTCAAATACCTGGCATTCTTGATCGCGCATATATACATCTCTGTTACTTGCGCCATGCTATTCCATCCACACAATTAAATTACAGATAGGCGCGTTTTTGCCATAATTTACTCGAATCAATTATCGTCTAAATATGTGCGCGTATGTTAATGATGCCAAGTATTTGGAAATTCCGTAGTGTGTACAATGTCCCTGCATTTGTATTTGTATATATAATACCAGCGAAATATCCATGCGTGGCAACAGATTTCAAATAAATATAATATAATATTAATCTTAACCAGGCATCATACTGATCATACATGTTATAGAATTTTAAAAGACAATTTAAATCATACATGCTACACAAGATTAATTTCGGGACGTTGATTTCAGCCCATTGGAGCCACTCCATATGTTAGACCATATTCGGAGTGGCTTGATTTAGGCTTAAATTATAATTCTAACTGATTTAAAAAGTTGAATGCTTTGTCTTTTAGTCCAACTTTTTTCTATGGCAAAACCACCTCTAAAAACTATTAAAAATAATATCCACGAAGTGAAACAGTTTTGAGAAGCATATTCAATAACCTCTCGAAGTCTAGCTTAATATTTAACTCTGTCAACTTATTCATTTAGTTCAGCCACTCCGAACATGCTCTTAATGTCCGTTGGATATAAAAAAAATTAGATAATTATTAATCTCGTTTTTTAATAAAAAAACGAAATTAATATTTATCTAATCAGGAAAAAAAGATAAGAGTTGGATTTTGTTGCTAATCCCTATCTAATCTCGTCACTACCTCTAATCCCTATCTATTCACGTTCGTATCCATCTCTATCTCTAATTCTCGAGAGATCACAGCTCTATCCTCCGATTTTCGGATCTGGAGAGCTGCCCCAAGACCCCTATAAAAGCTACCTCTTCTTCCTCTCGCACAGGTTTTGCATCTACGGAGATTACAACACACAAACACAGAGCTTTTTGCAGAAAGACGGACGCACGGAATCCATCTGCTCGGAGCTCGGCCGGACGCGGATTGCATCTGAGGAGGAGGCAGCGGAAAAGGGAGCACGCACGGAGACCAAGGAGACCGGAGCCACACGCAAAAGCAGATCGGGGAAGACTTCGCGCTGAGAAAGAAAGAGGTAAAGAAAAAAGAAACGCGTAGATGGCAGCCTTTTGCTAGGATCTCTTTCCAGCACTACGGGTTGTTCAATTTTCCATTTAATCCCATCTCCCAGTGTCTCTCTCCCTTCCTTTTGTTTCTCTCTATCCCACGTGATTTTCTCTTTATGGCTTCATCTCTTTCCTGGTACTGGCTGCCTTTACCTTTTCTTACTTCTTCATGACACCGATGGCTCATGAGCCCTCTTTTTTCTTCTCTCCATCTACTCCACCGGCGTTTCCTCTGCGTGCTCGCGCGCCGCCGCCCTGTAGCCGCTGCGCCGCCGCCATCTGGCCGCCGCGCCGCCGCTCAGCGCCGACGCATCCTCTCTCCCGGCATCAGCTCTCGCTCGCCGCGCTGTCCGTGCGCCACGAACCGCCGCCGCTGTCCCGGCCACCGACGCGCACTGTGACCGCCGCCGCCGTCCCGGCCGCCCCGTGCGCCGCGACCGCCGCCGCCGTTCCGGCCGCCCCATGCACCGTGACCGCCACCTGCGCCTCTTCGCCGCCCACCATAACGTCGCGCACGCCGCCGCCCCAGGCCGCCGCTCGCCGCCGTTCCAGGTCGCTGCACCGCCGGCATGCCAACGCACCCGGCCGCCGCCACGTCGCCCGGACCCGCGTGACGCCGTCGCGCCTCCCGGTGCGCGTGCCGTCCTCGCGTCCTCGCCGCATGCGCCTCGCCGCGTGCACACCACCGCCACCACGCGCACCGCCTCGGGCCGCCGCGCGAGTCGCGCCCCGCCTCGGCTCTCCGCGCGGCGCGCCTCCGTCCCCAGGTCCGCATGTGCCGCCCTCAGTCTTCCCGGCGGCGCCACCTCCACGCGCGTCCCCGACGCCGCCCCCGCCGTGCTCTCTCGCGCAGGCCGACACCGCGCCCCCGGCGCCGTCTCCTCCCGCTCTCCCACACGCGGACACGCCATGCTCTCGCGCAGGCCGACGCCTCGCTCCCGTGCGCGGACCCGCCACGCTCCCGCGCTGACCGACGCCGCATCTCCGGCGCCGCCTCCATCCGCGTCCCCGGCGTCGCCTCCGCCGTGCTCTCGCACTGGCCGACACCGCGTTCCCGGCGCCGTCCCTTCCCGCGCTGGCCAAGGCCGCGCCCTCGTGCCGCTCGCCGTCATGTCACCTGGCCGCCTTGGCCCCATGCGGGTGTCACTCTTACAGGGTCCTTATCCATGCTGCTGTTTTGTTTATGGCCGTGGCCGTGCCCAGTGTCGTTGTGGCCGGAATACGTATACATATACGTATAGCCTGTACGTGTGCGTGTGCCACTTCAGGCCATCAAACAAGACAAGTGCTGCATGAGCACGAGTGTCAATGCATGCAATGAGCAAACTCAAGTGAGCTTCACATAAATTCACATCCAAGGCAGAAGTCCGTCTCCTCGATTTCTTTATTCACAATCCAGTACTTGATAAACGAGCCGGTGTTGATAATATTGCTCCTGATTATAATCCAAGCCCAATAGTTCAACTTCACAGTCTCATCCATGACTTCGTAATTATTCCCCAAGCGATGGTCATCCCGCTCGGAGGAATTTCATCACTCCATCAATATCAACGAACAATGTTCAACGTTCAGAGGTTTTTCCCGGACAATCAGTATTACATCAATCACTCTACACTCCATCAACAAATCGGTGTCCGGAGGAATTTCCTGGACTATCGATTCAATAGCCACCGATCACATCAAGACGAGCTACATCAACAGTCAATACCAATTTTGATGATCAAAGACTTCAATGCCTACACCCAAAACTGAACATGTGAGAATATTCCCGATGACGCCAGCGAAGTCGTCAACTTCAACTCTCAGCCAAGTGTGGAGCCGTGCACCCTACTCAACACAAATTCCAACGTGGCGTTTGACGAAACAAGATCAGACGACACAGGCGGGTGGAACCAAACAACGGTTCCGCTAGGCATCACGTGGGCCCAAATCTACCCCACGTGTTCTGCCGTCGCCACACCGGACTACACCAACAAGCACGGTGATTCATGAAGCGAAGGAGAAGAAGAAGATGACAAAGCAGCTTAATCGGAGGTGTTCCACGTGTCTACTCGCGGATGTAATTAACTGGGAGTCCTTCCGAGGCCCCAGGATTCACAACCCCCACGAGCGTCAACGACGAAGTCTACAGCGCGCAATCTATCTACAGGAACTTGTATTTTATTGTGATAATAGAATATAAGCATTCCTGTCTCTTTTCTTTCTTTTGTGTATTTTATATACACTGGCACGCCTGCAAAACTCTATTTCTTTTAGAAATTTTCCGTGCTAACAATGTCACTTAGAGCATCTCCAGCAATAACTCCTAAACCAAGGTCCCTACTTTTGATTTTGGGGCTGCCCCTATTTTTTGGGGCCTCTGATTTTGTCTTCAACTCCAGCAGTTAGCCCCTAAATCTCAGCCCTATTTGCTTAAGACATGTGGAACCGGCTTGTCAATGACTCTTTGTTTTTTTTTCAATATCCTTTATTTTCTTTCTTCTTTTTCCCCTTTTCTCCTCTCTCGTCTCTTCACAAGCGAGACGAGACAGAGGGAGCAGCGGATTGGCAGCGGCGGCGGCGATGGCGGCGCGGTGGCAACGGCGTCGGATCTGGCGAGGCGGCGGCGCGAGGCGGCGGCGGCGAGCTAGAGAAGACGGAGGGTAGAGAGAACAACAAGCAGCGGCGGCGGCGGCGGTGGCAGTGGCGAGTGGGCGATGGACGGCCCAAATCTGGCGGCGAGAGCGACGCGACGAGAGACGGTCGAGCAACGGCGGGAAGAGAGGAGGCGAAGGCGGAGGGAGGCGGCGGCGGCGGCGGCGGCGCGGAGGTGGGCGATGGAGGCTGGAGGCTGCTGGAAGGAAAACACCCCAAAGTAGGGGCCCTCAAGACCCACAGGAATTGGGGTTTGGGGGAGATTTAGGGGCCTCCTTATTTTAGGGGCTTAAGTAGGGGCCCTGCTGGAGTGCATTTTTGACCATAACCCTTATTTTTTGGTTTAGGGGCTTGAATAGGGGCTCTGTTGGAGATGCTCTTGAAGGCTGTTTGGATGGCTGTTTTTGCCTCAGCCTGGCCCTACTGATGCAGGATTGGTTTGTTTGGATGCTTGAAAATACTGTTGCAGCCAGGCTAGGGTACATAATGCAAAATCCCTGTAGCGGCCAGGCTCAGCGGGAATAGAAAAATCAGGCGTTCCTCGCGGGTCTAGCTCGCTCGTGCAGGCGTGGGAGGCAGGGTGGCAGCGGGTGTGGGTGTGACATCGAAAAATATTAAATAACATTTATAACAGAAATTAGTTATCTTTCCTTGTCTTTAGCCAATTCTATCTAAAGCCGGACTCGATCTCTAGCTCCTCCTCTATATATAATCCTGCAAAATACCCTAAACTCCATCCAAAAATGAATCTGTTAGACCCCCAAACCCCATCGTCATTGTTCGCTGGCCTCCACAATCGTCGCCGTTGACATCGAAGCCAGACGCCATCGTCTCTGTCGCTATTTACATCACCAAGGTGGTCGCCGTTGCTTTCTGCCCCGCCTCGTCGCCCTACCTCCGAGTCGACGCCGTGCCACCCTTCCCAAGCCGCAGCCGCCATCATTGTCGCTTGCATCGCCACTGACTGGGGCCAGAACCTTAGTGCCGCCCTCGTCCCCCGCTATGGCCAGGCCGCTTCGCTGTTCCCAAGCCGCACTGCGTGTGCCGCTCGTCTCATCCTGAGCTAAGCGCCCATTGTCTTGACGCCGTCTCTCCTCTGCACCTCAAATCTGTCTGCCGCCACATGAACAAGTCGCCGCCATTGGCTGTAATATCGCCGCCGCCGCCGCCAAGCATGCCAGTTCTCGTCTTGTTGTCTAGAGCCGCCCATACAAGTCCGCCGACCGCCGCACCCATCTTGTTGCCAAAGGCAGCCAGCGCCGTCGTTGCGCAAGACCGACCAAACCTGCGGCGTCGTGACCGAAGCTGCAACCATGCCGTCTGCTAGCGCCACTCCTATGCATTGCCGGTGCCACCCGCGTGCGTGCGTCGCCGCAAATCAACGCCGCCCCGCCGCTCGCTGCCACCCACCGTGGCCCCTCCCCTCGCTCTCTCCGCACTCTCTCTCTCTCTCTGTCTCTACGTCTCTGTTTCTCTTTGTTTCCCACAGACACTCAGACGTAGCCACACATGCAGCAAGCTTATCTTTTCCATTTGGGCCAACCAGCTACAGTACCAGCCCACGATGGACAATGTTTTTCTTTTCTGGATGTTTAGTGAATAGTCACTACTAGAGAAATAGGTATCACAACCGGTCTCAAAAACCCCATCACAACCGGTTCATTTCGAACCCGTTGTGATGGTGCAATCAAGGTTCGTTAGGCGAGAGCGAGAGAGGGCTTCTACAACCGGTTTGGGACACGAACCGGTTGTAGAGCCCAATTTCTATAACCGGTTCATGTCCCCAACCGGTTGTGGACTTTTACAACCGGTTGGAGACACGAACCGGTTGTAGAAATTGGGTTCTATAACCGGTTCATGCCCCAACCGGTTGTAGAAGCTCTATTTTTGAAATGCTAAAAGAAATGCTTCTCCTACTCTCATCAAAGAGCACGCGTGGGTGGATAGGCTAGAAGGGTGCATGAGACGTGAGTCACGAGGAGGGGTGTGAGGTCCTGGGTTCGAATTCCACTTCTCCTAATATATTTCTAACTTTTGCTAACACCACTACCGGTTCGTGGACCCGGTTGTGATATCCGGGAGTATTACTCCCGGTGGCTTACAACCGGTTCCAAAACCGGTTGTGAAGCGGATTTGGTACCCGGTTCCTTAGTAGTGAGTATTTCTTCACTATTTTGCTACGAATTCATCCTAGCTCCAAATTAGACATGATCACCAGGTCGGGTTTGGGCCGGGCTTGGAAAAGCCCGGTCACCTGGAAGCAAGGTCGAGCCCGGCCTGGCCCGATTTTTTTCTCACCAAGACAAAGCCTGAGCCCGCCCGGTCAAAAACTCGAAGCCTGAAAGCCTGGCCCGAAGCCTGACGAATTCATGTCACCGACTCGATTTTTCTCACCAAGACAAAGCTCGAGCCTGGCCCGAAGCCCAAAAGCCTAGCCTGAACCTTATTTCGGGCTAGCAACTGGAGCCCGAGCCTAGCCGGTCATAAGCCAGCCAAACAGAGCCGGAATAATCGGTAGGGCCAGGCAGGCAGTCTACTCCAAATCCGGCGATTCCAATTTCTAAGACCCCGTTTGGCACAGTTGGAGCACCATATTTCTAACTACAGAAATTAATGGAGCTGAAGTTGTGAGTACATTGAGAATGTTGAGGTGAGTTATCTTATTTACACTTTAAACTAAAAATATAAACTAAAGTCGCTTTATTTTAACCTACAGACTCCATATCTGAGGTGGAGCTGGGAGCTGGAGCTGTGCCAAACGGGGCCTAAAAATCTAGAAAATTCATATATATTTACTATAATTTTTGTATAATTTTTAAATTTAATTACTGTTTATGGTTTTTATTGCGGTTTCCTCGTTTTGCGTGTGATAGAACACTTGGGCGACGAAGGACGCCGCCGACATCCAACAAGCTTAGGAAGACCAGGAAGGCAAGTCTTTCCCCTAGAATCATAATTTTAGATTTTGGCAAAATTGTTAATTAATTAAATTATGCGTATTTGCCATAGCAATTCCTAGTGCATGTCGCTTATTTATATGGTATGCACCCATTATGATGACAAACCTTAGGATGAGAATATTATGTAATTGCTACTTTTTTTATTATTAGTTGGCTTAACATTACTTAGATAGTCACCGGGAGTGATTCCCACCTATATGATCACCATTAAATACTTTAATATGAGAATGTGGAGTATCTAAGTATGAGATATGAGAAATTGGGTTTATGGTGGAATTTGTTCACTCGTTAATTAAAATTTGATCAACTAATAATTTGACTTGGACTGGATGACCCGAGTCGATGCCCCGGTCCCTAAGGACTGATTATTGTGATAGGTTTAATTGAGAATTTATCGTGTGACCACAAGTCCGGTATGGGACATGGCCTAATCTAGAGGAGGAATAATGTCGGAATTGTCACCGTACTTGCACCGTGAGTGAGATCCTAAGGGATGCATCATCGCCAGTGTATTGCTAGGATGGAATTCCGAGGTACTTGTGAGACCTATCAAGTATGACTGTGACAAGTTCAAGTTAGACTTCTAATGGATTTTGGTATGACGCTATCTGACGGGAGAGTATCATATCTTGCAGGAAAAGTGTACAACATCTGCAAAGTGTAAACTCATTCGAATGGCCGTGCTCCCGGTTATGTGCATCTTAGTGGTTTTTCACATTGTAGCTGCACTTTTAATTAATTTGACTTGGATAAGGTTTATCCGGCTGTGTGTTGTTGCTAAATGATTTATGATGAATGAGAACGGGATGAGAACTATGTTGAGATTATGACATGAGACAATGAGAACTTGAGGCATGAGACACTAAGATTGAGAATTTTATTATGTTTTTGTTACTGTTAATATTAATCATGAGAACTGTTTACTATTTATTTATTTATGTTTGTTAAATGCTTTTATAATTCTAAGTTAAATGTTTTTATGCAAATGAGCCACTATCTTTCCTAGGATGAGCCTAACCTGGCCCTTCCTAGAAAAGACTTTCTAGCATTCACGTGCTAACCCCGGCTTTCATTCGGGACTGCTTATTCCACGAGTAAGTCAGGACCACGAGGTTATCCAGGAAGGTGATCCGAAATACTAGAAGATTCCCCAGTCGGTTTGCCTGTAGCTGATAATGGGTCTACTTTAGTTGTTTTTATTTGGTTCTTCTGATACTATAATCTACGGTAATAAATTGCTTCGTTCTATTCTGATCTACTTTCTAGTAATGCAGTGTTGGTATTGATACTTTATTTCTGTTTTACTGTGGGTATGAGTATTGATCTGTGGGACTCATATTTAACACAGAGGGGTTTGGTTTGGTAAAACCGGATCCCGACAGTGGACTAGGTATAGTTAGGGTTACCGCGCCACTCCTCATGAACCGCACTCCAGATCTACCTCCCCCAAAACCGTCACCGTCACCGTTCCTCTCCTAAGATATCTTCATCCTGTCTCCCTCACCATCCCACCGCCGTTCGCCGTCCTCCTTGCCACCGCCGGCGTATCTCCCTTCCCACCTCCCCTTCCACCGCCGCTTTCTCCCTCCCCCTTTGCCACCGCTGCTGCCCTCTTGTCACCGCCACCGCCATCACTATCCCTTCCTCTTGTGACCACCGTCCTCGTCCCTACCACCCCTCCCATCGCGCCGTCTTCCTCCACACCTCCCCCGTGCTGTTTTGGGTTACAGACATAACATGCACTGATACACCATTTTTTTTTTGTATCTTGTTGTACATACTCCCTTCAATTCAACACTGGTCACGGTATTGTCCAAAAAAAAAACACTGGTCATGTTATTTCCTGTAAACTACGTACATATTTCAATTTGAGGAGAGTGCAATTGGATTGCATATGCATGAAGGTTGTATTTCTCAAAGCATCTTGGTTCTAACGTAGCCATCTTTTTGCCAAAATATTTTGTGCATTCCAGTTTGTTACTCGTTGAATTTCAATGTTACCAAGAAAAGCATGCAACAAGGACGACATAGATTAATTGGCAAAATTAGATCAAATAATGTGTACCGCGTTCTTGTAATCTCATATTCAAAGGGGTAATCTCACTGCCTCATGCAAGAGGTTATTACACTCTTATTCATTCATGCAACCAACCAAACACCATTTATTTGAATCCAACCATCTTATCCACTCCTAATTCAACCAAACAAACACCATCTCTTCCTATCTTAGCTCACCTCATACAGCTCAACCAAACATCATCACTCACATGTACTCAGCCTGGCTCCCCTCAGTCTGGTTGTCTCATATGGGCTAGGCTAAGATGATTCATGCAACCAAACAATCCCTTACGGGCTGTTTGGTTACCTTCTCAGCTTAGCCAGACTGTATAAGCTCAGCTAGGCTGGTGGGAGCCAGGCTGAGTGGATGTAAGGGGATATTGTTTGGTTGGTTGTATAAGATTGGACAAGTTGCGCAAAGATGTTGTTTGGTTGGCTACACTCGAAGAAAAGTGGGATGGACAAATTCAAAAGAGAGATGAGCAAATTTTAAAAACAAATATTATAAAATCAATAAATTCAAAAAAGAAATAAAATTTCAAAAAACAAATACTGAAAAATCTATAAATTCAAAAACAAAAATAAAAATTTGAAAAAACAAATACTAGAAAATCAATAAATTCAAAAAATAAAAAAGTCAAAAAATCTGAAATTTTTTAGGACCTAGTACTTGAACCTATGGTTCCATTTTTTTTGTCTCGTTGAATTTAGATGTCATTTGAATTCTATTAAATTTTTTTAAAAGATAGGAACGAACTAGCAAAGGCACGGCCAGTGGCATCCTCACGTACTGAAGCCGCTGGCAGTGGGTCCGCACCTTGCGTGCACATGCAGAGCTGGGCTTGTCCCACGGGAAACAGCCAAAATCTTTGCATTTGTGCAGCCTGGCTCGCACAGGGATTTTGCACCCCCATTGGCCTGGCTCCGCGTGATCTGCATGCAGCCAAACACGCGAGGGGATGCATCGGCCGGGCCTGGCTATGCATCGGCCGGGCCTGGCTGCACATATCCAGGCATCCAAACACGTTATTAATGATCAGCATACTACTCGATATCTTTGTATGCGATTCTGGCCAGATGCGATTCTTGGCGAAGAGGCAAGCGGTTGGAGGAGTGGCGGGAGCCCAGACGTCTAGAGACTGGAGCACCGTCCGAAGTCGAGCCCATGTACCATGTTATCACTCGTTACTCACCACCACAACCTTTTCATTTGTAAAGATATGTTGAGAGTCATGGTCGTGCTACGAACCCCCAAAGACACAAAAGTAGAAGATACAATAGGTAGTCTTGATAATATTTTTCTCTCTACTGATGAGTGGATATTAAAATATAGAGTTAATTAATCAGATATATGCCACTGTAAAATTGTGAAATCAGATATACCCACATGGCATTGACACTTTATGGTGGCATCTATCTAAATTGCACTTAAACATATTAGTATTCCATACGTACAATAGACCAATATCTACGGTGATGTCTCTAAATTACTCTATTAACCATTGACAATACACTGGCGCTGCTCCTTCCAGTAGCTGATTTCTATATTTGGCCCGGAAGGAGATTCTCTGTCTTATGACACTATGCCTTTCCCTCCATCCCACCCTTCAAATTGGATGTGCCTCATATCTCCATTCTCTCTTCTTTTTTTTCTCTCTCTCTCATCTCTCACTGAAATATGGCGCGGCACATCTGCTTTACGGCAAAGGATGCGTGTCCATTTGGTCCTCACTATAGATGCCTCCTCTCGTTTCCACATCTCTTTGCCTTTCCTTTCCTATCGGGAACCCTGGACAGAGGCGGGTCCCTTCTGTGCTTTACCTATACTAGTTTCTGGATTAAGTAGCTAGTACATTTAGATTCCAGAACTTGGATCATAACTATAACTATTAATTTACATATTACATCAGAGTATAAAATACAAGTCTGGCCTAAAGGCCATACAACAGTGGAAGTCTTTATTTTACAAACCGCAACTCTAAAAGAGATACCAAAACAACCCCATCGATAGAACTGGAGAAGCGCAATCCTAGGCGCTAGGATAGTCCTCCTCCTAGACTTTGTCAGCGAAGACGTAGGCTTCGAGATCATCGTCCTTTGGGTCACTGGGACTCCAAACCTGCGCTTTGGAATGCAAAGCCCCGTGGTAAAACGCGAGGGTGAGTATTGGTGCAAATACTCGCAAGTTAATTGACATATGAACGTGCATGGCTTAGACAAGAGAAGGGTAGGGCTTGGTTGCGGAAAGCAAGTTTTGAAATAGTTCACCTGAGGTTTGAAAAGCAATTTAGGAAAGAAGTGAAGTAGGTCAAGTCAATTGATAAAACATTTAAATCATCCGGCTCCAACCGGCTCATGCCCAAAAACTGGCTCGCACGATGCAAATCGTGGTTTATATCCAAAACATTTTTCCTCACGGCTAATCTACCGAAGAACCATTTCCTATCAACGGTTAAACCACCATAGGGACAAATCCCAAACGTCGGCTAAACCACTGAAGGTCATCTCCTCACGGCTAACCACTGCAGGCTCCCAAAACAAACACGACACCTGCTGGTTCTCTCTTAAAAACCATTTAGAAACAGAGGGGAGAAAACTACCATTGTGGTCACGCCATCGTCGTCCAACCTTAACCGTGGACATGGCTAGGTAGATAGTTTTACACTCTGCAGAGGCTGCACGCTTTACCCATGAGATACAGTGCTCTCCGTCGGAGGGCACCATAACAAGGCCTTTATCAATCTAGCTCCTAGCTTGGCTTCCCAGGTCACGTCATCGTCGTCCAACCTTAACCGCAGCGCTGGTAACCCCAGTTGGCTGAAGCCCCCTCTTGAGCCTAGTAGATCGGAGATAACCTCGCTCCTACTTCACCACACGGGATGTCCAAACTAAGAGTTCGAAAGGTACTCAGCCAGGGCCCGCCCATGCAAGCACTCATGGTCGCACTGTTGTACTTAGTCTTGACAACCACAAGGTTGTGGTCCTTAGGGACTGGGGTGGTTCCCACACTGGACCCAAGTCTCGTGCTCACCGCACCCGCCAATCAATCCATTCACCCCAATCAAATTTCAGAAACCCATGGTAGCATCCCCGCTACTAAGCACTAACAAATTTGCCCAACCGGTAGCCCCGCTACCGTCAACAAGTGAACAGTTTACAAAACGGGAATTTGAATATGATTGAGCTGGAACAATATTTAAGTACTAACAGCATAGCTAAGCAGGATCAAATGACTAATTAAGACAATTAGCAATAATTAAGCGAGTAATAACCTAAAGCTATCAAAGGTTTAGATTGTAAGGCATTAATTAAAGTGGATTAGGCATATAGCTAAACAACCTACCTAAATAGCTGTTTAGGTTAACATAGCAATAGAATTTAACAATTCTAATAAAGCATTTTAGAAACTAAGTGACAATATGATCAATTGGTAATTTTGGTGATAGTGTCAATAGTGACTTGCCGTGATCGAAGTTGAACTGCTGTCCGGCCTAGTCTTCGACTTCCGACGCGAACTCGACCGGATCTAGCGATAGCAAACAACACACATTCAACACATTGCATAAAAATATGCATGCAAAGAATAAAAGAATGAGTATGCATGAGTATGATAAAGTAATACTTGCATTTGTTTTAAGATTTTTGAAAATCGATTTTACTTTTAAAATGGCATATACCATTTAAAAGTAATTAGATAAATTATTTTCTATTGAATAAACAATGCGTAAAATAAACTAAATACAAGATAAATGAATTAATATTGTTTTTATTTTATTAACATATTTTAAAAATCTAAATTTCACTTTAAATAGACATAAATAATTAGCATGGTATTAAATGCATTATCTTATATTTAGAAAATCATAGAAAACCATATAATAATATGCATGCAATTATACAAATGATATTTTTAAATTAAAGTTCTCATTTTATGAATTTTAGAAATTTATTTCACTCGATTTGGAGTTATATAATTAAATATATTAATTTTAAAAATTTTATCAGCATTTTATATTAATAAAATAATAATCGGGCGGATCAAGCAGAGTGTCGGGCCGACATCAAATTGACCAACCGCAGCGAGGCACCACAAGACGCACTGGCCAGCAAAGCTGACCCAGACTCGTGGCTCGTCTGCTTGCGCGTGAAACGTGGCCCGGCTGGCGTGCTGCAGCGCTTCAGCCTGACCACTGGAGTGGTGGCAACGTGGCAGGACGGCTCAGGTGGCGGCGATTCTGGCGAGCGGCGGCGAGCTGGTGGTGGGGAAGAAGGGTGAAAGAGAGAGGGGAAGGAGAGTTTGGGGATGGGGTTGGCCGGCCAGAGATGGACGGCGACGAGTAGGGAATGAGAGGAGGGAGGTGCCGAAGAGGATCGGCCTAGGAGGAGCTCACCTGGCTAGATTTGGAGAGGAGGTAGTGAAGAGGGAGAGGGAGGTGACCTCGGACTATCCGAGAGAGAAGAAAAGAAAGGGGGTAGATGGATAAAAGAGAGAGAGTGGGGGATGAAATTGAGGTAGGGTTAAATAAGACTAGGGGAGGGAAAAAAATAGAAAGGGGCAAAAAGGAAGGCCATTTTGGGAAGTCTAAAATGGGAAGGGCTAGAAAGGGAAATTCCCAATTAGGAAAAAGGCATGACAAGTGGGGCCCACTTGTCATGCAGGGAAAAGAGAGGATTAGGGCTATGGTCTAATTATAAAATAGATCTTTGCTAAATTTAATCAATTTAATTTGATACCAAATTTTATTTAATTTAAGTTTAAATTTTTGCTATTTTCTAACTCAAAATGAAATTATTAATTTATAATTTGTTAAAATAAGTTTTTAGAAAATTAGACATTTTGCAATTAAATATTTTAAAAGTAAAACTTTTAATTAGGCTTTAGGAAATTAAATATAGTAACATGCTCATTTTCAATAATGATTTTTGAAATGCTTAAAATCACATGCAATGATCATACATTTTTAGATTTTTGAAAATGGGGATGTTACACTTTCTTTCGTCCTCCCTTTTATTAGCAGGATTTTTGTCCAAGTAGTGTCTCGTACAAAGCATATTGTTCTTTCTCTCTTCTTTAAATTTGAGCATGTGATGTGGCATCTTATTTAATGCCCACAGACCTTGTTGATATTGGGCAATGAGAATGTCTTTACCCCTCATTTGAATAGACGATATGGGGACCAAATCAGCTGCAATGGTACCTCTAAACCGTAACTAATTGTCTAGAGCATGCACAACAGTACGATTGTCGCTCATGGTAAGGTTTACCAAGTAACACTAAAAATAACATGGATGAGAGATGGAAAGCATAGAGAATTGGCTTATCTAAAATCTTGTAGTCGACTATAGCACACGAATAGAGGCAATATATATGGACAACATTAATCATAGATAATGATGATATATACCACTATGCTTGTTTAGGTAGAATGTTCACGTTGTTCACCATGTCAATATAGCATAGTAATATTGTTAAGGGCACTCTCAATGTAATGATATCAATAATTTTTATAGCTGTCATGTGGGATGAATTGCTGAGGTAGAGGATAATTAATGAGGAGAGAGCATAATCGTTTCTTATATAAGACGGTCTCTATTCTGAAACAAGAGAAAGAAACGAGAGAAAATCCCCACTAGGAGCATTACGTCGTTTCTAAGGGGCAGTCCCAATGCAATCCGTCGTTTCTATAGCCGCCACATAAGATGGATTGTTGGATTGTTGAGGCTGAGGGTAATTACCGAGGAGAGAGAGAGCAATGTCGTTTGTTATATAAGAAAGGGTCTCTATCTTAGAACAAGAGAAAATTCTTACTAGGAGAATTACGTCATTTCTATAAGACTCATAAATAGAAAGAAAAGATAAAAAAATAAATTAAATACTAGATACTGTGTATTGAGAGAACTGTATCTATAACCGTCTATATATGATGTGTCATATTTAGAAACGGTTTAAAGAAACATGCATTGGGAGTGCCCTAAATAGAGTATGAACCGAGCGTGGTTTTTCCATAATCACAAGCGGTTGTGGGCACACTATCTCTTCTAATCTTGCTATAAGATCCATACATAAAAGAGGGAGCAAGCTCAAAGAGCTAGAGCTAGGTATCTCCTTTACGGTTACCCTATCGCTCTCTAGTGAATGACTAGAAAGGAAAGCGCACCATGGTGTGCCGTTTATGGTCTTAACATTTTTTCGTTTTTCTTGACAATAACATTTTTTCTGTATGAGGCATGATTTATAGATACCACGAACTATACATATCCCACCAGGCGAAATTTCCTACAAAATATTTTTAGAGAATATTGGAAGGAACTCATCCATGAACAGATGGCCAACTGACCACCTGATGTCTGTCGACAACCATTGCGTCTTCAAATAATCTGCTCTGAGGACTAAAACAAACTCAACTTTTGGTAGCACGCACATTTGAAACGGAGCTACTTAGCGTCATCCAATCAAGGTTAGCTAGAGATAATGAAAAATGCAGGTAATGTCCATGATCAATACCTCCTTTCTAACTTGACGGAAAGAAGGCTCTTCTAGGATCAATTGCTCGGTAAAGTCGAGCTAACACACAAAGAAGCAAATAATCAGAACGCATCCCTGTCCCAAATACTTCTGCAGAATGCTAGGTCCAAACAATGCAAAGGGAAGCTCCAACCTGTCGGTTTGTAGCAGCAAACAAATAACAATATATTTTGAAAGATCTGGACCTCCCTCATAAACATGAATGTATATAAGGCACACTTTGAAATGAGCATTCCAGTCCTTGTGATTTTTGTTGCTGACAAGGCAAGCATAACGTGAGCAGTATGGTAGTCCCACAATTAGAAAGCTCTTCGTACAGCTAGGTGGAGACCATCAATATGAGGCATGTCAGGTCCTTGTAGGAATGGGTAGATCCTTTACAAATTGCATTAGCCTGGGGAAGCATACACACGATTAGCATAAGAAAAATGCAATACTGGGCAGTTAATTCTGCTAAAGATTGACAATATACTATCCTAAAGTATGAAACAAACTTACCAAGACTTATCAGACTATTTTAGTTAACTTCGGGAAGCACCAAGCCGCCAATCATACTAGTCACGAACCTTCATGGCATAAGATCAAGCTCCTCGACAAAAACCTGTGGAGAAAGACTATAAGGATCATCAATATAATATAGCACTCATCTCACCTATCCATGAGGAATAAGGATTGTCAATATAATATATAAAAAGAGTTAGATCTCCTGGGCTGTTAGGTAACAAAATGAAAGCTATATAAATAGCATACTAAAAGAAAATAGAAGCATAGCTAGGGATGGCAAAAATACCCATGGGTCTGGATCCGGGTCCAATTCTAGACCCATGGATATTTGGCTGCGGGTCCGGATCCAGGTTCGGGTCTGGGTCTTAAATTGGACCCATGGGTACCTAGACCCGGACCTGAAAGGTAGTACTAGATCTCACCGAACTCAGTCCGATGGCGACCGGACCCAGTCCGATGGAGATCCTCTAGATGTGCGTTCGGTACTAGACTCCGCCGGACTCAATCCGGTAGACACCAAACTCAGTCCGATAGAGGTCTGAAACCCTCGCCCGCTTTCTGTATATGCTAGTTTCGGTCTCGGGTACCCAGTTGGGTCCGGGTACCCATCGGGTCTGGGTATGTGTCCATGTTTAGACCCATGGCTGACTTCGGGTCCGTGTCCGGGTCCATGTATCGGACCTCGGATCTGGGTCTACGAAGGCTAGACCCGGAGGGACCCAACCCCGATGGCCACCTCTAAGCATAGCTATGGCGATAATGGAAAACCATTTGGATAATAATAATGCTGAAACCTATGGCATAAATGGCAGGAATGCGGGTTGATTCCTCGAAAACTGAAGGGATTTTCTGAAAAACCTTGTGTAGGGGCCAATTACTTGAGCCCTTATATACAGAGGATTTGAAAGATGTACACGACGAGATCTGACATATCCATGAGCCAAGGATCATCAGCTGTAGGACAGGAGTACAGTGGTAATTAAACACCGTGTGTAAAGTGTAATCGTCGGGATTGACGGATGCTGGACGCTCATGCATCCATGGCTGCCGTCGTACGTGTACACGCATGCGGAGCCAGAATGAATCATCAATCCCCATCACCCGCGCATGCAGGCAGCGGCCAGTGCCAATTCAATGCCCAGTTCCCATCGACCGAGTGGGTGATCTAGCTGTGTCCACGAGTTGGCCCGCGTCGATCAATCCGCCTCTCTCGGCGCCGCCCTCCTCCCACCGGTCCACGGCGCCGCGCCGCCCGCCGGCCGCTATTTTGATTTGTTGGGTGTTCTTTGCTACGTTGATCTTCTTTCCCTTAATTGAGCATTGTCAAAATACAATGAGGTCCAAATACATAGAAATCATATAAGAGCATCCACATCAATTACTCTATCTCTATTTTCTCTCTCTTCTACTCTATTTTCTCTCTCCATTCCTCTAAAATTCCTTCATACTTTACACTATACTCTAAAAGATTCCTTCACTCCACCAGAAACTCTATCCTCACCACGTCAGCGCTACAGTGCATATAGCGCTACTGCTGTGGATGCTCTTAATATCTAGGTGTAATAACATTTTCGAAAGATTTGAGGGGATCGAATAGGTTATGGCTAGCATTTTCATAAATTTTTGGTGGTACCAATGTGCTCGGACGGCGTCTGCAATGCAATGGCGGAGACATAAGGCTATCTCGGCGTCTCCAATCCCTTCTCTTCCTCTTTCCCTTTCCCTTTCTACTAGAATCTCATTCCCTTCATCGCTCCAACAAATTCTACTTCACTCGAGGGGATCCTTCCTCTCCTTCTCTTCAGAAAGGGTTTTTTCTTTTTCCCTACATTATTTACTTCGGAGGGATGCTGTTCTACGATGAAAATGTAGGAAAAGAATCTGGTATAGAGGATGTTGTTAGGGATAACGGAGAAGAGTACCCTCACATTGGAAGGTTTCATGAAGCCTAGTCCATGAACACAACATAATATATGTTTTGATCCATTGCTTATAACTCAGATGCACGTCGTTAGGCTAGGCTGCCTCAATTCCACATGAATCATCATGAACTAATTAATTAATTAACCTGAAGCCGAGCTAGTTTATTCCCAAGGCCTATTCATTTCTGCATTGGTTTCTTGTGTGAATTCGCCACTCGTATTCGATTTGCTCATGATCAGCTCTCATTGTACTTCCTTCGTTGGAATTTATAGGGCGTATTACATATTTGGATTTGTTGTTTAATATAGGGCGCACACAATTTCCAATGTTATTTTGGTGAGATCTTTTCTATAGTACCCTCATTTAAAGCATGCATGCATGTGTGTGATTAAGTTTATTTGAAACATTAATTGCCTTCTCCACCAATTAAGTTCAAGGATAAATTTGTAACTTGACCATTGCCCTTGGTCTTGTAGCCCATCTCTAATACGCCCTATAAATCTCAACGGAGGGAGTAGACCCTATTTAAAACTTAAGCTTGCGGGGGTCTCAAAATGCTACTAGTACCGAGCAAGACAGTGAGGGCAGTCCCAATGGGCCACGTAAGCGGTATCTAAATAGTTTTCATACTATGCCACATTGGCAAAAAACTGATGTGGAGGGTCAATAAAAGAAGAAAGAGAAGAAAGTAATGTTCCATGCAAGACATCACTTTTTTATTAGACCAACACGCATAGACACCACGAAAGTGTTACTGGGACTCCAACAATTTCTCTGGCACGCGCATTAGTGATCTACTTTGGATTTTTTGCGCCATACGAGATCCAATTTGATGCTCTGTGTGTGTGGCTCTGCTCACACCGGGTCACAGCACATGTATGAGTAATGACTTTAGATTAGTAAACATACACACTACCCATCGGAGATTTGCTATAGACATCACATAATAAATACTCTATCTCTCCTCTCTAAGAGCATCTCCAATGGCATAGTCACCTGCTAGCTACAAGCAAATTCCACATCATCTATAGATAATGTTTATAGCTAGCTCTTTCAATGGGTTAGCTATAAAGTTGTCTATAACAGTTCTCAATGACTGCATAATGACTGCATGTACTTAAGAAAGGAGTGATCAGTTGTGAATATCACTTGTGTGGCCAGCACCATACATGAACATGTTTGAAGTTTATATATTTGACATCAGTAGCTAGCCAACACTAGAAATATTAATAAACTATATCAAATGAATGACAATAAATCACCCAGATCAACACATTCACCACAAAATCATCTAAAAATAGTATTCTTGTATCAGTATCAATATATTCCAACAATATTAAAAAAACAGTAGCTAAGCAAGGCCACGTCTAGTATTCCTCTTTAGCAACCATGAAGCACGTCAATAGCTAAGCAAAAAAAAAATACCACAAAGCTAAAGCAAACCGGTACCATGTCACCACAAGCCCACTAGTGTAAATTGAATTAGCCTTCTTCCACGAGCCACAATAAAAACCAACCAATCTTTTAATCTTTTGATGTCGATCTTTTAGGTGCTTCACTTTGCTACTCCTATTTGCCGGTGTGGTCAAATGATATACTCTGTGCACATCAAACCAGTATTGTTCATTCTTCTTAGAGTTCCCTTTGATCGGATCATTTGAATTGTTCAACCATACGCTCACCTGCAATTTCAGATTACAACATCAGAAAAAAAAAAACTAGACAAAAACTAGACAACCTCCGATCACACCATTTTAAAGAAAGTTCAAATCATTTACTAACCAATCGCACATCTTCTTCTTTTGTCCACGGCAGTCGCTTCTCAGTCCTAGCAACATGACATCGTCATTGGCGTGTTTAGCTTTTGCATCAGATGCATCATGGTGGGTCTTCAAATTGGGAATTGGTTCCAACAATCCATTTTGAAGAAAGTTTACAAAACCACCAGGAGGGCTACAAACGGATTAAAACACCAGTATCAGTTCAGTATGTTGATATTTTAAAACTGCACAAAAAAAATAAACACACATATATATCGAGCATTTATGTTGAATTATACAAGAAGCAGATGAGGGCATATTATCCGTTATACATGATCAATATGTTAGCTTAGCCACCCTTCTTCTCTTTCAAGATGAACAAAGTCCCTTGTAGCTGGTAACCTTGACCAAAGACTCGGTCATGCTAGTGAGCTGGTCAAGCCGTGTGCAGGCTAAGAAAGGGAAAAAAAGAATGCAATTAAGCCTAATTATGTGATTACCGGGCAGCTTGATCACTGCTAGCTAATCACCCATGCAAAGACACATACGAGAGCATAGCGCAATCAACGGGCGGGAGAATTGCAGAATTAATCAACACAATACACACAAATAATAAACTAGGAGTCCAATTCTACAACAAATTCTTACCACACCATAAATCCATCCATGGCTGCTGCAGATGGAGCTCCATGGACATCGACAGTTGGTGCTGCACTGCTCCAAATTCCATGAGCATTGGGGGCGGACTTGACCTACGGCTGTGGTGCCATCCAATAAGGGTTGGAGAAGGGGATGCCAGGATGCATTGGGTGGCTTGAACACTGCTCCTTGGACGGCGGTGGAGGAGCAACCTCACGCTTAGAACGATTCGTCATCACCGGCGAGCTCGAGATTTGGCCATGAAGTGAAACCCTAGAATTTGGGGACAAGCAAGCATTGAGGAATCTGTGTGGAGGGCAATGGAATGGGAGACGGGCGCATGGAGACAAGATGGATTTTACCTGGTTCTTCCTTGCGCTCGGGATCGCCAGCAGAGATGACACACAAATGGAATCAGGCGCCGCCGCGGTGGAGGACGGAGGAAGTAGATCGCGTGCCGTGCTGGAGGAAGGAGCTCACGTGCCGTGGAGGGGATTCGTCGCGCACGCGCCGTGGTAGAGGAAGAAGCTCGCGCGTCGTTTGGATCTGGAGGAGTTGCACGCGCACAGTCTAGAGAAGGCGGACTTGTTCCCGGTCCTGCGCTATCGTTTCGGGGGCGCGGGCACTGGATTTGGGAGGAGGAGATCCCGCTTGTAGCTGGAGCGGTCGATAGGGCGACTACACACGGTCGATAGGAGTCTCGAACGACGCTATCGATCGGCGACGCAGATAGCGCTAGCGATCCCTGTTTCCCTTGTTCTCTTTCCTCTACATAAGACTCATGCTGACATGGAGTCCCTTGTAGCTAGCTGACTGTACCCCATTGGAGATGCTCTAATTCTCTAGACATTGCTATACACACTACCCATTGGGACTGCCCTAAGGACAGTCCCAATGGGCCACGTAGGCGATGTCTAAGCAGTTTCCATACTGTGACATGTAGGCAAAAATCTGATGTGGATGGTTCTTAAAAGAAGAAAGAGAGGAAAGTGGTGTCTCATGCAAGACACTGCTTTTTGTATTTGACCAAGGTATGTAGACATTGCCAAAATGCCATTGGGGACTCCTGCCGTTTCTTCGCTACGCGCATACATGATTTATTGTGCCATACGCGATCCCTCTGTGGCTCTCCTCCGCATTTGCTCCCGCACATATTTTCCCCAATCTTCCCAGGAGACATGGACTCCACCGCCCCCAGCGCCCAGCCGCCGCCCTAGCGCCCGCGCCGCCGCCTCCGTTCCGTCGCCGACGCAGCCCCACGCCGCCGCCGTTTCCCCACGCCTTCACCGCCCTAGCGCCCAAGCACCTAGCCGCCGCTAAGCGCCCAGCCACCGCCACTGCGTGCTCGTCGCCTGCTGCGGCGCTCGACGCCAAGCGTCCCCACGCCGCCGGTGCCTGCGGTCGCGCCGCGCCTCGCCGGCCGTTCGTGGCGACGCCGTCCTCTTCATCCACTCCACCGCAGTAGCGACAGGCGGCACGACGGCACGGACGAGGCAGCCGAAAGCGCGGCGGCACGGCACGGACGGCGAAGCCGAAAGCGCGGCGGCGACGGCACGGACGAGGCAGCCGAGTGCGGGGACTCACTGGCCGTCACGGACACGCCCGAGCCCGCCAAGGACGACACGCCGGCCGTGGATTCTTCCATCCTTGCCTTGGGCTCCGTCGGGTTCACAACTTGCTGGTACGTATGGCTAGTGGTGAGAAGGGAAGAAGGGAAGGACAACACATGGCACCTCAGTCAGCTGCTAGGCCACCAGATTCAGCTGCTACTTCTTGGGGCAACACATCCACTTTTGGTTCTCCTATGGCTGATTCCTCTGGTGTGAATATGTATACTCATCAATGGTAATTTCTTGCTCATTGTCTAAATTTGCAAACAAGTTTATTGGTTCTGTTTGATTAATCTAGTTCTCGTACTGATTAGATAAATAAAATTACATGATTAACTATGTATGTAGATGACTGCATACAGTTCAGTATCTTTTGCATTTGGACTGTACTCTAACAATGTTGCATTTCAGTAGTTGAATCAACCTTTTTTTTGTGCAATGTAGGGGACATTATTCTCATCCAATAGGTGGTTTTGCAAATTTATATCCGAGGTCACAAACTCCAGCATTCCCACAAGCACCACCTCAGTCAAGCTTTACTGTTCCATGTCCAAGACATCAAAGTTCTGAAAACTTTCATTTTGTTGGTGTTCCTACGAGCTATGCTCCATTTTCACCCCCACCAACACCTTTCGGAAGACCTCCATCACCGTTGGTATCTACATCAGCTAAAGATACTGAATCACCTTCAAATGTTCTTGATGGCGATGGTGACGACAACAATGAGAGCGATGGCGATGAGACTAGTAGGACAGAGAAACGATTGAATTGGACAGATGATGAAGACATTAGATTGGTAATGCAACTAGTTAATTTGATATTTTAAATTCTGCCAATATTCCTGAAAATTGAGTTTTATAACATTACTAATTAAACTTTATTTACATGTTGTGATGCTCAATTAAAGGAGGATAGGTGCTGACCGGAGAAAAATTAGTAATGCTTGGACATGGCAATGTTAAACTGTAGAGCTTTGAACATGCTCAGTTTTTGTGTTAAACTATGAATGTTACCCTCTATTGTCGTTCAATTCTAAATGTCATGTGCTTATGAGTACTTATGTGGTGGCATGATAATGCAAGTATGGCGTTTTTTTTCCATCTGTTTCTTGTTAATATATATTGAATTTTGTTCTCTGTGAATGTAACAATCCAATGTGAAATTTACTTCAAAGATTACGCATCTCAGAGGGTCAGAACATATTCTGAACTTGGTTGACAAAGATAGATTTATTTGGTTGATTCTTTGCTTATAGATTGGATCACAGATTGGATCACAAGACTAGCAACATATTCTGAACTTGCATTGCAGCTCAGCACCACGGTGCCAAGGTGCAGTACGACGAAGCTTGCAAGGTGTATCTAATCTTGTCATAGCGTTTCGTGAAGATTGATTGAAAAATAATGCTCGAGATCGGACGCGCTCTGTTGTCACTTTCGCAAGCACAGTAACAACCACAGGCGCATGAAAGGCACATTGGATCACAGCACATGTATGCATAATTGTTTTGGATTACTAAAATATACACACTACCCATTGAAGATTTGCTATAGACATCACATAATAAATGCTCTCTCTCCTCTCTACCCCTCTAGACATTGCTATAGACATCATCCATTGGGACTGCCCTAACCACACCACTCACGGTTACGGACAGGACAGACCGTAGGTGAAAAGTAGAGTTCGTGCATTCTGTTACCTCTTGCATCGGTCGGCACCAAAAACGGCCTAAATGGAGACATGGGGTAGTTCCAAAGAGCGTAAATTTCTGTCTTGAATATTCACACAGAGCAGAGCAGGCAGTGAGTGTACAGTGTGTACATGCATGTAGGCAGTGACCAGCTTTGTTGGAAGCTGACACGTACATAGCTGTGTCTGCTCCTGGTCCATGTGATATGATTGATGAACTGAAGGCAAGGATAAAATAATCTGCAAGCAAAACTAATTCTAATCCTAGTCCTAGTCCTAATCCTAATGCTAATCCTGCTGAAGAGGCCACGGAGGCGTTCTGCGGGCATATCATCCTTCACCATTGTTGTTACAGACTCGCAGGCTACTTTGCCTCATCCACTGTCCCAACATCCCAACATGAGCTTCTCATGGCTTTATTGCTAAGATTTAAATAATTGTGGGTACACAAATGGTTATCCACGTAATCTCTACTACTATAAATTATCTTATGGTGGTGGTGGTGGTGAGTTCACCAACTAAGAATCCTGACCGTTTACGTGCATTCCAGCGCTGCAGATCAACAGACATCACCACAGCAAGATTCTTCGCCCAAATTACGCCTCCTCCCCAAATTAACAGACAGCCACCGCTAATTACGCCTCCTCCCCAAATCCCGTCGCGGCTTCGCCCCTCCACTCTCTTCTCCTCCACCGGCGCCTACCTTCTCGACGGCTCCTCCACGGGCGGTCGGCACGGCCCCGCTTGAGCAGCGCCTCCCCCAACCCCTCCACTCTCTTCTCCTCCACCGGCGCCTACCTTCTCGACGGCTCCTCCACGGGCGGCGCTGCCTTGAGCTCTCGGTTGCCGAGCTTCGGCACCCTCCTGGCCCTCCACGGAGAGACGGCTCCTCCACAGCGCGGAGAGACGGCTCCTTCACGGGCGGCGCTCCTCCACGGGTGGTCGGCGCGGCCCCGCTTGAGCAGCGCCTCCCCCAACCTGTCTCCTCCAGATCCCGCCTCGAAGCACGTCCTCCAGACCTTCCTGAGCGCTGCCTCGAGCTCTCGGCCGCCGAAGCCGCACCCTCCGGCCCGGTCCAGCGCAGCCTCGCTGCTGCCGAGTGCCGCTTCGTCTTCGAGCTCCGGCCTGCGCCATAGCTGAAGGTCGCTTAGCAGCCGGGCGGACATCGCCACGAGCACACGGCGTCGAGCCTTTGTCGAAGTCGCCGTCTCTCCGCGTTGTTGTCGCCGCCCCCAACGACGCGGCGGATCCATCCGGCGACATCGAGGTACGGCCGCATAATCGCATCTGTGTCCAAAGACACAATCAGTCAAGCTAAAGTAATATGTTTACATAAAGTTTCAGTAGGTAATTCTATATACAAAGGGATGACATAGATAGTGTCCATAACTCGAGATCTTAACATGATTAGAAAGTAAATAAATACTGGAGAAGAATTACAATTTAGGACGCATTTGACATCCAAATAAGACCAAAATTGTCAAATGCTCATACAGAATATGTGATGCACAATAATGCAGCATGCAGACATAACAATCATAATCTAATACACAGGGCAAATTTAATTCAAAAGTACCTTATTGTCCAAACAAGCTAAAGCATACCCACAATTCGCATGTATCTACCTACAACCTACATTATGAAAATTCACCTGCTAACTGACAGTAAAGTTGAAAATGCCATGTTTAGCAGCAAACAACATAACATATAAAATTTCAAAATTACTGATTGTAAGAAGAATACAACGAACATAAATTGCACTGGTGCCATGCCTTCAAATTCTTTCATTTGTATTCTTAAGATCCCCAGATTTATAAGGCAAGAAATTAATCCAAGTCAAGAAAAAAAAATGATAAAAACTACTTTCTCAGCTAGCACCTTGAAAGATATCCTTAACATCGAGGAGGATGAAAACAAAAATATACACAAGGGTATCAGCATGTACTCAAATTTTTAGGGTGCAGAACAATTTATTTTTTAGACCATTCATTGATTGCCTGAAACTACAACTTGCGCAGGAAAAGTGGAAAAGAGAACTTTCCTTGTGTACTCTTAAGATTCTCAGCAAGGCTAATGATATTTAATGCATGGCAGAATGTGAAAGAACTCATCATATGGCATATACAATATTTCACTTCTCAACAATCCACTATTCACCTAAAGTTAATACATGAGCCTGAAAAACCAACATTGATCACAGCAGTACCAATAGAAAACTGTATGTTCCCACAAAGCTTTGAGCATGTTACTGTTCTGCAGGTGGATAATTGCAAACTTAAGCTAAATGAAGTAAAACAAGAGAGGATAATCTAGGATTTGCCACCCCCAAAATGTGTAATCTAGAATTTACCACTCATGTTCGTGAGACATGAGTGGTAAATCATGGACCCGCATGTTAGCGAGACATGAGTGGTAAATCCTAGATTACACCTTTGGGAGTGGCAAATGCTAGAATATCCTATCCCACCCCTCCCAACCCCCCCCCCCCCCCACACACAAAAAAAAAATAGAAATCCCACACAGATAAGACTTATATGACAAAAGGGAACAGAAAGGCTGTGAGACACAAATAATGCCTAAAAGAGTTATTTTGTTATTAGCATGGACTATGCAAGCAAAACCCGTCTGTTCTCATTAGTCTGTCCCAACGAAAGTAAAGTTGTAATATACCTACCAGATTGAGTAGCCTTCACAATTGCATTGCCAAGAAGCGGCAGTTTAGAACAGATGGCTGCTACTACCTGGATTTAAAACTTCAAATATTAATATAGAGAAAACTTCCCAACAATGTGATGAACTGAAGCAAACAAACAACATGCAATTTCTAATGAATTCTAGCATGCAGTCTTTACTATGAGTTGAGGAAGAATAAAATAAAACACCGTCATGGATTAAGGTTTGTGATAAATATAATAAATAGGAGAAAATATTTGACGTATTCACAATTAGAAATCACTTTTTGGACAGAGCAGTGCGATACAACCAACATTTATTTTCATTGAATGGCTCAAGCCTAAACATAAACTATTTAAAAGCATAGAAAGATTAATGACATTCATGATTCATTCCATTGTAAGTACCAAAATGGTAATGATGATTCTAATAGCTGCATCATACCATTTACAAAATGAATTTAATAACTTGATTAGCTAATCGTTGGGAACAAGAACAACAGATTGCTAGCCCCCTCAGTTATTCTTGAACAAACACGCATGCCACAACCAAAACTAAACAAACATAACACACCCTCTGGACAACTTGCTAACTCCAGATATGCTTATTATCAGTAGCAAATTTTGATTGCTAATTCAAATCCTAAAAACAAGGGGCAATTAAAGAATCAGAGTATTCAATCTCTTCCTCATCAGACGGTGAGCTTGCTTTTGTTTCCAATAAACCTATTGGTGTGTTATTTATTGATCATTGCTCAAAAGCCTGTGCCACAGAATTTCCATAATTGTGTGATTGTTGTTGTTTATTGTTTCATCATACCTATATGCTTCACTTTGGCTTGCTTAGCACTTGTTCTCTTTTAGTTTGTTTCTTGCTATGCCACCAACAACTGGTATCATGTTCTGTTTGGTCAAAATGAATTTTATATATTCTGAATCTAGGTAGTTTGTTGCTTTTCTATATATATATATTTTTTATTTTATTCTCAAAATGGACGCATTTTTTTAGAGTTTGCATGGACATAACTCACAGATGGGTTCGATGTACTCTGGTAATGGAATGTACAACAGGAACGTCTATGGACCTGGCTTGTGGTATGGATCACACATGTATGGACCTGCACTTGTATCTTTGGGTGGAATGCCTTGTCGGATGGAAAATACAAGCCCCAAGGTAAAACATATGGATATCATGGTTTTGGCAACGAAAACCCTGATGGCCTGAATGAGTTGAAGAGAGGGCCAAGAAGTGGATTCTCCAAAAACCAACAGGGCCTTGGAGCAGCTATTGCAACACCAACGAAAGGATAGGATGTTCCTGCCAACAATGGGTCTAACGAAGTTTTGCAGGATCAGTACAACTGGTCCGACTTTCTTGAAACTTACTCAGATGCCAAGTTCTTTATTATTAAATCGTACAGTGAGGATGATGTTCACAAGAGCATCAAGTACAATGTCTAGGCAAGCACACCCAATGGAAATAAAAAGCTTGACACAGCTTATCTAGAGGCTAAGGAGAAATTGAGCAATTCTCCTGTATTCCTGTTCTTCTCTGTAAGTTTTTAATCATCGTGTTCTTTCCGAAAGGCTCTTGTTTCTCTTGTCGATAGTGTATAGTTGGGTTTCGATTTTGTTTTTCAGTCAATACTAGCGGCGGTTTGTTAGTCTCGTTGAGATGGTCGGTCGAGTTGATTTTACCAAGACGGTTGATTCTTGGCAGCAAGACAAGTGGACTGGTTGAAGCACATCATTCTCGAGTATAATGAAAACAAACCGTGACAAAACAGCAGAGATACACAGGAGGTGAGAATAATGTCTTTTGATTCTTCCATTTTGATCCAATTTCATTTTTCAGAATTTTCGGTGTTGCGCCAAGAGAATTTTTACGCATCAGAAGTCTTGGTTCTAGAGGCACTTGCTATGCATTAAATTGTTAAATATTGTGCTGAACAACTTGGCATGCTGAACTCTTAGATCCCGTGCTCAATGCATTTTCCCATACCTTGTGGTGGCTGAGGTCAAGCTTGATCAAGGTCTTCGAGATGCTGAAAATTTTCAAGGACCACGCCGCAAAACATCCATCTTGGATGACTTTGGCTTCTATGATAACCGTGAGAAGATAATGCAAGAGAAGAAATGACTGCGGCAAGCATCCATTGAAGAAGGTAAAGAAACATCATCATATGCATTTATGGGCAGTCTTAACTTGAGCCTCAGAAATTAGAGTTATTGCAAACTAGCACTTTGTGTTATTTTCTTTCTTAAGTATCCCATTTTAAATGTTCCTGGTTTTGTTGGTGTGAATATTGAATACAAGATGATAGCTGAGAATTGTTCTGTAAAATATAAGGGTTTGCATTTTATCCCATTGGTGAATTTCATGACATCATTTTATCATTTGAGTCATACCCTAATCACTGGTTATGTTCTAAATTTAAGAAGGCTGGAGTTGTGAAATTATTTTGGTACTTACATGCAGTACTGTTGTTGGCCCTGCAGATCGAGAATAGGAAGCTACCTATTATCAGCACTGCTGAAAATGAAGCTAACAATGGGAAGCAGGGATTGCAGAAAATTGAGGTTGTAGGAGAGGAAAATTCTGTGATCGAAAATGGTTTGGTGGCGGATTCTGTAAATGGTGTTGCCCCAAAAGATGCTAACCTGACAGCTGGAGGCTTGGCTGTTGCAATTGGCTGTTGATTTTTTTTTGTTAATTCAGCCATTTGAGCGTAGTGTAAGGTAACGGGCTGTAGGTTTGAAGAAGGCAAGTGTGCTTACCCACAGCTCTATGACTCATCTTTCTAATAGCCTTATCTATTTTTAATGTGTTAGTTCTATAACGATGGAAGACAATATGCACTTGCAGAAATAGTCATGTGAGCTTTGAAATCTCCTAATAGAAAAATACCATGTGTAGACAAACAGCCTCTGTTGCTGCCCTTGATCTTTTTACATATGTAAAACTTGGAAACTACCCATAGAACTTGCAAGCTTTCCATGTTTTATTGCATTTCCCCCTTTAGTTATCATGCAAATTTGAAAAATAAACATGGAAACTTACAAATTGCGATTGCATCTATTGTGTAAAACTTAACTCTAAACAAAATTCTTCCTTTTGATCTTTTGTGAATAGGCTAAGGCTAGGAGTACAGAAACATGGGACATTGATTCCTACATTTGTCTAAAAGATTTTTAAAAACCAAAAATATCGAGAGAAAAAACTATAGGTACACATATGTAACTATGTTTCATACTTGAGCAAGTCACAGAGGGCCATTTGATTTGTAGTGGATATCGGAGCAGGTGGCTTCGAACTTGTAAGGCTACGCCAAGGACGTGTTGTTGCTCTGCCTGCTCATGCTCGCGATGTCCATGTTGCTCTACCTGAGGTCTAATCAGTTACAATAGACTTGATTTTGTGTCATGAGTCACTAATCCTGTTGTGTAAATTTATCTTTTAGTTTGAAACGTTTTGGCCTCTGATGAGATTTATTTTGTGAGTCACTAATTGTCATAGCCACTTGGAATTGATACTTTTGTATTGAATTTTATTTGCTCCTAGATAAGTTGGTTTATTGTAGAATTTTCAGATATATTTGTTGTTTCAACTACAATACGAGAGAACATCCTGTTGTTGGTGCTCGTTGTAATAGATGCACAACCATTTAGACTTGTTATAACTAGCAGTAAATCACCTCTTTTATAATTTCCATGTTACTCTGATTTGTTTTTCTTTCTTCTCTTTGAGTTTTATTGCAAATCTAAGCCTTAATTTTTTAAGTCATCCCGTTGCAACGCACGGGCACCATACTAGTTATAATAAATGTGTGGAAAAAATTAAGTAATCAAAATGGTTAGATCATCAGTAGACCATGTTATTACCATGATAGGGCTATAATATTTTGCCCTTGAACTGCAGTGCCATGGCATGGGCATGTGGATGCTGGATGCACGACCTACCAATCAAATCCAACCACGACGGCCAAGAGAGAGACAATTATACCTATGTTTTAGATTTATGTTTTTTATAATTCACGCAAACTATTGCGAATCATTTATTTTACTTGATCTAATGGTACAGTGACCTCTTATCCCTAAGAGGACAAGTCGATAAGTACATCTAAATTTTTTATGTTTGAACTAATAGTGTTTTGAACTCTTATCCCTAGTGCACTGTAATCTTTAGATTTAATCATTTATTTAAGTAGTTATCCATACAATTATACTATATAAGTAGTATAAAAAAATATAAACTAATCTAAGCTATTAGACCAAAAGAAGGGTGTAACAGCCCTAATTTAGCCATTAGAATCTAAGCATGCATATATTTATCATTCCCTTTTTGTGTAAATTAATCTTTTTGTAAGATATATATATATATATATATATATATATTGAAAATGAACACCAATATCACAAATAATCCAACAATTTCTATCCAAATTCTTATAAGACCATGAAATTGCAAATTATTAGGAATTCAAATCTCTCCCTTTATATCTAGTTGGGTAATTTGTCACCCAATTAAAATTCTCTTACCAAAACCTAGTTAGTATTTAAACTTTTGGTCCAATCCTCTAATTCACAATTTGAATTGTGGAATCATTCATTCCTCAATTACTTATCCCATTTCTAATTTTGCCGATTATACAAATAAGTCAATAATTCAAAATTCAATTTGAATTACCCAAATTCAAACCACCAAAATTGAATTTCTTTGCCAAAATGAACTTGCCCAATTGGGCCCAACCCATTTTTGGGCTTGGGCCACTCAGCTGGCCAAGCCAGACTGCCGGCCCAACCTGGCCTGCAGCCTAGCCGAGCCAACGGCTCTCTTCCCCGGCTCACCCTCCGTCTCCCTCTCTCCCTACCTCACCCGCCACGCCCTCCTAACGACCACCGATTCATACACCACGCCTCCCTCCGCCACGCTGTCGGGCACGTTCGGCCACGTCTCGCCCCATGGCATTGCGCCCCTGCCGTCGCCGCCCCGTGGCACACTCGCTCTGCCGCGCCTGCACACATCGCTGCATCGCCATCGCTGTCACCGCCTGACCTTCTACAATGTCCCCTTGAGCACTTGATGGCCGGCCATTCCCTGCGTGGCCCCTACCTTGCGCGTGCACGCCACCCCGCTACTGCCACTCAGCTGTGCCGCCCGGTCGCCCTTGTCTCTATGTCATTGGCCGCTTCCCCACCTCACTCCCACTCTCTCTCTCTCTCTCTCTCTCTCTCTCTCTCTCTCTCGCTCCCTCGAGTGACTATTCGGGCCATAAATAGCCTCCCGAGCTCGCAGCCCCCTTTTTCCTTCTGTTTCGCCTCCACTGGCGCGCTCAACACCCAAGTTCACCCTCGTCGGATTCTCTCGCTCCTTGTGCCCATAGCCACACCTCACCAACCTTCCAACCCACAGTGTCCTCACTGGAATCGACCCGAGAGCGCCTGTAGCTCCCAAAATCGAAATTCTCCTCCTCGCCGGTGCTTTGCCACCCGAAGCACCCCCTTCTCGATTCCTCCCACCTTGGTGAGTAATTTTCCAATTGCTTGTACCGAGAGCATCTACAAAACACCCCTAACATTTCTCCCAACTCAATTTTGCAAGATCGCATCTAGAGTTTCCCCTCGCCGATGATCGGTTTCGGTTGTCGTCCACCTCCTCGTCGTCAACTCATTCCGACCCTTCCCTAGCTCAATTACCCACTCGATGAGTACCCTCTGGTCCCCCTAGTACTCATTCGCGCATTAGCTAGACCCGTGTCGAGCTGTGTCGCCATCGCCGCATTTCCCCTAGCTCCCCGACCCTCCGCTTGTGTCACCGCCGCTTAGGCTCGTCGCCGGCGAGATTTCTGGTGGCATGTCCTAGCTAGAACCACCCTGGACCCCTAGCGAGCTTGAGCGTCGCCTCTTAGGCCTTGTAGCGCCGTCGTGAAAACTCATGCACTTGGGTACCCCTTATTGCCCGAGTACGAAGTGTCTCTGAATCAATCATTTTCCTGAATTTGAGAATCGATACTAGGAAGGGTTTGTGTACCACGATGGGCATATTTTGGTGTGGTGCGAAATCATATTTTCGACATGATACCGCGAAGGGCATGTCTTTCCGCAATGGGAATTATATTGTCTGCGATGGATAATACTGTGGAAGTATCTATCCGCGATGGATGGTATCGAGATGGAAGTTTATAAAATTGCATGTTGTGAGTTTCTAGAATCGCTGGATAGCCGAGTTTTGGATGTTAAGTTAAACCCCAGTTATGATCAATTTGCGTATATAAGCACCATATGTCTTTGTTTTGTTAACTTGGCTAAGTCATAGATCTTCACTACTATTATTATAACTGGCATTTATGCAAATAAAGTAAACCCTAGCCCCACCATATGGTCTGTATCACTATGTGCATTAGGCGGGATTTTGGCTCGCGAGCGCGGTTTGATTGCGCGCTCACCCTCACATCTACTCAGTCTTTTAGGTCAAGATGGAGAAGATGAGGATCCCTACGATTGCTATGACGATGAGGAAGCTCAGGGAGCTGATGCGCAGGACGGGTGTTAGGCGAGACTCCAGTCGCTTGCCTGTAGGGTGGATGGCATAGCCATTGGAATCCGAAGCCCGTATCTATCTTCGTTTCCGTATTTTCAAACTCTGATTTTTTGTATTGTAATATTTGGCCAACCCGACCTACAAACTTGAGCCTCTATGTATTTGAACCTTTTATGGTTATATAATATTCGAGCCTATATGAGATAATTCTAGCATTTTGTAACACATACAAAGATAGCAAGACAGATCCTGGGCTAGCGTAGATGTACGGAGGTCCCTGAAAACAGGGGCCAACAGTATCAGAGTAGGGCGAGGCTGAGCTAGGTGGAGGCGGCGGGCCAGAGTTGAGGACAGAGCAGCAGATGTTGAGGCCAGGATGGGGCGTTGACGGTGCACCGATTGTGAGGATGGAAAGGCGGCGGAGCAGCCAGATCTCAGCGAAGAAGAAGGAAAGGGGATGTCCGGATTGAAGTGGCGGTGACGCTTTGCAGGGAACGAGCCTTGTAGGGCTTGGGCCGAAAGTGAGGATATGGCTGGAGTTAAGGAGAGAGAGGGGAAAGGAAGAAGAGAGAAGGAAGGAGTGCAGGCAATTTGATCGAAAAAAATTGTGTTAGAACGGTCTAATGGCATTTTTTGTGAGGATTCTTATTTTGTAATGGTATTTCTACGAAATCTAATTTTTTTAATATTATTTCTATCAAACTAAAACTTCGTTTGACATGAATGTAATTTGCCCTATGATATGACGTAGTGGAGAGAAGGAAATCATAGATAATTGAGTCATGTATTGCTAGCTATAATCGATTTTACACGAGAAACGAGAAATGTTGTATGTCCGGAAGTTGCCTATAAAGACTGAAATAAATCAACAGTTGTATAAGCCATGTTTAGCATTGTTTATAGATGGCATGGATAATATTATAGATTATATATATGTATACTATTATTACTAGTCGGGTGCTCATGCTTTCCTACGAATTAAAAAATATCAATGATGTCTTATTACACTACTAGAGAACTAGGCATTACTACCGACCCATCACTACCGGTTGGATATCAACCCGTTGTAATGGTGCACCAGTACCGGTTCGTTATAACAGAAGCCAGAAAAGGGCTTCTACAACCGGTTTGGGACACGAACCGGTTGTAGAGCCCAATTTCTACAACCGGTTCATGTCCCAAACCAGTTGTGGACTTCTACAACCGGTTGGAGACACGAACCGGTTGTAGAAATTGGGTTCTACAACCGGTTCATGCCCCAACCGGTTGTAGAAGCCTTATTTTTGATATGCTAAAAGGAATGATTGTCCTACTCTCATCAGAGAGCATGTATGGGTGGATTGGCTAGAAGGGTGATGCGTGGGTTACGAGGAGAGGTGTGAGATCCTGGGTTCAAATCAAACTTCTCCCAATATATTTGTAACTTTTGCTAACACTACTACCGGTTCGTGGACCCGGTTGTGATACCCATGGTTTACAACCAGTTCCAAAATATCATGTTCGCAAGTAGTATCATATTGTGATCAATGTATTTGGCTTACACATTCGAGCATGTAGTGTCACGTCTACACGCAGCTTCGACCCTTTCATGTTCGATTGTGTCAGCTCGATATACCCTTGCCTTAAACTATTTTTTCATGAACTATTTTTTTCATGATTACCATTAAAACGTTCCTAGGATATAAATGCAGTAAAATGGGAAAGAAAAACCGAATCAATAGAAAGTATTCTCGCTAATCAAAAGCTTCTAAAAATAAAACACATTAAATAGGTAAAATAAATAAAAGAAAAGTATGTCTAGGATGTTTTCACGGCGGATTAAAAGTGATGGTTAGAATTGATTATATATTCCATCACTTATCGTAAGACACTTGTTTTTTAGAAAAGGATAAATATTTATTAAAAGTATTCTGTTTTATGTAAGGACCCTTATGCATTACCAATACCACCAGAAAGGGTCTAAGTGCTAAAGTCTTTCCTTCTCTGATCGCCGTTGGCAAAACCAGAGCCTCGGGACATAAGACACTTTTTAACCATAGAGATTATTATACTGCTCTAACTAACTCCGAGTCGATGCCAAAATGGCGTAATGAAAAGAGAAGAAAAACAGGACCGGGCCGATGGAGTAGTTGCAAGGAATTATTAATTGGGTCCTAATTCTGAATGCGCATTCACGAGAGCGCTGTACTTTGCGCTAGGCAGGAAGAATATGAGAGAGAGACAGATGGCGCCATGCCACGATGATGAATGCAGAGCCAGGACCAGGAGTAAGAGGTACGTACGCGGCAGCGCCCCTCACCGCATGCGGCACGTCCTTCGCCTTGCGGCCTCCACGTCGCCGCCCGACGCGCACATACGTATACGGCCTGCGCGCCATCCACTTGGTTCGTTTTTACCGTCCCACAAATAACGCTCCACGCTGACTTTTCAGTTAACTTTGCCACGGAATCTGGCCTGTTTGTTTTCGGTTTACGTCCTTTCTCAAGTAAGACAATTTTTTCCAAGGTCGTTTTTCCAAGATGTCAAGAGGGTTTTTTTTTTTTACATATTTCTATCTTAAGGTGTTAACGTTGTTGATCGAGTTAGCCTGTATACCACAGGTGTCAAAGGCTAATATGGTATTTTTCTTTTCTCTTCTAACTCTCTCGTCTCTTACCTCATCGGCTAGCCCGCCAGTAGCCCACTTTACCCATTGGTCTGTGAGCTCCTGCCATTGCACACACACACATACCCACGCGTGTGTCATTGCCCCGTATGCCTCCGACGTCGTATGAGCCGTCGTCGGCCCTACATTGGATGCCCAATTAAGAAAGAGAGGAGGATAAATAATTTTACTTTAATTATAGTCCTATAACAAATCGATGGTTGGATATGAAGTAGTACCTTCTTATACTTGGTGCATGATGATATGTCTATGAAAAAGGTAGAAACCCTCAAATATCAAAGTTTCTTCCTAAAGCCGTTGAAACCAAGTCCTTCTCAAAGCTCTCCAAGTCTAACATTAGCCATGTAGCCGCAGCCAAACCAAATAGGGCAAATAGAGATTACACGGACAAAAGATAGTGTGCATAAAAATGCAATTGGAGAGAGAATTATCATGGATTGCAGCCGCTTATAACTTTTGCACAGCAAGCTGTTTCTCTAAACTAAAGTGCTCCGACTTCTTAAAACCATTTCTTAAAGATCTTAAAACCCAGACGAATCAAATATTCCAACTTCTCATAGCCCTCAAAGTACATCATTTCAGTTACAGCGATTAAAAAAGATGCCCTTTTACCATCCTTCCCTCCCTACCAACCCGCGCGCATGTTGTGTGGCTATCGTGTCCTCTCATCAACTAAAAGCACGCTCCGGCCCGACCTAGCTCGATCTACCTCCTCTATAAAAACAGTATTCTCAGAGTACTGCAGCCATGTGCGCCAGTACTATTCAGTCATATACTCATATATACTACCCTATTTACCAAACGATCAACGTGAGAATCAACATCTTTCTCGTCCATATAGAACAATCAGACAGGCCCGAATCACTCACTGATCGAGCTGCTGAGCAACGAACACCGGAAGCTACTTAGCTAGCTGCTGCTGCTAATGATGGAGGAGAGGCCGGAGGAGGAGGAGGCGAAGGTTCCGCTCCTGGAGCCTAACGGCGCCGGAGCCGGGGAAGAAGGAGAAGAGGCGGGGCTGGGGCGGCGGCTGCTGGAGGAGAACCGGAAGCTGTGGGCGGTGGCGGGGCCGTCCATCTTCACGCGCTTCTCGTCGTTCGGCGTCACCGTCATCAGCCAGGCCTTCATCGGCCACATCGGCGCCACCGAGCTCGCCGCCTACGCCCTCGTCTCCACCGTCCTCATGCGCTTCAGCAACGGCGTGCTGGTAATCACTTACACACACTTCGATCATCGCCTACATCCTCTTGCTCTTGCTGCCATTGCTGCTTGCTAGCTAGCCGCCATGAACGCACCACCTGCTGCTGCTACGTGACAAGGTCGAGAAAAGGACCTCTCGTCGGTGGATGCATGCGGACGTTCTTTAGTCTAAACCAAAGGGCGCCCCTGCTTCGATCCATCGATTTAAGGACATGCATTAGTACGGGGTTTCTAGCTGCAATACAGCCAGCTTAATTTGGGAGCATGTCTGCAAGTGACGATGTGACGCTCCCTTGCGTATTAGATTTAGATTAATTTTAACTACGGTAGCTATCTCTGACCCAAAACACCATTATATATGTTTTCTAAAAAAACACCATTATATATGCGCATTGCGCAGTCCAAAAGGAGGCTTGTCTCCTCGTCTTCAAACGCGTGCATTTTGATCACTAACACATATCAAAGTATTTTTATTATTCGTTGTATGAACGTCATATTTAGTAGGAAGGATTTCATGATATTCAGCACTGTTGGCAGAAAATCAAATTGGTTCCGAAAATTTCGGATTAGTGTGCCCGAATTTTGTCAAATTCTGCCCGCATTTTTTTCCTTTTTGAAATTCATTTTTTTTGTTTGAAATTACAGATGATACTGGTCCCCTTTGGAAAAAAAATGGAACTACTATTATTAAATTCTTGATTAGTAGAACCGTCGAGACAATACTTCTAGATCATTTACATTTTAGTAAATTTTTTACATATAATTACAATTTGATAAAAAAAAACATAATGGTAAAATTATCCTCTTTCAGTTATTTTCTTATTCTTACTGACATCCTAGCTAATAAGCTAGAATCCGTGCCGTCAAACTTTCCAAAGTCCGGCACCAGTACTACCTTTAAGAACCTTTTGGATCGACGGCATGGAAATTATTTCATTAGGATTGTCAAAAAAAAATTTACTTCAATAACATCGTGTTTTACTTTATATACTTATCTATAATATAACATAACGTTTATGAAATAACAATCGATCTCTCTATTTGGGTAACGTGAGAAGGTCTTTGGATCAATTGGGGGTTTTGAAGAGTACCTATGAAGCAGTGTAGGATTTTCATGGAGGATGGTGGCCATCTTTAGTATAGAGGATGAATGAAGCTTTAGCCATCAAGATACTAGGGCTATTTGGGGCTTCTGAGCAGAAGGATATTTACTTTTTTAAAAAAAAATTTCTTGGACTAACCCCTCGTATCGTTTTAAGTTTTTTGTGCATTTCTGATTAGTGCAAGGCTGGAAGTTACACTTCCATTATTAAAAAGAAATAAAAAGTACCAATTAATCGAACTATGTCCTGTGTACCTGCGACGTATTAAAAATCAGGTCAAGTTTAGAACGGCTTCGCGAACGGGACAGGACTGCGTCCACATCCCCTTGAGGCAGGGAAGAAACATGCATATCAATGCTAGTGCCGCGGTGTTGAATACGCCAACCATATCGTGCGTGGTCCATGGCTCCACGCAGCTTGGGCAGGCATCATTTTCCGTTCATAATTTTTGGGGTGTGATCGAGACCGGTACTGGACACTGAATTCGCATTGCTAGCTGCTACGTAGTTATGACGAGTCACACGCCATGGAATCTTCGGGCCTGTTTGGCAGTGCAGTATTTTTATAGTTTCGAGATAAAACCATAGTTTCTAAAAATACCATGATTTAGAAAGCCGTGGGGTGTTTGGATACAAAACTTAAGTTCAATTTCATAACTCCACTTCACACCAAAGTTTTTCTAACTTTGACTATGGCTAGCTCTTCTCCTTTGTGTTTGGTCAAAGTTTTACCTCCATAAACTCCGCAAACAAATATGTTGTAGTTCCAAAGAAAACAGAGTTAATTGAAACAATGGTTTTGTATGCATACAAAACTAAACTCTATGTATTACAAAACAGAGTTTTCTCTAAACTTTGTTACCAAACAGGCCCTTCATGTGCACTCGCGTGCAAGATCCTCCCCTATCTGCTGTAGCTTTAATTAACCCGATAATTTAATCTAAATCGTCGTTGGGGTTTTGCTAGACGGCTTCAGAAGAATAAAATAATTGTCTCAAAATGGTTTTTTAGAGCTTTATGAAAAAAAACCATTGAAATCTAAACGGGCTGAATTGCTGGAAGCTGGATTTGAAGAGTTCATAGATTTTTGAGCTGGCCCATTTGGTTCGACAAATTTTTTTAAAAAAATTAAAAATTCGTTTCAAGATTTTTGTGAAACTGAAATTAAGAGGTCAAATGTTCAGGTTCTACAGAAAAGTCGTGAACAGACCACGTATGCATTGAAAACGGCCTAATGGAGAAAAAGACCTCGCGGATGAGTTCTTGGTTGCATAAACCGAGGGCGCCCCTGCATCCATCCATCCGTTGCCAATTTCGCCTCGAATCATAAGCAAGGGAGCAGCAATCCAGTTTTTCTAGATTCAAAACAGCTTGCCATGGGAGGGATCAGTGATGATGTGACACATAGACTTGCGTATAGACCCTAACTACGGTAGCTATCTCTGACCTAAAATAGCGTTATGTGCGGTCTAGAAAAAGAAGTATGTGGTATTAATTAGCATTCTTTTCTCTGTTCCTAAAATGACTGTTGTGGTGATGAGTGATGGCTCATCAAAATAATTTGAACCATTCAATTTAATCTAATGGCTGTCCACATCCCGATCCGCGGCCTCCTCTCCACCAATCCACACGCGAGCGCGTTGACCTCTGCCCGTCTGCGTCCCACCGATCCATGTCTTCTTCTCCACCAATCCACACGCGAAGCACGGGCCCTCAACTAGTTTCTAAAAAAGGAAGTTTGCTAGCATGTCGTGGCCATTTAAAAATCTTTAAAATGTTTCTCAAAACCAATATGTCACAAAAAAAAAATACTATCAGCTTCTCGATGTTCACGATGTTCACGCATTCCAGCAATTAAGCCATTGCAGCAGTTAAGCCATTTCAGCAATTAAGCTCGACCAAGTCTTGTCATATTAGCATGTTTGTCCAAAACATTGTATTCTTCAAGGCCGTTACATTTTGGTTAAGTTTTGTTAACATGTAATTTCAAGGGAAAAAAACGATGATGAAACAATTTTTGCTCCCTTTGTTTTTTCTTACTTGACGTCCTCGTCAAACTTTCGAAAGTTTCGTCGCCAATGCGTTTAAAACCACCTACATTGGTCGTATGAAAATTATTTCTACAAAACTGTAAGTGGAATTACTTTGACAACATTGCGATTTTATTCATATACTTTTATGCAAAAGCTATAAAAGTTACTAGCAGGTGCTATCAAATTAAAGTTGCATCGGGACAAAGTAAAAAGAAAGAATATGGCAACCTCCTCGCCCCCACGGGCATTTCCTAGCTCATAAATTCAGACTGGGATTGATATTGATATCTACCGGAACATACATCAATAGTCTAGTGTCTGTGTTTCGCATGCAAAGGAAAGTGTGACCTAAAATTTAGAAGGTGAAAATGTTTGATAAATATAGGTTGGGACACAAGAAAAAATAGAGGAGGAAGCTTGTGAGTGAAGCAAGGAAACTTGAGGGGCTTGAATGCAAAAATCCCAATGTACCACTCGCCCGTCAGTGTCCATAACTTCGTGCTTTTTAATACTCCCTCCAGTCACAAATATTTGACGTTTTTGACTTTGCACAGTCTCCAAGATACAACTTTGACCACTAATTACTATTGTAATTTATTTTTAAAATCTACTAAAATTGTAATATTATTGAAGTACTTTTTAAGACGAATGTACATATATAATTTTTATGTGCACAATCTAATTATTTAAAAGGATATTCGTTACTTAAGTTTCAAAACTTTGACTGGTACATATCTCAAACGTCAATTATTTATGACCGGAGGGAGTAATTAAGATTAAACTCACTTATATAGCTGCTATATACGACGAGTAGTCACTAAGAAAATGTTTCTGTGCACTCACATGTAAAAGTATCTATAGTGTAGCTTCTAAGGCTCTCTCTAAGTGCTACCTCTCCTATTTACATAGAGCCTCTAGCAACGTGGGATGCTTGGTGTTGTCTTCAATAGTCTTTAAGCATTCCATCCTTGCAAAGCTCCACTTCTAATTAAGTTAAACTAGATGATAAATTTTTATTTTTTGTAATGACGATTGTGGGTCCTATCTTAGCTGCAACCTCTAAACACTAGAAAAAAAAAGCCTCTAAGCCTTAATTAAAGGTCAATCATGGGTCCTAACTTGAAGGCAATATTGCCTAAGCACTATGGATTGGTGGCATAATGGCTGACAGCATGCATGTACAATCTGTCCTGATTAATTACGCATGTACACACACTGGATTCTGGAATGAGCCGAAGCGCTAACGATGCACGCGAACTGGATGCATGCGAGGTTGCAGCTGGGCATGGCGAGCGCGCTGGAGACGCTGTGCGGGCAGTCGTACGGCGCGCAGCAGTACCACATGCTGGGCGTCTACCTGCAGCGCTCCTGGATCATCCTCTTCGCCTGCGCCGTCCTCCTCCTCCCCATCTACCTCTTCACCACGCCGCTGCTCGTGCTGCTCGGCCAGGACCCCGCCATCGCCGCCGTCGCTGGCACCATCTCGCTCTGGTACATCCCCGTCATGTTCGCCTACGTCTGGTCCTTCACGCTGCAGATGTACCTCCAGGCGCAGAGCAAGAACTTCATCATCACCTACCTCGCCATGCTCAACCTCGGCCTCCACCTCTTCCTCTCCTGGCTCCTGGCCGTCAGGCTCCAGCTCGGCCTCGCCGGGGTCATGGCCTCCATGGTCGTCGCCTTCTGGATCCCCGTGCTCGGCCAGCTCGCCTTCGTCTTCTTCGGCGGCTGCCCGCTCACGTGGACCGGCTTCTCCGCCGCCGCATTCTCCGACCTCGGCGCCGTTGTCAAGCTCTCTCTCTCCTCTGGCGTCATGCTCTGGTAAGAACACATCAGCTTCTTGATTTTCGGTTCAGAATTACTACGCAGCACTATACCTTTGAAATGGTATAATAAGTATCATCGGGTATCATGGGCTTTCGGGTTGTACGGAGCTTTCACACTGCATGATACTGGATGATACAACAGTAGTACTATGTTCTGTAACCGCTCTCTTTGCAGTTTTAGAAGAAAAAATACTATTGCAAAAGAGCAATGTGCCTGCTGACTAAGTCATTTCTTTTACATTTCAGAATTTGTCAAGATTTTGAGTGCACCTAACATGTATATGCTTTCTTTTCCTCAACGCCATTTCAGCTTGGAATTGTGGTACAACACCATATTGGTGCTCCTCACCGGGTACATGAAGAATGCAGAGATTGCACTTGACGCTCTTTCAATATGGTAATATATACTACTTTGATTTCTTTTTTTTAAAAAAAATCGAAATACATATACTAGCTCACTTTACAATGCTCTAGTCATTTTATTGACATATGCATATTGTGCGTGTGTCACTGTAGCTGGTTAATTACACACTAACTGATTAAGCATTGTGCAATGTGCAGCCTTAACATCAATGGTTGGGAGATGATGATCTCCATCGGCTTCTTGGCCGCAACAGGGTGACTAACATTATGATGATCTTCAGCTTCTCATTCGTTAGCATCGATCAGTTCTTCAGACTAAGTTCTGACGACTGTAATGCTTGTGTACGTACTCCGATGATCCGATCCCTAGAGTGCGTGTGGCGAACGAGCTGGGAGCTGGGAGCGCAAGGAGAGCCAAGTTCGCCATCTACAACGTGGTCACCACCTCCTTCTCCATCGGCTTCGTGCTCTTCGTGCTCTTCCTCTTCTTCCGTGGTCGCCTCGCCTACATATTCACCGAGAGCCGGGCCGTCGCCGCCGCCGTCGCCGACCTCTCGCCGCTCCTCGCCTTCTCCATCCTGCTCAACAGCGTCCAGCCAGTGCTGTCAGGTGAGCTGAAAAGCCTTTCACTGAGTGTTAAGCTCATCACTACATATCACAGTTCCATCCTGGGATCCTTTTACCGGTATTGAAAAATTGCCGGAGGTGGCCAGTATGGCTGCTAACCGGTATTTTTCAAATATGTGAATTTGAATTTGAAAAAGAATCATCCAAAAATTCAAATCCAAACAAAAACAATCAAACTAGTTTGAATTTAAACAAAAATTTGATCGAAACCGAAATCGATCGATAACCAAAAATACTGGTTTTCACCGGTAAGACCGGTCATCGATCCCTGGTTCCGTCTTGTTTGTGTTTCTTTGACTGAATTTGAAACCTCGTTTGATTACATGTAGGTGTCGCTGTGGGTGCTGGCTGGCAGAGTGTGGTTGCCTATGTCAACATCACAACATACTACCTGATTGGCATCCCTCTTGGGGCAGTGCTAGGTTATGTTTTTGGGCTTCATGTAAAGGTACGATGATTTGACAATGTAGGCGATATCGTCGTCACGTCTGTCTTCTGGCCCTAACTCTTCCTTGATTGTTATACCACAGGGCATTTGGATTGGGATGCTGCTGGGGACACTGGTCCAGACCATTGTGCTCCTGTTCATAACACTCAAGACTGACTGGCAAAAACAGGTTAGCTTGATGAGCTATATATGAAGTCTATGATTGAGCTCGACTTTGTAAATAGCTTTTCAATTGTGTTCTCTCCTGTTCTTGATTTTGCAGGTACAGGTTGCTCAGGAGAGATTGAAGAGATGGTACATGAGCCAGGACAAAGCGTCGCAAGGTTCAAGCGGAAGCCCATGAGATGAGATTATAGAACACTGGCATTCAAGGTGGGGTTAGCTCTGCTCGGAGTATGAGATCCTTGATGGGATGGATGAACTGATGGAGGTTTAGCGCATGCCGATAATGGTTCTTTGATGTAATTAAATTGTACGTTGTCGGTATTCATAATTGAAGACTGATCAAACAACGGGATCGAGAGATCGAGGAAGAACACCTTGCAACATGTTGGCTCACTCTTGGCATAGCTATTGTGTTCTGTTGTGAATTAATTTTGGTTTTAATCTGGGAACAAAAAAAGAGTTGTAAGAGTAAATTGCACTGCAGGCTCTTAAACTTGTTTCATGTTTTCACTTAGATCCAAAGCTTCTATAACTAGATATTTTGATACACGAAGTTGCGTTACTGTTTCAATTAGACCAAAGTAGTACAAAGAAGGTAATTTGATGATATGTGGCCATGTGATACCGAAGTTGCGTTACTGTAAGAGTTAGAAGCTGCCTACTCAGTATAACATGTGGCCATCATCCTAAATCCATAAAAGAAAAGTGAATTCAAATTCAAAATTCATAAAATATCTTAAAAATTCTAAAATTTGTAAAAATTTAAAAATCCTTTCATAAACAAAACCTTAAAATCCTAAAATTCATAAAAAGTTAAAAAATTCTATAGTTCATAAAAAAAAATAAAATCCTAAAAGCCGTAAATCTGAAAAAAATTCCAAAAAAGTCTAAAATGCGGGAATTTTAGGGAAAAATTATTTTTAAGTTTTTTTAAAAAATTTAAGATTTTCTAGGTTTTTATATGAATTTTAGATTTTTTACGGATTTCAAGATTTTAAAGAATTTTAGGGCTTTTTTAGAGATTTTTTTTTATGATTTTTCAATTTAAATTCTATTTTTATGGATTTAGGATAGAACGTGGCCATAGATTACTTTGACTAGGCAGCCATGACATCAAAACCACTCTCTCCATATTACTTTGGATTTAATCGAAAGTATAACGCGACTTTATGTGCCCAAATATTCGATTTTAAAAGTTTTGGATCTAAGAAAAAACGTGAGAAAATTTTAAGAAGCTACGGTGCAATTTACTCTAATTATAAACATGTTAGAGTAATTGTTGACTCTGTCGCCACCTGACATCACAAGCTGACCTGGCCTATTTAGACTTGCTTAAAAATGTGTCTTTTTTATTCAAAAATCTCAAATTTTCCATATATTTGTATATTATTGTGATATATATTTTTTGTAAATTTAATGTATATTTTTGGATTCTATACATTTGCCTAATTTTTTTAAAAATAATTTTTTCGAGTCGAGGCTGGCCAAACGGGTACGAGTCTAGTCTACTATGGTCTGTCAGCCTAATCGTGGGAAATTTTTTTTTACGTTTTTTTTATTCAAAATTTTTTAAATACCCGCCGGTCCGTGGTTTTGCATTTTTGGGCGCCCGTCACCCCTGGGCCGGGCGATCGCCCGTGCCTAGGGCGATGAGTAGGTGGCCGTCAGCTCGGGCAGACGAGTCTTGAGACGGCGTCATGATCCAACGCAGCGACGGCGGCTGGTGGTGGCGCTCCGTCGCCCGACCCGTGGCGATCGCCCTTGCCACGGCATGGGCGACAAACTGCTACATATATGTAATATATGTTACATGTTATATATATATGTTATATATATTTTATAAATATGTTATATATATGTAAAAGTATATATATGATCAGTAAAAATATATATGTTATAAATATATATATATTATCAGTAAATATATATGTTATATATAATAATTAGTACATATAGAACATATGTATAATATATGTTATACATAGGGTGTACCGAATCTGAGTGGTCCGAAATTAGGGTTTAGGAAGAGAGAAAATTTTGTTATTTTCTATGAAAAGGGCTGATAGTTTTAATTTTCATCTTTTGTATTATTAAATTATAAAGAATAAATGTTCCTCTTGTCACAAAGCATTCCTCGCATGCCAGCAGTTATAGCGTTTAAATAGAGTGCGCTCAGGAAATTTTTATTGCCAACATTAGCATTACACGGAAGTTCCTACTAAGTACAACGGGATATTTCCCCTTGGTGGTAGCATCAGGTCGGCCACCTTCACCCGGTATACATGAGTGGTCACTATGGACCGGTGAAAGGGTTGTGGCATTGGCATGAACACCAAGTGGCCGCACACCGAGCAGTCGCTTCCCATTCCGTGTCGTAGTACACCAGGTAGGTCTCTTGCATGATGGCTCTTCGACGTAGGACTTCAGCGTTGGGTGTGCCAGGGTAGTGGCATCCGCATAGACATGCATGGTCCTGACATGATCGATTCGACTGATAGTATTGGTCCAGCATTGCCTGGTTGTGCAATTGACCTGCCGGCATGGATTGCCTAGGAGGCCGGGAAGGCCGCGCGGACCTCCGCCGGCCTTCTGACTGCGCTAGCCCTCCTCTAGCATCCACTCTAGCCTGCAAGCGATCGATTCTTGCGTGCAGGTATGTTATGTAGGTGTACGCTGCTGCCGGGTATGGCTCATCCATCCAGCGAGTCCAACCGCACGTGACGTCTGGTAACTGGAAATAAGAGAACTGATAAGTAATAAAATTTTGCGGTAGCATAGCGTAAAAAGGAGGGAACTTACGTAGTAATCTGGGCATCGGTAGAACCTGCGACCAGTGAACCCTTCGTGCACGTGGTCAAACCACTGCACAGCGGCGGGGTTCCCACATTCACATATCGGCTAGTCGAAAATGGACGCAAAGTGACGATCTCGTAGCAAAGGAGGGCCATCTCTCCAGTCTGCATATTGTATGACATGCATATCGTCTGAAGAGGGACGAGCATGCTCTCCAGGCCCAAAAGACTCCCACCATGCATCAGGCACATATGGCCGTGAAGAGGCTCCCCAACTTGCCATAAACTATGAAGCAGTAAGCTCTCAGAAAAGTTATAGCGCAGATGACCCGAAGGTAGAAGGGTTTTTATAACGAAGTCTGGTAGGTGTATGGACGGAGTTCATGGAAGCGTACGCATCCCTCACGATGTCTGCTGCTGCAGTTGATGTGACTGGACGGTGGAAAGCGGGACTGTTGGTCAGCAGTGTAGTGAAATAATTGATGGCCGCTGCAGTTGATGTGACCGGACGGTGCAAAGCGGTACTAGTTGCCAGCAGTGCGGTGACTAGTATTGATGGATGCTGCTGCAGTTGATGTGACAGAACGGTGGAAGTAGATGACGTCGACGATTAAAATATGCATGACATCCATTACAGAAGTACACAAAGTAGTGCAGTACATCGTCAAAAAAAGGAAAAGAAGTCAGGGGGCAAGTGCAGTACATAGTCTAGTCCAAGTACAACATACAGGCTGGTCACTGACGTGTGCGCTTCCTAATCTGGTCCTCGAGGTATGTCAACTGGTCGGGAGGATGGACATCCCTCCTGGGCCTGCCATGGTCTACCGGTGTCGAGGGATCCTCATGCTGTGACGGCTGAGTAGGGGCGAGTGGAGCCCCAGGCAACCGCGACAAGCCGAGGTAGTCCTGCGAGAGCCACTGATCTAGGTCCTGCTGCCCAGCATCGTCGACGTCGTCGCCGTAAGACGTACTCCCTGCATAGAAGGAAACACATGACAATCAGTAAGACGTTACAATGCTTACGTACTAAAACATTATATAGCAGTGTTATCTTTGCTCACCTCCTGCTAGTCCAGAGTAGTAGGGACTCCCGATCGACTCGGTGGGCCAAGCTTCCCAGCCCTGCTGCTGGGGTGGTGCAGCATGCGAAGAGGTGGCGGCCTGCGTGGGCCAACCTCCCCAGCCCTGCTGCTGGAGTGGTGCAGCCCGCGAAGAGCTGGCGCTCTGCCCAGCCCAACCTCCCCAGCCCTGAGGCCACTGTGGGTGAAGGCCTGGACTGTGGTCCTGGCGAAGGCCCGAGGTCTGCTATGGGCGAAGTCCCGGAATCTGCTGCGGCCCACTTGGAAGGGGTGGAGTAAGGGGTGGTGCCCCACCACGTGGGACAACATCGGGGATCCGCTGGCACGACGTCAAGCGGCACAACTGGGTCACCTTGCGTAGCATCCTCGACCAGACAGATCTGTTCTCAGCCGGCGTCAGCTCTGCACCTGCCCTCAAACGGGACACCACGGACCGGGCGTCCGCATCAATCTCCTGCGACAAATCAGCCTTTGCATTTCGAAGAAAATGTGAGAGGATGTAATAGGTTAAGTACATGTGGATGACAAAACCAAATCGGACTCTTACCGCGGTGTACGACCTCTGCGCCTGATGGTGCAGGTACAGCTCCTCCACCGAGGGCTCGTTGGTGGCGTACTCGGTCGAAGAGTAGCCCACACGAAGGCGAGTCCGAGGGGCGTACCATCTCATGTACGTGTCGTACGAGTCAGGGTCGTACGAGCAGGACTCCGTCACTCGGTCCTCTAGTGCCTCGTCCCACTGCGCCCTCCACGTCTGCATCCTATACGAGAACGGGGTCCCTCCACGAACGCCCATCCGGGTAAGCCTGCAATATGGAGGACATAACATGTTACGAAATCATAGAGGACACTAAGCGAACTGTGAATAAATGGATCTTACTTGTGCGTGGCTGATGGAATAACCATCTGAGGCTGAGGCGGGATCTCCTGGTACACCCCGAACTGTCGCAAGACCCGGTGTGGACAGTAGTTCTCGACGAAGATGTCGAAAACCAAAGACTTACATGTAAGCCAGTATTGCATGTCCCGGGTACACAGGAAGGAGAGGCTGTAGGGTGCGCGTGCCTGCATGTGGTACGCGTCGTACAGTGTCCAAACGACCTCGTCGTCGTGCAGGTAGTCGAACTGGCGCTTGAACTCTTCGTACACCCGATGGACCTGCTCGTGCGCGTAATAGCGCTGCGAAACAAAGGACATGAACAAGTTAGTTCAAACGGATGGATGTGCTAGTAACATGACAAAAGGACTCACCTGTCGTCGGACCCAGTAGTGGCCCATGGTGGGCCAATCTGTGTGAGGCCCCGTGTACAGTGAGGGAGGGTACGGATCGCGGTCCACCTGTGGCCGCCCAACAGGGAACCGCTCCCACGACCAAAGCTCGAGGAGTAGGACGCAACCTGCGATGGTTGCGTCCTTCGTCGTCCGAAAGACAGCGTCGCAGAGGCCCCGGTAAGTGCCAGCAAGAACCGCGGAGGCCCAAGAGACTGCTCCATCTGCGTGGAAAAAAGCATGTCAGAAAGTCGTCAGGTATCATTTCAAAATATTTATTCATAGGCTACCCCGCTCACCTCGTACTCCGGAGTGTCAGCGATGTAGCGCGCGAACTGGATCAGGTGCCTGTCAACTGTGTCCCTGTGGGTGGACGGGAACATCACCCAGCCGAACACCAGGAGCAAGTACGCCTCCAGGTGCCTCGAAACCGTGTCGTCATCCGCTATCGGGTGTATCAGGTCGGCCTGCATCAATTCGTGACCATGTTAGCTTCAAAGCAATATAAGACAAAACAGAGTTATTAAATTTATAAGGATGCATACCGTGAACTGCAACAGCCAAGCACGCGTAGGTCTGTGTCGCTCACTCCGCTTCAAAGGCTCGTACGCCCCGCCAGCAGGGTGTCGTGATAGCGCGTCGAAGCGGTCTGACAGGTCGTCAAGCTAGTCGGGAGGCGCGTCGCCCGGTACAACCGCAGAACCCGCGCAAGGCAGACCCAAGAGGTAGGACACGTCCTGCAGTGTCAGTGCCATCTCCCCAACGGGGAGGTGGAACGTGTGCGTCTCTGGTCGCCAGCGGTCGACGAGTGCCGCAGGGAGGGAACGGTCGTACGTGAACTGTTGATCCTCCGCCGTCGAGAGCTCCACCAGCCTGCAAAGTGGAAGAAGACCTGCTGCTCGCAACCTGCAAAGTGTAGTCATCAGTATGGTTAAATAGGTGCGAACATATAAAACATGAAAATGCATGCGAAAAATAAATTGAATTCGTACCTGCCGACCCATCGCTCGTCGATACGAAGCAACCGGTCGGGAACACGAGGGCGCAGTGTGTACAGCTTCTTGTCCTCCTGTGCTGACAATCTTGACCTGTACTTGTCATCTATGTTACGGTCGAACAACTCAGGCGTGCCCCCTCCCGACTAGGTCCAGCACCGGCCATGGTCACTCGGTCCTGCAGGTTAAGTCGTACAAAACAAAATAGGACAAATATGACACAAAAACATTACATTTCATGGAAAGACATTTAATTGCAACGATAGAGTCCGTGACAACTGTTACAATACCAAACAAATGTTATGAAAATACCAACATTACATTGCAATGCATCGTCAATTAAAAAAAAATTATAAAGTAAGATAAACATATTACATTGTAGCGATACATTGCTCAGGAACGCTCATCCTCTCCCGGTGCGTGACCCCGATGTCCCAGCTTGACCCGTCGATGACCGACGCCCGCCTTCAGCCTCGTCCTTGTCATTGCGGATACGGCGGGTCCTCCGACGGCCAGGCTTCTGCCTAAACTACTCATAACTGGCACCCAGCGATTTTCTGCAGGAGGATTTCCCATGAAGGACCCGTCGATTCTGTATCCGTAGTGGATACCTCGGCGATCACGCTCAGCACAGTGCACATGAAACCGACGGACGGTGCCACTCTGTGGAGTCACACGATGCATCTGCACCTTTCTTATTTTCTTCTCCATGTATTCACTGATAAGAGTTGAATAGACAAGATGACTGTCGGCCATAGCTGAAGCAGCCTTCTGTACTCGGTCGATGAAGTACTTTTGAACCCCATGCAGGACACCTTCAACAATTCCGACAAGAGGAAGACATCTCGTTCCTTTCATTACCCAGTTGTACACCTCGGCTATGTTCGTGGTCATGATGGCATACCGTGCATCTCCGACGTCATGTAGGAGAGACCATTTCTCCTTTGGCTCGTGACATATCCAGTCCGAGGAACTTTTAATATATGTGCCCGCCTTTCTACGGATGTTTCTGGAGTCCGTAGGGAGCGCACATAGAGCAGTCGGATCATCGCCGTCAACATGATAAAGCATGGGATTTCTGGATGAAGTTGGTGCGCCTGCTGGTTGGGCCGTCTGCTTCCTTGTCATTTCATCTAACGTCTTCCATAGCGCTTCGAACTTGGCCGGCTGGTTTGTTTGGCATAACCTCTTGAACATGTTCATCAACGTCTTGTTCTTGAACTGACGGAAGAAATTTGCTCCCATATGTCTCCGAGGGTAAATGTCCGAAGGGGTATCGGACAGTCCGATAGTCAACTATCAGACAGTCCGAGGCCTGAAAACAGCCACCCCGAAGAAAATGGGCATAACTTTTGACTCCGGACTCCATTTTGGGTGATCTTAGACTCTACGGAAAGCTAAGAACGAGAGCTACACAACCAACAAGGTCTCACTTCTCAAATCCCAAAGGATAAATACAGAACTCACAAAGAAGGTAAGAGAGACCTACAACTCTCGCTTTCCGACACCACCAATACCACACTCTCTCTAGGTTTCACTAGGATGGATCACTTGAGCACTTGACACATCTAGAAGTCATTCTCCATCACATCCCTCTTAATGGTACGGCAATTCTTAGACTCAAATTAAAACAAAGATAATAAAAGTCTAGGATAGTCACTTGCCGTCTTTTTCTTCATTATGCATGATGACCTTTACCAAAAGATTGATAACGCCTTCACCTTGTCCAACTTGACTTGATGCACCTCATGAGACTCTCGTCCTATCAACTTTGACTTGATCATCCTTCCCGATGATCTCCACGCCAAATTGATCTTGACTTAGTCTTCAACTCTTGATGACACCGCCGTCTTGTTGACCTTGACTTAACCGTCATCCTTTAACATACCTTGGTCATCACACATACTCACGAGACCTAATTCTTTCCAAATCACTCATGAAAGATATTATTCCAAAAGCTCAATAGATATGAATAGATTGATGTTTGTGAGTAATTAAGTACAACAAGTGTTTCATATAAATATGCACAATATGAGTGAAAACACTTGACAAGAGAAAGATTCTCCACTAAGTGCAACATGATGAATATGTAATGGAGCTAGATGCACTAGAGAGATAATTGCCAATATGATGAAATAATTAAACCATGGCAAGGACCACAATCTTCACTTAATGATCCACATGATAAAATATACAAGAATTACACATGTGTAAATAATATTCAAGCTAGAGTGAAGTTGTGAGACAATCTATATTAAACTTCACTAAGTGATGTGCATTAGAAGATGTATAAACAAGACAAGCATGCACCAAATCAATTTATAGCAATATGAAGTTTAACTCTAATTAAGACTAACATACTAGAAACAAGCCACATATTGAATTCAAGTGAATATATATGCACAAATTGATATGACATGAACCAATGTGCATATATATAAGCAATATGTTACATGAACTTCAATATGCACTTGCACAAGAGGATTGCAATAATAAATATAGAAGGAATACGGAGATTGCATATCTCATCTTTGCTTATTCACTTGACCTAAAGAATTCCTCTATTTAGATGAGACTAAAATGATCTTATCAACAAACTTGTTAGTCTCACAGGATAAACAAATACTTACTAGAGGTTTGATATTAGGCAAGCACTAAGTCAAGCATTTACACATTTACTAATAATTATCATTATATGTGTTTGTCATTAATCACCAAAATCACTTATGTGCTTAGATGCACTTTCACTCATGCACCACCTACTAGTCAAGTCAGGCCACTTCGGTGCTCCCACAACGGCAAAACCTTCTTGCATGTCGACAATAGCCTTCATCAAACCCGCGTGCCGATCGTGTATGATGCACACGTTCGGCCTAGCGAGCACCACTCCGTGCTTAACCCGCTCTAGAAACCAATACCAGCTATCTGTGTTTTCCCCCCTCGACAATAGCAACTGCGACTGGCAACACCTGGTTGTTCGCGTCCACAACAATTGCGGTCAATATCTGTCCTTTGTATTTACCCGTCAGGAAGGCACCGTCCATACAGATTACCGGCCTGCAGTGCCTGAAGGCATTTATGCAAGCTCCCAGCGCGAAAAATGCACGCTGCAGCACCCACTTGCCCTCATGGACACCACTAGCTAGATACTCTTTCATGTCTATGTACGTTCTAGGGTTCCTGAATGCTATTGCCCTGAGCATGTGAACCACGTTCTCGTACGATGCCTCGTACGTCCCGAACCTAACCTCCAACGCCTTCCTCTTTGCCCTCCAAGCTTTCCGTAGTCCATGGTGTACTGATATCTCTCCTCCATGGCTCGAATGATATCTTTAGCTGGCATTTGAGGATTACCCACAATCTCTCCATACAGAACATTAGCCACCCAAGTTGACGAAAGGTTGCGGTGCACTTGCTCAGCTTCCTCCAGTATACACTCGTGTTGCACCACTATGGAGCACTCCCAAGAGTCCTTCCACTTCCCTCAGACGCATGCACCGCCAAGGCGCTTGTCATTCACGCATTTCACGTCGTACTCCTTCTTGCTGGACTTCACCACCTTGAACTGACGGCGTATAGACATTGCTGAGTACTTCACTGCATTCAGCAATGATTTCTTATCCATGTATATGGCTCCTTGCGTGACCTCGTTCGCATGGTACTCCCATGCGCCATGACTCCCTTCATTTACTGTTAACTGCTCGAAGTTGTAACTGCTCCATGTGCTCGGGGTAGGGACATAAGGGACATTAACCTCCTCGTCGAACTGGTCATCATCCGGCAACTCTTCATCCTCTCGATCCTCCGCCTCCATCATATTCACTATGATCTCCACCTCTTCACCTTCGTCTGCCACCCCCCTCGCCTCTACGCCTGCACCCCCTCCTCCTGCGCCTCGTCTGGTAGTTCCTCCTGCGCCTCGTCCCCATCACCAACTTGGTCATCGCCACCCTCTCCACTACAATCTCCCATGCTTGTGCCATGTTCTTCCATTGTGTCCACCTCCTCATCTTGCAGTCCGGACACGGCTGGGTTTACTATCTGGTAGCATTGAACTAGTAGCATAAGGGGCCAACCACGCTGTAGTGCATTTTCTACATACCTTCTCCAATTGTGTGTTCCTTTTATAGGAAACAACTCTCCAAAAAACCTTCATGAGCACGACTCACCACGGCTCTGACACGCACCCGACATGTATGTGCATCCAGGCCGAACAACCGAAACAACCATTCTATTATCCACCGGTATGTCCTCTCGCTCGGCCTAGATATACCACGCATGACAGAGGGAAATGCCGATAGATCCACTCCATTTGGCCCTTCTGCTATCTCTCCATCTCTGTAAAATATTTGGAAATATAATTTTTCTGACATTTTGCCTATAACATATGATGAACCGTACTATTAGTTACTGTATATTTAATTATCAACAATAATATTATGTAATATTCACCAAAACAACAACGCAAGCAAAATTATCTATTTAATATATAAATTACATCTACAACATCAAATTTATATTATACATCGTGTGCCTATCCTAACATGTCTTTAATTAATATATAAATTACATCTATTTATGTCTAACTTAACTCCATTGTTTTAAATAACCCTATTTTCACGATTTTATATTTTTCTATAGTCTAATAAAAATTTTAACGGTAACTACATCCATGAATAACAAAATTATCTACATATTTCATGTGTCACTATTGTACCATTTTTCCAATCATCAAATTAAATTACACGTAATTATGTCAACTATGTGCGTAAATAACAAAAATATATAACTATTTAATGTGTGACCATCGTAACGTGTCTTCAATTAAAATTTTAATATTACACGTATTTATATCATCTATGCGCGTAAATAACAAAATTATTTACGTATATTCAACGTGTGACTATCCTACCATGTTTTCAATAAATATTTTATTTATACGTATTTATATCAACTATATACATCAATAATAAATTTAATCAATAATACATTTTTAATCATAATATCAACTTTCTAAATCAATAATAAATTTTAATTATACATATTTATATCAACTATCGGTATCAATAATAAAATTATATTATTTTAATATGTGACTATCCTACCATGTTTTAATCATAAATTTAAATTACATAATTACACTACTAAATTACTTAAGAAATTAACTTACCGAAATGTCGATCCCGCGTGAGCCTTTTTTTTTCCTCTCTTCTTTTTTTCCCTTTTTTCTCTTCTTTTCCTCCCTTTTTTCTTTTCTCCTCTTCTCCTCTCTTCTCTTCTCTTCTTTCCTTTCTCTCCCCTTCTTTCCCTTCTCCTCTTCTCCTCCTCTGCCGCGCCAAGACTAGGGTGTGGAACATGGCTGCTTAAATACCAGGCCCGTCGCCAGTGGGCGGGCGATCGCCCATGGGAGGCGATCGAGCCAACGGTCAAAGCAGGCAAGCAGGTGTCAGCAGTGGTCAGTCAAGCTGCCAGCTAACTGCCGTGTCTTGCCGACCACCCGTCGCCCGTGGCGGTGATCGCCCACCGACGGGCGACGGGCGCCCAAACTTGATAATTCACGGGCCGGGCGGGTATTTAAAAAATTTTGAATATAAAAAAATGTAAAAAAAAAAATTCTAATCGTGGCAGGGCTGGTCTACGGCCAGAGCCCTTCGTGTGCCGTGCGTGGGCCTGGGAGCTGAGCCTACAGGCTGGAATCGACTGATGGACCGTTCCATTGGATTGGCCAAACTGGGCCGTTCCTAAAAGGCCTGCAAAGCCCGCTAGGAAGGCCTGCTCTCAGAGAGAGCATGTTAAAACAAGCCCGCCACGACTTGTATCCTCGCAGTCACTGACACCCATGCCCCACAGAAGAAACATCTCGTCTAACACTCTGGACCCACGTGTCAGCGAGAGGATGGCTCTTCCGTTTTGTTTTACCTCCCGTCTCCATCGCGCCGCCTGGGGCTAGCTCAGTGGCTCACGGCATTCACCACCACCATTGCCATTTCCCAAGCACAAGGTAGCTAGCTCCCTCCCTCTCCTCAGCTCCGCCGACCGCCGGTGCTTGGCTCGGGTAAGGGGAGGGGAGAGGAGGCGGCGAGGCAGGGCGGACCGGAGATGGGGCTCTCGTTCGGGACGCTCTTCAGCCGGTTGTTCGCCAAGAAGGAGATGCGAATCCTCATGGTCGGCCTCGACGCCGCCGGCAAGACCACAATCCTCTATAAGCTCAAGCTCGGGGAGGTCGTCACCACCATACCCACCATCGGTACCTTACCTACTGCTTGCTACGCTATTATATATGCTAAGTAAATATGAATATGCTGTAATTGGGGGTTTATTAACGTACAACATAAGTAATTCAATCTATGCGTGATTCGGTGATTGTTACTATGGTTAGAGTGGTTGTGTGTGCTTGGATGTTGGTGGAGTGTCTGACAGTTCAATTATGAATATTGGTGAGGTAGCTGCCAATTCGTGCCTGTTTCTGTTTTTTTTTTTTACCTTGTCAAACCATGTGGGGATGGTAGGAAATAATACTGTGCTTGATTACTTAGATTGTTTCTTTTTGGTTACTCTATGCAGGGTTCAATGTGGAGACAGTAGAATATAAGAACATCAGCTTCACGGTTTGGGATGTTGGTGGTCAGGACAAGGTGTTTCTTTTACTCTTTTCATGTTCTCATGTTCTTGGAACACTCACTGGCTTCTGAAGGCTGATCCTTTTTAGTTGTTATTGCTATAACATGAGTTCTATGTGACCTTGCAGTTATATTTTGCCTTGTTTGTGCATAAGTGGCATTATCGTGTACTGATTTCTTGTTCATCTTTTGAGAAATCGACAAAGTTCTTAAGATGACAAGTCTATTTATTTAGAGTTAAGCTGATGATTTGTGTATTATCATTTGGCCAACAGATTAGGCCATTGTGGAGGCACTACTTCCAGAACACACAGGGCCTTATCTTTGTTGTTGACAGCAATGACAGAGATCGTATTATCGAGGCCAGAGACGAGCTACACAGAATGCTGAATGAGGCGAGTGCCATATACTTGTTGAAGTGTAGGATTATGTTATATTCGGTATATGTACACTGTACTATTTGGGAATCCTTGTATTTGGGAATCCTTGTAGTATACGAGTGTTCAGCAGCACTGTAATTTGTGAACATCTACAATATAGTGAATTCTTACCCCCACATGGTACATCTTGTGGATATCATAACAACTAGAATAACTTCTGTTTGCTTCACAGTTAGTGATTTCTTGCACCATGGTCCAAATATACAGTGCTATTGCTTAATGAGTTATGATGCGCTGTGTAATTTTTTTTGCCCCTTATGATGCTAAATCGTTCATTCAATTTTTACTATGTTTGCCCATGAAATTGATTCCCATAACAATGACTACTGTCAGGATGAGCTGCGGGGTGCTGTGTTGCTTGTTTTTGCTAACAAGCAAGATCTTCCCAATGCCATGAACGCTGCTGAAATTACTGATAAACTTGGTCTTCACTCTCTGCGACAGCGACACTGGTATTTGCGCCTTCTATATGTCCCTTGTTTTTTCTTATACTCAATTGGAGACTTTCTAGTTGGTGTAAACCTACATGACTACCTACATGACAAGATAGTACTGTGTAGATCCTGCCCTGATATTTTTGGTAGTTTGTACATATAGTATGATTTTGATGGACTATGAAATTTTAATATAATTGGAAAATTATGCTCTGGCGTTCGCTCATTCTGAATCAACACTGTTTATCATTTTCTTGAGATATCATATTATCGTGTTTCATTTGCGACCAGGTTATTAAGTCGGTAAGTCGAGTCGAGTCGAGCAGGGACCGACTTGCCAACTAGTCGACTAGTCGTCGACTTGCCAATAAATAATATAATATTTATAGAGCTGTATGTGTGCATCTTCATATATAAAAAGTAGCTAAGGTTCACAAACAGCCTTCATAAACTTCAAAAACAGGCAGCAGCTGCTACTAGCTAGTTCCAAACATAGTCACATACTTACATGAATAATAATTAAACATAAAGAAACAAAAGACACTCATAAATCACTCATAAGACCAGCAAGTCGCTCGCCTAGTCGAGTCAAGTCGACGACTAGTCGACTCAAGTCGACAAGTCGATGGCAAGTCGCCCGACTTGCTTACTAAGTCGAGTCGCCAGCTTGAGTCGCCTACTCCAGACCGACTGGATGACTAGTCGCCGACTAGTCGACGACTTAATAACAATGTTTGCGACCAACAATGAAGTTGTGGGCTGCATGGGTTTATGTGGTTTTCACTACACTGTGACAGAGAGCCAGTAACTGTCTAAACTCTAACCTAGCTAGTAGCTGCTATATGCTACACCTCTACCTTGCAAAACAAGAATTTTGTAGTTCCACTGTACTTGCATCCATGTAATCTTTCACTGGATGAAAATTATTTACTTCTTTTGCTAGTCTGTGATGCTACTACTCTATGTAGAACTACACAATTACACATGCCTGTTTATTAAGAAAGCAGCTTTTTGAGTGATGGCTTTGTTTGTCTCACTTTCCATTTGCTTGCAGGTATATTCAGAGTGCTTGTGCTACTACTGGCGAGGGTCTGTATGAAGGGCTGGACTGGCTATCTAGCAATGTGGCTAGCAAGGTTCCTCTTTTACCGGCATTTTCCAGCGATAATTTTTCATTCGCCAAGGAATTCTTTATTCTGCATTTTTCGTATGACCTGTACTGCTGTACGGCCATATTTGCTACTTGCATCTGGGATGCGTTTGCTTCTCTACAAAATCAACACACATCCACCTTCAGAAATGATGCATGATACTAGAGCAGCTACTAACGTGCTATTTTTCGCTGCATTTCAGTCCTGAAGCTGAAGGCTTCCAGTGAGCTGACAGAAGCAACTAGCTAGCGGCTGGACATATAGCTGGAATATAGATATGTGAAAAGCTCAAGTGCAGGCATATTTGTGGAAGCTCAAACATTGAGCTGCTGTAAAAATGTTACTCATGGATGAATATTATCTGGAACTCTAGTGTGTCCCAAGACCATTTTTTTTCATGATAAAGTAAAGTGATATCGCTTGTACAAAGTTGATCTTTTGTCAGGGACGAGTTCCTCGCGTGTATGATTCCGTTTCATTCCTGCCCTTTGCGTGTATAATTGTTGGTCGTTTCCTGAAAAGCGCATGATTTCGTCAAGTCATTAGCATCGAAGAGTTGACTGTTGCACCATATGAGCGATGATTTCGGCTTAATTGATTGGTGAATACTTGAGGCCGTATGAAGATTTTGTTCATTAAACAAATATTGGGCAGCCATGGACCCTGCCACGCCCGCCCGCCACCACCCACACACACCGGCCCCCCCCACACACATGATCTGTCTGCCGTTAAGAAACAAAGGCACGCAGTGGCGGACGCAGGATATCAAACTTGGAGCACCTCTTTGTGTGGATTAACGACATGCTGAAAACAACCAAATTAAATGGATATGTAGCATATTAAAATTTATATTATAGTCCATATAATACCTCTAAGGCAAAGTTCTCCGTACTATTAGACCGACCCACAACAGTTTAGTGTGTCTTAAAAAAATCCCTCATATCTTAATTCATTGTATTTTTATGGATTTTAACAAAACATTCCTTGTATTTTTTTTTCTAATTGGAAACCCCAAATTGCTAAAGAAAAAATAGAAAAGGGAAGAACCGGATAGATGGAAAGAAAAATAGTGTGTAAAAATAACCCTCATATCTTTAACTCATTGTATATTTATGGATTTTAACAAAACTTTCCTCATTTTTTTTCTAATTGGAAACCCCAAATTGCTAAAGAAGGAAAATAGGAAAGAAAAAAGGAAGTGCTGTTCGTGTGGATCGAGCTAGGGATCTCGAGGTTAAGCGCCATGACCTTACCTCTTTCTGTGATTATCATGTATGCAAAAGATCTACCTGTAAGGGCATCTCCAATAACATGTCCATACCCCCCCTATTGCCCCATCACTGTAGCAAATAATGATGAGGCAAGAAATGGAACAATGGAACAGTGAATGGTGAAAGTAGAAAATAGGAATAGTGATGGAGTTGCTGTTGAAGATGTGAATAGGGATAGGGCAGCCCTATTGGTGAGGTGGCACATAAATAGTGATAGGATAAAAGAGAAATTGAGCAAACTGCTGAAGATGCCCTAATACCACTATTCAAGCCTAGGCAGCCGTCCACCCAGCTCTAATGGTGGGTCCGCCCCTCAAGGCACCAAACTGTGCGCGTCATCACTCATCAATTGTTGGATTGAAATTAGATGGCCCATATAAAACTGCAAACGAAAAAAAAAGTTGTCGCAATAAAATGACAATTTCTTGTTGGGCTGCGTAGTGCCTAGCCTGTCAAACTGATTTGCACGCGGATAACGTCTTGAACAGTAATATATGACTATTTCAATGAAATATGTTGATATTTTATAATGTAGAAATGTGTTTATATGATATATTTGAGATGTTAGAGGATAAACCATATTTTTCAAAGAAAATCTTCTATATAATCATGACATTAATCATTAATCACCATCTAAAACCACCTTCATCGCCGCCTAGGACCGCATAGGCAGGCTGGCCGCCTAGGTCACCACCTCGGCCAAAAGTGGCCCGGAGACCACCGCGTAGTGCCTAGGGGAACACTGTGCTTAGCTCTCCATTTAATCATTTAATTAGAAACGAATAATTTTAGATTGATGGCTATTTGAATCACAGCACGAAAGCTAGATAAATACGGCTGACTTCTACCATTCTCAGATGTTCTATTGACAGGTGGGCCCATGCTAATGATGACACGTGGGACCCACCTATCAAGTATGGCACGTGCGTGTAAAATTCGGAAGAGTATATTGCATTGCATGTCGTTAAAGTTGTCCTACGTTTTCGTTTAGGTCCAAAATTTCCAAAGACTGATATTTAGGTTTATGAAGTTGCCTTATCATTTCAATTAGATCTAAAATGATATGGAGAAGACGGTTTGATAACATAGGCTGTCTAGTCAGCATAATATGTGCTAAAAATGACCACTTGTTATCATAAATCAATAAAAAATAAAATAAAAATTTAAAATTCACAAAAAACCTAAAAATCTAAAAAACTTCTAAAATTATTTAATATTAAAAATTTTGAAAATTTGTAAAAAAATCAAATAAATTTAAAAATTCGTTAAAAAATTACAAAATCCTAACCAAGCTTACAACTTTTCTAGAATTTGCAAAAAAAATAAAATCCAAAATCTCCTCTATTGCTCTCTCTCTCTCTCTCCATTTTATTTAGATTATATATTTTTATGAATTTTATAAAAGTTTTAAGGTTTCTTAGGATTTTATTTTTTAAATGAGTTTTTGAATTTATTTGATTTTTCATGAATTTTCTATTTTTTTTACAGATTTTAATTATAGAGGTATTTTAGAGTTTAGAATTTCTTTTACGAATTTTCAATTTGAATTTTTTTTATCTATTTAGAATGATAAGTGGCAATTTTTTGTCACATATTATGCTATCTAGTCAGTTGATGTTATCAAAACCACCTTCTGCATACCACTTTGAACCTAATTGAAATGGTAAGACAACTTTTGTGTACACAAATATCTAGTTTTGTAAATTTTGGACCTAAGCAAAAATGTGGGATAACTTTAAGGACATGCGGTGCATAGAGCTGGCCGTATTGGCCGAATCAAATGGGCTAAACCGAGCGGCCCGTTACTTTTCACCGAGTTGGCCCGGTCCGGTTCGAGACGACGAACCGTGCTTGGGCCTGACCCTCAGCCCATCGGGCCAGCACGATTTGGTTCATATAGTAGTGGCCCGGTTTGGTTCGTTCTGCTCAGCTCACTCGATTCATTCAATTCATTTTTTTAAAAAAAAATATACGTTGCAGGTGACCGTGGGATGATTATAGTCGTTTTTTGACCGTTTGAACCTTTAAAAATTCATACAAAATAGAAGAAAAATTCAAAAAATCTCAGTTTTTCCTTTATAAATAGGCATGCACCTCCTTCCCATCCAGCCACACTTCCAACCCCATTCTCTTCTCTGGATTGCAAGCTAAAAATTTAGTTGTTCTTTGCGAATTTGGGCAATGTTTGAACTATTTTACAAAAAATATTTCCAATTTTCAAAAAAATTAGTTTGTATGATTGTATCACAACAATATTTTCTGTGGTATTTTTCATTCACTAATTTATTTATTTAATTGTTTTGCTGTTGTAGATATTTGAAATGGTTGATGGAAATTCTCCATTCAATGAATTTCATCTTAGTTCGGTTTAAAACCGGAGGACTATGAGCCGATTGGTGATAGTGTGTCGAATCCGGATGACGAAATAGGAACACAAGGAACTGGGGAAATACCCTGGAGATCTTCCGGTTCAACCTGTGCTTGAGGCTCTAATACCGTCAGATCAAACTGGCCCAAGTGAATTGGTCAAACGTGTGGGATGACTTCGACAAGTTGAAGCACCTTGTCAGTGGGCGGTAAGTGAGGTATGCAATTAGATGTAAAATTTGTTGATAAAAGTTATCGGCGGTGATAGGCTCGGGCATGGGACATTTGAAGAGACTGCCGAGACATGTAAGGAGAGGAAAGACGCTCAACATGTGTAGCTAGCAGAGAAGTCACCCTCACCGCTTCTGTTGTGTATGAACCTAAATCTTGTTCAATTATTCAATGCATTTATATTATTGCTAATCATTTGAAAAGATTTGAAAATGATGTTGTTTTATTTGTTGCAGTTAGCCATATGAAAGCCAAATATTTAAAATATTGGAGAGAATTTCTATTTTTATATTGTTTTGCTTTATTTTGTTAGATCCTAGGGTCAAGCTTCTAGGACTAACTAATGTTCTAATGCAACTTGATGCTGCTAGTGGCATATATTACTCTAATTATTTTCATGAAATTAGAAATAGATAAAATGATTTATATAGAAAATATGAAGAAAATATGCAAGAGTTTTTACACAATGGCCGCCACCAGTTCAACAGACAGACAGCAAGATGTCTTTTTGGAAATCTGTTATGTGTAAGGACAGGTCAAGTTCTTCAAGCACAACACCACAGACCTCACAGGCAGCATCACCCAGATCTGTTGGTAAGCTTGCCTCATACCTAGCAAAGGACACTGTCAACTTCTAGGAAGAGAAGTTCAGTATTCACACATGGTAGCAACAATATAGTGGAACATATTCAGTGCTATCCATCTTAGCACAGGATGTGTTAACTGTTTCAATCTCCACGGTTTCCTTAGAGTCTGCTTTTAGTCTCGCAGGGAGAATACTTGAGGAGAGACGAGCTTCCCTCCATAGTGACATGGTTGAAATACTAGTGAGCATGAAGAACTAGGCACTAGTAGAAAGATGACTCTAGTGCCTCGCCGCCGAGAGGCACAATTAAGAATTGGTGGCTACATTCGGAGACCTAGAGCTTGATGAAGAAGGCTCTTAAAACATTTGTATAAGTATTGTCGAGCTTTAGGCTGTATTCTTTTGTCTTTGCCGAGGTTTTCTCAACTTTAAGTTTTTACTTAGCAGAGTTAGCCATGTACTACATTTGTAACAATAAAACTCTTCAGTGCATTTCAATGTTTTTCCTATTTCTTGCATTTTTAGTCATTTTCATAATTTTTTGTTGCCATTTTTAAATTCTCCTAATTTTTATAAATTTTTTGAGGTATTTTCCTCGAACCGGGCCAATCAGTACTAAACGGATTAACCGGGCTAGATATGAACCAGGCTGACCCATTTCTTTATCCGAACCTAACCTAGACTCAGACCCCAGCCCATTAGCCCAATTCGTACTATCATAGACGCTCCCTCACGCTGTCCACGTCGCCTAGAAATGGCAGTCGTCCGATCGCGTTTGTCGCTCCGCTCCAGCCATCCATTCCACGAAAGACTGTTCGTTCGCTTGAGCCCCGCGAGCTCACCAGGTCTTCTACCTCCACTTTCAACCGAGCCAGCTGAGTTCGATACCCAGGCTGCCCCATTTTTTCCATGCGCGCAATCGCGCGCCCTCTCCCCTAGTATTACTTAATACTCGTCCCATCGCGCAAGGCACGTGTGGCACATGTTCCCATGTTGGACCAGTGGTGGGAATAGTCCCATATTATTGATCTAGAAATAGTTGTAATAGCATATAATATGTTGTTTGGCCCAAATATAGCATTTGGATTAACCCTTTTAAGCGAAGCAAGACCAAAAATCCAAGAGAGGTGCTATGTATGTGTGGATCAACACCTAAAGTAGACTAGGCTTTAAGCGAATTTGAGCCAAGATCTTTGGTTCTACAGCTAGGATCATGAGTTTAACCACCTTTTTGGACTCGCCTTGTTCTTTACATCTGAAAAGCAGCGCTAGATTATAATATGAAAAATTGAGGGTCTTAGGCTTGGAGAGATTGAAAAAATATATAAAAAATAGTTTTGGGAGCTTTGAGAAAAACTACTAAAAGTCTTTAAAAAATGACTACAAAGTGCTACAGTATTTGCCTTGTATAAAATGACAAATTTTCGGTTGTACCTTTTAATTTTAATTTAAGCTAAAAAAAGGCAACGATGTCCTGACAGATGGAATTGTTTGTTGATAGAGAACCTCCCTCTCTCTACTGTACTGAAAAGAACATTACATTCTCTCACTTATTGGACAAATTACCAACCAACAAAGCATGGCATAAATAGTCACTTCAATCCATCATATCTAGTCAAATAAGCTTTCTGCGGGAGACACAACAACAATAGAATACAACTTATTGGCGCAGGAATAGTAATGTATAGGTTGTTGGCATTCCTATCCTGGTAGAAAATTGCTGATCGTGAGAGATGATCTGGATTTTAGAGATTTTCAACTATATATGGCTTCAAGGCCATGAATTCCATGTATCCACTAGTATACAGTTATATATGTGCGATATGTTTAAGAGCTACGTGGCGTCTACTCTATAAGAGTTAATCAGTGTTTACGTTCTCTTCTTCTTGAAATGAATGGCAAACCCCCTGCCCTTTGTTTTATAAAAAAAAATTGTAGGAGTTTAAGACCCTATGAGCAGCACAGGCCTCATTTTACATTACATTGATGACTGCTGCTTATATTGCAGTTTGTGGCTCCGTTTCTTTGGGCGGCGGTCGGCGGTCGGTAGTTTGCTACAGTAAATTTGTTATTTTTTATTATCTTTTAGGCTTATTAAACTTTTTTTAAAAAAACTTATAAATTTGCTACAGTAAAACCACCAACCGCCAGAAACCGCTAAAAGAAACAGGCCCTTTATATACGCTAGAGTAGGAGGCACAATTCGTGCGCCTTATAAACTGTTTAGGAAGCAGGCTAACTTCTTGATTAATTTACTTTGATTTGGGTTTGTTTTGTTGAAACAACTGGATAAGGATTACCTTGACATCACTGTTGTCGAAACTATAAGTAATTTATGTTTCATATTGGTGCATACTGTTTACAGTTAACAATAGTATATCCACGCTATATAGGTAATGATCAGTTTGATGATTTTAGGAACAAATATTAGAGTTAACAGTAGCGATGTATTGTAACCAAATAATGGAGAAGAAATACAGAAATTTATGTTCATTCATAACATTTTCTTACATCAGTGAATTATAACATTGCGCGAACTAATAAACAAAATAGAGTTAGGTTTAGAAAGTTGTGTTGCCGATGTTCATATTCTCTTGAAGACTATCATTGACATATGCTATGGTGTGCCTAGGCGTTTTAGCGTATCATGCTTTGTACCCGATGGTGATGGTGTTGGTGTAGAAACAGTCCAGTAATGGAGCTATACAAACAATAATGGAGGGGTATAAAAATCAATGTAAAGTACAAACTTGATATCAACAATTAATAGGTCAATTCGCAAAGTGATTTTAGGTGTGCTTGTAGCATGTGACAGTGCACCTCAGCTGTTACTATTTGTTGTAGAAAGGACACGGTAAATCAGTAAGATAATGGTATGGGAGCCATCTATCCTTCTACTGTGAGGAACTATACGGAGAAAAAAATAAAGGGAGGGACAGCGTTGATGGGTAGGCTAAGAGAAAATGACCAATTACAGAATTCACACCAAGGAAGACGTGTTACTTTGTTGCAGCTAAAAAAAGAGGTAGTACAGAGAGAGCCTAGAAGAGTACAGAAGCAGCCAAGCAAGCTCTTAACACATAGCAAGGCAGATGCATGTATATCTATTTATTTTTCATAATAAAGCACAGCGTGAGCACCATATTATTTTAGCTAAATTTCTTTGCAAAAAAAAAAAGGAGAGAAGAATAGAAAGCAAGGAGGAAGAAACTTAGGACAGAGAGCAATATTTTAGCAATCCGAAAAACTAAAAGCACACGAGAGGGCAGGGTTTTAGGCATTGTTTAAGCCACCAGCAAGAGAATAGCTATTTTTGGTATATGCGTAGAAGGTGACAGTAAACGTATACCAAGGAAAAATTTGCATCATGGCTGTCCTACTGATAAGATGCCAAAATAGAAATAAACAAAGAATAAGTACATTGATCAAAATAATAAGAACTTTATTATTGTAATTAGCAGAAGTAATCAGCATGCAGATGATCTTATTTTAGTGAACACCTAAAGGCAAACAGGAAGAGCTCTAAGAACAATTAGGATGCTAGTGCAGAGATGTGATTAGATAAAAACTAATGGTAAGCATCTATTTATATAAAAAAAAAGCAAATAGACTCTTGGTGATCCCATCGCTGGTGTACAAGAAAACCAAATAAAACTGTTAAGTGGCAAGCAATCGGTACCTATTGATAAGAAAAGCAAATTGATTCTTGGTGATCTCATTGTTGGTGTACAAGAAAACCAAATGAAACTGCTAAGTGGCAAGTAATCAATCCAACCTGGTAAGGAAAATTTCAGTAGAAAAAAGGAACAATTAGGATGCTGACAATGCTACTATAGAGATGTGATCAGATAAAATGGTGGGTAAATACTAATAGTAAGTACCTATTTATAAGAAAAAGCAAAAAGAATCTTGGTGATCTCACCGTTAGTTTACAAGAAAACCAAATCACACTGCTAAGTGGCAAGCAATTGATATGCATTTATAAGAAAAGCACATAGAATCTTGATAATATCATCGTTGGTGTATATAAGAAAAAACAAATCAAACTACTAGGTCGGTCCAACCTGGTAGGAAAAATGTCGGTAGAAGAAAAGGAAGATGAGACGACAGAAGTAATTAAAGGGAGGGAAGTGCACATGGGGCGATCAAGGAGGAACAAAGTCACCTATCAACGGGCGTGATACCTCATGGTGAGAAGGAGGAGAGGAAATAGGATGGTCAGTGAAGGCAGCAGATGACAGTGTGGACGGATGTGGACTAGCCCTTTGCATATGGAAGGGGCAAGGCCAGCGTACCTAGGGGCGCATGGACGATGGCGTCGATGGGGCGGGCGGGTGGGCGGACGTCGTCCAGCCGAGCGTCGACAGCTTTGGCGACGTCCCCACAAAGGGATTTAGCACAGAAGAAAGGGCGACACGATGAAACCACCATCGATCCAGCATATCACTATCGGATCTGTGCTCCCTGCTGGCGGTTAGAGCGACGGGTAGGTCAAGAAACCATCCTATGAAAGGGAAAGAAGAAGGCATGACGAGGACAGGCACTGTGGATTGAAGCGCCGTAGGTAGGAAGGAAGGGCAACCGACGGTGGCGGAATAGGCACAACAAGGACGCGAGCAGCCAGGGCAGCAGGAGAGCACTAACGAGGGAGGCTAGCCGGTGGCCATAGATGGAAGGAGAAAGAGAGGAAAGAAGAGGTTCGCCAAGAGCTAGGAAGGCGAGCGCGGAAGGAGAGGATAAGATAGAGGCAAGGGTGCGGCTATGTTTCTGGTGGAGGCCATGTGATTTCAAGACGACACAGATAGCCCTAGCAGTCCTCGAATGGCAGTAGCTTCTAACAAAGGTAAATTTCAAAAGGCTGTATAGAAATCCAAGTTCTTCGGTAAGCAGCATAATTGATTAGCATCGTACCTTGCTATAGTAACACATTTTGCATTATAATTCAGCATCAATCATTCCAGGACGACCGGTGCTACCTCAGGTTCATGTCATCGATTAACCTTGAGAAATGGCTGCTCTCACCAACCATGTCCTCTTTCACTTGAAGAGGAAAAAGGGTGCCGACCATAAAGAACAAACACCGTACACATGCATCAATCTCTCACTTCAGGTACAGAAAAATGGCGCCCACTGTCCATCCGAGACAAGAAGGATATACATAGAGAGAAGCACATATATAGGCTAAATTAACAAGTAGCAAGACCATCACTGAAGCTCCCTTCCATTGCAAAACCCAATTGTGCCGGTGACTGATCAGGATGACCAGCACGCCGTTGGCGCCTCCGAAGCGTGTTCGGACAGCAGCAGAGACGGGCAATGTCAGGGAGGATGAGACGCACGGTGGAATCAGAGAGGCCGGCGTTTGTGTTCATCCACGGCCATCTGCTACTGCAAACATGCAGGTACAGGTGCAGACGCAGCCTCTCCGTTTTCTGCAGCACTGTGGCACTTGCACCCGCGCACTTGGCCCTGGTACTGATATCTACATCTACAGGTACTTTTCGCTGAGATATCTTGGCAGCTCCTGAGCTCCGAGTTGAATTGATCCTCTCTTTTCTGAATTCTAATACTTATGCAGTTAATATTTGAGCGATGGATTTTTTTAAAAGATGCACCCAAACTACTGTGGTCCATCTATTTTACTTGATCTAATGATCCAATGATCTCTAAACCGTACATGTTTGGATACGACGGTCTAGTAAACTCTTATCCCTAGATCCTGATATAGTATACCGTAAGTACAAGTGCTCTTAAGCGATTTTGCTTTTGTTTAAATCTGGGATTGTGCTCTTATTCAAAACCTGGTTCTGTTTGATTTGCAAATGCGTGGATTTTATTTTTTTTTTGCAAAGTTGCTACTGTATATGTTGATCTATATTTTCTTGATGGTGCAGGGGAGAGAGTGCTTTCTGCAGCGCCGAATGCCGAGAGAGAGGAATGAGGGCTGCAGATTCTCAGAGGAACCATTCTTAGACTTGTGCGTGTTTTATTCATCAGCGAGACTGCTTGTCTGCAATATCCATTGTACATGTTCTATTCTGCTATTTATGGGCTGTAAACAGTAAAACTTGTGAGAGCTTTTGTGTTCCTGAAGTTACTTACACCTGCTTATGTGTTGTTGATGCGATGCGGTATCTGGATTAAAGAAAAGAGAAGAAAAATGAGGCAGGTGGTGTATTGGGCCTTTTATCATTACAAGGGGTCTAGTCCCAGAAAATAACCTTTCCCGGCCCCAACTATGCAAGACAGGGCCGAACAGATACCTGTGATAATCACTGTTATCGTAATGGTCCAAAAAAAACAAGTGCATTGAAATTTTTCAAAATAAAAAATTGACTGTGATTTGACAGTTTCGAACAATATATGCTTTCAATCTAAACTTTATAAAAGAAGTTCAAAATAAGGGTAACCGCCGCATATCGGCTGTATATGTACCCTCGGGTATAATTTCCGTATTATTTTTTTTTTCCATGAATTGATATTTGTGAGAACGCTTAATTCTCTATTGTTCAAGCACCCGAACTCCTTATGGATGGTTCATATTTGTATTTGTATTCGACTGATAGTAGATTATTGTATTTATATTGACTGATAGTAGATTATTGCATTTGTATTGGTTTTAAACGATGCTTATTTCGCCCGACACTATCCAACAAAAATCTGAGTCGGGCATAATCCGTATTTCAAAAATTATCAGATCTTTCGGAAAATGATATATGAATTGCATGCGAACCACAGCACATCGGTGAGTTTTTTTTTTTTTTGTCAATAGTACATCAATTTGGTATTCGAACTTTTTTCTTTCGCAGGGAAGTACAATTATCAGATCTTTCGCAGATAGAACTGTAGCACAGTGGTGAGATGAGGTTTTTCATTCTTTACCTAGGTTTGATTATTAGGATCGACGTGAACTGAATTCGTTTTCAGCTGCTGTTTGGGAGAGTAGATGGGCTGTAATTGCAAAAAAACCTTGGATGCCCATCCATCCATTCATGCAGCCAATCGAATTTTTTATATTTTTATTTATTTATTTAAAAATGTACGTTGGATCAGCAATTTTTCAAAAATAGACGCCCGTCGCCCGTGGATCGGGCGATCGTTGCACTGCCCGTAAGTGCACCGTTAGGCCATGTGCGGTTGCTATTGATTGGGCCGCGATCGCCCCTGTATGGGGCGACCAGTTCACAGCCACCCTGCTAGCAACCGCTAAGCTACTAAGTAGCTCCTACTACATTAAAGTTACAAGTTTTACAAAATTTTTAAAAAATTATGCCATATCGAAACGCAACAAAACATAAAAAAAATGAAACCGTAGGTTCACAGGAAGGGTCCACAAAAAGTTTTGTTATTTTTAAAATTTTAAATTTGTAAAATTTAAAAATCGTGAAGACAAAAATTTCAAAAAAATCATATTTGTGTGACCCTTTTCATGAACCTATTGTTCATTTTTTAAGTTTCTCTTCATTTTTGATGTTTATAAAAACATATTTTTTTTGAATTCATGATTTTTTAAATTAAAAAATTTAAAGTCAAAGTTTCCAAAAAAATTTAAACCTTTTTTGAATCCTTTCCATGAACTATGGCTACAAAAAGTTTTAAAATTCACGCAAAGGGTTCACAAAAAGTTTTAATTTTTTTGGAAACTTTGACTTTTAAAAATTTTTGAATTTAAAAATGTGAATTCAAAAAATATGATTTTTTATAAACATATAAAATGAAGAAAAACTTGAAAAATGAACAATAGGTTCATGAAAAGGGTCACACAAATATGATTTTTTTTAAAATTTTGTCTTCACGATTTTAAAATTTTAAAAATAACAAAACTTTTTGTGACCCTTCCTGTGAACCTACGGTTCCATTTTTTCAAATTTTGTTGCATTTCGATATTGCATAATTTTAAAAAAATTTGTAAAGCTTGTAACTTTACGTGGTAGGAACTAGTTAGTAGCTAGCAGTTGCTAGCAGCGTGGCTGTGGAGTGGTTGTCCCATACAGGCGCGATCGCGGCCCAATCAACAGCAATCACCTATGGCCTAACGGTGCACTAACCGCCCATGGCCTAACGGTGCACTAACGGGCGGTGCAGCGGCTTGATCCACGGGCGACGGGCGGCTATTTTTGAGAAATTGCTGTTCTAACGTACATTTTTTAAAAAAATGAATAAAAATAATTTTAAAATATAAAATGTTCCAGCCAATCCATAGTTCAACATGGGCCGGATTGAAGGCGCAAGAAACCCAGTGGTTGTAGCCTCAGTGGCTCAGTTCATTGGGCCTGGAGAAGATTCTGGAAAAGCATCAGCAGCTGTAGTTTTTTTAGACTGTCAGCTGCTCTGCTGCTGTAACCTGCCTAGCTATGAGACCGGATCGGATTGGTTCAACTAGAAAAACCAAAATCAGGAAGTCAACCAGTTTGGCTTAGTCCAACCAGCCATGCATATGGACTGGCAAAAACCGAATGAACTGGCCGGTTTTTTAAAGAACCGCTAAACCGGGCAGTCGCTAGTGAACCGAGCAGATCAGGAAATAGGGAGGGGCCTAAGGGAGAGCGGATGGAGACACCGCGTCAGGGGAAGTGGAGCAGACGGTGACGCCGCGTCAGAGCAAGGCAAAACGGCGGCATTGAGAGAGGGAAGAGGACGGAGTGCGCGGCTCCCACGATGGCCAACTTGTCTCCAATGCGATCCACGACGATGAAGGGAAGACCAAAGTTCAGTAGTGAAGGGCGAAGGGAGGACGAAGGTCCGGCAGCAAACGACGGCGAAAGGCAAAGGAAGGAGGGGGGAGGGTCGAGGACGGCAGGGAGGGAGGAGAGGGACGACACTGGATCTGAGACGAATTGGGGGAGTTGGGGAAGAGAGGAGTGAGTCAGGCGGCGTGGATATGGGGATTGGGGTGGGGAGGAGCGGAGTGAGGGTTAGGGTTGGGTTGGGTTGGTGAATACGTGGAGTGTGGTTGTGTGGGATGGGTGATGGGCTAGGGGGAGTAGGTCGACGGATGGAGTGGGCTAGGTCAGAGGGGAGAGAAAGGAAGGCGGCCCATGCTTGGAGAGAAGGAGATGAGGCCAAGCTAGGCGGGGCCAGATCCGGCAGTTTAGCCCGTTGAAACTGTGAATAGAAGGTTGGACCGATTCGATCATCGGTCTGATTTTAATAACTATGGTAGCCTGTGGTTGAGCAAAAGGCGAGCAAGCGACTGAATAGTTTCCGTTGCAACCACAAAACTGCAAATAAGAGACACATATATGTACGCTGGTTTAACAAGAATTGACACCATCAGCGTCAGATTATTGGCTTCAAGCAATACAAATGATGCAGAAGGCAAGAACTAATAAACATCCGGAACTAACACAAATACATCTGATAACAACTGACACGAATAAAAACATAAACCATTGTTGCTTTATATTTAGAACCAGCACTGACAATGCAAATATCAATGTAGTTCTACCAAATTATTAGTGCGACTTAATCAGCGTCGCTTCAAAAATCATTATCGGTGTCACTTAACAGTATCAGCTCAAAAAACCGACACTAGTACGGTCGGCTCTGAACAGTAAACACTCACCCTTACAAGTTTATGTCAGTTAGATGTCTATTTTGTCCATAGCAACACTCGTGGCAAAATTCATTTCTTATCACGTAAGTCACATAGTAGGTAAATAAAAAAAAAGTGTGGCAAGATCTATTTTGAGCCAAATTAATTTAGTTAACATATCATCAAAAATGAAAAAAAAACTCTATTCGTTTTTTGATAGGGCGTATTTTTACGACCGAAACTGTAGTAGCGTATTTTTACATGTCTACGCTCCTGGCTTGCATGCTGTCCTCCCGAGCTGCTCTAGAGATGGACGTCGCCGACTCTGGCATTAACGTCGCAAGCAGCAGAAGCTGAAGCCGCATGTAGCTCCGTAGCTGATGGTAGTGGAGTCGATCGTAATCAAGACGAGCTAGCTGCTAGCGGGTACGAACCGCAACGCCCACCTTTTATAAGCGCATCTTCACCCACCTTTTATAAGCGCATCTTCACCGAAAACTCTTTCCTGCTACTCTAAAATACTATTCATCATTATTCTATCTGTTTCTCTAAAATTCTTTCATACTTTGCACTATACTTTAAAAGAATCCTTCACTCCATTAAAAACTATATCCTCAAAAAATCAGCGCTATAGTGTTATAGGGTTTCTGCTACGGATGCTTTAGAATTTATAGAGTTTCTGTTACGAATGCTCTAGAACGAAGAAGCCCCTGTACCTGTCCTGTCTGTCCATGGACGACCGGACATTCGTGGAACATCTAACCCTAGCTAGCTTAATTCTTTCCTTCCACTTAATCATGCACGACCAAGTACAAGGCTCTCGCGGTGCGATAAAAATGGCGGCCGGGGCCGCCATGCTGATCCACCTCTATCTGGCGCCCCCAATATTTCACTATGTCGCATGTCATACAATATATATGCTTACACGTAATGGTATGTACAATGGTGCAGCTAATCTCTGTCTATAAATATTGTCAATATCAAGACCAACGCTAAAGCCAACTCATATATATGATGTCTCTTTTTTTTTCTCGTATGCACGTATATGGAGCAGGATTTTCTTACTGGTAGAGGGGGGAAAAAAAAGATCACCCAAGGGCACTAATAAGACTGAAATTCGAGATTTTCAGGTGAAAGATCAACCGAAAAATTGAATGAAAAGTTTGAAATTAAATAAAAAAAAAGATGAGAAAACTTCTATGAAGGGGACTCAAACGCAGGATGTCCCTTTTCCAAGTTCAGGAGTTACCGCTGGGCCATTTGTGTGGGTGTGATAGCATATTCACATGAGTACTCTTTCACACCATACCTAATTTGACAATTTTTTTTACCCATTTTTTCTTTTACCGGATACCCGTAAGCATGAAAATTGCCAAAAGTCGGCTAAATATTTCCCATGTTATGGAGACAACTGTCGGGACGTACCCCCTGGCGGAGACGGGTCCCATCTGTGTCTTATCTGTACTAGTCCTTGTATCAGTAGCTAGTACACACAGATAACAGAACTTAGATCACAATCATGACGATTAATTTACATAAATTTACATCAGAATACGTCGCATAGCGTGGTTACATTAGTTCGGCTCGACGGCCTTACAAAAGCGGAAGTCTTATATAGGCATCTGAGGCCTCAAAATACATCCATAAAACTTGATGAATACCAAAATGTTTCCCCACAGGCAGAGCTGGAGGAATGCAATCCTAGGCGTCGGCGAACTCTTCATCCTGGACTCCATCGGCGAAGTTGTAAGCCTCCGGATCGCCATCCTCGGGGTCACAAGGGAATTCCGAACCTGCCGGTTGGAATGCGCAGCCCGCGGCAAAACACGAGGGTGAGTATTGGTGCAAATACTCGCAAGTCAATTGACATATGAATATACATGGCTTAGACAAGGGGGGTTAGGGGGTTTGTTTGCATAAAGCCAGTTTTGTAAAAAGTTCGCCTAAGGTTTGGAAAGGCAATTTAGGAAAAAGAGAAGTTTTCATCAAAACAATTTAATAATCTTTTCAAACTCCGGCACCCACCGGCTTCCGCCCAAACCTGGCTATCTCACGGCACCAACCATGGTTTCATCGAAAAATCATTTCCTCACGGCTTCCTGCCGCAGGCTCCCAAAACAAAACACGGCACTTGCCGGTTTTCTCCTAAAAACCATTTAGAAACAGAGGGGAGAAAACTGCCATTGTGGCAGCGCCACTGTCGTCCGCCCTTGATCGTGGGCACAGCTTTCTAGAAAGTTTTACACTCTGCAGAGGTCGCACGCTTTACCCATGAGACATGATTCTCTTCCGTCGGAGATCATCATCACGACAAAGCCTTTAACAGTCTAGCTCTTGACTGGCATCTCCTCTAAGGTTTCCACCGCGGCGCTGATTTCTCCAGTTGGCTGAAGCCCCCTCTTGAGCCGATAGGGTCAACGGTTTCTCCGCACCTACTCCACCACACGGGATGTCCAAACCAAGAGTTTGAAAGGTACTCAGCCAGGGCTTGCCCATATAAGCACTCATGGTCGCACTGCTGTACTTAGTCTTGACAACCACAAGGTATCGGTCCTTAGGGACTGGGGTGGTTCCCACACTGGACCCAAATCTCGTGCTTGCTGCACCAGCCAGACAACCGTCCACCCCAATCAAATTTTCAAAGCATTTTGCTTTTCGAAACCCTGGTAGCATACCAGCTACCTACTTAACATTTTTCCCAACAGCAGCACCCACTACTGTCATTCAAATGAATTTTTGGCAACAGAGGTTTCAATGTGATTTAGGGGAAAACAAATTATTAAGTACTACAGCACAGCTAAGCAGGATTAAATGACTAGTCAAGACAATTGGCGGTAGTTAAGCAAGTAATAACCTAAGTCTATCAAGGGTTTGGATTATAAGACATTAATTAAAGTGGATTAGGCACATAGCTAAACACCCTACCTAAATAGCAGCATAGGTTAACATAGAATGCAATTTAACAATTCTAATAAAGCATTTTAAAAGCTAGGTGACAATATGATCAATTGATAATTTGGGCGATAGTGTCAGCAGTGACTTGCCATGACTGAAGTCACACTCCTGCTCGGCTTGGTCCTCCGTTCCAGGCACGGATCCGATCGAATCTAACGATGGCAAACAACACACATTTAAATCAACGAATAAAATAAAATTATGCATGAAAATAGATATGCATAAACATGATGGTGGTATTTTAAATTGAAATTTGTGTAAATTCTATTTTACTTTTTTTTATGAATTTTGGAAATCCGATTCACATGGAATTTAACTAATATACATATGTAGCAAAAATATTTCTTTTAATTGGAAAATATAAAAATAAACTTAATTTCCTAAAATAAATGTTTATTTTATTCTATTTAACAATTTTAGATATTATTAATTTATTTTGATTTATCATAATTAATTAAGATTAATTAATACATGTTTTTGCATTTATAAAACTAAATCATCCATTAATATGCATTAAATTATGAAAATTATATTTTAAATTAAGGTTCACATTTTTATAAATTTTTAGAAATTAATTTTACTGATTTTGGATTTATATTTTTAAAGATATAAAATTTACAAATTTTTCTACCTAAAATTAATTGGAAAAGGGAAAACGAGGCAGGTGGGCGGTGGCTCGGCCGGCCCACCAAATGGGGGCAGTGCTTCGCACGCGTGGCCGCCAAGTGAGCAGCCATGACGCAGCCCACGATCACTGTGACGGCAACATGGCGCTGCGATTAGAAGCGGTGGCGTCTGGCGCACGTGGGGTAATGGTTCCGGCGGTGGAAGCATGATGGCGGCCAATGAGCGGACGAGCGTAACTGGCTGGCAATGTCTGACAAGCAAGCAACAAGCGAAAGTGCCAAGGAGAGAGAGAGGGTAGAGCTAGCGGTGGGCCAATGTTAGCCACTCGGGCCAGCTGACAGGCGAGGCCCGCCTATCGACGACCCAAGGCAGGAGAGATGGCGGAGGCAGCTTGGGTGCGGCCGATTCTGGCGAGTGGCAGGAAGGGAGGGGAAAAGAGAGAGGGGAGGAAGAGGGACCCGGGGTGGTTTCGGGCGGCGAGGAGAGGTCGGCGACACTTGGGGCGGCGGTTGGCGGCGGTCTTGTGATAAGTCCGTTCACGGTGGTGAGAGGGACGGGAAGCGGGTCATGAGCTTGAAGGGGTGAGGAGGTTTGGGAGGAGACAGCGAGATCTGGGGTTGGCCAAGGGGCGGCAAGACGGCCGAGGCCCCTCAAGGAGAAGTCGGTCACGGCCCGACGAGAGGCGGCGCTAGCGACGAGGAAGGTGGCTAGGGGGCCTAGGGAGGGAGAAGAGCCAAGAGGGGGGAGGCGTTACCTTGCGGGGAGCTCTGACGGCGTCTTGAGGCGGGCTTGAGCGGCGGCGATCCTCCGACAAGCTCCCAAGAATCTGCTGGCAAGGAGGCGGCTAAAATAGAGCAGAGGGGACGAGAGGAAGGAGGTGGCGGAGGGAATCGGGCTGGGAGGCTCTGCTTGGGGGGTTTTGGGAAAGGGGCAGTGAGAGGTGAGAGGAGCGAAGAGTTCGAGGGCAGGAGAAATTTTAGGCAGGGTAGGGGCTATTTAGGGAAAGCCCCAAAGGAGAAGGGCCAAAAAGAAAAATTCCCACTTGGGAAGGAATGACAAGTGGGACCTTCTTGTCATCGGGAGAAGGAAAAGAGAGAGGGCTTTAATTATTAATTAATTATAAAATAGATGTTTACCAAATTTAATTTGATACTTATTTAGTTTTATATTTTGCAATTTCCTAACCCATAATGAGATTATTAATCTATAAATTGCAAAAATAGATTCCTAGTAATTAAATATTTTGAATGTAATTATTTTAAAAGCTAAACCCTTAGTTATTTTTTTAGAAAAATTAAATACGGTAACATGCATATTTTCAAAAATAATTTTTGTTTTGATGATTTTCTTTTTGCAATGCTCAATCTCATGCAATGATTATGCAATTTTAAAATTTTTGAAAATGGGAATGTTAGAACAACTTCTCTGCACATATAATTAACTGGTCTAATTTTTTGTGCTACACTCGACTACTATATAGTGTTACAAACTACACAATTATATATGTGCTACAACGCGAGCTCTTTCTCTCATCCACGTCACTATGGAAAAACCTATTTGCATAGGCGCTATCACTGTCCCAAAAATTTATTATTGCAAGCGATAGAACAAATAAGAATACAATTTTTGTTTTTAATGTTCGATTAGCTGGTAGGATCATTCCAAGACTCCAAGTATTATTACAACTTATAATTATATATTGTAAAACAGATATACCATTGCCAGGATTTAATTATCGCAAGGGGAAATACCACTTGGAAAGTGGCAGAACGGACAACAATAGATAACAAAATTTCCAATGGTATTATTGCCTCTAATAACCACTGTTACAAGTAATCCTATGTGTTACTAGCTAATTGCTCATGCTTCACAAAGATGTAAAATAGTAACAGCAATGGACCTATGTGAGAATTTGGAAAACTCAGAGACGTAAAACATAAAATGTGCAGGTAAGCAGAAATATGTGGTGCAAACCATCCTTTTCGTGAAAACTCCGTGAAAACTACCCGTAAAAGTTTTGAAAAATTCTTACAAAATTACCATATGTAGGGGAGGTGAGCTTCTACAATCCTGCAAAATTTGAAGATGAAACTCAATCGCATTTGAAAGATATGAAAAAGACAAACAGCAAAATGAATAGTGCTAAACAGTGAAAAATTACTATTTAGGCTGAATTTGTCTTTTTCATTTCTTTCAAATGCGATTGAGTTTCATCTTCAAATTTTGGAGGATTGTAGAATCTCACCTCCCCTACATATGGTAATTTTTTGAGAATTTTTCAAAACTTTTACGGGTGGTTTTCACGAAGTTTTCACGAAAAGGGTGGTTTGCACCGCATATTTTGCCCAAGGACATATGCGCCAAAATAGGAAACTGGAGGGGATACAATCCAAAAGTGCAGAAAAGGACGAAAGAACTAACCATCCATTCAAGCCATGTTCTTATCAGCTTATGTCTTATTTATAGTTAGGGCTTATTTTCGTTTAAAATAAAAACGATTTGTTTTTCGAATTTGTTTTTTTTCTATCTCAAAGACTTGTCTAAATCCTTTAAAACAAGTCGAACGAAACGGATCTGACTTTCGAGGCTACATCAGAAAGGTCTCGAAGTTAGAAGGAAAGTCAAATAAGATAAATAAATCAGATAAGATAAGCTGACGAGAACGGCCTGTATACATGACTTCTTATATTTTGTAGCAGAGATCCTGTGGTGGTCATCTGATATCGTACTCTGATACGTGACAGAGGTAGGCGCTCTAGTTTGATTAACGAATACGCAGGTATATAAAAGCGGCTGACCAAATGAGATTACTGTGACCTACGGCGACGCAAAACTTAGAGGTTGGAGCATTCAGTGCTAATTAAGCCGCCACAGTTTAGACGATACTCCCTCCGTTGGGATTTATAAGGCGTATTAGAGATGGGTTTCAAGACCAAGGGTAATGGTCAAGTTACAAATTTATTCTTAAACTTAATTGGTGGAGAAGGCAATTAATGCTTCAAATGAACTTAATCACACGCATGCATGCATGCTTTAAATGAGGATATCATAAGAAAGATCTCACTAAAATAACATTGAAAATTATGTGCGTCCTATATTAAACAATAAATCTAAATCTCTAACACGTCCTATAAATCCTAACGGAAGGAGCAGATCGATAAGCTAGGTTATCTAGGCTCTTCTACCCAAAGGTGCACGTTCCTGATTTACGACATGATCATGTCAAGTCGACATTACGATAAATGTGGATATGAAGCTCTTTTTCGCCCCTTTAATACCTTGTTCCCCCTCGCATTGGCCCTAATAATGGCGTCATACATCGAAAACATATATAAGCCGCGACTCGCAGCATACAGAGCCTAGAAATGCAAAAGACAGACTAATTGACCGTCTTAATTATTTTTCAATGCATTCAGACTTGGTGTGATAAATGAGCTCCGTGCCAATCTTTCTGTGCAACTTCATCAACATAAATGTGGGCGCCCTACACAGAAGTGGATCCTATACCTCCTATGTCATATCATTTAGAAAAATTTACACTCGTGCTATTATAAAGTTGATGTTTTATAGAAATGTCTACCTTTGCATTGGTTGTATGTGGATGCATTAGATATATCAGGCCGACCTACCTGCCGTAGCAGAGGTTGTAGCGCTGAGATTTAAAACATGACATTCGTTGTACCTTGATTATTAGGCACCCCATACACACACACATCTGGTGCTTTGCGCTCTGAGCCGTCCAATCCAACGCCCCTAACCATTAGATCTAACTTATGGATCCCACGCCTGCTCGCACCCTCACCTGCTGGTCCGCTCGCCGCGACCGTGCCCCACCCCGACCAAAGCTCCCTTCGTCCCAGCAGCCGCGTCCCACCCCGACCTCGTCCTAGCAGCAAGCGGCCTTCAAGGCGGCGGCGCGGCGACCCCTGCTACGCGCACCCATCTCCATCGCGGCCGGGCGCTAGGCGAAACCCTAGCCGCCGGGTCCAAGCGGCCAGGCAAGGCTGCAATGGAGATGGGTGCACGCAGCAGGGTCGCCGCCGCCGTCTTGGGTCGCCGCGCCTGGAGGTCGGCCGCTTCGGGTTGCCGCGCCTAGAGGGTCGCCGCGCCGCCGTCTTGGAGGCCGCTTGCTGCTGGGACGAGGTCGGGGTGGGACGCAGCTGCTGGGATGAAGGGAGTTTCGGTCGGGGTGGGACACGGTCGCGGCGGGCGGACCAGCAGGTGAGGGTGCGAGCGGGCGTGGGATCCACAAGTTAGATCTAAAGGTTAGGGGCGTTGGATCGGACGGCTAAGAGCGCTACCAGAGGCATGGTCTGCTACATATATATATTTGCTAGTGTGCTATGGATAGCACAGATCTCTCCGTGCTATCCACCGAGTTTGCAAATTCTGAGACCGAAATAGACGATCCGAACCGTCTATCTTGTTCATATCAATGAAATCTCGCTACACACCAAATTTCAATTTTTTTTGAATTTTTTAGTATTTGTTTCATATTTTTGAAAGCTGGACTTATTGGAGGGTCCACAGCTAATTAGATCAGCGATTTTCAAAAATACGAAATAAATAGTAAACAATTCAAAAAAAATTTGAAATTTAGTGTGTAGTGAGAGTTCATCGAGATGAACAAGATGGATGGTTTGGATCGTCTATTTCGATCTCAAAATTTCCAAAACCCGTGGATAGCACGGATCTCTCAGTGCTATCCATAGCATACTAGCTATTCTCTCTCTCTCTCTCTCTCTCTCTATATATATATATATATATATAGGAAGCCAGTTTGGGGCACTATGGAGCCTAGGCTACATGATTCAAAAACCTATGATGTGCATTGAGATTCGTGATGTTTAACGTGTAGATCTTCACATGTCCACTATAAAAAGTATTTCAGATCTGAAACTACAAAAAATTAAATTCGAACTCAGTTTAAACTAGTTTGAAATATAGTTTGAACTAATTTGAAGTATCGTTAAATGTAGTTCAAACTGAATTTCAATTCAACTTTTTTCAGAGTTTGATGTCTCAAATATTTTCTTTAATGGGTATATGAAAGTATAATAACCAAACAACACGAATCTCAAGGCACATCTAGTGGTAACGAATCATGGAGCCTAAGCTCCATGGAGCCTTATGTGTGTGTATATATATATATATATCGCGTAAGCATCTAGGTTGATTTTACATGCTATGATGAAAGAGAGCCGTGCGCAGGAGGCACGTGGGATTATAAATTAAAAAAAGCGACGGTTGTCCATGGAACAGGGCAGCGATGGCGGCGAGTGACGTGGAGCGGCCATGGCCAACGCCCACGTGATGCAAGAACAATAGATGCACTTGCAGCAAGTGTTCTGTGTGGCCAGCTTGTAAGTATATATACTGCAACGTTCATGCAGTGATTAATGTGAGTGATAATGCATGGAGGCTTATCAATATGATACTATGATAATGATACACCCTCTAGCTACCTTGTGTGATTTGCAATCTAGCTACAAGATATAGGAGAGGGTGGTTCATGATCTGATCTCTATAGCTAGTTAGCAACCTAATCAAGAGTAATGGGATCATGATTGATTGCATTGTGAATTATGATCCACAGAAAAGAAGGGCATGGATGGATAGTAGTTAGGATTTGATCTTGTTTCTTTATTTGTCCATGTTTAATAAGAGTTGTGGCTGGAGTGTAGGCACATTGCTTATCTTGTCCGATTAACTGGGGTGTTTCTCATCAGTGTGCCTATGCGTGTGTGGGCCACCGGACATTGCAAAATAGTGTGGGATAGCTACTTGCACACCATGATACTAATATCTTTTTTACAAGGAAAAAAGTGTCGATTTAGCCTTTCAATTATCGTTGTGGATCCAATTTGGTCTCTGAGGTGCAAAACAGGGTAAGATTGGTCCTAGGGTTGTCAAAACCGTACCGATTTGGTCCCTTGACCAGTCAAACTTTTTTGTGAGTGATTTTGTCCAACGTGGTGTCCACGTGTGAGATTTGCACTGACATAGCGTCAACGTGGTGATTTGCATCTATGTAGTGTCCACATGTGACCATCTTTCTCTAACTCTCTCCAATCTCTCTCCCTCTTTCTTTTCAATCTCTTTCTCTCTCTCTCTCTCTCTCTCTCTCTCTCTCTCTTCCCCTCTCGCTAACGGGACAAGGAGGCAAACAGCACATTGGGAAAGGCGGCGGCCGGCAGGAAAGGTGGGGACGTTGGCGAGGGAGGAGGAGGGGGCTCCAATCCTAGGCTAGCCGGCTGCCGCACCACCTCCATGGCCAGCACTACGCCCCACTGGTCTAGCCTCGACCACCTCCATGGCCACCCTCACTTACCCGCCTCCTTAATTAGCCCCTCCTGCTCCGACACCCCTCCCCTACTCCTCCAACGGCCTCCACCTTCCCTCTTTTTGGTGCCTCCTTACAAGCACCCTCCTCCTCCTCCTCCGGCGACCCCGGCCCTCCCTAGCACCCTCCTCCTCCTCTGGCAATCCCCTCCCCATCACCCTCCTCCTCTTCCTCCGGTGATCCCTCCCCAGATTTGCCCGATGCCCAAGCCAACCAGAGAAGAGGTGGGGAGGATTGAGCTCGTCCTCTCTGGTCACCCTCTTGCCCGACCATCCTCCACTGTGCCTGCTGCTGCCGAGCCGCTTCCAACACCCCTTCTCTACCCTCTTCCTCTCCCTCTCTCCATTGATGATGATGAGGTGGAGGAGAAGGAAAGGGAGGCCATAACCCTATGAAGGAGGGAGGAAGGAGAGATCGTGTCACCGAAGATGTGAGGAGAAGGCCGGGTCGGGCCACCAATGAGGGGCCACTGGATAAGGAGAAGAAGCAAGGGAGGTAGGCAGGCTAGGTATTCTGCGATGACATGCAGTGTTAAGCAGTGGCGGCCCTGGTAGAGAGAGAGAGAGTTTAGAGACACAGGGAGAGATAGAGAGAGCGTGGATGCCACGTGGACTACCACCTCAGCGCTCTACGCACGCAAAATAGGCCACGTCGCACAAAACCAGTTTTGATCGGTCAAAAGACCAAATCGGCATGGTTTTGATAATCCAAGGGTCATGCACCTCAGGAGCCAAATTGTGTCTACAATAATAGTTCAGAGACCAAATCGACACCTTCTCCTTTTAGAAAAATAAAAAGCTTTGTTTGTGCCCCATCTTCAAGATTAAACTTTAAACGATAGTTATATATTATTGCATTTATAATACTATGAAAATATAATATTTTGAAGTATTTCTTGCAGCAAATGTAACAATATTTTTAAAATGATCGATCTAATTATATAAACAAATATCCTATTAATGATTGAAGATCACGAAGATTGACAGTCCAAAAAGAAGTATACAATGAATGGAATAGTAGTTAATCACCGTTGCATTTTATTTCCAGTGACAAACCAAAATCCGGGGGGCAGTGACCAATATGCAAATTCATATATACCATAAAAAAGAAATGGGTAATGCATTATCCTAGATGCCATTACATGCTCATAGTTACTTAAAAGAGTTAATTAGATACATGTCACTGCAAAGTGACCGATTTTGAGTTATGCCATTAAATGTCAAAAACCTGCCTAGTGTCACTCCTCAGTTGCAATCCTTCAAAATATACCATTTTGAACATTTTTGCCCCTTCCCCTCTTCAGAGTTACTTCTAATTTGCCTCCTCTCCTCTTTCCTCTCTCCTCTCATCTCCTTCTTTCTCCAGCCTCTGGCGCCTCCTCCGACAAAGAGCTCCCCCTTCATAGATCCTCCCCTGGCACACCGGTATGAGGTCTCGAGCTTGCCAGTGCGGAGCTCCTTCTCCCTTCCTAAATCCCTGTTGAGATCACCGCCACGAGATCCCAAGCTTGTCGACATGGATCTCTCTCTCTCTCCTTGGATCCTCCCTAAGCTTGTCGGTGTGGAGCTCTCTTTCCCTCCCCAGATCCTTCCCAAGCTCGCCTACGTGGAGCTCCCTTGCCCTTCTTGGGTCCTTCCCAAGATCGCTGGCATGAAACTCCCTCTCCCTCCTCAGATCCTCCCCGAGCTTGCCAGTGCCAAGCTCCGAGTAGATCGAGGACGACGCGGCGAGGTTCAAGAGGTGGCGGTTTAGAGGTGGCCAGCGAGAGGATGTCACTAGAGTTGGCCGTGGAGGAGGAAGGAGGAGAAAGGCAGGAAGGCTATATCGATGTAGAAGAAAGGGTGAGGGCAATTTGGTCCAATAATATTCGTAATGACATATTGTGGAGAATTGCAACTGAGTCGAAATAGGCCACTTTGAAGTGGCATGTATCTAATCAACCCTACTTAAAAAGCCGTATTGTTGAAGGGACATAGGTGGCCATTTGAAGGATTGAGTAATAAAAAAAAGTATAAGTGCTAAATACTTAGCGTTACCTTAGTCGTTTTCTAATTGTAATAGACAAACATAATTGCTAATTCTCAGTCAACTGAAATTTTCTTAACTATCAGTCAATTTAAAATTGCACTCTAGTAAGACTAAAATTGCACAGCTAACAAAGGTGCCATTTTAGTATCAAAATTGCTACTTATCGATTATCAGTTTTATTCGTTAATTTATATGCTTTGTTGATGCATAAATTTATCGAATACATGTGCTTACTTATTTTTCTTTTCCTATGTTTCAAGCAATCATATTTGTTTCCGTCAATCAATAATTGTACATTGGTAAAACTAAATTTGCACTTATTTATAATATGCAATTTTAGTATAGTTATAGTGTAATTTTATTAATAATCGGCTGACACTTATTTTATTATCAGCCAACTTGCTCTTAGTCGCTCCCACTAACTAATTGCCCCTATGGCCCTAACTATTCTACTCGGAAATGGGTATACTGCCAAATATATAATGCCTTGGACATAAGTTTGATGAGTCACCGGCGACTTGTATGCAAAGAGGCTGGCTAGGGATCCTTTAAATTTAGCACAGTACGCTGGCTAGTCCTTGCTTTAAGGTGTGGTGTGGGCCGGATCATCTTGTATGATTCATGTGATGTTGTTGACAGAAAGAGAAAGCATCTAGATCGACCAGCTCCAAAGTGAAAATACATAGATCATCAGCCTCAGAGGGGTAGACGACGACGATAGCCAGTGAAAAGAACTCGTCTCCTATATATACACGCACGTAGAGAGATCCTCACGCCCTTCATGCGACAGTGCACTGCCACAAGATCGTAGAGAGAGAATCAAGAGACGTAGAGAGAGAGAGAGAGAGAGGTAGGTAGGTGGTGGTCATGGGGAGGCCGCCGTGCTGCGACAAGGTGGGGGTCAAGAAGGGGCCATGGACGCCGGAGGAGGACATCATCCTGGTGTCGTACATCCAGGAGCACGGCCCGGGGAACTGGAGGTCGGTGCCGATCAACACCGGCCTGATGCGGTGCAGCAAGAGCTGCCGCCTCCGGTGGACCAACTACCTCCGGCCGGGGATCAAGCGCGGCAACTTCACGGCGCATGAGGAGGGCATCATCGTCCACCTCCAGTCCCTCCTAGGCAACAGGTAGCTAGTGCCTAGTAGCTGCACCCTTCATCCATGGATGATCAGCTTGAGCTTCACCATGCATGCATGGCGATTCACCGGCAGCTTTGATCATTGCATCGATCTATGGCGTGTGCCGTGTGCAGGTGGGCGGCGATCGCGTCCTACCTGCCCCAGAGGACGGACAACGACATCAAGAACTACTGGAACACCCACCTCAAGAAGAAGCTCAAGAAGCACCAGGCCATGGGTGCCATCTTCGCCTCCTCCTACGCGGAGTCTACCAACCCCGCCGCCGCCGCCGACCATGTCCTCGACCAAGGCCATCACCAACATATGATCGTTGCTTCCTCCAGCTCCAAGGTCGACGGCTACGGCGGTGCCCGCGGAGGAGCGGCCTGCAGCAATAACCCGGAGGCGGCGCAGATCATCACCCGGAGCTCGCCGTTCGCCGCGGGCTCCGCCGACGCCGACTGCGCCTCGTCGTCCTACGCCTCCAGCATGGACAACATCTCCAAGCTGCTCGACGGCTTCATGAAGAGCTCCACGTCGCAGAGTGGCGCCGCCGCCGACGTCAAGCCCGGCGTCGTCGAGGTCAACCCTCTTCTCTCCTTCGACCGCATGAGCGGCACCGATGCCCCCGCCGAGCTGGCCTTCGCCGCCGAGCAGCAGCCGGCGTCGTCGTTGCTGGTACACGGCGGCTACGACGAGATCGAGACCAAGCAGCAGCCGCTGCACCAGGCTCCACTGTCCTCGATCGAGAAGTGGCTGTTCGACGAGGCCGCGGAGCAGGTCGCCGACTTGATGGAGCTCACCGACGGCTGCTGCTCCGTCCCAATGCTCTTCTAGCTGAAAGAAAGAAAGAAAGGATTAACTAGTGTCACAGTCCAAATACACACCAGTATATGTTAGCTAGGTTAATTGTTCTTGCTTCACTCTTCGAGCTAGGAGGTAGCCATGGATGCATCCATGTGAGACACCGTGTGATCACTGATCAGTGCCGCCATCAAGCTAGAGAAAGGTCACTGATAGTGCATCTGACACTGGCATCAAAAGCCAGAAGAATAAGAGGGTAGACCGGTAGAAACAGGGATTGACAGGTGTTAAGAGTGTACGATATCATCGATCTGTAAGCATGATGTAACAAAGGGTAATCCGTGCTTGATTTCCATTATTTTTTGTTTCATATTTTGAGGTGATTTAGATCAGCCAGTGCGGTGTTGAATTGTACGGGGCATGGACGATACATAGTAAGAATTTTGTCAGGAATGGTGAAGGCTTCTGGTCTCGTCTGTGTTGGAGTGGACTCTGCAAGGACTTGCTGGTAGCCTGGTACTACTTCTAGTGTACAGTGTGACATATGAATGCCACCAAAAACTTGATAGTAGAAGAACGCTGCACGCACAGAGAGAGAGAGAGAGAGAGAGAGAGAGAGAGGGGAAGCTCTGTCTCTGTCGGCAACGGCAGATGGTCCCCGATCACATTCATTGCAAGAGGTAAACCTAGCCCCGTTTTCTCTTATTTAATCAGTGCAAAAATAATTCTTTTCTCTATAGATGGTCATTATGTTTACAAAGGAGAATTGCACAAGTTCTATGGGTTGTATAGTACTTAGAAAGTACCCTTCGAAGAAAGATCCGCATATTTTTGCAGAGATTTTGCAGGAATATATTGTTCGTCGATGGTGCCTGCCTCGCTAGTCATCAACATCACTGCAAATGCATTGTTGGATTGTTAAACATGAAATTAAGCAATGGGTTGTACTACGAAGGATGGCCATTAATACCCAGGAAAAAATGCTTTATTGCATGATTAAGACACGGGCTGTCGCGTCCCTCTCTGTTACACGTCCCTTTTATATCAATCTGCACGATCATCTGCTTCTAATGCAGCGTAGAATGCACAAACTTCGCATGGTGTATCAGACGGCAGTTTAGATCAGAGAAAAAAAAAAAACCTGGATTGGTGAGCAACCGTAAGATGTTGGAGTCAATCCCAAAGCCTACCGGCTACCGGTAATTTCAACTGCCTTGACCTGACCTGAACTAGCTAGCTTTAATTAATACAGCTACTAGCAGGTCCCCATGCATATTTCCCTAGGAAAAAAGCGAAACCAAGAAACTCGACGTGACAAAACATTAAAAAAAGAGAGATATGTGTAAGAAATTGAGAAACCTAATAACCAAAACGTTTAAAAATTGGGCCAATCCAAGGGGCAAAACGTAAAATGTAAGGTGACCTATCACTCGTTACAGACACAAAACCAAAAAACCTAATAGGACAAAACGTAAAATATATGGTGAGGCAATCACTCATCACCACTAAAAGCTTTTTAGTAGTATGGGCATGTTTTAGATCATGCCAATTCAAAAGAAAAAATGACAAGTACCATCTTGGTACTCCGAGCCGCTCCCCGAGTGACTCAGGGGGACGACCGCACCTTGCCGCCAAAGGCTACCTCCACTAGCATCTCTCCCCGCCAACACCATTGCTGGTGTGACGGATGTGGTAGGCCTCCTTCTTCCTTTTCTTCCTTCTTCTTTCCTCCTTTCCTCTTTCCTGTTTCCTGTCTAAGGCTAGTGTGGTGGCACGGATGGTTGTGGTAGCATTTTAGCACCATCGTCGTTAGCGACCTTGCAAGCCAAGAGCATCGTGCCCATTTGGCGCATCCTCCAGGTTGCTCGACAGCTCTCATGGCTGCAACAGCTTCCAAGACGGACGTATCTAGGTCGGAGGAGGTGGCCACCATGCCAAAGCACTGGTCCAAGCACAACAACGCTTGATAAGGAGCGAGGCAATGCGTGGGAGGCTAGATCTAGGGCATGGCGACAGGAAGGTTGCAAGCGACGAGTAGACCGAGTGCGGAGCACCACATGAAGCCTGGCTTTGGCAGCCTTCGCGCTGGCTAGGGTCCTAGTGTGGAGGTGGTTGGCACCGAGGGTGGCAAAAGTGCACAGCGGCTAGGCCCGGCTAGTTTGGCTTAGCAAGGACGAGCGTCGACGAGGAGCGAGGTAGGGCTTGAGGTGGCGACGTGCATCGAGCATCGCGTGTCCCATGACGCGATCAGTGGTAGCAGCGGCTGATGTCTTGGGCGAGCATCAAGCGGCATTGGCGGCTAATATCTTGGACAAGTGTCAGCGTCGTACAACATGATCGGTGGTGGTGGCGGCTAATGTCTCGGCCGAGCATCCTGTGTGGCAGTGGTGGCTAATGTCTAGGCCTATCGTCAGCTGCATCACGTGTCTTACAGGGTGATCGGTAGTGGTGGCGACTAACATCTAGACCGAGCATCATGTGTCCCTATGACACGGTTGGCAGCAGTGCCGGTTGACGTCTTGGTCGAGCATCGCGTGCGACAGTGGCGGCTAACTTCTAGGCCAAGCAACGTGTGGCTGACATCTCGATTGAGCATCCGAAACAATGATGGTGGTTGGCCTCTAGGCCAAGCATGACGTGTCTTGTAGCAAGATCGACAGCGGTCAGCAGCGTCATCTAACGTTTCAGCCAAGCATCCTTCGCGACAATAGCGGCTGATGATTAAGCCAAACTTTGTGTTCCCTGCAACACGGTTGACAACGATGCGCCTGTCGTCTTAGTCGTGCACCGCGTTTAGCGACGGCAGTTGACACCATGGTCATCCATTACGTGGGTGGCACGGAGACAGCCGACGTTGTCCAATGTAGGGAGCGTAGGGTGGTGCTGGCTGCTTGGTGGCCAAGCTGGCCATTGGTGGGTTGGAGTGCTGGGCCACTGGTTGTCATAGGACAGGACTACCCCTGCCCTTTCCAAATTTTTTTTAAAAAAATTGTTTCAGATCATACCAACCTGGTTGGAACAGAGTTAGACTCATCAAGCATGACTTTTCTTTTTTTAAAACAATAAGGCATGAGCTCTGCCATTACATTAAAAAAGAAGATTGTTTAGATTGTAAGGTCCAATGGTTGTGCCCAAGGGCACATACGCACAAAAGCGCCTGCAACATGACACTAGGGACTAAGGGCACGCTAGAAGCCCACACGAACACGTCACAGGCACAAGACTTTTCTTGACCCGGTCATAGTCCATGAGAAGCACAAACGCAAAGTCCATATCAGCTATGGAGTTCTTCAACCAATGGCAGGACGTTAATCTTCTGTTTTGTCAAGAAAAGAAGCATCATGATCAGCCATGTCAATTTAGAAAGAACAATCTCTACAAATTCTGCCGTGAAAAGATATGAAACGCCACACCATCTGGACGTAACTAAAGTTAGCACTAAACTCCATGTGCAAAAAAAATACAAAAACCTGATCAAAATGACATTATGTTTAGGTCATGTTTAACTGCATATATATTCAGATTACAGAACAAGATAAGCATCCGATCGAGTAGAAATATGCGTCTCAATCTCAGTGTAGCCATCGTAGTACAAAGGGGCCCAAGGCAGTACCATATGTCGCACGTGTAATTTAAATGTGTCAATGGAGTGTGCCAGGACAACCAACCAGCAAGCAATTATGTACGAAAGATCTATTCATGTTACCTCCATGGAGTACATAGACGAGCTCCATTGACCCTCCGTTGAAACCTCTTGAAGCACCAGTAAAGGTAGCAGTGTTGTCAACCAGCTATTTGCACATCTATTCTTCAACCACAGTAAAACTGGTGTTAGGTAGTTTTCAAACCAGACCAAATCCAGTCATCGACCAAGACAAATGTTTTCTTTGTTATTCGAAGGAATACTGAGGTCTTTGTGCAAAGCTATACCTTTTTCTACCTTTTCTAGGTGGTTGATGGCTATTCACAGTTACTACAACACCAAAGAAAAGTTCAGCCTAATGCTTTATTCATGTCTTGGTGAATCCTGGTTTGACATTTTTTAAGAAAAAAGAAGCTATACCTTCAGTAGTTTGTTAGACACCAACAGCAAGAGTGGTCTTCATCTGTAGAGGATGACAAGTCCTTGCCTAGCTAGTTGCTTGCATTTGTAGCTGTATGGGAAAATTCACACTCTATACTACATCATGGATTGAAAGACACAAGTTGCCATCTCCTTCCCTTCAGCATAAATCTGCAGACCAAAGTTGAACGATGTTATCACCGATTAGACCTAATAGGTATCCTCATGTTATACAAGACATTCGAAAACGATACATGCAATAGTGTAAGGATAATGTCATCATCAAGTGAAAAGGAAAGACGCCAACCCCTCTCCCCTCTTCTCCAGTATTTCTGCTGGTGTTGAGTGGGTGGGGGCCAGGGTTCACAAACCCGTTTCGGGACCCGAAACCGCCGTTTGGGCGGGCCGGCTTTTCGCCAAAAACCGGCAAACCGCTAAAAACCGATGAAAAACCGTTCAAATTCAAATTCAAACTGTTAGGAAGCAACTGACGAACGAGACGGTTTTTGGCGAGAAATCGGCGATTTTTACCCGCTAACCGCCGGTTTTAGCGAGAAACCGGTGGGTAAATCAGGGGAAACGTGGAAAATAAAAGGAGGTCTAGAAAAAATTTTAAAAATTGGGAAAAATTATAGATGGGTGAGATATATGTGTTGATAATTTTTGTAATCATGGAAAAAATTTGAAAGAATATTTGATAAATATATGACATCTGGAACATATTAATATCAAGTCAATAATTTGACATTCGGTATATCAATTCAATGAGATGAACCTTGTACATGTTTTGCTCCTTAATTGATACTATATGTTCCTTTAATTTTATAGAGCCATGACGCTTGTTTTGACGTATTTTTTGCCCTAGTTTGTGATATGCATGATAGTTTTCAACAAAAACATATATTTGAATAAGAAAAAAATTTGGCATAACCTTTGCTAAATATTCGAGAGTTGGAATATATCAATAGTAAGTGAATTGCATACATACATATATTGCATTGCATATGATGATAAATATATTTAATGTTTGACAAGGAATGACATTGTATTCGGCAAACATGAAGTACCATAGAATATCAATTGCAATACAAGCACTCCCTTAATATATATGGAACCAAATTAATTCATACATTCGTTGGAGATGATCCCAATCACGGTGAATAATTTTTGGGAGCCTTACCACGCATTCCATCCCATAGCTTGCCTATGTTTTGTGAAGTGAGAATGGTTAGTATAGTAAAAAAAAATTGTGAGACAAAACTCTGCTCATTGAAATGGTAGGCATATACTTCTCGTTCTAGCCACTCATACACATATCGAGCATGGGGCTGTGATGGTGCAACTGGCATGTTTGCATAAAAGGGGTAGCTGTAGGACTCAGATGTCGACGTGCTTGAGCTATCATGACGAGGATCCACTGAAATGGAATGCCTTCTATGAGTACCTTAACCTGTCCAGGTCTCCCTTTGTGACGTAGGCATCCCATGATCTTGGCCCTATGTGGCCCATCGGAACTAGCTCTCCCCTGAAAAACGTAGGGGAGACGGAGGCCGCGCAGTGTGTGCCCCAGTCTGTCCTCCATGTCCTCCGCCATCGTCATCTCCACCGCTCTCTGCGGAAGAACTGTCGTTGGACTCTTGGTACGGTGGACTCCTGCCAGAATCATCTGTGCTGTCATTGCTGTCCACCACGTCGTTATCAGCCTTTTCCTTCCCCTTTACCTTGGCCTTTTTTGGGACCTTTCTAGCTAGTTACTTTTGTTGCTTTCTTTTTCTAATATGTGTATCTCCCACTGTTTTCTCAGCCCAATCTGTAATTTCTGTAGCCTTGTCCTTTCCTTTCAATTGGGCAGTATCCAAGGAATGTGTGACAAGCTTGGAGGGAATTGGAGAGTCCGTGTCGCTGTCATCTTCGTCAAGCTCCGGTGGGACGTTAGACCTACCAAGCTCCATTCACTTTCTGATGGGGTTGTCATGGTCAGTCAAAGTCAGATGGACAAATTGGTCAATTGGATCCTCTTCAGGTTGTGTCCACCCTGGTTATTGTTGTGCCAGTCTAAGCCTAAGATTATAGTTCACATAAACTAGCTTATGAAGCTTCTTATATGAGAGCCTATTCCTTACTTTTGTATGGACGAAGGCAATTGTGCTCTAGTTCCTTTCACATCCACTTGATGAGCACACTTGAGAGGTTAGGCGTCTAGCAATCTTGGTGAGTGTTAGTGTCTCGGTGCTGAACATTCCCTACCAGTGAGCTGCAAGACATGTGAAGCATGGTACTAAATGGTTGATGTATCAAAATAAAAATGTGATCATTAGTAGATTGAACTTACCTGCATTAGTCCTCTCGCTCGTGCCATGCGCACAGCCAATGCGAAGGAGAAAGGATCAAACTTATTGGAGAAGCTCTTGGATTCGAGGAGCGCCTGAGCCACGGTTTCAGTGTCGCACATCTTCTCGAGTGCATCGCGGAGGTCGCCCATCATGTTCGAGGCAGTACCGAACGTGTACGACACCAGAGGGCTCAAGACGGCAGCTACACAAAGAAAAGAAGAGTTAGTTCACATGAAACACCAGTAAGGAGTACACAATTCAAAAGATGACAAATTTACCTGCAGAGACGTAGGTGTCATTTACTATGTCTGCCATCCTAGGGTCTATCACTCCCATCATCTTGTCGAGCCGAGCAGTGTCATTTGTAAGAATTCTTGCATACTCCTGGCGCATATTTTGGTATCTCATTAAGACCTCGCAAAGAGTATGGACCTTGTCCTGGTCAGCGAACCATAAGAAGCTGTACAGTGGCTCCACTTCCTTGTAAACATAAACCATGTTATTCCACCAACCGAGAGCCGACATGCATTGGTGAGCATACTTACCCTCTTCTGTCCTAACGAAGAAACTCCCTGAAAACACAGAAGATGCCATCCATCATATGAGTGTCCATATTTCATAATCATGTATCAATTGAAATAATGAAAAACACTCGGACCTAAAAACTCAGGAGATGTCATCCACTGCATGAGCTTCTCCTTTCTCCTCAGGAAGCTGTCTAGGAACATATAGTTTGTTCCAAATCGTGTAGCATTCCACTTCACCAACTCCCCACCGATGGCATTTTTTATCAAGGCATGCAACTTGTTTGAGTTGTAAAGCCATCTTGATATCTTTCGAGCACTTCGGATGACCTCCACATTATCCGGTCATGATCCAACCTCTTTGAGTATAAGATTGATCGTGTACGCCACACAAGGCTGCTAAGCAATGTGCTTATGCTCCCTGACCAGCAGCTGACAAGCCTTCTTGTAGTTGCTCCCATTGTCCGTGACAACCTGTACCACATTATCTGGACCAATGAAGTTGACTATTTCTTTAATCTCCTAAAATTCAAGTCATGTGTAGATAATATTAGAAAATGTGTACGACAATTATTCGAAAACCGTAATATGCAAATATGTTACCTTCAACAAGTAGTTGGCACTCTGCGTGTTCCCTGTGGCATCGACGGACTTGTGAAAAAATATCCTACCATGAGAACAGAGCATAAAATTAATTCTGCTCATCCCTGTTGGACCCATCTATGAATCACATATAATGGTGACCCCATAGTCCAACCACTCCCGCCGCCATTTCTCCAAGTCTTTCTTGATATCCCTCTCATTCTCGTCTAGGTACTTGCCATCAATTTCCCTCCCAGTGGGAGGGGTCACACCTTCACCTGCACAAATTTGATGTATAAGTATCCATAGTTCACACATAAGTATGAATTAAATTAATGCAACAACCGTACCTAGCTTCTATGTTTCCTTGATAGCAGCCACAAAGTAAGGGTCATCAGCCCTCCTCCTAGGGACTCCGAACATATGGTAAAACTTGGACCACACACTCCCTAACATCTCCTTGGCTGCTTTGCCTGCTTTAGACCAAGGCCCCCTATCAATCCTCGTCTGGACCGAAGCGGACGCTTGAGACAAATGGTAGTCAGGAGATCGGCCGCTGAACCTCTGCGAACTCAACCTACTCCCCAACCTCGAGGACCACTTCTCTGTCTGCGCGGCTCCACTGCCACCTCCGTGCTCGTACCTCGGCCCAGTCTGCGTCCTGAAATCCGCCTCCATGGTTGATTGCGCCGTTGCACGATGGATCTGTTCCTCCTCATCTAGCCCTGCCGTGTATGTGTCACACCAGTCCCTATGTCCTGCCGCCATTTCCTCTCGTCCGAACTGCTCTTGTACCCTCTCTCTCTTTTTCGATCCTTGATCCTATCCAACTCCCGCTGGAAATACTCCTTCACATTGGGAGAGAACAGAGTTGCAGCTAGCAACATCCTTCCCCTGTCCTGCGAGAAGGTGCTTCAACCTTGATGCGCCCCCGCCTTTCTTAGTTTTTTGACAGTATTTACATGTGAAACCTTTACCTTTAGGAGTCCCGTGGTTCCACACCTCGTCAACTACCCTGTCCGACATCGCGTACTATTTCCTGAAAACAACCACAACCACATTTACAAGTGTATTAGCAGTGTACTATTTTGAATTTTGCAAAGATGCACTAAATTTATGACCAATGCTCAGGTTCAATGGAAAGAAGCTAAACATGTAGCGATGTATCATATTTCTAAGACAGCACATTGATTCATAACAACCTAATATTTTTTTTACTACTTGCTAAAGAAATTTATGCATTCTTTCACGGGAAGTATTTGGTAAAGTTGACTTATTGGAATATTGATAATTTACCATAGCTTATACACCTCGCAGAACAAGTATTTGGTACCAAAGACTCCAGAATTGGAAACAAATTCTATTTGATAATAAAAGTACTTATTGGAATGAACTCTGCCAACATTATTTTCTAGCAATAGCAGTAGCAACATGAATAGAAATTTATGCAAACACACACACATACACACAGAGAGAGAAAGAGAGAGACTCACCGGCGGTTTCTCATCGAATAGGAGCTGCTAGCCAGCAGATCTCTCGGCTCCAAGTTTCTCCGGCGACAGGCAGGTGGCACGGCGGTGGGATCTGGCGGGGAAGCGGCGGGCTTGCTGAGAAGAAGCAAATGGCATGGGTCACGACCAGCCACCAATAAGTGAGGTTGGTGAGAGTGAGAGAGAGAGATATGGGACCTCCCATAGTCCTAAATAATGGTGTCAATTTAAAATTTTACTTTGTACAAAATGTTCTACAAAACTTCTAGTTTTTTATAAGATTTTTTTATTTTTTAAAATAATCAAATTCAAATTTAAATTTTTAAACCGGCCCGGGTAAAAACCGACGGTTTCTCAAACTGCCACCCAGTGGTTTGGCGAGAAACCGCCGGTTTTCACCGGTTTTTCGCGGTTTTGTGAACCCTGGTGGGGGCCCAGAAGTAATGGTAGGGGCTGTTCTTTTCGTCTAACCTTATGATACGAGCAGCATAACACCATCATCATTCCCTTCCCCTATTGCTGATCAAGACACTCTAAATCATTTACAAGGACCAATAACCCGCGCACGTGCTAAACAAATCTATCAACGGGTGAATTTCGCTCCTTACCAAGAACTATTTTACTTCTGAGAATCAGCTGCTACCTAATGCAAGTATTTTAACTATTCTCAGATATAAAAACAATGCAAGAGGCATGAACACCTGTGAGAAGATGAAGAGGAGGGAAGACAAGTCAACAACCAAGCAATGAATGCAAAAGTCATCAGCTCGGCTTTCCAAAAGTAGGCTGCAATCAAACTCTCATAGAAGATGCATCCGGACTCCGTTTGAGGTGTTTGACCACAGCCTGGAAAGCTTACCTCCTAAGCTTTCCAATGGATCCGGCCTCGCCCTCAAATTCATCTTGAGCACGGAGATATCGTGAAAAGATTATGGCGACCAAATCCTGTCCAACTTCAACCTATCCCAACTCTTTGTGTGCTGCGCCACACTTAATGGGACAGCTGGTCCATGTTAGACCTGATCATGCGCAGCCCGGCCTGGCGACCCGGCCCGTTTTTTCGGGCCGGGCCCGGGCCTACAAAAAATAAAAAACCAGAGCAAAGTCAGGCTTCGGGCCGAGCTTTTGTCAAGATTTCAGCTTGGCGGGCTTGGGCCAGTTTAGCAAAAAAATCGGCCGGGCAGGCTCAGTCAAAGTGACCGGTTTTTCAAGCCGGCCCGACCGGCATGATCAGGTCTAGTCCATGTAGTGCACGTATTTACCAGCTAAACCTCTTTAGCTTCCTCTCCTCTCCTATATGTAGGAGGCACCCCCCTTGTGTTAGAGGAGACTATTTTGAAACTAAAACAAATTATGCATGTTCTTGGGTATTCATGCCACAGGCTGAAATCTTCCTAAGATTGTGTATTCCTTCTCGTTGTTCTTGCAAACTCTTTGTAATTGCAGCGAGGATTGTATTCGCTTGACGTGGTCAGGTGGAATCCCTATTGCGTGAGGTTGGGCGAACTCGGTGTCGCAGGTTGCTACACGGGCAGCGTATTGGCCGCACCACATTCGTCAAGTTTCATGTGTATCTTCGATTCTACGCCGTGAAGGTCAGGCACCTTCGTATCACCTTATTTGCTGATCTTCTTATTTGCTGACTTAGAGAGTCTGACATGCTTCGTTTAACTTGCTTTTTAGAGTTTTGGTACACACCTTCATGACAAAAAAAAAAAGAATAGATTGAAAATACCAAAGCATTGGTGTTTTCGAAATCGGAGATAAGCAAATAAGTAGATAAGCCATAGAGAACAGGGTCTTAGATTTCTTTACTTTCTTCTGTTCTGTTTCCTAGATTAATTTGTTCTAGTTTGGTTCTTCTCCAATAAATTATTAGCCAGATTTTCTATACCCGATACCCATGATAGGTTTTACCGGACGGACTCACCTAGATGACAATGACAATGACATGCCTACGCTGAAGATTAAGGATCTGTTTGGTTCGTGGCTAAGTGTGCCATAACTAACCTTAGTCGTGCCATAGCGGCTTAGGCACTTGTTTGGTTCACTGCTAAGCATAGGCTCGCCGCAAGTCCTTAGGCGCGTCGCCACTTGGTCGCCACAGAAAATTTCGCCGAAGGTGTGGCGGCCGTTTTCACCGTCACACCTGCCTATGGCGCTAAGGCGTGCGGACAGAGCACCTCCTTGCGACACCAGGCGGCGGCCGCCATCAGTACCTCGTCGTCATCGGACTGGAAGGCGCGAGCTGGTAAGTTGAAGGCGCCGTCGAGCCAAATCGAGGGAAGGTGTCGACGCCAGTTCGCGGCCGTAGCCCGCCGCTGGCGAAGCTCTGCTGGCTGAAAGCATCGCGATCGCTTCAGCTGCAGCTGCGCCATTACGCGCGCATCGAGCCGCCGACGCCCACGCCGACGCCGGCAGCCGCCACGCCCACGCCACGCCGACGCCGACGCCACGCCCACGCTCTGCTGGCTGGTGCCTCAACACCGCCACGCTCGTCGCGCCGCCTCGCCGAGCCGCCGCGGTCTTTCTCCCCCTCTCTCCTTTCTCTTTTCTTCCCTCTCTCTCTTCTTTCTCTCTCCTCGCGCGCTTTCTTTCCTCTGCCCGTGCTCTGCTTCTAGTATTCTACGTAGCTCCTCTAAAGCCACGGAAGCAAGGATAAGGATGGGGAAAATGGGCAAGAACTTTTTGGGGAAATTTTACATTTTAGTCCATAAATTTTTATATATTTCATAAGGACATTAAAGGTCTTCAGAAAATATGACAAAAATATATTATGGACATAATTCTATTTTATGCTAATACATAATTTCTTTAGATTGTTCGAATTTTATTTTAAGTAGTGTATTAACTGACGATTTATTATTATTTTTATTGAAAGCAAAAATAGGATGTTATAGATAGGAGCTCTTGTAAATATTTATGATATATCATGAACTTTCGTTTAAGTATTGTCTTATAGTTAGTGATGAATTCTTGGTTATATTATGATGGCATTATATTTAATGGTTTTTGGATGCTCTATAGTCCATGCAATGTTCATTTTTCAAAATGTGTGGCAACCAACCAAACACCTATCACAACTTCTTAGCCCTGCCTAAACTGAGGCATAAGCACAATCCAAACAGCTGCCACAGATTTCTTAGGTGAGCCTGACCTTAGGCGTGGCAGCAAACCAAACAGCAGCTAAGTTTAGGCAGTTTAGTCATGCCACACCTGTGGCAAGCTGCTAAGCTTAGGCTAAGCATTTTTAGGCAGCAACCAAACAGGCCCTAAAACAGGGCTGAGTTGGGTAGAAGTGGAGATCCACAAGTATAACTGGGTATAATTCAGTGGAACTAAGCTCTTGTTTGACAAGTACCAGCACTCACTAGAAAAATCAAGGAATTGATGATAAGCAGAGAGATTCTGGAAATATATAGGGCCATGCCAATGACCTAGCAGGTTACATTTATTTTCAAATAAAAAGTGAAATTAAAATTATAATCAACTATGTGGTTGCTGTTGAAATTACAGTAACCTGCATAGTTAATGCTATGAGGTTTAGGATTTAAAATATCTGTGTCAGTATAATAATCACACATTAATGTTACAGGTACTCAATGGACCTAATTTTTCCCTGATTTTACAGGTGATCTATACGGAGGGAACATCACACAGGCACATGACACTTAATGACCTAATTAGACACTACTAAAAGGATACCCGTCGATAGAAATTTGCAAAAATAAAGAGACCGAATTGTTCATTCTTGAAGACCAAATTATTTAGAACTGGCAAGTATAACCACTGGAATTGTTAAAAAAATCCAAACTATTACATATGCGATCAAAAGAGAGATAACTAGGAGAGAAAGAGCACTTCCTTAGAAAAAGATCCTCCAACTATACAAAAGAAAATAAGTTGTGCAAAGTTGCAAATATAGACACAGTTACTGATACAGATGTAACGAGCGTGGGGTATGCATTACAAGAGAACACCCTGTGCTACAAGCTCGAAAGGTTGTCTCAACAAGGACATCTTTGGACAGTGCTTCAACTTGTTCATATCTTAGTTCACATGAAAATACTAGTGTACAGCATAATCATCAGAGAGTTAGTAGCATACCTCCCAACTACTAACCAAACTAGCACTGCAAGGACCACCTCAGCCAGCCAATTCTTTTGTTGTTGAGCAAGGGCACCACAGCTAGCCACTGTCTTCAGTCTTCAATTAAATCTTAATAGCCCTGTTCCTACCACATTATTTTTATGAGAGCAATATAAATACCATTCTATTCAAAAGAATGCTGTCAGGCTCATATGAAATAATTTTTACATCTAGGAAGAGCACAGTACATTATGCATATTTTACCTAGCTAATAAACCTTGCAAAGGCTGCAGAAATTACAGGGTGCAATACTTGTATCAGTACTTGTTTGGAGTGCTGGATCTCATGTGTATCTGTACAAGTGATGGCAAAGTGAGAAGAGAGACACAAGTTGAAGGTAGCCATAAAGTTCCTTTAAAAAGAAGATAGCTATAAATGGAAGCTGCACCTGCTATGATAGTCATGTGAGTATTTGTAGACTACTAACCAAAACTAATGAATAGGAAAAAGAACATATGACACACTTACTTAGGGTTAGCATATAGCAAAGAAAACCAATGTAGCCTAGAATCTGCAGCAAAGTTGGACCTTTCTAATTGCCTAGTTCACAGCACTGAAATTTCACTCGCATTACATGTCCAATACAGGGCGCTTCTGTTTGAGAAATATCAATAGGTAACTGAGCAACTTATACAACAAATAAAAATCAACCTCAAAATCTTATTTTAATTGTCAGTTTTCACATCATAAGCACATCCATATTTATTGGAAACAATTTTGTAACCAACTATTCAATGCAGATTTTCCCCACCAGTGAGCTATCAATATGCTTGATATGGTGTTCAAAAGGCTATGAAACAAGCCACATTACCTACTATATTCCAGCTTATGTGTCAAGGTCCCAGGCCATAGGCAAAGAGCTAGACTAAGATGTTTATTCATTTGTTACAATTTGGGTGCAAATTCAAACTAAGAAAGATCGCAATATCTTCCTGTCAGGGAAATGAATATGAATTCATTGTTGCAGGTCCATCTGTTGATTGTATGTTTTGAGAAAAGAAAACCTCAGAATGTGTGGTTGTCGATTGGCAGTTATGAGTTATGACAAGAGTATCAATATTAGACAAAGCCAATGTTCCTCCTTTTCAGTTCAGAAAGCCAATATGCTCGTCCAGAAACTTTCAAAGAGCATATTGACAGGAGTCCCAGTATTGGACTGAAAAGCAGAAATTTTCTGGTTGGTGTTGTCAAGAGGTGGTCAGTAATCATAAGTTCCCAGATTATGAGTTTAAGGATTAGACGAAGAAAATATTCCTTCAATTTATAATGAATTGGAGTCACTTTTCACACCATTCTCTCAGGAAAACACATCATTGTTTTTTCCCTCAAAGCCTTCAACACATTGACCTTTGAAAACAAAATTGAATACAAAATCCATATAGGCTAGTTTAGAATGATAGAGTACGGCTAAGAGGACAAATACTAGGGATTGAACAAAATCTAAGACCATTTTTGCAACACATAGTCCAAGAGTGAGGAAAGAGGAAAACAATTTAAGCATCAGCACAAAGAAAGATACATGGGAAGTTAGCAAATCAAAACGATGGCCATTTAAAAAATAGAAGCAAATTTAGTGTCAGAAAGGTCCCAATTGATCAATTTGATTATTGATTGATTCGTTTATCAAGAAAGAGGGAATTGAACTAGTCGCTAGACAAACTCCATGAAGATCGTAAATGTATTTGATCTTATGTAAAACAATCATCACACTCTGAAATCACAAGTGGAAGTTGTTTCACGCACAGCTTAGTTGCTTTTGGAACACCAATTCGTACTTCTCTCAGTGTAGAAAGTAAGATAAATAATAAAGTACATCTCCCCACCAATAAAAAAAAGAAATAAATTTGCAATATGGACTAATAATTCGAGTCTGATGATGATTATTCTTAGTAGTATTATGTCATTGTCAATCATAATTTAATGGGGGAAGCTTCACACTAATTATTCCAGCTGCAAGGAACTGGCATGGCCCACCAGTTGATTGCAATTCCACAGGAACACAAGTATCAAAATAAGCAATTTATTATGAGGTTCGGAGATTGAGAACGACCAAGTAAACCAAAAAGAACAGCAAGTCAAACAGCACGAACAACCCTAGACAACATGTTACATGTGGATATACCAAGTCTAAGGTAGTCTTTCGATTGATGCAAACTAAACAGGGACAGTACAAAGCCCTTCCGTCAAGTTGTGGTCAGAACTGTTCACCGTTTCCGATCAAATCAATGCAGCCTGATAGCAACGACACACACAATGCATATCCTTTTCAACTAGAAAAATACTATGAAAGGGGAAGAAAGAAGAGGAGAAACAGTGCACAATGGATTCGTTTGATGTCTTTATCAGAACTTCAATTTTCCGCGAGGCTCATGTGTACGTGCATCATACTCAATTGAACCCTAGTTGACATCCATCATCCTTGGTCAGCACTCGTTTTGGCCTTGCTAAGTAGACCTAAATACAGGAAAAACATGAGCTACACATGAGGGGAAATTGGGTTTGTCAGGATGGAAATCATAGAATTTTATTAAAAAAAAGGGGAAATTTCTTACCGTCCTGGCGTACTGAAGAAGATGAACGGAATGTTGAGCGCCGTGGCTGACGGCAGCGAGATGATCAGATGAGACGCTTCGGGCGGCGACGTCGGCAACGCAGAAAGAGCTCCGCGATGGCGTCGTGCTCGGTGGCGACGGCGAAGTCGTAGCTGGACGGAGACACCTCCTAGAGGTAGTCGAACGTGCACGGAGAGGCCTGAGATCGGTGGCCGGGCGGCGGCGACGGCGGTGGCGGCCTCCTCTCTCAGGAACGGCAGCGGCGGTGGCATAGAAAAATGAGAAAATTACATATATGCCATCGCCAAGAGATGACACGTCACCTATTTGGCACCCGCAGATGGGATACATTAAATGCTACCGCCATCGTTTGCTTCCATATTTTTATGCCATTTTGGCTTTTTTAATCCTATCTTGCCTATTTTCCCCTTATTAGCACTATGAAAGGACAACTTTGCCCCCTTTCTTCTTCTCTTGAGTCCGATCTCGCTTCTCTCTCCTCTTCGATGGCGAGCCACCAGCACCTCCCTCCTTCGACGGCGAGCCAAGCGACACTCCCTCCGAACCCTAGCTCGTCGACGGCGAGCCTGAGCCAAGCGATGACGACTCTTCTGGGCCGTCCGCGGCCGCGACGTCGGCGGTGCTGCCCAGGTGCTTGCGCTCCACGAGGAGGGCCGCGTCGTCTCCCTTCTGTCACCGCTGCCAACTCCATCGCTAGAGGATGGCCTCCATCCTCAACACCGTCAACTCCATCCTCGACGCCGCCGCCAACTCCACTCTCGAAGGAGATGGCCTCCATGACGCGGAGCAGTGTCTCCCTCTCGGCGGGGCCCAGGGCGAGCTCGCCATCGTCGGGAGAGACACGACCCAACAGCTGCTCCTTTCAAAGGGACTGGTAAATAGAGAAAAGGGAAGAAAGGATTTTTTAAAAAAAGACCAAAATGGTATAAAAACAAGGAAGCAAATCTTGCTGTTGCATTTTAAAATATCCTATCTACGGTTGGCAAATAGATGGGTCCATCTCTTGGTGATGACATATGTAATTTTCTTTAAAAAAAATGTGGACGACGTGTTTGACAGTTTTGAGAGAGAATCCTTTCTATAGCCCATTACCGCTTCTTCAAATCTTGCAAATGTGTTTGGTCTGATCCAATGAAATGGGGCGAGAAGGCAGGATAATGCTAAACCCAGCACAGTGATGAACCATTTTATCTGGTAATCTGGAATCTCAACAGTGCCCACCTTGGAATATTGCAATTCTCAATTAAACTTACAGTACAGCACTGTTGCAAATAAGGCAATCCTGTCCTGTATTGTTAATGATGAGCATTTGACTTGCATAGCTTTACCGCACTGATGCAAATAAACTTGCATAATTTGCATGTATCAAACTAACAAGTTCACAGTTGTGCATTTTTTTTATTGGAAACAAAGGACTTCTTTTGGTTGACTATGGTTAACATAGACCCATGCTGCAGTTTTTACCGTACTCATAAGAACGATGTATCTGTGACAATTGATTGATCGTTCCTAGTTTTCTGTACTACAACATACGAAACCAGTCAAATCACTTACTGCTACATATCAACCCAAATGGTCTGAATCACCCAGGTCATAATGCCTTGTAAAATATCAAAGTCTGGCGTACTTTGGTACAGTCAAAATTCAAGTGAATTCACAACATCTGTACAGAAGCATTCAACAAATTGACTGTATTCTTGTGGAACAGCCAGGGTTTTAAAACCCGAACCGGACCCCGAAACCGCTCAGCTGGTGGGGCGGTTTTTCAGAAAAAAAAAGCGCCAAAAACCACCAAAAACCGGCAAAAATCGCTCAAATTCAAATTCAAACGGGCAAACAAGCTGCGGCGGCCCGGGAAGTTTTTAGGCGGTTTTTTGCCGGGAAACCGCCGGTTTTGGCGGTTTACCGGCGGTTTTGGGATAAAAACCGCTAGGGATAAGTGGAAAACCGTGGAAAATGGAAAAAAAAAAAAAAAGAAAAGGAAAATAGGTCTGAAAAAATTTTAAAAAATTGGAAAAAATCATAGATGGGTGAGATATATGTGTTTGTAATTTGTTTAATTATGGAAAAATTTTGGAACAACCTTTGATAAATATATGACATATTGAACATTTGAATATGAAGTCAATAATTTGAACAAGGTGGTTTCCAACAAAAATATCAATACGAAATCAATTTAAACATATGAATTTGAACATATCAATATGAAGTAAATAATATGAAGTCATAATGTGATATGAATGGTAGTTTTCAACAAAAATTTTGGCATGACCTATGCTAATTATTTGAGAGTTGGAACATATCAACGTTAAGTGAAATGCATACAAACATATATTGCATTGCATAAGGTCAAGGTCCATACATGTATTGCATTACAGTACAAGCACTCTCTCAATATATATAGATATATATATATGACCAAATTAATTCATACCAAAATATGGAGATGATCCCAATCATGGTGAATAATTTTTTAGAGCCTTAGTACGCATTCCAGCCCATAGCTTGCCTAAAATTTGTGAAGTGAGAATGGTTAGTATAGTACGAAAATTGTGAGACAAAACAAATTTGAATAAATCACTTGTTGTAATCCTCAGTGGAGAACAGAATTAATCCCTCTTGTTTTGCCAACTGCACTTTATATCCATGCCAGGACAAGCCGGTCCATACGCTCATTCGACTCCACTGATTCAAATGGTAGGTATATAATTCCCCTTCTACCCACTCATACACATATCGAGCACGGGGCTGTGGTGGTGCAATTGGCATGTTTGCATAGGAGGGGTAGCCGTAGGACTCAGATGTCGACGTGCTTGAGCTATCCTGACGAGGGTCCACTGAAATGCAATGCCTTCTATGAGTACCTTGACCTGTCCAGGTCTCCCTCTGCGACGTAGGCATCCCATGATCTTGGTCCTGTGTGGCCCATCGAAACTGGCTCTCCCCTGAAAAGCGTAGGGGAGACGGATGCTGCTCAATGTGTGCCCCAGTCTGTCCTCCCTGTCCGCCACCATCGTCATCTCCGCCGCTCTCTGCGGAAGAGCTATCGTTGGACTCTTGGTATGGTGGACTCCTGCCAGAATCATATGTACTTTCATCGCTGGCCACCTCGACGCTATCAGCCTTTCCCTTCCCCTTGACCTTGTGCTTTTTTGGGACCTTTGTAGCTATTTTTTTTTTACTTTCTTTTTCCAATATGTGTATCTCCCACTGTTTTCGCAGGCCAATCTGCAATTTCTACAGCCTTGCCCTTCCCTTTCAATTGTGCAGTATCTACTGAATGTGTGACAAGCGTGGAGGGGATTGGAGAGTCCGTGTCGCTGTCATCTTCGTCAAGCTTCGGTGGGGCGTTAGACCTACCATGCTCCATCCACTTTCTGATAAGGTTGTCATGGTCAGATAAAGTAAGGTGGACAAACCGGTCAATTGGATCCTCTTCAGGTTGTGTCCACCCTGGCTGTTGTTGTGCCAGTCTAAGCCTAAGATTGTAGTTCACATAGACTAACTTATGAAGCTTCTTATATGAGAGCATATTCCTTACTTTTGTATGGACGAAGGCAAAGGTGCTCCAGTTCCTTCACACCCACTTGATGAGCACACTTGAGAGGTCAGCCGTCTAGCAATCTTGGTGAGTATAGGTGTCTCGGTGCCGAACATTCCCCACTAGTGAGCTACAAGTTATGTGAAGCACTCAATTAAATAGTTGACATATGTACTGAAAATGTGACCAATAGTATATACAACTTACATGGATTTGTCCTCTCATCTCGTGCCATGCGCACAGCCAACGCGGAGGAGAAAGGACCAAATTTATTAGAGAAGCTCTCGGCTTCGAGGAGCGCCTGAGCCGCGGTTTCAGTGTCGCACATCTTCTCGAGTGCATCGCGTAGGTTGCCCATTAAGTTCGGGGCAGTCCCAAACATGTACGACACCAGAGGGCTCAAGTACGCAACTGACGAAGAAAAGAAGAGTTAGTTAACATGAAACAACAGTACGAAGTATTCAATTGAAAAGATGACAAATTTACCGGCAGAGACGTAGATGTCATTTACTATGTCTGCCATTCTAGGATCTACCACTCCCATCATCTTGTCGAACCGACCAGTGTCATTTGTGAACAAGCTAGCATACTCCTGGCGCATATTTTGGTACCTCATTAAGACCTCGCCAAGAGTAGGGAGCTTGTCCTGATCGGCGAACCGTAAGAAGCTATACAGTGGCTCCACTTCCTTGCAAACATAAACCATGTTATTCCACCAATCGAGAGCCGCCATGCATTGGTGAGCATACTCACCCTCCTCTGTCCTAACAAAGGAACTCCCTAAAAACACAGAAGATGCCATCCATCATATGAGTGTCCACATGTTATAATTAGGTATGGATTGAAATAATGGAAAACACTCGAACCTAAAAACTCAGGAGATGCCATCCACTGCATGAACTTCTCCTTTCTCCTCAGGAAGCTGTCTAGGAACATGTAGTTTGTTCCAAATCGTGTAGCATTCCACTTCACCAGCTCCCCACCGATGGCATTTTTCATCAATGCATGCAACTTGTTTGAGTTGTAAAGCCATCTCAATATCTTTCTTGCACTCCGAATAACCTCCACATGATCCGTCCATGATCCAACCTCTTTCAGCATAAGATTGATCGTGTGCCCCACGCAAGGCTGCCAAGTAATGTGTTTATGCTCCCTCACCAGCAGTTGACAAGCCTTCTTGTAGTTGCTTCCATTGTCCGTGACAACCTGTACCACGTTATCTGAACCAACGAAGTTGACTACTTCTTTAATCTCCTGAAATTCAAGTCATGTGTAAATAATATTACAAAGTGTGTATCTAATATTATTGTGAAATCGTAATATGCAAATATGTTACCTTCAACAAGTAGTTCGCGCTCTACGTATTCCCTGTGGTATCTACGGACTTGTGAAAAAATATCCTACCATAACAACATAGCATAAAATTAATTATGTTCATCCCTGTTGGACCTGTCCATGAATCACACATAATAGTCACCCCATAGTCCAACCACTCTCGTCGCCATTTCTCCAAGTCTTTCTTGATGTCCTTCTCATTCTCGTCTAGATACTTGTCATCGATTTCCCTCCCAGTGGGAGGGGTTACACCTTCACCTACACAAATTTCATGTATAAGTATCCATAGTTCACACACAATAACAAATTAAATTAATGCAACAACCATACCTAGCTTCTGTGTTTCCTTAATGGCACCCACAAAGTAAGGGTCATCAGCCCTCCTCCTAGGGATCCCGGACACGTGGTAAAACTTGGACCACACACTTCCTAACATCTCCCTGGCCGCTTTGCCTGCTTTAGACCAAGGCCCCCTATCAATCCTCGTCTGGACCGGAGTGGACGCTTGAGACAGATGGTAATCAGGAGCTCGACCGCTGAACCTCATTGAACTGGACCTACCCCCCAACCTGGAGGACCCCTGCTCTGTCTGCGTGCCTCCACTGCTACCTCCGTGCTCGTACCTCTGCCCAGCCTGCGTCCTGAAATCCGCCTCCATGGTTGATTGCGCAGTTGCACGGCGGATCTGTTCCTCCTTATCTAGCCCTGCAGTATATGCGTCACGCCAGTCCCCATGGCCTGCTGCCATGTCCTCTAGTCTAAACTGCTCTTGGACCCTCTCTCTCTCTTTCGGTCCTTGATCCTGTCCAATTCTCGCTGGAAATACTGCTTCACATTGGGGAGAACAGAGTTGCAACTAGCAACATCCTTCCCCCGCCCTGCCAGATGGTGCTTCAATCTTGATGCTCCACCGCCTTTCTTTGTTTTCCGACAGTAATTACATGTGAATCTTTTCCCATCCAGAGTCCCGTGGTTCCAGACCTCGTCAACTGCCCTGTCCGACATCGCGTACCAATTCCTGAAAACAACCACAACCACAGGTAATTACATGGCTAAGTACCAATACATGTGCATGTTGAAATTTTTGAACCCTGCACAGATAATTACATAGCTAAGTACATGGCTAAGCACTAATTTTCTTCACGCATGCCAAACATATAATTACATGTGCATGCTGAAATCAAGCACTTTATTGATCTAAATTCATGAATATAAACTACATGTGCATGCTGAAATCAAGCACTTCATGAATATAATTTTTTTCCAAACAGAGAGAGAGAGACAAATCAAGCACTTCATTAATCTAAATTCATGAATGTAAACTACATGTGCACTTCATTAATCTAATTTCTGTATCTTTTAAAGTAGCGTTCAGCTGATAAAAAAGATAAATTGTGGATCCTAAAAATAACAAATTTTCTGTATCTCTTAATTTTAATTTAGACAAGGTCTCTCACATCTATCTAAGTCACTTCTAAGTCACACTGACACCGACTATTATAATCCTTTGATGGCTTCCTTATCATTTCGCATGCTCCCTAATCCAGCGGCTTAAAAAAAGTTTAGGAGTATTGACCAAGCAATCACTCCATCGCATCGCCATATTCTAAATTTCTAACCCACAGTTCGCTCTCACACATCAACTGAGACCCTCTCACTTGTGCACTTCATTAATCTAATTTCATGAATTAAACTACATGTGCAAGCTGAAATGAAGCACTCCATCAATACAAATTTTTCCAAACACACAGATCTAGAGAGAGAGAGAGAGAGGGAGAGGGAGGGACCGGGCGGCGGTTTCTCGTCGAGGAGGGGCGGCTTCTCGCCCGGTTGCGCCCGCTTCTTCCTTCAACGGCGGCGGGCAGGCGACACGACGGTGAGATCCGGCGGGTGAGCGGTGGGTCGAGGCGAGCGTGGTGAGGGGAATAAGAAAATGTGGTCACAGGCAGAGCTATCAGCTGCTGCCGGCAGCACTAAAGCCGAATGCTCACGGGTCCACTGTACATGCAATAATGCATGTCAATCAAATTCACTCTCCTAGACATAATTAGAGGTCTCAATTTAAAATTTTACTTCATACAAACCCTTCTAAAAACCATCTAGTTTTTTATAAGATTTTTTCTTAATTTTTTTAAAAAATCAAATTCAAACTCAAATTTTTTAATTTGCCCGGGCAAAAACCAGCGGTTTCTGAAACCGCCGGCCAACGGTTCGGCGAGAAACCGCCGGTTTTCTGCGGTTTTGGGCGGTTTTTTGAACCCTGGGAACAGCACAATAAATTACTTCTCTGCATGGTTTCAAAAATCGTCGACAAATCGCAATCTGCTGTGATTTACCGCGAAATCACGGCGGCTCGATATCAGCAAATCACGAATTAAATTCAAAATTTTGATTCAATTTAAAATCAGTTTGGATCGATTTATCGAAGTTTGGCTCGAGATTTCGAAATTCCAATACCGATTTTTTGTTTTCAAACAATTTATCGAAGAAATCGGTCGATTTATCGATAAAATCGACCGATTTCTCGAAAAAACAAGCGATTTCGATTTATCGAAGAAATCGACCAATTTATCGAAGTTTGGCTCAAGACTTCAAAATTTCAATACCGATTTTTTTTGTTTTTAAACGATTTATTGAAGAAATCGACTGATTTATCGAAAAAAACAAGCTATTTCTGATTTTTTAAACCTCTGGTTGATTTAAAATTCAAAACTCAAATTTTAACCGATTTTCCGCGATTTGCTGCGGCAAATCGCTGCAAATCAAAAATCGGGCCTGACCGATTTTTGGTCTAAAATCGATTTTTCAAACCCTGCTTCTCTGCAACAGAAGTACTTTGTTTTGAAATAGCATCTTCTGATTGCAGGAATAGTATGAAACGCACAAAAGCAATAAACCAGTGCATTGACGAAACAAAGTTTTTGCAACACGCTAATTATACCATGTGGAGCAGAAGATATGAAAACCGTATATGCAAGTTCATGAAAGAGCATAGCAATGTACAGCTACCAGGCATATTTTTAGGTTTACACTTTATATTCATCTGCCCTGACCCCTAGCCAAGAAAAAAAAAGTCAAATGCATCAACATATACTTGTAATGTTGTAATAAGAACAAATTCATATTTAAGATGGCTTGTACAAAGAACAAGTTGGTCACATACTAGAGAAAAGCATGTTAGTTTACACAGTTTAAGAACTTCAAGTAATGATATTGATACAGAGACAAGTACAGCGCTATTCTAAGGCACATGCTTAAGCAAGTACAAATACAAACATCCATTCTATCAGGTAAAGAAAACCAGTAAGCAAATATACCTTGCCCCATATACATTGAAATCAAGTTTGCATCTGAATCTATTGATCTGACCTTAGCTAATGGAGCGGTTAAACAGCAGAGCAATCTCTCCTTTATCACTAAAAACACAATCATTGAGTAACTAACGTTTCAAATCACAATGCTTGTCAGGCTGCTATCCCTAATTTGGTGAAAGATCAGGTGGACAATGAAGGAAGATACAACATGGCATGAACCACCAGGCACCAGTCCTCAGCCACTTTTATTTGGAGAAGAAAGCCTCATGTTCCCATCTTGGGAGTGAAAAGAATCATTAGCCCTAGACAAGCACACCGTCAGAGCTTCTCCGTTAGCCGGATCATGAAAGAACTGACCGCAACAACATCGAGAACAATCCATGACGACTCAAACATGTCATGGAAATAGTCTGCACCGATCTCCTCTGCCGCTGACCTAAATGCATTACCAAACGCATTCCCCTGAACAGCCCCAAGCCTTGGCTTTCCACATACCCCGACGACCAGCACCCTCTCAGGCTCCCTTGCTAAGCAAGCACATATTAGCGGCTTCATCCTCGCACCCCTCTCCTTCAGTGCATCCATCAGAAAGAAGCAGAATTTAGTAAGGGCCTGCGGGTGGCACAGCTTATGCGTGTCCACTGGGTCATCAAGCTTCACCCACCGGAACTTCTTTGCACTCCGTATGAATCCAGTCTTGGTAATTGCCGAGCTTCCTTGCCTCAATATCGCCCTCTGGATCTCAATTGCAGATTGCATCCCTCTCCTCAACTGATCAACATTGCTCAGTGACAATGCAGAGTATGCAACCCAAAACTGCTCAGCAGCAGATGACTCCTCTGAGTCCTTAACCTCAGCATTCAGTGATTCTAGCAAAGCTGTGACGCCATACACAACATCCGCAGCTGAAACCTTGGATCGGTACCCATGCACCCTCAAGAAGCTCCGGTAGTAGAATTCAGTGAGCCCATACTCGGGCAAGAACCGATCAAACTCATCACGCATCTTCCTCTTGACCTCCATGCTCATGTACTGGAAGCTCTTCTGGCAGTCGGCAAGCGGGAACCCCATCCTCGCCAGAAGCAGCTTCAGCTTCTTCAGACCATTGTCGCTCCATGTCTTGAGCTTTGTTGCGACGTAGGAGGAGCAGAGCATGGAGTCGAACAAGCTCCACTCCCGGAGCAGCATCAGCCTCGGCTCGTCCTCGTAGGCGATGCGTGAGGCCTCCGGCGCCCGGATCTTGGTCCCGTCCTTGAGCGTCACCACCGATCCAACGCCGGACGGGTCGAGGTTGCCGGATCCGTTGATGTGCTGCTCGAGCTCCATGACGGCGGCCTCATAGCGCTCGTTGGTGATACGCTCGTGGACGAACTGGTCGGTGAGGGAGACGCAGGCGAGCCAGAGGAGCTCGTTGGTGTTCTTGCGCATCGCGTGGGCGAGCTCGTACATGAGGCACCCCGATGGCTTCCCGTGGAAGGTGCCGAGCCGGTAGTACTCCCTCCGCAGCTTCCCGAACAGCCTCACCGGGTCGCCGTCCGCCTCCGCGTCACCGTCGAGCCGCCGCCTCTTCCTCCTCCCGCCCTCAGCGTCCGAATCGGAGTCGGAGGCGTCGGAGTCGTCGTCCTCCTCTGAGACGCGGAGGTGGTCGTCGGGGTCCCCCTCGGCGACGAGGTCGGAAGCGTCGGCGAGGGAGGAGACGTCGAAGTCGTATGACAGATCCGCGGTGTGCTCGTCATCCGTGGTGAACAGCACAACGACGCGGTGGTTGGCGGCGGCGAGGTTGTGGAGGTGAACGGGGCGGTGGGAGTCGACGACGAAGGCGGTTGCGGCGGGGGGCAGGACGGCTCGGAGGTCGCGGTGCGCGCCCCAGTTGATAAGCAGGAGGCAGAGCGGCTGGGAGGCGGAGAAGGAGGCGAGGAGGGCGGCGGCGGCGGCGGCGGACGCGACGGGGTAGATGGAGAAGCGGATGGAGTCGGCGGAGAGGACGTGGGTGAGGACCTTGAGCGCGCAGAGGGAATCGGCGTCGGCGGTGGAGGGGAGGATCAGCAGGGGGGAGGAGGCGGACGCCGCCGCCTCGGCCGCGGCGGCGCGGAGGCGCGCGTAGAAGGAGTCGGCGCGGAGCTCGCGCACCATTGGCGCATCAAAATTCGGAATTCGAAACCGGAGTCGGGGGTGGGAGGGAGATCTGGGGAGCGGAAATGGAGGAGGGGTTCGAATTGGGGTTTTGTCATGTGCGAGCGGCGGCCGGCGAGGCGTGGCGAAGGCGGGAGGAATTCGGATTTTTGGTTTGGGAGGGAAGAACTTGCCCGAATTCTGGGGATCGATTCCTTCCAAATTTTAAACCGAGTGACATGTGGGGCCAGCTTTCTAGAAGGAATGTGCTTTCAGTTTCAGCCCAGCCCATGTGATTTTAGCGTTACACGTTTACAACCCTGTGGAGCCCGCTGGCACGTCCCCTATGGCCCTATGGGCTATGACCTTCAACGCTGATAGAGCTAGGCAAACGGCGAATTTTTTTATATTTTATATTTTTATTATTCCAAATTAAATAAATAATATTCTGTTTAATTTAATTAAAAATAGATGCATGTCGCCCTTTGGTTGGGCAAGATTGCTATGTGGTATGTGAGAGGAAGAAATATAGTATACGATATATTGTTAAGGTGTGTACATTTAGCGTGGGTTGAACACGATATTGCGTACAATTAGTGCAATGACCACAATGTGTCTTCGTCGAGGAATACTCACCCCATAGGGTGATGCGCTAATTCAGGCTGCTACAACTATTCCCCCTTCCTGTCGCCCACACCGTGACGTCTCAGGCTCACCAATAAGAACGATGCTCTTCCTCTGATATGTTTCGATTTCCATTTACACGTGGTTTGCACTGCTTTTCTTTTAGGTCGACTAAACAAGGCCACACTGTGGGATATTTGTAGGCACCAATGATGTTGCCTTGGGTTGAGTAGTGGGACCACGCCCTGGAGGACCGGGTTGAGAAAGACCGGCCGTACTCAGAGGAGTAGTACCCAGCGTACTTGTGGTGGTACTCTAGGGTTACCCGGACATGCGTGGGTAACACGCCTAGTACTGAGATCCTCCACGAGGCTAGGGTCACCGACATGTACCCGCTCCACCGAGCTTAAGTCTCCTATTAGGCTATACGTATTTTATCCGAGAGCCTTGTGGCATGATATTATTTTTGTATTTACTATTTTTAGGCCTAACACGCGTATAAATTTACAGCACGACTTTATGTCCCAATGCAATGCGGATGCGCAGTCGGCCCTGCAGTGTTTGCAGAACAGCAGCATCCACATGACCAGGACGGAGCTACTTGCGACTTTCTGCCATATCTACGACAAAACGGCGCGAACAATGCACCTTACTTCATGTTGCGCGGTTCTAGACACCCTCCAGCCCACCCCGAGGATTTAGTATCAGCCGCGACGTAAGGACCTTACCACAAATTTGATCATACCATCGCATATGAACGCTTGGCACACATGCAAACACGAGGCATGGATCCTCCTCACAGCCTGCACCTCAGGGAGTGTGGAGGGCTCACTTCGATGAGCCTAGGACGTCCTCATAAGGGGTAGCTCGGGGATCGTGGAGGACTAGGCTCAACAAGCCTGGGAAGTCCTCGCAGGCTTGGGGGATACTCCCGGTCGGATCTAGGCCTTTCTCGTAGAGCCTACTCCAGGGAACGTGGAGGCCTCGACCGACACAGGCTATGCTGCCCCCTCCCCCCGCTCAGACATTGGAGGTGAGCGTGGGTATTCTTTTCATAATTTGGTACATATGCTATATTCAATCTAACATATACGTATTTCAGGTAGTCGCCATGCAGGCTGGTACAGTCCGGAGACCACCGCAGTTTTGACCAGTACCTTGCCGATTACGACATCGACACCTTCTTCGCTAGCCACAACGAGCTAAGGTCGTCACAGCTACTAGGGGCACCCCCTCCACCGACGCAGCCACCCCAATCGGACGTCTCGACACCTCCTCCAGAGGGACGACCTCACTGGGACGTGCACCCACCTGATCGCTATACGTTCCGGACTACATAGCTCAGAGACGGATGCCGCAAGCATCAGGTAGAGGGATCGGTTCGAGGGGTCACCCTAGGAGGGGGCGTCAATAGATGTACTATTTACCACTACTTTTGTACCTTTTGACAACCTCGTCTAGTAGTTATTGTCATTGCTCAAGAATGCGCTAGACGGGTGGCGAGCTATAGCCTAGCGCCTAGATGGATTAATCGGAACTAGGCGGTCGGTCCTAGGCGGCACACTAGAATAGATAACAGTAGATAGATAGGAGACAAGCAGTCAAGCAATCAAGCACATAAATAGGTAAATAACATAGTAACAGTGTAACATACACATAGACATAAGTTTTCACATCACAAGCATCAAGTCACACAAGCAACAAAGTTCAATGTTCGAACTTAGAAAAGCACAAGCTAACAGGCATGACGAAACGATGATAAAAGTTTTCAATCTCAATCTTCCTCCTCTACTCCATAATCTTTGGTTGGAATCACTTCTTCTTGCTCTGATTTAAACTCAATAGCCACTTCCTCTTGCTCTTCATCTTCCTCTTCCCCTTCCCCTTCCCCTTCGAACTCCCAATCATCTTCATGGAGTTCTCTCACTCTAGTGCTCCTACGAGGTTGCATAGCTTCCCCTGTTCCACTTGCTTCATCAATAATTCTCCATGACAGCCCCATTTCGGGTTCCATATCATCGTCCCCGCCTTCAATCATCCAACCTTAAGCATTTGTAGCATTGCTAGATAGAAGGACATCAATATTCTTTGTCTTGCTTTCCTCTTTTCTTCTCAACAATTTTGCATTGAATTGAACAAAGACTAGATCTCTAAGACGACGAGTATCTAGTCTATTCCTCTTCTTAGTATGAACCTACATTATAAGTTGCAAAGCATAAGTTGAGTATCGATGATTCGATGGTCTACTAAAATTAAGATGATATAATCAAGTGAGTTACCATATCAAAAGCGCTCCAATTCCTTTCACAACCCGATGAATTTGAGGCCAAAGAGAGCAACCTTATGGCCATTCTTTGCAAATATGGAACATGACATCCATATTTGGTTCACCAACTAGCTACATAAATACATAATAGGAAGGAAACAACCTTGAGCCATGAAGATTGAAAATTAAAAATATACATGTAAATTGAGTTGAATTAGTGGATTACCAAGAACAAGAGTGGATTTTTGGCATCCAAATAGGGCAATAGGCTTTCCAAATAATCCATCTTTATGTCTAAATTTTTCAAATTTCTCATTCATCACCTTATCCATTGCTTCAAGGTTGCCATGATAAAAATGATCAACACATTCATATAATCCTTCATTTATAGCTTGATACAAAAAAATATTTGGATCACAATAGCTATAATATGGATTCAATACATAACATGCCAAATGCAATGGAGAATCAAGCCTTCCCTTCATCTTTTTATCAATTGCTTCCATCAACATATTATAGCTGGGCTCATAGTTGTTCAAGGCCTCCTTGATTTGCTTCTTTGCCTCCAAAATTTCTCCATAGACAAAGGCCATAGAAGGACCATCCCCATCTACAATGCAAAGAACTTTCATTAATGGCTCAAAAACCTACAAGCAGTAGCAATATATAACACCATTCAAAAAGGCCCTACAAAGGATTAAACTAGTTCAATGCATATGGCAATAGGCAATGGCATACCTTCAAAGCATTGTTCACACCATTCCAAAAGGCCCTACTAAGGATTGTGCTAGTTGCCTTTAGTCATTTACCCTTTTTTGTGAGAGGGTATTCATCCCATTCTTTACTAACCGCCATGTTTCTTAGTTCGGTTTTCTTCTCAATCAAACTTTGCAAGGTAAGAAAAACCGAAGCAAATCTAGTCACACCGGGCCTAATTATGGGCCTGTTTGGTTCGTGACTAACTTTGCCACGTCTAAGCTTAGGCGCGCCACGGTACCTTAGGCATGCGTTTGGTTTACACACTAAGCTTAGGCGTGCCACACATGTTAGGCAGGTAAGGAACCCGTCGCCGCACAAATATCCGCCGCAAAGTGTGGCGGCCGATTCGGCCGCCACACTTCCCGCCGCGACGTCGCCGCACGCTCCGTGAGCCGACCGCTGCATAAAAGAATAAAATCAATTCAGTGCCAAACCAGTAATCAACGTGCGAGCGGCGGCCTCCTGGCTAGGACACTGAGATTTTAGTGCAAAGGTCCCGGGTTCAACTCCCAAGGAATGCAGTGCGCTGCGTTTTTTTTTCATTTTTCTTCCTTTTCTTCTTTCTTTTTTCTAGACCGTTTAAAAATTAAAAAAATAGAAAACTTGCAAAAATGGAACCATGGCTGCATGAGGAAGGTCTATAAAAAGTTTGGATTTTTTAAATTTTTTTTGCTATTTGAAAAATTCTCAACTTTAAAAAAATTGGCTTTTTTTCCTCTCATATTCTCTTTTTTGTAGCTCGTTTAAAGTTGGAATTTTTTAAAAAAAAGTTAAAAAATTTTCAACCTTCAAATTTATCTTTCTCATGTAGATATAGTTCTGCCTAATGTTAGGATGGCTACAATCCAAACGGCTATCACAAAATTCTTCGATGTTCCTAATCTTAGGCGTGGCAGCGAACCAAACATGAGCTAACTTTAGCTGGCTTAGGCTTGCCACACCTGTGGCAAGCTGCTAACCTTAGCCTAGGCAAAGTTAGTCAACAACCAAACAGGCCCTATATCTCTCTTCTTTGTGTGCTTTCTCATCAAAGCCAAGGTCCTATGGCGTAAGTAGATAAAAATGGTCATTGCCTTTGCTTGATCAACCATCTTCTTGTACCTGAAAGGACTGGGATGTCGCCTAGAGGGGGGTGAATAAGCGTTATAAAATTTTAATCAGAGTTAAGCGGGAAATACTTCACCAGAGAATATCGGATAGTCCGATGCAGAGTATATCGAACAGTCCGATATAGAAACTTCGGACAGTCCGATGTGGAACAACACTTGACAGCGGATTTTAAATCTGAGCATTTTCTCTTTCAAACTAAGAAGGTTTCCTGCATCAAACATAAGAAGAGATACTAGTAGAACAAGAGAAGTACAAGGATTTAAAACAAAGATTCACAATAAAGTAGATCTAGATCAAGATGCAAGGTAAAGAGAAGGGAGGAAAGAGACGCAAACGATTTTTCCCGGAGTTCAGATCCTTGAGGGAATCCTACGTCTCCGTTGAGGTAAGCTCGATCCCACTTGAGCCCGGGTTTCTCTCAACCCTTTTCCTCACCAAGTCCGCACAAGGTTCCCTTGGTTTACTCGGTTGTTCCTTTCCTTTCGGAGGCGGAGATCGACCTTCACAAACTTCCACAGCCCACCATACCAAGCTCCGGTGGCTCGTGGTAGACTCCTAGCCGTCTAGGAGCCCTCAAACTCCAAGAGTAATAGATCGGCGGAGTGTGAGCTTGAAGACGACCCAAGTGCTCAAAGTTAAAGCTTAGTCGTAGGTGCACTCGGATCTTCACCTCTCAACCCTTCCCTCTTGATTTTGCTAAGGAATTAAAGGGGAGTGGTTGGAGGCTTTGAATGCTAGAGAGAGGAGCAAGAGTTAGAGCTAGTGGCGGCTGGTTGGTGGAGTAAATGCTGTGTCTAACCCTAGCTCGGACTGAGTGAAGGGGTATATATAGGTCGGGGTGAAAATCTGCCCGTTAGGTTCAAAACTGTGTAGTATCAGACAGTCCGAAAAAAATGATAAATCGGGACAGAGAACCCAAAATTCTGGAAGTTCGGACAGTCTGATTTGCACAACATCGGACAGTCCGATACAAACATCGGACAGTCCGATCAGGAAATTAATTTGAGACAGAGAACCCCGAACTCTAAAAAATCGGACAGTCTGGACTAGGGTATATCGGACAGTCCGATACAAGACATCGGACAGTCTGATCAAAAATTTATTTCCAGACAGAGAACCCCAAATTCTGAAAAATCGTACAGTCTGGACTGGGCAACATCGGATAGTCTGATACTAAACATCAGACAGTCCGATACCACAATTTATGGACTGAGAATGTAGTGGTGTGAGACTTGCCCTATGCGCTAAGATTCATCTATTGAGCACTTTGGGGGGTCTGAGAGTCATATTTCGCCGCATCCCTCTTTATAGTACGACTGTCCTTAGACTCAATTAAAATAAAATAATTACAAGTCTTCGGAAAACGTTCTCATAACCGATTAGCTTGATTGAGGGGTCCGTATCCTTCACCTTTTCTCCTTTTGGACTAAAACCTAGATAAATCCTTGACAAACTCATTAGTCTCTTTGTTCGGTTGTCATTAATCACCAAAATAATTAGGGCCTAGATGCACTTTCAATCTCTCCTTTTTGGTGATTGATGACAACACGAGTAAAGCTTGCAGCAAAATTACAAATTTGAGTTAGAGACAACTGCAAAGCTTATATGGAAGCTCCCCCTATATGTGTGCAACAAAGATGTCAGAATAGCATGTGCACTAAGAAATCATTTTAATGGAGCTCCCCCTAAAACATTCCATCAATTCAAACTAAAATGCATAAGACATACATGGCATAATAATAGAATCCAAGTAACATAGCATCATCCATTGCAAACACATAACACTTAGATGTTCATGACACAAGAGTTCATTTCACAAGATCCAGACAGAGCATAGGAGGACTAGAGATAAAATAACTATATAAGATAAAATCATCCCTTCAAGCTTTACATCCTCTCCCCCTTTGGCATCAAGACACCAAAAAGGAAGAGAATGCAACTTGAGGAGGTCTTCAAACCTCCTCAGAGTCCTCCTCGCTGACAATGTCATCCTCCTCATCTTCATCTTCACCTTCACCCTGATCAACAACAGACCCAAAAAGATGATGCACTGCCTGTTCATCCTCACAAGATTCCATCTCTGACCTATCTGAAGAACATTGGATGTCAAGCTTGCGCTGAATTTCCTTTTGTCGCTGAATAAGTTTTTTGATCCTTTTTGAATTTTTCTGCCCCATGCAAAAGATAGCACGGAGAGCCTTCATGATGGGAGAAGAAGTCTTGGATTGAACTGGAGAGGATGGAGTTGCGGAAGATGGCTGCCTTGAAGAGGAAGCTCCCATCGAGCTTCTGCGAGATACTTTACCAGTAGGTCTCACTTGATAGGCTGTATGCTCTACTTCTTTGTGAAAGGTCAAACCACTCACTCTTTCAATCATGCACAAGATATAAGGAGCATATGGGCAGCTTCTCTTGGGGTCAAAGGAAGAGAGGTGCATTTCTTACCAAATGAAGTCAAAGACATCAAACTTTCTATCATTTTCCCCCAATCGCTCTAAGAGGTTTCTTGAGTAAGCTGAAATGTTGGAGCGGTCTCCTTCTTTTGGAGTGAGTGTCTTTCGGAAAAGTTTATTGAGCACATCATAGAAAGGAAGAATTCCAACTGTGGTGCATAGCTTGAAATTCTTACCCTCCTCATACATGAACTCCATTGAGTTGATCCCTTTAAACCCTTCATCATGAAGTTTTTCTCTGCTCCTCCTCATTGTTTGAGGGAATCCAAGGATATTGGCAAAATCTTGCTTTTTGATGGAGTACCAAACTCATTGAGTGGCCTAGTGAATAGTTTGGTCTATGTCCTTCTCAAAGTACACTGTGACATAGAATTGAGCAATACCTTCAACACACCAATTATACTTGAATGCCATAATGTCATAGATGTTGTGGCTTTCACAAGCTAGAATGATTTTATTGAAAAGGTCATTTTGGGCATTTTCCATATAAGCCCAGTCTATCTACTGTATTAGAACAACCGGAGTCTTTTTCTCAATAATAACAGACTCATAGTAGTCTTGCTGAAAGAAATTGCAGAATCTATTATCAGTGTAATCCATCTTTTCATAAATTAGAGGATCCTTGAGCCTTTGAGCTCTAGCCTGTGCCGACTTTCCTTTGTAGTTATTGACCCTCCTAGGATATTGCAGGAATGTCTGAGGTTTGGTGATCATAAGAGGGCCAATCACTTCTACATGCTCTTCCTGCTGCTGCCCTTGCTGCTGCTGGGAGCGACTGTCTAGGTTGGGTGAGTCCCTAGGAAACCCAGCGGAGGATGCATAGCATTTCCTGACAGTTCTGCGCACACGACCACCTGAACTGTCACCTGAACCTCCTACTGAAGAAGGAAAAGAACTGGGATCGTGGCGGGACTTGGTTCGACCCTCAAAAGGCATGGGAGTCTTCCCACGGTCCCCACCACTGCTACCCATATCGTGATCCATCATAAGCACTGAAAGTAATACAATAAGGGTTTTAGAATGTGGAGAATGTGAGGCAGATAGATTAGGTTTGTTCTGAATTGCAGAGCCATCGGTCAATCCGATGGTCAGGCATTAGACAGTCCGATGCAGGTCGGACAGTCCGATACTGACTGAATCCGAGCACAAAGACCTAATTATCAAATTGACTAATGGAAATTGAAGCCACTTCAATGGAAGTATCTATAGACATCCTAGAACATTTCCACCAAGGCATTTCTCTTAGGGTTACATAGATTGAGAGATCGGATGAAAAAACAAACCCTAGGTACCTTGAGGGAGTGAACCTTGTGGATCTGATGAAGAGTTGATGAGGGGCTCCGATCTCCACTTCCAAGAGGCGGAGGGGAGAAGATTTCTTGCGGATTCGAGCCTCAGAGAAGCTCTCACTTGCGAAGTGCGAGAGTCGGGACGAAATGGGGAAACTGTCCGGTATGGAATGAAGTGGGAAGAACCCGTGGAGTTTGGACTTATACCTAACACACTCACATCGGACAGTCCGATATGCAGATATCGGACAGTCCGATGTTGCCAGACAGGATTTTTCAAGGAATTCAAAGATGGCTGTGATGGATTACGGTGAGGGCTAGAATTAGGAGAGTTAGGCATGTGTCTTACCACTTGTGATCAGCAACTCCAAACCACTTCAAGAACAATGATCACAAATGATTTGACTAGATTAAAATCCAATACAAGAAATCAAAATGAATCAAAGAGAAACTTCCCTTTTTTTAGAAATTCATTTTCAAGCATCATTCAATTATGTGCACAATCTCAAACCACGTTTCGAGAATCTAGGATATTTAGCTCATTTTTCAACTCACAAAAACGTCGATCATCAAGAGGCTTGGTGAAGATATCGGCCAATTGGTGTTCGGTTCTCACATGTTTGATCTCAATATCTCCTTTGGTTAAGCGATCTTTTAGGAAATGATGGCGAATATCTATGTGTTTGGTTTGGAAATGTTGCACGGGATTGTTCGCTATTTTTATGGCACTCTCATTGTCACATAGGAGAGGGATATGTGAAAAGTTATAGCCAAAATCTTTTAGGGTTTGTCTCATCCAAAGCAATTGTGCGCAGCAATTTCCCGCAGCAATATGCTCGGCCTCGGGAGTGGATAGGGCAACGGAATTTTGCTTCTTGGAGGACCAAGAAACAAGGGATCTACCCAAAAACTGACAAGTACCGGAGGTACTCTTCCTATCCACTTTACAATCGGCATAATCCGCATCCGAATAGCCGATTAGGTCAAAGTTAGACCTTTTGGGATACCATAGGCCAAAATTTGGGGTATGAACTAAATATCTAAGAATTCTCTTAACAGCCACTAAGTGACACTCCTTTGGAGCGGCTTGAAATCGAGCACACATGCACACATTAGCATTATATCGAGCCTAGATGCACATAGATAAAGTAAAGAGCCAATAATTGAACGATATACCTTTTGGTCGACGGTCTTACCACTTTCATCTAGGTTGAGGTGCCCATTGGTTTGCATAGGTGTCTTAATGGGTTTGGCACCTTCCATGTCAAATTTCTTAAGCATGTCCTTGATTTATTTAGTTTGACAAATGAAGGTCCCATCTTTGAGTTGTCTCACTTGTATTCCAAGGAAGAATGACAACTCTCCCACCAAGGACATCTCAAATCTCTTGGTCATGATCTTGCTAAACTCATCACACATACACTGATTAGTAGAGTCAAATATGATGTCATCGACATATATTTGGCACACAAATAAATCATCATCTATATTCTTAGTAAAAAGAGTTGTATCAACTGTACTAATTTCAAACCTTTATCCAAGAGAAAATTTCTAAGGCATTCATACCATGCTCTTGGAGCTTGTTAAAGTCCATAGAGCGCCTTATGGAGTTGATAAACATGATTAGGATGTTTTGGATCTTCAAAACCCGGTGGTTGCTCCACATACACAAGTTCAGAAATTGGTCCATTTAAGAAAGCGTTTTTTACGTCCATTTGAAAAAGCTTAAAATCATGGTGAGTAGCAAAAGCAAATAATATTCTAATAGCTTCTAGCCTAGCTACGGGAGCAAAGGTTTCATTGAAATCCAAATCTTCAACTTGCGTGAAGCCTTGAGCAACTAACCTCGCTTTGTTTCTTGTGACCAATCCATGTCCATCTTATTTGTTACGAAAAACCCACTTTGTTCCAATGACATTTTGATTGGGCCTTTTTACCAAGGACCATACCTCGTTTCTTGTGAAGTTATTTAACTCTTCTTACATGGCCATCACCCAATCGAGATTCTTGAGTGCTTCTTCAACTTTTAAGGGCTCAAGAGAGAAAACAAAGAAGTAGTACTCACAAAAATTTGCGACACGAGATCTAGTAGATACTCTCTTGTTTATATCACCAATAATGTTATCGATGGGGTGATCTCGTTGAATGCTTTGATGTATCCTTGTGTGGGTGGTCGTTAGCGTTGGATCTTTATGTGATTTGTCTTGACCATCGACTACCTTTTCTTGATCATCATTGACTTGTGTGGATGTAGATGGTTCAGCTTGAGTTGATGAAGGTGGTTTAACTTCACTTTGCCTTCTTTCTGGAGGCTTGACTTCTCCAAGTGCCAAGTTCTTGATTGCTTCGTATGGAGCTTCTTCAGTCTCTAACACATGAGAGTCAACTTGCTCTACTTGAGAGCCATTAGATTCATCAAATGTCACGTCTCTCACTATTTCAACAACACCGGTGGTTTTGTTGAAAACACGATAGGCGTAAGCATTTGATTCATAACCAAGTAGAAAACCTTCATCGACTTTAGGTACGAATTTAGAAAATTTAACCTTTTTATTGAGAATATAGCACTTACTTCCAAAGACTCTAAAGTATGAGATATTATATTTATTACCAGAGAGAAGCTCATATGATGTTTTCTTTAGAAGCTTGTGAAGATAAAGTCTATTTGAGGCATGACAAGTGGTGTTGATGGCCTCTGCCCAAAAGACGTCAGAAACCTTGTATTGGTCTAGCATTGTCCTTGCCATCTCGATGAGGGTACGGTTCTTCCTCTCAACCACCCCATTTTGTTGAGGAGATCATGGAGCTGAGAATTCATGCTTGATACCTTCCTCGTTGAGGTACTCCTCAACTCTGGTATTTTTGAATTCTGTGCCATTGTCGCTCCTTATCTTCTTAACTCGTAACTCAAACTCATTTTGGGCTCTCTTCAAGAACCTTTTCACGTTTCTTTGTGTTTCACTCTTGTCATGCACAAAGAAAACTCACGTGAAGCGTGAAAAGTCATTATCGGCGGTTGGGAGTACGGGGTCCCCAGGCGCCGAGCTTACTTGTTGAAAGTGAGGATCAACCGACCTCTTTCCTGCGGGCTCGGGGGCTTTCGAGAAGGCGAACTTCGATCAAAGTGACCATTAGCGGCAAGCACACATGATTTAAGGCCGGTTCGGCCCTCGTATGGAGGTAACAACCCTCGCCCAAATGATGTCTATAGGAGATGAGAAGGATTACGGAGAGATAAGTTTTTCTGATGGGAAGATGAGCTTCGGTCTCTCTGTGTTTTCCTAGTAGCTAACCTCTTTATGTGCAGCAGACAATCTATTTATACATGGGTGTGATCGGCGCCCTAGTGAAGGTGACGCCCTATTATCCAGCGGTATGGAGAAGGCGCCCTGTTGTCCGGCGGTCCGAAGCTTGTCTTCGTATTGCGTCATTGCCATCACTCGTTCTTACGGGAAAACGGCATGGGAACAAAGGCGACGGACGGAGTTGGTGGCGCGATCCTCTGCGCTCGACGGACGTAATGGTCCCGAAGACGCGTCGAGCATTTAATGCCGCGGATGGGGAGGCCGGTGCCCGGCCGAGGAAGGAGCGACTCAGACTCCGGTCCGGGCAAGGTCGTTCGTGCTCGGTCACGAACGGGAATCTCCTTGCTCGGGGGAGGCCGGCATTGTAAGTGAAGAGTGATAATTCAAATGTTCCTCCCGGTCCCCGTCATCTAGCCCCCGAGCCTCGAGTGGGGGATTCAGCCGGATCTCTTCTCGAGGTTCCGAACTGTACGCCGAAAATCCGGGGGTCGGACGTTTGGACGGGACCAAGGCATTGCCCGATCAGCCGAGCAAGGGCCGTTTGAGCAGGACTTCGGATTAGCTTTATCGGAAGGCCTCCCGAGCGAGACTTTGGGTCGGTAGAGCAAAGGCTAGCCGAGCAAAACTTCGGGTTAGCCGTGCAAAGGCATCCCGGGCAACACTTCGGGTTGGCCGAGCCAAAAAGCCACCCGAGCAAAAGGCCATCTGAGCAGAAGGCCACCCGGGCAGAACTTCTGGTTGGTCGAGCCAGGGCCGCCCGAGCAGAACTCCGGGTCGGCCAAGCAAGGGCCGTCCGAACATAATTCCAAACGTCGGTCTACCAACGGTTACTTGTGAGTGGGTCTGCGGTTTTAAGGCGACGTGACAGGCGTACGTGCGCCAGTTCTCGAGATTCCTGGGGCGGTTTCTTTAGTGGAAAAGGATAAAAACCGCCGTTCTCTTCCCACCCAGTACGCGTCCTTCTTCCTTGCCTTCTTCCTTCGTCTTCTTCTTCCGCCGCCACCTGCTTCCGCCTTCTCCGTCCATCTCCTTCTTTTCCTCCGTCCGATGGCGAAGTTCGTTCCTTCACGAACTACTGCTGCGGGCCTGGAAGACCTCGTGGCGCAGGGCCACCTGGACCCTAGGTCCTGGCGCGTCCCTGATGACGAGGTCCTCCCGGCGCCGGCGGAAGGCGAGTTCATGAGTTGCGAACTCTACGCCATCAACGGGCTCCGTGCCTTGGAGTCGGAGTTCATGGCCGCAGTCCTTGCCTATTGTGGCCTGGAAGTCACGAACCTCCACCCAAACTCCATCCTTATCTTGAGCCTTTTCTCCCACCTTTGCGAGGGCTTCGTCGGCGTACTGCCGACAGTAAGTCTGTTCCTCCATTTTTACATGCTCCACCGTACCGGGGGGGCGTCGGAGGTAGGGTGCGCGTATTTTTGGCTGCGGAGCTCGCAGCCATACGCGTACCCCGCATTCGCATTGAAGGATTCCGTCGCCGGCTGGGCGGAACGGTGGTTCTACGCGAAGAAGGGGCGGACTACGGACTCCACTTCCGGAATGCGCCGCTGGAGAGGAAGGACCTCCCCCGACCGCGCGTGGAGCCAGAGGAGGAGAAGATCCTCGACACCATCCGTGTTTCGAGTGGCGGCTTTGGCCAAGGCAAAGCTATTGCCCGACTTCTCAGAACCGGTCTCTCCCTGCGGCGTTGGGAGCACCCTTTCTTCGAGATCGCCGGTTGGAGCGACATAACTCGCGAGGCGAACACCGGTAGGTTTTCTTGCTCGGATTGCTGCTTTATCGGGTTCCTTCCTGATTTTGTTTCCCTTTGAAGCTCCGGACGACCGATGGGTCGACGAGCGGGTGGCGGAGCTCTTCGCCTTGGGGAAGGAGGAGAACCCGGACCTGGACCGGCAAGGACCGAAGAACGTCCTCGATCTTTCGAAGCAGGTTTGTGCCTTGTTGATCTTTATGCTCGGGCGGGATTGTCCCCGCTCGATCGACCTCATTTGCAGACCGGCTGCCCTAGAGGCCGTCTTGGCGCCGAGCAACCGCCGGTGGAAGGGAGGCGACCTCCAACGAAGAAGGTCGCCTCGAAGAAGAGGAAGGGTGCCTCGCGGTGTCCAATGATGACGGGAACATGGCGAAGCGATCGCAGCTGTGGGGCTCTTCGGCGGGTGGCTCTGCAGACGCGTCGTCTCGTCGGCCGGGATGCGCGTGCCGCCGAGGCACAACTTCGCCATGACCTCACCTAAATCTAGAGTACGCAGTCTGAGCATGTGAACCGCCCGCTGGTTTACTCAATACTCTAGGGATTATCCCGACCATACCGCCTGGCTACTGCAGACTGCGGCCGACCTTCGCCGAGCCGAGCGGCAGGCTCAGCGGGACAGGGACGCAGGAGGAGGAGCTCGGGCGGATCCGGACAGGACCGGGGCGGCGTTGTCCTCGTGGCTCAAGGGCCTGAGGGACGCTGCCCCCGGGGCGGCGCTTGAGGTAGAACTCAGGGGCTTCCTTCGGTGGTCGAAGGAGCATCGTCCGGAGTGGCTTGAAGCGGCGAGCCTTGCCCGGACGGGCGCTGGCCCGAGCAGAGTGGGGGAAGCTGCCCCTCCACCGTCGGGAGGGACGGAGAGCCCTCCGGGGGCGCGCGAAGAACTCCGAATGGGGGATGCTGAAGGCTGGCAAGGTCTTCGGAACGACGAGGAAGAAGGTAAGTTTCTTCGATCCAGCCTTTCTTCTGATCGGCCGCGTGTTACCGCGGTCTTGATTCTTCTCCTTTCGAACGTAGTCAGGGGGCCCGTGGGGGGAAGATCCCCTATGCCTTTGACGGTGGCGGGGGCCAGGGTCCTGATTACGGAAGCATTTCAAATCGCAGCGTCCCAAATTATTGCAGAATTGGCGGCTGGATCGCAGTGGAGCCGGTCGCGGGGGAGAAGCTAGCCGAGCGTGGTGGCGGGGAGGAGTCCGAGCAGGATTCGGAGGACTCCGCCCCGTTGGTGCTCAGGCGTCGAAGGGAGTTGGTGCCGGGCGACGGCGCGGTCGATCCCCTGGAAGACGAAGAGCGTATCCCGGGTAGCCCTCCTGCCCATGCGCCGCAGAGCGCCGCAAAGACTGCCTCTGGGCTTGAGGTGGCAGGGCCTCGCCCCCGAGCTCGGGGTTCCTGCTAGGGCGCCGAGGAAGAAACGGCTCTGTGGTCCGTGCCCGAGCGGGCCGAGAGGTGACTGGGAAGCTCGGCCCTGTGTTTGAGGGTGTCGGGCGATCTGTGGAGGCGAGAGCGGCTAGGGCGGTCCGACTCCGAGCACGGAGGGCGCCGCTTCTTCAAGTTCGGGAACATCCGCGGCCCGGCCCAGCTCGAGGTGCCGCTCGGCGCCACCGTCATGAGGTAATTCCTGTCATGAGTAACTTCTTAGTTGTAATTTTCCGATGGCTTCTTTGCTTGTAGTTGTCTGCACGAGATGGATGGTCGGGTCATGAGCATAGAAGCTCGGTGCCAGGCCAAATTGACGGCGGTGCGCTCCGAGTTAGGGGAGGCCCAAACGGAGCTCGCCTGGGTCCGGAACAAACTCGAGCATGTTTTGGAGTATGCTCGGGGTCTGGAGAGGAACTCTCGGTCCCAGGAGGAGCTCGAGCGGGTCCGCAAAGAGCTCGAGGTGGAGCGGCAGTGTAGGCAGGCAGAGGCCGAGAGGGTGTCGAAGCTCCGCGAAGAGATCCGGCTGGGGCGTGAAGCCCAGATCAAGGTTCTCCAGCTTTGAAGTCGTCTTGAGGACGTGGAGGCGGAGCTTCAGGCCCTGAAGGATAAGTCTAGGGGGTAGTGTGCGTGGTGTTACTTGTGTTTGTAACAGACACATTTATTTAAATATAAGATGCTTTTTTTGTTTCTCTCTTGTGCATGCTTACATGGTTATAGAAAAGATATTTATGCTACTACTTACTGCCACATACCCACCCAGCCCCTCGTGAGATCGAGATTTTAGTCGTGACTTACGAATAAAAGGCCGTTCACACGAAGCAACCGGGTAGGTAGGAGTACGGGAAAGGGGACGATGCGCAAAAAAGGCGATGTCTAGCCCTCTCGTGTGGCCGAGTCCTTGCCCCTGGTTGCGAGCAAGAGACCGGCACACGGCAATGGCCAGGCCGAGGATGCGCGAAAAAGGCGGTGTCCAGCTCCCTCGTGTGGCCGAGTCTTTGCCCCTGGTTGCGAGCAAGAGACCGGGCACACGAAGTAGTCGGGCAGCGGAGGATGCGCGAAAAAGGCGGTGTCCAGCCCCCTCGTGTGGCCGAGTCTTTGCCCCTGGTTGCGAGCAAGAGACCGGTCACACGAAGTAGCCGGGCAGCGGAGGATGCGCGAAAAGCGGTGTCAGCCCCTCGTGTGGCGAAGTCTTTGCCCTGGTTGCGAGCAAGAGACCGGTCACACGGGCAGGGCGGCAGCCGAGGATGCGAAAAAGGCGGTGTCAGCCCTCGTGTGGCCGAAGTCTTTGCCCTTGGTTGCGAAAGCAAGAGACCGGCACACGGGCAGCCGGCGGCCGAGGATCTGTGAAAAGGCGGTGTCGGCCCTCGTGTGGCCGAAGTCTTTGCCCTCGGTTGCGAAAGCAAGAGACCGGCACACGGCGAAGCCAGGCGGCGGAGGATCGTGAAAAAGGCGGTGTCAGCCCTCGTGTGGCGAAGTCTTTGCCTGGTTGTGAGCAAGAGACCGGTCACACGGCAGCCGGCGGCACCGAGGATCTTGCGAAAAGGCGGTGTCAGCCCCTTGTGTGGCCGAAGTCTTTGCCCCTCGTTGCGAGCAAGAGACCGGTCACACGGGCAGCCGGCAGCCGAGGATGCGAAAAAGGCGGTGTCAGCCCCTCGTGTGGCCGAAGTCTTTGCCCCAGTTGCGAGCAAGAGACCGGCACACGGCGCAGCCGGCAGCCGAGGATGCGTGAAAAGGCGGTGTCCGGCCCTCGTGTGGCCGAAGTCTTTGCCCCCGTTGCGAAAGCAAGAGACGGGCACACTGCAAGTAGCCGCGAAGTTCGAAGTTACTAACTCCATGTTTCAATTGGGTTTCGGGATCGAAGTCTGCGAGGCACCACCGAGAACCTGCCGGGGCGATGTGCTATCGACTTATCCGAGCAATGAAATTCAGGGTGGGGCGCATTTTTCAGATCCGCCGGCCGCTTTAGAAATCGGTTTAGAAAACAAGGACTCGTGCTTGGGCGGGACAGGAAGAAAGACAAAAAACCTTGGGCAAAAAAGAATTCGGACTACCATGCCTCTTTATTTAACGGACTCGGGAATTTCGAGGAATCGTCGTTCGAAGATCCCTTAGTTAAATAAGGAGGGATAGGCTAGAGAAATACGGGGGGTTATGCGTGGAACCTGCGTAGCTGGACGATATTCCACGAGTTGCTGAGAATTCGCCCGTCGGGGAAGGCGAGGCGGACAGCCCCCGGGCGCGAAGACGAGACGACCGTGAAAGGACCCTCCCATCTTGGGGTTAGCTTGTTGGCGCGTGATAGGTCCTGGACGCGTCGCAGAACCAAGTCGCCGTTTTGCAGAGTCCTTGGTCAGATAGATCGGGCGGCGTGCCTGCGCAGAGCTTGCAGGTAAGCCGCTGATCGGACGAGTGCTTGCTCGCGCTTTTCCTCGAATAGGTCGAGATCGAGCAACCTGCCCTGGTGATCTTCGGCCTCCTCCGCGAGGTCCACGCGAGGCGACCTTAGAGTTATCTCGGTCGGAAGCATGGCCACGGTGCCATATACGAGCCGGAAGGGCGTTTCGCCCGTGGCTCTGCTGGGGGTGGTGCGGACAACCCACAAGACGGAAGGAGCTCGTCGACCAAATTTTGTCGCAGACCTAGAAAGCGGTCGAAGACCCGCTTGATTTCTTGAGGATCTGCTGTTGGCTCGCTCGACAGACCCGCTGCTCGTGGATGAGCCACAGAGGAAGCAAATCTTAGTGCCAACGTCCTTGCAATACTCTTGGAACAAATCATTTGGTGAACTCGAGTCCGTTGTCGTGATCGGTCGGTGGGAACGCCGAACCGTGTGACCATGTTATTGCGGAAGAATTTCTTGGCGCTGGGTCAGTAATGCCGAGACCGGTTCACCTCTATCTATTTGGTGAACGTGTCAATGGCGACGAAGAGGTATCGCGATCCTTCGCCCCTCGGGAAACGGGCCTAGGATGTCCGGCCCAAGGTTGAGAACGGCGGTGAGGGAATAGTTTGAAGGCGTGGTTGGTTGGTGCACCGCCGGGCATGGAATTGGCATGCCCAACGGTGGTGACGATTTTCGAAGGCCACCCAACGCCGTGGGCCAATAGTAGCCCATCCTGAAGGCCTTGCCGACGAGCGTTCTGTAGGAGGAGTGAGCCCCACAGATACCCTCGTGTAGGTCCCTCAGCAGGAATTTCCCATCTTCCTGGGAGACGCACTTAGAGAGAACTCCGAGTGCGCCTCTTCGGTATAGGGCACCTTCCACTAGCCTATATAGTGGAGCTCTCCTGATAAGGCGGGATTTCTCGGCTTCATCCTCGGGCAATGTCCCGTGCGCCAAGAACTGGATGAATGGCATCATCCAGGTGGCGCTTTGCTCGAGGAGGGAGACGTTGCCATGCGCCTCTTTTGCCTCTTCTCCAGAGGGAATAGAGGGCTTTAGTAGGTGCTCCACGAGCACCCCTGTTGGGACGGGTTCTTGTGAGGTGCCCAACTTGGTAAGTTGGTCGGCCAGGGTATTTGCTCTCCTGGGCACGTAAAGGATTTCGAAATTCCTTTCCAACTTCCTCACCTCGGCCAGGTAATGCGCCATTGAGTCATCAGAGCACTGAAACTCCTTGTTAACCTGGTTTACGACCAACAGTGAATCCCCTTTCACGGTTAGTCGTCGGACCCCTAGCGCAAAACATGCTCGGAGCCGGCCAAGAGGCCTTCATACTCCATTGCGTTGTTGGTTGCGCGGCGCAATTGTATGACGATCGAGCCGCTCTCCTTGAGGAGAGATCGGACAACTCCGGCCGAAGCGCTCAAAGGAGCGCGAGCCGTCGAGAGCATCGCCCAATGGGGTTCATCGGCGCTCGCCGCATGCTCTCTTTCGAGGGGGATTCGCCCATTAAAATCACGAAATCCGCCAAGATTCGAGACTTGATCGTCGTCCCGCAACGAACTTGAGATCGAATTCGAGTTCTATTGCCCATTTAGCGCGCTTGGAAGCGCGGGGTTCTGAGAACTTCCTTAGTGGGAAACTTATCGATCGTGATTGGGTGAGCCAAGAAGTAGTGGCGAAGCTTTTAGAAGCCATGAGGAGGCGATAGGAGCTTCGACTTGTGGTAACTCCTTGGGTCCATGAAGTACCTCACTTACGTAGTATATGGGCCGCTGATTCCCCTCCCGCTCGGCCACGAGCACGGCACTTACTACGTGGGGGGAGGCCGCTAGGTAAAGCAGCAGAGGTTCTTGCTCCTTCGGAGTGACCAGGACGGGCGGGCTCGACAGGTACTTCTTAAGTTCCCTGAAGGCGTTGTCGGCTTCCTCGGTCCAGACGAAGCCGTCGTGTTTGCGCAAGGCCTTGAAGAATGGTAGTCCGCGCTCACCGAGTCGGGAAATGAAGCGGCTGAGGGCCGCCATCCGGCCAGTGAGCGATTGGACCTCCTTTACATTTGAAGGAGCCTGCATCCTCTCGACGGCTTCGATTTTTTCCGGGTTTGCGCCAATGCCGGACGACCCAATGACATACCCGAGCACCATGCCCGTGTGCACACCGAAAACACACTTCTCCGGATTCAGCTTTATCCGATGTTTTCTTAAATTACAAAAGGTTTCTTCGAGGTCCCGGATATGGGCCTCGGCTAAAATACTTTTGACGACTATGTCGTCTACATAGACTTCTAGATTTCGCCCGATTTGATCGGGGAAGGTCTTCTGCATCAAACGTTGGAAAGTGGCCCCCGCATTTTTCGTGACCGGCGACATGGTCGTATAGCGAAGGTCTTAGAAGGGGTGATGAAGGCAGTCTTCTCTTCATCCTCCCGCGACAGGCTGATCTGGTGGTACCCGGAGTACGCGTCCAGAAAACTCATCAGCTATGCCTCCGCCGTCGCGTCGACCAACTGGTCTATGCGCGGGAGAGGGAAGTTGTCCTTTGGACACGAGCTGTTGATGTTGGTGTGATCAACGCACATCCGCCACTTTCCGTTCTTCTTCCTTACCACGACCGGATTTGCCAACCAGTCGGAGTGCTCAACTTCACGAATGAAGCTGGCCTTCAACAGCTTGTCCAGCTGCTCCTTGATGACATCGGCCTTCCATTGCGGGAATCTCCTCAAAGACTTGGCGCCTTGTTTTTACCGGTGAACCGCCAACTGTGCTCAATCACCTCCTTGGGACTCGGGCATATCGGACGGCTCCCATGCGAAGACGTCGGCGGTTGCCCGGAGGAAGGTGACGAGCTCGTTTTCCTATTTCGATCAAAGCGGCCCGATGTAGACCACCTTGACGGGTCCTCATCGGAGACCGGATGTGCTTTGTGCGCTCTCGGGCCGAGAACGACCTTGGGCCGAAGCGGGCTTATGGAGTCTTGCTCGAGCCAGCGCTCCCGAGCTGGCCGACGGGGCAGTGCCATCTCGTCGCACTCCAAGGCAGCCTTGTGGTTGCCCCTGATGGTAATTACCCCTTTTGGCCCCGGAAGTTTGAGGCAGTGCTACGCATGATGCGTGGCCGCCATGAACTTGGCGAGAGCCGGCCTGCCGAGGATGGCGTTGTAGGCCGACTCAAAGTCAACTACCTCAAAGGTGACTAGCTCTATCTGGAAGTTGCTTGGGCTACCGAAGGTCACGGGTAGGACGATCTGCCCGAGCAGGGTCATGGACGTGCCCGGAATAATGCCATGAAAGGGCATAGCAATATCTTTAATCTTGGATCGGGGGATTTGCATCTCGTCCAAGACCCGGGCGGAGATCAGGTCCAGAGTGCTCCTCCCGTCGATAAGCACCCGTGCGACCCTTGTGTTACTGATGGTCGGGCAGAGCACTAGGGGGAGCTTCTGAGGCTTCGTCATTCCCGAGGGACAATCTTCCCGGGAGAAAGAGACGGTCGTTTCCGACCATTGGAGTTGTTCGGGGCCGAGCGCGCCGATCACGTGGCAGACCAAGGCGCATGCCTTCAACTCCCATCGAGAGGAGTAGGCCGCGGACCCCCCGAAGATCACCGTGATGTGGTGACTCGGCTCATGGTATTCTTCGCTTTCCTGACCCTGGGGGTCGGAGCGCGGCTCGGATTTTCGGTCGGAGCCACCCTTCCCGGCATCCGGAAGGACGGGCATGGGCCCCCGGCCGTTGTAAAATCCTCGAGCCGAGCTACCTGAGTCTGGCGATGGAGATCGTGTCGTGTATTTGGTGCAACGGACAAACGATCGTCAAGGCCCTTGAGGCCCACGCCGCTCCGGGGTTGCCGCCGCTGACCACCCACTTTGCGGGGAAGGGCGAGGCTTTTTGGCCTCGGCGTGCAGGGGTGGAGACGATCGCTGGAATGGCGGCCACCATTTTGGCCGCTTTCTTTTTTTTCTTGGCCTTCTTGTCGACTTTTTTGTCCGAGGATTCCATGCTCGTCTGCGAGGCGCCGCCGACCCAAGAAGCCGCTTCGCTTCTGGCCTCCTCGGCGTTGATGTAACGCTCTGCCGCCTGGAAGAGCTCACTGGCCGAGGAGCCGGAGTATATCTCGAGATCCTGGGTGAAGCGGACGTTCTTGACTCCTTCGGTGAAGGCCTCAATGACCGCTTCGTCCGGGATGCTCGGAATCGTGTTCCGTACCCGGATGAACCTCCGGACATAGTCATGCAAGCTCTCATCCTCCATCTGGACCACCCGCTTGAGGTCCTGCGGTCTCCCTGGGGGAGGACAACACCCCCGAAAGTTCGCCCGCAGGGCATCGCAGAGTTGTGCCTAGCTGTGAATGGAGCCTTCCCGCTGGTTGAAGAGCCATGTCCGAGCAGGACCTTCCAACACGGCGGGGAAATAGTTCACCATTACTCCTTCATCACCGCCCGCGGCCGTGACGGTGGTAGCGTACACCGAGAGGAACTCGTCCGGGTTTTGAGTCCCGTTGAATCGCTCGATGTGGCCCGGTTCGAATTACTCCTTCATCACCCCCTCGTACGAATCGACACCTTCGCATACGGCGGGTGTCTCCTGTCCCGGTAACTCTCGGAACTGGAGGGGCTCGAGAACGTACTCCGAGCCCAGCTCACCCGCCGGGCGGCAGACATCCATGGGGGAGGGAGACTCCGCCATGGTGTGTCCTTCCGGATCGACGATCCGGGCGACCTCGGTATCGGACCAATACTCGTCCAAGTCGTCGAGGTCGTCGAAGCGAATATCTTGGTTGTCCTGAGAGTTCGCCATTCTCAAGGACCTTTGCTTGCAGAAGCTAATCAACGGTCCCCACGGACGGCGCCAGCTGTGGGCGGTTGGGAGTACGGGGTCCCCAGGCGCCGAGCTTACTTGTTGAAAGTGAGGATCAACCGACCTCTTTCCTGCGGGCTCGGGGGCTTTCGAGAAGGCGAACTTCGATCAAGCAGCCATTAGCAGAAGCACACATGATTTAGGTGGTTCGGGCCCTCGATGGAGGTAACGACCCACGCCCAAAGGATGTCTATAGGAGATGAGAAGGATTACTGAAGAGATGAGTTTTCTCTGATGGGAAGATGAGCTTCGGTCTCTCTGTGTTTTCCTAGTAGCTAACCTCTTTATGTGCAGCAGCACAATCTATTTATACATGGGTGTGATCGGCGTCCTAGTGAAGGTGACGCCCTATTATCCAGCGGTATGGAGAAGGCGCCCTGTTGTCCGGCGGTCCGAAGCTTGTCTTCATATTGCGTCATTGCCATCACTCGTTCTTACGGAAAAACGGCATGGGAACAAAGGCGGGGGACGGAGTTGGTGGCGCGATCCTCTGCGTTCGATAGGACGTAATGGTCCTTGAAGACGTCAGAGCATTTAATGCCGCGGATGGGGAGGCCGGTGCCCGGCCGAGGAAGGAGCGACTCGGACTCCGGTCCGGGCAAGGTCGTTCGTGCTCAGGCACGAACGGGAATCTCCTTGCTCGGGGGAGGCCGGCATTGTAAGTGAAGAGTGATAATTCAAACGTTCCTCCCGGTCCCCGTCAGTCATCTACAATTGGTACCCAAATAGATTTAATACAAGAAGTACTTTTTGATTTGGGCCCAATAGGATATGCAACTACTCTACCAATGTTAGTTCTTCTAAGAATATAGGAAGCATTGGAAATAGTATGAGTGATATGATTAGAAAATCCTTGAGGCTTGACAAAGTGAATGGGTTTTATGACCGGGGCTACCACAACATGGCCCTTTTTGCCCTTAGGAGGAGTGTACCCAAGCCCTTCCTTCTTGTAGTTGCTTTGTCTTCCAAAAAACTCCTCGAGGCCCTTACTAGCCTTGTACGACTTTGAAGTCCATACTGAAGTAAACTCTTTAGCTTCTCATTTTCATGTGCTAGAGCTTGCATAGTCTCAAAGTTAGTACTACAAGCATCAATATCAAATTTATAGCATCTAGCACATCCATTACTAGTGGAAGCAATAGAAGATGAGGTTGCCCCATTTGTGGATGAGGGAGTACTCTTTGAAAGATCAACAAGCTTCACCTCATGAGCCTTGTGTGCATCATTTGCACACTCAAGATCCTCTATGAAGCAATGGTGATCTCAAGAGTAGCTACCTTAGATTTGATCATTCCAAGATCATTTGCCATCTCCTCAAATCACTTTTTCTCAAAGGCTAGACTCTTCTCAAGGTCAAGGTTTCTTTCCTTCTCTTGTACGAGCAAGTCCTCTTGACTCTCGAGAAGATCCTTTTGCCTTTCTATTTTTTCTTTTATAGCATACATTTTTGATATATCAAGTTTTTTAAGAAGCTTAGACAAGTCAACCATATCATCATTTTCACTATCACTATCATGAAGATGAGATGTGATTGAGGAATTTTTTGTTACCTTATGCCCCTTAGCCATGAGGTAAATTGGAGCCCCATCATCACCGTCATCGTCACTCAACTCGCCGAAAAGCAAAGTTGAGCATTTTGATGCAAAGGTAGTAGGAGGCGTAGCTATGACGAGAGTAGCAACCTCATCATCATTGGAGTCGGAGTCGGAGTCGGAGTCGGAATTTGAGTCCCACTCCTCTCCAATGTGAGCATACCCTTTCTTCTTGTCCTTGCCCTTGTTCCTGTCTTTCTTGTAGTGCTTGTCCTTCTTCTTTCCTTTCTTTTCTTTCTTGTGTGGACACTCGGCGATGAAATGGCCGGTTTTTCCACACTCATAGCATGTCCTTCTTGAGTATCTCTCCTTTTGTTTCCCGGAGGACTTGTGACGGCTTCCAATATTGTAACCATTTTTCTTGAAGAATTTGTTGAGATTTCTCACCAATAGATCCATCTCTTCTAGATTCTTGGGCTCCTCACTTTCTTCATCACTTGAGCTTTCAATAGGCTCCTTGGAGACCTTAAGTGCCACCCCTTGTTCTTGGTTGGTCTCATGATCCCTTCCACTGCTTGTGCTTCCTCATTCATTATTTCATCCGTCAAGATTCTCCCAAGCACATCATGGGTGTGAGGGAGGTGAAGTTGTCTTTCTCGCGGATGAGTTGAACCAAGTGTCGATCGGTTGGTGTGATGATTATTAGAATAAGCTTCACCACCGCCCTATCCGTCCAATACTTACATCCAAGTCCCTTATCTTCATTCACAAGCACCATCACTCGATCAAACATGTGCTTGTATCCTTCACCCTCTTCCAAGACGATCCATCCTAGTTGTCCATTGATGATCTCAAGTTTAGATTCACGGACGCTTAAGGTTCCCTCATGTGCAATTTGGAGTGTGTCCCAAATCGTTTTTGCATCTTCAAGTCCATCCACTCGATTGAACTCGGATGAGTTCAAGGCATTAAGTATTGCATTGGTGGCTTGGTCATTCAAGTAGTGTTGTTTTCTTTCTTCGGGAGTGAGCTTGAAGGGATCTTTAGGGTGAAAACCTGTTTCAATAATCTCCCAAATGCACGGGTGAAGTGACCTCAAGTGCATCTTCATCCTATGTTTCCATGCCGAGTAATGAGTACCATCAAAGTGTGGTGTTTTACCGGATGGTACAGAAATATATGATGAAGACGATGAGGTGCCAAGGGTTGAATAATCAAAAGGAGTACTTACACCGGTGCGTTCGCGATTTTCTTCCATGACCTCAACGGTGTCCCCGCTCTTATCCTCAGTCGGCATCCTAATCTCAAGCGGTTAAGCTTAGTGCAAGAGACCTTACTCTAATACCAATTAAAAGGACCGGGATGTCGTCTAGAGGGGGGTGAATAGGCGTTATAAAATTTTAATCAGAGTTATGCGAAAAATACTTCACCAGAGAATATCGGACAGTCCGATGCAGACTATAACGGACAGTGCGATATAGAAACTTCGGACAGTCCGATGTGGAACAGCACTTGACTATGGATTTTAAATCTGAGCACTTTCTCTTTCAAACCAAGAAGGTTTCCTGCATCAAACATAAGAAGAGATACTAGTAGAATAAGAGAAGCACAAGGATCTAAAACAAAGATTCACAATAAAGTAGATCTAGATCAAGATGCAAGGTAAAGAGAAGGGAGGAAAGAGACGCAAACGATTTTTTCCGAAGTTCAGATCCTTGAGGGAATCCTACGTCTCCGTTGAGGTAGGCTCGATCCCACTTGAGCCCGGGTTTCTCTCAACCCTTTTCCTCACCAAGTCCGCACAAAGCTCCCTTGGTTTACTCGGTGGTTCCTTTCCTTTCGGAGGCGGAGACCGACCTTCACAAACTTCCACAGCCCACCATACCAAGCTCCGGTGGCTCGTGGTAGACACCTAGCCGTCTAGGAGCCCTCAAACTCCAAGAGTAATAGATCGGCGGAGTATGAGCTTGAAGACGACCCAAGTGCTCAAAGTTAAAGCCTAGTCGTAGGTGCACTCGGATCTTCACCTCTCAACCCTTCCCTCTTGATTTTGCTAAGGAATTAAAGGGGAGTGGTTGGAGGCTTTGAATGCTAGAGAGAGGAGCAAGAGTTAGAGCTAGTGGCGGCTGGTTGGTGGAGTAAATGCTGTGTCTAACCCTAGCTCGGACTGAGTGAAGGGGTATATATAGGTCGGTGTGAAAATCTGCCCGTTAGGTTCAAAACTGTGCAGTATCGGACAGTCCGATGTCAAGTATCGGACTGTCCGAAAAAATGATAAATCGGGACAGAGAACCCAAAATTCTAGAAGTTCGGACAGTCTGATTTGCACAACATCGGACAGTCCGATACAAACATCGGACAGTTCGATCAGGAAATTAATTTCAGACAGAGAACCCCGAATTCTGAAAAATCGGACAGTCTGGACTAGGGTATATCGGACAGTCCGATACAAGACATCGGACAGTCCGATCAAAAATTTATTTCCAAGCAGAGAACCCCTAACTCTGAAAAATTGGACAGTCTGGACTGGGCAACATCGGATAGTCCGATACTAAACATCGGACAATCCGATACCAGAATTTGTGGACTGAGAATGTAATGGTGTGAGACTTGCCCTATGCACTAAGATTCATCTATTGAGCACTTTAGGGGTCTGAGAGTCACATTTCGCCGCATCCATCTTTATAGTACGATTGTCCTTAGACTCAATTAAAATAAAATAATTACAGGTCTGCGGAAAACATTCTCATAACCGATTAGCTTGATTGAGGGGTCTGTATCCTTCACCTTTGCTCCTTTTGGACTAAAACCTAGATAAATCCTTGATAAACTCATTAGTCCCTTTGTTCGGCTGTCATTAATCACCAAAATAATTAGGGGACCTAGATACACTTTCAGTACCTAGACATGCTACCAATCCCTTGTAGCATTAAGTTGACCGTGTGAGTTGCAAATGAGCACATCAAGTTGACCTACAAGCCACTAAAGCCTCGGTTAGCCACTTAGCCAAAGCCACTAAAACCTAAGTAGAGAGCAGTAGAGAGCGAGAGACAGAGAGCAGGTGGTAGCAGTAGAGCTAGAGAACGTCGGCAACGCGGGAGCCAGGAAGAAGGCTAGAAGGGTGGCAGCGCGGCAACACAACGAGAAGCCGAGAGGACAGCGCAAGTTAGCAGTAGTAGAGCCAGGAGAGGGCACACGCTACAGCTCAACTCACTCCTCACTCCTCAGGACGGCGCCTGGTATAGCCTAGAGATCCGGTGGCTGCTGAAGCCTAGAGGTCCGGCGGCGGCAGCGCGGCTGGAGAAGCAGGGGTGCCGCCACTCTCCAAACCCTAAGGGCGAATTGGAAGCCACGAGCCCACTACTGTTTGGGCCTCAAACGCCTCGTAACACCAGGTTAGTACTCGTGGCACCCTCATTAGTCGCCGTCTATGACCGCCTGCGACCGATTAATCGGTTGCCCGATTAGTATGCCGATTTTGTCAAAATCCAAGCAGTCGACCGCCTAGGGATTAATCGGCGCCTAGGGCCGATTTTTAGAATATTGGTTATTGTGTCACATTGCACTTCTCGTTCTATGTCTCCACGTTAGTACCATTCAATTTTTGTTTCAATGTCGTGTCACTTCTCATTCCATGTCCCAGCACTGTCACGTCCCTCTCGTTATTTCGCTTTGCACAACTGAATGACCGCTCGCTACAAAGCTCTAAAGCCACATCGAATCAACTGTGCAACTGCATCACACATCATTTCGAGTACGACCACAACCTGCCCAGTTACACAGGGCATCCAAAACTGAATTGTACTACTGCAGGAGCCATCAATTCGAATAGGACTGCAACCTACTTAGTCACATAGGGCATGCAATGTGTTCTGGACTTGAACGAATAACAAGTTTACTCCTCTGTTCGTGTATAAAAGGATCAGTAAATCACTATCGGGTCACCACACACCACTTTCATGGCCACTTGGGGAGCCTCTCCACGGCCATACATCCCTGATAGATGGTGCGAATCTTTTGGCCCAGGAGACTATGCTCGTCCTCCTGCCGACAACATGTGGGTCATAGATTATGGGAAATGGAGAGATAGGCTCCTTTTGCGGCGAGATCATCATTTTCAATCAGTTTTCGACTAGCCGAGATGCGACTGTGGGAACCCCTCATTTGTCCAGTTGTTTGTTGCACGTACACGAGGGGTTCACTAGTCGCAGGTTCAACCAATATCCTGATTACCACGTAAGTTTCTGCCCATGTATGTTATGTTATCATAAGTATTATTTACTTATACATTCTTCTACCTCCAGATACCAGACGTTACATGTGATTAGACTTGGTAGATGGATAAGCCATACCCGGCAGCAGCCTAGACCTATATAGCATACCTCCACGCAAGAATCAAGCGCTTGTAGGCTCGACTAAATGCCACAAGAGGGTCGCCGCAACAAAAAGGCCAACAGAGGGTCGCGAGGCCTCCCAGGCAGGCCATGCCGGCACGTAAAACGCACAACCAGCCGGTGTTGGACCAATATTATCAACCGAACCTTATGTATTTGTCAAATCCCCTAAAGATGCGACGTTCATAATCATGTGCCATTTGTATGGTTATCTAACTCTGTGTAATGCCCATGTCTAAAATGGTTGCTAGCATTTCAATATATCACAAGCTAGATGTGTAATTCATCACTTCGTCCTTTTTGACAAACCGCAACCCATTGACAGGAATACAATATGTCTACGCTCAGCGTGCTAGACCCATAACAGAGCATCCAAAGCTCATGGAATTCACCGCACTACAAGTTCGGTGATGAAAGATCAAAACATAAAATAGTCCATGGTCTACCATTTTTTTGAGCAACACGAAAAATTTCTCCACATTGCATAAAAAATTTAATAAACAAATCCCGCCCGTTGGTTGGGCAAGACGAAAACTCACCCGTTGGTCGGGCGGGATTTCAATCTCACCCAACCAACGTGTGGGAATTACCCCACTAGCCCAGCCGTGTGGGAATATGCCCTATCCGTCCGTTGGTTAGGCGAATTATTCAAATCTCGCCCTTTGGTCGGACGGGATTTCAGTGCCGCCCAACCAAAGGGTGACGGGCGTCTATTTTTTATTAAATTAAATAGAATATTATTTATTTATTTTAGAATAATAAAAAATTATAAAATATAAAAAATTTTGGCAAACGATTCGTGCCCACCTGGCCAGGCCACGTGGCATGGCAAGGTAAGATTGTCGTGTCTAGGCCACCACATAAGCACGACTCTCGTCCGTCCTTGTGTCCTTCACTTCTACTGACACAACGCGCCTTCATCCCATTGGCATCCACTGCCATCCTTGTGTCATGCCTACCCTTCTGCCTCATGTCTTTAGTAGGCGTTGATGGTCATACCTCCCTTCATGTTGTGATGCACTCATTGGTGATTTTATCATGCCTGGGACAGCATGGTATAGGGATGTGTCGGCGTCTGGGAGATGAGTTCCGCAGGTTGATATGCAAGAGTAGGGTGTGAGACCCGAGAGTGGCCTTGCCCCCTCGACCGAAGCCTGCGTCGAGGGAAGGGATTGTCGACGATGGTGGCGACACGGGTGTTTTTATCCTGGTTTGGGCCTCCACTACCGGATAACAGCCCTACGTCCAGTCCTCATTCAGTATCGGGCTTAAACGAGTACAGGGGGTGAGGTCGAGCTTTGGGAAGCTTGGGCTCGAGTACAATAAGTGCTCAAGGCATGTGTGTTCCTAAAGTGACTGGGCGCGGAGAACTACTGCCTAGAACTAGGAATCCTACGCAGGTGCAAGTGCTCCTGTTCTATGATGGTTGAGTGGGGTGTTGTTGCTTCCTCGCGCATCGGTTGCGTCTCCCCTCTCTTGGCTTGTGGTCTGCACCCCCTTTTATAGGCGGCCTTCGGCCACTGTAGTCTGATCTTGGTTCGGTGCGGAGCACCTTACCGTCTTTTGGTCACTGGTCGTGCTCTTCTGTCTTGCCGGATTTTGGTGTAGCTGGTCCTTTGAATCCGCTGGGCATTGGGCATATTTTCTCGACTCGTCGGGCTCAGCGTCCCGATCGCTGAGCAACAGTGCGTGTCTTTATCTTTAGGGACGAGCGGGCAAACTGAACTTTGACATGACTGGCTACCAACCTGCCAGCGGCTGTGGTAAGTGCGCATCGATACTGCAGCCACATTTAACTTGCGGCGACGTGCGGGGCCCACGGCGTCCTGCGTGCGGCGTGACATAGTCCGTGTTGGGGCCTGAGCCCCGTCCCGAGCTTTGGAAGCTCGGGAGCTAAGAAGCTTAGGCGCCTGAGCTCGGAAGCTCAGGCGCGGGCTTACTAAGCTCAGGCGCGAGCTTACGAAGCTCGCGCAGGTCCTTCGTTGGACCAAAGGTGGGTAAATTGGCCGTATCCACATGGGTCGTGTACTTTCCCCAACAGGATGACAATTGGGCATGGCGGGTCCGGGTGTTGTCTACCTATATCCATGCTCGCCAGCCTAAACTCCACCATAAAAAATACCCATAAACTACAACGGGCAGATATCTTCACCCATACTCGCTGCTTGGGGGTACCCGTCAGGGCATCACCCGCAGGTACCCCCATTTACCCATGAAATCTCCCCTGTCCATACCACCGGCGCCCTGCCCCGATCTGAGCGTAGGGGAGACGAGGAGAGGAGGGATGAGCCGGTTGCAAGAGAGAGGAGGGCACCATATCGAAGATGACAAGAGGAGACCACTGCTTATGCCACCACTAGAGATGCCGAGAGGAGGCCACTGGCCGCTGACCACACCGTCACCGGAGATGACAAGTGTGGGTCGGTCGCCGCACCACCATGGGAGAGGAGGAGGGAGGCTGGGGGAGATTGGAGAGGCTTAGGCACTCACCGGTTGTCGCATACAAGAGGTGAGGAGGCTGGAGACTAGGGCTGAGGGAGTAGGATACTAGGAGGGAACTATGGCTAGGGTTAACTAGTGGTGGTCTACTGGAGGTTGGAGGCATGCCTAGGCCTTAGGCCCTAGGGAAGGGACAATGGAGGGCAATAGGTCGATGCCGAGCTGGGCTAAGGGCAGAGGAAGCATGGGGTAGCCCGGTCGGTTAGTAGCCAATGTATTTGACGGGTAAACGGGTAAAGCGGGCATGGGTAAGACATATTCATGCCCGCACCCCACAAACCCAATAGGCAAGATTATCAACCATTTAGGTACCCATGGGCATAGAACGAGCACTAGATCCACCCCTATTATGTTTTTACTTGGGGCAAATGGGTAAAACCGTCATCCCTAGCATGGCAGGACCCTATAGCTCATGTGGCGTGTCATAGGCTAGAGGCCATGCCTGCAAGCTAGCTCGGCATGGCACAAACAATATGCTGTGTGTACCATCACGCTTGCGTTCTTACCTACTTAGGCTTCGATCTGTTGTGCCGAGCAATAGAAATGACCGCCTTTGGATGCTACCATGGTCATCACATACCGTATTTTTTGCCATCTCGCATAGCTCATGTCACCTTGACTATTGTGCAAACCTATCAAACTTACACTCACCGCGCCACTAGTGCCACCATCCTAACTCTTAGAACCTAGGGAACTTCTTCACTTTGAGATCTTCTAGAGCTAGCTTCAAGAAGCTGACCTGTTTGGTTTCTAGCTTTCATGAGAGTTTTTATTACTAGGTTCAGTAGTGTAAAAAAACGAGATCAATAACCCAAAGCATTTGGCTTTTGCAAATGGACCCGCTTATGATCTTATTGTTAAATTGAAAAGAACAAACCAGAACCTATTCGAGCCGAGTTTGTACTTCTTGGGCCCGAGCTTTACTTGAATCGGTATCATGCATATGGCCATGCTCGAACTTAGCTCGGTTTAAGGGAAGGAGGAAGGAGAGAGAGAGATTATGAGGCGGGTGGCATGCTAACATGGGAGCCTGTTGTCGTCGCTCATGGAGGACTTTCACCACCACCATCACTAGGAGGAAGGGGGTGGTGGCACTCGGAGGACAAACGGGTGGTGGCGCTGATGGGCGAAGGGAGGTCGATGCTCGTGGCAAGTGGAAAATGGGGGCATCGAGAAGGGTGGCGCTCGTGTGGGAGTGGCGCCACAACAGGGTTGGGGCTAAAGTACGGGACTAGAGAGGCGACTAGGAGGGCAGGTACCAGGGAGAGGTCATGGGTTAGGTTAGCATGGTGGGCTATGCTATAGGTGGAAGTAATTGGCCTGATAGCTATGACGTTTATGTATAAATTTGGGATGGCGTAGGCTATTCGTGTCGAAACCAAGCCACTCAAGCTCGGCTCGATTTCAACCCGAGCTCATAGACGGGCTGGAGCTTTGTGTCCAGCCGTACCCTTAGCTAGACGAGATCACAAAGGCAGTAACAGTTGATGGCAAGGTCCACGTGGGGTGGCGACCTCGAGCTAGGTCCCTAGCACAGCGCCACACAGGAACCCATCCGATTCGGACGCCGCACGGCCATGGACAGCATGCAATTAAGTTGCAAGCTGGCCACTATAGTAGCAGTACAGAAGAACACCATCATCGATGGAGACGATCATGAGGTGAGGTGAGGCTGCCTGTTGCTTGCTTGCACACTTGCTCTAGCTCATTCCCCAACCCAGCGCATCGGTCCCGCCTCCGCGCAGGCCGCTCGTGCAAACGCACAGTTCTTGAGCCTAGTCACGATCGAGCGCGACGATCAGATTAAATTATCTATTCGCTCGATCTTGGCATAAGCATGATTAGCTCTCACGCTTTTGAGGCATGTGGATGCTAATGATGAACTCTCACCGGGGCTAGTGGCAAGATAACATAATGTAAAAACCGCACTCAGTGAAAAGCAAAAGGTAATTATACTCTATATATTGTAATTATACTCTATATATTAGGGTTTAACGTACTCGAGATGAGAAAAGAACAGTATTATGCGTGACTGAATAGAGCAGTAATTAAGCGGAAAATTAACCACCAGCCGATGGATACAGGGTGTTCATCTGATCAATCTACGCACCGGCTTGATGATGCATGACACAGATGTCGCCTCGCACACAGGCGTGCTACATCACACACTGACTGACACATGCAGCTCACCAAGATCCCAACGAGAAAGAGGAAAAAGATACTACTTTGATCCATGCATATACGATCGAATGCAATGCAACCACCGATTCATTTCGGTGCCCCTACCATGCATGGTTTGCTGATGTCGATCCTGAAGACGCCATCGTTCAGCGGCGATCGCCGGAGGTGGTGGTGTCGGAGGAGCAGTCCTGCTCGGCCTCGGGCTCGGGCTCGGGGACCTCGACGATCTCACGCTTGTGGAAGCTGCGGTGGCAGTTGCAGGCGGCGCAGATGAGCTCGTCGGCGGTGCCCTCGGCGCCCAGCGCCATGAACTCGCGGCACCCGTCGACGGCGTAGCGGCCGATGGTGGCGGCGTGGTTGCGCTGGCACTCCACCCAGCGCACGACGACCTTGATCCCCTCCTTCCTCTCCGCCGGCAGCGCCACCGTGCCGTTGCCGCACGGCTTCGACCCCGACTGGTCCTGCTGAGGCCCCATGGTTTCGCACCTACGCCTTCTTGGCGGCGGCCGTCAATGGTAGGTGCAGAGGGAGGAAAGGAGGCTTTCGATGGAAACAAGATGGAAGGAAGCACCGGTTGGATGGTGCTACTTATAGGGCTTGGGAGAGGAGCCACGAGATGGTAATGGCTAGGCTCACTGGCCACGTCGCCCTTCACAAAACATAAGCTTTGTTTTCGTAAATCCAAGGATGAATAACTGATTAGATTATGTTGCCCCGGCCTTCTTTCCACATAATAGTAATACATGCACACTTGATTTATTCTGTGTTCTTTCGGTATACTGATTTATAGACAAGATCCATGTATAATAACTAATTATCTTGTTGCGGTCTTCTTTCCACGTAATAGTAATGCGCGCATGCATTACTAATTTACAGGTAATTATCTTTCCAGATAGATACATGTTTTGTGAACCACATACCGTGGCAACCTGTTATCTTTGTGTGACCTTATGCTTTGTGGAACATGTGTGCGCTATTGGTTTAATCTTGTTTGTTTAAAGTCTCATTGCTTTATGAGTAATTCGCTTTCGTGAATCCAACGATGAACAAACTGGTTACCCTATCGCGTCCTTCTTTCCATGTATATTTGATGTTTTTTAGGTACATTGATTTATAGGCAATTTACTTTCAGGTAGATGCGTGTTTCATGGACCACGTGTTAGAGCAACTAATTATCTTGCAGCGACCTTCTTTCCACGTAATAATAATGTATACTCGGTTTATTTATTTTTTGTTCTTTAGGTACATTGATTTAGACACAATTTACTTTTATGCAGACGCGAGTTCTACGAACCACATATTACAGCAACTGGTTATCTTGTCGCGGCCTTCTTTCCATATAACAGTAAGGTGTGCACTCTTACTTCTGTTTGCATTTTTTTGGTATATTGATTTACAAATAACTTACTTTTTGAGAAAGATAGTGGTTTCGTGAATCATATATGACATATTAAAGCAAACGGTTATCTTTGTATGGTCTTCTGCTTTGTCGAATTAATAGTAATGAGTGCACTCTTGGTTTAACCTGCCTTTTAAGTTTCATCGCTTTGCACATAATTTGTTTTTTCAAATAGATAGGAATGTGTCCACACTTAACTTGTTTGGTCGTCATTCACTTAAAATCAATTTAATTATCAAACATATAATGAGGCAGGAACAACTTGGCTTTGTTTTTTTAGGAACCATATGTGATGGAGGATTCTGTCATCTATTGTTCCATTGAACAATGTTCGTTAATTTCTTGTGTTTTCATTTGTAGATATTTACTTTACACGTAATTTTTTTAACATATTAGTAATGTGTGTACTCTTCATTTTGCGCGTTTAGGCATCGTTTGCTTACAAACAATTTACCTTCTAAAACATATCATGGATCAGGAACAAAACCAGCATTGGTTTTTGTAAACCATGTCTTGGAGCAATTCATTATCTTGGTGTGGTTTGTTAATTATTTCTGTTGTTTTTTTTTTAAAAAATAAGGCAGGAGTGCTGCCAAAACTCATTAAGAGGGAAAGAAGGATAAAACGGGGGTCAAAACCAGCTAGGAGAAAGAAAAACCGATAGAACAAGCAGAGGAAACAGAAAAAAACACTATGCTAAAAACAAGGGCTACTCTCCCCAAAGCCAAGCCAACATGAATTATTTCTGTTGTTAGTGCTAAGACTATTTGGACTTGGAAAAAATATATCTTATCTTGTGCTATTGCTACCAAAAGGCAGCTGTAGTGGCAGCTTGGTGACTAATGTTTATTATTGTTAAGGACCACCATGACCAACAAACTAGCATTTGAAGCAGGTCCATTAGTGGACGACATTTGATGTGAATTGACTTGACGAATCGTCGTAGGCATTTCTTACGCAGATTGAGACTTGTCTAATTGCTAACACGGTGACAGGATTTCGTTTGCTGACACTGACATCTTGACGAAGAAGTAAAAGGAAGGGAAAAGGCAAATCCAACTCAGTCAGAATTCAGAGATTCAGGGCCTGGATGTAGAACATAGCGCAGAAGGAGGAAATTTAGGCGTGAAAGGAAGTTTCTTGGATCCACACTGGAGGTTAGATTGAGAAGCACTTCTCTCCAACTCCCCATTTGCCACTTGCTTCTGGCATCTTTCATCTATTTTTCCAGAGACGTATGACCTATAGAACCATTGCTCATGTGCTGCAATTCATCAGGTCACCAACGATCAATGATGTTATGATGCATAGTTGTATTATGTAGTACATTATTTGAATGGAGGTAAGTGAAGCACGATTTACCCCTGGCGTATGTTACTAAAACAAATCCTTGTATGTACACTAAAACGAACATAAACTTTTGATCCAACAGTTTAGATTGCTTTAATTTTTTTTATACTACACATGTACGTGGATAACCGCATGAATGAACTGTTAGATCTAAAATATATACCAACACCCAACACTCTTGAGTTGCAAAAAACTGTATTACATATGACCTTTTTGGCCACATCTTAGCAAGATTCAATGGTGCTTTAGGGGGATTCTCCCATACTTGGTAAAAAGGACACCAACTAAATGCAATGCTGGGTGGAGATCGTCCCCAAGTTGAGGTGCGATATGTGAAAGATGCCATGCTATCTGATTGTCAAGCTGAGAGATCTCCTGAGCGAAAGGAAAAGGAAAAGGATAGGCAATGGAACCGGCCAGAGTACAGCTCTGACCATGGCGAACAAAAGATACAAAAAGGTCGTATTCAGTAGCCAAACTTGTCTTCCATAGTGGAACTGCTCATCAAATAATTTCTGTCTGCTCTCTCAGCACAGCAAGAAGAATATATTCATGTCACTGGTGCTGCGGTGACAAACATGGTACGTATTCTTACTTGCTGAACTATTTCTCTAGGTGAAAAGGGACTAAAGCAGAAGTCTTATCATCTGTTTGTCAAAGACGTGTAGGTTAGGCTCCATTTGAACTGAACCTGTCGGCTTATCGGCTAAAAGTATTTAAAATAATTACAGTGGTTAGTTTTTTGCCTGGTATATAGCCTGACATATATTTATGCAGACAGGTCATCACAAATGTTTCTGAGGATTTTAGCAGACATCACTGGGAAAATGAATAGTGTGTCAGAAGCTAGTAATAACAACTGAAGTCCTCTTCCTGAAAACTCTATTATTAGTACAACATGTTTTGTGCCCTCTAATAATTGAAAAAAAAAACATCTATAGGAGGAACAGGACAAAATCTTGCATCAGACTTCTGATATTCAATGCTTCGTGTCCTAAATCGTTTCCTAGATGTGATTTGTCACTATCGAATAATCTTTCGGTTTGACTTTTAAACTTTTAACATGCACTTGTTAATGACTAGAGTACTAGTCTTCTCCAGAGGCAAAGTACAGCACTTAAGACCATATGCACTTGGTAAGTCGAGGGACTTGTCAACCTGAGTAAAATGCCATACTACTTACTTGCATCCTAACCTTTGACTTCAGCAAAATGCTACTTTCTATCATCATTATTTCATTAATAAGAAAGGAGAGACATAATGATATGCTTATGTTAGCAGTACCCCACAATCTGCACTCATTAGGTCACCAGTCATCACCAAATCTTGGAAAAGTTAGCCAAGTACATTTGGATTAAATGGGTTTGCCAATTGCCGATCAAGTACTAGCCTTGAGTAAATACGGGGCTCAATTTGTTTGACCTTGTGAAATTCAAGAGGCAGGGGCCTACCAGCTGGTGGATATTGTGATATTAGGCTCCACCTATCAAATAAAACAAGATGATGGGGTCAGGCTTAATTTAAGGTTCATCATACCCTGCATGCCATCTGCCTCTGCTGCACTCTGGTCAGTAGAATGTTTGTTTTCAGTGCCACTGGTCACTGCCTCAAAGATCAGATGCACACTGTTCCCATCGGCGTCGTCACCGGAAATAATTCAGCCTCTGACTATGCCCGTTTTTCAGCTCATCTCAGCAGGAAAACAAACCACACACTATTTTCAGATAAAGATGTGAAGCTGAAGCCAAGGGTCGAGGTCCCCTATCTGAATGTAGTTTTATGTTCCCTGTGGGGAATAGAATAGTGGTTGCAGATGGGCTGGCATCCTCGCCGATGGATGTGAATCTGCATGTGGAAGAGTCGCGTGCAATTCAAGGCCTCTCTTTTCAGCCAGCTCGGCTGCCTCACCACAAATCTGGTTGCTCCCATGAATGTTCAGTTTGACAGCAGAAGAGAAGCATCACTGCATCAGCACAAATGTGACTGAATTGGATGCTCTTCTGCACTCCTAGCTGTATACTGGGATCACTCATGAGAAAAAAGGTAATAACTTTTGGATGTTTTTGGCTCATGACCCTAGCTAGCCTTATCAAAATTTGGTCATGCCAATGCAATTTGGCCACCGTTTAAATTGTAACAGACCAAAGGCACGCCCTCACTGAAAATTGGCTCGCCAATACTTTCACGTGCAAAGCTGCAGCACGGCGTGAGCGCCAGAATCTAGCGCCATTCATTGGCACGCCTTCTCGCCAACTTGATGCATGCATGCGGTCCCACCTGCAGATTCGCGAGCGCCCAACTAGCTAGCAGCTAACGAGAAGTTTAGATTGCTTGTTTATTTCAAATGATTTTATTTTTCAATTTTCGTATCTATTTTATACAGTGTCCACATTGCATGGAACAAATTTTATAATTCATATAAAATCCCAACCTACCCATTTTTATAATTTAATTTTTTGTATTTTTACAATTTATCTGGTAATTTTTACATTTTATAATTCAATTTTTTTATTTTTATTTTCTAATATGCTTTAAAATTTTAAATTCAATTTTTAATACCTTATTTGAATTTATAATTTTTTAACTATGGAAACAATTGGCACATTCAATTGACAATAAACCAAACATACCACTTACCTTACCAAATTTTGGCAACCCTCAGCTGGTTTTGATCCAAACAACAATTAAATTGCCACGAATTGGTCGTAACCAATTCATTGGCAAGGCCATGGAGGGTTATGAACCAAACACACCCTTTGTAACAGCAACTTGAGATGAGATCATACAAAGAGAGATCGTATGATATGATCTTGTGCTCGCAGAGGGCAGAGGGCAGAATCATGAGAGGCAAGAACGTTATCGACGAGAGCTTGAGATATAAAGAGGAATCTGCCGGCGTCAAGTCGATCCACAGTTGAGCGGCCGGAGAAGAAGAGGGGCGTAACAGTAGCAGGCAGGGCCACCGCGTGTCTGCCATTGACGAACGGATCGTTTCCGGTTCGCGTCCAATCGGCTGCTTCTTGTTCTTGCTCGCCGCGACACACACGGCCGGCCGGCCACAGGCCACTGATTACGCAGCGGCGCATTGCGGCGACACGGCGAGGAAGGAAGGAACCGTCGCCATTGAAGAGAAGACATCCTTTATCTGGATGAACTCTGCTTTAGCGGCTACAAGATAGGATAGGAGATGGGGTAGGATTGTAGCAAAGCATCTACCTGTTCCTGGTTTCAGTGTTCATCAGATCACTACCGATCACTCAGCGCCAATTCCATCAATCGTGCGCGTCATGAGATTTAACAGCAACACCAAAAATAAAGAAGAATTTGGGATATGAAACACATGCATATTCAGCAAGAGTGAACTGAATGGTGGTAGCCACTAGCCACTAGCCAGGATACTGAATCGAAAGGAAGCGAGGGAGTGGGAGGTGTGCATGCATGCACACGCTGGTGCAAGAAGAGGATAGGATGAGGCCCAATGGGCCCAAAGGACGATAGGCCCAGAAAGCCCAAAAGTGAGATGGCTAGGGGCACTTGGGCCCGCCCCGCTTGGTCTTCCAGTGGTTGTAGCAGGAGCAGGACTGCTTGTTGCCGTAGTACCCCGGGGGCACGCAGAGGCACTTGGCGCAGCACTTGTTGCAGAAGACGACGCACGGCTTCCTGTACTGCGTCCGCGAGCACCTCCTCCTGCACTCGCCCGAGCACTCTGCAATCCAACCCCCAATGCACCACCAACCTGCTTAGCTCAGCTAGCTACTGCTTACACTGCACTTGTGCACTGTCTGTTTATGTTGCCACAACTGAAACCATCCTAGCAGCTAGCTCAGCTGTCACAGATTCAGTTACAGATCATACAAAGGCAGGCAGAAAGAACTTACGCGAGGGCATCAGATTCCCCTGGCCGTTGCTCCCCTGCGCAGACCGAAGATCAGGAGGCCAATGCGTTACACTAGTTGCAGACAATCTTAACAAAATCGATCCATTTCTTGATGCACTAGCCACTAGGCATGCTTACCTTGTGGTTGTGGGCACCTTTCTTCTTCAGTTCATCCTCAACCCCATCCTGCGCAATATTCAGGCACGAACCATGCGAACAACCCGAAAAGAAGCAATACAGAGGTGCATCTTCTTCAGTAAACGCAAGATAGCAAAGGAGTAAGAGAGGAGAATGCAGAGACCACCTCAGAGAAGACCAATGCTAGCAGGAAGAGGATGCAGAGGAGCAGCGCAAGCGGCCTGGCCATGGTAGCAACTGACTGGAACAAACAAGTGATGAAGTGAAGCTCGGTGTTGCAGGCTTGCTGCATTTTATAAGCACAGGGAAGAATGCTGAAAGATGGAAGAAGAGTACTCGAGCTTGGGCTTGGTTCAGACTTCAGAGGTAACAGCATCAGCAGCATCGGCACGCTGCTCTGCTATCCTCATGCACAGGACACAAGGTTGAGGGCCAGGGCACATCCAGACTCAGGCTGTGCTTTTTTCTTTTCATTGGTTGCTGGGCTCTATGTTGCTCTTCTTTGCTTTGGCATGGCCCCATTTTTTGACCTCTGGTCAAACAACAGGAGCAGCAGAAACCTAGCTTCTGGCGCCAGTGTGCTGCTATGAAAAAATTTCGTGCAGGGAACGAAGGGGCCAAGGGGGATGCGGGATTGCCGGATTGGGGGCCTGGCCCCAACAATATGCCAAATTGCCGGCACGTAATTAGTCCGAGAAGAGTATTTATCGACATGCAGATGCAATTCGACTTAGAAAAGCAGAGTTTGGTAGTTCATAGATAGTAACGAAAATGGAAATGCTATTGTACAGTCCCATGAAAATTCTTCGCATTTTAGTTGATTGACTCACTTAGGTAGTGTTTCTTTCAGCGGTTGCGGTTGTATTTAACCTGAAAATTTGTATCTTCTCAATAAGGACATCCGAGTGATCAAAAAATTATAGAAAAAATGGTTTTGATAGCTTTGATAAGAAATAGTAAGACCTACAAAAATTGTCTACTAAACGTCAAAGCATTTGACTTGTACAAAAATAACAAATTTTCAGCTTCAAACGCAAACACAAACACAAACGTAAACGCTGAAAAAAACACTACCCTAGTCGCCGTCTTCTCTAATGCCACCATAGGTGGTTGCGAGCGATGATATCACCTTGGCCGCGGGATCGGCAGTGGCCATGGTAGGCTATTTAGATTGACAATGAGGTTACAGTGAGGGTGGTGGATGTGAATAGAATTTGAATCGAAGCCGAGCTCGAGCGAGCAGTGGCGCTCGCTCGGCTCGTTTTCTAAACGAGCTGGCTCGGCTCGTCTCGTTTTCAGTAACGAACTCATATCCTGGCTCGGCTCGGGCTCGCTAAAAGCTCGGGCTGGCTCGTGAGGCTCGTGGGCTCGTGAGCTCGTGATGAAAAAAAATAAAGATGCATCACATGTACATGAATGAATCATGAACAAAGAGCCATATATATCATATATATATGAATGAACCATAAATAATGAACCATTTAACAATGAACCATGGATATATATGTATACATGTAACACAAGCATATAGCAAATCATGAAGATTACGAAGCTGTGCGGCAAACAAGCCCTCGCGAGTTGAAACGAGCGAGCCAAGGGCTGGCTCGGCTCGTTTTCTAGACCGAGCTGGAAAGTGGGCTCGAGCTCGGCTCGTTTTCAAACGAGCCGAGTCCGAGCCTAGCCAATTTCCGAGCCGAGCCCGAGCTGCTTGCGAGCCGCGAGCTAAAGTTCCAGCCCTAGATGTGAACCTAGCGCACGACGGGACAGGTAGAAGGTGGCCAGAGAGGAGAACCATTGCAAAGGAAAGAGGAGGGTATGGCGTTAGTTGTATCAACAAGTCCTCTTCATGTTCCATAAAAAAAAAGTCCTCTTCATGGAATTTTTAGTACAAAGACCCTATTGCAACGGCCTTTTGTTCCTTCCAGTAATTTCAAAAAAAATATCTGTAGGAGAAATAGGAAAACAATTGCATTAGACTTCTGAAAACCAAAGCTTTGTATCCTAAATTGTTTTCCAAATGTCATTGTCCCTGTTGAATAATCTTTTTTTTTTGGTCTTTATAACGATGAAATATGCGCTTGTTACCAGTAGTCTTCTCCAGAGGTGAAGTACAACACTTAGGCCCTGTTCTTATCAGTTTATATAAGGCTTTATTTGTCTTATTTGAGGTTAGGACTTAATTTCGTTTAAAATAAAAAACAATTTTTTTTTTGAATCCATTTTTTTTCTATCACAAAGATTTGTCTAAAACTTTTAAAACACAAGTCGAACAAAATGAATCCGACTCTCGAGCTTACCTCGAGAAACTCTCGAAGTTAGAAGAAAAGTTAAATAAATCAAATAAGTCATATGAGATAAGCTAATGAGAACCGGGCCTTAACCATATGCACTCGGTAGGTCAAGGGACTTTGAGTCAACCTGAGTAAAATGATGTATCTACTTACATACATCCCAACTTTGACTTGCCCTTAGGTTAATCTAAAAGAACGTTGCATGTCATATGTGGCTTCAAGAACAAAATCTGGGAAATTGGAACAAAGGAACAATGGAACCCACGAAAATTCAGTCTGGCTGTTTGATCCTGAGAAACTTGTGACGGCTTTCAGCAAACAACATGCCAAAAGACTAATACAAATGTAGTCTTGTGACAAATGAAAAACTTGTGACGGCTATCATGGTTTATGCTAAACACATCACATGTTCATGCAACACATCTTACAGAGGATCCAGGGACTAGAAGAGTTCGCAAACATATTACAGCAACGTCATTCTAATGAGCTAGTTGACTAGGTCAGCTACAACAATTAACACACTGAATCTGCACTTTCCAGTAGACACTTATCAGGAAAAATAAAAGCTACAGACAAGCAGTTCATCGAGAAACCTGGGCATCTTCTGACAACTGCATCTTGTAGCCTCAGACCAATAGCCACAGATACAAGTCAACCTTCATCCAGGTTGACATGAACACCTTGATCTTCCTCTTTGACAGATGTACATAAACATGCAGCACCATTTCCCATCACACGTAGTAACAAGTGTGCTTCTGTCGGAAAAGTTCACCTTGACACATCTTGTGCATATCATCCTCCTGATGATTGAGCCAAAGCACCAGCTAGCAGTTGATGCTTAGGGGAACACTGAAAAGAATAGCATGCTAACAGAACTGAAGTGGACTAACATCGCCATACTGCAATTTTAACATATTTTGATACTGAATGAAGGGAATCTATGCAAATCACAGTGTGCAAAGGATTACTCCTACATTATATTTGGAACTCATTTGGCTTAAAGGAAGACATTCATGATGACCAAGCAAAAAATTGATATGAACAAAGCAGGGACTCAGTTTGATATGAGCAATAGCCAAATGCACTGCTCAATCCTCACAATTCGAAAAAAATCTAAAGCAACAACCTGTTTCGCATTCCTCATTGTCAGATCAGATCACTAAGTATAAATACAAGAGTTAATCAAACGTACCAGAAGGTCCAGAACCAGAACAAGAACCACACACTCCAAGAAAGCAATAATCCAAGAACAGATCCAACATAATAGAACCAACGAGTAGAAATCCAAACAGGACAAGAACCACATCGTCATGAGAAAATAGAACAAAATAAAAATCAAATCTTGGGGATTATCTTTCGTTTGGGTGAGCCCGCGCGGCCATCATCGCGCGCGCTCCGACCGCGGGAAGTCGTCATCGCGTGCCGCCGGTGGCGACCGCGGATGCCAGCGCCGCCTCTTTCCCGCACCGAAGCGCGCCGCCTTCCCGCGTGAACGCGGGGGCAACGAGGGTCGGGAAGAGGCGACTCCGGCCGCCGCGGCGCCGCCGGGCGTCTCGCTCGGATAAGATCAAGTAGTGTTCGTGAGGGCCGAAACCCTAGCCCCCTCTGGCTTGGCCACCAAGGCCATTTATCACATTTGGGATTCTGAAGGCCCAGCGTATATGGGCCGAATAGAAGCTATCTCACAGCCCATGTAACCTCATCTACCTGTCCCACATGTCACTGACTGGCGAATGGCAAAACCCTAACCCTAAAAGCGATATCTTCGCCTCTTCTTGTTCTCATTCCGAACCCTAGCCGCCGCCGCTCCCGCCTCTGCCTCCGCTTCCTCCCGCCGCAACCATGGCTGCCGTCCTGACCCGCCCGCCGGCCGGCACGGTGCAGTGCTTCGGCCGCAAGAAAACGGCGGTGGCCGTGGCCTACTGCAAGCCGGGGCGCGGGCTCATCAAGGTGAACGGCGTCCCCATCGAGCTGATCCGCCCGGAGATGCTCCGCCTCAAGGCCTTCGAGCCGATCATGCTCGCCGGCCGCACCCGCTTCAAGGACATCGACATGCGCATCCGCGTCCGCGGCGGCGGGAAGACCTCCCAGATCTACGCCATCCGCCAGGCCATCGCCAAGGCCCTTGTCGCGTACTTCCAGAAGTACGTTGACGAGGCCTCCAAGAAGGAGGTCAAGGACATCTTCGGTCGCTACGACCGCACCCTCCTCGTCGCGGATCCCAGGCGCTGCGAGCCGAAGAAGTTCGGCGGTCGCGGCGCCCGCGCGAGGTTCCAGAAGTCCTACCGTTGAGCTCCGGCGGGTTGTCGTCGACGGGGTAGTCTTCCGTTCTTGGTGCAATGGGCAGTTCGTCTTATGGTGCTTTACTTCCAAGTCGAGTCTTTTTAATCTTAGTCCAGAACCATTTTGATGCTGTGGTTACTATGAGATGTCTTGAGACTATTGGGTTTGCTTGTTGCCCATGTTGATGAGCTATGATAAAGTTGCTTATATTTGTGCTATCCTTAGAGGAATTACCCTTCTAAGTTTACTCTTATTTTTGTATGTCGAGTGTTCGTTGAGTATTTCAGTGTGCAAATGTTTCTCATTTTGGTCTACTAGGTGATGCTCATTTTGCTTATGGTCGGTTGGATTGTTAATATTACTTATGTGCATGGTGATTTTGGGCATTTGTGCATTGCTGTGTAAAATATTCGGGGTTGGTTGAACATATAGGACTTGTAAACAGTACTCCTTACTGTCAATTTGGAACTGGGAAATTTATTCTCAATCCTATAGACATAAATTATGTGCTTTTTTTGTGAACACCTTTTCTTTTGTGCAAGCCAGTGTATGAAATTGCATAACGAGGCAGCAACTTACTGCCTGAAGCTGTCACCAATTGCGCGTGATGTGTTATTTGTTTTTCATTTGATTGTTTTCAAATTGTCAGTCTACAAGAAGAACAAGGAATGGAATTCTAGCGAGCCACTTGCTGATGCAAGTGTAATATAGGTCTACCCTTGTCTTTGTTTAACTGTAATTTCAAATGCATGTCCTGAAATATATCTTTGGGATTTAGTGTAAAGTTCATTTTCCCTAATCCAAATGGGCCCTTACCTTTAATTGGTTGTAATTTTGAATCTGATGGTAAGGTATTAATGATGGTCACTGAGGAGTTTCTTTTTTATTGTTATGATAGGACCATGTGTAATTGAGGAGCTAGACAGCTAATTCATATTGCTGTTCTAGATAGAGGATTGGTTGTGGCTTGTTCAATTGGGCACTGGTTATGGTTTCAAAATTGCATAGACAATAAGGAAACACATATCCTTACCCCTGAAAGAAGTAGACATTAGCAACACGTTTGCCTGGCTTTTAAAACAGAAATACAAAATAGCTATACATTATCTGTTCTAGACTTGTAGTTGGGACTGAGACTTGGGACCTTGTGAGACTTTTGAATTTATTAGATAAATTGACATTCTATTGCTGTTCATGATGTAATTGTTAGTTGGAACAGACACTAGTAGTTTGTATGCTTGTATATGCTATGACAAAATCCTTCTAATTGGGCTGTTCAGACTTTTTACTTTTCCTTTATCATGGAGTGTTCAGCATTGTAGCATTTGTTCTGATTTTTTAGCATGGTGATTGCCATTATATGCCATCTGTTCATTTCTTTTTCTGTGCTTGTGTGGTATTGTAGCCCATCCAGTTACTTTTAATGCTCTTGGAAAGATTTTAGTTGGTATCTATTAATAACTCATTCCTGCTGCTGGCGAAATGTTGTGATACTTTCACCTGGGTGGAGGGTATATATGCTTATCCAATGCATTTGTATGCTCATTCAGTGTTTATGTTTTCTGATGCATTTTTTAGAGGGCTTGGCTTTTATTTTTCTGTGTATGTAGGGTCTAATGCTTCTTTTTCTTCATTTCACAGTTCTTTAGATTTTTTTTTAAGTGTGTGATCGCAGTCATGTTGGAATTAGCATCAGGATATGTCAATGATTTCCCCCTTAGATGCTACTGCAAATTGTGATTCATGATGTCTTGATATTTTGCCAAAAGTTTCAATTTGTTGCAAGTAGAAAGATAATATTAGTACAAATGTTTTTAATGTCTGCCGTTCGGAGGAATTATTATTTCTAAGTATTATATTTATGGGATTTATTTTGCATCGGAATGTGTTTGAATTGCGCTCTATAGTTTTCATCAAGTCTTACAATTTTGGACGGAGAGAAGTCTTTTGGGAAAAAAAAACACTTTGATTGTATTTTTTGGAAACTGAGAATATTGATCTGCGCTGGCTGAACTGTTGACCAACGGTAAGATGTTCTTTTTTTTCTCAAAAAAATCAGCCCAACGTTAAGATGTTGATGTGCTTCCATCCACCAGCATGTTAGAGCATACACACTAGGTCCTTCATCATTCCACTCCATCATCCCTTAAAACATACCCCTCTATATTCTCTCTTCTATTAATAAAGCTTGTCCTCATATCAGGAATTCTATATCCTCCACTCTGTTTTCTCTCTCCACATGAGAATGTACATATGTACGAACCGCCAATGAAGCTACGTATTTTCGTATATACAATAGCACTCGAACGAACTACTATTTTTCACATGTCCGTAAGCCATGGAATGTATGCCTCGATGTATTTAAAATATTTTTTTAAACGCATAGCATGAAATTAGGAAATTGAAATATGTAACCTCGTAGCGGTGTTTGAAAACGCCATTTGTATATACCTCAGTTGGGATGGATATACAGTGAACACATAGGATTCTCTGCAGGTGTAATCAATCCATGCGGGACTACCCTGTCACCTAGTGTAATTATTACTCGGCGGGCATCTTCGCAGGCGATAGCGACATGTCGGGCAGCTTTGCAGGCGAAAGCGACAAGTCGGGCAGCTTTGCAGGCGAAAGCAACAAGTTAGGCAGCTTTTGCAGGCAAAAGTGACAAGTCGGGCAGCTTTGCAGGCGAAAGTGACAAGTCAGGCAGCTTTTGCAGGGCTCACAATCGTACCAAAAAATTATGAAAAAACAAAACCAATGGATTCCATCAGAAGCCTCCCTTTGTCTTCCCCTAGAAGCTAGATGTTGCCTTCACGGTGAATGCTTGCAGATGGCTTCCTCTTCAAGGCTCTGCGCAGCCTATATATATCGTCTCATTTTCCTTGAAACGACCTGCATTCCTGGTAGACTCCACCTCCATCCTTATCATTTCGATATGGATTCTTCCTCATCAGATGAAATATATGAGCAAGCGGCAATCGACTCTGACACCTCATAGGAAGATGATTGCGCTGCGTTGTTCGTGCTTACCTTGCTACAACAAGAAGAGAAGAGGGGACCTGGTTCTGGAGGGTCTGGTAGTCGTCGACGGACTATCGATCGTCGTCCCCATGAAGGATATGATCGCCTCATGAAAGACTACTTTGATGACGAGCCCATATACCACGAGGGCCTTTTCCGTCGCAGGCGAGTAATTTTTCAGTTTTGTCCAATGTTTGCATTTACCCTTTTGTTATAGTAATCGCCGCCTTACTGTGATAGTATTTGCCAACAGGTTCAGGATGAGCAAACGTCTTTTCCTTTGTATTGCGAAGGAAGTTCACGCACGAGTCGAGTACTTCCAGCAAAGGCGGAACAACGCTATGAAACTCGGACTACATCCCCTTGTCATGATGACGGCCGCTGTTCGTATGATGGCTTGCGGCAATGCTGCGGATAGCCTGGACGAGTACCTCCGCATCGCTGAAACAACTGCGTTGAAGACCACACGGCTATTCGCACAGGCCATTGTGGAGATCTTGGGAGGGGGGAGGGATATCTCCGCGAGCCGACCCAAGCTAACACGGATCGCCTCCTTGCGGAAGGTGAGAGGCGGGGTTTCCCAGGGATGTTAGGTAGTTTGGATTGCATGCACTGGAAGTGGAAAAATTGCCCGACTGCCTACCACGGTTCATACACCAGTCACGGGGACGGGCTCACACTCATCCTAGAAGCAGTTGCCGCATACGACGGGTGGATCTGGCACTCCTTCTTCAGGGTGCCAGGTTCAAACAATGACATAAATGTCCTTCACAGATCACCTCTTTTTGATCGCCTAACAACGGGCGAAGCACCTCACGTGGAGTACACCGTAAATGGCCGCACTTACTCCATGGGATATTACCTGGCGGATGGTATTTACCTTGAGTGGGCAACTATTGTAAAAAACATTTCACTGCCCATGACACGCAAGGCCGAGCTGTATTCAACCGCGCATGCCGCTTGCAGGAAAGATATAGAGCATGCATTTGGCCAGCTGCAAGCGCGGTGGCATATTCTCCGTGAGCCGGCGTGCCTTTGGGATGAGAAATCCTTGCGTTACATGATGAGCGCGAGCATAATAATGCATAACATGATTGTGGAGGATGAGGGAGGACTAACGGATGATCCACCTGACTTCGAGTCCATGGGCGAACTGGTCCACCCAACTCGCGGAGGGTCTCAACTGTTTGACGACTACATGGCAATGCACTTGACCATCCATGATTGGGCCACGCACAGGCAGCTTAAGTCAGATTTGGTCGAACATCAATAGGCGAGGTATGGTGCTGTGTAGGCCGTTTGGCCATTAGCCACTTTGTAATGGCAACATTGCCTACCTATGTAATTGTACTATGTTTGCAACTATAGTAGTGTCTAAATGCAGGATATAGGGCTGTTCACTAGGACAGCACTATATGTTTCACCTCGTTATTATGTCAATCAATAAATCATGCAGTTAAGCGTCATATGAAATGTCTGTCGTACTCATTGCAAATGGATGGTCTTCAATGAACAGATTATTACATAGGCACACAAACTCCGAACAATAATGCATAACTTAAAAGGTTCTGCAAACATACATACAGAGGGATGACATAATTCATTGTCGTAGGTAGGCATTATTACAACCAAATGTCCCTATAAAAACCGCCCTACTCAGCAACCTCTTCTAGTCCTAGAGCTCTTCAAATTTCACCTGAAAACTAATAGCAATACGATGAGCATAAATGAAGTGTCGCAGTGATACTACCCGACTGTGTAGAGTGTTGTTGTCATGCAAACATATAGCTATTGAACACAGCACCAAGCAATAGTGCACTGTTATTATTTGCCCTAAACAAAGATGAAGAAACAATGAAGTGTCCAGAGATAACCAAATGTATTATTACCTATCATTCAGTATCGACACGATGCATCCAACTCGCTATCCGGAGGTTTTACTCGCCCTCCTCATCTGCCCCTGAGCTCTTCATGATTTCCTTCTTCTTCCGGGCATAGTATGCACGTTGTGCTCCAGTCAAACAACTCAGGTCTTTCTCCATTATCTGTATTTCGTACTTCATTTGCTTCAAGAAGCTCTCGTGCTCCATGCGCTTCCTCTTAATCTCAACCTCCTCTTCCTTTGCCTTGGCTAGTCTGTCGTAGTAATCCTTCTTCACTTGCACGTCGCTACCCCTCCTCGAGTCCCACCTCTCAAAGAATTCGTCACACGGGCTGCCAACTGATATGGACCGCGACTTTGCTTGCTTCCATCCCATTGGCCTAGCTTCGGTGGCAGCTGAATTGGAATGCATGAAGTGAGGGCTATTGGAGTCTGCAAGGGAAGCACCTTCACATGATTTCTGTTTCTTGCTGTTGCTGGGCAGTGGAGCTACTGTTAGCCACTTGGGTTAGTCTCGCAGCACCTTCCAGCAATGTTCCAAGTCAAACTCCTTCCCAACATCGCGCTTGAACACCTCCTTGGCTTCATTGACCTGCACACCATAGGATGCAATGAACCTTACATAAATATACATATGAGTCGATCGTGACAGGTATTAATAAGAGGGTACCAGTTTTGACATAAGATACTTACATGATCTTCATTTGTCGTGCCGCTATCGTTACGTTTGCATATCACATGATAGAAGCCAACAAACTTTGCAACATGGCTGTTGATAGTACGCCAACGGCACTCCATAGATCTAGGCCCCCTTTTTATCCCCCTCTTGGAGTACTTGTTAAAATCTTGAGAAATGTTCTTCCAAAAAGTATCTCCGGTCTGATTATTTCCTACAATTGGGTCGTATGAAGTATTGAGCCATAATGACATCAACACCATATCCTCATCGTGGTTGTAATTGGGACCTCTCCCCTCGCTTCCACTTTCGCCAACGTTCTGTTTTCCCTTCCCCTTCCCTCTACCCCTCGGAGTAGCTTGCGCCTCCTGCGAGGCCGGCAGCTCATCAACATCTATGAAGTTATCAGTTGAGCCTTGTTCTATCCAAGACACTCCCCCCGACGATCCGGCCGTGTAGTATCCAAAGGGAGGCCGCACCGCTGCAGAGCTGTAAATGGGGCAGTAGGTGATGAATGCCTTGAGGGGGGAATTGCATTCCCACCTGGGGCCATGGCATAGACGGATCATATCCGGCAGGTGGACGCTGTCCTTGATATCCGACATATTGCATCAGCCACTGTAGGTCGTCGTCATCCATCTTGGACCAGCGAAAGACGGACAGTTCAGTATAACTGGTAATATCTGTTGCATTCAAATTAAGTGCACATAGCGAGGACAGCATGATGCACAGGGCAAAGGCTAATAACATATGACAGGTGTCAGTACTGAAGGATGGACAGGCCACAATTGCACTACGACAAGTTTATATTGCACAATTACGAAAGGCACATTCATACTACACATAGTCAAACACGTAGAAACACCCTTAGTTGCGAACACAGTTCACACATTACCCACTCCTACTACACATTTTACAAACAGATGGACATGCACAAAGCATACATATCTTGTGCTATCTATATTCCCCTGGATTGCTCACTGTCGTAGTCCAATCCGTTCTCTTCACAGTAGCACTAGAAGCAGCAGTAGTTGGCGGACGGCTCGTAGAACAATCCGCGGATGTCATCTTCATCTAAATCGTCCCAAGGATCGGCGTCTTCCAGGTCATCCTGAGGATCTGTGACAGCGCCGACCATAGGGGGAGGCCTGGATATCTCGCATTGAGCTTCAAGTGCAAGCCTGTCGAGGCGCTCTGCAAGTCCATCGAAATCAAGAACTGCCATGTTCACAGCGTCGGGGCTGGCCGATTGACCAGGATGGAAGTGGTATTCCGCCAGTTGACGAGCTTCGGTGGCTACATCCTCCACGTTATCGATCAAGAGCTGCAGTAGTTGAGCCTTGTTGTGCCCGGCAATTGACATCTATATGGAACAAACTATGTTCACACCGAACAAGGTTTATGGATGTATCACAGATTACCAACATATGATTAGAGATAAACACAGACCTACTGGCAACTATGTGACAAGCCATTGTATATATTTACTAATATGCACAATGAGTATTTGCCAAAATTCATTCAAATTAGTTTATGCCTCAATTTTCGTTTTACTAGGGGTGCCGGTTAGGCTGAATATTTCGAGCTAAATTTTGCAGTAAGACCTACAGATAACCCCATGAAGTTTCATCCGCCTTCGCCACTGGCTAGAACATTACTTATGTAAGTATCGAGGAATTAAAAGTTCTTGCAGGGAAGAAGGTACTCACAACCAGGTTCTGGTGAGCCATATGCTGGACAGAGGAAGTAACCTCTGGTGAGGACAAGCAAATAAGTTGATCCCCAAAATAGCAAGCACTACGTCCTACACTCACGCCAACATATGCACAGGCCATCCCCAATGCGAAATTATAGCAACCCTTTGCAAGCACCCAAATCGGAAGATTATTTGTTGTCGTCCTACAGGTTAACTCGTCCGCAGATCTGAACCCGAGCTCATATATGAACCCTACGTCGCCAGATCTAGCTTTTGGCCTAACACATCCATGGATCTGGGAATCGACTAGCCGGAAATCGCGAAGATACACACCTTTTTCTTCGAACGCCGGTCGATCCGGGGTCGGAGGAAGAGTTGGCGGATGAAATCGAGTCGAAAACCGCCGCCGTCTCTGCCTTGCTCGCCTCCACCATCGGCCGCCCCTCCTCCACCGCCGCCGGCGCATCTGCCGTGGATCGCTCGCACCGGACTTCGCTTCGCCGAACTCTCCCACTGCCGCCGCGAAAGGAGGCGTTGCGATATGGAGCTAGGGCAACGAATGGCGGCCGCACGCGGACTCGCCAAATATGGCGTTTCCTCAGCTCCGCGCTATCCCCTAACCTGTGTTTGCCGCGCCTGCTGCGAACCCCCATCGCACGCAAAAGAACTGTGCGGGGCGCATTACATTGCGGCATAGTGATATGGCGCGTCTGGTGTGGATGCTCTTAGCCGCTTGCCTCCGGTTTCATTGAAAGATCCACGAGTTGCACTCTTCATTGTCTACATAATCAGAGAATCGATCCAGAATTCTGTTATATTTAGCCTCGTCGATCTCGAACGATCAATTGCAATCCAATTTGCACCAAATCTCGGAAACCTTGTAGCGTGGCGCGTGGGTTGTTGTGAGGAAGCAGTTCTGACTCATGAGTCATGAGTACATGATTTGTGAGCCCAAGTCGAAGAAAGCCAAGGAGAGATTTGCTGCAATTGCAAGCAAATATTTAGCTTCAATTATCGGCGTGACAACATGACGATTGGTGAATTGAATATCCATAGGACAAAAGTATTATGTGGAGCTGTAATAACGGTCCAGGACTGCGCTACGCTCCGCCAGCTACCCGAATCCTTGGGCAGATCAAATTTTGTCCCTGTGTAGGAGTCGTTGGCCAAATCCTCGGTAAGTTGCCGGTTGATTCCTCGCATCTCTAGGTTCTGTAGGAGTTGCCTCTCATGACCCTGTCGTCAATTTGCTTAGGGTACACTGGAGCTCCCGAGCGACACAACCCTTGCTTCGGGCACCGCCTTGCTTACAGTGACAACTCGCCTCCGTCCTTCCTCGAGCTCGGCACCATCTCAGGTAGCCTTCTGGTAGTCCTTAGATACTTCCCTCTTCGGTGAATTGACCGCCGTCCTCATCCTTCCCTGTAGAACCATGCTCTCGTGGCTTTTCGTCGCCCGTGCCTATGGCACCGCCGTTCTAGCTCGCCGTCGGAGATGCTCCGGCCATCACGTCCTAGGCCACCGCCAGCCGAACCCATTCCGACCATGAACCAACAGAATGGTGGATCGTAGCTCCGCCAGTTCCTCACCAAGGGTTCGCCGGAGTTCGGCCGGAGCCCTGGGAGAACCGGCGTTGTGTTGACGTCACTCGATGTTCGTGCCTCCGCTAAGCCAGTGACACGCGGGACCCCCTAGCATATTTTTAAATCCCGCCGCGCACTGATCTTAAGTCACTAACATGTGGCCCCTAGTCCCATATGTCGGATTTAGTGGAAACGTATTCCAAAAGAATACGTCTTCCAGAGTCAGTGGCATAGTTAGTATCTAGCGTGAGAGCACCCTGACATGTGAGCCCCGAAGCCCACCTATCGTCCGCTTGCGCCCACTGCCCGGTAGGTCTTGGGCCCATCGGTCAGAGCCGCGGGCATGCCGTCTGCAGGCCGCACACGCATACTGGGCCACACAGTAGCATGCCTAGTATAAATAGTAATAGGCCAAGCCCATTACTGTTCATTTGATTTTCAAAAGATTTCTGATTTTCAGCAAATCCAGAAATAGAAAGTGATTTATTTAAAATAGTTTAAGTTATCCAAAAATTCTAGAAAATACTAGATATAGTACTAGACTTAGAAAAAAATATTATAGTTTGGATTAAATTAAATCTTGTGCTCTGAAAAAATAATAGAACTTATTTAAACCTTTTTCCTTAGTAATTTATTACCAAAAATACAATTAGCTTTGTTAAAAATATCTAGTGAACTCTAAAAATTCCCAAATTATCACATAAACTATTCCAACTTAGAAACAACTTAACCAAAAAATTTAATCTAGTTTTAACCCTGTAATAATTGGCAAAATTAAAGAATGCCCACAAGAGCTATATAGAAATAATATTTGTAACACTTTTAATTATTTCAAAATTTATTTTCTAGCATGGGTATCTTTACTTAAGGGTAATTAAGACATTTTCATACACACCATATGATGACACGTAGGAACTTCGCTACCCTAATGAAGAGATGGTATGCTAGGTGTAGATAATCGTAATTATAGTCGTGTATCCATGTATCATCTCTTTTTGCATATATTTTTGCATTGTCTTAATTTCTCTATTAGATGTTGAGGACCTGGAAATAAGGTTTGAAGACGCTGAGGAAGAGTACCATTCCCTAGGACAAGGCAAGTTAACAACCTTAGTTCATATCTTACCCAATTTTATATATGTTATTTTGATTCAACTAAGAAATTGTATGTTGTATTATATGTTGCAATTACTTGAACTGCTAGAGTAGCTACACCTATTTCTTAATCATGTTGTACACATGTCATGTCTATTGCTACGCTTGATTACCATTCATGATAGCATTGATTATCATGTCATTTAGAACGTTAGGATAATTACTAGATAATTTGGACTCATAGTCTTTAGGTAAAACTTGCTTAGATATGCTCAGGTCTAATCAATGATTTTTAAGGTCTAATCAATGATTTTTACGGCGTGTAATTACCCCGTAATGGTGAACAATAGTTCACCACCACATCTGCTCACATCATAATATGAAATAGTATATGTCTAAGCTGGCATGGAAAAGAGGTAATGGGTTGTTTTGGGATGTTGAATCTGGTTTGGGCTAAGGTGCAGTCACGGGTTGAGATATGGTGAATGAGCTGGTTGTCTGGAGTGGGATCTAGACTTGGAGGTCGAGGACCTGATTAAGATCGAGGCAGGGAGCGGAGTGCAAGATTTCCGGCTCTTAGGTCATGAGAAGCGGGACCAAAATGGGTCCCTTGAACTTGAACAGTTTGGATGTGGTCCAACACAACGTGTGGCCATCGCACGGTAGTGTGGGTGTGGAGTCCAGTTGCGTGCTCCGAGGAGACTCTGGAACAAACTCCAGCCCAAGACAAAGGCGGAAGGGCACCGTCACCGAGCGTGATCTAGGTTATGCACTTGCTGGATCGGCAATCCAGTAGAGTGGTGATCCACAACGGGAGTATCTAAATCCCGGAATATAATGGTGGGATAAAGGAGGAAGATTGGAACAATGAAAGCAACTAAGTTATGGTAAGTCTAGTCGTACTAAGGGTTGGTACAAGGATAGAAGGTTACTTGGAAACCACGATCAATCAACTACATGATTAATTAACAAGGTTTTAAATTGGTTAAGTAATAGGTTTGTATTATCAATATTTACAACAAACTTTATGCAAATAAAAGAACCTTAGCCTTCTCCTTGGAGCCTTTATCATTATTTGTATTAGGAGGGTGTTAACTCGCAGGTATAGTTTGATTGCGCACTTACTCTCACACTCACCCACTCTTTAGATGGAGATTTACTTGAGGATCCCTATGAGTGTCATGAAGATGAAGATTCGGTCTATGTAGATCAGGATGAAGTTTAGGACGGCCCTCTAGTCGTTTGCAGGATTGTATAGCCACCGGACGACCTTTTGTTATCTTCAAGCCTTTTGCATTGACGTTAAACTCTGAACTCTCTTTTAATGTAATATAATATTTGGCTTGGTCGATCCTATTGTAAACTATACGCCAAAAGATGCCATTTCTGTTAATTACATAAGACAACTCTGTAACACTGGTGCGCGTGACGATTTGGTTTGTCAATCTATAATCTGTTAGTGCTTGGCATGACAATAATGATAAATAATCTGATTTCGATAGGAGTACTTTGCATGCCATGAGTCACAGACGCTGATGTTGTTTGTTCTTCAGTGTCATTGCTGCTGCGTCTAGAGGCAGGGTTGTTCAAGAATCATGTCAGCCCCGGCTCTGCCTGCTTGCTGTTGCTGCACACCGTGATCGTGTTGTGAGGTGAAACAGAAAGTGCAAGCAGTTCTACCTTGGCCAAGCAGTATGTAGTGAGCTAAGCCGAGCAAGCCACTCCGTTTACTTCAGGCTTTTGCCGCTGCTGGCTAAATTGCGGTATCTATGACGATGACAACCTGTTGGTAAAAAAAACTTTACTGATTGGCTAATTGCAACTGCCTCAGGATAATTGTAGAGTAGTGCCAGGGTAATTGGCTAATTGAGGTGAGATGGTATGATTAGTTCCAGACGGGAGCTCACATATTGAAATGCCCTTTCCTCTATTTGGCTTGTTGCTTTGTAACGCAAAGTAATATCTAATTAGCTTGCTATGTTAGACCACCTTCTTTTTTCATGTTTAGCTTACATTTTTTTTTGGTGAAATTCCACATATTTGAAAGTTTAACTCATATAAACCAGCTTATGTGTTAACCAGGGCAAAATCACAAATATGTAAGATCAGCGTTACATGGTTATCACGGTGGTAAGGCAAGGTGTGGCGTGCCACTACCTTCATACCTTTTTAACCATAAGGCGTGTGGCATGGCGACGCCATAGACAAATAGCTACGGCAAATAGTAGACACTTAGCATTCACATTCACTAGCCCCAAACAGTGCACTTTGTAGAGCATTCACATTCACTAGCCTGCAGTGCACTTAGCCACCTAGCTGACCAAGCAGCAGCAGTGCAGCAACCTAGCAGAGTAGTAGAGCAGAGCTAACTATCCAAGTGACTTAACTGCAGATGCACACAATAGAAACCCTGGAAATATTGTTGTTGCAGTGTAACATGGCTAAATATGGACCGGAAGTTCTTGGATCCATGGGAAATGATACATCCTGACATATGTCTAATAGAGAGAAGTTAGTTTTGAGTACTTCAAGCAAATGACACACTCCAATGTACATCATAGAATGGAAACCACGTAACAATAAAAGAATACAAAAGTAAGTTTGTGCGGTGCCATACAGTAGGTGCTTGTTAGTTTCTTATGATTAGAGATTAATTCGTTAAATAAGAAGGTAGAAGAATCAAATAAGAAGGAATAAGATGATTCCGGTAAACCTTGTCCGGTGAATGTTCTTTTCTTTATCCTTTACATTCATTCTATTGTTCTCTCCGTCGCAACAAACAAACATTTAACTAGTTATCATATCAAGTTGTTCCGTTATAGACGTCGTCATGAAAAATGAGATGGACAGCAAATCTTAATTCTAAAAAACTAGATCTGACTAAAAAATCTAAAGATTCAAAACAAGAAGAGAGTCTCCATCACCTTTCTAACTTCGGTGCGGTCACCCCAGTTAACAGGGCGAGGGGCCATGGAGCTCTGGCCCAGAGGACGCCGTCTGGGTCGCCGCCCTTCTCGTCTTGGTCGCTTCCTCTATGCTACAACTTCGCCGCCGACGAAACGTCCCATGAACCTAAGACTCACGTTTTGATCCGCCTCTCTTATCGGTAGGATATTGTCGATCGATCGGTCAATTCCGCCGACGCCACAACCTTCGCACTCCCATCTTGTTCAGATCGTAATTCTCTCCCATCCTCGTGCAGTCGTGCTGCAGAGCTTGAAGCAACATCCATGGCCATGGCATATCGTTTTTGGACACAGGTAAGTACCTCATTGCATCTGTGCTCTAGCATTAATGGAGATCAGTTGTGCACGTAGGATTAAAATTAAGTCAGGACAAACCTACACCTACCAATGGACTACATAACATAAACAAAAATTTAAATACAAAGAGTATTAGATGTTGCACTATAATAAGTAGGTCTAGGATTTTATCTTTTAAACTGCCTCATGACCTGTGCTACAACTATCATGTTGTTCCTCTCTAACGTGTACTCTCTTTGCATGATATCCAAAAATTTTGAGCATGATTTTTTTTCAAATGAAATTTTGAACGCACCGAGTTAATTTTGTCATCCCATTTTTTTTTGCAGAATAAATTTTTTAATACATATTATCATGGATTTAAGAAGATTTTTGTAAGCTCGAAGCTCTCCCTGTAATGCTCTAGCAGTTAATGGGATTATTTATATCGAGGCAAAATTTATATCGAGGCAAACACTCTGATGGACATAGTGCTTACGTCACAGTGATGGATGGAAAATGAAAAGAAAAAAAATTGCTCGTAGCGTGACTCGAACCTAGTATTTCCTGCTTTACTAAAGCAATTCCTACCATTTGAGCTTTGTGCGATATCATGAATATCCTAGATCTAGCACACAAGACCAGTAAAGTAACAAAATTTAAGCTTAGGACACGGCCCACCTAACCCTAGTGGTGGTCCGCCCCCCGATGGAGATGTTGCTTCGCTCTACCCCTCGTCTTCAAGGGCGACAGCGACTTCGACTCCGACTCCGAGGGGGATATTGGTTATTCGGGCGGCGGTGATACCTGATGACCACCGCGAGCGACAGCGACGACTCCAGTTCCGATGTCGAACACCGCGTGGTTCGCTCGGCGAGGCAGAAGAGCAACGCCGAGATGAAGTCCACATGCGACAAGATGCGCAGCGCGATGAGCATCAACGACTGGGCCAGCTTGAGGCAGAGCTTTGCGAAGCTCAACGAGGCAGGTCGAGAAGGTGGTTCGCTCCAACGAGGCTACCTCCAAACATGTACGTCAGGGCCCTCATGTCGCTGAGGACGTCGTCCTCGCCAAGGCGCTCGCGAGCAAGGACGCCAGGAGGAAGATGAGCAGCGGCAACGCCAAGGCGCTCGTCGCGTTGAAGCAGAGGCTTAGGAAGAACAAGAAGCAGCATCAAGACCTGATCCCACCGTTCCAAATCCCGTGGAAAATCCACGAAGGAAATATTAAATCGCCGCGTAACGGCATCGAAATTTCGGTCTGAAAAATCGAAGCCAAAATTTAAATTTAAAATTTTAGAAAAAAGAAAAAAATCCTAAATGATTTCTTGCTAAAACTGACGATTTCTCTAAAACCTAGCGATTTCCCTAAATACCAAACCAAACGATTTTTTAGTCTCGATTTCTCGTGGAAATCGAATGATTTCCCAGTGAAACCGAACGATTTCCTAGTGAAACTGAACAATTTCTCAAAAACCCTAGCGATTTCCCTTTTTCCGCTCACTCGCGCTCTATTTAAATTTCAAAATTTAAAATTTTGTTGAATTTTAATGTAAAATCGTGGGAAATTGCAAGCAATTGGAAATCAGGTCCGAGTGGGATTTGGAGTGAAAACAGGATTGAAAATCCTGCCTGATCCGGAAATGCAAGGAGGATCTTAGAGTCAAATGCATTATGTATGTGTGATAAATATTGAAATTAAAACCTTTTTAATAAAATTTTTAAATATATCAAAGCTTGTCGAGTCTCTGTGTTTTAAATTGCTATGAATTTAAAAATTATTGACTGACGTTTGACCACGTTGTAATTGATGTATTTGGTTTGTGCATTTAGCTTCGTTTCTACGCTCGACTACGATGTCACGCCTATGTATCCTCGACTCCAACTATGTTTGCTCATTTATAAACTAGCAGAGCATACGTGCTTTGGTATGAAAAATATCATATTACTTTCAACTATATCATATTTGATATATTTGGCTCATGCCCTCTACTTCGCTTTCATGCTCGAATGCATCAGTATTCACATTATAAGCTTCGCTTTCACATTCTCAGCTCCATAATCTCAGCTCTTCTCTCGCACTCGACGCACATCGTGCTTTCGCAAGTCGCAACCTCTAAACGGTATATCTTGATTTGATCGAAAGCTTCCTATACAATACACACTAGATATGATGATTTAGTATATCTCAACAATGCACGTCGTGTTTCCACGATCTTTAATTTGGTATATCTTGATTTAATAGAAAGGAATACAATGCACTAAATATAGTGATTTGGTATATCTTATCGATTGAAACCATAACTTTCTAAAATACAACACACTGAAATAAAAAAATCAAGCTAAATACAAAGAAAGTGTTCTTATGATGTCTGGACCGTTCGATTGAGACTTAATGATCGGGATTAGTTAGAACTAGGACCAATATTTTAGCTGGTGGCTTACGAGCAGCTGAGACTTGGCACGATATTTGGCTTAACTGGTGTGCGAAACAGGCACAAGCTAAGCCTCGTATCTAGCTTGCTACGTATCAGCTCAGCCAGGCTGCATGAGCTCAGCTAGGCTGGTTGGAGCCAGACTGAGGTGATGCAAGGGGATGTTGTTTGGTTGGTTGTATGAGATTGAACAGACTCCGCAGAGATGTTGTTTGGTTGGCTGTACTAGGAGGGGAGTGAGTTGGACAAATTAAAAAGAGGAAAATAAAAAACAAAGAAAATAAATTCAAAAGTGAAAATTAAAAATTTTGAAAATATTGAAACAAAAATAAATTCAAAAACAAAAAATAAAAATTTGAAAATAAAAATAAAAATTTAAAAAAATCTGAATTTTTTTTAGTACCTTGTACTTGAACCTACGGTTCCATTTTTTTTTGTTTCATTGAATTTGGATGTCATATGAATTTTTAAAAAGTTTTGAAAGAGTGAAAAGTTGGTGTATAAACTAGTTTAGCAGTAGCTACTTGCTGCTAGTCCTGTGTCCGCGGAGCCAGGCCCGAGCCGCCGTTTTGCACCACCGCGTGCAGACTCGACGCACGCGCGGGCAATCAAACATCTATTTACTTGGCTCACGCGAGCCAGGCCAGGTGCGTACGCCCAACCAAACAGCCCCTAAATGAACCGAGCCGAGCATGACTTGCTCGTTCGGGTTCGCCTCATGCGGGCTCGTTTGAAAAAAAGCAAAAAAAAATTCACATCACCCATCAGCCCACCCCACACTTCAAATCCATTCAACCAAGCCAGGCTGAGCCGAGCTGGATAGGCCGAACGAGTCGATCCTTAATAGTTCTAATTTGTTCAAGCTCGGCTCCTTACAACTCCTAGTTAGAACTGCATCATCATCCATAACCACCACTAGTCTCTTTTTAATAGTATAGCTTATGAAATTGCTATGGGTTTAAAAGCCAGTAACCATATGCATACACCAATAGATAAATCATGGTGATTTAAATATTTCATGAGTATAATAAAAACCTTCCTACTATATTATGTGAATACACTAATTGAAAATAGAAAAGCAAACAAAATCATAGAAAGCATATTTGCTAATCAATACCATCCAAAAGTATTTTCCAACATAAACCCGCTAAACTTGAATCCTAATGAGATCAACAAAAATTATCGTTGCAAAATCTAAACCATTGGTTGGAGGTGTTGGATGTTCCAGATGAATGACGGGAATTCATCAACTGTCATCATAAGACCTTTTTTGATAGCAGGGATCTTAACAAAACCTTAGCCGCTGTCTCATTCTTCTGAGCTGAACGTGCACACCAGAACTGTTTATCCAGGGCGTGCTCCCGATTGATGAAAATGAGATGCTGTTTCTTGCTTATGCTTTGCACCGGTTTTTAGAGAAAAATCAACTCCACGTGTACATGAAGTTACATGCACATGTGCCGAGTTATTGGATCCACTCTAAGTAGATATGTGTCACACAAATTTGAAAGTGAATCCAATGGTCTCATGTGTGCATATAACTCCATATACATAGTAGGAATCCATCTCATTTTGTTAATTAAATAATACCCATATTTGTATTTGAGAATATTTAAATTCTTATTCATATTCGTCTAGAAAGACAGATGTCGGCAATTTTGCAGTGTTCAATTCGAATCCACCTAGCTTTCGTTCCCTAGGGCGGTAGGGCCCTTGTTGCGTTCGGACGAGACTGGTTGGACGTCACGAGCTATTTCGGACCGGGCCATGCCGACTCCAACTCCAAGCCCACATATAAACGCTGTATGCTTGTGCTTCTTCCTCTATCCCACGTACGCGACCTCGCCGCCGCCAAACTCCGCTCCCGATGAGCTCCCCTCCATCTCTCCCTCGGTGCAATCCTGTCGGAAAATCGTCAAGTCACGCCGGGTCGCTAGTTCGTACGTATGGTTCCGCCTCTTGTCGTCGGGACATTCTCGATCCGTCGATTCCGCCGGCGCCACCGTCTTCCTCCTCTATCTTGTTCAGATTGCTCTTCTTCCCTAACCTGTACGCTTCTGCAGAGCTTGAAGAATCAATCCATCCATCACATGGAGAAGGACGAGGCAACAGCCATGGCATCTCGTTTCTGGACACGGGTACGTACTATCGCATCTGCGCTGCGCTAGCTTTAGCAATGGAGATGCAAACCCTGCACGCCGTCTAATCAGTGTGATTGGCATCTTCGTCTCCAGGGGGACTGTGTCACCGACGACGACGATAGCAGCCGCAAGAACCGCCATGTGATCGTCAACGTGACCGACGCCTCCCGTACCGACGATCATCCTGTGGTTCGCTTGGGGAAGAAGGAGAAGCTCGACGACAACAACGACGACATGGAGTCTACTCTCGACAAGATGCGCAACTCGATGACGATCAACGACTGCGTCAGCCTGCTGCAGCTGTTCGAGAGGCTCAACAAGCAGCTCAGGAAGGTGGTTCGCGCCGAGAAATCCACCCAGCCGCCAAACGTGTACGTCAGGGCGCTCGTGGCGCTGGAGGACTTCCTCGCCGAGGCGCTCGAGAACAACAAGGACGCGAGGAAGAAGACGAGCAGCAGCAACGCCAAGGCCCTCTTCGCGGTGAAGCAGAGGCTCGAGAAGAACAACAAGCAGTATCAAGGCCTGATCAACAAGTGCAGGGAGGATCTCGAGAGTTTTGAAGAGGACGATGTGGACGACGAGTATGACGACGAAGATTGTTGTTCTTCAGCCTGTGCTAGGTGGCTGCCTCAAATGCTTAATTGTTGAAAGGCTGAACTTTGAGCGTTCAAAAAAAATTGTGGAAGCTTTAGGATCATTTAGCATAATTTGATTCAACCAAATTATTGTGTTTATCCTTGCATAAGCGCAAATCCATCCTGAGGCATGCTACCACCTAGCTAGCTTGCATATTGATTTTTCTCTCCTCCCTTCCTTCTGCTATAGCAGTAGTTTCCACACCAACAGATACTTTCATATACCTGTCGTGTCTTTTTGTGCTACTATTCTTGCGAGCCCCATATATAGCCAAAGAGAGGAACACTGAAAGGCCAGAAGGTGCATTTATCTTGTATTATAATTGCAATAAAATGCTCTTGAAACCGACGACATTTAACGTGCACATAGGCATGTACTCCTATCACTTTACGGATAGGCACTTTACCGTGTCCTTCGCCGAGCATGAATGGCTGAAGCTAAATGGCAGCATTAATTCTTAAATGCAAATGCGTGCAAAGCACACAATTAAATATGTTTGGAAGCAGGATATTCATTCTCACATGTACATACAGGTATAGGCAATCCGTGACCACCGGATGAGCTCTAAGATTTGTGCTCAGACCAACCCATCCCTCAAACAGTTTTTTGCAAAAAAATCCCCCAAATATTTGATTTCCAAGCAATCGAGTCCTTCTTCTTCCTCTCCTTCTCTCCTCCTCTCAATCGAGCTGGCCGCCACCCACTGTCGCCAGCGGCGGCGACCACCACGCAGGGCGACGTGTGACCATGCTAGCCTGGCGAGCCGAGCCCGGCCTGCCAGCTGCAGTGCCGCGCACCATAGTCGTCGACGTGGCCTGGCGGTGGTCACGGCAATGGGCCAATGGGTGGCAGGCGGCTCAGTTGAGAGGAGGAGAGGGAGAGACGAGGAAAGAAGGACACGATTGCTTTTAAAAAGTTTTAGGTGTGTTTTTGCTAAAAAAATTTTTAAGGGTGAGTGGGGTTGAGCACGGATCTTGAAGTACATTCGATGATCGTGAACATGCCTATATCTGCATGTAAGTGAGAAAAATATGCTTTGATTTGGAAGAGAGATGGATTTTAAAACCCAAGGTTCTTAATAAATTAGTCTAGCAACTATATATCACACTAAGATCTATAAGTAAAGAAACGTTTCTATAATTTATAAAGGCCAAATTCTGTTAACATGGAGAAGTCATAACGTTTGGTTCAACTTGGATTGTTATCTTATGTTATTTGCTTATCTTTACTTATAAGTTGAACTTCTAGAGGTTCCTAGGGTAGTTTGGAAAGTCCATTGAGCTTCGTTTTATTTGTTTCTAAGAGTTCTGAGATATGATTTTGAGATAGAAAAAACGGATGTGAAGATAAGCTGAAGATATGTAGATAAGAGGATAGTTAGTAGATTTAAGGAGCAGCTAGCTTCAGAGTTTTTAGAAAAGTACTTTGAGAAGCAAAGTGTTTTGAGTTAGAGAATCGCCAAGGCTTATAAGCTGTGAGATCCCCTAGTGCTCAACAAAATTAACCCGTAGTAAAACAGTGATGATATTCAAAGTATTAGTAAATCTTTGGAAACTAGTCGGAAAATATATTAAAATCATTCACAAATGTTTTCCAAAGGTCATTCCGGTGTAAAAGCTGTTCTCATGCCCTGAATGATGACGTGGATCAGCATTCCATAGCTTGTCCGCAAAAACTGCCATCTTATTTTGCAATTTTCCAAACTGACCCACCTCTCCTCTGCATTGCCCTCACCGTCGTCGCTGTTGCTGAAGTTGCCAAATGGTAGGGATGCCGCCTCGATACGACCGGGCCATACATATGGAGCTAGGTGTTGAAAATGGTAACACATAATCCATATTATCCAACATTCGTATCGAAAAAAGGCTTTTCATATTTGTATTATCCGTATTCGAATACAAATGCTATCCGTATTAAATTCTTGATTTGCACCAAGGATCGGATAAAATCATCCAGGAAAGGCAATGTCTGCAATCATATTTGTATTTGATAATATCCATATTCATATTTAGGAATATCCTTATTAGTATTTAAGAATATCCAAATTTGTATTTGCTTAAAGCATGCATACAAATACGGTAAAGGTATTGTCCAATCGGTATCCAATCAGTTTCCACTCCAACATGGAATAGTGCACGATGCTCATGGAGCCGTTGCCCATGAACGATTGGTGGATGAAATAGAGGCCAGAGAAGAAGATGGAGGTGAAGGACGAGTGAGAATCATGGCCTTGTTCTAGTAGGCTAGACTGAATTGTTGAAGTTGCTGAAATGCTGAGCACTAAGAGCTATTGATGTGGCTTTGAGAAGCCAACCCAGTCGTTCAGTTTGACTTATTTTTTTAGAACTTTGAGAAATAGCTTCAAAATTAAAAAAAATAGGTAGGCTAAAGTGTTTAGCTTTTTGTTACGACGCTGAATCAACATTCCGCCTATCGAAGTCGCTTCCCACAACTCTCACAGTTCACCTTTTTAGCGAGCATAGCCAATAAAACATTCATCTCAGCCGAATTTATTAAAAAATCACGATATGGATTCACTATTTTTTTTTAAAAAAAAGGACCCGGATGCATACATGATTTTTTTTTTTACCCAGACTAATGTGAATCAGCTAAACAACTTTATGTTTACTCTTTAAACTAAATGAGATTCTGAACCAAAACTAGCTATTATGGCATCTCTAGTTATTGAACTGAGGTATCTCATGTTAGCAGGTTCAAAGATAGATGCATTTTACTCCGGTGTATCAAATCAATTCTTCATGCTTATAGGACCCATGTATTAATCAAAACAACAACTAATAACATTGTGATATACATTTAACATTAACGGTCGACTCCTAACTAAAGGTCGGTTCCATAATTATTTTTTGAGCAAATCCTTACATGCCACCGTAGAAAAATCTCAATCCCCTATATATCATCGTTGTGTCTATGACATACAGGTTCAGAACCCACCTATCCTAGACAAATGCGATAGCATATACGGGATTTAGGCAATATGCATTGGCATATGGCGGTTTATCCTATTATTTTTCTATGAACCTACTACTCCAATGTATTGAATTGACTCATAGCTCTCTTTTTCCTCTATTGAACTGACTAAGGACAAACATTGGTGATCTCCTAAGTATCTTGTTTTGACATAAAGCTCAAAATTGGACTAAATAAATTAGAAAAGTTTCAATACCAAAAACCTAGATTAGGCTATTTCAAACATATTTGGTGTCCAAAAGATCTGTAGAAAGCTAACAAATCAAAAGCTATCTGATTTTAAAACTCATCCGAAAACTTTATGTGGTGAATTGTAGCATTTAAATGAGTTTTGTCGAGCATATATATATACATAGTGGGACCAAGCCTATGGCTTTGAGCTCTCAATCTGTGATCAAACTCCCTCCGCCCTGCGATCCAACATCCCTCCTGCCTTTACTTATGAGAAAATTAAATATATGCCATCGTCTAGAGGTGGAGTCACCAATATATCATTCCGTAGATGGTAAACTTTAAAAATGTCATGGCTAACGTTTATCTCCTTATTTTTTATGCCATTTCAACCATTTTAAATCATTTTCGGTCTTTTTCCCTTTACCCGCACCTTGAAAGGACAGAATTGCCCCTTTCTTCTTCCTTTGTGCCGGCTCCTCCTAGCTTTATCTCTCCCGTTCCTCTCCCTTCTCTATGTTTATCTAGTGGCGGATCCAGGATTTTATAACTGGGTGTGTCCCTCAAAACGTCATAAACATTATGTGCCTGTTGTTACTCCTCTCACTTGACAAAAGGCGTGCAGTTGCCATGTTGGTTTCATGACTACCATTTTATAGTGCAAATAAAAAGTGTTGCAGCTATCATGTTGGTTTCACGACTAACGTTTTAGAGCGCAAACAAAAAGTGTTTATCCATTTAAAGTGCAGGAAGTAAGCAAACCAGAAAAAGATACAAAATAAAAAAGAAAGGGAACAAATCTCTTTGAATTAAAAAAGAATTGTTTGCCTCTAGAGTGCAAGAACAACCAAATTTGAATACAAAAGTAGAATAACTAATAAGCAAATTAAAAAATGATGGAAACTAAAAAAATGATTGAAATAAAAGTGTTTGCCCCTAAAGTACAACAATCATATTTGAAAAAAAAAGTACGAGACCTAAGAAGCAAATTGAAAAAGAGATGCAAACTAAAAAAGAAAAAGGAAAGTAGTAAAGTGGAAAAGAAAATGGGAAAATAATGTGTTGAGAGGAATTTGAACTCAAGACCAACTGTATTATAAGAGTGGAGACCTTACCATCTGAGCTACAAAAGACATGTGATTAATAGTCATTAAGCTTTATATATCTTATGTGGGTGCCCGGTATTCAATATTAACTTAATGTCAAGAAAAAAATTCTAGGGGTGCCCCGGGCATCCCCCCTAGATCCACCCCTGTGTTCATCTCCATGCCATGGCTAGCGCCCTCCTTCCTCTGGTGACTCCTCCGGTGCCTAGCACCCTATCTCCTGGCCCTAGCTCCACCCCTGCCAGCACCCAGCCCTAAGTTCGGATCTATTCCGGCCATCTCGCCGTCGCTGATAATGCGCCGCCGCAGACCTTCCCCTTCTCTTCCTCCTGCTCTTCCACCCCTCTGTCTCCCTTCTAGCTTTGCCGCTCATCGCCGTGAGAAGCTCCGGTAGCCTCTACACATCTACTTCTGTCGCCGCGTCGCCGCATCTGCCTTGCCGCCTGCACGCGCCGACGGCGAGTAGGAGCAAGCCCATGGAGGCAGCATGACTAGTGCAGGGCATGGTGATGGGGGCAGCGGATGTCGGTCTCGCCGTTGCACCGTCTGTTGCCGCGCCGCCGCATCTACCCCCCTGGTGCAGAGCATGGTGATAGGGGCAATGAAGGTTGGGCTCACCGTCGCGCCATCCATTGCTGCGCCGAGCATTTGCCCTGCCGCCTGCACGCGCCAGCGGCGAGCAGGAGCAAGCCCATGGAGGCAGCATGGCTGGTGCAGGACATGGTGATGGGGGCAGCGAAGGTCGGGCTCGCCGTCGCGTCGTCACTTCTTCCATGGCCCGGGCTCAGGAGAGAAGAGAAGAGAAAGACGGGGGCATATTAGTCCTTTCATGGTGCGGGTAAAGGGAAAAAAGACAGAAAATAATTTAAAATGGTCAAAATGGCATAAAAACAAGGAGACAAATGTTGGCAGTGGCATTATAAAGTTTGCTATCTGCGGGTGGCATATTGGTAAGTCCACCTCTAGGCGATGACATATATTCAAATTTTTCCTTTATCGACCTAGCCCATCGGATTGACGCCCCGTCTCCCATCCCCTCCCGATTGTGTATCATCTGACGTAAGTTAGGGTTATTTTAAGCCACCGACATGTGGGCCATGATGATATGGGCCCACATATCAGTGGTCCAAAGTCACTCCGACGTATGTTAGAGGATCGTTTATCTCCCTCCCATATTCTCTCAAAACTCTCGCTTTCTCCCACACTAAGCCGATTCAAACCCTAGCCATACTCTTTCCCCAATCGCGCTGCCAGGAAAGCTCCTCACCACCTCTAGCTGTTCCACTATGGGCCAATGCTGCTTTTCTCTGACGCTCGGGAGGGCCCCTCATGCAGCTTTCCTCCACTAGCTTGGACCCCCCTCCGCCCTCGCCACCAGGCGTCCTCCACTACCTAGTGTGACACGCAAAGATTTTGGATTCATGCCATCCACCGCTAGAATCTGGCCTCCTCATCCTCCTCAAGTTCAGATTCAAGACTTCAGACATAATGTATAATTTGCATTTATGAGATTTTGTCTATCCACAAGGGTACTTTGTTATTTTCAGAATTAATGAGCTTGTATGATCATTGTGTATTGTGATATGGTTACTCCTGTATAAAGTTTAATCCTACAATGTGATGATTTGCTACAAGCATTGGATACTCTTGTTCAAAAAATTGGAATTTGATAACTATAACATGGTTCTTCAGATTGCAAACACTTTTGCAATCATGGTTTTTTGCAATCTGATTAACCATGGTATAGCTGGTCAGATTCCAATTTTTTGATTAAGATATTTCAATTGCATGGAGAAGGGCTCATACAAGAGAGTTTTCAGTTCTTACTCATTAGTTCTGTGCATGGCGTGAACCTGTACATGTATGTATGTTCATATCTGTGCATGGCCTGAAGCATTACATTTTCACTCCAGGATGACAACATGATGAGTTTTTTTTTTGTTGTTTTATGTTTTGTTCTACATGTAAGAGTAGAGCAATGGTCATGGATGTTCTTCTGCTGGTCTGGAATTGTTGCTCAAGGTGCTAAGGGTATGAAAGTGTTGCTCCAGGTGCTAGGTCCCTCTCTGTTTGCAGATCATACATGTACAGTTCAGTTAATGTCACTGTCTTCTGCTGATCTGATGCACAAAAATTTCTAGCTTGCGCTTCGCCGTTGTGATCACCCCTGTCCACTGGCACAAACGTTGCCATCCTTAGGGGTGCCCTTGAAATTTGCTGTCTGGGACGCCCCAACGGCACACATATAATTTAAAATGCTCAGGGTGGTTTATTCATTGATTAAAATTTATACCACTTCCTCTTGTAATCTACGAAAAACATATGGCAAAAATTATAGGAATAAGTTCATTTTACATATCTGAATTATCGAGAAAGTCCACTTAAGCCTCTAAACTATAATACCATTCACTTTACATATCTCAACTATGAAAACCAAAGCGAATAACCTCTGAAGTGGTTTTCAACGATGGTTTTGGCATTTTAAATTGGAATACATCTATTCCCCTTTAAGTTATTGAAAAAAAAGGTATTATGAACCCCATAAACAACAAAATAACATTGTTTAAAAATATTCAATATGGGTTTTCTTTTATAAATTGTGAAATGGGTGTATTCTCATTTATGTTTGAAAGTACATTTTCTTGAATATTTTGGAAATACTGACAATATTCTTGGTTGTTCATGGAGCTTTATAATATTTTTTTATACGCGAGGAGCATAAAATATACTTGTTCAAATTTAAAAACAAAATCACGGTTGAAAACTGCCTTAGGTTGTTGTTCGCTCTAGTTTTCATAATCAAGGTATGTAAAGTGAACGGTTTTATAGTTTAGAGGGTTAAGTGGGCTTTCTTGATAGTTGGGTATATAAAATGGACTTAATCTAAAATTATGTTGAGCTCATTAAGGTGGCATCTTGAAATTGGAGGCATCACTGTAGAGGGCAAGACAAGCATGAGGCAAAGGAGGGTAACATGTGAGAGTGAGGCGATTCTAGGCTGCCCATCTGTGGTGGCATCCCTTGGTGTCCACGCTAGCTAGGATTCAGGAACCACGAGGAGAGATGAAGTGGGGGCTTGGAATTGGAAGGGAGGCATGGCTTGGGAGGAGGGGGGTGCGGAGGAGCACAATCTAGAGAAAAGCAGCGCGGATGACGACAAATTGAGCTAGGGTTGTAGTTGAGAGGTATGCTAGTGGGAGAGGGATGGGGGAAGAGAAGGAAAATACTATGGGGTTTTTGTGGAAAATTCGTAAGTGGGAGAGAAGGATCCCACCTCCTTGCATCTAAACATTTAGAGGGGATGCAAAGATTGTAGTTGACAGTTTGCATGAAACATGGAGTTTACACCAAAAAATATCTCTCCATATATATTTATCATGATATTTCTTTGTCGAATTTTTAATATTTTATATTTTAAAAATTCAAATTAAAAATAACAAGAATTTTTAAAAAATAAAAAAAAATAGCCGCCCCTCGCCACCCAACGGGCGGGAAAGAAACATCGCCATTTGAAAGGGTGATTCTTTAAAAATCACCATTTGGAGTGGCGAAATTTGCCTCCCCCTGCTCCCCACTGACCGGTATCCAGAGGGGGCTTAAATCGCCCTTCCATAGGGCGGGAATAAATCACGCCCTTTAGAAGGGCGAGATTTTACAACACAGGACAAAAAAAAAATTTTGTTGACAAAAATTTAGTTTTTATGAAGAAAACAAAAATTTTAAAATTGCCACATTTTTTCGGATGTGCAGCGGCGTGGCAACTCCCGTCCGCAATATATATATTTTGCAACCGCAATGTTTTGGCCTCTCAATTCATTCATTTTTTCAAAAAAATAAATAAGCCCTCTCATTTGGTTAATATATTTATAAAAAATTTATAAATATGAAAAGACCCACTTTTTTTTATTTTTCCATCCATTAGAAAATTATAAATAATAATCGTCGCCGAAAATTTTAAATATTAAAACAATAAAAAGTTTAAATTTTAATTTTATAATAGGGTTAGATGATCAGTTAACACATTACACAACAAATCTCTTGATTGGGAATTTGTTCGATTATAAAACAAGGGTGGGAGAGGGTGAGAAGAGGGAGAGGCGTTTCTCACAGTAGAAGTTTATGTAGAAAGTAAGATAGGCCACACTCTTTATTACGATTTAAAACTAGGAGGAACATCACAAATAAGGAAAACGATAGTTACAACTTGACGTCTGCTAGTGCATCGAGGCCACTTCCTCTTCGCCCATGCCTCTGGTGGGGCTTCTCTGGCACGACGTGCCCTGTCTCGTTTCCTTTCTCTCTCAGCCTCCTTCTCTTCTGCCTCCTTTCTACGTGTCTCCTCGCGTGCAGCGTCACACTGCTCTTGAAGCTGCCGACTGAACTCCTCGTCTCGGTTGGCTTGATCAAGAAGCCTTTGGTCTTCAGGTTTGATCTTCATGTCAAACCACTGCTCAAATTCAAACAGCGGCGGAGGCGACTGCATGGAACATAAATTAGTAAAGTTTTATGTAGAAATATTATGAGATACGTTTGATTAGTACCAGCTAGCGATTCTTCAAACTCTTTTCCGGTGGATCGAAGGCGTAGTTGCGGCACTTCCAGTACCTCCTCTTCCAAGTTGGAATATCCCAAGAGCGGACAAGCCTGCAAGGATCTCCGCACATGCATATCGGTGGGACAACCCCACGAGGTAGGAAGAGATCCTGGTATGCTGAATTGCGTGGGCAGTCCTATGCGCTTGGCTCTTCCTTTGCTTTCCCCTTTCCCTTTCCGCTTGCACGTCTCGACATTTCTTGTGTATGGTTTACTGAATCGTCTGCGTTGTGTGGTTGCCCTCACGAACCCAGCCCTACTTATAGCCATCGTAGTGGAGAGATGGAGGAGGCATGGATAAATTATTGGAGTTCACGGATAGCCCTTGGTGCCTCAACAGGCAATCAATGTGCTGTGGCAGGCTTTTCTCTCCCCTTTCTCTCTCTCTCTCTCAGTGTGGTGCCAACGACCACTCTTTCTTTTTTTCTCTCACCTTTCTCTCTCTCTCTTGGGCGCTCTCTCTCTTGGGCTTGGCCAGGAAATGAGGTGCACTCGGGCCGGTCGGCCGCCCACGGTGCTTTATAGACCGCAAAAATCGCCCTTCCAACGGGCAATTTTATCCTGCCCCCAAATCTCGCCATCCCAACGGGCGAATTTTTAAAATATTGCCGTATGGAATGGCGACATTTGTCTTCCTCGGCGGCGGCCCGGGTGGACTAAACATCGCCACTTGGAAGGGTGATTTTTAATGAATCACCATTTGAAATGGCGATTTTTCTTTCCCACCCGTTGGGGTGGCGAGGGGCAGGTATTTTTTTAATTTTTAAAAGGCATGTTATTTTTTTAATTCAAATTATTTTTAAATATAAAACATTAAAAAATTCTTTCTCTGTCCTGCCCCGGCCCGTAAGTCTTTCGCACTTCTCAGGCCTTGTCTGGGGTAGGCCAGACTCGTGGCCCGTTACTGTACGTGACATGCCTAACGGGTAGGCCGTGCGGAGCGGCCCGTTAGCCAACTTGAGAAACCCTAAATCTCGACCCTTGCTTGCGCGGTTGCGCCGCCCGTCGCCCCTTGCTTGCCCGCCCGCTCCCCGGCTGACACTCCTGGGCTCCTCCCCACGCCTGCGACGACGCCGGCCTTCCTCTCCTACCGTGCGCCACCACCGTTCTCCTCCTCTCCTTGCCTACGGCGCCGCCGTTCTACTCCCCGGACGACGCGGCTGTGGGCCTCCTCTCCACTAGATCTCCGGCGACTGCAGCAGGTACCCCTTGCACATCCATGAGGGCCCGGGCAGCTGCCTCCCCTGCCCGGGCGGTGGATTCGCCAATGGCCGTTGGGGTGTTCTTGACGAGAAGCCCTTCCATTCAGCCGGCGCCGCGATCTTCCTTCTGTGTCTCGTTTAGATCGTAATTCTTTTCCCAATCTGCGCGCTTCTGCAGAGCTTGAAGCCAGCGCACGGAGGAGAGCAGGTAGCAGTCATGGCGTCTCGGTTTTGGACACAGGTACTTGCCCTCTCTCACCTCCATCCTCTTCTTTACATCTGTGCTTCTGTGATGGAGGCCATTAGACCAATCCTGTCGTGTAATGCCTGTTGGTTTGTTCCACCCATCTGCAGGGGGGCAGTGACACTGACGACGACAGCGACGTCAACGAGACTGTGTCCGGCGATGGGAGTGATATTGATGTTGAAGGTGGTGATGCTGGGGGAGGCTCCGGGCCCCAGAACCGCTATCTGAGGGGCAATGCGAGCGACAGTGATGACTCTGAAAATGATCACCGCGTGGTGCGCTCGATGAAGGACAAGCGCAATGATGAGATGAAGTCCACGTTCGATCAGATGTGCAATGCGATGAAGATCAACGACTGGATTAGCTTGCAAGAGAGCTTTGAGAAGCTCAACAAGCAGCTTGAGAAGGTGGTTCGCGTCAACGAATCTACCAGGCCTCCAAATGTGTATATCAGGGCTCTTGTGTCACTGGAGGACTTCCTTGCTGAGGCGCTTGCAAACAAGGAGGCAAAGAAGAAGATGAGCAGCAGCAACGCAAAGGCACTCAATGCGATGAAACAGAAACTTAAGAAAAACAACAAGCAGTATGAAGACCTGATCCAGAAGTGCAGGGAGGACCCAGAGAGTTTTGAAGATGATGATGTAGATGGCAAGGATGCAGGAGCGGACTCGGACATAGACTCAGATGTGGATCCTGATGATGAGATTGTGGATCCTGATAAGATAGATACGTCTGGATCAGAAGATGCTGATAGTGACAGCGACAATGGTCACCAGGATGGTGGAGCCTGGGAAAAGAAGTTGAGCAAGAAAGATAAGCTTATGGACAAGCAATTCTTGAAAGACCCAAGTGAGATTACATGGGATGTTGTTGATAAGAAGCTCAAGGAGATTGTGGCATCAAGGGGTAAGAAAGGCACCGGGAGGATTGAGCGTGTTGAGCAGCTAACGTTTTTGACCCGTGTGGCAAAAACACCTGCTCAGAAGCTAGAAATCCTGTTTCATGTGATTTCTGCGCAGTTTGATGTCAACCCTAGCTTACTTGGTCATATGCCAATCAACGTGTGGAAGAAGTGTGTTAATAATATGCTTCTTGTGCTTGATATACTGCAACAGTATCCTAATATTGTAGTAGACACATCAGTGGAGACTGATGAGAAGGAAACCCAGAAGGGTGCTGACTACAATGAAACCATCCATGTTAAAGGCGACCTGGTTGCATTCCTGGAGAGGCTAGACTCAGAATTTTTTAAGAGTTTACAGTGCACTGATCCATATACAAAAGAATATGTTCAGAGGCTTAGGGATGAACCATTGTTTTTGGTCATTGCACAGAATGTACAAGATTACCTGGAAAGGGTTCGGAACCTTAAGGCTGCTGCTAAGGTTGCCTTGCGTCGCGTTGAACTAGTCTACTACAAACCTCAAGAAGTATATGATGCAATGAGAAAACTGTCCGAGGATAGTGTGGAGGATGGAGATGCAGAGGCTGGTGAAGAGTATCAAGCAGCTGATGACAATAGGGGACCACCACCATTTGTTGTGATTCCAGAGGTTGTGTTTAGGAAGCCTACTTTCCCAGAGAGTAGCAGAGCTCTGATGGATGGATTGATGTCTCTTATTTACAAGTATGGAGATGAAAGGACCAAAGCTCGGGCAATGCTGTGTAATATATATCATCATGCAATCTCTGATGAATTTGCAGTGGCTCGTGACTTGCTCTTGATGAGTCATTTACAAGATGGGGTTCAACTTATGGACATATCATCACAGATTTTGTTCAACAGAGTCATGGCACAACTGGGGTTGTGTGCTTTTAGGGCTGGTTTGATAACTGAAGCTCTTGGTTGCTTGTCTGAGTTATATTCAACTGGGAGAGTGAAAGAATTGCTTGCACAAGGTGTGCAGCAAAGCCGATACCACGAAAAAACTCCTGAACAGGTGAACCTTCTGGCCTCCACAACTCTCATGTGAATACCTACACACATGGCACCTACTCAAACAAAACATTTGTGGTTGGAAAGATGTTTCCGGCTTAATTCTTGTATAGAATTTGGTTATTTGAATTGCTTTTTCCTTAATCTTTCTGAAATTCGCATAATACTTAAATTTTGATTTTAGTTAATAGTTCCTGTGTTGCATCACCTATAATGCCATTTTCTCCATCTTGAGCTTCTTTTGTATTTTATTTATCTAGATCTGAGTGCTTCAAGAGTATCCTCTATTCCTCTGTGACTCTGGGTTTGTCAGAACTGATATATGATCTTCAAGTTATTGTTTTAGCTAGTGGATTTGATGATTTGACATAGGTCACATAGCTGTGCACAATAGAAATACTTATTTTTGTAGTAGTGACCATCGATGCTAAAATTCCATATGCATATAAACCCTGCAGGAAAGAATTGAGAGGAGAAGGCAGATGCCTTACCATATGCATATAAACCTTGAGCTTTTGGAAGCGACACACTTGATTTGTGCAATGCTGATTGAAGTCCCCAATATGGCTTCCAGTACTTATGACAAGCGGAAGCCTATGAGCAAAACATTCCGCAGGCACCTTGAAGTGAGTGAGAGGCAGACTTTTGTTGGACCTCCAGAAAATGTTAGGGACCATGTAATAGCTGCCACAAGAGCCCTCAATAAAGGTGATTACCAAAAGGCTTTCAACGTCATTAATTCACTGGAGATCTGGAAGCTTTTGAGGAACAAGGAGCATGTTCTTGAGATGCTGAAGCTTAAGATCAAAGAAGAGGCTCTTAGAACCTATCTCTTTTCTTACTCGTCTTGCTATGAGTCCCTGAGCCTTGACCAGCTCACTACGATGTTTGACCTTAGCGAGCCACACGCTCATAGCATTGTTAGCAGGATGATGATGCATGATGAGCTTCATGCAAGCTGGGACCAACCAACCAAGTGCATTGTTTTCCACAACGTGGATCAAGCTAGGCTGCAGGGATTACTCTTCCAAATGGTGGATAAGCTCTCTGTCCTTGTGGAGAACAATGAGAGGGCATATGAAGCTAGAACTGGTGGTACTCTTGAGGGGGTGCCACCCAGGCGCAGGGGTGATGCTCAGGACTCGTCCAATTTGGGAAGGTGGCAAGATAACTTTGTGTCAACACAAGGGCGGCAAGGCGGTGGGAGGTATGGATATTCCAGCAGGGGTGGAGGCTCTGGACAGGGTGGTGGGTACCAGAAGGATAGGGGTGGCCAGAGTTCCCGTGGGGGCTATGGTGGTGGTTCACGGTTCCATGATGGAAGGGCTCGCACACAGCCTGGTTTGTCGGGGAGAGGTGATGGCAATGCACGCATGGTGAGCCTGAACAGGGCTGGTAGAGCTTAGAAGAATAATATACACTCGAGATTATTTTGAGATCAAGGTTCTGCAAGTTTTGAAGCACTGTTACACCATTTAGAGTTCCCTGCCGTTCTGTTCTGTACTAAAATCATCGTTTGGCCGTTCGCTACATTTCATTTTGCATTTTTGTTTAAATCAGTCAAACTCTTGGACCTGTTATCTGGTTGGCATCATGCGAGTGAGGACTATATGTTCACTCCTAAGTATGAATATGATGTCAAGTCGCAAGTCTTTAATACTGTTACTGTTTTGTGCTAAATTTTGTTGCCTTATTCCTGAGAAGTGTGATTTGCTAATCTTTTGGAGTAATCAAGAAATGAATGACTGCAATGTTTTGAAGCTGCTTGTGTTGTGAGTTGCGACAGAGAAGGCATAGAAATAGCCATTGTCTTAGATTATCAGTGCTGCCTTGTATTGCCAATGCTTGCTTTTCTAACCTCAGACCTCAAGCATTGTTAATCGTTTTGTGTTGTAGCGCTGCAGTAGAGTATTGCCGTAATTTTTTTTCAGACTTTTTGACTGTTGATACTGATAGCGTTTATTTTTTTAATTTTTTTTTTGTTGTATAGGATGCTCCCTACGGTCAAAAAAAAAAAAAATCACTCTGGTTTTAGATACACGCGGTTAAATTTGTAAAATTTTAGTCATGAAATCTTTTAATTCTTTAGTCTACTACAAAGGGGTATTAGGGGGCATTAACGGAGTTATCTGATGGTTATCTGATGGCTGAATCCAACAGAGTTGATAGAAGTGGCATATAGGCAAAAATGTTTAACTTTCTATGATAAATTGTGAACTTAAAAAAAATGGTGGCAGATTGTAGATTTGACTAAGTTTTGGTGGCTAATAAGAAATTCTTTCTTTTTTAGATGAATTTTGTGTTCTACTTGATTAACCACGAGTCGTTAGTCCTAGCAGTATGCTTGGGTTCTTTACAATTTTTTATAAACAACTTCCATTCTGGGTCTACTTGTTCCTCCTTGATCCGCTACCATAACTGAGTACTCATCATCACCACCATCTTCTTCTTCTTTTCAAAAAACTAAAGTTGTGACTGTACAGAGAAAACTAGAGTGAAGGTTTAATTAGTAACAAATGGGTAGTATTTGTTTGGTTAAATTCACTCCTCATCAAGACACAAAATATCCCAAGAGCCCAAGGACCGGTGCGTATGAGCCGTGGGATACCACCTTGATGGATGGTAGAAATCACTTCTCGAGAGAGGTGAGGAGGGGATAAAACCCTAACTTTGCTCAACTGGTTGTGCTGTGCCTAATAGCACCCAGCAGCTACTGCCATTAGCACAAGTGAGGAGAGGCAAGGAAGAAGAGAAGAGAAGAAGATAGGGCTTGCTGTCTAGATCAGTTCGTCCTATGCAATCTTCGTCAAGTTCTTGGGCAGAGAGGCAAACGTGATTGGATCGACTTCGTCTTTGGTCAATTCATTCTATACTTGTTGCTCTTTGATTTGTACGATTGAAGATTTGGTTAGTGGAGAACTCAATTTGAGGAGAGGGGGTTGTTAGCTTGGGTTACAACAGTTTCAATAGTGCGTGACTTCGGTAGATATTATCGTTTGAGGGAAATTTCGCTATTTGACACTCAATTCATCGGCCTCTCTCCGCTTGACACCCAATTCGCTTGCCTTTCGGTATTTGACACCGAAACCATCAATTTCTTCATTTCATGACACCCATCCATTTTTCTCAATTTTGATTTTTTTTCTCTTTTGTAATGTGTTTTTCACGTGCTATGACGGAATTGTCCCTGCATGGCACTGTTCCACGAGATCCATCTACCTGTTCGATCGTAGCCAGGCCGACGCTTCGTGTTCACCCGCGTGGACGCGTGCCGGACTGCAGATGGTGACGCCAAACTGGTTCACCCATGGCTTCTTCGTTGTACAGCGTCGGCATATCTGGTTCTTCATACGGCGTCGGCGACGGCGGGACTGCGCCGCCGCTGCCGGCGTCGGGACTGCAGTCCGGCGTCCACGCGGATGAACATGACAGCTGGCATCTGCAATCCGGCGTCCATGCGGTGACCTGGCTACGATCGAACAGGTACATCCTCGCGATACAGTGCCCTGCAGGGTAATTCTGTCATAGCGCGTGAAAAACACATTACAAAAGAAGAATAAGAAAATCAAAATTGAGAAAATGGATGGGTATCATGAAACGAAGAAATTGATGGTTTCGGTGTCAAATACCGAATGACAAATAAATTGGGTGTCAAGAGGAGAGAGGCCGATGAATTGAGTGTCAAATAGCGAAATTTCCCTATGTTTGAGGGGTCAAACTTGTCGAATGGGGTTGAGATTAGGATAGCTTGTCGTCGGGCTAGGTGGCTCTGGCAAAACTACTTGGGCCAAACACATATGTGATGATAAGAAGATAAAGGGGCATTTTTGAGATGCAATATATTGGGTCCATGTGTCTGGGGAGTTTGACTTGATAAAGCTTATTGGCAAGCTGTTTGAAGCTATTACTATGAAGAAGCCAGATCTTAAACTTGAATCACAACTAGGCAAAGAAATTTCAAACAAGCTGAGTAGAAAAAAAATTCTACTTGTATTGGGTGATGCTTGGCATGAGCACCAACAAGACTGAACAATTCATTGGATTTTTAAAGAGTGGTGCTTTAGGAAGTAGGATTTTCTTCACTAGTCGTAACCAAAAAGTTATAAAAGCAATTAAATCTACGGTTCCATTTCATTTGGAGTTCTTAAGGATGGATGAGAGCCGGAGGTTTTTCCAATAGTGTTCTAGATGGGCCGAAGAAGATATGGAGTCAAAAGCTCATTGAAGTTGGGAAAAAAATATAGTAAGCAAATGTGACGGGTCCCACTAGCAATTCGGTCCTCTATGATCTGAGAGAAATTGACGCATGGAGTTTATGAAGTGTCCATGATGTACGAGACAAAGTGATGGGAACTATGAAGTTGAGTTAATTTCATTTGCTAGACGATCTTAAGTAGTGTTTCTGCCTTTATATTTTCAAAAGGCTACATGATTAATAAAGAACAACTGATTGATCAATGGATTGCTCACGATATAATCACTCATACATATGGTGTTTACTACTTGGAGTGGAAGTACAAAACATTCTCCATTACTCTTGTTCAAATGTCTTTTATACAAGATTTTGCGGAAAATTCAAAAGGCAAAATGGAATGCGGGCTGCATGATTGGGTTCATGATCTTGCCCAATCCGTCTTGGTTGATGAAATATCATCTTTTGTGCCAGATATGACAAGCAAATCTACAAAGAGTTGCAAATAATTTTCTTTAATCAATCAACAAGGAAACATTCCATCCAAATATTTTTTTTTTTGTAAAAGGGCGTGCTATGTATGTTTCTCAGGATGGTTTCAAATTTAAAAATGTATTGAAGTATGCAAATTAATTGCGCAACATAACAGTGGAATATATCAAATACAGACCTAGTGCTTCCCATAGTGCTACAAGTTAAAAAGTTGAGGTATCTTGCTATTTCAGAACTAGAATGTGAAACAATCCCCAAAGCTATTACAGATATTTGGAGCTTGCAGGCTCTACATTTAATGGCTAGTTCGCTTTGTGATTTACCTAAATCCATTGGTAAGCTACAAAAGTTGAGGACATTAAACTTATTATGGTGTACTAACTTAAAAAGTTTACCAGATTCCATTGGGGATTATCAGATGATTACAAATTTAGACCTTAACAATTGCAACAGGCTTACATTGTTGACAAACTCTATCTGCAGAAATAAAAACTTAGGGAGTGTTGAGGCTTGAGACTAGGCGTTACCAAAATTGAAATGTTGCCATCAAGTATTACAACACTAGGAAATTTGGAGATTTTGGACCTTAAAAAGTGTTGCAAACTGGTTGAGTTACCTAAAGGCATGTCGGACCTAAAGAAGCTCAAAGTTTTGGATCTAGAAGGCTGTAACAAATTGAGTGGCATGCCAGTAAGGATCAAACAACTCGTTAGTCTACAAAAGTTGGGAATGTTTGTTGTTGGAGAGGGTGAAAGTTTTGCAAAAAATCCTAGCTTGGAAATGCATGAGCGATATGTGGGAAGCTAGCTATTAGTAATATCATGTTTGTGAAGGACCAAAGGATGCACAAAAAAGGCATGTCTAAAACACAAGACTAATCTACAAGTACTTATCACTAGATTGGTGCAAAAATAATTTGTATTTTACATGGAAATGTTCAAGTAATGATGCTGAAAAGGAGCTAGCTATATTAAATGCTCTAGAACAATCCATACAAGTTAATGATTATCCAGGTGAAAAACATCGCAAAATGGATATTAAAGCAAGTCGATGTCCAGGAAGATAATCCTTGTTTTTCATGTTTTAACCAGGGTGAGCCTAGTAAGATTTCCAAATCTGAAGCATCTACATAGGCTTGCAGGGTTGTCTTCCTTGTTGGAGCTTGATCTTGGATGGATGCCTAATCTTGAAAGCGTAAGCAGAGGAATTTAGAAGAGGTTTGGGTGGTAGTAGAAGATGAAACATCCATTCATCGTGGGGAGGAACCATAGATGCATATGCAACTTGGTGGTCGTCTGTCAATGTACGTAAAGAAATGCCCTAAATTGAAGGTGAAACCATACTTGCTATCATTGTTGGAGTACATGTGCTTGGAAGAGAGCAACAAGCAGCTATTAGCATTTAGTATCGCCATTTTGCCAAGGCCGAGGATCCTCCCAGTGATGCAGAGGTTGCCACCGTCTTTTCACAACCTCAAAAGGCTTTACCTATCAAAGATGACAACATCATCATTTGCTGGACGTGGGTGGGAGCTGTTGCAGCATTTGGCAGCGCTTGAAATCTTGAGCATTCAGAGCTGCCAAGGACTAAGTGAGTTTCTAGAGAGCATGTGAGTCTCTTGCGGTAGCCTAACAAGCCCTCATCTGGAGAGGCGCTGCAAGAGAAGGAAGGGCAAGGACTGGCACCTCATCTCCCACATCCCGCGTGTAGTGATCTTGTAGTAACAATTGTTCGACCTATATATTTCCTAATCCTAGCTCAGCTTGCTCCAAATACACTTCTTACATTCTTCCAGAAGAGTAATTACTGCCTGGTGCCTAACAATGGTGGGGCCGTGGGGGTACTATATATTCGTCAGAGGCACATACATGCTCAAAGGTAATTGTAGCTATGCAGGTTGAAGTGTTCTTAACATAATTTTAGTAAACAATGTAGATGCAATGTTTCCCTTTCAGTACAGCAAGTGATTAGGTTATACTTTGCGAAATCTCTCTGTGTGTAATTACAATACTGTTCTTGATATCGAATACACGAAAATGCTATAATTCATAAATCCGCATGATTATGTATATCTAAGTACATATATATGTGTTGCAGAATCAGTGAAATTGGATTAGTCTGGCGATCAACAAAAAAGATCTTCATGAGATGAAAAGAGAAGAAAAATAATACATAGATGAAGAAGTGCTTCTGGCCAAATAGAAGATTGATTTCATTTCTTTAGGTCAACTGACTGGTCTGTATGTGTGAAGAAAAGCAGAAGGTTGATATACAAGTGAACAGGTCAAAGCTTGTGGCATCCTAGAGCTCTCTATTAGCATGAGGAAATGTGTTATTGCTTTTATCCCTATTTGTTGAATCATATTATGAAAGAATTTGCCTTTATCCTTACTAGTTATGTGCCTATGCTTTTCGTAGGAGGCTTATGCGCAAAATAAGAAAACTCTGAGTATGGAATGCTAAAATCTAGGGTCTATACGTGAACTCAAGAAAACTGTGGGGGCCAAAACACAAGGAACTGGTCTGTTGGTGAAACCAAGGAACTTATAGGACCAAAACGCAAAAGGCAGGCTTCAATGTTCATCGTTTAGCGTTGACCATAGGAAGCTCCCATACCCTAGGGATTGTTACATGTGCTCTCGTTTCTTAACTGAATCCGTTATTTTTGCTTGTGAAAAATGGTTTGGTCCTTGTGGGCGCAGGTTTGGAGGCAACCGTGGTCGGCGACGATACCGGGACTAGATCGGGTGGATCGAGGTCCAAAACGGTGATGATGTCACGAGATGGATGGGCTCAGGCTTGGGGGCTCATGAGGATGCTATGGAGAAGGACTAGAGGTGGCTCAAAGGTTCCGGTTTGGGCTGGAGGCCCGAAGGCACGGAAATGGAGCGGTCAAGTCCGGCAGATGAAAGCCCGTTGTATCGGGTTGATCGGGTTTTGTGTAAAACCCATGTATGGCATATTTGGACCATATTGGGCTGTGTGTGAGTTGTTTAGGCCCATGTAAGTGGCTAGTTGAGTGGGTGAATCCTAGCCCTTGATTTAGTTGCTTAGGGTTGAGGCAAGAAATCAATGGTTGTGGTTCACCCGGTGGCCCTATATAAGGAAGGGTGGAGGGGGTGCCTCCACCAAGTCTTGGGCTGAGGTTTAGTGACTTGTATTCTGCTCTTTTGTGAGCTTTGCCCACCTAGGTGTGGCTGTGAACAAACCCTCTCAAGCAATAGAAACTAGTTCCTCAAATCATGTCTTTGTTCTTGTGTTGTTCATGTGTTTGATCTAGTTTCTTTGGTGATTTTGTTTGCAACAAGTTTATTTGCATCACCTTCTTCTTTATGTTGCTAATCCATGATGTTTTAAGGTTGTTTATATGATTTGACACCCTTGGCAACTTGTGAGAAACAACAGATCACGTTCTTCCCACCTTTGTTCAAGTTAGCAGATTTGTTCTTCCTGCACAGCAGTCAGTGTAACATTTTTGGAAAAATCATCCGAGATGCTTTTTGAGTAATTCATGCTGGAGAAGGTCCGTGACTTCCTTATCTACCTATGGAAAAATTTTTGAGTCATCTGGATTCTTCGTTTGGGAGCTATGAGGTGAATACCGAGCGTCAAACTTTTTGTCCGTGAGTTTCAAACAGTTCCTATCTCAATAATTGTTCTGATTTTTCTGTGAGGAGTTTTGATCTGAAACTTGGCTGGAGGCTTCATGACTCATTATGAAATAGAGAGAAAAACTTCCATAATTTTTGGAGGTCAAGAAAGCCAACAACCACTCCTGTGATCAGATTTGATTTCTGTTGGAATATTCCTGCCCACTTTTTCTAAAGCACCTTATTAGTTGGAGTGTTTTGTCTTAAGTGCAACCACTTTGGACTGAGATTACTTTTGTTTGAGCACTTAACAATCAGAATTATGACTTTTCTTGTGGGATGTCATCCTTGAGGCGCGTTGGGTGGAGAGCATCATTCATCTCCTTGCGAGAAAATTTATTTGGCTCCTATTCACCCCCCCTTTAGTCGCCAGGTTCGGTATTTCACTCTAAAACTCTAAAATCTTCTAGAAATCGGCTTGGGTGTAAAAGAGAGTTCAAATCGGTTTGAGCAAACATGAGGACGTGACTAGGCATCGGACGTCCAACACGAACGCATCGCTCGAACGCCCACGCAAGCCATTCATTCTAATGACGCGCAGATCGTTGGCCCTACATATCGTTATTCAAGCATGTTTCATAGTGTTACAAAGAATGTTTTTGTCGGCGATTGGGAGTACGGGGCCCCCGGGTACCGAGCTTACTTGTTGAGAGTGAGGATCAACCGGCCTCTTTCCCGCGGGCGTCGGGGCTTTCAAGAAGACGAACTTCGATCGAGTGGCTATCGAGAGAAGGCACGCATGATTTTTGGGCTGGTTCGCCCCTCGAGTGGAGGTAAATTTCACGCCCAAAGGGTATCTATATGAGGATCAAGAGGTTACAAAGGGATGAGTTTCTTGTGGCGAGGGATGAGCTTTGGCCCGTAATGGTGCGGTGGAGCTCCCACGATGTGCGTGTGTATTTTACGGTAGTCGCCTCTAGATGTGCAATGACGTAGTCTATTTATACATGGACGCCATCGGTTTTTCTAGCGTTGAAATCCTATTACCTAGCGGTACGATGGTTGTCCCTCCTTTGTCCGGTGGTCGAAGCATGTCTTCCTCTTGCGCCATCGCTGCCGTTCTTCGCCTTACGGGAAACGGTGTGGGAGCGATGTTACAAGACGTGGGTTGGTGGTCGCGATCCTCGCAAATTGCCTCGGACGTGTCGAGCATTTAATGCGGCGGGGAGAATCCTTCCTTGGTCGGGAAGGAGCTGCTCGGACCGGTCCGAGCAGATTGGCGTGCGGCCCGAGCCCCGGCAGGACTCCTTGAAGTAGACCCTTGCTCGGAGAGGGTCAGATCCTTCCTTGGTCGGGAAGGAGCTGCTCGACCCGGTCCGAGCAGACTGGCGTGCGAGCCCCGGCGAGGACTCCTTGAAGTAGACCCTTGCTCGGGAGAGGGCTGTTTTGTTTTGCGTTTTTAGCGTGTGACTATCCGAACGCCACCCTAGGCCCCGTCATCTAGCCCCGAAGCTGAGTGGTGGACCGGCGGTCCCTCCTCAGCTCTTTTAAACCGCATCGAGCCTTTTCGGTCCAGACGTTCGACGATCGCCCGATTAGCCGAGCAGGGCTAGTCGGGCAGACTTCGGTTGGCCGAGCTCAAGGTTACCCGAGCAAAGGCTACCCGAGCGAATCTTAGGGTCGGCCGATCAAGGGTCGCCCGAAGGTAAGCCCAAACGTTGGGTCTTCCAACGGTTACTTGAGTGGGTCGACGGTTTTCAATGACGGCGTGGGTGGCGACGCGGCGTCGCTTAGCCCTTGGGGAGAAGGTCGACTCGAGCAGTTTCTCCCTCTGCTTTCGTCTGTGCAGAACGTTGTCGCGCATCTTCCGAGCTTGAGGTGGTGGGTTGCCTCACCCGACCATGGGGTCTCCCGGCGAGCGTCGCCGAGCGACATGGCTTTGGTTGTCCGTGCCCCAGTATGGGGTTAGAAGTGGTGGGGGACGCCGACCCCGGGCGTGGACGATGCTCGGGCGGTCCTGCCGAGGCGAAGAGGTCGGAGTAGTTCGAACTCCGAGCTCGGGGTGCTTGGCTCGTCAAGCTCGGGAACATCCGTGTCGGCCCTCGCCCGGCCGAGGGTGCTGCTCGAGCGCCACCGCCATGAGGTAATTTCTTCTTGTGAACTACTTTTTGTCGTAATCTTCTTTGTTGGCTTCTTCGCTTGCGCTTGTCTGCCGAGGTGGATGATCGGGTCATGAGCATAGAAGCTCGGTGCGTGCCAAGGTGAAGGTGGTGCGCCCGAACTAGGGAGGCCCAAACGGAGCTCGCCTGGTCCGAACGAACTTGAGCACGCTTTGGGGTATGCTCGGGTGCGAGAGGAGCTCCTGCCCAGGAGGAGCTCGAGCGGTCCGCAAAGAGCTTGAGGAGGAGCGGCAAGGCAATGAAGTGAGACCGAAGGTGGCGGCTTTGCTAGGAGATCCGCCGGGCGTGAAGCCCAGATCGGGTTCTCGGCTTCAAGTCGCCTTGAAGACGTGGAGGCGGAGCTTCAATCTTTGAAGGGTAGATCTAGGGAATAGTGTACGTGGTGTTACACGTGTTTGTAATACATTTGAATTTAAATACAAGATGTTCTCTTGTTCACGTCTATGAAATGTTTATGCTACTATTTGTCGCTATATACCTACCCTATAAGCCCACGCCCAGCAAGGATCCGGGCACCAAGTAGCCGGGCACCGAGGGTGCGCGAATAGGCGATGTTCAGCCCTCGTGTGGCCGAGTCCTTGCCCACGGTTGCGAAAGCAAGAGACCGGGCACACGGTGGCCGCATCCGAAGATGCGCGAATAGGCGATGTTCAGCCCCTCGTGTGGCGGGTCCTTGCCCTCGTTGCGAGCAAGAGACGGGCACACGGCGCAGCCGGCAACCGAGGATGGGCGATGTCCGCCCCTCGTGGCCGAAGTCCTCGCCTACGTTTGAAAGCAAGAGACCGGGCACACGGCGGCCGCATCCGAAGATGCGCGAAATAGGCGATGTCAGCCCCTTGTGTGGCCGGGTCCTTGCCCCAGTTGCGAGCAAGAGACCGGGCACACGGCGGCCGCATCCGAAGATGCGCCAAATAGGCGATGTCCGGCCCCTCGTGTGGCGGGTCCTTGCCCTCGTTGCGAGCAAGAGACCGCACACGGCGCAGCCGGCAACCGAGGATGGGCGATGTCGGCCCCTCGTGTGGCGGGTCCTTGCCTCGGTTGCGAGCAAGAGACCGCACACGGTGGCCGCATCCGAAGATGCGCGAATAGGCGATGTCCAGCCCCTCGTGTGGCGGGTCCTTGCCCTCGGTTGCGAAAGCAAGAGACCGGCACACGGCGCAGCCGGCGGCCGAGGATGGGCGATGTCCGCCCCTCGTGTGGCCGGGTCCTTGCCCCCAGTTTGAAAGCAAGAGACGGGCACACGGTGGCCGCATCCGAAGATGCGCGAATAGGCGATGTCGGCCCCTCGTGTGGCGGGTCCTTGCCCTGGTTGCGAAAGCAAGTGACCGGCACACGCAAGCCGCGAAGTTCAAGTTACTCTACCGAGTTCAATTTGGGTTTCGGGATCGAAGTTCGCGAGGTACCGCCGAGAACTTCTCGGGCGATGTGCTATCGGCTTATCCGAGCAATGGAATTCAGGGAGTGCATTCTCAGATCCGTCGGCCGCTTTAGAAATCGGTTTAGAGAACAAGAACTCGTGCTTGGGCAGACAAAAAAAGGTCGAAAACCTCGGAAGGAAAAGAACTTTGGTTACCATTCCTTTTATTTAACATGCTCGGGATTTCGGAAGTCGCTCAAGATCCGAGAGTTAAATAAGGAGGATGGGCCGAAAGGAAGGGGAAGGTTAGGCGTGGAACTGCGTGAGTGGGCGATATTCCACGAAGTTCGAGAATTCGTCCGTCGGGAAGGCGAGGCGGATAGCCCCGGGCGTGAAGACGAGACGACCGTGAATGGACCCTCCCACCTTGGGGTTAGCTTGTTGGCGTGTGATAGGTCTGGACCCGTCGCAGAACCAAGTCGCCGCTTTTGCAGAGCCCTTGGCCGGACGCACCGGGCGGCGTGCTGCGCAGAGCCCGGAGGTAGGTCGCCGATCGGACGAGGGCTTGCTCGCGCTTTTCCTGACAGTCGAGGTCGAGTAACCGCCTTGGTGGTCATCGGCACCTCCGTGAGGTCCACGCGAGGTGACCTTAAGGTTATCTCGGTCGGAAGCATGGCCTCGGTGCAGATACGAGGCGAAAGGTGTTTCGCCTGTCGCTCTCTTTGGGAGTGGTGCGGACTGCCCACAAGACGGAAGGAGCTCGTCGACCCAGCCTGTCAGAGCTTAGAAAGCCGATCGAAGACCCGCCTCTTGATTCCTTGGAGGATCTCGCCTGGCTGGTCGGCTCGACAACCCGTTGCTCTGGGGTGAGCCCGAGGCGAAGCAAATTTCGTGCTAACGCCCTCGCAATATTCTTGGAACGACTCCACCGGTGAACCGAGTTCCATTATCCGTGATCGGTCGGGTGGGAACGCCAAACCGTGTGACCACGTTATTGCGGAAAAATTTTTGGCCGCTGGTCAGAATGCCGAGACCGGTTCGCCTCTATCCATTTGGTGAACGTGTCAATGGCGCGAAGAGGTATCGCATCCTTCGCCTTTGGGGAATGGTCCTAGTATGTCTAGCCCCTGTAGAGAATGGCCGGTGAGGGAATAGTTTGAAGGGTGTAGGTGGTTGGTGTACTGCGGGCATGGAATTGGCACTTCGGCATGTGGTGACGATCTTCCGAAGGCCACCAACGCGTGGGCCAATAGTAGCCCATCTGAAGGCTTTGCCGACGAGCTGCTCAGAGGAGGAGTGAGCTCCACAGCACCCTCGTGCAAGTCCTTTAGCAGAATCTCCTTCTTCCCGAGGGACGACTTGGAGAGGACTCGAAGCGCGCTCTTCGCAGACAGGCACCTTCCACTAACTTGTATAGTGGAGCTCTCCGATAAGCGGGATTTCTCGGCCGCCCCTGCAATGTCCGTGTGCCAAGAATTGGATGAATGGCGTCATCAAGTGGCTCCTTGCTCGAGGGCGGAGACGCTGTTTTGCGTCTCCGCCTCTTCTCCGGAGGAATGGAGGGCTTTAGCGTGTGCTCAACGAGCACCCTGTTGGGACCGGTTCTTGCGAGGTGCCCAACTTGGCAAGTTGGTCGGCGGGGTATTTGCTCTCCGGCACGTGAAGGACTTCGAAATTTCTGAAGTTCCTTTCCAACTTCTCACCTCGCCGAAGTAACGCGCCATTGAGTCATCGAAGCATCAAACTCCTTGTTAACCGGTTTACGACCAACCGCGAATCCCTTTCACGGTTAGTCGTCGGACCCCAAGCGCAGAGCATGCCGGAGCTCGGCCAAGAGGCCTTCATATTCTGCCGTTGTTCGTCGCAATGGCGCAATTGTATGACGATCGAGTTGTTCTCCGTGAGGAGAGGTCAAGACAACTCCGGCCCGAGGCCAAGGAACGCGAGCCGTCAAGAACATTGTCCAATGGGGTTCTCGGTGTGCCCGGCCTTTTGTTCGATCGGGGATTCGCCCACTCGCCACGAAGTCCGCCAAAGATTCGAGATTTGATCGCCGTTCGGGCGATTTAACTTGAGGTCAAATTCCCGAGCTCAATTGCCCATTTGGCGTCGCCCGAGGCGTCGGGGTTTTGAGGATTTTCTCGCCGAAAGCTGGTCGGGACCGTGATTGGGTGAGCCAAGAAATAGTGGCGAAGTTTTTAGAAGCCATGAGGAGGAGTGAAGTTTTCGACCTCGGGTAACGCCCCTAGGTCCATGAAGTACCTCGCCACGTAGTAAATAGGCCGCCGATTTCCTCGCTCGGCTCACGCAGCACGGCGCCATCGCTGGGGGAGGCCGCCAAGTAGAGCAACAAAGGCCCTGCCCCTCGGGGTGACTAGGACAGGCGGGCTCGATAGATATTCTTTGAGCTTTTTAAAGGCGTCGTCGGCCTCCTTGGTCCGAGACGAAACCGTCGTGCTTGCATAAGGCTTTGAAGAAAGGAAGTCCGCGCCACCTAGTCGGGAGATGAAGCGGCTAAGTGCCGCCATCCGACCAGCGAGCGATCGGACTTCCTTTACATTCGAAGGAGCTCGCATCCTTTCAACGGCCGATCTTTTCCGGTTGGCACCGATAACGGCCGACCCGATGACGATCCGAGCACCATGCCCGTGTGTACACCGAAGACACATTTCTCCGGATTGACTTTATCCGATGTTTTCTTAAATTATGAAAGGTTTCTTCGAGGTCCCGGATGTGGGCCTCGGCTAAAGCACTCTTGACGACTATGTCGCCTACATAGACTTCTAGGTTCCGGCCGATCTGGTCGGGAAGGTCTTCTGATCAAACGTTGGAAAGTGGCCCCGCGTTTTTGAGACCGAAAGACATGGTCGTGTAGCGAAGGTGCGAAGGGGTGATGAAGGCGATTTTCTCTTCATCCTCCCGCGACAGTCGACTGATGGTACCCGGAGTATCGCCCAAAAAGCTCATCACCGTGCTTCCGCCGTTGCATCGACTAACCGATCTATGCGGGAAGGGGAAGTTGTCCTTTGGACATGAGCCGTTGATGTTGGTGTGATCGACGACATCCGCCACTTTCCGTTCTTCTTCCCGACCACGATCGATTCGCCAACCGCCGAGTGCTCGACTTCTCGAGCAAGCGGCCTTCAACAAATTTTGTCGGTTGCTCTTTGATGACATCGACCTTCCATTGCGGAATCTCCTCGGCGCATGCGCCTTGTTTTTATCAGTCAACCGCCACTGCGTGCTCGATCACCTCCTTGGGACCCGGGCATGTCGGACGGCTCCCATGCGAAGACGTCGGCGTTGCGGAGGAAGGTGACGAGCTCGCCTTCCTATTTTGGATCCAGCGCCCGACGTGGACCACCTTCGACGGATCTCATGGGAGATCGAGACGTTTTGCCCGCGCTCCTCGAGGCCGAGGACAACCTTGGGCCGAAGCGGACTTGTGAGAGTTTTGCTCGGGCCGCGTTCAGTGAGCTGGCCGACCAGTGGTCGGTGCCATTTCGTCGCACTCAGTGGCGGCCTTGTGGTTGCCCCCGACGGTGATCACCCCTTTCGCCCTGGGAGCTTGAGGCGGTGATACGCGTGGTGCGAGCTGCCATGAACTTGGCGAGGGCTACCGCCGAGGATGGCGTTGTAGGCCGACTCGAAGTCGACTACCTCAAAGGTGACCAACTCGGTCCGGAAGTTGCTCGCCGCCGAAGGTCACGGCAGACGATCTGCCGGCGGGGTCATGGACGCGTTCGGGATGATGCCGTGGAAGGGCATAGCGATGTTTTTGATCTTGGAACGAGGATTTGCATCTCGCCCAAGACCCGGCGAGATCAGGTCAGAGCGCCCCATCGATAAGCACCGTGCGACCTTTGTGTTCTTGATGGTCGGGCAGAGCACGAGGGGAGTTTCGGGCTTCGTCATTCCCGAGGGACGATCCTCCCGGGAGAAGGAGATGGTCGTTTCGACCATCTAAGTTGCTCGAGAACCGAGCCGCCTCGGTCCATGTGGCAGACCTCAAGGCGCTGCCTTCAACTCCGTCGGAGGCGAGGCCGCGGACCTCAAGATCACCGCAATGTGGTGACTCGGCTCATGATATTCTTCGCTCTCTGGCCGTTCGGTCCGGGCGGGGCTCGGACTTCGGTCGGGCCCACCCTTCCGGCGTCCGGGAGGACGGGCACGGGCCCCGTCCGTTGTAGAAGTCTTCGCCGAGCGATCCAGTGCGGCGATTCGCGGAGGTCGTGCCGTGCGCACTTGGTGCAGCAGATGAAGCGACCGCTCGAGGGTCCCCGAGGTCCACGCTTCGTCCGGGTCGGTCGATCACGACCGCCCACCTTGCTCGGGAAGGCCGAGGCTTTTAACCGGTGTCTCGTGGAGACGACGGCTGGGATAGCGCCACCAATTTGGCCGCTTTTTTTTCTTCTTGGCCTTCTTGTCGGACTTCTTTTTGTCCGAAGATCCGAGCTTTGGCTGCGAGGCGCCGCCCGACCCAAGAAGCCGTTTCGCTCCACGGCCTCCTCGGCGTTTATGTAACGCCCGCCGCTTGAAGAGCTCACCGCCGAGGAGCCGAGTATATCTCGAGGTCCTGGGCGAAGCGGACGTTTTGACGCCTTGATGAATGCTTCGACGATCGCCGTGCTCGATGTTCGAATCGTGTTTCAGATGCGGATGAACCTTCGAACGTAGTCCCGGAGGCTTCGTCCTCCATCTGGACCACCGTTTGAGGTCTGCGGCCTTCTGGCGGGGACAAGACCATGAAATTTACCACAGGCCTCGCACTGATTGGACCCGGTGTGGATGGAGCCTTCCGTTGGTTGAAGAGCCATGTCCGAAGCGGGCCCTCCAACACAGCCGGGAAATAGTTCACCATTACCCTTCATCATCACCGCCGCCGACGGTGGTAGCATATACCGAGAGGAATTCGTCCGGGTTCGGGTCCCGTCGAATCGCTCTATGTGGCCCGGTTTGAATTTGGGGGCCATGCCGCTTCGGAGGGCGCGGAGAAAGCGGGCACCCGTGGTTTACCCGCGTCGCTCCCATGAGCGCCACGCCTCACGTCCTCGGAGGGGACCGAGGCGCGAGAAGACGCGTCGCGCCGAGCGCCGGGGTATCCGTAGGTTTCCCGAGTGGCGCGGTCGGCGCTTCGCTGAAGCGCCTCGAGCCGACTCGGGGGCCCTGCTCCTCGCCGGAGAGGCGAGCCGAGCCGTCGCCGTGGCGATGCTCGCTTTGTCGAGCATTGCTCGAGACGCCACCGTGATGGCGAGATGCGCGGTCATTCCTCCGCCGATCAAGGTCCCGACGGAGGTCGTGGACGGAGTAACTACCCCCGGTTCGGCTTTCCGGGAAGCACTCCGAGTCGGCAGACGAGGAAGATCGCCGCCAATCGCTTCCAAATTTTTCGGCCATGGCTACGCCTAGCTCGGCGGCTGGTCGAAATCAGTCGAGGTCACGCACAACGTGTGCGGGCCCGGAGGCGCTGGCGACTCCTACCGACGGATCGGAGGAAAGGACCGAGGTGGCGACCCGGCCGGGGAGCGGAGAGTGGCGCGCGCCGCCCCGGTCATCGCGATGGGTTGCGAGGCTCGGTCGATCGAGTCGGCCCGCCCGGGCTGCTGGCGTCAAGCGGCGACGCGACTCGCCCTCCCGAGGCGCGGAGCAGGACGCCGATGTCCGCCATGTGGGCTTCCAGCGGGAATGCCGGGCATGAGGGTGTCATGACCGTATCCCGCAGAGACCGTCTCGTGGTCGGAGTCGCACGGATGTCCGGATATCGACCCTTCGCATTTAATCGACACCTTCACATATGGTCGGTGTCTCTGTTCGGTAACTCTCTGAATCGGAGAGGTTCGAACGAACTCGAACCCAGCTCATCCACCGGGCGGCAGACATCCATGGGGAGAGGACTCGCCATGGTGTGTCCTTCCGGATCGACAATCCGGCGACCTCGGTATCGGACCAATATTCGCCCAAGTCGCCGAGGTCGCCGGTTTAATATCTTGGTTGTCTGAGAGTTCGCCATTCTTCAAGGACCTTCGCCACGTAGCCGATCTCTCGCCCCCACGGACGGCGCCATTGTCGGCGATTAGAAGACGGGCCCCGGCACCGAGCTTACTTGTTGAGAGCGAGGATCAACCGGCCTCTTTCATGGCGTCGGGGCTTTCAAGAAGACGAACTTCGATCGAGTGGCTATCGAGAGAAGGCACGATGATTTTTGGCTGGTTCGGCCCTCGAGTGGAGGTAATGTTTCACGCCCGATGGTATCTATATGAGGGATCGAAGAGGTTACAAAGGGATGAGTTTCTTGTGGCGAGGGATGAGCTTTGGCCCGAATGGTGCGGTGGAGCTCCCACGATGCGCGTGTGTATTTTACGGTAGTCGCCTCTAGATGTGCAATGACGTAGTCTATTTATACATGGACGCCATCGGTTTTTCTAGCGGTGAAATCCTATTACCTAGCGAGACGATGGTTGTCCCTCCTTTGTCCGGTGGTCCGAAGCATGTCTTCTCTTGCGCCATCGCGTGCCGTTCTTCGTCTTACGGGAAACGGTGTGGGAGCGATGTTACAAGACGGGTTGGTGGTCGCATCCCTGCGGCTGTCTCGACGTGTCGAGCATTTAATGCAACGGGGAGAATCCTTCCTTGGTCGGGAAGGAGCTGCTCGGACCGGTCCGAGCAGACTGGCCGTGCCCGAGCCCGGCGAGGACTCCTTGAAGTAGACCCTTGCTCGGGAGAGGGTCAGATCCTTCCTTGGTCGGGAAGGGCTGCTCGGACCGGTCCGAGCAGACTGGTCGTGCCCGAGCCCCGGCAGGACTCCTTGAAGTAGACCCCTTGCTCGGGAGAGGGCTGTTTTGTTTTTGCGTTTTTAGCGTGTGACTATCCGAACGTCACCCTAGGCCCCCGTCAGTTTTAATAGTCAAGCATGTTTTAAAACAAACGTGCGATGCTGCTATGAAAAAATTGGATGCATGACTTGAAACATGGGCAACAATTGTCGGAACAAAACTTAATAACTGGTGCAACATTTTGATGTTAACGTGTGAAGCATTTTTTTCCAACGCTAATAAAGAATATTTGAACAATTATTAAAGGATGTTTCACAAGGTAGAATCAAATAATTTAGAAGGGCAAAACACATGTTTCAATAGAGAAAAAACACGAAAAAAAACCTAGATGCTTGTTTCAGCAGGTTAAAACAAATGTTTCAACATGCAAAATGAAATGTTTTGAAATAGAAATGTTTCGACTGGTAATAAAGAATGTTTCAACAGGCAGAACAAAATGTTTTTGAGGGGCAAAACAAATGTTTTAATAGAGAAAATAGAAATGTTTCGACAGGTATTAAAGGATGTTTCAGCAAGAATAGCCAAATGTTTCGGTAGGAAAAACACATGTTTCAATAGATAAAAAAATGTTTCGTCGTTTATTAAAGGATGTTTTTGTAGGCATAATAAAATTTTTTAATAAGGCAAAACACATGTTGCAATGGAGAAAAAAAATAAATTTTGACCATTATTAAAGGATATTTCGTTACGCAGAACTAAATGAATCAGTAGGGCAAAACACATATTTCAGTAGGGCACAACACATATTCAATAAATAAAAAATAAAAATGTTTCGACGGTGATGAAAGGATGTTTCAGTAGGGTAAAACACATGTTTCAATAGAGTAAAAAAAATAAAAAAATGTTTTGATGGTTATTGAAGGTTGTTTCAGTAGGCAGAACCAAATATTTTAGTAGGGCAAAACACATGTTTCAGTAGGGAAAAACACATGTTCAATAGGGAAACAAACATGTTTCGCTAGTGATGAAACAAGACCAACAGGACAGAACCAAAGAAGGGTTTGTCCTATTGAAACAACACACTTATGTTCAATGTGCATGTTCCTAGAATAAATCACCTTCACCGTGGTCGTGGGCTGGGCTAAAGCGTGCGGTGGTGGGCCGGGCCGAACGGATGCGTCCGTAGCTGGTAGGACGCCCGGAATGAAGTATTTCTGGTGTAAAAAACAGTTTATGGGTGGTTAGAAAATCAAAAGGAATTCGGCCAGCCAATAAACAGGTGTACAGGCCAGGGTCTGCACGCGCTGTGTTGGGCCTGTATCACGATCCAAGGACTATACAACCCGTTTCGATGGCAGGCCTTAGCCGGGCTAACAGTAAATGCCTCGGGCCGTCCTAACTGGGCGGCCATGTCTGGGGCCACATGAGACATGACGGCCTCCAGAGAAACCAGCGAGGTAGCTACCCGTTCCCTTCCAGAACTCCCGATACAGATCACGGCCGCGGCGACCTTAAGGAGAAGCCGGAATCGGAGAGGAACCGGCACCAACTCCCAATCCGAATCCGATATCCTTGCTTCCCCAAAAAGGTTAGATTTTTCTCGAGATCTCTGTGCTCAGTTGCCCCCGGCCGATTTTTCTCGGCGATTTCCCTTATCCTTTTTTTTGCCCTCCGTGTTCTCGGGATCGATCGGATTCGGCGATTCGACCAGATGGCAGCGGTCTGGGTGGCGGTGGCGTTGATGCTGGTCGCCGCGCAGGCGGCGGCGGCGACTGCCGCCCCGGTGACGGCGCCGGCCTTCCTCTGGGCGCCCAAGAACTACGGGTAACTAATCGGTCCTGCTTCTCCTTTATGCTTCTAACCTGGGATCCGTTGTGTTGTTACATACGACGTGCGTTGCTAAAGTTGAGATTTTTTTTTCTTTGGAATTCTGCTTCAATCAGAAACTATTGCACTCTGGTTTCGTGGATTAAGCACTGACATGACTCATGAGGCACGCATGTATTGTCTTTTTAGTTTTTCCGTGCAAATAGTACTCATGTAGGCATGTAGCTTGTTTCTTTCACTTGGGCTTTAAGCTTGTATCTTGCATGCTGTAGTATAGTGAAGCAGCAGTGGTATTAGTTCAAGATTGATTTGTGCATTGTGCCATTGCCACATTAGATCCAGATCAGCCACATTCCTTTCAGATTGCATTCATCCAGCAACTCCTAGGAAAATCAATGTCATAACCTTGAGCTTACCGGCAAGTGTTGAATTAGCTCGTCCTGATGAAAAAAATGAAACTCCTATGTATCTTGCTTTGTTTCGATCATTGTGTTTACTAGTGGACCTGTTTGAGCACATGTCCTTCGATGACTTCAACTGCAACAAATCCTTCTTCGCTTAGTCCATAATACCATTATACCATACCAACCCAGCTTAATTATAACTTACAGAGGGATCTCAAAACCTCATGATCTGGTTGGGATTGGGCTGCGATGTATGCTGATCAAGGAGTTAGCCTCCTTGCTATAGTTGAATATAATATACCCTATATATTTCTGTACTGTTTTACACCAATGAACCATATTCTTACAGATAGCAAAATGTATAACTTACTTTTCAAAACTGAAATTGTGATACCGGAGTGTTGAGTAGAGTGGTTTGAAGATTTTTCACCCTACTCTGGGAATGGAGGGCTGGAGGATTGAACCCATCCAATTTTGGAACCTTTTTTTTTTGTACATGTAGAGTAATAATCTATTCATAGAAACCTAGGATGAAGGAGCAACAAAACAGAGATTGTGTTGTTGGCATTAGTTTGCTTTTGTAGCATACAACTGCTGTTCAACTTGCATGCATGTCCACTCCCATACTCCCTCGCTGTGTTGACATCACGAGAGTAAAAGATGAACATCAGTTATTAGGGCTAAAGATTGTATTTTTAACATTGTACAGTGCACATTGTGGAAAATAATGGCTTGTGTCTAATAACATAATCTACCCTTTTTTTGGCTCAACTACAAACCTCTAGTTCCATTTGCTTTGATTTTCTGTGGACCATTGTGGCCTCTAATTGCAAAGGAACATTGAAGCCCTAAGTTTCATTAAATTGAACAATGATGTGTTCCTGTGATGCAAACCTTATCTGAGAATATAACAACATTATATTAGTGAACTTCTAGCACCACTACATGGCAGGTTACATGTTGCTCCTTGATAACATTTCATTTATCTTTATCTCCAGATTCTGTTCCGATGAGGCTAGAGAAGTAGTTAAGTATCAGACAATCTCCCCAAAGAGCTTAGCTAAATCTGTTCTTGAAGAAGGTGGCTGGTCAAACTTGGTGGTGAGTTCCCTCCAATAGTCCAGTTGGTGGAACTTAAGTTCACATCAAACTTTATGGAACTATGTGTTCTTGGTATACACAAAGTTAGCAATTCACAGTTCTATGGTTTTGTTGTTAGTGTTCAAGGGAGGAACCTCAAAAGAATGTTGATGTTGCAGTTCTTTTCCTTGGATCAAAGGTATATATTTGATTATTCCCATTGTTTATGATACTAATCTTTTGGATATTCATGGGTTGCATTACATGCATATTTCATCAAAGCAGTGATCTTCTAAAAAAAATCGGGGAGGCCATTATATTTTCCAACTTCTCCATGTTTGATCTGTGTAGCAAAAATTTATCCTAAGCCCAGTTCTTTACATTGAAGATTCTATCTCCAGTTTTGTTGCTTCAGTTGGCACTGACCAATGAGTAATATTGTCCCCTTAGCTGCAATCACCGGACATCTCTAAAGATAAGCAGGATGATCCAGCTTTAGCAGACACACTGAAGGTAGTCAAAGTCATTCTTGCTGGGCCCCACCCCACCTCACCCCTTTCATTTATCTTATATGTTTGTATTTCTGACATCTATGTTTTTTACCAGCTCTCCTTCTCAAATTCTGAGTTTTCCATGGCATTCCCTTATGTTGCTGTGCAAGATGATGACAAATTGGAGAACTCATTGTTATCTGGATTTGCTGAGAATTGTAACTATGGTTTTGGAGGAAGTCATATCTCCTACACAGACACGTGTACTGTAAGCGGTGAAGATCTGAAGAAACATGGGAGCATGGATTCCATTCGTGTAAGTTATTACATATTTTTTCCTTTGCTTTTATTTTGTATATTCATTTCATATTTACAGCATATGCATTCCAGGATTTGGTGATGTTACGGATGGGAAACAACCCAAGTGGGCAGACTGATCTAATTGTCTTCTGTAGTGGTGGTTTCAAGGATTTAGACAATTCAAAATCAGAAGGTTAGGATTAGTGAACTAGGTTTGGTTCTTTCACTTTAAACTGCACAACTTTTAACATAATGTTCTTGCATCTTCAGGGGAGTTGCTTTCCGAGCTGGTTGCTGTGCTAAAAAATTCAGGAGCTAAATATACAATTCTTTATGCTTCTCAACCCTATGGTTCCCTGGAGAACCCTTCTGGCTTGCCATTAGGCAGGTATCTTGCAGAGGAGACCAATACTACTAAAGCTGGCCTAGGCAAATGTGACGGAGAGTGCATTGTAAAATCAACTCTTTTGGAAGGAACCTTTGTTGTAAGTTGTTACTTGGACCTTTTTTGTTAGAAACCTTTTCTGTTCAGTTGGCATCGGTCTTCAGACTGTTTATTCTCTAGAAAAGGTTGCATCAGTTTGTTAGGAGTTTAATTTTATGATTGCCTTGACTACAGCTGCAAACTATGCTTTTGAGTTTTGTGCCCTTCACCAGTATAATGCTTGTTTCTATGTTACTATTCATGGTACCATTGCATTATTTTCTTACTTTGTACGATCTGCAGGGAATAGTGCTGCTTATCATCTTGATATCAGGACTCAAATGCATGATGGGAATTGATACTCCCTCGAGGTTTGAGGCTCCCCAGGAATCTTGATCCCATTTTGAAAGCTGATCAAATATGGAAAAGTCGAGCCAGACACAGGAAATATGAATGGGCAATGTTTGCTAGTCTGCACTGTGGATATAGTTTGTTTCCTATTTGAAGGCGCCCTTTGTATTTTTACTGAGCCAACTGCTGTCTAGAATGTGATCAATTTTTGGCGTAATATTACATACCATACCTATGGAGATCTAGCTGAGCTTCTGCAAACACTTATATGTGCAAGATTTCTTCCAGCTGTTTTCTGTGAATAACCTGGCATTCATGTAGCCAATAAGATGGCGATGTTCGCCAAATAAAATCTTGCTATTTATTTGTTCGGTGACAAACATCTATTACTAATTTGTGCCTGAACTCAAACTGCATATAGACATAGTTGAACCCTGAGTGTGATCTCTTTTGTGAACATTTGTGGACTGGAATTGCAACACATTTGATTGTCTAGGTGACATGTACACTTGTTGGTATTCTCCTTATGGCTTGTGAAGTGCTTGTTAGTTGCTTATTTTTTCTTATTACAGTTCTGGTTGGAGAATGAGTTCCCATCAAAACAGGTATCGTTACTTGCTAATGAATCAACAGCTAGATTAATTATCTCAATCCCTTTTTGGTGATTAATAACTTGCCTGATTGGGACACAAAACCGCTTGCTAATCATCCTTCCTTTTTCTAGCTTTCACCTGTGAGGCTGCTGTCAGCACAACGCCTCAACCTAAGCAAGCGATCACGTGATTGAGACACGGGTAAAAGCCAAGGACTAAACGACTCGAGTGTTTCTGGTGTGTCAATTCGTCCTTTTATGCAGCTCTGTCTTGGCTTTGCGCTCAGTTTCCTGCAAAATTTCCTTGCTTTCATTCGAGTGCATTTCTACTGTAAGTACGTGGCCAACTTGTCCGTTCTAATGCAGAGGGAAATGCGATCGAAATTGCGGAGGAAGGTTTCTTTTTAGAATGGTATCTCATCGGCGAAATAAACTAACTGTTGGGAAACCAGCCCACAAAGGCCTGATATTGGCCCATGCCGAAACCCTAGAGACACACTATAAAAGGAGGAGGAGTCACCCTCATTGTACACACATGAGAATATCAATAAAGAATCGTTCTCCTTCCACATCTGTGTTCATACTCTGATTGTCTTGCGTGTGAATCAACAACCTCGGACTACACCTGGTAGCGTGGTTGTTTAACACGTTATCAGCACGACGCTCGAGGAATCGCAAGACGTCAAAGGGAACGAACAACGACATCGACGTCCTATCGGCATCGAATCGCCATCACGCTGGCAGGTCTAGAGGCATCGAATCACCATCACGCTGGCAGGTCTAGATAGGACCAGCTGATCTGTCCTATGCGACAGTCGTCGAATCCCTACTTCGATTCACGAAGAACGAAGATAAAAGGAATTGAATCTATAGGCAATTGAATCTGTATACAGTAGATCTATTTTAATAGATTCGTAATAAAAAAAAAGGGATCACGCATGCAACTCGAAGTTGCCCGTGCATGCATCGTCGATCTGCCGCCGGCCTTGGCTTCTGCGCCCGCAACGCCGTCGCGCGTACTCAGCCCGGCAGCCAAGGGCCACCGTAGTGCGCGTGCGCCCCCGGCCTAGAGCGCCACACGCGTTCACCTAGCCCTTGCCGCCATGCACGCGCTTATTCGCCTTGGTTGTTACTGCGCATACCGGCCGCTTCGCGCCCGCAGCGCCGCTCTCCTCGGCCCGGTCTCCACACGCACACAGCGCACCACCCGACCTCGGAATTTGCGCCGCCCCTTCGAGCGCATGAAGCAACGCCGCCGCGACACCGTGCCTCGTGAGACATGCTGCCCTTTCGGCGCCCGAAGCGACACGCGTGTCCTGCGCCTCGGACGCGAACACGCCGCTCGAAGCGGCCATGCATCCCACTGCCGCGACGCCACTATCGGACGCCGCTGTTGACGCGCACGAAGCGCCGTCGTCGCACCCATAGCACCGCCATTGCCGGTACTGTGCTCAGAAGCGCCGCCACCGCCGCACCGCGCCCGGCACCACCGCCGCAGAGCTCAGAGCACCGCCCAAAGCCTTCAAGATGAAGCGCCGCCGCCACGCCAAGCCGCCGCGCATCGCCACCCGCATCGGCTCCGCAGCTGCACAAGACCAAGAAACCCTAGTCACAAGAATGCGCCTACCACCAACGCGACTCCAATCAAGGACGATCAGGTGGTAGAAGCCAAGGCAAAGGCGCCAGATAGGCCATGGGTCGAAAGGCCGAGAAGAATTTGGTAGGAAGGGAGGAATGGTGTGGGCCGACCTAATTTTGTGCATAAGCCCTCAAAAAACCTTAAAATAGCATAGAGAATTTTTCTGTAATGCTAAAAATTACAGAAACCCCTGAAAATTGCTGAAATTACAGAAAATACATTTTCTAGCATAAAAGGGCCTCGAGATTTCGAATTTTTGTCCCGTTTTTGAATTTGAAGCCCTCTTTTATTGCTTTCATGCTTATTTTATGAATTTTGTCATGATTGCATATATTTATTGCCTTTAGTTTACTGGAAAACATAAGAAAATTAAAATTTTGACGACCATCATCCGGATTACACGCAGTAATCTAATAAATGAATTTAATGAACATGCGGATGACAGGCATCGTGAACAGTGAGTTTCAGGAACTGGCCTCGCACGGCCAGAATTATCTCACGTGGGCATCTGATGTGAAGATCGTGCTCGGGAGCAAGAAGCTCCGATGTGCTATCGGCCTAGGGTCCTCGAAGGACGAGCAACCTACACCCGAGCAAAACGACCAGGCTTTGCATTTCTTAGGCACCACATCTCAGCCACTCTAAAGAATGAATATATGGCCGAGGGGAGTGCACTTGAGCTATGGAACGCACTCTAGAAACGATTTGAAAAGCTCAAATACACTATCCTGCCCCAGGCACAACAGGATTGGAACCGCCTGAGGTTTGCAGACTACAAGACTGTGGCTGAGTACAATTCTACTTTGCATAGAATTTGTACCAATCTTACTCTCTGTGGCAAGATCACAGATGAAGAAAAGATTAAGAAAACTCTCTCTACCTTCCACCCTAGTACTATCTAGGTTGCCCGTAGCTATTGACAGGACGTATACAAGGAGTATAGCGAACTGATCGATGTGATGCAAGTTGCGAAATCGCAAGATGAGGTTCTTCGCAAAAACTTTGTCTCGCAACCAGAAAAAGGCAGTGGCATAGAAGTCAATGCCAATAGCTACAAAATAAAGAAGGCCAGTTAAAGGAAGAGGGGCAAAAAGGGAGGAAAAGAGGGAAAGACAACCTAGGAAAGGCCTAATGCCAGAAGAAGTCGAATGACAAAGAGAAACCACCGGTCAAGCCGTATGGAGAACAGAACCAGACATGCTTCCGTTGTGGCACTTGGGGACACTGGTCGAAGATTTGTTGGGAACCCAAAGATGTTGTCGCTGCATACCAAGCTAAGAAGGAGAAGGGCAAAATGCAAGCAGAGGCACACTTCGCCATGGCAGACGATGATGATGCCATGGATTTGGATGTCCCTGATACCACAACCCCACTTTACATTGGGCAGGCTGCCTAGATCCTGGCTGAAGGGGAGAAGACCTCTGTTGATGACATAGAGGCAGAAGTGGACGCCCTCTTCACTGAATCAATTTAGTGCATGAATAGCACTTTTAGTACTTTTATTTTTGGATGGTGGTAGTCATTTGTGAACACTTGAATAATAAATTGTAAGCTCTAGAAAAGCAAACTATTATTTTTCTCATGGTTGATCATGCAGTCTATTTTTTCAGTATTCTATTTTGCAAGCAATGATTATGCCACTATTTTGATTGAAATTGTATTGTATCTTTCTAGAATTTGTGTAGTGCCCAATGGAGGAAATTTGTATTGTCAGAAGTGGCACGACAAATACCATCTTGAGAGAGATCAAGTACTTCCAGTCGATCATGAAGAATACTGGGAGTATTACCACAATCGTAGGCAGCAATTCATGTATAATAGGCTCCGGAAGAGCCACAATTATACTGTCTATGGGTACTATCCTGAAAATTGAAGAAGCGCTCTTGTACCCGGAATCCACGAGAACTCTATTAAGCTTCAAAGACATCTGTGCCAATGGGTTTCACGTAGAAACTTCTGAAGAAAATGGCAAATAATACCTATGCATCATGAAGCATGCCGGATGTGAAAAGATGGTAGCAGAGAAATTTCCCTCATATGAAACTGGGTTGTACTACACAAGAATAAATGCACCCTTAGTGTATACTTCTTTGAAGACTGCATTTAAAAGCTCTGAATTATTTTTCATTTGGCATTGCCGCCTAGGCCACCTTGGTCTTAGAATGATGAGGAATATAGTAAACAACTCGCAAAGCTATAACTTGAATGTTAAAAATTTTCTAAATCAAGAAGATTTTGTATGCCCCGCATGTGTCACCGGGAAATTGATAACTCGGCCATCCATTATGAAAGTGAGAGATGAAATCCCCGCATTCTTAGAACGCATCCAGGGGATATTTGCAGTCCAATTCAACCCTTATCAAGACAATTTCAGTACTTTATGGTGCTCATTGATGCGTCCTCGAAGTGGTCGCACGTCTGCTTATTGTCCACCAGAAATCATGCCTTTGCAAAACTGATCTCGCAGATCATTAGAATTAAGAACACCTTCCCCGATCATCGCGTGAAGTCCATCAGAATGGACAATGCCAGAGAATTTACTTCAAAGACATTTGATGATTATTGCACAGCACTAGGCATCGCACTTAAGCACTCCGTACCCTATGTCCACACACAAAATGGACTAGCAGAGGCTTTGATCAGGAGAATTAAGTTCATTGCCAGGCCGCTTTTACAGAGTTGTAACTTGCCCAACACTTGTTGGGGACACGCAGTCTTGCACGCAGAAGCACTCATCAATTTTCGACCATTAGCCTACAACATCCATTCACCAATGCAATTAGTGTAGGGGGTCATACCGAAAATTTCCTATCTTAAAAAGTTTGAATGCATGGTATATGTACCGATACCGACACCACAGCAGACTGCCATGGGCTCACTCCGTAAACATGGGATATATGTTGGATTTGAAAGTATATTTATCATCCGATATTTGGAACCTATGTTGGGGGACTTGCATACGGCCCGGTTTGCTGACTGCATTTTTTACGAGGATAATTTCACCATCATTAGGGGGAGAAAATCAATCTTTGGATAAAAAATATCGAGAAATCATATGGCATTCCATTGGTATCCCCGTACATGACCCCTGTACTAATGAAACAAATCAAGAAGTCCAGAAGATAATTGATTTGCAGAATCTAGCAAATGAAATGCCTGATCATTTTTGTGATCTGAAGAGCGTGGTCAAGTCGCATTTACCTGCTCAAAATGCACCAGAGAGGGTTGAAATACCAAAGAAAACAGAAGGTACTCCGAATCCCGTTCAGAGGCCTCCAAATAAAAACAAAAGAATGGAAACTCTGGTTCCTCAAACCCGCAGTACTCGGAGACGTCCGGGGAAAGAAGGGCAAGAGGACTTGCCACAGCCTATCACAAAAATGTCCCAAAGAAAGAAGAGGAGCCAGTTGAGACCTGGCACTGGGAAGAAGCCCGAGAAAGGGCAATACCAGATCTGAATATTCCACTGAAGGAAGTCACCGGCGAAAATGTGTGCGCACACATAGGCGAAGAAAAGATAAAGGAACTTGTCCCTGTGATGGGAAATAGCGGAGGAAGGCAAATAGAAGTGCAAGAAGAAGCACCCCATGATGAAATGGCTATAAATTTTGTATTAACGGGAGAGTCCATGAACAGAGCAACAGCCAATGTAGATGTATATTTTGCAAAGAAAATTTCCATCATCATTGACCACGATCCTGAGCCTGCATCTCTGGCAGAATGTAAGAAAAGGCCAGACTGGGAAGAATGGAAGAAGGCAATATCTGCTGAATTGATCTCTCTGAACAAAAGAGAGGTGTTTGCTCAGATGTCAGACACCTCCCCGTATTCACCCCGTAGGTCATAAATGGGTCTTTGTTCGGAAGAGAAATGAAAAGAATAAAACTGTAAGGTACAAAGCAAGGCTGGTTGCTCAAGGTTTCACTCAACGTCTTAGAGTTAATTATGAAGAAACCTACTCCCCGGTCATGGGCGACATAACCTTTAGGTACTTGATCTCAGTGGCAGTCAACTTGAAGTTGGAAATGAAAACTTGGATTCGGACACATACATGAAAATTCCAAAAGGTATCCCTGTCCCAAACCAAGATAGAGCGAATAGAAATCTATACAGTGTGAAACTTGAGAAATCACTGTATGGACTCAAGCAGTCAGGAAGAATGTGGTATAATCGCTTGAGTGAATTTATCTGCGAGAAAGGCTACACAAACAATGGAGATTGTCCTTGTGTGTTCATACAGAGATCCTTGAACGTATTATGTATAATCTCTGTCTACGTAGATGACTTGAACATCATCAGGACAAAAAAAGAGATAGAAGAAGCCCGCTTATACTTGAAGTCTGAGTTTGAAATGAAAACTTGGAAAAAACCAAGTTTTGCTTAGGCTTGCAGCTCGAGCATGTCCAGGGTGGAATCTTAGTACACCAATTATCCTACACCCAGAAGGTGTTAGAGAGATTTGGATTTGAAAAGGCATATTCCGTGAAAACCCCAATGGTCGGAAGATCACTACAAGCAGACCAAGACCCATACAGGCCTAGAGAAGAGGGGGAGGAAGTCCTGGGATCTGAAACCCCGTATTTAAGTGCAATTGGTGCGCTCATGTACCTCGCGAACAGCACTAGGCCAGACATTGCGTTCACCGTGAATTTGCTGGCTCGGTATAGTGCAGAGCCAACCAAAAGACATTGGAAGGGGATGAAGGACATCTTCCGATACCTTCAAGGAAGTAAGGATCTTGGCTTGTTTTACGGAAGGAATCAAGAATTGAATCTAGTTGGCTATGCAGATGTAGGGTATCTGTCTGACCCACATACTGGCAAGTCACAAACCGGATATGTTTTTCTTTATGATGGGACGGCCATTTCATGGAGGTCGTTCAAGCAGACACTTGTGTCAATTTCTACAAATCACTCGAAAATAATTGCCCTATATGAAGCCTCTCGGGAATGTGCATGGCTTCGGAGAATGACTCACCACATCCAGAAGTCATGTGGATTGAACATTGAACAAACCCCCACGATAATATATGAAGATAATGCAGTTTATGTTGCTCAAATGCAGATGGGCTATGTGAAAAACAACCTTACGAAGCATATTAACCCTATTCTATGCTCATGAAATGCATAAGATGAACGAGATCAAGATATTGCACACTAAGTCATGCGAGAATTTAGCTGATTTATTCACTAAGTCTCTTCCAGCATCTACTTTCGAAAGGTGAGTAAAAGGAATTGGGATGAAAATACTTAGATAAGTGCATATTTTAGGGGGAGAATGTTCACATACTCTAAAGTAAATCTTAGATATGTAGTCTGAGTACCCAAGAAAATGTCATGAAGACAATTTGAAAATTGGGTGAATCGTACTTTTTTTTCCCTTAGTGAGTTTTCGCGGAAGTTTTTCACATAAGGTTTTTAACGAGGCAATTCGTGTAGCACAAGACGTATGCTATGTACTCTTTCTCTAAATTTTTTCCACTAGGTTTTTATGGAGTTTTAATGAGGCATATGCATCTCGCAGCAAAGGCCAAAGGGGGAGTGTTGAGAAACCGGCCTACGAAGGCTCGGTATTGGCCCATGCCGAAATCCTAGAGCCACACTATAAAAGGAGGAGGAGTCTCCCATTGTATACACATGAGAATAGCAATAAAGAATCATTCTCCTCCCATATTTGTGTTCATACTCTGATTGTCTTGCATGTGAATCAATAACCTCAGACTACACCCGGTAGCGTGGTTGTTTAACGTTAACTAGTCTCTAAAAGGTACAACAGACTGATTGTTTTCTGATTGCAGAGAAGCAGAAAAGGGCACCAACAAAATTTTGTTCCTTCAAAAAAAAATTTGTTATCAGGGAAATTCTTATCATCGCAGGGAAAAAAAATGCCAATTTAAGATTGAGATGATCGCACACATTACAAGCAGCCAATGATCCAGCATCGCATGGAGCACCAACATCAGGACCGGATCTACCGCGTTGGTGCTGTGGTTAAACGACCCCGGCACCATCAATGCCAATCCACCCACATGATCTATTGGTGCCGTTTGTATAAAAGTGTATAATTCTCTTATTACAAGTTGAATTAAAGCTAATATTTTTTTTTGTTCATAACAACCTTGATCAATACGCTGGGGCTGGGCCCATGCAGGTGAGACTGGTGTTGGTGAAAGCAAGTCTGGTCACGTATGCATGAGATTTCCAACTGTCGGTAGCGACGACGACGTGCTGGCCCATACCCAGGTCGCCAGTACATCCATGCTAGGCCCCTAGGGGCCAAGCCGGGTAAGTGTAGAGCCTGCAAAACATGGCTTGCAAGAAACATCTTGACAGTTGCAATGAACATATATGTCCTTAAAGCTATTTTGTCCTTTTTCAATTTAAATTAAAATTAAAAACTACAGCTGGAAATTTGTTGTTTTTTTATAGGCTTAACGTTGTAGTACTTTGTAACCATTTTTTGTGCGGTTTTCAGTGATTATTCTTAAAGCTCTCAAAAATGTTTTTTATATATATTTTTTTGACTCTCCAAATCTCCTATCAAGCACTTACAACTTTTTCATATTATAATCTACTATTGCTGATGTAAACCGAAAAGAACAAGGCAAATATAGAGTTGAATTAGGGGTGGCAATGGGGACCCGTTCCTCGATCCCCGGCGGGGAATTCCTCTATTAGGGGACGGGGATGGGAAGAAATCGTCCCCCGCGGGGATGGAAACGGGAAAATTATTCCCCCGTGGGGATGGCGGGGACGGGGATGGGGAATTTTTTTTCCCGCGGGGACCCGGTTGGGGACCCGAATTTAGTTTAGTCCAATTTAATTATTAGATTGCAAACATATTCTCTAGCCCATCATATTTATATTTTCATAAACGGCACAACATAATCTTCAATAAATGTATGCATTCTTTTTTCCTTACTTGTTGATATGATTTTAGAGTTAAAATGGCTATAAGAGCTCTTCTCTTATGTGAAATTTTTGTGGAGATAGGTCCCCGACGGGGCCCCGATACCCGAACGGGATGGGGATGGGGGATTTTCTCCCCCAAGATGGGGAACGGGGACGGGGACGGGAAAAATTTGTCACGGGGACAGGGACAGGGAGGCACTCCCCGGCGGGGAATGCCCCCGTTGCCACCCCTAGAGCTGATCATGCTAGCTGCACGCTAGCACTTTCCAAATTTTATGGGAGGTAGCCCTAGAACAGGTTCTACCGATTATTAATTAGAATATTTCGGTGAATTTAGGCCTGTAATTTCAAGTCGAAATTTTTTTTAAAATGAAGTTAAAAGGAAAATGATAAAAAAAAAATGTGGTAATTTGGACTTTGGAGGGGCTCAAACCAAGATCCAGAGTTGCACCCTCACCACTAAGCTATAGATGCAGTTCTAATTAATTTGCACATGCATAACCAACTTCCTTTTATATATGACAAAATTCATGCAACTTAGATTTTTTTTTGCCCAATCTGAGAAAACAAAACGGGGATGATCAGTAGATCCGAAAATAAATTGGGCAGTTATCGGAACTTTGATTGCGAGTAAATAAATTCTACGTTAGTGATCGTGAATTTGTGATACTGATCGTCCTTTGACGATACATGTAAAGGAGCGTAACATGCATAGAAATATCTCGTCTGGTATCATGATGAGTCATTCAAATTCATTGAATTTGATAAACTGATTTTTTTTTTTGATTATAACATAATGAACATGTAGGTGTCGTCACTCATCTTTGATTTCTTAAGATAGAAGATATATACGCTACGCGTGCAGATGAATTATCCATTGTTTCTTAAAAGGAATTAACATAGGAAAGTGAAAACGGAAGGGAAAGGAACATATATAACTTGCACCGGCTTTTCATGCACGAAAGATGCCCAAATGCAGGTAAAAAGTTGACTGTTCCAAATCTTTTCATCAGTTGCACTATGCAGCTGGCATTGCTGCCATGCATGAAAACTCTAAGATAAGGGTATGAATTAATCAAAACTGCCAGTTACCTCACTGACCATCTCTGGTAACAAAGATACGATCCATTTATAGGTAGCCCTTTATTCAGGCATTACAAGTTATGGAGGATATGATGTAAGATATGGTTTTTCTTGATCAGTTCCTTTCTAATGACAGTTACTGTTTTCAGTTACCCGGCCTCACATGACTTGCTTCCAGGGGCAGATTTCCCAATATGGCAAGGTGTCGCGCCCGTCATACCTAGCCTATACCAAGCACCCCTGTATATATATCGTATACGTTGAATATTCCCTCTCTACAAGCGGTTCGTAATACGAACCCCTTCTAAAGTCCAAGCAACAGAAGGGATTCGTGTCACAAACCCTTTCTAAAGCCCCAAGCACCTCTAGCAGCATTTGGGGACATGAACCGCTTCTAAAGCCCAAGCAACAGAAGGGGTTCGTATTACGAACCACTTCTAGAGGGGGCTTTAGAAGGGATTCATATTACGAACCGCTGCTAGAGGCCCATATTTCGAATTGTTAAAAGGAAAACTTGCCTTATCTCATCAAAGAGCACGCGTGGGTGGGTTGGCTAGCTGAGTGAGGCGTGGGTCACGAGGAGGGGTGAGGTCCTAAGTTCAAATCCCACATACCCTAATATTCTTTATCTTTTTAGACACCACTAGGAACGGTTCGTAGAACCGCTTCTGATGCTCCCGTGAGCATTAGTCACGGTTGCCTACAACCGGTTCTGAAACCTGTTCTAAACCGGTTGTGGTAGCTATTTAGCTGGTAGTGGATTTTCATTCCATTAAATGATATATACTCATATTAGCATATGGGTTACTTTGATTTTGTATTCTATTATTACTATATATACTATAAAGTTTGCCATACCAAATTTTTAGTTCGTCCTCCGCCACTGCTTGCTTCCACGGCAACGCGTTTATGCACTGTGTTACTGAATCTTTCTTTATTTTTTTTTAAATGCATAGGAAATCAGGAAGCAACGTGATGGCGTGTGACTTTAATTTACTAGAGACCGCGAGTATTGATGCTAGCTCTCCATCCATTGTTGTGTGCTTCTGCTAGTGCAGATTGACATCACTAATTAAGCACTTCATAATATATACTCCCTCCGTCTAAAAACATAACATTTGATATATATATAGAGAGAGAATAGCTAGTGTGCTATGGATAGCATGGATCTCTCCGTGCTATCCACCGAGTTTGCAAATTCTAAGACCGAAATAGACGATCCGAACCGTCCATCTTGTTCATATCAATGAAATCTCGCTACACACCAAATTTCAAATTTTTTTGAATTTGTTTACTATTTGTTTCATATTTTTGAAAACTGGACTTATTGGAGGGTCCACAACTAATTAGATCAGCGGTTTTCAAAAATACGAAATAAATAGTAAAAAAATTCAAAAAATTTTGAAATTTGGTGTATAGTGAGATTTCATCGAGATGAACAAGATGGACGGTTCGGATCGTCTATTTCGATCTCAGAATTTTCAAAACCCGTGGATAGCACGGATCTCTCCGTGCTATCCATAGCACACTAGCTATTATATATATATATATATATATATATATATATATATATATATATATATAACACCCACATTTATAGGCTGCCACATGTCCACCCTAGCCTCCCTCCACTACTTTTCCGTGCACAGGTTCCGGCAGACGCGATTATAGTAAAGATGCGTATTAAATATAGTAAACTTTCTAAAAAATTATAGTAAACACGAAATAAATCTGAATCAGCTTACTCCCCAAGCCTATCCACTTGCCACGTGGTGGAGGATGACGTGAGCATTTTTACCAAATTTCATTTGGTATTTTCGCAATAATTTTTGACTGGAAAATCCAATTTATAAATTGTTTTCATATTTATGTTCGTTACATTTTTTCGAACAAAACTAGACCGGTGTTGCCATATATATTTTTTATAGTAAAGTGGTTTACTATATTTTATAACAATATTTACTAGAGTCCGAACATTGTAAAATTGCAATATTAGTTACATTCCAAATTCTAGTAAGCTTCTTATTAAGATATAGTGTATGCTATAGTAAATTTGCCCTGAGAAAATAGTAAACCACTTTACTATTAGAATATACATGCATGATCGGTCTTGTTTTATTGAAAAAAATATCAAGAATACATATGTGAAAACGGTGCATCAATCGGAGCTCCTAATCAACGGCAAATTGGAAAAAAAAGGAAAAACAATCACGTTATTAATGCACCTGTGCCATTACATTTTTTTTTTTTCATATTTGTGTTCGTTACATTTTTTCAACAAAATAGAACGGTCTTGCCATATTTTTTTTATAGTAAATCAGTTTACTATACTTTATAGGAAATTTTACTAGGACCCGAACATGATTAAAATGTAACATTAGATGTGTTTTCATATTATAGCAAAGCTCCTTGTAAGGTATAGTAAACCACTTTACTAAAAAATATATATGCATGATCAGTCTAGTTTTGTTAAAAAAATGTTAAAAACATGTATGTGAAGACGGTTTGTTAATCGGAGCTCTCAGTCAGCGGCAAAAGTGAAAAAAAGAAAAATAATCACGTCATTAATGCACCTGTGCATGCACATGAATTAGTTTTGCCCAGTTTTTGTTCTTTAATATTTTACTATTTTCTGTGTGCAACTTTACTACAACGGATACACAGATTTACTGTATCGGCCCTGCTCTGCACACATGGGAGAGGTGGGGAAGGGTGGGGGACACGTGGCGCAATATAAAAGTGGATGTCCTTTAACTAAAGAACACCTAGGTGTCCTTTAGCTTCACTCTCTCTCTCTCTCTATATATATATATATATTGAAACTTTATATATGAAAACCTTTTAAACTATTTAGACTGGCACATAAAAATTATACATCCAGATTGGTCTCGAAAAATAATTTATGATATACATAATTCTATTGGATTTTATAAATAGATTGCAATTGAAATTAGTGATCAAATTTGTATTTTAAAGACCATATCAATGTCTAGAATGTCAGGTTTTCGTGAACTAGAGGAGATAGTAGCTATATATTGTATATTATATATTTATATATTTATTTTACAGACGACTGAGTGTGTGCGCGCGCGGCGTGTGATGCAGCTGACGATGAATGGTTTCTTTAAGAATCATGGCAAAGAAGAACAGCTGTTTATGTCTGAAATTCCACATGGCCTTCATGCGCCGTCCAACATGTATACCGCTCTGGCTCACGTGCCTTTCTCATCGTCTAGCTTGCACCCAGCTGTGCTACGATGTTAAACCTCGAGGCATATGCATGCATGACGTAGTCGTACTGCTCCTAACTTGTGTGCCAAGAACACAAGGTTGCATCTCCACTGCCTAGCGAACAGCTCTCTGTTATTTATTTATTTTGGACAGATCTCCACAGCTGCCTAGCTAACAGCTGGCCAGCTTCTTTTCACATTTGTAGCAACCTATTCTAAACAGATTTTTTGCTTAAATTATTTAATTATCTTTTTGAATGCTTCGACTTTTTTAGCCATTTTTTAAAAAATATCAAAGTCACAAGATAAATATTTTAAATCCGATTTCGATTATCCGTTTCAGCTTTTCGAAGTCGCTTTACAAAACTCTTGAGGTCCAATTTGAGCAGATAATTTATAATTTCAGTACAATAGAACACCGAATTACTTTGCACGGAAATTCAACAAAGACGGGGAAGTTAGATCAAGGTTCTTACTTTGCTAAAACAATCAAATTAAACTGAAAAAAAAAACTTCAAAATCTATGGAGATGTGCCGATTCACAAGACGTCGGCGTACGTACAACACCAGCAAGCTAATTAATTAACCTTGAAAAACCTCACAGCAAACAACTGAAACTGTCCTTTTCACAAAAAGATCTAAAGCAAACAGTATGATCAATCTCTCTCCCTAAATGCCAACTAATTAACACGAAGCAGCCAGCAAAATTGCGCAATAGCTAAAGTTGATCACCAAGCATTAGCGCCCAAATTCTCCATTGAAGCAGGGGTACCAGATGCTGATGCACCGGTACTAAGATGGCTGTTATAATTAGGATGGTCCAGATAATTCTGCCTCGAAACTCCGACAATCGCGGAGCTCGGCCTCGGTAGACCCTTGGGCACGCCGGAATTCGAGCCAATGGCACCTCCTAGGGCTTTCGCCATTGCTGCCTGGTGATCAACTTGGCGCAAGCTAACGTTGGCCACGGCGAACTGCTGGTTGCTTGTGTTGGTCAAGCTGTAGTTAGGCAGCACGAAGCTGCCGCTTGGGATAGAGTAGTCGGCGTTGTACGGCGCGCCGGCGTCGATGGTGGTCTTGTCCGGCAACGGCAAGCTGCTGGCAGAGCTGCTGAAGTCGATAGGATCGAGAATGGAGTAGTAGTCAAGGAAGTCATCGTCGCCCTCGCCGGCGTCGACCGAGCTAACGTTCGGCGTCGTTCCGGCAGAGGCAGAGCACTCCATGGCGGCGGCGCTGGCCTTGGTCTTGACCTCTCCCTTGTGGAACACCTTGCACACAACCCACTCATCCTAGAAATTAACCAAACATAAGAATTTCCGAGTCACGCTTTGAATCAGCAGCAGCAAAACAAATTTCAGCACAAGAAGTCTTGGGAATTAAAGATTTGATTTTTTTCCTTTTACCTTGGGATTGACACGTAGGTTTTCGTTGTCTCTGGACTTCCCCTCGAGACGGAACTCGTGCATGACCCAGTTGGTCTTGGAGCCCCTGGGAGCCCTCCCCATGTAGAACACCAGCGTCTTCTTCATCCCGACGAGCACGCCGCCGGCCGGCTTGCCGCCGAAGATCTCCCTGTCCTTGCCGGTGGCCTTCCAGTAGCCCTCTCTGGTGGCGCGGTTGGTGCGCACGCCCGTCGGGTATTTCATGTCCTTCTGGCAGAAGAAGTACCACTCCTTATCCCCCATCTTCGCCTTGCCTTGATTCGCACATATATCAACAAGAAATTCCAAGAACATCAATGCTACAGCTCAAAAATTAAGCTTCTTTTTCTCTCTTTCAGAAAGATAAGCTCATCAGAAAGGAATTAAGCTTAGATGCGTGGTTTACTTGGGAGATCCCATGGCTCGCACTTGTTGAGGTCCACCTCGCCGACGGCGCGGCAGGTGAAGCTAGGGTTGCGGAGCTTCTCGAGGAGGTAGCTCGTGATGACCTCCTCATCCGTGGGGTGGAACCTGAACCCCGGAGGCAAGGCCATGGCGGCTTGCTCTGGCCTTGCACCTGCGTTGATCTCCACCATGCTTGCTTTCTTGCAAACAACTGAGCTCCAGATCAAGGAAGCAGCAGCAGTAGTGCAAGTTATCACTGGAGAAGAAGGAAGGGGAGGAAGCTTGCAGGCACAAGAAAGGTGGAGCAGAAAGAGGATTAGGGGAGAAGGAAGCCGAGCTTTATAGTGGGAACTCCTCTCGAGCTTGCCTAGGAAGGAAGTCTAGTCTTCTTAATTAATTCACTCCGTTCATTTTGATTAGAAAAATCAATATGGTTTAGTTTATTATCTGTCTCGAAGGCAATCCTGGCCGCCAGATCGGAGTTGAAGAGCGATTAGAGCCATCTGACCGTTTAATTTGGCTCTGGTTTTTTCTGGGGTGTTTGTGTGTGTTTACAGTGGTGTGACAGCTGCGTACTGTTTGGGAGTGGAAACTGTCCAGAAACTAGAAGGCTTATGTTGTAGGCCACTTGACTTTTTCTTCTTTATCTTTGCTGAGGAAGATACAAATCATTGTTCTCATCTAGAATCTGTTCCTAAATAGATTTGTTTGATGCTAACATATATGGTCTTTAACACAGTACATTACTTTAATTATTATTTTCTAAATGTATAGCAGTGAAAACCATATAAACAAAATTGATATAAACAAAATTGACACTAGCATTTTCATGTAACCAATCTAAATATTTGTGTATATAAGTTGTTAAGGTTTTAAAACTTTGAATTAAAGCATGTATTTTAGTCCATATTATCCCCCTCACTATCAAAAAAGAAAGTCCATTGTTCTACACCACAACTAAAAATGGTTACTTAACACCTCTATCTATGACAATCACTTTGCTTAACACACTTGGTGTGGTTTAAGCCTCTGACTTTGGTGAGACGCGGCATCTAGGTTTAAGCCGACCACTTTACTAAAAATGTGCTTTGTTAATAGCAGAGGGTGTAATATGAACTTATTCATATCCCACCATCTATTTAGAAAAAAGAGAGTTTTTCTTCAGTTTTTCCTTTCCGTCAACCAGTAGTGCAGTGTAGGGATTAGTTTTAGCTTATTCCTGTTGCGTCGTCCACATTTTTCAGTTAGCCATATAGATTTAAAAAACTACATTAATTTTGGTAATTTAATTTTCCCCGAAAGATTTGTTAACTAACAAAAAAGAGTATGCTTGCCTGGTTCGGTTTCTTGGTAATTGCCACCTCTTTTGACAGACTAAATGCGCCGCTATATATGTACGCATGTACATACTGAAGTTGCTATGTATGTGCACCAAAACTTAAATATTTTTTTATAGAACAACCTAAATATTCTAACAGGCAGTTAGATGATTGATAATAGTGCTTCAGGTATACCAAGGCATTTGCGTTCCCACTATCAAAAAAAATATATTTGCATTTAGTTTTTTTTTGTCAAAGACCGTACAGTTTCCATAGTCGTATATTGCTTTAAAAATATACACAAGGCTTAAGAAAGAAAAACATAAAGAAAAAATAAAAGGAGAGAAAAGGAAAAGAAAAAAAAGTAACAAACACTTTGATTTTTGCGGTCCTTTTTTTATGGACGCGACTTCGGCTTGGACATCCAACGCGAGCAGTTTCGTCGGACGCATGCGACAGCCGTCCGATTCAACGATCCAATCTACATCGTTGTTCTCTGTTGTTTCATGCACTGACATATATTGCCTGTGATGATGCAATACCGACGTCAGCTTTATTCCTTTTTTGTTTTTTTAATAATAGCCATAACTTTTGATTGGGTGCTCTAATACACCAACCGTTTGCACCAACGCGATCCTCTAATTTTTACGAACAAAACAAGACCAATGTTGCCATATAAATTTTTACTGCAACAAAAAATTTGTGCTACTGCAACAATTTTCAACACTATGTGCAACAAAAATTTTGTGGTACTGCAACATTTTTTATCTACCTAGTGCAACAATTTGTTCAGCCTAGCTAGTGCAACAATTAGTTTAGCCTATTGCAACAATATATCTAGCCTGCTGAAACAATTGGTTTAACCTATTGGAACAATATGTATAGCCAAGTACAACAATTGATTTAGCTTATTTGGGACAATCTGTCTAGCCTGCTGAAATAATTTGTGTAACCTATTGGAACAATATGTTTGGCCTGCTGAAACAATTAGTTTAGGATATTGGAACAATCTGTCTAACAAAAATATTGTGCTACTGCAACATTTTTCGACACCACATGCAACAAAATTTTGTGGTACCGCAACATTTTTTGTCTGCCTAGTGCAACAATTTGTTTAGCCTAGTGCAACAATTAGTTTAGCCTATTGTAACAATATGTCTAGCATGCTGAAACAATTGGTTTAGCCTATTAGAACATTAGTTGGGCCGGGCGTCCGTAGCAGGCCGCACGCGCATGGGCCGCGTGAGCGTCCGATCAGGCCGGACGCCCGATCCCAAGCAATTCCGTTTTTTTATATCTCAAAACTATATACCAGAGCTCTCAGAAACAAGTCAAAACAAAGTTCAACAGACATTCCAAACTATCTCAGGAAGTTCTCAAAGTTTAGTTTATAAGCAAATAAAAAAATAGAAAATAAGATAAGATGAAAAGAGTAGTTTAGTTTGTCTCTTAACATACAAAGACGCCACTGAGTAATGGCTCCACCAAATGATTCACTCTCTCTCGGGTAGAGAAATTTGCATTCAGTTGACCGCACAAATTAACAGGCCAATGTTAACAAAAAAAAGTAGAGCGGACACACACACACACACACACACACACACACACACATATATATATATATATATATATATATATATATTCATTTTTTAAAAACTTATCTAAATTATTTTTGATCGTTATTTCACTTGATCCAATGTCCCGTTTATCTTCGATGAATCATATAAATGCTTTGATCAGTGTATGTTGTTGTGAATGGCGAAAGTCTGTGGACCAAACTTTCTGGTCACCGGCAAGGTTATTAGAGGCACTAGATGGTAGGCCGTCTAGGGCCAAACTTATTTGCACGTAGACAACGATTTGGATAGTAATGTGTGACTATTTTGAAGATATATATATTGATATTTTATAACGCAGAAATGTATTTATATGCCATATTTATTTAAATATGTTAGATGATAAATCATATATTTTTAAATAAAATCTTTTATATATAATCATGTCATCAATCATTAATCACTATCTAAAACCATCTAATGGTTGTCTATGCGCTGCCTAGGACTGCTTAGGCCCAAAGCGATCGAGGAGGAGGCATAGCTCCACCGGTCATATTCTGGTCACCTTCGGTAAATTAAGAATTCAAACTGATTATCATGTCCTTTTCTTCAAAGATAAAAAAACGACATCATCAGCAACATGTCGTTATGTAAATATATGCATATATACATTACTATAGAAAAATATCATACTTGATGTCCTATCATAGACTGTCTAGAGGAAAACCTCTCAAATTGGTCGCACACTCGCACGGCCTCCCTCAGCCATCGCGGACACTACGTACGTTGAAAATCGTCTATGATATTGCTACAATAACGAACTGTCTCTCTTAGTAAGAAAATCATTTGTTCTGTGTTACCTATGATAGTTAACATATCACAGCGGTTCTCTGTTAGCCCCGCCCGTCTGTAATAATTAACATATATCACAAATGGGTCACATTAGAACTGCCTGTTCTGTGGTATGTTAATTAACTATCACAGTTCTCAGCTGTAACCACCTGTGATAATTAACATATCATAGTCGGTTCTAATGTGACACCGTATGTGATAAGGTCTAGTTGAACTATCTTGTGAATTGTGATAGTTCCCGACTAATATCACAGGCGGTACGTACCATATGTGAAATTAACTCAAAACAGGAAGACCCATAATTAATAGATCTGCTAATACATTTTCCCTAGCATCTTTGGTGTAAGAATGAATCAGCGAGAGCTTCTAAATATAATTCAAACCAGCATACAGAGTAAGGGGCTGTTTGGTATTCTTGTTTAGTCTTGCTCAGCTTTGCTTGGCAAGGTTTGGTGTTTAGTAGCAACTTAAAAACTTGTTTTGCCAGACAAGCTTGCTTCACCTAGCAAGAAAATCCTTGTCCACCCAGGCTAGCCAAATTGGCTCTCCTGCGTGAGCAAGATTCTGCATGGATAAGAGAGAGTTGAGATAAGACAAATAAAAGGTGAACCAAACACCTTACATCACTTGCTTTGCCTCACCTTACCTGGCTAGGCTAGCTGGGCAAGACAAAGCAAGGTGAGCAAGAGAACCAAACGTGCCCTTAATAGCTCTGTGTCTCGAGCAGCTAACGATTTTTTAGTTGGACCAAGTCAATGATGCAACTTAATTTTGATCTGGTAGAATGACACTCCACAAATGTTAAAATTAATCTATGAAAAAGGGCATGCAGACGATTCTCAAGTCAATATATTTTTTAGATAATGAAACAGATTATCAATATATAGGATTTTCAAGTCAATATATGCATATAACAGATGGTCAGCATCTGCATACTGCACGAACTTAAACATATATTGTACTACTTCCCGTCCTTCGAATACTTTGTTTTTCTTCCTCCTCCTCCTCCTCCTTTAAAAAAAGTACAAATAGTTATGTGTTTTTTTTTGTCAACAGCATCGACACAAAATCAATTTATCATGCCACAGAATTTCAATTGTAAATTTGGTCTATACATTGAGAAAAAAAAAATTTAAAAAAACTGAAAAAGGATATCAGAAAATAATGTGGAAAAATAAAAAACATTCTCCATATTTTTTAATCTTTTTTTGTTTCTTTTCATATAAGTCATGTTTGTATTTTTTTTTTTTTTTGGTATTCTTGACAGTTGACACTATCTCCTATGTAACCAAACCATTTTTTTGGGAATCTCTTCTGACTTGATTCTTCTCTAGCTAGCTTTACTAATAGAGATACGTACACATGAATGTACTTGATGTGTAGTCTTAACAGATCAATAAATACTACATAATTCTATTGTCTTCTCCAAACAGCTCATGCGCTGTATATTATATACGAATATTGTTGACAATTTTAGATTGGAAATGGTCGTTGTGCGACTCAACCAGTGGGTTGACTTCATGTAAATGTATGCCATGGATGTTACTCCTGGAAAACCAAGATTCTTAAATTGAGTAGATCTGGGCATTTCGGCCCATAAAATCTTGGCCCAGGTACCTCCCTCCAATTAAGCATATGAATATGTAAAAGCAACAAGCATTAGGTAGCCGTAGAGGATACTAGTAAACCTCAGGAGTTTCTCCATCATGGTTAATTACTCCATGTAGATTCAAGATCAAATTAACTGTAAAGTTATCGTATAAGCTGACTTATCCTACTTATCTTGTGTCTTATTTGACTTATCTCACTTTTTATTATTTTTTGAGTCTTTTTTTTTTATCTCGTTGGCGTGTCTATAAGCTCTCTAAACCCCAAAATTGAAGGTCAACCGGCTCTCGAGGCTATCTCGAAAAATTCTCGAAGTGACGAGATAAGAGAAATAAGTAGATAAGAAAAGCTGAAAAGAACCCACCCAACTCAGCTATTATTGCCCGGTGGTTCATTCAACCATGCCACGATGCCATGCATGCATGGATAAGACTTTAACCGATCGACGTAGATCCCAGTAAGCCCCACACATTTTCAATTAGCTTTTGGCAAGCATGCATGGTTAAAGATAATCTATCATAATGTTGAGGGCATCATGACTCAGACTACCTGATTTGGACGGACACCCTTCTTATCTACTCTCATCAGCTCAAACATGTGCTGAAACACCAATTAGAACCAGCCTCCGAAACACGTGACTCCATGCTTTAGCTAGTTAATCTCTTGGTGATTGCTTCAAACCATGGGGTTGCATTTTATCTATCTTCATTATCTTCTTGTCATGCATGATGATATGGTATGATATGGTTTGAAGGAGCTTAACTTAGATTGCAAGAAGCATAAACAATTCGCTGTCTCCAATGGAGAAACTTCCTTAACCAAACGAGGACAATCAACTACTAATTATAAAAAGGAACTATCTAATCCAACTTGTCATACGTGCATCATCGCCAACCGTGCATGTCTTTTGACTAATTATCAAGAAGTAGCTGAGCAAACGTGCGCCGCCGTCGTCTATTTCCGTGTTGTTTCGGTCTGTGATGACGTTTAGCCATTGCATTGGTCCACCAACCCATGCATATATGCTTCGATGTCGAAGTTGAATCATGATCAAATGTCCACCATTAACTTGTCATTTGGTTGGACTAGCCAAAAAAAAAAAACTGAAATATCAATCAAGAATGTTGCGATGTGGAATAGCACAACATTATATGTACCAAATTGGTATAATTAAGCTACATATATGTAGGTAGCAACCTTAAGCCCAATATATGCAGATAGGCATCTAGCCTAGCAGTGAGAGTGAATGTTCATTCTCATCCACGCAAGTTCGATTCCTAGTATCCTAGTATCGATATAGCGTGCTACATATTTAAGGGCCAGAACTTTGTTCCAATGAGGTAGCAAGGTCTAATCCATCCCTATCTACAAGTGGAATCTTGAGCAGCTAGCAGCGATTAGCTGGGTATATTTCAACTTAATTCCCTAATTAATCGAATTCTAGTGGATCGAGTAACCTACTTGTTTAATCTCCCAAGTGGATAAGGACTCGATCAAAAAGTTGCACGTGGTAGCACATATTCATCCATGTGTTGGCATCGCAAACATTCTAGCTTCTCAAATCACAGCACCAAATTGATTTAAGATTTAAGAAACGTGCACGATGATCATGCATCGCATCTACCCAACCACACCCCAACAACACCCCCAGCAAGTTCAGATGGAACAATCAGCTTCGTTTGCTTCTGGAATCATGTTCATGTAGCAATTCACAATTCCCGAACTCAATTATTTTAGGAGTGGTTTACTACTGCATCTGCAGGTGGTTGCTCAGTAGCAGCTGCTGATTAAGGAGCGAATGGCTCAGCAAGCTGCTGTACTGAAAGCTACTCTCATCTGCAATGTGCTGGTTGCAGTAGCTGCTGACCCTCGAATCACTGGGCAGCAGCTGCTGCTTGGCGAAACTGCTCCCATCTTCTAAGGATCTATCAGTGCTGTACTCAGTGCCAGTGGCCACTCGCATCTTCTTCAGACCACCGTAATTTGCACCATAATCTGAACGCACGTCTACCTGCTGTGGCATACTAATGTGGTTACTGATCACATCGCTGCCGCTGCCGCTGCTGCTGTAGCTTTGTGTTTGGCAAGGTGTCGCGTAGATTAGAGGGCTCGGCGCCGGCTCCGGGGCGTCAGACGAGCTGCCGAGCAGCAGCTGCGAGAGCGTGGAGTAGTCAATGGTGGCGAGGAGGTCAGTGAGGGAGCACGACTTGGGGATGGCCATGGCCATGGCCGTATCAGAAGCTAATTCAGACTCCGGCGAGGACTCGTTGTTGTTCATGGTGGCGCTGGTGAGGGAGGCTTCCTCCAGGGTTGAGCCCTCCTCCTGCTCCTGCCCATGGTCAGGACTGAGCTGGAAGTCGTTGCTCTTCTTGTAGATCCTGCACAGCACCCAGTCGTCCAACTGAATGGCATTGACACATCAAAGAATCAGTAGCAAGCAAAAAAAATCTATCTTTTTTTAAATTCCAATCAGTCCAATTGAAGAATGAGATGAGATGCTCACCCTCATGGATGATCCTGGTCTGCTGCGTTTGGTGGTCTTGCTGCTTGCCGGCGTGAGGCGGTACTCGTGCATGATCCAGTCCGTCTTGACGCCCTTGGGAGGCTTGCCCCTGTAGAAGACGAGCGCCTTCTTGACCCCGATGTTCTGGCTCGTCGGCGTCGACACGATGGCCTTGTCGGTGCCGGTGGCCTTCCAGTAGCCCGACCCGGCGGCGCGGTTGGGGCGGCCGCCGTTGGGGTACTTGCGGTCCCTCGGGCTGAAGAAGTACCACTCCTTCTCGCCGAACACCGCCTTGGCTGCAAGACCATCACATAGTTCAGCACAAATTAACACACTGATCAGTCACTAACTCGAGCTCACGAGCTGGTAGATTAAGATTACCAGGGAGATCCCAGGGGTTGCAGTTGTAGATGTTGACCTCGGCGATGATCGGAACCGGGCACGCCGTGGCGGCGGCCTGGTTCATGAGGTAGTGCAAGATGAGCTCCTCGTCGGTGGGGTGGAACCGGAAACCGGCCGGAAGAGCAGGCATGGTAGCGCTCGGCATGGCTGGCTGTCACTGAGCAGCTAGCTGCAAGGAGGAAGGAAGGAGCTAGAGATGAGATGTAGGTACCTAGCTAGGAGAGTCTTGAAATTCTTGAGATGGAGGGATTGGGGCCTGCATTTATAGACGGCGCCATGGCTGGCATCGTCCTCGTACCTATCCATGGCTTCTACACCAATGATGACGGAGGAGTGATCCGCCATGGACATGGCTCCACGTAGGGCACCCGGGGGGACGAACCTGGGTGGTGGGGAACGAAGGATAAGATGATGACGGCAGCGGCGGCGCCACGCGTCGGCTCGTCCTTTGCGACCAATGATAGGGGACGCCATGGTTTGGCAGCTTGCGCCTGGCCAACTCGTGCACCATCCAGTGAAGCTTCACTGCTCACTGATAAGCTTCAGCCTAGCCTTAGCTCATTGATGCGTCATGGCCCACCCTCTCGTGGAATTCGTCGAACTCGGCTCACTCCCGCCCACAAAAATTCACGTGAAAAACGAAATCCGGTATTCAAAGGGAGAAAAAAAAAAAAGGAAGATGTTGACACCTCATTTTGGAATCGTCTGATGATCTGCGAACTTCTGAAATCGGTTTAGGCTCAAAGGAAATAAGGGCTAGAAGTAGATTCAAAGGAAAGCTTAAATCGACTAAGACAGATATAGCAAGAGGAATCCCGGTTGGATTAAAGTGGTGCAAAGGAGAGTCCGGATCGGCTAAGTCTAGGTATATTAGTAATAGTTAGGTAAAATTAGAAGATAAGATTAAGTCTGTATCAGTTACGAAATAAGAGTTCTAGTTTAAGTTAGCATAAGGAAGTCTGTATAAATATTTAGCCCCTAGGGAGCGTAAATCATCATCACATCAATATAATATATCTACTTTTTACCTGTTCTTTTCTTTTCGTAGCAATTAGAGTAGTTGTGTCATATTTTGATTTCGATCGACTTGTTGCGCATCGTCTTTCGATCGGCTTCGAAATACACCCCATGAGTTGATTGCAAGTAAGTACTGTCTCGATTAAGTTTAATCTACAGGCTTGTATCGGTTTTTGGTCGAAATAATAACTTAGTTGTTATTGTTGCGCATCGCCGTTTCAACTAAGGGTTAGATTTCACCCTTCTTTCTACTGGTCAACACATTTGTTGGCAGTAGACTGTTTACCCTTCTTTCTATCGACTTATAACTTGTTATTCGTTGATAGTCTGTTTACCCTCTTTCTGCTACTTTGTTGATTTCATCAACTTAGTAGTAGATTGTTAACTCTTTTGAAACTGTTGGTTTAGATTCAATCTAAGCCGATAGTTTCGTTACCTTTTATCCTGTTTGGATATGCTTCTAAGTATTGCAGGTTCTTTACATTATAGATCTAATCGGCTATTTGAAAGCTGATTGTGTCTTCTCTTGCCAATTAGATCAAATTGGCTGGCACACTAGAATTCTGTTTTCGGTGCTATCGGGGATCCAACTTCCTAAATCCTTGTGTGTTGGCGTTGAAACCAGTTTTTTGCGTCAACAGAAGATTAAGCTACTGTTTCAATAAATTGTTTTTGACAAGGTGAGGCTTTTGAAATTTGAATAGGAAGATAAGTAAATAACATGTGTCATGGATTATGGTGTGTGATGCCCCTGCGTGCGCGCTACCTCCGTCCATATCTATCCCTATTGCCGCGGACGAACTCGCTAGCTAGCTACCAACTTTCTGCCGTGTTTGACCGTGCTATGTATTGATCGTCTCCATTCTAGTAGACCTTCACGCTAACTAGTACAGTTGCTGGCAATGCAAGTTGGTAATTGACTGGGGCGTCGCTATGTATTTGTCATCAAAATTTTGCGAGCCATACAAACGCATTTTTTTAGAGCGCTAGCCGTACTATACTACTCCCTTCAGCTAAGCATGCAAGCCCTTTTTTGAGGTAATTGCAGCCCGGCGTTTAAAATTTTGGTTGTCTATATTATTTTAGATATTTCGAATTGATGCAAGAAAATAATATATCACTACTACCGAACACGACATCAATGTCAGTTCTAGACGGTTATTAATGCCACAAAACAACAGACACCGATATGCACGACCATCTGTACCGGTTTAAAACCAGCACTGATGACACATTTTTTTGTGCCGGTTTATAGGTAGAATCGACACAGATGTATTTTAAAATATTTTTTACCTAGCCTAGCTAGCACCGCACCGGTGTTAGTTAGGCTGCTACTGCTACCTACTTACTACTGTATAACTCTAACTAACCCTAGCTATATCTATAGGAAAGCATCGTCGTCATTGTCGCCGCCACTCACCGGCTCGGAGTCGGAATAGCTACCGTTGTCGTCATCATGGCGGCCCGTCGTCTCCTTCCTGTCCTTAGGGGAGGTGTCCCCGTCGTCAGACTCTTGGGTGAATCTAAGAACGACGACGGCCACCTCCTCCTCGGGGGGGAGGGGGGGGGAGGGGGTGACCTTTTCATCGTCGTCGTCCTCCGGCTCGCCGGTGGGGCCGCACACCGAAGGATCCGAAGATGGATCGTCCGATGGCGATGTGAACCGCTGCCGCTTGGGCGCCGACTCCTCCTCCTTTGATGCCTCCTTCTCCATGCGGGGATCCTCGCCGGCGGCCAGCATCTTCTTCACATGGGGCGCCGGATCACCGGTAGGCCATGGTGACTATGGCGATGTCTGACGATGTGCTGGCGCGGCGGGTGGACATGGTTGCCCCGGCAAGGTCGTTGGAGAGGGCAGCAACGACAAGGGAGAGGAAGGGGATTGTTGGGTGTCCATGGCGGAGAATGTGGGAGAGACGCCGGAGATCTAGGCGGTGAGAGTGTGGGAGAGGGAGGGGATCAGATCGAATGGGCAGAGTGGAATGGAGGTTGACTAGGTATATAAACGTGACAGGGTTAAAAATGCCCGTAAAACTTCTTGGAAGACGAAATGTTATGTGTGCCGGTTGCAATTACAAATCGACGCGCCTGTTCGCTTGACATGCAAGAAAATCTTTATATGCATGCGTTGTAGTTTCCAACCACCACATATATATAGTTTGTAATCTATGCCGACTGGTAGTTAACACCGGCACATCTAAGTTTTTGCCACGTGCCTTTAAAGAATCGGCACTAATAACATTATTTGTACCGGTCCTACATGAACCAACACTAATGTACCAGTATATATGACCTGTTTTGATATAGTATATGCAGATTCAATCGTCTCAGAAATTAGAATCCTAGCTAGTTAGTGGTCAAAGTTATAGTTTAAAAATTGTGTGTTGGTACCTAGCTAAAACAACATGTGTTTTTACCAGAGTCTTGAGATCGACGACATGCCCAAGGAGAGAATCACATATCTAATAATTGCATAAAAATATACGCATGTTTGTTTGTGGGGTTCGAAAATATGTCTATGTCCCCATAGGACAAATTGTGGTGGCTCTCTATATAAATATTTTCTTTAGGGAGAGGCTTCAGTGTAGGCGCCTACCTCCCTGTGCACAGCCGCACGATCCCACCAGTTGGCGATGCTGCAGGCGAGTGCATGTGCGTGCGTTTGAGAAAAACCGTTCTCTTTTTCTCTGGTTACATGGAACTCTATGTTCGAACCCAAACAGATCTGAACACCTAATATATACCTCATGGCTCATGCACCTCTAGGTCACAATATGTCATTACCCAACTTAAGTAAAACACTACAAAAAAACGTGCAATTTCTCGATGGCCGAAACCATCGAGAAAGACCTCTAAACCGTCGAGAGTACTTTCTCTCGATGGCCGGCCATCGAGAAATGACCATCAAGCCAGCCCGGTCGAGAAAGATGGCTGTTCTCACCTATCTCGATGGCTTGAGAAAGTACCGTCGAGTGAATTGGGTGGATAGCCGTTTGGCCGTTTGACGGCTCCAGCTCCACCTCTCTCGATGGCCACGTGATCGTCGAGAGAGGTGACGTCCAGGGCTCTAGGCCATGTGGTCGTCTTAACTTCTCTCGACTGCTACCACGCAGCCATCGAGAGAAGCTTGTGTCTAGGGGGTTCCCTAGACCACCTTCTCTCGATGACCGTATGTCAGCCGTCGAGAGTGCTTGCCTCCATGGGGTTCCCTGAACCCCCTTTCTCGGCGGCTTAGTCCTGGCCATCTAGAGTAATAGATTTTTTTAAAAAAAGATGGGTAAATGGCTAAAAAAAATCCAATTTAGCAGCTGCTACTACCCCAACACAGCAGCTGTTGCACCTGCATACCCGAAACACCCCGCATATATATCATCATTCCCACATTTCACACAAATATGCATGCACAAGCACAATTTCAAACCACAAACATGTAATATATCACAAATAGAACCACAATTTCAATAAAAATCATGTAATATATCACAAATCAAACGAAAAACATGTCTAATAATACCATCCATCACATTCACTTGCTTACACTCCCGTACCACTCAAGGGAAGGGCGGTGGGTTGTCCTGCAGGAATCGTGACACCATGTCCATATTCGCGACGCATTAGTTAGAGACTTGTATATTTGAAAGAAAGAAAATGAGGTGGTGGTAGTCTTTTACCCCAGCAAGTCTCGCTGCTGCCTCCAACGCTAGGAGCCTAGTGTTGAACTCCTCGCACTCTCGCCACCGGTCCTCCTCCACAGACCTGAGACTCGCCTAGAACGCCCTCATTATCTACTGGCTCTCCCTCCTCTCCAGCTCCCTCTCCTCCTCCCTCTGCTTCCTCTCATGCTCCCTCTCCTTGAGGATGCGGGCCTCGAACTCGCGCCGACTTTCAGTAGCGCTCTTAGAGGCCCGGACCTTGGGCATATAAACCTCTGACCTAGAATTAAGGACCGCGGTTAGTTCGCAAAATCAATGTTTTTAAAGAAATGACATGCTAGATAGTAATTAGCTCACCAAAGGTCGTCCCCTCCGATCGCCAGCCTCCCGTGCGTCTTGCCCCCCATGTGTTGGTGGATCACTATTGGGTCGAGAGGGACGTCCTCCTAGAAGCTGTTTGGACCGTGCACCCGAGTGTAGGCCTGCTGGTAGCGATCCTACATTTTTTTGAGTTAGACTAAGCAAAACTATAAATTTGATAAGGGTGAAAGTTTTTGTTAGCACCTACCATCTTCTATTGCGCGAGGGGGTCCATCGCGAGCTGAGTGGTGGGCTTAGGCTTTGGTGTGTGGGCCTGCTTCCACATGTCAAACACACCGGACCGGGACCCTGTCTTTAGCTTCTGCAAGAAGGGAAAGACAAGTTAGCAAAAAAAAAGTAAAAATAAAAATCAAAGCTTACCAGCTTCTTGGCTAGCTGGGGAATGGACCACTTCCCCGTGCTTTTCTTGTAGTTCTTAGAGGCCCGGTTATGCTTAGCCTTCGTGGACTTGTCCCAAAACTCCTGGCTAGCCCACTTCTTGCCAAGAGCCCCTCCATTCCTCTTCAATCCATACAGTACAGGTTGTCGGAGGTTAAGTGTTGTACACAAGGCTTGGGGAGGCTTCTAGACCAACCCACGAATGCCAGATTGATTACGACCGTTGTGGCACCCATGGATCAGAGACGAAATTTCAACAACATGACCCTAAGGTTTCCCTGGTGCAATGATGGTCAGGGTGCCGTTCTTGGTGCCCTAACACTTATGTTATGCACCAGAGAACCATTTAGAGTCATTTCGTCAAAATTTCACCACGAAAACCACTGGTACCACAACGTATCATAACCAAACCGATATTCACAGGCTGTCCACTGGGACGCCAATCTAGGCAGTCCACTAGATAGTTCAGGAACGCTTTCCATTTTTTGTAATGGAGCCGAACGAATCACCGTCCTAGATCTTTACAGGCTATAAAGTTCCCAAATGGGTGACGTACGGCTAGGTGACATTTCAATTTACAAGACTTTTGAAATAAACATAAAGCAATGCATCCAATTGTATAAATTAATTTAAATTTAAACCAAACCCTACCAATTTTTTATTAATTTCAAACAATTTATACTAATTTCTGCTATTTTCTTTGAATTTGTGCCAACTTTATCAAATTGTACTAATTTTCTAGTTATTTCTACTAATTTCTACCAATTTTTACAATTTGTATTACTTCTAATAATTATTACCAATTATTATTTTTAATACTAATACTATGTTATTAATACTAATACTATGGTACTAGTTATTCTCGATACTAATTATTATTCCTAACACAAATACTATGAAACTATTACTGATACTATGTTATTCTAATCCTAATCCTAATCCTAATCCTAATCCTAAGTCTCGACGGTGTGCCAGCCGTCAAGACTAACTCATAAATTTTAAAAAAAATTTTGACAAAATACTGGGGGCGGGCGGGCCGAGTGGGGTTGGTTTGGCGGGGCCGAGGCAGGCTGTGGGCAGCAGTGGCAGCGAGGCGGGAGGCCGAGGCGTGCTTGGCGGGCGGCGGAGGGCGCCAAATCATGACATTTAGGCGGGCAAGCAAGCAGCGGGAAACGGAGGAGGTGGCGAGGTGGGGAGGCCGGACGGCAGAGCGGTGACAGACGGGCGGGAGGCAGGCGACGCGGAGGAGGCGCTGGGGCTCGGAGCTTGGATTTTGCCCAAGACCCGAGCCCCTGCGGGTTCAAAACCACCAACCTCTCTCGATGGCTAACATTAAACCGTCAAGAGAGACCTCCCTAGGGCACGATTACCGCCTACCTCTCTCGATGGCCCCACATAAGCCATCGAGAGATTTGTCCATAACGGTCACGAGGACTACCTCTCTCGATGGCCCCACTTAAACTGTAGATAGATATGTCCCTAACGGTCACGAGGCCACGCTCCACGTACCTCTCTCGATGGCCATGCCTAAACCGTCGAGAAAGGCCCCTTTGTTCTCCCGATGGTTTTTTTTTTTGCCTTGTCCATCAAGACAAATCTGTCTCGATGACTTCGTTGATAACCATCAAGAGAGGTTACTTTGTCTCGACGGTTCCAGTGAAAGCCGTCGAGATGAATCTCTGACTCGACAGCCCCCTTTCTTAGGCAAACGGTGGTCAACCCGGCTCTTTTAATTTTTGTAAAAAATTGTACTGATGGTATTGACCGTAACATTTGATTATATTGTTCCGTATGTGACTTAGCATGCTAAAAAAAAGTTTAAAAAAATTTTGACGTTCCGAGCTATGGGTTTCTATGTAATCGCCCTAATCGAGTTACCGATGCACTTTAGTGTATAGAGATGTTCGGAGATAATCATCGGTAGCTTTGCCGGTTCCATCCCACCGCTGCACTAAACATCGGACGGATCAAAATCTACGTGGTAATGTGTTCGAAACTTTTATTTTTCTTCAAATTTTGAACAATCCAAATATTTTTTGTTAATGCAAAACCATTTCCATCATTATAAAATATATTTAAATTAGTTTTTCGTCCTCACAGCTCGAAAAAATCCAGAAATTTATTGCAAACTATAAGAACTAATTTCATAACCCTTGCAATGCCAAATTTCATGATTGTAATTCATATTACCATATGTATGAATTTGGAAAATTTTACAAAAATAAAAATTATTCTCGACAGCTTAAGTGAAGCCATCGAGAGAGCTCATGGCCTGCCAGCCAAAACCCAACAACCATCTTCCCGCTCGATCTCACTCGATGGCTTGAGTCATGCTGTCGAGAGAGACCCCTAGCGCGCCACCCAGCCGACCCAAATTTCATTTTCGTGCTCAAAGTTTCTCGACGGCAAACGACAAGCCATTAAGAGAGGTTAACGCTGTCTCCGTGGGCTAGCACCCATGGGTAGGCGCTCAACCTCTCTCGACGGCTTGAGTGGCAACTGTCAAGAGAGAGAGAGAGAGAGAGAGAGAGATATGTACTCGACGGTTAGACCTTGGCTGTTGAGAGTGGTTATCTCTCTTGATGGTATCTTCTTGGCCATCGAGAGGGCTTGGCGGGGTCGGTTTTCCACGCGATTCCTGTAGTGAAATAACCATAAATGAGCTCTGAGTCCTTGTCTTCTTGTATAGAGTCCATAAACTACGCCCGTCTTGGAGGATGATGCCTTAGGGATAAGTAATTTAGGGCGTGTTTGGTTGGCAGCTTGGCCGGCCAGAGCCAGGTTGTCGCGCCCAAGCTAGCCGGAGCCTGGCCGCTCTCGTGCAGGTTGGCGTGTTTGGTTGCGCTGCAACAACCGAGCCTGGCCCGAACAAGCGTGTGTTTGGTTACTTGTGCACTGAGTTGCCACCGTCGTCGGAGCCGAGTTCCTCTACCACCGCCCTGCTGTCGCCGTCGCTGGATCTGGCCTCCCCGCACCGTGCCGTCGCCGTATCCGGCCTTCCCGTGACGCCCCGCCGCCGGATCCGGCCTCCGCGCCTCCTCGGGTCCTTGCCGGCCTCCTCGGGTCGCCGCAGCCGCCGTCTCCCACCCTACGTTGCCGCCGCCCGTGCGTGCGTGAGCTGGCTCGGGAAAAAAGCTTCGCGGGCGTTCCTCGGGCCAGATCGAATAGGGATTTTGCACGCGTAGGTGCAGGCTTCGAGTGGTGAGCGGGCAATCAAACGCGCGTGGACCTGGCTCACGCAAACCTGGCTAGGCGGGGGCAGGCAACCAAACACGTCCTTAGTGCTGCCACGAGTTGGTGAGGGTAGCGGCGAAACCTGGTACATCGATCCTTCTTCTGCATCTCTTTGACGAAAAGTCCTAGGAAGACTTTGCGCACAGTCTGCGACACTCTTTGATTACGTTTGTAGCATTCTTTGTTAGCAAGTTTGTGTAAAATACTGTTCATTTAATTTTTAGGATAGAGTCTTTGTTGGAGAGAAGAAATTTTTTAGTGTAGTATAAAGTGTGTAGAAATTTTAAAAGATGGATGGAATGTGTAGGAAATAGTGTTACAGAGGACAAATTTGAAGTTGATCGAAACCAAAATACAACTAAAATTGGTTTAAAAGTACAGCTAAAATTTTAAAAGATGGATGGAGTGTGTAGGACATAGTATTATAGAGGAGAAATTTGAAGTTGATCGAAACCAAAATACAGCTAAAATTGGTTTAAAAAGTAGATTTAATTAATTGGTGCTGGACCTTTTTTTCACGTCGCTATCGGCTACATATTTATATAAACTCTAGATGCCATCTACTAGGACTCTATTTTCGTACACAATACAGATACTAACTCGATACCTAGATATTTTATTTAATAATTCTATCTAATTATCTAATTATCCCTATCAATCCGATACCAACTCCTCATTCTATATCCAACCTAGCTCGTATCAGCGTCGCCAAATCCAGCCCTATCCTTAACCGATTCCAGAACTTTCCAACTTAACCAGCTTTTGCCAAAATCTGATATCAACGACATCATCATCATTGGTTACGGCATACGTGCTTGCACTAGACATAGCATAATTTTGGTAAATTCCTGCCTGCTGGTCATGACAGTACGTCTCAAGAATTTTCTTTTCATAGATGATGCTTTAGATTCATTCATATATTATATATACATATGGAGACTTAAAATCGGCCGGTGTTTTACACTTAAAAAAAATCATTATATTGGTCAATATGGTGATGCCAACAATGCTATCTATCTAACACCGCCTATGCTTGCTTGTGCCCACGGCGTGGAGTAGCCAAAGTTACAAGAGAGGTTGTAAGGGCCTATTAAGACATGGGCTTAAAGTGGGGCCATAATTTTTTTAAAAAAAAATGCATTAGCCGGTTCTCAAACTCGGGCCCTCTTGGCTCTGATACCATATTGAATTGCATACACAGACCAGATCATCCAAAAGATTAAATTATTGAGGAAAGACAGACAATATATTTTAATACATGTGATTAACATGAAAACTCCTGTTGTTGCTCTTAGAAATAACGAATATTCCTTCAATAAATTTTACTAGCATATCACAACCATCGGCTTACCATTTTCAATGCTTATAGAATTGCTTAAAAAAGCAATAGTCAACTTAAGTATAAGTTATTTTTATGACTAATTTTGCTCAATAGTTTGAAGCCTTCTTTATCGAAAAGGTATTTGGAATGGATATATGGCGTGTTCTCTTTGTCAGCCGAATGTGGAAGAAATTTTGCTTCATCTCTTCGTCAAAAAAGATATTTGATCTCATCTAAAACTTTCCAATCCAGTAGTGCCACAAGACTGGCTTGTTATATATGATTCAAACTCTCTCTCAAGCTAATACTGAGCTTCGGTCTTTCCACAAGGAAATTTTCCCTCATGTTTGTTGGCATATTTGACTTTAGAGAAACGACAAGATCTTCAACTTAAACTTGCAGCCTTTGTCGAGCATGACCTCCAAGAGACTACACCATAACACAGAATCACTGTCACATGTCTGATGGCAATAATGCATAATTGCCAACTCACAGTCTATTGGCACAAGGTGGGGACAGACCATCCATTGGCAATAGCAAATTTAGCGTGAGACAACATATCAGCAGCTAGATTTTTACAAAGGCACAATCTGTCGGCAAAAATATCTTTTTACGTTAGACCATCTGTGGGTATAGTACTAGTTGGTTGGCAAAAATAGGTCGCGCCTGATCCCTTTAATTAAGCGCTCATAATTAGCGCATTTCCACTCCATGATCCTTACATATCATTGCTAAAGGTGTCACCTTATTTTACAAACCATGAAAGAGATAGTACCCCTAATGCAATGTATCTTGAGCGGCTCCATTGCAATAAATAACTTTACCTTTCCCCTTTTCTCTCTCCAGTCTCTATCTCCTTCTATCTCTCTCTGTTGTGAGCTTCGATCTGAGAGACGGGCGCGGTGAGCATAAGAGCAAGGCGATGGCGACCAACACGGCGAGCTCAAGGACGAGGCGGTGGTAGGCTGGCATGAGGAGCTTGATGACGAAGTGATGGCATAGGGGCGAGGCAGTGGCGGCCAACGCTAGGAGCTCCAGGGCCAGGCAGCAGCATGGCACGGCGCAGGGAGCTAGGGACGGTCGGCGCGAGGAGCTCGAAGGCGAGGCAGCGGCTGGTGCAAGGAGCTCCAGGGCGAGGCGGCGGTGTGGCGTGGCGCAGGGAGCTTGAGGCGACCGGCAGCCTCTATCTTTGAAGATAGATGTTTATATTTTGTAAGGGAATCAAGCTGGTTTATATTTGAGATGTGTTCTTGTACATTAAATTCTTCTTCAAATAGATTAAAAGAAGTGTATAATATTATTTTGCAGAATTTCAATTGATTATACATGTTTTTGTGTGATGAAAAATGTTTGATTTTCTAATAAATATCTAAAAATAATAATTTATATTTTTTGGCTATGGACAAACAGTCGTGTTGGACAATCTGTCGGCAAAAATATAATTTTGGACAGTATCAGTCGGTGATTTTAATGTCTGTCGGTAAAACTATCTCTGTCGGCAAAAATTTCTCTATCGGTAAAACTTAGTTTGTACAATTCTTCTACTATTAGGGTCAGCCTGTTTGTCGGTCAAAGCTTTTACCGGCAGGAATTTAATCAACAGGAAGATGTCTGATGGCACCTTTGCCGACAGACCATGTGATGCAGTACATGCCTTTACCAACAGGCTGTCGGTCGCTATTAAAGTGTTATTATGGTGTAGTAAGGTTTGATCGTCAATGCAACTCCTCTATGCAAGAGAGAATGAATCTTTTGGGAAAGCCATTACTTGTCAATTGCTTTGTACATTGGGACCGAACTAAGTTTTTGTTGCTTCTCCTTCCTCTTTTTTCTGTTTTTCTCCTTTTCTTTGTTTTTTTCTTGGTTTTTCTAGCTTGGGCCCTGACGCTTTGCACATATGTTTTGAACAATATATGACTGTCGGAAGTCCCCGCAATCTTTCGCCTAAAAAAGAATCACTTATATACTACACTATTACCGAGTACTGAGTGATTCTCATAGGAAAGGTAGGTTAATTCGTTGGAGCTATACGTTTTTTAGTCGTATCTGCAAGGCACCCCAATCGCACAAGTTTTCATATATACTTAATTGTTAAAAAGTGGAGACTATGGGATATTTGGTTATAGCTAAACAATGTTACACGTTGTCATGACTAAAGTCAGTTAAATTTGACTGATTTAGATGCCTGTTTGGTTTATCGCCATAAAAAGGTGTGGCTTGCCAAAGCTAGCCAAAGTGTGGTTAGCAATTTCATGAGTTAAACTTAGACAATTTTGACAAATCATTATGACAAGGTTAGAATATCAACCAAATAGGCTCTGTATACACCCAAAACAAAACAGATATATCTACAGTTTTGTTGCAACTTTGCTTGTATTGGCAGGCGCGGCTTCCTAGCTTTGACCAAAAAAAATAGAGATGCATCATACATCATGCATATTTACTGTGTAAATGTGTAATACTTAGCATTGACAAATTAATTTCACAATAGCTAGCTATGAAACAGATTAGCTAGCTACGAAAAATTAAGCATAAGACGCATGCACGTACGTACGACGTATCACGTTGGTAGCTTTCTGACTCGCGCGTGCGCGCGATCGCATGCATCAATCATGGACTCACAAGGTCAAGTATACCAGCTTTCTGGAGTGTTTCGTGCCAACACAAGCGATGAAAGCTCGTTTTGTGTTTCGCTTGTACACATCAATAAGGTGCAGTACGTTGATGAGATCACTGCTGCATGCGCACGACTGCACGAGTAGTTCACTTAGCTTCGATTTGTCGGAGTTGGTGACCAAGTGAGGAAGAAACGCAGGGACTGAAATGCAAATATTAGTACACATGGGACAAATCCAAAACTACAAGTTGATTAGTACATGTACTAGCCAGTCCAAAATACACGTGGAAAGTCACATGTATGCATGCTGCTTCACAACTTCACTGTGGAGCAGATCTATTGTGGAGCTAGAGTTGTCAGTAGGTATTTGACTGGCAGGTTGGCTCTAGATCCAAGAATGAGGAAGATTTTAGGTGAATGGTCAATACTATCCTTAGTGGATATTAGCCTATTGGCAGTGGTGGGTAATTGTCCTAACTCCACTCCAATTCTGATAAATGTGGTCCGTGGAGCACTCTCCTAACTGCTCAAAAAATAAGCGGTAAGGGAGGCTACTCTATGGAGTTGCCTGCTCCAGAGTTACGTGGAGTTGGGGTGATTGGCACTGCTCCACCCAGATCCGGGACAGAGTTGACAGTTAAAGCTCTGCCTTAATTTGTCAGCGATGCTAAAGCTAATGCATTAGTTCACTGCAAGTGGAGTACCTAACACAAGAAAAGTAAAGCCTCAAATTTTGTTGGTGAAAACAAGCTCCAACGTAAAGAAATAGACGTAGGGCCCTTTCCATGCTTGTGCGAGCAACATTTAGGCATTGAGATTTTCGAGAATGTACTTTGAGAAAACACTGTTTGATTTGACTGGGGCTTGAGAGATCGTTGTCTTTGTGATGTTTAAGAAACAGTTTCAAGAGATTTTAGAAGTAGCTTTTTTAACTGTGCAAAAATTAATAACATCAGTAATTTCTACTATATAAATATTTTTGATGGCGAGTGATGATCGATGAATAATGATACCTACTACCTATCCTGACCATTACTCTTTCAACGAACAGTCCATACATTGTAAGAACATTTTCTATTTATTTACATCACTTTCTTATTTTAATACGTTGTATTTTTTGAAGCTTTGAATATTTTATACTGATTTGATTTGCTTTCATATTTTACTGTATTTGTATTATAAAAAGGTTTCAGTGACATTCATGAAAAAATAGTTGGAGTCAAAGGTATATATTTGCAAGCAGTCAAGTATGGAAGTGTAGCTAAAATCCTTGAGCAATAAAAATAGTCAAACCAAAGGCTATACATAGGCGTGACACAATCAAGTTTGTAAACATAGCTGAAAGCATGAGACGAAGTATATTGATCACAACATGGTAGAATATTATTTGATATTCTTTTAATTCATAGTAAAGCACGACAACGTCTTGAGCCGTCGGACGCTATGCACTTCCTTATCCACGCCTCTGCCCTCTCGGTCCCTCATCTCCCTACGCTCCTTTTGGGTCCACCACTTCTTATCCCTTCCTCTCTCTCGACCTCCTCCTGTTGCTCCTCCCCATCCTTCCTCCTCGTGCAACTCCTCCCCCATCCTCCTCTCCCAGACCAATATAGGCAACGTTGTATCCTCTCACCATCTCCTCTTCTTCCTCTTGCTCACATTCTCCTCCTCCCCATCGAGCTCGAAGGTGTTAGGGGACATGCCACCGTGGGAAGAGCTCTGGCAGGTGCGACTCGTCACCAGATGGGAGGTTGGGCAGCGTGAGCCGCCGTAGCTAGCTTTGGGCACTCGGCGTCCAGTGAGGCAAGGAGCAACGGGAGTGCGATCGGGCTTGTTCGTGGAGCCAAGGGTGCAGGCAATGCAGATCTCAAGGAAGGTGAAGCACTCTTGAGCTCCGTTGTGGAACATTGAGGTCGAACTGAGAAGATGCATGTCGATTTTGCCTAAAACATTATCCATGTACCTCTGAAACTGCCTGTAACATTACTCATGTTCGTCTGTTAATAAATATATGAAACATTTGTTTGCTCTTATAAAACATTATGTTGCTTTTGAGAAACATGTTATTTGCTTTTGTGAAACATCCGTAAAAAAATATTTGAAACATTGTATTTGCTCTTGTAAAATTTGCTCCTATGAATTGAAGCATTTTCAAATAATTATTGAAACATATGTTTCACACTTAACAAAAAAAAAATAGTTCATTAACAGGCCTTCACCCGTGAAACCAAGCAGCGGGCTGAACTTGCAATCGTTAGCATTTCACAGGCCCCCGGTATTGAAGTTGTGGAGCCAGCAGCCTGTTGCATGCTCGCGTGCTGCGATCGAGGCCCATCTGAGTATCAGGCCTCAACTTACCCCTTCCTAATTTTCCCCAGCATCGCATGCTTCTTTGAATGCTAGGGTTTCCAATTCAGAAGCGGATTAGGAGAGCAAGGGCCGGGTCGGATTCAGATGATGAGAGCCGGCCACGGCAAGCATCATGGAGGTTGATGGAGGAGAAGGGCATGCACCAGCAAGACTCCGGCTGCGGCGCCGCCAACCAATTGGGTTCTCGTGAGGAGGCTGCTTCGGATCAGACTCGGCAACCTGCTCCGGCTTCGCGTGTCTGTACATGTCTATTAGTGATTAATGGAACTCGATCCACCGATCGATCATCCAGTAGTGTAATTATATATGTAAGTAGCGCACAAGCTATATGGAGTTTTTGTTCATTTTTTCCTTTCTTCAAGATTACGTGTGTCGGTCGTCACAACTCAGAACATGTACGTAGCCTTCATGTCATGCGTATGCTCTCTCTAGTGCCCAATTAAGTTCATGCTCATCCTTGGTTAATTACTTCCGCTCGTCAAGAAAAATTGCTGTTTTGAGTTATGTACAGTACTCAAGCTTTTGGAAAAAAAAATATTTGGCTACCAGGGCCTCGACGGTATACCTCTCCTCTCCGGGGGCCTGCAAAAAAAAAAAAAAAAACTCGTTCTTTAACATATTTAAAACAAATATATAAAAGGAAATTGCTCCCATAGCATTTCCCTGCAAGTTCACACCAAACATACCACTTTCCTGTGGGTGCTCACTCCAATATAACAGCACCACAAACTCCTACTGTTTCTCCCTATAGCTTCATATACCACGTACTTCATTATCTCCCCTCCCTCCATAATTATCTCCTCTCCTCTCTCCCCTCCCCTCTCTCTCATCCCCTAGATCTGAACCACCGGCGCCCCACTGTCATCTCTCTTTCCCCTTCTCTTTCTCTCCTCCCATGGATCCACCAGAGTCGTTGTTCTCCACACCGGCGGTTGGCTAAAGGCTACAGCAGCTCCCGCAATCTCCCTTTCTCTCACTTACTCGAAGATGCCCCCTCCTTCAAGACAGTGACGTGTATGGAGGACCCTGTCATGCTAGCCCGACCACCGCCTCCTCAACTTGATCTATAAGGATGCGCCACTAGCAACGGAACACAGCTTCGGTGTGTCTCCATGGCGCCCTCTTCCTTGGCCATGCTATGCCACCCCCTCCTCACCACCACCACCACCACCTCCCATCTCTCTCTCTCTCTCTCTCCCCCCCCTCCAAGGACGGCGACGTTGAGTCACCGGGTCATCGTATCGCTAAACAGGCATGATGTCGGTAGTTAGTGGAGGCTGCCACCCGTGTTATGGACAGGCAATAGTGGAGGGCACATTAGAGAGGGAGAGGAAAGTGGCAGCGACTAGAGGAGGATGAGGCATCACCAGAGAGAAATGAAGCACCGACTGGAGGGGAAGGGGAGGGTCGGAGAGGAGGAAATGGAGAGAGTAGAGAGGCAGGTAGGAAGGGGACGGAGGTTGAAGAAGAGAAGAGGGATGGAATGCTACTAGGGACTAACGACGAGGTGTTATCTGGTGCTATTTGAGCGAGCTTGATTCTCTAAGTGGTATGTCTGGGAACACGGTTCCGTAGAGTGCTATGAGAGCAATTTTCCTTAAAAATAATATGTGTAGAATTGTGCCAAAAGGTACTTTCATAATACTATAATTTTATTAGGTTTGATAAACAAATTGCAATAATAATTTGTCATCAAAGTTTTTTAAAACAGAAATTATTCTATCAATAGAAAAACTTCGAGATGCATCATATATATAAAGTCATCAGTCATTATCAGTCCTAATTCTGGAAATCAATAATTGACATTCAAATAGCCCAAATTTTTCTTTTTTTAAAAAATAAAATTATAAGTAAGACTCTTAAACCAAATGAAGTCATCATCAGTCCGACCCAAACACAACGCTACTATAATACATTATATACTAGTAGAGAACCCCGCGCGTTGCGCGGGGGTAATAAGGCAAGAACTTGTGTATAACGTGTATTTGTTTCATCATTAACAAAAGCAAAGTGGATATAAAGTCGTAAGAAAAAAACATCGGCATAGTTAAGAGTACTATATTTACGTGATAAACACCCTGATAGAATAGAAACATGAAGGGCACATGTCACTGTTGTTTACTAAGACAATATACAAAAAAGAGACGACTAAGGGGAGGATGATCTCGGTCAGTTTGTACACCATGTGCACTATATCTTCTGAAGATTTGAACACCAGCACAGCCTGTTCGATCTTCTTGATATCCTCGGAGAGCAAAGAGATTGAAGGGGTCATATCCATCAGGAAATCCAAGTTCATTTGGATGTCCTTGATGGGTACCTCCAAGATGGCCTTCAAATTTCTCTATTGCTTCTTGGAGGTGATGAAGCACAGCTGACTATAGTACCCCTACGCGTTCAAAATGATCTCATTAGTAGACAATATAAACAAAACGGTATTTCATCATACACAGGAGATCAGGAAAATGGGAATAACGATAAATTAGTAATGAAAATGAGCCTTAAATATAAAAAATTCTAGGTCCTTAGAATATGTTTGTCCAATAATTGCAAGCCTCTTCTAAAAAACTGCAAGCTGAAACCTTCCTTTTCTGGAGAAATGCATAAAGAACCACTGACAATGGGTAAACACTCATGTCTCCTTTGATGATTAAGAGTACCATTTCTAATGGGGAAAGATATCTCACAATGGCATAATCATAATAATCTATTGTAAGTCACTAAAGCGACAAATAACATGTAAATGATTATGGAATTCTATCTTGCTTTCGGATTAAAAAACTATATGTTTGCATTTGATCTAATAGATGTGTTAGCAAGAATATCTTTAAAGTCTGCCGCTAATGACTCCAGTGTGGTACGCTTCCTCTTTTGACACTCTAGAACTCTAGATCTAGATCATATAAGAATTGACTAACGAAAATATAAGCAAATGAAATTCAAATTTTGTTATGTTTTTAGATCTTCATGCACAAGGCTATTCAAGTCTGTTAGAGAAATATCAAAAGATGAAAAAGCGTCCAAGCAATCGCTCTAGTTTTTCATCTTTGCTCCATTGTCTTTTTCCATGGTTTATTAACTGTAGCATCCAAAACCTAGGGAGATTTCGTGTTTTAGAGCCTCAGATTTTCTCAATGTGGACATAGAAATAAAAGAGCACCGAAATGCAGAGTCAAGTAATCTTAAGGCTATGAAACACACTAACAAAGACATTTGGGAAGAAAATAAATAAAGAACAAAGCAATAAATTATAGCTTTATGGATTGTACTATGTTCATTTAGGTGCGATTGTACATTTTATGGAGGAAAACAGTCCAAAGCATCTAATAATGTCACTACAAAATTATGAACCAACCAATTGTCGGGAATTGCATGTTTAGTTGGAGTAGAGAAAGTTCGAAATCTTGTCTTGTTTGTTCCCATGATTTTCCATTCTCGAAATGGCGTAAACGTTTCAAATTAAATGTGGATCTGTAGAAATGGCTAAAATGCACAATGTTGGTCTATATTTTGCTATTTGTACTTATGTATATTTAGTTCTAAAATCATCTCGTGTAATTTAACAATACATACAAATTGGTTTTAATTTTTAAAGTAAAAACCCTATAAACTATCAGATGTCGGAGGTTCATTGACAGTTGGTAAGATATATTCAAGACAAGTATGCCTGGATATGTTAACTTGAGTCTATTCATGCATGTACATGTACAACAAAGAAGCTTAACATATATCTAGTATTTGGAAGAAGCTAACCAAAGTAGTGGTAGGTAATTTATGTTAATTAATATATGTTAATTATATATTAATTAACATATAATTAATATGATAATTGTTAAATCATTATATTAAGTTACATACACGAACCGAGATAACTTTAAAGCCTAAGCTAGCGAAGAAAGGTCAAGAATTTACACGGAACACAATTACTTTAAAACGGACAACAAATAGTGGATTGGAAGTTTGGGCTGCTCGGTGATAACAAAGCAGGATGGGTTGTCTGTTGGAAGCAAGCAAAAGGGTAACTTTTGTTTTGCCAATGCAATAGCATAACACACTGGGTTGGCCTTGTCTGCTTGCATGTGCTAATCCCATGCTAGGAAGTAACATTACAATGCTCATGCCCACAAAGCTAAGATCTCGCTAATCCATCCGAGATAAGATTATTTTTGCCAAATCCATCTCCGTACCATTAATTTAACATTTCCCATCCATTAACATCATACTAAGGTGAAGATCACCAACGGTAGGCATAATCTGCATAGGCTACGTGGGCAAAGAAGAAGAAATAATAAATGCTCATTGAATGAAAGATGAGCAAAGCTAGTTGAACAAAGGAGAAGCAATGAGTGAGAGGGAGAGCGAGAAAGACGAATTCACCTATGAAGAGCTTGAATGTCGTAGGCAGGTTCCTTCGATTGGTGGTGACGTTCGTCGGATGGAGGAGCTCTGATCGGTCGGTCTGGCTGCGGCGGTGAGTAGGGGCTTTGCCTAGGCGGTGGCGAGGGGACAACGGCGGGATCGGCGGTTGATGAGCTCGCTACGACCGGTGTCTGGATCTGTTCTGAGCGCAGTATCTGTTGGGAACAACGGCGGCCGGAGGGGGAAGCTGCGGCGAAGCGGGCGGCAGCGATCCATAAAGTGTGCTAGCACGACAAGGACCAGTGACGAGGAGGAGGCTGTGGCGAGGCGACGCAGGTGAGAGTGGCCACGGCGGCGGCGGCGGGTGAGGAGTGTGGGAGGTGGTGGCGGCCGAGGGTCGGCGCCCAAGACAATGGTGCGGCCGTGGGCGGCGCCGGTGGAAGCGGACCACGAGCGACGGCGGCAATGGCGTTGGGAGACTCAAAGATCTGAAGACGGCGGCAGCGACGGAGAGGCGCCAGGAGGCGGCTATGGGAGGAGGAGGGACGGCGGCGAGAGGGCTAACGGCGGCGGCAAGACCGGGAGACAGGCGACAATGCACAAGACCGGGAGACAGGCGGATAAGCGGCGGCGGGGTTGCCACGAGATGGAGGAACGGCGAGGAAGCTGGTTTAGAGAGAAGCTGCTGCGGCCTTGGCGCGAGAGATAGCGATGGCGGCGGAGGACAACGGCAAAGAAGCAATGCGCAGAGAGGCTAGCTGGTTTAGAGAGAGGCTCTGGCGCTTCGAGGGCGCGTAGATAGCAGAAGGCGGCGGCGGCGAGAGGTCGACAGTGGTGGCGCGAGAGAGCAATGAGGGAGGGCCGACGGCGGCGCAAGCAGAGAATGGGCGCGGGCCGGACCGAGATGGAGAGAATGGAAGAGCAAGCAGAGAGAAGCGGCGGGTGGAATGGAAGGAGCAAGCTAGGTTTAGGCACTCTCGAAGAGGCAAATGGAAATTTTGAAAGGCGCTGGTTGGGCCAGAACGCACGCTGTCGGACAGAGAGGCGTGGTACGCGCGTACCGAGGTGCAAAGACGCGAGCCATCTACGATCGTATTAGTGTTTATGGATTTCAAGAACCTGGTCTGAACTTACTGCAGTATTTTTCAAAACAAAATTTGGCATTTAAAATTGTGTGCACGCGTAAGTGTGTGAACGTGATGGACCATGAATGCACGGGCAGATGAGACCAGCTGTCCCGATCTGCGAAATTGGCTCCTAGCTAGCAACGCATGCACGCGTGTCTGCCACTCCACCATGCCAGTTTCCTTGCATCATTGGTGATGACCACCACTTTACTCCTCGACCGGCAACCAAATCTCCAACCTGGCCCTGCTCCCCGACCTCACCCTATGGCCTATGCATGTCCTCGGAGTCACGAACCATTGCAAACTGATTGGCGTATCACGTGCCACACGACGTAGGAATCCGAAGCAGATCGGTGCTGGAGTTGGAGTAGGTGTCTTGCGGATTCGGATCGGTACGGCCTTCGTCTCCATGTCCAACCAAACGTCATGGCCAATTCTCATAGTCACATTGGGTCTAGCTTCTGAGGACAGGAGTATATTATGGCAGGACATTAAATATTTTAATAATGTTGTGTTGTGCAAAACGATACTTCAAACTAAAGTTTTAGGGTGATATGATTCAAGAAATTAATATGCTTGGATCTCTTTGAGCTCTTTTATGGTATATTATATAGAGATATTATATTGCATTACTTAGTACATTTAGACTCAACATTTCAATTAGGAGAACTATATTATTAATGAAATCAAATTCCTCCTCATGGAGGGTACATAAATGACGTTATTAAGCTGAACCCTAAGACCACTATCCAAAGCTAAGGATATAGACCCAACAGCTTTGACTTCAGCCTTATTTCCGTTCGCCACCCTAATTCTTCTCTCCCCCTTTGGAAGGGTTCTCTCTATATTGTATCTCTGTAAGGAATTAGAAACATGCACAGTGGCACCTGAGTCAATCCACCAAGAATCTGGTGAATAGTTAGCACAAAAAGATTTATTAACAAAAGAGATAACGCCATTATCCTTCTTAGCAAGCCACTTAAGGAAACCCACACAGTCCTTCTGATAGTGCCCCTCCTTCCCACAGAAGTTGCACGCACTGTTTTTCTTAGGAGATGTGGGGTTAGTGCCCTTAGATTTGTCAGGCTTAGGTGAGTTATTGGGCTTCTTTTTAGGCCTATTATCACCTTGGCTCTTCCTCTTATTGGACCCAATCTGATGCACACTGTCCTTCTTGTGAGCCTTTAGTTTGTCCTCTTCTTGGACACACATGGCTATTAAGTCACTCATACTCCATTTATCTTTCTGAGTGTTGTAATTAATTTTGAATGGAGTATACTCAGGGCAGGGAGGTCACTATGAAATGAACCAAAAAAATACCTGAGATAGGCATGTCCAAGCCTTTCAACTTAGCGGACATGTACATCATTGACATGATATGCTCCCTAATACCCCGGGAGCCATTATACTTTGTTGTTAGCAGCTTCTGGATGAGAGTATTAGCATAAAATTTGGAAGAGCCCTTTAAGTGCTCCTCCACCTTAGTTAAGTACTCTTTCGCCTTCTCTAAGTCAGGGATTGCTCCCTTAATACCAAGCGAGATGCTGCTCTTCATGATCATTAGGCTCATGCGGTTAGACCGCTCTCACTTAGCTGCATCATCATCATATTCCTTTTTCTTTGCAGCATAATCATCAACAATAGTTGCAGAGGCAGTGGGAGCTGCAATACACAATGCGTAATCAAGGTCCAAACAGCCAAGGACAATCTCAATGGAATCTTTCCATGCAGGAAAATTGGTCCCAGTCAGCTGCTCAATCCCCTTAATGGTGGCAGCAATGTTGGATGGATCAATAGTTGAATTTAAAAGACATGGCACAATTCAAAAACATAAAATAATATTTAGCATGATTTTAATCTACGTTGGTACGATTAAATACATGCGAACAAAACTATTGCTCCAATTCATATCATCGTTGGGCAGAAAATGAAAAAGAGCAATAACAACATAAAATGACACGTGATTATAAATCAACTTTGGTCATAAATATAATCATAAGTTAATCATTATTAAATCCCTAATTAAAGTTTCTCGTTGGTTCCACTTTAATTAAGGATAACAAAAAACTTTAAAATTGTACCAATTAATAGCAATAAATCCCAATTTAATACATCAATATTAGGGCAATATTTATTATAAAAATACATATAGGACATAGCCTATTTTATTCGGCCTACTATCTCCCTAGCCCACTGGGCTAACTAACTTAATTACTGCCCTATTTTACTTGGACCACCGAGTCAAAAATCCAAATTCCAATATTGCTAGGCCAAAGGCCCAGGTGCTTATCGTGCAGCTCGGCCCCTTTAGCACAGCGGACGCGCGGCTTAGCCCAAACCTAAACGCGCTCGCATCACCGGCCCAGCTAACACCTACGCTCGGCGTTGACCATCGGATCGAATCCGGTGGTTTGCGCTCGTGCCGCACGTGAGAAAAACACGCTCAGCCCCGGACCCCCAAAAACACTAACTCATTTCTTCCTCTTCTCTATCCAAGCGGCAGCAGGGACCCGTGCGGCGACCACGACGGCGACGCACGAAGGCAGCACGGCGGGCCGGCAATGCGCCGGGACCTGCTCGCTGGCGCGCGCGTGCGGGGGACCACCCCTGTGCGCGGCTCCAACAAACTCGAGCGCGGCATCACGGCGCCCGCCGACTCGAAACCCCATCGGTGTGACTGTGAGGGAGCGCCTATGCACGTCGGCGACGCGGAGGGGATTCACCGACGGCCACTAAATCAAAAGGTACGCAATCCCGAGCCACATCACGCCGATTTGGTGTTCTAGATTTGGGGATTTTTTTTTGGCAGAGGGGTTCTGTCCAATCCGATGGGGTTTCTAAATTTGGGGCTTTTATCATCCTTTCCCCTCTGATTTTTTTTATAGGATTAGCCATGGATTTGCTCAAAATCGATCAGATCCGAGACAAAATTAATTTAGGGAAAGAAAATTAGGGTTTCGGGTTTGGTGATTTTTCAAAATCTGACCAATTTGGTCTTCAATTAGTGCTTATCTTTCCTATTCCATGTTCATTTGAGTCTTAATTGGAAGATTTGGGAACTAATCCGAGCCGAACTAATTTGGGGAAATTTTAGGGTTTTCGGGCTCGGCTTGAAATTGGGGATTTCATGCCTAACTTTTTAATTCGCTGATTCCCCTCCTTCTAATTGCTAAAACACACTAATTAACTTCAAGCAGATGGCATAATCAAGCAATTAGGGTTCTAATTGGATTCGGGATAATGCTAATTAGGCTCTGATACCAATTGTTAGGGCTTAATCTTAACTTAAACATGAATAGATTAGCCTAATTACACGAACACCAAAACATAATTAGTGCCGAATCATGAACATCTTACCGGTGCTTGAAGATGCCATCACTTAAGATGTGCTTAGGTTTTAGGAAGCTTGCTTGGCCGATGATTCGGTGCAGAGAGCCGTAGAGGACGTAGGGAGTCTGCAGTGACATCCTCGCGGCGGCGACGTACGGCGGTGGTCTTCCCGTCACTGCAGCGCAAAGCCCTAGATCGGGATGGGCTCAAAGGTGTCGAGTAGAGAGCTAGACTCATGGGAGAAATCACACTAACGCGTGAGGAGCCGGCTCTGCCCTTTTATCTTGTGCTGCGCAACGGGGGCCGCAACCATTTGTTGGTTGTGCGCCCCCGATCAGGGCGCGAATGAAAAGAGGGTTGTTAGCCGCCCTTGTGACTCAGGTTAGGAGGTTAGCCACGAGATCACTTCCAACAATATCCACATCATCATGTATCCTATGTCGCAAGGTTTATAGTCAGCTAGGATGTAGCATGGTACGTGCTTTCGTGTGGCGGATAAAACGTCAGCTTCAAACTTTCGGCTTTTTTAATTACATTAAAATATAAAAATTGCTTGGAAGGATTAGGACGTCCAAATTAGGTTTTGTGATTATTTTACCGCATAGAAGCCAAATCTCGGCGCCTGCCTATCAGCCTTTTCGACTCTTGTATATAGCCTTTTATTATCTATTACCTATAGTGGTAACCAATGCTGCTCAGCCGTGCGTCCACATAGGCTAAAAAAACCGACCGTCCGATCTGTCTTTTCGGACTGATCCAACGTCCAGCGTGCGAGACGGATTGCTGCTCAGCCTTGCATCGACGTAGGCTAAAAAAACCGAACGTCCGATCGGTCTTTCCGGATTGATCCGACGTCCAGCGTGCAAGACGGATTGCCAATGCAAAAAAGCCCTTCGGCCTTTTGATTTTCGATCCCCGTCCCTTCGCTATCAGGACCATCCGATCGACAGATCAAACGGCTTTCGCTGCGTTATATTTTTCATCTTTACCCCTGCTTTTCTCGCTTCTCAACCCGTCGTCCCCCTTCCCGTTTCTCCCTGCCCCAACCCTAGCCTGCCGCCCCCCTCTCACTCCTCTCTCGCGTGCCGCAGATCCACCGTGCCTTTCTTCACCGCTCACCCCGCCGCCGCCTCCCCCATCCTTCCATGCCACCGCCACCCCTCCATCCCTTCCCCGTGCCGACACCGGCCCTCCCCTTTTCCTCTCCAACAGCGCCGCTGCCTCTTTTCCCGGGCTGGCGCTGCTCCTCCCCTTCTCCTCTCCGGCGTCGTCGTCTCCCTTCTTCCTCTCAAGTTGTGTCTCTCTCCTTTCTTCAAATCTGCCTTCCCACTGGCCATCACGGTCAGATATTCTTCCTTGCTTAGTAGATTGGGAGATGCTATCTTCTTCCCCGAGCCGCGCCGCCACCGGGTCCATCTTCCCCAGCCACCACCACTACCGGATCCGTCGTCCTCGACGCGCACCGCTCCTGGATCTGTCATCCCCGGCCACGGCCGCCACCAGATCAGCCGTCGTCGACCCACGTCGCGCCACCGCCGGGTAAGGCCGCCTCCTCTCACAACCCTGCCTGCCTGATGTCTTTAGGTTGCTACGACTGAAAATGAATAGATATTCAGGCATTTTTCGTGCCAGCAACTAAATCTGCTGAGGTGCACAAAAAATAGTATATGAGCTGCACAGATCAATACCTGCAAAAATCATATTCATGTTCTGGCATTTTCATGTTCAGGCCTTAATGTTTTGCTTCTGGGTCAGTTTAGCCCTGAAAAATTAATAGATGTTCAGTTGAAGTTAGTATAGAACGAATATGACAGTACCATACATATGTGATGTCATATAGATAATGACATATTAGGTTCATGTCATTAATTATTACACATTTCATTGGCAGAGACATGCGAGATTCATTCCAGGTAGCTCCATGATAATTCATGACATATTAAGTTATAAGCAGGGTATTTTCACATAAAAGACCTACATACTTGGTATTGCATACACTACAAACTCCTACTCCCACCATGGTTCAAGTTCACAGCACTACATGGAATATTTAACAATCTTGATATGCAAGTATTATGAACTAACTACCTATTGCGTTGCTACCTGATGCCTTCTCCTTCATTATTTTCCTTGCCGTTGGCTGATGCCAATAGGTACATCCTATACGTATCATACTTGCTCATGCACTAACCTTTTCAAAACAGTTAATTAGTAGTTCACTGCTATATATGGTGTCTATGCTTATCTTTACTTGATTTTGTATTTTCAGAAGGCAGATGGTTTGCTCAAGGCAATAAAGGACAAAATAGCATGTAGAGAAGTACTATGTATACATGCTGCTCATATGCTAATCGATTAATCAAGTACTAATAATTATACTGGTAGTGTGTGTTCACAAATCAGTTTCCGTTTACAATTTATGCCCCAGTCCCTTCTTTCATCTAGGAATTTAAATGAGGCTAAGCCTAAATGCATAATATATAATTGAAAAATGAGTAAACCATCCCATGGGTCAACCCATATTTCTGTCTCCAAATTTAAATTGGACTAGACATATTTGCTCTCATAATTTCTTTGGACACATTTGTTCTTTATAGCCCACATTTCAGATTTTGAAGTGCTGCAGCCATGGAAGAACTCAAACTTCGGTGCTAAGAAAGGCTGGCAGCCTGGAGGAAGGCCTCTTTTTCATAATTTGTAATGCTATCTCTGATATGCCATCTTCGTTTAATTTTTGTGTATAATTTATCTTCATTAGAGACAGGCATTTCAGTTTATAAATTTAAAGATAGCCATGTCAAATAAAATATTGAATGCCATTTATAATACTCCATCTAAAATATGGATATGTTCCATGTCGGTTTTATCTGATACAACAAACTTCACTGTTAGTAAGTTCTAATCAGTGGTACTAAGTGGGAGATCCGAGAAACATGTCAAATTTGGGTTTCCATTACAGCAGTCAATTGGATGAGATATACAAAATTTGCAAAACTGAATGATAACAACATATATTGCTATATCTAAATTACCCTAGACTAATTACCCTTACTTAACAATGGTCTGATAAGTTAAGGGTTGATCCTTTCTGTATTTAGCTAGAATCGTGCTCAAGCTAAATGAATTGGAGTGAACATTAAAATACAGTTGATGTAAACTCAGCTGAACCCTGATGCAAGGACAATCAGAATTTGCATCTGCCATGATAATGACTATAATGCACGATTCCAAGCATTAGTTCATTTGTAATCCCTTTAATTAAACTAATATTACTTTGATATGAAATGGTATTCATAATATTTCCCCACTGGATTGTAGGTCATGCCTATATTTCTAGATCGCTTCATCTTTCGTTGTTCGTTTTACAAATCTACGAAGTTTTACTTAGATAAGTCTACCTGCTGCTTACTCTCTATGAGCTATTAATTATGCATCTTATGCATTCGCTACTTCTAATCACTTTATACTTAGCTATGTATTACATTTATTCGCATCTTCACTGTTTTTCTTTTCATGTATCAGTATTGGATAATATTTGTGCTCTATTGCTCAAATGTCTGTTCATTGATTAGATATCTCGCTACATTCATTAATCATATATCTTAATCCTAGCAGATAACAATAGCATATTCGTATCTCTCTCTTTATATCTATATCTCTCTGGTACAACAAACTTGACTACATAGAGAAGGTGTTTGTGCATGCGTGCGTGCCACGAATATTGTTTCAGTTTATCTTTGTGACACATTATTTGGCTCATTGTTTGTCATTGCTACAGCATCATGAAAGAGAATTCATTTTGAAATTTTCGGCAATAGAGATATACAATGAAGCTGTGAGGGACCTTCTGAGACATGATAAGACACCTCTTAAACTTCTTGATGATCTAGAGGTATGCTATTCTCCATTGCATGAACTTACTAAAACTTCTTTTTCATCTCCACCCTTTATACTGTTCTCAGCATTTGTCATGTTGTAATTTCAATTAAAATAGAAAAGGACTATTGTAGAAAAACTCACTGAGGAAACATTGAGGGACAAGGATCATCTTAGGGATCTTCTTGCAGTTTGTGAAGGTATGAAATTTTAGACAAGACAAAAGAGGCATAAATTTTTTCTTTTTTTTTTGCTTAATTGGGTTTGTGCAATACTACACATAATTAAATAAGAGGCCGAGCAAAAGATTACTAAATGGTGTTTTGTGGTGCCGTGAGAAGTGATATAAAAGAAGTTCATCACTCCTAATGTATCTGTCTGTAAGACTTCTCTTACTGCATATAGGTGTTGTTATCATGCTTCATGGTGGATGTCTTCACATCCAGCGCACCAATTTTAAAGCAATCTGCATTTTGCTAAAACTTATAGCAAAACCTTCATTTGTAATTGTGATGTCTTGCTCTCTGTAAATGACCTTCCCTTTGGATCTTTGTATGTTGCATGTGGCCTACCTAATTTAGTGGAATTTGGAATAGTAGACGATTAGAAGGTGCCTTTGTTCAATTCAAATTATTGCTACAAGATGAAGCCACTGTTATATGTATAAATTTTCTACTTTTCGTCATAAGGAAGAATGCTGGAAGCTAATTGCCTTAGTATTTTTTTCTGCCTGTTCTATTAGCGATATCGGTACTTGGAAGCATACGAGGTTGATCGTAGTCTTCAGAGCTTTGAGCAAATCACATTGGAAACTGCTACTGAAGAGGTTACATCCAAAGTGGAGGGAAAGTTTGGTTGTAACTTGTAAGTACTTCGATACTTTTGTTTTGTTTCAACATGCATGTTTAATTCTTATTATGATTTTTTTGTCAATAAAACAATTTGTGTTTTGTTATCATAATATAACAATATATAGGGTAGTATCTGAGACTTGATGTTAGAGGCATATCATGTCATTCTTATATCGTTTTGAAGCTTTGGATGTGAAAGAAGTAACAGTTAGAAGTTGCACAATTTTACTGCAAAAGTATTTAAAAAAATTTATTTCAAGGCATTAGTAAAGCATCTACAAAGAGAGCTTGCAAGATTAGAAAATTAGCTAAAGTTTCCGAGGTCAAACGCCGGCACTACTCATGCTGAAGTTTTGAAAGAGAAGGATGCACAGATTAAAAAGGTACTTTTCGTCTCATGTCAGATTTACAAGGATGCACTTTTGCAGTCTCTTATGCACTCTGTCTATTTTATCTTTCTGTTCTTCAGCTGGTAAAACAACTGAAGGAATTGATAGAAAAAAGAGATGTTGTTCAGTCTCAACTTAAATGTTTACTTAAAGGTGACGGTGATGACCATGGCAATGATCGCACTGCAAAGCGATGTGTATTTTTTTTCTCATATCATGTGTTCTCGCTTTTAGAATTATTATATTGTGTGACATTGAATGAATTGGCCTCCCTTTGATAGGATGAGCATAGTCGGTCCTCAAGAGTCTCTTGCACAAAATGACTTCTTCAAGTGCGATGCCCTGATGTCCGTGTTCTGGTTTGCATTTACAGTTCATGGCCCAGTCCCTTCTTGCGTCTAGGAATTTAAAGGAGACTAAACCTAAATGCATAATATATAACTAAAAAAATGAGTAAACCATTTCATGGGTCAGTCCATATTTTTGCCTGCAAATTTAAATCAGAGTAGATATATTTGCTTTCATAATTTCTTTGCACACATTTGTTCTTTATAACCCACATTTCAAATTTTGACCTCATTATCTATGCTACACATATATAGCTTACCATGGTTTTTCCTTACAGCTAGAAGGCAACAGAGTCCATTGATCATGACTATCACATCAGTTTAATTTAGTGGATAAAGGAGTCTTATGAGTTTGAATAAGTTTAATGTAATTTGGTCTCATATATATCGGACATCCTTAACGTATTTTCTCCTAATGAAATTAGGACCTATGGGCTCTTTTCTTTTATTTGGTCTATTTAAACTCTAATGATGTTCTTTTGATGTCAATGCTTTTTGAGATTATATTTAACCATACACTTTGCGCCCAACGGAATATTCTGTATTAGGTCCCAGTAATTTGTAACCCCGAATGTAACCATGTACTTAATTATTGATCTGGGAGTATTCTGTATTGTTAGTCTGATGATGTACCACTCCCTGCGTTCTCATTTGCTTGCTTTTTAAGTCCCAATAATTCCTAAATCGCCAACACGACCGGTGGTGCATCCATGCACAATCATGCATCAATTTGATTCTTTCCCACCAAGCAGGCTAAATGGGCTCTTGGAATGGATACGTAGATGGCACAAAGTTATGATGTTTTAATTTTAGTATGAACTGTTGATGGATTCCAAAGGAATTCACACAATTAGCGTCTAACACAATAACCGAAACATGCCCGCGGGCACGCAATTCTTTCTAGTATATATATAGATGCACCCCCATTCCTTGAGACACGAGAGGCCGCGCAGCAGCACAAGCTAGCGTCGGCAGGGAAGCGAGAGATGGCTCACCTCGCCGGCGCTGCTGCCGTGCTTCTCCTCGTCGTCGCCAGCAGTACTCCTGCTCTTGCCGACAGGGCCGCGCTTGGGCGGAAGGGCGCTGCCACCATCGACGTCGAGCCGGTCGCCGAGAGCACAGCCGCGGCGGCGAGGTACGCCGTCATCTTCGACGCCGGGAGCACGGGGAGCCGGGTGCACGTCTTCAAGTTCGACAAGCAGCTGGACCTCGTCGAGATCGGCGATGACATCGAACTCTTCAACAAGGTACGTACGTACACGCTCATCATTTCAATGGATTATTATTTTTCAATTTAAACAGAAGCTCTATATTTCATTAAAGAAGAAAAGAACGCAAATTACGGACTAAAAAATTACGCTCCAACGAAGATCAATGCATAAGTACATAGCTGTTTCACAGCTTCCTCTCAAGATTTCTTTGTAAAAAAAAACAAATAATGCGATGAACCATGTAAGATTTGAGTATCGTATAAAATTTGTGATTATCTTTACCAATTCAGACAAAATTAGCTCTACACTTCATTTAAAGAAGAAAGAAATACAAATTTATATAGCATACATCCTTTCAACAAAGATAACACATAACTGTTTCACAGCTTTCTCTCACGATTCCTTTGTAAAAACAGAACAAATCATGGATGGACCACGTAAGATTCGAGTATCGCAGAAAATTTGAGATTATTTTTGTGATGAACATTTTTATCAACGTGCTAGCTACACCGTGACAAGCTGTTGATCCACTGTGCCGCCTGTTACCAACAAGGTTGCAGGAATCAATCTGATCACGACATGGACGGCTTCAGCTTTTCCTTTCCTTTCTGTGAGGGAAAAACACTACTTGCCAACATGATATTTTAAACCCAGAACCTCACAACTCTCCTCATGACTCACGCCTCACCCTTCTAACTAATCCATCCACGCGTGCTCTCTGACGAGAGTAGGACAATCATTCCTTTTAGCATTTCGAAAATAGGGCTTCTACAACCGGTTGGAGACACGACTGGCTTCTGTCCTAACAAATCAGTACTGGTGCACCATCATAACGGGTTGATATCCAACCGGTAGTGATGGATCGGTAGTAATGTCTAGTTCTCTAGTAGTGAAAAGGGATGAAAACGAAACTCACAGACAAACAAACAGAGATGCATGAAACGTACCACACGTGTAGGGGGCCCTCCATATATAAATGATCAGGATCGATCGAGATGTGAATGTGGTTCAAGTTGATGCATGTGAGCTTGATATGCCACTGTACAACGTACAGTTGTCGCAGTACGTGTTTCACGTACTGATAAGACGGTAATATTATAAAATATCTTCTTTACTCCCTTCGGCAAAAAAAATAGTTTTTATCGTAATATTATTGGACGTAGTATATTTTATATCTAACCCTTTGTTTAGAGAACGTCCTTGCAAAAAACTACACTAGTGGTATAAAAATGCTGACACCAATCTAGGTTGTTAGATTTACAGGAATTGACAACTTGCATTTATTTTAATGTACCGTAAAGTTTTCAAAAAATTTTAATGTTTTAGATACATATATACACCCAAACTTTTAAACCTTGACTATATATGTCATTTAAAATATTTTGATTAGATGCATAAAAAGCATATATGCGTAGATTAATCTCGAAAAGTATTATCATAATATTACAAAGTTTTATTGAGTTTAAGAATAAATTACAGAAGTAATAGTGATGTCGAGAATGAGATTCAGGGTACTCATTCATTCTGGCTGACATGACACATGCAGAAAAAAATAAAATAATGAGATACAAATTCGACTCCACTGCATGCACGTTTTACATGTGTGGCTATGCAATTCTCTACATATGTACATTGTTTTTTTTTCAGTATATATGTACATTGTTGTGCAGATGATTTTCTAGCACCGGATGTAATTTAATTCGGTAGATTCTTAATTTAATTTGGTAGATTCTTTTTGCACATATATACGCATGTAATCTGCTGCACGGCGCAGGTAAAGCCCGGGCTGAGCTCATATGTCGGCCACCCTCAGGAGGCTGCAAACTCCCTAGCCACCCTCCTTGAGAAGGCTCAGGATGTTGTCCCTCGCCGTCTTCAGAAAACAACTCCGCTTAAACTTGGGGTAATTCATCTAAAATCCAAAAATACGTCAGATTTTTACAGCATCTCTAGGTAAGTATGAATATCACTGAATATTAATCGCATCAATTCCGTCAAAATTGCAGGCAACTGCTGGGCTAAGGCTCATCGGAGACGACAAGGCAGATCAGATACTTGAGGCGGTAGATGCTTCATCAGTTCATCTCCTCCTAATCAACACAATCGTGCCATACGTGTAATATCTGATTGATTCTTGGTGCTAGGTCCGGGATCTTGTCCACACCAAGACCAAGTTTCAGTACAACCCAAAATGGATCAGTGTTCTTGAGGGGTCCCAAGAAGGCTCCTACCTATGGGTGTGTAATGTGTATACATGAACTTTCAGGCTCATTCAGAGATCTAGCCATATGGTAGCTAGCAATGTTGTGCACTTGCATCTTCAGACTCTGATCAATGCAGATGCTGGCATGTGTTTGCAGGTTGCTCTGAACTATCTGCTAGGTAAGCTGGGAGGGGATTACTCCAAGACGATTGGTGTGGTTGATATGGGGGGTGGATCAGTGCAGATGGCATACGCGGTCTCTGCAGATGCTGCTGCAAACGCTCCTGCATTGCCTGAGGGGAAGGATCCCTACATCACAAAGGAGTACCTCAGGGGAAAGGACTACAACCTCTATGTCCACAGGTTAGTTTTGACACTAATTAAAATGTTCTAGCAAAATTAAGTACCTGTAGCAGTACGGACAAATGCTGAAAATGCTTTACATTGTTAAGTAGTGCAGGCATTGACTGATGAACCCGTGAAGTTTGTCGAAAATTTACTCCATAAGAAAACATGAAACGAGTGTGTAGTACGTTTTAAACTTTTTTTGGGTTAATGAAAACGGTCGGTTGGTGGCTATATTTGCAGCTACTTGTACTATGGCCTTTCAGCCGCTCGCGCAGAGATCTTGAAGGCAAAGGATGGACCATTCAGCTACTGCATGCTGCGTGGGTTCACTGGTATGTACCACGTACTACTTACTCCTCTGTAGCAACAGGACAGACATGCCATTTTCTTTTCAAGATTTTTTACGGTTCTTAAGGAGGTAATGGGAGATATTATAATTTCTAATATTAATTTGTGATACCTTCTGATATCTTAACACTGAGAAGGTACCACAATACTAGAAATTGTGATACCTTTTGGTACCTCCTCAATGACTATAAAAAAGCTCTTTCTTTTCTTGCATTGTCTATGCTACACCGGGGGTACGCCTAAGAGGTCATTGCCGACCGTAGGATTAAACACGTGCAGTTCATGTAGATTCATCGGCTTACCTCTAGAAGGTTAATTAATTAAGAGATCGCTAGGCCATGCAGTGGATCAAGTAAAACGCATGTAGCTCAGTTTATAACTAGGAAATGATTTACACATCGGTGATGGATCTGTCTGGTATCAAGGCAACTACACCTACAACGGGGTGGAGTACGCGGCGGCGGCGTCACCGGAAGGCGCGGTGTACGACAAGTGCAGGGAAGAGATCCGCAGGGCGCTGAAGCTGGACGCGCCGTGCGAGGCGAAGAACTGCACCTTCAACGGCGTGTGGAACGGCGGCGGCGGCGCCGGGCAGGCCAACCTCTACGTCGCCTCCTTCTTCGACAAGGCTGCGCAGGTACGTGCGTACGTAAACATTTGCAGATGGAATCTACCTATCGATCGATCGACCGATCCGGCATGAATGGATTAACCATCATCGTCTATGTATGGGTGCATGCAGTTTGGGTTCATCGACGGCGACGCGCCGAGCGCCAAGTCCACCCCGGCGGCGTTCGGCGCCGCCGCGGCGAAGGCCTGCTCGCTGAGCGCCGACGAGGCCAAATCCTTGTACCCTAGGCTCCTCGACCCGCCATACGTCTGCATGGACCTCCTCTACCAGTACACGTTGCTCGTGGAAGGATTCCGTGAGTAGACGGGATGTTGATCTGAAGCATGTAGTACGTTGAGGTGGATATCATATCGATTGTGTTTCTCACCTTGATCTGCAGGTCTGGAGCCGACGAAGGAGATGACGCTGGTGACGAGGGTGAAGTACGGCGAGTACTACATCGAGGCGGCGTGGCCTCTGAGCACCGCCATTGAGGCCGTGTCCCCGAGGAAGCGGCTCCAGGACGATGCATAATCAATTCACAGTAGGGTACGTAGCATGATCACACGTGTCTCCCGCGGTTGATGTAGCATGATCAGGCGTGCGTGCGATCTGTATCGCTCCATCCATGGATGAGTAGCACTCTCATCCTGATCCTACGACCTATCCAGTAATAATGCCTGACGACCGACGAGAAATCAGGCACGCCTATATATTCATGGCGTTGGGGTTTCTAAGGTTTGAGTCCTCGCTACTCGTGTTGTTCCTGGACAGTATTATGCAGTCTCACCCAGTGCTGTAGCTTCTCGAAACTGTTTTCTAAGGGTGTGTTTGGTTTGAGGACAAGAGTGGATGGGATCGTTCCATCCATGTGTTTCTGGGATGGGACGATCCGAACAGCCTGTTTGGTTGGTTGAAATTTGGGATGAGCCATTTTTTGTCGATAAATTTGGATGAGTGTTGGATGGGATGAGAGTGAGGAAGAGAGGGGAGAAGTGGGGAAGAAGAAGCGGCGGGAGAGAAGAAAGGGGCATGGCGAGAGAGAAGGAGGCGGTGGGAGAGAGAGAAGGCGGGGATGGGGACGGGGCGGGACGGGGGAGAGGAAGAGCGTGGCAGGGAGCGAAGAAGAAGGCAGAGGGGAGAGGCGGGGAGGGAGAGGGGAGGGAAGGAGGAGAGAGGAGGAAGGAGGAGGAAGAAGCATGCAGAGGAAGAGAAGGGGGGGACAAGCATGGATTCAAGCAAGGCAAGACGAAGCCAGTGACAAGTACAAGCAAGAAGATCAAGCAAGCAAAACTAGAAATCATCGTGCATCATGCAATTGCATTTTAATGAATTTCACTAAAATTTAAAACTTTTCAAAAATAAGTATGTTACATTAGATTTTGATCTTATAAATCAAATAAATTGGCTGTCTAAATAAAAGAAGATTTTTAAATGAGATTTCCTAGCTTTTAAAACAAATTTAGCAGCAAAGATATTTGTTTTTAAATAAGATTTTAAGATCTTGCAAAAGCAAAACCTTCAATAAATTGAATTATCAAGATAAAATAATTTATTTAAGTTTTAAAAATACCTTAATTCCCATAAAGAAAATATTTTTGAGCTCATCATTTCAAATAAAAGGCATAATAAAAAAATTTTGCATTCACAATGTTTTAAATGCAAAATGTTTACTAAAAACCTATTATAATAATTTGAAAATTTATAATTTCAAAGTTACATTTTTAAAACAACAATTTGAACTTGATTCAAATAAGATTTTAAAATTTGCAAATTAGGTTTAAATAAAATAAATTCCTATTTAAACCTACCTATTTTCCCTCTCTCCATTTTCTCTCTCTCTTACATGTAGGGCCCACTCCTTTTCCCAACCTGCCACCTCACCCCTCCCTTGCCAGTCCCTTGTCTCATCCTCACGCAGCCCCCTCCCCTTGCTTTCTCCCCACGCAGCCATTTATCCCTCTCTACCCTCACTGCCTCTCTCCCTCCACCCGCCAGCAGGGCCGCTCCCGAGCCGATTCCCTCCGCCACCTCCTCCCTCTCCCCCCCGTAGCTCCGTTTTCGCCGCCTACCATCGCCGGAGTTCACCAGAGGCCGCCGCCGAAGCCGTCTCGCCCCTGCACCCCGTCGAGGCGATTGCCACGGTAATTATCCCCCCTCGTGGCCTTTCCTCCCTCCCTGGGACCCTCCTAATTCCTTCCCACCACCGGCACCGCCTCTTCCACGCCGGAAACGGCCGGCGACGTGTCACTCCTTCCACCCAACCCCGCCACCCGCCGCCTCGGCCTGCCCCGCGCGCAGACGCCACCCCAACCTCCCCAGATCTCTCCCTTTCGCACGACCCACCGTTTTCCCCATTTCTCCGTGGCCGGATCCACTAGCACCGCCATGCCACCGCCGCAGCATCGCGATCCACGCCGCCGTTCTTCCCACGACCGACCCCACCCCTGTGGTTCGCGCGCCTCCTCCATCTTTTTCCCCACCTAATGGGCCGACGCGACCGCCGCATTCGCCGCCGCCGCCGCCCCCGAGCCGCCACTTCTGTTGCCTCTGTTTACGGGCCATCGGCAGACGGTCCCACCCATCGATCGTGCCCGCGGGTGGCCGACCAGCGATGCCCGGAAGGCCTTGACGAAGCCACGTTAATCGTCTTTGTTGCCGAGAAACGCGAGCCGCCTCGCCATATTGGTCGCCTCCCCGCCACTCCCGCGCGCAAGCCGCGACGAGCTCTGTGCAGTCTGCTAAGCAGAATAACACCGTCTTTGGCCACCACTGCACGCATACTGGTTGGCTGCTCATGTATGCGCTGCTAAACCTATTTGGTGGTCAGCACAGCATGGGCCACACCCGACCGGCTGAGCCCACCTCTTTTCCTATTTCTCTTAAATTAATAACCCATGTCATTTTCCTATTTTTAGTTCCATAAGTTTAAAAATTCCAAAGCACATTTTATAATGTTCATAAAAATGTATTCTATCATTCAGTAAATTTCCATAATTCATTAAGCATGTTTTATTTTTTGCTTAATTTATATGCTAAGGAAAAATACCCTTACTTGATTATTTAGATAATTTTATTTTAATAATTTGTAAACAACCATTATTTTAACCCAAGAGATCACATGAACCTATTTGAGATGAATATGAACATGAGCATGCATATTATTATAGTTTATATAAATTTCTAGGTATAAGATGATGCATTAAATAAATTTAAAATTATAAAATGCTTTCATAAAATAAAAACAATGACAATTCAATTATCTTATAGTTATTTTCTGCATTGTTATTCCATAGAAAATGATTTATCTAATTACTTCTAATAGTTAATGCCATTTTAAACAGCAAAATCGATTTTCCAAAATCTTAAAATCAAATACAAGTATTACTTTATCATATTCATGCATATGCATTCATTTATTTCTGCATGCTTATTTTCCTGCAATTCGTTGAATGCTTGTCGTTTGCTATCGTTAGATTCGACCGGATCCGTGTCCGGAACTGAAGCTCACAATGGGCAGGAGTACGACTACAGTCACGGCAAGTCATTGTTGACATTTTTCCCAAATACCTTTGACCATGTTGAAACCTAGATTTACAAATGTTTTATTAGAAGTTTGATAAATGTGTATAGTTATGTTAAGTAATCATCGTCATATGAGTAGGAATTTAGTTAAGGGTCTAATACACTTTAATTATGCTATTAATCCTGATTTTGGTAACCTTAGGCTAGTTAATCCATAATTACTTGCCACTCCTTGATTAGCTGTTTAATCTTGCTTAGACATGCTATCAGGCATTAATTGATAATCACCACATGATGAACACTTCACCCGATTTAATATCTATTTTAATTCAAAGTATCTCTCTGTTTGCAAAGTGCTTGTTTAATTAGCAGTAGCAGGGTGCTACTACGGGAAAAGTGTTAGTGCCAGGTGGCGGGTATGTCACCTGGGGGTTTCTGAAAAGTTTGTAAAACTTGATTGGGGTGGACGGATTGATTGCCTGGTGCAGTAAGCACGAGAATCGGGTCCAGTGTGGGAACCACCCTAGTCCCTAAGGACCGATACCTTGTGGTTGTCAAAACTAAGTAGAACAGTGCGACCATGAGTGCCTGTATGGGCGGAACCTGGCTGAGTAGCTTTTGAACTCCTAGTTTGGACATCCCGTGTGGTGGAGTAGGCGCGAAGCATCCGCTAACCTACCGAGCTCAAGAGGGGCTTCACCAACTGAGATACCAGTATGCGGTGGAAACCTTAGAGGGGATGCCAAGCTAGGAGCGAGATTGTCAAAGGCCTTGTGGTGATCATTTTCCTTTGGGTGATTCCTAGGAAAAACCACCTCTCATGGGTAAAACGTGCGACCTCTGCAGAGCGTAAAACTTTCTAAAAAGCCGTGCCCACGGTTAAGGGCGGACGACGGTGGGTTGATCACAATGGTAGTTTTCTCTCCTCTCTTTCTCAGTGTTTTAAAGAAGAAAACCGTCAGGTGCCGTGTTTGTTTTGGGAGCCTACGATGGTTAGCCGTGAGGAGATGACTTCGGTGGTTTAGCCGACGTGTGGTATTATGCATACGGTGGTTAGCCGTCGAGAGTTATTGGTCCTTCGGTGGATTAGCCGTAACGAAAATGTTTTTGGTAAAAACCACGATTTGTATCGTGAGCCAGCCTTTGGGGCATGAGCCGGCTGGGGCCAGATGATTTAAATGTTTTATGAAATAATTTGATTACTTTATTTCTTTCCGAAATTGCTTTAAAAATCTTAGGCAAACTATTTCAAAATTTGTTTTCCGCAACGGAGCCCTACCTTTCCTTTGTCTAAACCCTGCATATGCACATGTCAATTGACTTGCGAGTATTTGCACCAATACTCACCCTCGCTTTGCTTGCTGGGTCATGATTCGACGCCAGCGGTGTGGAGTACTATTGCAACCCCGAAGATGGAGACCCCGAGGCCGACGTCTTCACTGATGGAGTCCAACACGAGGAGTATACCGACGCCTAGGGCTGCGTTCCTCCAGCTTTGCTTGTGGGGAAATGTTTAGGTTTTTATCTGGTTCTATGGGTGTATTTTGAGGCCTTAATTGCCTTTGTAAAGACTTACGCTTTTGTAAGGCATTCGAGCCAATCTTTTGTAACCACGCCGCTAGGCGCACTCTGATGTAAACATATGTAAATTAATCGACATGGTTTTGATCCAAGTTCTGTTGTCTGTGTGTGCTAGCTACTGATCCAGGGACTAGCACAGGTAAGCACAGGTGGGACTTTCCCTCCGCCAGGGGGGTCCCGACATGGCGGGACGGGCGGCGCGGCAAGACGGGCGGCGGCGGCGCGGCAAGACAGACGTGGATGAGGCGCGTGGGAGAAAGGAGTAGCGGAGTAAAAAGTTGGATGGCTCCATACGTGAGATTTTGGCGTACCCCTCCATCCAGGATCTGGGAGGAATATTCCCTTCCTGGGATGGTTCCATCCACCCTGCTCCCCAAACCAAACAGCCCAAAAATCTAGATGGGATGGTCCTATCCACCCTTATCCACCCAACCAAACAGACCCTAAAACTCTTACAGCGGCATACACATAACGATCGGTTTTTAAGCTCTTAAAGTTTAGAATATAATTCACCCAGTATAATCCACATAGGGAAAGATACAACATTGGCGCATGCACGTGAGTAAGGCTATCAGGATCAGATCTAGCATGATTTCCAGTGTCAGCATCAGCATCAGTGTGTATCACTCTTCTCTCCCTCAGGTCCGTTCAGCACAAATGCCAACAATGCCAAGTGCCAACCCTAACTCAGAAATCACTCCTCGAGAAACGACCATCCAGCAAGCACACAAACCGAGCAGATTTCACTTGTTTTTTATAGAGGAAGAGCATCCACGAGTTCCCTGTGGAGATATACTGTGAATGATTCCTACATTGGTTGTTCCGTGTCACCCTGCTAGCTCGACCACACAAACTTCGGCAAAAGTTATTTATGCATGCTTCTCCAGTGCATGGTACGAGTAGATGTCATGCCCCCTTTTCGGAAAATTCAATCAATTGTACGTTGTTGTACAAGATCAATCACTATTCTAGTCTCTGCTAATACATAGCATGCATGAGAAACTATTCAGAAAACTATTGGCAAATCGTCTCTCCACATACATCACCGAGTTAATTGGCCCCTGCCAAAGTGCATTCATCAAAAAGACACATCCAACACAACTTCCTTTTTGTCCAAAATAAAGCGAAGCTCTTTCATCGCTCAAACACACCTATACTCCGGCCATTTGGAGATCGAATCCTTGAGTGGGAGGTTCGGGAATCCATAAGGGCGGTTGGAGCAGAGGCGTAGGTAGATGTAATCGACGGGGAAAGAGCCCTCACCGGTGCGGAACAGGGAATAGAATTGAAGAAGAAGACTAATCGTGGGCATGATGCCTAGGTATCCCTCGCACAAGTGCGAGAAAATGTCTAAGATGAGAATGGAATTTGGATTGAGGTTGGCGATTTCACAATCACAATGTGCAGGCACGACCTCTAGGAACTTGCTTTTGGGTATGTGAAGGCCGCAAACAGAGAAAAGCTTGAAGGAGATGATCTCATCCTTCGCTGGTCTTGCTCACTCCTAGTTCCACCATGGGATCCGACGCGACGGCAAGAAGGCAAGGAAGCAGGGAACGGATTTGAGACTGGGGAGATTGAATGTTAAGTGCTTTTGGGAATTAGGCATAAATGCGAGTGTGGAGTTTGATCCGCGGCGAAGATCCTTATCTATGGATAAGAGGAAAGTAAAGAGATACGACCGGACATAGCCCGGAACCATCTCCGCCCGTTCGCGAAACGACGCATGTTGCACAGTTTTTGAACCTGTCTAATGAAAGCACACTACTGCGAAGCACCTAGTAACGGGCGGATTTCTCCAAGGTAACCATTGGGAACTGATCGCATCAAGTTACCTCGTTGCGGTAGGAGGTGCCTATGTGGCCGGAGCAAACTCATTCCCCGAGTATACATGTTCGGACCTGAGCATGTATGATCGAATGTTGTGATAGTGATACGTTGCAAGTAACCAATCCTTCCGTTGGGTCAAAAGGCTCAAAGGGAAGGTCTAGCCAAGCAGTTTTTCACTTGAGCCTTAGGGGCTAACTGTTGGGGATTGGATAAAATGTTAAAATTACATAATTACCTCTAGACAGATAGCTCGAAACCCCTTAAGATTACCATTGGAAGTCGTACCCGAGGAGAACCCTGTGGGCCTATAAGGTCATGTCTACACGAGCATTACCGAAATAACACGGGCCTGAGAGACTCCTCGAGCATACATGCTCAGATCCGAGCATACATGCTCGGATACGGGCATACGCCATATGATCAAGCGCACTCTTCCAGAGACCCCTTTTGCCCAGGCGTAACCGTCACTTCGGAGAAGGCACCCACGACGTCCATGATCTCCCTGCCGTTGGCCACGACACGGGTCCGGTGCAACAATTAAGGAGGCTTTAGGGCGCGTTAATTCCATTATTATCTATAACCTTCCATAAATAACGGAGTTAGTGCGTTCCGTCGTAGTACTGATATGGCAGGTATAAATACCCCCTTTTTTTGACCAAGGGGACAGAACAGACACACAGAGGAGAGAGCTTCCATTGTAACACTCATATCAACATAGTAACATAAGCATTGAAGTAGGGTTATTATCTCCATCGCGAGAGGCCTAAACCAGGATAAACCAACTTTCTCCTTTGTCCCATGTTTTGAACACCCTTCGGCATCTCTAAAGCTAAATCTCTATGAAAAGGGGCCTGATTAATCCCTCATTCAAGTAAACTCGGTGAGGAACAAATTTTCCAATCATCGACACAATGAATCCAAGCAGTTCTTCTGCCATGTGTTAAAGAAAAGCTAAAGTAATGAATGATGTTGAGCATAGAGTGGTAAGTTGGCTCATCTCCACCGTCCACTGTAAAATTGATGCTCCACAATGACCTCAGCTCGCAACGCCTCCCACACCCCCATACCCCAACTATGCAATGCCAATTCCCAACCACCCAGTGCCTCACGCAAGCCCTAGCTAGATTTACCCCCCCCCCTACACCTATGCATCTGACTGGCCTCATTGTTGCCACCCCGCATGGATAATTATCGATGTCACCTAGATTGGCCTTGTTGTCACCTGGTCCTCCTGGACCCGTGTGGTTGCCACCCCGGCCAACCTCGTTATGGTTGCGAGGAAGATGGGGAGTGCCGTCGCGCGAGGGTGGGAAGAGGAGAGAAGAAAAGAGTGCAACTGAGGGGTGGGTGATGGCGCCTAGGGAGAGTAGAGGACGACAAGGCGGCGGCAACTCTGGGAGAGGTTGTGGAAAGGTGTGGAGCCAGCGAAGGGGGTGGATAAGGGTATGACGACGTCGAGGAAAGGTTGAGAATGATGGGGCGATGAAGCCGAGAAATAGGGAAAGGAGTTGGTGGCGCCACTGCCAGGTGAGGGAGAGGGCCAGATGGGAGAAGGGTGGGTGTCGATACCACGTGAGTAAGTAGAGAGGAGGGTACATCGCAATGGGTTAGGTTTTAGGTTGGATGGACCAGTGAGGGTGTTAGGGTTAGGTTGTTATGGGTCGATCCTCTCTAGTAAAATGTAATAGGATTTTACAAATAGTAAATATTATGTGTTTTTATTTACAACATACATAGTTAGATTTTATATTATGTTTATCTAAAATCTATTGCAACACACAGGCATTCAGCTAGGTAAAGTAAAAAGATCTGACAACAACAACAGGACATATTGATGTCCCATGTATCATCCTCCCCAAAAACAACAACATCAAGGATTCCAAACAAGAAGCAAGAGGTGTTGCATGACCAGCTCAAATTCGGCAAGGCACTTTTTGAGCTTCAGGTGCTTCTAGTAGTTTGATGAATTTGTTAGCACCAAGAAGCATAACCTCTCATTCACATCTTTCTTTTGTAGACCTACCCAGTAGCACAATAAAGCAAAAAGGTACGAATTATCTCAACAAAAGTTTTGAGAACTTTTCCTTCATAGCCATGTTTTCTCCCCTGGCAGGGTTTGTTGACATCAAGGCAACAACTATGCAATGTTAGTAGTAACATTCAGGCATAAGGCAGTAACCCTCACATAAATTTGCTAACTAGACAACTAAAGAAAAGATGATGGGTAGATTCCATCTCATTGCAAAAATAACAAATAGGATTTCCTTGACATTTTCTTTTTCTTGGGTTATCCTTGGCTAGAATAGCTTTTTTTTTCTATAAGCCACATGAAAGATCTTGTTTTTTACAGGAATGTTCACTTTCCAGATATGATCACACACACATAGGAATCTCCTCCCATTACATCCTCCAGGTGATTATACATAAGCTTGATCGAAAATCTTTTGTGAACGCCTTTAGTCCAAGAACACTTATAAGGACAATCAAAAAAATAATTGGCTTCAAATGATTCAACTTAGTTTTCCATTTGTCATGTAAACAACGAATCAACCATCCTCTAAAAGCTGAAGTCCAACTTTTATTTCTACCATCATGACTATTGATCTCCTTGTCTATACAAATATCATAAATTTCAAGCATTAAATCTTGAAGAGTTGATGTACCATACCAAATGGCATCCCAAAAGCTAATTAATTTGCCATTACCAACTACAAAACATCTGTCCATGAAGTAAATTTTTAAAAAAATTTAACAGAGCAGACCAACAAGAGGAACCTCCACTTTATGACCAATATGATAAACTAGGTTGTTTCTTATATACTTAGCTTTCAGATCAACAAGAGGAATCCCCGACATACTCACAGATCTTGAGTAGCATGCATCTTGTTTGATTTTCCTATAAATTATTTTTCTAGTGTTGACTACACTTTTGCATCAGTGATCAAAGTCCCAACTTGCTCACGGATTGTTGGCTCCATACTCCCCAATAAGCACACTAACACTCTACCATTAGTTTTGTGACATCCTCATTTTTTCAAAAAAATAAATAAATAAATAAATAATTTTAAAAAATAATATTTCATCTGCATTTTGCATTAAAGTTTTAAAATTTTAAACTTTGCAAATGAGCATGTCACATTTTCAAAAGTTTTGTTTTTGCATGACATATTTAAAAACCATTTCATTTTCTAAATTAAATTTCGCATTCTTAATTTGCTTTTAACAAAAACCAATTGTTATTTATAATTTCAAACTGAATCTATTATATTTTGTTTAAAATTTATTTACAGCTCTAAACTAATTTCTAAAAACCTTTCCTTTTTCTCTTTCTTTCTTTCTTTCTTTCTTCTCTCAATGACGAGTGGGTCCCGCGCGTCATCCTCATTTTCTTTTCTTTTCTTTTCTCTTTTCTTTCTCCACTTCTCTCTCCCCGCCACCTACCCTCCTTTCACTGCCAACTCCACCACCTGGCAAGCAACCCGTTCCTCCCCTTTTTCTTCTCTCTCTCGTTCTTTCTCTCCCTCACTTCTCCAACCAGCCACCTCCTCTCCCTTTCACTCACTCTCACTCCACTTCCCACTACTCCAACCTGCCGGCCACTTCCTCCTCCCCGCCAGCCACTTCCGCCGCCGTTGTCGCCGTCGCCGCCGCCGGTGAGCTCCTCCCTCCTCTCCTTCTTCCTCTTCTCTTCCTCCTTCTCTCCTCTTCTTCCCTCTTCTTCTTTCTTCTCTCTCTCCTCTCCTCTCTCTTTCTTCTCCCTCCCGTGCTGCATGCATGTGCACGCATGCTGCGTGCGGCCGCTGCCCCTTCTCCTTCTCCTTCTTCCTCCCTCTTCTTCCTCTCTCTTCTTCTTCCTTCTTCCTTCTCCCTCTTCTTATCTTCTTCCTTCTTCCCTTCTCTTTCTCTCTCTAGTGCTCTGCTGTGCATGCATGTCGTGTGCATACGCTCGCCGTGGCCGCGCCTTGACGTCGCCGCCGCCGCCGTCGGCCTACTTCTCCTTCTCCTTCTTCCTTCCTTCTTCTTCTTCCTCCTCCTCCTCCCTCTTCCTCACTTCTTCTTTCTTCTCCTTTCCTCCTCTCCTGGAACCTTGCATCGTGTGTCGGCCCTCGGCCGGCCAGCTGAAGGCCTTGCATGGCCGCCTCTCTCTCTCCCTTCCCCTCTTTCTCTCTCCTCTCTTCTTCTCTCTTCTTTCTCTCTTTTCTCCTTTCTCGTCTTGCATGCATCTGATTTGCATGCAGCTTGCATGTCATCGCCATTGCCGCCGCCTGTGTCGCCAGCCCACACTTGTGCCCACCTCCCCCCTGGCTCCCTTCTCCTCTCTCTCTTCTTTTCTCTCCCTTCTCCTCTCTCTCTTCTTTTCTCTCTCTTCTTTTCTCTCCCTTCTCTTCTCTCTCTTCTCCTCTCTCTCCTCTCTTCTCTCTCTCTTATCCACGGACCGAGCCCGTGTTGGGCCTTTTGGACCGGCCCAGGCCAACTTTGGCAGCCTTTTTCGCACTGTACAGCCCAGCCCTAGTGAACAGTGCTCTTTTCTATTTTTTGGATTTTCCAGAGAATAGGATTCCTTGTCTATTTCTCTACGTATTCATCCGAACTCCGATTCCGGTGATTCAAGTTTCTATAAATTCATAAAAATCATATCTTCCTACTGTAATTTTATATAATTTTTAATATTTACTTACTGTGTTGATTATTTATTGTTTATTGCTTCGTTTTGCGTACGCTAGATCATGTCGGCGACGAAGGAGAATTCCTCGACGCCGCTGACGTCCAGCAAGACCCCGGAGCTCTGGAAGGCAAGTCTTTCCCCTAGAATCCTAATTTCTAGATTTTACCAAAACTGCTAATTAATTAAATATGCGTATTTATTTTATAAATTCCCAGTGCATGCCGTTCATTTATATGTTATGCACCCATTACCATGAAAAACCTTAGGATAAATTATATTAAATGCTGTCCTGTTGTTTTAAATATTAATTGGCTTAGCAATGCTTAGTTAGACATCGAGGAGTGATCTCCCCCAGCTGTATCATTATTAATTTCATTTTGAGAATTGTGTATCGGAGAATGGTACTGGTGAACTTGGTTATGGTGGGCTTGATCACCCTTTAATTAAAATTTGACCAACTAATAATGGGGATCGGGAGCGGATGGAATGTATGGTGGGTGCTTTTGTGTATGAGACTTGGGTTTGTGTTTGGCTGCCGCTCCGAGAATAAGGACCGACGATTGTGACGGGTTTAACCAAGATATCCCCGTACGACCGCAAGCTCGGTATGGGACGAACCTGATCTGGAGGGAGAATAACATCCGGTTTGTCACGGTACGTGCACTGTGGGTAAGGTCCCGAGGGATGTGTCATCGCCGGTGCATTGCCCGGGGGGTTGGAACTTCGGGATACTTGTGTGAACATCAGGTATGGTCGAAGCCACTGGGGTACTTGTGTGGATATCAGGTATTACCATGGCAAGGTCGGTATCGACGATTTGTGTCGGCAATATATTTTATAGGGCTACGCGAAAGATCACAACTATGATGGTAGCACAGGGAGCCGAATTTATACAGGTTCGGGCCCTGAGGGGGAGGTAATACCCTACTCCTGTGCTCGTGGATTGTATTATGGTGGATCTCACGGATGATGAGATGAGATGGATACAGGATTGTTGGATGATATGAGATGTCGAACTAGGGGCCCCTGACCCCCTTTATATAGTGCAAGGGGCCGGGTTACAGATAGGTTCCCTAATCCGTATAAGGAAGATAAAGATATAACCGAGTTGGTTATGCCTATATCTGAGTATTCGAGTAGGAAACGAGTTCGTTTCCTAGCTTGTAGAGCAAGTCGGGCCGCGCCAGCCTCCAAGCCCACCTTCTAGAAGATCCATGCAACTCGGCCCAAAGAGGTGGTACGTCCAACAGTATATCTCGGGATACCCGGGGCCCATGTTATCCACAGTCGGGGTTAGACTTCTAATGGATTTTGTTATGGTACCTTTCGACGGGAGGGTACTGTATCTTGCGGGTAAAGCATACAACCTCTACAGAGTGTAAACCCATTCGAATGGTTGTGCTCCCGGTTAAGAGCGACTTGGGGCTCCTTACAACGTAGCTTTACCTTAATTAATATGACCCGGGTAAGGTTTTTCGGCATGTGTGCCGTTGCTAGATGAGAATGAGATTGGCATACGAGATTTTAGAACATGTGATGATGACTTGAGAACTATGATATATGCGAAACTTGAGTTTGAGAATGAGTACCTAGTTATTTCTTGGTTTATTATGAGAATTGCTATTTATTCATTTACTGTTTTATTAAATGCTTTTATACTTCTAGGTTAAATGGTTTTATGCAAAATAACCCTCAGCTTTCCTAGGATGAGTCTTGACCTGGCCCTTCCCAGGAAAGACTTGCTAGCATTCGCATGCTAACCCCGCCTTTCATGCGGGGCTGTTCCTATCGTGAGCAGGTCAGGAGTTCGAGGACGCGCAGGACTTCGTTGCTGTTTTCCTGGAGATGGATCCGGACTTCTAACTGCTTTCTAGATCAGCGTGTGTCTGTGGCCATGATGGGTCGCCACTTTTGGTTTACCTTGTTATTTGCATTAGTCAGGACCTAATACTATGAACTAATGTAATCTATTTGCTTCGCAGCACTCTGATTTACTTCTAGTTAATGCAGTGTTGGCAATGGTACTGTGCTTCTGTTTTCTGTGGGTACGTGCACTGATCCTTGGGACACGTACTGTTAACACAGAGGGGTTCGGTTAGTAAAACCGGGCTTCGACAAGTTTGTTTGTTGATAACATTATCCTTGGTTAGTTCCTTCTCATTGGAAAACAATAAACCTTCATACTCATGAGAACTCAAAATCAATTAAGCATGGCAAGCCCAAATGATGTAATTATGTGAACCCGACAATTTCACAGGGTTAGATTCAAGGGCATGTTTAATAGTTTCTGGAATTACATTTAGCTATTGTTGGAATCATATGCCTTATCCTCACTAGCACCTTTGGTTTAGCTCAGAGATAGCAGGGCATTGTTGTGGTTCTAGACACCTCTCTTGTCGTTGGATTCACATCAAAATTCGTAAAACTGCCTCTACCCCTCTACCTCAAGCACTTTTGCAAAAAAAAAAATCAAAGTTTTAAAGTCTTGGACATTTGCTCTCCTCCTCTCTCCCTCCCCCTTCTTATCCCTTCCATCCTCCTCCTAGCCAACTCTGCCTCATGCCACCGTGCTGTCAGCTCCGCCCCCGACCACCGTTCCTAATTGTCGTCCCCCACATCTCTCCCTCCTCCCCTACCCCTGGTTGTCAAGGCCCCAAGTCATGCGTCCTATGGGTGACTATTAGTGCACCACCACTCTCCTCGCTACCGGCCATGCCCCTATCATCCTTCGCTGCTCTTCTTTTCTTTAGGACGGTAGCATGGCGGCATGGTGAGCTGTGGTGGCCATGGTGGTGGAGCAGCTGGGAGTGCAACAGTGGCGGCATCTAGCCACGGGATGGGAGGAGAGAAGGGGAGGAAGAAGTAGGAGCTCACATAGGAATTGGATGATTTTGAGGGTTTTTTTTGCAAATCTGCAAGAGAGAGGAGGTGGGGCTACGCATGGATCTCAAAGCAAGATTCAATGGCAACATGCAAACATGCCTTGAATCACATATACCTGGGGGAAATCTGCTCTCGGCAAAAAAAAATTGAGCCTCGCGCATCAGCAAGAGGCCTAGCTCTGATGGTTATCCTTTTCTCGCGGCAACTCCCCCAAAAATCTCGGTGAATGTCTCCATCGCCGAGTAAATTTCGAGCAACAACAGCAATTCAAAGAGAGGAGACACAAAGGATCTGGCTTCCCTTGAATCGTACTAGATCGACCAGTTATGATGCTATCTTGAATAAATTAGGGATTTGAGAGCTAGGGTAGGAGAGAAGGATACCTGGAGTTGGGAAATTTTTCAGATTGATCGCTTCCATCCCTCTCTCTGTAATGCATCTAATATTCTTTTCACTTTACATATTAGTCCCTATCGTCTTACGTAATTACAATGCTTCACGCCAACATTAATTCCTCCTCTAGGCATGGATTCTTACTGAAGCGATCCTCCTACCCTCCTACAAGCACCTACCTCTATCCTATGTGGCAAAAAAAAAACTGGTTTTTCTTCTAATTAAGCACCTTAATTGTACATGGCCTTAACCCCCTATATATGTTCCTCCTATATCCATCGATCGATATGTACATGTTAATACATGAAGTACCATAGCAACAACAGATATATTGATTATTCTGCAAATTACTTAAGTTCGGTAAAGATGGCAATATAACACAACACAAACACATGTATATATATGATCACACACTGGCTAGTAGCGACACGATCGATCTTACGCACGGTGCAATGGTCTAGCACACGCACGGCAGATCTCTAGCACTGGCATGCGATGTCTCTTAGGTGCTTGTATTTGTACCCTGCCGGAGCTGGGGTGCACGCCCTGACGTAGACGCCGACGGCGTCGAGGAGCCAGCCGGAGCGTCCCCAGAAGCCGACGATGCAGCCGTTCGCCGCCGGGACGGAGAAGCTCGTCCACGACCCTCCCCGCCTACCGCCGTAGGGCCCGTACGTCTTGCCGGTGCTGGTGCGGAAGGTCAGCGAGGTGACGACGGCGTCGGGGACGCGCCCGAAGTGCCCGTACGCGCCCTCCACCGCTGTGAGGTGCTCGTCTTCAGACAGGTTGATCTGCTCGCAGCAGCGCACAAGACATATAGATCTTATCGAGTTATTAATCAAGCAATTACAAAATCTTTATTATGATCAATATATATATATATATAAATAATGGGAATTAATCTGCAGAAAAATCTAGAGGGATGCATGCATGTAGGCTGTACACGTACTGTTGCACGAACTGCTCTTGAACCGAAGGAATTTGGAAGCCCCCATGGACCGGCAATCTCCTCCTCTGCGCGGTCTTCGTCTTGGCCTCGGGTGTAGTAGGCGACGGACAAGGAGTGGATGGCGCTGCCGGAGTGGTAGAGGGTGATGCTGCGCAGGCGAGGGACGCTGGAGCCACGCATGTAGAAAGGCTGGCCGCCGGAGCCACCCCACGGCCCGACCTTGATCACTGATCGTCTCGGCTGCATCCATCCATGATCCATGCATGAAATCCACCAAGTTTTGGAGGGATTTGATAACCAGATTTTCGTTTTTATTTTCACTTTTACCGAGAGGGGCCGGTAGAGTCGATAGGACCGATGATCAGGATGATAATTTTAAAAAAAAATCACTTGGATGCTTTGGTTTCGCAGGCCCATAGTGCATTCATTCGTAGGAGATGCATACAAGACAACTGTTTGTTTGTGAGTAATACCATCAAGGAGATGCACAGAAAGAAGAAACCCTATCTTTTTGTCAAAATTGATCTTACAAAGGCCTTTAACTCTGTTAGTTGGGAATACCTCTTATATCTAATGATACACATGGGTTTTGGTCTTAAGTGGACGGACTTGATATCCCTGATCCTAGCTAGTTTCCCAATCATCAAAAATAATGATAAACGGGAGTCTAGGAAAATCTTTTAAGCACAGCCGTGGTCTTCCATAGGGCGACCCACTTTCACCGCTTCTGTTCATTCTGGCCATGGAGCCGCTGCACCTCTTATGTTCAAAAGCGAGAGACTTTGGTTTACTTGGCAGTATAAGTGAGAAGGTTGACAGGTGCCAGGCATCCCTTTATGCAAATGATGTCGCCCTCTTCTTAAAACCAACAGTAAGTGACGTCCGTTCAATGAACTTCATTTTTAATAGCTTTTTTTTTGGGGAGGGGGAGGCCTTTAGGGCTCTTCGGTCAATGCACAAAAAAGTGTTATATATCCGATCATTGCACACAGCAGCCCTTGCAACAGATTGCTATGGTTGCATGGATGCAGGTTGGTTTTTTCCCCTCCAATTATCTGGGGTTACCTCTCAGGCCAACCAAGCTGAGAAAAGGGGATTATGAGATGCTACTTGACAAGGTTGGAAAGAGGCTAGCAGGATGGAAGGGCAGGCTTCTGTCAAAAGGGGCAAGAATGGTTCTGATTAATTCGGTTTTGACTTTATAGTTAGTGTACATGTTATCAGTCACTCCTCTCAATAAGTGGGCACTAAGGAAGGTGGACAGTATGCGCAGAAATTTCCTTTGGCAACGAGATGGTTACAGTTCGTTGAAAGCCGGGCTCGTCAACTGGAAGAAAGTTTGCAGGCCAAGGAAGTTGGGCAGACTTGGCATCAAAGACTTGAACAATTTTGGGAGGGCGCTTAGGCTGCGTTGGCTTTGGATGCAATGGGACCAACCAGACAGAATCTGGTCAGGGATAGAGGTGCCCTGTGACAAAATGGATGAGTGCTTCTTCAAGGCTAGTGTCACCATTTCCGTCGATGATGGAGCTAAGATCTATTTTTGGTTTGACAGATGGTTAGCTGGAGCTATGGCGCCTATCGACTTGGCTCCACTCGTCCTAGCAAAGTTTGCTGGGAAAAAAGATCACTGCTAGAGACGCCCTGCATAATGGGAATTGGATCAGGGGCCTTCGGCACCTAACCACGACGGAGGAATTAACCCAGTTTGTCACTCTGTGGCTACGCTTATAGGAGGTGACCTTGATGGCAGATGTTTCGGACACCTGTTCTTGGAGATGGACTACTAATGGAGCTTACTCCACGAGCTCAGCCTACGATGCACTATTTTGTGGAGCCACTACGGATGCTTATTCCAGCTGCATCTGGAAAGCTAGCGCGGAGCCGAGATGTAAGTTCTTTATGTGGGTGGCTGTGCGGAATAAAATCCTCACAGCAGAGAATTTACAGAAGCATGGATGGCCAGACTCGGTCCTGTGTCCTCTTTGCGGTTTGCATCCTAAGACTACGGAGCATCTGTTAGCCGACTGTGCTTTCTCAAGGAGGATGTGGGAAATGTTCTGCCCCAACCTAGCATTTCGCTGCATCACAATCAGGGGTGTTTTAAGAATTGGTGGGTTTCAGCAAGAAAGAGCGTTCCCAAGTCGGACAGTCCAGGTTTTGATGGAATTGTTACTTACACCTGTTGGAACATTTCAAAGGAGAGAAATAGACGCATTTTTCAACTAAGCTATAACCCTTATCCTAAAATTGTAGACCTTATTAAATCTGACATCCTTTTAAGGACCCTAACTTTTAATGTTGATGATCTTGGCTAAGTGTTTTAGTTCCTAGCCTAGTCCGCACCCCCCCCCCCCTTTTAATCTTCTTCTTCTTTTGACCGCCCTGTAAACTGTACTTCGTTTTTCTCTATCTATCTGAATGCCAAGGCAGAGCTCCTGCCATTGTTCAAAAAAAAATTAAAAGATTACTAGTGCTAATGGATCAACAAATATCGGATTTTTGGATAATTTCTTCAGAAAATAAATTTGAACAAAAAATTTTCAAATTAGGGATTTCGGAACCAATCGGATTTTATCAACCCATTTTTTGGGCAAAGTTTTTTAAAAAATATTCAAATCAGGGATTTTGGAATCGGTTTGATTTTCTATGGGGCGCGGATAGGGCCGATTATTGTGATAATTGGCCGATACAAAAATCCAGTCTAGCTAGGCACGCATGGAAGAAGGAGGAGGAGGAGGAGGAGGAAAAAAGAACGAAGGAATGATTTACCCAGGCGTGCGTGATCTCTCTGGAGAAGTTGCTGCGTATTCTCGGCGTCGTCGGGAGTAGTTCTATCACTCGTTGCGGATTGTCCCTGCTCGTCCTCATCTTAGCATCAGCGCTCGTCGTCACAAAGCGCGCGGCCTCAGTGTCTATGCGCGTCGCTGCTTCGTCACCGACGTATCTGCCTCCTCCTTTTGCATCCGAAAGCTCCTGAAATCAACACACATTTATCTTGCGTAACCACGGGATCTCAAGCCAATGCCCGAAACGAATCCTACACAAAAGGCTAGCCAGATCGATCGAACAATTAATTAGCAGAGTGAGAAACCATGGTGACGACTCATGAAACGGATAATCTATCTCTCTCGCTCTCTGTGATCTATGATGTAGTGCACGACCCCTTGGATGCTGACGCTGACGCCGCCGGCGCCCTCCATCGTCCGGCCAAGCGAGGCGCCGCCGAGGAAGGCGCAGGTGTACATGGAGACGGTGACGAGGACGATGAGGAGAACGGAAGCCCCTGAGAATCGTGCCATTGCTGCGCCTTCTTGCATCCTCCGAGAGAGCTGGTCAGCTGGGTGCTTCAGCAAAGCTCCCTGTGATATTATACAGACGGCGTCGTGCCATGGCTGCGTTGGTAGTATCGACCGATCCATTTTTTAACCTAAATTTCACTGTCTGCCGGTTCAATGACGCTGATCTGAAGAAAAGAAAACAAGTGGATAATGCCTGCCAGCATGCCAGTCTCTATCAGGCTCTAGGGAAGAAGAGTATCATACTCTGGATTCGACAACCTGTAGCCTTGGAGGCTTCAACATTAGCAAACTCCGAATGGATCGACCACATCACCATGCATCTTGTATGTTCTTGTCATGTTGCACAGCTTGAGTGCAGTGCGCAGACAAGCTGGTCATCACCGTCGTGTGGGTTCTCCTCATATTTAATCCGAAATGAATACTTTTCACCCCTCTATTACCTTTTGGGAGATCTACACCCTATAGAAATTATCTACCAGAGACCATCTCTTGGCCCGCGGATCTAACACAAGGTTAGAATTCGAGCTCTTCTAGATTGATGGCTCGGGCCTTCCCGAAAGAGGGCCATCTTTGCCTTCCACCTTCGCTACACAGGAAATGCCCAAAGCCAATCCCACGAAACAGTAAAGTTTCCTAGGATTTTTCTGTCCAGGTGCAGATAGTCTGCATCTTTACATACATGTCTATTTCACTGAGCCTCTCTCTGAGACAGTGTCTAGATCGTTACGCCTTCCGTGCAGGTCAAAACTTGGAATCTCGGTACCTTAGGACCGTTATTGTTACGACTGCCCATAAATTTTTCCTTTTGTAAAGCCAAACAATTTGTCGTTTCAAATCCATTATTAAAAAAGATTCTTCTCAAAAATCTCTAAAAACCATTTTTTAAAAATCTCTGAAAACCATTTTTTAACAATTTTCAGTCTCTCCCAGGGCCGTCCAATCAAGCTCCAACAAAAAGGTAGCAATAGCTCTAAAAGACCGGAAGTTACTTCTATCACGTAAAAAGAATATCATGTAAAAAGAAAAGCAATAGCTTAAAAAAAAGCAATAGAAAGGCTAGAGTGTGAATGCGATGCTACCATGAGATGGACCCGAACCCGATGGGAAATCGACAGCCCAACCCGCAGGAGCCCATTTTGATTCTGGCTTCTCTGTCCCTCTAGGCCTCTACTGCGCCTCCTCCCGTCCTCCGCCGCCGCCATGCTTGGGCATCTCCGGCGATCCCTTCGCCCCCTGCCGGTCACCAACCTCGTCGCCTGTGACTCCTCCGCCATACGCTCGTGAGATCCCTCTCCCTCCCCCTCCCCAGTCCCCTACCAAACCCTCCCTCTTCTCCTTTTCTTGGAATCATCCTTGCTACTGCTTGCTTGCTTATCTCTTCCTCCATTTACCAGTCCACCGCCGTAATGCCTAGCCTAGGCGTTCTTTGGTAATGGATACCCATCCTTTTGGTCCTTTTACTGCTAGCGCTTGGCTGCTCATACTGGCGCTCGAGCCTGCAGTGTGCAATGGGCGGGCGGTCCTCAGGATGGGACGGCAAATTGCCAAATTTGAGTCCAGTTGCGAAATAAAAATGTCTTTTTTTTGTTGTGAACTCTTATCTGTTTTTTGTTTTGTTCTTCAGAGCATGATGATACTTCGGTATCATACCACGGTTCAAAAAAAAAAGGTGCAGATTGGAGTTGTTAGCGTCGCAGTGTAAACACGAACGGAAAATCTTTTGACATTGGACATCCCTGCTCATCGCTTTGTTAGTGTTTGTTTGCTAGTTGGTTAAACTAGTGCAAGAATTTACTGGTTGGTTTTTTTTTTCTAGTTCTAGAAACAAGGCTGATCTGAAGGTTAGCTTGCACATACTACTGTTGCGACGAACCATTCTACTACGTTCAAACAGCAATAGCAGAGTTATGCTTACTACACCAACATGAGGTTAAAACAGCTTATTGTAGGTGTCCGAGATAAGAGCAAGCACTTGCTAGTATAATTAAAATAGAAGTTTATCTTTCATTTTTGGTGCAGCGTTACATTCGCTAAACTGGGGAACAAATTTAGTAGCTTATGGCATATGTATTCTTTCCGATTGCTAACTGGATCTAGTTTCTTGAGATGATTTGTCTCATCTGATATTACTTCTTTCTCCCACTATTGTCTACATTGGGCAGGGTCTGGAGCTCACATGCTGAGCTACTCTCCTTTTATTCATGTAAGACATTTTTTCTTCTTTTGTATATGAAATTAGCCTCCCTTTTACTTCTAAACCATTCGAGCCTCTGATTAATCTATTTTAACTCGTGGCAGACTGGTGTAGCAAGACTAAGCCCAGAGGTTTCTCTACAGATAATAGAGTTACCAATGATCATCGAGGGTATCAGCAAATGGAGTTGAAGCCAAGTACAGCCACAAAGGTATTTTCAAAGAATTATAACCCTGGGCTTCATATACAAAGTTATCCTTTAGATGGTTTCATTCTATTGGCCCTTTCCGTCTGATCACTGTTTGGATAACTATAACCTTGAACTTTGAATGTATTTCTTTAGTTGACCAACTCAACATGTCAAATAGTGTAGTTGATATCTAAACTGGACCTATCCTATTGTTATGGGAGGAATGTCTGCTTTTCGCAAACAATCTACTGTCCTAGTGGCATGGTACAGTTCCTTGGCATTTTCCTTGTTGCTTGCCGAAGAGCCTTTGATTTCAGTACTTTTTTTTTTTTCTATTGTTACTGTTTCATGGTCTCACATTTTTTTTATTCTCATGATTAAGTTGGTTTTTTTAAAACAAAATTCACAGTCATAGAATTATGTATGGTAGGTGGAGGGCTGAAAATTTTGACTTTGCTTCACAGGATAATGATGCAATCATTGATCGCATACAAAAGAGCACAAGGGAATTGAAACAAGGACCAATTGGAAAGAATCTGTCATCAGCAGAGAAAAGGAAATTTCTTATCAACACTGTATGTCGCTATGTACAGATAGTTTTCATATTGTTCTTTTACTCTCTGATTAGTGATTATGCCAATAATAATTATTCCTTAGCTGGAGGGTGCCTAATCACATGCTTACAAAGATTTGAAGGTTTATATGTTACAATAGATGAATAGAAACACGTCAAAAAAATTCTAGCATGGGTGCAATTTCTTTTGTTATTCACCAGATTTTTTTTCCCTGCACCTACGAGATAAGTGGTGAGCTCACACCATTTCCTTGATGATGGAAGATAAAAGTATTTGTGATCAACTAGCATATGGTCTTCCCTTAAGAAAAAACTGGCAGCTTCATCGTTTCAATACGCTGAATTGTTCTCTTAGGAAGTAGGTTGAGCCCAAGTATCTATTGGTTTCAATGACGAGATGACACATCAAATGCAGTAATGTGGTCGTTGCAGATCAAGATAAAATTAGCACGTTGATCTATTCATAGCCGTCATTTATGTAGAGTACAGTATGGATCAATTTTGGTTCTTGAAAATTCTCAAGAACAGTTTGTTATTTCTTGCAGGCTACCGTTGCCTGCAACAAATTGACTAACTACCAAAACCTCTAAATTGCAGCTCCTTGGCCTCGAAGATTCAAAAGAAGTTGTTTACAGTACCCTTGATGCTTGGGTTGCCTTTGAACAGGATTTTCCTCTGGCCTCAATAAAGCAAGCAATTGTCGCTCTTCAAAAGGAGGAACAGTGGCATAGAATTGTCCAAGTATGGTGTATTATAAATTGCTTGATTTGAATTGTATTTTTCTTTTGAACACTAATTAAATTTTGATTAACTCATACATAGGTAATAAAATGGATGTTGAGCAAAGGGCAAGGAAATACAATGAGAACATATGAGCAGTTAGTGTGCGCGCTTGAGAAGGATAATAGAGCTGACGAAGCCCATATAATCTGGGAGAAGAAAATAGCCCATGACCTGCATTCAGTTCCTTGGCGTTTCTGCCATCTTATGTTGGCTATTTACTACAGAAATAATAGTCTAGATAAACTTGTCAAGGTATGGAACTCAAACTTTTTCCACTCTCCACTGAGTACTTGTTTCTTTTTTTACCTGAAGTGGGTCTTAAGTAATTTCTAATGCACCTTAGCTTTTTCACAGAATTTCATATTATAATGTAACTTATGTGGATTACTTGTCTCCTGCTTTTTTTTCTGATGACTTAGCTCTTCAAGGAACTTGAAGCATGTGGTCGTAAACCTCCAAGTAAAGATATTATACGGAAAGTTGAAGATGCATATGAAATGCTTGGTCTATTAGAGGAGAAGAAGGATTTGCTTGACAAGTACAAGGATTTGTACAACAAGCCATCAAGTAATGATAGAAAGAAACGTCGAGAATTCAGAAGGGGCGAGAAGAATGAAAACACTGGTTAGTCGTTTGGCACCTGTACCTTTGTCCAATGATACTGAAGCACTTCTGAGTTCTGACAAGGTGAAATGGCATGTTTTTGTTAATTCTATATTACATATATACATATATTAGAAACTTTATGCACCCCATTTAAGTAAAATAAGATCTCAGAAATTCTTAACATATTAATTCTGGGGAATTACCTGATTGCTTATAGCTTTCCCATCTTCCTCCGAATCCCTTATCTACAGGCTTTCAAGGGTAATTTGCAATGGTGCAATTTAAGATTTGATGTATCGGTTCTTTTTCAAAGTTGATTCCTACAAATATCGATGTTTTTAGAACTAGTTGGGTATCTCTTCAAATTTGTTACATTTGTTTTTTTACTGCTGCACCTGTTTTCATCTTACAATTTACTAATAGGAAATTCCATGCCGGCAAAGCCTTAAAGCTGTACTATAAGAGGAAATAATGATAGAAGTAACTGTCATTTTTGGTATCCATACAAATATAAGAAAAATGTTTCATCTATACCATTTGGTAAGTTGCGGTACCAAAAAAAAATACCACTCTGTCATGCAGGATTGCAGACAAACAGGGTTGGGGCCAACATGTTAGTGAGAAAGTTGTAATTTGGAAATCTGTTTTTTTTCCCCCTGGTGTTATATTTTACTGTGCTTTGTTCAGATGTGAAAAATTCTGCATGCCATGCTTGTGAAATTCCATTCTTTTCGTATATGGATATCTTGTGAATTGAGATGAATCCCAAGCAAACATTGCTAGGATAATCTGGCAGCTAGTAGAAATCACTTCATTTGGTAGGATGCTGAACCTTTTTACACTCGTATTCTGTTCTCAGCTGATGGCAGCAAGCAATGCAAACTGGAAACATCTGAAAATCTACCAGTTCATCCTTGCGCTTCAGATAAGGAACCAGATGTCACCAGTTAGTGAAAGATAAGATGTAAAGTTCTGCAATTGTTGGAATTTTAGTTTAGATTTGTATTTCTTATAGTTGTCACTCTTGACATTTTTTGTAACACCCCGGCACCTTCCCAGGCCCTGAATGCTACTAACATCACATACCATTCAAAATTTCCGCAGCATTCTGCCTAAAAACTGGACATCCATACAGTCATAAGAGCATATAGTCATATATCATCTCCAAAATAAAGACAACATCTCCAGCAACCCAAACTGGCCAACCATCCACATCTTAACATCACCATCACTTATCAGGATGAAGTCTCACATATTTTACATGCAACACAGAAGCTAAGCTTATATTACCACTGTATCAAACTCTACTCATTAAACATCCCAAAGGACCCTGACCGCAATGCTAGCTTAGAATATTAAAGTGTCCAAGGGTTATATGTTATAGCAAAAGTGTTAAACGTGCTGCTACACCCTTCTCGATACATGTCATCGTCACGGCTCACCTAAAAAAACATAAAGCAACAAGCATGAGTCCAAGACTCAGCAAGTACAAAATAAAATGTGAAATGAACAGTTCACATTTAACCTTGTCAATAGGGGTCTATCGAGGAGTTAACATAACAGAAAGCAATCCCATACTCATGCTCATGTCATGCGTGTTCCCATTATAGCTCTACATGCTCATCTCATCTCATAGCTTTTACCGGCAAAGTAGAGTGGACATTGGCCGATGCCCATCATCATACCCTCCAGGTTGATCTAGAGGGGCCTACATAAGTAGGTATTCCTCTCTATTGAGGTAGACCATCATGAATGACATGCTCATTGTGCATAATGCGATGCAGATGCATGAATCTGAACCCCCTTTCCGCATAGCTCCTATAATGTTAGGTATTTAATCATTAACATGGTACTAAAAATATGTGAGTTTCATAGCATAACAGTTCATAGTGTTTCTCATTATAAGTTCCGACATATCAATCCTAACTCAGCTAAAGCAATCAATTAAAGAGCAAATAAAGTAAATGTCAACCATACATATCATTATTTTACTATGCACTTGCCTCTGTTACCAGACGAGGTAGAGAGGCAAGAGGTCGAAGCCGATCCTGAGGCAAAGCCATCTACATAGTAAACATTGGACTTAACCATACCGACACCAAAGCAGAGCATCACGTCAAATTCGACCTTAGACGTATAATCCTTAACCATTTATTTCTAAGCATCTCTAAGCCATACAAGACTAGGCCCACATTTGTCATACCATTTAGCATTAGAGTTAGCCATTAAATAGATCATATTAGTCTTGGCATAATTAAATTTTCCCGTTGTAACCAAATCTGGACAGCAGCACGAAAACTGTCGTATCTCCCAAACCATTCATCCAATTTGCGTGTTCTAGGACACTATGGAAAGTTAAAAACATGAGCCACATTTCTTGTAACATGATCGAGCCCAGATTATTGATATAAACATCTCAAATTCGCTACACAAGCTGCTGTACATGACATGCTACCATCTAGTCTTAATATTAAGACCTAGGGTTTGCAATTCCCCCTAAATCCTATCCTAAACCTCAAGTATAGAAATAAATCACAGGATAAATCATCACCATAAACATTTACCCCAATTTTCTTTCTCCTCTACTTCTTCTACCTTCTTCCTCTTCTTCTCTGTTTTTCCCTCGTCTCCTCCCCTCTGCTGGCCGGCTAGGGCAAAGAGCAGCGAGAGAGGGAGGGATGTGGAGGAGGCCAGTTAGGGACAGCGGCGGCAACCGGCGGCCACGGCAACGGCGACGTGCAGGACACGGGCAAGAACAATACAGAGAGCAAGAGAAACGAGCAGGAAAGATATGAGAATGGAAGTCCCCATCCTCTGCTCTTTAAGGAGATGGGGCGGTGCTGGGCCGGCCTGGGCCGCAGGCCCAGAGCAGAGCATCACATTTTTCTTGTTCCTTTTTTCTCCTTTCAGATGTGATACTGATGATGCAATCAGAATCAGACGAAAACCTGAGGCAGCAAGTACTAGCGTTCCTCATGCCATCAGAACAGGTTTGTTCTGAAAATATTGCATTGCCATCACTAGTTACTCTTAGGAGAAACAGCAAATGACGGGTTCATACTGGGACAGGATACAGGCTTAACCCTAGATTCTACTTCTTGCAGTTTGTTCTGTGTTAATGATGTCAGCCCTCCCTCTATGTGCTAAAAATCCAGTTATCAAATCTGTTCCTTCTGTTCAACTTAAGTTTACATGCAATGGCAATATACACCGTTTTGATATAATCTGTATGGTCAATTAAATTTCAGTGTGCTCAGTGCTACTTTGCTACCAAAACTAAGTCGACGAAATCAAGTGTTAAAGAAGAATCTGGTTATGATGACAAGTGAAGTGATGAGCTAAAGCTGTGTCCAATCCATATCTTTTTTCTCTCTCTCATGATGCTTCGTCTTCCCTTTGCCCCCCATCTGTGGGTCACCAGAACTTGTAGGAACACGAAACTCTGGAGCCCAACGATATGGTTGGGTGCTTTAGTGTCGAGGAAGGCTCTTGAATCCAGTACCTCTACTTATGGCTTTGGGATGTTGGAACTCTAGTTGTCAAGAGTTGAAGAACTTCAAGTGGTTTACGGTAAACATGATGAAACCAGCATTTTTTGGCATGTGCCGCTACAGGGCTCAGTGTTGCATCTACACTTTTGCATAATGGAAAGCTAAAGTTAACTCCTAGCAGCACTCCACACGAATGTAGTAGCCTGCTTGTGAATTTCCTCCCTTTGGAAAGCTGTTGCCTCTCGAGATTGTGCGCATCGCATCTCACTTTCGGCTTGTGTGTTCCAGTGCCTTCTGTATCTTTTCTTGTCAGCGAAATTTGCCAGATTCTTACACGAAGATGGTTTGCATTGGTATGCTTGTCAATTCCAATCCGATTTCGCGTCGTCCAAGGAACGGTGATGTTTGCTGTTTTGTCGCCTTAGTATATAAAAGCCTCGAAAGTTTCAGTTGTGTTTGCAGCGTTCCTGTTTGTGTAGTGTAACTCACTCCTGTCTGTCCTTACGAGTGTGAGGCTACGAATTTAGGCATTGTGTTTTTCAGCTTAAGCTTAATCCAGCCGTAGATTATAATCTAAAAAGGTGGTAAGCCCTTGATAGAGGGCTTGGAGAGTCTAAAAAATGGTTTTGAGAGCTTTGAGAAAACCACCGGAAGCCTTTAAAAAATGGCTATAAAGTAATGCAGCGTTTGGCATGCACAAAAAATGACAAATTTCTAGTAGTTTTTAATTTTAATTTAAGCTAAAAAGAATCAGGCCTATTTGGCTTACGGCTTATCCTTCTTTTTATCTTTTGCTGTTTACCGAAGCGAAACGCTTTGGCTTCTCGCAGCAGTTTCTCAAATATCTCGAGGTCACTTCTTAGAGCCGTTAAAGCTCTGTTGAACTATACATTTCGGCTTCATTAAGCCTAGCATTTCAGTCCATTCGTTTAGTGACAACTAGATATTTTTTCATTTTTACAAGCCAAACAGATCAACCTGTTCTATACAGACTTAGATTAAATCCCACAGCCGCATATTTGTTCTTACACGGTCTAACGAAAGCCTATTTTTCAGATTTAAATCCTATCGCCGGATTAAAGATGCAGCAAACAGGTTAGAAACACCTATCATGGTCAGTGATCAGTACTAGCTTTAACTCTTTATTGACGACAACAGAGAGGCTGAGACGTTGCTAACTGAAAGTGAAGATTGGTTCTAGCTTAATTTGAGGGGATAAATTATCATAAACAAGATGTGCTACTACACCCATTTAGTAGGATTGAGAGGACAAGAAACACTAATGCAAGGTGATAACAATATATGCTTAATTGCTTTGACCACCAACCCCACAATCTTTTTTGATAGTAATAAAAGAGCCAAAGGATCAAGGAGAAAGAAGCATGGGGATCGCTGGTCCAGACTGCCAGGCCCCACCCCCACATGATCGCATCTTTATTTTGTGCGATCATGTGTGCCCTACATTCTGATTTTGCGCTACAACCATGTTGAATGTTGCTGAACGGAGGCACCAAGATTTCCCATAATTCACCGCTATTTTGGACTTGGTTTACTCCAAACTCTAAAACACATGTAGAGGGAGCATTGCTTTGGCTTTGAAGACAGCAGCAGTCTTGGACATTAGCAGTTTAGCACGTATGGTCATCAGACTATAATCACTTTGTCCACTAATTACTGTTTTATTTATAAAATGCAGCAATATTATTAAGCACTGTTAAGTGAACCTATACATATAATATTCATATGTCCAATCTAGATATTTAAAAAGATACACTAGATAGCAAAAGGTTTGGGAGTCCAATTGGATGTACCCAAAATGGCAGCTTTTCGTAACTAATTTGCAGCGCAGACGATCTGTTAATACATATATTTGCTGATGTACATGTGTACAGATCAGCAAGAAAATCAAAGTATAGTAGCAGGGATCGTGCTGTGTGCTTGTGCACGTGTGTGAAGCGCAAATATTGGCAGGATGTTTGGCTTGGCAGTTAGGTGTCAACATACAACAGTAATTAGTACGATGTGCTGTTGCATAAGATAATGAGATTATTATAAGCGATTGATTCAGTTGGACCACTGCATGTCTGCATCAGATCATGTAGAAAATTCAGTCATCAAAATATCAAATGATACCTCGCTGCAAGCCATGCGATAGCCAATTAGTCGATGGCAATATAGAATACGAGAAGATCTGCATGCTGCTGCCGACCAATGTGGTTATGAGTTATGACTATACATAATGTTTCCTCCTCCTGCCTGGTAAAATCACAGAAGTGAGCAGTTTCTGACAGTAGGCCTTGGTTGAATTCAGAATTGAGATGCAAGTGGGCTGACTGAATCCCCGGCTTCCTGACAGAGATGCGTGCAGAAGATCGATCTTTGCTCGCAGAACGGGCAGTTATTTTTTTAGCTCGCTCTGAATTTGGACAGAGCATGGTTAAAAGCATCAAGCATAAGGTGGAGCAGTTGTAGTAGTTACTGAAGAGATCTGCAGCAGTTGAAAGAGGAACAAATTCAGAGAGGATCCATAGAAAAAGAGAGTCTGAGAGTGCATGTGAGGCAGTGAGGCATTGGCTGGATTTATTTCCACCCGAGGACAGAACAGTACAGATCAGATGAGAAATCCATTGGAATCCATTCCATGGTTGTAATAAGAGACAATGTTAAGAGTAAAAACTGGAGAAGCATGGATGGCTGACGACGACGGCATCGTCGATCTGTGTGTGTGTGCAAGCCACGAGCTAGCTGAGCTATTCCTGTGGGGGCTGGCTCATCGTCATCGGCCGTAGCTAGCTAGTAGCAGACGCCAACCAGTTCAGTTGCTGCTACTGTCGGTTATAGGTGGCCAAATGGGCCGGCACGAGGCCTGGTTTTTCGGCCCTGTCCAAGCACGGTGCTTGGGCCGCCAGTGCGGCACGGCGTGCTGGCCCAGGCACGGCCCGATTAAACGGCGGCCCGGTCGGCCCGAGCAAACCCCAGGTGACCGAGTCTCCGTAAGTCCGCATGATAAAATCCACCCGCCTCGGGCGCCCGGCTGGCCGCCTCCCCCAAATCCCCAATCGGCCAATCCTAACCCTAATCCCCAAATCCAATCCCACCCGCCCGGCCGCCCCGATGCGGTCGCCTCTCGTCTCACTCTCGCGGTCTCGCCCCGCCGGGCTCGCCTCTCGGCTCTCATTGCCACGCGCCACGCCAACTCGGCCTCGCTGACCTCATGCTTCGGCGCCTCACCCTCTCCGTCCGTCGTGGCCCCGCTCCACTTCCTCTCCGCCGAGCGCCGCCCCTCGCCGGCTCGTCCTTGGCCTCTCCGTGAGTCGTGACTCCGTCGTGGCCCCGCTCCTCTCCCTCTCCACCGCATCTCGTCGGCTCGCCCTCTCCGTCGCGCTCCACCCCTTGCCGACTCGCCCTCGCCCTCTCCACCGCATCTCGCCGACTCGCCCTCTGCCCTCTACTCCTCTAGTGTGTTCCTCTCATCAAGATCGTGTCTCGCCATCTCGGCGTCTTTGGGCTCCGGCTGCCGTAGGGCACTGCCGTTGAGTTACCGGAAGCGCCAAGGATGGCGCTCGATCCGACCTCCATCGACTACGACTTGATGCAGCAAGGGCACACCGAGGAAGACGAGGAGCGAGACGCCTTGTTCGCATAGCAGATCTTGCAAGACACCTATCGACTTGGCCGGGTGGCGATGCCGATGCCGAGGCCGCGGCGGCGACGGGCTCCACGAGTCCTGCAAGCACCTCCCGTGAAAAGAGGACTAGAACTAGATCCTCCACCTCTGAAGTCTAGGACGACTTTGAGAAGTTGTTCAAAATGGAGAATGGTAAGAAAGTCAGGTATGCTGCTAAGTGCAAAACCGCAAAAAACTTTGTTGCTCTTTCTTCGGTGGCACTGGACATTTGCTCCGAGATCGTAAGTCATGCAAATTGAAACATGGCCATTCGCCATGGCTCGATCCTCGCTCGATTCAATCCCGACGGGTCTGTATCTCAATGGGAGTACAGTCCTGAGGTTGCTCGTATTGAGCTATGTCGGTTGATAGCTAGAGAGGATCTGCCTCTATGCTTTGGTGAGTCCACTGCATTTGAGGAGTACATTAAGAATGCACATAATCCTCGTTTTGCTAGTGTTTCTAGGCAAACCACAACTAGAGATTTTGTGAAGTATTTCAATGAGTGCCGTGCTAAACTTGTGGATTGCTTGAAGTCTTCTGTTTCATCTGTTGCTCTTACCTAGAAAGGTTTTTAATGAGGCAGCCAAACATTTATAACAGCTCAAAATAATCTATGAATTTTGGTATTTCAGTATTTGTCAATTGTCATGTGTGTTCTTGACTTCTTGTGCTGATTTGTGATTTGTGCATCGGCAAGACGGCCCGACATCTTATTGTCGGGCGTGCTGGGCCCCTCACCGGCTCCAGGTCGACACGACGCAAGATCGTTATTTAACCGTGCCGTGTCGGGCCAGGCTTAATCGGGCCCGTGCCAGGGGCGTCGTGCCGCCTGCTTGGCCATCTATCTTGTCGGTAGCGAGCTCAATACATGCGAGTGCTCATCGAACGATCGTGGCTCAACAGGCGCCGTTGATTTGAGTCCTACCTAGTTGATGATGTGGTGAGATCGATTGTCGTTTCTAAAAACCAAACGTGTTAGCTCAGTGAGTCGATTTTTTTACTCAAAGCTCTCAGAAATCAATCAGGATACTTTGTACGCGGTACCGTCGGTTCTAGACATCGCCAAGAACCCACCTTAACCTAGGTGTTCTTCCTCGTCTAGACAGCGTCTAGACAGGATTAGACGCTAGACGCCACTCAGCTATCTGATTAGCTACTGCTGACAGATGGACCCAAGTTGTGATGAGACCATGAGACTGTTTCTTTCAGCGGAAACTAGCGGTTGGCGGTTTTACTGTAGTAAATTTATAAGTCTTTGAAAAAAATTTAATAAGCCTAAAAAAAATCATATCAAAATAACAAATTTTACTGTAACAAAACGCCGACCGCCGACCGCTGCGAAAAGAAACAGGGCCCATGTGTTAGTGACGACGGTACCGTGCAATCGAGAAATTGCATCCCTCATAAACAAGACCACGGCTTTTCAAAGCTCAATTTTTAAGGCCATCTTCAACCATTTTCTCTTTATTTCATTTCCTTTCCTATTCCTTTTCCAATCTACACATTTTTTATTTCACACCATCTGCAATAACATCTCTTCAAAGAAAACGATATAGGGAAAGAGGTGAGAATTTCTTTCTAGAGAAATTAAAGAGAGAAATCCCTTCACAGAGGGGAACGGGAGCCATCAAAAAAAACCGTTAGATTTGGTCTAAGAGCTTCCACAACCACTATTCTAAATTACTACTCTATACCACTATTCCCTATATACTCTATCACTCCTTCTAAAATTTCTTCACTTTATACTATACTTCAAAAGATTTCTTTCCTCCATCAGCTACTCTATTCAGATAAACAGTATTATAGAGCGTCTGCTACGGATGCTCTAACAAGTTTTAGCGAGCTACCGGTTGTACGTACTGGCCGAGCAATTAAATTCTCCCTCCTTTTCGGTCATCGACTGTCCAGTAGTGCGTGGTACCGAATTTACTACGTCTTGTCAAATCAGATATACTATGTACTAGTACACGGTAATCACTACTTTATTGTATTGATTATGCACTGAAACAGTTTCTTTTAACTAGCTAAAAACCAAATACCGTGTCCAAACTCCAAAGGCGTATGCCTGTGCTATCTTGGTAGAACAACAAATTTTGCTAGAGTTTCACATAAATTAGTCCTATTTATACGGGACTTAGAAACCCTCTCCGGCTTTCCAGACGGGTTTGAATTCATTACTTTTCCGCTATTAGAAAAGACGGAATCAGAAAGCATCTTATGCAGGAAAGAACACCAACCAACTCCTAACTTTGGTATTGTAAAAAAAAAACTCCTAATTTTGATCAGCTACAACCGAACGAGTGATCCTTCTCAGCAAGGGTGCTATAAAACTCTAATTACATCGATACAAATCATCAACCTAAATTTTGGAAGTAATTGACAATTTATCTTTACAGAAATAATGTTCTAAAAGTTGATGTTCGATGATTTATCACCCTATGTACCTATAGGTTGTGAAGCGGCAAATCTTCAATGTCGGGAACCCCCTGCGGAGGTGAGATTCCATCTGTGCTTTACCTGTGCTAGTCCCTGGATCAGTAACTAGCACACACAGACAACAGAATTTGGATCACAACCATGTCGATTAATTTATATAAATTTACATCAGAGTGCGTCTTATGACGTGGTTACATAAGATTGGCTCGAAGGCCTTACAAAAGCGGAAGTCTTGATTGTACAACTGAAACTCCAAAAGGAAATAAACCCAAAACAATCCCCACAGGCAAAGCTGGAGGAACGCAATCCTAGGTATCCGTGAATTCCTCGTCTTGGACTCCGTCGGCGAAGACGAGGCCGGGTCTCCATCTTCGGGTCGTGACTGGTACTCTGCACCTCACGCGTCGGAATCGTGACCCATGACAAAGCGAGGGTGAGTATTGGTGAAAATACTCGCAAGTCAATTGACATATGCATATGTATGGTCTAGACAAAGGATAGGTAGGGTTCAGTTGCGAAAAGCAAGTTTTGAAATAGTTTGCCTAAGGTTTTTAAAGCAATTTAGGGAAGAAGTGAGTGATCAAATTAATTGACAAAACATTTAAATCATTCGGCCCCAGCCGGCTCATGCCCCAAAGGCTGTCTCACGATACAAATCGTGGTTTTCACCAAAAACATTTTCCTTACGGCTAATCCACTAAAGAACCAATAACTCTCGACGGCTAACCACCATATGCATAGTACCACACGTCGGCTAAACCACCGAAGTCATCTCCTCACGGCTATACCACCGTAGGCTCCCAAACAAAACACGGCACCTGCCGGTTTTCTTCTTTAAAATCACTGAGAAAGAGAGGAGAGAAAACTACCATTGTGGTAGTGCCAGCGTCGTCCGCCCTTGACCGTGGGCACTGCTTTCTAGAAAGTTGTTTACTCTGCAGAGGTCGCACGTTTTACCCATGAGAGGTGGTTTTTCCTAGGAATCACCCAAAGGAAAATGATCACCACAAGGCCTTTGACAATCTCGCTCCTAGGTTGGCATTCCCTCTAAGGTTTCCACCGCAGCGCTGGTCTCCCCAGTCGGCTGAAACCCCCTCTTCAGCCTGGTAGGTTGACGAATGCTTCGCGCCTACTCCACCACACGGGATGTCCAAACTAGGAGTTCGAAGGCTACTCAGCCAGATCCCGTCCATACAGGCATTCATGGTCGCACTGTTGTACTTAGTCTTGTCAACCACAAGGTCGCGGTCCTTAGGGACTGGGGTGGTTCCCACACTGGACCCGATTCTCGTGCTTATTGCACCAGCCAATCAATCCGTCCACCCCAATCAAGTTTTGCAAACTTTTCCAGAAACCCCCAGGTGACATACCCGCCACCTGGCACTAACATTTTTTCCACAGTAGCACCCTGCTACTGCTAATCAAACAAGCACTTTGCAAACAGAGGGATACTTTGAATTAAAACAGATATTAAATCGGGTGAAGTGTTTATCATGCGGTGATCATCAATTAATGCCTAATAGCATGACTAAGCAAGATTAAACAGCTAATCAAGGATTGGCAAGTAATTATGGATTAATTAGCCTAAGGTTACCAAAAATCAGGATTTATAGCATAATTAAAGTGTAGTAGGTTCTTTAACTAAATTTCTTACCATTATGACCATGTTTAATTAACATAGCTCTGCACATTTAGTAATCTTCTAAGAAAGCATTTGTAAAACTAGGTTTCAATATGATCAAAGGTAATTAGGAAAAATGTCAACAATGACTTGCCATGACTGTGGTCGTAATCCTTCCCTTCGTGAGCTTCAGCTCCGGGCACGGGTCCGGTCGGATCTAACGATGGCAAATAACACACATTCAAAAATAACAAATAAAAAAAAATTATGCATGCAAATGGATATGCATAAACATGATGATGGTATTTTTAAATTGTAATTTGTGTACATTTTAATTTATTTTATTTTATAAATGTAAAACCTATTTTAGATGGAATTTTACCTAATAAATATAGGTGGTAAAACTATTTTTCTTTTAAATGGGAGATGCAGAAACTATACTTAACTTCATAGATTAAATATTCATTTTATTTAATTTTAGCAATTTTATAAATTATTTACTTATTTTTATTTGGCATAATTAAGTAAGATTGATTAATAATCTTGCATTATTGAACCTCAGATTAATATGCATTAAAGTATATAAGTAATATTTTTAAATTAAACTTCATATTTTTAGAAGTTTTTAGAAATTTGTTTCACTAATTTTGGATTTATATTTTAAAAGATATGAAATCTACAAGTTTTTCTATTTAAAAATTCAATTGGAAAAGGAGAGGAAAAACGACGGCAACGGCTTTCGGCTCGGCCAGGAGGCTTGCAGCCGGCCGCTCGGCTCTTTCGGCCGGCAGGCGGCCTTGAGGCAGTGGCTGCGAGCACGTGGCGAACCAGCGTCGGCTGCGTGTCGGCCACATTCGCGTCTGACCCAGAACTGCAGCGTGGCGTAACTTTGGTCACATGACAACAGTCGCGTACGGCGTGAAGGCAGCGTCTTGTCGGGCGAAGCGAAGCAGGGGTGACAAGTGTCTTCACCATCACCACCCAGAAGCGAAAAACAGGCGGCTCGGCGACGGCGATTCCGTGCGGCAGCGGCTGGCATGGTGAGTGAGGAAAGAGGAGGAAGGAAGAGGAAGCGGGGTTGGGTCGGCGGTGAGGAAGAACGGCAGTGAGCTCGGTGGCCAAAGCGGAAGAAGCGGCGGCGTCTCGTCACGCACGAACGGCAGCAAAGAGTGGAAGGGCGGGTCACGAGGAAGGGTGACGCGGGAAACTTCAGGCGGTGTCGGCTCGGGGTGGAACCGCCGAGGGGCTCAGCGACTTGGCCGGGTCTAAGCGGAAGGAGGCGTCGTCCGGCCTAGTCCGGCGACAATGAGGTGGTGGTGGCGGGAAAAGCTCCTGGGGCAAGGGAAGTGGAGGAGGAGGGCGGAGGTGTACTTGCCGAGGAGCCTCGACGGCGTGAGGTGATGAGCAGACTCCGTGGCGGACTCAACGAGCTCCATGACGACGGGCAAGGCCGATGAAAATGGGGCAAGGGGTCCGAGTAGAGGAGGGTGGTGGCGGCGATCGGCCAGGGAGGGTGGGGCGGAGGAGAAATCGAGAGAGAGTGAGGGACGGTGAGGGAGGAGAGACCGAGAGAGAAATGAAAAGGGGGGTGAGAGGCTACGTAGAAGGTAAGCAGGGGGCAGCCCTGTCAGTGTGAGAGAAGTAGAGAGGAGGAGTGTTAGGTAGGATTAGGGGGGTAATTAGGGAAATAGGCAAAAAGGGAAAGGTTATTTTGGGAAAGTCCCAAAAAGGATAGGGCCTAAATAGATATTGGCTTAACCTAATTAGTTTTGATTTGATGTTAAATTATATATAATTTAAGTTCAATTTTGGCTATTTTCTAACCCTTAGTGAAATTTATTTAATCTACAAATTGCTAAAGTAGATTCTTAGTATTTAAATACTTTGAAATTAATAGTGCGAAAGCTGAACTCTTAATTAGGTTTTAGAAAATTTTAAATCTCACTACTACAAAAATGGTCATCCGTGCCCCCCAATCACTGCCGGTTAGACCAAAACCGGCAGTGATAACTTATCACTGCCGTTTCGTAAGCCTCAGAGGCTTGTGCGCTTGAGAACCGGCAGTAATAATACTTATCATTGTCGGTTCGTTACTCAAAACCGACAGTGAAATATCACGGCAGTAATAATACTTATCATTGTCGGTTCGTTGCTCAAAACCGATAGTGAAATATCACTACCGCTTTGAGAAAAGAACCGACAGTGATAAGTCATTATTAGTGCCGGTTCTTTAGGCCTCTCGCCTCCAATTTTCAACCGGTAGTGAAAGAACTTATCACTGCCAGTTCTTGTCAAGAACCGGCACTGATAATGAGTTCCCGCCCCCAATTTTCAAACTGGCAGTGAAAAACTTATCACTGCCGGTTCTTATCAAAAACCGGCACTGATAATGAGTTCCCGCCCCCAATTTTTAAACTAGCAGTGAAAAAACTTATCACTGCCGGTTTTTTGCTAGAACCGGCAGTGATAACTCATTATCAGTGCCGGTTCTTATCAAAAACCGGCACTGATAAGTAAATGTTAAAAGGTATGTATATCCTATATAAGTAAGAACGCGAGAGTGGGTGGGATGGTTAGAAGGGTGAGGGTAGAGTGGAGAGGTTGCAGGTTCGAGTCCTGGGTAACGCAACATTTGTATAACCTATAGTAGGTGGTAGATGACTAGTGTCTAGATTCATAAAAAAATATTTTTTCTATTTTTTTATACAGTTTGGCAGGGACTATCACTGCCGGTTTTTACTTAAGAACCGGCAGTGATAAGGCTATCATTGTCGGTTCCAGGTTATCACTGCCGCTTACGCAATGCCGGTTCAAAAACCGGCACTAATGCCAGTTCCGAATCGGCACTGATGTGGTATTTTGTAGTAGTGTTTAGTGACATGCACATTTTCAAAAATTATTTTTGATTTGACGATTTTCTTTTTGCAATGCTTAACCTCATGCAATGATTATGAAATTTTGAAATTTTTGAAAATGGGAATGTTACATTCAAATGCCTATTATTTAAAACGGTACATCATCAATATTCTCTTTCTCTCTGTATACCCAATAGAGGGCAATACATTATTCTAGGAATCCCATACAGCCACTGGGTTTTCTTACACCTGCACCTCCACTTTATCTCAACAAGTGTGGCGATAACATCATGGGGCAGGTTCACAATTTTTTTTTGTTCTGAATCCTGCCTATATGGATAAAATTCAGTAACTTCAAGAGAGATCCTGTTGAATTAAGTGAAGATCAATTAGAAATCGGCGGTGGATTGAAAACAAAATTTTACTAGGGTTTGCTAAAATTTTATACATGTTGAAATCTTCAAAATTCCCAAAAATCTTTAAAATTAATATTTTAAATTTAAATTTGGTTTGAAGTTCAGGATACCGCTACTGACCCGAACGTTGAAATCCTGCATGTTTTGACTGCGCGTTTTGAGATCCTGATCATGGGTACCTATGGATACAGGGATGAAAGCTGGGGAAGAAGATAACAACCAAGAAGACTAAAGAAGCATTTTTTACACATGAATCAGGCAAATTTTTTTGGAGCTAAAATAAAGAAAGAGCAGCAAATTCTCACTATTTTCATGAATTCCATGTCATATATCGATGGACAACTTCTATTAAAAAAAGATAATATTTGCTGTGAAGAACACATTCCCTTTAAAAAAATTTGATCTAGGAGACAGCGAGGGAGACACGAGATTGGACAGAGAGAGAGACAGGCGCGTCGCGTCGAAAGCCAAAGCAAACGAGGAGAGAGAAAGGACAATCTCCGGTTCCCCTCGTAAAGAAAGAAGCTAGAGAGAGAGACACACAGTTCCAGTACGCTCCCCACTTCACTCTCCGCTCCACTACTGGCTGGGTCAGTTCCACGCTACCACGCTCTCCAAGAACACCGCCTCCTTTTCTAATCTTGCTTAGCTTAATGCCGAAGCAGAGCAGCGATTAGCAGCGAGAAATCGGCGGCGGCGGCGGCCGGCAGGAGGAGGAGAACAAGTACGTAGGTGTCCACCATGGTGGGTTTGAAGGGCCATCACTACCACCATTCTTCGCCCTTGGTGCCGGCGCCGGCGGCCAAGCGCCGGTACACCGGCCTGGCCGCCGCGGTGCCGCTGCTCGTGATCTGCTCCGTCCTCCTGCCCCTCGCCTTCCTCATCGGCATCCACCGCCCCGGTACGTACAGTACACTGCCTCACTCGCTACCCCCATGAGAGGTAGCTTGCTAGCTCCCCTTGCCTTGGATCTGTGCTGATTCCGTGTTCGCTTGCCTGCTGCTTCTGCCTGCAGGGTACGGGTCGGAGGAGCGGGCCGCGGTCGTCATCAGCACCGTGAGATCTTTCATACGAACTTCAGAAATTACAGTGTTTTCTTCTGATGATGCTGCATTCTTGGAGTTTGCCTTCTGATTTCTGTACTCTGTTCTACTGTTTAGGAGTTGGGTTTTGGGCCTCATAAACATCTGGATGGGAGGATGAAGCACAAGCTGCTCAAGGTACTAGTGACTGTGCTCTTCATTGTTTTCATATGAAGTAGTAAATAGTTTGCACTTTTGCAAGGGTTGAGCTCAGCATTATGCGGTAAATTTGTGTGCATGCTCAATCTTGAGGTGATCTTTCCTTGTGGTTTAGAAAGAGATGGAAAAAACTCTCCTTTATATATTTTTTTAGAGCGTTCATGCACTCCGTGCTTGCGTGCATTCGTGGAGGCATGCTTGCTGATGCGTTGCCGCCTACTTTTGTAAGCCGGGGCTCTGTTTCCATTCTGGCATCGGCGTTCCAAAGTTGTTCTTTGATGATGTCACTAATAAGTAAACTTAAACTGCTCTCGCTCTCTAATACGTTGTGGAGTCACATCGTATGCCTATAAATAGATCATGTTTCGTCTTTTGTTGTTTGGCCTTTACCGTGGGTTATAACTAAAGACCTTATTGGACCTTTTGATTAACAGTATTGTGCTAAATATTTTTATATCAGAAGTGATATTGGATATGTGAGTGTCGGTTTGTGCATGCTATACTGGTTCTGAAAATAACTTTGCTTGAATGTGCACCGTGGTGAGGAATTATTCCATACACGAATAATGAATCACTTGTGCCAAAACGATATTTGTTGGCTTGGTTGCCTAAGTAATTAAGATCCTGCGGCACTAAAATTTCAAATGTTTTCTTTGACCATTTTTCTAATCTACTGATTTTTCCTATAACCAGGATGTTTCCAAAAAGATAACTTCTGGATCTAATGGGATTTCTGGTGAGCGATCTAGTAGATCAAAGTCCACGAATTTTGCGGTCAAATCAAAACAAAAGCTCAAGGGTGCTTTCTCTTTAGTTGAGCTAAAAAATGACACCTTGAAAAATAACGGTAAGCAGTGCTGGATGAGATTTTGCATGCTGTTACAGCTACTTGGGAAAGTACTAACCGCCAAGACACTAGAGTATCCATCTTACTGTATTCGACGGTGTTTCAGGACCTCATTCAAAGGGAAAATATCAATTAAAGGGCTTATCCCAGAGATCAATGATGGTAAGAAGCTTTTTTCTTTGTTTGCCTAATTTGTCGAGGATTTTAAGTAGCTTGTGTTTCATTTTTGAACTATAGTGGAATAGCCTCGTGAGCATACCTACTACACAAATTTTGAGCTCAGTTAGTCTTATGATGCTTGTATTGTTTTATGGTTATTGCTTGATACCTTACCCAATGATAAATATCACAGTCAACATGATTTTCAGGAAGATAAATTATGAATGTAAAATCTCAAGTCAATTTTTACATCACCTTCTCTAGTGGTAAGGGGTTTGTAGTAGAAATTAAATCTGGCATTGATTTGTTGAGGGCACAATAGATTTTTTTTTTCTGTAAATCTGGCCATCTTGGTTTTTAGTACGGACCACAGGCGGAATTTTAGTCTGTCCATGTGTGTTCATTTCAACTTTACTAAGGTTTATGCCACGATGAAAAAAATACTGACAAACTTCATATTTGCTCAACAGATTATGTATGTTTGGTCCTAGGTTTGGTGTATCTGTTTTAGATATTTTCACAAATGTAGCTGCGCATTAATGGAATAATGCCAGACCACAAAAGGACATGCTAATGTTATAGAAGCATGTTTTAGATATATAAATTTTAACAGAATAGTGGCATCTTTTGCTTTTCGACCATAGGACAATACGTTTGTTTTGTGACAGGATACAACTATTGATGGGAAAGATAACCAAGGTCAAGAAGTAGTGCATGAGGAGAGTTCCAGGTCCTGTGAACATGAATATGGAAGCTACTGCCTCTGGTCTTTTGAGCATAAGGAAGTGATGAAAGATGCTATTGTGAAGAGGCTTAAAGATCAACTTTTTATGGCAAGAGCTCATTATCCTAGTATTGCAAAACTGAAGAACCAGGAAAGTTTTACACGTGAGCTGAAGCAAAACATCCAAGAACATGAACGCATGCTCAGTGACATCATTGCAGATGCTGATCTTCCACCATTGTGAGTCTCATTTAACCAATAAAATTTTAGGTCCTTCTTTGGTTTTTATAAAGCTCACATTTCATGGATGATTAATATGAGCATTAGCATTGTCAGGACTGCTATAATGGTGTATTAGATATCTGCTGTTTGGCTATGGACGTCCCTGAATGTAGAGGCTGGAATTCTTCCTTTATCTAAAAAAAAAAAATCTGCTGACTATTAAATTAGGTTTAATACTAGTCATTGTGATACTCATAGAAAAAAGACCAAGTAATTGTACTTAACGCACCCCACCCTTTTTTATTAATACCTGCATCTCTACATACAGATATTGTGATTTATTCCAATTTTTATATATATTTGATATATCACTGATTATAGAATAGATATAAGAGAGTTTTTTCATGTCTTTGCTTCTTGTGCCAATTCATGAGTTTCCTTGTTTCAAGCAAAGCATATAACATACAAAACGATGTGCATATGACTTTACTTTAATAAATTATCGCATTGAATTTCTTTTTCTGAAGGTGTAGCTGCTTACTCTTTGCAGTTTTTCTAAGAAGCTAGACAAAATGGAACACGCAATTGAAAGAGCCAAGTCTTGTGAAGTAGGTTGCTCAAATGTTGAGCGGAAACTTAGGCAGCTACTTGATCTAACTGAAGATGAAGGTTATTTTCATGCTAGGCAGAGTGCATTTCTGTATCATCTCGGGGTCCAGACTATGCCGAAAACTCTTCATTGCCTAAGCATGAGGTTGACAGTAGAATATTTCAGATCAACACCTATTCGCATGGACACGGTAAATAAGCAGAAACTTGAGAGCCCTACCTTGCATCACTACGTAATATTTTCGAGGAATGTGCTTGCAGCTTCAACCACTATAAATTCAACCGTTATGAACTCCAAGGTATATTGTTCTTTCCAAATAATTGAATATCTTATGACTTGTGATTCATCTCAGTGCTAATTTATGTCCTATGACACATTTCAGGATTCTGGTAGCATTGTTTTCCATTTGTTCACTGATGCCCAGAATTTTTATGCGATGAAGCATTGGTTTGACAGAAACTCATATTTGGATGCTACTGTTCATGTAACTAACATTGGGCATCACCAGAAGCTCTCTAAAGATGTTGATTCTCTTGAGATGCAACATTTATGGCCTGCTGAGGACTTCCGTGTCACGTTTCGTAATCATTCTCAGCCTTCTCAGAAACAGATGAAAACTGAGTACATATCTGTTTTTGGGCATTCGCATTTCCTCCTGCCTGACCTTCTTCCTAGCTTACATAGAGTGGTTGTTCTGGATGACGATTTGATTGTCCAGAAAGACTTGTCCTCTCTCTGGAACCTCAATCTGGGAGGTAAAGTGATTGGTGCTATTCAGTACTGTGGAGTTAGATTGGGCCAGTTGAAAGCTTATATAGAGGAACATAATTTCAACACCAATTCATGTGTGTGGCTGTCTGGTCTGAATGTCATTGAATTGGAAAAATGGAGGGACCTCCGCATTACCAGTTCATATGATGAATTGCTTGGAAAGGTCAGTAGCACTCACCGTTGCTTCTATTGTCCTATCCAAAGTAACTTGTATTCAACTATCATTTTTTCATAGGAAATATCTGTAGTTTTGTCTGGTACCCCTAGTCCTATCCTCTCTGTTATTTTTGCCTTAAAAAACAGCAATGTTCTGAAGCATTGCCTTTGCATTTGTAGTTGCAGAAGGACAGTATGGCATCACAGCCACTCAAAGCACTTCCTGCAACTTTACTTGTCTTTCAAGATCTGATATATCCTTTGGAAGATTCATGGGTTCAATCAGGTCTTGGGCATGATTATGGAATTAGTCGTACTGATATAGAAACGGCTGCTACTCTGCACTACAATGGTGTCATGAAACCTTGGCTTGATTTGGGGATACATGATTACAAGAGATACTGGAGGAAGTATATGACCAATGGGGAGAGATTCATGACAGAATGCAATATACATTAATAACAGTGACATAAGATTCACCACACCGTATTTGTGGGAATTTTGGAGCAACAAACCTCATCATGAACTTGCTTGAACACAGGTATTATGTCAAGGAGAAACTGGCTGGCGTATTTATTATTATGGATCAAGTGTAGGTCTGGGGTGGCACTGCCACACTGCATCTACTCCGAATAGGAAATAAGATAAAACGATTTCTGCCAAAATTTACCAATTTCAGCAGCTAGGATGTCAGCAGGTCACCAGCACAAAACCTTTGAAGTAGTGCTGTCCTTCCTTCACCTGTTGCTGTCATGCAGTCGGATGAGGTTTTTTTTTTTTCTTTTTTCAGCTGCAGCTTGAAATTGCAAAAGTGCAGTTCCCTGCTGGTATTTTTTTTTTTTGTATAAATTCGTTCGTGCTATTCTTTTGCTCGTTGTATAAGATCTGCACCGAGGGACTTCATTGTTGATTGCGGCATGCCATGTACAGAAAAACAAGAGAGCTTGAAAACCAGCAAGTATTGGCTCGTAATTCTTTGCCGCAAGGCGCGAACTGCTGTTATTGTGGGATGGTATCCATGGATGGCTTGATAAATAGATGCTTGTTTGATCTTATCACATTCACATGATGTTCTACTATTTGAGATCTTTACGGTGTGCAGATTCCAATTTGTTCTTGTAAAGCGAACCTAAGAACTCGGATGGTTGCACCTCAGAAATTCACAAGTTTGTGCATCAACAATTTGGAGAGCACGGCAAAGATAGTCAAACATAACGGCAGAATGACAGTGGCCAGTAGTTAATGGCACAAGACAGTAGTTAGTAGCATAAGCACAATGTTCATTTTTCATAATATGTTTAGGAAGGCTCAAAAGCTTAATCTGTGAGGTGATTGCTGGTTTCTGTATAAGATCACTTTGGTAGCTGGAAGTGTTACTTTTTCTGTAAAAGACAGGGAAAGGATAGCTATTCTACAAAGCAAGAGAGGACGTAGTCAGCATCAAGTAAACAATGAACAGATTTCAGTTCTGGTGTTACAAGCCATGAAGCTTAGGACCACGAGAATGATGACCTTCCAGAGGGCACTTGCAATGTTTCTGCAACTCCAGGTACTTCTCCATGTCAAAACTATGCTTGGTGCAAAGCTTCTTCCTTCTTGACAAAAACAGCCTCTCCATGAAGTCTTGATACGTCGGATCCCTTGAGGTAATGAGGAAATAGGCATAGCCAACAAGCAAGCCAGAGGTTGTCGCGAAGAAGGCGATCGGCTCCATCACATCCCATGAAAACTCCCAGAACGTCAGACGGAAGAAGAGACCAATTTGGCACATGAACAACCCTAAGCCGGACCACAGGATACGCCTGACTTGCTTGTGAGCCAGCCTGTCAATCTCTTCCTTCTTCTCCTGGAGCTGTTTAAACTCTTCTTTTCTTGCATCATCCTCTGATGCGAGTGCAAGTGGCACAGCCCTTCTAACAAGGTCCACAACCTAGAAGCAGTCAATTACCCATTAATATATCAGCTGAAGAATTCACAGGATGACTGCGTTTTGTGCATCTCATGTCATTTAAGAAAAATCTTCCAAATCGATCATACAGCTATGGATAATTATCGGCGTAAAAAACTTGCAAAATTGCCGCTTACCCACAGTTAAAAAAAACAAAAACAATCTCAAATTGATGACGCATGTCGGTTAATTTTAAGCTTTTATGGATGTAGTGTCCACAACTCAAAGAATTAAGTAATGGAGTATCATGTCAGGTGGATGCTTAGATGTTTTGAGTGGTGTGGACGTCACCTAAAAAGGAATAAAAGATTCCACTTTTCCTGCTTTAGAGCATCCTAATCCTATGGTCGTTAGGTCTGACCGAGTAGGCGAAGAACATAATGCTAGAGACTGGAAAGGGAAACCCCCTATTCTACGGACCTGTTTGGCACGGCTCCAACTCCCAGCTCCACCTTAGAGCTAGAGTTTATAGGTTAAAATAAAGTGACTTAAGTTTATATTTTTAGTTTAAAATGTAAATAAGATGACTCACCTAAGAATCCTCAATTTATCCACAACTCCAGCTCAATGAATCTCTGGAGCTAGAAATAGGGTGCTCCACCAACTCCACCAATTTGGTAGAGCTGGAGCTGTGCCAAACAGGGCCTACCACAGAATGCAAATCACCCCATCTCGGTTTTATTAATTACAATAAATTCAATCTACATCTCAATTACATGTTACATTAGCTAACTTAATATTATCTCTCTGCCATGCCTGATGTTAGTGGTTCCACTATTCACCGTTTATTAGCTTGTTTCATCCAGAATTTAAAACGCAGATGTACTTGCTCAGCACAATTGAACACAGTGACCCAATGCAAAAGGTAGTTCATATAGCCCAAAATACATTTGGAACAGGAAATATTTGTTCACCTACACTTGAACGACCATACGCATGACTAACCTGAAGAAAAATTGCATTTGCAGTTAATGTATATTGACCAAATTTGATGAGCTTTGGTTGATACCTATTCTACTTGTGTATTCATCTGGTAAGTAATAACGGTAGAGCCTCCGCTATATTCTCATTTCACAAACATGACTAATGTAGTAGGAACTGTAGGATGACCAGTTCATTTCAACTAGAAGAGGAGTATTTGAATATCCAAACTATGTGAAGAAAATTCTAAGTCTATCAGTAAGTAGACATTTCAGGATGGAATCTGTCAGATTGCAAGAAGTGAGTTGAGAAAAAAGGACCCATCCGAATTGGAATCCAAATCTTCATGAAAGATGACATCTTTTAGCTACTAGAGGGAGCTAGGAATCAGGAATGGAACAAGCAATCCAGCAAAAGAAGGAGGGGATGCATGGAGACGTCACCCTCTCGGGGTGGAGGTAGGCCTTGTCCCGGAAGAGCAGGACGACGCCGGCGTCGTCCATGGCGCGCGCGAGCGCCTCCGCCTCGCCGTGCGTGCGCGCGGCGCCGGCCTCGACGCAGGCGTCCAGGAGCTCCCCGTAGCCGACCACCTCGTCCCGCCCGTCCCGCAGCCGCCGCTTGAGCGCCTCGACCCCCACGAGCCGCACCAGGCGCCGCGCCTCCGCCGCCGTGACCTCCGCCTGATCCGGGGCCGGCCGGGCCGGCGGCGGCGAGAAGAGGCGGAGGTGGCGGAGGGTGCATGCCGCGGTGGCGCTCGCCGCTGAAGACGGCACGCCGCGGAGGTGAAGGAGGCGGGAGGCGGCCGCGCGCCACAACATGGTGGATGCTTGTGGTGGTGGCTCGCGGCCGGCGTGAGGAGTCGTCGCTTGCTACTTACTAGTTGCTAGTAAAAAGGGCCTGGATGCCGACCATGCCTTTTTCACAGTTCATCTTTTTAAAATCTTTTACCAGTCACGTTCTGACCTTTTCTTTCTTAATTTCTAGGGTTTGACGCATACATTTTGAAACATAAGGTTTTTTTTCCTCCTGTTTCTATAGAAATTAAACCGCATTTTTAACCGACGATCCAGGGCTCCGTGAGTTCTTTATTCTACGATGATCTATGGACATCAGTTCTATATTTTTTTTTTCCTGTGGATGGAGGAGAAGAGGGGTTTAACATGAGTAGAGGAATTTGTCAAGCCAGGCCCGTGTGTGTGCGTTGTAAGCTGGACTTGGGTTTTGGGCCTTTGTGTTGTTGGGCTGTGTTTGGGCTGGATGCCTGGAGCTTTGCCTATTAAGACTCTGTAGCTCGTTGTTACCGGCAATAAATGAAAAGAAACAGACTCATCTTCCTCCCCAAGAAGCTCTCTCTCCCCTCTGTTTTCTATCTAAATCTAGCCATGGCGAATGCATCTTAGGCAGTATATTACAATTTGGTATCAGAGCTCGGCTCGATCCGTGGAGAGTTCGTGTTTCCAGAGGCTTTGATCGGTAAAATTCGGGAAGGTTAGCGGTGCTTTTAGGTATTCTTTGTAAGATCCAAGCTGGGTTCGATTGGCTAAAGGAGTGAACATACGGCTCAAGCAAAGCAAAGTGCTCGAGTTAGGCAAATTTTGGCGGAAATGGGGAGATGGAAAACCAGGATGATTGAGGTGGTGAAGGCACAACCGAGTTGGTCGAAGAAGCTAGAGCGCAGACTCTCGGTGGCGGATCGAATGGAGGCGCAATTGGCGGTGAGACCGAGAAGTGGAGGCCTGACAAGGAAGCTGGAGCAAGTGCAAGTCAAGGTGGATCTTACCATGGATTATTGGGCAAAATCCAGCCGATCGAGCACAAGCAAGACGAACATTTGAAACAAAGCCCGCCGGTGCTAGAGCTTCGAGAGAGAGATGGTACGGGGATCATGGGATCTCGACCTAGCCCTTATGGATCAATATCTACCACTGGTTTACATGGATGTATGGATTCTCAAAGGCCTCAGGTAAATTTTCCTCCTCCCACACCTATGTCAGGAGATTGCAGTGATGCAAATAGATCGGGGAGAAACGAGAGAAAGAATTGGATGCGAAGATGGATTTTCCCAAATTCATGTACGCAGTGCGCATTTGGGTGGATAAGTGTGAAACATTTTTGCTATGTACCAAATTCTGAAGGCTTTAAAGTAGCAAAGAACAACAATCTATCTCGGTAGAAGGAAGCGGCGCATTGGTATCGATCTTTCAAAATGAACCAACCCAACCATACATGGGATCAATTTAAAGAAGCTATTGTATTGGAGTTTGAAGGAAGTGAATACCGAAGCAAGATGAGAGAGTTATTGCAATTAAAACAGGTTGGATCAGTGGAGGAGTACAAAAGAAAATTTGAGAGATTGGTTTATCAAATTAAACTGTATGATTCAACCTTTGGAGGAATGATGCTAGTCACAAAATTCGTCATGGGATTAAAAGAGGAATTAAGAGCAGCTGTGGAAATTCAGTTACCAGATTCTGTGTGGAAGGCAGCCACTTTGGCAGAGGTGCAAGAAAACATTATAGAAGGGTCCAAAAGACAGTATAGTAGAGGCACAGGCCAAAGACATGGAAATCCAGTGGCAGGACAAGGAGATACCACCATTAGAACCACTACCATTAGCAAAGGTGATAAACCTGAGTTGTGGAAAGCAAAGCAGTTAAAAGATTATAGAAGAGCAAATGGGCTTTGTTTCAAATGTGGAGAAAAATATACACCTCAACACCAGTGCCCAACTAATACCACAGGACAGTTACACTGCGTTCAGAATGTGGAGATATTATCTGATGAAGTTCTCAACACACTTGTCACTAACGAATCAGAAGAAGAAGAAGAAGCATTTGTTTCAGTAAATGCGATCTCTGGAGCCGAGAATTGCAATGCAATTCGATTGAGAACTCTCATTGGTAATAAGGTGATGCTCATTCTCATTGATTCAGGGAGTTCACACAGTTTCATTAACCAGCATATGGTGGAATTGCTGCAACTGCCAACCAAACCAGTGCCAACCATGACAGTCAAAGTAGCTAATGGAGAGGTATTGTCCTGTGATAAGATGGTCCCTAAGGTAACTTGGTGGGTTCAAGGGCACACTTTCTCTCATGACATGAAAGTGCTACAATTAGGAGGCTATGATGCTATTTTAGGAATGGATTGGTTAGGATTGTGGGGCACTATGCAGTGTAACTGGAAGGAAAAATGGATTGAGATAGAACATCAGGGCACATTGGTTAGGTTGCAAGGAATACTTGAGGAACAACCAGCCACACTTTAGGCAGTAACAGCATCCCAACTGCATAAATGGGAGAAAGGCAATGAAATTTGGGCTACTGCCCTATTAAAACCGGATCAAGATGCTGAGAATCAAGTGGCAGTCCAGGCTCCTTCAGTTATTCAACAAATTTTGTACAAATATCAAGATGTCTTTCAAGAACCAACTACCTTACCCCCACACAGACAATATGACCACGCCATAGCCCTCTTTCCTCAGGCAACACCAGTGAATTCCAGACCCTACAGGTATTCTCCGTTGCAAAAAGATGAGATAGAAAAACAAGTAAAAGAGATGCTTCAGGCTGGAACTGTTATCCCAAGCATTAGCCCTTTTGCTTCACCAGTTCTGTTAGTCAAAAAAAAGGATGGCACGTGGAGATTTTGTGTTGACTATAGAAAATTGAATGCTATCACAGTCAAGTCCAAATTTCCTATGCCTGTGGTGGACGAACTGTTAGATGAGTTGGCGGGTGCCACCATATTCTCTAAACTGGACTTAAGAGCAGGGTATCACCAGATTCGAATGGTTGAAAGTGATGAATTGAAAACAGCCTTTAAAACTCACCATGGATTGTTTCAATTTAGGGTGATGCCTTTTGGACTTACAAATGCGCCTGCAACCTTCCAATGCCTTATGAACTCAATTTTTGCTGCATATATCAAAAAATTCATTTTGGTCTTTATGGATGACATTCTCATATTCAGTAAAGATTTGGAGGAACATGTTAAACATCTGACTATAGTGTTAGATATACTCCGGCAGCACCAATTGTTTGTTAAGTTGAGTAAGTGTGATTTTGCAGCACACCAATTGTCCTATTTGGGGCATATTATATCTTCTGGAGGGGTGGCAACTGATCCAGACAAAACGAAAGTGATGCAAAATTGGCCTGTTCCTTGCAACCCAACTGAACTCAAAGGGTTTCTGGGGCTTACTGGATACTATAGAAAATTTGTGAGAAATTATGGATTAATTGCTAAACCTCTCACTGCTCTATTACAAAAGAAAGCTTTTCGATTAGTCAGAAGAAGTTGCATTAGCATTGACCAACTTAAAAGCTGCTATGTCTCTGATTACTCGTTCGCTCGCTCGATCGCTCTAAACCATTTGTAATTGAAACCGATGCTTGTCAAGAGGAATTGGAGCTATCTTGATGCAAGACGGTCACCCCATTGCATATTACAGCAAAGCTCTTAGCATCAACAATAAGAAGCTATCTATTTATGAGAAGGAGTTCTTAGCCATCATGATGGCAGTGGATAAATGGCGTTCCTATTTGATAAGAGGCCCCTTTACCATACGAACTGATCACCAGAGTCTGTGTCACTTAGAGGATCAAGTTCTTACAACTGAGTTGCAAAAGAAAGCTATGACAAAACTGGTAGGAATGCAGTTCAAATTCCAGTACAAGAAGGGAAGTGATAATACAGTTGCTGATGCACTGTCCAGAGTAGGCCATTTCTTTTCAATACAGGCTATTTCTGGCAGTCAACCTATTTGGCTTCAAGAAGTGCTAAATTCTTATGCAGTCGATCCTATAGCTCAAGCACTCCTGCAGCAGCTAGCTGTGAATGAACAATCTGGAGAAGGATATATACTTAAAGAGGGCATTATATACAAGCATGGGAAGGTGTGGATAGGGGCTAATATAGGGCTCCAAACAAAGATTATTGCTGCATTCCACTCGACTCCCATAGGAGGGCATTCGGGGATACTGACCACATACCAAAGGCTTAAGAAATTGTTCAATTGGGAAGGCATGAAAGGAGCTGTGGAGAACTTTGTGAAGCAGTGCTTAGTATGTCAACAGGCTAAGCATGAGCATTGTAAGTTACCTGGTCTTCTAAACCCATTACCTGTGCCTAAAAGTGGCTAAGGAGATCTTTCCATGGACTTTATTGAGGGTTTACCAATGTCTGAAGGGTTCTCAATTATCTTGGTGGTGGTAGACCGCTTCACTAAATATGCCCATTTCTTTCCTATGAAGCATCCTTATAAGGCCTCTCAGGTGGCTAGATTGTTCTTTAACAACATTGTGAAACTCCATGGAATGCCGCATTCTATTGTCTCTGATAGAGATAAAGCTTTCACAAGCACGTTTTGGAAAGAGCTTTTCAGGTTGTTTGATGTCAGATTGAACATGAGTACAGCTTATCACCCACAGTCCGATGAACAAACTGAACGGGTCAATCAGTGTGTTGAGATGTATTTGAGATGTGCTTGTCATCACACACCAAAGAAGTGGTCCCAATGGTTACCTATGGCAGAATTTTGGTACAATACTTGCTACCATTCTTCTCTACAGACTACCCCATTCAAAGCTCTGTATGGACAAGATCCTCATTACGGTATCATGCCTGATTTGACAACGACAGCTCTTGCTGAGGTGAAAGACATGATTCAGCTAAGACAGAAATACAATGAACTCCTGAAGGACCAATTAACACGAGCTCAGCAACGTTTCAAACATTATGCTGATCTCAAAGCGTTCGGCGCGCTTTTCGGAAGGGAACAAGTTCTTCTCAAATTACTGACCTTACATTCGGACATCATGTAGCAGTCGGCGTTGTCCCAAGCTGTCTTATAAGTTCTATGGACCATATGAAGTTCTGCGAAAGTGGGTGCTTGACTTACAAACTCAAACGCCGGTGATAGCTTGATACACCCATATTCCATGTATCTCAACTCAAATCATTCACTCCAGACTTCTCTCCAGTATCAAGTACGTTACCAAAACCCATAGCTCTGGATGTGCTGAATGTTCAACCGGAAGTTATCTTGGACAGGCGCCTGATTAAGAAGGGCAATGCGGCTTATCAGCAAGTGTTGATCAAGTGGACTTCCCTGCCAGCCGATTTAGCAACTTGGGAAGATTATGACGTTTTGCGTCAGCAGTATCCAACATCTAGCGCTTGGGGTCAAGCTCCAGCTTGAGGAGGGGGCATTGTCAAGCCAGGCCCGTGTGTGTGCGTTGTAAGCTGGACTTGGGTTTTGGGCCTTTGTGTTGTTGGGCTGTGTTTGGGCTGGATGCCTGGAGCTTTGCCTATTAAGACTCAGAGCTCGTTGTTATTCAAGAAGAAATGAAAAGAAACAGACTCATCTTCCTCCCCAAGAAGCTCTCTCTCCCCTCTGTTTTCTATCTAAATCCAGCCATGGCGAATGCATCTTAGGCAGTATATTACAGAATTGTACACGAGAGAAGCACACAGGCCGGCTTCAAATATAGGCAGTTCTTTCGGCGGTTGCGGTTACGGTTGCAATTGTGTTTAAGCTGGAAATTTGTAACTTCTCGATAAGGACATCTGAGGAATCAAAAAATTATAGAAAAAATAGTTTTGAAAACTTTGAGAAGAAATAGTAAGACCTACAAAAATTGGTTACCAAACGTCAAAACGTTTGATTTATACAAAAATAACAAATTTTCAGTTTATAAACAAACACAAACGCTGAAAAAAACACTACCTAAATTGTCTTTGTAACGGAGTTGAAGCTTATATTGTTTATAGAACTTTTACGGTCTTATTAAGTAATTTCTGCTTTGAACTTCTGTAGAAACTAGACAGCTCTTTTAATAGATTTTTTTTGTAGATTTCTAAATTTCTGCATTTGATTTCAATAGAGATTAGTCTTTTTTAATAAAATTTATGTGGATTTCTTCGAAAATTTCTGCTTCCAAACAGAAGTATATAATCTGCTGATCTCGTCTTTTGTAAAATATAATATTGGATAAAGAAAAAGAATCATGACATGACATGCCATGCCATACATTTGGATCCACGCTTCCTTCCTCGCTTGCCAATAAGTTGTTCTCCGTTAGACTAACAGGAACACCAAGCTTATGGAGATGCAGAAAGAGAAAAAAAAAGGTTCATAACTAAAATGTCAAATGAATGGGGAGAGCACAGAATATGAGATATTTTTCATTTTCTACTATTTTTATTTTTAGATTAATACAGCACAGCTTTTTATAATTTTTACCGTTCCTTTTTTCTTTTAGTCTTTTAACTTTTCTTATTTTTTTAGATTTTAGCATATAAATTTCCTTTAAAATTTTAGGAAATTAAATGGTTCCCCTTCAAATTTTTAATAGATTTCATCTCAATTTTTTTCATTTGAAACAGACCATAAATAATCTTGTCATCAAGAAGCATGTTCTACGCAATTTTTTCCTTATATTATTTGAATTATCTTTTTTAACAATTTAAATTTTTATGTAATTCCTCTAAATCTTAAAGCATGGGATAAACATTTTTAAATCCGACTTCGATTCCTATTTTCGAGTTTTTGAGACCGCTATTCAAAACGATCAAAATTCTAATCTGAACAAAGGCTCTTGGACCAAGGAAAAGAATCATACCATGCCATGCCATGTATTTGGATGGATGATTCTTTGCTTGCTAAAAATTTCTTATCTGACACAAACACCGAGGCAAGAACTCCATGTTAGGGACAGCCAGGCAGAGACAAAAAAAAAAGAGTAAAGATTCATACTAACTAAAAAGTGAAATAAATGGAAGGAAAAAAATAGTGGAAAATTAGCAGAGAATATGAGATATTTGTCATGTTGTACCGTTTTTAGATTAAGACAGCGCAGCTTGCACGTTTGTATTCTTTCGCTGTCGGTGACGGTTCTCTCTGATTTATTAAATCTCCTGTACACGTGGATAAATGAATGTGGGATATTTGTCACGTTTTTGCAGGAAGGCCTGGCCCAATAAGCACTTAGACCCTTGTCAGCCCAGCATGCATGCTTCTCCAAACAAAGGAAATGAATGCGTGAGTGGGCCTTTCTGTTGTCCAGCCCAAGATCAAGCCCAAACGGCATTCAGCCTGGGTTTTCATGCCACTGCAAGCCTGCAACCAGCAGGTATTCCATGGCTGTCGTTTCTGGGGTTTTTTTTTTTCTCAACTTTAATCCTTAATAACACAGATTACAGGATGACACTTTGTAGTAATCTCTTGCTACATAGTGCTGGCTCATCAGCTGTACGTTGTCTTAGATGATGGGAAGAATCGTTTCGGCCTCCCTATGTCACGAGATGTAAGCAGCCACCAACACAAAACAACCTAGAGCTGAGTGTAAAAGTAATAACAATCCACATCAAGTTTGGAATGAAAATTAGACGACACTAAGCCTATTAATAAATATCCATCCATGATTAGTGAAGAAGGTCGTGGAGACCACCTCTAAAGATCGACACGCTTTGACAATATCTTCCCTTTCATCGTCCTTATGTAGCAAACTCCAATGTCTTAACTAGTATGTTCACTTAAAAATGATCCGTATAAAAGTTGCATGTTGATGTTTATAGAAAACAATATTATTTCATCAAAGTCAAATGGACCAATACACCCATGTAGTGCCGAGCAAAACTTTTTTCTTTTCTTTTAAATCCAATCCCAAAAGTCAGCCTTCTCTCAAACGTGAAAAACCCCTATGATAATTCCGATCTCTAAAAAAATCCTATGATAATTTACATGAACCGTATACTAATGGTAATTTTCATGTTTGTTTACAGTGACAGCCAACATTACTAGTAGTACCAAAAAGACTCTTCTGCCAGCCAGCCTCTTCTGTCCAACAACAACCAACCTATGCTAATTTACCACTCACTCAGGAGGTAGAGGCAGTTATTGCCGGAATCAATGGCTCCAACAAGACACACAAGACATGACACTTGAAGGCTGCTCCCAGCACAATCTAGCATGACTGCAAGAGGCATCAGTGTGGCAGCCATGCTTTCTTGCTGGGATTGTGATGGTCTCACATTGTTACTCCGTTATTGAAGAATATTGATGAACATTACACAGCATGTAGCACCATGGCCCCCACTCCAATCACCATTCCATTGTTCTGCTTCATCTTCATATACAGCAGAGTGATCTTCAAGCAAGCCTGAACATCAGTAGCCACTGTAAACTCTTGAGATGAACAGTGACAACAGCTAGTTGGCAATCCTTCCCTCTATGGCTATAAAAGCAACTAGAAGGAGCTGAGGAAGCAACCATCTCATCACACCAGAGACCAAACCAACTTCAACCCCAAACAACCACACCCTGACCAGTGAGTAGTGACTAGCCTCTCCATTCCCCAAAAACCCATGTAAGTAAGTACTCAGCCAAGAGGAAGAAGGCAAGAGCAGCAGCAATGGCTAAAGGTACCACTCTACCAGTGCTGGCTGGCTGCTCCCACAAGAGAACAAGAGACAACAGGGGACGACCTCTGTTGTGCGAAAGGGACTAGTCCTTGGGGACAATAAAGGATCGGGAGAGGCGACGAGTAGGAGAGGAGAGTGAGAGACCCATCATGGCAAGCAGGCAGCGAGCCAGACGCCAACAAATTCATCTGCACCACCTCAATCTCTCCCTTAAGAGGCATTTTATCAGAGGATGATGCTGCAGCATGAGTGACAGGAGGAGCCTCGAAGGCGATGGAGGCTTTGCTACAAGGTTGGCAGGTAACCCCAGTCAGGAAATGTGACCAGGAAGCAAGGTTTTTAGTACTAAAAGGCCATCTCTAACCGATGTCCCGTCGTGGGGCGAAGACAATCTCATTTCTTTAATGCTCTAACAGATTTCTTTCACCATTCTCTTTCGAAGGTGATTCTTTTTACCGTTCCTTTTAGAAAAAATTCTCTCTTTTCTCTATATTATTCCTTTTGAAGGATGTTATTGAAAATGATGAAAAATAAAAAGAATGAATATGGGGAAAAACGAAATGAAGAAAAATAGTTGAAGATGTGTAATACAGGAGACCTGCGGACAAACCTGATGCTCATTGCCAGGTTAGCCAAATAGAGCAGTACTATCTTACCAATGGCACCTAGCTGGCAGATGTTATTGTTCTCGCTTTTTTTTCTCTGAACAATCCAATGGAAAAGTTTAGTTTGCTAAAGATTTAGTACCAGTTGCGTAGTACAATACAGAAAAGATCAATGGTGTTATGGAGAGGGTTTTGACAGTAAAGAGCAGAAATTATGGCTTTTGAGAAAGACAATGTTCTGACAGTACATGCTTGAGGAATTCTGATCTCTGTCTGTGTCCAGAAGTGAATAAATAGTAACCATCCAATCAGCTCCCCCTCTTCTTAAAGCATCCGTAGCAGAAACTTTATAGTAGTATAGAAATAGAGTTCTAGAGATAGAGTTTCTGATAGAGGAAAGGAATCTTTTAGTGTGTAGTGTAAAGTGTGAAGGAATTTTAGAGTAATGGAAAGAGAAAATAGAGATAGAGTTTTTAGTGTGGATGCTCTTAAGACATCTATAGCAAAAAGCCCCAAAAGAGGTGTGAAAAATAGACGGTAAAAATAGTGATGGGACTGTTGTTGAAGAGATAAATAGAAATGGGACTATCCCATTGGTGAGATGGCACGTGAACAGTGATGAGAGAAAAGAGAAATGGAACGAACTGCTGGAGTCGTCCTTACTCTCTTCTTAATAAGAGATTTTATTTTATTTTTTGCGAAGGCACAACAGTTAATGAATATGAAAAAATATACACACATACAACAAGTAATTTGCATAAATTAGCCAAGCATAAGCATCAAAGGGTAGACGAGCCAATAGTGGTGTTTAAACAACAAAGTTATCCAAGAACACATCAGGAAATGCTACAAAATGAAGACTTACATTTTTTTTATTATTATAACAAAGAAGACCTGAGACAGTGATGTCAAAGTAAACAAAACTAATGGTTAGCAAAAACGCAAAAAGGAATTAGCAAAGCTAGTTGAGTGGGATTGCTTGATGTGGGATGGTGGAGTAACAAAATACCCAAATTCTCACTCATGAGATGTGACTTAATTGGCAGGAAAAAGAAACATGGATCCAGGCTGATCATGCAAGTCCTATTGGACAATGTGTCCCACAAATCAAAGAGTTAGCAAGCTAATGACCTCATGAGTGAAAAGTGATAAGGATGTAAAGTAAACAATGTATATCAAGAGAGACAAAAATGGGTGAGCTACAGTAAAGCAACTATGACGCATGCAAGAACGGAAGCGCAATAAAAATTGATGGCACCAAAACCACCAGGAAAGAATCAGCAAGAGCTATCAAACATGAACTAAAACACCGCATGCATGGCACTAAGCACCACAGTTTAAGCTACACAAATCCTATGTTATCCATCATCATACTAATGGTTTGGTATTGTTACTGATCAATCCTCAACTCCTTGTTCAGTACAAAAACATGAGCACATAGTTAAGGTAAACACCAAATATTTGACCATGTGGTTATGTGATCACTGATCAGGGACGACTCTGTAAAGAGAAGAGCATCTGTGGATAATAAGCATCAAGAAACAGCTGAGATTGGAGTGAACAGAAGCTACCATGGCAATTAAGATAAGCATTAGTAACTATCACTGTGGAGAGAGAGCTAGCAACTAGTGATCAGAATGTTTTCCTTTTCTTCTTATCTCAGAATCGACCAAATTGAGCAGCTAAAGATGCAAAAGAAGTTGGCAATGGCATCTAAGTAAGAACTACTTCAGCACTACGAATTCGTTCCCAGTTTCCAGTTTCAGGTTTCAGCGGCCCGAGGTCTGGATGGGGCGCCAAGCAGATGCAGTAAGCAGGCACAGGTCCTTCCACCCCAGCTTCAGGGCGCCGTTCTCCTCGACGAGCGTATACCCGTCGGAGGGGAACATACCGAGCAGCAGCGCCGCCTGCGCGGCGGCGCTGCCGGCGAGCGACGCAACGCCGAACCCGGCTTGCGCGAGCTTCTCGCGCCAGCTCCCGAACTTAACGTCCCCGGTGCGCGCCGGCCCGCCGACGGCGAGCACGTTGCGGATCTCCCGCGAGAGCAGCTGCTGCTCCACGACGTGCCGCTCCGGGCTGTCCTCGCTGTAGCTCGCGTCCAGCGAGTCGAACAGCGCCGAGTAGTAGTGGATGGCCTCCACGAAGCGCGCCAGGAAGGAGCCCGAGTGGCTCAGGTCCTGCTCCACCATTGTCACCACCTTCGGCGCCAACCTAGTGGACCACAAGATTCAAGATCAGTACACCGATTTATGGCGATCCTGTTCAACTCATGAATTCAAGCAGAAGCATTTAGCATTGCAATGATGCATCAAGGCAAAGGACATTTTCTTTGATTCCTTGGCACCCCACGCGATGCAAGTACCAAAGGACACAGGTCAGAGAGGCAGTAGTCAGTCTACTAGAGAAAGATGATATTTTTAGCTCGGCTCTGATCAAATTCGCCAAGCAGTACGAGATGACAGTCATTTCATTATAATAATCAGCATTTGCGGCGCTTGCAACTAGAAAGTTGGATCCTTTCTGGCATGAAAAGTTGGTCATGATGATAAGAGCTTTTAGCTCGAGCTTAGTGATCCACAAACCAAAATGGGAGCGAAATCTTCCTCCACTTCTCGGATCACCAAAGACTATGGAAGAAGGGGATCATCGCAAAGGCAATGGAAAGTTGCAACCTTTTTAAGCTTAGAAAGTTGGTCATAATGACAAGCTTTTAGCGCCCCAAAACACAATTTTTTTTACTAAACCGATGGTGCGGAGTATAGTGTACTGTGTACTTGTGCTAGTACTACTGCCATTGATGTGTAGGTCACAATGACACATGGGTGGGAGTGAAGAGAAGGCTGAAAAGCAGGCATGATGGCGAGATTTGACAATGGAAGCAGCAATGGTGGTGGTACCTCTGGATGAGCCAGAGCGTGTTGGAGTCGGAGCCGGTGACGTCGTAGAGCGAGTGGTGCAGCCAGTGGACGGCGACGGCCTCGCGCCGCGTGACGCCCAGCTTCTCCGGATCAAGATTCCCGGCCTTGTCCGCCACCGGCCGGAACTCGAACGGCAGCCCCAGCGTGTCGGCGAAGTCCGACAGCCGCTTCCCCGTCGCCTCCAGGGCCTCCATGGACGCGCCCAGGCCGGTGAGCCTCACCGTCGGCGGCCCGCCGGGGCGGGAGGCGAGGATGTGGAAGAGCCCCGGCCACTGGAGCCCCTGCATGATGTCGAGGTCGATGATGTGGACGCGCTCCTCCCGCTCGAACGCTTCTTGGATGGCCTGGTTCGCCGTGAAGTGGGAGAACTTGACGAACGGGCTAATGCCGTTGAATACCTGGAACGCGGCGGCGACGCGCCCGTGGAGGCGCGCCGCGGCGGGGGACGCGTGCGGCAGCGGCGCATACAGGCCCAGGCACGAGCTCACAAGCCGCGCTGACATGGCCTCAGCGAAGTAGGCGGCGACGCGCTGCGTGGAGGTGCCGAACGGCGTGGCGAGCTCGGCGATCTCCAGCAGCGCGCGCTGCGCCTCGTCGAGGTTGTCCGCGTTCACCGACTCCGCGCACTGGAGCAGCAGCGTGAGCAGGTGCAGCCCCTCCTCGTCACGCTGCTTCCGCCGTTGCTCTTCCTTCCGCTCCTTGGCGGCCGCAGCAGCCACCGCCGCGGCGGCCGCGGCCGCAGCAGCCGTTTCCTCGGCGGTGGGGGCCTTGGGGGACTGCGGCGGGTTCGGTTCCTCCTCGCGGCGCCGCTTGTCAGGAGGTGGGGGAGGGGGAGGGAGCACCGCGATCGGCGGCGCGGCGGCCGTGGTGTCGGGGAGCAGCGCCGGCGGATGGGGAGGCGGCGGCGGTGCGGGGTCGGACGTGAGGAGGGACCGGAGGCGGAGCTCGAGGAGCGACGCGAGGCCGGGGTTGCAGGGGTGGATAATCTCCCGGACGTTGTGGATGAGCTGCGTGATGGAGACCGCGGCGCCGCTGCTCCCGATGATGTCCCGGATAATCCCGTCCACCCAGGCCGTGGTGGACGCCGCCCCCTCGCCCGCCTGCGCCGGCGCGGCGACGTCCATCTCGGCGTGCTGGAACGCCGGGAGCTGCGTGGGCAGCGCAGGCAGCTGCGCGCTCCCGGACGGCGGCGGCGCACCCGCCGCAGCAGCCGCAGTGACATCAGAGAGGTCCCCCGTGACATGGCGGCGGGGCGGCGGCAGGTCGACGTCGGGCGCGGGGCGCTTGCGGACCATGGCGGCCTCCTGGTGGTCTATGTGCTGGAGGTAGAGAAGCAAATCGGAGTTGGAGGCGGGGGGGAGGGGAGGCAGCAAGGAGTGGGATGACGATGGCGCGGCGGTGGTGGCATAAGAGCAGGAGTGGGAGGCGGCGGAGGAGGACGAGGGGAAGAGGAGGAGGGAGGAGGAGCCCATCTAGAAACGCCAAGGGGAAGCCGCCGCGCGCATGGCGATCCAGCGAGCGCGCGCGGGGGGGAGGTTTTATGAGGTTTGGCTGGCTCGCGAGGTGGGAGCAGGAGGAGACGATGCGATGCGGAGTGAAGAGGTAGAGGCCGATAAGAGAGCAACAAGAGGGTAAGCACAAGGGGTTAGGAAGGGAAGCCGGTAATTTATGGACGCCTACCACGCTACTCGAGTCGAGTAGTAACATTTGCCTTTCCTCCGCGTCTTTTCTCTTCTGTCGTTTCACCTTTTTTTTTCCCTTGGGATTGATTCACCCTGTGGTAATGAACCGGTTCCACTGGTCCGAACGATCGAGCATGAACGCACGAGATTAATCTGGCTACTCCACCGGTTGGAGCATCTTGCATTTGGTTCGGGGTTACATTAGCTAGCCTTAACTCTGCTTAAGGAGTTGTTGTTTTCGATTTATCTTCTTACCTTATTAGTTATCTTGGAATCAAAAAGTCAAACAGTTTATGGTTTTTACTGTCTGTTTTTTTCTTTGAAGGTGCGTCCCAAATTAAACTCTCGAAAACAAGTCAAAAGAAGCGTACAGAGCTTTTCAATCTATCTCAAGAAGTTCTCGAAATTCAGCTTATAATAAAATAAGATAAGCCAAAGAAAGTTTCGTGTTTAGCATTTAATCCATTAATCCAGCACGTTTGCTTGGGCTAAAAGGTCAGTAAAGAAGATTAATTTTAATGGGTTAGAAAAAGAGATAGCAGGGGTTATTTGACTAGTGTAGAGGTGTTTAGACTCTTAATCTATTCATTAACCCTAAACAAACGCAATTTTATGCATGTCTCCATGCAGAGAGAAAATGCTTAGACAATAGATTCTGCCGCTCGAATCAATGCATGTTGCGCTAAATCAAACTTGGTTATCATTGTCTACAAGCTTAAAGCAAGCATAAAATAGTTTCAAGGCCTTAGTGTAAATACAAGATGTTAATTTTTACCTTTTTTAATAATGTTGTGAGCTCCATCTTACTAGCCTCTAAACCCCCGTAGAAAGTTACACAGCTACCGTGGGGCTCACGTTAATTAGCGGCAAATTTACCGTTCGCCATGTAGCACTAATAATAGCCACTATGTAACTTACACGATCATACTGTTCAGCACCGTGTCAATCTGGACTAGATGTGTCTAGATCTGCCTTTGATCAAGAATTGTAAAGTCGAAGAAACTATTTTCTCCGACAAAATGTAGTATGTCCCTAACAGTGTAACAGTGCATCAGAATGGCATCCTAACGCCCATGAACAGTGTCTTATCATGATTCGCTTTTTCTTAATTAATTTGTCACTCAAATTCTAAATGAATTAGCCCATGTTATACCTCTCACCTATCAAAAAAAAAAAATCTATTCTAGTCTAAACTACAAAACTGATTATTTAACTCCCCGGCCTACCAATATTGAGGTCATTTAACATCGATGGTTTATGATGTTAGTTTTGGTCTCCACCTCGTCTATACACGGGCCAAATTTAATGAATTATGGACTCTAGAAATTATACAAAAACTAAAAATACTTTAGTCCATAAGGATTATGGACAAAAAAAAATAAGATTTTTTGAAAGCTAAAACATCCAAAATAAATTTTCTTTAATTCATTTAACCAAATTATCTTTAAAACAGTTTCCAATTATAAACATTTAAATTTTTACAAATATTTCCCATGATCCTTATGCACCAGAGTATTTTTGAGATTTTTATAGAATTTTTGGAGTTTAAAAATCACTAACTATGCCACATGTGTAGGCGATATGTACAAAGTGGATGCCACGTCACCAAAACCGCCACCCTAAACCATGTAGTGTGTTAAATGGTCTGGTATTGATAGATGGGGTGTTAAATAACTAGGTTTAAAGTCCAAGGTGTAGAGTGACATTTTGATAACCGTGAGATGTAATATAGAGTTATTCCAATAGTAGATATATGCTAAAAGCTATTGTAGAGTTGGCACGTTGAATACTTCGGTGCACCACATTCACTTGTACCATTTAGTGGTCCCTTTGTAGAGGGATTCTTCGGTTCAAATGAATTTTGAAGAAAAATGTTAATTCAAAGAGAAAAGTTATATTGCATATGTAATATATTTGATTTGTAAGATTACTTTGATAAAATTCTATAACACAGAAAAATTTTAGTTAAATTTAATAGGATCTCTGACATGACTCTAATCTCATGTTAGACATTCCTTTTTCAGAATTTTAATGTGACATCTCTTTACCTTATTCTCTTTTCTAACTAATCAACATATATTTAATTTCAAAATGTCAGCATTTTTCTTGTGAGACGATAAAACAGATCTTTGGAATAGTTCCAATGGCTTTTCTTTCCTGTAGGATTAAACATGTCACGACATTTCGAAATTGGTATTTTTAAAATCGTGTGAATCAGAGAGCTCCGGAATTGATGTTGTGAAAAAGATGGAGTGGTCGTGTGATTGGTGAGAACACGAGTAGTAATTCACAAGGGTGTATACTAAGAAGTTAAATAATAAAAAGTATCAATTTGATCTCTAAACTATGGCCGGTGATTCCATTTAGCCCCTAATTAAGGCGAAAACCCAGCTGACTTCGGCAGGGGACCAAGCGGCGCTGGCTCATGGAGGCACGTTGCCCAGAGGGGGCGCAGGAAGGAAGGGACTGGCTTAGATCAGCCAACATCGGACTGAGGTGACATGACCGCGAAGAAACAAAGCAGCAACGTCGATGAGCTCCTCCTCAACGTCTTCTCCAATCGACCTGGTCGACGAGTTGAGAGGGCTCGCCGGCTAGGCATGCGACCATGCCCTTCTTCTCCCTCCTCCTCTACCTCTTCTCTGTTCATCAGCGTCTGTGGAGCTGTAGTATGTCGATCGGGAGTGGCGGTGACAGCTGGCCAGTGGCGTGGTGACCGAGCAACCATGCCCGTGGAGCCAATGGAGCTCGTGGCAGAGAACGGCACAGGGCACAACAGCGCTGAGGTGGTAGTCTAGCTAGGCGTCCACACGTGCAAAATAGGCTAGGTCGGCATCCACGTCATCCACAACCACTCTTAAGCTGAGTTTGGTCGGTCAAAGGGATCAAATTGACATGTTTTCAACAATAAGAGGATGAGTTCACTTGGTTTTCCAACTCAGGAACCAAATTGGATCTTTCTAGAACCAAATTTGTAGTTTTCCTTAGATAAATATAACTTGGTAGTGTAGATTTTTTTTTTGCACCGAGGGTGGACTCGGGATGGATTAATAAACCCATCGCGACATATGCGCATCCACAGTCGCGGTCGAGCCTCGAGCATACGACCTGGTGGGAGGGCCAGAGCGCACCCCACTCCAGCTGACCAACCGAGCAAAGCTCGGCTCGCCTTGGTAGTGTAAAATGATCTTATATTTTTCCAAAAAAAAAATTTCACGTAGCTAAGACCACTTATATTTGGAACTGGAGGGAGCAAGCTGATTTTATCGGTTCTATACTAGTTTTTTTTTTAAAGTGATCTCATGCAAATGAATCTACCAGAAAAAGAAAAAAATAGACCATACTTCTAGCTCGTTAATGGAGTTGTTATGTTTGATGACTCTGCATCTTGCCATCTTGTGCCAAGTAATTGGCTGCTGCTTATTGTAGAGATACTATACATGCGCCGACAAGGTTAAAAAATGTACGGGCACAAAATTGTGTACCAATTTTTTTATAGCATATGTGCAATCTTAATTACACTTATGGATCAAGGGTTGAATTATGTAGCTTATTCTTTTCATTTGCGAGAAATTCATGAGTATGCTAAGCAATTCAAATTTAGCTTGAATTTGGAGTCCGTGGGGGCGGATGAATTTACGCAACGATGCCAGAGTACGGGAATGATTGCACTTTAACCGGACAAAAACCACATGCCGATGATACTATCGGTTACTTAAAGTATCAAACACAACTCATCACATGCTGCTAATAAACGAATTGCCACATCGGCTACTGCTCGCTCCGGCCGAAAATAGATATCATTTTGTACGAGGTTGACACAATCTCCAAGCAATAAGCAATTTTGATCCCTAAAGTTACTATTGCAATCTATTTATAAGAGTCACTAAAACTATACCATGACATTTTAGAAGTGATCATGACACTGCATGTAATTTTGAAATCATGTACCCAATCCAAATAACTAAAAAATATCTCTTTTTAAAAGGGAAATTTAGACACATACCATTATAAAGTGTGGCATTTCTAATATGTACTTTATATGTTAATGATATGTGAATCCTGAACCTACATGTCATTGATATATCGAGTAACATATTTTTAAAATATGAACTTTAGAGTGACATGAATCTAAATCATCCTTTTTTAAAGAAAAAACTTTAACTTGCAGTACCTAATTAGATAGCGGTTTTTGTGTACCTTGGGAGTGCACGGCAAAATAGCACCTTCTATTCAACGAGCGGACAGACGAATCAAGCCATACGGACAGATCGGACGGTCAAAATTTTTTTGCCGACGTGGATGCACCGGTTGGCCACGGTTTCTTACCGCTCTATAGTATACTCCGTAGATAATAACTAGTAGCTACTCCACTTGCTTGGATCCGTTGACCAGCGGCAGTGGCAATGGCAGCAGCTAGCTCGCCTTCCCACGTCGACCTCGGCAGGAACCCCCGGCTGCGTTTCGCGCAGAGCCCGAGAGTCGAGACGTTGCTGTCTAGGAGCAATTTGGCAACTTCCTTTCCTGCCTTGTTCGTTGATTCGTCCATGGCATGGATTGGTAGCTGCTCCTTTTGCTTTCGGCCTCGGACACCGGTGGCGTGGTGCAGTGGAAGGATCTTGTTTCCCGGTGAGATTTTTTACAGGATGACCCGCGTCTCCATCTCTGCCCGCCTTTCCTTGTCGCCGGAGCAGCGCGCCGCCCGAGGCAGGCGTGGGAATGTGGGCGTGCCGCCCGCTGCGACATGTGTGTTTCTGCTGCTGCTTCTTCTTTTTTTTTTTTCCTCTGTTGAGCAAAACGGAGTGGAGAAGGGAAGTCCCTTCTACGCTTTATCTGTACTAGTTCATAGATCAAATAGGTAATATACATAGATTCTAAATCTTTAGATCATTGTCATTACAATTCAAACAAATATTATATCGAAGTGCGCTACATGGCGCTAAATCAGAGTATAAAATTTAGACACGCAGGCCTTATACAGCGGCCGTCTTAAATAATCAAAGTAAACTCCAAGTGAAACTCCAAAACATCCCCACACGCAAGACTGAAGGAAACGCGTCCTAGACGTCAGAGCAATCTTCATCATCAACTCCGGTAGCGAAACCTTCATCTTGTTACATCTCCTCCTCGGAATACCATTGCTGATCACAACCTGCTCATATAAAAGGCGAGGGTGTGTATACTTTATACTCAACGAGCAAGGCTGACTAGATGCAATTGAAGTCTTAACAAGGAAGGGTAGGGTTCTTTTGCGTAAAACCAGTTTTGTAAATTTTTTCTAAGATTTTATAAAATGATTTGAAATGTGTTAAAGAAACAAAAATTTGAATCAATTTCTTTTGAGTCCTAGCCACAACCGGTTTTGCCCAAACCTGGCTACTCACACGACACCCATCGTGCTAAGAGCATCTCCAATAGGGACATCTCAGCTGGCTATAAGAAATCCACATTAACTTTTTGTTTATGTGGATGAGAGAAGGAGATGAGAGAGATAGAGACTGCCTCTTAGCTAAAAGCCAGGTTATAGCTGATTACAAGGTGGATGCACACTATTACATATGGGTTCAAATTAATGTTAGAGACAATGTTATAGCTAGCACTATTGGAGAGGTTGGCTATTTGCTATCTATAGATGACATGGTACTTTCTTATAGCCAACACCATTGGAGATGCTCTAAGTACAGTCAACCACTAGCTATAAGAAATGAACATGTCATCTATAGATAACATATAGCCAACCTCTCTAATAAACTAGTTATAACATGGTCTATAAAATTATTATAACCCCACATGTAATAGATGGCATGCATCTTGGAATCAGTTATAGATTGACTATAAGTTAGTAGATAGTCTTTATCTCTCTCCTTCTTAACTCTCCTCCACATAAGCAAAAATGCTGAGTTAGCATCCTTATAGTTAGCTGACTAAGCATCATTAGAGATGCTCTAACACCCTCATCGCTTATAGTACCCCACTGTGAGGAAAAAGAAAAACACACAACTACAATCATGGTTTTTCTCTGGAACAACGTTTTGGAAACAAATAGATAAGAAGTAATAAAGAGGCAGCTCCTCGTCGTCCGCCCTTCACCATGGGCACGACTATCATGATAGTTTTAACTCTATAGAGATTGTACGCTTTATCCACGAGAGGTGGTTTCTTAGAAATCACCCAAAAGAAATGAACGCCACAAGGCCTGTAACCAACATTCCCATAGTCTGGCATTCCCTCTAAGGATTCTACCTCAACACTAGTAACCCTAATTGGCTGAAGGCCCCTCTTGAGACTGTAGAACCAGTACCAGCTGTCTACTCCACCGACTGAAATGCCAAAACTAGGAGTCTAGAGGGTACTCAACCAAGGCTTGCCCATACAAGCACTCAATGGTTACACTGTTGTACTTAGCTCGTCTACCTTAAGGAATCAGTCCTTAGGGATTAGAGTGGTTCCCACACTAAACCCGAATCTCGTGCTTGCTGCACCAACTTTGCAACCATCCACCCTGACCAGGTTTTGTAAAACATTTTTCCCTGATAGCACGGGCATCTAAATAGATATTCTACGATGACCCATGCTAAGTATAGGTAAACCTAATTCAAGGGTGTGGCAATAATTTAACAATTTTAATAACCTATGGCAGTAAGGAATATTTTAGCAGAATAATTATTAATTGGGAGTTAACTAAACAACTAGATAATTAGCATTTTTAGTTTTAATATAACATGCAGGTTATCAAATACTACAAATTGCATTTGTAAAAATTGGGAGCGGTATATTCAGCACTTGTCTTGATCATCAGCACAACCCTGGTGTTCTTCCTAGAGATTGATCGCAAAGCTATCGTCAATAAAACCTACCAATCGAATAAATAAAAATAAACACAAATGCCAAAATAAAATATGAAATGAGATGCATGCTCATGTCTATGCAAAAATGACACAAAAATGTAAAGCTTATCTCTCCGGTCAATATAAGATTTATTTACAATTTTATTGAAACTGAAATTCTCTAAATGACAATTTAAAGACATTTTATTGATATATTAATTAAGCAGAAATTAAATGTTTTCAATTATTTATGAAAATTTACAGAATGGTAGAGTGTATTTTTATGAACATTATGAAATTTATTTTGGGATTTTGGAGTTATAGAATTAAAGATATGAAATTAACAAAATTTACTACTAGGAAAAATAGGAAAAGAAATAGGCTCTGTCAATGGGCTCAGCCCAAGACGCGGCGCAGCCCGCTTCCTGGTGCGGGCCAGCTAGGCATAGCCCAAGGGGAGGCGACCTTATGGCCTGACCGCTCGGGTAGCCCGGCTTCCCAGCGCAGCTCGGCGTAACCGGGCGGGGCCCGCCTGACGGTGACTCGGTGCAAGGGAGGCGGCGGTGGCTCGGGTTGGCGGCGATGGCGGCGCTTTGGTGGGTCGCAATGGCGGGGAAATGGTGGGGAAGGGAGAGGAGGACGCGGCGGTCTTGCCAGTGGGGTCGGCCCACCGGACCGGTGGCGACGACACCTGAAGCGGTGGCTCGCTGCAGCGAGAGGGGGAGAACGGCGGGGTGGACGAGCAAGGCGGCGGCGCGAGGGGTCTGAGGGATTACTTGCTAGGGTACGGAATCGATGGCAACGTCGGTAGTGACGGCGTCGGTTGCAAGGAAGAAGGGGCGCAGGACGGCGGCCTTCTCCGGCGGGGAATCGACAAAATTGGTTGAGGGAAACGACTCCTCCAGCCCTAGGAGTGCTCTAGGACGAGGGAGGGAGAAGGATTATTGAGGTTGGATAGTGAATAGGAGAGGAGGCAGTGGCGGCATGAGAAATTCTCCTGGCCGGCGACAATGAAATTCAGTGATCCCGGTGTCCAATCCCTAGATACAAAGCCAAAAATGGGTCACCGGGAGGACATCCAAGAACGTCTTCAAAGGAGGAGGGCAACAATGGCTTACCCGAGCCGAATCGGGGGAAGAGTGAAAGGGGAAGAGAGAGCTCGGTTGGGGGGTTTTGTAGCTAGGCGGGAGGAGGAAAGGTCTGGGTTTAGTGATGAATTATCACCACTAGGATGGTAACTGAAGTCATTAGGGAGTTTGATGATCAATTGGTTGCGTGGAGGGGGCTAGGGGTCTTTGGGGAGTTCTCTGTGTCGATACAGAGAAGACAGAGGGAGGGAGAGGGTAGACAAAGAGACAGAGGGAAGAGAGTGGGGTAGAGAGAGAATGGCAGGTGGGTCCAAAGAGAATAGTTAAAGAAATAGAGAAGGAAAATGGAATAGAAATAGGGCCCAAAATAACAGTTTATATTTTGAAAGTATAAACTTTGGTTTTCTCCTTTTGAAAATAGAACTAAATATAATTTATTTTCTCTTTTTGAAAATTAAACACTTAAGATTCAATTACTTTATAAACTATTTGTCAAACAAACCCATTTACTTTTAAAGTTTTAATTATTTAACAAGTAACATACTCATTTTTTTTGAAAATCATTTTCTTTATAAATAAATTTTTTTAAAGCAATGCAATGCATGATTTTTGAGTAAAATGAGGATGTTACATTTTTCCCTCTTGCTGTTGTTGTGTTCCTTTCGAATTGTTTTTGCGCTAATGTGTTCCAATTTTTTCCCCTTTTTTAGCATGATAAAATGCCCTTGTCAAGAGAGAGAAGTACAGACCAAAAGATTGTATTCAAAGCAACGTGTATTTCATAACACTATATATCTTTAAATGATCTTTTTAGCTTTTAAACAGGTTAAAAAAAGTGATATTTGGGAATAAGGCATGTTTAATGATAACCTATTTTCTGGTTCCATCGCTGTACAAATAGAGCCATAAATAGTAAAAATAAGGTTGTCAGTAACATACAAGAGACAGATAGAAAATAGAGTTAGCATTGTGTTATAAATAAAATAGGATCAGAATATGAGTCAGAATAAGGCTAGCATTCCATATGACCTTAGCACATCAGTCAAGCAAGTCCGAGATCCACACCTGGCCAACGGCCAGTCAGCCATGGACTACCCTAGCGGGACGGACCGACGGACTTCACATAGGCTGTCTTTTAACAAAAGCGTAGCTGGTTATGTTGATCCATAGATTTTGATACCACTAGCCATATCTATTCTCGTTAGCCGATTGTCTGCGTTTTTCTACAAATAAATATCACATTATTTTCTACATCTTTGTATTTAATATATTTGGTTTACTCCATCAGCTTCGCTTTCACGCTCAACTATGTCATGCTCATGCCCTCAGCACTGCTTTCATCGTACTCCACACATTGCAATGGAAGATATCATGGGTAATTTTAGTCATAGTGGTATATAGTGGGTAATTTTAGTGGCAAAGTCATATGATATATAATTTTTAAAAGAAAATAATTTGTTTCATACTATTGAAAGATCAAAAGTTTCAAAATATACCACCTACCCCACTGTTATAAACATTGGGAATCCCATCTATCAATGAGACAGGGTGGTATATTCGGAAACTCTGACCTTTCAAGATGGTAGGAAACAAATTTCCCTAATTTTAATAATGATAAATGGAGATTTTGTGAGACGACATTGGTGGATAATTTTAACATAGAGATGGCTAAATAGGTCGGGACTAGCCTAGCACAGTTCGCCCTACTACTATAGCATATTATTAAAATTAATTATATGTATTTTTATCATTATTTTTATGATATATAATTTATTTATTCATTTATAACATATATTTTCCAATTGTATTCATTTTTTAATTTTTAAAATAGCTTTTGGGTCCTTCCAAAAAAAACTTTTAGGCCAAATAGGTTCTGGCCATTAGTTGTGACATCCTTACCCAAATTTGCTTAGAGCTTAGCACACGCATGCATAACACCTCACCTGAACTTTTGACATCGCTTTGTCCAAAAGGATTAATCTAATGTACTATGTTTGGGTCTTTATCTATTATTATATACTAGCGCAACTTTATCTAGACTAGAGAAGTGGTACTATTTCTAACACAACTAATCCACATAGGCCTCACATCACAGGTCAATATGTGTTACACTCACTCTCTCTAATGGGCTGATGCCCTTGTCAGCACCCACATACGCGACAAATGTTTAGAATCAATCCCCTTTGTCGGCCCATATGCCATTGCGTGTGGCCACTCTGGGTCCACACGCGCCACACGCCATATGCTCGCAACACTAAGCCCACGCACCCCCACATTGTGAGGGTTGATGTTCTGATATCATCTATAACACCTTAGCCCATCTAAGAGCATATCCAACAGGTATTGCAAAATACTATTTATTTGACTTTTTAGGAACAGAGTCTCTGCTGAATGGAAGATATCTTTTAGAGTGTAAAGTGCGAAGGAATTTGTAACATCTCTATTTTCAAAAATCTAAAAATTACAAAATCATTGCATGTGATTTAAGCATTTCAAAAATCATTTTTGAAAATGTGCATGTTACTATATTTAATTTCCTAAAGCTTAGTTAAAAGTTTTGCTTTTAAAATCTCTAATTGCAAGATGTTTAATTTGCTAAAAACCTATTCTGACTATTCATAAATTAATAATTTCATTTTGAGTTAGAAAATAGCAAAATTTAAACTTACATTAAATAAAATTTGGTATCAAATTAAATTGATTAAACTTAGCAAAGATCTATGTTATAATTTGGCCCTAGCCCTAATCCTCTCTCTTTTCCCTCTCTCCACGACAAGTGGGCCCCACTTGTCATTCCTTTTTACCTAATTAGGAATTTTCATTTTTAGCCCTCCCCATTTTGAACTTCCCCAAAATGCCATTCCTTTTTTTCCTTTCCATTTTTGCCCCGTCCTCTAATCCTATTTAACCTACCTCAATTTTTCCCCTACTCTCTCCCCCTTATCTATCTACCTCCCTCTCTCTCTCTCTCTCTCTCTCTCTCTCTCGCGTATCAACAGAGCCAAGGCGAGCCGCTCTCTCCTCCTCACTGCATCTTCCCTAGATCCGCCAGGTGAGCTCTTTCCCGGCCGATCCTCTCTGCCACCTCCCTTCTCTCACTCCCTTCTCCCCGTTTTGCTGGTAGCCGTCGTCGCCGTCATGGGAGATCACCGAGTCCGTCATGGCTTGAGTGCCCGTCTTGGCGTCAAAGCTTCTCGGCCGGTAATCTTTCCCCCTCTTGGCTTTTTCTCCTCCCTAGGCCTCTAGGTGTCCATCCGCGTCGCCGGCCTCGCCCCTCCCTCACCGGAGATGGCCGGCACCGTGCACCCCCTTCCACCCCGTCTTGGTCGTGTCGCCGTGCTGCCTCGGCTGCGCTCGCCCCGAGCCCGAGCCACCTCTACACTCCCCATGCCTCCCCGATGCTCACCGACCCCACCGCCTCCCTCTCCTCGTCGCCGGCGAGCGGATCCACCAAGCGCCGTCGCCCTCCTCCTTCCTCGCGTGGCGTCGAGCTCGCCGCCGGCTTCCCCTTCGCCAACCGACCCACCCCGAGCTTTCCCTTTCTTCCCTCTTCTCTTTCCCCCTCTCCGGCCCGCCGGAGCGCCGCTGCCGTCGTCGGGATCACCGCCGCCCGAGCCGCCTCACCGCTCCTTCCGCTCTGGTCACCAAGCAGCGAGCCCACTTTGTCGCCCGAGGCAGTGATGGACGGACCCACTTGCGTCGGCGCCATGTGGCGGCCGACGACGAGCGACGGCGCGACCGCGTGCTCTCCTCTCTCTCTAGGCCGAGCCCAACACGCATCAACATCGGTAGTGCTAGCCTCATGGGCCACCGCGCCATGGGTTGCCTCTGTCATTGAAGCCAAGACGCTAGCGTCTCGTGGTCTTCTTGTACTTATCTTTGGTCGAGTCGGCCTCGCTCACCAGCGTTGCACCATAAATTTGGGCTGCCTTTGTCTTGCCCAAGTTCCATTTTTCCTCCATTTATTCTTTTAGAAAACCGATTTAATTTATTTAATTCATAGTAAATTCATACAAACTCGTAAAAACATGAAATAAGTTTATAAATGTTTAGAAAAATCAATTCTATCTTGCATAAAATTTTCATGCATATTGTACCCGTAAAACTTTTCTGTTAGATTTAGTATTTTCCAATTATGTCTTAAAATAATTTCGGAAAGGATTTTGAAATTCTAAAAATAGCAACTAACATTCAAAAATTGTGAAAATGTTTCCAAAAATGCTAGATGTTGTTTTGAGCTTAGTAAAAATATAAAACCCTTATGTTGCAAATTAAAAATGGTTTACTAAAAATCCTTTAAGCTCTCTTTAGCTTAAAAAAATGGTTTTCCTCTATATTAAAATCTCTAAAAATTTATTCATGAATAAATGCTTGTTGTTGTACATAATTAGCTCATTTTCATGCATAATATATTGCATACATTTTTTCAATGCATTTGTTCTTATTTGCGTGTCTCGTATTTATACGTGCAGAACCGATCATGTTCAACGCCGCCGAAGACCCTCAAGTCGGAGATGAAGTCTTTGCAGAAGAAGGCAAGTGGTCCCTATGATTTGAAATACAATTTCTAGAAATTTCCAAAATGCATGTTATATTAAAATTAAAAATGTTAATTACCTAGTTGCTTAGATAACACCCAATGAATAATTACTCTGTTAAAATATTCCTGACTGCCCTAGGTTATTAAAATTGCTAATATTGAACATCACCCTTGAATTAGGTTTTGCACATGCTTAGAAATGCTTAGTACTGAATTATTATCCATTTCGGATAGTTGTCATTATCAAATGCTTGTTTAAAAGGTGGATTTCAAAAGGGCAGTTGATGCTGTCATGTTTGCAAATGGGTTATTTGATAGTGGGTGCTATTGGGAGAATTTTGTTTTGCAAAACCTGATTGGGGTGGATGGTTGCAAGACGGGTGCAGCAAGCACAAGACTTGGGCCCAGTGTGGGAACCACCCTGATATCTAAAGATCGATTCCTTGAGGTAGGCGAGCTAAGTACAACAGTGTGACCATGCGTGCTTATATGGACAGGCCCTGGTTGAGTATCCTTTGGACTCCTAGTTTAGCATTCCAGTTGGTGGAGTAGATAGTTGGCGCTGTTTTATTGGCGCCAGAGGGGCATTGGTGTGGAAATCTTAGCGGAAATGTCTTAACTAGGAGGATGTCAGAGAAAGGCCTTGTGGTGATCATTTTTCCTTTGGGTGCACCCTAGAAAAACCACCTTGCATAGGTAAAGCGTGCAACCTTTACAGAGTGTAAAACTATCATGATAGCCGTGTCCACGGTCAAGGACAGACGACGAGAGCTGCCTCAATGGTACTTCTTATCTATTTGTTTTCAAAACTATGTTTCAAAGAAAAACCACGATTGCAGTCGTGTGTTTTGGTTTTTCTTCTCACAGTTGGTGCTGTGAGCGATGAGGGTGTTTGCACGGTGGGTGCTGTGAGTAGTTAGGTTGGGCAAAACCGGTTGGTCCTGAAATTTCAAAGAAACTGATTCAAATATTTTTTCTCTCAACACTTTTCAAATCATTTTATAAAACCTAGGCAAAACCTGCAAAACTGGCTTTATGCAAAAGGACCCCATCCTTCCTTGTAAGCCTTAGTTGTATTTAGTCATCCTTGCTTGTTAAGTATTAAGTATAATCACCCTCGTCTTTTATGCGGGGCTGCTCATTCCAACAAGCAGGTTGCATTAGCAGTGGTACCCCGAGGAGGAGATGTACCAAGATGAAGGTATCGCTGCGGGAGTTCAAGATAAAGATTACTCCAACGCTTTGGATCGCCATCATTCAGCCTTGCCTGTGGTATCGTTTTGGGTGCATTTTGTTTCTTCCATTTGGAGTTATGGAAAACCCTAAAACTTTCGCTTTTATAAGGCCGTCGAGCCAAACTATTGTAACCACGCCATGTGGCGCACTCTGATGTATTATGTAAATTAATTGTTATGGTTATGATCCAAGTTCTGAAATCTGTGTGTACTAGCTACTTGATCTAGGGACTAGTAAAGGTAAAAGTATAGGCAAGACTTGACTTCGATTTGGCCGGTCCCAACAGAATTTTAGAGGGTGAATAGAGTTTGTAGGGAATAGTGTTATAGAGGAGAAATTTGAACTCTTTTTTGGAGATGTTCTAAGGGGCTAGTTCACGCATGCATAACACCAATCTTGCGCTTTTAGCCTCGTTTTGCCCAAAAGGGTTAACCTAGGATGCTATATGTTTGGATCCATTGTATATTATATGCTAGTACAACTTTCTCTAGACTAGCAAGATAACACTACTCCCACCGCAACCAATTCACATGGGCCACACAAACCTTAACATCATGGCCCGAGTATTACACTAGCTAATAACCGGGTCGGCTCAGTTCTTCTACGAAAGGATCTGGGCTTAGGCTTCGACACGTTGAAACGGTTGGCCCGATTCGCATAGTAACCAATCCAAAAGAGCTCGAACTGGGTCGAGCCAGGTTGTCCTATTGGCCACCTCTATTTTAGCAAATACGAAACCAATATCCTCACTACTTAGACATTTCATAATAATACAGATATATATTCCCTCCTCTCCCTTAACCCTAACCTTTATCTCCTCCTAATCTTCATCTTCTCCACCCTCCTTTCGCTCCTACCACAGCCACAACCTAGTGCCGCAGTTCTGCCATGCATCAGCATCACCGCTGTTATGGACGCCACTAGAGATCCGCTTCTACTAGTTTGGTTAATTTTCTTCTACTTTAAACATAGTATACACCCTAATTTCTTCCTCTCTCTCCAATGATACACCCCCGTCTACCCGCCTCATCTGTGGCAACTATTGCCACTGAATCCATATCTGCTCCTAACTTATCGTTGTTCTTCTCATCAACCCATCGGTCAACTATGTCTACACCCTCTCATGACCTCGTGGCCAGGGTGACAATGGTGCCACCCTGCCTTGATCGTCATCCTCCATCGTGCCTCCAACACCTTGGCCACCCTCTAAATTCAGGAGGTTGGGGGTATGGTGAATCTTATATATCCCTAATCCACGGCCCTGTCGCTAGAGACTACCCGAGCTCAAATCTTGACGCAAGGTACAAAAAAACCGCTTGATGATTTGTAGCTGCCATTTTTTGAGCCAAATACTTGGTATGTTCTTTCATCATCAAGTATCAGTTGCACCTAACTTTCTTATAACAAATCTTTGTGTGTCGGTTCATAGCTAGAACCAACACATATATTTTTTATTTTTTTTTCATTTGCTAGGCTAGCAACTACATCCAGAAGTCCTTGTCTTCCAAAGAATTACCATTGGAGTCGGAGAACCAACCGTGCTTGTCAGAGGAGCTAAGGGTAGGCTGGCCGTCGTTAGAGTCATCAAAGGAGCACACCTAGCGCATCAACTCGTCGAAGTCGATGACGGTCTCCTTGTCATCGTCAGAGTCCTCATCCTCCTCCTTCTCCTTATTGGCCTCCTCCTCCTTATCGACGACAGGAGATGGTAGTGGGATGGAGAAGGCGGCCAAACCGCGGCTTGGGCAATGACAGGAGAGCGACGGAACAAAGATGCCATGGCTTATAGGCGAGGACGACACCACCCTCTTCCTTGTAGCCCTTATTGGCCTCCTTACCTCTGGCCTCCTCCTCGTCGCGTCCTCCTTGCTGGCCTCGTCCTCATCACCGTCCTCCTCATTGGCCTCCTCCTTACCGGAGTCGGAGGCTTGGGGCACAGACTACGACAATAGCCATAGAGAGTGTAGGGAGACGAAAACGTATACGGTGATGACGACCATCACGAGTGGGGGAAGGAGGATGACGCCGGTGACCATGGTGAGTGGGGTCGGGACTACAACGGCGATGGGGCCAACGACCACAACGAGAACAATGACATGATCAGTAGTGGAATGGAGAAGTTGGATGGAATGGGGATCGATCAACAAGTATAAAGATCATAGTTAGTACATCGGGAATGCCAATAGGTTTTGCACGTAAAACACATTGCGAGACAAAAAGTTAACTGCGTTGGTTCTAATTACTAAACGGCATAAATAAAGATTATTTGTGCGAGTTTTAATTATGAACCGGTACAGATACATCCATGTCGGTTTGTAATTAGAATCCATGCCGGTTTATAATAAGAACTGGCACAGACAATTAGAACCGGCACAGATGTTCAAATTATCTGTACCAGTTAGTAATTAGAACCATCACATATAATTAAATATGTGTTATTTATAAACCGCACAGGTATACGTTGTGTTTTGACCTAGTGATAACATGTAATGGTAGCTGATGTAAATGATCATAGGTTAGCCCCCCTGCTCGCGCCGCCAGCGGAGACCCTCGATCTCGCTGGATATGATATATCAGATCTCGTCCAAAATTCCTTGGAGAATCTCGAGCCTTGCATGCACGGGCCTAGCTAACACAAGGCTAGCTAATTAGCTTGCTCATGACGTGGTTTTAGCATGCATGGATTTGCTTGCTCCAGCAGGATGGATCGATACGTACCGTTGAATTGCACAGTTACAGTACGTACCTACGTAGCCTGGCATGGGAGAGTTCATGCGTGGGGCCGGCGGGCACGTAGTGGAACATGCTTAGGCACTGTTTGTCGCGCATGCATGCGGTGGCCCGCAACCTCGATCACCATCTAGCTGCTACCAGTAAAGAGGGGATCGATCCAGCAACAGCATGGCGTTTTTTTGTTGGACCATGCACGCACGATGCATCGCTGATCGGCTCTTTGCATATTGCCCATGCATGCAAATGCAATGCAGTTGCAGCTAGCCATCGATCTGTCTCTCGGCCCCACTTACTCATCCATGCATATCCGCGTGTTGGACAAAACCCCAACCGCTGCCCCGCACGGCGCGCGCATGTATAGAGAGAGTTTTGCCATGGTGCTTTGTAACACATGGATCCTTTTGTACTTTGTGCTACGTTTAAAAATATCGAGACCATTCATTTTGTTCATCTTATTGAAATCTTATTACCGACCAAATTTTATATATTTTAAATTTTTTTCTATTTTTTCATATTTTTTTAAATATCAGCCTTATTAGAGGCTTTACAACTATCTAGATAGTGGATTCTTGTAAATATGAAATAAATAGTAAAAAATTAAAAAAAATATGAAATTTGGTTGGTTGTGAGATTTTAATGAGATGAATAAGAAAGACGGTTCGGATCGACCGTTAGAGTCTCAAATAATACAAACAAGATGTAAAGCACGGAAACTTGTGTACTTTATAAAGCACCATATACAAAACTCTCTTTATATATATATATATATATATATATATATATATATATATCCGTACATATAATTTTTTAGCCATTGGATTAATAAATAAACACACGTGGAGCAAATCTCCCGCGAGAAGCCCATGGGTGGCTCTGCATGCATGCATGCATGCAATGAAGTCAGTGCTGATGTCAGCGAAGGTGACATATATTCCTTCTGTTTATTTATTATATCTTTTAATTGACACATTCGATTGACGAGTGGTTTTCACCTACGTGTTCATGATATTTTTACGAACAAAACTAGACCGGTCTTGATATATAAATTTATTCTTTACTACTTATTATATAACACTTTACTACATACATATAGTGACGTTGTATTCATAAAAATAATAAAGTTATGCTTATTGAAATAGTAAAGCCACTGTGTGGCTAGACTCAATGTATAAATTTTTCTTTACTACTTCATATATAACACTTTACTACATATATTACTATTATACTACATACATGTAATAAAGTTGTATTTATAAAGTAGTAAAGTTGTGTTTAAAAAATAGTAAAGCTACTATACGTATACCGTACATAGTATGAAAATATTTTTTAAAAATTTTATATAGCAAGTGTGGTCTAGTTTTGTTTAAAAAAATGTCAGAAACCCATTTCCGAAAATCGTTTGTCGATTGGAGCTTTCAATCAAAAGATATGGTGAAAAAAAATCATTACATGCATGCTTGGACTAGGAGAGAGAGAGAGAGGTGATGTCATCATGCATGCATGTTACCCGCGTGAGAGGGTGGCGTGGATTTTTCACGTGGATCTATGAGGATTAAATCTAATATATATATAGAGAGGATGGCTAATGTACTCTCCAGAGTACGGATTCCTCCGTACTCTCGACGGGTTTACGAAATTCGAGATATTTAACGACCGATCCGAACCGTTGATCTTGTTCATCTCATTGAAATATAGCTACCGACCAAGTTTTGTATTTTTTTACTATTTATTTCGTATTTTTTAAAATCAGTTTTTTTGACGCTCCACGACTAATTAGAAGGCTGATTTTTAAAAATACGAAACAAATAGTAAACAAATTCAAAAAAATACGAAACTTGGTCGGTAGCTACATTTCAATGAGATGAACAAGATCAATGGTTCGGATCGGTCAATAAATATCTCGAATTTCATAAACCCGTCTAGAGTACGGAGGAATCCGTACTCTGGAGAGTACACTATCCATCCTATATATATGTGTGTGTGTGTGTGTGCAGGGAATGAACTTATAGCTAGGGTGCTGATGTTGAAAAGGGCAAACAATATGAAATACATAAAGGCTATTGTTTTTACGTTTACAAGATGCAAAACCAAACCAAATGCTTCACTTTCTCGATGAAGACTTAGAATTTCGAAGTGAAAAAAAGCGAGCGCTGGACAATCGTGGAAGACTCCAGCAATGGTTCGGCGAGTTCGAGCGGTGGTCTGGCAGGGCATTTCAGATATTCGTATCTAAAAACTAGAATGAATGTTCAGCCGTGATCGACACAAACAGGTCCATCATTTGTTTCAGCCCTCCTTGTTCTAGCCATTCAGCTCAGCTCCTCTGAAGGCTATCGAAGCGGGTCAAACACTGATCGGTAGCATAGCCTTGCAAGCGATATAATATGCTAGGCTTTAAAAGCTTTGAAAAAAACAGCTTTGAATTTCAATAACTCCAAGAAATGGCTACCAATATATATACTAGCTAGAGTGCCGTGGCTTGAAGACACAATATTTTGTTGCGCATAAGCTGTAAACAACTGAGTCGACTCGTGCATGCATGCCATAGGACAATGGTGCAAGGGCTTTGACCGTCGGATCAAGTGGTACTGCTATAGCTAAACGTGAACGTGGTCGAGCTTGGTTCTCTGGTGTATAGTAGTGATTTCTTTTCTCCATCTCTACTCCTAAAAAAGCTGTTGTGGTGATGAGTGATGGCTCATCAAAATAATCTGAACTATTCAATTTAATTTAACGGCTGTCCACATCCCGATCCGCTTTCTCATCTTCACCAATCCACACGCAAATGCATCGACCTTTGTCTGTCTACGTCGCACCGATCCACGCCTCCTCTTCCTTCTCCTCCACCAATCCACGCATGAAGCACGTGCCCTCAACTAGTTTTTATCTAGTAGGAGTAGCCGGTTTGACGTACGCTGCGGAGGCGGAGCTGATAGAGCGAGAGTGCGTCTAATCGTCGTCGTCGTCGTCGTCGAGAAGACTGAGCAGTGGAGTTTGTAAAAAGGCGAGGTGCTTTCTACGATCTACAGCTGTGCCGGGTGGCCTCGTTCCTGCTTCCGCCGTGGAAAGTATCTCGCCTTTTCATGGACCTAATGATCTTTTCCATCGGCTTCGTCTTCCTCTCGCTAGCTGCAGGCCGCTTCACTTGCTTCCGGTCGCCGCCCATTTCGTCTGCAGCTAGCAGCAGCACAAGCTTGCACCAGTAGCAGCTAGCTAGCTCAAAGAATTTCGGTCTCTTCTGCTGATCCTATGCAGTAGCAACGCAATCCATGCGCACTGGATCAGTAGCGTATTCGAACCAGCCAGATTGTGAATTACTCCAATTCTCAACATGCAAATAAACCGAGGTTCTCCTGCATGCTCTCTCTGATACTACTTGAAAGGAAAAAATTTTTGAATGTTCATCGGCACATGAATGGCATGGTATGATGGCATGCTTATGTCTGTCTGCATCCTCTTGGCTAGCTAGCTCCAGACTGATGAATGCCGATGACTGTTGAACCAGCAGCTAGCATCGATGATCGGTCGCGCATGGATCGTGTCGCTCACTGCAGTAGGGGTATTAACGCTCTACATGCATATCCTGCGATCTGCAAACGCCATTTCACCAACCGCAGCTAATGCACATTACTACCATATGCTTCAGGCTTTAGCGGCAGAGAGTTCAGCAAAGTCATGTATACCCCGGTGCAGCGCAGTGGCCAGGTACCACTTCACTCTTCAACTTTCCTGAGCTGAGCCTCCGCATCTCTACTCCACCATCAACTGACAACTGTGCAACACCCAAAAAAAAAAAAATGCTTGTAGCTAGGGTCCCAAATATGGATTATTATCGTGCGATGCCGATAATCGATCCTATTGCGGCGGCTCACCATAAGATAAATTGCCCGGAGAAATCGGGCCGAACTAAGATTCAAGTTTGAAATTCAAAATTGTAAAAAAAATTTAAAAAAATGATTTTCAGTCCATGTCTATCAATTATCGATCGGTTGGTTCAAAATCGTGAGAAAAATTCAAACTATAAACAGGTTGATATCAGTCTATTATCGCTCGACGTCGAATTAGGAATTTAGGATTCGATTTATGAGCTTTGGTTCAAAACTTGGCGATTAAATTTTGCACCATTTTTTTTTTCTGATTTTCTAGTGATCTTCATGCATTTTTTTTACAATAATCAAAATCACTCGGAACGCTGTGAACCCTGCTTGTACTAGCAGCAACATTTTATTCCCAACAAATTAAAATTTGTTACAATAATGCTGGCAACATATAAAAAATTGATAATTCTAATACTCTACTCTAGTACTATATTCATCTATCTGTGCAATGTTACTCTATACATCAGCCTAGCTGTCTCACAAATTAGTGCTTCTCATTCCATGGAGACAGTGGCATTGGCTTTCTAGGTCCAAAAAAGGATGACAATTTAATAAGTGTATTAGTGATGCTTGAATCGACTTTTATTCATTTCACTTCTTTTCAACCCTAAGCCAGTCTTTGATTGTGATTGTGTTAGTTATAAAGGGATGTATAGGGCAGTGTTCTTTTCAGCGTTTGTGTTTACGTTTGCTTATAAGCTGAAAATTTGTTATTTTCGTACAAGTAAAATGCTTTGACGTTTGGTAGCCAATTTTTGTAGGTCTTACTATTTTTTCTTAAAGCTCTCAAAACAATTTTTTCTATAATTTTTTGATCCCTCGGATGTTCTTATCGAGAAGTTACAAATTTCCAGTTTATAAGTAAATGCAAACGCTGAAAAGAGCATTGCCTAGGCCGAGATGTATTTTTTATTATTAAAAAAGCTATTAGACAGATTAAGATAATGCAGGCAGGGGGGCAAGGTCAACCACGGACGACGCTGATAGTCGTAGCCGTAGCCATCGCTCCAGATTGGAAAGTGAAGCTGGGGCCCTTCAACTTTGTAAATAGCACACAAAGCATGGAAAATTATGCAGGTAGTGGCCCCCCACTGATGCTGCACTACTGTGTGCACATATATATATATATATATATATATATATATATATATATATATATATATATATATTCTATGCACGCACACAGCTACTGACGCATGCAACACCGTTATACCGGAGGAGTACTGTAGCGGCAGGCAGGGTTAACCCATACAAATGTTAAAAAAAAAGGGAGCTAGCTTGTCCCAATTTGATTATTTTAGGTTAACTGTAAAACCGTCTAAAAACCATATATATTTTTTAGCTTTAGGAGCATTTTTTTTTTCAAAAAGTACCCTAGCGGTGTGCCAAAATACAAAGCGGATTTCGCAAAAGGGTTGTTTTTTATCGGTGGCAGTTGAGGTAAAAACCGATTTTTTGTTTGCAAATTAGATTCTGGTGGTTTACCTCGAAAACCAAGTGATTTCTCACAAAAAAAATGTGGTTTCCATGTGCGTGCGTAGTCGAGCCATTCACAACCTGTTCGATGAATTACATAAATTAACAAAGAAGGTACCATAAAGGTCCAAAAAAGTCTATTTTTAAAAGCATACAAAACGGTTTGAAAACATTAATACTATTTTAAAGTTTTTTTGAATTTAAGTTTAATTTGAGACGGTTGTTTAAACCACGCGCACCGTTTTGAGACGATTGTTTGAATTTAACTAGAATTCCAGGTTTTTTTTTAGCCTTTTTTAGTAGCCGGGTGAGCTGCCCCATGACACGGCAGCAACTATCAAGTTAAGTAAAAACTAGTTTAGATCTTATAAGTGGATTAAGTTCCTTCATATCTTCTTTAAAATACTTCTTTTAAAAAATTATTGGTTTCGGGGCTTTCGTGTTGTGTAAATTAATTTGATGCTATTTCATAATGCATATACGGACTTTACAATGTATTGTAATACGCGCGCGTGTATGCAAGATAACACAAGATACAACCGACTGACTGGTTTAGTTAGCCAATCAGTCTAGAATTAATAAATTCATTTTGACCACTAATTTCTATGGTATATAGTCGTAGAACTTGATAAAATTATAATACTGCGATAATATTTTTTAGTAAAAAAATTGTGTGTATAATTTACTATCGAGATATTTTTAAAAATAACTACAGCTCTAGAAAAAATATCGGCACGTATATCGAAGCACTTTTTTTTTAATTTGGGAGTAGATCAATACTATAATGGTCTCACATGCATCGTCGTCCAGTTTGGGCGAGACGAGACGGTAGCCTTTTAGGTGAGCGTTTGACCCTCGGAGCTGCAAAAAGCTGAGGATCCAATGGCGAAATCAGTCCAGCCTCTGTGCCATGAAAAATGGTTTTGCGCGCTTTTGGAGAAAGCAGTACGGTAGCTCTGTTTCATTGTTTGCAGTTGCAGGCTAGGGAGGAAACGGGACGGGAAAGAGCAGTCCGGTCCGGTGCCGTATCCTAATTTTAAAAAAAATCTATTATTGTACTATTTTTTTTCGATCTGATCCGTATTCAATATTGTCGATATTTGTATCAAAAATATCTGAAAATATGGGTTAGAATATAGAAAGAGCAATATCTGTTCCGTACATGTCTGTATTTTGTTGATACCGTAAAAATACCACATAAATTAACAAAGTTGGTATCCAGTAAACATATATATTCTTTATTATTGTTTTATAGCCATTGACTTATATATAATATAAATTAACATTGATACATATATATTCTTAAATAGGACAAATATTCTCTTATGGTATAGCATATAATATAACACTTTTGTTGATAAGTTATATATTTTCTTCACGTGTGTGCTAATCCTAAAAGCTCTTAAGTCGTACCACGCGCTTCAGCTTTTCATTGCTGTTTCTGGAAACTCTCCGAGTCCAACTATTTTCATCGGTGGCCAGCCGAATCAAACAGGATAGCGCTTAAGACTGTTTCAAGTTTAATTTCATTCCACCAAAATTAGTGGAGTTGGTGGAAATATTTATTTCTAAATTCAGGGAATTAATGGTTTGGAGTTATGGATACATTGAGAATGTTTAGGTGAGTCATCTTATTTATATTTTAAACTAAAAATATAAACTTAAATCACTTTATTTTAATCTATAAACTTTATATCTGAGGTGGAGTTAGGAGCTAGAGCTGTGCTAAACGGGCCTAAATAAGTATTCCACTGCCAGTGTTACGCACGTTAGCTAGCTAGTGAGATTTTGGGAAAGCAAACGTCACTGACAAGCAAGGAGGGACCAGGCACACGCATGGCGTAGCTGCCTACTCTCTCTCTCTATATGTGTGTGTGGACGAGGTGGCCGGATAACAAACGGATGGTGGACATGGCGAGGGCACAGTACAAGGAGAAGGTCGACCGAGCTGAAGCTACCGGCTCTGGGCAAATGAGATCCAGCAATCTGAAACTCTGAAATCTGAATGTATCATCAGCTGGGAGCTAGCTGCAGCGATTGCAATCAGCTACGGAACAAACGACTCCATCGATCACGAGCATCCCGGCCGGCCGCCGCTAACAGTAGCTAGCTAAGCTAGCTAGTGCATGTACTGTAGCAAGATTCCAAGCTGGAATTCTCGAGCATGATCAATGCTCATTGCTCAGTGCCTCAGCATGCCGACATGCACAGCAGCATGGACCTTCATCTTCTGTTCCTGCACCTGTAGATCGACCCCATATGTATTTACATCCAGCTCCGTCTCCTCCTTTTTTCTTTCTTTCGTTCGTTCTTTTCTGCCATGGGCTCTTGCAGTCTTGCTCTTGTGGTAGCGTCTAGCTTGTACTCTTGTACTGTAGGCTTGCGAGCTCGATAGCAGATGGAATGGCAGTGATGGTGCCATGCAGCTGGGGCTGCAGGCTGCCATTGCATTCGCTCTCCGTCCGGCCATGGGCCAGGCCAATTGAACTTAACGTGTCTTTTACCCGGTTCACGTGACCTGGTAGCTAGCAAGCTAGCAGCTGGTGGTCCAGAAATCAAGGAATTGCAGCATTGCATTGGACAGCATGCGGGCAGGCAGGGAGATCGAGATTTCCAGCAAGAAATAAATTTGAGCCACCTTGTAACGTATAAATGGATAAGCTCCAGATGATAGTCAACTTAGTGTTCATTTTGCCTTGACCCTTGCAGCTGCATGCATGTTTGTGAGAAATCGATCTGTTGATCATATCTGTTTCATGCAACGAAACAATTAAGTGGTAGATCCCTACAGAGAAATGCTAGGTAGCACTTCATTAGCCTCCTGTGTAGCAGGCAGATGCAGTGCTGCATAAGGACAAAGGATTACATCCTTATAGATAAGATTTGCTCTTGCTAAGTGCTAACCATTGCTTTTTTATTCCTGTGGGGGCATAGCTCGCTCGAGGACAATGGCATGCAAATCGCCTAGGGGCGCCCTTCAGATTCCTGTCTGATATGATATGACAGTGGCAACGCCATCGATCGGAGCTTAACCACATATCTATGTCGATGTCGATGCATATATGCAAGCAATTAAGCATGTTACTTACTTGTAATTGAGCTCAATGGACGTCCTGTCTACACACTGTATATGTACATTAAGACGTGTACAAGGTGACATAAACGTCCATCTCGATTACACCCTGGGCTCGGACAGAATGCCGATTATCTCGGCGAGACAACAAGTAAAAGCTGAAGCTTGGGACTATACAATCACGCATGATCACTCGTACTATAGCAGCAGCAGTGCTGATGATCAGCTGTTCGGTGGCATATTCGTGCATGCATGCATGTCGATCCCGTGAGTGCTCAGATCGTTGGTTTAAACTATCCATATGTAGATTAGCTGTTCAGTGTTCAGGTATTAACTTGGAACAGTCAGGCAGGCGGGCAGGACGGTCCACTATCGCATGTACATGCATGTCTGGACGAACAGTACCTGATCAGCTCAGTCGAATCAACAAAGCGATTACTTCATGCATATACTGTATCTACTGCATCCGTATCGATCTAGAACAGGTAATTAAGGAAGGAGATTTCAAACGTACGTAGCTTTCCATGTATATATACAGGACTAGCTAGGAGTTGCACCGGCCACTTGCGGCCGGCGACGTACAGTACCAGCTACTGCATGCACCACGCTCGTCTCGCCGTTCATCGATCCCTTCTCTTCTTATCGGCTAGCTAGTGCCGACATGCGTATGTACCATGCGCATATCATCCGTCCTGAAGAACAGGGGCGGTGACGGATCGGTACTGGCCACTGTTCAAGCTGTGACACATGTATACACATCTGAGCACGGCGTCACTTCAGTAGTCTTACTGTCTTACAAGCTGTTGCTACAAGCCCTAGCCTGCGTATTTGTCGGGAGACGATCGAGATCGATTGCCAGCATCATGACCACATTATTTCTGCCTCGATCCCAGCACTGGACATAGTGTATGCCTGAATTAGGGTTCCTGATTAAACTATGGTGCATGTCAGATACATATGCATGCATGGACAGGACAGCCCGTCCAATGCATGCGTAGATATACTCACAGGTTGCGTGTTGATTGTTGTCGCAGCGCAGCGCAGTGCTGCTGTTGCGTCGCTCGCGCGTGTTAGCTTCCCCTTGTCGTCCCGCGAGATGAGCTCTCCTCTGCACTCTTCTCCTTGTATAGTTGTATACTTGCTTCGCCATGATTATATATCTCTCGTGCTCATTCTTCTCTCTCTACCTGCGTGTCTGCCCCCATGTGACACTGCGTGCGGCTTGTCTCACTAGCTCCACGCATCTATGTGTCTAGATCTTCTTGTTTACATCTACGCACATATCACCGGCCCGTTACTTAATAAGTTTGATTGGACAACGGTAGATGTGGCTTTCGATTATCGTTTCTTACATTTTTTCTTGAGAAAATCCATGGTATGCCACTAGAAACAGTGGCATTCTAGGACCAAACAATAGCCATTCAATGATTTGTCATCTTTGTGACTTTAAAGTCATTTCAATATTTCTAACCACCTTTTCTTACGTGAAATGACCAAAACACCCTTCCCCATGCTTGGAGTAGCTACTATGCATGAGCCACCACCCCTAGGGTGCCATGGCCACCTACCAGCACCTAGGGCTGGAACCTGAGCTCGGGCTTGGCGAGTAGCTCGGGCTCGGCTCGGTTGCAGGCTCGGCTCGTGTTCGGCTCGAAAGGAAACGAGCCCGAGCCGAGCAGACTTTCAAGCTCGGTTGTTTGACCGAGCCCGAGCCGAGCCACCCCTAGCTCGCTCGTGGCTCGGTCCAGCCCACCACTGCTACCTAGTTTTGCCACCTCCCCACATTCAGGCCCACCTGACCCAAGTACCTCACCGCAATGCCCATCCGCCCACCACTGGCCCACCAACTTCCCCCATCCTCCTTCCCCGACTTGAGTTGTCCGCCCCGTTCTCCTCCCCCAAACCCCCTAACCCTAGCTGCCTCCCTGCAAACTCCATATCAGGACGACCCTTCCTCTCCTCTACCTTCCACCGTGGTGGTCCGCTTTGTGGGACGACGAGCTTGAGCAGGATGGCGCTGTTCCAGGAGAGAGGGTGGGAGGGACGAGCAAGACGGTGCTTTCCATGGCGGTCAAGGACGGAGAGCTCGAGCAGGACGGCGGCGGCGGCGGCCCCGTGCACGTGGCGTCGGCAACAGCGAGGACAATGGTCTCCTCTGGTGGTGACCTCCCCAGCGCCTTGGAACTGCTACCAACCCTAGCGCCTTGAAGCTTGATGCCGCGCGTCTTCCTCTACATCGTCGGCCTCCTACTCGAAGGTTTGGAGTCGCCGCTGCGACTGGTAGGAAATAGGTGAGTGCCATCCTCTTCCACCTCACCTTCCTTCCTTCATATGCCCATCCTGTGTTGTAGTTCACCGCCGCCCCTATAGTTGAACGAGCTCGCGAGCCCTCACGAGCTGGCTCGAGCTTTGGCTGAGCCCAAGCCAAGCTCCCCTGCGAGCTCGTGCTTCCGAGCGAGCCGAGCCGAGCTGGCTCGTTACCACGACCGAGCCCGAACGAGCGGACCGAGCTCGCTTGGGCTCGGCTCGTTTCCACCCCTACCAGCACCCCACCCCCTTCAGGCAACCACCACCGTTGACCATCAACCAACCACCACCATTGAGGCATACCTTCTCGTCCCTGCTGGCGATTGGCTTCCACCATGCAATCCCACTCTCCACATGCAACTCCTGCCCCGCCATAGTGATGCTCCCTAGCACCACCTAGCTCCTCTCCTCCCCTCCTCCAGCTCTGGCCAACTCCTCCACACACTTAAGACAGAGTGGGTGGTGGTGGCTAGGCATGGAGATAGTTGGCTAGAGGCAGGAAGAGGAAGGACAAGCTCCAGAGTGGTTGGTAGCCGAAGGCCGAGGGCAGTTGTGGTGTGGGCGGCGGTGCCCTCGATCAAATCTCCACCTACCTCTGCACCCTTTGACTTGATCTGTTGCTGATATATTTCTTGAAGGGTGGAGATGCACTCAAAAGGCCTATATAAGAAGGGGTAGAGGGATGCCTCCACCCAAGTCTTGGTTAGTGTTTTATTTCATAATTATGTGCTCCTTGAAAGCTTTGCCCACTCTTGTGTGGTTGTAGAAAACCAACCAAGAAATAGAAAAAGATTCCACAAAAAGTTTTCGCCTTGTTCTTCTTATGTTCTATGTGTTTGATCTAGTTTGTTTCTTTATTTCTTTTGCAACTAATTTCTTTTCCTCCCCTCCTTCTACATGCTGAAAAATTGTTAATCTAGGAGGTGTTGTGGTTGCCCATATCATTTATCTTCATCTTGCAACTCACCAAGAACACCAAGATCAAGTTTTGATCTTTTTGCTTGTTTTGGCATATTCGGTTTCTCCGCCTAGTAGTCATTGTTATTTTTGTTAAAAAAAATTCATCCAACGTGATTCTGAGATGATTCTTACTGGAAAAATTGTGTGATTTACATATCTACCACTCCTCCAAGTGACACTTGTATAGGAGTCATCATTTGGGCGATATAAAGATTTTACCAAGCCCCAAATGTTCTGTCCAAAATTTCTGAGCAGCTGTGCTTGTTATTTTTGCTTTATTTTGCTACTCTTGATCTTGAAGTGATTTTTGGTGCGTAGCTTCATGACTTACTATTCTCTCTAGGAAAAAAATTTGAAAATTCAAATGAGTCATAGTTTTGGAGAAATCACCTCTTGACCAAGATGCTTCTCTGCTAATTTCACTTTTGCTTTCCAAAAGCATCTAGGATTGTACTAATTCTTTTTTTAAGTTGCTTTGGAGTTGATTCTTTTTTGTTGTACCTTCATCAACTAGGACCAGCTAAGAAAAAAAATCCCGATAGCCACAGGATTTTTATTCATAGCATTTTTACTAGAGGTATGTGTTACTATCTCGAGAATAATTTATGGGTGATCTTGTTTCTTGAGAGTCACTTGCTTGTGTTCATCCTTCTCTTGATTTTTGAGGCGCGTTATTGGAAAAAGCGTCAAGATCAATTTGGCGTCTCTTCAACCTCCTCTTCTAGCCTGGTCTTACACAATACTTCACATGAAATCGTTGATGAACTCCCACAATAATATTTAGAAAAAATTCTCGCATTTCATATGGACCTGAGAGGTCCTGAGTCAATTCAAATATGATCAATAATATGTTATAGGTGCAATTTTCATTTTAAGTGGTCGTTGTATTCTGGCTCATAATGTACTTCAACTATAACTTGTATAAATTTAGAAAATGTTGCAATATGCATCATAATAGGACCCTACAAGAAACAACAGTTTTCTCAACGGATATTTTCTAGTAGTATTGATAGCAAATATCGATCATCAAAATAGAGGCGTGGTGTATTGATGGCCAAAATAGGTTGTCAATATAAGGAGCTTAGTTCCGACAGCCCTTGAGTAGCCGTTGATACTGCTTATTTGGGTCGACAGCAAATTAAGGTCGTTGACCATTAGCTCCACCTCGACGCATCAGGACCAAATTTTGGAAAAGAGTCTAGTGTCGACACTAGCACTCCCCCCCCCACCCCAATGGAACAACCATTTTCTTGCGGGCCTAGGCAGACGCTAGTCTTCCCAACTATTACAAGCATGCCATATGACGAAATAGTGTCAACTGCGGTACCCTGGATACTAAGAGTAGTGTCTAGAGAGCTATGACAACAACCTAGTGTCAACCGTAAAGGGGCAGCCTTGTTCTTTTCAACTTAAACCAGCGGTAAATTATAATCTGAAAAAGTTATAGGCCCAAGACAAGGGGGATTGGAGAGCCAAAAAATTGTTAAAATATTTTTTTGGGTGTTTTAAAAAGAACCACCGAAAGCCTTAAAAAATGTCTAGTAAGTGCTACAGTGTTTGTCTTATAAAAAATAATAAATTTTCAGCTATAAGCCATTGGAAAAAACCCTTCTCTACTCTAGGTTATTAAATACATATAATGATTGGAATCAACAAAACCAAATGATAGGTCTTACGCTTAGGCCCTCGCGTATTAATTGGGTATATTTCCTAAGCAATGAAAGCATGCATGTAACATTTGAGTGGGGTGCAAAAATAGAACCAAAACGAGCTTCATTCGAAATCATCAATACTGGAATCGCAGGGCATTAGTCAAGAGCGACCGTCTGTATAGACGGTACAACCGTCAATAGAGCCTTTCTAGATGGCTAACCACGCGGCCGTCGAGCGAGGTCGAGAGATGGCCAGTTGGCCGTCAAACGGCTCTGTCTCCCTCTCTCTCGACGGTCTGGAGGCACTCGAGAGAGGCAACTCCCACGGGGTCTAGGGCCACCTCTCTCGACGCCCTAGTGGTCTTCGGGCGATTGAGTGAGGGCCTTCTCTTGATGGCCACGCGGTCTCAGGACGGTCGAGAGAGGAAACCCCGGGATATTGCTAGGCCTACCTCTCTCAACTGCAGGCCCATGGCCTTCGAGAGAGCTTGGGTCCAGTAGGGTTTCCTGGACCCCTCTTTCTCGACGGCCTAGGCCTGGTCGTCGAGACTAAGTGAATTCCAGCAAAAAAAAGAGCTGCTGAAATATCAAAAAAAAATCAGAATTTAGCAGCAGCTGCACTTGCAAACCCAAAACAAGCCTACATAATTCATAATTCTCCTGAATTGCACACATATTCATCCACAATCACAATTTAAAACAAAAACAAACAATATATCACAAATATACCAAAACATGTCCATCCATCTATCTAGAAACCAAAACATGCACACATATCCATCCATTCATTCATCCACAAACCAAAACAAGTCTAGGAAGCCGGCGGGTGGTCGCCCCTTAGGAAGCCGGAGACGAAGTCCATCGGCTGGCTCCCGGACGTGTCGTCTGCCTCTTGTGAGTCATCGCACCGAGCCAGAGCTGGATCGGTAGATCCCGAAGCAGCACTAGGCGGCGGATTGCTCGATGAGGCCTACACATTCACGACACATTAGGTAAAGACTTGTAGAGTTAAAAGAAATGAAATGAGGTGGTATTAGTCACTTACCCCAGCAAGTCTCGACACCGCCTTTAACGCGGGGATCCTAGAGATCATCTCTTCCTATGCCCGCCTTTGCTCCACCTCCCGCTGCCACCGCTCCTCGTTCTCCGCTTCAGCCTCGCCTGCAGCGCCTCTATCATCTGCTGCTGCTCTCTCAACCTGTCCTCGTTCTCCCTACAGACCCGAGCCTCAAACTCGCACCAGCCCTCGGTGGCGCCCTGAGAGGCCTGGACCTCGGGCATGTAATCCTACGACCTACAATTAAGATTAAGGACCATAGTCAGTTTCTAAAATCAATGGTTTCAAATAAATGACATGTTAGATAGTAATTAGCTCACCTGAGGTGGTCCCCTCTTATCGCCAGTCTCCCGTGCGCCTTGCCCCCTAGGTGCTTGTGGATCACCACTGGGTCAAGGGGCGTGTCCTCCCGGAAGCTGTCCGCGTCGTGCTCCTGAGTGTATGCTTCCCGATAGCAATCCTACGTTGTTTCGAGTTAAACTAAGAAAAACTACAAATCTACTTAGGGTGAAAGTTTTCATTGACACTTACCATCTTCTCTTGCGCGTGGGGGTCCATCACGGGCTGGGTGCTGGGCTGCTTAGGCTTTGGTGTGTAGGCCTTCTTTCAATTAATGTTCAACACAACGAGCACCACCCCGATACTTAGCGTCTACAAGAGGAGAAAGACATGCAAATTAGCCAAAAAAAAGAAAGTAAAGAAGAAAACAGATCTTACCATCTTTTTCTTGAGCTGTGGAAAGAACCACTTCCCTGCGGCCTTGTAGTAACACTTCGAGGCCTAGTTCTGCTTGGCCTTAGCAGACTTGTCCAGGAACTCCTTACTCACCCACCTCTTGCCTAGAGCCCTCCATGCCGCCTGGTGGTGTGTGGCCTACCCAGGCGGCACCCGGGCGTACTCGACTGCCTACAAGTACGTCCTACGGGCCTCGAAGGTGCTGATCCACTCCTGGTGCTCTCTTCTGAATGTACAAGCACTTCACCGCTATACCAAAAAGTAAATACCAATTTGCAAGATTTATAGCAATAGTTGCTTAGCTATAGAACTCCACCACCACGATACGAATGTCGTACATCAGGTTCTGAACCTTTCGCTTCGTGTTCTTATCCAGGATGGGCTCGAAATCCGCCTCAATAGTATATCTTGCCACGATATATAATCTTGACTCCCCACAACGATCACACCTTGCCTTTTTGTCGTCGTCCTTGTAATACAACATGTAGTGGTTAGGACAGTAGTCTATCTTGTCGTATGGTATTCCTAGTCTACTGATAAGTTTCTTTAACTCATACCAGTTCGATGGCATCTTGTGACCTTCAGGAAGGACAGAACACCACAGAGCCAAAATCTCATCGAAATAGTTGATAGAGAAATTGAACTTAGACTTCAACGACATCATACGTGATACCATTGACAACTGGGTCGCTGTGGTTTTCTCATGCAACGGCTCTTGCGCGGACGACAAAAGGTTCAGAAATTTAGTCATGGATACGAGGGGCTCTTCTTCCTCGAAATGGTGGTCGTAGTCCTCCATCATTTCCTGCATTCGGTCGATTTCATCGAAACCTTCGATTTCCTGCGTAGGGATCGGGCTGGCCGTTAGGGATGCGGTGCCACTAGGCGGCGAGGAGGACGTCGATGACGGCAAGGAGGTCCTGGGTGCCCGGGGCGCGGGGGTCCAAGGTGATGGGCTGGGAGGTGAACTCCTTGCAGCCCTCGAGGTCGCGCGTCATCAGTAGCTTCTCTGCCAGCGTTCATGGGCTCGCTGCAGGCGGGAGGGGGGAGCTGCTGACTGCAGAGACGGCAAGGGAGGGCATCCACCGGAGCAACTCCAGCTCGGTGGCGTTGCAGCGGTGCAGCTACGGGTTGGCGAGGCGGAAGAGGTCTATGCGGGTGGGGACGAGGTGAAGGAGGTAGTCATCGGGGAGGCCGAGCGAACCGCGCAGTGCTGCGAGCTTGGATACCTAGAGGCGCCATCTGCGCGCGAGGCGGTAGGCCATGGCCGGCTCGAACGCAGCGACAGCGGCCTCCTCAGCGTTGACGAGCTCCGCCATCTGCTTGGTGAAGCCGAAGCGAGGCTCCTCTATGCTCCCAGCAGCGCCATCACCGTCGCCATTGAAGAGCTCAAAACAGGAGGGGTACTTGCGCTAGCGTGGCCGAGGAGGTCGAGCATCTTGAAACGAGACTGGAGGAAGCGAACGGGGCGGAGCGAGACGGGAAGCGGAGGAGGAGGCGCTTTATCTGGTTGTTCAAAATCTAGCGCCTGGTTGCGGCGGAGGGCGGCCTCCAGCGCCGGGTCCTTCGAGGACAACCACCCCGCCATGCCGCGCTGCAGTAGCGACGGCGGCGGCGCAAGGAAGTAGCATGGAGATTTGGGATGGCTAAGCCATTGATTGGGCTTGTTATGTTAATAGGCTGGGCTGGTGACAGAACTAGCCGAACAAGTGCTCGTCGGCTGGAAACGAGCCATGAACAAGCCCCGAACGAGCTCGCTGTGGCTCGGCTTGGGCTCGAATTCGCGACCAAACTGGAAAAGCAGCTCGGCTCAGGCTTGTTTCCTTCCGAGCCGAACATGAGGCGAGCCCGAGCTGCTCGCTGAGCCCGAGCTCAGGTTCCGGCCCTACCCTCAGGAGTCGCTAATTCTCGCTCGACGGCGTAAGTTAAAGCCGTCGATAGAGTTTCAGGACTCGACGGCGCACTGGAGGCCGTCGAGAGAGTTAACCTCTCGCAATGGTTGACCCGCGGCCATCGAGAATGATGGGCGGGATCAGCTTTCACAGCGATTCCTGTAGTGCATGGTCTGTATAAATGCAATCATCCTATTTGTAAGTAGAAGCGAATTTGGAACCGAGCTAAATATCACTGCTAATCGATCGAGTTTCATTCAAAATCGACTAATGTCGATTTAATTAAGCAAATGTAGAATCATTCGCAGTTATTTTGTGACATTTCCTTCCCCCACATGCATGCACTGCCTTCTGCTCCCTTTCTGGATCCATGTCATGCATCGATCGATATCCGTCCATCATATCCCGAACTCCAATCAAGAAATGAAGGTCGATCACGCAGTGGTACTCTGGGCAAGTTGTGAAGTACGAACTAATCATGTTAGTTTCATTAGTGCATCGCCACAAACCCTTGTACCCTTACGATGTCATGTCTGATCGTCTGATCAGACTCGGACATGGCACCAACCCTACACATATGAGCATGCATCGCAAATGAGCATGAATGCATGCAGTCAGAAATTACATTTTTGACACTGGGAAAGGAACAAGCTGCAAGCAGCTATAATTAGCAGCAGCCTGCACTAGCCGAGTTTGTACAGCAGCTGAGCTAGCATGTGTGCTTTGTACCACTCCTTTTTTTTCTCTCTCTCAAGGCGCATACGGACAAGCTGTAACGTACGCTAGCTTCGAGACGCATGTACGCATATGCTGCAGCGCTGCATGCAGATGAAACGAAGCGAGGTAGTAAAGGCTAAAGCTATCTCCATTGATGGTAAGTGATCCAGACAAGTTAACCATCTATCGATTTGCCCCCCCGGTTGCAGTGTCGCAGATGCAGAGATGCAGATGTAGCGTTTGCATGCTAGAGCTCAGGGATGAGGGACCTGAGAGCTCCGATCGAGGGAAAGCTAGCTAGGCAGCTACCGGCCTGCCGGAAAGGCCAAGCGAATGCTCCCCCCTGGGTTTCCGGCCACCGCATACGCCATTAGCAGCAGCCTGCAGCTCAGGAAGCAGGCCGGCAGGCAGGCAGAATGTACGTACCTTGATCGATCTTACTCGTTTAGCAGTATGCAGGCCAGGGTATCCAAGGGCTATCAGCATGCATGGGCATGGCAATAGACTTATATAATTCCTCTTATTATTGCTCCATGCAGCATAAATTATCCAGTGAATGCACTGCATGCTGGTTTAGTCGCGCGCGCAAGGTTCCATGGAGCCTAGGCTCTATGATTCAAAAAACCTATGATGTGCATTGAGATTCACGATGTTTGATATGTATATCTTCACATATCTACTAAAAAAAGTATTTTAGATATGAAATTCCAAAAAAATTAAATTCAAACTCAGTTTAAACTAGTTTGAAGTATAGTTAAATGTAGTTCAAACTGAAGTTCAACTCAACTTTTTTCGGAGTTTGATGTCTCAAATATTTTCTTTAGTGGGTATATGAAAGTATAATAACCAAACAACATGAATCTCAAAGCACATCTAGTGATAACGAATCATGGAGCCTTATGTATTATTCCTATATATATATATATATATATATATATATATATATATATATATATTGTACTCTCGAACTCGACGGGTTTACGAAATTCAAAATTTTTAACGACCGATCCAAACCGTTGATCTTATTCATCTCATTCAAATATAGCTACCGACCAAGTTTCGTATTTTTTTGAATTTGTTTCGTATTTTCTAAAATAAGTTTTTGACGCTCCACGACTAATTAGAAGGCTGATTTTTAAAAATACGAAAAAATAGTAAACAAATTCAAAAAAAAATGAAACTTTGTCGGTAGCTACATTTCAATGAGATAAAGAAGATCAACGGTTTGGATCGGTCGTTGAAAATCTTGAATCTCGTAAACCTGTCGAGAGTACGGAGGAATCCATACTCTCGAGAGTACACTAGCCATACTATATATATATAAATGTGCGGCCATCGACTAAAATACGCGGGATTCCAGTTGATGCCAGCCGCACACCGCCTCCTCCTTACTTCTCCTTCCTCTTTGGCCAAAGCAGCTCCGTGGACCTTCATCACCATACCCTGCCTGTGTATCTTTCCTCTCGCCGCCATGCCAGCCTCGCCCACCCTAACTTCAAGCCACTGTGTGCTGATTCCCTCACGGTTGCTGCCCACCGCCCTCTGATGATGCCACATCGCCTTGCCGCCTCCCTTCACTGAGCCACCACTTCCCTAGGCTCCTTTTAAGTCAGGGTGCATAGATGAACCCCCCACTAATCCTAACTCTAACAGTGGCTGAGCTTCGGCGAGAGGCAGCGACGCATGGTAGAAAACAGTAGTGTAGACGAGGAGATAGGGAAAGGGGAGAGGAAGAAGAAACGAGAGGGAGAGAGGGTGATTCTAGGCAATTGCCCATTAGCAGTTCCCGTTTTTTAAGATTGCGTGTTTTTAGATGGGCTTTTTTTTAAGAGCCGAGGCTGGCCCATGAGCAAGAAAGCCTGCACGGGCATTCTTCCAGGCCAAGCAAGTCCCTCTCTTCTGAAATCTTGGGCCGTCCGATCCATCACTGAGCGTTCGTTGCAAGTGCTCCTCCATTCCGGTCCGCCTCCGCCATCGCCATGGCTCCGGCCGCCCACAGACACGGTGACGGCGGTTCTCCAGCCAGCGCCGCCGCCGACCAGAAGCTGCTCCACGGGCACTTCCTGTCTTCCGCCGCTGCGGCGAGCTGCTGGGCGTTCGCGCTTCCGCGGTCTGCCGAATGCTGGTGCGGCTGCACGGCTCGGCTCGGTGGCGTCGATGCGTCGCTACGCTAAGGTTGGTGTGGAGGTGGCGAGATTCTTTTCCCCCCATTAATTCTTGCGTATCAGTTTCGGAGATGCTGCGGGTGTTATTTCTGTATCTAGCGAGTGCCGTTTCAGGTTTGGTCTCGCGACCTTGCGGGGATTTGACTATTCTGCATTTGTATGTAGCTTTCGCTGTCCAGATAAATTTGGGCTGGGTGGTGGTGGTGGTGGTAGGGGTGGATTTTCTACAGCTACGTGTATGCATTCGCAGCGCGTATGTATCTGCACATGCTCATGATTATGGCCAAGATTTCGTAGCAGCACTGTTCTATGCTGTTGGAGCCATGTAGGGAAGGACTGATCAACGAGGGACATGTAACTAGACGGGCAAAGAGAATGTGCACTTGTGCAGCTAAATAACAGAAGAGGAAAAAAATTGGATTTCAAGGTTTTCTATCTGTATTCCCTTTTGCAAAAGTTGTATCCTTTAAGACCGAAAACGTATAATAAGGCCTAAACTCTAAACCCTATAATAAGGATACTAATTTATTCGAGGCGCGTTTCATTCATTAGGAAAAGTTAAGATAGATCCCCTAAAACAATCCAAACATAGATGATACGGTGACTTCACAAACTTGAATCTTCCACCATCACTCACATGATAAATGGCAGTTTGACTACTGCACCTAAAAGGAAAACAAGATGACCTATAGTTTACCTCCCTACTTTGTCTGAAGTAACAAGATTGAAGTGAAGTGGACCATATGGTGTTGGATTCTGAGAGAGGCAGACTGTTGTCATGGGCTATGCACCTAGTGTCAACTAACCATATAATGTTGAGCGCAAAAAGGTGCCAAAATATATAGGTTGCAAGGAAAACCTAATCCCACATACCTGCTACAGATTTTTCATATTCTGGAACTGTTCTTTGTGTCATAAATAAAAATCTCATGTGTCCGATAGAGTTGTCACAGCAGACTAGCAGAGGAACTTTTTTCTAGGGGGGTGGGGAGAAGTTTTATGCTAAGTCCTCTACATGATTTTTTTGTTTAGTGAAATTTTTATTGATAAAAGCTACGCTCAATGAATTTGAAGTTCTCTCTTGAGTCTCGACGCACACATCGTTCCATCTTGTCTGTAGTAGTCTTTAAAATAAGATGCATTTTTTTAAGTCATGAACTGGCATCGTAATATTTTGTTTTAAAAATATGCTGATAATGCCAATGTTTTGTATTTATAAGTTTTATCGACAAAAAACTATTTCACGAAAAGTGTTCACAAATAGGGAAACCATCAAACATGGGGCATAGTGGTCTCATTGGAATTGGTCTTCGTTCTTTTTCATAACCAGAAAAGTCCTTCACTCTCTCCTGCCACATGCTAATGCATGGTTGTGTCTGCCTTTTCTAATTCCTATTGTTCTCATGGAGCCTGACTAACCACCTTTTCCCTCATTCCCCCTCTTGATCCTCACTCCTATTGGAAAAGCTATCCTCATTGATCATCCACCCATCCTTCGTGCATAGGCCATCATAATCCCAGTGTAAGAATTGACAAGAAGATGCTGAAGAAACTGCTACCAAAACCTAAAAGCAAGAAGGAGGAAGCTGCCTCATCTGCCCTCTCCACTTTGTATCGTCTAGATGAGGTATTACAACCCTTTTTCTGCCCTATGTTTGCCTTTCGTATTTCTTGATCTTTCTGTATGTGTGTTTCCTCAGCAGTAATATATCAACTGTAGGAGTGTTATATTATCTATTGTTGGCAAGATAGGGTTGGATTAGTCTGGGCATTTTGGAAAGATATCTCCTTAAGTGCCATTGTGTAAATCCTCATCACTGTATATCACCAATCAAATATTTAAATGGCAAAGCCGATCTCATGAAACAACCCTATCTGTTTCTTTAATTCTTTTGAATGCTGTAAATGTAGACATGTGGATTTCTGTATTCAATGGATTTCTAGAACACAATAGTGGAACAAAATAAATAAACAATATAAGAAGTTCATCATCATCATTATGGCCAAACTTGCCAGCAAGCTCTAGATTTTTCACCATTAGTTGCCATGTGTGATGAAGAATATAGTTGGTTGAATTCAAGATATGGTCAACTGTATTGTTTTAGCCAATTTTTGACAGAATATATTGGTTTTTAAGGACATAATAAACTTTAATATTTGATGCTGTCATTGTTGTACTTTTTTTCCCCCCAAAGTGATGCTCTGCCTGCCCCTCAATCTGCATCATAACCAATTCATTGCATATTAACAAAGTATGTGTGGGGCATGTAGGACCATGATTTTCATCATTAGAATGAGAGATTTGTGTAAAGACAAAGGAAAGGGATACTTCAAATTAGGTTGAATATATTGTTTTACGCAATTTGTCTTCACTTTACTATCGTTGCATACAATGTCACAGTGGCAGCATTTCTCAGAACAAATGTTGTATAATGTTGAAGATAGTTTAAGTTTATCTGAAAAAGGTTGAGAGCCTCTTATACGTTGCGGAACTCATAGTATAAAGACAATCAAATAATGTTGAGTTGATCGTGTTTTGAATACAGTTGAAGACATTAATTTGACTACCTTTTATTTACAATTAGCACTGGCTTGTTCTTAATACTATTTGTATATTTAGACTGTAGAAATGCTGGAGAAGAAAGAATGTGTTCTTTAGAAAAAGTCTTCTGCCGAAGTAGAAAAGGCTAAGGATTATACAAAAGCAAAGAACAAGAATGGTAAGCATGTGTTTTTTTTTTTTCAAGAAGTTTCATTTGTATGTTTGTAACCTTCTGTTACAATTGACAATTTAGTCAATAGTCAGGCATATGTGTTGAGGTTCAAGGGCTTTGCAATTGGAAGGCTTGTAAAGAACAATATCTCTGCCCTAATTTTGTTTTGATGAAAAACGACCTTTATGGTCATGAAGACAGTAAGAGGACACTTGTTCAGTACTCCACAGCACTCAATGTATGGCAAAAATTGCAGAAGTGGTCTAGTTCTTTTACCATACCTTGAAAGGTGCAAAAATCTGTATGAGCAAAATAGGAGTGCTAGGAGTTTCTTTTACACAATGTCAATTTTTAAGATGGGTGGCAAAATTCTCTCTTTCTGAAACAGGATGAGCTAGAAGCGGAGCTGGAAGATCTCGAGGAGGAAGAGCACGGTCAAGAGTTGCCTGAACCACCACAGGGGACATCTATGGAGCCAACACCGTCAGCATCTTCTCAACCAGCCAATGAGTTGGCTTAACTGAGCAAACTTCAGGCAGAGATGGCACTTTAGGAATAAACTGCAGTTTGGAGAGAACGCTGACATTGCAACCTCTCTTTCACTGACATCCTGGGGCGTGTATATGTATATTTAAGTGTGGTGAATTCAGGTTGCCGTAGAAGATCCCTTCCTTGTAGCTTCTTGCATGATGCTGTTAGCCTCTCTGCACCGTGTTTTGATAGTGTAGCCTGATTATTACAAGCTTACCTGTGAACAAAGTGTTTCATCATCCCTTCTGAGCAGGCAGCTACTAGTGTATCAATGAGTGAAAAAGGAACGATATAAATGAGTGAAAAGGAAACTCTGGTGAAGCACGAACCACACGCATTGCTCTGGAATCTCATGGTTCACAAAACCGCGGTCTACCGTGATGAAAATCGATCTGACAATCACTTCCAAATAGTTTTAAGATGCTTTTCTATTGCTGGTTTTGGGTTTTGACGAGAAACTAAAAGTTAAACCCTGATCTGGGTAACAAGAGCAAATGGAATATTCTGATACTGGAAGTAGGAACACAGGAAGCTGACAGTCTTGGAAGGAAAAATAAGAAGATTGGTTGAATTTCTACCAGGGGTAAAACAGAACGGAGTAAATTAATTTGAGCTCTTGCTTGCTTGTCCTCGGCCGAAGCGAGGCGTGCATTGGATTGCTCCTTGGTCTGACACAGCGATACGGCCGCGGGCCCATGGCTTTGTGAGATGCTTAGCTTAGTTAAACTTTCTCCGTTAATTAATCTAAACTCCGTGACATATGGATGGGTTGCACTTGCTGCTACCGTGTATCTAGCTACGCATTTTGTCCTAAAAGACAATGTATAGCCAGCTAGCTACACGCCTGTCTACAGTATACTATCCGACTAAATACATAGATTTGTGATATTGTGATGTGCTATGCGTGTTATTTGGACTTTGGTTAAAATTGCTATATCGAGAATATAAGTTGTTGCTTATGCTTATGCTATATTATTTTCACCGTATGTTTTGATCGCATGTAATTCGCATACTATCTGATTATATACCTATTATCCGTATTCTATCCGTTCATAAATACTCCCTCCGTTTATTTTTTATAAGGCTTATTTTGATTTGAAAAAGTTAAATTTTATAAACTTTGACCAACAATTAGTCAAATTATATGCATCTCTAGTGTACAAAATACGTATCAATAAATTTATACTTTAAATAGCTTTTGATACAATATTATTTTTGTAGAAATAGACAGTGTATAATAAGAAAAATTTAACGGTTAAAGTATACCTTTCAATACTTTCTCAAATCAAAAAACACCCTATAAAAATAAACGGAGAGAGTACCCGCTATCTATTTTCTACCATTCATAAATATCCGTATTAGTATCCGTATCTTACCTGATTTTTGCATTACCCGTATCTATGCACATATCCGAAAAAATAAATAGAATAGAATACTGAATGATCTGTTACCCGACTATATCGGACCCGATTTTACTCCTATTTCTAGATATATTCGTCATCAATGCACTAGGAAGCTTGTGCTATATAAAAACGTGCCGACGGTGAGTTGGTGAAGAAGAACGCTTCGCCTTGACCACTGCCTGGAAATTGTCTTCGTACTTGGCCGAGAAGAGATGAATAGCTTGACCACTGCGTTGTGTTTGTTCTATTCTTTATTTTAGCCTACCGCTTCGCTTCATTGCTACGAATAAAAATCGTATTACTTTATATTATACTATATTTGACACTTCATGTTACGTTTTTATATCTAAAAGAGTGTTTTTTGGGCTTATGAGCTCTGACTTATCTGTCTTATCTCCAACTTCGAGAATTTCCCGAGGTGGCCTAGAGAGTCAGATGGCCATGAAATTTAGGATTTAGGAAGCTTTTAGACTCGCCTACGAGATAAAAATAAAACGGATTTAAAAGTAATAAAAAAAAAGTTAGATGAGTCAATATTAGTCAGATAAGTCACGAAAATAGACTAATATTGACTAATTTGACTTTTTTATTACTTTTTGAATCCGTTTTATTTTTATCTCGTATGTGAGTCTAAAAGCTCCCTAAATCATAAATTTCAAGGCCATCCGACTCTCGAGACCACCTCAAAAAATTCTCAAAATTAAAGATAAAACAGATAAGTTAGATTAGATAAGCCCAAAAGAACCGTGCCTAAACTTCGCATACATGCTCCAGGTCCGTAGTTGCGGATTAAAATAATACTACTTTTTTATATTAAAAAGCTGTGCCGTGTGAGTCAGGAACGACACCGCACCTCCCCTACTGACGCGTGGACCCAAAAATGAAACCAGTAACTGCCTCTGGCATCCACCACTGACACATTGGTCCCGCATGGCAGCCAGTCAGGTACCCCCACGGCCTGGCTAAACTAGAGAATTCCTCGGAGCCAGAGCCGCCGCCGCCGCCGGCCGCTCTCTCCTCTGAGTCCTCTCCTCGCCTCCCATAGTCCCATGGCGCCTGGCTCTCCCGCTGCGCGCCCAAATCACCAACCCTAGATCCCACCCGGCTCGCGCGCACAAACAATCAGAGCAACAGCATCAGCGCTCTCTCTTTGTTTCTCGGGACACTCTCCTCTGTCTCCCTCCATGGAGCCGGGAAGCCGCGGCTGCAGCGCCAAGCTGGCGGCGGTGTGCGTCATCGGCGGCATCGTGCTGGGCGCGTCCGTCGTTGCGCTCCACCTCGGCGGCCCCGTGGCCGTCCCGAGCCTGCCGCCCCTCGGCGCGCTCCGCCGGCGGCTCCGCCGCCGGCGCCGCCCCGTGCGCGTGTACATGGACGGCTGCTTCGACATGATGCACTACGGCCACTGCAACGCGCTGCGCCAGGCGCGCGCCCTGGGGGACGAGCTCGTTGTCGGCGTCATCAGCGACGACGAGATCACGGGCAACAAGGGCCCGCCGGTCACGCCGCTCCACGAGAGGTCATTCTCGCCCTCGCTTTACCACCTTTTCGTCTCTCGCATGTCATGGGCTACTAGTTTCCGTACATAATTCTAGCGTGCGATTTTTGAAAAAAAAAAATGATTCTTGCGTGCGCTTGCGTGATGTATAAGGTTGATACCTTCAGTGCTCCAACATGTTGTTCCAACTGAAAATAGAATCAAAATTCTTTAACCTTAGGTAGATGCTTGTTGTGGGTCTCGCTTTAATTCTATATGAACAATACAAATTGCTGGGGAACACTTCTTCTTGTTGTTCATTGTCAGAAATCAGGACCAACTTTTGGTGTCATTGTGTGACTTAGATGCGCTAGTTGAGATGCTGCTGCATAGAGCAGTTTCATAAAGTTCTTTTTTTTTTGGGTGAATTGCAACCATACCATTATAAAATTTCCACTTCGCAGAAATGCCATTCATGTGTCTGTGACATGTGGATCCATGACCTATATATCATTGTCACATGGAGTGACATTTTTGCAAAAAGTCAACTTTAATGGTATGGGTACAATTTTCCCTTTTCGAATAGGGGATATGGCCACATAATGTTTTTTTTCTAGTAACAGTGGAGTGGATGATGTGTTTTTGTGCTTCCCGACTAGGATGGATCTAAATTAAATCAGAGCAGTAGCTAAGGATGTTAACACTATCTCGTTCTGTGATTAGTAACCACAGAAAAAGTAGTCAGGAGTTATGGTTACTGGAGCTACTGGTGTGGTTGTATGGTATGAGTGTATGAATGATTTGAATTTTGCAATTAGTGTTCCATTTGGAATTAATGGATTTTGGTCAGTAGATGTTAGATAGCCTGAGAGGATCTGGGCTGGAATATTTTGGTCAGTAGATATTAGATAGCCTGAGAGGATCTGGGCTGGAATAATGAAGTTAGGTGATAAATAATTCAGGAAAGTTTCACTCATGATGGAGGCACTAACCACTTAGTGGTCAGTCTGCTTCTTCATGCAAAATCCAATGAAGTTAGTATGGACAAGCCACATTCATGGAAACCTGTACTTGTGGTTCTGGCCCAGTTAAGTAAGCGATTACTGTGTTCTACATTTGGGAGCAGCTACGGCATGCTATTCCACTGGAACTGTATAGCAAATATCATGAAGTATCATTATGTATCATGGGTTTCACACCAAATGATATTACATGATACTTGAAGTATCATGCGGTGTAAATTCCATGATACTTGCTATACCTCAAGTATCTTGTAGTATGATCCAGTGTGAAATCCATGATACATGATGATACTTGGTGATACTTGTTATACCGTTCCAACGGTATAGCACTCTGTAGTACAGTGCATGTGTTGTACAAAATGGATGAATCTTAACTCATCAGTTGTACTTCCTCTTAGTTTTCTTTTGCAATCCTGCTACCAGTTGTACGTCTGACTGCTACCAGTCGTACATGTGCCATATGGGATTTTAGAAAATTCTTTCGTGTTGTGCATTTGGTTCTTGGATGCATTAGGGTGTCACTACCTAAATTTCTGTTGTGTTTAGGATAATTTTCTTATTTATAATGTATCCTTTTCTGGGTAATACAGGATAATAATGGTCCGTGCTGTGAAATGGGTGGACGATATCATTCCAGATGCACCATATGCCATAACTGAAGATTTCTTGAACAAACTATTCAATGAGTATAATATAGATTACATTATCCATGGTGATGATCCTTGTCTGCTCCCAGATGGTACTGATGCATATGCCCTTGCCAAAAAGGTTGGCCGATATAAGCAGATTAAAAGAACCGAGGGAGTGTCAACAACTGACATTGTCGGTACTGATTCTGCCTTAGTTTTTATCTTTTCTGTTTTAAATGTTAGATTTTTCAGAATGAAATTCAATTCTGAAACTTCTATGCAAGGTAATATCTGGTCTCTAATTCTGAGTTGCAAATCATCTTGATGGCCAAATCTCATAGTGATCTCCAATATTGCAACCAATTCTAGGTTAACCAGAAATCTGTCTGTTGACAAGCCTGCTTTTGACTAAATTTTCTTAACTGATTTCTCTTGATGTGACACTTTTAAGAAAACATTTGACACTAGTGGCCTATTAACAAATGATCAAGGGATAAAGCTGACCCCAAGAGGTTGTGTTTTTCTTGTTCCCATCATCATGTATTCACGCACACCATAAATTTACTGTTATATCCATTTATGGGCTAGGAACGTATGGATCACGGAGCATAATTTATGTTGGCTATATGGGAACCAATGGATTGGTCATTTCTAGTAGAAGCTACTTATAGCAGTGAAATGATTTTACTCTCATGTTGAGCTCATCCTTCTTCATGTCAGGAAGAATGCTTCTTTGTGTTAGAGAGAGATCAGCTTCTGGTAGTATCAGCCACTCTTCATTACAAAGGCAGTTCAGTCATGGGCATGGTGAGAAAATTGATGATAATGGATCTGGACATGGAACTAGAATATCCCATTTTCTTCCTACATCTCGGCGAATAGTTCAGTTCTCAAATAGCAGGGTATAACTTCTACAGTTTTCTCATGCATCAATTAATTCTGGTAATGAACATTCCATGAGGCTCTGCGACATAGTTCTAGGTGGCTACCCTTCTATGGAAAGAAGGCTGTTCATTCGTAGTAAGAGTGAGACTGTCCACCTTGAATTCTTCTTGTAACTTAAATTGTTCAGGTTTTACCCAGACAGAAGTTCTTTTGTGAGCTGCAGACAAAAACTTCCGCTGATTAATGTTTCTTTTTTCTTGAAATGTCATGTTTTTAATGTGGGTATATCTAGTAGGAATGAATGAGGACGTACATTAACAATATAAACAATCATAATACATATGTTTTCTTGAGAAAGAGAGTACGGCCACATGTTCTCATTTCTTGGAATCTGGTGATAATTGATGTTATTCTACTAGATAACTATTGGTTCATTCGCAACTTAAAATTGCAATATGACCACATGCTTTTCTGCTGACTGTAAGCTTCCCAATGCAGGGTCCAGGACCAGATTCTCGGATAGTTTACATAGATGGTGCATTTGATCTGTTCCATGCTGGACATGTTGAGGTAAATTGCCAACGCTGCTCACTCACCCACCCACACACAAAGCAGAGAAAAACCGCAACATCTTTCTCAGCATGCAGGCACACTTGTCATATGCATGTTTTGGTTGTCCTTTCGTTTTTTTTCCCCAGATTTTATTGGTGGGAGCAAACAGAACGTAACTCTCCAGAACATAGTAATTCAGACATTCTGTATTTCTGTACATTTATAGTTTATTCGATGTAGATATTGCGACTTGCTCGAGGGCTTGGAGATTTCCTGCTTGTGGGCATTCACACAGATCAGACCATAAGGTAATATGATGGTTGCATCTTCTTCTACTTTTTAATCATTTACAAATCAAAATGCTTATACAGTTAATTCTTTTTTTGCAATAATCTTGAGTCTATAGTCAGTGTGTGTTCATGTTGAAGCATATCATCTCTAGTTCTCTACTCAATTCCTCTAGCATAACATGATGAGTATATCTTGCTGTTGGTATTTACTATATTTGCCAGTTCAACTCGAGGACCACATCGCCCAATCATGAATCTCCATGAGCGAAGTTTAAGTGTTCTGGCTTGCCGTTATGTTGATGAAGTGATCATTGGTGCCCCATGGGATGTTTCAAAAGACATGGTGAGTTGTCTATTCTACTATCAACCATGAAATTATATATCTGTAGACTGTAGTATACAATGATTGACGCAACTATTGGTAGTAATTCCTTGAATGTGGCACTCAAAAACTACACACATTGCATAGATCTTGAACGTGATTGTTTATGTTGCTACTAAAAGCCTAACTTCATATCTTGTATTGATTTTACATACACATATGGGCTGACTTGTGCTTATCAATGGATCTATGGAGATGGACTAAATGTTACTGTCATGGCATGGTTGAATACACTAAAAGTTAGGCCTCGTCTTGGTGCAGTGTTTAGTTTGGATTTAAGTTAGGTTTGAGCTTAACTAAACTAGGCCAAGTTAGATATATGTATAGAGTTGAGATTTAGACTAGATTAGAAATAGTTGTAAGCTTATTAGCACTCCTAGAGTCCTAGGTTCTAGGTTTACTCTGTGCATCTAACTGGATGATGCACTTGGTATTTATGTTGGACTGAAAGGCCAAGACCTAGCTATGATGAAGCAGGAATCGAGTTCTTACGGGTCACCAATCATAAAAGGAGCAAGTCATGTACTCATAGCCTGACAAAAGTCAAAACTTCAAAATGACGAAAGTTAGAAAACATCAAGATAACACCCACATTAGACAGTGCCACCTCTGCAGAGTACATAACTGATTATAGGCAAGTATGAGGATTAGTTCACTACAATAGAAAAGATAAACAATAAAATCAAAGGCATTCCATTCCTCATAGTACAGTCAATACACTGAGAAAAGTTGGGCATTGTGCTCAGTACATGATGGTGTCATCAGTCTGTCCACACTGGTTGCATCAAATCTCCAAGTAGAAGGCACCTAACATTTACATATTATTGAAGGTAAAACAATCAACGGATGAAGTCCTCTTTCCTCGCAAACAAGATCTATATCACTTCACCTCTATAGTGTACTGGCTGACCTTACTTACTGATATTCAAGATCATTTAAGGACCACTAGCTACAATTTTGGTTATGACTATCAGGCTAAGTGTGTGTGGTGTGTCAGCAATTCTCCTAACTTTTTTTTTCTGTGCAGATTACCACATTTAATATTTCATTAGTTGTTCATGGAACAATAGCTGAGAACATGGACTTTATGAAGGTGATTAAGTTGTGCTTTATTTGAAATACACAAATGTTTAATATTGATTATTAATCATTTTCACTTGTGCACTCATCAGGATGACTCAAATCCATATGCTGTTCCAATAGCTATGGGCATTTACCATAGACTGGATAGCCCTCTGGACGTAACTACTAGCACTATTATAAGGAGGATAGTTGCTAACCATGAAGCTTACCAGGTAACTACCATGATGTTGGATCAGATAGCTGGCTGGGGTTTAATATTCTGTATGCTGTATGCAGCATGTAGTACAGTGCATATTCTAAGTTACATAAATATGATTTGCCTTTTGTCCTCTTAATATCAATGATGTGCATGCAGGATTTATTATATACTGATGTTGTGATGATGCATTACTTCTTGAGTAAAGCCCTTTGCATATGTACATGTACATTAAATATTCGTCTGTTTCCCTGGGACCAATATTTCCTGCTATAACTATGCTCTGCCAACATGTTCTTTGGTGTGGGGGTTGATGTGGTTTGCATTTATTCTGGTCCATTGATCTGGTGTGGTTTTATTTATTTTTGTTCTGTGGTGTCACTGTGTGCAGAAGCGGAATGAGAAGAAGGAAGCTAGTGAGAAGAAGTACTACGAGAGTAAAAATTTCGTCAATGGAGAGTAACTTATGAACAGAAAAGATGTTTCCCAGATCTTTCAAGATCCTAGCATCCTGTCACGAATTCAACCATTAGGTGATCCACAATTTTACTGTTTCAATGTCACCGTTCTCATGTTGCTGATATAGCTTAGGAACCTTCAGATGCAACCTTGATGAGTGACATGCAGAGTGGTACTGAATTAGGTGATGTTAGAGAGCGTGGAGGCGTTCCCCTCCATCCATGTCCCTACCCCATCTCCCCCTGTATATTTTCCTCTGCACCTGGCATTACTATCTGAGTTCTTTCAAGATCTACAATTTTTTTTCCTTTCAGAATTGCGGTACAGCACGAGTGTTAGGCTAATCAAACTCAACTCTCTGTTGCTCATGTTTTATTTCTGCCGTCCGGAGGCACACTTGTATATTTGGGCATCTTTCTTGAGCCCTGTCCTCATATATTTTTGCTGGAGTTCTGTACTGATCTTAAATTGGGCATGGGCTAACTGATATGGTCGGTGACAGCAACTGGCTCTGAAGGTACACACACACCTGGATGGTTTCAACGTGGGTTGGTGGCACGTTGGGATCTGATGCATCTGTGAGTCACTGATAAATCTTGACAAAAGGTTACCGGTACTGGAAGGTTGCCAGATGGTCGCAATCTGCGGGTTTTGGCCTGGTGCACGTTCATCGCTATGGAAAGGGATGTGCTACCTGTGATCACTCCAGATAGTAGCAGCTCATTCAGCAGCAGCTGGTGCTGCCTGTGCCTGGTCTCTTGTTAGCAACCTACACTGTTTCTGCCCATTGATCTGCTTCCCAGCTTTGCCTGGGCTCTGATCTGGATTGTGGATTCCTGTACTTCCTACATTTTCATCTTATCACATGACACCTTGACAATGGGGGTAAATCAGCGGTCACGTGTGAGTTGCGTGTTACTCCCACGTCGCAAAATATTACCTAAAAATCATATCCGTAGATTTGTCCCAAAAAGTTCTTCTACAATATTATAATCTTACTGGTTCTATAAATAAGTTGTAATTGTAATCAGTGATCAAGGCCATATTTTGGATGTCCAAAATGATATGTATTCTTCGACCGGATGGAACAGTAAATCTGTCTCAGGGCCCCTTCTTTTGAGTTTATCTTATCTACTTATTTACTGTAGCACGGCACTTCGAAAATTTTTTAAGGTAGCCTCGAGAGTTGATTGACTTTCAATTTTGGGATTTAGAGAGCTTATAGATACACCTACGAGATAAAAAAAAAAACCGACTCAAAAAGTAATAAAAAAAGTGAGATAAGTCAAATAAGACACGAGATAAGTAGGATAAGTTTTATATCTCGGTCTTATTTGACTTATCTCATTTTTTATTATTTTTGAATCGTTTTTTATTAAGAGGCGTGTCTATATGTCTCTCTAAAACCAAAATTGAAGCGCCAACCATTTCGGCGCTACCTCAAAAATTCTCGCCGACGCTACACAAGAATAAAGAAATAAGATAGCCAAAAGAACCCACCCTCAGCTGCCCCCTGCCCTTGCGAATGCATCATCTCCTTTGCATCCTCGGCTGGAATTTGGAGCAAGATGCGTCGTTTCCGTGATGCATGGATGGTGCCGACGAGAGACGGGACAAAGCTGGTGACCCAGCTGATGCACATCCCAACGACCACCTCCCATGGATGGATGCGTCGTTCCACTGTTTCTCCCTCGCGCCTATTTCATCGTCGTTTCCTCTCGCCCGATGCTCTGGCTGAAAATCCAGCTCCAGGTAACAATCTGAAACTGAGAGCTTCGGCAGCAGGCGACATCAAGAGCGACTAAAAAACTTGGTTTTGAGAGCTTTGAGAATCGGCACCGAGGTTTCTATAGAATCGCTCCAAGAAACCAGTGTGTTAATTTGGCTGGTACGGAGAGAATAGATTCCCAGCTGTCGATTATAGTCACAGTCGCTGCGGCCGTCTTCTTGTGTAGGCTACGTACGTACGTTACCTAGAGGGCCTTTGCTAACATCATCGTCATCGCGCCCCAGGCTGCTTTCATGTCATGATAGCTGCGTCCTACCCGTGAGCTTGTAACCAGTCGCTACAGGCATGAATATCGGAACACATAGCCTTGCATGAATATCTTGAAATATATGTTAGTTTTAGCCCTGCAGAGATGAATGTATCATGCAATTAAAACCGTTTCTCATTGATAGTGCAACCCTACTGTTAGTTAACGATCTCTACCAATGATAAGAATAAGAACAGTAGGTAGCAGGATAGCCTAACTTATGTAGCATGCTCAATACTAAACACATGCTTTCGTTACTGATTTTGATTAGCCGAGGAAGTCATCAGCTTTGCTCTGTCTTGTAGCTGAAAACTTGGTCAGGAATCTAGCTAAAAGACTCCGGTGAGGACAGCTTTTGGCGTGGATCCATCCATGATCCACCTAGTTTAATTCATCAGCCAACTAGTAATTAACGTGTCCCAAGAACTGTCAAGACTTGTAACCATGTGCACGCACTTTACTTCGCTGCAGGCATGGTTGATTCCTTAATCGCCTTTGCAGCTTGTCGCGTGCTTGCTACTGCACAGGAGGTCCACACGTACTTAGCTAGCTAGGAACGGTGATGTATATTATTATGTACTACAATCGCTGCAGGCTGTCCGATCAATATGACAAAATTATCATCTGTTCCATCATTACAACCGCTTACAGTTGCAGCGCATGGATCTGATCAAGCTAGACATAGAGATCACAACAAGGGCGATATATTCATGAGTTCATTCCCATGCTCATCGAACGACAGCCGGTAGCTGGTGCGGCCTGAAGAGTTCACTGGATGGTTCTACTCATGTTCTGCGACTTTTTCGTTATCTTTTTTTAAGTTTTGACTTTTTAACGCTGTTTCTTAAAAATCTTGAAGTCATGTGATAAAAGCCACTAGCAAAAGCGATCGAAGTTTAGTTTCAGTAGCTAATTAGATAATTTCAGCCTCAACAAACACAAAGATTTTGGCTAGCTCATTCGAAGAGTTGATGTCCAGGTGGCTTGAGATTAGCTAATACAAAGACTGGGATCTCATTCCACGGGGCGTTCACTGGGCGCAGAAGCAAGCAGGTAGCTCTGCGAGTGTGGTGGTGGTGGCAGCAGCTTTCGCTAATTCCAAGGTAGGAGATCTTGGTCCGGTGATGTATCTCCCTTTAATTTCCTTTTGCCATGGCCACCCTCGTGCAGCTCTGCTTGGTCCCACCATGGCCCCTCTCTCCTCTCTCATCTTTCATGGCCTGGAAAAAGAGAAGATGAAGACACACTGCTCTTGCCGCTTGGCTTGCTGCTGCTGCTCGACCCGGCAGGCAGCTGCGCCCGTGTGGTGCGTGCACATGCGTGCAGATGCAATGCCCACCACCTTATCGTTCTCTGTCTGTGGTCCTCCGGTTTCTTCCACAGTCTAGTCTAGGAATACTAAAAGGGATTTACCCCTGAGTTACGCTAGCGTTTTAAAACCAATCTACCGTGTATATTAGAAACCGGGTGAGTATTAGATCATGGATTTTACCACTAGCACGCGGAGCAATGGAAATAAAAAGAGTCGATGAAATCATACGGAAGTAGTCGGTTGTCCTTATCCTCAAGAGTTTGGATTAACGCGTCTCTTTCTCATCGTGATTGTTCCGATTAGTGTTGCAATCACAGTAGTGCCTCTACGAACACATAGGGAGGAACCCTATGCTCGATGTGCTAGTACCAAGACACACGTTTTGAGACGAAGACTAGAGTTTTTATGGAAGGACTAATTGATGCCCCTTAGCCTTCTCTGTCTTCCATTATATAAGCTCTACGATAGGGCCCAACTGGTTGCAGAACCTATGTCCCATATGGCTCACAATGTCTATCGGGCATAAACCCAATGGAATCAAGCACTTAAAATGTGTATTTCTACGAGTAATTCATGGCAACCTGATTTCTTCTGGGTTGATACTAGTATAGTCTCATTGTTCATTTCAGAACAACTGTGGTTTGATTACATATGAGAACCAGCAATAAGATTATATAATCTGGAGCAGGGCGCAACTCCAAGCTATGAGTGAAGCAGGAATAAATTTCCCTTAGAGCTATGTAGCACCTAATTTCAGCAGAATCTAGAGCTCCACAAACTCTAGCTCAAGTATCAGCAATTTGCTGAACATTGTTACATACAATATGGAAGACACGGTCCCTCTTAATTATACGGGGTACTTCAATTTTTTCTTCTTTGGTTGTTCATATTTCTTCTTCGTCTACATTGGAAAACAAAACTGCTAATGCAGTTTAGATGTCATTTTGAGCATAGCATATCATATCATCGTTTTCTATTTTCTGTTGGAGACAAGAAATTAAGTGGCTGTACCACATCATGGCCCAACAGCTTTGTATCATGGAAAGGAAAGAGGAGACATGGAAAGGAAAACATCCTCCGGGTTCACCAAACCGATTTTGTACTGCCAAAAATAATTGAAAAGGATCGTGATGCTGATGACAAGAAAGCTTTAATTTGGTGTTCGACCGTCCCGACAAAGCTTATATCTGAAGAAATGTGAAAGAAAAAGACAATGCAGCTAAAATTCTAAAACATCAAGAATTTCAATAAAACAAATTAAGTCAGAGTGAGATCCCATGGATTGTTTTATGTTAGAAGGAAACACCTCCTTTATATATATATTAAGATAGAAGATTTGTTAAGATGCATCCAAACTATTTTGAAATGTTTATTGTACTCGATTCAATAACCAAGTGGTCTATTACTCCATAGAGAGTAAAATGATGGGATACATCCGGACCCTCCTAGTTAATATATATAATAGTCTATTGATCTCTTATCTTTTGGTATACCTGATCGATATCCTCCCAATCGAAATGCACTCAGTTTCACTCGTGAAAAGAAATATATCCTCCCAGCAAGAGGAATCTTTGGGAGGTGGTGGATCCCTCTGCTGATGCCTCGGCTTGTACTTTGTACTACATGGTACTGGTTTCCAAACAATTCCAGTGAGTCAACTGTTACGGGGGCTCGTTTCTACAATTTATGCAGCCGTGGTGAACATGAGAGTCACATGAACCGTGTTGATATCCTTGAATTTTAGGCACCGGTTGGAGCACTGAGATTTTTTTTTCCAGATTTACCTGAGAATTAAAATGTTTCCGATTAAATTTGTGCATTCCAAACAGTGCTTTGGAGTGAAATTTACCATTGTTAACATAACATAGGCTCTAAAAAAAATAACATCAAGAAAGATCATCCATCCTTCTTTTAATTTTTTTTCCTAGCAATATGGACGATCAATAACCAGAGAAACAGGTAGGGTTAGATATTGTGATGCCAGATGTTATGTTATCTTAACCAAGTATCCATGCTTTACTACCAGAAAATCTAAATTTTATTATCAAGACTATAATAGAGCGGGTCATATGTCTTCAGTTTTCACGCCGCGCGATGACCGACCTCGTGAGTACCTTCTCAGTGTATGTCTATTGCATTCGATGAAATGGTTGGTAATTTTAGTGGATAAAATAAATTTGTTACGTCTAAATGTCATGATGGGTAATTTTAATGGATGGGATGGATTTGTTACAATGAAAATGAATGATATGGCAGATAATTTTAGTGAAGTTGATAAAATGAATTTGTTACCATGGGTGGTATAGTGAGTAATTTCACTGATTTGTAACACCGACCACCAATGATTTAAGAGTAGAGATAGGAAGTATATTACATTTTCTTTTTGAAAAATAAAAAAAATCAGCTAATTAACGAAATTATAACTTGATTGCATTTTCACGAGTCACGAGTCACTGAAGTCACACCACTCTGCAGTGACGGTTAAGGCGTCGCTGCTGCAGTGCTGCAGTGCTGCCTCCCTACCAGCCTTCACTTGTTCGGTTCCACACGCGCACGGCGCACACAAGCACCAACGCATCCCACCGCGCAGAGGAAGATCGAGGAAGCCACAAGCGAACAGCGGCTCTGCCTCTGCTCCGCTCTGCTCCCCGCAGCTCACTGTCACTGCCCAGCTTCGTGTCGAGGAGGCGCATGGCATGAACGCCAGCCATCGCCCGCCCCGCCCCTGCCAAGAATGAGAGGCTGGGCTACCGCTAGAATACCCGCACCACAAGCAGCAGGACGAGGAGGAGGAGGAGGAGGAGGAGATGGGCAACTGCGGGACGCGAGAGGAGAATGCCGTCGTCGCTGCGCACGCGCAAGGTGTTCTTCCTTTCTTGCCTTATTTGGGCCTATCGCTTGCGGTGCGGGGGTTTCTTGAGGGGATATTTGAGCGATGCTTGTTTCGGGCTCGGTGGTTGCTGGGATCTCGGGGTCTGGGTGCCTCGAATTGCATCAAAATCTGATCTTTGGTGGGCATTTCTCGGCTCCTGGGATCCTCTGGTTGCTGGGCACTGTGCGGAGCTGCCAACAATGCAATCTCAGAGTCTCTCCTATCTTGATGTCCTCTGGTTTACTGGGATCTTCGGATTGGTGATTCTGGTAGCGAGTTTGGATTTTGATTGGGTCTAGCCCAAATCGGCATTGTTGGAAGTCGTTTAGATTGAAATCTGATATCAACTTCTGCCCGAAATCTGCCACTTTTTTTCCCTGTTAGTCGACTGCGGGATTCTGGTTTGCAATCTGCATTTGCTCAAATTTCATCCTTTTTGGTGGAAGCGGTCATCTCCTAAAATCTTATTTTGAATTTTTTTCTTACCATATCTCGAGTTTGTTGAGGTGATTTCTTCGATGATGCATTTTCTGGCCAAGTTGCCGTTCCCCTGTGCTTCCTTTATCTTCTTGGTTTTTGCATCATAAATTCTTCTTGATTGTGTTCATCGGGAAAATTTACAGGCTCTTTCTCCTATGGGTGCTGCAATTTCTGTGCTATCCTCCTTACTGTTGACTTTCAGTTTTGCAGAGAAAAAAACCATGATCCTGCAAGTTGTATAAACTTAATCTCTTCTAGTTCCTAGTTGGATTGTTTAAGCAATTTGGAGCTTTTATTTTAATTGCATGCAACTGTGCAGTAGATCTGGTCTCCTTGTCGTGTTTATCCCTTACTGTAATCAGTTTGCGCATGTTTTTTTTTTTGGGTTCACACTCAGAAATGCACTCCAAGTTATTATTTTAGGGAAATAATCATTTAATGGATGCTAGAAACTGCCAGCTCTCATTTCCACTTGTCATGTTACTTTTACAGTTTAAACTTTACAGTGTTCCTAAACATGTAAAATTGATACTTCAGCAGCAGCAGAACTGTCTTATCCAACCATGTTTATAAATAAAATAACACAGAAAAAATCAATACGATAACTTGCCAACTCTAGACACTTAAAAGTCTTAAACTCATTTCTATACATATGACATGTGAACCCAATATCATTACAATTATTTTCTTAAATTTTGTGGCTTATACTAGCTATAGAAAACTGAGCACGAGAATTTTCTTTAGTGGCTAGCTTGGGGAGTTTGAGCTTTTATTATTTCATCCTACTAATTTGTGAATTTCTTCTAACCTTCATTTCATTGATGTATAACTTGCAATAACCTGAACTTTTTCTTATCATGTTGCAATATCATGCTTTCAGTTCAGCAGATCCACTTGTTACAACATCCTGCCAAGAATGCTCCTGCAGATAAGAAGCACAACCATACCTCATCAGATGCAAGTGATCCTTCAACACCTAGGAAAATTGAAGACGCCAAGAACATTTCCATATATAACAATGTGATCGCCTTCACATTGTTTGAGCTTGAGACAATAACAAAGAGCTTTCGTGCGGATTATGTTCTTGGTGAAGGAGGCTTTGGGACTGTTTACAAGGGTTACATTGATGAGAATGTCAGGGTTGGTCTCAAATCACTGCCTGTTGCGGTCAAGGTGCTCAACAAAGATGGACATCAAGGACACAGAGAATGGCTTGTAAGTCACCAAGTTGTTCAGTTTCTATTATGCTCACAAAAGTCCATTATGTACATGGACATGCGAAAAATTAATACAAGAACTTTGATATATCTTAGCTGTGCATTTTATCGTGTGATATCTGCAGGTGCTATATATATATGGCACATCATATCCATGCGCGTAGGCATGCTTATGTTACTAACAAGCATCCTCGCAAAAAACACGCCACTTGAGGACTGCACGCTAAGTTTTACTGTGTTACAATCATGCAAAATTTGCTTGCCTGGTTTGAATAGTTCTTGATAATCTACAGTATGTAGTTTAGTGTTTTATTGGGTATGCAATATGAAGAAATTGTGGAAAGTGTTTTTTTTCCCAAAAAAAAAAAGCCAGGAGCTCTAGCAACTGGCATCCACTTAAGAGAGGGAGTGGCATCCGGGTTCGAGCCCAGGTGGGTGGGGCGCTTGACGGTAGCCTCCACCAACCATTCAGTGCTTTGTTCCCATTGCTGAAAATTGATAGAGGCTATTTTTATTGATCACATGTGACTGACATATGTGTTGCCTTGAGTCAGGCTGTTAGCTACTAAAAGCACGCTTTCATCATCTCGCTCGAATTTTAACAAAAATACATATTAATATACTTAAGTTTTCCCTGAACAAGTAATATCACCAACCAAAGAGACTGAAATTCACATGTAAGACAATGCTATTAAATTACCTTATATAAACTGAGTTTTTTCATATATTATTACCCTGTTAAATCATTACCTTTTTTTTGTTTTTGTTAAAGAGTTCTGAGTATGTTTACTTATCTTTTGCTTCTTGACCAGACTGAGGTTAATTTCCTGGGGCAGCTAAGGCATCCAAATCTAGTAAAGTTGATTGGATATTGCTGTGAAGATGACCACAGGCTGCTCGTCTACGAGTTCATGTTTCGAGGAAGTCTAGAAAACCACCTATTTCGAAGTAATACTTCTACTCGTCACCACTTGCATGATATCATAACCGATAATTTCTATGGCACAATATGTTTACATTTTTTTTGTCCTCCTATTTCTCTCACTCCATCGACACTGTAAGAATCTGTTAAGCTGATCATAATGTGGAATACATGATTATGTTGTTTATCTAATAAGTATTTTTGGTTTGACCTAGATTCTCTATCTTCCATATGGCTAGGCATTTTTTCTCTATATTCCGTGGTTAAGAATAGGTTTCACTTGGCATCTTGTATCAACCTGTGCAACTGGTTGCTAGTAGAATCAGTTCAAGCAGATCTCGTTCCAACATAAAATTTTACAGCTCAAAAATTGTGCACCAGAGATATTATCCAGTAAACTAGTGATTTCTACTAATAATTTCCAGTGTTGCAAGAATTTGGTCTATTTGATTTCACTGTGCTATTGTTGGAGTTTTTATTTGTGCTATATCCAAAATTGAGAAATTTTTTTTTAATAATCTGAACTCTTCTAATTTGCTTATTGCTGAACAACCTGAATGATTGATTCTTCACTTGGTAAAATGTCTGGTTTGCTTGATTATGGGTGGTAGCCAGCTGGATACCTTCAACTCTCTGATTCCCAATTTGACCTTTTTTTCCAAGAGACAAATCAAAATCATGTAAATATTGACTGATATGTGATATATACAAAATTTTATTTTGCCCCACACATTACCACAATTTGGTGTGAATTTCTTCTGCATGTTGCCGTGGAAGTATTTTAGTCTTGCTCCAATTCTATACTTCCCTTATTAGTTGCTACAGTTCTCAATGTTTTATGACAAATGTGAAATGTGTAACTTCCCCACTAAAAATTTAGAACTGAATGCTTGCTAATTGTTATATTTGTGATATAGAGTGTTGGTACTCAGATAGTTGGATGCTGTTGCCCTCAATTCATTCGTAGAGGAAACTGTATCTATATTGATTGCTAAGGCATATGCTGTGAACTATATTTTATTATTTATAGTAAATTGGAGTAAACTTGTACTTTAGAGGAAAGAAGTTTTGCTGACCCATCTCTTGTTATTTTCCTCAGAGACAGCCACTCCATTACCCTGGGCTACTAGGATGTCTATCGCATTAGGAGCTGCCAAAGGGTTGGCTTGCCTCCACAACGCTGAAAGGCCTGTTATCTATAGAGATTTCAAGACCTCAAATATTCTGCTGGATTCTGTTGAGTGTTCATTACATTCCCATACCTTTCTTTCTTTTCTTTTCACTTCTATGCATATCTACTGGGAACACATATATGTTTGACATAACGAGATTATATCTTTTTATTTACATTGCCACAGGATTATACAGCTAAACTGTCTGACTTTGGCCTGGCAAAAGCTGGCCCAGAAGGTGATGAGACCCATGTATCAACACGGGTGATGGGAACATATGGTTATGCTGCCCCCGAATATGTGATGACTGGTACTGTCCAAACTTTGCAAATATAGTATTCCTAGAAGATATCAGTAAACTGTTTAGACATAGGCCTATTGATGCCATATTATTCAGTCACAAAAGTTACTAATAAATGAGCTGAGATCACACATATATATCATTTGCTACCTGTTTCAGTATGGGAATATTACGTTATAGCAAAATGTGACCAAATAATATCCAATTGTCCAATATTTGTTTATCTTTATGTATTCTTCTCATGATATACCTAATGAGCAGGTCACTTGACTGCTAGAAGTGATGTCTACAGCTTTGGTGTCGTCCTTCTCGAACTCTTGACAGGGCGCAAGTCCATTGACAAGTCACGGCCCAACAGGGAGCACAGCTTGGTTGATTGGGCCCTCCCTAAGCTGAATGACAAGAGGAGGCTTCTCCAAATCATCGACCCAAAACTGGAGGGACAGTATTCAGTTAGAGCTGCTCACAAAGCCTGCAGCCTTGCGTACTACTGCTTGAGCCAAAACCCCAAGGCAAGGCCTCTCATGAGCGACGTTGTTGAGACCCTTGAACCATTGCAGGGCAGCGGTGGAAGCGATGGAGCCGTTCGGTCAATCCATGCCATTGGCCTTCCTGACTATAGAGTTCACCGCAGGCTAACGGGGAACAGTGTCCACTGCAGGGCCATTCCGAACCCCAAATGCTCCCCTGCTGTCCCGGCATGCAGGGTGAGATGAGAGCATGCTGTTCCAGTTACTGCTGGAATAGGTTCAGTTGTACATTCAAGTCTAAACCATGAATGATCTGCACACCTGCGCTGTGTGCGTTTGCTTTTGGGTTCTCCTTTTCTGCTTTCTCCCCAGTTTCTTGATGTGTAAATTTGATCCGCATGCTACTGCTTGTAAGGCCCTCTAATTTTCACTGTGGTCTTATCAATGTGTTCTTGACTGAATGAGCCCTGCCAAAACCGGCTGGGTTTAACCCTAGAAATGAAAGGCTGAACTAAGAGTGGCTGGATGGTTGGTATGCTACGGGTTTGTCACATATTGGAGTTTCTTTTAAGAAAATCAGTATGGAATTGCTTCCTGAGTTTGTGCAGTCCCATCTGCTGCTGCAGGGAAGAATGATCTTGGCACTTCTTGTGGGTTCAAACCTAATATTATGATGCATGACTTCTGAGTTCATTGTGCAACTTGTGTTGAGCTCAGGGATCAAAAACCCGAAACGGGTCCCGAAACCGACTTCCTACCGGGGCGGTTACCCGGTAAAACCCGGTGGAAACCGGTAAAAACTGGACGAATTTGAATTTGAATCAACTGGGCCGGCCGGGCGGTTTGCGGGCGGGTTTTACTGGTTTCCCGAGCGGGTTTACCGGTTTCCCGGCGGGTTTTGGCGAGAAACCAATAGAAAAACTGGAAATTGGAAAAATTGAAAAGATGCACGAAAGAATTTTCAAAAAATATGGAAAAATCATATATGCCTAGGATATATGTCATGGTAATTTGTATAAATGTAGAAAATTTTTTTTGCATGACCTATGCTAAAAATTGATATTTGGAACACATGTACATACCACATATTATACATACATATATTGCAATACAAATATTTAGATATTAGACATACAAATATATGTAGAAAAACCGGTATGATTCATACATACATATATTGCAATACAAATATTTAGACATTAGACAATGTTTCCATCAAACACATATATTATACATGAACACATCATATTTCCATCCAAATATTTATACCTTTTGAGCAATATGCCCATTTGCAGTATTTTGGACCATTCATATTTTTTAAACACATAAAAAGTTTCACCACATCTTTGATTTGAAATTTAAGCATGAAAATGGTGTAAATTTGAAATTTTGCTTTGTACAAATTGTTCTAAAAAACTTCTAGTTTTTTTACAATTTTTTTTTTCTGAATTTTTATATTTTTAGAAATTCAAATTTGAAATTGCGAATTTGGCCGGGCAAAAACCGGCGGTTTCCGAAACCGGCCCGCAGCGGGTCGGCGAGAAACCACCGGTTTTTGCGGGTTTTCAGTGGCTTTGCGATCCCTGGTTGAGCTTTGCTTGCTGATAGTACATTGCTATTGTTATCCTGTGTTCTTGGTTTTCAGCAATAGCTGTTGCTGTGGAGCATAATGTGTCTGCTCATGGCTGTTGAATTCATAGTGTTTGACATATGGTAACTGAAGCGCCGGATAAGCGACTAGAGAGAGGTGAATAGAAGCTAAATTAATTTTGACTCTTTCTTCGCAACGCGCTTCAAACCCTAAATGTTCAACAAATTCAAAAGAATCACGAATCACAATTATCAAGCAGAGCAATGAAGCGCTATATCAAACTAGAACCAAAATCCTTGGACCAAGCACCTAGAAATGGATTCAAAACTTCGAAATAGTTTTTCGTCCTCCTTTTCTCTTGGGCCGGACCAACCCTAGCGTTAGGCCGGACCGACTTAGTGTTGCATCGGACCGAGCACTATTCACAACCTTAGAAGAAATGAAATTTCGCGTAGTTCTTGATTGGATTGTTGGATTGTGTTCAAATTCGAAAAATAGCTTCCTTAGGATGTCTAATATCTATTCCTCCCAAAAATCAAGGCTATAGTTTCCAAAGATTCAACCTTTTTGTGTTTTTCAAAACCTAGATTATGAACTGGCCGAAAAATAGTTTTTCAATTCATGGCTAAACCTTGAAAGCTATTTGGATGAGTTGCTTCTAGATATGTTCTTTCACGTTTTGTGACCTAGAGTTGCTCAATTACAAGCACTAAAACGAAAGGAACAAGTTTTCTCAAGATTCAAGCCAAGAACACATAAAACCCAAACTATCGATGCTTCGGAAATGGGTCCTTCACCGAGCTTACTTGTTGATTGTGGAGCAACGAACCCTTCTCTACAACGGCTTTAGCTTCAGGATGGAAAACACACAAAACAGGAGAGATACGTTTTTTTACCCTAGTTTAAGCCCCTCGCGGTGGAAGTAATAACCCTACTTCTAGCCTTTTCTTAACTATGTTGATGACAAAGTACAAGGAAGATCATGATCCAAGGTCTAGGAGTGGCTGTGGGATCTAGATCAGGCTATGTGTCTAACCTAGACAAGATGATGATCTCGTAGGATGTCTAGGCGTATATGAGATGTGAGATCTCAGGGGTGAATAGGATCAGATTCATTACAAGGCATGGTACAAAGGGGGTATTTATAGTGTCTAGCGTGGCGGCTATCTATGGATACGGTGAAGTCCTTGCTGAATACGCCTCCGACTTGATCCCCAAGACGAACCCAATCCTTCCATAACCAGATGTCCTTGTCTTAGGTGCCATGCTAGGTCTTTAGATGAACTCGTACCCTGCATGGAAACTTGTGAGTTACTCGGATAAGAGGTTATCCGGGCTATCCAGAACTTGGAGAGTCCGAGCTCTGTACGGAATCACACCCCGGGCTACGGATAGCCAGGGCCTTCTGGGCCACCAAGCTAGAAATAGCTCGGCCAAAGAAATAGAACCCGGTTACCGGCGGGCCGGGCAACCAGGGCCTTCCTAGGCTCAGGAGCCTAGGGCAACATGCTTGGGGGCACAGGGGGTGAGGTCGGATGACATCAGCAGAGCGTAATCCAATCCCCGACACAAACCAAATTGAACCGGAGGCAAGGAGCACAAAAATCAAACCATGAGTTGAAGTCTTCTTGATGATTAACGAGGAATGATTACAATGGAATGATTGGGGAGGATCAACACAAACTCATCTCTAACAAACCTTGAGTAATTTCGTTAAACCTATCTCCTCATGCCTCTAAAATCCTCTTAAAATCCTCATCAATCTCTCAAGCCATGAACCCCTTATATAGTGGAAGCTTAACCATCAATCCTACTTAGGTTTCCTCTCATTACACATTGGGCTCACCCAAAACCCGTTAAGTCATCGGGTTTTTCTCTTTCACACAACACGGTTCTCAAAGCGGGTCATACATGACACCTAGTAACCCGTTTCGATCCAACTTCCTCTCCAAGCTGAATCGAGATCTAAACCACTTCGCCTTGCGCCGCTCTTTCTCCAAAACTGTTGTCTATCGCTTCTTTGGTCGCTAAGTCTGCCACGCGTCCAACTCGCCTTGGATCGAACCGACTTGCGCACCTTGAAGCTTTCATGTCCAATTTTCTTTGTCCATGTGCCTAGACACGATTCCAATCGACTCGCACGAACCCTTGATCACCCATCTACATTCTCAATCCCCTTCGCCGACGTCGATCCACTCTAGTCACCTGCGCACATGAGACAAGCAAATCATTTTTTTGAAAACAAGTATATCTCAACTTGATCCTCGTTAGTCCATGAACACCTACACTACATCAAACCATCATCAAAATGACATAAAGCATGTGCCAAACCAAAGCATTTAGCAAATTTAGCACAAATAACCACAAGCACCTAAGTCCCTACACAGTGCACCTCAATATTTTTTATGAATTTTTTCGTTGCTCAAATGGAAAAGTTATCAACTACAAAAAGATGTGTCATGAAATTATCTACAACTTTCATATATAACACTTAACTTTTCGAACATGGAAAGGTTTCCAAAAAATATGAAAAACACCGAGCTACGTGTGTCGATGCGGCCCACAGTGCACGGGGACCACACTTGGTCCGGCGTAGAGCTACAGCGAACCAAGTTTCTCTGTAGCTTGGTCCAGCTTTCCATTGTGCTTGATCCGACCCAACCGGACCGGTTCGACCGAAAACATTGCTCGGTTCGCTCTGTGGTCCGGTTCCCTATTCTAATGTCCCAAATCAAATTTTGCAAACAATGGTCAAAGCACATGATCTCAAATACAAAAACTTATTAATACCTCATCACATGATCTCACAGTAATTATTAGCTTGTTATCTGTCATCCACGTATGGTGCCACTCCCTTTCTAATTCTAAAGATGTTGACTCTGATGCAGCGTTATGATGACCTTTGGTGCTAGGACGCTAATAATCGACTACACTTGTGAAAGTGCTAATAGAATCATCTCTGGCTTTAGGATGAGGATGACCACCATGAATTTAGCTTAGCTTTCTCTACAAAGAATTCTATCTATTGCCATGGAAAAATTACAACAAAATAAATTTTGTTACAATAGCTAATGTTATTACAACAAAATACTTTTTTGTGGCGATAAGTTTTTTTATATTGCAACAATCGTGGATTGTTGCATTTTTTTTTTTTTGCAATACATAGTCTCTATTGCAATGAAAATAAAATCATTGCATTAACTAGCTATTCTTGCAACAAAAAATAAATTGTTGCATTACCTATATACTATTGCAATGAAAAGAGAAATCATTGCATTAACTAGGTTCTATTGCAACAATATTGTATTGTTGCAATAATTTTTTTACCTAATGCAACAATTATGAGTGGTCATTCTAAAGATCCAATGGTGATTATGCGATGGTTAGCAACAATTTTGATTTCGCTGTAATATATACATATTTCAATGATTTTGGGCTTATTGCAATAATTAGTTTCGTTGCAATAGGTTCACGCAACAAGATCAAAAGGAACAAATATCCTATTTGAGATAATAAGTTATGTGAGGTGGGCTGGTTAGGTGAGCTTAGATAATAAGTTATGCTAGGTGGGCTGGTTAAGTGAGCTTACTTAGAGTTAAGAGGTTACGGGTTTGAATCCTAGAAGCTGCACATAGGTTTTTCATGTGGAAAAAAGTGACTTCTGGCCTGTTGCAATAAGCTTTTGCCACGAACTCCATTTCATTGCATTATGACATTGCTATTACATAATATCCGTTGCAATAAGTTATTACCATGAAATATGGTTCGTTGCATTAACTTATGGCTATAAAATTAAAATTATAGCACTACATATAACTTGCAACGATTTCAACACATGGTGATAATTTGCTATTGCAACAACCAAATTGTTGCAATATAGGAATTCATTGCCATGTTTTAGATTTTGTTACAATTTCTTATTACCATGGAGATTATTGCAACAATTCCAGTTTTGTTGCAATACATACATATTGCCACGATTTTGGACTTAATGCAACAAAAAATTTCGTTACAGTAAGTTGAATTCCTTGCAGTGTTTTCACCGTAGAACATGATCTAACTTAGATTTAACTAAGCATTTCTTCACCCCACGTTAACATATACTTTCTCTACTAATAATTGCCACAAATATCTGTTTTTTATCCTTGCCTTAGCCAATTTGAACCGTACGTCCATCACGGGATCAATGCATAAGGTTGATTCTCCATCCATGAGCAACCATATGTCATTTCTGTGTAGGGTGATCTCAGCCTTGGGCGTTAGATTCTGCGATGGACGATTCAAATTGATTTAAGGTAAAGTTTGCCTTGGCAAACAAAGACATAGATGAGATGAATTGAACACAGTTCCGATCGAGCTGGTTTGAGAGACAAGGCAAAGTTGAATAAGCGGAAGATGAATTATGATCGAAGATGATGAACACTGTGGCTAGTCATTTTCAGGCACTGCATGATAGAAGATGATGATCGATCACCTGATTCCCGGTGCCGTCGAGCCGTGGTCGTCGTCACCATCTTTGCACGCAGGAGATGGTGCCGTGTGTGACGTTGAGCAAGACACCTAAGCTGCAAATTAAAGGTGTCTGCTAGCTTTTCCGGGGGCTGATAATGAAGAGAGTATCTAATCTGAAATTCTGCAGATGGAGCAGCTGAACAAGTGTCGACGGCTGGTTCACGAATTTGGAATTTGGGACAGCACAACATTATTCCATGTACGTTCCCTCGCTATATAATTAGAATGTTGCAGGTAGAGTAATATAGCTAGCTAGCTAAAGTGCGTGATGTCTTGTCTTGTCCAGCGATTTGGTAACCGGAGTTTCATTTTTCACCATAGGGCCTGGGGACTTTTTATTGGCTTTATCGGTGCCCCTCCATAAATTTTCATATCAGCCTAAAAATATTGGTTTCGAATGAATTTTAGCTAAATTTGAACATAGCTGGTCTTTTGTTGAAATTCGATTTTTTGAATGTTATCTAGCGCATCCAAATTTATATTTAAAAAATCAGCCGATAATCAGCGATTATCAATCTATCGGTGCCTCCATTTGTTTAGATGCTGATAAAAAAAAACCCTAGGACCTTTAGAGAGCTAATATGATTGATGAAATGATAATCGACCGATAATTCTTTTTTGTAAAAAGAATTCAAAATATATTCACGATAATTGACCAAAAACATTGGATTTTATCGGTGATTTTTTAACAACATTTGAGCAAAATTTAGATAAAATTTATTCAAATCAGGAATTTACCGCCCGATAAAAAAAAATCCCTGTCTTGCCATTTCCGAATGTTGCGTTAGTTTTATCATAGGGAAATCATGTTCATACGCAGTTTTCACCTTGCAAGAAGAAGAAGCACTGTGTTTGTTCTCTCACACAGAAGAAGAAAAATAATTTCTATGGGCTGTGAATTATCCAAGTATTCAGTATTTTCCTACAGGGGGGTGGTGGCAATGTACTGGTGCAGGAGATCGAATATATACGAGTAAGTAACTTGGGGTTATTCTCTTTTGCTCATTCTATTCGCTTATCTTCTTACTTGTTTATAAGCTGAACTCGATACGTTTGTTTAACTTATTTTTGGGAGCTATGGGACGTGGTTTCAAGATAGAGAAAAAGGAACGTAAAGTTAAAGCGTTTGACTTTTCGATTTGAAATAAATAGATAAGATAAGAAGATAAGCCGAAGAATAGCCTGATCAACAAATTCTAGAACGATCCATGCATTCAACCTCGTGAGGATCTGATGCGAAAGGGACCAAGGCTGCATTGCAAACCATATATTCCCCTTTGCTGCCACAGAGAATCGTCAATCGCTCCTCGTTAACTGGCACGCACAACGGCTGCTCAATTGATTAATTGTCTGCTACATCTGCTAAAGCTATATATAGTTCTAGACATTGACATATATAGTACCTAAAATGTAAGTCTGCACACTAATTATCATTACAACTTATCTACAAAAGTTAAAACTCAACAAAATCAAAAAATTATGTAATTATTTTTCAAGCCAAATACACATGTATAATTTTTAATTTTTATGTATTGAATCTAAAATATTCTAGTGTAAGTTTGAAAAGTTTGATCGTGCCTATACGAAAACAAAGATTTTTTTTTGACTGGAGTACTAACTTAACCAAAAAGTTAAAAACTATTAGTGATATTTTTTCCAAATATTTTTTGTTTGTTTTCATTGTGGAGAGAACTCGAGGACTAATATAGTAGCTCCGCACGTAGAGTTCCACAAGCTTCATCGCGTACTAACTACGGACTCCGTTCTGTCACTGAAACCACCATGTTTAATACGTACAAGTATTGCTTTCCATTAGTTTGGTCACAAGAGGCGATCCTGAATTAAGTAATCGCCATTGTTAGGCCATCATATATCATCTCTCAGCTTTCCATTAGTTGACACATGCATTTAGCCAAATCTTGTTACTAGTCAAAAAGGAAATCAAGAGTGGAAGAAAGAAGGAGCAAGCAAGCAAACTGTCTTATTTTGCAAGGCAGACCGGCCATGGCCTCAACTTAATTTGATTTTATTTTATAATTCACTTAAGCATATAAAAATGTGAAAGTTATTTGCACCTAATTAATTAAGCATTGGTGCATGCGTTAATCCCTCGCAAGACTTCTCCATATATATGTTGTGCCATTCATCACCACCAAGGCACCAAAGGATGTCATTCTACATGCATGGAGTTGCCATCCTTCCACTACTGCTGCTCGGTTAACCCAAGCTAGAGGCCGCCATTGTTGATCCCTTGCCCCTGTCTCTCTCGCTTCCTTGCGTTCTTCTTCAAGCTAAATCCATCCATTAACCATGGCTAATCCGGCGCTCCTTGTATTGCTCGCCCTCCTCCTCTCTACCTCCCTCCAAGCTTCACAAGGTACGTACGCATCGATCCTGTATATACCATGCGTCATCCGGATCTTGATCCGACCATTCCACTAGCTCCAAGATCGTTGAAGCATGCAGGCAAGGAGGCGAGGAGGACGCCGGAGTACGTGCCGGTGAGGGCCGTGGTGTACCAGTCGGTGGCGCTGCCGGCGACTGATGAGGCTTCCGGCGGGGGAGGGGGAGGGTACGAGCCGTTCGAGCTGTGCATGGCGTGCCGGTGCTGCTCGGCGCCGGCGCCGGCGTCGGACGGGAGCGGCTGCGTGGACACCCGGTGCTGCTACGCCATCGACTGCGACATCCCCGGCAAGCCCTTCGGCGTCTGCGCCTTCTCCCCCCACACCTGCGGCTGCGGCCAAGCCGACAACTGCACCGCTCACTCCTCCTAGTCCTAGCTGGCTCGCTTAATTCAACGCTTACTTCGATGTGATGGGATTGCGATTTGCAATTAACGTACGTTTTATACTTAATTACTTTCGTCTTCCTAATTTCAGACACTTGATTAATCTGGTGTACACACGCCATTGCTCTGGATGTATCATATATGTGACCTCAAAGCTTAATGTTGGCAGGTTAATTAATTAGCGTATATCTTTTCGGGATTAATTCCTCAAAATGGTTTAATGTGTGCGTTAACTGGTTCTTTTTTAGTATCTAGCTAGGACTAATGCTTAGCCGTGTACATCCCGAATATAGAGGCTAGAATTCTTCTTTATCTAAAATAAAAGCTAGGACTAATGCTTAGCTACTTTTGGAAACATATATAAAGCTAGCGAATGATTTTAAAGAAAAAATAGTTACTAGTTCGAGTGTGAATTACTAGCTAGGTAGCTGGGCCTAACGTTTTAATTGTGCATTTTTTCGTTTGTGGTGAATGGATTTGTTTTAGGCCTTCTGTAGAATAAAGGAATAAAAGTGAGGAAATTTTGTGGGAATAAAATTTTTATGTACAAATTTTCAATGGGCTTCTGAAGAACAAAGAAAATAAGCTCATAATATTTCTTTGCAAAGGCTTACTTCATAGGAATTTTGGCAGAGATCTAACATGAGGTCTAAATTGAAGTTTTTCTTTGTGTCTATCTCTCTCGAAAATCTTATACTATATATTTTCATATGAAGCATTCAAATAGCACAATCGAACAATTCGCTAGAACTCCAAAAGATTCAACCGAATGTTTTGGGAATTGATCGATGATTTGCTACTCCAAACATTGGAGCTTGAGGACCTACGTGTCATTATTGACATATGTCAGTGGCAGATAAAAAATGGTCAGAAAACCACGAAAAACCGTAGTAGCAAAAACTAACAAAAGGTGTACCGACATTTTACCGTAAACCGCCAGGTAATGGTTTTTTTCGCTCGGTTTGGTTTTCTAAACCCTGGTTTAGAGTGGCAAGTCATCAATTATTTACATATTTTAATAAGAGTCTTAAGAGGAGTGTTAGGGAGGGAAAGAGGGCTTAGACCACGTGTCCATGTTGGACCCGAGCGTCGGACGTGCACACCGCCAAGACTACCACCTAGCCTGCCATCTTCATTGCTCACCATTGGACTCGAGCTCCACTGCCGACACTGCTGAGCCCATTGGTGTCCTTATTGTCACCGACAACGAGCCCTCCACCCCCATCACTTCCTTGTGCCATAGTTGTGAGCCTTTCTACTTGTTGAATCATAGCTCGCGGCTCTTGTCGAAGTCGAGACAGAAGTCGTCGGATCTAAAAAGGAGGCTTAATTCTAGCTCGCCGTTGCTCTAGATTCTGTAGCCATGGGAGCTACTGCCACTTGGGGTCCTACCATCGATTCTGCAACGAAGGAAGGCATCGCCGCTTCGAAGCCAGCAACAGAGGGATCCCGTCACCGACTTGCTCCCATCCTTGTTGTTGCTCGCCATTATGAGAGGGAGACGCTAGAGGGAGATCAAATAGAGGGGGAGGAGCAGAAACGGTAGGAGGTGGCCTTTTCATTTGCTTCAATTTTTATTTTGACGTGGATCCCACCAGTTAGTCTAATATGAGAGTCCTATAGAATAAGGAACCCTTGTATATTGTGTGGCAAATTAAGACCCCTTAGAACATGCCTTAGTACCACAGAGGGCCTAAAGAGTAAAGAAGTCATACATCGGTGGTGCATATGGGAGAGCGGCCGTTGGTTGACTCTAGGGTAGATCTAATCATGGGCAGCTCGGCCCGACGGTCCGGCCCGAGCCCAACCTGATTTTTTCGGGCCGAGCTCGGGGCCCAGTTGCCAGTCCGAAGTAAGGTTCAGCCCGGCCCGGCCTGACAATATTATAGTAAAGGCTTTTGATCGGGCTGGGCTCGGGCTTTGTCTTGGTAAGAAAAAATCGGGCCGAGCTGAGTTTGGGCTTGCGTTTAGGTGACTGGGCTTTTTCAAACCCGGCCCAGCCTGGCATATGATTAGGTCTACTCTTGGGACTCGGGAAGACAGCTTTGTTAGCCTTTTCTTGTCCAAGCACTCGGTCCAAGTTCGCTCTATGATCAATAAATTTGTGCATGGACGTACGGCTACTGTATGTTCTAGCTGGTGCAAAATTAAAGTTGGGTAATCAGTAAGAGCATTCGTAGCAGGTACTCTATAATACTGTTCATCTGCTAGCCACGCAAATCAAACATCGACGTTTGCATATGTATATATAAAATCAAACATGGACATCGAGTCAAGGCAGCATATTTGCCCCCTTCTCTTTAGTTTATCTTATTTACTTATCTTCTTATTTGCTTATAAGCTGAACTTTGAGAGCTTCCCGAGATAGCTTGAAAAGTCCAGTGAGCTTCATTTGACTTGTTTCTCAGAGCTATGAGATGTGGTTTCGTGATAGAAAAAACGAACTGCAAAAGTCAAACCATTTGACTTTTCGATTCGAAGATAAGTAGATAAGATAAGAAAATAAGTCGAAGAGAAGAGGCTCTATGATTGATGCGAAAATTGATCAAACGCACCGAAATCAAGGTACAGCTACAAGAGCAAGGCGGGGTACCCATCCATGCACTGTTTATTTAACCCTTTAGGATACAATCTCTGCCAGCGAGAAGAAATCTTTCAGAGTGCAGTGTAAAGTGTAAAAGAATTTTATAGCGTGAATAGAGTGCGTAGAAAATAGTGTTATAGAAAAGAAATTTAGAATGCTCTAACCCTGGAACGAAATGAAAACAGCGCAGTCAGTCAGGCCCTCGCGGACCAAACGGTAGCAGAGGCACCTGGCAAATTCCTAAATCTGCTTGCGATAGAGCAACGCTGGGACTGGGACTGCATGCGCTGCCTTCTCTTAATTAATTTCCGAAATCTACTCCTGTTAATTAAGTTGCTGATTGTAAAAGGAGTACGGGTTGATTTTCGTGCATGACAGGATTCAGCTTAGAAGATCAGTACCGAAGAAAATTAACTCGTACGGTGAGGATTAAAAACATTGGATTAAGCTTCTAGTTTGTTTCTTTATATGCGAGATGTCACTGTTTGTTTGGTTTGATCAGCCCAAAGCTCCAGCCGAACTGGAAGGCTTATTCGTTAAATTGCTGAAAAATCTGAAATTTAAGAGTTTCGTGAACCGGCTTCAAAAGAACATTTTGTTTGTCTTAGCATTGAAAAGCAGTTTCGAGATGTTTGAGAAAAAGTTTGGACAAGCCAATCTTAACTAATTGTTATGGGCAAGATTACACATAAACAAGTTTCGAAAGCCAAAACACAATATGCCAAACAGAGCCAACTTCATTAGCCTGTGAACTGGCAACTCTCAAAGAAAAGGGACAGTTCACTGGTTCAACAATTGCACAAGTCTAATGAAGTTGGTCTGCATCTTGATCTCGATCATGTTGCTCTTCAGATTCAATTTTTCCCCCCTTCTATGGTCCCATGGCCCATGGGCCTCTTATAGGTGTGGCCCTACGTTGATTACTGCACAATCTGGCAACTTGCAGAAAAGCCCAATTTTATTATCACATAGGGCAAATCAGGTTTGATTTCCACATACATGTATCCGCAATTTCGCAAAAACGATATATCTACACATGATCTTGTTAGGTAAAGTTGCATATTGCAAATTAATTAATCTGCACGCTGTTTTCATTTAAGCTAAGCGGTGAATACCAAACCCACCAACGAAGATGGGACTTGCTAGGCTGAAAGAGTACCCAGCCCGTCTTTATTCGCTGGTCGTCTTTTCTTGTTTCAGGTATTGTTCTTTTGAAGAAAAAGGATTATAATCTGAAAAGTTGTAGATTTTGATAAAATGTTTTAAGAGGCTGAAAAAATTATTAAAAATTAAGTTTTCAGAATTGCAAGAATAAATATTAGGATCTTCAAAAAAATGGCTACAAAGCGTTAAAACGTTTGACTTGTGTAAAAAATAACAAATATTCCGCTTCTGATCATAATCTGACTTTAAGCTGAAAATAAGTTGTGAAGAATCAGCACATCTCGGGCCTACTTTCTAGGGCTAATGGTTTGTCGCAATTTCCAACATCCAAACCGGACCAAACGGCTTTACCTTCTCGAGCCCATTACTTTAATAAGTTGTGTCTCAAAACTTTTAAAAACAAACCGAACAAGTGAGTCGAAGATTCGGAGTTTCAGCAATTAAGCAACCTCACTCATTCATCCTAGCTAGCCCACGAGAACATGGAGCTCTCTCTCTCTCTAAAAAGCTGATATACTTGTAGGCTACAAGGATATACCTGATATGTATCAACTTGTAGGCTGTAGTGGAGTGCAGCAAATCGACTGACTGATAGACTGTTCTTTTAAGCGTTTGTGTTTGCTTATAGGCTGGAAATTTGTTATTTTCGTACAAGCCAAACGTTTTGACACGTTTGGTAGTCAATTTTTGTATATCTTATTATTTCTTCTCAAAGCTTTCAAAACCATTTTTTCTATAATTTTTTGATCCCTTGAATGTCCTTATCGAGAAGTTATAAATTTTTAACTTATAAGCAAACGTAAACGAAACGGTGAAAAAAATGACGGCTAAACGCGAAGGTTTACACCAGCTGATGTCACAAACATGATGGTCAGAAAGACTCTTGGATCCAAGGCTGGAACGTGAAGGAAGGGGTCGACGTATGCATGTCCCTGTCCTATTTAATTCCCAGATGCATGCAAGCTAGGTCTCCTCTCCTCTCCTCCATGTATCATGTATGTATGTACGCCACGCTCATAAACGGAGGTTGAAACTGAAAGCCACAACGATTATTAAGCCAGCACCAGCTCCCTCACGCCAATCCAATCCTTTTTTCCTGCACTGCAACCGATCATCGAGGGTTGGTTTTCGATCAGTTAGCTCTAGCTCGCTCTGCGAAGGGATGAGCAGGATACACCCTTCGGCCGGCGGCGACGGCGGCCGTGGCCGTGGACGCGGCCGTGCACGTCGCCGCGCGCCGCCGCCGGCGGTGTACACGGTGTGGAAGAGGTCCAGCATGGGGTTTCAGGGCACCGACGGCTTCTCCGTCTACGACGGGGCCGGCGGCCTGGCCTTCCGCGTCGACAACTACTCGCGCCGGCGGAAGGCCTTCGCCGGCGAGCTGCTGCTCATGGATGGCTGCGGCACGCCCCTCCTGTCCCTCAGGCCCCAGGTGCTGTCTCCATTCTGTGTCATGAATGATATTGATCGTAGTTATGCTCCCTACTTAGCATCAACTTTCTTGCCATGGATTTCTTAATTTGCTAGCATAATCGATGGGTGAGCATATGTGATTCTTGCGAAATTGTTCTTTCGGGAGTATCGTTACTGCAGGTTAATTTACTCGTCGCACGCACGTAAGATCCATGCCGTTTTTCGCCTCAAAAGATTCAGTGTCTTGCTTTGGATGAAAGAATTGTTATTTCTTACTCATGCAGCAAGACCACCTCTATAATATTTTTTTTTCGAAATTCAAGGTTACATGACTCCAAATTCTCTTTAATTCGTTTGATCACCAAAGAATTTATTATACTCCAGCTTCTATGCATAGCGTTTTGCAATCTTAGGTAATACTCAGTCCTTATCTTTTGCAAGTTGAGTATTACAATTCACAGCTCGAAATTTAAGAACAGAATGATTAACCTTGTGCCAAAAGAAATTCTTTGTGAGCAAAAACCTTTCTTTCAATGTAAAGACGGTTGTTTGTTGTTGCAGATTCTCAGCCTGCACGACCGATGGAACTGCTACAGAGCACATGGGGAAGAAGGCTTGGAGAAGAAGAGGCCCACCATGCTGCAGCAGCCACTCTTCTCGATCAAGAAGTGCGCAGCTCTGCAGAGCAGCGATGAGACGGAGGTTTACATGGCGGCACCACCGTGTGCTGCTGCATCAACGTCAGGCCATGGCTGCCAGCCTCATCCTCACGCTGCAGCAATGTCACCCAGCCCCAGCTACCGGATCGAGGGCTGCTTCTCCAGGAGGAGCTGCAAGATCCGCGGGAGCGACGGCCAGGAGGCGGCGCGGATCACAAGGAAGAGCGCGGGCGCGGCGTCCAACCCTGTCGCCCTCGGCGACGACGTGTTCAGCCTCGTCGTCCGGCCGGGCGTCGACGCCGCGACGATCATGGCCATCGTCGTCGTCATGGACAGGACCTGCCGGAGGCCGTACACCCCATTGGCGTGTTCTTCGCAGTAGTTAGTTGTAGACTGGTAGTTCATAGTGACTTTGAGACATCAGAGTAGGATGACAGCGTAAACTGAACAGTTATTATTTTTTGCTGCAGCTGAGATGCAGCAAGTCCTGAATTTTGTGTGTTTGCAATGTTATCTGCAAAGATAAAAAGAACGGACAAGCAAAGTTCAGCTTTTGACCTCAGGATGCGATTTCAGACTTTGAGTGAAGACATTCAGGAGAAAATGACATGCACCTGCTATGTGAATACGCGAAAAGCAAGACCAGTCAATGCCTTCGCAATGTATCTCGGGGAGTATACCTGTTCCAGCGAGCATTTGCAATAAGCCAATTATCCAACGAGCAATAGCATCTCATCTGCACTGAAGCGACCGCTTGTTGGTATGCCAAGTAGTCCAGGACACACGATTACGACGGGAAATCACTTGGTGTTGGTTGCCTGGTACAGGGGCAACATATCCACGTCATAGCGAAAAGCACAATAGCTACTTTGCCAATGAAATTATTGGTCTTCCATCACTTGGCAAAAAAAGAGAGCTGAAAACGTATCAAATTGTTCGCACAAAAAAAATGTATCAAGTTGCAATTTAGAGGCATGGACCCAAACAGGAATTATTCAGAGCATCCTATCATGCCAATGGCCCCCAGCCAGGGGCATCCAGTAAAACAAAGTCATCTTGAAGCCAAGCACAATGCAAAAGACGAAAGTGACGAAAGCTGCACAAACTCCAGAAGCAAAAATCAGCAAAGGGAGATTATGGTCTACCCAGTTAGTTGAGTTATCTTGGGGTGATGCTTAAAGCAAGACCAAGTATTGGCATTCAAGGCTAAGCAAAACTAGTGGCCTCTTTACGTTCTTATCACATCTATTGAGATCCAGTTTCTCCACCACAAAAAAGCTTGATGGTGGCACTTCAAAGAAAAAACAGCACCAAATTTTTTACATTTCCAAAAACATTACATTAAAAAAAGATTAAAGGTAGAAAACAGATTTCTTACAGGTGAATTAACATATTGAACTGGTCAACACAGGTTAGTATCATAATGGGATGTCAAGGCAGGAAAATTGCTGTAAAGAGTCAATATTAGTATTCATGAGCCAATTCAATTTATGACATGTCGACTGGATGCATGACTGAGCAAAAAGCAACATATTGAACTTGTCAACAGGTTAGAATCAGAATGGGATGACAAAAAATTATTCCACTACAAGGCCACTTTCGGCCAAGATTCTGCCAAGCACAGACTTAATGGTTAGCTGGCACAAGGAATAAAACTTTATCCCATCAGAAAATAATTGCACACTGAGCTTCAAGTTCCCGAAAAAACTCTGTTTAATTGAGTGCGAATTCAATTTTACAAGTGCTGCACAGAACTGACTCAGCTCAACTTATGACATGTCGACTGGATGCATGACTGAACAAAAAGCAACATGATTAAAAATTATGCCATGAAAAGGCCACTTTCGGCTAAGATTCTGCTAAGCAAAAATTTAAGGGTATGGTTAGTCGGCACAAGGAATAAAACTTTAGCCCATCAGCAAATAACCACATAAAGAGCTTCCAGTCCCCTTACAGACTGTCAAACTGAGTATGCAAATTCAATTTTACAAATGCTGCACAAACTATCAACTGGGTTGCAGCTGTGGCTTTTTAGGGTTTAAAACAGATTGGAGACAGAATTTCAAACTAAAAAGGAATGATAGCCAGGTGAGGTCTATCCACATCATACTCTTTACAAAGTGATACTGTGATATGAAGAAGAATTACCTTAGATTGACTTAAATAAATAGTAGGGACAATGTCTGAGTCAATGTTGAAATAAATGCTGTGCCCATTTGGTAAAAATCAATTCGTGTTTCCAATTTAGAAGCTTAATAATTCATATATAGCATAGTGTTTGCAAGATGCGCAGAATCTTACATGCTTGCATTGGTTCAACGTCTTCCATATTTTGAAAGATTATCATAGGCACTAGGGCTGGTCTCCATAGTTATGGTTGCAACTCATATTAACAGATTCCATCATTCATTTTCTAACCATACATCATTGGTCAACAAATAATGCTCCATAGCTAGCAGACTATCACATAGCTATTCAAGAAATGCCAAGGCACCTCAAGTACCATTTTTGTTAAAATTCAGTCACTATGACTTATGTAACTTATGAAGTGAATTCTTTGTCAACAAAACTTTTTCATCTGGTGTAGGACTTAGATCCTTACAAAGTATAAACTTCAAAACAATTCGCACATTCTAGGGATTGGCAGGTTACCCATAACTAAGGCCATAAGTAATGACCGTCTAATTTTAACAGGAAAAAAGGGTATCTTTCACCACAGTTCAACATAAAGAAAGCAAGTAATCAATAAAAATATTTTACTTCCAAGAAAAAAACTGTCCCATACCACATTACAAACAAGTGAATCACTACATAAATTTTGATTGGGCACCACCAGGTGCGTGGAAAATAAGGACTCCATTACCACAATGCAGAACAAGCAGTCATAAAGCTTATTTCTGGGAAAGCAGCAAGTCCAAATTAGAGAACAGTTTATTACAGATTTATCTAGGAGAAAAGAGAGCGATACTCGTTGGCCTCATGAGCCATTTCTTCCATAGTTCTATCTTGTCTTTCTATGTCCAGGTCAAGCTTTTCCTTCAATTGTTTCTCTTTCACATCAATCTGTTACAAAGAAAAATGGTAAGCTTTATGTGAAAAATAGTATGTGAGTGAAACCATTGCATGGAAAACAAGGTCACAAACTGCATCATATATTTCATCGTTTTTTTGAAAACTACTTTTCTTCCTTGGGATGACATGGATGTGCACGTGTGGAACTGTTTGGCCAGCTTCAGGACCATCCTGATAAGTACAAATTGTTATCATTCAGGAAAGTTTTCTTTTTAGTGCATAGATTATTAAAAGGTAAAGGTGAACAAGGTAATCAAAGGCGAAACTACAGTACAATACCTAGCAAACCTCACATGGTAGTGTGACAGTGTCAAATGTAGATTTGGTGATTTACCTTTTCTATTATGTTTTGGATACCAATAACAAAAATGCAAAATCAACAAAGTATATAGATTTACCTGGATTGTAAATTTAAGCAAAGAAGCTTTGTGGTACAGCTCAAGCCATCCACCAACTTCCTTTGCAGTAGCCCATAAATCACTAGTCTCATCAGAACTTAGATCAGCAAATTGTTTCACTTCACGCTTGGGGCACACAAGGACATGTATGTATTGTCAAGGAAAAATGATGTATATGATCTTTCAACGTATTAAACTATAGACCATAAGGAGATTTCTTACACTTCAAATTATGAAAGCTGTGAACCACAGGACAACAAGGGGTGATACATTACTACCTTATATACCATAGGTAGATGTAACTAATTGCAAATGTTGAAGTATGAGAATAGATTGCCCGCTTTCATCAACAACAAAAGTTTTTGCGTGAAATGGTTAGTGTATAAAAATTAATAGTAAAGATAATTTTCATGAGATTTGAAGGTCAATTGATCATGATACCATCAGGTATGAAAAAAACTAGGAAGACTCCACTATTTTACGAATGATTTACTTCTATGAATATCCACTGTTCCACTAGGGTGGCCGCCTAGGAGCTACGTGGCACCCTCCCGCCTTGGCCACCTACCTGATCTATCTGGCCTAGGCAGTGATTAGGCGATAGGCATTGATCTGCTGCCCAGATTAGGCGCTAGGCATTGCTCTACCACCCAACTAGAACCTCAGTGAGCTCTATGAGTACCTAACACTCGCATAATTTTGTTGGCATACTTGATATTCAGATTTACAGTAGCCATGAATATCTGCAGATCAGCACAAAAGAAGAGAGAAATGGTACATATTTGTACAACTATTATATGCATTTTGACACTCTCCGTAAGTTCTAATAAAGCGTAAGCAAGCATGCTGGTATGTCATTAGCACTCAACTGAAAATCGCAGCAATGCGTTGGCCAAAATAAAGGATATGACCTGCAGAATAAGATGGACAGAATAGCATAAATATACAATATATATAAGTCGTAGTCACAGATGGTTGATATACAGTCACTTAGTATACTATAATAACTAAGCACTTTAAAACATTGTTCTCTAATTGCCTAGTCTCGGTTATTTTTAGAGAAAATCTCGAATGGATTTATTAGTGATATAGTACTCACTTGAGCTATTTAAATATAAACCAGAGCAAACTGAATACATTTAACAAGAAAATGTGAGTAAGGGTTATCAATAGCTAGTTCACCTTGAATGTTCTTTCTTTCTTTCTTTTTTAGAACTCAACGGTGGGCAAAAGCGCCCACCTTAACTTCAACCGATAAAAAAAAGAAATTCTTGTCAGATTTGGGAATCTGAATTTGCTATGGTTATCCATCATCAACTGCAGGTCATATCCTTTTTTTCATTAGTTCAAAAAAAATTTTCTTCCAGTATTCCAATCTATCAGACTGAGCTCGGAACGGTAGTGCCGGCGGCGGATAGCAGATGCGATACTAGAAATTAAGCAGCAGAAACTCGAGAGAGGCCGGAGGCCGGAGGGGAAGATCATAGAGTACCAGGGAGGAGGAGGTGGAGGTTGACCATGGCGTAGGAGAGCGGTGTGGCGTGGAAGACCCCCCTCGCGTCGAATCCTGTAAGGCCTGAACCTGTACGACGCCTCCATCTCCGACGGCGAGGAAGAGACGGCTCGCGGCAGCGGCGGCAGCGGAATTTTTTTATATTATTTTTAATTTAAAATTTTTAAATACCCGCCCCGCCCGTGAAATTTCATTTTTGGGCGCCCGTCGCCTCTAGGCTGGGCGATCGCCCGTGCCTAGGGCGATTGGTAGGTGGCCATCGCCACGGGCCGGACAATGCCGGACGGCGTCGCGTTGGATGGCGACGGCGCAGTGGGCTGACGCTCCGGTCGCCCGGCCCATGGGCGATCGCCCACACGGCACGCCAAAGACACCTGCTATATAGTATATGTAATATATATATGTTATATATATTATAAATATGTTATATATATTTTAGAAATATGTTATATATATGTAAAAGTATATATACGATCAGTATAAATATATATGTTATAAAAGTATATATATGTTATAAATATATATATATTTAATTATATATATTATCAGTATATATGTTATATATTATAATATAATATGTTATTGTAGGGACCCGTCAAACGAGTCGAATCCTCATTGTGCTTTTACTGCATTTAGTCCCTGGATCAAGTAGCTAAGACGCACAAGATACAGTTTGGATCACAACCATCAACGCATAAATAAACCACATCGAGTACGGCTAACACGGCCAAATTATTACAATAGTTTGGCACCACTACTTACAAACAAAGAATGAAATTTAAGAACATTGTTCAACTTAAGACAAAAACTCCAACAATAAACTCCAACTCCACACAGGCAGAATCGAAGAAGCACGCCCTAGGCTTCGGGTAGTCTTCATCCGGATCCTTCGGCGAAGTCCTCGTCTTGATACTGACTCTTCATCGGGTAGGGACAATGTTGATCTGGACCTTTCGTTGAATGAGCGACCAAGATAAAATGCGAGGGTGAGTATACAAAATACTCAACAAGCAAGGTGACTAATATGCAACTAAGGTTACAAGGAAGGGTAAGGTTCTTTTTGCATAAAGCCGCTTTTGAAGGTTTTTCCTAAATTTTGTAAAGGTTTGAAAGGAGTTAAGAGAAATCAAATATTTAATTCATTTCTTTTGAAACTCCGGCCTATACCGGTTTTTGCCCAGACTGCTACTCACGGCACCCACCGTGCAACAACCCTCATCGCCACAAAGACCCATCGTGAGGAGAGAAACAAAACGCACGACACCAATCGTGGTTTTCCTTTAAAACACCTTTTGAAAACAAAAAGGTAAGAAGTACCATGAGGCAGCTCCCCCGTCGTCTGGCCCTGACCGCGGACACGGCTATCATGATAGTTGTACACTCTGCAGAGGTTGCACGCTTTACCCATGCGAGGTGGTTCTTCCTCGGGTGCCCCCAAAGAAAAATGGTCACCACAAGGCTTTTCTCCAACCTTCCCTAGTTAGGACATTCCACGAGGTTTCCACCGCAATGCCCTCTTGCGCTGCAGGACAACACCGATTGCCTACTCCACCGATCGGAATGCCCTAACTAGAAGTCGAAGGATACTAGACCAGGCCCGCCCATACACAGCACACATGGTCGACCGTTAAACTTAGCTCGTCTACCTCAAGGAATCGGTCCTTAGGGACCGAGGTGGTTCCCTTGATCGACCCAAGTCTCGTGCTTCTTGCACCAACCTTGCAACCACCACCCCGATCAGGTTTTATAAAACATTTTACCCGATAGCACCCACTATCAACTACACCCATTTGCAAACACGACAGCACCCACTGTCTTTTAAAATCATTGAGTAAATAAGCATTGAGATTATCATGTCCAAGTTCCATGTGGTTGCAACTAAGCATAACTAACATGATTTAAACCTAGTTCAAGGGGGTGAAGGCAATATTAAACAATGTAATATTAACCTAGGGTGGCAAGGAAGGTTTTATATATCGATGTTATTAATTGGGGTTTTAGCTAGCATCTAACCAATTAGCATTTTTAAATTTAACATAGCATGCAGTTTAAATAACTGTTAAAATCATTTAAAAACATGGGAGCAAGATTCAGCACTTGCCTTGATCAGCACTTCCCTGAAGCTCTTCTGAACAGAGGTTCGCACAGCTATCGTTACTAGTTCCTAAAACCGAAATTTAAACCAAAATAAACTAATGCTCCAAATAAAACATGTATGATATGTATGCTCATGTTATGCACAAATATTACCAAACATGTTTAGTTAAATCCCTGGTTCAACTAATACCAATTTTTAAATTTTCTTATTAACCTAAATCATCTATTAAGCAATTTAAAGGCATTAAGCAATCTTAACAATTAAACAGTAGTTAAATTATCCTAAAATTCTATGAAAGTTTACAGAACAGTAATACACATTTTTATAGACATTTTAAAATTTATTTGGCAATTTTTAGACAAGTGAATCACCCTAAACAATTTAAACAAGGTTTCTTAGCATTTAAATATTCCTAGTTAATCTGAACAGTGACAGTAACAAAAATTGACATATTTAAATAGGTTGCAATTTTGTGAGTCTAACAAAATTTGTTTGGTAATTTTTGGATTTTTCTACTAATAGATATAGATTTTACAAGCTAGAGAATTTACTGGAAAAGAAAAAAAGGGGGGCTTGGCTCGGCTCGGGTTGCCGGCTCGGCTCGGCTCGGGACCACACGGCAGCGGGGGAAGGAGGGAGCCGGGGGCGGGCGGCTCGGCTCGGGCCACCGACGGAAGGGCCCCATTGTCAGCGAGACGTAACAGTGAGAGGGCGGCAGCCCTCCGTGAGGGCGGCACATGAGGTAGGGAAGAGGGAGAGGCGCTGTGGAGGAGGTGGTGGCATGGGCGGGCGGCGAGGGCGAGGCGGGCGAGGCAATGGCGTGGGGGGGCTGGCCATGGAAGCCGGCGCCGGAGAGGTGGGGAAGGAGGTCGGGAGATGCGCATGCGGTGAGGGCAGCTGCGGGCGACACTGGCACTGAGGGAGGCCGAGGCGGGGGCGGCGGCGGCGGTGCCGAGGAAGAAGGCGGCGGCGCTGGGCAACAAGCAAGGCCTTGCAAGGGGGCGGCGATCAAGGAGGAGGAGGCAAGGTGTGACGGACAGAGGAAGGGAGGGGAGGAAGGGGGCCTTACTGAGCAAAGGAGACGGATTCGGGCGCGTGAAGAACTTCCGGCGAACTCGGGCTCCTCCTTCGGCGACCAAATCCGGCGAACCTAGACCACGAAACAAGGAAAGATGAACATGAAAGTTGTTCATGAGTCAAGATGAACAATGTCCTGAGGAATCGACGAACGGAGCTCACCTCGGCGAGAAATCGCAGAACGAAGGAAAGGAACCGAGGTGGCTTTGGGGGCGGTTTTTAAAGAGATTAGGGAGGTGAAAGGGGACGGATTAGTGGTGATTAACACCACTAATCGCGAAACGGCCGCCATTAGGGAGGATTAATGGCGATTCAAGCTAGTGGAGAAGATGAAGGAGGAGGGGTTGCTTCCTGCGTGAACAGGGAGGAGGAGGGGAGAGAAAGAAGAGAGAAGAAGGAAGAAGAAGGAAGAAAGGGGAGAATGGCAGGTGGGCCCAGGGAGGATTTTTATAAAAATTAATTTTTCTGGTTTAGTAATCCTTTAAACTTCCAAAATACAATATATTTTTATGAATTAAAAACTATTTGCACAAATACATTTTAGTTTGCAAAGTTATTAATTAACAGGTAACATTCTCATTTTATTTGTTTTATTTTTAATTGTTTTTAAATGCAATGCAATGCATATGAGATGCTAAATGCCATGCTATGCAATGGGTTTTTATTTTCTAAAAATGAGGATGTTACAGTTATATATATTATCAGTAAATATATATTATATATAATATGTTATATATAATAATTATGTACATATAGAACATATGTATAATATATATTATATATAGGGTCTACCGAATCTGCGTAGTCCAAAATTAGGGTTTAGGAAGGAAGGAAATTTTGTTATTTTCTATGAAAAGGGCCGACAGTTTTAATTTTCATCTTTCGCATTATTAGATTTATAAAGAATAAATGTTCCTCTTATCACAAAGCATTCCTCGCATGCCAGCAGTTATAGCGTTTAAAATAGAGTGCTCTCAGAAAATTTTTATTGTCAACATTAGCATTACACGGAAGTTCCTACTAAGTATAACGGGGATATTTTCCCTTGCTGGTAGCATCAGGTCGGCCACCTTCACCCGGTATGCATGGGTGGTCACCATGGACCGGTGAAAGGGTTGTGGCATTGGTATGAACACCAAGTGGCCGCACACCGAGCAGTCGCTTCCCATTCCGTGTCGTAGTACACCGGGTAGGTCTCTTGCATGATGGCTCTTCGACGTAGGACTTCAGCGTTGGGTGTGCCAGGGTAGTGGCATCCGCATAGACATGCATGATCCTGACATGATCGATTCGGCTGATAGTATTGGTCCAGCACTGCCTGGTTGTGCGATTGACTTACCGGCATGGATTGCCTAGGAGGCCGGGAAGGCCGCGCGGACCTCCGCCAGCCTTCTGACTGCGCCAGCCCTCCTCTAGCATCCACTCTAGCCTGCAAGCAATCGATTCTTGCGTGCAGGTATGTTATGTAGGTGTACGCTGCTATCAGGTATGGCTCATCCATCCAGCGAGTCCAACCGCACGTGACATCTGGTAACTGGAAATAAGGGAACTGATAAGTAACTTGTATTTGCGGTAGCATAGCGTAAAAAGGAGGGAACTTACGTTGTAATCTGGGCATCGGTAGAACCTGTGACCAGTGAACCCCTCGTGCACGTGGTCAAACCACTGCACAACGGCGGGGTTCCCACTGTGAATAAATGGATCTTACTTGTGCGCGGCTGATGGAATAACCATCTGAGGCTGAGGGGGGTTCTCCTGGTGCACCCCGAACTGTCGCAGAACCCGGTGTGGACAATAGTTCTCGATGAAGATGTTGAAAACCAAGGACTTCTGTGTAAGCCAGTATTGCATGTCCCTGGTACACAGGAAAGAGAGGCCGTAGGGTGTGCGTGCCTGCACGTGGTATGCGTCGTACGGTGTCCAAATGACCTCGTCGTCGTGCAGGTAGTCGAAGTGGCGTTTGAACTCTTCGTACACCCGATGGACCTGCTCGTGCGCGTAATAGCGCTGCGAAACAAAGGACATGAACAAGTAAGTTCAAACGGATGGATGTGCTAGTAACATGACAAAAGGACTCACCTGTCGTCGAACCTAGTAGTGGCCCATGGTGGGCCAATCTGTGTGAGGTCCCGTGTACAGTGAGGGAGGGTACGGATCGCGGTCCACCTGTGGCCGCCCCACAGGGAACCGCTCCCACGACCAAAGCTCGAGAAGTAGGACGCAACCTGCGATGGTTGCGTCCTTCGTCGTCCAAAAGACAGCGTCGCAGAGGCCCCGGTAAGTGGTAGCAAGAACCGCGGAGGCCTAAGAGTACTGCTCCATCTGCGTGAAAAAGCATGTCAGAAAGGTGGAAGGGATCATTTCAAAATATTTATTCTTAGGCTACCCCGCTCACCTCGTACTCCGGAATGTCAGTGATGTAACGCGTGAATCGGATCGTGCTCGCAATCGTGTCCCGTGGGTGAACTAAACATCACCCACCAAACAACAGAGCAAGTACGCCCAGTGCCTCAAACCGTGTCGCCATCCGCCATCGTGTATCAGTCACCGCAAAGATTTCGTGACCATGTTAGCTTCAGAGCAATAGGACAAAACACGGTTATTATATTTATAAGGATGTATACCGTGAACTGCAGCAGCCAAGCACGCGTCGGTCCGTGCCGCTCGCTCCGCCTCAAAGGCTCGTACACCCCGCCAGCAGAATGTCGTGGCAGCGCGTCGAAGCGGTCCGACAGGTCGTCAAGCCAGTTGGAAGGCGCGCCATCCGGTACAACTGCAGAATCCGCGCAAGGCAGCCCCAAGAGGTAGGACACGTCCTGCAGTGTCGGTGCCATCTCCCCAACGGGGAGGTGGAACGTGTGCGTCTCTGGTCGCCACCGGTCGACGAGTGCCGCAAGGAGGGAACGGTCGTACGTGAACCGTCGATCCTCCGCCGTCGAGAGCTGCACCATCCCGCAAAGTGGAAGAAGACGTCGCCGCAACTTCCGAGTGGAGTCATCAAGACGGTTAAATACGCGGACATATAAAACATGAAAGTGCATGCAAAAATAAATTGAATTCAGACCGCCGACCCATCGCCGTCGACACGAAGCAACCGGTCGGGAACACGAGGGCGTTAGCAGGTAAACTTCTTGTCCTCTGGTCGACAATCTTGACTCTGTGCTTGTGATCTATGTTACGGTCGAACAACTCAAAGCGCGTTCTCGACTAGGTCCAAGACCGCCATGGTCACTCTGTCCTGCAGGTTATGTCGTACAAAACGAAATAGGAGAAACATGACACAAAAATATTACATTTCATGGCAAAACATTTAATTGCAAAATCAATTACAACGATACAGTCCGTGACAAATGTTACAATACCGAACAAATGTTATGAAAATACAAATATTACATTGCATTACATCGTCAATTATAAAAAATTCGTACAGTACAATTAACATATTACATTGTAGCGATACATTGGTCATGAACGCTCATCCTCTTCCGGTGCGTGACCCCGATGTCTCAGCTTGACCCGCTGATGACCGACGCCCACCTTCGGCCTCGTCCATGTCATTGCGGGTACGGCGGGTCCTCCGACGGTCAGGCTTTTGTCTAAGCCTACTCATATCTGGCACCCAGCGATGGCCTGCAGGAGGACTTTCCGTGAAGGATCCGTCGATTCTGTATCCGTAGACCTCATAATTCCATGTGTCCCAAACACTTTCCTTCAAGTAGTAAGGCGACACGAAGGAGCGGGTTGATTCATTACAGACGGAGGAAGAGGCTATAATGTGAGAGCACGGGAGGTGAATGAGCTTTGGCTTCTGGCATGTGCACTCACATTGGGCCCCTGTGATGGTGCAGAGATGCGTCCTTGTCACCGGTGGGTACCTCGACGACCACGCTCAGCACAGTGCACATGAAACCGGCGGACGGTGCCACTCTGTGGAGTCACACGATGCATCTGCGTCTTTCTTATTTTCTTCTCCATGTATTCACTGATAAAAGTTGAATAGACAAGATGCCTGTCGGCCATAGCTGAAGCAGCCTTCTGCACCTGGTCGATGAAGTACCTTTGAACCCCATGCAGGACACCTTCAACAATTCCGACAAGAGGAAGACATATCGTTCCTTTCATTACCCAGTTGTACACCTCGGCTATGTTCGTGGTCATGATACCATACGGTGCACCTCCGGCGTCATGTAGGAGCGACCATTTCTTCTTTGGCTCGTGACATATCCAGTCCGAGAAACTTTTAATATTTGTGCCCGCCATTCTACGGATGTTTCTGGAGTCCGTAGGGAGCGCACATAGAGCAGTCGGATCATCGCCTTCAACATGATAAAGCATGGGATTTCTGGATGAAGTTGGTGCGCCTGCTGGTTGGGCCATCTGCTTCCTTATCATTTCATCTAACGTCTTCCAGAGCGCTTCGAACTTGGCCGGCTGGTTTGTTTGGCACAATCTCTTGAACATGTTCATCAACGTCTTGTTCTTGAACTGACGGAAGAAATTTGCTCCCATATGTCTCATGCACCACCTACTAGTCAAGTCATGCCACTTCGGTGGTCCCACAACGGCAGAACCTTCTTGCATGTCGACAATAGCCTTCATCAAACCCGCGTGCCGATCGTATGTGATGCACACGTTCGGCCTAGCGTGCACCACTCCGTGCTTAACCCGCTTCAGGAACCAATACCAGCTATCTGTGTTTTCCCCCACGACAATAGCAACTACGACTGGCAACACCTGGTTGTTTGCGTCCACAGCAATTGCGGTCAGTATCTGTCCTTTGTATTTACCCGTTAGGAAGGTGCCGTCCATACATATTACCGGCCTGCAGTGCCTGAAGGCATTTATGTAAGCTCCCAGCGCGAAAAATGCATGCTGCAGCACCCACTTGCCCTCATGGACACCACTAGCTGGATACTCTTTCATGTCTATGTACGTTCCAGGGTTCCTGAATGCTATTGCTCTGAGCATGTGAACCACGTTCTCGTACGATGCCTCGTATGTCCCAAACCTAACCTCCAACGCCTTACTCTTTGCCCTCCAAGCCTTCCCGTAGTCCATGGTGTACTGATATCTCTCCTCCACTGCTTGAATGATATCTTTAGCTGGCATTTGAGGATTATCCACAATCTCTCCATACAGAACATTAGCCACCCAAGTTGACGAAAGGTTGCGGTGCACTTGCTCAGCTTCCTCCAGTATACACTCGTGTTGCACCACTATGGAGCACTCCTAAGTCCTTCCACTTCCTCTCAGACGCATGCACCGCCAGGCGCTTGTCATTCACGCATTTCACGTCGTACTCCTTTTTGCTGGACTTCATCACCTTGAACTGACGGCCTATAGACATTGCCCAGTACTTCACTGCATTCAGCAATGATTCCTTATCCTTGTATATGGCTCCCTGCGTGACCTCGTTCGCATGGTACTCCCATACGCCATGGCTCTCTTCATTCACTGTTAACTGCTCGAAGTTGTAACTGCTCCATGTGCTCGGGATTGGGACATCAGGGACATTAACCTCCTCGTCGGACTGGTCATCATCCGGCAACTCTTCATCCTCTCGGTCCTCCGCCTCCATCATATTCATTATGATCTCCACCTCTTCACCTTCGTCTGCCACCCCCCTCGCCTCTACGCCTGCACCCCCCTCCTCCTGCGCCTCGTCTCCATCGCCAACATGGTCATCGCCACCCTCTCCACTACAATCTCCCATGCTTGTGCCATGTCCCTCCATTGTGTCCACCTCCTCATCTTGCAGTTCGGACACAGCTGGGTTTACTATCTTGTAGCATTGAACCAGTAGCATAAGGGGCCAACCACGTTACAGTGCATTTTCTACGTACCTTCTCCAATTGTGTGTTCCTTTTATAGGAAACAACTCTTTAAAAAAAACCTTCATGGGCACGACTCACCACGGCTCTGACACGCAGCCGACATGTATGTGCATCCAGGCCGAACAACCGAAACAACCATTCTATTATCCACCAGTATGTCCTCTCGCTCGGCCTAAATATACCACGCATGACAGGGAAATGCCGATAGATCCACTCCATTTGGCCCTTCTGCTATCTCTCCATCTCCGTAAAATATTTAGAAATATAATTTTTCTGACATTTTGCCTATAACATTTGATGAACCGTACTATTAGTTAGTGTATATTTAATTATCAAAAAATAATATTATGTAATATTTACCATAACAACAACGCAAGCAAAATTATCTATTTAATATATAAATTACATCTATAACATCAAATTTATATTATACATCGTGTGCCTATCCTAACATGTCTTCAATTAATATATAAATTACATCTATTTATGTCTAACTTAACTCCATTGTTTTAAATAACCCTCATCATCACGATTTTCTATTTTTCTATAGTCTACTAAAAATTTTAACTAACTACATCCATAAATAACAAAATTATCTACATATTTCATGTGTCACTATTCTACCATTTTTCCAATCATCAAATTAAATTACACGTATTTATGTCAACTATGCGCGTAAATAACAAAAATATATAACTATTTAATGTATGACCATCCTAACGTGTTTTCAATTAAAATTTTAAAATTACACGTATTTATATCAGCTATGCGCGTAAATAACAAAATTATTTATGTATATTTAACGTGTGACTATCTTACCATGTTTTCAATAAAAATTTTATTTATACGTATTTATATCAACTATCTAAATCAATAATAAATTTAATCAATAATACATTTTTAATCATAATATCAACTATCTAAATCAATAATAAATTTTAATTATACATATTTATATCAACTATCGGTATCAATAATAAAATTATATTTATTTAATATGTGACTATCCTACCATGTTTTTAATCATAAATTTAAATTACATAATTACACTACTAAATTACTTAAGAAATTAACTTACCAAATGTCGATCCCGCATGATCCAATTTTTTTCCTCTCTTCTTTTTTCCCCTTTTTTCTCTCTTCTTTTTCCCTTTTTTCTTTTCTTTCTTTTCTCCTCTTCTCCTCCCATCTCTTTTCCTCTCTTCTCTTCTTTCCTTTCTCTCCTCTTCTTTCCCTTCTCCTCTTCTTCCGAAAGACCCGCCAGGAACCACTGCTGGCTTAAATAGCAGAGTTGTCGCCCATGGGCCAGCGATCGCTTTGTGGGAAGATCGCCAACGGTCGGCAAACGGGCGACAACAGGGGCAACGGTCGGCCAACGGCTAGCCAACGCTGTGTGCGCGCCGACCGCCCGTCGCCCGTGGCAGGGGCGATCGCTCACCCCAGGGGCGATGGGCGCCCAAACTTGAAAATTCACGGACCGGCCACGTATTTAAAAAATTTTGAATAAAAAATGTATAAAAAAAATTCTTGAATTTGAGCACCAAGAGTACATACTGGACACGGTTGGAGGCCCATTTTGGTGGAAGGGCTTGTGGGCCGGTCCGAGTCTCTGTTTAGTTCAGCTTACCGGCTTGGGCCGAGTCAAATGCTTCGGCGCGTGGAAGTCACTTCCCAAAGCTCTCCGGTTACCATTTCAACTTAGCTGTTCAACCACAGCCAAACGCTTTGACGTTTGGTAACCAATTTTTTATTTTTTTTAGCGTCTGCGTTTGCGTTTGCTTATAAGTTAGAAATTTATTATTTTTGTACAACTCAAACGTTTTGACGTTTAGTAGCCAATTTTTATAGGTCTTACTATTTCTTCTCAAAGCTTTCAAAACCATTTTTTCTATATTTTTTGATCCCTCGGATAACTCCTTATCGAGGAGTTACAAATTTCTAGCTTATAAGCAAACACAAACGCTAAAAAGAACACTCTATAGATAAATTATTGAAATGTTGGGCTTCAAATGTTTCAAAAAGCTAGAACAATCGGTTGGTTCAACTAAGTTTCGAGAGTTTTGAGAAACAAGTCTATCATATTTAAGGAAACAGCGTTAAGGAGTCGAAGGGTTTTATTTGAGAAAAAACAACCCCATACAAGCATGAACAATACTACATGCCAGTTTTCTCTAAGGTGTGTCTGAGCGTTGAGAAAACGACAAGGAGAGAGAGGACGTCTCTCCGTATATAGTCCATTCTATCTCAAAAACCAACACATAGTTGATGTGTAGCTTTGAGGCAGTTGATGTGTAGCTTTGTTAGACACAACTATTGTACATGATACTCTCTCCATATAAATTTTTTTGATGTTTTAGACATCCACATGGTCTTCGAAATATAACTTTGACTACAAGTTACTATTAATAAATTATACTAAACTTATGATATTTTGAAGAGCTTTTCGATATGAATCATTTTCAGATGTTCAATCTAAATAGTGCAAAGAAATTTCATAGATACCCTGTTTGATAGAGCTGAAAATTTGCGGTAGATTATAATCTGAAAAGTTAAGAGTGCTCGAAAAAGGCTTGGAGAGACCAAAAAATTTATTAAAAAATAGTTTTGGTATCTTTGAGAAGAACCACTAAAAGATTTAAAAATGGTAACAAAATGCTATAGCGTATAGCTCGTAAAAAATTGACAAATTTCAAACAGTAAATTTTAATCTGATTTTAAAACGTTGACTTGCACCTATCTCAAACACCAATTTTTTTTTTGGACCATTATAGTACATGGCTAACGCACTAAAAAGAATATAAATCTTGGGATGCGCGCAGCTTACTGAAGCACAGTTGACGTGCTGGACTCAAGCCTCGATCGAGAAAGTGGAAAGACTGGTTTGACTTAACAACACTCAAAAAACGGAATCCACTACCCCACCACATGCGTCAATCTCCTGCAATTAAAGTTTGATCCAAGTTACCCTCACACTTGAATGCAAGAAAAACAAAAGACTAATCAAATTGATTAATTAACATAATGACGTTGTTTGGTGAGTTGACGCTAATCAAGTTGCATGCCATCATAGAGCTCGAATAGTGCATGCTGCGTAGGTTTTCCATTTGACTGTTGGATTTGACACAGACGTGCCATCATGCATGCACTAGCTACTAAGAGCATCTCTAGTAGTCATTCTATAACACTGTTTATCCAACTTTTTAAGAATAGAGTAACTGCCGGAGGAAAGGAATCTTTTAGATTATAGTGTAAAGTGTGAACGAATTTTAGAGAATAGATAAAGTGTGTAGGGAATAGTATTATAGAGTAAAAATTTAAAGTGGCTGCTATAGTTGCTCTTAGATGCATAGGATTGTTAATTTCGTCGACCAAGGTCAACCCGGTTACCGACCTATATATATGATAATTAACGCATGGGGTTGCCATTATGAAGGCAACTTGTAAGCCGATCCTCAGCAAAGATTAACGCTTGGATTAACATTGCAAAGGCTAGTTAATGATTAATTAGGCGTTGACCCGTGTGTGTGCATGTTGCTTGCATAACAAAGCACTATTGTGTATATCCTCTCTAATAAAAAAAGACCCGCGGTATATGAGGTACATGATGACCTCACTATTGACGTCGGACTTTCAAAACCTTTTCGACAAACCCTCGAAGTTTAACTTATCAGTAAATCAGATAGCTTATCCGCAAATCAGATAAGTCAAACAAAAAAACAGCAAGTTTGCTATCCATGTTCTATGTATCTGCTGGTATAGATCATCTGGCTAGCTACCCACATGGGACAGCATTGGAGCTGCTCCCTGCCAAAGCTACATGCTGCGTAGCTGTCTACTGTATGTCCATCAATGCCGGCAGCATTGAGAGATATGTTGATCAGATTGTTTGCGGAATTTTTAATTAAATATGCCAGTTAAAAAATTATATTTAATAAAATATACTAGAGAAAAAAAAAGAAAAAATATCCCTAGTGGCGGCCGCCTGGTGGTAGCCACCAGGCCGGATGGCGGGTGCAAGCGGCAAGCCACGCTTGGCGGGGGCGGGGGAACCTGGCGCGGCGCGACGGGCCAGCTGGCTGGCTACCGCCACCCAAGTTGGTAGCCGCCACGCGGGATGGCAGCAGCCATGCGGCGTGGCGGCAGCTAGCGGCAGCAGCACTCCAGTAACAGCAGCAGCACTCCAAATTTCAAAAAAATTTTAAATTTCAAAAAAACTGAACTTTTTTTTATACCATTTCTACGAAGCTACGGTTCCATTTCTTTAAGTTCCGTTGCAATTCGATGTTCCGTTATTTTTTTAAAAATTTTTGCAATGTTTACTAGGTATATGTACTAGGAGCTGCTATTGCTCACCCTGACCGGAGGCCGCCACAAGTATTTCACCAATATTTTTCCTCTAGTATATTTTATTAAATATAATTTTTAACTGGTATATTTTATTAAAAATTCCTATTGTTTGCATGCTTTGTAAGGTGGGAATGTGTTGAACCTTAAATTACATAATTTGGTGACCCTCATATTATACTAATCCAAAATCAATTTTAGTGCGTACAAATGACTTCATCGGTGTATATCATTACGATAATTAAAAAAGTAACAATATTTATTAAATAAACCTTACTAATAAGATTTAAGGCCGCGTATAGCTCAAATAGATAAATCCATCAAACTACTTATTGCAGCATAGCGGAATAATAATCTCTACTAATAAAAAGTTTGTTGTGGTGGTGGTGGTGGTGTAATCAACTTTGCACCTCCACCCTTGGATCTGATCCAACGCTCAGCAAACCTCCCCTGGTCACCCTAGCCTCCTCATCCCTCACTGCGTGGTCGCACATATCCTCCGTCCCTAGCGCCGCTCGCTCCCATCTCCCCGCCCCCGTCCCCTGGCCCCGCCCCGTCCCAGCGCCACCGCCGCTCCCATCCCGCCACCGCCTGCTCCCATCCCATCTCCCCATCCCTCAGGCCAGACCAGCTCTCCCTGTCCCCGTCCCTAGTCCCTGGCCGCTGTCTCCCATCTCCCTGCCCCCATCCCCCGCCGCCGCTGCGTCTCCCCCGCCACCGCCACTCCCATCCCGCCACCGCCTGCTCCCATCCCCATCTCCCCGTCCCCCTGCCGCACTGCCGCCTTTAGCGCCAAGACCGCTGTCTCACCTGCCCCAGCGCCTCGTCGTCCCCAGCCGCCTCGCTCCCATCTCCCGCCCCATCCCAGCCACCGCCTCGCTCCCATCCCTAGCACCGCCGCCCTGCTCCCATCTCCCCCCGCCCTCGCCGCCGCCGCTGTTTGGTGAAAGTACGTGCGGATCATTGCCGCAAAAACTGCAGTAATTGCTTGAACTGCTCAATACTTGGTCATGCCATAGGATTGAGGATTTTTGTCTCGTGTATTTGATTTGATGATAAGGTGCTCTTCTTATTTTGTCTCGCTTTTGAGCGAATATTTTGTCTATTTTCAAATTATCGTTAGTATGGGACGAAGTTGGTGAGAGCGAGGAGGACCGCGACAAGGTTTTGCTTCATTTGGATCACGAGTGCTTGGATGTCTACAAGAGGAAAGTTGATCAGCACTGAAGTCAAGGGATCTTCTTCTCCAAGCACTAGACTACTCAAAGATGGAGCTTGCCGGGCTTGCCTCTCGCCCTTGGAGAGAAATCCGTAGCAAGAACTGCCGCTTAGTAAACATTCCTCGCTTCCAATAATCCTAGGCCAATTCTTTGGTAGAAGTAATTCAAGAGACCGATGCATGCATAATCTACTAGAGTCTTCAATATTTATGGATGGCTTGTAGAAAATTTGACCACGCTTTAGCATTGTTTTGTTCTTACCCTGTTGCACTTACAGTTCTTCGAACTTCGAACACTTCAATGTTGACCATGTTAGTACTTTTCCAAAAGGAGTTAAAAAATGCGGTTGTTCTTTCTATTTACCGCTTCTTGCATGCCATCTCTCTTTAAACTTGTGCTTTGGTACTTTGACATTTTTGTTAAAGATATCGATGTAAAATTGATAATGCTTACTATATGCAGCCTGAAATAACAACATGGACAATCAAGCAACAATTAGCTGCTCTAGCTCCAACACTTGAAGAATTGAGCAGACAAAAGGAGGAGAGAATAAAGGAATTTGCAAATACACAGTCAAAAATCGAGCAAATACATGGTGAAATTGCTGGCACTCTCGAGATTGACCAGTAGGTGGCGATTCCACAAATTAATGAGGATGATTTGACAGTTGAGAAGCTTCAGGAATTTCAGTGTCAACTACAAGAACTCAAGAAAGAGAAGGTATGCATTCATCTGTTTCATTTGCTTTGTAGTAGTTTTTCATATGCATGGTGATTTGCATATATTTGGTTTAATGGAGATGATAAGGTACTTTTCCCTGGACATTGCAGAGAAATAGGCTGGAGAAGGTTCTTGAGCATGTAAGTATGGTACGAGATCTCGTAATGTATTGGGGATGGATTTTTTAGCACAATAACTGAAGTTCATAGCAGTCTAGATGGCTCATGGTAAGGACTGCAAGAGCATTAGCAATGATACCTGTCAAAACTTGATAGGACTATAACTACCCTTAATGAGGAAAAATATCGAGGCTAGACAAGGTAACACATATCTTCCAGTTCAAGACTTACCTAATAATAGCTCTTATATCCGTACATCCCACAACTCATACATGCATAATTTAAATTCCATGCTCACTTCAAGAGCTTGCGGCTCAACTCTATGATCTATGGGGTTTGATGGATACCCCAAGAGAAGAAAGGAGATTGTTTGACCATGTCGCTTGCAATAGAACCGCAACTATCGAGGAGGTCATCGCACTGGAGCACTTGCTCTTCAGATAATTGATAAAGTGAGATTCAACAATGTGAAACTTTTGATTATTTTTATTGGGTTGATGCCTTGGCATGTGTTCCCCTTTTGTTTGACCTTTTTTTCTCGCGATATGCAAAGTTGCGGTTGAGGTTCAAAGGTTGGATCAGCTAAAATACAAAGAAGATGAAAGAAATAGCTTTTAAGAAGCAAGCCACATTGAAGACATTTATCTTTGGCGCCACTTAGTACTAGACATATCACTACCAAAGGATAAAATATCGGTATTTGGTTGAATCAGGAACATGGAACCTTCAGAATTGATTGTCGACATGGACAATGATATCGAAAGCAAAGGAAGAAGCTTTGAGTAGAAAAGAAATATTTGATAAAGTTGAGAAATGGATGTCTGCATGTGAGGCGGAAGGCTGGCTTGAAGATTATAACCGCGTATGCTATTTATGTGGCTATTCATTGCTTCTTACCATTTTTCAGAATTAATAACGAGCTAAATTGATTGTTCGGAGCCATGCTGTTGGAAGGATATGAAGGATGATCCGGAATTTAAAAATTAGTTTTTTAAAATATCCTTTTGCTCCCCGATGACACTATGAATGGTTAGCATTATTGTGTAATTTTGTGTGTAAGGTTGCTACTAATGGACTTTTGATCTATGTATGGTATGAACAAGTGTTGGTGTTAGTATCCCTTTTGTGGAATGTACGGCGGCCTTGCTCTTGCTCTCTTTTGGATTTTAAAGTTTGCTTCAATGTGATTTAATGGACAATTCTCTCCAAAATGCATTGGATAATTTGTGGCTGTCTTTTTACTCTTTTTCCCTATGGTTGATGTCTTGGTATGGTAATAGATGTTGATGGTTCTATAAACTCAAAGAAGAATAAGCTCATATCATCAAGAAATGGCTTATGGCTGATTTTCTCTTAATTTTGTAGGTTTTTTCATAGCTATGTGATTTGTGCTCTGTTTTAGCATGTATGTGAGTGCTAAACATTGAATCGACAGTTTGCAGTTATGACCTTTGTGAGTGCTAGCCATCATAACATGGAATGGCTAGAGCATGGTTCTTTAGATTGCAATACCCCTGTCATCATGTTTATGTTAAGAATGAAAGTTACAAAAACCTTAGAACTGTTTTTCTTTTAGACTTGATTCTGGCAGTATCTATTCAAATTATTACTTGTTTTGTGATATGGTCTTGATTGCTAATGGTGCCCAAAATTTATTACCTATAGGATGTATCTCTTCCTAGAGCAAATATGAAGAAGACGTATCGATCACAAGTTATAATTGGTTCAGTATAGTTTAGCAGTTTGTTTTCTAAGATGTTTGTAATTAATAATTAATTCTATAAATATTAAAAGCGTGTGTAATTTAAGAGTTTATTTACTCCATTTGAGATCCCGTAGCAAAGCACGGGCACTCAACTAGTATTAATAAAGATACAAAGAGATGTCTCATCATGAGCCACAGTTTTCTGACTAGGAAGCAAGTCCAACTACTCGCCATCTTGAATGAAGTCCTGTTCGAATAACGGTGAGGATTCTTCAGCTTCTTGTTTTGCTCGTTGGATTAAGCAACCTACAAATAGAGTTTCCAAAAACGAGTATAAACGAGTACTCAACAAATTACACACAGTGGAATTATACAGTTCTACCTTTATATACAAGCTTTGTACAACATGTGGGATAAAAGTTATTTTGCATAATTAGTATTTAACAAAGACATAATAGAGTAATAGATTCCAGAGCGAATGAATAAAACCTTTAATAAATTTGTTTTTGATCTTAAGCATTGGCACACGGTCTAACAATTGCACATAGCTTGAAGATCTGCACCTAGCAATCATCAAATTGATAACCACCCCTTTTACATAGAAAACATTATGCCCTGCACAACTTAGCCAATCACTGTCCATAACTGTGGACACGACTATTCGAATAGTTTTTAATACTCTATAGAGATTGCACACCTTTACCCATAAGATACTCGTATCTCAACCTCTAGCCAGCAAGGAGACACTCTATAACCTAACAATTACAGAACTAAATATTAGCAAGTGGCCCTCTCGATACTTGTTGTACCACTCAGAGCCATATATCTGGATCACTGAGTTACACGAAGTTGGTACAACAACATCATTGGATAGATGCTTCTAAACACACAGGTCCACCCTCTACCCCCTAATGTCTCAACATATGACCACATTACGTAACTTGCTTTATGGTGCCACAAGCTAACACTTAGTAACTTAATTGTTAGACGTTAACCGAAGTTAAGCACATGGTTTGTATTGTTTTGACTTAGAAATGTTTTTACAATACTAAGTCCTTAGAGGGACTAAGCCAATACTTCCTTCTAAATTTGCTTTATAGCCTAGCCACGCAGGCTCCACCCCGACAACAGTGCCACTTGCCTTAGTCGAAATCATCACCCAGGTTATTAACAAGTTACAACACATGCCTCCCTCGTATAAAAGCTGACACATGCAATTACTTTTAGTCACATATATCTCATTAGTCAAGATTAATTAATTCTCTCGGATATGTGCATGACTAATCATTCCCAGTAATATCATCATTGTCCAACTAAAATAATGATAAACTAGAGTACAAAGGAATAATTTGTGATACAATATTTGAAAGGATGGATAGCAATCAAATTGCCATAACTGACTTCCCATTATTATATCAAGCTACTTTGTCATCAATGTTGTCATCAAGGACGACATAGACAGTAAGTCATAACCCTAGAAAACTAAGTTTAGATAAACAAGAAGAGGGTTCCTTTCACCTCCTCAACTCCGACAAGGTCGTCGAAGCTAAGGGGTGAGGGGGCTAAGGAGCTCTGACTAGATGGATGCAATTAAACAAAGACAAATTTTACCTTTGATAACAAAGGCAGAGGATACCGATTCCTCGGTTAGCTACAACAACTCAAGCATGTTCACCAAGCCATGAAAGGGTGCCCGTCGAGGCATCGAGCAACCTCAAATTTTGGAGCCACCCTTTGCGTTTGTTTATGGATTCATCTCTCCATATTCTAGAAAGACGAACAAGACGTGCTTGATCATAGTCAACATGTACCCACACATGCTACTAAACCAGTCATTAGCACGTGATGTGTCCTATTCATCTGTGTCGGACTAGAACCAACATAAATGACAAGCCACATGTGCTGATTTATGGCTAAAAACAGTACAAATTTTTTTAATTAGCTAGCCTAGCGTAGCAGCTAGCCACATCCTACATCTAGAGGTAGGGGTCGTTGTCTTCGTCACTAGCGAGCCGCCCTTGTCGGAAGAGCTTGAGGCCAGGTTGGCCATCATCGTCGAAGAACATGACACAGATTGGTTGCCCTCGACTCATCCTCCTCATTGTTTTCCTCGTCGGTAGAAGGCTCCTCCTTGTCGGCGGCAACAACGGCAACAAGACCGCACACCGATCGATGACGACAAAGAGGACGGCCAACACCGCCACTTGGATGATAGTAGGAGAGCGATAGGACGAAGACTTCGTGGCATGATGGTCACAATGACAACACCCATCCTCCGATGATGATGATGATGACTCGTCGGCCTCCTCGTCCTCCTCCGACAGCTCGAAGCCTTACGGAGATGACGATGACAACGGCCCTGACTACGGGTCATGATGAGTGAGGCAGAAATGAGGAGGAGGACACCCATGGTGTGGGGTGGAGATGAGGAGGACGACCATGTTGAGTCGGGTGAGAGGGAGATGATAACATTTGTGGTGGAGACAGCCAAAGTTGGAGCGATAGCGAGTATATAGAGCAGTACGATAATGCCAAGCGGTTTTGCATGCGAAACGCATCGAGAGACGAAACATATTCTTGTCAGTTCTAATTACTAACTAGCACAAATAGAAAAATGCATTAGGAGACAAAATGTTATCTATGTCGGTCCTAATTACCAACCGACAGAAGTAATTTGAGCATTTATGCTAGTTTGTAAATAGAACCAACACAGATACATATATATCAGTTTATAAAAAAACATGGATAATCTGAATATTTGTGCCGGTTCTTAAGCTTTTCTCACACGCCCATTTAAGGACTGCACTAATAATCTTATATGTGCCACAGATATACCGATGAATATAATCTGTTTTGGTGTAGTGAAATTTGGATATTCATAGGAGCTAGTGAAGATTGTTGTGTACTATAAAATAGCTCTATATTATAGGTCCGAGTTCTAGTTAGCTTATGCCATCCAGTGTTTTAGCCGGTTCAACAGAAGAAAGAGAAAGCCAAGAATCAATTTCAACACGCACTACAATAAAAGAGCTAATTTGTGTCGGTTCTAAACCGACATTAGTGCCAATTCTTGAACCGACACAGATGACTGGACATATCTGGGCATATATGTTCCTGTTATTCTGTGTCAATTTATGGCTAGAACTAGCATAAACATATTTGAAATTGTTTTTTAATTTTTATCCTAGCTAGCACCACCGGTGTACTAACTAGGCTAGCTACTAGCTACGTACTACCCTATCTACATCTTGAGCTTATCGTCGTCGTCGTCGTACTCCGCCTCCTCCTCACTGGCATCAGAGGAGTCATCGGAATCAGCGAAGGTTGGAGCAGGGCTGTCTGAGGCATCGAAGCAGGTGTCCCCTATTGTCAGACCCTCGCATCCATCTACCCTCCTCATTCAACTCCTCCGCCTGGCAACGGGTTCCTCGTCGACGTCCTCCTTCTCCTACGGCTCGTCAACAACGAAGAGCTAGGCGACAGGGCAACACACAGAAGCTTCAGACAGAAGCGATGATGGGGCGCCTCATTGGCAGCCTGGTGTCGACAAATTATGTCGGCAATATATTTTATAGGGATACGCGAAAGATCACAACTTGATGGTAGCACAGGGGGCAGAATTTATACAGGTTCAGGCCCTCGGAAAGAGGTAATACCCTACTCTTGTGCTCGTGGATTTGTATTGTGGGGTGTCGATCACAATGACCGTATGTTCTTGTCGAGATGGCACGAGAACAGACGATAATGAAGATGTAGATGTAGAATTTGATGATCTAACTGAGGACCCCTGACCCCCTTTATATAGTGTAAGGGGCCGGGTTACAGATTGGTTCCCTAATCCGTATAAGGAAGATAAGAGATATAGTCTAGTCGGCTACGCCTATCTCTACGTATTCAAGTAGAATACGAATTCGCCTCCTTGTAGAGCAAGTCAGGTCGCGCCGTCCACCAAGCCTGTCTTCTGGAAGATCCACGCGACTTGGCCCAAGGAGGTAGTACGTCCAACCGTCTGTCTCCGAATACCCAGGACCCATGTTGTCCACACCTGGTGCCACAGCTTGGCCGCAAACTCCTCCTCCTCGCTGGGCTCCTCGTCGACCGGCTCCGCGGACGGTGGCGGAGACTAGGGCGCCACCTCCTGTGGCCATAGCGACCATGGCGAGACAGGTGGAGATGGTGAAGGCGAGGCAGGTGGAGACTGGGCTGCTTCCTCCTGTGGCCATGGAGAGGCAGGTGGAGACAACGGCCAAGACCATGGCGATGTCGGAGACTGCACCATGGTGCCGGATCGGAGCAAGTGGGCGAGGGATCGAGAGGCAATCGAGAGTTGGAGGCTTAGCGATGCGTGAATGGGGAGAGAGATCTGATCGACGGAGAGATATAGAGGTACAGGAAACATATAATATGCATATTTATGCCGGTCAATAACTAGAACTGACACATATAAGTTTTTTTTGTCATGTGTCAATTGATGAAAAAACACTAATAACTTTATCTATGTTCAGTTACTGAACTGGCACAGATATCTCTACTACTTAAAAGTGGCTTGTGGTGAGTGATGATGAGTGGTGATCTATTTTTACTGGATCATTCTACCCTTCATCCTTGCATTAACTACACATATACCTAGCCCCATTATCTCCCTCGTCTATTCAAAATTTAAAATCACCGTCGGTGGAGAGGCAATATTTTGAAATTATTCTCGAAATGGGTATTTACTTCGTTTTTATCCAATTTTTAAAAATGTAAAAATGTAATAAAAACCATGTAAGCCAAGAAAATTGCCTAAAACAAGAAGACAATATTTAATTGCTTGAAAAAACATAATACTTCGTAACTAGCAAAATTACTAAGCAGTTGACATTGTATATGATAGATTGTAATATTTTTTTACTATTTATGTTTTTATAGCAACGCACAGGTATTCAGCTGGTATATGTAAATATAACATGTTTTGTTACAGTGACATCTAGCTCCATGTGTGCGTGCGGTGCTGTCTCTTGATAGCATGGCGTGCCACGGAACCGATTGCATTATTGCAGGGCCGATTCCGAATCCAATCCAGGATCCATGCATGCTTAATTCCCCGAAGGATCGGAAAAGAGTGATCCATACGGTACGCATAAGTCTCAAAAATACTACGGAGGGTATATATATGAAATATTGAAATTCAGTGAGTACATATATAAAATATATATGCGGGTATATATATGAAATTCAGCGAATATATATCTCTACTACTTAAAAGTGACTTGTGGTGAGTGATGATGAATGATGGTCCATTTTTACTGGACCATTCTACCCTTCGTCCTTGCATTAACTACACATATACCTAGCCTCACTATCTTCCTCCTCTATTCAAAATTTGAAATCACAGTCGGTGGAGAGGCAATATTTTGAAATCATTCTCAAAATGGGTATTTACTTCGTTGTGATCCAATATTTTAAAAATATAAAATATAATAAAAACCATGTAAGCCAAGAAAATTGCCTAGAATAAAAAGACAATATTTAATTGCTTGAAAAAACATAATACTTCATAACTAGCGAAATTACTAGGCAGTTGACATTGCATATGATAGATTCTAATAATTTTCGTAGCAACGTACGGGCATTCAACTAGTAAAGTATTTATGCAGGTTGAGTCAACTGTTTGTCGTATATAAGCACATACTATTATGCAGGTATTTATGCGGGCATATATATGAATATGCTATGATGCTATCCTTGAATAATATTATCTGGATCAAATTGATATGCCGGAGCCACCTGACGAATAGTGCGTGTTTGTTCTCCGTACTGTCTTCAGATTTCAGAAACGGCATCGCAGCCAAATAAGAATCACTTGGCATTTACAATATTATTCTAGTTGTATGTTGTGTGCATTCACCACATCAGGTTTATTAGATATGTCCCAGCCAAATAATTAAGAATCATTTGCATTTCCTATCCTGTATCGTGTTTGGTTCGCTGCATCTCCGCGCCCTGCATCCCCGCGTGCAGCTAGTGCGGTATTTGGTTGCTGAACACGTTGCTGAGCCTAGCTCCAACGATGCAGCGTGAGACGCGAAGCCACGCCCGCGAGAAACGAACGATCTGGCCGTTTCCTGCGAGCCTGGCTCGCGTGATACGCTCGCCATGCAACACGCGGAATGACTAGTAAGAAAAGTGCAACGCAACGACCAGTAAGAAAAGTGCAGTTACTTTTTCAAGCTTTTAAATTTTTTTAAAATCCAAATGACATCCAAATTCAATGAAACAAAAAATGGAACTGTAGGTTCAAGTACAAGGTCTTAAATAAATTTCAGATTTTCAAATTTTATTTTTTTTGAATTTATTGATTTTCTAATATTTGTTTTTATTTTTTAAAAATTTTGAATTTATTTTCTTTCCAGTATTTATTTTTTGAATTTTTATTTTCGTTTTTGAATTTTTTTCGTTTCAATATTTGTTTTTGATTTTCCTCTCTGAAATTTGTCCATCCCATACTCCTCCTAGTACAGCCAACCAAACAATATCTCTGCGCAGCTTGTCCAATCTCATACAACCAACCAAACAACATCACCTTGCATCACCTCAGCTTGACTTCCCCCAGTCTGGCCGAGCTCATACAGCCTAGCTGAGCTCATACGGCAACCAAACACACCTTTAGTATTCCCCTTGCTCAACGCGCCCATCCCACGTGATATGCGTAGCCGAATCATTTGCAATATATATGCAGCTTAATTATCAGCGAATAAGTCCAAAAGAATACCAAGACGTGTACAATGCAGATGCATAAATTAAGTGATATTCTGTAAAAAAAAAAATTGCCACGTAGGAGGGTAGTACATGTTTTTACACGAAGGAAAATATATATGCTTGAATATGTTTTGGTGCCTAGAAGGTTAAACTTGGTTGCATTAATGAGGAGTTTTTATATAAATGTGTTAAGAGTAAAGTATAATATAACCCCTTAAAGTTGTAGCTAAATCACTTGTAGTCCCTGGAGTTAAAAATTACTTTCTCACCCTCTTAAAGTTGTTTTCGCTTATACTCCAACCCTAGCTCTGTTAGATTTCTCGTGTGAAGTGTTGATGGGGCTGCTGACAAGGTACTATTGGCATAGGCGTTAGGTGCAGCGTAAAAGACATAGAGAAAATATATTTTAGCTCCTTAAAGTTGTAGTATTTTCTCACTTCGCACTCCAAAGTTGAAAATTAGTTTATGCACCTCTTAAAGGTGTTTTTAATATAAAAACAAAATATATGCTAGAAGCCAAAAATCAAGATCAAAAGTGCAAACATAATTTCTATTGAGTCTAGAAAAGACCTCAATCTTATGTTTAAGAAATATGTTATCATAAATAGGAGATAATGAATAGGTATGTCAAGCTTAAGAAATATGTCATCATAAATAGGAGCGAATGAATACACCCATAATTTCGTAGGAAAGGCACCAAGACCTTGCATAGAAAAAGAAATCTTGATTTTTTTTTTCTACAAAACACACATTAATTAAGCAGAGTCTACATTAGTGTCATATAAGCCTTTAACAGGTCTAAGGCGGCCGAGGGCTCACTGCAAACTTGGTTTTCTACAAAAATATATGTGTTAATAAATCAAGTTACCATCGTTACACAAGCCCTTTAACAGGTCTTAGTCATCCCTTAAAAACTAATTTTTAACTTTAGGGTGTTAGGTGACAAAAAACACTAAAACTTTTATAAGGGGCTAAACTATACTTTTTCTATTTCTCGAGCGCCACGTTACCTGATAGCTAAGCCAATAAGACCACATTAGTAGTCTCATTGGAACTTAACAGAAGATCTGGCGGAGCTGGGGCTAGAAACATAAATGGAAACAACTTTAAGGGGGGGCGGGAAAGTAATGTTTAACTTCTACTCTTCTAGGAGCTAAGTGAGATTTTGCTACAACTTTAAGGGACTATGTTGTACTCTACAATGTTTAATGAAGTGAAAATAGTAAAATACTCTCTTTCTTTACTCATCCGTGTGTAAGCACTTAATTTACATTGTATATGCCCCAAGAGTAGAAGTAGGGTTATTGGTTAGTCATAGCACCTCACAGTGTACAAATAGGGTTATGGGTTGCACATAACACATGATAATTAAGTACATATATGGTGGCATGCCTGGTACAATGCACATAGAAAGATTGACTCAATTATCACAAAATTAATATAGCTGATAAAAAAACACTAAAAAGAAACTGAGAACGATCTCACACAGCTTCTTATTATATATGTCGACAATAATGTTGAGCTAGCAGGCTAGCTAGAAAGACGCCGCTGTTCTATCACATAGTGCTTTGTTCAACTATATATTTTACTACTATATAAGCCAAGACATACTCCTACATATAAATCCATATCCAGAAAAGAAAGTAGTAGAATTTACACGATGGACCTGCACACTGCACCAATCATGGAGATGTAGGAGACTAGCTAGGATAGGATCGATGTACGCTTTTCTCTTCTCTCACTACCAGAGAAATGAGCATCACAAACGGTCTATCACAAAGGATTCGTTACGAACCCCTTGTGATAGTTTATCACAAACGGTTCAAAAGGTCCTAACCCGGAGAGCCCCTTTACAAGCGGTTAGGAATACGAACCCCTTGTAAAGCCTGGGTTTTACAAGGGGTTCGTGTCCCCAACCCCTTGTAAAGCCTCTACAAGCGGTTGGAGACACGAACCCCTTGTAAAGCCTGGATTTTACAAGGGGTTCGTGTCCCCAACCCCTTGTAAAGAGGCTCTCCAGGCTAGGCAGGCTTTACAAGGGGTTCGTGTCTCAAACCCCTTGTAAAGCCCAATTTTACAAGGGGTTCGTGTCCCGAACCCCTTGTAAAAATCCAGTTTTCGAAATGTTAAAAGAAAAGCTTGCCTTATCCTATCAGAGAGCGCGCGTGGGATGAGTTGGCTAGCAGGGGTGAGGCGTGGGTCACGAGAAAGATGAGGTACTGGGATTGTAAAAGTGGTTTAGAACCGCTTGTAGAGAGTGATTCGCTGGTAGTGTCTAGAATATCAGCAATGCATGCATGCCTGTCTCGAGTCTTGGTTGCTATATAGACTCGTCAGCCAGAGCTAGTAGTGCCAGACTTTTATCTAAGCTAATTAAGCCACTTAAAAGAGAGGTTTTAAGCCTCCTTGTTTGTAGCTAGCTTCTGATCTTGCATGCATGATGTATTGCAATCTTGCAGCTCATCCTATCCTTGCATGTCCTGTCACCTGTGGATCGAAATCAATATATATTATATAGATCGACTATAGTATCCAATAACTACGTACGTGGACGATTATAGACCCGTACGTCAAGTATGGGATGATGCAAACAGGAATGGACTGTGTATATAATACTGTGAAAATATATCCAACAGATTTAGATATTGATAAGTACAGTACAGTTCAGAAATGTATTAACTGGTGTGTCTAGCAGGCAAAGATCAGTTAATCAAATATTAATTCGGTGTCTCTTCATGTTTACACCTTGCTATCCCAAGTTCTCGTGTGTTTTTTTTTTCCCTGAGAGACAATATTGCGTGTGTCTGGTTGTCAGTGAACCTAGCTATACGGGTGGTACAAGATATATACATTCGTTTGTGCTGTGTTTATTTTTAAAAAGAAGTGGAAGAAGCGCTGCCTCTGAATTAAGAAAGGAGGGTCTGGGCAGAGTGGCCTACAGCAGGAAATTACAAAAGGCGATTAATTTACAGGCAAACAAGAGTCTTTCTGAGTTAAGATAGCCCATGGACAGCAGATGCCTAATTATAACAGGTTTTTCGGATTTGATTGTATAGATCGATCTTCCATTTTTTTTTTCCAAATTGCTCTAGAAGACTCGCCTGTCGTGGTCTTTCCAAATATTCCATATAGTAAAGGTAATGACTCCGTTTTAAGTTTCATGCCATGTTTATAAATTTGACGAACCGAACCATCTTGTTTCGGATGCATGGTGGAATATATATATAGTTTAGAAGAATCAATATGTACACGTCCAGCTGAGTCAGATGCTACTATATATCGCCAAAACAAAAGTGTGATGCCATCGATCTAAGTAGAAATTAGTCACGTTGGATTCCTCCATTTCTTTCCATTTATGATAAACAGTAAACACAACACAAGCTACAAGAATCAACAGATTTCTCGACGGCCAACTACTGTCGAGACCGACCACAAAAAAATCGAGATAGGTTATTCTCGATGGCTAGCCGTTGAGACAAATCGGCCGAGAGAAGATGATTTTTTGATGGCAAACTGTCGAGAGTAATATTTTTCACGACGGCCCAATCTCATGGTGAACTTTCTCCTTGGCCGACAAACATTTGCCAATTTAACGGCCCCCAATGGACCAATCCGGTTAGAACAAAGACTGCACATATATGGAACATTGCTGCGAGATGCGATCAGCTTTACATGCCACACCACTCCTTTTATACAACAAAATAATCGAGAATAACTTTGATCTTAGAAAGTGGATTAAGTCGGTGTGGCTAGCTGATGGGGAATAAGTTCTCCCACCGCCGCCTACGATTCCTGCATGTAGATAGGCTTCGTTCGGCTAACCAAAAACAAAACCAGTGGCAGTGTGGGGAGTGAGGTGAGCAAGCAGCTCAGCTGCGCGCCCCTTTCCTCCTCTCTCTCTCTCCTAGTCTCCTGTGGCTGCGCTCACGGCTCACCCATGCACCAAGCTCTGCCGCGCCCGCGCGCACTGGCACCAGTATAAATTCCTCCTCCACTCCCTCCTCCAATTCCATTCCATGTCCCAGCGCGGCACGCACCACTAGCTGATCTACTTCCATCGACCCATCTTCGTCTTGCCCTTCTTCTCGTTCTTCTTCTCTAGAGAGAGCGTGCCGGCCGGCCGGCAGATCGACTAGGGGACAGGCTAGCTTGCTAGCTAGCGGATGCCTAAGGTTCATCCAAACGCCGCCGCGCCGGGGCAGGGCGGGGCCGAGGCGCCGGCGCCGGTGGCCGAGGAGCCCGCGGTGCTCACGGTGTGGCGCAAGTCGCTGCTCTTCAACTGCGACGGCTTCACCGTCTTCGACGCCAAGGGCAACCTCGCCTTCCGCGTCGACTGCTACGGCTCCGGCAGGCGCGCCGAGGTCGTCCTCATGGACGTCGCCGGCAAGCCGCTCCTCACCATCCGCCGCAAGGTCCGTCCGTCACGCTGATTCTCATCTCATTGCTAATGATGAAACGTATTTTGATATCCTTGTCGATTACCGAAGGGCGTCTCTCTAACTCGATCACGATACGCTTGCGTGCGTGCAGAAGCTGAGCCTGGCGGAGCAGTGGGTGATCTACGACGGCGACGGCGCCGCCAGGCCGCTCCTCTCCGTCCGCCGCCACGTGAGCCTCCGCGCCTCCAAGGCTTTGGCGCACGTGACGCCGCTCTCCTCCCTGGCTCCCGAGGCCTACGTGGTGGAGGGCTCCTACGGCCGCCGGAGCTGCGCGGTGCGCGACGCGCGCGGGGAGGCGGTGGCGGAGGTGCGGCGGAAGGAGTCGGTCGGCGACGACGTGTTCCGGCTGGTGGCGGACCCCCGCCTGGGCGCGCCGCTGGCCATGGGCCTCGTCATCGCCCTCGACGAGATATTCGGTGGCTGACCTATCGACGCGGCCGCCGAGGAGCTGGCCGGCGCCGGAGCTCCTCCTAGCTCCACTGTAAATACATACACACCTGCAGGCCTAGTAGTAAGAAAAGAAGGTGTCACGGGGCCCCACTTGCCAGCGTCAGCACAGTTTGATGTGCAGACTAGGGTAATCACAAGAGGGATTCGTACAAGCTTGTTTCACTGATGTGCTTAATTAGCTAGGAAAATAGTAGCACGATCGATACAGGCTTGTATGTGTCAGCACGGCTTCGTTGGGATCTAGTTTTTCTTCCCCATCCAGCGAAGAAAGAATGAGTAATACATACATAGGATTGTTCATTAGAAAAGAATTAAGTCGCTCGCTTGCTTGCTCTAGCTAGAGTTGCAATATTAACGATAAATACTGGGCTTTCTATACTCGCGCGTGTGTACATGAATGGAATCTCTTCTAGAGTTATCTTCTAGAGTTTTCGAAAGGTGGTTTCGAAAAGCCGGAACTAGTGATCAAGAACGGATTTGAGAATGTTTATCCTGCGATTTTAAGATTTTTCGAGAAACAGTATAAAAAAGTCAAAACGTTTAAAAAGATGATGAAATAATTTAAGAAAGAAAAAGTTGTCAAGAACATGCTTTTAGTGGTACTAACGCGGTGCCCTCCGCTGTTTCTGTTACCCATTGTTCATCTCGACGCAACTGACGCTACTTCTTACTTTCTTTCGTGCTGAAGAATCCTTCTGTGTCTCTCTGCCTCGTGTGTGTATAGAGAGCAAACCTGCAACACCAGCATCCAGCTGTAAAAGGCAAGGCAAGCATCAAACACATGCAGAAGAATGGATATATATATATGAATATGATGCTTTGGAGTGCCGTAAATTCAGTCTTGACAAACATGGTCACCAACAGGCAGTAGTATCTTCAGAGCCCTGACATTCTTAACCAATTACCAAAACCAATGCAGTACTCCACTCTTGTGCTAGCACCAGCAATGGCGTCGACGAAAACATGTAGCTCAGCTCGCCAACCGTGTGCTAGCTAGCTAGCGACAGTAGCATCATGCCAGTGCCTTGCAATCTGCATCTGAAGCCTACTCTCTGTCCCAAGATTAATATGTGCCGACCGGCCAGAACCTTGGCTGCTTTGCTTGCAAATCCATGCTTAGTTAACTTGCCAAAACCATTTTTTTCAGTTCCTTGCGTTGGCAACCACTGATATATGGGAATGGACATGGCGATTTGCCCGCATGCAGATGCAGCGCCATCTTGCCTAATCACACTAGTAGTACTAGCAGCACTGTGCACGAGGAGTCTGAGCTCTTCTCTCTCGCGCACGGTGGCTGTGGCGCCAGCGCAGTCCTCCTCTCCGCACCAACCAGCCACGTTTTCATCACCTTTCTTGCAGAGAGAGAGAGAGAGAGAGAGATCTAGAGAGAGAGAGAGAGAGGGGGAAGGAAGGAAGGTAGCAAGTGCCAACGAGCATCGTCGTCCCTGCTCTGGGAGTTAGGGTCAGTAGTACGTACATTTTGGACAGGGATGCAAACATCACATGCATGTTCAAGATCACATGCATTCAGTAGTTTTTCTCAACGAAATATCGTGGTGGTGGTGGGAGTCGACGGTAGCGAAAATCAAAGGTACAATTTTTTCTATCAGAGATTGCGCCCGAAAGGATACAGAGAAGCAACAAAATAATTGAGAAACATTTTTATATATGGATTGGGAACATTATGTGCTTGAGATGGAGGAATTGGGGAACGGGGATATATGCACAGCTCTTTTGTTGTATACTTGGCAAATATATTAGGGTGGTAGTATAATTTAGATCTAACCGTCCATTCAGAGAGCCTTCGGCCTCCCACAAAAAAATATACTATCATTATAAATACTACCACAGTAGTATAAAAAATCAATTTGAGTCTTTAGATCGAGAGGAATGGATGGTTCGTATTTTATATATCGTAAAATTTCTTGTATGCATATACACGCGTGCAGTTTACCTGGCCCGGCAAGGAGAGGGGGGTCTCCCGGTGTTGCATTGAACAAAGAAAAAACTTAATGTTCTATTTCCGGGGATTTTTACTGTTTTACATGAAATTCTTATAAAATTTCGGTGAAATGTCTGCGTTCCAAATAAGCTTTAAAAAGAGTGCTAGGTCATGCTAGCTACATCAGATAAAACGGGGAGAGGAAGGGGCTGTTTGGTACCCTTGCCCAGCTTTGCCTGGCAAGGTTTGGTGTTTGATAGTAACTCAAAACTTGCTTTGCCAAGTAAGCTTGCTTCGCCTAGTAAGGAAATCCTTGTCCACCTAGGCTAGCCAAATTGGCTCTCCTGCGTGGGCAAGATTCTGCATGGGCAAGAGAGAGTTGAGACAAGCCAAATAAAAGGAGAACCAAATACCTTTACATCCCTTACTTTGTCTCACCATGTCTGGCTAGGCTAGCTGAGCAAGACAAAGTAAGGTGAGCAAGAGAACCAAATATGCCTGAAGTTGCGGGACTGTGGGATCGTGGGAGTGCACCAAAATCTACTAGGGCTATAATTGTGAACTATTAGTTTGGTTAAAAAAAACTAGGGGTTTTTGTCTTTTCCATATGTAAGCTGTCCTGAGGCCTGACCGGAGGAGAGTACCTTTCAGAACTAGTATTTTCGTGCACTTTTTCATCTCTTTGACTTTTTTTAAAAAAAATTCGGCGCTTTGACTTGACGGTATTGCAAGCTAATGGAGTGCTCCGTTGACATGGTGATAAGCTACCACACAGCACACAGAGAAGAGAAGAGAAGAGAAGAAAGAGATAAAAGCAAGACATCGACAAGGAGATGTCAGTGTGTGGTGTGGTGATTTGGCTTATTTGTTTTATTTCGGATTCGAAAAGCGATTTTTTTTATCTCAAAGTTATTTCTTAATGTTTTAAAAAAGTATGTAGCTTGTCAATCCATGGAGGTATGTCTTTCTATGTAAAAATGAATGAAAATTTAATAATTGCATTAGTGGTGTTCCAACATTCTTTTCTTCTTTTCATTTTCTCTTGATGTAAGTCAGTCTTTAACTAAGATTATGTGCGGTTGTAAGGGACCGCATATACCTATAATATAGACGCTAGAATTCATGTTCCATTATCTAAAAAAATGTATTTTCCAAGCTATTTTTCCAAACTCTTAAAGTTGAGCTTTCCAGCGAATCAGATCGGAGAGAAGAGAACCTGCCTCCATTTCTACGCTCATCCATAGCAGTGTCATCTTCAGGCCTGTACGCTCATGCGACATTTGGTGCCCTTGTGCGCTTTCGCAGCCGAAATTGGCCAGCTTTTCCAAGAATTTCTAGGCACTTTAATTTGTGGACTAACTCATCTCGTCCTCTCGTCTCCATTCGTGCATGGCTGAGCCATTACAAGCAGAAGGAAGCATGCAGAGCAGCCATACAAATGCATGCATGGCCGCCCCAGCTCTATCTACGTACGTGGTCAAGGACAAACGATACGTGGTGCATGTTTTAGCCAGCGAAATTCATAGATTAGCTAGCCGAATTTGCAACGCAACTGTGTCGCTAGCTAGCTGCTGGAATATGCGTACGCGTGGAGCAATTTTTACTGTAAATAATTGATGCTAATATATTTTCGATCTCATAGTTCATCTATGTGCTTACACACGTACGTAATTATACTGCATGTACACGTATAACAAATTGTAGTAATCTAAATTATAAGATCAAAGGGAATGAACGGTTCATATTTTCGTTTTACCGCATTAGAAGGACGATCTAATTTGAAAATAATAGGGCGAAACAACAAGATGCATGTCTGCCAAGCCCAGAAAACACAATCCAGAAGAATTAAAACTAATTGTATTTAATGGATAACTCTAACGTCGCACTATTTGGACTAGGCGGAGAGCCTCGAGAAAGCGGCCTTCACAAGCCGGAGCATTCTGAGCTTTGAGAAGAGCCATTAGGAGAAATTCTAGAAGAACAGATGTGACTTGTGAGGCACAGGAAACTGTTGGCTAGCTGGGCCGCGTTATCACACTGAGGCGCAAAAGGGGTATGACACTACTGCAGAACACTACATAGTTCCGATTCGGAACTGGCATTACTACTGGTTTATGAACTGGCACTGTGTAAGCGGTAGTGATAACCCATCACAGCCTCGAATAACTGTGTAAAAAATAGAAAAAATATTTTTTTCCGAAATCTATACACTAATCATCTACCACCTACTATAGGTTATTAGGACACGTTTTCGTACAAAATACAAATGTTGTGTTAACCAGGATTCAAACCTACGACCTCTCCACTCTACCCTCACCCTTCTAACCATCCCACCCAATCTCACGTTCTTACTTATAGAGGATATGCATACTTTTAACCTTTACTTATCATTACCGGTTTCAAATAAGAACCGACAGTGATAAATTATTGCTGTCGGTTCTTGTCAAGAACCGGTAGTGATAATAAATTATCACCGTCAGTTCTAGCTAAGAACCGACAGTGATAACTTCTTTCACTACCGGTTGAAAATTGGGAGCGGGAAGCTTAAAGAACCAGCAGTGATAGGACTTATCACTGCCGGTTCTTTTCTCAAACCGGCACTGATACTTCACTATCAGTTTGAGCGCACAATCGATTTTTTTTGCCGCTGAGGCTTACGGACTGGCACTGATACTTCTCAAGCGCACAACCGATTTTTTCGCTGCTGAGGCTTACAAACTGGCAGTGATAAAGTTATCACTGCCAGTTCTGACCTAAAGTTATTACTGTCGGTTCTTGTCAAGAACTGGCAGTGATAATGAATTATCGCTGTCAGTTCTAGCCAAGAACCGGCAGTGATAACTTCTTTCACTATCGGTTGAAAATTGGGAGCGGGAAGCTTAAAGAACCGGCAGTGATAAGACTTATCACTGTCGGTTCTTTTCTCAAACCGTCACTGATACTTCACTATCAGTTTGAGCGCACAACCGATTTTTTCACCGCTGAGGCTTACGACCTGGCACCGATACTTCTCAAGCGCACAACCGATTTTTTCGCCGCTGAGGCTTACGAACTGGCAGTGATAAGTTATCACTGCCAATTCTGACCTAACTGGCAGTGATGGGGGGGCACGGATGACCATTTCTATAATAGTGTGACATAGAGCTTGGAAGGGAAGCGAGGCACAGTCGAGCCACATTGGTCATAGAGGGGTTGCGGCCCGTGGTGGAGGTGGGCAGAGGGGAGGAGGGAGGTTGGGGGGGGGGGCTGTTCGGTTTTCTTTGTAACGGCTAATATGCTACACTGACGTGGTGATAGCCAGCGGGGGGCTCCTTGAATCCCCCTTGTTTTCGTTGTTGTTGTTGGCATGTGCCAACCTTTGGACCTAGCTTTAAGATAAATTTTTGTATGCCATTGCAGAGTCTCCCAATCCCTCCCGTGTCACCACATTCATACTTTAACCTTATGTGCCATCACATTCGTATCTTAATACCTTATATGTCATCACTGTTAGCTCTCTTAGGGTAGACCGTTAGAAAGCTAACAATAATGTCCAAGATACCCCTACATTTTAAAACTTTGAAAAATTGTCTCTCCTGCATTTTAGCTCCAAATTGAGTGATTCAAATTTCTAAATTTACGTAAAATCATGTTTTACTTGCTATTAAACTTTTATATTTTTTGTAATACAAAATTATAATATAAAAATTAATTTTGTGACGCTAGGTATCATTAATTTTAATATAAAATTTCACTTCCCACATTTTTTAAAATTTCAACAGCACATTTGAGTACACATTATTTTCTGAACCTAGAGAAAGTTTTCTCATCATTTTACTAATTTTCTATACTTTTTTAGGAATTTATCTTGTTTTCCAATGTATTGAAAAGACAGGGGCATAAACGTCTTTATACAACTCTGTAACGGCTTGACCAATCAACAGTGGCATAGGTATTAAGCTATGAATGTAATGACACATAAGGTTAGAGTGCGAATGTGGTGGCACTGGAGGGACTGGAGGACTCTGAAGTGGTATACAAAGATTTATCCCTTTATGATATCGGGGTATGTATACTGCTACAGACAGCTGATGTCTATAGCAATTACCATGTCACCTATAGATAACCCTAAAAACAGCTCATACAATGGCATTTTTGAAAGACGCTGGAATTACAGCATCTCAGTTTCTTGGCTAGAGCGAGGTTGAAGCGGCACCACTTAAATGGCCGTTTAAACTAGGTAACCCATTGGTTAAGCCTGAGGAGGTGGCCAAGCTGACGACAAAGATGCGACAATTCCACGAATGGTACCTAAGGGAGTCAAAGAATGGCAGAGATATGTTCGCCGTCCAATACAAAGAGCATGATTTTTTCCACGGTGACGGTCTCTTTTGGGTTGATTTCAAGGTCATCTACGACCTGTACTAGGCAGGCACCCTCGACATCGCCATATTGAGTTACTAGACTCTGTAGGTGTCTTATTTGTATAATTCACCACGCGTGCCCTTGTACTATTAAATTATTAAATTGCAAGCATAACTAATTTAGTTTTATGTAGAATAGAGGTACAAAGATGCAGAAAATTGAACATCTTCAACACTGGCTTCTCGACCCATTAGTTGTCAACGATAAGGTCGTAGCTCTGCACCCAAAGGACACAGAGACCAACATATTCAATGCTCTAGTCACACAAAACTACAAGACATATATATTTCTATCCTACAACTTTCAGTACGTGTTTTCATACTGAGCTATTCTAATCTTTTTTTGCTAACATGATGTGACAACTAATTGTCTACGCTCACATATATATGAACAGGTTCCACTGGATCCTTCTTATTATCAAGCTAGATTCTAGCATGATTGAGGTTATGGACTCACAAATGAGACCGGTTGAAGGGTACTAAAACATTATTGCTCAACCGGTATTTTGGTTCCTTTTATTCTAGACTAGTTCTACTTGCTTCGATTGATTCGAACTCTAACCATTGCGTACACTTTGTAATTATGTGTAGTGCATTCACACGGTTCCGTGCACAAACCATCGACGAATTCTTGGAGGAATTTGATGTTACATTCAACACTAAAGTACGTATATATAGCATTTTCTTCAGGGAAAGTACGTGTATCATAATATTATATCTTTCTAACTTTTCTTTCATTTCATAATTTGTAACTCTTTTCACCACAGTGTCACAGATAGGAGTCGGGCACCAATTTATGTGGCTTCTATGTTTGTCGGTACATGCACACCTACGATGGCGACAAGACTGCTACAGATTTTTTGAAAGGTTGCTTGGAGGTGAGTAAATACAGTTATTAATGCTTAATGATATATGTAGCTTACTCCTCACATCGATCGATCTTGTACAAATAATACAAGGATTGATTAATTCACGTAATTTCCTAAATGATAGGTCAGACATGACATTGGCGGTAATACTTTCGCTCTCTCGTCGCACTGAATCAAAGCGATGCAAGAACAACTCGTCGGCTTCCTTATTGACGAGGTCATAAGTACAGCAGGTGAGTTTCACGACAGTTCTAATAGATTGTTACCGTCATTTAGGACTAGTGAACTAACGGGCTCATCGACGGCTACCAAGAGCGATGTAAGGAAGTCAGACGACAAACGCAAAAGATGACATAATTTATTGTACATTGTTTGATTTGTAGACTTGATTGAACTAATTAATGCTCTCGACCATGTATATTTTATAATTATCAGTTGTAAATGTAATTATAAAGTTGTTAATAAAGTTCTGTGATTTATTTATCAATTAATTGTGATTAATCTGTGTGCATCAATGCATTAATGTATTGAAAAGACAGGGGCATAAACGTCTTTATACAACTCTGTAACGGCTTGACCAATCAACAGTGGCATAGGTATTAAGCTATGAATGTAATGACACATAAGGTTAGAGTGCGAATATGGTGGCACTGGAGGGACTGGAGGACTCTGAAGTGGTATACAAAGATTTATCCCTTTATGATATCGGGGTATGTATACTGCTACAGACAGCTGATGTCTATAGCAATTACCATGTCAACTATAGATAACCCTAAAAACAGCTCATACAATGGGATATACTGGGTTAGCTCGGCATACAAAGCATAGTTCCTTGGCTCCTATGTTGAGTGCAACTACAGTTAGATTTGGAAGATGAGATGAGAAGGAAAATGTAAATTCTTTGGATGGTTAGTGCATTTCTCACGACAGACAGCCTCAGCCAGAGGGGGGCGCCTCACAACGCCTCCTGTAGCCTTTGTGGTTTACATCATCTCATCTCCATTTCTACCCTTTCTCCCTGTAGGTGTAAAGCACCATCTTTCAATGGCATCATTTGATTTGGACCTCTGCCTGCGTCTCGCCGAACATGTTGGCTAGTAAACGGGCCTATACGTCTCATGGCACGCCTGGATGGAGCGTAACAATGTAAGTAAACAATAGAATCTTTAATAACATTCACTCCTCGGCACAAGATTATCGGGGATAAAGTGTCATCCGAGATACTCTATTACACAAAAGGAGGAGAGCCTAGGCAGCTTGCCATCGCACGGGCTCATTGCCTAGTGTGCTACTGCACCGCCCGCACAGAAGAGAAGAGAGGCGATCGAGAGAGCAGGATTCACAGAAACGCGGGAAAAACAGTGGGAACCGGCATTGATAGGTAGTGTTTCTTTCGGCGGTTGTGGTTGCGGTTACGTTTAAGCTAAGAATTTGTAGCTCCTCGATTAGGACCTCTGAGGGATTAAAAAATTATAGAAAAAATGGTTTTGAGAGCTTTGAGAAAAAAATAGTAAGATCTACAAAAATTGGCTACCAAACGTCAAAGTGTTTTACTTGTACAAAAATAACAAATTTTCAGGTTATAAGCAAACGTAACACAAACGCAAAAAGAAACACACCCATGATCGGCTTTAAACGGTCTACCGTATGTTCCCCTCGGTTAGCCAGCCTATCATGCATTCATGCAGACTTCCTCGGGTGTCGAGGAACACACATACGTCTAAAGGCACAGTGTCATCTTCAGGCCATCTGACATTTGTGCATGCATGCACTTTTGCGCTTTCGCAGCCGAAATCGGCCAACTTTTTCAAGAATTTCCTGGCACTTTTTTGTGGTCCAAGTCATCTTGTACTCTGCTCTTTCAGTTGCGCATGACTGATTGGAAAATCATGCACAAGGAAAGGAAGCAGAGCAGCCATAGAAAACTCATGGCCATGAACGGATTGAGTCGTGAGGGCATCTTCCGAGGTGTGTTCTTTTTGGGTGCTCCAACACCGTAGCAGGTGAATTTAGGATCTATTGTTAGGGATGTGAACAGTGATGGCACAGTAAATAGTAAATATAGAGAGTGAGAACAGTGATACGCTGTTGTTGAGAGGTGAATGATGGGGCAGTGAATAGTGAAATAGAGAGTAAGAACAGTGATACGGCCGTCGTTGAGAGGTGAATAGTGATTGAGCAATAAATAGTGATGAGGTTGTGCTCTAACACCACAGTTGAATAGTGATGGGGTGTCGGAGCCCGGTTTTACCAAATCGAACCCCTCTGTGTTAACACTACGTGTTCCAAGGATCAGTGTACGTACCCACAGTAAACAGAAGCACAGTACCATTGCCAACACTGCATTAACTAGAAGGTAAATCAGAGTGCTGCGGAGCAATAGATTACATTAATTTATAGTACCAAGTCCTGACTAATGCAAATAACAAGGCAAACCAAAAGTAGCGACCCATCACGGCCACAAGCACACACTGATTCGGGAAGCAGCTAGTAGTTCGGATCCACCTCTAGGAAAATAGCAACGAAGTCCTGCGCGTCCTCGAACTCCTGATCTTCTCGTGGAATAAGCAGTCCCACATGAAAGGTGGGATTAGCATACGAATGCTAGCAAGTCTTTCCTGGGAAGAGCCAGGTTAAGGTTCATCTTAGAAAAGTTAAGGGTTATTTTGCGTAAAAGCATTTAACCTAGAAGTATAAAAGCATTTAAGAAAACATACAGGAATAAATAATTAATAATTCTCAAGATTAATCTCGACAGTAACATTGAACATACCAAATTTATTCGTCTTAGTGTCTCCTGTCTCATGTCTCATGATAATTCTCAGTGTCTCGGCACACTTTCTTATTCTCAACAACCAAGAACAACTAGCAGCGGCACACGGCCGGAAAACCTTATCCGGGTCATATTAATTAAGGTGAAGCTACGTTGTAAAAAACCACCAAATCGCTTTTAACCAGGAGCACGGCCATTCGAATGGGTTTACACTGTGTAGAGGTTGTACGCTTTACCCGCAAGATATGATACCTTCCCGTCGAAAGGTATCATAACAAAATCCATTAAAAGTCTAACCCCGGCCTTGCCACGGTAATTCCTGATATTCACACAAGTACTCCGGGGACTTCGACCATACCTGATGTTCATATAAGTATCCTGAAGTTCAATCCCCCGGGCAATACACCTGCGGTGACGCATCCCTTTGGACCTCACCCACGGTGCACGTACGGTGATAAACCCGACGTTATTCTCCCTCTAGATCAGGCTTGTCCCATACCGAGCTTGCAGTCGCACGGGGATATCTTGGTTAAACTCATCACAATCGTCGGTCCTTGTTCTCGGAACGGCAGCCAAATACAAACCTAAGTCTTATGCACGAAGGCACCCACCATACATTCTATCCGCTCCCGATCCCAATTATTAGTTAGTCAAATTTTAATTAAAGAGTAATGAAGCCCGCCATAACCAAGTACACCAGTCTCATTCCCCGGTACACAATTCTCAAGAGGAATATAACCATAATCAATAGTGGGAATTACTCCCCCGATGTCTAACTAAGCATTGCTAAGCCAATTAATAATTAAAAACAGTAGGACAACATATGATACAATTTATCCTAAGGTTTTTTATGACAATGGGTGCATAACATATAAATAAACGGCGTGCACTAGAAATTTCTAAGGTAAATAAACATATCTTAATTAATTAGTAGTTTTATTAAAATTTAGAAATTAGGATTATAGAGGAAAGACTTGCCTTCCGGAACTCCTGGTTCCTGCTGGATGTCGGCGGTGTCGAGGTACTCTCCTTCGTCGCCCGCACGATCTAGCGCACACAAAATGAGACAACAATCAATAAATAACAACATAGTAAATAAATATTAAAAATTATATAAAAATTACAGTAGGAAGATATGATTTTTATGAATTTTTAGAAACTAGAATCACTAGTTTTGGGGTTCGGATGAAACCATAGCAAAATAAACAAGGAATCCTATTCTCTGGAAAATCCAGAAAATAGAATAGGGCACTGTGTAGCTAGGCCTTATTGCACACAGTGCTTGGCAGCATGGCGGGGCTACACCGCAGGAGCTAGCCAGATGGGCCAAAGTGGACCGGCCCACTTGGGCTCTCCACGAGGGGTGGGAGAAAAAGAGAGAGGGAGACAGAGAGAGCAGAGAGAGTTAGAGATAGCAGAGAGATGGAGAGGGGAGAGAGGAAAGCGGCGGCCGAGAGAGAGAGGGGTAGCATGGGGCTCCGGTGGCGCAGGCGGGTGGAGGGCTAATGAGCTTTTGGCGGCTGGTGAGAAGAAGGCGGGCTAAGGTGTAGTGGCGAGGGTACACAACCAGAAGGCTAAGCTGTGGGCGGTGTGGCGCTTCTCGGGCGAGGAGAGACGCCATGGGCGAGGTCGGGAGGCTACATGCGACATGCAAGCACATGCATGCACATGCACGATGGGCAAGGTGGTGATGGTGTGGCACAAGCAGATGGAGGCAATGGCTTGGCTCAACACTGCAGCAAGAGGCATTAGTGCTTGATGACGACAAGAAGGTCGACAATGCTGGGCAAGCAAAGCGCTGCCACGAGCGATGCATGCAGGCGACATGCATGCATGCACAGTGGTGCACCAGAGAGAGGAGGAGAGGGGAAGAAGGAAGAAGAGAGGGAGAGGGAGGAGGAAGAAGAAAGAAGAAGAAGAGGATGAAGAAGAGGGAGGAAGAAGGAGGGGGCTCACCGGTGGTGAGGTCGGCTTGGTGAGGCGACAGCAGAAGGAGGAGATGGTGCAGCCGGCGGGGTGAGGCTGGCTGGTTAGGGGGAAAGAGGAGTGAAGTGGATAAAGGAGAGAGAAGAGAGGGGTAGGAGAGAAGAAAAGAAATAGGGAAGGGGAGGGGTAAAAAGGTAGAACTAGGGGTAGAAATGGAAAGAGAGGGGTGAGGGGAGGGGTAAAAAGAGAAGTTGAATCAATTTGTAAATAAATTAAAATAATAAAATAGCAAATTAGTTTTGGTCAAAACAATTAATAATGCAAATTTAATTTAGAAAATGAAATGATTTTTGAATATGTCATGCAAAAATAAAATGTTTGATAATGTGACATGCTCATTTTTCAAAGTTTTAGAATTTTAACAAATTTTATGCAATTGAAAGAATAATAAATAAATATGCAAAATGCGGATGAATATTTTTTTTTTTGAAAAAAAAAATGAGCACGTCACATGGTGCTGGAACAATGAGGCACAATGCTGAATCACAATGCATGTTGCTTGTTTTAGCCAATGAAAATGGTGGATACAGCGCTTCAGCTTTTATATATGGATTTATGATGTGCCTTAGTTTCCTTTAAAACAACAAGGTATAGGTTAACCCGATGATAGGGGTTGAAACCTTTGCTAATCCACACCGATATAATTTTTACACCCACCAAGATAAGTGGTGCTCATCTTGCATTATTTGACTAGCCCCTGATAAGGCCCCTTTGGGCATCAACAAGACCTCCAAAATAAAACTAATTATTATTATAACCCAATAAATTATAATAATTATGTAAGTATTTTTCTAGGCGAATCTGTACATATTATTTTCACAAAATCAATCTAAATATTTTTAGAAAATCATAGCTAAAACTTCCAAATTTTGATTTTACTCTTCTCAAACTACATATATTTGTGACCATGCATAGGGAGGGAGTATATTCTTGTATTGACCAAAAGCGGCTGCTTTTTCCTGTATTTCAGGTGTACCTTTTCAGCGTTTGATTTTATCGCAAGTTCTATGGAGCGCTCCATTGAAATTTCGAGGCAGAAAGATTCCAGCACGCATGAATGGCACAGAAAAATGGCTAGAAATTCTATGCATGCCTATCCAGAATAATGTCCTTTCAGCTCTCTTCATGTGACATTTTGGTGCACTTTTGCGCTTTCGCAGCCGAAATCGGCGAACTTCTCCCAAGAATTTGTTGGCACTTTTGTGGGCTAACTCATCTTGTCCTCTGCTTAGAAAAAAAAAAGTCCATCAACTTACGAGTAGCTGACAAAACTAAGTTTACGCTGCTAATTCATCCTATCTTGTGTTGGTTTGTAATTCCTCTGTTTATCAGCATTAAACTGATATTGCATACTTTTGTATTGGGCTCACAGTGGTCTCGTCGTTCTATGTTCCTCGCTAATCTCCCATTGATCACTTGTTCCACTATATTTCATTATCTAAAAAATCTCGTTATAAGAGCTTCTGTCTTCGTGCGTGCGTGGTTAATTTCCCTCGGTAGAAGGTTTTCCTAAGGTAAACAAGCATGTTCTTTCGTCTCAATAATAGCCTTGAGATTTGTCGTCTCAGCTTCTGCAAAACCAGAGATGGAGACATATCGCTGCAGAAAACCATTTGCTGAATTTCTTTCTGATGAGATCGTCAGAGACAAGAACAGGATCGATCAATTCTTTCCCCTGGGGGCCGGCCGGGTTGCTTTTGCTGACTGGACGTGCTCTTTTAGGATCATTCCCTGCGCTTTAGTCTCCTGCTTCAACGATTAACACGCGCGCGCATGCATGATTAACATACGCTGCACCTGCATGACACATGCAGGTCGACAAGTCTTGAAGCAGACTAACTGCTCTCTTCACTCTGACCCGATTGATCCTGCTGTTCATGTGCAGTGCATGCAGATAAGGAAGAAGAAGAAGAAGAAGAGATTGTAGAGGAGATGCATGGTTTCCGACTTCCCGTTTCATACCGCGGCTGCCAGTGCCAGAGCCTAAAAGTCTTGGAATATCGTGTGTCATGCGTGATGTGATTCAGAGGCTTGACGAGAGAAGGAAGCAACCACATAATAACTTGTTGTGTGTGAGAGAGACAAGAAAGGATACCTAATATTCTCCTTCTCTCTCTCTCGGTGTAGTACGGCAATGGAGAATAATGTTTGTTTCTAACCTAGCTTGGTTTGGACCGCAAATGGATGAGACCACCTGATAGCTGTAGGAACGATCGTGCGTTAGCATTGATTTCTGGCGTCTCTGGTATCGTTTCAAGGATATTGCATATCGCGTATTTTCTATCCTTAGGGTGAAATGAACTGGTTTCCTGCTAGTTTTCAATTTTTCATTTGATACAGATAATAATTCGACCAGTAGTTGTAAGCAGCAGCTACTTGAGCGGATGGTGTAGAAATAAGCCAGATTACTTGAGCTCCGCTTTACTGCAATTAATTAACAAACATGAATGGCCGGACAGATGACTAGAGAGAGGATGAACAGAAGCCAAATTAATTTTGACTCTTTCTTCGTACCACACCCTTTTCTTTCCTGGTATCTTTAGTCGTGTCTCAACAAACTGCTGGAGCCACCAAGATACGAGAAAAACAAGGAATCAAGTCATTCCACAAAGCACCACTCAGTATACGCCACATGTTTCGGTGCATGCCTGATTGTCCGGTATGACGGATGGTTTGGCCCGTACCAGACTGTCCGGGTCTCAGAGGCCCTAAAAACTGCACTTCGAGCAAAAACCCAATTTGATGTGCGTAATTCTTGATTACAACTTTGGATTGGCCCTAAATTTGAAAAGCTCCTTAGGACACCTGGTCCAATCAAGAATCAAAACTATAGTGTCCAAAGACTCAACCATTTTAGGTTTTATCCATTCTAGGTTACAAATCAGGAAAAACCCTAAATTTCAATTCATTACCAAAATCTTTGGGAGGGTTGTATGAGGTGAACCTAGATGTGTTTCTACACATTTTGTGATTTGCAACCCAACTGAAACAAGAGAAACAAGATTTGCTACAAGCCAAGAACAATTAAGAACAAGGCAAAATTCGAACCGGAGACAAAGAGCATAAAATTCAAACTATGAGTCGGAGTTTGCTTGATGATTAAGAAATGATTACAGCGGAATGATGGGGAGGATACATACAGACCCATCTCCAATAATTCCTAAGTGATTTGGCTAAACCCATCTCTCTCGTATCCTTTCCAAAGCCTCCAAAATGCTCAATCTTATTTCTAAGACATGAGACCCTTATATAGTAAGGCTCAACTAACCACCCCCTTAGAGTTTAATCTCTCGTTACATACGGGGCTCACCTGAAACCTGATAAGACAAGAGTTTTCTCTCTCACACTGCACGCTTCTCAAAACAGCTCACAAATGACAACCGGGTAACCTGTTTTAATCCATCTTGCTCTCCAAAATGAACAATGACGTAAACCATTTATCCTTGCATCGTGATTGCCAATGACGTAAACCATTCCTCGCTTCCTTGGCCACCAAATCCGCCATCCAACTCCCCTTGGACCGTTTTGGCGTGCGCGCCTTGAAACTTTCATTGCCAATAACCACCGTCCACATGCCTAGACTAAGTCCGATCAACTCGCGTAAACTCTTGATCATCTAGACCGTGGATTATCAATCCACCTCCTAGATCCCCTTCACTGACATCAATGCACTCTGTCCACATGCGCACACTAGATGAGCAAACCATTTTAGGAAACAAATATATCTCAATTTGATCCACATTAGTTCCTAAGAACCTACACAACCTCTAGCCATCATGAGATCAACACATATCCTCAAAGCAATTCAACGTGATTAAGCATCTATCCGCAATTAACCATTTGCACCATCACATCCAAGATAGCGGAGCACCATTTTTTTTTATAAATTAATATATTGCTCAAATGGAAAACTTTTCAAAATAAAAAAGATGTGTCTCGAAATTCTCTATAACTTTCATGTAAAACATTTTTTCATCCAAGCCCAAAAGGATCCCCAAAAGTGCAAAATACATTATATTGTCCTAATAGGATGAGACGACGGACGGTCCGGCCTACCGGACAGTCTGGCTCAACCGGATGATCCGGTTTGCCAAAATAACTTCCTGAAATGTTCCCGTAAAAATTAGGATGGTATGTCGGACAATGAGCCGAATGGTTTTTTTTTTGAGCGAAAGGTAGGAGTTCTACCATTCCATTAAAGGGCGGAGAAAAAATTTACAAAGAACCAAAGAGAGAGAAGGGGGGTAGAGGAGGGACAAAGGGGAGGGGAGGGGGTTACAGGGAAGGAAGACCGCCAGAAAAGGCAGCCCTCCAAAGACTAATGTCCTCCTCTATAATCGCAGCCACGCTACTAGGCGATGAGGCGGACTAATGGAAGATTCTGGCATTCCTCTCCTTCCAAATGTTCCAGATCGTGTAGGTGACAACCCCGTTGAACTGACGCCGCAAGCTTTTGGGGAAAGCTTTGACCCCGTCGGCCCACCATTCAAGGAAGGAAGGCCCGGTGGGTAGGGGGAGCTGGAGGCCTTGGTTGTTGGCTACGATAGTAGACCACACTTGCAAAGAGAATGGGCAGCCCGAGCAAAGGTGTTGAGCCGTTTCTTGCGCCTGGTTGCATAGAGAACAAGTAGCTTGGTGCGGCCAGCCTTTTTTGGTGAGGTTGTCGGCCGTGTTGATTCTGTTATGCAGGAGGGTCCAAGCAAAGAACTTGCACTTGTTTTCTGCTCGTGCTTTCCAAACCAGGTTCGCCGGAAAAGGGCGCGAGCTACCCGCAAACTGAAGGGTGTAGACCGAACGAGCAGAGTAGACCCCAGAAGAGGTGAGGGTCCAAGTAATGTCATCCTCTCTATCCGTGGCCAGAACAATGGGTCGAAGCTTACTCCAAAGGCGGAAAAACTGAAGGAGCAGGTCTGATCCCTGCAGCCGACGCACAGCTCTAATCCAGCCGTTCTGGTGCAAAGCGTCTGCGACCGAGAGACGCTTCCGAGTGGCTACGGCAAAGAGGCCAGGGAAAAGCTCCCTAGACGCCTCACCCAGAAGCCAGCGGTCATGCCAGAAGTCTGTTTTATGGCCATTGCCGATGGCAATCCGGGTGGCCGCACGGAAGAGGGCACGGTCGATACGGTCACAGGGCGGTTCGGTTCCCACCCAAGGCTTGGATGGGTTTTTCCAGGTAAACCACATCCAGCGAAGACGAAGGGCCCTGCCGAATTTGGTGAGGTCCACAATCCCCAAGCCACCTAGCGGTCGTGGTCTGCAGATAGTCTTCCAGTTTACCAGGCACTTTCCGCCTAGGGCGCTATCCTTGCCGGCCCAAAGGAAGCCCCTCCTGATCTTATCCATTTGCTTCTCCACGCTACGCGGAATGGGCAGGCTGGTGAGGAAGTAGGTGGGTAGCGCGGAGAGGACCGCTTTCACCAGGGTAAGCCGTCCTGCCTTGGACAACAGACTGCCTTTCCAGCATTGAAGTCTGGCGGCCAATTTATCCACCAGAGGCTGGTAGTGGATTTTACGGAGACGTTGAAGGTGTAGGGGCAACCCTAGGTAGCGACAGGGGAAGGCCTCACGAGAAACCGGGAAGGGGAGAAGGGTCTCGGCGAGGTCGACGGCTGAGCAATTGACGGGGAAAACCGCGCTTTTCCCAAGGTTGGTGCGAAGTCCCGTGATGTTACCAAAGGTTTGCAGAATGCTCTGGAGGGCAACAACCTCAATCTTGGAAGGCCTAATGAAGATGGCTGCAACATCAGCCAAGAGGGAGACACGAAAGCGAAGGGGTCTCGAGTTGATCGGGGAGAAGATGCCCTGATCGGAAGCCATCTCCAACAAGCGATGAAGGGGGTCGATGGAGAGGATGAAAAGCATGGGGGAAATGGGATCCCCCTACCGCACACCCCTGCTGTGGCTAAATGGCGGACCTGGCCGACCATTGAGAAGTATCCGAGAGGAGGAAGTGCCTAGGAGGATGGACATCCATTCACACCATCTCGGGCCAAACCCACGCCTATGAAGTAGCTCAACGAGGTAGCCCCAGTGAGCAGAGTCGAAGGCTTTGGCGAAGTCTATCTTAAAGAAGAGGGCCGGCGTCTTATTTTTGTGCAAGTCACACAGGGCATTCTGGACATAAAGAAAATTATCCTGGATACTTCTGTTCCTGATGAAGGCGCTTTGGCTGGGCGAGATGAGGGAGTCCAGGAGGGGTGCCAATCTATTCGCAAGCAGTTTGGAGAAGATTTTGCTAAAACTATGCACCAGGCTGATGGGCCTATAGTCCTGAATGGAAAGACAATTGTCGTTCTTCTTAGGGAGAAGGACAATGTTTGCCGAGTTAAGCAGATTGAAGGAAGATCTGTTTCCAAGGTACAGGAAGGCCATAGCACAGCAAATGTCTTGTTTGATGATGTTCCAAGAAGAGCGAAAGAAAAGGCCATTGAACCCATCAGGCCCAGGGGCTTTGTCCAGCGGCAGTGAGAAGATAGCGTCCCTAATCTCTTCCTCAGAAAAAGGAACCTCGAGACATTGAAGGTCTAACCGTGGGAGATCGAGAGCATCCCAGTTGAAGGTGGAGGTGCGGAGGAAGGAGTGGCCCAGGTGCTCGCTGAAGAAGTTGAAACACACTGCTTCCTTGTCTTCGTGGGAAAGGGCCAAGCCAGCGGACGTGGTCAGAGAGTGGATATGATTTTTACGGCGCCAGCTATTAGCCCTGATGTGGAAGAACTTGGTGTTGGCATCTCCAAGCTTAATCCACTTACTTCTCGCCCTTTGCTTGATTCTAGCCTTCTCTAATGCAGCAAGGCCTAAGATCGATGTTTCAGGGCGAAGCGCAGGGATCTTTCCGAAGGTGAGAGACTGCGCTCCTCGAGGGCATGGTCCAACCCAAGGATGAGGAGGTGGACAATGGCGAGTTGCACTTGAAGATTGCCAACGGAGTTCTTAGCCCAGCGCTTCAGCGCCTTCGCTGTACGAGAGAGTTTGATGTGAAGGATTTTAAAGGGGTTCAAAATGCCCGTGTCCCTCTCCCAAGCGGATTGGACCGTGTCGGAGAAGCCTTGGAGCGACGGCCAGAAGTTCTCAAAACGGAAAGGCCGGAAGGGCGGCTGCGAAGTATCCCCCTGAAGGAAGAGACCTGCATGGTCAGACGCTAGCGTGGGGAGAGCCAGCAGAGAGGCCGTCGGGAAGAGGTTGACCCAATCCAAAGAGTGGAAGGCCCGATCAATCCTGGTGAGAGTGGGATGGTCGCGCTCGTTGGACCAGGTGAAGCGCCTACCGGAGAGGGGAAGTTCTTTGAGCTCCAGCAAATTAAGTGTTGCCCGAAAGGCTTGCATAAGCCCCACATCGATGTTCGAGTTGCTCTTGTCGGCCGCTTGGCAAATGAGGTTGAAGTCACCCAAGATTAGCCAAGGAAGGCCCAGGTTGGTAGTGACTGCATCCTTCATGTCCTGGAGGAATTGGAGCTTGTCCACACGTGCCTGAGGTCCATAGACCACTGAAATGCGCCACGGGGGAGCCCCTAAGACCGAAGTGACACGGGCGCTGACCATGAAGGTTGAGACTACGGGGTCAGAGAGGGAGTAGAATTCAGAGTTGGCAGCAAGTAAGATGCCTCCCCGAGTGCCGTCGGCAGGGCAAAAGTAGAAGGAGTCCGCGAAGTGGCGGCCCAAGGAGTCGCAAACGAGGGGGCTGTCCCATGAAGAGATCTTTGTCTCCTGGATGCACGCGAGAGTGCACTTGATTTAAAGACACGTCTGTCTGAGGACACTGCGTTTGGCGCCGGAATTAAGGCCTCGGATGTTCCAGCAGAGGAGACGAAGGTCGCTATCCATCACAAATAAAAACACCACAAAGCAAGAGGAAGACACATGAAAGAGGCAGTAAGGCGCATGGCGGAAATAGAGTCTGGTCACAGCTAGGGTGGATGGCCAAACAGTGGTCCAAGCTAATGAGAAACAAAAGCCGATGCGAGCACGCACCAAATAGGGAGCAAAGAAGAAACAAAAGACAAAAAATGCAGGGCACGAAGGCGTCGCCAAAAAGGGTGGGGTCGCCCTAAATCGACGGTTAGGCAACATCCACAGCAGTATCCTCCAAACGGGCGGCTGCAAGAGCAGTGGCGCCTGTGTTGCCAAGACAAGCCATGGTGGTGGCGGCCGAAGTAGTTGGGTCCGTGACCGTTGCATCGGCAGCAGCAGAGGCCGGTGAGTCGATGTCGAGCTTCAGGCCGGCAAGCTCCGCCAAAGCCAGGACTGCCTCGTCTGGCAAAGAAGCAGCCAACAGCTTGACGACGTCCACCGGGTGCGTCTTTGCATTGGCCTTCGCCCACGGTTGTAGCTTGCCTGCGATGAGGGCTTTGGCACGGCTCTCCACAGTGGCTTTAGTTGTTGTCCAAGAAGCTAGACGAGCACTACGACGGATGACCTGGCCGGTCTTCTTCCTGGTAGTCGGTGGTTGGCGTCGCTTATAAACCTGCAGTAGGGGAGGTACAACGCGATCTGAGACGGCGTGGAGGAGGTTGGCAACAGGAGGAGCTGCAGGCGCAGGGCAAGTACCGTGGCAGCGACCATGTCGGAGGCAATGTCCAAAGAGGCTTCAGAGTGAACGCCTGTCAACGATTTGTGTCGGCAATGTATTTTAGGGGGCAATGCGAAAGATCACAACTATGATGGTAGCACAGGGAGCCGAATTTATACAGGTTCGGGCCCTCGGGGCGAGGTAATGCCCAACTCCTATGCTCGTGGATTGTATTATGGTGGATGCTGATGATGATTGTTGGATGTGTGATTGGATGATAGAGATATATCGAACTAGGGGCCCCGGACCCCCTTTAAATAGTGCAAGGGGCCGGGTTACAGATAGAATCCCTAATCCGTGTATAGAAGATACAGATATAACCGATTTGGTTACGCCTATATCTATGTATTCGAGTAGGAGACGAGTTCGTTTCCTTGTAGAACATGTCAGGCCGTGCCAGCCTTCAAGCCCATCTTCTGGAAGGTCCAATTGAGTCGGCCCAAGGAGGTGGTACGTCCAGTAGTATATCTCCGGATATCCGGGGCCCATGTTTTCCACAGTAGCCCCCGAGTGCTTCGGGACTGGATTGTCTTGATTCGGAGTTCAGCTCGCAGTTCTTCAGATGCAACCCGAGTGATGTCACTCTTCATATGGCTGACGAAGTTCCGCTTGCCGAGTAACCTGCTGATCAAACAACACAGTTGCAAAGGACTCGAGAAAAATCTTAAGTCTTAAAAAATGTCTGGTACCCAGCCCGACTAGTCGGTATGCCGGCTATTGGCCCCACGGAGAGGCATACCAGAAAGGTGGATGTTGCCCAGTGAGCAGTGCCACCCAGCGTTATCCTCCCTGTTACAATTTATGACATTCAAGCCTGACTTGCAGAGCTCCACATTCGATCCAGCATGGGATATGCCACAACTTGCGTAGGGTATTCAGGCGCCCTGACCCGACTAGTGCGGAGTCAAGCTAGTGATTCCCAGAGGAATACGCCCGCCTCCAAGTTGAGGTCCTCCTAGTAGTGTTTGTCTTGGCGACAAACGATTCAGAGATGTGCCACTGAGACCCAACTGAAGAGGTAACTCTTTGACGCCTAATCCGACTAGAAAATCTGACCAGCCGTTGACCCCAGGAGGTACGCCAAGAGCTGAGTTAATATTTGTCCAAGTGGTGCTTGTCTTGACGACAAACAATCCGGAGATGTGCCACCGGGACAATTAAAAAGAACTTTCGATGTGCGGTCCAGCTAAAAGCCAAATCGACTACCGTCCCCAGGGGGCACATCAAAAGCCAAATTACAATTTTGGGAAGTGCCCAATCCTCAGATTGAAGACTGGCAAAGCGCCCAATAGGGAGCACGCTATTTTTCCGACTAAGTCGACCCGAGTGACACCTGTACCTGAGTAAAGTCGTGTACAGCTTGCGGCCCTCATGGGGCATGTTCTCAGGGACTTAAGTCCGGGCCCAAGTCTTGAAACGATGATTCTAGGGCTTCACTTTTTTCCGCCTTGCGCGGAAACGAAACTTCGCCCACTTTCCTTTAAGTGAAGTACGCCGGGGATTTGAACCGGTACGCTCGTACTGTGCGCCCAAACCGTTCGTCTCCCCGAAGCACTTCCGCTAGGGTTTTTTGCGATTCTGCCATCACCCAGCAACCCTAGCGCCGTCACCGTCGCCGAACTCCAGATCCACCACATTCCAATGGCGGGGGACTGGGCGACCTCCAAAACCACCGATGAGCGGTTGCGGGCCCTGGTTGACGCCGGCGTTCTCCCAACGCCAGAGCTCATCGACTGGCGCGCCGCCGCGGGTGAGTCCTCTCCCACTCCTCACCAAGAGGAGATCGTCGTCTTCGAATCCTTCTTCTCCCGCAAGTTCGGACTCCCCATTTTCTCCTTTCTTCGCGGTTTGCTCAACCATTATGGGATCGAGCTCTTTCATTTGAATCCCAATTCCATCCTTCAACTTTCTATTTTTGTTCATCTCTACGAGGCTTTTCTAGGGATCGCTCCCCACTTCGCCCTTTTTCGCCATCTCTTCTTCTTAAAAGCCTACCCCACCGACAATGCCCCCAAGGCTGTTGGCGAGGCCGGATTTCAACTCCGGAGCGGCCTCAAGAAGGAGTATTTTGCCTTGCCACTCCGGACGTCTTTGAAGGGGTGGAACCAGGAATGGTTCTACTGCTCCAATCCTCCCCCCAGTCTTCCTTGTTTTGACGGGAGAAGGCCCCGAGCTTCATCCTCTTGGAATTCTCCCCCCTTTCCTCTGAAATGGATCAGGTCACCGAGTTACTCGGCTTGATCCAACGCCTCAAAGAGGAGGGGCTGACCGGCGTTGCGATTGCTGTCTCCTTCACAAAACGCCGTATCCAACCACTCAAGGAGAGGATCCGTCTTGGATTCGAGTACACCGGGCCATCCGACTCGACACGAGAAACAGATGTCCCGATGTAATATCCCAAGCCCGGTTCGGCCTGCTCCTGGCCCAAGTCCGGCCCAAGACCGGACTAGTTAAGCAAGAGCCAGCTCGTGGTGGAGCCACGCCCAGTCATTTTCTCCCCAACACCAAACCGACCCGCTGCCTTTGCCCTTGCCGCAGCTGCTGCTGTCTCCGTCGCCGGCCATGGGTCTCGCCACATCGTTTTCTTCATGGCGCCATGCCGCTGTCGCCGCGCCATTCTCTCGCGCTCCCTCCGGCGATTCGCAGCCTCTCGTGTTGCCGCTAATCGCCGTGGCCGAGGGAGCCACCACCGGAGGCTGCTCTGCCGCGCGAGCAAAGGAAGAGGAGGGAGGCCGGGAGAGGGGGGAAGAGACAAGGAGAAGAGGTAGAAGAAGAAGGTAGAGGAAGAGGGTATGAAACCTAGGGTTTGGGTTCATCTCAGTTTTCTAGTTAATTGAGTTAAACCCCGCGGGATTAGTAATTGCTTGTGGTAATTGCTCCTATTTAGAGTTCAATTTTGCGGATTATTGAGGATTAGTGGTAGAAAGTGAGGTTTTAGGAGATGAGCTTGCTGTCCAGCAGCTTCAATGTGGGTTTTCAAGTACATAGATTGCAAACTAGCTTGTGGTCATATTCTGGGATTGGTGCGTGTCGACGTTAGCTTCGTTTCGAGTACAAGAACACAGAAAACGGATGAGTGGTTTGGGAGATATGACCGGTTTAGTACCGCTGTCCAGAAATTTTAAATAGTGTTTTCCCAAGTTGATGTTATGGGTAGAGATGGATTATATATGGCATAGTGGTAAGGGATGCGTATAGGTGCGAGAAGTCATCTATTTGTATTCTTTTGGGAGCGTCAAATTGAGAGATGTTACCTTCTGTAGGAGGAGCCGTGGGTTCGGCGTCAACTACAAATCCTACTAGCTCCCGCGGATAGAAAAGGCAAGTATATGTTAAACAAATGCTTGATTGGTTGCGCGATGGTTCTTTGCACGTTGATTTGATCTTGATAATAACTTGTGGATGTATGTTTTAGTAGCTATATGATGCTTGATTGGGAATTATGACATTTATTGTTATAAGTTGGAGTGAGAGTTGTGTGTCACTTGGAGATATTGCATCATGTTGCATATGAGCAGTCGGTGAGAAAGTCACTTTTGGCTAGTCCGGTGAGGTCGGTGAGAAAGCCAAAAGCGACTAGTCCGTGTGCTCTCGTGAAAAAGACCTACTCAGTAGGCACTCCACGGAAGTGGAGACACTGGTCCCCGCCTATAATAGGACTCGGCAGAGTGTTGCAATCGACGGGTGGTACGGTCCCCGCCTAGAATAGGACGGGCTAGAGTGTTGCAACCGACGGTGGTACTCGGCTATCTGGGTATATATGCTTAATGTACAGACATGTGCATCGACAGAATTGAATTGGTGAACAGTGGACTGTGTGGAGTATTGCAATGATGTGTGTATGGATTTACCGGTGTGGTATTTGATGTTTTAATTGTTTATACATATACTTTGTTGAGTCGTGGACTCACTCTTGTTTGTTTTGGTTTTTACGTGATCGCCGATGACGGCATGCATGGGATTGGAGTAGTTTTACTTTTGGGACCAGCACACTAAATAGCTTTCATGTAGTTAGGCCTACTTTGTTTAATTAAAGCTCTTTTGGTAACATGACTCAGTGTAATAAAAGATTAGAATTATGGGCTTGTTGAGTTCTGTTCTTAATATGTTCGTGTAATATGATTTGGCTGAAACCATATGGGCATCCGACGACGCAAATGGTAAGCAAGGTAAGAGGTGGTTGTGTTGAGGGTTCCGTGGAGAGGAAGCCAGTGGCTTGCCTATGGGGGATTGGAATGGTGATATTGTGGTCATATATATGTAAATCTTGTTTTCATCTCACGAGTGGATGTCCGAATTTCAGGGGAGGTTCTGCCGAAATTTTGTAGTTTTAAGAGTGTTAGTAGCATCTTGAGCCTGGAAGGGGCTGGGGTGTTACACCCGATCTCCAATTCGGACGCCATCGATCGACTCTCTGAGTTCTTCGCTCCAAGGACTATCTTTTCTAACCAAGGGAGTCCCAGGAGCTTCTCCCTCAATAATCCGCCTCCAGAGGTAAGGACTGAGTACTCTTTTTGCTTGTTTTGTGTAACTAATGTACTGCTTTTGATGCTAACTCGGGATGCCGTACTTCTATGCAGACCACGGGCCGTGTCCGTTGTCTCTAACTCCCGAGGCTTCCGCCAACAAGGGCAAGAAGCGCCCAGGAGAAGAGCCCGAAGAAACTCCGGCCGCGAAGAAGGGCAAGGGTCCGGCTTCCTCCGTGAAAGAAAATGTCCCGCCACCCGGAAGGCGCGGCCTGCGAAGCTCGGGGCCAAAGGTCGGCGAGGCTCCCAAAGAGGGAAAAAGTCAACCGACGCCGCTTCAGCGCAGATCGGGACTCATCCCCAAGGCGGGCGGCGGAGGCGCCGCCAAAGGGGACAAGATCCAAACCCTCAGGCTAGGCCGAGTGGCTCGCCCGACGCCTCCTCGAGCGGGAGTTTCCCCTGGAGGGACACCGGTATTAAGATTAAGACCTCCAGTCGGTAAGCACAGTTTTGCCACCGCCTGGTAGTCTTCTTTTACGCTTTCTCTGATCGAACCATTTCCTTATTTCAGGAAACCATCGACAGAGGTTCCGTCGAATCGCCTGACAGGACCAAAGATCAAAGCTCGCCGAGCCAAGTCGTAGCACCTCTCGACGATCGATCACGGTGACCCCCCGCGGAGCATGAAGCCGTGATCGGGAACCAAGGTCGGGAGGAGCCATCGCCGCCGCCTTTTTTAAAACCACCCGTCAAGGGCGGCGAGGGGGCTGAGCCGAGGGTGGAGGAGATCCTTCGCCAGCCCCCACCTCCTCCAGAGGAGGCCGAGCTCAAGCTCTCGGTGAATTTTGGAAGGACAAGGCCGAGGCTGGCCCTTATTGACGACGAGGCCGAGGATGAGATCAGGAAGGCCTTCTTTGAGCATGCCATTGAATGCGGTAGGATGGCCAGGGTAAGCCTTTTGATCTGTAGAGTAAATCTTCTTTAGCTCGAGGTAGGATGGTAAACATTCTCCCTCTTTGCAGGAACTTGGTAATTTCTCCGAGAGGAAAACCAAGTTCCTCAATTACTTCCTCCCCCAAATAGAGCGGATTAAATCCGTGGAGGAGGAGGTTATTGGAGTTCGGACCGAGGCAGCTAAGGAGCGCCGAGAGCTGCAGGCCCGAATCAAGGAGCTGCAGGATGAAAAGTTCGACCTTGCATGATCCTCCGGCAAGTACCTGCCCCGAGTCAGATCGCCGCCTTGCGTGTGACCGAATGACATCATGCTCCGCACCATGTGCAGCGCGCGACGCCAAAATTGTCGGTCTTGGAGCAGAACTGGCGAAGTCCCAGGACCAGAGGCTGGCCCTGGAAAAAGCGGAGGCGAAAGCCATCGCCGAGTTGGAGGGTAAGTCCCCAAACCCGACCGGCTCCGAACCTCCGATGTTCACACAGTTGAATAACTGTGTGTTCTCTGTTTTTGTCAGAGTATAAGAAGAAGACGCTAGCGCAGTATGACGTTCTACAGAAGAACGTCAAAACTTCGCAAGCGCAATATAATGAACTCCTGGCGGCCGTGGAACCCACTCGACGACGGCTCTATGCTGGCGACGCCGAGCCAAGCTCCCGGGCCGAGCTGATCCAAAGGTGGACCGAAGCCCCCGAGCAGCTGAAGGTTCGGCTCAAGGAGGTCGGCCTGGTGAGCGCCAGCCAGGTGCTGGGCATCATCAAGTCACACTACCCTTGAGTTGAGCTCGACGCTGTCAGGGATGGCTTCGCCTGCTCCGAAGATGAAGCATTGGCCCTGATCGAGGAGGTGAAGCCGACCGCCGAGTCCCTTGTAGATAATTTAGAACTAGATCTCCTGTAAATGTAGGAATTCATTGTAAATTATCTGTGTGGATTATTGTCTTTTAATATATACCGATCGCCCTTTTTTTTATCCAAGTTATGCTTTTTGCCTAAGTTAAGTTTATTTTACTTTGCACTCTATCCAGCGCATCAAGTGTCCTTAGCGTTAGGAGCCGGCATGGAGCAATATCTCCTAAAACGCAATCGGGAAACATGAGTATTGTCAGGAGACATGAGTTTCGTTACTCGGAACGGTTAACATTTAGGCTTATCATGAACTTGAAAAGAGAGACGTCGACCAAGTGTAGGTACTGCACCTAATTAGGTGTAGCCCCCGACTTACTGGCTAGTCGGAATCCGACTAGGAAGCAAGTCAATTTAATCTCGAAAGAGGGGGTGCGGGATTGCGCACCTAATTATGTGTAGCCCCCGACTTACTGGCTAGTCGGGATCCGACTAGAGAGCGAGTCAGGTAGAATTCTAGATGAAAAAGATTATGTGCACAATTGCGCACCTAATTAGGTGTAGCCCCCGACTTACTACTTAATTGGTATACAAATAAGTAGCAAGTCGGAAACTGAATTGCATAAGCGTAAAGACAATGTGAGCGAAAACTTATCTTTATTTGATTGTAAACATGAATTACAATAGTCGTCAGGTATAGAACCAACGCAATTGCTCGATGTTCCTTGGGTTGTCCAGGCGAGTGCCGTTTTCACGCTTTTAGTTGGCGAGCCCCCGGGCGTACCGCCGAGTGACGTGAGGACGTCCTGATCTATTTGGAGAAGAACGATGAGTGCCTCCTCACTTGACATCTTCGCCAGGCTTGATGCCTGATTTAGATGGCTTCTTGTTCGGTAGATCGTCTTTGTCGCGGAGAGTAGTGGCCGCCTGTCGGATCTCGTCCAACTCGGCAGCCGCTTCAACCGACTGGGCGAAGTCGCAGCTCTCCCTATCGAGGAGGTGGAAAAACATGACATCTCCACGGACTGTGATTACGCCCCGTGGACCTGGCATCTTCATAACCAGATAGGTGTAGTGGGGGACGGCCATGAACTTGGCCAAGCCCGGCCTTTCCAAGATTGCGTGATACGCAGTCTCGAAATCGGCCACCTCAAAACTGAGGTTCTCTGTCCGGTAGTTATCCCGAGTGCCAAAGATGACAGGAAGAGTGATTTTCCCGATCGGCACTGATGATATTCCTGGAATTATGCCATGAAACAGGGCGCCTGTCTGCTGGAGCGCCGTCCTTGGGATCTGCATCTCGCCCAGAGTCTTAGCGAAAAGGATATTTAATCCACTTCCGCCGTCAATCAGGACCTTGCGCAGTCGGACGCCCCATACCACAGGATTCAGGATGAGTGGATATCTTCCTGGACAAGGGACGTGGTCCGGATGATCTGAGCGATCAAATATGATCGGAACTTCAGACCACCGGAGATACTCGGGGGTCACCGGAATAGCTGCATTGATTTCCCGATCGGTAAGGTTTTGCTTACGCTTGGACTCATATGCATCCGATCCCCCGAATATGTAGTTGAGCTCTTGCTTGGTTTCTTGGTAAGCGTCACCCTGAGGAGGGTCACACTTGTCATCTTGCTTTGCGTCTCTCGGAGCGTCGCTGTTGTGCTCCTCAGCAAACTTCTTCAAGATGTTACAGTTTTTGGCCGCATGCTTTCCGTTTGGAGGGAAAGGACAAGGCGCCTCCATGACTTTGTTGTAGTCGGTTGGCCGAGGTGGCTTCTGCCGACCCTGATCCACGACGGCTACCATCTCTTCACCCTTGCGATTCTTGTCCTTCTTGGAGGACGATTCGGATCTGTCCTTCTTGCCTTCATGTTTGCTCGGGTGATCGTCTTGACGCTCAGCGAGAGCGTCTGAGGCGGTAGCATATCGATCTGCCAAGGCGAACATCTCCTTAACGGTAGTTGGAGGCTTTCGAGACATCTTCTTGATTAGATCGGGGTCGCGAACTCCTTTCTGGAAGGCTGCGACGATGACCGCCTCTGAGATCTCCTGGATTGTGTTCTTCTACTTGGTGAAACGCCGAATGAAATCCCTTAACGACTCATCTTTTTTCTGATGAATCTGATAAAGGTCCCATTGGGTTTTAGGCTTCTCGTAAGTACCCTGGAAGTTGGCAACGAATTGGTCGCAGAGCTCTCCCCAGGAATCGACCGAGTTCTCTAGAAGGCCCGCGAGCCAGTTCTGAGCCGGAGGGTTAACATGACGGGCAAATAGTTTGTCATCACGTCGTATCTTCCACCCGCGGCCTTGATTGCTAAAGAGTATATCTGCAACCAAGCCTCGGGGTCCCGTTCTCCATCAAATTTCACAATCCCCTTGGGGTTAAACCCTTCGGGCCAGTTTACCTGACGGAGTCGGGGTGTGAATGCCTTGATCCCATCAATTAATCCTTCCCCGGGGGGGAGGAGATTGGTGGGGGAGATTCCGACGTGGTGGAGTACGGCGCCGATCCTCGTCTCGCTCCCTCCGCCGGGCTTCGATGTCAAGGCGAAGGTCGCGACTCGTACTTCGACGGGCGTCTTGCCCGCGACTTCACGTGTGCCGTCTGCGCCGAGTGCTACTCGTAGCAGTCTGGCTTCTGGCCGCTGCCGTCACCATGGCTTTGATTTGTTCCATGATCGGCGTTGCGGGGTTGCTCTCTCCAAGCAGAGGACCAACATTGTCCAGGAGGGTCTTACACGCGAGGATAATCTGCTGTGGCGTACGGAAGACTGAGTGATCTCCCATACGAACTTGAAACAGTTCCTCCTGAACTTCCCGTGCACGACCTTGTAACTGGTCGCGCAGGTCTTCTCCGCCTCCGCTGTTTTGTTCGGCCCCAACCTCCCCCACGGGGCGCCGAGCCGATCTGGAGGCTTGCCCATCCAGCATGTAGACGCCGCGAAAGTCGGGGAACCCATTAACGCTCTCTTCCGACTCGGATTCCGTGAAGGAGAGTCTCAACCGATCCCGATTTGTTGGCTCATCGATGGGAGTGATTATAACTCCCACTTCTCGTGCTGGATCTCTGGTCAGAAGAGGATCCGACTGAGATTCAGCAGAACGAATCTGCTGGAATCTCGCAGCCGAATTGACCAATCCGAATGGTATGTCCACTCGGGAAGTTGACCTGGTCAGAGTTGTCCCCGAGTCCTGACTCGAAAAACTCGTCCCAGTATACGTGAACTGTGTCCAGCTCCTTAGCCTAGATTGGAAAAGCTGGCATGTCATCCGATGGAAAACAGCGGCCGAGTTTCCTAACCCGAACGGGGCGGAGCACGACTGAGGGATTGTGATTCCCGACTGGATCTGAGAACGATCCAAGTCAGGAATCAGATCACCACTCGATTCTTCGTCAGCATAAGGAGCTGGTAAAGAAAGGAGTGGTAGATCCCGACCGAAACCGAAGGGGAGCCCAGCGGCAAGCCAGTCGGAATCGTCATCATCAGATCGGATTTCTTCCGGATCGGAATCCAGGGGAGAGATCCCAAAGTGGTGAGGCTCGGTCGGAGTCGCGTACCACCTCCCCCGGTAATGCGTGGACCGAACGAAGTTTGGCTCACACAACCGAAGTTCCCCGAAGTCACCGGCGATGAAGCCGAGATCTCTGAAGATGAAGGCTTGGTCGGGGGCATAGGTGAAGACGAATCCGCCAATTGAAGCCATTGAAGTCGATGTAGTTGATCGTGACGCTAGCCCCTACCTGGCGCGCCAACTGTCGATGATTTGTGTCGGTAATGTATTTTAGGGGGCAATGCGAAAGATCACAACTACGATGGTAGCACAGGGAACCGAATTTATACAGGTTCGGGCCCTCGGGGCGAGGTAATACCCTACTCCTGTGCTCGTGGATTGTATTATGGTGGATGCTGATGATGATTGTTGGATGTGTGATTGGATGATAGAGATATATCGAACTAGGGGCCCCGGACCCCCTTTATATAGTGCAAGGGACCGGGTTACAGATAGAATCCCTAATCCGTGTATGGAAGATACAGATATAACCGATTTGGTTACGCCTATATCTATGTATTCGAGTAGGAGACGAGTTCGTTTCTTGTAGAACATGTCGGTAGTGCGACCTCCAAGCCCGTCTTCTGGAAGGTCCAATTGAGTCGGCCCAAGGAGGTGGTACGTCCAGTAGTATATCTCCGGATACCCGGGGCCCATGTTTTCCACAACACCGATGGTTGCATCCGGGCACGGCGTCGCAATAGGAGTCGGCGGCACCATGCCGACAAGCTGGGAAGCGAAGACCTCCACAGAGGAACCAGTCACGTGGGCGTGGTCCAGCACCACGCCGACGAGACCTAGGTCATCAACCAAGCCGTCGACAGTGAGACAATTGATGCCGGGAACCGTGAAGGTGGTGGCCACAACAACCACGCGTTGTTCCTCCGGAACATGCAAGGCGCTTTCGGGCGTAATTTCGAAGAGCCGGAGAGGCGGCTCGACGCTGAAGGGCGCCTATTCCTGGAGATCGTGCTGAACTGGCGCCTGCTTCAAGAAAGGCTTCGCCCGCACAAGGGGGACGGTCCCTCCTAAGGTGGCAGAGACACCAGCGAGGCGTACCATCATGGAGAGAGGCCAAAGGCGAGTCCGGCCGATTTTTCTGGAGAGATCCGGACAGGCCCGAGGACACCTTTCGACAACGGGAGGCAAAGAACCGGCGGAGAGGCGGTGGTCGAGGCGCAGGGGCCGGAGCTGGAGGCAAGGCCTGGGGTGCCACAAAAGCCCAGCCGCGCCCAGAGACGCGGGGAGGAGTTCCGCGGCGTCTCTGGGCGACTCGCTTCACCCGCCGACCCGATCATTGCTTGGCGAGTCGTCGGCGCCCATGGCCCTGTTGAGACGAGCCCGCCAGCGGATCGAAGGAACGGCCGAGCGAAGCGCCACGCCAAAGGACGCCCGGTCGTCGTCGGTGTCGTCGCGACAATGACGATCGCGCCCAATCGGGGCCGGGGTAGCTTCCTGACGCCGGGGGCCCTCATCGCCGTCGACCACCCCTATCTTCCAGCGGAGCCGCGTGAAGTGGGAGACGCGGTGGCGTCCCACATCGTGCTCCTCCACGGCGTCAAGATGGATGATTACCCTGAAAATTGAAGCTTCCTTCGCTGCCGAGTCATTAGCTAGGGAGTTGACGATGGTTAGGTAGTGCACCTTTGGGATGCTGGCAGGCGTCGCTGCCCACGCCCACACGTTGAGCGTTGTTGTTTCTTCTCACCGGATGGAACGCTCCTCGAAACACTGGAACGCGCAGGCCCCGCCGAGAATGCTGTCCACCGTCCTATCACTCCACGCATGGAGAGGAACATTCTCGAGGCAAAGACGAACCCGGAAGAAGACCGCAGAGGGATGCTCAGCTGGGTGGGGCTGCCACGGCCTGAAGGAGAGTTCGAGAGCACTGTGCCGGAACTCGCCGAAGTTGAGGGCTCGCTCGCGATGCTCCGGCGAAGGAAACCTGATGAGGAAGTGCTCGGGGTGGTCGCGGTGATGCGGTGTTCTCGCCACTCGGCCCGAGATCGACACCGCCGCCATGCGAACTCGTCAAGAAGCAGCTCTGGAGCGCGGTGACTGCCATGAAGGGAGACGACAGCGCAGTGAGCGTCCAACTCCTCACGGTTTTTGGCGAAGTCAGGTGGGGCAAGCAAAAGGCTGGAAGAACGGCGTGGGCGGGAGCGCGCGTCTACCGGGGCCATGGCTGAGCGACAGGAGTGCGCTCTGTGTCCGCTGCGGAGACAAATCCAGCATTTGATGGGGTCCCGGCACTGAGCTATGTAGTGGTCCGAGCCAAGGCATTTGAAGCAGCGCCTGATTAATGCGGAGTTAGGGCGGCCATTGCTGTTGGCAGGCTTCCGGTTGGTGAGGGAGTAAAGCCGTTTAGCCCGCCGGACGATATAGCTCAACCTTGATGGTCCCATTCATCAAGACAACTCTATGGAATATTTCTGTAAAAATTGGGACGGCAATGCTGGATTGTTCGACCAAACGTGCGATTTTTCAAGTTCATTTGACAATTTCTAAATATCAAACTTGGTTCAACTATAAACTCAAATCCAGAGACAAAAGTTGACAAATATTCATCACATGTTCTCTCCAAACCTATACAAAGATCAGAGCTTTGGATAAAATATGAGTGTGCGCATCATAAGTTGGTAACAATAGATAAATGAGAAAATTGCATTGTAGCTCTGAACTTGCAAAGATTCTCACTTAGCCCTCCTAACTTTTATTTTACTTTCTCGGTCACCTACACTTGTCTCTGTTTGCATGATTGCCCCAAAACTGTTAGGGCCACGTCAAATGCTGACATGGCAGTTTAGGTGTCCGTTAAATGCCGAGGTGGATGCCATGTCGCCATAAAATGCTAAGATGGCTACTTGGCTAGTCACACGTGCAATTAAGGCAGTGTTCTTTTCAGCGTTTGCATTTCTGTTTATTTATAAGCTGAAAATTTATAGCTCCTCGAAAAGGACATCCGAGGGATCAAAAATTATAGAAAAATTGTTTTGAGAGCTTTGAGAAGAAATAGTAAGACTAAAAAAATTGGCTACCAAACGTGAAAGCGTTTGACTTGTACAAAAATAACAAATTTTCAGCTTATAAGCAAATGCAAACGCTGAAAAGAACACTGCCTAAGAATGACGTGACATCCACTTTGAAATTTTTTTTAAAAATCAACTTTGATTTTTTTGAAGAGTTCCAACTTTGAATTTTCAAAATTCATGATTTTGAAATTTCAAATAAAATTCAAATTTAAAAGTTATGAAAAATTCAAAATATGAAACTTTAGTTTTAAATTTTCTAATTTCAAAACACATGAAAAATCTGAATTTGAATTTTTTGAAATTTTCAAAATTCAAAAATTTTGAATTTTCAAAATTTTGATATTCAAAATTTCGAAACTCAAGAGGTTTTGGAGTTTGAATTTTTGCATGTTTCAAAATATCAAAACTTTCAAATTTGAAGTTTATTTGATTTTTTTTATTTTCTTTAAAATTTTGAAACCGTTAATTTTGTAATTTTATTTTTTTCAAAAAATTATTTTTTAAAAAAAGTTTTGGAGTGGATGTGACGTCATCCATAATTGCACGTGTAGCTAGCCATCTTAGCGTTTAACGACGACATGGCATCTACCTCGGCGTTTAACGGAAACCTAAGCTGCCACGTGAGCGTTTGATGGGAGCCTAACGGTTTTGGGGCACCGTGCAAATGGAGACTAGCTTAAGGGGCCGAGAAAGTAAATTGCAAGCTTAGGGGAACATTTGATGGGAGCCTAACGGTTTTGGGGCACCGTGCAAATGGAGACTAGTTTAAGGGGCCGAGAAAGTAAATTGCAAGTTTGGGGGCTAAGTGAAAATATCTGAAAGTTCAAGGGCTAAAGTGCAATTTTCTATAGATAAATCGAATAGAGGGGGTGGGGGGAGGGGGACGGTGACAAAAGAACGAGAGTACATGAAATTTTGGAAGTGGATTGGAGGACCCTTGGATCAGGAATGCAGGGCCAGGACCAATTGTAGCTGCACGTCGTTGGACCGTCACTGGGTTACCACACTGGTACAGCCTATATGTACCGGCCCGAGGCCTCATTCAACTCCTCCCGCTACGACCCAAAAGCCCATGCACGCTCATGACACTACCACTATTTAGACCCCACTGACGACGGGCCCCGCCTATTAATAGCCCATACACGTGACACCTAAAGGCCTACGGGCCGTTTGAAATTTGAAATCCCCCAAAAGTGTCCCTCGCTCGCTACGCTCCAACGTCTCTCTAGTCTATCCCCCCAAATCTCTCCACTCCACGCAATCCGCAGCCTCTCTCCTCCGGCAGCCATGGCGACGGTCACGCCAGGCGTGCTGCTCAAGCTGCTCCAGGCGATGCACACCGACGAGCGCGTCGCCGGCGAGCACCGCTCGCCGGCGCTCCAGGTCACCGCAGTCGTGCCCGCCCTCACCGCCTCCACCTCCGACTCCCTCTGGCCCGCCAACGGCTTCCTCCTCCAGCTCTCCGACGGCCTCCACTCCACCTATGTGCAGATCCCCCCTGCCGACGCCGACGCCCTCCTCTCCGCGCGCCCCCACCTCGTCGGCCACCTCGTCCACCTCGACCGCCTCCGCTTCGCGCGCCCGGTCCCGCGCGCCGTCGGCCTACGACCAGTCCCCTCCTCCCGCTCCCTCCCCTGCGTCGGCACCCCCGAGCCCCTCGTCGCCCGCCCCGCCGCCTGCTCCCGGGGCTACGTCATCCAGCTTGCCTCCCCGTCCAACGCCGCGCCGCCGCTCATGCCGTCCAATTCCAGCAGTGTACCCCCCGACACGACGGATGCCGTTAATAGGACGGCTCTTGCTCCCAAGAACGTCTGCGAGCCAACGGCGCCGCCGGGCGGTTCGGCCGTCAAGCGCCGGTTCTCGTCTCCGGCGCCATCCAAGCAGCGAGATCCGTCGCCTTCGGCGACGGGCGGGTCGCGGGCGTCGTCGCCCTCCGTCAGGGGTGCGTCCCGAGCGTCCTCACCAGCGGTCAGAGGAACGTCCAGGGCGTCGTCGCCGGCGCCGTCCAAATGTGTGGTGCCCAGCCTTGTCGCCGCCAAGGAGGAGAACCGTAGGGCTGCAAGGGAGCCGGCGATTGTCGTGCCATCAAGATACAGGCAGCCTTCACCAGCAGGAGGGAGAAGGGGAGCGGCGTCTCCGGCAGCCGGTGGGAGGAGGGCATCCGTCTCACCCAGTTCGCGGCGGCTGTCAGGAGAAGGGAGCACCAAGAAGAAGGTCGGGGTGTTGGTGGCTGGTATATCCAAGATGGCAGATTTGGCAAATGGCTCGGCCATGAAGCCCGGGAGGAAGAGCTGGGACGATTCCTCCCTGGCCCTTGCAGCGGCTGCGGCAGGCTCGGTGATGAAATCCAGGGGCAAGCTGGACAAGGATACTATTTTGAGAACTCAGGTTAGAGATCATGATACATTGTGTTACAATTGGAAACTTTAGCATTGGACTTGCTTGATGTTGGTAGAAGGAGGTGCGTTTTATCGGTGCATATCACTAGAGTAATGGAAGATATTTCCGTTTATGAATGGAAATTGGGGTTGATCCCTTTTTAAAAAATCACTAGAGTAGTGGTAACAAATTCAGCCGCTTTACTTTGGTTAATTAAACAGCATTCTACATTGAAATCGACTCTAGAATGCTGATGTGCACACAAGAATTTGGTTATGCAAATAGAGAATCCTGTGAAACTAAGTAGACTAATAGTGGTGGATTGTTGGTCACCTGGTCATCTATGGTTCTTTACTTCTTTTCATTTTAGCTACAGTAAATGAATCCAACTCGGGCAGGTTTGTTTATGGTGTGTGTAGATAGTGGTGAAGGTAGCATATCTAAGGGTGCTTGTGAGTTGTCAGTTGTGAATGATGTACATAATATAAAGAGATATTTACACCTATGTCATTATAAAGTTCACGGTATGCCACTCAATGTGAGGACCCACATATCATTGTCACACGAGTGATATTTTTGTAAACCAAAAACTTTATAATGGTATGGATGTATAGTGCCCTAATAGAAATGAAAGAAAAAAACCAAATATTTACTGCTGTTTCGCCATGTTACTGTAGAGTTCTTGCAATTCCTGACATGGATGTTGGGTACAAATATAATTTCCTATTAGTCATATGTTGTTCCGTGCACTGCTTCTTTATTTCCGCATTTCCTCAAGGTAGCATGTCTATATGTCTAGTTCAAGCACAAATCACAATTTTTTAATCTGAAAGCCACACGTGTGCAATAAAAGGTTAGCTTCTGTAACTTCAGGAAGCAATGTCACGGCAACTGAGTGATGCTACAACCGAACTGTCCAGTAATGACGATTCATCTGTTGATGAGAGGCCAAAGCCACGTAAAAAGATAGAGCCTACTGCAGCAAAGACCAAAACTGTCTCTCCAAAAATTATCCTTCATGATCCTAAATGGACCGATGGCAGCATTTCATTGGATGCAGTTTCTGATAAGCTTTCAAAGATTGGGAAGGTAAAGCATTAAATTCCTCTTGCTAACAATGCCCAATCTTTGAACCTTCACTGAATTCACATAATGTTTTGCTGAATTTACAGGAAGCTATTGAACGGAGAGATTCGGCAGCAACTGCTGCAGCTGATGCTCTACAGGAGGCATTGATCACTGAATTAATTGTAAGGAACCTAAGGTAATTGAGAGCCATCTTTTCTTTCCCATTTGAAACCAAAATCTATGTATGTCAGTCATCATAATGTGATGATCGTAACACTCTGCTCGTTGCTGTCTGCAGCAAGTTTTCTGAACTTTGCTCATCGTCAAAGACCTCCAGTCCACTCCCAACAGTCGACCTTTTCCTTGCTGTCTATGAAGATACCCTCAAGTGGAAGAAAATTGCTGAGTGTATAGCCTCCAATGGTGGTGATGAATCTGCAGTCTGGGAGAAATCGACTACTAGTTGGGTGGAAGCAGCATTAGCAACTGATCTAGAGGTCCTCAAGCTAATCAACAGTGCCACTGAAGCCATCCCCCAGAAGAAGAGCACCGATAAGCCAAAGGACCCTTCAGTGGAACCACCAAGAACTAGCTTATCCAAGAGGCAATCACATGGGGCATCGGCAAAAGTCCAGCCCAAGGTCTCACCAAGCCCTGCAGTGAACAGCAAATGGATCAAAACTCAGGGCTTGAACGAGACAGCTGAGCTTGCCAGGACCTTGTGGCGTGAGATGAATGTGTGGTTCTTAAAGTTCGTGGATGAGGCAATGGATGTGGGCTTCCACCTGTTTGAAGATCAGAATGTTGCGAGTAGGGGAAAGCAGAGCAGTCACATAACGATGGTTCTGTCGCAGTTCAAGAAGATCAGTGACTGGTTGGATGGGGTAGGGAAGATTGCAGATGAGGAGGCGACCAAGGAGAAGATTGAGCGCTTGAAGCGCAAGATTTACGGGTTTGTTATTAGCCACATGGGGTCTGCGTTTGAGAGCTCAGTCTCAGTTTCATCGAGGAATTGAGGGAAGCTCTGAAGTTTCTTGGCTCGTCTCGCTGTTTTCGGATGGAACTTAGGTTACAGAATTCTGTGGTGAAGAGCAAAAGTAGGGCTACCATTGTAGCTATCGGTGGTGTATTCTTTTTTTAAAAAAAAACTATGCCTTTGCTTTGCTCTGTAAATAAATTAATTTATGTGCGATCGTCAAATGCCTAGTGTGTTTTTTTTGACAATCCTAGTGTGCTTTCTATCAATCTTGAAGGGAATTGGTTCAGTTTGCATTGTACTACGAGTATGAGCAGCATAGATTGTTGTGTCCTTGCATGTCTCTCTCATACAGTCATACCCTATGTCATGAGAGGAACGAATAAAAGAGTAGAGGAACCAAAAGAATGTTGTGCGTATCGAGAGAGTGGTGAATGTTTTGGAAGGTTTGTCTAGTATTATACAATTTAATTCATCTTGTCCTGAGGAGCGAGCAGATGCAACACGGTTTTGCCCCGGGGTGAATATCGCGTGTTTGGTTTGAGCAAAATTTGCCCTAAATTTGCTTGTCAATTATTGGATTATAAATCAAAGGTTAATGATTTTATAACCAATGTTTTGGCCAAGATTTGCCAAGAAATTTAACTAGAGAGCCAATAGGCAGTAGAGGAGAGGATCTTGACAACCAAATGTAGCAAAGCAAACACAACGCCAGATTTATATAAGAGAAAATTACAATGTAGCCCTCTAAACTTGCAGTAATTCTCACTTAGCGCCTTGAACTTGTATTTTATTTTCTTGCCCCTTTAACTTGTCTTTATTTGCACGGTTACCTCAAAACCATTTTGGCTCCCGTTAAGTGTTGAGGTGGTGTCCATGTTACAGTTAAGTGTTGGACTACAATAAACAATTAAAAAATAAGGTTAATTAGATGCATGCCACTCCAAAGTGGCCAATTTTATTCCATTTACAGTCCCACTACTAAGTGTCATTTCTTCGAAATATGTCATTATGTAGGCGAGAGAAACTTTTCTAGAACAAAATAACCCTAGATCTTCTTCTTCCTCACCTCCTTCACCCCTTCGTCCTCCCTCCCAACCAACCACCGCAACCTCCATGGCCTCTACCTACCTGCCTCCCTCCCCGACCTCCTCCCGCCGCCTTCATGTAGAAGGACGAGGAAGCCACCCTGCTCGTCGCCACTAGAGTCGAGGAAGAAGACGCCACCCTACCTATGTTCACGTCACGCCGCCTCTGTAGCACGATTCAACTGGAGATAAGGTGGGACCTCCTTCCCCTTGCCGCTGTGTGTAATGCCCTTGGGGCATATGAGCCAAATCAGTGAGAAAGTCATATAACTAATCCGGTGAGATCGGTGAGAACATTACATGACTAATCTAGAGTGATCTTGAGATAAGACCTACTTTGGTAGACACTTCATAGAAGTGGAGTAATTGGTTCTCGCCTGAAATAGGACGAACAAATTGTTGCATCGACGGGTGGCACTCTAGCTATATCGGTATGAGCTGACAGGACAAACGCATATTGCATTGCATTGCATCAATCACATGAGAAGTTTATCCTACGGAGTTGCTGTCACAATAGTTGTTCTCTGAGTATGGATATCTTAATGAAGTTTTGTGGTTTTTCTTTGTTTATACATATACTTTACTGAGTATTTTGTATGCTCACTCTTGCCTTTTACTTGGTTTTTAGGTAACAGGTGACAACATGATACATGGGACTTTGGGAAGTAGCACATTGTTCCAAGCACTCACTATCTTTCACATTAGGACTAGTGAACATAGGCTACCTGTGATATTTACTTAGTGAATTGAGCACTTCTTCTAGAGATGAGACATGTAGATCTTCCAACAATAGTTATTTGTTGACATATGATGGTTAAACTATGGTCATATGGTTATGTCTAGCCTATGTTACAAATTGTTTGTCGTGGATGTTCATATATACAAGGGAGACTGTTAAAATTCTCTTAAATTTCTGGACTTAGTATGTAGCATGTGTAGCTAGGTTAGCATCTGGGTATATGGATACCTGGGGTGTTACACCGTGAACATTCCCCACCGGTCGCCCTTCACCGGATCGCCAGGTTGAAGTTCTAGACATTGAGTCGCCCCTTTGAGGCTAAGTGTTTGTTTGGTTGGTGACCCAGCTTACATTCATATTTTAATATACCACTGGAGATTTATCCCTTTTATACTAGCTAGATGCTTAGAAGCTTTACGGTCATCTTTTTAAAGATCTTAGTGTTTATTCTTGAAACTCTAAAAACCAATTTTAGCAATTTTTTGCCTCTCTAATGCCCCCTATCTAGGGTCTACAACTATTCGAATTATAATCCACGACCAGCTTTTATCTCCCTAGGCTTGCTCAAGATTTTTTTTAATGATACCGACAGGAGTTGAATTGCTTTCCTTTGAGTTCAGAAACTATGCAAGCTTCTTACAGGGCCGGTCCTAGCATTTTGAGGTCTGGATGTGAAAATAAAATAATTTTTCAGATGAGGCCCATAAACAAAATTTCTAACATTCCTACTCTTTACTTAAGAAGAGATATTATTCATATCTAATATGCTCTAAATAATTATTCTCTATTGCAATTTGAGATAATCCAATGAGTCTTTCCTGTCATAGTCAAACGTAAGTATGATTTGAGCAATTTTACCTTACAAAAACTCCTTTTTGCAGAAGCAATGGTCACAAACATGGTCAACCAAATTCTATATGCAATACCTGTTTTAGGAAAACAATCTAGATTTTTTTAAAACTGTAAAATATCACAAAGGCCCTAACTTTCTCACTTGGTAATAGTTCTCAAAGCAATTTCAACTTTATATATAGTTCATTCCCATCATCTGATTTTTCATTTTTTAAAGTGTTGTTTCAAGACAAATTCAGTAAGATTGCCTTCTCGTGAAATTCATGTGACTCATGTAGCCTAAGAATCACTTTTTTTAGAATAAGTATAGTTTTGGTTTCTGAATTATTGCGTTCCAACCAAATTGGTTCCTGTAATATAGAACTTGGAGTGATCTTCGAATAGTCAAAACCATTCTAATTTGGTTCCTTGACTGGTCAAACCCGTCTTTTAGGTGGTTTTTGGTGATGTAGACACAGAAGTGGCCTAAATTGCGTGCATGGAAGACAAGCTGGCCACCACCATTGCACTAACATGGCCTTTTCTTTCTTCTCCTTTCTTTTCTTGTCTATCCTTCTTTTCTTTTTAGATCAGATCAAAGAAGAGAGAGAATGGAGGAAGAGGGAAGGCTAGGGGAGCGGCGGCTCCGGTGGGATTCGACGACGCTACACCGATGGCGAGGGGTGGTGTTAGTGCGACCCAGGTACATGAAGGCGGTAGCAGCAAGTAGCAGCACTAGAGCTGACGATAATCTCAACCAGCGACATGGTAAGAAGAGGGGATGAGAGAGGTGAGGGCGGCGGCTCGACATAGAACAGAGGAGGCGGCTAGGTGGTGCTTAAGAGAGAAGGAGTAGCAGGTGTAGCCGGCCCAAGCAGGTACTTCATTGTCTCTCTATGTGCAGCGCCAGCTTGTCCACCTCCTATGTCTCTTCTCTGTTTGTGTGTGTGCAGCATGACCACTCACCGGCACTACCGTCTAGCTCCCTTATCAACACCTACCCGACCACCTTTTCAGATTTGTCTCTTTTGTACCACCGCCGTTCACCCCACTGCCCGGATCTGATGCAAAGCAGCAAAGGAGGGTCGCCAAAGAGGAGGAGCAATAAGGAAGGGCCAGAGAAGAGGAGCTATAGGGGAAACGGTTGCATAGAGAGGGAAGGTGTAGAGGCGGAGAGGATGACATGTGGGCCCAATGCTAAAAAAATCCAAAAAAATGAAAATGCCACATGTATGGATGTATGGTCTAAGTATCTGCCATGTCATCCTAAACTGCACACATGGACACCAAATCAGTGAAAACCATTTACAAAACTAGATTTGGCCTGTTAAGGGATGGAGTTGGGACGGCTTTGACAATTCGATGACCACTTTCAGCCCATTTTGCATGACAAGGAGCAATTTGGCTCAAACGTGATAGTTTAGGGTCAAATCAGCACATTTATTTTTTTTAAAAGAATAGCCCTAGGAATTTAGATGAAAAGAAAAGAAAAAAGTTGAGGAATGGCCTAGGGATTTGTCGCGAGAAAATCTACATGACAGTATCCTGTCCTTATGCTTCCCAACGGGATAGAAAATCCACGACACTTCCCTCCGAATCGACACAGGCATGTGCACACAGCGCCACCGTCATCCCTTATCAGCTTCCAAGCTCCCGAGGCTCTTGCCAGTCTCTGAGATCTCGAGGTAACAAGGCCTCTCTTCCTCCTCGGACCTTGTCGCCACTCCACGAAGGGCGCAACATCGTGAGGTGCTTGGCAACGTCCTAAAGAGGAAGAGGCCACCAACGGTGAGGATGAGTTCTTCAATATGTTGCTAAATCAAGAACCACCAGTATGGCGACAAATTCACTAGAGCAAGATTGGGGCGAGCCTTGATGTGGCCATCATCGAGCCCTATTGATGCTTATCACCGATGCGTCCGTGCTGTGGACATCACCGACGCCCAGATCTGGGCTCCACTGCTCTAGCCTCACTGAGTTGGGAGTAGGGAGCCAACATGGAAGCACATTGGGGAGAGAGAAGACTTTGACAACGTAGTGATGGGTGTCGATGGCCACTAGGAAGAAAAAGAAATGGGGAACAGGCAAGCGATGGCTAGATGGCAAGTTTGTTCAATTAATTTCATTTGCTATTAAAATTTCACATTTTTTGTATTTATCTGTCTATGATCCAAATCAAGTTAAATAAATTTCTCAATTTATCTAAAATCAACATCAATATCTCTATTAACTTATTTAAATTTTGAATGTTACCTACTCAATAATACTCGATACTCGACGATCCTCATGATCAACAATATTCAACAATACTTGATCGGATACTCGACGATACATGATGTTCAATGGTACTGAATACTTGTTGGAACCAAGCGAGCAGGCAATGGATTACTGGTTGGGCAGTCCATGCACACGCGGCCTTTATCCAGTGACACACCATGACACACCCAGAAACACCATAGCATAGCATGAGTGGATATACTTATTATACCATAATACACTCTGTCACACTATGGTACAATCATAAACTCCATGACACACCATGATTAGTGCACTTATCACACTATGCTACACTCTGAAACATGCGTTGCTTTGTTCAAAACACCATGAAACACTATAATATATTCTGAAACACCATGACACATAATGAGTAGTACACTTGGCACATCATGGTACACTTTGAAACTCCATAACACACTTTGACACACCATGGTTTTGTTCTGATGAAACACCATGAAACACTGATATATTCTAAACACCATGACACACAATGAACGGATACACTCTGAAACTCCATGACATATCCTACCACACTATGGTAAAATTCAAAACTATGATATACTCTGATACACAGTTCGGTACATCACGATACACTCTAGTATACTCTGTTCTATTTTTGGGCAGGAGACGTTCCCCAGGTGGGAAATTTCGTCGATTGACACCCAATTCGATAGCCAGTCTAGAGATGACATCCAATCCACCTTAGTTCCATAAAATGCCATCTGGCTATCCAATTTCTTCAAGTTTTGACATTTTGCCTAGCTTTTTTCATAAATCCCCAAACTACCCCTGTGGGGCCGCTCGTCAGATGAAGGGAGCCTTCTTCCTCCCTGAGTCGGGATCCCAAGCTGGCAGCGAGGTAGCGCCCATGGCGCGGCGACCTGGAGCGGCGTGTCGGCGCTAGTCGGCGGCCGAGATCGGCGTGGCGCGGGACGGCGGCCGGGGACTGAGGAGAAGACCATGGCTCCGGCTCCAAGCTTACGAGTTGTTTGCATGGTCGCTTGTCGTCCCGGTAGCCTTCTCCTCTTTTAGGCAGCTCGCTCCATCCAAGAAGCGCGACGGCACCGCTCACCTTCTTCCCTCCCGCACGACGAGGCCTCCCACGATCGGCAACCTCCCACCGACTCGGCGCGCTCGCGACAAGTCCTCCTCGCGCTTAGCCGCCGAGCATGCTTGGCCGCTTCATCTTTGCTCGCCTCGGCTCATGGCGGCTCGTGGTCTCTCCGTCGACGCAGCACGGCTCGTGTTCAAAGACAACGACCGCCTGTCCGGCGCCCGCCAGACGCTGCCACCACGAGTTCTCCTACGGCTGCAGAGCGTCTCGTTCGCTCCCCAGACGGCAGCGTTACAGTGCGCACGCAGCGCTGTTCGTCTGTCCGACATGTTCGCCGCCGGACCGCAGACGTCGGTGGCGACAGTGGAATGGACGATGACGAGCTAGTCAACCACCCGACGTCTTCGCCAAAGTGCAAAGACGAGGTGCGAACGTCGCCGGCGATGGAGACATGGTGCGGGAACCCGACCTCCTCGCCTCAGTACTGAAAGCCGGTCATCGTGGAGTCCTCGAGGTCGACTGCGCCCGCAAGACCGCCTCTGGTGCCCGGAGACCACCGAGCCATGCGGTGCAGGCCACGAGATCTGCGGCCAGACGCAGCGTGCTCGCTAACGCGAAGGCCATCGGCACGACGGACGACCGCGTGGGGCGCCGACACGGCGCGGTTCTGCCGAAGCGGCACCACGACGACGGCAGCGGCGCGGCCGACCTCAACGACTTCAAGCCGTGGCATGGCGGCCACGCCGTCTTGCGTTCGGGATCGGGCGGAGGAGGCGGCGGAGATCTCGCTGGCCGATTGGCGCTAGGCGTGGAAAGCGACGGCGAGGAGGGACCAACATGGCGGCAAGAAGACGACGCGTCTCGCCGAGGAGGCTACTGAGCGACGAGGAGTCCCCGAGGCGGCCGTGGAAGTCGGTGAGAGAGGTCGTCACCGCTCCTGCGCATGTGGTGGAAGCAGGTCGGCCGGCAGCGTGGCGGTGAAGAAGAAAGCGGCGGTGCGGGGTAGAGGAAGAGGCGAACGGCAGCCTGGCGGTCTTGGAATAGGCTTCGGTGGCTGACATGCGGGCCCCACCGAGGGCAATTTAGTCTTTTTTAGAAAAAGTTGAGGGAAAAATGACCGGAGTGTCAAATCTTGAAGAAATTGGATAGTCAGATGGTATTTTATGGAACTGAGGTGAATTGAGTATTGTTCCTAGATTGACTATCCAATTGGGTGTCAATTGACGAAATTTCCCTCCCCAGGTAGCTCTCATTTGTTGTGCCGACGGTGGACGTGGGCTCTGGCCCGCTGCAGAGTGGGCCCATCTCGACCGTTGCCCTCGACGCGCTCCCTTTCTTTTCCGATCCTGGCTGCTTCCCTCTCTTCCCAATTTCAAAATCCACCGGTCACCTCTCCCTCCCAGTCTCAGCCTCTACGCTAGGGTTAGCCTCCTCTCCTCTGCCCGATCCGATCGTCGGCGGCGGCGGCGGCCATGGAGCAGTACGAGAAGCTGGAGAAGGTCGGCGAGGGGACGTACGGGAAGGTGTACAAGGCGCAGGACCGGGCGACGGGGCAGCTCGTGGCGCTGAAGAAGACCCGGCTGGAGATGGACGAGGAGGGCATCCCGCCCACCGCGCTCCGCGAGATCTCCCTCCTCCAGCTCCTCTCCCACTCCATCTACGTTGTCCGCCTCCTCTCCGTCCAGCACGCCACCAAGAACGCCAAGCCTGTCCTCTACCTCGTCTTCGAGTTCCTCGACACCGACCTCAAGAAGTTCGTCGACGCCTACCGCCGTGGCCCCAACCCGCGCCCACTCCCTGCGCACCTCGTCAAGGTAATCGATAATATCTTCGCACCAACTAGCACCACCATTTTCATCGAAATGCTTGCTTGCCCCACTCCGTCTGGGTAACTTCAGGTCCTGTGCCGATTTCGACTTCTCAGTTGTGGCCTTGTGGGATTGAAAAATCTGTTACGGCGACCACAATTTTTGTGAATTTTGATTTGTAAATGACACTACTAATGCTGACAAGGGTACACATCATAGCTGGACAAAGCAAAATGAAAACGTTGAGCCATGTAAATGTGGACCAAAGCAAATGTAGCATGAATACATTGAACAGTAAGTTGTGCCTGTCAAGCTTGCAAGCAAATAAAAAAAAAATCAGAATCCCTCTTATGAAAGAAATGAAGTAGGTGTAAGTAAATACTTTTGTAATTGCAAAAGTACTAACTTGGAATTTAAAACTGCATTAACGATTGGAACTCACATCCACAGCAGATCATTGCTGATGGTTCTTTGTATTTTACATACACGCATGTGCAAATATGGGGCCTCCAACATATGCTGTCCAGAGCATTGCATATTTACATGTAGGAAGCTTCTTCATCACACGATAATTTTGAGGAACAAATAGAAGAACGCCCTGCTTACTTTAAAAACAGCTCTGCACCGTCATTGCTGCCTCCATAGAAACTTTTCTGGTTACGTTTTAGGTTATTACACAAGAGTCAAGAATGAAGGTGTTGTCCAAAGTTAGCATGGAAGCCCTATTAATTTATCTAGAGGATATTTATAATATACTAGTAAAATGCCTGTACGTTGCAACGGAACTATAAAGGGAAAAAGAAAAACATAAATTGAAGCAATACATGAAATTGCAAAGGTTAAATTTATGTACAAGTTGGACATTAGATTCAAACGTCAGAAATATGATCGGTTATAAGTATAAAATAAAAGAGAAAAAAGTTGAATCTACCCAATGTAGATCGATGCACATGAAGTATGACATGGCAAGAGGTCTAACTACTATTAACACTATTAAAAAATCTACCATGGTTAACAAGGTATATATGCTCAAGAGACTACAACAAAAAAAGCAAGTTATATCTTATTGAGACATCAGCCTCTTGATAATCACATTTGAACAACTTTATTTTATATCCAAGAAAGCTCCCGATATGAACTTCACATTCTTGCAGTTGGACATGCTGAAAGAACAAGAAATTGAGGGAGAGATGATTAGACAAATAATGTATTATTTTGGAAGTAGAAAATCATAGTAGCATCTATAATATTTCAAGTGTCATCTTACCTGTGAAGACAAGAAAAAATGGTAAATCAAATGAAGATTCAACCGGTTAGCTACTTTCAATTAACCTAAGGAAACTTCATGTATGAAAAAGTCCCCCAGGAACTGTAGATAGGCCTACAAAGATACTTATAATCGAAAGAAGATCGAAAGAAGTGTTTTTACTTTGCCAGGTTTGGCTTATTATTTATCATTTAATTCATTTCTATATAAAGCCTTGCATTTTATCTGCGGTTCTGTTAGTAATCAATGTGTTTTTTTACTGAACCTCTTAGTAATTAGCATAGCTAAAAATACCAGATACTTTAGCTAATTAAGCTAGTCTAGATATATTTTATTACTAAGTATCTACAGGACGACAGGTCCACAACAATTAAGCTTTCCAAAGGATGAAAAAGCAAAGCAATGAAGTTCACTGTAGCCATAGCCTTGTGCATCAAAGAGATCCAGATAAGCAATATGTTGTCTCCTACCTCCTGCTAAGATAGCTTAAAATTAGAAAATTTATTCAATGTAATTAGTGTAGATATATTTAAATTTGCCTATGTATCCAGCTAAAGATGTAAGCATCATAAAGAGGAACACAACATTCAGGCTCTCCAAAGGATTCAAACTGCAAAGTCAAAGTGATAGAGTTTAGTAGTACCTGCAACAATGTGTACCAAAATTGAGCTAGATGCCTCTAAATATAGCCTTTGCCACATGTGGCAAGAACAACCAATGCTAGGTTGATATCCCTCTTGGCCCCCAAAGGATGAAGCAAACATAAAACCTATAAAAAAAACAAATGCTCCATGAACCAAGCTGTATTTACATCGAACATAGGACAAAAGTTAAAAAACAAATGGTAGTAGCACCGAGTTTTTAAAATTTAATAATTAAGCTAATGTCTAGTAAATTGGCACTGTAATGCACAAGCCTGGATACACATAATTGTAAGTAAGAGGCAGATTGTGGTTGCAAAAGATCTAATAGAGCGGAATCAATTAGGAAGCAAGGCTCTTAGAAGGTCTCTTTTGTTGGCGATGGATATGATCATATGAACTAAATTTTTTCCTAATGTACAACCTGCAATCTCTTTTTTCGTTTAGATAACATGCAAAAACTTTCTATATCATTAAACCAAGGCAGGAAAAAATATATATGCACTGACAGGTTCTAGTCCAGCAACTTGATAATGAGGCGAACAAAAGGGAAAAAACAAATTTTGTAGCCAATGTTCTTTTATCTAAATTTATCAACAATACAATATATGATTTGAGGGCAGTAAATGCTTCAAATATTGAAGCAACACCTATAGAATAACAAAGACCAAAGTTAGAGGCATTTGATATTATTTGAGAAACAATGGAACTGGGAACGAGATTGTCTTCAATATATTTTTGTTTGTATATGGTTGCATTTTCTTTAGTTAAATATCATCCACTATTGATGAAATTTCGTCATGAAAAATTATATCTCAAGTTAGAACTTTAAGTTAAGTGCCTATGACTTCGTTAGATAACTGAATAGTAAATGTAGCAAGATCAACAACACCATTTATAGCACTAAAAAAATAATTGTTCTTAGTTGCATGAATATTGGACTTATACAAAGCTGAGGTTCTTGATGGAAAACTATAGGAAAAAATCTTAAGCACAAAAAGAGAAAAGGCCCTCAAAAAAAAGGAAGCATAAATAATAGGAAATACCCTAAAAACCATCATAGCTTACCTCCTAAAAGCAGATATCCACAACTTTGCTCCTCAGACAGCAATTGCCAGAGAGCCTATCCAATTTCCAAGATTAAGAATTGACTTGAAAGCGGAAGGAAACAAAGTCACAAAGATCTCTACTTGCAATAGCCACCACTCACATATTAATTGAATACAGAAAAATAAGATGCTCATCATCACTACTTGCAATAGCATCATTTATTATTTCACCAACTGTTATTGTACCAAGGATGAACATAAAGATATTGACAGGTTCTTAATTATTGGAACAATGGAACAGCTAGAGCATGACGCAACACAACACCTATTTTTGAGAGAACGGAACACCAATTAAAACTTCACCTATCCATGTCTAAATCTAGCACAAAAAATTCTAAAAGAAGTAGCACAAAAGAAGGCATCCATTTCATAAACATGGCTATCCCTGCCTTACATGATACCGAATAAATCTAAGGACACCACCGAGAATCTGACATAGATGAGACATGTTATATTTACTTGTCTCAATATTTGCATTTAGACATGACACCTGGGTTTCCACCTGTGAGATCCTCCAACACAGAAGGAAGGTGTGTGTATTATAATAGCTCAGAGTCCGAGAACTGCTGCTTCTCACCAATTCTCTGCAATCCCATCCAAAATGCATATGGCAACCCTTCTTTCTTCTAATGATTTATCCTCATAAAAAAGCAAACAGGTGACATATATAAAAATGTTCTTTTTTCAAAATCTAAGCACATGAACATATGATAAGTATTGAAATAAACTTACTCATATTTACATCATAATAAACTTGATCCTCTGAAAACACCATTAACCTGCACATTGCAAACCATGAAAGTAAGCAGTAATGTTACGCCACATAACTCCCCAAAAATAGCTTAGCTGTTATAGCAATAGACAAAAGCGGCAGAGTACAAAACTTGTCAATGAACTGCTTTGTATAATTTGCCATAAATAAATCTGAATGAAATTTGCAGCCAAATGAAAGTATCTTTTGAGAATCTACCAGAGAATTGCAGCGGATAATAGATGGCACTACACAAATGAATTGCATATAATTCATTTTTTTTATTATGGAGAGAATATCGTACAACCCAGTCCCAACATGGAGAGTTCTGCAACTACGATTAATCCAGCAGAGCCGCACATGAGGGGGTTTCTTAAAGCCAAATCCAATGCTCATGGTGCATGCACAGGTTGGGCAGTTGAAATTTCATAGGATTTAGACATCTAAATCTCACACTAAATAATTTAATTGCTATGTAAATCTGACACTAAAAAAAGAAGCGCGACAAAGTAAAGAATCCTGTATGGAAAACACATTTTGTTATGGGGGCACAACAACACAAGCAAGGGGAGGGAGGTGTATTGAGACATAGATGAAGAGGAGATGGTCACTTAGCAGGCAAAGCTTTTCATGTTTGACGTGGTCGGCATTGCCCCATGTTTGGAGAGCTCCGGCACTGGCGATCCGGTCGGTGGGGGCAGGGATGGATGGCGGAGGAGGCCGTTGTTGGAGAGGCCGGGGAGGGTAGCGGCGGCGAGTCCCATGGGCGTGGCCGGTGGCTGGCGAGAGGAGGCGGTGAGGTGTGGTGAGATGTGGCGTCTTGCGACGCGAGGAGAAGAGGCGGTGTAGGAGAAGGCGGCTGATCATGGGAGAGCATGGCGGCGGCCAAGGATGAGAGGCCGTGGAGAATGGCGGCGAGTCCCATGAGCCTTGATCGGTGGTCGGCGAGAAAGCGGTGAGTGTGGTGAGATCTGGCCGTCTGTGTGAAGAAGAAGGCGGTGAGGAAGGCGGCGGCGAGGATGGCGCCATGGCGTGGCGGTGGCGATGAGAGAAGCGGTGAGGTGTGGAAAGCGACAAAGGGGTGGTGGTGAGAGAGAGGAGGCGGTGTAGGAGAAAGCGTGCAGAATGGGAAAACATGATGGCGAGGATGACCATATAGGATAAAGTGGTGGAGAGAGGCGGCAAGAAGAAGCGGGGGGAGATGGGTGGCGGTGGGCAGTCTTGGGTGTCTTTGGTCGGTGGCCACCAGGGTGCCGTAGAGGAGGCTAGGGTTGGGGGCTGGACGAAGGAATCGGGAAGGATGAGCGGGGCCGAGGAATTGGGTGACTACGGGCGGTAAGGATGATCTCGTCCGTCCGATGGCCCTCAGATCACTTAGAGGGCTGAGGTGGCAAGTTGGTGAAACCACCACCACCACCACCACCACAGGCCTCTTTTTAATAGTAGAGATAATATAGTATTTACTATAGGAGAGTTATTAGGGGGATTTACGTTGTAAATATGGAAACATCGTATCCTTCCGAAAACCAAAAACAATGTATATTTCGGAACAAGAAGAATCTGCTATGTTAACTATTTTTCAATGGAGAGAGTATGCAGCCACTTTAATAAATTTGCAACTCTGTTGTGAGCCTTACAAGCATAAATTTTACAAATTGAACCATCTGCTGCAGAATTTTAAAATATCATTCATTACGCAAGATTATAATTGCATGAGATCTAGGATAACTCAGACCAATCCAGAAGCACATAAATTGAAATAAAACAAAAAGAAAGATAAACTAAAAATTTTACTTGAAACTTGGATCCGGGTGCTTTCTCACGTTTAGATGATGTGGCAAAGTGTGTCACGAAACAGATGAATTTTTCCACTGTCCAGTGAATATGTCATGCTGTCCGTTGACCCTTGAGAGGATTCCAGATTGCTCTACATAATTACGTAATTGGTATCTGCAATTATAGAGAGATTTTTTGGAGGTGACTAACTTTATGATTAGCGAGGTCATGGTATATATTGACAAAATCACTTGTCTTATTTGTATGAAACAATATATCATTATCGTCAATTTTGTATGGGCTCCTTTAATGAATCGCTGGCATGTTACGTTTTATTTTTCATTTTTCATAGTGTAATGCATCAGTTTCTTTTTTTGTTCTCTCTCAGACCAATGAGATATTTTTATTCTTTTCTTAAGATGGGAACTTTTCTTTTGGTGTCTAGACAGACTAGTTTAACAGTTCATTTAGGTGTCCCAAAAAAAAAAATTCTTCCGATGCAGGGTCTGTTGTGCTTACATGCAGGCACAATCCTCGCTAACAGTCTGCTCTACATGCATAGAATTGAGAATTCTATTTCCATCAGTTCCATTTCTGGCGTTTCATGATTTTTTTTTCTCCATTGCACACGCTTTTTCATCCGTGTCAATACTTCAGTTTGATAATGACAACGAATAACTTTCTTTACTTCATTGTAGAGTTTCTTGTATCAGTTATGCAAAGGAGTTGCACATTGCCATAGTCATGGTGTCCTTCACCGGTTGGTCTTTTGGTATCTGATTTATGTTGCTGGACTTGTCAGCCCCATACAGCAATGCATTTGTTATTGAAGTGGTTTATGCTATTCTGGTTGATTTTATAGGGATTTAAAGCCACAAAACCTGCTTGTCGACAAGGAGAAGGGGATATTGAAAATTGCAGATCTTGGGTTAGGCAGAGCTTTTACTGTTCCTATGAAAAGTTACACTCATGAGGTACCATTTACTCATCCAAAAAGTTTTTAGCATGATCTAGCAGGTTGCCAATCTTATTCATATTCTCAATTTTGTATTGTAGATTGTGACACTTTGGTATAGAGCTCCTGAAGTTTTACTTGGAATAACACATTACTCTACTGGTGTTGATATGTGGTCTGTTGGATGCATCTTTGGTAAGCCAAATAGCCTTTTAATCTTTGTTACTAAATATTTTATATTTTTATGCTTGTATTGAAAACTAAGAGTACAGTCTACATACAGCTTTGAGAGCAAAAATGTACTAGCAGATGCATTGTCACATTTGTGCATAATCAATTAGGAGAAAAGGTTCAGTATATTATATATATTACATCGAAAGAGATTTTTCATTTATTTTTGAAAGGTGAACGTAGATCTGTACCAGTAATACCAAATATTTTGACATGCATATTATCAAGGATCCCAGTTAACTACAGAAATCATTATATTAACAATCAAGCTTCATTTTTTTGGGGTCATTCTGTCATTTTGAATAAAAGTGAGTGCTTTAGCTCCAATTCCTCGTTATTGTTATGTTCTTCGAAAAACTGTCCAAGTAAAAGAAAACCATTATAATTCTGCTTCAAGTTCTTCCCTTTCTTTTCTTTACTAAACAACCTTATTCTTCTCAAGTTCTTTCCTATTTTGCTGATTGAAATTTTTTAATACAGCTGAAATGGTCAGAAGACAAGCTCTTTTTCCTGGTGACTCTGAGTTGCAGCAGCTGCTTCACATTTTCAGGTCTTTTTTCCTCCCGATTTGCATGAGTAGTGAGAAGATGTAATTACCATAGAAGTACCTTTGTTAGTTGCTAGGATAGTGGTAATTTGAAAATTCTCTATCCACTGTCTTACTAAAGACATACTGGAAGTCAGAATCTTTTCATGCTTGGCATGATCTGAACATGTTGCCAAACGTGATGAAAATACCCACTATCAATTTATACAGTGGATTACTATGCATTGAGCCCTTGGCTAAAATCTGCTTCTGAAAAGGTTGTTAGGAACACCTACTGAGGAGCAATGGCCTGGAGTGAGTTCTTTGAGGGACTGGCATGAGTATCCACAGTGGAAACCACAGAATTTGGCACGTGCAGTACCATCACTGGAACCTGAAGGAGTTGACTTGCTATCGGTAAATTACAAGACTGATAAGTGCTAAGTTTCTACTTTATATGTTCTCTATATTGGAAAAGTATTGACTTGTCAACTAAATAGGACCTTTGTTTTACGTTCTAAGTTCTCTTTCAATTCAACAACTTCAAGGTGTGCTTGTTGATTCAAACAATGTAAGCACATGTTGGCACAGTTCTCTACATATGTCTTATAATTATTTTGGTTTGAAACCTTAGTATGCCAATGTGATTGGTTTTTTGGGTGTGCATCCTCTGTGTCAAACATGCTTCAGTTCAGTTTGTCCATTCATTTGCCATGACAATATTGATTAAATTGTGAGCAGGGAGCGAAATCAACGTTTGGAATCTAGTTATGACTTCAGGATGTTATAGAGTTTCCCTTAACTCCATGTGTTTGGTTTCTTGCAGAAAATGCTTCAGTATGATCCAGCAAACAGGATATCAGCTAAAGCTGCAATGGACCATCCCTACTTTGACAGCCTCGACAAGTCCCAGTTCTAGTTGTTCCACCATGCCTATATGTGATCTTTAATGTCTTGTTACAAAAAGTGAGGCTTGCGATGGAACAAGGAAATTTGCTTGCCATCTAGGCAACTTGATATTATTTGAAATTCATCGAAATTAGTTTCTGCGTTAGCACTGTTGTATTGTCATGTCTGTGCTTTTTCACAAAACTAATTGATAAGACCTATTTGTGGGGCATATCATATATGTTGCTGTTGTTACAAGATTGGCCATTGATGATTGATTTGGAGGTGGTAACTAGTGTGCTTTCTCTTCGGATACTTGCCCGCCTTTTTGAGTTCTATATCTGGTACTGGTAGTGTCTCAGCGGTATCTTCTCTGACGTACAGCTTGTCAGATGATTTCAGATACACGAATTTTTACTATGTACATTGAGCATTCCATCAAGGTCGCATCTTGTAATTTCTCATCGTCAGGTTTTTTTCGTCTATGAACTGAGATCCTCACATCAACTATACGCACATTAGCCCTCACATCAACTATACGGCTATACGCACTTTAGTTCCAAGCTAACCAAAAAATGAGATAAGAATAGCAGGGAAGTACCACATAACTGAACTGAAAGCAATCCTCGTGATGGATCGCCTGCCGACAGAAATCAACCACCATATTCACAAAAGCTGTAAAAATGACATACAAGAACAACCTAATAACTTTTCCAGTCACATCATACTACCGTACACAAAATTGCCACCACCATTTCAACTGTTTCATCAAACACAGGACACACTGTGCATGAGGCACACGTAATCAATAAAGAACTGACTCTTCTTTCACTCCTTCAATGACATGATTCTATCAAAGCGGATCATTTCTTAATCAGTGATGAAAACAATAATCTAGTATCTCTCCAGAATAAGCATGTAACGGAGCCAGACAAGATGAACTAACAATGATGAAACTAAATTAACCACAATAGTTCAAGCAGACAGCACAGCTATTTTTAAGATGTACAAAAACACTAGGTCAGAGACCACATAGCACATATACTGGTATAAATTTGGGGCAGTAAGACTAGGCTAGCGAAAAGGAAAACTAACATAGCTTACATGTATAACTTCAACTGCTTGCTACTTCTTTAACATCACTAATAGCACTACAGATTCAGATTTCAGAGTTAGCAAAAGTTCCATATTTGCAGATATAGCTGAGACATGCTGTTGCAAGATAGGCAGCCAACAGCAAGTACCAAGACCATGTTCCCAAGGCAGATCTTCAGGGATGCATTATTCAGTTCCAAAAATACACAGCACAGTGCTCGTCAAACAAGAGGAACAGGCTCATTTCTTACCCCCTTCAATAAATAAAGATTTTGGACTGACTGAATCAAAATCAAGCTTACGGCAAATGCTTGGGCTGAGCTTTACAACTTTAAGAGATGGCCTCAAAGGAGCATCTGGGCAGGAGTCTGCAATGCCAGTTAGCAGAGGCTTCGAAATTGGGGTTTTACAGCTTCCAGGTGAACTAGCACATAGCAGATCCTTGCCAGTGGCCTCCAGTGCTTGATTTGAGATAATCAGATCAAGAAACATCTTGGTGATCCCATGAAGAAATCGATCTTCCTCCTCATCAGAATCATCAAAATCATAACTTAATCTTTTAACTGGGTAGTCGCCAGATTCAAAATTTAGCTGCCTACGGGAAGGAACCTCTGTTACCCTGATCACCTTCTTCTTTGGTGCACAGGCTGCCTCCTCTGGTCCTGGAGCAAAAGGATCAAATATACTTTCACGTGGTGTCTGACAACCCAACGCAAGAGTTCCATCTGCAACCTCACTTAAGATAGACAGTTCAAGCTTATCCCTCTCTGGTGGAGTGATGGCCTCAGCAAAATCGCTCTTGATATTTTCAAGATCACAAATTGTAACAAGGGATTCTACATCTTCCTTATTTTCCAAGGGAACTTGCTCACACACACTCTTTTTCACTTCTTCAACTGTTGAATCACAGTTCAGGACTTGTGAAGCTTCAGTCTCATTCTTATCCACTGCATCATCCATTCGGACGAGGTTTAAAATATAAACTTCCTCAGTAAACCACACTGATCTTTAAGATTTATCACTGTGTACTGAAACGAGTAAGATAAAAACCTGCAAATAATGACCAATAGAAAAGTAAGTACCATATACTATTCAGGAAATAACAAAAGAAAATTATTATCAAATCTAAAACTAACCAGGGTACAAAAGAGTACTAGCACTAAGAAAAATATTTTACAGTAGAACATTTCAGACTCAGCATTAAACAAGTTATACAAAAACTGCTAGCCAGGTAATCACAGCCGCTAAACATGTAACAATGTTGTAAAATAATGTTACTAAGGTAACTCTAAATTGTGCGTGTGAGGCATAACCTAATATTTTCTCTACTACTTAAAGGGCCTACTGTGGTGGTGGTGAGTGATGAGTGGTACGTCATTCGTCCTCACCATCCACGCTTCGCGATTCCCCCCTCCCCATTCCTACCGCCTCCATACCCAATCATTCCCAGCCCAGCGCCCCTCTGTCTCACACGCCCCTCCTCGCGCTCTCCCTCGCCCTGCCGCAGGCGTCTTCGCTGCCTACGACACATGCGCCCTTCCGCCGCCGCAGAGGCCTCCGTTGGTCGGATCTAGCGCAGCCACCGCCGGCTCCGCAGCACCTCCTCTGCCCACGTGTGCTTGGTCTTCTCCCTCCGGTGTCGCTGCGGCCGGTCGGATCCGGTCAAGGTCCGCCATCAGTTGGGGAGGGGGAGGAGGGAGCCCGCTCTAGGGAAGAGGAAGCCAGGCGGCGGCGCAGCGCAGAGGAGGAGGAGGAGGAGAAGGAGAGGGAAACGCTGGGAGGAGGGGACCGAGAGAGAGGGAGAGGGGAGGAGGAGGTAGGTCTGAGCAAGTGTTTCCCACCCGGAGGAGGTGCCGCCGTCGCCGCCCCGCACCGCACGAGCTTGATGTCGCCCACGCCGCCGCGCGCTGCTGAGAGGAATGAATGGGAATGGGGAGGATGACAAGCCGAGGTCGCGCCGCTTGATGAATTGAGAATTTTATTTCGCGCGATTTGGACTCCGGATAAAATTCCTCATTTTGCTAGCAGCCTTACGCTGACAGCAGGGGCCCACGGTAGCGTCCGTGGCGCGCCAATTCCTTTGGGGTAGGAATTCCCCGCCCGGAACTCACCCGCGCTAGTATTTCTTTTCACGTGGCGCGCCAACGTTTGGCCGGGCGAGCCAAAGGCCATTTCTGCGGTGTTCTTTTCAGCTTATAAACTAGAAATTTATTATTTTGGTGCGAGTCAAACGATTTAACGTTTGGTAGCTAATTTTTGTAAATATTACTATTTCTTCTCAAATGTCTTAAAATCATTTTTTCTATAATTCTTTGATCCCTCGGATGTCCTTATAGAAGAGTTACAAATTTTTAGCTTACAAACAAACGTAGCTTGTAAACGTAGCTTCTAAGCTGGAAAAAACACTACCTTCGCTAACGTCGATGCAGATGCGGCGAGTTGTCGGCTCTCATTTTTCTCTCTCCCTCTCTCCTATATTTTTCTGGTGGTCAAAGATGTCTCCTCTTTCTCCACCCTTTTGTCCTCCTTTGTCGGTTGTCACCACTTCCCACCGGCCTCCTCTGCCCTTGTGCCGTTGTTTCACGCGAACCTCCTTGTCCTTCTCTCTCTCTCTCTCTCCTCTCTTCGTCCTTCTCCTTCACTCGGTCGCCGTCAGCTCCCCCAATGCTCCTCTGTCTCGCCATTGCTCGACGCAGTAGGGAAGCTATTAGGAGGAGGCGACGTGCAAAGAGAAGCCGATGGGAAGGACGACGTGGAAGGGGATAAGAGGCGGCGCCATAAGAGGAAAGGACGGTAGGGCATGCTGGCCATGTGGAAGTGATGTAGACGGTGAAGGATCTGCCATTAGCCACCTCGTAGCACCTCTACCATCGTCAAAATTGGAGAAGAAGCCACCGCGAGCCATCTCATCTCAACCGCTGCCACGATAATCTCTTGCCTGCCCCGAGCTTCCCATACCATTGCTTGGCCTCGCTATGCATCCATTCGCCACCGCATTGTGCATCCATGGTTGCTGCCGCCTCTGCTCGTGGTTGCGCCGCCACTCGCCTCGAACGGTCCCTCTTTGTTGGCTATTGCCTCGCTCTTCCCCGCTGCTTGGTGAGGATCCGACTATCTAAGAAAGAGAGAGGGAAAGAGGAAGGGGTGGAGAGGAAGTGAGAAGAATGACATGTAGACCCCTGGTTAAAAAACTAGAAAAATAAAATGCCACTTATGCATTCCACGTGTCTACTATGTCACACAAACTACCCACATGTCTGACACGTCACACCAAGGTTACCCTAAACGCTAGGCGTGCGGGGAAGGGCCGCCTAGCGCCTAGGCGGCTAAATAGATTTGCACGTACACAGCTGTTTTGCATGTAATGTGTGACTATTTGACCTATGTACTAATATTTTATAATGTAGAAATGCATTTATATAATATATTTGACATTTCATAAGATAAAATCATATATTTTTTAGAGAAAATCTTCCATATAATCATGTCATAAATTATTAAGCGTCGCCTAGGACCACCTAATCGCTGCCTGGCAGTTGCGTAGGTCCGCCTAGCCGCCTAAGGCGAAAGCGGGGCAGTTGGTCGCCACCTTGCGTCTAGGCGCCGCCTAAGGGAACATTGCATCACACAAAACAACTATTTTGACCGGTTAAAGGACCAATTTGATTTGGTTTTACTAATTCGATGACTAAGTTTATCTAGTAGGCTGGTATTGGTGTTTAGGGGCCAAAACGATACACAAACATAGTTCAAACACCAAATTGATACTTTTTCCTAAACCAAATGATACCCAAATTTCATTGGCATGATCAGAGTTTGGCAGTGAAATATAGAAATGGGCATAGCGTAATGAACCAAACACGTCTATCTAATTATATGCTTATGTGACTTATATCCGTTTTAGAAAGGCAAACATATTTTTTTAGTCCATTTTTTTTTTATCACCAAGGAGCTCTAAAAAAAAGTTAGATGAAGCGAACCAACTCTTGAGGCCACCTCAGGAAGCTCTTAAAGTTTCAAGATAAACAGGGCGAAATATGTGGTGCAAACTACTGTTTTGGTGCAAACCCGTGAAAACTATATCTAAAAGTTTTGTAAATTCGTGAAAAAATTACTGGAGATAAGTCTTGACAAGAACTATACTATCACCAAATCTTAAGACCAAATTCAACTTCGTTTGGGAGTTAAAAAAAAGACAAATTTTGAATGAATAGTTTCATGTCGCTATTTGTTCAAAATTTGTCTTTTTTTATTTCTCAAACGAAGTTGAGTTTGATCTTGAGATTTGGTGATAATATTGTTCATGACTATCTCTATCTCTAGTAATTTTTTCACGAATTTACAAAACTTTTAGGTATGGTTTTCATGGGTTTGCACTAAAACAGTGATTTGCACCACATATTTCGCGGATAAACAGACACCTAGATAAGTTAAATTAGAGAGAACATGATCTTGCAATCCATTTGAATCCGGTTATCAGGCCAATCAGGCCAGAGAACTAACAGGGCTCGGCCCAGTTGACTCAAAAAAATTTTTAAAATAAAACTAATAAAATTCAAAATATATATTGTAAATTGAATAAATGAACTATATTTCATAATAAAGTTAGATATATATAATTATATACATTTTATTTATTAATATTATACAGTAGCGAGCGAACCGGACTGGCTGTCATCCCAACCCGAGCATGATTGGCTGGACTGAACCAGGCCGACACCAGCCAGTAAGCAAGCAGTGTCAAACCGCTCAATTTGGCTCGCTAAACTTTGGCCATTTGGCTAGCTTTACCGGCTAATGGAAAAATTGAGGATTGGACACTCCAAAAATTGGCATTAAATTTACCACTCTTTAAGAGCGAAAAATCCACAGCTCTCTCTAAGTTGGATGAGAAAAATTACTAAAAAATAAATATTACTCTATACATGGCCTTGTATGTGTACATGTGAAAATGAAAACAGAATAGGTTGAATTGAAAATGGCCTAGGAAGTGAAAATGCCATCTTCATCTAAGAACAGTGCAGGACGTCATCTTTAAGCCAAAAATAAGCGTATAACATCAAGGAGGATATCTAAATCATTCTCTCTCTATTCCCCCCCCCCCGAGCTGGTCGGTTGAGACTCAGATAACTCTCTTGCACATCATACCTATCCCATCTACATGAACAGAAATGCTTTATCCAAGAAGATAGAAATAATTCACCTAAAATGCCCAAAAAAAAGCACCAAAAGAGACGTAAATGGCAAATTTTGAATGCTAAGATTTGAACAGTACACGAATCCATGGAAAGATAGGGATATTCGGAGCTAATCTTGGTGAGAGATGTAGAAAAAAAAAGCCAGGAAAGCTTACCTTAGAGGAGATTGGGGGTTGAGACTCAGATAACTCTCTTGCACATCATACCTATCCCATCTACATGAACAGAAATGCTTTATCCAAGAAGATAGAAATAATTCACCTAAAATGCCCAAAAAAAAGCACCAAAAGAGACGTAAATGGCAAATTTTGAATGCTAAGATTTGAACAGTACACGAATCCATGGAAAGATAGGGATATTCGGAGCTAATCTTGGTGAGAGATGTAGAAAAAAAAAGCCAGGAAAGCTTACCTTAGAGGAGATTGGGCTTGACCAGCTGGGACACCAAATTAAGAGCATGTTTAGAGTGGCTTAAGTTTAATTGAAAAGAAAAACTATTTGTTTTTTCTAGATTTTTTAAAATCATGAAGCTCTTAAAGAAATCTTAAAAATAACATAAACAAAGCAAACCAGCTTCCAGAAGCATATTCAAGGACCTCTCAAAGTCTAGCTTAACATTTAACCCACTTCAACTCAGTCAGCTTATTCATTTAGCCCAGCCACTCCGAACATGCTCTAAAGCAGCGAGATAGGAGGAGCCTCTGGCCATCCTAAAAGCACCCTGTTATTTGTGTGTGTCGCTAAGGTACAATAGCACCTTCCTAATTTTATGTTCAAAATGACATTTTTGACCATGTTGTTATCCGTGGTGTAGACAAAACACTCTGTCACAACAACAACATCAAATTTTGCATGACAAAATTGATTGATAGGAATAAATTCTCACATGCCACTGCAAATTGTCCAAATCTCATATGCGTCATCACCTGTGTCTATGACAAATGGATTCAGGGCACACGTGTCATAGAATCAAAGATGACATATACGAAATTGGAATTTTTGTTTGCAACAGCATGTAAGGAATTTCCTCAAATTGATATTGCTATTTTTCTACACCATCGTTGTTGGTGTGGCGTCTAGCTTGCCTAAATAGGCCCATTTTATTCTCCGTGACATAGCCAAAACGCTCTGTCACTACCATGTGGGGATGAAAATGGTCCGGATCATATCCGGATCGGATCCGTATCCGGATTTTATCCCATATGGTAGTCATTTTTCTATCCGAACAAAATCTGGATCCAAATCCGGACCGGATCCGGATAATTTTATGGGTAATTAATCCGGATATGGGATAGGAGATATCTGACGGATCCAGGTACCCGTGGGAAATTTTCGGATATAAGTATGCGGGTATCCGAATCATAATCCAACCTAACTTTTTTTAATGGTTACTTGTATTAATAATATGTGACATTCTTTGACCTATACATTCCTGCATGCATGAGCTCACTATTCATGGGAATATCATTGTATATATGACATGTTACATGTTGTGGATAGATAATATCGAGAATAGCCTATGTCTATTTTTTTTCCCAACCAACTAAGAGAATATGGTAATACCCAGTATCCGATCCGGTATCCGACCTGGTTCCGACCCGGATCCGTATCTGACACAATCCGGATCCGACACTATCCAGACCCGGATCTGGATCCGGTTAAAAAAATATGGGACAGATACGGGATGACCACTATCCGGTCCGGATCCGGACCGTTTTCACCCCTACTACCATGTCATGAAATTTCACATGACAAAATTGATAGTGCTATTTTGCCACATCTTTTCTAAAATTGAACGACATTATGAAAAAAAATGCTCATTTCCTTAATTTGTTGTATAGTTGTATACCTACATAGTTTTTTAATATGCTATGCTCATTTATATAAGAATTTACATTGAAAGATGGACCTAATCTTTCGTTGTCTAGGTATGCAAGCTGCAATTTCTAGTATACTATATTGTATTTTCTTGATGATGTTTCATGTTTTGTTCTATAATGAATTATATGATTAAAATATCATATCAATTTTGTATTTGTGTTCTACTTTTTATTAATTGCTCGGTGTAGCTATATTTTGGTAATTTCACATAAGTTTTAGTACATTAGATTTTAACTCAGGGCTTGCCGATATCCTATTTCCGCCATTGGTCGGCACAAACTTCTTCTCAAGATTTGGCAATAACATGACCTCCTTCCCAATATTCCCTGCCTCAAATTCTACAAAGTTCCCTAAGCCCTCTCCATCTAAGCCAAGGCCCGTCACCACATATGGTCATGGCATTGCATGCACACCATAGAGAGGGAGATGAGAGCAGGCTTGGCGTTGAATGTGCACTGAAGAGAAGCTTGTGGAGAGGCGAGAGAAGTGCCCGGAGGTAGGTGACAAGGTCAACAGTGACGAGCTTGGGCACGAGGGTTGTCACGGTGTTGCAAATGTGAACAGTAGGGAGATCGCGAGAATGAGTGTGGGTGGGATGATAGACGATGGCGAGGAACAATTGGAGCTCATCGGTGTCCAAACCACGTGCAACCTCATCTATCTCAGTGGCGACCATGACTTGCTTCTTCTTAGCGTTGGTCCCATCGCTTGTCGTCAAATGATTGGGTAATTGTTAGCATGTAATGTGTTAATAGCAAATGTCTATATGAAATGTGGGTCCCATAGATCTAGAAATTTAATTAAAAATAAGATTCGAGGTGTGATACATATGGACATCATGGGTGTCGCCACACCATACCACATGTTTGGTTGTCCACCATATCACCAAAATCATCACATCATACCACGTGTACACCATATCACCCAAAACCATTCTTTGACTGGTCAAGTGGCCATTTCTGCTTAGTTTTGTTAATTAAGAGACCTAATTCATCTGGGTTTGATGTTCATAGACCCAAACGTGTCAATATCCATAGTCCAGGGATGAAAAGAAGACTTTTTACTTTTACTAGTATAGATTAAGTAACATGTACCATGCCATCTTTACTAGAATTTTGTTAATTACAAGTATCACAAATATTCAATAAATGAACTTAAAATTTGATGCAATGAATGTTCTTTGAAAACATACAATGAAAGGCAGACATGTGATACAATGTAATTGGGCATTGTAGAGGTAGGGAAATATGTGATGCGCTTTCGCATTTTATTCCTCCTCCTCATCTCTATTGGCAATTTGCCATGAACATCACATTGGTATTTTTTTTAATTATGGATCAATTAAAGCATATAATATGTCATTTATTAGGATTTGTTGAATTATGTGTATCATGGAGATTCAATAAAAAAACTTTTAGTTCTATGCGATGAATATTTTCTACAAACAAACAATGAAAAGAGGACACATGATACAATGTAACCAAGCACGTGGGTGGACAAATGTGTGATACACCTTTTCATTATATTCCCTCCTCCTTGTCTATTGGCAGTTTGGCATGAGCAACTTGTTGTTATTTTTATATGGATTAATTTAAATATATTGTGATGTTTATTAGGATTTTGTGAATTAGGAGTATCACCAAGATTTGATAGATGATCTTTTAAAATTTGATGCCTAAATATTCTCCAAAAACAAACAACAAAGAGTGGACATGTGACACAATGTAATTAAGCACGCATCTCTATTGGCAATTTGGCATGAACAACTTGATGGCAACTTTTGTTTATTATGGATTAATTAAAATGTATCATGATTTTTATTAGGATTTCATGAATTATGAGTATCATGAAGATTCACTAGATAAGTTTTTTAAAAACGATGTGAAGAATACACAAAAACGAACAATGAAGAGTAGACACGTGACATAATGTAATCAAGTTGATATGTGGACAGATGTGTGATACACTATCCCATTTTATCCCTCCTCGGTCCTCCCTGTCTTTTTTGGAAATTTGGTATGAACAACTCGCTTGTATTTTTTTATTATGAATTAACTAAAGCATGAAATATGATGTTTATTAGGATTTTGTGAATTTATTACAAATACAACAAAGACTCGATAAATAAACTTTAAAAATTTGATGGAATGAATATTCTCCGAATATAGACAACGAGGAATGGACACGTGACAAAATGTAATTGCACATGTAGCGTGGGAATATGTGTGACGCTTTCTCATTTTATTCCTCCTCCTTGCCTCTATCGATAATTTGGTATGAACAACTTGTTGATACGCTTTTCCATCTTATCCCTCCTCCCCGTCTCTATTGGCAATTTAGCATGAGAAAATCGTTGGTATTTTTATTATGGATTAATTAAAAGAATATGGTGATATTTATTAGGATTTAGTAAATTATGAGTATCATGAAGATTCTATGAATTAACTTCTAAAATTCCATGCAAAATATTTACTGAAAACAATTGACAAAGAATGGACACAATACAATATAACCCGTGCGTATGGGTCGTACGTCGTGCTCCTAACCATAAGAGAGTCATCATTTTGCAATGCTAGTAAGCCAACAATGGAAAGAGAGATTGGTTTTTTCGGTCATGTATAAAACATACTAGAAAAGATAGCGCGCTAGCGCACGTGTCCCGGTTGTTCCGGTGGACGTAAAATGTGTGGTTGGATTAAACTGTCTAGATGACAGAGCCATGAAGACTAAAGATCAAGAAAGCGTTACCCAAAGAAATAAAATTTAAGCATATTTGAAGGCCCAAGGAAAAACCATATTATTTCCCTCTATGTCTTCATAAAAGCAGTTAAATAAATGCTAAAACAACAGAACCGATAAAATTAGTCATGCTCATGCTCATACAACAAACAGAAAATTTCTTGTATGATAAGTATATGAAAGCCATGCTCATGCTAATATTTCTGATGAAACAAACGATGGAGAGATACAGTAGGGTATAGCCTACTATTCCATTCTTCTAGCTGGAAGAAAATAAAGAAGGATATGCTTTGCTGTTCAACTTTAACTTGCACATTATCTCTCTTTGAATGAGTTGAGGAGTGTAGCCTCAGAACATAATCATACAACAAACAGAATGGCCATGTTAATATTCTGTATATCTTAACTAAGATAGTGGTAACACCATTCATATGTTTTTTGTAACTGTACAGTGCATATGTGTATCTTTAGTAAGTCTGTTTCTTTATTCTTTCCATATATTTTTTTGTTAGGCATCAAAGTGTAAAATATAAAGGTGTAAAAGTAATAACATACAGGTGGGCAAACATGTCTAGTATATTAATCTTCTCCAACATGGAAAAGGCTAAAACAAACCTAAAGATTTAGGTGGTACCCCTGATTGCTAAAAAAGGTATTATAGCACATGAAATATATTGTCATGTACTTAGAAAAGAACAGCTATGTCATGTAAAGAGTTGGCCTTAAAGACGTAATTCACATGATTTGGTAAGCTAGGAATGTCCGATTGAGGTCATGACTAAACAGGGTTTTCAAAGGAGATGAAAAGATTAAGATGTCCTATTTGTTTGAATCTTCTTCCACAAAAGTCATACTCAATGTTCTGTGGGGTAGAAACATCCTACTAAGTTGACAGCATGAAGAACCATTGAGTAATCTGTCTTTGGTGTTTTTTTTTCAGTTTGATTAAGCAAAACAAACATAACATTAAGAAATTAAAGGGAAGGAACAGTTCCTACGCACAATGCAATAGACCAAGATGGTTTAAAGAAATCTGTTCGTGACTAAAAAAATAATAGCATCAGGCAGGCATTGGGACAAACATACCTATAGTCAGAGGTCATGCACTCTTTTTCTGTTATGTTACGAAGCGCAAAATTGTTAAACCCATGGGCTTCAATAAATCTATCAAAAAATGGCCTTAAGACATGTAGGTTGCTAACTTGGTTATGAAACAGACCCATGAGGTAATATTTTCTGCAAGAAAATATGAAATAATAACTAAGGGCCATAGTAGTGGCATGGTACACAAATAGCAAACTGAAACGGGCAAAAATAGAAAGCTCAAGATGGACTCGAAGATAGGAAAATGACCTCATAGGGCTTAGACCTGTTATGTGTAGTTAGCATTGGCAGCGATTTATTAATATATTGTTTGTGTGATTTCGAAAAATGTAGAGCAACCATGAATTTCATATTGGGTCACAAATTAGAAGTATCACTTTTCGCTTTGATAACTATTTATTTGTGATAATCTATATATGTTCACTAAACCGTTCTTGCAAAAAGGTGACCAAATAGCTTTATGCAATGGAAGAAATAATTGTAAAACAACATGGCTCACAAGATTTCTAAGGCAAACAAACTAAAATAGAGAAAGGAAGCATCAATCCGCAAAAAATTATGAGTCCTGCCTCATTTACTTAAAAGGCTAAACAGTTTAAGGACAACTCTATTATTGTGCTATCGTTATTCCTTCCGACAATCAAACCTCCTTTTGTAATGTACTTCTCTACATGGCAGCTGAGTTTCTCAAATGCAGAAGCTAGAATTAGGCTCAAATGTAGCATTACAAGCTAATAATGCCAACAACATAGGTAGTGGAAAATTAAGGAAGCATACTTGGATCTTTCCGGTCCATCTTTTCCAACACGTAGGGGGTCTCAGATCTGATGAACCATAAATTATAGATTGTCAAGATATGCTTGTTAAATGGGATTGATAGAACTTGCTCTACCATATTAACGAAACAAAAAGTAATCATAGTTGGCTAAGCCACTGGACCAGGTATGACAAATAAAAATATTTGGTGACACAATTAGAATCGGCAATAAGAGCCTCCGCCACCATAGATGGTCAAACTATGCAGAGAAGTATGATATTACCTGATTAGTGAATTGCACGGCTATGTATTTACTGTGATCAGCAAAAGTACCTTCAAAACATGACAGTGAATTTGAAAATTTTCATGATAAATAAAAAAGAAAGGTTGGGAAAACTATACGATGACATCTAGATTAAAGTTTTAATTCATCTTAATGTCTGAGATGAATTGAAGAGTAAAGTAAAGGCAAAAACAAATGTTCAGTTATGTGTGCATTGAACCAATGTGCTAGACATATAGCAAAAACCACATGGTTGTAACTAAAGAGAGGCAATTGAACTAAGCCTCTGCAACATAGCTAAAAGGCAAGAAAAACTTGTAACTAAAGAGAGGCAATTGAACTAAGCATCTGCAACATAGCTAAAAGGCAAGAAAAACAGTAAACAATGTCTCCTTCACAATCACATTACCATAACCAATGAACATGATTTTTGAAAAAAAGAACTAAACTAACCAATTAATTGGTAACTTCTGAATAAAATTTGTGAGCGTGATTCTTTGTCACGTGAGAATATGAAAAAAAAATATTTATAGGTAAACAAAGGTCTTTCGTCCATCAACTTCAAGCACTGACCTTGTTTAGTTGTGCCACCTCTTGAATGTACGTTGACAATTCCTTAGTGTTTAGGACCTTGAAACAATGAAAGAGGGTCAACAATTAAAGTATTATGAAGATGAAATTAGACCCAAATAATGATATGGTCATGTAATAACATTTCGGAAGACCACCAAATCAAGGTTTGCATATGCAAAGAAAATAATAGAAAAGGTCACTAAGCCACGGTTCTTGATTCAAGAGGTGCTCAGTTTCTCACACCTTTGATCCACGCCGCATTAAGCTCTCCAACGCTGCCGTCCTCCTCGCCAAGAACCACCTGAGCACCGTCGAGGCCGGTCGGATAAGGCACGCCGTTGAGGAGGCTGCACCTTGCCGAGGTTCGCTAGGTTTTGGAGCGCCGGTGGGTCGACGGACTGCCCGACGTGCCGGTGGTGGTGAGCCGCTAGCGGGAGCAAGGGGACGGTGGCACGAGGTCACTTGCTTACCGGCACGAAGGCCATCATCCCAGAGGCCATCACGGCTAGACCCGACCGTCGCCGACATTGTCATGGCCAGATTCGGCTGCATGTGACGTCGTCATGGTCAGAACCGGCCGTCGCCTACCCCGCCACTGCACGGTGGAGCCGGTGCTAGGGAAGGTGGGGCCGTGTGGAGGAGAGAGGAGGGAGGAAGAGTGGATTAGGGAGGAGGCGGAGCGGTGGGAGATGGGGCAGGCGGTGACGGGGATATGCCACGGAGGGGTGGCGCGGCGGGCGAGACGGGGAGCGGGCTAGGTGGCAAGGTGGTGGCGGTGGAGAACACCATGGCGGGGGCGGGACAAGCAGCCTGGAAGGAGGAGGAGAAGAGAGAGTGAGATGAGATCGGAGGCAGTCGGGGAGACGGGAACGGGACGGACGGGCGGAGCCGAATGAGGAGGGGCTAGGGTTTGCGTGAGCCAGCGTGGGAGGAGCATGGGTTGAGCACGTAAAGTGGCGGGGGCAAAGCGTAAAACGGCAAAGGACGCAGGCCGCTCGATCGACGATCCTACGGATACGGATACTCTGAGACCAGCCCGCAAATCATAAAAAGACTTGGTTTTTTTTTTTGCATAAGCACTCGGTCGAGGCAATCTGGCCGTCCGATCAAAGCGACGGGCAAATTGGACGGCAGTGGTATATAGATAATATGGTCAACGAAACAACCATAGAGATAGAACGAATGTAACCAAAATAAAAGAGTAAATTGCACTACAAGTTCTTACAGTTGTCCCATATTTCTGCTTAGGTCCAACACTTCTAAATCCAGACATTTGTGTACACGAAGTTGCATTACCATTTCAATTAGATCCAAAGTAGTATGAAGATAGTGGTTTGATGATATGGGCTACCTAGAGAGAAAAATATGGCCACAGATTACCACATGTCATCCTAAATCCATAAAATAATAGAATTAAACTTAAAAATTCATAAAAATCTTAAAAATCCTAAAATTTTAAAAAAATCCTAAAATTCGTAAACAAAACCACAAAAATTATTAACATTCATAAAAAAGTTTAAAAAATTCTACAATTGATAAAAACCTAAAAGACATAAAAATCTTACAAATTCCTAAAATTCGTTTAAAAACCTAGAATGCGATGATTTTCTAAGTTTTTTAAAACAAATTTTATTTTTTTTTTATGAATTTTAGGATTTTCTAGGTTTTTGTTAGAATTTTATTTTTTTTGAAGTTTAAAATTTTTACGGATTTTAGGATTTTTAATGAATTTTAGGGTTTTTAGAGTTGTTTATAATTTTTAAAATAATTATTAGAAATTTTTAAAGACTTTTTAGAGTTGTTTAGAATTTTTTACAAATTTTTAATTTGAATTCGATTTTTTTATGAGTTTAGGATTACCTGTGGCCATATATTATGCTGATTAGTCAGCTAATGCCATCGAAATTATCCTCTCCATACTACTTTGGACCTAATCGAAACAGTAACGTAACTTCGTATACCCAAATATCCGGCTTTACACATTTTATACATAAACACAAACATAGAACAACTTTAAAGAGCTGTGATGCTCAAAGAAAAACCCTCGCAACAAGCTTAGGGTGGAATGCAATCATGCATAGGACGTGCATTGGCTTCACAAAGATAGACGATGCATGTCCCATTCATTAACGCCGAGAGGAAGGCATTGACCATTTGGACATGGATATCCAATCAACTGAGCTGCTAAGCACAATCATAGAAAAAAAGATGTTTCAAGTTACAAGAGCAACTCAATGGGTTGCCTCGGCGATGAAAATGTTTGAAACATTAAATCAAACTTTCATAGGGACGGCACTTTCAACAAACACGCGCCATTACATAGCAAATTTGGTATCAGCAAGTAATATATACTGGATATCTAGAACATAGACCACCAGCTTCTTTTCGACCCTACCTGTGCCGCAGCTGCACCTTGGGATCTACGGTACAATTGCCTTCTACCACTGCTACTACTAGTAGGGTTTGTGAAGCACAAAACTAGAGCCAAACTGACAAGGGTTACAACTGGAGCAGCTGCAATGAACAGCCATCTACTGTGGCCACGAGCTCTGTTTGGCTGCTCTGCAACATGGGCATCATGTTCACTTGCATTAGTCTCTTCCACTGTACCACTGGTCGTATGATGGGTTCCAAAATCCTCTGGTTCATCAGAAATTTCTTCAACAATTTCCAGCAGACGGGTGTGCTCTGTATCATGGACGCTTCTTTCACTGGCTGTGAATCGCTTGGACCTCTCATATTCTGGGTCATCTGTAGGAAGCTCATATCGGCAAACTGGACAAGTATTCCTAGAACTAAGCCACGGCAAGATGCATGATGAATGGTATAGATGCGTGCACGGTAGCTGTATGGCTCTAGTTCTTGTGGGCATTTGGTCTTTGCAGACGGGACAGACCACACTACCATTTGTCTCATGGCTTGTGGATATAACCACAGAGGGTAGATTTTCAACAAAGGATGTTGCTGCAGGTGGAGCTCCTCTTCTGGAATTATTGTCCTCAGCAAATTGCTCAAGAAGCATCTCAAACTGTCTTGCGTCAACATAATCACCAGGATTCCCAACAAAAGGTGTCCTGATTTCTGGCCCTTCCACATCTGCCATCAAGTTGGTCACATTTGCCGTTTGGCTTACAGTCACTCTCCAAGTCCATACACCATCTTCAGACTCCTGCCGGCTCAACGCAATTGGGCCAAAGTCACGTGATTGCTGCTGGTGGTCCTGCATGACGTCAACTGCTTCACCGAAATCAGACTCTTCTTCTTGGTCATCTGAATCCCACTGATCTATTCCAGCATTCATGGGATCAATATCTGTATCTGTGTTCATGTAGCTCTCATTGTCAAGTTGAATGACCATCTCCCTCCCCATCATACTATGTTGATCTAGAAAAGCATCTGAGTCCCCACCATAGTCACCAAAACTGATGTTTGATTCGATTTCACCCAACACAGAATCAACATAACTGAGACCATCACTCTCATCATCTGAAGCATGCCATCTTTGGGATTGATTTGGTGTAGAATTATAAGATGCCTGCTGCCGCACAACTGTCAAAGAATCAATATCAGCATCATGACCATGTCTAGCTAAGTTAATCAACTGGGAGAACTGCTGTGAGAACATGTCCTCGATGGATTCAAGACTTGCAGTCCTGGATCTCCTCCTTCTTGGTCTTCTCTGCCGATAAGTGCTGGTTGTTACATCTCTTTCATTGTCATTAAGCACAGTCATCTTGCACTCCCTGCATATAGCTAAAGCTTCAAAGCTATCGGTCACCTCAGTATCCAAAGTAAAAGGTCTTGTGCAAACGAGGCATTGAACATCTGGTTGGCTGGAATGGAGCTCATAGTTGCTAAATAGTCTTTGATTGTCTGACATCGGTATCTCGTACTAGTAAATTTGACACACTGAAAAGTGTCAGCAGCAAGCCAGCAAATATAATAAATGGGAATTCAACCTGTTAAAATTGCTGGATCAGGTGCTCATTCTATATGCAGTTGAGCACATTATAAAGTTCTGCCCAGCTGTCAGCCTGAGCCTGCAAAAGAAAAGCAAGTGGTTGGTGTGGTTATCACACAGTGAAAGAAGAAACAATATTGTGCTTATGCAGCATATACTAAATCAGATGACTATGAGAATCATAGACATGGGATCTCATTGGATAAGCAACTATTAAAAAAAAGAGTAAATTACATGGTGGGTTACTGAACTTGTACAGGTGGTTCATCTAGGTCAATAATCCAGATTAAGCGGGTCATCAACACCACCATCCATACCACCTCGTAATGAATCATGACTATGGCCAATCATCGTGCTAGCATGGCCTTCCTCTGCATGCGAGACCCACAGACGCACACGCCTACGAAGTGGGATGAGGATTTCGCACCGGTCCAGTAGGTACATCTCTATTCTAAATTTCTAATTCCCAAGTCCTCTATCCAAGCACATCCCAGTCGCCATTTCCTTCTCACGAACCGTAACCTGATCCCCATCTCCTTCTGCTCATTTGATCCTCCATCTCTAGACCACTCCAATTCCGACCCTTCATCTCTAACGCATTCTGATCCCCATTCCCTCCACTTGATTTTTGCTTCTGCGGTGGATGGAGCTAAAGAGAGGAATCAGGAAACTACAGGTTACAATTTCACTTGAGGGACATCCATGCAACCACCACATCAGCCAACAAAACTGGAACTTTTTTTTTTCTTTCCAAATTGTCTCCCATAGTCCCCACGGCTCCCCTCATTGACACCTACATAAAAGCTACGGGTTCGATCCCGTCGAGGGATAAATTGAACAAATTCCTAGAGAAATCCGGATCAGAGCTAAGGTATATCAATCGAACGCGGCTAAGAATCGAGCACCATGGCTGCACATCAGAATCAGGCCCTCCAAACGGAGCAGAAGTAGTAACCAATCACAATCAGACGGGCCTGCCTAATCGGATGAACAGTAACGCCGCTGCTGGACTGCAGCAAAACGGCTTCGGAAATGGCGGAAGCCATCGATTTCCGCAGGCTTGATGTATGACGCATCGCATCGCTCAACGCACAAGACGAAGGATTTGAGGAAGATTACGTGGAGAAGCTCGGGCGGGCGGGAGGAAGCCACGAACGGAGCGGCGGCGATCTGGAGGAGGAAGACCACGCACCCACCCCTGCTCACTCGATCTTGGAGTTGGGGAATGGAGTCTGGGGGAGGAGGTGGTGGTTGAGATTTGTGAAGTGAAAGCCTCTGCTTCTCTCCCTCTCCCTCGAGACGAGACGACGAGGAGAGAGGAGGAGGATGAGGTGGGGCTCGTGCTTAGCAATGGGCCGGGCCCACTAGGCCCGTCTAACGAACCCTAGTCCAGCCCAGCTAGGAAAATTTTTTTTTTGGTTTGTTCAACTTGTGAATGTTAAGCTGTGTCTACATTTCATGGAGAGAAATAATTGTACAGGATTAAAAAAAAAAAGGATAACTGAGAGACGGGAGATGCGTGTAGGTTTTCAACTATATACTACACGATATTTTCTTCAGGAGGCTGATTCAATCATTCAGTCACTATGATATTATGTAAATATCGTTTGCTCCACCAGTTCATACTATAGACTGAGACGTCCCTGTTTCAGAAGCGGGCAAGTTTGGGGGCGACAATATGACGAGACCGTTCGATTCAATGAATCTTGGATATTTTTTACTAGATATTTTGGGGGATTGCCATCTTGGCTCTAGGTTTGCAGGCCCTCCCAGACTGTTGCACTTGAGAGGGGTGACTTGCAGGCATCGATATTCTTCAAAGAAAAAATATTCTAATTGGCACAACAACTTTATTTTGAACTATTTGGCTATGTCGTAGTGATACCATATTTGATATACATATGAATATATCCTTTATATTGGGTGTTTTTAAGGGAGCCCACTGGCTAAGGCACTAGACTTTGCTACGAAAGGAAGATGATAAAAAGGCGACTCTTGACGCATGCCATTCACCGGAGGTGGTGGAAATGAAATTATTCAGTAATCATGGTTGGAGAACAAATCTTAGATTATACTAGGCTATGAAGTCATGCTTTGCTTTGGCGCCTTTGTCAAGTTGTGCTTTACTTTATTGTCTTTAATATATTGTTGTATGTGGGAGTCTGTTCTAATGTATTGGCTGTGCTTGAAAACTTTGTAACATACTTGTGGTTCTGTATATCTCACGATGTAGAGACCGAAATTTTATTCCATTATAAGAAACAACAAGATTTTTTAAACAATTTTCTCACGACAAGATTTGACTTCCTGGAATACGGTGACAAATTGGTCTCATGTTTCACTACAATTACTCTGCTTGTCTCTGACAATTCGCAGATCTATCTACGTGACTACATCTTTACTGCATATGTATTTGCAAAGGTAGCACAGATCAGACGGCTGCTTGGACCACTTGCTCTTGGTCGTTCGGAGTTCCAAAGGCTCTCCGTAGGAACCGCTCAACAACTGAAAGGAATTCTTCCACTCGCTCCTCCTGGGGCAAATGCCCACAGTTCTTGATCACCTCAAATACTGCACCAGGAATCGCCCGCGCTACGCGTTCAGTGTTCCAAGCAGGAACAAGGCGATCGGTGTCGCCAGTCACCACAATCACTGCCAATGGTGAGACAGTTAAAACTGTTCTGAAACTAATGCCTTGTTATGAGTTGCAGGTTAGATTATCCAAACCATTCATCACAATTTTCTTAGAACACTAGCACAATTATATAGTTTTGATTGATTGCGTATCCGTGAAGAAGACCAAAAGAAGAAGCATATGCTAGAACCTGGGCATGAGATTTCGGAAAGCCTCTTTGAGACTGGCACCCTAGATGTGGATAAAGAATCTGTGATCATGGATATAGTGTACTCCAGGAGAGCCATCTCCCAACCCCTAGATCTCAGTGGCTGAAAAAACGAGCATAATTTTCATGCACAACAATATGAGTAGGTAATTTGCAGACTTGGCTGAATTGTCACACAAAAAACTTACCTTTGTGTACCCTTGAATAACATGATCAGTTACTCTGCTTGCATCGTACCACGCATTACGGACACCCAGTATACCAAATTTATCCATGAGCAATCTCACCTAAGCCACCAAAGTCCAATCAAGAAAACAAAATGAAACCACAAAATTGGCAGCAAAGAGAAGTATCTGTATTTTGATTATTTTATCAGGAAAACGATAATATCTAACATCTAGTGGTACTGTGGTAGTTGAGAGAAGTTGCAAGATTTGTGTGGACTTATGGAACAAACAAAAGCTAGTATTTGAGTATACATGTTTTTTGGTGAAAACTTAGAAAATTTTTACAAGGTACTGCTTTCGTGCCATCCAGTTGAAATCATCCAATGCCATATCAATTAGTGGAAAACAAAGCTTTTTTTTTTTTTGCTGTTAGTGGGTAGTGACCCATCAACCTCAGTGAACTCAATTCATCAACAGCACCATCAAAAAAGAACATCAATTCGATTTATTTCCATAGGAATCTGGACTATATATCAGCAAAAAAAAAAAAACTTACCAGAAGCACGCCAAATGATGATCGAAGGAGAGCAGTAACGGCTCTACAATACAAAGATTTCACCACATCCTGCACTGCCATTACAATCTTCAGAACCACCCTTGCAAGGCGCGCACATATCTCAAGAAATCCTCTCCAAATCCTAGCAAATGGACTTGGCAGTGCATTGTTATCATCAGAACCCTTTTGCTTCCGCCCCTTTTGTTCCTCTACACCGTTCCCCTTCACACCCTTCCTTCCGAAAACCGGCACAAAAATTGCCGGCGCAACCAGCACAAGCGCCGCCACCCGTTCCGGCGCCTCAAAGTACGCTTCTACTGCGACAAGGCAACCAGCTGAGTGCCTGGGATCCAAATCATCGCTCACGTCTCAAAGAGTGGCATATGATCAATTTTCCCACAGAACAATGCAATGCACACTGGGCGTCCTTACCCGACAAGGACGGCCTTCCCGGCGCCAAGGTGGTCGATGAATGCCAGCGTGGCCATGACGGAGAACGCCATGGAGTAGGGGTTGAGAGGCTTGGTGTCATCGCCGCATCTCCAGCCGACGCGGGACGTCAGACCGAACGCCGGCCGGTCGAAGGCGAGAACCTTGGCGCCGGCGATGCGGGCGAGCGGCCGCATGACGCGGCTCCAGGAGAACACGGACGCGCCAAATCCGTGCAGGAGCACTATGGGCAGGCCGATTTGGCTCCGGCCGGCGCTTTCGTCCGAGGATTGCTCTTTCGATTCCACCTCATGGGTGCAGATCTTGTGGTGGACCCTTACGCCATTGATCTCGTAGAAGCTGCTGTCCGGGTCGGCGAGCGCGTCCGGGTCGAGGAGGTCGTCCTGGTCAATGCCAGCCACGCTCCGGCGGCCGCGGCGGCGCGGCGGCATCGCGGCACTGTCTTGGACTGGTCCTGCATTTGCTCTGGGGTTTAGCAGTAGCAAATCTGCGGTGCTTATTTGGGGAATGTTCAGGTTTTTTTCTGCAAACGCTTGGCCACTCCATTGAAACAAAAAAAGCTGCGATCTTGAGCCATTTTCTGGGGAGAATATCCCAAAATTTTCTCCAGCAAGATCACATCGTCTTCCAAAACACCCATTTTAAGCATCTCTGATCCAAAGAATAAAAAAAAAAAACTTTCACAAAGAAAGCAAACAAAATTATTACCTGCGGGGAACTCGGCGGCGGCGGAGGCTGGAGGAGGACCGGCCGTCCGGCGAGCGCAGAGCGGCAGACTCTTGGCGGAGGCAGCAGCGCGGAGGTGGCGCGCGACGGCGGGTGTGGGTCGGAGTGAGTGGGGAAGAAGCATCTCCTTCCCTGGAGGAGTCGAGGCTCGGGGCTGCGGGAAGCCGACGTGTTGTCTGGAGCGCGGTGGAGTGGATTGCGTGGGGCCCACCTGCAGCCACACAGTTGTAATCTGCAAACTAGCGATGTATCATTATTTCTCATAGTTTTAATGTTTTGGACAGCGATGCTGGTGTCCGCTAGCACATGGATCCATAGATTTTCAAATTGATATATGACACACATTCTTGGAACAGATTGCATATGCACCACTGTAGGCAAACAGACAACCAAATGTGAAATTTCCAATAGGATACTGTAATGACTTTCACTCGCATTGTCTCATTGATAATTGGAGTTACTCTGGGGCTTTTGTCCTCCTAGATAACTACAAAGTGCAGGAATTCTTAGCTAGTACGTTTCCACATGCATCTACAGCAAGCTCACTACATGGCTATAACTTGTTTGTTTAGCCATATTGAGCTAGGCAAAGCAAGGCCAAGCGAGCAATGGATCCAAAAATAACAAAATCTGTTCATACTTATCCTAAGATGGAGAGACAAAAATGAAGATCCATGTCATAGCAAGGCTTTTTCCAACTGATGAACCTATCATGAAAGGACGCCGCTAGAAAATGGTATCCCATTTTTGTTGTTTCGAACATAATAACAAAGCGACCAAAAGAAACCAATTAACACCACACAACTCCATCCCGACAGTGAATAGTAACCATCTTTTCCATTATCCACTTCTATTTGGTGCGCCTTGTCCATGGAGTGGTGGGGTATCTTATATCTTAAGTACCATATACCATGTGTAGTATCATATATCAGATATCGTCGAGCTTTACGTATCATCGAGTATTGAGTATCATTGAGCATCGGGTGTCATCGAGCTTGGGTAGTCATCAAGTATAGAGTATTATCAAGTATTAGATATTTTCGAGCTTCTGATATTGTCAAGTATCATCAGTATCAGATAACATCAACAAGCGTCATAAATATTATGTATTAACGAGCTTTAGGCATCAACCAATATTGGGTATCGTCAAGCATCGAATATTGTCAGGTATCAAGCATCGTTGAGCGTCAAGTATTATCGAGCTTCGGGAACCCTGAGTATCGGGTATCGCTAAGCATCGGGTATCGTTGAATATTGTGGCATTGTCGAGCATCAGATATTGTCTAATATCGGATATCACGTATCAAGTGTCGTCAAGTATTGGGTATCATCGGGCATTGGGCATTGGGTATTATCGAGCATCAAGATCATTGAGTATCGAGTATTGTGGAGTATCAGGTATCGTCAATTATCAAGTATTGCCAAGCATAAGGTATTGTCAAGTATCATGCCATTTTCAACCATTGGGTTTTGAGTATAAGGTATTGTCAAGCATCAAATATCATCAAGTATCGGGTATCTTCGAGCATTGGGTATTTGGTATTATCGAGCATCAGGAATTTGGTATTATCGAGTATTGAGTATTATCGAGCTTTCTATATCATTAAGTATCGAGTATCATCAGCAAGTATCATAAGTATTAGGTATTGTAAACAAGTATCATGAGTATCAGGTATATATGTTGTCAAAAAAAGTATTAGGTATATATCATCGAGCTTTAGGTATAAACATAATGTATGCATCGAGCGTGGTGCATCGTCAAGTATCAAATATCGTTGAACAATGGGTATTGTGAAGTATCAGGTATTATCGAGCTTCTGGTATTATCGAGTATTGGGTATTATCACAGGTATCATAAGTATCAGGTATCATTAGCGAATATCTGTAATAGCCCAAAAAGTGGGTCTTTTGGAGCCTTAGTCATGGCTGTAATAATGGTGTATTTTTGGTAAATATTTTCACCTTATTTTGGTCATAACCTAGAAAGCCTCACAATATATATACACACACACGTGCTTAAGCCCGCATGCATTATATAGGTAATATTATCTTTAATAATAAATCTTTGAGCCATTTAAATAATTTATTACCCTTAGAGAAACCTTAAATTGAACTCATATAAAATCTAAGCCAAACTGGGAAGTTTAGTTTTAATACTGAGCCAAGCCAGAGTCTTTTGGCTCCTATCTATCTCCTTTTAAATTCAATTAAACTCAAGTTCCCCATTATGAATTTAAGACAATAATGGGTCCTCCTGGTCGGGCCCAACCCATTTTCGGGCCCAACCCATTTTCGGGCCTAACCCAGCCGGCCGACCTAGCTAGGCTCTCGGTCTAGCTCTCTTTCTTCCAAGCCGAGCCGGCCGAGCCTGCTCCTGGCTCACTCTCCCTAGCTCACCCCCTCGGCTCTCCCGCTCTTCCCTTCCACGGCTCCCCTCGCACTCGGCTCTGCCCCCGCGTGGGCATTCCTCCATCCCGCTCGCCCTTTGGACCAATGGTTTGTATGCCGTCTTCTACCTCGCCGTGCTGGCCGCTGCGCCAGACCTCGCGATCCCCGTGGCACTTCTTCCCTATCTCGGCGGCCGCGTGGCCGCTCTCCCCTGTGCGCCTGCGCTGCCTGAGCTTGGACATTGGCTGCCGTCTGTCGCCACTGCGACGGTGTCGCCATCGCCGCCTGCACTGCCGTGTTGTCTCCGCTCGCGATGATGACCAGGGTCTTGCAGCCCGCGCCTGATTGCCGTGCACGCAGTCGGTCCCGTTGTCGCACCATTACTTCCCCGTCCCATCCACCGCCCCTGCCCGCTAATGGCTGCAGTGCTCCCTCCTCTGCCCTAGTTTCGTCACTGTTGCCCCGTCTCTCTCTCACTCCCTCTTGGTCCCCTCGCACACACCGAAACTGCCACACCCCTTAAAACTCCGCCCGGGCCTCAAAATCGTCATCTTTGCTCTGCCTCACCCGCCTCACTCCACTTCGGCACCCAAATTCATCCTCGCCGAAGCAAATTTTCCCGTACACTCACTCTCACACCTCATCCACTTCACGACCCTCACCGTCCTCTCGGGAATTGACAAAAGACCCCCTGTACGCCACCGGTGACACGATTATCCCGCCGCTAGTCAGGAGCCTGCTAAACCGCCCCCTTTTGGATTGCTCCTTTCTCGGTAAGTCTCTCCTTGATTCCTTGCTATCCAAGCTTCGTCAGAGCTTGACTAACCTCCCTCGGCCTATGGCCCCACCAGATTTCCATCGGTGTTCGCCCGCGACGACCCCTGGTTCCGGTCATCGCCCACCTCGTCGTCGCCAGCTCACTCTCGGCTTTCCCCGGTCAAGCTGTTAACTCGGTGAGCATCTCCTAGCCATCCCGATGCTCATGCGCACGCCAACTCGCCATGACCCACACCGTAACACGTAGCCCATGCTGGACCCGAACCAAAACTCCACCGCCGCCCGTCGCGCCCCGCGTCCGACCCTCTCTAGCCTTGGCGTGAGCATCATTAGCTACGCACGAGTTCACTGTTTCCATAGAGCTTAGGTACCCGCCCAATGGTGGCCGGTAGCGCCGACGAGAGTCCGGCGAGCCTCGCGGCCGCGCGTGCGCCGGCGTAAGATTGAAGACGCATAGGGACCGTCGGATCGGCGCCAAGATCCGTGATGATGCCGCGTTGTGTTGCGATGTGTCGCTGCCATGTGGGCCCAGGGTCCCACATGTCGAGTTAAGTGTGGCGTCTTACTAGATGGGCGTTTTCGCCATTTGCTTAGCGTCCCCGCAAGTTACGCCTTTGGCGTGTCACTCCCAGGCTACGCCGTAACCAAGCTGGCCCGTTACTGTTCCCCCAAAAATTCCAGCCTTTTTCTATTTTAGATAATGAAAGAAAACTAAATGAATTTCTATACATGGTTAGACATCCCTATAAATCTTAGAAAAATTTTTAATAAATACTTAATGACCTGCTGGATTTATCAAAAATAGCTAAGTGAGCTGTAATGAAGATTTATGCCCCTGTTTAAGTTCCTTAGTTCAAACTAGGAATTTTCCTTTAAGAAAGAAAACCAGAAAACGAATAATGGTGGAATAATATAGTAAACAACTTAAGAAAAATCTGAAAACTTTAGAAAAAAGTCTTAAATAACAAAATGGACTTAGGAAAATTATATTTCGACCTAGTATCCCACCTAAGAACTTTTGATTAAATCTAATACCCATTTTTGGGTATTTATAAATCAGTTCCCTGTTTACTTTAGTTAATTATGAAATTCTTAAAATCATGAGAAAATTCCATTGAATCATTAAAGTTATTTAGGAATTTAAAGAAATTTATTGAACAATTTTAGGACCATTAATATTTACTGAGTAATTAATTAGAGGAATTCACCAATTTCCTTTTTGTATAAATACCGCAGAAACATAATCTAAATTATTTTGAATACAAAATTACTTCAATTAAATCTCAATTTTTTACAGAAGGATTGTTAACCTATATAGAATTTATTAAAAAAATATATGGGGCCTTAATAAAACGTGGTAGGATTTTTTTTAATCGCTTAACCAGGGTTATCAAGACGTATAGACCATAATAGGTAATTTAATACCAGCTTAAAACTTACAACAACACGTCTACCCCTAAAATAGTAAGATAACTCCTTAGAGTCGATGAAGGAAATACTTCAAACAAAATTAATTTTTTCATATACATCTAATTGCTAATCTACGGGTAAATTACTATGGGTAGTATTATGCATCATCTACCCTCGCATATCATACTCATAAGCGCTCACACCACCGCTAACTTTTGTGGTTTATTGTATAAAAAATAGACTCATGAAACTTCCTTGATATCTAGATTTAGGCTTAACGTTAGTCCCTGACTGCTAAGCTATGCGAGTTGCATTTCATGCATCATGCTTTTTTATTGCATATTGTGGTTTTATTTATTGTTCTTCGAATATGTTCCATTATTAGACGCCGAGGAGTTCGCGGAACATTTCGAAGAGCAGCAAGAAGACCCTCATTACTCTCAGGACCCAAGCGAGTTAACATTCATTAGTTCATATTGATACCCAGTTTTAAAAGTATTTTATTTACCATATCAAATTGCATGCTCTTTTAAGTACTTATGCCGACTTGCTTAAACATGATATATCATGCCCTGTTATTACTTTTTATTGCTCTGCCATGATGATATTGCCTTGATGAAATCATCCGTCATTTGACTTTATCAATGATTGCTTTGATGATCACCCTTGATAGCCTGTTTAAGTTAAATAAAATGATTTAGACTCTTAAGCCTTGGTTAAAATGTTGCTTAGACATTGCTTAGGTTCAATTATAAATTTTAGGCATAGTTGCCTCGGAATGGTGAACCGACATTCACCGGACATGATAACAAATGAAACTTGGTTAACCGGATATTGGGCCTGGCATGCCAGTGTGTGTTATTGGGAATGCGGAATTGATTCGGTTTATGGATAAGGGTGTGATACTGTGATGTAGCTAGGCAACATGGTGTGAATACGGCTATCGATTCCAGCATGGTGCTGAGAGAGGCGTGGGGTAACACGCGTACTACCGAGCGCTGCCATAGGGTGGTCCTGCCACAACATGTGCTGGGCATATGGAAGGAACGATAGCGAGAGAAGGAAGGCTGGACCACGGAGATGGTGCTGGACAGCTAGGGACGGCTATGCCAGTCGGAGCGCGAGTTGTTTTCGCGTAGCTGTAAGCTGCCCACAAAGGGGTTCCTGCACAACGTGAGTTCCAGGCATGCTGGGCAGTCAAGGACGGCTGTGCCAGTCGGAGCGCGAGTTGTTTCGTGTAGCTTTATGCTGCCCACTGGGGTTCCTGCACAACGCGTGGACATCGCGCGGTAGTGCGGGCGTGGGGGAGGCCCAGAGACTTTGCTGGATGGCGTCCTGGGGCCAGAGACTTTGCTGGATGGCGTCCTAGGGCCAGAGACTTTGCTGGATGGCGTCCTGGTGCTAGAGACTTTGCTGGATAGCGTCCTAGATAACCCCCAACCCGAGGTGAAGACAGGCTCTTGTCGTCATCTGAGGGATGATCTAGGTCTTTCGTTACAAGGTATTGTGACTCTAGTGCGGGCTTGGCAACCCGGATAGGGAAGAGCAGGCACCTTGTGGCACAAAGATCCACAATGGGTACGCCAAACCCGAAATATGATGGCGGGTGTTTGGATGAAGCTTAGAATGGGTATGAACCGTGGTATGGATTGTGGTGATGGAATGGAAACTAAAATTTGGATAATTGATTAGTAGAACTTTGGATTAAAATTGCTAAGTCATAGGTTTTGGATTATAAAACTTGCTTTCTGCAAATAAACAAACCTCCAACCTTTCCTTTGGAACCTATATCACTATATATATTAGGTTGGGTGTTAACTCACAAGTGTTTGGATGACATTGATCTCGCACACAAAACTCTTTTAGATGGTGAGTATGATCAAGACCAATATGCCTGCCATGAAGACAATGAACAGGACTACGCTGACGATCAGGACGAGGCTTAGGGCGTCTCTCCAGTCGACCGCTTAGCCATAGCCGGCAGGAGACCCTTTTGGACTTTTAATGGCACTCTGATCTTTTGTGGTTCTTGAACTATTTGGGCCAATATGTCGCGATGTAATACTTAATAGCCTCCGGGCTTAAAATAGGTAATTTTTGTAATATAAGTCATCCGCTTGTATAAAATGATCCGGCTATGTGAATGGTATGCACTAGTGTACTGATTTAGGAACTAGTGTAAATCAAGTGGCGGGCAAAGGACAGGCCACACAGTATCATAGGTATCATCAGCAAGTATCGAGTATCATCGTCCGGTTTCACATATCATTAGCTGGTATCAGGTATGATCGTCAAGTTTCAGGTATCATATACTATTAGGTATCTTCAGCAAGTATCATATATAATCTAGTATCAGGTATCATCAACAAGTATCAGGTATCATCTAGTTTTAGGCATCAAGTTTTTTTTTAGGGAAATCAAGTATCTAATCTTGTCATGTATATAGTATTAGAGAGCATCGGGTGTTATTGAGTATCAAATATGATCGTGCATCAGGTATGGTTGTGTATCGGGCATCATCGAGTATCACGTATCGTTGAATTTTGGGTATCATCGAGTTTTAGGTATCTTCGAGTATTGACATATCGTCAAGCTTTGGGTACTACTAAGCTTCAAATATTGCAGAGCTTCAAGTATCATCGAGTTTTAAGTCTCACCGAGTTTCTTGTATCATCAAGTTTAAGGTATCATCAATGTTCGTATGGTTTCCTAATCCTTTTGTTTGAGCAAACACAAGTCATATGCTCATGCTTGACGGTGGCAAATAAATAACTAAAGGGAGAATTTGTTGTAGGACACTGCAAGCTAGTTTTCATTGCTTATGTGTTGCCGATATGTGGATCCGGGCCCACATGTCAGTGACACATTTAGCAATATATATGAAATTGCAATGTGCTACAACTAATTTTTCCATAACAAAAAAAATGACATCCAAAAATCAAATAAATTTATAGGAACATATATAGTTTTGATTTTAGATGGGTGCTAAAAATTATTCAGCCGATTTAGATCTCAGATTAAAAAAATTACAGGATCATGAAGTTTTAATTGCAAGAGAAAGAACATTAACAAGAACAAAGGAAGAGGACTTCAACTAGCATGAGATAGGGGCAAGAGCACGGGGGAAGGACCTAAGCACTATAGCAGTACATAGTTAGCGGTGCAAGCAGCGCCTATGGCTAGAGGACGAGCGAGCAGACAGGACCGTGGGGCTGTACATGCAGCACAACAAGAAGAGGAGAAGAGCAGTGGAGCAGGCAGCGCAAGAGACAAGCAGGACAAAGAGGATGGGGAAGAAGAGGAGAGGCAAGATGGAGAGCATGTGAGATCAACGGTGTAGAAACTATCTTGTGGGGAATGCTAGCGATGGAACAATGTTGGCCAGTATTTCACATCATGAAATCAGTAGAGAGATCACTGTAGTATCATGGTTTCAAGTATCCATTCAGACTTGGAAATCGCTACCCGGTGCTATTTTGAGGAAAATCAGTCGAAAATCGCTAGAAATAGCACAAAATTCATCGCTCAAAATTTGGGTTTAGCCGTCGAAAAGTCTCAATTTTCAGAATGATAATCAATGATTTTGATAAAAAAAAAGACCAAACCCTTACCCAATCGGAAATTGATTTCCACCTTATAACCCTAATCGATTGCCCCCCTAGCGCCCCTCCCCTTCGTGCACCATGATCCCGCGTTGTCCCTTCCTCTTTCCTTCTGCGGTGTGCAGTCGTGGAGGGGGCAACAATGGCAATCATGGCTCGGGAAGGGGCGTCAATTGCAGCTTACAACAGCTAGCGACCTGTTGACATCCAATTTTGGATATAGCCAAAATTTCTAGAAGTTGCCAGAATACTTCGATAAGAAGACGATATCAAAGAGGATTCTAGAAAAATTTGGATCAAACATGATTGACTAAGAGTCTTAATAAGGAAGAAGATTTCTAATCAGTTACGACAAATTAAAAAAGGAAACCTTACCCAAGAAGCCGATTTAGGAAAGTTCTGGAAGGCAATATTGTCCGGATCGGCTACGTAGTATAACTTAGGTAATTTTTAGATAAGTTTCTATTTAGAATGAGTCCTAGTTATAGATTAAGTCGCTTATATTATCTATAGTAAGTTTGAGAGTTCGAGTCATACTGTATCGAGTCCATGTATCGGGTATAAATACTCAACTTATGTAACGAAAAAAGGGTTCCCGACCAATCAATCTACTATTTTAATACAATTGTCTTTTTAATTCCTAGGAGTAGCACTAACTAAATTTCGTCGTATTTTTCTTTCGATCGACTTGTTGCGTATCGCCTTCTCGATCAACTTCAATGTACAACCTCAAGTGAGTATTGTCTCAGTTAAGTCCGTTTTTCTTGCTTCATTTATCATAATGCCATCTTTGCTGACATTGTTGTGCATCGCCGTTTCATGCAAATGGTTAGATTTTATCCTCTATTTATCGGCTTGTAGCTTGCTATTTAGTCGATAGTCTGTTTATCCTCGTTCTATCGGCTAATTTGACTTTACAAACTAGTTGATAGTTTGTTTACCTTTGTTCTATTGGCTAGATCACCTCGTGGTTTAGCCGACATTTTGTTTACCTTTCGCTCTGCTATTCAGTTGATTTCGTTGGCTGTATATTAGATTGGTTATCCTTCTGGATCTATTGGTTTAGATCTAATCAAAACCAATAGTTTTGTTATCTTTCATTCCTCTTTGGGCTTGTTTCCCAGTGTTGCAGATCCCGTATAATACAGATCTAATCGGCTAGGCAAAGCTGATATTACAAGATCAAATCGGCTGGAACGTTTTAAACCCTGCTTTCGATGCTGAAGGGATCCTAAGCCCACATACTGATACAACTTTTGGCACGGACACCACCACTCCTACCCGAGCCTCATCTCTCCCTCTCTTCTATCTTGCATCCCCTCCCCCTCCCCCAATTTCTACTCAGGTTTGGTAAAAAAAGCTACATGTATAATTTTTTTTTAAAAATAACATGCCAAACGCTTTATTGGTGGAAGAAATCCCAAGGATTTTCTTGTGTCTAAAACATACCATTGGGAACATATTACAAGTGTACAAAGTTACTTTGCTCCCAAGAATCTCTCATGAAACAATTCAATTTCTGTAGGAATCGTAAAGAAAAAAAAAACTCTGTTATGAGCAAGACATAACAGGAAGGCCCATGTCTGTAATGGGCCGCCGAGAGGAAGGCCCAATTCCCAGGCGCGTTAGGTTGGAATTTTTTTTAAAAAAATATTTTTTTTTATTCAAAATTACAAAATTACTCGTCGGAATTGTGAAATTACAAAAATATCCGCCCATCGCCTACGGTTTGGGCGATCGCCTTCATTCGGCGATAGGTACCCCAACGGCGCCACTAACTGGCTACATGCGGGGAAAGATTCGCCGTGGTTAATGACCACCTATCGCCCCATAATGGGGCGATCGCCCGATTGAGGCGATAGGTGGGATTTATCACTCGGCCACTTTCTTCCCTTCCCCACTCGCCATTTCATTTCCATCACGAGAGAGCAACCGAGAGCGAGGAGGAGGAGGAGAGGAGAGAAAAGAAAAGAGAGGAGAAGAGAGGAGAGGAAAAAAGAGAGGGAAAAGGAGAAGAAAAAAGGAGGAAAATAGAAGATAGGTGAGGCGTCATTTTCGTGGAGGTAAGTTTTAATTTTTTTGCAAATTATTTAATAGACAATATTTAGAAATATAGTGTGGTAGTATTGTATAGTTGTAAAAAGTAAATATTACGATGAAAACACGGTAGGATAGCCATATGTCTTTGTGCGGTTTAAGTTTTGGAAAAATGTGACGAGAAATTAAATGTAGTAGATATGCATTTTGTAGGGTTAGGAGAAAATAATGATATATATATATATAGTAGTAATCTTTGTAAGAAAAACCGAGTAGTTTAATTATTTATTTATATCAGTAATTTGTAGTACGATCGTCATACGGTTTATATATTGTATTATCCCTTTTGTGAATTATTCCTTTTAGAAAAATATGTTAAAAAAATGGTAGGCTAGCCACATATGTCAGGCACGCTTAGAAATTAGTGGAGTGAGCAAATTTGAAAATAGATAGCAGAAATAACGAGGAGTAAATGAATGACATAGGATAATGTAACAATTATATGGTAGTATATGATGTTGTTAGATAGAGAACTGATATATTTCTCGGTCGGACGTTGTAGGCAGAATGTCGGAGAAATTGTATTTTCAAATATTTTACGGAGATGGGGAGATAGCACAGGGGGCGGATGGAGTGGATTTGTCAGCATTTTCAAGAGTTGTACGGGGCATATCTAGACCGAGGGATAGGACATACAGGGCATTGTTGGAGTGGATGTTTCGGATGTTCAATTTGGATGCCCAGACTGTTCGGCTGCGGGTTAGAGCAGTAGTAAGCCGTGCGCAACACTGTTTTTATGGAGAGTTAATTCCCATTAATGCGACATCATCATGGAAGAGCTATGTTGGGTTTGCCGTAGAGCGGGGGTGGCCGCTGATGTTGCTGGTACAGTGCTACCCGGTAACTCCATCAGTGTCGGAAGTTCGTGATGTTGGGGAATGTCATACGGAAGAGGTGGAGAGAAATATGCCAGAATGCGGTGATGAAGAGGACGAGGAGCCTGGAGACGGGGGACACGAGATTGGTGGTGCCGAGGGGATGGTGGGTGCCGAGGAGACAGATTCGAGGCGCAGGGCTGGCCGATGAGGGGAGGAGGTGGAGGACATAGTTGACTGATGGAGGAGGAGGACGGAGGCGATGAGGAAGTTCTCGATGCGAAGACTTCGGACGAGGAAGACAATCTTGGTGAAGTGCCTGTCCTAGAGCGTGGTCTCGATTATAATTTGGAAGACCTAACGAGTGAATGAAGGAGAAGTGATGCATGGGAGTATCATGAGAACGAGGTCACGCAGGGCCATATATAAGGACAAGGAGGCTGTGATGGACGCGGTGAAGTATTGGGCAATGTCTTTGCGACGGCAATTCAGGTAGTGAAGTCTAGCAAAAGGAGTACGATGTGAAGTACGTAGTTGATTCGTGCCCATGGCGGGTGCATGCATACAAGGGGAAGTGGAAGGACTACTGGAAATGCTCCATTGTGATGGGGCATGAATGTGAACTGGAGGAAGCGGAGCAGAAACACCGCAATCTGTCGTCTACTTGGGTGGCCAATGTGTTTTACCGTCAGATCGTAGACAATCCACACCTGCAGGCTCGAGCTATCATCACGGTACCGTGGAGGAGAGGTTTCAAGACAAGATTAGCTATGCAACGGCATGGAGAGCAAAACAGAGCATGCTTTTACAGATACGGTTCGGGGACGTATGAGGCTTCCTACGAGAATATTATACACTTGCTCGAGCAATAGCACACAGAATCTGGTACATACATCGACCTTGCGGAGTTCCCGCGGACGATGTGTGCCGGCAAGTATGTCTTGCAGAGGGCTCGCCGCCCTCGGCGCATGCATAAATGCGTTCGACACCGCCGCCGGTGATTTGCATGGATGGCACATTCTCACAGAAAATACAAGGGCGATTCTTCGCAATCGCGGTGGACCCAAACAACCGTGTTCTCCGGCCGCATCAGCAGCCTAGGGCGGTGGAGGTGGAGGTCGACACCATGGTGGCACGCCGAGGCGGCATCAAGTGACCCGCGGAGACCTCGACGGCTTGGCGGCGGATCTCGACACGGTGAGGCGGGGCGTCGCGCTCGCCACCGCCGATGGCGCTGAGACGTCGTCCGACCCAACAAGACCACGTCGCGTGGGCGGCAAGACTGCCCTTCCTCGCAAGCGTCCTCGTGGAGCTGTCCCGCGCCTCCTCGTGCATTGGTCTCCCACGGCCCGACGTTGGCTATGGCGAGTCTCGTGGCCTCTGCATGCAGCAGCAGTGGGGACAGTGGGGAGACGCGGGGGCTTCTTCGTCTCACACACACCAGGTCAGGGGACAGTGGGGAGACGCGGGGGCTTCTTCGTCTCGCCCCCCTCCTAGACCCCACGGCGGTTTCGGCGACGCAGACTACCACAACGAGGAGGAGGCACCGTTCGACGTGAGTACGTACTGTCGACCGAGTTCCTCGGCCCTCTCAAATTGTCGGGAGCACCGTGCAGACACACCCGACTCGCAATGGGCTTTCTACCCCTGTGGCGCAGGTCGCCTAGGAGGGTCTGTCCGTCCTCCGTCACCATTCACGCATTCCACGGACCAGATCAGCGGCGCCATGAAAGTGACTTCTTCAGACTGTACTTTTTAATGCCTTTACCACCATGTTGTAGAACTTTTATAACTCAGGCTTATTCAAATAATGTTCATTTACACCCATTCATCCATCGATCCATCGCGGCCTCTAGCTTTTGTTTGTAATATTATCCTAATATGAACGAAATGAAGATGGTGCTCCGGTGACATTGAAAATATGAGACGCATTACATGGTACTAATCCACGTAAACTTGATGCAAATTACATGAAATAAACCCCTATTGTAATAGGGACGCTTGGTTTAGTGCCATCCATGGAACGGTTCCACACGGGTATATACGTTGTAGGCCCGAGTAGCAAAGTCAACTCGCTCCTCAAGCCGAGAGATTCTTGCGTGAAGATGTTCGATGTAACTGAACGCGGCCATTGGGAAGGGGTCGTCCATCCATTTGGTGAAGCCGCAGTCATCGGTCTACATTTTGAAATGAAAATAACCTGTGAGATGGAAAATGTATTAAACCCTTGGCCGTTGTCGGGATGGTTACTTACAGCGAAGTACGCGCAATGGTAGAAACGTCGGCCAGTCCATCCTTCGACAACCTGATCAAAAGTTTGTACAACTGTGTCCACTCCATGCGCACAACGTGGCCATCCCCTGTAGAAGTTTGGGTCTCTTATCATTGTTGGCTCTGTGTTATAGCTAGCTCTCGTCCGAATAGGCAGGTCGTCGCTTGGTAGACGGGCTTGAGATCCAGGACCATTTGACGTCCACCAAACTTGTCGGATCCAACCGTTCGGTGTGGGTCGTGAAGCCATACCGAACGAGGTGGTGTCTCTATCTCTACTCGCCTCCCTCCTACGAAGCCAACCCTACTAGGGAGTTTACACACACGAGTCGAGTGAGAGTGAGGTGGGAGTGAGAGGGACGCCAACTCGCCTCCCATTATATAGGCCGAGGAGTGCACTCACTGTTAACAGTGCATTCCACCTGATCGCTTTCCCCTGCCCGGTCACATCAATAATTTCGGGGCACTGTTCACCAACAAGACTACCGATCGCGTCACGTCAATAATTGCGGGCACCGCCACCATCAGATCAGCGTGACACCGGTCACATCAATAATTGCGGGCATCGCCACCAACAAGATACCGACACCGGTCACATCAATAATTTCGGCATTGCCACCAACAAGACTACCGACACCGGTCACATCAATAATTTCGGGGCACTGTTGACCAACATTACCTCCTGACACCGGTCACATCAATAAGCGTGGGGCGCTCACGACCAACAAGCACTACCGACACCGTCCATCAATAATTGCGGGTATCTGGCGACCAACAAGACCGCCGACACAGATTCCATGAGCTCGGTGCATGGACCGAACAAACTTCCCTATTTATTTCCCTCCGCCTCCGAGTCCTCTCAGGCTCCAAGCTTCCTCTCAAACTCACATATTACTCCAGCCCATACAAAGGCATAAATCTAGTTGTAACGAGCAATGGCAGCCTCCGGCTCTGAGGACCGTCCGCGAAGCAAGTTTAACACCACCGTGCCTGAAGGGGTGAATGTTCCAATGTGCTTCTGCGGTGACCTTTGCAAGTTTGTTCAATCCGACGAAGCTTTCTCATATACTTACGGAAGGAGGTTCTTCATGTGTGCAAACTACGAGTACGATCCACCCAAGGTTGCCTTTGGCGAGCGTCCAAAGGTACTTGCTCACCCTACCCTGCATGATTATATCTACCTCATACATGGCACATGTGATCTATACTGACTTATGTTGAACAAATAGTCTCCCCCACCTCTATGCGATTTCTGGCAATGGCTAGACACGGAGCAATCGGAGGCAGACAAGAAACACATCGAGCGTGAGGTCCGTTGGAAGAGGCGATGGTTCAGCGGCACAGAGATGAGGAGGGAGCAAGAGAGAAGCGCAAGCGTTCGCAGGAGAGAGTACCGTAGCGACAAGAGGATCTTGAACGTCAGTCGCCGAGGCCCGAGAGGTCGAAGGAGAGAAAGCGCGAGAGGCACGTCGCGCAAAGAAGCCGGACTCGATGCTACTGCAAGAAGGAAAATATCCTCGTTGTACTCAAGATAGTACCTTTCTTGTAATCCTAATAATAAAATTTCCGAGAGCACTTTACCTTCAACGCGCATATTTATGATTAAATCTCGCTTGAAAGCGAGAGGCGCTTTATTCTTCTAGCTATTTATTTATTTTCCCAAATAATTATTAATATAAAACCGTGTTGAAACTTATCCATTATTTCCATACTATTATATTTTTAAGATTAAATAGTCCAAATAATGTGCCATATGTATCGATAATATTTATTTTCACATTTCTTATAACTATTGTAATTAACATATTGATAACATATAATACATAATGTATACACAGAAGTTATAATTAAATATAAATGTGTTGCTATCGTCCTTTAACTGGGCGAACGCCCCATATTTGGGCGATAGGTCATCGTTCGACGGCAATGAAAGCAGCAGGTCGACGCCGTGGTGAGGCACCTATCGCCCGAATGACTGGCGATCGTCCCTAACCAGGGCGACGGATGGATATTTTTGTAATTTTACAATTCCGACGAGTAATTTTGTAATTTTGAATAAAAATTAATATTTTTTAAAAAAAAATTCCGTTAGGTTGTCTCCAGCTTTTGAGAGTGGTGGCCCATCTGTTGAGTTTGACAGGTTGGTCCAGGTTGGTTCGTCTCCTCAACTCTCTCTCTTCTTTTCTTCAAAGAAGCCGAGGGAAGAAGCAATCAAGGAGCAAGAACCCAGCAAGCGAAGTCGGGCGATCGAGCAAGGGAGATCGATCCTCTCTGCCTCCCAATCCTAGTCCATGGCGTACCGCCGGAAGCAGGGTCCTGTCGCCGCCGACGACCACCGGACTTCCCAACCCCAGGCACCCTCTCTCTTACCTCTTGGCTCTTGCATACCGTCCAAGATTTTTCTTTGATTATTCCAAATTTCTAGTCCTTTCTGCTTGCTCGAATGCATCGGATCACATCACGTCATATAAATTTTTCTTCTCTCTGGTTGTGCCATCTTTGGATGAATGCCGAGTGCTGGAATCTTGCTTTACTCTCCGTGCTGCAGTCTCCCTGCGACCCTACCATTAGCTCCGGCCTACCATGATACGAGTTGAGCAATAATGAATTAATGATTGTGATAATTTATAAATGAGATTACTTGCAGAGGATCCATGTTTTTCTTCTCAATTAAAATGTTAAAGAATAAAGGGTGTTGTATGGCTGTCGTGGATTGGTGTAAGCATCTCCTCTTTCTTGGACCATTTTTGGGGCTCAGCTCTTGGAGCAGTCAATTTGATCCTAAATATGTCGCATCCTTAAACAACAAGTTATCATCTGATGTTCACTTTGAGGTTCCCCTTCGTCAAAATTAGCTTCTTTTGTGTGACACGTCATTGGCAAAAGTTCCTAACACATGATATGTTAATCTGTATGTGTGTGCAAATGGAGCAGGATTCGGCTACTTCATCATACAATTACACATCGATGAAAACCTTGCACGAGCCTAAGCTTGGATTGTGGGGAGCATTGGCAAGGAAGGCTAAGGGGATTCTCGATGAGGATGGTGCTGCACATAAGTTCGACGACTATAAAAAAGGCCAAACCCCTCACAAATTCGATTCATCCAATGGAGCTCAGGTGAGGTAGCAAATATATATATAGCTCTCATTTCCTCATACATAAGTCAGGCACATTAAATTACACTCAGTGAACTTATTATCCATTACCCCTTTGTAGGAACTATTGACTTTCTCTTAGGTGGCAAACCAAGAATTTATCTTTACCTTAGTCACATTCCTTTCCTTTCTGTGATTTCAGACCCGTCAATCTCGTTGGTCCTTCGAGGACCATGGGAGAACAGAAAGGAGTGAATCCCGAACAAGATCGGAGGCACTTGCTGCTTCTGTCAACCAGCTTGGTGGAAGAATCAGAAATGCCTTGGAAGTAATATTTTTATCATCATGCAGCTCTAATTTTTCTTTTCACACTGTTACTGAGACAAGTCACACAACTATTAATAGATGTTTCATCCTGACCATTCTTTCTGTTGATTCTTCAGATAATTGGCAGAATTTCTATTTTTGGAAGTACAATATCTTTTGAAGTTACTCAACTAACTTTTTTTTTTCCTGTATGTAACAGGAAGGCCTCACTATTGTCGATAATAAGACAGCTGGCATCATTGAGGAAACAAAGAAGATACAAATTAGAAGGAAGCCTAATGGTTCCAGTTCATATATGCAGAATCCTGCCGCCGATACATTCACCCCTCCTAATTTCTCACAGAATCAGGCTGAAGCTTCAGCCCATGAGACTCAATTAAAAGCTTCTCGCAACGTAAGGTGCCATATGATTATAGCTCAATTAGGAATGTGCTTTTCCAGATCCTTTATAGAAAAATTTACTGTACAGGTTCTAGACATTGTACGTAACAAAAGCTTTTAATGCTTAGAGCTGCTTGTATTCTCAGTTTGATATCTAGGATTATATTTTCTTGTTCCATTTAGTTTAGGACAACTGGCAGCATGACAGCAGTAATTCTCAGTAGCAACATATAAAATATATGCACATTTGTGATTTATGCTGAGAGATATCTGTACTAACTACTAGGATTCCCTTTACTAAGTTCTTGGTTATAGCTGCCAATGTGCTTCCAAATAAGCCCTGTCCACTTTTCACCATCCATTTAGACAGCACTATTTTAGACAAGTGAATATACTCATTTGTAGTTTATGTGTGCTCAATGGTTCTTTCACTTTCACCTACAAATTGTTTCAGGTTGCTAATGCAATGGCTGCTAAAGCAAAACTTGTACTTCGTGAACTAAAAACTGTTAAGGCTGACCTAGCTTTCGCTAAGCAGCGATGTGCACAGCTAGAAGAAGAGAACAAGATCTTGCGTGAAACTAAGCTGAAAGGTGTCAAAACTGAAGAGGATGATGACTTGGTAATTTTCTTCTTATGTGTATTGAACTTTGGAGCTATATTGTTTTCCCATGCTGAAGACAATATTTCCTCACGCCCTGCATACATCTTAATTCTCATACTTTGCTCATTAACAATAATATGATATTGCTTGCTATTTTACTTCTATCTGTTTATAAACATTACTAACAATTATGTGAATTCTCATAACATTTTAGTGTAGATGATTCACATGAAAGTGTGCAAATGGTGATGAGTGGTTAAATCCATAATCTTAATTTTTAATAAGCATCGGGATAGTCCAATGGCATTTGTGGAAGGAGGCAACAGCTCGGTTATGAGGGTGAGGAAAATACCTCCTATCAAGCTAGTTATTTGGTGGGGGTGGGGCTGGGGTAAGATGACCTAGAATTCCATGGTTGTTAATCTGTAGTTGGGCTTGCAGGTTTGGCATCCCAATGACCTAGGGCTGGAAGGCTGGTTAGCAGTCTGATGGTGTTGCACAACAATAAGCAATTACGAATTTGAACTTCCCCTGACTGTTAACTAAATATCACATTGTCTAGTTGCCTTTTTATTTGAAAAAAATTACTAGTGTATTTTCAACTATTTCTACAGTGAAAATTAATTTGGCTGCTATCCTTTTTAGTTGAGGAATATATAGCCTTCCTTCTCCAAGTTATACTGAAATGTATATCCCTTCTCCTTGAAACAGATTCGTATGCAACTGGAGACATTACTGGCCGAGAAATCAAGGCTGGCACAAGAAAATTCCATGTATGCCCGTGAGAATCGCTTCCTGCGTGAGATAGTAGATTTTCACCAATTCACCACCCACGACGTTATCTCCTTGGATGTTGGTGAAATGGAAGACAGCAACCCAGAGGAAGATAGCCATCACACTTACCATGAAAATATATTTCCAGTGGTTGAAGCTTATTTAGCCCATGAAGAAGTATCTCCTGTACCCTCCAGGCTAGAATCTCCTATCCTCAGCCCAGGCGAACCATCATCCCCCAAATCCAGCAATCATCCAAGCAATGTTGCCAATTTACCCAACAATGCCTCATTGCCAAATGCATTGGTACCTGACGCAGATTGACATATCGTCTGGTATCTTGTTTGGCTTTGCAACTGGTTTGGTCAATTGGTTGTGATTGGTGTGCATAAAATTTTGCCAATTGCTTTTGAGTTGTAAGTTAGTCACACGATTCTGCTTTTTTTTGTCAGATTATATGGTGTGTAATTTCCTTTTAGTGTTGATGAAGTACTGAAGTTGACTGGTGTGCATACATAGGCAAAGTTTGTACTTTTCGGATTGGTTTCCATGCATGTAGTGTTGGTGCATATGACTGTTGTGAATACTGAATAGGCAAAATGAACAGCACTTGAGAATGACTCTACTACCTGTATATTGACATTGATGTACATGAAGATAATGAAATAACGTCTGGATTTTCCTTAGTCCCTTTCATTTTTGTATGGCATAAATTTTGTCCATTCTTTTCTGAATTGTGCCCCTCGGGGCCCCTTCTTTTCCCAGATTACGATGTCTGTAATGTCCATGTAGTGTTGGCGAAGTACTGAGGTTAACTGCTGAGCATACATAGGCAAAGTTTGTACGTTACGGTTTGGTTTCCATGCATGTAGGCCTGGTGAAATTAAAATTACCCGGCGTGGATCAGCAAAATGAACAGCAATTGAGAGTGGGATCACTCCTTATATATTAACATCGGTGTACATCAAGACAATGAAATAAGGTTTGGGTTTTCTTCAGTCCCTTTCTTTTCTACTTCATACAAGCTTTCATTGCCTTTTTTTTGGTTGATGTTTGTTGTTGTAGTTGTCATGTAAGTAACATGCATGGTCCATTGGTCTGCTTACATGCATATCGCGCATGGTAAGCAAGGACATATGTAGCCCGATGCCATTGCCGGGGTGCAAAGTTCAGTTGAGTCTACTGTAGTTCGTCCGAGCATAGTTCCACCGTTGAGTTTTAATAGACTTGTAGGTGTATAAGTAGATAATTGCTGAATGCTGACCGTTGAGTTTTAATCAAATTAACATAAATCTACTGACAGTGCTAAAATCTGATCAGAACGTTTGCGAAGTGCTTGCATAAGCTGAAAGCACGCACATCTTTGGCCGTGCTATCCATGCGGTTTTTTTCAGAAAAATATTGCGACCATGTGAGTTCTTGTCGATGTGTTACTCTTTTTTTTTGAGACTGTCCATGTGTTTAAGAGGCAAGAAAACAATGACACTCCTCGTTACTTTCTCTGTCGCTTTAGACATCAATATGGTCTACAAAATGTAACTCTAACAACTAATTAGTTGCTACTGCAATTTATTTATAAGACCAACATAGAGTTACAGTATACTTCATATTTTTTTCAGACGAAACCACCATATGGTCTTAACGCATCTAATCTAAAAATTCAAAATGATACAGCCAGACAGCTTAAAGTTTCACCACGAATTCGCCAGCAACTTTTTCATGGCCGGAGAGAGCACTGCGTTGCCCGGTGGATCAAGCATGCAATGCTGCATCCACCAACCAAACCGTGGGTGAATTAATCGCCCCGGCCGGCCGGCATGCAGCTAGCAAGCACATCTGAATATCTGATGCATGGACGCTCCGACACAATCGATGGTGGCCATGATTCATGAGAGACCACGTACGTACGTACTATATAGCTATCTACTCCGACTTTACGTTAGGTGAGGAGCCCAGAGACCGCATAAATAAATCTGTCCGAGATCCTAGCTTACAATGTTTGCAATATACTTATAATCCCTTTCTTCGATCTCGACAAAATCTTTACGGTACGTTCTTGTTCTACTGGCAGCCAAGATCCAAGGGGCAAGTGTATATAATAAGTCTGCCGAAAATACTCCGATTTACATGTTGCACTCTTGACCCGTGTTCCATGGAGTGGCAAATTCTAAACCGTATCGCTTTTATGGAGTACCGGCTAACGACCGGTAGTCTGAAATAATTTGTTTGACGAGAGTGAGCTGGTGAAAGGGGAAAACATTTTTTTTTCTTTCGTTTCTGAATTTTGGCAATTCATACATGTTGGCAGGCGCCATCGATCGGTCGGTCCGTATTGAAGAGTAGAGCAGAGAGACATGGTCCTTGCCAGCAAATATTGCAAGTTGACGGAGGCCAAGAACGACAAATGGAAGCTAAGCTAGATTGCATCCATCCCAGCATTCATGACTGCAATTACGCCACTATCAAACCTTCTGCTACCTGCGGGTGCAGGACCAGTGTAAAACCGCAGAGCGTACACACGCACCGACTGGGGCTTTTTTTACCGCCAATGTACGTTTGTATATTCATGGCACTCCTAATATGTTCATACATGTTTTCGTTGAAGTATATTGTTGGTTGTTTCTCATTGGTTTTAAAATATGTTTTCGTTGAAGTATATTGTTGGTTGTTTCTCATTGGTTTTAAAATTTGGAACGAATTGATTGATGTATGCAATTCAATATGGTATCAAAGCGAAGAGATTGTGAGTATGAGACCTAGAGTAAATAGGTCGATATATCGTGCAATTCAATAGTTCCAATTTCCCATCGAACATAGATAGATTACATGATTAATTAAAAGCTAACCAAACACTTTCAGCTGCTGCATTTGATAGGTTAAGGTGCTGACTATCATAGAAAAGATTGGTTCTTTTTGCTAAAAAAGAGAGAGAAGATTGGTTTCGTAGTTTATACTCCATATGGGATCATGCTGACCATCTTTGTTAGTACTAATCAACTGCATAATTCAGCACAATCGGCAAAAGTAGGACATGGTGTGTCATATTCATATAGGACCAGATTCTTTATTGAACTGTCATTATCAACAGAATTGTTTCTGCTTAGGGTTTTTTATTACAATAATTGGGTTCTAATAATGAATGGCATTGACCAGCTGAACATCCCCCTCCCGATGTATGGCCCTTGCCCCTGGGACAGGACCATTATGGAATAATTGAAAAGTATCAATTGTCAAGCTACATTATTTAGAGGAAAATCCTGAAAAGAATAGGTTCATTCAAATTCAGAGGTTTTTGGTTTGCACTGTTCTGGTGATATCTCTCATATATAATATCAGAGCTTATAACTAAGTCTATTTATAACTACGTATTTAAGCAACTGAAGATTAACACATCAATGGTCGTATATCAAACCAAGTGACCAAGACCAAGTAAATAAATTGTATATATTCATCGTAGCCAGAATGCTTAAATACCTATAGACAATGCGAAAAAGTCATGAAATTATGAAGAAGGAGAGATTGAGCTATATATATTCAAAATCTTGCCTGTGTTCAAATAGGACTCTGAGAACCAACACATATACATTTATGCCAACACTAAAAACGTTTTCCTTAATCGGGCCTTTAGAACTAGCGTTGATAGTATTATGTGCACAGATATACCACGTCCTTTTTGCATTTTTGTTGTAGGACCATATTTAACGATACAAATTAATCTATATTAATTAAAAAACACCAGTTTAAAAATACAATTAAGAGCATAAAGCCCATGAATAATTAATCCAAACCCTTTATCTACTTTGATCGGATGACTAAAAATTCATGTTGGGTCCTTGCCCACTAAACCCTCATGCATTAACCATTCAATTTAAATTTGTAACTTATGCTACATTAATGTGTCCCAGACAATCTAAATATATCGCAAAAATACAAACAACCTTCGTGACTCAGCACAAATTGTAGCCTCGCCGATACAACATCCTTCCTTCCTCGCATCCTTGCTTCCTCGGCAACGTGAGCCTACGTCACGTGTCACGACAATGGCCAGCTTCCTCACTCCTCCCTATTGTAGTGCCTCTTCTCTATTTGTCTTCGTTTATTAGCGATAGTCGTTTAATACATGACCTTAATCAAGATTGGGCCACCTATTTTAGCATAATTAGATGGCAGGCTAATCATTTATGGAAGAAATTCTCATTATCCAAGAGAAGAAATAGAAGATTATGGCTGTGGATTAATCGTTTCCATATCTCACTATTATCACAATTATGTAACAAATATTACTATATTAAAAAAGTTATTGTGGACGATCAAGATATCCCTATCAACGAATATAGATTTGTTTGATTATTAGGACAATACAATACAACTTCCCTGATGACGATCTCACTGAGGAGTGCCACAATAGTTCCTTTTAACTTAAAATTACATTATAAACTACGGTGGGATATTTATTATTTTTTACAAGCCAAACGGTTTGACACTATGTAGTCATTTTTGAAGATCTTTATGTTTCTTCTCGAAGCTCTTAAACCAATTTTTAACAATTCTTTCAATCTATCCAAACCCAATATTGGGAGCCCACAACCTTTTGAATATAATCCACAACAGCTTTTCAGCTGAAAAGAACAAATCAGACACTTCACCTTACGCCTTGTCCTTCTATATGTGTCCGTGTTGGGAAATTGGGTTCTCCCCATCTCTCGAGGGGGTGAAGCCCTTTATATAGCTTTGGATGGCATCTCTATCTTCAGAAAGTTTAAATCTCGTACCTTTATATAGCTTCGAATGGCATCTTTATCTTCGGAAAGTTTAGACGTCGTGGTAGTTCTTTTGGCTATTGATTTCTCCTACACGGTTAGAAGACGAGCTATAATTTGTATCTCCTTCCGGTAAGTATCTACCAAATAGAGATAGATTCTATTTTGGACGCCATTGGCTTTCACGACCTACAGGGCACGGCACCGGACGGCTATGAGGCAAGGGATGCATGCTAGCCCACTCACAAGCCATCGCCAGCCCACTTGCGAACTAGCACTATCCCTACTATGCTCTAAGCAGCTTGACATGCGATGTGCGACCTAGGCACTGTGACCTAAGGGCCACGGACCAAGTCATTGGCGGGTAGATCTCTATCCGACGACCTAACTAGCATATAGCAAGCTAAGGGGTGCTGCTCCCTTGGAATTACAACAGTAAAGCCTTACAATCATTTAACCATGGTATTAATAGTAATCCCCAACAGTTAACTATAAGGAACACAATACATGGTAACACCTCTGCTTCAGTTGGAAGCACCAGGAGAATGTTCATTGCTTAGCAGAGAGTGTCTCATTGTGGCCACTCGAAGCATGTTTAATGATGATCCTATTTTCTAGTTTTATAACCGTAAAAAGAGAGTCATGAATAGTAAAAATAGAGTTGAGAGTAAAAAATAAGAGAGAGAGAAAGAAATAGGACCAGAATAGAGCCAACATTGTGTTAGAAATAAAATAGTACAGTACTAAGGTTGGGTTTTTTTCAGCTTATCTTATCCAGCTTATTTGACTTATCTCGTAACTTCGAGAATTTCCCGAGATAACCTCGAGAGCTGGTTGGCCTTTGTGTTTAGGGTTTAGAGAGCTTTCAGACACACCTATGAGATAAAAAAAAGACTAAAAAATTTAAAAAAGTGAGATAAGTCAAATAAGACACAAGATAAGTCAAATAAGACACAATATAAGTCAAATGAGCTGACTTATCTCGTGTCTTATTTGACTTATCTCACTTTTTTTAATTATTTTTTAGTTTATTCTTTTTTTTATCTCGTAGGCGTGTCTAAAAGTTTCATAAACCCTAAACACAAAGGCCAACCGGCTCTCCAGCCTATCTCGAAAAATTCTCAAAGGTATAAGATAAGTCAAATAAGCTGGATAAAGTAAACCGAAAAGAATCCACCCTAAGATAGAATACAGCCAGGATAGCACTGGCGTTGCCTATGCCCTCACGTCCCATTCTGTGCATTGGTCGGTTCAACATGTTTGACCATCTTAACGCAGATGAGATCGTCATTAAGTGCAGACCTTTTCACCAGTAATCACTGATTACTCGATCGTTGATGGAGGCCAAATGGACCACGGTCCCCATCACCACTTCGCTTAACATGTGTCCTTCCACTTGGCACACCCTAACCCTAGTGCCTCCTGCCTTTTCACACCTTGAGAATTTCCTACTTGATTAATAAAATATAAGAGAAAAAAATGCCAACTCGATTGCGTCACTGGAAAACCATCATCTCGTCATGATATGGTGTGCAATTATTACTGAGGCTGAGCTGAGGCGGCACGAACTTGGCGCAATTCTCTTGGAATTTATTTTTGAACGTACGAGCTCGGTACAAATTCTTCTGAAATTTATTTCAAATTCCCTCTTGTTTGATCACCTGTCACGTGGAAGCGCAAGTGCTTGTTCTTTGATGAGACTATCCCCCCGTCCCGTCACGGGCGTGTGGGCCGGCCTGCCCCAACAGTGGGGCCTAGATTCCAGTCTGAGCCGGTGCATTTTTTCCCAAAGGCCCCTGAACTATTACATTACTTGTCCCCTCCGAATCCAGACGTTGGGAAAGGCCGGGAGCTTCGCGAAAGTGAGCCATCATTCTCACTGCCGGTGGGCCCCACCGCACGTGGTCCCGACAGGGCAGTGACTCTGTTTGCAGCTCAACCGAGGAGCTTTACGGAAAGGCCTCTCCTGATTGTGCCTCTGTCTGGAGCATCCAGACGTTGGATCGGACCCCACATGGCAGTAGCACTAAAGATTTTGCACCAATCCCCCCGTGGTGAGGGTTGTCGACTTGCAAAAAAGCCCCTAGGAAGAATCCGATCGTTAGGAAAAAGGGCCCGAAAGTTAGCAGCTTCCCACTGGCAGGCGGACCCCACATGTCAGCCAGGGCTGGCGGTGCAGGTCACACGGCTCAGCCGCCCAGGGGCAAATCGGTAACTTCGCGCGGCGTGCCAACTGTAAGCATGCGTCTTTTATCCCGGGAAAATAGAATTCTTTCCATTTAAAACCCCCGAAAGAAAAGGGAAAGCAATTCATTCCCATTAAAACCCTCGCGGAGAAAAGAGAGAGAAATCCGCCTCCTCCTCCTCGCCTTCCTTCCTCTCTCTTCCGCCTCTCAAAATCTCTCGCTGCCCCGTCGATCTCAATCCCCCGGCCCGACCCTGCGTCGCAATCATTCGTGGGGCGCTTTAATCCCCTTTCCGAATTCTGTGGCCGCCAGCCTCTCCATTTGGATTTCTCCAAGATTGATTTCCTCCTCTGCTTCCAATTCTCTATTTTGCTTTCTTGGTCGCATTGTTGCTGCTGTGCCAATCTGTCGCCTTCGTCGTCGTCGTCGTCTCCGGCCACTCCCTGGACTCCGTCCTGTCTTGCTCTTGGTCGGCCTAACTTCCGTCGCCATTGCTGTTGCTGCTCTGTCAGCTCAAGTCTGCGTCTTTGGAGCTCACCCGTGCCTGCCGGGCGTAAATGCGCGTCCTTGAGGGGGATCCCAGGCTTTTCCGCTCCAAATCTCGTCCTTGTTTTCCCGAGTTAAGAGGTGGAGATTCTCGTCCTGGTCGTAGATGAGGAGGGCGTCGTGACTCTTCTTGGGCTCCGGCTGCTCCACTCCCCAATCCCTCTGGAGCCGTACCATGGGTTTCTTGATCTGCGTCTGCCTCCTCCAGCTCCTGTTCTTGGGCGTGCCGGCGCAGTCGCCGTCGCAGGCGAGGGCGCTGGACGCAATGCTGCAGGAGTACGCTTACCGGGCCTTCGTGCGGCCGCACACCGGCATTGTCTACAACGGCACCGTGCCCGGCAACCTCACGGGCATCGCGGTGTCCGCGCTCCGGCTGCGGAGCGGCAGCCTCCGGAGGAGAGGATTCGCTGAGTACTTCGAGTTCACTGTGCCCACCGGCGTCATCGTGGAGCCGTACGTCGAGAGGGTGGTGCTCGTGTACCACAACCTGGGCAAATGGTCTGAGTTCTACTACCCGCTGCCTGGGTACACCTACCTCTCGCCGGTGCTCGGGCTGCTGGTCTATGATGCGGCCAACTTGTCAGCTGTGGGGTTGGCAGAGCTGAGCTTTGTTGCGTCGGGGAGCCCCATTTCCGTAAACTTCGGTGATGTCAAGGCATTGCCGCCAGGCGGCCCAGCACCGCGTTGTGTGTGGTTTGATTTGGATGGAGTTCCACAGTTCCGGGACCTAGAGGCAACCAGCGTGTGCTCGACGTATCGTCGCGGGCACTTCTCAATAGTGGTGAATTCTAGTGAGATTGCTCCTGCTCCACCCCCACCGGGCACAGCTGCCCCGCCCATACCGACAACAGGAGGTGGTGCTAAGGGCAGCTCAAACTCAAAGGCGTGGAAGATTGCAGGCAGCGTGGTTGGGGGCGCTATAGCGTTGGGGCTGTTGGCTTTGCTTCTGCTGTGTTTGGTGAGGTACAAAAGAGAGAAAAAGTTGGAGCTGATGGAACGGAATGCAGAGGCTGGGGAGACATTGCGTATGGCGCAGGTTGGGCGCACACAAGCGCCTGTGGCATTGGGGACACGAACACAACCTGTGATTGAGAGTGAGTATGTTGCATAGTTGTCTACACGAACACAAGCTCAATGGTGATGCCTGGAAAGGCGGAGGCATGGAATTGTCCATATTGATGAGGGTGCTGCGAATTGCTAGATTTAGGACTCAGCTTCTGCTCCATCCTGGTGGAACACATTCTTTTGGCAGATTTATTTGGACATTTAGCTGTTCTGCAATGGCTATTCTGGATATTCATAGTGTGGAGCTCCATTCATCTCCAAGCAAGCAATGGAGAGGAGATATTTGTCATGTCAGATTTGGAATCCCTTGATTATTTTTTTGGTTGCTGTATTCAAAAGGAAGTTGGCTTGACAATAAAGCTGAGGTAATATTCATTGCACATGACATGGTGCCATTTGAGTAAACACTCCAGTTTCAAACTTTCAATTCGGTACCATTTTTGTGCATTTTGCCTTCTCTAGTTTAGACACCTGTTATGATGATGTACATGTTTATTTTTAAAGTTGGTTTGGTAATTAGTCTGATAATTTTAGAGTTGCTTGTTACTTGTTTTTAACATCTGTCTGTATGCAATGAAAACTGTCCATTATCTTCTCGAAAATGATTGCATTTCTAGTTATATTTTTCTTGATGGTCGGGCGTTATGATTTATCTCGACAGAAGTATGGGACTCCAAAAATACCAGGGTGTTCAGTACAAAGAACTTTAGGCTGTGTTGATACTGAGTTCTGTATTTCAAATTTTTACATGGAATGGCTTGAATTTAGGCATGTAAAACAGCAAGAGAAGGTCTGATTAATCTAAGTGTTACCAAACAACCCAAAAAAAAAAAGATAAAAAAGAGCAGAGGCCAGAGGGATTCAGGAATGCTCTTTTAGTAGAAGCAAAAGTTTCTCTTTTTCACTTGTTGGACTCCCGGTTGGTCCTCCATTAGGACTTGAGAGTATTATATGTTCAGCGAAGAGTTGTCTGTGACATCGTAGATGATGGACGACGAAAACAAGATTTCATTTTAATAATTTGGTGTCAAATCGTTTCATAACTCTGTGTTTAATATTGTTCATCACCCTTACCAAGATTGAAGATTGAGTGTGTAACTTATGAAACCTTTTCTGTTCCTTATGCTTTGACAAGGTAATTTGACAAAGGTATGCACTCCCAATTCACCAAAAGTCCAGGCTGGGTTGAAATGCTTGCCATAAAATCCCTTAGAAGAGAGCATGACCAATCTATGATTTGTGATCTGGCCTCAGGTCTAAGTTTCTGTGCATGTTGTTGTTCTTTTAGTCTGCATTGGTTCCTTAGTCATGGGTGCACGTTCATCTTTGTGCTGGATATCATATAAGCACGAGGAAACTGAGAATCCTAAGAATCCGGAGAAATTTGATTGCCGCTTGAAACCTTCAAATTTGGTGCGCACAATTGTTTACAATTTGGTTTGAATATGGATGCTGTGCTCAAGTGTTTGTCAGAAGCAACCTGGAATAGTAAATTAGTAGCACTTGATGCATTCAGAAGCATGTGTCTAGGGCAATTAGCCAGCCCTGCACACACATGTGAGTGGCATCTTGCTTGGCCTTACAGCTTAAAAGGAGGCCCGGCCAAACATGCCAGCCAGCTGAACTGAGATGGATGAAAAACCAGAAAGAATCATTTGGGACTTGGAACAAGGAAAAAAAAAAACTTTGTGTAGCTCTTCTTGTTTTGCTTGGCTGGAGAAACTAACCAAAACACCAGCAGCAGCTCACAGCTCGGTAGCTTCTCACTCCTTGTGTGGCCGACCCCATTGCATCACGGGCTCACGGCCGTGTTCCTTGGTTAATTTGTTTAATCCAGGTGCTTCTTGCATAGCTGTGCTCTACTGGTTTATGCGCTGTTTTCGGTGCTAGTGACTTGGATTGATTACTGCAGCTGGCCTGTCACGCTGTTCAGTAAATTGGTAAAGGAATCACAGCTGTTCACCCACCGTGAACTGAACTGAAGCGCAGGATTAATTTTCTTGGTCCCGAAATGGCCAGATTTATTAGAGTTAGGCCCTCTCTCAGGATGAATTCTTGAAATACCAGTCGTGGTACATACCTTTGTGAAACTACCTACTGCGTGTGTCAGTAGAAAATGGACGGTAGAGCGGTGGTCCATGGCTAAGATTGACTAGCGGCAAAGGCAGAGGATCCATGGTAGAGTAGTTTAATTATTAATTAATGAAGCCCTAGATCAGACTCCAACCAATTACTACTCCTTTACGTATATCTCTACATATACTATGCCTCAATGAAATGCCGCCTCCACGCCCTTCCACGTTGTCCTTTAAATCGGACCGGCCGTTTCTTGCTCTCGCTTATGTGATTATGCAGAAAACCCCATTGTTTTGTTATATATACGTGAAAAAGCCATCTATTCTCGGAACCGTTCGTTCCACAATCAAATGGTTCGGTAGCGTGCTATTGTTTCATGTAAACCCCTGTACTTCCATCGCTCTCAACCCACACTCCTTCCGCCAGAGAGAGCTAGTCCCGAACCCTAGTCGCCGCTTCTCCCCATGATGGCGCTGGCACAGCTCTTTCTCTCCATGTAGCGCGCCACCTCCTCACCAAGCGCCATGCCTCCTCTTCCACCACCAGTCTGCCTTTCCTACACCGACGTCCAGCCACTACACCGGTTATCCTCCTCCTTCATCCTTGCACCGTGGCTCCCTCCATCGTTCAGCCTCATCGTGTCGTCACCTCTGCTCGAGGCCTGATCCTTGAGTCCCCTCGGCAGATCTCGCCTCCGTTCCTACTCGCGCAAGTATGAGAGGAGCTAAGGTTCGGCGCTCTCGCTCCGCCCGTCAGTGCTGCTCCTTCACCATCCCCACATTGACCCTCCTTTATTCTTAGTCATCAGCTCCTCATGCTGCTAACTATGTTCCCCTGATTTGTGAGTCCCCTCCCGATCTGGCATGTCCCTCCACGGATTTGGCCTATGGAGACGGTGATCCCATTGCCGTCGCGCCGATCCAGGCCTCCCAGTCCCCACGATGCCAAGTCGGCTCCGGCACAGGTATGCTCCATCCCGCATCGGATCCTCGCTACCGCATGTCGCCACGAGCTTTGGCCACGGAGTCAAATGACCCACCATGGAATAATTGAGCTCACCTTGTGAGGTAGGAACATCTCCGATTTAGTAGTAAGCACCCTTTTTCAGTACTCCATGCTGTACTTTTTCCGGCCAATTTGGCCAGTGAGATGTGCTGCATTTAGAGGAAAATCTTACGTATCCTCTATCCTTGGTTGTTTCTACCGATAAGTTGATACTATCAGGTTTTCCTATTGAGTGTACCTCATTTGTTATTTGCACCACATGAGGATTTTGGTGTGCTGCTTGGTCTTGCTATTCAATTTTTTGCACAACAAAATTAAATTCAGCATTAGTTTATAGCATTGGCTTTCACAAAAATATTTCTTAGTAATATGTGCATATGTATTGTTCTGGTAACACATTACTTCACATAGTTGCCTCTAATTTTCGTAATATATGTGTTGGGGAAAGTACGTGGCCCATGAAGATACGGCCCACTAACTTACCTCTGGCCCCACGGAAAGTACGCATGAGCTTGGTAAGCTCACGCCCGAGCTTGGCAAGCTCGCGCCCGAGCTTCCCTGCCTCGAAAGCTCAAGGCCACTCACCTTTCCCGGGCTTCAAGCCCTGCTCAGACCTAAGGCGGTGTCTTTGTGCCGCGCCACGCGACAGATACGCTGCGGGTCCCGAAGGTCACCGAGAGTTAAATGCGACCACAGTACCGAGGAAGCGCCTGACACAGGCCACTGACAAGTTGGCGGCAGGTCTCGTCAAACCGTCCGCATAGAGAAAGACACGTGTTGCCGGCAGCAGTCCGGCATGGCAATTTGGACGGGATAAAGGGATTGCACTCGATTATACGGTGGATCTTACGCGTTCGTTACACGGCAACGCAGAAGGAGAAGACTATTCAACGGACGTAGGCGTGTTACAGAAAGGCGCCGCTTATAAAAAGGACGACTGAGCCACAACAAAGGGGACGCCATCAGGAGAAGGACAACAGGAGATCGACTTAGACATAGAGGCATTCAACCATCGTAGAACATGAGCACTTGCATTTACGTAGAAGCTCTGATTCCAGGCGGTAGTTCTTCGCCCTCAGGTACGGTAAGAACACACACAAATAGTGCCTTGAGCACTTATTGTACTCGAGCCCGTGCTTTCCGAAGCCCGGCCTCACCCCCTTGTACTTGTTTAAGCTTGGCATTAAACGAAGACTAGACGTAGGGCTGTTATCTGACAGTGGAGGCCTGAACCAGGATAAAAATCCCCGCGTCACTCTAGGGCCCGATGCGTCTAACCGCGTCGGACCTACCATGTCCTTTCCCTCGGCGTCGGCACGGGCGGGCCTCGGTCCAGGGACGGGGCGCGCCGGCCTCGCGCCCTTTCTTGCTTATCGGCCTGCGGAGGCTCGCCTCCTAGTCGTTGACAGCTGGCACCCACTGTGGGGCCTGATTGCGGTTTTCTCCCCCTCGATCGAGTCGAGGATGGCCTTGTTGTCATACAATGACATCGATAGCTTAGACCTCAACTACGACGATCGCGACGATCTCGACGACGTTGACTAGTCGTACGAAAAATGGCAAGCTGGTATCCTCGCCGAAGCTCAGGCTGACGAGATGGAGGTGGAAGCAACACCCACCTCGAGAGCAATTATTCGCTTCCCAAAGATTGCCCGGCCAGAGCGACTTCGCCGACCACGCCGTGAAACCCTCATGGAGGAACCGGAGGCACCGCCACCGCAGTCAAGACCGGACGGACCGCCACGTTCGTGGTCCCGTCCAAGAGAGGATCGATCTCAGACGCGAATCGGGCGCCCGACCGTCGAAGGTGCAATGACCAGCGTGTGCCCATGGTGGTTGAGGGTGCCGACGACACCGCCTCTGTGGGCGACACCAACATGCCCCCTCGAGGGAACCCGCCTCACGCCACGTCTTCGCGGCGTTAGGTGGAGTGACCCCACACCAAACTCGCACTGACCTAGACGAGGAGCACCAGCGGCGTGAGACCGCTCGGAGTCTCTTCGCTGGGTCGGTCGGGCGGACTTTGGCGGACATCCGTCGTAGGCCTATCGGAAATGGCGAATGTGCGTCGACCATCGCGACCTCAACGCCGCCTGCCCCAAAGACAACTTCCCCCTACCGCGCATAGACCAACTGGTCGACGCAACGACGGACTCGGCGCTCATGAGCTTCCTGGACGTCTACTCAAGCTATCACCAGATTGCGCTGGCAAGGGAAGACGAAGAGAAGACTGCCTTCATGACACCTTTTGGTACCTTGTGCTACACAACCATGTCATTCGGTCTGAAGAACGCGGAAGCCACGTCCCAGCAATTAATGCAGAAGACAGTCCCTGATCAGATAGGGCGCAACGTAGAGGTTTACGTAGACGACATTGTTGTAAAAAGCAAGGTCCCACGTAACCGACCTGCAGGAAACGTTTGCTAATCTCAGGAAACATCAAGTCAAACTGAATCCTGAAAAATGCATTTTCGGTGTCCGGTCTAGGATGTTGCTTGGCTACGTGATAGGGAAGGCGAGCATCGGGGCTAACCCCAAAAAAATCGAAGCCATCGAGAATATGATGTCGCCAACCTGCACCAAGGAGGTGCAAGCCCTCACTGGGCGGATGGTGGCTCTCAGCAGATTCATATCTCATCTCGGCGAGCGCAGTGCACCTTTCTGTAAGATCCTGCGCAAGCACGATGGTTTTGAATGGACAGAAGAAGCCGAGGCCGCTTTCAGCGAACTAAAGCGCTATCTGTCCACGCCTCCCGTCCTAGCCACGCCAAAGCTCGGGGAAGCTCTACTCCTCTACTTGGCGGTCACCCCGCAGGCTGTGAGTGCTGTACTAGCAGTCGAACGCGAGGGCAAGCAACAACCCGTCTACTACGTAAGCGAGGTATTACATGGACCTAAGGAGGGATACCCTGAGGTTCAGAAACTCTTGAACACCTTGCTTATGGCCTCACGAAAGTTACGCCACTATTTTCAAACCCATCCAATTACGGTCCCAACGAGCTTCCCGCTACGGGATATCGTTCGAAACCCCGACGCAAACGGGCGGGTCGCAAAGTGGGCAGTCGAGCTTGGTGAATTCGATATCAAGTTCGTACCACAAACAACGATCAAGTCCCAAGTCGTGGCCGACTTCTTGGCTGAGTGGACCGGGCCAGCCAACCCTTCTGGAGGCTCGCCCGAGCCTGCAAGTCAAAAAGCACACTGGACCATGTTCTTTGATGGGTTGTGCTAATTTGAGCGATCAGGTTGCGGCTTTGTTCTCATTCTCCCCCAAGGAGAACAAATTCAACTCATTGTACAGCTTCATTTTCCCGCAACGAACAATGTTGCGGAGTACGAAGGCCTCCTAACCGGCCTACGAGCATACACTGCGCTCGGCATAAAACGGCTAACAGCGAAAGGGGATTCACAGTTGGTTGTCTGCCAGGTAAACAAGGAGTTTCAGTGTTGCGACGACTCAATGGCGCGATACTTGGTAGAAGTGAGAAAGTTGGAGAAACACTTCACGAACTTCGAAGTGTGTTATGTTCCCAGACTGGCTAATAGCCAGGCCGATAAGCTCGCAAAGCTCGGCTCCTCACAAGAAACCGTCCCGGTGGGGGTGCTCGTGCAGCACCTACTAAAGCTCTCTATTCCCTCCGGAGAAGAGGCCCCCGAGAAGACGATTGCCTTGACCCAAACGACCGGTACCGTTTCGTTCCTAGGGCAGCGCGACACCTGGATGACGCCATTCGTCCAGTTCTTGGCGCATGGGACACTGCCACAGGACACAGCTGAGAAATCCCGGCTCCAAAGATAAGCCCGACCTTACCGGTTACTCGGGACCTTATTGTACCGAAGGGGTTCTAACGGCGTACTTTGCAAGTGCGTGACCCAGGAGGAAGGCAAATTTCTCCTCCAAGATATCCACGACGGATCTGCGGGGCCCATGCCTCTTTTAGAACCTTAGTGGAAAAAGCCTTCCATATGGGGTACTATTGGTCCACTACGTTGACCGACGCAAGGGAACTAGTAAAACGTTGCCTAGCCTGCCAATACCACGCCCGAGTGTCCCACCAGCCAGCATACGAGCTGCAGACTATCCCGCTGACCTGGCCATTCTCGATGTGGGGAATGGACATACGTGGACCATTTCTCAGAGGCCTAAAGGGGTGCACGCACCTGTTCGTCGCCATCGACACTTTCACCAAGTGGATCGAGGCCGAACCAGTGTCGAGCATATCAGCCCAAACGGCCAAGAGGTTCCTTAGGAACAACATTGTGGCCAGGTTCGGCGTCCCGAGCAAGCTGATCGCAGACAATAGGACACAGTTCACAAGCGAGCTATTCCAAGACCACTGCGAAGAGCTCGGCATGAAGGTCGCCCTAGCCTCAGTGGCTCACCCACAGGGCAACGGTGCGGCTGAACGTGCAAATGGACAAATCATGCAGGGCGTTAAGCGCCGAGTATACGACGCTCTCATCGAGCAGCGTCAAAACTGGGTAGAGGAGCTACCCTCGGTGCTTTGGGCTGCCCGGACGACCTCCAATCGAGCTACTGGAGAGACCCCATTTAGGCTCGTATATGGCTCGAAAGCGCTCTTACCTGCCGAGCTAAGACTTGGTTCAGTTCGTGTTGATTTTGCAGGTCAAATTGACAATGACGAGGAACGACTGTTGGATCTCGACCTATCCGAGTCCTGCCGCGAGCAAGCACTATTGCGAGCGGTAGCATACCAGCAATCCCTATGACGGCACGCGGCAAAAGGAGTACAAACCCGGACCTTGCAAGTGGGCGACCTGGTTCTAAGACGAGTTCAGAACCTGGCCCACGCCAATAAGCTCACCCCAAGGTGGGAAGGTCCGTACACGGTCATATCAGCCACACGCCCGGGGGCTGTGAGACTAGCTATGCCGGATGGTAGAGTCCTTAACAGTTCCTGGAACATCGCCCAACTCCGGAGGTTCTACGCTTGAACCAAGGTCGTAAGTCTCCTTTCTCACCCCCCTTTCTTTCTTTTGTCCATCTTTTTCACTCCCTAGTAAGCCCTCAAGCAAACCCCAAAACCTAAACCTACGATCGGGCTTGGGAGAGGACTCGGGCTGTCTTAGCACACATCGGCAGAATAGCGGCTATGCAGAAGCTAACCCCCGAGATTCCGTTGCACACGGGTAAGCCGATATCCATCGCACCACGCAAGACCCCGCACGGGCAAACACTTTCCGGCCCTATATCATAAGCCCGCGTAAGATTGTCGCAGCCCGGGATAACTCCAGAGCCCTATACTCTGCCTCTTACAGAGAAACAGAGCAAGGGCCACAAGCTCCGTTCTAAGGGCGTGATCTCTCTAAACCACAACCGACCTTCTGCCAATCCAGAAGCTCGGCCGTGGCTCGGGGGCTAGGGTCGATTTTTCAAAAGTTGATCTCTCTAAACCACAACCGACCTTCTGCCAGTCCAGAAGCTCGATCGTGGCTCGGGGGCTAGGGTCGATTTTTCAAAAATTGATCTCTCTAAACCACAACCGACTTTCTGCCAGTCCAGAAGCTCGGTCGTGACTCGGGGGCTAGGGACGATTTTTGAAGGTCGATAATCCGAGCGATAGCTTTCGATCTTCTCTAAGCCACGCCCGAACTTCTCTTTGGAAGCTCGGACATGGCTCGGGGGCTAGGGTCGATAGGATTATACCCCGACTTTCAAATCCTTCTTGCCTATACGACTACTTGTGATTCGTTTGCATGCAGGAAAGACGACAAAAGAAGGAGGCAAAACAAACAACTTTATTAAACTTCAAGATGGCTTACAAGCCAATTACAGGAAATGTCGGCGAGCGCGGACTAGCGCCTCGACGATCACATCGGCCACCTCGGCGAGAACCGGGACGACCTCGATCAGAACCGCGACGGTAGCGACGTCGCGAGCACGAGCTTCTTCCTCGGCAACCTTGGCGAGAGCGAGATCGTACTCCGCCCAAAGAACCGCCATGAACTTTTCATGATCCATGGAGCAGGCGGAGAAGGAGGGACGGTAGGAAGAAGTTTGGGATGAAAAGCGGCCGCCTCATCGGCCTCTTTTTATAGCCAAGATCGGGAAGTTGAACCGGTTCCAGGAGTAATGGTATCGGGAAGCAACTCAAATATGAACCATTTCCGAGAGGACACGCGGATGTTTCTCAGAAAGTGGCGCAACAGTCAAATCGACGATCGGCATTTCAGGAAGAGGAATCGATCGGAGAGGCGGCGAAAGGAAAAAAAGACCAAAATAAGGCAATAACATTACTTTTGAAGGGGTATCGACAAAAGGGCAGGATGGACCACCGCCCGAGAAAAGGAAAAAATACAAAGGTCTACGACCTGGGCCGGCACCTAAGTTTATGAAGCTCGGCCATTGCTTCGTCAAACCGGTCCTGAAGCTCGAGGAAGGCTTTTTGACCACCCCGGGCGGCCCGCACCTCAGTTTGTAAGGCCTCATTGGCCGCTTCGAGGTCCCGGACGGTGTCCCGGTGGGTCTTCAAGAGTCCTCCGCCAGCACGGGCAGCCTCTAAGAAGACGCAAGACGCCTCGACCGCAAAGCGCCTCGAGCTTCGGTGGAGCGGTCGCATGGCCTTGAGGGCGCCCCGCGATCGACGGAGACCTCCCAAGATCTTCCGCGATCGCGGCTAGGGCCGCCCGCCGCCGCAGAAGACGAGCTTCTGTGGTCGCCGCCGATCGAGCCCGAGCGAGCTTCTTCCAACTTCGCGCAAGACGGCTCGGCTCGCTGCCACGCCAAGGCCGTTCGCCTTTCAGACCTCTGCTCAGCCTCGTGCTCAGCCCTAGACATGCACGCGAGACCAACAATCTCGCGGTAGGCCTACACCAAGAAAGCGGGCTCAAGAAAAAGAATGAATCAAGGCGGGGTCAGCACGAGACTCCAAAGGCCAGGCTCGAAGACACTTACCCGCCTCATAATCGCCGCGGCCTCGGTCTCGTACCAACGCTGAGCAGCGCGCCTAGGCATAGGCAACGCCATAACCAAGTCACCCGAGCTATCGCCCGAGCTGCTTGATTCCTCGGGCACTCCCTCCCGCAGGTTCGGCCGCTCCTCCTATAGCCTCAGGCGCCCCCTCCACCAGCTCGGCTCGGGTCTCATCAGACGGTCCCGGCGCCGCCTCCTTCACAGGCTCAACACGGGCCTCATCAGCCAGGGCGGGCTCGACTGTTCCCCTCGCAGGATCGGCCACTTCCCTCGAAGGCTCGGCCGCCTCGATAGCCTGAAGGCATGGCTCGGGGGCAAAGTCGGTTTGCACCCCGGCGTCCGCCTTCGGTTTGGCCACCTTCATGCTCAGTAGCCACTCTGTGAGGGGCTGGCCAGGAATGGGCCGAAGCCGGATAGGCTCCTCCCGGCGACGTCCGGTAAGCGAGAGCTGGTGCTCGATCCACGCCGGCGTCGCCACGATCCACCCCGCGGCGACTAGCGGGGCCACGCTACACAAGCACACCATGACGATGCTAGCGGCCGTGATGACCCGGACCGGCCAGTTCTAGCCGAACAGGAGCGTATTGCTCATGTCCAATGGCGGAACGGGCAAGTTGCACCCTGCGAAGAGATCCGACAGACCGGCGAAATCGATTGGGCGCCACCCGGACGAGGTCCGCCCCTCGACACGGAGCGGCCCCAAGATCGACGTCCCGTCATCCGTCTCCACCTCCACGGTCACGGCCGGGCAGCGCACGTCGCTGCGCACTATCGGCGGGAGGTAATAGGGCCTCGAGCCCCAAAGCCCTCCGCGCTTCGGGAGGAACTCGCTCTCCCAGGCCACTTCCTCCGGAAGCACCGGGATGACTTCCCCGGCCTTGGCCGACATGGTGACTAAAAATAAAAGGCAAATCAAGCATGCCTGATCAACCCAAAGAATCGTGATGAGTGGAGAAAAGAAAAGAAAACCGAGAAGCACGGTTACTTACCAGCGAGCTCGAGGTCCGCCCCCGCCAACCCGACGTCCGAGTCATCATCATCATCAACCAACATCAACCGACGCCTCTTCGGCGTCGGCTGGGTATCCCGCGCGCCGGTAGAGTCCCGGTCCCGGGAACCTCTAGCCCGGGCTAGGTCGGGAGCAGAGGCCGGAGCCCGGGCCGTCGATCGCCCCGCACTGACGACTTTGTCCCGGCAGGAGAGCCCGGTCCGCTTCTTTGAAGGCGGCTGCGTGCTCGCAGCCCGCTCTTGCCGCACCGGGACCAGGCCCGCGCTACCGCTGATCGCCGAACTCGCAGCCTCCGGGGCTGCCACTAGCACGAGGGTGGCAGGCCCGGCCTCCTCACCCGCTTTCCCCTGCAAGCAAGCCAGGGAGCATCAGCCCGCGCCCGTCAAGGACCGCCTCCAGGAGCGCTTGGCTCGCAGAGACACATACCTCGTCGAGGACGTTACGGATGCCCGAGCCCGATGGCTCGTTATGGTTCGCGGGCAACAGGAGCCTCACAGCCCGAACCACGTCCTCTTGGGGCAAGGTTGCGAAGAAAAGAGCGGGAACGTCAAAAACGTGCCCAAAAGAAGCTGTTGGGCAAAGGACTGTAAGGCCGAAGAAAGGAACTTACGCGAGGTGCTTTCGTGGGTGCGATCGTCCCACGCGCGGATTTTGAAAAAAGGGTGAACCCGTTTCCGCAGCGGGGTCACTCGGTGCCTGATGAAGTCGGCTACGATGTCGTAGCTTTTTAGTCCTCGGCCGGCCAACTCCCGGATCTTGGCTGCCGAGGCTACCTCTGCGGCCGGCTAAGGGATGGGCGTCGGCTTCCCCGGTTCGTGTTCATAACCATAGCCCGCAGTCGCTGAGCACCTTGGCGTAATACCACCGCGACGCCCACCCCCGACGTTCTCCTTAGCCCTGAACGCCGGGTATGCGGGCTTCATGTCACGGCATTGCTTGAAGTAGGCACACCCCGCCGCGTCGTTCCCTCCAGTCGTGGTCAGCTCATAGAAGTTGAGGAAGAGGCTGACCGTCGGCTCCACCCCGACGAACGCCTCGCAAAGATGTGCGAAGATCATCAGAAACAGGATCGAGTTGGGATTGAGATTCACCAACTCGATCCCGCATTGGGCCAGGATGGCGGCGAGGAAGTCGGACTCCGGAACTCGGAGCCCATGGAAGGCGAAAAGCTCGAAGCAGACAAACTCCTTGCTCTCGGGCGCAGGAACTACCTCCTCGCCGGCCGCCCTCCAGCCACCGACCTTAATGAAGCCGGCGGCGGCCAAACCCTGCAGGACGTCCTCGGAAAGGAGACCCCGCGTGAAGGGCGCCATTGGCAGAAGAAGGTCGGGAGGCGAAGACCGTGTGAGAGTGAAAAGATGGGAGAGGCAAGAAGGCAATGGCACAAGGGAGCGTAAAGGAAGCAGTGCAAGGATCGGGTAAACCGCCCCTTATGAGCCGGCGCAAGAAAGGCGAACCGTCGCCTGCTCATTGGAGGCGGAAAACCAAGGAAAAAATGACGCATAAGCTGCGTTTTTGTTGGAATTCCGCGGGCCGTAAAATCGCAAGACTCAATCATTTCGCCGGCGGCAAGCAAATAAACCTCCGAGCGGCACGTTTCCGTCCTGCTCGAGGCTCGGGGGCTAGCTGTTGGGGAAAGTACGTGGCCCATGGAGATACGGCCCACTAACTTACCTCCGGCCCCACGGGAAGTACGCACGAGCTTGGTAAGCTCACGCCCGAGCTTGGCAAGCTCGCACCCGAGCTTCCCCGCCTCGAAAGCTCGCGGCCACTCGCATTTCCCGGGCTTCCAAAGCCCCAGGCTCTGGACCCAAGGCAGATTGTGCCGCGCCGCGCGCAGGATACGCCGCGGGTCCCGATGGTCACCGAGAGTTAAATACGACCACAGTACCGTGGAAGCGCATGACACAGGCCACTGACAAGTTGGCGGCAGGTCTCGTCAAACCGTCCGCATAGAGAAAGACACGTGTTGCCGGGCAGCAGTCCGGCACCGTAATTTGGACGGGATAAAGGGATTGCACTCGATTATACGGTGGATCTTACGCGTCCGTTACACGGCAACACAAAAGGAGAAGACTATTCAACAGACCAGGGTGTGGGGACCAATTCCCGGTTAAATCTTACCAGAAAATGTTCCCTCAAAAGCACGATTACCTAGGATGCAACAGTGCCAGAGCTAATACAAAAATCCACTTTATTATATGGGGAGATATTCATTTTTGCATAAAATATTACGACTCGGACCTTTATCAGACACTTACACTCGCACAAGTTGTGAGGATAGGAAAAGCTCTCTAAAACTAAGACTCTAGAAACCAATAATGCCATAATTGTTCAATTCCTCCATGAAGATTTCTTAAAATCGTCAAAAGCTAGAAGACTTGAAAATAGATTATATCCCCACAAAGTGGGTAAGTACCTAATCGCATTTGCAAAGCTTCCATGAGGGAAAATTCTACTCTAGTATATGCAAGAATTAAACAAAGGTATAAAGTTTGGTAGTGAGTGGATGCAGTAACATATAATAGATGAAAGAATCTTAAGGTTTAGCAATCCTTTACAAACAATTTTTGAATATTTGAAACCTTTCACAAAGCCTGTCTCCATACTCCAACTACACTGCCCGAAGCAGAACACATACACCATTTCTTTTTGAAAGCATGAGTTTATTGAATAAGAGAGGCATCACCCATTTTGGCACAACTTCATATACCCGAAGTAGGTCCATCGATGATTTTGTTATCAGCCCTGCAGGACCTATCCAGCTTTACCCATGTAGTGCACGGTTACATGGATGGATGTAGTTTGTGTCATTCTCATTCATTATACCCAAGTTTTTATATGAGCATAATCTAGTTGTATCCTCCCGACAACTAGTACCATTGTAGGTCTTGCATGGGATGCGCCCCCTTGAGCCTTACCGGGCATTGGATCCTCGAAGGATGTTCCCAGCTCCAAGACTTACCGGCCGAATCCATCATACTCACTACACCTGGTGGCTCATATAAAATTCTTTTCTCGCAACATTCCCATGTCCAGATAAGCATCCCATACTACTTATCCACATGGCAAATGATTTTCTATCCTGCCAATTTTAAATATTTTCACAACTTCTATTCTATCCCACACACATATATCTTATACTATCCATAGCCATCATGACAATCCAAGTAAAACCAGATAACCAATCTTCCGTAATTCTATCCATCCACATCCTCATACTTATCCTAACATTGTACCAAATTTCTGACACTCATTATTACCATCTCTATCCTATAAATTCAACCCCTATATAAACCACCCCTTCCTTTTTCCTCTTATCCACCATATACTTCCTAATACTCTAAACACACTGTCCACATGCCTATTACCCTCCAAATACCTAAACCCTCTTCAAAATATTCTTGCATAATATCTAAAACCTCTTTTCATTTAATTTGACTCTTATTCTCTTTCTTTTCTTCAAACATTAAAATCCCGCGATCAATAGAAGAATAAGATCAAGCTCTAAAGACTCAAGCTACCCTCTGGACGGAGATGATGATCAAGAAAAGTTTAGTAGCATCCATAACCAAGGCCGGTTTTCATTTCTTGATGCATATTGAATTCCCTAATTATTTACTATGCATTACTTTATAGTTATTGTTTATTTCCAAGTTTTGTTATTTTAAACGCTTTTGTAGAATAGTTACACCCAGAAATGATAGCTTAAAGCCCACCTACTTTTGGTTAACCCAACCTTTGATAACACTAGTGCAGGAAATCTACCTTATGTAATATTTAAAATTGGCAGGATAGAAAATCATTTGCCATGTGGATAAGTAGTATGGGATGCTTATCTGGACATGGGAATGTTGCGAGAAAAGAATTTTATATGAGCCACCAGGTGTAGTGAGTATGATGGATTCGGCCGGTAAGTCTTGGAGCTGGGAACATCCTTCGAGGATCCAATGCCCGGTAAGGCTCAAGGGGGCGCATCCCATGCAAGACCTACAATGGTACTAGTTGTCGGGAGGATACAACTAGATTATGCTCATATAAAAACTTGGGTATAATGAATGAGAATGACACAACTACATCCATCCATGTAACCGCACTACATGGGTAAAGTCGATAGGTCCGCAGGTCGATAACAAAATCATCGATGGACCTACTTCGGGTATATGAAGTTGTACCAAAATGGGTGATGCCTCTCTTATTCAATAAACTCATGCTTTCAAAAAGAAATGGTGTATGTGTTCTGCTTCGGGCAGTGTAGTTGGAGTATGGAGACAGGCTTTGTGAAAGGTTTCAAATATTCAAAAATTGTTTGTAAAGGATTGCTAAACCTTAAGATTCTTTCATCTATTATATGTTACTGCATCCACTCACTACCGAACTTTATACCTTTGTTTAATTCTTGCATATACTAGAGTAGAATTTTCCCTCATGGAAGCCTGCAAGTACGGTCGGTACTTACCCACTTTGTGGGGGATATAATCTATTTTCAAGTCTTCTAGCTTTTGACGATTTTAAGAAATCTTCCACGGAGGAATTGAACAATTATGGCATTATTGGTTTCTAGAGTCTTAGTTTTAGAGAGCTTTTCCTATCCTCACAACTTGTGCAGAGTGTAAGTGTACAGTAAAGGTCTGAGTCGTAATATTTTATGCAAAAATGAATATCTCCCCATATAATAAAGTGGATTTTTGTATTAGCTCTGGCACTGTTGCATCCTAGGTAATCGTGCTTTTGAGGGAACATTTTCCAGTAAGATTTAACCGGGAATTGGTCCCCACAGAGTTGGTATCAGAGCTCATGGTTGTGACTGTAGGAAAAATATTTAGAACGGGATAACTAGATACCATCCCTATAGGTTAAATAGTAATAAATTATAGTAACAATTGGATGAGTTTAGGATGTGCCTTAATTCTACATTTAGAAAGAGAAGGAATTAAATAATTAAATAAGTCTTATAACATGACGAGCTACATAAAATGTCGAGGAATGACTCCATTGCTAGATAGCAACATTTGGACAACCATCATTAGGGAATATTTTATAGTTGTTATATAACCTTAGGACATAGGAAGGCGATGGGTAATTAATATATATGTATATACAGTACATATGCCGTGATTCAACATTTCCCTGCTATCCTGCAATCTGGATTTCTATTCTAAAAATCTTCCCTTATTCTTCTTTTTCTTATCTTACTTCTCTTAATTGGCTTTTAAACAATTTCTATAAAAAATCTAATTAATTAAAAAAAAATGTCGGGCGATATAGGCGAATTCTTTGGAATCACCCCGGCTCAGATTTTTAGCAACCTTGGAGCAAGGTGAAAGTGAAACCACAGAAAACTCATGACCGAGTTGGACAGATGATGGAGAAGTTTGATGAACTAACAACATGAGACCCACAATGTTATGATTAAGATGGATTATGTTCCAAAAGATTAAACTCCTATCTTTGCCTTGCTGACCCTGACCAAGTATAAACTATGGACTAGCCTTGTTGAGATATAAAGAAGAAGTTATAAGCTGATCAATGCACTGATTGAGAGAAAATTTTGTAAGTCCCTCGTCAGTGACCAGCGCAGACTGTTGACTAATGGATAATTACCCAAGGAAACCTCCTTAACTGAGAAGTCATTATTTAGAACAAAAGGATAAGATTTCATTAAGTCGGGTATGTCTGGATGGACTACATTTGTATTGATTGCGAACAAGAAAGGTGGTATTGGAAGAATGTATGTTGACTATTAAGTGCAACCACTATTAAGTTGAATTATCTATACCTGAACTATGTGATCTGTTGAAAGGGGCACATAAAAGATAATTGGTAATGAAGAGAGAGACTATGAGAGGTAATTTCATGCTAAGATGGTATGTATTCCAAACCAAGTCGTGATTTTATTCAAGAGGGAAAAGTGATACCTCATACTTCCAAACAGTCCCATAAAGTATGTTATTTCACACTTGGCTCGAGAATTAATTACGGTTGTTTATGCCATTAGGTTTAGAAGACACTACTTAGGAAAGAAGTATGAAATCCTTCTGGATTACTAGAGTATTAAGTACACTTACACCTGGACCAATTTGCAACCAATAAAGTGGTTAGAGTTATTAAAGGATTTTGAATTGGATATTTAGTATCGATTCAAGAAAGGAGACGCTGTACCAAATTCACTAAGTGGAAGATACATGACCAATATTTAATGTTATAAGATGGCCCTCTCTTATTTGGAAAGGAAGACAAGAGGATATGACTAGAATTTGTAAAGATTGAAACCCTGGATGCTTTAGAAATTAAATTGGAGTTAGAAGATATGACTAGAACAAAACAAAAGAGGACTAAGAATTTCAAAAGATGTTAAAAACGCTTGGAAGGTCAGATGATAAGAGAACCGAGCTGGACAAAACTGGTATTATTTGGTACAAGATTTGATTTTATAGACCAAATAATGAAGAAATTGAGGATCCGATACTTCAAGAAACTCCTAGACCATTATCTTCTGTGCTAAGACCTCGAAATTCCCTTTTTAATAGAAGGATATAAAAGAAAATGACACATAATATGGAAATAAGTGACACATATATTGGAAAAGTAAGGCAGAATACCACAGACCCAATGGATCAATAGGATTTTTGAACGAAAGAGCAATGAAATCAAATTGGATTCATTGTTGGAGTAACAAAAAACCCAAGCAAAGTATAATGCCATATGGATTATAGCTGAATATTTGATCAAAGTAACCTATTTTGGTATCAATGGAAACCACCTATAAAGGTGATAAACTTACAATTATTTACTCGTCCAACACTGTATCACTTTATTGGATACTCTACAAGAGAATTTCTGATGAGGAATTCACAAAACTCAGGAACATTTAGGCATTTCAGGCACCAAGTTACCATTTGGATCAGTATTTTAACCACGAATTGCCCGTTTAACAAAAAGAACTCACCAAATTCTAGAGGATATAATGTGAACAAGAGTCCTTGAGTATAGACTTATATGAGACATACACGCCCTTCCTATGGTATTCATACCAGCTTAACCAAAAGGATGTTTAAGAATGAAGCTTTATATGGATATAAGTATGAAACACCCTTGGGCCGTACAGATTTGAGAGGAAACATCATTGTATTGTATAGATTTGAGTCAGAAAATTTATGCCAGAAGCTCAAGGTTTGGAGTAATATGACCAGATTTGTGGAGAAAAAAAAACACTAGGGCCGATAAAAAGATTCTACTGATAGTAAAGGAAGAGATCCTAGTTTCTAACTTGGATATCAAGGTTATCTAAAAAGTTTCTCTTATAAGAAGTACGCGAAGGTTTCAAACCAAAAGAAAAAAACAGTTCCCTTAATATATGAAACCATAAGGTTTAAGTCAGGAAAGAAAGAATTGTATATCAATTGGAATCCCTAGAACAATTCAAGGAAGTATGCCTTATGTTTCATTCGTTCAGATCTAAGAAATATTTTTGTCTTACTCTCCGGAACCATCTTTATTTAACACATGGTGGACATGTATCGAGAAGTCCGAGAATATTCCTGGAGCAATAAAAAAAAAGGGGGGGGGGGCATAAGGAACAAAGCTGTTAAGTGCTGTTGAGCCCAACAGAAACATTACAGGAAAGAAGAAGTTACGTGGAAAAGAGAATGAAATTCGACAAATGGACGTTACCATATGTATAACACGAGAGTTTGAATCTCGGGACGAGATTCTTTTAAGGGGATGAGCCTATAGCTTCTTAGCAGCTCGAATGGATGAGCTTCGGCGATGATTTTTGCTATGGCGGAGGCTAATCCGGGCGGCTACTGGAACATTCTTGAGGAAAGGATGAGGATGGTTATGGCGTGGGCAGTAAGATGAATCGAAGATAAGGCCGAGCAAACGTCAACGGAGTGAGTGGGGTGGAAACGGCAATGGAGCTTTCCAATGGCAATGGCGGCACCGGCAGGATGAGTAACGGTGGCGTGAGGAAGAAGAAGGAAATGGCTCTAAGGGCAATTTGGTAAATTCACAGAGAAAGGTCTCAAAATCAACTTTTAGTTTGGACCAAAATTTGAATGTTAATTAATATGGAAGTATTATGCATATAATAGCTAGGTAAAGTGAAAAGAGAGGAGGATTTTGGGGATTTTAAGCATTGAGAGGTATTTTGGTAATTTCCTTGAAAAGTATCTTCAATTCAAGTTTTAAAATGAAATTCAAGGTTTGAAATCAAAATTGGGATTTAAATAGGATGAAAATGACCATACAAAAAAAGATGGTAGATAAACATATAAAAGAAGATGATTTTGGAAATATCAAGTTGGAAAGTCATTTTGGTCATTTGGCTAAAGATATTTCCAGTTCAAGTTTTAAAATATACCCAAGGGTTAAAATTGTGTTTAAATGAATATTGATCATGCAAAGTAGTTGAATAGATTTAAAGAGAGGGAATTTGGAGATTTTTAGCCAAGGGGCAAATTAGTAATTTTACCAAGTGCACGTTTGATGCAAGTTCAAGGTCTAAATTTGAGTGTGAGTTTTGGGAGAAATTGAGCATGCATGAGTAATCATTTAAATTTAAAAGAAGAAAACTTGGGATTTTAGCTAAAGGGTATTTTGGTAATTTACTAGTGCACGTTTTGATACAAATTCAAAGTTTGAAAGTAGTACATTAATTGATTACATATTTTGTACTTATGAAGGGTTTATTGAAATCAATATTAAAGGTCAAGGGAAAGGGTAATTTGGGAATTTTTGTCTTAAAAGGGCAAAATGGTAATTTCATCAATACCTGATGTTTGAGCATCAAATTTGTAATATAGTGGAATTAGTTGCTTATAGGCGAAAATGGTTAAAAGAAATAGAAAATTGAATTTTTGAAACATAGGGTATTGAAAACACTATTCACTATACGAAAATACTATTCATCGTTTAAAACTCTCTTTTTCAACTAAATGTATAAAATCCTAAAACATGATATGGGTCTATAAAAATTTATAAAAGGAATAGTGCATAAAGATAAAGTAAAAGTAGCATGCTGAAAAAATTTTATCTGCAAAACAAATAAATCTTGTTTTACACCTCATAGGAGATTTTGAAATTTGTAAACCGAGAAGATTATTGCACAAGCAATAAAGAGAACTGAAAATGAATTAAGCACGAAAATTTTTTATGCAAAATTTCGGGCTGTTACACAGGGGCATGTTACAGTAACCGGGCGTCGCCTATAAAAGGGGGCGCACAGGCCACAACAAAGGGGACGCCATCAGGAGAAGGACAACAGGAGATCGACTTAGACATAGAAGCATTCAACCACCGTAGAACAGGAGCACTTGCACTCATGTAGGAGCTCTGATTCCAGGCGGTAGTTCTTCGCCCTCGGGTACGGTAAGAACACACACATAGTGCCTTGAGCACTTATTGTACTCGAGTCCGGGCTTTCCGAAGCTCGGCCTCACCCTCTTGTACTCGTTTAAGCTTGGCATTAAACGAAAACTGGACGCAGGGCTGTTATCCGACAGTGGAGGCCTGAACCAGGATAAAAATCCCCGCGTCACTCTAGGGCCCAGCGCGTCTAACCGCGTCGGACCTACCACGTCCTTTCCCTCGGCGGCGTTCGGCCAACGGCCGGGCCTCGGTCTAGGGGACAGGGCCGCCTTCGGGCCTCGCACCCCTTTCTTGTTTATCGGCCTGCGGAGACTCGCCTCCCAGTTGCCGACAATATGCTTTGTGTTGGACCAGTGGAGTATTAAATCAGAAGTAAACTATACTATGCACAACTATGGAAATAAGTTTAGCTATCTTGGCTTTACAGTGAAATGGTTTGTGCTGCAAGTACAGATCTGACGGGGACTGTAAGTACAGACCTGATGTGGACCATGGGGTTTCTTAGTTTTAGAAAGTCTTTTAGTTACACATGATGTTGTTTGAGCACCTGATTGTTTGTTGGCAATAACGGCATCTTTGAGTTTACTGAACATTCTTTATACTCTTGGAAGTGTGGCAGTGATAAATTAGACGTAGTTCACGGATATAGTGCAAGATTGCAGTTCTAAATGTAAACATGTGTCCTTTTGTTATAGAGATAATGTCTCGGCGTCGTCACCTGACCTCCTGTGCTTCTTGCCATGCTATTTATTTTTCATGTAAGAGATTATGGTGTTTCTAAATGTAAACATGTGTCCTTTTGTTATAGAGATAATGTCTCGGCGTCCTGTGCTTCTTGCCATGCTATTTATTTTTCAGCTGCCCTACTTTCCAAAACAAAAATGAAGAAAATGAGAGGTTATGCTATGCCCTTTCATCCCTCGTGATCAAATAGTTGATAGTCGAAAGAGTGATTTTGTTTTTCTTTTCTTATTTGACAGCTTTTCTGTGAGTAGTTTTGTTATTGAGACAGGCTGAAGGTTTCGGCCTTGCATATAATGATTTATACAGGCCATGTAGTTATTTGAATAGCCGTTTGCAGGCATGCAGCTTCCTAAATTAGTGTTTTTTTTTATTATAAATAGATAGTGAGTCCTTTGATATGTGGTTGGATATTCTTTGTTATTGTAGGCCATCGCTCTGTATCGTCAGTTCCTTCTTGCTGGCCGTTGAGCGCAGCCCGATTTTGCTCCTGCTTCTACTGCCTTTTCTGTTTCTCAGCTTTGCCAATGTGTTCGAGCCATATGGGCTGCTGTCACAAGGACCAGCTAACTAATCCCGCGAAAGAAAAACAAACAGGTATTTTCTTTGATTATATGTGTAGATTTCTACATGAAAAAAGGTTGTGTTTGTTATACATTGGTGTGATTTTCTTTATTCACGTGTGCCGTACATGCCTCCAGTCGCTATTATCTCCACAAGACACACATCAAATGCAGGACAGCACGCAGATCAACTCTAAATCGGCGCCAACGTGTCACACGGACCGGCGAGCTGTCAGCACGTGAATCGTGATCCCTGCTACTATGATATAACCTTCGTCACCGCCGGGACAGGAACGGCCGCATTCTATTCTAGTTGTGTACTACACCAGCAAGGTAGGGAATTTTTTTAATTTTTATATTTATTTTTATTCAAAATAAAAAAAAATAATACACCAGTTAAGGAAATTAAAAAATTAGCTTCCTCCCACCCAATAGTCAGGCGGGTAATAAATTCCCGCCCGTCTGCTGTGCAGTTAATGCGGCGGGCAAATCCCGCCCGACAGTCGGGCAGGAAAAGAAAAAATTCGCCCGAGGGTCGGGCGGGATTTGAGCATGGGGTAATCCTGTCAGATCAACGGGCGGGTTTTTGAGGTATATAAGGCGAGCGGCTGCTTCCTCGCAGCCACGCGCCAACTGAGAGGGGAAGCCACGAGCCAACTGAGAGGGGAAAGGAGACTGAGAGAGAAAGAGAGAAAGAGAGGAAGGGAGAAAGAGAGAGAAAGGAAGGAAAAGAGAGAGAAGGAGAAAGGGAGAGAGAAAAGAAGAAAAAAGATAAATTATTTTTATAATTTTGTAATGTAGAATAATTTAAAATCTGGTAGGTTAGCCATACGGATAATATTATTTATTTGTAGGTTAATTAGTTTAGAATATTGTAGGCGATATTATTAATGGGAATTAGGAATGTGAAATAATTAGGACATAAGGTAGGGTTGGTTGTTAGGGCATTAGGGTTTAGAGCATGATTTAGGTTATTATTTACGATAGATTGCTACGGCATTATTTAGGGTAGGATTTTAGTGCAATATTTAGGACATTATATCTGCCATATTTTAGGGTAATTTGTTGGTGGCATTATATACGCCATATTGTAGACAAGACGTTTAGGATAATTTGTATATATTAATTAGGGTAATATGTTGACGACATTATATGTTTTAGGGTTAGTTCGGTTACTTGCACCCAAGTATGATAGATATGTTAAGGATAAAAGTGGTAGGACATTATTTAGGGTAATATGTTAATAAAATTATATATTACAGTATGTGCGTCAAATTGCTCATGTTGCAATAATTTCTACTGGATGTGTTTTGTCCAGGAAGAATGTCGGAGAGATTATATTTCGAGATTTATTATGGAGAGGGAGAGGTTATGCATAGGCCAAGTGGGATAGATCTGAGTATGTTCCGGTCAATTACTATAGGGATATTGAGACCAAGGGAAAGGACATTTGGCAGGTTGCATAACTGGCTAGTAAGGACGTTAGAATTAAACCTGGACGAACATGTGATCAACATCGGTGCCGTGGTAAGTCATGCTAGGGAAGGGTTTTTGTGGGAGCTGCTTCCGATCCGGTCAACCAGGAACTTGAGACACTATGTGGAGGTTGCGACCGCACGCGGTCTCCCCCTAGCGTTGTTTGCCTAGGCGGAGCTGAAAGTAGTAGTTGGTCAATCGAGATCGATGAGGAAGGGGCAGAGGTGGCAGAGCAAGCAGATGGGGTAGAGGAGGTAGAGGAGGTAGAAGGGGCAGAGGGTGTGGAGATCATGCCGCAAGATGTAGGGCAATGTTGGGATACAGTGGATGAAGAGGGTATGCTAGGAAGATCACATAAGACGACAAGTGTGGCGAATGAAGGGAAAGAAATTGAGGCAATAGTACAACAGATGGAGGCAAAGGATGCAGAGCATGAGCAGGTCCCTGGTAAGGACATGTTAGATGATGAGGCAGGGGCTGGACTAATTGTTGTGCCGGGTGAGTGGAATTCTTACAACTTTTAAGATTTACATGTTGATGAAGGTACAAGCAAGACATGAGAGTACCACGGGAATGAGGTATTGCAAGGATCCATATACCCTACCAAGGAAGCTATTATTGATGCTGTGAAGTACTGGGCACTGTCACTTAGAAGGGAATTTAGGGTGCGGAAGATCAGCAAGAGCATGTACGATGTGAACTACGTAGTGCCCGGCTGCCCTTGACGCGTTCATGCCTTCAAAGGCAAGTGGGTGGATTACTAGATATGCTCCATAGTGATAGAGCACAACTCTTAGTTGGAACAAGCGCGACAAAGGCATAGGAACCTGAATTCAACCTTCGTAGCGGTGGTCATGTACTCGCAAATAGTGGATAACATCAACTATAAGCCTCATTCATAATCCAACCCATGAATGAACAATTTTAGTACAAGATTAAGTATCAAACAGCATGGTGGGCAAAGCAAATGGCCTTGGAGATGCGGTTTGGCATGTACGAAGCATCGTACGCGAACCTCCCTGCCATGTTGGAAAACCATAAGGAGGAGGAATGCAGGGATGTACTATGATATTAAGGAGTACCCCACGTCTAGCCCATGGGTTTTACAGCGGGCTTTCTTTGCTTTGGGACCTGCATAAATGCCTTTAGGTATTGCCGGCCTGTTCTATGCATTGATGGTACATTTCTCACCGGTAAGTACAAGGAGCAGATATTGACGACAATTGTTGTAGATGGCAACAATCAGATTTTGTCGGTGGCCTTTGCCTTTGTGGAGGGTGGAAATACAGACAGCTGGTACTGGTTCCTAGAGCGTTTGAACCTTGGAGTCATCTCAGGAAGGCCGAATGTATGTGTTATACACGATAGGCATGCTAGCCTGCTGCGTGCAATTGAAGATATTAAGCACGGTTTAGATATTGGGGTCACGCGCAGTGAGGAGACATACAGAGCAGGTGGTGCATGAGGCACATGAGGGAAAATTTCTTCAGGCACTTCAAGAACAAGCAACTCATGAATCTTTTTAAGAGGCTGTGCAAGCAGAATCAACAAAGAAAGTGTAACAAACTGTGGAAGACCTTGGACGAGCTGACTACGAAGCAGACTGCTGAGGCATCACACACTCCACAACCGAGGGGTAGAGGCACTCCGTCAATAAGGTGTTTTTCAGACTGGATCAAAGATGACCCGAAAGAGAAGTGGGCTGTGCTATACGACACGGAGGGGCTAGATATGGCATCATGACGATAAATTTGGCAGGGATGTACAACTGGGTGATGCGAGGGATGAGGGCACTTCCAATGGTTGCAATTGTGGAGGGATTCTTCATGGGACATGCAGGTACTTCATGGATCGGTACCGTGCGACGTGCAATGCTATGGCTGACAACCATTTGATCTACTCCACCATGATTACCAAGTACATGGAGGAAAATGATGAAGAAGACACAAAAACACGTACCATCACCTATGGGAGCTCCTGAGCTGAGGTATGAGATAATCTGCATGGATAGGACACGTCGGGGTGGGAGACGGGAGAGGGCAAGGCAGGAGTGCATTCTCCGTGACGCCACTTGCATCTCCTTGTGCCGCAAGCCTAGGCTTCTGCACAAGCCATGCTTCCATGTACTTGCTGCTGGTTCGATGACATTCCATCATACCGTACATGTCGGAGTACTTCGTGAAGGAGGCGGTCATGAACACATGGCACGGCGAGATATATGATTACGCTATTTTCGGCACATTTACGGAACTACCAGGTGCGGAATGTCACCATGCCCCGGACAGGCAATTGATGAAGTGCAATCTAGACCGACGATAGCACCGTCGGATTCGAAATGACATGGATCAGTCTGAGGTTGGGCGGGAAGCGAAGAGATGTAGCAGGTGCAATAAGTCAGGACACACATACAAGAACTGCGATAAGCCGACTGATGTAGAGTATTTGGATATACATGCGGATCCTTCTGGTTTTAGGACGGACGGGTGATGTTCGGATGACTGTTGATCTTTCGTGTTATATTTTAAAATGTATGGGAAAATTATGAGTCCTTTTCGTTGTATAACTAACGTTCTAACACATTTTATAGGCTGTAACAAGACGTTGTGGGCATTTAGTTTTCCATTGTAGCGCGTATTTATTTTTCGATGGAGATATTGTATTTATTTACCCATGTTGTTCTATTTATTTATACCTGTATTTGTTCCTTCCAGCATGTAATTAATTGTAACATCCCTATTTTCAAAAACTGAAAATCATCATGCATCATGCAATTGCATTTTTAATAAATTTCACTATAATTTAAAACTTTTGAAAATAAGTATGTTACATTAACTTTTGAGCTTATAAATCTAAATAATTTGGTTTCCTCAGTAAAAGAGAAGTTTTAAAATGAGATTTTGTTAAGGGTTTAACCCTAACTTTTAAAACAGATTTGCTTGAAAAGATGTTTGTTTCTAAAAATGTGATCCTAATGTTTTTCAAAAGCGAAACCTTTAATAAATGCTTTATCAAGGTTAAAGAATTAATTTGAGTTTTAAAAATACTTTATTTCCCATAAAGGAAATAATTTTGAGTTCATCCTTTCAAATAACAGCTATAAATAAAAGTTTTTGCCTTCACAATGTCTAATTGCAAATGATTCACTAAAAACCTATTTAAGGATTTAACTTTTAAAATATTGCTTTTCAAAATTTGTCTAAATTGTTGAAAACCTATTTTGGCAATGTTTAGGTTGACAATTTCAAATTAGGTTAGAAAATAGCCAATTAATTGAACTCAAATTGAATAGAAATTTAACACCAAATTAGACTAATTAGGTTTAGTAAAAATATATTTTAGCCCTAGCACTAATTCGCTACTTTCTCCTATCTCTATAACAAGTGGGCCCCACTTATCATTTCTTCCCATTTGGAAATCCCTTTTCAGCCTTCCGTTTCTGGAAAATTTCCCAAATGGGATATTTCCTCTTTTACCCTTCCCTAATTTGCCCCCAATCCTATCCAAACCCCAGTGCCAGCTCTCTGCTTCCTTTTCACGCAACCTCTCTCTCACTCCCACTCTCACTGACATTCCCTCTCCCTACTCTACTGCCTCCCATCTATTTCGCCGCCAGGAGAGCTCGCTGCCCCTTTTCCTTCCGACACCTCCCTCCTCTTACCTCCGATGTTCCGTTTTTCCATGTTGTTGCGCTGTGCCGCCGGAGTTAAATCGGAGGCCGTCGCCGGCTTCTCCACCTCGACGCGCCGAGCTAGCCACCGGGTAATCCCCCATCTCCTTGCTCCTACACTATCCCTGGACCCCTAGGGACTCTTCCTTGTCGCCGGCGCCGTCTTCCCCTGGCCGGAATCGGCCGGCGCCGTGCGCCAACCTCCACGCTGCCTCGGCCATGCCGCTGCGCCTCCTCGGCCAGCTCCACCTCCACGCCTCTACGAGCCACCCCACGCCTCCCTCTCTCGCCGACTTGCCGCTTCTTCCTCTCACCGCTAATCGGCTGGCGGCGGCAGCCGCCGCCTCTTGCCGCCCTGAGGGCGCCGACCTCGCCGGCCTCGTCCTCGCGGCCCGACCCCACTCCGGGTTCCTTTCCTTCCTTCTTCCCTTTCCCTCTCTCGCCGGAGCGCCACCGCCGTCGCCGGATTCGCCGCCGCCCGAGCCGCCGCTTTCTTTCTCGCTTCTGTCGCTGACAAAGGGCAGGCGGCTGTCGATCCCCTGGGCCAAGTAGCTCACATTGTGGGCAGCCGGCTTGCCCACACACATGGCCTTGTTGGTTTGGTCAGCATAGTGACGGACCGCCACTATCTTGATCTACCGACTGTGTCCTTTTCTAAATTATTTCGCATAATAACTTTTGTTATTTTAATATCTTTTAATATCTAACTCCAATTCCAAATGAAACAAATTTCTAAAAATTCATAAAAATTCATTGCAAATAATATTGTGCTAAACATTTATGTCTATTTCAACAATAAAAATATATAAATTTATAAAATGTTTAAATAAAATAAAAAGCAGTGTTTATCTATTTATCCTATGATTAGTTTAACTTTTGCAACTTATTTTTAATAATATGCTCATTAGCTAATTTCCATGAGATAAAAGTTTTAGAATTATAAAACCAAATGAAATTTCCAAAATAATAAAAATAATGATTCTTCATTTCTGTATAAAATAAACTTTGATAATTTCTATTCAAGGGAAAAATGTTTTATCAAATAGGTTTAAGTAATTTAAGTCATTTTAAAAGAAATATCGATATCCAAAAATCTTAAATGAAACGCAACCATCATTCTTGTGCATATTTACTCATTTCTATTTGCATGCATGTTTTCATGCAATGTGTTGAATGTGTGTTGTTTTGCCATCGTTAGCTTCAACCGGATCCGTGCACGGAACTGAAGACCAAGCCGGAAATCAGCTGGACTCCCGTCACAGCAAGTCATTGTTGACATTTTTCCCAAATACCTTCGACCATGTTGAAACCTAGATTTACAAATGTTTTATTAGAAGTCTGATAAACGTGCATAGCTATGTTAAGTAATCATTGTCATATTAGTAGGAATTTAGTTAAGGGCCTAATACACTTTAATTTTTCTATTAATCCTGTTTTTGGTAACCTTAGGCTAATTAATCCATAATTACCTGCCAATCCTTGATTAGCTGTTTAATCTTGCTTAGTCATGCTATTAGGCATTAATTGATGATCACCACATGATAAACACTTCACCCGATTTAATGTGTTTTAATTCAAAGTATCTCTCTGTTGCAAAGTGCTTGTTTGATTAGCAGTAACAGGGTGCTACTGTGGGAAAGTGTTAGTGCCAGGTGGCGGGTATGTCACCTGGGGGTTTCTGGAAAGTTTGTAAAACTTGATTGGGGTGGACGGATTGATTGGCTGGCGCAGTAAGGACGAGATTTGGGTCCAGTGTGGGAACCACCCCAGTCCCTAAGGACCGCGACCTTGTGGTTGACAAGACTAAGTACAACAGTGCGACCATGAGTGCCTGTATGGGCGGGGTCTGGCTGAGTAGCCTTCGAACTCTTAGTTTGGACATCCCGTGTGGTGGAGTAGGCGCGAAGCATTCATCAACCTACCAGGATCAAGAGGGGGCTTCAGCCAACTGGAGAGACCAGCGCTGCGGTGGAAACCTTAGAGGGGATGCCAAGCTAGGAGCGAGATTGTCAAAGGCCTTGTGGTGATCATTTTTCTTTGGGTGATTCCTAGAAAAACCACCTATCATGGGTAAAGCGTGCGACCTCTGCAGAGCGTATAACTTTCTAGAAAGCCATGCCCACGGTCAAGGACGGACGACGGTGGCGCTGCCACAATGGTAGTTTTCTTCCCTCTCTTTCTCAGTGGTTTTGAAGAAGAAAACCGGCAGGTGTCGTGTTTTGGTTTTGGGAGCCTACGGTGGTTAGCCGTGAGGAGATGACTTCGGTGGTTTAGCCGACGTGTGGTATTATGCATACGGTGGTTTGCCGTCGAGAGTTATTGGTCCTTCAATGGATTAGCCGTAAGGAAAATGTTTTGGATTAAAACCACGATTTGTATCGTGAGCCAGCCTTTGGGCATGAACCGGCTGGGGCCGGATGATTTAAATGTTTTATCAATTAATTTGATCACTCCACTTCTTCTCCAAATGCTTTAAAAATTTTAGGCGAACTATTTCAAAACTTGCCTTCCGCAAATGAGCCCTACCTTTCCCTTGTCTAAACCATGCATATGCACATGTCAATTGACTTGCGAGTATTTTCACCAATACTCACCCTCGCGCTTTGCCGCGTGGGCTACGCATTTCGACGCACAGGTTCAGAGTACCAGTGCGACCCCGAAGGTGGAGACCCCGAACCCTACGCCTTCATCGATGAAGAAGTCCAGGATGAGGAGTATACCGACGCCTTCGGCTGCGTTCCTCTAGCTTTGCCTGTGGGGATTGTTTTGGTTTTCCACTTTTGGAATTTCAGTTGTAATATAAAAACTTCCGCTTTTGTAAGGCCTTCGAGCCAAACTTATGTAACGACGTCACGAGGCGCACTCTGATATAAATATATGTAAATTAATCGTCATGGTTGTGATCCAAGTTCTGTATCTGTGTGTGCTAGCTACTGCTCCAGAGACTAGCACAGGTAAGGCACAGGTGGGTCCCTCCTCCGCCAGGGAGGGGGTCCCGATAGGATTGGTATTAGAGCCTAGGCTGTAGGCCGCAACCTAGGTAGAATGGTATAGCCCTAAGGACCTATTTAATTAATAAACTCTACTTTCGACAGTTTTTGAAACTTACCCTCTTCTGTTTTTCTTACTTAAAATTTTCGCTTCTATCTGGTCTTACCTTTTCCTCTCTTATCACCTTCTGTAAATTAATCGTCATGGTTGTGATCCAAGTTCTGTATCTGTGTGTGCTAGCTACTGATCCAGAGACTAGCACAGGTAAGGCACAGGTGGGTCCCTCCTCCGCCAGGGAGGGGGTCCCGACAGGATTGGTATTAGAGACTAGGCTGTAGGCCGCAACCTAGGTAGAATGGTATAGCCCTAAGGACCTATTTAATTAATAAACTCTACTTTCGACAGTTTTTGAAACTTACCCTCTTCTGTTTTTCTTACTTAAAATTTTCGCTTCTATCTGGTCTTACCTTTTCCTCTCTTATCACCTTCTGAATAATTTGTTCTTTCAAAGCAAAAGGTTGTTTCTAAATTCTCCCCAGATTCAATAATTTAGTCAACACCTTTCCCTCTCAGTGGAGAACCTAAAAGTTACAAGCCGTCGACAGCTATGGCAAGATCAAAAAGAAGCATCGACGAACGAGACAACTCCAAAGGAAGAGAAGAGTCAAAGACCAAGAAAACTTTTGAAAAGCGAGAGTAGTTGCTTCAATCTGTAGGAACCCTATATATAATCGTAGTAGGCGTTTGAGATCTTCTTGCTGAGTTTGAGATAGCTTGCATCGGTCCGACCATGCAGCTATCACTTGTACGTTTCTGAACTCTTGTTTCTTATTGCTTCTTATAGTGTTGGAGTTGTGCGTTCTATTGGTTTGTGTAGTTTCTAGGAGTTTTATTCCTAAAAATTACTAGGAAATGGTCTTTTCTTAAAGTTTGCTAAAAATATTTCTCTTTCAAAACATCAAAATATTCCTCTCAAAACTAGATACCTTTTTAGAAAAACATTAGTCAAACTCACTCCCTTTTAATGGCTTTTTGTTTTAAAGGCTAAAGTCGTTTGAATGTGTTAAATATTTCCAAAAATAGAAATCAAAGTTTTAAAATTTTCATGCAACCAAATGCTTCTCATAAAGACTTCTTAATAAAATATTTAACCTTCTCAAAATCAAAATTTCATTTTCAACCGATTTTGAGAAAATGGTTTCAAAACGATACCTTTTCAATAGTTAAAGAAAAACACCTTGATTTACAATAAGTTCTTTAATTGTTTTGGAAATTCTTTTGAAAACTAAAGCTGTTTTCAAAATTGGTAAAAAAAAAACCTTTGTTACAAGACGTTCATTCTCCCAAATACTCCCAAATACAAAATTGGTTTAACATTCTATTTTACTTTGATTTGATTTCTAAAAGCTACCTTTTTAAATTTTTCTTCAAATGAATTGGAATTTTCAATTGCAAAAATAATCTCAAAGGTTTATACAAAGGAGTATTTCATTCCAAATTAAAAGTAGTGTATTGATTTTATAAGCCTATTTTGAAAGCATTCTTTTGATAAAGTCTTCTAATTCAAATTGTAATTTTCCATTGCTTCAAAATGTAAGGTGTTTGAAAGAGGATATCTTTTTAACCATACTTTCTATAAGTTTTACAACTATTTGTTTTAAGCTTAAGAAGAATTTCTTTTACAAGGTTGGCTTTTCAACCGTGTTTTCTATCCATTTAACACTTCTTTGTTTTAAAAATCGAAGGACCGCTTTCTAAAAGGATTCCTTCAAAACCCATTTGATTTACAAGCAAAAGTTTTGAAAAATCCAATTGCCCCACCCCTTCAAAATGCTCAGTTTAACCTTTTCTTTTCTTCAGAAACTAAACAAGTGTTCGCTCTCAAGATTCTGAGTGGTATAAGACACTCGCCTTATAATTGCTTGTTCACTTGCTGTTTACAGTTAGACTTCAATGCACTGCCTGGTCACCTCTAGGTACACCTTGCAGTCACATAGGAGTTATTGCTTGCATTGTTATGATTTGGGATAGATAAATTAATCTCCTCCTATCTCTCCAAACCTTATGCCATGCTCATTCCCTCTTACCCCTGTTTCTGAGGCTTCTATCAGCAGTAAAGGAAGGAAGTACAAGCAGTAATGGATATTTTTAAGTTAAATTGAAGAAAGCCCCTTTTAGAAGGATGTGATGGATAGATGTGTGTAGTAAGCACAGCCCTCATATAGATATAGAGAATGATGCCATGGGTGGACACAATGTGATCAAATTGAATTAATGGATATTTGGAAAATTTTGTTGGATTTTAATCGAATTGATATTAGACATTGGTTATCCATGAAAAATGAATTGGTGAATCATATAGAAGGTGTGTCAACCCCATGACGAAGAATTTAATTTAATGCCTATAGGTTTGATAAGATGAAGTTCTGAAATAAATTGTGACTGATTAAATTAAAAAAAGGGGTCCATCTGCTGGGTTTATGGATTTCTTAGAAGAAATTGATGATTAATACTTGGAGTAACTTGACTCATTGAAAATTTGACAAAAGCCAGTGGATTACGCGCGGATTGTGATAGAAGATTTTACAGTGGGATTTAATAATTGATGGATTGGAGGAAGAGAACATTCAGTTGAAATGTTGAAGTTAATAACCGTAGTTTGGTGGGATTAAGATCTTATGTTATGAGATGGATTCATAGGGTACTTGTAAGATAAAAATTTAGAGTATGATTTACATATGGAGTATTAATGACTTCACCTTATCGGATTCATAGGAAATTAATGATTTTACCAAGTTGACTCTAGATGAATTAAGAAGAATTTGGATTTTAGCTTGGATTCAAAATGATGTTATAGTGGATATATGTAAAGGATGTTATGATCACTTGGATTATGATAGAATGATGGTATACGAGTTATTACTTTTGGATACATGATTGAACCAAATATGGTGGAATGATACGTAAATTATTGTTTGAGAATTATCCTTATGCTTGATGGAAAAATTTGTTTAAGGGGGGTAGCCTCCATACAACATCGTTGGATTTGCAATTGATCGATTGATTGAAGTTTAGAGGTTTCTTATCAGAACAATCTCATATGGTGGAATAATGATTTTGTTACTCGAGCCGTAATAAAGCAACCCATGTTAAAAGTGGATTGGATTAAATCTATACGTTGGAGTTTGATGATACTCGATGAGCCGAAGCTTACTTAGGATCAATGGAGCAAAAGTCGGATTTTAGATGGACAGGTTTAAACATGGGCATCCGAGAAGATATAGCGAGTGCTGTGAATGCTACCCCATTTATCCATCCAAGAGTAATCAGGGCATCAAAATGCTGCAACCCGAGAGATCATGTATGATCTCGACTTCTGGAAAAATTGCAACACTAAGAAAAACAACAGGTTGGACCCGCAGAGATGAAGGTTCTTCTCTTATTTCTTCCCTCTCCTTACTCTTTGTTCTACCTTACCTATGCTCTTGTGCTGTTCCCTCTCACCTATATTCTAGCAACCCGAGCCGAGAAGTTCGCTGTAGAGAAAAGGGCCAAGCAACACCCTCAGCAACAAAAGATAAAGGTTCTCCTCTACGAAGACAAATACCACCAAGCACCGCACATCAAGGCAACCAAGTCTTCGAATGTCGTCGCACCGTCAAGCATCTGCGAGAAGCAGTTGAAGTGGTCGACAGGACCACCGCTCCTCCATGCTCCCGTCTATTCTTTCTATCCTCTAGCTCTTTCGAATCTCGGGGACGAGATTCTGTTTGAGGGGGGTGGTTTTGTAACATCCCTATTTTCAAAAACTGAAAATCATCATGCATCATGCAATTGCATTTGAATAAATTTCACTATAATTTAAAACTTTTGAAAATAAGTATGTTACATTAACTTTTGGGCTTATAAATCTAAATAATTTGGTTTCCTCAGTAAAAGAGAAGTTTTAAAATGAGATTTTGTTAAGGGTTTAACCCTAACTTTTAAAACAGATTTGCTTGAAAAGATGTTTGTTTCTAAAAATGTGATCCTAATGTTTTTCAAAAGTTTAAACCTTTAATAAATGCTTTATCAAGGTTAAAGAATTAATTTGAGTTTTAAAAATACTTTATTTCCCATAAAGGAAATAATTTTGAGTTCATCCTTTCAAATAACAACTATAAATAAAAGTTTTTGCCTTCACAATGTCTAATTGCAAATGATTCACCAAAAACCTATTTAAGGATTTAACTTTTAAAATATTTCTTTTCAAAATTTGTCTAAATTGTTGAAAACCTATTTTGGCAATGTTTAGGTTGACAATTTCAAATTAGGTTAGAAAATAGCCAATTAATTGAACTCAAATTGAATAGAAATTTAACACCAAATTAGACTAATTAGGTTTAGTAAAAATATATTTTAGCCCTAGCACTAATTCCCTACTTTCTCCTATCTCTATAACAAGTGGGCCCTACTTGTCATTTCTTCCCATTTGGAAATCCCTTTTTAGCCTTCCGTTTCTGGAAAATTTCCCAAATAGGATATTTCCTCTTTTACCCTTCCCTAATTTGCCCCCAATCCTATCCAAACCCCAGTGCCAGCTCTCTGCTTCCTTTTCACGCAGCCTCTCTCTCACTCTCACTCTCACTCTCACTGACTTCCTCTCTCGGACATTCCCTCTCCCTACTCTACTGCCTCCCCTCTATTTCGCCGCCAGGAGAGCTCGCCGCCCCTTTTCCTTCCGACACCTCCCTCCTCTTACCTCTGATGTTCCGTTTTTCCATGTTGCCGCCGCCGCCGTCGCTGGAGTTCGTCGGAGGCCGGCGCCGAAGCTACTCCACCCTCACACACCGTCGGAGCTTGCCACCGGGTAATCCCCCATCTCCTTGCTCCTACACCACCCCTGGACCCCTAGGGACTCTTCCTCGTCGCCGGCGCCGTCTTCCCCTGGCCGGAATCGGCCGGCGCCGTGCGCCTCCCTCCACGCTGCCTCGGCCATGCCGCCGTGCCTTCTCGGCCAGTTCCGCCCCCCGCCGTCGCCTCTACGAGCCTCCCCACGCCTCCCTCTCCCTCGCTGACCCCGTCGCCTCCTTCCTCTCACCCTTAATCGGCAGGGCGGCCGCCGCCGCGAAGCCGCCGACCTTTGCCGGCCTCGTCCTCGCCGCCCGACAGGGTTCCTTTCCTTCCTTCTTCCTTTCCCCTCTCTCTCCTCCTCGGGCGCCCTCGCCGAAGTCGCCGCTCCTTTCCCTGCTCTGGGTTGTTGACAGTGGGCCCTTTGTCGGCTGCCGAGACGGTGACAGCCGGGTCCTTGGTCGCCGTCCCCCGGCCGGGGGCAGGCCCGCGCTTTGGGCCGTCGGCCTTCTCCTCCTCCTCTCACAAGCCTTTGTTGGTTTAAGTGCATAGTGATCATAATATTCTCATTTTCAAGAAAATCATGCATACATGCATTGCATTGCTTTTATAAATTTTGAAATTCAAAACCCTTTTAAAATGAGTATGTTCCTTGGAAAAACAATTTAAAACGATTTATTTAAGCTAAGATAAAAAAGAATATAATTATGTTGTTTTGATTATTTAAGACTTAATTTCTTATTTTGACAGTAAAACCAAAAATTTGAATTTATATTTGAATCCCTCTCCTCTTACACGTGGGTCCCACTTGTAAGTCTCTCTTTTCCCTTCCCTGCTAACTTGTTAGATAATTAGGAAACCCTCCCTAAATCTCTCCTTTTCTATCCCTTACTATGGGATTCTCCTTAATTTTGGCAAATCCAAATCTCCCCTTGTCTCTATCCTATTCCTAGAGGAATACGTGCTCTATCTCCTCCTATAAACCCCCTCCCTGTTGTTCATCTGATCCAAAAACGACGCAGCAGAGAAGCCAAAAACCCATATCCTTCAACCTCTCTGCTCCTCGCCAAATTCGATTTTCCGGTGAGAATTGATCTTCAATCCTTGAAGAAGAATTGTTCCTGGGCGCCTCCTTGACCCATTTTTGCCGTAAACAGTGCCTCACCGTCGCCGGAGTTGCTAGGAAGCTCGCCGGAACCGCCGCGGTCCTCTACTGCCGTCGAAGCTCCTCGTCGCCGCTCCACCACTGCGGTGAGCACCTCCACCTTCTCCACCCGCCGAGGAACCCCGCCGACCCCATCGCCGCCCCCATCTTCCCGCCGGCGAGCCCGCCGCCGTGCAACTCGAGCCGCCCCACCGCTCGGCGACGACGCCTCGGGCCTTCCTAGGACAAGCCGCCGCCGCGCTGGCTTGCTGCTCGCCGCCTAGATGCTCTTTTCCGCCCTCGCCGCCGCCGTCGCGCGCGCCGCTCGCCGCGCCGTGCGCCTCCCGCCGCGCCGTCTAGGGCTTGCGCGCCGCCGTTCGCTTGATGCCGTGCCGCCAAAGTCGGTGTGTGCCGCCTCGACCCCTCTTCCTTTCTCGCCGCCATGCCATTGCCGTCGTCGGGGGGCGCTTGCGCGTCGCGCCCAGCCTCGTTTCGTCTCGACCGACGGGTGGGGCCCGTCGATCAGCGCCTCAGCTCTGCCCCCCTGCGCGCGCGGGCTGCTAGATGGGCCGGCCCACCTTGCGCCGCCGGCCCAAGTGCTTTTGCCCTTTATTTGTTTTCATTTTTGCAGAATATACTTTATGTTGCTAATTGCTTGAAAATTCGTAGAAAATTGAGAAAATTGTAAAATAAATTTTATTAGATTCATAAAATTCTATATTATTTTTGTGTACTGTTTATTTGCATAATTATTTTAATTTTAATTTTTAATAATTATCTTAGTGTTTATACTTGTAGGAATTTTATAGGATAAAATATAGCTCCAAAAATATCCAAAATTGTTTTATGGAGTTAGATATATTATGATATAAGTTCTGTACTATTTTGGTAAAATTTTGAAATTTATTTATTATTGACTCTCTTTTGTACCTTTAATATTAAGATTATAAAAATCATAACTAATTATAGGGAACTCTAAAAATAATGAAACCAATTTCAGGAGTTTTATAAAATTATTTTATACTGTTCTATACTGTTTGCATCATCCTCATGACATGTCATGCATGCATCATATTTTATCGCACATGGTTCTTATTATATTTCTTTTAAACGTTAGATCCGTCCGCTGAAGGAGACTTCGCCGCTGATCAGTCCAACTACCAAGATCAAGGCAAGACATTGTGCCATGTTGCTATTACCCAATTTTCATAAATGTTTTATTAGATTTTTGCAAAACCTAGATGCTAGTTAAAAGTTAAAAACAATATTTAAGCTATGTTGTAGATAAGTCCTATATGATTGATATACACTGACCAATCTCATCAACCTTAGCTAATTAATATTATTTAATCTTGCTGCCATCCTTGTTTAGTGATTTTTACATTACCTGCTTAGCAAATGCAATCTAGAGACTTACTTTTGTGTTCAACCCCGATACAAACTTGATTGCAAATTGAATGGCCGGTAGTGGGCGCCACTGAGTGTCGGGAATTGTCTGTAGGATAGTGGGTACTATCTCGGGCTTTTTAAATGGTTTCTCAATCGGGGTGGATGGTTGCAAGGTGGTTGGCAACTGCTCGGTGGCAGTATGCTCGAGATTGGGTTGATGGTGGACCATACCCGTTTGACTTAAGGATCGATTCCTTGTGGTACCTAGACTAGTTCAACGGTCGACCATTGAGTGCTGTATGGGCGTGTCTGGTTGAGTACCCTTCGGACTTTTAGTCGGCATTCTGGTGGAATAGGAGTAGGCATCTGGATATATCCATAAGAACAGAACCTTCCTTTGTGGTTGGGAGTGGGTATCGGTGTGTCCATAGAAGCAGAACCTATCGGCACAAGAGGGCATTGGTATGGAAACCTTAGTGGAAATGCCGGTCTAAGGGAAGGTTGTGGTGAAAGACCTCGTGGTGTCCACTTCCTTTGGGTGATTCCTAGGAAGCCACCTACTCATGGGTAAAGCGTACAACCTCTGCAGAGTGTAAACTTGCATGAAAGCCTCGCCCAATGGTTAAGGGTGAGCAGCGGAAGTCTGCCTAATCTGTAGTTTTGTAAAACTCTCTTCCCTCTCTTTGTTTTGGGAATTTGCCTTGCAATCGGTGTTGCATGTGCGTGGTTGTCTTCATGGTGGGTGCCATGATGATCTGGTTAAGTCAGTAGGTGCTGTCTTTTCCAAAAGAAAGAATTATAAAGTTCAAACTTCAATTTCAAAATCGCTTTCTCAAACTAGGTCTAAAAGTTTGAAACTTAGCTTTATGCAAAACTACCCCAAACCCTCCTTGAAACCTATATAGCATCTAGGCATTGTCTTGCAAGTAATTAAGATTACTTACCTCGAGTTTATTCTCGGGCTGCTCATTCTAACGAGCAGGATGCGACGCCGATGAGGAAGTGTACCAAGACGGGGATTTCGCTGATGGTATTCAGGATGAAGACTACTCCGACGTCTAGGAGCGCATTCTTCAGGCATGCCTGTGGAGTTGTGATTTGGTTTCCATTTGCGTTGAACTGTTATTTAAATTTTCGCTGCTAGGCCTTGGAGCCTGAACTTTGTAATAATTATGCGACTCTGATGTAATAAATTACTTTTAGTTGAATGGTGATGATCCAAATCGTATATCTGTGTGTACTAGCTACTTGATCCGAGGACTAGTACAGTAAGACAGAGCGAGGATTCGACTGTTTTTGGTCCCGACAAATGACGGTCCGCCATCTTGATCCGGCCGACCACTGTGTCCTTTTCTAAATTATTTTGCATAATAACTTTTGTTATTTTAATATCTTTTAATATCTAACTCCAATTCCAGTGAAACAAATTTCTAAAAATTCATAAAAATTCACTTTTTCATTTAAAAATATCATTTACAAAATTACATGCATATTACAATATGATCTCCTCAAATTTCTAAATAAAAGGTGATGCAAATAATATTGTGCTAAACATTTATGTCTATTTCAACAATAAAAATATATAAATTTATAAAATGTTTAAATAAAATAAAAACAGTGTTTATCTATTTATCCTATGATTAGTTTAACTTTTGCAACTTATATTTAATAATATGCTCATTAGCTAATTTCCATGAGATAAAAGTTTTAGAATTATAAAACCAAATGAAATTTCCAAAATAATAAAAATAATGATTCTTCATTTCTGTATAAAATAAACTTTGATAATTTCTATTCAAGGGAAAAATGTTTTATCAAATAGGTTTAAGTAGTTTAAGTCATTTTAAAAGAAATATCGATATTCAAAAATCTTAAATGAAACGCAACCATCATTCTTGTGCATATTTACTCATTTCTATTTGCATGCATGTTTTCATGCAATGTGTTGAATGTGTGTTGTTTTGCCATCGTTAGCTTCAATCGGATCCGTGCACGGAACTGAAGACCAAGCCGGAAATCAGCTAGACTCCAGTCACGGCAAGTCATTGTTGACATTTTTCCCAAATACCTTCGACCATGTTGAAACCTAGATTTACAAATGTTTTATTAGAAGTCTGATAAACGTGCATAGCTATGTTAAGTAATCATTGTCATATTAGTAGGAATTTAGTTAAGGGCCTAATACACTTTAATTTTGCTATTAATCCTATTTTTGGTAACCTTACACTAATTAATCCATAATTACCTGCCAATCCTTGATTAGCTGTTTAATCTTGCTTAGTCATGCTATTAGGCATTAATTGATGATCACCACATGATAAACACTTCACCCGATTTAATATCTGTTTTAATTCAAAGTATCTCTCTGTTTGCAAAGTGCTTGTTTGATTAGCAGTAGCAGGGTGCTACTGTGGGCAAAGTGTTAGTGTCAGGTGGCGGGTATGTCACCTGGGGGTTTCTGGAAAAGTTTGTAAAACTTGATTGGGGTGGACGGATTGATTGGCTGGTACAGTAAGCACGAGATTTTGGTCCAGTGTGGGAACCACCCCAGTCCTTAAGGACCGTGACCTTGTGGTTGACAAGACTAAGTATAACAGTGCGACCATGAGTGCTTGTATGGGCGGGACCTGGCTGAGTAGCCTTCGAACTCTTAGTTTGGACATCCCGTGTGGTGGAGTAGGCGCGAAGCATTCGTCAACCTCTTGGGCTCAAGAGGGGCTTGACTAGCCCAGGGGAGACCAACACTGTGTGGAAACCATAGAGGATGCCAAGCTAGAGCGTCGTGCACCCCGGTATTTCTACCGGCTTGAGTGACCGAATACTAGTCCCAGAAGACCATAGCTAGTATTGCACTCAAGGACATTTGGAATATCATCGCAGCATTGCATTTAACTAGAATTTAACGGTTTACATAAATATTATCGATCGACATAGACAAATACATAGTCTTGCACAGGTTTAATTCAAGCACATAATAAATAACGCAGCGGAAGACCAAGGCGATGATATCCCGAGGTTGACCCGAACGCGTGGCTAATCACCTTGACTCTCTGGTCACGGTGGCGCCGATCTGAACTCTTGACTGAACAAAGATCCGTGATCCATATAATGAGTACACGGCTACAAAGAAGCGGTCCTAATAAATGAATGCAAGGTCAATGGATGGGTATGGTTATTTTGCTAAAATGTCACCTATCTACTTGTTTATTTGTTCTTGATTCATTGAACACATGATAACACACAGCGTAGCCAAAGGACGGTTAACCGGCTCCAAGAGAGGCAATCCCCGCCTATACTACATCAAGTTATTAATTTAAAACACATTGGACTACCTGTGAAAACTCCTTTCCCCGCCCATAATCAAGGGCACGGCTACCATGATAGTTTTAACTCTGCAGAGTGTGTACACGTTCCCCACAAGCCCTGTCTCATCCTGAGGGAGAAACAGTACAAAACCGTTCCCTGTTTCCACATGTCCCAATACTATACCCTTTCTTTTGGTTTAGCCCCACACGGTACAATTCGACCAGCCGACAAATCATCGCGACTCCTTCACCGACTGATAAGACCGCATGAAGTTAGCCCCATTTAAGCCATTCGAACCGGTGATCGCGAATCACGTCCGTCCACTACGAGTACAATGAAACAAAGCTTCCACGCCTATCGGTCGGGGCGGAAGGTACAAGTGGTCAGCGGTTCAGTTCGGTTTGGTAGTCACAAGATACGGTCCTTATAAGACCGAGGAGACCTGCACATCTCAACCACAATCCCAAGTCCACCTCTTCTGGGTCTCCTCAAATCAACACACACCACGTTGATTTTAGTTGATTAGGTTTACCAAAAACAAAGACCACGGCCAAGACTCCACGGGTACCAGTTAATAATATGTGAAACCTATCAACTACCAATCCCAGAAGCTAGGCTAAGCATCTACACAAGGATAGGCTAGTAAAACAGTACCAAAATAGGCTAACAATGGAAGGCTACGTCATATCAGCGGAGTACTAATATGAAATCAGAACAAACTGACACATATGATGATAAATTAAGCATTGCAAATTAAGTAAACATGAAATAATTAAAATTTAGCAAACTAGGAATTCAATATGAATCTAGCTTACCTTCAAAGAAGCTAGGTTCTGGATCACCTCCCTCGAACGGCTCCGGAACGTCTCCCGGACAACAGGTACACGTCGGTTCTACGTGAAAGAGAAATAAAACAAAAATAAATAACAAACACAGAGAAAATAGTATGATAAAAATATATAAAATTCTAGGGAATTTTTGTGATTTTTGGGCTCTGGAATCATCTAATTTGGAGTTCGGGAACTCCCTAAACAATTCGGGGAAGTTTTATGGAAAATCAGAAAAGTTAGAAAAGATTAAACCCGGTTAACTGCGTAAAAACCGAGGGAATCCCGGTTAACCACGCGTCTTGACGGCCGGGCGCTGGCGGCGGATTGGCGTTAGCACGTGGCGGCACGCCATCGTGGACGCGGGCGCGGCGCTGGCTGCAAGTGGCGGGGCGGGTTGAGGCAGCGGCAGCGGCTGCGAAGCGAGTGGAGTGGCGGCGCGGTGCCAAAAAGCGAACGCACGGCGCGAAGTCACGCGCAGGCGCACGCGGCGGCGGCGGTGGGGGCAGCGTGGTGGCGGCGGATTGGCGGCGGCGTGTGGTTGGCTAGTGCGTGGCGGCGGCGGTGGCGCGTGCGCGGCGGTGGCTGGCTGGGTTGCGTGGGAGTAAAAAGGCCTATGAGATCCGGGCGGCGGCGGCGATCGCCGGCGGCGATGACGGTGCGATTCGGCCATCTCTTCGGCGATCTCTATCTCCTTCAATTCTCCACCAAATATGGCGATCCATATAGTCAAATTGACCAGCACGACGAGCTCTACAACGTGTTGGCCTTGGATTTGGCGATTGGGCACTAGAATAGGAGCATTACCTCGGTTTGCTTCGGGTTTTGCACGAAAACTGAGGCGGCGGCTAGGGTTTCGAGGATTGGGGTGAAGTAGCCGACCAGGAACCCTAGGGAGGGTTTATATAGTGCTTGGGTCGGCTTGGGTCAGCCCTAATATGGGTAGAATTTGTATTGGGCTAGAATTAGGTCTTATTTGGTCAAATTAGAGTCCTAGGGGGTTTAGGACTTGGTGGATTGGGTTTTGGGCCTAGTTAGGGCCTAATTAGGCTATCCAAGCCTGTTAGGACCTTTTCCTTATTGTTATTTTATGTTTTTGGCTTTTATTTTCTTTATTTGCTAATATGTGACATTATAATTTTATTAGGATGTCATAGAAACGAGATTGTCAAAGGCCTTGTGGTGATCATTTTTCTTTGGGTGATTCCTAGGAAAACCACCTCTCATGGGTAAAGCGTGCGACCTCTGCAGAGCGTATAACTTTCTAGAAAGCCATGCCCATGGTCAAGGGCGGACGACGGTGGCGCTGCCACAATGGTAGTTTTCTTCCCTCTCTTTCTCAGTGGTTTTGAAGAAGAAAACCGGCAGGTGCCGTGTTTTGGTTTTTGGAGCCTACGGTGGTTAGCCGTGAGGAGATGACTTCGGTGGTTTAGCCGACGTGTGGTATTATGCATACGGTGGTTAGCCGTCGAGAGTTATTGGTCCTTCGGTGGATTAGCCGTAAGGAAAATGTTTTGGATTAAAACCACGATTTGTATCGTGAGCCAGCCTTTGGGCATGAACCGGCTGGGGCCGGATGATTTAAATATTTTATCAATTAATTTGATTACTCTACTTCTTCTCCAAATGCTTTAAAAATTTTAGGCGAACTATTTCAAAACTTGCCTTCCGCAAATGAGCCCTACATTTCCCTTGTCTAAACCATGCATATGCACATGTCAATTGACTTGCGAGTATTTTCACCAATACTCACCTCGCTTTGCTTGGCGTGGGCTACGATTCGACGCCAGCAGTTCAGAGTACCAGTGCGACCTCGAAGGTGGAGACCCTGAAGCCTACGCCTTCACCGACGAAGTCCAGGATGAGTAATATACCGACGCCTAGGGCTGCGTTCCTCCAGCTTTGCCTATGGGGATTGTTTTGGTTTTCCACTTTTGGAATTTCAGTTGTAATATAAAAACTTTCGCTTTTGTAAGGCCTTCGAGCCGAACTTATGTAACGACGCCACGAGGCGCACTCTGATGTAAATATATGTAAATTAATCGTCATGGTTGTGATCCAAGTTACATCGTGTGTGCTAGCTCTTGATCCAGGACTAGCATGTAAAACGCAGTGGGTCCCTCCTCCGCCAGGGGGGGTCCCGACATTAATTATGTGATGCACTGTTTATTTATGCATTTATTTATCGATGCATTAATATTTCTTCGGTTCATGTTACTAACAGTTTTTTAAATGTTTGTCACCATATGTATAAAAATGGTACTAACAGTGTTGAATTACAGGTTCCAGCAATTATGGCAAATGGGGATGACGAGCAGCAGGAGCCGCGGCAGCGAGAGCTTCTGGACCCCTCTCTCGACGCATGGCACCAATCGTACTTGAGTGCCGTGTCTAATGTTGAGTTAGGGATGTTTTGCACGAGGACCCTGAACGAGTTACTCACCCTGGACCCCCGTTGGGATGGAGAGGTATGTGGTTTAAAGTAACTTGGATTATATTGCAAGTTGCGCCACTCCGGCTTGCTTCCACTTTGCCGGATGATCGAGGCCACTGCACAGGGGTTGGTCGAGGAGCCTGCTAGGCGTGACGCACAGCGGCGTTTCGGGTACGACCGTTCCCTGCTTGCTGCCCTCGTCGACCGGTGGAGGCCTGAGACCCACACCTTCCACCTCCCGTGCAGTGAGATGGCCCCGATACTGCAGGAGGGTTGTGCGACGACTACACCAAGAAGGAGGTGCGGCCCGTGCTTTGTGGGTGCCCTCTTCTTCTCCAGCTGTGGTCCTACGAGAGGATCGCCATTGGGCGGCTCTTATGGATCACAGACCTTACGAGGCCGCGTTCTACCACGATAGTTCAGAGGACGCTCCGACGTATTGTTGACTGCTATTTCTATTTACTTGCACTTCGGTTCGGTCAGATGAAGCAATGTTATGACTTGGTTTTTGCGGGCTACATGGGCCCACGTGCAGTCACACAGGGACTACCCCGACGACGAGCGACAGTTCGATGACCACCACGAGGAGGACGTCTTGTGGACCTTATGCAAAGACGGACGCGTGCATGCTCACAAGACCACGCGGCTATCCTCACCGCGGCGATCGCGACAGCGCATCGCTTACGGGAAGCGGTGCTTTTCGACATCTTCGTCGAGGAATACTCACCCAATTGGGTGATGCGCCAGTTTGGGCTACTTCAGCAGTTTCCTCTTCCCGTCGCACACACCGTGCTACCACAAACGCATTAGTAAGAGCTGTTCTCTTTCGTCGATATGCTTATATTTTCAATCTATGTGCGACTCGAATTGATAATGTTGCAGGTTGACTCAATGAGGCTACACGGTGACCTATCTTTGGGGATCGGTGATGACACCTTGGGTTGAGGTGTGGGCGCTCGCCCTGCAGGACTGGGTTGAGAAGGATCGACTGTACGCTGATGCTTTGTACCTGGCGTACTTGTGATGGTACAGCCAGGCGACTCGGACCCACGTAGGCCACACGCTGACAACAGAGGTGCAGCATGAGGCGAGCGTTATAGACATGTACCTGATGCACCGTGTGTAGACGCACTACCAGGCGGTACGTATCTTACACACAGTGGTCTATTATCGTTTTATTATTGCACTTTGTGTTTCGACGGCCGACGCGCGTGCCATGTACAGTAAGAGCTCATGCGGCAATTCAATCTGGAAGCGCGGATGGCCCTGCACTGCCTGCAGAATGGCCTTTAGTTGACCGGTGCGAAGCTTAAGTCCACTTTCCGCCGCATTTATGAGAAGGCTGCGCAAGCGATGTGGCTCGCTGCTTGTTGTGCACCTACGGACCCTATACAGCGGACCCCCACGACTCAGTACCGACCACCAGGTAACTTATTGATCACATCTTCGCATAATGCCTTGTTCTAAGATCGCATATGAACCATTGACGCAAGTGTAGGCACACAGGGTTACGGCTCGTTGTCAGTACCTTCACTCTAGCCCTCATGGAGACCTCCAGTCGATGAGCCCAGGACCTCTGTGCCGGGAGCAGCTCGAGCATCCTGGAGGGCTCACGAGGCTGGGCTGTCCTCCCAGGCTAGGACGTCCTCCCAGGCTTCTACTCGGCTCTCTACTAGGCCTAGGCAGGACGAGCCTGGGCCGTCCTAGCAGCCCAGGAGGGTGCCGCCCGCCGGGCAGGGGACCTTCTCGCAGAGCTCATTTCTAGGAGCGTGGCGGCCTAGCGTGACACAGTCGTCCCCGACTCCCTGCGCAGACGTTGGAGGTTAGTGCACGCATTCCATACATAATGCAGTACCTTTGGATTTCTTTAACTCATTCTAACAAGTACGTACTGCAGGTTGCCGCCTTGGTGACTAGGACAGTCCAGGCTACGTCGGTCCTTCGGACCTGTACCTCCCCGAGATCGATGTGGACTCCTTCTTTGCGAGTCCGGACGAGCTGGGCTCGTCGCAGCTCCCAGACGCACCCCTGCAGCGACGTAGCAGTCCTAGCCCAATGTCGTGACACCTCCTCCAGAGGGACGACCTCACCGGGACGTGCACCCGCCTGATTGCTACACCTTCCCTTCTGGACAGGTCAGATGGGAGCGCCGGAAGAGTCAGGTCGAGGGTTCTGTTAGAGGGGTTGCACCTCGGAGGAGTTGACAGGACATGTAGACTTCGATGCTTCTTTTGTACATTTATAGACCGAACATGAGGTACTTACATGCATGTACTTTTGGTAGAACATACTGTTATTCAGTAGAACATGAGATAATTACATGTTTGTATTTTTGGTAGAGTTCTTCAAACTTGATGTTCTTTTCTTATTTATCTTGTAGGACAATGAGTAGTCTACTGTCTCTCAAGTAGTCATCGTAGCAGTGTTTCCAGACGTCGTTGCATTTGTGGCATACTTCTCTCTCAGTGAAATGTGGGAGCAACAACATGTCTGGTCAAAACCCCTAAGCGGCCATAGTGTCGTTACTATCATGGCTGACTAGGCATTTTGGAAAATTCATGCAGACTTGGTGTAATGTCGCACGAACATCACGAGTTGAAGGGTCGACCACCATATACCATATGACATCCTAGATTTTCCCCTAGTAGTTCGGGGCCAGCACTTGGGGCCCACGACGAGACCAAAACCCCTAATCGTCCATAGTGTCATTACTTGCAATAGCCCTTGGTTACACTATATACACATTGGCTGCAGTTCCTCTTCTTCCAACTTACATTGACTATTTGTTTCCTACTACAGAGCGTTCTTCTTCTGCCTCCCTGCAATCAAGGTTATCCTAGGCGCTAGGCGGGCGGGAAGGAGCCGCCTAGCGCCTAGGCCACCTAGGCGGCTAAACAATTTTTCACGTAAATATACTTGTTAATTGTAATTTGTGACCATTTTGACTTATGTCCTGTTATTTTATAAATGTTAAAATACTTTATATCATATATTTTAACATTTTATGTAATAAATATTTCATATAATCATGCCATAAATTATTATTTAATATTCAAAACCTTCATAAGCATTAATTAACAGGCTGCCTAGGCCCGCTTGGAACCGCCTAGGCACGCCTAGGGCCGCCTAGGACCGCCTAGGCGGGTTGGTCGCCTAGGACACTGCCTAGGGCAAAAGCGGGGCGCTTCGCCGCCGCCTAGCGCCTAGGTGCCGCCTAGGACTGCCTAGGGGAACACTGCCTGCAATGCACCTGTGGCTTCACGACACTCTATGAACGGTTGGATCAGGCAAGCCTAGTAGGCGTCAAATGGTCCTAGATCCCAAGCGTGCCCACCAAGCGACGACTTGCCTATTCAGACGGGAGCTACCTACAATACGGAGCCAACTATGATTAGAGACCCAAACTTTTACAGGGGATGGGCATAGTGCGTACATGGAGTGGACACAGTTGTATAAACCTTTGACCATGTAGTCGAAGGCTAGATTGGCCGACGTTTCTATCGTTGCACGTACTATGCAGTGAGTCACTGAAGCATCTAGGCCCCAAAGATTACCGAAATCCATCTTTAATCAAGTTTTGGTGTTGATAGACAAAGTCTGGTTCTTGTTTAACCCTATTAGAGCAATCAAGGCTCAGTGAAGGGTATCTTACTTAATGGTGTGGCATCAAGCTCAAGATCAAGGACTAACTATTTAAGGCTTGGGAGAAGTATCAAGCCTGTAGTTAGTTTGTTTTTGAAACTCTTTTTGCTTTACCATTAAGAGGGGCTGCATATCAAAATCTTATTGGATTTCCTAAGTCAAGTACAGCATCTTGGACCAAAATTAGCTTAGAACCTAGGCCAAAATCTATCACAGACACATCTTTGTATCTTTTCTATGTCAATTTTCAATCCGGTAGCATCACCCTTCGCAACAGACAATACTTGTTCAGAACCTTTTCCAATCGAAGAAGTTAGCCTTCTGTGAGCAGGTCTATTGTGAGCTACTCTCACTCGTTTTCAAAACCCAGTGAAAACCTAGTTCAAAACAGACAGTCTCTTGTGAACTATCTTTGCTTGAGTTTCAAACCAGAGTTTTCCCGTTCTATGATGCGATCTGTTATGTCTGTAGAACGTACCTTGCCGATCCCATTGTCTGTTGTGAATGGCAAACCTTCTGTGTGACACTTTTGGGCGTCTGTTCCAAAGAAGTTGTACTTTTAACTTTGTTTAAAATTTTGGCAGTATTCCCCAACAGCTAGAATCTGTCCCAAACGGCTAATTCCTTGAATCCAAGCCTGTTTAAACCCATGGAAGGCTTACCTTTTGGGCCGCTGCTCCAGAACTTAAAAATCAACTCCTAGAGCTTTCCTAGAGCCTTAGAACTCAGAATTCTCCATTCCAACACCTAGTGCTCATACATTTGAGTTGCTGTGAGTAAGGAAGTGAAATCTCTTGAGATGTTGTGATTGCAGCCTATTACTCTTGAAATCAATCTTCTACACGATTGGTGACAGTAGCTTGAGGAGCTTTCCAAGGGCGTTTGTGGGAGCTCTCAAGCAGTGGAGTTGTGAGGGATTTGGAGGTTGCCCACCGGAGTGGTGAAAACCTGCCATTGAGTGGAAAGAGACCAAGGGCTCGAGAGAGAGCCGGTCCTGGTTGGAGGACTTGTCTCAACAGAGAGTAGGAGGAAGACTCCGAACTTCGGTCAAACAAATCAGTGTCTCCTCTTTTACTTACCAGTTTTTACTTCTGTTACTCTCTGCTTTAGCTCTGTTTACCCTGACTTACTATTGTTCTATTGGTTTGTTTCCGCTGCTTATCTTTTACTAGTGATAGTACTGAATAGATAGGTTGGGTAACAATTTGCTAAAGAATATTAAACTTGAATAAAATTGTATAACTTGCCTATTCACCTCTCCTCTAGGCCAAGTAGATCCTTACAGTCACCCACACCATCATGGCCGCGGTTACAATAGTTTTCTTTCTTACCTTTTTTACCTTTTCATATGCAGACCAATGATTGCGGCTTCAACAAATGGATGGACGACCCCTTTCTAATGGTCGCCAACAACTACATCGAACATGTTCACGCAAGACTCTTTAGCTTTGAGGAGCGAATAGACCATGATACTCGCGTGAACAACATGTATGTCCGTATGGAATCACTCTCCACCGGCGCCGCTATACTTGTCGTCTCTAGTACAACGATCCATTTCATTCCTGTATGTTGCAACAATCTTCAGCCTACTTGGATTTCTGTTTTCTAATGTGTAACATGTTCTGAATGTCACTGCAGCACTGCATTCAGTTCGTTTATCTCATGCATTGTCACTGAAGATTTCAATTTGTATACTATCATTGTTCGATACTTTGGATGGAGGGTGCTGACATGGTTTTTGACATGCCACGAGAGAGAACGGCGAGGAGAGGCCTACGCATGACAACACGGAAACCCTACGTAGGGAATAGGAAAAAGAAACTTCTGCGGGTGGACGGATTATATACCATTCGATAAAATATATAGTTACCAAATTCCATGCAGGCTTACTATTTACTTATCATTTCTTCTACCTCCAGTTACCAAATGTTACGTGAGGTTGGACTCGGTGGATGGATGAGCCATACTCGGCAGCAGTCTACACCTATATAACATACCTGAACGCAAGAATCAACCACTTGCAGTTAGACTAGATGCCACAGGAGGACCGACACAACCAACAGGTCAGCAAAGGTTCGCGCAGCCTCCCAGTATTATCAGCCGAACCGATCCTGTCAAGACCCTGCATGTCGTTGTTGATGCCACTACCCCGGCGCACCGAATGCCGAGGTTTTCCGTTGAAGAGCCATCATGCAAGAGGCTTACCCCATGTACTACGACACGGAGTGGGAAGCGACTGCTCGGTGTTCGGTCACTTGGTGTTCATGCCAGTGCCACAACCCTTGTCCATGGTGACCACCCATGCAAGCCATCGCATCCCCTTTGTCATGTGTGCTTTTCGATTAAAACGTGGTACTTATCTATTTGTTAAATCACCTAAAGACGCGATGGCCATAGTCATGTGCCACTTGTATATACGTGTATGTCCAAAATAGTTGCTTGCTTTTCAGTATGCCACGATCTACATGTGTATTTCATACCTTCGTACTTGCAATCAGCGAAAAATCGCATGCGTCCTAGCACATAATTGACTACTGTCCCAAATTTGTCTATAGAACCCTAGCCCGTCCAATGTCACTTTAGGGTGACAAAGTCCTGCTTCACCTGCGCGCGGTATGGTCGACCACGTGGGTTGGTCTGGAATCGAAAAAATTTGCTCGACCATTGGGCGGGTTTTGAGCGCGGGGAAATCTCGCCCGTTGAACAGGCGGGTTTTGCGGCCATATAAGGATCTGTTTGGTTGAGTGGATGAGGATGGATGGAACCATTCCGTCCAGTTTTTTGGTATGTTTGGTTTGGGGACAAGAGTGGATGGAACCATCCCAGCATAAGAATATTCCTCTCAGATCCTGGATGGAGGGGTACGCAAAAAAGTCATGTACGCAGCCATCCAACTTCTCCTCACTCCAAATCCAGCACTCATCCAGCCTACCAAACAAAAAATAAGCTCATCCCATCCACACAAACCAAACAGGCTGCTCGGATGGTCCCATCCCAGAAACACATGGATGGGATGGTCCCATCTACCCTTGTCCTCAAACCAAACGCACCCTAAGACGAACGGCTGCTACCTCGCACCCGCATGCTGACAGAGCGATAGGGGAAGGGAGAAAAAGAGGAAGGGAGAAAGGAATGGACAAAGAGAGCAAGTGAGAAAGTGAGAAGACGATAGGGACGAAGAGAGAGAGAGAGAAGGAGGGAGGAAGGGAGTGGGAGGGAGATCGGGTGCCCTTCCCGGCAATACCGCTGATTCTTTACGGAGGCTCGCGAGTGACGCCAGTGATTCTTCACTAATGCACACCGTTGTTGCCAAACCACCGCCCCGGTCAATCGCTGCTCCCTCTAATAGGTCAATCTTCCCTCCGAAAGCCGGATGCAGCAGGGCAGATAGCTCTGGTGGATGTGGAAGCACTGCAGCTCATCACCTGGGTGCCTCAAGCACCGCCGGCCCCCTCGGTGGCAGGGAGGCGAGCACCGAGCGAGGGGACTGCTCGCTACCCTTCTCTGGCATCGCATCACGGCTCCGGCTCCGACGACGATGCTACGATGCGAAAGAAGGGCAACGAGCAATTCTCCCGCTCAATGCTCGCCTATCTGCCACCGAGGCGACGAGCGGCGCATCAGCATCCACCGGTAGCCTCTGCCCCGCCGCGGACGGCTTTTGGGGCAAAAGCCACCTGACCAACGGGCTGGTTTTAAACCCGCCTGTCCAATGGGCGAGATTTAATATATCGTCTGACCAATGGACTGGATTTATTTCCAGAGCAACGGTCGGGCGGGAGGAGGCTAGTTTTTTATTTTTTTAACCGGTGTATTAATTTTTTAATTTTGAATAAAAATAAATATAAAAATTAAAAAATTCCAAGATAGGTTGGGCTTCTCCAAGGGTCATCGTATTTTGGGTGACACGCCACTGAATGGAATTTGGGGATGGTTGTTTAGAAGGTAAATAGTGATAGGATGAGGAATAGTAAAATCATTAACTTCATGTAAAAATTAGCAAAATAAAAAAAAACCCCTAAAGGCTAGGGCTGGGCAAAAGCTCGAGGCTCACAGCTCGACTCGGGCTCGAGCGAGCTTGGCTCAGTTCGCGCTGGCTTGTGGCTCGGGGCAAGCCTGAGTCGAGCCCAGTTTCCTGGCTCGCAATTTGGGCGAGCCGACTCGGCTCGAGCCACGAGCCGTCTCGCGAGCCAACAAGCCGACAGAAAGTATGTTGCTGTCTGATTGTCTGAAGGCTAAAATGTTCATCATGGGTTTGATGGCTTGGTTGGTTATAGTCATTGTTGCTTTTATGCTTTATTTTGCTATTGCTGTTGCCTGTTGGTCAATGTTGGGCTATTTGGATGGCTCTTTGGAGTCTTTGTCGTGCTTGTCTTTGGAGTCTTTGGGCGGCTGGCTCGGCAAGCCAACGAGCCAGCTCGCGAGGCAGGACCGAGCCGAGCCTAGCCGCCCTTTCGGGCTCGCTGAATCACCGAGCCGAGCCTGGCTCGGCTCGCTACCTGACCAAGCCCGGGCGAGCCGAGCCAGCCCTAGCTCGGCTCGGCTCGTTTCGAGCCCTACAAAAGGCTTTATAGCATTAATTTTTTTTAATACTTAATAATTTCCAAAAATTATTTTCCAGCAAGTGTATAAGTACTTAAGGGTATTTAAGACATACTCATACATATCATACGATGACACGTAGGATCCTCGCTACCTTATTTGGGAAATGGTATGCTAGATGTCGATATTATTATTATTTTTGTGTATCCATGCATCATTCCTTTTTGCATATGTCTATGCATTGCCTTTATTTTTCCTGATTAGACGTTGAGGATCCTGAAGGAAAGTTTGAAGACACCGTAGAGGAGTACCACGCTTCAGGATAAAGCGAGTTAATATCCTTAGTTCATATCTTACCCAATTTTACATAAATTATTTTGATTCAACTAAGAAATTGCATGCTCTATTATATGTTGCAATCACTTGAACCAATGGAGTAGCTATGCCTATTCGTTAATCATGATGAACACATGCATGTTTATTGTCTCTCTTGATTACCAATCATGATTGTCTTGATTGTCATGTCACTTGGAACCTTAGGACAATTATCAAATAATTTTGAACTCGTAGTCCTTGGGTAAAAACTTGGTTAGACATGCTTAGATCTAATAAATGATTTGTTCGGGCTATGAAGGCCCCATATCGGTGAACCATAGTTCACCACTACAACTGCTCATCATAATAAGAAAGGGTATATGATTAAACTGGTATGGGATAGAGGTCTGTAGTTGGGATGTAAGTCTGGTCCATGCTAAGGAGCAGTCACGAGTTGAGACCCAGTGAATGAGTTGATTGTCTAGAGTGGGATCTAAACGTGGATGTCGAGGGCCTCATGAGATTGAGGTAGGAAGCGGAATGTGGGATCTTCGGCTCTTGGGCCATGAGAAGCGGGGCCAGAAGGGGTCTCTTGAATTGGAAACTAGTGTTGGATGCGGTCCGACACAACGCGTTGCCATCGCGCAATAGTGCGGGTGTGGAGTCTAGTGATGTGCTTTGAGGAGACCTTGGAAGGAAACTCTAGCTTGAGGCGAAGGTGGAAGGGCGCCACCACTGAGGGTGATTTAGGTCATGTGCTCGTTGGACTAGCAATTCAGGAGCGATGGTCCATAATGGGATTGCCAAATCTTGGAATATGATGACAGAAGAAAGAAGAAAGACTGGAACAATGAAAGTTATGGAAAGTCTGGTCGTACAAGGGTTGATACAAGAGTAGTAGGAGTAGACCTGATCACGGCAGCCCGGCCCAGTGACCCGGCCCGATTTTTTTGTGCCGGGCTAGGCTCAGGCCTACAAAAAAAATAAAAAATCAGTGCAAAGTTGGGCCTTGGGCTTTTGGCTAGGCTTTCGGGCTAGGCTTGCATCAAAAAAATTTTTGGGCTAGGCCGAGCTTGGCTCAGGTCAAAGTGACCGGGCTTTTTCAAGCCTGGCCCGAAGCCCGGCCCGGCCTAGGCATGATCAGGTCTAAGTAGGAGTTGGTAGAAGGTTATTTGAGAACCATACTTCAGTCAACAATTACACATACATGCTCGTGCGTTCAGCTCGTGCTTGGTAGTTTAAGCTCGTTCCTGAGCATGGCTCGCTCGAGTGAGGTAGTAGTGTTTCACTACAGTTTTTCAATCCCATTTGAGTTTTTAGGCTCAAGGAGAAGACCCGGCCAAATAGCTTTTCAACTTCTTTTTTGCGTCAAAGTGCTTACAATCATTAATACTTTTTAAAAATTTTTGGTATTTTTTTTGTGCATTTTGAATTTTAATTTTAAATTTTAATTTGAGCGGTTTTGATTTCGGGATTCCAATCCCATTCTAGAACAATTTCACGGTGTTGATTTCCCGTGTTTTTTTGAAACCCGGATGCCGGGCCGGGCGTTACTTGCTTCAACATCGATCGGATGTATGAACCATGTTTTGGCCGGACGTCCAAGTGAGCACGTACTGCTCATTTCAAGTCAAAATTTTATGGAAAACTACCTCCACGAGCACATTGAACGGTGGAGACAAAGCAAGAAAATCCTCAAACAAGCGTGAAACCCCCTCGCAAGTTTAATAAATCAAGTCAGTGGTAGAGCTTCAACATGAAATTTCAACATGTGGAATATCGTTGATGAACCATTAATTGGAAAGTAACAAACCACCAAACCCGGTGGACAAATCGGGCAAGCTCAACCGCTAGAAGGGTGAGCACGACGTCGGAGGGCTCCACGATGGATGGATCCGGTGAGCACTGTTGAGAAACCGGCCCACGAAGGCCCGGTATTGGCCCATGCCGAAACCCTAGAACTACTCTATAAAAGGAGGAGGGGTTTTCCCCATTGTACAGACATGAGAAAGTAATAAAGAATCGTTCCCCTCCTACATCTGTGTTCATCTGTGATTGTCTTGCGTGTGAATCGACAACCTCGGACTACACTCGGTAGCGTGGTTGTCCAACACGTTATCAGCACGACGCTCGAGAAATCGCAAGACGCCGGAGGGATCGAACGACGACATCGACGTCCTATCGGCATCGAATCGCCATCACGCCGGCAGGTCTAGACAGGTCCAGCCGATCTGTCCTACGCGACAGTCGTCGAATCCCTACTTCCATTCACGAAGAACGAAGGTAAAAGAAAATTGAATCTATGGGAATTGAATCTGTATATAGTAGATCTATTTTTAATAGATTTGTAATAGAAAAAAGAAGAATATCGTGCGTGCCACTCGAAGTTGCCCGCGCATGCAGCGCCACCAATCTGCTACCGGCCTTGGCTTCCACGCCGGCGGCGCCGTCGCGCGTCCTCATCCCAGCAGCCACGCGCGCGTGCTCGTAGCACGCATCACCCGACTCGCCAAAGACGCTGCACGCCACGCGCTTCGCACCACGTTTCTTCCGCGGCCTTGTGGCGAAGCGCTGCTGGCCTTTTGTACGTCGGTACGCGCCGCCGCCGCCGTCCCTTCTTCGCAAGACAAGAACCTCGCCCGGCAGCGCGTTGCCTCTTCGGCGATGCACCACGCCGCTTAGCCGAGGGCGTCCCCACGCGAAGACGTGCCGCCGTAGCCACATGCAGCGACGACACCGCCACGTAGCGCCACCGCCCGCAGCTGCACGCGCGGTCGCCGCCGCCGCCTACAAGACGAAGCGCCGCCTCACCGGTCTCCGAGTGGTGGCCGTCGCCGAGGCGGCCCTCGGCGAAGTCGCCTGGCAAAGACCACGCTAACGGCGTCGCGATCCCATGGCGACACCACACCGCCTTGGGCTGGCCGTGTTTCCCAGATGCAAAGACCAATGCGCTCCGGCGCGGCCGCCACCACGCAGCCATGCCGCCACGCACGACGGCGTCGCAAAGCCGCCGTGAGCTCTCGCTGTTGAAGCCAGCAAGAAGATGCCCGCGGCGCTGAGGAAACCCTAGAAACCTCCTGCTGGCGGGCGAGACAGCCGAACCGCGCGATGGGCGAACCTCACAGGTGGCAAGGCCGGTCTGCTATAGAAAGGGTGGGGGCTGCAGGATGGGCCAGCCCAATAGAAAGTGAAAAACGGGGGCATGTTGGATGGGCTGCGAGAGAAGTGGGCCGCACGAGAGAAAAAACTGGTGGGGAGAAGAAAGAAAAAGAAAAGGGGTATTGGGCCGATGAAAATTTGCAAAGAAACCTCTGGAAAACCCATAAATTACGAAGGAATTTATGGAACACTGAAAATTACAGAAAATCCCCTGGAAATGTTGAAAATCATAGAAAATACATTTCCCAGCATAAAACGGCCTCGGGATTTCGAATTTCGGTCCCGTTTTGAATTTGAACCCCTCTTTTACTGCTTTCATGCTTATTTTATAAATTTTGTCATGATTGAGAAAATTACACGAAGTAATTATCTGAAATACCGAAAATTGTATAATCCCATGGAAATTGCAAAATTTGCTGAGAATTTATATTCTAGCATAACGGGGTCTAGGGATTTCTTGAAAATTACACGAAGTTTTTCCAGGCCATTGAATTTTGCAGAAAGATCTTTAGAATTTTTGGAAATTATAGAAAAGACATATTTAGGCATAAAAGTGCATCAAGACTATGAATTTTGAATCTGTCTTTGAATTTGAAGCACTATTTTATATCTGTTAGTTACCTTTATGCAATTATACTTTGAATTAGTTGCGGTAATTAACATTTTATGCCTATTTATTGTGTCTATGCTATGAATTGGTAATGGCTTATTTATATACTGGATACATGAGAATTTGGAAGAATTATGTCATGCACCACTATCTACTAGATTACACGTAGTAATCATTTGAATGAATTTTGAAATATGTAATTGTCGGGTATCGCTAACCATGAATCTGAGGAACTGGCACCGAATGCTAGAGCAACCTCACTTGGGCATTGGATGCTGAAGATCATACTCAGAAGCACGAAGCTTCGGGTTACCATTGGGATTAGATCCTCGAAGGATGGGAAGTCTATCGATGAGCAGAACAATTAAGTATTGCACTTTCTTTGTCACCACCTCTGCTATTTTAGAGAATGAATATATGGCTGAGGGGGAGTGCGCTAGAGCATGGGGCTGCACGTCTGAAGCAGTTTAAGAAGCTCGAGCACACTATTCTACGACTAGCACAGTAGAAACCGGTGTACATGGGACTTGCAAACTATAGAACCATGGCCTAACAAAATTCCATCTTGCATAGGTCTTACACTAATCCCTCTCTCCGTGACAAGAAGATCACAGGCAAGGAGATGATTTTCCCTATTTTTTTTCTCCTTCTCGGTTCTATGGCAGCTACCAGAAAGAGAAATCCCACCTATTAAAAGAAGGGCTATAAGGGAAAATAAGAAGAAGTCAGCCTAAGAAAAGGTCCACCACTCAAGAGAAGCAAAGAAACAAGGAGAAGCCACAAAAGAAAGCCATATGGCCAGTAGCATCATATGTGCTAAGTATGGCATTTAGGGGCAATGGTCAAAGGTTTGTTGTGACATTGAGTATGTAATCATGACTTATCAGACCAACAGGAAAGAAAAAGGTAGCATTAGAGGTCTACATTGCCATGGAAGACAGGCATGACCTCATGGAAGAGGACACTCATAAAGAGACACCTCTAACTCGCCCCCTGATTACATTATAGCCACACATGAAGTGGATAAGGAAAAGAAGATACCGACATATAAAATTGAAGATGCAACAGTAGCATCCAATGGATTTTTGTAAACCTCTAATGCGTCGAATGCAGCGACCATCGCCGCCTCAGTGCACCTGCACGAAGCAGTATACCTTTTAGATTGTGGTTACTAGAAGACATTGAATAATGAATATGAAGCTCCAGAAGAGTGAAGTATATGAATTGAAGCTCCCGAAGAGCAAACTATCTCAACAAAGAATTGAAGCTCTAGTAGAGCAAACCTTATTCTCATGATTGATTTTACCTTTATTCCAGTATATTTGAAGTTGCAATCCTTGTTTGAATTATATGAACTATGAATTTTGCCATTGCCTGATTGCAATATAGAATTTGGTAGTGCCCTATGTGGGAGGTATGCATTGTTGATAGTGGAACAACAAATACAATTGAAGAGAGACCAAATACTCCAGTAGATTATGAAGAACACTGGTAGTATTAGAATTATCGCAGGTAGCGATTTATGCATATCAGACTCAACAAGAGTCATAAGAATATTATCTTTGGTACTACACCAGCACTTAGGGAAGCATTGTCGTACCTGGAATTCACTCTGGCTCTCTTAGGACATCCGTACAAATGAGTTTCACGTAGAAACCAATGAAGAGAATGAAAGAATACTTATGCATTATGAAGCATGACGGATACAAGAATATAATCTTAGAAAAACCTCTTTAATTTGAATATGGGCTATACTATATTTAGAATCTGTGCACCCGAAGTGTACACTTCCCTTAATGCTGAATTTAGAAGCTCTGATCTCTTCTATCTATGGCATAGTAAATTTGTCATCCTGAACTTTAAGATGATGAGGAAAAAAATAAACAACTCATAAGGCCATAGTATTAATTTTAGAATTTCCCGAATCATGAAGATTTTCGTGCGCACTCTCAATGCCACCGGGAAACTAATACATGGGCTCCTACCCTAGATTGAACTAGGGGTTATGTGCGGCCTAATACAGCCCGCATTAGGGCAATTAAGTATTTTTGGTGTTCATTAATGTTTCTTTTTAAGTGGCCAAATGCATACTCTCTACAAGAAATCATGCATTTGTGAAACTGACCTTGCAGATCATAAGAACTAAGAATATATTTCTTTGTTGTTGCGTGAAGTTCATCAAGAAGAATGAACAACACTAAAGAATTCACAACATTGGAAAATAAAGAAGAGCACTCAGTACCTTATGTCCACACAAAGAATGGACTAGAAACGACATTAATTTTATGAATCAAATTAATTGTCAGGCCGCTCTTGCAGAGTTGTAACTGAAAGAAACTACAAGCAGTAGCCCTCATTAATTATGTAAGGGGACAAGCAGTCCCACAACATCCAACTAGTGCATGAAAGGGTCTGAAATTTCCCACTTTGAAATTTTGAATGTATCTGTACCTATACCACACATAGAAATGAATTGCATATTTGATGAGGATCTTTTCCGTCATTAGGGGGAGGAATAGAACCCCTGATAGTAGAATGCCGGAAAATCACGTGGAAAGCCACGTAGATCCTCGTGCATGACCCGCACTAGTAAAGCAAATGATGAAGTCTAGAAGACATTTAAAGCAATGAAATCTGCCTAATCATTTTTGTGATTTGAAGGATGTGATCAAGTCGCATTACTTGGAGTAATGCACCAGAGAGGGTTGAAATACCACAGAAGGTATCCCTCATCCTGTTCCGAGGCCTCAGAGAAAAGGATAGGAAATCTGGTCACTCGAATACTAATTATCCGGGGACGCCTGGAGAAAAATGGATAAGAGAGCTTGCCCTGACCAATCACGAAAATGCCCCAAGAAAAGAAGGGAGCCAGTTGAGTCCCGCAACTCGTGAGAAGCCCGCTAGCGAGGTGCTCCCAGATCTGAATATACCGGTAATAACAGAAGAAGAAGCCGAAATAAATGTGAGTACACACATCGGCAATAATAAACTAAAGGAACTTGCTCCCGTGATGGGAAATAGCGGTGAAGAGCAAGTAGAAGTGCATGAAGCACCCCGTGATAAAATAGTTATGAATTTTGAATTAGCAAGAGAGTGTTTGAATTGGGCAACAACCATTGTCGATACAAAGGAAATAAAACAGAATTGCCACCATTATTGAATTTGATCGCAAGCCTGCATCTCTCGGAAGAGTGCGAGAAAGGCCGGATTGAAAGGAATGGAAGATGGAAATTTTCGTGAAATAAGAGAAATGAATAAGGAAGTGGTATGGTACAAGAAAGGCTGATGGCTCACTCTCTGGTCATGGGATAAATTACCTTTAGACATTTAATCTCATTGGCAGTACTCAACATGAAGTTGAGGATAAAAAATGAATTGAAGGATGTTATCACTGAATATATGTATAGAGACTTGGATCCGGACTTATATATGAAGATGCATGAAGTATCACCGTCCCGAACCATGGCAGAGCAAATAGAAATCCGTATAGTGTGAAACTCGATGAGTCACTATATGGATTGAAGTAAAGAAATAGAAGAAGCAAATTCATACTTGAAGTATGACTTAGAAGTGAAAAATTTATGTATTATAGCTTAGGCTTGTAGCTTGAGCATATCCACGAAGGAATTTTGGTATACTAGTCAACCTACACTCGGAATGTGTTGGAAAGGTCTGGCTTTAAGAATGTGTAATTGAAACCCCAATGGTCGGAAGGTCACTGCAAGCAGACCAAGACCCATACAGGCCTAGAGAAGAGGGGGAGGAAGTCTTGGGATCTGAAACCCCATACTTAAGTGGAATTGGTGCGCTCATGTACCTCGTGAACAGCGCTAGGCCGGACATTACGTTCACCGTGAATGTGCTGGCTCGGTATAGTGCAGAGCCAACCAAAAGACATTGGAAGGGGATCAAGGACATCTTCAAATACCTTCAAAGAAGCAAGGACCTTGGCTTGTTTTACGGAAGAAATCAAGAATTGAATCTAGTTGACTATGCAGATGCAGGGTATCTGTCTGACCCGCATACTGGCAAGTCACAAACCGGGTATGTTTTCCTTTGTGGTGGGATGGCCATTTCATGGAGGTCGTCCAAGCAGACACTTATGTCAACTTCTACAAACCACTTGGAAATTATTGCCCTGTATGAAGCCTCTCAGGAATGTGCATGGCTTCGAAGAATGGCTCACCACATCCAGAAGTCATGTGGACTGAATATTGAGCAAACCCCCACGATAATTTATGAAGATAATGCAGCTTGTGTTGCTCAAATGCAAATGGGCTATGTGAAAAGCAACCTGACAAAGCATATTAACCCCAAGTTCTTCTATGCTCATGAAATGCATAAGACGAACGAGATCAAGATATTGCACACTAAGTCATGCGAGAATTTAGCTGATTTATTCACTAAGTCTCTCCCAGCATCTACTTTCGAAAGGTGCGTAAAAGGAATTGGGATGAAAAGACTTAGAGAAGTGCAGATTTCAGGGGAGAATGTTCACATACTCCAAATTAAATCTTAGACATGTAGTCTAAGTACCCAAAGGAATGTCATGAAGGCAATTTAAAAATTGGGTGAATTGTACTATTTTTCCCTTAGTGAGTTTTCACAGAAGTTTCTCACATAAGGTTTTTAACGAGGCAATTCGTGCAGCACAAGGCGTATGCTATGTACTCTTTCTTCAAATTTTTCCCACTGGGTTTTTATGGAGTTTTAATGAGGCATATGCATCTCGTGGCAAAGGCCAAAGTGAGTGTTGAGAAACCGCCCACGGCGCCTGTATTGGCCCATGCCGAAACCCTAGAACTACTCTATAAAAGGAGGAGAGGTTTTCCCCATTGTACAGACATGAGAAAGTAATAAAGAATCGTTCCCCTCCTACATCTGTGTTCATCTGTGATTGTCTTGCGTGTGAATCGACAACCTCGGACTACACTCGGTAGCGTGGTTGTCCAACAAGCACTATCGTTGGTGGCCTCTGCGAGGGCTGGATCCTGGGAGTAAAGGCGTCTCCATTGCGGTCAGCAAGCATGGTCCCCACGATGGCGTGGCAGCCTCTCCGACAGGCCCCACGTGGTGTTCCTCTCAAATTTTCTAGTTTTCCGAAGCTCTCGATACCTAGCATTTCAGCGATTCTATCTAGGCAGTGTTCTTTTCAACTTATAAGCTGCGTTTGCTTATAAGGTCGAAATTTGTAGTTCCTCGAAAAGGATATCTGAGGGATCAAAAAATTATAGAAAAATGGTTTTGAGAGCTTTGAGAAGAAATAGTAAGACCTACAAAAATTGGCTATCAAACGTCAAAACGTTTGACTTATACGAAAATAACAAATTTTTGGCTTATAAGTTGAAAAGAACAATGCCCTAGCTAACAATTTAATAACTCGCTAGAGGTAGACCTTTGGTGCTACACTTATGATTGGACAGCACACCCACCATACGGCAGATCATCTATCTCATTTCTCATGATTTTTCAAAAAGAGAGAAGAAATTGGAAATCGATTCCTATGTCTTCTCTCTTTGGTGAAGTATCTTATGATTCTTATCCACCAGCGAGGGAAGAAAGCGAAGATACTCCACTTCTGCTGAACTGAACCTATCTTTGGCGCTTATCTGGTTGCACCCCGGGATACCCGGGCTCACCGCTCCGCCAACGTGGCGTCTCCCCACTGGCCTAGTGTACGGTGCTTAGATATTCGCGGGCCCCCAACGCTATCCTCCGACGTGGCAAGACCCTGGCCACGGTTGGAGACGCGGGTGGGCCCCGAAGAATCCCTCGTCACCAGTTTACGTGGACGGAGTCCACCCTGACGTGGTCATCACGGTAGGCATTAACATCTCTACTTACTTGTCCACTTAGCGAGAAACTACTAGTACTATTCCTTGGTTGGTTGATGCATGCACGTCAGCTTCTCCGATGGTCCATCTGAACGCCATAATCATGCTGTTGAAATGAGAAGCAAAACAAGGGAAGGGAGGCTCCACAACGGAGTCTCTCCGTTACATCGTTGCTGATGTAGATAACTACTTCTCTTAGATTCGGAGCCCTGCTTTGTGTTTGAGAGGGCATCTACAGTGTAAACCACCGTGAGGGAGAATGTGATATGAGAGAGAGGACGCGTCGATGTCAACTTTAAAGTCAATGTGTACAAGTTTTTTCACTGGAACACATGGACCCTGTTTCTTTCAGCGTAAACCGGCGGTCGGCGTTTTACTGCAATACCCCCTTGACATTTTTATATAATTTTTTTGTGTTATAATTTCCAAAGATTTTTTCGAGGCTTTGATTACTTCTTCTCAAAGATTCTTAAAAAAATTTTAATTATCTTTTTAGGCTCATTAAACTATTTTTTCGAAGACTTATAAATTTACTACGGTAAACCGCCAACCGCCAGCAACCGCCGAAAGAAACAGGGCCATAGTGTGGTGTGCTTCAAGGGGGTGTTTTGGTTATGCAAGTCAATGTCAAGAGTTTTGCTTTTTGCAGCACCTCTTGCATTATCTTAATTATTTTTTAGGTCAACATTTTTAGTGGGGCACCTCCAAATCGGATTTGGTTGGGTCTATCCTGATCTAGTTGGGTTTGGTCTCGGCCGCCGCTTTGAGACCACTTGTGGTTTAGTTTTATCGGGAATTGGATAAAATACCCTAACAGTTAAACTCAAAACAAATAATGTGTATCCAAGGAGTATGACGAAGAGACGGAAACTCAGGCTTAACGGGACCATGCTTGGGTTTTAATTCTGCATGCTCAGGTATTGACATCCTTACTCATGTGGCCAGTATGTGAGACGATCATGAATCCTAAAAGGATATGACTAGATAAACAGCTCGAGTCTAAGTCCTAAACCGCCTCGAGCTCTTTTTATATTTGCAATTCGAAACTTTCTATCTATGGGATTTCTTGGAGCATAAGTTACTATGTTTTTAGGGATACATCTGTAATTATAGTAGGATTTATAGTTATCATGAGCGCTTTCCTGTTTGTATAGAACCAGGATTGCGTATACCTTATACTATAAATACCCCCTAGGGGAGGGGGAGGGTATTGTCGACGAATTGTGTCGCCAATATATTTTTATAGGGCTACACGAAAGATCACAACTCGATGGTAGCATAGGGGGCAGGATTTATACAGGTTCAGGCCCTCTGTAAGAGGTAATACCCTACTCCTATGCTTGTGGGTTTGTATTATGGGGTGTCGATCACAATGATCAAAGGATGATCACAATGACCGTATGTTCTCATCGAGAGCGCACGAGAACAGATGACAAAGATGATGTGGATCTCTGATCAAGGTGAAGATGTAGATGTCTAACTAGGGACCCCTAACCCCCTTTATATAGTGCAAGGGGTCGGGTTACAGATTGGTTCCCAAATCCGTATAAGGAAGATAAGCGATATAACCGAGTCGGCTACGCTTATCTCCACGTATTCGAGTAGAATTAGGATCCTACTCCAAATAGAGCGAGTCGGGCCGCGCCGTCCACCAAGCCTGTCTTCTGAAAGATCCACGCGACTTGGTCCAAGGAGGTGGTGCGTCCAATCGTCTGTCTCCGAATACCCGGGACCCATGTTGTCCACAGTAGCCCCCGAGTGTTTCGTGGCTGAGTTGTTTTGATTCTGGGTTCAGTTTACAGCCCATCAAGTGTAGTCCGAGTGACATCACTCTTCGTTCGGTTGATGCAGTTTCGCTCACCGAGTAACCTGCTGATCAAACAACACAGTTGCAAAGGACTCGAGAAAATCTCAAACCTTCTAAAAATATGTTTGGTATCCAACCCGACTGGTCGGTATGCTGGCTATAGGCCTCTCGGAGAGGCATACCAAAAAGGTGGATGTAGCCGAGTGATCAGTGTCACCCTGCTTTATCCTCCCCGTAACAAATCATAACATTCGAGTCTGATTGACAGAACCCGACATTCGGTCCAGCAGGAGACATGTCACAATTTATGTAGGGTATTCAGGCGCCCTGACATGAATTGATGCGGTGTCAAGCTAGTGATTCTAAGAATACGCCCGTCCCCAAGTCAAGGTCATTCGAGTGGTGTTCGTCATGATGACGAACGATCCATAGATGTGCCACTAAGACCCGACTGAAGAGGTAACTCTTGATGCCCGATCCGACTAAAAATTAGACCAACTATTGACCCAAGGAGGTACATCAAAAGCTGAGTTATAACCCGAGAAGCGCCCAGTCCTCAGAGACTGACGACTGGCATGTGGCCCGACCGGGGGCACGCTATTTTTCCCGACTAGGTTTGATCCGAGTGACACTTGTACCCGAGTAATGACGCGTACAGCTTGCGGCCCACGTAGGGCGTGTTCTCTGGAACCTAAGTCCGGGCCTGAATCTTGAAGCGATGATTTAGGGCTTCTTTCTTTCCCGGCCAGCGCAGAAAATGAAACGTCACCCGCTTCCTTTTAAATAGAACACGCCGGGGCATTTGAACTGTTACGCTTGTGTAACACCCCAATTTAAAATTCAAATAAATGAGAAAAGAAAATAATAAAGATAATAAATTAGAAACCTAAATCAATTAAAATGTACAAATAAACTATATATATGTATACCTTAAATGATTGAGGATTGGGGTAAGAAATTTAAGATTCTAAAATAAACATAGGATTGGGGTAAGAAATTTAAGATTCTAAAATAAACATAATAGGAGATATGATGTCAACATAAATTTTTCATCCTAATAAAATTATTAATAGAAAACTACATGCCATAAAACACAATAAGATTTCAAACATTGGAAAAATCTATCAAATATGTCCTAATAGGCCTAGATTCCTATTTAAAAATTTCCATTTCAATTTTATTTTTGATTTTCTTTTCTTCTCAGCCCAAGCCGAGTTGGGCCGGCCTTCTCCCCCACTCGGTCTCACCTCGGCCCAGCCGAACCAAGCCGGCCCAGCCAGCCCACCCGGCTCTTCCTCCCTCCTCCTTCCTCCTCTGGTTCCGTCTCCACCTTTGTGGCCGACCGCCACCGTCTGTGCCGGTCGGCGCCGCCTGCTTGAGTCCGACCCATGCCGATGAGTCGACAAGGAGGAACACCACATCGCGCCACCTCCTCCTTCGCGCCATCATCACAAAGGTTCGGTGGCGAAATTTACTTCGCCGCCGTAACCCCGTCCACCTCGGGCGTAACCCCGGCCAAATCCGTCTCTTTCGGTGAAATTCCAGCACCGTCCCTGTCGTGCGAAAGTCAGATATGCCCTTTGCCCCGTCGGCCACCCTATAAAAGGGAGCTCAACGTCCCAATTCGGCCGTTCCTTCTATCCGGCCGAAACCACCCCCTTCACGAATTTCGGCGAACCGAAGCAGCTCGAGCTCCCATTTTCGGACAGAAGCATCCCCAGGTCGTCGCCCACCTTCCTTGGGAAAGAGATTGAGCTTTCGGACATTAGAGAAGGCCGCCGACGAAGCCGCCCCTTCCGCTTTTGGCCTCACCGTCGCTAGCTCAACCCGAATCTTTTCAACCCCAACTAAGCATCAAGTAAGCCCCCACCAAGTTCCCTGATGCTTATTCATGCAAAATCCGAAATAAAACATGCCTAAATTGCCCTAGAGCTAGCTCACCGTAGCTAATGGCCGCTCCGGCCATGGCGCCGTCGGCCAAATCCCCGGCAGGACGACCTGCGCCTAGGTGCCCTATACCCGTAGGACACATAAAGCAGAAGAGATAGGTTTCCTAGCGTCCTAGAACCGCCGCCGAGTTCGCCGAGTCGGCCGGAGTCGCCGCGGATACGCCGACGCGGGCGCTCTCCTCCTCGCCGCCAAAGGGACCCGGAATAAAGGCGCTGGATTTAAAATCCCGCGACACTCTTCGGCTGAGACCGACAGTGGGCCCATGGACCCACCCGTCACTCAAGTGGCGCGCCTTCCGTTGAGTCACCTTCCTATACGGAAGACGACCGTGAAGCGCGCCACGCCGCCTTCGGTCCCGAACCGTGGACCATCGCCCACGTCGTCCTCGCCCGGCCACCGGCCATGAGCCCATCGTCACCAATACATGATGACGCGTGGGCCGCCTCATGGCGTTCGTGGGTTAAAGGCCGATTCATGCTGAATCACTGAGTTTAAAACGGCCGAGCCCACATCGTTTCTAAGTTTTTCCAATTCAATTAATAGATAAAGAAAGCGTGTATATTGCTTTATAATTTCTAGAAATACCAAACGACCTTCAAAAATTATGCAAAAATTCTATAAAATACTACAATGTTCAAGAAACTTAATAAAAATAAAATTTTAGAGTTTACAAGAAGGTTTACTTTTGAAAATTAAAAACTAAATAAACTAAATAAGAAAGACCTAAGGGTAATGTGTAAATATATATATATATATACACATAAATATGCCAAAAATTTAAGGAAATTTAAAAAAGAGGTAAAAATACATAAACTTATAAGGTCTCTAAAAATTCAATTCCAATTTAGTTTACATATGTTTCTCTCACCCCAAAACCTATATATTAGGTATAATGAATGGATCAATTAACAAGTAGGAAAAATCTGCGCGGGATTACAAATAACCCTTTTTCCCTAACAACCCATATTTATCTATTGCCAAATATTTATTCTAGATTATTTAACAAATCTAGAGAACGAGACGACCGACGACCCATTGGAAGAAGATCAAGTACAAGATCCAGACACGAAGAAACAAAGTAGCTAAAATCCCTTGACCATTCCTATTTACCTGATTCTTCTTTTTGAACTGTGTTGATTTATACTGATAGTTGCATGCCAAAAATGGATTTCTAAACATATTATGATATTTTCCAAATGCTAATAGAGCCAGTCTAGTTAATCCCTCTTAGCGAGCTAAGCTGATAAGCATAACCCCTTATCTCAACTTTTCCTATCTTATCCTGTGACAACCTAAGGTTTAGAAAAAACTAGATTTTGTGGCTAGTGAGCCTTCAAACATGGCTTAGACCTGCTTAAGTCTAGAGTCCATGGACCACTTTCTTAGTCATAATAGCAGACGGCCTCAGATGACGAATCGATCTAAGTAACGGAATAGCCGCTATCAACGGTGCAAGTGCAACGGTATAGCCTGCTATCAACGATACTAATTGATTCCGACAAACACCGTACGCGGAGCAGGTACCTCTAAGGTACGGTCCCATCATTTGTATGACATGTACCACGACAGAGTTACATTCCTCGGATTAAGATTACGACACTGAAGTATCTGAATGGCTTTGTGTTGGACAGTCTAGTCTTAGCGAATATCTTGAGTACATAGTTATGGAAATGTGTCGAGCCCCGTTCCGGAGAATTCCTTGCACTCGACAAGCCAAAGAAACAATCCATACACTCGGGTATTTGCTTAGCCTGAGTGTGAACAAAGTCGCTAATCATTCGAGAATTTATTGATTGGATCTGAGAATCCAGGCCTTAGTTGAGCTCAAGGGGATCACACCTCTTGACGAAGAGGGTGAGTCCACCGCCACTACCTGGGAAATGTGCACCAATTGGGTTTGGGCACAGGTTCACCAGAAGATGGGAATCGTGCTCCTGTGTAATATGGACACGGATTCGCCATAACATCAGCCGTAGTTCACCATGGCTATGGGAACTAGGTCACAGCGATTATGGAGATATCGCTGCTCATGGTATTTAATACCATTGGTATACATATATGACCAAATATGTCTTTGAGCTTTTACAAATGTCTTATACCATAGGATTTTCAACTCTAAAAGTTTTTAAAGCATGATTTTCTCGCAAACAAAATATATCTATCACCCCACCAAAATCTGGCCTTGCATCTTCTACGCATCCAACAAGATTTTAGTTCATGAGCTGGTTGATTGCGCCACACTCGCACTCCACTCACATTTTAGGTGAAGACGAAGAAGACGAAGGCCCATACGATCGCTTCGACGGAGACGACGGAGTAGAAGAAAATGGATCGAGCGAAGGCTAAAGGTCTACTCCACCACTCACTTTGCTGTCGCCTCACTACTTCCGCTTCGCTTAGTTGTTCAAAAATAATTAGGATTTCGCTTGTAATAACATGTCCGACCTAGATGCTACTCTTGGTTTGTATATGTAATATATTTAGTAAAGAATGGCTTGTTTGATCCCAAATCAATGTTTTATTTATGTGCGGTGTTAGTTTGATCCTGATCTAACACTATGTGCACAAATATGGGTCTTGGATACTATTTTCTTCGGAGCCGGGGCCCACAAGAGCTGGTATCAGAGCCTAGAGCCTCGTGACTGTAGAAACCCTTAGCTTTGATCGATAATTTAAAATTTAAAATTTAGGGTATTATAAATCTACAAAACCCAGAATCTATGCAGAATAATAAAGAACAAAAGAATATGATAATATTAAGTATATATCTAAATACTTGCTAGTATATTAAAATTTAATAAAGAAATTGTTTTCATTGTTATTCTTCTTCTTGAATTCGTATTTACTTTCGTTTTTATTTAAAACTTGATTTTCAGACATGGCGTTTACTTTTTCGGATTCTGGGGATACGTTTGTTTTTGAGGGAGAGCGTTCAGGACCATGCGGGGAGACCCTCCGCATGCTTACTAGGATTTGTGAGGTTTTAGGCTTTCCCCCGGGACCCCTGATTACTGGTCAGAGGGTTGAGTCAGGAGCCTTGTACCTTTGGCGTGCTGAGGTCATCGTTCTCTGGCGACCAACATAAGGTCTTTGCTTAATGCCGATATGGCCTACTTGACTCCCGAGTTAGCAGTACAGGCTGCGGCTTTTGAGACTTGTGCTTCCCTGGCCGGTCGCTACCGCACACAGTTACACGAGTCTGCTTTACACTTTTGGCCAGCCCGTAGAGATGGGACAGGACCTTTGGTTGCTTGGAGGGTCGGGGATGACAACCCCCACCTTGCCGCTCTTCAGTCCTTTCCTGTTGGCACTTGCGCCTACCTGGCCGACACCGTGGCGGAGTTCCATACCTTGCAGCACACCCTACAGAGTACTGACTTGTACGTAGCCGAGCTTTACTTCCTACTCGGTCGACAGACCACAGCTCGCCATGCGGTTCACTGTTCTTACGGTTCATCGACACCGTGAGGCTCTGACCACCACCGCTACCACGACCCGGCCCGTTGTCTGAGTACCTTTATCAAGACTCGACTCCAAATTTCAAAGACCCGACCTAGTGTCCACACCACTTGTCACGGCCACTGCTGCTGTCCCGCTGTTACCTTTTCCTACTCCTACACCTACACCTTGGCACGGTGTGCCAGACCCGTTAGGACCACGTTCCACCGTTCCGAGCTCCTGGACCCCACGTGTCACCCACGTCCCACGACCGGAGTTCCCTAGGTTTTTCTCTTTCCCTACCATACCCTCACTACCCCCAGGACCGTTTGGACCTCAGGATTTTGCTCCAGTTACGGCACCTCCACCCCAGGTCGTCCCTGTTGTGACTACTACTACGCCTACGACTTGAACCCCGATAGCAGGATCCTCTAGCCCAGGACCTTCTCGTGCGCAGTCAGCCAATGGAGACTCAAGACGCTGCCAGCGCCGACACACTCTGCTGTTTCAGCGTCGCCAAAGGATGGCGAGGAGCGCCATCGCTACGAGGACACTCACCGACGACCTCAAGATGGCGCAGCCCGGCCCGGGATCGTCGTCCAGTACACCCTCTATTGGGAGTTTACACTTTTGTGACCAGTGCCAGCGTTTTCACCAGTAGGGGAGTTCAGACAGTTAGTACCACTTGAGTACTACTCTAGCAGAGTTTTGTACCCCTCGAAGCTTGTAGTCGAGCTACGAGGAGGGGTAGTACTCTTAGTTCTGGTTACAGCAGAGAGATGTGTTTAGACACCTCTGCTGAAACCTGTCCGAGTAGATTACTTTTGGTAGTGGGATAGAGAGACAGTATCTAGACTTTTGTTGTAGATAGTCTTTTGGGTTTGTACTCAGCCATATAGGTATAGCTGAGGCGAGTGTTGTTACCTCGCGGTTTGAGACTAGGTCTTCATGGTTAGACAGTGATCGATTTTGTACTCCGATCCTATACTACTTTTGATACCCCATATATACGTGTGATGGTTTTCTTTTGTCAGCTTTTTCTATGTTTATTGTATTTCAAAGAGTAAACTATGTATGCAAAGTTTAAAGATATATATAACTACTCGTCACAATAGGGATGTTAACAAAATCTCTTCCACTTATTTCTCAGATGGCACCCCGTAAAACAATTAGAATTAATGCCGGAGTCCATCCTCGCCGCCAGGCAGAGGTAGAGGGAGAGGCCGTGCCCAAAATCCAATACCCCCACCCCCTCCCGTTCATCCAACTATGGCAGATGTGATGGCTCATCAGACCCGACTTCTCCAAGCTCTAGTAACTCATCAGATTGGAAATCCTGGTCGAAACGGATCTAGACTTGGAGACTTCCTTCGGACCAACCCACCCACTTTCTCTCAAGCTTCAGAACCTTTAGAAGCGGATGTAACCGCTTGCACCATTGAAAAGAAGTTAGCACTTGTAAGAATTCGAGAAGAAGATAAAGTAATTTTTGCCACTCATCTTTTGGAAGGAGCAGCAGCTAGCTAGTGGGACAATTATATAGCAACTAGAGCAAAAGAAAAGGAAGAAGAAGTATCTGAGGAAGAAGCGGAAGAAGAAGAAGAAATTGAGGAGACAGATAATGAAGAAGAAGAACAACCTGATGATCAAGGAGTTATTCAAAATAACCAGAATAATAATGTTCAACATAATGCCCTGAACTGGGGCATGCCAGAAGAAGAAGCCCCATTAGCAGGAATCCCTTGGGATGAATTTGTTAAAGCTTTTCGCAATGCATTCATCCCAAAGGGAATAATGAAGATGAAGAAAGCTGAATTTAAGGAACTGAAACAAGGGACCATGACCGTGACTGAATACTTGACCAAGTTTACTCGCCTGGCTCGTTATGTATTAAAGATGTGGAGGATGATGAAGGTAAAATCGAGAAGTTCCAAGACGGTCTTCATCCTGAAATAAAATATCAATTGAGTGCCCATGATTTTCCAAGCTTCCAACATTTAGTTAATAAAGCCCTTATACTGGAAAATGAGAAAAGAGGATTGGAGAACTTTCGAAAAAGAAAATGGATTGCTCAGAAAGGTGCCAGTACTAGTCAACGAAAGCCCTTCAGACCTCCGGCACCTGTAGCCAATCAATGGAAATCCAATTTTGCCCAAAGGCGGTATGTTACTAATGAAAGGTCGCGCCCCATGCGAATTCCACCTAGAAGCTCCCCGGCCGCAGTAATAGGCCAAAGAAACATTGGAAATGCTCCCAATCTTACATGTTTTTATTGTGGAAAGCCAGGATATTTTGCCAATACATGTCCTGAAAAAGCTACCCGCTTTAACACCACCACTACTCAAAGTCAAGGAGTTCAACCATGCAATGTTGTACAGAAAGGACCAGCTCGAGGGACTCGCATGCCACGGACTGCATCAACGGTCCAAGGGCGTGGTCGAGTTAATCATATCTCGAAAGAGGAAGCACGTGAAGCCAATGGAGTCTTAATGGGTACCTTTTCTCTTAACTCTAGTCCAGTTAAAATACTTTTTGATTCTGGAGCTTCGCATTCATTTATATCTGAAAATGTAGCTGATAAAAATCATCTACCTAGGCTCACTCTAAAGAAACCAATGCACTTATCATCTCCCGGAGGATCCTTGTTAGCTACTCAAGCTTGTCTAAAAGTAGACTTAATCTTAAATTGGATACCTCTAAAAGCTAATCTACTAATTCTACCCACTCAAACCATAGATATAATACTGGGAATGGATTGGTTAACCAAACAAGAAGGAATGATTGATTGTGCCAATCGAACTATAACTATTAACAAATGGCCGTATGATCAGGCCAAAATTCATGTAGATATCCCAAAATTTAGTGAACTAATCACAAATTCCATAAGAGAAATTCCAAAAGAAGAAGTTCCGGTGATCCGAGATTACCTTGATGTCTTCCCAGAAGAATTACCAGGAATGCCTCCAGATCGGGATGTAGAATTTGTCATAAATCTTATACCTGGAACAGCCCCGATTTCCAAAAATTATTATCGGATGAATGCCTTGGAATTGGAAGAACTAAAGAAACAACTAGCTGAATTGGAAGCTAAAGGTTTTATTCATCCTAGTTCTTCTCCTTGGGGTTCCCCTGCTATGTTCGTTGGAAAGAAAGATGGAACTAAAAGATTGGTATTGGATTACAGAGCCCTGAATGATGTGACTGTTAAAAATAAGTATCCTTTGCCCAGGATCGATGATTTATTTGATCAACTAAAAGGGGCCACTCATTTTTCCAAAATAGATCTTCGTTCAGGCTACCACCAAGTTAAGATTAGCGAAAAAGATATTCCGAAGACTGCTTTCACTACCAGATATGGACTTTACAAATTTACTGTTATGTCATTTGGATTGTCCAATGCCCCTGCCTATTTTATGAACATAATGAATAAAGTCCTTATGGAATATCTGGATAAATTTGTGGTAGTATTTATAGATGATATACTCATCTATTCTCGTAGTGCTGAAGAACATGCTCAGCATTTACATCTAGTCTTGCAAAAGCTACGAGAACACCAGCTATATGCTAAATATAGTAAGTGTGACTTTTGGCTAAGCGAGATTAGTTTCCTAGGGCACATAATATCAGCTGAAGGAATAAAAGTAGATCCAGTTAAGGTAGTAGCTGTTACCAATTGGAAATCTCCAATATCAGTGACAGAAGTCAGAAGCTTTTTGGGTTTAGCCGGATATTACCGAAGATTCATAGAAGGCTTTTCTAAAATTGCAAAGCCTATGACCCAATTGCTTCAAAAAGATAAGAAGTTTGAATGGACTGAAGATACAGAGAAGAGTTTTCGGGAACTCAAAGTTAAATTAACTTCAGCCCCAGTTTTAGCAACACCGGATACCACCCAAGAATTTGAAATTTATTGTGATGCATCAAAACAAGGAATTGGATGTGTATTGATGCAAAATGGTAAAGTGGTCTCCTATGCCTCAAGACAGCTTAGGAAGCATGAAGAAAATTACCCAACTCATGATTTAGAATTAGCTGCAGTTGTTCATGCTCTCAAACTCTGGAGACACTATTTAATCGGTATTCATTGCAAAATTTATACCGACCATAAAAGCTTAAAATATATATTTACTCGGCCGAGTTAAATCAACGCCAACGCCGATGGTCGAACGATTAAAGATTACAAATTAACTGCTCATTATCATCCGAGCAAGGCTAATGTGGTAGCGGATGCTTTAAGTAGACGACCACAATGCAATGTCCTGAATGAATGGCAAATACCCCTACCCCTGACTAAAGAATTCTATCAAATGAATTTAAGTCTTGTAAACCAAGGGACAGTTGGAACGTTAATGTTGCAATCTACCCTAGTAGATCAAATCAAGGAAAAACAGAAAGGACATCCCAGTTCTGAACGGATAAAGAAAACGTTCTAAGGATAAAGGATCAAGATTTTTACAAGACAATCAGGGAGTTATTTGGTTCAAAAAAGGGATATTTGTTCCTCATGATCTGGCTCTTAAAGAACAAATCTTGAAAGAAGCCCATGAAACTCCATACACTATTCATCCGGGCAGTACCAAAATGTATCAAGACATCAAAGCCCAGTTTTGATGGCCCCGTATGAAAATAGACGTGGCTGAATTTGTAGCCAAATGTCATGTTTGTCAGCAGATAAAAGCTGAACATCAAAAATCTGCCGGATTGCTACAACCATTAAAAATACCAGAATGGAAATGGGAAGAAGTAACCATGGATTTTATATTGGGATTACCTCGCACCAAAACTGGATATGATTCAATATGGGTAATAATTGATAGATTAACTAAAGTAGCCCATTTCATACCAGTCCGGACTACCTATAAAGGTAGCAAGTTGGCAGAATTATATATGGCCAAAATAGTGTGCCTATATGGAGTGCCCAAAGTAATAGTTTCTGATAGAGGTAGTCAATTTACTTCCCAATTCTGGGAAAAACTACATACAGCTCTTGGAACAAACTTAACTTTTAGCACTGCTTATCATCCTCAAACAGATGGGCAAACCGAAAGAGTAATCAAATACTAGAGGATATGCTAAGAGCATGTGTTATAGAATTTTTCAGAAGATTGGAGCACATGTCTACCTTATGCAGAATTTGCATATAATAATAGATATCAAGCCAGTTTGCAAATGTCACCTTTTGAAGCTCTATATGGACGAAAATGTCGAACCCCTTTGTCCTGGTCTGAAACTGGAGAAGGAAGAATATTTGGAATAGAGATTTTACAGGATGCAGAAGAAAAGGTTAAAATAATAAAAGAAAGATTATTAGCTGCCCAATCACGACAGAAAAGTTATGCCGATCGTCGACGTAGAGAATTAAATTTTGATATCGGCGATTGGGTGTACCTCAAAGTTTCCCCACTTCGAGGAATTCAGAGATTCCAAGTCAAAGGGAAACTTGCTCCACGCTATATTGGGCCATATCAAGTTATAGATCGCAAAGGTCAATCTGCTTACCAAATAGACCTACCAGTTGAGCTAGGTAAAATACATGATGTATTTCATGTTTCTCAACTTAGAAAATGTTTACGACAACCCAAAGAACAAGCATCTCCGTCAAGAACGCAAGAAATCTCAAAAGACATAGACTCTGTTCTTCCTAAGCATCCGGTGCAAATCCTTGATACCCAAGAAAAACAAACCAGGCACAAGATTATCCGACTATGTAAGGTATTATGGAGCCATCAGACTGGAGATCAACTCACCTGGGAGCCAGAAGATCAACTTCGAGAGAAATACCCTTTCTTGTTCACCCTAAGGTTAGTAATCTCGAGGACGAGATTCTTTTAAGGGGGGTAGGTTTTGTAACACCCCAATTTAAAATTCAAATAAATGAGAAAAGAAAATAATAAAGATAATAAATTAGAAACCTAAATCAATTAAAATGTACAAATAAACTATATATATGTATACCTTAAATGATTGAGGATTGGGGTAAGAAATTTAAGATTCTAAAATAAACATAATAGGAAATATGATGTCAACATAAATTTTTCATCCTAATAAAATTATTAATAGAAAACTACATGCCATAAAGCACAATAAGATTTCAAACTTCGGAAAAATCTATCAAATATCTCCTAATAGGCCTAGATTCCTATTTAAAAATTTCCATTTCAATTTTATTTTTGATTTTCTTTTCTTCTCAGCCCAAGCCGAGTTGGGCCAGCCTTCTCCCCCACTCGGTCTCACCTCGGCCCAGCCGAACCAAGCCGGCCCAGCCAGCCCACCCGGCTCTTCCTCCCTCCTCCTTCCTCCTCTGGCTCCGTCTCCACCCCTGGTGAGCCCGACCGGCCGTCCGTGCCCGCCGGTGCACCCCGGCTTGAGTCCGACCCATGCTGATGAGTCAGCAAGGAGGGAACAGCCACATCGCGCCACCTCCTCCTTCGCGCCATCATCACAGTGCCCTCAGTGGCGAAATTTACTGCCGCCAGAATCTCCGCCCACCTCGGCGTAACCCCGGCCAAATCCGTCCCGTTCGGTGAAATTCCAGCACCGTCCCAACCGTGCGAAGGTCAGATATGCCCTTTGCCCCGTCGGCCACCCTATAAAAGGGAGTTCAACGTCCCAATTTGGCTGTTCCTTCTATCCGGCCGAAACCACCCCCTTCACGAATTCCGGCGAACCGAAGCAGCTCGAGCTCCTATTTTCGAACAGAAGCATCCCCAGGTCGTAGCCCACCTTCCCTAGGAACGAGATTGAGCTTTCGGACATTAGAGAAGGCCGCCGACGAAGCCGCCCCTTTCGCTTTTGGCCTCACCGTCGCTAGCTCAACCCGAATCTTTTCAACCCCAACTAAGCATCAAGTAAGCCCCCACCAAGCTCCCTGATGCTTATTCATGCAAAATCCCAAATAAAACATGCCTAAATTGCCCTAGAGCTAGCTCACCGTAGCTAATGGCCGCTCCGGCCATGGCGCCGCGTCTGCTCGCTTGGCCAAATCCCCTACAGACGACCACGCCTAGGTGCCCTATACCAGTAGGACACATAAAGCAGAAGAGATAGGTTTCCTAGCGGCCTAGAACCGCCACGAGTCTCGCCGAGTCCGGCCGAGTCGCCAGCGGATGAACGCCGACGCGGCGCACTCTCCTCCTCGCCGCCAAAGGGACCCGTGCAAAGGCGCTGGATTTAAAATCCCATGACACTCTCTCGGCTGAGAAGCAGGTGGGCCCATGGACCCACCCGTCACTCAAGTGGCGCGCCTTCCGTTGAGTCACCTTCCTATACGGAAGACGACCTTGGTGAAATCTTGCCAAGGCTCGGCCCTCGGTCCCAGGACCATCGACCACGCCTGCCTCGGCCACGGCCGCAGACCAGTGGAGCCCATGGTCACCAATACATGTGACGCGCCAGGGCCGTCTCATGGCGCGTCAGGCCAAAGGCCGATTCATGTGCAGAATCACTGAGCAAAACGGCCGAGCCGTTCATCGTTCTAAGTTTTTCCAATTCAATTAATAGATAAAAGAAACGTGTATATTGCTTTATAATTTCTAGAAATACCAAACGACCTTCAAAAATTATGCAAAAAATTCTATAAAATACTACAATGTTCAAGAAACTTAATAAAAATAAAATTTTAGAGTTTACAGTAAGGTTTACTTCTTTGAAAATTAAAAACTAAATAAACTAAATAAGAAAGACCTAAGGGTAATGTGTAAATATATATATATATATATATATATATATACACATAAATATGCCAAAAATTTAAGGAAATTTAAAAAAGAGGTAAAAATACATAGACTTATAAGGTCTCTAAAAATTCAATTCCAATTTAGTTTACATATGTTTCTCTCACCCCAAAACCTATATATTAGGTATAATGAATGGATAAATTAACAAGTAGGAAAAATCTGCGCGGGATTACAAATAACCCTTTTTCCCTAACAACCCATATTTATCTATTGCCAAATATTTATTCTAGATTATTTAACAAATCTAGAGAACGAGACGACCGACGACCCATTGGAAGAAGATCAAGTACAAGATCCAGATTACGAAGAAACAGGCGAGCTAAAATCCCTTGACCATTCCTATTTACCTGATTCTTCTTTTTGAACTGTGTTGATTTATACTGATAGTTGCATGCCAAAAATGGATTTCTAAACATATTATGATATTTTCCAAATGCTAATAGAGCCAGTCTAGTTAATCCCTCTTAGCGAGCTAAGCTGATAAGCATAACCCCTTATCTCAACTTTTCCTATCTTATCCTGTGACAACCTAAGATTTAGAAAAAACTAGATTTTGTGGCTAGTGAGCCTTCAAACATGGCTTAGACCTGCTTAAGTCTAGAGTCCATGGACCACTTTCTTAGCTGTTAATGGTACGGCCTCAGGATGACGAATCGATCTAAGTAACGGAATAGCCGCTATCAACGGTGCAAGTGCAACGGTATAGCCTGCTATCAACGATACTAATTGATTCCGACAAACACCGTCTGTGAGAGAGTACCTCTAAGGTACGGTCCCATCATTTGTATGACATGTACCACTTACGAGTTACATTCCTCTGATTAAGATTACGACAATCAAGTATCTGAATGGCTTTGTGTTGCATGCCTAGTCTTAGCGAATATCTTGAGTACATAGTTATGGAAATGTGTCGAGCCCCGTTCCGGAGAATTCCTTGCACTCGACAAGCCAAAGAAACAATCCATACACTCGGGTATTTGCTTAGCCTGAGTGTGAACAAAGTCGCTAATCACTCGAGAATTTATTGATTGGATCTGAGAATCCAGGCCTTAGTTGAGCTCAAGGGGATCACACCTCTTGACGAAGAGGGTGAGTCCACCGCCACTACCTGGGAAATGTGCACCAATTGGGTTTGGGCACAGGTTCACCAGAAGATGGGAATCGTGCTCCTGTGTAATATGGACACGGATTCGCCATAACATCAGCGGTAGTTCACCATGGCTATGGGAACTAGGCTGCTGATTGTGGAGATATCGTCGTTCTGTTGGTATTTAATACCATTGGTATACATATATGACCAAATATGTCTTTGAGCTTTTACAAATGTCTTATACCATAGGATTTTCAACTCTAAAAGTTTTTAAAGCATGATTTTCTGCAAACAAAATATATCTATCACCCCACCAAAATCTGGCCTTGCATCTTCTACCTGCATCCAACAAGATTTTAGTTCGCGAGCGCGGTTGATTGCGCTCACACTCGCACCCACTCACATTTTAGGTGAAGACGAAGAAGACGAAGGCCCATACGACTGCTTCGACGGAGACGACGGAGTAGAAGAAAATGGATCAGACGAAGGCTAAAGGTCTACTCCAGTCACTCACCTGTTGCCGCCTCACTACTTCCGCTTCTGTTTAGTTGTTCAAAAATAATTCGGATTTCCGTTTGTAATAACATGTCCGACCTAGATGCTACTCTTGGTTTGTATATGTAATATATTTAGTAAAGAATGGCTTGTTTGATCCCAGCTCAATGTTTTATTTACGTGCGGTGTTAGTTTGATCCTGATCTAACACTATGTGCGCAAATATGGGTCCTGGATATTATTTTCTTCAGAGCCGGGGCCCACAGCTTGTGCGCCCTAGTCTGTTCATCTCCCCAGAGCGATATCGCTAAGGTTTATTGCTTCTGCCGCCACAGAGCAAGTCTAGCGCCGCCGCCACCGTCATTCTTGAGATCCAGCCCCGCAGCCCCCATCCCCTTCCATATTCCCAAATGGCAGGGAACTGGGCGACCTCCGTCACCATCGAGGAGCGATTGCAGGCTCTGGTTGACACCGGCATTCTCCTCAAGCAGAGCTCATCGGTGGCCTGGCGCGCAAGGCGAAGTCTTCCCTACCCTCGCCAAGAGGAGGTAGTTCTTTTCGAGTCCTTTTTCTCTCGCGGGTTCGGACTCCTGGCTTCTTCCTTTCTTCGTGGTCTGCTCAACCACTATAATATCAAGCTCTTCCATCTGAAGCCCAACTCCATTCTCCAAATTTCTCTTTTTGTTCAACTCTGCGAAACTTTTCTGGGGATTGCTCCCCACTTCGCCCTTTTTCGCCATCTCTTCCACTTGAAAGCCTTCCCCAGCGACAGTGCCCCTAAGGCCGTCGGTGGGGCCGGATTCCATATCCGGAGCGGCCTCAAGAAGGAGTACTTCTCCCTGCCACTCCGAACCTCCCTGAAGGGATGGAACCAGGAGTGGTTCTATTGCTCTAATCCTCCACCTTGTCTTCCTTCCTTTGATGGGAGAAAGCCCCGGGTTTCTTCCTCTTGGACTTCTCCTCCTCCCTCCTTTGAAATGGATCAGGTCACCGAGCTACTCGGCCTGATCCAAAATCTCAAAGAAGAGGGGCTGACCGACGTGGCCATCGCCATTTCTTTCATGATGCGCCGCGTCCAGCCTCGCAAGGAAAGGGTTCGGCTCGGGTTTGAGTACTCCGGGCCGACCGACCCAACTCGGGAGACGGCCACCCCGATCTCCCAGTCAGAAGCCGCCGACCGACGCACGGAGTTCTTCGCCACGGGGACATCCCTTACCAACCAGGGGTGTCCCAGAAGCTTCTCCGTCACCAATCCGCCACCAGAGGTAACGGCCGAGCAATCTTCACATTTATTTCATGCCTGCCGAGTAGTTTTATTGTCATTGTACTAACTCAGGCAGGCCGTGCTTCTGTGCAGGACCGCCAGGCCTTCATGTCCCTCGCCCCAACGCCTGAGGCCTCCGCCAACAAGGGCGAGAGCGCCTGAGTGAGGAGTCTGAGGAGGCTCCTGCGGCAAAGAAGGGCAAGGGCCCGATAGCCTTCGAAGAGGAGGGCGCCCCGCTGCCCGCGGGGGGCAACCGTCAAGGCGGGGGCCCCATGATCCAAGAGACCCTCAAGGAAGGAGCGAGCCGGGCCACGCCAACCCGAAGGCCGAGTGGTCAATCGGCTCGCCCTCCAAGGTCAGGACGCCGGACGTCACCCACGAAGAAGCGGGCGCCCTCAGCGCCTAAGCCAGCGACGCCCTAGGCCAGACCGAGTGGCCCTCCCGACGCCGCTTCATGCGGGTTTTCCGCTCAGAGGGGTGCCGGGATAAAGATCAAGACCTCCAGCTGGTGAGTAGATCTGTCACTTCTTGCAAGCCTTCAGTGTGTGTTGTTCATTGCACTGAAGTGTTCCCTTCTTTCAGGAAACCGTCGGAGGAAATTCCGACGGATCGCCCGACCGAGCCAGCACCGAAGTCTGCTGAGCCGAGTCGGGCGGCATCTCCTTCGCCTCCTCCTTCCCCTTCTTCTTCCCCTCCTCCGGCACCCAACGCAGGGCTTCCGCCGTCCCAGCCGACCAAAGCCGCGCCGGAGGCCAAAGTCCGCGAAGATGACGCCGCCGCCCCCCCGAGCCCGAAGCCGGTGGTGGAAGAAATTCCACGCCGTCCTCCGTCTCCCCTGGAGGAGCCCGAGCCCAAGCTCTCGGCGGCCTGGAGGGACGAGACCGGGGACTGGACTCTTGTCGACGATGAGACAGAGGAGAAGGCCAGGGTGACCTTCTACGAGCATGCCGCTGAATGCGGCAAACTTATCAGGGTAAGTCTTCCGATCAGCCGAGTGAGTTTTGTCAACTTGAAGTAGAAGTCATTATTCACTCTTTTGTAGGAACTTGGTGAATTTTCTGAGAAGAAAACCAAGTTTCTCAACTACTTCCTCCCCCAAATAGAACGGATTAAAGCCATGGAGGGGCAAGTAGTTGAGGCCCGGATCGAGGCGTCCAAGCAGCGTCAGGAGCTGCAGGCCTAGATCAAGAAGCTGCAGGACTAGAAGTTCGACCTCGCAGGCTCCCTTCGATGTAAATATCCCAACCTAAGTCAAGATTATGTGATTTGTGTGTGACCAAGTGACATCACCTTCTGCTCACTATGCAGCTCGTGACGCCACGATCGCCAGCTTGCGGGAGGAGCTGGCCAAGTCCAAGGACTCCGAGGCCGCCGCCCAAGCAAAGCTGAAGGGGTCCAGGACCAGAAGCTGGCCCTGGAGAAATCGGAGGCCCGAGCCATCGCCGAGTTGGAGGGTATGTCCCCTAACCCGACCGACTTCGAATCTCCAGTGTTTACACAGTTGTATAACTGTATTTGTTGTCTTTGCTGACAGAACACAAGAAGAAGACACAGGCGCAAAGACGACGCTCGCATGAGAACGCCAAGATCGTGTAAGCGCCACGAAGAGCTCTGGTGGCCGTGGAGCCCACTCGGCGACGCATCTGTTGCTGGCGACGCCAAGCGATCGGCCGAGTGATCCAGAGGTGGACGAAGCCCCGAAAGCGACTCAAGGCCGGCCAAGGAAGTCGGCTTGATGAGCACCAGCCAAGTGCTGGGAATCGTCAAATCACACTATCCCCGAGTAGAGCTTGAAGCTGTCAGGGACGGCTTCGCCTGCACCGAGGAGAAGACGTTGGCCCTGCTTGAGTAAGTGAAGCCGGGAGCCGAGTCCCTTGTAGATAATTTAGACTTAGACTCCCTGTAAATGTAGGAACTTCTTGTAATATACCAAGTCAATGTATGTAAATAGTTTTTGAATATAAATTATGTCATCTTTCTGTAATTGATTCCATATTTTACCCGAGTAAATCAGGTTCCTTTCTCTAAGCACTCTACCAAGCGCATCAAATTCCTTAGCGCTAGGAGTTGGCGTGGAGCTCTGTCTCCAAGTCTAGAAATATGAGTGTTGCATGAAAACAAGAGTTTCGTTACTCGGAACGAACGATACTCAGGCTCAACAAGAATTCAAAAAGAAAGATATCGATGTGGTGCATACTGCACCTAATTAGGTGTAACCCCCGACTTACTGGCTAGTCGGAGTCCGACTAGGGAGTAAGTCAAATCAATCTTGATAAAAAAGAGAGGGGGTGCGCAATTGCGCACCTAATTAGGTGTAGCCCCCACTTACTACTTAATTAGAACACAAATAGGTAGCAAGTCAGAAACTAAATTGTATAAGCGTAAAGATAATGAAAACTTATCTTTATGGCTTTAGTCGGTAAACCCCCGAGCGTGCCACTGAGTCAATAATGTACGGACCTTCCCAACGTGGGGAGAGTTTGTGGCCACTCGTCTGATTGATCCGAAGGACCAAATCACCAACCGAGAAGGCTCGATCTCGCACATTACGACTATGATAACGACGCAGCCCTTGGAGGTACTTTGCCGACCGAATGGTTGCAGCATCCCGAGCTTCCTTCAGTCGATCCGACTGGCATCTGACTCATCCTCGTTGAACTTTTGTACTCGGGGCGACCCGAATTGTAGTTCCGTTGGAAGGACCGCATCAAACCCATACACAAGGAATAAAGGCGACTGCCCCGTTGCCCGACTGGGACTTGTGCGAAGCCACAGAGTACGACAGGCAATTCCTTCATCCACTTTGCTGCATACGGTTTGAGCCGATCGAAGATGCGCGCCTTGACGCCTTTGCAGAAGCATGCCGTTCGCGCGCTCGACTTGGCCATTGCTCCGAGGATGTGCCACCGAAGCAAAGCAGATCTTAATGCCCACATCTTCGCACCAACTTTGAAACTCGTCACTTCTGAATTGAGAGCCGTTGTCCGTAATGATCCGAGAGGGCACACCAAACTGACCGATGATCTCCTGGAAGAACTCGGTGGCCTTGGCTGCCGTAATCTTGGTCACAGTCTTAGCTTCAATCCATTTGGTAAACTTGTCAATGGCGACGAAGATATGCTCGAAACCACCTGGGGCCTTCCTGAGAGGTCCGACTACGTCGAGCCCCTAGGCGGCAAACGGCCAGGTGATAGGGATCGTCTGAAGTTCCGAGCCAAGACGTGAATCGCCAGAGAATCGACAACTCCGCGCCGTGATGCGCCCGAGACAGTGGTTGGCAAGTAAAACCCTTGACGAAAGGCTTTGCCGACCTACGTAGCTGAAGCAACATGGTGGCCACACATACCTGAGTGAATTTCACGCAACAGGGTGCATCATTCCGACTCTGATATGCACTTTTGAAGTATACCGGAGGCGCTTCGGCGGTATAGGATTCCTCCATGTACCACGTATGCACGACTTCGGCGTTGAATTTGTTCAGCAGCCCCCCGATCATCGGGAAGCTTCTCTTCTTGCAAATACTGCAGATACGTTTGCATCCAGCCCGAGTCGAGGAAGAGCACTTCTGGCTCGGGTGATGGTTTATCCGATTGGGGTAGTTGCTCCTGCGGTGTGATAGAGGGAGCATGAAGCTCTTGCACAAAGATCCCAGCCTGGACTGCTGCCCGGCTAGAGCCCATGTTCGCAAGCTCATCTGCTGCCTCGTTGTCTCACGGTAGGATATGTATGAGCTCCAATCCATCGAACTTATCTTCCAAGTTTCTGACCTCTTGACAGTAGGCGGCCATGTTGTTGTTGACATAAGTCCAATCCTTCTGTACTTGGCTCACCACGAGTTGAGAGTCCCCGCGAACCACCAATCGCCAGATACCAAGCGATATGGCAATACGGAGCCCATGGATGAGCACTTCGTACTCGGCTGCATTTTTTGAAGCTGAAAAATGAATCTGGAGGACATATTTGAGTCGTTCACCTCTAGGTGATACGAGAACGATTTCAGCCCCCACGCCCTGTCGTCGGAGGGAGCCATCAAAGTACATGTTCTAGTGCTCGGACTCTTCGACGACTGGGGGAGCCTGCATCTCTGTCCACTCGACACAAAGTCGGCGAGTGTTTGTGACTTGATAGCGCTGCGTGGCTTGAACGAGAGCTCGAAAGCCCCGAGTTCCACTGACCACTTTGCAATTCTCCCAGTGGCTTCCTGATTATGAAGGATATCTCCAATAGGGAAAGAAGTGACCACCGAAATTGGATGTTCTTGAAAGTAGTGCTTCAGCTTCCGAGAGACGATTAGAACCGCATACAAAAGCTTTTACACTTGTGGATAGCGTACCTTGGACTCGTCCAATCCTTCGCTAACAAAGTAGACCGGGCGCTGAGCCTTATAGACTCATCCTTCCTCCTCCCGTTCTACCACCACCGTGGCACTCACTACATGAGTGGTTGCCGCAATATATAGCAGAAGCGGCTCATGTGGCATGGGAGATGCCAAGACAGGTGGCGAAGTGAAGAACGTCTTGAGGTCTTCAAAGGCCTTCTGTGCTTCGGGTGTCCAGACAAACTTGTCCTGCTGCTTTTTCAAAAGTTTGAAAAAGGGCGACCCATGCTCGCCGAGCCACGAGATGAATCGGCCGAGTGCCACCATGCACCCATTTAGACGCTAGACATCCCTCTGGCAGGTTGGGGAAGCCATCTCTATGATAGCTCTAATTTTTCCGGGTTAGCCTCTATCCCGCGATGAGATACCACGAAACCGAGTAGCTTTCCCAAAGGGACCCCGAAGACACACTTCTCCGGGTTCAACTTCATGTTGTATGCCGACAAGCTCTCGAATGTCTCTGACAGGTCGGTGACCAAGTCGGATGATACCCGAGATTTGACGACAACATCACCGACGTATGCTTCCACGTTACGCCCAAGCTGGTTGTGAAAGCATCGCTGAATGCAACGCTGATATGTTGCTCCAGCGTTCTTCAATCCGAAGGGTATAGTGACATAGCAGAAAGCCCAAAACGGAGTGATGAACGACATCTTGATGCAATCTTCTTCCTTTAAGCTGATCTGGTGATAGCCCGAGTAAGCATCCAGAAAGTTCAAAAGTTCGCAACCGGCAGTGGAATCAACCACCTGGTCGATGCGAGGTAGTCCGAATGGATCCTTGGGACATGCTTTATTTAAGTCGGTATAGTCGACACACATACACCAAGTACCATTCTTCTTTTGCACAAATACCGGATTTGCCAGCCAGTCGGGGTGGAGCTCCTCCCTTATGAAACCAGCAGCTAAAAGTTTGGTGATCTCTGCCTTGATGGCTTTCTTCCGATCTTGCGCGAACTGACGCAGCCTTTGCTTGACTGGCTTGGCTTTGTCGTGTACGTTCAAGGAGTGCTCGATCACCTCCCTCGGGACACCCGGCATGTCAGATGGTTTCCAAGCGAAGATGCCCCGATTTGCTTGGAGGAAGGTGACGAGCGCCTCTTCCTATTTCGGATCGAGCCTTTTCCCGATCAGAGCCGTTTTGGTTGAATCGGACAGGTCGAGCGAAATACGTTTGAAATCCTCATCAGGTTTGATGCCTGACTTAGATTGCTTCTTGTTTGGCACGTCGCCCTCGTCGCCTTCGTCGCGAAGAGTGATGACCGCCTGTTGGATCTTGTCCATCTCGATAGCCGCTTCAGCCGACTGGGACAAGTTGCAGTTTTTCCTATCGAGGAGATGGGAAAACTTGACATCTCCATGGACCGTGATTACGTCCTGCGAGCCCGGCATCTTCATAGCCAGGTAAGCGTGATGCGGGACGGCGATGAATTTGGCCAAGCCTGACCTTCCCAAGATTGCGTGATACGCAGTCTCGAAATCGGCCACCTCAAAACTAAGGTTTTCTGTCTAGTAGTTGTCCCAAGTGCCAAAAGTGACCGGGAGAGAAATTCTCCCAATCGGCACCGATAAGGTTCCCGGAATTATACCGTGAAACGGTGTGCCCGTCTTCTGAAGCGCCAATCTTGAAATCTACATCTCGTCAAACGTCTTGGCGAAAAGGATATTCAACCCACTTCCGCCATCAACCAAGACTTTTCGTAGTCGGACGTTTCGTACCACAGGATCCAGGACGAGTGGATATCTTCCTGGACATAGGATGTGGTCGGGGTGATCCGAGCGATCGAACTTGATCGGGACTTCAGACCATCGAAGGTATTCGGGGGGTCACCGGATCAGTTGCATTGACTTCCCGTGTGGTAAGCTTTTGCTTACGTTTGGACTCGTATGCATCCGATCCCCCGTATATGTAGTTGAGCTCGCGCTCGGTTTCTTGGTAAGCGTCACCCTGAGGAGGATCACGCTTACCGTCTTGCTTTGCGTCCTTCGGAGTGTCCTTGTTGTGTTCCTTAGCGAACCTCTTCAAGACATTGCAGTTTTTTACCGCATGCTTTCCATTTGGATGGAAAGGACACGGCGCCTCCATTACTTTATTGTAGTCGTTGGGCCGAGGCGGCCTCTGGCGACCATGATCCGTGGCTGCCACCAATTCTTCACCCTTCCGCTTCTTGTCCTTCTTAGAAGAAGACTCGTGCTTGTCTTTCTTGCCTTCATGTTTGCTCGGGTGATCCTCCTGGCGCTCGGCGAGAGCATCCGAGGTGGTGGCGTACCGGTCCGCCAGGGCGAACATCTCTTTAACAGTAGTTGGGGGCTTCCGAAACATCTTTCTGATTAAGTCAAGGTCACGAACTCCCTTTTGGAAGGCCGCGACAACAACAGCTTCAGAAATCTCTCGGATTGTGTTTTTCTTCTTTGTTAAGCGCCGAATGAAATCCCTCAACGATTCATCCTTTCTCTGATGAATCTGATAAAGGTCCATAGGTTCCAGGCTTTTCGTAAGTGCCCTGGAAATTGGCGACGAATTGGTCGCAAAGCTCTCCCCAGGAACCGATTGAGTTCTCTAGAAGGCCTGCAAGCCAACCCTGAGCCGGAGGAGTTAACATGACGGGCAGATAATTTGCCATCACGTCATAGCCTCGCGCACGCTTTGATTGCCGAGAGTAAATCTGCAACCAAGCTGCGGGTCCCGCCTCGTCAAATTTCACTATTCCCTTGGGGTTAAACCCTTCGGGCCAGTGGACCTGACGAAGTCGGGGTGTGAATGCTTTGATCCCATCAATCATTCCATCCTCGGGGGGAGGAGACTGACGGGGAAGTATTCGGCGTGGCGGAGTGCGGCGCCGGTCTTCCTTTCGCTCCCTCCGCCGAGCTTCGATGTCGAGGCGGTGGTCACGACTTATACTCTGGCGAAGCGCCCCGCCATGAAGGCGATGTAGCCGATCGCGGCGAGTTTTGCTTGTAGCGGTCTGGCTTCTGGCCGAGTCGGCCTATTGATCCTGAGTACCCTGGGCAGCCGCTGCCGTCACCATGGCTTTAATCTGCTCCATGATCGGTGTTGCGGGACTGTTTTTCCCGAGCAATGGACCAACATTGTGAAAGAGGGTCTTACAGGCAAGGATATTTTGTTGTGGCGTACGGAAGACCGAGTGATCTCCCATACGGACTTGGAGTAATTCCTCCTGAACTTCTCGTGCTCGACCGCGCAATCTATCGCGCAGATCTTCTCCACCTCCGCGGTTATGTTCGGCTTCTGCTCCATTTACTGGGCGCAAGGCCGATCCGGAGGATTGTCCGTCCACCACGTAGATGCCACGAAAGTCAGGGAAACCGTTGACGCTCTTCTCCGACTCAGATCCCTAGTAAGAGAGGCTTAACTGATCCCGACTTATTGGCTTGTCGATGGGAGTGATTATGATTCCCACTTCCCTTGATGGATTGTTTGGCGGAAGAGAACCCGACTGAGATTTGGCAGAATAGATCTGCTGAAATTTAGCAGCAGAATTAGTTAATCCGAGTGGCATCCTGATGTCCACTCGGGAAGTAGGCCCAGATAGAGTTATCCCCGAGCCGGAACTCGGGAAGCTCATCCTGGAAGGTGTCTGTTGGGCTCCACCCCTTAGCTCGGACCGAAAAAGACGGCGTGTTATCTCATGGAAAACAGCGGCCGAGTTTCTCAATCTGAACGGAGTGTTGCACAACTGGGAGATCGCAATTCCCGATTGGATCTGAACGCGATCCAGATTAGAAATAGCATCGCCGACTGGTTCTTTATCAGCGGAAGGAGCTGGCAGAACCACAATCCCACAATCCCGACTGAAGCCGAAGGGAGTTCTTGCGGTAGGCCAGTTGGAATTGTCGTCATCAGGTTGGATTTCTTCCGGATCGGAATCCGAAAGAGGCATCCCGAGGTGGTGAAGTTCGGCCGGAGTCGCATACGGCCTCCCCCGGTAGTATGTGGGCCGAACGTCATCCGAGGAAGTCGAGATCTCCGAAGACAAAACCTTGGCCAGGGGCGTAGGTGAAGACGAATCCGCCGATTGAAGCCATCGAAGTCAATGAAGTTGATTGTGACGCTAGCCCCTACCTGGCGCGCCAACTGTCGACGAATTGTGTCGGCAATATATTTTATAGGGCTACGCGAAAGGTCACAACTCGATGGTAGCACAGGGAGCAGGATTTATACAGGTTCAGGCCCTCTGTAAGAGGTAATACTCTACTCCTGTGCTTGTGGGTTTGTATTATGGGGTGTCGATCACAATGATCAAAGGATGATCACAATGACCATATGTTCTCGTCGAGAGCGCACGAGAACAGATGACAAAGATGATGTGGATCTCTGATCAAGGTGAAGATGTAGATGTCTAACTAGGGACTCTTGACCCCATTTATATAGTGCAAGGGGTCGGGTTACAGATTGGTTCCCTAATCCATATAAGGAAGATAAGGGATATAACCGAGTCGGCTACGCTTATCTCCACGTATTCGAGTAGAATTAGGATCCTACTCCAAATAGAGCGAGTCGGGCCGCGCCGTCCACCAAGCCTGTCTTCTGGAAGATCCACGCGACTTGGCCCAAGGAGGTGGTACGTCCAATCGTCTGTCTCCGAATACCCGAGACCCATGTTGTCCACAGGTATCATGATGATCCCATCCAACAATTCAACAAATGCACACATGCTACTAAAGTAGGGTTATTATCTTTTTCATAGAAGCCCGAACTAGGATAAATCTTCGTGCCTGATCTGTCTTTCATCTCGACGACTTAATGCATCTACGATGAAAACCCTTTGGCAGGAAGAGGTGTTTGGTCCCTTAATCAACAAGTAATCTTGGCTACTTAACGTATCTATGACGAAAACCCTTTGGCAGAAAGAGGTTATTTGGTCCCTCAATTAACAAGTAAGCTCGGCAGAGAATCGATCTCCCAATCGTCGACAGGTTCGATGCAAGGCGAAGAACTTTGTTGGTGCTTAGCATGCCATGACTATTCTTGAAAGAGAGGGGTGTCCTAGGGAACGTGGACACAGGTGGTGCATGGCAATATGTAAGATTGTGCTATATGTTTTTCGTAGCTTTTTTAAAACATTTGATTTTCTTTTTGATTGCTTTGACTTGTTTATGTTTTTTTGATAGTCTTGAAGTCATAAGATAAACATTCTTAAATCCGACTTTGATTATCAGTTTTAGGTTTTTGAAGCCGCTAGTCAAAGTGGTTAAAGTTTAGTTTTAACGTATAATAAGATGATTTCGCGTTGTAGATCACCCAAGCCACTAGTCAAAGCGGTCAAAATTAGTTTCAACGCCACGAATCGTCTTGAAAAGGAGGGGTGCCTTCAGGAATGCTGACACATGCGGTGCATGGATGCACGGTTGACCTTAGCTCGTAAGGAGTTGGGTAAGTGCAATCCTCATGTTTAGTTGCCACTATAAATTTAGAACCCTAAACATACCGCCGATATTAATCATGCCTCTTATACCTTAGGGGCGAGTACGTGCTACAATGAGTGGGGCAAAGGGATCGTGATCTCGCACATAGCCTAGCACTATTGTCATCCTTCTCCCTAGCGTTGTTCCCACTCTCCAAGACTTGCTTGTTTTTATTGTTGTGAGAATGTGCCGTCTTTTTTTATCATCCGATCCATACTTCATACACACTTATTTATATGACAAATTTTGCTGTAGTTATCGTCAAGATTAATTGGCCACAAATGTGTAGCATGTCACACTTTTTTTTAAAAAAAAGCAAGGTATGGAACATGGTGAACATGGATGCCAACCAATCATTCTATAAGCAAGAGATGGTAGGCTCCCCGTCAGAGCCTACTGTGTGGCCGCTGAGAGCAAGTCCAGCAGGTGTTCTATCTCTGTGCTCTATCACTATTGCTACTCTGCATCAGTCTCTATATCCATCCAGCAGAGTCTCTATGTTAGTCTCTAAATTTAGACTCTCTCTCCGAGTCTCCATATTTAGAGATTCTCTCTCTTGTCTCTATATTGTTTCGAGGATAGAGACTCTGCTGGATAGAATGAAAATATAGGGAATACACAGTGGTTTAGAGAAGGGATATAGAGATCCGAATTTAGGGAAGCTGCTGGTGATGCTCTGAGGTGGACTGTTCGGGAAATCACCTGACCCATTTGCAAGGATTTGGCCACTGTTCGGGGTCGAAAGGCTCAGATAAATTCAAATGTAGAGAAACTAGAGCGTTTAATTTAGCGTAGCTTCTTTAGAGCATCCACATTAGCTACTTCAAATATCTACTCTATAACATTATTTCCTACACACTTTATCCATCTTTTTAAAATTCCTTCACACTTTACATTATAATATAAAAGATTATTTTCCTCCAACAGCTACTCTATTCCTAAAAAATCAAATAAACAGTGTTATAAAGTGTCTGCTACGGAACTTTCCAAAAGCCGCTGAAACTCCTTCCAAAAACAGTTACCTTCCAAAAGCTGGAAGCGGCTGAAATAACGCCACTTCAAGCCTCACTTCGTCCATTCCTAACGCCATGCCAAGCTGTGGGTGCCAACATCACATCCTTGCTTACATTCGGTCGGTTTCGGTTTTGCACGGTAAAAGATCATAAAGCCAAAGCGTAATACGCTCCGACTTTACGAAGAAGTTTATCAACTCCTCAAAGCTCTCCAAGCTGAGCTGAATCAAACTTGCGGCTTCCGGCAGCCACTCAGCCATTCCATTTGCCTTGATCGGGATAAGCTTACCTTCTGATCGGGATGTTGCACCTAGTCTATATGAGCGCAAAACGGTGTTTAGAATCACCAGCTGAGCTGGATAACTATAGATAGCATAGCATCACTAGGGAACAGAATGGAGATGTGACTTTGTCCCCTCTACTCTTCCCCAGAAAGAGAGGAGAAACTGCTCAACTGCCATCCCATGAGCTGCAACTAGAGAGCGCGACTTGCTGCCCAAACGCCAGCCACGAAAAATTGGCTTCTCTGCTCCAATCAGATCTTGAGACTGAAAAGAAAAACAAGGAGAGCTCGAGTATATATCCATGGAACAAAGCTCTGCTTCTTCTCAGAGGAAGAGGGTGACAGAGCGAGCTTTCACTAGCTGGCTAGTGCACTCAGCTCCTCGAGCGGGGTAGCTGGTGAGTGCTCGAGCTTGAGCTCTCTGCTCTGTCGTTCATGCAAGCCGCCTCCGGCTCCAGCCGCATCTCTGCTTCCATGGAGAGGGCCAGCCAGTGGTGAGTGCTCTTCGTCTTCCCCTTCCTCTCTATGCGGCCTGTGAGTCCGTGAGGCTCGGTACTGACATGGATTGGACGATCGACGCAGGGTCTCGTCGCAGGACGTCCCGGCCGACCTCGTCGTCCGGGTCGCCGCCGACGCCGTCTTCCCTCTCCACAAGGTCAGTTCTTTCAATCGTTCCTCTTTTCGATCTTGTTTCCCTGTTCTTTCTTCGGTGTTACGATCAAAGAAGCGAAATTTCCATGGAGGCGAACATGATCTCTCCTAGAGCTCTGATCATGGCGATAAGTCGAGCTCTGCTCTGATCATGAGTTGTTAGTACTTGGTACGTCTTGGAGTCTCACTTGGATGGAGATATTTGCCAGGCGGTGATGGTGCCCAAGTGCGGCTACATCCGCAAGGCCGTCGCGGCGGCGCGCGTGGACCCTACGGCCACCGTCGAGCTCGATCTCTCCGCGCCACCGGGCGGCGCCGAAGCTTTCGAGAAGGCCGTGCGATACTGCTACGGCGCCAACTTCGAGATATCCGTGCGCAACGCCGCCGCGCTGCGGTGCACCGCAGCGTTCCTCGACATGCAGCCGGCGGACGGCGGCCTCGCGCGCCGCGCCGAGGAGTTTCTCGCGCAGGCCGGGCTCCGGACGCTGCCCAGCGCCGTCGCCGTCCTGCGCTCCAGCGAGGGACTCCTCCCGTTGGCAGAGGAGCTTGGCATCGTGCAGCGATCCGCCGACGCCATCGCGCTGAAGATCTGCAACGAGGTGCTGTTCCCGACGAGGTCGCCGGTGGAGTGGTGGACGGCGGAGCTCGCGGCCCTCTCGCCGGCGTCCTTCCACAAGGTCGTCACGGCGCTGCGCTGCCGCCGCGCCGGACCGGAGGTTCTTGTCACCGCGGCCACCGCCTACGCGGAGATGTTGCTGGCCGAAGTCCTCACCGACGGCCAGGCCGACCCCGGCGTGCACCGCTCGCTTCTCGAGTCCATCGTTGCCGTGCTTCCTTCCGCAGACGACGCGCCCCTCCCCGCCGCCTTCCTCTGCCGCCTCCTCCACGTCGCCGTCACCATCGAGGCCTCCACCAAGACGTGCCGCGACCTGGAGCTCCGCGTCGCGGCCGTGCTCGACCAGGCCTCCGCGGGCAACCTGCTCAGCATCGCGCTCGACGGCGCCGGAGAGCAGGTCCGAAACGTCGACACCGTCCGGCGCATCATCGCGGCTTTCGTGGAGCGGGACGCGTCGGGCGGCAGCGCAACGAACGGCCGGAGCCGGAGGGCGTCGCTGTCAGGGGCGGCGCCCGGCGCGGGGGTGATGCTGAAGGTGGCGAACACGGTGGACGAGCTCGCGGCGGAGATCGCGACGGAGGAGGCGCTGCCCATCTCCAAGTTCGTGGGCGTCGCCAGCGCGGTGCCCAAGAACGCGCGCGCGACCCACGACTGCCTGTACCGCGCCGTCGACATCTACCTCAAGGCGCACCCGGCGCTGGACGAGATCGAGCGGGAGAAGGTGTGCAGCGTGATGGACCCGCTCAAGCTGTCGTGCCAGGCGCGCCTCCACGCCTCCCAGAACAAGCGCCTCCCGCTGCAGGCCGTGCTCAGCGCGCTCTACTACGACCAGCTCAAGCTCCGCAGCGCCGGCGCCGGCGACGACGACGACGCCGGCGCCGGCTCGGGGTGGGACATGAGGTCGGCTGCCGGGTCGGCGCGCACGCAGGCCAAGGCCGACGCTTCGCTGGCGCGGGAGAACGAGGCGCTGCGGTCGGAGCTGGCCCGGATGCGGGCGTACGTGTCGGGCATGCAGATGCAGCACAGCAAGGGGAGCGGCTCGACGTCGACGGCGGCGAAGAAGACGAGCTTCTTTGGGACGGTGTCGCGGACGCTGAGCCGGCTGAACCCGTTCAAGGCCGGGTGGTCCAAGGACACGTCCAGCATCGCCGACAGGGCGACCGCCATGCAGGTGCCCAAGCCCAAGAGGAGGAGGTTCTCCACTGGCTGATCAATTTGCACATCATGCATGCTTGCAAATAAACATGATTTGTGATTTGTTGTAATCGATTTGCAGATGATGCATGCAAATTAAGATAATTTGTTGCTTGTAGTTTTATGTAATGCTTGGTTCTTGCGGTTCTCTTTTTTTTTTTTCCCTACATATCAAATTGTTTGTATGTTGTAGCTGGATTATATATAGAACATGCAAGGAGTGCCATTCTTGTATGTAAGTTGTGTTGCTTGGTTCCGCTTCTCCATTAGCACCGCCATTGTAGCTGACTAAACTGGTAATTATCTAGCATATCATCGCCACGAGGAAATAGTTCACAAAGTTTCATGTGCAAGAAGTAGCAAGGCATATTCAGCTGCCTGAGCTGCATAGCATAACCCTGATCCCAAAATCTCAAAAGTAAGTGGAATTTACAGATCTTTTGGTCCAACAGCTCATACAAGATATGGTAAAAAGGGGGAGAATTTGCTAATCGACATGAACTAGTGATGAGAAGTAAGGAATTCTATAGTATCTTTAAGCGCGTGGACGAAGACATCCACCTCCTCCTTGGTATTGTAGAAGTATAGACTGGCACGAGCACTTGCATTGACACCAAGGGTCTGATGCAAAACCTGTGCACAATGATGCCCTGACCGAATTGCTACGGCATGCTGAAACAAATAGTCAAGCGTATGAGCACTGAATTGCTAGTAACAGCGAACATGTATTTTGATGAAGGCAACCCAGAAATTTCATAGCAAATCATTTAACCCAAATAACTGCTATTATTAACTGTCATTTCACCTAAAAATGAACATCTGCTTGATTAAAGCAAGCGAAAAACATCATAACAAATCACTTAACCCAAATACCTGCTATTATTAACCGTCATTTCACCTAAATAGATCTTGTATGAGCGGAACAAATAATATATGAGAAAAACGACATGTCAAAACTACGCTTGGATGCTGAAAGTCATTTTCTGATTTGTTGTATGATATAAACAAAACAAGAATTCTATATGCTTTCTGATTGCAGTTGAAATAGGCAACAAAGCTGATTTAAGAGCAACTTTAAGATGGTAGATCAGTAATACCTAAAAGCCGTACAAGCGAGGAATCAAATTCTCACAAAAGTTTTCTTTATGAAATCTGAATAAAGGAGAGCTCAAAGCTACTACAAGAAAAGTAACCAACTATTGATAAGTACTCAAACTAATATTTGCATCTGAGATCAGTGGATAACTTCAGTGTACCTGGAGATTAAGCATTTCTGCAATATCTGTTGGGTGAACATTTTCAACGTTGAAAGAACACAAAGGAGCACGATGATTAGTTTGCCAAGGAGCCGGACCATAGATCCGAACATTTGGAACAGAATGAAGGCTTTCATAGAGATACGTCCCCAACTCTCTCTGGATGGCAAAAAAATACAAGTGAGAATGCTATCTTAGGTATAATGATTCATCCCAACTATTTCTGGATAGCAGAATAAATAAAATCCTAACAATGAACATAAAGAATGTAAAACAATGTTTCAGAAAAAAATTAAGAATGTAAATGAAAGAGAGTATATTTTAACCTCGTATTCATGTATCCTCTGCATGCCAAGCTGTGACAAATAATCTATCGCTGCTCCCAATCCAATAGTTTCTCCAATTGCAGGAGTTCCAGCCTCAAATCTTTTCAAAACGTGTTGTGATTAGAATATGTAGAGAATAAATTTAAAAGGACCAATGTTACATCAACAAAAATATTATACAGCCTTAAGTACAATATCAGGAGGTAATGCCTTTTCGATTGCTCCAGCAAATAATGTCAAGTAGAGACAAACTTGGAAACCCTGTTGTGTAAAGCAGCTAAAAACTTCAACATATCAATTTCCGATAAAAAAATGTTTTGGCCAAGTAATCATGTTTCATTTGTCTACAATTCTGGTAAAGGTTATCTTGTAACATTCTAGGTGTGTCATATCATTATATCAAGTTGGCGATAATCAATATCCATACCACAAAGTAAAGTAAGGGAAACATAATCAATGTTTGATTAGAAACTTGTAAGAGCATGGCTGTTACTGCTTCACTGTATTTGTCTAATTAAGGCCATGAGATAGAACAGCCATGGCCATGATTCTTGATGACTATGTCTTTGTGCTCTATTGTGTAGTAACTTTTATTTGTATATTCTTTACTGACTTTCTTCAGATGATCTGATAGCAGATGAAGACATATACAAATTAATCTAGAAAGATTAAAACAACTGGAAATTACAGTTTGATTCCTCACCTAGAAGGAGGTTCAGCGTATGTTGATTTGTCTCGGAACACATCTACGATCATTTCACCACCACCTGCAAGGACATTAGTATTTCAAGACTTGAGTAAAACATCAACAGCTTTCCCTCAAACCGGAAACCAAGGATTAGTCATGTCTGTATTTCAACAATAAATGTTAACAAACCAATTTATCCTCTGATGTAGAGAGAGCAAAGTCCCTCTGCCATGCAGCATCTTACCTAAGAAAGGCTGCATAGATGACAAGATCTCAAATTTTCCATGCAAGAACCCGACGCCTGTAGGGCCACACATCTGGGAAGTTTCGCCCATAGTTTACATAAGTCAATAATTGTACTATTATAAACTGACAACCTAGTTAGTAACAGTGAGTCGACAACTAAAACCTTATGGGAGGACGCAACAAGAAAATCGGCACCAAGCTGCTGAACATCAATTGGCATATTTGGAACACTTTGACAAGCATCTACAAGGACTTTAGCTCCAACTTTGTTCGACCATGTTACAATCTCCTCAATAGGGAGCATTGAACCTGCAAATAATGAAGAGATATAATAGAACCATTCTCTTGCAAGACAGAAATAACAGGAAATGGAGGTAAAACTAACAGGATCCAATCAAGAAATATTTGCCAGAAACGTAGATTACGTTGTAATTTACCAGTCAGATACTAAAATTATTATGCTCACCTACAGCTGATTAAGTACCAAAGAAATGATCCAAGTCAATGTAGCTATTTCATTTACCATTCCATGATTAACTATGATCACTTTTGACAAAGACTCTAACCGCTAGTTCTACCTATTTGATTTTTTTTCACGCAAAAAAAAAGTAAGCTTTCACTAAGACGAGAGACAACACAACAGCATAGCTTTTGTTAAATCTAAAATCTGTGCGTTAGGAAAGGCATCTCAAAAACACTTTCCGAAGGTTAACATATACTATCTCCGGTCACAAATATCTGCCGTTTGAAGTATGTGCAAGTCAAAGTTTTAAAATTTTAGCTACAAATATCTTTTTAACTATTTAGATTGAGTACATTAAAACTATAAGTGTAGATTCGTCTCGAAGAGTACTTTCATAATATTATAGTTTTAGTGGGTTTTATAAATAAATTGTATTAGTAAGTAGTGGTCAAAAATGTATTTTGGAGACCGTGTCGATATCCAAAACGACAGTTATTTGTGACCGGAGGGAATACATGATTTTAAAATTTTTCATGACCTTTAAGTAAATTTCCTTTAAAACAAAAACAACAAGTCACCTAGTACATTTGAGACATGATGGACAACAACAATCTTTGTCTTGTTTGATAGAAGCCCTTTTAACTGCTCGATGTCTGGAACCTCTTCTTTAGTCAGCTCAACATACTTTAAGACAGCACCAGTCATCTGGGAAACCCGTTGCCAAGGAATGATAGCGCTATGATGTTCTGCAACTGTAAGAACAATCTGGCCAACAAAATAATTGACAAAGTTCTTAGCAACAATTATAGATAATAAGGATGATATAAAAATTAATATTTTCACTGGCAGAAAGGTAGGCTATGTTTAATTAGATAAAGATTTTTCACAGTGATACACATGATGCATCAGCTAGGCAAAACAGAGCACTCACCTCATCTCCTTGTTTTACATTAGATAGGCCCCATGAATAGGCTACTAAATTGATAGCTTCAGTAGCATTACGAGTGAAAACAATCTCTCTGCTATCAGCTGCATTGATAAAATTTGCAACTTTTATTCTTGCAGCCTCATATGCATCAGTAGCCTTCGCGCTGATGTCAATGAAATAAGTAAGCATGTCAATGGGAGCACAGTGTGTGTATACATATGTTTATAGATGCACAAATACTGAAAACATACAAACAAATGATAGAAAGCTAGAAAGAGCATATTACAAAGCAAAAAAAATCATTAAATATATCTTTCCATTGACAGTGCATGCAGTTGAACATCAATCATCACAGAATTCTAAATCTATAATATCAGCATCCAATACAAGAATGCTGCGCAAGTACCATCAAACCTAACAAATCAGATAATTATGTGATTCAAGGAGAAAAACAATCACTTCAATAACAGAAAAGAAAGGTGGAAGGGAAATCATGAAGTGCCATTCATAGGAATGTTGTATGTATATAGTTTCCCATATTCCAACAAAGGGAGTAAAAGTGCTGCCACCTGCACTGCCTTCAGCCTTTCAGGGCCAATTCGTACTCATTGGCCAGTTGTTACATCAGGGACAAGGCCAGGAATAGCTCACACTTTGTAATAATGAATATGCATATCAAATTCGTAGTAACAAAATGGAGTTTTCAGCTTTGACATCTCAATCAAGATGCAATGACAGATATAAAAATTACCTGAGTGCATGAATACCACGGTGAACATTTGAATTGTAAGATCGGTAATATTCGTTTAATGCTTTCATTACACTAATAGGTTTATGTGATGTTGCAGCATTGTCGAAGTAAACTAATTTGGCACCATCCAATTCCTGCAAGTTCAATGGCAATTAATGAAATGACAGTCTCCTAGCTCAAATGTCAAAAGCGAATAACAAACAAACTGTAAGCTAATATTTGTAATAGAATAACAATAGCAGAATAAAGTGTGCCAAACGGAAACCAACCCACAATGACTAAAACAATTTTGCCGATGGGCTCTTCTATAAGCAGAAATTGAAAAACAAAATGGAGATTTCATATGCCTGGCTGAATCACAACTTCATTGAGTTAAGCAAAATGTAAATCAGCTTAGAAACTGGATCAATCTGATAGCAATCCATAGTTCCCAACAACAATGGTGATCGAACCAAAAAGATCAATATGCTTTAAAAGCCCATATATCTTTCAGCGACAAATAACAAGGTTTTAGGCAGTAGCAAAGCAGAACTATATAAATGTTGCAATCGAGTTCACCATTACAATGAAAACAGCCAACACAACCACAATAATTGATGTAATGCTTTAATGCAGCACAACGATAACAACCAAAAGACTTCTCTCCATGCCCATGAAGCATTGATTAACCAGGAAAGCAGTATAAAAGAAAATGCATACTAGTATAATACTCCGAAGTTGCAACTTGTGTAGTGCCCAACACATGCAAAGGGTCAACTAAATGAAGAGTGATGTATTTTTCTCACAAAGATTAGCAACAAGTGAAATTATCCCTATATACTAGTTAAGACACACGCAACTCAAATTAAATTTAAACAAGGCCTGTATTTGCATCGCTTAAGTAACAACCAACATATCCACAAACAATTTAACTCAACAAATCAATTTTCTCTAAGCCAGAGCAACATTTGCTCTCCAACACTGAACAGGTATATAATGAAATTCCACCATTTTTAGCAGAAAAAAAAACCACTTTACTATTGGGGAAACCAACGAGAAAATTTTAAAAGATTAGATTTCATCCGAAACAAACAGAACTTGGAACTAACTCAGAAAAAGTCCTTGATCAGCAATAATGGGCAGAACTCCACGAACAATTTTTCAGCAGCTACACTGTACGTGTCAACAACTAACCTAATATTCTGGTATTAATCGCGTAGCGTACTGAATTTATTAGCAGTCCACATATTAATAATAAGGATGCAGTTTATCATTCATCTGATAATTCATAAACACGAGCACAATAACAAGTGCAGTCTATCCCAAACCAATCTGCGGGGGATGAAGGGCGACAGGCAGGAAAGACCTGGTCAAGGATGGGGAAGTCGACGCGGGTGAGGTCGCCCAGCGAGGAAGTCGGCGCCGCCACGCGCGCCGCGCATCGTCCCCGCCGCGGAGGGAGCGTGACGAGGACGGTGCTGTTTGGCGCAGAGCGGTTACGGCTGCTGAGGGAGGAGGGGAAATAGCGGAGCGCCGCCGCCGCCGCCGCCATCGCCATGCGCGCCGTCGCGAGTCGCGAGTCTGACGAGTGGAACTAGTGCTGTTGCCTGTTGGTTTTGTGTGGGCTGCCGGCCCGTCTGGTTGGTTCATGGGATAGCCGGATAGAGTAGTGAAACGATCCTAGTTCCCAGGGGGACTCGGATTGTTTTCAGGACAGCTAGTGATTGGGAATTGGGTTAATTGCATAGGTAACATTAGTAAAATGTTGATCTGTAAAAATAGTGTTACAAAACGTAAAATCATTATCATGCAATTATAATTTATGAATCATTACAAACATGTCCTTTTAAGAGTTGACTGATTAAAATAGACTAATATGCCCCCACCTTCTTCATCCTCCTCTATCCTCTCTCTCCTCTCACACATATCCTCTGGCTATCTCTCTCTGACGCCGCCGCCCTGCTTCGCCACGGCTCCTTGCCTGCGCTTCGGCCCGCACCGCCTAGTCTCATGCTCGCCGGAGAGATGGTCAGAGAAAGTGGTAGAAAGGAGAGAGAAAATGAAGAAGGAAGAAGAAGATAGAGGCATTTTAGTCCACTTTGACCCCGTCAACCCTTAAATGGCATGTTTGCAATGATTCGCAAATTATAATGACATGACAATAGCATTTTTTGTTAAATCGACACTTAACAATAGCATGAATGCAACCGCTAAAAAAATACTTTGCACATAATTACTCGTCCTGTCCTCTCGTCCCCATATCTAACCCCACATCTAAATCCTCACAGGTTCCTTAACCCTAACTTAGGCTCAGTTTCTTTCAGCGGTTTCTGACGGTTGGCGGTTTTACTGTAGCAAATTTATAAGTCTTTGAAAAAAAAGTGTAATGAGTCTAAAAAGATGATTAAAATTTTTTAAATTTACTGTAGCAAACCGCCAACCACCGCCAACCTCCAAAAGAAACGGTGCCTTAGTCTTAGTCCCTACATCTATTCCTCTCGTCTGCCCTTCGCACTACAGTCCTATCCTCCTCCATGGACGTCATCGCGCCCTAGGGGGTGGTGCAAATGGATGATATAGGCGGATATCGCTCATCTCCTATCTGGCATGTTTATTTTTACCCGGATTAGGATACCCCGGGTATGGATATAGATTATTTCAGATACAAATATAGGACAGATACATATCGGGCTCGAATCGGTCACAGATAACTTGACGGGTAACATACATGTAAAAACGGATACATTTTATCATCAAAATTGTAATATTATACTACCTATTTTTTTTTGACATTATACTACCTATTAGACAATATTTATCATACTTAACACTATATGCATAATTAAATATTAATTCATATTATATATTAGTCGATGACTATCAAACATAAACATAAAGAATATTTTACGTTTATCAGATGTCATCAAATATCCTTTTTTATTTACATTTATATCTTTCGAATATCTAGAAAAACTGATACGGGTCTAATATGGATCTGATATCGCTCTTCCTATATTCATCTCGTTTATTTTGGATATTTCCCTCATATAGATTAGATTTGAATCCGGATCTAACCGGATACTATTTTTTCGGATTCGAATCGGGTTTTAAATGAATCTGTGCTCGGATCGAGCTAGAGTTTCTTGTCCTGTTTGCACCCCTAGTCACCCCTTGAAGGTCACCAACTTACCGCAGCCATCCACGCTAGCCAGCCCCGCCTTGTCGTCCCCCTGAGCATCGACCAGCCCTATCCCGCGCTGAACCTCATCCTGTCGTCGAACCACGCACCATTGTCCTTCCCCCTCCCCCAGATTTGGCGACGTCACCATTGCTACTTCCTACCTAAGCCCTATCTCGTCATAGCCCCGTCCTACCATCTGCTAGGATCTAGCGACGCCACTGAGGATGAGTCGTTGGAGAAACAACGACGATGAGTGGATCTGATGCTGAAAATCTCGGATGGGCAATGGGCGTGGCTACGAGCTTGGCAGCATGGCCAGATCTAGTGAGCGAAGCGACTCGCATAGGTGAGCATGTCTCCCTCCTTCCCTTCTCGAGTTCTCTCATCCCTCTAGGATGGTTTCGAGTACCCATTGGGTGTAATACCCTAGTCTGTTGTGATGTGAGGCATGTGTGGCCCATATGGATTGGTTATGGTGGAATAGTACCACCTTGCTAGTCTAGAGAGTTACACCCATATATGCTAGATGGATCCAAATATAGCACTACAGGTTAATCTTTTGGGCAAAACGAGGCTGAAAGCTCGATAGTGGTCCTATGCATATATAGGCCAACCCCTAAGGTGGCTAGGCTTTAATCGAATTTAGACCAGAGTGTTATAGATGATATCAGATCATCAACCTTCGTTGTGTGTGCACATATGGCTTAGTGGCACAAGTATATGACGCATGGCATGTGTCACGCCCCCAAAATGTTTTTGGGAAAGACAAAGTGACAGTCTGCCATATATTTATGCATTTTTAGGCCACATAAATACACAAGGCAAATTGTAATGAATATTTCATCACAAATGAAACACGAGGACCGAGGTTTAATTAATTCAATATTACAACAAAGTTTGTTACATAGACAAGTTATCTCATATACTAGTCCACGGAGAAAGTACATGCTTTATTCCATAATTAGAGAAGACGATTTATTCTAACACCCGGCCTAGATTTGTAAGTCCCCGTTACTTCCCTCATGCATTTCTTCTTCTGCCCATATCATGTGAGAGAAATTACAGTAAGTATGCTAAACATACTTAACAAGAATATTTAGTAGATCCATAGTAACAAAAGAGAAGGTTAGTTAAAAAACAGCATTAATCAATTAGTTATATGATCAAATTTTAATATTACTATATATTATAGCCCTTAAAATGGGCACCAACCAGGCCTTCCACGTCGGCTGGAATTCTTCGGCCGTCCGATCGCGTCCGCTCGAGCCGATCCACCGTTCAAGCAACGCCCAGACGCTTTTGCAAAAAAACCATTCAGCTTTCCGATTTTCGGTCCGTGTCCCTAAACCGCCGGGGACCATCCGATCGGCCGATCAAGCGGCTTTCGCTGGTTCTATTTTTCGTTTAAACCCCTGCTCTTCTCGCTCCTTAACCCGCCGTCCTCCCGCCTCAGATCTCAACTCCCACCCTAGCCCGCCTCCTCTCGTCGCCCTCTCAGCGCCGCAGCCCATCGCTCCTCTTCCTTTCTTCCCCGCTCACGGCGCCGCCTCCCCCATCCTTCCTTCCCAGCGCCACCCCTCCCTCCCTGACCAGCGCCGCCTCCCCTTCCTCATCGGCACAGCTCTCTCCCCCCTCTTCTCCGCCATCGCCTCCTCTTCTTCCTCCAGCCGCCGCCGCCTCCCCTATCCTTCCTTCCCAGCGCCGCCCCTCCCTCCCTAACCGGCGCCGCCTCCCCTTCCTCACCCACAGCTCTCTCCCCCCCTTTTCTCCGCCGTCGCATCCTCTTCTTCCTCCGGCCGCCGCCGCCTCCCTCTCACTCCCCTCCCGCCTCCCTAGCCGCTCCCTTCCCTTGCGCCCTTCCTCTTCCTCACAGTGCAGCCCTGGCCGCCTGCTCCATCCCTCTCTCGCCTACTCGCGCCTCGCCCTCCCTCTCTCGCCGCCGCTCTCACATGTCCATTGCTCACCCTCCTGTGCGCCGCCCCCTCTCGCTGGCGCGAGGCCCGGGGTGGCGGATCCGCAACGACGGTAGCGGGTTTCAGATTCTCCCGTGTGCCGCCCTCCTCCTCGATGGCACAGGCCGTGGGGTGGCTGGATCTGGCAATGACAGGCCGTAGGCTTCCGAATCCGGCAACGACAGGCCGTTGGGCCTTCTCCTCTCGTCAGGGGCAAACCGCTTGCCGGCGGCGTTCGCGACGGCAAGCAGGGCAACCGACGGCGACGCTGCCGTCGACCTCGACGCCACCAACTTCGACGCCTTCCCCAAGGCCTTGCCGGAGTCATTCGCGATCGTCGACTTCTTCGCCCATCGGTCGGTTCCTCCTATGTCGGCTCCATTTGATTTTTTCGAGCATTAGTCATGAATCCGGGAATGGATGATTCTATTTCGCGAATCATTAGTCGGGGAAGAAACACAGGAAGGACGAACTAAATGAATAGCACCCAATCCATGTTCATTGTGGGGTATGAATCACCGCACTTATCGACATGGCTCATATTTTACCACCGCTATCAACATGTTGGTTACCATTACAAACAAATATCTCATTCAATGACCTGAAATTCCATACCTCTTATACATCTTCCAGTCTTGCTTAATACCATCTCTTTGCAAAACCCATGCTATGATAGCAGAAGAAACTGAGGTTCCACACATGATCGCTCCCACCAGCCCACCTTAACGATAACATGCACACTTTAGCCAGCTTTGCAAAATAGATCGTCTTATTAGGAAAAAAACATGGCTTGAAATGCATTACAGACAAACTTTTGAGCAACGCGCGAGGAAGAACGTATTATGCCTTTGTACAGATAATAGACCATGCAGTTTAATAATACCTTGCAATAGAAAGTAAAATACATCAATAGGGGGGAGAAAGACAATGGACATATGCCATATCTTTTTTTAAAAAAAGAGACAATATAATCACATTGGAAATAGATGAGCAAATCCATATTTCATCAACATTAGTTCAGAGATAGCACCAGGGAACAAAACTCTGGAAATTGCTTTGCTATAATCACTGCATAAGTCAAAGAGACACCTATACCCTCAGCCTCAGTTATGGATGATAACTTCAAAAATTACAAAACATGTGGATGGCTGATATTGCTAGATTGCATACTGATGTTCCTGAAATGTATGTTTTTGTTCATCCAATTAACTCTCGGTTGTGTTGGAGTGATTTTTTTGTTTGCATGCAAATGTCTTCGTGGTTGGAATAGGTAGATAGGACAAGTACAGGTTAGAGGCTCATGACCCTTTCCTTCCATGTCATCTTTATGTGCAACATGAAAAACAGTGCACTGTGTGCTGCTCCATCTCTCTCTTTTGGTTATGAGGAGTTTTCTAGATGCAGGGTTTGCTGCAAGGTAAATCGAGGAGTTTTATTTTGTTTTGCTTTGCTGTCGATGAATTTGTGGTCCTAATTTCATGTAAAATTACTAACAAAACCTACATTAGCACCAAAACAGAATTAATACAGGGATGACTTTGTTGCATATTGTCCTCCTTAACTTATGCAGATACTTTGCTCAATTAGTGCTTCTTTTCTTAGCTTATGTAGGTTGGTTGGCCAGTTGGTTGTCCTCGGCTGTTTTACTGTTGATGTATGAACAAAAAAGGTGTTGCGCTGTCTGCATGTTCTGCATCCTCTGAAAAATTATTCCAAGGGTTGCTACATTGAGCAGGTTTGGATTTTTAAATTATGAAGAATCTGGGTTTTGCTTGGACACGTTCCGTGTTGCGATCTACAAAAAAACACGTTGGATCCTCTTTAGAGTTTTGTTTTTCAATTAAGATGATTTTTGTATGTACCGAATCTAAAATTTCTATTTCAGTTTATTCTGAAGATTCATTTGGCTACAAAAGCATATTTTGTCATTTCTTTGTATTTTCATAAAAACCCAATGTTTAGATTCGACATCTCTAATAAGTAGTACACATGCTTCTATTATTTAACTGCGATCATGCAGATATATAGAAAGAGCATAGAGTCTTCTGTTTTAGTTAATGTATTCTTTTCGAGACACTACTTATTTTCCTCAGTTGGTCATAACATTTCTTATTAAAATGCCTTTTCAGGTTTGTCGATTAGCAACGGCTATTACTTAGGATGGTATATATGTGTAACGGTCATTTACTTGGATGGACTGTCAGGTAGCGATCACCGATGATGCATAGTATGAACTGTTTAGCTATCATGTTATGCTTACGTTTCTTCGTAGATTCTTATATTGTTCTTAAAAATATTGTGGTTGTTAGGAAACCTCAAACCTGAGATTATATTGAGATATGAACCATGGAGTTGTTCACAGACCTCCCATGCATGTTAAGCCTCATCGAGAACTTCTTTTAAGCAGGTGTATGTAGCTGTTCTTGAGGTAAGTTTGGGAGGGTGTTGTGATATTTCTATCTATCTTCTTATAGTCAAATAATGGACAACACTATAAAGTGTTCATATGACAACCAAAAAGAGCTCATTTACCTCCACCGATCATGCCAATGTCATCTTGACCATCAGATTTCAATGATCAATATTTGCAGATTACAAGTAGTCTTTGTCTGCAACAAGGTTGTACTAGGATGCAAACTATAGCAGATCACTTCTACAGTAATTTCCGCATCTTTTTAGTTACTCAAAACTGAATTGTGCTCTTTTTTTAAAAAAAAATTTGCTGCGTGCCAAATATATATTGCTGGAACACTAGCGGGGTCCTTCGATGCATTTCTTCCTGGGCTTTGACAAAGACCGCCAGTCAGCTGAGGTTGAAAGAGACCTTACCACTTCAATGGTTCACCGTTCATCGATTTAATCCATTTTTGGCTCATGTTGCCATTACCTGCTACACTTTTGCTCAAAACCAGCAAAGATCACATTCAAAATGTGGCTATACCATCCATGTACTATAGATTTTTAATAGATGTATCTGAAACCAATATTTAAAACTAAAGGACATGTTGTAACCACTAACCAGTGCAGCGCGCCATAGGCGCGCACTCAGTTCTAGTTAGATACACTCTGCAGAGTATAACAATAAACAGTCACAATCTCCACCCATAATATATGCTGTCAAATGGTGGTGCCCTTCATCTGAGAATCACGCCACCGAGTCCCCAACTTGCGTGTGATGTTCCTATCGCACACTAATATCGGCATATCCGCGTATTGTTATTTCAGCTATCGGCCGTCTCAGGCTGAGTACACCAGGTACTTACACCAGACTATGATGGTGTTAATTTTTATTTAATGATCAGTGGTAAGGTCTGTCTAGTAATCAATACTAATTAGGGCAAATCTTTGTATTAATAATAAAAAGACGATACGCAGAGTCTTGCCTTCGGATACTTCTTTGACCGGTGAACCTCTCCGTTGTTTGCTGCCTAGACAAGTTAAAAGAAGCGTATTGGAGTATGATGTAAGGTATTCTACCATACGAGGGGAGGCTCATATCTGATTAGCTGGTTGGTAAAGCAAGAGCTTACCAAGGCGTAAGTTTTATTGATAGTGTTGATTTCGTACTGTAGAAAACAGAGATGTACGTGAAGAACGTCTGAACTGAATTACTTCGTGCAGTTCATACAAGTGCATGCTTATATTTCTATTTTATAAGGAATTAGCTGGAGTAGATTGAGTAGTAACCATTTACTTTTTTTTTTGAGGAGGAGTAGTAACCATTTACTAATAAAGTAATTTCCTACAAGATGAGCACTGTAGCATGCATGTGTCATCGGGGGCACCATTGCACTAGCAAGTACCATGTTCCTGTACTAGTTCATTGCTACATGAGAGCTAGGCTAGCTGCATCATAGAAAGTAGTACTATTACATGACAAAAATCTGAGATCATGACAACACCTTTAGATGGAAAAGAATCACCGTAGCCTGTCCAACTCTTTGCCCTTTTGGATTTTGATCGGCGTGTCCGAGGAGTGTTCCTTGGCTTAGCGCAAGTGCTATGGCGGAGTGTACCCTACCTATACCTATACCTATAGGTGAGGAGAGTGAGCGGGGAGAACCGTGAAGCAACACCTGTCCGGTGTGCTGTACAAGGCCATCATTACCAAACAACGGCGTTAACCGTCTGCTGCTTCAATATTATCCGTTCAACCTGCGGGATAACTACATTGTGTATATATGTATGCATATTTTATACATATATATATATATATATATTATTGCCGCTATAATTTTTTGAAAGAAGTTTCAGAGACGATGGCAAATAAGCGAACTCGAAATTTGTGACGGATAGTGAAGGGCTAATTGTTAGTGGTAAATAAGGAATTTAGTCGTAGATATAAGTGGCAAAGCTCCTAGTTAGGGTGGGCGTTCGGTTAATTTGGTTAATTCAGTTTAGTTTTTTTGGTTTCTCAAAATTACAGTTTTCCCAAATCATGAACCTAATTTTCCTATGAAAAACTACAAACCGAACCTAATTAACCGAATTAATTCGGTTCAATTAATCAGTTTTTAACCGAATTCCAATTAAACACAGATCTAGATATCTAGTTAGGGCGTGGAGCAAGAGCGCCAGATTGGGGGTGGGGAGGGTGGTCGGCGGAACCATGGAGCGGGGACACTGCCGGGTGGGACGGCCGGCCATCGCAGCAGTGGAGCGGCGACGGCGCCGGGTCGAACGGCCGATTATCAGAGTCGTGAAGAGGGGGCGTCGTCAGATAGGGCGGCCGGTCAGTGTAGCCGTGGAGCAGGGACGCTGTGTCGCGGAGACGTCACCGGGTCAGGAGGCAGATTGGTGGAGCAGTGCCGGCGCTCAGCGATGACGGCTAGGGTTGGAGACTTCTGAGTCTCTGACTTGAATTGGAGTATCAACTGTTGAAGTGGGCTAGGCCTCATGGTCGTGGCTCGTGGGCAGTGGTGAGTAGGGAGGCCGGATGCGGCCCATGAGGAGCTAGGTTGCAGATGGCCCAGGCTCTATTGGCTCCGAACCCGAATAACCGAGTTTCAGGGGAAAAAAAAAACTGAACGGCTAACCGAAAACCGAAAAAACCATCAATTTCGGGTTACTCGGTTCAGTTTCGATTGTTCAATTTTCAGTTTTTTTTCCCACCCCTACTCCTAGTATTCCAATCTGATTTCAGACTCATTCCAGAGGCTCTTAGGATTCAGACAATCAGTTTGGAGCCTGCACGTCATAGAGAGAGGGGAAAAGCAGCAGAGTAAACAATACTAGCGCCTCACATCCACCTCATTCCTCCACTCCTTCGTGCTCGTTGCTTGGCCTCGCTTCCATCATGTCATCAGATGCTGATAAATGGGCAACGGTAGAGCGCCAAGGCATACACCTCATGGCATCAGCATGCTACCCTGTCTTTAGGTGTTCACCTAGGCGACCGTCTAGCCCGCTGCCTAGGCGACGCTATTTCAGAGAGGTCGAGCTGGAATTTAGAGTATCTCCAATAAGACCATTCTACCTAGCTATAAGGTTACCAACTCAGCATTTTGCTTAAAGCATCTCCAATAGTAAAGCCAACTGCTAGCTATAAAAAGTGTCCATGTCATCTATAGATAACAAAAAGACAACATTTTTAATAGATTAGCTATAGTATAGTCTCTACATTTATTATTGGCCTATATGTAATAGTGAGCATTCACCTTAGAATCAGTTATAGACTGACTTTTGTTGAAGAACTAGTCAATATTTTTTTTTCACGCCTTCTCTTCTCCACATAAACAAAAAACTAATTTGGCACTCTGATAACTAGTTGAAGTAGCACCATTAGATATGCTCTTATGTAGAGGAGATAAGAGGATGAGAGAGACAAGAGTTAGCTTTTAAACAAGAGTCAGTTTATAACGTTTTTTAAGACAAATAAAAACAATTATATATAGACCCATATTTAATTTTGAGAGCATACTATAGCTAGCCCATTAAAATATTTGTCTACATGCTATTTATAAATGATATGGAGATTTCTTATAACTAGTAGTTGACTCTACTATTGGTGATGCTCTTAGAGTTAGAATAAGAGGGAACCGATCATTTTTTTTCTTGCAAATGGCATTTGACCCTTCCCAACTTTGCTGCCACCTCCTCTCATTCATCGTTGCCATGGCCAAGCTCAGGTCTATCCCTCGCCGCCCTCACCGAGCACTGTATTTGAGGATCTCCAAGTCTCCAACTGCCCGACGTCATCTCGCTTTTCGTGACAACGGCCTATGATCAACTCTCCACCTTCTGCCTGCGACCTCTCCTCCAACGCCTCACCTCCCTTTTCCCCAATCCAGCAATCTCAAAGGCGAAGGTAAACTCTATGATCTTTTAGCTCGTCTGTTGCCTACAACATTTTCTTGCTTCAACTGCCATAGCTTGCTTCTAACGTATACATAATTTGAGTATACATAATTTTCTAAATCCATAGAGTTTTTCTCATAATTTTATGATTTTCTACAATTTTTAGGAATTTATCCTATTTTCTAACGTATTAAAAAGGCAGAGACATAATCATCTTTATGCAGCTCCGTCACAGTTTGACCGGTCAACAATGGCATAGAAGTGAAGAAGCTAGAAATAAGATGATATACAAGGTTAGAGTGGTAATGTGATAGCACACGAGGAATTAGTTAAATATTTAGTGCCATACAAAGATATGTAGGGATCTGTCCCTACATAATAAGCTAATTGTCTCAACTAATCGAGAAGAAACAAATAAACCAAAAATGAAGATAGATTCATCGTCAGTCGCATGCAAACTGTTTAGAGAAGCTTCTAGCAGTTCGGATCACCTTTGGGAAAAACAATTAATCCAGATCACACTTGGAAAAACACCAATGTTGTAGCTTACGAATCCTTGCATGTTGATCTCTTGGCCTGCTCATTGAATGAATAGCCCTCGCATGAAAACAAGAGTAAGTACGTAAATACTCGTAAGTCTTTCCTAGCTAGGTAGGGCAAGTCAAGGGCTCATCCTAGAAAAGCTTGTGGCTATTTTGTGTAAAAGCATTTTAACTTAATGGTATAAAAGTAATTATGAAACGATAATAATAACCATGACAACTTTGTATATTTAATCTCGAACAAGTAAACATAAATACAACATGATCTCAGTCTCGTAATCTCAATCTCATGGTCTCGAACTCATAAACTCTATTCTCTTCGGCTTATCTTCTTATCTCCGAATCGAAAAGTGAAACGATTTTGCTTTTGCTGTCAGTTTTTTCTATCTGTAAACCACATTTCAGCGCTCTCAAAAACAAATCAAACGAAGTTCACCAGACTTTCCAAGCTACCCAGAGAAGTTCTTAAAGTTCAACTTATAAGTAAATAAGAAGATAAATAAATAAGATAAAGTAAAGAGAATAGCTCCAAAAGTGCACTGTGCAGGATAATTACGAAAATAGAAAAGGATCGGCCGTGGCACCGTGCTACGAAGCCGGCGTGCTTGTGCTGTGCAGCCTACCAGCTACTGTTGTGCAGCCCATGTGATGTACTATGCAGCGAGCAGGAGATCACAAGGGAAGAGAAGGAGCGAGCGGCGGCTCCGTCGAGCCTGCTGCCGGCGCACGGCGGAGCAGCGACGACGGTGAATAACCAAAACGGAACCTGGACTTCGTGAGGAACCTGTTTGTGGCGATTATATGGGCCGAGATGAGGCCAACAAGCACATCCAAAAACTTTTTAGAAAAAAGTCATCCTTTGACACCTAAAAGACATTCAGTGTGAGTTTTGGATTGGATGGTTTTGCTAGGAAGTCGGTTGATAAGAAAACAGGCTATTGTGAAAGTGTCCTCCCAAAAATGAAGGGGAACAGAGGACTGAACAAGAAGAGCAAGCCAACCTCAACAGTATGACGATGTTTTCGTTCGGCTAAACTATTTTGCTGATGAGTGTGAGGACATGAGACATGGTGTTCAATCGCTAGGTCTTCAAAGAACTTATGGAGTTTTTGATATTCATCTCCCTAGTCAGTTTGCATACACAAGATTTTTCTATTTAGAAGACGTTCAACATGAGATGGAAAATTAAGGAACGTCATAAAAACATCAGCCCTACTTTTAAGCAAGTCCTATTATATTTGTTGAAGTGGTCGATAAAGCTAACATAGTATTTGTATTCTCTAACAGAGGTAACAGCATGACCCATATATAAGAAGGCACAAGTTCTAAAGGAGCATGTGACACATTATCTGATCTAGAATAAGGGAGCTGACGACTCTTAGCTTGCTGACAAGCATCACAAACGGACTCATTACTAGGATGATTAGAACAAGGGAGACTCTTATCATGAACTACTTGTTTCATTACTGACGTGTTGATGGATGACCTAAACGAGAATGCTATAATAATAGTCTGGAGTGGTGGCGGTAAAGACTTCTTTGGCCAGGATAGGTTCTCAGATCCCAAAGGATACAACCCTCCTCTATTGGAACCTTGATGAAGAACCGTCTTCGTGAGTCAATCCTTGATAAGAAAATAATTAGGATAAAATTGAAGTGAGACATTATTGTCAGAAGTTAATTTATGAACTGAAAGAAGGTTCTTTGTAGCTCTTGGAACATGGAGAAGATTTTTCAGGTGAAGATTTTTTATGAGGTTTGGATGAGAGATTGACCTATGTGAGCAATATGCATACCTATTCTTCTAGCTGTATGTAGCTGTTCTTTTCCGTGGTACCTTTCCCTTGCAGAGAGCTGGTCAAGCTCCCCTGTGATATGATCCATGGCACCGGAATCTGTGTGACACCCTAAATATTTGGGATTTAAAAATTTAATACAAATTCAAAATTTCATGCACATTTAATTACAAATTCAAAATACAATTCAGGATTTTCTTAAAAAATTAATTTCTTTCTTTCCTTTCTTTATTTCTCTTTTCCCTTTCTCTTTCTTTTCTTCCAACTATGACCTCGGTGGACTTTTGCCCAGTTGTGCCCCAACCCAAGCTGAGCCTTTGTGTTTCTACCATCAATCCAGATGTACAGCACATGGACTCCTCTCCTCTATCTCTAATCAATTCAATCAGGATTCCAACCATAACCGAATTTGGTTACCAAATTCATCTCTAGTACCATGTTTATCACAAACTCATCCATATCCTCTTATGAACCTGCAAATTCTCATCTCATTCATCCCAAACCAACCCAAAACCGATCTGTAACCCCCCGAAACCCCAAAACCCATCTGTTAACTTCTTGCAAGTCGCCGCTGTTCGTCGTGGGAGTCGCCGTGGACAATCGAAGCATGGAGGAGTACAAAACCAAACCGAAGGACGTCGTCGCAGTTACACGAAGAAGATGTCACCATCTGTCGATGCTGAACCAAAGGTCACCGTGGTCGCCGCCGTCACACTGAGGAAGCCATTTGGCCATGGCCGTGTCCTTCCTCTTCCTCCTTTACCCATCCTCCTCAGGCCGCCGCACCATCTGCGCAGCCACCGACATCTCTCCCCATCGTTGTAGCGACGTTGCCGCGCTACCATCCTACCCTCCTCTTTTTCCTCCTCTGTCTAGCCACCACCACTGGCCGACGAAGCTGTACGCTTTCGCTGTGACGCCACCGCGGGCCAAGCCGTCGGTCGCTCTCGTCGTGGCCGCCTACTCGCCAGACACCTTTTCCTTTTCTATATCTCCAATCAGTTAGGAGTCCAAGTTTGATTCAAACACCTAATCCAACAAATTTGATTGCAATCTATCCTGAACCATCAACTATATATATAGAGGAACACACATATCGCCATCTTTTCTAGAAATCTCTCCCCAAAATCCATCTGTTAACCGGAACCATCGTCACCCTGCTGATGCCTTGCTGAGGGAGGCCCAAAGCTGAGGAAGTCGCCATGGTCACTGTCTTCGCCGTTGAACTGAAGGAGCTTGAGAGCCATTGCCGGAGCACACACTGAGGTTGCCACTACCCCTGCTCCTCTTCCTCTGCATCACTGCTGCCACGACAGTGCCGTCACTACTGCATCTCTATCGCCACCGTGCCGGTGCCGAGCTACCGTAGCCGCACTGCCGGTAGCCACTACTGCCATTGGGCTGAACACCTGCAGCCCGAGACAAGCCCAGCCGCGCCTATGTAACACCCTACTTTTGTACCTAGACTATGTACTGGCTATGGGTTAGACTATAGAAACAAAAGCATGATCATGAGCATACATATATGCATATACACTAGAGCTTAGCCCTAACTAAACAACTAAAAAGGGGACTACTGAAACGAAGGAGATTTACTAAATAACCTATGGTATATGCTAGCTAAAATGGGACTCTAGGTTAGTGATGGATCCATTTTGGGTCTTACTCCGGGCCTGGCCCAAGCCCATGGGCCCGCACAGCTCATTTTTCCCTGGCCTCACTAGCCGGCTTGGCTAGCTAGCTCACCCAACTCGTCCTTCTCCCTGGCTCAGTAGAGCGAGCCGAGCCTATCTCTCTCCCTTACCCTATCGGCTCGGCCCCGCTTCCCCTGTCTCCTTCGCTCTCTCCCATCCGTTCTCTCCCGCCGAATCGTACAACACTGGCTGTGTGGCGCGAGATTCCCGATGACGCCGCCCGGTCTCGGCCGCGTGCCGACCACACTGGCCACACCGCCCCGCACCCAGTCGTCGGCTCTGCTGCCTTGCCACCAAGCCGCTCGCCCTGTCTTGTCGCCTCCTGGAAACCGCGCACATCATTGCCCGTTGGACCGTGTGTTAGTGCATCCAGAGATAGCTCCCTCTCTGCCTCACTTACCGTCCCTGGGTTTTGGCCAAACCGGGGTACAAAACCCCCTTCCCTGCCTCTCTCTGTCTCTCTTTCACTCTCGCTCTACCTCACCACTGCATAGGGGTGGGCATTCGGTTAATTTGGGTAATTCGGTTCGGTTAATTCGGTTTTTTAAAATTTCGGTTTTTGAAAAGCAAGAACCGAAATACACTTAGAAAAAATAGAAACCGAACCAAATTAACCGAATTATTTCGGTTCGGTTAATTCAGTTTTCGGTTTTAAACCAAAATTACAGAACCATCTCATTATCTCAATATCTTAAATTGTGAGTAGACATTACAGCAACACAATCAAGCAATAGAACTACCAGTCAAGATATCATATAGCTACAGAGACAATAGAACCATTAGCTATAGAACTATAGAACTAGAATCCAGTAGTACAAGCAACAAGATCATCAGTCAAGCCATACAATCATACACTCATACAATGTGATATAATTGCACAACACAACAAAACCATCAGTCATACAGACATACATGCATAAAAAAGGGCAAAAAGATATAGCTTGAGATTTGAGTGGGTGTGCTGTCTGCTGAATGCCTAAATGAAATCAAAAACATCGGGAATAGATCAAGCTAGCAAAGAATACCTTGAGAGTTGAGAGGAGTAGGGCACGGCGCAGATCAGAGCAGAGCACGGCGCAGATCTGCTCAGGGCCTTAGGGAACGCCGGAACGGCGCCAGCCACGGTGGCTTTGCTCAGGCCGGGCGGCACTGGAACGGCGGCTTTGCTCGGGAACGGCGGTTGGCGATGCTGGATCGGCGAGCTGGCGGCGCTTCCACGGGAGTGACGGACTGACGGGAGTCACGGGACGAGAGACTAGGGTTGTGAGGCACGGGAGAGTGGAGACTGCGTCAGTGCGTCTGGCGTCCAGCGGCCAGCGGGGCTGGGACTGCCGGACTGGACCAACTGGTCACTGGAGTCTGGGAGCTGCGCCTGTGATGGGCCAGTGGGCTGGCTCACTGAGGCCTACTCCCAGACCCGGTGGCCGGTGCACTGCTGAAGCCTGCTCGGCTGCTCGCTGCTAGTTGTTGCTCTGTGTATTCGGTTTCCACGGGTTGAAAACCGAACTGAAATCGAGTAACTGAATAGCACGAAAAATAAAACCAAACCGAAATCCGAAAAAACCGAAGTTTTCGGTTTATTCGGTTCGGTTCGGTTTGGTTTTTCGGTTTCGGTTTTATTTTGCCCACCCCTACCACTGCAAGAGCCCTCGCTAGCTGAGAGCTCGTCATGGTGAGTCTTCGACCAAACCAACTGTGCCACTATATTTCTTGTGTTTTCCTTGTGCCCGCGCCACAATTAATCGACAAACGTACCTTGTAGCTCACCAGAGAAGGAGATTTGGAGCCCGCCAGCCGTGAGCACCCCTCCTTTGATTTCTCACCGACGGTAAGCAATCAAGCCAATTCCTTGCACCGTGAGCCTTGCCTTAACCCCACTCATCTCCTTCAGTGGTTGCTTGTGGTTCAGAATCGTCGGAGCCCCGTCGCCGCGCGTGCTCTGCTTTGGACTGCCGCCGCCTCCATGTTGACAGCAAGCCTTCATGCTTTCCCATCTCGCCCGAGCTCCTAGGTAAGGCCAACATACCCCCTAGGTGCTTAGCGTAGCATACCCGAGCTCAAAACACCTTCGGTTAACCAAAATCGTTGTTCCCAAGCCGCCACCTCCGGTTAGGGGTGTCAACGGGGAATTCTCTGCTGGGGGATTACACCCCAAACCCGTCCCCGCCGGGGAAAACCCGCCCCCGTCCCCGCCCGCGGGGATTAAATCCCCCATACCCACCCCCGCGCGGGTAACGGGTACTCGACGGTGGTACTATACCCGACATCGCTGTTGGAGCTCATCGGCGTAGAGGGAGAAGACATCATCGTGCAACGGTGCAAGGAACCACCGAACCAAGGAGGAGGGAGGCGGCGCTGTGCAGGGAAGGAGGCGGCGGCGCGGGTGCAGGGAGGGAGGCGGCGGCGCCGGGTTGAGGACTTGAGGGAGGGAGGCGGCACGGGTGCAGGGAGGAGGTGGTGGCGCCGGTCGAGGAGGAGGCGGGCGGCGGGTTGAGAGAGGAGGTGGCGCTGGGTCTGAGGGAGGAGGCGGCACGGGTTGAGGACTTGAGGAGGTGGCGGGTGAGGAGGAGGTCTTGGTCAGCGGTGCAGAGGAGGAAGGTGGTGGCGCGCGTTGAGGACAAAGACTGGCGGAGGCGGCCAGCCGGTGCTCGTGTAGAGGTGAGGTCATGGGTCATGGAGCGGGGTGGAGAATTGGAGATCGATTTAGGATTTTAGGTTTAGCCGTTTAGGGTTGAGGCTGAGAGAGTTGAGAGCTGGGCTGGGGCCTGGGGCGCTGCCGCGCTGGGCCGGCTGGGGGCCTGGGCCGTGCAAATGCAATGCACTGCTTTTGGGGACGGGTAAACGGGTTCGGGTGATGGGTCCCCAAACCTGAACCCGTTCTACCCGACGGGGAGGGATTTTCCCCCAATTCCATACCCGCAAGGAGGATTTTGCCCCCAAACCCTAACCCTAATAGGGGAATTCCCTGCGGGTTAGCGGGGCCCGCAGGGAACGGGGCCCCATTGACACCTCTACCTCCGGTTAACCAAAATCATTGTTCCCGAGCCGCCTTTCCACCGCCACTCGTTGCGCTGCTACCCTAGGCCAATCTATGCCCTGAGAACTCGCCCATAGATGCGCGTAGAATAGTGGAGTAGGTTAGTAGAGGATTCGGAGCGTACCTTCGTTCCTAGCTCTGGCAATTGCTCGCCGGAGTTGATGTTGGAGCTCTGCCAGGGGAGAAATCCCCTCCTCTCTCCGGCCAGGACCAATGACTCGCTGACATGTAGGCCCCGCATGTCAGGGGCGCTCGGGAATGAGTCAGCCATGCCTCGGACGCTGACTGGTGGGCCCTTAATCCCACCCGTCAGTTTAAGTGGTCGCCTCTTCACAAGAATACGTCTTCAGAGTTGGGAAGCGCCTCTGACGGTAGCGCCTCTCATCCAGCAACCAAGCAGGCCGCACTAGTTGGGCCGGCCCAATACTGTAGCAAGACAAATCCCTGATTTTAGTATTTTAGATATTCCAGAAAATATATTTCATTTATTATATATAGTAGATGAGTCCCAAAAATCATGGAAAAATACCCAAAGAATATGATATGACATTCTGAACCTAGGAAAAATAGTATGACACATGTTGCATAATTACCATGCTCTGGATAAATAAGAACAGTAACTATGTAGCATTTTCTAGTAAATAGAAAATGACAGAAATAAGACATATAGCAAATAAAATATGATCTGCAGCCTAAAAATTATGAGAATAATTTTGTAGGACCAAAATAATCCTCTGGACTTAGTAAAAATATTGGGCACCATAACCTTGGTACTAGATTTGTTGGAAATAAATAAATACACACACAAACACACACACACACACACACACACACACACACACACACACACACATATATATATATATATATATATATATATATATATATATATATGAGATTTAGGAATAGGATTTGAACTAGACCACCCCTAGCTATGAAATGGTAATTTTATTTATTCATGGAACTTCCTAAATAAGTAGGTAAAATAATATTAGAAATTACACAAATAAGGTGTGTAGTGTAAATCGGTGATATTTGCGATAGAGTATGCATCATATGCATCCATGCAGCATTTTTCGTTTATTTACTTGGTATTTAATTGCAGCGAGTAGATACCGACATCGCTGATCAAGTGTTAGATAATCCAGTCGAAGACCCCGACTATGATCCCGACTCTGTCGACCTCGCAGCTCTTGTTGCAGGCGAGTCAACTACCCTACTTCATATTGATCCTAGTTTTACAAAATTACTTTGCTTTAAATTATGAAAAGTGTGTGTGCTTAAGTATATGGCTATCAGTAGCTTAAATTCAAAACCCTAGATAAATCCCTGTTGATATAATCATGTTGTAATATACTTGTCATTTGATTTACTTGTGGATACCCCACATGATGGTTTTGATTATCATGATACTTTGAATAACCCTAGAATAATTATATCTGCTTAGACAAATAGTCTGGGTAAAACTTGCTTAGACCTGGTTTAGGTCTTAATATGATTTCTTTCGAGTGCAGACGCCCGAATGGTGGGCTATTGTCCACCGGACAAGACATTATTCAACCTATGGTTATGTGAATATTATTGAGGCCTGCTAGCAGTGTCATGTTATGTCGATTGTGACTTGTTATTTCCATCGCTGGATCTTGTTCATGTGGGTAGGCCTTGCCTGGGTTTTGTACAAGGAGGGTAGGAATGAAAACTGGCAATAGACTATGAGCATGTGGGTAGGGTTTGTATCCGTCTCAAGATCTTGTACATGTGGGTAGGCTTTGCCTAGGTTTTGTAAAAGGAGGGTAGGAGCGGATTCAACTCTGGGGTATGCTTCTGATTAGAAACTGGCAATAGACTATGAGCATATGGATAAGGTTCGTATCCGTCTCAGGATCTTGTACATGTGGGTAGGCTTTGCCTGAGTTTTGTACAAGGAGGGTAAGAGCTGATTCAACTCTAGGGTATGCTTCTTGTCTCGAAAATTTGGGTAGGGCCGCGGATCACCCCCGGATACAAACCCCTTTGGAATAATTACTTCTTATTTTTGAAAATGTTCTTGGAAATAGCTAAGTCATAGGATTTGATATATATATATAATCTTTAAAATTAGCCTTCCGCAAATAAAGCAACCCTCAGCCTTTCCTTTGGGACCTCTATTAAGACATGCATTAGGCTGGGAGTTGGCTTGCGAATGCGGTTGGCTTGAGCACTCACTCTCGCATAATTCACTCTTTTAGAGGATAGACCCGAGACTACGCCTATGATTACCACGAAGATGATCCCCCGATGATGGCGGTTAGGCTAATGTTTAGAGGTTCTCTCCGGTCGCTTGCAGTTTGCATAGCTGCTGGAGGCTTTTGGTTTTAAATCTTCTGCTGGATTAATGTACTCTATTGCCTCTTTTGGACTTAATGTATTAATCGCCAACATGTGAATTTAGACTTGTACTCTAACAATGTAATATTTTGGTAATGAATGCAATGTATGAAATAATCCAGCTATGTAAACGTGTGCTCTAGCATACTGGTCCAGGGGCTAGAGCTGAGTGGGACTAGAGCTGAGTTACGGAGGATGTTCCCGGTATAGTAAAGGAGGGCCCCTCAGCCTACATGGCCGCCGTCGCTAGCGTTGCCCCTCCAGCGCGGTGCTGCCCTCCATGGTGCTACCATCTCCCGTTGCCGCCACCACGGCCCCTCGCTGGACCCCATCGCCGGCTGAACTCTGCCACGCCACGCTCTTGGCCGCGCTGCTACCGCTGCCGCCTAGTGCCACTGCCTACCTCCCACTACAGGAATCCGATTTATTTTCGTCGGCCAAAAACCGACGAAAATAAGCTAAAACTTAAGCAACGGATATTTTTAAATCGGCCGGTAACGAAACTAAGCCGGCGAAAATAGCTAGGCGAAAATCTGAATAATTTCGCTTAAGACAGCAATTTAAATTAGACTATTTTCGTCGGCCTAGGCGGGCCGACGACATTACTTCGCCGATGAGCAACTGCGAGGGGAACAGCTGACGTGGCCCATATTTTTGTCGGCCAGGCCGACGAAAATCTAGCCACTGTGGCAAACATGTAGCGCGACGTGGCGCATATATATTTTCGTTACCGCCGGCGAAAATAATGAAAGTGACGTGGCGAAGTTATTTTCATCGGCCAGGCCGACGAAAATAATCACATACATATTTGACATTCACGTGAGCACATATCATTGAAATGGCGTAAATGCCATTTGACATACACAAAAGTTTTAGATAGTGTCCAAATAATTATACATGACCACATATCATCGCATTGGCGCAAACGATAAGCATAGAACTAAAAATAGTGTTCAAATTATTCCATATCAGTGCATAACACGATAAGCAGTCACATAGAACACGGTTAACATAAAATTACATTGTTCAACTTGGAGGTGTGTGGATGTTGTGGCCACTACCTGCATCACCCCCTGAATTGAGATATTGGTCGACAGGTGTCCCCGAACCACTAGCAACATTACCTCCAACATTTGTTCTCGGTCCAGCAGGCGGTGTTGTTGAACCCTATTGGAATCAAAGCGGTTATTAGTTAATTTCACAGGAAAGACCAACGTTCTAAAAATGACAAGTTAGCAGTAAATACCATTTGCGGGGATTGAAAGAAAGGAGGTACAGGAGGAGGATGAAATGTAGGCAAGTTCACAGCAGCGGATCCAAGGTGCGAAGCTAAAATATCCTAAAAAAATTATAGATACAAGAACAAAAACAAATATAATTATTGTGACACGAATTAACAAACTAAATGATTAAATTTATAAAAAGTACACATAATTTGGCCATTAGCACTATATGTAAGCATGGATCATCAAAATTTGCCATTCGACTTCATGCATGATATAAATTTGATAAATTTATTGAAAATAATCATGTCAAGTGCTTTAAGCGTAAATGATCAATTCTAGTGTAATCGTAAACAACTTTACTTACTTGAAAGTATTGTTGTTGTTGTGCTTGCCATTGAACAAAATATGCTTGGGTTTGCATTGCACTCTCGTGTTCTTTGTCTCAACATATCTGTTGTTGTCTCATCGCCTCCCGTTGTTGCCTTAACTCCTCCTCTAGTCTTGCCTCACGTGAGCTCCGTGCACTGCTTTGGGATGATTGAGATGACCTCGCCTCTCCTAAGGCTTCACTCGAATCAACGACTCCATTGAACATGGCAAACCTGCCATGTTTCTTACCACCACCACTTGTGTACAAGGCCATAAGATCGACATCTTCTCTCCGCCAATCGTGCTCTTCCCCATGACGTTCGACCATTGTTTCTCCGTAGCGTGTCTACAATATTAATTAAGTTAAGGCAATAATATGGAATTGCATTTAAACGGAATGTACCACGTCGATACTACTAACTAGGTTCTGCGTCGCCGACGAACTGCAAAGCTGTTCTGGGTGCGTAGGATCACCTCCTTTGTGACCCCGAATATATGCTTCAATGTAGCTTGGCGCATTGCCACTTTCAGCCTCCTATAGCTCAATGTTAATTAGTAAGCATAAGTATAACTGAAGTTAAATACAATAAAATTACACCATGTCGAACGTACCATTCGACGCGCGAGACGAAGATGTCCATCGGCGCCATACCGCTGAGTCACCCTTGGACCCGCCTGTCGATTGCCTCTCTTCTTGCGTGACTGCTCCACGAAAGCTGCCGACGACCAGTAGGCACAAAGCGCTTGCCATACATCTGGGCATTTCCGTAACCAAGGCAAGTCTACCTCGAGGTACTCATCCTCTCGAAGGTAGATCTGTGAAGCACCTAACTTCTTGTTCATGTCCTCCTTTTTGATCTTCTTGTAGTACAGGCACACCGCTTGTATACGAGCATTTGACATCATGTCCTTGGTCACCCTGGTTGCAGCCTTGTCAAACACATACCTAGCTTTAGCTGCAAGTAAGTCCTCCTGACCGTCTGGCAAACGGTACCTCTCCTAATTAGAAAAAATTATCAATTAGACAATTTAGTATAGACGTCAAAATCTATTAAATAAAGTGCAACCAATATCATTACCCAAAAGTCTTTCCACACCCTCTGTGCAACATTTCCCTGTTGGCCATCTATAGCCAACGTATAGTGATCCCACTTCATTGCTGGCTGAGAAACACCTTTAACCACAACCATCCCTGGATAGTGGTACCGACAGAGAGATCCTAATATAGAGTTCACAGGCCTTAACCGATTCCGACCTTCCCAGGCAACATCAATCCATTGCCTGCAAAATACAATTTTCAAGTAAATTTTAAGTTGAATACAATCATCAATAGTTAGTTTCAACAAATTTTAAGTTGAAACTTACCAATCTCCATGTGGCACGATCACCCTTCTTGACCTGGGGTCTGTAATTGCGGGAGGTATCAAATTAGATCCCCTGTACCTGAAATATACACATAATGTTAAGCATAACTAATAAAATATATAAATGCGTGTTGCTTCAATAATTATTACCTAAAGACGATTTCAGCATCTTCCCCCTCATCCCCTGCATCATCAGCACAATCACCATCTCCAGAAGCATTATCTTCCCCAGCCCCATCTTCTCCAGCCTCCTCATTCTCCTCCTCCGCCTCAACCTCTTCACTATTCCCACCTTTATCTTCATCCACATTCTCCCCCTCCCCTACCTGTACAAATAAGATGCACAAGTAAGTATCATATGAATGTAAGAGAAAATTTGTATTAATTACAACTACAACCTCTGGTAAAGCCTCCTCTGATGGAGCAACCTCCCGCGAAGCGTCGTCAAGGCATCTTTGGAATGCGCAAATCGACTCTGCTGAGAACTCGCCCATAAATAAAGAACCGCTTGTTGAACCTTGGCTTTTGAAGATGAAGATCCATCTTTCTTCTTGCCCTTTGAAAGCAACTTGCCACCAATATGAACAAACGACCTCATCACATTTACGAAAATGTAAAAGACATTAGTACATAACAAAAAACTATTAAGATTACATAATAAAAATGCAATATTTATATCGTTACACTGATTAGAAGTCATCGGCATCGGGAGGTTCAATGGTAATATGCAAACTACCACGTTGACGCTGCTGCTGTTTCCTTTTTTGAGTACACAAGTCACGCCTTTGTCGTTTCTTTTTGCGAGTATCATCCACAATAATATCATTAGTGTCGCCGACTATTTGATCAAGTGCCAACCCAGTTTCTATTCCAAATGAGTTGGGTAAGTCTCCTTCTTGGTATGCCTCTTGACTGTTGTTATCGATCTCATTGTCCACATAACAATCATCTCCAGGGGTGTTCAACCGGCCAGGAGGATTGACCTTATGAACAACCCACCACGGTGCCAAATACGACTTGTTGCATGGATATGACATATAATAAACCTGTTCAACTAGATGAGCCAGTACGAATGGATCGTAGCCGGTAAGGCGCGACTCATGATTAACTTCCACCATCCCTATTTTGTTGTTACGTTTTGTTCCTTTCTTGGGATCAACGCTAAACCAATCACAATAAAAGAAGACTACCTTGAAGTCTTTTGCCCCTCCAAACTTGAACTCTACTATGTCCTGAATAACGCCATAAAACTCGGTGGCACGACCATTCACTATTCGTTGTGGCTGCTTGTGGGTGTTTTGCTTCAAATTTGGTGGAAGGAAAGCGCCATCCGTTGACATCATAACGTCCATAACTCTTTGCAGTTGTGCTTTCATGTGATAATTGGCGTAGGTCCTTATGTACGTCACATTCCCTCATGCACTGCAATAATAGTTAAGTTTTTTAAGTGAATTAGTTAAATACAATTTGTTATAGCTAAGCGTTTTGAGAACAATACATGTTGTCGAAACCAAGTGACGAAACTAGGACCACCGTGTAAACCCTGACGTTGTAATTTGTCAAGTTGTTTAGGGGTAGGTTGTCTTGCGGATCTCCAGTATTGATCGTCAAACAACCTGCAAATTATTCAACGGAAATTGAGTATTTGTGTGTCAACAGATTTATGAGGATATTCAATGGAAGTACTTACTTGAAATACTTGTCCATTTCCTCGATGTTGGCGTACAAATACAACAACGCGACATTCCATTCTTCCGGAGACAGCTCGTGATTAGAACTACCACCCACGGCTTTGCCATTCCATTGGAATATTTTCAGATTACTGACAGGGGTGTGATCAGATGTGTGGTACCGTGGTATATGAGCATTAATGTTGTGTTCATCTGTAAAATATGTACTCGCGTAATACGATATCTCCTTAAGATAGAATGCTTCTGCGATACATCCTTCAACTCTTGCTTTGTTACGCACAGTTCCTCGAAGTTTTTTCAGGTTCTTTCTATTGGGTACATCCATCGGTACTGTACAGGCCCTGCAACCTCTGCTTCATATGGCAAATGTACCAATAGATGTTGCATTACATTCATAAAACCTGGTGGGAATACCTTCTCCATCTTGCATATAAGCACTGGTATGTCCTTCTTCAACTTTTTCATTATTGTTTTATTTATTTCCTTAGCACATAGCTGTCTATAGAAGAAACTTAGCTCTGCCAACATTGTCCAAACTTCGTCCTGCAGATAGCCACGGAACATTACAGGTAGTAGTCTTTCTATGATAATATGATAGTCATGGCTCTTTAAACCATTTATCTTGCCTGTTACAATGCTCACTGCTCGTCTTAGGTTCGCTGCGTAACCATCGGGAAATTTGACATTTTTCAACCACACAAATACCTCCTTTCTCTCGGTAGGTCTGAGGCAGTAGGGAGCACGTGGCTTCCCTGTCCGTCCGGCTTCATCTGACCTCACCTCAAGGGTAGGTCGATTACATATCTCAGCCATGTCCTTAGGTGCTTTAATATTGTCTTTTGTTTTGTCTTTGAAATCAAAAATCATACTGATGATGCTTTCTGCAACATTTCGTTCCTGATGCATCACATCGATATTATGTCTGAGGATTAGGGATTGAGTATAAGGAAGACTCCAAATGCAAGATATGTGAGTCCAATTGTGCGTCTCTTTGACCCATTCATATCCATCCTCTGTATTGACTAAATTATTATGCCAAGCAACAATCTCATGACCGGTCAAACGTTTCGGTGGCCCTTTACTAATGGGCGTGTCTTTGCGGAAAGCATTGCTTTGTGTCCTGAACGGGTGATTAGGAGACGTGAAACGTCGATGACAGTCGAAGAAGCAGAATTTGCCACCGTTTTTCAAACGAAATGCATCTGTGTCACCCATGCATATTGGACAACACAATCTACCATGTGTGCTCCATCCCGAGAACATGCCATATGCAGGAAAATCATGAATAGACCAAAGATATGCACCACGCATGTTAAAATACTCTTTTCTGTTGTTGTCATATGTCATTACCCCATTTCATAACTCTTTCAACTCATCGATCACGGGTTGCATGAACATATCTAAGTGCTTTCCTGGATGGTCAGGCCCCGGTATGACAAGGGTTAAGAAAACGTACTCATCTTTCATGCATATTGAAGGTGGCAGATTATATGGAATTGCAAAAACGGTCCAACATGAGTACGAGGCCGCACTTGTGTTGAAAGGTGTGAAACCATCAGTCGCCAACCCAATACGCACATTGCGGGGGTCTTTGGCGAAATCTGCGTCATATTGATCCAACGCCTTCCAGGCCTCAGCATCAGAAGGATGGCCCATTAGCCCATTGTTCTCACGGATGCCTTCCTTGTGCCACCTCATATGCTTCGTAGTCGTCCTAGATAGGTACGACCGTTGAAGCCTTAGTATTAGGGGCATGTGTCGTAACACCTTAACTGGCACAGTTGTCATCTGCATATTCCCCTCTTCGTCGACCATCTCCATATATCTCGATTTCATGCAATACACACAACGATCCTTGTCCTCATGTTGCTTCCAGAATAACATGCAATTGTTAACACATACATCAATCTTTTGGTAAGGCATTCCCAAACCGGCCAACAGCTTCTTCGAACGGTAGAAGTCCTTCGGCATCTTATGAGGTTTTGGAAGGATATCAGAAATCAAATCGACTATATCATTGTAACAACTTACAGAGAGATTGTATTTTGATTTTATAGCCATGAGTCGCGTCACAGCGCCTAGCTGTGTCACATCTGTAGACTCATGTAAAGAATCTTCTGAAGCAGAAAGTAGCCTAAAGAATTTCTCGACCTCTGGCCCAGGGACATCCTCAAATTGATGAGCAATATCATTGACCAGCTCATCCATTCTATCCTCAGACTCATCTGATTGATCGACATAATTCGACGTCGCTCCTATTGGTGACTCGCCATGCTCGAACCAAGTCAGATAATCCGGCATGAAGCCATGTTTACATAGGTGATGCTCCATAGTAGGCTTGGACTGTCGAGCAAAGTTCCGGCACCTAGAACATGGACATTTCGCCAACCCCCCACAAGGAGACGAGGAATAAGCATGATCCACAAAACCTTGTGTCTTAACCATCCATTCTTGGGTGTGTGCCCCAGTGCTTGTCCAACCATCGTACATCCATCTACGATCATCTCCCATTTTGTATGCTATATTGAATGCATGAATAATTGTGAAAGTGAGGTTCACATCCTAACAAGAGATCTAGGTAAGGATAGGTCCTAAACCCACCTAGGAATAGACGGTTAAGCCCAGTTTTTATGACATGTCGTACAATTCGAACGAAATTTCGGCAGCATAACCCCGCTGTTCTTCGAATACACGACCGGTTGATGTGCATCGGAGAACAACTGGGTTACGCTGCCGAAATTGTCATTCGAATTATACGACATGTCATAAAAACCGAGCTTAACCGTCCATTCCTAGGCAGTCCAAAATCGTGGACAATTCCGGAACGACAAAGCTCACAACTTAATGTGAACCATGTCGCTCCTGAACGGGTGACGTATAGGTTGGGTGACTTGTGTGTATAAAATAATTAAATTCGATACATATCATTTGTGTGTATGAAATGATTAAATGTTAATGCTATGAAAAGTAAAATTAACCCTTCGTCCAATGAAGTGATACAACATAAATAAAATAATAAGCAATAACTATATTACGCTTCAACAATAGCAAGAATATTAACATACAATGTTGCAAATATTTACTCATATATAAATCATTACATTCTCAAATTTAGAAACTAAGCAAATTGCATAATTCATAATACCTACGTAACATTATGTAATTAACATAATTCATAATAATTAACGTACATATTTATATACACAAATAAAATTACAAATTGATAATAAAAATTAAACTCACGTAGGAGAAAGGCGGACGGCGGCGGCGGCGATGATGGCGGCGCTGCATGGCACGGCGTGGCGGCGGTGGGCAAGGCGGCGGGGCGAAGGCGCCGGCGTCGGCGGCGAAGACGGGCGGCGGTGGCGGGGACGGCGGCGGCGGACAAGCGTGGGTCGGCGGCGGCGGCGGCGGGGGGACGCCGAGAGAAGCGGGCAAGCGGCGGCGGCGGCGGCGGCGTGGCGTGCAACGCGGCGGCGGGCGACGGCGCGGCGTGCGTGGCGCCGGCGGCGGGCGGCGGCAGCGGCGAGCTTGGGGGAAGAAGCAGGGCGGTGAAGTGTAGGCCGAGTCACCGTGACGCTGTCCATCCTCGCTGTAATGTAATTTTTTGGCTATGAATGTCGGCTACGATTTAAATTATTTCGATGGCGTGGCACTTATTTTCGTCGGTTTTTGGCCGACGAAAATAATATTAATGTCGGCCAGGCCGACGAAAATACTAGGAAAATAATGTCCGCGTATGACGTGGTTCTTTACTGGTTTTTCATATTATTTTCGTCGGTTAGGCCGACGAAATTACTATTACTATTATTATTTTTATTATTATGTTCGTCGGCCGAGCCGACGATAATAGGCCCCTGAAAATTCAAAATTTAGCGCGGTGCAGTGGCCCAACTATTGTCGTTAATCGTGTTAAACGAAAAATACTGTGGAGATGTCTACGTCGGCTGAGCCGACGAAAATAGGACGTGGAGAGGGTAACGTCGGCTAGGCCGACGAAGCTATACCTATTTTCGTCGGTTTTCCCTGGGCCGACGAAATAATATTTATAATTACGTCGGTTTGTTCTCGGCCGACGAAAATATGTGTGACCGTCGAAAACAAATCGTTTTCCTGTAGTGTCCTCTCCTATTCCCCTTCTTCCCCGCGCCGGGCCACAGCCGCTGGTCGCCGACCGCCCGCTCGCTGCAGCCTCTCCGGCTAATAGCGACTACCGCGCCCTGCTCCCCACAGCTACTCATACCACTGCGACGTCACGTCGCCGCCGCCGTCCACTGATACTGTTGCCTCATCGCCATCAGTCAGCTGTCGTCCATCATCGTCGACTAACTCCCGCTCGTCGCCATAGCCACCGTCGGCCACGCCCTCCCCTCTGCCTCTCTCCCCAAATCTTCTCACTCTCTCTCAATCCCGATCTCTCTCTCACTCAAGCTCTCTCTCTCTTATCCTATACCGTGGAGCAATAGCGGGCTGTACTGTGCAGCCCATGATGAACAGTTCCACTGTTATAGTAGTCTTTTTTCAATTTTTGGATTTCAATGAATAGTGTTCCTTCACCTTTTGCCGTGAATTCATCCTATCTGCAAACTCAGCGAAATCAGTTTTTAAAACTCCAGATGATTCATATCAACTTATTGTAATTTTTCTATTTATTTGTTGTTTCTCATATTTATTGTCTTTTTCTCACATTGCGTGCGTTAGATCGCGTAGGCGATAGAAGAGAGTACCTCGATGCCGCCGACATCCATTAGGTTCCAGAAGATTAGGAAGACAAGACTTTCCCTAGAATCCTAATTTCTAGATTTTGCCAAAACTGTCATTTATTTAAATTATGCGTATATTGCTATAGAAATTCCTAGTGCATGTTGTCTATTTATATGGTATGCAGCCATCGTCATGAAACGCCTTAGGATAATATTATTATAAAATTTCCTACTATTTTTCATGAATTAGATGGCTTAGCATTGCTTAGATAGTTTCGAGGAGTGATCCACTCCTATGATCATCATTAAAGAACCCAATTATAAGATAACTGAGAATGGAGAACTTGGTGTTTATGGTAGGTTTGTTCACTCAATTAAAATTTGACCAACTAATATTTGATTCGAAGCGGGTGACCCGAGTCAAAGCTCTGGTATTTAGGGACCGGTGATCGTGATGTATTTAATTAAGAATTTATCATGCGATCGTAAGCCCGGTATGAGACGTGGCTTAATCTAGAGGGAGAATAATGTTGGGATTGTCACCGTACTTGCACCGTAGGTGGGTTCCCGAGGGATGCATCATCGCCGGTGTCTTGCTCGAAAGGAGTTCTAGGATACTTATTTGAATATCATGTATGACCGTGACAAGTTCGCGGTTAGTTTTCTAATAGGTTTTTTTTTTATGATGCTTTACAATGGGAGGGTATCGTATCTTACGGGTAAAGAGTACAACCTCTGCAGAGTGTACACCCATTCGAATGATCGTGCTCCCGGTTATGAGCATCTTGTGGTTTTTCACATCGGAGCTACAATACTTAATTAATTTGACTTGAGTAAGGTTGATTTGGCCATGTGCCACTGCTAGATGATCTATGATAAATAAGAACGACATGAGAGCTATATTGAGACTATGAGATGAGACAATAAAAACTTGAGACATGAGACACTGAGATTGAGAATTTTGCCATGTTAATGTTATCATTGAAGTTAATCATATGAAATAAATAAATAATTAATTATTATATCTTAAATGCTTTTATACTGTTAGTAAAATGTTTTTATGCAAACAAACCATTACCTTTCCTAGGATAAACCTTAAACTGGCCCTTCCTAGAAAAGATTTGTTAGCATTTGCATACTAACCCTGGCTTTCATTCGGGACTGTTTATTTTACAAGCACGTCAGGACCATGAGGATACGCTGGACAACGTTGAATTTTTTTCCGAAAGGTGATTCGAAATACTAGAGCTTCCCTAGTCAGTTAGCCTGTGGCTGATGATGGGTCTACTTTAATTTGTTCTTCTTTTGTTCTCCTGAGATTATAAACTATTGTAATTAGTGGGTTCACCGCACTTTGATTTATTTTCTAGTTATTATGCAGTGTTGAATTTAATACTTTTATTCTGTTTTACCATGGTACGTGTTTTGATCCTTAGGACACTTACTGTTAACACAGAGAGATTCGGTTAAGTAAAACCAGGTCCCAACAATCTATATACCATGCCGAATCAATATGATAACTTGAGTTGACATGTGCTACAACCTTGGGATCTTCTGCTTGGTATGCGTGATTAAACCACTGATAGCATCTCAACGCGACATGTCCAGGTTTGCCACATGCCTGACAGATGGGCTTGCTTCTGCCCTTACCTTGCCTGCCATGAGAATGGTTGCTATTGTTTCCATGACCACCACCACGGTTTGCACCGAACCAGTCCCAGCCTCGGCCACGCTAGTCACTGCCACTGTACGAGACTCTGTTGGCCTAAGAATTGGAGATCTCCATGGTGGCGTTGTTCAGTTCTTGGCGTATCTCATAGCTCAGCATGTGAGCGTAAAGATCGGTTAGCAAGATTTTCTTTGATCTTGTTGCAACCGAAGTTACTAACGAGTCATATTCTGAGTCTAATCCTACCAACATGTAGATGACAATTTCATCTTCTTGGAGAGAATGTCCTGTAGCGGCTAGTGCATCTGCATAGCCCTTCACCTTATCAAAGAATTGTGCCATAGAGAGACTTCCTTTGCAAGCTGTCACAAGATGTTGACGAATCTGGATCATCCGCGCCCTTGATTGCGACACAAACATGCGCTCAAGGGCCGTTCATACTTCAGCTGATGCCGACATAGAAAGTACCTGAGACAAAACTTCCGGTGCAAGTGAGGAGAGGATGATGCTAAGGACCATCTGGTCCTGTTGTATCCAGATCTTATACTCTGGATTTTGAACCAAGGATTCGCCATGTTCATTGGTGATCTTGATCATTGTTGAAGGGGCTGCAATAGTGTCGTTAGGGCATGTACAACGGTATTTATGATACCGTCTGTATGGCTACGTGGCAGAAAAAAGAGGGGGAGAGAAAGAGGAGAGAGAACAAGGTCGTCGCCTCGCGAGACGACGGTGTGAGCTCGTTGCCCGAAGTCACGGAGACAGCAGCCTCCGCGTTGTATGGTGAGCGCCGGCGATTGTGAGATCTCGTGCGGGGGGATTTTTTTTGGCGCGGAGAATCGAAGATGGCGGCAAAATCTTTCCCCCGTGCGCGCTATTTGTCACCAAATTTCCCTCCCCACTCCACAAATTAGCCTAGAACCACAGGCGCGGAGCATGATAGGAAGCATGATAGGAAGCATTGACTGTATGCACTGGGCATGGAAGAATTGCCCAAAAGGTTGGGCTGGCATGTTCACTCGTGGTGACAAAGGTGTTCCTACTATGATCCTCGAAGCAGTAGCATCACGGAATCTTCGCATATGGCATGCTTTTTTTTGGTACTGCCGGGTCTTATAATGATATCAATGTGTTGAATAAGTCACCACTGTTCATTGAAGCGATAAAGGAGAATCTCCTCTGATGCAAGATTATCGTAAATGGGACACAATATAACACAGGATATTATCTTGCCGATAGGATATATCCAGAGTGGGCAGCTTTTGTGAAGACTATTTCATCGCCTCAAACGGAGAAACACAAATTATATTCACGACATCAAGAAAGTGCAAGGAAGGATGTTGAGTGTGCATTTGGCGTGCTTCAATCACGCTTTGATATTGTTCGTCGTCCAGCACGGTTATGGAAGTGGGATGATGTTGTAAACATAATGCAGGCGTGTGTTATCCTTCATAATATGATAGTTGAAGATGAAAAGGAGTTGGTCAAAATCCCATTGGATCTTAATGAGAATCCGAGTGCAACTATTGTGCTACCACTGGAAGTGAGAACTAGTGATAATCCTAATCCATGCTTCGTCGAGGTACTTCAGAGAAACTCAGCTATCCGTGCTCGCTCTACACATAAACAACTCAGGAATGATTTAGTTGAGCATATATGGCAGCGTTATGGGCACAAGCAAAATTAGACCTCCATGAGTAATCATATTAGGTCTTTATTAAATCATATCATGTATTCCAAGTATCTATTATATTGATATAAATATATATATTATATATTTATGCGTCTGTAAGAAATACATGTGCCTTATTTGAGTATCAAAATGCATTCTCTTAAACAAGCAACAAAATGGCTACAAAGATCAAGTTTGTACTTTATCACCATGGATTATGTGCCCTTGCATGAATTAAATAGTACACGAGACTGACCTAATAGCACTACTAGAAAGAAACCTTCCTTCCATACCGGCTTATCGGTCTCGGTGAAGATACTGAACCGGTATTAATAGTAGCATCGATCCGGTTCAGTAGTTCCAAGGCTTCAATCCCGGTTCGTCGCTCACATTAGTCGGTTGGTAATACCAACCGAGATTGATGCTCCTCCCATGCAGCTAGTACAGCCCAGTGGCATGGAAGCTCATCGATCGGTTGGTATTACCAACCGATCGATAAACCTTTAGTCGGTTCGTTTCTGAACCGACTAAAGCCTTATCTAAGGAATCTTTAAAAGGAATGCATATCCTAGTTATATCAGAATGCGTGGGTGGGTGAGTTGGTTGGAAGGGTGAGTGGGGAGTTACGAGATCTCGGGTTCGAGTCCCGCAGAAGCCATATGTGCGTATTATATTTTTAAATATATTTTTAACATCTATCCCGGGTTGAGAGCAACCGGGACTGATGGCTCCATGCCATCAGTCCCGAATTGCCTATCCCGGTTCCAAAACCGGGATTGATGCTGATTTGGAACCGGGATTGAAGGCTCAATCCGTGGTAGTGTAGACAAGCCACTGTACAAGCTGTCTCTTTTGCTGTCTGTATGCGATCTTCAAAACACTTGCAGACGGCAGCTGTCTAAACCGTTGTACATGCCCTTAATGAAGCCAAGAACTTATTGCCCTCGAAGATAGGGCATGATCTGTGCCTTCCACAGTAGGTAATTGTCACGAGAGAGTTTGACATTCACTAGATCGATGTGCAAAGGATGGCGTTGAGGATGTGGAGAACAGCCTAGCCATGGCAGATATAGAACTCGCCTAAACAGCAGAGGTGGCGCTGGAGTTGGAACTCGACGAAGACGACGACATCAAGATTTTGTGGAAGAGGCGGCTGATACCATATGAAAAGAATTAGAGATGGGAAAACCTAAGCACACTCAACGACGGCGCATGGCAATGCTTTCTATACTATATCGGCAGATTGCCGGACAGGCTACAGGTTGGGGCCGTTGGGCCAAGCCATGGTAAGATTACAACATATTGATTTCATGTACTTCTATATCTCTCGGATTCTATATATACACAGCTAATACCATATCTTCTCATAGGCGGAACAGCGAGGTCAAGTGATCAGCTGGGGAGAAAGATGAGAGGGCGGAGATGGGGTTGTCGAGATGGCTTGGCCTAGAGGCTAGAGCTCACCGGTGGCGATAGATTTGATGAAAAGGTGGCCGGCGACGGGAGTTGGCAGCGGCGTCAATCCTCGCAGTTCCGACGATGGCAGCGGCAACACGGTGAAGGCATTGATGGGGCTTGCTCCCTCGTGCTCATAAGATCCTACTCCAAGCTTGAAGATGGACGTGGATGGATGATTCGAGGATACTATGGATTGTTTGTGTGAGGAATGGCACTAACTCCCTTGGTTTGACAAATGGAATTAACTTGTCCAAGCATTTAACATAAAATAAGAAATGGTGTCATGGGATGATCCCATCCATCAAGAATGAGATGACTCCTCGAACCAAACAACCTACTAATAGAAGGTTTGATCCTTAACGATATCTGGGCTTAAATAGTTGGCTAGGACAAAGCTTTAAGTAAAATTAGTTACGCCCCATTTGGCTGCCTAGAATTTAATTGAACATGTTTGGTTGGATTCCAAATCCAATAATATTGGGTTTCAATTTGATTGATGACAATTCCAATATCATTTTTTCTGTTTGGGTGCCTCATATATGGAATTCAATAACGCTGCACATCCTGGTCCGCCAATTTACACGAAGTTGTTTCTATGAGCGTTAAATCATGCATTTCTAAAAGCTTTAATTGATTTTATAAAAATATTATAGTATGAACATGAGGTTTAAATTTTAAATAGGATTGTTTATGAAATTAATTTATATAGCTTTGTAGGGTCCACATGTAGACCTAATCCTATAAACTTTTACGAATTAACTTCTCTACCTACTAAATCATCTCCAACAAATTCTGGTTGATTTTATGAAAATTATATGGTGTGAACACGAGCTTTATGAAATTTTGCAGTGTGAATTCTAGACAAATTAATGACAAACTTAAGTTAGGAATTGATTATAGTTATATCATAATTCTTGGAATTCAATCGGAATCATCAAATGTATTCTATGTGGCAGCTAAACAACTCTATTTTTGGAATTTAATTCCAATTCCATAATTCTAGGACCAATACCTGGGAGCCAAACAGGTTATATAGTTCTTGGATTAGAAGCCCAACTTAGAATTGAAGTTTCAGTTGGTTGAGATACAGATAGAACGTAGAACAGGTGCTGAAGGGAACGAAAGAAAAAGGAGGAGGGGCCACTGGCAGGGAAAGAAAAACTAGTGAAAAAAAGAAGAAAAAAGAAATGAAATATAAAGTTTTTTAAAAAAGGAATTTTGAATTTGATTTATTTTTTATTTTTATTTAAATTGGATTTGATTTGAGATTTTCAGGATGTCACAATTTCTGACTCAACTGATATACTAACAGAAAAAAAACTGATATTCGGCTAGTGGTAGTGTTACCACCGTTGGCGAATACATAAATTACCACCGTTGGTGAACACATAAATCGACGTATATCTGTTAATCTAAATAGAAAGAGCATAGTTATAAGAAACGCGGGATTTAATAAAAATGAGTTTGTCTTTATTCAATCAAATCTCTCAATTGTAGTCAAGATACCTAGAACATTTATTTCTGGTTCATTTCCCTGGAAATTTGGTAATATGCCAATATAGTAAGACCATACCATTTAGTTCTACCTTGATAATCTTTTGAATTTTAAATTAATGTAAACTGCATGGGCAGACAATTGGAATGGCCTAGCGATGTTTGTATGTACCTTCCCGTCCTCTGGCAAGGCGGAGATGAACTCATAAGGAGCCACCGGAGCTTGAACCAGCATCATCCTCGATGCCCTTTTCCATGAACAAACACAAGGATGTTCTGGAATTATTTGATCAATATTCACCAGGGGAACTGCATCTGCGTGGCTACCTCCAAATGTCAAACCATGCAGGATGTCAGGTGAGTCCTGGCCTATTAATAATTTTCTTACACAGAGCTAACGGAGGAAAGCATTGTTTCGCTTTGTGACGAAGCTAAATTTTCTCGGCTCCACCAATTTATGTTTATAATAGATTCATGCGTGTTCTGCATTCGTTTTGTTTCCTTTTCTATGGTAAATAAATAACGAGGCTATGTTGATAACTTCGTCTGACACGCAACACCGCACAATAGGCTAGTGCAGAGTCCTGAGCAAACATTTTCGACCACCATGCAGCTCCATTTTGCAATCAGAGTGATAGATAGAAAGAACTGGAAAAACATGCACAATTGGATTCAGATCCTCTCATGTTAAGTTCTCTAACTTTGTGTCACTGACGTGTGGGCCCACACATCAGTGACACGGATGTTAAAAACTTAACGTCAGAGGATATACATCCTGCACAATTGCCTCGCTGCTGCAAACAATCGACTTCTTGGGGCGCTCTGCTGGAACTCCTTCCTCGGTGCCTCGCTTGTATGCGGATGATCAGCTCGAACTCTGACATATCAGGAACACTATGCTGATTTTCAGCCGAAAATTTCAGAGAACACCAACGCCACTGTTGTTATCAGAATTCAGACATGCTTCATAAACTTGTGATAAGAGAGTAGCAATATACGCACAAGGGGGAGCAAAGTCACATCTTTCTGGTGTCTTGTTCAGTTTGGTGTCCAAAGGGAAGCTTATGGTTGCTGCTATGAAGATTGCCTGCATGATTCTTGTTACATCTACTCCCAGCCTCACCGTATTTCTTCCAGCCTCACCGTATTTCTCTTATTTCCCTTTCAGTCCTTCAGCATTAGGGGAGTTGTTCTTTGTTTTAGTCATTGCGTAATCAACGGGATAGCCGTTCGTCCGCGTTGATCTTGTCGCTCGACGCATGCAGAGTTCATGCGGGAGTGGCGCGGCCCGATCGCTGGTCGTGGGATGGCACGGCCATCACGCGTTCGTGCCGCGCATGCAGGCGGATTAGTTGCTTTGTTACCATGTTTAGGATTGCTCTGTTTCTTTAAATTCTGCAATACACAACGAAAATCGCTGCCGCTTCGCAGCACCAAAAACCACCGTGTTCGTGTGTGTTCTTGAGTGCGCAATCCGAGCTCCCCGGCGGTGAGAACCTCCGGTGAACTCCAACAATTCTGGCTCCGAACAGAGATGCATTGCATGTGTCATGCTACATGCCCTACCAAAATCAGAAACAAAATCAAAACTCTAGACCAATTCATCAAAGAAGAAACAGAAGTACAAATCGATCAACTGCAGTCCCCCAGCCTCTTAAACTATATCTGGGACAATCAACCAGCAAGCTGGACTAGATTTATGCTTTAAAATCCAACAGATGTGAAGCCAAGTATGTGTAGCCAAAACAAAAAAAAATTGACTTGTAATTTGTAAACCAGCTACTTCCTGGCTTTACACAAGTTTCCGCTTGCAGCAAATGGCTAGCAGAGGATGGTTAAATGTCACACTCATGAAGAAATCGAGATGGCAGGACACAGAACGATACCAACAAACTTAAATGAAGCAGATTCTGTCAATCAAAATTATGTCTGCGCAACAGCCAATCAACCTGTGATTATTGTAGTTCGAATGCATTAGGCTTTTGCACCGCTACGATTGTAGTACTTCCTTCTGTAATGAAAACTGTTGTTTTCTATGTTGATATGGTCTGTAAAGTGTAACTTCCTTCAGTATTTACTATAGTAATTTATTTGTAAGACTCAACAAGATCATAAAGTTCACTATAGGAATCGGCCGCAATCTCGAGGGCCAAAGCATTTCTCGAGGGCCAAAATAGCACCGTCGATAATACAAGCCTAATCGCGACGGCTACATAAAAACAGTCGAGAGAATAGCTAAATCTCGAGGGCCACCACAAAGCCCTCGAGAAACCCGGCCACCGGGAACGGGAAGGCGACGCTGTCATGTTTCTCGAGGGCTAGCTGTCAGCCCCCGAGAAACAGGACGTTGTTTGGTGCGCGCGTCCTCATCCGCGGGCCCACATGTCGGCGGGTGTAAGAGATTTCTCGAGGGCCAGCTGTCCGCCCTCGAGAATCGTCCGGGGCCCAGATGTCAACGGGTGTAAGAGATTTATCGAGGGCTACGTCAGGCCCTCGAGAAACTAGGGCGCCTGGTTGGGCGCGCGTTTTCATTCGCGGGCCCACATGTCAGTGGGTGTAAGATGTTTCTCGAGGGCCCGCTGTCAGCCCTCGAGAATCGTCCACGGGCCCACATGCCAGCGGGTGTAAGAGATTTCTCGAGGGCTACGTCAGGCCCTCGAGAAACGAGGGTGCCTGCTTGGGCGCGCGTTTTCATCGCGGGCCCACATGTCAGCGTGTGTAGGTTTGTTCTCGAGGGCCAGCTGTCGGCCCTCAAGAATCGTCCGCGGGCCCACATATCGGCGATTGGTGTGAGCTTTCTCGAGGGCTTTATCTGGGCCTCGAGAAAAGTGCCCAATTATTTTCCCGCGCGGCCCCGCTTCGGCTTTCATTTTCACCCCGCGCCTCGAGCCTTCGCGTCGCCGCCGCTGCCGGTTCCCCGCCGCGCGCGCGCCCCCGCCGCCCATGCGCTCGTCGCGTCAACCCATGCCGCTTCCTCGCCGCCCGCGCCGCAGCAGCGCCGCCGCCGCCCGTTTCCCCATGCGTGGCTGGCGTCCCCGCCGTCGCGCCTTGAGCCAAGGAGTCTACCCAAGCGGGAGGCTCGCAGCAATGACAGAGAGAAGGGGCATAATCGGTGCCTAGGGCCCCGTCAGAGCCAAATCTGAAGATACCCATTGTGATGGAAGGGGACAAGTATGCTTCTGAACCTAGCCCATTTTAAATGTTACTTTCTAACCTTTTTATTCTCTGCAGCAACGTGTGTACTGTTGATCCTGACATCAAGACCCGGCCTGGGTACGTGTTAGGGACTCTTGTCAAGCAGTACTACCCTGGGATGGTAGGTGAAGGTGACCAGGCTCGTCCAGCTACCACTTGGGGTGACTACCCGAGAGCGCCACACGGGGACTCTACGGCCGATAACATGTGCCTTCAGGAATTTTGGGTAAGGCTTCAACAAGATTGTGCTTGTACATTGTTGCTAATTTGTCTCTAATCTGTCTTGTTCATCATTACAGGAAAGGTTTCGGCCTCATGGAGAATTGGAGGAGTCGGCCTCACGAGAAGAACCTTCACAACTGGCAAAGAGGCGGGTCTCACGACCGATGTACCACTGACGTCTTGATGCCGTGAAGGATTTCGCAGTGAAAAATAATACTTGAAAGTACCCAAGATATGAACTTTTAACTGTTATCACATCAAAATGTTTCTATTTGCAGAACGAGGCGGTGCACGACTCTCGGATGCCCGAGCTTCGAAAGGTACCTTGAGGCCCAAGAGTACCACGAGTTTCACCGAATGGTCACTCAACTGTCCGGATGCTCGGGAGGCCCTCGCGCAACATTGGGCTAGCCAGTACAAGGTAAAGTCTGAAAAGGCCAAGCAAAATCGGTCTAAGAAGGACTACAAGAGGTACACTGGGGGGTGGTCTATCTCCTTGTTCAGAAAGAAAGAGGTATTATCTCTTATGCTGCTTTTGATCTTGTGCTCACCATTTTTGCAATAATAAATCCTTTTGTTCCTATTTTGTAGTCAGCCAAGTCAGGAGAAACAATAAGTGTACTTGAGGCTTTTCGAAGGGATAGGACAAAGCCAGCACGACAAGGCGCCCCTGCGGTTGTGGATCCTCACGCCCAACAGAGGATTGTGAGTACTACCTATATCGTAATATTCTTACTACACAAGATGCTATGTTTTTCTGATCACAACTGTAATGAATGCAGGATCAATATTTTGACGCACACCGTAGGGTGCACGGCCCCGAAAGCAATCCAGAGACAGAGCCCTTAGATGGTTCTGTCATTTACCAACACATGGGCGGGAAATCTCACGGTCGAGTCACGCTAGGCGGGGACCACCTGAGGTGACAGCTTTTTGTAACTATTACAAGTTCAACCAGTTGTCCATCTCAAATTTAATCTTAATAATCTATTGTAGGTCGGTGGATTACATGCGGAGGGAGGTCTAGGGCATCCGGGAGAGCCGTCGTGACTTTGAGGCAAGGGTTAGGAGGAGAGGGATCTAGAGAGGCGGAGCAGAAAAACTCGATCACGGCCCTGCAGAGAGCTTAAGGACGGAGCGGAGTCTCACATAAGAGAGCAGGAGATCATGAGCAAGAGGATGGGCGACATGGAGGCTGGCAGAGGCCCAAGGGTAAGAGAACACCGCCAAATGTATTGCTTAAAGACACATGAAAATGTCCGGTTCATATATATTCGTATCCATGTGTAGACGGGCCCAAGCGGACATGCGAGCCAGACTCCCTTTGTTGGGCAACAAGCAGGGGCATGGGTGTTTCGACCTTGGGGTAGAGATCCGGTAAGTCTATTATTGTAGCGTTGTCAAATTAAAAACTTACATAAAAACCTGTCACACCAATGAAATTGTACATGCAGGGTTCTTCTTCTGGGGTTTCTGTTTCTGAGATTCCGCCTCGAGGCGAGCTAAGCGGCAGAGACGAGGCGATCGGCGGCAGGACTGAGGCAGGCAAGAAAGATCGAGGCGAGCTAGCGGTGAGGCACAAGATGACCTCGATGTGTTCGCTAGAGGCTTTGTGCAGAGCTTGTTCGACGGCACTCCGTCGTACTTCCCTCCGCCGAGCGATCAACCATAGCCAGCACAAGAAGGTGATCACGATATGCTTGATGTTGTGTTTATGTGCTTCTATGATGACTATATAATGTTATGTGCTTGTATGAGAATTACGTGATCGTTTGGACCTTTGCGTATGTGGGCTTTGATTATATGTGCTATTTGTGAACTGTGTGGTGATATGGAAGATGAAATATGTTGATTTGTGGATATTTGTGGTAATATGTGGCTATTTCTGGTTATATGTGGTTATTTGTGGCTATTTGTGACTATATGTGGTTATATATGGTTATTTGTGGATGTATGCGGCTATATGTGGCTATTTGTGTTTATATGTGGATATTTGTGGGTATAAAATGCTTGGAATTGCAGGTGTGTAGCTGCTGCACACAGCTGGGGTAGCAGCTGCAGAAACTGTGTTTTTTTTAAAAAATAAAAATTTATTTTTTTAAAAAAAAAACATCTCTCGAGGGCCCTATATAGCCCTCGAGAATAACAGCAATACCATATTTCTAGATGGCCAGAAATGGCCCTCGAGAATAACAGTAGTCCTGCATTTCTAGAGGGCCAGAAATGGCCCTCGAGAATAACGCATTTCTAGAGGGCTAGAACTGGCTCTCGAGAATAACCAAAGACCCACATTTCTCGAGGGCCCACATTGGCCCTCGAGAATAACTGCGCCGGGTGCCGTTACTCCGTCATCTGGCATGCTTTCTCGAGGGCCGTAGGCTAACCCTCGAGAAACATGTTTCTCGAGGGCCGAACCCTCGAGAATAGCGACTTTTCTCGAGTAGCTGTTACCGAGGGCCAATTCTCGAGGGCTAGCCCTCGAGAAATATGTTGCTCGAAGGTTTGGGGGCCTTTCTCGAGGTTTTTGGTCCTCGAGATTACAGACGATTCCTGTATTGTGTGGAAGTAGTTTTTAGATGAAATCATAAAGTTGTCGAAGTAGTTTTTAGATGAATCTACGTATATATTTTCATATATCCGATTTTAATTTTTTTTAGTATATAGATAGCTAAGGTTTTGAAAGTTTAACTACTAGCACCTTAAAACAACAATTTTTGTTGACGCTAGAACCGATGGAAGTGAAAATATTAATCTAAGCCACTGTACACCACTCTTAAAGATGTGTAATTCATAATATGCAACTTATTCGACTTATGTGTCACTGACATTTGGGCACTAGATATATATGTCAGTGACATAGGCCCTGTTTGGCACAACTCCAGCTCCACCAAATTGGTGGAGTTGGTAGAGCACCCTATTCCTAGCTCCAGAAATTCTTGGAGCTGGAGTTGTGAGTGCATTGAGGATGTTTAGGTAAGTCATTTTATTTACATTTTAAACTAAAAATATAAACTTAAGTCACTTTATTTTAACCTATAAACTCTACATCTAAGGTGGAGTTGGGAGCTAGACCTGTGCCAAACGGGGCCATAGTGAGTGAGATATTATGGATTCCACGTCTTTGCAGGAGCATATCTAGATTATTCCTTAATTTAATACCATCGAGGTAAATAGCGTACTAATCCCTTCGTCAAGATAAACCTACGCTGTAGTACTCCCTCTGGTTCTTAAAAAAAAAATATGACATTTGAGACACGTGCAAGTAAAAGTTTTGAAACTTCATCTATAAAAATATGTTGAACTATTTAGATTAGGCGCATGAAAATCATAAATATAGATTCTTCTCCAAAAGCACATCCATAATATCATAATTTTATTGGATTTCATAAATAAATTGGAACACTAATTAGTGGTCAAAATTGTATTTTTGAGACCGTATCGATGCCCAAAACTTCAAGTTTTTGTAAATCAGAGAGGAGTACCAATGAAGGATCAAGTTCAGTCAAAATCAGCACTAATCCACGGAGGTTAACCTGGATATAAACAAGTCGTTGCATTAGAGCATTTCAGCAACTCCATCTCCCGTCCCATAAAACACTATTCTTTATATTCTCCATCCATCCCCTTAACACTTTACATCTCCTAAAAGTTTTCTTTCACCAGCAGGCAGTGGCGGATCTAGGATCTCGTCAAGACCCGGGTTAAAATCTAATATACTAAAATTTAAGGAAAACTATCAAAAATTAACCCCACTAGGTAAAAAAAAAGTAGAACACAAATATGATATAAGATTTTAATCATATAATCCATTATAGCACAAAACATGACAAAGCACAATATAGATATAGTATAGACTAGAGAGTCTTGAGAGTGCAGTTTGAGTATCTACATAGGCCATAGTGAAGGTTAGGCTCATACTAACGTATATTTTCCTTAATATTATTCAGATCGAGTTGGACAACACAATCCAACCGTTTCTAGAGGACTCGGATTAGACTAGGCAGTGGTGGGTGTTATGACATCAAAGTCCTCTTTATTCTTTATCACTAGTTCAATATTTCAATGCAAATTCTTATCTAAATTAATGACTAATGAGTAACGAGCAATTAATAAAAACTAAAAATAGAAAAGGAGGAGGCCTTGCGGCTTAGCTTGACTTAGAGCTTACTTTGCTGTAATCGCGGCGTGTGATGGGCAGATAGTAGATGGAGATGGCGGACGCCGGTGTGATCGCGTGACTGCCTCTACTTTATATGAGCAGCTAATCGTGATGTCTGATCTGGCTGCCCCACACGATGTTTGGCCTTACGTGTTGCCTATACAGACTATAACAATACGGACTTCAGAGTGCGCTGCACCCATGTGATCGTGGATTTGGGCCTTCGTTGCTGCACAAATGTAGCAACGTGGGCCTTTGGCTTTACGGGCTTGAGGCCTTGCTCCATGGCCTGCACAACTGCGTCATGTGATGCGGGCCTTTGGCGCTGGGGGCTGGTCACTAGGCTATAGTAGGCAGGATGGGTACCCTTAGTGCATGGCCATGCCTCGGGCTGAAGCCCACCCTGCCATGGGCCTAAATCCGTCCCTGCCAGCAGGTCCTTTATCTACAAAATGTCAAATAAACGGTGAAATAGAGGACTTGCTGGGATGATCTTACCGGTCAACACAATAAAAATTCCTTTAAAAAACCAATATTTTTTTTTCATGGTAGTAAATTAAACTTTGACTGCGACTCCGTGGGCTTCTTTTTCTCGTTCTTGACTTGGCTTGAGTAGAGAGTGAGAGCGACCGAGATCTGAGCCCCACAAAACTGAGTACAACTTGCTCATGCAGTTTAGCAGTAGTAAACTGTCCTTTGATCTGGTCAGTGGTCAGGCCGCCAGCCAGACCCCATCATGCTCCCAGCCCCACACCAACGCCAACGCCATCTCTCTCCTCCTCTTCTTCTTCTCCCTTTGGTCCCGTGATCCTCTCACCCCTTACTCCTTACAAATCCTACCGGACAGACCAACCCTGACCCCAGGTGGCCATTAATGGCGCCATGACCTCCTCCTTCCTCGTCCCCTTCGCTGTCTGTCCTAGCTAGCCGCCGACAGATTTCTTCAAGCTCCAACCGGGGGGCGTCGGTGAGAGGAAGCACAAAGAGGGAGAAACGAAGCGAAACTTCACGGGAGGATGCTCAGGATCATGGTCTGCCAAGAATAAAAGGTTCTTTTTTTCTCCCCTGTCCGTCTCCTGAATGTGGCCATAGGCTTTCCTCCTGAGCATGGTTCCTAGATCTGCAAGCGCTCCAAGATTGGATCAGTCCGCGTGCTTCTTGTGATGGTTGGTGAGAAACAGGTGGCGACTGTTCGATTCTTCAGCTTGAGCTAGTTCTTGTTGCGGAATAATTGAAGAATCCCAACATTTGTGCCGCCTGCCTATGTTTTGCGCCAAGATATTTCTTTGTTGCATATATTTCTTGATTATTTATTGTATTCTTGCTATGATAAACTGTCTTGCCTAATATATATGTGACAATGATGTTGTGATAGGGGTGTTCCAATAATTGATACTCTGAAGCAGCCACAGAGTGGAAGTTAACTGAGTTGGTGTTTTGTCAGCAGGGGGTTGATGCCATTTGACTGAAGTGCATCTAGCTTCTGTAATCGAGATATTGCCAGGGAAAGATCATTGCCATGGAAGCTCATAAGCTTCGGTTCGTTAGATGCCCGAAATGCCTCCAGCTTCTTGTTGAATACCCATCCATTCCTGTTTACCAATGCGGCAGCTGCGGTACTGTTCTTAAAGGTACAAATCAAATGATCCATCACCGGTTGCCTTATTAAGAAAATTTTCTGTTTTGAAGAACATTGTTAATCATTTTTTTGGTTTGTAATGCAGCAAAAAATCAAGTGGTGCCTGCAACACATACTGATTCAGAATCCAGTGAACACAACAATTTTTCAAGTAGCTTGAAAGGATCCCCTCAGAATAACAAATCGATTTGCTCGGATGAACAGAAAACTATCTCCCCCGATGCGCAGCCTAGTGGCAGTGCTGTCGAGGAAAACATTTTCTCTTCTAGGAAGAATGCAAATCAAGAAATAACTATGTCCATTGGGGAGAGTGCAATACCTGGCGTGCATGAGAATGAGGAAAAAATTTCCTTGGTTGATGGAACTGTTCCAAACCCTGAGTTTATGATCAAAGAGACAAACAACACAGGAACTGGAGCTGATCTTAGTCCTAAGTTGATGGAAAATGTAGAGAATGTTGACATGGGTGAGTGTGCAAATGTGGAAAAAGGTTACATGATGGATCAGGTGGATGGGAGCGTCGGTAGTGAAATTGTTGCCATCCATAGCATGGCATGTGAGGAACCACAAGCTGATTCTAACAATGACATGAGAAGAGAAATAGATAGTGTAACTGAGCAAAAGTGTTCTGTTAGTAATAAAAATGTAAACTGCAAAGAGATAGTCCAAAGGGACAAACTCACTGAGGAAACTGAGGCTAAATCCGACATGTTGATCAGAAGAGAGGAGAGGCTGCAACCGAATGAGAGTTATTGCATTGAATCTCATGAAGATCTGATTGAAGAATTGGAGAGGTCTCTGTCATTTAGTGATGAAGAAGATTTTTTTGATGTAACAGACAGCAGTGGGCTTAATGATGCTCTACATTATCAAATCGGTAGCCGGAGATTTTCGTCAGGGGGCAAAATGAATGATGCCTCCCGAAGTGATCCTCATGGTCGATTGATTGAAGAATTGGAGAGGTCTTTCAGTGATACAGAAGAACCATTGGAGCAGCATTTGGTGGTTGCAGACAAGGAAATTCCAGAGAAAGTTCATCGTGACGAGCATGGTAACGATCCGAAGTCCCTGGATGCCAAAAGAGCAAATCCATGTGAAGGAACCATCTCTTCCTTTGACAACGAACACCTCAAATCTGAAGAAAGTTTTCATCAAAATGAGCTAGCAATTGATGAAACTAGAGAAAAGGAAGAGGGCCATATTGAAGATGACAATGAGGACAACTGTGTTCCTGAGAATGAGCATGGTAAGGATCCACAGTCCCTGGATGCTGAAAGAGCAAATTCATGTCAAGGAACCATCTTTTCCTTTGATAATGTACATGTCAAATGTGAACAAAGTTCTCATCGAAACGAGCTAACAACTGATAGTACTGAAGAAAAGGAAGAGAGCCATATGGAAGATGACAATGAGGCCAGCTGTATTCATGAGAATGGGCATGGTAAGGATCCACAGTTCCTTGATGCTGAAAGGGCAAATCAATGTGAAGGTACCATCTCTTCCTTTGATGAACATCTCAAATCTGAACAAAGTTATCATCAAAACGAGTTAACAACTGATATTACTGAAGAAAAGGAAGAGGGCCATATGGAAGATGACAATGAGGCCAGCTGTGTTCATGAGAATGGGCATGGTAAGGATCCACAGTTCCTTGATGCTGAAAGAGCAAATCAATGTGAAGGAGCCATCTCTTCCTTTGATGGACATCTCAAATCTGAACAAAGTTACCATCGAAATGAGCTAGCAACTGATATTACTGAAGAAAAGGAAGTGGGCCATATGGAAGATGACAATGAGGCCAGCTGTGTTCATGAGAATGAGCATGTTGTGATTACAGATAAAGACAATGCAGAGAGGATTCATGTGGATGTGCAAGATAAGGATCCGCAGTCACTAGATGCTGAAATTGGAAATCTATGTGAAGAAACCATCTCTTTGTTCGACGATGGGCATCTTAAATCCAGACAAAGTTTTCAACAAATTGAGCTAACTGATGATGGCACTAAAGAAAAGGAAGTGGGCCATACAGAAGATGACAGTATGACCAACTGTGTTCAAGCAGACGATGCAGCTGTTGCTGGGTTTTCAAGCTTGTCAAACAAGAGGATTCATCACAAACTGCCTAGTTTTAATAAGAAGAAGGAAGAGAGATCTTACAGATACAGAGCCAGTCAACTTCGTCAGGGACTTTCTCTTGATTCTGAAGACTTCAGGTCAATCCAAAATTTTATTGAGTCGCAAATGGACGGGACCTCGAGTTCCATTTCAAGTGGGTCTCCCAGTCAAGGGGATTTGTCACAGAAAACATCAAACACGTTCAAGAATATTAATCGACTTGAGCGCCTCAAGAAGATGGATGAACTAAGAGATCAGCTAAATAGGCTTTCTAGCCAGAAGGGCTTGGAGAAAAGGCATCATAACAAAGGCCTTCAGTACCAGCCACAACTGAACAGCTATGATGCGGAGCGACATCTTCAAAGTGTTGATGCTGATTCTGTCCCAAGTTCCTGTACTCTAGAGTCCTATTATGGTCATGGAAAGCCACCAATGTACCCCCCGCCAAATACTTTCTCACCAACCCATCCATGCACTAAATGCCATTATGGACATGTGCAAACACACATGCCTTACAATTACGATGCTTGGGAGTTCAATTCGTATTACCAGTCCTCATATGCTGGAAGTACAATTCTTGACCATGAGTCAGTTAAGTCAAGCTACAAGGAGCAGAAGCGAGTGGTGAGAAAGCATATTTTACGGCCTCTGTCTGGTGCTTCACCATTTACAATCTGCAATAGCTGTTTCAATTTGGTTCAAATGCCATCAGATATCTACTTATCAAAAACAAAGGTAGGCAAAGTACAGTGTGGTCAGTGCTCCAAGGTTCTTGTACTATCCTTTCCTGCTGTATGTCACATGGATGCAAAGATCAGTAACGCAGTAGCACAAAAGTCAAACAAGCCGGATGACATCATAGTCACTAAGACTGATGATGCTGCTTCTTATTGTGCTGAGGGCCTAACAGGGGATCCTGTTAGTATAAACGAACAATATGGAGCATCCTTCACAAGAAGCATCTCGACTCAAGCTGGATCAGACCTTGCTGCCACACAAAGTAGCAAGAAGGTTTCAGACTCGGCACTTCATCGACTTATGGGTTATGATTCTGCAAGCCAGTTGTTACGTCACAGCAGGGTGTTTGATGATGGATATGACAGCTTTGAGTCAATGGTGCCAGTTTCCAGCAGAGTATCCAGAAGAAAGAACATGTAAGGATGAAGACTTTGGTCCGTTGCAACTAGGATAGGAAGGGCAAACATTTTTGCAGTATGGTACAGCTGTACAAGTCATAGTTATGAAGATAAGTAGACACCTTGCCTGCAAATAATTCCATAAGTTTTTCAGACAAGTTCGAGTATATTTGAGGTCATTGGTTTGTCAAATTCTTCAGTTATGGTATATATGTTGTTTATTCTTATTGTAAATTTGTCCATATTTCAGAATATAATAACATTTATTGATTGTACTCTTAATCTGTCCATACTGGGTTTAGTTCAGCTATCATTGCTCAAGTAGAAAGATATCAAAACTGTTACATCATGAAAGAAGCACCGAAAATTTGTTGCACGAGATGTGCTTCAAGCAAGGTTGACGTTGTCATAGTTCTTCCTGGTGATGCTTACGTAATCCTCTTTTCTGCAACGCATCTATGCCAATTCCATTTGTTGCATTCCAGCATTGATAGTGGCATTCCACCAAGTAATCAATGTGTCAAATCTGCCCCTATTTCTGCTGGTGAGTGTGATTGTGCGTGTGGAGGTGAAGGGGACCATTCAACCACTGAATTTAGATATGCACAAAGTGTTCTCTCCATGCATGTTAAGATAATTATCCAGCCATGTTCCTTGTCTTTGCATGACCATGCATGGTGCATTTTGTCTCATGATTGCAATAGACAAAGCTGTTACAAGTTGCTACTGGACACGATAATAGTGTCAAGTGCCAAAGGCTCATGACAGGCTAATACATCCATTGCTGATAGTATCTTGCCACTGTCCTAACAACCCGAGTGTCCTGGAAAGTTAGTTCATGTGTTATGCTTGAATTGTTCTGAGTACTACCACTGTTCATGTGTACAATGTGTGTCCTGAAGAAGAGAGCTGTACTGGCTACATAAACTGAACTTTTTCCAGTTGATTTTTGGGTCAAGTGCGTTGCTAATCTTCAGAGAAACTTATGTATGGATGGGCAGGAGTGACTCATCTGCTGGAGCCGGCTGCTCCCTGACGAGCACAAAAGCTGAAGAATTTGTTACTCTGGTTTTGCTCTTGCTGGTGGTTGTGTTTTCTTGTGGCTGGTTGTTACTTTCAGAACTGGTACGTCATAGTTGTGTGCAATGGTGGATGTGAAGGCAGAGACCGGCGGATGTTAGGTCTGCCTCCTTGATCGAAAAAATTGTCGAGCGTAAGTACTGAACACAGAATGGGAGTCCTTTGTTCTGCTTTAGAGCATCCGTAGCAGGTACTCTATAATACCATAGCAGGGAAGGAATCTTTTAGAGTGTAGTGTAAAGTGTGAAGAAATTTTAGAATGTTGGATAGAGCGAGTAGTGAATAGTGTAACAAAGTGGAAGCATAGAGTAGCCGATGTGGATGGTTTTACGATCTTATGTTGAGCAGCTTACTATAGATGTGCTGGGAGCCCTTAACGGTAGGGTTTGAAATTTAGTTTTGCACTAAAAATCTGGAACCGTCCGGTAGCGGTTTTCTAAAATCCATGAAAATTTGGTTTTTCAAATTTGGATTTGGGGGACGAAAATTGTCGGTTTCTAAGCAAAATTTAGTTGGTTTGGATCGAAAATTGTAACAGCCCAGCTGCTAAATTACGTATAGCTATGCATATCATTAGCATGTTCATTCGTTTTTATGTTGTGTTTACAAAAATTTTGTATTCAACCACCAATGCTCTATGGTGAGAACATAAGGCTTTTAATTTTAAACCCTTTGGCCAAGCCATTAGAGTAGTGAGACCTAGCCCGACGGGCATATTTCCTAAATACCCGAGCTAGCTGTAACTTGCCCGAGCAAGGTAGAGTCCACCCGAGCTCTACCGAGCAAGGTAGTGACTGTGCTGGACTTCACCGAGCTCTACCCGAGCTTAGTTGCTACCTATTCGAGTTGATTATCACTTGTCCAGGCTAAAAGATGTCCGGAGGAAGCTGCCCGAGCTATAGACGGTCGAACCGAGCAACAGAAGACCTGATCGGGCTTGGAGAAGCTTGAGTAAGCTCAGATCTATTCAAACAATTTCACCACCACATCTATTCTTTATTCCTTTTGCCCTCCGTGTATCACCGAATCTTCCATCCATTGGTCGACTTGGGCGGTCTTTGGACAAGATCATTTAATCTTCCATCCATCGGTCGACTTGGCGGTCTTCAGCAGCGACCAGACTCTCAGCTTGTCTTACCCGGAATCTGGCCCGCAGACTCTCTATTACAGGTGGGACATGGACCCACTTGTCAATGGAAGAGTATACATCTATTTAAACCCCTCTCCACCCACTTCAACCAGTTCTCACTCTCATTCTTCCCACGTCCAAATTCTGGACAGTAGCGAGAACAGCAAGCTGTTCTTCATCTCTACCTCCACCATTTTCAAATCTCTACCCAAACCACCAAGAATCCATATAGGGTGTTATATATCGTTGGAAAGTTGAAATCGTTGGCTATCCATTCCACTCCATGGTAAGCACATGCATGAAGGTTTACTATGGATTTCTCTTCCTTTTCTCTTTGCTGTTCGGTTTTGGGACAGCAAAGTCTGATTTCGTTTTCTGCCCATCTATGCCCTCTTTCTTCAAATCCAGGCCATGGAATGAGCAGGAGTAACATCTATACTTCCTAGGCTTCAAGTGCCTCCAACTCCCTTGCACGTTCACAAGGATTTGGGTGAGTTCTTGCTACCTTTCTTCATCTACTTCATTGTTTTGGACAGCAGTAAGGTTCTTCGCTGTTTTCTCATCTTGCATGTCATTTTCCCTCAAATGCAAGTTTGGAGATGGCCAAGAAGAGTTCATGCGCGAGCTAAGGAAAGTCTAGGAGGAGATCCACGCTGCTGGAAGTTGAAGGGACCTCAAGGAACAAGCTGAAGAGTTGCTGAATCGAGTTCTGAACAGAATACCATCCATCACTTCAATCTCCTCATCTTTGGACTCTCTATTGTTAAGCAAGGCCTTCCTTACTAGGTGAGAACCCAATACTCCATTTCATTTCTGCTCTTCACCATTTAGCATTCATTTCTAAGCCGTTCTCTAGTGGAAACCGAAGCATTAGAACCCCAGATCTGAAAAACAGCATGTTTCAGCCTTTCTTTTGAACAGCAGCCTAGTAAATAAATTTTATAAAATCAACCGTAGCTCGGATGAAAAAGTATTCTACATGAAAATTGTGCGCCAGGAAATTTTCTACAACTTTCATGTTAAGCCCGAGCTTAGGAGAGCTTATTAGGACCCTCAAAAGTGGCTCTTACTGAGAAACATACAAGCTAAGTGACTTTCCCGAGCTAGAGCTAGTTGAGCCCGACCTTGGTCATGCCCTAGCCGACCAAGCTATGCCATATCCGACCTTATAAACCCACTCTTGACTAAGGCAATGTCCTTCCCGAGCTAGGAGGCTCATTCCCGAGCTACCTAGGTCAATCCCGAGCTTAGTCCTTACAGCCCCGAGCTAGAATGGCCAAACTTCAAATGGCTCTATCTCACTCATCCGAACTCGGATTTGGGTGATTCTTTTTGAAAAATTTGCATTAGATCATGAACTTTCTGAATCTCTAAAAATATTTGATGTTTCTATTTGTTTGGTATTTTATTTGAATTTTATTTGATATTCTTGCTACCGAACATTAGGAGCCGACGTTTCGGAGGAGCCCGCACTTGAGCAAGGAGCTTCGTACCCCGGCCAGCAGCAACAAGGCACATATACTCCCCTCATTTGACTCACCATATTGATCCTCTATTTATGAATGCATGGTTTCAATTATGTTCTATCACTTGCCTGCATGCTGAGTTAAAATATATATGTCACCTGGTGGTTAGAACTTAGTTATCTCCTACTTAGTGGTCTATGTTTTATATCCCTATTCCTTTGTAGCCTAAGAGTATAATATTAATTGGGTTCAGTCAGCGGAAGCTTAGCCATGCTTAGAGTCAACGTGGTAAAGCGATCGATGGAGTAATTCCGTTGGTCGTACGACTTCGATTGTGAATGATTTACTATGTGATACTGGTGATGATGATGATGGATTACGTGTAAGCTCTGAGTTGGACTTGAACGGGTGATAGGGGAATGATGGGAGGATGGATCCCGGACACGTAGCCCCGTTCGAGTGAATTAAGGACCGAACATGGTGCCAATCCCTTCGAGTTACTATACGTACGACCACACGTGTATTATGGGAACACTTGGTCAATTTCCTGTGCTCGCGCCATTGGGTACCAGCGGGGCAACTTGTGTTAGAGGGTGGGGTGGCAGGGTGGACCATCCGTGGTGCGTCCTTGTGCTTGGGTGTGATGGGTCTTGAACAAATCCATTGCAACGGTTGACTCCCTCCTGCACTCGTGGAGTGGGGGTGGATGAAGTCAACTCGGATGACCCATTGGACTGGCATGTACATCTAAGAGGCTTCGGCATGGCTTGCTGTGTCGTGTGGGGAAAGTCGTACACCTCTGCAGAGTGTTGAACTGTTTGAATAGCCGCGTCCAGGGTTAAGGACGAAAACTTGCGAGGCGAGACACTGATGTTAGCTCATGGTTCAATTTGGGTACTGGTTTTAGGCATGGTGGGATAGCCGTGTCTTTCCGAGCACAGGGTTGCTCGTGGTGTATGGTCGGATAGAGACCAAGGGCGGATAGAGCCCGAGCATGTTGTGGTTATGGTCGGATAGAGACCAAGGGCGGATGGAGCCCCATGGATTTATGATGATGAATTATGATGGATACTACAAGCATTACTGTTTGGAATGTTTTTCCTCAAAAGCAATTTACAACCTACTCATATATATACGTCTTGCAAAAATGCAAATTGTGCTAAAAGTACTGCTAGCCCTTTCTTGAGTACATAATATTCATGATTGAGGATATATATTACCTCTTAGTGCTGAGTACCATCTGTACTCAACCGATGTGCTTCAATTTTCAGGTGAAGACAACCCCGTGCTTGAGTACTACTACCAAGCCGAGCACGGTGACGCTAGCGGGTAAGCGGAGTTCTAGCTTCCAGTCGGTTGCCTATGGGGTTTATGGGGGCATACCACGCTGGACTTTTGTTATTTATGATGTTCTTCCGCTGTTATTTTGGTGAACAAACTTGTATTTCCGCTACAGTAAAACTCTGATTATGTTAAAACTTATTGCTCGGGCAGCAGTTCATGTTGCCCGGTTGGATGAAAATTATGTCCGAAGATGTATGTGTTGTGCTATCGATCATTGTGAGGATATATGCGTGATGGTAGCTGATCTTGGGAGCCATCACCGGGCACATATCCGGGCACCCGGTTTACATTCGTTTCAACGAAGGTCGCCCGTGTGTACCGCTACAAGCTCGGGTTGGGAGCTAACATGCTCGGTTTGCTCTTGGGCAGCTAGTATGTTAGTTACCAACCATATGAGCAGCGAGTGGGCTATGACTTCATTAAGCCGAATGAATTCAGAAGGGGGCGCCACAAAAATCATTTGGTTTAAAAAAAAAACCGACGGTTTGATTTTCGTTTACATTGCAAACTTCTCGGTTTACATCAAATTAGAAATTGAAAATTTTGAATTTGGATCGGTAACAAATCACATTAGTAAGCCCCAGTGGCGGAGCTACCACCTGGTAAGCGTGGGCGCACGACCGGGGTGAACTGGCACGCACCGGCAAACTGTGGCCTGGGTTTTATGCGCGACTCCCCACCGCCACTGGTAAGCCCGAAACCGAGCTGTGAACCCTGGTTGACAGTAGTAATTAGCTGAGAGAGAGACAGGGGATCATTCCAGCTCCTGAAATCTGACGGCTCAAATTGTTGGCGAGGAAGCCAGGCCCAGCAGGCTACTTTAGCCTGGTGGTGTCGAAGCCCAGGAAGAAAGCTGTTGTGCAGCCCACTTCTCGTGCAGGCTGCAGCCTTGCTCCGGCCCTCCTCTCGTCTCTTTAGGCATCGTTGGCCGGCACAATTTCTTGCTACAGAAAAATAACATTTGAATTTGTAATTTTGAAAGATGTTGTTAAAAGAATCAATAGTTATGATCGTCTGGCTGATTTTTGGGGGATGATTCATATACAGCACTGAAGTAAAAAGAATTTTGTGATTTAACAGGTTGAATTTTCTTGATGTTGCACTTCTGGAATTGTAAACAGCTAGCCTTGGCTCCCCATTTAGGTAGCTCCAGACTCTAGCAAACACTATAAGCATGCCGGTGTGAGATTTCATGCATCTCCAGGGACGGTAAGCATGTATAAATGCCATAATTCTATTTTCCTCATTTTTTCTTATTCATGCGAGAATCAGACGGGTTTAATGGGAACTTTCGTTGTTCCGGATGGTTTGTTGTTACTCCTAAAGTTGACGTTTCGATGTTATACCCCTCCATGTGACAATAACATGTGGACCAGGACCAGTGTGTCATTGACACATGTAGTCCTGGCATATCTACAAATTAACATCAACTTTGGAAGTGGTATATACTTGAATCAACCCAATTTTAATAAAAAGCCAGGATTCTAGCACTGTCGCCGCTGCCCCCTCTCTCCTTCCTCTCTCTCTCCCGTCCCCTCTTTTCTCCCTCTCCCCTAACTCTGCCCGTGGCTAGATCTGCCCTTCTCTATCGGTGACGGTGAGTAGATGAGGGTCTTGGCCTTCGGGGTGTCGGCAGTGGAGGTGGCTTGCGAGTTATGTAGGGTGGGTGTTGTAGGGTGGGTGTGGTTCTAGTAGGCTTAGGTTTTAGGGGTAGTTAGGATTTTCTCGCTGGTGGAGGCTTTTGGTTCTTAGTGGCGGTTCTCGGGTCGGTGATGTCAGTTTCGCGGGCGGCTACTGGAGGTTTGTCTTCCTTACCATGTTTGCCTCCGTAGAGGCCTCACAGTGGAGGTTGTGGTGCATAGTAGAGGGCTGAGACACTCTTGTGCTGTTGCTCTTCTCTGTATTGTGGCCTTCCCTAGTGGTGGTGGTGATGTGGTTTTCGGATCGATTGTCTGCAACTTGCTTGGTGGTGGAGACGTTGATTGCGTCTATACGGTAGCCACGGTTGGGTTCCTCTATTTCACATATCGAAAAAAAAACGTTACGGTGCAAGTCGTTGGTGGAACCCTACCACTTTAAAGTCTTTGTAAAGCTTTTCTTTGGGTTTTCATTATAATCCTGCTAAGTATGCTTGCCCTATACGAATGAAATGTGTCATCTGCTTGATTAAAAAAAGGCAGGGATTTGTTGGAACGTGAGGCACGAGGCAGGGCACATCGCGTACATTGAGATGGAATGCTGTAGCTTTCCTAAGACTTTGGCGCCATGCATGCACAAATTGCGCGCATGATGCACTGACGTCGCCTTCGTTACTCGGACACATGGACCAGAGCAATCGAAAGCTGGCAGACGTACGTACGTGTGTGGACTAGCAACTGGACTAACTTCGATCACTAGTTACTCGTCTTGTCCTCGATGACCTTACCGGATCACTCTCTTCTGTACCTATCTTCTTAATTCCTCGGTCTCGATCTTACAGCTAAAAATAAAAGTATTTATAAATTATAATTTGAAAAGTTATGAGCCATCTATAGAGGATATAGACTGACAGAAAAAATATTTAAAATAGTTTTGAAAGTTTCAAGAAAAATATTAAGATCTTAAAAAAAGCTACAAAACGACAGAGTATTTGGCTTTTAAAGAAAACAAATATCTGGCTATAGATTACAATCTATATTTTATCTATAGCGAACAAGACAGGTTTTCTATACATATATTTTATAGCAGCTAGATGTCAATGCTGCTACAAAGAAACTTATAAAAGACCCTCCAAGCCCACACACAAAGGTATACAAGTGGACCTAGCTAGCTGCGCATGTGAGCCCCACGGGCCTACCAAACACCACACAACATGACACATGAAAACTTGGATTCTGAGTTGATTTGAGAGTCGAATTCCATTTCAGCTAGAACATGATTTGAAGTCTAGTTGAAAGAACTAATAAATCAGCTTCAATTCTATGCGGTCAGCTAGAATAGGTCTACATATCTTCCACTATCCATGTCGACTTCGTTTGGCCTTATTTGTTTGTCTTTATTAGTAGTAATATGGTAATTTCTGGTCATTGATCTTCTCGGATTAACGTGGAAGCTTCGAGCTAGTAACTCAGTATATATAGGCACCGAGCGTTTTACAGTCCTGGACACATACCAATTAAATCTAACTGTTGACCTTCCACGATGTGCAGGACTACACTATCAGTAATGAGAGGTAGACGGCACGAATGGCTGGTCAACGATGATTTGCTGTCGGCAGTGAAAGAGAAGGGAGGAGAAAAAATTGCTCTTCTGTGTACGTTTTAAGTACCTCTGCAAATAGAGAGGTGATATTAAGAGCGGCTTTAGCGGGTATCATTTAATGACAGTCATTAAATTATGTCCTGATTTAAAGTACGGTGAAACAAGTACTGATTCAAATTTCGGCTGTTTTTTTGAAGCACCGTATTTTTTGTGGTGGAAACGCGTGATGTGGGTGTCCGCGCAGCTCCTCGTGCATCATGCATGGATGCGTAGCAGCAACTATCATCCAACATGTCCCGGGGGCAGATTCTACCAGGTGGGTCCCACACGCAAAAGGTAGCTCCAGGAAAAGGCTGCCACGTGGACCATGGGACGATGGATACATGCAACTAGATTTTTTTTTTTTTCTGACAAGCTAGTTATCTCCTTCGTTATATAGCAATGGCACTCCCGCCATGGCCGCAGCACCAAGCTCGGCCTCGAGAATGAGCTCGCTTCAGTCGCTAGTAATGCAACGCAGCTGCAGCAGAGCTACGGCGGTGGAGCTATCCATGGTGGCGCAGCTGCTGCCGCCGCCGTCTCCGATTGGCGACGTCGGTGCGCCATGGCCGTCGTCGGAGCTCGTGGCCGAGCTGTTGGACGGCATCCACGTCGAGCACTGTCCCGTGAAGGCGCCGGCGTGCGGTGGGAGACGGCGGCGCCGGGGGAGCATGAGCGCCGCCCGGGACGACGACGACGAGAACCCCCGTCGTGGTAAAAAGAGAACAAGGTACCGTACGCGCGATCGGTAAACCTAGCCTCTATGTAGCGACATCATGCAAGCATGCATGCTAATTCTCTCTGGGATTCAATTCAAATTTCAATTAATCCGTGGATCGATGGCGGCATGCAGGAGGAAGAAGGAAGAGACGACGACGACGCTTGTGACAACCGTGCCAGATTTCGACGGATACCAATGGAAGAAGTACGGCCAGAAGCAAATCGAAGGCGCCAAGTACCCCAGGTAAATTTACTGCATAGTGCTAGCTACCTGATCGATCAGTAACTAGCTAATGGAGCACTAAGTACGCATCTAAATGAATAATTAACCGATGCTTAATTTAACCTAGAGCTAGTTTAACGTGTGTACGTGTACTTGCGCACGCACTTATTGAATTGCATCTGCAGGAGGTACTACAGGTGCACCAACAGCACAGAGCAAGGCTGCCCCGCCAAAAGGACGGTGCAACGCCTCGACGGCGACGGCGACGGCGACGGCGGCGGCGCGGCCCCAAAGTACACGGTGGTGTACATCGCGGAGCACACCTGCAGGACGGTCGAGCCGGCGGCGGCGCCGGTGATCCTCGATACCACCGTCCGTACCAACGACGTCAGGCCCGCAGCTGATAGTGCTGCCGTTGGCTCGTCCAGCACCGCCGCCGCTGCCGGGGCGGAATCTCCGGCGACCTCGTCAGACATCACATGGATCAGTCGTAGCAGCGACTGCGCCAATTCGGGCGAGTACGGTTACTACCCGCCGCACGTCGTCGACGCCGGGTTGTTCGCCGACTGGTACACGGCGTCGTCGCCGCCGGAGGATGAGGGTGCTGCTTTCCTCCGGGAGGTGGACTTCGCCGGGCCGATCCGATCGCCGGTGCACGCCGCGGCGGCGGCGGACGGTTGGATCCACGAGCTGCTCCGCAACGAGCAAATCAACATTGGCCAGATGTTTGGTATCTTATAGTTAATTAGCTCGATGCCTCCATCCATCGATCGACATGTACATTAGGATCAGATGTGACCACGCACACACGAGTTGCACGATTATGTTCGTGACGTCACCACGGCGACGTCACTCTCTTGTCGTGGGCTTGCAGATGCAGCTTGAGCTCAGCTCTAATGCTGGAGCTACGACGGCCGACGTCGCGCTTGTCTGCGTCGACGTCAGTTACTTTCTTTCAGTCCACTGCGTACGTAGCTGCTTCTTTTCTAGCAAGTCCTGTGCACGAATTACACATGTGCACATTGGTATACATATATATTCTAAGTAACTAATATAGTAACATGAAATAAAGAAGTCTTGAAGAATCTCATCATGCTAAGACTATCACTGTGAAGACATAAATAATCTCATCATGAAAGCCATCACTGTAATGAAGAATCTTTCGTGGCTAAGTAAAGCTTGCACGACATGAAGAATCCTTCGTGGCTAAGTAAAGCTCTGTCTGCGAAGTCACTTATAAAAGAGGACGCTCTGCCTGAGAAAGAAACAAGAAGATGAGAGCAGACCAAGAGCACTAAGCCACCGAGAGTTCCCCTGAGAGCTCTACCATCTTAATAGTACCAGTAGCATCAGTCTCTTGTAAAATAGCATATTGTAAGAAGGCTAGTAGAGTGCCAAACTGTAAGGTAATTTTCTCTTCCTTGTATTAACCTTCGGGGGTTCCTGAAAAGGAAAACCATATGTAAATTAATTTGTGAAATGAAGTAGTTTTCTCTTTGAAAATCCCTCTGTCTTGTTAGTTCGGTTCTATTGATTAAGTTCTTATGCTAGGGGCCCTATAGGAGAAGAACTCTTCGGTAGTTCTTAGTTGATCTCTGCATGCGGCAGATTGAGAGAGAACAAATGAGGCCGTAGAGAAGTGTTTCCTTCGGGTGGAACTGCCTGAGGAGACGATAAGAAATTATGTCATATAACTAGAACTTATGACAGATAGGGAAAGAATTAGCTACTTCTAAAACAAATTAGTAATAAATATGGTGAGTACTGAGTAGGATTTTTATATTGATATTTTATTTCCGGCTGTCTTGTTGGTTTTGCCAACCCGCAAGATCCTGTTATTAGCATAATCTCTAAGCAATGCATTAAAATTAAAAGCTAATTAGCAAAAACCAAGAATCTGAAATTTTGATAAAAGTATACTCATAGTAGGTGAAATAGTAAAGAACATAGTGCCATAAATAGTAAAAGGCTAGCAGTGGTTATAATAGTAAAAGTAGTGCTATATCCTAAAGAATATAAGTGGTTTTAATCACTTAAATCTGAATTCTCATATTGTCTAATCAGGTTTGGTTTGTGTGAGAGTATATATATATATATATATATATATATATATATATATATATATATATATATATATATATATAGATGAGATTTGCTAGTGTCTATGGATAGACGGATCTCTCGTGCTATTCATCGAAGTTTGCAAATTCTGAGATGAAATAGGCGATCGAACCGTCCATCTTGTTCATATCAATGAAATCTCGCTACACACCAAATTTCAAAAGTTTTGAATTTTTTAGTATTTGTTTCATATTTTTGAAAACTGGACTTATTGGAGGGTCCTGACTAATTAGATCAGCGATTTTCAAAATACGAAATAAATAGTAAAAAATTCAAAAAAATTGAAATTTGGTGTGTAGTGAGATTTCATCGAGATGAACAAGATGGACCGTTTGGATCGCCTATTTTGATCTCAGAATTTAAACCCGTGGATAGCACGGATCTCTCCGTCTATCCATAGCACACTAGCTATTCTCTCTCTCTCTCTCTCTCTCTCTCTATATATATATATATATATATATATATATATATATATATACATATACACACACACACACAAACTTGCGAATGCAGTATATATATAAATAAATAAATTTCTATTTACGAGCTCTATAGAAACGACGTAATGGCTATATCGAAACCATTTTTTATACAAGGAACGACCATATATGCTCTCTCTCTACTCTCTCTCCTTATTAATTGAGAGTATGATTGCCCCTTATAGGATTAAGAATTGAGAGTATGATTGGAAAATTAAGTGAAATATCAATGCATTGCAATTTTTAAAACGTTAGTACGTCGTTCACAACATGAATTCCCGGCCGGTACGGTCGTGCAGCTACATGTTACGATACACGTATCGAAATATAGAATTGTACGTGCTATATATCTCTCTTATGTTTACGATGGAGATATGACGTATACAAATGTAACACATATCGGATTAATTGACGTATACACTTGAGTGGTTAGATTTGTGTGAAAGTTTAAGACTTTTTATAGAGATAATAATTTGAAGTCGTATTAATTAGCTATGTAAGCTATATAGTCCATGTTTAATCCGAATGATAACTATTTTTCATACATGGATGTGCAAATCTAGTATAGTTAATATGTTTTGGATACATAGTCGTATTAAGTTCTAACATATATAGTCTACGTTAGATACGCAGTCGTATTGGTTTTGAACACGTAGTTGTACTAGCTAGTCATGGTAAGTTGCCGGCGGTTGGGAGTACGGGGCCCCAGGCGCCGAGCTTACTTGTTGAATGTAAGGATCAACCGACATCTTTCCTGTGGGCTCGGGGGCTTTTGAGAAGACGAACTTCGATCAGGCAGCCATTAGCAGCAAGCACACATGATTTAGGCTGGTTCGGGCCCCTCGTGTGGAGGTAACAACCCTACGTCCAGTGATGTCTATAGGAGATACGAGAAGGATTACAGGAGAGATGAGTTTTCTACAGTGGGAAGATGAGCTTCGGTCTCTCTGTGTTTTCTGGCAGCTAACCTCCTTATGTGCAGCAGCACAATCTATTTATACACGGGTGTGATCGGCGTCCTAGTGAAGGTGACGCCCTATTATCCAGCGGTATGGAGAAGGCGCCCTGTTGTCCGGCGGTCCGAAGCTTGTCTTCGTACTGCGTCATTGCCATCATTCGTTCTTACGGAAAAACGGCATGGGAACAGTGCGACGAGACGTGAGTTGGTGGCCGCAGTCCTCTACATTCGACGGGACGTAATGGTCCTTGAAGACGTCAGAGCATTTAATGCCGCGGATGGGGGAGGCCGGTGCCCGGCCGAGGAAGGAGCGACTCGGACTCCGGTCCGGGCAAGGTCAGGCGTGCCCGGGCACGAACGAGAATTTCCTTGCTTGGGCGAGGCCGGCATTTTAAGTGAGGAGTGATAATTCAAACGTTCCTCCCGGTCCCCGTCATCTAGCCCCCGAGCCTCGAGTGGGGGATTCAGCCGGATCTCCCCTCGAGGTTCCGAATTGTACGCCGAAAATCCGGGGGTCGGACGTTTGGACGGGACCAAGGCATTGCCCGATCAGCCGAGCAAGGGCCATTCGAGCAGGACTTCAGATTAGCTTTATCGAAAGGCCTCCCGAGCAAGAATTTGGGTCAGTAGAGCAAAGGCTAGCCGAGCAAAACTTCGGGTTGGCCGAGCAAAGGCAACCCGGGCAACACTTCGGGTTGGCCGAGCCAAAAAGCCACCTGAGCAAAAGGCCATCTGAGCAGAAGGCTACCCGGGCAGAACTTCTGGTCGGCCGAGCTAGGGCCGCCTGAGCAGAACTCCGGGTCGGCCAAGCAAGGGCCGTCCGAACATAATTCCAAACGTCGGTCTACCAACGGTTACTTGTGAGTGGGTCTGCGGTTTTAAGGCGACGTGACAGCGACGCGGCGCGATTCGAGATTCTGGGCGGTTTCTTTAGTGGGAAAGGATAAAAACCGTCGTTCTCTTCCCACCCAGTACGCGTCCTTCTTCCTTGGGGGGTGAGGAACAAGTTCCGGGCAGCCCCCCTGTCCGTGCCGCGGCGCAGAGTGATGCTGCTCGGATTCCGGGCCTGGAAGTGCCCGGGGTTGGAGTTGTGGACTGCGGCCAGAGCGACCCTGCGCGGGAGTCTGCTGTGGCGGAGGTGGCCGGAGCCCCTCAGTCCCCGAGTTCGGGGGGTTCTCGGACAAGGGGCGCCGAGGCGGAAATGGCTTTGGTGGTTCGTGCCCCGAGCGCGGGGCGAGAGGTGACCGGGGAGGCTCAGCCCTCGAGCTTGGAGGATGTCCGGGCCGGTCCTGTGGAGGCAGGAACGGCTGGGGCGGTCCGGACTCCGAGCACGGAGGGCGCCGCTTCTTCAAGCTCGGGGAACATCCGTGTCGGCCCTCGGCCCAAGCTGAGGGTGCTGCTCGAGCGTCACCGTCATGAGGTAATTTCTTACTACGAGTAACCTTTTGCTTGTAATTTTGCTGATGGCTTCTTTGCTTGCAGTTGTCCGTTGAGGTAGATGATTGGGCCGCGAGCATAGAAGCTCGGTGTCAGGCTAAGGTGACGGCGGTGCGCTCCGAGCTTGCGGAGGCCCAAACGGAGCTCGCCTGGGTCCGGAACGAACTCGAGCATGCTTTGGAGTATGCTCGGGGTCTAGAGAGGAACTCTCGGTCACAGGAGGAGCTTGAACGGGTCCGCAAGGAGCTTGAGGAGGAGCGGCAGCATAGCCGGGCGGAGGCCAAGAGGGTGGCGAAGCTTCGTGAAGAGATCCGGCCGGGGCGTGAAGCCCAGATCGAGGTTCTCCAGCTTCGAAGTAGTCTTGAAGACGTGGAAGCGGAGCTTCAGGGCCTGAAGAGTAAATTTAGGGGGTAGTGTGCGTGGTGTTACATGTGTTTGTAACGAACACTTTTACTTAATTACAAGATTTTTTTTTATCTCTCCTGCGCATGCTTACATAGTTTTGAGAAAGAATATTTACGGTACTACTTGCTGCCACATACCCACCCAGCCCCCTCGTGGGATCGGGTCTTTAGTCGTCACTTACGAGCAAAAGACCGTACACGCTGGCAACTGTAGGTAGGAGTACGCGAAGGAGGAGGCGTCGCGCGAAAAGGCGATGTCGGCCCTCGCAGGCCGAGTCCTGCCCCTAGTTGCGAGCAAGAGACCGGGCACACGGCGAGTGGGCACCGAGGGTGCATAAAAAGGCGATGTCCAGCCCCTCGTGTGGCCGAAGTCTTTGCCCCGGTTGCGAAAGAAGAGACCGGCACACGGCGCAGCCGGGCAGCCGAGGTGCAAAAAGGCGATGTCGGCCCCTCGTGTGGCCGAAGTCCTTGCCCCGGTTGCGAGCAAGAGACCGGGCACACGGCGAAGCTAGCTAAGCGAGGGTGCGTAAAAAGGCGATGTTCAGCCCCTCGTGTGGCCGAGTCCTTGCCCCCGTTGCGAGCAAGAGACCGGCACACGGCGTAGCAGGCACCGAGGGTGCGCAAAAGACGATGTCCAGTCCCCTCGTGTGGCCGAGTCTTTGCCCCTGGTTGTGAGCAAGAGACCGGGCACACGAAGTAGCCGGGCAGCCGAGGGTGCGCAAAAAAAGCGATGTCCAGTCCCCTCGTGTGGCCGAGTCTTTGCCCCTGGTTGTGAGCAAGAGACCGGACACACGAAGTAGTCGCGAGTTCGAGCCACTAACTCCGGATTTCAATTGGGTTTCGGGATCGAAATCTGCAAGGCGCCGCCGAGAACTTGCCGGAGCGATGTGCTATCGGCTTATCCGAGCAATGGAATTCAGGGCGGGGCCCATTTTCAGATCCGTCGGCCGCTTTAGAAATCGGTTTAGGAAACAAGAACTCGTGCTTGGGTAGGACAGGAAAAAAGGATCGAAGACCCTGAACGAAAAAGAACTCAGACTATCATTCCTCTTTATTTAACAGACTCGGGAATTTCGAGGAATCGTCGTTCGAAGATCCCTTAGTTAAATAAGGAGGGATAGGCTAGAAAAATACGGGGGGTTATGCGTGGAACCTGCGTAGCTGGGCGACATTCCATGAGTTGCTGAGAATTTGCCCGTCGGGGAAGGCGAGGCGGACAGCCCCTGGGCACGAAGACGAGACAACCGTGAAAGGACCCTCCCACCTTAGGGTTAGCTTGTTGGCGCGTGATAGGTCCTGGACACGTCGCAGAACCAAATCGCCGTTTTGCAGAGTCCTTGGTCGGATAGATCGGGCGGCGTGCCTGCGCAGAGCTTGCAGGTAAACCGCTGATCGGACGAGTGCTTGCTCGCGCTTTTCCTCGGATAGGTCGAGATCGAGCAACCTGCCCTGGTGATCTTCGGCCTCCTCTGCGAGGTCCACGCGAGGCGACCTTAGAGTTATCTCGGTCGGAAGCATGGCCTCGGTGCCATATACGAGCCGGAAGGGCGTTTCGCCCGTGGCTCTGCTAGGGGTGGTGCGGACAGCCCACAAGACGGAAGGGAGCTCGTCGACCTAGCCTTGCCGCAGCTTAGAAAGCCGGTCGAAGACCCGCTTCTTGATTCCTCGGAGGATCTGCTCGTTGGCTCGTTCGACAGCCCCGTTGCTCTGTGGATGAGCTAGCGAAGCAAATCTTAGTGTCAACGTTTTCGCAATATTCTTGGAACAGCTCGCTGGTGAACTGAGTCCCGTTGTCCGTGATCAGTCGGCTGGGAACGCCGAACCGTGTGACCACGTTATTGCGGAAGAATTTATTGGCCGCCTGGGCCGTAATGCCAGAGACCGGTTCAGCCTCTATCCATTTGGTGAACGTGTCAATGGCGATTTAAAAGGTATCGCGATCCTTCGCCCTCCTCGGGAACGGGCCTAGGATGTCGGTCCCGGTAGAGAACGGCCGGTGAGGGAATAGTTTGAAGGGCGAGGTGGTTGGTGCACTGCGCCGCATGGAATTGGCATGCCCGGCAGGTGGTGACGATTTCCCGAGCGTCACCCAATGCCGTGGGCCAATAGTAGCCCATCCTGAAGGCCTTGCCGACGAGCGTTCTGTACGAGGAGTGAGCTCCACAGATACCCTCGTGTAGGTCCCTCAGCAGGAATTTCCCTTCTTCCTGGGAGACGCACTTAGAGAGAACTCCGAGTGCGCCTCTTCGGTACAGAGCACCTTCCACTAGCCTATATAGTGGAGCTCTCCTGATAAGCCGAGATTTCTCGGCTTCATCCTCGGGCAATGTCCCGCGCGCCAAGAACTGGATGAATGGCGTCATCCAGGTGGCGCTTTGCTCGAGGAGGGAGACGTTGCCGTGCGCCTCTTTTGCCTCTTCTCCGGAGGGAATAGAGGGCTTTAGTAGGTGCTCCACGAGCACCCCTGTTGGGACAGGTTCTTGTGAGGTGCCCAACTTGGCAAGTTGGTCGGCCAGGGTATTTGCTCTCCTAGGCACGTAAAGGATTTCGAAATTCCTGAAATTCCTTTCCAACTTCCTCACCTCGGCCAGGTAACGCGCCATTGAGTCATCGAGCATCAAACTCCTTGTTAACACGGTTTACGACCAGCAGTGAATCCCTTTCACGGTTAGTCGTCGGACTCCTAGCGCAGAGCATGCTCGAACTCGCCAAGAGGCCTTCATACTCCGCTGCGTTGTTGGTTGCGCGGCGCAATTGTATGACGATCGAGCCGCTATCCTTGAGGAGAGATCAGCACAACTCCAGCCCCCGAGCGCTCAAAGGAGCGCGAGCCGTCGAAGAGTATCGTCCAATGGGGTTCATCGGCGCCCTCGGTCGCATGCTCGGTCGGGGGGGGGGGGGGATTTGTCCATTCCGCCATGAAATCCGCCAGTATCTGAGACTTGATCGCCATCCGGGTAACGAAGTTGAGGTCGAATTCCCCGAGTTCTATTGCCCATTTGGCGATGCGCCCGGAAGCGTCGGGGTTCCTGAGAACTTCCCTTAGTGGGAAACTGGTCGGGATCATGATTGGGTGAGCTAAGAAGTAGTGGCGAAGCTTTTTAGAAGCCATGAGGAGGGCGTATAGGAGCTTCTGGACTTCAGGGTAACGCTCCTTGGGTCCATGAAGCACCTCACTTATGTAGTATATGGGCCGCTGATTCCCCTCCCGCTCGGCCACGAGCACGGCACTTACTGCATGGGGGGAGGCCGCTAGGTAAAGCAGCAGAGGTTCTTGCCCCTTTGGAGTGACCAGGACGGGCGGGCTCGATAGGTACTTCTTAAGTTCCTTGAAGGCGTTGTCGGCTTCCTCGGTCTAGACGAAGCCGTCGTGTTTGCGCAAGGCCTTGAACAATGGTAGTCCGCGCTCACCGAGTCGGGAAATGAAGCGGCTGAGGGCCGCCATCCGGCCAGTGAGCGATTGGACCTCCTTTACACTTGAAGGAGCCTGCATCCTCTCGACGGCTTTGATTTTTTCCGGGTTTGCGCCAATGCCGGACGACCCAATGACATACCCGAGCACCATGCCCGTGTGCACATCGAAAACACACTTCTCCGGATTCAGCTTTATCCGATGTTTTCTTAAATTACAAAAGGTTTCTTCGAGGTCCCGGATATGGGCCTCGGCTAAAATACTTTTGACAACTATGTCGTCTACATAGACTTCTAGATTCCGTCCGATTTGATCGGGGAAGGTCTTCTGCATCAAACGTTGGAAAGTGGCCCCCGCATTTTTCAGACCGAAAGACATGGTCGATAGCAGAAGGTGCCGAAGGGGGTGATGAAGGCAGTCTTCTCTTCATCCTCCCGCGATAGGCTGATCTGGTGGTACCCGGAGTATCGCCCGTAAAACTCATCGGTAAGCTTCGCGTCGCGTCGACCAACCGGTCTATGCAGGGAGAGGAAGTTGTCCTTCGGACACGAGCCGTTGATGTTGGTGTGATCAACGACATCCGCCACTTCCGTTCTTCTTTCTTACCACGATCGGATTTGCCAACGGTCGGAGTGCTCAACTTCACGAATGAAGCGGCCTTCAACGGCTTGTCCGGTTGCTCCTTGATGACATCGGCCTTCCATTGCGGAATCTCCTCGGCGCTTAGCGCCTTTTTTTATCAGTGAACCGCCGGCTGTGCTCGATCACTTCTCAGGACCCGGGCATATCGGACGGCTCCCATGCGAAGACGTCGGCGTTTGCCCGGAGGAAGGTGACGAGCTTGTTTTCCTATTTCGGATCCAAGGCGGCCCCGATGTAGACCACCTTTGACGGGTCCTCATCGGAGACCGGGATGTGCTTTGTCTGCTCTTAGGGCTGGAGAACGACCTTGGGCCGAGCGGGCTTGCGGGAATCTTGCTCGAGCCCGCGCTCCGGGAGTTGGCCGACCAGGGCCAGTGCCATCTCGTCGCACTCCAAGGCAACCTTGTGGTTGCCCCTGACGGTAATTACCCCTTTTGGCCCTGGGAGTTTGAGGCAGTGATACGCATGATGCGTGGCTGCCATGAACTTGGCGAGAGCCGGCCTGCCGAGGATGGCGTTGTAGGCCGACTCAAAGTCAACTACCTCGAAGGTGACCAGCTCAGTCCGGAAGTTGCTCGGGCTGCCGAAGGTCACGGGTAGGACGATCTGCCTGAGCGGGGTCATGGACGTGCCCGGGATAATGCCATGGAAGGGCATAGCAATATCTTTGATCTTGGATCGGGGGATTTGCATCTCGTCCAAGACCCGGGCGGAGATCAGGTCCAAAGCGCTCCCCCGTCGATAAGTACCCGCCTAACCCTTGTGTTATTGATGGTCGGGCAGAGCACGAGGGGGAGCTTCTGAGGCTTCGTCATTCCCGAGGGACAATCTTCCCGGGAGAAAGAGACGGTCGTTTCCGACCATCGGAGTTGTTCGGGGACCGAGCTGCCTCGATCTACGCGGCAGACCTTGCGCGCCGCGGCCTTCAACTCCCGTCGGGAGGAGTAGGCCACGGACCCCCAGAAGATCACCGCGATGTGGTGACTCGGCTTGGGGTATTCTTCGCTCTCCTGGCCCTGGGGGTCGGAGTGCGGCTCGGTCTTCCAGTCGGGGCCGCTTTTTTCGGCGTCCGGAAGGACGGGCATGGGCCCCCGGCCGTTGTAAAAATCCTCGAGCCGAGCAACCCAGGTGCGGCAGTTGCGGAGATCGTGCCCGTGCACCTGGTGTAATGGACAGAAACGGCTGCTCGAAGGCCCTTGCGGCCCGTGTTTCTGCCCGGGGTTGCCCGGCCGTTGACCACCCACTTTCCCCGGGGAACGGCGAGGCTTCTTCGGCCTCGGTGTTTGGGGCAGAGACGACTGCTCTGGAATGGCGGCCACCATTTTGGCCGCTTTCTTTTTCTTCTTCTTGGCCTTCTTGTCGGATTTCTTCTTGTCCGAAGAATCCATGCCCGGCTACGGAGGCGCCTGGCCGGCTCCGAAAAGGCGCTTTCTTTCCACGGCCTCCTCGGCGTTGATGTAGCGTTCCGCCGCTTGGAAGAGTTCGCTGGCCGAGGAGCCGGAGTATAGCTTGAGATCCTGAGTGAAGCGGACGTTCTTAACGCCTTCGGTGAAGGCTTCGACGACTGCTTCATCCGGGATGCTCGGAATCGTGCTCCGTACCTGGATGAACCTCCGAACATAGTCTCGGAGACTCTCGTCCTCCATCTGGACCACTCGTTTGAGGTCCTGCGGCCTCCCCGGGACAAGACCGAAATTCGCTCGCAGGCCTCGCCTGATTGTGCCCGGTGTGGATGGAACCTTCCGCGGTTGAAGAGCCAAGCGCGGTGGCCCTTCCAACACAGCCGGGAAATAGTTCACTATTACTCCTTCATTACCACCGCCGCCGTGGCGATGGTAGCGTGCGAGAGGAACTCGTCCGGTTTTGTGTCCCGTCGAATCGCTTCGATGTGGCCCGGTTTGAACAGGCGCCACGCCGCTTCGAATGGCGTGGAGAAAGCGGGGCACCCGTGGGCTTCGCCGCATCGTGCCGCGGCGTTATGACCTCGTGCCCCAGAGGCCGAGGCGTGAGAAGACGTCGCCGCGCCGAGTGTCGGGGGTACCCGGCAGGGTTTCGCCCTGGTTGGTGCGAGGACGGCGCTCGCCGTGAGCGCCTCTTGCCCGGGACTCGGGGTAACCCCGTTCCCGGGCGGAGTCGTGAGTCGAGCCGCTGTCGTGGCGACGCTCGCTTCACCGAACATCGATCGAGGGACGATCACTATGTCAGTGGGATGTCCTGTCATTCGTTCGCCGGTCAAGGTCCCGGCGAAGATCGTGACGAAAGTAGCTACCCCTTGGGGTTTGGCTCTTCCGGGAAGTACTCCGGGAGTCGGCGGCGCGAGGAAGATTGCCGGCCAACTGCTCCGGCCTTTCGGCCACGGCGACGCCTAGCTCGGCAGCCTGGTCGAAGTCTGGCCGGAGGTCACATACCACGTGTGCCAAGGCCCAAAGGCGCTGGCGGCTCCTACCGATCGGATCGGAGGAAAGGGACGGAGGTGGCGACCCCGGTCGTGGCGAGTGGGGAGCTGGCCGGGTGCTCGGCCCCGGGTCATCGCGACGGGTCGCCAGAGCGATCGTCGAGTGGCCAGCTAGTCAGCAGCGGCGCCCAGCGGTGACGCGACTTCGCCCTCCCGAGCTGCGGGAGCGAGGACGCCGCCGGTGTTCGCCATGTGGGTTTTCACGGAACGCCGCGCCGGGCATGAGGCGTCATGACCATGTCCCCACGGAAGCGATCTCGTGGTCGGAGTCGACGGAATGTCGGGATATCGACTTCGCATTTAACCGACGCCTTGGCATACGGTGGGTGTCTCTGTCCAGTAACTCTCGGAACTGGAGGGGCTCGAACGCACTCGAGCCCGGCTCACCCGCCGGCGGCAGACATCCATGGGGAGGGACTCGCCATGGTGTGTCCTTCCGGATCGACGATCCGAGCGACCTCGATGTCGGACCAATACTCGTCCAAGTCGCCGAGGTCGTCGGTTTAATATCTTGGTTGTCCTAAGAGTTCGCCATTCTCAAGGACCTTTGCTTGCGAAGTTAATCGACGATCCTCACGGACGGCGCCAAATTGTCGGCGGTTGGGAAGACGGGGCCCCAGCGCCGAGCTTACTTGTTGAATGTGAGGATCAACCAACCTCTTTCTGGCGGCTCGGGGCTTTTGAGAAGGCGAACTCGATCGGCGACCATTAGCAAAGAAGCACACATGATTTAAGTGGTTCGGGCCCTCGTGTGGAGGTAACAACCCTACATCCAGTGATGTCTATAGGAGGTACGAGAAGGATTACAGGAGAGATGAGTTTTCTACAGTGGGAAGATGAGCTTCGGTCTCTCTGTGTTTTCTGGCAGCTAACCTCCTTATGTGCAGCAGCACAATCTATTTATACACGGGTGTGATCGGCGTCCTAGTGAAGGTAACGCCCTATTATCCAGCGGTATGGAGAAGGCGCTCTGTTGTCCGGCGGTCCGAAGCTTGTCTTCGTACTGCGTCATTGCCATCATTCGTTCTTACGGGAAAACGGCATGGGAACAGTGCGACGAGACGTGAGTTGGTGGCCGTAGTCCTCTGCGTTCGACGGGACGTAATGGTCCTTGAAGACGTCAGAGCATTTAATGCCGCGGATGGGGGAGGCCGGTGCCCGGCCGAGGAAGGAGCGACTCGGACTCCGGTCTGGGCAAGGTCAGGCGTGCCCGGGCACGAACGAGAATTTCTTTGCTCGGGGGAGGCCGGCATTTTAAGTGAGGAGTGATAATTCAAACGTTCCTCCCGGTCTCCGTCATAAGTTTTTTTAATCTATGTGGAATTTGTAATTTTATTGATTATGATAAGCTCTAATATAGTCTATATCTAATACGAAGGATACAATAATAACTCTAATGCCGTTAGATCAACAATGTTATAATCTAGTCCTACTATAATCGATGATGTAGATTTTTCTATTTTTCTATGGTTAACATAAGTATTTCTTGTATATTAGAGCAAAATGATGACTATGTTCGCTTCTATTTTAATAATATAATAACATTTTTTTTTGTTGCTGAAGTTCAGTCGGCTGAAAACTTTTTTTTTTCAGTCCATCGTGGCTGCCGTCCACTGGTGCTTGACATTTGTATAGGTGGTGACATGACCAGCACGGAGCGTGCGTGTGTGTGTGTCCCAGCATATGAACTAGGCAACGTCCATGCGAGCATGTGATCCGTACATTAACCTTGTCACTGATGGCTGCGTCTCTGGTTTGCATTGATGTTACTTTTTAGCAACGATCTTTCTAGTGTAATTTTCTTTACAATTTCACTGATTCATAGTCACATGAAAATTTGTGAAATCCCAACCACTCTGAAATTGCAATTCTAGCTAATGCACAATTTTAACATACTTATACGTACTGTAACTTTAAGATCTGATTTTTTGTCTAAATTTCTTTTGTGCTAATGAACTCAGTAAAGTTTTTTTTTATTTCGTAGGGTTTAATAAAGTTAAATATTTTGTCTAGGCTTTATTTTTTATATTTTATATTTTTATTGAGGTTCATCTTTACTAAACCTTTTGTCTAGGGATTTTTTGCATTTTTTGTATTTCGCTGCTGCTGATAGTGCTGCCCTTGGCTCGTCCAGCACCGCCGCCGGTGCCGGGGCGGAATCTCCGAAGACCTCGTCGGACATCACATGGATCAGTCGTAGCAGCGACTGCGCCAATTCGGGCGAGTACGGTTACTACCGCCGCACGTCGTCGACGCCGGGTTGTTCGCCGACTGGCACACGACGTCGTCGCCGTCGGAGGATGAGGGTGCTGCTTTCCTCTGGTAGGTGGACTTCGCCGGGCCGATCCGATCGCCGGTGCACGCCGCGGCGGCGGCGGCGGACGATTGGATCCACGAGCTGCTCCGCAACGAGCAAATCAACATTGGCCAGATGTTTGGTATCTATAGTTAATTAGCTCGATGCCTCCATCCATCGATCGACATGTACATTAGGATCAGATGTGACCACGCACACACGAGTTGCACGATTATGTTCGTGACGTCACCACGGTGACGTCACTCTCTTGTCGTGGGCATGCAGGATGAAGCTCAGCTCAATTAATGCTGGAGCTACGGCGGCCGAGCACTTGTCTGCGTCGACGTCAGTTACTTTCCACTCTTTCAGTCCACTGCGTAGGGGTGAAAACCGGTCGGCTACAGTAGGTCATCTCTTATCCATAGAATGTTATCCAAAAAAAAGCTTAGATATTATCTATCGGATATTATTTGTATCATACTGTATCCGCCTAAAAATATTCGGATATCCACAACATTATCCAAATCATTATCTGGGTTAGTTCGAACGGTCAGAAATTATCCATACCATTTTCATCCCTACTGCCGAGTACGCCGACTACGAGACAGGGTATAACGATGGAGCTTCTGGCTACTGGTGTGTTCCCAGTCAGATGTCTGTGACGTATGGATAGGTTTATCGAGCCGTCATTTAATTTTCTATCTTCCGCTTGCTATTATTAATATTAAGACAATTATTATAATAATTGACTTTTTTGCCAAGGTACTTTATTTAGTTAATTGTTAAACAGCAAAGTGTGATTCCATTATACTCTAACTATGCGTACTAGATGTGATCCATTGGGACTAGTACTGTAAGGCACGAGGAGTCGGTTTTGCTAGATCAGGCCCCAACAATTGTCCACACCTAAGCAAGAGTGTTCAGAGTCTCAACTTGTTCAAGGATTGTTGGTTCCATGCTTCCTAGCAGCCAAACAAGTACCCTGTCATTGATTTGTTTGCCGCCAACATCATTCTTGTTTATTTCTTTCCCATCTAATTCTAATAAGCCCTCATACCTATGAGGGCTTAGGATTAACCGAACATGGCAAGCCCAGCTGATATAGTTTCCTGGTCCTGATAATTTCACTGGGTTGGACTCAAGTGTATGTTTCAGAGTCTCAGGGATGACCTTTAGCTGTTGCTGTTGCTGATGTTCCATCATTTTAATAAAAATTTCATAGAGTTTACTGACACTACCTTCCTCTGTTCTTTCTTCACTAGTGTCCCCCATGATCTCGCACAGATTTATACAACAAAGACTGCAGCTAGATATTGCAACAATTTACTAACCAAGAGATGCTTCAAGTAGCACACAGGCTAACCTTCAACTCTGCTTGAAGCCCAGGCTCAGTGCCTTCACTTGTAATCTAACTAATCAGTGACATAAATCCCAAAATGCTCCAACTATCTGAGAAACAAAGCATAGGCTAGAAGCAAGCAAAGGGATGGAAGCAAAGTACTGGACAACCCGGCCGTAGCACGAAGACTTCGAGCTGCCGCTGCTCTGCCCAAGGTACGCTGCTCTTAGCTGCTGCCGCAGCCCACCTAGTCACTGCTCCTAGAGCCTCCGTCGGCGCTTGCGCCTCACTTGCAGCCGATGCCGCCGGAACCCAAGCTGCTGCTCTGCTACTGCGCTAGCAACAATCTGCGACTGGCCGGACTCGATGTCGCTGCTGCACGCGGACTCAAGCTTCTTGGAGCAGGTGCTGTCGTCGGCTCGGCCACTATGTGTCGCTCTGCACGCTGGAAGCCGGAGCTCCACACGAACTAGCCACTGCTGTTTGATTCGGCCGGAATCCGAGCACCGCCTCTTTGGATCACCATGAGCTCACACTGGATCGATCCGCTCTGATACCATATTGACAGATTTGGGGATTCAAAGCTACAGCCATGGAGCAGAGAGAGCAAGAGAGAGCAACAGGATGGGGAACTATTTCTTTCTCGATACTTTCCTTTCCAGTTTATATGGTGAAGTATAATATCTAGCTATATTCTTACACTTAGGTCCTCCATTTATTAACTAATTACATCTAACACCACCAACAGAATGTTATAAGATTTGCAATGTTCTTGCTATATAAATATGAATCCTGTTGAAATTTTCGATGGCCTTATTGGGGAAGTCTGAATTTTTTGAAACTTGCCACCCAAAAACTGATATAAAATTATTGGCCAAAATTAGTCAAAAAAAAAAAATCTGAAAATCAGCGTGGACAATCAACTCCGGCGAAAATTTAAAACCATTTACTGGGTCCGTGGTACTAACCCCTCCATCTCTTTAAAACCATTTACTGGGTCCGTGGTACTAACCCCTCCATCTCTTTCTTTTCTTCCACCGGAGACAATTACAAGAAGAAGAGAGGGGAGGCACCCCTGCGCGCGCCACTCTAGGACGACCGCTCGTGCTTGCGTGTGTCGGCTCGAGTCATGCCGCTATGCCATGATGTGGCCTGGTCGACAATTGCATGAGCTAGAACCACGAAGCCTCTCTTCATCGGCGTTGCCGTCAATGACGCCTTGCCCGCCTCTGCCTATGCACAACTACCTTGGTTGTGCCACCCCCTGAAGTTACTCCATTAATTGACGGATTTCGCTTTTTTGTTTGTTGCAACTAGTGTTTTTATTTGAAATAATGTTTGTTGCATCTCTTATTTTTGTTTATTGCAATAAATAGTCGCAACAATTTTTTTCGTTGCAAGCTTAAACTCAGATTGTTGTAGCCATCTTCTTGATTATGCAAGCTGCGGAATGTGGTGGGCGGACAACAATTTTTTTTGTTGAAAGTTTCAATACAAATATTTCATCGAATCTTTTCTATTGTGTTGCATAAGTTAGACTTTTTTATTGCACAATGTATTGCAAAATGTTGAATTGGGGCATCCATTTTTTTGCTTCCCATAGAACGTCCCATATATATACAAACAACTATATGCAATAATTTAACAGTTTAATTACGAGACATATTTTTCCATCCTTGGTACTTCATGTGGACCTCGAGGTAACTTGAATGAAAACCATTTATTAAGCTAGGTCCAATGACTTTTAAGACTTTATACCTTTATTATACCTCATGGTACCTCCTTGTATCTCATGTCACTTGATGGTATTTTCGATCTAAATCGTTAATCAGACAGACTAGATCCAACAGTTGTTAAGACTCGGTACCTCTAGCACCCCTTCACAGGTGGTATATAAACGCCCTAGTTATGAATTGGATTGATGGGCCGGCCAGCATGTATATGCGCACTCGCACCAAAATTGGTCGATTAGGCCGGGCTGAAACTGCGGATCATTGAAATTTTGTTGGTGACGTCACCAGAGTGACCTCACTCTGCTGTCGTGGCCATACAGCTGCCTAGCTCGATTAAAGCATCTCTAGCCAAGACTCCAAATTCCTCGTCTATAATACTATTATCTACCAGAGACTTTATATCCAAAAAATCAAATGAATAATATTTGCAACTCCTACTGGAGATGCTCTTATCTGCTAGGGCTACCTGCAGCCAGCCGACCCCTTGTATGTGTCAACGTCACTTAATTTCTTCAATCCACTGCGTAGCCGCTTCTTTTCTGTCTAGTCCTATGCACATCGTGATACACAAACGATCCGGAGCTTGGACAAGCCAGCAACCATTTTGCGCCTACCACTGACCCCCTCCCTGTTTCGCCGTCGCCAGTGGAGAAGTTGTGCAGGTTTAGAGGTGGCTCCATCACTAGTGTCATGGGTGGCCTTGTGTTCCATGTATGTTTGCATAATGGTATAAGCCGGATGACTCTAAAAGCAAAGGAGATGATTTAGTTAAAGTGGGCATTCCTCATAGCAAGGGTTTCCTAAATCCAAAATCGAATCAAGAGAAAGCGCTAAAAACGAAGGTTGTAAGATCCGCTACAACTATCAGTCGATCTGGTACCTTCCTCAAGGTACTCAACAACTAGAGTCATCTCCCTTTCTCCTTTTAGCTTTAGTCGGCTTATTCGAAGTTCTTTCAAACCAATTAAGTTGTTAGGCGCTCCCATGAGAAACACAACTTTGATCACCAATTTGTATCGTATACTAGAGTTATAAAACCTAATGAAGTTAGTTTTTTATGAAAATTTCTTTTCAAGACAAATCTATAGTGCACACGTACTATTTTGATATGTTCAATCTAAATACCGAAAAAGTGTCATTAACCCTAATTTAGAAGGTATGATACTCAAAACGATATTCATTTTGTGTCCGAAAAGATCAAATTGCATCAGATGTCACAAAATCGATGATCCGTTTCAATTAATATGAACCGTCGAAAACTTCCATGCGTTTTCCAAGATAAAATCTGCTTAGTCTCACGGCGGCCGGTTCAGCCGGTGACTTTACATATATAGACGAAACAGTACTACGACATTCTGTCTTAATAGCTGTGGACGGCAATTGAAAAACAATTAATCACTAGCTAATCAACGACAAGCTTATGCTACCGCACCATATCTAATATCATATATAGGCGTGGGATTACCCAAATATGATTCAGCCATCAAAAATCGATCTTTGACTGCTTTTTTTCTAGGATTAATTAGATATACACCACTATAAAGTTATAATATTACAGATTTGCTACTGTATGTGTCAATGACATGCATGATCTCTAAACCTACAATTTTGCAGTGTCTATCTAAATTACCCTTTATCTATGATGTCTTGCACTATCCTTGAAGGTACCACAAGGTATTACGTAAGGGGTACATTGGGTATTATGAACTTTCGACGGCTTAGACGACTGTCACTACGGCGCCGGAGGTGGCCATACGAATGGCGATGCATATTGGTCAAACGGTTACAAGGGGTGGCGTCATGTGTAAATACAAAGGAGAGACAAAGAGTCAGCCGCCAATGACAGGCAACCGTTGACGTCTTGCTAGCTTAGTGAGGTGAAAGAGGAGAGAGGTAAATGCCATATTTACCTTTTGCATATTTGAAAATACAACCTTTTAACAATCTTAAAATCTAGCTAACTAAATGTTCGGCTATGGTTTGAGATGTCATGTGGAACCTTTTTGTTTTCAATTTGAAACCGAGTTAGATTTCCCTGTCTATGGACGTAGGTAGAACGGTGTAAATACAAAAGTGTTTACATCAGAACAGCAGGACATGAACAAACAGCACCACGTGACTGCGGTTGTGCCCTGCTGATGGCATATGACACCTTCGTACTCCTGTTGTTCCATCGACTGAGATTCTGAGAGTGCTTGTCACCTCTTAAAAGTACCTTTTTTTCATAGTGTATACTCCCTCCGTTCATAAAAGAATGTCACTCTGGAAAATTTTGAGTAGATTAAGGAAGGTATATATAGGTAGGAATCTATAGGTACTTTATAAGGTGAGAGGGAAATCTATAGGTATTTTATAGGGATGAGAGGGGAATCTATCAATTATTGCCCTAAAATGACATTCTTTTAAGGACAAAATTTGATTCTCAAGATGACATTCTTTTAGGGACGGAGAGAGTAGACGACAGGTAGATCCCCTTTTTTTTTTTAATATTGTGCATTCCATATTACTCCCCTATCAAAAAAAACTTCACGTTTTAGACATGTCCTAAGATCAAAGTTTCAAAACTTTATGTATGAAAATCTTTTAAGCTATTTGGATTGGGTACATGAAAATCATACATATAGATTCGTCTCGAAAAACACTTCTGTATAACTCAAAGCCCTCTCGATGGTTTGTGAAGAGACTATTTTGGTTTGGTGATAATGACATTGTGATGGAGCTATGATGCCTTGGTGGTAAAGCTGTTCAAAATATATGATGTCTTGATGGTAAAGCTGTTCAAGATTAAGAATGTTTTAGCATGAACTCAGGAGTTGAAATGACTTTATCTAGATGTAGGTGTTTTTATTTGCATCATTAATTCAAAAGAGGCTTGCGATGGTTTTTAAAGTTGCCGAAACTTGTTTTTCCATATATGCACATTGAGGTTAGGTTTTAAAGAGAGTTAGAAGCTTTTGAACCTCTTTGGCAGTGTTGTCTATGTTGGCACAATGATGTCGTATGGTAGGAGTACCAGACGACACTCTGAAACATATTTTCCAGTAGGGGTTCTGAGTGGTATGGGGTACCAAACGGTGTGCCATCTGGTCTTGTCTATAGAGTTTCTGAGTGTTGTCGTGTGTCGCCTGGCTTTTCTAGAGAGTTTTTGAGTGTTGTTGTGCACGTCGCATGGTACAGGGTACCAGTCGGCATGTTGTTTGATCTTTTCTAGAAGGTGTCTGGGCTAATGTAGGCACGCCGTATGGTACGACACATTTTTTCTAGAAGGTTTCTAAAGCTGCTTTGGAGTGTCGTATGGTACGACATACCAGACGACGCTACCGTTGTGTTTTTTTCGAGAAGAGATATTTGGGGTCCGGGCGCCCCATATGGTACGGGGGTACCATATGGGGCTGCCGTTTGGTCTGTGTTCCGGGGGGCACTATATGGAATGGCAGGGGCCGTAACATATGGTAACCCCTGGCCCCGCCATATGGTACGATGCCAACGTGGATTCTCTATTTCTAGGTCCCAACGGCTAGTTTTTCGGTTTGGCCTATTTAAAGACCTAGAGTACTCCTTTGTTTCTTGCTGATTCACTCCCTATGCTATCTAGAGTCCATTTGAGTGAGAGTCACAACAAACTAGGGTTTCTATCTTAATGTGAGTTCATGAGAACTTGAGTGTCATGTCTCCTTGTGTACTTCTATGTAAGGCTTGATCTAAGATCAAGTTATTTTGATCTTATTACTGAAGTTTCTTATTTTTGGAGTTGGTGCTTGATGATCTCTCAAGAAAAAACTTGTGAGAGACTCCAAGTTATTGTGAAGGTTGGAGTCCACCTACCAGAGCGGTGAAGGGCTAGCTCGATTAAAATCGGAGCGATACTCCTCTTAGTGAAGAGTGCTCTAACGAGAAGTAGGGAAAGAAAAAGCCTTTTCCAAACCTCGGGAAAAAAATTCTTGTCTCTTGTCTGCTTTACATTTCTGTAATTTACTTCTTGTTCTAAAAATTGCTTGATTTTGGTTAGTTCTTGCATCTGGTTGTAGAAAAATTTAATCTTGACTTTAAATTTTTTAAAAATAAAAATCATAAAAATTGTCTTAGGACAATTCACCCCCCTTTTGGCCACTTGGATCCTTTCAACTTCCATAATATCATTTTTTTGGATTTTATAAATAAATTGTAATGGTAATTAGTGGTCAAAGTTGTATTTTGTAGACCATATTGATGTTCAAAATGTCAAGTTTTTGTGATATGAAGGAAGTACAATGCATATACCAAAGTATACAACTGCTCTTGTTATAAGATTTTAACTTTTCACCTTGAAGGATTGAGCTACATCTACTCTACTCTTTTCTCCTAACTGAATAACCAGGTATTCTCCTCCTCCGCCCTTTTGTTTTGAGAGAGACCCATCTATTGCTGGCTTTGGCTTTTAGTCAGATAAGAAAGTAGAGCATGTGTGATTACAGGGGAAGGGGGTACAACCGGAATATGCCGGGGAAACAAAACACAGGGAAATGAAGAACCTTTAGCAAAAAGATTCGAGTGCAGAACAGCTCAGCGTGTGTCCCGAATGGATTCTTCTGTTCGTAGCAAAAGGATTCGAGTGCAGAACAGCTCTCAATCGTGGAACGGGCATGACATTACTGCTGAAGATTCTTCTGTTTCGTTCGCGCCAGATCTTCCAACAGGAGAGAATGAGCAGAGAGCATAAGCCTTTCCTTCTGGTTGCTTCAGTCAAATGGATGCAGAGATCCTCTCAACATTTAAAACTCTCACAATTAAATAACCCCTGCCTGGTTTCAGTGCAAATAACCGTCAGGATATATTTTCCTAGTAGTCAAAAACATCATGATGCTGCTAGCCCTCGATCGAAAGAGAACGTGATGCCTTCTTTTTTTCTCCATGGCTTTACTAGTATGATAGACTAACAATAGTAAATACGTTGATTGAGCCCGTGCATGAAAGCGACTCAAAGATAAGAAACCACAGCATATATGCGCCAAGTTCTATACATTCACGAGGGGTTTTGGAGTTTACCTTGCCTACATGGAGGTGACGAAACTGCGGTGACATGAGCTTTGCTTCTGGCAGCCTGACGGCACCAACGATGATGGACGGACACAAGGGCAAGCTAAGCTATCTTGGCACCGTATATATATATGTTGAAATACACGCGGAAGCACCGTGTAGTATTTATTTGAGTGTCTTTGTTTTTCTACGAACAAATAATATCATAAAGCTTTTTACTATGTTACATTCGATATGTTTGTTTCACGTGCTTTGCTCCACTCTCACACTCCGCTACGTCGTGCTCATGCCCTCAACTTTGCTTTGAGAGAAGAAGGTGGTGGAGGGGCAGGCGCTACAATTGGATTTTATAGGATGGCGTATGGTCGGTAATTTTAATGTCCGTAGAAGAGAACTTGATGTGATGACATGTAGTGGGTAATTGTAATTTTAGTGGTGGTGGAGAAAAATTTCATGAAATGACATATAATGAGTAATTTTTGGGATTATGGAGGGAAATTTTATGGCACAAGCTGCGTAATTTTAGCAAGTGGGAGACTGCCTCTAATTCTACCACTACCCACCACTAGCAATAATAGGAAAATTGCATCCATGTCACTGTGAAGTCGGAAATAGCTCACATGTCATTATAAAGTTGGATTCCTTACAAATATGCCATTATGAGGGTTGTCAGACTTTTCTTGACCAAATTACCCCGTCTTATTCCTCCATCCCTCCTCTCTCACTCCTCCAGATCCTTCCCTACCTCAATCGCCCCCACCTCCCCCTCCTCCACCTCCGGCCGGAACCATGGCATGCTTTGTCGGCGCTATCTTGCTCCACATTGCTCCCATGCTCCTTCTCCATCGTTGGCTACATCCAAATCGCTGGAGGCTAGGGACGGCGACCCAAGCGGAGGTGCGGGCGAAGGAGGCGGCCGAAGATAGCAGTGGTGCGAGCAGAGGAGCCTAGGACGGTGGCGCAGGCGGAGCTTAGTGGCATCGGAGGCCGGGGACAGCGACCCAAGCGGAGAAGCGGATGGAGGTGGCGGCTGGCAACGATGATGGCACGAGTAGAGGAGGAGCCTAGGACAGCGGTGCGAGCAGAGCTCACTGGAGCCGGAGGCTGAGGACTGTGACCCGAGAGGAATCGCAGGCGAAGGAGGCGGCCGAAGATAGCGGTGGTGCGAGCAGGGAAGGAGCCTAGGACGGTGGCGCAAGCGGAGCTTAGTGGCACCAGAGGCCGAGGAGAGCGACCCGATCAAGCGGAGGCGTGGGCGGAGGAGGTGGTTGGCAACAATGATGGTGCGAGTAGAGGAGGAGCCTAGGACAGCAGTGCGGGCAGAGCTCAATGGAGCCAGAGGCCGAGGACTGTGACTCGAGCGGAGGCGCGGGGGAAGGAGGCAACCGATGGCGGTGCAAGTGGAACTCAGTGGCATCGGAGGCCGGTAATAGCAACCTGAGCGGAGGCGTAGGCAGAAGAGGTGGTCGAGGATGGTATTGGTCGTGGAGGCTAGGACAACGGCTCGGCCGGAGCTCAGCGTCCACACTGCTGGAGGCCAGGGCCAGAGGCACCTCAAGTAGGGAAGGAGAGAAGGAAGAGGGAGAATGGCATTTTGAGGGAAAATTCGAACGGGATTGAAGGGGCAAAAAGGTCTGTACTGGCATATTTGTAAGGAATGTAACTTTATAATGACATGTGAGCTATTTTTGACTTTGTAGTGGCTTTACTTAGATTTTTATATAATGGAATAATTCCTGCCTCTATATTCAAAGATACATATGGCCCAACCACAATGACATCGTTTTACATGGTATCTCAAACTGAGCACAGAAAACAAAGCATAATGAAATCCTAATTAAAGCAGAATAAACTTAAGCACAAGTAAGTTTGTTTGAGATTTTCCATCCTTGGTTGGCGAAGAAAGACAAAGCCATTACTTCCATCAACCGACTTGAAGCCATGATTATGTCCTTATCATCCTCCGTTTTCAACATAGCCTATTAGCGCAACCAATAAGCCCACTGAAAATGACCTGCATAAAAGATATATTTTTGTATTTGTCAAAAACTAGATCGTTCCGACAAAGCCAAATCGCTCATAGCAAAGTAGTAACACCGACCCATAAATTTTTCTTCTGACTGGGAATAAAACTGTCACTACAATTTCCAAACAAATGAGCACAATTCCTAGGAGGAATAACCCCCAAAGCAATTCTAACCATACACCAAACTGCCCTTAAAAAATGACAGTCGAAAATGAGATGCTTAATAGTCTCATTATGATTGCATTGAAACAACATTTCTGATTTCCCCTCCAATTTATTTTTGGCAAACTATCATTGGTTGGAATGATTCCCTTACCAATGTACCAAATGAAAACTTTAATCTTCAAAGGAATTTTGAGATTCCACAGGAACTTATTCGGATCACCATTACCTTGATTTATCAATCTCTAGTACATAGATTGTACCGTAGATTGACCATTCCTTTTTAAATTTCAGAAAAACACATCGTGATCCCTATTTAAATGAATCTCAGATAGCCTACTACTTAGATGAAGTCAATCAGCTAATTTATTACCTACCAAAGTTCCCACGGAACTCAACATTGAAAGGGAAAGAACGCAAAATACAAGTCACTGTATCATGCTTCTTTCGAATCATAGAAAATAACTCTGTATATTGCTCACAAAGAGTGGTATGACCCAACCAACTATCCTCGTAGAATCTAATACTTTTTCCATCACCAATATGAAAGGACCCAAAATTGAAAAAGTCCTTTTAAACTTTCATAAGTCCTTTGCAAAAGTGATAATCAAAAGGTTGAGCCACAACTTGAGAAAGGGTTTTATCTGAAAGATACTTGGTACACAACAATCGTTGCCAAAATGTTATCCTCATTTAGCAGCTGAAACAGCCATTTACTGAGAAAATACTTATTCTAAATATCTAGATTTTGGATCCCAAGTCCACCCTCGTCCTTAGGTTGACAAATAATATTCCATTTAGCCAATCTGTATTTTCTTTTATGATTTGCACTCTGCCAAAAAAAATCGAGATTTGAAAAAGTCCAAGCGCTTAAGAACTCCACGGAAAATATAAAAAAAGATATCATAAACATAGGAAGGCTACTAAACACTAAATTAATAAGCACTAATCGTCCACCGACCGATAAGTGCTTACCTTTCCAACTACTGAGCTTTTCTCAAAACGTTCTTCCACTCACTTCCAACAAGAATGATTTAGTTTTGTGATGCATAAGTATGCCTAAATACCTAAAAGGGATAGAACCAAACTCATGTCCAAACAACCGGGAATACTCGTCTGCATAATTATTTGCCTCCCTATAGCAATAAAGTTCACTCTTATAAAATTTTATTTTCAAACCAAAGAGTTGCTCGAAGATACAAAGCAAGAGTTTTATGAGATATCGCAACTTTGCAGTGGTATGGATGTAATTTTCCAATTATAATATAGACACCCGCCGCAAATGATAGGTGTATGTCAGATTCACGGCGATACATATCAGACTGAAGAGTGAAGTGTAAAAGGGCGAGAAAGTGAACACGATCAGCTTGTTGGAGCATGGAGTACCTGGTCAACAGAAACGACCTTCCCTGCATATGCAAAAATAATTGAGCTATCTAATTCCATGTGCCATGTTAATTTAATGTAAGCTAACTGCAACATGCTTACCATAATTAATCCTGTCCTGATTACATTAACCAATGGAATTTCTCGCACAATTTTGCGGCTAGATATATGAACATATTATATTTGTTATGTAACTCTGCTGCCTTTTCAAAAATATAGTTGCACGCCTATACATATTATACAATAGTAATACTTGTAATCTCTGTATACGGTTCCGAATCTTTTCATTTTCTCGCAATTAATGAGATTTTTGTACGAGTAATCTACACCGTTTTAGTTTGGCCCATCAAAATACGTCAGGTAGATTTTTTCTCTAGATTAACGTGATAATTTCTTTTTTTCTTTTCCCCTGACATAATAATTGTGGGATTTCTATTTGTAAATACATTGACCATGACATAATCCAAGCTGGCAGGGCCCACGCACTCCCATTTCCATGTATATAAGTATATACACCAATCAGCACATAGATCGACCTAGAATACTTATAAGTAACCATATCTGCAAAGCCAGGCGATTAATTAGCTAGCTTTTTCATTTCCCCCCACAGCATCAAGGGAACTAAGCTGCAATTAAGTTAGCTAAATCGGGGAGAGTCGAATTGAGGATCAGATGAAGCACATCAGCAGCAGCAGCAGCAGGTATCTCGTTCCCGAACGTTCTCCGGTCTGCGACCTCGTTTGCGACCACCGGCCGGCGATGAGGGAGATGGCCAGGGAGCGGTCGCTGGTGACGCAGCTCCGGGCCATCGTCCTGCCGGCGCTCCAGGCCGACGACCGCCGCCACCTCGTGGCTCACATCTTCGAGAGCATCCTCGACTGCTCCAGGAAGGCGATGTCTCATCTCGATCTGCAGCCTGACGCCGATCGAGCTGACGATGTGTCGGTGGACGAGAAGCGGAGAGTCAGGAAGATGATCTCCGCTGCTGGCTGCGGCGAGGAGGAGACCATCGGCAAGCCCCGCCGTAAGCACAAGAGAAGGTATATTAATATGTACTTGTTAATTTGGCTCGATTAATTGAGCATTTGAGCAAAGCTAATGATGCATTAGTGCTCCTGTCTCAATCTTATCCAAGCATATGATTTGAGTGTTCTTGTCTTCTTGCTCATCTTGTGGCATCGATCAAATCCGATTGTGATTCGGCAGGAGATTTGGTGAGTCGACGGTGTCCCTTGAAACGCCTGTGCCGCACTACGATGGCCACCAGTGGAGAAAATACGGGCAGAAGCACATCAACAACGCAAAGCACTCAAGGTATATAAATATAAAAATATTTTTAAATCCAATCAAATTTGCAAAACAAATTCAAACTCACCGAGTGACACTACATGGATTGAATCAAGCAGGAGCTACTATAGATGCGCCTACAGGCAGGAGCAGGTGTGCAAGGCGACGAAGACGGTGCAGCAGCAGGACGGCGGCAGCGCCGGCGCCGGCGCCGACCATCCTGCGATGTACACGGTGGTGTACCACGGCCAGCACACCTGCAGCAACGGCAGTAGTGCCGACGTCGGCGGCGAGGAAGACGCCGTCGAGACGGCGAGCACCACGCAGGTCAGCCAGTGCAACAACATCTCGGTGACCACCTCCGTCGTGGATGATGGCCAGGCGTCCCTGCACAGCGAGCTGCTCGACATGCCGGAGCTCATGACCACGGAGCAGCTGGTTGAGCAGCATGAGCTCTTCGACATGGCTGCTACCTATGCGACCTTGGACTTGGACACCTGGGAGATGGACGGACATGTAAGATTTGGAGATAGGTGAAAGTAAGATCATCATGATCATAGCATGTATCTGATATATGGACGAATGAGTTTGTCAATATGAGGAGAAGATCAAACAAGGAGCAGCTGCATGCTGTTGTGTGTATATATGCCATTAGAAAGTTGTGGTTAAAATTAAAATTTGGGCCATATATATGTGCCTCATTTTCATGTCGATCACAGATTAAGTAATTAATGGAAGCGTCTCATTTCATTTGTGCAAGTCATCATGATATATAGATCCTGCGGATCGATCGATAGCATTTGTTCAAAGGAAATCACAATTTAATTACTAGTAGTACTGATCCTAGCTTGTATACGCAGCGTTAATTGCTATACTGGTGAGGTTAGTTAATTAATTGCAGGTAACTATTAAGCATGCGCAGCTGCGCATAAATTGGCTTTCCCTTGCAAATCCAGCATGCACGAATCAATAAGCTGCCTTGATAATGGTATCAGCTATCAAAGCCAAGAAAATTCGATAAGCTTGATGATCTGGCTCGACTCGAACAGCATCTGTGGAATCCACGAGGCACGAGATGCTATATATATAGTCGGACTAGGGCAGTCCTAATGGGCCACGTAGGCGATGTGTAAACCGTGTCTATACTATGCCACATAGGTAAAAAGATGACATAGACTGTCATTAAAAGAAGAAAGAGAAGAAAGTGGTGTCGTATGCAAGAAATCGCTTTTCGTATTTGACCAAGAAGAATAGACATAAAAAATTTGCCATTGGGAGCCCGAGCAATTTCCCTGCAACGCATTTTTTGCGCATACGGGATCCGACGCGGCACTCTCCTCCCGCGTCCCCCATCCCGATCCATTTTCCCCTAAATCGTCCATCGCGACTCCGCCTCCACCCCATCTCGATCTGTTTTCCCCCAAATCGCTGCCGCTCAGGGCTTTGCACCGGCGCCGCCTTGTCCGTTCGAGCCGCTTCCCTGTCTCCACGGCCGTCCAGGAACCGCTTCCCCGTCTCCACCGGCGTCTACATCTGCGTGGCTCCATTTCGCCGCCTCGTCCGCCCAAGTTGCTTCCCCGTCTCCACCGGCGTCCAGGAGCCACTTCCCCATCTCCACCGCCGTCCAGAAGCAGTTTCCCTTCTCCACCGGCGTCCACATTTGCGTGGCTCCACCTCGCCGCCCAGCCCCCTCTGTATGCCATGCCTACCGCCGTGCCCGACCCTGTGGCGGCCGCCATCTCCACGCCGATCTACACCGCCACCTTCCACCGCCTCGGCTTCTCCTTTCCCTCTCCACACCAGCGCCGCCTCGTCCACCTAAAGTGCACCGACACCGGCGCGCCGCTTCCCCGTCTCCATGCCGCCGCTCGGCTCGCTCTAGATGCCACTCTAGACACCTCAATCAGTTGGTACGTATGGCTAGTTGTGGGAAGGGGAGAAGGGAAGAACAGGATGGACAAACCACGGCACCTCAATCAAACCACGGCACCTCAATCAGCTACTAGGTCACCAAATTCAGTCGCTGCCAGTGTCATCGATATGGCAAATTCTTCTGGTCTGAACATGTATACATATCAATGGTAATTTTTTGAACAATATCTAAATTTTCGAAAGAACAATATGTGAATTTGCTAGTCGATGGTTTTGCTAATATGCTCAATTAAAGGAGGATAGCTGTTGACTAGAGAAAAATTATATAGTAACATTGAATCTAGTGGACATGGCAATGTTAAACTATAGAGCTTTGAACATGCTCAGTTTTGGTGTTAAACTATTGATGTTACCCTCTATTATTGTCCAATTGTAAATATCGAGTCCTTGTGAGTACTTGTGTGGCAACAGGATAATGCAAGTATGATGTTTTTTTTTCATCTGTTTCATGTTTCTGTCTTCTTCATATATCAATATGAAATTCTATAAGCCTGGCTGTTTTGCTATACTATTGTTTCACACCTTATTGGAGTGCAACTATGATGGGAATTCATATATCATTATGAGACGCATATATATAGCCATTACTACTTTGTGAATGAATGTAATGTTTATGTTTCTTTGTTTGACATGGCTTCACCATTGCTATGAAGTGGTAACTAATTTGAGTAGTTGTGATTTCTGGTTTATTCATATGTTGTGGTAACCGGAGAGAAATAGACTTGTTAGCAATGTGGTTACTGAAAGTTGGTCTGGTATTTTTGAGCCAAACACTTAATTTGTTTGAAGCTATAAAATAGTGGACTACATGAAAGGCACACTAGATCATAGCACATGCATGTGTAATTGTTTTGGATTACTAAAATATACACACTACCCATTAGAGATTTGTAATAAATACTCTCTTTGTCGTCTCCACCCCTCTAGATATTGCTATAGACATTATCCATTGGAACTGCCCTTAGTGCATGCTGGATGCCATCTCCATATATTAATTATCTCTCTCGATTCATTGAACATGCTCTAAATTCGGATTCTGGGGAGCTACCTTGTTTTGGAAATCGTATGTTTAGTTAGTGTCGTGCATATGCAACAGCAAGCAAAGCAACTGGTCTATTAGGTAATTAGCTAGTTGATGAGTTATTATAACCAGGGGTCTGACTCACAGCCGCCACAAGTTTGTCGTATATGCTCTATATCTCCGCGTGCATAGTATAGATAGTTAATATCTCCAGCTTGGGTTGTGTGTAGGATAATGCAGGTGGTTTCGAATGCGTTCATGAATAAAGACCGAGTTTTTTTTCCACCTAGAATGACATAATTAGGTGTATGCTTGAGAAAAGATGATTTAGGCTGCTTCAGTACATCGACGGTGTTTGGACGTTTCACGTATCCTCTTTAATCCTTCTCTCTGATGCATGGTAGGCAAAATTATAGAGAGTAACCACTTCATAATTGTTAGGGTGTATGGCAGGATTCAGCGGGTATGTTAGGACTAAGGACAGGACCTTTTAGAATTGATTGACTGTAATCTTTCCAATATGATTTTGATCTAAGGATTAATTAAGATACAAGCCATCATATACTTTATATAAATGCACATGAGGCTCAATACAAATCATTCATCAATTATTAAGCTATTCCATCATCTCACGTGGAACCATAACAGCGCCGTTCCTTAGTGACCGCCCATAAAAACTTTCATCGCGCCGCCCCTAGGAGATGATCCCATCTCTATGATTTCTCCGGGGACTACGTAATCCGCAGTTAGGGTTCATATTACCGATCATAAGATCGGTTCCAATTAGAGTTTTTAACAGTCATCATCAGATTGCTTTTTCTATACGATCACAAGATCATTTTTTTTTTCTGATCATGGATTAACTTCTGTTGCCCTGTCAACCCACTGATGGCTCCTTGGCTATAGACTTCACCAGCTCGGCGATAACTCCTCTCCTTCAACATCGTCACGCTGATGTAGTGCTCATTGACATGCCCCCTCCTCTGCAACCATCTGAGCGTCCGTCTACCCATTATCATCATGTCAGATCGTCATCGCTAGCCCAATCATCTGCAAGCATGAGCAGTTGCAATACTGCCAAGAACCAGGTTGTCACTGTGTCGCCTTCACAGGCTGTAGTGCCGGCATTTATGGCCATGCCATCATCTTCTTAACACTGATCAGGTCTTCCTTCGCGTACTCCAAGCACACGCGCCACCTCTCCGATCTTTGTCCTATGCTTTTCATCTCATTCACCACAACTATTCCACTAGTGTCATAATCATTTTTTCATGTCCACATCCATTTTTCCTACCTTTTTCGTCTACTATGTGCGAAAGTCATCGTGCTGTGTGACCCTTCTTTTGTTTCTACCACCGTCGTGAGTCCCTCTCTGCTATTGTTGTTGCAGCCCTTCAGACAATGATGGACGTCTTGTGTTCATCCCTGTTGTGCACTCGGTTTGGGCACCACCGGATAGTGATTCGTCTATGACGGTTTTGACTACATTGTTCTCGGCATCACCCTCCTCCTTGACGATTGCTCAACCACATCGCTGTCTTTTTCTCGATGCATCTTTTTGCAGCCACTAACTCCTTGTGTGGCTATCTCGACATCGGCTACCTGACATGACTTCCTCCTCCATGGCTATGACCACGGTCATCCTGCTCTCGGCTACCTCACCATTGGTACCAAAGGGCTATCATCAAGTTGAGCAAACTCATCGGCTTCTATTCTAGTCTAAGCGTTCGTGCTGTCCCCATTCTAACTGTGAGGGATGATAGAGTATATGGTAGGATCAAGAAGGATCCTAATGTTATGGTAGGATAAGATTTGTTATGATAGATTGATGTTAATTTCACCGATATGATTCTAGTTTTATCTCTAGTATTGCTAGAGATCTAAGTCATGGTGTACTCTATATAAGGGCTCGTTTGGAAGCCCGGGATCCCGGGATCCCGGCCATTTCTCGGGGTTAGAAACCCACGGGGCCAGATCCCCCTGGGGAAGATTGGAACCTGTTTGGAAGCTCATGGGAGAGAGATTTTCCCCTCCAATCCCAACCATTTCCCTGGGAAAAAAAAAATCTCCTCTTAGCTTAGATCTTTTTTTCCCCGTCTCTCCCTCATTCGCTGCCGCAACCTCTCCACCGCACGGGGCTCCGCAGCAGCGCGTGGGCTCCAGGCGCGGCGGCGAGGGAGGAGGGCGGCGGCGGCGGCGAGGGATTCCATCAGGGGCAGCGGCGGCTCGGGAGAGGAATGGGGAGGGGGAAGGGGGAGGGAGGCCGGGAGAGCAAGGGGGAGGGTAAGTACCAAAAAAATTCCCTCATGGGATTAAAATTCTAGGGATTTTTTGTTTGTGCTCCCAAACAAGCCCTAAGCGTCCAAATATAAATTATCCATAAATTATTCAGCTATTCCATCGTCTCACAATAATATAGGAGATCACATATGTTTGTATAAGTGCTAAAAAGGTAATTTGATAATCTAAACACGTGTATGACTTTCTTGCATCGGGAGGGAAGAGTTTCTATTCTACGCAGATATTAATGATGTTAGAATATTCTCTATTTTTAAGCATATGTACCAATCACTTTGTAATTATATATATGACCTTAGACTATCTATACTGGATTACCTAGTGGCAGTATATATACCTGGATATGATTGATGTGCATGTCCTAGCTGATCTAGAGAATTAACGTACGTACCCATCTACTGCTGTGCAAGTTGGTACTAGCTAGCTATTATGCGATGTGCTAACTGTATCGATCAGGTAGTTTATCAATTTGTTTGCCATTGCTCTGAACACCTGACGGGATCCAAGCTACCCAGTCAGTGTCTTAATCTCATCAATTTGCAGCTCCATCCTGCAAGTAGGCAATAATTTATGGGCATGCCTTTTAGTGTCGCATACATTGCAATTAGCAGACCCCCTTTCATTTTTCAATATTTATCTTCTAGATAATGGAATAACATTCTGACCTCTGTATACAACCTTTGCAAAAATACAATATTTCAGCAAAAAGCTGACAAAAAGGTTCTAGATATTTATTATGAACTATCTTTTATAAGGTGTTGTTCAATATATTTAGTTTCTGTACCCTAATTTAATACATGCTATAGCCTATAGCTAGTTAGCAGGTGACTAGCTCATACTATTTCATAGTCCTTATCATCCTATCAATTAATATGGTTGCTTTGCAAACACTTCAAAGAATAAGCTTACAAAAATCAAGATTAAATAATAGACGAGGGGTACGCAAGCTAAACTGTTTGATTAATCATGTACAGTCTCAATGTATTTATCATCTTACTCCTAGAGGGGTATTCATTATGCTATTGAAACAATAAAAATGAATGATCTACAATAGTTTGGTGCATCTTAACAAAATCCACGAAGTTAACAAGGAGCAACAATATGATAGCTAACATATTTAAACCTTTTTTTGGAAGGGACTAAGTCACGATAAGCCATGCTCGAATACAACAATAATTATGAGGATTTTATTAAGATGCACTCTAACTTCGTGATTGCTTAATTAAGCTCGCTCACACCAACCAATTAGTTTCCAATGGCGTGTAAAAACATTTGATACAGGGGAGAACTACTCCCTCAGGTTTTTTATTTGAAGTCCTATAATTTATTCGGCCAAATTTTCCACCAATATAGTTAGAATTATCAGGATTTGGCTTTAATAACTATAGTATAAGAATATAACATTCAATATATTTTTACAGTATTATAGTATTATATGTAATGACATAGATTGATAAAAGATAACGGTGAAATTAGCTCACAAATCGTAGAACGTGAAAAATGAGAAACATCATTTTGGTTTTTTAAAAGAGAAAAAGGCTAATTCCCAAGCTATCTAAACCAACCAATTAAATAGAGGAGGACCACTAAATGGGACTCCAAACAGAGCCCGGTTCGAACAATTTTCCGGCCCAATTAGATCTGGTTCGACTTGCAGGAGTATGATACGGCCCACAGAAAGAGCCCAAGGCCGGGCCCAAAGTTTACTGGTTTGATTTGATTGGGATTTTAAATACACCCTAGTGATATATATCCTTCTCCTCTTTGATCAGTTAATGTTGCCATTGTATCCAACATAATCTTCATCTACAACATAAATGCAACGGCGAAAAGAATATACTTGATATTGGCACCGTTCTTTGTAGCGGCCGGCGGTTCGCTACAGTAAAAAAAATTTATTATTTTTTAAAGATTATTTAAATTTTTTAAAAAAAGTTATAAATTTGGTACAGTAAAACCGCCAACCGCCAGAAACCGTCGAAAGAAACAGAGCCATTATTGTCATCACACATATCTAAATTTTCTGCTCTGTATCTGAGGTCTAGGCTTTGCATAATCTACCATTTCTCGTTACTCATTTCTAGTGATATATATCCTTCTTCTCTTTGATCAGTATAATATACATATACAAAAAAATGTAACGGAAAAAAGAATCAACTTGATATTATTCTCATCACATATTTCTAAATTTTCTGCTTGTATGAGATTTGGGCTTTGCATAATTAATCTATCATTTCTCCATTTGTTTAACTTTGTTTACTGATTATCTCTTTATATCAAAATGAATCTATCTTCGTGCTTCCGTATTACGTTATATGCGGAAATTACAGAGTTTTCGGACGGTCAACATCACTAGAATGACAAAATAACCCCACACTGACTTATGGACTTCAACACGAAAAAGACCACGAAAAGAACAGAGCTAACAGCAGCAGTCCTCAAGCAACAGCGACACAACAAAAAGCAACCAGACAAAATAACACCACCGGAGAGATCTTCATCCTGGATATGTCGCTAGAGGCGCCCTGACTTGTTTGCTAGAGCTCTAGATTTTGTTAAATTAGATTTTGTAAGGTCTTTTTGCCTCCGCTTAAAGAGGATAAAGTCGGCAGACTTTATCCCTATTTTACACTTATAATGTGCACCACTTTCGCTTTTCCTCCGTTTCGGATAAAAAGTTGATCTGTTTAGTGTAGCTTAACTAGTTGAGAATTTTTTGGCTCTCATCTCCACTAACTAACTGTGCACATGATTAAAAAAGGGTTAATCGTATACATGCTATGCGATAATACAGATGTCATTATAAAGTGGAAAATACCTCAGATACCATTATAAAATGAGATTCCTATAATAAATACCACTCTGGACTATTCTGGCCCTTTGCCTTGCTCAACAAAATGCCCCTCCCCTCATCTTCCCCCTCTCCCCTAAGTATGGCAGCGCCCTCCTTCCTCTCTCTTTCTCCAGCTGCAGTGGCCTCCCCTCTCCTTCTATCTCGTCCCCCACACCTGACTTCCTCCCTCCTCTCTCCTCCTTAATTGAGTCACCCTGCTCCGGCAACCTCGTCGTGCCATGCTCACCTCGCTCTACCGTCGCCCCCTACTTTGGTGACTGTATAGCTCTTTGCTCGACACACCACCACCGCTTGTTTTGGCAACGCTGTTGTCAACTCCTCAGCCCGACGCTGCCGCCTTGCTCCAACAACACCGTTGTCTCCTGTCCAAGGTTTTAGTTATCGCGACAAATCGACGATTTGCCGCGATTTATCGCTGAACCGAGCCGGGACGGCAACGGCAAACCGAGGCCGTAATTCAAAATTTTGATTTGAATTTAAAAAATTGAAAAAAATCCCAAAAAATTCTCAAAAATTTTATAAGCCTGTATGAAGGCAATGGTGAAAAAAAAACAAAAACAACATCGGAATCACGTGGAAATTTGAATTGAAATCATAAAAAATAGAAAATATACTGTTCATAGACTTATAGGGTGAAGCTGCATTATCGCATGCTCTATAGTACCCATGATTCATCATTATTGCAAGGAGTCCTGCCTTGTTCTGGCTCCGTCCGTTGCCTTTCCCCTCCTCCACTGTCTTTGCTCAGATCTTGTTGCTCTCGCGTGAGCTCGCAGCAAATCGAAAGGTGACGGCAGCAAATCGAGGTAGGGAGCTCGGCAATCCACGGCAAGTCGGCGCGCGACGTCGCAGCGGCTTGTCGAGCGTGGAGGGCGGCAAGTCGTCAGCAAGCTCATCAAATCGAGGCTGGAGCTCGGCAAGGCGAGGGATGGGAGGTCGCAGCGGCAAGTCGGAGCGTTCATTGGCAAACCGAGGGCTGAGGGCGGCAAACCGAGGGCAGCGGGCGGCAATCCGAGGACGGCGGGCGGAAAACCGAGGGCGCTGAGTCGGAGCACGCGAAGCAGAGACCTGAGCGGCAAGTCGGTGGCGAGCTACGGTAAACCGCGAGGTCTGGGCGGCAAGTCGGCGACGCGGTAACGGCAAGTTGGCGACGCAAACGGCGGAGAGCGGCGCGTCAGAGGTAATCTTGCTGCCACCTAGTGAGCTGTTTGCTAATCACTTGCTGAGCGGTGCCAGAGTTTCTTTCTTTCTCACTTTTTGCAATAATTTCAAATATTGCTTAAATGTTAAATAATTACAAAAACTCATACCCTACCATTTTCATATTTTTAAATTAATTTTTACCATTTTTCGCACCATATAAATTTTTACCCTTTTTCACACCGGTCAATCGGTTTGCCGCCAAAACCCAACGATTTGCCTAAAAATCCTTCGATTTGCCGTGATTTGCCGAGTTTTCCGGTAGGTTTTTGCGGTTTCAGCAAGCAATTTGTGATTTAAGTTTCCAATCCAAAATTTGATCGATTTATCGTGATTTGCCGCGGCAAACCGAAAATCGGCATGAAGTGATTTCTGGGTGTAAAACAATTTTTGGAACCTTGCTCCTGTTGCTGCTGCTCCTAGATGGGTGCCACCATTATGCTGCCGCCGCAATTTTGTCGAAGAAGTTCCAGTGGGAGGAAGAAGGACGAAGGGAGGAGGAAGAAGAAGATGAGGGTATTTTGGTTAAATGAGACTAAAAAGCCTTTGAATGACATGTTTGCGATAATTCACACTTTATAATGCATACGAGGTATTTTCCACTTTATAATGATATTTTTACTATGTTGAAACTTAATAAAGCATGGATGCAATTAACCCAAAAAAAATTCTAGATCTACCGCTACCTTTGCGTTATTTTGTCTTGTTGCTTCTGTTGGATTGTTGTTGCTTGAGGATGGTTGACTTTATTTGGATCAATTTGATATTTATTATATGTTAAATTTGAAATTAATGTGGTTCAGAAATTCTTGTGGTGTTATTTTTGCTGACGACCGTAGTAATGTGTTTTTAGAAATTCATTTTTTTCACTCGAGGTGATTCAATGGATGGATGGTAAGAGGGAATGTCACTTTATTGTAAAGGAATTAGAAGGGAGCAAGTTCAAGAGATCCCCTAAAATGTCATCTCCTAAAGCCAAATTAAGGGGATCCCTTGTGAGATTATAGGGGCTCTCAATTTAAATTTTGCTCCAATAATCATCTCCTAAATACATTCCTAAAATGTCATCCGCTAAATGGAGAGCAGACCTACCTAGAGGTGAGAAGAAACCAGTTTAGGGAGACATGTTCAATTCAGCTAGGCTTAGGCTTAAACTAAACGCTTTGCCTTCTTTTAGTCTAGCCCTTTTTTATCATGAAGCAATCTCTAAAATCTCTTACAAATAACATAAACGAAGCGGACCAGTTTCGAAAAGTAGACTCAAGAATCTCTCGAAATTCAGCTTAACATTCAGCCCAGTCAATTTATTCGTTCAGCTCAGCCACTCTGAACATGAGGGACTGGGGCAAGAGATCTCTTGGCAGCCCAATTTTGCTCATCTATCCCCTAAATTTCACTTAGGGAAGGATTTAGGGGATATATTGGACTTGCTGTTACTAGGTTGCTCCATGTCGCCTTATTGAGCTTGAAAATTACCTATAATTCGGCCCATTACTGTTGTTGTTTGAACTTGTTTGAACCTCTGCTTGATGCCCTCCCAACCCATTTTTATTTCAGCCTCATAAATCAGGCAATCAATCCTCCTCATGTACATCCAATCGGTCAGCAACTCAGCCGCCCTTTATTAATCTGAACCATTCCAAGGGCAATTCCAATACATTATTTCTATAACTATTTTTAAAAGGAGAGAGATTGTATTAATATATGAATTTCGATACAATCACCCCATTGCATGATATCTATTTGTTGTTTCCGACATTATTATGGTTGAATAAAGCATGGGTCTATTGTGAGAGAAAAGAAAGTACATGGAACTACCTAGTGTAGATCTCATCCGAAGAGGCAGATATGGCTAGTAAGTAGAAAGAAGATTTTTTTATTTAATTTTATAAAAATATATGTCAGTCCGGATTTTTTTGCGAAATTAGGCACCCGTCGCACTAGGCATGGGTGATCACCCGAGCCAAGGGTGATCGGTCTGCCGACCGTTAGGCACGGACGGCGCCATGCTAGCCGTTGCGCTAGCCGTTTGTGTAGCCGTTGGGCAGGCACGCTGGTCGCCCCCTGCACGGGCGATCGCCCCACCCCCTCGGGCGACCGGGCCGCCTACAAATCCAGCCCGCGCGTGCCTACCTCTCCCATTCTCTCTGCCGTCCAGAAGAAGAGAAGAGGAAGAGAGGAAAGAAAGAGAAGAGAAAATAAGAGAAAAAAAGAGAGGAAAGAAGAAAAGAGAATAAAAAGAGAGGAAAGAAGAGAAAAAAGGAGAGAAAAATCTGGGAAGAAAATTGGATCGTGCGGCGTCGAATTTCTGTGAGTTAATTTCTTGAGTAATCTAGGTAGTGTAATTTTGTTATTTAAAATTATGATTAAAAACATAGTAGGATAGTCAGACGTTAAAGATATATATAATTTTGTTATTGATGCGCATAGTTGATATAAATACATGTAATTTAAATAGATGATTGAAAAAATGGTAGGATAGTCATACATTAAAGATATATATAATTTTGTTATTGATGCACATAGTTGATATAAATACATGTAATTTAAATTTTTATTAAAAACATGGTAGGATAGTCACATATAAAGTATATATAATTTTGTTATTGATGCGTACAGTTGATATAAATACATGTAATTTAAATTTTGATTGAAGACATGGTAGGACAGTCACATGTGAAATATATAAATATATATATATATATATATAAAATTTTGCCATTGATGCGCATAGTTGCTAAAAATACATGTAATTTAAATTGATGACTGAAAAAAAATGGTAGGATAGTCGTACGCTAAAGATATATATAATTTCGTTATTGATGCTTGTAGGTACTGTAAAAAAAAATTTAGACCATAGAAAATTAGAAAAATCGTGACAATAGGGTTATGTTAGACAATAGAGTTAAGTTAGACATAAATAGATGTAATTTATATGTTAATTGAAAACATGTTAGGGTAGGCACACGATGGATACATATAAATTTGATGTTGATGCATGCGCACTTGTTGTTGTAAATGTTACATAGTATTTTTTTATATTGAAATTAACACTAATTAATAGTACGATTGGTCATATGTTATAGATAAAATGTCAGAGAAATTATATTTTCAAATATTTTACGGAGATGGAGAGATAGTAGAAGGGCCAAATGGAGTGGATTTATCGGCATTTGTCTTTATCATGCGTGGCATATCTAGACCGAGTGAGAGGACATACCGGTGGCTAATAGAATGGTTGTTTCGGTTGTTCGGCTTAAATGCACAGACATGTCGGTTGCGTGTCAGAGCCGTAGTGAGTCATGCCAATGAAGTTTTTTTTGGAGAGTTGTTTCCTATAAAAGGAACACACAATTAGTAGGAGTACGTCTTACGATGACGTCGACGATGGTGGGCATTAGGACTTAGACCAGTGGCTATCGAAGCAATTCTTTGGCCTGTCATAGTTGTCTGGAGCTCCATTCGCCCCTACCCAGCCGTCACAAGACGAGGATCCGTCGACACCGGTAGACCTGGGTAGGCCTAGGAGGGATGTCCATCCTCCTGACCAGTGGACATACTCTGAGGACCAGATAGGAAAGCGCACATATTAGTGACCCGCATGTATTTTGTACTTCGAGTAGACATTAATAAAATGGATGTCCCCTTACCTCTTTTCTTTTTTTTTGTAATAACGATGTACTGCACTTGTTGGTCTACTTATGTAATGGATGTAATGCATGATTACAGTCGATGACGTGGTCACTTAGCCCTTTTCTTTTTTCGTAATAGACGGTGCGATGCCCGAAAGCCCTAGGTTGCTTTGCAAATATCGGAGACCATGACGTCATGCTCGTCATGTAATTTCTCTAAAATTTTTGGGACCCAACCAGTCCCCTGTCCGGTACTGTCTACTGGGCTAAGTGGCATGATTTTTCTCGACGACATGGTCACTTAGCCCTTTTCTTTTTTCCGTAATAGACGGTGCGATGCCCGAAAGCCCTAGGTTGCTTTGGAAATATCAGATACCATGACGTCATGCTCGTTATGTAATTTCTCTACAATTTTTAGGACCCAACTGGTCCCCCGTCTGGTACGGTCTACTGGGCTAAGTGACATGATTTTTGTCGATGACGTGGTCACTTAGCCCTTTTCTTTTTTTCGAAAGCCCTAGGTTACTTTGCAAATATCAAAGACCATCACAAATATCGATGACAAATACAAATGGTACATTAACCTTACAAACATTAAATAGTACATCAAGATACAAAGGTACGAGGCTGCCAATACATAAAGACAGGTAAGGGGATTATCATGTCCCCCAAAACTACTGTGTGCATTGGGGCCATTTCCCATTCTCCCAAGCCCCCTGGGGGCATCCCTTGCGCGTCTAGCCCTCTCGCGCTTTCTTTCACGCTTTGCTTCACGCTCCAACGCCAGTCGTTGCCATTCTGTCTCCTTGTTTGCATGTAGCTCCTCTTGCCAACGCTTGCGTTCTTCTTCCTCATCAGCAAGGCGGCACCGCTCCTCGAACATTGCTCTCCTCCACGCCATCTCCTTCAGCACGTGCTTCTCCTGATTGGGAGTCTGCTCTGTGTCTAAGTATTGTATGAATTCGCACAATGCTGGCTATGATGGGTCACATAATATAAAATGAGTTAGTCGCATAATATATTTATATATATGTACATACATCTACGACACTAAACTTACCGGGTTTTCACCCTGCCTCTTCATCTCCTCGGTTTGGTCGTACGCGTAATTAGGGCACATCCAGTACCTCCTATCGTACGTGTAGAACATGTCAACGGACTTCTTGAGGTTGCAAGGATCCTCGCATAGACACATAGAGATCTGCATGTTTTCTAGGACGGGTTTGCTCCATCCTTCCCTTGAGGCAAGGGGAACTCCATCACACAAATCTGAAAATAGTCATCAGAAATCAGGGGATTCAATTTGCTTCTCTCTTTTTCTCTCTTTTTTTCCTCTGCTTTCTTTTCTTTCTCTTCTCTTTTCTTCTTTTCTTTTTTCCTTTTCCCTTGCTGCTTAGGAGTGGGTTGGCAGGTGCGCACGTGCTGGATTTGTAGGCGGTTCGATGCCGCCTGTGGGGACGATCGCCAGGAGGCAACCGGGCGCCTAATGGACAATAAACGGCTAGCACAATGGCTAGCCACGGCGTCGTCCCCGCCTAACGGTTGGCGGACCGATCGCCCCTGGCTCGGGTGATCGCCCATGCTTAGGGCGACGGGCGCAATTTGCAAAAAATCTGGACTGACATATATTTTTACAAAATTGAATAAAAAATAATTTTAAAATAAAAAAAATAAAATTGATGATATGCTCTAAAGTTGAGGTGCAATTGATATTTTGCCTTCCAACACATTGACATTGATTATATGCCCCAAAGGTGAGTACATAATTGATTATATGCCCCCTTTTAAGTTATTAAGCAAAATTTACCATACATTCTATGAGAAAAGACCTTTCTACTCCTCTTCTTCAATGCTCCTTTCTGGATTTTCCCCTCTTTTAGAATGGATCGTTTCTCCACTAAGTAATTCACATTGCGAGACATATACCGACCCGTCGTTGTCTTTTCAATGTTTTATGTTAAATTGTAATATAGATTAAACATAATTTAAGAATTAGATGTTGATAATCGGCTTGCATGTACATATATAATCTTTATTTGGTATTAAGAAACTTAATTCACTCAGTTAATTAGTAGCACGTACGTGTGCTAGATGTGCTAATGTGCACGGTTAATTAATTGCATGCAGGACTAAACGGGTGCAGCCTGAGACAGAAGTGCAAAAGGGCTAGGATGGTCATTTCTCATGGGTTGAATGGGAAAGTTTTGCCAAAACTCAAAAATGGGCAAAAGATCAATTGTACACTCAACTTTGAGGCATATAATCAATGTCAATATGTTGGAAGACAAATTATCGATTGCACTTCAAATTTTCAGGCATATAATAATTTTCCCTAGTAACCATTTCTTGCATATATGAGATGCAATCTTTCTCTCCCTCTCTGCATTATCTACCATTCCACCTTGATCAACTTTTGGTTCCTTATGGCTAGCTTTTTATAGAAACGATGACATAGGATGCATTGGGAGGGTCCTAATTACCCCCTTGATTAATAGGATTCTAAATATAAATCTCAGGGTCCGAAACGAGTTAAAAGAAGAAATGCCGTTACTTCTTTATAAACTCTTATAAACTTGTTTTAAAGTTTGCTAGCTGCATGTAAGATTTATTTAGTTAGTTGTTGGAAAACTAGTGAACAAAAAGGTCCTGGATCCTCTTGAATAGGACCCTTCGGAGATCCTGACCCTTATATCAAATCTGGTTCGAGATATTTTTGTCTGGATCTAGTTCAGACAATATCTCATAGATCCGGATCCGAATCTAGATCCAAATATCCAGCCCGGCTAAACTTCATGTGTTCAAGCGCCAAGCCCAACATCAGATCGCTGCTCGCAGTCGGTCCAACACCCGAATAGATCACCATCAGGCACGAGTAGGCGTGCTCAGTGGCGGACGCAGAATCTTGTCAAGCCCAGGGCTAATATATAATATTCTAAAACTTATATGAAAATACAATAAATTAGCTATACGAAGCAATAATAAAATTCAAAAACACAATACACTAATACAATATATTCTGAAATCTGAATAATATAGTTTGAGTATCTATATAACGAAGATTAAGCCGATCCAAACATGAGACATTTTATTCATCAATAACAGGACATGAATCAGAACCTGAAAAGTTACCATATAAAGTAAATCAAAACATAAGGAATTAAATCGATTTTAAATTTACAAAAATCTAACTTACCACTAGCACGAGATAGGTCAAATTTGCGTGACCTCATCCATCCCTTGAAAATGTTGTAAAATCTTTTCTTCCTCAATGCTTTTAAATATATCTCGCTCAATGTAGCAAACCATTCTGTGATTCATCCATTCATCGTTCATTTTGTTCCTCAGTTCAGTTTTAATAATATTCATAGCAGAAAAGGCTCTTTCTATGGTAGCTGTTACCATCGGCAAAATCAATGCTAGTTCAATGAGACATATACCAATAGAAAATTAACTATCAAGTAATTAAATCAACACGTGAGAGAGAGTAGTACTGCTGTACTCCTGTACCTGTATTGGTGGTGGGCGGTGGCTACTGGTGCAGTCGTGCAGATGTGCCGTGGTGCACTAGTGCAGCAGTGCTAGTAGGCTAGCAGCCTGGAGAGGCGGAGCCGGTCAACCGGAAGCTGGAAGCACGACGCGTCGTGGCGGCGTGGTCCCGTCCCGTCGCGTGGAGCCCGGAAGCACACGGTGTGGCGGCGTGGTCAGGCGGTCTGTGAAGTGCGAACTGTGGCCGTGGCCCGTGGCGCGGCGGCGCGGGCCAGGATCACGCGGAATCACGCCTCAACCAGTGGCCGCCGTCACGCCGAGTCGCCGACGGCAGACGAATGGACATGCAGCGCAGGCGCAAACGAAGGGACGCGATCTGCCGATCAGTCTCACCATTCACCAGGACGCTCTTCAGGCTTCAGCACTTGCACCGTTGCACGTGAGTACGTGATGGCCCAAGAAACTTTGGGCTGTAGCGTCTGTCCGTGACGATGGCCCAAGAAACCAGTCAGCAGTAGCCCAAAAAACAATCACCAGGACCCAAGCTGGGCTGCAAAGCTCATATATTAGGCTTAACTGTCTTCATATATATATATATAGAGGTACAACGTCAAGCCCCGGGCTGTAGCCCACCTAGCCATAGGCCCAAATCCGCCCCTGGGCGTGCTCCTATACCGGTGGTGCTGCATGCCTGGCATGCTGCTCCTAGTGGCTTCGCTTTGTCACCGACGTTCTCCTTCGGTCCTGTGCATAGCAGATCTTGGCGTCGGGAGTAGGGTGGAGGAGAAGAGGACGGGATCGATGGCCATGGTGCTCGCGAGCTTGGGTGCCGGCGGTCAGAACTCAGGGCGGCAAGGGGACGACGTGCCATGCCAGTCAACTGCTAAGGACACCGCCACAACTGCCGCTCCAGGCGTGCTGGGGGGAGGGAGCTAGGGAGGGAGGGAGAGGACAGAGTTATTGTTCGGGCTCGGTTCCGTGGTGGTGTCATTTGTGGAAATTTTTGTTTATAACACTCACTACTACAGAACTGGGCTTCACAAGCGGGCTATTACAAGCGGTTAGGCGCGAACCGTTTCTGGCCTTAGCACCAGAAGCGGTTCGTGAGCAACGGGCGGGAGGGGGTTTCCAGAAGCGGCTGGTAACACCAACCGCTTGTGTTGACCAACCTCCACAAGCGGTTTGTGTCCCAAACCGCTTCTGAATTATCACAAGCGGTTTGAGACACCAACCGCTTGTAGAGATACACATTTACACGCGGTTGGTGTCTCAAACCGCTTCTGGAAGAGGTCCCGTCCACCCATTTAAACTCTTTCTTCCTCCCCGAGCTCGCAGACATGAACAGGGAAGGGTCTGGCACTGTTCTTAGGGGGAGGTGCTGTCCAAATTTTTGAATGTGATGATTTAGCTTCAAATTAAGTGAATCAAGGTTAGTAACTCCATGCTACCATCATTCTCACCAAGATATTATTGTTTCTTTTGCATTTAATATGGAGAAAAAATTGATTTTGATTGTTGGGGGTTTTTATTGCTACCTCACTCCATAACTTTAATTTTAGGCAAGACCATGATGAATTATGGTAGTTATTTTCTCCAAAAGTGTTCTTAGAATTGGAATCTTTAATGTAACACTCCTTCTCTTCAATCTCACTTCATAACTTTAATTTTAGGTAGGACCATGATGAATCGTAATTAAGGAGTTGTTTTCGAAAAGTTGTTAGCTTTACAATCTTTAATATAACACTCCTCCATTGAATGTAACAATAGTAGATCTAGGTTTGGAAGGAAATTATTAATGTTTTATGAAATAAAATAGGAAAAAATTTAAAGGGACAAAATAATTAGTTAAATTAAGTTTAAAGGTTAAATTTGAAAAACCACTCCTTCCATCGCAAAATATATGGCATATAAATTCTTGGCACTATAAAACTTTTAATTTCTTTTCGATTATGTCTTGTAGAACTATAAAACTAACAACATGTTTGAGTAGTTTTAATTACAAATGTAACTATATGACATGCATATATAAAATAAGTATATTATTTATTACCTTTGATAATAGCCAAAACATGAAAACAATGACTTTTATAAATACGTGTCAAAGTACTTTGGAATAGAATTTTGCTACAATGTAAATAACACTTTAGTGAAAGATCTTTGAAGGTATCTGAAAATTAGATCTTTGTGTAGATGAACCGGCAATGGATGTACAATGCGGACCGTCGCTCCAGAGAGTTCATTGATGGCGTGAAGACATTTCTTGATGCCGTTGTTGCATTCTTGCCTCCAGACAGCTTCATATGTTGTCCGTGCGTAGACTGCAAGAATGAGAAGGAGCACTCCCAACGCTTTCAGGTTATGACCCATTTGATCACGAGAGGTTTCATGCCAAACTACACCTATTGGACCAAGCATGGCGAAGTATAGGGGAGCAGCCAGGAAGACGATGAAGAAGATGGTGAAGAAGAAGAGGTATTCAATAGTATGGCGGAAGCCACGCAATATTGTTCTGTGGAAGATACAGTCGGCGATCTTGGTGATGACGAGCTAGACCAGATGCTGCGTGACGGAGAGGAAGACTACACAAATGAAACACAATTCGAGAAGTTTCAGCGCATGGTAGAGGACCACAGGACACCTTTGTGCCCAGACTGTGGGAAGGGCCACAAGAAGCTCCGCACGACACTGAACTTAATGCAATGGAAGGTTAGAAATTGTGTGTCAGACAAGGGATTCGATGAGTTGTTATCACTCATAAAGAATCTGCTTCCAGAAGATAACACGCTGCCTGAATCTATATATGATATTCCTGCACAACATGTTTCCTTTCGAGAGGTACATGAAAGTCCTAAAGAAGTATGTCCGTAACCGTTCACGTCCCGAAGGATGCATTGCGGAAGGTTATGGGACAGAGGAGGTGGTTAAGTTTTGTTTGGATTACATTGAGGATCTACATCCCATTGGCGTCCCTATACCACGCCATGAGGGGAGACTACGGGGAAAAGGGACACTAGGACGGAAAGCAATTGCATGCAATGATCTCCTAACTTTTAAGCAAGCACATTTCACTGTTCTGAAACAATCAACCGCTAGGCCCCGTATGTCCTTCAAAGATAAGAGTATACTACGCCGTGAATTCCTAGGAAGGTCCGAGGATTGGATCACGATGAGGCACATGGATACTTTCGGCGCTTGGTTACAAAACTACATCCTTGTCAACGGGTCGAAAATGAACAGTTGTAATGCTCGCTCGGATGCCATCTAGTGAAATCGTCACATTCAAGGGCTACGAGATAAATGGTTACACCTTCTACACAAAATGCCGGATACCAAGAGCACCAACGTAACAGCGGTGTCCGTATAGACGCCATCGACAACAAAGGCAATGTGGACACATATTATGGTTACATAGAAGAGATATGGGAGCTCGACTATGGACCATTGAAGGTCCCTCTGTTTAAGTGCCAGTGGGTCAAACTGACTTCAAATGGCGTGAAGATCGACAAATACGGCATGACAACCGTGGACCTTACAGAAGTTGGCTATAGGTGCGAACCATTCGTCCTTGCCAACGATGTGAGACAGGTCTTCTACATAATGGACATGTCAAGCAAATCAAAGAAACACAGGGAAAAGTAAAAAGATTGCAGTAGTAAGCCAAAGCGACACGTGGTTCTCCAGGGCAAACGAAGGATTGTTGGTGTTGAGGACGTCATAGACGAGGAGGAGTACAATCAGTTCGACGAGCTCTCTCCCTTTGCGGAAGATGTCGACATAAGTGTCCTAAATGTAATCAAGTCGATGTTTTACATACGTCGCGATCACGACGAAGGAACACTTGTAAAGACAAAGTGATCATTAATTCATTGATAAAATATTTTTGAATGGACTCACTAATTTTTGTAGGACTAACTAATTTTTGATGCACTAAGTAATTTTTGGATGGACTAAGTAATTTTTAGATGCACTAACTAATTTTTCAAAGCAATAAGTAATTTTTTATTGCACTAACTAATTTTTTTATTGCACTAACTAATTTTTCAAAGCACTAACTAATTTTTCAAAGCACTAAGTAATTTTTTATTGCACTAACTAATTTTTTATTGCACTAACTATAAGAGGAAGGCAAAGCAAAAATTAAAAGGCAGGCGCGAAGTGGCTCGAACTCGCCGCCATGAGTGAGCCCACGCCCAGCGCCGCCGCCAGCCGTAGGGGGAAGTTTTATCTTAACCAATGTAGGCGTCAAATCCTTTTGACTCTTTCCACTCTACAAGCGGTTGGTGATACAAACCGCTTGTAGAGGTCCCTCCATCGCTCGCCCGCCAGCTGTGAGGGACCTCTGCAAGCGGTTAGTGATACGAACCACTTGTAGAGATCCTTCCCTGGCTCGCCGCCAGCTGTGAGGGACCTATACACGCGGTTGGTTATACGAACCGCTTGTAGAGGTCCTCCATCCATCGCCGCCCGTTGTGAGGATTCTACAAGCGGTTAGTGATCTGAACCGCTAGAGGTAGATCTCACACGCCGTTGCTATTACGAACCGCGTGTAGAGATCTTATTACAAGGGGTTGGTGGTTCCAACCGCTTGTAGAGGTGCTCTTATAAATATGTCTCGCTCGTCGGGGACACACTCTCCAAATTTTTCTAAGTCCTCGCGCTCTCTACCTCGCTGTCTCTCGCCATCGACCTCCCCGCGCCATTGCCGAGCCTGCCGCACCGCCGCCGCCGGTCGTCTCCCTCGCCATTGCCGAAGCGCCGCCGCCGCCGCCGTCAAGTCGAGGTCGTCTCTCCGTGCGCCGCCGACCGCCATCGTCATCAGGCTGCCGAGCCCCACTGTCACCGCGCTGCCGCTGTCGAAGTCGTCTCCTCGCCGCCGCCGACCGCTGCAGCAGGCTCTTCCATCCCGAAGGGCCTAGGTTACCCTCCTCTCGCTACACGCGCTCAGACACTCGCCGCCCACAAAGTGTTCGACAAAATGTCCCTAAGGGCAAAAGAGGTGTTCAACAAAGTGAGAGAGAGAGCGTGAGAGACTGAGAGAGAGTGAGTGAGAGAGAGAGAGAGAATGAGAGAGAGAGAGAGTGAGTGAGAATGAGAGAGATGGAGAGAGAGTGAGTGAGAGAGATGGATAGAGAGTGAGTGAGTGAGAGTGAGAGAGAATGAGAGAGAGAGAGATGGAGAGAGAGAGAGAGTGAGTGAGAGTGAGAGAGAATGAGAGAGAGAGAGATGGAGAGAGAGAGAGTGAGTGAGAGTGAGAGAGAATGAGAGAGAGAGAGTGAGAGAGATGGAGAGATGGAGAGAGAGAGAGAGTGAGTGAGAGTGAGAGATAATGCCAGTGAGAGAGAATGAGTGAAAATGTATTTTTTGTTATATATTTTTCTTTTACAATTTGACGAGTTGCCATACTTACTAATTAAACAATATTTTATAATAACGATAGATGGCGACACCAGGACGTGGTGATCCTAATTTCGAGATGAATGAAGCGTTCATGCTAGACGAGATCGACTATGGTAGCAACTTGGCCGCCAATGAAGGTGATGCCAACGTTGTCAACACCGCTGTCGGTGGATCCAGTGATCCCATTGATGCTGAGGGAAGTGAGGTAATGCCACGAGAATCCGGACAAACCATTTAGCCATATTTAACCAATTACTATAAATGGCTCTGGCATGAAAAATTCACATCTCTGTCCATTTTCAACCTGGTACATCGAGCACCCAAACCAAGCGAGGACCTAACAAGAAGCCTGCTACAAAGTTTGTTTTCACCAACGTCGACAATGACGGAAGCCGATTGCTCTCTCGTTCTGCAGAGGCCTGCTTAACAACGCATGTGGTTTCCACGTTAGGGATCATGTCCCAGTTAGCATCAAGAAATGGACTGAAGTTCCGCAAGCCACCAAGGAGCTCCTTTGGAAAGATATCAAGGAGAACTTCAAATTTCCTGAAGGATACGAGAACAAGGTTAAGAGATACACTTTGAAGAAGATGGCAACCTAATTTCATCGTGGAAAGTTCACCGAACAACAAGTATGTCAAGAAGGAGAAAAGCCAGACTTCAACCAACATCCCAAGCCGGCAGATCACCGATGCATTTGAAGAATACAAATTGTCGAGGAAGGACAGCCGCGAGCCAACAGTAACAAGATCAACACTAGGAAGAAAAATACCACCACCATCTTGACACCGGTGGTTACGCCAAGGCTGTACCTAAATGGGAGAAGCGGAAGAAGAACTAGTGGCCAAGAATATCACGCTCGCTATCGCTGAATGGGAATTCGCTGCGGAATTGGTTCATGGCTCACGGAGGGACCCTTGCAGACGACGGTAGCTTGTTGATGCCACCGGGAGCGGAGGATGTTGGAAACAGAATTGTCGAAACCGTCGACATGTCTTGCTCCGGTTCCTTTGTGACAGACAGGGAGAATGACGAGCTCACACGTGCACTTGAAAACCTTGAGCACCCAGGACGGACAAGAGGAATGGGATCGTCCGTGCCATGGAAGTACTGTTTCTCCAAAGATGCCGATACGTACAGGAGCCGGTCAAGAAGCAAAAAAAGGGAGTCATACAGATACAACTTACTGGAAAGGGAGCTCAGAGCAACTCAACAGAGCATCGGATATATTGTTGAGCAAAAGCTGCAGGCGGCACTCGGTAAACTTCAAGGAGCAGGTACAAGCAATACACAGGCCATGGTTAGCCCGCCCACCTCCGCGCGACGAAGTAGCTGCGCGTCGAATGCCGCCGCACTTTCTACGGACCTGGGACAGTACGCAGTGGACAGCATCAAAGTTCGTCGGGAGTGTGAGCTACACATTCAGGCTTATAACCTCTCCACCAAGGTGGCTTATGGCATGGGCATGCCGGTGGAGCCAAGCGCTTTTTCCATCGCAACGAGATCCCGCCAGTTACTCAAGGTCACAGTGGAGGAGGTGTCGAGCGGCTATGAAGATCTCCGCCGAGATTGCTGGAGGGATGACATCACCAAGCTTGGACAGCCCTCCACGGAATCATTCTCTCGCTAAAAAGGTACATCATATTTCCAAAGACCGTAGAGGTGACCTCTTCACCAATAGAAATCCAACAATTGGAGCTGACCGAAGAGACCATACCTCAACCGCAACGACAAAACACGCCTCCTCCTACATCACCTCAACGACATACCTCGTCTCCAATACAGAGCACTCCGCCTCCACCTCCTACTCCACGAAGCCCGGCTCCACAATCTCCTCCAAGGAAGAAACTCCAAGTACGAAGGACCAGTTCTACGACGCTACCCCCTCCCAAGAAGGCCCAGTCTAGCCGGTCAACACAGTCGTCAAAGGAACCTCCGAAAAGGGCATACGACATGGCGGCTGAGGAGACACGACCAATAGTTCAAAAGGAAATTGAGACACACTCGCACCAAAGGTGCCACCTCCCAAGGCGCAGATCGATCCGAAGCTGCAAGCCCACTTTGCGACATGCGTGCAGCTCTCTTCTGTCTCGACTAACTACTGAACGCACAATAGCGAAGACCGCAGTGAAAGGACAACGGGCTAAGGCGGCGGCAGCTAAGAAGACAGCCCAAGATTACCAAACTAGAGGAATTCTTGAGAGAGTCGGGTGTGTCTTACATCGCAGCCTATGGGACTAACAGATGAGTTTCCAACGGCAGAGGTCAGGTGGCCATATAAGCTGGGCAAAGAGTTGGTTGCACCGGAAAAGATAAGGGATCTGCCAACCAAGATGCGACAATTTCATGAATGGTACATGGAACAGTCCGCTCAAGGAAGAACAATGTTCCCCGCCCGTATAAAAAACGAAGATTTCTATCGTGGGGCTGAACTCATATGGATGGAATTCGACAACATCTACCAATTTTACCATTGAGACGCCGTCAACGTGTCTCTAATGAGCTGCTGGTGTCTGTAAGTATTTCCAGCTAATGATTGAGTTTACCATATATATGTGTTCATTTCGCCGTAGTTCAGGCTGCAAAATCTAATAACTCATCCCCTTTGTATGTAGAATGGAGATACAACGATGTAGAAGAGAGGCTATCTTCGACATCGGCTTCATTGACCCATCAATTGTCAACGAGCCTAATCAGAACGCAAGCCAAAAGAAGTTGAAGAATACATGTCAAGGCTCTTTTCGACCAAGACTACAAACCGCACATACTTCTGCCCTTCAACTTCCAGTACATATATATACATGTCATCACACAACCTCTCGCTTATCCTTTTTCAAGACATTCATAATATGACTAATTACATATATGTTGCAATACTTATATATGAATAGGTTTCATCGATCCTACTTATTATCAATGTCGATAGTGCGATCATCATTGTGCAAGACTCAAGAAGAAAACCACAACAAGATTTTCAGTTTATCATTGATATTCTAAACAGGTAACATTGAGATGCCAAGCTACATATATATAAGTACTTCAAATACTCATAATTACTATTCATATAATAACGCATGACAGGGCATTCGCCACGTTCCGAACGAAGCATAAAGGAAAAATTCTAGGAATCAATTCATAGTGAAATCCAAAGACTGAAAGTACGTGCTACAAAATATCAATTAAATAATATATATGGCGTAAAAATTTATCTTCTCAAGCCAATTAATTAATTGCATTCTTTTCAAATATCACTCTAGGTTCTACAGCAAACGGCCGGAAACAACTTATGTGGCTATTATGTGTGCCTCTACATGCAAAGTCTTACCCACGGCGATATGCGACAACTGGACAACGAGGTGCGTGTGTGTTAAAAACAAATTTCGTAATACACTTATACTTGACGTGTTCAAAGATTTATTCCTTTGTTTCTTTTCGTAGCCCGGCATCGATGAGACGGGCGTGATCCCATCGCATCAGGTTGAAGCAATCCAAGAACAACTTATTGGCTTCATTGTCGATGAGATTATATCCCCTAGAGGCGAGTTCTACGCAAAGGCATGGAGAGATGGCCCTTCGATAAGGACAGGTGAACTTACGGAATCTTCGTCGATGGCCGCAAAGAGCGATGCACGCAAGAAATGATCTCAAGATCACCACATTTGTACTCTTCGAAAGCTGTAAAACGTTGCTTGTGCTGATCATCATTTTATGTATTGTAAAACATACATATATATATATATATGCATTTAATTTGTAATTAAATTATAAGCTCATACTATTTGTGCAAATAAACTACTGGTTTTCTCAATTATAATATATATTTAATTACGCAGAAATAAATTTGTAGTTGTATTTATTTTTATTGTCCAAATTCATATTTGAAAGTCTAGCTCAAAAGGTCATATGTAGCTGTCGGCCTCTCCACAAGCGGTTTGTAACAACAACCGCTTATGGAGAGAGCACACGTGGTGTCTCCCCACCCACGATAGAAGGTGTGAGGACCAAATTCCGATAAATTTTTATCGGAATTGTTCCCTCAAAAGCACGATTACCCAGGATGCAACAGTGCCAGAGTCAATACAGAAGTCCAAAACCTTCATGGGGAAACCTCAGTATTTACAAGGGAAAATTATTACAAACTGTTATTCTTTAAGTACTTATTACATTCACACTGTTGCGAAAGTTGTGAGTGCAAGAAAACTTTAGAAATTGGTAAACTAGAAGTCTATGCCATAACTTTCTAGTTCCTCTGCAGTGAACTCCTCGCACTCACCATAAAGTTGAGGAGTACCTGAAAATATTATAATTTTCCCACATAGTGGGTAAGTACCAACAAGATTTGGTGTTTCCATATAGAAGACTTATTATTTCATGCAGGAATTCAATAGAATCAAGGTTCTTACAGGAACGTAAATGCAATGATATATAGCAAATTAAGAAACTTAAGATTTAAGAGAATTTTATTAAATTGATTAAAGCATTTCCACTCTTACACTTAATCCTTTCACCATTCCTCACTTTCCACTTTCTACCTGCTTATAGCAGCACCATACATCATAGACTTTTCTCAAAGCATGAGTTTATCGAATAAGATAGGCATCACCCATTTTGACACAACTTCATATACCCGAAGTAGGGTCCATCGATGATTTTGTTAACAGCCCTGCAGGACCTACCCAGCTTTACCCACATATTGATCAGATATATGGATGGGTGATATTTGTGTCATTCTCATTCATTATACTCAAGTTTTTATATGAGCACAATCCAGTTGTATCCCCTTGACAACTGGTACCATTGTAGGTCTTGTATGGCATATGTCCCCCTTGAGCCTTACTGTGCTATAGATTCTTGAAGGATAGACCCAGCTCCAAGAGTTACTGGCCTAGTCCAACTTCACTACACCTGGTGGCTCATATAAAATTCCTCTTTCGTAACATCCCAATGTCCAGATAAGTATCCCATACTACTTATCCATATGGCAAATGATTGACTTATCCTACTCAATTTAAACATTTCAAAACCTACTCTAGGCTTCAAAGGATGGGGCTAATCAATAATAGGTAGGCTTTCTGGTGTTTGTATCTTGGCATGACTTATTTTATAACACATGAAATAATGGTTTGGCAAGTAAAGTAATAGCTAAAAAGTAATGTAACCATAAATATTTGAATAGGAATTCAAAGTGCATCAAGGAAATAGAAACCTGCCTTGATTATCACTATAAGTGATCCCTTCTTCGTAGTCCTCCTCCACAGGTGGTTCAACCCAGTATACCGCTCCTTGTTCTTTTTCTATTATTTAGATAAGAACAGCAATAATCAAAATATATTTGAGAACAATTTTTATAACATAATGTAGGAAAAACATTTTAAATGGTCTAGGGGTGGTATTGGGAGTAGGGTTGAGAGTTTTGGGTTTTTCTTTGTTTTAAGACAATTTGTAGGAGAGGAGAAAATAGTAATTTGGGGTCTCTTCTCAAATTTCCTAGTATTTTCCTATAAAACAGGTGTTCTATTTTTACTTAAGAAATGGTATGTATTTTGGCCTTAAGAGGAATTTCCCTATACTTTTTATTTAGAAGAATGGATTTAGAAGGATTTATAAATAGGAAATTAATGTATAGTATATCCTTTATTGAAAAAATTTAAGTCTATAAAATTTGTTTATGTCCCTGTATTCTACTAAAAATATTAGTTTGATTTTTAATAAATCCTTAGGTTTTTTAGAAATTCTTAAAATCTTAAAAAGAAAGGGTTTTGACCTTAAATTCAAATCTGGAAGGGGTTTTAAAAATATGGAAAAAATCATTTTTAGATGTAAAACATCATTTGGAGAAACTTTTGTATAGGAACTTTGACTTAATTCGGCCTCTAAGGGTTTCAATTTGGAAGGATTCGAAATCTGGGCTAGGATGAACAGGGGAATTTAGGGTTCTTGAAAACTCGATTTGGGCGTTTTTGATTTATGGGGTTTGGGTCAAATCAACCTTAGGGCTTTTGATCTACGGGATGTGAGGAATGATTTGCCTCTGGGATTGGGGCTCGGGATGGCCGGAGTTAGCCGGACGACGAGGTCCAGCGGCGGCTTAGGCTAGGGGAATTGGGGATTCTTCTAGGAGTGTTTAATAGGTTGAATTGCGAGGTGTATATGTCACTAGAGGCTATGTGGGATGTTCTAGGATAGAAATCGGGGCATGAAAAGCTTCGGGGTAGCTTGGCGGCATGAGCCATGGAGTTTGGACGCCAGCGAGAGTGAATTTGGTGTTACAGTGGGATTGAGTAGGAATTGATAGGAGTTTAAGCTTTAGAGGGTTTCGGGGATCATTTTTGCTTTTGGTGGCATAGGTAGGGGATCATCGGAGCGCTCTGGCGGCGAGCTCCAGTGAGAACGGCGGCGGTGGAACGGAGTGGTGGAAGTGCAGCTTACCTGGTGGCGCGCTGCTGGCTTCGTGAGCTCAAGATGAGTTCTAGGAAGCCGAGCGACTTCGGAATTTATAGGGGGAGCAATTTTGTCGCGATTTCGGTTGGATGGATGAGCTCGCCGGGATTTTTCTCCGGCGACGGATTCCCTCTCATTGCGGCCATTAATGGGTCACGCGCGAGGCCATGGGGGTCGACGACGTGGCCTTGGCGCGATGGAGCGTCCAAGCTGGGCGCCGATAGGATCGGGTAAAGCGGGCGGCAATGGCATGCCGGCGGCAATGGGAGCAGGGGGGTCGCAGCGGCAGCAGATTGGGCCAGCAAGGGTCTTTCCGACCGTGCCATGGGAGTACTCGAGTAGTACAAGTCCCAAGGATCACTTTGGTCATGTCGGAGTGGACTATTAGGCGTGGAGTCGCCTGGTAATGATGATTCCGGCGGATTCTCACGGCGGAGACGGCCGGGGAAGAACATGTCGTGGCCGTTGGATTGGAGACGTGGCGCACCGGAGGCCCTCCGATCTCCTTTAGTGCAAGCGGCGCGGCGGGGTGACGATCTGCTCAGGACCGTCAGATTGGGACGACGTGGAGCACGGGCGGCCGTCGGATTTCACTAATCCAAACGCGCGCGCGCGGGCTCATCCGGAAGCGGGCCTTAGCTGTCAGCGAGAGGAGAGCACGCGCGCGAATAGGAAGGCGACGCGTGGCTCGGGAAATTCCCTCCGGAAAAGGATTTTCCAGCAAGGGATTTCCAGTGGGTTTTTAATTCTAGGAAACTTATAAAAATTCTGGAAAATTATAGGGAAATCAGAAAAGTGTGTGGAAAATCTCTATGAGCTCAGAAAAATGCCAAGAATTTTATAAAGGCACAAAATCACCTTTGTTCTATAAAACTTTTTAAGGTTCTTTTAGGAATTCTTTTCCTTTCTTATCTTAGGAATTTCAAAAAAAACATTTTTGGGGTTTTAAGTGTACACAAGAATACAAATGTAAATCTAGGTGATATTCATGCAAATTATGCGAAAAAATTTTATGTCAAAAATTCGGGTTTATCACAGAAGGCCTCTCTACAAGCGGTTGGTAACACCAACCGCCAGATTTGCCCCCACGTGGTCGCTCCATCAAGCGCTTCTGGCGCTTCAACCGCTTGTGGTGCTGCACCACAAGCGGTTTGAATCATGAGTGATACCCTCTGGGTATCACTCTCGGTTGCGTACAAGCGGTTCGATAACCGCTTGTGAAAGCGGTTACGAACCGCTTGTGTAGCACTATTCCCTGGTAGTAACTCAATTCGCACACCTCGGTCCAACTGACACTCACTTCTTGAGCATTTTATTATTTGACTTTGTTGGTGTGAATTCTTTCATTTCATGGCATTCCTCCTATTTTCCCTCGTTTCCATTTTCTTTTCCTGAATCGTTGACCAAAATCCCCTTGGCTTATTGGTTACGAGGGCACTTGACTTTCAGAATTCAAAATTTTTGATATCCAAAAACATAAATTTAAATCTTGATATTTTAAATTTCAACTCATATTTTTGAATTTCAGAAAACTAGTGACAAGGAGCATTGTGCTTAGTGGTTTGATAAAAGAAAATAGAAATGAGGGGAAATGGAAAGAATATCATGAAATAATCCACAACAACAGTGTCAAATAATAAGAGACTCATGCATTTAGTACCGGTTGGAGTGAGATTTGCGAATCGAGTGTTATAAACTAAAAGTTCCCTATGGTTTGAAAGAGCAATGGAGGATTGGAGGGGACAAGGGGAGAAGATATATAATGTTAGTTGTTTTTTTAGTCCTTAGCGTTTTTAATAACTGATGATACCATTCTCCATGTGTCGAATATTTTTAATATTACACAAAAGTCACTAGGAATTTCTAAGTGTATGTCTTATACATATATTCATACCAGACCAATCGAGAGCGGATGAAAATACTTATGTCTATGTAAATTTAATTGATTTGATTTGGACCTAGAGTTTGCAGGGTTTCAATCAATATCCGTAAAAGTATCCGCTTCAACTTGTATCCAATCAGTATTTATTGTATTTGTACCCGTATCTATATCAGGCCGGGCTATATATATCTGTATGTCAATCTAAAAAATTAGATATAAGGATCTGGATCAACCATTATCCGATCCTTTTCGTGCGAACTAAAATGACAAAAAAATAATGCATACTAGCTCATGCTGCCACAGTGCTAATTACTCCCTCAATTCACTTTTATAAGACGCATTTTGAACATACATAAGGATTAAATTAGCGATAAGTTTGAGAATGATAGAAGAAAACTGACTTATAAAAATCTATACGCAAGCCTTCTATATATTTTTTTAAACAAATTCATTAAAATTACAGGGCTTATGAAAGCGAACGGAAGGATTAATTAATTAAGTAGTGTGAAAGTATCGGTAGCCCAGTCAAACACCAAAATATCTTAGCACTTTAGCCGAGCTAGACATTGAAACAACAAATATCTTCAGCACTTTACTTGGTGCGGCTCTTTTCGGCTTATCTTATCCACTTATTTAACTTATTTCGTAACTTCGAGAATTTTTTAAGTTGGTCTTGAGAGCCGGGTACCCTTTGCGTGACTTGTTTTAGAGGACTTTTAGACACGCCTTTGAGATAGAAAAAACCGATTCAAAATTAAGAAAAAAGTCAAATAAGTCATATAAATAAGCCAAACAAATCAGATTTATGTAACTTATTTGACTTTTTAATTAATTTTTGAATCTTTTTTTTTATCTCGTAGACGTGTCTAAAAACTCTCTAAAATAAGTCATACATTTCACTCCCATGCAAAGTCACTCTTACATCTCTGCACGTGGTAACAATTCATTTTCTATACAGGAAAGCCATGAGTAGTCCATTCTTCGGCCGTTTTTAATTTTTCCCTTTAAGATTACAATCAACGAAAACCAAAACGCTTTGACTTATTGATCCTGTTTTGTCGGGAACGTCCATTCTCTAAGCCGCTCATATAGTCTGTTAAAATAACATGAAACAAGAAAACAGCTGCTTTAAACTATCTGCAGAAATACTTGAAGTTTAGATTTTCGACGAATAATCATCTTAACTAGCACTTAGATTGAAAAAAAGGGAGCACGTGTTAAACTATCCACATTAGCTACTTATTTCTCTCACTCTATAACACTATTCACTACTCCCTCTGTCCAACACTCTAAAATTCCTTCACACTTTACGCTACACTCTAAAAGATTCCTTTCCTGCACCAACTACTCTATCCCAAACTATAGTGTTATAAAATACCTGCTACGGATGCTCTATAATACTGTAGTTCTGACTTTTTTAGGATAGAGTAGTCGATGAAAGAAAAGAATCTTTTAAAATATAATGTAAAATATGAAAGAATTTTAGAGAATGGATAGTGGAGCCGCCAAAAGTGTTTTGGAGGAGAAAATTTGGAGAAACGGGTGTGAATACTCTTACACCTTATACACTGACTGACCAGAGCTTCAAAGCAAGTCCTGCACGCCAACGATGGAAGTCGCCAAAGCACACGTGCCTGAGACATTCTTCCGTACATACAGATCAAGTAGTGCGTACGTACAGTGCATATTAATTACTAGAAGGGATAGTATGTCCATGATGTACCACATATTTCCTTCATCATTTGTTTATATGGTATTCAATACAACAGTTTTTGTTGTGAAATAAGAAAATATTATAGAGTAAAAGTAACAATCTGCAAAAATACATATTTAATTACTAACTCATACTAAGGACGGACAGAGTCGGATGGACAGTTACTATGCATGACCTGGCTCGCATCTTGCCATAGGTGCGATGGAATCAAAGGGCGCGACGTTTACCTGGCATGGATAGCCTGTGTACACGCGCAACGCGCTATATAATAATAATAATAATAATAATAATAATAATAATAATAATAATAATAATAAGAAGAAGAAGAAGGAGAAGAAGAAGAAGATTGATTGGTATTTGTCGATCACCAACTCGACCGCTATACGACCCGGCCTTTGAATTTTCAATGAACTCCCCTAGTTGATCTGCACGTACAAATTAATTACTATGAACACGCCACGTCAGTGTGGCAGAGTGTATAGCTAATTAATTACTACGAGCTAACCTAATTACTGATCTGCATTTTTGAATAATCTCTACAGTTAAAAAGCCTATGGTGGTGGCTATTGGTGGTCGGTGTCACACTTTAGTGAAATTACCACCATGTCACCCATTGTAACAAATTCATTTTATCCATTTCACTAGAATTATTCACCATTACCATTCATCGTAACAAATCCATCTCATACATTAAAATTACTCACTATGATATCCGTGGTAACAATTTATTTTATCCATTAAAATTATTAATCATGCCATTGGACGCATGCTCGCAATGTGTTGCGCCGCGCGAAAACGGAAGGCATATGACCCATGCTATCATGTTCTCGGCAGTGGAATTTGGAAAGTTTTTTTTAGCAAAACACGGGCACTAGCTGGGCTATTAGGGTAACATGGTCCTAATGTTGTTGTTCTTGTTTTGACAAGTAATTCCTCTATGTTCGGAGAACAATATTTCGTTTCTTGGTGATAGAGGTCAGGGTATTTTATTCCATTATCTATTGAAAAAAACTAATATTACGAGTGAAGTATAGGCCAACGTATGCCTATTTGGGGCCAAGCATTTTGGACACTGACCGAGTGAAAAAAAGAAATCCTGCTGATCACTATCTGTTAGGACTCGGTTTTATTAAACCGAACCCCTTTGTATAAACAGTATGAGTCCTAAGGATCAGTGCTCATATCCACAATGCAATAAAGATAAAATATCAATACCAGTGCTGCATTAACTAATAAAATAAATCAGAGTGCCGTGAAACCACTTATTACAATAGTTCATAATATGAAGCCCTGACTAATACAAATAGAAAGCAAATATAGATAATGTCCCATCACGGCCACATGCACACACTAAACGGGAAGCAACTAGTAGTTCGGGGCACTCTCCAGAAAATCAACAACGTACTCTTATTCGTAATCGTACTCCTTTCTTGCTTGTGGAATAAACAGGTCTGAATAAAAGCCGAGGTTAGCATACGAATGCTAGTAAGTCTTTCCTGGAAAGGGCCAGGTCAAGACTCATCCTAGAAAAGGTAAAGTTTTATTTGCATAAACATTTTACTAACAGTATAAAAGCATTTAAGAAATAATAAATAAATAATAAACAATTCTTATGATTAATCTTAACAGTAACATTAGCATGATATAATTCTTAATCTGAGTGTCTCATGTTTCAAGTTCTTAACAACTCATCTTAAGGTCTTAATATAGTTCTCATCTTGTTCTCATTCATTATAAATCATCTAGCAGTGGCACACAGCCAGATAAACCTTACATAAGTCAAATTAATTAAGAGGTGTAACTACGATATGAAAAACCACCAAGATGCTTATAACCAAGAACACAACCATTCGAATGGGTTTACACTCTGCAGAGATTATATGCTTTTCCCATAAGATATGATACCATCCTATCAGAAAGCATCATAACAAAACCTATTAGAAAACTAACCCCAAACTTGTCACGGTCATACTTAATATTCATACAAGTACCTCAGAACTCCTTCCGGACAATACACCGATGATCATGCATCCCTCGGGATCCCACCTACGGTACAAGTACGGTGATAATCCCGACATTATTCTCCCTCTAGATTAAACCACGTCCCATACCGAGCTTGCAGTCGCACGATAAATTCTCAGTTAAATCCATCACGATCATCGGTCCTTAAGGACCGGAGCGTTGACTCGAGTCACCCGCTCTGAGTCAAATATTAGTTGGTCAAATTTTAATTAAAGAGTGAATAAACCCGCCATAAAAGCCAAGTTCTCCATCCTCATACTCAGTTATGTGGCCAGGCACTGCTGTGAGGTGGAGGACAGCATGGCTATGGCAGGTGCGGCCTAGGGCTCCGGAGGAGAATTGGGAAGGAACGGTATCGGCGGTGCTTGGCCACAGCACAGCGACATGGTGGGGATGATGGGGAAGGAGAAGGGTAGTGCCAGTGGGCAACAGGGCGAGGATGTTGTGGTAGGATGTAGCCAGTTGAGAGTTACCATGGCAGCAGCAGGGGCGCGACTCCTTCGTCGTCTCCGATGTTCCCACTGGCATTGTCGTCAGCTCCTTGTGGCTCCAATTCCTCCCTAGCTTTGACGACCTTCGGCAAGGCGATGGTAGGGACAAGGGCGAGTGATGACGGTGACGACGACTCCATGCTATTGGCGAGATTAATGTTGGGGAATAATAGATTGGTTTTGGGGAATTGGGGACGTTTGCAGGTTTATATAGTGGTAAGATGGAGATGGGCTCCAATTGGGCTAAACATGACAGAGAAGGAGTCGAATTGGGCTAGGCCAAGCCGCGGCCTAGAGTTTTAGGAGTCGAACACTAATTGCTTTAGAATTTGAAATCTTAGAGATCAATTTTTATGATCATGTCACACTATCCCTCTATATTTGTTGGTTATAGTACTTTTCCTCTGTTGCATACCCATATGTTTACTGTAAATTAATGAAGCAGCTGCAAGCACGTTTATTAGTACGTAGTACTACGTACTAATTAACTCACAGTCGACCGTAGGAATTCAGATCGATCCATTGGTGGGCATGCATGAGGCCATACGTACTTTTCAAGTACATTCCATATATATATATATACACACACTCACACGAACATGTACGCATATAACTATATGGTATTTGGTTAGCTAATTTTGTATTTTGCAAATTCAAAATCCCATAAATCAAGGTTCACATGCAACTGTCAAACTGAAATCCAGTCACGTACGTCGCACGCACTTTTCGACGTACTACGTACAAATTTTGCAGCTGATAGGGGCCTCAAGTACTAGTCGCGTACTATTCCTAGATATTTTGCAGCTCAGATATTTTGCAGCGATCGAGAACATTCGAACAATCTCTGCTCCCCACCACCATGATGTCAATGGTTGCCAGCTAGCGTTGCTACTAGTATAAATAGATCGACGCATAAAGAACTTTCTGATCAATATATATATATATATATATATATATATATATATATATATATATATATATATATATATATATATATATATATATATATATATAAACATATGCTAGATCATCAACAGGAACCGCAAGATGAACATCCTCGAATCTTGCATTCATCAGGATGCATATGACTGTCAAGTGCTGATGAGGGAGATCGAGCACCAAAAGGATCTCACGTTGAAGCTACGTGACACTGTGCAACCGATACTTCTGACGATCCACGACGGGCAGACGAGAAGCGCTGTTCTTCAAATCCTTGCAGATATGTTGAGCTCCTCTAGTAAGGCCATCTCCTTGCTACAGCTTACCGCGGGAGGTTACAACAACAGACGTGAGGTTTCAGCAGGTTGGTGTTGGAAGAAATGGTGGTAAGTACAGCATGGAGAATCACAACAACTTGGGGGAGGAAGCCTGCAGGGTCACTGCAAATAAGAGAAGGTATACATGTAGGTGTAGTTAATTACTTATATATATCATTCCATGCTAGGGCTCTAGCGAACAAATATATAATAATTAATGTGATTGGTTAATTCTGTTGGTGTTGGTAGGAAGAATACACAACACACAGGTTCACTAGTGACAGAATCACCACATGATGATGGATACCAATGGAGGAAGTATGGGCAGAAGTGGATCTCCAAAGCAAGGCACTCTAGGTATATATTATTATCTATTACCTATAGGGGTAACCAACCCAGCCAAGCCGTGCTTCCACGTCGGCCGAAAAAACCTCGCCCGTCTGATCTGCCCGTCGGCTCGATCCGGCCCTCGGTTCGCTGCCCAGCTTGACAGCATGATTGCTAACGCAAAAAAGCCTTCCGGCTTTTTGATTTTATCTCCGCATCCTCCGATCTTCATAACTGTCCGATCTGCCGATCGACCGGACCTCGCTTCGCCGTTTTTGCGTTTAGCCCCCATCAGCTTTTTAGTACTCAACCCGCCGTCCTCCCGCACGCCCAAACCCTAGCGCGCCTCAGCCCTAGCCCGTCACTCCGTCTCCCATCAGACGGTCCTCTCCTCCTCTCTCCTAGATCTCGCCTCCGCCCAGTCGACCGCCTCCGCCTCCGCCTCCGCCTCCTCTCCGACTTCGCCTCCTCCCCGTCTCTGCCTCCTCCCACCTCTCCTCCCTGTCGCCAGTCATCGCCGCCACCATCCACTGCCGTCTCCGTCCTCCCCGTCTCTGCCTCCTCCCAGTTGTAGCTGCCCTCGCGTCGGTCCCCTCCCTCCCCGTTGCCGGTCGCAGACCCCAGATCGGATCCCCTCCTCTTCCTTTCCTCTCCTCTCTCCAGCTTTCTTTCTCCACCGTCCGCAGCTCCACCTCAGCCGCCACGCCCCGTTCCCCTCCTTCCGGCCCAGATCTGCCACTGGGGCTTCTCCTCAGAGGCGGATCTACCGCCGCCTCGCGCTGCCGCCGGCTGCCGCGTGGTGCTCACGGGACTGGGCGTCGTCACCCCCTTCTAGCAGGTGTACCGCGCTGGCGGCGCCCGCTCCTCCCAGATCTAACATACATCTATGAGGCTCCCTCTCCATTTCCCGCGAGCCCTCTCCCCTACCCTCCTCGCCGTCAGCAGCGCCCCTCTTCTTCTCCTTCCCCCTTTGCCCTCTTGGGGACGCCATTCGCAGGGTTTTCCCCGGCCGTGTTCTTCAACTCCGCGGCGCCCGCACAGGCGGCACCGACGCCGGGGGCATTGGCGGGCTCATGCAGCGGCAGGCTCATGCCGGGGGTAAGCGAGGGCCGGCCGCAACGAACAGGCTCGGTTTCCCCCCACTCCTCCTCTGCATTTCTTCCTCGGTATTATTATTATCTATTACCTATAGGTGGAAGGAATCCCACCCAGCCGTGAGTAATCTTGGCCGTGGACAGCGGCACCGCCAACACTGTCTGCGTCTGCCTGCCGGCCACAATGCTGCTGCGTTACCCTGCGCCTTCTCCATGCTCTCCCGTGCCGTCACCAGGTGCTCCAACTGCAACTCCATCGAGAGGTAGAAATAGCCCTTGGATCGCCTGATTCGGGTTCTTCATGCACGCCTTGTGTTATTGGTTCGATCTTGGAACCTGGTGGTTGGTCTGTGTGTTTGAAATCTCAGCAAATTGTGTTGTCGGCGCATATTGCTTGGATGATTGCGTGATTACTTAAGGCATACTAGAAAGAAATGTTGGATTGTGGCAATTAGGCAAGATTTCAGGGAAGCGATTGAATGGCTTGCATAGTCGTGCTTGTGGAGGTTCCTTTCTGCGAACCTTTGCGGATCGATTCAAGAAAATTATGTCGTTTTGTTGTTTGCCATGTTTGTTATCAAGTGTGTGTTCCGTCTTTTAATTCATTTGGTGAAGTTACTGAAGATTAAAAAAAAATGCCATGGCCCTTGCTAGCTGTATCCGGAGTTAATCATCCCTCAGAATAGCAGAGGATGCTAGATTGGATCCGATATAGTTGTCTCCATATGTTTCTTAAATTCATTCTCCCAAAAGAAAATTTTTACATTATTTGGCTCCATGGCAACTGCTTGCTTTCAGCTGATGCCTTCAGAGTTCAGACAGATTCTGATATTTTCTAAACATATACTGCATACTCAAATGGTTCACCAAATCCTTATTACATTTTGATCCCATAAATTCTCATAGTTGTGCTATTTTTGCAAATGTTACAGGCTGACCACTGCAAATAGCGCCAATAAAAGCATTTCATCATTTCTTCTCTCAATGGTAAGCGGGCCTTTTTGTCTAAAGAGATCAGTTTCCTGGCCATGCCAAGTTTTACATGGAAAATGATGCAGTGACAGCTCTGGCCAGTGGTACACTGGGGAAGTTTCATGGCTGTGTATTGATTGCTGGCATTATGTCTGCAGCTACAAATTACAGAATGTTTTATTTGAGATATGGGTGGCCTGCATTTGGTTGCATTGGAAAAATCGGCTGTCCTGCGTCCTCAAAAGTTCAATTCTTTAGTGGTGAGCTTAATTCGCCTATGCAGCATGTGCGTGTAATAGTTTCCCTTGTGGTGCTTATCCGTATATTTGGTGATTACAACTTGTGGCACAGGTGTGTGGCGCCAGGGGACCAAGGCCAAGATATCCTCGCGTGTGGAAAACTCAAGAGAATAGGAACCATTTCAAGTCACAAAGCTTCACCAATGCGTGTGGTTCTTCTACATTTTGCATTTTGTAACTATAGGTAGAGTGTATGCTCATGTGAAGATGCTAGATTACCTGATAGTTATAGATGGACAATGCAGTTTAACTTTTTACAGTAATTCTTCAGTTTCAATAGCTTTTAGCAAATTGCAATTATGTGTTTGCCTCCAAGTTTGTTCATTATAGCTGATGAAGTTTCCAGGCAGAGGCTAAATTTTCCAATAAGAGCTCTATTCATTTCCTTCTTTCAACATATTCCCAGGCCTCCTCCACTGTGTGATCCATGCCATTTTATCAATAGGCAGCGACCATGTTGTATTTTATTTGGTTTTGCTGCTATGATGTGCGCATCAAAATATTACATAGATGGCGTTTCATTTTTTACTTTGTCAGACATCTTTTACAATTACATATTGCTTTTGCCTTGAATGGTTTCAAACTGCTAGGTCTTTTGCTATCTCCTGTAGATTAAAGGTTTGTCTATTGTTAAGGAAGAAGTTTATGGTGCTCTTGATTCATTTGTTGCATGGGAACTGGAGTTTCCCTTGATAGCTGTAAAGAAGGCACTGAAGATGCTTGAAGATGAAAAGGAATGGAAAAGAATCATTCAGGTATTAAATGATTTTTCATGCATTTTGGTGGGAACTGTTAAATTGGCTTGATTATTTGTCTGATATGTTTCTATCATGTATTTATAGTGAACTTTTTTATGAAATTATTATGTATCTATTGTTGTCACATGCTAGGACAAGTTAATCCTTTAATATCTAAAATTAGCTCCTCCCTTTGAATAGCATTCTTTTTACTGTATCAATATAGATAACTACATGATTTGTGATTTAGGTTATTAAATGGATATTCAACAAAGGTCAAGGAAAGACCATGGGAAGCTATCACACCCTGTTAAATGCCTTAATTCAAGATGGATGAGTTGAGGAAGCAGAAGAGTTATTTGGAAAGATATTCTCAAGATATTTGGAGGGTTTGCCCCATACTTTTTTCATGAGAATGGTCTCCTTATAATACAGTTTGGGATCATATCAGACCATGTTTGAGGTAGAAAAACCATAGGTGTTGTTTTCTTATTTGAACATAAAGTAAGGTGTGAAAGTTCTTTTGCTTTTTCACCATTTGGTCATGCTTTTAATAAACTCTACTTTTGAAACCTATCTGCTGATACTTACCTAACATAGTAATGTGTGAGGTTATTTTACTTTTTCTTAATTTTTCTTCACTGTTGATTTTGTTCTCCGCTACGCTGATCTTGGAGATTTGATCTTTCATCGCCAAATTTCTCAAGATCCAGCTTCTGGCTAAGTAACGTGTGAAGTTATTTTACTTTTTCTTAATTTTCTTCACTGTTGATTTTATTCTCCACTCCGCTGATCTTGGAGATTTGATCTTTCATCACCAAATTTCTCAGGATCCAGCTTGTGCCATAAATCATCATCATAGTGTTAGAAATACTATTCATATGTTGGGTACATCTTTCTGTAGTTGTATTTTTCTTTTCAACTGTATTGTTTTTATAGTTAAATTAAACCATAGAGAGTGTTGTGCTAAGAAGATAGTGGACGAAAGTTAGCAGCTCATACAAGATTTCTCTTTGAAGCTTCTATATGTTTTATGTTCTGTATTCTTCACATCCTCAAAATACGCTGCGATTATTACAGGAATGTTATTGTTCACTCTACAGTTTAATGTGTTGGATAATGTGCTATCATTTATGCCTCTTTCTGTACTTCTAGGTCAGTCTGAAACGAAGAGTTATCTGTGTTCTGGATTTCACATACTGATTTGTATCCTCTCTTATTTATTTTTCCTTTTCATGTCAATCTAGAGGTCATGGTTATTTGCATCTTAGCCATTGGGAGACCCCTAACCCATTAGGCTACATTCACAGATGCAGACTTTCCTATTGTTGCAAAGTCAGTAAATGCAGTTCATATGTAGCCCCTCTATTCATGCTTCTTTTAATTTCCATTATGTTCTTTTGCGTATCTGTAATATATGAACATCATAGTGCAAAATAAATAACATATCGTATTTTGGCTATGTCCTTATATTTTAACCATAAATAGCTCCTTTATAATTTAATCCAAAACATAGTTTACGGCCGCCGGAAGACCCGAGACGCGCGCGTAAGCGCGCAATCCATTCTAGTATATATATATACTCTCATCTCATGTATATATTTTTAACTGCATGCAAAGTATATATACTCTCATCTCATGTACATATTTTTAACGTACTGCATGCAAAGTATGTATATACTGTAACTGTATCTAGTACAAAAATTCATCGATACTGGTATTCCGTATTCCTATGTCTTAGCTAAAGTACAACACCCTACTAGCTAATTAATGAAGTACTTAATTATGCTTAATATATCAGGAGCTACTATAGATGTGCCAACAGCAAAGGACAGGGGTGTCGTGCAACCAAGACGGTGCAGCTGAAGGAAAACCATGCAAGCAAACTGATGAGTTTGTTCAACGTTGACTATTATGGCCAGCACGTTTGCAAGAGAGATGACATCGTTCATCCATATGCTGTTGAGTCCACTACAACTCATTGCAATATTGTGGCACCCATCGATCAGAACCCATGCGGCGTTATGATGCCTGTCGATGAAGTCGATCAAGTTCAGGATGAGGGCTTGTTCTTCGTACATGACACGTCAGATTATTTGACGGACATTGAAATGGCACGGGTCGTTGAAGCTGCCATGAACTCGCCATTGGACTCTGAGCCTTGGGAGTTTGGCGACTTGTACATCTGGGGATGACTTGCGGCATGAACGTACGCTAAAGGAAAATGATACGCTTCCACTCAAGGATATGCTTTTATTGCCTTTTTTTTCAAGTTATGAACGAGGGAAAAAAAATAAATAGAGAACATATATGTCAGCCACAATCTATATTTGTAGCGCTAGTAAGTTAATTGAGAATGTGTAAGCAATTCATAGAATCAGGAATCATTTGTATTAGAACCTTGTTTCAAATCAATGTATGTTGAACGTGCAAGTAAAGTGATAATTATTACGCATTGTTTGAGATGTTACATTGATCTAAGGAAGCCAAGTAATTAAATACATGCAGAAGGAATACTTTCTAGCTAAGAGAAACTTTACCATTATTTATATCTCTTGGTACCAAGGTACCACAAATCACAGCGTTTGATCAAGTTAGGTCCAAAACGGCTGTGAAGAGGAGGTACCTAGAGGTACTATTTCTTCATTTTTCTGGTACTAGTGTCATGAGTCACAGTTGGATATGTATTGGTCGAGCACGAATAGCGAAATTTTTTCATAGCACATCTTCAAAGATTGATATTAGATCCATTATTAACTTCTGGCGGTAGAACGAAAGATGCTTCCAGATTCTCATTTAAATCCAAAGGTGTGTTAACTAATTCCTGCTCATCTTCAACCATCATGTTATAAAGAATGACACAAGCTTCCATGATTTTGCCCACAATGGCACGTTGCCATAATTGTGCTAGGTGACGCATAATGTTAAAATGAGCTTGCAATACACCAAACGCTCACTCAACATCTTCAGACTCAAAAACTTAATGGCCTTCAGATATTCAGCTTTGACTTCATCAGTCATTGTACTAGTGTCATGTGTCACAAGTGTGATGTAGGTCTCAAGCATTTTGGCCTCTTTTTCAAGCTTTTTAGCCTCCTTATTCTCCTGTGCGGAAAGATGAGCTAGTTTTGTTGATTCAAGCTTCTCAGCTGAAATTTTCACTTACATTTCTATGATTCCATTATGGTTTTTATTCGTTTCAGTCAGCATATTTAAAAACTTGTCAAGCTCCTCCAAATCTGATTTTTTTCCCTTTTTTCCTTTGGCATTACGCTTTGCCTTTGCTGCTTCATTGTCTTTCGGCCTTGGGAAGACATCAAGATCTATAGCACAAGGTGTACCACTTGGCTCCCTTGCATCTGGAAGCTTCCTCTTTTTCTCTTCACTAAGAATTTTGTTATAAGACTGCACTTTGGTTAATCTCGAATAGCAAGCCAAGTACTAACTTATACAAAATGTCCTCTATAATCTTTAGTGAACATCTCATGAGCCTTCCGCATTAACTGATCATCAGACTAGACTGTCTGTTAGAATAAACCCGATAAACCTTCATCCATGAACAGTGGAATTGATTGACTAGTTTGTTCAGTTTATGCCAACGGTCCTTGGCTTGCTTTGGAAGGCGGTGCCGATTTTTTGGTGTGGTTTTGTTATATGCAGCAGCAACATCTCCCCAATATTGATCATTCTTCTTGTTGTTACCCATAATAGAATCATTTGAATTGTTTAACCATGCACTCATCTACATAGACCCTGGCTCTCTTCCCTCTACTCGTTCTACCACGCCGCCCTGGCTCCAGCCTCGCCTTGGCGCACATGCCGACTGCCACCACGCGCGCCGCCACCTCACCTCCACGGTCTAGCGCCGCCGCATGAGCTGCCGCGCGTGCCACCCCTGCGGCTCGTCGACGTGCGCCGTCCCATGGCCCATCACCGCGCGTGTCGCCTCACCTCCACAGCCTAGCGCAGCCACGCCCGCTGCCCCCGCGGACCGCCATTGAGCGCGCCGCCCCCTGGCCCGTCATGACCTCGCGCTACCGCGCCTTTGCCTGCTCCAACATGGCGTCGTCGCTTCGTCTTCATCATTGCGCCCCACTGCCTCCACCACTGCCTCGTCACCTATACCCGCGCCTTGGGCTGCGGCCAGTAAGCCGAGCCTTGCACGCCGCCGCCCTGGCTGCGGCGGTCTCAGCATCGCCCGTCCCCGTCTTATATTTGCACGAGGTGATTTTTTGAACAACAATGGATCATGAGGTTTCATCAGTAGTTAGCCAAATTTCACTGGCACTTCTTCAAGTTTCATCAATATACAAGCCAAGTTTTATTGTTATTTCTTTAAGTTTCATATGAACTTCTTCAAGTTTCAACAATATCTAACCAAGTTTTTTTAAGTTCCATCAGTAATTTTTCTAAGTTTTATTGGTCTTCTTGAAGTTTCATCGGTACTGTAGCCAAGTTTTATTAGTACATTTTTTAAGTTTCAATAGTTATTTTCCAAAGTTCATCAGTATTGTAGCCAAGTTTCATTACTATTTCTTTAAGTTTTATCAGTATTTGTAGCCAAGTTTTATTAGTACATTTTTTAAGTTTTCGTGATGATGTCACCATGACGTCATGGGTCTGATGGGGAATCCATCGGACGTCCGACGCGTGGCGCCCGCCTATATAATATAATCCACTGTGCGACCCCTGAACATACCTAACTAACTGTTTTTAGAAGATTAGATGAACATATATAATTCATCCTTACAAATTACTTGCCAGTACATCGAACGATATGCATCAATATATGCGTCTTAATTTATCTGTTCAGGGGACACAGATTGAGCGAAAAATGATGATTGCCGGCTAGTTCTTTTGGATAAAGCAGTTGCAACCACGTTTATAGTTTGTCAAGTCCGTACGTCTTCAATGCGTCAAAAACTCGTGGCCATATATAGAAATCAATGTCATAGCCGCAAATGATCATTAAGAAGAGAGAAGAAATGTTCTTAATCCCATAATAATTGAGGTTGGGCACTTGGGCTTCTCCAACCAATTCTCCAAACATTCCATAGGAACATGTTTTGATCGTATGGTAATTAACTTTATTGTAATTGGTTATTGATTATTTTATATAACTAAAAATTCCATGCATGTCGTAATGTCTTTCTCTTCTTTTTGCTTGGTAACCTGATCCATAACTTATAATTCGTATAATTGTTTCTAAAACCCAAACGATTTGGCTTCTTCTAGCTATTTCTCGAATTCATAGCTTGTTGGCTCCAATTCCTTGAGCGATGACATAAAGTTAAGAGAGCAACTAGCGCATGACATACCGTGCGGAGCCCAACCAATGGTACAGCGCTATGCGATAAAAAAGAGAGCTACTAGCGGACGGAGGAAACAATGCATGAGACACATGAAACACCCAATAAAACACACAATGAAACACGCAATGAAACACACAATGAAATACCCTAATGAAACACACAATGATACGCCCAATGAAACACATGATTCACACATCTAGCTCAGAGCGTGCCTCCAAAAATTCCCCATTTCATTTGCAACCAAATCTTTCAGATCTAAAGATCAAACCCAAATCAACACAACGATCCACCCCAATTAGACATCAAACACATCGATCCTCCAAAGATTTTGCAACCAAATCTTTCAGATATGAAGATCAAACCCAAATCAGCACATCGATCCACCCCAATTAGGCATCGAACCCATAGCTTAATTCACCAATAAGCTGCGCTGGTGGTCTTCTCCATGGCGGCGGCTCGCATGGCAGCCCGCACAATGGCAGCATGGATGGAGGAAGTGCTTCAGCCAATAACAGTGTGGAGGAGATAGAGAAAGAGAGAGAGGTAGCTAGGCAGTGGAGCAAACGGGGAGTGAGCAAGGAAGAAGTGCAGGAGAACGAGAGGAGAGAGAGTGTGTGAGAGAGAGATAGGATACGGCCTACGAGTGCAGTCGTGTAGTCGTATAGCTATACCGTCGGTCTGAGACCGAACGGTATAGCGTACGCTAGTGTTTCTGTAAAGTTAATTAATTAACATACAGGCCCTCAAATAGCCTGTCAATATTTGACACAGAAGTGGTAACGATCGAGCCGCATTATGTGCTGTGGTAAACATGTACTATTCCCTGCCATAAGTGTAGGAGACGGGTTGAAGCACTGGTGTGCACACGTACGTCCACGCCACATGCTAATATGCTAAGCAGTGTACGATAGCAAGCTAGCCAAGAGTATCAGTGCCTTTTTTTTCTATATATTGCTCCAGTACTTCCACTAAGACATTAATTAGCATTTATGTGCTGCTGGTTGTTAATTAAGTGCTTTGCTCACAAAGGATTACCATTTTATTCTTTCTACGTTCAGCTGCCTTGCTTAGACTATCTCAAACTATTTTTCCTTCATTTCCTTCCTTCCCCATTCCCTTCCCTATATTCGTTCCTTTCATTTTCCACCATGTTGATCCCTATATTCGTTCCTTTCATTTTTCATCATCTTCAACAGTATCCCTTCGAAGGGAATAATATAGTGAAAGGAGAGAGAAACCCTTCTTGGAGGGAATAGAGAGAGAAATCCCTTCACGAAGGGATTGCTGAAAGAAATCTGTTGGAGCGCTGAAGGGAACGGGAATCCCTTCGCGACGAGAATTGGGGATGGGAAGGAAAAGGATTGGAGATAGTCTTAGAGCTTGAACAACATTCCATGTCAGCTGCATATAGCGTTTGCCTAGCTAGCGACAAGCGCCGTCTCTCCCTAACAATCTACAATCAGACGCCATCTCTCCCTTGGCCCCTTCCTGTCGCTCTCCAATGAGCTCACTGGCAGGGAGAAGAAGGGGACTCGTGCTCCTCCACCATCCCTTTCCATTTCCCCTCTCCCTCCCCTAATCCCTCAAGCACCATCTTAGATCTAGATCCAGCTAATCCTTGCAACTCTGGCATCCTGCCCGATGCCGAGAGGAGGACGACTGGCCGGTCGCCAGTGGCGAGCTCAATGATTTGGAAGCCTTCGCTTGGCTTGTTCCGCTCTCCTCCTAGGTGTGCTTCGTCCAGATAGGACGTGCTGCATCTCTATGCCTAAGGTCATCGTCCTACATGGCGATGGGATCTAGTGTTGTGCCAGAGAGATCTAGCGTGTTGACAGAGTCATGAAGCTCCAGTGGGCGTTCTATTTGGCCGTGTCATCGTCCTGGCCAAGGCTGCCTAATCCAATGTGGGTGTAGTCGCCGGAGACCAGAGGCAATCGAATCTGGGTCGGCAGCTCAATTCTAGTGCAGTTGGGTCTAGGGCGGTGGTTCTCGGCTTTGACAGCGGCTGTCGAGGCGGCGGCATTCCAATGGCTTATACTCGGTGTGTCCATATTTTCGACTGATGTTGGCTCCAATGGTGGCTAGACGGCGACCTATGGGGCAAGCAACGAGTGGAGAAAAGTGTGTGGAAGTGCCAATCCTAAGAGAAATCTCATTTTCTGGCTTTTTTAGCCGGATTTAACGATGACGATGCCCATGATGTCATTATCTTGCTATAAGCGCCATTGAGGCGCATTGGTCTTCCATTACATTTGATTTGTCTCTTTGTTCGTTGATTCGATGGGTGGCTTTGCGATGAATTTTGAGTTATTGCACTTGGTTTTGATTAGTCAGCATTGCTTCTCGATACTAGTTGATTCGACTATTGCCCTCTCCCTCACTAAATCTTTTTGAGTGATGTGAGAAGATTTTGGAATTGGTACTACTAACTGTTCTTATGAAACCGCAGAGGAATATCACAAAGATCGGTGATCATTTTTTATGTGAGGATACTCAGAGATACAACTGTCAATTGTATCTCTTTGTCAATTACATCACCAAGGAATATTACGTTTTCTTTTTGTTGCTTGTCTTAATAAGCGTTTGTAATGGTTGTATGCATACTTAGTTGGTGTAGAGGCCTGAAATTACTTCAATTATCTAAAAAAACATACAGCCTTTGCCACATGGGATTTTCATTGATTTGGATGTAAAAGAGCGAGATAAGATCTATAATGGTATATATAGTCAATCCTAGGATGAGAATTAAGAAGATACCGTTAAAACAAGTAAAATTGTACCGTCAACAGAGACTAATAACGAAGAGATCGACCCTATATAAGTCACAAATCATGTATACATGTATTATATAAGACGTATATGATATATATTGTCATATCAGGACAGAATAGCCTATGTATGCCGGTTCAAAACCAGAAGACCAAAACAGGTACCGATAAAGATATCAGTGTTCTTTAACCGACATGTATAGTAATTTTGCAAAATAGTAATACGTTGATCAATGTAGGAACCGGTACTAGTAGCATGTTATGAGTACCGGTTCAAAAGAAAAACCGGTACTAATAAACGTTAGTATGTGTCTATATATGCAAATCAAGCAAATTAAGTAAGATTAAGCTGATGGTCAATTGATCTGTGATAGTGAATTTTGCACAATATTTCTCAAAATAAAGCTAGCCTAAACCCTAGATATAGAAATATTCATTCCCGGAGTACTCTGGCGAGCTGCTGCTAGAGTCTGATGACTCAATAGAACTGCTAGAGTCATCCGTCCACTGGCCTTCGCCCTCATCGGATTCTACGGAGCCCTATGGAGTCTCCTGCTAGTCCTCCTCGTCGTCGTCATCGCTCTCCTCTTTGTTCTCCTCGTCGTCGCTGTCATCCTCCTCCTAGCCATCATCCTCCTCCTCAACCTGCTCGTCACACTCTTTCTCCTTGTCGTCGTCTTTGCTACCATCATGATTGTCGTCGGAGCTACCGGAACAATTCCTTCCAATGTGGACACTTCCTAGCAACGACGTGTTGTTGATTTGAAATTTTGTATTGAGATGATTTGACAATAATATTTGAATGAGATAATAATATTTGTGAGGATTAATCTATTTGCAAAAGAACAAGGTGTTATTTTTGTGTTAATTGGTTTTGCAGGTAATTGAACTGAAGTTGCGAAACGGCACGGGTGGCTGAGATGCATGTAGACCTAGCTGAGGTCAGACATGTCAAGCTAGCGTTGTTGGCGCAGGAGGAAACATGGCTAGGTTACATGTAATCCTAAACGAGGTTAGACATGTTAAGTTAGCACAGGTATTGACGGAGCCATCAGCAGTGGAAGCATATCCTCTGATTTAAGTCCGAGGAGCAGTAACTCTGATCCAGCCTTCCATTTCGAAATTCACGGTTAGTCTCACCTCAATTACTTATTGATCGAACCATCTATTCTCGGATCAATAGTCATCGGGCTACTCTTCTCTAACTCGAAGTGAGAGGATATGCGACCATTGGCAGTATGCTGGTGAGCGCAGCTTGCGAGCTGGACGAACGCGGCTCATGCAGGCAGGTACACATGACCAAGCAATGATGTGCATGTGCATGCTGTGGGCCTCATGGGCTGAATGTGTACAGCCAAGGACTTGGGCCACGTGGACTGTACACGGCTCGTGGCATGGAGCATGCAGCAGATGCGGCTGCTGTGCGTGTTGAGCTGCGACTCACGCGGTGCGTGCAGTCATGTGCAGCCGGCCGAGGATGGAGCGGCCTAGAAGGGTGGCTGTGCGTCTGACTAGAAAAGAAAACCAAAGGTCGTCCTAGAGAGAAGAAGAAGAAAAAAAAGGCAGCGATTGTACTGTGCGGTGAGCTGAGAGAGAGGAGAAAGGCTTCAATGTGTAAGCAATCTATATACAAGTTCTGATTTATTACTAAGAGGGTGTTTGGCAGAGCTCCAGCTCCAATTTTTCAGTTCTACTCTACAACTTCACTGTGAGGCAGATCACAACTCCGCGGAGCACCCTTCAAGCTGCTTCACAAAAATGAACTGCGATGAAGGCTGCTCCATGGAGTTGCCTGCTCCAGAGTTGTGGAGTTAGGGCGTTTTGCACTGCTCCAGAGCAGAGTTGAGTGTTGGAGCTCTGCCAAACACCCCCTAAGTATGAGTTCAGAGAATAATCTTTTTTTTTTTTGCTCTCGTAGATTGATCTCTTAGTTTTGCATGTTTAGTTTTGCATGTTTTTTAAATCTATTATCATAGATAGATTTATTGCTTCCGCTTGAGTGTTAGATTGATCTATATCATATACATAAAGAGAGACAATAGCTAGTGTGCTATCGGTAGCATTGCCCCCATATACTATCCACCTTTTCCACCGCACGATCGAGCAACCTGCGGCCAGACCAACCCCTGCCCTGCGCATGCACATCTGAGGAGTGATGCTTCCTTTCTTCTAGGGGTGGCCATATGGGCCGAATCAAATGGGCAGAACCGGGTGGCCCGTTACTGTTCACCGGGTCGGGTCGGTTCGATTATAAAATGAAGCGGCCGGCCTGGTTCGGTGCAGCGAACCATGCTTAGGCCTGACCCTCGGCTCGTTGGGCCGACACGGCACGGTTCACATAGTAGCGGTCGGATTCGGTTCATTTGGCCCATTCTACTGTAGCATCAGATTCAAACTTTCAACCCCGCCAGCACCCCTTGCCGCCACGCGCTGGGCGTCCATTCATCTGCCGCTGCTGCACCACCACGCGTCTGCCCGGGTGTGCTCGTGCCAGCACCTGTGGCCACGCCTGGGAGTGTGCCTCCGGCTTGTGCGGTAGCGCCATGCGGCAAACACAGACTGCGCGCGTCCCGCAGCCACGCCATGCCATGCCATGTGACCGAAGCAGGTCGGCCTGGCTTGCTTGATTTGTTCGGTTCTTTTTTTTTGAAAAAAAATATAAATTGGCCGATGTTGGATGAATATATCCCTTTTTTTACCTTTGGACCTTTAAGAATTCATTAAAAATATAAGAAAAATTCAAACAAATCTCAGATTTTTTTCCTATAAATAGGCATGCACCTCCTCCCCATCCGGGATACTTCCAACTCCATTCTCTTCTATGAATTGCATGCAAAAAATTTAATTGTTCTTTACAAATTTGGGCAAAGTTTGAAATATTTTGAAAAAATATTTTTAATTTCCAGATTCAGTAGCGTGAGGTTTGTATGATTATATCACAACCATATTTTTTGTTGTATTTTTTATTCTCTAATTTATTTGTTCAATTGTTTTGCAGTTGTAGCTATTCGAAATGGCCGATGGAAATTCTCCGTACGATGAATTTTATCTTAGTCAGTTCGGTTTAAAACCGAAGGACTATGAACCGATTGGTCATAGTATACCAGATCTGAATGACGAAACAGAAACACAAGGAACCGGACAAATACCTTGCGGATCTTTTGGTTCAACCTGTGCTTTGGGCTCCGATACCATCGGAATGAAGTGGGCCCGAGTGAACCGGTCAGAGGTGTGAGACAACTTCAATGAGTTGATGCACCTTGTCAACAGGCGGCAGGTGAGGTATGCAGCTAGATATAAAATTTGTCCATAGGAGTTGTCGGCGGTGACAAGCTTGGGCATGTGACACTTGAAGATGCATGCCACGACATGTAAGAAGACGAAAAACATTCAAATGAGGCAGCATATATTAAACTACAACCCTGATGGTACAGTAAGTAATTGGGAGTACAATCCCGAAGTAACTAGAGAGGCTTTGTATCGTTTAATTGCTTCCGAAGATTTGCCGTTAGGATTTGGTGAATCTCTTGTTTTTCAAAAATATATTAAAAATGCACATAATCCTAGATTTACTAGTATTTCCCATCAAAAAACAACCAGAGATATGAAAAAATTATATAATACCAACAAGTCAAAATTAAAAGAATGGTTTAAAACTTGCACATTTTCTATGTCATTAACCTCGGACATATGGGCAGGTAGGGCTAGGGAAAATTATTTAAGTGTTGTTCATTTTGTTAATCAAAATTGAGATATAGAAAAAACTAATTTCCCTGTGACTTATAGGTGTTAATCACACAGGTGAGAATATAGCTAATAGAATTATGAATGTTATTCAGGAATTTGAAATTATTCAGGAATTTGAAATAACAGATAAGATTTTTTTCTATTACCTTAGATAATTGAAAGTGCATCTGGGCACATAAGTGATTTTGGTGATTAATGACAAACACATATAATGATAATTATTAGTAAATGTATAAATGCTTGAGTTAGTGCTTGCCTAATGTCAAACCTCTAATATGATTGTGTTGCTACGAGACTAACATGTTTATTGCCAAGTTGAATATTAGTCTCATTTATTTAGAGGAAATCATATATGCTAAGTGGACAATCTATCCATCCTAGCAAGGTAAGTCTCACACATACAAATGGGATGGGTAGATGAGGTATGCAATCTCGGTAACCTTCTATATATAGATTTATTGTTGCATTCATCTTGTGCAAGTACATAGTGAGCTCCAAGTAACATATTGATTATATATATACACATTTATTGATGTTATATCTATTTGTGCATATATATCCACTTGAGTTCAATATGTGTCTTGTTTCTAGTATACATGTCTTAACTAGAGTTAAACTTCACATTGCTATGACTTGACTTGGTGCACGCACGCTTTATTTGTATATCTTCTTATGCACATCACTTAGTGGAGTTTAATCTAGATTGTTTCACAACTTCACTCTAGCTTAAATATTATTTGCACATGTATAATTCTTGTATATTCTATCATGTGCTCCATTTTAGTGAAGGTTGTGGTACTTGCCATGTTTTAGTTGATTTATCATATTGGCAATTATCTTCCTAGTGCATCTAGCTCCATTATATTTTTATCATGATGCACTTAGTAAAGATCTTTTCCATGTCAAGTGTTTCCATTTAATATTGTGCTTATTTATATGAAACACTTGTTGTACTTAATTGCTCACAAACATCAATCTATTTATATCTATTGAGCTTTTAGGACTAATATCTTTCATGAGTGGTTTAGAAAGATTTAGGTCCCGTGAGTATGTGTGATGACCAAGATATGTCAAAGGATGACGGTTAAGCCGAGGTCAATAAGACGACGGTGTCACCAAGAGTTGAGGACTAAGTCAAGATCGACTTGACGTGGAGATCGTCGGGGAGGATGATCAAGTCAAGGTTGATGGGACGAGAGTCTCATGAGGTGAATCGAGTCAAGTTGGATAAGGCGAAGGCTTCATTAATCTTTTAGTGAAAGTCATCATGCATAATGAAGAAAAAGACGGCAAGTGACTATTCTAGACTTGTATTATCTTTGATTTAATTTGAGTCTAAGGATTGTTGTACTATTAAGAGGGATGCGATAGAGAATGACTTCTAGATGTGCCAAGTGCTCAAGTGATCCATCCTTGTGAAACATAAAGAGAGTGTGGTGTTGGTGGTGTCGGAAAGTGAGAGTTGTAGGTCTCCCTTGTCTTCTTTGTGAGTTCTGCATTTATACCTTAGGATTTGAGGTGTGAGACCTTATTGGTTGTGTAGCTCTCATTCCTAGCTTTCCGTAGAGTCTAAGATCACCCAAAACGGAGTCCGGAGTCAAAAGTTATGCCCGTTTTCGTCGGGGGTGTGCAGTGCCTGTTTTCAGGCTTCGGACTATCCGAGGTTCACTCGGAGTATCCGAATGACTCGGACTATCCGAAGATTTTTCGAACTATCCGAGCTGACAATCTCTGTTCGCCGGGCAGTAATCACTCGGACTATCCGAACTTACACAGAACAGTCTGTAACGGTCAGAATCCGTGGAAGCCTCTATTTAAACCCCTCTCTCCCCCCACTTGAATAGAGCCGTTATACCACCATTCATTGATCTATCTAAGTGTTCTTGAACCCCTTAGAACCCCTCTACTCTTAGATCTTTGTGATCCCTTTGGAGAAGGGTTTGGAAGAGTTGGAAGGAGGGATTGAGGGAGAATTGGGAGAAAGGTTGGGAGGTGATTCCTTTGTGGAATTAGTGTGTTCTTGAGCCCTAGTGACCCCTCCACTCTTCGATCTAGGTGATCCCCTTGGGAAGAAGGGTTGGGAAGAGTTGGGAGGAGGTGTGAGTGTGAATTAAGCAAGAGTTGATCTTTGAGCACTTGTGGTCATCTCCAAGTTCATTCTTTGTGGGCATTTGTTACTCTTGGAGGTTGAGAACTCCTATACGGCTAGGAGTTGTCACGAGCCACCGAGCTTTGTGTGGTGCGCCGTGACAAGTTTGTGAAAACTCGATTTCGCCTCCGCAAGGGAAGAAATCAAAGAAGTGAAGCCGGCGAGTGCATTGTGCAACACCGGTGAGGGAAGGATTGAAAAAGACCTCGGCTCAAGTGTGACCGAGCCGTCTCAACGAAGATGTAGGATCCCCTCAAGGATCCGAACTTCGGGAACAAACATCTTCGCGTCTCCATCTTCATTTCGGTTTTATCCCTTTCACTCTCAAGTTTGATTTACTTACTTACTTTACAATTGAATTGATTATTTTGTCTTGTGTGATACTACTACACCTATACTTGCTTGTGAACTATCTTTGATGTAGGTGGTATCTTTGAATTTGTGATATTTGAGTTGAATTCAAAGTCACTCTGTATCATTTGGACTATCCGAATAGACTTCGGACTATCCGAAGTACTCGGACAGTCCGAGGTGAACTCGGACAGTCCGAACATATTGTTTCCGCTGTGTTTAATTTAGTGTTTCAATTTTGTAATCGCCTATTCACCCCCCTCTCGGCGACATCCCAGTCCTTTCAATAATGCATCTGCTAATACTTATGCATGAACATTTTGACATCATTGCCAGTTATATATGCTGATTCTTTCTTAATGCATCAACGTTATGCATGCTGTATTATTACCTAATTGTTAAAATTGGCGTAAAAAGATTGCAACCTTACCTTCAAACTATTCGAGATGTCTTCTCAATTTTAAATAGCTCTAATGTAAGAATTGCTGTATGAAAGAACTATTATCGTGCATTATAGGTACAATCTAAGAAATTTGATTTAGACATGTCTCTTGGGTGGAATTCCACCTACCTCATGCTTCAGCATGTATTACTGTACATGCAAATTTTAGAAGTTTTTATTAACACACAATATTAAACTCGTGATGGCACGCCACTTCTGACTCCATATGTTTGGCAGGTACTTACCTATTTACATTCATTTTTAGAGGTTTTTCATGAAGCCACCCTCATCGCTTCTGTTGTGTATGAACCTACGTCTTGTTCTATTATTCAATGCATTTATCATATGCTAGTCATTTGAAAAGATTGAAAAATGATATTGTTTTATTTGATGTAGCTAGTCACATGAAAGCTAAATATTTATAATATTAGAGAGAACTTTTATTTTTATATTGTTTTGCTATTTTGTTAGACCCTAGGGCCAAACTTCCAGAACTAACTAAAGCTCTAACGAAACTTGGTGCCATTACTAGCATAGATTACTTTAATTATTTTCATGAAGTTAGAAATAGACTCAATGATTTGTATAGAAAATATGAAGAAAGTATGTAGGAGTTCGTCCACAACGGCTACCACCGGTTCAATAGACAAACAAGAATATGTCCTTTTGAAAATCTATCATGAGTAAGGACAGTTCAAGTTCTTCAAGTACGACACCTCAAACCGCACAAACACCATCACGCAAATGTGTTAGTGAGCTTACATTGTACCTAGCGAAGGACGCTGTCTACTTCTAGGAAGAGGAGTTCAATATTCTCACATGGTGGCCACAGCATAGTGAAACATATCTAGTGCTGTCCATCCTAACACGGGATGTGTTAACTGTTTTAGTCTCTATGGTTTTCTCAGAGTCTTCTTTCAATCTCGTAGAGACAATACTTGAGGATAGACGAACTTCCCTTCATAGCGACATGACTAAAATACTACTAAGCACAAAGGATTGGCGCTAGCAGAAAGACGACTCTAGAGCCTCGGCACCGAGAGACACAATTAAGAATTGGCGGCTGCATTCGGAGACCAAGAGCTTGATGAAGAAGGCTCTCGAAACATTTGTATATGTATTGTCGAGCTTTAGTCTGTAATCTTTTTTCTTTATCAAGGTTTTCTCAACTTTAAGTTTTTACTTGGCAGAGTTTTGTAACGAGGCAGCCAAGTACTACATCAGTAATAATAAAGCTTTTTAGTGCATTGCAAATATTTTTTCCTATCTCTTACATTTTTAATCATTTTCAAGATTTTTCGTTGCCATTTTTAGATTCCCCTAATTTTTCTAAATTTTTTTATGTATTTTCCTCGAACCAGACCCACCAGCACCAAAGGGGTCAACAGGCCAAATATGAACCGGGTCGGCTCAGTTCGCTCGATTCTTTGTTTGAGCCGAACCTAGGCTCAAATCCCGGCCCGTTAGCTCGGATGGCCTGGTTCGTATAGTAACTGGGCCCGAAACGAACCGGACCCGAACCGAGTCGAACTGGGTCGGCCCATTAGAGGTGGCCAAATGGGCTGGGCCAAGTGGAACGAATCGTGCCAGCCCATACTGTTCACTGAACCGAGCCGACTCGGTTAGGTTAGCCGAACCAAATTTGGTCCTAGACCTCGGTCCGCCAAGCCAGCCTGGTTCGGTTTGTATAGTGGTGGTCCTACCGATTCGGTTAAGACTAAGATCAGAGTCCACATATTTAATTAAATATATAATTAAATATTTATTTCTCTATGATATATAATTTATTTTTTATTTTATAACACATATTTATTATATATAATTATTTTTATATTTTATATATTATTTTTAAGTAAAATGGGTTGGTCCGCTTGTAACCGAACTGGGCCAGCCCAGTTACAAGAGGCCGTCTCGGATCGTCGATTGCCCACCTCTGCGGCCCATTGGCCAGCTCTGTAGTTTCTTCCATGAAGCGGTAACGGCGCGTCTCCTGCTCGTCCCTTTCCCTTCTCCCTCACCTCTCGTCTCCCTAGCTTCTCTTCTGCTCAGATCCGCCGCCCTCCACCCATTCTTCCCTCTCTCTGTGTCGTGTGCGCCTTGGATGTAATCGCCGCTGCACCCAGGGGCTCCTGCTCTTCTCCCCCGTCAACCTCCGTCTCGGAAACCCTAGCCTCATGGAATCGCTGCCGACGGGAGCGCACATGGAGCCGCCGCTACATCCAGGGCTCCTTCTCCCCTCCCCTGAGCACCTGCACCGTCCTGAGAGCTACCCTTGTCCTTCATGAAGCCTTGTCACCAAGGGCACAGCGCACCTCATGTAGAGTGTGGCCACCTGGGTCCTGGGAGAAGTCACCGCCACAATGTCGTCCTCCTAGAGCAGGGGCGCCATCCTCCTCTTTGTACTGTGCAGTGCCGCTTGTATATAGCAAGAATTTGCTTTATATTTATTTTGATACTCTGAACTGTGTACTGTGCAGCTTGTATATATCAAGAAATTTTGTATTGTTGATTTTGATATTCTGAACTGTGATATCCTAATAAAATTATTAGTCTGTCACTTATTTTATAAAAAGAAACAAAAATAAATAAATAAATAAAATATTTTATATTATTTATTTATGTGTAAAAGGCTTAGATAAGGACTATTAGAAACCCTATTGTGATATAAGTGCCCTAGGAAGCTACCAAATTTAACCAAGCCAACTTAGCATGTTTCTCCTAGCCAGGTCAACCTTTTTCACGTGGTCAACCCTGGTCAAAGCCTAGTCAAACCCTAATTGGGCTTTTGGCCCATAATTAAACCCTAATCTCTTCTCCTCCCTATATATATGCGTGCCCTGCACTCCCAAGCCGACCTACAGCACCCCTACACCTTCCACAGCCGCCACCCACGCACAAGCCCCAAATCCCCTCGGTTTCCGAGCAAACCCTAGCCGAAACCGAGAGAAAACCCTATATCCCTCTCTGTTCGAGATCGAAATCGACGATCCGAAGCAAGGACGTTGTAGGCCGCGTCGAGACGATCGATTTGGATATATGGATCGCTATTTTTGGTTAAGAATTGAGGGAGTTATGGCTCGCCGAAGTTTGGGAGTCCCTCGGCCGTCGGCGAACCTCGGCGTCCGCGCCGTCAGCCCGCCGCCCGCGCGCGTCGACAGCTGGCCGGCCAGCCTCGTCAGCGCCCTTCACCAATCAGCAGCCGCCACGTCGCAAGCCGCGCCACGTCAGCGCCTCGTCGTGCCATGTCAGCGCCACGTCACTGCCACGTCAGCCAACACCCGAGCCGTGCCACGTCGGCGCCACGTGTCGCCACGTCAGAAAAAGTGACACGTCAGTGCCACGTGTCGGTTCGGAGGTGTAGTTTCTTTTTTTTTTCTTTCGGTTTATTATTTTCCAGGGATTTTTCTATTTTCCCGAAACTTCCCGGAATTGTTTAGAGAGTTCCCGAACTCCGATTTAGGTGATTCCAGAGCCTAAAAATCACAAAAATTCCCTAGAAGTTTATATATTTTTATTATACTATTTTCTCTGTGTTTGTTATTTATTTCTATTTTATTTCTTTTACCATAGATTCGACGTTTACCTGCTGTCCGGGAGACGTTCCGGAGCCGTTCGAAGGAGGAGATCCAGAACCTAACTTCTTCGAAGGCAAGCTAGATTCATGTTGAAATCCTAGTTTGCTAAATTTTAATTATTTCATGTTTACTTAATTTTGCATGCTTTAAATATCATCATATGTGTCAGTTTGCTCCGAATCCATATTAGTACTCTACTGATATGACATAGCCTTCCATTGTTAGCCTACTTTGGTACTGTTTTACTAGCCTATCCTTGTGTAGATGCTTAGCCTAGCTTCTGGGATTGGTAGTTGATAGGTTTCACTTATTATTAAACTTGTATCCGTGAAGTTCGACTTCGTGGTGCTGTTTTTGGATAAACATAATCAACTAAAATCAACGTGGTGTGTGTTGATTTGAGGAGACCCAGAAGAGGTGGATTTTGGGCTTGTGGTTGTGTTGTGCAGGTCTCCTCGGTCATATAAGGACCGTATACTTGTGACTACGATACCGAACCTAAACCGTATAGCCACTTGTGCCTTCTGGCCCTAACCGTTAGCTGTGGAAGCTTGTTTCCGCTGTACTCGTAGTGGACGGACGTGATTCGCGATCACCGGCTCCGAATGGCTTAAATGGGGGCTAACCTCGTGCGGTGCGCTATCAGGTCCGGCTGAAGGAGTGCGCATGACTGTCGGCCTGGTCGAAGTGTACCGTATGGGGCGCGAAACCAAAAGAAAGGGTACAGTATTGGGACAGGTGGAAACAGGGAACGGTTTTGTACTGTTTCTCCCTCGGGATGAGACAGGGCTTGTGGGGAACGTGTACACACTCTGCAGAGTTAAAACTATCATGGTAGCCGTGCCCGCTGTTATAGGCGGGGGAAAGGTGTTTGACACAAGGTAGTCCAATGTGTTTTAATTAATTAACTTGATGGTAGTGTAGGCAGGGATTGCCTCTCTTTTGAGCTGGTTAGCCGTTTCTATGGCTACGCTCATCGTGTGCTGAGCTGGTTAGCCGTCCTTTGGCTACGTTCGTGTGTTATCATGTGTTCAACGAATCAAGAACAAATAAACAAGTAGATAGGTGACATTTTTGTAAAATAACCAAACCTATTCTTTGACCTTGCATTCATTATTAAGGACCGCTTGCTGAGTAGCCGTGTACTCATTATATGAACCACGAATCTTTTGTTCAGGTGAAGATTTCGGCAACGGTGCCAGTTGTGATCAGGAGGGTCAAGGTGATTAGCTACGCGTTCCGGGTCAACCTCAGAACATCATCGCTTCGAATTCTTCCGCTGTGTTTTCCTTATGTTATTGAACTATGCCCTGTACAAGACTATGTATTTGTCTATGTCGACTGGGATGATATTTATGTAAACTGTTAAATTCTAGTTAAATGCAATGCCTGCGATGATATTCCAAATGTCCTTGAGTGCAATACTAGCTATGGTCTTCTGGGACTAGTATTTGGTCACTCAAGCCGGTAGAAATACCGGGGTGCACGACATGAACTTGTTGTATATAGCTTCAATTTACCAAATATGTTGTATGCTTTGGCCAGAAAAAAAAAAAAACAGAGCTGCTGAATTGAACCTAATAAGCAACAGAGATGGGCAATATCAATTGTGTATTGTCAATTGTATTGTACATTGCAAAAGATTGGCAATTTATATCCTAGAGGATGAGCTTGGTTAAGCCAATACCAATTGAATTGTCATGATGTTAATTAGCAGATTTCATCACTTCCTTTCAGAGAGTTCCTTTTGTATTAGAATTTGAGTTAATTGGCACTTGTTAGTTGTCGGAGGCTGATCTTGAAATCTGAACAGAGGACATTCCTTTAAGGCAAACCTATCATCCAACATTCATGAGATCAAGCTGAATCTGAACATTCTTGCCAAAGTCATATATCTAATAGTGAATGGTGTGCATCCAAGTACTGAACAGAGAACTTGTATTCAAATATGAACAGAGAGCATACAAATATGACTCCATAGAAATTTCATGAGACCAGGCCTTGTTCAGTTCAGTTCAGGTCAGGTCACTTCACTGTTTGCTTTACAGTGAAATTACCACAAGGATCTCAGGCCATATGATGTACAGTACAATATTATGAAATTGACACAGGGCCTTATATCAGTACAAGATCATAGAATTCAGAAATTTCAGGGAATCCTTTTGATTATATACAAGAAAGGCCAAAGGATTCCCTGCTGACATATAGCCCGTGATGCGCGGAGTGCCACTTCACGTGGCAATTCTGTCCGTAGAATGTACTAGTACCACAGTACTAGAAGGTATAGCGCATGAACTTTGCCAATTAATTATTCCTTAAACCCGAATAGGACGGCGACTCTAAGCGTGCCTCAGGCCTGATTTCTTGTCCATTTTATCTGCATCGAGTAAGAACCTAGCCAACACGGCAATGAGCAAGATCTCGAGAAACATTTTTTTTTGTGGCTAGCAGCTAGCTAGTACACTGCGATAGCATGTACAATAGCTTGGACGTGTACACTGCTTCAGCGCCTCGTTGATGTGGATGTAAAAGAGTGAGAGGAGATTTATAATAGTATATATAGTCGATCCAAGCATTAAGAAGATACAATTAAAAACAAATAAAATTGTATCGTCAACATAGACTAACAACGAAGAGATCGACCTGTGCTGAAAAGTTGCTTCTAATTATAATATGAAAAGTTGTATGCCTTCGACAAGGAGCTTTGAGGGACCTAAAAATTATTAAAAATTATTTTTATGAGTTTTAAGAAAAAAATAAAATCTTTTAAAAAATTGGCTACAAAATGTGAGAATGTTTAGCTTATACAAAAATACTAAATATCTCGCTGATTTTAAGCTAAAAAGAACAGAGTTATATATAAGTCATGTATATATGAATTATAGAAGACGTAGACGATGATATATGGACACGTTAGCACATAATAACGCACATATCTATGCCAGTTGAAAACCAGCACAACAAAATAGACACTGATAATGCAAATTATCAATGTTGGTTCTTGAACCAGCACGGATAGTAATTTTGCAATACAGTAATATATGTGCCAGATCAAGGTATGAACCGGCACTAATAGCATGTTATTAGCGCCAGATTAAAAGAAAAATTGGTACTCATAGACAGTTAATATGTGTCCATATATGCATATTAAGTAAGATTAATACGATGGTTAATTAATTTGTGATAGTTTATTTTGCAAAATATTTCTCAAAAATAAGTAGCCTAAATCCTGTAGCTATAGAAGTATTAGTTGCCGGAGTACTCCGGCTAGTTGCCACCGGAGTTTGTCGACTCGATGGATCGAGCTGCTGCCAGAGTTTGTCGACTCGATCGGGTTGCTGGAGTCGTTTGTCCATTCGCCCTTGTCCTCAGTCGGGATTGTCTGCCGTAGTAAGTCTAACGGCAAGCCATGCCTTTAGACCTTGCTGCTTGGCCATGCTCACTGGTACAGAAAACCACGTCACTGGCGATTCGTAACGCTTATCACTGGCAGTAGTATCACTGGCGGTTCTTTGAGTGAACCGTCACTACTACAGGAATGACCTTTCATACCGGCACATCAAGACGGTTATACATGAACCAGATCGATTACATCATCCGGCTCAACGGTCATTGGTCGAGGGGAACATCGACGGGTGAAGAAACCACCGGTACTAATGTTCTAACATCCATGCCGGTTGGTGTAGCCAACCGGTACAAAGAGGTCTAGGCGCCGGAGTGCGCTTAGTATGCGGTTGCTTACACCAACTGCATCGATGTTTCTAAACATCGACGAGTTGGTGTAACCAACCGTACTAAGTTCCTGGTTCCTTAGTATACGGTTGGTTACACAAACCTGTACTGATGCTCTAGCATCAGTACAGGTTGGTGCAACCAACCGGTATTAATTTGAACCCCTTCACGGCTAGTGGCTAGCCCCACACTTCTTCTTCTTCCTAGCTCCCACAGTCCCACCTCGGCTTCAGTTCATCCCTGGTTTTCTTCAGTTCCTAAACTTTTGCAGTTCCTTGGTTTTTCTTGGTTCATTATAACTTGTTTTTATTGATTTCGCATTGATTTTCTGATTCTGCATTGGAATTTGCTTTGTGTTTAATCACATTTGATTGCATTGGAATTTGCCGTGTGTTTAATGGATCCGACCTTCTATCTTCCCCTTCCCTATATTTTCCCCCTCCATCAACATGGAGAACAGTACCGCACCATTTCGATCCCCTTCTCTCCTCTGCCACCGCCACCAGCCGCACCGCATTCCCTTCCTCATGGTTCGCCGCCTCAAGACCTGCAGGGCGACTTGCAATCCCCATCCTTCGCTGCAACATCCGCCAACAAGCAGCCCATCCACCTCCACCGCCCGTGCCGCCCACCCACATCCTCCGCCGCAACCTCGCGCGCCCGCCACCACCCGCCGCAACCTCCGTGGCGCCCGCACCAACTGGAGGAGGCATGGAGGACTTCGACCGCCGGCGCCTGCTCATCGCCGCCACCATATCAACCTCGCGGTGAGAGGCGGGCTTTGCTGCCGCCGCCTTGTTGCCACCGCCAAGCTTCGAGGATCGGATGCACATGGAGATGGGGATCCCACGCCGCGCGCCGCTCTCCTCCCCTGCGCCTCGTCCTCCGCCCGACGATGACGAAATCGATCGGGAGGCGCCGATGGCGGAGGAGGATGAGTAGAATATAGTTGATGTTTAGTTTAATTATATATATAGTTTAGTTATTATGTATGTATGTAGTTTAATTATGTAGTATGTGATGAACTATTTTGTGATCGAATCAGTGAGATCAGTGTTTAATTATGTATGTATGTGATGAACTATTTTGTGATGGAATCAATGAGATCAGTGTTTAATTATGTATGTATGTGATGAACTATTTTGTGATGGAATTAATGGGATCTGTGCAATGAAATGAGTTATGGTGAAATAGTGATCTGTGCAATGAATTGTTGATATGTGCAAAAATGTTCATCGACAAATGAGTACAAGTATGAATCTGTGAAATGGAATCTGTGCAATGAAATGAGTTATGATGATATGTGCAATGAATTGTTGATATATGCAAAAATGTTCATCAACAAATGAGTACAATTATGAATCTGTGAAATGGTGATATGTGTAAATGCCAATTTGCATTGAAATGGACCGGCTGAAGAAACTAACCGGTATTAATTCGCTAACATCAGTACCGGTTGGTCTAACCAACCGGAACTCGGCCTGCTTAATACCGGTTAGTTACAAGAACCGAGACCGATATTAGAGCATCAGTACAAGCCTTCCATAACATGGACCGGTGAAGAAACCAACCGCATCTCGATTCTCTAACATCGATCGTTGGTTACACCAACCGAACTCGCCCCTGCTATACCGGTTGGTTATAAGAATCGGGACCGATGTTACAAAGATCGAGACAGTGGTATCTTAAACCGGTACTAAGCGACCTTATTGAACGATCCTCTTCCCCGCCTCCTCCCCACTTCGCCAGATCAAGAACATCGCCGCCAAGAGCTTAGCTAGGCCAAGAGAAAGGGACGAGTCTTTGCCAAAATTTTGGTCATCTTACTCCCACCAAGTTAACCAAGGTTAGTAACATCGTTCCTCACTACATTTGGTGTAAAATGGAGCTTCTTCTTTTCTTGAAATGTGAAGAAAATTTGATCTTTTGTCATGATCGATCAAGAACAAGGCTGTGTAGGCCAAGAGCACCAAAAAGGGAGGTCTTGCCAAAATTTGGTCATTTTACTCCCACCAAGTTAACCAAGATTAGTAACATAGTTCCTCACTACATTTGGTGTAAAATGCAGCTTCTTCTTTGCTTGAAATGTGAAAAAATTTGATCTTTTGTCATGGTCGATCAAGAAAAAAGGCAAATACGGCCAAGAGTTTCAAGAAAGGGAGGTCTTTGCGAAAATTTGGTCATTTTTACTCCCAAACCAAGTTAACCAAGGTTAGTAACATAGTTCCTCACTACATTTGGTGTAAAATGGAGCTTCTTCTTTGCTTGAAATGTGAAGAAAATTTGAGCTTTTCTCATGATTGATGAAATAACTAGTTGTGTAAGTTTGGAATTTGCTTGGATTAGATGGAGCTCGCGTTGAATGTGTGGATCTAGATCAAATTTAGGTTTTGGTTCCATCGATCGATGAAGAATTTTCAAATAAATTTAATACTCCCTCCATTCCATTTTATAAGGCATATTTTGACTTGAGAAAAGTCAAACTTTATAAATTTTGACCAACATTTAATCAAATTATATGCATATTTAATGGATAAAAGTTATATTAACATGTTGGCCTTTTAAATTGCTTTGAATACAATGTGATATTATAAAAAATCGCCAATATATAATAAGAGAAATTAATGGTCAACGTTTGTCTTGAAAGACTTTTTTCAAGTCAAATTTAGGTTTTGGTTCCATCGATCGATGCAGAATTTTCAAATAAATTTAATACTCCCTCCATTCCATTTTGTAAGGCATATTTTGACTTGAGAAAAGTCAAACTTTATAAATTTTGACCAACATTTAATCAAATTATATGCATATTTAATGGATAAAAGTTATATCAACATGTTGGCCTTTTAAATTGCTTTGAATACAATATGATATTATAAAAAATCGCCAATATATAATAAGAGAAATTAATGGTCAACGTTTGTCTTGAAAGACTTTTTTCAAGTCAAATTTAGGTTTTGGTTCCATCGATCGATGCAGAATTTTTAAATAAATTTAATACTCCCTCCATTCCATTTTGTAAGGCATATTTTGACTTGAGAAAAGTCAAACTTTATAAATTTTGACCAACATTTGATCAAATTATATGCATCTTTAATGGATAAAAGTTATATCAACATGTTGGCCTTGTAAATTGCTTTGAATACAATGTAATATTATAAAAATCGCCAATATATAATAAGAGAAATTAATGGTCAACGTTTGTTTAATTTGAAATTTGCGAAATGTTAAAAAATTCATTATTGGAAAATGAGCTAATAGCTGCCTTGATGTAACATAATGTAGATGGACCGCGATGGATGTACATGGACCAACGCACCGGAGTTCTTGCGGGGTTTGCAAGCTTTTCTTCGTCTTGGCCGATGCATACAAGTCGACTACATATGTTGTCCATGCATAGACTGCAAGAATGAGAAGGAGTGGCCAAAATTCAGCCACCTTCACTTCCATTTGCCCTCAAGAGGTTTCATGCCAAACTATACCTGTTGGACCAAGCATGGTGAAGAAAAGACTATAAGAGAAGATGTTGAAGAAGAAGAAGATTAGGGAGACAACAATATCCCCGATGCTGGCCAACACGGTTCTTTCGAAGATACATTGGGGGAGTTTGGCGATGATGACCTAGAACAGATGCTGCTTGATGGAGAGGGAGAATACACCAATGAAAGACATTACGAAAAGTTCCAGCACCTATGGGGGGACCACATAACACTATTGTACCCAAACGCGGCGGGGCTACAAAAATTGCGTACCACGCTAGAACTCATCAAAGGAAGGCGACCAATGGATTGTCGATAAGGGATTTAACGAGTTGTTATGCCTCATAAAGAAGTTGCTTTCAGAGGGTAACACGCTGCCTGAAACTACGTATGACGCCAAGCAAGTTGTCCGCCCTTTGGGGTTGAAGGTATAAAGATACATGCATGCCGGAACGATTGTATCCTCAGACGCAATGAGTATGAGGATTTGGAAGCTTGTCCGGTGTGCAGAACTTCGAGGTATAAAACTAGGCGTGATGACCGAGGCGAGGAAGAGGGGCAGCGTCAGAAGAAGAGACCCCCCGTTAAGGTGGTCTGGTATTTCCCTATAATCCCCCGGTTGAAGCGTTTATTTGCGAGCAAAGCGCATGCTCAGATGATGCGTTGGCACAAAGAAGATCGTAAGGACGACGGAAGGCTAAGGCACCCCGCTGATGGCTCCCAGTGGAGGAAAGTCGATAGAAAATACCCGGACTTTGCTGAGGATGCAAGGAACATAAGGTTTGGGTTGAGTACGGATGGGATGAACCCGTTCGGCGATATGAGCAGCAGTCACAGCACTTGGCCCGTGACTCTATGTATCTACAACCTTCCTCCTTGGCTGTGTATGAAGCGAAAGTCCATTATGATGCCGTTGCTTATCCAAGGGCCGAAGCAACCTGGAAACGACATCGACGTGTACCTCAAACCGTTGGTGGAAGATCTGCTAACGCTGCGGACCGATGGTGTACGTGTATGGGATGAGTACAAAAGAGAGCACTTCACCCTACGTGCATTGCTATTCATAACCATCAACGACTGCCCTGCACTTGGTAACCTGTCAGGCCTATCTATCAAAGGATATAAAGTCTGCATCCAGTGCTTAGAGGATACGGACAGCAAGTATCCGAAAAACTCCCGAAAGGTCGTGTACATGGGCCACCGTAGGTTCCTCCATTTGAAGCACCTGCTGACGGAAGGGTGTGAATTTCGATGGGACGTAAGAGAACGAAGAAGCCCTCGCATCGCGATGGGACACTTGTATTTTCTCCGTAAAGGATCTGAAAGTAGTATTTGGAAAGGGTCCTGATAGCAAATCTGTCCCTACTGAACAAGGTCATACGAAGCCCATTTGGAAGAAGAAGTCAATATTTTGGGACTTACCTTACTAGAAAGACTTAGAGGTCCGCCACTCACTGGACTTCATGCATATCACGAAGAATGTCTGCGTGAACCTGCTAGGCTTCCTAGATATGTACGGTAAATCAAAAGATACACTTCAAGCACGAAAGGACCTGCATCTACTGGGACTCAGGAACGACCTACATCCAGAAAAGAGAGCGAAAGGACAACATTACCTCCACCCTGCGAGCTACACTCTGAGCAAGGAAGAGAAAAAAACATGATTAAGTTCTTTAATAGTGTGAAGGTCCCTTCTGGGTACTCCTCGAACATAAGGAGACTCATCAACATGAAAGAGAATAAGATAGTACACCTGAAATCACATGACTGTCACATGTTGATGACACGATTGTTCCCGGGCCATGCCGAGAGGTATTCTCACGGACCGGGTACGAGGGACAATCGTAAAAGTCAGTGCTCGTTCTTCAACGCGGTGTCGCAGAAGGTCATTGAACCACGGAACTTATCTAAGCTGCAGGATGACGTGGTTGATAGTCTGGTCAGCCTTGAGATGATCTTTCCTCCGTCCTTTTTTGATATTATGGTCCATCTCATGGTCCACATTGTCAAAGAGATAGAAATTCTTAGACCCGTATTCCTGCATAGTATGTTCCCTTTCGAGAGGTACATGGGTGTCCTAAAGAAATATGTTCGGAACCGGTCTCGTCCAGAAGGCTGCATTGCACAGGGTGTTGGCACAGAGGAGGTGATTGAGTTCGTGGTCGACTACATTGATGAGCTAAATCCGATTGGCCCCTGTTTCACGCCATGAGGGCGGTGCTACGGGAAAAGGAACTCTAGGGAGAAGAGAATTCTTTAGCGACGATCTACTTTCATTTAAACAAGCACATTTCACAGTCTTGAAACAAGCAACTGTAGTGGCTGAGTTTATCCATGAACATGAGATGATTCTACGCGACCAGTACCCAGAGAAGTCAGAAAAGTGGATCGCACTAGAGCAAATGGATCGTTTCGGTGGTTGGTTACAAAAGAAACTGATGGGCTCCCGAACAGACAATGAACAGTTGAAACTCTTGGCTCGAGGACCATCCATGACAATCGTATCATTCCATGGGTATGAGATAAATGGGTACATATTTTACACAACTGCCCAGGATAGCAAAAGCACCAACCAAAACAGCGGGGTCCGTATAGATGCCTTGGACAAAAATGGAAAGATGGACACCTACTATGGTTACATAGAAGATATCTGGGAACTCGAGTATGGACCTTTAAAAATTCCTCTGTTTCGGTGCCAATGGGTCAAATTGACAGCCGTTGAGATCGACGAGTATGGTATGACAACCGTGGACCTCAAGCAAGTGGCCTATAGGGACGAACCGTTCGTGCTAGCAAATGATGTGACACAGGTATTCTACGTGATGGACATGAACAGCAAACCGAAAAAGCAGAAGGACAGGCCTACTAAAAGCAAGAAGCAGAAGGACAAGCCTACCGAAGATAACAAGCAGAAGCAGAAGACTAGCGATCAGCCAAGGCGCCACGTGGTTCTCCCAGGTAAAAGAAGGATCGTCGGAGTTGAGGGCGTCACAGATGAAGAAGAGTACAATCAGTTCGACGAGCTACCTCCTTTTATGGTGGACGTAGACATTACTATCTTGAATGATATAGAGGAATCCCCCTATGTACGACACGATCATAATGAAGGATCACTTGTAAAAACAAAGTATGTTAGCAAATAAGTCGAACCGTGTTATATAAACCCGTGTATGAATTATGATTTTTTATTAAGCAAGGAAGCAACAATTTTTAATTTGTATTCATATATAACATGGTGAAAATCAGTATTAATAAGTATGATTTGTTGGAAAATAATAATGTAAAAATATATGAATTTTTAATTTATTTTATTTTTTGAAAATCATTTTAGTGTGGAATAAGTATGAGTTATTATTTTTAGTAAGCAATGAATCAATAATTGAATTTATATAAAAGGTGAAAATTTATAATAAATTTTGAAAAATTAAAGAGATTTCAAGGCTCCCAACAGCTTTTCTATAATTTTCGAGAAATTAATGGCAAATTAGTACCAATGACATGTGGGACCCACGAGAGATGGGCCCACATGTCGATGAGTGATCCTATCTCCTATGAAGGGTACAAAAGGTTCGTGCCGTGAAGGCCGATCAAAACCCCATCTCTCCCTGGCTAGCGTGCGTGCGCTTGAGCTGGTTCCACGTGCGATCACGGGTTCAAGCCGCTTCGCGCCGTTGTATTCTTTATTTTTGGTGTGTCTGTCGGGACTAAGTGAGCATTCGGCCCCGGTTTGTTACACCAACCGGACCGATATGAGCAAGCGGTCGGTGTAATACACCAACGGGATCGATATGATGTTAGTCCGGTGTATGACACTGAACCGGACTGATTCCTCATCATATAAATTCGAAAGGAGAAGTCCGGTTTTCCAATGTGATTTTCTTTAGTATCGAATTTATAGTTTATCTGAATGTTTTATACTTTTGATTTTTAATTTATGTTTTATACTTTTGACTTTTAATTTATGGTACATGAATGTATTTGTGAGGACAAATCTTATGGGTCCAAAAACAACATATATTATAGGAAATATACATATATTATACCATTATAATAATTTATAAATAATATTGGTACCCTGTACAATGTCCCACGGGTTACCACAAAAGATGCTAAAAGTTAATTTCTAATAATATACTAAATAACTAATAATTAATTTCTAGCATCTGTCGGGACTAATCGTCATCTTCGTCGTCCTCCTCCTCCTCGTCGGCGTCGGCGCCATCGTCGGAGGCGTCGTCGTCGTCGTCGTCGTCGTCATCCTCCTCCTCCGACTCCGGATCGTCGTCCTCCTCCTCCTCCGCGACGACGTCCTCGTCGTCGAAGTCCTCCTCGTCCTCGTCGTCGTCGGACAACTCGTCCGACATGGACAACTCCGCCGGGTAGAAGACGGACTCCTTCCTCGGCCGGTTGCGACGAATGCGCTTCCGAGGGGGACACTCGTCCTCGGAAGACGGCGGCGGCGGTGGAGGCAGACCCGCAGGCATCGGTGATGGTGGTGGGGTGGAGTTAGAGGAACAGGAAGAGGCAGAGGAGGAAGACGCCATTGATCGAAGAGGAAGACGGTTAATTAGGCAGAGGAAGATCGTCGGTTTTATAGAAGAGGCCTCTTGTCAGAGGCAGAGGAAGAGGCAGAGGCGGCTCCTCGGTTCGCGCCAACATTGCGTCGTTTCGAATTCCCACATAGTCCCGGTTAGATACACCAACCGGGATTTAGGTAGTCCCGGTTGGAGACACCAACCGGGATTACTTCCCCCAAAATAGAGATCACGGACTTGTGGTTCCCACATGGCAGCGGTACTAATTTGCCATAAATTACAAAGTATGTTACCAATTAAAACCGTGTATGAATTATGATTTTTTATGAAGGAAGGAAGTAATAATTGAATTTATATAAAAAGGTGAAAATCTGTATTAAGATGGTTGGAAAATTAAATTGTAAAGAATATGTGAATTTTAATTTATTTTATTTTTGAAATCGATTTAGTGTGGAATAAGTATGATTTATTATTTTTAGTAAGCCATAAAGCAATAATTGAATTTATATAAAAGGTAAAATTTATACTAAAATTTGAAAAATTAAAGAGAAATTTCAAGGCTTCCAACAGATTTTCTATAATTTTCGAGATATTAATAGCAAATTAGCAGCGCTTGGCTTGAGCTGGCTCCGGCTTCGCGCTTTTTTTTTGGCAAATCACCCGATTGATGTAATTAAGTGGAATAAGGAGATTCCGTCGGTTGGTGTCCTCAACCGACTAAGTGAAGATTCCATCCGGTTTGTGATACCAACCGACCGATGGTTCCTAGGGCACTACCTAATCGCGGGCGTTGGTCGGTTGGTGTAACCAACCGGGGATCGATGTGGTTAGTCCCGGTGGATGATACCAACCGACTAATGCCACCATCATAAAAATTTAAAGCGAGTGAGGTTGGAGGCATAAGCTGTTTTATCGTCTCCAACCTCTCTCGCCGACGGCGCGCTTTCGGCCCCGCCGCCCTCCTCTCCTCCGACGACCCGCTCGTGCCGCCGTCCCCCGACCCCAGCGCCGCCGTCCTCCTCGTCACCGACGACCCAAGACGCCGCCGTCTTCCTCGCCTCCGACGACCCCACGAGTAAGGTGCTCCTTGTGCTCCTCTCTCCTTCCGTTCCCTCGCTCCTCAGCAAGGTGCAGGCCGGCAGAGCATGGGACAGTGAGTGTGGGCTCGGGCAAGCATGACGGAGGCGTGACACAAAGCGGCACGAGCGGCAGGAGTGCGGGCGGCCAACAGAGCACAATCACGGTGCGCCAAGAGTGTTCGATTTAAATGCCCAAACCTCACGCGCGATGGCAGAGCTGGATTTCAAGACTAGGGAGTAAAGTAGTTAAATTGCCAAATAATTGGTCCAAGATATAAATTTTACAAAAAAATAAAACATAGCATGTAGTTAATGGAAGACAATCGACCTCTCAGATCTTATTTATATGAATTTTGAGATATATATGTATATGCCAATTTTATAGCAAATTTGAATTCTAAGATGTATGTCAATTAATTGTGAAATGTAATGTATATACCGTCCTCGTCACTGCCGCCCGTCCTCGATCATCTACCTCATCTTCCCCACCGTCCTCCTCGTTGTCACCCGTTTAAGTATAAGTATATGTGAAATGTGCAAGTATACTATTGTTAATTTTCAATGCCTTCTTATAGACTACAAAACTACGATGGCGGGAGAAGGGTTTGATGGAGACGAGTTCATGAGAAGTTTGATTTCGGGAGAAGATGGTTACGAGCTCGATGATTCCATCGAGGCCGCAAGGCCTGTCGTGGACTTAAGGCTCGTTGAGACCGATGAGACTCATGCCGAGGCCGCTGAGACGACCATGGTAATTAGATCGAACTTGTATATGCCGGTTCCACCATAATGCTAAGCCAACATTCTAACACGTAGACATTATTGTACCATATTTTCAGATCACTCAATCGAGTAGCCAATCACGCCGAGGTTCAAACAAGAAGTCGAAGGCAAGACATGTTATCACCGAAGTCGGCGATAACGGCCAACCTCTTGCACCCCTAGGGGCGATTGGGCCGTTCAATTCGGCATGCGGCGTCCACGTCAGGGACCATGTGCCAGTTAGCATCGTGAGATGGGATAATGTCCCTGAAGATACGAAGGACATGCTCTGGACCGACCTGAAGGAGACATTCACCTTCCCCCAAGGGACCGAAGAGAAGGTGAAGAGTTACACGTTCAAGAAGATGGCCATCGCATTCCAAACATATAAAAAGAAGTTGAACACGGAGTATGTCAAGAAGAACCGAATTCCTGACTTCAACAAGTACCCAAAGTTGCAGAATCACTGGGATGCGTTCGTGAACTACAAGAATTCGAATGAAGGTCAAAGTCTGACCGAAAGGAACAGGCAGAATGCTCAGAAGAAGCAATACCACCACCACCTCGGCCCTGGTGGTTACCGCCAGCGATGCACAAATGGGAGAAGAGGAACAAGCTCGCTGGCGAAGGGTGTCGCACCCGCGACAATGGAATGGCCAGACAAAGCGAAGAGCTAGTTCTATGCTCACGGCGGCGGCCTTGACGATGATGGAAACACGGTGTTCGGGAATGTGCTGACAGATGTGGCCAGAATACTTGTAAAGTCGATCGAGGAATCTTCCCAGGGCACCTTCGTCCCAAACAGGGAGAACGACGAGCTTACAAGGGCCCTACAAAACCCGGAGCACCCTGGACGTACACGAGGCGTTGGCGTCGTTCCGTGGAAGATTGGGTTCGCTAAGGACGGCGCTATCTATAGGAGTCGGGTAAGAAGCAAGTCCCGACAGGCACAACAGCTCCTAATGCTTGAAGAACGTCTGAATCAAACACAACAGAGCATGAAAGAAGAGATCCAAATACAGGTACAGTTAGCCTTGAGCCAATGGCTAGATGCGGGCCAGGAACCTCCTGCTAATCCGGACCTCATTAGTCCCTCAAGGCGGCGAAGCAGCTGTGCTTCCGGTGGGTTTCGAATCGACTTGGGCCATCGGCTCGTGGGCGACATCACGCAGCGGACACCTTGTGAGCTGCACGTCCAAGTGAGGAACATCTCTTTCAAGGCGGCTCACGGCATGGCTGACCCGGTGGAGCCAGGGCTGGTCATCCATGGCCAACAGATAATGCCGGGCTACTCTAGGGTCTCGGTCGAGGAGGTATGCCCAGGGTGCGAGGACCTGGACCTCGATATTCCCGGAGGTGACGGGACTACGAAGTTAGGAGAGGCAGTCCATAATTTCATCCAATGGCAGAAGAAGTACATTATTTTTCGAGATCACATGGACGTGTCCTCTCCAACACCTTCATCACCTCCGGTACACATAAGCGGTCCATCATCACCTCCATCGTCACCGAAGGAGATGCCTCCCAGAAGAAGCCCGTCTCCTGCACCAAGCCTCGCACGCGAAACTCCAACTCCAACATCGTCGTCCAAGACAAGCAAGCCAGCTCGCCCAGCAGCTCGCAAGAGGACGAGGTCCACCCAACCCAAGAAGCTAGCTGCACTTGCAAAGCGGGCGTACGATATGACGGAGGAGGAGACCAAGAAAGTAGTCAGAGCCGAGGTCACTAAATTTTTTAAACTCAAGTCACCAGAGAAGAAGGTTCAGCCTGGTACGGAAGAATTTCTAAAAGGCTTGAGGACGGTGAAAAATTTGAAGGACAAAAGGAAAAACCTCGTATGTCGACTACGGCGCACATTGGTCAAGGAAAGGTCCAAGAAGAAGACGCCAAAGAAGACGACGCCATCACCGGTGATCGAAGGCCAAGGAGATGCAAAAATTCATTGAAGAAACTGGTCTTCACCCAGAGCAAATATTAGGCGACATGCAGATTGAAGCTGCAGAAGTCAGATGGCAATATACACTGGGCGCTTCCTTGGTCAGGCGTGAGGAGATTGGTCAAGTAGGTTTCAACATCAGAAAGAAGTATACGAATAAAAGTATACTCAACAAAGTAATTATATCATGCAAATTTGTCTGTTCCAATCAAGGTTACCGAGCAGAGGACAAGAGAGATCATTTGACCAAGCGTCCTCGAGATGAATTACATTGGATTGGATTTCTGGATGCTATAACTTGCATAATCTGAACCTTGAACACAACCATATCCTTCACTTGCCAAGGACAACTCATTTAATGCCTTCGCAACGAAAAATCTCCGAAGTACAAGGTATAGAAATTGAAATGGCTAATGATTCCAAAATAAGTCCTAAAGTTGCTCATGAATTGGCAAGCCGACAAGTTAGAGGATCATCCAACCTTAGCTACACTAGTCGTGATCGCAAAAATTATTTACAAACTAAGCGTTAGAAGGAGTTAAGGTATGGTGAAGCTGGAAGGTTGTTAGCATACTTTCAAGATAAAATTGCTATACATCCATCGTTTAAATATGCTCTGCAGTTTGATAAGGAGGAGCAAATAGCAAATATATTTTGGATAGATGCTAGAATGATAATTGACTATTATCACTTTGGTGATGTAGTTACTTTTGATACCTCTTTTGGAACAAACAAAGACTACTGACCATTTGGTGTATTTGTTGACTTTAATCATTTTAGAGAGACCACTATTTTTGGTGCTGCCCTCATGTATGATGAAACATTTGAATCTTTCAGGTGGATTTTCAGGACTTTCTTATCTAGTCATAATAATAAGGAGCCCAAGACTATCTATACTAACCAAGACACTACAATAGGAAAGGCAATTGTAGAGGTATTTCCTAATACATGGCATGGACTATGTACATGGCACATAAATCAAAATGCAATCAAACATTTGAGCCGTCACATGATTGAAGGGTCCGGTATTTTAACCGACTTTAGTGCTTGCATCTATGAGTATGAGGACATTGCAACATTCGAAGAAGCCTTTAGTAGTATGCGAAGTAAAGTTCAAAAGGAGACTTGGTTAGACAGTATTTACAAACTAAAAGAAAAATGGGTTGCATGCTATATGAAGGATGTATTCACATTGGGAATACGAAGCACACAGTTGAGTGAGAATTTCAATAGTAATTAAAAAGGCTATTTGAATGTAAAATTGGATACTCTTTGGTTTTTGAAGCACTTTGAGAGGGTTGTCCTAGAAAAACGGGATAAAGAGTTAGAATCTGAGTATGATTCAAGAAAAAATACCACGCCTTCAAATGAGGACGTCTATGTTAGTGCAAGCAAGTAAGATCTACACTCCCCCAATATTTAAAGCTTTTAAGGTGAGTATAAAAGATCACTAGCAACCTATACAGGGCCATCAATTCATAGTAACCAATACATTGTTGGGATTGAAGCTATTGATGAAGAATCTTTTTTGGAAAAAGAACAAACTGTTGTATATGATACTGTAGAGCAAACTGTTTCTTGTAGCTTCCACCTATTCGATAGAACTGGGATACTTTGTGCCCATGCATTAAAAGTTCTCGATTTGATGAACATTAAGCAATTGCCTCAACATTATGTCCTTAAGCGGTGGACAAGAGAAGTGTGAGGCAGAGTTGTTGAAGACATTAATGTAAACAATGTCTTAGAAAATCCTAAGTTAGAAGCTTCACATTATTGTCTGTTTCTTTCTCATAAGTTTGGTGCCTTGGTCTCCCGAGCTACTATGAAGGATGCTTGATGCTAGTGGGTAATGGTCTTGATAATATATCTAGAAGTGGAAGAAAAAAAAAATCAAAGAATGTACTGTTGGTGCTAATCAAAGTGGAGACCAGCTAGTTTCTCAAGTACCAGACAATTCTTCTCATGTTGCTGGCCTAAAGAAAAGAAATATTAAAAAGGATGGATCAAAGAGGAAGAAAGGTTGGGTTGAAAAATTGCGAAAAAGAAAAAAGAAGCAACTAAGTACAAAGGTATAGCTTTTGTGATTTCACTCTCTTAAGAAGATTGATTGGATTTAGAGTATTGATTTTTTTCCTAACAATTGACACTGAACAGGAAGACATGGAGAAGAAACACATACACACCCAACCACCTGTGGAAACAATGTTTGAGAGTAACACAGAAGTGTTTGAAGAAGAAGAATACATGGGTAGTTATTTGCAATTATTGATGGTAAAAGTAGTTCATACTTTGTTTGTATTCATATTATTCCATATTGTTTTTCTTGTAATAATATGGGTATCATCTAATGTACAGGGTGACTCTAATGGTGAGGACTTGCAAGGTTTATTAGAAATCAGAGACAAATGATGGATGTGGATGTATGCTTTCAGTCTGAATGTCTGTTTAGCTGAAGTTTCCTGAAGCCTGTTGTCTTTATTTATTCAATTTAAGTTGCCTTAGAGAGTTAATTAAAGTTTGAAGTTCTCTAAAGTATGTAGTCCTGATTTATTCACTGATGTTGCCTCATCAAGTTTATTCATCATTTTACTTTTCAGACATGAGGCATGTTTTGAGTAAACTGGACCATAAACATGATGGTTTTGCCAAAAAAAAAAAATTAGTTTGGTGGAGTAATATCCATTCAGATGCTACGGTTCCATTTTTATCATTTTGAGATTCTATCTTGGATGAGAAAGCTTCGACTGTGCTTATTTCTCTAAGCAGGTGTTAATGTTCACTGTCTCTGCCTTGTATGCTGTGATCATTGGATCAATTGGCCAGGGAATCGCTAATAGGCCTTGCAGCATGTGGAAAGCATAAGGCTCATGTGGGATTGCTGGCCTAAAGCAGTGCTTAATTAGTTATAAAGGCACAGCTTGCTGTTACTACTATTATGTCAGACAATCCCGATTGCCTCGTCCTTGCCCTCGCCGGATTCTACCCAAGCCCTGCAGAATCTCTTGCCAATCCTCCTCCTCGCTCTCCTCATGGTAGTTGTCCTCATCTTCGTCACCCTCCTCATCCTTGTCAGCTGGACCACGTCCGAACCCTAAGCCGTTGGGCCGCATTACACTCGCAGGCCCAACCAGAGCAGTGGGTCGAAGGTCTTTTGGGCCATCTCCCCCCAAAAAACTAGCTCAATAAGGGGTTGCACTCTCACCCTTTTAAACCATGCTCAGGCCCTCCCAACTCCCAATGTCACATTGGGCCGAGACTTGTCCGGGAACCACCGGGCTACCTGGGCTCTGATACCACTTGTCAGCCGAACCACGTCCGAACCCTAAGCCGTTGGGCCGCATTACACTCGCAGGCCCAACCAGAGCAGTGGGTCGAAGGTCTTTTGGGCCATCTCCTCCCAAAAAACTAGCTCAATGAGAGGTTGCACCCTCACCCTTTTAAACCATACTCAGGCTCTCCCAACTCCCAATGTGGGACTATTCCCAACACTCCTGCTCATCGCTTGGGCCCTCCTTGTTGTGGTCGTCGTCACCTTCGCTGCCTACTAGCAGGTATAGCGCAGGAACTTTGCCAATTAATTAATCCTTTAACCCGAACAGGACGGCGACTCTTAGCGCGCCTCAGACCCTATATATATATATATATATATTTATTTATTTATTTATTGATTTCTTGTCCATTTTATCTGCATCGAGCAAGAGCTAGCAAACACGGCAATAAGCAAGAACGCGATTCTTGTTTTCTGTGGCTAGCAATCTAGCTATGTACAGTACTGCTATAGCACGTACGTACACTGCTTCAGTGCCTCCTGAGTCCTGGCTAGCTTCAACGTTTATCGCTTCCACACATTTCGTATCAAGGACAAACATGCATGGCCTTTTGTGGTTTGTATGTATATAAACTAGTCGTCATTTATCGTTCATTTTGCATATATGATAATTTTGCAAGATTTTTATTTTTTATTTTTGCACGTCATCATCAATTAGCTACAACCTCTGAAGACACCTAACTAACTACTAATAAAAAAGAACACACATAATTAAATCTGCACAAATCAATTACTTGCTAGTAGAGTCTATGAATAGAACTATATGCATCATTTTGCCTGTTTGGGGACAGTACTGATTGAACCAAAAATGGTGCTTTCTACCCCCTCCACAGCCTTTTTTTTTGTCTCCTGTGAATGCAGCAGTTGCAAGCACGTTTATAGTTTGGCAAATCCGTACGTCTTCAATGTGTGGCAATTGGTGACCACATGTAGAAATTGTTAACAGTATTTTTTTTATATGTAATGTGAAATTGTTAGAGCATATGATCGGATTTGAAAGGATGGTAAGATATAGTTTGTTACGATTGATTGATACTATTTGGAAGGACCTTACCATACAACCTAGCAGGAATCAATATCACAGTGCGACTATGATCATGCATATGATTTCGCCAGGCGGTTTTACAATTAAACCACACCGTGACGGAAGGATGAATTTCTTGAAATTTGCACAAATTTCAATGAGTTTGTGAGCCCTGCTCATCCCTTCCCTTGGTCTCTCTACCCTGATGTCACCACCCATCTTCATCTGGCCTCTTCCTCTGGTACAAGGAACAAGAATAACGACCAAGTAAACAATAACAATGAGGAAGAAGGATTTGGAAAAGCCTTTCACATTTGTTTTTTCATAATCTCTAAAGAGATACCACAAGGTACGAGATTCCATAAGGTTGTTTTATATAATCTTTGAAGAGATAGCATAAGGTACGAGATTCCATAAGATATCATGTAAAATATAGGATTAATTGGTACTAAAAACTTCTATGCAGCGACGAGGCTCACAACTCACAAGTTCATGGACCACGCGGGCAGCATGTTTAGCGAAGAAGACGTTTCCAACTACTTGGAGTATTCCACCTTGCGCACTAGAGAACGCATGCAACTATGCAAGCCAGCTGCTAAATCTGGGGATTTGATCTGATTCATAACACTTGCATTTCGCAGTAGGAAAGGGGACGAGAGGGTGAGAGAAAAAAACATAAAATTTCCTTTTATATTATGCATTAGTACCTAGCAAAACGTATCACGTCTTTATATCTATTGGATTTGGATCGATGGATGACTCTAATTCGAGATACCACAAAGTACCAAGGATGGTAAATAAAATAGATCTGTTAGTAAATTCTTTAAACACAACCTCAAAATAGTGCAGGAATTATTGCTCTCACAAAGGCACAATCTTCTCACACCATCATTAGATACTTCAATTCATCTAGTGCTAAACAATAGTTTAGTGTAAGGATTATTCTTCTGTCACAACCTTCTCACACCTTTTAATTAGGATCCTGAGATACTTTTCATCTAGTGCTAAATAATAGTTTCGCTTTTGCTAATAGTTTAGCCCTGAATCCTCTAGTGTACCTTTTGCTTTGGATGAGATCGATGCTTGTTGTTTCCTGGCTTTGACCTCTATAGCTATTCCTCGCAGGTTTAATATGGCCCCGTTTGGCACAGCTTTAACTCTCAGCTCCACCTCAGAGCTAGAGTTTGTAGGTTAAAATAAAGTGACTTAAGTTTATATTTTTAGTTTAAAATGTAAATAAAATAACTCACATAAATATTCTCAATGTACCCACAACTCCAGCTCCATGAATTTCTGGAGTTAGGAATAGGGTGCTCCACCAACTCCACCAATTTGGTGGAGCCGGAGCTGTGCCAAACAGGGCCTATATATATGGCCCCTTCCTATAAAGTCTCGAGCAAAAAAAAAAGGAAATTTAATCCTATTAGAATTCAAGAAGGATTTTCTTTTAGCGCAGTCCTAATAAGGCAGGATATGAGTCCTAATAAGGCAGGATATGAGTAACTACTGCAGAGTTGACTTATTCGAGAATTGCCACTACAAATTCATGTATTGTAACCATATCATCCCTCTTTTTGTGAAATTATGTGTATGCCAATATAAAATTAAGAAATTAGATATATGGCATTCTTCATTTGTGAAATTAGATATAGGTCACTACTCATATTGTAAAAATAGATAAATGCCATTTTGAAATGGCTTAGAAAAATGCCTACAATGAAATATGCCTAATTTCACAAAAGAGGAATTAATGGTATGTGTGTATGTGTGTGTATATTGAAATCTCATTACCGACCAAATTTTTTTTAAAATTTTTAACTACTTATTTCATATTTTTCAAAATCAGCCTTATTGGAGGCTCTACAACTACTTAAATCATGGAGTTTCATAAATATGAAACAAATAGTAAAAAATTCAAAAAATTTAAAATTTGGGCGGTAGTGAGATTTCAATGAGATGAACAAGATGGATGGTTCGGATTGGCCGTTTAAATCTTGGTTTATTCAAACACAGTGCAAAGATCCCTCCGTACTTTGCGCTGTGTTTGAAAAAACTGAAACTTAAATGGCTATATATATAGAGAGTTTTGCTATGGTACTTTGCAAAACACTTTGCGCTGTGTTTGAAAAAAATCAAGACTTAAACGGCCAATCCAAACAATCCATCTTATTCATCTCATTGAAATCTCATTACTAACCAAATTATAAATTTTTGAATTTTTTTACTATTTATTTCATATTTATAAAAATCCACGATCTAAATAGTTATAGAGCCTCCAATAAGGCTGATTTTGAAAAATATGAAATAAATAGTTAAAAATAAAAAATATATAAAATTTGGTTGGTAATGAGATTTCAATGAAATAAACAAGATGGACGGTTCGGATCGGCCGTTCAAGTCTCGGTTTTTTCAAACACAGCGCAAAGCACGGAGGGATCTGTGCTTTGCAAAGTACCATAGTAAAACTATATATATATAGATACACACAAAATTACGTGACAATTCTCGAGTAAGCAAACTCTGCAGTGGCATGTAATTAGCCCTTCACAAAAAAAAATCAGATACCTTCTAACTCAGCCGGAGACATCCTATCCTACCATCAATCTGATCCATGCATTTTATGCATCATTCTTTGTAATTCGTTTTGAACCCCAATCACACACTTCGTTTTGAACCCCAATCACACACTTAATTTTCACGTACTATATATTGATATAGGGACCTCACTCTCCCTGACTTTTTGCAATGAGAACATTTGAACAATCTCAATTTCCCTTCACCTTGTCATGTTGTTGCATTGCTGGCCCAGCCCTGGGCCCAGGTCCGCCCCTGTTGCTGGGGTATGGGTGTGTGTGTGGGGGAGGGAGGGGGTGTATATATAGGATAGGATGCCTAAAACTGCAGTTAGCCTATATATTACACCTTCTAATCCAACTATATATCATAGTCGCATATATTAGACGATTGAGCGCAAGATGAACATTCTCGAATCTACCATTCATCGGGACGACGGCCAGGTGGCGATCAAGGAGATTGAGCACCAAAAGGCTCTGACGTTGAAGCTACGTGACATAGTGCAACCAATGCTTCCCACGATCCAGGATGGGCCAACCATGGCTGTTCTTCAACTCTTTGAAGATATGTTGAGCTCCTCCAGTAAGGCCATCTCCCTGCTGCAACTCACCCGTGGTACCAACAACGACAAGCATGGCAATCTGGTCGGTGGTACAAGAAATGGTGGTAAGTGCAATATGGAGAAGCACAACAACTTGGGGGAGGAAGCCAGTGTGACTGCAAGAAAGAAAAGGTATCTATGTTAATTGTATTAGCATTTTAATTAGCATGCATGTATATATATGTGTCTAGTTACTTGTAATCTTATTATATGTTCCGTGCTAGAGCTTTAACAAATAACGTGATTGCTTCTCTTGGTGTTGGACTGTTAATGGTAGGAAGAACACAGAACACACAGGTTCACTAGTGACAGAATCACCACATGATGATGGATACCAATGGAGGAAGTATGGGCAGAAGTGGATCTCCAAAGCAAGGCACTCTAGGTATATATATATATATATATAGGGTGTGACTATGGTCAGCCGCGGCTGACGGAGGCTTCCGTCAGCCGCGGCATTTTTTGCAAAATTCGTGATCGAATTTGACGATCTGAACTGACCATCTCCTTCGTCTCGCTGAAATCTCACTACTGACAAAATTTCACATTTTTTTGATTTTTTACTATTTTTTCGTATTTTTGAAAATCCATGATCTAATTAGTTGTGGACCGTCCAATAATCCCGGATTTCAAAAATACGAAAAAATAGTAAAAAAATCAAAAAAATGTAAAATTTTGTCGGTAGTGAGATTTCATCGAGACGAAGGAGATGGTCGGTTCGGATCGTCAAATTCGACACGGATTTTAAACAAGTCGCTGGTCGACGGAGCGATCCGTCACCGCAATGATTATAGCCTAGCGCTATATATATATATATATGCTCTCATCTCATATATATATTTTTAACTGCATGCAAAGTATATATTGTACTTGTATCTAGTACAAAGTTTCATCGATATGGATATCCATATGTGTCTAGCTAAAGTACAACACTGCCTCACTAGCTAATTAATGAAGTACTTATGCTTAATCAGGAGCTACTATAGATGTGTCAACAGCAAAGGACTAGGGTGTCCTGCAACCAAGACAGTGCAGCAGAAGGAAAATCACGCAAGTAAACTGACGAGTTTGTTCGACGTTGACTACTATGGCCAGCACGTTTGCAAGAGAGATGACATAGTTCATCCATATGTTGTTGAGTCCACTACAACTCACTGCAATATTGCGGCACCGATCGATCAAAGCCAATGCGGTGTCATGATGCCTGTCAATGAAGTCGATCAAGTTCAGGATGAGGGCTTGTTCTTGGTAAATGACACGTCAGATTATTTGACTGATATTGAAATGGCACGGGTCCTTGAAGCTGCCATGAACTTGCCATTAGACTCTGAGCCTTGGGAGTTTGGCGACTTGTACGCCTGAGGATGACTTGCAGCATGAACGCTTAAGGCGGAGGATACGCTTCCATTTAAGCTTAAGGATATGCTTTTATTGTCTTTTTTCAAGTATGAACAAGGAAAAAAATTAGAAGAGCCATATATGTCAACCATAATCTATATTGTAACTCTAGCAAATTAATTGAGAATATGTAAGCATTTTATAGAATCAGGAATCATTTGTATTAGATCCTTGTTTCAAATCAATATGTATGTTGAATGTGCAAGTAAAGTGATCATAACTGAGTTTTACACATTGTTTGAGATGTTACATTGATCTAAGGAAGCCATGCAAATACATGAAGACACTGCAACAGATGGAAAACCATGCAACAAGCTGTAAATCAATGAAACTGTTCATCGTTCGCTGTTACGGCCAGCACATTTGCGATAGAGATGGCATAGTTCATCCATGTGCTGTTGATCAGACAGCTCACTGCAGTGTGCCACTCATCATCAATCAAAACCAATGCAGTGTCATGATGCGTCCTGTCGTTGAATTCGATCAAGTTCAGGATGAGGGCTTGTTCTTGGTACATGACACGTCAGATTATCTAACGGACATTGAAATGGCACGGTTCGTTGAAGCTGCTATGAGCATGCTAGACTACTCTGAGCCTTTGGAGTTCGGTGAGGACTTGCTATGTCAGCAACAAAGTCCTTTGTACATCTGGGGATGACTTAGGAGTTCTATGTCATTACTACTTTGTTTTCAAGTTATGACCAGTGGGAAAAATAAACAATATATATGTTAACTTTATATCGTAACGCCGGCAAAGTAATTATGATTTGAGTTTTACACATTGTTTGAGATGTTAATTGATCTAAGGAAGAAGAGGCCGGAAGGAATTCCATTATCTAAAAAAAAGTATATGTAGAAGAAACGTCTCTCAACTAAACAATAATGTTTTTCAAATTTTGCTCCTACAAATTTTCAGTTCACATTTCCCACTCTTTTAAGTATGAACAGTAGTTAAAATAGAAAGGAAAGTGTTTATAAAGTGCATGAAAACCTAATATATACCCCCATTGTGATAAAGTTTAGGGTCAATTAGATGCATCCAACTCTAAATTAGCCACTTTCAGGGGCGAACGCAGCAAAAAATAGTAGGGGGGCTGGCAATAAAGGAAGAATTTGTCCATACCAAAACAATAGATAGCATGTAACACTTCTCGTCAAAAAAATAGATAACATGTGACAGCGTGAGTCCGTGACATCCATTATTCTTCATAAGGAGTGATCTATATGCAAAATACAATAGATTAATTTAACACGGGACACAAAACCAATTAAAAACATTATAAGATAATGGAGAATATATACCACTAGGTTCTTTTGAGGCAGTAACATACGATGCTCCTTCATTTGTTCAAACCGTTGTATGATTTTTTCATTACTTATGCTTCTAAATATCTCCTTCTCCGTGTAGCATATCATCAAGTCATTGAGCCATTCATCCCCCATTTTGCTACGCAAATCTATTTTTATAAGAGTCATGGCTAAAAAGGCTCTCTCAACTGAAGCTGTTGCCACTGGAAGTATCAATGTTAACTCAATGAGCCGATAAACCAATGGGTAGGATTTGTTCTTTCCAATCTGAACCATAATTTCAGCAACCTTTGGAAGATCCCTACACCCGAGAAATTCTTTACTTCGCTTAACAGAATAAATGATGCTTTGAAGTTGAGACCTTAGCAATATAATATCACCAACCATGAAATCTTGAGCATGAATTTCGGCAAGCCTCACAAGCTTATCCACATCAAAATTAGAGAAGGAGTTCTTTGGATTAAGAGAAGCCATGCAGACTAACAACTCTGAACTAACTTCACTGAACCGATGATTCAGCTCTGATAAAATAGCATCTATGGCAGCAATAAATATCTCAACTATGTAGAAATGCAAATTTGTTACCTTCTGCCTTCTACGTGCAGATGTCCCTCTAGCATTTACTTCCTTATCCATATATGGCACTTCAATATCATTTTGACCACAGAATGACTTGACTCTTTCCATCAATGGCTCACATCCACGTTCCCTCATATCCTGTAAGCGATCTTTGACATCCATGATCAAATTAATTGCTTCAACAATGTCCTGATCCTTCCTTTGCAAAGCACATGACAAATCATCTGTCATGCTCAACAAGTCTATCATCAAATGCATGATGAAAACGAAATCAAAGGTTTGCATTTTTACCAATTAGGCCAAAAGCTCCACCATTACATGACGGTTTAACAGAATCCTTCTTTACAATCTCAAGCACATCTAGAATAGCTTCCCACATTACCAAAATGCGAAGCAAAGTTTTAAGATGTGAGCCCCATCTAGTATCTCCAGGCCTAGCTAAGCTACTTTCTTGATTAAAACCTCTTCCAATGGTAATCTCACCATTCTCCACCTTTTCTAACAACGCATCATGATGCTTTGCAAGCAAAGCATCTTTTCTCATACAAGATGCACCCACAGTGTTAACTATTAGAGGAACATAGTTAAAGAAATCTGCAATTGCTGGAATAGAAGTTGAAACAGCGACCACTACTAACTGTAATTGATGGGCAAAACAGTGCACATAAAACGCATAAGGATTTTCGTCTCGGATCAATTTGCACACCATTAAATTCACCTCTCATATTGGAAGCTCCATCATACCCTTGTCCACGAAGCCTAGATATGCTTAAGTTATGACTAGAAAGCATACCGACCAAAGCTTCTTTTAATGATGCTACTGTAGTTCTTTCGACATGTTTAAGTCCAAGAAACCTCTTCATGACCTTTCCTTCATCATTCAAAAACCTGCACAATACAATCCATATACATTTTCAATTAGTACATAGACAACATAGTATTGATTCCTAAATAGAACCAAAGTTACATGATCAAACTAGTAAATTACTAACCTTAAAATAACAGTCATTTGCTCCTTTATTGATACACCTCGGGACTCATCAATAAGAATAGAGAAATTGCGGTCTCCTATCTCACCCATAATCACCGCCGTGACTTCTTCTGCACAAGCTTTTGTAAGATCCTTTTGAATCCACTGAGATAACATTTGACAATTTTTAGAACCTTTCTCATACGCATTTTCACCTTCTTTTTCTTATCTTTGTACCACTCAACCATCTCTTTGAAAGTACCCTTGTTGAGGGAAGTGGAAGACTCATCATGCCCACGAAAAGCAAGACCTTATTCAATAATAAATCTTACAACATCCAAAGAAGCTGTCAAGCAGGTCTTGTATCAAATTTCTTCGTCCTTGCAAGTAGCTCTAATTTTTTGGGCCACACTTGTTCTTTGGTTCAAAAAGTCATCACACTTTAGCCTTACATTCTGATGGGCCTTGCAAGTTTCATGTTTGACAAAAGATTCTCTAGCTTTCTTCCAATTGACAAAACCTTCCTTAGCAAATACAGCATTCCCTAATTTTTCAGTATTTCCTGGCACAAAGAACAGATAGCAATACAAACAATATGCTGCATCCTTTGACTCACTATACTCTAGCCAATCATGAAGTTTGTACCAAGATTTTTGAAATGATCTCCATTCACCACTATACCATTTTTGGGGAAATACATGATTACCATCATCCTCTCCCACTCGAGTTGGACCACTCAAAGCATATGCTCTCTTTACTTGATCTCTAATTTCATATGGGTAATCTTCAATTGCTTTGCGATTCCCAGGATCTCTAATTATATCCAAATGACTAAACTCTACCCTATGTTTTTTTGGTTGAACACATGGAGAAGTTGGAGTACCACTAGGTCCACTACCACTGACATTTGCATTGCTTGAGGAGGTTGCAAAATATGTTAACAATGTTCTTTTGTTGGCCTAATCAAATAAAATATAGACGGTAAATACTTGATGTTTGAATAATTGAATCATTGAATAAACGAAATTATGACAAAATCATAAAAACACATTGAACTAACAAGTTTGAACTTTGAAGTATACCTTCGCCCTCTGCTGAGATTGAGCTGTAGCTTGTCCTTGTCCTCTCTCTGCTGCAAATGGCGGCAGCGCAAGCGCCACTGCCGATGCGGCGCCCTCCGGCTCCTCGCTGTTTGGCGTCGGTGGCTCCACCGGCTCATGGGCCCGGCCACTCGGCCGTTCTCGCTTCTGCCATGCGCCCCGGCCCCGGCCGGCTGCCATTGTCATGGCGTCCGCGGCTCTGCCGGCCCGCCCCGCCGGCCCCTCGCCCGCCCCAACCACCATTGTCCAAGACTCGCCGCTTGGGCCCCCGCCCCGGACACGGACACCGGCCGCCACATTCGCTGGTCCGCCGACCGCCGAGCCGCCGAGGCACCGGGACGCCGGCTATCTTTGCTCATGCCTCCGCCGAGGCGCCGACCGCCGGCTCACGCTGGTCCCTGGTCCGCCGAGGGCCGACCGCGCGCTGGTCCGTCGAGGCACGAAGGCGCCGACCGCCGGCAGCTAGGGTTTGCCGGTTTGGAGCGCTGCGCTCACTCGCAGCTGCAGCCTGGAGAGTGGAACGAATGGGAGTCACGGCCTCACGGGACGACCGAACGAGACAACGAGTCGAGGAGGCCTCGCGAAGGCAGAAGTTGCGCTCGGCCCGCTCGGCTGATTGGCTGGGCCGCTCGGTCGCTTGGAGAAAAATTTTTTGCCTTGGGCCCTTAGCCGATTAGCCCCTCTACAAAGGCCCATGGCTATAAATTTTGCTAGGGGGCTCTAGCGGGGCTTCAAAGGCTCAGCAGCCGTAGGGTGGGCTGGAGCCCACCCCGCCCCACTGCCAAATCCGCCCCTGGCCACTTTCGAAATATACCATTGAAAGTGTCAAGCCTGCTAGGTGCTACTGCTAAGTCAAATTCCTTCCAAATATGTCATTTGGACATTTTTGCCCCTCTTTCGTCTTAAAATTATTGACTATTGTACCCTCTCTCTTCTTCCCCTAGTTTTTGTTCTTCTCCTTTAATCCTCCAGTGAGTTCCAGGAGTTTTCTATTTTCCTCTCCCTTGATGTTGTCTCCCAGTGGCTCAAATCCAATCACCTTCCTGCCACTCTGTTCTTGGCATGCATGCTGCAGGCCTACGCTACGTGTCCCTAAACCTATGCTCTGCACTACCGTCAGCCTCCACCTCTCTATCTCTCTCTCTAATACACCGTTGGGTCATGCACTTCAAGCTCTCGTTTCCACCTTCGCCATCGCTCATCCACAGCCACCCCTCTTTCTTTCTCCCTCCTATTTGTCGAGCTGTTGCCATAGCAGATCTGCTACATGCCCCTCGACGAGGGGACAAACCTAGCTCGTCATCGCATGCGAGGGTTCAAGATACTATGTTCTTGCCTCTTCGTCCCAAGCTTTGGCCGAGTTAAGTCATGCCGATCCACCACCCTGACTTGCGTCGTCGATATATAGCTGCTCTAAGTGACGACAACACTAGCCGACAGTGAGAAAGGAGATGGCCGGCGGTGAGATAGGAGGAGAAAATGGGGAGGAGAAGGAGGTGGGCTGGAAGAAGAAGAAAGGGTAGAGACATTTTGATTAAAAAAGAACTAGACTTAAGTGTGGCATCCAACAGATTTTATATTTTTTTAATGGCATATTTTGAAATTGGCTATTTTGGAGCGCCATGTATCTAATTTAACCTAAAAGAACAACAAGCAAAGATACATGTACAGGGGTTTGTTACTTAACTTAGGGGGTGTTCTTTTGGGCTTATGAGCTCTGGCTTATCTGTCTTATCTCCAACTTCGAGAATTTCCCGAGGTGGCCTCGAGAGTCGGATGGCCTTGAAATTTAGGATTTAGAGAGCTTTTAGACTCGCCTACGAGATAAAAATAAAACGGATTTAAAAAGTAATAAAAAAAGTCAGATGAGTCAATATTAGTCAGATAAGTCAGGAAATTTCGTGACTTATCTGACTAATATTGACTCATCTGACTTTTTTTATTACTTTTTGAATTCGTTTTATTTTTATCTCGTAACTCCCTAAATCCTAAATTTCAAGGTCATCCGACTCTCGAGGCCACCTCGGGAAATTCTCGGAGTTCGAGATAAGACAGATAAGTCAGATTAGATAAGCCCAAAGGAACGGGGCCTTAATTGCCATGGATATTTGGCCATTCTGAATAAATTAAAAATGCTTCACTAACATCGTGCAAAAGCTTGGTATTATTACCCTTCCAAATACTATATTACAAATTTGAAATATTAATCCACCATGTCGACCTTTGTTCAGTAGGGAGTATTCCTTCCGTAGCTGCGGTAGCCAACCACATGAAACCGAAATTTTTTTTATTTTTAACCTTTTTTAAAAATTAATTTAAAATTAACCCTGGTGAAAAAATATTTTTATTTCTAACCCTTTTGGATGCGCCACTCGAGATGGCGCCAAGACGCAGTAATCGCCGCCGCCCGATGAATGTGGCGCGGCAAGGGTCGCCACGCCTGGCGCCAGCGGCGGGCAAGGGTGGCGTGGCAGATGCGGGCCCACCTTTGCGCGCGCCACCCCGCTGGCGCGGCAAGAGCAATCTGACACTTACACGGCCAATGACGCCGACCATGGGCCTCCTTGCGCGCGCCAAAGCGGGTGGCGCGGCAAGATTTTGTAGATATCGGGCCGAGCCCTTTTCTGGCTCATTTTTGTGCTACTCCTCCCACCGCCCGCATACCAGGCCGCCGCCGCCGCCGCCGCCCGTCCATCTCCGGCCGATTCGCGTAGGGAAAAGTGTTGCCCACCCTCCTAGCAAGGTAATCTCCCTCTCCACTTGAGCTATTTCTCACCCAATCTATCGCATTTGGTGGTTGTTTGATAACTAGGGTTTAAGTTAAAGTTTTGATTTAGGTTGGATTTGAGGTTGTTTAGTTTAGATCTGAGTACCGTAGGATACGCAACGCACATTCTGTCCATATTTGTAACGTGTGAAATTTGTTGCATGTTTCAATTTGTCGTTGAAGGCCCAGATCTGTCGTGCCCGCGAGACTGGGAAGATGCACCGGTCGCACTGGTCAGTCCTGCCACGCCGCAAGGACTGGCGCGACAAAGATGGGGCCCGCATCTACCACGCCATCCTTGTCTTGGTCATGGGCGCCAGTGGCAGACCCTTGCCGCGCCACATGTATCTTGGCGGCGATGCTCGTGGCGGCGCCGTCTCGAGTGGCGTGTCCAAAAGGGTTAGAAATAAAAATATTTTTTCACCAGGGTTAATTTTAAATTAATTTTTTAAAAAGGTTAAAAATAAAAAAATTTTCCATGAAACCATTCCATCCGTCCAAGTCCTTACCTCAAATCTTCCCCCAGATATCATCTTTATATGACCCAGCTCACCATAGCAATCTTTTGAATAGAAGCGTATTCTCTGCCTTGGGTACAGCAAAGGTAGAGATGCATAGCGTGCTGTGTACAGGGTTCAAAAAACCGAAACGTCACTCGAAACCGCCCTCTCACCGGGCCGGTTTACCGGAAAAAACCGGTGGAAACCGGTAGAAACCGCACGAATTCGAATTTAAATCATCTCGGGTGGCCGGCGGTTTGCAAAACGGTTTTTACCGGTTTCCTGGGCGGTTTCACCGGTTTCCCGGCGGTTTTTGGCGAGAAACCAGTAGAAAAAACATGAAATTGGAAAAATTGAAAAGATGCCGGAAAAAATCTTGAAAAAATATGAAAAAAATCATATATGCCTAGGATATATGTCATGGTAATTTGTGTAAATGTAGAAAAAAATTTTGGCATGACCTATGCTAAAATTTGATGTTTTAAACATATGTACATACGAGATATGACATATTATACATAACATATATTGCAATACAAATATTTAGACATTACACATAGAAATATATGTCTCAAAACCGGTATACATAACATATATTGCAATACAAATATTTATGGAAAATTCTTTTTTTCCAACACAACAAAAGTTTCACCACATCTTTGATTTGAATTTTGAGTATAAAAACGATGTAAATTTGAAATTTTGCTTTGTACAAGTTGTTCTATAAAAGTGCTATTTTTTTTTACAATTTTTTGTGAATTTTTTATATTTACAAATTTAAATTTGAATGGACGAGTTGGGCCGGGCAAAAACCGGCGGTTTCCGAAGCCGGGCCGCACCGGCTTAGTGGGAAACCGCCGGTTTTTGCCGGTTTCCCATGGCTTTGCTAACCCTGGCTGTGTAAGAGGAACGGCATAGTACTGTAGCGAACTATGTGGCATCGGCACCGTAACAAACAGTACCCCTTTCACTGTGCTAAGTACTGTTAGCTACAGTGATCTATCGGGAGCACTGTTTATTACTGTAACTACATTGATCTATCGGAGGATACACGATCCTTTTGAATATATGGCTTGTCTGAGGTTAGCACTCATGACAATTTGCTTCAAGAAGGTACTACTGGATAGCAAAAGCTACAGTGGGCAATGGCCACGATACCTGGGGCGTTCATGCTTGCCATACTAATATACATAAAGAGTAAGAGATTGTTGCATTGCAAATTCGGCCACGTCACCCGGATTTCCTCCGCCGTCGGATCGCGTGGTCGGCAGGATCCAGACGTCCAGCGCGGACGTTTTCGCAAAAAGGCTCTTGCAGTTTTCGCGAATTGATCTGCCGTCCTATACTATACCACGTCGGTCGCAAGACGCTGGCCGTCCGATCGTCGCCCGAAATGAGATCCGGCCGCTCGTTCAAAACTTATATATAAAAGCTAGCACCCCGCACGTTCGAGATGAGGCGATAAGATCGGCGTGCTGGTCGTCCACACCATAGCTCACGTCGGTGACCTGGATTCGAATCCCAGCCCCGCTAGTTGCTTCCTCTACCTCCTTCTTTTCCTTTCTTTTTTCTTTTCTATTATCTTTTTCTACGCAGTTTAAAAATTTAAAAAATAGAAGGTTTGCAAAAATGGAACCATGCCTGCGAGAAGAGGGTCCATAAAAAGTTTGGATATTTTTGAAATTTTTGAAATTAGAAAAAAAAAATTTTGCTTCCTCTGCCTCCTTCTTTTACTTTTTTCCTTTTTTATTTTCTTTTTTCTACGGCTTCTAAAAATTTTAAAAAAAATAGAAAGTTTGTAAAAATGAAACCATGCCAACACAAAAAAATGTCCATAAAAATTTTGAAAAGTTTTTGAAATTAGAAAATTTTTTTGCTTCCTCTGCCTTATTCTTTTTACTTTCTTTTCTCTTTTTTATTTCCTTTTTCCAGGCCTTTAAAAATTATAAAAAATAGAAAGTTTACAAAAAAGGAACCATGCCTGCACAAAGAAGGTCCATAAAAAGTTTGGATGTTTTTGAAAAATTTTCGCTCTCTTTTTTCATCTTTTATTTTCTTTTTTTGTAAGCCGTTTAAAAATTCCAAAAAAAAGGTTTGCAAAAATGGAACCATGCCTCCACAAAGAAGACCATAAAAAATGGATTTTTCAAAAAAAATTTAAAATTAGAACAATTTTTAAATTACTACTACCTACATAGCGCGTATATATCCTATGTGCGAGGCCATGCGGCCATGCCATCAAAAAGTTCTGGCCCATCCGATGCTGATCTAAAGGATGGACGCGGGCGGTGGATTCTGCGTCTGTGTGGCTACGTGCCATGGGCACCTTAATTAATCTAGTAGACTACATATATATATATAGAGAGAGAGAGAGAGAGAGCTGGACTATTGTCAGCCACGGCGTGTTTGCAAAATCCGTGATCAAATTTGACGATCCGAACCGACCATCTCAGCCGTCTCATTTGAAATCTCACTCTGAAACAAAATTTCACATTTTTTATTTTTTACTATTTTTTGTATTTTTGAAATCCAGGATTATTGGACGGTCCACAACTAATTAGATCATGGATTTTCAAAAATACTGAAACAAATAGTAAAAAATCAAAAAGTGAAATTTTTTTGTCAGAGAGAGATTTCAACAGACGAAGAAGATAGTCGGTTCAGATCGTCGAATTCGATCACCGATTTCGAAAAAATCGTATAACCATAGTCACACTATATATATATATATATATATATATATATATATATATATATATATATATATATATATATATATATATATATATCAGGAAATTAAATGCATATCATTGGCAATAGCGGAGCACATGTGTCTAAGCTACTGTCGTCCACATGACAATAGTGGAGTACAAAGGTTTAGCACTGTGTCTGTCCTTGGGTTCTTGTTGATTGAATTGAGTTCATTGAGACGTCGAACATGACACGCGTGTATATATGTGTACGGATTGAAAGCAAATCCTCTGCATCTGCATAAGAAAGGCAGAGGCAAACAGTGATAGGCAAGGCACATAACATCAGAGACGAACTGTAGCAACAGTAAATTCACATATCATCATTCTGTAGAAAATCGCTGTAGCACTTTTGCCGTTCCATTGTCCTGTAGCGACCTATCCAGGCCATCCATCTCAGATCAAACGCACCAGATTAGCAAAGGCGGAGGGAAAGACAGAGCACGACGGCAGACGGTCTGAGATAGATTGAACTCCATATATTGTAGTCTTGACAACATAGCAAATAGAAGATAATACACACACAGAGCATCACTTTGAAGAGTAGCCTATATATACCCTAGGTGGCCGTTCATGCTCACACGACCGATCAAGTATTTGGGAGTATAAACTGAACTGTGGTCCCCAACGGTGTGTGCACACAAGAGGGTGATGTGGTGGCAAGGATTTGATAATTGGAAATTAACTTCTACAGGGCTCCACCGATATTTTCAAGTTTCTAATTATTGGGATTTTTTCTTTGGAAATATTGGTCGATTTCTAAAATTATAATTCAATTTTTTTTAAGCAAAACAAATTCAAATTTTTTTAAGCAAAACAAATTTGGAAATTATAGCTTGAACCCATGACTAGTGGGTTGTGGGGGTGGGGAATGACCACCAGGTCTGAATGCTAACGTCTCGGGGATGGCAACAGGCCGGGTCAGGGCCTGGTGGAGCAGAACCACACCTGACCTAACCCTAAAAACAAGATCCGAGCCCAACCCGAAATGAACTGCGGGTGCAAAATCAAAACTGAACCTACACGCGTCGGTACCTGAAACCCGACGGCTGGTCTATACAGTGTACACAAATAGGCAGACAACAGCAAAATTTACATGGCTACTACGCTACAGCAATCACAATTCGTAACATGAAGCCATGAGCAATTCAGATTTCAACAGCATGACTGCATGACAGCATCAAATATTCAGATTTCAGCAGCATAAACTGAGCCATCACTGATAAGAGCATAAACTGATCACACCATCAGATCATCAATACATCCAAATGTAGCATACTAGCTCTCAAGTGTCAACACTCAACAGCCATGCACTGATAGTCGACCGGCAATTCACCAGTAGCAGCACCGGCACCCGCAGCTTGTGACCTACTAGTACCGGGAGTCGACATTTCCAATCATGCAAGTGCTGTGGAAAAAAAAGCAAATTGCAATTTGGCATGAAATGAGCTAGCATCGCAGATCCACTCATCCACAGGCAATAAGAAGAGTCAAGAGACCGAGAGAGAGGGCTGAGGCCCTAGAGGGCATCCGCAGGACACACAATACCTTGGGCTCGGATTTGGAGGAGGAATGGAGCCAGCCGTCATGGTCTCACGGATCTGGAGGAGGACGGCGACAGGCGGCAGGCGCTGGCCGCAAGCGGGTGGTGGCAGACGACGGCGACCAGGCGACGGGGCCGACCGCAATACGAGCTGCGGCTTGCGGGCAATGCCGCGACAGGTGGCGGGGGCTGTTAGGATGTAATCTTGACAATTTTGTATCTGCATGTTTATTTTCTTTGTCATGCATGTAATGCACTATCTCGTAGGCTCTGCATGGTATATAGCATGTGACGTCGGTCGTTCAAGTGTGAAGTATCTTGAACCGGCACATATGCTTGGCAGGAGGCCGTGAGCCATGTGAGACGCACGGCGGCATGCGTAGTATTGCTATGAGCGAGGTACGGACTAGAAAGATATTAGTGGTTGCATGTGCAAGTACGTCAGCTTGCTAGCTGTTAGTCGCATGAGAAGTAGAGGGAGCAGTAGCAGCCATGCATGAGTCCTAAGGCTAAGTCCTCCTGAAAATTTGGTCTTGGGGCAGCTCGTTAGTAAAGAATTAGTCAGGTTGTTAGCTATTTAGTTAGAGAAAGTGGCGTACGTGCCCACGTTTCAAGTAGTGGAGGTCTGCATGCATATCTATTTAACACACTGTACTGCATTGTTGTTAGTCAATGAAAAAGTGAGAAACGACGCCGGAGTTTAAGCGTCATACATCTGTGTTTGTTCATCGTGAGTTTGAGAGGGAGCTTGTGTGTTTATCGAGTTGCCGTGTGTGCGAGCGTGCGTGTTTGTTTTGTGAGCTTTGTGCCAACAGGGGCAGGATCTGCTGGAGGCCACCGACGACGAGCGGCGGCGGCCAGCGGGTGATGGGGCCGACAACATCGGTGCTCGCCGGCCAGGTTGGCCTGCACTACACGTCCTGGCGCCAACGATTTGGGGAAGGGACTGGGAGGATGAGGGAGTGAATGAGTGATGGGCTGGGCTATTGAGCTTAGTGACTTGTCATTTTTGGGGCCCGTGGGCACCCGTGGGCTACAAGCTCCACCGACCTCTTCTCGGAGGGAATCGAGTCTCGGCCCGCTAGACCCATGGGGACAAAACCAAATCCGAACCCGTCCCCACCAAGTGCAGAACCCGCAGGGCCCGTTCCCGCGCGTCTCTTGCCAGTATTGCTAAAATAGTTGACTATCTTTATATGTAACCAAATTCAAGCAACATTCAACCTAAGTGAAAGGCCGATTTGGAAAGGAAGGGGTCCTGCTAAGATCGATTTGCACCTGATTATTGTTGGTTTTTGTCTGATTATTAAATATACTAGCGGAGTACCCTTGTGCTGCGTCGAACATTGAATAAAATAGAATGCAAATTTTAATGGGTAATTTTTGTATGCCATTGGATAGCCCCTTAAGTGTCATCGTTTAATCGTCTCTTCCTTATTTGCCATCGCAAGTGCTCTAATATTGTCCTATGCCATTGTTGAAAACTTATCTTTTTTTTGTTTAAACTACGTAAACATACCCAAAAAAAAAAATCAAAAATCACAGTATTATCATATACGCAATACATTCAATTTATATTTTTTGGTATTTTTAGAAAAGTTTTTCTGTTAAATTTACACTTAAAACATTTTAAACATAAAAGATTTATCTTAAAAATACTAAAAAATATTGTACATTCAGAATGGTGTATACATAATAACTATGTTTTTTAGGATTTTTGAAATGTTCACGTGGATTAAACAAAAAAGATAAGTTTTGCCCAATTGTATATAGGGAAATAATAGAGCAGTTGCAATGACAATAAAGAGATAAACCTTTAAATGATGTCATGTATGATATTAGATGGTTCTGCAATGATATGTAAGTATTAGACGGCTCAGAATAATACATCATTGATTGTCTAACGACACTGGCCATAAACCCCGTAATTTTGTTTAATTGCGACCATGATACATATGGTCTGCTCTCTCTTTTTTTTTTGAAGGGGATACATATGATTTTCTGAAATTTACTTTTTTTTTTTGAGAGAGACGATTCAATGGATGGATGGTAGAAGGGAAGATCTTTTACCAAATTAGAAGTGCGTTTATGCATAAGGCCCACGACTGTATCCTATGGGGCCCAATCTCTTATTGATCCCGCCCGGCCCACTCTTGTTAGTGCTATTTTGCATTGTCATCATAAATAAGACCAATCAGTCCTTTTCCATATCCAATCGATCAATCATCATCATAATTTATTCAAACCACTCTACTAATCTGATCTCCTTGCTTAAACCTCTTCTCCATGCTAAAAATCCTTCTCATGGACGAGACCATGGATGGAGTGAGCCATAAATTAACAATTCTCAGCGTCCCATTGCAGCCACAAGTCTGCAAATATAATATACTACTACTATTCTTCTAAAAAAAAGTAGTAGTATATTATATTTATGGCTCACTCCATCCATCCATGGTTCACTTGGACTGCAGCCTGCAGCATCACAAAATTAGTCAGTCAAGGCTGTCGTGTCTCTAGCTAACCTGCTTCCTCCAGCTTGAGTGCTGCTTGCATAATCAAACTAATTGCTAGTTAATTAACTAAAAGAAAGCCTAAATCAATTCAGCTTCTGAATTAACAAAAAAACACAACCACTTGATCCCTACACGTGGCTTCTGGTATTATGGAATCCATCCGTACCAGTCCATATATTATATATTAAAGTTGCCATCTTGAGAGGCATACTTTCTTTACATAGAGTTTGCTTCAAGAGACATCTTTGATTTGTGGGGTTAAAATTAGTGCTCGCAAGATAGAAATGGCAATCTTACACATCATTTGATTGTGATGTCTTCCCACATTGGAAGCATTAGTTTAGCTGCCTTCAATAAACATATTCATCCATATCTTCCTTCTGTTTTTTATTAAGGAGATTTTCCGGTCCTTGACAGGTACCACATACCACAAGGCACCACATGAGGAGCAAAATTGGTATTTACAAATTGCCCTCCTCTCTCATCTCTTCCCTATCTCTCACTTCTCTCACTGGCTCGCCGCCGGTCATCACCGCCCTTAGCCACCACAGTCGCCGCTGCCGGAGCAACGCGGGAGCGGAGCTCGGAGGCTGGACGGCACGATGTTGTGGACCAAGGCCAGGTGGTGTGACGATGTGCGGTGGCGATAGGAGCTCGCGTCCATGCAGCGGTAGAAGGCAGTGTAGGGGCGGGCGTCGTGTGGGTCTACACGCGTGGTGCGGCGGTGCTTTGCTGCAGGCAGCCAGCCAGCGGTGAAAGAGAAGAAGTGAGGAGAGAGAAAAATACGAAAATGCCCTTATATACATTAATACCTCAAAAAAAATGGAGAGGTTGTACCAAAAAGTATGGAGAGGTACCATCTAATAATAGCCACTGGATCAAGTTTGATGGATGGTTGTGATTTAAGATACTAAGGACCGTAAAATAGCTCTTTTTATTATGATACAGTAAGATTTACATCAAAAGGAAGTTTGGTCTGTGTACAAAACAATTCATAAGTAGTTGAAAAATTCTTGACTCACTACTTCCACCGGTCATAAATGTATATCATTTTGAACATCGACATGGTCTCCAAATATAAATTTGGCCAGTAATTACTATTGCAATTTATTTATAAAATTTACTAAAACTTTAATATATTATGGAATTACTTTTGTCTCCATTCATTTTCTTTGTAATTGCCCTTATTTATAAGAGAGACTTTGTTGGATTGCTACAAGTGTGAGCTGTACACATCATATGATGTAGAGGACATCATATAATGTAGAGGCTGCGATATTATTTTTATTAACTAAAAAATATTATGAAATTACTTTCAGAGACAAATCTATGGTCATATGATTTCTATTTACCTAATCTAAATATTTTAAAAGATGTTTATAGCTAAAACTTTAAAATTTTGAATTGCACGCACCATTAGATATTTGTAAGTGGAGGGAGGGAGTATTTAGTTTTCTATCTTACTAGCTGTCGTGATTTTCCTGGAAGCATCCCGCAGCCAGCGTCATAGGATAGGATATACAGGAGATAATTAGGAGCACCCCCCTGAAACAATTGATTACATGGATGATGGTTCTCGTGATTCGATTAAGATGGATCAATTTGCACGGGAACAGCGCAACACCACATGCAAGCACTTAGTACCAGCACCAAACCACTCTGCAGATATATAGCGAATCAATTAGGCCGTCTTTGTTTTCTCCCATTATTAGCCTCTAATTGCTATCCAATGCCTCTAATCAAGAGCAGCTCACAAGTTCCATAGCAAATTCTTTGCATCGTTAGTTGACTATTTCTAGCTGCAAAGTTCCTCATAAAACTTAAGACTTTCAGAACTTAGCAGAAAAACAAGCTGTTTCTTGTGCAGATGTGTTGGGGAAAAAAGAGCTAAGGATCTTGCTCAGAGTCATCACCTATACAATTTGATAAGGTCCCATCAATCCAAATAAACTAGCATCCCGGACTCTTCGAAATTGTCACCTGCAGAAAGTATTGATGGCTCTACCAGCTGCAACAAAATAATGCATTGGGGTGATGCGGCTACATCTATAGCCACAACCTCAAATGGCTAACATATTCCCATGCAATGTTTTAAAAGTCCAGATTGTTACTCTCGCACTCTTGCTTATGTGACCCATGACAGTGAAATTTGACAGTTAATTACTTAATTTGTCAGCTAGGTGATGATGATGATAAAAGGAATTTGATGGCTTTTCTCTTTTTCTGCAAGTGGAGCCGAAATATATACAGGGCAGATCAACGTATCAATTTAGTGAATGAACAAGTAAAACTACTTACAGACCAAATGCATCTCTGTCCATTCCCTTGTATTTAGTGTATAGGTGTGGACAAGTACAAGTTTCAGAATATTTATAACATTTTCAAGAACTAATTATCAGACCGGCGGGTAATAATAAAAAAAAACAGTTAGCAAAAGTTGAAAAAAAAATACTGCAAGTTGTCCTTGCCAAGTTAACATTTAGCAAGTTTTTTTTAAGACAACATTTAGCTAGAGTTGAAAGCAGATATGAGGAAATAATTCACACGACTCCTGATATTTACAAGAGCAGACGTCTTCCTCACATAATGTCACTATCATGGTAACTAGTACTTGCAAAATATTAATCAGGGGTCATTAGCAAGACTTGTTCCTTTCTTCTTTCTTTAATGGTATTATTTTTTTTGAACATAAGGACAGAAGCTTTGCCATTCCATTCAAGAAGAAGAGAAACTGTACAACGATTAGAGAGAAAGAGAGGGGTACAGGGGAGGGAGAAAGAGGACAGAGGAGGGAGAGGAAGAAGACGACCCAGCCGAGCAATAGCCACAACACATTAGCATGCAACACCTAGTACAACCGTCTCTGTGGCAAACCACTGCTAGGTGCGCGAAGAACACCGACCGACATCGCCACGAGGGATACACGGCCCAAACACCAGGAACACCGCTGCCGACTAAGAAGTGAAGCACGCGAAGATCAACTTGGCTGTCGACCACCACCGCCGCACAGGATGCTCGGATGAGACGAAAAAAAAGAGGAAGGGACGTCATCCGTCACCGCCGCACGGGATGCTCGACCAACAGTGCCAGCGACCACCACTGCCAACCGCACCCCAGTGCACGCAGAGTCTGAAGAAGAAGGCCGCCACCACCAGGCGGGAGGCTTGGCTCAGGAGAACGCCCGCCCACGACAGAGTAGCCACAGTTATAGCCACCAGCCAACCAATAGCGCGAAGGATCTTTAGGGCGACGTCTTCAACAAGGATGCGACGACAAAGTCGCCGCTGTCGCCCACCTAGATCTAGGTTTTTACCCGAAGATACTCCAGGGGGTAGGGACACCACAACGAGACCTCCAAGGAGGGAACGATACCCGAGGGCCCCGCCATCGTCGACCCAAGCAAGAAGCTGGGCAGGGCTTTCACCAAGAGCACCTACAACCCGCGAGCCGTACTAGGAGGAGGCTGAGCAGGGCTACGACCGGAGACCATCTGCCGGACGCCAACGCTTCAAGAAACCAAGGGGGAGGGGTCCTAGCGCTGAGGACTGCCAAGCCGAAGAACAGATACCGTCGCCACAAAGGGGAGGGGACAACTGTGACACTTCGACACAGCCGCCAAGGAGAAGAACGGACATCGCCAACGAAGAGGAGAAGGACGACGATGACGCTTCCCTTGACGCTCCACAGACGTGCAGACTGCCACCACCACCGGACCGGACGGTTCTGAAGCCATCAGAGCAGACTGCCAGGGAAAGGAACGGATGCCGCCACCACAGAGGAAAGGGGGCGACGGCGACGCCTCAGCCCAAGCCACCAAGGGAAGAATGGACGCCACTGCCACAGATGAGGGGGGCGGTGACGACACTTCACCAGGTGCTCCACAGCTAACAAACCCAGACCCGACCGGAACCGGCAACCTTGATCGACCCGCAAGCACAAGCACCTTGAAGGCAAGCCATCCACCGAAGACAACGCCGAGAACCACAGCCCCCGGCCCACTGCTCGGAACACCTTCCAAGACCAGAACTTCCCGGCCCCCTCCAGAAGCCAAGACGCGGCGAGGGGGAGGGGGTCGGCCGCCGCGAGCCGGACCCGGCCTCCACCGCCCGGCCGAGGGGACAAAGCAGCACGCAGCTAGATCAGCCACGCCAAGGAGGAGAGAGGAGCGCCGACGTGCGCCCACAGCCCGGATCCGTCCACCTCCGCGCTGGATCGATGGGTCAGTGAGGTCGAGAAGCTCCGTAGTGGGTTGGTGTCGTGGAGTCCGGGCAATGGCAGCGACGGCCGTCGTCGCTTGGGAGAGATGCGCCGCTGCGCCGACCGCGCCACCGTCGACCGAGCTCGCAAGAGCCTCGCCGCCGCCGACGCGACGCCACCGCCGATCGCCGACCGCCGCCAAATCCGAACGGCAGACCACTCCACACCCAGGCCGGCCCGCCGCCGCCATGCTAGGATGGGCCATAGCAGCGGCCGCCCGCACCACCCCACGCCGCCAGGCCGCCACATGCAACGCCAGATCCAGCAGGCAAGGGAGTGGCCCCGATCGCCACCACCGGGATCGCCGTGCCGGCCACCATTGCCGCACCTCCACGCCGGCCAGCCACAGACCACCATAGGCATGAAGCCACCATAGACGCACCTCCACGTCGGCCAACCACGCCGCCGCCTTCCCGCCGAGGGAAAGACAGATCCGGTCCCAAGGCCGCCAGATCTGGCCATGGTGGTGCCTAAACCGACGCCAGCCAAGAAGAAGAGGGAAGCTTCTACAAGCCCGAGAGGAGAGGAGAGGGAAGCTCGGACCAGGGGAGAGGCCCCGCCGCCGCCGTCCTTGCAAGCCTCCGGACTGCCAGCGGACCACTCAGGCGGCGGCGAGGTGGAGGGCAGACGGAAGTTGTGGCGAAGGCGGCGGCTATGCTAACCGCCCGAGCCGCCCTGGGAGCGACACGGGCGTCGGTGGTATTTCAATCTCCACTGCCTTTCTTTAATGGTATTATTATCTCTGCCTTGGAACTGCTTTAAAAAGACTACTTGGTGGAAGCTTGTCCAGAGGGATGGAGTATATTATACAAAGCCTCTTGATTGATTCCAATGCTAGGCTGTGCTGGTAGGATCGTTCGATCCACCAAACCCAAGATTTTGTAGTAACAAAGCTACACCACCTTGCTTAGTTTACCATAAGACCAAGCTGATCAGAGACTGCATGAAACGAAAAGTAAATTAAATGAAATGCAGATCGATGGAGTTGAGCTGTCCTCTTGCACATGGAACTTCATTGACGTTGGCAATAGTGTTATTCAGACCGATGTGCCGGGTAGCTTCTCTGATATGCCCGCCTCACTCCGTCAGCTCCTCCCCGTTAATTACTAGCTCCTTCCTATTTTTCTTTTTATAGAATTTCTTCGTGTGTTTCACTGAAAACAGGAGATAGAAAGTATCAAGGTAAATATGGCATTTTGGTTCTACTAGCGAGGGAAAATTTGTAGCAAGCAATAGATAAATTTGAGGAATGTTCCTCTTAGAATTTTGTATATTTATAACGGAAAAGAGAGATGTTTTAGACATGAACACAGTATTCGAAATACAATTTTTCTTACTAATTTGTATTCTAGCAAATGTATGTACGTAAATATCATTTTATTATGATATTATACAAGTATTATTCACTGAAAATATGCATACACCGTCTCCAAATATCAAGTCTAGAATCCATAAATATGTTTTTTTCACATTTATCTAAAACATTGTTTTTTTTATGTAAAATGCTCTTCTTTCTTTACGGTTTTTTTTTGTAGAAGGCAATAAGTGTTAGCCAATTTTGCCCGTGTCTAGGTTGTTGTGCAAAAGACGACCGCCATGGTTGACCCAGTGAGTCACGACATCTATCCATGACGCAGCAATCCAAGAGATAGACAAGAAGAAAATGCACGCGGGAGAATGCATGTTTAAAACATGATGCTAATATTTGTAAACAAATTTTCAAAAATAAAGTCAGATATGCCATGACGCCATCCAGCATATCATAAAAATAAAAATTAACTACAAAGAGAGATATATGTTTTAGTGGGAAAAAAAGACAATTTCAGTGATCAATACTAGCTATTTTTTTCTCCTTGTTTTTCCTTTTCAGCAGGATTTATCATTTTTTTTCTTTCTGTACGGGGAGATCGGATCTACATTTGAAAATTTGTGGCACAATAAATCGAAATTTTGTGTCAACGTTCATAATTCTTTGAAAAAAAATCAAATTTATCTGTTGCATTTATTATTTGGAAGAGCATACACGTCCACTGGCCACTGCTCTGTTAAGAGCATCCGTAGCAGAAACCCTATAGTAGTATAGAAATAGAGTTTTAGAAATAGAGTTTCGGATGGAGAGAAGGAATCTTTTAGGGTATAGTGTAAAGTGTGAAAGAATTTTAGAGTAATGGAGAGAGAAAATAGAGTAGAAAGAAAGAAAAAATAGGGATAGAGTTTCTGGCGTGGATGCTCTAACGGAGATGGCGACGCGTCTTAGAGTTGAAGAATGCTCCTCCTCCTCCTGCCCCTGCTCCGCCGTCGTTGTTTAATGCCAGCTATATAATTAAAGGTCGGAGCAGAGGAGCGAGAGAGAGGAGAGAGAAACGTCTCCTTTCTTTCTTCTTCGGCCCCCACAAAATCCTCTCTTTCTTCCTCCTTCACTCTCCTCCTGGCTCCTCCTCCTCGTCGTCTCCTGTTCTCCATGGCTCTCGAGTCCGTTGCCTCCTACCCCGGCGACCTGGGATCCAGCAGGGTTGCCAGGTCCCAGCAAAGAGCCAGGCATGCATAGCTTTCATCTGTTTCTTGCAGCAAAGATCGATCCTTCAGCTCGGTTTCTTGATTTCTTCTACTTCTTTCTCTCTCTCTTGTTTGTTTGTTTGTGTGTTGATTGATGTGTGTGATGACGGGCGGCTGCAGGAAGGACGAGCGGACATGGACGGCGGAGACCTACGCGCCGTACGACGACGGGCACCAGTGGAGGAAGTACGGCGAGAAGAAGCTCTCCAACTCCAACTTCCCGAGGTTCAGTAATGAGTTCTTGCCTTCGTTCATTCACCATGTGCAGTTCATTAGTGCCCCCAAATTGCATCCATGTTGGTCTATGAATGCGTCTCCTTTTTCACTACAAGAACTTGTTTGTTACTTGTGGTGCTGTAATTTCAAGAACAGCGGTTAATTTTAGTTGTTGGTAGAGTGGTAGATCTGCTAGTAAGATTTGCAGGGCTTGTAGTGGTGGATGAACTGTGGGTGGCGATTCATGCCTTTGGAACTTAGGACTTTGTCTCTTTTTAGCACGTAGAAATAAAATTCATCGGCGCCAAATCTTGATCTCTGATTGTCTAGAGAAAGCTAGCCAGATATTAAAAGTATCATCTTTTCAATCTTGGAATGATTCTTCCAGAACAACGCTTGGGTAGTAGGGGTCATCAATGTCTTCTTGATTGTCTTCTCAAACCTTTGGAATTTAGTTCTGCCATTTTTTTTATAACAGGGTCAGTTCCTGGTAGTTAATTCACCAAGGTGATGGAGTTTGGAGTTTGGACACCATTAGGTCCACTAGTCTAGGTGGAGAACATATCTTTCAGATATTGTACATCTTCATGTAACTAATATTCAATGTCTGTAACATTTATATATAAAAACAATTCTCTATTTTTTGTGGGGTCAATACTAGTCTTTGTTTGTGTAGCTAGCTGGTGGGGCATATATTTTTATATCGAAAATCACATGGCCGGACAGTGTAGTCAACAATTTTTTTTTTTGCATGAAATACTGGTGTGGACATATAAAATTTAAAAATTGAGGGTTGTGCACTAGTCACTTGTTGGTAGAATTGGCGGTGGACAGGTGTCGGCGTAGCCATTAATCAAGTGAAAGAAAGGACATGTTTGTCAACTAGAAAAATGTTTATGTAATGACCGTAAGAAAAGAACCTTCACGGCGGCAATCACTTTTGTAATCGACAGCTCAACAAGACTAATGAAAATTCGTAAAGTATTGCCTGCCATATGAATATAAAATTCGCAAGTGTCCCACCTTTATTGCCTGTCATTTGCAACTCGTTTGAAATCTACTTCTTCACTAGCAAACTAAAAGCTTCCTCATTTGTTCAGCAACCTGTTATTTTTTTAACTTCTGAAAGGTCATTTAGCACACTTGTTTTTTTATTATGTTGAAAGGTCATTTAGCACACCTGCTCTGGTTCAGGTTTCCAACCATTTTAGCATCATGCCGACAAATTCCACTAGCTTTTTTTTTTACTTCCTTGGAGACTGATTGGCTCGCAATTCTGGCCCCACATATATCTCGTTAGTCAATCAAGAGCTTGTTAATAAACATGTTTGCTTCTTTTTGAAAAGACAGTAGATGAAGAGGTCTCAAAAGTGTGTATTGGCAACGTTCTGCCTAATTTAGGTAGGTTGAATGTTGATGGGGTTAAGTGGAACCAAATACATGATTTAACCATCCAAATGTTTATTTTCCGAGCTGCCTTAAAGAGATGCTGTAGGGAATGATCAAACTACACAGATGCATGCTTACTGTTAAGTACTACAATTCAACAACCGAAAAGAAGAATAAGACCACCGGTGTTGTTCAACTGTCCAACTTAAAATTTAGTATGATAGTGCCGGCTTTACTTGCTAACTGCAAGGTGGATTAGTTTTGTTTGAAAGTGGTACTTTAGAAACAATCTAATTGGAGATAATAGTAGACGGAGCAATCTTAGCCATGAGTGCCAGACATGAAGGCGCGCTCAATTCAGAATAAAAAGAAAAAACGTTCATGATTATGGAACAGTAAGGAGTATACTTTTGAGGGAGGTTACTGTTCTAATAATCAAATGTCAACTGAATATGCTACAGGGTATGATTTAGCCTCTTACCCAACCATCTGGTTGTAGAATGTACTCTTGCCATTCAGGTACCACGTGAGCACGTGAAAAATGTATGTGCCCTTGAATGCAATTACTGTAGTACTACGTTTGTATTTCGTAAATATACAGTAATTTGCATTGGGCACTTCGACCAAGGTCTCTTGCATCTACTTTTAGGAGAGGAATTTTTTGTTTTTGTCTCATATCATTCTATTTGCAGGTTCTATTATAGATGCACCTACAAGAACGACATGAAGTGCCCTGCCACAAAACAAGTGCAGCAGAAGGACACCAATGACCCTCCATTGTTCTCAGTCACCTACTTCAACCATCACACCTGCAGTAGCAGCTCAAGGCCCATAAGCAGTACTCAAGATACCCTTGCTCAATCCTCTTCGAGGAAGGCGTTGTCAATCTGCTTCAATACGCATGCCACCAGTGAGCAGCCGGCATTGCTGACATCGTCGGCTACCCTACGGTCGCCAACCGTACATTCCTACAGAGCCAACCAGCAGCTCGAGGGGAGCACCTCCTACGGCCGCCAGTTTCAGTGGGGAGACGCATCATCCTCTACAAGCAATGCTCCGGTCAAGATGGAGGTTGATGATTTTGCTGAAACAAGCGCTTCATCCAACATCACCACCGGCGCTCTGTCGATGACGCTGCTTCCCATCGGTCAGTCAAGATGCATCGAGTACTTCCATTTCTTGTGATGACTTCTGATGGAAGGAGATGCTGGGGAGCCGCTTTGGCCCCTGTTTGAACTGGAGTATATTGGGAAAATGGGAGCTGGACTGGAGGCGACGTTGTACTGTGCTTGGGTCATACTCTTTTATCATAGGGACCCAACCTCAGAGAGATAATCTTGATCTTTAATGCATCTTCGAGACTTTAAATTTCTCCTCTATAACACTGTTCCCTATGAACTCTATCCTGTAAAATTTTTTCACACTTTACACTACACTTGAAAAGATTTCTTCCTTGCAGTAGATGTTATATTCGTAAAAGGTCAAATAAGCTGTGTTTTGCGGCTCGTGCTAGATATGCTCTTAGCTCTTTACACTTGGAGTCAAGCCAGGTTTCTGTGCTTGAATGGTGTAAAGAATTAAATTGAAGTCTCTTTATCTACTATTACATGGCATACAAAAACAAAAGGGAGGTTAAAGCAATTTGCCCGGTCATTCTGCTAGAGCCTTTTTTAAGACATCCTGCTAGTACTAATGAAGTGTTGGATAATGCAGATTGTCTATGGTTTTTCTTTATCTCTACTATTAAAAGTCTCTTGTGGTACTTGTAACATCCCAAAATTTTGGACTTCCAAAAACTTTTTATTAAAATAGCTCCTTGAAAATTTTTCATCAAATATTCTAATTTTTCAATTTCTAATAAAACATCTATTTAAATTTTCTAAACCTCGGCAACAATTTTTGTGGGAGTCAAGTCTCTAATTAATAAAATTTAGCCTTGTAAATGTTATTTGAGCCCTACTCGCTCTTGCAAATTATATTTGTGGGCTGCCCATTCTATCCAGCAGTATCAAGACCTTGTAGAGAAAGAACTGACGCTTGATGAAAAGTTCTACAATGGAGACGTGTACTAGGTTGCACTATTCCAGTCGATTACCTGTAGGCATATGGATTGGTTTTATCGAAGATGTTCTATTTTCTGCTGCAGTTTATTGAAGAGTTCAGCCTTCAAGGCAATTGAATGTAAGATTTGATCATAAAATCTTTACTCTGATATTTAATAATAATTTTTTCTTTCATAGTTAATTTTGATATGGATTTGATATTTTATCAATGACAGTTGCTGTGTGCACTAGCATAATCCTAAACTAGTACAAAATATATAGGGGGTTCTGAATTGTAAATTCAGGTCCCGCAGTAGTTATTGGTGTCCACCTGTCCAGTGAGTGATGCGTCATTTCACTAAAATTACCCACCATGCCACTAAAATCCATTGAATGTAATAAGGGCATTTGACAATATGCCTCAAAACATTATTCAGACCCACGTGTCATAGACACATAAATAGGGCATATCATCAATTTTCAATCAACTTTGAGGCATATTGTCAATTATCCCTGGTAATAAATCTGCCATATTTGATTGAATCCCTCACAATTTTCGTGGTAGGGAGTTGGTCGGTCATAGGAGGTGTACACTGAAAAAGATACCCTCATGCTAAAAAAGATATCCGCATGGTCACCAGTGATGTGTTGTGCCACGCATACTTGCATGGTGTCGAAAGAACGACTCACAGGGTGGGTGGCGTGTAGCAAGGGGGACAAGAGCATGCTTTGACGGTGGCAACCCATGTACACGAGGCTACACCACTATATCTTATCACTCGTGTGTGCCATTAGTTTGGATGGATTCTCCTCCGATACGGCAACTACGGCAAAGCCAAAAGTGTATAATCCCCTTGCTTATAATCAAGATGGTGAAATTTGGATTTTTTTTTCTCATAGCAACATAGTCGGTTTGCTGTGAACCTTTTTTTTAGAAAGGGTCATATATTAACTCAAGGAAACCTTACGGCCATTGTTTACATTCTGGATCCATCCAAATAAGAAAATTACAACGAAGACCTACAAGGACCAAAATGTAAAACCTTGGAAACCCCATCTTCACACCACAAGTCACCTACAAAGGAAGGGCTAAGCCACCAGGCAAACTCCACAACTATAGCCTACATCGTCGTCCTCTGTCCACTATGGGATAACATTGGAAAGCCAAACCACAAGATAATCGTCGAAGAATAGAGGCTTCCAAACCACACCGATGACAAGTAGGGAAGGCAGTAGTAGAACATGGGCGAGGCCCAACCCCCTCAACCAAAGCAAAGGCAAAGAAGAGCACCAATACAAGAACCAAGCTTCTTCCCCTCCCCCAACTCGCCTGCCTTTAACACAGAACTTCGAAGAGGACAATCTCGCTGACGACCCCCAAACTCCAACACTAAGGCTCTAGAACTTCTTCCTACACACAGACCAGTAGATCTGAGCACCCATGAAGAGGTCTACCCACCTATTACACACAAATGTAGAGACCTCGCCCCCGCAGCTATCGCCATCTAATCTGCAGCCGCTGCCGTCTGAGGACATTTATTGGCTAAACCTAGGCTGCCTAGGTGTGAGGATATTTATTGGCTAAACATTGGCTACCTCCACCTATCCTATACAAAACTTGCTGTGCCCCCCCTCCCTCCTACGCGACCGTCTCCGGTGATTGTATTCTCTAGCGACCTGACGGTCATTGGTGAGGAGGAAAACAGCAAGATTTGTGGCAGACTCGAGGATGCCGCCTGGTTCATCCTCTGGCCACTATAGCACAACCTTATCTTCAGTCACCTGGTTAGACTCAGATGGGGTTCTTTTCAGCTTATCTCATTTGCTTATCTTGTTTGCTTATTTGCTTCCTGACTGGCCTCGAGAGTCGGAGCCGACTTATTTTTTTATCTCGTTTGCTTATTTGACTTATCAGGATTTTTTTAAATTTTTGGATTCTGTTTTTTTCTATCTCGAAGGCGTGTATAAAAACTCTCTAACATAAGTAGAATGAAGCATATCCGACTCTCGAGACCACGTCGGAAAGCAAATAAGCAAACGAGATAAGCAAATGAGATAAGTTCAAAAGAACCACACCTCAGTTTGCTGTGAACCTTACTTTGCTGTTGTAGAGTCGGCAAATGGATAGACCTGAATCAACTAAAGAGGTTCACCCCTTTGCGTTGCCTCTTGAGTTCTCTCAGGCCAAAAGGCAGCTTCTGTGTTGGGCTGGGCCTCCCCGTCTCTTTACGTTAGCCAAGCTGGGCCATAGCATACATGCAAGCTGAATTTTTAATATTTTATATTTAAAAATAATTTAAAATAAAAAATAATACTCCCCTTAAAAAAAATTTAAAAATAGGCGCCCGTCGCCACCCAAAGAGTGGGAAATAAAAATCGCCCTTTGAAATGGCGAGTTTTTAAAAATGGTCATTTGGGGTGGCGATATTTGGTTAGAATCTGCTTCCCCTGCCCGGAATGCAGAATAGGGTTTAAATCGCCCTTTCAGAGGGCGAGAATTATCCCGCCCTTTGAAAGAGTGAGATTTGACTTAATTTTGACTAAAAACAGCAAGAAAAATATTTTTTTTTTGCCCAAAAAATCATAAATATGGAAATGGTCACATTTTTCATTTGTGCAGCTGCACGGCAACACCCGTCCGCAATATATATTTTGCAACCGCGCCGGTTGGGCCTCTCATTTCGTTCATTTTTTGCCCAAAAAATTAATAAGCCCTCTCATTTGGTTCATTTTTTAAAAAATTAATAAATATGGAAATACTCACCTTTTTTTTAGTTTTTTCCATATGTTAGAAAATTCTAAATAATAAACATCACCCAAAATTGAAATTTTTAAAAAAATATAAATGAACCAATAGTATTTTATAATTTATAATTTTTAAAATAATTATAAAATGAAATTTATATATTTTAAATAAATAAAACAATTTTTTACAATAATTTCAAATGAAATTTTTAATTTTTTAAATTTACAATTTTTGATTATTTAGAATTTTCTAACGTATAAAAAATAAAAAGAAGGGTATTTCCATATTTATTATTTTTTAAAAAAACCAAATGAGAGGGTTTATTAATTTTTTTGGCAAGAAAATGAATGAAATGAGAGGCCAAACCGGCACGGTTGCAATATATATATACAACGGTCGGAAGTTGCCGCGCAGCTGCATAAATGAAAAAATATGACCATTTCCAAATTTATGTTTTTTTGGTAGAAATAAAATTTTTTCCTTATTGTTTTTGGCCAAAATTAAGTCAATTCTCGCCCTCCAAAGGGCAGGATTCCTTCCAAAAGGCGAAATTAATTCTCGCTCTTTGAAAGGGCGATTTAAACCCTATCCTGGATTCCGGGCGGGGGGAGCAGGTTCTAGCGAAATATCCACCCCAAAGGGCGATTTTTATTTCCCGTCCTTTGGGGTGTCGACGGACGCCAATTTTTTATTTTTTAAAAAGGAATATTATTTTTTATTTCAAATTATTTTTAAATATAAAATATTATAAAATTCCTTGCATGCAACTAATAACCAAATCAAACACAATCTGAGCAAGACACGGATAAATAACTCTTACCCGATCAGCAGTCTTACCTGAAGACATTCTTAAACATTGCATGATAACACTCTGCGTGGCACCCTTGCCACCAGCTTTCTGGATGGCGCACACGTCACTATTCGAATTAATTGTAGCAGCCATTCTTCCTCGATCCCATAACAGCTTCTTCCGTGTATGTTGGATCAATGACCTCCACAGTCGGTTAAAAAGATGATAACAACAAAAGATGATGACCAATTGGCTGGCGATAACAGCCCTGACATCTTAACAAAAATATATTGGAACATACCATGATGTATCCTCACCAAAAATATGCCAAGGTTACAGTTATGGGGAAATGATGAATTGTTAGAGAGTGAATTGTTAACGGGTAAAAAAAATAAAAAAAATGAAACATAAGATCATTTTTCATGCCAGAGTCAACAAAAGGACCAGCATGTGACTGTTAACTATTGTTGTGTTTGGTATACCATCTCGGATGATCCAAGACGATCCAATGAATAGGATGCTAGCATGATGTACCGATACATCTTGTGGTTTTTTTTTTTTTTGGTTGTGTTTGGTTAGATGGCTAGTTGAGTTCATCCTGGACGATGAACAGAGAACGATGGTGCACTACATAGGAGCTCGGGAGCTTCAGTTGGAGGAAGCCCTGAAGAAGCTAGCGCATGCACCACGCTGCTCATGAGCATACCCACGAGTCCACGATGGTGAAGAGCCGGGCCGCCAGGGGAGCTTGCCATGCAGCGGAGCCAGCTAATTCAGGGGGAGCACGCCGTGCCGCTCGAGGAGCTCGATCGCTCCAGGGGAGCTCGCCGCGTCGCCAAAGCTCGTTCTATGGGAGGTCGCCGCAACGGCGACAGGGCCCCGAGAGGCCGTCGCGCCACAAGGAACTAGGAAGAACCTCGAGACAGGGAAGGTCGCCGGGCTGTCGCGGATAGGGGTGAAAACGGGTCGGATACGGTCGGGTAGTAGGTCATCTCGTATCCTACCCTAATTTTTTTTATCCGGATACGGATACGGGTACGGGTACTTAAAATCGGGTATGATACGGATATGGGTAACGGATATCTATGAACGGGTAGAAAACGGGTATCGGATAGTGTGCAGACGGGTACAATATGGATAACGGGTACTTAATCGGGTTGTACATAAATTACCTAGGATTGAAACTTGCGATGAAAACAATCACATAGTCCATTTTTATTTTTATTTTTGGCTTCTCTATGTCTCTTGTAATTATGGACATATAAACGTGGGGCTATGCAGCGTGGTGTAATACCCTTTTGGATGCATATACAAAAATTTGAGTATGGTAATGTGAGCAACAGCAAACTGTTGGCGCAGTGGCTAGAAGCTTGCTCAACCCCTCAACCGGCCTGGGTTCAAGTCCCGGTTCTAGCACATTTTTCCAGTTGGGATTTTTGGATGGTGGTGGGCTGGTTAGTGACGAGCTGGGCCAGTGGTGGGCTGGTGGGCTGGTGGGCGAGCTGGGTGGATGGTGGTGGTCTGGTCAGTGGCGAGTGGTGGGCCGGCTCCAGCATTGGGCTGTAATCTCTATCCGGTACCTGGTGGAGGAAAATTATCCGGGTACCAGTACCCGATCCGTATCCGCCGGGTATTGCTCCTCCCGTATCCGATCTGTATCCGACCAAAAAAATAACCGGGTAGTACCCGAACCCGACGGGTAGTAATACCTGGTAGAAAAATCAGGTAATACATAACCCGGGTACACATACGGGTCGGGTATTACCCGACCCATTTTCACCCCTAGTCGCGGAGCCATGCCGCGTCATTGGAGGCCATTGCGCTGCCTTCTGGCGACAGCCGAGTCACCGGGTGAGCCATTGCGCCGTGCCTGGAGGAGCTCTAGAGAGAGACATCACTGCGCTGCCGAGAACCATGCCACGTCATGGGAGAGAGGCGAGGTACGAGAGGGAGCTTGTGCTGGAGACTTAGATCTAGCTAGACGAGAAACCCATGACCCCGGATGAGCTCGTTTTCTGGTTTTGAGATGAATGATGTGGGACTACATCTTCAAAGAATATACCCTTTTTTTGGACCTCTCATCTGGAAAAAAACTCATCTATGGTTCTCCAACCAACATGAAATCACTCCATTCAGGATGAGATGATCCAAGACAACTCAACCAAACACATCTTATGTGCCTGTATTTGTAAGTACTGAGTAGACATTAAAGGAAGTCACTGAAGTCATAAAAATGAGTTTTTTCAGGGTTAATACCCACTTTGCAATCATAATAGAAAGACATGCAGAATAACGAGTTTGATTGCCATGGCAAATTGACAACCATTACATCTATCAACCCATAGAGAGTTCCCGCAACTGCCAGACATAATCAAAAGGAAACCAAAGTTTTAAACCCTACAACGTCAGACACAGACAAAGATCCCCTGAAGACATTCATCCCATAAAAAATGCAGCCCCAAAATAGCAAAAACAGCTTCAGATCTTTTTCATCAGAAAACATCAAGTCCACCTCCATGAGTTTGAAACTGTGTCGATATCTCCAAAAGCCTAGCCAGGTTCCATATCTTTATCTTAACTAGCAAGGTGACCAGCGCTCTTGCGCGGCTAGATTTGTTAGTCTGTAGATAGGTTTGATATAATATGCTACATCAATTTAAAAACATATTTAAGATCTAAACTCCTATAATTAATGGTGTATATTTCTTTTTTTCTCTGATTATTGTAGGAATTTCTAGCCGCTAAAGTGTGGTGGCTCTGCTACACCCAAACACATGAGTAATAAAATAAAAAAAGAAATATATTAATCTTTTCTATTACCTTTGATTGTTATATTTTAAAACCTGTGCATCTTTTTGTTCCCTTTCATACCAGTGTTTTTTGTTTAGAGCGTAACAATGGTAGTCACATGTACATCTCCTACCTTGGCTCATTTGATCTCCAAGCTTCTAATCCCGTGAGTGTTCCAATCTGTAGCAACATATATGCAGCTCTTCCCTAGGCTTACAGCATGCAACAACTCCTAGGTGCCTCTCTTCCGACGTCCGAATCCATTAATTCTAAGGGATGGAGATTCTTAACATAGAGCCTGCAAATAGAGTTAGTACATAAACAATCTTGTACTCCTATATAGGGTTCCAACTCTTTTAAACATTATGTTAATTTGTTATAGTGCAATAGTTCAAAGTTTAATAGACCTTTTGCAAATATAAGGATTTCTAGTTATATTGGCCATGATAAACTCTAATATAGTCTACGTAGGATAACTCTTAATTTTCTTACATGCCTACACATATCCATTATAGTTAAATATGCTTTGGATATTTAATCTTATTTGCAATGGTAAGCTCTAATATAGTTCATGTAGGATAACTCTTTTTTATATGTGTAGATAGGATATTTAATCATATTAGGCATAATAAGCTCTAATAAGTGCATGTCTTATCCAATGTACACAATAATAACTCCAATATCATTAGATCTACACTATTATAGTCTGGCGTCACTATAATTGGTGGTTTAGATTTTTCTCTTTTCTCTAACCACTCAGAGAAAATGTTGTGGCTTCTTTTGCCCTGGCTTATAGTTGAGCCATATTTTGCATGGTAAGTTCTAACAAAGTCATATACAAACCTCGCTCTATTTGCATCACTATAATATAGACTCACCATAACCGATGATGTAGATTTTTCATATGAAAGTTAAATTTTTTTTATTTTGAATTTTAGTTTTAGGTTATAGTCGTGTACAAATACAACAACCAATGTTATTTAAATTTTAATGTTACTTTTAATTTCTCATGAACAAATTGTTAACTTTTTATTATTCTTTATTCTGAACTTTAGCCTTCTTATTGTGGATAGACTTTTTATTTTGGTATAAACAATTACACCTTGTGTTTTTACTTTATTTTTATTTTCAAATTTAAGTTTTAGGTTAGATTTGTGCACAAATCAGCAATCACGGTTTTATTTGAATTTTACACTAAAAATTAAAATGTTAATTTTCTATTATTCTTCGGTTTCAAGTTTAGCCTTTTTATTTGTAGTTGGTATGGAAACTTTCTTTAACCCTATTCTTTTAAGATTATCTTTGCTTATTCTTATCTTCTTATTTGCTAACCAGCTAAACTTTGAGAGCACGGAGAGTCCAGCCTACTTTGTTTGACTTTTTCTTAGAGTTTTGAGACACGCCTTCGAGATGAAAAAAAAGGCTTGAAAAAGCAAAGAGTTTGCCTTTTCAAGAATGGAGGTAAGCAAATAAGTAGATAAGACAAAAGTAAATAAGCTGTAAAGGCACCCCTCGGACATTATAATTGGGTCCCTACATATGTACGGTTGGGTTTTTTTTTTTTCCTTTTGTTCTCTGATTAATATGAGAATTTCTAGTATTTTTAGAATGAATGTGATAGCTCCTTCCGCCGTGCTTTAGTAAGGAAACCAAAAGTTTGAGAAAAAAAAATGATCCTAGAGCATTGGACGGCAGAACATGGTGTCGAGGATGGTGCCGTCGAAGAAGACATAGCTATGGTTGGCATACCGATCAGTCCACCTCTCCTCTACCCTATCAGCGTCCACGCCACTGCCACCATGCCATCACGACACTAACACCCACACCACTACCACCAGGACGGTGACGCATGCACCCCTGCCGCCACACCGCCACCACCCGCACCACTATCGCCACACTGTCGACGCCCGCGCCCCCATTCCCCAGCAAAATGAATTCCCAAATTTGCCCCAACGGTTCCCCGTAGGGTGGCACATAGAGGAAGATGAGGCCAGCACGGCATGCGTGCGCTTGCGTTGGAGCGTGACGAATCTCTGCTCCGCTCAACTTTGTTGGCCATTGTGTGGATCCCGTCGGCAAGTGCGGGACGGCCGCCGCCTCCACCTCCTCTGGGTTGTCACCACCACACGGAATGCCGCCTGGCCACCGGATATGGAGAGGGGCCTTGCGAAGCGCAGTTAGGAGGGGTAGAGGAGAGGTGGACAGAGAGAAAGGAGGAGGGAGGTGGCTGGTAGAGGGGAAGAGAGGTGACAAAGCAAAGAGACATGGAAGAGAGAGAATGTTGAGAGGAGGAAGAAAGAATAGAAAGACTGACATGCAGGACCATGTGTAAAATATTTTTTTTATAAAATGAAATGTCGTGTGTTAAGCCTATGTGACAGTACCATTATACATGAGCAGCCTCGATGACAAAACTACCCTCAAAACCGTCTATGGGAGGTTATTTGCACCACTTCCCATATTTATGGGAGCAAATACCTGATTTTTCAAGACATGGGATAAAGTGCACGACATACGCAGTTGAAGGGGCTTAAATGGAATTTTTCTAAAATATAATAGATACGAACCAACAAGTAGCTCATGCGAGGCAGGCTCCATTGAACCTGAGCTAACACTTGCTTTCTGCGCCAGCCACTTAGCCCCTTCCAATAGAACATCTTTCAGCTTACCTTTTTGCAAACCTGCCCAATTCTGAATAAGAGAGCACATCAAGTGAATAACCTCAACTAGAGATCAAGCCTTATTTCTAATCTTCCATATAGACCAGCAGAAATCAGCTAAACCAAGTGGGAAAACCTCTTTGCTCTGGGGCGCCCAAACACTTTTTATACACAGCTCCACTACTTAACCTGACGGTCTCACAGGCAAAGACATTTTACGGGCGGTTTACGTCGCCCTTAAAAAAACATATTTTTCTGACGTTCCGAGCGAGACAGTCACAAAAATGCATTTTACTGACGTGTCAGAAAAAATCATAATTCTCTGTCGGAATTACTATATCGGTCACAAAAATTCTTTTTTTCTGAGCACCAACACGGCACCGCTACTGGGCATGGACCTATACTACCGGTTCCAAACATGCTCTAATATCGATTTGTGGTTCCAACCGGTAGTAAAACAACCCCCTCCAACCTGGCCCTGGTCTTGGATGTTCTTGTAGCCGTTGGATCGGTAGTGATACAACCATCACTACGGGTTGATATCCAACCGGTAGTGAAAATGTTTAGAACCGGAGGAAGCAGTACACATGGGTGTACATCGACTGAGCTACATGCATGTTATTTCGATGCCGGTTATTAATTGCCACTACTAGAGATATAGACATCACAACCCTTTGTGATAGTGTCATCACAAGCGGTTTAAAAGTCTGAGCCAGGATAGGACTTTTACAAGGGGTTCGTGTCCCGAACCCCTTGTAAAGCCCAAGCTTTACAAGAGGTTCGTGTCCTGAACCCCTTGTAAAAGTTCTACAAGCGGTTCGGGACACGGACCCCCTTGTAAGGCTACAAGCTTTACAAGGGGTTCGGGACACGAACCTTCTACAAGCGGTTCGGGTTACAAGGGGTTCGTGTCCCGAACCGCTTGTAAAAGTCTAGTTTTTGAAATGCTAAAAGGAAAGCTTGCCTTATCTCATCAGAGAGCACGCGTGGGATGAGTTGGCTAGCAGGGTGAGGCGTGGGTCACGAGAAAGGTGAGGTCCTGGGTTCGAATCCCACTCCTCCTAAAAATTATTTCTCTTTTTAACCGGTACCCAGCAGTACTACAAGCGGGTATAAAACCGTTTATGATATCCCGGAGAGCATCACAAGCGATTGCTTATAACTGGTTCTAAAACCGTTCGTAAAAATGGTTTGGAACCTCTTGTGAAGGCCAGATCGCTAGTAGTGTGCACGCATGTTGCACTTTAAAAAAATGCGCACATGTTGCACTTGACTTCAGTTGACCGAGATAAACGTCGGATCAACGGTTATATCATGTAAATATATCCTATTCGATCATCGAGTCTTTTAATTTGCTGCATGCACTCGCAAATTAAGTGGCAATTCATGTCAGCCTCGCATGTGAACGCACGCCTGACTTTCTTACCTGGCAGTAGTGCGCGAGCTTAAATATAAACTAAAAACGGTCCTAATTAAATCCATGAAATTCACAGCTGGCTTCCAGCCTTCCACGTGCTCAGTCTGCTTGCTAGCTACCTGAAAGTAATCCATATAATCCTGTGGTTTTCCATATCATATGATACAAACAAACTTTCACGCACTCTCCTTAATTAAATTTAAAGTAGGATTCAGTGGCATATGTACGTTAATTAACTCTAGCACGATTTCATCATCAATTCATCTACCGATGATTTCTAGAGAACAACATATAAACAGAAAGCATTTCCTAGCTTCAAGGATTTTTTGAGTCCTACACATGCTTATTTCAAGGGAAAATTACATGTGAGCCACAAGATCCACATGGTATTATCATATGGAGTGACATTTCTGCAAAGTGAAAACTTTATAATGGCATAGTTGCAATTGGTAGGTTGTGTTTGTTTCAGGCTAAGATTAATTGGATTAGATAACCTTAACCTAGCTAGATAAGTTTAACCCTCCTTAATCCAAATTTTGCGTTCTATAACTAATCCAGTTAATCTAATGTGTTTGGCTGGGTTAGTAGGAGTAGGGAGGGATAATTTATCTCACCCTTTCGTTGGTTAGATAATTGTAGATTAGCAAGGTTAAATAGCATTGGCCGGATTTATTTAATCCTGCTTGACATAGTGGTGTTTGGCGGGCTAACCATTAATCCGCCCCTTTAACACTAAACCAAACTTAGCCTTGCGGTCCATCACCGGGTACCATCAAGTATCACAACAAGAGGTATACACCAATCACATCCAATTGTTCATCTTGTAGCGGTAGGATCGGAATCTTGACGTACTTACAACGACAGCTCACAGGTGGCAGCAAGCAAGCGGTGGCACAAGGTGGCAATAGCGCTAGAGGCGACACCCAGTGGATTAGCTCGATGAGAGAAAGGAGGGAGAGTGAGGAAAGAACATACTAAAATACTCTGAGGTACCAAGGATGGTACCACTTCTTGAGAGTCTATGGATTTGAGCAGCGAGAACGAAACCCCAAGCTACTTGAATATAGTCACAATGAAGAAATAAAGAAAAAGATTGTATACATGTGCAGTGCGTGAGGAAAAGTTGTCCAACAAGGAGACGATTAATCAAAAGGCAATATATATAAATGAAAGATCTACGGGAAAAGGTGAAAAGAAAATCTAAGGAGGATCTGGTCACACGCAGTAGTACGTTGCGGGTGGTTAGCTGCACTGTCAAATATTGGCGTGGGCGTCAGCATGAGAGGATAATCTGATGTCAAAATGACAGCGCATATATGCAGTGGCAGTCTACACTTTACACCGAAGGCCTCCTATATATTAGGCATAGACAAGAAGTTTTTGATATCAAAAAGTAATAGAGGTTCGATGGCAATGACCAGATAAAGCAAGTCATGTAACATGCCATGTCCATGACGTCATCGGACTAATTGAGCTGCAGGGAGCAGTGATTTTTTTTTTATCAATTCAAGCGGATGCAGAGGTTGAACTATTTTTTGCTTTTAAAAAATTATTATGTTCCAAACAGGATATTTAACTTTTAGATAAATTTTTTTGCCCATGGTTGCTTTTGTTTGTAGGATCAAAGTTACGTAAACCAACCTACTTCGCCATATAAACCCAATCCAACACAGTTAGACACAAATCTCTACTAATAAAAAGACACCAGTATTGAGGGGGGAATATATCGCTCCACTGTTTCATGTCCTTTTTATGTTTAGTCCCTTAATTTTACTGGTTTCTAGCGAAGCACGGGGCTCCCCTAGTTTCTTAAAATTGCTGTACACGTGTTGGCAATCTTTGCTCGGAGATTTCGCTTGCTTTAATTAATTAATTGATGATCAAGAACAGTAACCAGGGTGCATCTCATCGATCGATGGACCTAAGTATATATCATCAGTAAGTAGTCAGGAGGGTGTCATGTACTCTTTCTTAAAAAAAATCTCCTTATTTTAACTCGTATTGAATAAAGTATTCTACTTCAATAAGAATTTCACGAGCGAATATTTTCTTTTTTCTGTCTTATTTGTTAATTTATAACCTTACCAAATAAGACAACCTTTTGGTTTGTTTCGCCATCCCACCCAATGAAGTATTAGAATTCTTTTTAAAATAATTATATGCAGTCATAGGTTCTATGTTCGCCTTACTTCTCTTGTAATGGCTAGGTCTGAATCCCACGATGGAGCTTCCAAAAAAATATCTTTCCAAGTTAATCTTCTCAGTTTTATTAACCCGAGTTGTCGTTTGGCCCACTCGTACTGCATGCATGTGTGCTTCTGAACTGGGAACCGTAATTTGGCCGATTGCTTTCATCGGGAGCAGCTAGCAGCTCTGACTCTTACTCTTACTCTGACTCCGGCCGGTTTCTGATATTTCAGTTGAGATTAATTAATTTCTTGTAAAGCGAACCGATGACAATATATAGAGTACTGTGCTGCCCGCGTCGAGGATGGACGCGTCAACTTTCAAGGTGCAGGAGCCATCAACCATTTGATTAAGCAGAAAAGATTTTAGATTTGATCAACGATGAACACGGCCGAATCTAGCTACCACTTCTAGTAACTTCCAAGCATCTTCTTTATCCCTTTCACACCATTTGGTGGAGTATTAATTAGCCATATATCTCACCTGCTCCAATCCGACCAGCTTAATCATCCATGGGCATGCATTGCATCGTCCACTGCCACTAGCCAAGCAAGCAAGCAGCTAGCGAGCTCAAGAAGCATTCATATAGCTGCTTTCATGGCGGCGGCGGCGGATCGTGAGGGCGCGGTGAGGGAGGTGGCGCAGGTGTACGAGCTCATCAAAACCCACCACCAGCCGCTCCTCCTCCTCCTCGCCCCCCACGCCAACGAGCACAAGCTGGCGCACACCCTCCTCGGCGAGGCGCTGCGTGCCCTCAACGTCGCGCTCTCCGTCATGGCCGCCGCCCCTGCTCCTGCTCCTGCTCCTGCTCCTGCTGCCGGCCCGGCGAGTGTCAAGGCGGAGCCGCCACAGGCGCTCTCATCCTCGAGCTCCCCGGCGAACAGCGGCGGCAGCCTCGCGGCCGAGTGCAACTGCAAGCAAGCGAGCACGGCGAGGAGAGCTGCCAAGAAACGAAGGTGTGTTGCTATATAGCTAGCTTCTTGATCGGCTTCTTGGTTTCTTTCGTCCGCGTGAAAGTGATCAAGTAGAGACATCATGGATTGATCTGTTTGTGAATGCAAATATGTACGCAGAAGCAATGAGGAGGAGAGGTGGTCATGGGTGAACATGACGACGGTGCCTCATGAGGATGGCTACCAGTGCAGGAAATATGGCGAGAAGGCCATCCATGGCACTCCTTTCACAAGGTAGGTTAGTTAATTACGTTGTTAATTGGTTGATTTGTCTATACACACGTCCATCTTTAGTTAGAGTTGAAGGGTGGATTATTTCACATGATTATCTATGGATTAAGCCGATGGATAAGCTATCATAAACTATGTATTAATTTTTGCATCAGGGATTTCTTTACTGTTTGACAAGATTTATCAGAGGAGAGCGTAAGGCTGAATTTGCGAAAATTAGAAATTTCAGCCAAAAAATCTGAATTTTTTAAACCTGGAAAAAATATAAATATTGTGTTTTTGTTGACCTATATTTTTTCTTTTTTAAATGGGGTACCAAATTTTAGTGAAATTTTGGCGAATTATTTTTCCATGATTTGCATCGACCTAGCTATGTACCTAGTTTGTTTGGCACGTGTTACAATTGCAATTGGCATATGGATCGGCACATAGATTATAATGATAGGCATTGCAGATTCCATCGGTTAGTACTATATTAGTAAGGTATGACGAAAGGGGCAGCAAATAATTAAGCAGCCGGTTGTTGATTCTAATCATTAGCTAGTCTTCAGTGGCATGCAAAAATCTGCACGTGGAACATACCTGTGCAAATTAATCAGTGTGTTCAGTGCTCGAATCGAATCAAAGTCTGACGAGAGACATAAATTCTTCAGGAGCTACTTCAGGTGTACGTACAAGGACGACAAGGGCTGCCTGGCCACCAAGCAGATCCAGCAGAAGGACAGCAGCGACCCACCCATGTTCCAGGTCACCTACACCAACGACCACACCTGCAACGCCAACGCCTACACCCCGCCGGCGCCGCCGACATCAGCCGCCGGCGACGATCTCGCCGCCGGAACAAAGCATCCAGCTGGTCATGTCGGCATCATCGTCAAGCACGAACCACAAGCTGCGGCCGCCGTAGCTGCCATGGCTCCTACGCCGGCGCCGTGCCAAGAGTCATTACTCCTTCCCCTCGATAGTTATAGCCACAGCGGTCTCGCTCCGTACGACAGCGTCCCGCCGGCTGCAAGTGCGGCCGGCAGCTGCTCCAACAGCGCCTCCGCGGCGGCGTACTGCGATGAGCCGGAGCTGGGGAGGACGGCAGCGGCGGCGGTGATGGAGCAGGAAGCAGCAGCTCAGCTGGGAGATCTTGACCCGTTCTTCTGTGACCCCTACCTTCTCCTCCTCTACGACAGCTTCAAGTACTACTAGCTAGTTCAAGACCTAGCTACAGGGGTCAACGACTCAACGGCAATTTTCTTTTTATTTTGAAAGGTCTTAGTCAACGGAAATTTTCATGGAGACGAAGAAGAGCATCCAGTAAAACATATATGACTCAAATCTCTCTCTCATGAGATGTATTAATATGGCATGGAAGTATGGAACAAGCAAGGTTGTGAGCGTTCTAACTTTAGGGAAGAGTAAAAATAGACTATTCAAAACGCCAAAACAATAAAAGCAAGACCTAGAGAAGCGGCCACTTGGGTGGTGATTCGGCATCCTCCTTCAAAACATCTCGGCTCCCTGTCCCTCCTAGCTCCGGTAATCTAGTCGGAGTTTAGAAGATGACAGAACCCTCTCCTCGTCTTAAAGTTTTAGGTTTTTTTTAACAAGATCTAGTTTTATAGGGTTAAAGTTTGCCCGTTAGTCCCGTCATATGTGGCGGCGTTGATGACAGAATAGCTTGTTATGGTAATAAGCACCATTTTAAGATTCTCTGGATTCTCTGGCGTGATGGCTGGCTTCGGCGATCTCCTTGACAACGTCTTTGATAGGGTTGATACATATGGTCTTCAATTTATTCGTGTGTTATTAGGATTTGTCTCCCTCATGGTAAGAGTTTTGTGCCGGGTTGTTGTTGTTAGGTATAATCTTGATAAGTTCAACAACCGTTTTGTATTAGAGTAGATTTGAGTTCGTCTATAAATTGGAGTTGTCTTAGAGATAAAGTTTACTTTTATACGTGTAAGAGTTCTAGTCGGTTTCATGTAATCTACTAATATAAATAAAGGGCTAGGGGCTAGAGAAAAGGTGCGACATTTGGGAGCACGACCAAAACATCTCCCGTGATTTTCTCAGCGCATTGCTGGATTGACGTATGATTGTGTGCTGTTCGCACGTACAGCCGCTTGGCTGCTAGGAGCATCAAGTACGTCTGACGTCTTCGTGTATACGTGTGTACATAGATGCTACATGAGTTTGCATTGCATGCTGTTGCGTTGATCGAAGGGTGATGCCGTTGTGACCTTGGGAGACTGTAGATCGATCTTGGAGTTCCAACAGTTGTGCAGAGTTCGTCTTCACAATGACGTAGGATGTTTTTACCAGTCTGCAGACGAAATAGACGAATGCAAATTAGAGAAGAGCAGTGGAGGATTTGAATTGGGTTTTCATGTATCATCTCTTGCAAGAAAAAAACATGTTTTTCAGGACGTCTATAGAATTACTAGTATGATAATATTACTAGTGCAATCATTGTATCATATATGCTACAAATGTTTGATCCAAGCGAAAGGAATGCAAGTTGATCTTAATACTTCTTTTAGTAGGTATTTGAAATACCAAACCTAGCGACTAGAGGGGGGTTGAATAGGAGCCAAATAAATTTTCTCGCAAGGAGATGAATGATGCTCTTTACCCAATACGTCTCAAAGATAACAACTCGCAAGAAAATCCAAGAGAGGTTATTTCTTTGTTCAAGATCTTGGGAGAAGAGATCAATCTACGATCATGCTCATGGGTGTCTTTGTGATCAAAAAGATCCTATGATGATATCTCATAAAGAGACATGAAGATTGACCCCAAAACTCCTAAGAACAAGAACACTCAACAGCTATACGTACCCCTAGTTGCACATGTGAGAAACCGTGCTGGAATGAGGGGGATTTCAAACCATATTCCTGGTTGTTGAGTGCTCAAACATAAAAAATCTCAGTCCAAAGTGGTTGCACTTAAGACAAAACACCCCACCTAATAAAGGTGCTTTAGGAAAAGCGGGCAACAATATTCAGCAGAAATCAATTCTGATCACAGGAGTGGCTGCTGGTTTTCTTGGGCTCTAAAAATTATGGACATTTTCTCCCTATTTCACAATGAGTTGAAAAGCCTCCAAGCAAGTTTCAGATCAAAACTCCACACAGAAAAATCAGGAACATTCTTGAGACAGGAACTGTCTGGAACTCACGCATAGAAAGTTTGAGGCTCGGTATTCAAATCATGGCTCCCAAACGAAGAATCCAGATAACTCAAAAAATTTTTCACAGGTAGATATGGAAGTCACGGACCTGCTCCAACAAGAATCACTCAAAACTCATCTCGAATAATTTTTCTAAAAATGCTACACTGACTGCTATGCAGGAAAAACAAATCTGCCAACTTGAATAAAAGTGGGAAGAATGTGATCTCTTGTTTCTCAGAGGTTGCCAAGAGTGTCAAATCATATAAGCAACCTCAAAACATCATGAATCAGCAACATACAGAAGGAGGTGAGGCAAATAAACTTGTTGCAAACAAAATCACCAAAGAAACTAGATTAAACACATGAACAACACAAGAACAAAACCATAATTTGAGGAACTAGTTTCTATTACTTAAAAGGGTTAGGGGATCAGAATAGCGCCTAGAGGGGGGTGAATAGGCATTATTAAATTTTATACAGAGTTAAAAGGTGCAGAAGCTTTAAACAGTCAGACACTCTAAAGATTGGTTCGAATACTTTGAATAAGTTCAGAGTATCTGACCCAGAAGTCCGGACTATCCAAACTGCGCAGTTAGGTTTCCTCAAAATCTTACCAAACCTTCAGATCTGGGGATGCCACTTGCACATAAGTTAAATGAGTAGTAGACCTAGCTCTCAAATTAGATCCACAAGAAATCTCAAAGCATAAGTCCACAAATTTGACAAATTACAAGAGTGCAAGTAAACAAACCAAGATGTAGAGTAGAGGAGCAAGATTTGTTTTCAATCCTACTCTCCGTTGAGGTAGGCTTGGTCACACTTAAGCCTGGGTCTCTTTCAACTCTCTCCCTCACCAAAGGTCTCCGAAACCCTTAGTTTCACTCCTTGTTCCTTCCCTTGCAGAGGCGGAACCGGCCTTCACAAACTTTTCATGACCACCACACCAAGCTTCAGTGGCTCGAGGGAGACTCCTAACCGTCTAGGAGTCCTCAACCTCCAAGAGCAATAAATTCGGCAAAATATGGAAGTAGAAGACGAATCGAATGCTCCAAGATGAAATCCACAAAGTTTGACACTTATTTTTACTTCTCAACCCAATCAAGGATGGAAATCTTGAAGATTTATGGTGGGGAGAGGATTTGGGAAGCTACAGCTTGAGCTAGGGCTTGAGAAAGAGTAAATGCTTTCTATTGAATGTGTTCCCGTGGTAGGTGAAGTGGGAACAGGGGCAATAAATATCCTTGGTTTAAATCTAGCCGTTATGTGTCTGCAGAAATCGGAGACTCCGAAGTTTAAGTCCGGATACTCCGAACTGTGCAGGCTGGAAATCATGTCTGAATAATATAGATTCGGATACTCCGAGGAGTTTCCGAGGACATTCCGGATAAAAATCAGATACTCCGAGGACATTTCGACTTAAAATCGGCTGAAAGACAGAGACTCAACTTTCTTGAAAAATCGGAGACTCCGAGGACATTCCGACCTGATTTTTACAAAAAGACAGAGACTCAAATTTCTTGAAAAATCGGAGACTCCGGGGACATTCCGACCTGATTTTTAATCGGAGACTCTGTGGACATTCCGACCTGAATTTTACAGAAAGACAGACTCAACTTTCTTGAAAAATCAGAGACCCGGGGACATTCCGACCTGAATTTTTGCGGTCTTTTAAGAATTTTGATATAAATGGAAATTGAGACTGCCAACTTTTTAAAAACTCATTTTGAAGCACTTGAGTAGTCTAATATCTATATTTTGTCGCATCCCTCTTAATAGTACGGCTTTATCCTTAGACTCAAAAATCAAAATAATATAAATTGAACTAGGAAAAACCATGTAACTTCATCTTCTTGATTTGAGGGGTCCACGTCAATTTTTGTCCATTTCTTGTATCCATTTTCTTTATTCCCTGTCCATAAACTTATTCCAAATATTAGTTTCATTATCGAGTTGTCATTAATCACCAAAATCAAATAGGAGCCTAGATGCACTTTCAGAGGGTTTGTTCACAGCCACACCTAGGTGAGCAAAGCACACAAAAGAGCAGAATACAAGCCACAAAACCTCAGCCCAATACTTGGTGGAGACAGCTCCCTCCACCCCTTCTTTTATAGGGAAACCAGGTAAACCTCCACCCTTGATTGCTTCTTTGGCTTCCAAGTAGCCTCATCAAGGGTTAGGATTCACCCACTCAACCAGCCACTTATATGAGCCTAAACCACTCACACACAGCCCAACATGGGCCAAATGTGCCATACATGGGTTTTACACAAAACCCAATTAATCCGATGCAACGGGCCTTCATCTGCCGGACTTGACCACTCCGTTTCCGTACCTTCGGGCCTCCAACCCGAACTGGAACCTTTGAGCCACCTCAAGTCCTTCTCCATGGCGTCCTCATGAGCCCCAAGTTTGAGCCCATCCGTCCCACAACATCGTCACGGTTCTGGAGCTCGATCCACCCGATCTAGTTCCAGTACCGTCGTCGACCATAGTTGCCTCCAAGCCTGCACTCACAAGGACCAAACCATTTTTCACAAGCAAAAATATTTTCTTACCTTTGTTTCCTGCATGTTAGTCCAATTTCATCATGAATTTAAAAATATATGACTACATGCCAAAGTTCCCACTCGAACTAAAATCAAAATCTTTCAAACAGGTGCTTCCCCTGCCACAACAGAACAGAGATAGAAATTTTAAAAATACTTCCCTTGATCAAATGAAAAAAGTCATAATATAAAAAAGATGGTTCTCAAAATTCTCTACAAAATCCATATATAATATTTTTCCATCCGAGCTCAGGATGACCCTCAAAAGTACAAAATAGTCTGTCTTAGCACAAATGGCCGAACCGACTCAAATTAGTCTCCAAAATAAACTCCTCAACCAAATCAATTCAAGCCACATATACTCATCACAACATGAGGACCTCCACATGATCTCACAGTATTAGCTTTATAGGTGGAGTTGGGTTGTAACAGTTTTTTCTATGGTTATAACGCTTGGTTAATGATCAAATAGAAATTGTGTTATTCTAAAAAAATAGCCTAATCAAGTCTAGCTCAATGGGTTAGCTTGGTGCAAGAAATGACTGAACACCTCGTGTGGATGGATTCCATCGATCCATATACCAACCAATTGATATCCTAATCTTTACTGTTTAAAATCAGATAAAAATCTATAGCTTGAAATTTATCATTTTTGTACAAACTATATGTTGCAGCACTTTATAGTACTTTTTTTTGGAGCTTTTAGTGATTCTTCTCAAAGATACCCAACCTATTTTTAAAATATTTTGTTAGTCTCTCCATGCGTAATAGCTCATTTTGGACCCTTATTAAAAACTTTTGCTAACTTTTTGAAAACTTTTGCTAAAATCAAAAAAATCTTGATTGCATTTTTATAATTGCCTTTTCAAATTCCAAAATTTCCAAATCTTTAAATAAAAATTCAATTGGAAAAGCAATTCTTTTATTAAAAACCAAATTGCACCTTATTACTACAGCAAACGTTTTCAACCAACTAAAAATTAATCGTGAACTTTTAATTTAAGATCCTAAATTTAATTTTAAAAATCCTTCTAAAGCCTTAATTCCAAAAATACCATTTTAATAAACTAAATAGGAATTGCACATTTCATATTTCAAGTCTTAAAATTTCAAATTCAACTCTAACCTAAAATGATTTTGGAATTTATATTTTCCAATTATAATTTCTAAATTCCTTTATTCTTTTTATTAGGTTGAAATTCCCCTTTCTACCCAATTCTCCTCCTAAATTCAAAATTTCACATTAAAATTTCTTCTATAAATATTTTTAAATGATCTTGGGCTTAGCCCAACCCAACCTAGTCCATTTGGGCCCAAGTTGGCCCTAGGTCGAACCCCTCTCTCTCCCTCTCCCTTCCCTCTCTTTCTCTCTCGCTCTGTCCGTGGCAGACAGGCCATTCGCGCCGCTGGTGTTGCTGCTACTCTGCCGGTGCCGTTGCCGCTACCGCTGCCTGCCCCCCCGCCCCGTGTGCTACTAGCGCTGCTGCCACCGTGCCGTTGCCTCCTGCCCGCACCAGCGCCACCCCTCCCCTCTCTCTCACTGACACGCCGCGTCCTCGTGCCCCGAGCTCGCCCTCTGCTGCGGCCGCTGCTCCGCCGTGCTCAGCATCATTGCCGTGCTGCGCCTTAGGCCGCGCCCTCGAGCCGTCCGCCGCGGGATTCTTCTTCTCTCTCTTCCGCAGCCTGCAATGCCTATTTAACCCCCAGCCTCAGCTGAATTTTGCCGCCCTTCGCCATTCCCACCGGCGAGCCCGAATTACTCCCTTTCTTCTTGCCGTCAACTTGGTATGTCACCAGCCAATTCCTCATGTCCTTAGCCTCTCCTTGGTTCGCCCCTTACTTCCCCTCACTCAATTTTGCCCAGGAACCACCAAAGCTCCCTGGCGACGACGCCCCTGTCCCGGCCGCCGCCATCCCCACAGTGCCAGCCCGATCCAATGCTCCCCTAAGCGCGCTGATCCCTCATGTCACTTTCTGGTAGCCCCTAGATACTCCCCGTGCCAGCGAACTAGCCACCGACCTTCTCCCTCGCCAGAGAAGCATGATCCCGAGGCTTCTCTCCGTGCGCGCCCATGGCACCGCCCTCCTGGCTTGCCGCCGGCAAAGCCTAGCCAGGACGTCCTAGGTCTCCCATAGCCTAACCCGTTTCAGGAATAAAGCACAAGGATAGTGCACCGTAGCACCGCCAATGGACCGCCGAGGTCTTGCCGGAGATCGATCGGAGAGACTCAGGGGCCGGCGATTGCCTCGCTGCCTGTCGCTGAAAAGTGGGGCCATGCTGGCAGAGGTTTAAGTTTAAAACTCGTGTGTTATATCATTAATAGCCACTGACAGGTGGAGCCGTGGCCCTACTGGTCAGTATTAATGGAGCCATGGCCCGAAGGAACGCGTCTTCTGGAAAGTGTCTCAAACCCGAGGCCTTAGCGGGCCGTCTGGGCCGCTTCTATTTGTGGACCGAGCCACACTGGGCCGCTCAGCGCCGATTTTGGCCCAGCCCTATATAGGAGTTTTCAGCCTAATTTCCTATTTTGTATAATCCAGAATGTGTTTATGATTTTCTAAAAATATGATTTTAACTCCTAAAATATTGGAAAAATTATGATAATTCCTTGAGAACAAGCTGGATCTAATAAAATTACAACCTTAAACAGTAAATCATTTTTGGCTTTTGTATTAATCCAGAAGCCTTATTTTCCTATTTAAAGAATTCACCTTCCTATTATACGCAAATTGGGATTTAATAAAATTAATTGAACACTTTTATCCTAACCCCTGTTCACTGTTTAAATATTAGTAGTATTTAAAACCTTTTTCCTAAGGAATTAAATGGTTGTTAATTAAACTGATTTATTTAAAATACCTACTAGACTATAAAAAATTACCAAATTTTTCAGAAACATTTTTAACTCAGAAATAAATTAATAAAAATATATAATCCACCTTAAAGTTTGCATTGTAAAAAGAACCCTAAATGTTTTTTATGTTAATATTTAAATTCTATAATTAATTTCTTAAATTAGTTTTCCAGTAAGGAAAACAGTAACTTTGGGAAACTAGGGCATACTCATTCATGTTTAGATATCAATCGTAAACCCTAGCTTCGATAGATTATTCCTCTTGCATTCATGCATCATATTTGAATTGCATATTTATATTTGGTTTCTATACCCGAGTAGACTTCGAGGACCCGGAAGGAAGGTTTCAGGACACCGAAGAAGACCCCCAAGTCTCAGAACAAGGCGAGTTAACATCTTCAGTTCATATTTTACCTAGTTTTTATGAAAACTTATGTTGATGCAATTAAGACAAATTGCATGCAATATAAATTTCTTACCTAGCTTGTTAATCATGTTATACACATGTCTTGACCCTTGACACTTTCGACCAACATGCCATGATTGTCTTGAATATCATGTCAAGACTGTTTTGATAGTCTTATCTTTTGTAATCCACTAAAACAAGTAAACATTTGGACTCTTAGTCCGTGGGTAAAACTTGCTTAAGTCTAAATGCATGTTTTCGAGGCACAACACCCCATAGTGAGCAATAGGGGAACCATCCATGGGAGTCAGAATAGCTGCAAAAGTAGTAGTAGGAGCGGGGGCAATGAAATGAATCCTTTCTTTGTTTACTTGGGAGCCCAATACTTATTGGTTGGGACACTAGCTCACCACTAAATATTACTTAGGGTGGGTTCTTTTCAGCTTTTCTTATCTACTTATCTCGTGTAACCTCGTCACTTCGAGAATTTTTCGAGACAGCCTCGAGAGCCGGTTGGCCTCCAATTTTGGGGTTTATAGAGCTTATAGACACGCCTACGAGATAAAAAAAACCGACTCAAAAAGTAATAAAAAAGTGAGATAAGTCAAATAAGACATGAGATAAGTCAAATAAGACTCGAGATGTGTGCCTATGGCTAAGTTGGGTTGACACCCAAGGTTAGTTTGTGGTATAGAGTGGTTCTAGACAGGAAGGTCGTGGACCTGTTGAGTTGAGACAGTGAGCGAAGGTTGGACCTTCGGCTCTCGGGCCATGTGCAGCGAGATCGGAAGGATCCCTTGTTATGATTGGAGTGTTGGATGCGTCCGACATAACGCGTGGCCATCACGCGGTAGTGAAGGTGTGGAGGCCCAGGAGAACGCTCTGTGGAGGCCCTAGTAGGAACTTCAACCTGAGGTAAGCGCAGCTGGGCGCCACCACCGAGGGTGGTCTAGGTCATACGCTCACTGGGTCGAAACCTCAAGAGGTATGATTCACAACGGGATTGCCAAAATCCCGGAATAAGATGGCGGGTGTGTGAAGGGAGAATTGTAAAGTGGGACCGGAGAGGTCTCTTGTTATGAGCTAGTGTTGGATGCGTTCAACACAATGTGTGGCCATCACGCGGTAGTGTAGGTTGGAGGCCCATAAGAGCGTTCCATGGAGGCTCTTGCTGAATCTTCAACCTGAGGTAAGCGTGTCAGGGCGCCACCACCCGAGGGTGGTCTAGATCATGCGTTCGCTGGACTGGCAATCCAGGAGCGATGATCCACAACGGGATTCTCGAATCCCAAAATAAGATGGTGGGCGTTCGGAGGAAGACTAGGAACAGATGGTCCAGCAGGATTGGTCTAGTTGTACAATGGGATGGTATAGGATTTAGTCTAATAGCTTTGAGATCAACTCTTGTTTTTATAACAATCTCTTTCCTATTGAAAATTTGCTAAGTCATAGGAATCTTACTAATGTTACTTGAAAGTGCATCTAGGCACATAAGTGATTTTGGTGATTAATGACAAACACATATAATGACAATTATTAGTAAATGTGTAAATGCTTGAGTTATTGCTTGCCTAATATCAAACCTCTAGTAAGTGTTTATTTATCTAGTGAGACTAACAAGTTTGTTGATCAGATCATTTTAGTCCCATCCAAATGGAGGAATTCTTTAGGTCAAGTGAATAAGCAAAGATGAGGTATGCAATCTCGGTATCCTTTCTATATTTATTATTGCATTCCTCTTGTGCAAATGCATATTGAACTTCATGTAACATATTGCTTATATATGCACATTGGTTTATGTCATACCAATTTGTGCATATATATTCACTTGAGTTCAATATGTAGCTTGTTTCAAGTATGTTAGTCTTAATTAGAGTTAAACTTCATATTGCTATAAATTGATTTGGTGCATGCTTGTCTTATTTATATATCTTCTCATGCACATCACTTAGTGAAGTTTAATATAGATTGTTCCACAACTTCACTCTAGCTTGAATATTTTTTGCACATGTGTAATTCTTGTATATTTTATCATGTGGATCATTAAGTGAAGATTGTGGTCCTTGCCATGGTTTAATTGTTTCATCATATTGGCAATTATCTCTCTAGTGCATCTAGCTCTATTACATATTCATCATGTTGCACTTAGTGGAGAATCTTTCTTTTATCAAGTGTTTCCACTCATATTGTGCATATTTATATAAAACACTTGTTGTACTTAATTGTTCACAAATATCAACTTATTCATATCCATTGAGCTTTTGGGACTAATGCCTTTTATGAATGGTTTGGAAAGAATTAGGTCCCGTGAGTGTGTGATGACCAAGGTATGTTAAAGGATGACGGTCAAGCCGAGGTCAACAAGACAATGGTGTCACCAAGAGTTGAGGACTAAGTCAAGATCGACTTGGCGTGGAGATCGTCGGGGAGGATGATCAAGTCAAGGTCGATAGGACGAGAGTCTCATGAGGTGAATCGAGTCAAGTTGGATAAGGCGAAGGCTTCATCAATTCTTTGGTGAAGGTCATCATGCAAAATGAAGAAAGAAAACGGCAAGTGATTATCCTAGACTTGTATTATCTTTGATTTAATTTGAGTCTAAGGATTGCCGTACTATTAAGAGGGATGCGATGGAGAATGACTTCTAGATGTGTCAAGTGCTCAAGTGATCCATCCTTGTGAAACCTAGGAGAGTGTGGTGTTGGTGGTGTCGGAAAGTGAGAGTTGTAGGTCTTCCTTGCCTTCTTTGTGATTTATGCATTTATCCCTTGGGATTTGAGGTGTGAGACTTTATTGGTTGTGTAGCTCTCATTCTTAGCTTTCCTTAGAGCCCAAGATCACCCAAAACGGAGTCCGGAGTCAAAAGTTACGGCCGTTTTCGTCGGGCTATGCTGGTCCTGATTTTAGGACCGGACTATCCGGTCCGGAACACCGGATAATCCGGTCTTTCGGACAGTCCGGACCAAATTTGACGCTGAGTTTCAGCTCCTTAGTTGCTGCTAACCAAATAGTCCGGTGTTAGGGTTCGGATTGTCCGGTCCGGCGTAGACCTGCAGCCAACGGCTAGTTCTTGGGAGGCTCTATTTAAACCCCTCTCTCTCCCCACTTGTAAATAGCTGTTGTACCACCATTCCTTGAGCTATCCCATTGTTCTTGAGCCCCTTAGAACCCCTCTACTCTTAGATCTTTGTGATCCCCTTTGGAGAAGGGTTTGGAAGAGTTGGAAGGAGGGATTGAGGGAGAATTGGGAGAAAGGTTGGGAGGTGATTCCTTGGTGGAATTAGTGTGTTCTTGAGCCCTAGTGACCCCTCCATTCTTCGATCTAGGTGATCCCCTTTGGAAGAAGGGTTGGGAAGAGTTGGGTGGAGGATTGAGTGCAAGTTAAGCAAGTTTTGGATCTTTGAGCACTTGTGGTCATCTCCAAGTTCGTTCTACGTGTGAGTTTGTTACTCTTGGAGGTTGAGGACTCCTAGACGGTTAGGAGTTGGTCACGAGCCACCGAGCTTTATGTGGTGTGCCGTGTCAAGTTTATGAAGGCTCGATTTCGCCTCCGCAAGGGAAGAAATCAAAGGAGTGAAGCCAGCGAGTGCATTGTGCAACACCGGTGAGGGAAGGGTTGAAAAAGACCTCGACTCAAGTGTGACCGAGCCGCTTCAACGGAGACGTTGGATCCCCTCAATGATCCGAACTTCGAGAACAAACATCTTCGCGTCTCCATCTTCATTTCGGTTTTATCCCTTTCACTCTCTAGCTTGAATTACTTGTTTATTTTGCTATTGAGTTATTGCCTTGCCTTGTGTGATACTTCTATACATATTTGCTTGTGAATTATCTTTGGTGTAGATTGTATTCTTAAGACCGTGAAATTTGTTTTGCAATTCAAAGTCCCCTGTTTCTGTGTAGACCGGATAATCCGGTAGTTGCACCCAGATAGTTCGGTACCTATCGGACTATCCGGTCCTGACTACCGGGCTGTCCGGTTAAGCTTCCGTATTTAACTCTGAAACAAAACCTAAGCCTTCAGGGTCCAAAAATGGCATTTCACAAATAAACAAAACCTAAGCCTTCCTTTGCAGCCTTTAGCATTAATTATATTAGGAAGGTGATAACTCGCAAGTGTGGTTTGATTGCACATTTACCCTCGCACTCACCCACTCATTAGATAGAGATTGCTCGAAAGACCCGTATGCTTGCTTCTAAGATGAGGAGCAGGGATTTGAAGGCGAAGCTTAGGGCGTTCCTTCCATCCTCTTGCAGAGAAGCATAAACGCTGGATCTCTCTTTGTTGAAGACTTCCACATGACTTTGAGTGTTTCTTTTGATGGACCGTAACTTTTGGCCTTGCACGGCTGTACTGTAACTATTCACCATAATGCGGTACCTTCCGTAATATTTAGTTACTTTATCATTTTATGCTTAATTGATCCGGCTATGCAATGGTGGCACTAGTGTACCGATGTAGGGACTAGTGCAGGAATCATTCAGGTGGACCCCGAGCGGGCCTCCACACCATGTCTCTTTTCAAGGGTCCTCAACTTTTCAGATTATAATCTATCATAGCTTTTCAGCTCTATCAAACAGGACCTAGTCGAACTAAACTTGTAAATTCTAGATATAAGGACACAACTCTAAATGCAAGTATAAAGTGATCTTTTTCTATATTATATATGTGTAAAGTTGAGATAGGAGATAATGGGTACTGACCTGATATAAACTAGTTGATAGTCCATGTTTTTCTACAAGAAAATCTAAATACCACTATCGAGACTATAAGAGAATGAGTCATACACCTTTGGTTTTGTCATGCGCGCAGCGCAATGTGTCATGACTTGTGAGCGACCGCACGCGCGAGTGTCTTCTATATATGCATTTGCTGCGATCGATGATATGGTGAATAATTTTAATGGATAAGATAGATTTGTTACAACACGGTCGAAAATTTTAGTGGACTGTGGTATTGGTGGGTAATTTTAGTGAAATGTGACATCATTCACGGGTCATCACTCACCATCACCAGCATCTTCTTAATAGTAAAGATAAATATTAATATTTGGTGGGACATGACATCTCATAGGTGTGTTAAGTTTGAAAGACCAAACAACAATCTTGGATAATTTATCAAGACGAGGGAGCAAAACCATATCTACTTTAGGGGCTGACTTGGGTATTCAAGTCTCGTTTTAGATAAAATATGTGTGTGTCGCATGTTAGAAGAACGACTGCCCAACAAGGCAATAGGATCCTATCTTGATGACGTTTGATGGTGTTCCATGAGTGGTGAGGAGACTGGGCTACTAGGGCCACATGTGAGACCTATTGTCCAACCGTCGGACGATAAGTGTCAACATAGGCCCACATGTCAGACCTATCACCCATCCGTCGAGCGATAGGTGCCAATGTAGGCCCACATGTCAGCCCTATCCCCAGTCGCTACGCGATAGGTGCCACATTGACTTGTGGCAGTGATAGTAGGCCTACCCATCGTCTCTTTATCGGGCAATCGCCCATCTGCTCGGTAACATACGCCTATTTTTGTCTAAAACACAGAAAGGAACCTAATTTTGCAATAACGAATAAAAATAAGTATAGAAAAAATAAAATTCTTCAAGTCACCGACTATATACCCTTTTGGATTATACAGTTACCTATGAATGGATGTGTTTCTGCTTCCCAGAGGGAGCCGTGCCAATTGGCTGTATGTCTAAGATTAGGCCTTTTCAATGGACTTTTGTCCATAAATACTTGCCTGCCCAAGTGACTGATGGAAGGAAAGCGACGACCCAACGATATACGATCCAACGACGCAACATCCTCTCTACGAATTCTTTTCGGTTTTGACCCATCATTTTCTTTAGGAAGAAGTCTATTTTACAACCTTGAACTTTGCAGAAAGTATGAAAAACAACCCTAAACTGTAAAACCGGATATCTCACACCCTTAAAGTATCCAAACCAGAAAAATTACCCCCTGGCCAACCCAAAAGCGGTTTTGCTTAGATGATGTGGCATGTCAAAATAATTTCTAGAAACTAAATTGAACTATTAAAAATAGTATACATGCTCCAAACATTATGATTTTTTTTGTAGGAAGACATTAACATATTGTGGATCTAAATAAATTATTTTGATGTATTATCTAGTTTCCAATTATTTATATGAAATTGAAAAATAAATTATTCTAGTATTTTTGATTTTATAGAAAAATTGGGGACTAGATAATATATGAAAAAACTTTATTTAGATCCACAATATGTTCAGGTTATCCTACAAAATATTTTACAATTTTTAAAGAACGTTTGATTCTTTTCATATTTGAACTATAGTTTTTGGAATTAGTTTTGGCACTGTCATGTTGACTACCACATCAACAAAACCACTTTTGGTTCAGCCAAGGGGGTTATTTGTCCTTTTTTATAGTTCAAGGTGCCAAATATCCGGTTTTGGAATTTAGGGTTGTTTTTCATACCTTCCTCAAAGTTCAGGGTTGTAAATAAACTTCTTCATTTCTTTATCCAGAATAACCAAAATTCATTAAATACTAACTAATCCTTGTCTTCTCGTTATTGGTGTAAAAGTAGGCTAAAAATTGACATAAAAAAGAATAAAGTGGTTCCATAAAAAGAATAAAGTGGAGAATGGAACTTCAATAGAAAGCTACATATCTTTCATGCTTCTTAGTACCTTGAGATAGCATCAATTCTAAGTTCCTAGCCATCCATCAAGTTAGATTCAATTCTATTAAGAAATGGTACCTCTTCATACCACCCCTCTATCCCATAGTGGTACACACAAGGGTATCTTATCATTTGCTCTCCTTTTCTCTCTGCCCCGAAGTTCCTAACACCATCTTTACCCTCCTCACACAATGCCCACACGGTGGAGGCCAGCACTGCAAGCTGGCAGAGCTCGGGGGTTACCCGACAGCGCATTGGACATGATGGAGCCCAACACCGGTGTCACCCCCCACTTCAGAAGGAGGGATATGCCATGTGTGCGGCATGGCTGGAGGCGGCTGGCGCTTGTTACGTGGGAGGCACATGGAGGAGCTTGTGACGGCGATGCAGAGGTCGGAGTTCTAGAGCGGCCACGATAGAGGCGACGCGCGAGACCAGGGGTGACGGCTAGGGAAGTGTAACATCCTGAATTTTTTAATTTGTGAAAATTAAAAAAAATTTAGAGAAATAAAAATTCAGGAATATTTTCAAACTTTATTGAGGTAATAGCGGGTAAAATTATAATGAGGTGGCAATTTAAAAAGATTCTCAAAAATTTAAAAATTAAATTTTTGAGAATTTTGAATAAAAATAAGTTCAAAGAGTTGCTTTACAATATTTCATTTTGAAAATACATCTAATTAGATTTTTCGATTAATAAAGTGCTTAAAACAAAGGTCTTATAAAATAAAAGGATTACGATGATTTGTATATTTTTGGCTGTGGAAAAATTAAACCAATTTGATTTGTTTTGAAAAAGAAAATTTGTCAAACAAAATAATTCAATCTATTGTGAGTTAAAAAGTAATCAAAGCCAGGGACTTTCCTATTTGTTTTCAAAATTCTATTATCTTCTCTTATTACAAGATTTGTATTTTGTATTATCATGATTTTCTCTTAATAAATTTTAATTAAGGTATATTTGAAAAAATACCTTTCCTCTCTCTAACCGGTAGACCCCACTTCTCGTCTCTTCCTTCCTTTCCTTCTTTGATCTCCTCTTTTCTCCCGGGCAAACCGACAGCGCTGCCTCCTCATTTTCTTGCCGGCTGCGCCGTCTCGTAGATGTAAACCATAATTTTGAGGAAAACACGTCCTAGGAAATGCCTTGTAGATCATCCTCCCAAAATTTTGGATCCTAAAACTTTTTCCTTCGCTCTATAAAAATCGCTGAAGGCTAACTTCTCAAAACCCTAGCCGTCCCACTGTTTCTCGCCTCAACGCCACCTCGGTGCAAATTTGCCCAAACCGTCCAAAGACATCCTCTGCAACTTCACCACAAATCCATCCCAACCGAGAGCTCGGAAATTCATGGCCGGAGAAAGACGGGTTTAATCGCCGAAGACCTCGCCGGATTTTGGCCGAAGCGGCTTTTCACCGACACGAGGATTTTGTACAGTGATATCACGATTTCAGCCCTCCTCTTGTTTCCCCATGTCTCCATCTTTCTCTCTAGATCTTTGTCGTTCCGTCATCTGCACCATAGCGCTGGTGTCGCCTTGAACCGCTGCCGGAAACTGCTCCTGCCACTGCTATTCTCGCTGCAGTGCCGCCGGCCGCACAAGCGAGCTGTGACATCCTATTATTACCAAAAACCTAAAAACATGTTATTCGATTTAAGATAATTTATTTAATAATTATCCAATAATTTTCCAATTTTGTCATAATCGTTCCCCTGATCACCCTTCCTAATCATAGTTTCCCTAATCACTTTTCCTAATCAACCCTGTGTTCATGGACTTACAAACAGCCTTGCACCCGGCCGTGCAATCAAATCCATACCTAGACCAAATCATGCCATGTATAGCAGGCCATATCAAATCCGTAACCAAATCATACCAAAATCGGTGAAAATCCATCCTTGCCATACATACAAACCATACCAAAATCATGCATACCAAATTAGTTCCAATTCCACCGACATTACACTGTATATAAACCCAACCCATCGGCCAGTTCATCTCCAAACCCAAAACCCTAGCCGCCAAAGTTTACCCGGAGCCATCTCAAATCACAGAGCAATTTGGGGGAGGAGAATAACTCGAGGCCATCGTCGTCGTTCGTCGTCGTCGCCATTAGGTAGCTGTTGCTCCCATCGTCGCTTCTTGCGCTGTCGCTGGAGAAGATGCTGTCGCGCGCCGTGCATTACCACTGTCGCGCGCCGTCCATGGAGCCGCTAGGCTCAAGCCGGCGCCTGCGTCGCCGCCGCTTAGCCGCTCCGTCGGCAGAGGCCGCCGCAAGCAGCAGCGCCGCCAGCTGCTGCTCTGCTGCTCCGCCTAGCTCATGAGCCACCGAAGCCGCCACCGCCACCGGTCGCCGTCGCTGCCTTGCCGCCAGGTGCGTCGTCTTGCTCTTTCTCTCTCTCTCTCTCTTACTCACTCACTCTTCCTCTCTCTCTCTGTCTCTATTTGGTCTGTGCGTGTTGCACAGCAGGACTCCTTCCCCTTTATTAATTGGGCAGTAGACAGTAACCAACAGCCAGGCTACTAGTTTCTTCTTAATTTCCATAAAACAGTAAGCTTCCAAGAATTAAATCTAGAGAACCGAAACTTTGTTGCACATGAAATAAATTTTACAAAGTTTCTAAAATCAAATGCTAGCTACTGTTTTTTTCTGTAATTTTTGTATTTTTTTATTATTTTCTGGTTGTTTATTGCTTGTTTTCTTGTTCTGCGTGTGTAGACGTGGTGGGAGCTGATGTGGGAACCGACATCGCTACTGAATTGCAGGACAATCTGCAGTATTTCGACCAAGGTAAGTTAGAAGCATGTTACTCCTAACTTTGAAAATATTTTTATTAGATGTTTGAATGTGCATGATATCTTTATAATTATTTCCTGATATTACCTGTGTAGCTAGTTCCTAATTACGCGTTAATCATTTGTTAGCATGTATGGCTGTCCATTGCTGCCCTAGGTTGAATATTATACCTTATTTATGCCAAGTTGATATTCATTACATTGCTTAGCATGAGTAGAGGTATCATAACTGGGGATATATTTCATCAGGGTTATGATGCAAAATGAGACAGTGGGAGACTGTCAGGGTTTTAAAATCAAATAAACCACTAAAATCAACGTGGTGTGAGTCGACCTGGGGTGGATTGCAAGTTTGGCTGGTTGCGTGAGGCATTGTTTGGGGGTGCGGAAGCCACCCCGGTTATTTTAAGGACCGTTCCATTCGGTGGAATGCCTATTCCCTCATAACAGTACAGCCATGGGCGCTAACATGGTAAGGCCTTAGCTGATTAACTTGGAAAGGTTAGACTTGGGTGTGTCACTTGGAGGTGTGGGTGTCGCTAGCTACCACTTCAGACCTGCAAGACGTACGAGGGGGCCACTGGCTTGGTGGGAGGCTGTCAGGGGGTGAATCCTTAGCGGGTGGGCTCAAGTCTAGGTATACCTCACCAAAGGCTTCGTTGGAGTCTTCGAAAGGTGAGTCCATTCCATGGGTAAGTGTACCCTCTCTGCAGAGATTAAACTATCATGATAGCTGTGCTCACGGTCAAGAGCGGGCGCGGAACAGATCCACTGGTGTAGTCCCATGGTTTTAATAATTCAACTGATGTAGGGGTTTGGCAGGGAGTGTCGGGCAGTGAGTGTCTTTCGGTTCATGCCGCGAGGGCTATTCTTGTGTTAAACCGATAAACAATGGTTCATTAATTTAACTTGAAATTTCGAACTGTAGTTTTCAACTTATAGGGAAAGATTATGAAATCAGCTTTATGCAAACAACCCTACCCGTCTTTGTATCCTGCATCATCATTTATAAGGACCTTGCTTGCTGAGTATTCGCGTACTCACCCTCGCATATCACGTGGGCTGTTCATTCCAACGAACAGGTGAAGGAACTGCAGAAGCAGTCAACGACGACGAGTTTGACGTGAGCGGCCAGGACTTCTAGTTGCGATCCCCGGTCAGATGCCTATGGCGTTGAGATGGGTCTCATCGACGAAGTTTATTAATTTCCGCTATTCTTAAATCATTTATTTATTGTAATAAATGGCGCACTTTGCTCCTTTTGGAATTGATGTTATTTCAATTGTAATAAGCATATGGTGTTGTTTATCAATCCGTATGAAATGGTACCTCTTCATACCACCCCTCTATCCCATAGTGGTACACACAAGGGTATCTTATTATTTGCTCTCCTTTTCTCTCTGCCCCAAAGTTCCTAACACCATCTTTACCCACCTCACACAATGCCCGCACAGTGGAGGCCAGCACCACAAGCTGGCAGAGCTCGAGGGTGACCCGACAGCGCATTGGACATGATGGAGCCCAACACCGGTGTCACCCCCCACTTTAGAAGGAGGGATATGCCATGTGTGCGGCGTGGCTGGAGGCGGCTGGCGCTTGCTACGTGGGAGGCACATGGAGGAGCTTGTGGCGGCGATGCAGAGGTCAGAGTTCTAGAGCGGCCACGATAGAGGTGACGCGCGAGACCAGGGGTGACGGCTAGGGAAGACCATTGGTGACCGGTCCCAGAGTGACCACGGTGGAGGCACCACGAGAGGCCAGAGAAGACCGGTCCCAGAGTGCCCAAGGTGGAGGCAGCACGCGAGGAGAGGCTTGATGGCATAGGATAGTTAGACGACGGAGTCGGTCTGGCGATGACAGAGGTAGTGTGAGAGGTTCGACAATGCGGCCCAAGAGGGTGATGACCGGATTAGCGCAAGGTGGCTAGATGGTTAACCGGTGGTAGCTGGCGTGTTCGGCTCTAGGTTGAGTTTGCAGCGTAGCGCTGCAATGTATTTTGGTGCTTGCGATATTTTATTTTTCTTGTATTTATTTCTTTCTTTAATAAAATGTCAGAGCTTCTGCCCTATTGTTAAAAAAATGATATTATTCCCTTTTTTAAAGTATAAAAAAAGGATTTTGTTTGCAAATAACGTGTCCTAATATCCTTTTAGGCGCATGTTATATGGCTTTAGAGATACGGTGTACTGAACAGATAAGGTTTGGCGGAATCATGCAGACCAGACAAACAGTTCGCACTGATGATTCTAATCTTACTCGTCAATATAGTAAAAGCATATATAGAGTACACCAATTGCTAGTGCGTTTACACTTTCCAGCTTTGGCCTCCGCTTGCATTTTCAGACATCCACACATCAGCGCCTTAATCCACAAGAATATATTAATTTAACAACACGGACAAATTTTTCGTTTATCAACACGTAGTAGCCGAATTTTCGACGTTAATTAATTACCAGAATTTCAAACGATACAAATTCATGTGCAGATTCAAAAATTTCACCCCGAAAAAAAGTTCAATAACTGTCGGTTAAAATTTTGGCGACAACAGGTTTCTCCCTGACAGAGAGTAAGCTACGTTACTGCTCCATTATATTCGGACGATAAATTATATATAGTAGTGATTATGTTTAGGGTACGTAATTAAGCTAGCCGATCGACCGGCATCGTGATGTACGTCAGCGATGCTACTGTCAGCGTCTTGTCGTCACTACCGTCAGCCGCTAGCTAGCTAACATTACACACTGCTTTAGTTTTTAAAATTCTATCTTTGGAGCATAATGACTTTGATCGCCGTTGATTTCCAAAGGTGCTTCGCGCGTCGTCCTTATATATATATATACGGACTTACGGAGCAGTTACCTGAGGCTTAGATCATCGATCGATCCAGTGTTTTACTTGGTAGCAAACTAGAGAGAGACGCACCGATCGATCCATGGGGAGCAGCAGGAAGACGACGCAGCAAGATCACCAAGATGGCCATGCTTCTTCAGATGGGGAAGCAGTGGCGCTGCTGCTGATGGAGGCGCAGAGGTTGGTGGAGGAGCTCAGGGCGTGCCTGCACCGGTCGTCGTCTTCGTCGACGTCGACGTCGCCCATGGATCATCTCCCTCTGGCTGCCGCAGGTGGCGCCGAAGCTCTGCCGCCTCTGGTGGAGGGCATCTCCGAGGCCCTGTCCCGAGCCATCATGCTACTGCCGCCTCCCCAGTCAACCGGCGCCGGCTGGCCGCCGGTAATGGCACCGGCGCTGCCGCTGGCGCGCCGTGGGAGCGGGGGCTGTAAAATTAGAAGGTACGTACTTCAACTCAATGCATGCACTACTTGTGTATAGCTGATTGATTAGCACAGCGCTTCACTTGGTTGTTGCAAATTGATTGAAGTGAACTGACCTAAACATGCGCGCATTGATGATTAAATTATGAGTTGGCATATGGCCTGGCAGGGCTGAGCTGCCTAAGGGTCAGGAAGGCTACAGGAAGGAGCTGAGGAGCTGAGGATCAGGATGATGGCTACTCATGGAGGAAGTATGGCCAGAAGCAAATCTTTGGTTCCAAATACCCTAGGTATATATATGCATATAATTTGATCTACAATTGTTTGCTTTCTGATATTCTCTTTCTGCTGGAATTTTCTTGTTAATTACGTACTGATTTCGACCATCCTGATGAGAGATTCCGAGAGGTACCAAAAGATGCTAAAACTGCTCTATAAATAATCTATCTTGTCTTGATACATACAATGAATCTATCTTGTCTCGATACATTCATTCAGACGTAATTGGGAATTCGGGATGTATAAATGCTGCTTCCGATTATGATCAATTACTCCTATGTATAAGTATATGCATGCATGCAGGAGTTACTTCAGGTGCAAGCACAAGTACATACGGCAGTGCCCGGCGACGAGGCAGGTGCAGCAGTCGGAGGCAGACCCCTCCATGCTCGAGTTCACCTACATCGGCGACCACACCTGCACGCAGCCACACGAAGAGGCCGCGGCGGTGACGACGACGTTGGATGAACTGGATCCCAGCTCTTTTTGGCAACACCATCCGTCGCCGGCCATGGCCGCCGCTGCGTCGTCGGCGCATCCTGGGACCGTCAAGCACAAGGCCGTGCCGTCCCACTCCGCCGAAACGCTCCGCTATGATCACGACCAGCTGGTGCCGGCTGACCAAGACGACGGCGGGGCACCGGTGCACTGTCTCGAATATCTGGACGGGCCGTCTCCATTCATGACGTTTGATGAGCATGCTGGCGTTGACTCCATATTCGAGGGCTGTTGCTACACCTACGACGCCTACTACGCCGCCGCCGGAGATGATGAGTTGGCCGCCGCAGTGTGGCCGTTCGGCGCTTTTACTACCAGTGCTGATGCAGCTATGGAATGGGTATAGGAATGTAAGTGGGTGCGGGGTTGTCCATAAATCCGCAAATTTTTTCCACATAGAAACGGTAAATGGGCTCCCGCATTTTGTTGTAGTAAAATAACGGACATTTGCAGAGGCCCGCGAAACCTCAATCAAGCCATTTAGCCTGTATAAGACCATCGATCTCCAACCATTTTTTCTTCATTTTGTTTATTTCTCCATTCCATTTCCTTCTCTATTCACTTTTTCTTTATTTTTTACTCTCTCCAATAACATCATTTCGAAGAAAACAATATAGAAAAAGCAGATAGAATCTCTTTGTAAAGAAAATAAAAAAGAATCCCTTCCGAAAGGACACAATAAAGGAAATCTGTTAGAGTGATGAAGGAAACGAGATTCACTTTAATGGAAACGGAAGAGTACATTGGAGATGGTCAGTCCAGTACCAATTGTGCCGCCTCATCCCTGTGCGGCCTGGCTCCTCGCCGCGCCCCGACTGCCTCCTCCCTGCGTGCCTAGTGCTCCCTTTGCGCTGGCCACCTCGTCCCCAAGAATCGACTCCTCCCCACACATCGGTTGCCTGATTGCCTTCCTCCTCACATCCCGGCCGGTACCTCCCCCAGCGCCCATTTGCATCTTTGCTAAGCTGCTGCCTCAAATACCACGGTTCTTGATCAACCAGCTCCGTGTCTAGTTTCAGTTTCAGATTTATTGATGCAGATGAATGAGCCACCGTTTCTTCCATGCATGGAATTTACAGATTGAAATTTCGAATTGCTCAATCGGAGTTTTTGCAGATTGGGGAATTCGATGTAGGCTTACTTGCAGGTGCCGCATATCCCGTATAATTTTTTGGCGGACTGTCCGCATGGCCCGTTTAAACTTACACAGACTATGCGGTCAAAAGTATTCTGTCCAACGGACGTCCCACTTGCATCCTGATATGGGAATAGGAAATCACTAGGAATACATCTACCTATTGATAGATCGATCGCTTCTTCCATTTGTTATACGATCATATATAATAGTAATGAACCAAACGTAGTATTGATATATACCTTGTTAGCTCTTGTGGTTATGTTTTATCAAGCACGATCGATCTATACATATGGATGATATATAATAACTAATTATCACATATGAATGACCAGATCGATTTTTCCGTTATATAATTCTGTTAAGCCTTGACTTATGAAGTGAACCATTAATCCCTGTCTTAAACTGCTTATTTCTTTAAGCTGTACATTTCTTGAAGTTCTAAGAATTCTTAAACCCTAGTTAAATCAAAGGCTCAGACTTCTCGAAATTCTCAAAGTCTAGCCTTTTAGGCTTTAGCCACAGCCGTGCAGCCACAGCGTGTTGTTCCAAAACATGGTTATGATCATGGATTTTTCTAGAGAATTTTTAAGGTACAATAAAATGTATTCAATTGTCTATTCTTCTCAGTCTAACCATTCATGTTAGTTTACTTTTTTGTACATGGTAGTTTTCAAACTACCTTGGTAGTTCGTGTGCGGCAGGTTTAATTGTCATTTGTTATTTTTGTCACTAGTTAATTTAATTTAACCTCATTACTTATTGCTACGTCTTCGGCACTTGTACACAATTTTCTTTGCCGATCGATCTTAAACATTTCTTAAGGAGCCCGGCCAGTGGAAGGAGTCCAACAAAAAAAGAATTGTAAGCGTGGATAATAAATTAATGAGTGCAAATCCGTTTAGAATTTGGTTTTTTAAGAACCTTAACCTTAAATTTCCATTTTTAAGGGAAAAAAGTTATTCTCCTAAAGGGACAATTAGATTAAAATATACCAACATCACATTATATCACCGCTGTGTACTTAAAAAAAAAAAATCATTTCTGTACCCTCTGGGTTGGTTAATTCTCAAATTTCTGATTTGAATGAATTTTACCCAAGTTTTGCTGATTTTTTTGCCCAAACAAAATTTGGCCTATAATCACCAATTATTTTTAAAATTCAAATTTTTGTTTAAAATTACCAACGAATTATCTTCGAAACACCGGATTAATTATCAGTCTAACAGCCCTACCGGGCACCCCCTTTTTAAAATTATTTTTGGAACCGGATCAGATCCCTGGCTATGGATGAGTCAAAATTAAGCAGGCCACAGCCTTTAATTTGCTTTGAGCGGAATAAAGGGGAGCGAAGAATATCCATTAGTTCTCGTTCGTTCGTCTACGCATTTGGATGATGCATGGTATGATCGGAATAAAGCATGCACTTTCTATAAGTTCGCCTATCGGTCTAATTAGCATATATTCTGAATTCTGATCCCTCATGCATGTTTTCGCTTAATTTGACCCACAGGCAGGCTATATAGTGTATAGCATGCAACCCAAAATGCTAATTTCCAGTTCATCCGCGTGTCAATTCCTGCCGACTTCAGTGCATTTATAGTTCATCTGATTATTAATACTTTAACTAGCATATCTGATCGGAGGAAACCAGAAGACATTCCGCCTCGATTAAATAGTTTGCAGCTAAAACAGCACCTGATAATTAAGTTAATGTACGCATGAATGCAAGATAATTATAGGGGTAATTTAGATAGATGCCACTGCAAAGTTAATACTTTAGAGATTTGTCACTCTATGTGTCAATGATATGTGGGATCTAGACCTAGATGTCATTGATACATAGAGTAGCAAATCTCCAATTTCACAACTTTGCAGTGGCATATATCTAATTAATCCTAATTATACTGGTAAACGCTGCATGTTAAACACTTATGCTTGTATCATGACTAGCTAGCTAGTAGTATATTAATTTTTTGTTGTGTAATGGTAGTATGTATCACTAGTTGGTGAAGAGGCCAGAAGTTACTTTCATTATTAAAAAAGCTAGCTAGTATATATGGCATGCATCTAACGCACACGCTAATTAATTAACCTAGTTGAACAGATAAGCACCTTTATTATAGTACATAAGGGAGATGTTGTATTTCATGGAAGTATATTTAGATCTGATTTATTTAATTAGAAGCAGGATTATTCCTACCGATGTCATTTAGGTGTCGAATATTTAAATAGTGATCTGAGCCATGGATCAAGAGAATTCAGTCAACAGAGTTTAAGTGTTCATTAATGTCCAATTCTTTGTTAACTAACGTGAAATTACTTGGCCGGCCGGGCAAAACATCTTTAAATTGGCCAAGCATTGCTAGGGCGTCTTTGACGGGAGGTAGCACTTTAACGAGGCTCCTTTGCTGCGCTTCTTTTTGGTTGCTTCCAGCTAAATTAAACAAAAGGGAAAAACGAAAAGAAAGAATAAGTAGTAATCAGGGTTTACTTTGACCAAGACCTAAGCTATGATTAGGTCGACTCTTGTACGTATATTGCATTTTCTTTTTAATGAAGTGCAGCAGAGCTTCTATCCTTTTTTAAAAGAATATTCTAGAGATTTATTTTTATCCCTCTTGTATGCAAGGAGACTACCCCGATTTTCCACACCATTCAAAACGGAAAATAAACTTTGGACGGTGCTAGAGAGCTGGAACTCGAACCATGCATGTAGGAAATTAGCGACCTAGCAACCGAATGTTGAAATGCGTTTGATGGTGCCAGCATACACAAACTCCTCAGATATTTCCACCGATCCGAAGAAAACAAAAGAGAAAAAATCAACTTGAAGTTTGCGATCTTTCAAGTTCCATTAGAGTTCAAAACAAGTTTTACACGTCTAAAAATTAATCAGCTTCAAGCTTCAAACGTACGTATTTCCCAAGTTTGCAGCCTAAAACTTGAATCCCGAACGTGAGTTTCCAGCTAGTTTCTTTTTTATTTTTTAAAGTGAGTTTCCAGTGAATTCCACACAAAGTTTCTTTCTTACGGAGTCCAAAAACAAAGTTCGATAACATGTCTTTCAGGCAGGCTCAGAACACAGCTCCTCAACACCTCCTTCCATCTCCCCCCATGTTTCTTTTTCTGTTTTATTTCTTTTTTTCTTTAATCCATTTACCCTGTACTTCTCCTTATTATCAATAGAAGGCAACTCTCCTGCCCTTACACTAAAAAAAACACCTCCTTCCATCTCATCGAATCGCTAGTTGGTTCAGGAAGAAGTAGAGCTGGGAGTTGGGCTGGCCTTTTTTTTTTTCTGCCCCGGTACGGTGTGAATTCGGTGGCCCGAAGCACGATACAGCATAAAGGCTGGCATGGCTCAAATGGCGTGCCGAGCTACGCCTAATTTCCTGGCACGATGGACTGCTCAGCTCGACACAGATGGCTAGGCCATGATTGGGCTGGCACGACCCAAAATAAGGCCTGACCTCTCCTTCCCATATTTAGTCCCCTTCCGTTTCTAATTAATCACCTCCCATACCTAGTTGTCCAATCTCCGTGATCCTATCCCTAACCCTAGGCCTAGACGATGGCGCGGGCACCAAGCCATAGCCCAAAAATAAGGCTTGACCTTGTCCAAACATGGTTGGGCCGTGCTCGAGCTGGCACGACCAAAATAAGGCCCGGCCTCTCCTCCCCACAACCAATCCCCTTCAGGTTCTAATTAACCACCTCCTATGCCTAGTCGTCCAATCCCATGACCCTATCCCTAACCCTAACCTAGGCAATGGCGCGGGCACCAGGCGACAGCTTCATCCCTAGGCAACGATGTTTCCTAGGTGACGGTAGGGTGACTTTGTCCTCTCGATGTTGGTGGCCTTGTCTATCACCACAGTGGCAACCTTGTCCGCTACCATGATGATGACGCTTCGTCTACCACGACGGCAACGACCTTGTCTGGGATGGCGATGCCCGGGCCTCATCCCCAGGAAACAGCGTAGCGCGGGCACGCCGTGTTTCTAAGACGACAACTCGTTGGTTTTGTCTTCTCGGCGTCGGTGGTCTCGTCTACCACCGCAGTGACAACCTCATTCACTACCACGACAACGGTGACTAGTATGCCCTCCTAGCGACCTCACCTCCGGTGCTCATGCTCCCCTAGCGTCATGTCGTCTTCTTTTGTTGTGTTGCATCCCCCCCCCTCAATTTCTACTCGCATATGACGTGCTCGTGCCGGCACGGCCTAACGGCGATGTAACGTGCCCCGTGTCGTGCTGGCCCTAGTCAACGACAGTTGGTGCTAGCCTGGCTTGGCCGGCACGACAAGGTGGCATAGTCCAACTCCCAGCAGGAAGAAGAAACTGGCACGAATAGGTAATGTGCTACCCTAGGGATGAAAATGGTTTCGTATTTGTATCCCATGCCTAATTTAGGTAAAATGGTAACTATTTTTTAGTACTCGACAGATACGGATATGAGTACTGCCTAAATTTTTGTTGCGGATACGGATAGGATACGAGACGGCTAATACCTAACGGATTTTGGTAGGATACTGGTACCTGGCCTAATAATACAGCCGGGTACCCGGTTATCTGTGCTGCCAAGCCCAAGCCGTCCACTCTTCAGACCCATAAGGCATCAGTCCATGGGCATTAGAAGCTGATTTTTTTTTAATTTTTGTATTTATTTTTAATTGAAATTAAAAATTAATACACCATTTTAAAAAATAAAAAACTAACCGCCTCCCGCCCAACGGTCGGGCTGGAAATAAATCCAGCCCGTTCGTCGGGCAGTTTATAAGGTCTCGCTCGTTGGTTGGGCAGGACTTAAATCTAGATTTGCCCCGGAAAGCCGGACGCGGCGGGGCAGAGGGTGCCAGTGGATGTGGAAGCGCCGCTCACTGCCTCAGTGGTAGAAACGCCACGCACTACCTCAGTGTCAAAGAGGCGAGCATCGAGCGAGGGGATTGCTTGGTGCCCTTCTTAGGCATCGTAGTATTGTTGTTGGAGCCAGAGCCGTCAGACAGCTCCAGCTTCGACGATGATGCTGCGATGCCAGAGAAGGGAAGCAAGCAATCCTCTTGGTCGGTGCTCGCCTCCTTGCCACCGAGGCAGCGAGTGGCGCTTCTGCCACCAAGGCGGCGAGCGGCGCTTCCACATCCATGGCGCCCTCTGTCCTGCCACGTCCGGCTTTCTAAGGCAAGACTAAAAGTACAAAGGCATGAAATACACATATAGGTCGTGGCATATTGAAAAGCTGGCAACCATTTCAGACATACATATACATGCAAATGGCACATGACTACGTACGTCGCGCCTTTAGGGGATTTGACAAATACGTAAGTGCCACGTTTTAATCGGAAAGCACGCGTGACAAAGGTGATGCGATGACATGCATGACTGGTCACCACGGACGGGTGAACAGGTTATGGCACTGGCATGAACACCAAGTGGCCGAACACCGAGCAGTTGCTTCCCACTCCGTGTCATAGTACACGAGGTAGACCTCCTGTATGATGGCTCTTTGATAGAGGACTTTGGCGTTGGATGTGCCGGGGTAGTGGCATCCACAAAGACATACAGGGTCTTGACACGAATGGTTCAGCTGATAGTATTGGTCAAGGACCGACTGGTTGTGCGTTTGACGTGCCTGCATAGACTGCCTGCGAGGCCTGGGATGCTGTGCGGACCTCTGCTTACCTATTGGTTGTGCCGACCGTCCTATGTCATCTAGTCTATCCTGCAAGCTGTTGATTCTTGCGTGCATGTATGTTATGTAGGTGTAGGCTACTGTCCGGTATGGCTCATCCATCCACCGAGTCCAACCACACGTAACGTCTCGTAACTAGATGTAAAAGAAATGATAAGTAAAGAATAATCGTGATAGCGTAACATAACTAGGTGCAAACTTACGTGGTAATCAGGACATCGGTAGAACCTACGACCAGTGAACCCCTCATGCACGTGGTCAAACCACTGCACAATGGCGGGTTTCCCACAGTCGCATGTCGACCAGTTGAAAACCGACGGAAAATAATGATCTCGTAACAAAGGGGGCCCATCTCTCCATTTCCCATAGTCTATAACCCGCATGTCCTCAGCAGGGGGATGAGCATGGTCTCCTAAACCAAAAGACTCCTACCAGGTATTAGGCATGAATGGCCGTGAGGAGGCTCCCTAGCTGACCATGAAAATATCTCCAGGTGTTAAAAGGAAAAAATGATGATGAACTTTTAAATAAATAATACATGTATACAACATCTCGAACGAGGTGGAGTACACAAATGAAATGCTTGCCTAGATTGCACTTCAGCATTTCCCTATCCGGGACATGACGACTTTTTGCATCGGGGGTTCCGTAAATGTGCCGAATATGGCGTACCCATATATCTCGTCCTATCATATGTTCAGGACCACCTACTTCATGAAGTACTCCGACACGTACGGGATGGTGGAATGATTTATCAGGGAAGCAGCAGTAAGTACATGAGAGCATGGCTTGTGCAGAAGCCTGGGCTTGTGGCACGAGCAGATACAAGTGTCATCACAGAGAATGCACTCCTGCCTTGCCCTCTCCTATCTCCCACCCCGACATCTCCTATCCCTACAGATTATCTCATATCTCAGCTCAGCAGCTCCCATGGGTGATGGTATGTGTTTCTTTGCCTTTTTTTTAATCTTTTTCTCCATGTACTTGGTAATCATGGTGGAGCAGATTGAACGGTTGTAAGCCATAGCGTTGCACGCCGCATGGTACCGATCCATGAAGTATCTGCATGTATCGTGAAGAATCCCCTCCATAATTGCATCCAGGGGAAGTGCCCGCATCCCTCGCATCACCCAGTTATACACCTCTGCTAAGTTTGTCGTCATGATTCCATATCTAGCCCCTTCGGTGTCATACAACAGAGCCCACTTCTCTTTTGAATTATTTTTAATCCAGTCTGAAAAACACCTTATGGCCAGAGTGCCTGTACCCCTCGGTTGCCAAGTGTCCGGTGTCTCAGCGGTCTGCTTCGTGGTCAACTCATCCAGGGTCTTCCACAATTTGTTGAACTTCCTTTGTTGATTCTGCTTGCACAGCCTCTTGAAAAGATTCATGAGCTTTTTGTTCCTAGAGTGCTTGAAAAAATTTGTCCCCATATGTCTTATGCACCACCTGCTTTGTATGTCCCCCACTGTGTGTTCCCATGGTTATCTGAACCGTACTTAATATCTTCAATTGCATGCAGTAAGCCAGCATGCCTATCATGTATGACACATACATTCGGCCTCCCTGAGATAACTCCATGCTTCAGACGCTCTAGAAACCAGTACCAGCTGTTAGTATTCTCACCCTCCACAAAGGCAAACGTCACCGACAGAATCTGTTTGCTGCCATCTACAACAATTGCTGTCAATATCTAGCCCTTGTACTTGCCGGTGAGGAATGTACCATCAACGTATAGAATAGGACGACAATTCCTAAATGCATTTATGCACGGTCCCAAAGCAAAGAATGCTCGCTGCAAAACCCACTTGCCGATGTCCGGGCCGGACGCAGGGTACTTCTTAATATCGCAATACATCCATGCATTCCTTCTTTTTATGGTCTCTAACATGACTAGGAGGTTCGCGTACGATGCTATATACGTGCCAAACCACATCTCCAAGACATTTTGCTTTGCCCTTCATGTTGTCAGATACTTGATCTTGTACTGAAATTGTTCCTCCATGGCTCGGATTATGGAATAAGGCTCATAGTTGATGTTATTCACTATTCGTGAATACATGACCACCTCTACGAAGGATGAATTTAGGTTCCTGTGCCTTTGTTTCGCTTCTTCCAACTAACAGTTGTGCTCTATCACGATGGAACACATCCAGTAATCCACTCACTTTTCTCTGAAGGCACGAACCTGCCAAGGGCAGCTGGGCACCACGCAGTTGACATCGTACACGCTTTTGCTAGATTTCTGCACCCTGAATTCCCTCCTAAGCGACAATGCCCAGTACTTCACAGCATCCATAACAGTTTCCTTGATAGGGTAGATGGATCCTTGCGACACCTTGTTCTCGTGGTAATCCCATGCCGTGCTTGCACCTTCATCGACATGTAAATCTTGAAACTTGTAGAAGTTTCACTCACCCGGCACAACATTGTGTCCAGCAACTGCCTCATCATCTGACATGTCCTCATCGGGGACTTGCTTGTGCTCTGCATCTTCTGCCTTCATCTCTTGTACTATTGCCCCGATTTCTTTCCCTTCATCCGCCGCACCCGTCGTCTCATGTGATGTTCCCTGCATACCTTCTCCCTTCGCTGTCTCCCAACGTTGCCATACATCTTGTGGTGTGATCTCTAGCCCCTCTGCCCCCTCTACCTCCTCTGCACCCTCTGCCTCCTCTGCCCCCCTTTGCCCCCTCTGTCCCTTCCTCACCGGTCTCGTTTGAGCCCACTGCTTATTTCAGCTCCGTCTGGGCAAACAACGCAAGGGGGAGACCGCGTGCAGTCGTAATCTCCACATAGCGTAACCAGTTCTCGGTAGACCTTTTCAGAAGCAGCTCCCAAAAAAAACCTTCACTAGCATGACTGACCACTGATGTTCATCACATTTTCATCCGGGTTCAGTTCTAACATCCTTACTAGCACCTCCATGAAACAATTGATTACATGGATGATGGTTCTCGTGATTCGATTAAGATGGATCAATTTGCACGGGAACAGCGCAACACCACATGCAAGCACTTCGTACCAGCACCAAACCACACTGCAGATATATAGCGAATCAATTAGGCCGTCTTTGTTTTCTCCCATTATTAGCCTCTAATTGCTATCCAATGCCTCTAATCAACGGCAGCTCACAAATTCCATAGCAAATTCTTTGCATTGTTAGTTGACTATTTCTAGCTGCAAAGTTCCTCATAAAACTTGATAGGACTTTCAGAACTTAGCAGAAAAACAAGCTGTTTCTTGTGCAGATGTGTTGGGGGAAAAAAGAGCTAAGGATCTTGCTCAGAGTCATCACCTATACAATTTGATATGGTCCCATCAATCCAAATAAACCAGCATCGCGGACTCTTCGAATTTGTCACCTGCACAAAGTATTGATGGCTCTACCAGCTGCAACAAAATAATGCATTGGGGTGATGCGGCTACATCTATAGCCACAACCTCAAATGGTTAACATATTCCCATGCAATGTTTTAAAAGTCCAGATTGATACTCTCGCACTCTTGCTTATGTGGCCCATGACAGTGAAATTTGACAGTTAATTACTTAATTAGTCAGCTAGGTGATGATGATGATAAAAGGAATTTGATGGCTTTTTTCTTTTTTGCAAGTGGAGCCGAAATATATACAGGGCAGATCAACGTATCAATTTAGTGAATGAACAAGTAAAACTACTTACAAACCGAATGCATCTCTGTCCATAGGTGTAGACAAGTACAAATTTCAGAATATTTATAATATTTTCAAGAACTAATTATCAGACCGGCGGGTAATAATAAAAAAACAGTTAGCAAAAGTTGAAAAAAAATACTGCAAGTTGTCCTTGCCAAGTTAACATTTAGCAAGAGTTTTTTTTAAGACAACATTTAGCGAGAGTTGAAAGCAGATATGAGGAAATAATTCACAAGACTCCTGATATTTACAAGAGCAAACGTCTTCCTCACATAATGTCACTATCATGGTAACTAGTACTTGCAAAATATTAATCAGGGGTCATTAACAAGACTTGTTCCTTTCTTCTTTCAATAATGGTATTATTATCTCTGCCTTGGAACTGCTTTAAGAAGACTACTTGGTGGAAGCTTGTCCAGAGGGATGGATGATAGATTTTAATCTTAATCTTTAAACATAATCTGATTAGCCTGATACACGAACACCAAACTTAATTAGTGTGGAAATATGATGATTTACCTGAATTTGAAGATGCCATCACTAAGGGACAGATTTAGGCTTAGAAAGCCTGCTTGGCCGATGATCTGGTGCAGTAGGACATAGAGGATGCAGGGAGTCAGTAGCAGTGAAGTCCCCGCCTATGTAGCTTGCAGCGGCGTCGCCCTTCCCAGGACTCCAGCGACAAGTCTCTAGATCGGATTAGACTAGAAGCAGCTAGCCTTAGATCTATCTCTTTAGGTTTGGCTAGCCCTTCCTTTATATTTATAGTCGCTGTGCACTAGGGGGCCGAAACCAAATAGGTTTAGATGTCCCCGATCAGGACACTAATAGAGTCCGTCTCATATACGGATTGAGATCAACTCCAACATTCTCCCACTTGATTGAAAAGCTAACATCATAAGTTCTCTCTCGATAAAACAATACACCAAGGCAAGCGCCGCAAAAACTTTGTTGCAGTTAATGAGGCTTCAATACCTATAGTATACTAATTCCACCTCGATTGGTATATACTTATTTCTTACGAGAGTGGTTTCTTTTGTTGGCCCTCATATCTAGAATCAGAGGCTTTACAAGGCACCCATGCGCGTAACATGATTACGAAAAATACTGGGTGGTAAGCCCTTAGTAAGCGGATCCACAAGCATTAGCTCAGTACTTATATGCTTGACAATAATGGTTTGATCCTGGATTCTATTTTTCATAACATGATACTTAATGTCAATGTGTTTGGCAGCACCACTTGACTTATTGTTATTTGCATAAAAGACTGCGGGTTCATTATCGCAGTATAACTTGAGTGGTTTAGAAATGCTGTCCGCCACTCTAAGTCCTGGGATAAAATTATTAAGCCATACGGCCTGCCCGGTAGCTTCATAACATGCCACAAACTCAGTTTGCATCGTAGATGATGCCGTAATTGTCTGTTTGGAGCTTTTCCATGACACAGCTCCTCCTACGAGGGTGAAGATATAACCTGACGTGGATTTCTTAGTATCCACACACCTCGCAAAATCTGCATCTGAATAACCAATAACTTCAATGCTATCAGATTTCTTATATGTGAGTATGTATTCCTTAGTGCTCTGCAAATAACGTAAGACTTTCTTAACGACTTTCCTGTGGTTCAAACCTGGATTTGACTGATATCTGCCAAGCATCCTAGTCACAAAAGCTAAATCAGGGCACATACAAACTTGAATGTACATGATGCTTCCGATAGCTGAAGCATAAGGAATTGACTTCATCTGATCAGATTCAAACTGATTCCTTGGACATTAGAATGTCCCAAACTTATCGGCCTTTAGGGTAGGAGCAGGCGAGGCAGAGCACTTATGCATATTAAATCTTTCAAGTACTCTATCTATGTAGGCCTTTTGAGATAAACCTAATGTGCCTTTGGACCTATCTCGATGAATTTCAATGCCCAGAACAAAAGAGGCATCACCAAGATCCTTCATGTCAAAATTAGAGGAAAGAAATCTTTTGGTGTCATGCAACAAATCCTTATCGTTGTTGGCTAATAAGATATCATCAACATAAAGCACCAAAATAATAAACTTATTCCCCTTAAACTTAACATAAATCCAGTTATCCACTTCATTTTCTTTAAATACAAATTTTCTTATAACCTCATCAAACTTAAGATACCATTGTCTAGACGCTTACTTTAAACCATAAATTGACTTCTTAAGACGACATCCCATATGTTCCTTGCCTTCCACAACAAAACCGTTCGGTTGTGCCATGTAAACATTTTCTTGCAAATCTTAACGTCCATCTGTAGCAACTCTAAATCATAATGAGCTACCAGCGCCATGACAATCCTTAGTGAATCTTTAGTTGAGACAGGCGAAAGGTATCATTATAATCAATTCCCAGTTTTTGAGAGAAGCCTTTTGCTACAAGCCTTGCTTTGAACTCTTCGATATTTCCCTTAGAGTCAAGAAGAGCAGGAAGGCAAGACTTTCCCCTAGAATCCTAATTTTCTAGATTTTGCCAAAATTGCTATTTAATTAAACCATGCGTATTTGCCATAGTGATTCCTAGTGCAGGTCATTTATTTATATGATATGCACCGATTATCATGACAAACCCTAGGATAAGAATATTATGTAATTTGCTACTGTTTTTAATCATTGGTTGGCTTAGCATTGCTTAGATAGTCACTGGGGAGTGATTCCCACTTATATGATCAACATTAAACAATTCAATAGGAGATTGTGGAGTATCTGAGTATGAGACATGAGAACTGGGCTTATGGTGGGATTGTTCACTCATTAATTAAAATTTGACCAACTAATAATTTGACTCGGAGCGGGTGACTTGAGTCAACGCTTCAGCCCCTAAGGACCGATGATCATGATGGATTTAACTGAGAATTTCTCGTGCGACCGCAAGTCTGGTATAGGACGGGCCTGATCTAGAGGGAGAGTAACGTCGGGGTTGTCACCGTCCTTGCACCATGGGTAAGGTCCCGAGGGATGCACCATCACCAGTGTATAGCTTGGCGGATGGAACTTTGGGGTACTTATATGTACTATCAGGTATGGCTGAAGCCCCGAGGGTTCTTGTGTGTAATATCAGGTATGACGGTGACAGACTCGGGGTTGGTCTTTTGATGGATTTTGTTATGATGCTTTCCGACAGGAGAGTATCATATCTTACGAGGAAAATGTACAACCTCTGCAGAGTGTAAACTCATTCAGATGGCCGTGCTCCCTGTTATGAGTATCTTGGTGGTTTTCACATCATAGGTCACCCTAATTAATTTGACTTGGGTAAGGTTTTTTCGGCAGTGTGCCGTTCCTGGATGATTCATGATGAACAAGAACGAGGATGAGAATTATATTGAGATGATGACTTGAGATAATGAGAACCTGAGTTATGAGACATTGAGTTTGAGGATCATGCCATGTTTATCTTATTTTTGAGATTAATCATGAGAACTGCTATGTATTTATTTATGTTTTGTTAAATACTTTTATACTTTAAGTTAAATGTTTTCTGCAAATGAGCCAATATCTTTCCTAGGATATGTTTAGCCTGGTCCTTCCCAGGAAAGACTTGCTGGCATTCGCGTGCTAACCCAGCTTTTATTCGGGGCTACTTATTCCACTAGCAGGTCAGGAGTACGACCAAGAGTATGTTGCAGAGTATCCAGAGGATGCGCAAGACTACTAGTGGCTCCCGTTCAATGCATGCCCATGGCCGTGATGGGACACCATTATTAATTTTTATTTTTTTCTTAATTGCATTCAGTGAAGTTTATGGTCATTATAAACTATTGTAATAAGTGAAGCTGTTGCACTCTGATTATTTTATTTAGTTATGCCGTGTGGTATTGATAATCATCTTTGTTTACTGTGGGTAGCAACACGGATCCTTGGGGCTCACACCGTTAACACAGAGGGGTCGGTTTAGTAAAACCGGGTCCTGACAAAGGTGGTATCAAAGCCACACTGAATGTAGGAAAAGCTAGTTAGTCTGGAGCATCATAGTTAGGATTATTTTAGAAAGGAAAAACTATATATGAATTTGCTTAGTAGTAATTGCTGGGTCCTCTCCTATCTTAGTGTCTATACTTATCTCTGCTTGCATAAAAGAAAAAATTTCTATTCTACTTACTTTACAAATTTAGTTGAAGGTGTCAAAGGAGAAGCGGGAAGGACATAATACATTGATGATGCAAGATTAGGGATTAGGTGGTGTAAGTTGTGTCTAAGTGTATTAAATAGCCAACGCATTTTTTCTAAAATGAAATAAATTAATGGTGTGGAGCATGCTGAATCATCTTAATAGTTCAGCTATTCTTTTAGTTTGGTTGTTACAGTTCCGTATAGTTGCGAAAATTTTTATTTCGAAAAAAATAATTCCATGATTATGTGTGTATAGGACTTTAGTAGTGTGCTGAATTTTTCTGGGCGGTCTATGTGCACGCGTGTGACGTGTTTCGTGGACTTTTATATGCCAGCTTGTCCCGTACTGAGTAGCAGTCGTGTATAAGCGGCCTGTTATTTAAATTATGTATTTGAAAATTATTTTCAGCCTTTATTATTTTTGCCACACATCTCCTCTGCCTTACAGTTCCTATTTGATCAACCGTAGATGGATCAAGGTCAAGGTCGTGGTCGTGGTAGAGGTCGTGGTCGTGGCCGTGGCCGTGGCCAAATTCCGATTGATCCAGTGCCGCTCGCTAAGCCGTTTGGTGAGCCAGAACAGCAACCACCGGTGGGAGATCAGCAGAACCCACCAATGGAGCCGCAGCAACCCATAGGTCAACAACCAGCAGCTTAGCCTCAGCCTCAGCCTCCACCTCAGCCTCGGCAGCCTGCCCCAACAGTAGCAGGTCCAGTGCCACCCCCTCCGCTGATGCAGCAGCCAGATTGGCAGCAGTTTATGAATATGCAGGCTCTGTTCATGCTGAGAATTGCTCAGCACATTGCAAACCCGTAGCTTGCCCTTCCGTCACAATCAAAGCTTGGAGAGTTCATGAGGATTAGACCTCCTACCTACGTCGGATCCACTGATCCTTTGGTTGTAGATGATTGGATTAGGGATGTGGAACGTAAGTTATACATGGCAGATTGTGAGAATCAGGAAAGTGTGAAGTTCGCTGCACACCAGCTCACCGGAGTTGCCGCTACTTGGTTGGAGACTTTTCGTGCTGCACATCCCAACCCTCATGCTATCACTTGGGATGAATTTGAAGCTGCTTTTCGGTCTGCGCACATTTCACGTGGCAAGTTAGAGTTAAAAAGGGAAGAATTTCAGCAACTTCGTCAGGGGAATATTAATGTTACCGAGTACCTAAACAAGTTTATTCAGCTATCTTGTTATGCCCTAGAGGAAGTAAGTAAGGAGACCTCCAAGACTCGCTGTTTTCTACGTGGGTTGGATCCAACAATTAAGGCACCGCTCCTTGTGCTCAACATGGATAGCTTTCAGAATATTGTGGACAAAACTCTAATCCAGGAAGAAGCTCGGCGTGAGTTGAGTGAGGCTAGAAAAAGGAAGTATCGGGGGCAGCAACAAGCCAGCAGTTCTAGGCCTTGCACTTGTTAGTTTCAGCCCTGCCAGCCTGTTACCAACGCACCTAGAGTTCCAACTCAGGCTCCTCGTTCTAGTGTGCTAGTGCAGCGTTCCAACACCGCAGGACAGCCACAGAGACCCCCAGTTGGCACTTCAGCCATCTATTGCTTTAACTGCCAGCAATTGGGTCACTACGCCAGCAATTGTCCTCAGAAGCATCAAAATTCAGCACCACAGCAAGACAATCAAGGTGGTACTCCAGCCCGTGCACCCACCCCAGGACAAGGACGTGGAGTCCTAGGGACCCTGAGGACACTCCAGACAGCCGGGAGAGGTCGTGTGAATCATGTCACCACCGAGGAAACCCCGGATGCACCTGACGTCGTGTTGGGTAAGTTTTCAGTTAACTCAGTCCCTGGTACAATTTTATTTGATTTCGGAGCTTCACATTCTTTTATATTGGGCAACTTAGTGGAACAAAATAATTGGAAAACATGTTCACTCAAAACCCCTCTAGTAGTGCAATTCTCAGGAAAAACTATGTTTGCTGATAAATTTTGTCCTAAAGTATCTATCAACATCAAAGGGGTGGAATTCCTTGCAAACCTTATTCTCATTGAATAACAAGGGTTAGATGTAATTTTGGGTATGGATTGGTTGGCAAAACATAAAGGATAAATAGATTGTGCAAAGAGGGCAATAAAATTGGTCAACAATAGTGGTATCAAAGTTGAATTCAAGTCAAACATGCCGATTCTGGGAAATTTCAGCTCCATTAATTTTATAAAAAGTGATGGGAAAGAGCCTGAAAACCCTCCGTTGGAAATAGTTCCTGTTGTTTGTGAGTACTCGGATGTATTCCTAGAAGATTTATCTAGTTTACCGCCAGATCATGATGTGAAGTTTGTGATAGAGTTAGCTCCAGGCATTGCGCCGATATCTCAGAGGCCATACCGCATGTCCGCTAATCAATTGGCCGAAGTGAAGAAGAAAATTAAAGAGTTGCAAGATAAAGGTTTTATAAGATCTAGTTCATCTCCGTGGGGATCTCCGGTTATTTTTGTGAAAAAGAAAGATAACACATTGCGAATGTGTGTGGACTATCGGTCATTGAATGAGGTGACAATTAAAAATAAGTATCCATTGCCTCGCATTGATGACTTGTTTGCTCTGTTGAAAGGAGCCTGTGTGTTTTCAAAAATTGATTTGAAGTCAGGTTATCACGAAATTAAGATTAGAAAGGAGGATATACCGAAGACTGCGTTCACTACTCGCTATGGTCTATATGAGTACATAGTGATGTCTTTTGGTTTGACCAATGCACTTGCTCACTTCATGAGTTTGATGAACAAGGTATTTATGGAGTATCTGAACAAATTTATGGTCGTGTTTATTGATGATATCCTCATATATTCAAATAGCGAAGAAGAACATGCTGAACATCTTCATTTGGTGTTGGAAAAATTGCGAGAACACAAGTTGTATGTAAAATTCAGCAAGTGCGAATTTTGCTTGAAAGAAGTTTCTTTCTTAGTACACGTTGTTTCAGCCAACAGTGTCGCAGTATTACCTAGTAAGGTGCAAGAGGTACTTAATTGGGAGTCACCGGATTCCGTGGCAAAGGTCAGAAGCTTCCTTGAGATGGCAGGATATTATTGGAGGTTCATCAAAGACTTTTCACGCATTGCGAGACCGCTTACTCAGTTATTAATGGAGAAAAGTTTGAGTAGACCTCAGCTTGTGAGCACAGTTTTCAGGAATGAAAGAAGCGTTTGACCACCACACCGGTAATTTGTTCTGCCCGATAACCGGAAAGATTTTGAGGTCTTTTGTAATGCTTCAAAGCATGGTTTAGGTTGTGTGCTCATGCAAGAAGGTAAGGTTATAGCCTATGCGTCCCGTCAACTTCGGCCGCATGAGGTGAATTATCCGACCCATAACTTGGAATTAGCCGTCGTTGTGCATGCCCTAAAAATTTGGAGGCACTATCTCATGGGAAACCGCACAGAAATCTACACCGACTACAAGAGTTTGAAGTATATCTTCACGTAACCGGATCTGAATTTGAGACAAAGAAGGTGGGTAGAGTTGATCACAGATTACGATATTGGAATTCACTATCATCCGAGAAAATCCAATGTTGTTGCTGATGCACTGAGTCGAAAGAAACATCGTCCAGAACTAATTGAGAAGATAAAGAGACTAAATTTATGTATTGTTAAGCATGGGATGGTTAATGCAATGATTGTGAAGCCTACGCCTGATGAACGGATTAGAGAAGCACAGAAAAGTGACGAAGAAAGCTCCCAGATCAAAGCCCGAATGGATAAAGGCAAAGCTGCAAGTTTTTCAACAGATAATGATGGAGTAATTAAGTTCGGGAAGCGATTGTTCGTACCGGACAGTAGGGAATTAAAGGAAATAATTCTTCGTAAGGCGCACAAATCTGCTATTTCTATCTATCCAGACAGTACCAAGATGTACCTAGACCTACGAGAAAAGTATTGGTGGACCGAAATGAAAAGAGACATTGCAGAGTATGTTGCTCTATGTCATATTTACCAACAGGTAAAAGCGGAATATCAACGCCCCGCACGATTGTTGCAACCCCTGAAGATTCCCGAGTGGTAGTGGGAATAAATAGGTATGGATTTATAACCGGACTGTCGAGGACTAGGTCAGGATTTGATTAAATTTGGGTAATTGTAGACTGATTGACCAAGGTTGCACATTTCATACCGGTTAAAACAGTTTATACCAGTGATCGACTTGCAGAATTATACATAGCTAGGATTGTATGTTTGCATGGTGTTCCAAAGAAAATAGTATCTGACCGTGGTTCTCGGTTTACATCCAGGTTTTGGCAAAGTTTGTACAAATTGTTGGATACTAAGTTAAATTTTAATACCGCTTATCACCCCCAAACTGATGGTCAGACTGAGAGGACAAATCAAATTTTGGAGGATATGCTTCGCGCTTGTGCATTGGAAAGTAATAACAGTTAGGATATAAATTTTCCATATGTAGAATTTTCGTAAACAACAGCTATAAATCGAGTATTCAGATGTCACCGTTCGAAGCATTGTATGGTCGCAAGTGCCATACACCGCTATTTTGGGAAGAGACTAGGGAGAATAAAGTGTTTATACCAGATGTATTAAAGGAGGCTCATAAACAGGTTCGCATGATTCAGAGTCGATTAAAAGCAGCCCAATCGAGACAAAAGAGCTACGCAAATCATCGTCGCCATGACTTGCAGTTTAATGTGGATGATTTTGTGTATCTGGAAGTATCACCAATGAAAGGTATTCGTCGATTCAGAGTCAGTGGAAAGCTAGCACCAAGGTACATTGGACCGTTCCGTGTTCTTGCAAAGAGAAGAGACGTGGCGTATCAGTTGGAACTACCGCCGCAATTGTCTGATGTGCACAACGTGTTTCATGTGTCTCAGTTAAAGAAGTGTTTGCGTGTGCCAGAGGAACAGACTCCGTTGGAGAATATGGATTTGCGTGAGGATTTAACCTATATCGAATATCCAGTAAAGATTTTGAAGGAATCCGAGAGGTGCACCAGAAGCCGTAAGATCAAGTTTTGCAAAGTTCAGGGGAACCATCACACAGAGAAAGAGGCAATGTGGGAACGAGAAGAGGATTTGCGAGCAGAATTCCTTGGCCTTTTCGGTCCAAATCTCGGGGACGAGATTTCTGTTAGGGGGAGGTTTGTGACACCCTAAAAATCAACAAAATTAGTTTTCTTAATTTGTCTTTATGAATCTTAAAGCAAATAGTAGCTAACCTTAACTCCTTTGTGTATTGGGCCCACCCTAATCCCAACCCAACTTGGCTGCCCCACAAATGCTCATCCTTAACATCCCTATATAAACCCCAAATCAACCCTAATCACCCCAAAAACCGATCTGTTAACTCCAGAACCCATCTGCTCGACGCCAACGACCCGAGCCATAGCTTCGTCACCATCTACACGTCACCGGAGCACCGTCATTGCTAGGCTTCGTCGTTGTAGAGGTGGTCGCCATTGACATCTCCCCTCTCTGTAGCCTTGTCGCCGAGCCACCCCAATGCGGGCCGCTGCTGCCGTGCCTCGATGCCGGCGTCGCCGTCGCCCTCGCAGATCTGCTAGGCTGCTGCGACCCCGCCGCCGCACCTCCACCACCGTGAGCCGCCGCCTCTTGTGGCCATCACCATGGCCGATCTGGTGCTCTCACATGAGAGCAAGCGCCAGCTGTCTCTGTCGCCAGAAGGCCGCCGCCGCCGCCATGCTAGCCACCGCCGCCAAGACTCAATCAGGTTGCGCGCGCGCAGCTTCCCCATGATGGTCTTTGCCGCCGCTCCTTGCCATCTCACTTGCTGCTGCCGCCGAGTTTCCCCGCCACCGGCGCCCTCCCTCCCCTCTTCTTCCTTTCCCTCTCCTCTCCCTTCTTCCTCTCTTCTCTTCTCTCTTATTTCTCTCTCTAGCTCCCTCTCTATCTTTCTGATTTCTTGCTCTCTCAAGCTGCAGCCAGCTCCTCACCTTATCCTCTGCACGTGGGCTGATCTGCTACAGTCCAGGCCTGCAGCTACAGTAGATTTTCTCTTTTTCCTGAATTCTAGTGAATTGTGTTTCTTTATTATTTTGCTGCGAATTCATCCGAACTCCAAATCCCGCGATTCTAGTTTCTAAAAATCCAGAAAATTAATATCTACTTACTGTAATTTTTGTATAATTTTTCAATTTATTAACTGTTTTTGTTATTTATTGTTGTTTTTCTCGTTTTGCGTCCGATAGATCACGTGGGTGATGAACGAGAGATCGACGCCACCGACGTTCTGCAAGTTCAAGAAGAGCAGGAAGACAAGTCTTTCCCCTAGAATCCTAATTTTCTGAATTTTATCAAAATTACTATTTAATTAAATCATGCGTATTTGTCATAGTGATTCCTAGTGTAGGTAGTTTATTTATATGATATGCACCCATTATCATGACAAACCCTCGGATAAGAATATTATATAATTTGCTACTGTTTTTAATCATTAGTTGGCTTAGCATTGTTTAGATAGTCACCAAGGAGTGATTCCCACTTATATGATCAATATTAAACAATTTAATAGGAGATTGTGGAGTATTTGAGTATGAGACATGAGAACTGGGTTTATGGTGGAATTGTTCACTCATTAATTAAAATTTGACCAACTAATAATTTGACCTGGAGCGGGTGACTTGAGTCAACGCTCCGGTCCCTAAGGACAGATGATCGTGATGAATTTAACTGAGAATTTCTCGTGTGACCGCAAGCCTGATATGGGACGGGCCTGATCTAGATGGAGAGTAACATCGGGGTTGTCACCGTCCTTGCACCATGGGTTTGGTCACGAGGGATGCGTCATCACCGGTGTATAGCCTGGGGGATGGAACTTCGAGGTACTTGTGTGTAATATTAGGTATGAACGTGACAGACTCGGGGGTTAGTCTTTTGATGGATTTTGTTATGATGCTTTCTGACGGGAGAGTATTGTATCTTGCGGGGAAAACGTACAGCCTCTGCAGAGTGTAAACCCATTTAGATGGTTGTGCTTCCGGTTATGAGCATATTGGTGGTTTTTCACATCGTAGCGTCACCATAATTAATTTGACTTGAGTAAGGTTTTTCCGACAGTGTGCCGTTGCTAGATGATTCATGATGAACAAGAACAAGGATGAGAACTATATTGAGATGATGACTTGAGATAATGAGAACCTGAGTTATGAGACACTAAGTTTGAGAATTATGTCATGTTTATGTTATTGTAGAGATTAATCATGAGAACTGCTATGTATTTATTTATGTTTTGTTAAATGCTTTTATACTTTTAAGTTAAATGCTTTTATGCAAATGAGCCAATATCATTTCTAGAATAAGCCTAGCCTGGCCATTCCTAGGAAAGACTTGCTAGCATTCGCGTGCTGACCCCGGGTTTATTTGGGGCTGCTTATTTCATGAGCAGATCAGAAGTACGACCAGAAGTACGTTGCGGAGTATCCGTAGAGTGCGCAGGACTACTAATGGCTCTCGTTCAGTGCGTGCCCGTGGTCATGATGGGACACCATCATTAATTTTTATTTTCTTCTTAGTTGCATTCAGTGAAGTTTATGGTCATTATAAACTATTGTAATAAGTGGAGCTGTTTCACTCTGATTATTTTATTTAGTTATGCCGTGTGGTATTGATAATTCATCTTTATTTACTGTGGGTATGAGTATGGATCCTTGGGACTCATACCGTTAACACAAAGGGTCGGTTTAGTAAAACCGGGTCCTAACATTGAGTTCATCGTGGATGATGAACAAAGAACGATGGTGCACTGCATGGGAGCTCGGGAGCTTCAGCTGGAGGATGCCCTGAAGAAGCTAGCGCATGCACCACGCTGCTCATGAGCATACCCACGAGTCCACGATGGTGAAGAGCCGGGCCGCCAGGGGAGCTTGCCATGCAGCGGAGCCAGCTAATTCAGGGGGAGCACGCCGTGCCGCTCGAGGAGCTCGCTCCAGGGGAGCTCGCCGTGCCGCGCGCCAAGGGAGCTCACCGTGTCGCCAAAGCTCGTTCTATGGGAGGTCGCCGCACCGCCGAGAGGGCCCTGGGAGGCCATCGCGCCACTAGGAAGAACCTCGGGGCAGGGAAGGTCGCCGGGCTGTCGCGGAGCCATGCCGCGTCGCTGGGAGGCCGCTGCGCCGCTACGGGCGGCCGCCGAGTCACCGGGTGAGCCATTGCGCCGTGCCTGGAGGAGCTCTAGAGAGAGACATCGCTGCGCTGCCGAGAACCATGCCACGTCATGGGGGAGGGGCGAGGTACGAGAGTGTTAGATATAATCTTGATGTCTTTACATTTTAGTGTGTCGATGAGTGCTTGGCCGTCTTTGTATATTTCGGCGTGTGTGTATAGCGTGTGTGCGCTTAGTGCATGTGTGCGTGCATGCGGATCAACGAGAAGTGCCTTTGCAGACTACGGACGCCTGTGACTCTTCTTTGGTATGGTTGGCGCACATTGAGGAGCATTGGACTAGGTGTGCACGGAGTGGCCGAGGTGAGCTCGCTGATGGAGTTAAGATCTGCATGGAGAGGATAATGCACTGGCTGGGCGGTGGAGTGTGCATACTACATGCAGGTGATCGTTGGTGGTGCCATTCTTCAGGGCCACACATGTGGGATTAGTGGTGATCACCACGAGTGCTTGCATGTAGAACGTGGTTAGTCTGTACAGGTCTTGCGGCCAGATGGAGGACGTGCTCTTGCGGCTAAGAGATGTGGCCAGGCATTGTGTGTGTTGGTGTTAAATACCGGGGTGTGTGCCGGTGTTATTTGTGCCGAGAAGTGCAGTGTGGAATAGAGAAATACAAGTGCTAGTGTGTGGCGCTAGTGTGCAGTGCCGTGGAAACAAGTCTGTGTTCTGTTCTCTTTGCTTTTCATTTCGTGAGTTGTGAAGGTGTGTGTGTGAGTGCCACAAAAGTGTTTGTGTGAGGGAGCTGGGCTAACAAGTGGTATCAAAGCCACGGTTAGGTGCGTGTGGTGATGTCCGGCGACGGCTCTTCAGTGTACACGCCGCCGCCCCGACGCAGCGGCGGCAACGGAGGCGGCGAGGTGGTGCAGCAAGTGAAGGAGGCGGGGGTGACGCTGCATTACCCGATGCTCAAGGAGAACAACTACGGTGCGTGGGCGGTGAAGATGAAAATCTTCATGTGTGCACAAGGTGTGTGGGCTGCCGTGGAGGGCAAGGAAGCGGTGGATGACAGACTGGACCAAATGGCTCTCGCCACCATTGTCCAGGCTGTACCTGAGTCCGTGATGATGGCTACGTCCGAGAATGAGACGGCGAAGAAGGTGTGGGATGCTCTCAAGGAGATGCACGTCGGTGAAGAGCGCGTCACGAAGGCCCGAGTACAAACTCTCAAGAGGGAGCTTGATGGTATGTACATGGGCGAATCTGAAAAGTTTAATGAGTTTGCTTTGAAGGTGACTAGTGTCGTGAACGAGATACGCACTCTCGGCACGAAAGTGGATGAGAGCACCATCGTCGAGAAGATCCTGCGCTCCGTCCCCGACAAGTTCCAACCCATTGTGAGCACCATCGAGCAATGGGGGGATGTGGAGGCGATGTCAGTGGCGGAAGTGATCGGGCGCCTGTGGGCGTTCGAGGAGTCTTCAAAGGGTTGGCGACGTCACAAGGTAGAGGAGGAGAAGCTGTTGATGGCGCATGGCGAGCCACGGCTCACGCGTGCCGAGTGGGAGGCCATCGTTGCTGAAGAGAAGCGAAGCGGCGAGGGCTTCGGCAGCGGCGTCAACAACAACGGTGACAAGATGAAATACCGTGGCAGGTTCGACAAGTCCAAGATTGATTGCCGCAACTGTGGTGAGTTTGGCCATTTCAGTGATGAGTGCGAGAAGCCAAAGAAGGTGACCAAGGCAATGGCACAGCTTGCCATTGCGGATGCGGAGGACGAGCCCGCGTTGCTGTGAAGCCGTGTGGAGGTGAAGGAAAATAAATCCATCAAGATTAGGGGGTGATTGTTAGATATAATCTTGATGTCTTTACATTTTAGTGTGTCAGTGAGTGCTGGCCGTGCTGTATGGCTCGGCGTGTGTGTATAGCGTGTGTGTGCGCGCTAGTGCATGTGTGCGTGCATGCGGATCAACGAGGAGTGCTGCAGGACTACGGACGCTGTGACTCATCGCTGGTATGGTTCAACAGACATTGAGGAGCTACTGGACCAGGTGTGCATGGGAGTGGCCGTAGGTGAGCCTGCTGATGGAGTTAAGATCTGCATGGAGAGGATAATGCACCGGCTGGGCGGTGGAGTGTGCATACTACATGCAGGTGATCGTTGGTGGTGCCATTCTTCAGGGCCACGCATGTGGGATTAGTGGTGATCACCACGAGTGCTTGCATGTAGAACGTGGTTAGTCTGTACGGGTCTTGCGGCCAGATGGAGGACGTGCTCTTGCGGCTAAGAGATATGTGGCCAGGCATTGTGCGTGTTGGTGTTAAATACCGGGGTGTGTGCCGGTGTTATTTGTGCCGAGAAGTGTAGTGTGGAATAGAGAAATACAGGTGCTAGTGTGTGGCGCTGGTGTGCAGTGCCGTGGAAACAAGTCTGTGTTCTGTTCTCTTTGCTTTTCATTTCGTGAGTTGTGAAGGTGTGTGTGTGAGTGCCACAAAAGTGTTTGTGTGAGGGAGCTGGGCTAACAAGTGGTATCAAAGCCACGTTTAGGTGCGTGTGGTGATGTCCGGCGACGGCTCTTCAGTGTACACGCCGCCGCCCCGACGCAGCGGCGGCAACGGAGGCGGCGAGGTGGTGCAGCAAGTGAAGGAGGCGGGGGTGACGCTGCGTTACCCGATGCTCGAGGAGAACAACTACGGTGCGTGGGCGGTGAAGATGAAAATCTTCATGTGTGCACAAGGTGTGTGGGCTGCCGTGGAGGGCAAGGAAGCGGTGGATGATAGACTGGACCAAATGGCTCTCGTCGCCATTGTCCAGGCTGTACCTGAGTCCGTGATGATGGCTACGTCCGAGAATGAGACGGCGAAGAAGGTTGGGATGCTCTCAAGGAGATGCACGTCAGTGAAGAGAGTGTCACAAAGGCCCGAGTACAAACTCTCAAGAGGGAGCTTGATGGTATGTACATGGGCGAATCTGAAAAGTTTAATGAGTTTGCCTTGAAGGTGACTAGTGTCGTGAACGAGATACGCACTCTCGGCAAGAAAGTGGATGAGAGCACCATCGTCGAGAAGATCCTGCGCTCCGTCCCCAACAAGTTCCAACCCATTGTGAGCACCATTGAGCAATGGGGGGATGTGGAGGCGATGTCAGTGGCGGAAGTGATCGGGCGCCTGCGGGCGTTCGAGGAGTCTTCAAAGGGTTGGCGACGTCACAAGGTAGAGGAGGAGAAGCTGTTGATGGCGCGTGGCGAGCCACGGCTCACGCGTGCCGAGTGGGAGGCCATCGTTGCTGAAGAGAAGCGAAGCGGCGAGGGCTCCGGAGAAACAAGTCTTTGTTCTGTTCTCTTTGCTTTTCATTTCGTGAGTTGTGAAGGTGTGTGTGTGAGTGCCACAAAATTGTTTGTGTGAGGGAGCTGGGCTAACAAGAGAGAGGGAGCTTGTGCTGGAGACTTGGATCTAGCTAGACGAGGAACCCATGACCCCGGATGAGCTCGTTTTCTGGTTTTGAGATGAATGATGTGGGACAACTTCTTCAAAGAATATACCCTTTTTTTTGGACCATCTCATCTGGAAAAAACTCATCTATGGTTCTCCAACCAACACGAAATCACGCCATTCAGGATGAGATGATCCAAGACAACTCAACCAAACACATCTTATGTGCCTGTATTTGTAAGTACTAAGTAGCCATTAAAGGAAGTCACTGAAGTCATAAAAATGAGTTTTTTTTAAAAAAAAAACAGGGTTAATACCCACTTTGCAATCATAGTAGAAAGACAGAATAACGAGTTTGATTGCCATGGCAAATTGACAACCATTACATCTATCAACCCATAGAGAGTTCCCGCAACTGCCAGACATAATCAAAAGGAAACCAAAGTTTTAAACCCTACAACGTCAGACACAGACAAATATCCCCCGAAGACATTCATACCATAAAATATGCAGCCCCAAAATAGCAAAAACAGCTTCAGATCTTTTTCATCAGAAAACATCAAGTCCACCTCCATGAGTTTGAAACTGTGTTGATATCTCGAAAAGCCTAGCCAGGTTCCATATCTTTATCTTAACTAGCAGGGTGACCAGCGCTCTTGCGCGGCTAGATTTGTTAGTCTGTAGATAGGTTTGATATAATATGCTACATCAATTTAAAAACATATTTAAGATCTAAACTCCTATAATTGATGGCGTATATTTTTTTCTCTGATTATTGTAGGAATTTCTAGCCGCTAAAGTGTGGTGGCTCTGCTACACCCGAAACATGAGTAATAAAATAAAAAAAGAAATATATTAATCTTTTCCATTACCTTTGATTGTTATATTTTAAAACTTGTGCATCCTTTTGTTCCCTTTCATACCAGTGTTTTTTGTTTAGAGCGTAACAATGGTAGTCACATGTACATCTCCTACCTTGGCTCATTTGATCTCCAAGCTTCTAATCCCGTGAGTGTTCCAATCTGCAGCAACATATATGCAGCTCTTCCCTAGGCTTACAGCATGCAACAACTCCTAGGTGCCTCCCTTCCGACGTCCGAATCCATTAATTCTAAGGGATGGAGATTCTTTACATAGAGCTAGCCTGCAAATAGAGTTAGTAGATAAACAATCTTGTACTCCTATATAGGGTTCCAACTCTTTTAAACATTATGTTAATTTGTTATAGTGCAATAGTTCAAAGTTTAATAGACCTTTTGCAAATATAAGGATTCCTAGTTATATTGGCCATGATAAACTCTAATATAGTCTACGTAGGATAACTCTTTTCTTACATGCCTACACATATCCATTATAGTTAAATATGCTTTGGATATTTAATCTTATTCGCAATGGTAAGCTCTAATATTGTTCATGTAGGATAACTCTTTTTTATATGTGTAGATAGGATATTTAATCATATTAGGCATAGTAAGCTCTAATAAGTGCATGTCTTATCCAATGTACACAATAATAACTCCAATATCATTAGATCTACACTATTATAGTCTGGTGTCACTATAATTGGTGGTTTAGATTTTTCTCTTTTCTCTAACTACTCAGAGAAAATATTGTGGCTTCTTTTGCCCGGGCTTATAGTTGAGCCGTATTTTTCATGGTAAGCTCTAACAAAGTCATATACAAATCTCGCTCTATTTGCATCACTATAATATAGACTCACCATAATCGATGATGTAGATTTTTCATATGAAAGTTAAATCTTTTTTATTTTGAATTTTAGTTTTAGGTTATAGTCGTGTACAAATACAACAATCAATGTTATTTAAATTTTAATGTTACTTTTAATTTCTCATGAACAAATTGTTAACTTTTTATTATTCTTTATTCCGAATTTTAGCCTTTTTATTGTGGATAGACTTTTTATTTTGGTATAAACAATTACACCTTGTGTTTTTACTTTATTTTTATTTTCAAATTTAAGTTTTAGGTTAGATTTGTGCACAAATCAGCAATCACGGTCTTATCTGAATTTTAGACTAAAAATTAAAATGTTAATTTTCTATTATTCTTTTGTCGGCGGCTGGGAGGCGAGCCTCCGCAGGCCGATGAGCAAAGGGGAAGGTGCGAGACCCGAGGGCGGCCCTGCCCCCTGGATCGAGGCCCGGCCACTGGCCGGACGCCGCCAAGGGAAGGACGTGAGGTTTGCGCTAGTGCAACTCAGGGGTTTTTATTCTGGTTCAGGCCTCCACTGTCGGATAACAGCCCTACGTTCAGTATTCGTTTAATATCAAGCTTAAACGAGTACAAAAGGGTGAGACCGAGCTTTGGGAAGCCTGGGCTCAAGTACAATAAGTGTTCAAGGCACTACATGTGTTCGTACAGTACCTGGGTGCGAAGAACTACCGCCTGGAACTAGAGCTCCTACGTGAGTGCAAGTGCTCCTGCTCTACGGTGGTCAAGTGCTTCTCTGGCTATCCTCTTCTCCCGTGCCCGTCGGTTGTGGCCTGTGCGCCCTTTTTATAGGCGGCCTTTGGTCACTATAGTCTGACCTTGGTCCGTTGTGATGCGCCGAGTTATCCTTCGGTCACTAGTCGTTTCTTCCTATTTTGTCGTGCCGGGGCGCGGCGGATTTATGCGGCCCGCCTGACATTCGGGCGCATTTCCTCATCCTGCCAGGTTCGTCGTTCGGACCACAGCTCGGCAATACGTGTCTTTCTCTATAGGGGTAGATGGTAAGCTGACCGTTGACGCGACCTGCCACCAACCCATCAGTAGCTCGTGTCGGTCGCATGCTTGATGCGCGTCGCGATTTAACTCGCGGTGATCGCAGGTCCCTTGGCGTGCTCGCGGCGTGGCGTGGCCCAGTCTGCCTTGGGTCTAGAGCCCCGGGCTTCGGAAGCCCCGAGGAGGGCGAGTGACCCGAGCTTCGGAGTGGGGAAGCTCGGCGCGAAGCATTGAGCTTAGCGCGAGCTTATAAAGCTTGCGTACTTTCCATGGGCCGAGGCGTTAGTGGGCCGATTCCATGGGCGATACTTTCCCCAACAGCTAGCCCCCGAGCCTCGGGCAGGACGAAGACGTGCCGCTTGGAGGTTTATCGGTAACTAACCCCCCGGGTGAAATGTTTGTTCCTCACACGTGCACGGTTTTCTGGCCTCGGCGGGAATTCCAACCGAACGCAGTTATGCGCGCCGCTGTTTTCTTTTTGGTTTTCGCGCCCTCAGGCGGACAGACGGCGGTTCGTCTTCCCGCACCGGTTTTATAAGAGGCGGTTCGCCTCCTCGCGTCGCTTCCTTTATGCTTTCTTGTGTCCTTCCTCGTGCTACTGCCTTCCCGTCCCTTCAGCGCCTTTGCTTTCGTCTGCCTCTGCCTCTGACTCCTTCCCTCCAATGGCGCCCTTCACCCGGAGCCTTTCTTCCGAGGACACCCTGAAGGGGTTGGCCGCCGCCGGCTTCATCGAGGTCGGTGGCTGGAGGGCGGCCGGTGAGGAGACAACCCCCGCGCCTGAGAGCAAAGAGGTCGTCTCCTTCGAGCTTTTTGTTATCCACGGGCTCCGTATTCCGGAGTCCGACTTGTTCGCCGCCGTTCTGGCCCAGTGCGGGATCGAGTTGGTGAATCTCAATCCCAACTCGATCCTATCCCTAACGATCTTCGCGCATCTCTGCGAGGCGTTTGTCGGGGTAGAGCCGACGGTCAGTCTTTTTCTCAATTTCTACGAGCTGACCATGACCGGCGGGAGCGACGCGGTGGGGTGCGCCTACTTCAAGCTATGCCGCGACATGAAGCCTGCGTACCCGGCGTTCAAGGCTAAGGAAAACGTCGGGGAGTGGGCGGCGTGGTGGTACTACGCCAAGGTGCTCAACGATTGTGGGCTCTGGTTTGTGAACGCGAACCCTGGGAAGCTGACGCTGCCACGCCCTTCGCTGGAGCCGGCGGAGGCAGTCTCGGCGGCCAAGATCCGGGAGCTGGCCGCCCAAGGACTGAATGGCTACGACATCGTAGCCGACTTCATCAGGCATCGGGTGAGCCTGCTACGGAAACGGATTCACCCTTTCTTCAAAATCCGCGGGTGGCACGATCTCACCCGCGAAGGCACCTCCCGTAAGTTTCCCTTTCGACCTCATAGTCCCTTGCCCGAACTTCCTTTAGACGTGTTTTGATGTTCCCCCTTTTTCTCCGCAGCTCTGCCCCAGGATGACGTGGTTCGGGCCGTGGGGCTCCTGCTGCCCGTGAACCATAACGAGCCATCGGGCTCGGGCATCCAGAATATTCTCGACGAGGTGTATGTTTCCGCGAGCTTAGCGCCCCTGGGGCGACCTTCTCTGGGCGCAGGCTGACGTTCCCTGGCTCCCTTGCAGGGGAAGGCGGACGAGGAGGCCGGGCCCGACGCCCTCGCGCTGGTGGCAGCCCCGGGGCCGCCCCTCCAGCGGGTCCATCGGACGGTGGCTGCGTAGGCTCGAACCAGGTGGGCCAAGAGCGGGCCAAGAGCACGCAGCCGCCCTAAAAGAAACGGACCGGACTCTCCCGTCGAGGCAAGGTTGCCAGCGCGAGGCGACCACCTCGGTCGCCGTCAGCTGGCGGGAGACCGGCGACCTAGGCTCCTGCCTCCGTTCCTGACCTGGCCCGGGCCAAAAGCTCCTGGGACCGGGGTTCCTCCGGTGCGCGGGATCCCCAGCCAGTGTCGAAGAAGCGTCGGTTGATGCTGGGCGGTAAGCCTACGGACGGTGGACCGGCGGTGACGGATCTCAAGCTTGCCGGTAAGTCGCCGTGCCTTTCAGCTCTCCTTTTGCCATTGCGATTCTTAGTTTGATCGGAGCGTGCTCGATTGTTCTTGTCGCTAGTCGCCATGTCTGCTGGGGCGGGGGAGGTCATCCCGGTGCGGCCAGAAGAGGTGGCCCGAGAGAATGAGCCCTATCTCCTCCCGCCAGTGGTACGCAGTGACGTGCGCTGCCAAACCGTGACCGTGGAGGTGGTGACGGACAGCGGGACACTGGTCCTGGCACCGCTCCATGTCAAGGGACGGACTAGGTCCAGGTGGCGCCCAATCGACTTCAACGGTCTGGCGGAGCTCTTCGCGGAGCGCGGTCTGCCCATCCCGCCGTTGGACATGGGTGACACGCACATGCTCGGCTGGAATTGGCCGGTCCGGGTTATCACGGCGGCCAGTACCATCCCAGTCCGCCTATGGAGCGTGGCCCCGCTAGTCGCCGCGGGGTGGATCGTGGTGACGCCGGCGTGGGTCGAGCAGAAGCTGTTGCTCGCCGGAAGCCGCCAGGAGGAGTCCATCCAGCTTCGGCCCGTTCCCGGCTAGTCCCTTGCGGAGTGGCTGGTGAGCATGAATTTGGTCAAGCCGAAGGCGGATGTCGGGGTGCAAACCGACTTTGCCCCCGAGCCACGCCTTCTGGCCATCGAGGCGGCCCGGCCCGCGAGGAAAGCGGCCGAGCTCGCGGAGGGGGCGGTCGAGCGATGGAGGTGGCGGCGCGGCCTCGGTTGATGAGGCCGGCCGAGCTCTGCGGAGCGGGCGGCGCGGTCTGGCTAGTAAGGCCGGGCCGAGCTCATGAGGAATTCTCGGGGAGTCCAATGCTCTGGGCGGCTCTGGGCGACTGGTGGTTGCGTTAGCTGTGCCTAGGCACGTTGCCCAGCCCCTACACGTGGCCGAGGTTGCGGCGGCCATGAGGCGGGTAAGTGAGCCTGACCTTCGAAGTCGTGTGTCGATTTTGCTTCGGTTTTTCTTTCTTAGCTTGCTTTCTTGGTGTAGGCCTACCGCGAGGTAGTTGGCCTTGCGTATACGTGCAGGGCCAAATATGAGGCCGAGCGAGAGGTCCTGAAGGCAGATGGTGTGCGCTGGCGATAGTGAGCCAAAGCCGCGCGCGCCGAGCTAGAGGAAGCTCGTTCGGCCTCGGTCCAGGCAGTGGCCATGGAGGCTCGTGTTGCGGCGGCGGAGGCGGCCCTTGCCGCTGCGCGGAAAGACGCCGGGGAGGTATCTCGTCGGTCGCAGGAGGCCCTCAGGGCTGAACGCGACCGCCTCACCAAGCTCGAGGAGCGCCTTCGGTCGGTGGAGGTGTGTCGCGCTGCCGAGGTTGCTCGTGCGGCGGTGGAGTGCGACCTTCTCACCGCGGAGCTATCCCGGGTGAAGTCAGCAGCAGCCGTGACGGAGGATCAGCTGAAGACTTACTGGGACACCGTCCAGGAGTTGGATGCGGCCAACGAGGTTCTGCGGACTGAGGTGCGGACCGCTCGGTGTGATCGGAAGGCCCTCATCGAGCTTCAGGACCGCTATGATGAAGCAACGGCTAAGCTTCGTATGTTTAGGTGCCGGCCCGGGCCATAGGTCTTTGTACCTTTTCTCTTTTCTTTGGCTGTGGTTCAACTTGCCTTTTTGTAGATACTCCTTTAAAGGAAATGTTATTACTTTGTTTTGGTCTTTTTTCTTGGTCGTCCTTCCTGCATATTGACCCTAGCCCCCGAGCCATGGCCGAGCTTCTGAAGAGAAGCTCGGGCGTGGCTTAGAGAAGGTCAATTTCTGAAAAAATCGACCCTAGACCCCGAGCCACGGCCGAGCTTCTGGACTGACAGAAGGTCGGTCGTGGTTTAGAGAAGATCAATTTTTTGAAAAAATCGACCTAGCCCCCGACCCACGGCCGAGCTTCTGGACTGACAGAAGGTCGGTCGTGGTTTAGAGAAGATCAATCTTTTGAAAAAAATCGACCCTAACCCCCGAGCCACGGCCGAGCTTCTGGACTGACAAAAGGTCGGTCGTGGTTTAGAGAAGTTCAATTTTTTGAAAAAATCGACCCTAGACCCCTAGCCACGGCCGAGCTTCTGGACTGGCAGAAGGTCGGTCGTGGTTTAGAGAAGATCAATTTTTGAAAAAATCGACCCAGACCCTAAGCCACGGCCGAGCTTCTGGACTGGCAGAAGGTTGATCGTGGTTTAGAGAAGATCAGTTTTTGAAAAAATCGACCCTAGACCCCGAGCCACAGCCGAGCTTCTGGACTGGCAAAAGGTTAGTCGTGGTTTAGATAAGATCAATTTTTAAAAAAATCGACCCTAGTCCCCGAGCCACGGCCGAGCTTCTAGACTGGCAGAAGGTTGGTCGTGGTTTAGAGAGACAGCGTCCTTAAAACGGAGCTCGTGGCCCTTGCTCTGTTTCTTTGTGAGAGGCAGAGTTTTGGGTTCTAGAGTTATCCCGGGCTGCAACAATTTTATACGGGCTTATGGTATAGGGCCGGAAAGCGTTTGCCTGAGCGGGGTCTTGCGTGGTGCGATGGATATCGGCTTACCCGTGTGCAAGGGAATCCCGAGGGTGTGGCTTCTGCATAGCCGCTATTCTGCTGATGTGTGCTGAGACAGCCCAAGTCTCCTCCCAAGCCCGATCTTAGTTTTAGGTTTCTGGGGGTTCACTAGGGAGAGGAAAAAAGGAAAAGAAGGGTGAGAAAGGAGACTTACGACCTTAGTTCAAGCGTAGAACTCCGGAATTGAGCAATGTTCCAGGAGCTATTGAGGACTCTACCATCCGGCATAGCCAGTCTCACGGCCCTCGGGCGTGTGGCTGATACAACCGTGTACGGACCCTCCCACCTCGGGGTGATTTTATTGGCGTTGGCTAGGTTCTGAACTCATCTTAGAACCAGGTCGCCCACTTGCAAGGTCCGGGTCTGTACCGTTTTCGCCGCGTGCCGCCGTAGGGATTGCTGGTATGTTGCCACTCGCAAATAGTGCTTGCTCGTGGCAGGACTCGGATAGGTCGAGATCCAACAGCCGTTCTTTGTCGTTGTCGATCTGACCTGCAAAATCAACGCGAACTGAACCAAGTCTTAGCTCGGCGGGTAGGACCGCTTCCGAACCGTACGCGAACTGAACCAAGTCTTAGCTCGGCGGGTAGGACCGCTTCCGAACCGTACACGAGCCTGAATGGGGTTTCTCCAGTAGCCCGAGTAGAAGTTGTCCGGGCTGCCCATAGCACCGAGGGTAGTTCTTCTACCTAGTTTGGCGTTGTTCCACGAGAGTGTCGTATACTCGCCGCTTAATGCCTTGTATGATTTGCTCGTTCGCACGTTCAGCCGCGCCGTTGCTCTGTGGGTGAGCCACGGAAGCTAGGGCGACTTTCATGCCGAGCTCTTCGCAGTAGTCCTGGAATAGCTCGCTTGTGAACTGTGTCCCGTTATCAGCTATCAGCTTTCTTGGGACGCCGAATCTCGCCACGATATGGTTCCTGAAGAACCTTTTGGTCGTTTGGGTTGAGATGCTGGACACAGGTTTGGCCTCGATCCACTTAGTGAAAGTGTCGATGGAAACAAACAGGTGTGTGCATCCCTTCAGGACTCTAGGGAATGGACCAAGTATATCCATTCCCCATGTTGAGAATGGCCAGGTCAGTGGGATGGTTTGTAGCTTATATGCTGGTTGGTGGGACACTCGGGCGTGGTATAGGCAGGCCGGGCAACGTTTTACTAGTTCCCTTGCGTCGGTCAACGCAGTGGGCTAGTAGTACCCGATGTGGAACGCTTTTCCCACTAAGGTTCTGAAAGAGGTGTGGGCCCTGCAGATCCCGTCGTGGATATCTTGGAGGAGAAATTTGCCTTCTTCCTGGGTCACGCACTTGCAAAGTACGCCGTTGGAACCCCTTCGGTACAACAAGCCCCCGAGTAATCGGTAAGGTCAGGCTTGTCTTTGGAGCCGGATTTCTCATTGCGCCCCTGTGGCGATGTCCCATGCGCCAAGAACCGGACGAATGGCGCTATCCAGTGTCGCGCACGCTCTAGGAACTAAACAAGACGGCCGCTTTGGTCGAGGCAACCGTCTTCTCGGGGCCTCTTCTCCGGAGGGAATAGAGGGCTTTAGTAGGTGCTACACGAGCACCCCGCTGGGGCGGTTTCTTGTTAGGAGCCGAGCTTTGCGAGCTTATCGGCCAGGATGTTAGCCAGTCTGGGAACATAGCACACTTCGAAGTTCGTGAAGTGTTTCTCCAGCTTTCTCACTTCTGCCAAGTATCGCGCCATTGAGTCGTCGCAACACTGAAACTCCTTATTTACAGCGCGACGACCAACCGCGAATCCTTTCGCCGTTAGCCGTTTTATGCCGAAAGCGCAAAGGCATGCTCAGAGGTCGGCTAGGAGGTCTTCAGATCCGCAAAGATTGTTCGCTGCAGAAACGAAGTTGTGATTATATGCTGAATTTGTTCTCCATGGGGGGAGATGAGAACAAAACCGCAACCTGATCGCTCGAATTGGCGCGACCCATCAAAGAACATGGTCCAGTGCGTTCCTTGGCTTGTAAGTTCGGGCAAACCTTCAGAAAGGTCAGCCGACCCGGTCCATTTAGCCAAGAAGTCGGCCACGACTTGGGACTTGATCGCTGTTCGTGGTACGAACTTGATATCGAATCACCAAGCTCGACCATCCACTTTGCGACCCACCCATTTGCGTCGGGGTTTATAATGATGTCCCTTAGCGGGAAACTCGTTGGGACCGTGACTGGATGGGCTTGGAAATAGTGGCGCAACTTCCGTGAGGCCATAAGCAAGGTGTACAAAAGTTTCTGAACCTCGTGGTACCGCTCCTTAGGTCCATGCAATACCTCGCTTACGTAGTAGATGGGTTGTTGTTTGCCCTCGCGTTCGACTGCTAGTACAACACTCACAGCTTGCGGGGCGACCGCCAAGTAGAGGAGTAGAGCTTCCCCGAGCTTTGGCGTGGCTAGGACGGGAGGCGTGGACAGGTAGCGCTTTAGCTCGCTGAAAGCGGCCTCGGCTTCTTCTGACCATTCGAAACCATCGTGCTTGCGCAAGATTTTGTAGAAAGGTGCACTGCGTTCGTCGAGACGAGATATGAATCTGCTGAGAGCTACCATCCGCCCGGTGAAGGCTTGCACATCCTTGGTGCAGTTTGGCGATTTCATATTCTCGATGGCTTCGATTTTTTTGGGGTTAGCCCCTATGCTCGCCTTTCCTATTACATAACCAAGCAACATCCCGGACCGAACACCGAAAACGCACTTTTCAGGATTCAACTTGACTTGATGTTTCCTGAGATTAGCAAACGTTTCCTGAAGGTCGGTCACATGATCCCGTGGGACCTTACAATGATGTCGTCTACGTAAACCTCTACGTTACGCCCTATCTGATCAGGACCGTCTTCTGCATCAACCGCTGGAACGTGGCTCCCGCGTTCTTTAGACCGAACGACATGGTCGTGTAGCAGAAGGTACCAAAAGGTGTCACGGCGGTCGTCTTTCTTCGTCTTCCTTGCCGCGATCCGGTGATAGCCTGAATAGGCGCCCGTGAAGCTCATAAGCGCCGAGTCCATTGCTGCGCCGACTAGCCGGGTCTATGCGCCGCAGGGAAATTATCTTTAAATTTGGCGGCGTTGAGGTCGCGATGGTCGACGCACATTCGCCATTTTCCGCCCTTCTTTTTGACGACGACTGGGTTGACGAGCCAGTTGGAATGCTCGACCTCTCGGATGAAGCCGGCTTAGAGGAGCTTGCCAAGTTCCTCCTATATGATGTCAGCCTTCCACTTGGGAAAGCGTCGTAAGGCCTGTGTGACAGGCTTTTTATCAAGCTGGACGGCTAGCCTGTGCTCGATTTTCTTCCTTGGGACTTCGGGCATGTCGGAAGGTTCCCACGTGAACACGTCTGTGTTAGCTCGGAGGAAGGCGACGAGCTCGAGTTCCTATTTGGACTCAAGGTTGGCCCCTACGTGGACGACCTTAGCGGGGTCATCCTCGGAGAGGGGGACTGCCTTGGTGGGCTCCTGCGTCTGCAGGGCCACCATACGGCGGACTGGCAGCAGATCGCCCTTAGCCGGGCCGTGCTCTGGGAGCTATCTGACCATCGCTAGGGCGCTCTCATCGCAGGCCATGGCGGTCTTGGGGCTACCCTTGACCGTGATGACCCTGTGAGGGGCCGGCATCTTCAGGCAATGATACCCGTGGTGGATGGCCGCCATGAATTTGGACAAGGCGGGATGTCCTAGAATGGCGTTGTATGGTAGCCCAGAGTCCACTACCTCGAAGGTGACGTACTCTATTCAAAAATTCTGAGGAGCCCCGAACGTTACGGGCAAGACGATTGGCCCGATCGGTTGCAGGGATGACCTCGGCACGATGCCATGGAAAGGAATGGCTATGTCCTTGATTTTGGAACGCAGGACTTGCATCTGCTCTAGGACTTGAGCCGTGATGATGTCCAGGGAGCTCCCGCCATCCACTAGTACGCGGTCGACTCGCGCGTTGCTGATGGTGGGGCAGAGCACCAGCGGCAGGCGCTGGGACCTCGTCATCCCGGGGGGACAGTCATCCCTGGAGAAGGCCGGACATCCTGGGGCAGCCCCGTTGTTTCCAACGAGGGGCCTTCCGCTCGGAAGCGGCCCGAGGCGGGAAAATACTCCGCCCGGGTGCGCTGGGGAGCGCCACCCGCCGTGGACGTGGATGCTCACGACGCGATCGGATGCTCGCCACGCCGCTTGAGGTGCGGCGGTGTGTGCGATCGGGCTGAAGGTGCTTGCCAAGGTCCCCGGCAAGCTCCTCTAGACCGTCTACAACCGCAGCGTCTAGGTCGGCCATGGTAAATCCATGCGGATCCTTCTCCAGGTCATGCATGACCAGGCATCGCCTCTAACCCGCGTCGACTACGCAGAATCGGGTTGGTGGCGATGAGTGGTGGGCGGCGCAGCGGCTTGGCGCGAGTGGCGGGCGTCGGGCCGGTAGGCCTACGACGGATGTCCGCCAAGGTCCGCCTGACCGATCCAGTAAAGAGGCTCCGAGCGGTTTCGCGCCGACGGTGCTCTTCGCCTGGGTCAACGCGCGTCTGGTGCGGGGTCCTTTTGCCTGATGCCGCGAAGACGTGGCGCGATGCGGGCTCCCGTGAGGGGGACATGTCAGTGTCACCCACGGAGGCGGTGCCGTCGGCACATTCAACCACCATGGGCACACCTTGGTCCGCTGCCTGCCTTGATGGGCCGGGGCGCCAGTTGCGCGCGCAGGACCAATCCTCCTCTTCGGAAAGGACCACGAACGTGCGTGGTCCGTCCGGCTGCGGCACTAGCGACGGTGCCTCCAGTCCCTCCATGAGGGTTTCACGACGTGAGTCGTGAAGCGCCCGCCCGCCAGCAATTTGGGGCGGACAGCTGCTCCCGAGGTGGGCGATGCCTCTACCTCCATCTCGTCAGCCTGGGCTTCGGCGAGGAAACCAGCTTGCCATCTTTCGTACAACTCGTCGACGTCATCGAGATCGTTGCAGTCGTCGAAGTTGAGGTCTAAGCCCTCGTCGTCATCATATGACAACAAGGCCATCCTCGACTCGATCGAGAGGAGAAGACCACAATCGGGCCGCATGGTGGGCGCTAGCTGTCGGCGGCTGGGAGGCGAGCCTCCGCAGGCCGATGAGCAAAGGGGAAGGTGCGAGACCCGAGGACGGCCCTGCCCCCCAGACCGAGGCCCAGCCGCTGGCCGGGTGTAGGGCCTATCCTTTAGCCCACCACACGATCTGCACTAGTCCCTGGAACAGTACACTAGTGCACACCTTTCACAAAGACGGAATCAATTCATACAAGTGGAAGTCTTATAACTACACAAATACCTGTATTAAGCCCAAGGGGCTATTAAGTATTACAACAGCACATTTGCCCAAATAGTCAGAAAGTCCAAAAGATCAGGGTACGCAAGACCCAAAAGATCCAAAAGGGTCTCGTGCCAGCTATGCCTAAGCACTCGACTGGAGAGACGCCCTAAGCCTCGCCCTGGTCGTTAGCAAAACCTTCATCTTCATCTTCGTGGCAGGCGTACTGATCTTGTTTATACTCTCCATCTAAAAGAGAATATGAATGCGAGGTCAGTGTCATCCAAACACTGGCGAGCTAACACCCAACCTGATGCAATTTTAGTGATAGGGGTTCCAAAGGAAAGGTTGGGGTTTATTTGTTGCAGGAAGCAAGTTTTCTAAATCAAAGCCTATGACTTAGCACTTTTGACCCAAAGTTCTGCTAATCAATATTTTTAATATTTTAATTCACATTTCACAATCCACATTCCACCAATCCACATTCCACACCAGTCCTTAGATCTACTGCACACACCCGTCATCAAATCCTGTGTGTGGCGCACTGTCAGGATCTTACGCCGGTAGTGGCGTTCTTCCCTAGCCGGGTTGCCACACCCGCACTAGAGTCACGGCTCCCTGATACGTAAGACCTAGATCATCCCACGGATGACGACATGGTACTGTCTTCACCTCAAGCATGGCAGCAGACAGGGTACGCCCGGAGGTCGTACAACCCCTGAATCCCCAATACTTGCACTACCGCGCGATGGCCACGCGTTGTGGTGATAGGAACCAAATCCCGCGGGCATTTGATCAGCGACTTCCCGCTGTTTGCCTCACTGCACACCCGTCCGGTCCACTCTAGGAGTCACCTCGGATCCGGCCAATCCACACACACATTCACATTCACTTCCTTCTTCTGCTATCGTTCCTCCGTGTGCCCTGCACACGATGTGGTGAACAACCCTTGGTTGCGCGATTGGCGATTCTGGCGTGTTGCCTTGCGCTCCTCTCAAAGACTGTCTGGAACGATAGCCCTCTTCACATCACACCAAGAGCTATGCTACTTCCACCTTAACCACAAGTCGGACCACGCCCGCTTCCCAACCACAACCAACACACACACACCGGCATGCCAGCCCAATTTCCAATTCCATGTTTGATAAGTAATCATGTCGGTGAATGTCTGCTCACCGTGCCCGAGGCCAATTTAAGCCTAAAATTATTAATTGACTCGAGCAATGTCTAAGCAATATTTTAACCAAGACTAAAGAGTCTAAAATTGCTTTGTTTAATCCTAACTGGCTATCAAGGGTGATTTTCAAGGCAATCATTCATAAAATCAAAGGGCAGATGAGTATTATTAAGGCAATATCATCAAGGTAGAACAATAACAAATGATAATAAGGCATGATAAATCATGATTAAGCAAGCAGGTATTATTTACTTAAAAAGCATGCAGTTTAATACTCTAAATAATATATTTAAAAAAACTGGGAATCAATATGATCCATTAGAGTGTTAACTCGCACTAGGGAAAGCTAACTCTCCCTAATAAAAGCAACACCTTTATGGTTTAAGATGTTAACTCGCACTAGGGAAGATCGAGATTCTCCCTAGTAAAAGCAAACACCCTAGAGGGTAGGTATTAACTCGCCTTGGTCTGGGGCGTAGTGGTGGTCTTCTTGCTGATCTTCAAAAGGTCCCTCGAGCTCCTCGGCATCTATTAACGGAACTAGTTTGAAAGACCATAAATAAAACACCAGAATATGATAAAAGTATGATGCATGAAATGCTCTCGCTAAGTCTAGCGATCGGCGTCTGGTGTAAGATCTTATTCTAGATATTAAGGAAGTTCCATGATCCTTCTACTGTTTAGTAGATTACAGAAAATAACGGTGGTGTGGCGATATAAAAATGATATGCGATGATGCGTAAGGCTACCCTAAATAATTTACCCATAGTTTTAGCACATAAATGTATTTTAGCAGAAATAATTTTTGTTTGAAGAATTTCCTTCATCAACTCCTCTTATCATAATAGGTGGTAAGAGTGTGGAGGATATAATCATTGGGTTTATATAAGTAACGGGCCGGCCCATGAGTGGTGCAGCCCGCGAGAGTTAGGGAGAAGGCGTATTCCCAGAAGGCGCAAAGCGAAGGCGAAGGCGCCGGCGGCGCGGGCGCCAACACTAATCCTGACGCGTGGGACCGAGGTCCCACCGGTCACCGCAACAACGCGAAGAGTGACACACCACGCCATCATCACAATCTTGGCGCCTGACGACGACGGACGGTGCTGGGCCATCGTCTTCCCCAGCCAGTCCCAGGGCGGTGCTCCGGCGGGGCTCCAGCGTGGTCGCGACGGCGCGACACAGCTCCGTCGAGCTGCTTTATGATCGCTAGAAGAAACTCGTAGCTAGATCTACGACGAACCGTCGCCGATTAGTCGGAGACGGCCTGAGGTTACCAGCGCTACGCGCGGGGCGGCGATGAGCTACGGGTTTTGAAAATCGACGACGGACCCGGACGATACTATAGATAAAACTCATACTAGAGCTTCTAGGGGGGCATAGGGTTCTTACAGAGCAAGTGATCACGGCGAAGGCGGCGCGGATTGGGCTGGCGACGAAGGGACCGGAGCTGCTCAAAACAGGGCGTCGGCGCGAGCCAAATCCGACGGCGAACATGTGAAATTAGTTGAGGGGAAACATTAGGTAGGTTCTAAAGATGCTCGAGCTGCGAGGAATCGAAAGAAGACTCACCGATGAAGGAGAAATTGAGAAGGGGGTGATTCAGTTCACCGAGCGCCGGCAGAGTGAAAAACTCCGATTTCGGGAGCAATAGGGGCTCCTGGGCCGATTACTTGAAGGACAACGGGGGCTAGGATCTCCTGGTGCTCTGGGAGCAAGCTCGGAGAGCAGGGCTGACGAGGGTGGTCGGATTTTGGAAAATGGGCTCGGCGGCAGTGGTGAGACGGGAAGGGAAAACCGGATTCAAGCCTCGGTGAGGCTTTATAACCCCGGCGGAAGCTTGGGGAGTGGGCAAGGGCAGCGGAGAGTGCGAAGGGGGCGGCCGAGCAAGTGGGGACAGGGTGGCAGGTGGCGCGGCAGTGGCGGACCAGCGGGGTGGTAATGGCGGGCTTGTTGGTGCACAGCAACATGATGAAGCGCGAGCTACATCATTGCTCGGGGCGACAAGTCGAAGGGCCAGGAGGCGAAGGGACGTCGGAGCAGCAGCGGTTTAGGCGGCGGCCAATGCAGGTCGGGCGCAGCAAGAAAGTGTGGCGGCATACACGCCGCGCGCGAGGCGAGATGGGGCGCTCGGTTCGGTGACCATTGCCGCACGGGTCAGTTCAGCGTGGTGGAGAGGGGAGTCGTACGGACCGCTGGGTTGATCAGTGCTCAAGGCGGCCGGGCCTGCGGGCAGAGCCGAGGCGCGCGAGAGAGAGTGAGCGGGAGGTGAGAGACGAGCGAGAGAGACGAGCCGAGAGGAGGGCGAGCCGAGAGAGAGCGAGCCGGGTGGGAGAGCGAGCCGGGGGAGCTTATCGGCTCGGGTAGGGAAAAAGGAGGCCGGGTCGAAAGCCCAGCTGTGTCGGCGAGGGCTGGGTTGGGCCCAAAATGGGTTGGGCCCGACTCAAGGAACCCATTTTTGCCCTTAGGTCAGGTTGGGGAATACAAATTTAGGTTGATTTTGGTGAGGGTAAGAAAAGGAGTATTTTGAAGAGGGTCAAAATGTAGATATACACACACACATATATATATATATATATATATATATATATATATAAGTATAATCATACGTGTACCAGTGTGATGAAAAGATAGCATTTTATGAGTAATTATGAGATTTGGTTCGAGTATAATTTGGTTGGGTTTATTCATGACATAGTAACTTATTTTTGCTCTGTTAGGTTTTTCTTTTGAACATTTGTGTTTTAATATGTGAGCGAATTGTAACCTAGGCTTTATAAAAGAATATGCCCATCTCATATAGGACTCCTTTATATGCTTAAGACTAAAATACTTTGATACCAGAAGGATTTTGAAAAAAAAAATAGTCCCCCCAATTACATGCACTTCGCACAACTTCTAAAATGTGCAAATAGGGGTGTTACAAATCCTCCCCCCTAAAAATAAATCTCGACCTCGAGATTTGACGGCTCAAGCACTAAATAGGTGGGGGCACTCCTTTCGAAGCTTGTCTTCTGGCTCCCACGAGAACTGTTTTCCTGCCTCGTCATCCCATTGGACTTTACATATCTTAACGGTCTTGCCTCTTATTTGCTTGTCGGAGAAGTCGACGATTTGAACTGGGTGAGCTTGATAGGTGAGGTTTTCGTCTAGTGGCATTGGCGGTTGGGAGAGGTGTTCCTCTTTAGGCATCCTCAGACATCTTTTAAGTTGCGAGACATGAAACACCTTGTGTACGTTTCCAAGTTCGGCAGGCAATTCCAACTCGTAGGCCACTTGACCTCTCTTGGCAATGATTTGGTAAGGTCCGATATATCGGGGGGGCTAATTTTCCTTTTTGTTGGAATCTTTGAATTCCTTTTGACGGTGACACCTTGAGGTAAACGGAATCACCGATGGAGAATGAGAGTTCTCGGCGGCGATGGTCCGCGTAGCTCTTCTGTCAGGACTGAGCAGTTAATAATCGTTCTCGGATAATTTTTACCACCCTTTCAGCCTCTTGTAATGACTCTTTTCCAAACACTTGTCGTTCTCTAGCTTCCGACCAAAACAGAGGTGTCCTACAGCGACGTCCATACAAGGCCTCAAAGGGGGACATCCTTAAACTGGCTTGATAGCTGTTGTTGTAGGTGAATTCAGCATATGGCAGCCATTTCTCCCAATCTGTGGAGAACTCCAAAATGCATGTCCTGAGCATATCTTCCAGGACTTGGTTGACTCTCTCGGCCTGTCCACCTGTTTGAGGATGGTAGGCTGTACTGAATGACAGGCTGGTCCTAAGGGCACTGTGTAGCTTTTCCCAAAATTGGGAAGTGAATTGGGATCCACGATCTGAGATTATTCTTTTAGGAACTCCATGGAGAGTGACTATCCTTGCCATATAGAGTTCGGCTAGCTTATTTCCCTTGTAAGTCGTTTTGACCGGAATGAAGTGGGCCACCTTAGTTAATCTGTCCACAATGACCCATATGGAGTCGCACCCAGTCTTTGTGCGAGGAAGCCCTAAGATGAAGTCCATTGTTACTTCTTCCCATTTCCACTCAGGTATCTTCAGGGGTTGCAATAGTCCTACTGGTCGTTGATGCTCGGCTTTAACCAATTGACATGTATGACATTTGGCCACATACTCAGCCACATCTCGCTTTAATCGGGGCCACTAAAATAGGGTTTTTAGGTCCTGATACATTTTGGTGCACCCAGGGTGAAGGGAGAAAGGGGATTCATGGGACTCCTTTAAGATGCGATTCTTCAACTCTTGGTCATGGGGGACGAAAATCCTTTGTCCCAACTGTAGGATTCCCTGTTCATCTTCCGTAACCTTGCACCCTTGATTCCTTTTTAAGAGGTCTCTTATTTTATGGGCGCTAGAGTGACTCTTTTGTAGTTCCTTGATTTGGTCGAACAAATCTGGTTGAACCACCAGGGTGGCTAAGTAGCCGGCCTCTACCAAACTCAAGTTTAATGCGTCCATATCCTTTATGATCTGTTCAGGAATATCGGGTCCACCCGTTATGTCCATAGGGGTAGCTGTTTGTTGGGGAGTCAAATGATTACACTGCGGCTTTCGGCTGAGGGCGTCAGCCACCACATTGGCCTTGCCTGGGTGATATAGGACATTCAAGTTGTAGTCCTTGATCAGTTCAAGCCATCTTCTCTGGCGCATATTTAAATTGGCTTGGGTAAACATGTATTTCAAGCTCTTGTGGTCGGTATAGACATCACACTACTTACCCATCAGATAATGTCTCCAAATCTTTAGGGCATGCATGAATAACTGCGGCCAGCTTAAGATCATGAGTCGGATAATTCTCCGCATGCCTTCTGAGTTGCCGAGAGGCATAGGCGACTACCCTTCGTTCTTGCATGAGTACACAGCCCAATCCTTACTTTGAGGCATCACAATATACCTCAAACTTCTTGTCGGTATTGGGTGTTACCAACACAGGAGCGGTGGTCAGTTTGGTCTTTAGCTCTTGAAAGCAGTCCTCACAAGCCTTCGTCCAATCGAATTTCTGCTCCTTTTTCAATAGCTGGGTCATGGGTTTGGCAATTCTAGAGAAGCCTTCAATAAACCTTCTGTAGTATCCTGCCAATCCTAGGAAACTTCTTACTTCCTTTACGGTGGTTGGGGATTTCCAGTCCATAACTGTCGCTACTTTGGAGGGATCGACCTTGATTCCCTCAGCAGAGATGATATGCCCGAGGAAGCTAATGTCATCTAGCCAAAATTTGCACTTGCTGAATTTGGCGTAAAGCTGGTGTTCTCGGAGCTTGTCGAGGACCAATCTTAGGTGCTTCTTATATTCCTCATCATTTTTGGAATACACCAAGATGTCGTCGATGAACACTACGACGAACTGGTCCAAGTACTCCATTAGGATCATGTTCATCATATTCATGAAATGGGCCGGGGCATTGGTAAGTTCAAAAGACATAACCAAGAATTCATACAGCCCATATCTTGTGGTGAAGGCAGTCTTGGGTATATCTTCCTTTCTGACCTTGACTTGATGATATCCTGATCGAAGGTCAATCTTTGAGAACCTCTTGGCTCCACGAAGTTGGTCAAACAGGTCATCAATTCGAGGCAAAGGATATTTGTTTTTGACAGTAACTGCGTTGAGGGCTCGGTAGTCGACTACCAACCTTCGGCTACCATCCTTTTTATCTACAAACATGGCTGGTGATCCCCACGGGACGAACTGAGACGAATCAATCCCTTTTGCATTAATTCTTCCAACTGCTTCTTGAGCTCTGCCAATTCTACAGGATTCATCTTGAAGTATGTCTTGTAGATGGGTGCCGTGCCTGGTGCTAACTCAATGGTGAATTCCATTTCCCTGTCAGGTGGCAACCCTGGCAGATCCTCCGGGAATACATCTAGATATTCCTGGACTATTGGTACCCTCGCAGGATTATCTTCTCTTAAGAACCAGATGGCTCTTCCTCATCTGAAAGGGGCATCAACTTTTCAAACTCTCTCGTAACCAGGGGGCTTAACCAGTTTTACTTCTCTCCTCTCACAATCTAACACCCCTTATAATAGGTCAGCTAATCCATACCAATGATCACATCTATTCCCATATTGGGAATGACCATTAGGTCGAACTGGAAGCTAATCCTCTCTTGAGAAATATCTATCCCCTTACATGCCCTGCTGGCTTCTAGATTTCCACCAGGAGACTTTATAATTAGGGGCTTATCCAAAGAAAAAGTTTGCAGTTCAAGCTTATCCACAAAACCCTTAGATATGAACGAATGAGATGCTCCGTAATCAAAAAGTACTTGAGCAGGGTGGCGATGGATTCCGAACGTACCCATAAGTATTCCGGAGCTTCTCAAGATTTTCGTGGAGAGTTGATTGAGGCGTCCTCTTCCATAAGTGGCGGGTAGACTTGATCGGGCCTCTTCCACGCCTTACCTGGGCTGGCCATGGGGTGGGCGATATCAAAGCGTGGTCGCTGAAGTCTTCGAGGTTGGGCACTCATTGGCATAGTGACCCGGCTGATGGCACTTGAAGCAGGTTCCAGCAGCTTTATCATTAGCGCACCACCCGGTCGAGGGCACGAGCGGCCGAGTTGTAGGCCTTCTTGCAGAGGAGGAGCGGTCGGCCACCGCCACCTGGTACGCACGTCTTTGGACAGTCTTGGTGCGATGGCGGTGGCCTTGACTGATAGGTGGGGCGGTAGGGTCCAGGACGGCTAGATCCATGCGCAGCTCGTGCCTCCATCTTGCGCTTGCGGCTAGCTTCTTCTCCTTTTAGCTCCTTTTCCAGAATGAGAGCTTTGTTCACCAGTTGATGAAAATTGGTGAGATTAAGAAGGATGAGCTTAGAACGATAGGTGGGAGCCATTCCTTCTAGAAACTTGTTGATCTTTTCTTCGTCATCTGCTATGTCTTGCTGAGCATATCGAGCGAGCAGATTAAACTTGGTCAAATACTCGTTGACTGTCATATTACCTTGCCGCAAATTGCGGAACTCTTGTCTCTTCATTCTGAGTACTCCTCGGGGAATGTGATTTTCCCAAAACACTCTTTCAAATTCAGCCCAAGGTATATTCTGGGTAGCAGCTTGTAGGTTTGGTACTTCTTGTTGTTCTCCAATTGCATTCTCATCACCTCCCTCAGCAATATTGGCTGCATCTTGGCCTGGTTCTTCATTATTATCGGCCTCCGCTACTTCCTCATCCTTATCTTCTACCTCATCAGGGCGGGTAGCAAGATAGTTCTCCCACCACACTTCGGCGGGTCCTTCGAGCAATTGGGTGGCAAACAACACCCTGTCTTCGTCTGGGCATCGGATCAGGTTCAGCTTGCGGACAACTGTCCTCAACCAATCCTCAGCATTTGTGGGTTCGGTGGCATAGGTGAAGGTCGGGGGCTTGGTTCTCATGAAATCCGCCAATTTAGATCCCTGGCGATGTTGAGCGGCCGGCTGAGCAGCTTGTTGGCTCTCTAGTATAGCTCCAAGCATCTGGGCCTGATACGCCATAACTTGTCTTTGTGGTAGGATTTCAGCAGTGGCGGGGTAAGTTGTTGCAGCCTCGATCATGCCCCGGTTGTTAGCGGCGCCGGCACCTCGGCCTCTCGCGGCAACACGCCCACGAGCCATCTGCATAATCTCTACTATTCAAATACAACGTCTAATATGCATGCATGATGTTCAGAAAAGGCGAAAAGATCCGAATGAAATCACAAGTGAGGAAAAGCAAATCCATACATAGTTCAAAGTGGATTAATCTAGTACAAGCAGTTCACGCCGATCATCTACTACGGCGTGACAAAAACTACAGAATACCGACTAGGCTGTGTGTAGTCTACTCTTGAGCTACATTTACAGCTACTACTTCTAGCTTCTACTAAGGAGCTAGACAACAAAAGTAGTACATCCTGCTACTACGCCTTAACGGGTACGACGAGAGTAGGTGTACGGCGGACGGCCTGCGGGGTATCTCCCCGGAGCGTAGAGGTAGTCCTCCAAGGTCAACGCCGAAGGAGCGGCGTCAGAAGAACTGGTAGAAGGTGGTAGAGGCTGAGGAGCCTCCAACAGAGGGTAGTGGCGGGGAATCCCCACCAAGGCCCTGGGTGGTAGGCACCTCTTCCGTGGTGTAACGCGGGAGCGTGCCCTACGGGGGTGCGGTAGTGCTGGTGGAGGCGGTCCTGGGAGTGGACCGGGGTGGTCCATCCCAGCACGAGGGTGGTGAGCAAGATCCAGTAGATCCAGCTCAGCAAGGCCTCATCCCTCTCCCGTCTGCAGACCTGGAGGTGGCAGGAGAGGTGGTCGGCCTGGCGGTAGGAGCTACGGGCGTGGTGTCCGCCTCCCGAAGAGAAGTGCGGAGGATCTGGATCTCCTCCAGAGCTCCGCGGTGAGCGTGTCCGGCTCCGCGGTGCAGACGGACTAGGCGGAGAAGCTCTGGGTCCAGCTCCTCGTGCTCGGCCCCTCCTAGGCCGGGAAGCAAGTGGAAGGGAGCGTCCAGCAGGGACGTGAAAGGTCCTCCGACAAGGTCGAGGGCGTACTCCCTCTGAAGCTCCTGGATTGCCATCATAGCGACATCGTTGATGGCGAAATCTAGCTGGTCTCGGGGCACCACCGTCCGGTATCGGTGTGCCATGACGTCAGGCAAGTAGTAGACCCTAACCTCGACCTCGTAAGCGAGGCCGGGTAAAGTCCGTACGAGCCTCCAAAAGTAGGTGGGGGCTCCCTCAAACCCCAAGTAGTCCGTAAGCTCCTGCAGTACTCGGGCGTTCTCCCCTCGGGGTCCAGACGGGAACCCAAAAGTGGAATGCTGATCAGCAAATCCAGCGTGCGGAACCTCCATCTACAAAATAGTTTTACAAATTAAAAAGTTAGTACCTTTTTAAGTAAGAATTTGCAGAAGAACAGAATATAGCACTCTTTTTAAAAGAGGTGAAGTTTATGAGTAAGGAAATCTCCTTTTATAAATTAAAATAATCTTAGGCTATCGGCCAAGGTCTAGGGCTCCTACAGTCGTATGCTCTAATACCAGCTCTGTGGGGCCTGTCCTTTAGCCCACCACACGATCTGCACTAGTTCCTGGATCAGTACACTAGTGCACACCTTTCACATAGCCGGAATCAGTTCATACAAGCGGAAGTCTTATAACTACACAAATACCTGTATTAAGTCCAAGGGGCTATTAAGTATTACAACGGCACATTGGCCCAAATAGTCAGAAAGTCCAAAAGATCAGAGTACGTAAGACCCAAAAGATCCAAAAGGGTCTCGTGCCGGCTATGCCTAAGCACTCGACTGGAGAGACGCTCTAAGCCTCGCCCTGGTCGTCAGCAAAACCTTCATCTTCGTCTTCGTGGCAGGCGTACTGATCCTGTTCATACTCTCCATCTAAAAGAGAATATGAATGCGAGGTCAGTGTCATTCAAACACTGGCGAGCTAACACCCAACCTGATGCAATTTTAGTGATAGGGGTTCCAAAGGAAAGGTTGGGGTTTATTTGTTGCAGAAAGCATGTTTTCTAAATCAAAGCCTATGACTTAGCACTTTTGACCCAAAGTTCTGCTAATCAATATTTTTAATATTTTAATTTACATATCACAATCCACATTCCACCAATCCACAATTCACATTCCACACCAGTACCTTAGATCTACTGCACACACCCGCCATCAAATCCCGGGTGTGGCGCACCCGTTGTGGATCTTACGCAGCGAAGTGCCCGTTCTTCCCTAGCCGGGTTGCCACGCCCACACTAGAGTCACGGCTCCCTGACACGTAAGACCTAGATCATCCCACGGATGACGACATGGTACTGTCTTCACCTCAAGCATGGCAGCAGACAGGGTACGCCCACAGGTCGTACAACCCTTGAATCCCCAATACTTGCACTACCGCGCGATGGCCACGCGTTGTGGTGATAGGAACCTGTAACATCCTCATTTTCGTTTAAAGATAAAATGCATGCATGTCATTTGCATAAAAATAAAATTTTGGTTTAAAAATAAAAAGAATTACAAATGAGTATGTTACTTGTTTAAAAATTAAAACTTAAAAAAATAAATAAATAAATAATTGAGTTGTTTTATAAATATCTTATAAAGCAATTAAACCTCAATTGTTTAATTTCGAAAAGAGAAAATAAAATTATATTTGAGTTTTATTTTCAAAAAGGGAAAATCAGAAATGAAATATTTTTAAAAAAACCCCTCTCCTTCCCTGGCCCCACCTGTCACCCCCTCTCTCTCCTTCTTTTTCTTCTCCCTCACTGTCTACTCTCTTCCTCTCCCTCTCCTCACTGTGAACATGCAGGAAAACTCCTATCTAAACCTTCCATCTCCCCACTAGGCTTCATTCCACCATCATTCTCGCTAATGGAGTCAGTTACCACTCCATTAGTGGAGTTTTGCGCCATTAATTACCTCCCTGTCTCTCCATTCAACTTCCAGCCCGAGTCCCTTCTTTGGCCTTTCGTTTTTCTTCGATTCACACGCAAGTAAGTCTCCTCTTCCAAAACTGTTTCGGGACGTCCTAGCTAATATCTTCACAATTCCATTTTGCTCAGGAACTCGCGGATCCGAGGTCCGTAGCTCCGGTAATCCATCGCCGAAGCTCGGCCACCCAAATCATGGCCGCCTCCACTCTTCCTCGTCTCAGCTCCGCCCCGTTGCGAGTTTCACCAAACCGTCCGAGGACATCTTGGATATCTTCGTCGCGAATCCAACGCATCAAAGAGCTCGGAGATTCGTCGCCCGAGCGCGATGCAGTCGATCGCCGAAAACATCGCCGGTATTTGCCAAAGCGGCTGTTCGTCGAAATTGTCGAATTCCTCCACCGCCGCTTCGATTTCGTCGCCGATTTTGGTAAATCCTTCAATCTTCCTCTTCATTGAGCTTGTGTAGGTGTAGAGGTAGCTTGAGCACACCTTGGATTCGCTGGGTTTTGCCGGATTGAGCCGCCACCGTTGCTCTTCTTCTTCCTCGTCTCCGGCCGCGCGTCGCCCCGCCGCCTCGGCTTTCCTCGGCCCAAGCCGTCGCCGCCCCGAGATTCCCCTCGCTTCCCAGGAGCTCGCGGACCCCCGCACCCCTCCTCTTTCGCCGCCGGCAAGGCCTCAGCCGCGCCGCCATGGCTGCGCCTCCACCTCCCCGTCGCCCCGTCGTTTCGGTCGCGCTCGGAGCCAACCTACGCCGCCATCCCGCACCTCTCACTCCCGTGAACCTCCCCGGCGCCTTACCCCACCCTCCCTAGCCGCCGGAGCGCCGCGCCGCCTCGGGCCGTGGCCGCGCCGCCATCGCCGCCGCCGCCGCCGGCCCGCCACGCCGCCCGCCATGCCAGACCTCCCGTCAGGCCCCTCCTCCCCACCCGCCCGCCGCCGCCCTGCCGAGCGCCGACGCCGTGTTCTGCCCAAACCGGCGCCGCCTCCCTGTTTTCCCTCACTGCCACGCGGGCCCCGCCCGTCAAGGGCCCTCCTAGCTAAGCCACCCCAATTTTCACCATTTTCAGATTTTGCCCAAACATCCAAAATTCATATCTCCTTGTAGAAAAATCCAAAAATCTCCAAACCAATTTTGTTAGACTCACAAAATTGCAACTTATTTAATTGTGTAATTTTTATTTACTGTTACTGTTGCAAACGGTTTTGAATTATTTAAATACCATTAAACATCGTTTTAATTGTGTAGGGATATTTACTTGCCCAAAAATAGTCAAATAAACTTTAAAATGCTTTTAAGGTCTTAACAAATAATCTGTAATTTTTGTATCATTTTTGGAACTAATTTGTGTACTATTTAATATTCTCTTTAGCAAATGAATTAATTAACATTCCAAAAATTCGATTCAAAGATCCTAAAAGAGAGCACAGTGGATTAACTTGGTTTATTTTAGTTTTAACTTTCCCTGTGCACCTTTCATGAGCATTTCCATGCGTATGCATCCATTTCATTTTTCCACAATTTCTCGCATGTGTTTATCAATGCTATTTGTTAATTTACATCTTTAATTATACCACTCCAAAAATTATAAAATCAATTTTAAAATGGTTATAAAAACATTATCTTCTGCTCTGTAAATTTTAATGAATAATTTTGAATGATGTAATTTTTGCTTAATTGATAAATTGGTAAAATGCCTTTAAAATGTTATTTAAACAAAATTAGTTTCAGCAATTTTGTAAATAAATTTTATTTAAACTAGAGAGCATGATTTATCTTTTTGTGTTAATTTTTTTTTTGCATAAACATGAGCATACATGTCATCCCATATTTTATTTTGGAGCATTTGGATTTATTGTGGTTTAATTCTTTTGTTAGGAGCTAGTAACGATAGTTTTTATGAACCATCCATCGGAAGAGCTCAGGGGCTATGCCGATCAAGGCAAGTGCTGATTCTTGCTCCCATGTTTTTAAATGATTTTAATAGTTATTTAAACTGCATGCTATGTTAAATTTAAAAATGCTAATTGGTTAGATGCTAGCTAAAACCCCAATTAATAACATCGATATATAAAACCTTCCTTGCCACCTTAGGTTAAAGTTATATTGTTTAATAATGCCTTCACCCCTTGAACTAGGTTTTAATCATGTTAGCTATGCTTAGTTGCAATCACATGAAACATGGACATGTTAATATCAATGCTTGTTTACTCAATGATTTAAAAGGCAGTGGGTGCTGCCATATTTGCAAATGGGTGTAGCTGATAGTGGGTGCTATTGGGTAACTGTTTTATAAAACTTGATCGGGGTGGCTGGTTGCAAGGTTGGTGCAGTAAGCACGAGACTTGGGTCCAGTGCGGGAACCACCCTGGTCCCTAAGGACCGATTCCTTGAGGTAGACGAGCTAAGTTTAACAGTGCGACCATGTGTGCCTGAATGGGCGGGCCCTGGTTTAGTATCCTTCGGACTTCTAGTTTTGGCATTCCAGTCGGTGGAGCAGGCAATCGGTGTTGTTCTGCAGGCGCAAGAGGGGCATTGCAGTGGAAACCTCAGCGGGAATGCCCTAGCTAAGGGAAGGTTGGAGAAAAGCCTTGTGGTGACCATTTTTCTTTGGGGGCACCCGAGGAAGAACCACCTCGCATGGGTAAAGCGTGCAACCTCTACAGAGTGTACAACTATCATGATAGCCGTATCCGCGGTCAAGGACGGATGACAGGGAGCTGCCTCATGGTACTTCTTATCTATTTGTTTTCAAAATGGTGTTTTAAAAGAAAACCGCGACCGCCGTCGTGAGTTTTGTTTTTCTCCTCCTGATGGGTGCTTTGAGCGATGAGGGTGTTGCACGGTGGGTGCCGTGAGTAGCCAGGTTGGGCAAAACAGGTTGAGGCTGGAGTTTCAAAAGGAAATGATTCAAATATTTGCTTTCCCTTAACTCCTTTCAAATCCTTTTGAACTATAGGGAAAAACTTGCAAAACTGGCTTTATGCAAAAGAACCCTCCCCTTCCCTTGTAAACCTTAGATGCATTTAGTCAGCCTTGCTTGTTGAGTATGATGTATACTCACCCTCATATTTTACGCGGGGCTGCTCATTCTAACGAGCAGGTCAAGTTCAGCACTGCCCCTACTTCGACAAGGAGATGTACCAAGATGAAGGTTTCGTTGCCGGAGCTCAAGACGAAGGTCTCCCGACGCCTAGGACGCTACTGCAGCTCGCCTGTGGGATTGATTGTTGTATTTTGCCTCTTCCATTTGGAGTTATGGAAGACTGTAAGACTTCCGCTATGTAAGGCCTGCGTGCCTAAACTTTGTACTCTGTTGTAATATTTATTCAAACTGTAATGGCAATGATCCAAAGATCTGGAATCTGTGTGTACTAGCTACTTGATCCAGGGACTAGTACAGGTAAAGCACAGAAGGGACTTGACTCCGTTTTGCGGGTCCCGACAGAACCAAATCCCGTAGGCATTTGGTCAGCGACTTCCCGCTGTGTGCCTCACTGCACAGCCATCCGGTCCACTCTAGGAGTCACCTCGGATCCGGCCAATTCACACACACATTCACTTCCTTCTTCTGCTATCGTTCCTCCGTGTGCCCTGCACACGATGTGGCGGAACCACCCTTGGTGGCGCTGATTAGCGACTACGCGTGTTGCCCTCAAGACTCCTCTCAAAGACCGCGCTCTGTGAACGATAGCCCTCTTCACGTCACACCAGTAGCCATGCTACTTCCACCTTAACCACAAGTCGGACCACGTCCGCTTTCCCAACCACAACCAACACACACACACTGGCATGCCAGGCCCAACTTCCGAATTCCATGTTTGATAAGTAATCATGTCCGGTGAATGTCGGTTCACCGTTCCGAGGCCAATTTAAGCCTAAAATTATTAATTGGACCTGAGCAATGTCTAAGCAATATTTTAACCAAGACTAAAGAGTCGAAAATTGCTTTGTTTAATCCTAACTAGCTATCAAGGGTGATTTTCAAGGCAATCATTCATAAAATCAAAGGGCAGATGAGTATTATTAAGGCAATATCATCAAGGTAGAACAATAACAAATGATAATAAGGCATGATAAATCATGATTAAGCAAGCAGGTATTATTTACTTAAAAAGCATGCAGTTTAATACTCTAAATAATATATTTAAAAAAACTAGGAATCAATATGATCCATTAGAGTGTTAACTCGCACTAGGGAAAGCTAACTCTCCCTAATAAAAGCAACACCTTTATGGTTTAAGATGTTAACTCGCACTAGGGAAGATCGAGATTCTCCCTAGTAAAAGCAAACACCCTAGAGGGTAGGTATTAACTCGCCTTGGTCTGGGGCGTAGTGGTGGTCTTCTTACTGATCTTCAAAAGGTCCCTCGGGCTCCTCGGCATCTATTAACGGAACTAGTTTGAAAGACCATAAATAAAACACCAGAATGTGATAAAAGTATGATGCATGAAATGCTCTCGCTAAGTCTAGCGATCGGCGTCTGGTGTAAAATCTTATTCTAGATATTAAGGAAGTTCCATGATCCTTCTACTGTTTAGTAGATTACAGAAAATAACGGTGGTGTGGCGATATAAAAATGATATGCGATGATGCGTAAGGCTACCCTAAATAATTTACCCATAGTTTTAGCACATAAATGTATTTTAGCAGAAATAATTTTTGTTTGAAGAATTTCCTTCATCAACTCCTCTTATCATAATAGGTGGTAAGAGTGTGGAGGATATAATCATTGGGTTTATATAAGTATATATATATATAAGCATATACATATTACATGTATAAAAATAACCCCGAGATTGCATAATTTAAGATCTAGATAAAAATATAAAGTTTGGCTGTTAGTTATTGCTGTAAATTTATCCACCTTAGACAAGTTTATTAATTTTGGTTATCTAGATGGTAATATAACTAATGATCCATAGTTATTAATTAGCTAAACATAAGTTGACATGTATTTGGGGGTCATATCATAGAGTTTATAAATTTTCCTAGGTCCAGAGAGGTATTGTATGTCTTTTCATGATTTTCTCAGATTTTATTAGATGTTAGATTATTTTCAGATATCAGAAAATCATTTCAGCCTAATTCTATTAGTCTAAATGCTAGCAATTTAAATTACTTTGAGATAAATAGGTGGTTATTATTCATGGTAATATTTTTATTAAATCCAGGATAAGAGGTAGTATTTACCATAAATTTTATAGAATTTTTGGAGAAGTCTAGATATTTTAAATGACCCATTTTATTTTTCCAAGTTGATTTTATTCTCTAAAGCTGAGAAAATAGGCGCTAAGATAAAGAATCTGCCCATGGGTGGTGCAGCCCGCGAGAGTTAGGGAGAAGGCGATTTCTGCATACGCAGTTTAAGGCGATATAACCGCGGCGGCGTGGCGCCAACACTAATCCTGACGCGTGGGACCGAGGTCCCACCGGTCAGCGGCACAACGCGCAAGCGTGACACAGCCCAGGCTCATCAGCGCGAATCTTGGCGCACGATCGGACGGTGCTGGGCCATCGTCTTCCCCAGCCAGTCCCAGGGCGGTGCTCCGGCGGGGCTCCAGCGTGGTCGAGGCGGCGCGTCATAGCTCCGTCGAGCTGCTTTATGATCGCTAGAAGAAACTAGTAGCTAGATCTAGGGCGTACCGTCGCCAATCAGTCAGAGACGGCCTGAGATTACCGGCGCTACGCGCGGGGCGGCGATGAGCTACGGGTTTTGAAAATCGACGATGGACCCGGACGATACTATAGATAAAACTCATACTAGAGCTTCTAGGGGGGCACAGGGTTCTTACAGAGCAAGTGATCATGGCGAAGGCGGCGCGGATTGGGCTGGTGACGAAGGGATCGGAGCTGCTCAAAATAGGGCGTCGGCGCGAGCCAAATCCGACGGCGAACTTGTGAAATTACTTGAGGGGAAACATTAGGTAGGTTCTAAAGATGCTCAAGCTACGAGGAATTGAAAGAAGACTCACCGATGAAGGAGAAATTGAGAAGGGGGTGATTCAGTTCACCGAGCGCCGGCGGAGAGAAAAACTCCGATTCCGGGAGCAATAGGGGCTCCTGGGCCGATTACTTGAAGGACAACGGGGGCTAGGGTCTCCTGGTGCTCTGGGAGCAAGCTCGGAGAGCAGGGCTGACGAGGGTGGTCGGATTTTGGAAAATGGGCTTGGCGGCAGTGTCGGATTTTGGAAAATGGGCTCGGCGGCAGTGGTGAGACGGGAAGGGAAAACCGGATTCAAGCCTCGGTGAGGCTTTATAATCCCGGCGGAAGCTTGGGAAGTGGGCAAGGCCAGCGGAGAGTGCAAAGGGGGCGGCCGAGCGAGTAGGGACAGGGTGGTAGGCGGCGCGGCAGTGGCGGGCCAGCGGGGTGGTAATGGCGGGGCTTGCCGTGCACGGCAGCGACCACGGGCGGCGAGCTGCATCATTGCTCAGGGCGACAAGTCGAAGGGCCAGGCGGCGATGGGACGTCGGAGCAGCCGGCGGTTCAAGCGGCGGCCAATGCACGGTCGGGCGTCGGCGAGGCGCATGGGCGCTCGATTTGGCGACCACAGACGGGTCGATTCAGCGTGGCGGAGAGGGTCAGACGGATCACTGGTCGATCAAGGCTCAAGGCGGTGCTCAAGGGCAGAGGCGAGGCGCGCGAGAGAGAGTGAGCGGGAGGTGAGAGACGAGCGAGAGAGACGAGCCGAGAGGAGGGCGAGCCGAGGGAGAGCGAGCCGGGTGGGAGAGCGAGCCGTGGGAGCTCATCGGCTCGGGTAGGGAAAAAGGAGGCCGGGTCGAAGGCCCAGCCGGGTTGGGCCCAAATGGGTTGGGCCCAACTCAAGGAACCCATTTTTGCCCTTAGGTCAGGTTGGGGAATACAAATTTAGGTTGATTTTGGTGAGGGTAAGAAAAGGAGTATTTTGAAGAGGGTCAAAATGTAGATACACACACACACACATATATATATATATGTATGTATATATATATATAAGTATAATCATACGTGTACCAGTGTGATGAAAAGATAGCATTTTATGAGTAATTATGAGATTTGGTTCGAGTATAATTTGGTTGGGTTTATTCATGACATAGTAACTTATTTTTGCTCTGTTAGGTTTTTCTTTTGAACATTTGTGTTTTAATATGTGAGCGAATTGTAACCTAGGCTTTATAAAAGAATATGCCCATCTCATATAGGACTCCTTTATATGCTTAAGACTAAAATACTTTGATACCAGAAGGATTTTGAAAAAAAAAAATAGTCCCCCTAATTACATGCACTTCGCACTACTTCTAAAATGTCCAAATAGGGGTGTTACACCGGGCGCCGCCGAGGGAAGGACGTGAGGTTTGCGCTAGTGCAACTCAGGGGTTTTTATCCTGGTTCAAGCCTCCACTGTCGGATAACAGCCCTACGTCCAGTCTTCGTTTAATATCAAGCTTAAATGAGTACAAGAGGGTGAGACCGAGCTTTGGGAAGCCCGGGCTCGAGTACAATAAGTGCTCAAGGCACTACGTGTGTTCCTACAGTACCTGGGTGCGAAGAACTACCGCCTAAAACTAGAGCTTCTATGTGTGTGCAAGTGCTCCTGCTCTACGGTGGTCAAGTGCTTCTCTAGCTATCCTCTTCTCGTGCCCGTCGGTTGTGGCCTGTGCGCCCTTTTAATAGACGGCCTTTGGTCACTGTAGTCTGACCTAGGTCCGTTATGATGCGCCGAGTTATCCTTCGGTCAGTAGTCGTTTCTTCTTGTTTTGCCGTGCTGGGGCGCAGCGGATGTACGCGGCCCGCCGGACATTCGGGCGTATTCCCTCATCCTGCTAGGTTCGTCGTTCGGACCGCAGCCCGGCAATACGTGTCTTTCTCTATAGGGGTGGATGGTAAGCTGACCATTGACGCGACCTACCACCAACCCGTCAGTGGCTCGTGTCAAGCGTGCTTTGGTACTGCGGCCGTATTTAACTCGCGATGACCTGCGGGTCCCGCAGCCTTGCCGTCTTGCGCGCAAGGCGGGCGCATCGCTTTGGGTCCAGAGCCCGAGCCGGAAGCCCCGGGAGGCGAGTGACCCGAGCCGAGAGGGAAGCTCGGGCGCGAGCTTGCCAAGCTCGGGCGCGAGCTTACCAGGCTTAGGCACGAGCTTATAAAGCTTGCGCGTACTTTCCGTGGGGCTGGAGGCAAGTTAGTGGGCCGTATCTCCATGGCCTACATACTTTCCCCAACATCTTTATTTTCAAGTTTAGCCTTTTTATTTGTCGTTGTTATGGAAACTTTCTTTAACCCTATTCTTTTAAGCTTATCTTTGCTTATTCTTATCTTCTTATTTGCTAACCAGCTAAACTTTGAGAGCATGGAGAGTCTAGCCTACTTTGTTTGACTTTTTCTTAGAGTTTTGAGACACGCCTTCGAGATGAAAAAATGGCTTGAAAAAGCAAAGAGTTTGCCATTTCAAGAATGGAGGCAAGCAAATAAGTAGAGAAGATAAAAGTAAATAAGTTGTAAAGGCACCCCTCGGACATTATAATTGGGTCCCTACATATGTACGGCTGGGTTTTTTCTTTTTGTTCTCTGATTAATATGAGAATTTCTAGTATTTTTAGAATGAATGTGATAGCTCCTTCCGCCATGCTTTAATAAGGAAACCAAAAGTATGAGAAGAAAATGATCCTAGAGCATTGAACTGCGGAACATGGTGTCGAGGATGGTGCCGTCGAAGAAGACATAGCCATGGTTGGCATACCGATCAGTCCACCTCTCCTCTACCCTATCAGCGTCCACGCCACTGCCACCATGCCATCACGACACTAACACACACACCACTACCACCAGGACGGTGACGCATGCACCCCTGCCGCCACACCGCCACCACCCGCACCACTATCGCCACACTGTCAATGCCCGCGCCCCCATTCCCCAGCAAAATGAATTCCCAAATTTGCCCCAACAGTTCCCCCGTAGGGTGGCACACGGAGGAAGATGAGGCTGGCACGGCATGCGTGCGCTCGCATTGGAGCGCGACGAATCTCTGCTCCGCTCAACTCTATTGGCCATTGTGTGGATCCCGTCGGCGAGTGCGGGACGGCTGCCGCCTCCACCTCCTCTGGGTTGCCACTGCCACATGGAATGCTGCCTGGCCACTGGATTTGGAGAGGGGCCTTGCAAAGCGCAGTTAGGAGGGGTAGAGGAGAGGTAGACAGAGAGAAAGGAGGAGGGAGCTGGCTGGTAGAGGGGAAGAGAGGTGACTGGCATCAAACAGAGCAAAGAGACATGGAAGAGAGAGAATGCTGAGAGGAGGAAGAAAGAATAGAAAGACTGACATGCAGGACCATGTGTAAAATATTTTTTTTATAAAATGAAATGTCGTGTGTTAAGCCTATGTGGCAGTACCATTATACGTGAGCAGCCTCGATGACAAAACTACCCTCAAAACCGTCTATGGGGGGTTATTTGCACCACTTCCCATATTTATGGGGGCAAATACCTAATTTTTCAAGACAGGGGATAGAGTGCATGACATACGCAGTTGAGGGGGCTTAAATGGAATTTTTCCAAAATATAATAGATATGAACCAACAAGTAGCACCAGCGAGGCAGGCTCCATTGAACCTGAGCTAACACCTTGCTTTCTGCGCCAGCCACTTAGGCCATCTCCAATGGTAGAGCCAACTACTAGCTATAAGAAAGCTCTATGTCACTTATAGATATCTTAAAGATAAGCTTTTCAATGGTATGGCTATAACATACTCTACAACAATAAATATGGATCCACATATAATTGTTTTTTATTTATCTTGAAAAACACTATAGACTAGCTCTTAGTTAAGAGCTAGCTCTGGTCTCTCTCCTCTCATTCTCTCCTTCACATAAGCAAAAAGATGAGGTAGACTTCTTATAGCCAGCTGATTTGGCACCATTGGAGATAGCCTTATCCCCTTCCAATAGAACATCTTTCAGCTTACCTTTTTGCAAACCTGCCCAATTCTGAATAAGAGAGCACATCAAGTGAAAAACCTCAACTAGAGATCAAGCCTTATTTCTAATCTTCCATATAGACCAGCAGAAATCAGCTAAACCAAGTGGGAAAACCTCTTTGCTCTGGGGCCAAACACTTCTTATACACAGAAAATATTGAGGGATATCAGTAGTTGTTACACAAGAACTATGTCAAAGAGCAATATTACTCCAAGCAAATTTAGCCACCGAACAGTCAAAGAATAAATGTTGCGCAGTTTTAATCTGATCATAAGAGCAGCACGCCGGGGCGGAGCACGAACCGCAGTGGAGAGGAAGAGGATGAAGAGAAGGACCCGATCGCTTTTTTGAAAAAGTTATAGGGGGTTTTTTGTAAAATTACCTTGTGAAGAGAGGGTTGGTCGAGCACGGATCTCAACGCGAATCCGATGATCTCAGAGGTGCCTGGAACCGCAGGTACGTGCGGGATTGAATTTCCGGTTCTAGACGTATTACTTGTATGTCAGAGACTGCCTCATCGGACTGATGGCGACGGCGCAATCCACCGACACCTGGTTCGTTCAAACATCAAAGGCTACTCTCGATCAGCTCGGGCGTTGTGGCGGAAGCGAGCAGAAGTTGGTTTCGGCGTGGGTGTGGCGGTGGTCATTTACCTGGACTTTCGGAGACGGGAAGCCGAGCAGGAGGATCTTGGCGGTGGCGTCGGCGCCGGTGGTGCATGCGGAGGTCGGCGCAGTCGTTGAGCGCGGTGTCGTGAACGAGGAGCGCGTGACGTTGAGGGAGAGGTAAGCAGCGGGGGAGGGCGGGGTGACGAGCAGGTACGGGACGGACACCTGGTTGAGGCCTCACCATGAGCGCGACGGCGAGGGCAAGTGCCAGGAAGGTGAATAGCAGGACGATGCAGCAGCAGCTGCGGAAGGAGGCCGACGCGCCGTGCAACGGCGGCGGTCCCGTGGTGTAAATGAGGTTGCTCCAACGAAAATTTTCGAAGCTCGCGAACGAAGGTGCGCCTGTCTCCACTGCTTAACCTGACGGTCTCACAGGCAAAGATATTTTACTGGCGGTTTACGTCGCCCTTAAAAAAAAAATTTTCTGATGTTCCGAGCGAGACAGTCACAAAAATGCATTTTACTGACGTGTCAGAAAAAATCATAATTCTCTGTCGGAATTACTATATCGGTCACAAAAATTCTTTTTTTCTGAGCACCAGCACCGGCACGTCAAAAAAAATGTTGGCCGTCGGGATTCCCGGTTTTCTGGCAGTGAAAACAACAAGTTTTCTTAAATACACATGGGTGTACATCTCGACTGAGCTACATGCATGTTATTTCGATACCGGTTATTAATTGCACGCATGTTGCACTTTAAAAAAATGCACACATGTTGCACTTGACTTCAGTTGACCGAGATAAACGTCGGATCGACGGTTATATCATGTAAATATATCCTATTCGATCATCGAGTCTTTTTGCTGCATGCACTAGCAAATTAAGTGGCAGTTCATGTCAGCCTCGCATGTGAACGCACGCCTGACTTTCTTACCTAAACTAAAAACGGTCCTAATTAAATCCATGAAATTCACTGGCTTCCAGCCTTCCACGTGCTCAGTCTGCTTGCTAGCTACCTGAAAGTAATCCATATAATCCTGTGGTCTTCCATATCATATGATACAAACAAACTTTCACGCACTCTCCTTAATTAATTTTTAAAGTAGGATTCAGTGGCATATGTACGTTAATTAACTCTAGCACTATGTCATCATCAATTCATCTACCGATGATTTCTAGAGAACAACATATAAACAGAAAGCATTTCCTAGCTTCAAGGATTTTTGAGTCCTACACATGCTTATTTCAAGGGAAAATTACATGTGGGCCAAGATCCACATGGCATTATCACATGAGAGGATAATCTGATGTCAAAATGACAGCGCATATATGCAGTGGCAGTCTACACTTTACACCGTAGGCCTCCTATATATTAGGCATAGACAAGAAGTTTTTGATATCAAAAAGTAATAGAGGTTCGATGGAAATGACCATATAAAGCAAGTCATGTAACATGCCATGTCCATGACGTCATCGGACTAATTGAGCTGCAGGGAGCAGAGATTTTTTTTATCAATTCAAGCGGATGCAGAGATTGAACTATTTTTTGCTTTTAAAAAATTATTATGTTCCAAACAGGATATTTAACTTTTAGATAAATTTTTTTGCCCATGGTTGCTTTTGTTTGTAGGATCAAAGTTACGTAAACCAACCTACTTCACCATATAAACCCAATCCAACACAATTAGACACAAATCTCTACTAATAAAAAGACACCAGTATTGAGGGGGAATATATCGCTCCACTGTTTCATGTCCTTTTTAGGTTTAGTCCCTTAATTTTACTGGTTTCTAGCGAAGCACGGGCTCCCCTAGTTTCTTAAAATTTCTGTACACGTGTTGGCAATCTTTGCTCGGACATTTCGCTTGCTTTAATTAATTAACTGATGATCAAGAACAGTAACCAGGGTGCATCTCATCGATCGATGGACCTAAGTATATATCATCAGTAAGTAGTCAGGAGGGTGTCATGTACTCTTTCTTAAAAAAAATCTCCTTATTTTAACTCTTATTGAATAAAGTATTCTACTTCAATAAGAATTTCATGAGTGAAAATATTTTCTCTTTTCTGTCTTATTTGTTAATTTATAACCTTACCAAATAAGACAACCTTTTGGTTTATTTCACCATCCCACCCAATAAAGTATTAGAATTCTTTTTAAAATAATTCTATGCAGTCATAGGTTCTATCGTTCCCCTTACTTCTCCTGTAATGGCTAGGTCTGAATTCCACAATGGAGCTTTAAAAAAATATCTTTCCAAGTTAATTTTCTCAGTTTTATTAACCCGAGTTGCTCTTTATTATTGCTTAAAATTTGTATTTCTTGTTTCAAGTTACGATTTTGAATTCTCTATTATTTTTATTATTGTTTACGGCAGCTAATAAGTTGTTTGGCCCACTCGTACTGCATGCATGTGTGCTTCTAAACTGGGAACCGTAATTTGGCCGATTGCTTTCATCGGGAGCAGCTAGCAACTCTGACTCTTACTCTTACTCTGACTCCGGCCGGTTTCTGATAATTCAGTTGAGATTAATTAATTTCTTGTAAAGCGAAGCGATGACAATATATAGAGTACTGTGCTGCCCGCGTCGAGGATGGACGCGTCAACTTTGAAGGTGCAGGAGCCATCAACCATTTGATTAAGCAGAAAAGATTTTAGATTTGATCAACGATGATCACGGCCGAATCTAGCTACCACTTGGTCCTCTTCTAAGTTGGTTCGATCGCGAGAGCTAGTAACTTCCAAGCATCTTCTTTATCCCTTTCACACCATTTGGTGGAGTATTAATTAGCCATATATCTCACCTGCTCCAATCCGACCAGCTTAATCATCCATGGGCATGCATTGCATGTATATATATACTTGCATCGTCCACTGCCGCTAGGCAAGCAAGCAAGCAGCTAGCGAGCTCAAGAAGCATTCATATAGCTGCTTTCATGGCGGCGGCGGTGGATCGTGAGGGCGCGGTGAGGGAGGTGGCGCAGGTGTACGAGCTCATCAAGACCCACCACCAGCCGCTCCTCCTCCTCCTCGCCCCCCACGCCAACGAGCACAAGCTGGCGCACACCCTCCTCGGCGAGGCGCTGCGTGCCCTCAACGTCGCGCTCTCCGTCATGGCCGCCGCCCCTGCTCCTGCTCCAGCTGCCGGCCCGGCGAGCGTCAAGGCGGAGCCGCCACAGGCGCTCTCATCCTCGAGCTCCCCGGCGAACAGCGGCGGCAGCCTCGCGGCCGAGTGCAACTGCGATCCTCGAGCTCAAGAAGCATTCATATAGCTAGCTTCTTGATCGGCTTCTTGGTTTCTTTCGTCCGCGTGAAAGTGATCAAGTAGAGACATCATGGATTGATCTGTTTGTGAATGCAAATATGTACGCAGAAGCAATGAGGAGGAGAGGTGGTCATGGGTGAACATGACGACGGTGCCTCATGAGGATGGCTACCAGTGGAGGAAATATGGCGAGAAGGCCATCCATGGCACTCCTTTCACAAGGTAGGTTAGTTAATTACGTTGTTGATTGATTTGTCTATACACACGACCATCTTTAGTTAGAGCGAAGGGTGGATTATTTCACATGAATATCTATGGATTAAGCCGATCGATAAGCTATCATAAACTGTGTATTAATTTTTGCATCAGAGAATTCTTTACTGTTTGAAAAGATTTATCAGAGGAGAGTGTAAGGTTGAATTTACGAAAATTAGAAATTTCAGCCAAAAAATCTGAATTTTTTAAACCTGGAAAAAATAGAAATATTTCGTTTTTGGTGGCCTATATTTTTTCTTTTTTAAATGGGGGTAGCAGTAAGACCGAAAACCACCAAATTTTAATGAAATTTTGGCGAATTATTTTTCCATGATTTGCATCGACCTAGCTATGTACCTAGTTTGTTTGGCACGTGTTACAATTGCAATTGGCATATGGATCGGCACATAGATTATAATGATAGGCATTGCAGATTCCATCGGTTAGTACTATATTAGTAAGGTATGACGAAAGGGGCAGCAAATAAGCAGCCGGTTCTTGATTCTAATCATTAGCTAGTCTTCAGTGGCATGCAAAAATCTGCACGTGGAACATACCTGTGCAGATTAATCAGTGTGTTCAGTGCTCGAATCGAATCAAGTCTGACGAGGGACATAAATTCTTCAGGAGCTACTTCAGGTGTACGTACAAGGACGACAAGGGCTGCCTGGCCACCAAGCAGATCCAGCAGAAGGACAGCAGCGACCCACCCATGTTCCAGGTCACCTACACCAACGACCACACCTGCAACGCCACCGCCTACACCCCGCCGGCGCCGCCGACATCAGCCGCCGGCGACGATCTCGCCGCCGGAACAAAGCATCCTGCTGGTCATGCCGGCATCATCGTCAAGCAAGAACCACAAGCTGCGGCCGCCGTAGCTGCCATGGCTCCTACGTGCCAAGAGTCATTACTCCTTCCTCTCGATAGTTATAGCCACAGCGGTCTCGGTCCGTACGACGGCGTCCCGCCGGCTGCAAGTGCGGCCGGCAGCTGTTCCAACAGCGCCTCCGCGGCGGCGTGCTGCGATGAGCCGGAGCTGGGGCGGACGGCAGCGGCGGCGGTGATGGAGCAGGAAGCAGCAGCTCAGCTGGGAGATCTTGACCCGTTCTTCTGTGACCCCTACCTTCTCCTCCTCTACGACAGCTTCAAGTACTACTAGCTAGTTCAAGACCTAGCTACAGGGGTCAACGACTCAACGGCAATTTTCTTTTTATTTTGAAAGGTCTTAGTCAACGGCAATTTTCATGGAGACGAAGAAGAGCATCCGGTAAAACATATATGACTCAAATCTCTCTCTCATGAGATGTATTAATGTATTAATTTGGCATGGAAGTATGGAAACAAGCAAGGTTGTGAGCGTTCTAACTTTAGGGAAGAGTAAAAATAGACTATTCAAAACACCAAAACAATAAAAGCAAGATCTAGACAAGCGGCGACTTGGGTGGTGACTCGGCATCCTCCTTCAAAACATCTCGACTCCCTGGCCCTCCTAGCTCCGGCAATCTTGTCGGAGTTTAGGAGGTGACGAAGCCCTCTCCTTGTCTTAAAGGTTTAGATTTTTTTTAAACAAGATCTAGCTTTATAGGGTTAAAGTTTGCTGTTAGTCCCATCATATGTGGCGGCGTTGATGACAGAATATCTTGATATGGTAATAAGCACCATTTTAAGATTCTTTGGCGTGATGGTTGGCTTCGGCGATCTCCTTGACAACGTCTTTGATAGGGCCGATACACATGATCTTCAATTTATTCGTGGGTTATTAGGATTTGTCTCCCTTATGGTGAGAGTTTTGTGCCAGATTGTTGTGCAGAGTTCGTCTTCACAATGACATCGGATACTTTTACTAGTCTGCAGATGCAGTAGACGAATGCAAATTAGAGAAGAGCAGTGGAGGATTTTAATTGGGTTTTCATGCATCATCTTTTGCAAAAAAAAAAAACATGTTTTTCAGAACGCCTATAGAATTAGTAGTATGGTCTTACTAGTGCAATCATTGTATCACGTATGCTACAAATGTTTGATCCAAGCGAAAGGAATACAAGTTGATCTTAATACTTCTTTTAGTATGTATTGACTTTATAGGTGGAGTTGGGTTGTAATAGTTTTTTCTATGGTTATAACGTTTTGGTTAATGATCTAATAGAAATTATGTTATTCTAAAAAATAGCCTAATCAAGTCTAGCTCGATGGGTTAGCTTGGTGCAAGAAATGACTAAACTCCTCGTGTGGATGGATTCCACAGATCCATATACCAACCGATTGATACCCTAATCTTTACTGTTTAAAATCAGATAAAAATCTACAGCTTGAAATTTATCTTTTTATACAAACCATATGCTGCAGCACTTTATAATAATTTTTGGAGCTTTTAGTGATTCTTCTCATAGATACCCAACCTATTTTTAAAATATTTTGTCAGTCTCTCCATGTGTAACAGCCCATTTTGGGCCTTTTTTCAAAACTTTTGCTAACGTTTTAAAAACTTTTGCTAAAATAAAAAAATCTTGATTGCATTTTTTATAGTTGCCTTTTCAAATTCCAAAATTTCCAAATCTTCAAATCAAAATTCAATTGGAAAAGCAATTATTTTATAAAAACAAAATTGCACCTTATTACTAAAGCAAAGGTTTTCAAGCAATTAAAAATTGATCATGAACTTTTAATTCAAGATCCTAAATTTAATTTAAAAAACCCTTCTAAAGCCTTAATTCCAAAAATACCATTTTAATAAACTAAATAGGAATTGCAAATTTCATATTGCAGGTCTTAAAATTCCAAATTCAACTCTAACCTAAAATAATTTTGGAATTTATATTTTCCAATTATAATTTCTAAATTCCTTTATCCTTTTTATTAGGTTAACATTCCCCTTTCTATCCAATTCTCTTCCTAAATTCAAAATTTCACATTAAAATTTCTTCTATAAATATTTTAAAATGATATTGGGCTTAGCTCAAACCAACCTAGCCCATTTCGGCCCAAGTCAGCCCCAGGTCGAACCCCTCTCTCTCTCTCTCTCCCTCCCTTCCCTCTCTTTCTCTCCCCCTCTGTCCGTGGCAGACGCACCATTCGCGCCGCTAGTGTTGCTGCCACTCCGCTGGTGCCGCTGCCGCAGCCTACCCTCGCGCCCCGCGCGCTACTATCGTTGCTGCCACCGCGTCGTTGCCTCTTGCTCGCGCCAATACCACCCCTCCCCTCTCTCTCTCGCTGACGCGCTGCGTCCTCGCCTCCCGAGCTCACCCTCTGCTGTGGCCACTGCTCCGCCGTGCCATGCCCTTGAGCTGTCCGTCGTGGGATTCTTCTTCTCTCTCTTCCTTAGCCCACAACGCCTATTTAACCCCCGAGCTCGACCAAATTTTGCCGCCCTTCGCCATTGCTGCCAGCGAGCCCGAATAACCCCCTTTCTTCTCGCCGTCAATTTGGCACGTCGCCGGCCAATTCCTCGCATCCCTAGCCTCTCCTTGGGTCGCCCCTTACTTCCCCTCACTCAATTTTGGCCAGGAACCACCGAAACTCCCTGGCGACAATGCCCCTGTCCCGGCCGCCGCCACCCCCACGGTGCCAGCCCGATCCAATGCTCCCCCAAGCGCGCTAACCCCTCAGGTAACTCTCTGGTAGCCCCTAGATACTCCACGTGCCAGCGAACTGGCCGCCGACCTTCTCCCTCGCCGGAGAAGCATGATCCCAAAGTTTCTCTCCACGCGCGCCCATGACACCGCCCTCCTGGCTCGCCGCCGGCGAAGCCTAGCCAGGACGTCCTAGGTCTCCCTAGCCTAACCCGTTTTAGGAATAAAGCAATAGTATAGTGCACCGTAGCGCCGCTAATGGACTACCGAGGTCGACTGGAGACCCTCGTGGGCCGGCGTTTGCCTCGCTGCCTGTCGTTAACAGGTGGGACCATGCTGGCAGAGGTTTAAGTATAAATCTCGTGCGCTATATCGTTAATAGCCACTAATAGGTGGGGCCGTGACCCCACTGGTCAGTATTAGTGGAGCCATGGCCCTGAAGGAACGCGTCTTCTGGAAAGCGCCTCAGACCTGAGGCCTTAGCGGGCTGTCTAGGCCACTTCTGTTCATGGACCGAGCCATACTGGGCCACTCAGCGTTGATTTCGGCCCAGCCCCATATAGGAATTTTCAGCCTAATTTCCTATTTTATATAATCCAAAATGTGTTTATGATTTCTAAAAATATGATTTTAACTCCCAAAATATTGGAAAAATTATGATAATTACTTGAGAACAGGCTAGATCTAATAAAATTATAGCCTTAAACAGTAAATCATTTTTTGCCTTCAGTATTAATCCAGAAGCCTTATTTTCCTATTTACAGAATTCACCTTCCTATTAGATGCAAATTGGGATTTAATAAAATTATTGAACACTTTTAGCCTAACCCCTGTTCACTGTTTAAATATTAGTAGTATTTAAAACCTTTTTCCTAAGGAATTAAATGATTGTTAATTAAACTGATTTATTTAAAATACCTACTGGACTATAAAAAATTACCAAAATTTTAAAACATTTTTAACTCATAAATAAATTAATAAAAATATAAAATCCACCTTTGCTGTATTAAAGTTTGCATTGTAAAAAGAACCCTAAATGTTTTTATGTTAATATTTAAATTCTATAATTAATTTCCAAAATTAGTTTTCCAGTAAGGAAAACAATAACCATGGGAAACTTGGGCATAATCATTCATGTTTAGATAACAACCGTAAACCCTAGCTTCGATAGATTATTCCTCTTGCATTCATGCATCATATTTGAATTGCATATTTATATTTGGTTTCTATACTTGAGTAGACATCGAGGACACGGAAGGAAGGTTTCAGGACACCGTAAAAGACCCCCAAGCCTCAGAACAAGGTGAGTTAACATCTTTAGTTCATATCTTACCCTATTTTTATGAAAACTTATGTTGATGCAATTAAGACAAATTGCATGCAATATAAATTTCTTACCTAACTTGTTAATCATGTTATACATATGTCTTGACCCTTGACACTTTCAACTACCATGCCATGATTGTCTTGAATATCATGTCAAGACTGTTTTGACAGTCTTATCTTTTGTAATCCACTAAAACAAGTAAATATTTGGACTCTTAGTCCGTGGGTAAAACTTGCTTAGGTTTAAATGCATGTTTTTCGGGCACAACACCCCATAGTGAGTAGTAGGGGAACCATCCATGGGAGTCAGAATAGCTGCAAAAGTAGTAGTAGGAGCGAAGGCAACGAAATGAATTTTCGCTTTGTTTACTTGGGAGCCCAATACTTATTGGTTGGGACACTAGCACACCACTAAAATATTGCTTATACTATGAACTGGATATAGCTCGTTTGTTAGGCTGTGTCAGTCGGTCTCAAGATGTGTGCCTATGGCTGAGTTGGGTTGAGACCCAATGTTAGTTTGTGGTATAGAGTGGTTCTAGATGGGAAGGTCGTGGACCTACTGAGTTGAGACAGTGAGCGAAGGTTGGACCTTCAGCTCTTGGGCCATGTGCAGCGGGATTGGAAGGATCCCTTGTTATGATTGGAGTATTGGATGCGTCCGACACAACGCGTAGCCATCACGTGGTAGTGCAGGTGTGGAAGCCTAGGAGAACGCTCTGTGGAGGCCCTGGTAGGAACTCCAACCTGAGGTAAGCGCGGCTGGACGCCACCACCGAGGGTGGTCTAAGTCATACGCTCGCTGGGTCAAAACCTCAGGAGGTATGATTCACAACGGGATTGCCAAATCCCGGAATAAGATGACGGGTGTATGAAGGGAAAACTGTGAAGCGGGACCAGAAGAGGTTCCTTGTTATGAGCTAGTGTTGGATGCGTCCGACACAACGTGTGGACATCATGCGGCAGTGTGGGTTGGAGGCCCAGAAGAGCGCTCCGTGGTGGCTCTTGCTGAATCTTCAACCTGAGGTAAGCGCGGCAGGGCCCCACTACCCGAGGGTGGTCTAGATCATGCGTTCACTGGACTGGCAATCCAAGAGCGATGATCCACAACGGGATTCTCGAATCCCGAAATAATATGGTGGGTGTTCGGAGGAAGATTAGGAACGGATGTTCTAGTAGAATTGGTCTAATTGTACCATGAGATGGCACAGGATTTAGTATAATAGCTTTGAGATCAACTCTTGTTTTTATAACACTCTCTTTCCTATTGAAAATTTGCTAAGTCATAGGAATCTTACTAATGTTACTTTAAAAATGACATTTCGCAAATAAACAAACCCTCAGCCTTCCTTTGCAGCCTTTAGCATTAATTACATTAGGAAGGTGTTAACTCGTAAGTGCGGTTTGATTGCACACTTACACTCGCACTCAGTCACTCTTTAGATGGAGATTGCTCAGAAGACCCGTATGCTTGCTTCTAATATGAGGAGCAGGGATTTGAACGCGAAGCTTAGGGTGTTCCTTCCAACCTCTTGCAGAGAAGCATAACCGCTAGATCTCTCTTTGTTGAAGACTTCCGCATGACTCTAAGTGTTTCTTTTGATGGACCGTAACTTTTGGCCTTGCACGGCTGTACTATAACTATTCGCCATAAGGTGGTACCGTCTGTAATATTTAATTACTTTATCGTTTTATGCTTAATTGATCCGACTATGCAATGGTGGCACTAGTGTACCGATGTAGGGACCAGTGCAGAAATCATTCAGGTGGACCCCGAGCAGGCCTCCACACCATGCCACTTTTCAAGGGTCCTCAACTTTTCAGATTATAATCTATCACAACTTTTTAGCTCTATCAAACAAGACCTAGTCGAACTAAACATGCAAATTCTAGATATAAGGACACAACTCTAAATGCAAGTATAAAGTGATCTTTTTCTATATTATATATGTGTAAAGTTGAGAGAGATAGGAGATAATGGGTACTGGCCTGATATAAACTAGTTGATAGTCCATGTTTTTCTACAAGAAAATCTAAATTCCACTATCGAGACTATAAGAGAATGAGTCATACACCTTTGGTTTTGTCATGCACGCAGCGCAACGTGTCATGACTTGTGAGCGACAGCAAGCGCGAGTGTCTTCTATATGTGCGCTTGCTGCGATCGATGACATGGCGAATAATTTTAGTGGATAAGATAGATTTGTTATAACACGGTCGGAAATTTTAGTGGACTATGGTATTGGTGGGTAATTTTAATGAAGTGTGATATCATTCAGGGTCATCACTCACCAGCACTAGCATCTTCTTAATAGTAAAGATAAATATTAATATTTGGTGAGACATGACATCTCATAGGTGTGTTATGTTTGAAAGACCGAACAACAATCTTGGATAATTTATCAAGACGAGGGAGCAAAACCATATCTACTTTAGGGACTAACTTGGGTATACAAGTCTAGCGTTTTAGATAAAAAAAAAATATGTGTGTCGCATGTTACAAGAACGACCGCCCAACAAGGCGATAGGATCCTATCTCGACGATGTTTGACGGTGTTCCATGTGTGGTGAGGAGGCTGGGCTACTGGGCTCACATGTGAGACCTATCATCCAACCGTCGGATGATAAGTGCCAACATAGGCCCACATGTTAAACCTATCGCCCATCTGTCGAGCGATAGGTGCCAACGTAGGCCCACATGTCAGCCATATCCCCAGTCGCAGGCGATAGGTGCCACATCGATTTGTAGCAGTGATAGTAGGCCCACCCATCGTCTTTTTATCGGGCATTCGCCCATCTGCTAGGTAACATACGCCTATTTTTGTCTAAAACATAGAAAGGAACCTAATTTTGCAATAACGAATAAAAATAAGTATAGAAAAAATAAAATTCTTCAAGTCACCGACTATATATATCCTCTTAGATTATACAGTTACCTATGAATGGATTTGTTTCTGCTTCCCAGAGAGAGCCGGGCCAATTGGCTGTATGTCTAAGATTAGGCCTTTTCAATGGACTTTCGTCCATAAATGACTTCCTGCCCAGGCCCAAGAGACTGATGGAAGGAAAGTGATGACCCGATGATATACGATCCAACGACGCAACATCCTCTCTACAAATTTTTTTCGGTTTTGACCCATCATTTTCTTTATCCAGAATAACCAAAACTCATTAAATACTAACTAATCCATGTCTTCTCGTTATTAGTGTAAAAGTGGGCTAAAAATCGACATAAAAAAGAATAAAGTGGTTCTATAAAAAGAATAAAGTGAAGAATGGAACTTCTATAGAAAGCTACTTATCTTTCATACTTCTTAGTACCTTGAGATAGCATCAATCCTAAGTTCCTAGCCATCCATCAAGTTAGATCCAATTCTATTAAGAAAGGGTACATCTTCATACCATCCCTCTATCCCATAGTGATACACACACAAGGGTATCTTATCATTTGCTCTCCTTTTCTCTCTGCCCCAAAGTTCCTAACACCATCTTTACCCTCCTCACAGGCTCACACAATGCCCGCATGGTGGAGGCCAGCACCGCAAGCTGGCAGAGCTCGGGGGTGACTCGACAGTGCATTGGACATGTTGGAGCCAAACACCGGCGTCACCCCCACTTCAAGAGGAGGGACATGCCATGTGTGCGATGTGGCTGGAGGTGGCTGGCGCTTGCTACGTGGGAGGCACATGGAGGAGCTTGTGGCGGTGATGCAGAGGTCAGAGTTCTAGAGCAGCCACGATGGAGGTGATGCGTGAGACCAGGGATGACGGCTAGGGAAGACCAGTGGTGACCAGTCCCAGAGTGACCACGGTGGAGGCACCACGAGAGGCCAGAGAAGACCGGTCCCAGAGTGCCCGAGGTGGAGGCAGCACACGAGGAGAGTCTTGATGGCACAGGATAGTTAGGCGACGGAGTCGGTCTAGCGACGACAGAGGTAGTGTGAGAGGTTCGACAATACGCCCAAGAGGGTGATGACCGGAGCAGCGCAAGGTGGCTAGATGGTTAACCGGTGGTAGCTGGCGTGTTCAGCTCTAGGTTGAGTTGGTCGCGTAGCGCTGCAGTGTATTTTGGTGCTTGCGATATTTTATTTTTCTTGTATTTATTTATTTTTTAATGGAATGTGAGAGCTCCTGCCCTATTGTTGAAAAAAAAAGTCGATATTATGCCCTTTTTTAAGTATAAAAAAAGGATTTTGTTTGCAAATAACGTGTCCTAATATCCTTTTAGGCACATGTTATATGGCTTTAGAGATACGGTGTACTGAACAGATAAGGTTTGGCGGAATCATGCAGACCAGACAAACAGTTCGCACTGATGATTCTAATCTTACTCGTCAATATAGTAAAAGCATATATAGAGTACACCAATTGCTAGTGCGTTTACACTTTCCAGCTTTGGCCTCCGCTTGCATTTTCAGACATCCACACATCAGCGCCTTAATCCACAAGAATATATTAATTTAACAACACGGACAAAATTTTCGTTTATCAACATGTAGTAGCCGAATTTTCGACGTTAATTAATTACCAGAATTTCAAACGATACAAATTCATGTGCAGATTCAAAAATTTCACCCCGAAAAAAAGTTCAATAACTGTCGGTTAAAATTTTGGCGACAACAGGTTTCTCCCTGACAGAGAGTAAGCTACGTTACTGCTCCATTATATTCGGACGATAAATTATATATAGTAGTGATTATGTTTAGGGTACGTAATTAAGCTAGCCGATCGACCGGCATCGTGATGTACGTCAGCGATGCTACTGTCAGCGTCTTGTCGTCACTACCGTCAGCCGCTAGCTAGCTAACATTACACACTGCTTTAGTTTTTAAAATTCTATCTTTGGAGCATAATGACTTTGATCGCCGTTGATTTCCAAAGGTGCTTCGCGCGTCGTCCTTATATATATATATACGGACTTACGGAGCAGTTACCTGAGGCTTAGATCATCGATCGATCCAGTGTTTTACTTGGTAGCAAACTAGAGAGAGACGCACCGATCGATCCATGGGGAGCAGCAGGAAGACGACGCAGCAAGATCACCAAGATGGCCATGCTTCTTCAGATGGGGAAGCAGTCGCGCTGCTGCTGATGGAGGCGCAGAGGTTGGTCGAGGAGCTCAGGGCGTGCCTGCACCGGTCGTCGTCTTCGTCGACGTCGACGTCGCCCATGGATCATCTCCCTCTGGCTGCCGCAGGTGGCGCCGGAGCTCTGCCGCCTCTGGTGGAGGGCATCTCCGAGGCCCTGTCCCGAGCCATCATGCTACTGCCGCAGCCCCAGTCAACCGGCGCCGGCCGGCCGCCGGTAATGGCACCGGCGCTGCCGCCAGCGCGCCGTGGGAGCGGGGGCTGGAAAATTAGAAGGTACGTACTTCAACTCAATGCATGCACTACTTGTGTATAGCTGATTGATTAGCACAGCGCTTCACTTGGTTGTTGCAAATTGATTGAAGTGAACTGACCTAAACATGCGCGCATTGATGATTAAATTATGAGTTGGCATATGGATGATTAAATTATGAGTTGGCATATGGATGATTCACATGCAGGAAGGAGTTGAGCAGCAGCATGGATAAGGATGATGGCTACTCATGGAGGAAGTATGGCCAGAAGCAAATCTTTCGTGCCAAATACCCTAGGTATATATATGCATATATTTGATCTACAATTGTTTGCTTTCTATTCTCTTTCTGCTGGAATTTTCTTGTTAATTACGTACTGATTTCGACCATCCTGACGAGAGATTCCAAGAGGTAGCAAAAGGATGCTAAAACTGATGTATAAAGAATCTATCTTGTCTTGATACATCCAATGAATCTCTCTTGTCTCGATACATTCATTCGGACGCGATTGGGAATTCGGGATGTATAAATGCTGCATCCGATTATGATCAATTACTACTATGTATAAGTATATGCATGCATGCAGGAGTTACTTCAGGTGCAAGCACAAGTACATGCGGCAGTGGCCGGCGACGAGGCAGGTGCAGCGGTCGGAGGCAGACCCCTCCATGCTCGAGTTCACCTACATCGGTGACCACACCTGCACGCAGCCACACGAAGAGGCTGCTGCGGTGACGACGACGTTGGACGAACTGGATCCCAGTTCTTCCTGGCAACACCATCCGTCGCCGGCCACGGCTGCCGCTGCGTCGTCAGCGCATCCTGGGACCGTCAAGCACGAGGCCGTGCCGTCCCACGCCGCCGAAACGCTCTGCCATGATCACGACCAGCTGGTGCCGGCTGACCACGACGACGGCGGGGCACCGGTGCACTGTCTCCAATATCTGGACGGGCCTTCTCCATTCATGACATTTGACGAGCATGCTGGCGTTGATTCCATATTCGAGGGCTGTTGCTACACCGACGACGCCTGCTACGCCGCCGCCGGAGATGATGAGTTGGCCGCCGCAGTGTGGTCGTTCGGCGCTTTTACTACCAGTGCTGATGCAGATATGGAATGGCAATAGGGATGTAAGTGGATGCGGGGTTGTCCATGAGTCCGCAAATTTATCCCACATAATATTCGCTGAAACAGTACCTCCAATTGTGCCGCCTCATCCTCGCCTCCTCCCTGCGCGCCTGGTGCTCCTTGCAGGTCGACAGCCTCCTTCCCCGAGAATCGACTCCTCCCCACGCACGGGTTGCCTTCTCCTCACATCCCAGTACCTCCCCCAGCGCCCGTTTGCACCTTTGCTAAGCTGCCTCAAATAGTGGCTCTTGATCTACCGGCTCCGAATCTAGTTTCAGTTTCATATTTATTGATGCAGATGAATGAGCCGCCGTTGTTAGCTGGCTACCACCGGACCGGGCTTGGTCCGGCCGTGCATGTCTTGCCACCGGACCAGGCTTGGTCCGGCCATGACTTGCGGACTGAGTAACCATAGTTATTTCTTGTGATAGACTGCCATAGATAGGCTTCTTTAGATAGAACTAGTTGAATGCCCGTGCGTTGCAACGGAATTCTAAAAGAATGATGAATCACAAATAATGATGAATATTTTTCCTTCATGCTTCTTTTTCTTGTATATTTTCTAAGAAACAATGAATCACAAAAAACCTCAACCTTACATACTACAGGATCTTGTGAAAATTGAATGCAAATATAGCCATTTATAGCTCACTTTAGAATTTTTTTTTGCTTATAAATAAAGTTGCATATGTCCTAAACTTATGTAATAATTGGTTATTTGGAGATTACATGTATTGAGGCCATAGGCATTTCACCATGAACTTGTACAACTGAACAAGATAATAAGTTTAAAATAACATTGTACATTCTTTAAGAACAGAAGTGTTGTGCATAATCAAACCAAGCTAAATGATTAAATTTCCTCTCATGGCAGCAAAAAAGTATATAAATCAACATGAATATATGGTTTAACGTGTTGTGATTTGCACATATGACAAAATCTATTTTTACCATCATATCAGTAGAATCTAGCGATCAGTCAACATCTTGCTTTTCTCTGGTGCAAATCGCCACTCTCTCCTGGATGAACCATTTAAAAGACAAAATTTCTTTTGGTACTTTTAGATCTGAACCATCTGAATACACATGAAAATGAAGGGTGTTAAGATCCAGAAAATAACAATATGTACTGTTTAAATAATAAGGAGATGGTTGACATTCCAAATTTTCACCTAAAAGTGAGAAGTTTGCAATTTCAGGAAAAAATGCTAAAAATGCAGGCTTTTTTATCCAATTCTCAAAACACATCTTAAAATGTTTAGTGGATGGTTTTGCTAAAACATAAAAAAGTAGCCTACTGAATATTCAAGCCTCAAATGAGACCTAACAACATAAACTCCGTGACCTATCGAGGGATGCAAAAAAAAAAAAACTAATATAGGAATTAGAATGTATCTCACCTAGCAACATGAATGACCTTCCTCGGGCAAAAGAAAACCCAAGTGCATCCGCTTGCCAAATGAGAATTTTGTATTATGCATCCGCACCAAGTCAACCTATAATCGAGAGCCTTTGCCTAGAAAAAAAAATCACATTCCATGAATGTAACAAGGGGAAAGAATGATTTCTTAATGCTAAAAATGCAATACTGATGGATGTTGCAGTTATACTGCAGGATTAGGACCATGTGTTCTAATATCCTGAATGTGAACAGTGGAAAACAGATAGTAACTTTCTCAACAAAAAGATAACACAACAGTATAAAAAATTTGCTTTCTTCCATGAAGAGATATGCATCGAAACATTAGCAATACTTGTCAAAAAAACAAATTTTGAACTAAGGCCCTGTTCTCGTCGGCTTATCTTATTTGACTTATTTGTCTTATTTAACTTATTTGACTTTCCATCTAACTTTGAGAACTTCCTGAGGTAGTCTCGAGAGTCGAATCTGCTTCGTTCGACTTGTGTTTTAAAGGTTTTAGACAAGTCTTTCAGATAGAAAAAAACAGATTTGAAAAAACAAATCATTTTTATTTTAAATGAAAATAAGCTTTAACCCCAAATACTGACAAGAATACTACATTCTAGCTAACAGGATTCGTACACCTTTCCAGTATTTATGTCCGGAAGGCACAACTTAAAAAGGTGTACTAGGCTAGAATGCCAACAGTGTTTTTGTCATTGATATATTAAAAAAGGTGCAAAACACTTATTAGCATGAAGTCTGGACAGAAATTACACCCTCACATAATTCTAGAAGATAAATTTATATCCATTCAGGTGTGCTTGAATTGCAATGTGCTTGAAGTGCAATGTCCATATAATCCACAATGGTTTCCTCGGGCCAAACACAATGTTCGCACTACGATTAATTATCATTCTTTCACAATCACTGATACACCTTGCGGACAGCATGATGTTTGTATTAGCACCGGGATGAACTTTTAGAAGCTATACACAACATAGGCAATTTTGCTGAACAAATATGTCTAAACCAGATGGTTCCCTCTTTTTATATCTTAAGGAGGAATTTTTGGTGAATAAAATATACTAACCAGGGTTCAGCATGTACAAACTACTCAGTTCAGCATGAAGTTCAATCCATGCAGGCTATAAACTGTCTATGCATAGCCATCAGCTACTACAAATGTAAACCCCATGACATTCGCATTAATTTTAGGTAATTGAACTCCTGCAGCAGATAAGGCTGATCATAATTAAGATAAGTCTGATCACTTACCTCTCAAATGGCTAACCCATGGCATCCACACTGTAGGTTGAATCCCTAGAAAACCACAAACGTGGCAATTTGCTTAAAGGGAAATATATAAGTGCTCGAGTAAGAGATGAGGTTGGGCTAGTAGAGTGTAGTTACCTTGCTTCATGCATAAGGCTTGCATCGCAGTAAATGATGATCCTAAGGCAGTGATACCCTGCCATAACATGGGTCACGTCCATTTCACACCCAACACTTGAGCTATTAGAGAAGTTCAGGCCGGCAAAGGGCATATTGAGTCAAGAACATCAAACAAGCGACTAAATTACCAAAATTGACAGAAAATAATCTTAATCATAATGTAGAAAACATTTAAATCCAAGGTGTTTGTTGGTGTGTTGCAAAAATGAGGAATAGAGAATCTGACCCAGTTGGTTCAAACATTGGATGCAAGAACTACCATCCGCTGAATGGAATAAAGAAGTGATACCAAAAGCTAAAAGGATTAGGGAAAAAAGGTGCACAAATCTAAAGGAGTAAGGAGAACTCACCATTTTGGTTTGATCCACCAGCGACCTGTATGACCTCAGATACATCCTCATGCATCAAAAAACAATGAAAGAAATGGTAAATTGAAAGAATAGATGAAACAAATACGGAAAAAACAAAATCCAAACAAAACCATATCAGGAATGCAGATTGGAACCAGGGGATGGCCACTTGAGCTTGTTCGGTGCTGCTCTAGAAGGCAACAGCGATCGTCATGGCCGACCTCACCAGCCTGTTCAGCGGTCATTAGAGGAGGAGGTCGAGGAGGCGGAGGAGGCGCTACGCGTAGTGGACGTCGAGGGACTGGGGAGGAGGTGGTGCGGGGAGGAGGAGCTGCGGAGTGGAGGCCAACGGACTGGGAGCAGAGAAGGTGGTGCCGAGAGGAGCCGGAGGAGGCAGTGCCGGGAGGAGCCGGAGGAGGCACGGCGCGGGGATTGGGAAGGAGGTCGAGGAGGTGGAGGAGGCACTACGCGTAGTAGACGCCGAGGGACTGGGGAGGAGGTGGTGCAGGGAGGAGGAGCTGCGGAGTGGAGGCCGAGGGACTGGGAGGAGGTGGAGGAGGCGGAGGATGCGGTGCTGGGAGGAGGCGCTCGGAGTGGCAAAGGACTGCGGAGGAGGCGGTGTGGGGAGAGATGAAGGACTGGGGAGGACGCCGTGCTCGGACGAGGGTACTAGGGTGGTGGAGTGGGAGGAGGAGCGCTCTTGGATTGGGGGATTGCGACGGTGGAAGCCGAGCCAGGGCAAAGGCAGAGAGAGTGGCTCCCTTGGATTGGGGGATTGGGACGGTGGAGGCCAAAGATAGGGGAACCAAGCCAAGCTGGAGATGGGATTCAAAAATTTTGAAAACGACGTACCACCACCACAAGCTGGAGGCTAGGCAAGGGTAAAATCATCCAGCAAAAATAGACTACCACCATTCACCACTCACCACAAGGTGCTTTTAAGTAGTAGAAATGTATCCCCTAATTATCGTGATCTGTTGTAATCCATCTGTATCTCACAGCTGCGTTTCGTTAGCCTATATTAACAAAGGTACGCGGCCTCTAATGAGGTGAGAACACTTCCTAATTTACGTGGTATCAGAGCCTCTCCTCTTTTTGAATCTAGATGGCATCCAGCTCTTCCTTGCCGCAGATGTTTTCCATGGGGTCTCCGATGGGACATCCTGTCACCGAGAAGCTCTCGAAGACGAACTTCCTTCTATGGAAGGCGCAAGTGCTCCCTGCTGTGCGTGGTGCACAGCTTGAGGGGCTCCTCAATGGCACCATTGTGTGCCCTCCTATTGAGATCGACATCAAAGAAGGCGAGAAGACAAAGAAGGTGCCAAACCCGGCCTACTCCCAGTGGATTGCTGCGGACCAGCAGGTTCTTGGTTTTCTTCTCTCCTCACTGTCCCGTGAGGTCCTTACTCAAGTGGCCTCCATGACAAGTGCTGCTCAAGCATGGAAGGCCATCGGAGACATGTTCTCCTAGCAGACGCGCGCGCGGGCGGTTAATACACGCATCGTGTTGGCCACGACCCAGAAGGGAAGCATGACAATTGATGAGTATGTCGGCAAGATGAAGGCCTTGGGAGATGAGATGGCATCTGCTAGCAAGCCCTTGGATGATGAAGAGATGGTTTCATACATCCTCGCTGGCCTCGACTTCGATTTTAATCCACTCGTGTCAGCTATTGTTGCAAGAGTAGAACCAATCTCCATGGGCGAATTATATGCCTTGCTGCTAAGCTTTGAGATGAGAATGGATCTCCTTTAGGGGGTCCCAATCATCTGCAAACTCTGCCTCTCGAGGTGGCAGGAGTACATCAACTTATTGATCGATGGATCGCTTCTTCCATTTGTTATGCGATCATATATAATAGTAATGAACCAAACGTAGTATTAGTATATACCTTGTTAGCTCTTGTGGTTATGTTTTATCAAGCACGATCGATCTATACATATGGATGATAATAACTAATTATCACATATGGATGACCAGATCGATTTGTCCGTTATATAATTGTGTAGGCCTTGACTTATGAAGTGAACTATTAATCCCTGTTTTAAACTACTTATTTCTTTAAGTTGTACATTTCTCGAAGTACTAAATATTCTTAAACGCTAGTTAAATCAAAAGCTCAGACTTCTCGAAATTATCAAAATCTAGCCTTTTAGACTTTAGCCACAGCCGTGCAGCCACAGCGTGTTGTTCCAAAACAGGGTTATGATCATGGATTTTTCTAGAGAATTTTTAAGGTACAATAAAATGTACTAGTATTGTACAATTGTCTATTCTTCTCAGTCTAACCGTTCACGTTAGTTTACTTTTCTGTACCAGGTAGTTTTCAAACTACCTTTGTAGTTCGTGTGGCGGGCTTAATTGTCATTTGTTATTTTTTTGTCACTAGTTTATTTAATTTAACCTCATTACTTATTGCTACGTCTTCGGCACTCGTACACAATTTTCTTTGCCGATCGACTTTAAACATTTCTTAAGGAGCCAGGAGTCCAACAAAAAAAAGAATTGTAACCATGGATAATAAACGATTGCAAATCGGTTTAGAACTTGGTATTTTTAGAGAACCTTCTACTTAAATTTCCATTTTTTAAGGAACCAAAAAAAAAGTTATTCTCCTAAAGGAACCATTATATTAAAATATACCAGCATCACATTATATATCACCGTTGTGTACCATAAAAAAAATCTTTTCTATACGTACCCTCTGGGTTGGTTAATTCTCAAATTCCTGATTTGAATGAATTTTACCCAAATTTTGCTCATTTTTTGTCCAAACAAAATTTGGCCTATAATCACCGATTATTTTTAAAATTCAAAATTTCGTTTACAATTACCAACGAATTATCTTCGAAACACCGGATTAATAATCAGTCTAACAGCCCTACCGGGCACCTATAACATCCCATTTTTAAATAAATAAATGCATAATCATTGCAGGTGGTTGGGCGTTACAAAGGAAAATCATCCAATCAAAAACCATTTTTGAAAATGTGCATGTTACTATATGCATTTTCTTAAAATTCGACTTTAAAATTTTGCCAACTAATTGCAAATTGTTTAATTAATAAAAATTCATTTTTAAATTTTATCATCAAATGTTATTTCCCTAGGCCCACATGACATTCCCCTTCATTTCTCCCTCTCTCTTACATGTGGGGTCCACTCCTCTTCTTTCTTTCTCTCTCTCCTCTTCCATTCTCTCTCTTATCTCTTTTTCTCTCTTCCCCATTTTTCCCTCCCTCTCATGGTGGATTCACCATGCCACCTCACCCCTCCCTCTGCCAGCTCCCTGCTCCTTCTTTTGCCACGCACCCCCTTCCCTCACTCTCTCTCTAGCTTCCTCTCTCGGACAAACCGAGGCCCTCCTCTCCCTACTCCACTGCCCTCTCCAAATCCGCCCAGGTAACTCCTCCCCGCCAGATCCCCTCCGGTACATTCTCCCTCTCACTCCGCTCGTCCCGTTTTGCCAGCTCGCCGCCATCGCCGTCGTCGTCGCCATCGCCGGAGATCGTCGGATTTCGTCCCTGAGCCGTGGCTCTTCATCGTCAGTGCAGTACTGCCTCCTCTCTGATTCGCCTTCACCAAGAGGTAATCCCCTCCCTCTTGGCCCCTTCTCCATCCCTAGGCCCCTAGGAGGGCAGCCCCATCGCCGGCGCCGCCCCTCCCTCACCGAAGATGGCCGGCCCCTTGCCCTCTCCTCCGTCCGACCCCGGCTACCTCGCCGCGCCGCCTCGGCCACGCTAGCCCCGAGCTCGAGCCGTCCCCACACTCCTCTTTCCCTCCCCTTGCATGTCGACCCCACCGCCGAGCTCTTCTCGCCGCCGTTCGGCCGGCCGATAGCACACCGCCGCCCCGCATGCCGCCGAGCTCGCCGCTGGCCTCCCCCTTGCCGACCAACCCCATCCCAAGCCTCCCCTTCCTCCCCTCTTCCTTTCCTCCTCTCTGCCCCGCCGGAGCACCGCCGCCGTCGCCGGATTTCTCAGCGCCCGAGACGCCTCCGCCAACTCCATTGCTCTGAGTCACCGACAGACGGGCCCTGCCTGTTAGTCGGCCCGAGCCACCGACGGCTGGACCCGCTGTCGACCTCGCCCCCACTTCCACCTAGGCCGTGCCTCTGAGAGCGCTAGGTTAGGCCGCCGCCACGATGGTTCGGGCCGTCGCCGTGCCGCCGCTATAGGACACTAGGCCGAGCCATGCCAGCCATGCAGCGCGCAGATGGGCGCCAAGCCGACCGAGCCGAGCTAGCCGAGCTAAGCAAGGCCAGATCGCAAGATGTAGGCGCCACGTCGGGTGCGCCACTTTGTCAGTCACAGCATGTGGGGGCGCCAGACAAGGCGAAGCCCCATTTCTTTTTCCCTTAAACAGTAAACCATATTATTTTTGTATCTTTAATCCCATAAGTCCAAAAATCACAAAATAAATTCGATAATGTTCATAAAAATATATTCTACCATTCAGTAAATTTCCATAATTTATTGAGCATGTTTAGTTTTCTGTTTAATACATGTATTAAGGAAAAATGCCCTTAAATTGTTATTTAATTAATTTTGTTTTAATAAATTGTAACCAAATATTATTTCAACTAGAAAGATCACATGTACATATTTGGGATGATTTTTCATAAACATAAGCATGCATATCATTTCATATTTATTTCGTTCATTGAGTTTATTTTGGTTATTCCATTTATTAGGTTCTAACGACGATAGTTTTGCGATCGATCCTTCGGAAGATCACCAGGGTTATGCTTATCAAGGCAAGTGCTAAACCTTGTGCCCTCTGATTTTGAAACACAATTTCTAGAAATTTACAAAAATACATGTTATATTAAAACTAAAAATGTTAATCACCTAGTTAATTAGATAACACCCAATCAATAAATTATTCTGTTAAAATATTCCTTGCTGCCCTAGGTTATTAAAATTGCTAATACTGAACATCACCCTTGAATTAGGTTTTGCACATGCTTAGAAACCCTTAGTACTGAATTATTGCCATACTAGATGGTTGTCATTATTAAATGCTTGCTCAAATGATGAATTTTAAAATGACAGTTGGTGCTGTCGTGTTTGCAAATGGGTTACTGATAGTGGGTGCTATCGGGAAGGGAAAAATTGCTTTGCAAAACCTGATCGAGGTGGATGGTTGCAAGGTGGGTGCAGCAAGCACGAGACTTGGGCCTAGAGTGGGAACCACCCTGGTCCCTAAGGACCGATTCTTTGAGGTAGACGAGCTAAGTACAACAGTGTGACCATGTGTGCCTGTATAGGCGGGCCCTGGTTGAGTATCCTTCGGACTCCTAGGTTTGGCATTCCAGTCGGTGGAGTACACAGTCGGTGCTATTCTATTGGCGCAAGAGGGGCATTGCAGTGCAAACGTTAGCGGGAATGTCTTAACTAGGAGGATGTCGGAGAAAAGCCTTATGGTGATCATTTTTTCTCTGGGTGCACCCTTGGGAAAAACCACCTCGCATGGGTAAAGCGTGCAACCTCTGCAGAGCGAAAAACTATCATGATAGCCGTGTCCACGGTCAAGGACGGACGACGAGGAGCTACCTCAATGGTATTTCTTACCTATTTTTTTCAAAATGATGTTTTAAAGGAAAACCACGATTTCAGTGGTGTGTCTTGATTTTTCTCCTCACAGTTGGTGTTGTGAGCGATAAGGGTGTCTGCACGGTGGGTGCCGTGAGTAGCCAGGTTGCGCAAAACTGGTTGGTGCCGGAATTTCAAAGAAAACTGATTCAAACATTCGTTTTTTTAACACATTTTAAATCATTTTATAAAACCTTAGGTAAAAATCTACAAAACTAGCTTTATGGAAAAGGACTCTTACCTTTCTTTTGTAGAGCCTTAGATCCATATCAGTCAGCCTTGCTTGTGGAGTATAAAGTATACTCACCCTCGCCTTTTATGCGGGGTTGTTCATTCCAACGAGCAGGTTGTGATCAGCAGTGTTACCCCGAGGAGGAGATGTACCACGATGAAGGTTTCGCCGCCGGAATCCAAGACGAAGATCACTTCGACGCCTAGGATTGCGCTCCTCCAGCTCTGCCTGTGGGGATTGTTTTGGTTTATTCCTTTTTAGAGTTACAGTTGTAAGATAAAGACTTCCGCTTTTGTAAGGCCATCGAGGCAAACTATTGTAACCACGCCATGTGGCGTACTCTGATGTATCATGTAAATTAATCGTTATGATTGTGATCTAAGTTCTGTAAATTTGTGTGTACTAGCAATTTGATCCAGGACTAGTACAGGTAAAAGTACAGAAGGGGCCGACTTCACCAGGAGGGCCCCGACAGCACCCCTTTTTTAAAATTATTTTTGGAACCGGATCAGATCCCTCGCTATGGATGAGTCAAAATTAAACTGGCTACAGCCGTTAATTTGCTTTGAGCGGAATAAAGGGGAGCGCAGAATATCCATTAGTTCTCGTTCGTTCGTCTACACATTTGGATGATTGTCGGATCAAGCAAGCTTAGCTTTGTGGAGGCAGCTAAATTAAGGACGCGTAGAGCCACAGACAGGCAGCTAGCATGCACTTCCTATAAGTTCTTACTCGTTGCCGCTGCTTTTGTTTTTTTGAGAACTACCAGGTGCACTGTACTCATTAAAGATAAAAGCTAGTAAAAAGATATCAAGCTCATGATCTAAGAGCATCTCCAATGGTGTTGGCTATAAAAAAGTGTCATGCCATCCATAGATAGCAAATAGCCAACCTTTCCAATGATGCTAGCTATGACATTGTCTCTAACATTAATTTGGACCCACATGTAATAGTTTGCATCCATCTTGTAATCCGTTATAGCCTGGCTCTTAGCTAAAAGGCAGTCTCTATATCTCTCATCTCGTTCTCTCCTCCACATAAGCAAAAAGGTGAAGCGGATTTCTTATAACCAGCTGAGGTGACCTCATTGAAGGTGCTCTAAAGAGACTATGAATGAACACAGAAAAGGAAGCTAAAAAGCTATTAAGCTTGTATGACCGAGCTATCAAACCTTCGCCTTTTAGCTTGTGGTATGATCTGTCTAATTAGCATATATTCTGAATTCTTATCCCTCGTGTTTTCGCTTAATTTGACCCACAGGCAGGCTATATCAATTCCTGCCGACTTCAGTGCATTTACAGTTCATCTGATAATTAATACTTTAACTATCATATCTGATCGGAGGAAACCAGAAGACATTCCGCCCCGATTAAATAGTTTGCAGCTCAAACAGCACCTGATAATTAAGTTAGTGTACGCAGGAATGCACGATAATTATAAGGGTAATTTAGATAGATATCACTGCAAAGTTGTAAATTTAGAGATCTGTCACTCTATGTGTCAATGACATATGAGACCTAGATCTATATATCACTGACATATGGAGTGGCAAATCTCTAATTTCATAACTTTACAGTGGCATATAGCTAATAAATCCTAATTATACTGGTAAGCGATGCATGTTAAACACTTACGCTTGTATCACTAGCTAGCCAGTATATTAGATTTTGGTTGAGTAATAGTCCTATGTATCACTGGTTGGTGAAGAGACCAGAAGTTATTCTCATTATCTAAAAAAGCTAGCTAGCATATATGGCATTTAACGCACACGCTAATTATTATAGTGAACAGATAAGCTCCTTTATTATAGTACATAAGGGAGATGTATTTCATGGAAGTATATTGATCTGATTTGTTTAATTAGAAGGATTATTCCTACCGATGTCATTTAGGTGTAGAATATTTTAATAGTGAACGGAATTCAGTCAACAGAGTTTAACTGTTTATCAATGTCCAATTCTTTGCTAACTAACGTGAAATTACTTGGCCGGCCGACCAAAACATCGTGAAATTACTTGGCCGGCCGATCAAAACATCTTTAAAGGGCGTCTTTGACGGGAGGTAGCACTTTAACGAGGCGCCTTTGCTGCGCTTCTTTTTGGTTGCTTCCTGCCAAATTAAACAAAAGGGAAAAACGAAAAGAAAGAATAAGTAGTAATCAGGGTTTACTTTGACCAAGACCTTAACGAAGCTATGGTGAGGCAACCACAGTAGGGTTGCCGCAGGCTAGGAGTGTAACGCATGGCCCGGCGCGGTGCTGGTGTACCGTGGTTTGTTGAGACGTAGTTGATTAGGAAACTATTGCGTGTGTTGCATAGTGTGTAAAAATTGTTGTGTTATATGAGAAAAAACGGAGCTGAAATGATAACTGATTTGTACTTTGGATCAACCTTAACACAGTGCATGATGCTAGAGAACGGAGTGATCATTGAGTCATTTGAACAATTTCCTTGATGTAGGCATTGCTTATGGTCTACCATCAACGTGGAAAAAACAGTAAGACAAAATGTTAGCAGGAAATGATAAAGAAAGGTCGATATTGTTATAGCTAAAAGACAGCAAAATGTAATGTCATGCCAAAGGCTATAGGAATATTACTTTTTCCAGAAACTTCGTAATTAATACATGGGACTTTGCTACATCGACAAAATAAGGTGCACGGTATCTATCTCACAGTAACCAATTGACAATGGCAAAACTGAGTGATGAGACATTCCGGCATTCTGTTATCTCTATGTTCTCAGCTCATCTCAATGCATTTTAGAGCACATGAACACACATTTGTAGAAAGAAACACCAAAGAAATTGCTAAATTTAAAGAATCGAGAAAAAATATATAGTTGCTAGTGTGGTTACAATTTTGCTACAGTTTTGTACATAACATGGCACAACCATGGCAAATAAGATAAAATCGCTATGACAAAGCATATATGTGTGTAGGTACTACTGTGTTTAGAATTATTTACATTGAAAAAGAAAATAATAATAAAAAGGGCTTAATCCCCCTTGTAGGAGCAGAAAACCTTACCATGAATTGCAAAAATTGAAGTAATACAAAGGGTAGCACAGAATTGATAATATCAACATTTTGAAATTGAGGTGGTATTATCTTCTGCTTCTGCAATGAAGCCAATCCTAGCACAGGAAAGCATCAATATTTAGAACCCCCCAAAACTGAAAATGGAAGTGTGTCATCCACATCATATTGGTAGGCAAGTAAATCTTCTTTGATGCAAAGGCTTACATGGAAACATTGCGGCCTTTTTTTTGGTTTATGTACCGGTTTAGATTTTTTTTTTCCTCATTTCCTACCATGAACTTGCATATAGCAAGAATCAAACCACACCTATGAACTTGATGGTTTTATCTACAGCAAGCAGCCAAATGATATTCCAAGAACCCATCAGTCATAGCATGGAAGATAAATGGGTCAAACAGTTCAGTACCTGATGCTGAACTTGATGGCACCACTTAACCTACAAACAATGACAAACTAAATTAACTGAGAGTTCCTTTGGCTGTTTGAAGCGTCCATGGTTTCCAAATGCCTTTTCTGCATCATAGAAAATGCAACAGATATAACGAAGAAATTGCTATCCAAGACAAATTTCATAACCTAAAAGGATGTAACTATGTACCTCTTGAATGTTTTGTCCTCTGATAGATTATAGATTACCACCGGTTCCTATTTCAAAGAACACACCGGTAAACATCAATGCTGACAGGATACAACTAAAAATCGCTGTGACAGATTAGCCATAGATAAAGATTTTTAGTTAATATGGATTTCGAACAAATTTTAATAAGAAATCAAGGGTAAATGCAACAAACCAGAAGGAGAGGAAGGCTCCGTGGGCCGTTTCCCGCAAATCCAGAGACTACCAGTCAGATCCGGCAACCATAGCCATTGTTTGGTCACGAGAGGAAGTGAATGGGTGGAGGAGCATAAGGCAACTGCGGGGTAAAGGAGGAGAACTGGCCTAGGGCATGGAGGAGCCGCCGCTCATCAGCAGATGGTCGGGCACGCGGGGGAGGTGAACAAGCGGCCGGTGGTTCAAGGAGAAGAGCGGAGGGAAGGGATGGAAGTGGCACCACAGCGGCTGGTGGAGGGTGTAAAGGAGGAGGACTGTCTTGGGGCATGGAGAAGCCGCCGCTCATCAATAAATGGCCAGGCACGCTGGGGAGGCGAACAGGCGGCCAGTGGTTGGAGGAGAAGAGCGGAGGGAAGGGGCAGTGGTGGCACGGCGGCGGCTGGTGGAGGGGGTAAAGGAGGAGGACCGCCTTGGGGCATAGAGGAGCCGCTCATCAGCAGATGGTCGGGCACATGGGGAAGGCAAATAGGCGGCCGGTGGTTGGAGGAGAAGAGCGGAGGGAAGGGGCGATGGCAGCGCTGCGGCCACTGGTAGAGCGGCTAGGGTTTGGACAGGCGGGAGGACATCGGGTTGAGTACTAAAAAACTAAGGGGGCTAAACACAAAAACGACGAAGCGAGGGTCGGCCAATCGAACGGGCGTGAAGGTTTGAGGGCGTGTGTGAAAATTCCAAAAACCGGATGTTTTTTTGCAAAATCGTCAGCGCTGGACGACCGGATCGCCACGAACACGCGATCGGATGACCGACATTTTAGCGGCGACGTGGACAGCATGAGAGGTGCCCATTTTAAGGGCTATAATATATAGTATATTAGGTTGACTTATATATTGCATTTTCTTTTTAATGGAGTAGCAGACCTTCTATCTTTATTTAAAAGAATATTCTAGAGATTTAGTGTTGGAAGCCATTAGGGGACAGTATATATCGTCCCTAGCATAGCTACAGTATAGAATAGGACAAAATAAATGTAAACCGTAGGTGAATCAGAGTGAACCATACGTGAACTAGTATGGGTTAACCTGGGTGAATCAAGGGTAAACCATAGGTGAATCAGGACGAATCAAAGGTGAACCAGAGATAAACCATGATGTGTTAGGGGTGAACATGATGTGTCAGGGTGAACCATGTTTGTGAACTATAATACGTCGTGGTGAACCATGTAACTCTAACTGTCACGCCCCTTACCGACTCCTAGAAACTCTAGCCGTGCGCGTGCGGTGCTAGCACACTAGAGCATGGCGTTTCGGCCTTGAACGTGTGAATACCGTAGAGGAGCTGCTGCTGCTGTTGCTGCGGCGCTAATCGGTGACAAGGAAGAGAATGTCAGCAAAATTGACTACTTCCTCTACGGCAGTTCCTACAACATTACTGCGGTGGTGATCGACAAGGAGGGAATGTTCGGCTCGACGTGAACAACAACTTTTAGTACCTTGATGTGTGCGACGTCGGACTCAGCTACTCTGACTCTCATTCCGTTGCAACTGCGTGTCAGGGATAACAATCTGTGATCCTCAACTTGCATAATGTTCTGGGTGTTCGCGGTAAAAATTTTTAAAATTGCGCTAACGTAGCCTACCCGTTTCCCTTCATGAGGAAACAAGAATCAATTCCTTCGTCAACAGGGGATGATGTGAAGCAGGTACCTTATTGAAGACCTAAAATTTTCAGAAATATTATGCCATGCTTTAGATTCTAGCAAATCCAATCCAATGTTAAGATGTCAACCAATTGTTGGCCTGGCTAGCCTTGTAGCAAACTCAATGCCATGACTTAAAATCTTGCGGCTGCATGCCTGAGATATTAATCTCGATCTTCATCGTGGCGGCGGCAGGAAATGGTGGCAGATGCGGTGAGACCATAAGAATCGGGTAACTGGCGGATTGTGGAGTGGCTTGTGGCTGAGCACGAAGAGACTGTTACAACGTGCTTTGAGATTTGCATGGATCAAACGGCTATTCGCTATCCCGTCGGACAGCTTAGGGACGGTACACCGTTCTCTAGCATTTCTGTTTAGTTTTATCCCTGGTGCATGCAAGGAGATTACCCCGATTTTCCACACCATTCAAAACGGAAAATAAACTTTGGACGGTGCTAGAGAGTTGGAACTCGAACCATGTACGAAATTAGCGACCTAGCAACCGAGTGTTGAAATGCGTTTGATGGTGCCAACATACACAAACTCCTCAGATATTTCCACCGATCCGAAGAAAACAAAAGAGAAAAAATCAACGTGATGTTTGCGATCTTTCAGGTTCCATTGGAGTACAAAACAAGTTTTACACGTCTAAAAATCAGCTTGAAGCTTCATACGGACCCATTTCCCAAGTTTGCAGCCTAAAACTTGAATCCCGAACGTGAGTTTCCAGCGAGTATCTTTTTTTATTTTTTTAAATGAGTTTCCAGTGAATTCCAAGCAAAGTTTCTTTTTTACTGAGTCCAAAAACAAAGTTCGATGACGTATCTTTGAAGGTTCGGAACACACCTGCTCAACACCTCCTTCCATCTCGAATTTTTTGAATTTTTATATTTATCTTTATTAAAAATTAAAAAAATAATATACCATTTAAAAAAATAAAAAACCTAGCCTCCTCTTGCCCAACGGTTGGGCGGGTAATAATTTTTTGCTTGACCGTTGGGCAGTAAATGCGTCGGACAAATCCCGCCCGATGGTTGGGCGGGGAATCAAAAAATTCGTCCAATGGACAGGCAGGATTCTCGCGCGGACAATTCCCACCCAATGAACTGGTGATTTTTGCATAATATAAGTGTGCGGCAGCGTGCCGACTGAGGGAAAGAGACCGGGAGGGAAAGAGAGAAAGAGAGAGTGGAAGGGAGAAAGAGAGAGAGAAAGGGACGAAGAGAGAGAGGGGGAGGAAGGGAGAGACGAAAAAAAGCAGAAAAAAAGTAAATTGTTTTTAGAGTTTTGTAATGTAGATTAATTTAAAACCAGGTAGGTTAGCTATACGGATAATATTATTTATTTTAGGTTAATTAGTTTAGAATATTGGTGGCAATATTATTTATGGTAATTAGAAATGTGAAATAATTAGGACATAATATAGGGCCACTTGGCTAGGGCATTAGTGTTTAGGACATGATTTAGGTTATTATTTACGTTACATTGCTAGGGCATTATTTAGGGTAGATTTTTAGCGCAATATTTACGGCATTATATCTGGCCTTTTTAAGGGTAATTGGTTGGCGGCATTATATACGCCATGTTGTAGACAAGACGTTTAGGATAATTTATACGCTATTAATTAGGGTAATATGTTGACGACATTATATGTACATATGTTTACGGTTAGATCAATTACCTGCACCCAAGTGGGATAGATCTATTAAGGGTAAAAGTGGTAGGAAATAATTTAGGGTAATATGTTAATAAAATTATATTTTATAGTATGTGCGTCAAATTGTTCATGTTGCAATAAAACCCAAAAGCAGCCAGCATTTCGTTAATTGCATGAGCCATTGGTTATACTAACTACGCATTGGTTACACTTCCTCTTCTTCGAACTTACATTGACTATTTATTTCCTACTGTAGAGCGTTCTTCTCCAGACTACCGCATCGCACCTATGGCATCACAACGCTCTACGAACGGTTGGATCAGGCAAGCTTGGTGGGAGTCAAATTGTCCTGGATGCCTATTCGGACGAGAGCTAATTACCACACAGGGCCAACCATGATTAGAGACCCAAACTTTTACAGGGATGGCTACGGTGCGCACATAGAGTGGACACAGTTGTTCAAACCTTTGACCATGTAGCCGAAGGTTGAACCGATCCTATCAAGACCCTGTATATCTTTGCGGATGCCACTACTCCTGCGGACCGAATTCCAAAGTTCTTCGTCGAAGAGCCATCATGCAAGAGGCCTACCCTGTGTACTACGACACAGAGTGGGAAGCAACTGCTCGGTGTTCGGCCACCTGGTGTTCATGCCAATGCCACAACCCTTTCACCCGTTAATGGTGACCACCCATACATGATATTGCATCCCCTATGTCATTTGTGCTTTCCGATTAAAATGTGTTACTTATCTATTTTTCAAATCCCATAAATACGCGACGTCCATAGTCATGTGCCTATTTCATGTACATGTATATCCAAAATGGTTGCTTCCTTTTCAACATGCCACGACCCACATGTGTATTTCATGCCTTCGTACCTACAGTCACCAAAAATTCGCATGCGTCGAAGCACACATATGACTACTGTCCAAACGTTGCTTGCATAACCGTACCACGTCCAATGTCACTTTGGTCTGACAAAGTCCTACTTCACGTGCGCGCGGTACGGTCGTGCACATGGGTTGGTCTGGAAGCAAAAAAATTCGCCCGACCATTGGGTAGGTTTTTAGTGCGCATTGAATGGGCGAGTTTTGCGGCTATTTCAGGCACACAGTTGCTGCCTCGCACCGCACGCCGACTGAGCGATAGGGGAACGGAGAAAGAGAGGAAGGGAGAAACGAATGGACGAAGAGAGCAAGTGAGAAAGAGAGAGGAAGATAGGGACGAAGAGAGAGAGGGGGGAAGGGAGTAGGAGGGGACCGGGTGCTCTCCCCGACGCTGCCGTTGTTTCTTTCCTGACGCTCGCAGGTAGCACCGGTGATTCTTCACTACGGCACACCATCGCCCTGGCCATTCATTGCTCCCTACAACAGGTAAATCTTTCCTCTGAAAGCCCAACGCGGCAGGGCAGAGGGCGCTGGTCGATGTCCAAGCACCGCTCGTCTCCTCGGTGGCAGAAGTGCTGCCAACAACCTCGGTGTTAGAGAGACGAGCGCCGAGCGAGGGGACTGCTCGCTGCCCTTCTCTGGCACAGCAGCATCACCGTCATAGCCGGAGCCGTCCGTCCAGCTCACCTCAGCGGACCAACAATTCATCAAACGACTCCGGCTCCGACGACGATGTTGTTGTGCCAGAGAAAGGCAGCGAGGAGTCCCCTCGCCCGGTGCTCGCCTCTCTCACACAGAGGCGGTGGGCAGCGCTTCTGCTATCGAGACAGCGAGCGGCGCATCTACATCACTAGCGGCCTCTGTCCAGCCGCGAGCGGCTTTTTGGACATATGTCACCGGACTGTCGGGCAGGTTTTAAATCCAGCCCGACCAACGGGCGGGTTTTCAATCCAGCTCGACTGTCGGGCGACCTTTTAAATCTAGCCCGACTGTTGGGCGGCTTTTATTTCTAGCCCGACAGTCGGGCGGGAGGAGGCTATTTATTTAATTTTCATAAACGGTGTATTATTTTTTAATTTTGAATAAAAATAAATATAAAAATTCAAAAATTTCATCCATCTCATGGTTTAGGAAGAGCAGGGAGTTGGGCTAGCCTTTTTTGGTTGCCTCGGTATGGTCTGAATTCGGTAGCCTGAAGCACGATACAACATAAAATAATATGGGCCAGGCTGGCATGGCTCAAATGGCGTGTCGAGCTATGCCTAATTTCCTGGCACGATGGGCTGCTCGGCCTGGCACAGATGGCTGGGCCATGATTGGGCTGGCACGACCCAAAATAAGACCCGACCTCTCCTCCCCATGTTTAATCCCCTTCCTATTCTAATTAATCATCTCCTGTACCTAGTCATCCAATCCCCGTGATCCTATCCCTAACCCTAGCCTAGGTGATGGCGCGGGCACCAGGCCATAGCCCAAAAATAAGGCCTGACCTTGTCCAAACATGGCTAGGCCGTGCTTAGGTTGGCACGACCAAAATAAGGCTCGGCCTCTCCTCCCTACAGCCAGTCCCCTTCTAGTTCTAATTAACCACCTCATATGCCTAGTTGTCCAATCCCTATGACCCTATCCCTAACCCTAACCTAGGCAATGGCACGGGCACCAGGCGGCAGCTTTGTCCCTAGGCTTGAGTAGGTAATGTGCTACCCAAGGATGAAAACGGCTTCGTACCGTATCCCATACCTAATTTAAGTAAAACGGTAACTATTTTTAGTACTCGATAGATACGGATATGAGTACTACCTGAATTTTTTTGTTGTGGATATGGATAAGATACGAGATGGTTAATACCTGACGGATATGGGTAGGATACTGATACCCGGACAAATAATACAACCGGGTAACCTGTTATCTATGTTGCCAGGCCCAAGCCGTCTACTCTTCAGGCCCATAAGGCATCAGCCCATGCGCGTTACAAGCCAGTTTGGGATTTTTTTTATATTATTTTTAATTTAAAATTTTTTAAATGCCCGCCCGCCCCGTGATTTTCCATTTTTGGGCGCCCGTCACCCGTGGGCCGGGCGATCGCCCATGCCACGGGCGACGGGTACCAAGCCGTGGCTCATAATCGACGCTGCGTCGCGACGGCGTTGCAGATGAGAAAACTCGGCCGCCCGGCTCATGGGCGATCGCCTGTGCCAAGGGCTAACGAGCCTTCTCCACTATATTTTACAAATGTTACATATATATAATGCTTATAACATATAAAATATATAAAAAGTATATATATTATCAATATATATTATAACATATAACTATTATATATGATATGTTATATATAATAGTTATAACATATGTAATATATATAAAAGTATATATGTTATATATAATATTTATGTACATATAGAACATATGTATAATGTATATTATATATAGGGTCTACCGAATCTGCGTGGTCGGAAATTAGGGTTTAGGAAGGGAGAAAATTTTGTTATTTTTTATGAAAAGGGCCGACAGTTTTAATTTTCATCTTTTGTATTATTAGAATTATAAAGAATAAATGTTCCTCTTGTCGCAAAATATTCCTCGCATGCCAGCAGTTATAGCGTTTAAAATAGAGTGCTCTCAGAAAAATTTTATTGTCCACATTAGCATTACACGGTAGTTCATATTGAGTACAACGGGGATATTTCCCTGTCGGTAGCATAATTCGCCACCTTCACCCGCAAGATGCATGGGTGGTTACCATGGACCGGTGAAAGGGTTGTGGCATTGGCATGAACACCAAGTGGCCGCGACACCGAAAGCGCCGCTTCCTATTCCGTGTCGTAGTACACGGGTAGGTCTCTTGCATGATGGCTCTTCGACGTAGGACTTCAGCGTTGGGTGTGCCGGGGTAGTGGCATCCGCATAGACATGCACGGTCCTAACATGATCGATTCGGCTGATAGTATTGGTCCAGCACTGCCTGGTTGTACGATTGACTTGCCGGCATGGATTGCCTAGGAGGCCGGGAAGGCCGTGCGAACCTTTGCCAGCATTCTGACTGCGGCAACCCTCCTGTAGCATCCACTCTAGTCTGCAAGCGATCGATTCTTGCGTGCAGGTATATTATGTAGGTGTACGCCGCCGCCGCACGGCCATCCATCCAAATGAGTCCAACCGCAGGTGACGTCTGGTAACTAGAAATAAGAGAACTGATAAGTAACTTGTATATGCGGTAGCATAGCGTAAAAAGGAGGGAACTTACGTTGTAATCTGGGCATCGGTAGAACCTGCGACCAGTGAACGCCTCGTGCACATGGTCAAACCACTGCACAACGGCGGGGTTCCCACATTCGCATGTCGGCCAGTCGAAAATGGACGCAAAGTGACGATCTCGTAGCAAAGAAGGGCCATCTCTCTAGTCTACATATTGTATGACATGCATATCGTCCGAAGGAGGACGAGTATGCTCTCCAGGCCTAAAAGACTCCCACCATGCATTAGGCACATATGGCCGTGAAGAGACGCCCCAACTCGCCATGAACTATGAAGCAGTAAGCTCTCAGGAAAGTTGTAGCGCAGAGGACCCGAAGGTAGAAGGTTTTTATAGCGAAGTCTGGCAGGTGTATAGACGGAGTTCATGGAAGCGCACGATCCTCACGATTCGCCGCTGCAGATTGATGTGACTAGACGGTGGAAAGCGGGATCATGGTCAAGACCGCAGTTGAAATAATTGATGGCCGCCGCAGTTGATGTGACCGGGCGGTGCAAAGGGTTGGTTGCCAAGAGCGGCGGCGACCAAGATCTTGATGTTCCGCCGCAGCTTGATGTGATCGACGGTGGAAAGTAGGACTGCTGGTCAGCAGTGGAGTGAAATAATTGATGGCCGCTGCAGTTGATGTGACCGGGCAGTGCGAGAATCGATATGAATGGCGCGGGTCATCACATTGTCTGTAAGGACTTTACTTTATTACTCTTTTGTTACTGATATAATGTATATTCAATTATTCACTGTGGTAGGTATGATGTTATTCCGTTTTACTGGAACAGTTTGTATTAAGATTTGATTTCAAAGATTGGAAGGTACCATCTTGATCATGCAGTTGTCAATTGTTGCGGCCACATAACCGAAAAATCCAAAAAAATGCATAAGTAAATGACGTCGACGATTCAAATTATGCGCTACAGAAGTACACAAAGTAGTGCAGTACATCGTCAAAAAAAGGAAAAGAAGTCAGGGGACAAGTGCAGTACATAGTCTAGTCCAAGTACAACATACACGCCGGTCACTGACGTGTGTGCTTCCTAATCTGGTCCTCGGGGTATGTGAACTGGTCTGGAGGATGGACATCCCTCCTGGGCTCGCCATGGTTCAATGGTGTCGAGGGATCCTCGTCTGCGGACGGCCGAGTAGGGGCGAGCGGAGCCCTGTGCAACCGTGACAGCCGAGGTAGTCTCCGCGAGAGCCATCGATCTAGGTCCTCGCTATTCAAAGATCGCCGACGCTGCCGCCAGAAGACGTACTCGCATTGAAGGAAACACATGACAATCAAGAAGACATTGCAACGCAGACGCATTAAAACATTATATAGCGGTGTTATCATTGCTCACCTCCTCGCTAGTCCGAGTAGAAGGGATCGCGGCTGACTCGGTGGGCCAAGGTGCCCATCCGTCTTTGCAGAGGTGGTGCAAATACAGGCAAGAAGAGTCGGGCCTCGCCCATCCCAACCTCCCCAGCCCTGCTGATGGGGTGGTGCAGCACGCCAATTGCGGTCAGTATCTGTCCTTTGTATTTACTTGTCAGGAAGGTGCCGTCCATACAGACACGGCCACAAAGGCTGAAGGCATTTATGCAAGCTCCAGTCAGGCGAAAAATGCACGCCGCAGACCCACTTGCCCTCATGGACACCACTAGCTGGATACTCTTTCATGTCTATGTACGTTCCGGGGTTCCTGAATGCTATTGCCCTAAGCATGTGAACCACGTTCTCGTACGATGCCTCGTACGTCCCAAACCTAACCTCCAACGCCTTCCTCTTTGCCCTCCAAACCTTCCCGTAATCCATTGTGTACTTATATCTCTCCTCCACGGCTCGAATGATATCTTTATCTGGCATTTGAGGATTACCCACAATCTCTCCATACAGAACATTAGCCACCCAAGTTGATGAAAGGTTGCGGTGCACTTGCTCAGCTTCCTCCAGTATACACTCGTGTTGCACCACTATGGAGCACTCCCAGTAGTCCTTCCACTTCCTCTCAGACGCATGCACCCGCCACGGCGGCTTGTCATTCATGCATTTCACGTCAGACTTCTCTTGCTAGACTTCACCACCTTGAATCGACGGCAGATAGACATTGCCCAAGATTTCACCTGATTCAAAGAATGATTCCTTGTCCTTGTATATGGCTCCTGCAGGACCTCGTTCAAGACGGTACTCCCATGCGCCATGGCTCCCTTCATTCATCGTTAATCGCCGAAATTGTAATTGCTCCATGTGCTTGGGGCGGGGACATCGAGGACATTAACCTCCTCGTCGGACCGGGTCATCATCCCAAGCAACTCTTCATCCTCTCGGTCCTCCGCCTCCATCATATTCACTATGATCTCCACCTCTTCCCCTTCTTCTGCCACCCCCCTCGCCTCTACGCCTGCACCCCCTCCTCCTGCGCCTCGTCTGGTAGTTCCTCTTGCGCCTCGTCCGCATCGCCAACATGGTCATCACCACCCTCTCCACTACAATCTCCCATGCTTGTGCCATGTCCCTCCATTGTGTCCACCTCCTCATCTTGCGCCGCACTACCGAAGTTTACTATCTGGTAGCATTGAACCAAGAATATAAGGGCCAACCACGCCTGCAAAGGCATTTTCTACGATCTTCTCCAATTGTGTGTTCCTTTTATAGGAAACAACTCTCCAAAAAAACCTTCATGGGCACGACTCACCACGGCTTTGACACGCAGCCGACATGTATGTGCATCTAGGCCGAACAACCGAAACAACCATTCTATTATCCACCGATATGTCCTCTCGCTCACCCTAGAGATACCCCGCATGACAGAGGGAAATGCCGATAGATCCACTCCATTTGGCCCTTCCGCTATCTCTCCATCTCCGTAAAATATTTGGAAATATAATTTTTCTGACATTTTGCCTATAACATATGATGAACCGTACTATTAGTTAGTGTATATTTAATTATCATAAAATAATATTATGTATTATTTACCATAACAAAGACCGCAAGCAAAATTATCTATTTAATATATAAATTACGTCTATAATATCAAATTTATATTATACATCGTGTGCCTATCCTAACATGTCTTCAGTTAATATATAAATTACATCTATTTATGTCTAAATTAACTCCATTGTTTTAAATAACCCTATTGTCACGATTTTTTATTTTTCTATAATCTACTAAAAATTTTAACGGTAACTACATCCATGAATAACAAAATTATCTACATATTTCATGTGTCACTATTCTACCATTTTTCCAATCATCAAATTAACGTGTGACCATCCTAACTTGTCTTCAATTAAAATTTTAAAATTACACGTATTTATATCAGCTATGCGCGTAAATAACAAAATTATTTACATATATTTAACGTGTGACTATCCTACCATGTTTTCAATAAAAATTTTAATTATCCATATTATATCCACTATCTAAATCAATAATCAATTTTTAATCATAATATCAACTATCTAAATCAATAATACATTTTAATTATAATGATTTATATCAACTATCGGTGATCAATAATAAAATTATATTTATTTAATATGTGACTATCCTACCATGTTTTTAACTCGTAAATTAAAATTACGTAATTACACTACTAAATTACTTAAAAATTAACTTACCAAAACGACTTGCCGTGATCCAATTTTTCCTCTCTCCTTTTTTTCCCTTTTTTCTCTTCCTTTTTCCACCTTTTTTCTCTCTTTTCTTTCTTTTCTCCTCTTCTCCTCTCTTTCTTTTCCTCTCTTTCTTCTTCCTTCCTTCTCTTCTTTTCCTTCTTCTTCCTCTTCTCGCCAAGTGCACCGGCACCACCACATGTTAAATAGCTGTCCTGGCCGCCTCGCTCGGCGACGCCCGTGGGGCGGGCGACATTAATCTGGTCGCCTAACGGCCAACCGGCACAAGACTAATCTGCTAAGAACGGCTAGGCCGACGCCGTTTATACAAGACGCGTCCGTCGCCCGTGGCATGGGCGATCGCCCGGCCCACGGGCGACGGGCGCCCAAAATTGGAAAATTGCGGGCCGGGCGGGCATTTAAAAAATTTTGAATTAAAAATAATATAAAAAAATTCCCAGTTTGACCACGACTCATCCCACCAATCGGCCCAACCCATCAAGGATGCGGCCTGCGGCAGCGCGGCTGGTGCTGCGCGCTTACGGTTTACACGGGTGCATGAAATATTGCCCAGCTCAAGCGCGTTGCTAAAGTGCCTGTCACTAATGATGATGCATGCATTTGCTGCCGTGAATACCGGATGCATGCATGCCTTTTTGGTTCTTTCTTACTAATTCTTTCATGCATATGTCGTGGTTGCTTGAGAGCCATTGACGTGGAAGATATCAACATCTTCACTATCTTAAATTTGATCTTGAAGAGGTTGAAAGTTTTAATTTATGTTTTGGCGTGATGTGATGCTACGATGAGACAGTCGATTATTATGTGCTGGTTGCTATATTAGATTATTTTCATCATGTTTGATATGTAGCGTGATTCGCTTACTATCCAGTCAGATATCCATTATCCCTATTTGATCCGAATTTGCATCCGTTTTTTACCAGTTCAGAAATATCTAATTTCGTATCTGTATCCTATCCAAATTTAGCACTACTTGATTCCATATCCGTCTTTAAGAAAAAAATACCAATTCAATATAGAAATACTTCTAGCTAATACCCGATTATATTCGACCCGGTTTCACCCAGCCACCCTATTACAGGATTCTTGAGTAGTTTTTTTAATAATTCGTGGAGTTGTTTTTTTTTAAAAAAATTCGCGGGGTAGTTACTAGCTAGTTTTTCCCTTAGAGCATCCATACCAGAAACATTATCCCCGCTACTCTAAAACACTATTCATCACAAAACTCTATCTATCGCCTAAAATTCCTTCATGCTTTACACTATAACATAAAAGATTCCTTCACTCCACCAAAAACCCTATCTTCGCTAAGTCAGCGCTACAGTGTTTATAAGGTTTTTGCTACGGATACTCTTAACCTGCCTTTCTTCGCCACCTCCTCCTGCTCCTCTCCTCCCCAACTTCCGGACCCAAAACCCCCCAAAATCCAATCTTTCTGCTCCTGCGTCTTCAAATTCCAATCTTTTTGTTGGTTCTCTTTTTTTTCTTTTGCCCCGATCGATCAAGCCGAGGAGGATACCAATCCAATTGCTAGCTAGGTTTCGCGAGTTGCAGGGTTTAGTCGCGAATTGGAGCGTGGGGGCTTCGACCCAATGGGCGGCGATGTTGCGGTTGCTAGTGTACAAGGCTCCTCTGGGGTCAGCCGCCACGGAGGTTTGTCATGGAGAAGAATAGCCTCAAGGTGATGGCACCCAAAGGGCTCAAGGGTACCCACGAGTAGTCTTTGAATTGGTAGTCTTGCAAGACGACGCCGAGTTCGTCGTGCCTGCCAAATGAAATGTCAAGACGGCCGAATAACTCTTCGGTACGTCTTGTCGCCTGGACATCTAAAACTAAGGTCCGACATGGCCCAAAGGCACGGCCATGAAAGCACTACCAAACAACAAAAAAGCAGGTGAAAACTATTTTTATAAATTCATATGTTACTCAAATGAAAAAGTTGTCAACACGAAAACGATTCGTCTCGAAATTCTCTACAACTTTCGTGTTCAACGAAAATTCATCCAAGCAATGGAAAACATCGAAAAATATGAATTACCAGATATGGTACCGCCGGCCCTACAGCAGGCAGTACACAAAATATTTTTTATAAATTCATACTTTGTTCAAATAAAAAAGTTGTCAACATGAAAAAGATGCGTCTCGAAATTCTCTACAACTTTCGTGTTGAACCGAAATTCATACGAACAAAGAAAAACCTTGAAAAAAATTATTTACTGACCGTGCCTCAGTTCGGGCCGGCCCGAGCACGGCCCAAACAGTCGGGCCGGGCCAGGTGGCCCGATGTGCCTGATTTCCAGGCCTGGCCCGGCACGCCATTCGGGCCGTGCTGGCCCAGCCCATTCTTCTTCGTGCCCGTACCATGCTTTGGGCCTAAAAAATCAGGCCGTGCCCGTGCTGGCCCAGACGGCCCGGCCCAAACTCCCAGCACTACCTACGAGTGCACCATTGGGAACTTCGGCGTGCCACAGTACGGTGGCACCATGGTCGGCGTTGATGGTCTCAGGACCAAATCGACAACGCCCTGCCACTCTGTAGCTGATACGGCAAAGTTCAGAGAAAACGTACAGAGGAAGAACAGAGAATGCTAGCTAGCAGTTTGGGGGCAATTCTTCTCTTTCTATTACTCTGAATAAAAGTGCGCTACCTATTACAAAATGGAAACACAGATACTTGACTAAGGACTCAACCCAAGATCCACTAAAAACGGTAACAACCTGAACTTGCACACCGCACGATTAACACAACTCACGCACACGGGTGCCGGACTTGCCGCCCAGCGCCTTGTTCCTCCACCTGCCTCCGCATTGCTTAGATGACAAAGTCAAAGCTGAATTATTCCAAAAGTCTCCCCCTTAATTCTGGCTTAACTCAAGATCATGAACACCCAACTGATGTCGCATTACTGCCAGTTTGTTTCCAGGTAAAGCTTTGGTGAGAGCATCAGCCCGCTGCTCATCAGTGTACACAAATTCAACCGCAATCTGCCCATTCTCAACACACTCCCTGATAAAATGGAATTTTGTATCAATATGCTTGCTACGTCCATGAAAAACGGGGTTCTTCATCAGGGCTATGGCTGACTTGTTGTCAATGTATAGCTTCACCGGTTTCACTTTTCTTCCTGTCAGCTCTGCAAGCAAATTTTTCAGCCACAGCGCTTGGCAAGCTGCTGCAGTAGCAGCCATGAACTCTGCCTCGCAGGAAGAAAGAGCAACTGTCCTCTGTTTTTGGGAACCCCATGACACAAGATTACCATTGAAATAAAATGCCATCCCTCCGGTGCTTTCCCGATCATCAAGATCTCTGGCCAAGTTGCTGTCACTATAACCGATGATCTTTTCTTCTTCTGTTCCTTGCACATACACCAGCCCGAAATTGACAGTACCCTTCAAGTACCTTAGGATCTGCTTCATAGCTTTGTGATGCATCATCGTGGGCCTCTCCATGAATCTGCTGGCCACCCCAACTGCAAAGGAGAGATCGGGTCTTGTGTGTAGCAAGTACCTTAAACAACCAATGACTCGACGATATTCTGTCACGTCAACTGGTTCACCATCAGTGTCTTTGTGCAATACCACCTTTTGCTCCATTGGATACTTGGTTGCATTGCATTCACCCATGCCAAACTGATCAAGCACCTTCCTAGCATAAGCTGTCTGCTTCAATGTCACTCGGTTATCCTCTTGGCACACCTCTATACCAAGGTAATAAGTGAGCAGACCGAGATCACTCATTTCAAACTCTTGCATATCATTTGAAGTTTAAACAAACCAATCTCTTCAGGTTTTTCTCCAGTTACAATGAGGTCATCTACATAAACCCCAACAATCAAGCTAGCTTCACCTTCCCCTCGTATGTACACAGCCTGCTCCTGTGCACATCTAGTGAAATTTAGCCTTTTCAAGCTCCTGTCCAGCTTAAGATTCCAAGCTCGAGGTGCCTGTCGAAGTCCATACAGAGCCTTCCTCAGGTTATACACCTTCTGCTCCTTCCCTTAGTGATAAAGCCTTCAGGTTGACTCACATATACTTCTTCTTCCAATTCCCCATTGAGAAATGCTGATTTCACATCAAGATGATGGATTTTCCAACAAAGATTGGCAGCAATTGCAAATATTAGCTTCAGAGTGTCAAATCTAGCCAAAGGTGCATATACCTCCTCATAATCTACACCTTGTTTTTGAACATAACCCTTTGCTACCAATCTAGCCTTGTGTTTTATCACCAATCCTTCTGCATTCCTCTTGAGCTTATAAACCCATTTTAGCCCTATGGGTTTGTGCCCCATTGGCAAATCAGTGAGAGTCCAGGTCCTGTTTTTCTCAATGGACTCAATCTTTGTCTCCATAGCTCTCTCCCACTCTGCATGTCTGTCACATACCCAAAATTATAAATTTGGCATAAAAATTTTTCTCAAAAGTCATAAATATATTTTTATAACCATTCCTAATTTTTAAATAATTTTCTAAACTTAACTCCTATTTATTTTCTAAAGAAAATATCCTATATCTCTTTTTCCAAAAATATAAATCCCATAAATAATAAATATTATTTCATATTTGGATTCTACTCATTTTTCTGAATTTTTAGAAATTTATTTCATATTTTTCTGAGTTATATACTATTTTCTATAAATTTTTAAAGCCCTAAATAATTTCTGAAAAATCTTTTCCTTTTAAATCCAGACTTTCCTTTTTAGGCAAACACTAGGAATACGCTTTCCATTTTTGGAAGTACGTTTCCACTTAAAATATCCCATGCCTCTCTATCACTGGCAACGTGACCCCACATGTCAGTCCCTATTTAGAATCCAACGGCGCCCACCACCTAGCCTTCAATCCAACGGCCGCCCCTTGTCTTCCTCCTCCCACCGTTTCACTGCTCTCAGCACCGCCATGCCTAGCCCGCCGATGCTGCCGCCACCCATGGAAACTCACCGCCACTGCCGTTTTCCCCCTCCCCTGCCCTGGTTTAGCCGCCACGGGGTAGCCCTCGTCGCCGTTGACTCCCTAAGCCACCTCACTGCCCTCATCCTCCCTCAAACAACCCGTCAATCCGACGCCGCCACCTTGTAGCACTGCCACCATCATGAGCTTAACTAAACTTGCCCGCCACTCCATTTCGACCTATAAAAACTCACCTCCGACGCCGCAACTTCCTCAAGTTCCCTTATTTGCCATTCATTTCCCCTCAGCCGCCCCAAACCGCTGTCTCCACCGCTCTCTTCTTTAACTCCGGCGACCTCTCCTCTCGTCATTTCCAACCCCATTAACCCCAATTCCTATAAGACAAAACACTCTACACCCCATTGCGAACCTAACCCATTCCCTACCAAAGCCCGATACCCATTGGAACTCTCCACCACCGCCGTCCCATTAATCCCACCGTCATCTTCTAGCCGCCAGACCACCTTAGACCATCCTAAACCCTGCTATGGCCACCAAACACATCTACATGACTCCAATTCCACAAATTACCCACATTGCTCATCAGGCCTCCGCCATCGCCGGTGATCCTCTCCATTGTTCTCTGCTTTATTTTTCGCCATCGCCAACCGGCCCCCCGCCACCACCTCACCGCCACCTCCCACTACTCAACCGACCCAAGATGTCACCACCTGCACCCAAGCCCATGCACGCCTCCTTCGTGATGCTTGGGCCCCATATGTCGCCTTTTCATCGTTTAATGGGCCAAGCCCATTATCAATAGCCTAGTAAAAGTAGAAATCCCTTTTCTATTTTTATTTTCCATTCAAACTTATATATTTTATTTAACCATTAAAACCCTTCCAAAAATATTCCAAAAATTCATGAAAATCTAAAATAAACTAAAGAATTATATAAAAATATAAAAGACCATATTTTTCTAATAAAATAAACCTAAATAAATCATTCTACTCTCTTCTTTATATATTAAAACATTTTAATTAAAGAATATAGAAGTAAAATTAGTAAAACTTCCAATATAAAAGTCACTCAAAATAATATCTTATATTTAGAAATAATACTTTAACATTTTTAAAACCTATACAAATCCAAATTTGAACTTAAAAACCCTTTCTTTAATTAAATTAGAATTTCCTAAATATAAAATCTTACTAATAAATTTCACATATCCCACTCAATCATATAGACATTTTCATATAAAATTATAATGCCAAAATTAATAAAGTTAAATAAAAATATTAATATTTCAAAATTAATAATAATTCTCCATAAATAAAAATCACCCTATTATTTCATAACCCTAGCATTATGCTACCCAAAATACCTATTTTTATAAAAAAACCCCTACCCCTTTTTCTTTTAGAGAATATTTTCAAATTTCTAGAAAATCGTACAACCCATCACCTTTTACCCAAACCCTTTTGTCTTGTCGTTTATTTAAAACTTTTCTTATTTGGATATTTATTGGAGTTTCTCTCTTTTTCTATTTTTACAACGTATAGACGACGAACTTCGGAAGCTTTAGTCGAATGTCCAAAAGATATAATAAGTGTGATCCAATCTCCAAATAATGCAGGTTTTCTCCCCTTGAAGGATATTGAATCCCTAATATCTTTTATTATCTATTTATTGCATTTATTTTCTAGTTATTTATTTAAGAATCATCTTTTATTTAAATTATGATATTTAACATTTTATGTAGAATAGATATTCCAAGTCCACAACCAAAAGCCTACCTAAAAAAATTAAACTTAACTATACCTTAGTATAGGAAAAATCTAGATATATAATTATTTCAACAGGTAGGATAGTATTCATTTGTCTTTGGATAGATAATATGATGAATTGAAGACGAAAAACTGAAAAGTATAGGCATGCATTACCATACGGGTAATGGCATGGATAAGGTATTGCCATAGTGTTTTCACAATACCTCTGGAATGCCTACGAGTAGTCACCAGAATGATCGTATGAGGCCGTGCATTGCCAGGATTTGTTTCTGGGATATTGGGCCAGAGTGATTCACATGTTACCGGTTGTGTCTGTGCGGAGGCCAATATCGCCAGGGTTTTTCTCCAATATTTGCGCATGTGCGAAACATTGTAAAACTTGGACTAATGAGAATAGAAATGACATAAATACCGCCCATCCGTATTATCGGCCATATTACGGGTAAAGATGGGCAGGTTCTGCAGAGCTGATAACAAAAACATTAATGGACCATACTTCTGGTATATGAAGTTGTGTCAATCGGGTGATACCTATTTCTATTCAAATAAATCATGAATTTTAAAAAAAGATAATGGTTGTTGATGAGATAAGGATGGAGAAGGAAGTTAATGGTTTACAAACTCATTTAAATGTTTTAGAAAACAATTTTAAATGATGACTAAGTTTTAAAATATTGCATTATATATATTCCAGTTAAATACAGCTTTTACCTTTCTTTGATTCCATTTACATGTAGTTAATATTTCATTTTCTATGGAAACCTGCAAGTACAATTAGTACTTACCCACATTATGTGGGCAATTGCTTATTTTTATGATCAGGATTCACTTTATAATCGGAAATGGACATTACGAAGAAGATTGGAACTCGTACAGGATCGATTTCTAAGGTTTACCTTATGCTCAGGCTTTGCCTGTGGTGTATGGGCATGTATTTTCTTTTTATTACTAGATTATATTTCCACCTCCACTGTAAAATATTTTGTAACATGTAATAATTCAAGCAAGTTGTACTATTTTCTGAATGCAACTGAAATCCTGGACAGTTGGCATTCTAGACATTTTCTGATAAATTTTTACCGGAAATTTGGTCCACCACAATATCCAGCAGCTTCAGCATAGTGAGTTGGCTCACCTAGCTCGAGTAGAAGCAATTCATCTTCAGAATCATCTTGTAACTCAACCCTGCTGGTCTCCTGCATGAGCTCGTGCACATTTCTTAGCTTAAACGGCCCACTCTCACTGCTGCTGCCACTGGTGGCTGAACATGGTGTGCCACGGTTTGGTGTAGCAGGGTCTTGGCATGCAGTTTCTGTCCTCATTGGTGGTGCAGGTGTAGCTACTTGCAGTCCGGCTTGAGTTTCTGCTTGGGAAGCAGCTCGTGCCCGAGCTCTTGTCAGCATCGGCTCTGTTGGTGCCACAGCTCGAGCTCCCACTCTTGTACGCCCTGCCGGTGCACTGACAGGTGGAGCAGGTCCTTGGCTGGTTTCAGAGTTTGGAGATGTAACAAAGCCCCCTGTCTCACCCACAGCAGGTGTGCCAGCTTCTGGTTGTACCATCTCCGGCTCAATGTTCTGCCATTCTTCCACAACAAAATCTGAAACAGCAGCATCACCCAATTCTGCGCTCCAATCCCAACCTGCATTCTCCTCAAATTTGACATCTCTACTGACATGCAGCTTTTGTGTTGAGGATCATATAACCGGTGTGCTTTACACCTATCCTCAACACCCAAATACACCATTTTCACACTGCAGTCATCTAGTTTTTTCAGATGTGGCACAGTAATCTTCACATGAGCCTTGCAACCAAATACACGCAGGTGGGCTAGATGTGGTTTTTTACCTGTCCAAGCTTCAAATGGTGTCCTGTTTCCCATTGATTTGGTTGGCAGCCGGTTCAAAAGATGAACCGAATGCCTCACTGCCTCCCCCCAAAATCTCCCGGGTACTTTCATACTCTTCAACAAGGATCTCGCCATTGCCATGACCGTCCTGTTCCTTCTCTCAACTACCCCATTTTGCTGCGGTGTGTACGGGGCAGTCAAGTGGTGCTCAATACCTGCTTGCTCACACAGCTCATTGAATTCAGTGGAGAGGAACTCGCCACCCCGGTCAGTCCTCAAAGCCTTCACTCGGTGTCCACTGACATTCTCAACTTGCACCTTAAATTTTTCAAATGTGGCACAGGCCTTATTCTTTGCCTTGATAACGTACACCCACATCCATCTAGTGTAGTCATCAACAATAAGCAAAAAATAACTATTACCACTAAGAGTTGATGGTGTGATGGGCCCACAGAGATCTACATGAAGGAGTTGCAGTGGCTTCTCTGCCCGGAAACTTGCAGCTGCAGGAAATGGAGTCCTTGCTTGTTTTGCCACCAAGCACCACTGACACAGCTTCTGTGGATGATTGATCAGCGGTACCTTTGCTGCCATATCCTTCTCTCTGAGCATCTTCAAAGCATGGAAGTTGACATGCCCAAGCCTTGCGTGCCAGAGCCAGGCCGGTTCATCTATGGCCACCATCAAACACACCGGACTAGACAGTTGCAAGTTAATTTTGCAAAGGCGATTGGGATTGCGTCTTACCGACACGAGAAGCTTACCGACACGAGAAGCTGCTCCGGTTCCTTGTCATACACTTGCAGGAAGCCTCCATCCATAATCACCTAGTGGCCAAGCTCTGTTAACTGACCAAGACTTATTATATTGCTGCACAGCTTGGGGATAAAGTAGGCTTCTTGTAGCAGCCACTGCCCCCCATTTTTGCAAGCAAACAACACTGAACCTTTACCCATGATCTGCACTGTTGAACCATCACCGAACCTCACTTTCCTAGTGACACCCTCATCCAAATCATGAAACTTTTCTGTCACCTGTCATATGGTTGCTGGCCCCATCAAGATATCACTCATTTGTGTGAGACATACCTTGTCCAGTGATGTGCAGTTCCGGAGACACCCTTTCTTCATTCAACAGCACCGTGTCTTGGTCTTCTTGCAGCCCTTCTGTGATGGATAACATCAAAGCCGGCTCGGTGTTGTCGACCCATGTGAGGTGTGCTTCTTCCTCCTTCCTCTTGGATCGACATTCAGATGCGTAGTGCCCCATCTTCTCGCAATTGAAGCATTTTATGTGACTTTTCTCACAGTTTTTGCCTCCCGAACCGCTGGTTCCATCCTTGTTCTGCCCAACACCGCGACCATCGCCTCGGCCGCGCCCACGACCACGGCTTCGTCCACCTCGGCCACGGTTGCTGCAGTCACCTTGGATGCCTCCTTTGCCTTTGTTGCCGGATGACAAGTCGTCGGTGAGGTGAGGTACTGAAGTGCGCCAGCGAGACTGCGAAAATCTGTTGGATCAGCAACCGGGGCACCCTCACTGCCAGAAATCTTAGCACAAGTATCCACCGGAGTGTTGCAAAGCTTGCAATCTGCCATGCCAGCGCGGTCCAGGATGTCGATGCAGTACTGCCGTTGACTGAGGAGCAAGCCGGAGGACTGCCGAGACACGCTGATACCGAGAAAGTGGTGTAGAGTTCCAAGATCCATCATGGAGAACTCAGACTGGAGAGATGAGATAGTCCACTGAAGAAGCTTGCTGGAGGACGCAGTAAGGACGATATCATCGACATAGAGCAGCAAGTATACTGTGTCAGTACCTCGGCGACAGATGAAGAGAGAATTGTCGGACTTGGCCTCTGTGAACCCAAGAGTCAACAGAAAAGAGGCAAATCGGCTGTACCAAGCTCGGGGCGCCTGCTTCAAACCATATAGGGACTTGTTGAGGAGGCACACCATGTCGGGGCGAGAGAAGTCAACAAACCCTGGCGGCTGGATGCAATAGACGGTCTCCTGAAGAGTGCCATGGGGGAAGGCATTCTTCACATCAAGCTGATGGACGGACCAGTCGCGAGACACCGCCAAGCTGAGCACTGTGCGAACCGTGGCGGGCTTCACAACTGGACTAAAGGTCTCGTCATAGTCGATGCCCGAGCGCTGCGTGAAACCACGGAGAACCCAGCGAGCCTTGTAACAATCGAGGGTACCGTTGGCGTGAAACTTGTTCTTGAAGAGCCATTTGCCGGTGACGATGTTGGTGCCGGAGGGACATGGGACAAGATCCCACGTGTGGTTGGCGCGGAGGGCATTGATCTCTTTCAGATGGTCGCCGCCAATTCGGGTCACCAAGCGGCCCGATATAGCGCGAATTGGCGAGAGAGGAGTGGCATGAAGATTCAGCCGAGTGATGCCCTTGCGAATGCCGGTCTTGCCACGGGTCGTCATGGCATGCTCGTTGACGACCGGAGAGACGCCGAACTGGAGAGGCATAGCGGGACCGCCGGTTGGCGAAGCTGCGAAACACGTCTTAAGACGGCGACGTGAGGAGTAGCGCCGGGCGCAGGCGGCGATGAGCCATCGGCGCAGAACGGGCTCGCTTGAGCGGGCCGCCACTGCCCGCATGGCGGGAGGACGAGAGAGGTTGTGCTACCGAAGTCCGGCCAATATCAGCCGAGGTCCACCCAGCGAATGGGCGGGAACGCTGGCGCCGCCGATGGGGCAGAGAGAGGCGGCCACGGAGGCAAAGCGGTCCAGCTGGGCGCCGGCTATGTGGGCGCGCAGGCCTGTTGGAGAAGCAACCACGCACGGAGTTCTTTGGCGGCTCGACGCCGAGGCGTGTCGTCTGGAAGAGCCGATGGGTGCCTGTACAGGGGCGGAAAAGTCCTCCAAAAAATCGAGATCAGCAGCAGTTGTAGAAGAGGTCTTGGCAAATGGAAACGAGTGCTCATCAAACACAACATGCCTCGAAATAATAACCCTGTTAGTCACGGGGTCAAGACACCGATACCCTTTGTGGTGGAGTGGATAGCCAAGGAAGACACATCGTGGAGCGAGGCGCGAGTTTGTGGGGGGTGGTGGCGAAAAGGTTGGGGCAGCATTTGCAGCCAAAGACACGAAGGTGTGTATAGGTGGGGTGGACGCCATGCAGTGCGAAGAAAGGCATGTGATGTGCAAGGGTTTTGGTGGGGTGTCTATTAATGAGGTGTGTAGCGGTATGGAGAGCTTTGACCCAAAGGACCCAGGGAGGTTGGCCTGAAAAAGGAGAGAGCGGACTATGTTGTTGAGAGAACGAAGAATACGCTCGGCCTTGCCATTTTGGGGAGAGGTGTTGGGGCATGACATACGCAAGTGAATACCCTTGGTGAGAAAGAAGGTGCGGGCGACAGAGTTGTCGAACTCGCGACCATTGTCGCACTGGACGTTGCGGATGGTGGTGGCGAATTGAGTTTGAACATAAGCAAAAAAATGTGACAGGGTGCAAAAGGTGTCGGATTTAAAGCGAAGCGGGAAGGTCCAAACAAAGTGAGAACAATCATCTAAAATAACAAGATAGTATTTGAATCCCGAAACGCTAATGACAGGAGATGTCCACAAGTCACAATGAATTAACTCAAAATTGGCTGAGGCCCTGCTGAAGGAGGTAGTGGAAAGGAGGCGAATATGGCGACCAAGCTGGCAAGCGTGACAAACGCCGGTGAGGCCTCCTTTGGTCATAGGCACGACGGTGGCAAGACGAGCGAGCGCGTCGTGGCCAATGTGACCAAGACGGCGGTGCCAGAGGGCGCGATTGTCAGCTTGGCCAGAGCGAGAAGGGTCGGCGAATGTGGGGTAGGGCATGATGGAGGGTAGAGGGACCGAGCTATTGAATCTGGCGATCACGGTCCCGTGCGAAGATCCTTCACAGAAAAACCAAAGGGTCAAATTCAACCGCACACCGCTTGTCAATGACAAAGCGTAACGAAATTAAATTTTAATGATGCGCGGAGAGCAAAGGATATCGCTAAGAGTAAAAGAGCGATTTTGGTGGTGAATATGAGAGTGACCTATGGAGAAATAGGAATTGTGGAACCATTGCCGACCACTATGTGTGAGGATTATGAGGTTTGGGAGGTGGGTGGAAGAAAGGATACCCAAGATCGGAGGTCATGTGAGCAATGGCACCCGTGTCCATATACCATTCATTTGTAGTGGGTCGAGGCGCGTCGTGGTGTTGGGCGAGCGTGAGACGCTTGTCCCACTGGGATGGTCGCATCGAACGAACCAGCCTGATCTGCGCAAATGGCGTTAATGGGGTGAGATGGCACTCGCTGGTCGAGGCCCATACGGGCGCCGTAGTAGCCAAGTAGTAGCGCCATTTATTCTTCTTGGAGAGGCATGGGTGGTCCACCGGCTGGGCCGGCGATGGTGGCGCCAGCGAATGGGGAGGCCTGCAGGCGCGGTCCAAGAAGGCCACGGCCCAATGGGCCTAGCCACATGTGGATTGTCTTGCGTAGAAGGGTTCGCGAGGCTAAGCCGGACCGAACGTGGCGCCGACCAGTGTCATCCGGCGCCGCCGGGTGCTCGCTAGTTACCACCGTTGCCACCACCGCCACGGCGCCAGCGGTTGCTTGAGTTCGAGTTGCCGCCGGTGCCGCCGCCTTGACTGCCACCGCCTTGGTTCCGGGCGCCATAACCGATGGAGTGCGCCGGGTTGGAAGCACCGGATTTGCCGCCGTTGCCACCTAGGCTCCACGATGTGTGTCTTCCTTGGCTATCCACTCCACCACAAAGGGTATCGGTGTCTTGACCACGTGACTAACAGGGTTATTATTTCGAGGCATGTTGTGTTTGATGAGCACTCGTTTCCATTTGCCAAGACCTCTTCTACAACTGCTGCTGATCTCGATTTTTTGGAGGACGTTTCCGCCCCTGTACAGGCACCCATCGGCTCTTCCAGACGACACGCCTCGGCGTCGTGCCGCCAAAGAACTCCATTGCGTGTCGCTTCTCCAACAGACCTCGCGCTGCCCACCACTGCCGGCGCCATCGACCGCTTCGCTCATTGGCCGCCCTCCGCTTGTCTCCCCATCACGCCATTCGCCGTTTCACCCATTCGCTTAGGTGGACCTCATTGCCATTTGGGTCGGACTTCATTGGCGCAACCTCTCTCGCGCCTCCTCCATGCGGGCAGTGGCGCCCACTCGGCAGTTCCCCGTTGCCGCCGATGGTTCATCGCCGCCATGCGCGCCGCTTGCTTCCACGTCGCCGTCGCCGACGCGCTTCGCCAACTTCGCCAACCCGGCGGTCCCGCTATGCCTCTCCAGCTCGGCGTCTCTCCGGTCGTCAACGAGCATGCCATGACGACCCGTGGCAAGACCGGCATTCACAAGGGCATCACTCGGCTGAATCTTCATGCCACTCCTCTCTCGCCAATTCCGCACACATATCGGGCCGCCTTGACTGACCCGAATTGGCGGGCGGCCATGCAAGAAGAGATCAATGCCCTCCGCGCCAACCACACGTGGGATCTTGTCCCACGTCCCTCCGGCGCCAACATCGTCACCGGCAAATGGCTCTTCAAGAACAAGTTTCACGCCAACGGTACCCTCGATTGTTACAAGGCTCGCTGGGTTCTCCGTGGTTTCACGCAGCGCTAGAGCATCGACTATGACGAGACCTTCAGTCCAGTTGTGAAGCCCGCCACGGTTCGCACAGTGCTCAGCTTGGCGGTGTCTCGCGACTGGCCCGTCCATCAGCTTGATGTGAAGAACACCTTCCTCCATGGCACCCTTCAGGAGACCGTCTATTGCATCTAGCCGCCAGGGTTTGTTGACTCCTCTCGCCCCGACATGGTGTGCCTCCTCAACAAGTCCCTATATGGTTTGAAGCAGGCGCCCCGAGCTTGGTACAGCCGATTTGCCTCTTTTCTATTGACTCTTGGGTTCACAGAGGCCAAGTCCGACAATTCTCTCTTCATCTTTCGCCGAGGTAATCGACACAAAGATACTTGTCGCTCTATGTCGATGATATCGCCCTTATTGCGCCCTCCAAAGAAGCTTCTTGATGGACTATCTCATCTCTCCATCTGGGTTCTCCATGACGGATCTTGGAACTCTACACCACTTTCTCAGATCGGCGTGTCTCAGCGATCCTCCGGCTTGTTCTCACCAACAGCAAGATCAAGATCGACATCTGGACCGCTACTGCATGGCAGATTGCAAGCCTTGCAACACTCCGGTGGATACTTGTGCTAAGATTTCTGGCAGTGAGGGTGCCCCGGTTGAGTTTATGCATATAGGGGCTATCCAGAACCTACCAGACATGACGACAAGGCCGGAGGTGAGCTAGAGGAGGCCGGCGACGAGGAAGACGACGGCGGCCGAAACGGCTCACAGTGGCAGCGAACACCTGCGGAGCTTGAGGCAAAAGAGGGGTCGGGTCAAGGTTAGCAAGGCTTGGAGAAGCTGTAGGCGCGACGAATCGCATAAGGGCTCACCGAGGGGGGAAAAACGAAAAGGGGAAGAAACCCGGCCCCGCCGGTCCTCGTGACCTCCCAGGCTTTGCAGGGCCTCCGAGCTCGATTGGTTCGCGGACATCGTAGGGGAGAAGAAGAGATTCCCAGCGGGACCAAGGGTAGGCGGAGAGTCCAACCAGGCTAGTGGTTCAAGGACGCCGAAGGTTCATCAGATTCTTGCTTTGGGATGAAATGGAAAATTGAGCTAGAGGGGAGCTCAGGCTGAGCTTAAAAGCTGGCAGGACAACGAGGGGAGGAGGTAGGTGTGGGGCCTGTCCTTCGCCACCACTTGATCAGCACTAGGCCCTAGATCGGTACACTAGTGCACACCATTTACATAGCCAGATCATTTCATACAAGCAGAAGACTTATATTACATTAAGTACTTAATTAAGCCCGAAGGCTAAAAATATTACAACACGGCACATTGGCCCAAATTAGTTTAAGAACAAAAAAAGATCAGAGTGCGATAAAAGATTCAAAAGAGTCTCTTACCGGCTATACCTAAGCTATCGACTAGAGAGACGCCCTAAGCCTCGACTTGATCGTCAGCGAACTCCTGTTCATCGTTTTCATGGCAGGCATCTTTGTCTTGTTTATACTCACCATCTAAAAGAATATATGTATGCGAGGTCAGTGTCATCCAAACACTGGCGAGCTAACACCTAACCTAATGCATTTAATGGTAGAGGTTCCAAAGAAAATGTTGGGTTGTTTTGTTTGCAGAAAGCCAGAGTTTTAAATCAAAGCCTATGACTTAGCAGTTTTAACAAAGTTCTACTTTCAATATGTTATTCCAGAGTTTAAGTTTCACACCATAATCCATCCCATCCCGTGGCAGTTTCCATGTACTCTGCCAAACATCTCCTTCCTTCCGCCATCATATTCTGGGTTGGCGACCCGTTGTGAACCACAACTCTACTGGATTTGCCGGTCCAGTAAGTGTGATTAAATCACCCTCAGGTGAGGGTGACGTCCCAAGCCGGGCCTTCTTAGAGTAGGGTTTCCCGTCCAAGGGCTGGTTTCACAAACCACCTCATCTGACCCCCAACTCTTACTACCACGCGATGGCCACGCGTTGTGTTGGAACCACCTCTCAAAGCTAGTGGCGGCGATCTCACTTCTGGCGTATGTCTCAAGCTCTCGCTAGGCGAGCCCAAGACTCCACCCTATCACTGGGTCCACCCTGCCCAAGATAACTTCCTTCTCCTGCTCTCATAGCCCCTGTTACACCATCAGACCTGACTGGGACCTGTCCGTCTGCATGTAACCATAACCACAACCAAATACACCACACATTGGCATGCCAGGCCCAATATTCAGTTATCCATGTCATTGTATAATCATGTCCGATGAATATCGGTTCACCGTTCCGAGGCAAACAAGCCTAAAATAAATTTTAACCAGACTTAGGAGTCTAACAAGTTTTTAACCAGACTTAGGAGTCTAACAAGTTTTAAATCATAGACTTAAGAGTCTAAGCAAGATTTTAACCAGACTTAGGAGTCTAACAAGTTTTAAATCATAGACTTAAGAGTCTAAAAGCTGTGTTGATCCTAAACCAGGTCAAATTCAAGGATTGATCATCAAGGCAATCAAGTTGTGATTCAACTAACAATGATCATCAACACAATCATTATGGATATCGACAGTTCAATAGAGCAAGCATGATATATCATGAATTAACAAGGTTGGTACTCATAATTGAAAAGCATGCAATTCATACTTAAAAAGAAATAATTCAATAAAAACTGGGTTCAATATGAACTAATAAATGTTAACTCGCACTAGGGAAAGTGTAGGCTCTCCAAGTAAAAGTAAACATCCTATAAGGAAGGTTGTTAACTCACCTGGGTCCTAACACTGTTGAGGGTCTTCTTGCTGCTCTACGAAAAGTCCTTCTGGCTCCTCGGCGTCTATTAACGAAACGTAGTCGAAGAACAATAAATAAAGCAGCAATGTGCAATAAGAAAAACATGATGCATGGAATGCAACTTGCTTAGCTAAGCGATCGAGGACTGACGTTAAGTCTTAACCTAGATATCGAGGAAGTTCCATGATCCTACTATTATATAGTAACTTTCAGAAAGATAACGGTGGTGTGAGCATTATGAAGATGATATGCGATGATGCATAATGCTACCCCTAATAATTTATCCTTAGATTTAGCAAATAGATGTATAAAGCAAAAATAAGTTTTGTTTGAAGTGTTTCATTCGTCAACTCAAAGTAAATTGCCTACTGTTTTTAGGGCAGATGGTTTGATGCCAAATTAAGCTTATTGTTAATTGTTGGTTAAGCTTTTATTTAAGGTTAAAAGGATATAATTATAGTGTGATTAGTATTTACTTAAGGGTGGAATATTAGTGTGCTGCAATTTAAATATTTTTATTTGGTCCAGAACGTTATTCTATATTTTCTAGAATTTTCTGGTGTGTTTTGGTCTTAGTGTTTTATCTAACTCCCAATTATTTTATTAGGAAAAGGAAATTACTAAAAGAGGGTTTTAATTACCCTAATTAGGAAATTATGCATAAATACTATACTAAATTAAGTCTCAATATTTTAATAATTACCTAAATGGTTAACTATGTCTTTGCAAAAAGTTGAGATTTAATTGAAGTTGTTTGATATTTGAAATAAATCCAAATCAGTTTTTGTTTTATTAATATTTAAGGAAAAAGGGTTAAACTGCTCAATTTAATTATCTAGAGAGCAATATTGATCTTAAAATTGTGCACTAAATACTTTGCTAAATTTCTAAATCATATTTATGCTCCACTGAAACTTTATCGTCATGTAAGGAAATTAATCACTAATTAAATAAGGCAGGAATTCCTCTTATTAATTACTATTAAGTGGTTTTCTTTTAAATAAATAACTCAAAAATAAACTAATTATACTAGAAATGTATAAGCATTGTTTTACTGTTGTCTACTTAATTTCAGATATTTTTAACCCATTTAATTAGACCTAAGTAATTAAGTCACTGTTTATTAACATTTTCCTATAGTTAGAATATTGCAGAAAATAGAATATGCTCCGAAAAATATGAAAAATTCACAGGAGCTACAATACAACCCGATCTATCTATTTTAACTTGTTTCACGTTAACCGGATGAACGATGAATATTTCGCGGCCTTGTAAAGGCTGACATTTTCTTGAATTTTAGCCAGGCAGCAACTAGCAAGCTACAGTTTCATCGTCTTCCACCCCTGGCTCTTCTCTAGCGTGCAGTAGAAGAAGCAAGCAGCAGTAGCAACTGCCTGCAAGGACATGGGGGGGAGGAAGGGCTCACCACCTGCTCACCTTAGGAGAAGGCTGAGGTAGAGGAGGAGGTCGCCTGGTGGCCGGTGGCGGCTGTTACGGCAGTTCAAGCAGCAGGGCAGCAGCAGCTTGGTGCTTCAGCCTGCAGCCCATAGCAGCAGCAGCCCAGCTGCAGCAACGACAAACAGCCAGAACAGCAGCTAGAAGCAGTGTGGTGCAGCAGCAAGAAGACAGCAGTAGGAAGAGGCAGCAAGCAGGAGCAGTAACAGGGCGCAGTAGCACAAGCTGCCTGGGCGCAGCAATCCTGCAGCAACAAGAAGGGAGAGTGAAGGGAGAAGAATAACAAGAAGAGGGAGGGGGAGCTCACCATGGGGCAGCAGCCGGAGCACCACGGCTGCAACATGACATCGGCGTGTTGCTCACGCTGCTATTCTGATTTGGGAAAGGAGATGGGGGCTGAGGATGGAGAGGCCGGCGACCAATTTGTGGAGTTGGTGGCCGGCGGAGGGCAATGGGGCGGCGCCGGCAGGAAGAAGGCAGGCAGGGTGGAGCTCGGGCGGCGACCAGCCAGGGAGAGGCTGGGGCGGAGGCAACCACTGGGATGGGGACGCACGGGAGGAAGAGATGGGTAAGGAAGGAGAAGAGTGGCCTGGCAATGGGATGAAGAGGGAGTGGTGGATGTAGCGCCGGGTATGTAGCAGAGAAGGAACTCTACGAGGCGGCGAGGAGCTAACGCCGTGGGAAAATTCGATGATTGACACTTACTTCGTGCGCATCGGCCAAACTGATATTAATTTCGTTTGCTCTTCATGAAATGACACCGGACGCACGAATTTCTTTTGTCGGTAACACTTTTCGATGGGAAATACCCATAATACCCCTGAGCCCACGTGTCATCTCTTCACTCCTCCCATTCACTCTTTTCCCTATTCTCTCTCCTCTCCTCCCGTTCCCCGCCGCCTTCTCCTCCTCCACCGTCCCCGCCGCCTCCTCCTCCTCCTCCGCCGCCGGTGCCGCCTCCTGCTCCTCCTCCTCCTCCGGCGCCGCCTCCTCCTCCAACGTCGTTACCTCCTCTTCCTCTCCTCCTTGCCGCCGCCTCCTTCTCCTCCTCCATTGTCGCCTCCTTCTCCTCCTCCGACGCGTCCATGCCGCCTCCTCCTTCTCCTCCTCCTCCGACGCCGCCTCCTCCTCCAACGTCGCCGCCTCCTCTTCCTCCTCCGACGTCCGTGCCGCCTCCTTCTCTCTTCCATTGTCGCCTCCTCCTCCTCCTCCGACGTCTGCTGCTGCCTCCTCCTCCTCCTCCGACGTCCATGCTGCTGCCTCCTCCTCCTCCGACGTCCATGGCCGCCTCCTCCTCCTCCTCCGACATCTGTGTGCCGCCACCTCCACTCATGGGAGATGGAGAAGAAAGAGAGGAGAGTGATGGGAGACACTCACGGGTAAAATACCCCTCGTGAGTGTCACCGGCGGAAGAAATTCGTGTGTCCGGTGTCATTTCACGAAGGCCAAACGAAATTAATGTCATTTTGGCCGAGGCGTACGAATTGAGTGTCAATCATCAAATTTTCCCAAGGCACGGCGCCACGGGGCAACCGGGCAGGGAAGGTGCGCCAGCAAGGGGAGAGAGTGAGCCAGGATGCTCGGGGGAGAGAGATGAGAGAGATCACAGGAAGGGCTTGGCCGGTGGGGTCCATCCGACAGAGGGTTAATTATGGTAAAAAGGTAATTTGGTAATTTCACTTGGCCAGAGAATTGGGTTAGATTTAGCTAAGAAGGCAATTAGGGCTTGAACTAGGGGGAATTGTCTAGGGTGAATTTGAATTTGATAAAATTTTTGGTAAACCTAGGATTTGATTTGCCACACATGAAAAGGGATTTAGATTTTTCAATATTGTTTCTAGGTTTAGGCAAACGGGTAGAACCATAATTTCACCTAGGCTGTTTAATCCTATAAGCAGAGTTGATTATTTGATTTGTTACTAATTATGATCCAAAAATAAATGTACTAAAAGAAAATACAAGCTAGTTAAATAGGCTCAAATATTTAGGAGAAATGCATGACGAAATTTTGCATTTCATATTTTTAGCAAGAAAATATTTTCTTGCACTCAAAATTTTTAAATTTAAAATTTGGTCCAAATTGGACTGTTACAGTAGGCATGCCCTACTGCGTGCTAACGGGTCGAGAGGGAGAAATAGGGGTGCAAGGGTGGCGGTGGTGCCAGGACGGGGCAGCGGGGACAGAAGGTGGCGTGTAGCATGGGAAAGGCTCCACGGGGCGGCAAAAGTACTGAGGCATGGTGACACAAGGCGAGCTGGCAGAGAAATCGCGCTAGCAAGGGAGAAAAGGAGTGAGGCACGCTCGAGGAAGAGAGAGATGAGTGAGAACAGAGAGCGAGCAGGGAGCAGGGGCTCTGCTCCTTGCTGGGCTAGGCCAAGGGGGAGGGAGAGGGGCCTAGGGGGGTTTCGGCCAACTAGGAATGGAATTTATAAACCCAGTTGAATTAGTTTTGAATTTAAAATTTTTAAATTTGAATTTGAATAACCAATGGCACTATTCAAAGTCTGAGAACACTATTCAATATATATATATATATTAGTGCAAGAATTATTTTTGCAAAAGTGCATGATCAAACAATTGTTCAATTTTGAATATATAAAGATATACATATGAAAATATGAACTTTGCACAGAATCCTATACACACACACATATGAAAATATAAAGCCACAAGGTTCTAGTGATAATTTAGATTTACACATTGTAGGTTTGAAAACCAACAGTTTTCTTGAAGATGGGCATAGGTTACAAAAAGGGAATTAATAAAATAAGTAAACACCTAGTTTCTACACAAGGATAGATATATTTGAGAGTTTTATAAATTATAAAGTGGAAGGGGTCATTTTGGACTCTTCCAAAATAGGTTCAAAGGGTTTGATAAAAAGGTTTGAAATAAAATCCTTTAAAGGGTCAAAAGGGTATTTTATTTCCTTTGGAAAAATCAAGCCATCAAAGATTTATTTTAATTTTCCCTTTTGGAAAATAAATTTGGATTTCGAAAAGGGCACAATCTTATATCAAAGAAATATTTCACAAATTTTACTAGTCCTAAATTTGGGATGTTACACATCTGCTAGGTGACAGACGCCTATTTTTGTTTAAAACAACGGAAAGGAACCTAATTTTGCAATAATGAATAAAAATAAGTATAGAAAAAATAAAATTCTTCAAGTCACTGACTATATATATCCTTTTTTTTAGACGGTACCGACTATATATATCCTCTTGGATTACACAGTTACCTATGAATGGATTTGTTTCTGCTTCCCAGAGAGAACCGGGCCAATTGGCTATATGTCATTAGGCCAAGCGACTGATGGAAGGAAAGCGACGACCCGATGATATACGATCCAACAACGCAACATCCTCTCTACGAATACTTTTCGGTTTTGGCCCATCATTTTATTTATCCAGAATAACCAAAACTCATTATATACTAACTAATCCTTGTCTTCTCGTTATTAGTGTAAAAGTAGGCTAAAAATCGACATTAAAAAGAATAAAGTGGTTTTAAAAAGAATAAAGTGGAGAATGAAACTTCTATAGAAAGCTATTTATCTTTCATAATTCTTAGTGCCTTGAGATAGCATCAATTCTAAGTTCCTAACCATCCATCAAGTTAGATCCAATTCTATTAAAAAATGGTACCTCTTGGTACCACCCCTCTATCCCATGGTGGTACACAGAAGGGTATCTTATCATTTTCTTTCCTTTTCTCTTCGCCCTAAAGTTCCTAACACCATCTTTACCCTTCTCACATGATGCCCACATGGTGGAGGCCAACACCGTAGGCTGGCGGAGCTCTGGGGTGACCCGACGGCGCGTTGGACATGATGGAGCCCAACATCGACGTCACCCCCACTTCAGGAGGAGGGACATGCCATGTGTGCAGCGTGGCTAGAGGCAGTTGGCACTTGCTGCATGGGAGGCACATGGAGGAGCTTGTGGCGGTGATTTAGAGGTCGGAGTTCCAGAGCGGCCATGATGGAGGTGACGCATGAGGCCAGGCGTGACGGCTAGGAAAGACTGGTGGTGACCAGTCCCAGAGTGACCATGGTGGAGGCATCGCGAGAGGACAGAAAACACCGGTCCCAGAGTACCCATGGTGGAGGCAACGCGCGAGGAGAGGCTTGGTGGCACATGATAGTCAGGCGATGGAGTCGGTCTGGCGACGACGGAGCTAGTGTGAGATGTTCAACAATGTGGCCCAAGAGGGTGATGATCGGAGTAGCGCAAGGTGGCTAGATGGTTAACTGGTGGTAGCTGGTGAGTTCGGCTCCAGGCTTAGTTAGCGGCGTAGCACCGCAGTGTATTTTGGTGCTTGCGACATTTTATTTTTCTTGTATTTATTTTTTCTTTAATGGAATGACAGAGCTCCTGCCCTATTGTTAAAAAAAAGTCAATGTTGTTCCTTTTTCTAAGTATGGAAAAACGATTTTGTCGGTTAAAATTTCACCCCGAAAAAAAGTTCAATAACTGTCGGTTAAAATTTTGGCGACAACAGTTTTCTCCCTGACAGAGAGTAAGCTACGTTACTGCTCCATTATATTCGGACGATCAATTATATATAGTAGTGATTATGTTTAGGCTACGTAATTAAGCTAGCCAATCGAACGGCATCGTGATGTACGTCAGCGATGCTACTGTCAGCGTCTTGTCGTCACTACCGTCAGCCGCTGGCTAGCTAGACATTTACACACTGCTTTAGTTTTTCAAATTCTATCTTTGGAGCACAATGGTTTTGATCGCCCGTTGATTTCCAAAGGTGCTTCGTGCGTCGTCCTTATATACGTACGGAGCAGTTACCTGAGGCTTAGATCATCGATCGATCCAGTGTTTAACTTGGTAGCAAAGTAGAGAGAGACGCACCGATCGATCCATGGGGAGCAGCAGGAAGACGACGCAGCAAGATCACCAAGATGGCCATGCTTCTTCAGATGGGGAAGCAGTGGCGCTGCTGCTGATGGAGGCGCAGAGGTTGGTGGAGGAGCTCAGGGCGTGCCTGCACCGGTCGTCTTCGTCGACGTCGACGTCGCCCATGGATCATCTTCCTCTGGCTGCCGCAGGTGGCGCCGGAGCTCTGCCGCCTCTGGTGAAGGGCATCTCCGAGGCCCTGTCCCGAGCCATCATGCTACTGCCGCAGCCCCAGTCAACCGGCGCCGGCCGGCCGCCGGTAATGGCACCGGCGCTGCCGCCAGCGCGCCGTGGGAGCGGGGGCTGGAAAATTAGAAGGTAAGTACTTCAACTCAAGTCATGCACTACTTGTGTATAGCTGATTGATTAGCACAGCGCTTCACTTGGTTGTTCCAATTGATTGAAGTGAACTGACCTAAACATGCATTGATGATTAAATTATGAGTTGGCATATGGCCTGGCAGGGCTGAGCTGCCTCAGGGTCAGGGAGGCTACAGGAAGGAGCTGAGGAGCTGCATGGATCAGGATGATGGCTATTCATGGAGGAAGTATGGCGAGAAGCAAATCTTTGGTGCCAAATACCCTAGGTATATATATGCATATAATTTGATCTACAATTGTTTGCTTTCTGATTTTTTCTTTCTGCGGGAATTTTCTTGTTAATTACGTACTGATTTCGACCATCCAGACGAGAGATTCCAAGAGGTAGCAAAAGGACGCTAAAACTGATGTATAAAGAATCTATCTTGTCTTGATACATCCAATGAATCTCTCTTGTCTCGATACATTCATTCGGACGCGATTGGGAATTCGGGATGTATAAATGCTGCATCCGATTATGATCAATTACTCCTATGTATAAGTACTAGTAGCTGAATGCGCCGTGCGTTACTACGAAAACATAAATAGTAAATAAATATTAGAATCTATCATATACAATGTCAACTATCTAGTAATTTCGCTAGTTATAAAGTATTATATTTTTCAAACAATTAAATATTGTCTTCTTGTTTTAGGCAATTTTTTTGACTTACATGGTTTTTATTACAGTTTTAAAATTTTAAAATATTGGATCAAAACGAAGTAAATACCTATTTCGGGAATGATTTCAAAATATTGCCTCCCCACCGACAGTGATTTGAAATTTTGAATAGACGAGAGAGGTAGTGAGGTTGGGTATATGTGTAGTTAATGCAAGGACGAAGGGTAGAATTGTTCAGTAAAAATGAACCAGCACTAATTATCACTTACCATAAGCTATTTTTAAATAGTAGAGATATGCATGCATGCAGGAGTTACTTCAGGTGCAAGCACAAGTACATGCGGCAGTGCCCGGCGACGAGGCAGGTGCAGCGGTCGGAGGCAGACCCCTCCATGCTCGAGTTCACCTACATCGGCGACCACACCTGCACGCAGCCACACGAAGAGGCTGCTGCGGTGACGATGACGTTGGACGAACTGGATCCCAGCTCTTCCTGGCAACACCATCCGTCGCCGGCCACGGCTGCCGCTGCGTCGTCAGCGCATCCTGGGACCGTCAAGCACGAGGCTGTGCCGTCCCACGCCGCCGAAACGCTCTGCCATGATCACGACCAGCTGGTGCCGGCTGACCACGACGACGGCGGGGCACCGGTGCACTGTCTCCAATATCTGGACGGGCCTTCTCCATTCATGACGTTTGACGAGCATGCTAGCGTTGACTCCATATTCGAGGGCTGTTGCTACACCGACGACGCCTACTACGCCGCCGCCGGAGATGATGAGTTGGCCGCCGCAGTGTGGTCGTTCGGCGCTTTTACGTACCAGTGCTGATGCAGATATGGAATGGCAATAGGGATGTAAGTGGATGCTGTTGGATAATAATCTTGACATATTAGTTTAGAATTTGCATGTCAGTTTGTATAAGTAGCTAGTTTGGAGTCATGCACGTGCTTTGAGACTGCTAGCTAGTAGTGGCATGAGAAGTGGATCAGGAGCCATGCAGTAGCACCATGCAGGAGATGAGTTGTGGCCCAGCCTTTGGAAGCTACGCAGAGGAGTTCCTGAAGAACCGATCAGGTCAAGCCTGCAGGAGGTTCAGTAATTAGAGGAAGACTTTGTTGGTTAGTTAGCTATAGCTAGTCATAGTCATATGGTGTTACAGTGTTATTAGTAGTATGCATGTATTAGCTGAGTATTTAGCCTAGAATTTAGGCAGGTAGTATGTAGCGCCAAGTCGTGGAGTCGTAGCTAGCATCAAGTTCGGATCACGCGGTTAGTGCCGGGCTCATCGCGCGCGTGTACCGACGTCGAGCCCTGCTGGTGTGTATCTATATATTGTACTGGTAGACTCAACAGAGAGAATAATAGAAAAAAGAAAAACGCAGTGCTCGGCAGTTCGGGACTGCACCAAACCGGTGTTCTTGTATTCATCTCTCTCGTGTGTGTTTAAGTAAATTATGAGCGAGTGTTCTTCGGGAGAGCCTGGTTCAACAATTACTCATGTGCTTCTTGTTCTTGTGTCCACGGATTTATGTATGTCGATCTTGGGGAAACCCAACAGATGCGGGGTTGTCCATGAGTCCGCAAATTTATCCCACATATTTTTCGCTGAAACAGTACCTCCAATTGTGCCGCCTCATCCTCGCCGCGCCCCGACTGCCTCCTCCCTGCGCGCCTGGTGCTCCTTGCGGGTCGACAGCCTCCTTCCCCGAGAATCGACTCCTCCCCACGCACGGTTTGCCTTCTCCTCACATCCCAGTACCTCCCCCAGCGCCCGTTTGCACCTTTGCTATGCTGCCTCAAATAGTGGCTCTTGATCTACCAGCTCTGAATCTAGTTTCAGTTTCATATTTATTGATGCAGATGAATGAGCCGCCGTTGTTAGCTGGCTACCACCAGACCGGGCTTGGTCCGGTTGCCTTCTTCTACCATCGGACCTAGCTTGGTCCGGTCGTGTCTTGCCACCAGACCGGGCTTGGTCCGGCCGTGACTTGCCGGCTGAGTAGCTGTAGTTATTCCTTGTGATAGACTGTCATAGATAGGCTTCTTTAGATAGAATGTATCTCCTAATTATAGTGATTTGTTGTAATCCATCTGTATCTCACAGCTGCGTTTCGTCAGCCTATATTAACAAAGGTATGCGTCCTCTAATAAGGTGGGAACGCTTCCTAATTTACATGATATCAGAGCCTCTCCTCTTTTTGCATCTAGATGGCGTCCAGCTCTTCCTTCCCGCAGATGTTTTCCATGGGGTCCTCGATAGGACATCCTGTCACTGAGAAGCTCTCAAACACAAACTTCCTTTTGTGGAAGGCGCAAGTGCTCCTTGCTATGCGTGGTGCACAACTTGTGGGGCTCCTCAATGGCACCACTGTATGCCCTCCTATTGAGATCGACGTCAAAGAAGGCGAGAAGACAAAGAAGGTGCCAAACCCGGCCTACTCCCAATGGATTGCTGCGGACCAGCAGGTTCTTGGTTTTCTTCTCTCCTCACTGTCCCACGAGGTCCTTACTCAAGTGGCCTCCATGACAAGTGCTGCTCAAGCATGGAAGGCCAGCGAAGACATGTTCTCCTAGCAGACGCGCGCGCGGGCGGTTAATACACGCATCGCATTGGCCATGACCCAGAAGGGAAGCATGACAATTGCTGAGTATGTCGGCAAGATGAAGGCCTTGGGAGATGAGATGGCATCTGTTGGCAAGCCCTTGGATGATGAAGAGATGGTTTCATACATCCTCGCTGGCCTCGACTTCGATTTTAATCCACTCGTGTCAGCTATTGTTGCAAGAGTAGAACCAATCTTGGGCGAATTATATACCTAGCTACTAAGCTTTGAGATGAGAATGGATCTCCTTCAGGGGGTCGCAATCATCTGCAAACTTTGCCTCTCGAGGTGGCAGAGGTGGTTCTCAGCGTGGACGCGGGAATCATGACCGTGGTGGTGCTAGTACAAGCTACCACGGACGAGGTAACAGTGGTGGCAACATGCGTCCAAACAACAACTTCAAGAATAGCAATGGTCGTTCACGTCCTATTTGTCAGCTTTGTGGGAAGCCTGGCCATGTCGTCATCAACTACTGGCACAGGTTCAACTCTGATTTTGCTCATGAAGAAAGGAGTGCCTCTGCTGCAACTACTTCCTATGGAGTGGATACAAATTGGTACACAGATACCGGTGCCACTAACCATATCACAAGCAAGCTTGACAAGTTGACTATTTGTGACAAGTACAATGGCAACGACCAGATTCACACAGCAAGTGGTGCAGGTATGGATATTAGTCATATTGGTCATACCTTTGTTCGTACCCCTAGTCGTGATCTCCAATTAAATAATTTTTTTCGTGTTCCTAGAGCTAAGAAAAACCTAGTCTCTGTCCATCGTCTTGCTAATGATAATCATGCCTTTTTAGAATTTCATTCTGAATTCTTTTTTTTTAAGGATGAGGCAACGAAGAGAATCCTACTTCAAGGAAGGTGTAAAGGTGGTCTCTATCCTCTTCCCACTGCGCCTTTGGATCAAGAAAACAAGTGTTTAGCACCATCAAGCCCTCTTCAACTCAGTGACATAGTTCTCTTGGTCATCCTTTTTTTCCATTGTCTAAAGAATCATTAGCAAGAATAATCTTCCTTGCTCGAATGAGTCCAATAAAGAGTCAGTTTGTGATGCTTGTCAAAAGGCTAAGAGTCATCAGTTACCTTGTCCAAAGTCATCCAGTGTGTCTAATTTTCCTTTAGAACTTGTGTTCTCTGATGTTTGGGATCCTGCCTCAGATTCTGTGGGCAACAAGAAATATTATGTGAGCTTTATTGATGATTATAGTAAGTTTACCTGGATATATTTGCTTAAACACAAGTCTGAGGTCTTCCAAAAATTTCATGAATTTCAGAATCTTGTTGAGAGACTTTTTAGCCGTAAGATCATTACCATGCAAACTGACTGAGGAGGTGAATATGAGAAACTAAATTCCTTTTTCCAAAAAAATTGGCATATCACATCATGTCTCTTGTCCTCATGCTCATCAACAAAATGGATCCGCTGAGAGAAAGCATCGTCATATAATTGAAGTTGGTCTTGCTCTCCTTGCTTATGCATCTATGCCCCTTAAGTTTTGGGATGAATCTTTCCTTGCTGCCACATATCTAATCAATAGAATTCCTAGCAAAGTCATCGATTATTCTACTCTTTTGGAATGATTATTTCAAGAAAAACCAAATTATTCCTCTCTTCGGATTTTTGGGTGTGCTTGTTGGCCAAATCTCTGTCCCTATAATTCTCGCAAACTTCAGTTTCGTTCGAAACAATGTGCATTCCTTGGTTATAGCAATCTTCACAAAGGGTTTAAGTGCCTTGACATTGCTACATGACGTGTCTATATTTCTAGAGATGTTGTCTTTGATGGAAAAGTATTTCCTTTTGTTAATCTACATCCTAATGTCGGTGCACGGTTGAGATTGGAAATTTCTCTTTTACCTTCCACTCTTTTGAACTCCACTAGCTTTGATCATGGGGGCGAATATTTGGATGATCATGTGTCTAATAATAATAATCCTGCTAACAGTGATGTCCAAATTTTTGGAAACAGTGATGGTTTTGTGCAGGAAATTGATGAGGCTCCTACAAGCGTAGGAATCGAAAACATGCCATACACGGAGGCAGGAGCGTCAGCTTCAGATTATGAGCATGTTCCTAACAGCATCGAAACCAGTATATCTTCTGATACGAGCCCTTGCTCTACTAATGCTACACAGGATTGTGAAGAACCTTTTGCAGTCAGTCATGTGCAATCACCTGCGACTATTTATCCTGAGGCAAATCAAGGCTCCTTATCAACCCAACCAAAGACAAGACTACAAAGTGGAATTCAGAAGCCCAAATTATACGCTGATGGAACGGTCAGGTATGGTTGTTTGACTGCTACTGGTGAACCACAAAATTTAGATGAAGCATTGAGTCACAGTCAGTGGAAAGAAGCTATGGATGATGAGTATAATGCTCTCATGAAAAATAAAACATGGCACTTAGTACCCCCTAAAAAGGGTAGAAATATTATTGATTGCAAATGAGTTTATAAAATCAAGAGGAAGGTAGATGGAACGATAGACAGGTACAAGGCTCGCTTAGTTGCAAAGAGATTTAAGCAAAGATATGGTATTGACTACGAGGACACTTTTAGCCTTGTAGTCAAGGCCGCTACTATCAGACTTATCTTGTCTATTGCAGTATCTAGAGGTTGGAGTCTTCGCCAACTAGATGTGCAGAATGCGTTTCTTCGTGGCGTTCTAGAGGAGTATGTTTATACGAGGCAACCACCAGGTTACAAAAAAAGGTCTATGCCTGATTATGTTTGTAAATTGGACAAGGCTTTGTATGGATTGAAACAGGCACCCAGGGCATGGTATTTAAGGTTAAGTGATAAACTGCAAAAGCTTGGCTTTAAAGCTTCAAAAGGCGACACTTCTTTGTTCTTCTATAGTAAAGGCACTATTACTATGTTTGTTCTTATATATGTGGATGATATAATTGTGGCAAGCTCCTCACAGGATGCAACCATGGCATTGCTTCGGGATCTCAAGTCTGAGTTTACTCTCAAGGATTTAGGTGATTTACACTATTTTCTCTTGGAATTGAAGTAAAGAAGGTACGTGAAGGGATTTTGCTAACTCAAGAAAAATATGCCATGGATATATTGAAACGAGTAGGAATGAGTAATTGTAAGCCAAGAGTACACCATTATCTACTTCCGAGAAGTTGTCAGCTCAAGAAGGCAAGAAAATATTGCCTGAGGATGCAACAAAATATAGGAGCATTGTTGGTGCTCTACAATATTTAACATTGACAAGACCAGATCTTGCTTTTCCTGTAAATAAGGTCTGTCAATACTTGCACTCACCTACTACTCTTCATTGGACAGCTGTTAAAAGAATACTGAGGTATCTCAAGCATATACATAATGTTGAACTAAAAATACATAGGTCACCGTCTGTGCTTGTTACTGCTTTCTCGGATGCTGACTGGGCAGGCTGTCTAGACGATAGGAGATCCACATGTGGTTTTGCTGTTTTCTTGGGGTCTAATCTTATATCTTGGAGTGCACGAAAGCAGGCAACAGTTTCAACATCAAGCACAGAAGCAGAGTACATGGCATTAGCAAATGCAACAGCTGAGATTATGTGGGTACAGACAATACTTGATGAATTAGGAATATCACATCCTAAATCTGCCAAATTGTGGTGTGATAACATTGGAGCAACATCTCTCTCGGTGAATCTAGTATTCCATGCAAGAACTAAGCACATTGAAATTGATTTTCACTTTGTCAGGGAACGTGTGGCACGTAAATTACTTGACATCCAGTTCATACCTACAGGAGACCAAGTTGCTGATGGATTCACCAAGCCGCTCTCGACACAAAAGTTAGAAGAATTCAAGCGCAATATCAATTATGTAAGCTGTGATTGAGGGGGGCTGTTAGATGGCTACCACCGGACCGGGCTTGGTCCGGCTGCCTTCTTCTACCACCGGACCTAGCTTGGTCCGGCCGTGTCTTGCGTCCGGTCGTGACTTGCAAGCTGAGTAGCCGTAGTTATTCCTTGTGATAGACTGCCATAGATAGGCTTCTTTAGATAGAATGTATCCCCTAATTATCGTGATCTGTTGTAATCCATCCGTATCTCACAGCTGCGTTTCGTCAGCCTATATTAACAAAGGTACGCGGCCTCTAATGAGGTGAGAACGCTCCTAATTTACAGCCGTTTCTTCCATGCATGGAATTTACAGATTTAAATTTCGAATTGCTCTATCGGAGTTTTTTCAGATTGGGGAACTTGATGTGGGCTTACTTGCAGGTGCCGCATATCCCGTATAATTTTTTGGTGGACTATCCGCATACCCCGCTTAAACTTACACAGACTGTGTGGACAGACGTATTCTGTCCAACAGACGTCCCACTTGCATGCTTATATGGGAATGGAAAATCGCCAGGAGTACATCTTACTTATTGATAGATCGATCGCTTCTTCCATTTGTTATACGATCATATATAATAGTAATGAACCAAACGTAGTATTGGTATATACCTTGTTAGCTCTTGTGGTTATGTTTTATCAAGCACGATCGATCTATACATATGGATGATAATAACTAATTATCACATATGGATGACCAGATCTATACAGCCTAATTGTCATTTGTTATTTTTTTGTCACTGGTTTATTTAATTTAACCTCAATACTTATTGCTACGTCTTCGGCACTTGTACACAATTTTCTTTGCCGATCGACCTCAAACATTTCTTAAGGAGCCAGGAGTCCAACAAAAAAAAGAATTGTGAGCGTGGATAATAAACGATTGCAAATCGGTTTAGAACTTTGTATTTTTAGAGAACCTTATACTTAAATTTCCATTTTTTAAGGAACCTAAAAACAAGTTATTATCCTAAAGGAACCATTAGATTAAAATATACCAGCATCACATTATACATCATCGTTGTGTACCATAAAAAAAAAATCTTTTCTATACGTATCCTCTGGGTTGGTTAATTCTCAAATTCTTGATTTGAATGAATTTTACCCAAATTTTGCTCATTTTTTGTCCAAACAAAATTTGGCCTATAATCACCAATTATTTTTAAAATTCAAATTTTTGTTTACAATTACCAACGAATTATCTTCGAAACACCGGATTAATTATCAGTCTAACAGCCCTACTGGGCACATGTAACATCCCCATTTTCAAAAAAAAAAATAACGCAAAATCATTGCAAGTGGTTGAGCGTTACAAAAAGAAAATCATCCAATCAAAAACCATTTTTGAAAATGTGCATGTTACTATATGCATTTTCTTAAAATTCGACTTTAAAATTTTGCCAACTAATTGCAAATTGTTTAATTAATGACAATTCAATTTTAAATTTTATCATCAAATGTCATTTCCCTAGGCCCACATGACATTCCCCTTCATTTTTCTCTCTCTTACATGTGGGGTCCACTCCTCTTCTTTCTTTCTTTCTCTCTCCTCTTCATTGAGTTTATTTTGGTTATTCCATTTATTAGGTTCTAACGACGATAGTTTTGCGATCGATCCTTTGGAAGATCACCAGGGTTGTGCTGATCAAGGCAAATGCTGAACCTTGTGCCCTTTGATTTTGAAACACAATTTCTAGAAATTTACAAAATACATGTTATATTAAAACTAAAAATGCTAATCACCTAGTTTAATACATAACACCCAATCAATAAATTACTCTGTTAAAATATTTCTTGCTGCCCTAAGTTATTAAAATTGCTAATACTGGACATCACCCTTGAATTAGGTTTTGCACATGCTTAGAAACGCTTGCTCAAATGATGAATTTTAAATGCTAGATGGTTGTCATTATTAAATGCTTGCTCAAATGATGAATTTTAAAAGGACAGTTGGTGTTGTCATGTCTGCAAATGGGTTACTTGATAGTGGGTGCTATCGGGAAGGGAAATTTTTTTTTTGCAAAACCTGATCGGGGTGGATGGTTGCAAGGTGGGTGCAGCAAGCATGAGACTTGGTCTCAGTGTGGGAACCACCCTGGTCCCTAAGGACCGATTCCTTGAGATACACGAGCTAAGTACAACAGTGCGACCATGTGTGCATGTATGGGTAGCCCCTGGTTAAGTATCCTTCGGACTCCTAGATTTGGCATTCCGGTTGGTAGAGTAGACAGTCAGTGCTGTTCTATGGGCGCAAGAGAGGCATTGCAGTGGAAACCTTAGCGGGAATGCCTTAACTAAGAGGATGTCGGAGAAAAACCTTGTGGTGATCATTTTTCCTCTGGGTGCACCCTCGGGAAAAACCACCTCGCATAGGTAAAACGTGCAACCTCCGCAGAGCGAAAAACTATAATGATAGCCGTGTCCACGGTCAAGGACGGACGACGAGGAGCTGCCTCAATGGTACTTCTTACCTATTTATTTTCAAAATGGTGTTTTAAAGGAAAACCACGATTGCAGTCGTGTGTCTTGATTTTTCTCCTCACAGTTGGTGCTGTGAGCGATGAGGGTGTTTGCACGGTGGGTGCCATGAGTAGCTAGGTTGGGCAAAACTGGTTGGTGCTAGAATTTCAATGAAACTGATTCAAACATTCGTTTTCCTTAACACATTTTAAATTATTATATAAAACCTTAGGTAAAAATTTATAAAACTGGCTTTATGCAAAAAGACCCTTACCTTTCCTTTGTTGAGCCTTAGATGCATATTAGTCAGCCTTACTTATTGAATATAAAGTATACTCATCCTCGCCTTTTATGCGGGGCTGCTCATTCCAATGAGCAGGTTGTGATCAGCAGTGGTACCCCAAGGAGGAGATGCACCACGATGAAGGTTTCACCGCCAGAATCCAAGACAAAGATCACTTCGACGCCTAGGATTGCGCTCCTCCAGCTCTGCCTGTGGGGATTGCTTTGGTTTATTCCTGTGGAGTTACCGTTGTAAGATAAAGACTTCCGCTTTTGTAAGGCCATCGAGCCAAACTATTGTAACCACGCCATGTGGCGTACTATGATGTATTATGTAAATTAATCGTTATGGTTGTGATCCAAGTTCTGTAAATCTGCGTGTACTTGCTACTTGATCCAGAGACTAGTAAGTAAAAGCACAGAAGGGGCCCGACTTCGCCAGAAGGGTCCCGACAAGGTTGATATCAGAGCCTAGGCTATAGGCCGCAACTTAGGTAGAATGGTATAGCCCTAAGGACCTATTTAATTAATAAATTTACTTTCGATAATTTTTGAAACTTACTCTCTTCTGTCTTTTCTTACCTGAAATTTTCGCTTCTATCAGGTCTTCACTTTTACTCTCTTATCACCTTTTGAATGATTTGTTTTTCAAAGCAAAAGGTCGCTTCTAAAATCTCCCCTGATTCAAAATTTTAGTTGACACCTCTGCCTTATTAGGTACCTGAAGCCATAAGTCGTCGACAACTGGAGCAAACCAAGGAGAAGCATTTAGGAGCAAGACAATTCCAACGGGAAGAAGTTTTGAAGAACATAGATAACCTTAGGAGGGTAAGAAGCATAACGGAGTTAGATGATTTCAAGAAAGCAAGATTAGCGTTTAAGTCTGTAGAACCCCATAACCTATAATCGTATTGGACGACATTGGATTTTCTGGCTGGATTTGGAGATAGTGTGCACTGACTTGATCGTGCAACTGTCGCTTTGTTTGTTTTTCTAACTCCCTTCCATATTTTGTTTGTATTAGTGTATTTTTGGATGTTATGATCTTCCTTATTAGCCTTCTCCTAGTTTTCCCTTTCTCATCCTGTTTTCAATATTACTGTCAGATGGTAGACACCCAAAATGGAGTTGCTGCTGGTCGTGAAAGAGGAAGAGAGTTGGTAGTGGACGAACCTCAGGGTCAGCCTCCACCTGTAGGTTAGCCCCAGAATCAACCAGCTGCTGATAATCAGGCCAATGTTAATCTGCCACCCCCACCACCTCATCCTCCACAGTTGGACCAAATATTGGCAATGCACTTGCAAGCTTTCCAAGCCATTGTCAATAACCTCAACAACCTTGCTGCTCCTACTCAAGCTCAGCCACCACAATATCAACCTCAGTCTAAATTCGGTGAGTTCATGAGGACGAGACCATCAATGTTCTCCGGAGCTGTGAAACCCCTGGTTGCTAAAGATTGGCTTCGAGAAATGAGGCGAAAGCTAGACATGACCCAAAGGTCTGCGATCAGAGAGTGTCAATTTTCTTTGGTCATCAACTTGAGCGATCTTTGCTATATGGTGGGAAAACTTTCGAGCTTCTCACCAAGATGTTGAAGCTCTTACTTGGAAAGACTTCTCTAAAGCCTTCACTGCCTTGTATGTTCCCAAGGGCATTATGGAGATAAAGAGGCGGGAATTTCATCGTCTCCAGCAAGGCAAAATGTTAGTCACTGAATATTTGAACAAGTTCAACCACCTTACCCGCTATGCCACCATAGAAGTAGCTTCAGAATCCGACAAGATATGGAAATTCATGGAAGGAATGGATCCCGACATCAGGGCTCTTATTGCTTCCAATGACTATGCCACATTCCAAGAAATGGTCAATAAGGCTTTGGTTCTGGAAGACATTGAGCGGCAACGCATGGAGAAGCACAAAAGAAAGATGGCTCAACAGTATCACCAAAGTTCTAGCAGTTCAAGGCACTGCTTCTCCCAATTACCACCTATCAGGCCCTCAATGCCGCGGTTTCAGCAAGGCCAAAGGATGCCAGCAAATCAGCCCCGTCAGATGACACAGAGCCATCGCCAAGCTCCAGCTCCCCAGGCTCCCTAGAACAACACCACTACTGGAGTTCAGTGTTTCAACTGCACCAGTGGGGTCATTTTGCTACCAAGTGCCCCTAGAAGCGCCAAGTGTCTTCTGCTCCCTCCAACTCCGGTTCAGCTGCTCGTGCACCAGCTGCTGGAAGAGGCCGTGGAGTACCCCCATCTCCTAGGGCACCTCAAGTTGCTGGAATAGGCCAAGGCAACCACACCACTGCGGAAGAAGCGCAGAATGCACCAGATGTTGCCTTTGGTAAGTTACTAGTGAATTCAGTTCCAGCTACAATTTTATTTAATTCCGGTGCGTCGCATTCTTTCATATCAAAAGATTTTGTAGAATTAAATAATTGGGATATAATGAGCTTAAAGCACCCTCTAATTGTTCAGTCACCAGGAAAGTCTATGAGGACCGATAAAATGTGTCCTAAGTTAGACATAGAAGTTAATGGAGTAAAGTTCCTAGCGAACATTATCTTGCTAGACTCTCAAGGGATAGAAGTTATCCTAGACATGGACTAGTTAACTAAGTACAATGGCCAGATTGACTGTGCTAGTCGTGTTATTTCTCTTGTCAATAGTGATGGAGTTCGAGTAGAATTCTCCTCTAATCGTGCTGCAAGAGCTGTCAGTACCTTGAACCAGTTAAAAGGAATAGCCTTGGACTCAATCCCCGTGGTCAGAGAGTTTCCAGATGACCTGCCCGGCATGCCACCAGACCGTGATATTGAGTTCATCATTGAGTTGGCACCTGGAACTGCTCCAATAGCTCAGAGGCCGTACCGGTTGTCTACAAATCTTTTAGCAGAACTAAAGAAACAACTTGAAGAATTAGAAGGCAAAGGTTTCATTCGTCCTAGTGCATCACCTTGGGGAGCCCTAGCCATCTTTGTCAAGAAGGACAAGACCCTAACGATATGTGTGGACTACAGATCCCTGAATGAAGTCACAATCAAGAACAAGTACCCTTTGCCTAGGATCGATGATCTGTATGATCAGCTTAAAGGAGCTTGTGTTTTCTCTAAGATTGATTTGATATCAGGCTATCATCATATTAAGATTAGAAAAGAGGACATACCTAAGACTGCTTTTACTGCTCGGTATGGATTGTACGAGTATACGGTCATATCTTTTGGATTGACCAATACACATGCTTATTTCATGAATTTAATGAACAAAATATTCATGGAATACTTAGATAAGCTTGTGGTTGTCTTTATTGACGACATCCTCATCTACTCCAAGAATGAAGAAGAGCATGCTGAGCATTTGAGGTTAGTGTTGGAGAAGCTCAGAGAGCATCAGCTGTATGCCAAGTTCAGTAAGTGTGAGTTTTGGCTAAAAAAGGTTGCATTTCTAGGCCATGTCATATCAGTCGATGGCGTTGCTGTTGACCCAAGCAAAGCGAAGGATGTTTTGGATTGGGCACCGCCAAAGACAGTGACCAAGGTCCGCAATTTCCTTGGAATGGTAGGGTATTATCGAATGTTCATTGAAGACTTTTCTAGAATTGACAGATCGCTCACACAACTCTTGAAGAAGGATAAGAAGTTTGAATCGACCAAAACTTGTGAGGAAAGTTTCCAAGAACTGAAGAAGCGTTTGACGTTAGCCCTAGTCCTCACTCTACCGGATATTCATAAGGGTTTTGAGGTTTATTGTGATGCTTCCAAATTAGGACTTGGATGTGTACTGATGTAAGAAGGAAAGGTTGCAGCCTACGCATCGAGACGGTTGAAGCCTCACGAGGTCAATTACCCGACTCATGATTTGGAATTAGCTGTTGTGGTTCATGCTCTCAAGATTTGGAGGCACTACTTGGTCAGCAACCGAACAGAGATATATACAGATCATAAGAGCTTGAAGTACATCTTCACGCAGCCAGATTTGAACATGAGGCAAAAGAGATGGTTAGAACTGATAAAAGATTATGATTTAGGCATTCACTATCATTCTGGAAAAGCTAATGTAGTAGCAGATGCTTTGAGCAGAAAGAGCTACTGCAACAACCTCATAATTCAAGAAGGTCAACCTGCATTGTACGAAGAGTTCAAGAAGTTGAACTTGAAATTGGTGGAACAAGGCTGTGTCCATGCGCTAGAATTTCAACCGACCTTGGAGAACCAGATCCGAGAAGCCCAAAAGGATGATGTAGAGGTTACAGAAATTAAAGAAAGGATTAAGGCAGGAAAAGCCCCAGGATTTTTAGTGGATGAGAACAATATTCTCTGGTTTGGCAAAAGAATCTTTGTGCTGAATAAGAAGGAACTTAAGGAGCTAATTCTGAAAGAAGCTCATGACTCAACATTGTCAATTCACCCAGGAAGTACCAAGATATACTTCGATCTTCGAACATCCTATTGGTGGACTGGTATGAAGCGAAACATCGCCAAGTTTGTCGCCTTGTGTGATACTTGCCAGCGAGTAAAGGCAGAACATCAAAGACCTGCAGGATTGCTTCAGCCACTGAAGGTTCCTGAGTGGAAATGAGAAGAGATTGGAATGGATTTCATCACCGGCTTACCCAGAACCCAATCCGGTCAAGATTCAATTTGGGTCATTGTGGATCGGCTCACCAAGTCTGCTCACTTCATCCCTGTGAAGACAACTTACAATGGAAATAAGCTAGCAGAGCTTTATTTGGCCAAGGTTGTTTACCTGCATGGAGTTTCTAAGAAGATTGTCTCCAATAGAGGAACTCAGTTCATATCTAAGTTCTAGCAAAAGCTGCATGGTTTATTGGAAATCAATCTCAATTTCAGTACAACATTTCATCCACAGACCGAAGGCTAGACAGAACGAGTTAATCAAATTTTAGAAGACATGCTTCGAGCTTGTGCTTTGGCAAATTCCAAGAGTTGAGATAAACATTTGCCATATGCAGAATTCTCGTATAACAATATTTATCAGTCGAGCTTGCAGATGTCCCCGTTTGAAGCACTATATGGCAGGAAGTGCAGAACCCCTCTCTATTGGAAAAAAAAAACTAGAGCAAAGATGGTGTTTGGACCTTATTTGCTCAAGGAAGCAAATGAGCAAGTCCGAGGTATCCAACAACGGTTAAGAACTGCTCAAAGTCGGCAGAAGAGCTATGCAGATAATCGTCAAAGAGATCTCATATTTGCTGAAGGATACTTTGTTTATCTCAAGGTGTCACCAATGAAAGGAGTTCAACGTTTCCGGGTTAGCACGAAACTTGCACCGCGGTACATTGGACCTTTCAAGGTTTTGGCCAAAAGAGGTGAAGTGGCCTATCAGCTTGAGTTACCACCCCAGTTGTCAGCTGTGCATGATGTGTTTCACGTGTCTCAACTAAGGAAATGTTTAAGAGTTCCAAAGGAGCAAATGCCATTAGAATAGTTGGACCTGCAGGAAGATCTGACCTACAGAGAGTACCCGGTTCAGATTTTGGACGAAGCTGCTCGTCAGACCAGAAACAAGGTGATCAAGCTTTGTAAGGTTCAGTGGAGAAACCACTCCGAAGAGGAAGCAACTTGGGAGCGCGAAGAGGATCTTCGGGAAAAGTTCCCTAGCCTTTTTCTCGGCTCTTCCGAATCTCGGGGTCAAGATTCCGTTTAAGGGGGGAGAGGTTTGTAACATCCCCATTTTCAAAAAAAATTTAAAAAATGTATAATCATTGCAGGTAGTTGAGCGTTACAAAAAGAAAATCATCCAATCAAAAACCATTTTTGAAAATGTGCATGTTACTATATGCATTTTCTTAAAATTCTACTTTAAAATTTTGCCAACTAATTGCAAATTGTTTAATTAATGACAATTCATTTTTAAATTTTATCATCAAATGTTATTTCCCTAGGCCCACATGACATTCCCCCTTCATTTTTCTCTCTCTTACATGTGGGGTCCACTCCTCTTCTTTCTTTCTCTCTCTCTCCTCTTCCATTATCTCTCTTATCTCTTTTTCTCTCTTCTCTATTTTCCCTCCCTCTCCTGGTGGATTCACCTTGCCACCTCACCCCTCCCTCTGCCAGCTCCCTGCTCCTTCTGCCATGCACCCTCCTCCCTCACTCTCTTTGTGGCTTCCTCTCTCGGACAAACCGAGGCCCTCCTCTCCCTACTCCACTGCCCTCTCCAAATCCGCCCAGGTAACTCCTCCCCGCCCGATCCCTTTCGGTACATTCTCCCTCTTACTCCCCTCGTCCTGTTTTGCCAGCTCACCGCCATCGCCAGAGATCATCGGATTTCGTCGTCGAGCCGTGGCTCTTCATCGCCGATGCAGTACAGCCTCCTCTCTGATTCGCCTTCACCAAGAGGTAATCCCCCTCCCTCTTGGCCCCTTCTCCATCCCTAGGCCCCTAGGAGGCCAGCCCCATCGCCGGTGCTGCCCCTCCCTCACCCAAGATGGCCGGCACCGTGCCCTCTCCTCCACCCGACCCTAGCTATGCCGCCGTGCCGCCTTGGCCACGGTCGTCCCGAGCTCGAGCCGCCCCCACACTCCTCTTTCCCTCCCCTTACTTATCGACCCCCGCTGAAGCTCTTCTCATGACTGTTCGGCGGCCGACAAGACACCCGCCTCCTGCCGCCGCCTTGACGCTTGAGCTCGCCTTGACCTCCCTCGCCGACCAACCCCATCCCAAGCCTCCCCTTCCTCCCCTCTTCTTTTCCCCTATCTGTCCCGCCGGAGCGCCACCGCCGTCGCCAGATTTCTCCACGCCCGAGCCGCCTACGCCAACTCCCCCGCTATGAGTAACCGATAGCCGAGCCCCGCCTATCAGTTGGCCCGAGCCACCGATGGTGGACCCACTTGTCGACCTCGCCCTCTTCCACTGGGCAGCGCGCTTCAGCTGCTTAGGTTGAGCCGCCCGCGTGCCTCGGTATCTTGCTCCTTGTAGCGTCATTGGGCCGAGCCGTTGGCGAGCCTTGCTTGCAGCATGCATAAGATAGGTCGCTAAGCCGATCGGCCGAGCTAGCCGAGAGCAACAAGGCCAGAGGACAGCGTCTTGTCGTGCCACATCGACTCGCCGACCTTCTTGGCAGCATGTATGCCATGGGGCCATACTATCGGCAGAAGCCCTGTTTCTTTTTTCCTTAAACAGTAAACCATATTATTTTTGTATCTTTAATCCCATAAGTCGAAAAATCACAAAATAAATTCCATAATGTTCATAAAAATATGTTCTACCATTCAGTAAATTTCCATAATTTATTAAGCATGTTTAGTTTTCTGCTTAATACATGTATTAAGAAAAAATGCCCTTAAATTGTTCTTTAATTAATTTTGTTTTAATAAATTGTAACCAAATATTATTTCAAACAGAAAGATCACATGTACGTATTTGGGATGATTTTTTATAAACATAAGCATGCATATCATTTCATATTTATTTCAGTCATTGAGTTTATTTTGGTTATTCCATTTATTAGGTTCTAACGACGATAGTTTTGCGATCGATCCTTCAGAAGATCAACAGGGTTGTGCTGATCAAGGCAAGTGCTGAACCTTGTGCCCTCTGCATAATTTCTAGAAATTTACAAAATACATGTTATATTGAAAATAAAAATGCTAATCACCTAGTTAATTAGATAACACCCAATCAATAAATTACTCTGTTAAAATATTCCTTGCTGCCGTAGGTTATTAAAATTGCTAATACTAGACATCACCCTTGAATTAGGTTTTGCACATGCTTAGAAACGCTTAGTACTGAATTATTGCCATACTATATGGTTGTCATTATTAAATGCTTGCTCAAATGATGAATTTTAAAAGGACAGTTGGTGCTGTCGTGTTTGCAAATAGGTTACTTGATAGTGGGTGCTATCGGAAAGAGCAAAATTGTTTTGCAAAACCTGATCGGGGTGGATGGTTGCAAGGTGGGTGCAGCAAGCACGAGACTTGGGCCCAGAGTGGGAACCACCCTGTCTCTAAGGACCGATTCCTTGCGGTAGACGAGCTAATTACAACAGTGCGACCATGTGTGCCTGTATGGGCAGACCCTTGTTGAGTATCCTTCGGACTCCTAACTTTGGTATTCCAGTCGGTGGAGTAGACAGTCGGTGCTGTTCTATTGGCGCAAGAGGGGCATTGCAGTGGAAACCTTAGCGGGAATGCCTTAACTAGGAGGATGTCGGAGAAAGCCTTATGGTGATCATTTTTCTCTGGATGCACCCTCGGAAAAAACCACCTCGCATAGGTGAAGCGTGCAACCTCTGCAGAGCAAAAAAAACTATCATCATAGCCGTGTCCACGGTCAAGGACGGACGACGGGAAGCTGCCTCAATGGTACTTCTTACCTATTTATTTTCAAAATGGTGTTTTAAAGGAAAACCACGATTGCAGTTGTGTGTCTTGATTTTCTCCTCACAGTTGGTGCTGTAAGCGATGAGGGTGTCTGCACGGTGGATGCCGTGAGTAGCCCGGTTGGGCAAAACCGGTTGGTGCCGGAATTTCAAAGAAACTGATTCAAACATTCGTTTTCCTTAACACATTTTAAATCATTTTATAAAACCTTAGGTAAAAATCTACAAAACTGGCTTTATGTAAAAAGACCCTTACCTTTCCTTTATTGAGCCTTTGATGCATATTAGTCAGCCTTGCTTGTTGAGTATAAAGTATACTCATTCTCGCCTTTTATGCGGGCTGAGCAGGTTGTGATCAGCAGTGGTACCCCGAGGAGGAGATGTACCACGATGAAGGTTTCGCCATCGGAATCCAAGACGAAGATCACTTCGATGCCTAGGATTGCGCTCCTCCAGCTCTGCCTGTGGGGATTGTTTTGGTTTATTCCTTTTGAAGTTACAATTGTAAGATAAAGACTTCTGCTTTTGTAAGGCCATCGAGCCAAACTATTGTAACCACGCCATGTGGCGTACTCTGATGTATTATGTAAATTAATCGTCATAGTTATGATCTAAGTTCTGTAAATCTGTGTGTACTAACTACTTGATCCAAGGACTAGTACAGGTAAAAGCACAGAAGGGGTCCGAGTTCGCCAGAAGGGACCTGACAGACCTCTTTTTTAAAATTATTTTTGGAACCGAATCAGATCCCTGGCTATGGATGAGTCAAAATTAAGCTGGCTACAGCCGTTAATTTGCTTTGAGCGGAATAAAGGGGAGCGCAGAATATCCATTAGTTCTCGTTCGTTCGTTTACACATTTGGATGATTGCGGCTGCTTTAGTTTTTTTGAGAACTACCAGGTGCACTTACTCATTAAAGATAAAAGCTAGTAAAAAGATATCAAGCTCATGATCTCTAAAGAGACTATGAATGAACACAGAAAAAGAAGCTAAAAAGCTATTAAGCTTGTATGACCGAGCTATCAAACCTTCGCCTTTTAGCTTGTGGTATGAGCTATCAATTCCTGCCGACTTCAGTGCATTACAAAGTTTTAAATTTAGAGATCTATCACTCTATGTGTCAATGACATATGAGACTTGAATCTACGTGTCACTGACACATGGAGTGGCAAATCTCTAATTTCATAACTTTACAGTGACATATAGCTAATAAATCCTAATTATACTGGTAAGCGCTGCATGTTAAACACTTACGCTTGTATCACTAGCTAGCCAGTATATTAGTTTTTGGTTGAGTAATAGTTGTATGTATCACCGGTTGGCGAAGAGGTCAGAAGTTACTCTCATTATCAAAAAAGCTAGCTAGCATATGTGGCATTTAACGCACACGCTAATTATTATAGTGAACAGATAAGCTCCTTTATTATAATACAAAAGGGAGATGTATTTCATGGAAGTATATTGATCTGATTTGTTTAATTAGAAGGATTATTCCTACCGATGTCATTTAGGTGTAGAATATTTTAATAGTGAACGGAATTCAGTCAACAGAGTTTAACTGTTTATTAATGTCCAATTCTTTGCTAACTAACGTGAAATTACTTGGCCGGCCGACCAAAACATCTTTAAATTGGCCAAGCATTGCTAGGGCGTCTTTGACGGGAGGTAGCACTTTAACGAGGCGCCTTTGCTGCGCTTCTTTTTGGTTGCTTCGTGCCAAATTAAACAAAAGGGAAAAACGAAAAGAAAGAGTAAGCAGTAATCAGGGTTTACTTTGACCAAGACCTTAACGAAGCTATGGGCAACCACAGTAGGGTTGCCGCTGGCTACGAGTGTAACGCATGGCGCGGCGCGGTGCTGGTGTACCGTGGTTTGTTGAGACGTACTGTAGTTGATCAGGTTGACTTGTATATTGCATTTTCTTTCTAATGGAGTAGCAGACCTTCCATCTTTATTTAAAAGAATATTCTAGAGATTTAGTTTTGGAAGCCACTAGTATAGCTACGGTATAGAATATGACAAAATAAATGCGAACCATAGGTGAATCAGTGTGAACCATAGATGAGTCAGAGTGAACCATACGTGAACCAGTATGGGTGAACTATAGGTGAACCAGTGAACCACAGGTGAATTGTGGGTGAACCATGGGTAAATCAGGGATGAACCATGGGTGAATCAGAAGTGAACCAGGAGTAAACCATGGTGTGTCAAGGGTGAACATGATGTGTCAGGATGAACCATGTTTGTGAACTATAATGCGTCGGAGTGAACCATATAACTCTAACTGTTACGTCCTTTACCGACTCCTAGAAACTCTAGCTATGTGCGTACGGTGCTAGCACACCAGAGCATGGCGTTTCGTCCCTAGAAGTGTGAATACCGTAGAGTCGATGCTGCTGTTGCTACAGCGCTGATTGGTGACAAGGAAGAGAAGGTCAGCAAAATTGACTACTTCCTCTACAGCAGTTCCTACGACGTTACTGCGGTGGTGATCGATGAGGAGGGAACGTTCGGCTCGACGTAAACAACTACTTTCTGTACCTTGACATGCGCGACATCGGACTCAGCTACTTCAACTCTCATTTTGCTGTGACTGCGTGTCAATGGTAACAATCTGTGATCCTCTACTTGTACGATGTTCAAGGTGTTCACGGTAAAAAATTTTAAAATTACGCTAACGTAGCCTACCCATTTTCTTTCATGAGGAAACAAGAATCAATTCCTTCGTCAACAGGGGATGATGTGAAGCAGGTACCTTATTCAAGACCTAAAATTTTCAGAAATATTATGCCATGTTTTAGATTCTAGCAAATCCAATGTTAAGATGTCAACCAATTGTTGGCCTGGTTAGCCTTGTAGCAAACTTAATGCCATGACTTAAAATCTTGCCGCTGCATGCCTGAGATATTAATCTTGATGTTCATCGTGGCGGAGGCAGGAAATTGTGGCAGATGCGGTGAGACCATAAGAATGGGGAATCGCGTAACTGACGGATTGTGGAGTGGCTTGTGGCTGAGTGCGAAGAGACTGTTACAACGCGCTTTGAGATTTGCATGGATCAAACAGCTATTCGCTATCCCGTCGGACAGCTTCGGAACGGTACACCATTCTCTAGCATTTCTGTTTAGTTTTATCCCTTTTGCATGCAAGGAGACTACCCCGATTTGACGGTGCTAGAGAGTCGGAAGTCGGAACTCGAACCATGTAGGAAATTAGCGACCTAGCAACCGAGTGTTGAAATGCGTTTGATGGTGCCAACATACACAAACTCCTCAGATATTTCCACCGATTCGAAGAAAACAAAAGAGAAAAAATCAACTTGATGTTTGCGATCTTTCAAGTTCCATTAGAGTTCAAAACAAGCTTTACACGTCTAAAAATCAGCTTGAAGCTTCATACGTACGTATTTCCCAAGTTTGCATCCTAAAACTTGAATCCCGTACGTGAGTTTCCAGCGAACTTCTTTTTTATTTTTTTAAATGAGTTTCCAGTGAATTCCACGCAAAGTTTCTTTTTTACTGAGTCCAAAAACAAAGTTCGATGACGTTTCTTTGCAGGTTCGGAACACATCTGCTCAACACCTCCTTCCATCTCGAATTTTTTTGAATTTTTATATTTATTTTTATTCAAATGAAAAGAATAATATACCATTTAAAAAAAATTAAAAACCTAGCCTCCTCTCTCCAACGGTCGGGCAAGTAATAATTTTCCCCCCGACCGTTGGGCAGTAAATGCGCCGGACAAATCCTGCCTGATGGTTGGGCAGGGAATCAAAAAAATTTGTCCAATGGACGGGCGGGATTCTCACGCGGGCAATTCCCGCGGGATGAATGGGCTAGTTTTGCGTAATATAAGTGCACGGCTGCATGCCGACGGAGGGAGATAGACTGGGAGAGAGAGAGAGAGGAAGGGAGAAAGAGAGAGAGAAAGGGAGGAAGAGAGAGAGAGAAGGGGAGGAAGGGAGAGAAGAAAAAAGAAGAAAAAGGTAAATTATTTTATAATTTTGTAATATAGATTAATTTAAAACCAGGTAGGTTAGCCATACGGATAATATTATTTATTTTAGGTTAATTAGTTTAGAATATTGGTGGCGATATTATTTATGGTAATTAGAAATGTGAAATAATTAGGACATAATGTAGGGCCATTTGGCTAGGCATTAGTGTTTAGGGCATGATTTAGGTTATTATTTATGGTAGATTGCTAGGGCATTATTTAGGGTAGATTTTTAGTGCAATATTTACGGCATTATATCTGGCCTTTTTAAGGGTAATTGGTTGGCAGCATTATATACGCCATGTTGTAGACAAGACGTTTCGGATAATTTGTACGTTATTAATTAGGGTAATATGTTAACGACATTATATGTACATATGTTTACGGTTTGGTCGATTACCTGCACCCAAGTGGGATAAATCTATTAAGGGTAAAAGTAGTAGGACATAATTTAGGGTAATATGTTAATAAAATTATATTTTATAGTATGTGCGTCAAATTGTTCATGTTGCAATAAAACCCAAAAGCAGCCATCATTTCGTTAATTGCATGAGCCATTGGTTATACTAACTACACATTGGTTACACTTCCTCTTCTTCGAACTTACATTGACTATTTATTCCCTACTGCAGAGCGTTCTTCTCCAGACTACCGCAACGCACCTATGGCATCATGACGCTCTACGAACGGTTGCATCAGGCAAGTCTGGTGGGAGTCAAATTGTCCTGGATCCCAAGCACGTCCACCAAGTGATGACTTGCCTATTCGGATGAGAGCTAGTTACAACACGGAGCCAACTATGATTAAAGACCCAAACTTTTACAAGGGGTGGCCACGGTGCGTATATGGAGTGGACACAGTTGTTTAAACCTTTGACCATGTAGTCGAAGGCTGGACTGACCGACGATTCTATCATTGCGCGTACTATGCAGTGAGTCACCAACACCACCACAGCCACTTATACAATAGTTTGCCTTCTCACCTTTTTTACCTTCCCACATGCAGACCGATGATTGCGGTTTCAACAAATAGATGGACGACCCCTTCCCAATGGCCGCCAACAGCTACATTGAACATCTTTACACAAGAATCTCTCGCCTTGAGGAGTAAATAGACCATGCTACTCGTTTGTACAACTTGTATACCCATGTGGAATCATTCCACCGACGCCGCTAAACTTGTCGTCTCTGGTCCAACGATCTATTTCATTCCTATATGTCGCACCAATCTTCGGCCTACTTGGATTTCTGTCTTGTAATGCGTAACATGTTCTGAAGTCACTGCAGCACCGCATTCAGTTCGTTTGTCTCATGCATTGTCACTGGACCTTTCAATATCTATACTACCATTGTTCGATACTTTGAATGGAGGGGCTGACATGGTTTTGACAATCCACGAGAGAGAGAGAACGGCGGTGAGAGGCCTACGCATGACAACATGGAAACCCTACGTAGGGAATACGGAACATAACCTTTTGCGGGTGGACGGATTATATAGCTTACGTTATTTAGTAGTGGTACGATTATGGGTGTTAATTATGGCAATAGTAAATAGGAGTTCGTTCAATACAATACTTACCTACTATATTTACCTACTATGGTTAACAAATATCTATTGCACATGTTTTCTTCTATGTAGTCCTCATGTTCCGTACTTCGACACCTCCACATCTTTTCATGACGAGCTGGGGAGCCTCCTGAAGGCCATATGTGCCTAATGCATGGTGGGAGTCTTTTGGCTCTAGAGAACATGCTCTTTGTCCTTCGGATGACATGCGGGCATACAATATGGAGACTGGAGAGATGTGCCCTCTTTGCTAGGAGATCGTCACTTCCCGTTGGTTTTTGACTGGCCGACATGCGATTGTGTGCAGTGGTTTGACCATGTGCACGAGGGGTTCACTGGACGCAGGTTCTACCGATGCCTTGATTACAACGTAAGTTGCCTCTCATTCATATTGCACTACCACGATTATTATGTACTTATCATATCTTCTACCTCTAGTTACTAGACATTACGTGTGGTTAGATTTGGTGGATGGATGAGCCATACCCGGCAATAGCCTACACCTACATAACATACCTGCACGCAAGAATCAACCGCTTGCTGGCTAGACTGGATAGCACAGGAGGCCCGGTGCAACCAACAAGTCAGCAAAGGTCCACGTGGCCTCCCAGGCCACATAGGCAAACCATGCCGGCACGACGTCCAACGCACAACCAGCCGGTTCTGGACCAATACTATGAGCCAAACCAATCCTATCAAGACCCTGCATATCTTTACGGATGCTAATACTCCTGTGGACTTAATTCCGAAGTTCTGCGTCAAAGAGCCATTATGCAGGAGGCCTACCCCATGTACTAGGACACTGAGTAGGAAGCGACTGCTCGGTGTTCGGCTACCTGGTGTTCATGCCAGTGCCACAACCTTTTTACCCGTCAATGGTGACCATCCATGTATGCCATCGTATCCCCTATGTCATTTGTGCTTTCCGATAAAAATGTGGTACTTATCTATTTTTCAAATCCCCTAAACGCGCGATGTCTATAGTCATGTGCCTCTTTTATGTGCGTGTATGTCCGAAATGGTTACTTCCTTTTCAACATGCCACGACCTACATATGTATTTCATGCCTTCATACCTGCAGTCGCTGAAAATTCGCATGCATCGAAGCACACATATGACTACTGTCCAAACGTTGCCTGCATAACCGTAGCACGTCCAATGTCACTTTGGTCTGACAAAGTCCTGTTTCACATGCACACGGTACGGTCGTGCACGTGGGTTGGTCTAGAAGCAAAAAAAATTCACCCGACCATTGGGTGGTAGCGCGCGTTGAACAGGCTAGTTTTGCGGCTATTTCAGGTGCACAGTTGCTGCCTCGCACCTGCAAGCCGACAGAGCGATAAGGGAACGGAGAAAGAGAGGAAGGGAGAAATGAATGGACAAAGAGAGCAACTGAGAAAGAGAGAGGAAGATAGGGACGAAGAGAGAGAGGGGAGGAAGGGAGTGGGAGGGGATCGGGTGCCCCCCCGGGCACTACCGCTGTTTCTTTCCTGATGCTCGTGGGTGGCGCCAACGATTCTTCACTACGGCACATCGCCACCCTGGCCATTCACTAGTCCCTACAACAGGTAAGTCTTTCCTCCAAAAGCCGGACACGGCAGGGCAGAGGGCGCTAATCAATGTCGAAGCGCCGCTCGCTGCCTCGATGGCAGAAGTGCTGCCTACCGCCTCGATGTAAGACAGACGAGCACCGAGCGAGAGGACTGCTCGCTACCCTTCTCTGGCACAACAGCATGGTCGTCGTAGCCAGAGCCGTCCGGCCAGCTCACCTCGGCCGACCGGCAATTTGTCGAACGGCCCCGGCTCCAACGACAATGCTGCTATGCCAGAGAAAGGAAGCGAGTAGTCCCCTTACTCGGTGCTCGCCTCTCCCACACTGAGGCGGTGGGTAGCGCCTTTTCCACCGAGACAACGAGCGGCGCATCTACATCACTAGCGGCCTCTGTCTCGCCGCGGGTGGCTTTTTGAACATAAGCCGCCGAATTGTCGGTGGGTTTTAAATCTAGCCCGACCAATGGGCGGGTTTTCAATCTAGCCTGACTGCCGGGAGACTTTTCAAATCCAGCCCGACTGTCGGGCGGCTTTTATTTCCAACCCGACAGTTGGGTGGGAGAAGGCTATTTATTTAATTTTCATAAACGGTGTATTATTTTTTAATTTTGAATAAAAATAAATATAAAATTCAAAATTTCTTCCATCTCATGGTTTAGGAAAAGCAGGGAGTTGGGCTGGCCTTTTTCGGCTGCCCCGATATGGTCTGAATTCGGTAGCCCGAAGCATGGTACAGCATAAAATAATATGGCCCAGGCTAGCATGGCTCCAATGGCGTGCCGAGCTATGCCTAATTTCCTGGCACAATGGGCTGCTCGGCCTGGCACAGATGGCTAGGCCATGATTGGGCTGGCACGACCCAAAATAAGGCCCGGCCTCTCCTCCCCATGTTTAGTCCCCTTCCTATTCTAATTAATCATCTCCCGTACCCAGTCGTCCAATCCCTGTGATCCTATCCCTAACCCTAGCCTAGGTGATGGCGCGGGCACTAGGCCATAGCCCAAAAATAAGGCCTGACCTTGTCCAAACATGGCTTGGCCGTGCTCAGGCTGGCACAACCAAAATAAGGCTCGGCCCCTCCTCCCTACAGCCAGTCCCCTTTTGGTTCTAATTAACCACCTTCTATGCCTAGTTGTCCAATCCCTATGACCCTATCCCTAACCCTAACCTAGGCAATGGCACGGGCACCAGGCGGCAGTTTCGTCCCTAGGCTTGAGGAGGTAATGTGCTACCCTAGGATGAAAACGGCTTCGTATCTGTATCCCATACCTAATTTAAGTAAAACGGTAACTATTTTTTAGTACTCGACAGATACGAATATGAGTACTACCTGAATTTTTTGTTACGGATATGGATAAGATACGAGATGGTTAATACCAGACGGATATGGGTAGGATACTGATACTCGGACTAATAATACAAAGGGGTACCCTGTTATGGAATTTTTTATTTTTAAATTATTTTTTATTTAAATTTGTAAAAATGTATGTTGGGTCTGTTTTTTTGCAACTTTGGGCTCCCGTCACCCGTGGGCCGAGCGATCGCCCATGCCTAGGGCGACTGGTCACAAGCCCGTTATGCATAGAACGGTGGCTAGCGCGCCGTTGGGCTAGCCGTTGTCGACTGTTGGGGGAAACGCGCCGATCACCCAGCCCACGGGCTACCGGGCCACCTATTTAACCGACGGCGTGCGTTGCTGCCCCCATTCCTAGCTAGAAAGGGAAAAGGAAAAAAGAAAAGAAGAAAAGGAGAGGAAAGAAGAGAAGAGAAAGAGAGGAAAGGAGAGGGAAAAGGAGAGGAAATTACATATATCTTTAGTGTACGACTATCCTACCATTTTTCTAATCATCAATTTGAATTACATGTATTTTTAGCAACTATGTGCATGAATAAAAAAATTACATATATATTTCAGTGTGACTATCCTACCTTTTTTCAATCATCAAATTAAATTACATGTATTTTTAGCAACTATGCACATGAATAACAAAATTACATATATATTTCACGTGTGACTATTCTACCATTACATGTATTTTTAGTAGCTAAACGCATGAATAACAAAATTACATATATATTTCACGTGTAACTATCCTACCATTTTTTTCAATCATCAAATTAAATTACATGTATTTTTAGCAACTATGCGCATCAATAACAAAATTATATATATATTTCACGTGTGACTATCCTACCATGTTTTCAATCAAAAATTTAAATTACACGTATTTATATGAACTATGCGCGTCAATAACAAAATTATATATCTATTTAAAGTGTGACTATCCTACCATGTTTTCAATAAAAATTTTAAATTACATATATTTATATCAACTATCCGCATATAAATAACAAAATTATATATATCTTCAACGTGTGACTATCCTACCATGTTTTTAATCATAATTTTAAACAACAAAGTTACACTACCTAGATTAATCAAGAAATTAACTCACCGAAATTCAACGCTGCGCAATCCAATTTTCTTCCCAGATTTTTCTCTTCTTCCTCTCTTTTTTTCTCCTCTTCTTTCTCCTCTTTTTTCTCTTCCCTTTCTTTCCTCTCTTCCTCTTCTCTTCTTTTCTCATCTCTTTCTTTCCTCTCTTCCTCCTCTTCGCTTTCTTTCCTCTCTTCCTCCTCTCTTCTTTCTATCGCCACTGTGGGTTACGCCGACGCTCTGGCCGAAGCGATCGACGTGTGGCTCAAACAGCCAAATTTAACGGTCGTCTGACCGATCGCTCTAGGCCTGGGCGATCGCCCGGTCCACGGGCGAGGAGAGCCCAAAGTTGCAAAAAAAGTAGGCCCGACATATATTTTTATAAATTTAAATAAAAAATTCCCCTGTTATCTATGTTGCCAGGCCCAAGCCGTCCACTCTTCAGTCCCATAAGGCATCAGTCCATGCGCGTTACAAGCTAGTTTGACCACGACTCATCCCACCAATCGGCCTAACCCATCAAGCTAGGATGCGGCCTGCGGCAGCGCGGCTGGTGCTGCGCGCTTACGGGTGCATGAAATATTGCCCAGCTCAAGCGCGCTGCTAAAGTGCCTGTCACTAATGATGATGCATGCATTTGCTGCCGTGAATACCGGATGCATGCATGCCTTTTTGGTTCTTTCTTACTAATTCTTTGATGCATATGTCGTGGTTGCTTGAGAGCCATTGACGTGGAAGATATCAACATCTTCACTATCTTAAATTTGATCTTGAAGAGGTTGAAAGTTTTAATTTATGTTTTGGCGTGATGTGATGCTACGATGAGACAGTCGATTATTATGTGCTAGTTGCTATATTAGATTATTTTCATCATGTTTGATATGTAGCGTGATTCGCTTACTATCCAGTCAAATATCTGTTATCCCTTTTTGATCTGAATTTGTATCCGTTTTTTACCTGTTTGTAAATATCTAATTTCATATCTGTATCCTATCCAAATTTAGCACTACTTGATTCCATATCCGTATTTAAGAAAAAAAATACCAATATCATAAAGATATACTTTTAGCTAATATCCGATTATATCCGACCCGGTTTCAACCGGCCACCCTGTAACAGGATTCTTGAGTAGTTTTTTTAATAATTCGTTGAGTTTTTTTTAAAAAAATAAAATTCGCGGAGTAGTTTACTAGTTAGTTTTTCCCTTAACCTGCCTTTCTTCGCCACCTCCTCCTCCTGCTCCTCTTCCCCCCCCCAACTTGCGGACCCAAAACCCCCCAAAAGGCCAAAACCCAATCTTTCTGCTCCTGCGTCTTCGAACTCCAATCTTTTTGCTGGTTCTCTTTTTTTGTTCTTTTGCCCCGATCGATCAAGCCGAGGAGGATACCAATCCAATCCCTAGCTAGGTTTCGCGAGTTGCAGGGTTTAGTCGCGGATTGGAGCGTGGGGCTTCGACCCAGCGGCGGCGGCGATGCTGCGGCTGCTGGTGTGGGCGGCGCTCCTCTGGGGCTGCTGCCACGGGAGGTTTGTCGTGGAGAAAAACAGCCTCAAGGTGACGGCGCCCGACGGGCTCAAGGGCACCTACGAGTGCGCCATTGGGAACTTCGGCGTGCCGCAGTACGGCGGCACCATGGTCGGCGTCGTCGCCTACCCCAAGGCCAACAGGAAGGCGTGCAAGAGCTTCGACGACTTCGATATCTCCTACAAGGCCAAGCCAGGCTCCTTCCCCGTCTTCTTGCTCGTAGAAAGAGGGGGTGAGAAAATCACTGCAAAATCGCTTCTGTTTTTGGTTGATTATTGTGCTGCAGTATGGATGGTCTCCGTTAGGTCATCCATGTGTGACTTCGTCGTCGTCAAGGATTTATGTCGCTCCGTTGTTGGCTGGATTGGATAGATTGCAGTTGAAACCTGACAGCTATACCACAAGTGGCTCAATTTTATTTAATAGCGTGGTTAAATTAGATCGTGCTACGTGATGATGTAATCAAGTTGAATATTCATTGACCCAGTCTGGTGGAACCACCAGATCTTTGACTTGATGTGCAATCTGAAGGCTTACTGTCAAGCCTCCTGCACTTTATAGTTGCTAGGTCGCTGTCTTGGTGTTCTAACTCCATATGATGTTCCACTGTTTTTTTTTTCCACCAGTTATTTATTTAACATTCTTATTTGTCTGCCCCTGTGATGCTGCATTCTATTCTGTTTATGAAAATATACCGCAGATGACATAACACGGTTTTGTTGTTGCATATAGATTGCTTCTTCACAACGAAGGCATGGAATGCACAGAGAGCAGGAGCAGCGGCAATTCTTGTTGCTGACGACAAGGCCGAACCTCTAATTACAATGGACACACCTGAAGAAAGTGGGAGTGTAGATTATTTAGAGAACATCACCATTCCTTCGGCTCTGATAACCAAAAGCTTTGGGGACAGGCTCAAGAAAGCAATTGATAATGGTGACATGGTTAATGTGAATTTGGATTGGAGGGAGTCCCTGCCCCACCCTGATGAGCGTGTCGAGTACGAATTTTGGACTAACAGCAATGATGAATGTGGGCCAAAATGTGATAGCCAGATTGATTTCGTCAAGAGCTTCAAAGGAGCAGCACAGATACTTGAGAAGAAGGGCTACACACAGTTTACTCCCCACTACATTACTTGGTATTGCCCAGAGGCCTTCCTTCTAAGCAAGCAGTGCAAGTCCCAATGCATCAACCATGGGAGGTATTGCGCACCTGATCCAGAACAGGATTTCAGCAAAGGGTATGATGGGAAAGACGTTGTAGTTCAGAATTTACGTCAAGCTTGTGTTTATAAAGTAGCCAAGGAGAATGAAAAACCTTGGTTGTGGTGGGACTATGTGACTGATTTTGCAATTCGGTGCCCAATGAAGGAAAAGAAGTACACTAAGGAATGTGCTGATGGGGTTATCAAGTCACTTGGTATGTGAATGTTTGCATACACCTTCCTATTTTTTATTGTGAGGTGCAGTAATGTACTCAATACGTCTATAATTTCTAGGTCTCGATCACAAATCGATAGATAAGTGTATTGGTGATCCAGCTGCTGATGAAGAAAATTCTGTGCTGAAAGTTGAACAGGATGCACAGGTCAGTATTTCAGTAGAGATCTTATTTCTTCCATTCATCATTCATCCCATGTGTGATTATTATGTAATTGGCTGTTCTACATAGATTGGCAAGGGTTCGCGCGGTGATGTTACCATCTTACCAACACTCGTCATCAATAATAGACAATATAGGGGTGGGCACTCTTGAAACCATTATAGTCACCAGTAAAGTGATTTGAGGTTCCAGCTGTGCTTATTCAAATATTTGTATCTCAGGGAAACTTGACAAAGCGGCGGTTCTTAAAGCACTTTGTGCAGGATTTCGAGAAACTACTGAGCCCGCTGTTTGCTTGAGTGAAGGTTAGCGCATTGATTTTTTTATCTCAATTTTCCTGCATTCGTGATGAATTCTTATACTACAAGCATGGTCTTTTTTGTACCTTCCACTTAAGAATCTTCAATTTGTATTGTCAATCTATAGATATACAAACAAACGAGTGCTTGGAGAACAATGGTGGCTGTTGGCAAGATAAAGCTGCTAACATCACTGCATGCAAGGTAGTACTGGTGGTATTATTTTCTCTGCTAAAGTCTAGTTTATAGGATAATCTTTTTTCAATTTATCTTATGTATATGGTACTTTTCTGTTATATATGTAGGATACTTTCCGTGGAAAAGTTTGTGAATGTCCAGTTGTTAAAGGTGTAAAATTCGTTGGTGATGGCTATACTCATTGTGAAGGTATATGTATTGCAAGAAATTAGGAGAATATTTTCCCAGCATCTTCTGTGTATATTTTTGGTGTTCAAATGGCATTAAATGGTTGACTCATTTTTAGCACTCTAATCCCTGCTACTGGAGATAGCTACTCTGTAATTACACTGCAAAGACAAAGTGTCTTAGCAAGCCTTGTTGACAATTCAATTATACCTGGCATTCTTATTTTAGCTTCGGGATCTGGGCGTTGTGAGATTAACAATGGAGGATGTTGGAAGGAGACTAGGAATGGCAGGACATACTCTGCCTGCACTGTAAGTTATCAGTTGGCATTTTTGCTGACATAAATGCTGCCACATGTATTGTAAAAAATCTAAAAGCATATTTGTTGTGCTCTATAACCTACAGAATAATGGCTGTAAATGCCCAGATGGGTTCAAAGGTGATGGTACCCACAAATGTGAAGGTAATACTCAATCCCTGAACTCCATTGGGCTATTAGGTGTGCTTGCCTGTCCAGCAAAACTGTAGGTTTCAATGGAAAAAAGTGAATATGCATATGGGGATTTGATGCCACAGTCAAAGCATATTGGATAGCATTGGTTGTGTTGCTCCTATTGTTGTACTGAGGAGGGAAATATTTTGTGATAGATATTAATGAATGCAAGGAAAAGACTGCATGCCAGTGCAAGGAATGCAAATGCGAGAACATATGGGGAAGCTATGAGTGTGGCTGCAGTGGAGGCTTGCTGTACATGAAGGAGCATGATACATGTATAAGTATGTACAAATCTTTTAAAGTAAATTCCCCCAAACTTCATATAATTTGCCAAAATTATCACAGAACTACACCTTTAAGTTTCCGTTTCACAAAACCACACCTTTTTATGCCAAATTTAATTAGAAAAAAAGTACACATTCAAGGATCCACTGTTAGCTGATAGGGTGGCCCATTTGTCAACCTCAGGCTCCTCCCTCTGTTACCTGAGCTGATGATATGTGACAGTTTTGGCAAAAAATAAGTGTAGCGCTAAATTTATTCTGTATCTTTATAAATAACTTATTGTTATATTTAAGCTAAGGTCCCACAAATTGCAGGCTAGTTAAACTATTTGAGGTGCACTAATCTGACTGATGATTGTTTCTTCAATACATTAGCTGTTGAGAGCTCAAAATAGCAACATATATATGATAAAGTCTATCCATTGACTTGTGATACTGAATTGGCATCAATTGTATTCAGGCAAAAGCGCAGCTGTACATGTAGGGTGGAGCTTCCTGTGGGTTATCTTGTTTGGCCTAGTGGCAGCAGGAATTGCAGGATACACAGTGTACAAGTACAGGATTCGGGTATGAAATATGTAGACAGCTTGTGCAAGTTAATCATCTGCTCATAACTCTAGGCTGGCATCTGATTATCTTGTGCTTTCCTGCATGCAGAGGTACATGGATTCAGAGATCCGTGCAATCATGGCGCAGTACATGCCCCTGGACAACCAAGGAGAAATCCCAAATCATTCTCACCATATTGAGATGTGAAGAGCAATAAGGCTTCCACCTTTGTGGAGAGGATGAAGAGAGGAAAAGAACACTTGTCTTGCATCTGCTAACGATCTTAATGTGTATCATCATAATAAGACCATCCTGTAATTCTCTTGACCATCTTGCAACCATTAGCTCAGGCTTCTGCACAGAACCTACCTAGGCATGCCCCCGACATAATAATTCTGGTGACCCCATTCGGTTAATCAGAAAAGAGGTGGCAGGCTCATGCGGTCTTTCCTGTGAATTTTCCTGGAACATGTTCGTTTCTCCTCCTAGTAGTAAAGTGGTTTCAAACGAATTTTGTGCCTAAGTAAGCTCAAAGTTTGGCAAATTATAAATATAAAAAGTGGGAATCAGGGTGAAGATGTATAATGGCTATTGTTGTGCATGATTCCTTCTTGCTAAAAAATTGTAATATACCTACTGATTTGCAACCAGATATTCTGTGCGAAATCTGCACTCATAAAAGGTAGACAAACATCATGAATTTATAAACCACGCATGACTACGTCCTGTTGCAAAACCTCATTTGATGGCAATCATTCCTGCAGTTCTGTTCCATTTGGAGATTAGAAATTGTAAGGTTCAGTAAAGAAAAAATATCGGCGAAATAGCCTATTTACTCATCTTATGACTTCTGTATGAGGGAAGCAGAAAAAAGGCTAGTGGTTTTCTCACCTTGTCTGGTCAGTACAGTAAACGAATTTGAGAAGCAGATTCAAGAAATTGAACATAAATTACAGTGAAGCCTGCGCATTAGGGAACAAAAAAGCAGGGCTTGTACAGGTGAATAATTGACCGAAAAAAAGGACGACTGAAAAAAACTAAGCTCGGCTGAGGTTGAGAAGCAGTAGCCTCTCCTCGCCCCTCCCCTCCCCTCTCTACGCTCGGTTCATGTACTGTCCAGTTCTTGAATCAACCAGGATTGCTTCGCCAACATTCACAAACGAGGGCACGGTGACAACAGCTCCTGTTTCCAGGGTTGCTGGTTTTGTCCCTCCTACAAAATGCAGAAAGAAGATGATTTCTTTTTTTAAAAAAAAAAGATGATCTAGAATTCAGGTAAGGTTAACTACTTCTCGTCATATAAAAGAAACATCCTGAGACAATGTTGTGATCTTCAAAACTAGATTATTATATGTGGTTACTTTTATTAGCAGGCTGCATTGCTAAACAATCAAAGCAACATTTTGCAGCAGCATACTAGGAGAATTCTCTACCTTGTGCACTGTCACCTTGCCCCGGGTCTGTGTCGGTTACAGTCAGCTTAACAGTGATGGGAAGTTCAAAATCAATGATCTACAAACATTATCAAAGTTAGTGGTCAACCTTTGCTTCATAACAATATATAGCACAATCAACTAGTATACTGCAGAACATAATGAAAAGGTAATTCACTAGTTGATTGGATATCATATGACTTGTACACAGTATAAGAAATACCCGCCCATTCCAGTAAAGCAAATTGCAGTCCATTCCCTCTTTTAACCATTTTTGCTTGTCACCAACATCTGCCTCATTTAAGCGACTTTCTTCAAAGGTCGTCTGGAAAATGAAACTAACAATGAGATCATAGTGACAAGCTGGATGAAAATGATAGTGAAGGAACTGAGATTTGTTCCTTGCTCCCAAGATAACAGTTCATATATATCCTGCATTGAAAGATCATCTGCAAAACATTAGGAGACACTCTTTCTAGGCTTCTAGTACTAGTTTCTACAGACTATTAAGTTTGATTATGTATTTCTTAAGTCTAAAAGTTGTTACCAGGACGTTTATCTTGTTTGTTCAGAGATCATGCTTTCTGGGAAGATGGAGAACCAAATTCTAGTTTTATGAAGTTTCATCATTATTTCTGAAAAGTGAAAAAAGGCAACTGAAATTTCATTATTGTGCCAATGCCTGACCCTTCACTTCTATTAAAAACTTTTCACATGACAGTTTGGATTCCCTTAATAAACTGAAGTTTGCCATTGCATTATGCAAGAATGAACCTGCATGTCAACACAACTCAATCCATCATAATGGCACACCATACATGTCCAGGTGCTGTATCACAACAGCTCCCTTCCAGAGGAAGGTCCTTCAAATAGATGCAATGAAGAAAACATATGTAGTATATAGGCAGCTAGCAAATACTTTTGAACGAAAATTGGAGTGTGTACCAGATCCATGAACACGAACTGGGAGCCATCTTTATATGTAAATTGCTTGGTTTCCTTTGAAATGGATGCTTCCGAGATCTGAAAGCATAATAAGGGATTCAATTTATTGCTACATAACTCAAAAACAATGAGGAATAGACAATGACCATTACATGAGTGATAAGTTGGTTGAAAGAAAGGCACCCATAGTAGGCAAAAAAAAGTAATGAGAAAAGAAAAAGTTTGCTGTTTGGATTATGTTGCTAAAACACGTACTACTACAGTACTACAGACACTCCAAAAACTAACTGCTGAACTCTGTTTCAGATTCTGAAAAGTGAGTTTCTGCTCAAATTACCGTACTTCCAGCTCGAAAGGTTTTCTCAACTGTGTTGCCTGAGATATAATTGCGCATTTTCGTCCTCACAAAAGCAGCACCTTTTCCAGGCTTGACATGGAGAAACTCTGTTGTTGAATGGAGAGGGAAATTTTTATTAATATAGGGAGATTTTGATTAATATGTTGGCAATATTCAGGCCGTTTGAAATAAAATAGAACAGATGAACATCTAATGGTGAATTATCATATATTTACACCAAAAAGAGGCTCTGACACTTCAACCTATCCTTTTCATACGGAAAACCTCCACTTTCTCAGCAGCTTTATTATCACAACTTTGTTTTCATTAAGCACATGCTGAACCTTAATCGCAGTTCATAATGATTTCAGGATGCCGTACCATTTCAGTATAGCAATTTATAGAAACATAACAGCAAGGGTTTATGGGAAAGTGAAGCACACTTGAGAAAGAATAACACCAATACAACACCTAGTGGCAAGTTGGGGTGCAAGAATGCAAAAACTAAACCAATGAAAGCCCATTTGTTATGCTACAAACTAGCTAGAAAGTATACAAAATGTATACACGACTTGTCCGGTAAGACTATTAGAGATATATTAGAATCAGCCAGGATTTGTATCCAAAAGAGTAAAGATCATAAGTTATAGATCCAGATCAATTGCTAGTCTCTTTATTGTGGGTGGCAGGCGTTTCTCAACTATTCTATAAAAAAGCACGCACAAATAAGTTCTGTCTTTGGAAAAAAAGTATTTACTACTGGGCTGAGATGCTATACCAATCCTATTTATGGCTGAGGAGCTATGCCATCAATCCTATTTAGGGTTGTTCACTCGAGGCCGATGATTGTCGTAGTCAACCAATTGAGATGATTACTGTCTTCTTTTCTTGTTGTTACGTTGGCAAATACTAGGGCTTGATTCCTCTGTTGTCTAGTAGTTTAACTTGATCTGCAAGTCGCACTGTACTCTTATGTATATGCCCTCTGAGGCTGTAGTAATACAATCCAACAAATGTGCCATGCTATTCTAAGTTTGTAACCCCCCTTTACAAAAGAGGTAGTTCATCAGAAAGAGTCGAGCCTACAACAAATAAAAACCCTAATTGTGCTGCACAGCAGAAACATTGCCACATTGCTCCAAAAACACATGGATTGGCCATTCTGCACAAGGAAATTTCCTTGCATAAAAGGCTATACATCACAAATCAAACTAACATGAAGCATTTACTTCGATAGACATTCTGGGCGGAGGCCACAGCTTGATTACATAGGGAAAGGTTTAAGGCACTTTTTTTTTCCCAGTTAACAATGCTTGGAAGTAAGTCAGTAAATCACCACAGGTTGAACAGCGAGGTGCAACTGGATTTCTCGAAATTGTGTAATGGACTAGTAGCCCCTTCCGGTGCAAGAACAGATGCTACATTGGCTAGTCTATTCACCCAGAGAAGTCGCCCAAGATCAATTGCAAGAACAAATGAGGGTGGTGTTAGCTGCTGTTACCAAGAACCTTCCACGGCGCGCCGTCCACCTCGATGTTGGAGCCCACCCTGATGTCGTTGCTGGACAGAGCATAGACCCCTGAAAGGAACAATTTTAGCAACCACGTAGGAATTAAGGGAGCGAACCAAAAGAGTTTATCCAATCCACGCAGCGGCGAGCAATATGGTAGGTTGAGGGAGAGTGGGGGCTGCTTACGGGTGAGGCGGAGGCGAAGGCGGAGGGGCCGTGCTCCGGCGAGGCAGGAGGACGGCCTGCGGAGCTGGACGGAGGAGGTAGCGGCGACACGGTGGTTGTGGTGGTGGGCGGCGCCGGCGAGGTGGCGGAGAGAAGCCATTCTGTCGCCGTTTGTCGAGGTGTGGGATGACGATAAGGAGGGAACGAGGGACGGATGCAGCTGTCCTTTCCCTTTCGCTGACACATGAAGGCCCACTTGTCATTGGGTAATAAGCCAAAGCCCATTACAGTTTCTTAGGATGAATTTCTAGAATTTGTTGGGCTGGATGAATCGGGCCCAGCAAAACAAACTAGCCACACCACCTTGGGCTAGGAGGATGACAGAGTTTTTTTTTTTTTTTGATAGGAGGAGGATGACACAGTTGGATACCTCAGGCTCAGGGTACACGAGCCCAAAACCTAAATGTCTAACCTGAATCCAAACTTGAAGTCATTCACGGGCAAAGACACACACCCATATGGGTATATGGGTACGGCAAGCATGAAATCACATACCTGGAGGCTAAAAAGGGGACAAAGCAAGGTCGTATCGCCGGTGGAGGCCGAGGAAGGGGTGACGAGGTCATCGCTCACGCTCCAGCCACCATTCCCGGCGCTCCCCGTGTTGCATGCGCCGCAAGAGCTCTCGTACCGTCCCCCAAGTGGATCCCGTTATGGGTCTGGGGAGAGGGACAAGAGTCGAGAGTGGATTTGGGAAAGGGTATAAGACCAGCTTCAACGGATTTCTCTCGATGCTTCCATTTTCTTCATGAAGGGATTTCCGTTCCCTTCAGCGCTCTAACGGATTCCCTTCAGCGATCCTTTAGCGAAGGGATTTCTTTCTCTAATCCCACCAGAAAGGGATTCTCTCTTCTTTCCCTATATCATTCCCTTCAAATGGATACTACTGGAGATTGTGTGAAATATAGGAAATGTGGATTGGGAAGAAAATAGAAAAGGGAATGAACGAAGGAAAAATGATTGGAGATGGTCTAAGAGAGGAGGAAGGGGGCTAAAGGTGTTAGGGTTGGGCCAAGGGTTTTTGGGCTATGGGTTGGCAATTTTTTATTTTTTTAATTATTTTGGGAATCTCAACCTGAAAACCTATAGGTATGAGATGAGATCCAAACCGTTCTTAATGAGTTGGGTACCAAACCCAATGGGCTTTTTGGCCATCCAACCACCTACTCAATGGTGAACTAGAAATTCATCATAGGCACCCGTGGATTCCGAGGGCTTGACACTGTCGTTTGTTAGGATAACTCCTTGTATGCCATTGCACGGTCTCTCAATCCCTCTCGTGCCACTACATTCGCGCTCTACCCCTTATGTGCCATCACATTCGTAGCTTAATACCTTCTATGCCAATATTGACCGATTAAGCTGTTGCGGAGTTGCGTAAAGATGCTTATGCCCTGTCTTTTCAATACATTGAAAAATAAGATAAATTTCTAAAAAATAATAGAAAATTGATCAAACTCTGAAAAACTTTCTATGTGTTCAAAAATTATGTGTACTCAAATGTGCCAACAAAATTTAAAAATTTTGGGATGTGAAATTTTATATTAAAATTAATGATACCTAGTGTCACAAAACTATTTTTCATGTTATATTTAAAAATATAGAGTATAACAGCAAGTAAAAATGAATTTACATAAATTTAAAATTTTGAATCACTCGATTTGGAGTTAAAAATGCAGGAGATACAATTTTTCAAAGTTTTAAAATGTGAGGGTATTTTGGACATTATGGTCAGCTTTCTAACGATCTACCCTAATGGAGCCAACGAGGATGGCATGTAAAGTATTAAACTGCGAATATGATGGCTCATAAGGGTATAGTTCGAATGTGGTAGCACAGGAGGGATTGTGGAACTCTGCAGTGGCATACAAAGATTTATCCCTTGTTTGTTAGAAGAGCAAAAGGTCTGGACCTAAGTCTTAAGTGCGAGCTTTTCCTGTTTTGTTTGCGATGGTTGTTTTTTAGTTAAACACTTTGGCTTCTAAGTTTGTAAGCCATTTCTCGAGGCTCTCAAGACACAACATTTTAACTGTTCGACCATTCAACTTTCCAACCATATAGCCATACATAACAAGGCAGATTGTCATACCCTATTTGTACAACTTATTTCGGCCACTTCTAACTTTTGTACAATAAAAGCCTTTTATCCGAGTCTAAACGCTCTAGCTTATCGAAAATCTCCAAACCATTTATCAAAGGTTTCAATGTCTACCCGAACCAAACTTTCGTCTAGCATTCCATCCATAGTCACGTAATAAACTGTAGCCATTCCAAACATATTTTTTTTAGAACCTGCAGAAAAAAAAAACATTCCTGTTATCCTTGTATTTTCTATCGTTAGGAATAATATTAAAATACAAACGATATGGAATTGTTAATTCCAATTTCATGACATAAATCTGAATAAATACCTACATGCATACCGGCGGTGGAAGTTTTAGAACGTTGACAGCACTTATTACAGAAGAGAATTAGCTAATAGAAACTTCCTTTAGCAGCCTAGCTAACAAAAGATCAACGGGTACGCATCAACTGCTGGATGTGATGTCTCCCCCGGAAAGGGCAAAAAATAAACACTGCAGACAGATGCGTGTTGCCTAACAAATGCGGAGACCATTCGTTGTTAGCAGTGGTGGACGACAGAAAAAAAAAGTATGGTATGGTGAACTCCATGGATAGGTTCAATAGTATCGCAAATATCAAAGTAATCCCTAGATGATGAATTGACGAAGATATCTATAATAATTAACAAATTGTTTATGATTCAATATTTCAATTACCTTTTATTTTAGATTTCCTCTTATCCTTTTGAGGTACCATTGCGAGGCCGAGGCGGGCTGAGCCGATCGCAAGCTACAAGTGCAAAGTAGGTTTAGGCGACAAAGAGTGAAAGAGATCAGAAATTCAGAGATTACCGTCTGAGAGGGCAGCACGCTAGGGCGACACTGCGCTTTTGCGCCGTTGCAGCGGGCCGAGACGGCCAGACGGTGAGATGGGAGACCGGACCGGGAGTTGCCAGAGTCGGGACTCAGGAGTTTGCCAGTTCGGGACTCGGGAGACGAACAGCAGAAGCCTGAAGCCACAAAGCGAAGACGCGATCACACGATTAACGCGAAGGCGAAGCGGCAAACTGCTGGTCTCGATCTCTTGGCTCTTGGTCTCTCTCATGCGCGTGCTCGGTTTGTGCCACGGTGGGCCAGCTACCCTGCTCGGCGTGATGCTGAGGCTAGGCTAGGCCTGCTCGGCATGTGGCTGAGGCCAGGCTGGGCCAGGTGGCTGCTGGCTCTTATAGTTTGTGGATTAGGAGAAGAGAGGAGAAGGATCATAGTTTTAGGTGTGGTTCTTTTCAGCTTATCTTATTTGTTTATCTCGTTTGCTTATTTGCTTCCCAATATGACCTCAAGAGTCGGATCCACTTCATTCGACTTGTGTTAGAGAGCTTTTAGACATACCTTCGAGATAGAAAAAAAAGGAATGCAAAAATTTTAAAAAATCTCAATAAGTCAAATAAGCAAACGAGAAAAGGAGGAGTAGTAGTAGTAATAATAATAATAATTGGATATTACAACGGTTGACCAATTAAAGTAAAAAATAGCAAGTATTTAGAAACGGAGGTATATGCATATATGCACACATATACATTTTATTATATATAGATACAGGTACATAAATATATCCACATACATATAAATAGGACCGATAAAATAGTGCAATACATGTGTAAATCAATAATTTTGAGCCCATAACGGCTGTTATTTGGGCTAAACGCTGAGGACAATAGCGGTCATTGGCATGTTTTCCTTGCTTAGCTTAGTGTCAAGCAAGGAACATCAGCAGCAACCCAGTGCAATCCGGCTGCCGTAGTGCATGGCGTCTTCCCGTGACAGTCGCTCATTCTTTGTTAATTAGTTCTCTCGTTTGATGATTTGAAGTTTCTACACTACTCAAGCTCTCCCCTCGTGACCCTCCACAGGAGCTCCCCTCCCAAGCCCTAGCCCCGTGATGGCGGCGTGGTCGGCAGCGCTTGTGCGGTGGCTTTTTCGACGCTCGACGACGCGGCGTCGGCTCATGAGGCGAGAAGCTAAGCGGCGCCTCTCCTTCTCCTCGGCTTCCCCTCTCCCCTCCCTAATCCTGTGGCGGGACGGCGTCGTCGGCCGCCGGCGCCCAGCGATGGCCGGCGGCGGCCGGATCCGGTGACCACAATGTCCGGATCCGTGATCTGTCCGGATCCGTGGCCCAGCGGCGAATCGGCGGCGGCGGTGGCCTCGATGGCTCGGCGGCGAGCGGGCGCTGGCAGCGTCGAGCCGCGCGAAGCGCTGGCGCTGAGCGGCGGCCACGGCGCGGCGGCCACGGCATCCACGGTCTTCCTCTCCTTCCTTCCTTCATCCGCGGCGGCTTGCGGTGGCCCCGGCGTGGTCGGCCGGATCTAGGGCTGGGATGCCGGTGGTGGCGGTGACCCTCCTCTGCAGCTCTCCTTCCTCCTCTCTGGCGCGGCCGGAGGCACCTCGTGTATCGCGCCGCCGACGCCGCCAGCAACGGCGCTTCTTCGCCACCCAGTTCCACGGCGAGATATCTGCTCTTCTCCTTCTTTTGGCTTGACTCAGCTGCACAACGTCTCCATGGCCCAAATCCGGAGGCGGGTGGGCACTACCGTCAGGTAACGGCGGCGGCGGCCAGATCGACCGAGCTTCGGGCTTGTGGCGTCTTGTTGACGGCCTCGGTCTGACGGACAAAGACGCCGTCGTCGATGTTCACGCCGCCGTCGACGTGCGTGTCATGCTGCTGCAGCCCCCGCCATGGGCTATGTTTCCTCCTTAGAGGCTTCGTCGTGGCGACCCCCTCCCTCTAGAGTATCTTCGACGACGTCCCTCTTCAGTGGCAGCAACGTCGGGCAGTTCCGGTTGTCTTGGAAGGTGGTCCGAGTAGTGGGCCGAGAGCTGTGGTCCTCGGCGTTGTCTTCGGTGGGTGGCTCGCCTCAAGGTGCTTGTGCTTGCAGGTCGATCAAAGTTGCCGGTAACGGTCGGTGCAGGTCTGTCACCGTGGGCGCTGGTGAAGTGCCATCCGTCCCCTCCTCTATGGCAGTGACGTCCATTCTTCCCTTGGTGGCTTGGGCTGAGGCGTCGCCGTCGTCCCCTTCCTCTGTGGCGGCGGCGTCCATTCCTTTCCCTGGCAGTCTGCTCTGATAACTTCAGAACCGATCGGTTCGGGTGGTGGCGGTGGTCTACACATCTGTGGAGCGTCAAGGGAAGCATCATCGTCATCCCCCTTCGCTTCGTTGGCGACGTCCGTTCTTCTCCTTGGCGGCTGCGTCGAAGCGTCACGGTTGTCCCCTCCCTCTAGTGGCAATGGTGTCTGTTCTTCGGCTTGGCAGTCCTCAGCGTTGGGACCCCTCCCCCTTGGCTTCCTGAAGCGTTGGCGTCCGGCAGGTGGTCTCCGGTCGTAACCTTCCTGTGCCTCCTCCTAGTGCGGCTCATGGGGTGTAGGTGCTCCGGGTGAAAGCCTTGCCCAGCTTCTGCTTGGGTCGACGATGGTGGCACCCTCGGGTGTCGCTCCCTCCTTGGAGGCCTCGTTGTGGTGCCCCTACCCCCTGGAGTATCTTCGGGTGAAAACCTAGGTCTGGGCGGGCGACGGCGGCGACTTTGTCGTCGCTTCCTTACTGAAGGCGTCGCTCTAAAGATCCTTCGCGCTATTAGTGGGCTTGTGGCTTTGACTGTGACTACCTTGTTATGGGCGGGTGTTTTCTTGGGCCGTGCCTCCCGCCTGGTGGTGGCGGCCTTCTTCTTCAGGCTCTGCGTGCACTGGGGTGCGGTTGGCGGTGGTAGTCGATGGCGTTGTTGGTCGTGCATCTCGTGCGGCGGTGACGGACGACTTCCCTTCCTCTCTTTTGTCGTCTCATCCGAGCATCCCGTGCGGCGGTGGCGGTTGACAGCCTAGTTGATCTTCGCGCGCTCCTCTTCTCAGTCGGCAGCGGTGTTCCTGGCATTTGGGCTTTGCATCCCTCGTGGCGTTATCGGTCGGTGTTCTTTGCGTTCCGAGCAATGCTTTGCCACGGAGACGATTGTTCTAGGTGTTGCGTGCTGGTGTGTTGTGGCCAGTTCTTGGCTGGGTCGTCTTCTTCCCCTCTCTCCTCTGTCCTCTTTCTTCCTCCCCTGTACCCCTCTCTTTCTCTCTAATCGTTGTACAATTTCTATTCTTCTTGAATGGAATGGCAGAGCTCCTGCCCTTGTGTTAAAAAAAACATTATAAGCTAGGTTGAATTTCCAAAAGCTAAATGTTTTACCCTCTCGAACCCATTTCTTAAAAATCTTGAAGCCAACCAAATCAGACCAAGCGGCCCAACTTCTCGAACCTCCCAAAGTCTAGCTTTAGTAATGAAACCATATTAAGTTTAACAATGTGAGATCATATGATGATGTATTAACAAGTTTTATGTTTGAGCTTATGTGCGTTGATCCTTGTTTGCAAAATTTGATTTTGGGCATTAGAATAGAGAGCTGGAGTAAGGCTAAACCAAGGCCAATAGAGAGCCAGACCAACGCCAGATTGGTTCAGCAAAGCCGTGCCCAGCCAGACTAAGCTATAGAGAGGCTTGGTCCACCGTAGCTCTAGGCTAGACCGGTCGCTGGGCAGTGTCGGCCGGACCAACATGCAGCTTGTGGTTTTTTTGTATTTTTAGAGACCTTTCCAAGCTCAAAAAATAAGTGTTATATATTAAAGTTATAGAGAATTTCATGATGCATCTTTCTTATTTGAACAACTTTTTCATTTGAACAATGGAAAATTTATAAAAATTGTTAAAGTACACTGCTGTGTAGGGACTTAGGTGCTTGTGGTCATTTGTGTTAAAATTGTTGAATGCTTTAGTTTGACATGTGCTTTATGTCATTTTTATGATGGTTTGATGTAGTGTAGGTCATCTTGAACTAACGTGGATCAAGTTAAGATATACTTGATTCTTGGGTGGAAGAGGTAGTAGACATCCTAATAAAGTTATATTTCAAATTTGAGCTCAATCGGACGTTTCAATATCAAGAATTATATAAAACTTCCGTTTTGTCTTGGGCTATGAATAGTACATGGTCTGTCTCAACACTCCTCTGGTCCAGTTCAACACTACACTTGGTCCTCCCCAAGAGAGAGAGGGAGGAGGGAAGGCTATTTCCAAGTTTCTGGTATCTCTACGTACTTTGTTTGTTAGATTTTGTTTCTAGTTTGATTTAGTGCTTGATTGCTCTGCTTGATAATTGAAACTTAGGGATTGTTTGAATTTATTGAACATTTGAAGTTTGGGGTTTGTTGTGAAGAAAGGGTTAAAATTAGTTTGGCTCCTTTTCTCCCTCCTCTAGTCGCCTATCCGATTCTTCAAACAACCTCTCGGTTATTCTTCTTAGTTGAATATTTTGAGTTACTCTGCAAGTTTCGGGTGTTCTAAACTTGTTCTAGCATGACTTATACGTGTTAATAACTAGTAAGTACCTAAACAAGGTTTAGGGGCTCTTTCAAGTGTGATTTGGGCAGTTGCCGGCAAATGCCGAGGCGATGTGGGAGACGTGTAGACCACAAGGGCGCCATGGCAAGGAATCGGGGAGACGAATAGGCCATAAGAGCACCATGATAAGCCATTTAATACTAGCTTAGCTCCCTAAATTTCTTCCAACTTTGCTGTAGCAACAGAATTTTCTCAAAAATTTTCTGACTCCGCCACTAGCGACGACTGCTAGAGCGGTCATAATTGTACTTGAATGTCTCATTATAACTACTACTGCTCGTGAGTGATGGATCAACATTGTAGCCGTGGCCACAAGATACACCTACTCCTCGTCCTCGAGCCTTCCCTTCTTGCTTGCCTACCTAGTTACCGTACTTGAGCCTCCAGAGAGGTTGTTGGATCTGACAGTCTCAAACCTGCCACCGTCCATCCTACCTACCAAACTCCCCTCGCACAATAAGAACACGCACGCTCTTTCGCTCTCTCTCAGCTACCTCCTCTCACATCACCAGAACAGCTCTTGCTTCCTTCGTCGATCATCACAGGCACAGGCTCCCATTCATCTCCTAGCAAAAGAACAAGTGAGTTGATCTTGATCTTTCCATTGTCATCGTTCCCTTAATCTTGCTGTTCTTCTTCTTCTTCTTCTTCCAAAGATTCCAGCTTTGAAGTTTGCTTTGATGCAAGTGCAGTGGGCTCGGAGACAACGGCGGTCGCCGTGGACGTGGAAGGCATCCCATTCCCGCCGGAGATCGCCGCCGCCGCGAAGCCTCTCGCGCTCGTCGGCCACGGTAGCTTCTTCTAGCTCCGAATCTATCTCTGCTCTGCTAAAATCTGTGTGTGTTCTCATGAGACAGTAATTGGTTCATTCGCGTGCGTGCAGGCATTACAGACATTGAGATTCACTTCCTCCAGATCAAATACAACGCCATCGGGGTATATCTGGAGAAGGACAGTGTGGTAGAGCGTCTGGAGAGCTGGAAGGGCAAGAAGGCAGAGGAGCTGCTCCAAGATGATGCGTTCTTCCAGGCCCTTGTTTCTGGTAAATAAATATATTTGTAGTATGCATAAAGCATGCAATGGCCATCATCACTCGATCTACGTCCGTATGATGGTTAAGGAGATTTAGGAATTATGACAAGTATGGTTCTTCAGACTTCAGACCTTAGATACTAGTTCAGGCTCTGAGCGTTGGGGAAAAAATTCTACCGTCTCATACTGGTGTATGCTCATGAGTGATGATGCTGTCTGTACCTGCACGCAGCTCCTGTAGAGAAACTGTTGAGGATAGTGGTGATCAAGGAGATCAAAGGATCACAGTACGGCGTGCAGCTGGAGAGCTCTGTCAGGGACCGCCTGGTCTCCGCCGACAGGTACGACGACGACGAAGAAGAGGCGCTGGAGAAGGTGACGGAGTTCTTCCAGTCCAAGTACTTCAAGCCCGGCTCCGTCGTCACCTTCCACTTCCCGGCCACTCCTGGACCTGCACAGGTACGTTGCCTCAATCTGGTGACCATACATGGTGATCCTGACTGACTTCACCTTGCTCCTCACAGTGCCAATAAACAATATATTTCTTGCAGATATCGTTTGCGACGGAAGGCAAGGACGAGGCGAAGATGACGGTGGGGAACGCGAACGTGGCGGAGATGATCCAGCAATGGCACCTCGCCGGCGCATCTGCGGTTTCTCCGACCACCGTCAAGAGCCTGGCCGATCATCTCGCGCCGCTGCTCTCTCCATGAATGATGGATGATCGAACAAGTTTCTGTCTTAGCTCATGCTTCATCTCCTCTCTTCATCGTGTGCTGCGAATAAGATCTCTGAAGTCTGAACTCATCGATCAAATGCATGATTATATATGTTGCTTCCTCTACTTGGTGCGCGCACAAGAATCATGTATAAATTAATCGCATTTAACAGCAGAAAATGTGAATTTCTCTTAACAAAATCATCCGCAAAACTGCAAAAAAAAAGGAAGTAGTTCAGAGGTGCGTATACGAAAATCAGCAGGATAAAAGTGGAGGTAGCTAGGAATCTGTTCGTTTTAGTATGTTCATTAATTGCTCAGAGATGGCTATTGGTTAGATGATCCAGCTTGTCTTTGGAGACGGATTGTGACACCGGAATTTCTAAGAGAGCAATTTGATGGCGAAATTTCATGAATTGTTTGGTGTGGCATGCGTCTTGTATATCTTTTTTTTAATCAAACCTTTTGTGTTCCTTTTAGGTGTGTTTGGTACTTTCGTATAGGGCTGATGGGACTTCATCCTACATTCAACGAATTCCTTACGGCATTTAGATGGATAGAAAAAAAAAGGGTTGGGATGTATATTGCCTATAGAAAAGATAAACAATTAGTTGAAATTCCGGTCGTTACCGTGATATTCAGCGTTGTTGGTAGGCTCTTCATGACAACGGCTTGGAGCGGCAGCGACGAGAGAGATGAAAGGAAGGTGGGGGCTGCACTAGCCTGGCTGGGCCGAATTGGGCCACCTCGGCTAGGCCGTCGCGCCAAGATGACCAATACTATTCACCATATTTGAATTATCGATTTCAATTTTCATTTTTTGTTTAAGTTTCTATTCAATTTTGATTTGAGTTTTACTCAAAGTTTTTAAAGCAACTTTCTACCGGGGATTTACCGCAATCAAACTTTGTTTGGACTTTCTTAATCCCCACTTTAATTTTTCAAAATCATACCGAAGTTCTTCTAAAAAAATTTAAAATTTCTCCAAATTTCGAAAACAGGGTGTTACAAAATCTAACCAGATTCTAAATAAAAAAAGAAAAAGCAAAGAAAGCTTGAATAGCAATGGAGAGGATAATAAAATAATTATAAATTGATCAATCTGCCTTCTTTTCAATTAAGCCACTACCAGTTGGCAACCTGCTGAGAAGGAAAAGGAAAAAGAAAAGATCATTGGACAGATACTGGATGCTGGACAACACCATTAGGGGAAAAAGACAAGTCCATTGGAGACAAGTCTTGAGTGAGTGGGCAACCAAAAGACCACCTAATACTACTCATGATTATGAAAGAATCTCAAAAAGAAAGCCATATGCTCCTCCAACACAGGGAGGAACTAACCCGAAGTGCTAATTAAACAGGATACTCCATAATTAAGGTGACAAAGACACTGAAAACATTGCATCCAGCCCCTTGTATTATCACAAAATGTCAATCCCAATTTACATAGTGAAACCAAGATCACAGTAACACCAACACCAGCTATGCTTTTGCATTTTGGTCCCTAAGCTACGAGAAATTATGAAGCCAGTACAGTCTCCGGCCGGGCGCGGCGCGCGCTATCCCCCTTGCCCGGTCGCCGTTGGGCCGCCGGCGCCGCCCTCCTCGAGGAGCGAGTCTCGGCAGGTGGGGCACGAGGAGTGCGTGGCGAGCCACATGTCGATGCAGCGGACGTGGAAGCCGTGGTGGCACCGGGGGAGCACGCGGACCTTCTCGCCGTCGGCGAACTCGCCGAGGCAGATGGCGCACTCGGTGGCCGGGATGCCTGACTTGGGCCTGTACACCTCCACGGGTATCCTCCTGAGCGCCTTCTTCTTCAGCCCCGCGGCGGCCGACGGCGCGGCGGCTCTCGCGGCGCTGCTGACCGCTCCCGCAGGCGGCGGCGCGAACCTGCGCGCGCAGTGGAGCACACAGCGGATGACGGAGTTGAGGCCGAGGGCGCAGATGAGCACGCAGAGCAGCGCGGCGAGGATGATGACCATGTTGGCGTCGAAGCTGGCGTTGCTCGGCTGGTCCCCTCCCCCCGCACCTGCCGCCGCCGCCGACGCCGGCGTGACCAGCGCCGGCGCCCGGTCGGCGCCGGCTCCGTCGCTGAGCCGCCGCATGGCAGCAAGCAAGCAAGCTTCTTGCTGCTCCCCCCTCAGCTGCAACCAACCTGAGCTTCACTGCAGGCGGCGGTCAGGTAGCTTCTGTTTGGGATTTGCTCGTCTTACACTTAATCATGGGGGATATGTACGAGATTAACCGGAAACAAATCGAGCTAAGCGTGTGGCCAGCTTCAAGCCCACACCTTTTTCATCTTTTTTTTCCTGGGGCAGCTGATCTGTGAAAGCGAAAGAGAAAGCGATGCATCTCTGCTCTTGGTCTTGTAGACATCAGAGGCTCTTTGTGCCTTTCTTGTAGGAGATGATATGCTCGTCTAGTCGGCAGAGACAAGCAACACAATAGCCCTAGCTGATACACTGTTTGTGAGGCTAACGAAACATGCATCCTACGAAGGAAACAGTTGGGGCTACTTTCCTAGCTTGTTCCTTTCGTCCATGATGATTTATGCATTTTCAGTTTGCGATAGAATGATAATCTTAATTTGCTCATTTTTTTAAAAAAATATATTTATAATCTTTGCTAAATATGCTGACTTGTGAGTGCCTCTTGGAAGATAAGTGGAGGGGGAGGGAGGAAGGTATCAGGCCCGTTGAGCATCTCCTCCTTCAGTGAATTCAAGAGCTTCGGATCAAAATATTTAAAGGTAAACAAGATAGGATAGAGATGGATGTCGCTGGATCTTAAGTCAGCAAGCCTGTGTCGCATTGTTCAGGTAAAAGAGCATGGCTTTTGCCTTTGGTTAAGAAGGTTCTCGTCTTATCTTTACCGTTGGTCATGTACCAAGATTTATGCACAGCGCTACTCCCTCTCATATGGTATTTTGCAAAAAAAAAAAACTCCTAAAAATTCTTTCCCCTCTCTCCCTCTCCGCCCTTCCCCTCCATCCTAGCCGATCCGGTTCCTTTCCATGCTCGCAGCCGCCAGTGACCACCGCCCTCCATGGTGGCGACCACGTCGACTTCCGCATGGGGGAGGAGCCCATGGAGAAGAGCCGGCTCGGCCGGGGTGGAGGGGAAGGGAGGAGAGGAGAGAGGAGGAAGAAAGACTCGGTTGTTTTTATTTTGAATTTTCAAGGGGGTTTGCAAAACTACGTGAGGAGCTGTGTACGGATCTCGACGCACGACCAATGGTTGCACATAGGACGGGGAATTCCTTAACTAAGCATATACATATTTTCCTAGATAAAATTAGCAGGGAATTAATAATTTACCACTGCAATGATTTGGAGTTTGATGATTTCCCACCCTCAAATGCTCATGTTTAGAGTAGCAAATCATCAATTATTTCTAAAAAAAGTATCCTCCTATGAAAGATCTTCAATATACTATTTACACCATCCATTTTTCCTTCAGATGCATGCATCTCTGTCTCTAACTACCAATTAGTACTTTCACTATTTGAAGCCATCTTTTATCTTTCTTTTCAACTCACCTCCCCTCCAACCTTTGGCCACCACCTCACTGGGACTGCCATCACCATGTCATAGAACTGTGGGAAACCGGCATGGTGAAACATGGCTTTGCTATGGTGAAACACACGCAAAAAAAAAAAAGAAAGCTTGTTATTTTGTGAAACATTGTTTTTACTCTATTAAAACATGGTGTTTGCTCTTGTAAAACATTTGCTTGTATGAGGATGAAATATCGTTGAATAACTATGGGAGCATTGCTTCAACGATGTTTTATCAGTAGTTCGTCTATGTTTCATTATTACTCCGCCCATGTTTCATCGGTATTTTGAAAACGTCCCATGATATTTCACCAATATTTTGCCGTTCTTTCATTGGTACTTTTTTTATAGGTTTCATTAATACTTCGTCCATGTTTCATTGCTCGTTTCTCATATGAAACATCGCTCAGTTGGTTTGAAACATTCTTGAATAACCGTTCACACATTAATACACAATGTTTTAGCAATTTTGATACTAAAATGACACCTTCGTAAGCTGTGCAATTTTAGTCTTACTGGAGTGCAATTTTAGATTGACTGATAGTTAAGAAAATTTCAGTCTCCTGAGAATTAGCAATTCTGTTAAAAAAAATATTCAAAGTGTGTTTGGTTGGAGAGAATTAGGGGAAGGAAATAAGAATTGAGAGAGTTAGGTTGTAAAATCTTTTGATTGGTTGATGATAATTAAAGAAGAGAATGAGAATTTATAACTTAAATAGAAGAAATCCACTTGTAGTATCACCCTATAAAATTTAAGTCCCACTGCCGTTGGCATTCCCTCTCATGCCCAAACGGACACGAGGGACATGTGCGCTAGCTCACATTCCCGAGCAACAAATTGCACCTGTGAAGTAGTGTTCATTTTTTTTTTAATTTTAACAGGACAGTACGTGCATGCATGCACCAACGTGTTCATTCATTCACATAACAACCACCGCCCAAGAGAAACGAGCAAATTAATGTTCATCAATTGCCGGAACAAGTAGATCGCACTACTACAGATAAGGGTTTCACAAACGGCCTATCACAAGCGGTTGACTTTGGCCCGCTTGTAGTTTGAGAAATGCAAGCGGTTTGAAACCAACGGGCCAGAAGAGGTCTTCTACAAGCGGTTCGTGTCCCGAACCGCTTGGAAAACCCATTTCTACATGCGGTTCGTGTCCCCAACCGCTTATAGACTTCTACAAGCGGTTGGGGACACGAACCACTTGTAGAAATGGGTTCTACAAGCGGTTCGGGACACGAACCGCTTGTAGAAAGTGGCTTCACAAGCGGTTCGGAACACGAACCGCTTGTAAAGGCCTAGTTTTTAAAAGGCTAAAAAGAAATTTTGTCCTACTCTATCAAAAAGCACACGTGGGTGAGTTGGCTAGCTGGGTGAGGTATGGGTCACGAGGAGACATAAGGTCCTAGGTTCAAATCCCATTTCCCCCAAATATATTTTACCCTTTTTTACACACTATCATAAGCGGTTGAGGGAACCGTTTTTTACACACTATCATAAGCGGTTGAGGGAACCGCGTGTGATACCAGCCAGGTATCACACGCGGTTTCGTACAAGCGGTTCAAAAACCGCTTGTATAAGCCCTTACGAACCGCTTGTGATGTTCCGTTCTGCAGTAGTGTCGGACAAGCAAGTAAGCACTCACTAAACAAAGTACAGATGATCACTACGTGTACAGTAGTGATCTCAGTTTACACGCATGGGCACGTATCCCTGCAGGATTGAAACTAAAGATGACATAGATTCGTATATTTATTTAGAGCTAGCTGCATGACGCAGGCAGCATTTTATTTCACTTAATCTCATCATTTAAGTGTGCCGGATCATCGTGATTAGCGACGGTATTAACGGCCTCTAGCAGCGCGGCTGATCTATTTCACCCTGCACCACATAAATTTAAGAATCCATGCATGCATGGACGGTGAGATCGATTAGTGTTCAAGTAATTAGCAGCTTTGATGCATGCATGGATGGTACGTAGCTTACTTGTCGCAGTCGGTGGACATGCTGATGGGGAAGGGGACGCTGACGCCGCACTTGCCGGGGACGCCGGCGACGGTGCCGAGGTTGAGCGACTTGATGCTGCCGGCGAGTTTCTTGAGGCACCGGCACGCCGCCTGCCGGTCGGCGGCCGTGCGGGCCATGCCGTTGAGGCTCTTCACGCCGTCGCAGCAGGGCTTGGGCAGCGCCGCGGCCTTCCCCGTCACGTACGCGATGCACTGCCCGATCGAATTCCCTACCTGCCCGCACGTCACCGCCGCCGACGCCCCCGCCGCCATCATCAGCGCCACGGCCGCCACCGCCGCCGCAGCCAGCAACACCGCCTTGTTAAGCCTAGCCATCGTTAACTAAGCTAGCTAGGAGATGATCGACGACGATGGTCAGGTACGTAGACTTAAGGCTAGCTAGCGAACGTATTACGGTGCAGTGGAGGGAAGGAGCTGGATGTGGAGGGGTATAAATAGCTGCGCTGGAGATCGATCGAGTCTTAATTAATTAATTAATTAGTTTGTTCACGGCATGATCGATCGATCGAATGATGATGGCCGTCGCAGTCAGTTGGTTAGCAGCTGATAGGCGAGCTAGTTAATACCACTGGACTGCTTCTTAAGCTATCAGGAGGTGGTTTAAGCAACCATCTTATCGAAAATGTGTCATTGCTACTGCTACTGCTAGCTGCTGCTTCTCTTCGACTAGCTGATTTGAGGTGATTGACAATATTTGAGTTAAATTTGATCGATGTTTGATGGAATTTTTTAAGTTGGAGAACTGTCGGTGAGCCCTGAGAGCGGGACGGTGCCACCGATTTTCGGTGGTATGTTTCAGCAAATTTGAAGGTGCTACCGGATGATACTATCTCTTACGGTCAGGATTTTGCTAAAAATCTGAAATTTTGTGATCTTGCGTTAGAATTGATTTAATGATGCGTGATTTATGATGGTGTTGAAAACGGATACAAACTAAGTATCTTTTTATCCGATATTTTATATCCAATGGATACGAATACGGTTTATTTAAACCCAGTTAGCAATTTATTCTCTATTTGTATTTGTATCCATATCAGAATTAAAAAATACGAATACGGATATGGTATGGACCTTTGCTATCCAAAATGCTATATCCGTATTTGAGATTGATAAAATGTTGTACATACTTTATTGCAGTATGGCCAATCAGTTGGCCAAGTATTTATCGTTTAGAGTGAATTCATGTTCCTTTAAGTGAACTGATGAATTAGAACAGGCAAATAAGCTATGTATGAGAATAAAATATCATTCTCATAATTATATAAATTATAAGAATATTAATTTGTATTTGATCAAACTGAGTAGATATTTGATTCATATTGGTATTCATCATAATATCTTATTCATATTCGTATCTGAGAATATTAGAATTCATATTTACTGTTTAAAAAACACGGAACGTAAAGGCACTACCTTTTCCACCCCTTACGATGTCACGATGATCGCTTGGAATGAGTTTACTGTAATTTCATGGGCACGTGCACGACAGATTAAACATGGATCCATCTAGCTAGTGATGATGTTATGATCTATTGACCTGACGCCAAGCATGTAGTTTCAAACTTGCATGCCGCATCGGACAACAATGCATACCAACCGATGGAGCTAGCAGTAGCTGGTCAAGTTGTTGTCGACTTCATCAATCAATCGTTAATCAATAGCTTTAAATCGTTTCTCTATGTATACATGCCCATCAGCATGTATTGTCCAATTATTTATCTTGGTACAACTAATTGTAAACGCGATCACTAATTAATCGATATGACCCGCCGATTCTTTTCAACCAAGAGTCTGTATCTTCGCACGCGAGAAATATATCCAACTTTAATTCCAACTGTACATGTTGTCTGTGCTGTATGTGTTAGGTCTTCCTCTTAATTCAATTTATTGCAAGCCGGGCATGCGTTTTCGAGTCGAAGGCAGGCAACAATTTACTATTTTTTATTAAAGAAAAAACCTCTGATTAATACTAATAGTTCATTTTTCTTGAAAAAATACTAATAGTTCATTCAAAAAAGCACACAGCTGCTCAGCTATTACATGGAACGATGTAACGTTGAACTTCTTGGTGTGTGAATTTGGTGGGATGGTTCTTCCTTTATGTGTTTGGTTGGTAGGATGAAATGAGATGATTCATTTTATATACGTTTGGTTAATGGGATATAATAGGATGGAATGATTTGGTTTTGGAGAATTTCCGTTTATATTATATGGTGTTGGTACGAGTTCTTTTTTCCCATATCCGAACAACTATCATATTCTAAGCCGTGCATCTCATCCTGTCCCACTAACCAAACAGGCATTTCCTTGGCATTCTATAATGTTGAAGTTCTGCTCACCGGCGACCGGAGCAAACCACCGTCCAAGGCCGGCAGTCTGCAATGGAGGATAACAGCACAGCGCAGCACAGGTATCCCATTGAGTTGCATGGCAAAAGCCCCAAGCTTGGAAGCAAGGACCAGCAATGGCTGCTGGCACTGGCAGTGTCCCAGGGGCTGCCAGTGTGCAATTCCAGATTGAGCATTGCATCGCTCCAATTTGTTTTCTTTTGTGTTGCGATCGCGTAGTGTTCGACCAAATGTCTTGTGCAATTTTCCAATACACGATGTGCGTGCTATTCTTGAGGAACTAAGCTGTTACAACACTCACTTGCTAGACACCAGGATCGCTTGAGGATTATAGGTAAACCACACCAATTATAGTCACTTGGCAGGGATACATGGAGAATTCAGAAGAATTGGAGAGGGGGAAGAATAAGTTTGTGTATCTTTATTTTACAATACGCTTGCCCAGTATGTCTTTTTTTTTTTGAGAAAATGTCTCATCTTATTGTTCGTACAAAATGGTAGATTTAAACCAGAAAATCCAAACAAGTTTCAAGTGGCATATGCCCACCTAAAGATGCGTCAAGGCACCTGATTTTTTTTATCGCCTATCTGACGCCACTGAATCTGCAGAAAACAGGTACTTAACGCGAGACAGAACTGAGTCATGGGCTGGATCATATGGATGATCCTTGGATGGGATCTCCAAGATGGCAGGAACTGGTTTGTTGTAGCTATCCACCAGGAACCTTATCATGTTTGCAACCTGTCGTACACAAGGAAGACACCAAAAGTAACACATCAGAATGATGGGATAACATCCCCTCAAGTAGAAAAAAAAACATACATAAGCATGCACAATGCAAAGAGAAAGCCAAAAGACCCAAAATACTATCTTATTGAAGGAATATACCTGCAGAGAAAGCAGTCCAATTTTTGTTATACACTAGACATAAGGCTCCCAGTTCTCCAGGAAAAACTGAAGTGCCTTGACTAGTTAGACCTAACGCAAATGAAAGGATGTAGCTAGCTAGTTGTGACTGTAGGGACATATGTGCCTTAGCTTGCTACTTGCTGTAGTGTGCATTCAAGCGAAAGTGACAGTTACAGGTTATAACTTATAACGCTTTTGTTCTCAACTGGTACATTGTAAAACATATCGATAGCTTGGCAGACAAAGAAGGCATGTCACAGAATCAACTGTGCCAAAAAAAGTCTTTTTTCTTGAGAAGCTCATTATTATCATGCTCCCTGCAGCATGTCCTAATGAAAGATCAAAATCCCCAACAAAAAAATAACTTAACAACAATTACCCTAGAGAGAAAAAATGCCCAGAACTGAGTCCAGAATACTTGGTGCCGTGCAGATCCCTTCATAAACAAATGAATAAAAGCTAGATTAATGAAACCAGACCACTTACATATTGGCTGATAAGTACAATTGCAATGTCCTCCCTTGTGGTGAACTCCTTAAACGCATCTTCAATTTGTTTGACTGTTGTTTCTGTAACATGTCACGACAAAACTCATTTCTATGAAATCTAAGGACTGCTGACTGTAACAAACATATAGGCACTATATTAACATAATAACATAAGCCTAACGTGAAGAAGAAGACTATATCCTTATAGATGCAATAAATTGCTGTTATGAGCTCAGATTAGTTCATGGGAGTAATCACGGATTAATGAGTTAATAATTAAGTCGTCGATTTTCCATAAGATCCAACTTCGTGAAAAATGCATTCCAGCTGCCAAAGCTAAATAGAGAATGTGCCTATTGGTCTAGTATGCAAGGAAGACAAACCGTTGAAGCATAAAACATTAGGTCAGACTCTTTATAGGTTCGAATATCCCTGAACAAATTTTTTAGTTGAGTGGTAAAACTTCAGTCTGACAGAGTAGCTAGATGGGCCTTGAATTGAAAAGGATTTGATATGTTAGTATTAAGTTCATTGACAGAAACCCATTAAAAGAAACCCTATTAAGAAGAACTGTGGTTTGGTAGAGTACATCTGTGGGCGCACTATTTTGCAATAAACTTAATGATACCCAGAGAATACCAGCTTTCAAAATGTTTGTTGAAGCTACAAAATAAAAGGTAAAAATTGGGTATCGATAATATGGATGTGATATGTATAACTTTTGCATACTAGATGATCAACAACATATCATGCGACGCCTAATAATTACATACATGGACATAGACGAATTAATATTACAGGTATTGATGGACAAATTAAGAAGCTTGCCATATTAACAAGTTCAAGATATTACTGTTATCGACAATAAGATAATTTGTTTTCTTCCTCAGATCAACATTGCCAACACCAGCCAACAAAAACCCGGTTACTGTGTCCTGCAAACACAGGGGAAAAATAGAAAGGTTCCTGTCAGATGACTACTAATGATGGCTACGATATATTAAAACGGGGGACCTGGCTACTCTTAGAGAGACTGGTGTCAAGATCAATAAAGATTAAAGAGCGTTTTCGATCGGCACGAGGAGGTTATGCTTTGAAGGTGGTTTTTTTATTCAGGTTTTTTTAGAAATTGGACCATTGATAGTGGCACAAAGCACCAAACAAATGGTCCTCATTTATTTCTACTAGTTATCCTGGTAAATTCCCCCCATGTTCTAATTGCAGCAGCAGCAATAGACATGCGACGTGCTCTCTGCTTGACAATTCCGTAACCTCCATCGATCGAGTGAGTCAACAGGTAGCAATGGCTAATGCGTTGAGGAATACTAGAAGAAGCGATGGACAAATCCAATGCTGAGAAAACACTCGCCGTGCAGACTAACAAAAGACAAGCCACTGATCTGCAAGAAAAAAAACTTGCGGAATGAACCAATTGCAAAAGGGCATCTCATGCCCTCCTGCCACAGACCACCATGACGCGCAAACGCCAGCAGCAATCGCCATTGGACAGCAGCATGAACGGTGAAGGCAACAGCAGGTAAAGGAAGGGTAAGGGGGTGGCTACCTCGTCGGCGATGATGGCGATGAGGGCGGAGCTGTTGGTGGGGATGCTGGCTCTCCCTGCCATTGCCACACGAGACCTCGACCTGGATCGGATCGGAGAGGGGAAAAGAAAAGGACGATGGATTAGTGGGGTAAGGGGTTGGTGGAGCTGTGATCCGGATTGCCTCAGGGCGTGCGGGAGGGAGATGAGATCGGCTGGCCTGCCTGCTCTTCACCGAGATCCTCTGGTGCCGCCGAGACTCGGGCGGCGGCGCTGGGAGCAGGAGAGGCGGCGGCGGCGCTGGGAGGCGACGGCGGGTCGGCGATTTGCGAGGGGAGGAGAGGGGGTCGGCGAGGCGAGCGGCCGAGAGGCGAGAGGAATTGGGGACTTCGGGTTCGTGGGGTGTCCACGTGTAAACCACACTGTGGTCTCGTGGACGGTGGACCTTATGGTGGGCAAGTGGGCTAGATGGCCTGGGCCTAGGCCTTATGGGCGAATTTGGCAAGCTGCTTATTTGCTTATTTCGTTGTCTTATTTGGTTTATTGGAATTTTTTAAAAAAAATTTTGGATTCCTTTTTTTCTATCTTAAAGGCGTGTCTAAAAGCTCTCTAACGCAAGTCGAACGGATGAGATCTGACTCTCGAGACCACCTCGAAAAGCAAATAAGCAAACACGATAAGCTAAAAAGAACCATATAAATCTCGAAATTGCAATAATTACTTGCTGTACAATGCCATTGTATTGCTTCCCTGCCTTCACCCTTTTCATGCATTATTTTATATATCAAGTCCTTGCGGTATGGTTAATTCATCTGGTCCAAACATGGAGCTGCACCGACCGTCCCAATGATCGATCCCATGTACATATCCGTCTCATCAACGTTAGGTTAGGAATCTACAAAGTAGCTAGAAAAAACGACACGAGTTGGTGATTACGGGATTGGATAAGAGCTCTTTCGTCACCTCGCTCTCCTGGCTTAAAAGGCCCTCTTCAAGCCTCAAAGTTTTGGATTTTTAGTCAAATCTAATTTTTTAGGGTTAATGTTTGTTATCCATATCGTACTCAATGATGACAACGATGGCAGAACAACTTATTTGATAATAAGCTCTCTTTCAAGATTCCTCGCGTGTGATGGTTGACTTCGCCGACCTCCTTAATGGTGTCTTTGATAAGGTTGGTAACCATGGTCCCCAATTTGATCGTGTGCTATTGAGATTTGTCTTCATCTGTGGTGGGAGTATTATATCGGGTTGTTGTGCAAAGTTTCTCTCTACGATGACTTCGGATGCTTTTGATGATTTGCAAGTGTGGTCGATGCCCTTTATCTGACTAGCTAACTAGAGAAGAAGAAGGTGCAGAATCAGCCTAAGAATCTTCTGCTAATCGGTCAAAATCCTCTTTTGTTCTATCGCTCAGAAAGGAATTGTTAGTGTCTAGCTTAGCCACTAGTAAGGAAAGGAGCAGATCATCCCAGTATCCCAACAGAAGGGCTGTGGGATAAGCGAGCAAGCGGCATAGAGCCAAGTTGAAGAGTCACCCTTGCTTTCGTCAGAAGTCATACCTTCTTTTGACACTGGGTAAAGACAAGAAAACGGTTTTTTTGTCGGTAAAGAAAGAACGACCGCAGAGAAGATGGCCTAGCCCACGGAGGAACTACTGAAACAAGAAATGGTGGCCGGTCTTAGAATGAGGGGAAGGAAGGAGTTGAGGTGGAAAGTTGCTCTTGCTTTTTCGAATATGTAAAGGTGTAACACCCCGATTTTTAGAAACAAGAAAAAGATAATAATAAAGATAATATAAAAGAAATAGACATAAAATAATATTTAAAAATGTGTGAATAAGTACTTAACTTTGAATAAAGAAATTAATTTAAGCAAAATATCAAAATGAAGAAGGGGTAAATATTCAAAAATTTTAAAATAAAGCATATAGGAAAAACTTAAGATAAAAATCTATAAGATAAAAGATTTTTTTCAAAGAGTTCAAGGAAGAAATTAATACCAAATATATGTATATATTTGACAAAAATCCAAAAAAATTAAAATCTCTGGATAAATTAAACAAATGCCCAAATGGGCCAAAGCCAACCTTTTCTTTTTCTTTTCTTTTTATTCTCTTCCTAGGTATTTGGGCAGCCTCGGCCAGCCAGTAGGACCAGGTCCAACCAGCCCGCCCGGCCTTGAGCGCCTCCTCCTTTCTTCCTCCTTTGGCTCCGCCCTCCTCACCCGCGTGCTCGACCTGCCCGACCGAGCCAGCCGGCGCTGCCCGGTCCGACTCGACCCATGCTGATGGTCAGCATCGGGGAGCCACCACGCCGCGCCACCTCACCTCTTCGCCATCATCACGAAGCCCGCGGTGGCAACCTCCCTCTCGCCGCCGTAACTATGGCCACCTCGGGTGTAACCCCGGCCAGGTGAATTTCCGGTGCAGTCCTCGTCGCACGAATGTCTGGAATACCCCTAGACACGCCGGCGACCCTATAAAAGGGAGCACAATGCTGAATTTCTCTGTTTTCCCCATTTCGGCCCGTTTCATCCCCTTTCCAAATTCCGGCCAACCTAAGCCGCCCGAGCTTACTCCTTCGGCCAGAAGCATCCTCGAGCCATCGCCAAGCTCTTCCCGAGACAAGCTCGAGCTATTAGCTACCGAGAAAGGCTGCCGGCGAAGCCCTGTTTGTTCCACCTTCGGCCTCACCGCCGCCGGCCTGACCCAGACCGCCTCGACCCCAACCAACCCTCGAGTAAGCTATCCCAAAGCTCCCCGATGCTTCTCCATTCAAAATCCGAGCTTTAGTATGCCCAAATTGCCTTAGCACCTTCTTACTGTAGCAAATGGCCGCTCCGGCCATGGCGCCGCCGTCCCGGCTTGCCGCCGGCCAAATCCCTGGCCGGACGACCTGCGCCTAGATGCCCTAAACCTATAGGTGACATAAAACAGTTAAAACCAAGCCTCTGGCTTACTAGGAGCAGCAGGAGACCTCATGGGAGTTCGACCAGGGGAGACGATGATCTAATGTCGGCACGACGTCGCCCTCCCCCTCTCTGCCAGGCGGGACCCAGCGCCACTATGTGTGGGATTTAAAAACTCTCGTGACCTTTTCTCACCTGAGACCGACAGATGGGCCCGAGGACCCACCCGTTAGTACAAGTGATCACGTCTTCACACCAGACCCGCCTCCCAGCGTGGAAAACGCACGGGCGAAGTACGCCTCCACCCAGGCCGCGTTCAATCTCCGACCCGTGGGACCTCATGGCCCACACGCCAGTCACCGCCCCATCGCCGACCAGTGGAGCCCACTGGTTAGCCGGCTCACGCGCGGGAGTGCACGCGCCCGCGTAGGCCGCTCGGCCTTGGGCCGACTTCACTCTCTTGGGCCGAACCAAAGCGTAGATGGGCCAAGCCCATTACTGTTTCAACAGATTTTAATCCATTTAGTAATTAAAGAATACTAGATAATAGCTCATAATTTCTAAAAATATTAGATGCCCTCCAAAAATTATGCAAAAATTCCATAAAATACTAAAAAATTTAAGGAACCTAATAAAAATAATTTGAAGAGGTTTGCTGCAGAATTATTATCTATAAAAATTAATAAAACCAGGTAATCTAAATAAGTATAAGCTATATAACAAATACCTAAAAATAATATGCATATTAAAAAGAAAATTAACCAAAAGGGAAAAATATATTTATAAAGTTATTTAAATATATAAAGAAAAATTAAAATCAATTAAAATTTGTACATTTCTCGTCTCCAAAACCTATATAATAAGAAAAATAAATTATATAAATAATCAAGTAGGAAAAGTCTGCATGAGATCCCAAATAACCCCTTTCGCCGGTAACCCTTATTCATCTATTGCAAAATATTTACTTTGAATTGTTCGATACTTTAGAGAACGAGACGACAGACGACTTGCCGGACGAGGATCAAGTACAAGATCCGGACTACGGAGAAACAGGCGAGCCAAAATCTCTTGATCATTCTTTTGCCCAATTTTTATTCGAACAATGTTGATTTTCCAATGATAGTTTGCATACCAAATGGACTTTCAAATACCTTACGATAATTTCAAGTGCTAATAGAGCCAGTCTAGTTATTTCTTTCTACAAGCTGTGCTAGTAAGCACGAACCTCTCCTTGACTTTTCCTATCCTGTCCATTGATAACCTAAGGTTTAGAAAATTAAACTTTATGGCTAATAAGTCTTTGAACATGGCTTAGACCTGTTTAAGTCTAGAGTCCATTGATCAATTTCTGAGCTATCAACGGTACGGTCCTAGGATGACAGGTCAATCAGAGTAACGGCATAGTCCGCTATCAACGGTGCAAGTGCAACGGTATAGTGCACTATCAACGGTACAATTTGATCCCGACAAACACCATACACGGAGCAGGTACCTCTATGGTACGGTCCCATCATTTGCATGACGTGTACCACGACAGAGTTACATTCCTCTGATCAAGACTACAACACTGAAGCATCTGAATGGCTTCATGTTGGGCAGTCTAATCTTAGTGAATATCCCGAGTACATGGTTATGGGAATGTGTCGAGCCCCGTTCCGGAGTATTCCTTGCACTCGATAGACCAAAGAAACAATCCATACACTCGAATATTTGCAAAACCTGAGTGTGAACAAAGTCACAACCTTCTGAGATCTTATTGATTGGATCTGAGGATCCAGGCCATAGTTGATCTCAAGGGGATCACGCCTCCTGGCGAAGAGGGTGAGTCTACCGCCACTGCCTAGGAACTGTGCGCCAGTTGTAGTATGGGCACGGATTCGCCAGAAGATGGGAATCATGCGCCAGTTGTAGTATGGGCACAGATTCGCCATACTGACGGGGATAGCTCGCCATGGCGATGGGAGCTAGTCCGCCGACTGTGGAGACCATGACCATGGCTATGGTATGTGTCAGCCACATGTGATACGTGTTCCTTGGTAAAGGACACGTGAATGCCATTTTTGATGAAGTAGTATCTAGAGAAATTGGCATACATATATGGCCCGATACGTCTTTGATTTTGGAAATACTATATGTTAGGGCTTTTAACTTTAAAAGTGTTATGGCATGATTTAGAGCAAACAAAAGATATCCAAACCTCCACCAAAATTGGCTTTGCATCTCTGATTTGCATTTGGCAAGATTTTGGTTCACGAGCGCGGTTGATTGCGCGCTCACACTCGCACCCACTCACATTTTAGGTGAGGAGGATGATGGCGAGGACCCATACGATTGTTACAATGGAGAAGATGGGTTAGAGGATGAAGACCCAGGCGACGACTAAAGGTTGACTTCAGCCACATGCCTACTGCCGTTCCGCTACTTCCACTTAGCTGTCCATAAGTAGTTTTAAGTTTTAGTTTGTAATATCAGGCCCTACTTGGCCTTGCACTCTGAGGTTTCGATAATACTCTTGAACTTTACATGTAATAAATCTGTATAGAATGGCTAGTTTGATTCTAGCTCATTGTATTATTTATGTGCGGTGTTAGCATAATCCTGGTCTAACACTATGTGCACAAAAATGGGTTTTAGATTTTTATTCTATGGAGCCGGGGCCCACAAAAGGGCTGGCTGAGGGATTCTGCATTCCCTAGGACAACTCGATCCTCTTCCCCAGGGATCCCGAATGAGGGAAGCATAGGAGAGTCACCGACTTCAACTATCGTTCATGTACGATCCATACAATATCTGATCAACTTCCCATTCTACCTCCTCTACCTTTTTGATAGCCCATCTTTTTGTCTCAGTAGAGTCTTTCAGTGGCATGTTTCAGTCCTCTTTCCCATTACTTAGAAAAAATGAGCCACTGGTTCAGATATAAGATGATATCATTACCGCCTAGACAATTAGACAGCCAACCTGTAATCGCAACAACCTAGTTGCAAGAGCGAAGGTCTACCAACTGAGCTATATCCCTCCGAGCCAAGTGGAGTATGCATGAAAGAGTCAGACGCTTCTTCTATTCTTTTCCCTGGCGCAGATGGGCCATCCTGGACTTGAACCAAAGACCTCGCCCATGAAGTAAATCATCGCCCCTACAATCCAACCAATTGGGAGAGAATCAATAGACTCCTTTTCGGGAGCGATTCATCCTTCCCGAACGCAGCATACAACTCCCCGTTGTACTGTGCTCACGAGTGCAGTACAACGGGGACTTGTATGCTGCGTTCAGAATAGTTTTCGAGGAGAGCCTCAAGTCCAGTTCAAGGAGTAGTGTAAAGTAGCAAGCAGTGGGCGCTCCCGCTTAGGCATTAGGCATGAGAAAGGACATCGTTCTTGGCCGTCCCTTCCTTCTCGAAAAAAGGCTCTCTTGCATCTTTTGCTTCCCTATCCAGCCTCTATTCTAGACTCATTGTCGCCCAGTAGCTACGACCTTTTTTTTAATCGGTACTGTAGTAGATCTTTGGTGACTTCCATATCCAAGTTTAGCTCAGACGTAGCTGCCTACTTTTTGGGTGTGAAGTAGTATCAAACCAAAATACCCAATGGGCATAATCATTAGCTCTCCTTGAAAAGGAGGTGATCTAGCCGTAGCAAGAGGAGCTAGATCAACCAATGACGCTTCGAGCTAAAAAAGAAAAGAATGAATTTTAGCACAAGCTTCACTAGACTTGCTTCTCGCTGCGCTCGATCAAAGAAAGCGAAATTCAACAAAGGTGTGCTCGACCAAGAAGTCATGGGGCTAGCTCGAACGATATAAAGATGGAATCAGCAGTGTTAGAAGGTACTTCAACCAAAATAGAGTAGCATGGCCGAGCAGTAAGCTTTCGAAGCCTGTGTTCTCCAGAATAGTAATAGAATATTTTCTGACACAGAAGGCCTTTTAGCGAAGCCCAGTCAATTTTAGGCCACCAAACCTTAGCGTCACTTAGCCCTAGCAAAGCCCAGTCAATTTCAGGCCACCAAACCTTAGCATCACTTAGCCCATCAAGCTGATCTTTCCTTCGCATAAGCGCCAGGGTAGAGGCCCAATGAAGCTTTGACCTCTCCTTCATTGGTGCCTTGTGGCGAAGGTCCTATGAAGCTTTAGCTTTGCTTCGTCTTGTCATCCTACCTTAGGTTATTTTTCTACACTCCGTCGGCTTGATTGAAGCAATTGCGAAGCTCCAACTTCGCCTAGCCATGAATCATCATGCTACATGGGGTGGATACATCACCCTTACAACATATACCATAATTGAACCTTGCTTCTTATATTTTTATTACTCGATTGTCCACCATATATACTACGAGATATACGATTAAAATAATTGTGTTTATGTATGTTTGTTAAGGGACTTCATCGGTGCGGATTCCACTAGTGAGGGCTTCATCTTGATTAGTCGATAAACGATGGTGTTGGTGAGCATGGCCATCGGGGCATGGAGAAGGAGACAACCGGAAGAAACAGGAACAAGCACAAATACCGAATCACGTGGAGGACCTAAGTCATACAAGGATATCTAATAGGGTGTTAGCGTCATTGTGTGCCATATTCTTTGAAGGACACTTACCAAGATCACTGTCATCAATGTATAAGCACACGATGGAGCTGAGGGTGTGAGTGTGCAATGCAATCGAGCATGGAAAGTAGAGCCGAGAAGGTGGTCAGCCAAGTAAATCATAATAAAATATTCTTTTCGTTTGTAGTAAGGCATAGTATATAAAAAAGAGTAAATCACAATAAAATATTCTTTTCGTTCGTAGTAAGGCATGATCAATCGATTAGTATATAAAAAAGGGTCCAAATGAGTCGTGCCCAGGGTCTAAGACTCGGCTCGGCTCGTCTCCTTTAGACCACCGACCTTCTGGCCCTACATACAAATGGGGCCTAGCAGAGTTTGTAATATTGATGACTATATCATGATAATTAATCACACGTATCACAATGGCTGGTCAGGGAAAATGGTAAGGAGAAATCAGTCCAGAATTTGTGAGCATCTGAGAAGATCTTAAAAGAAAATTAACTACTCCCTCCGTCTAAGAATATAAGTCGTAATTTTGAATGGACTTGTACATCAATATAGTGTGTATTTCACATTCCAATGCAAAATAAATGTGTTGTCACTACTACAGAAAGACTCATCCCCGACTCCTCATCACTAGTGGCTATTTTTGTCACCGCCAGTGGTAAGGGTCACAAGACCCTCGCGCGGCTTGGGACAGAACACCAACCGCCAGTGATGAGGTCGTACGGCTAACCGCCAGTGACAGATCCATATCACTGGCAGTTCACATTAAAACCGTTAGTGAAGGCTACATATCACTGGCGGTTCACTTTAACACCGCCAGAGATAGTTGTGTAGGACAAACTGGCGGGAGTTGGCGAGAAACTGAAAGTTTCACTGGCAGTTAGTATTAGAACTGCCAGTGAAAGGAAACTATCACTGGCGGTTATAAAGAGAACCATCAGGGATAGTTAGCATATCACGAGCGGTTACAGAGAAAATCGCTAGTTATAGTTTCCACTACATAGTGCCGATCCTACCTCCATTATTGATGCTCTGCTCACTCTGTCTTCTTCCTGTTCGACTCTAGCGGCGGATGCGGCGGCTGTAGCTAGAGTTGCTTCAATTTCAACTGTTTTTTTTTTTGAAGATCCAAGTGGTTTTGAAGATCCAAGTGGTTTTTAAAGATCCATGTGGTAGAGGTTAGTGATGCTTTTTATTTTTCTTTGTACATCTTGTTTTTGAAGATCAAAGAATCTACCCTAGATTAAGTGCTTTGAGATCTAGATATATTAATATTTGTAGGTTTGTGATGTACATAGAGAGTAGGATAATTAATATCTTTGACTTGTGATGTGTTTTGCATGTGTAGAATGCGAGAAAAGTAATTAATGGGATAAGCAACAATATATTAATATGTTCATGAGTTTGTTGTCACAATTAATGGGATAAGCAACAATTAATTTATAGCCATATATAGGAGAAAGTAATTATTTTAGCTAGTAATTATTTATAGTAATGATTTTAGCAAACTATTTGTCATACTAGCTTTGTCGTCCTAAAGAAAACTTTTATTCATAGAGTCTTTTATTTCGAAAGAAGTGTAACCATGTAATAATTAAAAAACCGTGGATACATTTTTGCAGATAATGGACAGATCATGGATGTACACAGAAAGTCGCGCGATAGAAGAGTACATGAATGGGGTGCAAGGGTTTATGAGAGCCACGCTGGCGGATATGCAGCAGAGAGGGGTTGACTTGATATGTTGTCCTTGTGTTGATTGCGATAACTTGAAATTGTATGGAAACTCATCTCAAATCGAGTTTCATCTCATTAAGCGGGGTTTCAAAAAAGGTTATTCTTTTTGGACGTGCCACGGTGAGGCACAGAGTACAACTGAGGGTGAAGATGACGCCTTTGAAGTAGTGGATAGTGATGATGCAGGTGTCGAGTGCGATGATGTCGGTGAAACATTAGATGAGGAAGTTTACGAGTTCGATAAAACGATGCGTGACGTCAAAACAGACTATGGCACTACGGAAGAGTTCATTAAATTCAGGAAATGGTCAGAGGAGTCCGAGAGGCCAATCTTTACAGGTTCCAAGGCGAAACACACTTTATTGGCGACTGTGCTTGAACTCCTACAATTGAAGGCTAGGAACCGTTGGTCCATGAGTGACTTGAAATTGTCTGGAATGAAGTCACATGACTGCCATGTTCTAATGACTCAGATGATTCGCATTGCAATAAGGAGTATATTGCCTCCGGACGTCCGACGAAGCATCACAAGACTGAGCTTGTTCTTCAATGCAATCCATCAGAAAGTCATCGATCCTGATACTCTTGATTCATTATATAACTAAGCAGTAAGAATTATATGTGATCTCGAGATGTATTTCCCCCATCCTTCTTCGATATTATAGTACATCTCATGGTTCACGTTGTTCGGGAAATAAAGTTATGTGGCCCGGTGTTTCTACGTTACATGTATCCGTTCGAGAAGTACATGGGGATTCTAAAGTCATACATACGCAACCGATATCGTCCTGAGGTTAGCATTGTCCAAGGGTATGCAACAGAGGAGGTGATCGAATTCTGCATTGATTACATGCCGCAAATTGACCCATAGGTGTGCTCGTATCCCATCATGAGGGTAGGCTGCATGGTACGGGCACACTTGGCAGAAAACAGATCACACCCAACGGAGACAGTACCGTAAAGCGCACTTCATTGTTCTGAATCACATGACGGAGGTGGCCACTTATATAGAAGAACACAAGGATTTCATACGCCGCCAGTACCCAAACAAGACGGAGGCTTGGATAAAAAAGGAGCATAACCGTCGTTTCAATGATTGGTTCAAGACACGATTCACCGGAACACAGTGTTCTGATCTACTCTTATGGCTAGCAAAGGGACCTACATACACGGTGGTGACGTGGCAAGGATATGACATAAATGGGTACACATTCTACACGATATCTCAAGACAGGAAGAGCACAGTATAGAACAGCGGCGTTCGTATAGATGCATATAAGGAGCACAACCAAGGCCTAGTAACACAACGCAAGAGCTCGTTCTATGGTTTCATTGAGGAGATCTGGGAACTGGACTACGTGATTTTCAAAATAACCATTTTTCAGTGCAAATGGGTCCAAAGTGGGGGGTTAAGAAATCTGATGAGTTTGGTTTGACTATCGTTGACCTCGCCCGAGTGGGATATAGAGATGACCCTTTTGTCCTCGCAACCCAAGTTTTACAGGTCTTCTATGTCATAGATCCTGCTGATAAGAACAAAAATATTGTTCTTAGTGGGAAAAGAAGAATCATAGGAGTCGAGAATGTGGTGGACGAGGAGGATTACAACCAATTCGATGAAATACCTCCATTACATGATGAAACCGACCCAAAATCAAGTGAAATGGCCAATGCAGCCATCTATGTGCGCACCGATCATCAAGAAGGGCTGGTCGTTGAGGACTGATTGTACTGCTGCTTTATTTGTATCTTATATTTGAGTTATGCAATCCCATTTTGTAATGTAATCCTATTATAGAATGTATAAAGTAATCCAATATAATCCTATTATATAGTCCTATTATAATCCTATTATATAGCCCTAATATGGCTATCACTTGCGGTTATCTCGTCAGCCGCCAGTGATACTATCACTGTCACTGGCGGTTATGTCTTCAGCCGCCAGTGATAGGCTACTATAGCCTATAACTGGCGGTTATATCTTGAGCCGCCAGTGATGGTTTTTTTCCACTGGCGGGTATATCTTGAGCCGTTAGTGATGGTCTACGTCCACTGGCGGTTATATATTGAGCCGCCAGTGATAGCTACCACTATACATATACCCAGCCGCGTGATACCCCCAAAATTTCACAATCCCGCGCGCTCTCTCTCGTTGCTGAGCCCTAGCCGCCGCCCTCTCGTCTGTGTCCTCGTCGCCGTCGCCCTCGTCGCCGCCGCCCTCGTCGCGTCCTCCCTCGTCGCCGCCGCCCTTGTGGCTGAGCGGATGGCTTCCTCGACAGCCGGAAGCGCGCGTTCAAGTAAGCCCTTCACGTCTACGTCCGTCGGCTCCGGCGCCACGCCCTGTACCGGCCCGCCCTCAAGGTCAGCCCTTCTCTATAATGCTAGCGCAATGAGTTTTCCCCTCTCCTTCTTCCTCCTTGCCCGGCCTGCTGATTCGCGTCGTTCTCTGGCCGAGAGCGGGTGGTGGAGGTCCGCCTCTACATCGGATTTGGTACTCAGTGGCCTCGAGTTGGACACCGCGGTGCCTCGATTTGGTTTCTAGGACAGCGCTTTGCCACTCCTCACCGGCTCGGTTCCGGTGCACTGTAAGACCTGCTGCTCCCTTATTTTACTTGTGCTGTACTATGCCGATTGAACTGGATCTGGGGACCTTGTAATCTCTACAAGAGGCTAATCTCTCAATCTGGGTAATAGTACTTCTGTGGGCTAGGAATATATATGCTCGATGATGATTGCGTTGGATGAATAATATTGGAATTGCAATTAGAGGCTAATTCTTTACTCGTTCAGCACATACCTGTACTTGTGAGTGTGCAATTCAGTTCATTTACTCTTGTGGCTATACTGGTGCTGCTGCCATATATGTGATTCGATGGAGTAGTTTAATTTGTGATACTTTGTGATCTCCTAACCGATCGCTCATTGGCGGTGATGCGGCCCGACCTTAAGCTTGTTTAGGTGTTATTATCTATAGCCATTTCGGTTTGGTTGTGGCAGCGAGGTCTTGCATATCTCCACTTGGATTAATCTGTTAAAGTGCATAGCTAAGTATATCTGATTTACACCTCCTGTGAACTTAGTAGGTTGTGCTGAACTTGTTAGACTAGCCTTTGGATTCAATCTCTCTAAATCTATGATTTTAATCTTATAAAAGTTGGACGGCTAATTAAATTAGCAACCCTTCTATAGCAATCTAAGAGCAATTCATCCAATATAAAACCCGAGTTTATTTCTTGGTTTTATTCAGTTTTAACTTTGTTTAGTCATGGAATTATGCTAGATAATTCTTGTTATAGTTGCTTTAATGTTGCATTTGAAGGAATTTGTGATTATGTTATTTTTCCATGACTATATGTTTTGTTAATTATTTCGGAATTATTTATTTGTTATTTTGCTCATTATGCAATATTACCGAAGTCGCTTGAATGTCTCGTAGGCCAGGTCAGCATTTTGCCATTTCTCATTGCCATAATCAAGTCCATCAAAGTAAATTACCTTCAAAGTAAATTACCTTCTTACTTTATTGGAATTTTAGCCATGGAATGTTCATTTAGGTTGTTTATTTATTATTGGAAATAGTTGAAGAAAGTTAGCCTAGGAAGGAACGGCGCGCCCTTAGGGCACGATTACTTTTCTAGTACTTTTCTAGAACAAGACATGAGTAAATAAGGATACTATACACGCTATCGAATATATTGAAAATTAAGAGAGCAGAGAAAGAAAAGACCACTTTGGTCCTCCGCTCGTCTAAATTGCCTGGTGTTCTCTTATATGTAGAATGGACCCTGAGGCCACCCCTCAAGCAGGGGCAGCGCTCGAGGCCACCCCTCAAGCGAGGACCGTGCCCGAGGCCACCCCAGCTATGAAGAGAAGGGTTAACAGAGGGCCAAACAAGCTCAAGACCGATGTCGTTCATACCATCACATAGGTCAGGACAGGAGGTGTACTGGTCCTTCCCATGAAAGCTGCAGCATCGTATTGAACAATGTGCGGGGTGGTAGCTAGGACATGAGTCCCATGCACCACCAACACCTGGAAGGACCTCACCGCTCAAGAAAAAGACCAACTATGGGAGGAGCTCAAACGGTCGTTTCAATTCCCCGAAGACTCTCTTCCTGAGGTGCGGAAGAACACACTGAAGCGCATGGGGATCGCCTGGAAGAACTGGAAGGTGGATCTTGTCAAGGATTTCGTCAACGAGGAAAAGACCCCGTTTCAGAAGTACCCTTTCATTACGAATGAGTTGTGGGAGGAGTTCAAGAGGATGAAGACAACTGAGGAGTTCAAGGAGTCTTCCATCAAACACAAGGCCATTCAGGCCAAGAACACCTACCTCCACAGACTCGGCACCGCTGGATATGCGACAAAAGAATGCGAGTGGGAGCTAGCCGACTGCGCCAGTGAGCAATCTGAAGCCACCACAAGGCTCACCAACATGCGTGCTGACTGCTGGATCAGGGCTAGGGTCAAAGTCACACTGACGGGGCCAGTTTTCTCCACGCCCGAGATTGCTGAGGTGGTTCATAAGCTGGTAAGTGCACAACGATCCTTACAATGTTTACTTTCATAACACCCCAATTACAATTTCTCCATGTATTGCAGATTGAGTATGACACGCAAGCATCGCAAGGCTCCTTTGTTGAAAACAGGAGCGAGACATCCTAACTGAGGCCCTAGGAAACAAGGAACACCCAGGCCGTACGCAGGGCATCGGGGTCTACGTTACCTAGAAGGAGGGATTCCCCAATGACTATCTCTACTACAAAAAAAGAAATGTGTACATAACTTAGAGGATGAAATTCAAAATAAGGTACACGCAGAAGCTGAGAAGATACGAGCAGAATGGGAGCCTTGGGTACAACAGTTGGAGGAACTCATAAGGAACAGACCCAAAGCCAACCCTAATACACAAGCTCTCGGTTGCACCCCTCTATTTAAAAGCAGCTGCGCTTCCGCACCTTCGCCCGATAATGCTGGCCCAACGAAATACCCGGTGGACGGCATCAAGGAGATTACCCATTGCTTGCTCCAAGTTTCGTATAGCGCCGGTGTTTCACTCGAGGTGGCCCGCGGTGTGGTGTACCCCTACATTTCAGGGATGAAGGTTCATGGTGCGGACTTGGCGACGGGCTACGCGAAGGTCTAGGTAGACGCTGTTATGGACAACACCGCAGCGAAGATCCCACTTGTGAATCCCCACAATGATGAAATCATAACAGTTGGGGATGTTGTCTATAGTTTTGTCCAGTGGCCCAAGAAGGATATTACTCTTCTATCAAATCTTGAAGAAATCGAGGACGGCGGTGTTGGACCCATAGATCCGATCCGTAACGATGAAGAGGAGAGAACGAAGAAAGCCATGTCTGCGGTGGCCCCTTAATCTTTGAAGACAAGTTCACAGAGTAATAAGCGTGTTGCGTCCTCACCACCAGTGTGCTATTGCTCCCCAGAGAAGGGGAAACGAATCGTCCGTCAATCTCCAGCGCCTAAGAGGAAGATTCACTGGACGCAGAAAGGAAAAAATTTCAGATGGGAGAACCACTGCATACCCTTGCCGCATTAAAAGACATGGGTACAGCCTGCTAGAACCTACATGATTATTACCTTAGGAACTCACGCCTTCCCGTGAAGGAACGATAATCTAGTATTGTGGGTAAGGTGAAGGGCAAGTATTTCCTGGACGGTAACGATAGTTATCTTACCATAACCTTCGAGGACCTGTGGTATATGTATCAGTTGCAGGGGTTGGACGCCTCTCTCATCCGTTGCTTTGCAGTGTAAGTGTATACAATTCTTGCGCAATGTCACTGTATATAATTCTTATCCACTTATACACCGATTACATATATCTTACTTTTCAGCCAAATGTACCTAGTTGCCAAAAGAGGTCAAGTCCAGGCCGGTTTTCTCAACCCTGGCATTGTCACCCAGGACAACATAAAAGGGGAAAGAAAGAATACCGGGCAATACCTGAAGAGGGCCCTGACTAACGGGCAGGACAAAGCATACTTCTTGTTGCCCTTCAACAAAAATTTCCATTGGATCTTGTTGCTCATAGAACCTAGTGAAAACAAGGTTGTCTACCTCGACTCGTTGAGGATGAGCCCCACACACGAGTGAGAAGATTTAAAAGGCCTACTCAATGCGGTGTTCAGGAGTTATGTCAAGGGTGGGGACAAGCACAATGCTGCAATGGGCATGGAACTTAGGCATATAGAGAAATTTTCAGTAAGTTTCTATTCACACTTTTCCTCATAATAAAATAGAAATTTTTTTAGTGCCTGCCCCACTGATTATTGTGTCTTGTCATCTTTATACTTCCTTATGTAGTGCCACCAACAGCCCGGAGGCCATGCTTGCGGCTTCTACGTTGCGCGACATATGCAAATCACACTAGGATCACGAGCAAATGAAGATCTGAACATTGGAGATTCAAACCTCGATTTCAATTCTCTTGCAGACATTAGAGATAGTTTGGTTACGTTTATTAATACCCAAGTTATTGACCCAAATGGTCGTCTAAATAGTGGACGCCTGTAGTTAACTATAACAGATATATTGTATGAAGTGATGCATGTCCTGTAATAACTTTCTTATATTAATATATGATATGTTTCTTTGAATTTGATGCTGTTCTTATTTAGATAAAATCTGGATGTATATGGATAAAATCTGAATGTTTATTGATGAATCAGTTTATGGATGAATATGGATGAAATTTGGATGTATATGGATGAAATCTGTTTATTTGAATTCTGGATGTATATGGATGTATATGTATATGGATGAATCTGGATGAAATCTGTTTATTTGATGTATATGTATATGGATGAAACTAGCCACCATTAGAACAATATGTTTGAATGTATATGTATATGGATGAAAAACCAAAATCTGGATGTACATGTATATGGATGAATTCTGGATGTGTATAGATGAAATATGGGGCGAGCTAATTATATTTTTTGACCCTGGAAAAGATATCACTGGCGGTTTATACTACAACCGCTAGTGATATGCACCGTCATTGGCGGTTTTAACTAAAACCGCCGGTGAAGGTCTACATAGCACCAGCGGTTTTGGTTAAAACCGCCAGTGAAAAGCTATTATCACCGGCGGTTCTCATAATAACCGTCAGTGATATTATTAATGTCACAGGCGGTTCTGTTACGAACCGCTAGTGATAATGTACATCACTGACGGTTCCACACCCGCCAGTGAAAATCCCCGATTATCACTGTCACATAATCACTATCGGTTTGAAAACCGCCAGTGATGTGACACTACTAGATAACTCACCTTTAGTACCGGTTCATAACTGGCTTTAGTACCGGTTTTTGAACCGGTACAAGCCATCCGGGACTGATGCTCAAGGAGCATCGGTCCGTTCCTCACCCCATCTTGAATAGTACTATGAAATGTTTAAAATGTTAAGGATGTATGGGAGAAGCGAGACTTGAACCCACAACCTCATGACTCTAGCCTCGTGACTCTAGCCTCACCCTTCTAACCAACCCACCCACCATCAGCGTCTTGATATAAATAGAATATGCATTCCATTTGAACTTTCTGAACGAGGCATCGATCGATTCGTAACCTAACCGGGACTAATGAGAGGGCATCGATGCGGTTAGTGTTACGACAGGACTAATTTACTCCGTGCATTGATCTTGGTTCGTATCACGAACCGGGACTAATCAAGAACATCGATCGGTTCGTGGCTCCAACCGGACTCTTGCTCTGCACCCAATGAACCGGGATGATGCCTTTGTTAGTACCGGTTCCAATCCAATCGGTACTGATGTGCCGGTATGAAAAGTCAGTTTTCTAGTAGTGTGAGTTCAGAACCGCCAGTGATGACGTGTTCTGCACTAGTGTGTTCTCTCAATACCCCTAATAAATACTTTCTCCGGTCACAAATAAGTGTCATTTATTAAATCCACTTATTACTAGTAAATACTCCCTCCGGTCTCCAATATACACCTTTGACTACCACTAATTACTATAATAATTCATTTATTAAATTCGCTAAAAATATATTATAAAATTCTCTTCAAGACGAATCTACCCATATGATTTTCGTATACTTAATCTAAATAGTTTAAAAGATGTTTGTAGCTAAAGTTTTAAATCTTTGACTTGCACATATTTCAAACGACATGTATTTGTGACCGAAGGGAGTATCTTATTTAGCTCGTATTCCCTATGTGCATGTAGTAAATAAAGTGTTTAGAGATAATAACTAGGGGTAGTATACTCCCTCCGTCCAAAAATATAAGGCATATTTCTGTTTTACACATAAACCAAGAAAGCATTGAAAATAACTATACTACCCCTAATTATTATCTCTAAACACTCTATTCAATATATACATACAAGGAATGCAGGCTAAAGCAAGGTATTTATTAGAGATATTGAGAGAACAACACATTTATTTTATATTGAAATATAAAATATACGCTATATTGATGGACAAGTTAATTAAAAAATACACCTTATAAACTTGAGCGGAGGGAGAATTATTTTCAATAGCATTCAAACGCGCGGACTATGGAGCATCGAGAGAGGAAAAATATATGTATGAATAACTAGAGCATGAATGCGCTGCACTGCGCACATGCAAATACGGAACAAACTCTTACATAAAAGGGAACAAAGTTGGCCAAATTAATATATAACGATACAATTACGAAGCATGCATGCAGGCATGTGCGTACGTACACGTACATGGAGATCGATGGATCTTTATTCGGTATATACGTATACATGGATCGAGAGGCCTCGTGTGCTCATGCGTGCGAGAGGCGACAGCTAGCTAGGTGATGGCCGATCAGGCGATCATCATCAACGCACCCTGCACCCACAGATCGGTTCAGTAATACTTATGTGCTAATTTGATTTGTGCATGCGATCGATCATGTATGGATGTGAAATATACAGCTAGTTATAAGGTTGGAATTGGATGATATGATTGATAATTACCTGGAGCAGTCGATGGAGGCGCTGATGGTGTAGGGGATGCTGACGCCGCACTTGGATGGGATGCTGGCGGCGTTCGCGGGCTTGAGCCCGCTGATGCGGCCGGCGGCGGACTTGAGGCAGTTGCACGCGGCGCGCCTGTCGGCGGTGGAGCGCGCCTGGGAGTTGAGGCTCCTCACGCCGCTGCAGCAGGCGGCGGACGGGGCGGCGCCGGCGCCGCGCGCGTAGGCGAGGCAGGGGCCGATGGCGGAGTTGACCTGCCCGCAGGTGATGCCCAGCGCGGCGTGCGGCGCCGCCGCGAGGAGCAGCCCCGCCACGAGGAGCGCGGCGAGCAGCACCTGGTCAGCGCGGGCCATCTCCCTGACAGCCGACAGTGAAGGCGAACAGGAACCGGTGTATATACTGGATGTCTAGGACGTACTCTAGGTTTTGCAAGTGCTGGTGCGGAGTACACGGGGACTGTAGGGGCTTTATATAGACGTGGTCACTGAGGAAGACGACGACTCTGCCATCCATCCGTGGATGACATGCAAGCTTGAGCGTCGCAGCCGTTTTCATGAGCCAAACGTTTGAGCTTGTTTTGCGAAAATCTCAAAACCGTTAATGACATGCATCTCTAAATGCAACCACGCGGACCAGATTTGATAAAATCTCATTCTTTAATTGGCATTTCAAGGATATAATATTATATGAAAATACTGATTTTAGTGACTCGGGCAATATTATGGGAATCTCACAATAATATAAATGAGATTTCTACTCAGCAGATAGGAAGGAGAATTTTGAAGGATGATTTTTTCATGGTTATCCATGGTGCAAGAAAAGTTGCATTTACTTAACATGCAAAATTGGTATAGTCAAATAGGATAATTTGCTCTTTCTCTCTTTCTTCTCTCTCCTCTTGTATATCATGTTTGTACATATTTCTTGTATATACGACAGTGATCATCTTGTCTATTGTGTTCTTTTAGGAAAAAAAAACAAGCGGACCAACTTCTAAGAGGATGTACAATGGTAAATGTTATTTGTCTGATTGTTTCTAAACTGTCTCCAATGTATGCCATATTATTTTGTAGCTAATGTCGAAGAGAGAGAAACATGAGAGAGAGAGAGTCGACTCTATCTCTAAACCAAATAACCTAGCTGTAGAGAGAGAAAAAGTTTGTGCAGTGTATAGAGACAGTTATAGAGATCAACAATCCATTGTGTATGTTGTCAACAAGGCTGTCTCTATGTGACATGACATACTAATTACTAGAGACAACAATTGGCTCAACCATTATAGGTACATGCCCTAATTAAGCCCCTCAAGTCTAACTTAACATTAGCGGAAGGGCGTCCTTATCCTCATGAGAGCGGCGGAGGAGACAGAAAAGGCGTGTGGCGGCCGGCTTAGATCCGGCCGGCTCCTTCGCCGCCGATGGCCTTCGGGCCATCGCAGGGGTGGGGGAGCGGCGGATCTAGGCCGGGACTTGTATAGTAATAAGTTTGGGAGTAGGATAGAGTTAGGTTTTAGGGATTTTTGGCCGGAGGCGGCAGCGGATGTGAGCGCGCGGGTCGTCGTCTCCGTCGAAGGTCTCGGCGCCACCTCGGGTTGTGCTCATCTGCTCGTCGTCATGTTGCTTGGGGCAGCATCATCAGCATTAATAAGGAAGTCTTTGATGCAGGTGAGTATCATCGAAGCCATGTTGGGGATGAAGTTGAAGGTAAACCTCGCCGTTCTGGGTATGGAACGGGTGAGGATGAGGGAGAGCCTCGGTGAGGGATTTTCTCTGGGCGGTCTTCAAATTGTTCGGCGTCGACTTCGCAGGTGGGCGGTTTGGGAATGTGTGTTTTCTGATGAGGGGTGCCGAGGGTGTGGTGGGGGTCTTTCACCGGTGACAAGGTTCACCCCGGCGTGCGGTGTCGCCGTCTTCTTGGCTTCACCTTCCTTTCTTTTGGCAGTGTTGGAGCTTAGTTCCTTGATGCTTATAGCCATCTTTCATGGCTTACTTGTTGTTCTTATCTCCCGTCCATCGTGGCCTGGCCAAGAGGAGGTGAGCTCGGTGGCGTCATCTTCGCGGCTGGAGTTGAAGGATGTCGCCGGCGATGAGATTTGGGGAAGAAACGTGTTCTGCCTTGCAGATAGGTCCTTTGAGGACGTGAATGTAATTTTGTTTTTTAGAAAGGACTTGTTTGTAATGGGCATGAGTTTGTGGGAATGAAATGAGTGGTACCTTTCTCAAAAAAAAAAAGAGTCTAACTTAACATTATTTTAGCAAATAATTTCAGCTAACGAGAGAACAGCCGCCAGCGCGTGTCACCAGACGAACATTCTTGCTTGACTCCTCATCCTTGATCGATCTGGTAGAGTGGTACAGTTGCAGCGCATTGATGATCTTCTTGTTCGGAGTTAGGTCCAAGTGGCCATCAAGCAATAAATCGTTAGCGTCCCTACCTAGCACGTGAGGCAGCGTCGTGTGTACATGTGAAGACACACATGCAGCATGGTGATCGTCTCGATCGCCGGCCGTCGACGGTGGTGTTGGGCTGTGCCGCTTCGGCTCCGCCGTGCATGCATCTGTCATCCGCCTCCCAACCTCCAAGCATTAACGCCGGCGAGGCTCGCCGTTACATGTGGCAGGGGATGGGGCTTATGAATGAATACGTAATTATGTAGCCGGGCACGGCGTCAAGGCCCAACTAATTATCCGATCGTGATCACCAGCAATTGTAATGTCACCGGCTAATTATTCCATCGCGGCCGTTCTCGTTCAGACGTCCTCTTAATAAATTTAATTCCCTCAACTGTTTGAAAAGACAACGTTCTTTCAGCAAAAGACATCAATCGCATTTGATGATTGACCACTGAATTTCCATTGTGTTATTCTTTTTTTTTAATCTCGTTGCAAAGAAGATCACGCGCGTGTACACACTCACCACATGGGTGCGAGGGTATCCCTTACCATGCGCTCAAACAGACAGAGGCCGGGGACAAGCCTGTGAAACCATATATATACTAAATTGCATTATGTTTCGCTAGTGCCATCTACGCTAGGAAATTAAGAGGCAAAAACCAGTAGGCATGTTTTGTCGTTACCTTGGTTATATGGGCGTGGATCAGGGTTCACTCAACCGTTTGGTTAATAGCTTGATCTAAACCGGTCAAATGGTTAACCTTCCGGTTTTCTATACTAACCGTGGTTAATCAGGAAACCCAGGTACCAATTTTGTTTGTCCAAAATAGTTTGGTGAACCTGATGTGGATCTCGGGTGCCCGCTAGCACTCAATCCAACTATCCTCGCTGCAAATTTTACTATTTTTTCCACGAATTCCTAGTTTCGTTTTATAAACCCTTCAATTTAAAACCCTCTCACATGTGGTGTATGGGCATTAACTTGTACCTCAGAAATTTCATGACATACTGGCGCCATATTATTTGTACATATTTTGATCATGCTTCTTCTTCTCCTTCTTTTACTCCTCCTCCTCCTCCTCCTTATGTCCTGTGAGTACTACAATAGTTGTACCAAAAAATTGCAATTATATGGCTTGTTAAGCATTTCTAGCTCCACCAAATTGGTGGAGTTGATGGAAGACACCTATTCCTAGCTCAGAAATTCATGGAATTTGAGTTGTGGATAAATTGAGGATGCTTAGGTGAGTCATCTTATTTACATTTTAAACTAAAAATATAAACTTAAGTCACTTTATTTTAACTCTACAAACTCCAATTTGGCGAGGATTTGGGAGTGGAAATGGCCAAACGGTCCTATATATCCCCACGCCATGGTTCATCTTGACAGGCCAAGTGGGCCAAACTGGCCTGTTCAGCCGGCCCAAAATATAGAGGCGTCTGTCTTGTTTTTGCATAAACATATATATGCACCTGTTTCTACAGTAACATCACATTATTTCTCGAACTTCCACTTTATAATTCATTCGCTGGTGCTATGCCCCTCTTTCGATCAGCGCTTATTAATCTTTGAAACTTAACTCAAATCTGTAGTTAATTGCCTTGATGGCCTTTCATGCTTGCTTATATATGTACGTATGCATGCACAATCTACGTAATATATATAGTCCATGAGAAGGAATTATAGATAAGTGACCGATCGATCACAATACAGAGATACATTGTAAGAATTTATTCAAATGACTGTATTTTTATTATTAAAACATCGATCGATGATCACAGTATTATACGTACGAAAGCAGGCAATACATAGATGGCAACAAGCTAGCATCATATCCATGGAGCAGAGATGAGCTAGATGGAGCCCAAGCCGACGAACTTAGCATTATTGGCAGACACACAGCAATACGCAGTGGCAAACGATTGAGATCGATGAGCAGCAAGATAATTAAGCTAGGTTTGCTTAGTTAACCCTGCACATTCACAAGAAAGAGTAGCGTTATATACTAATTAGCTAGGTTTAATTCCAAGATGAACTTGTATGTATGGTAATGGTGCGTACTTGGAGCAGTCGACGGAGGTGCTGATGGGGACGGGGACGCTGACGCCGCACTTGGCGGGGATGCTGGCGGCGTTGCCGGCGTTGAGGCTGCCCAGCGAGCTGGCCAGGTTCTTCAGGCAGCTGCACGCCGTCCGCTTGTCCGCCGTCGACGACGCCTTGCCGCTCAGGCTCTTGACCCCGTCGCAGCACCTCTCCGACGGGGCCGTGGCCTTCCCCGTCGCGTACAGCAGGCACGGCGAGATGGAGGACGTCACGTCGTTGCAGGTGAGGGCGGAGGCCGTCTCCGCCACCGCCAGCGCCGCCAGGACGGCGACCACCGCGACCAGGGCAAGGCGAGCCATTACCTGGCTATAGCTGTATGGCTGGAGTGAGCAAGGAGTGGAGTGCTAGCTTGCTTACTGCTCACTGCTTAGCTTGTGGTGAGATCGATGGCGATGGTAGTGGCGCGGCGAGGGTATAAATAGATGAGGATGGAGAGGGGCGCCCGGCGCCATTGATTGGAGGTTGGAGAAGATAGCTAGGTACGTAGTTAGGTGTGCATGCATGCACGTACGTACGTGCATGTGCAGATGCCGCTGGTTGCGCACTGGGGAGTGGGGACCGTCCGATCCAGTATCCACGCATGTGATCCAGCTTTGTTTGTATCTTCGTATGATCCAGGTTAGCTCGCAGCCTCTCTTAATTTGGTATATTCATACACACGCATCTGCACCATATATATATACGTACTCCACCGCATGCGAGCTCCTTCTGGTACCTACGTTGATCAACACCTACCTTGGTATGTTGTATTTTAATTTTTAGGACGGTAGGTGTTTTTGTTTGGGACGGTAGGTTTTTGTTTTGGGACGGTAGGTGTTTTTTTTTTCTAAAAAAAACACCTGCCGTTCTAAAAATTAAAATACAACTTTCATCACTAATTACTACCGCAATATATTTATTTACAAAATCCAATGATATTATGATATTGTACAAGTACTTAATGTTCAAGACAATATACGCACATATGCGTGATTTTCTTGTATCAATCTTAATACTTGAAAATACATATATGTAGATAGCCGGACTTTCAAAAGTTTAGTTTCACGTGTACTTAATTGAAAGATAACTTTTCTTGACGACAGATTAGGAGTTCCTTTTTTTTTTAGAAGGACGAGAGAGTACTTAAAAGACAGCATAGGTAGGTAGCGAGGCCAAATAAATGCAAACAGATTTAGTACTACATGCATACTACGTAGTACTCGAGATTGACACGCACGGAAAAAGTAAGCAACAAATTAAGATGTCGACGAACAAAGCAATCCTATGCGTGCACGCAATGTTCCTTGACGTTACAAACTTGCAAATGATACGATACATATATGCTGCATATATATGCCTTCCTCTACCTGCAAAGTACGTAGCATGTAACTTCATCATATCTGGAACGATGACCAATAATGTAGGAGTATGTAAGTAGATGGACAGCCGCTGTCAACACTAAACAGGGAGTGTTAAATAACTGGCAAGGTCCATCACGCATGCATCATGCATGTTGGTTGAGTGATCCATCTGCCATGATTTGGACTTGTAGTACTGTCCTACTAGCTAGCTACACAATCAGCAAGGTGCACAACTTACTAGTGTGTGTATGTACTGCGCACTCATGAGTGCCAACAGAATGTGGTAGCTCCAAATTAACAATCTACGCATATGCATGCAGTCTTTCATTTTCACTTGACATTGAGATCAATCCATTATTAAGCCAGTATCTAGCTAGCCAGCCTTCGAGGAGACGATTTTACCTCTCCAAAAGATGAGAAGCTAATTCTACATATATCCTCTCAAAATTTCGATCTAAGCATATATCCCAATTAATCAATTCACTTTTTTTTTTGCAAAAAAAAAAACTTCAGTGCTCTATATATACCCAATCACGTCAAATTATATCAATTACTCGTCACAATTAATATATGATACATCCGATCTAGCTGGTTAATTGCTCTGGTAGTTAGGAGGACTAGTAGCAAGTTCCAGATCAGACACTCCAGCACTGCCCGGGGTACACATGCAGTACTACTAATATAGATCGATCGTAATTAAGAAGCACCGAAAAGTTGTACTAATCCGACCAACTTAAGAAAAAGTTGCTTAAATGCAATTTGCGTGGACAAAATTAATTAAATGTCATGGGACGATGTACGTGCATAGCTTTATAACTGATGCAAATATATACTTTAAAGGTGGTAATTTTTTTTGTCAATTTAGTTTACTTATCCTTGCATTGGATCTACAGCAAATTAAGGAAAATCTCATGTAGATCTCATCCCATGTGAACAGTTTCTATGGGCAAAAGAAACCGACGAAAATAGTCGGCTAGCTGACGAAAATAGGTCATTGAAATAATTTCGATTAAAAAAAAGTGCAGTGATCATGCTAAACCGTCATGACAGTCGATTGATGTACTTTTCTTGTCCTGAGTAGTCATCTCTTATTTGTTGTGTGCCTGTGTGTAGGGCTGAAAACGAGCCGAGCCTGAGCGAGCCGGCCGGGATGGCTCGGCTCAGACTCATGGAGCTCACCGAGCCAGCTCGGCTCGGCTCGCTCAGTGCAACGAGCTGGGGTGGCAACTCGGCTCGGGCTTGCTGCTGGCTCGGTCCAGCTTGCGAGGGCTCGCAAGCTTTTGCAGCAGTGACATTAATTCAACATTCAACCATAATTTCTGCCATCATATATTCTTATATATCAAACAAGCAGCATCAGACATCAGTTCATCACTAATTCACTACCACATCATATTCATATATCAAGCAACCATCATATATCATAATATCAAATCAACCATATATATCAAGCAACCATCATATTAATATATCAGTTCAGCAGTCAGTACTACCACATGGTCCACATCATATATCAATTGACCAATGAGACAATGACCAGTTCAACATAAGCATTCATACATGTGTCCACACTCCACAGTCCACAAGGACCACAACCACTAGGTCGGGGGCTCGGGGACTCACGTCAGGCTGATGAGCCGCGCGGCACGAGCCACGAGCGAGCCACCTCTGGCTTAGCTCAGGCTCTCAAAACACACTGAGCTGGGGCAGCTCGGGTAGGGCTCGTTCGCGGGTGAGCCGAGCCCGAGCTGCTCGTGAGCCTGAGCCCAAAGTTCCAGCCCTACCTGTGTGTATTTGTATACCACTGTGTCTTAAGCCTTTTAATTTAGCTTTGCTCTCTTTTAAGCCGAAAGAGTAAATTTCATTTATCGATAGAACAAAAATTATAGTCATCAGTCATCACTGCACTGCACAGTTAAAAAAAAAGGAGCTTGCAATGCCGCGTACGCTTAATGACTCATTTTCAAAGTACTAGTCGACCAACATTGACAACAATTATATGTATGGCATGCACAATGATCTTTACTCTTAAAAGAAGCACGCAATGGATGATGTTTCTACTATCACCACCAACTGCCATTGGCATGTGGCTAGAGATGTCAAACTCCTACTACTTGGTCACCACCCTGTCCCTCCCTGCATGCAACCCCATCGTCTCTCTCCCATGTGGCATCACCTCCTCCTCCCCCTTATACCCTAGTGCTAGTTGCCGCCTCTCACTCCACTCTATCGTCACTGCCTCCAAGCTTGTATCGTCAATAAACTGTCTTGCTTGTCATCGGTCCTTAATTCCTCCTCCTCATCTTTTATGTGGTGGAGGCACACTAATGGGACCATCCCCGTATGCTCGATGGCACCATAGAGCTGTCTCGCATATAGGATGGCATAATAGTCATGTACAAGAAGGGGGATGGCACAACCTCACAAAAGTGAGGAGGGAGGACAATGCTGCATGGGGAAAGAGCCAGAATGGGGTAGTGCTGTAGCGCTGAAGTGAGGAGGGGGTGACATGGCCACAAAGGTGAGGGAGGAAGCCACGCCGCCAAGGAGAGGGGAAGGAGGGGTCGATGGCAAGAGAGTTGGAAAGTGTAGGGCCATTTTTTTGAGTGTAGGGTCATTATGGTCAAGCCGAGAGGGAGGAGCGTGGTGCTAGAAGAAAGAAGGAATGAGACTAATGCTTAGAGGGAAGAGACGGTAGCTACAAGAGTGGGGAGGCCGAAAGGAGGTTGGGGTTAGGTCGTTAAGGCATACTAGTGTTTGCTAAGTCAGGCCTTGATCAAAGGATCATAAGAGCTAAAGCCTGAATGGTGGAATCAATATATTGGGTTTTAGGGTTCTCATGGAGAAAAAAACCCAATCCTACGAATCAAGCTCATGGAGATTACCAGATTGGAAGGGCTAGATAGGTACAAGAGCAGCAGACCAAAGGATTTGGGGAGTAGAACAGAAGGGGATCGAGAGGTAGAAGAGACACTAGATGACTAGAAGGAGATAAGAGTCAATTCATTTCTTCGATGTCCCTGTTTGCTTCTCATACTTTCTTTTGTAATCTCCATCATCCCTTCACTGCATGGGCTTGGTTACCCTCTTGTCCGGGGTAGCCCAAAGCCCATATACGTGACATTACCCACCCTTGCAAAATTAGCTTGTCCTCAAGATGATGAACTGCTTGTAGTGGAAATTCTTGGGCATGATTTGCACACAAAATACCCATCTTTCTTTGAACACTGGGATCCTATGGCCTAGTAAGAACAATGGAATGGCAACAATGAAATTCCATAGCTTGAAACATTCGTCTCTTCAGATAAGAGGCATCATGGCTCACAACGCTCTTTGGCCATCCACAGCAATAGTTCAATATGTCTTCCAACCAAACATTTCCCCCATGTTGTGTTAGTGACTCTGAATAAACGTGTCAATGTTGTAGCAGGTCTCGAACCTTAGACACGTCAATATGCACCTAAAGGTTTCGGCCAACTGCTTGCTTGATGGAGATAGAATAAATGGATGAAGAGTCCAGTTGCAGCTTCAAAATACACAAATTTCCTAAGAAGGTCAACAAGGAGGTTTCCACTGCAGTTTTTCTAGCAAAGTGGAAATATTAGCACATCCAATATGTAGCACACCTTGTTAATTCCTTGCAATCTGAGCAGCTTATCTTGGTGCTTAAATTCAGCCCATCCGTCATTGGTTGATGCAAGAGTAACATATATCCACTAGGAAAGATTAGCCCCGTTTTAGATAATGAGCATGCTTTGCTCTTGATAGGGCATGCAACATAAGAATCATCCTATTGACAATAAGCACAATAGTGATTAGTATTGGCCATTGCAAGAATATGAATGCTTGCTCTCTATTGATGATACATTCCTGGTCTAACTGCCAAAATTTAAAAACCAAGTGTTGAAGCAGCCCAATGTTGACAGGATCAAACTTTTGGAGTATAACCATCATCTTTGTGTTCTCCCCATTGAAAGGTTTCTTATTTCCCAACAGTGCTTTTAGCTTAATAGTGCTGACTTTACCATCATTTGAATTTGCAACAACAACTTCTGTAGCAATCTTTATTTCTATTTTCTTAGTATTGCCATGCATAACTAGGTGTTGCTTAGCTATTTGCCTTGTAACTAATATGAATAAACTTTGACCAGTGAGTTGAATGTTGATTGGCAAGTGAAGAACCATACCACAGTACATCTCAGCTGAAGAAAATAGCCGAGAAACATGACTTGACATTGATGCATGCTCTTTATTCAGTTCGGCCATAATGACACTAAACAATCCATGAGGCTTTAAATTATCCTTGCAATTCTCCTACGCTCTAAGTGTTACGAGTAGTTATCAATCGAGCCTCGGTGAAAGTCACTCGGCGGCTGTAAAGAATATTCTCAAATACTTACGAAGGACTGAGGATATGTTCTTGATCTTTGGAGGTAAAGAAGAGCTTGTCGTAAAAGATTACACTGATGCTAATTTCTAAACCGACAAAGATGATTCTCGATCACAGTTAGGTTTTGTATTCTGCCTCAATGACGGGGCAATGAGCTGGAAAAGTTCTAAGCAAAAGACAGTAGCTGATTCCACGATGGAGGCCGAGTATATTGCGACTTCTGAAGCTGCAAAGGAGTGGTCGCTAGTGCATCCTGTCTAGTGGACCTCTATTTTGGCAATAATGGTGTCATTGCACAAGCTAAGAAGCCTAGGTCTCACCAAAAATCCAAACATATACTTAGATGTTATCATCTCATTTGAGATATCATTGACAGAGGTGATGTGTACATTTGCAACATGCACACGGATCTGAACATTGCCGATTCGCTGACGAAACCTCTTTCACAGCCGAAGCATGAGACACACACAAGAGCCATGGGTATTCGATACTTGCATAATTGACTCTAGTGCAAGTGGGAGATTGTCAATGATATGTCCTAGAAGCAATCATGTAACATGATTGCATCATGTTTATATATGTTTATGTACTCTTAGATAATATGTTATCAGTTTCATAAATAAACATTGTTCATATTGTTCATCAAGTATGACTTGGTTGTCAGGCACATTGTTTATATGAATTTATTTTAAATGATCCTTACTCTCATATCATTATGTGGGACAGTAAAGATTTGATCAGCACATGTATTGATTGATGGTAATATTTCACATATCATAAATATAGAGATATCAGATCAATAATGTGGACACGTGTTATAGAACATGGTGTTGGATAGATCTACTTTGAGACACTACTGAGATTGTTATCTTACATGTGCCATCAGTCTGTAGTTTCGAGTGTTATACCTATATGATCCTTAGACCTGAGATCGTCATTGAATCCTAGCATGCGTAGTTGTATACTTTGGTGTTATCGACCATATACCGTAACTGGGTAGTTATAAAAATAGTTTTCGGGTATGGTATAAAATATGACATGAGGTGTGAGTGATTAAGATGGAATTTTCTCCTCCTTAATAATAGGAGAGATATTTCTAGGCCCTCGATGTAATTGGATTGAAAAGTGCATGGTTATACCAATGTGATTAAAGAGTTAATCATGGTTTAGAATTCATCACAGATCGAGTGAATGGTCGAGCTATCACAAGGGTGACACACATCTTTCCTTGAACTTGACTGATATCATGCGGCAAAGGAATCGGTACGTGAGTATATCAAGGTTCATCCAATATGATCATTCTGTGCATTTCAGGGTCAATATGTCCTATTAGGAACCACTGTTGACTTGTGGTTCGGAAAAGAGTTTTTAGGGCCACGGCCACTTACACATGAACCTAACGGGTCTCACACTTAACGAGTTGGAACATGTCTAATAGACTGAATTCATTAGTGGGTTCGCAAATACTGATCCGTGTAGGATTAGAGTCCTAATAGGCCTCTAGCGTAGAAATCCATTAGTGTGCTCTATATAAGAGGAGGCAGTGGAGGCGGTGCAGACATAGAAGTTCACCAGCACGTAACCCTAGTGTTGTGCCCCCTTTCGACTCCTAGAAACCCTAGCCACGCGCGTGCGATTCTAGCACACCGGTGTACGGTGTTCCATCCCTGGACGTGTGGATACCATAGAGGCGCTGCTGCAGTTGCTGCAGTGCTGATCGGCGACAAGGCGGAGAAGGTCGGCGAGATCGACTACTTTCTCTATGGCAGTACGTACGATGTTGCTATGGTGGTGATCAGCAACGAAGGGACGTTCGGCTCGACGTGAACAACTACTTCCCATACCTCGACGCGCGTGTTATCGGAATCAGCTGCTCCGACTCTCCTTCCGCTGCGACTGCATATCAAAGGTAACGATCTGTGATCCTCTACTCTCATGATGTCCCGTATGTTACGGGATAAATTTTCAAAACTACGCTAGTGTAGCCTACCCGTTCCCCTTCAAAAGGATCGCAGTAGCCATACTTGTTGAGGATTGCCATCACCCCAGAGGAGATCCTCTCCACGCACGCCTTGAGCGCCTCGTCGAGTCCAACCACGATGTGGTCGCCATGACAACAACATAAAGAAGGTGGGTGGCTCTGATACTAAGTTGTTGTGTCCTACAAATCAAGCTCAAGGGGATAACTGGATTGAAAGAGCTAGATAGGTACAAGAGCAGTAGATCAAAGGATTTGGGGAGTAGAACGGAAGGGGATCGAGATGTAGAAGAGACACTGGATGATTGGAAGGAGATAAGAGTCAATTCATTTCTTTGATGTACCTTCTTGCTTCTCATGCTTTCTGTTGTAATCTCCATCATCCCTTCGCTGCATGGGCTTGGTTACCCTCTTGTCCAGGGCCAGCCCAAAGCCCATATACGTGACACAATCTAAACAACCGGGAAACGGCGACGGGATCCAACGATTCCCACGATGAGTTCATACAAACACGACAAGAACAACTATCCCTGCAAGGCTACGACATCGTTGGCACATGAACCCCGCCCTGGCCCCCTCCCCCGCGCTCGACGAAACGCCACAGCCAAGATGGCAAGAACCAGAAGAGTTCTTTTTTTTTGCAAAAGGGAAAAATATTCCCTATTTCCATTAACGAGAACGGAAACCACAAGTCCAAAAGTTTACCATCCAAAACACACAAAAGAAAAATAAAACATCTGCGGCCACTCACACAGACCAACCAACTATCACCACAACAAAACAACAGAACAGTTGGTAATGCTCAGTACACCCAAAAACAGCTCCTTGCTGGAACACAGAACTATTCTAACAGCAAAAGACTTCCTCTACTCCCAGAAACTTTTTTCACAGATCTCCATCAACTAATCTTCATCAGCATTTCGCTTACTCTTCCCTTCTTCACCCAGCTCTCTAGCAATTGAGAAGATTTTCTCAATGCCCAGTTCCACGAGCGTCTTATCATCCACCTTCAATAGACCTGTCCAACAACGAAACCAAACGCACACATCAAAGACAGCAGCAAATGGATTAGTAACCTGCACATCATCAAAATAACATCTGTTTCTTTTAAGCCAAATAGCCCAAATGACAGCAGCTAATCCATATGTGCCCAACCCTCCACTTTTAGGGATTACTTTCTCAATCTAGCGAAAGAACTGTGCAAAATTTTTTGGAATCCCACTCAAACCAAGACAAGACGCTATACAGCCCCAGACAATTTTAGCCAAACCACATCTAAAGAACAAGTGCTCATGAGTTTCAACCTCGTTACAAAAAACACAGGTCTTGTCCCCACTCCAACCTCTCCTGTAAAGATTCTGTTTAGTCAATATAGCGTTTCTCAAAGACAACCACAAGAAGATTTTGACTTTCAATGGATTTCTGGCTTTCCAGACAGGAGAGATAGTTGTCTCAACACCCTTCCACCACATAGCATACATACTGGCAACTCAGAAAATCCCAGCTTTACCCCCTTTCCATTTCACCAGATCCTTCCCAGCCCCACTAAACAAATCAGGAATTGTTTCAATGAAAACTCTCCATCTATTCATTTGTTCCGGGTCTGGATATCTTCTCATATTCAAATTCCAGTTATTTGCAGCTCCAGAAGCAACAGAAATATCTTGATCGTTGCAAATATTAAAAATGTCAGGGAATTGATGCTTCACTGTATTGCACCCTATCCAGTGGTCATGCCAGAAGCTCACATTCTTACCATCTCCTACCACAAATTCTCTGTTACTTAGGTAGTATTGCCTAACTTTTAGCAAATCCGACCACACATGAGAATCATGAGCATGAGATTTAACTAAACTTATAGGGCAGGATTTCACATATTTATTCCTTACCACATTTTGCCACAGACCATCGGTATGTTCTAATTTCCACCACCATTTGCACAATAGGCTGATATTAAAAGATCTAATGTTCTTCATTCCCAGCCCACCTTTGTTTTTAGGTTTGGTCACATCGTCCCATTTTACTAGATGAAATCGTTTTTTATCCAGGCAGCCTTCCCAAAGAAATTTTCTTTTAATCATATCAATTCTCCTGATTACGGTCTTTGACAAAAGGTACATAGACATGTGATACATAGGGATACTGGAAATACAAGCATTGAGTAGAGTTACTCTACCACCCAAGGACAGAAGCTTCCTTTCCAGGAGCTAAGTCTCTTCCGGATTCTATCTAGGAGAATGTCCCAATCTCTCACCAATAACCTCTTAGTACTCACTGGAACTCCCAAGTATCTAAGAAGAGGAGTTCTCTGTACCAACCTTGAGCTGGTTGAACAGCGCCACGGACGAAGCGTCCATCCTCTCACCCAGACCCAGGGGCGGACGGACTGGGGGGTTCGCGCGCACCGGCTCTGTCCGTTCGCCGGCCAGGAGCTCTGCATCAGGCGGGTGGGGAGGCCGGAGGCGAGCAGGGAAGACGCCACGCCAATACGGTGCCTAGGAATGGACAGTGTTCACCTATCTATCTGTATTTGGTACTTTCTACGTAGGCAGACACTCCAAGTCGAATATAGTCATGAATTACATAACTCATACTTATCGTATCTTATACGCATACCTAGCGAACTTAACCATTCTGAATTATAAATTCACCTAAAAGAATATAAATCTATATGTATCCTCGTTAGCTCAACCCTTTTTTTTTTTTGCAGAAACTAATAATCTGAAAGCTTCGAGAAACCGAAACGGCTAGGTTCCATTTTGGTTATAAAAAAACACTGAGAAGTGGCTTTGGTATCTTCAAGATATGGCTTCGAGACGGCTACCGGCTAGAAGCTGTGGTCCTGTGATTATAATCTAATCATACTACAGTAAAAATACGTATTAGCATTTCGGGGAGCAATAGTACATATCGTGTGTATCCATATTTTTGCAGATTACAGCAGGTTAACAATGTTGTAGTAAAATTGTGCAAGTTATCGTCATTGAAACAATGGATCGATCCACAGCCCAGCAGTAAAACCAAACAGGGCTCATGGAATTCAAACCGATCATTGCTCACTCCACTTTGTATCAGAGATTAATGTCTATCTTACATCAACTTGACTGTGTGCAGCGTGCTTCGAAACACTGCATCTGATCACCTTCGTTCTCAGATGCTTGACATCATCCCATCTATTCGCTTCTGCATAAACATTCGACATTGCGATGACATCCCCATCGTCGACTGGCATCAGCTGATGCAGTTCGTGAAAAGTCATACAGCCGTAATGCTTCACATTGGGCACAATTCTGTAGTCCTCAACCATGCTTTTAAAATATGCTCTCCCCTCATTCACCAGGCCACTGTGGCTGCAGGCAGTCAAGACACCCACAAATGTGACATGATCAGGATCAACTTTCATTGAATCAAAGAGATCCAGGGCCTCGCGTGAGTGACCATGGACCGACAACCCCACGATCATCGTGTTCCAGCATGTAATGTCCCTGATTGACATGCTGCAAAAGACCTGTTTGGCAACCTCTAACCTGCCATATTTTGCATACATGTCGACAAGCGCGTTGCCAACATATCCATCAGCTGCAATGCCCTTGCTCTCAAGGTAAATGTGGATACCCTTCCCCAGCTCCATATCTCCAACCTCTGCACAAGCCCCAAGAATTGACACGAGTGTTAGCTCCGTCGGTTCAATGCCATTCCCCTGCATCTCTCTGAAAATCTCCAATGCCTGTGTATACCTCCTAAGCTTCACATACCCACCAATCAAAGAACTCCATGAAACAGAATCCCTATCAGGCATCTCCCTGAAGATCCTCGCCGCCGCATCCATATCCCCGACCCTTACATTTCGCATGATCTCGGTGTTCCACCACGATATATGTTCATCACCGGCATTGCCTGAGACACTTGCTCTGCACCCTGCAAGTCACCAGCCGCACCATGAGCCCCAACCAGCGCATTCCAAGAGACGGCATTCTTCACCGGCATTTCATCGAACACCCTTCGCGCGTCGCTGAGACGCCCGAACTTGCCATACATGGACACAAGCGCGTTCTGAACGTACCGATCGGAACCGCAGCCCAGCTTCAGTACGCGGCAGCGCAGCTCGGCGCCCTTGGATGCGAAGACCGCGGCGGCGCTGGCGCTTGAGCTCTGCTTGGCGGGAAGGGCGGGGAAGGCGGGGAGCGGGGTGGGGAGGGAGAGCGAGGAGACGTGGTTGAAGAGGAGGAGCGACGACGAGGGGACGGCAGAGGAGGAGAACGCGACGATGATCGGGCAGAAGAGGGACGGCGAGAGGGCGCGGGGAGGGGCGGCGAGGAGGAGGGAGAGGGAGGAGGGGGAGGCGGGCAGGCGGGAGAGGAGGGCGGCGAGGAATTCCGGGTGGTGGAGGAGGCCGAGCTTGGCGAGGAGCTCGTGCAGTTGCTGGCCGCCGGGAGCGCGCCGACGGGGGGAGCGGCGCAGGACGGCGGCCGGGGTCGTCGTCGAGTCCGAGGGCATCAACCAGATCAGCGTATCGTGCCAGTGTGCCACTACTGCAACACTCCAGCGGAAGGCGGCGTATCTTGTACACATGGAGCACTTGTACACATGTAGCGCACATCAACTAACGAATGTCACCAAAAATTCTAAAAAATTTTTTACATATATTCTAATCTTACTTCACTTATGTATAAAATTTTAAATTCAGATTCATTATACATAAAGAGCAGCAAAAAAGAGAAAATTCTAACAAATTTATACTCTTAAAAGTGTTAGATTTTTCTCTTTTTTGTTACCGCTAAAATATAATGAATTTAAACTTGAAATTTTAAACATAGCTAGAGTAAGATTAGAAGTACATGTAGAAATTTTTTTAAAATTTTCGGAATATTTGTTAGTTAGTGTGCACCACATGTGCATAGATGACCCATGTGCACAAGATATGCTCCCAGCGGAATGAGGAGCACGTTCAGCGTCTCCCCTTCATCGCTTACTCATCTCTCCCCCCACCCAGAGACCGGAGCAGGCACGCGACGAGGTCATCCTCCACGGGCTACGGCCCTCCGGGGCGCCCGCAGCACCGCGCGTGAAGGTCGGCAGAGCAGGCGCGCCTCGGCGTGCAGTGTGGGCGGAGGCACGCAGTGATAGGGGAAACGATTTTCTACTCTTAAAAAACATATGGTGATGAGTGATGGTGATGATCATTTCACTAAAATTACCACCAATCTAATTCCATAATTTATCTTTTACCATCATTAAAATTATCCATCAATGTCATCCAAAAAATACTCCATACCACTAAAATTATCTTACCATATATTATCACATAAAATCTTCCTCCATCACTACTAAGATTACTCACCATATGACATCTCTGAAATACACTCCACTCATATGTTGTTCTTCGTAAAAATAATTATCTGATATGTATCATTGTTATGAATTCCGTCACACGCGAGGCAATTGGCTAGTATTACATATATTCGACTTATATCTGTGCTAAAATGTGAATTGTGCTTTGAATGGCTCGGTACTTGGGTCTAGTGAAATACCGAACCTAGTGACTAGAGGAGGTGAATAGGAACCAAATAAATTTTCTCGTAAAGAGATAAATGATGCTTTTCACCCAACGTGTCTCAAAGATGACAACCCACACAATGAGCCATATTCCTGATTTGTTGAGTGCTCAAATAGAAAGTAACTCGTGCAAGGATTGTTGAGGCACAAGATAAAGCACAAAAGTACTTTACAAAAGCAAACAGGAATATTTCAGCAAAGATTGACTCTGATCACAGGAGTGATTGTTGGCTTTCTTGGGTTTCCAAAATTATGAAAAATTTTCTCCCTATTTTATAATGAGTCGAGAAGCCTCCAGCCAAGTTTCAGATCAAAAATCCTCACAAAAAATCAAGAAAATTCTTGAGACAAAAACCGTCTGGAACTCGCGCACAGAAAGTTTAGGGCTCCGTATTCACCTCATAGCTCCCAAACGAAGAATCCAGATGAGACCAAAATTGTTTCACAGGTAGATAATAAAGTCACGGATCTTCTCCAACAAGAATCACTCAAAATGCATCTCGGATGATTTTTTTATAAAAATCCTATACTGACTGTTGCGCAGGAAGAACAAATCTGTTAACTTGAACAAAAGTAGGAAGAACGTGATCTCGTGTTTCCCATATGTTGCCAAGTGTGTCAAATCATATAAGCAACCTCAAAACATCATGGATCAGCAACATGTAAAAGAAGAGGAGGCAAATAAACAGGTTGCAAAAAAAAGCACCAAAGAAAAGAGATCAAACACAAGAACGAGGCCATGATATGAGGAACTAGTTTCTATTTCTTGAGAGAGTTTGTTCACATCCACACCTAGGTGGGCAAAAGCTTACAAAAGAGCAGAATACAAACCATAAAATCTCAGCCCAAGACTTGGTGGATGTAGCCTCCTTCACCCCTTCTTTTATAGGGCAACCGGGTGAACCTCCACCCTTGATTGCTTCCTTGGCTCCTAAGTAGCCTTATCAAGGGCTAAGATTCATTCACTCAACTAACCACTTACATGGGCCTAAACCACTCGCACACAGCCCAACATGGACCAAACATGCCATACATGGGTTCTACACAAAACCCGATTAACCCGATGCAACGGGCCTTCATCTGCTGGACTTGACCGCTTCGTTTCCGTGCCTTTAGGCCTCCAACCCGAATCAGAACCTTTGAGCCACCTCAAGTCCTTCTCCACGGCGTCCTCATGAGCACCAAGCTTGAGCCCATCCATCCTACGACATCATCACCGTTCTAGACCTCGATCCACCCAATCTATTCCCGGTACCGTCGTCGACCACGGATGCCTCAAAACCCGCGCCCACAAGGACCAAACCATTTCCCACAAGCAAAAAATATTTTTTTTACCTTTGTTCCATACATGTTAGTCCAATTTCATCATCAATTCAAACATATATGACTACATGCCTATGTTCCCACTTGAACTGAAACCGGACCTTTCAAACCGGTGCTTCCCTCAGCACAGCAGAACAAAGATGGAAACTTTTAAAATACTTCCCTTACTCAAATGAAAAAGTCATAATACAAAAAAGACGCGTCTCAAAATTCTCTACAAAATCAGTATATAACATTTTTCCATCCGAGCTCAGGAAGACCCTCAAAAGAGTAAAATACTCTGTGCTACCACAAATGGCCGAACCGGCTCAAATTAGTCTGAAAACAAACTCCTCGACCAAATCAATTCAAATCAATTCAAGTCACGTATACTCATCACAACATGAAGACCTCCATATGGTCTCACATCTAGTCATTTGACTAGCTCTACATATATCAAGTCTAATTTCATAATACTCTCTCTATTTCAAATTATAGTGTATTAGGGGTGGGCACAACCTATTCTGCAATGCTAAAATTATCTGCTGAAACTAAACTTTGACCGCTTTGAATAGTGGCTTCAAAAATCCGAAACTAATAATCAAAACCATATTTGAGAATGTTTATCTCGTGACTTTAAGATTTTCGAGAAATGACTTCAAAAAGTCAAATTGTTCAAAAAGATAATAGAATAATTTAAGAAAAAGGCTACGCACATTATGCTAGAAGGTGGTATAGATCTTGAAATAACCTTTTCAAAAACTTTCAAAGCATAGCCCAAACAAATGTTTTGATTAATTCCTTCTACTCCCTGTATAGTTGCATTTATATGTACCAGCCTCACAACGGCTGTGCCATACTCGAACTCGAAGCCTGAAGCTCAAACTTATAACCAAACTTGAAACCACTAACGGATATGAGTCCAAACCCAACTGGTATGGTAAAAGCACAAACCCATCCCCGATGGGTACCCAAAACCTAGTGGGTACCCGAAACCAGTTCGATATGGTTTAAAAAATTAATTTTGATTTAATTTTATATTTATATTTATATTTACTTCTAGCTTAGCATCAAGCTACAACTCTTGCAAGCACTAACCTGTGACCTCTTTTCATTATATAACCCCTTCAACCCATCCATTCCTTCAATCTCGGCGAGGTGGTACTAAAACATGCACGTAGGGCTGGAACTTAAGCTTGTGACTCGTAGCTCGCTTGGTTTTTGGCTCGACTCGGCTTGGGCTTGTTTGGAAACAAGCCCGTTATCCAGTTAGTTCACTTTAACAAGCCCGAGCCAAGCCTGGGGCAGCTCACTCGTAGCTCGTTCAATACCTGACAATGACATCCTGCTTCCCGTCTCCTCTTTTGTTTTGCGAGCAAGCTATGCGGCCTATTCTGACCATTGGCCCAATGGCCCATCCATCCCTAACATACCACAATTCGACAGGCCCTAGCATGTCTCAATCCCAACTCATCCCATTAGTCGCCACCCACCTCTTTCCATGCCTCCTTGTCCCGACTGGTGCCGCCACCCCCTCATCTTCCTCATGACGACCGGTGTCGCCGCTAACTTCCTACTTCTCCCGGCCGACGCCGCCACCCGTCTCCCCCTTCTTTTCCCGGACAACACTGTCGTCCCTACTCCTCTCTCGACTAGCATCACCATCCCCTCTTCCTTCTCCTTCCAACCGCCACCACCGTTCCCTCCTCCCTCCTTCCAACAAAAAACTGGTGCCCTCTCCTCCTCCTAACCAACGTTGTCGCCCCTCCTCCCAGCCAGCGGGACCTCTCTCCTCCCTGCTGACCGCTTGTGCCTCCTCCCTTCTCCTCCTTCTCTGCTCCAAGCGGGATGGCAGGCTCAACCAGAACAGTACGGGGAGCGTCAATCTTTGATCCAGCACTCCAGGTAGGATGTCGACGGGCGGCCTCCAGTCCATGCCTAGCGACAACAGCGAGCTCAAGTGCCCCTTCCCTCTTCCTAGCTCACTGGCTGCTGAATCATATTTTCTCCTACTTGGCTCGTGAGCCCTCATGAGCTAGATTGAGCTCTTCACGGGCCAAAGCCGAGCCTCCTTCCTAGCTCGGACATCCGACCGAGCCAGCTCGGTCTAGAGCCGAGCTAGATCTGGGTCGCTCAAGCTCGGCTCCTTTCCATCCCTACGTGCACGCACTATGTTTGGCTCTAGCCTACTGCGGGCTATAGAAAATTTTTTTATTTAATATTTTTTAAATTGTTTTTTGGAAATACTCGTAGACATTGATAAATAGTAGAAATAGGAGCCCGTCGCCCTTAGGGAGGGTGATCGCCCCAATGAAGGGCGATAAATCACCCAACCGTTAGCGTCCTAACGGTCAGGGAGATGGCTGTTGGGTAGGGCCTATAAATCGCCCCTTATTGGGGCGATAGGTGGCTAAGGACCCACAAATTGCCCCTTATTGAGGCAATAGATGGCTAGGAACCCACAAATCGCCCCTTATTGAGGCGATAGATGGCTAGGGGGCCGAGAGCGTCGTTTGGCTGGGGGACTCATCACCCAAAGTATGGGCGATCACCCCTCCTAAGGGCGACGAGCTCCTATTTCTGCTATTGATCAATACGGAATTGCTCCCTGTCAGTCGTCTGAAAATAGATGAAATCTCAGTCGACGTGTTCTATACTAGTAAATAACTAAATTTACATATAATTGGATATATAAAAAGTGCATAATTAACTGTAAAAAAGTTTATGTCTTATTTTGGCACATAATTTCAGTTTTATAAGTAGCCTCTTATGTACCTTTTTTTATTTTAAATGAACCTGCAACATCAATTGATGCATTTTTTTTAAACATCAAACCATATATAAATTTAGTTATTTATTACTAGTGTAAAACACGTCGACTGGGATTTCATCTATTTTCAAGCGACTGATGAGGAGTCGTGCCCTTATCAATATCTACAAGTATTTCTGAAAAAAGATTAAAAAAATATTAAATAAAAAAATTCGGCTATAGCATTGCTGCTACTGGGCCTTGGCCTCACCCGTTGTTGTCCTGCTGCACATAGCCCACGTTGTGCTGGCTGCTAAGGCTGTGCGCACCAATACAAAATAGTATCCAATACAAAATGTATCGTATCTAGATCCAAAACCAAATACCCATGATCTAAAATAGGACCTATACCCGGACTTATGGATATTTTTACAATCCTTAAATCATGTCTGGTTGTTGTCGCCCTCTTCGCAACAAAGACCCTGACGGGTGACGGAGAATTTACCACTTTACACCATGGGAACAAGGTCCGAACATGTTTGGCTGAAAATGTGTTAGTTTCTTAAATCCATTACATAGCACACTCATTGCATCCAATGGAAAAACACAAATATATTTGTGATCTTCTGTACTAACACCACATGACAATGCAAGAATATATACCATATTTATTCCCTAAACAGGAAATAGGGCGATAGTCGTTGTCCCATGATGTATAAGCGCAAAGCCCAAAAAAAGGATTTTCATACTATACGATTGTCCTACATTTACGGGATTTATAGCATCTGCAGCTAGTGTACAATCATTATTAGTATTACTTTTGGGGAAAATTGGAAAGAGCTGAATACAAGTGTAGTTGCCAAGTGAATTTTTTTGGATTTTTCTGATGATGTTAACATGTTTTTTAAATTCATTTGCTTGTTTAGGAATTCATTTAATTTTGACGTTTGAAACACTAAACTGTGCAGTTTATAAATTAAGGTGTTGAATACAAATGTATTTGCTAGCTCAAATTTTTAGATTGGTTTTCAGTTTGTTTTGATTTTTTTTAAATACCCAAGTGTCCTACGGCTAAATACTTTCAATTTGTAATGCCATTTAGTGATGCCAAAAATTGCCAGAGGTTTCATCATAGCCATCGTATTTTTAGTTCTGTGGCCAATTTCCCTTACTTTTTTTTTTATAACGAAACACTAGTTTTCATCACTCTATATTCCGTGCTTCACAAGGTGCGCTATATAGTGCCGTATCCCACCACTCCTTTTTTTTTTGCCCATCTAGAGACCGTCGTTGTGGATCCGTCTATCAGCCAAATTCACCACTCACCTAGATTAACTAGCAAGCTACTCTACCTTGCCACCATGTTGGACCATCATTACTGTGATGTCAACTAGCTAAATCTAGTGTTTTGCTTGAGGGGACGAGCCTACGAGAAGACGGTCACTAATCGCTGGCAACCATGATGATTAAGAAGTTACATTCTATCTCTTATTTTTGTGGGCATTTGTTTTCTTAATAGAAAGGCAAGAGAGTTATTTTTAATTAATAATAAAGTTTGTGTTACATACAAGAGGAATCTCAACTCTCAAAACAAGGAGATCAAGGTAGAGATCAAGGTGCAAGGGGCCTGAAAGCAAAGAAGTCAATGTAAAATAGACGTGTGATAAGTCCCTTTTCATCCTAAACAATAGCTAGGTTCTCCCTTCCTTCTTGACGATGGCAAAGACTAAAGAGACCAAGTTCGCCATGCTTTGAAAAATCCTTCTATGTCTTCTGTCCATATTGTCCAAGATATCTTGATGGATATAGAGTGTAGAGCTTTTCTAATAATATCCTTTATCGCAGACCAGCCAACCCAGCAATGTGTATCATCCCAAGTACACGGTTGCCACCCTTGTAGGAGGTGTGCCATGTCATTAGTCATGACCCCCGCTCCAATGTTGCATCTACAAGAAAAGCAGTTTAATTCATCTACGGTGTGTGAAGAGATTGATCGTTGACCTTGTACCGAGTAGCGAAGTGGATAGCTGCGTTGGTTTGGTTACCCTCTTCATCCTCTTCATTGTTAGCTTGTAGCCCATCAGAAGTCCATAACTTATTTAGAATAGCCAACCAAGTGAAGAATTTGCATTTAGGGTAAACTTTCTAGAATTCGTTGGATGAGCCATTTGTGATAGATCCAAATAACTGAGCATTTGTTAGCTGAGGCTGCGGCACATTCTCCATGAGAGGTGAGGATTCAAGCGATTTTATCTTCTGCATTGGAGTCAAGGTGGATCTGTTGTAGAGGCTCCTAAAGAAGAACAAACTCAACTATGTGATTCGTCGTGAACAAAGTTTCAAATTTCATTTCAATCCTAAAAAACTGAGCATATGTAAGCATTTCTTCACGACTTTAGGTAGGTTTTCATTAAAAACCGGACGATATTTGAAAACAAAATTTGAAAGTCGTCGTGGTTTTCTTCTGGGTTTCGCAAAGCTGATCGAAATCCTTGAATGGCCGAGCGAACCAACTTCCTATAAAAACCGCTTGAAATCATCAAAAAACTAAGTGGTTTTCACAAAAAAAAACCCAGGAATTTAAATTTTTCTTTGAAACTTTGAATTTTGATCGGCTTCAAATTGTGGTTTCTGATACACTACACGTCGGTATGTCTGAAAATTGTGAAAGCCGACCAATTTTTTTGCGGTTTTTGAATACTATGTCGTGACCTCCTGGTCAACATCTGTGAATTTTCTTAATGCTCCATAGACGGTAAACAATTATGGTATTATCAACTAGCTAGTTACAATGGAATATTAGAGATGAAGAGAGAGACTCCGTCTAGGGTTTCGTCTGGGGGCGTTCCCTTAGGCGATCTCCTAGTGGTGAGATTGAGTTGCTTCTAGTCTGTTTCCTTGAGATTGATCTTTGACCTTGATCGTTTCTCAAGTGATCTGAGACATCGTGTTCTCGGGTTTTCTATTACCGCGTCCTCGCATCTCGTGTGGGCAGCGGCTTCTGGGATTGAGACGTTTGCAAAATTTGGGACGGTGAATCTGGTGTCCGCTGTGTCAATCCTTCCAGATCGCGTGTGTGTGTTTTGAGTCTTGATGGCATCCCCAGTCAGCTCATCTGGCGGCGACGGCAGTGGTGGAGGAGTGGCTGAAGAGATGGTGATTGATAGGCATCTGATCAGGAGGCTGCCGCATCTGATCTGGTATCCATACTGGATCATCTGCAGTTGACAGTAGAAGAAGAGGAACCGATCACCTTCGAGGAGGATGGGATTCTGAACCATCTGTATGCGTTGATCGGTAAGGTGTTAGGACAGAAGGTTATGGCTACCCGAGTGTTCCTTCAGGCTTTGAAGGAGATGTGGATTATACCTCGTGGTTTGGAGGCCAAGACCTTGGGAGACAATGTTTTTCTTGTCACTTTCCCTTCTGCTCATGAGCTGGATAGGGTGATGCAGGGAGGGCCATGGGCGGTGAACTTCTGGGCAATTGTCTTTCAGAGGTTTGATAAGCATAAGAGGCTAGAAGACATGGTGTTTGATAAACTAGCGTTTTGGGTGAGGGTGTACTATCTCCCATACAAATGGCTGACTGGCAAATGCGCAAACAGCTAGGAGAAAAGATGGGAGCCTTACTGGAGGTCGATGTTGATGATGATGGGATGGGTTAGGCAGAATTTCTGCGATTCAAAGTTTTGATAGATACCACAAAGCCTTTGAGAAGAAGTTTCAATATTGCTATTGGCGGTAAAGGGGATAAACACTGCAGAGTCATGTATGAGCATCTTCTGTCTTTTTGTTTTGCGTGTGGTGTGCTAGGGCATGATCACAAATTTTGTGAGCTGAAGCCAACACATGATGCTGATTTGGAGTATGGTACTTTCTTGCGTGCGCCTGTAGAGCCAATACAGCTTAGACGGTCTAGGGGTAGAGTGGCCGACCAAAGGGAAAGAGGAGGGAGAGGATTTGGGAGAGGGGGATACATCACTTCTGATGCCTTTGCTGGTGTTTGACAGCAAGAACCAGAAGTGACTTCACCTCTAAAGAACAAGGACAGATTGAGCCCAATGGAAGAAGATCAGGGGGTGTGGTGATTAAGAGTAAAAAAGAATTAGTGTTTATCCAATCAACCTCGGTGTCAGAAAATAGCTTTGAGGACAACTCTTCTAGTAAGAAGAAGAGAATAGATGGCGAAGGGCGGTGGCTGCGTGGCAGCCTATGATGCACCGATACTGTAGAAACCGGACGAATCGGTGTCCGACACCGATACGTCTCCGATATTGACACCGGAGAAGTATCGGATATTTAAAGTCCTAAAAAAAATAGTTTTAATATCCGACACGGCACCGACACGGCCCACCCATCCGATACGGCCCAACCAGGCCAGCTAATCAGCCCAAGAGACTGCGGCTGCACGCAGCAGCTAGAGCTGCTGTCCCATGCGCCTTGCCCTAGCCAATAGCCGCCGTCTTTCGTCCCACGCGCAGCAAGCCCGCAACACAGGAGCTGGAGCTTGGAGGAGCCCCTCGCGCCGCCACACATCGGAGCTCCTTGCACCGGCGCCGCCACACGTCGGAGCTCCATGGCAAGCGGCGGCTCCAGCCAGGCGGCTAGGCGCAGCGAAGGTATGGTTCTCTCATCTTCTTCTCCCATCTTTGATGTCTCCACTGCTGGCCTTGCACTCCCCCTTGTTCTTCACAATTTGTGCTTCGTAGTTCATGGATCTGAGGCTCCCCCCTCTGTTTTTATGGTTCCCTGAAATTTTAGACACGAAGCGATTCAAGTCTTCTTGTAGATGGCGAGCTTCATCTAAAGGCTCCATTGTGGAAGCATGTGGAAATTTTAGAGAGAAATAGTCAGATGGAGGAAACATGAAGTGGAAATGCAAGTATTGCAGGCATATTGCTACCACCACTACTCACGAGTTAGAGCACACTTGTTGAAAATCTCTAATGCCGGATTAGAGTTTGCCCAAAGGTCACTGTACCTATTCTTACACAACTTAAAAGTGAAGTTGCAAAGGCTGAAGAAGAATTAGGAAAACGGTCAAAAAATGTTCCTTTGCCATGCAATGAAACTGCAGCCACCAATGGTACTCGGGGAAGTGGAAGTGTTGCTTCATCTAGCATAGGATCAGCCATGTTTGGGACCCGGAAGAGGAGAAAGGAATTAGGGATTGAGAAGGCTTTTAACATGGAGACACGCAATCAACTAGATGCCATGATTGCAAGGATGTTTTATTCTTCAGGCCTTTCTTTCAATATTGCAAGAAATCCATACTATCAAGGTTCTTATGCTTTTGCAAAGACAACACATACCATTGGTGGTTATACCTCCGGATACAACAAGTGAGAACAACTCTCCTTCAACAAGAAAGGACACACATTGATACTATCTTTGGATCGGGTCCGAAGCACATGGTCACAAAAGGGAGTGACCATTTGTTCGGATGGATGGTCGATGCCGAGGCGCCTCTCATTAATTTTCTTGCCATTAGTGAGAGTGGGCGATGTTTTTGCAAGCTATCAATGCGAAGGTGAAGTCAAGACAAAGGAATACATTCTTTGAGAAGTTGAAGGCTGTAATTGAATCGGTTGGACAAAAAATGTGGTCGGTCATTACCGATAATCTTGCAAATTGCAAAGGTGCGGGTTTGATAATTCAACAAGAGTATGATCACATTTTTGGACTCCTTGTGTAGTTCACACTCTGAATCTTGCATTAAAGAGTATTTGTCTTTGCAAAAATGCCAAGGACCGATGAGGAAGAATTAATATTTGGGGAGTGCCATTGGATAAGCGAAGTTGCGAGATGATCTTGCCCTTATAAAGAATTTTATAATGAACCATGGCTTAAGGTTAACATTATTTAATGACTTTAGTAAACTAAAGTTGCTTCATTCTTGAAACAAGGTTTGCTTCAGTTGTTGTGATGTTGAAGCGGTTTTGCATGGTCAAGAGAGCTCTACAAAGCATGGTCATAAGTGAACAATGGGAGGAATATAGAGATGACAATGTAGGACTAGCCCAAACCGTTAAAGAAATAGTTCTCAATGATTTGTGGTGGTATAAAGTCAACTACATTGTTGAATTTACTGAGCCCATATATGAAATGATACGTGTTGCAGACACTGACACACCATGTCTTCATCTAATTTATGAGATGTGGGATACGATGATAGAGAATGTGAAGAAAGTGATATATAGGCATGAAAGGAAGGAAGACAACGAGGAATCCACCTTTTACTCGGTTGTCCAAAGCATATTGGTTGATCGTTGGGCTAAAGGCAACACTCCACTCCATTGTTTGGCACATTCACTTAATCCAAGGTGAACTATAAATATTCAGCTTTTTACTTGTTATATATAGTTAGCTTCCTTGAGTTCTTCCAAAGTTATGCTTTTAATCCATACTTGCTCTCTTTTATAGATATTATAGTGAGAAGTGGCTTAGTGATAGTATTAACCGTGTACCTCCACATATGGATCTTGAGATCTCCCAAATGAGAATGAAGTGTTTCAAGAAGTTCTTCCCAATACTTGAAGATTTGAAGAAGGTGAAAGAAGAATATGCAAGGTTTTCCACTTGTTCTGGAGAATTTAATGACTTTGACTCCATTTATGATAGAGGATCCTTGAACCAATGAATTGGTGGGTAAACCATGGGCAATCTGTTCCTATCTTTGCAAGGTTTGGGTCTTAAATTGCTTAACCAACCAACATCATCTTCTTCTTTGTGAAAGGAATTGGAGTGCGTATAGTTTTATCCATAGCATGAAAAGAAACAAACCGACACCTCAACGAGCTCAAGATTTGGTCTTTGTCCACAACAATTTGAGGCTCTTGTCAAGGAGATCGAGGCATACAAAAAGGGCAGCAAGAATGTGGGATGTGGGAGGAGATAGTTTTGAATCTCTCGATGGTATTGGCATTTTGGAGGTTGCTAATCTCTCTCTTGAAGAACCAGAATTGGAGAGTGTGTCCTTTGAGGAAGGTGCAAATGACAATGTTGAAGGCATAGAAGAAGCAAATGAGAATGGGGAAGAAAACTGACTCAAGTGTCAGCAAATTGAACTATGGGGCTATGTGCCAAGCCATATCTTTGGCACATTCAATTATAAGTGTTATATTTCAGTTCATTGTTTTGTTAGCATGTTAAACTTCAGAACTTATATTATTGTTATGTACCCAGTACCTTTAGTTAAACTGTTGATTTGAAGTCTTGAACACTTGAACCTCTTAAGTATTGTAATGTTGAATTGTTGATTGCCAACTGTTTTCATGTCCATCTTACAATTACATGGTTACATCATTAATTCTTTGTTGTTTTACACTTTTTTTTACTCATAGAAAAATAGACACCAATGTATACTATATATACATATATAGCCGTATCGGCGTATCGGGTTCTTAAGGAAAATGGCGAATCCCCGTATCGCCATGTCGGAGAATCGTGTCGACGTATCCATGTCAGTGCAACATAGGTGGCAGCCCCGCCTGGGCCAATATGCTTAGCTGGAACTGTTGCGGGTGGGGTCGGACGCGACAGTTGTTGAGCCTTGGGAGTTTGTTCTCTTCTACCGGGCCTAGGTGGTGTTCTTATGCGAAACGAAGGCTTGCTCTGAGGTGATGAATAGTATGGCATGCCACTTTGGCTTTCAGCATAGTTTGGCGGTTAGCTGCTGTGGGCGTAGTGGTGGTTTGGCTCTTTGGTGGCGAGATGAGATTGATTTTTCTCTGTTATCAATGGATAAAATGCACATCGATGGGAAGATGAGGGATACTCAGAGTGGTGTTCTTGGGCGGTTTACAGGGCTCTATGGCGAGCCCCACCCGAGTAGGAGAGATAGACCTGGTCTCTTCTAACTGGTTTGGCCAATCAATTGGACATGCCTTGGATGGTAATGGGGGATTGGAATGAGTGTCTTTTTTAGTCAGAGTACACAAGTATAAATCCCAGGGCGGAAGGGCAGATGTCTTTGATGAGGAGCTGTCTTGTAGATTGCCGGCTGTTTGATGTAGGTTTTTCAGGACATCCATATACATTCAACAACAATCAGCTGTATGAGCGAAATGTGCAAGTTAGATTGGATCGGGTGTGTATTAACTCCCAATTTCAGCTTTTGTTCCATTCGGTTGAGCTGTTCCATGAATGGTCAGGGAGTTCGGACCACTATTTGATAAGATTAAAGCTTTGCTAGGTGGATGGGCAGATTAGGTTGACACCAAAATGATTCCAATTTGAAGCCATGTGGTTGAAGGATGAAAGGTCTAGGGACTTTGTTAAAGAAGCTTGGGATGATTGTAATTATATCCATGTAGATAACAATATGCAGTTCTTGACTAGATTGGATGTCTTATCAGAGAAGATGAGGTGTTGGGGGAAAACAGTCTTCGAGTCAGTGTATGCAAATATGCGAAGGCTTAAAAATCGGATTGAGCAGATGATAAAATTGGTACTGATCCAGGTGATGCTAGTGTTCAGGAGTTAAAGTCTGATTTGTTGGGTTGGTATTCCAAGGAGGAGGTGATGTGGAGACAGCGATCAAAACAAGTTTGGTTGAAGGAGGGGGATAGGAACACAAGGTTTTTTCATGAGAAGGCGTCTTGCAGGCAAAGGAAAAATAAAATAAAGAGGTTACTCAGGGAAGACAGGAGTTGGGCTGAGAATGAGGAAGATAAAAAGCTTGAGGCGGTCATCTTTTATAAAAAAAAAACCTGTTTGCAACCAAGGAGGTACCGAGATGCCAAGAACTGCTAGACATGATCAGCCCAAGGGTGTCTGCAGAAATGAATGAGATGCTATGTGCACCAGTTTCAGATGAGGAAATAAAAAGAGCTTTGTTTCAGATGGACCCTTTAAAGCCTCCAGGGCCTGATGGATTGCTAGCACCTTTCTTTCAGAAGCACTGGGATCTATTGCAAGAGGGCATATGTGCAACGGTCAGCAATTTTTTGGCGGGCAGGGGGGCAGTTCTAGGATCAACCAGACTACTCTTGCTCTAATTCCTAAGGTCCACAATGCACAGGAGCTAAGTAAGTTTTGCCCTATATCTCTTTGTAATGTGTTGTACAAAATTGGCACGAAAGTCCTGGCTAACCGTCTGAAGCTTGTTCTGAATGACGTTGTGTCTATGCATTAAAGTGCTTTTGTACCAGGTCGTTTGATCACAGATAATGTATTAATTGCTTTTAAATGTCTTCATGCAAGTAAGCAAAGAAAGAAAAGAAGGACACCTTATTGTGCGATTAAGCTGGATATGATGAAGGCGTACGATCAGGTTGAATGGGAGTATCTAGATGGCATAATGCTGAAATTGGGTTTCTCAGATCAGTGGGTTCAGATGATAATGCGATTGTTACCACTGCGAATTTTAATGTGAATATTAATGGTCAGGTGTCACGGAATTTTATTCCTAGTAGAGGGATTCGCCAGGGAGACCCAATCTCCCCCTATCTTTTTGTGTGGTGTGCTGAGGGTTTTTCAGCTTTGATCAGGAAGAAGGAGGAGGACAGATTAATAAGGGGGATTAAATTTGGCTAGAGTGCAGTGTTAGTTAACCATTTGCTCTTTCTAGATGATTCTATCATATTTTTGGAAGCATCCTAAGGGGGATTGAAACATCTTGAAGATGTGTTGCAAACTTAGGGTGGGTTCTTTTCAGCTTATCTTATCCTACTTATTTGCCTTATCTCGTAATTTCGAGAATTTTCCGACATAGCCTCGAGAGCTGATTGACCTTTGTGTTTGGGGTTTAGGGAGTTTATAGATATGCCTACGAGATAAAAAAAAGGACTCAAAAGTAATTAAAAAATGAGATAAGTCAAATAAAACAGGAGTATTTGACTTATCTCACTTTTTTTTATTACTTTTTGAGTCCTTTTTTTTATCTCGTAGGCGTGTCTACAAGCTCCCCAAACCCTAAACATAAAGGCCAACTGGCTCTCGAGGCTATGTCGGAAAATTCTCGAAGTTACGAGATAAGGCAAATAAGTAGGATAAGATAAGCTGAAAAGAACCCACCCTTATGCTGCAGAATCTGGTCATAGAATAAATAAGCAAAAATCATCTTTTCTAATGGCCCGTGGAACTGGTGAGATATCTAAAGAGAGGGTTAAGCTGATTCTGGGAATTGAGAAATTAGCCCAGAATGAAACATACCTTGGTATGCCGGCTATGCTTGGGTTAAGGCGAGAAGGATGTTTTAAGCCCTTAATTGAGATGGTGAAAAAGTGAATGAGTAGCTGGAATGAAAAGTTTCTCTCGCAAGCTGGGAAGGAGGTTTTGATAAAGTCAGTTATTCAAGCTCTTCCTACATACTATATGAGTTGCTTTAAACCGCCGAGCAGCTTGTGTAAGCAAATAGAGAGTGCTATTGCTAGCTTTTGGTGGGGTTCTAGAGGACTGAAAAAGGTCCATTGGACATCATGGGAGAAATTGAAGGTGCCAAAGGCTGAAGAAGGACTAGGGTTTCGGGATTTGATTGCTTTCAATGTTGGCCAAGCTTGATTTGATTGCTTTCAATGTTGGCCAAACAAGCTTGGCGCTTGATTGAATTTCCTAATGCCCTATGCACGCGTGTTCTTAAAGCTAGGTACTATCCGAATGGAGATTTGAGTTTGGCTGGAGTTCTCTCACAAGCGTCTAATACTTGGAGGAACATTATTTATGGTATGAGTTACTGAAGAAGGGTCTGATATGGAGGGTTGGCGATGGAGAGAAGATACATGTGTGGACCGATCAATGGATCCAGAGGGACGGTTGCATGAAGCCGGTCAGAGGAATGGGACCAAATATGCGGGTTTCTCTGTTCATAGACAAAGAGACCAGATCATGGGATGTGGACAAGGTGAAGGAATTTTGCTATGCTTGTGATGTCCCAAATATCCTAAGTCAGCCTCTGCCACATGTGCAGCAAGATGATGTTCAGGCTTAGGCTTTTTCCTCGACAGGGTATTATATGGTTCGATCACTGTTATCAGCAGTCTTGCCCCCAAGCCCAACCCCAATCGCAGCGTTCCCGACTCACCTTGCCCTTCCTAGCTTGCCGGCTTTTCCAGACCAGTTCATCCCAGCTTCCCCCACTGGTAGTTCTCCTTCTCACCCCTTCGACCCGATGACCCTTGAGGCCGACCTTCCTCGCTTGACCGCAGTCTCCCCAGCTCAGTCTTTGCTCGCTAGCGCCACCCTCCTTGCAGCCGCTCCTATCATCCCCGTCCCTCCGCTCAGGCGCTACCGCCCTAAGCTTACTACGCCCGTTCGTCGCAGCACCAGACTTGCCTGCTCCAGGCCCTCCGGGGCGCCGGCTCCTCGTCTATCCCTGCCATCCGTAGAGCGCAGGGCGTCCTAGCTCAGAAGCTGGGCATCGCCTCCTCCCCAGCCGTGGATGACCTTGCTGAGCGTCTTCAGGCTCTGTTCTCTTCCCCACTTAGCGACAGTGCACTCTCCGTCGTGGCAGACCTTTGCGGCCTTGAGAGGCCTTCTGTTGACCTTACCGCAGTCGGATCAGTGGTGCTGGAGGAGGGACCGGCATGTGCCTAACCCCTTCATGCCTGTCCTTGCTGGTACCCCCCCCTTGTTGATGCATCGTGTCACTATGGTTGTCGTGTTCACCCTGCACGTAGGTAGGCGTGTCTCCCCCACGCGGGTGCACCTTTGGTGGTCGTGTCCTTTGTTTTGTTCTCCTTTGTTTGGAACCACCTGCGCGTGGTCAGATGTAACCACCTGCGTGTGGTCGTGTCGTGTGCGTCGCTCCCCTATGGTCGGTACCACCTGCGCGTGGTCACGTCGTGTTTGTCGCTCCTATGGTTGTAACCACCTGTGTGTGGTCTGTGCGTCGTCGCCCCTGTGTGGGCTTAGGGCTTCCTTTCCCCTTTGTGGAACTTCGCCCTGCGTAGTTGTCAGTCTCGTGTGCTATGAGAATCATTAGTTGGAATGTCCATGGTCTCAATTTAGCGGCTCGGCGCGACGTTGTGGCCACCTTGATTCGCTCCCACAACCCCACCATCCTCGCGCTCCAAGAATCGTAGCTCTCATCCCCATCCACTCAACAGCTTTCCGAGATCTGCGGGCACCACCTCCGGGGGTCTCTGCAGCTCCACGCCGACGATACCAGAGGTGGTCTCCTCCTCTTTTGGGACGACACAAAAGTCAACCTCTCCGACCCCCTCATCCTACGGCACTCCATCTCTGCCAGGGTCACCCTAGTGGGAACAAGCGGGAACAGCTGGGTGATCACTAATGTCTATGGCCCAACAATAGAGTCTGAGAAGCAGAATTTTCTTTCGGAGCTCGAGTTCATAGCAAACCATTTCGTCTCTCCCTGGATGGTCATCGGAGATTTTAACCTAATCTACAAGGCCTCCGACAAGAACAATCTCAACCTCAACCGTCGTCTCATGTCCCGCTTCCGCTCCACCCTGGACAACTGTTGCCTTAGAGAAATACATCTCTCGGGTCGTCGATTCACGTGGAGCAATGAACAAGCCAGGCCAACCCTTGTCAAGCTCGATCAGGCTTTCTCCAACGCCATGTGGGAACTGCTTTTCACTTCTTGTTCACTCTTGCCGCTCTCCTCCGCTGCTTCCGACCACTGTCCTCTTCTCCTCACGGCTGAGAACCTGCCTCGCCCCCCAAGGCGTTTCCGCTTCGAGAACTTCTGGCTCAAGAGCCCTGGATTCTTACAGGTGGCCAAGCAAGCCTGGTGCGACTCCCCCCACGGACTGCCCTCGCACCCTCTACACCGCTTTAATGCCAAGCTGAGACGTACTGCCTCAGCTCTGCAGATTTGGAGCCGTGGCATTATTGGGAATACCAAGCTCCAGCTGGAGGTTGCCTCCGAAGTTATTCGTCTACTTGATGTTGCCATGGAATCGCGATCCCTCACCCAGGCCGAGCAAGAGTATCGTAGCCGCATCAAACTCAAGATCCTCGGCCTCAGTGTCATCGAGAAGATTAAGTGGAAACAATGCTCTCGTCTCAGCTGGCTTAAGCTGGGAGATGCAAACACCAAATACTTCCACCTCAGGGCCAATGGGAGACGCCGGAAAAACTTCATTCACTCCCTACTGAGTGCTTCAGGCACACACACCGAGCTCCGGGAGAAAGCTGAAGTTTTGCACCACCACTTTAACTCTATCTTCGGCGACGCTGCCCTCAACAGCCACCTCCCGAGCGGCCGCTTTTTTAACTGGGATTTCATTGGCCTCCCGGTCATTGACCTCTCCGCTCTGGAGGAGCCACTCACCCTGGATGAGTTGAAGAGGGTCATCTTTAGTCTTCCCCTTGACAAAGCACCAGGCCCTGATGGCTACACCTGGGATTTCTACAAGGCATGCTGGGATTTCATTTCTGCCAACCTCCTCCTAGCCCTGCAGCGTCTCTTCGACCTGGATGGTCCAGGATTGGAGGCCTTAAACTGTGCTCACATCGTCCTTTTGCCCAATAAAGAGGACCCTTCCTCCGCTTCTGACTATCGTCCAATCAGCTTGATCCACAGTGTAGGAAAGCTCTTCACCAAGATCCTTGCATCTCGCCTAGCCCCATACATGGACGAGCTCATTTCCCCTTGCCAGAGTGCCTTTATCAAGAAACGGCACATTCAAGACAACTTACTCTTTGTCCAAGGCAAGGCCAAAACCCTGCGCCGATCCCGCACGCCGGCCCTCTTCCTCAAGCTAGACCTGGAGAAAGCTTTCGACTCGGTCTCCTGGTCATACCTGCTAGACAATCTCCGGGCTAGAGGCTTTGGGACCAGATGGCGGAACTGGATTTCTCTCTTCCTCGCATCATCCTCCTCGAAAGTGCTCCTCAACGGCCACTTGGGGAACCCCATCTTCCATCATAAAGGGCTTCGCCAAGGGGACTCACTCTCCCCCCTTCCTCTTTGACCTAGCCATCGAACCCCTCACCGCTCTGCTTGATAAGGCCACGGCAGTGGGGGCCCTATCTCCTGTCCGAGGCATACAGACGTGTCAGCGGCTCTCTCTCTCTTTGCGGACGATGCGGCCATTTTCTGCAACCCCATCAAAGAAGACGTCTCGGGCCTCTTCCTTATACTTAAGGAATTCGGGGAGATCTCTGGCCTGCGCACAAATCTCTCGAAGAGCCAGGTCGTCCCCATTAACTGCACCAACTTAGACCTCGATGAGATCCTCCAAGACCTGCCAGCCAGGAGGGCTCACTTTCCGCTCAAGTACCTAGGCTTTCCGCTTTCGGTCAAACGTCTCCGACATGTCCACTTCCAACCCCTAATCGACAAGGTCTCTAATCGTCTGGCTAGTTGGAGAGGCCCACTCATATCCAAGGGGGGTAGGCTAACCCTGCTTAAATCCGTGCTCTCGGCCATGCCTACCCACATCCTCTCGGTCATCAAGCCTCCCATCTCTGTTCTTCAAAAGATCGACAAGATCAGAAGGGCCTGGCTCTGGAAGGGAGTCAACACAATCTCAGGAGAGCACTGCCGGTTACCATGGAACACAGTCTGCGCGGCCACCGAGCTTGGCGGTCTAGGTGTCCTAGACCTTTCGCGCTTTGCGAGGGCTCTCCGCCTACGTTGGCAGTGGCTTGGTAGATCCTCCCCTCACAAACCCTGGGTTGGCTCCCTGGAAGGCCAACCCAGAGCGGACTCCGACATCTTCAAAGCTGGATCCAGACTCACTCTTCGAAACGGGGCCAGCCTTTCCTTCTGGGAGGATCACTGGCTAGACGGTCTAGCGCCTCAAGACATTGCCCCCCAGATTTTCGCAGTCTCCGCTAAGAAGAAAAGATCGGTTCGAGACGCCCTCAACAATGGTATCTGGCTGGCCGACCTCAGGCGTAATCTTACTCCACAAATTATTCCCCAGCTCATTCGGCTGCTGACCCAAGTTCTCCGATACACGTTGGTCGAAGGTGAGCATGACCAAATTGTTTGGCGTTTTTCGCCAGACGGGTCCTTCTCTGTCCGGTCCTCCTACAGGCTTCAGTTTGCGGGGAGGATCCCTCTCCCCTCTTTTCAGAGCATCTGGAAACACTGAGCCCCCTCGAAGTGCAAGTTCTTTTTTTGGGTGCTTCTCCACAGGCGGGTGCTGACCTCTGACGCCTTGCTAAGGCGACGCTTGCCTAATGACTACTTCTGCCCACTATGTCGGCGCAACCTAGAAACTCCGGAGCATTTATTCCTAGCCTGCGACTTCAGCTCCTTCGTTTGGACTCGTCTAGCCAGCTCCCTCAGTTGCCAAACCCTGGATCCGGCTAATTGGAATAACTCCCTCAACATCCAGGCCTGGTGGCAAGAAGACATCCTTACATCTAACCCAGCACAGGGGACGCTATCCATCATCACAGCTACCACCTGGCACCTCTGGCTCGAAAGAAACGGAAGGATCTTTCGCCACGAAGAGCGTCCGCGCAGCATTTTTATTAATTCGCTTTTAGACGACCTGCGGCTATGGGCAGCTGCAGGGGCCCATTTTGTAATCAGCTAATTTAACTTTGCCCTGCGGAGGGGTGGGCCAAACCCCTCCATTTTGTACTACGATTACCTTAGTAATATATAGCAGTCCTCCTACCTTTCCTCAAAAAAAAAAGAAGGCTGTCTAATGAGGGGAGAGCTCATAGTGCTAGCTCATCACATAACAAGTATGATAAGTCATGGCAGAAAATCTGAAAATTGAAAATCCCTCCAAGACTTAATCATTTTGTCTGGAGGCTATGCAAAAATAATCTGCCGGCTGGGCACAATCTGATTGCTAGAAGAATCTCAAACAAACCTCTTTGTCAGGCTTGTACAATGCAGGAATCAATCAAACACATATTTCTGGAGTGCCCCTGGCAGTGATGTTATGGGACAGTATACAACAGTGCTATCCAAAGTATCATCATCCCAATTCAGAGAAGCAAGTAGATTTACCTTTCAGTGAGCTAATGCTCAGTTGTGTGGCAGAAATGTAACCCTCAGAGTTACTGCTTTTCATCCTAGGCTGCTCGGAGCTTTGGCAACGGCGCAATGCGGTATTGTTTCAAGGGGAGCCGGAGACAGTTCGGGCCATGATCTGCAAGATCAAAAATGTGCATAAGCAGTTAACTACTCAGTATCAGAGGCAGCGAGATGGCTCTGAAATCCACTTCGACATGCCAAAACGGGGACTTACATGCCTAGTTGATGGAGCCTTTGACCCAGCTAATGGTGCAAGCTATGGAGAAGCTATTCTTCTAAATCAGAGAACATAAATAGTAGCCATTTCTGGAAGAAATCTGGGGGCCTCATCAGATCCTGAAGAAGCCGAAGGAAAAGCGCTTATTTTAGCTATGGATTTTGCTAGCTCAGTGAGCTCGGAAGCTATCCATTACAAGTCAGATTGTATCAATCTAGTGGAGGCTGTTCAGGCTACTTACCTCTATCGGTCTCGGCGGTGCAGCTTGGTAGGGGAAGCGAAGCGTCGGCTGTGCCAGGCTCTAATTTCTAGAGGTGAAAACGGGTCGGATAATATGTGATCGGATCCGGATCTCGATCTGGATTTTAGTGATTTGGAATCTATTTTTCTATACGGATACGGATAATTATTCGGATTTTTTGACCGATACGGATACGATACGGGTTTGGGGTGAGTATTGGTGCAAATACTCATAAGTCAATTGGCATATGAACATACATGGCTTAAGACAAGAGAAGGGTTGGGCTTAGTTGTGGAAAGCGAGTTTTGAAATAGCTCGCCTAAGGTTTTTAAAGCAATTTAGGAAAGAAGTGGAGCAGTCAGATTAATTGATAAAACATTTTAAATCATCCGGCCCCAGCCGGCTCTTGCCCGAAAGCTGGCTCACACGATGCAAATCGTGGTTTTTATCCAAAACATTTTCCTTACGGCTAATTCACCGAAGGACTATTCTCTCTCAACGGTTAACCACCGTAGGGACAAATCCCAAACATCGGCTAACCACCGAAAGTCATCTCCTCACGGCTAACCACCGAAAGTCATCTCCTCACGGCTAACCACCGTAGGCTCCCAAAACAGCACGGCACCTGCTGGTTTTCTCCTTTAAAACATTGAGAAAGAGAGGGGAGAAAACTATCATTGTAATCACGCCACCATCGTCCACCCTTGACCGTGGACACGACTTTCTAGAAAGTTGTACACTCTGCAGAGATCGCACGCTTTACCCATGAGAGGTGGTTTTTTTTTCCTAGGAATCACCGAAAGGAAAATGATCACCACAAGGCCTTTGACAATCTAGCTCTTAGCTTGGCATCCCCTCTAAGGTTTCCACCGCAGTGCTGGTATCCCTAGTTGGCTGAAGCCACCTCTTGAGCCTGGTAGGTCGACGATAGCTTCGCTCCTACTCCACCACACAGGATATTCAAACTAAGAGTTCAAAAGCTACTCAGCCAGGGCCCGCCCATACAAGCACTCACGGTCGCACTGTTGTACTTAGTATTGACAATCACAAGGTCGCGGTTCTTAGGGACTGGGGTGGTTCCCACACTGGACCCAAGTCTCATGCTCACCACACCAGCCAATCAATCCGTCCACCCCAATCAAGTTTTATAGACATTTTCATAAACCCCTAGGTGACATACCTGCCACCTGGTACTAACCATTTTCCCGCAGTAGCACCCTGCTACTACTGATCAAACAAGCATTTGCAAACAGAGAGATACTTTGAATCAAAGCAGATATTAAATCAGGGTGGTTTATTTATCATGTGGCAAACAACTAATAAGGCTAGTAGCACGACTAAGCAAGATTAATTAAGCTAATCAAGGATTGATAGGTAATTATGGATTAATTAGCCTATGGTTACCAAAAGCAGGGTTAATGACATAATTAAAGTGTATTAGGTTCTTAACTAAATTCCTACCAAAATGACCTTGTTTAATTAACATAGCTATGCACATTTAGTAAACATCTAAGAAAGCATTTGACAAACTAGGCATCAATATGGTCGAAGGTAATTAGGGAGGGATTGTCAACAGTGACTTGCCGTGACTGAAGTCCAGCTGATTCTCGGCTTGGTCTTCAGTTCCCTGTGCGAAGTCGACGGGATCTAACGATGGTAAACAACACACGTTTAAAACAAAGAATAAAATAAAATAAAATTATGCATGCAAATGGATATATAAACATGATGGTGACATTTAAATTGAAATCTTGGAAAACTTTTATTTTACTTTATTTTATAATTTTAAAAATTCTATTCCTCATGGAATTTAGCTAATAACCATATGTCGCAAAATAATTCTTTTTTAAAATAGAGAATGCATAAAATAAATTATTTTCATGAAATAAATATTTATTTATTTTCTTTAACAATTTTAGAATCCATTAATTCATTCTTATTTGTTATAATTAATTAAGATTAATTAATGCATATATTTTATTGGAAAAAGTATGTGGCCCATGAAGATACGGCCCACTAACTTACCTCCGGCCCCATGGGAAGTACGCCCGGGCTTAGCAAGCTCGTGCTCGAGCTTGGCAAGCTCACACCCGAGCTTCTCCCGCCTCGAAAGCTCAGGTCGTTCGCCCCTCCCGGGCTTTCGAAGCCTAGGGTTCAGACCCAAGCAGATTAGCGCATGCGCCACTGAGATCAGATACGCCATGGTCCCGAAGTCACCGAGAGTTAAATGCGAGCACAGTACCGAGGAGCGCCTAACAAAGGCCACTGACAAGTTGGTGGCAGGTCTCGTCAAACCGTCCGCATAGAGAAAGACATGTGTTGACTGATAGCGGTCCGGCACGGCAATCAGGAGATACACTCGATTACCCTGTGGATCTTGTACGCTCCGGCACGGCAAAACAGCAGGAAACGACTATTCAACGGACCAAGGGCCGGCTACAGTGGCTAGAGTCGCCTATAAAAGGGGCATACAAGTCACAACTAAAGAGGAGGCTTCGACACCCAGAAGATAGCCACTGTAGAACAGGAGCACTTACACTCACGTAGGAGCTCTAGTTCCCAGCCGTAGTTCTCCGTATATAGGTAACTGTAGGAACACACATAGTGCTTTGAGCACTTATTGTATTCAAGTCCTGGCTTCCCGAAGCCCGGCCTTCATCCCCTTGTACTCGTTTAAGCTTGACATTAAACGAAGACTAGACGTAGGGCTATTATCCGACAGTGGAGGCCTAAACCAGGATAAAAACTCTCTGTGTCCATCACCACTCCGGCGGCGCGGCGCGTCAGCAGTGCCGACCTCCTTCCTCTGCGGCGCCCCGGACAATGGCTGGGCCTCGGTCCAAGGGACAGGGCCGTCCTCGGGCCTCGCACCTACCTTCCTCTTGCTCATCGGCCCGCGGAGGCTCGCCTCCCGGTCGCCGACATATTTGTATTTATAAAACCATGCATTAAATTATGCAAATTATATTTTTAGATTGATTAGTGCATTTTTTATGAATTTTTAGAAATTTATTTCACTAAATTTGGATTTATATTTTTAATGATATAAAATTTACAAATTTTCTATCTAAAATTAATTAGAAAAGGGGAGAAGGAGCCGGATGGGCGGTCGACTTGGCTTGGCCCAAGGCAAGGCGGTGGCGGCGCGTCTTGGCTTTGGCGCGATCTTGCAGACCATGTGACACGTGAGTCCCTCGGTGGGCGGTGGCGTCGCGATGCGCGGCATGAGCTTGGCGGTCCTGGCGGTGGCATACTGCTTTCGGCGCGTTACTGCGGCGTCTTGACCTGTGTGACTTTGGTCGCAGCACCCAGAGGAAACAGAGCTGCTTGGCCGAGAGAGGCGGGGCGACCAATGGGCCGGCCGTTAGCCGCTTCGGCCGGTGATAGGCAGGAACCCGCTGTCGGCGACCAGGCCGGGAAGAGGCGGCGGCTCGGGTGGCGGCGATCGGCGGCGGCGGTGGCACTCCGGTGAGTGAGGAGGAGAAAGAGAGAGAGGAAGGAAGGCTGAGGTGGGGTTGGGCGGCGAGTGAAGGCGGCGGTGAGCTCGGCGGCGTGTGGGGTGGCGAGGCGGCGGTGCTCCGTCGCTCGAACGGCGGCGAGAGGAGGAGGCGGGCGGTCGGCAGCCGAGTGGGGGAGTTCGTGGATGGCGGCGGCAAGGCGGGGTTGGCCATACGGTGGCGTGGCCGGTGTCGAGCGGAGAAAAGGCGCCTGGCAGCCCATTCCGGCCAGGGAGAGGCGGCGCCATCGGTGAGGGCGTACTCCTAGGAGCTTAGAGAAGGGGATAGAGCAAAAAGGGGGAAGGGTTACTGCCGAGCAAGCCGACCACAAGACGCGTGGGCAAAGCGGCGGCCGGACGCTGGCAAGACCGTGATAGCGGCGGTGGCGACCTGGCAAAATGGAGCAGGGGGTGAGGGGAGGAAGGTGGCGGCGGGGATTAGCCGAGGAGGTGCTCACCTTGCTAGATGAGGGAGAGAGACAGTGAGGGGGAAGGGGGAGGAGTGTTCGAGAGAGGTGACTGGGAGGGGAAAAGAGAGAGAAAGAGGTGAGGGGTGGGCTGCGTGAGAAGGAAGCAGGGGGCTGGCCCTGTCAGTGAGAGAGATGGGTGGGGAGAAAGAGAAGGGAGAGAGTGAGGGGGGCAAAAAGGGGAAAAAGCAAAAGAGAGGCCATTTTGGGAAGGCCCAAAAATGGAAAGGGCTAAAAAAAGGGATTTTCCAATTAGGGGAATAGAATGGCAAGTGGGACCCACTTGTCATAGAGTGAGGGAAGAGAGAGGGGGTTAGGGATAAGGCCTATTTATGAAATAGATACTTGCTAAATTTTAGCCAATTTAATTTGATGTTAAATTTTACTTAATTTAAATTTTTGTTGTTTTCTAACATACAATGGAATTATTAATTAATAAATTGCTAAGTTAGGTTTTAGCAATTAAACATTTTGAATTTAAATATTTTAAAAGCTAAACCCTTAATTAGAATTTTTAGAAAATTAAATATAGTAACATGCACATTTTCAAAAATTCTTTTTGATTTTGATGATTTTCTTGTTGTGATGCCCCCAAACTACGTGCCATGATTATGCATTTTAAAGTTTTGAAAATGGAGACGTTACATAAGTTTTGACCAATGACGCATACTCAATAATCAAACAATTGTGATGATAAAGAAAGGAGAAGTTAGTAAGTGATGCCATGAGCATGCTTGGATTGAAGTCACAGCCTGTCACATCACAAGTTCAATAGCCACAACTAGCCAGACTTGCCATAATAACTTACTCTTATTGCACCTATCATAGACTCGTTTGTTTTGGACAGCATAAAAATTGTGTCTACCACGCTTGTGCACAAAACTGTTCCAAAGTACTGTAACAAACCAAGCATGAAGTTTTATCCCCCTAGTAATTCTTGTTCTTTGTGAATGCAGGGTCAGGGGCCCCTGTGGCGTAGTGAAGCAGGGAAGGAAGAGGAGACGGTGGCTTGAAGGCCCTTCTTCCCGCATTGCCTAGCACAGCCAAAGTCACACGCAGGGAAGCACACATCATCCTCGTCGACCGCGCAAGAGACAAGGCGGCGGAGGAAATAAAAACTTACTCCTTTTTTTTTTCCTCGCATATTAAAATCACTCAGTTGCTACCCCCTATCCCCCCTCCCCTCCCCTCCCCTCGCCGGCGGCGCCCAGATCGCCACTCTGCCTCTTCCGACCCGATCGCCTCCGCCCCGCCTCCCAGCGCGCGGTGCCTGGGACGCGCTCCGTTTCCGGCGGTTCTCCCGCCTTCTTTGACGGTTGCTTGACGCCTCCGGACTAGGGGGGAGAGCGGCCGGCCCGACTCCTTTCTGCGGGGGCCTCGGCCTTCGGCGCCCATGGTCGACGTCCACGAGTGCTCGCTGGCGATCGTGCCCGTCCCGGACCCCGACCCCGCGCCGCCAGCCAACCCGGACCCCTCCTCCATCTCCGCGGACGCCTGGGAGCCCTTCGAGGCCGCCGCGCTCGACATCGTCGGCCGGATCCAGCCCACCTTCCCCTCCGAGGCCCGCCGCGCCGCCGTCATAGACTACGTCCAGCGCCTCATCCGGTGCACCGTCGGCTGCCAGGTACCTGTTTCTCCATTCTGCGTAATCCAATTCTTCGCTCCTCAATCCTCAGGCTTGCCTGCCTTGGTGTCCCGTAGCTTAAACTCCACCTTTCCTTTGTGCATCAACAAGACAAGAACATCGGCATCGCGCCTAGGTGTGCAGAAGAGTATATATTGTGGCATGATATTCTTCCATTCATCCCTATGTAGTTGCTTGGGAGTGTTTTACGAGGATTCATTTGTGTTTCACAGTTGTGTGCTGATTAATCCTTTAGGTTGCAAAAAATGTAGTCAGGATAATGACCTGATTGGTGCATCGCTGCTGCTTATTTCATAGTCACCATGCTTGCGGTTTCATGTAGCTCCAATGAAATGGCTGGCGTGTAATTTTGGTAACCCAACCAATATCGCCAAACTGATATTCAAGTTGGTATATTTGAACCTGACCTTATATGGATGGGGGCTAAAGGTGTCAAGTGCTTATTGGCCATGAATGCTTTGATGCCCCTTGTCCGATGTGCATTCGTGCGCTCGATTTTCCACGTCATATGGCTTCGTCATCTATTTATACGAGCCTATTGATGGATGGCACGTGTTTGGGTACTGCATTGGACAACAGGGTATTTGTTCATCTTGGCTTGGAGGGTTGGGTGTTTGGTATACACCTTAGTGTCCGTTTTCGTGACGTAGGCCTCTATATCTTTCTCATGTTGCATGGTCCTTTTGGATAAATGCTGCTACCCTACTATATTTGTGCACACAGGGAATTGCAGATGATGGTTTCTCTGTTTTCTTAGTTTTATTTGAGTAAGGAATATTTACATGTTTGTTATGTGGGTGAATTGTCTCTGTCTACCAATTTTTGTGCTGCATTGATCAATTATGTGCAGTGGAATTGACAACTTTTACTGCAACATATGTGTATCAGTATTTCACTGTTAAGTTCTCTCTGTATAAAAAGTCAACAGTTATCCAGAAATAATTTTCCGTACTTCTCATCAATGTGAAGAACATGAAGGGTACAGTTGTTTTCAGGCTGACTGAAAATTAGGCTACGATACAACTTGTCCTGGAAAAATGTTACTATTTAACCTTTTTTAGTAAAGTATACTTTCAAATGGATTGGTAAAACTTTAACTTGACCTGATTAAAAATTATGTAAGAGGTTCACTGCCAGTCTTCTATGAAGAGTCATTGATAATCCTAGGTACCAACATGGCATTAGAGAAACAAGATGGAAATCACATATTTTGTTGTTTACCTGCAAGCCGATAGTTATTGCTTGAGCTTTCTTTTATTCCTCACTGAGATTGATCTCTTTTTTATTACTATCTTGAATCACTTGGCAGCATGTTATGGAGATACAAATTAACCATTACTTCTTTTTTTTTTGGGTTTGTTTTTGGGGGTAAATATAGGTCTTTCCATTTGGATCTGTTCCATTGAAAACATATCTTCCTGATGGAGATATTGACTTGACTGCATTCGGCCCTACAAGTTCTGATGAAAACCTAGCAAATGATGTACGAGCTGTTCTAGAATCGGAAGCGCTGAGGAAAGATACTGAATTTGAAGTCAAGGATGTCCAGTATATACATGCTGAGGTTTGCCACCTGGACTGTTCTTTGTTTTTTTATATTTACTAATTGTTTCATTAACATACTTTTAAGTTGCTGCATTCTATTTATGAATGCTCCTTTTTTGTTTACATTATATAAGGTTGGCCAAGAGCATTCCCGTGATTCTTTTGTACTAAAATATTTTCGTTTTCCTAATGTCAAGAAAAACATTTCATAGAATTCTTGCCCCGCACCATAAAAGGATAATAGAATCCATTTTTGCGTATGACATCAACGAAACATGTGAGTCCTTCAATGCATCAAATCTAATGATACAGAAATTATTGATACTCGATAGCTATCGAGTGTACTGTAAATCACAGTGTTCTGTTATTGTTGTTGTTGTTGTTGTTGTTGTTGTTGTTATTATTATTTGTTAGGTTCTTGCTACACACATGGATACAGCAATACAGCATAAACTCATAGAAAATCATTTTTTGTGTTGAGCTGCTAGAGACGAATTCCGGGCCCTGGTGAACATGTTGTCGCATATTGTTAATATTTTATCATCAGGCCATTTCAAGTGATAGATTTTTCTGATGGCAGGTCAAGCTGGTCAAATGCCTTGTCCAAAGTATTGTTGTGGACATCTCGTTTAATCAGATTGGTGGACTCTGTACACTTTGTTTTCTAGAGCAGGTAATATTTCTCAAGTCATCAGCAACATGTAGTTGCTTGGCTCTGTTCCTTGAAGCATGGATCTATCATCTATCTGATATTTGATGTGATAAAGATCTATTTCCTTTCCCTTCCTTGTGGTCAGTCTGCTCATTGGCAACCATATTGATAACCATTATTTTATGCAGGTTGATAAAAGATTTGGGAAAACCCACCTTTTCAAGAGAAGTATAATGCTGATAAAAGCCTGGTGTTATTATGAAAGCCGCATTCTTGGTGCTCACCATGGTTTAATTTCTACCTATGCCTTGGAGATATTGGTGCTATACATTCTCCAGCTCTTCCATGAGTCTTTGGATGGTCCATTAGCTGTAAGTTCAGGCTTAAATTTCTATTCCTCGTTAGTAAGTTATTGTTATTGTTTCTGTCACCTTAGTTAAGCTGCTTTAGATAGACATGTTCTCCAGGGTGACATGATTATATGCTCTTCTGTAGGTCCTTTATAGGTTTCTGGATTATTATAGCAAGTTTGACTGGGACAATAAGGGTATAAGCTTATATGGTCCTGCTTCTTTGTCTTCCTTACCTGAGCTAGTTAGTAAGTGAATGCAGTCTGATCTGGTTTTTTGTGACTAAGTTTTCTGTTATTATTGATCGTCATGTACCTTTTCTTGACCAGCTGATCCACCAGACACTCATGATAACGGCTTTCTTAAACGGGAGGAGTTTCTCAAAGAACGTGCACACATGTTTACTGTTCCCCCTAGGAACTCTGAGAAGAATACTCGAGTATTCTCTCGAAAATTTCTCAACATAGTGGATCCACTGAAGCAGAGTAACAACCTTGGGCGCAGTGTCAGCAAAGGTTTGTTTTCTACCTCCAGATCTTGAGTTTTGATGGTGGGAATGGATGGTTATTCTTGAACTTGTGTCCACAGATTTAGTTAATTCAGGATAAGTAAAGTTGATGCTTCAACTTGATTGCTGTAATATGAAATTCTTCATTAATTGATCTTCATCTCATGATTAAGATTGCCACTCAGAGAAGAATGCTGGCCGATGGCTTAACTCAGCTTTTGGGCATATTAGTGCATGCAAAAGTGTCAATTTTTTCTACCCTGTTATTGTGATTTGGCAATATCTTTCTTATCCAATCCTTCAGTATTCTGCTAGTCATTAACCATTGCACCATCAGTTCACATAATTAGTGGTAGAATACTTGCATTGAACTTCCCACATCCAGAGTTCTACTGTTTTCTGGCACCTACTGGCTACCTTTTCCAAATCTAGTTCTTTTCGAATTTACCATTAACTACAAGTCTTGCTTTTGCTACTGCCTCGTTGCTTCACACCTGAGCGCAGTTGCCATTTATCCATGGTCCAGGTGATTTCAGTTCAATTATGTGTAGAAGGAAACTCTCAGCCACTTGAAGTCTTAAACCAAGAATTACCACTATTTTCTAGTGGTTAGCTTGGCTAAGGGCCCTTAGGCCTGATCAGGGCCTGGACCCAAGTGGCATGACAGTGCCTTAATGGCAGCCTAACAACAGGGGGCAGGAGAAGAGAGAGACTAGGGAGCTTTGGTTTGTTTCTTGCTTAGCTGATAATGACAGCAGCCTTCTTATATAGAGGACTCTTGTAACAAGTGACAACAATTATATGTAGAATGATCCCAATAGCAACCTACCTACTTAATAGATAAGATGCCAAACAACTGATCCAATCCTCGGAAACTAATCCAACCTGGACCCAAGTGGCATGACAGCGCCTTAATGGCAGCCTAACAACAGGGGGCAGGAAAAGAGATAGACTAGGGAGCTTTGGTTTGTTTCTTGCTTAGCTGATAATGACAGCAACCTTCTTATATAGAGGACTCTTGTAACAAGTAACAACAATTATATGTAGAATGATCCCAATAGCAACCTACCTACTTAATAGATAAGATGCCAAACAACCGATCCAGTCCTCGGAAACTAATCCAACTAATAAGGGATATAGATAACTTGGTTGGGAAGAACGAACCATCCCAATCTTCAACACGGGCCTTACCACAGTACTTGCTGTGCTGTTTACGCTCATGAACAGTGCATGCAAATAGTAATTTCTGCACATGTGATGTCATGTGCCAGTATCATTGCACCAGCTGCTGTATGAGAGGGTAGAACATGGATACTGTACAGTTGCTTATGTGCATTAGTTTGTTGGATTTCTGTTTATTTTATCTTGCATTATCCAAGATGCCTCAAACGTGTATTTTTTTTTGGGTTTTATGTCATGTACCTGGCCTGGTTCTACTCTGCAACATGCAGGTAACTTTTATCGGATACGCAGTGCATTTGATCTTGGTGCTCGAAAGCTTGGAAAGATCCTTCAAGTGCCTGCCAATTCTAATGTGGATGAAGTGAATCAGTTCTTCAGGAACACATTGAAGAGACATCGCACTAGAGTAAGGCCAGATGTGCAGGACAGCGCATTGGACTTCAATGTTGAAAGAGCCAACAAGAATGGTTCACCTTTACACACTAATTCCTTTGGTGATCTATCTGATCAGTTCAATACCATCAGCATTATTGATTCCAATAATCATGGACCTTTAAAGCAAAAGGAGCAGAATTCTATGGCTGAGCACAAGGAAATGAAGTCTGTTTCGAATCTTGTGACTACTCATTCAGTTAGTACTAGGAACGGCAGCAACTTCGGTGAGGCTGCAGCATCAACTAGTGGAACATGTTTCTTGCCATCTGGGAAGGGTTACTATGCCCCACATCTCTTTTACAAGTCAGAAAATGGTAAGGTTGATGTAAACTATGATACAAGCCTGTCACACCATGGGGTATCAACAAAGGGTTACACAGCCAGATCTCGCTACTCCATTGAAAGCACCAAGTATGACGATGAATTTTTAACACATCCTGTGGACTACTGCCTAACACCAAGAAAAGAGGCAGATAGCAATGGAGCTCAAGTCAAAGAGTTGGGTGGTGATGGAGGTACCACCAGTGACAATATATCAGATCTTACTGGAGACTACAGAACACATTTCAATAATCTTCTCTATGCACAAGGGTGCCACCAAGATTATCCAATGAACCAAGATTATCCAGTTAATCAAGTTTACTACCAAATGCTTGGTCCACCACCTGCACAATATCAGAACAAGCGCTCACCAAATGGTCATAGAGGAAACAATGCATATGGATATGCTAGTACAAATGGGATAGTGCCTGGTCCTTATCCGCCTAGCTATTTTGTTTTAAGGCCATATTATCAAACAGATGATCCTTTGCGAGCTCGTGGAACAGGCACCTATTTTCCTGACCCGGTATGTTCCCTTTTTTCATGTTTATATGCTTATACAACTTAAATTCACATTTTGAATGACCTGCATCTAGCTTTTATCTTTTTTATCCCACACGCCATGCATATGAATGCCTGAAGCAATGACTTGCTATTTTTGTTGTTACTTAATTGTTGCATTATTGACTGTATGTTCTACATGATAATAGTCTGAAACATATCCCCTTTATTCTTGTGTTTCTATTGCATAACTGTATTACTTTCGCAAGGTTAAGTGTTATGTGGCCATGTGCTGAAAATACTGTTCATGCGCATGGTGATTAGGTTTGGATTAGTTCGGTTGTGAGCTATCGATTTGATTTGTTGAGATAATATTGCTAGTTTAATCTGCTATTTTTTAGACTGAGTTGTTTGGGGGCAGTCCTATATAAAGGACTAGCCGGTCAAAGCAAAGAAAGAACCTCAGCTTATCCTGCTGCTTCTGTGCCATGCGTGGCGAGGTCCCCTCGCCGGTGCCCCCTCTTCCTATCCTAGACCAGATCATTACAGTTAGGCATTGTATTTGTGTCGAATGGACAGTGTCTTGTGTTTTTGCTGAGTTTTCTTCCTTGTTGTAGAATTTGCGCAAGGACAGGCAACCCTCTGGACGAGGGGAAAGAGGAAGGAATCATTTTTCTCAGAGTAATTATCATAGGTCTCACCGCAATGGCAGAGTGGATATTCCTGCAGATATCACACCTTCGGAGGAAATGAAGCATGCGCCACCATTGCAGATTTCTATTCCTGGGGCAGATGATCATGGAATTCCCTCTCCATTGAAGATACCAGTACCATCTCCGTCTTCCCCAGCTCCAAGGGATATTATTCATGGAAATGGTTTTATTCACCCGCACGATAGTAAACTTGAGTTTGGGACCTTGGGGGCATTGCCTTTGGAAGTTAGGAGTACCTCCCAAGACCGAAGTAACAGATCAAATTCTGCTTTTAACAATCGATCTTCTGCACCTGTGAGCCCTATGTCTCCAGCACAAAATCCTGGAATGGGTTCCAATCAAATGAGGTAAGTATGATGCATTATCTTCTTTTAGTAATCAAAAGCAACAGCATTGACTGTTTTTATGAAAGGGACATATATCTAGTAGCCTAGTAGCCCTTTCTTTACCATGTTACAGCAATGAGATATTTACCTTTGAGAAAACAGCAATGAGATATTGACTATTGAGGCACACCATAAAATATCAGTAGTTAAACATCATTTAAGATCTGCCTTGTGCTGGAGCTTCCGCAAAAAATATTGAGATGGTCATGTGAAGCACACGCATGGACATTAAAATATAATGTGGAAACCGTCCATATTTTAGATCTTATCATGAAGGCATATTTGTTCATCTTGAAAAATGCATCTCTTCTTTTCCTTTTTTTACCACATTCATCTAGTAACTTTGGTAACTTTTCTACGCAGTTCTCATGCATGTTTTTTACCGTTTACAATGTTTAATCCCACACTACAATTTACAGGATAACCAAACCATATCATCTCAAGGACAACGGTGACTTCCCGCCACTATCCAGTTGATGCGTTATATAGTTCATCGTGTACCAGAGATGACGTGGGCCAAGAGAAAGATACTGATACATGGTGCACACTTGGTGCACCAATAGCAGAGGGCTCTTTGCAAGACGTGTACATTCTAACTTTACCTTCTCGTTCTCCGCTTGTCAGATTCACCATACAGCTGCAATGCAGTTTGTGCTGCCATAATCCAAATTTCATGCCCCCACTCCCCTCGGTAAAAAAAAAAGGTGGGGGAAAGAAAGTCGAAAGTTTGTGTCATGTAGATACCTTTAGAGATTATGGCGGTCCCCTTTGAAGGGGGAACTGGTGTGGTTCAGGTCTAGTTTAGATCTATTGTTTTGACCTTATGAACACCTTGGGAGCTCACATAGTGTAATCTCTAGGTTGGGAGAGGCCTTTGTGTTGAAAGGCCCCACCTTTCCAAGTGACATTAGCTGCTTGAAGAAATGCCTAGGTACGGAGATATGTATGAGTTGCTAGATTTACAGTCTATAGAAGAAGTGTTTAGTCTTGTCTCATCAAAACAATGGCTCCTTTTTTACGGCATCTCGGTTAGTAGGATTTGTAACGTCTGGTTTGCTCTGTTAGCTCTGTTTCATTTGCATTGGCAACTACCCGATTTGCCAATATGCATTGCTCCTGCCTTGATTTCTTGCGCTTATGGTTCTACGCAGACGTCAAATGCAAGTGGGCAAATCTGAATCCTATCTAAAAATCCATGACTGGCAAGCTAGCAAGGAATCTATAGATGTGTTCAGCTTCATAGTTATTTCTTTTTTAAAAAGATAGAATTATTAGGCAAGCTTAGTTCATTTAGGACATGTTTAATGGTGGTCTTATTTTCTGACCTTATCATGGTAGAAATAGTATCGTGGATAGTGAAAATAGAGTTAAGAGTAAAATATAATAGGTAGGGATAGGATAGGGCTAGTTATGTTGGGGATAGAATAGGACTAGAACAGGTAGCGTTCTGAATGGCTTTAAGCCTTTTCTACCTCAAAAGCCAACAGTTGAAAATAAGCTGGGCCACATCTTAACATATCTTCTTTAAATTATTCCTTCCTTTTCGTTCTGAAACTCTGAATATATTTTTTATAACCCTTTTATGTTTATGGATATCAAACGAGCATATTTGTCGTGAAAAGTACTTGGGCAAAGCCAAATTAAATGGCAAGGGATTTAACGGAGGGAACAAATTGGCGGTACTCCAGCATAGGAAATGAGCCGTTTGACACGATAGCTTCGATTAATGGCATGTATATATCTATATATCTATCTATCTATACTTCTATACTATATATAAAGTGCGTACCAAATACGAGCTGTGCCGCGGCCACGTCGGTCTGACGAACGCTGGCCGTCCGGTCGACGGTCGAATTGAGATCCAACCGTCCGTTCGCGTGGTTAGTATAAAAAAATTTCCGTGCCAGCCCTTTGACAACGTGGTGGGTTTGCCCTACTGGCTAGCACAGCGCAGGCAGTGGTCCTGGGTTCAAATCCCAGTTGAGGCGGTCACTGTATCTTTAGTAATTTTTTCTCCTTTTCTTCTTTCTTTTTTCTAGACCGTTTACAAATTTAAAAAATAGAAAACTTGCAAAATGGAACCATGGCTACATGAGGAAGACATGTAAAAAGTTTGAGAATTTTTTGAAACTTTTCCTTTTTTGCCTTTTCTACTTTCTTTTTTAGGCCATTTTAAAATCCCAAAAAGAAAAAATTCCAAACATGGAACCATGCCTACATGAGAAAGATTTAATTTTTTTGATAATTACAAAAAAAATTTTGCTCCATTGCCTATTGTAGCACATTTTTCTTTCTATTTTCTTTTTTCTATGATATTTAAAAATTCCAAACTTTTTCCCTTTTCTATTTTCTTTTTTCTAACCCATTAAAAAATTCAAAAGAATACAAACTTTGCAAAAATAGAGCCATGGCTGCACAAGGAAGGTCCATAAAAAATTTAAACTTTCCTAATTTTTTATTGAAATTAGAACAAATTTGAATTTGAAACTATGTTCTCCTCCTTCCTCTGCTCCTGTAGCTTTTTTTTCCCTTTCCATAAAAAGTTTGTTCTTTTTTAGAATTTTCTTAAGTTTAAAAAATTTTAAAACTCTATGTCTTCCTTGCCAGCTTCTTTCCCTTTTTTTTTTTTCCTTTTTCATTAAATTTTTTCCCAAAAATCAAGCCAAACTTAAATAAAGATGGTCCCAAAAAACTTTAATTTCTTGGAAAAATCTTCAAATTAGTAACCTTTTCCATTTTAAAAAATATTTTCGCTCTTTCATTTTCTTTCCTCTATTTTCTTTTTGGAAGACCGTTTAAAAAATCCAAAGAAAAGAATGTTTCAAAAAAAAGAACCATGGCTTCACAAAGAAGGTCCAAAAAAACTTACATTTTTTAAATTTTTTTGAAATTAGAACAACTTTAAATTTTAAAAAACGTTTTCGATCACTTTTTTCTCACCTATTTCCTTTTCCCAAATTCCAAAAAAAACCTTCCAAAGATTTTGTTTCGAACCATTTATTGAAGGATCGGGATGTCGCTTAGAGGGGGTGAATAGGCGTAATAAAATTTATCACTAAATTTGATCGCGATGAAATAAATGGTTTGATTTGTCAGAATCTATTTCTGGATTGTCGAGTACTTCGGATAGTCCGAAGATAGCAGAGTAAGGAAACGAGTAAGAGTGAATCTAGGCTCTTTGAGAGATATTTCCTGCACCAAAGAGTGTTAGTGAGCCTAGAGTACCTGTGTATGAAGTAGGGTCAACAATATCTTCTTCACAAACAAGATCACCACTTCAAACACCAAGATTTGAGTTCGAACACAAGAGTGAAGATGAAATACAAAAGGTGAAGACCAAGACCCAAAGATTTTATCCCGAAGTTCGGATCCTTGAGGGGATCCTACGTCTCCGTTGAGGAGGCACAAAGCCCGGGTCTCTTTCAACCCTAATCCTCTCGGTGTTATACCAAGCACTCACCGACTTCACTATCTTGAATCATTTCCTTGCGGAGGTGGATTCGACCTTCACAAGCTTCCGGAGGCTCACCACACGAAGCTTGGGAGCTCACCGGCGACTCCTAGCCGTCTAGGAGTCCTCAACCTCCAAGAGTAATAGATCGGCGAGAAATCCACGAGAGGATGAAATCCGGTGCTCAAGATGGACCTTAGCAAGCTCAAGCTCTCCAAATCTCACTTCTTTTCTCCCTCTAGCAAATCCAATCAACAAACTCAAGAGGAGGGAGAAAAGCTAGGGCTCAAGGAGAAAAATGAGGAGTAGTAAATGCTCTGAGTGAATAGTCGTGTGTTAGGTGAGAGTGAAGTGAGGTATAAATATGAGTCCTTGAGACTAGCCGTTTTGACTCAGGTCTGAATAAGTTCGGATAGTCCGAGTAAATACTCGGATACTCCGAGTAGTGCAAAATCACAGAGACAGAGAGTTCCAGCTCGGATACTCCGAGTTGATTCTTCGGATAGTCCGAACCTTCGGATACTCCGAGCGGTTCGGATACTCCGAGTGAAACCTCGGATAGTCCGACTAATTTCTTCACGGCGAATAGAGAGGATCAACTCGGATAGTCCGAATAATTTCTTCGGATACTCCGAGTGATTTCGGATATTCCGAGTGAGAATTCGGATATTCCGAATGAGACTTAGCCTCAACGACCATTTCTCCCTGAGAAGATAGAGGGGGTCAACTCGGACAGTCCGAATAAATATTCGGATACTCCGAATGACAAATGAGGTTTTGTGTCTAGATTTTGGATTTGGTGACATGGGTTTATAAACTTTTATTTTTGCTAACTAATTTCCATCATGAGCACCTAGAATATCCAAACACTATTTCCCGTCAAATCCCTCTTAATAGTACGGCTATCCTTAGACTCAAAAATTTAAATAAATTACAAATCACCGGTCTAGGTACCGTCTTTTGCTTCATTCGAATTTAGGGTTCGTCAATGCTCATAACTTCACTGTGAAGGACTAAAACCTGAAGATAACACTTGTAAATCTCATTAGTCCCTTAATCGTTTTGTCATTAACCCCCAAAACACATAAGGGGCCTAGATGCACTTTCAATCTCCCCCTTTTTGGTGAGTTGATGACAACACGATTAAGACTTTACAAAAGGAATGAATTAAACTTTCTTTTGAATTCCAAACATACAGTAGAGCTCCCCCTAAATGTGTGCATCAAAGGTTTTGAATGGAAGCTTGAATGCACATATTTTTTTTGTAGAAATTTTGACAGAGTCTCCCCCTATATCTTTGCAATTCAATCATCAATAAACTTTACTACAGCTATATGATATGGCATGGGGCACACAATGAAATACTAACATCAGCAAGATATATTCTACAATGAAAAACAAAATTAAAGACAACAATTATCTTCAACAATCATCCACAGGGACCATAATCAATTACAAGAACAGAATAAAGTTCATCTACCACGATTAAAGTTCAACGAACTACAAACACAAACAACAAGCACAAATTTAAGACAACAGTTCACTTTCACACCTCCGGAGAACATACAAAAGATTACTAAGACAGATAGACTAGATTCCTCTCCCCCTTTGTCATCAAGGCACCAAAAGAGTAGAGGAAACTAGGAGCAGAATCAGTCCTCGCTGTCTTCATCGTTGTCTTCGTCGTCGGGAGCAAATGCAGCGTCATCTTCTACCTCGCTGCCCCGAGTGGAGTGGAGACCAAAGAGGTGCCTAGTCTGAGTGTCCACCGTGGCGGAGGACTCAGAGTTAGACTCCTCAGCAGAACAAGGCAGGTTGATCTTCCTCTTGATGTCTTGAAGTTGACGACGAGTGTCAGCCAGCTTGAGGTTGGTCTCCTGAATCTTCCTGTGGCTCTTCATGCCAAGACAGAAGATAGCGCGAAGCATTTTCTTCACTGAGCCACTAGAGGAGGAGGAAGGTCCAGGAGAGGATGGCCTGACCCTGGAAGTAGAGGAATGACCTGGAGCAGGAGACTTGGCAGGAGATCTGGTCCTACCACGTCTGACAGAGGGGGTTGAATGAGAAGTGCCTTTGATGGAACGGATCCTGTAGGCGGTGTGCTCCACATCTCTCACAAATCTCAGACCAGTGACCCCTTCTATCACACACATCACATAAGGAGCGAAGCTGCAGCTGCTGCCAGGATTGAGTGACTTTGAGCGAATTTCTTGCCAAATGAAATCAAACACGTCAAAGGGACGTGTTCCCTCACCAATCCTGAGAAGGAGATTCCTGGAGAAAGAACTGACATTGGTTGCATCTCCTTCTTTTGGCCATAGGGTCTTTCTCAGCAGCTTGTAGAGGATGGCATAGAATGGCTTGAGTCCTCTAGTAGTTCCCAATTTGAAGGCCTGGGTGTCGTCATAGATAGACTCCATCTCATTGACACTAATAGGTTCTGACACATGAAGCTTGTCCAGGTTGTACCACCCTTCAGTTGAGAAACCCAAGCAGTCCGCGAATTGTTCCTTGGTTACTAAATAGTAGAGCCCGTCTGCCATGAACCACATAGTACTATCCTCATCAGAATCCACATAGAGCGTTGCATAAAACTGAGCAACCAGCTCATTGTTCCAAGCAAACTAAAAAGTCATGATGTCCTTGACGCCATGACGCTCGCAAGCTTCTAACACTTGATTGAAGATAGAATCCTCTTGCTCTTCCATATAACCCCAGTCAACCCACTACATAGACACCACATGACTCTTCTTATCAGCAATGACTGAGTCAAAGTAATTCTGTTGGAAGTGGTTCCAAAACCTCTTATCCACATGCTCTTCCTGATGGAACTCCAGGGGGTTCTTTTTTCTCAGTCTTCGGACTTCCTTTCCCTTCCCTTGACCTGAGCTGTAGTCAATCTTCTTCTTAGGCATCACATCTCCTGGAGTGATCCGCACAGAAGGATGGACTTGCAGAGGTCCAATGAGTACCCCTGACCGACGATGCTCAGCCTTCTTTGCTTCTCTTTGATTGAACATAGCAGCATGAGGATCATCACTAGAATCCTCTTCATCACCTCTCCTCGATGACTGAGAAAGGGATGACTGACTGACCTTTCTGACTGCCCTACGTTGCTTTTTGACAGTCTGAGTGGGAGGAGCAGCTGCCGGAGGAGGAGGAGCTGAGGAACTGCCGGCAGGGTGATCATGCTTTTTCTTCTTTCGGGCCATGGTCACAGAGATATCGCGAGAGAAGCGATCACCGCCTTGAGAAGGGTCCATCTAGGAAGTTTCAAAGGTATGATGAAGATTAGACTCTAATTAAACACTAAATTGATAAGAGTAGGGTAAATTTGGGCATGTTAACTTCGGATAGTCCGAGGTATATCTCGGACAGTCCGAATGCTTCGGACACTCCGAAGAGGTTCGGATAGTCCGAAGTGTAACTCGGATAGTCCAAGTTGCGCGAGTTCAATATTTGCCCTAACTCATCCAATCTAGAGATTAATCAAAGTAAACTAGAGCCTATCAGGGAGGATCATCCTAGAAGGTCCTAGAACAATCCTAGACACTAGGTTTTACAGGGAAACAACGAAATGAGGCGAATTTCGAGGGGCGGTTTCCACGGTACCTTGAAGAGATGACCACGGAGACTCCAAGGTGAGAGCCCGGCAATGGCGCGGTGGAGAAGAAAGCCCTCGCTCTGGGGAACCCCTCCGAGGTCTTGATTCGAAGGATTTGAGGTCCAAAGGAAAGATCCACAAGCGGGGTCGAAGTGGAGGGGAGAGAGAGAGAGAGAACACGCGGTGGAGTGGAAATGAGAAGTGAGGAGGAAGAAGATAACCGCGCGGGGTATAAAACCCGAGACAGCCAGTTCGGATACTCCGAACTGATGTTCGGATACTCCAAACCATTCGGATAGTCCGAACTTAGTTCGGACACTCCGAGCTGCCCTTCTCTGGAACACTGAATACAAAACAGGAGAATGCCACCGGTTGAAAAAGGGACAAGGATGTCCTATAGAGTCTCCTCATCTTGTGATCAGTATCTCAATCAAACATTCAAACTATGATCACATGATGGTTGACATGATCGACAAGATCAAAAGATCAAATGAACACATTCAATTTAAGAGAAATAAAGAAAAAATAAGCATTTTCAAGACATTTTTCAATCATCATCCAATTGTGTGCTCAACTCAAGCCACGTTACGAGAATCTAGGACATTTTTCCCACTCCTTAGTTCACAAAATCTTCTTTCATCGAGTGGTTTAGTGAAAATATCAGCTAATTGATGTTCAGTTCTTACATGTTGAATTTCGATATCGCCTTTTGTGGAGTGGTCTATTAGAAAATGATGGCGAATATCGATGTGTTTGGTGCGGGAGTGTTGGACAGGGTTATTTGCAATTTTAATAGCGCTTTCATTGTCACACAATAGTGGTACTTGGTTGTAGGTTAGGCCAAAATCATCTAGGGCTTGCCTTAACCAAAGTAATCGAGCACTTGACTCCCGGTGCCACATATTAAACCGGCGGTGGATAGGCTACGGAGTTTTGCTTTTTGGATGACCAAGAAACTAGGGACCTACCTAAAAATTGGCAAGTTCCTGAGGTACTTTTCCTATCCACTTTGCAACCTGCATAAGCCGCATCAGAATATCCAACTAATTCAAAAGATGACCCTTTTGGATACCAAAGACCAAAATAAGGAGTGTGGACTAAATATCTCAAAATTCTTTTCACGGCCACCATGTGGCACTCCTTAGGAGCGGCTTGAAATCTCGCACACATGCACACACTAAGCATGATATCCGGCCTAGATGCACAAAGATAAAGAAGTGAACCAATAATAGATCGATATACCTTTTGGTCGACCGGCTTACCATCTTTATCAATGTCAAGATGACCATTTGCTTGCATTGGCGTCTTGATTGGTTTTGCCGTCTCCATATCAAATTTCTTCAACATGTCTTTGGTGTATTTGGTTTGGCAAATAAATGTGCCTTCCTTGAGTTGCTTTACTTGAAAGCCAAGGAAGAATTTCAGCTCACCCATCATGGACATTTCAAACCTACTTGTCATTGTCCTATTAAATTCTTCACATAATAGATCGTTAGTAGAACCAAATACTATATCATCAACATATATTTGACAAATAAATAAATCATTATCAACATGTTTAATAAAGAGAGTAGGATCGGCCTTTCCGATTTCAAGCCCTTGGTTGACGAGGAAATCCCGAAGACACTCAAACCATACCCGTGAGGCTTGTTTGAGACCATAGAGTGCCTTGTGAAGTTGATAGACATGATCCGGAAATTCGGGATCCTCGAACCCAGGTGGTTGCTCAACATATACCAACTCGGAGAGCGGTCCATTCAAAAATGCGCTCTTCACATCCATTTGCTTCAACTTAAAGTTATAGTGAGTAGCATAGGCAATTAAAATACGAATAGAATCTAGCCTAGCTACGGGTGCATAAGTCTCACCAACATCCAAACCTGAAATTTGTGTGAAGTCTTAAGCAACCAACCGTGCTTTGTTCCTTGTCACAATTCCATTTTCATCTTGTTTGTTGCGAAACACCCATTTGGTTCTAATAACATTTTATTTGGGTCGTTCCACAAGCTCCCACACTTGATTTCTTTTGAAGTTACTCAATTCATCTTGCATGGCAATGATCCAATCGGGATCTTCAAGTGCGTCTTCTACCTTCAAAGGTTCAAAAGAAGAAACAAAGGAATAATGTTCACAAAAATTAGGAAGTTTAGACCGAGTGGATACTCCCTTGTTGATATCACCAAGTATATTATCAACGGGATGATTTCTTTGTATACTTTGGTGTACCCTAGGATGAGAAACCTCTTGATGTGTCTCTTGAACATCTCCACCCTTCTCAAGAAAGTTGTTGGAGTCGTCGATTTCTTGACTTGAGGAGGGTGGCTGTTCTTCAGTTGAAAGCTTGTTCGGAGTATTCGATACACCACTCGGAGTATCCGAGTGTGTTCGGATAGTCCGTTGCCCATGTCCGGATTGTCCGTCTTCTTGTTGGTCTTGAGCATCTTGAGGCTTGATTTCTCCAATTGCTAGCTTCTTGATCGCCTCACAAGGTGGTTTTTCATTTTCTAAAACACAACGATCAACTAGCTCCCCTTGGGAGCCGTTAGTTTTATCAAACGTTACATCACGCGTGATTTCAACAACACCCGTGGTGGTATTGAAAACACGGTATGCATATGCGTTTGATCCGTACCCAAGTAGAAAACCTTCATCAACTTTAGGAGCAAATTTAGAAGACTTAGTTTTCTTTTTAAGAATGTAGCACTTATTCCCAAATACCCGAAAATAGGAAACATTCGGCTTCTTCCCGGTGAGTAGCTCATAGGATGTCTTCTTCAACAACTTATGAAGATAAAGCCGATTGGTAGCGTGAGAAGCGGTGTTTACCGCTTCCGCCCAAAACCTATCGGAAACCTTGTACTCATCGAGCATCGTCCTTGCCATCTCGATTAGGGTTCTATTCTTCCTCTCGTCTACCCCATTTTGTTGGGGAGAATAGGGAGCCGAGAACTCGTGTTTTATCCCTTCCTCTTCGAGATAGTCTTCTACTCCCGTATTCTTGAATTCCATTCCATTGTCGCTCCTTATTCTCTTGATCTTCAATTCAAATTAATTTTGTGCTCTTCGCATGAATTTCTTGAGTGTTCCTTGAGTCTCGCTCTTATCATGCAAAAAGAACACCCACGTGAAGCGTGAAAAATCATCTATAATAACAAGACCGTATTTGTTACCTCCTATACTTATGTAGGCGATTGGTCCGAATAAATCCATGTGTAGCATCTCCAAAGATCTTGATGTAGTCATTATGTTCTTGGCGGGATGAGATGTGCCAACTTGTTTTCCCGCTTGGCATGCACTACATATCCTGTCTTTTCTCAAAAGTGACATTTGTTAGTCCAAGTATGTGTTTGCCTTTTAAGAGTTTGTGAAGATTTCTTAAACCAACATAGGATAGACGGCGGTGCCATAACCAACCCATGCTAGACCTAGCCATTAAGCACGTTTCTAGGTTAGGTTTATCTATGGAAAAATCCACTAGATAAAGCTTTCCCTTTAAACGCCCTTTAAAGGCTATGGAATTATCACTTCTCTTAATGACATCCACACCTTCATTAGTAAAAAGACAATTATAGCCTGTTGCACACAATTGGGGAACAGACAACAAATTGTAGCTCAATGATTCAACAAGTAAAATATTAGTGAGAAGAATGTCATCGGTGATGGATATCTTACCAAGACCCATCACCTCACCTTTGCCATTGTCGCCGAAGATGATACTATCACTTGTTGAACCATTTGGATCTAGATATGAAAACATAGACTTTTCTCCGGTCATATGATGGGTGCATCCACTATCCAAAATCCAACTTGATCCACCGGAGTGATATTCCTACAAGATAGAATCATACTTGTCTTTTAGGTACCCAAACTTGTTTGGGTCCTTTTAGGTTAGTAACTAGTGCTTTTGGCACCCAAATAGACTTGACACTAGAATTCTTGGGTTTTGGACCCACATACTTAGCAACTATATGACCAATGTTAGTTCTTTTGAGTACAAAGGAAGCATTGAAAATAGAATGAGTAAGATGAGTGGAGGATCCTTGTGCTTTCATAAACTTGATGGGCTTGGCATTGGGGGCTACCACGATGTGGCCCTTTTTGCCCTTAGGAGGAATATAGCCAAGCCCCTCCCTATTGAAATTGCCTTGCCGCTTTTCCAAAAACTCCTCAAGTCCTTTGCTTGACTTGTAGGATCTTTGAAATCCATTCTCAAGAAGTCCTTTTAGCTTTTCATTCTCTTGTGCTAACACTTGCATTGTCTCAAAGTTAGTTGTACAAACATTTATATCAATGTTATAACATTTTGCACAACCGTTACTAGTTGAAGGCAATGAGAGAGAAGTAGCTAGGTTTGAGGAGTGAGAAGGACTTTTTGAGAGATCAACAAGCTTCACTTTAAGAGCCTTGCAAGCGTCCTTTGCTATAGCAAGATCCTCTATGAGTGAAGTGTTAGTGATCTCAAGATTAGTTACTTGAGATGTGGCTAAATCAATACTCTTAGCCATCTCAACGTTCTTTCTCTTCTCACAAGCCAAACTTTTCTCTAACTCAAGGTTTCTCTCCTTTTCTTGGATGAGCAAGTCTTCTTGAGTTTCAAGAATAGCTTCTTGTCTCTCTATTTCTTTCAACATAGCATTTAATTTTATCATATCAAAATCTTTCATTGATTTAAACAAATCATCATCACAATCACTTTCATCATCTTCACTAACATTATTGCAAGGATCATTAATAGTAGAGATTGAGTTCTTATTTGATACCTTGCGCCCCTTAGCCATGAGGCAAGTTGGGACATCATCATCATCACTTAGGTTGTTGAAGAGAGTCTTCGAACTTGTAGGCGTGTATGATGAAGTGATGGCGATGGAGGCAATCTCTTCATCGGATTCGGAGCTTGAATTCGATTCGGAGTCGAATTTGGAAATGGAATCCCACTCCTTCCCAATATGAGCGTGCTCCTTCTTCTTACCTTTCCTCTCATCCTTCTTGCGATGTTTGTCCTTTCTCTTCTTCTTGTCGTCATCATTCTTGTCATTCTTCTTTCTTTGTGGGCATTCGGCAATGAAATGACCGGCTTGCCCATATTCATAGCACTTCCTTTGAGAGTGCCTTCCTCTTGACTTACTCCCATTGCTCTTGTATCGACCCTTGGACTTGAAGCCACTCTTCTTGAGGAATTTGTTGAATCTCCTTATAAAGAGTGCCATTTCATCCTTGCTCAAGGGACCATCATCATCTTCTTCACTTGAGCCTTCATCGGTGTCATTTGATCCTCTAGTAGGCTTTAGAGCAATGTCCTTCTTTTTACTAGACTCACTAGTTCTTCCACGGCATCGGCATCCTTGACCATCATCTCATCGGCCACCAATATCCCAAGTACATCATGAGGTGTGAGAGAACTAAAGTTGTCTTTCTCCTTAATGAGTTGTACTAGGTTCTGGTTCTTGGGAGTGATGACACGTAGAAGAATCTTTACCACAGCTCTATCCCTCAAGTCCTCACACCCGAGACCTTTTGCTTGATTTACTAGAATCATCAAGCGATCAAACATTTGAGTGTAGCTTTCTCCATCTTCTAGCACAAATCAACCGAGTTTCCCATTGATGAGCTCAATCTTTGATTCACGAACGCTTGAGGTTCCCTCATGTGCAACCTTTAGCGTGTCCCAAATAACCTTTGCATCTTCAAGCCCATCAACCCGGTTGAACTCGGTTGGACTCAAGGCAATCAACAATGCATTAACCGCTTGATCGTTGATGTGACGCTCCTTCTTCTCATGAAGTGTAAGCTTGGTGGAGTCCTTGGGCTTAAAACCTGTTTCAACAATCTCCCAAATCGAAGGGTGAAGAGACCTCAAGTACATCTTCATCTTATGTTTCCATGCCAGGTAATGAGTGCCATCGAAATATGGTGCTTTACCGGATGACACGGAGACATAAGATGATGATCCCGAGGGGCCGACAGTGGGATACTCAAAAGGAATTTCTGCACCGGTGCTAACACGTTGGTTATCCGTGTTGTCATCGGTGAAACTAGCCCTCTCAGTCGACATCCTAATTTCTTCAAGCGGTTAAGCTTAACACAAGAGATTAGGCTCTGATACCAATTGAAGGATCGGGATGTCGCCTAGAGGGGGTGAATAGACGTAATAAAATTTATCACTAAATTTGACCGCAGCGGAAATAAATGGTTCGGACTGTCCGAGTACAGCTCGGACTGTCCGAGTACTTCGGATAGTCCGAAGATAGCAGAGTAAGGAAACGAGCAAGAGTGAATCTAGGCTCTTTGAGAGATATTTCCTGCACCAAAGAGTGTTAGTGAGCCTAGAGTACCTGTGTATGAAGTAGGGTCAACAATATCTTCTTCACAAACAAGATCACCACTTCAAACACCAAGATTTGAGTTCGAACACAAGAGTGAAGATGAAATCCAAGAGGTGAAGACGAAGACCCAAAGATTTTATCCCGAAGTTCGGATCCTTGAGGGGATCCTACGTCTCCGTTGAGGAGGCACAAAGCCCGGGTCTCTTTCAACCCTAATCCTCTCGGTGTTGCACCAAGCACTCACCGACTTCACTATCTTGAATCCTTTCCTTGCGGAGGTGGATTCGACCTTCACAAGCTTCCGGAGGCTCACCACACGAAGCTTGGGAGCTCACCGGTGACTCCTAGCCGTCTAGGAGTCCTCAACCTCCAAGAGTAATAGATCGGCGAGAAATCCATGAGAAGATGAAATCCGGTGCTCAAGATGGACCTTAGCAAGCTCAAGCTCTCCAAATCTCACTTCTTTTCTCCCTCTAGCAAATCCAATCAACAAACTCAAGAGGAGGGAGAAAAGCTAGGTCTCAAGGAGGAAAATGAGGAGTAGTAAATGCTTTGAGTGAATAGTCGTGTGTTAGGTGAGAGTGAAGTGAGGTATAAATATGAGTCCTTAAGACTAGCCGTTTTGACTCAGGTCTGAATAAGTTCGGATAGTCCGAGTAAATACTCGGATACTCCGAGTAGTGCAAAATCACAGAGACAGAGTGTGCCAGCTCGGATATTCCGAGTTGATTCTTCGGATAGTCCGAACCTTCGGATACTCCGAGCGGTTCGGATACTCCGAGTGAAACCTCGAATAGTCCGACTAATTTCTTCACGGCGAACAGAGAGGATCAACTCGGATAGTCCGAATAATTTCTTCGGATACTCTGAGTGATTTCGGATATTCCGAGTGAGAATTCGGATATTCCGAATGGGACTTAGCCTCAAAGACCATTTCTCCCTGAGAAGACAGAGGGGGTCAACTCGGACAGTCCGAATAAATATTCGGATACTCCGAGTGACAAATGAGGTTTTGTGTCTAGATTTTGGATTTGGTGACATGGGTTTATAAACTTTTATTTTTGCTAACTAATTTCCATCATGAGCACCTAGAATATCCAAACACTATTTCCCGTCAAATCCCTCTTAATAGTACGGCTATCCTTAGACTCAAAAATTTAAATAAATTACAAATCACCAGTCTAGGTACCGTCTTTTGCTTCATTCGAATTTAGGGTTCGTCAATGCTCATAACTTCACTGTGAAGGACTAAAACCTGAAGATAACACTTGTAAATCTCATTAGTCCCTTAATCGTTTTGTCATTAACCCCCAAAACACATAAGGGGCCTAGATGCACTTTCTATTTCCTTTTTTCTATGTAGCATATTTTTCTTTCTATTTCCTTTTTTCTATGACATTTAAAAATTCCAAAAAAAACTCTTGCAAAGATTACACCATGGCTATACAAAGAGATCACAAAAGAGTTTGGATTTCTCATTTTTTTTAGAATTACAAAATATTGAATTTATATTTATTCCTATTTTGTAGTGGTTGTCTGTCTGTTTCTTTTGCATTTACCTCTATTTACAAACCCAAGAAAACGTGCAATCGCGCGCTCTCTCCGCTAGTAGCTAGTACTAAGTATATAAAGCGCGTAGCGCATCTTATTTCTTCGCTTCCTCCTCATGTCCACGTCGGCCGGACGACGCCGGCCGTCCGATCGTCGGGCGAAATGGGATCCGGCCGTCCGTTCTTAAGTTATATATAAAAGGATTTCTTTTTTTTTTTCTCGACAAGACGGACCGAACGGCCGGTTGGTCGCCCGTGCTAGAACTCAGTTTACCGACCCGGGTTCGATTCCCAGCCGCGCACATTTTCCCCATTAGGTTGCTTCCTTGCCTTCTTCTTTTCCTTTTTTTTCCTTTTCTATTTTCTTTTTTTCTACGCCGTTTAAAAATTCCGAAAAATAGAAAGGTTGCAAAAAATGAAACCATGCCTGCACAAAGAAGGTCCATAAAAAGTTTGGATGTTTTTGAAATTTTTTTGAAATTAGAAAGTTTTTTTGCTTCCTCTGCCTTCTTCTTTTACTTTCTTTTTTTATTTTCTATTTTATTTTTTCTACGCTGTTTAAAAATTCAAAAAAATAGTAAGTTCGCACAAATGAAACCTGCCTGCACAAAGAAAGTCCATAAAAATTTTGGTTATTTTTCAAAATTTTTTGAAATTACAAAAAAATTTTGCTTCCTCTGCCTTCTTCTTTTACTTTGTTTTTTCTTTTCTATTTTATTTTTTCTACACCGTTTAAAAATTTCAAAAATTTGAAAGTTTGCAGAAATGGAACCATGCCTGCACAAAGTAGGTTCATGGAAAGTTTAATTTTTTTTTAATTTTTTGAAGTTAGAAAAATTTTCAGTTTGAAAAAATTCTCACTCTCTTTTTTCCTCTTCTATTTTCTTTTCTGTAGGACATTTAAAAAATCTAGAAAAAAAGAAAGTTAACAAAAATGGAACAATGGCTCCACAAAGAAGGCCCATAAAAGACAGATTTTTTTAAAAAAATTTTAAAATTAGAACAATTTTGAAATTTAATAGACGGTTTCGCTCTCTTTTTCCTCTTCTATTTTCTTTTTCCTATACAAAATGCATGTCCGTCATATTCAGGTGACTTTGAGGCAAAGCAGGAACGACCACGCTGTGGACGCGGGTTTCTTCCCAGTAATTATACAAACAACTATGTCTACAATATACTGTAAAGCCGTATCATCTATAGAAAGTGATAAAAACAATAAGTACTGTACATAAATTGTCCTTTTGCATGTTACTATATATATACTTTTTCTCGTCTTCTGTGCTAGAGTTGACCACTGCATTGCATTCGGTCAAAAATTCTATGTGTTCTCCCTTTCCTGCACATCATCACGACGACATGATATTAGTAGTGAAAGTATGCTCGCAGTGTTAGTTTAGTTTGTTCGTGTCAGACATATTTCGTTGAACTCTGAGGCTTGTCTAGCACAAGAAGGTAATTGCGCACAAAAAAGAAAGAACACATTGAGTAGGATAACAAACTAAAAAAGAAAGAACTTGTACGTGCATATACATGCAAAAGCTACAGTATCCAATTATCCATCCCTAGATATGATCATATACATCGATCTATCTGACAAGAAAGAACACAAAGAATGAGAGAGAGAGAAGGAAAAATGAGCATCGATCTCTGCTCGGAATGAAAGCAAGCAGGGCATAGATGCCGCTCATCAGCTGTAGCTAGTCGTTGATGTCGTTGGTGCCTTTGCTGGGGCCGGACGGCGGCGGCCTCCCCCGGGGCTTCCTGCCGAGCAGCAGCTGCAGCTCACTCGGGAATGGCACGGCCGCCGCTTCGGTGGGGAGAGCTATCATCGTCGTCTTCATCTCCGATCCGCCGCCATTGCGAGCTGCCGCTGGCTCTGGCTCCGGCTCCGGCAGAGGCCTGCCGCAGCTGGAACGCTGCGTGGAGACGGTCAGGAGCAGGAGGAGGAAGATGAGGGAGCATGGCGGCCGAGGGCGCTTCTTGCTGAACGGCAGCAACGCGGCGGGTGCGGCCATTGATCTGGATCGAACAGAGAAAGCGTACGTGGTGCAGGGATGAACACGGATCGATCGAGAGAGGAAATGGATGCGAGGAGGGAAGAAAGCAAGAATGTAGCTGAATATATATATAGATAAGAGAGAGAGAGCGTGGAGGGCAAGTCAACGAGAAGACGCGTACGTGAGCACGAGCTGGAGCTGCTGCTGCATCCATGGTGGGATTGGTTTGAGTAGACTACTAGCTTTGCATGGAAGGAAGGATCGATGTGAAAGAAACTGGCTTGGCTAGCGTGTGATGGACGCGTCACCCAACGACGGTGACGACGCGTATTTCGCTGAGCTGGCTGTGACGAGCAGGAAGCAGCTCGATAAAAAAATGCCAAAAATCTCGCAGCTGTTTCCATGGCAACTGGCTAAGAGCGTCCATAGCAGAAACCCTATAATATGTATGTTGACTTTTGAGAATAGAGTTTTTGGTGCAATGAAGGAATATTTTAAGATACAATGTAAAGTACGAAGGAATTTTAGAGGGATGAATAGAGTAGCGGTAAATGGTGTTTTAGAGTAGTGGCCAGGGATAGAGTTTCTGGTGAAGATGCTCTAAGAGTATCTCTAGGTGACACTCTATAACACTGTTCATCTGAATAGAGTAGCTGCTGGAGGGAAGGAATCTTTTAGAGTGTAGTGTAAAGTGTGAAGAAATTTTAAAGGGATGGATAGAGTGTGGAGTGAATAGTGTTATAGAGTGGAAGGATAGAGGGTCAGCTGGAGATGCTCTAAGTGTTCAGCCAATACTAAGAATGCCTGCACTACATAATTAATGTGCTACTGAAAGAAGAAAAAAAGGCATGGCATCCATGGTTTGGTTGGTTGGTTGCAGGGGCGACATCATCTAAGAGCATCTCCAATGGTGCCATTTCAATTTGGATATAGGGTCTAACTCGGCATTTTTTTAGGTGGAAGAGAGAAAAGGAGAGAGAGATATAGGTCGACTACTAACTTACAATTAGACTATAAGCGATTTCAAGACACTTATTATCTATTACATGTGCCAAGATTTAATATTATGTATAATGTTATAGCTAATCCATTGGAGATGTTGTCTACATGCTATCTATTGATGACATGGTCATTTCTTATAGCTAGTGCCATCGGAGATGCTCTAATATGTTCAGTACATCTATGTAAAAAATGGAATAAAGAATTTTTCACTTGTTGACGTGTGGTTTCTACTAGGGTTTGGTCTCCGGAGAGGAAGACAGGGAGAGAGGAGATCGCATGGGCCAGGAACGGCCCTGGTTGGTTGAGCCGCAGCCTTTGTTCTTCCCTCGGGTCTTGCAGGTCATAGTCACTGGACTGGATTCGATCATACGCATCCATCTGCTTCTCTCGCAGTGGCCTTCTCGTCCTCTCTCCTGACAGCTGCGCGCGCCCTGTACGTAGTGCATGCAGTGCAGCTACGTCCTGAGCACAGCACAGCAGTAGCAGCTGCAGCTGCAGCTGGACATTTTTAGAGGATTCTTCCTTCCTCACCCCTCCAAAGGATAAATCCACCTCTCCACGCTCTTTAGGCGATGAGCGTCTTCATCAGCTACTCTATCGTCTTATTCTATAACACTATTCACTACTCCCTCTATTCAACACTCTAAGCTTCCTTCACACTTTACACTACACTGTAAAAGATTCCTTTCCTGCATCAGCTACTCTATCCCGAACTATAGTATTATAGAGTACCTGCTCTAGATACTCTAAGCCGCCCATGGCTATGCTCGGGGAAAACGCCGATCATGGCCACGTGCTAGAGTGGGCGGGGGGAGGGGAGGGGGGGGGTGAGGGGGCGCTGTCACCGTTCTTGCCGACCGTCGTCCCCCAACTCAGGGCTATACATGTGCCCTGAGCAAGACTGGGACAAGGCAAAAGATGAGAGAAGGATAAAAACCAGTAGTCAACTATATTGTTCAGGAGCGAAAGTCCTAGCTAGATTCTTCACCCTTGTAAACGCGTCCTTTGTAGCGTACTTTGTACTCAATCATTTTTAGAAATTCACTAGACATAGGATTATTATCTCTGTTGTGGGAGGTCTTAATTAGAATAAAATACCATGTCACTTCTTCTTGTGAGCAATCCATCCGTCAAGAAGTCGAGCCTTGGGTAAGGAGAGGTTGTCTGGTCCCCTAAACCAAGAAATATATAAGCTCGACATGTAGATTCTCCCGATCGTCGACAAATGTGTACTAGTGGGAGTGCGGATTTCCCACTACATATATGTTTTCCTACACAATTTGAGTCGCTCGACACTTGGATCGAGATTCAACGTCCAAGTGTGACCCCACCCCCTGTATCAATATAAAAACTCTTTTGTTTTATTTAAATTTCGCATTAGATCCTCCCCTCCTCTCTCTCTCTCTCCATCTCTCCCCTTTCACCTATCCGGCAGTCGGGCCTAGCGCCACCGCCCTCGCCACCACTGTAATGCGGAGCTCCACCATGGTCAGGACCCTTCCTCCCCTTATCTCTCATCCCTCCCTCCGATTTCTAGTCCTCCATCCTCCCCCTATGATGGTTGAACCACCGCACCACTGCACACACCATGATCAGGCGCTGCAGACCAAGGAATGTGGTGCAGCCAAGCGTGGAGAAGTAGTCCACGCCAGCGATGCCGGCCTGACTATGAGAGGAGAGGAAGGAAGAGAAGGGAAGAGACCTTATGAAATAATTCAATAGAGCAAAATGGTCCTTTTGCTAAATGACATCAGAGAGTGATCAGGGCAACTCTAGCAGCATGCCCAAGCCCCATGCCCTATCACTGTAGCAAACAGTGATGGGGCATGGAATAAAAAAAATAGAGTGTAAAAATAGTGATAGGGCAGTTGTTGGGAAGGTGAATAGGGATGGGGCAGCCTCATTTGGTGAGGTGTCACGTGAATAGGAATGGGGCAAAAAAGAAATGGGGCAAACTGCTGAAAATGTGCCCTGAGTAGGCGGGCACAGATCTTAGAGCAAAGATCTAACAGCGGATGGCATGTATGGAAACACATATGCATATGCATGCCGGAACACATTTCCGATACTAGCAGACCTGTTGCTGCCATTACCTTAAAAAAAAGGACCTGCTGCTGCCATGCCTGCCTACCTCACACACGGACCCGGAGATGTTCAGTTTGGTCGCAGCTGCTTGATTTGGATTTTGTACCCAGCTGCGCGCGTTATCCGCATGACTCAGATCACATGCATACTCTATCTGCAAACTTGAGTCCATATACGCTGGTCCTCGGTTTGTTAGCTTGGCTGCTCCGTCCATTATTCGCATGATGGCAAAGGAATACCTGACCACTACATATATATTTCCAGGATATATGATTGATTAGACGTGGGCCCTCAACGTTGAGGTCCACGAAGGATTCCTGTACTAGTCTATGTAAGTGCACACTATTATATAGCCGAATCATAATGCATACAATCGTACATAGTTGACCTAGATAATTAGCGGAAAATAATGTCCTTCCGCGAATTGTTTATAACAAGGGCCGACCAGGCCAAATGTCGATACAGCACAAAAGATAGTTCAGAGTACAATTTGAAAATCTTAGAGATAGCAAAAAAATCCTCCAACGGCTATACAATCTTGCAAGTGACTGGAGGAACACCCTAAACTCCATCCAGGCCGCTGTAGTCTACGTCTTCTTCTTCAAGGCAAGCGCAAGGTCTTTGGGTTGCTCTCCATCTAAAGAGTAAGTGAGTGCGAGGATAAGTGCGCAATCAAATCGTACTTGCGAGTTAACACTCACCTAATGCAGGTAATGATAAGGGCTCCAAGGAAGGTTAGGGTTTGTTTATTTACGTAAAGCCAATTGGAAATAATCATAATACAAATATATGACTTAGACACTTGAAATCCTTGTTAGGCAGATGTGTAATTAATGACTGAGTTGTGATTCCCGGATAACCCTTTTATCCAATTCTGTTTACCCTTGTACCATCCCCAAGCACGACCAGACCAAACATAACTTAGTTGGAACCACGGTTCCTGCTCTTTCTTCTTTTTCCCGCTATCATATTCCGGAATTTGGCAATCCTGTTATGGATCATCATTTCTGGATTGACGGTCCAGCGAGCACAGAACCTAGATCACCCTCAGTGGTGGCGTCCTTCCGCCTTCGCCTTGAGCTAGAGTTTCCTTCCAGGATCTCCTCGAAACACGCCACTGAACTCTACACCCGCACTACCGTACGATGGCCACGCGTTGTGTCAGACCGCATCAAACACTAGTTTCCAAATTAAGGGACACCTCCTGGTCCCACTTCTCATGGCCTGAGAGCCGGAGATCCCACACTCCACTCCCTGCCTCAATATCATTAGGTCCTCGATCTCCACGTCTAGATCCCACTCTAGACAATCAACTCATTTAGCCGGTCTCAGCTCGTGACTACTCCTTAGCACAGACCAAACTCACATCCCAACTACAAACCTTTATCCCATACCAGTTTAATTATATACCACTTCTTATTATGATATGAACAAATGTAGTAGTGAACTATGGTTCACCAATAAGGGCATTTATAGCTCAAACAAATTATTAATTAGACCTAAGCATGTTTAAGAAAGTTTTTACCCAAGGATTATAAATCCAAAAGTTTAGCTTGTTTATTGGTGGCAAACAAAGGATATGACTATCAAGGCAGTCATAGCATGATATTCAAGATAACCATAGCATGGTAATTAAACTTATCAAGAGTCATGGCATGTGTATAACATGATTAATGAGCTAGATATTTCCACAAATCATAGAGTATGCATTTTTCTAAGTTGAATCAAAATAATTTAAGTAAAACTGGGTAGGATATGAAGTAAGGATGTTAAATCGCCTTATCCTGAGGCATGATACTCTTCTTCGATGTCTTTAAATCGTCCTTTCAGATCCTCGGCGTCTAATCAGGAAAAATAAAGGCGGTGCATAAACATATGCAAAAAGAAATGATGCATGGATGCAGGAAAAATACTAATATCGACATCTAGCGTTCCATTTCTCAAATAAGGTAGCAAAGATCCTACGTGTCACCATATGATATGTATGAGCATGCTTCAAATACCCTTAAGTACCTATACCCTTGCTGGAAAATAATTTTTGAAAATTATTAAAGTTTACAAAATATTAAATCTATAAAGCTTTTAGGGGTTTTCTTTTATTTGCTAATTTTTACAAGAAGTTAATTAGGTTAAATTTTTTCTTAAGTTGTTCCTGTGTTGGAAAAGTTTTTGTGAAGATTTGGAAATTTTTCGAGTTCAACAAGTATTTTAAATAAAACTAACATATTTCTAGCAATAATAATACTTAAGGAAAAGGTTTAAATATCTTCTATATTAAATTTCCATAGCACAAAAATTAATGTAAATCTGCTAACTAATTTTCCTAGGTCCAATACTACATCTAGTATTTTCTGAAATTTTATTGAGATTTTTGGAAGCCATAAAATAATTTAAATAAATAGATAGGATCATATTAATGTTTCTAAAAAGGGCTAAACTAGGGTTATTGCTATTTTACAGGCGCAATAGATTATTGAGTTATAATTTTATTAGACCCAACCTGCTACCTAGTATTTATCATGAATTTTTCAATACTTTAAAAGGTGTCTAACTATTTTTATAAAATCATTTATACCTACTAGAATTATTAAAATAGGAAAAGGCTGGAAATTTCTAAACAGGAATAGGCTAAAACTAACACTGTGTGGCTTAGGGGCGGTCCAGTCCGTAAGCGAAATCGTCCCGACCGAAGCCTATAAACAAAAGGTGTAAACCAGGAGTATGTCTCCACTAATACTGACGGGTGGGGTCGCGGACCCACATGTTAGTGGCTATTAGGGCTGAACGCGGGAGATTTAAATGCTAAGAACAGTTAGCGGGGGGTCCCACATGCCAGCGACCCACACGCACGGGGCTCGGAAGCATGACACCACTCTAACGTCAAGCGTCTTATCCAAGACGGAGCTCTGACGAGGCTTCGGTGATGAAAAGATGGCACTACAGTTCACTAGGGAGGGTGTACGTGATCTCTATGGGTTCAACAAGACATGGTGAAAGACGTGTCGCCAGAGTTAATGCCAATGGCGACCCAAATACGGCGGCGCCATGGCTGAGGCGGCGGTAAGCCACGGGAAACGAAGCATGCGGCGACCTAAGGGTCTTACGCCACAGTTAAGTCATGCCTGAGTATCTAGAGCCTACAAGGATTGTTACCGAGCGATCGGTTGGAGACAGGAATGGCCGGAGTGAGCTGGTGACGGCGACACCGAAAGGAGTCGAAGCAGGGGATCGGGGGCAGGGAACTCTAGTAAGGCTCCAGTCGATTGCTCCCAGGGGAGGGTCAAGCGTGTTGCAAAGGTGGTGTAGACAGAAGGAATGTCCACAGGGAGTCGCTGGCAATGAGAAATCGAAAAGAGGCGTTCGGAGACTCGATGGCGGGAAAGAGGAAGGAAGGAATTGGGGTCGAGTCAGGGAGTTAAATAGAGGGGGAAACGGCTGGCAGGGCGAGGGAGGAGGAGCTCGAGTCACGGGGCTCGAGGGAGGAGCGGTGACGAGACGACGCCCCACGGTGATGATTTGGGTGGCGGGCGCCGCGCCATGGCAGCAAAGTGGGCGCGAGGCGCGATCACGTGGCGTTGAGGTCAGAGGGCCGCTAGGCGTGGCAACTGCGAGGCACGCCAAATAGGCTACTAAAGAAGCAGCGGCTTGTGTGCGGGCAAAGGCAGAGGCGTATATGTGAGGTGGCGCGGACAGCGATGTGACGCGTGCGCCATGCCCGAACAAAGCGACACGCGTGCAAATGCAGCAGAGAGAAGGAAGAGAGAGAGGAAGTAAATTTGGATGATTTGGCCGATGGGCCTGTGGTTGAGAAAATTGGGCCAAGCCCAACAAAAGGGAGGTTTAGAATTTTGGCAAATTTTTTAAATTAAATTTGATTTGAAATTTTAAATTTTGAAAATTTTTTGAATGGTGAATACATTTTGGGCTGTTACACTAACTAGTAGTCGCATTCTCTCATGGTTTATTTAGTTTAACCCCATAATCTGCAGCTAGAGACCAACAAATAAGCTATTTGCCTCATGTATCACAGGCGCAAATTTAGAGAGTTCGAAAAACTGTCGTGACTGTTTCGGAACCACGAGGCTTTACGGTCAATTATATACGTTGTGTTTTAAAGTTCGTATGTTACGACAAGTAGAAACTGTCCACGGGTAATTGTCTGACCCATTCATTCCAGCTAAAAGGCAAGTTATCGGTTGATTGGCGCGTATTTTGGCCAAATTAGTAACTAGGACATGGAAATCGACAATTTTACATGCAGATCAAAACGCAATTAAGCTGGTCCACGTTAATTTTCAGCAGCTTAATTTCTTCCGTGCATCGAGGAGATACGCTGTTATAAAACCGGACGTGATGTGATCTAGAAACGACACATGAGACACGATATTTGGTTACGCACTTCGCCTTTCACCTATATTTGTGGGACATGACTATGGGTGCTCCTCCCTACCAACCAACGTAGCATATCAGCCGCCCAGGCCCCGGCCACAGCTCGGCCGAGACCTCATGGCTACGCCGCCATCTTAATATTTCGAGATTCTGTAGTGGTGCCTTTATATAGGGCGGAGGACTACGAGTCAGACTCTAACTCTTAATCCTATCCACCTAATTTATAACTTAGAGTCCATGTAATCTAACTCGTACATATATTCGACACAAACTCCTGACCTACACGTACGTGAATACATGCACGCTCAAACCTTCAGGCTCAAACCAAGATTCTCCTGCAGAACACAGATGACGACACGTCGCTTTCCCCGTTCCAATTAAAAAGCGACGTCTCTTCAATTGTCGCTGGGTCTCTCGACGGCGACGTCTGCTTAACCCTAATCCATTTTGTCCGTGGAATTTAGATACAAGATTGCAGGGTAGTCGATCGATCACTTTAATTGGACAAATTTAATCTGTTCAAGCGAAAGCACGATGTATACAACTGTCTGGCTAGCGAGTAAAACGAATTGCATTATTGTGAGTGGTACCACCTGTTCTGTAGCTAGCCAGTGAGTTGTCGCTGTCGGTGCTTCCAGAATGTGCACACTCTTCTCCGACGTGTTAATTGTTCTCTCTCTCAGCTGGTAGGAGTAGTTGCTAAGACCTTCTCGAATCCCCCTTCCGAACTTCAAGAGATTTCTTTCACCGTTCTAATTTAGAAGTAATTTTCTTTTTTATTTTTTTAAAAGAAATTTTCTCTATTTTTTCTATATCGTTCTTTTCGAAGAAGTGATTTTCTTTTTTATTCCCTTTAGAAAGGGATTCTCTATTTTCTTATATCATTCTCTTCGAAGAGATGTTGTTGAAAGTGGTGGAAAATAAAAACGACGAATATGAGGAAGAAAATAAAAAAGGAGACGAAATGAAGAGAAAATAGTTAGAGATAGTCTAAGGCTGGCCATGGATCGATGAGCATCCGAGTCTTGGACTCATGGGTGATGAGCTATACAGTACAACTATGCTATGATGTGCCAGGAAATCAAGGAAATGAGGTCGACGTGGCATCGAGAATGACCTCTACAAAGACACATATTCAGACGCATGCTTGCTTGCTAGCTCGTTATTGAGTGGTGCATGCGTGCTGCTTCGCGCGCGTCAAGCTCCTAGAGACTAAAAGAGCGCAACTTCTATGCTCCCGTAAGAAACTTCCCGTCTTCTCTCCCCCAGCGCCAGGATGGTCACCGCCGGCGGCAGCGGGGATGGCGGCCTCCGTCGCCGAGCCGCGTCGCGCCGCCGAGTCAAGATCGCGCCATCGCCACGAGGCGCCGAGGCCACACCGGCGTGGTCGCAAGGCGCCGAGGATGGTCACCGGCGGCGGCGGATGGCGGCCGGCTCGGTGGAGGCAGCACGTATCTCGATCCGCAGTGGACGGCTAGGATAGGACGGGGAGTTCTATACCTATGCGTGGATGTATTTTCGAAAATCCAGTGACGGCCGTACGTGCGTGCGTGGCTAGGAGGTGATTAACTGATCAAAACTGTTGAGAAACCGACCGGCCCACGAAGGCCCGGTATTGGCCCATGCCGAAACCCTAGAAGTGCTCTATATAAGGAGGGAGGGTTTCCCCATTGTATATATATGAGAAAGCAATAAAGCATCGTTTTCCTCCTACATCTGTGTTCAATCTGTGATTGTGATTGTCTTCGCGTGTGAATCGACAACCTCGGACTACACCGTAGCGTGGTTGTCAACACGATATCGCGACGAACGCCGAGGATCGCAAGACGCCGGGGATCAAACGACGACGCCGACGCATTATCGACATCGAATCGCCATCACGCCCGAAGTCTAGTCAGACCACCGACCGATCGTCTCTACGCGACAATCGTCAATCCCTATTTCGATTCACGAAGAACGAAGGTAAAAGAAAAATTGAATCAGAGGAATTGAATCTGTATACATTACATCTATTTTTAATAGATTAGTAATAGAAAAGAAGGGTAATATGTGTGCCCTCGGCGCCGCCGATGTGACCGTAGCACACCCAAATGGCCGCCACGCCTTCTGTCGCGTGCCCTCGGCACCGCCGTCGTGTGCCCGTAGCACACATACCAGCCCGGCCGCCACGCGCTCTGCTGTGGCGCCACTCGCCCCGTCCTCCACGCCGCAGCTGCCGTGCCAAGACGCAACACCGCCCCATGCACCGCCGACAAGAAGCCGCGTGCGCACACATAAACATCTCGCTCTGCGCGACGACGCGACATGCAAGGCCGAAGCGCCGTGCACGGCGTTACCGCTTGGCCGCCACCGCGCCAGAGCACCACCACGCGACGAAGCCGCCGCCCGCTATGTAGGCGTCGCCGCCGTATCGCATTGGCACCCGACGCCGACCGCCGTGCTTGAAGCCGCCAGATCGCGCCGCCAGAAGCGCCCGCCGCCGCTTTGTGCCTGCACGGCACCGCCGCCGGCACACGTACCATGCTCACCGCCGCCCACAATCGCCCCAGCTGCGCCGCGACGTCAGAAGCGCCGTCCGAACGCTTCGCCGCCTCCACCCGCCGCGATGTTCGGCGCGCGCTGCGCTTGTTCTTCTCGCAAGACGAACGCAGCGGCCGCGGCGGTGAGGGAACCCTAGAAGCCCCACCGCGTTGATAGGCAACACGGGCCGGACCGCCTCGTGGGCCGGCCCACTATTGAGAGGAGGGGCGACGGGACCTGCATGGACCATGAAGGCCAGCACGGGAGGAAAGGCCGTGGTGGGCCAAGCCATATGGGCCGGTGGAAAGAGAAACAAGAAAAGGTTGGAGCGCGCGGGACTGGCCGTGATGGGCCGTGTGGAGAGAAAAACCAGAGGAAAAGAAAAAAACCCATGGGCCATTTTTTTTGCATTTAGGCCCTTAAAATTGCATAGAAATTTCTCTGTAATACTGAAAGTTACGAAAACCCCCTGGAAATTGCTGAAATTGTAGAAAATACATTTCTTAGCAAAAAAAAGGGCCTCAGGATTTTGAATTTTAGTCCCGTTTTTGAATTTGAAGCTCTCTTTTACTGTTTTCATGCTTATTTTATGAATTTTGACATGATTGCATGAATTTATTGCTTTAGTTTACTGAAATCATGAGAAAATTAAAATTTCACAACCATCATCCGGATTACATGTAGTAATCTAATAAAAGAATTTAATGAACATGCAGATGACAGGCATCGTGTACCGTGAGTTTCAGGAACTGGCCCCGCATGGTCATAATTATCTCACGTGGGCATCGATGTAAAGATCGTGCTCGAAGCAAGAAGCTCGATCGCCATCGCCTAGGGTCCTCAAAGGACGAGCAACCCTGTGGGAGTAGAACGATCAAGCTTTGCATTTTCTTAGGCACCACCTCTCACCACTCAAGAATGAATATATGGTGAGGGAGTGCACTTGAGCTATGGAACGCACTCGAAGCGATTTGAAAAGCTCAAGTATACTATCCTCGCCTGAGCTGGCAGATTGGAGCCACCGAGGTTTGCAGACTATAAGATCGTGGTCGAGTACAACTCCGCTTTGCATAGGATTTGTACCAATCTCACTCTCTGTGACAAGAAGATCACAGACGAAGAAAAGATTGAGAAAACTCTCTCTACCTTCCACCCTAGTGCTATCCAGGTTGCCCGCAGCTATCGACAGGACGCATACAAGGAATATAGCGAACTGATCGATGAGATGTAAGTTGCGGAATCGCAGGATGAAGTTCTTCGCAAGAACTTTGTCTTGCAACCAGGAAAGGGCAATGGCACAGAAGTCAATGCCAATAGCTACAAAGTAAAGAAGCCCAATCAAAGGAATAGGGGCCAAAAGGGAGGAAAGGGAGGAAAGCTTGACCGTAAAAAGCCTAATGCCCAAGAGAAGTCAAATGACAAAGAAAAGCCACCGGTCAAGCCGTATGGAGAACAGAACCAGACGTGCTTCCATTGTGGCACTTGGGGACACTGGTCGAAGATTTGCCGGGACCCAAAGAAGTCGTCGCTGCATTCCAAGCTAAGAAGGAGGAGAAGGGCAAAATGCAAGCCGTGGCGCACTTCGCCATGGCAGACGACGATGACGCCTTGGATGCTCCTGACACCACAACCCCACCTAATGAAGGGGAGAAGACCTTTGTTGATGACATCGAGGCAGAAGTGGATGCCCTCTTCACTGAATCAATTTAGTGCATGAATAGCACCTTCTAGTTCTTTTATTTTGGATGGTAGTAGTCATTTGTGAACATTTGAATAATGAATTGTAAGCTCTAGAAGAGCAAACTATTATTTTCTCATGGTTGGACATGCAGTCTATTTTTTCAGTACTCTATTTTGCAAGCAATAATTATGCCACTATTTTGATTGGAATTGTATTGTATCTTACTAGAACCGTAGCGCCTAATGGAGGAAATCCAGATTGTCGATAGTGGCACGACAAACACCATCTTGAGAGAGACCAAGTACTTCCAAATAATCACTAAGAACACTGGAAGCATTACTACAATCGCAGCAAGAATCCGTGTATAATAGGCTCCTAAGAGGCACAATTACACCGCTTATGAGTACTACCCGAATATTGAAGAAGCACTCTGCACCTGAATTTACAAGAACTCTCTTAAACTTCAAAGACATCCGTGCTAATGGGTTTCACGAGAAACATCTCAAGAAAATGGCAAAGAATATCTATGCATCATGAAGTATACAGGATGTGAAAAGATGGTAGCAGAGAAATTTTCATATGAAAGCGGGTTGTACTACACAAGAATAAATGCACTCGTAGTGTATACTTCTCAAAACCGCTTTTAGAAGCTCAATTATTTTTCTTTGGCATTGCCGCCTAGGCCACCCCGGTCTTAGAATGATGAGGAATATAGTAAACAACTCGCAAGGCCATAACTTGAATGTTAAAAATTTCTCAAATCAAGAAGATTTTGTGTGCCCGCATGTGCCCACGGAAATTAATAACTCGCCATCCATTATGAAAGTAAGAGATAAAATCCTCGCATTCCTAGAACGCATCCAAGGATATTTGTGGTCCAATTCAGCCCTTATCCGACCATTTAGGTACTTCAAGGTGCTCATTGATGCGCCCTCAAAGTGGTCGACGCTCGCTTATTATCCACCGTAAATCATGCCTTTGCAAAACCGATCTCGCAGATCATTAGAATTAAGAATACCTTCCCGATCATCGAGTGAAGTCCATTAGAATGGACAATGCCGAGAATTTACTTCAAAGGCATTTGATGATTATCGACAAAGACTAGGCATCGCAGCTTGAGCACTGCACCTCATGTCCACACGCAAAATGGGCTAGCAGAGGCTTTGATCAAGAGAATTAAGTTCATTGCCCGGCCGCTTTTGCAGAGTTGTAACTTGCCCAATACTTGTTGGGGACACGCAATCCTGCACGCAGCAGCACTCATCAATCTTCGACCATCAGCCTACAACATCCATTCACCAATGCAACTAGTGCAAGGGTTCATACCGAAACTTTCCCATCTTAGAAAGTTTGGATACATGGTATATGTACCGATACCAGCTCCACAGCGGACTGCTATGGGCCCACTCCGTAAACATGGGATATATGTCGGATTTGAAAGTGCATCTATCATCCGATATTTGGAACCTATGTCTGGAGACTTGCATACGGTCCGGTTCGCTGACTGCATTTTTGATGAGGATAATTTCCCGTCATTAGGGGGAGGAAACCAACCTTTGGATGAAAAATGTCGAGAAATCATATGGCATTCCACTCGTATCCCCGCACATGACCCCCGTACTAATGAAGCAAATCAGAAGTCCAGAAGATAATTGATTTGCAAAACCTAGCAAATGAACCGCCGATCATTTTTGTGATCCAAGAGCGTGGTCAAGTCGCATGTACCGCCGAAATGCACCGAGAGGATTGAAGTACCAAAGAAAATAGAAGGTACCGAATCCTGCTCAGAGGCCTCCAAACGAAAAACAAAAGAACGGAACTCGCTCCTCAAACCCGAAGTACTCGGAGACGCCCGGGGAAAGAAGGGCAAGGGACTTACCCTGACCTATCACAAAATGCCCCAAAGAAAGAAGGGAGCCAGTTGAGACTGCACCGAAAGAAGCCCGAGGAAAGGGCAATACCAGACTTGAATCTTCCATCAAGGAAGTCGCCCGAAAAAATGTGCGCACACATAGGCGAAGAAAGCTAAAGGAACTTGCCCCGTGATGGGAAATAGCGGAGGAAGGCAAGTAGAAGTGCAAGAAGAAGCACCCCATGATGAAATGGCCATAAATTATGTATTAACGGAGAATATATGAATAGAGCAATGTACCAATGTAGATGCATATTTTGCAAAGAAAATTGCCACCATCATCGACCACGATCCCGAGCCCGCATCTCTCGCGAATGCAAGAAAAGGCCGGATGGGAAGAATGGAAGAAGGCAATATCTCGCTGAATTGATCTCTCAATAAAAGAGAGGTGTTTGGGCTCAGATGTCGCACACCTCCCCATATTCACCCGTGAGGTCATAAATGGGTCTTTGTTCTAAGAGGAATGAAAAGAATGAAATTGTAAGGTACAAAGCAATTTGGTTGTTCAAGGTTTCACTCAACGCCCCGGAGTTGATTATGAAGAAACCTACTCCCCGGTCATGGACGGAATAACCTTTAGGTACTTGATCTCAATGGCAGTCAACTTGAAGTTGGAAATGAAATTGATGGATATTGTAACAGCATATCTTTAAGAAAACTTGGATTTGGACATATACATGAAAGTCCCAGAAGGTATCCCTGTCCCGAACCAAGATAGAGCAAATAGAAATCTATACAAATGTGAAACTTGAGAAATCACCGATGGACTCAAGCAACAGAAGAATGTGGTATAATCGCTTGAGTGAATTTCTCTGCGAAAAAGGCTACACAAACAATGAAGATTGTCCCTGTGTATTCATACAAAGATCCCCGAATGGATTCTGTAAAATATCTGTCTACGTGGATGACTTGAACATCATCGGGACAAAGAAAGAGATAGAAGAAGCCTGCTCATACTTGAAGTCTAAGTTTGAAATGAAAGACCTGGGAATAACTAAATTTTGCTTGGGCCTGCAGCTCGAGCATGTGCAAGGTGGAATCTTGGTACACCAATCATCCTACACCCAGAAGGTGTTAGAAAGATTTGGATTTGAAAAGGCGTATCCCGCAAAAACCCCAATGGTCGGAAGGTCATCAGAAGCGCACTCAAGACCCATACAGCCTAGAGAAGAGGGGAGGAAGTCCTGGGATCGAAACCCCATACTTAAGTGCAATTGGTGCGCCATGTACCTCGCAAACAAAGACTAGGCCGGACATTATGTTCGTCAGAATTTGCTGGCTCGGTACAGTTCAGAGCCAACCAAAAGACATTGGAAGGGGATCAAGGACATCTTCAGATACCTTCAAGGAAGAAAGGATCTTGGCTTGTTTTATGGAAGAAATCAAGAATTGAATCTAGTTGGCTATGCAGATGCAGGATACCTGTCTGACCCGCATACTGGTAAATCACAAACCGGATATGTTTTCCTTTGTGGTGGGACGGCCATTTCATGGAGGTCGTCCAAGCAGACACTTGTGTCAACTTCTACAAACCACTCGGAAATAATTGCCCTATATGAAGCCTCTCGGGAATGTGCTTGGCTTCGAAGAATGGCTCACCACATTCAGAAGTCATGTGGACTGAATATTGAGCAAATCCCCACAATAATCTATGAAGATAATGCAACTTGTGTTGCTCAAATGTAAATGGGCTATGTGAAAAGCAACCTGACGAAGCATATTAACCCCAAGTTCTTCTATGCTCATGAAATACATAAGACGAATGAGATCAAGATATTGCACACTAAGTCATGCGAGAATTTAGCTGATTTATTCACTAAGTCTCTCCCAGCATCTACTTTCGAAAGGTGCGTGAAGGGAATTGGAATGAAAAGGCTTAGAGAAGTGCAGATTTCAGGGGAGAATCTTCACATACTCCAAAGTAAATCTTAGACATATAGTCTAAGTACCCAAAGGAATGTCACGAAGACGACTTGAAAATTGGGTGAATTGTACTCTTTTTCCCTTAGTGAGTTTTCACAGAAGTTTCTCACATAAGGTTTTTAACGAGGCAATTCATGCAGCACAAGGCGTATGTTATGTACTCTTTCTCTAAATTTTTTCCACTGGGTTTTTATGGAGTTTTAACGAGGTATATGCATCTCGCGGCAAAGGCCAAAGGGGGAGTGTTGAGAAACCGACCGGCCCACGAAGGCCCGGTATTGGGCCATGTCGAAACCCTAGAAGTGCTCTATATAAGGAGGGAGGGTTTCCCCATTGTATATACATGAGAAAGCAATAAAGCATCGTTCCCCTCCTATATCTGTGTTCAATATGTGATTGTGATTGTCTTACGTGTGAATCGACAACCTCGGACTACATCCGGTAGCGTGGTTGTCTAACAAAAACTACGCTTTTCAGATGAAAGATTAATTAGTTGCTCCTGTAGCATTTCTCAGAAACCATTTGGCAAACGTATACATGTACTGGTATGCTTCGCAGGGGTTTATACGAGAAATCAAGAAACTCGAGCAGCTAAAGCACTTAAGACCAGAGACCGACGCACAAAATATAAGAGTCAAATCACGAAACTACAAAGGCCAAAACTTTTAATGCCAAAGACCTATGCACGAAATATAGAAACTTGAGGGGTTGAAACGGTAAAAGTCATAGACCTACACCGCTACACGTTAGATCGGGGAGCTACGAGAGCCAAAATACAAAATACGTAAAAAAAAAGGACAAGAGAACATATTGCCATCACCAGCGCCTACCCCTCCTTGCTCCCCTCCTTGCTTTTAAGCAGCGGAGATACTACACTTTAGCTCCGCACTGAACAACCTTGTTCCAAGGCGTTTTTGGTGTCTCCGACGTTACACCATATCTAACCATTTTTTTTTTATTTCGTTCCCTTCCTTGTTCTCTTTTCTTTTATTTTTTTTATCATCCCTAACGACATTCCTTCAAAGAAAATGATATAGAGAAAGAGAGAGAATACATTTCTAAAGAAAATAGAAAAGAGAATCCCTTCTAAAAGGAAACGGTGAAGGAAATTTGTTAAAATGTTGAAGTGAACCAAATTCCCTTCGTGACGAGAACGTGTCCCGTGACGAGACTCCGTTAGAGATTGCCTTACCTTCCTTAATTATGTACTATACCCTAATCTTGCCCTCTCCAACCTCTGAAATCCGTCTTTAGGATTCATCTCGATCCCTGTCTGCCTCCAGGTGAAACCTCCCCATTCCCATGCATCCTTCTTTAAGACTCTCATGATTTCTTGTTAAAAAAAACCTCTAATTTTTAATTCCCCTCTGAACGACGTTTTAAAATATGTGCGGCTCTTTCATGCGACGACTCAGAATGTTAACAACCGGTAAATTAATGGTACGTCCTTGTCGCTGTTCTGGACAAACAGGTGATTGAACAACTGCTCTCGAAATGGAACAAATTGCTCCTCAGCTATTTGTGGCCTCGGTTCGAAAAAATAAATCACTTGCTGACGCCCTAGCTTCATGGTAACAAAAATGGATACATGCATGACATGACATTTCATGGAACATCACACTGAACATGCTCAAGGAATTTGTCGAGCTAGGTTTGGCACAAGGTGTCTTCGGTTTCATTACCCCTTGCATGGCTACATTCAAGATACAACCATTTGGCACGTCTCTCAAATTAATGGACACTAGTTGAATGCCCGTGCGTTGCAATAGAATTCTAAAAAATGATCACGAAGCATATCTTTATATACGAAATTAAATATATAATTTGCATAGATTCAGCTTACAAAATTTTATCGTAAGTCACACAACACCCAAATCAAACTTCTTTCTACTTAGATCAATGTTGAACTACCTAAATAAGATCACCTACGGTCAGGCATCATTACTCACAACTACACAGAGCATTATCACAAGCCATGGATAATCAGTTCATTGAGATAAATGTGGATCAAACTTAGAACCCATCCAATAGATTTGTTTAGCAGCACTGACTTCCAATGCTTGATGTATTGTGGCAATTTACTGGCTATTGCAATGCTTGATGTCAGAACTGTTTGTTTCCGTTTTTGTGCGAGAAATGGAAATAGGGGCGAGGCTTCTTTTCAAAAAAAAAAAAGAAAACTGGCAATACCAGCTGAGTTAATCAATTAATTAAAAATTAACATAAACTGGTACAATGAAGTATCTTTCGTTTCTCGTTCTTGAGGAAGCGGAGGCCCTAGGAGGCTGACCAAGACGGGAGGAGGTCCAGGACAAAGTAAATCAGCTGAGTATTTACATACAACTAAAAAAATCAAAGAAGACAACACTAACCTTCAGGCAGTGCTAATTTATGGATATCTCTATCATAAAAGTACAAGTGTGGAGCTTACAAAATACCTGCTCATAAATTAACCATGAGCTAAAGAAAGTAATGTAGTGTCATCTAAAATTACACCCATATATATATAAATATAACGCTGGCCTTGCATATTTCTAATTTTGCACTAATAGAATTTGCCGTCATTAAGAAACACAAGCACCACAAAAAGGAAAAGAAAATAGACAAATTTTGGAGCGATTTAACAGAAATTTGTTGCTTTTTGGAAGCATTGCATATCTCGACCACAGGAACTGTTCTTGAATTGCTATGGGTGATCATAAAACAAAGAGAGTGATGGTTCCTCAATTCTCATCTCTCGACCCCTCAAACGGAAGAGGGTTGCACCCAGGAAAGCAAACACGGAGCTCCAATTAAAATAAACCAAGGGAGGTACCAATACCACATTGCAATCACAAGACGTTGTGAAACCAGTGCTCATTCTGATCTATAATCTTATTTTGCACGGTGTCAAATATTAACGTAAACCAGCTTAGAACAATGATAAATGATCACACAGGTCAATTGAGTTTACTCCACTATTCCAGCATTGCAGTATCATTTATTTCCAACAGGCTCCTCTTCTCAAATATTCGCTATAATTCCAAAGTATTGATAGTCCAAGTCTCCAAGATAAAATAAAGAAAGTAAACAACTACCATTGATTTTCCAACAAGAGAAGAGAGGGAAATCCTCAAATCTCTACTATAATCTTAAAGAGTTGATAGTCCAAGATAATAAAGAAAGTAATCAACGTAAGAACGAAGCATCATATATATATATTTTTTGCTTTGTGGCTTTGTCTCATTACTCTCAAGAACAGGCCAGTATACACTGATAATTCAACACGACAAATTCATATTCAGGTCCTCAACACTCAGTAGTCAATAATAAACCACATCACTACGTGAAATCTATGAGATAACTCTGCAGATCTTTGCAAAAGTCGGCACATCAATCAAAATCAACAATAATACCCATAGATCGCGCTCTGTAACAAGGAACCGCAGAAGAAATAGGCTAGGCTAAAACAAGACCAAATCGAGACCAATTCCATCTATCGGAACTTGTCGAGCACAAGAAGCCTACCAGATCTCGTCGTCCGCCGCCTCAAACCCTAGATCCGGTGCCCTAAGGAAGGATAGCACTGGCAGGCGCAAGCTTTCGCTTAGCGGCGTCGGCATCGCCGAGGAAGAGATCTCGGGCACACAAAGATGCTGCCGGCGCTGGCGACGATAGCCCCGCCGACGAGCAGCCGTAGATGATGAGCGACGCGATGGATGTGAAGAAGAAAGCCACGAACGAGGCCACGACGAGCCCCAGCAGCTGTCTCGCAATCGGAGAAGGTACGGCCAAGAGCGCCACGGCCGGTCGGAGGAGCAGAAGAGGTAGAGGAAGCACCAGCGGCGAGGAGGCCCAGGAGGATGAGGAGCGAGAAGGGTGCGCCAAAGCGCGCGCGGCAAGTGCGAAGGTCACCACGGGCGTAGTTCAAAGTGAAGTAGGCGAGGTTGCGGCGCAGGCGGGAGGTGGCGTCGGCGAGGGAGTCCACCGCGAGAACGCCGAGCGGTCGAGCAGCTCCGGCCCACGGCCGCTGTCTGACAATGAGCACTGCTGGCCGCTCGAGATCTGCTCAGAAGAGCCGAACACCGGTGTGGCGACGGCGGCGTCGGATCCGCCCCGCCGATGATCGGGTCGGGACGAGCTGCATGGCAGCGGGTTGGTCACCGGAGGAGAGAGAGAGAGGAGTGAAATGAATGGGGGATTGGAAGCTTTTTGGAGAAGGGGAGGAGGAGGGGGGAGGTGACCGTTGGGTCCCGACACGCCCGCGGAGGAGGAGGCGACGGCGGTGGTGAATGCGTTGGGAGGTGGTGACGGTTGGAGGCGGCGTCGGGAGCAGGGAGCAGTAGGGTTGCGGGAGTGGAGAGATAGGCGCATATTTGGTCTGTTGGTCGCGAGATGGACGGCTGAGATCGCAAGTTGGTGAACTCACCACCACCACCACCATAAGACAATTTAGAATAGTAGAGATTACTCGGCTAGTTCAGCCTACCACCTTCACTGCCATGCATGGTGCAAGTGCAACCCTCTCCCCTTCTTATGCGATTATTTAACGGCCTTGGGCTCCTTCTAAATGCAAGTAATTATTGGCTTGATTGGCTAGCAACAACCCAAAAGAAAGTTCTCACAGTTGATGATCTGCTGGTTCGCTCTCGGCCAAATAGTTAATTGTGTCCGCTCTGCGCGCTATATGAATCTTCAAGCGATAAGCCATCTGTCGTGGCCCTCAACCTCAATCCTTCCACATCGACCAAAACCCGACCCCCTCCAATGGTGGATAGATGATGTAATACCTAGATGCCGGAGCAATGTGTGTTCTATTGTCAACTCTGTCATCTTGGTCATACTCTAGAGACTTTGGAATGAGTGAAATGCACAACTTTTCTGTTGTCAAATTTGGATTCGATTATCAGTTCCAGTTTTTTGAAGCTACTGTTCAAAACGGTCAAAGTTGTGTTTCAGTAAAATTAATCAGATAATTTCAGCACCAAGAACACCATTATTCAACTTATCAAGAACTACATTCGTTTTTCGGCTCAGGCAAGGCGCGAAGCATATATTTCAACTACTTCCATAGATGCCTTGTTTAGCCGCAGCTTTTTTTTTCTCATCATGGTTTATGTTCTACTCCCCACTTTTCTTTTTTAGGTGTTCTCCTATGTTAAAATTATTCAATTATTTGCTAAAACTGAACATCGAGAGCTTCGAAAAGTGGCTTTGAGTAGCCGGAACTAATAATCAAAACCGGACTTATAGTTTTTATCTAGGAACTTCAGGATTTTTGAGAAGCGGCTTCAAAAAATTAGAATAATAAAAGCTAATCAAATAATTTAAGAAAAAAACCGTCAAGAAAAACCTAGCTAGATACACCAAATAGCCTTGTGCTTGTAATATATTTCTCCTCATGTATTCTTATTCGCCTTCATGTGCTTTTTCGAAAAAGGTTTTCCTCGTGAAATTCATGTATTCTAATAATCTGTTTTGCTATGTGTTTTCTAGTAAAAAAATAGTACAATTTTTTTAAAAAAAATAACATAAGGAACATATTAATACTCCAACCAAGCATTTTAAAATGCTTAATAATGATGGTAATTTAAGAATCCAACCGTTCTTCAAAATAAAACCTTATGGCCTGTTTGGATACATAGTTTTTGAGAAAACATGATTTTATAATAATAAAGTTTGCAATTGTGTACATATGAAAATCATGATTTTACCAAACTTCATTAAACTCTGATATTCATTGGAACTATTACCTGTTTGGATACGTGGTTTTTAGCATGATAAATTTGACCAAATACAAAAGTCAGTAAAAGCTAACCCACGAAAACTTTAGCTAGAAATGTTGTTTCAAACACTCAAAAATATCATAGTTTATACCAAACCAGAGTTATGAAAATAGAGTTTTCTTGGGTATCCAAAGATTCCATAGTATTGAAAAATAGTTTGTTGCCAAACACAGCCTTAGTATTTTTTTTTTAGGCTGCTCTCTCGAAATGCACTGCGATCATGTGATTTGTGAATGAATAAAAGACGGCAACTCATTTGAAGTTCATTCTTGAAACAATACTTTCTTGTCTGTTTATAATCGGGACCACGAAATTATTGCATGATTAGACACCTCAGAAAAGTTTAAAAGAGCTACCTAGCGATGAATATAGTCAGAAATATGGGCCAAGTAAGGTCATACACTTTGCTCCCTCAAAATATACCACATGCAACCAACGAATGAATCTAGCCAGGATGTCAGACGAGATTCGATGCGTTGTTGAAACCAAGTTCGGTCGTTTGGAACAGGAGAACATAAAAGTGCGGGAATTAGAAAAGCATGCATGAATAGGAAAAACATAGGAAGCAAATAAGGTTTCGTGTACAGTTGAATCCATTGGAATTTTTCCTGCTTGGATGAATTCACAGGAAAAAGGTGCAAGCATAGGGATACAGAAATATATAAAGGAATTTTCTAGGTCTAGACGCATGTTAATTCTCTTTTTAATCTATGGATTAAGACATTTCATCTGAAATTTAGGAACTTATCATTCCATCATACGAAAGAAATATATTGAAAATTTTCCCATAGAATTTCTATATTTCTATCATGCATAATTTGTCTATCTTTTTTTGAGCAAAGGGGCAGGGGAGCTGCCTTGTATTGATCAAAATAGTAGAAGATTACAGGGTGGGGGGTTTTAGGACCCCCGAGGGTAAAAAGGGCAAGCTAACTAATTGATTACAAAAGACGCACCTGCGGCATTCCAAAGCCACAGCTCGTCTAACAAAAAAAGGAGGAAAGCTAGCTTGGGCCGGTCGATGAGGCGGAAGATGCGGTTGTTTCGCTCTAGCCAAAGGTGCCAGACAGTGGCAGAGATAATGGAGAGGGCACTCGGTGGAGGTCCTCTCTGGATGATGTCTCAGAGCCCACCGGCTTGGCGAGGTTGTTTTTATGGGCCCATTCATTTGGGTTGATTTGAGTATCGTTGAGCCGCCCGCTTGACCGTGCCAGATGAAAGAGTCAAGTCGCACCGCAGAAGAGGTGCTCTAGGGTTTCGAGGTTGCGCGTCGGCAGAAGGCGTAATAGTCGTTAGGTAACTTGCGACGAGTAGAGCGTCCATTGTGAAGACCCTACCAGGCAAAGCAGCAGACGTGAGGAAGAACTTGCACTTTGATGGAGCCAGAGTTTCCAAACTTTTTTCAAAGCCGAGTCATGACGCGACCCTCGAATCAGAATCAGAGGCCGATTTGACCTCAAGGCTCCATCACGGTGAATCTCCAAAGAAGCCGGTCGAGCTCGCTCGAGTCGCGGTCACCGAAAATCCGCTGAAGAAGCGAGATCACCGGGAATCATGTCCGGAGCGAGGTTTTGCGTAAGGTCCGCAATCCGATTACCATTCGTGATGGCATCTTTGACCGCCCCTGTTTTTCCCGGATGTTGCGTCAAGAGCGCAGGGCTAGATGTTTCGGGCGTGGCTCGAAAGCCAATGGTCCCGCCAAAAGGAAAGGGAGGAGCCGCCGACAGATTGTGGTGGTCCCCGCACGCAGCAGGGCTAAGTCAGGCTCAGAGGCGGTAGTGTGACCAACCCTAATCGGGTCGGGGAAGATCTGCTAAGCCAAAGCCAGCGTAATCTAAGGGCCCTAGAGAAACGTGAGAGATCTAGGACCCCCAGGCCCCCAAGAGAGGTTGGGAGAAAGGCGTGCTCAGTTGACCTTGCCCTCTGCGAAAGCAGTAGTTTGCACCATGCCACGCCCGGCTTCTACGGATAGAGTCAATTTTTTTCATGACTGAGGACGGCGGTTTGATGACGGACAAAAGGTAAGTCGGGAGCGCGGATAAAACCGCCTTGAGCAGGGTGAGCTGCCCACCCTTGGACATGAGTGGGCCACGCCAGCCAGCCAATCTGGTGGAGATCTTGTGAATGAGGGGCTGGAAGTGGACATGGCGCAGCCTTTTGATGGATAGTGGGATCCCTAGGTATTTGATTAGGAAGGTGGACCTTTTCGCAGGGAGGTCCTGGAGAATGTGATCAAGATTGACCCCCTCACATCTGATTGGCATGACCTGGCTTTTGGAGAAGTTTGTGCGGAGGCCGGTGATGTTACCAAATTCCTAGAGGATGATGGCTAGGGAAGAGACGTCTTCTTTGGTGGGGTTTGTGAAGATTGCCGCATCATCGGCGAAGAGTGAGATTCGAACCTGTGGGTTCCCTAATGTGCGAGAGGCACCCTCATCATTGCTTGGCTGCAGAGAGTGGTGAGAGGCTCAATGGCAAGGTTGAAGAGGAGGGGGGAGAGGGAGTCCCCCTGGCGTAGGCCCCTACGGTGGTGAATGATGTCAGTGGGCTGGCCATTGAGGAGAACCCTGGAGGAAGCAGTGGCTAGCGATAAGGAGATCCAGTCCCGCCAACGGACCCCGAAACCGCGGGCGCGAAGGTTGTCGAGGAGGTATGGCCAAGACACAGAGTCGAAAGCCTTCTCCAGATCGAGCTTGAAAAGGAGGGTCGGGGTGTGCGATCTATGGAGGGACTTGGTTTTGCTCTGGACGAGAAGGACGTTGTCCTGAATATGCCTATTTTTGATGAAAACGCTTTGGCAAGGCGAGATGAGTTCATCCATGAAGGGGGCGAGGCGGGTGGAGATAATTTTGGTGAAAAGTTTTCCCAAGCTGTGGATGAGGCTGATGGGGCGGTAGTCTGAAGCGGAAAGGGGGCTTTCCTTTTTTGGAAGCAGCACTACATGAGCATTGTTTAAAGCCTCCAAACCAGGGCCATCCAGGTGGAAGAGGCTTTGGAGGGCCGCTAGGAGGTCGCCCGAGATAAAGTCCCAACAGGCTTTGTAAAAGTTCCAGTGAAGCCATCCTGCCCGGGCCTTGTCATTTGGGAGGATAGGACCACTGCTTGAGCTCCCCGCAAGGTCGGGGTCCTCGAGGAAGAGAGGTCGACCACAGGAGACCCAGAAATCCCAGTTGAAAGATCTAGGGGTGGAGCGGTTGGTCGGGCGGTGTCCCAAAATGGAGTTGAAGTGCCGAATAGTATGTTGGCTTTGTCATTGAATTCGTGTGCGGTAGGAGGGTTATGAGGAGTGGATGAAATTTCTCCGGCTCCGCCATTTGCGCGTAAGTGGAAATATTTAGTGTTTGCGCCACCGAGCTTGAGCTGTAAGGCGAGAGCGCGCCTTCCATTTAATCTTCTCGATTGCACAAAGGCCCGAATCTGGACCTTCAAATCTTCGCAGAATAAGCTCATCTCGGCGAGAGGCACGCGATTCCATGGCCACATCCCAGAGGCGGATGACTTCCGAGGCAAGAGAGAGCTGGAGTTTGATGTCACCAACACGGGAGTGACTCCATTTGCGAAGCGCTAAGGCAGTATGGGATAGTTTGTATTTCAGGCGAAGGAGAGGGTGGGAGGGCGTGTTCGGGGAAGCCTAGCACCAAGCCTGTTGGGCTACTTCGGGGAACCCAGGGAGGTTGAGGCGGTAATTTTCGAAGCGAAAACGCCTGGGTGGCCAAGGGAACCTCTCAGCAGTGAGGAGGAGAGGGCAATGATCCGAGGTGGTGGAGGATAGTGGTAGGAGGGAACAAGAAGGGAAGAGGAGCTCCCAATCGGAATTGGCAAAAGCCCGGTCAAGTCTGACTAGAGTCGGGTGTGACTGCTCTTTACTCCAGGTGTAGCGACGGCCCGAGAGGTGGATCTCCCGGAGGTAGCAAGCGTCTAGAGTGGAGCGGAAGCTAGTCATAAGACGCCGGTTGAGGTTGAGGTTGTTCTTGTCGGAGGCCTTATAGGTCAGGTTGAAGTCTCCGAGGATAAGCCATGGGCCGGCAAAGTGGGAGGCGATGTCCCGCATTTCCTGAAGGAAGAGCACTTTGTCAGGATCGGCGGAGGACCCATAGACGTTGGATATGATCCAACTTTGCTAGCTGTCGATGGCCGTGACCCTAGCAGAGACAGAGTGCTGCAGGATCAGGGGGTCGGAGAGCTGCACACGAGAGTCGTCCCAAAAAAGGAGCAAGCCCCCTCTGGTGCCGGAGGCCGGAGCTGCAAGATGCCCTGAAGTCTGTGCCCGCAAACTTCCATGAGCAGTTGGGTGCCCGGGTCGGAGAGCTTGGATTCTTGGATCGCGAGGATTGTTAGGCTGTGGGAGCGAACGAGGGAGGCGACAACGTCACGCTTAGCCGCGGAGTTGAGGCCGCGAACATTCCAGCTAAGGATTCTCATGGGGGGAACAAGAGAGGAACACTGATGGGGGATCTCTTAACAGAGGGGGGCGAAGGGGTCCGAAGAGGAGAGATCCGCAGACCACTGCCATGCGCAGGCGGCAAGGACGAAAGGGGGAACCTGTGCCCATGCAGGGGTAGGTTGAGCCCGGACACATCGCACGCAGGCGATTCAGGAGGACACACACCACACGCAGGTGGTAGGACTGTGGTACCGCACGCAGGCGGTTTACAGCCATACAGCAAACACTCACACAAGCAGGCACGACGATACAGGCTCACCCATAGGCGAGCAAAGCTGGGGGGGAACTAAACATAAGAACTAGCAGACACTAGCGGAGAGGCGGGGCGTGACCCAAGTGAAGCACTAGGCGACAGGGGAGCACCCCTCCACCCCCGAGGGTCCAAGCTCGGCGAGGTCGACCGCAGGACGCGCGAGGCCGCAGAGGTCAGATACGGCGGACACGGCCGCACAGTCCAGTGGGGAGGCGGAAAAAAGTGCCTGGAGTTGCAGAGCGAGGTCGTCGACTGAGGTAGAAGGGGAAACCCCAAGCCGACGAGCGAGCAAGCCCTGCGCCTTGCGGATGGCAGGGACAGAGGAGGAGCCGGCAGGAGCGAGGGCAGGACGCACGTTGGCAAGCCTAGAGCTGCGACGAGTGGCGCAAGCCTGCTTAGGGCGAGGGCGCCTAAGCGGGGAGGAGGGGATCAGTGGAGTGAGGCTGGTGACCGTAGCCTTGGCGAGCAGGCTCCGGGCAGGACAAGGAGAAGGAGGGGTGGAGAGTAGGGCCTCGAAGGTCATCGGATCAAAATCCGTAGAGGTACTTTGGTGACACCATGACCCCGCCAAGAAAGAGGAACTCGAGGCCGACATTTCGCAGAGGTGGGCTAAGAGGTCGGGCGAGGTGGCTCGCTTGACGGTCGTGGGTTGGACCAACGAGGGAGTAGGCGGCCGAGAGCGGTGGCGCTGCTGAAGCTAGAGACGAGGCGAAGCGATTTTGAAGCTCCTTCCCGAGGAGGCCACGAAGCGGTGCTGGTCGAGGCTCGACACAGCAGTGAGGCACGGCCACGGGCTGATCGCGACTCGAGGCGGCTCACACCGGCGGCCACGGAGGGATAGAAAGCCGCCATGGGCAGAGAGAGAGGCAAGGCAGAGGCAAGCGGCGCGGCGAGGGTCCGCGAAGCGAGAGGCTGCCGACGGCAAGAAGAATCGACCTCGGCGTGGCGAAGGGCGCGGAGCGCGAAGCGACCGAGACCGGCGTTGGAGGAAGGCGCGGCGGCGCGGAGGAGCGGCCCAGCACGGTTGGCGCCACGCCGCCGCCAAGACCGTGCTTTTGGGAATCTGGAGCTGCCCTCCGTGGCCGCTTGTCGGGCGACGGTGGCGGCGACACCCATCGTTTTGGGCGGCCTCATCGTCGCCGCCATTGTCGAGTCGCCCTGCGGCGGTTTGGCTTGAAGAGGACCGCAGTCGGCGGCGGATCGGACGTGGGCGAGATTCGCTGCGAAGTCCCGCCACCCCAAACGCCAAAGGTGGGGACAAGGCTCGGCCGCCGCCGACCCGAAAGCGGAGATGCCGAGAAGCCTCGACGAGTCCACGCGGCAGCGAGATGTGGTGACGGAGTATAGCGAGGGCATGGCAAGGCGGCTACGGTGAGACGGCAGGACGCGATCGTCGACGCGACACGGCCGACGATGCGGCCATAGAATTACGTACACCATAAGCAACGGAAAGGGCAATAACATCAATAGCAAAGTTAAGGTCGACAACAAAGTCACTTTTTTTTTTGGTTAAGCTCAATGGAAGTAATATGTAGTTCTCTGTGAAAATGTTCAAACTTCTAAAACGATACAAGATGATGAACTATCAGTCTACAATGCACGAAGTGAAAAAAAAGAGATTTTACATACACTAAAATAACTATGAACCAACAGTTCGTCTTGATCTAACGGCTTAAATTGATTTTTTTTTACTATCACAGTAGTATTTATACTACAATAATAATATATTTTTTTGCAAGAAACCATCTGAATTATACTACCACTCTTTAAGGTTTTGAAAGAAAATGGTTAGCCCTCAGCCCCTCATTGCCTCTCAAGGTATTAAAACTCAATTATCTTGCCCCCGAAAAAAAAAATTTGTCAACATAAACGAATGAAATGGCTGGTATCAAGAACCATATAAATGGCAGGAGGGACCACGTGTATCTCGCTCTCTGCCACATCGGCACTGCCTATCCAAACATGCTATCATTGAATCCTGAAAGCAGCGCACACCTCACATGAAGATGAGATTTGCTAGGAATTCGTTTTAGATGATGGAAAGGAACAGCTGGTTGCTGCTGCATCTGGCCTCTGCATGTGGCGCCACGACTCTGTTGCCATTGTGGTCACGTCGACGTTCATCCTGTGTCACTGTTGACGAGGATTAATTGTTGAAAAGTATGTTGTTTAGTAGTACTATCTTGTCTTGTCTGGTTACGAAGAATTTCACTGGCATATAATTTATGTCGGTCTGAATATCTAGGTTAACTATTTTTTACGAAGCTAGGATAAAAATTAAGAGATATGTTACTTATTTATGTGGCATATAATTTGTTGATCATCCTTAGGCGCGTTGGCTCTATGAATTTATGTGGCAGAACTGGGGATAGTTTTTTTTTTTTAAAAAAAAGAGGTAAAAGCCATTCAAAATTCTTCTTTTCTTCAAATTATGAACTAGGGGACAGAAAACATCGTTTTTGAGCGAAATCGGTTGGTTGGAATAACAATTCAAGATCGATTCGGTTTACATTAAATTTAAATTTGGATCAGGTTTTAGCCGCTTCTAAGAAAGCATCTGAGGCAGACTTCTATAATCATCAGAATGGGATAGAGAATGCAAGGGGCTTAATCTTTTAGAGTGTAACAGAAATGCAAGAAAATTTAGAGTATTGGATAGAGGGAGCAGTGAATAGTGTTATAGAGTGAGAGGATAGAGTAGCTGCTAAAGTTGCTCTAAGTGGAAACCAGACCGCTTTGGTAAAGCTCGAGCTGTCCTTTTTTGTCGGTTCTGCGAGCCCTGCCTGTGATCAGCTTATATGATGAGGACCGATGTGTAATGCAAGTCTGGTCTAATTAGGATTAAAGAAATGGAATTATGCACGGTTAGACTATGCGCTGTAGCAAAACTATGTGTGGATCAAGACCTGCCAACAATGACGATGCACTGTATCAAGAATATGCCCTCGTGTGATGCGGTGCCCAGTAAACGCGGTACACAGTTCCCAGGGTCATTACGGTCAGATCAGAGAGCGATGTTGAGCTGTTCTTCTTCCTCCCTGCTCCCAGAGTCCCACCTCTGCTTAGCTCTATAAGAAGAGGCGGCCATTAGTGACCCCGTCTCATCTCCTCCTTAACCTCACCTTAGACGCTCCAGATTCCAAAACTAAAACGAACGGCACGAACGCGTACGGTATACACACACCGAAGCAGATTTGGAGTCGAGGAGTTCCCCGTCCTCGTGGCGCCGGAAGGTATGCAATCTCTCGCTCGCTGCGTTTCAGGAAGGAATCTTTCTTGATTACCGTATACTGTCTGCTCATCTTCTTCTTCTTCTTCTTCAATTCTTTTTTAATATTTTTCTTGTCTGTATGGGCACACACTAAGTGGAGAAGGGAAAAGGTGGGTTTTTGTCTCAGAAAACTTTCGTAGATGCGCAAAAATTAAATGGCCTTTCTTCGTTGACGCTGCTTTCAGTCGAATCCAGCACATTCTTCCAGTCCTGTGTTTGCCATTTGGTTAGATTTGGAAATTCGCCTAATTGTATATGCTATTGGTGCTTGGATTGGGAAAAGGCGCAATTTTTCTTCAAAATAATCCGCTACATCACTCCTTTTTCTTCTTGATTTGTTCCATCCTCACCTGAATTCCATCCTGAAGGTCCTCTGAAAGAATCTTGTTAGATGGCGGAACCGTAGGGTGCAGAAAGGTGCCACCTTTCTCTGGCTTTGTATTCATATGAATCCTTATCTTGTGATGTGTTTCCATTCCTTACCGTGAGTTTTCTTGATCTGTTGGTCAGTGTTGTATTTTTCCAATTGCCTAGTTTGATAGAAATACGCAAGATTTTTCCGTGGCCTACTGATCTAGCAGTGGCGCTGTAATAAATCAGCAGTTATACAGTAGTTCCCTTTCATTTTTCTTCGAATTTGATGCTTGCTGTGTTGTTCTCTGGGCCTCTCTGAATTGACGCCCAGATGCAGAATTCTGATTTATTCAACATTCATCTATATGCCCTAATTGTTAAATCAAGCAGTTTCCTGTTATTTTCTTCAATACATCTTACAAGTGCATATCTTGAGTGTTATTAAGTCCTCAATTGTTTCTGGAAATAAATAAATCTTTGATTGCCAAACTTGAAGGTTTCTTGTCTTATTTTCAGAGAACTCCGTTGAAAAACAAGATTTCAGAGCCTCAGGGAATGCTGAAAGATGTGCTTGCATAGAAGAAGTTTCTCCTGTAAGATAAAGGAGATCACTCCTCTGCGAGGGCTGACTTCGTCAATTCTTCATGTGAGCGACCACGTTGCCTGCATCAATTCTACACCATTTAGACTTCGCCATGACGAAGCGATAAGAATATTGTTCACTGTTTTGGATCATGATATTGGGGAGGATGGCTGAAGTGTTGCAACCCATTTGAGCGATTGCCACAAGAAGATAGGCTGTTGTTTCTGTTATTGAAGGCATGGAGAACAGGGGGAAGATTGTAATGGAGCGATATGAGTTGGGAAGATTGTTAGGCAAAGGAGCATTTGGCAAGGTGCACTATGCGAAGAACCTCGAGTCAAACCGGGGTGTGGCCATAAAGATGATGGACAAAGAGAACGTTCTGAAAGTTGGGCTTTCAGAACAGATCAAGCGTGAGATCACAACCATGCGGTTGGTGGCACATAAGAACATTGTTCAGCTTCATGAGGTCATGGCAACGCGGAGCAAGATCTACTTTGTGATGGAGTATGTGAAAGGTGGTGAGCTCTTTGACAAGGTTGCAAAGGTTGGCAAGCTCACAGAGGGCGCTGCACATAAGTTCTTTCAGCAGCTCATTAGTGCAGTGGATCACTGCCACAGCCGAGGCGTGTATCACCGGGACCTGAAGCCTGAGAACCTGCTCTTGGATGAAAATGAGAACCTCAAGATCTCGGATTTTGGACTGAGTGCACTTTCAGAGTCAAAGAGGAAAGACGGCTTGCTACATACCACCTGCGGAACACCTGCATATGTAGCTCCAGAGGTGATCAGCAAGAGTGGCTATGATGGTGCAACATCAGATATCTGGTCTTGTGGTGTAATCCTATTTGTTCTTGTTGCTGGTTATCTCCCTTTCCAAGGTCCAAACTTGATGGAGATGTATCGGAAGATAGAGCGAGGCGATTTCAGGTGCCCCAGTTGGTTTTCACACAAACTCCAGAAGCTGTTGTACAAGATCCTGGATCCCAATCCAAGCACTAGGATATCAATCCAGAAGATAAAAGAGTCTACCTGGTTTCGAAAAGGCCCTGGGGCTGGGGAGACCCTTGCAGTAAAGAAGGGAACTCCCAGTGAGAATGCTACCACAAAGGCTGCTCCAACAGTAAATGTGAGGCGCAAGAAGAACACTCACGAAGATGTGAAGCCACTGCCCGTAACAAACTTAAATGCCTTTGAGATAATCTCTTTCTCCATGGGGTTTGATCTCTCTGGCTTATTCATCGAAAAGGGGTGCAGGAAGGAGACAAGGTTCACTTCAGATAAGCCTGCTAAAGCCATCATCTCGAAGCTGGAAGATGTCGCGAAGGCATTGAGTCTGAGGGTTAGGAAGAAGGATAATGGTGTAGTCAAGATGCAATCAAGGAAGGAAGGAAGGAATGGTGTTCTTCAGTTTGACATCGAGATCTTTGAGATCACACCTTCAAACCATCTCATTGAGATGAAACAAACCAGCGGTGATTCACTAGAGTACCAGAAGCTATTGGAGGACATGCGGCCAGCGCTGAAGGATATAGTCTGGGCCTGGCATGGAGATGAACAGCAGCAGCAGCAGCAAGCGTAGCTTTGGATGTCTGTCGTAATTAGTTTTTGTTCCTCAAATTCATTGGATTTATCTGTTCTCGTGATTCTGTTCTATATGCGGTTGTGTGTTCTTCTTATCAACTATGTTCTTTTTGCATCTGAAGATTACCTGGTGAGTCAATAATTGTGGAGTCGTATTGTGCAACATTTGGATGCATCGTGTGGAGGAAATAATATTTGAGAAGTTGAGCTGCATAATACCAATTGTTTCTGTTTGGTTGTTCTGTCCTATCGTGAAAGCTCCTATTACACCTGCATGTCATTGTTCAAACAATGAATTCCTCGCCAGCTATGCCAGCACAAAAATTCGACCATGTGATCTGCCATCTCTGAAAGAAAGCTGCATCTATTATATTTATTTTTTTCTGATACGTTAGTTGCAGTTTGAAAAAACTTGACAAAAGTCTGAAGTATGCAATCCATCAGGGGCTAATTATTTCATATATAGTTTCTTCTACCAGATTTTAGAAGAAATTTTCGTAACAACGGTTTGCTCAGCTGCCATATGCATCAGCCCCATGAATAGACCGTGCTGACTCTGCTCCTTAGGAAAAAAAAAAACTCAACAAGCAATGTTTGCTCAGTATGCAGGCTTATAAGATAAAAACAAGTATAAGGTCCTAGAAAATAGTAACGACATGTAGTCAACAAAATACAGAAACCAGCAGTGAATAAATAGCTTTACAAAACAGGCTATCCTTTCAAAGGCCACAGAAAGCAAACTCGTTGGTAAATAAAAGAAACGATGCAAGGAAAAGAAGTTGCCCCTATCACTGAGAATAACAACACCCGAGAGCTCTTTTCTTTGGAGAACAAACCAAGAGCTCATTTTTCACATTTCTAATCAAACATCCAAACAACTTTTCAAGGGGTAATATTACTAGTTTGATTAGTCAGATGTCGATCCAATCCGTTTAATTTCAACAACCCAATCACAGCTATGCCAATTTGTACCTCAGAAGGATAAACTCTTCAGATCCTAGTTTCCCAACTTGATGCATTCTTTGCCCCTTTTTTTAACAAGAAACCTAGATGCTTTCGTTCTTGATGAGATAGCATGATAGATGCCTGATGCGATGTATCACCATAAGTTAGAAAGAATAGTTATGCTTCAGATAAATCTCCTCCTCTTGTAACATGCAGATTTACTTGACATCAATCTACCTCTCAACAACGTGCTAAATCCTAAATGGATTAGTTCGTCTGTACACTGGTTATATCTTTATAGGATATTATGTTATGAAAAGAAGCAAGTTGGTCGACAATATGCTATGATCATTGAGTAAACTTTTAACTGAAGTATTTTTTTTTTATGAACAGATAACTGGAACGCATCCCTACTTAAATGTCCTTATGGAACAGCATGTTTGAAATTGCAAGTGAGATTCTTTCTTTCTTGGCAAACGACATGCCATTGTTTTTTTTAGAAAATGCCATTGGTTGATATAACTACGATGATCTGGGTATCATATCCTATATGTTTTGCTACTCAACTTACGGTAAGCAGCATATATAGCAGGCTGATATTACTCTGGATTTTTGCAAGGCTCCTCTGTTAGTATGTTCTCTCCCAAAGATGGGGCAAAAACCTGTATCTCCTTGGGTGCTTTAGCATTCTTAATAGACTGGTGGAGCAAGGTAAACGCGTTCAAGAATAGAATAGAATGAGCAGGCCCTTGTTTGGAGAGAGCTATCTGTTGTTCTTCGGTTCCTGCTCTCTGAAAGAAGATAACATGTCTGCCTGAAATTGCATATCGAGCTGCCTCTGAAGACAATGCTTCAGATTTGGCCAGTATCATTTCCATACCGTGGATGCTAGTGTGGTGGTGTGCTAATGCGAAATCAATGGAAACGCTGTCCCTGAAGCATACACTAGGAGTCCCTGAAACATACCAACGGCTGTGTGCTACAGAAATGGAAATGGTGTTAAGCAGAGGATACATTTATTCATCAATTTTGCACGGTCACCATTATGGCAAAATACACTTTTTTTGAAAGGCGGCAAAATACACTTCACCAAGCTAACAAACATACACTAGAAACCACCATGGCAGGTTTGCCTCTTCACAGGTAGCATCCCATTACCAAACACCCAACAAGAGAACTGAAGCACATCATATCAGCTACTTTAAACAGTGCTTGCAAGTTGCAAACGGAAGAAATATATAATGGAACATCATTTCAACAGAAGAAAGTTACATACAGAACAATTAGTTAGTTTGTTTCAGAAACTCCCAGATTCCAATTACATGCATTTGTCATGTGCTTCTTGTCACACATCTAAGCATGAATTTAGTTGAAAGACAACACTCGCAAAAGTCAGTTCAAATCTCATGACCAAAGCATATACTCCCAACTATTGCCCCCAAATTATAATTATACAACATAAGGCTCAAATATGAACAATCCTGCACAGGTACTTTGCCATATAATCCCTGTGTTACAATTGCCACCGTACCACACATCAACAGGCATGTAATCACCACAGAAAAATGTTCAACGTGCCTTCTAAGATTCACATTTTGCCGGTGGTGAAACAAGGGTCTGCCAAAGGTACCGCCCGCTTGCCATGTCCACCATAGTCCAGAATCCTGTTTTCACAGCCGATCCGACCTACAATTGCATGCAAAATTCTTGTTAAATCCAAAGACCAATTTTAATTAAGGAATCAATATGAAAAGGTTATTTTGCAGATTTGCACACAATGGAATACTGTGATTTAATGCCAATGGTTTAATCTCAAATCTACGAAGTATTGCCAACTAGCTACTGACTGCACATCATTTAATGATTTAACGGTTTCATCTCATGTGTACTGCAACTTTTAAATACTTAGTCTACTGCACTATAAAATATAAATCAGCTCAGATTTGCATAAGAGTTCATATAAGTCTATGCAGTTAACTTTGTATAAAAATTCAGAAAAGTGCAGATAAAGATGCACCAATAGGCTATAGAATGTTTTTTAGATAGGCTATAGAATGTTAGTGTGAGCGATTGTGCAACCTTCATGTGCTAAAGTCTCATGATGAAAAATTGAAAATCCTCCAAGCTCTAGTGAATTAGTAAAAGGCAATCATTCCCTATCTAAGCATTTGCTCTAATAAGTGCAAGCCTAAAAAAAAAGAGTAAAAATGTAGCTGTGTATCTATATACAAAGTCACAAATCGCCATTGGTTCTTTTTGGCGTTGATGAGGTACTCCTATTAGTCCTATATATGCACAAGATAAGGAGGTGGAAAAGACAGAGTAGCTCAGCCATAGCATGTCGCATGCGCTAAAGACCAAAGTCCTAGTAATTAGTCTGGAAACATGACAGAGTTGCAACCGAGATGGAGGTTTCGGTACTAAATCATCCTTAAACATCTTTACTGGGGTCATGAATGTGCGAAGAAAATCTGTTATTTCTTGTTCGCACGCATGAGGGGGGAGAACAAGCTATGCATGAACCATATGAGCAGTGCTCCATGTTGCGAGAACATGGGCCTGAAATTTGGTACTTGCGCTGCCATAGAGTGATTAGAGCTAGCCATGAACATGGGCCTGAAAATTGAAACGCGAGCAGAAATGGGGGAGATTAAAGAAGGGGAAAGCGGGAAAGGGGGCAGCTTGATTGATTGATTGATTACCTTGGAACGGAGGGGCGCCGCGGCCCTGGGGGATTGGGATTGCAAGCCCATGCCGCCGCCGTCGCCGCCGTCGTCGTCCTGGAAGTCGGGGTCGGTCTTGAGGCCCCGGAGGAGGAAGAATCCGGCGATGGTGGCGGAGAGGAAGATGAGTATGACCCTAAGCGGGCACATTGCTTTCCCGGCCGGATCAAGATCCCTCCTCTCTCCGTCTCCTTGGCCTTCCTTGCCGGGCTCTGGACCGAAGGAGGAGGAGGACGAGCAGCAGTTGGGGGGATCGAGAGAGCGATTCTTTGACTAGCGCGCGCCACCTAACGCCAGCAAGCCTGCAAATTATTGGTTATATATAGAGAGCAGTAGAAAAGCAAACGAGTCTAGAAGAAGAAAAAAATTGGTTTTTATGGCGCGTGAGAAGAACAGGACCGCTTCCGCTGCTTCTGGTGTCCGAGACGGGTTCCATGACTTTTATTTTTAAGGGTACACAGTAACACAGAGACGCGCACAGCTTACTCACACGCACACCACACACAACATCCATGTGCGCGTCCATTGTACACCCGAACCAGATAAGAGGCTCAAAACCTCTTTACACGAACACACGTAGCCTCACTAAACTCGCACGTATATACCTCCAAGATTTAGTTGTGGAGAGTACCAAGCCCTAGGATTAAATAAATCCTAGAGAAACCCAGTGAGACACCATGAGCTGATCCCTGGGATCAAACTTGCGAGTGGCCGCACGCACACCATGTGACTAGCCAGCCGAGCTAAGCTCGATCCTCTGTGACCTTGTTGATGTGGTATGAGCATAGAAAATCTTTTCTCCAGAATTCGGTCTTGCGGGAACCTAGTCCCCCAGTAAATAGAATAACCTCGAAAAAAATAAATTTTGATGAATTTTATCAGATAATCAATAAATTGAAGGGCCAACTTGGTACCCCTACCTTGCGGCCACGGTACACTCAATAGATGTCATCGGCTGCCCCATGCATCTCCAACGAGATGCCTCTATGTTTTTATCTCCTAAGTTGTAACTTTATTTCCTGCTTCTCCAACCGGTGGCATTTCTACTATCACACTGCTGCGTAGTTTGCGTAAGTTCTATTTCTACCGCTCTATTTAAATAAATTTAAATTATGTTTTTACGCGTAATCCACTGATATAGCTTTCAACAAACAGCTTCAAAACGCATAAAATATCATTCTTCCCTTGGTGGTCACATTTTATCACTTTTTTACGTAACAAACCATGTATTTTTCTATGCTCCCGCTCTACTCATTTCTTTCTGCATAGGCTTCCCCACCGTTATTTTCCTCTCTCGGTCGCTGCCTTCCCTATCTTTCTCACAAAACATGTGTCATCCTCTTTCCTTTTTCTTGTCCCAACCGATAAGGCCCTCCTCGCTCTTCTTTTAACCTTGCATTGTACTCTCCTATACTTTCTTCACGCCAGCATCGATGAAGACGGCCGTCTTTCGTTCTACTCGCCATCTCATGTACTTTCCTTGCCCCAACATATGCGAAATCGGGCGTACTCACGTCTTATCCTCGCCTCGTATACTATGTACATACAATTGTACGCCAAAACGGCGAAAATACCTATAACCGGCATGTAATGCGCTAGCTACGGTGTAGTTGGCACACCATGTGCCGACTATAGGTGTAGTCGGCACATGGTGTGCTGACTACACCGTAACCGGCGCATCACATGCCGGCTACGTGTAGTTGGTACACCGTATACCGAATAAAGTGGAGTTTTTTGCAAATACTATAACTTGTTGTATTATTTTGTAATTTTGAATTTCTTTTTGTATTTTTTTAAAATTTTCCTATAAGTATGAGTATAACAATAATAGCTAGTAGCAAGGCTGCTAATAGACTAGTGGTAAGCTCTGAGGACCTGCATAGGAGGCCTTGGGTTTGAGTCCTCTGAGACAATTTTTTTTCTTTAGTTTAAATTTTGTTTGAAATTTTTTGCTCGAAAACATTCTAGAAAAAAAATTTTGGTCTTATCAGCCCTATTTGGTATACTTTTGAAACCATTAAACACATATATTAGAACTAGAAAATTGCCACTCCAAATAGTTACTGTCGTAGAATTTATCTAGTCATCCATTTTAACTTATTTTTCCTTGTTTCTAACCCTTTTTTAACTACTACTTCACCATTATCGTCATTTCTATCCGATGCAAGCCCGGGGAGAGAAGGGGAGGTGAAGGGCAAGATAAGTGGCGACGGCCAGGTAGGAGTAGGCGCATGGGCAGGGATAGAGAGGGTGGACCGAGCGGTGGTGCCCCAGCCGATGCTAGGGGAGGGGAGAAAACAGGAGGCACACGGGTAGATTAGCTAGGGCACACCCAAGAGAGCTAGATGAGTCGAGCTAGGCTAGATTGGCCAATGCAAGTTTGGTATTTTCATATGAGTAAAAATGGTTACTTTTAGGGAGATGCAAATTATATAGTGCAATATTTAGAGTGCAAAATTCTAGAATGACATTCTTTATAGTGGCAACCTAATCGATTTTCTTATACCAAGATGCATACATGACACTCTGTTCGTGCCAAAATTTGTCTATCCACTACACACGTGGACTTAGGATTTAGAATCCCTGTCAGCACCGGAACGTACGGTTCAGAGCGTGCCAGCCGATTTGATCCTGCAATCAGCAAGAAAGACGTAATCAGCTTTATATAGCTGATTAGATCTATAAAAGTAGTATGAACTTGTATGAACTCAAGAGCAACTAAGAGAGTTAACAAGTCCAAAGTATAGCGAAACTATCGGCTAAGATCAAATCCAAACCAATAGATTCAAAGGGTAAACAATCTACTACTAAGCCAATGAGATCAACTAAATAGTAGATCAAGGGTAAACAGACTACTAATAAGCCGATAAAATCAACAAAGTAGCAAAAAGAGAAGTAAACAGACTATCAACTAGCCGATTAGATCGTCTAGCTGATAGAACAAAAGGGTAAACAGACTATTAGCTAGATTAACCAATAAAACGAGAGTAAATATACTATCGACCGATCTGTAAAACCAAATAAGCCGATAGAACAAAGGGAGAATCTAACATTTGTACGAAACAGCGATGCGCAACAATATCGAGCAAAGATGATATTCTAATAAACCAAGCGAGAAGATTGAACTTAACCGAGACAGTACTCACCTAAGGGTGTATCTTGAAGCCGATCAAAAAACGATGTGCAACAAGTCGATCGAAAGCAAAATACGACGAAACTAAGGGAGTGTTTGGCAGGGCTCTAGCTTCAATTTTTCAGATCCACAACTCCGCGGAGCACCCTTCAAGCTGTTTCACAAAAATGAACTGCGAGGGTAGTTGCTTCATGGAGTTGCCTGCTTCAGAGTTACGTGAAGTTAGGGCGTTTGGCACTGCTCCGCGGCAGAGTTGAGAGTTGGAGCTTTGCCAAACACCCTCTACTCTTAGAAATTGAAAAGACGATTGTATTGAAATAGCAGATTGATTGGTCAGGGACCCTTTTCCCAATGCATAGGTTAGGTATTTATACCCGATCGATACATAGACTCGATACAATACAACTCAAACTCTCAAACTTATTGTACATAATCTAACCGACTTAATCTATAACTAGGACTCTTTATAAATAGAAACTTATCTAAAGACGCACCTAAGATATACTACATAGTCGATCCGAACAATATTGCCTTCCAAAACTTCCCTAAAGTAGCTTCTTGGACAAGATTCCCAATTCTAACTTGCCGTAGCCGATTAGGAATCTTCCTTCTTATTGGGACTCTTAGCCGATCTTGTCTGATCCAAATTTTTAGAATCTTCTTTTATATCGGCTTTTGACTAAATATTCTGACAATTTCTAAAAACTTTAGCTATGTCCAAAATTGAATATCAACACACTCCCGTGAACAAGAGCTCTCGTTAAACGTATGCCATGTTGCTTCAAATATTAAATCTTTCACAAACACTGTTGCTGCTGGAAATCTCATACAGTTCCAAGTCTCTCGGGCCTGGGGTTTCCTGAAAATCGGCATGGTTCCTTACTTATGCTATTGCTTTATCTTCAAGGTGGCTTCACCTGTTTGTCCATCGCATCCGTGTTTTCTGCCATAGCGAGTGGCGCGGCAGACAGATAGATAGATACCAGCTACCAAATGCCCTTCTGGAAGATAGACCTGGCCGCCGGCGCAAAGTCAACACATGCCAATTGCGAGAGCAGCACTACCATGTACTGCTGCTGTTCAGGTAAGAGCATTTGTAGCAGGCGTTCTATAACACTGTTTATCTGGATAGAGTAGCTGATGGAAAGAAAGAATCTTTTAGAGTATAGTGTAAAGTATGAAGAAATTTTAGAGGGAGGGATAGAGTATGTAGAAAATAGTGGTATAGAGTAGTAATTTGGAGTACTAGCTGTGGAAGCTCTAACACAGTCTCTTTGTTATAGGTACGGTTTATTGCTTGTGTCGTTTCTTTTGGTGGCTTCAATGTCAACGTAACTGAGTAGTGAAATAAGCTCCCTCCAAATTTTCTCTGGTGTTGGTCGGTTTGGGTGTCCTCCTAGGCGAAGTATCTGATGGAAGGTATGGTTCCTTACTATACCGTGGTCTATTAGGTTTTGTTTCCTCCTGTGCAGATTGTGTTGGGCTGATAGTTTTGTGTCGCTCGTTTGGTGGATTTTCTTTCTATAATAACGTCAGATAATTTTGCTAGACTGTTGACGTGGGACTCTTGTGTCTAGTAGAGCAAGATCTACCGTAGGTTAGTGTTGTTAGAGTCAGTGAGAACTATGGCGTTCATTGTATCATGCTAAGTAGTAAGTAGGGATGGTTGCCAATACAAAGGTTTTTAGCATGTGGCAAAGGAACTCTCCGGCATACTTGTCGCTTCACATCAGAACCAGTAAAAAATCTACTCAAACTACACTGGAAAGGAGCTTTCGTCAGACCGCAACCAACGCACAGAGTAGCATGTCAGTCAGGCATCCACAAACTACACAACAGCACAAAGAAGAAGAAAAAAAGATTAGGCAGGCACGCACAGTAGAAGAGAAGCTAGTGACCACTTGCAACGCATGGTCCCACACACACGTTTCGTTTGACTTGTGGTACGAAGATAGGCATGCAGGTTTATAGCATGTCCGAGTGGCTTAAGTTTAGTGGAGAAGAAAAACGATTTCAATTCATTTTTTATTATCATTAAGTCACCTCTAAAAGCTCTTAAAAATAATATAAACAAAGTGTACCAGCTTTAAGAAGCAAATTAAAAAACTTCTTGAAGTTTAGCTTAACATTCATCTCGCTTTAGTTCAATCAGTTTATTTATTCAGCTCAACCACTCCGAACATGCTAGATTTTTTTTCGTTATTTTGAGGAATGTGCAACACTGCCTTGCATCACTAGAACAGAGGGACGTGCATCCTTTGCCTTAGGACAGAGAGGTTGTAAGACATGTGGAGGTCTTCATGTGGTGATGCATATATATGACTTGATTTGATTTGATTGAAAAGTTTGTGTTTGAGGATTGTTTAGAGCCGGACGAATTTATGTTTTAGCATGCACAGTTTTCACGGTTTGGATTATTTCGTGATGCTTCTTTATTCGAATGATTTTTTTGGCCATCATAGCTCCTATAGAGAATTTCAAGACGAAGGATTTGATTTGAACGGCCAAACTGAGCGAAAACCACGGAAGACAGAGGATGCGCGTCCAGAAGAAGAGAAAAGAGCTACTCGATAAGATACATGCATGCAACAAAAAGTTAATGCCAACATCACTTGTGCCACTAGCATCCATCTGCAGAGGAAGGATATATGCATGACTACTCAGCAGGCACACTAGCATAACAAACCTCACCAACCCCCACACGAGCTCAAGACTCAATGCCCACGCAGACAGAAAAAAAAGGAACGATGTTATCACTTGTCAGCAGCCGGCCCAGTAATATGATGATCTCACTAGTCACTAGAGATAATTAAGGACGATTTTGTATTGAACCCAAAAAGGGCGAAATGCCCCCCCCCCAAAAATAACATCAGGAGAGGCCTAATGCAATGCATGGACGCATGGTAACAGGTAATTAAGTGATATACTGAATAAAAATGACTGTCAGTCGCATCATCAAGGAATACAGCCGAAAAGCATTGATCTCTTCAACTCCCTGCACTGCAAGGAGGCAAGGATGACTTGGCTCAGACATTTGATTCTGTAACGAGTTGTAATGTTGTCTCCTTTTTTATTGAGGATAGTCATAGTTAATCTACACCACTGTAACTTGACCCCGACAAATTAAATACTGTAGAACATTTTAGTTTATCTTAATAATTTTTTTCTTTTTAATTTTATCAAAGTTCGGTAAAAAAAATGCATTTACGTTTAATTTCACATCAGAAAAACAAAAACTCAAAGCATTAATCCCATCTGGAGCGAAACATTTCGTCAGAAATTTTATAGAAACTAATGGGCACGCCACAAAGGGATTAAACTCCACATATATCATATCATTGCGAAATTTGATGATGTATCATCAAATCATTTCAGTTGGTGTGGCTCAGACTTTGTTATATATGTGTGATGTGCTCCATCCTCTATGTATAACCCAACTACCCAAGCATATATATATATAGCGTCATGTGCCTACTGGAAGCTTTGTGCAGTTTACCTGAAATTTACACCCTTCGTTTATTTACTCGATTTGATCACACTCTTGAGTTGAAGAAAAAGAATACTTGAATGCAAGCTGCTCTTATATATATTTTTTCTCTGAAAAAGAACATGCTATTACATCACACATGCATGATGTATTGGCCAATCTTCTATATATAGGATATAGCGGTATGGTAAGTTGGTAACTAGTTTATCAATTTCTAGATACAACAAATTAAAGTCTATTTGTGAACACTGCAGTGTAACTACGGCACTTGTAGACACATGTATCTGAATATCTGAACGGAGACTCGATCTAGAGCAGCATGCAGCTTGGTACGTAAGCTTGAACATGGAGATATCTGATGTCCGATCCGATCGACCAGGATCAAGGCAAGAAAGCTGCATGGGAAACAACACATGGCAGTGCATATGAGTGATCGTACAGATGATGCGAATTAGCAAAGGGATGATCTTGGCAAGGGAGGAGTGCTTGCCTGAAGAAGTCGCCGTCGTCGTCCAGGAGTCCGGGATACGGGTGACCACCGGCGGCGTAGGCTGCCCGGCTGCATGCGTTCCAGAGCTCAGCTCAGTTTCTTTTGATCGTGAGCAGCAAATGCATCAAGCTCATGGCGACGCATGGGCGAGTGAGCTAGGTAGCTAGTGGGAGCGACTCACTGAAGCAGATGAAGAGGACTTGCGGCGGGAGGACGACGCCGCAGGCGATGGGGAGGTACATCATGCGGACGGGGTCGATGGGCTTAGGGAGCATGCGGTTGACGTCGCCGAGGATCACCGGGCACAGGCACCGCAGCGACCGGTCCTCCGCCGCCGAGGTGCTGTTCAGGAACATCCCCAGCCCGCTGCAGCAGTCGCTCTGCGGCGTCGGCGTCTCCTGCTCGCTCCCCGTCAGGAACGACGCGCACGTCATCAGCCCCGCCAGTGGCGTCACGCAGTCCGTCGGCGACGACGACGACGACCCAGTGCTGGGCATGCCAGGGAAGCCGGGGAGTGGCTCCGCCGGCCTCGAGCACGGCGGCTGCGGCTGCGGCTGCGGCTGCGGCTGCGACTGTGAGGCAGACGACGGCACCGGCAAGCCCGGGACGCCGGGCGCCGACGGCGGCGATGGCCTGGCACCGGGTATCCCGGGGAAGCCGGGCGCCGACGGCTCCGACGGCCTGGCACCGGGTAGCCCCGGGAAGCCGCGCGCTGATGGCGAAGGTCTGGCTCCGGGAAAGCCCGGGAAGCCAGGACTACGCTGCCTTGTGGCCGGGAAGCGGAGCAGCGGCGATGCTCCAGCTTGCTCCCGCGCTGCCTCCAATGGCTGCAGCCGCAGCAGCGTCGTCGCCACGAGTGCAACCATGACGACGGACACCATGGCCGATGCTCCCGTCTCCTTGATCACCTAATGCAACACGAGCAATGCAATTAAGCAACGCTATGGGTTAAGCGCCTTGATCACTTGATGATCTAAGGGGCGCTCGTCCCATTTTATCTCTCCCACTTGGCATGTAATTCTAAATGGAAATGATTAGCACAAAGATCGTGTGTTGTAATCTATGCTTCAATCTTGGGCTTGTGTTGCAAAGAAAATAAGAGAGAAATGCAAGTCGTCTTTGAGTGTACGTCTTCCAGAATGCAACAATATGAAAATCGAAGCAGGTATGTCAACAGAACAACATTCCATCTACACAATGACCGTGTAATATTTGTGCTTAGCATCAGTAGTCTGGGGCATTATGGTTTCCTATAACAAGTGCATTGTACATCTCTGCAAATAGTTGGGCAATATAAAGTTGCATAGAGCAGAATAATGCCCAATAAATCCAGCCCTACTTTCCATTGACACTGCAGTTACAATCTGCAAGGCACAATTTTTCTTGTATGCATTAACTAATACGGGTACAAAAAAATCGCTTGTTTTTTGACTCTATGCAGTTATCACATTCCCTCTTCCTATATGTTGACTCATCCTGTAGTTATCACCGCTGTTATATACTACAATGATTATCCATCAATCTGCAGTTCCTTCAAAAAGTGCAAATAAAATCAATATTGACAGCAACCCGACTTGTATGTGACATATTTCTTGCATTTCCATGGGTACGTTGTGCATGCAGCAGTTCCCTGTATTGAGTTAAAGTTAAAAACACTACAGGGGGGGAAAAAGCGTGCAACCAGCTTCACTTTCGCTGCTACAAGTGCATTTCATTTCAGGACCTCAGCTACCTGTTTATCAATCTAAGATGGGGTAGAAGCAGCCTGATGCCTGGCAAGGTTTGTCTGGAGCCGCCCCAAATGAAATGCAGTGACAAGCCACAGGAAGCAGAGCTGTCATCAGGAAGACATAACTCTTTAGTGATATTTCCCAAGACCTAATAAATGCAAACACATTCTTGACACAAAAAAATTCTATAAATTATTGTTTGGTTATCCAACAGAATTACAAGGCTCAGCAGGCAGCAATATACACAAAAGTTAATCAGGTTCTCAAATACAGATGGAGACATGGTTTTGTTCTTTTTTAGCACTATATTTTTCACTTTTGGTATGGATTCCTATTTCTCACCTGTGTTCAGATAGCGAAAGGGGTTCTCAAAACTCCCCAGATTCTGCCTTCTGGTGGAAATCCACACGAAATTCCTAGAATTCTGCTCTCTGGCACGAAATTCCCAGATTCTACATGCTTTTGAGCACCCAAGAGGGCAAGACTCTAAATACAGGAACATTTTTAATGCAAAGATCTTTATGGTAGGGCTCAGAATACATCTTAATAGGTTTCAGCCAAAGTATAATGTGTTGATTTAGTAATGCAAGTTGATATAGTATCGCAAGTATCTGTTTCAACAATTACCTCCCGAGCTAGTAAGAAAATTGTTCTTCAGATTGCAGAATAAAACACAAGCACACTGATGTACAGCACAATATGACTCTTACCGGCAATGCATAGAGGATGGCCATGGATGTTTTCTTCTCAAGGCTGCTGAACAGTAACTTGTAAATTCCAGCAGCTGTCGCATCACCAAGCCTTTGAACAATAACATCTATACAGACCTATAAAAAAATAATTTATTAAAGAAACTGTGAGCAAAATGGAACTGCATGCAGAAAATGGGCTGCAAATTAAAAAAGTGTTCACATGATTAGCTAATATTAGCAAAGATGATTTCAAATAATCTGATATCACAATAAGAACTAAGAACGCAACTGAAAAAAACTGACTCTTCTTCTGTAAGCGCCTACTGTCTTAGAAATTCGACTTTGAATTTGACTGCTAATTACCCAATTACCATTTTAACAGACAAGACTGGCTCAGATGTGTCCTAGTGAATTGAAATAGGAAGCTAATGTTGAATTATCAAATCGTTCATTTGATAATAGGTGTTATATTTCCAAGAAATATCATTTTGCTCCCCCCTGTGGTGATCCAAGTTATTAAAATCATTCTGGACCGAGTTCTTTCATAGGCATCCCACATTCACACTATATTCCGGCAAGTCCCAAGTGGGCAGGATTTTTGCCGTCATAGGCCTTATTTCCAATACAACTAGGGTGGAAACTGCACCACGATGATGCTTTTGGTGAAGAAGAACAAGATAACAAGTTATCATTATCATTACCAATTTTCAAAACAATACGATAGCTTAGAAAGATGGAACACACCATACATATATATGCTTGATCATCTTAGAGACACTTGTCTAAAACCCAGTGCCAATTGATGAAAGTCAGTGAGCAATCCAGGAACTAGCAGGATACCATAATTTTATGACGTACCTAACTCCCGCCCCTTCTGTTTCTTATTGGTCATCAGACTAAATTAGGTAAGGGAGTAAGGGACTTATCTTATACCTTGGCTTTGTACTTTTCATCCTGTGATACAACTGTGAATAACAACTCCCTTCCAGGTCTTGTCAAAACATAAGTAGTAACCTGAAAAGAATAACAAATTGGGAAAACAGAGAATTCAAATAATTCTGTAGAACTATTCCTGACTACATCTTAATATAGAATCATAGATATGTCAACACAGATTAAATACAATAATGGACAGGTACTCAATAGGATACTCCTAATGCCATACTACATCTACTGTGCCCTCAGATCAGCATCAGCACATGAAGAAAATTTGTTAAAAGTTATAAACCTTAATCAAGCAATCATGTTGGAAACTTTGACTGAAAAACTATGGACCAAACAATCAGATCCAAGCCCTATTCTTAAAAACGAACGTCTTAAACTCTAAATGCTACACCATCTATGGCAAAGAAGCACTAAACAATTAGTTTTGACCACATGAAGCAGAACTAATATCCAAAATTGCATAAAATGTGCCGCCAAGTGCTATTTGCTCACACATGAACCATTGGACACATTAGATATACTTCATGTGAGTATTGAATTGGACTTCAAGATTTAATGTGTCTCAACTCTCAAATACTAATATTTAAATGGTAATGGCGGCTCACCTTTTATAAACACAATATATATCTTAATGCGCCTTTTTGAAAAGTAACATTTAACCTTAAAGAACAGTGTTTACTGTTTACATTAAAAGTTCAATTAGAGTGTCCTGATCTATCGATACCTTCCGAATTGTTTCAGTGACAGCCACAGCAATCCAAGTCGGCCATATAGCAAGGGCAACCATATTCAAGGCAGCAATGAATGGCGATGCACAGATAGCAACTGTTACACCGGCTATGGTAAGGACGTGACCCTGAAACATTTGTTTAAACCATACCAGGAATCAATAAAAATCCAAGAATGCTTGCTTAATCCTTAGCCATTCAGAATCTTCTAACAAGCCAACTGGCAAAGACATATTTTGATTTTTGTTGTTTTCGTCAATATCAATTATCAATATATCATTGTTCATCACTTACACATGTACAAACACAACATATCATTTTGACTTTGTATTGAATTTAGGCTCTCATTGATAGACATGGAGATGGATAAAATACCGTCAAAGTAAGCTGTCCCACAAGAATAAAAACAGCTATAAAGCTGTTTATCAGTGCAAACGTTCTTCTTCTCGCAGTTGGACTTGTCATTGTTGTAGCAACTATTGTTACTTTCTGAAAATCAAGGAGCATAGTTAATTGGGAAAGTACAAGATGCATCCTTCTGACCATGCTATTAAGGAAGCAACATGCTAAGACTAAGAGTGATGCCAAACTTATGATGAGTGCCAATACACATATGTAGAACAATCATACCTGGAAGTAAAAGAAAGACGAGACAACTGCGCTCAGCCACAGAAACAGAGCTATATACATGAGGTAGGGTGAGCGGGCAATCAGCCAGAAACCTTCAAACATCACGAAGATTTCATGTTTGGCTTTCTGAAATTGAACTGGTGATCTAGATGAAGTGACCAGTGAAGACACTTCATCATCAGCCTCAGTATTTTGACTTCGTTCTGCTCTGAAGTTAACAATAGATTGAGATATATCTTCAATTCTAACTCATGAGTAATTAAAATTAATAAAATAATAATCCATTCTAAACTTTTGACGTTGACTATAAAGAGGACACATACCCTGCAGAAGACAACTCTGATGAGCCCTGATTATCATCAATGCAGATTCCTTTTGATGACAGTGCCGCAAGTTCCATCAAGAGGGAGGAAAATAGGAGCAGAACTGAGGTACGTTTAGGAGATGTGAAATTGCATTCCATGAAGTATTACAAAGAAATAATTATGTTATTTAGAAAATCGTCGTGGAGGCATACGCACAAGGTCCTAACCAGGCCATGCTTGCAGCAAATAATGAACCAAAAAGTTGCCCTAGTGTAGCACCAGCTCCAATAAAACCAAATAGTCTTGAACCTGACTGAATTAAAAGAGAATAAGGATTTGAAAAGCAAAAGAACAAAGTTTCAGGGTTACCCATAGCTTTTGGTGTAGTTGTAAACAATACCTCACTGTTCATGACATCAATTACTCTTGCCCAAGTTGATGATATTGTTATGAGATTAAGCAAGGCAACCTTCAGATGGAGAGAGTTATTCAAATCAACAATTAGTTTGAGACTCAAAAACATGACTAGGACCATGTAATACGAAAAGGCATACCCAAAGAAACAAGCTTATCCTCACTGACATGTAGAACCAGGTGTGATTTTCCCATCCGGCAGGTTTATCTGAACCATCCTCACTTGACTTGATCATTACACCCAGAGAAAAGAGAAAATTAAACTCTTTTGTATCAAGAACATTGCTCTTCGATAAGGAAATTTAGGATACAGTGGTGTGGGAAGAAGAAAGATGGACACAAGGATAATTTTTTCATCAAGATGCCAAGGAAATTTGATATTATCAATGTTTATTACCTGGGAGATAGATGGGGATCGCCCAGGTGTAGAGGGAAACCAAAGAACAAAAAATGCTAGAAGAGATAAGCTGAAGAACCTGTGTATCAAAACCAGAGCCTGAAATTCCAGATATACATGATAAAATTAGCATGTGTCAGTGAACAGGAAATAACTGCCATGTTATTCACTTATTTGTAGTGTGAATTCTTAAAATGGAGACCACATGAAAAATAGACAAATAAGCAGAGGCAAACCGAGGAAAAATAGAACTTCATTAGAGAAAGATTAGCCAAACCACATGTAAGGGCAGTTAAGTGCAGAGATATCAAAGTTTTTGCACACACGATGAATATACAAAAGTAGCACAAAATACACCCCAACAATTTTTCATAGCCTACTCATGTTCCAGCAAAATTTTGGGCTACGACAGATAATAGAAATACAATCCAATGATCCTACAAAACAAGGAATAATTCAGGATTTGCCACTCCCCACAAAACAAAGAAGAAAGATAGAAAATGACACTCTTAAGTAATTCACCAACAATTCCAGTCACACCCAAGGCAAGGCTCTGATCTTTCGCACGTGAACCAATCAAAAGGCATAGTTTCAACTACAAGAACCCCAAATCAAGAATATGTCTAATGGGCGACATAATTGAATTGGACAAGCATAGAACTATAAGCATCGCACACTAGTTGAACTCGGTGCCAAGCTGAGTTTCGTATTTGTGAGAACCAAACGTAGTTTTTTTCTACATTCCACTAAATCAGGCACAAAGATAACCACATGCAAAACTTAAGTTTTTAAATTAAACCACTGCAAAGCTTGCATCTTTATATCTGAACAATCAAACTGGTCAGCTTCAGGCATAAACCAAACCTGCCCTAACCAGAGAGCGAATTGAACTAGGACAGCTCAAGTGAAGAAGTGACACGGTACGGACCCTGGGCTTGGGGATGGAGGGGAGGGAGAAGGCGAGGGAGGCGACGGGGGCGGCGAGGACGGTGAGGAGGAGGGAGCCGGCGAAGAGGCCCGGGAGGGTGCCGAGGCCGAGGGAGATGGCCCCCTCGTCGCGCAGCGGCAGCACCACGAAGTAGGCGCTCAGGATCTGCATGCAAGAAGTGTCTATCGCTGATGATGATCTCGTTTGGAGGAGGCGCGAAGCGATTCGATGAGATGGAATGGCTCACGAAGAAGAAGGTGGAGGCAGCGCTCATCAGCGGCGGGATCTCGTGGGGGTGGACGGCCACCAGCGACGCCGCGGCCGCCTCGAGGCGTGCGCGGAGCCGGTGAGGTGCCGTCGCCATTCGCGGCTCGCCTCCGGCTCCGGCAGGAGAGGTGGCGTTGCCGGTGCCGGTGGCCGTGGCCTTGGAGTTGACTCTGCGCTGCATCCCTTCCTTGTTCCGGCAGATTAATAGAAACGCAAATTAATTCCTGACAGCTAGAGAAGTTGATGTCCTCTTCGTTTACAAAAATTCATTTTTTTAGCTAAAATTCCGTTGATGTCATTATTTTTTAAAAAAGGAGGCAATCCTATTGTAAATATATTTATTTAATAAAAAATTTACAAAGATTTTCAGTCAGAGTGGTGCAAATCAAAATAAGAGTATGTTCAGAGTAGCAGTGTCGAATGAATAAACTGGTTAAATTGAATTTCGAAAGGTTTCTTTAACTTTCTTCTCGAAATTGGTCTACTTAGTTTATGTTATTTTTTAAAGGTTTTAGAGGTGATTTCATGATTAAAAAAACTAGACTAGAAAACCAATACGTTTAACTTTTCAATTCAGACTTAAACTTTAAGCGTAAGCCAAACAACTCCAAACATTCTCGGTGAAGTAAAATTAGAGCGGCTCACAGTAGAATACTCAGATCAGAGTATGTTTTACGTCGCTGAAACTAAAACTAAATTTTGACCATTCAAAAACTTGAAAGTGGTAACGTAGGTGTGGTTCTTTTTGGCTTATTTTCTTTTCTTATCTCGTTTGCTTATTTCCTTTTCAAGATAGCCTCGAGAGTCAGATTCGCTTCGTTCGACTTGCGTTGGAGAGCTCTTCTACACGCCTTTGAGATAGAAAAAAAAGGAATAAAAAATTTTAAAAAAAATCCCGATAAGTCAAATAAGCAAACTTATCTCCTTATCTCGCTTGTTTATTTGACTTATCGGGATTTTTTAAAAATTTGTCGATTCCTTTTTTTTCTATCTCAAAGGCGTGTATAAAAGCTCTTCAACGCAAGTCAAACGAAACGGATCCGACTCTCGAGGCTACTTTGGGAAGTAAATAAGCAAACGAGATAAGAAAAGAAAATAAACCGAAAAGAAACCTCACCTTTGCCGGATGTGAAAATATTTAATCATGTGATTTTGATATTTTCGAGAAATGATGTTAAAAAGTCAAATCATCTAAAAAGATAATCTAATAATTTAAGGGAAAAAAAAGCTGCAGCTATCTCAGGGTGGCTCGTATATCCTCTGCCAGTGACTTTGTGCCACTGACATGTTGCTGGGCAGAACTGCTTTCCTCCGGGTGGGAGGGCAGCAGAGCTCCGAATTCTAAACTGGGACCGTGCCAGAATCAAATTCTTGCAGAATCTAGAGCTGAAAAAGAACAGTACCCGGATCCAGCATTGCTCTTTTTTTTTAGACCAGCATTGCTCTGTTGAGAACAGGAATTGGCTTCAAAGAGACGAATTTCTTGGCATGATCCACAAGAGCAAATTTCACGTGCATTATATCCAAACCCACAAATGGGCCAACTCAACTAGCCAAGCTCATTCATCGTCATACCTCCCCCTTTATGATACAAGTCATGCAAATGCCAGGAACGTACGAGCCTGTCTGAGACAACAGCCATTTATACTGGATTGCAGACAATTTGCAGTGTAGCCTATATGTACAACAAGCACTTGAACATATCAATGTTTAAATTCACCATCCATGCCTATACTTCGTGTAATGTTAATCTTCATGCGTCGCTCCGCAATTCCCCCTCAAAGAATGATCCAACTGTCCTCTTTTGGCCAGCATCGCAGGCTTGGACCAATGCGCATACAACGTTCTTCTCAAGAAACTTCTCACCATTCACCAAAATGAGAGGGACATATTGCAGAACAATTCTCTTGCACTGTCAAGAAACAGGCCATGTCATTCAAGGAGTACTGGTATACGGTTTTAAGGCTAAGAATTTCTGCAAAGTCTTCAATTTTTTACTGATGCAAAGCAGTAAATCTGACAAATTGGGTTATGAGGTACAAAACATGAGGAGTTATACAAAACAAGTGCAAAACAGCTCACCTGCTGGACATAGCCTTCAATCTTGCTGCACTCCTTCAGGAGAAGCTGAATTATCTCCAGCTACAGGTAACATGGAAAAATTTTAGTTGTGGAAACGTTAGCTCATGACACATGCTATGTAAGTGAAGCAATGTAATAACCTCTGCATCAGGATCTTTCAGCTTGGAGAGAACTTCATCCACGAGGTGGTGGCAAAATGCGCATGTGCTTTCACTTTTCACACCAAACAGAAAAGTTATGTCCTTGCAGAGGCCATACTGTCTGCAGAACTCATCTGGCTTGATCTCAGTGATCTTCGCAAAGAGAAGAGTTGCATACGAGTCTACCAACTCAACACACTGCAGATATGTAAGGAGCTCATGTTAACAAAAGGGTCATATACTATTTCTACAGGGCATGTAGTCAGGGAATCAAATTTCTTATCTCTGTGTGTGCAATATCTTTTCATCAAAATGGAAAACTCAGGAACTTAATATGTCCATCGAATCAAATTAAAAAGAAACCAAAATGTCCGAAATTCCTACCTTATGTTGTAAGGAGAATGTCTGAGAACAAGCGTCATGAAGGATCTGCATGATCTTATCTTGTGTTTTTTTCTCACTAAGATAACTGACAGCTTCACTTGTGAAGTTCTCACAAGTTGAGCATAGTGGGCTTCCCCTATTAAGAGGGACGGGTATTTTGCTCCAGGTTATTTGATCCTTGTGGATTGGGCCAGGATCTTGGACCTTACTTGCACCAAGATCAACAACAACTGGGGAAGAAATAAATCAGATAATACCATCAATGATGTTGGCCAAAGAGCAGTTGCAAAAAACAAGGAGGAACATGTTCAGAAGCCAGAAATCTTCTAACATTGGTCACATTATGCTATGCCAGTATCATGGTAACATCTTATTCGTGTATAGTGCCTAACTATGGGTGGGTTCTTTTCAGCTTTTCTTATCCTACTTATTTGCCTTATCTCGTTACTTCGAGAATTTTAAGAGATAGTCACCTTATCCTACTTATCGAGGTCTTATTTGACTTATCTCACTTTTTTGGGGTTTTGAGTCAATTTTTTTATAGACGTGTCTATAAGGCCTCTAAACCCCAAAATTGAAGGCCAACAGACTCTCGAGGCTAACTCGAAAAATTCTCGATGTGACGAAATAAGGCAAATAAGTAGGATAAGAAAAGCTGAAAAGAACCCACCCTATGCCTTGAACTAGCTAGGGAAGCGAACTAACATTGTAAAAATCATGCAAGGCAAGCATTAACATACGAGAGAAGATAAAGATGTAGACAATAGAATTGGCTATCCTCAGTGAATGAGTCCAGAATGACTGGCTATCCTTGCACAATCATGTAAGATTTTTAAAGCAAACAATACATCATGCCACATTGATGCCAACAGATGGATACCCCAAGTGACAAGCATAAGATATCCTCAAGTCCAATCTCCAAGTTCCAATTTCAAGCTAATAGCATACCCTCAGCAGCTGCGCATATGGCCTTATGAATGACAGTATTGTGCCTAATATGGGAAGGTTTGAGTAAAAAGATGATATTTTTCATTGCAGGAAATCTCCAAGTTGATTTGCAACTTTCACATGGGAGTCACTGGTGTTTTTTTTTTAAGGGCACTCAATTCATTGATACGAAGATGAGTAAACATGATAAGCAGCAGCATAGGGAGGCTGTCGAGTAAGACATAATACCACTTCTCCTGGCTTGTGCGGCTCCACAGCTGACGATTAGCAAGAGGAGGAGAAAGAAAGGCGCTCTCATCAGAGCCATTGCCTGACGGCGTTTGATTGACGACGACCTGCCATGGAAATCATCATATGACTTTAGCAATCCAATCAATTAATTTTAACCAGGAAACAAGAAACATGAATAGGGGAGGGGGGATTACAGCCGAGCCTGGCTATCAGTCAGTGCGATACTGCGATCCAAATCAAGAAATCAGAAAACGAAAGCCACGGCCGATGGAATCGAGCAGGAAAGCCAACACCAGACAAATCGAACGATTCGAGGTAGGGGGAACCCCGCAGCTGGGGAGAAATTCCCCTGCGGCAAGCAAGATTTCGCCGGGAGGGACAAAAGAGAATCGGCGAGAAGAAGAAGAAGAGAAAAAAGATGGGATTTTTCACCTCGGGAAATCGAGGAGCGGGTGGCGGTAGCGGTCAGAGGCAGCGCGATTTGTAGAATAATCGTGGCCTCCGGTGGTTGATACTTGATGATTGTTTCTCGAGCAGTAAGTATAGATTTGTGGGTAGGTTGGTATGGATTCGTGGTGGGAGACGAAGAAGAAATCGAGTCAGTTAAGAAAGAAACAGTATTCTACTGTATTGCAGTTGCGTACTCTAAACCGAGTGAATGATTAGGCAAGGCATCTTGTCAAAAAAAAAAAAGAGAGAGAGATTACGCAAGGCATGTGACTGTGTGAGGATTGGCAAGTCTACTCCTGCGGCCCAACTGTAACAAGGCCAGATGAGCCTAATCTTTGCAACTCTCAGCCCAATGGAGGCCCAGATTTCTTTTTTCTTGCACTCCTAAATTTGGTTTTGTTTGATTCAACTTAAATTAAAATGATCATCTACAGCAGAAAATTTGTTCTTTTTCTATAAGCCAAACGTTTTAATGTTTTTGTAGCACCTTTCGAAGATCTTAGTATTTCTTTTTGAAGCTCTTGAAACCAATTTTTATTTTTTTTGCCCCTCTAAGCACCCAAACAAAAGCGCACAACTTTTTTTTAAGTTTATAATCCTTGACAACTTTTAGTTTCAGCTGAATCAAACAAAGCCTTCGTCAAGTCCACCATCGAAACCTAAATTATTATTATTTTGTAAAAAAAATTATTTTTGAGGGAAGAACAAAACACCCTATAATAAGAAGAAAACCCTCAAATTATCATGAACCATTCATTTTAATCTCGGGTTAGGGTTCGAGATTCACCAAGCTTTTGGCTTAGAGAGATGCCAAAGTGGCAGAGGTCTGGCGGAGCAGCGAGGCGGCGGGGACATTACCTTGACTGCAGGAACGGAGGAGGGTACGTGCAGGGAGCTGGCCGGGGTCGGCCAAGTATCATTGTTTCACTAAATCTCCGTAATAGAAAACACTCCGCGTCTGATATTGACTTTGATTTAATGTTACTCATGATTTTTTTTTCTCTTTTGCCTCGCACGTCCCATCATGTATTGCATGATCCTCAAACTAATTATTAATCCAAAGAAGCCTAAAAAATTAGTATAAAAAATGAGGGATGCGAGGCTTCACCTTTCCATAGCGACACATAATAATATGTCGGCGGGCTTTGAATGTGACATGTTCCAGCTGCCAAGGTAGATACCAAGATCATTTTCATTCATTAGTATACAAATTCAGGTAAAAATGTCAAACAAGTTACGTGCATAAAGCAAACGATGTGTACTCTCTCTTCTGCCAAGAAAAAAGAGTGACGTTGTTTACTACTCGAAGTCAAGAAAAGACGCTCTTTTGATCATTCCAAATGGATCGGACACCCAAGAAAGCGAAGAGCGAACTAAAAATCTTTTCCAAACAGGATTAATTTTAAAACCTAACCTCTTATGCGTAGCTTGTCATCACACACTTCTTTGACCTGAGAGAGAGTAATCGGTATCCCCTGTCTTTGTAAATTGTTCTCTTCAGTTTATTTTATTTACTTATAAGTTGAATTTTGAGAGTTTTCGGAGGTAGTTTGTAAAGTTCGGTCCATTTCGTTTGACTTGTTTCTAAAAGTTGTAAGACGTGTTTTTGAGATACGAAAAAAAAATGGACCGCAAAAACTAAAACGTTTGACTTTTCAATTCGGACAAGGAGATTAGGGCCTCGTTCTTTTGCGTGTTGTGGCCGCGTTGCGTTCGCGCGCGACATAACGCGATATCTTACTGCAGCGCCGCCACGACCGCAACACGGAAAGAAACGGAGCATAGATAAGAAGATAAGCTAACCAAGTCAATTCGTTCACAATATAGTTTCGACTGAAGAGCACATAGTTTACTAATTATTCAGACGAACGAAGGAACATTTTATTGCATCGATCGAGTACAACATACACCAGTTTCACAATTGTGTAACAAACAATATTAAAGAAGGTGAAGAAATCACAAGCTTTGCAAACATGCGCATGGATGGACACACTCGCTCGCTCTCAACACTGACAACACTACACTGGCCCTGAATGATCAGTTCACCCTCCTGCAGTTCTTCCTGATCTGCCCGCTGGAGCCCGTCAACGGCGTGATGTCCCCCATCTTGATCATCCCGGCCACGAAGTCGGCGAAGAAGGCTCTCTGGCTGGCGACGTACGACTGCACCAGCGCGTCGGTGGCGCCGCCGTTGAAGAGCTCCTGGTCAGAGTGCAGGAGGCCCTTGCGGCCGACGAGGTTCCGGTAGTAGTTGTTCTCGAAGACGGTCGGCGTCTGGAGGTCCAGCGGCGCCAGGTTGCCGTCGCCGGAGCCCGCCGCCCTCGGGCAGCCGGCCTGCCTCGTCCTCGCGAAGCCGCCGTCAATATTGCTGTCGTTGTAGATGTGGGCTCTGAAGTTCCTGCAGCGAGCTAGCCCGATGGTGTGGGACCCTGCAGGCCATAGCAACGAACGCGAACACGTTGCAGCGTATGATCGATCGGGGAAATATATATCCACACGTGTTTGATGCAAGGATGTTAATTAAATCATTGAATGGTTAATTGGTCACTTCACTTATGTGCAAGCAAATATCTCAGAGCTAAGAGCAATTATTGTACACTATGCTAAGGGCAAGAGATCACCACACTGTTAGTTAGATTAAACATTTACGGTCTACCTATGTTGACCGTCCTGATAAGAGATAGCTGGACTATTGGATGAGTTAAATGAATTATCCATAATAGTTTAGGTACGTTTTAAAAATTATGATATGTTAAACATTTCTTTTTAGCAACATAAGTTATTGGTTAATTATATAAAGTGTGTAAAAGAGCAAATGTATTCGATTCGAGTCACTAAAGAAAACAAAGTTAAGCAGGAACCATTCATGCATGCATGTGTGTGGTTGTAATTAAGTAAGGTAGCCTGGAATGCCAAAGCTAAGACATCTGAATTCTGATCATCTTTACACCGTCTCATTGAAGTGAAGTTGCTAGGTCGCTGCATGCTACTAGGTTGAAGCTCTTGCACAAAACTGTTTCTTCCAGAAAAGAAGAGCATGCCGACAATACAGCTCTGATCAGATACGTACACACGTCGTTAATTATTGTACGGTATACTTCACGTGTTTACGTGCAAGCGATTATTGTGCACGCTTATGGTTAATTGGTCACTTCACTTATGTGCAAGCAAATATCTCTTAAAGCTAAGAGCAATTATTGTACGGTATACTAGGGTAAGAGATCACGCAGACAAACATGTACGTCTACGTATGTTGATCGTCCTGGTAAGACACAGCTCGACTATTGGATGAATTAAATGAATCATCCACAATAGTTTATGTGCGTCTTAAAAATCATGATATGTTAAACATTTGTTTTTAGAAACATAAGTTATTGGTTAATTATATAAAGTGTGTGAAAGAGCAAAAGTATTCGATTCGAGTCACTAAAGAAAACAAAAGCAGGAACCATTCATGCATGCGTGTGTGTGGTTGTAATTAGCTTGTAAGGTAGCCTGGGATGCCAAAGCTAAAGACATCTGAATTCCAATGGCAGACTGATCATCTTTATGCCGTCTCATGGAAGTGAATTGAAGTTGGTAGGTAGCTGCATGCTACTAGGTTGAAGCTCTTGCACAAAACTGTTTCTTCCAGAAAAGAAGAGCATGCCGACAATACAGCTCTGATCAGGTACGTACACACGTCGTTGCCTTTACTTTTTGTCAATGATCAGTCTGTCGATCGACGATCACCATGCTATACCAACTTTCGTACATCTTTGCTTACTGCTTAGCGACGTTAATTTATCGAAGGTTGTATGGTCTTTGAGAGTACTTAATTAACCGCTAATTAACAGTCAAAGTAGCTACCTGATTCATCATCTCACCGACATATGTTGTTCATTGTAGACAAGGTTCCAGAAGTCAGATCGACGTTGCTATCTATTCCGTTGGTGACAACCAGCTGTACGTAGCTGCCAATAAAGCTATCATGATTTCTTCCTTTTCTTTTCTTTTAGAGGGAGGAACTGATCCTGATTCCCCCCTTAATTGTGTGTTCCCAACTGGTGATTAATTGATATATATCTTGGAGAGTAGATTTCCCATCATTGCATGTGTTTCCAGGCATGCACGTTAGAAGTCGGGAGATCCAGATTAAGACCAACTCCAACGGTTTCTTCTCGCGGATTCCATTCCCTTCGTAAAGAGATTCCCGTTCCCTTCAGCGCTCCAACGGATTTCCTTCAGTAATCTCTTTGTGAAGGGATTTCTCTCTCCAATCCCTTCAGAAAGGGATTCTCTCTCCTTTCCCTATATCATTCTCTCTCCTTTCCCTATATCATTCCCTTCGAAGGGATGTTGTTGGAGATGGTATGAAATAAAGGGAATATGGATTGGAAAGGGAACAGAGAAGGGAATGAAACAAAGCAAAAATGATTGGAGATAGTATAACCTCCTACTGGGTCTCCTCCTCCTCTCGTGTCGTTTTGTTAAAAAAAAATCTATTCTATCAGATTATTGTGAGGAAGTTCCATTTGTCTCTTCCTCCATCTCTCTCTAGTCTCTTCTATCTGCGCTGCGCCTCGTCAGTGGTCAACGTGCCCGCCGCATCTGATCATCGTGTCTTGGCCTTTAAGGGTGAGCGAGGGAGGAAGTGGGCGCTTGGATCTTGATCTAATGGCTCCACAAATACATGTGGCCATGTGTACGTGGTTTATATTTTCCCTATATTTTGTTTTTCTCCCCAACTTACTTATCTGACTTATCTAACTTATCTCCTAACTTCGAGAGCTTCCCGTGATAGCTTCAAGAGTCAGATCCGCTTCGTTTTAACTTGTGTTTTAGAGCTTTTAGATAAGTCTTTTGAAATAAAAAAGATTTGAAAAAAAATTATTTTTATTTTAAATAAAAATAAGTAAATAAGCAAATAAGTCAGATGAGTTGAAAAGAACATGACCGAGATAGCATGCGTGTGAGTGAGTGAGTGGATGGGATCGAGTACCGGAGAGGGCGACCATGTCCTTCTGGGAGAGGCCCTGCGCGGCGAAGAGGGAGGTGAGGTTGGCGAGGCCCGACGTCGGCGGCGGGATGTTGTTGTTGGCGCCGTTGAAGCTCGCCGTCGTGGAGTCCCTCCGCCCCAGCTTCACGTCCCAGCTCGGCCCACCAAGCTACATAATCCACGTGCACCGTGATGCTGCTGCATGCAGACGATCGAGAAGAGAAAAGAAGAGGAAAAGCAAGGCGGTCTTACGATGACTACGCTGTCCCTGGCGGCGATGGCGAGCACGTCGGCGCAGGAGACGACGCCGGGGCACAGCTTCTCCACCGCCGCCTTGACGCTGTCGATGACCTCGAACCCTCTGACGGAGCCGTTGTTGGGCGTGGCCGTCTTCTCCCCCTGCAGGGTCGCCGTGTCGTCCAGCAGCAGCGACGCGTCGCAGCCCTGGACGAAGCAGTCGTGGAAGAAGAGGCGGAGGATGGACGCGCCCAGGCGCTGCTCCCTGGCGATGGCCGACCTCACCACCGACTTGACGGCGCCGAACACGCCGGGGCACGAGTAGGAGTAGAAGCCCGTCGACAGCTGCGCCGACGAGCCGCCGGCGAGGAGCAAGACGCACACAGCAGCAATGCCGCAAGCTCCTGACCACGACGCGCGCGGCCGAGCCATATCCCTATTCCCTGATGACGACACTAGCTAGGCTAGGCTAGGCTGCAAGATGCAAGCTCTTGCCTTGAGTTTGCTTGCTTGGACGTGGTCCATATTTGTAGGCAGCACAAAGCTAGCTGTTGCTTGCATGTAGGCATGTAGCGCAAGCTGGCTAGTACTAGTACACACTCGATCCATGTCTCCATCTCCATGCACGAGAGAATCGATCGATAAAAATATGGGTGATATATGTTAAGCTAGCTAGCTAGATTGCATCATGTATCGATCGTCGTCTTCACCAACTCTCCGTTGGACTTTGAGTTGAATGTCAGAATACATGTTTAGATTTGACTGGATAATTAAGTTGTTTGTTACTAATTATTTGAATCAATCTGTCTTTTAACCTGTCGGCCTACCTCGAGCTCACACACTGATGCATGATATTGATTCAAGAAGCTCGAATACTGGTCACTACTCGAGCCTTTGCATGCACGGATGAGTGGTTTGGTGAGTGAGAACGCTCTTGGACCTGTCAAACAGTTGAGCAAAGCTGCATAGCCAGCCTTCTGCTACGTAGGTACACTCGTCAGCTGCTCATAATTGCAGTGATGCACACCATGCATGGGCGCGAGATCTTTCTTTCTGAAATCTGAACCAAATTATATTAGACCTGGTCTCCTGGAAGCATCATATCGCGTTGTAGAAACTAGCATCTTGTTAACCAGAGACAAGCATGGACAGTATGGTCAGAAATTCAGACAAGCATGGGCCATGGTCAGATATATCACCCGGGACAGTCCAATTCAGTCGTATACTCGATCGTTCTCATTGTTCTCTTGGCCATATGCAACACTATCCCTTTCCTATATCCTAACCCTATTTATCTTTAATACAGCACTATTCTAGCTCTATTTCATATCTCTCTATTATATTTTACTCTGGTCCTATTTTTACTATTTATAGCCCTATTTTTATAGTGTTGAGATCAGAAAATAGGGTAATTAACTCTTGTGAACATTTTAACTGAGCGTCAAATTTGCCACGTGAAGGTTTTTTATACTCCATGCATGCACCAGAATTATCTGATGAGCATATTCATCTATCTAGAGTTTGTAACTCGGTAGGAATGTGGTTTGGTCAAACTCAAAATATATCTAGTTATAAGCATGCTATTATATTATTCAGTACAGTTCACACACCCAACCACCCCCATCTTAACTGGAACCTTGAGTAGATAATTTCATTGGAGCATCCCATATATCCTCCAAATCTTGCTTCCAGTTCAAGGAATTTGCTAATGATGGGGAAGGTTCCTAATGCCGCGTAATCTTTAGAGTAAGTAATAATAATCAGCCTAAGACATACATTAGCTAGTTGTGCATCATGCTTGCTTGGTGATGTTCACTCACATGAAAAATAATCCATTAGAGGTGTCGAATTATGTATCCTTGAATTTTCTACTGATGAAATTGTCCAAAGGGACGATGGAGACGCTTCCAGAGTAGTATTATATTATTTCCTGATGATCATACTAAACTGAACGAAATAGGCAAGTAATGTATGTTTCCTCTGTTTTTTTTTTTCTGATAAAAAGACAGATAGCTAGCTAGCAATATGGATGATGGATTGATGGGTGTGCCACTGTGCTTTTTCCTTTACCTAGATTAGGGCAAACTGAACTGAAGCAGATGAGATGTCAGTAATCTGCGGAGATTCGGTTGTGGATGTATTAGTTGGTTAATAACCATCACTGCACATTCATGTGTCCATCATGCTACTATATATCTATATGGAGTATCATCACAAGTAATAATGCAGAAAAGAATTAGATCGATGCATATGTAGCATCAATCACACAGATAACGATGTTCTAAAATTAATTAACGGGGTTCATGACATACTCAGAGAGATTATCACTCGTAAGCAGGGTCCGGTTAAAAAAAAATCAACATATCACTAAAAAATATTTATTTTTAACGCACTTAAACATTCTTTTGAAAAAATGCGCAAAAAATGAAAGCCGATAGATCAAAATCTCGGTGTATAAAAAATTTCGGCGATTCCAGGCTATCCAAATTTGTAAATTTAAATTTTGATTCAAAATTTTGCATTAGAGAAAGACTGGAAAATCCAGTAATCGCTTGTATGTCTGCTCCGAAAAAATTTTGGCAACAATGTATTTTTCCCTGATATGATATGTGGAATGAGAGAGGAGGAGAAGAAGAAAGTTGACGGAGAAGAAAAGTACGTACCGTAACGGATTCAACGGATGGAGGGGTAGTGGGTCCACTGCTGATGAACAATCCAAGCATGTGTCAAAGCGATTAAAATGTGTATCGTTTTCTTTTAGAGAAAAAATGTGTAGCTGACTCCGCATCCAACCACTTTCTTCTGTCTGACTAAATGCAAAACAGTGGTGGCCGTTTGGTTGGTAGCCTATTCTTGACACAATTTATCAGTTTATTTTTTGAGTCTTATCTACTTATCTACTTGTCTTCTAAACCTTGAGAGCTTTTGTAGGTGGCATCAAGAGTCAGATCTAATCCGTTTTGACTTGTTTTTTAAGTTTTGAGACTTGCCTTCAAGATGAAAAAATTACAAAAAGCTAAAGCGTTTGTATTTTGAAAATGAAGATAAGCAAATAAGTGATAAGTATATAAGTTTTAAAGAACACCCAGCCTTTTCTTCCCAAACTTAAGATGTGGTTTGACCCTTTTTCCAGCTAAAAACTAATGAGGATTATTTTTTGGGCCCTTGATAAGGCGCTTAGAAAGACCGAAACAGTTAATAAAAATTGATTTTGAAAACTTTGATAAAAAGATAAATTTGCCTCGTACATAAAAGATAAATTTCTCACTATAGGTTATAATATGAATTTAAGCGAAAAAACAAGACAAAAATGTTGCATTGAGTTTAGTACTCAACCAAACAGGCCTGCTGCATGGCTGCCTAATTAGGACAAGAAACAGCTTTGATCAATCCTATCATGCGGAATAAGTCGATATATTGCTCTAGAATTAATTATATGCATGTGAACTGAGGGCCTTTTCAATCCATGCATGATGCACGCAACCGATCCCTGTGTACAAATTGACTCAAAGTATAAACCAGCATGCATGCTAGCATTTCACTTCTGATTAATATATGAATTATGATACTTCAGATCGATCGATGATGTCCCTAATATAGTAAAGAGGTCAATTTAATTTGTCGTTACATATCAAGTAACTCAAAATATCTTCTGATTGGTCTTTAAATTTGTCAGATCAAGAATACAATTTTTTGTATTACTGCATGTTTGGTCCTTGGAAAATGAAGCATTGATCGACGTACAGAGCCATTTTAATTTCTTCAGAGCGATTATGCCACGATATAAAAAATCACCAAAAAGGAAAAGGAAGAACCGAAGAGGAAATAAGACCAACCAAAGATGCATGGTAACGCATCAGCAGACAAAACCCTATCATTAAGATGAGATTGGTGGCGACCCTGGGAGTAGTTTAACGTCCAATCATTCTATCTGCTAATTAGCCAAGAGAGATCGATCCATGTACAGTACATCTGAAAAGATTAGACTCCTAACATTAGGTGCTCAGTACTACAGTACCACATGCAAATATCCTTTTTTTAAGCTGAAAGAAGTTGCAAATATATGCTACAAAGATCTTTTGGATGTCAAGGAGGTGAACTGCTGCTGCTGAACTTGCAGACAAACTTCTTCCTTTCTTATTTTCCTTTTCTTCAGGAAAAATTGAGCTGACTTTCACTGCATATGATCTTAATCACCACCTAGATAAAAGATCATAAGCAAACTAAAATTTGAGTAAGATGAGCTAAGCCTATCAGGTCGACAACTTTCAAGAGAGACATAATTAATTATTAATTAGGTGGTAAGAGTTAAGAAGAATGCAAGCTGCTGCACTGCATGGAGGAGCCATCTGCGAGAACCTACGTACTGTTGCTAGTCCACCCATCTTCTTGGACGAAGCAATTTCAACTATAACGTAGACTAGCGATAATCCCCAATTAACTACAGTGACACCCTCAGGTCTAGTCTAACACCGGTTTGGGAAAAAAGCGTAATTACCAATGGAGATTGGAGGAGGCAGGTCGTGAAAATGCAGCTAGCTAACTGCTCCGGCTGTTTGATTTTGACGGTGGTGGTTGAGTCGTTCTTGTGCTGACCTTTGCTGGATCTTGCACAAATAAAGCATAGATTTGGTTAGCAATGCACTAGAACTTACTTCTTCTGTCGAAAATAGAAATTGAGATGGGCTCTGTCATGAATCTTTCGTTAGTTACGGACCGTGGCCAATTGGCAACGAAGAAGCTGGGAAAACCCACCACCGTTATTTTTAGGTTAAAATTTCCCAAAAGCATCAATGCATAAACACTGGACTTGAGATAACATATATTAGTTCAAGAGTACAATGCTGAGCTGATGGCATACTTCCTTTTCAGTTCGAGCAATGATCGGCCGAGGGTACCCGTCATGCAAGGACAAGAATTCTGGAGTAGCCTCTTGTACGACACATGACCAGGCCAACATTAACAACAAAAGAAGCGATATTAAGAAAAAATGATACGGCTACATATGTTACTGTAGATTAGTTCTTTTCAGTTCAGACAAACTATCAAGTAGCAATATGCCAGCTCAAACAGTCAAAACCACTGTCCCATCTTGAGGTCTCAGCATCTGCATACTACAACTACAAGAAGGCGAGTGTGTTCAGTAGGGCACACTACGATGGTACACGGCTTAATTATGTTACAGGATGAATATGTTTTTATCCACAGCATTACAGTAACGCAAGTACTTCCCTGTACAAAAAAGTCGTACTTTCCATATTAGCATCATGCGGGATAGATACATGGGTTATCTTGAATTGTTCACTCCTGGTCAGTTTCTGAGGCCTCCTCCTCTGGCAGTTCAAAGGCGTCAACCTCCTCAAAGTAAGCTCTTTGCTTCTTGACAAAATCTTCAGGTAATTTTAGTTGGCCTGAAGACAAACTTCCCATCCTCATGCACCGCTTCTGCTAAAAATTGCAAGCAGTCAGAGTGGAGAAATATCATGGCCGCTGTTCCAACACTTTCCAACTGTTATCTATTTAGCCTAGCTCTATCTATACCCCTCATGGATGTAATGCCACTGGACTTACGTTCAGACTTCAGATGAGAAACAATTAATAATATATCCTTCATATGGACCTAGGCTGATGACCTATGCTTGTGAGTCTGGAAGAAGCGCTACAGTCTAAGAACATACAAATCGATTGCTGATATATACATATGAGGTCAGGTCTTGGTATCCAGTACTGCATGAACGTGCATAACAGATACACACATGAAAAGGAGCATGCACAAAAAATTCAACACAGACCTTATTTCAGCTTTACTGACTGCATAATTAACACTTGAAAAACCATAAGCAACAAATACTAAGCATAACGAAAAATTGCATCAAATAGATCACTCAAAGAGAGCACACCAATATAAGGCTTAATAATACAGTAGTAGTATGGTTCCTAGGAAATGCACTAACATTGTGAGGTTGTGGCGCTACTTACCTTTTTCGCTTCACGACAAGGAACCGAGGATGAAATGGGCCGACCATCCTGAGTGGCTGAGGCTTTCTGAGTTGAAGGACTGAAAGAAAAGTGCCAAGCAGTATTTCAGTTAATAAAATCCAGTCAAACTGCAACCATTAACTATGAATGAAATAACTAAACTACGGAACTAATGGGCGGAGTCAGCAGACTATCATGAGTGGCTATTGGCTAAGGCTTTACTATTTGAATGACTGAATGAAAAGTGCAATTCAGTATTTCAGGAAATAAAATGCAGTCAAACTGCAACCATTAGCTATGAATGAAATAAATAAACTACAGAACTCCAAAGTCTAGAATCTAGAATTTGCTTTGCAAAATTTGGAGATGTGTGGGTGGGGAACATTTATTTATCCAGCTATCCTATACTTGTGACACAGTGTATCATTTCGTAACTTTATCTTCTTGAAGGTCTGAAAGACTATCACATTGATGCTAATAAGAATTGGGGGAAAATTTTGCCAGTCTGGAATAGCTAGGACTTTAGCTCTAACAACCTTTGGAGTTTGGACTGAACAAATGTTAAATCACATAAAAGGTAATTGAAAATTTGAAACTATGCTCCAAGCTATGTAAAACACGTATTGGACGGTATACAGGAAAGAGTGTCATGCTAAATCTGACAGACCATGATGGCTATGATAGGTTGATATGTTCTTATTACACCCTTTTTCTTTTTTGAAACGTTTATTCATTCCACCCATTTCGACAACAATTTATTCTCAAGAGATAGCTGGTAGCCAGCATTACTTCCAACTTCATTGTACTTTATCTGGTCTGCAGACTAACTAGATACATCATACATCGATTGATGCAATGGCACGTTACCGACCTACGAGCAGATTGTAGCTAGATTTCAGAAGCAATTGGCAATTGCAAAAAAGGAGTGGGTGCTAGTGATGCAAGGGGGCTGAACTAAAGTTATCAGACGCGAGCGAAAAAACTGTACTAGGTGCTGCAGGCAAGCTCATTCACCAGTTGGTTGCTGCAGCTTTCCCAAGAGGTGGGCAGCTTGCTGTTCCCGTGGCGAAGGGCTGCGCGGTGGAATCCCTCCTCGTCTTGGTCTTGCGCCTCGTGTAAACCGTGGAGATGGCCGAAGTCACCAGGCTATGCTCCCCCTCGGCAACTGCTGAAGGGGGCACGCAGAATTAGGGATCCGAAGAGGAAAAGTTGGGATAGGACGTTGCAGGGAAGGTACAGATGGGGCGCAATGGCGAGCGAGCGAAGGGAGGTGGCGCTGCTACTAGCTTCGGGGGGAGCAGGTTTACCAGCGGCGGGGCGAGTCCTGGACACGGGCGTGACGGGCGCGGACGCGGACGCGGAGGACGATGTGGAGACGGAGGCGGAGGGCGGCGGAAGTGGGCGCCTGGTGCTCGGGGCCGGGGTGCTGGGGAGGAGGTTGGTCACGTCGCCTAGAGGCAGCGCCGCCTTCCGCTGGCGCTTGCTGGAGCCGGCCTTAGGGCTCGCCGAGGGCAGTGGCGTGATGGGTTCCATCACAATGGCATGGAGAAGGGGATTGATTGGTGTTGTGGGTGGGCAGAGCGGGAAGAAGCAGCAGACCTCTGGATTGTAGAGGAAGATTGGAGAAGGGGGGATTTTCTTCTCTCTCTTACCTCAAGCAGGAAGCAGGGTTTTAAAACCCAAAACGGTATCCGAAGCCGCCCTGATTTTTCAGAAAAAACAACTAAAAATCGATAAAAACCACTAGAAACCGTTTAAATTCAAATTTAAACGGGTAGACCGCAGCGGGCGAGTCCACTGATTTTATCGGCGGTTTTTGCCGAGAAACCGCCGGTTTTAGCAAGAAACCGCCGGTTTTAGCGGTTAACCCGTGTTTTTGGCGAAAAACCGTACAAAAACGGGAGAAACGTGGAAAATGAAAAAAAATAAAATAAAAGAGGCCTAAAAAACTTTAATAAATTGGGAAATCATAGATGGGTGAGATATATGTGTTGGTAATTTGTTTAATTATGGGAAAAATTTGGAAAAATCTTTGATAAATATATAACATCTTGAACATGTGAATATGAAGTTAATAATTTGAACAAAATAGTTTCCAACAAAAATATAAATATGAAGTCAATTTGAACATATCAATATGAAGTCAATAATGTGATATGCATGGTAGTTCCAACAAAAACATATATTCAAACAAGGAAATTTTTTTAAAATATAAATAATGGTCTTAATTTAAAATTTTGTTTTATAAAAATTGTTCTACAAAACTTCTAGTTTTTATAAGATTTTTTAAAAAATTTAATAATAAAATTCAAATTCAAATTTTTGAGAGTGAGAGAGATGTGTAACCTCCCTAAATATAAATAATGGTCTTAATTTAAAATTTTGCTTTATACAAATTGTTCTACAAAACTTCTAGTTTTTATAAGTTTTTTTCATTTTTTTAAATAATAAAATTCAAATTCAAATTTTGAACCGTCCCGGGTCAAAACCGGCAATTTCTCAAACCGCCGCCCAGCGGTTCGGCGAGAAACCGCCAGTTTTTACCGGTTTTTCGTGGTTTTTTGAACCCTGGCAGGAAGCACATGTTCGACCAAAGGCCCAGAGCAAAGGACTGGGCCATGCCGTACTACCTGCCACGGTTCGACAAATTAGCCTGCATTGGCCGAAAATAATCAAAATTTTCAAAAGGAACCAAAATTGTATATTAAGGATTATAGAAAATAATTGCGCATTATAAGAATATAGATAAATTTAAACACACACAACTCGAATGCTCATGCTTTGCTAAAAAATATATATATATCAGACGATGTCCAAATGTAATCAATGTATTTGTCTTATGCCTTTAGCTTCGCTTTTATCCCCAACCCTGTCACGCATCTCTCCATTGGCTAGCATATATTTTTATTTGTCCACATATTGTGCCATGGTAAATAACAACCCACTAAAATTGGAAATAAGACCAATTCAATCGAAGAGAGAAGAAGATGGTGTAGGGGCGAGCAATCTTATAGAATGATACATTGTGGGTAATTTTAGTGGTATGAAGGGAGGTTTTATGAGATGACATGTGATAGTGATTTTTAGTAGCTCTAGAGGAGATCTTTTTATATGTCATATGGTGGGTAAGTTTAGCAAAATAATCGTTTACCGGTACCCAAAAATACAAACATATCAAGGTTCAAGCAGCTCACGATGGCGGTGTCCTCTAGGACAGCACCCCACCCCCACCTCCACAATGTCTCCCCCTAGAGTGGTGGCCCCTCACAACGGTTCTCCCTAGGTCAGATCTAGTGGGACGGTGTTGCCCTCTCCTTTGCTCATCTCCTCCTCTCTCTGATTCAGCAAGGTCAGACCCAATGGGTATCCATTCAGGATCAAGTATAGATTTGTGTTTATATTATGAATGACTTTAGATCCAAGTTTAGGTCCCATACAATACACAAAGGAATCCTGATTGCCATATCCCTACCAACGTATTTACATGTATTATATATTTCTCCTCGACACAATCTATATACAATCGTAAGTCTGCCATATAAATTAAGACGGTGATCCAACCATCAGTCGACAAGTTTGGATCTATGTGTATGGTTCGGCCCGCGTCCCATATGGTACTGTTAGTGATATGCCCTAGAGGTAATCATGTAATACGATTATATCACGTCTATTTTATGTACTCTTGGATAATATGTTATAAATTCCATGAATAAACGTCGTTCACATTGTTTATCAACTATGACTTGGTTATGAGACACATTGTTTATATGATTTTATTTTAAATGATCCCTGGTCTTATATCATTATGTGGGACAGTAATGATTTGATCAGCACATGTATTGATTGATGATAATATTTCACATACCATAGATATAGAGATATCAAATCAATAATGTGGACACATGTTAGAGACACATGGTGTTGGATAGACTTACTCTGAGTCACTGTAGAGATTGTTATCTTACATGTACCATCAGTCTGTAGTTTCGAGTGGTATATCTATATGATTCTTAGACATAAGATCGTCTCAGCATGTATAGTTGTATACTTTGGGGTTATCAACCACTACACCGTAACTGGGTAGTTATAAAGATAGTTTTCGGGTATGCTATGAAATATGTCGTCGGGTGTGAGTGATCAAGATAGAATTTGTCCTTCCTTAATAACAGGAGAGATATCTCTAGCCCGCTCGATGTGATTGGATTGGAAAGTGCACGGCCATGCCAATGTGATTAAAGGGTTAATCACATTTTAGAATTCATCACAACATCAAGTGAATGGTCAAGCTATCACAAGGGTGGTACGCATCTCGTCTTGAGTTTGACTGGTATCATGCGGCAAAGGGATCGGTATGTGAATTTATCAAGATTCAGCCGATATGATCATTCCGTGTATTTGGGGATCAATATGTCTTGTTAGGAACCGCTATTGACTTGTGATTTGAAAAAGAGTTTCTGAGGCCACGCCACTTGCGCATGAACCTAACGGGTCACACACTTAATGGGTTGAAACATGTTTAATGGATTTTGTGGATAATAATCCATGTAGGATTAGATTCGCCCATACTGATCCGTATAGGATTAGTTTCACAATACTTATCTGTATAGAATTAGAGTCCTAATGGACCTCTAGCGTAGAAGCTCATTAGTGCGCTCTATATAAGGAGAGGCGGTAGGGTAGTGCAGATATATGAGTTTGCCACCATGTAATTCTAGCCATCACCTCCCCTACCGACTTCTAGAAACCTTAGCCGCGCACTTGCGGTGCTAGCACACCGACGCACAGTGTTCCGTCCCTGGATGTGTGGATACCGTAAAGACACTGTTGCAGTGCTGATCGATGACAAGGAGGAGAAGATCGACGAGATCGACTACTTCCTCTACGGCAGCATGTACAACGTTGCTGCGGTGGTGATCGGTGAGGAGGAGACGTTCGGCTCGATGTGAAGAACTACTTTCTATACCTCGACTCATGCAACGTCGGATTCAGTTACTCCGACTCTCCTTCTGCTGCGGCTGCACGTTAAGGGTAACGATCTGTGATTCTCTACTTGCATGATGTCTTGAGTGCTTGCGGTAGAAATTTTTAAAATTGCACTAGCATAGCCTACCCGTTCCCTTCAGGTATGGCTGCCGTACCATACGGCGCCAACGGATCAGTTCTGTTTCTGGGCCCAACGACTAATTTTCGAGTCTGGGCTATTTAAGGACTTAGGGTACCCCTTTATTTCGTGATGATTCACTCCATTGCCTATCCTAAAGTCCATTTAAGTGAGAGACACGAAAACTAGAGTTATATCTTAGAGTGTGTTCATAAGAGTTTGAGTGTTATATCTCCTTGTGTGCTTTTATGAAAGGCTTGATCTGACAAGGTCAAGTCATCACGAGCTTGTTACTCAAGTTTCTTACTTTGGAGATGGAGCTTTGTGATCTTTCAAGGGGGAGCTTGTGTGAAACTCTAAGTGATTGCAAAGGTCGGAGTCCACCTACTGGAATAGTGAAGGACTAGCCCAAGTAAAATCGAAGCGATACTCCTCTTCGTAAAGAATGCTCCAACGAGGAATAAGGAAAGGAAAAACCTTTTCGAAACCTTGGAAAAAAATCCCTTGTCTCTTGTCTCTTTTACTTCTTACATTTACTTTTCCGCATTTACTTCTTGTATTGTCTCTAGTGTTGGGTGCTAGTAGTTTCTCTAGGCTTTTTGTTCTCACCTAGCAGTAGAAAAATTTAATCTTGCTCTTAAACTTAAAGTAGAGTGAAAAAACTTTAGAAATTATTCTAGGCCAATTCAACCCCCTTTCTTGGCCCTTGGATCCTTTCAGCACCAACGACATTAACTCTCTAAAACTTAACAAGGGCTCTAGGACACTCTAAGAATCTAACAAGTGTGCTTCAATGGACAAACATGTTCCCAAAACACATCAAGAGCATCTCAAGCCCCAAAAAAGCCCTAACAAGTCTAAATGAACTCTTCTCGATGCCTGAGTTCATAGCTTTGTTGTTGACGAGGCTTCCAGATCTCATCATCACCAAAATCACACGAAAAGTTTCCCAAAGCACACATGGGGGTTTTGAACCTTACAATAAGGTTAAAACAAATAAAACAAATCTTAGTCGGCATTGCAGATTTATATTGTGCCATTTAGCTTTGTTGAAACAATGTTATTTTTAATAAACACAAGGATGCTACTTTTCTATGTGCCATTTTCTAGGGAGCATATTGGCTGTGACACTGGGCAATGGCCATTGCTTCAAAGGAGGATGAAAATGAGGCGTTGCTCAAAGGTGCCAATCTTTGAAGGGTGTTGCTATGAAGTTTTTTTGCTCATCATTGGTAGAGATTTAATTTTGCTTGGAACCGTTGCGCTATTTACTTTTTCTTTCTGTCTAATGCTAAAGATGTGGCTCTTTTGTAAGAGATTGTGTACATCTTATGATGTAGAGAGGTCTGAATATTATTCGATTATTTAAGAAATTACTAGCTAGAGAATGTACTAGACATACCACTGTATGATACCTGTCAAAGACGAAGACATCATCGATTGGTTGACGTACGCTGCAAAGAGATGGTGTTGCCCCTAACGCTGGGGGAGGAGGAGGGGGAACTAGGTAGGTTGCTGTGAGGTTGGAGAGGAGGCTTTCAGGTAGTGGACGAGAGGGAATAGAGATGACCATAGAGACAATGGTCGTCACCATTGATCTTGGTGCGAGCTTGCTTTGCTTGTGCTCTTGGTTTTTGAATGTAGCAACATGAATCTTAAAGTTATTCTTGAAGTAAAACCAAGCTTGAATCTTGAAGCCCTGATTATAGCTCAGTTGTGGTTATTGAGCTTCAAGGATCGACTTCGAAAAGCCAAAACATTTTATTTTAGTGGGCTTAACATATTCGAGAAACAACTTTAGGAAGTCAATATATTTAGCTTAGAAAGGACAAAAAGTCACAAAGCATAATCAGGGCATGAATCCCCGCTCTCCTTCTCCACCTAAAAAACTGTAGCACACCTGATTGTCGCCAGCAATGCACCTAAGGCTCCGAACAAGCCTATCGTCACCTGGGTCAAGTGCAAGCCCTCCCAGACCCACCTTGTTGCCTGGTTTAAAAATATCGATGAAAATCGCGAGTACCTTATTAAGCCACAATTGTAAGAAATATAGAGTGATTTAGGATTCAAATTTGGGGGAAATTCCAACCAAATTCAAAATCAGAAAAAAAAAATCACAAAACTACTAAAAATAGCAATGTGTTTGAAATCGTATGACATGGAAGGTCTTTTCATGGGAACTATTCGGTATTCGATTGAATTTAGATCAAGCCCCGAGCTTGCAAAATGGAAAAAATGCAAGAGAGAGAGAGAGGGGGGGAGGAATAGTGCTAGATGAGGCTGGGAGGGACACCTAGGATAGATGAGGTATGGAGATCTAGAGGAGGAGACGTGGCGACACCTCGTCAAAGAGGAGTGGCAGTTGACGGGTGAGGAAAGGGAAGGGAAGTAGCAACCCTAACTCCTATGGGCTTTCCTCTTGTCGGGTCAGGAGGAATCGAGGGTAAGTGGTGGAGTGGGGGACCGAGGACTGTTGCATCCGTGGTGTGTGCTTGAGGGGTCTGTGGGGATAAAAAGTCCACCAATTTTCAATAGAAAACTGTTTCTTTAGGTTTTCTTTCAAACAATGTCGAATTTTTGAGCCATTTTTTATGATAATCGAGCCAAAAATCAAAACTTTTGACTTTATATTCAAAATTTGAAAACAACCTTTTATCTATTTATTTTTATTTTAGAGCATTATTTTTTGATAATCAGGATCAGGATTATCAAGCGATTCTTAATCATCGATATTGTGAACCTGCCTATCACTTTTCGTGAGACTAGCGCTCCTCTTTGCTCATTGCTCCTTCCTCTTTTTCTCTAGTTTTTTTAGGCGAAGTTAAGGGTCTCTTTGATTCAATGGAATTTGAAAGAATACAAAGGAAAAAATTTTATTTAAAGCGTTTGATTTGTAGGGTTGTTCCAAGAAATTTTTTCGTCCAAATTTTAGTATCAGATTTACTGTCTTTTAGAATTCCAATACAATTTCTCTCTTTCTCTCTCTCTATTCTCTATTTGCTTAATCAGTATTTAATCTAGAAAATCCTATATTTCTTGTTGTACAATCAAATGGTATGCTCGAAGAAAATTCATGTGGATTTCATTTCTCTGGGATCCAACAAAGACATCCCTAACTCTTTTCATGTGACTTTTAGGTCTAGAGGTTTGTGAAGGTCACGCTTGATTTCTCAAACCTTTCCATCTGTCCTCCATTGCCGCTAGAGGTATGGATCAAACAAAGCAACTTGTAACATGTCCATTTCCACTCATCTGAAGGAAACCAAAGAAAAATCCGAACCATTGGAACCATTTGTACCCAGACCATTAATACCCTTTTATTTCTATATTTCTTTGCTTCTACAATACCGTGCATGACTGTGAAGCTCTTTCTGTGCCAAGTTCTCTTCCATCGATATGTTATTGATTTGCAATTTCCTAAGCAAGCTTTATTTTCTTATAAAAAAATATATGCGGTCATTGGCCTGCCAATGCAGTGAGCATCAAAAGGGAGACGTGGAATGGGCAGATAGCTCACGTTTCTTCGAATAACCCGCTAAAAGAAATGACATGCACAGAGATACATTTCTTATGATATCAATCAAGACGATGTACATCAGCATTGCCTAAGGATGGCAATCGAGTAGGTATCTCAAGGTACAATTGTGTCATATACAAACCCAAAACTCGAAACTCTAAATCGTATTCGAACCCGAAACCACTTGCGGGCATATGCACATGCACATATCCATACCCAACAGGTACCCAAATAAACCCGCTAGATATTGTTCCAAAAATTTAGTTTAATGTCATATAATATTTAGTTTAACTCACCATGAAGCTAAAAGTCTTGCAAACCCAAACCTGATACTCTCTTTATTCTATAGCCCCCAACCCATCCTTTCCTTCTTCGTTATGTGAGGTGGTACTAAACTTCTACATGTGTGGCTGTGCGAGTGTGCTGCGCGTGGGCTGTCTGTTGCTGCTACGCGTGGGCCGGCCTCAGCCTACTACTACTACTTCACGTGGGCTTTTTGCTGTTGGGTATCCATGGGTACCAAATGCTAGCCAGTACCCGTATCCGGAACCTTCACTTATGGATCCAAAATAGAACCCAAACATATAATATGGGTATTTTTGCCATCCCTACTATAGTCAAAATTGATGCATACAACTTGCATTATTATGTTACTAGTTAAGTGCCTGTGCTTTGCGACGGAACCCTAAAAGAGAGTCAAAGGAGACATAACTCGAGTTCAAAAAAAAAGAAGACATAATCCTAAGTAAAAAAAGGTTCAAATTACAGAACACTTGTAGTACAACTACAAAGGGGGCAGCTTCTAGCTGCAATTTTCACTTATATGGTACTGCTTTTCTTCTTAGTTTCTACTACAAATGCAATGATTCCAGTTAGCTCCTTTGTTACACTGTTTGCTGATCCTCATCTCCATAATTCTAGGAGCATAACTACTATTACGTTGGTCTTAACATGGGTCAATGAGTTCAACCTAACACTTTGCTCTTCAGTACAAAGAGAGAATATTTGTTAAAGATTCGACCTTTATTTGTTCATCACACAGAGGTTAGCTTGTGAGACTTAAGGCATTGAAGATCCTGACAAGTGTCCCCTTGGTGCTTGCAGTAGTAATCAGCCTACCATCCTGCGATAATGCAAAGCTAAAATTATTTTGATAAACTGTTTGGAGCATACAATAATTTCCACTTCTATTAAATGTACGCCAATACAAAGAGATGTAGTACTGAGTACATGATCAATATTTTATTGAATAACATATGAGTCATTCTGGCAGAGCAAACACACAATGATTATCGTCAATGTCAAGGTTACTGACGAAACGAATAATGGATCAGAAAGGAAAAGCATGTTGGCAAGAACAAGGAAAACAATGTTTAAGACATTAGAAAATTAAGCGGTATCTCCAGAGGAGATGGTTCACTTCTCGATCAGGGAAAAATTGTAAAATAATTACACAGTTTACTATTTTATTTGGCAAATGGAATTTTACTTTCCAACGGATAGAAGGTGAAGTTCATCTACACAACAGTAAAGATGACATCTAAGAACTAACAGCTCAAACACACTGTCCAGGGATGTTTGCAACTTTGCATTGCATGACATTCTCTCTATCACCAAGAAGGCACCAACATGATTAACACATCAACTTGACGAACTTAGAGCCTGCTCAATCTCTTCCAGAGATCTTCCCTTGGTCTCAACCACATTTCCAGCTATGTAAAGAACAACAACAGCACACACAGATGCAAATCCCAAGTACACTGTGCTAATTCCAAACTTGTTGACAACACTCAAGAAGTACAAGCTAATAAAGTAGTTGGATACCTGCAATGAGAAAACACAGATAATGATCCAATGATGGCGGTAGGTAAGTCACTATCACGACTGTTTCTTACCCAAAGGCTTTTAGTGGAGCCAAAATTGCCCAATCAATTGGCTTCAGGTATACAGTACAAGCCCTAGAAAATGTTGTTGCTGCCAATGGCCAAAGATGGAGTAGAAGCTCTAGGAACAATGGGAAATGATACTCCACTGGCTGTGATGTCAAACAAAAAGAATCTGACTGCCAACTACTTCAAGCAGATGTGCCCGTACGTTGCTATGAAATCCAAAAGGAGAATCAGTCACGCGGATCGGTCGTAGTCACTGCCGTTAGATTAAATAGATGATCAGGATTGCTTTGAGGAGCCACCACTCATTACCATAAGAGGCTTTTTAGGAGTAGAGAAAAATATAAACTTAAGTCACTTTATTTTAACCTACAAACTCTATATCTGGGTTGGAGCTGTGAGCTGAAACTGTGTCAAATGGGGCCTAAGTACATGCTCAATATTTCAGTGAATTATACATATTCCAGTACCATTGCTCTGTTCTCACAGGTTTAGAATATCTGTGCCATAAAAAAATCCAAATGGTGATAAGATTAGCTATTTATTGCTATAGCACCATTGCTGAACTCTTCAAGTAATAGGACGATTCCAGTTCATAAAAAAAATTATTTACTATGATCAGGATACACATGCAAGCACTATGTACAAAATAGGAACTTTAGATACCGAATTATTGTTTGATTTCAAGTAATAGGACCAAGCATATCATTTAGAGCATGTTTAAACTGCAGTGGTAGTTAGAAATCTTTTGCAGTACACCTAATAACTGATTTTTTGTTTTGTGCTCACTGAGAGGCTTATGTCCTCTTGGCTCTTTATTCTAAACAAACATATTTTCTTAAAAAGTTTGCAATGGCACATCAATATGCAAAAAAAAAGAGACTAAAAGCTAAGAACATGAGCATAAATTATGAAAGATGTAATGGATAATGGACAAAAGTAAGCTTTTATTAGAAGAAGGAATATAACCGGATATTTCTTTTTCAAACTAACCAGGACATAGTAGCTCTAGTAATAAACATTGTGTTAGACTGTTAGTTTTAAGCATCCAGCCTATGGCACTAAGCAGAGGACATGTTCCTGGTGTGTCTAACAGTATATTGCAGTATCTATTAGTATAGTTTTAGGCGTCCAGCGTGGCACTAAGCAGAGGACATGTTCCTGGTGTGTAACAGTATATTGCAATACCTATCAATAGGCAGGGAAGACAAGTAGCGTGAGCCTAGCACAAGGCAACACCTGGAAAGTAAGTAGTAAGATAGCATCTGGGGCAGTAAAACTTGGGCTAACAAGACATATGTTCAAAAAGCAATTACCAAGAACAGAGGTATATTTTTTTTTAAGAAAAGAACAGAGGTATATTTTTTTTTATCATTGTATTGACATCTGATACTGATTATGTGGAACTACAGTATACAAACGGGATATGATCTTGGTCAAGCAGGGTGAAAAAAATATTTCAATAGAAGTGTGAAACTATGATATATATACATTTACAAAATTAGTGTTTTATGGCTCCAGTAGTTCCAGTGCACGAATTCAGAGAGGTGATACAAGAAAGAAACCAACATTATCAATTAGTGTTTAATAGCCTGGATCCTCACGGTTTTCAAGTTTTGAAGCTGATATTGTTCTTATCACATAGTACAAAGCAAAATTGTCCTTGTCCAGCATATAAGTTGACCTCAATTTGAACCGAATCATGTAAATAACAAAAAGAGTAGCCGCTAGTGTAGCTGTATCTAGTACTGTATGGATGTCATACTCCATAACAAAGCTGCAGTACAACCTAACAGCCAGAAATAATGCTGTTAAATCCTGAGACTTGAGTGACAGTCCTGCAAGAAGTTAACAAAGAGAATATTTTGAACAAATTAGCGCAGGACTGTAAAAATATACACAAAAATGATGATGAACAAACAATAATGAAGGAAAAATAGGCAAATTGAGATTTTCAGCATACAATGATATGCCATTCTAGTGCCTCTTATTAGAGCATATATGTCATTCATATACACTTTGCTATCAGAAATTACTCAGTTTCTCCTTAAAGGAAAATTAGGGGGTGGATGCTGGTCTCCAGTATCTAACAAACTTTAGTATCAGAAATCTTGTGATACAACAGATTCTGTGACCAAACAAGATTCCATTCGCATACAAGTTTTTCAAAGTTTGAGCAGGCATATGTGTATCTCTACTAATAAGTCAGCATGATTACACATATGTAACAAGAATCCCAGTGACCTGACTCTATTTTTTTAAGAGAGGATAGGTGAACTTGGGATTTCAAGTGGCAGCTCGTTAAGAAACCAGTAAAGAAATTTCAGTGGAATTGGTGTATAACAAGCACGAGTCTTTTTTAAATCCGAAAAATGGGTAGAGAAACCAGCAAGCAAAATTGGTTGGTGTGATTGAAGCAAGATTTACACTAACCAAAAATTTGTTAAAGATGTAGCAAAAAAAAATTAGTTGTTGGGAAGGATGGAGTGTAGGGGGTAGCACAGCCCTGGACCTCGTTGAGCTCCTTGTGGCCGAGGAAGAAGTGCTCCCAGAGCAGCGCGAGCGGCAGGACGCCGCGGCCAGCGAGGAACATGAAGGCCACGCGCCCCGGCTCCAGGACGTCTACGGTGAGGTGCTCCGCGTGCTCAAGCCCAGCGGCCTCTACGTCTCCTACGAGTGGGTGACCACTCCAACGGGTACTCACCGGCGGTCGCCATGGGAGGGAGGGAGGCAGCACGGAGGTGAGGAAGGGGAAGGCGATGGTGAGGCGGCTGGGGGAGGAGGTGGCGGCAGAGGTGAGGAAGGGGAAGGCGGCGGCGAGGCGGCTGGGGTAGGAGGCGGTGAGGGAAGAGGGAGGGAGGGCGCGGTGGGAGAGGATGCGAGAGGAGGAGGAGGGAAGAGGAAGGGCGGCGAGGAGGGTGGGGAGGAGGTGAGGGAAGAGGGGGGGAGGGCGAGGAGGGAGAGCGGGACGAGGAGGCGGGCGGAGGAGGAGGGCGGGGGGAGGAGGAGGCGGGCGGGAGGAGGGCGGAGGCGGGGAGGTTGAAGGGAGGCGGCGGCCTGAGAGGAGGCAAGCAGGGGGTGGGGGCGTGGATTACGGGCCGCGTAGGGTTGGAATGGATGGGGGCTGAGATTTGCTCAAAGGAGGTGGAGAGCTGAGATCTCAAGTTGGTGAAACCACCACCACCACCATAAGCCTCTTTTTAATAGTTGAGATAGTACGACAATTAACTAAATAGGTGCAATGTTGCCAAGTTAATTGAAGTGGTCAACCACACTCTCCTATCATTATTTTTCGGTTGTTTGCTCACTTTTGAGCTTAGAGGAACATGATGGATGCATGGAGTGTAACCCATTCCTATGATTGTGGAAAAATTGTGTTTGTAAATTGTATTAGGGGAGAACCCCATAATATGTTGTGTAGCAAATATTATGAATTCTTGATCACTAATAACGAATAGGTTTTGCGCTCTTGGCTAGCTATCATCACTCTTTTTTTTGCAAACTTGCATTTGACCTCCTCCGTTGTAGGCATAGGCAAAGAAGGATGGGCAGTTGCCGCAAGAGATTGGGGAGGTCATCTAATCATGTTGGCCGGGAGCCTAAAGCATTTACAGAATTCAACTCATGTTGAAACATTGGCTTGTTTAAACTCTCTAATTTCTTTTTGGAGATGGGCTTAAGCAAATTTGTTCTAGAAAGTGACACGCTTGATGTGTAATGAAGCTAGATCTCTTATTGATGCCAATTTTAGTGGTGTTGTTGTTTTGTATTGCCTCGAGGCTTGTAAGGTGGTTGCACATGAACTTGCGAAAGTGGGTGTATCTCTAAAGTCTGATGCGAGTCTAGTGTAAATTAAGAATACATCGAGTTAATTTGTAATGCGGTTGTTTGCGACTTATAGACACCATTTGTTTAATTGAATATGCTTATTTAAAAAGAACCTGCATTTGGCCTTATGCTAAAATGCTTGAGAACTGGGAAGGCAAGCAAAGACAGTCAACTCTTAAAGAAGAAGAGGCGCGAGAGTGAGAAGAAAATAAAAAGAAGAGAGAATCCAATTTCTAGTTTTAGGGCTTGTTTGAGAGCCTACTTCCCCGCCAAGATCCCGACCCATTTCTAGGGATGGAAATCCTCAGGCCAGATTTCTCCGGTCCATTACCCTGGTGCGTTTGGATGCTCATCGATGTCATTTTTTTTGTTCTGTTCCCGTGAAAACCCTAGGGAAAAACTCCTCACACCCACCTTGTGGTTTTTCTCCCCGTCATCCCCCGGTGGCTATCGTTCTCCGTCTCAGCCTCAGAACTCCACTTACCCGCACGCTGCCTCTGATCTCCGTTGTTACGGCAGGCTTGGGGAGGGAGCTAGGGTTACCTAGTTGCTCGCCTGTCGCCGCCGACGGTCCCCGCTGTCGTCGAAATCCTCAGTTGTTGCTACGCCACCACATTATCTCCCCTACCACCTGCGCCGATGCAGCCGCACACGAGATTGGTCTCGGGATAGATCTAGGGTTACCTCTACCTTGAGTCGTTGGCGTTGCTTCCATCTAGATCTACGTCGTCATCAGCCTTGCAGTGGCCTCCCCGTCTTGCAGGTACAGTTCCGACCTAAAAGGAACCGGATGTCCAAGAGGGTGTGAATTGGGTTTTTTTTATAATTTTAGTTTCTATTCAATTTTTTCACTTGTGTCCAAAACCTAATTAAATGCGAAAGCTAAAGGCTAAGTGTTTGAACACAAGTAATATATTTAGATGATAGCAATCCTAGGGTGAGAAGCCAAAAACACTAGATAGTTTGAATACACAATTTAGCACAATCTAGATACTATGAGGACTAAATTAACAAGATCAATACAAGAAAGAAGATACTACCAATCAATACATGTCATAGAATGTAAATAGGTCAATCAACTCTTATGAGATGGCATAGAGTAAGTGAGAAGGAGAAACAAACCATAAGAGACACGATTCCTTTTTACCATGTAGCTTGGAGACTCACCGGTCTCCCCTAATCCACGTTGAAGCTTGATCTCACGCAAGGACTGGCTCCCTCTTAAGCCAACCGTCTCTACTCCAGTAGTCCTTGCTAGTTCATCCTCTCCGGAGATGGCAAGCACCAATGCCACTCACACGATTCGCCAGAGCCTCCTCACAAGCTCCTTGAGAAGGTTACCGGCACACGATGCCTCCCACGCCATCTAGGTGCCAGCAAGCACCAAGAGTAACAAGCATGAAATGGATTGATTGCATCAAATCAAAGCACAAGAGTGATGCACACAAGATTCACTTGGTCCCTCGCTCTTCTCTTTCTCTAGGGAATCACCTAATCACACACATGATGATGTTCTCCCTCTCTCTCTAACCCTTTTTCTTTCTTCTCTAGGCTACACCTAACACATAGGGGTAATTCGAAGCTAAGCCAACCACTTAAACCACCCATATTTGAGGTTTAAATACCCCCACTTTTGAAAACTACCCATTGGAAAAAAAGCACCCTCACACACCAGATCGGTCCGCCATAGACTAGTTGATATCGGACCGGGGACCGGACCACACATGTTGATAGCGGATCGGCAATAGTGCCCGGTCTGCCACACTACTACTAGCCAGACCCTGTGGGGGACCTCACCACCTCGGCCTGCTATCACCTAGTCCATGGCGGACCGTCTACAGTGCCGGGTCTGCCATACACATGCACCAGCTGGACCGGAGTCCAGAGAGCTTCGGTCCGCCATAGCTCTATGCCGGACCACGCTGGTCCACCACCCTATAGGCCATCGGACCGGGAGACGAAAAATGGCATAATTCCTAGCTCGGAAGTCGAAATAAGGTGATCTTGGACTCTACGAAAAGCTTAGAATGAGGGCTACACAACCCATAAGGATACACCACTCCAAACCCAAAGGAGAGATACAGAAATGATTGCCTTATTCCAGCTTCTGAGATATGACTCTTGACAAGTTTAATTACCATGCTATGATTGCCTTGAATATCATGCTATGACTGTCTTCATAGTCATATCCCCTTACTCACCACCATTAAACAAGTAAAACATTTGGACTCTTGGTCCCTAGGTAAAAACATGCTTAAGTCTCAATTCATGACTTGTTTTCGAGGTGTAACCACCCCATAGTGGTGAACAATAGCTCGCCACTACAACTACTCTCTCTCTCATATATATATATATATATATATATATATATATATATATGAGAATAGCTAATATGCTATGGATATCCACGGGTTTTGGAAACTCTGAGATCAAAATAGACGATCCAAACCGTCCATCTTGTTCATCTCGATGAAATCTCACTACACACCAAATTTCAAATTTTTTTAAATTTTTTTACTATTTATTTCGTATTTTTGAATATCGCTGATCTAATTAGCTATGGACCCTCCAATAAGTCCAGTTTTCAAAAATATGAAACAAATACTAAAAAAATTCAAAAAAATTTGAAATTTGGTGTGTAGTGAGATTTCATTGATATGAACAAGATGGACAGTTCGGATCGTCTATTTCGGTCTCAGAATTTGCAAACTCGGTGGATAGCACGGAGAGATCCGTGCTATCCATAGCACACTGGCAAATCTCTCTCTCTCTCTCTCTCTCTCTCTCTCTATATATATATATATATATATATAATGAATTGGTTATAGTTGATATAGGGCAAAGGTCTGAGTTAAGTGGCCTTGAGATGTGAATCGGTTGGGCTAAGATACGGGTTGAGACCCGGTGGTTATGTTGGTTGTCTAGAGTGGATCTTGACTGGAAAGTCAAGGACTTGATGAGATTGAGGCAGAGAGTGGAGTCTGGGATTCGGCTCTCGGGCCCTGAAAAGCGGGGCCAGAAGGGTCCCTTGGTTATGAATGAGTATTGGATGCGTTCAACACAACACGTGGCCATCACGCGGTAGTGCAGGTGTGGAGTCCAGTGTGGTGCTCTGTGGAGGCCCTAGATGATACTCTAGCCCGAGGGGCAGGCGGAAGGGCGCCGTCACCCTAGGGAGATCTAGATCATGCGTTCACTGGACCGATAATTCAGGAGCGATGATCCATAACGGGATTGTTGAAACCTAGAATATGATGGCAGGTGAAAAAAGGAAGAAAGAATAGGAACCAAGGTTTCAGCTGAGTCAGGTTTTGGTCTAGTTGTACCATGGGATGGTACATGTTAAACAGGATTGGATTATTGGGTTATTTGGAAAACACAATTCATCATTAATTCCTTCCATGGTTTGAAATTGTCTAAGTCATAGGTTTGTATTATGATTATTTTCAACAGGCTTTATGCAAATAAACAAATCCTAGCCTGCCTTGGAGCCACTATCATTATTTGTATTAAGAGGGTGTTAACTCGCAAATGCGGTTTGATTGTGCACTTACCCTCGCACTCACTCACTCTTTAGACGGAGGGAATCCGGAAGACCCTTATGCTTACTTCGAAGATGAAGACCTAGGATACAAAGGCCAAAAAGATGCTTAGGGTGTTCCCTCTAACCACTTGCATGGTTGCATAGCCGCTTGATAATCATTTGCTACTTCTAAGACTTTCGTATTTGTATTCTGAACTCTTATGTGTATTGTACTGTTATTTGGCTTGGACGACCCTGATGTAAAACTATTCGCTGAAAGACGCTAATTCCACCAAACTATCTAGTTTACTCTGATCGATTGTATGCTTTATGATCTAGCTATGTAATGGTGTGCACTACCTTGCTAATTCAGGGACTAGTGTAGAAACCCTCCGTGAGCCTCAAAGTTGAGGGCCCCACAAGAGGTTTGAACTAGGATAAACACCTTGTCTTGCCTATTTTATCATTCTATGAATTTGCATCATCTTAAAAGCAACACCTTAGTAGAAAAGGGCTGTCTTTGATCCTTCAATCAAGAAATAAGCTCAGTAAAGAAGCCATTTCCCAATCGTCGACAAATGGGTTGTCATTAGTCAAGCACTAAATCAGGCATTAAACTATATTTGTCATTAAATATGTTTCTCATTTAATAATATTTGTCATTAAATATGTTTGCTATTAATCACAAAAATCACAAGGGCTACTTGAACTTAAAGAACCATCTTCCCTCCCTCTCATTTTTGTTGCTCTAGCTATTGTGATGCCGCCTTGTTGCTTATTCCACCACCTGCTACCCCATGCTTGTTCTGCCGCTGTCTACTGCCTGTGTTTGTGCTGCTGCTTATGCTTGTGCCAGCCATCTTCGCTCTCCTATTTCTTGCAAGAACCATTGTGGAAAGAGTGAATTTAGTCACGCAGCAACCATTTTGCTACAATGTACGAATCTATCCTTGATCGAAATATTCAGTAAGGTTGTGCTCCATGTTTACATGCTCGAACAGATGTTTGGGGGCTTCAGGCGAGTACACCTTCTCAACAACTGCTATAGTCAAGTACACATGACCACGGTTTCAAAAATCGTCGGCAAATCACGATTTGCCGCGAAATCGCGGCGGCTCGATATCGGCAAATCGCGAATTAAATTCAAAATTTTGATTCAAAATTTAAAATCAGTTTGGATCGATTTATCGAAGAAATTCAATGTTAGTGTTTAGGAACTCCGTTCCATTGTCACTTCTCACCCTTTTGATCAAGCAATCAAATTCGTTTTGGACTCTTTTTGCAAACCTTTTGAAGACCTTTGCAACAGGAGTTTTATCGTGCAAAAAGAAGACCCAGGTGAATTGACAGAAATCATCTACTATCACCAAACAATATAAATTACCCCCAATGCTCACATAAGTCGTTGGCCCGAACAAATCCATGTGTAGGAGCTCAAGGGGTCGAGAAGTGGACATGACACCTTTTGCTGGATGAGAGTTCGCTACTTGTTTACCTGCCTGACAGGCACTGCAAAGCTTATCCTTCTCAAACTTCACATCCCGCACCCCAAGCACCAACTCATTTTTGAAAAGCTTTTTCAAGTTTGACATGCCTACGTGCCTAAGACGCCTATGCCAAAGCCATCCCAGGGAGACTTTAGCGACAAGACAAGACGAGATAGATGAGGCAATCGAGTGAAAATTCACTAGGTAGAGATTTTGAAATCGAAACCCTTTGAAAATCACATTCTTTTTTTCATCAAAAACGGTCATCCCCAGAGGTGAGAAATGGCAATGAAACCCCAAATCACAAATTTGGGCCACAGAGAGCAGATTATAATTCAAAGTCTTGACCAAGAGCACATTGTCAATTGAAAGGTCAGAAATTATAACTACCCTGCCGGAGCCAGACACCTTGCCTTTGCTACCATCTCCAAAAGTAATCTTGTTGGGGAAATGTCCATCTTCCCCCAATGAGGTGAACAACCGGGGATTGTCAGTTTTGTGTTGCGTACATCCACTGTCAATAATCCAATGGCGTCCTCTGCTCCGTTAGTTCACCTGTTAGAGAAGAAAGTTATTTCTGTGACTCAGGAGCCCAAACAGTGGGTCCCGAGGGTTAGCTCTCACATGACCTACAGCAAAAGAATCTTCCAACAAAGATTTGAGCACCCAAACTTGTTTTTGCTTAGTGTGGAGTCTACTAGCTGGTCCAATGAACTTAGCATACATATTCCCATGCCCATCCTTCTTGAGCATGTAGTCTTCATCTACAACCTTAGTCTTCTTCACATACACTTTTCTATACCTAGGTGGTGAGGCATTGTGATTGACATGATGGGTATTCCAAAGTTCTTTCTTTGATGGAAACTGTCTGCCATTTTAATTGTGCTTAGAATGACCATACCGAGTATTGTTGTATCTAGGAGTTTGCCAAGTGGAGTTATTATGCCTAGGAGGTCCTTGCCAAATGTGTGATTCAAATTGATGCCCGTAACTTTGGTTCCTAGTGCCAGATGTTATTCTAAGAGTTGTGGTGTTGCAAGTTTCTCAAGTTTCTTTTGGGAGGAGTATGACGGAAGTTTTGCTCTTTGAGAGATACATGAAGACCATTCCTTTTCTTCTTCCTCCTTGACTTCTTCTCAGGAGTAAAACCCAGTCCTCCCGTGTGAGAGGGTTTTCTTTGGTCCTCAAGCATCTTGTTCAAAGTAAGACTTCCCTCATAGCATCCTAAGTCCCTTATCAAATTTTTTTAGCCTAGCCTTCAAATCAGCATTCTCAATTGCAAGTTCCCTGGCAGCTAAAGCACATTTGCAATTATCAGGATCACACATGTTAGCGTTATTAGAGGAACCATTTGAGTTAGAGGCAACCAAAGTAGGATCAATCAAATCATCACAACTGGTGGAACAATCAATTCCAACAGGTATAGCATCACTAATGGAAGCATCAAGCAATTCATCACGTGCAGCTAAAACACAAGTCATTAGAAGGAGCACACTTAGCAAAAAGCATTTCATGATCATTTTTTAGAATAGCGTGAGCACGAACAATGTCATCAACGGACTCTTGTAAAGCAATACGTTCATTCTCAAGTAGCTTACACCTATCAATTATTTTACGATAAGAGCTAAGCAATTCTTCATGATCCTTTTCCAACATATTAAATCTAGATGCAAGAGATTCAAATTTGGAGGTCATGTCATCTAAATTCTCCTTCATAGTGATACATCTTACATTTTATTTTTGCAAGTGCATGGTCATATCATTTATCAATTCAACATAGTCTTCATGAGAGGGTTCTGTGTCACTCATCTCATCATCAGGTAGAGACATCAAGCATCGAGGAGGAATATCCAGAGTGGGTGTGAAAAGTGCATCTAGGCCCTTTAAAAGATTTTGGTGATTAATGACAAGTAATTAAAGATCTAATGAGTTTCAATGAGTATAAACACAGATTAAAGATTGGTCTAACAGAATCTGGGATGATTGTGGATCCCTCAAGAATATGAAGCAAGACGGTGTCGGCGACGACAATTGTAATTTTCATTTATCTTGAGTTCTTAGGGACCGCCGTACTATTAAGAGGGATAAACCGAGAAAACATGTTTTAGATATCTCAAGTGCTCACTAGAAAAATCTCAGTTTGAATTTCAAGTTGCCCATGTCAAATTCCACAAAAATTCCTTTGAAAAACCTTCCTCAGGGGTCGGACAGTCCTCCCCTAATACCCGGACTGTCCGGACTCTCGGACAGACCGAGTCCTCCCCTTGCGAGGTCCGCTGGTTGGTCGGACAGACCGAATATTGAGTTCGGACTGTCCGGAATTTTCGGACAGTCCTGGCCTGGACCTTAGACAATCCAATCGCCAGACAGATCGACTTGTTCAGCTTCGAAGCACGCTGTTTAGAAAATAATTATTCGGACTGTCTGTGATTTTTCCGGACAGTCCGACCCTATTTACTTCGTGGGACTTCCAAACTTCACCCCATCATCTAAAATGCAAATCTGACCGTTGACCAAAGTTTTTCAACTCAGAAATCCCGGACAGTCCGACCCTAACCTCGGACAGTCCGGACTGTTTGTACACAATCAAACGGCCATTTCTTGGGGCCTATAAATACACACCCCTCACCACCTAACACTGTTTGCCCGTTGGAAAGAGAGAGAAAACACTGGTGTTCCTTGTTCTTGAGCTCTCCAAGCTTCTCCCCTTTCGATTTGTTCGATTTGAGCATCTCTGGGTTGAAAAGCAGATTTGAGTGCTTGGTTTGAGCAAGATTCGATCTTGTGAGCACTAGGACCACCTCCTCATGTGTTTTCTCGGTGGATCTATTACTCTTGGAGGTTGAGGACTCCTATACGGTTAGGAGTCATCGGGGAGCTCCCAATCTTGGTGTGGTGAGCCTCCGGAGTTTGTGAAGGTTCGATTCCACCTCCGCAAGGAAAGGAATCAAGGGGTGAAGCCGGTGAGTGCTTAGTGCAACGCCGGGAGGTTAGGGTTGATTGCAACCCGGGGCTCAAGTGTGACCGAGTCCTCCTCAACGGAGAGTAGGATCCCCTCAAGGATCCGAACTTTGGCAAAAAAATTCGACGGTTTCATCTCTCTCCACCTATCTTTGTTGTTCCTTCAAGCTAGATCTAATTTGGTTTCAATTTGGGTGTTCTTGAGTGCTAGAGAGTTGTGTTAACACCTTCTACAGCTTATCTTGGTTGAGGATTGACGGCTATTGCATCCTCAGATTCAGTTTTTACTTGGTACGCTCTTACGTTTCAGATTAGTTCTGACCGTCTGTGGTCAAACCCGATCGTCCGAGTATCGATCTGTCTGAACTTATTTCTGCTTAAAGTTAACTCTGATTTAAATTTATAAATTGCCTATTCACCCCCCTCTAGGCAACATCCCGATCCTTTCAGGGTGGATCAGCTTCAACATCAGACTCCCAACCTTCATCATCACCTAAACCCACAAAGCATCTTGGTGGAAAAGCTGGAGGTGGTGAAACAGACTGAGCAATTGCCAATCCGGCGAGACCCTGATTCCTTGAGTCTTCTCCTTCATCAGTGGAGTTGGAAGTAGAGTCAGTTGAGCTGTCATCTGTCATCCATTCTCCGACAAAAGCCATCTTCTTGCCCTTCTTGGAGTATCCCTTGAACCCAGACTTGTAGAAGATTCTTCTTTTCTCTTTATCCTTGTGCTTTGACTTGTCTTTCTCATCACTCTCTTTCTCCTTCTCCTTGACCTTGCCCTTACCTTTCTTTGGACAAACTGAAGCAATATGACCTCTCATTGCACTCATAGCATCTGATTGAGGCAAATGGGTTCTTGGACTGAAAATCACATGACTTTCTCTTCTTTTTATCTCCAAATCCATGCTTTCCAATGATCTTGCATGCCTTCTTCATGAGCATGGCCAACTCCTTGACTTCACTACCAGTGTCATCTTGACCTGACCCACTCTTGAAGTCAGTTGAGGTTCCCTCAGAGCCATCTGCACTAAGAGCAATACCTTTGCCCTTCTACCCAGCTGAGAAAACGTTTCCTTCACTAATGAACATCTCATGGGTAGAGAGCTTCCCAAGAAGTCCTGTGGGAGTGAGTTTCTGCAGATCACCACTGTTGGAGAATTAGGTGATGATATCTCGATAATCCTTTCTGGGAAGAACTCTGATCATTTTCCTGCAAACATCAAGATCTGATACACCAGCACCGAGCCCTTTGAGCTCATTGACAATAGGGTTAAGTCGAGTGAACATGTCATTAGCAGTTTCATTTGGAAACATCTTAAATTGATCAAATTTTTCCTTCACTACAACAAGTTTCTCTTCTTTCACTGAAGAGGTACCCTCATGAATCTCAACCAAAGTAGACCAAACCTCATGAGCGGAAGTGAGATTGCTAACATGATCAAATACCTCTATACTCAAACCTGAGAATATGGCATTGATCGCCTTAGCATCAATATCTAGCTTCTTAATCTATTTATCAGTGGGACCAACCTTCTCATTGAAAGGACCGAGATGTCGCCTAGAGGGGGTGAATAGGCGGTTTTCAATTTTATACAGAGTTAGAAGGTGCGGAAGCTTAAACAGTCAGACACTCCGAAGATTGGTTCGGATACTCTAAATAGGTTTGGAGTATCCGACCTAGAAGTTCAGACTATCCGAACTGCGCAGTTAGGGTTTGCTCAAAACCTTACCAAACCTTCAGATCTGGTGATGTCACTTGCACACAAGTTTAATGAGTAGTAGACCTAGCTATAAAATTAGATCCAAAGAGAATCTCAAAGCATAAGTCCACAAATTTCACAAAATGTAAAAGTGCAAGTGAACAAACCAAGATGTAGAGTAGAGAGACAGGATTTGTTTACCAAAGTTCATATTCTTGAGGGAATCCTACTCTCCATTGAGGTAGGCTCGGTCACACTTGAGCCGGGTCTCTTTCAACCCTTTCCCTCACCAAAGGTCTCCAAACCCCTTGGTTTCACTCCTTGTTCCTTCCCTTGCGGAGGCGGAACCGGCCTTCACAAACTTTCCACTACCACCACACCAAGCTTTGGTGGCTCGAGGGAGACTCCTAACCGTGTAGGAGTCATCAACCTCCAAGAGTAATAAATTTGGTGAAATATGAAAGTAGAAGACAAATCGAGTGCTCCAAGATAAAATCCACAAAGCTTGATACTCAATTTTACCTCCCAACCCAACTATGGATGGAAATCTTGAAGATTTATGGTGGGGAGAGGTTTTGAGGGGCTAGAGTTTGAGCTAGGGTTTGAGAAGGTGTAAATGCTCTCTATTGAATGTATTCCCCGTGTTGGTGAGGTGGGGAGAGGGGTTATAAATACCCTTGACTCAAATCTAGCCGTTGTGTGTTGCAGACATCGGATACTCCGAAGTTTAAGTTCAGATACTCCGAACTGTGCAGGCTGTAAATAATACGGGTTCGGATACTCCGAAGACATTCTGACTAATTCAATTCGGATACTCCGAAGACATTCCGACTAATTCTGAATGAGAAAAAATCAGATACTCTGAGGACATTCCGACCTGAGTTCGGATACTCTGAAGACATTCCGACTAATTCAGTTCGGATACTCTGAAAGACATTCCAACTAATTCTAAATGAAGACAGAAACTCGATTTTCTTGAAAAATCGGATACTTCGAGGACATTTCGAGCTGTTCGGATACTCCGAAGACATTCCGACCTAAAATGTGCAGTCTCTTAGGAACTTTGATATAAATGGAAATTGAGACTCAACTTTATAAAAACTCATTTTGGAGCACTTGAGTAGTCTAATATCTATCTTTCGTTGCATCCCTCTTAATAGTATGGCTTTATCCTTAGACTCAAAAATCAAAATAATATAAATGGTGTTAGGAAAAACCATGTAACCTCATCTTAGGGGATCAACCACGTACTTGGTCTTGAGCACAGACTTGAAGCTTGATGTCCTTCATCAATGCCTTTAAGCCCACTTTAACTCTTCATGCGTCAACCCTTAATGCATTGTGCATGATGATCTTCACCAAATGATTGATTACGTCTTCGTCTTGTCAACCTTGACTCGATTCACCTCATGAGACTCGTTTCATTCGACTTTAAATCGATCATCCTCCCCGATGATCATCCCGCTAAATCGACTTTGACTTAGTCCTCAACTGTTGGTGACACCGCTGTCTTGTTGACCTCGACTTGACCATCATCTTTCAAGATACCTTGATCATCATACAGACTCACGAGACCTAATTCTTTTCAAATCACTCATGAAATATAGTCCCAAAAACTCAATAGATATAAATATATATGATTGATAATCAATAATGTTTAAACTCAACAAGTGTATGACGATGAAGCTCAATATAAATGAAACACTTGACATAAGAAAGATCTCTAATTAGTGCATCATGGTGAATATGCATTTGATCTATATGCACTAGAGATGTGATTGCCAAAAAGATGAACTAATTAAATTATGGCAAGAAGCACAATCTTCACTTAATGATGTACATGAAAATATATTCAAGAATTACACATGTACACATTCATATTTAAAGCAAGAGTGATGTTGTGAAATAATTTAGATTAAACTTCACTAAGGAAGTGCATACGAGAATATATGATTTAGACCTATATGCACTTACACAATTAATACTATGGTGAAGATTAACTAGATGGATCATATATATAAAAAAACAATTAGAGCATATATCCATATTAGGAATGCAATAATAAATATGATAGAGTCAACATATTGCATACCTCGATTTATTATCTATCTTAGTTGTATATATGAAACATATCTCGATAGGATGGATAGCTTAGTCACTTGACCTAAATAGTTCCTCCATATGGATGAGACTAAAAATGATCATAATAACAAACTTGTTAGTCTCATAGACGTTAAGGAAATATTAGAGGTTTGTCATTAGTCAAGCACTAAATCAAACATTAAACGATATGTACCATTTATAATGTTTGTCATTAAATATGTTTGTCATAAATCAAATGTGTTTGTCATTAATCACCAAAATCACACAAGGGTATATTGAACTTACACTCATCAATTTTAATATCTAAAGGAGACTCTATAGCCTTCCATACTTCATACCATAGAGACTGTAAATAGACTCTCATGTGAATCTTCCATTAGGGAAGTTAGTACCATTGAACATATGTATCCTATTTGAAGCAACACTACCCCTATCCGAAGCCATCTCTAAGCGGTGAAGCTAAACTAGAGAACCTGGCTCTGATACCACTTGTAAGAACCTTATGGCCAAGAGGGGGGTGAATTGGCCTACTTTTAATTTTTTGTCCTTTTCTTTAATTAATCAAATTTAGGACCTAAGTTATATAGCAAAGCATAAGTTGTAATTCATGAACTAGAAAGTAAAGAAAGCAAATTGAGGAAATTAAAAGTGAGAGCAAAATGGGACAATACATTTTTTCCCGAGGTTCGGAGACAAACTCCTACTCCCCGTTGAGGCAAACCCTCGACGAACGAGAGCCGGCTCCCTCTCGAGCCTATGCCTCAATCCACTCGTGGTAGCCCTTGCACCGACGGACGGTGAGGTGAGCTTCAAACCTCTCACAAGGTGGCGAGTGCTCTCACACGCGACAAGCACCCCACTCCATGGTACCGACATAGGGCACCAACCGCCGACACACGGTGGATTTCACCCCTCCAACACACGGAGGCTCAAGAACGAAGAAAGCTTGGAGAAGACCTACACCTTGGTGAGGGGATCAAGAAGAGCACGACCGGAGAACCAATCCCTCACCAAATCCAGCTCATGGAGGCCTAGGAAGCCCTAGATCGCCATGGGAGAGCTCTCAACTTAGCTCTATGATGAACTTGTGGCTAACCTAGCAAATGAGACCCTCAACCCGTTCCCCTTGGGGTAGGGTGGCTGTATATAGTCTCCACAAGAAGACAGGTAGAAAACCCTAGCGCGCGACCCTGAGTGAATGGTATACGGATAGTCCAAACATCAGAACCAGACAGTCCGGGTTTTAGATCTGGAAAAACAAATAAGAAGCCAGGATAGGACCTAAAGGAGCCAACACTGGTCGGACTATCCGGATCCCAATCCGAACAGTCCGGGAACAAGTCTTCGCTCACGGCCCAGGCAGAAACTCCTAAAGACAACACGGCTGACCTCCCTTCGCATTCAGGACAGTCCGGCTAGCTGAACCGGATGGTCTAGCCACCTCACACACGACGCGCAAAGGCCCAAACAAGACAGCGCAGAGCCACTATGCTACGGACAGTCCGGCCAGCTGGCCCAAACAATCCGGCCTCCTGCGGCAGAGACTGACGACGAAGCCGAGTGATGCCTCCACGAATTGGACAATCTGGTCCGTCATACCGGATGGTCCGGCCCCCCAGCTTTCCTGCTGTCCTCCTACCGACACAGGCCCAAAAGGTCCCAACAACTTTCGGACAGTCCGGCCCCCTAGCCCGGACGGTCCGACCCCAGAGCAGACTACTCTGTCCTAGCTCCAACAGCTTCTCACAGGCTCCTAAGGCCAACAAAAGCTCTAGAAATCTTATCTATGGCTCAAAACTGACTCAATCATGCATTAGAGAAACAAATGTGCTCTCGAGATCCCCTGCAACCAAAGATTAAGATTAACACCAAACTAAAATATTAGTGAGCCTCACACACACAAGACAGTAAGAAGAAATAACAAATAGAAATCCTAGTCTTGCTGAGACGTTTCGAACAGTCCAATTGGGAGGGGTCCGAGAAATCCGATAAGGCCCTATTTGAGAAATAAAGATTCATCAATCGCCAAAATTCAAATTAAGCCACGGGAGCTTGATGCTTACAGACGGCCATGGTGGAGCAAACATACGGCTCTCACATGAGATTGATCTAGGGGCACAAGAGCTTGCCTCCATATGCTCCTACAACAAACCATTGCTTCTCCGCCGCTCCTACTCCCAAGTTTTGGCGGTATGTGCAACCAACAGATTGGATGTATCGCAGTATGTGTCTCCATACTTCTTCAAGCAGACGATTATTGCTACCCGGACAGGTAATATTTTCGGATTTCGCCTCTTCGGAAGCTTCACGGAGGATAGGGGAGACCACCGTACATAGATTCCTTGCAGCACTCTACTGCAGGGTAGGAGGGGCCGTCGTCATACTCGCCGCATCCGCAATGAGATAGACGAGTCACAGCGAGACGGAAGAGTGCAATGATGCGGATTATGCGGGGCCGAAGGTCATCGGAGAAATAAATGTCCACAGCGTGAAGTTCCACAGGATTAATGAATAGATGGTTCATTACTTTATTTGTTGTACTTCAGTCAATTGCAATGTATCTTATTTGACTGTATGTGCTTGTATTAATGGAGTGAACATGTGTTCCAGTATGTACGAATTAATTTGGTCGTTTGTACTGTGTCCAACGTTCATGCATTATGTCCGAGTGTATTTCTTCTTTTTAATTGAATGCATAATTTCTGTAATATGTATGATAGTATTATTCCTTTTGGACATGAATGTGCTTGTTTCAATGCAACTTTATTTAAATATGCATTATGTCCAACGTTGATGCAATACGTACAAATTAATTAAATGCATTATGTCCAACATTGTAGTTTTGTATTATTTCTAAATATTTCTTGTTCGAAGAGACTAACAAATTCTTTCACTTGGTCATTGCAATACAGGTATGGACACCGTGCCTATGAGATGCTCGTGGACGACGTCGCCTACCGGCACCACTGTTCCCTCAAGTGGCTTCAGGACCCACCCACGGAGATGGCGATCTTCGTGACTCGCACTCCTCGGCGCCCATGGGGGCTAGACCACCGTTGGGTGGACAGGTGCGTGCTCACGGCGCTACCAATTTGACATAACTCTCCATGCCGCATATTACTAATATTGTATTCTCGTTTTGTAGGCTTCGTGTCGCTGGACTGCTTCCCCTGGCCCGGATGCTCTAGGCCACGGATACAGACGAGCCAGGGGACGAGCTAGACGACGACGAGGGAGAGGACGCAGGCGCTGTATCGTTGGAGCTAGGGGTGGAAACGAGCCGAGCCTGAGTGAGCCAGGGCTGGCTCGGCTCGGGCTCGTGGAGCTCACCGAGCTAGCTCGGCTCGGCTTCGCTTCGGTAACGAAATGAGATGGCGGCTTCATTTCGGGCTCATTCTTGGCTCGGTCCAGCTCGTGAGGGCTCACGAGCTTTTGTAGTTTGGACATCAAATCAACATTCAATCTTAATTTCTGCCATCATATATTCATATATATCAAACAACTAGCATTAGACATTAATTCATCACTAGTTCACTACCACATCATATTCATATATCAAGCAATTATCATATATCATAATATCAAAATAGCCATATATATATCAAGCAACCATATTCACATATATCAAGCAACCATCATATTAATATATCAGTTTAGCAATCAGCACTACCGCATGGTCCACATCATTTCAAATATCAATTGACCAATGAGGCATAAACCAACTTTGGGCTCGTTTCCACCCGGGCCGGGGTTTCGTCCTCTCGGGCACGAGCCACGAGCGAGCCACCTCTGGCTCGGCTCGGGCTCGCAAAATGCAACGAGCTGGGAAGGGTACTTGGCTCGGGCTCGTTTGCGGGCGAGTCGAGCCAATTACCCAGCCGAGCCCGAGCTGCTCGCGAGCCCGAGCCCAAAGTTCCAGCCTTAGTTGGTGTATGGCCGAGACCCGCGGGGTCTGTCCTCCCTGTGCTTTTGTGACCAGGCTTACTGGCTCACCCGTTGGAAGCTTGTGTTTGACTTGTTCATCGAGGACCACCCCCTGCACCGTGTGATGCGGCAGTTCGGGCTGTTCCAGGTTCACCCAATGCCCAGAGGTTTCACCGTCCCCCACCACGTGCACGGGTACGTAAACTGTGAAGGGGTGTTTCATCTTTAGCTTTCCGATTTGATCTGTGCACATAATAACCTGTTTACTCCATTGCAGCTAGAGTCATCGTGGGGGCCCTTCGTGACGTTCCTAGGACTCGCGGATGCACAACTGGGTTAGCCAGTGGCTGGAGGCTGCGCAGGACTGTGTGGTTGAGGCGAGGCCACACACGGTTTTGGATTTCACAGAGTACGTGAGTTGGTACTTGCGATGCACACGGGTACGACTACTTCGTGACGTCCGGCACCCTTCGGTTCCCGCCCGGCCGACTAGGGACGAGACGTACTCCTCCAGACACAGGTCCTCGCTACATGTCGCGGTACGCACAATTATGTCGTTGCTTACCATTATGAACTTTGTGCTACATTATAGTACTCACTTACTTTCATGTCCGTGCAGATAGACACACACATGAGGACGATGAACGAGGGCTCAGGGATGTTGGTCCGGATGGCCAACGATGCGATGTCGCGACGCTGCAGCCTCTCGAGTTCATGCGCGCTACGTGCGCAGAGGTCCTGGCAAGCGATTGCGCACGCGGCCTGCAGGAGCACGGATGTAGAGCCGCCTCCACCCTGGTCGCCTACCCCTTTACGACAGACAATGCGTCCCCCCAGGTCACGTGGCCCTTTGGTTGATAGACCCGAGAGCTCCCGGCATAGAGAGCACACTGAGGGGCCAGATGCCCCTGAGGACGTTCCACGGGCACTACCTACCTTGGTGGTGCCCCCGAGCGGTCAGGACTGCTGGGCCAGCTCTTACAGCTCGCACTCTCCGGCGTTCGTCTTCCCGTCGACGACACACTCCTCTGCCGGGTTCACCCCCTACGCTCAGCGCACCTCTTCCTTCCAGTAGGTTGCCTCCAACTCGGACGCAGGTTTTCCTTTCTGGTAAGCAGTCAATCTTCTAACATTGCTCTCATCTTTCCATTTGTTACAAAGTACTGTTAAGTGCATATTGTATCTTTTTCTTGCATTGCAGGTGTTGCAGGGCTCGCCCCACCCGACATGTACGTCGAGATGGGAGACATCTTCAGTACAGATGCGGTCGAATAGGCGTACGGCGAGGCTTCCAGTACTCCCAGCTACACACTCCACCCCCACCACCCGCCTAGGGGACTGAGGAAGGACGATCGCGGCGAGAGACACACCCCCCGATCGTTTCACCCCTTCGGGTGTTAGACAGCGTCCTGTACAGGCACGTTGAGCCCCTAAACGGGGACGACGTGGGGTAGACTAGGTTTGTCGTTGATCTTGTAACACTGACTCGATGTGTACCTGCACTATGTAATTTCTTGGACAATTAGGGTTTTTTTTTTCAGTTCTTCTGTGTTATAAACCATGACAGCCCGTACGTGCTAGGCTGGCAAACGTTGGTCGTCCGTGAAATTTCATGGCCGCGTTGGCCTTTTCTGATTTTTGCAGCTTACTGGTCTTACACCGTCCGAGGGGGTCGTCCCCAGGAAGGTGGTAGGCAGCGTTGCGTAGGTCACCCGTCATTTTTACCGTAATTATCTCATGCATCCGATGGGCCCTGCGACCCTACCAAAACCCCTAAGTGGCCACAATTTCAGATTGTTGTGTATAGGTTTGCCTTTTCCGATTTTCTCAGCTTGCTGCTCGTAAACCATCCGAGGGGGTCGTCCACAGGAAGGAGGTAGCCAGCGTTGCGTATGTCTCCCGTGATTTTTGCCGTAATTTTCTCACGCATCCAGTGGCCCCGCGACCCTACAAACACCCCTTCAGGGCCACAATTTCAGGTTTTTGTGCACAGGTGAGCCTGTTTTGATTTTCGCAGCTTGCTGGTCTTACATCGTCCGAGGGGGTCGTCCACAGGAAGGTGGTAGGCAGCGTTGTGTATGTCACCCATGATTTTTTCCATAATTTTTCGGACGCATCCGGTGGCCCCACGACCCTACGAAAACCCCTAAGTGGCCACAATTTCAGGTTTTTTCTGTGAGAGATCTTGGCAAGATCATGAGAGATTTGTACCAGATCACGTACGCGAGATGGATCACCTTGGCGAGCTGGGCTGTTGATGTTCACTTACCAACGTGTGTTGCTAACAAGTTTCAGACATGAGATAACGCAAGCATAGTTCTGATACAATACATAGGTGCATATATCGACTTGTTCGTTCCTCCTGAATAACTTGACCCGCCGGTATGAAACATACGTCCCTAATGCTGCTACTACTACCATATGTGTACCTACTGTATATAACATGTAGTTGAATTAGGCCATTATAGATGCGACTACTTGCGATCCATCTTTAATATCTTGCGAAGAACCAAAAGGGAGCACATAGCAGTGCCATCTTCACTCTTCAGCGCATAGAAATGGCACAACGCGCGGCCAGCGACCTTCCATACGAAGCCACATTTGCCGATGTCGTCTTTACTAAACATCACTGCTTTCTCGTACACAATCTGGTAAATGGCACAAGCCTCGGTGAACACATCTTCAACGTTCCTCGTAGTTTGTTCAAATTCGGTAGCATGGTACAGTATCTGAAAGTTAACAAATCATTTCTAAATGTTGGTAGAACCCTTACCTATGCTATTATTCCGTAGAATAACAGTTACTTACATGTCTGTACTTTTGATAGAGTTCTTCAAACTTGATGTTCTTTTCTTCTTTATCTTGTAGGCCAATAAGTAGTTTGTTGTCTCTCAAGTAGTCATTGTAACGGCGTTTCCAGACGTCGTTGAATTCTTGGGATACTTCTCTCTCGGTGAAATGTGGGAGCAACCACATGTCTGGGTAAAGCAAAGTAGAAAATGGTAAACATATATTGCACAGTTCATTCACTCTATAACAACTTGGGTAGATCATATCAGTAACTTAGGATGAGATTCAGTTCTTCTGTGTTATAAAACCACGACAGCCCATACATGCTAGGCTGGCAAACATTGGTCGCCCGTGAAATTTTGTGGTCGCGTTGGCCTTTTTCGATTTTCGCACCTTGCTGGTCTTACACCGTTCGAGGTGGTCGTCCACAGGAAGGTGGTACCTAGCGTTGCGTAGGTCCCATGTGATTTTTTTCCATATTTTTTCGGACGCATACGGTGGGCCCCGTGAGCCTACAAAAACCGTTAAGTGCCCACAATTTCAGGTTTTTTTTTACAGGTATGCCTTTTTCGATTACCCCTCCCGCCGCTATACGGTACAGCGGCACCTAGGTTGCCGCGGCGTGGCAATGCGGCAACCTAGCTGTCTCATCGTTCGTGAAAGCCTGGTGCACCATATTGAATTATCTCATCACATCGCTGTCATTGCCTGCTGAGACACCACGGCCTGCCCGTGAACTCAAAAAAATCATTCCATGCCATTGCCTGCTGAGGCACCACGAGCCATCCGTGAACTCCAATAATTCATACCTGCCTCATCCATCTCTCCACCACGATGGCTATAAGCAATACCGATCCGTGAGGCAACAATACAACAGCGATTGATTCGGCCAAGACACACCAAAAATGCCGCGGCGTTTAAGCGAAAAGGGAAAGGGGAAATCAAAGGAATAGGGAAGCGCTTGGGACTGGCCGCGCAATTCTGCGTACCAGGACCTCTTCCTACCTCGTGCGGCTGTCCCACCGATGTGTATGTGCGGAGATCCTTGCAGGCTTGTCTGCTCTTGGGATATTCCAACTTGGAAGAGGAGGTATTGGAAATGCCGCAACTACGCCTTCGACCCGCCGGAGAAGAGGCTGAAGAATCGTCAGATGGTAATGACCATACATGTTTCGTAATATTTCTACATGAAACTTTGCTCATTTTTATTTAATATAGTCGCCTCCGCCACTATGTGAATTTGAGCAGTGGTTTGACATGGAGATCAACCCCGAACACCAAAGGCTCCTTGATCAAGCCAACCGGGACAAGGAGTTCAGGCGGCAGCTTCAAGAGCAGCGTGACGCCGCAGGCGAGGAGGCACGTAGAAAGAAAGCGGAGGAAAAGGAGGCCGAAAGAGAGAGGAAACGAGAGAGGGCACGTCGTGCCAGAGAAGCCCTACCGGAGGCTTGGGCCAAGGGGAAGTGGCCTTGATGCACTCAGTAGACATAAAGTTTTAAGTTTCATCTTCCTTGTCCGTGATGCACCTACCAGTTTCAATTCATAATAAAGAGTGTGGCGTATGATATTTTCTGCTGAAACTTAGTCCTCCGTGTCCTCTCCCTCTCCGACCCTCATCTTTCCGAAAAATTTTTTTTACCCAAAAAAAATACAAATATGAAAATACCCATGATTTTGGAACAAATGCGGAAATGCCATACCGCCGCGCCACCAGATCGCGGCAAAGGCAATGTCAAGAAGATTGCATCACAAAGCCAATGTCGCAAGCACCCATCGCATGACATTGCCTTTGCCACGCCACCACAATATAAGAATAGCTTTGTCAAGACTCCACGCCATGACAATACCTCAAAAAATATATTATGTATATATTATGTATGTATTATATAAGTAACTATTATGTATTATATAAATATTATGTATATATATATGTATGTATATGTTGTATATTATATTATAGTATTATGTAATATGTTATCAATATAGAATAGTTATAACAAATATAACACATATTATATGAACTAAATATGATCAGTATATATGACCTAGTATATGGTCTATTTAATCTTTAAAAAAATAATATGGAAAAATTGCATAAGGTTCAGCAGAGTGTTTCATATTAATAATTATTTGGAAAATGAAATAAAAAGCTAGAGGAATAAACTGCCCTCTGCTGAGGAAAATTTTATTATCACGGTTACAAGAAAGTTCTACTGAGTACAATGGGGATATTTCCCCTTGCCGGTAGCATCAGGTCCAGCCTCCTTTGCGCGACGTGCCCTCTCGCGCTTTCTCTCCCTCTCAGCCTCTCGGGCCTCAGCAGCCTGACGTTCGGTGTCCTCTTGTCGCTTAGGTACTCCTCTGCTAACGCTATGCTTCTCCTCTTGCTCCTCCTCATCATCTTGGCGTTGCTGAACCACTACCTCTTCCAACGGACCTCACGCTCGATGTGTTTCTTGTCTGTCTCCGATTACTCCGTGTCTAGCCACTGCCAGAAATCGCATAGAGGTGGGGGAGACTATTTGTTTAACATAAGTCAGTATAGAGATCATGTGCCATGCAGGTAGATATAATCATGCAGGATAGGGTGAGCAAGTACCTTTGGACGCTCGGCAAAGGCAACCTTGGGTGGATCGTACTCGTAGTTTGCACACATGAAGAACCTCCTTCCGTAAGTATATGAGAAATCTTCGTCGGATTGAACAAACTTGCAAAGGTCACCACAAAAGCACATTGGAACATTGACCCCTTTAGGCACGGTGGTGTTAAACTTGCTTCGCGGACGGAGCTCAGAGCCGGAGGCTGCCATTGCTCATTATAACTAGATTTGTGCAGTGTATGGGCCGGAGTAATATGTGAGATTGAGAGGAAACTTGGAGCGCAGAGGACTCGGAGGCAGGAGGGAAATAAATAGCGAAGTCTGCTCGGTGCATGGACCGAGTTCATGAAACTGCACGCATCCTCCCGAAAGTCTTCCGCCGCTTGCATTTGATGTGACCGGCGGTGTCGGCGGATCTGTTGTTCAGCGGTGCCCGCAATTATTGATGTGACCGTGTCCGCCGGTATCTGGTCCGCAGCGTCCGCAATTATTGATGTGACGGTGTCCTACCGGCATCTTGTTGGTCGCCAGATGCCCGCAATTATTGATGTGACCGGTGTCCGGCGGGCACTGTTGGTCAGCAGTGCCCACAATTATTGATGTGACGGTGTCCGGCTGGTACTGTTGGTCAGCAGTGCCCCGCAATTATTGATGTGACCGGTGTCCCGCGGTATGTTGGTGGCGAGGTCAGCAGATTTATCGATGTGACCGGGCATGCATGTTAACGATCATCGGCTCGATAAAGAGCGATTTAAATGAACAGGCGCATTGATATAGGCGGATGTAGGGCATCGGTAGCATGTGTTTAATCATTAAACGATGTCAAGAAGCATAATGAACAACTTATTAATCCAATTAGTTAAGTACTCCTCGGCCTATATAATGGGAGGCGAGTTGGCGCCCCTCTCACTCCCACCCTCACTCTCACTCGACTCGTGTGTGTAAACTCCCTACTAGGGTTGGCTTCAGAGGAGGGAGGCAGTAGAGATAGACATACCACATTGCACATATGGCTTCACGACCCACACCGAGCGGTTGGATCCGACAAGCCGGTGGACGTCAAATGGTCCTAGATCTCAAGCCCGCTCTACTGCGGCGACACGCCTATTCGGACAAGAGCTAGCTATAACACGAGCCAACAATGATAAGAGACCCAAACTTCTCGAGGGATGGCCACGTTGTGCGCATGGAGTGGACACAGTTGTACAAACTTTTGACCAAAGTTGTCGAAAGATGGATCGCCGACGTTTTATCATTAAGCGTGTGATTATTGTGAGTAACCAGCTCGACAACGGTAAAGGGTTTAATACATTTTTCATCTCACCTTTTTCTCATTTCCAAATGTAGATGACTGCGGCTTCACCAAATGGATGGACGACCCCTTCCCAATGGCCGCGTTTAGTTACATCGAACATCTTCACGCAAGAATCTCCTGGCTTGAGGAGCGAGTTACATTTGCTACTCGCATGTACAACGTGTATACTCGTGTGGAACCGTTCCATGGATGGCACTAAACCTAGCGTCCCTACTACAATAGGGGTTTATTTCATGTAATTTGCATCAAGTTTCGGTCTACGTGGATTACTACCATGTAATGCGTTTCATATTTTCAATGTCACCGGAGCACCATCTTCATCTCATTCATATCGTGCGTACCATAATCTCAAAGTCTTGAGAGACAGTAGAGTACTTATTGGTGTACAAGATAAAGAAGAAAAGAACATGAAGTGGCTAATTCGGCCAGCCAGGCCGCATTCGAAGGCGGTAATGCCGGGCAGCCCTCTTCGTGAGGTCATCGAGCACCTTCCATATTGCATCGAACTTACGCTGCTGGTTCTGCTTGCACAGACACTTGAACAAGTCTATAGTTTTCTTATTTTAAACCGCTGTGAAAATTTGCGGCCAGTGGCGAATGCACCACCTACTTCGCATGTCGGCCAAATGGAAAGGGTGCTCGAGTCTTCTGCATTGTCTTTATGGCTTTGCATAGTCCTCGCATGTCGGTCATGGATTAGGCACATATAAGGCGGTCCTCCACAACTCAAGACTTCACCAGTGCGTCAGAACCATAGCCAACTATCGTAGTTCTCACTTTCCACAAATGCAAAGACGATAGGGAGCAGCTGATCATTTCCATCCAGACCAACTGCCGTCATAATTGTTCCCTGATACTTTCCAGTAAGAAATGTCCCATCCACACATAACATGGGCCTACAATGTTTTAGACCCTCCACACACACACCGAACGCAAAAAACGCCCGGTTCAAAACCCTATAACCTTCTGGGTTCACCGACGGCGAGTCTTGCACAGCGACATAGGTCCCCGGGTTTCTCTCCTTGAGAAGTTGCAGCACACGCGGGAGGTTGTCATACGAGGCTTCGAAAGACCCGAATCTCATCTCCAGTGCCTTTTTGTTTAGCTCTCCATGCTTTTCCATAATCTATTTCATACTTAAACCGTTGTTACACTGTCAATATTATGTACTGAAGAGCCATGTCTTTCTTCTCAACAATCTCTCTGTATAGCTTGTTTGCAATGAAAGTGGAAGTGAGATTGGGATGCTTCGCCAAGGTATTTGTTAGCACACATGTGTGGGGTTCAACACTCGAAACTGTCCACTTCATGGCAAACCTAGACTTGCCGCCATGTATACTGAACATCTGATCATCTCTCTCACACACCGATCAGATATCTGGATTTATCGACTTTTCCACTCAATGGTCGCAGATTGTCATGGACCGCACCTTAATCGCATTTTGCAAAGCACCTTGTCAAGATACATTTGCTTTGCCGGACTTCATCTACGTTGTAAATGCACGACGACCCATGACTATCATCCACTACAAGTTGGCTAGACTCTCCTCTGTTCCATTCTTCGGGATGACGACGCCTCTTCATGTTCCTCGCCATCGAACTGTCATCCGCATGCTCTTCCTCCTCCATTGCCCTTTCATCGTCATGCTCCATGGCTTCGACGATATCCTCGTTAATCTCGCAAAGATCCGCAAAAAAATTCCACCCACCCCTTCATCCTGTTGTACATCTTCCACATCCTCGCTCCTCCGGTGACAACTTGCGGCTCTTCATTCACCGCAAAGACCTTGCATTGTCCAAATTCTTCAAGATTTCCTCAAAGACTTGTTTCCCTAACCCGGGCTTGCACAAAGATAACTGCATAACAGTTACGATGCCTACATCCATCAATAAATCTGGACAGACCCATCTGTGTGTTCAAATTAATCAACTGGAATTTAGGAACTTATACACTTTTGCTCCATAGAGGCTGAATCCACACTTCATGTTCCTCTGCGTTCCAACCGAACATATTGCACATCCATAAGTAAAGTTCCTTGATTTGTAAATTTTCTGGGTCAGGATGTCTAATTATTGTGCTCCTAAATTCGCTAAGATCTATCCCATTAGGCCCTTCTCTTATATTACCATCACTATAATATACAGTAAACCAAAACTCTGCCATAGCTGCAATACAAAAGGAACCGTTCATTAATCCTATCAAAATCCTTCATGCCATGTGAAAAATACATGCTAACAGCTAGTCATCCTTATTCGCTAATAAACGTAGCACTAAACCCTAACTACAATCCCAAAATATTTTTCATTGCCAATGGTAGCACTTAACCCTAAATACAATCCCTCAGTTTTTTTCCTAATCAAACTGAGACTTAAATGTATGCACAAAATATTAACCCTAATCTTCGTGTATTCTTAACTATCAACATATTTTTCATTAACGAACCTAACACTAAACCCTAATATATCAAACAAATAACTAAACCCTAATATATCAATCAAATAACTAAACCCTAATATATCAATCAAATAACTAAACCCTAATATATCAAAGAAATAACTAAACCCTAATATATCAAATAAAATGTAAACTAAACCCTAACCAGCTTTAGATCTATACATATTACATAAAATATTTGCTATCCTACCATGTTTTAACAATAATAAACTAAACCTAATATATCAAATAAAATAAAAATATGACGCACCAAAAATGTGCTTTTTTTCCTCTTCCTCCTCTCTCTCCTCTCCTCTCTCCTCTCTCGCCGCCGCTCTCTCTCTCTCTCTCTCTGCGGTGGAAATGAGGTTCGTGGTGGGCCTCATGAGGCGGCGCTTAGTATATACTGACCATTGTCGCGATATCAGATCTTTGCGGCAATAGCATTGCCGCAAGAATATGTAAATGCAAGCAATAGCATTATGAATATCTGATACGATGGCAATGCTATTGCATTTATCGCAACGAACGCAAGAATAGCATTGCGTTATTGGCGGCACTGCCAAGGGCATTATTGCATTTGCCTGAAAAATATGGGCATTTTCTTATTTGTGAATTTTTTTTGGGTAATTTTTTTTTCCCCATCTTTCCTACCCTCCTCTTGCTCTAAACAAATTCCGAATAAAAGATTTATAGCGTGTTAAGTGCTTATCTAACCCCATTCAATCATGATAATTTTTTTATATATATCATAATATATATAACTATAATATATATAATGTTATAGTTATATATATAACATATAACATATGTTATATATATTATATAACACATGTTATATATATATATATTTATACATATATAATATATATGTTTTATATATTATATACCGGTACGCTGCTATGCCATACTGCGGTTCGCCGTTGTCGTTATGCTTGTCCTTGTCTTTCGTGTATGCCCGCAAGACATCGCTCGCCAGACCACACATCACAAGACGTCGCTCGTCGCCGCCGACTGCATCTGCAAGATTTGCTTTACCGCGATTCCGCACCGCGGCATTTGCTTTGTTGCGATTCCGCACCGCGGCAAGTGGGTATTTCTCCAAATGCCGCATTTAGGTCGGCATTTGCATATTTGCGGTTTTTTGGACAAAAAAAAATTCCTGAGAAATGCCCGTAAAATCCCCTCGAGGGAATTCCATCCCTTGTTTTTTTTTTCCAACGAAGCGAAACAAGCCCTTAATTTTAATTCCCCGTCTTTCTCGCAGCCTCGCCTTCGTCCCTGCCTCCCTTCCCCTCTCCGCCGCATCCCGTCTCCGACTCCTCCCAACCCTAACCCTAAACCCCACCCCACCCCACCCACCACCACCACCTCCTTCCCCAATCCCCCCGCGCGCCCCGCCATCCTCCTGTGCGCTCCTCGCGCTCGGCCGATGCGACCAATGCTCGGCGGAGAGGCTTGCTGCCCCACCACCCCGACCCCGTGATGGCCGCGGGGTGACGGTGGCGAGGGGGAGCGTAGATGGCATTGGGGGATCTCATGGCGACCAGGCTCGTGCACTCGTCCTCCTCCTCGTCGTCCGCCGCGCTCTCCGCGTCCGCTCCCAACCACGTCGACGAGCTCCCCGCCGCGAACGGGCCGGAGCCGAGGAGGAGGGATGCCGGCGAGGAGAGGCCGGCGCCGCTGGTGTACCTGCCCCAGGTGGTGGTGCTCTGCGAGCAGCGCCATGAGGGCCTCGATGACGCCGCGGCTGGGCCCTCCACCAGCGGGCTCGGGCTCGGTCTCGTCTCCAAATGGCGTCCCAAGGACCGGGTAATGGATGCAGCACGTGTAGCCGCTGTTGCTATTGCTATCACTCCTCCACCTGCTGTTCAATTGTTCCTTCATTAGCCTTTTGGTCCTTAGGAGGATCCATGGGTTTGTAATTAGCAGCACAATTAGTTGACCGAGTTAAAGAAAAGGGAAATTAGGGGCAACTGCTGTTTGGGTAAATCACCGTTCGGCAAATGTTTTGGTATATTTTATCATTTTTGGTTTAATTAATTATGATTTTATTACGGCACTTTCAGATGTAAACAGTGTTTCTGAAGTTATGAAATGGGAAATATTACGATCCCTAGTATTATAAGCACGACCATCAATGCTGTGAAATTGATACATGTGAGGGTGCAATATAGTTTTTTCAACTTCAAGTTAAAAGCCTTTTCTTTCCCAATTGTTTGGAGAAGTTTTGAGGGGTTGATGAATAGGGCTCGAATAACATGCCATTTTATTGTATCATGCTGCTCATTGCTTTATTAACTAATGCGGAAGGGAAACAGTATTCTTAATGGCGTCGTTATGTTAGTGTACTAGTGTTTCCTGCTATATTGTTGGCTTATTAAATGTGGCATGGTGATTACCAGCTTGCCTATCAATATGTTTTGGATGAAATTCAAATGAGCAAGTAAACAATGCTTCTCTGGCCTTTCCTAATGGAGCCTGTATCTGTTGTGTTAATTATGGAGGCCTTCAGATACGTAAATGTAAAATGATTTGTGGCTCTGAAATGTTTGAGTATGGCGTTTTTAAGAAAAAGTATGCATTAAGTTTTTTTTAAAAAAATATATTTGAAATTAGGCAAGTACCCAAAATCTTCTGAAGAATTTGATGAATCCTGTACCCCGATTGCATTTGAATTGGATGTACCCCCATCGAAGCGACAATACTTGTTAGTGATTGATTAGCATCATGTTGCTAAAAGATATGCTTAATGCTTTTGGGTTGCCGGTGGTGAAGCTATAAGTGAATATAAGGAGTACGGCAATGAGCAGAAACCTGGATCAAGGTAGTAGTTCGTCAAGGCAAAGTTGGCTACCCAAGTTGTTGGTGTCTCTTTAGGTTTAAAGAAACTCCACTGTTATAAATCAGGCATATGAGCATGCAATGGTTTGGGCCTTTGGGGCATGCCACATTTTGTGTATTGAAATGCCATGAATTAGCAAATAAGAAGTATATGGTGTTTCAATACATGACAATGGAGATACATGATGGATCGGAAGGAGGAGGTTTTTGATGATAAAGATGGGTTTTTTCAAACATGGACTGGAGAGCAATTGAATATTATGAGCCTTGAAATCTCCTCCAGGTTAATTCTAGGAGTTGTGATTAGTCTGATTGCTTTTTGTCAAAGTAAAGCACAACTTATGTCTAATGCAGATGCTTCGTCTTCCTAGATTTTCTTTGAAACTCTGTTGAAGCACTTGGTTCAATCCTAGAAGTGCTTGTTTCAATAGGAACTCATGTAGAATAAGCTATCCCTTTCCTCTTAAATGACTTAAGCCTCTGAAAGGTTTGCAGATTATGTTTTTTTTTTCAAGACTAGAGCACTGTATCAAACTTTAGTAACCTAGTCTGTGCCATGAGCTTTGTGAAAAAAATGTATGCTAAGTTATGACAATCTGACTGAGGACTGTGTATTATATAACTTGGGGGGTGTTGTTTGTTTATTTTCACTTGGAATAGCTAATCAGTAAATAACTTTTCTGTTCTAATTGATTATTATACCTTTCCGATTACGTCTTTTTTTTGTTGTTTTAGATTTTTTTAAATTAATTTTTTTTGTCCACTTGATGGTATTCCTTAATTTTATAAGCTGTTCATAATTTTCGTATGCTATTTACTAATAATGGTTTTGGTGGTGCAGATGAAGACTGGATGTGTTGCACTTGTTTTATGTTTAAACATTAGTGTTGATCCTCCAGATGTTATTAAAATTTCCCCTTGTGCAAGAATGGAATGCTGGATAGGTAAACATTCAGTCATATGTATTAGTGTATATGCTTCTCGAAATTCCTAATCAGCTGAGCAAACGTATAACTGCCAGCAGTTGATAATTCTGTCTTGTGTTTGTGGGATGTAGCTCCATAATTGGTGTATTTTCTGTCAATAGCTCAGTACATGCCGTAGAAGCTTTTTTCCCCCCTTACTTTTGCATTTCCGAATGCCAAACTTGGGTATATTGTTAATAAGAGGCAGCAACAATGAAACTGTCTGACACCTACTATTTTAAAAGACTACCATTGAATGTTCTGTTTGCATTTACTCATATGTGAGTTATTTTTGTACTAAAACTTTGACTGATTCTGTGCATTTTTAATATTTGATCTATTTCTTTGAAGCTAGAAATCGGTGTTTGGTTGTGGAATATTTAATGTTTCCTAGGCTACACCATAAGATAATACACTTCTAGGTCATGGAGGATATGTGCTTGATTTATTAATATTTGTGATAATTGGGTTTTGATTTGTTGTGTGAGAACATGTTGGGAATAGTCACACATCGGAAGTTGGCGGGGTAGAGTATGGTTTATAAGGGGGAGGGAGCACCCTCTCTAAGTGTAGCGGTCTGGCTGACAGAACATACCTAAATTAAAAAAGCATGATGATTCATCTTTGTAGATAAGCTAGTATGTTTAGTTTTAGTACTCATTTTTTTTTGGACACGAGTTTTAGTACTCTTATTGCACTTGGCACAATTGCCTTGAGATCTTCTCATAGTTCTTTTATTGCTTCGTCTTCAGATCCATTTTCTATGGCACCTCCAAAAGCCCTTGAAACTATTGGAAAAACATTACACTCACAGTATGAGCGATGGCAGCCTAAGGTGAGCTGCTTATTTTCCTGTTTAACTTAGCTGGTATTGCGATAGTTGTTACTTACATCTTCATGCCCTAATGATCCTTGCAGGCTCGTTACAAGCTTCAGTTGGATCCAACAGTGGAGGAAGTTAAGAAGCTTTGTAATACTTGTCGCAAAAGTGCCAAATCTGAGAGAGTCCTTTTTCATTACAATGGTCATGGTGTACCAAAGCCTACAGCTAATGGAGAGATCTGGTTGTTTAACAAGGTGACTTTTAGTTAGGGGCTGCATAGGTTGCTGCATTATTTATCTATAGATGTCTTTAATGAAGTGGCCTTTTTGTATTTTGGTGCAGAGTTACACGCAATATATTCCGCTTCCTATTACCGATCTTGATTCATGGCTGAAGACCCCTTCTATTTATGTTTTTGACTGCTCAGCAGCCGGAATGATTCTAGAGGTGTGCTATAGTTCCTTCTGATTCTTGTGTGTTTGTCTGATACCTGTAGATTGAAGATTAACATTTTTTTAATGAATTTTCTATATGTTTTCAATATTGGACTGTTTAGTATTTATTATAACTCCTCATGTTTACTTTAGCGCCTAGACTGGAGTTCTAGCTCTTCTGCAACTTCATTGAAGGATTGCATTCTCCTTGCTGCCTGCGAAGCACATCAAACTCTTCCACAGAGTGCTGAATTTCCTGCTGATTTGTTTACAGCTTGCCTCACCACACCCATCAAAATGGCTTTGCACTGGTCTCTATCTCTCTCTCTCTCTCTCTCTCTCTCTTATGTGGTTGTTGGTAGAGGATATAGTTTTTCCTGCTGAGTCTGTGTGCTACTGGTCTCATATATTTTCCCTTTTGATTTAAGCTCTTGACCTGTGGACATGTCTATAAACTATGCAGGTTTTGTAAGCGATCATTGCTCCGTGGTTCTCTGGACCACTCTCTTATTGACCAAATTCCTGGAAGGCAAAATGACCGTAAAACTCTTCTGGGAGAGTTGAACTGGATTTTCACTGCTATAACAGATACTATTGCATGGAATGTTCTTCCTCATGGTACAGAAGTTCATTTGAGTTAAAAGTTAATTTAAGTCAGGCAGTCCTTTTATGATGCAAATTTCACTGTGCAGATCTATTCCAAAGGCTTTTCAGGCAGGATCTTTTGGTCGCTAGTCTCTTCCGCAACTTCTTACTTGCTGAGAGAATTATGCGATCTGCAAATTGTTCTCCAATTTCATACCCATTGTTGCCACCCACACATCAACACCATATGTGGTAATTAATCACAGTAGTCGGCCTGATTCTATATACACTACTTTTGGCATTTTTCTTAATTCGCTTAATATTAGGGATGCATGGGACATGGCTGCAGAGATCTGCCTCTCCAAGCTTCCTCAATTAATTGCTGATCCTAATGCAGAGTTTCAGGTGTTGCTACTTATTTTTGTTATTAGAATAATTTAGCATTAAAAAATATCAGCATTTTCTGTTGGTATTTCTGTTATTTAAGTATTATCATTCAGTACCATCACTTTATTTGTCTCCTTACTCAATCCAGCCAAGCCCATTTTTCACGGAACAATTGACAGCATTTGAAGTGTGGCTTGATCATGGCTCTGAGGATAAGAAACCCCCTGAACAGTTACCGATTGTTCTTCAGGTAAGACATTTTCTCAGATCTATTCTTGAGGTTAGTAGCAATTTTGTTATTTGAGATGGTAACCTTCTCTTCAAATGGTGACAAGGGGCATTGTGTTGATTACCAAGAGCCTTTTTGTCAACCACTTTTACCATCTTGGTTCTATTTATACCATCATTATGTTACACATTGCAACATGAACATTCTCCATTTGGAGAGGAAGATTGCATACCAAATGTGTTGCATGAGTTCTGTTTAATTATCTTCTTTTCTCATTTTTGTTGCTATTGAGTGTTTTGTGCAGGTCCTGCTTAGCCAATCACACAGATTTAGAGCACTTGTTCTTCTTGGAAGGTTTCTTGACATGGGTCCTTGGGCAGTTGATTTGGTATGGAGTTGACCTCTTCTGCATGCCTTCTTTTTCTTGGTTCAAGGTGCTAGTTATTATTCTCTTACTGAGACTTACTAACATTTCATTGTGTTAGGCCTTGTCTGTTGGTATCTTCCCTTACGTACTCAAACTGCTTCAAACTAGTGCGATGGAATTGCGTCAAATTCTTGTGTTCATATGGACAAAAATTCTCTCTCTTGATAAGGTATGCACTGTACTTTGAGATCTTCCACAGCTGTTCCTTTTGTCTTTCAAGAGTCTGGTGTTTACTTAGTTGCTCTTTTTTTCTTTCAAATTACAGTCATGCCAGGTCGACTTGGTAAAAGATGGAGGGCATGCATATTTTATTAGGTTTCTCGACAGTTTGGATGCTTTCCCAGAGCAGCGTGCAATGGCCGCTTTTGTTTTAGCTGTTATTGTGGATGGGCATAGGAGGGGTCAAGAAGCTTGTATCAATGCAGGTCTTATAGATGTTTGCCTGAGACATCTGCAAGCTGAAAATCCTCATGATGCACAGACAGAACCTTTGCTTTTGCAATGGCTTTGCTTGTGCCTTGGCAAACTCTGGGAAGATTTTCCTGAGGCTCGTTTACTTGGTCTACAATCAAATGCACCAGAAATTGTTATATGTTTGTTGTCAGAGCCTCAACCTGAGGTATTGTAGTCCTCATGTTGTGTTTGTTCTTCCTTATGCCTGCTTCACAACATAATCATTAAACATTTGGTCTTGCAGGTCAGAGCTTCTGCTGTTTTTGCACTTGGAAATCTCTTGGATATTGGATCTCCATCACTGAATGGAGGTGATGACGATTCTGATGATGATGAAAAGGTGAAAGCTGAAATAAATGTTGTCCAAAGCATTCTGCAGGTCTCTTCAGATGGTAGCCCTCTTGTTAGATCTGAGGTTGCTGTAGGTATGTGGATTTGAAAAATATGTTGTGCATGGTAGATTACTGTTAGCTTTATGGCTATCATTTTGAGTTGAGTTGATGTCTTCCAGCGCTTACCCGCTTTGCATTCGGCCACAACAAACATCTCAAATCTGTTGCTGCGGAGTACTGGAAACCTCAAACCAATTCACTGCTGAAGTCATTACCATCATTGGCTAATATTAGTTCTCCAAGCAATGCTTACAGTCCCAGTAAAATTCTACAAGGCAGCAGTGGCCTTGCTTCTCATATTGGTCCTGTGTTAAGAGTCGGCAGTGATAGCAGTGCCACTGGTCGTGATGGAAGAATCTCTACAAGCAGCCCGATTGCAACAAATAGCATCATGCATGGTTCTCCCCAGTCAGATGATTCTTCCCAGCACTCTGATTCAGGCATATTGCTGAAAGAGAATGCAAGTAATGGTGGTCTCAGCTATGCCCGATCAAAGCCTATTGACAGTGGAATTTATTCCCAATTTATATCGACTATGTGCTCTATTGCTAAAGATCCTTACCCAAGAGTTGCAAGTATTGGCCGGAGAGCACTGTCCCTCATAGGCGTCGAGCAAGTGGTCATGAGAAATACTAGATTTAGCAATGGGGGTGCACACCCAGGAGAGACATCAGCGCCTCCTTCATCAAACTTTGGAATGGCGCGCTCTTCTTCCTGGTTTGACACGAATTCTGGTAAGTTGTAGTATGTTTCCTTGCTAAGTGCATGGAGTACCATACCTATTTGCCTTTTTTTGTGGACTAGGTTATTATGGTGGGAAAAAATAACTTTTTAATTGACCCCTTTCAATATTTCGCAGGAAATTTCTCAATGACATTTAGGACTCCTCCTGTTAGCCCCCCTCAGCATGATTACCGTACAGGGTTGCGCCGAGCGTGTTCTATGGAATTCAGACCACATCTTTTGAATTCACCTGATGGCTTAGCTGATCCGCTTTTAAGCTCTTCTGCAGTCAATAACAGTGAGCTTAATATACTTCCCCACTCAACAATTTACAACTGGAGTTGTGGTCACTTTTCTAGGCCACTTTTAACCGGTTCTGATGATAATGAGGAAGTAAGTGCTAGAAGAGAAGAGAGAGAACGAATTGCAATGGATTGCATTGCTAAATGCCAGCGCTCATGTACGTTCATACCCACCATTATTCTACATTAATGTATTGCTGTTGTTACTCTCTACTTATTTGTTTATCTTTTGGGATATTTCCTCCTTTTTTTTTTTGCCTTTTTTTTGTGGTGGGTGGGAATAGCAGCATGCAAGATGACAAGCCAAATTGCTAGTTGGGATACAAGGTTTGAGTTCGGTACAAAAGCAGCTTTACTGTTGCCTTTTTCTCCAATCGTTGTTGCAGCTGATGAAAGCGAGCAAATAAGGTAAAAAATGATTATTATAACCACTCATGATAATTGTAAATTCTAATGCTTCAAATGTGCTACTGAAGTTGTGCTGAAGCTTTGTATCTCATGTCAGAGTGTGGAACTATGATGATGCGCTTCCAGTGAATACTTTTGAAAACCATAAGTTGTCTGACAGAGGGCTATCCAAACTTTTGCTTATTAATGAGCTTGATGACAGCTTGCTATTAGTTTGCTCAAGTATGTCTCTCCTGTATATTCTTTTCTTTTTGTAATTATGTTGTATCATTGTGATATCTAGCTTTTATATTGCAGGTGATGGAAATGTTCGTATATGGAGAAACTACACTCAAAAGGGAGGGCAGAAACTTGTAACTGCTTTCTCATCAGTTCATGGTCATCGAGCTGCTGGTCGCAGCATTGTGATTGACTGGCAGCAGCAATCTGGTTATCTGGTAATATTCTGATGTCTTTTTCCAATGGTTTTGAAATTTCTAATTCATTTAGCTTGTTCTAATATAACAACTTACTCCTTTTGTTGTAAAATAGTATGCATCTGGTGACATGTCTTCCATCCTTGTATGGGATCTTGATAAGGAACAAGTTCTCACTACCATTCAGTCATCTGCTGATAGCGGCATTTCAGCTCTGGTGAGCTCTTGACATCTTGTTACCATGTGATATTTGAGCAATCAAGATAATGATACAAGGAACTTATATTTGTTATTTAAGTACGCTATTTTGCATTCTGCCTCTGAGGAACTCGTCTAGTATTGATTTTTCTGCTTTCTATTTCCTGTCTTGCAGTTGTTGCGTTATACTTGCTGATCTTTCAACTTCATATTAATCAACAATTACCAACACTTAGGTTTCATGGAATCCATTCTAAAAAAAAAAAAGGTTTCATGGGATCCAAGATTCACATTCACTAGTTCAATGCTGTGAAAACTAAGCATGTGGGAGAAAGAAATAGACATGTATGAAGTATCCATTGCTATATAAAGAAAATGGCATCATAATTCCTCATTAAGAATTTTGATGGTGCATTTGCGTTCACTTAGCACGAGCGTGCAATATAAATGGCTTAAGTTTTGGTGTTGCTTTCTGTAGGAACGTCAATTGGTAACTTGTCTTAGTAGGTTGAGCAATCTGAGCTATAGATAAATAAAAGATTTGCCAAAGTATTTACTCCTGCTGTGTCACTCCAAAAATTTTTACTCAGCCAATGAGTAAGCAGTGCATTTCAGTTAGTTTTTTCCAAGTTGTCTTGTTATTCATTTTTTTCTTCTCGATGTAAGGAATGCAATTGATGATAACATTTTGGATGTTGGTTCTTAAAAAATATTGCATTCAAATGAGCTGTTTGATTGGTTTGTTTTTAGCTATTGGGTTTAAGTTTTTTTGTTAATCAGGTGCATGACTCTTGCTTCTTGTTTCTATTTCAGTCTGCATCTCAGGTTCGATGTGGTCAGTTTGCTGCTGGTTTTATTGATGCATCTGTCAGGATATTTGATGTTCGTACTCCTGATAGGTAAGCAGAAAATTGTTTCCATTTTTTGGCCTTCATGTTATTTGATGAGATACAATCCATAACTTTCATGTGGCAGATTCAGTTTCCTGTTGCCTTTTTCTCAATTATCATTCTTCCTCTGAGTGTTCATTTTTTCAATTCTGTAGGCTAGTCTATGTGGCAAGACCACATGCTCCAAGAACTGAAAAGGTAGTAGGTATAGGATTTCAGCCTGGGTTTGATCCATACAAGGTACATCTTATCACTTTGAATTTCTATCTGCTTTATGCCCCTATATTTTGAATTACTGAAGATAGTAATTTTTTTAAAAAAATTCTATGGGTTTGTTTGAGCTCTACAAAACCTTCTTTTGTCATCTGTGTGATCACAGATTGTAAGCGCATCTCAAGCTGGAGATATTCAATTTCTTGATGTTAGAAGAGCAGTTGAACCCTATCTCACTATCGAAGCTCACAGGGGTTCATTAACGGCATTAGCTATTCATCGGCATGCCCCAGTCATTGCAAGCGGTTCAGCCAGGCAGATGATTAAGGTGTTCAGTCTTGAAGGAGAACAATTAACGATCATTCGCTACCAGCCATCTTTTATGGGTCAAAGAATAGGAAGTGTTAACTGCCTTTCTTTCCATCCATACAAATCACTCCTGGCTGCTGGTGCTGGTAATGCTCTTGTCTCTATCTATGCCGAGGACAACTACAAGTAAGATGAGGTTTACATCTTGTGACATGCAATGAAGATGCAATCAGTAGGCCTTGTGTTTGGCCTACCGATGGATCTGCACCATGGTCCAGCTACAAGATGCAAGATGATATGAAGCCTGGTCAGCGACATGGTGTTGGTGGTAGTGCCGTGGCTTTCGGTGCATATTGCTTGTTGGGTGTCTACATATCTGACCTGGTTGTGCTACTTGTAGGGTACAAAAAAAGATTCATTAGCCTCCCTTGCAGAAGATTGTGAAAGTGAAACCCTGTTCTGGTCCCAGTCATTGAACTCAGAGGCTTTCCAAATAGCGATACCTAGGTTAATAAAAAATGTAAATAGACTTCCCACCTCCATTTTGGATGGTCGTTCTTCTTAGTCAGCTCCTTTCCGTTAGCCGGTGTAAAAAGGTTTGCAGATGCTTCATATCATAAATCAGGTTTGGTCGGGGCCTGCCTGGGCAAGTGGTGGTTGATGTGAGGCCCAGAGAGAATGCATGCACATGTCTTCTCGCAGATGTTCTTCAATAGATGGATGCATTTGTCCAGCTAATGTAGCATTAGATTGGTTACTATGGCTTGCATGAATCAGTGCCCCTTAGGAGCCATCCATTTGTAAGCATTGGACGGCCATCCAGTGCGTCACATTAGGGTTTCATAGCACATTTGTATAGATATGATTATGAGCTGCATTTGTACAGTAGTTAACTGTGGTCTCTCAGATGTATTGAGTGCAAGAATGTTGTCCTTGGGTGTATCTGCCATCTCAGAAATGTTAAAAGTAAAATTATGTAGGCAGGAGTTTAGGGTAGAATCATGAGCTGCCGAGTGCTTGACAGAGTTGTGGTGGTCTGTAAATATTTTTAATCAAGTGACGTGGAAGGTGAATGGAAAAGATTATCTACCATACATGATACATGCATACCATTGGCATTCTACATGGTTTTTTTTTTTCCGTCTCTACATGGTTTGCTTAGATGGTATGAATGAATTAGGGTCTATTTGGTAACATAGTATTTTTACAGTTTTAAAGCAAAGTTATGGTTTCTAAAAATACCATAGTTTAGAAAACTATGAGGTGTCAAGATACAAAACTTAGCTCAATTTTATAAATTTGTTTTAGCTGAATCCATGATTTTTTATGGAATTTTTGTAACTTACACACCAAAATTTTCTCACTTCAACAATGGGTAGCTGTTATTTCACTTCTCTTTTGGTTTTGGTTAAAGTTTTGCTTCCACAAAAAGCAAACAAACATGATGTAGTTTTGAGGAAAACTGAGTTTAAGATGGAGTTAATTAAAACCATGGTTTTATATATATACATGGTTCAGAGTTTACTCGAAGCTTTGCTAGGGTTTTGCTTACGCAAAACTCTACAGACGAACATGTAGTTTTAAGGAAAACTAAGTTCAAAATAAAATTAATTAAAACCATAATTTTACATACATATATAACCATGTACTTTAGGGCATCTCTTAGGGTTGCTCCAAATAGGGTGTTTCATCGCTGTAGCAAATAGTGATGGGACAAAGAATGGAGCAATGGAACAGTGCAAGTAAAAATAAAGAGTGGGAATAGTGATAGAACGATTGTTGGAGAGGTAAATAGTGATAGGGCAGCTCTATTGATAATATAGTACATAAATAGTAATGGGACAAAAGAGAAATGGAACATCTACTAGAGATGCCCTTAGAAAATAGAGTTCTCTCTCAACTTTACAGGCCATTACCCGTGCTACATGAAAATGAGCACTCAGCTGAGAGAAAATAGAGTTCTCTCTCAACTTTACAGGCCATTACCCGTGCTACATGAAAATGAGCACTCAGCTGAGCTCCACCAACCATCAGTTCTCGGCTCTCGAGGTCTCTGCACGTCCACCTTTATGACGGCTTGATCATAAAACTGACAGGTGGGTTGGGTTACTTGAGACCCCACGTCCATTGACACTTAGGGCTGGCAATTTAGCTCGAAACTCGCCAGCTGCTCACGAGCGGCTCGGTTTCGGCTCGAGCTCGGCTCGTAGGCCAACGAGCCTGGGCTCGAGCTTTTTTTCTAGCTCGGTTTAAAAACGAGCCGAGCCGAGCTGAGACACAGCTCGCTCGTTATTCTGCAAGCCCATGTATCCTTGATTTGTTGTCCAGCCCAAGGACAGTGGACAGCCCAACCAACCATTGCACATTTGCACTAGTACGTACTAGTGTCTAGTACTACGCAGCAGGATTAGTAGCGAGCAATTCCCGGCCCAATTCAAGAGCGACTAGCACCCGCCTAACGTGTTGTGGTGCTCCTGCAGCAGTGCAAGAGCAAAGCGAGCTACCGCCCAACGTCTTTGTCTTTGCTACCATGCAGTGCAAAGAAAGGCAATGACCAACCTCGCCTAACGTCAAAGAAGCTCGTTCTGACTCGCATGAGCCGGCCGAGCTTTAACGAGCCCGAGCCGAGCTTTTGGCGAGCTCATTTTCTTAACGAGCCGAGCCGAGCCGAGCTTGCTCAAAACCGAGCCGAGCCAGTTCCCATCTCGCTCAAACTCGGCTCGTTGCCAGCCCTATTGACACTACCATGGCAGGTAAATACCCCTAGCAGAATATGCATGCGCAATCGCTGAAGCCACACACAATAGAGTTGCCCGTTTGGGCTGAATTAACTGGGCCGAACTAGACGGCCCGCTACTGCTCACCGGGCTGGCTCGATTCGATTCTATTATAAAATGTTATAAAATGAATGAGCTAGTCTTGCGATTCAAATGGGTTAAACATGCTTGGCTTGACTCATCGCCCCAAGCAGTTCGGTTAAGATAAGAATGACTTGGTTAGTTACATTATGCGAATCGGGCCGACCTGGTTCGGTTCATTTGGCCTGGTTTACTGTAGCAAATAGATTTTTTTTTTTTTTTGCAATTTTTGTATATATTTTATGATAAAATTCTTCACATTTATTTGAAATCCATAATAAAGCTATTTTTCTCATTTCAAATATATTATTATATTTATTTAAGGGTTTTTATTATCTCCATATTAATTTTAATTGCCATTTTTGAATTTCTCATTTTTCTAAAAAATATTTTAAAGTCTTTATCAAAAATGGGGCCAACCCGCACCAACTGGGCCAGCCCAGTTCGTTTGGTTCTGTGTCCGAATTAAACTTAGGCTCAGACACTGGCCCGTTAGCCCTGTTATCCCAGTTCGTATACTAACCGGGCCTAAACTGAATCGGGCCGAAACAAATCGGGCCGGCCGTTGGCCAGCTCTTCACACAATTACGAACACATCACGGCGCCGTTATAACCCCCCACAAAACCCTCCTCTCCGCCTCTGGCCCCCTCCCCTAACCGGCGGCGGCATGGCGCCCCCGCAGTCTGCACCGGAGGCCGCCGACATACCGCCTGCGCCCAACGCCGGCGGCGGCAGCGGCGGCGGAATCAGTAAGTTTGCACAGGACTCGTACGTCTCTACTTGGTTCCTCCATCTACTAGTTCTTGGAGCAATCTTTGCTACTCGATACCCAACGTGTTTGCGGGGATCATAGCTCCAAAAATCCTAAGTTCTTGCCTCCAGCATTGCAGCAAATCTTGCTTTCTGACGCTCGATCTGGCCCAGGGGTTGAGAATTGCTACGTCTTCAAGAGCCGGCTGCAGGAGTACGCGCAGAAAGCCGGCCTCCCGAACCCCGAGTACCACACCCTCAAAGAGGGGCCTTCCCATGAGCCCATCTTCAAGTCCACAGTGGTGGTGAACAACACCAAGTATGACTCGCTGCCCGGATTCTTCAACAGAAAGGCTGCAGAGCAGTCGGCCGCGGAGGTTGCGCTCATGGAGATCGCCATGTCCGTCCCAACCAGCGCGAGCATCCCAGCAGTTGTAAGTTACCCTTTTAAAAGTCTTTCCTTGATCAGCCTGCTAGCACTTCTGTGGATATGGTTTGTAAAAATGTATATAGAGGCGGGTTCGAGGAATTACAATATATCTGTCTGTATTTATTTAAGCTCCTGATTCTACTAGGTTCTTCTCTTAATGGAGTAGGGGAGCTAGTAATGAGGATGCATGCATACTCATGCTGCCCAAAACATGAGTGACGCATACCTCACGAAGTATTAAGCTGTCTAAAGAAATAAACTAGTTCTTAGGAATTAGGTTGACTAAATCAGCAAAGCATTCTAGTACCTTTCCTGGATTGATCAAATGCTCCTTGGTTATTAGGAATTAGGTTGATCACAGTGTGGCATTCTAGTGCCTTTCCTGGTTTGCTATTTTCCTTACACATCCTACTGTGCTTTCCAGCAAGAAACTGGCCTGTGCAAGAATCTTCTTCAGGAGCATGCTCAGAAGATGAATTATGCTATTCCATCTTATATTTGCACGAAAGGAGCTTCAGGCGCAGCTCCTTTCATATGCACTGTAGAGATTGGTGGAATACAATACATTGGTGGTGCAGCCAGAACAAAGAAAGATGCAGAGATCAAAGCTGCCCGGACTGCTCTTCTTGCAATCCAAGGTATTTTTATTTATTTTTTCAGAGGGTGTTTTTCTTATTATTCAATCCAGGGTATTCACTGTTGAAGCTAGCTTTCCTTCTTTTGGGTGCTGGGTTGGTTCGATCATGCATGGGCATTATTTCGTACAGGTCAATCAGAGGGTTGTGCCGATGGTGCCACAAAATATATTGTAATTCCTAGCAAAAGGCAAGGTAAGGAGACAGAGAAAAGGCCAACTGAAACCCCCAAACCACTTAAAGTTAAGAAAGGTGGTTTCAAGAAGTGGAACAAGAGGAAATTCGTGAAGAAGAATGGTCAATCAGTTAGTGTGGAAAGGGATGAAGCTAGAGTGGCTGGAGATGTTCATGATTCTGATGTCCCAATGCAGCCAACAACTATTACACAAGAGCCATCGAGCGACAGTATAATGCTGCAACTGGAGCCACCCAGAGATACTGCAACAGTGCAACCTAATGAGGAAGCTAGAATTGTAAAGCAGGAGCCACTCAGTGATATTGCAATACGGCAACTCAATGGAGAAGCTAGAAGAGTAGAGCCAGAGTCACTGAGTGAACCTGCAGTGGTGCAACCCAATGGAGAAGCTACAAGCATGAAGGTGGAACCACCAAATAATTCCACTGTAATGCAACGTGATGAGGAAGCTGGAACTGTAAAGCAGGAGCTACCCAGCAATGCTTCATTGCTGCGACCAACCAAGGAACCTGTAGTTGATAACAGTCAATCCATGTATGAAAACAAGAACCAAATTTCAGAACTTGCATCTCTGGAGACAAACAAGGCCTTTGGGAATATACCAGGAATGGGATCTGATCCTTCACCTACCGCCATGAGCGAAGAAGAAACTGTGGTGCTTGAATAAAAACGTAATGGCTTTCTAATCTTAATGATGTATTGACCTGCAAAGGAGTGAAACCTGAATATCAGGCTTGCAGTTTAGAGAGAAGTTGGAAAACAGATGGAAGTGTGCGTATAGAGGATAATTAGTTCAGGTTTGTCATTAGTTACTAGCCAATTGTATGCTATTGCCTGATAATATATTAGTATGACCTGGTTTTGCCAACCAATCTGAATAGAAATGAATTTAGGTTTCTGATCCATGTATCCTCGAATTTGAACTGAGCACTGTGTTATTAATGGAAGTCAACCTTCCTTCTTAGCAGAAGTTCTATCTCCATTTGTTGCTAAAAATTCATCAATCTCCTTCCTGCCTCTACGGGCATTGTCCACTAAATGCCCAAGCAGCTGCATAATAAGTACCCCCATCTTCAGTAGTATATCTGTTTCTCACTAATAAGTAGCTCCATCTTCAGTAGTTACTGTTGTCAATCCTTTCTTCAACTATATTGCTAGGTGGAGATGAGAAAGATTTGAGTCAATTAGCTGCTATCTTATAAGTTATAATGACAATACAACTTTAGTAACAATAGCGGCATGGAAAAATCCAGTTACCACGTTAGTAAAATCATTGACCTAAACTAACAATAGCGTTAAGTGAATGTACCTTATGATAGTTCATATGCGTAACATAGACTTATTCCTGTATAAAATTACGTTAACACCATGTTTGACTCTAGGCATTGATTTTGGGATTGTGGAATTGGAATTCAATTCTAATGATACACCTAGTTTGACTGCCACATAGAGTTCAATTGATGATTCCAAAGCAAACTCAAAGAATTATGATATAAAAGAATCAATTCCTAACTTAAACTTGTCATTTTGTCTGGAATCTATACTGCAAAATGTCATAAAGCTCGTGTTCATGTTACATAGTTTTCATGAAATCAACTGAAATTTGTTGAAAATGATTTAGTAGGTAGGAAGTTAATTCGTACAAGTTTACAGGGTTAGATCTATATGTGTGTTCTATGACCCTGTATAAATTGATTTTCCATATTTAAAATTTAAGCCTTGTGTTAACACTGTAAAATTTTAAAAAATCAATTAATTTTGAAGATGATTTAGCATGCATAGAAACATACCCGTGTAAATTGGCTGGCTAGGGCGCATAAGTGGGACCCACAACATCATTAGATTCTATGTGGCACCTAAACAGAAAAATTGGAATTGGAATTGCCATCAATCAAATTGAAATCTAACTAGAATTAGATTTGAAATCCAATTGAATGTATTCAGTTGAATTCTAGGCAACCAAAAAGAGAGCCTAACATCATTTGGACTTTGGTTCTCCTTAGAGCCGTTGATAATTTGAAGGTACCACAAAGAATGGGAGAGAAATAGACCCCCATATTTAAATATACTAGCCGATTGTCTAGTATGTTATGATCAATGTGTTTGGCTCATATATTTAGCAACGCTTACATGTTCTAATATGTCGTCCCTACATACCTTCAGCTATTTTATTGCTCAAGAATTTAGCTAATGCTTCCATGCTGGATTATGCTGCACCTATATACTGTGAGCTCCTTTTTTTTTTTCCATGAGTGACATTTAAACTTTAGTAGAAAAACAATAAAATAGAAAAACAGACCAAATCAATAGAATTCGTTCTCGTTAATTAAAAGTTTCTAAAAATAAAACACACTAAGATAATAAAACTATGTACATAAATGAAAAGTATGCTTGTGATATATGAACCGTTGAATGAAGAGTGATGACCGGAATTGGTAATAGGACTCATCAATCATTACTCATCATTTACCATAAAACACTTTTTAATAGTAGAGATAAGCAACACCATTTATTGATATAGTGTCTGCTAGTCGAACGCATATTTAAGGTATAGGCATCCTTCCTGATTTAGGGGGGGGGGAGGAGAGGGTGTTCCTATGATTTGGAATGGATGGATGGATGAAAGACAGAGGCCCTGTTCTCGTCAGCTTATCTTATCTGACTTATTTGTCTTACTTGACTTATTTAGTTTTTCTTCTAACTTCGAGAGCTTTCCAAGATAGTCTCGAGAGTTGGATCTGCTTCGTTTGACTTGTATTTTAAAGGTTTAGACAAGTCTTTGAGATATAAAAAAAGATTTAAAAAATAAATCGTTTTTATTTTAAACAAAAATAAGACATAACCTCAAATAAGACAAATAAGACGTTATAAAGTGACAAAAACAGGGTCTGAAGAGTAAGGTCCCCTTTCTGCTGGTCGAATGATTGATTTGGGCAAGCTTGTTGAGCTGGTTGTACGAGCACGGAAAATTGGCAAAGGCAGCAACCTTACACTGCAGCTGCTGCGGTTGGGCTGGGTCCATGACGATTGATTTGATGCCCATCCCTGCTTGCTTCTCTCTGAATCAGTGGCCAAAATTAATGAAAGACGGTTGGGGAATTTCTAGTATCTGATTTCATCGGTTGCACGGTAAAAAATAAACTTGGTTTTTTGAGTGCCCAATCTGTCAAGATCGTCACCAAAAGTCCAGGACGGCGGCCCCCGATTGACTTCCAAACAAACCGGAGAATCACAAGAGCAACCGGCCAAGTCTGACCATATCAAGACAACCTAGACTGACAAATTCTGATGAGACGGCAATGTTTCTTGCGTTGCGTCTCCCGAAGAACACACGTCATCGCTGTCAACGCATCCTGCATATTCTCAGATCCCGATTAGGACTAATTGCTCGTGACTCCTCTGAGTCGTCTCTTGATGTCTATATTATTATAACACCAACCAAATCTTTGTAAGCTAAGCCAAGCACCAAAGGAAACCGAATCGATGTTTTTCTTTTAACAAATAAAACCTAGGATTAGTTTTGTGTTTTATAACTAGGATGAGATTAGTTGGCGGGTGGACTAGTTGCTGTGTTGCGAGTTTAATAGCAGGCTAGTTTAGACAGCAAGCTATATAAAAGAGCAAGCTTTGTGCGTATCTGACTGAGGAGGGTTGTTCCAAGAACTTGCTTTGGAGCTTCCCTTCTTTTCAGGGACAGAACCAACTCTTCCATCCTCATCTTCTTGCTCTTGCAGCTCAGAGATTGACCAATCCGCCTTCTTGCATCCAAGCTCTCTTCTTCTTCTTCTTCAAGGTGAGCCAGCCTTTGATTTCTATTTGCAGTCTAGTAGAAGAGGAATTGCAGTCTCTCTCTCTCCATGTTCCAATCATTCCTGGAGCTAACTTCACTCCCATGTTTCATAGTAAACCAAAACCATGAAATTTCTGTTCTTGCAAGCGAGGCATGAAATTGTTAGTTCTGGCCCCAAATTAATTCAAGTTACTCAACTACTACCTGCCCGTCTGACTAGCAACATTAATCCTTTCATTGCGCTTTGATGACAAGCAATTGGATAATCCACATCTGCAATCTTGATTGAACATCTCAAAGTTTTGATTTTTTTGGGGGGTTCAGATTCTTGTGATCTCAGTCGCGCTGCAATTCTCTCCTGCAGGTTCAGGGGGGTTTAATTTGCAATGGTTCTTTCTTGTGACAGCGACGCGCAACTACCGGCACAAGATGGCGACGCTGGCGTGCAGACGCCGTTGCTCGGCAGCTACCGGGTCCAGGCGCCGCCGCTCGCCGAGCAACTCCTCGACAAGCCTCGCCGCCCGGACTGCCTGAGGCAGCTCAGTTTCTGGCCCTGGAAACCCGGGGAAGCCGCCGTCACCGTCGACTGGAGCTACGTTCGCTCGGCGTGCAAGGAATGGATCAAGAACCCCATGAACATCGCGCTGCTCTTCTGGCTCCTCTGCGTTGGCGTCTCCGGCGCGATGCTCGTGCTGCTGCTCCTTGGCCTGCTCGACGGCGCGTTCCCCACGGCGGCGGCGAGGAACCACTGGATCGAGATCAACAACCAGGTGCTCAACGCGCTCTTCACGCTCATGAGCCTCTACCAGCACCCCGCCCTCTGCCACCACCTCTTCCTGCTCTGCCGCTGGCGCCCCGCCGACGCCGCCGAGCTCCGCGCCTGCTACTGCAACGACGCTGCCGGCCCACGCCCCGCTGAGCGCGCCCACATGGCCGTCGTCGTCGCGCTGCTCCACCTCACCGTCGCCTGCCAGTACGTGCTCTGCTGGCTCTACTGGGGCTACACCAAGAAGACGCGCTCGGAGCTCCTCGAGGACGGGTTCTTCGCGCTTGGCGTCGCCGCGCCGGTCGTCGCCGTCGTCTACACCGTGTGCAGCCCGCTGGGGAAAGACCTGCAGTGCGACCTCGCGTGCTCCGACGCGGGCTCGGCGACCCAACGACCCACCACGGGGCACATCGTGGTCGAGCCGGAGTGGGCCGGCGGCATGTTCGACTGCGGCGACGACGCGGCGGCGGCGTGTCTCTCCGTCTCCTGCACGTTCTGCGTCTTCGGGTGGAACATGGAGAGGCTCGGGTTCGGCAACATGTACGTGCACACCGCCACGTTCGTGCTGCTGTGCTTCGCTCCCCTCTGGGTGTTCGGCGTCTCGGCGCTCCACATCCACGACGTTGTCATCGGCGACATGGTCGGCGTCGCCGGCGTGCTGCTCTGCGTGTGCGGCCTGCTCTACGGTGGCTACTGGAGGATCCAGATGAGGAAGAAGTTCGGGCTCCCCGGGAGCAGGGCGTGCTGCGGCTCCAAGTCGCTGACGGACTACGCGCGGTGGCTCTTCTGCTGGCCATGCGCGCTGGCGCAGGAGGTGCGCACGGCGAGCGCTTACCACATCGACGGCGAGAGCTTCTACCTGAAAGCGGTCGTGGTCGACGACGACGACGAGAGGCAGCCATTGTTGCCGTCACACCATCACGCTGAATTCCGTATACCTGACACGATTGCAGTGTCACAGGGATCGGCATCAAACGATCGTACCGTGGTTGTTCATGACGAAGCAATAATTCCACCGGTTCAGGTGGTGGTGGTGCCAGTGGATGGTGATCAGTCTGAGGAATGCAGTGTTCTTCTTGATCAGATGATCGATTTGCCTGTTCCGATATCGGTGAAGGTGGAAGATGAATCTTTGTCAGAGCCGCCGAATCAAGCATTGGTGGAAGATGCTGAGCCTGGTACACTGACATATTTGTCTGATGGAAGCTGGAGGGTGGAGAAGGTGAAGAAGCTGCTCAATGTGGTCACCTTGGTGTCTCTGCTCATTCTTTTGTATGCAAGGGGATTCATTCGTTAGAGGGGCCTTGCAAAATGCAATGCATATAGGATGTAGATCGCTCCACTTTCTCCATTTTTTGCCCGATCCAAGACGAACTTGATTATTCAGAGTTCGGTGTATATACAAAGATGCAATGCAGATAGGCACACAAGATTCAGAAGGAATTGTACATTTGTAATTTGCAGCTGCAATTGCAGTTTGGAAATAGTAAAGCTTTAATACCACCATAATCTTCTGTTTCAGTGTGCCCTGTGTTTCAGAAACTAATTTTGCAAGTGGTGCTAGGATCAGCAAGCGTATGGATTGGCTTCTAAACTGAACATCAAGGAAAGAATTTGCCTACAGTTCATATGACAGCTCTGCGGTATAACAATGAAACTCCCCCCTTTTCACACGAACTCTGTTGAAAAATCGTGTCACCGGCAATCTGAAATTAACAGTATTGAAGTGAGAAGAGGTCCTGGAGAAATCGGAAAGAAAAATCAGTAAGGAAATGAATCAATTCAAGTTGGGTCTGCCATATAGAAGTATCAGATTCCTCTGAAGCTACTTGAGACCTAAAACAGTTTCCGCTGCAATTCAAATTCAGTTGTTTGGAGCTGGGTGTATGTACATACCGACATACATAAAAGGTACACAAGATTTAGAAGGAAATTCTACCTTTGTAATTTGCAGGTGAAGCTGCAGTTTGCAAAGAGTAAAGCTCTAATACCACCATAATCTCTCAGTGTATCCTGTGTTGCAGAAACTAATTTTGTAGTGGTGCTAGCTATGATCAGCAAGCATATGAATTGGCTTCTAAATTGAACATGAAGAACTGAATTTGCCAACAGCTGATACGACGTTCTGCGGTATAACAGTTAAACTCCCCCCTTTTAACACGAACTCCGTGGAAAATTTGTGTCACTGACAATCTGAATATTAGCATTACTGAAGTGAGGACAAGTTGCTACCAGCAATCTGAATATTAGGTATTAACAGTACAGAAGAGAGAAGAAGTCCCAGAGAAACCGTAAAGAAAAATGAGATATGGAAATGGATCAAGTCAAGTTGGGTCTGTCATATACAAGTATCAGATTGAATCTGATGCTACTCGAGACCTTCTGAAACAGCTGCCTCCCTGCTAATTTATTCATCAACGCAAAAGGGAGGAATGATCTATCATCTATCAACTCAAGTTCAGATGAAAATTCTTTTCTTTAAAAAAAAGAGAGGAAATAACTCTTGACAGATATCCATGCAAGCACTCTTCTTTTCTTTTGTGCGCTTAAATTTTCAGACCTTGATAGAAACCACAAGTCTTGCATGGCGTGCTGAATTTTTAAGTGCAGCTCATATGGATTGACCCAAATTTGTGCATGGAATGAAAAGATCATTGTTGTCGATCACATGATGAACACAGAGTGCCAGGTATATGGAGCTGGGTGGTGATGGAAGCAGGTGTTGTCTTGTGTTGGCTCGGTCCAGCCTGACCAACTGCAACTAGCGTAACCTACAGGCGAGGAGAGATATTACCTATTCTCTCAGTCTCACACGGCAGGCAGAGACAGTTATATGGACGTCGCAGTCGCATCATCCTCAACTGAACTCAAACTGAATTGTCTTGTAGTATATGCATCAAAAATATGTATATTTATGTATATATTTACATAAATATATGCATGCTAACGTTGATGACTTCATCATGACATCCTCTTCCTCCTTGTAATTGTTGAATTCTGACCCATTCAGTCTCTTCTAGCTCTTGTCCGGTAAACAGCAAGAGGAAACCAGCAGCAACCTGCATGCCAACTTTGACAAATCATAGTGTTTCACTTGATGCCACAAGTGTAGGGTTCAAACAAAGCACACAGTTGAATCCAAAACCAAATCAGACGCAAACAATCAGTGTCAAGAACTAGTAGGAGTAGAACAAGCAAGAACATGTGTATAAGAATGAGGGGTCACTGAGCAGCTAGCTAGGAGAAGTTGAGACCTTGCTTACCGCCATGGAGTCGCCTGAGAGATCACCCAGGAAGGGAGGCCATGGCGGCGGTGAGGCCATTGCCGCCACTGCGATGGAAAGCCAGCGCTTCAAGAAGGAGAGGTTCCTCGACTTCCTCAAGGCGACGCCTTCCAAGGAATGGTTGCACCGCTTCGGCTTCACCGCACGCCTCTCCCCCTACGCCTTCCTCCGGCACGTCGCCAGCCTCCGCACGCGCTCCGCCAAGCTTGCGGCGGCGGCGCCTGCGACGCGCCGGTTCTTCCTCCGCGCGCCTGCGTTTGCGCGCACCGTGGACTGGCGCGCCCTGCGCGCCAGGTGCGTCGCATGGGCCAGGCACCCCAGGAACGTCGCGCTGCTCGTCTGGCTCGGGTTCGTCGCCGCCGGCGTCGTCTTTGTGTTCCTGCTCATGACGGGGGCGCTCAATTCCGCCGTGCCCGACGCCTCGCGCCGCCGGCGCTGGACCGAGGTGGCCAACCAGATGCTCAACGCGCTCTTCACCATTATGTGCGTGTACCAGCACCCGCAGCTTTGCCACCACCTTATGCTCCTGATTCGCTGGCGCGCCGCCGACGTCGCCGAGCTCCGAGGCGTCTACTGCAAGAACGGCGGCGCGGCGGCCGGCCTGCCGCGCGAGCGCTTCCACGTGGCGGTCGTCGTGCTGCTGCTCCACGCCACGTGCTTCGCGCAGTACGCCTACTGCGCGCTCTTCTGGTTCTTCCGCACCGACAAGCGCCCCGACTGGGCTGTCAACCTGTGCATGGCGCTCGGCCTCGGCGCCCCCGTCGCCGCCGGCCTGTACATGGTCTACGGCCCGCTCGGGCGAAAGATCATTCTCCCGGCGGCGTCCGGCGACGAGGAGGCCGCGCCGGTGGAGGACGAGGCGTCGACGAACGCCACGGCGTTGAAGGCGCAGTACAACAACGGCAGCTGCAGGGTGGTGGTCACCAAGCCGGAGTGGGCCGGCGGGCTGTTCGACCTCGCCGACGACCCCACGGTGGCGGCGCTCTCGCTGTCCTGCACGTTCTGCGTGTTCGGGTGGAACATGGAGCGGCTGGGCCTGGGCAACATGTACGTGCACGTGTTCACCTTCGCGCTCCTCTGCGCCGCGCCGGTGCTGGTGTTCGCGGTGGCGGCGCTCAACATCCGCGACCCGACGCTCGGGTCCCTCGTCGGTGCCACGGGCGCCCTGCTGTCCGTGCTCGGCCTGATCTACGGAGGGTTCTGGCGAGCACAGATGAGGCGGCGCTTCGGGCTGCCGGCCGACCGGACGACGTGCTGGGGGCGGCCCGCGGTGGCGGACTACGCCAAGTGGCTCCTGTGCGCGCCGTGCGCGCTGGCACAGGAGGTGAGGACGGCGAACTTTAACGACGTGGAGGCGGACACCCTGTACGTCAGGGACGGTGGTGGTGAGGACAAGCCGGCGATGGTGCCTCTGGAGAGGGAAGGGTGCGCCGGTGCCGTCGATGCACCGCCGGCGCCGGTGAGGATGCAGAGCGTGTGTACAACTGTAGATTCTTGTTAGAGACGGATGATCAATGGGATATTGGTTTCCTCTCATGCATTTCTTGATTTGTAGGATCACAAAAAATTAATTTGTCGCACAAAAATTATGTACTCCCTCCTATACTTTAGGAGAAAAATTACCGTTACTCTACTAATGTTTTCTCCTGCGTCACAAATATTTATTGTTTGCCGTCAACTTTTAAAAAGAGAATTTTATTAAAAAAAATACAACCGCAAAATAAAAATTAGCAATATGCACAACAGGAGAGGGAATTTGCCCAAAACCCCTCGGGATCGCCACATTGTGCGGTGTTTGCCACATGATGCAGCGTTCGACAGACGACGTGGCGATCGGGGCGGTGTTCGCCACACCGCATGGCGAACCGAGCCTGCACGCGTCAAGTGGCACTGCGAGGTCGCGTTCGCCACATGGGGTGGCGATCGCCAGGCAACACGGCGACCGGCAGCGCAGCGCCAGCTTGCACTGACGTCGGTGCTAAATTTTGGAAAAAATTTTAAAAAATACAAATTGTAAAAATCAAATTACAGGAAAATACAATACATAACCGTATTTACAAAATACGCGTCCAGGCCTCACCACCATTATTTTTCTCTCTCTGTCGCTGCCTCCTCTACCTTTCTCACGCAACATGCCTCATCGTCTTTTCCTTTTTCTTGGCCAAACCGACGAGGTCCCGCTCCGCTCTTCCTTTCACCGTGCATTGTACTCTCATATACTTTTTTCACTCCACCATACGCGAAAACGGACATATTTTGTTGTACTCGGCATCTCGTGGACTTTGTTCACACAGCGTATGTGAAAATAGGCGAATACAGGTATAGTCGGCATGTGAAGAAATGAGTAGGGTGGCAGCATAGAAAAACACATGGTTTGTTACATAAAAAACTGAGATAAAATGTGACAGCAGAGGGAACAATGATATTTCATGCGTTTTAAAGTAGTGTATTGGAAGCTATCATAATTGAGTACGCGTAAAGACGGAATTTAAATTTATGTAAACACTAGGGTGCAAATAGAAATTAAGCAAACTGAATAGTAGTTTAATAGTACTAACATGGCTGGTTAGAGATGCAAGAAATAAGATTACAACTCAGAACATAAACCATAGAGGCATTCCTCTAAAGGAGGAATAAAATAGGACTGGTTGGAGATGCATGAGGCAGCCCGTGACGTCTACTGAGTGCACCGTGGCCACTTCCCCTTCTCCCATACTGGCTCTGGCATGACATGCCCTCTCTCGTTTCCTCTCTCTCTCTGCCTCACGCTCCGCTGCCTTCTTCCTACGCTCCTCTTCACACTCCTCGTCATGTTTACGCTTGCACTCTTCTTGCTGGTGTTTCCATTCGTCCTGGTGATCTAGATTTTCAAGGGTCCTCTTGTCCTCAGGGTTGATCTCCGTGTCAAGCCACTGCTCAAATTCGCATAGCGGTGGTGGGGACTACATGCGAACTTTGTTATATGAGCACTTGAATGGAAATAACAAGGAATAATGTAGCAAGAATGAGATATATTACGTACCAGTTGGCATAGGCTTACCATCTTCTTTGACGGGTCGAAGGCGTAGTTGGGACACATTTAGTACCTCATCCGCCAAGTGGAAATGTTGTGAGAGCGCACAAGCCTGCCCTCATCACCGCACATGCACATGGGTGGACAAACCCTTTGAGGTGGGTCGAGACGCTAGAATCCCCATCTAGTAGGGAAGTCATATGCATTTGTCTTTGCCTTTCCTTTGCCTTTCCCCTTTAAACTCTCGGACATCTTGTTTATCAAGTAGTTCTATGAGTAAGGTGGGTGCATAATTCCTCACACACTAGCTGTATTTATAAGTACGACAAGAGGGGTTCTCGCATGGTAGGAGAATCGGATTTGTTGATATGTGAAGTCAGCGATGTCTTGGATACTACATATAGCACTATTACATGGAGGTGAGGAGGCATTCAACTTTAGACAAAAGCTGTAGGCAGAGCAAATACGTATTGAAACATGACTTGTCGACATAATTTCGTAGGGCAACACTTTAGTAAGACATGATGGGTCGAGCAGCTTTGAACGAACGCGTACTATTCGTCTAGCTTTGGACGGTATCCACATGGGCACACCTTTATAGAAAAGTGACAGCTCGAGTAGGGTAAAATAGCAATGCTTTGGATCCCCTGCATGAGCAGTGCTTCCCGCACGAGCCATAGAATGAGAGAGAGATGAGAGTGACTGGTCATTGAGCGTTTTTGCAATGACAGGTCATGGACTGTTATTGCAGCGACAGGCCAATTAAGTGAGTTTACAGTGACGGGTAATGTCTAGACTGCAAACGAATCTTGCAAAGCACGGACCAAGAGACAGAATGATGAAAGCGATGGGTCATGAAGTATGACTGTAAAAGCGACACACTCATTGAGAGAAAGTAGAGGTGAGACGTGGGAAAGAATGATAGAGAGATTTTACAGAGCACTGAAGTCCCATAGACAACAATATTTTTGTGCTTTCTTGTTAGTCAGTTTTAAGGAATGGACATTGTACGAAGGAAAAAGTGGAAAATCTAATTGTCCAAATTATACGAATTATGATATATTGATAAAGATAGAACAAAGGTTTATTTGAGAAGATATTTCCATAAGCATCAATCTCGGCATGATAGGCGGTACGGAAATGTGTTGCTGTTTATTACATGGAGAAATTTGCAGGAAAAACCTACACCGATCGTACTGTGTGGAGTGTCTGAAAAATCTTCCGTGAATCATGGGCCTTACAGGATTAACGACGGGGGCACGGCTCCAGACGAGATTACAAATTGGCAAGGCACATCTGGTGGTGTAGACGCCCCTCAACGTCGACGATCCTTACATGAAAATATGCGATGTAGCAATCTGCGGCCATTGGGAAAGGGTCGTCCATCTATTTCGTGAAGCCGCAATCATTCGTCTGGATGTCGGAAGTAAGAAAAGCAGTATTGACTTAAGAAGGATGTGATTCAGTGTAAATTTATGAGCACGCACCTCGTGTGATGTGCAGCGGTAGAATCTACGACCGGTCCATCCCTCCACAACGTTGTCGAATGTCTGGATGACCGCGTCCGATTCATGCGAGCACCGCGGCGATCCCCAAGTTTGGGTCGTGTAGCATGGTAGGCTCGATGTTGTAGCTCGCCCTTGTTTTGATAGGCAAGTCTTTCTTTGGTGGGCATGCTTCGCTCCCAGGACCCGTGGATTCCCAACAATGTTCCTAATGTATGCGTTAGTAGATCCTCAACCAGCCATTCATGAAATCCGTGATGCCGTAGGAGTAGAGCCTGCACAAATGATCCACAACTATTTGTGGCGTCAAGGATTTGACAAGTACATAGATAGCCCATGTACATGACAAAACCGCGCATGCACAATCGCATTTGGAAATAAGTTTGTAAACATTAAAAAACGAAAGAGTACTATCATTTATTACAACACATATTGAACCCCACAATCGCAGTATTTTTTCCCTCGCCCATATGTGCTTAGTTGAAGTTATCGTCGCCTCGCCCATACGTCCCCAGAGGTGTAAGCGAGCGAGTAGGGACTCGATGGGTGCCATTCTCCTCCTGCTGTGCAGGTCCAAACATGTACGTTTCACCGGCCTGCGCAAATGAACTGTGCCACACATTTGGGTCTTGTAGCCGGTAACCCAATGCATTAGTATCTGCGAGTGATCATAGATTGTGGAACCGGTCGGTTGACTGCACCAGTTAGACCCCCCGGGTTCGGTTGAGGGGCCTCCGCCGGATGGCTCCACTAGTTAGAACTACCGGGTTGAGCCGTGTGAGGAGCCGGTGTGGATAGAGTTGGACGTTCAGCAGCTCGGAGAAGGACGCGTTAGAGTCAAACATGTGCTGGAAAGTAGTATCGTAACCCAACCACGGGCTATCATATAGCGTCGGCGTCCTGAATTCAGGAATTGTGGACTACTGACTTCCATGGTACTGATGGTCCATGTCAGCGGGCGAAGTTGGAGCATGGTTCATGTCGAACCCTTGCTGCTATGGTGCCGACATGACAGGTGGTTCCACGGAAGTCCTATGCCGTGGAACACCACGTGTTGAAGTTGAAGAGCGCGGCGGCTGAGCTATAGGTGGAGCAGGATTAGCAGACTCTCGACGATCCATGGACATTGTTCATTCCATCGGTGCAGTTGGGGAGTCATCGTACTGCTGATGCGTGTTACATCTGTGGCTGGCGACACCTCTGATGGCATCTCTCATTCTTGCACTTGTTCTTCTAAGCAACCTGTTGATTGGATTGGCAGAGCCATGTGGTGCCTGCCCTGCGCTCGCCTCTATTTCCTCGGCTTGGTCTTGTAAGTAGCAGGCCTCACGTGTCTGAAATAAAGAAAGAAAAGTATCGGTGTACATGATTCTTCCTGAAGGTTACACGTTATCATGTGAAATTACTCCTCTTGTATTACCAGTGCATGAACATGTTCCGCGAAGTTCTCATGGTAACTCTTGAGAGATGGTGAGCAGTGGCGATTCAGTAGCATAGCACGGGTGCGCGGATAATACCAATCCAGGTATGTGTAGTACGTGGCACCCATGTAGAGACCCTGAGGAAACCAGACTTCCATGGTAGCGGAGTCCAGCCATTTGCTGATGTGCGTAGCGTTCACCACGCTCCAATTATGGTTTCGACTCGTAGCACTCCTCCTGCAATCAAAACAGTACCCAAGTTAGAATGGCCTCCATACCAATCTATGCTAAGTATGCCATAAGTGTATTTCAAATTGCTTACAGGTGCGCACGACCTCCATTGCACGATGCAGGTAAGGGGAAGAACTGCTCGTAGTATAACTGATGCTGCACACACTTTGGTGAGTACACCTCCACTACCCTCATGCATACGAGGAAACAAGTTGTCATCCAGTATGCGTTGTCCACCGTGCACTCACTCGAAATGAGTCCACCCATAGCAATTTCGGCCCTGCGGTTTAGGGAATACCGCTCTCAATTAACGCTATTCGGGTGGAGAAAATCTAGGTTTGCGACCACCAACATGTAGCTACCACGATCCACCTCCGGTGCCCACCGTAGTCTCGCATGGATACAATGGCATCCATCGTTGGTCTTTCCATGTCATGCATGTCTTCATGAACTTGTACAGAGTAGAAGGGGCGTGCAACCATCGGCCGAGACAACATGTGGTATGACCAAGACCACATCTACATGAGATACGGACAACCAGCTAGGATGGAATTTGGTGCTGATCGTCGACACGTCTCACACATTGCATACGTTTCAGCAAGAACAGCCGATCCCCAGTTGTACGTCACATCCTTTGGTTCGTGTGTGAACTCCCGAGTGAGCCACACAAGCTATGCTGGAATTGAGTCCCCCACTGGTGTGTGTGTGTGAACATAATGCCCTCTAGGAGATACATGAGGTACACTTCGAAGTGCCAGCTAACGGTCACTTCGTCCGCACAGGGAGGGCATATGTCGTACTCGTCCAACTCATTTAGCAGTTGAAAGATAGCCCCTGGTCGCTTCCGGGGTACTCGACGCCAAACCTACAAGGTCAACCGAATAAAGTTAGACGTGTATGTAGTGCAGTAAAGCAATGATTTCGCATTAAGGGGGCGTGCAAAAACAATGATCAACCTGTTCTTAAGATAGTTTTGCCAGTCTGCCTTATTTGGCTTGTGCAGAACCATCGGTCGTCCCCTGATCAGCAACCCAAAGAGCATAACGACATCTATCAACGTGATCGTCATTTCACCGAATAGTAAGTGGAAGGTGTGCATCTCAGGCCGCCATTGATCCACCAGTGCGGTCAAGAGGGTCGTGTCTGGTACGGGTAGAGGGGTCCGCCTCCACACACCCTCATCGCTGCCATACATAAGGAGAGTGAAAGGGAGCAACTCGACCCGAGCCAGCCCTCCATAGAAGCGTCTGTCCAACCTCTTGATGCCATGTCAACCTCTCGTTCGAAGGGCCTGCAGCTAAAAATTATGCCGATGTCGTATGAAATAAGTACGCTACTAGAACTTTCATGTTCTCCATTAGCTAATTTCCTCGAGCGGTGCTTAGCGTCAACCTCCTCACGCAAAAACTCCCGTATTGCCATTTCCCAACTATCGAAAAATCGCCGATAAGAAATGCAGGGCAAAAGAATAACTCAAATATTACGAAACCATTAATTTCAGTGTCAACTGACATGACCATTGAGATAATATTACAACGAAATGCATACATCAATCAACATTTCTATTAACAATAGCGTTTTATAATGGTTCATTCGTTGTTCGGGCATGACCTACGATTGTGCCCGGGTTGCTTGCATAGACGACACCACCGAAGGCCGTCTCCAATAGATGCGGCGTCCATGTTGCCTCTAATTCTAGTTGAACGAAGCTGTCCTGCTCACTGTGTTTTGTAGCAGGGTAAGAATGGTACGTGTAGCTATCCATATTCTTGTAAGAAGGCCCCATGTTGAACGGTAACAGCTTGGGGGTCCACGTTTGCCAAACAGCTTGCATGGTATAGTATGGTGTTACGTACTGGCTGCCATCGTTACCTACAAGGTTACGACACACGGCAAGGGCATGCGAACAAGGCACGTGCTCCAGCGTTGGCTTGTTGCAGGTGCATCCTGTAAACTGCGGCAGTACCTGGCACTTATGCCCCGTATCACCAGTGCTGAAGCCCGACGCTTACTTCCTCTTGCAAGTAACATCGAAGATACCTTGCCCGATGCCATAAATTTGTATGTGGTGGAAGTGTGCCTCCTAACGTCATCGTTCTAACAGTTGGTCAACATGGGGGAAAAATTGAGTCGCACTAGTCAGCCATGTGTCCCCAATCTCAAAAATAGTCGCGGGTTCGATAAAATATAAGCTCAATGATGGAGCAGATCGGCAAATCTCTAACACCTCCTAGCACGTTATTGTAGGACTCTATGATATTCGTTGTCATGACCTTATACCTAGTGCAAGTAAGATTGTTAGTTCGCATACTGATATGCAAGACGAATGCTTAATATAATGAATAGACGTGGGACTTACCTAGCACCATTAGTATCATGGGCGAGTGCCCATCTCTCAGCAGGCTTTTGCGCAATTCACTACGCAAAAGTATTTTTTTTGTCTAGCTAGAACTTGCTGCCCTAGCACAATTTGAGCAGCCATAAGTTGCTCTTCATGTGCCTCGTCCGTCACCATCTTCCATGTGCGCTCGTTCAACTGTCGAAATATGACTTCAAACTTTCGCATCTGGTTTTGCATGCACATTATCTTGAACTTCTTTACAAGGGCTTTATTCTTGTACATGTGTATAGATTTGCCCCCAAGTGTCGCATGCACCACCGACGCTGCACATCTAGCCAAGCACAACTTGGATCTTTACCGTTATACATCACCTCGTGTGCAACAACCCCGCGATGTGGTCCGAGACAACATAGACACCAGGCCTACGTTGCACTACATGAGTCTTCACCAGTCGTAAGAAGCACAACAAACTGTCATTTTTCTCGCTCTCCATAATTGCATAGGCCAAAGGTACAATCTGATCGTTACCGTTCGCACCTAACTCGGTAAGCAGCGTGCCACGAAACTTTCTAGAAAGGAAGGTCCCATCCACGCACACCACTCGACGACAGTGCTTGAATGCTTCGATGCATGCACCAAACGACCAGAACAACCTAATTAGGTAGTGATTCGTATTGTCCGGTGTCCCATCTTTATGAATAACCGGTTCTGTGGCCATAGCCCATTGCATCCTAGGATTTGTCATGCTAATTTTTCGAAGTAGCCTAGGTGCCCATTTGTATGACTCCGAAAATGTCCCAAACAACATTTGTATGGTCTTCTGTTTCGCTTGCCAAGTAGTGTGGTAGTCAATGACCATATCGGTGCGGTTCTGCACCTCAGCTATTATTGATCAGGGTGCCAATGAAATATCAGCCTGGATCATGGTGAGTAGGGATTGTGCAATGAACTTAGCATCTACCACTGCGTTAATGTTACTCACCATCTCGTTGCAGGTGTGTGCCTGATACTTGCTAACAACAAAGTGTGACTCATGCTTAGGCTAGCGGATCTGCACGTAGTACGAACATTCATGATATTTTTTGCATCGAACCTCGTACGTTCGTGGTTCTGAGCGTACACGTTCGTGCTCCCACCGTGTGGTAATTGCGTAGCTACTTATGAAGTGCATAACCTCCTCATTCGAACGAAATGATTGTCCAACCTGTATGTCATTGTGCTCATACCCCCATCCCGAAAGGTTAGAGTAGTTTGGAAGGACATATTCCATGAGGCCTACCTCCCTAAAATACTGGATGGCAGGCGAAGGGTCGTCATCATCGTCCGGCCCATGGCCCCCTGTCTCATCTACCATGGCCTTACCGCTAATCTCTGCATGTGTTGGTGCTTGCACATTGTCCTCCTCGACAGGCTTGGTCTCCTCGGCAAGGCCACCGTGTAAATTCGCTCTACCCTCCGCATGGACCGCTTCTTCCATTCTTCCTGCACCCTCTGCATGCTCCACAAATCCCGCAGCAGTGCCACTTGGCTCTGCCTCGTCGGTGGAATTTCGTGGGAGAACACTCACATACATACCTATTTCAAACCCTTTTTCTACTTACTTGTTCAAGTAAAACCGCCATGTATTTGTTCTTTTCAACTCTCACAAATTGCATAGTAGACCGAACTATTTGGCACGACGTGTAGTCAAATAGCGTCTAACCGTACTTTACACATCCTCTGGTCTATCCCGAAAAATTGAATTATTCGCCTCTTCAACTCTATAGGTTGCTCCAACATTATCTATTAGTGCATGCAAGTCTGCATGCTAATAAACGGTCCAGATATAGAGACGGAGGTATCGCCATAATAAATATAAAATGGAGTCTCCATGGGTCTGTAAAAATCCATATAATACCGAAATATTACAATGGCAACGAATAGTGAAAACATAAATCATAAAAAACTATGATTGCACTGCCATCAATATTGAAGTTTTGTTCCCTTATGTTGTTTATATTTTGTTATCATTTTATTTTGAAGTGTCTACACATGACATGCATCGTCTTAGGATTTTTATGTTTCCTTTGTTCTAATTGTTAATACTATTACTACAACTATGTCATTACAGCACGGGCAAAAAATTCTTACACATACTTTGAATTCATGTAACTTACCCAAACTTAAATAGCACATGATAAACACAACTATCACGTTTTCTCTATAGACCAACCATATTTATACGGCTATCATGCTAAATTCATCTCAGATATTATCTTGACATCCAAAAAAGTCAAAACAAAATTAGTTATGTCAAGTATTATTCTATTATATATTTTGCCAACTATGTTGCAGATAATAATTTTCATACCGGGCGACAGGAACCAAGCACAATAACTGGGCAATGCGAAGCGAGGGCAATAATAGCCACCAAAATTTAGAGCCAACTATAAACAAAAATAAACATATTACTACAGCCGCAATAAGAAAATAATGGTAATAATATACATGCAACGATTTTTTAAAAATATTTTTCTTATCTTCATGAAAAATTTTATTTCACGTTGTCCAAATAGTCCAACAAAATTGTAATTTCTACTAAAACCTACCTGTGCACATTTGGTTCCATTTTCGAAATTTTCATTCCATTTCGATGTCTCCATAATTTCTATTAGTTCATCACAACTAATAGGTTCGTTTCTATAACAAGTTTATTCACAGTATAGACAAATTTCACTATCAACAACATTTTTCAGGTATATGCTACTGCTAAATATGTTTACTTCTCTACTGCACATGCATGTCAACTTTTCCGGCAAAATTGTAATTTCTACTAAAACCTGCCCGCACACATCTGGTTCCATTTTCCAAATTTTCATTCCATTTCAATGTCTCCATAATTTCTATTAGTTCATCACAGCTAATAGGTTGGTTCTACAAGTTTGTTCACAGTATAGACTAACGTCACTACCAACAACCTTATTCAGGCACATGTTACTGCTAAATTTGTTTACTTCTCTACTACATAATACACAAAACAGGGTGTAAGAGACATACCAGCAACCTACGAGAACGAAAGAACTTGCACAGTGCAAAAGTGTGAGAGTGCAAAGGTGGAAGACAGAATGAGGGGATGGCTGTCGCTGCCTCCATTGGCCTCCATTTATAGGCCGCTGCGTCATTAACGACGTGTCATTACATTTACTACTAATATTACTTAATTACTTGCGCTCGCTGATATGGACGACGCTGTGCCGTCCATTTCATCGATGGAGCAGTGTGGATTGAAGCGAGTGTTAGCACTGAGTGATGTGTTGAACCGTGTGCCCGGCGCTGCACGACTGCTGTTCGCTGGCTAGGGCGGCAAACGCCACGTAGGCCGGTGACTGCGCACCAAACGTCGAGCCGCCTAACGATCGCCACCCTGCGTGGCGAACGCGACTGCGCAGTGCCACTTGGCGCGCGCCGGCTCGGTTCGCCATGCGGTGTGGTGAGCACCGTCCTGATCACCGTATCGTATGGTGAACGTCGCACGGTGTGGCGATCCAAGGGGTTTCCCGCAAATTCCCTCACCTGTTGTGCGCAATGCAAATTTTTATTTTAACAATGTATTTTTTAATAAAATTTTCCTTTTAAAAACTTTAACAATATATCGCTTTAGATATTTAGAAGAAGAAGAAGAAGAAGGAGGAGGAGGTACGTTTTGATGGCCATGTAAATGTTCCAAAGAGCATATTAATGACCAGAAGGACCGGTCACAAATAATTGTTATTTCAGATATTTCAAATCAAAGTTTCCAAACTTTAGCTATTAAATATAATTTTAAATATTTAGATTGGTACATGAAAATCATGCACATAGATTTATCTTGAAAAGCAATTTTATAATGTTATAATTTTAATGGTTTTATAGATAAATTGCAATAGAGTCAGTGGTCAAAGTTAATTTTTGCAGACCATGTTGATGTCTAAAACGGCAAATATTTGTAGTATACAATAATATTATGATATGTATTTTCAATAGAAAATCTAATGATCTAATTTTTATTTAGCTAATATATATTATTATATGCTAATTCTTCTGTACATTATCAGGCCAAAGTGCAGAAATGAATTGAGGATGAGCTTTTTTGGGTGCCTTCCAATACATTTTCATCTGCAACAAGCTGTTGAAGGACCTTGTTACCGCGCTATATGATTTTCATATCATTCATGAGCTCACAACACGAGATTTAGACCACGAGTCGTTTGGCCTCGCGGTTCTTCCTTCTCCATTCCCACGGCTTCTCAGGGTTGTCATCCGCCCAAAGTCCACAACGTGCATCTTGTGCTTTTTTCTCCCACTTCACAATCAGAGAGTAAAACCAGTATATGCCCATTAAAAAAAATATCCACTGATCCGTATCATGCTATTGAATTTCCAAACCGTAAAAGATGTATTTTCTTCTAAATTGTTTTTTTGCCAGCAATAGAACTAGAACTTAACATATGTACTAGATTGTAAGACACATCTGGTGCAAACCAGGAGCTAGCTGCTATCAACAAACCACATCTTATAGATGCCAAATCAATAACACTAGTTTGTAATCATGACATAAGGTTAAGTTCAGGTATGAAAACGGAGGTTAAGTTCAGTTATGAGAAAACAATCTAGATTTATAAGATTTTTAGTTACATTACACCCAAAAAAACACATTTTTTTGTGGAAAAACATTTGAGTTTAGTATAATATCTTACCTTTGCGAATTCTGGGCGTGCGTCATAAGTCTTGTAATGCCATACATGACCCTTCTTCAGCATCTGTTCCTGAAAGATTACACATACACAATCACTCTTATCAGAACAGTAAAATCAACAGAAAATATGAATGTCGTGATAGTTTCTATTTCACCTGAATAAACACACCATTACAATAGATATCACCAACATAGCGTTTATACCGGTCCTGCCCATATACGTAAACTTTGACACTTTTGCCAGCGATAAGCTTCACCAGTGCATTCTGCGATTCCTCCCCATACTCCATACCTATCTCCGGTGCATCAACGCCCCTGTTAACTAAAGAAAGATCACGCATTTCACAGCAGTATATCTTATTGTTGTTAAGTTCTAATGTGTACCTCAATCTGAACCGGTATTGCTTTGCAAGGATCTCATCTTCCGGAGTAACTATTATCCTGCTCATAGATATTCTTAATATGGTATGCTTTTATGTAATTCATAATAAAACCAGCACAAATTTCCAAGTGTATGATTTGAACAATAACAAAATCAAAATGATGGAACCTTGGAAAGCAAATTGATGAAGTAATCTTTTAGTTTTAAGCAGTATAAAGTTTGGCTACCAATACTAATTTAGTTAAACTATACATATGCAAAAAAAAAAACATATGCAAACATTGATAACATAACATATTCTACAAACAACAGTTTTAATATCATTTTGTTCAGCCTTTTAGGTGAGGTCCCTTTCCTTTCTTTTTTTTGAAAGATGTGAGATTCAATGCAAGTTAACTGAATATAGATCAGAAAGCCTCAAAGTCAAACATATTTCTGTAGCATTGATTGGTATTCTATAAAAAGAGGTTGATGATGCTTTAGTTTGCATACCTGTATCCAGCTTTACGGAGTTTCTTTTGAAGCGCTTTTTTATTTTGGTTGTTCCCACGCTTGCGTGCTTGGGCCATTGCAATGACTGCCTCACGCACTTCCAGCGGCACTTCTTCTGATTCCATTGAATCTGTTGTGTCAACATAAGCAGTAAAGCCATCACCATCTCCAATGCACTTTGCATTAACCTGATAAAAAGTAGAGGTTGATGAGAATTATCTTTTGTTGATGTTAAATGTAAAGCAACGTTGGAAAAATGAGGTGTCAGTGATAAAGCTTTTGTCAAAATGGTTAATCATATGACCCATATCTGACCGGCAAAGTGTTCAACACGCGCTGCACGCCATCAGGTAGTGAGGATGGATGGTGTTTGGATATTACTACAGGAGGTGTTGGAATTGTAAAGCCATAAAAGGCAAGAACACCCTGAAGCAAACACATTGTTTCCATAAGTGAGTTACTTGTAACAATAAGAATACAATGCAAACTATTGAGCATTTCCTGAATGTTTAAAGTGTTTAGCTATTATTAGTTTTGTTTACAGAACTTTTATAGTAGTATATGAAAATATGATATTTTTTCAAGATGAAAGGCTGAAATTTTAACACAATCACCAACAATAGTACCAAGATATACATACAATGATCAAGCGTTCAATTTTTAATACGTTCTGTTGGAGTACTAATTTAGAATCTGAAAAAAGGGAGAAACAATATGCCTTCAAATATTTTCTTATAAATAAAATCATGATGAACCGTTCTTCTAAAAAATTACCTGCAAATTAGCTCTTTGGATCCTGCTCAAAGCATTAGAAACTAGCTTGGCAGCCTCTGCCGATGTCTCAGGTGGGGGTTCTGTGTTGTTATATGCCTCCAGGATACTCCTATACCTGTTCTTCTCCAAAGTAAAAGCTCAAAATTAACCCCCTTAATTTTATTTAGTATGTACTATTTACCATTCTACTACCACATTGTGATGTAAAGAGGAATTTGTTCCCACCAATAGGTTTCTGCCAATTGGAATCATTATGCGACCGTGTAACTGAATTTTATATTCTTAATAGTATATGCATTTTTTGTAGTTTATTCAAAAAAGTGCAAAATTATAATGATGTAATAAATAGTATGTGAATTCAAAGTTTTTTTTTGAACTCGGTATGAACCTGTTTATTTGCTCGTGTTCCACTTGAAAAATCAGCAGTTCCTTAGATCCTTGGGAAGTTGGGATAAGTATCAAAGACCTTGTCATAGAGCTATTTATGGGCCTGGCCAGATTTTTTTGGGCTCAGGCCTAGGAGTTTGGCCCACTGGCCTAGCCAAAGACACAATAAGGCCAACAAAAAAATTAATAAAAAAATTATCAGGAAAATAATCAAAATTATAGTGCCATTTTTTTCGCTTGGAGCTCGGCTAGACTGGTCCAGGCCTTGAACAAGTCTACCTTGTCATAGGAAAAAAGTAACACAAAAAATCTTCCCAAAAAGAAAAGTTAAAGGAGCATATGGATGAGGGGACCTACAAACTATTTTTTTTTATATTGCCTATGGTGATGAAAATCATGAGTTTTCTGTCTTTTAGCCATCAATCATCGTTGTATTGAAATGCGAGGAATCAAAGCAGATTTTGAAGCATTTTGTATAGTACCAAATGTACTAATTATTAAAAATCAGCAAGTGTTGACAAGCCTTTTTGGATGTTATCTTACCATTTAACTTGCGCTCTCCTGGATGAGATAACATACTCTCCCAGCCCTTTAGGAACCTAGCAATATCATAAACAAAGTCAAATTGCGCCATATGAATGTAAGAAGCAAAAGGTAGGAAAAAGGAGATCTAGATATCGCCACGGATCATAACGTGTGCTGAGAATCTTCACGATTGTCCTCTCTAGTCTCAGAAACAACATATTGGCCCAGGAAGTAAAAGGAAAATTTTTACATGAAGGCAAATTATAAAATATTACTTGGCTGTGGAGATATTTTTCTTCTTCTATTTTGGAGAGAAGAAAAGGAAGAGAAGGTTGGCAAACTGATGTGAATCTCCAGAATCTCTCGTACTGCCAGTCCAAAGCAACACGACAAGAATGTGCACGAATGGACGATCAAGGTGGCAGACTCTAGTGGCTGATCGAGAGGGCGAAACTAAATTACAAAGAGATCTTAAGAATCGAATTTTGCTACGAAACTAAACTGCAGACTCTAGTGCTAGTGAACTACCCCAACTGATCAAACCACGAGGAATTGCAAGAAGGACGCAGCTGGGGAGCTGCGTGCTAGTTACCATGGAGGTGGCCTCGAAGTGGAGGAGGTCCCGCTCCAGGGCGACGACGCCATGGGGACTCGGAGGCCGAGGCGGCGGGGAGGCCGGAGCGGCCTCCTCGGGCTCATCGTCGTAGTACTCATCGTGGTAGTAGCGAAGATCAAGGGGCCGGGGCCTGTAGGTCGGCCGCGGGACGTAGCGATCGTCGTCGTCTCCCTCGCAGCAGCAGCAGCACCTCAGGATGTTGCCCATGGCTGGATGTCCTCGCCTTCAGCTTCAATCCGCCGCCGCCGCCGCCGCCGCCGCTGCTTGAGGAGCTGCGACTGCGAGTTGTCGCGAGTCTTTCGCAGTGGAAAGGCAGGTGTTGGAATGAAGGGGATACTACTAGTCCTCTGCTAACTCGCTCGGCTAAAAGGCAATCATGGTCCATAATACAAAAGCTTCTTCACTTCACCTCGACTCCCATTCGGTGCGCCGTTCTTGGCAAGCGTTGGATCATGGAACGACGGCTGGATGAGACCACGACAAAGATTACTTACGGCAGGGATCCCGGTCCTATCCTTTCCTTCTTTCTTTCTCACGATACTATCCTACTCCGTTTCTAAACACTCGGCAACTTTGACCAAATCTTCTCCCGTGAAGGCCGTAAATACTTGTCATTTAGTAGTCCTCAGCACTAATATTTCCCATTTTGTCACCATTTTGTACGTTCTCGTTATCTGTGCCACGTTATTTCATCCATACCATTTAAGTTGTGGTAGAAACATTATCTAAATATATATATTCGAAATGACCTAAAAAATGCCATTGCAGATAGAAAAAGGTCTTCTTTTAGTCCACCAACTATGAATGAATGTTGGCACATTTTGATCCTGAAAATTAATAACGTGTAAGCTCGGTGCCTCAATTGACAAATCTAGACACAAATAGTCTCTTGACTAGTCAAATAATGGTTTTAGGTAATATGGTGAACACATAGCACGACATTACACGATGTGAAGGGCATGAGTGGCATCCATATGGCCTCTCTCTTCTATCTCTTAGGTGTGGTTTTTTCAGCTTATCACGTTTTCTTATCTCGTTTGCTTATTTGATTCTCGAGGTGGCCTCGAGAGTCGGATCCCATCTGTTCTACTTGCGTTAGAGAGCTTTTAGACACGCCTTCCAGATAGAAAAAAAGAAATCCAAAAATTTTAAAAAAAATCCCGATAAGTAAAATAATGCAACAAGATAAACAAATAAGCTGCTTATTTGTTTATCTCGTTGCCTTATTTTACTTATCAGGATTTTTTTAATATTTTTGGATTCTATTTTTCTATCTCGAAGGCATGTCTAAAAGCTCTCTAACGCAAGTCGAACGGATGCGATCCGACTCTCGAGACCACCTCGGAAAGTAAATAAACAAACGAGATAAGAAACGCGATAAGCTGAAAAGAACCCCACCTCAGTCTATCTATCCATCCCCTCCAACATGACGCTTGGCGCCACAAAGAGTTGGGAGTCCCCTAGCTCCTTCCTGCCAGAGGCGGCCCCGTGCTCGTCAAGCCTCTCTTATGACAATACCTTCCTTTTCTGTATCATTGGTGGAGACAAAGTTTCACTAGACGTCATGGACGATGGACCTTCCCGCTCTTGAGCTCTACCACACCACCCCTTTATTCCCTAGGCTCCCCTGCTTTTCCTTATGTAGATCGGAGGTGAAGTAGTGACGGGTTTGGAGCGACGGACGGTGGCCCTTGATCGGTTATAGTGGTGGGCTGGTGGCTAACGGCAAAGGTTAGTAGCGGCTCACTATGGAGGCGATGCTAGCACACGACTATAGTGAGAAAACGACGATGGTACCTAGGAGTATGTAGGAACGATGGATGACCTAGCTAGGTCGATTGTTCACAGTAGATACAGCGATGTCTTGGAGCCAGAGCAGTTGGTCTCTGCAAGTGGTTCGACATATCTTGCAACACGCACAACATGGTCGCGCCCTCAACCTCTCTAGGCACAGCAACTCCAATACAATCCCGCCCATGCTTTCTCACCTCTAGTACCTCGCCCGCCTCAATCTGAGCACCAGTTCGCTTTCTGGCCCCATTGCCACACACCTCAACCTCCTTGCCGCAGAGAGGGCGAGAGAGAGGAAGGGAGGTGGCATGGATGCCACCTTATGCTCTCCACATCATATCATGTCAACCACAACCACAACATCATGCCATGTGTCCGCCAAGTCACCGAAAGCCACCCTTTGACTTTTTAAGAGACCATCCATCTATTCCCGGCTTGGTTAATTGAGGAACCAGTTTTACTAAGTATTGGTGTTCAAGGACCAAAATATATCAAGAGCCCATAGTTGAGTTACCAAAATAAGATTTTTCTCCTTTTAGATATCGACTGGTTTCCAGGAAGCAATTTGACCGCTAATTATAACGAGGGTTTATAAATTCTTGGTCGTTGCATATAACCAACCCTGAATGACCTTCACTTGGCCATGACCATACGGCTGAAGGTCAAATGGCTAACGGCCAATTATGGTCGCAAGTTGTTGATGCGATCTATCCCAATCCAGCTTCTTTGAACTCATGTGTTTCATCGAACTGTAAGCTACCATGCGACATGCTTTCGATGATCAACTGCAAAGCAAGAAACTTTCGTCCTTCGGCAGGTACAAAAATGATACATAGAGCGACGGCTAAGACGCATTCTACTTAGACTGACACCTTAATTAGACACTCTTGTAATCACATTTGTGCAACATAAAGCAAATACAAATTCCGATAATCCCTTGTGATCTTCTAAGCAGAGCGGAGGTTGCATGGATACTCGATGGCGGAGACAAGATGCATGTCGTGGACTCGATGTTCACAAAACCGTGGTAAATCACGTGAAAAATCGACGAAAAACAGTGAAAACTGACCTGGTAATTAATCGGGTTCAAACAGTTTATGCACGGTTGTATATTGTTTTTTGAACGGTTGTCATGAAAGCATCAATGCTATTTCTATGTTAGATTCTAGTTTGGAATTAACCGACACCAACACATATATCATCACATTATTTGTATTGGTTCTAGCTCTAAACCGATACAAATGTGTGTTAGTTGGAGCCAATGAACCGGTGATGGTAATACTATGAATTGACACAATAAGGTGTCGCATGTTTAAAATTTTGTAGTAGTTCAAATATGTATGCTCTAGATGTTTTCATATGTCTTAATTAGGGTTTAAGAAAATCACCTCATCATTGAATCAAGCGAAATGAATGACCCAAAATAGTTTAGGAGCATCTAATAAAATCACATAACTAATTAACGAACACGCGTAATTATTCTAGGTTAGAGCTATGATTAATAGCTTAAGTCTTCATTCAAATTATTAGATACAGAAAGCTAAAATAGCCTTTTTGACATTTTTTGATGGGTTAGGTATGAATATCAACCTATACTTTAATTAAAAGGAAATATATATGCAACTGGCGTGGTGGAACTAAACTCCAAAACCGATATGATTATTTTGACTATGAAGAATAGAGGAACCGAAAACGTCTCACTCAAAGCATTAACTATTTTAAAGTTGCAAAAACAGTTATAAGAAAAAAATTGAGATTTCTCATAATTCATAAGGTTCTCAAGTATAAGCCCTATTTTTTAACCATTAGATGAAAACAAAATCAAACTTATAGTCCTATACACATCTCAAAACTGATCCAAAAGCCAATAAAATCGATTAATAGCTAACAAAAAAATCCAGAAATTTATAGAAGCAAAGCCAATAAGAAAAATATAAATACTAGCACCAATAGAAAATATCGTATGCTGTTTTTAGCTGAAAAAATAATACACTGATTTTAATTCAGCCATCCGGTACTTTGATAACCTTTAAGATGCGTGTATAAAATTTAGTTTTGTTTTGATGGGATGGTTCAAAATGTGATTTACGCATGAAAACACTACTACAGATAAGGGTTTCACAAACGGCCTATCACAAGCGGTTGACTTCGGCCTGCTTGTAGTTTGAGAAATACAAGTGGTTTGAAACCAACAAGCCAGAAGAGGGCTTCTACAAACGGTTCGTGTCCCGAACCGCTTGTAAAACCCATTTCTACAAGCGGTTCGTGTCCCCAACCGCTTATAGACTTCTACAAGCGGTTGGGGACACGAACCGCTTGTAGAAATGGGCTCTACAAGCGATTCGGGACACGAACCGCTTGTAGAAAGTGGCTTCACAAGTGGTTCGGGACACGAACCGCTTATAAAGGTCTAGTTTTCGAAAGGCTAAAAAGAAATTTTGTCCTACTCTATCAAAGAGCACGCGTGAGTGAGTTGGCTAACTGGGTGAGGTGTGGGTCACGAGGAGGCATGAGGTTGGTTCAAATCCCACTTCCCCCAAATATTTTTTACCTTTTTTTACACACTATCACAAGCGGTTGAGGGAACCGCGTGTGATACCAGCCAGGTATCACACGCGGTTTCGTACAAGCGGTTCAAAAACTGCTTGTAAAGGGCTTTACGAACCGTTTATGATTCTTCGATGTGCAGTAGTGGAACAAAGCCACCACATAAATAGGCATTTCTAGAGTATGTTGCATGAAGGCTCAAATTGAAAGACAATTATGTTTTCAAATGTAACTATATATAACTCGGCAAATTTTCATCATCCATGATACTACAAGGGAAAATTGCTATTTTTCACAGTAAGCATGTTGAGCTGCTGGATACCAACCAACGATCGATATGTATAGAAATCACACAGCAACAGAGGCTAAGAAAAGAGAGCAAAGATGATTATAGAAAAGCCAAGATTCACTCTCTCCCCTAAAAAAGAGTCAAAATGGTAAAGATCACCGAGAAGGCGAGAACATAAAAAAGGGAAACTAGCTAGGAACTTGCACCATATTGGTGCCAGCTAGGTATACTGGTTGTCTGAAGTATAAAATTACAGTAGTGTTTTGCGTGGTCTGATATATATAATTGTAGATTATGTTATACCCGGACTTTGAATTTTAGAGTGCAGTTTTACCACTTATATAGGGTCCTGTCGCACTTAGAACCGTAGGATGGTGCTCCGAGCCTCTGAGATCTATGTGTCCACATTCCTCCTCTTTCTCCATACTTTGCAAAAAAATCCTCTATTTTCACAAATTCTCACGCAAAGCCCTTCTTCCGTCTCCTTTCCTTCTCCGGTGGTCCAAGTTGGAGCCACAACCCTCCCCAACCTCGCCACTGTGGCGCCTAAGCAGATCACTGTGGCGCCACACCGAACCATGACTTGGCGAGACCACCATGCCGCTAGGCTTTCCCTCCTCTGTGGTGGTTGGGCTAAGTGGTGCGGTACGTGGTTGAGATAGGATCACGGTGGTCAATTGTAATATTAGATTCACCTCCAATGGTTTCACATCCTTAATTTCCAAGCGCATGAAACTCAATTAGGTAACTAATAAGCCCAATAATTTATGCCTAGATTAATAAGAAAAAAATCCTTTAACCTAGGCAAAAAAAGATTAAGTTGGGTGAATCCCTTATAACCCATAAAAAAAATCTAACTTACGTGAAACCTATGTATTAAAAAAATCTATTTTAAATTGCAAAAATACAAAATTAAGTTTGGTAAACCCTATAATAGAAACAAAAAAATCTAACTTGTATAAACCCTACAAATATAAAGCCAAAAGAAAACTAAAAGTTGCAGTATAATCTCTACCATTAAAAGTTTCTAGCAATGGTCATTGGTCTCTCGTGAGTGATGCATCGTTTCACTAAAATCACCCACCATGTCATCCACTATAACATTCATCTTATTCACTAAAATTGTCCATCATGCCATGCGTTGTAAAAAATTCATCTTATCTTATTTAACCCCAAAAAATTCTCATGACGGACACAACCAAAGCGTAGGTCGTATTAGATGTAAATCAGAAGACACCCACGCGATTGCTTGTGACACGTCGCATCGCACATACGTGCACATCAAAACTGAAGATATATGACCCGCTTGTTCATAATCTCAATGGTGGACTTTGGATTTTCTCGTAGCAAAGCACAAACACTTAGCTATATATTAAGATTGCGCGTAGAACCACAATATTAGGCTCACTAATGTTCAAGTGACTGGGTTTTCACAAAATTCCATACAAATGAAAACTAGTAAAACTGTTGTATTAGTATATACTAGTAAATTTATAACATTATGTAAGTATTTTGAACAAGTCCAATGATATAGTTTTCATTTAGACAACATAAAAATTCATCTGTGCATTATCATCTGCAGAAATGAATTGAGGTTTTTTTTTTTGTGTATTACCGAGCTGTGTGATTTCCATATCATTCATGAGCTCGCTACACTGGATGCGGTGTTGCGGACCTGCGGTTCTTCGTTCTCCATTCCCACGGCTCCTTAGGGTTGTCTTCTGCCCAAAGCCCCAGACGCGCATCTTGTGCTTGTTTCTCCAACTTCAAAATCAGAGAGTAAACCGGTATATACCCATTAAAAAGGATTAATTAGATATTTGACACCACAAAGTTGTGAAATTAAAGATTTGCTACTCCATGTATAAATGACATATAGATATAGGTCCCATATATTATTGACACAATGAATGACAAATCTCTAAACTTGTAACTTTGCAGTGACATCTATCTAAATTACTCCCAAAAAATAACATCCACTCATCCCGTATCATCCTTTTGAGTTTCCAAGTTGTAACAATTGTATTTTCTAAGTTGAATTTTACAACGAGATATCTGGTACAAACCATGAGCTAGCTACTATCATACAAACCACTTTATTTACACGCCAAATCAAGAATGTTGTACGGTTCAGTTTAGGCATGAGGAATGATTCAGATTTTTAGTTACACTACTCCAAAGAAAACATTTACCTTTGCAAAATTTGGGCGTTTGTCATAATCCTTGTAGTGCCATACATGACCCTCCTTCAGCAGCTGTTCCTGAAAGAATGGTTAGACATACACAATCACTCTCATCAGAAGAGTAAAATCAGCAGAAATATGACCATGGCGACAGTTTCTGTTTCACCTGGATGAACACACCATCACAATGGATATCACCAACATAGCGATCATACCGGTCCTGCCCATATACATAAACACACACTCTTTTGCCAGCGATAAGCTTCACCAGCGCATTCTTTGACTCCTCCCCGTACTCCATGCCTATCTCCGGTGCATCAATGCCCCTGTTAACTGAAGAAAGCTCACACATTTGACATCACTATATCTGATTGCAGTGAAGGTGTAATGCATACCTCAATCTGAACCGGTATTGCTTTGCAAGGATCCCATCTTTTGAAGTAGGTATTATCCTGCTCATAGATATTCTTAGTATGGTATGTTTTTGTGTGGTTTATAATAAAACCGGCACAAATTTTTAAGTGTGTGATTTGAACAACAACATAATCAAAATGATGGAACCTTAGCAAGCAAATGGGCGAAGTAATCTTTTAGTTTAGCACTTTAGTGCAGTATAAAGTTTGGCCACCAGTACTATTTTTAATTAAACTATACATATGCAAAAGAACAACATATACAAATATTGACAACATAGCATATTTTACAAACAACAGTTTTAATACCATTGTATTCAGCCTTTTAGGTGAGGTCCCTTTCATTTTTTCAAAAGAGGTGAGATTCAATGTAAGTTAACTGAACATAAATAAGAAAGCCACAAAATCAAACACATTTCTGTTGCATTGATTGGTTATCTATAAGAAGAGGCTGAGAATGTTTTAGTTTGCATACCCATATCCAGCTTTACCGAGTTCCTTTTGAGACATTTTTTTAGTTTTGCTGTTACCACACTTGAGCGCTTGGACCATTGCAATGACAGCCTCACGTTCTTCCAGCGGCACTTCTTCTGATTCCATTAGATCTGCTGTGTCAACATAAGCGGTAAAGCCATCACCATCTCCAATGCCCTTTTTATGAACCTGTAAGAAGTAGTGGTTGGCAAGAATTATCATTTCTTGATGTTAATTGAAAGCAACATCGAAAAAATGTGACGTCGGTGATAAATCTTTTGCTCAAAATTGTTGATCAACATATCTGACCGGTAAAGTGTTCAGCATGAACTTCACGCCAACTGGTAGTGAGGATGGATGGTGCTTTGACGTTACTACAGGTGTTGTCGGAATTGTAAAGCCATAAAAGGCAAGAACACCCTGAAGAGAAAAATATTGTTTCCATAAGGAGGTAGTTGAACTAATGTTATCACTTGTAACAACAAGAATATCATGCAAACTGTAGAGCATTTCATGGATGTTTAAAGTGTTTGGCTATTATTAGTTTTGTTCACAAAACATTTTGGTAGTTTGAAAAGCTAGTTGATTCTTTTTTTTTCTGAGATGAAAGGATGAAATTTTACCACAATCTCCAATGATAGTACTGAGGTATACATCTCCAATGATCAAAGGTTCAATTTTTAATGTTATGTTCGATACTAATTTTAGAACATAAAAACAGAGACGAATAATATGCCTTCAAAAATTATCTTATGAATGAAATTATTAGCTCTCCTCACGTGTTCTAAAAGAGTTACCTCCAAATTAGCTCTTTGTATGCGCCTCAAGGCATTAGCAACTAGCTTGGCAGCTGCTTCCGATGTCTTAGGCGGAGATTTTGTGTTGTTATATGCCTTCAGGATATTCCTATACCTGTTCTTGTTCAAAGTAAAAGGTCAAAATTAACTCTTTAATTTTATTTAACATGTACCATTCCACCACCACATTGTGATGTAAACAGGAATTTGTTGGACCAATATATATGGTACTGCGAATTGGTTAAACATTATGTGATCGTCTAATTGAATTTTATCTTCTAAATAATATATGAACAATTTTTTGAAATTTTGTCAAAAAGAATAATATGATGTAATAACCAGTATGTAAATTCAAAAGTTATTTTTGAACTCGGTATTAACTTACTGATTGACTTATTTATTTGCTTGTGTTCCACAGAGCAATTCCTTATATCATTGGGATATAAGCATCAAAGACCATGTCATAGTACTATTTTCTATGGGAAAAAACTCTTATATGCCACTGCGGAGTTCGATTTTCTCTTATATGCCATTGTTTAGAGACTTCTTCTATATTTCCCATCAATCGCTCGATTATTGACTTATATGTCATTAGTGAAAATTTACCTTTTTTGTTTCAGCTATATAAACAAAAAAATCATAGTGTTATCAAATATGTAGTACTTCCAATCTATGTTTTTTTGGATAGTTTTATGAAAGTTTTTATATTCAGTTTACACATAAAAATATTTTAACATAAAATATTAATCTTTTAAAAAGCAAAAAAAAAATGTACATTCAAGTTGATGTATCCTTGATAATTGTATGATTGTTTTATTATTTTAAATGTTTACATATCTTAAAAAAAGATAATTTTTTTACCAATGGCACACAAAATAATAATTTAGCAGCTGCGATGGCATAGAAGGGAGAAGTCACTAAGGCTGCGTTTGGATCTTGAGCTAGGGAAGTTATAACCTTGCTTAGCTTGGAGGGTTGTTTGGTATAAGATGGAACGAACTAGCTTTACCAGGCAATTTTGCCTTGTAACTTTTCAAAATCCTTGCCCTCCGAGGAGAGCCAAATCGGCAAGGCAGGAGTGCTTGCAAAGCCACAAAGCTCAACGGCAACTGGTCGTGTTGAATCCCCGTCTACTTCCCTAGTTACAATTAATCAATCGGTATTCATTTTCATGCGAAACAAACGCTTGCTAAAAATGTTTTACTAGGAGAATGTAACTACTAATATAATGTTCTTTCTAGTTTGTTATATGTAACCTGTGTTTAATCAGGATGGTTGCAAACAAAAGTAAAAACAATATAGAGAATAAATTTGTCAGGGATTGAATGAAATATCTGAAGACTGGGCCCGTATATGACTTAACCATAGGATGCGTACCTGGGGAGAATAAGACGAGTATGGCATGCTCGAGACGATACCCCGATGTATGATGCTCGAGAGTGGGCCTCTCTACTTATGGGCCATTGAACGTGTCATCATGAGCTTCGAAGAGGTGCATCTGGATAGTTGGCCCGATGCTCCCACTGTCTTGGATTCTTACACGACCAGACTCCGAAGTCTTCCAGATATGGATGTTTCTTAGTGCGCAAATTAGTATATTTATAGGATATACCTGTAAATCTGGTAGGATTCTAACTTATTCGAATAGGTTTTCCAAGTCGTATAGGGCCAGGGCTGTGTAAACTTTGTACTATAGATACCTCCTCCTAGGGGGGATCATGATCATCACCATCAACAGGCATAGAGATTCAATCTTGCCGCAATAACACAAACGCACCCTGCGACTGAAGTAGGGTTATTATCTCCTTCCGAGAGGCCTGAACTAGGATAAACCTCTGTGTTTCATCTACTATTCATCTCGGCAAATCCGTATATCTATGACGAAAACCCTTTGGCAGGAAGGGATTGTTTGGTCCTTCAATCAACAAGTAAGCTCTATGAGGGAATTGATTTCCCAATCGTCGACAACTGGCACCGTCCGTGGGGACCGACATATCCTTTTCTAAAGGAATCACGAAGATGTCAGACGTCAAGCGCTCACCTGATCATCACTGTGCTCCTGTTAGGCGGCACGATGGCCGTCACAAAGGGGGCAGACTTGGAGTATGTTTCTGAGCCGGTCTCATTCCAAACCTGGCTGGAACAACTTTCTCCCACCTTCAATGGGGACGACAACGAGCTCTATGCTGGGCTAGATATCCCGGATCACATAGAACTTGAGGATGGAGTCGCGTCGTGGGGAAGCTTGATATGACCTCCTCATACCCCTCTACTGGCAGATGCGTCAACGCGAGTACATTGGGCAATCATCGGCTCGAGGGAGAAACCTCTAAAGCAGCCTCGCAACACGCCTTCGACGCCGCCCAAGGTGAGTATCCGGCAGCGTGCCAGGGGCAGGACCTGTAACTACGCCCGAACACCTTTGCCTCCACGAACTCAGGCACCGGAGGCCACGTCTAAGGAATGACACATTTTTACTTTGGTTCCCACTGGGCAAGAAAGGCTGCAGGCACTGGCGGTGGTCATGCGCAAAATCGCAAGCGAGCCTGGGCAAGAAGACCAGGGACCCATGGGCATTGTTGTCACAAAAGATGTCAAGAGGCTAGCCGCTGATTTGGCCCTATCGCCACCGCCCGAACAGAGGGGACCCGAAAGACGTGCTCGAGAGCATCCTCAAGGGGGGCCGGCTAGCTCTTCCAGCAGCGAATCTCGTAACGTTACCTAGGAAAGCCGTGACCATCATTGTCGTCTCCACGAATAGCTATGAGGACATAGAGAGGATAGCTCGGAGAGCCGTGATCGCCGTCACCGGCACCACGACCAAGCAGGAGGACACGAAGAGGAGAGTTCTGGGGGCCACGGCTTGGGCGGACATACCTTCACCACGGTGCGCTCCTTGCACCATGACAGAGAAGTATTCTCTCGCCTCAGTCCTCTCATGTACAATTAACAATCTCGTAATGGTCAGGATCGCCTAGATCTATCTGAGTGTCGCAGCTCTGTAGCTTACGGATGTCGGGCTTTCTCCCGCACCCTTCGTGACGTCGTTTGGCCGACCAAGTTCAAGCTCGGACACATTGAAAGGTTCAATGGGACCCAAAACCGTGATGAATTTCTCTCGATCTATACGACCACCATCTTAGCCAATTACCCGCCCACCATGCTTGATGGGGCAACCCGAACGTAGCTTTTCAATCAGAGGGAGGGATCTATCCACTCCTAGGACTAGCTAAGTGAAACACTAGATCGAATTTTCAAAGCTGCTACGCTCGGCCAGAGAGAGAAAGAGACCTCGACCGCATGATCCGGACCGAAGGGAAGTCCCTGCATGACTTTGTCCAAAAGTTCATCAAGGTACGCAATTCCATCCTGAACGTCTTGGATGAATCGTGTTGGATTTTATGCCCAATAGCAATTATGGGCCACATGAGATATGGGCTCAGTGGTGATGGGCCACATATGATGTGTGCTTCGTGGATACTGATCCGTATAGGATTAGAGCCCTAATAGAGGTATACTGAGCTGGAAGCATTTAAAAACATACGAATATTTACCACAACCTCTGTGAGAGGCGAGCATGAGGAATGGATATTGGATATCTAATCAGTAGACTCTAGGGCAAGTGGGAATTATTAGTGATAAGCCTATCCGGCAGTCATGGAGATGACTTCATCACTCTATATTTATGATATTTGGATAATATGTTATCCTGGTTCCTTGAATAAACTTTATTTGTATTGATTAACAAGTATGACTTGTTCGTGGAACTTTTTACTATTATGATGTTATTCTAAAATCGTCCCTAATCTTACATCATAATCTGGAACAATTGTGATTTAAAAGATCAGCACATGTATTGATTGATGATCACATTCCCGGATCATGGATATAGAGATATTAAATCAATAATGTGGACACATGTTAGAGAACATGAGGTTGGACTGACCCACAATGAGATGCTGTGAGAATTGTTATATTCTTACGTGTTATAAGTTGGTCTCATATAATGACTGTGGGATTCTTAGACCAGAGATTGTCATTGATTCCCAGAATGCGTAGTGGTTTACTTTGGGACTGCAAAACGCTACACCGTAACTGGGTAGTTATAAAGGTAGTTTTTGTGTATGCCAGGAAACATGTCATGGGTTGTGAGCGATCTAGATGGGATTTGCTCCTTCTTTATAATGGTAGAGATATCTCTAGGCCCCTCGATGTGGTTGGATTTGGAAAAGTGCATGGCTATGCTAATGTGATTAAAGAGTTAATCACAGTGATTAATATTTAATCACTGTTTGAAATCCACTACAAGATCAAGTGAATGGTCGAGCTATCATAGGAATGACACGTTTCTTGCTTTGAGCTTGACTGGTATCGTGTGGCAAAGAGATCGGTACTTTAATGCTATTGGTTGCCGCTACCGACTTGTGGCCAGAAAAGAGTTTCTAGGTCATGGCTGAGTATATACGAACCTATAGGGTTACACACTTAAGGGGATTGGAACTAATTGTTGCATAATTGACTATTGTGCAAGTAGGAGATTGTTGGGTTTTATGCCCAATAGCAATTATGGGCCACATGAGATATGGGCTCAGTGAGTCAGTGGTGGTGGGTCCTCTCCTTGGACAGTGGGAAGCGCCGAGCTTGAGTCCATCCCCATCGACACTGCAAGCATGGCTTGTAGCTAGGCGTTCTCCTCCTTCAAGAATTCTCGCTTACGCTTGTCAGCAAGCTAGGAAAGACGCTCCATGAGCTCGGGGTTTTCTGTGGTGAAATTTCTCGCCTAGAGTCGTAGCTCGCGTACCTCGGCCTTGTCAGCATAATCTAGGTGAGTCTTCCGGATGCTCCGTTGCAAGGAGCTCATGGATGGCTTGACCTAGTCAATCGCTTTGCTAGAGCAGTTTGGGGGCTGGAGCTTTACGCTTCTTGGTGGGAACCTTTCTTGGCAGCTTTCGCGTACCTGTACCCCTTGCAGGGAGGGTGGCGATCGCGCGCTCCAACTCCTCTTTCTCCTGAGGGGAAGCCACACCGAACATGAGTTAGAACCTCCCGGGCAGGGGAAGGAGAGGCAGTCAGGGTGGTGTACCTCCTCAGAGCACTTGTGGATGTTCTTCACGTGCAACACATAGGAGGGGGGCCCCTGCTCCCTCTGAGTGCTAAAGAGCTCGATCATCCGAGCTTCCACCTAGCTGATGCTGGGAGCTGCAAAGGTCAAGAAGGATGTGAGCATGGAAAAGAATACTGCCCGAGCAAGGAATAGAAGGGACGGGGTGAAATATACCTGAGTCGGCCTCGCGGGTGAGATCTTGCTAGCCAGTGATCTCGTTGAAGGGATGTTCTCTCCTGCGAAAGGGGCACACTCTGTTCCATAGTGAGTCCTCCACGATCATTTGGCCGGTGAGCCCGCAGGAGGCAAGCTCGTTGATCAAGTTGAGTCACTTTTTCTCATCAGCCTGAACGGGAGGATTGGGGATACTCTTCTTGATCAGGACTTCTCCGTGGAAGCAAAATTAACTATCCGCGGACTTCTTTAGGTAAAACCACCGCTCGGCCCGGCTAGAGATGGAGTTTTTTAGGGTCGTAATAGGGTAGAGATAAAGGAGATAGAGATCAAAGCCGAAAATACACACAGATAGAGATCAAAGTCGAAAATACACGTAGTTGACTGCGGAGTTGTTCCAGGTACAGAAAAGAGAGTAAAAGCGGAGGAATAGACTTACAGTAGGCATGATGCCTAGGAAACCTTCATAGAGGTGTGTGAAGATGGCAAAGATGAGAATGGAATTGGGGTTGAGATCGAGAAGCTCGCACTCACAATGCGCATGCACGTCGGCAACGAAATCACCCTCCAGTGTGTGGAGACCGTGTACAATGTAGAGCTCGGTGGAGACAACCCCATCCTTCGCTGGCTTCAGGTAATCCTCCATTCTGGGCGCTCGCCATGAGTATGCATCTAGGTGGCCTAATTCTTTGAGCTCAAGCAAACGCTGTTTGCTCGGTGGTGATGGAGCTTGGTCCAAATTTGGCTATGGATGTGATTTGGAAAGAAAGAAGTAGAGAAAGATCGGGAGGATTCTCTATGGAACAGGATGTGCCCCCTCCATAGGAGAAAACATCCCTTCTACAAGATCACCGGCTAGCAAGATCTCACCCGCGTACCAAGTACAGGAAGGATGGGAGCAGGTGAAGGGTGTTCTCATTGTGCGCAATTATTTATAGTATAAGCAAAAAAACTGAAAGGGCATAACTATTCCACCTAAAAAGATGCGCTCGTGAATCGTGGGCCGACATGTGTGGTGAGATTTCCGCTGGGCATTACAATAGACATTATGGGCAATGTAACTGTTGGAGAGAGCTTTTCCACCTGGTCCTTGCTTGGGTCGGGTTTTGGCTCATGCTCAGTGGTTTGAGCTCGTTCCCGGTCATGGCTTGCTCTGATGAGGTAGTAGTATTTTGCTACTGTTTTGTAATCTCTCCTTTGAGTTTTTAGGCTCAAGGAGAAGGTCCGACCAAGTAGCTTTTCAGTTGAGCCTCGAGGGCTAGCTGTCAGAGATTGAATGAAATACCTTGATGACTAGGCCCATACATGACTTACCCATAGGATGCGTACCCTAGGAGAATAAGGTGAGTATGGCATGATCAGGACGATATCCCGGGCGGATGATGCTCGGGAGTAGGCCTCTCTACTTATGGGCCATTGAACGTGTCGTCATGAGCCCCAAAGAGGTGCATCTGGATGGTCAGCCTGATGGCCCCGCTGTCTCGGGATCCTTCCGTGACCAGACTCTGAAGCCTTCTAAATATGGATATTTCTTAGGGCACAAGTTAGCATGTATATAGGATATACCTGTAAATTTGGTAGGATTCTAACTTATCCGAATAGGTTTTTCACATCGTATAGGGCGAGGAATGTGTAAACTTTGTACTATAAATATCTCCCCCTAGGGGGGATCATGATCATCACCATCGATAGGTATAGAGATTCAATCTTGCCACAATAACACAAACACACCCATGTGGCTGAAGTAGGGTTATTGTCTCCTTTTGAGAGGCCCGTACCTAGATAAACCTCGGTGTTTGATCTGCTATTTATCTTGGCGAATCCGATATCTACGACGAATACCCGTCGACAGAAAAGGGTTGTTTGGTCACTCAATCAACAAGTAATCTCGGCGAGAGAATCGATTCCTAATCTTCGACAAAGTTAATTAATTTTATAATGTAATTTTTAACTTAGGGCAAAGAAACCAAACAATCAGCTTAATTTGCCTCACTGGGCAATAGCCCAACAGAGCTAGCACCCCCTAGCTTAGCTAGGCAAATTAAACTAGCAAAGGATCCAAACACAGTAGCACACAAGGTATTATCCCAACTATTTATGGGTTTGAACATCTCTAGCAGCCACTTCAAATTTGTACTCTATAACACTCTTCCCTACACACTCTATCCATCTCTCTAAAATTTCTTCACACTTTACACTACACTCTAAAAGATTCCTTCTCTCCAACAGTTACTCTATCCCTAAAAAGTCAGATGTACAGTGTTATAGAGTGTCTGCTACGGATGCTTTAGCTGGTTTTTGTAGGCCAAGGGGTTTAGCCCACCGGCCTAGCCGAAAGCTCAATAAGGCCCATGAAAAATTAATAATATAACAAAAAAATATCAGGAAAATAATCAAAATGATAGTATAAAAAAAAGCTTGGAGCTCGGTCTCTAAGACCAGTCCGGGCCTTGAACAAAGTCTACCTTGTCATAAGAAATGTAACAGAAAAGAACTCCCCACGAAGAAAAGTTAAAAGAGCATAAGGGACCCTACAAACTCTCTTTTATATTTGCAAGGACATGTAGTTGTAGTGATCAAAGCCATGGCTTTTCTGTCTTTTAGTCACTAGTCTACTTTCTGTTGAAATCCAACCAATCAAAGCAACTTTGTAAGCATTTTGTATAGTACCAAATGTACTAATTGTTAGAAAACCTGCAAGTGTTGAAAGCCATTTTGGATCTGGCCTTACCATTTAACTTGTGCTTTCCTGGATGAGATAACATGCGCTCCAAGCCCATTAGGAACCTAACAATATCATAAACAAAAACACATTACACCATATGAAAGCAAGAGGCAAAAAAAATAGGAAAAGGGAGATCAATATTGCCATAAAACCACAACGTGTTACGAGAATCTTCATGTTTGCAAGTGTTCATCGTCGAAACACTGGTAGTTTCAACATTACTAGGGCGAAATTAAAGATTGAACATGAAGGGAAATTGAGTTGCCATCTCCATGATCTATCATATTGTCGCTCCAAAGCAACGATACATACGTTTTCCAAAGATATATATGCTTCTGGCCCGGGATTCTTCTCCCCGTTGTGAAGAATCACCAGCAAGAACAGATGGACATATATATGCATATATTGGATGATCAATTAGGTGGCCTTTATTTTTTAAAAAAATGGATTAGCTGAGTTCTAATAATTAATCCAGCATGAGGGTTGTTCATTCTGAGACGGTGAAACCGAAGAGATTGCAAGCATTGAATTCTGTCATGAAACTAGCATGCATGATCATCAAACCAGAAGCAAAGGCAAGAAGAATGCATCTGGTGGGAGCTAGCTGCATGCTACCTTGGAAGTTGCCTCGAAGCAGTGGAGGTCGTGCTCCAGAGCGGCGACGCCGCCATGGGGACGCTGGCCTAGAGGTTTCTGCTGGGGCCGAGAGGTGGATGGTACCGCCGGCGGCGTGTCGTCGTCGTCCCGGAACCCGTACTGCAGCTGCAAGGGTTGACGGTAGTGGGGGTAGGCAACGGCAAGGGGGTCCGGACCAGCCGGAGGAGACTGCCGCTGGCGAGGCGGAGAGGCCGGAGGAGGCAGCAGTATCCTGAGATCATCGAAGTTGTAGCGATTGTAGTGAGGCCGAGGGTGCAGCCGAGGCGGGGAGGCCGGCCTAGCCGGCGGCGCCGCGGGCTCATGATCGTCATAGTGGTAGGGACGGTAGTGAGGCTGAGGCGGCGGCCTGGAGGTGGGGAGACCGGGGCGTAGTAAGGGTAATGGCCGTCGTCTTCTTGCTCCTCGTTGCAGCACAAGCACCTCAGGATGTTCCCCATGGATGGATCGCCGCCGCCGCTTGTCTTGACGAGCTTCGAGTCGTCGTAAGGAAAGAAGAGTGAGAAGATTCTTCGGAGTGATCGATGGAGTGGAAAGAAGGGTTTCGGTGGGCCCGGCCGCTAAAGATGGCAGTAGACAGGACAACTGCTTTAGGCAGGTTAGTAATTAGTTTATTGATAATGATAATTGCAGTGCTAATGATAATGCTAGGCTAATACAGAAGCCAGCGGTCGCTTGACCTTGACTCCGATTCACCCTTACCGTCCTTGCTCAGAGTATGAGTTGCTTCCTTTTTCGCATGGCACTGTAATCACTTGATTCATATATTAACAAGCAGCTTAAAAGATTTTTGAGAAGCCAAAACGTTTGACAAAAAAAAAACCATAAATTATAAGTCCAAAACAGAGTACCGCTTCCAGGTGCTCCTCGAGGTGGAGACTAAAGTTCCGCTATTTTCTTCCCTCTGAATAATCGCCCATTCAAAGCTAATTTGCCACTTAGGACGACATGTTAGTTAAAACCATTCGTAAAACAGGTACATGTTGGACATAATTTATGCTGGTCTAGACATTTGAAGAACGAGTTGTATATGCTCGGTTTTGTAATGGTAAATGGGGTTTAGATGTGTAGAATAGTTACTATGAAAATTTTCATACTTAGCTTATAACCATAATTATTTTGGCCCGGAGTTGTGATCACTAGCTAGCTAGAGCCACCATTCAAACTATACTACATACAGATAGCTAAAATAGCCTTTTTGACATTCTCGATGGGTAGGTTAGGCATATATGAATATCAACATCTACTTTCAAAGTATCCACGCAATTAGTGTTACGGAAATATACATATGAAAAAGGTCCACTTGATACTCCAGGGAATCTAATTTTCACCTTACACATCCAAACTATTTACTTTCGTCCACCAGATGTCAAAGCAAATGATTAGTTGATATTGCCGATATTCTAATTTCCACCCTAAACTTCAAAACCGCTTATTTTGACTACACGATGAAATACATATCTCTTGCAAAGCATCACTTATTTTTTTAAGACGTGAAAATAGTAACAAGAAAATGATATATCTCTTAATTAATAAGGTTGTTAAGTATAACCATATTTGAACGATTAGATCAAAACAAAATCAAATTTGTAAGCATATACACATCTTAAGGTAATCCAAAAGCAAAGCCAATAAGTACATATATAATAGCATGATGAAACAAAAACATCGTATATATGCCAATAAGTACATATGTAATAGAATGAAACGAAAGCACCATTTTTGACATTTTGTATTGTTAGGTAAAAAAATTATTTTGATTGTAAGTTGATTCCCCTCGTCTTTGGGATTACTTTTAAGATGTGTGTGCGTATTTCTAGCTTTGATCCCATGGTTCAAAATGTTATTTACACATGAGAACAAAGCCACCATGTAAATAGGCATTCCCGATGTTGTGTGAAGGCTCAACTTAAAATATAATTTTGTTTGCAAACTATATATAGCTATACATAACTAGGCAAATTTTCATCATCCATGCCACTAGAAGGGGAAAATGCTATTTTTGCAAAATTTTTATGTTGGATACTGGATACCAACCAATGATCAATACGTCACAGAGCAAAAACGAGTTAACCCAAAAAGAAAAGAAAAGATGATATAAAGGAAAGCCAAGATTCTCTCTCTAAAAAGTAGCCAAGATGATGTGAAGCCTAACAAAGAAAGAGAAGAACAATAAAGATAATCCAATAAACCATAAACAGGGCACTGTGCATCTGCTTTGACACGGACAATCTATTTTGGAGTATAAAAGTATGGGAGTGGTTAGCGATCAATCGACAAAGACGGTCGTGGCGCCACCTCCTTCTCTTTACCGACGCCACTTCCTCCAATTCACCGGTGCCACCATCTCCTTCCTCTTTGGTAGTGTTGTACGTCTCCAAGCCCTCCACCACCACCACTACCAGCCAATGACGCCCTTGTTGCCTCGCCACTTTACCTCATCTTCCTCCCACTACACAGCCAACTCAAACTTCGACCATCGTGTCATGCCCCCCAGGGTCCCGGTCCATCCCCCTTTGACATCCAACAACAAGGCGGCTGCGACGCTGCCTCACTACACTATAACCACAGTTGTTCTCTCGCCAAACGACCTTCCTCTAGGCCTAGGGGTGTGGTGAACCCTAGACCTAACCCGATGAACCCTGATCTTAATCTGGCAGCGGAGTGTTAGTGATGTTAGTGCCCCGAGAAGGAGAGCAGATGGGAGCAATCGGGGAGTGACAGTGTGGAGGAGAGGGAAGAGGGGAGGGAGCCAGTTGAAATTGTCCAACGATTTCGGTAGAATGAGGAATAGCAAAAGCCTAAAAAGTATTTCTAATATGTTGCATGCATGCTCATCTAAGTGTATCCATAGTGCTTAGAGGCAAAATTTCCTCTAAGTTGAGACCCACGGCTGGTCTATAAGGTTTAACGTAACTTCCTGCGGTGGTGGAGCGCACAACTGTAATTAAAATAAATATAAATCAGTATATATTACAACGTACAAATCTAGCCACACGCAAGCATAAAATGCTTGGAGGCTCTCCCTAAGCTTGGAGGCCTCTAAGTTTAGAGGCAACACTTGTGAGTGTTTACGCTGTGGACTTGATTTTACCAAAGATAATGAAAATATAAGCTCACAACCATTTATGCGCTAGAAGGACCGTTTTGTTTTTTTGTGCCGAAGCAATTTATGTGTGCAATGCTTAGATGCAAGGGCACTGTATCCTCCCTGTAGGTGCCGTGTGAATGCTCTAATTAATTAGCTCTTACCATGAACCACTCTTGGTGGCATGATAAACTTATATATTGATGCAAGATTCTACAAATCAGGTCTTACATTAATCTGTTCTAGTAGGAATTCTAAGAAAACATAAATTTATCCACGACCACTATAATTGTAGTCGTGCGCTATGAAAAAATTAAGCTCCTGGTAGCAAAATGTAGACTAATTAATTAGCGATAAATGTATGTAGACACTACAAATCAGCATCCGATTTTCGTCCGATAACTAATTAAGACGTCCTATATATCATAATCCTAGACTTATATATTAGTCGATCGATTACAAGAAAAAATTTAATTTTTGTAGAGTATAATTAGAAGCAAACAAATTTATGGGACGGCGCCGCCATCGCCAGTGCCGGTGGTCGTTGGCGCGGCCGGCTGCTGCTGGACGACGAGGATGGAGACCGTGGCCGCGAACTCGGCGGACGCGAGCATGTCGCCGAGCACGCCCAGCTCCGGGCACTCGCTCCACTCCGACAGCCCGTTGGTGAGCGCCGACCCCTCCACGTCGCCGTCCCCGCCCCCTCGCCGGCCGACGACGAGCAGGTCGAACTTCTCGCTCATGGAGCGCACCACCGACGCCGTGCCCTCGCCGTCCTCCACCGTCTTCTCCACGTACACCACCCGCTCGCTGTCCCTGTACCTGTGCCAGAAGTCCTGGAGCACCTCCTCGTCGCGCACCTCGTCCCGCCCGCCCATCCCTACCCAGTTCCGCAGCTTGAACCGCACCACCGTCAGCGACACGCCGCCCCTCTCCGGCATCCGCGCCGCGTACGCCAGCGCCTCCCGGTCGTCGGGCCCGCCCAGGAAGTACATGGCCACCCGCTGCAGGAGGCTGTTCGCCGCCGTCGCGCACGCCGACCCGGTGGCCATGCCGTGGTCGACGAGGATGGCCACGGAGCACGGCGCGTGCTCCAGCACCGCCCGGTTGATGGAGCGGATGGCGTTGTTGGCCGTGCTGCGCGCGCCGTCCGACGACTTGTGGAAGGGCAGCAGCACGAGGTTGGCTTTGCGGCTGTGCGCCAGCGAGCACACGTCGTGGTGCATCGAGCTGAACGGCGCCGCCGCCACGTACGGGCTCACGGCGACCGCGCCGGGGGCGGCCTGCTGCTCGAAGTAGCGGAAGGCGTTGGCGATGCGGTCGGACGGCGTCGGGTTGGAGGAGCTGTGCGACGACTTCTTGTGGGGCTTGAGGACGGAGGCGGCGCGGCCAACGAGCTCGGTGAGGTGGAGCACGGTGAGGGACACGGGGGCGTCGCGCGACGAGCCGGACGCCTCCAGGAGGTCGATCAGCGGCGCCGCGTGGTCCTCGCTGTAGAGGCACGCCACCACGCGGAGCTCCGTGTTGGGCCGCGCGCCCTCCAGCGTCCGCCGCTTCGCCGTCGCGAACCGCCCCGACGGGTCGTAGAGCAGCTTGATCAGCGGCGTCGCCACGGCCGTGATCACCACCATCGACACCGTCAGTACCGAGTAGTGCTCGGCCGTCGCCTTCTGCGTTGCATCAATGGCGATGGGCGCGCGCGTGAGATCATGAACCAGAAGCTAGCACACTGCATCTGCGTGAGCTGCATGCAACGATGACGCACGTACCATGGTGTCTCCCCAGTTGTTGATGGCGGCGACCTCGACGATGCCGCGGATGTTGAGCATGAGCGCCAGCACGGTGGCCTCGCGGAACGGCATGGCGAAGAAGAGCCCCGCGGCGACGCAGCCCACCATCTTGCCGGCGACGCAGAGCGTGACGAAGAGCTCCAGCGCGCAGAACTTCTCCGAGTGGTCGCCGCCCAGCTGGGCGAAGTCGGTGCGGTAGCCGGCCAGCGCCATGTACACCGGCAGGAACAGCGCGATGAAGAAGGAGTCCAGCCGCTCCGTCATCGTCGCGCCGATCGGCACGCCGCCGGGGAGCGCCAGCCCCAGCATCATCGGCCCGATCATGTACTTAAACCCGGTCACGTCAGTCACGAGCGCCGACAGCAGCGCCGCGATCACCACCACCACGAACGACCCCTCGGACAGGAGGGCCCCCGCCGGGGTGCGCTTGTGGGCGATGTACCGGCCGGCGGGGCGCGCGACGAAGGCGACGAAGAGCACAAAGGCCACGAACGAAGCGAGGATCTTGGCCGTAAAGGCCGGCGACTTGGCCTCCGTGATGAGGAAGGCCGCCGCGAAGCACGCGCGGAGGAACCAGGAGGTGACGTCGGTGATGAGCGAGGCGGTGAGCGCGATGCGGCCGAGGTCGGAGTTGAGGAGGTCGAGCTCGGCGAGCGCGTCGGCGATGACGGGGAAGGAGGAGAGGGAGAGGCGGATGGCGAGCTCGGTGAGAAGAGAGGAGCCGCGCAGGTCGGTGGGGAGGGAGGGCTGGAGCACGTGGAAGACGGGGAGCGTGACGGCGAGAGGGACGACGGAGCCGGCCAGGCCGACGGCGACGGCGCGACCGCTGGGGCGCCGGAGGAGGCCCAGGTCGGTCTTGACGCCCATGGAGAAGAGGAAGAGAATGAGCGCGACGAGGGAGACGCTCTCGAGGATGTAGGTGCCGCGCTCGGAGAAGAGCGCGGCGCGGAGCTGGGGGCTGCGGCTCAGCACGGACGGGCCGAGGAGGACGCCGACGAGCATGTGGGTGACGAAGCGGGACTGGCCGAGGCGGCGGAGGACGTGGTGGGCGGCGGCGGAGAGGAGGAGGATTAGGGAGACCTGGATGAGAAGGAGCGGGAGGGCGAAGCGGAGGGGCTGGTCGCCCAGGAACATGCCCTGCGAGTTCACCAGGTTGTTGTCGTAGCACGCCGCCGCGACCGGCTTCACCGTCGCCGACGCGTTCACCGCCGACGGCATCGTTGAAATATGGGTGTACTGCGAGGTCCCGTGAGGGAATGATTGTTAGTGTTGATCATTTGGCGCCATTGCTTCCTTCCTTTCTCTCTTCATTTTGGTTGCATGCTCTCAGCCTCTTTAGTGTGGGTGAGAGAGTGAAGCTAGGATGAACGGATGCATGCATGGGAGGTCATTTTTAGCCGTGTGGATGAGAGTGAGAGTAGAGAACCCTAACCGATCTTGCTCCAACTTCAAGATGATTTTAGACTTCAATTGATAAGGGAAGAATTTACCTGCCTCTCTAGAGTATCCCCAGCAGTCCCCCTAAAGCATTGTAGTTTTGACTTTTTTTAGGATAGAGTAGCTGATGCATCAGAGAAAGAATCTTTTAGAGTATAGTGTAAAATGTGAAGAAAGTTTGGATAGATGGATAGAAGAGACGTTAATAGTGTTTTGCAGGAAAGAATTTAGAGGGACTGCTGTGGTTGCTCTAAGCTCAGAGAAAGACCACAAGCATATAAAACAATAAATTATTGTCTATTACCCATAGGTCAGTGATCCTAAATTTAGCATTAGAGGCCACAAATAAATTATTGTCTATCACCCTGTAGGTTCAACACATCCAAATTATCCAGCATCATAATCTATATTTGTATATGTATGTGCGTATGTATCCAACTATCCATATCTATATCCATATTTGTAAGAGAATATCCAAATCCATATTTACAACCAAAAATACCTCAATCTGATTCATATCCATTTTTAAAATATAGGTACAAATATAGTAAGACCGCCAGGCATAGAGGTGGAACGGTCTGGGCTACGCTAATAAAGCTCACTAGGAATACTATAGTGTCTATATCTATGTTACGCCCAACTTGAACCTTTCGACAGTCTTCAAAAAAAAAAAAAACTTGTACCTTTCGACCACACGTGCCTTGAGTCAGGGCTCATCCTTTTTTTTTTTTTTGGTTGTGTCAGCCTCTTTCCTTGAGGGTTGAGGCCTTTATATAGTATTGAGTAATATACTCATCTACGAAAAGTCTTGATCTCCTGTTAGGGATACAGAACCCCCTGCCGAGCATGATATCCATAGTTCGTATGGGTCAAGCAAGGCCGTTTCAAACATTTTAAGGGCTATAGGGCAAAGTTAAAAGTGGGGGCCTCATAGTCTAAAAAACATAGAACACAGTCTTATATATATATATATATACATACATAAAACATGTTCAATACATCAATTTATAGTCTTCTACAAATTTGTACAACACTTTCTTAATTCAATGTCATCCAATGACTTCATGCCTTTTGAGTTAAGTAAAAATCCGAATATACCTTTAAATGTTTGAAGTTCCCCAAATCTATATTTTAGAGAAGTAATTGCCATATCTACCCTAACTAAGAAATAATTAGTTTCAAAAGCCCTACTGCCCTGGCCTAGGAATAGCCCTGACAGGAATGTAGACATGACTCTCTTGGAGATGGTCTACGGGCAGTGACAAGGGCTTGGAGATGGCTTAGTCAAGTAGCAACAATAGGAAGGGGCCAAAGTGTCATTTCATATGGGTAAATATTGGATGATATTAGTTAATTGTATTGAAATAGCGAGAATGGCATATCTTAGAATGCAAATTGTTTGGAATGGCATACACAAAAATGAATGCGAGCCGTCCATTTCTCTCGATTTAATAGCTCAGAATAATTTTGATCTTTTTATACTCCCATGTTAGTTTTTATATTGCAATGATAGCATATTTTTGTGTGGGATGTTCTCTAAATAAATGATTTGAAATATCAAACCCGACGACTAGAGAGGGGTGAATTGGAGCCAAATAAATTTTTTCGTAAGAAGATGAATGATGCTCTTCATCCAATGCGCTTCAAAGATGACAACCCACAAAAAGAGCCATATTCCTGGTTTGTTGAGTGCTTAAATAGAAAGTAATTCGTACAAGGGTTGTTGAGGCACAAGACAAAGCACAAAAGTACTTTAGAAAAGCAAATAGGAATATTCCAACAAAGATTTGACTCTGATTACAGGAGTGGTTGTTGGCTTTCTTGAGCTCCAAAATTATGGAAATTTTTCTCCCTATTTCATAATGAGTCATGAAGGCTCCAGCCAAGTTACAGATCAAAATTTCTCACAGAAAAATCAAAAAAATTCTTGAGACAAGAACTGTCTGGAACTTGCGCATAGAAAGTTTGGGGCTTGGTATTCACCTCATAACTCCCAAACGAAGAATCTAGATGACTTCAAAATTTTTTCACAGGTAGATATGGAAGTCACGGACCTTTCCAATAAGAATCACTCAAAAACCATCTCGGATGATTTTTCTAAAAATCCTACGCCGACTGCTGCGCAAGGAGAACAAATCTGCCAACTTGAACAAAAGTGGGAAGAACGTGATCTCTTGTTTCTCACAGTTTGCCAAGGGTGTCAAATCATATAAGCAACCGAAAAACATCATGGATCAACAACATGAAGAAGCAGGCGAGGCAAATAAACTTGTTGCAAACAAAATCACCAAAGAAACTAGATCAAACACATGAACAACATAAGAACAAAGCTATGATCTGAGGAATTAGTTTCTATTACTTGAGAGGGTTTATTCATAGCCACACTTAGGTGGGCAAAGCTTACAAAAGAGCAAAATACAAACCACAAAATCTCAGCCCAAGACTTGGTGGAGACAGCTCCCTCCACCCCTCCTTATATAGGGTAAACGGGTGAACCTCCATCCTTGATTGCTTCCTTGGCTTCCAAGTAGCCTCATCAAGGGTTAGGATTCATTCACTCAACCAGCCACTTATATGGGCCTAAACCACTCACACATAGTTCAACATAGGCCAAATATGCCATACATGGGTTTTACACAAAACCCGATCAACCAGATGCAACGGGCCTTCATCTGCCGGACTTGACCGCTCCGTTTCCGTGCTTTCGAGGTTCCAACCCGAACTGGAACCTTTGAGTCACCTCAAGTCCTTCTCCATGGCATCCTCATGAGCCCCAAGCTTGAGCCCATCCGTCCCGCAACATCATCACCGTTCTAGACCTCAATCCACCCGATCTAGTCCCGGTACCGTTGCCGACCACGGTTGCCTCCAAACCTGCGCCCATAAGGACCAAACCATTTTCCACAAGCAAAAATATTTTCTTACCATTGTTTTCTACATGTTAGTCCAATTTTATCATCGATTCAAATATATATGACTACATGCCCACGTTTCCACTCAAACCGAAACCAAAACTTTTCAAACCGGTGCTTCCCTCAACACAACAGAACAAAGATGGAAATTTTAAAAATACTTCCATTGCACAAATGAAAAAATTCATAATACAAAAAAGATGCATCTCAAAATTCTCTACAAAATCCGTATATAACATTTTTCCATCTGAGTTTGAGAAGAAATTCAAAAGCATAAAATACTCTGTCTTAGCACAAATGGCTGAACCGGCTCAAATTAATCTCAAAAACAAACTCTCAACCAAATCAATTCAAGTCACATATACTCATCACAACATGAAGACCTCCACATAATCTCACACAATTAGATCTAAATTATACTACAAACCTAGTATATTTGCCAATGTGTACCTAAAAGGGAAAATTCGATGATTGACACTCAATTCGTGCGCCTCGGCCAAAATGACATTAATTTCGTTTGCCCTTCGTGAAATGACACCGGGCACACGAATTTTTTCCGCCGGTGACACTCACAAGGGGTATTTTGGATATTTTACCGTGAGTGTCTCCCATCACTCTCATCTCTTTCTTCTCCATCTCCATGAGTGGCGGCGGGCGCGGCATGGACGCGGAGGAGGAGGAGGAGGAGGAGGCAGGCGCAAGGGGCAAGGGCGGCAAGGCGGACGCCGGAGGAGGAGGAGGAGGAGGCGGCGGCGCGGACGACGGAGGAGGAGGAGGAGGCGACAGCGGAGGAGGAGCAGGAGGCGGCGGTGGAGGAGGAAGAGGAGGCGGCGACGTTGGAGGAGGAGGCGGCGTCGGAGGAGGAGGAGGAGGAGGCGGCGGCGCGGACGTCGGAGGAGGAGGAGGAGGCGACAGCGGAGGAGGAGAAGGAGGCGGCGGCGGCGGCGGAGGAGGAGGAAGAGGAGGCGGCGACGTTGGAGGAGGAGGCGGTGCCGGATGAGGCGGCGGGGAACGGGAGGAGAGGAGAGAGAATAGGGAAGAGAGTGAATGGGAGGAGAGAAGAGATGACAGGTGGCCCCGGGGGTATTTTGGGCATTTCCCATCGAAAAGTGTCACCGGCGGAAGAAATTTGTGTGCCCGGTGTCATTTTATGAAGGGCAAACGAAATTAATATCAGTTTGGCCGAGGCGCACGAATTGAATGTCAATCATCGAATTTTCCCTACCTAAAAGAGCTAACATATAATGTTTATGGTGTCAAATCCTAGAGCGTCAACTCTTTTCGGTGACAAATAATAAATTCAGAAATACTCATGAACGCTAGCTTCTGAGCATCAGGAACCAGGTAGCCAGTACTCGCTCCCGCACTCACGCTACTTCCCATGCACGCGTCCTCGTACCAACTCCTTTTAACACAAACCAAAATATGTAATTTATCTCAAATCACGATCCAACTTCCCATAAATTTTCATCATTTTATTTTTTCTATTATTATTTTTTCTAGAATTAGTTTTTTATTAATTTTATTATCTTATTCATTTTCATTTTTTATGATACTTTTTGAGGATGATACATGTTTATATCATATGATACTGATGATTGACACCTCCATATTCAATAAGACCTTAATACTTGGTGATACACGATAATCGACGACACTCGATAATACCATGATATTCAGCGATGCCACGATACTTGATGGTACCATGGTACTCGAAGATACAACGACACCATTATACTCGGTGGTACTATGATACCCACAATACTAGGCGATATCCTGATACCCGATGCTACCACAATACTCGCTAGTATCACGATCTTAAGCAATACCACAATACTCGGTGGTACCACGATACTTAACGATACGAATACTCTATGATACCACCGTACTCAATGATACCACAATACTCGATGTTACCATGATACTTCGTGATACAATGGTATTCGATGATACCACAATATTTGGCGATACAATGTGTCGACGATTGGAAAATAATTTCCCACCGAGCTTATTTCTTAATTAAGAGATCAAGACAACCCTTTTTTTTAAGGTGATGTTTTTGAGATGCAATGATTTCACAGGATGATGGAACGAACAAGACAAGGTGTTTATCCTGCTTTGGGCCTCTCAAAGATGAGACAATAACATTACTCCAGCGTGTGTAATGTGTGTATTTCTGAGTATATATGCGAGCTCCTCTTCTTTCGTTTACAAAAACGTTAGGTATATATAGACTCCAGGGAAGCTAGTGTACGAGGCTATTAACCTCTCTGATTAATCGTCATTATTTACAATAAATATGGCCTTAAACCATGCATATCGGTTATCACCATGTTCGGATCGTGGGTAATGGCTCTAAGAAAATGGGGATCGTGGCCACATGACGTCTCACCGAGCATCCAACCTCCAAGAGCACCACCTCAACCAGGGCGGCACTACGGTGCCAGCCCTAGGCATGAGAGCCCAGAGCAGGCGTCGTGCCCAGGAGTCAGGCAATGACCCTGCTCGACCTGAAAGAACGAACCGGGCAAATATTTTTCCCAGTCAAGCAGATTGACGAGACAGACCCTTTGAGAACAACATCCAAGGGCACGTTTTAAGACTTCGAATTGTCAGAGACACACCTAGTTCGTAGGTGTTATTGAATCCTCGACACAATGATACTTGATGGCGCCACGACACCATGATACTCGGCGACACCATGAAACTCAATGGTATCATGATACTCGACGGTACCACGCTACTCAATAGTATCATGATACTCAGCGAAACCATGATACTCGATGGTACCACGATAGTCGATGGTACCATAATACTTGACGATACACAATACTTAACGGCACCACGATAGTGACAGCTGAAACCTAACGAAAAACTATTTTTTAACTTGCTTTTATCATCTCTACTGCTTAAAAGTGACTTGTGATGAGTGATGATGAGTGGTGGTCTATTTTTATTGGACCATTCTACCCTTCGTCCTTGCATTAACTACACATATATCTAGCCCTACTAGCTCCCTCGTCTATTTAAAATTTAAAATCACCGTCGGTGGAGAGGCAATATTTTGAAATCATTCTCGAAATGGGTATTTACTTCGTTTTGATCCAATATTTTAAAAAGTAAAAATGTAATAAAAACCATGTAAGTCAAAAAAATTGCCTAAAATAAGAAAACAATATTTAATTGCTTGAAAAAACATAATACTTTATAACTATCGAAATTACTAGACAGTTGACATTATATATGATAGATTCTAATTTTTTTTACTATTTATATTTTCGTAGCAACGTACGGCCATTTAGCTAGTAGAAATAAAAACGTGCATGGAGCCACGTCAGCCTAACGGCCAAGCATGCGGGGTCCGCCTAACAGCCAAGACCACGGTGTGCGCACGATGCGAGACGCACACATGGTCCTTTTTTGTCAGGAGGTGACACCGTCCGCTGATTTTCGGACGGGACGCCGTCTCCTAGCAGGACCCTAATAAATTTTCCCTTGATTGAATTCCAAATATTGGTTATGTGACAAGCCTGAATTCCAACTAACTACTGCAAATGCCAAAAACCAGCCACCACTCATCATCAAACAAAACCAATCAGTCATCAGTGCAGTAATAACATACTAACATGGCATTAATCATCAACAACCTGAATGTGACAAGCCTCTAGTTTGTTCTGGCATGAATCTACGTTTTCCGACGGAGAAAGCGGTTTTCATCGATCACTCCCCGTCGTCTTCGTCCGGCGACGCCGACCGCCTCCGCCAGCTCAACACGGCGCCGATCCGCGGCAGTCTGACCACCGAGTTCACCCGGGTCACCCCTTCCAGGGCTCTCCACACCGTCCCCTCCTCAGACGCCCCGCCGCCCGCGTCGCCGCCCAGAGCCTTGCGGAAGCTCCCCGTGAACGACGGCGCCGCGGCGTCTCCAGCTGGGCGGCTCTCCTCGGAGGAGGCCGGCTTCAGGAAGAGGCAGACCACGGCGCAGTCGTCGACCATCGACGTCGGGAACTTGCGGCGCCACGCGCGCACTGCCCTGTCGACGACCTGCTTCGCTGCCTTCGTGTGGTCGGCGACGGAAGAGACGATCTTAACCACCTCCTTGTTGGACAGCACGTCCCATATCTACACCAAATCGAGTTCCACGTCACTAGCTTGTTCATGTCAGTACATAAATTTCTGAAAATGGTTGTTGTAGCAAGCCAAGCTTGTACATGTTTCATGGAGAAAAATAAGTTCTATACTCTTTGGAACTTATTATCATGAGAAAATTAGCCGTGTGACACTGCAAATTGCATGGCTTTGGTCCAAGAATCACTGATACGTGTTCAGTGTCTAGGAGCAAAGCCAGAAAATTACTATCATGGGAAAATTAGCTATGTGATACTACAAACTGCATGGTTTTGGTCCTAGAATCACTGATCCAGGAGCAAAGCCAGAAAGTTTACAATGTTATGGCGCCAATTTCTCCTATTATCATTTCATTTTTTTTGTTTTGTGGATCAAGGAGTGAAGTGTGCATTTATGCTATTTTGATCACAAATGAGTGACACTGAGAAAGAAAGTGAGGCTAGATAAGGCACTAAGATATGTCAGTTTCAGCTAACAGTTGATTTTGTCTAATCATGAGGGCTCTAGACCATTCTGTCCTCATTTCTTTTGGAATACTACCAGAAGCTGTTCTACTTAATTAAAGAAAGATGGCGAGTGAATGACATGAAAGCTAAAGCAAACTGAAGATGCCATCAAACACAATCTGATTCTCTTACCCCATCAGTAGCAAGCACCAAGAATTCATCCTTGTCAGACAACTTCCTGTAATAGACCTGTGGTGTACAGATGAGGCCATGGTTCTTCAGGCAGAAGTCTCCGAAGGCCCTTGCCATGGCGAGGCCCGGCGCATCTTGGTCCGGCAACCACAGCCTTGGAACGTCTGGCTCGTCGTCCATGGCGAAAACTCTCCCCTTACAGTTCAGGATCCTCTCAGCTTCACCTATGAGAAGTCCAGATCATTAGTTGCAAACTGAAAATATGAAGTGCATCAAGACATGCAGATAACTATGTATTGGGAAATTCAGAGGCTCACTTGGAAGATCTGGTTTTAAGTCAGTGGTGAGTTGGACCGGAACCAGGTGGTCTTTGCTGTCTCGGGTGCAAAGAATAGCGCGTGAATCGCCCAAATTTGCAATGACGAGGTGATCACCCTGTCCAAGAACGACATTCGGGACACAGAAATAGGCCAGATAATGCATTAGCAATGTTGCTTCTAGCACTGAACCGAGTTGCAAGCAGCTTGTAGCACTGGTACCTGCCTAACAACAGTGACAGCAGTTGTGCCACTGCAAATGCAGTCAATTCCAGAATGCTGCCTCAGCTCCTCATCCACGTCCTCAAACGCCTTCACAATTGTGTTCTTCCATGTGGATAGCAGCTGGTTTTCGTCGGTCGTTTCGGTGAATGACGTGCAGTCGGACTTGTCAAGGGACTCTGAATCCTTACTGATTGATGGATCCTCTTCAGCTTTGGGTGCCAAAGAGGAGGATAATTTTGTCGGAAGGGCGTCGCGGACATGGCGAGCAACTTCCCGGCCGAGGGGGCCGTGCCCATCGAAGACACCGCAGAAGATCTGACCCTTTCGTCCAGCAAAGTCCTAAAGCATCTTGACACAGGTGCGACACATCAAGATTATCGATCGTATATCTCAAGTAAATCATGCACAGCAAGGGGAAAACGTTAATGTACTTACATACTGGGAGATGCTAAGCTACAAGAAATGGAGGGCAATTTCCAGCTTAATCTCCTACTCACTCTCATGTAGGAGTAATTCATTCCTTGATTAGGACACTGGTGGTGAGCAATAATTAAAGGTATTGAAGTACATACAAGGAGGCTAAAAATTTCGGATACGTCTCATCAGGCTGTAGCTTGCAAATTAAAGGTTCCATTTGAGCAAAGTAGAGATGGATCTAGTGCATTCTACTCAAATCAAGCTGCCAATGCAGACTGAAGTGGGCAAGAACACAAACAAACTTCCCCTAGCTGGTAGCATGGATATATGACCTTGCTTGCCATGATCGATCCATGATCCACGGCCAGCTTGTGGTGGCACTGACACCAAAATGAGAAGATGCACAAACAAGAAGGAAGCTAAGCAGCACTGGATGAAGAGGCATTATTGACGCGAGCATATATCTAGCAAGTCTAGCTCTCCAAGATGTGGAGGCCTCACCTGGCAGGTGGCCATGGCGTCCTGGTTGACACCCTTCCATCCTTGCTTGGTGTGCATGGAGACCCCGGCGCCCCTGAGCTGCTCATGGAAGAGGTCGTCGTGCTTCCATGGGAACCCCTCCACCTCCAGCTCCTCCTCCCCCTTGCTGCAGCAGATCCCCATCGCCGTCGCTAGGCTAGCTTGCTGCTCTCCTCCAGAATGGACAAGTAGTACCAGGCACCACGGAGTTTAATGTATGAGAGAGAGAGAGAGAAGGGGGCACTCGCTGGCTACTCCATCTCCATTGATATTTGATGCTTGCTTATTATTATTATTTTTTTGTCATAACACAGTGATGCTGTGCGTTCAGGGTGAGGCACCCGATCGCCATTAATGAGGGCGGATATGGCGACCGTCTTGGTGGCTGCAGCCTCCAGACGAGATGAGAACGGACCACGTATAAAAGTTAACAAGGTGGGGGTGGGTAGCTCGTCTTCCTCCATGAGTAACAAGGCTGAAAAATTCAGCTCCAGATTTCACCCAGCAAATGCACAACATCGCGATGCAAGACGACGATGCAGTCATGCAGCAAGAGTACGAGGTCTCTCTCGACGCGCGTCCTGCGTCCTGTGGGGTTGTGTTGCCTGAGCTCGAGGACACGAGCAGAGCAGCAACGTGGTAGTAGATGGAGACTGGGGCGATTGTTGGGTGCATTTACTGCTCGATTGGCAGCAGCAGCCGCGCGCGGTTGGCGCCATCGTGACGCCCGCGCCCATTTCTCCTAGTCTCCTCTCCTTCAATGCTTCCTGCCTTTCCCCTCACCTCACTCAACCACACCGCACGCAGGCCAGCCGCATGCATGCCTCACCTGTCTGGCTGTCTCGCTACTTGGAATCTTGGAGTTTGGGCAGCTCTTCATGCCTGGCACTGCTTCATGAATTCTGAGCTCGAAAACACAACAAATGAGCTGATCAGCACTTGAGCTGTGAGTAGGAGAAGGATGGTGCCGCTCGCCGCCCCGCTCTCCACGCCCCTGCGCGCAGCCCCCCCCCCCCCCTCCCAGCTTGCATGCCGCGCCCGCCGCCACCGCCAAGAGCCCCCTACGCCCACGGGCCCCACTCCTCCCACCCCCACCGCCCGCTGCTGCCGCTTGTCGTGCCCCCCGCCCGGCCAAGACTCTTCAGACCGCTGGTCACTAGCCCCTTCATCTCCTTTGCTCCCTCCTCCATTTACTTCATCCTCAGCATTCAATCCCCCACGTTCCTTCGCCAGTGTCGTCAGCTCCAGCAGGACATCTTCGCCCCGTCTTCAAGTCTCCTTTCCGAACGACGCAGCGGTCGGAACCCCCGCCCGTCTCCGCTCGGTGGTCGTCGCCCCGGACGACGCGGATGACTCCTCCCGGCCATGGCAAGTGGCTCGCCCGAGGCACCGGTGGCGGAGGCCGAGGCTTCCTCTCCCGGCGTGGCCCCGCCCTCGCTCCGCGCGCCCCCAGGAAGCGGCCGGAGTTAAATCGCGCCGCGGACAGAGCGCCTTTGCTTTCGTTGCCTCGCGTGACCACCTCGTGGGCACTTGCCGCGAGCCAATCCGGTGCCTCTCCTGCCTCGGCTCCGGGCACACGGCGAGGGCGTGCCGCCGGTCGCCGCGACCAGCACCACAACTTCCACAGCTCGTGCCCCTAATCCCCCTCCTTGCGCCGCCGTTGCCGCCTTACGCGGAGCAAATGTCTCGCCGCCGTTCCGCCCTCGCCGACCAGCGCCCGCCCTCTGCGTGTGCTTGCGTCGAGGTCTCCGCCTCCATGCGCTCTGCCGCGGCCGAGCTCAACCTCCGCGCTATGATCGTCGAGGTCGCCGGGGGCCCTCACCCGACGCCGACTCTGTCGCCAGGGCGATCGATCATGTCACGGACATCCCCATTCAAGACATCCGCATCTCCCACTTGGCTCCGATGCGCTTCCTTGCCTTCTTCTCCTACCCACAACAAGCACGCCTCGCCGCCGGCCGATCCTTTCGCCACAACGGCCACTCCTTCACCCTCGCCGCGTTGTCCGACGACCCCCACTCTGCCGGAAGCCATGTTGCCGTTCGCTACAGAGTGCGTGTGCTCCTGGAAGGCTTGCCACTCCACGCTTGGTCCTCCGAGGTGGTGGAGCGCCTCCTCGCCGGCTGCGGACGGCTCGACATCGTCGAGGCCGAGACTCACCTTCGCCAAGACACCTCCTTCTATCGGCTCTGGATTTGGATGGCTGACCCTGCTTCCATTCCCCTGGAAGCGAGCCTCACCATCGTGGACCCCTCCCCCTACATGGAGCCTCGCCGCCCCGCGGACAGCGGCCCTGCTCGCCTCGTCGGTGCCCCCAGGCCGAGGCCGCCCTGGGCAACTGAGCATCACGTTCTCGTCCACATCGACATGGTTGAAGATTTCTCTGCGCTCCCCTCCCGGGTCGGCGGCGGTGCCCCGTAAGTCGAGCCCCATGCTTGGAGGATTGGGGCTCTGGACTCACTCCCGCCGCTTCCGCGCGTCGACCCACCTTCGGCCTGTCGCGCTTTCTTCGCAAGGTCGGCGGGGACTCAGCGACGACGACGACGCGCTGCCCTCGAGCCGCCGCCACATGGGAGGAATCGCATGTCATTGCTGGCACGCGACGGTCCAGCCGGGACCACCCGCAGAAGTCGTCGCCGAATCGCCGCGGAGTCGAGCCGCCCGTGGCTAGCCGCCGCCACGCCAGAGTCTCGGCCCGCGACGCCGCGCTCCCCACGCCGCCGGGTCGCGCCAGACTCGTTCGCCAAGCGCTCTCGCGTGCTTGGGACGCCGCCGGCGAACCTTGGGATTTCTCTCGGCGACGGCGGCCGTGCCTCCGCCTCCGCCTCTGCCGGCCCGCGGGTGGCGGGACGCCCGAGGCCCCTGCCCCGGCTCCCGAGGGCACGCCGCCTGTCACCCTGGTGCCTGCCACCCTGTTGCCCCAGCAGCTGCAGGTCGCCTCGGGGCGGAGCGTTTCAAACTCCACCCATGATGTCCTGCTGACTCCTGCTGGGCCTTGCCCCCTGGCCGTCCTCTCCCGGCCGGGACTCCCTTTCCAGTCCTTCCGCCTAGGCTGTTGACTCCTACTGGGCCTTGCCCTCCAGGCCGTCCACCTTCGCTCGGGCCTCCCTTTACAGACCTTCCGCCTAGGCCCGCCGGCCTGGGACGCTTCTCCAGTCCAACACCCCAAACAGTTCTCTCCCCAAGCCCAGTCCCAAAAACAACAATACCTACTCGTCCTACTCAGCCTAGCCTGCCGGCTGATCCAGACCACTTCATCCCAGTTTCCAGTAGTATTCCTCCTCCCCCCTTCGATCCGATGACCCTCGAGGCTGCTCTTCCTCCCTTGACCGCAGCCTCCCCAGCTCAGTCCTTGCTAGCTAGCGCCACCATCCCCGCAGCCGCTCCTATCATCCCCGTCCCTCCGCTTCGGCACCCCCGCCCTAAGCTTACCACGTACGTCCGTCGCAGCACCAGACTTGCCTGCTCCAGGCCCTCCGGAGCGCCTGCCGGCTCCTTGTCTATCCCTGCCATCCGTAGGGCGCAAGGCGTCCTAGCTCACAAGCTAGGCATCGCTTCCTCCCCAGCTGTGGATGACCTGGCAGAGCGTCTTTAGGCTCTGTTCTCTTCTCCTCTTAGCGACAGTGCGCTCTCCGTCGTGGCGGACCTTTGCAGCCTTGAGAGGCCTTCGGTGGACCTCACCGCAGTTGGATCAGCGGTGCTGGAGGAGGGTTCGGCCTGTGCCTAACCCCTTCCCGCCTGCACCTGGTCGCTCCTCCCTTGTTGATGCATCGTGTCGCTACGGTTGTCGTGTCCGGCCTACGCGTGGGTAGGCGTGCCTCCCCCACGCGGGTAGACTCTTTCAGTTGGTACCATCTGTGTGTGGTACACGTCTGTATCGTTCATCCTTGTCTGGAACCACCTGCGCGTGGTCGTTTGTATCCACCTGCGCGTGGTCGTTTGTAACCACCTGCGCGTGGTCGTGTCGTATATGTCGTTTCTCCTTGTTTTGTACCACCTGCGCGTGGTCGGTCGCAACCACCTGTGTGTGGTCCGTAGGTCGCCGCCCCCGTGTGGGCTTAGGGCTTTTCTTTTCCCTTTCTGGATCTTCGCCCTGAGTAGTTGTCATTCTCGTGTGCTATGAGAATCATCAGTTGGAATGTCCGTGGTCTTAATTCCGCTGCCCGGCGCGACGTGGTGGCCACCCTGGTTCGCTCCCACGACCCTACCATCCTTGCGCTCCAAGAATCGAAGCTCTCATCCCCATCCATTCAACAACTATCCGAGATCTGCGGCCATCGGCTCCGGGGATCCCTACAGCTCCACGCCAACGGAACCAGGGGTGGCCTCCTCCTCTTTTGGGATGAGTCAAAAGTGAACCTCTCTGACCCCCTCATCCTGCGGCACTCCATCTCTGCCAAGGTCACTCAACCGGGAACAAACGGGAACATCTGGGCGATCACCAATGTCTATGGCCCAACAATAGAGTCTGAGAAGCAGAAGTTCCTTTCGGAACTCGAGCTCATAAGCAACCATTTCGTCTCTCCCTGGATGGTTATCGGAGATTTTAACCTAATCTACAAAGCCTCCAACAAGAACAATCTCAACCTCAACCGTCGTCTCATGTCCCGTTTCCGCTCCACCCTGGATAACTGTTGCCTCAGAGAAATCCACCTCTCGGGTCGCCGATTCACGTGGAGCAATGAACAAGCCAGCCCAACCCTTGTCAAGCTAGATCGGGCTTTCTCCAACACCGCGTGGGAACTGCTCTTCACTTCATGCTCACTCTTGCCACTCTCCTCCGCTACATCCGACCACTGTCCTCTACTCCTCACGGCCGAGAACCTGCCTCGCCCCCCCAGGCGCTTCCGCTTCGAGAATTTCTGGCTTAAGACGCTTGGTTTCTTACAGACAGCCAAGCAAGCCTAGTGTGACCCTGCCCAGAGACTACCCTCGCACCCTCTGCACCGCTTCAATGCCAAGCTGAGACGTACTGCCTCAGCTCTACAGGTCTGGAGCCGTAACTTTGTTGGCAATACCAAACTCCAGCTTGAAGTCGCCTCCGAAGTTATTCGCCTCCTCGATGTCGCCATGGAATCGCGGACCTCACCCTACCGTGAGCAAGAATTTCAGAGTCAAGATCAAACTCAAGATCCTTGGCCTTAGTGCCATCGAGAAGATTAAGTGGAAACAACGCTCTCGCCTCAACTGGCTCAAATTGGGGGATGCCAACACCAAATACTTCCACCTCAGGGCCAATGGGAGACGACGGAAAAACTTCATTCACTCCCTGCAGAGTGCTACAGGCACTCACACTGAGCTCCAGGATAAAGCTAAAGTTTTGTACCACCATTTCAATTCTATCTTCGGCGACGCCGCCCTCAACAGCCTCAATCCGAGCGGCCGCTCTTTTAACTGGGATTTCATTGGCCTTCCGGCCATTGATCTTTCCGCTCTGGAGGAGCCGCTTACCCTGGATGAGTTGAAGGAGGTCATCTTTAGTCTCCCCACGACAAGGCACCTGTGCCCCGACGGCTTCTCTGGGATTTTTACAAGGCATTGGGATTTCATTTTCACGACCTCCTCCTAGCCCCGCGTCTCTTCGACTTGATGGTCCAGATGGAGGCCTTAAAGCGTGCCCACATCGTCCTTCTACCCAAGAAAGAAGACCCTTCCTCCGCTTCCGACTACCGTCCGATCAGCTTGATCCACAGTATAGGAAAGCTCTTCACCAAGATCCTTGCGTCTCGCCTAGCCCCATTCATGGACGAGCTCATCTCCCCTTGCCAGAGTGCCTTCATCAAGAAACGTCACATTCAAGACAACTTCCTCTTTGTCCAAGGCAAGGCCAAAGCCTTGCACCGATCCCGCACACCAGCCCTCTTCCTCAAGCTAGACCTGGAAAAAGCTTTCGACTCAGTCTCCTGGCCATACCTGCTGGACAACCTCCGAGCTAGAGGCTTCGGGGCCAGATGGCGAAACTGGATTTCCCTCTTCCTCGCATCATCCTCCTCGAAAGTGCTCCTCAACGGCCACCTGGGGAACCCCAAATTCCACCATAAAGGGCTTCACCAAGGGGATTCACTATCCCCTTTCCTCTTCGACTTAGCCATCGAGCCTCTCATCGCTCTGCTTGATAAGGCCACGGCAGCAGGGGCCCTATCTCCTGTTCGAGGCATGCAAGCCGGTCAGCGACTCTCTCTCTTCGCGGATGACGCGGCCATCTTCTGCAACCCCATCAAAGAGGACATCTCCGCCCTCTCCCTTATCCTCAAGGAATTTGGGGGGATCTCTGGCCTGCGCACAAATCTCTCGAAGAGCCAGGTTGTCCCCATCAACTGCAACAACCTTGACCTCGATGAGATCCTTCAAGACTTACCAGCCAGGAGAGCCCACTTCCCGCTCAAATACCTAGGATTTCCGCTCTCCGTCAAACGCCTCCGTCATGTTCACTTCCAACCCCTTAACGACAAGGTCTCCAATCGTCTAGCTGGCTGGAGAGGCCCACTCCTATCTAAGGAGGGCAGGCTAACCCTGCTCAAATCCGTGCTCTCGGCCATGCCTACCCACATCCTCTCGGTCATCAGGCCTCCCATATCTGTTCTGCATAAGATCGACAAGATCAGAAGGGCCTGGCTCTGGAAAGGAGTCAGCGCAATCTCAGGAGGCCACTGCCGGGTACAATGGAACACGGTCTGCGCGCCCACCTCGCTTGGCGGTCTAGGTGTCCTGGACCTTTCGCACTTTGCAAGGGCCCTTCGACTACGCTGGCAGTGGCTCGGCAGACCCTCCCCTTACAAGCCCTGGGTTGGTTCCCTGGAAGGCCAGCCCAGCTCGGACTCGGACCTCTTCAAAGTTGGATCCAGACTCACTCTTCGAAACGGGGCTAGTTTCTCCTTCTGGGAGGATCACTGGCTAGACGGTATAGCGCCTAAGGACATCGCCCCCCTGATCTTCGCAGCCTCCGCCAAGAAGAAAAGATCGGTTCAAGACGCCCTCAACAATGGTACCTGGTTGGCCGATCTCAGGAGTAATCTCACCCCGCAAATTATTCCCCAGCTCATTCGGCTGCTGACCCACGTTCTCCGATACACGCTGATCGAGGGAGAGCAAGACCAAATTGTTTGGCGTTTTTCGCCAGACGGATCCTTCTCTCAGTCGAGTCAGCGTCTGAGCTTCGGTTTGCGAGGAGGATCCTCTCCCTTTTTTCGAGCATCCGAAACAAGAGGCCCTCAAGTGCAAGTTCTTTTATGGGTGCTTCTTCACAAAGTGTGCCGATCACGACGCTCGCTAAGACGGCACCGCCTAACGACTACTACGCCCCTTTGCCGCCAGAACCCGTAAACTCCGAACATTTATTCTAGGTCGCGACTTCAGCTCCTTCGTTTGGACCCGTCTAGCCAGCTCTGGCGAATGCCAAACCTCGATCCGGCTAATTGAACCACTCCTCAACCACCAGCTCGGTGGCAAGAGGACATCCTCGCGTCCAACCCAACAACGGGTGCGCTCTCCATCATCACAGCTACCATCTGGCACATCTGGCTAGAGAGAAACGGAAGGATTTTTCGCCACGAAGAGCGTCCGCGTAGCATTTTTGTCAACTCGCTTTTATATGAACTGTGGCTCTGGGCGGCCGCAGGCGCCAGTTTTGTAATCAACTAATTTAACCTTGCCCTTCGGAGGGGTGGGCCAAACCCCTCCATTTTGTACTCAGACTTCCTAGTAATGCATGGCAGTTCTCCTGCCTTTCACTCAAAAAAAAAATTCTGAGCTCCACCGTTGACTTGCACTTCAGCTGGTAGTACATTTTGGTCCATGTAACTGCAACCACCGAGACAGTCTCCAACGTTTTCCGTTCCTGCCCTCCATTCCCGGCACGAAGGAAACCTCTTCCCTTCATGGCTCTAACAAATTTTCTTTACTGTTCTCTTCAGGAAGGAATTCTATTTTCCATTCCCTTCAGAAAATAATCCTCTCTCTTTTTTCCTGTATCATTCTTTTCGAAGGGGTGATGTTGGAGATGGTGAAAAATAAAGAAAACGAATATAGAGAAGAGAATGAGGAAGGGAACAAAATAAAAGAAAAATGGTTGAAAATGGTCTAAGGCCATGCACAGCGCTAGTCCTATCCTGCACCTATCCTATCCTGACCTTATTTTATCCCTAACATAACTCTAGCCCTATCCTAACTCTATTTGGGAGAGAAATAGGGCCACCATTAAACATGCCCTAAGACCATAGCTAGATGGTTCCCTATTTAACTATTTATTTGACTTTTTAAAGATAGAGAAGCTGCTAGGAACAAATATTTTAGATGATGTAGTGTAAAGTGTGAAGAAATTTTAGGGAATCGAGCGAATCTCTTAGAGAATATGGTGAATAGTTTTATAGAGAATGAGATTATGAAGAACTTGTTGTCGGATGCTCTAATATTTTTGCCCCTCAACTATAGGACAGCATCGGGTACCCATGGTCCCTTGTGAAAACCGAGCACAAATGATTTCTTGATGAATCAAACACGGTTTTTTAATAGTTTCGATGATGTGATGTAACATTCTCAAATTTCTATAACACATGTAAGTATTTTCAAAATGTTCAACTCTCTATTTCTAGCATGTTAAGAAAAAAGGCTCATTTGCACTCTATGTCGTGTAGGTCCAACTGCACTTGTAAGAGGGGTGAGAGAGCAGCCACTTAGCCCCTCCTGCCCCTTCTTCCTCTTCCCCTCTTCCTCACTTGCTTTCTCTACTCCTAGCTCTCTCTCCTTCCCTAATCTAAAAACTGCAGCACCACCTCTTCTTCTTCTCCTCCCTAAGTTTTCACCAAGAACTCCAAGGGAGCTTGTGCATGTCTAAGGGATTGATCCCTATCTCAAGGGCTTTCCATTCATCCTAGCAACTCTTGCATGCATAAAGAATTGAGTAAGTTGTGTTTCTCTCCTCTCCGCCCCTACTATTTTTGGCAGCACCTTGTTAAATTCCTTGTTCCTCTCTTTCTTGCAATTTTTCCAATGATCAAGAGATGAATGAGTGCTTACAAACCAAACTTCGAAACTAGAGAAGAAGGAGCATCCACCAAGAGCTCAAGAGGGAGAAGGGTAGCAACATGAAGGTGAACTTGTGTTCATTTCATTCGTCTCTTCCTTTAGCTCCATATGTGGCAACAATCTCATCTCTTTCTCCTTTGCTTCTTCCAACCCAGCGAGCACTCAATTGTTGAGATGAGGCGTCACTATCCATCCTTGCTGGCTAAGAGGAGGAGAAGCATCATTATTGCGGCAAGGAGAGGAGAAGGCTACCTATGAAGTTAGCAAGAGAAAGAGAACAAGTACCGCCATCATCACCATCATTTCATTCTTTTTGTTGATTTGAGCTTCCCCTTAAGCAAGGTCATCCTTGTCTTGGTGAGGCTCTTTCCTACTCTATTTCCACCTTCCTCACATTTAGAGAATCACACATTAGTCACATTTGCATTAGACAAACCGCAACAAAAACAAATATGATACGGTCATACCTGTATGTAATGGTAACAACTTTTTGGATAGATTTGTTATCTCATATCCCTTGATGTCTTGTTCGTAATCAAAATTAATCTAACCACTTATTGAAATGCACATAACACTAAAATACCCCCTAATGCTTGTCATGTATATATTTTTTGAGCATTTTGACATAATTTCTATTTTATTGGCTCTTATTTAAATTTGATGTTCACGAATAAGTTCCAAAGCCCCGGAAGACAGCGAGTGTTATATTAAGATCGTCTATGTGTACCACATATATGTATATCAAAGGAACTGCTGATCCCTCTGTTGGTGATTGGGAATCCGCCGAACCTACTTCTTGAATAAGGAATCAATCGGGCCCTTTTTGCAGAGTTTTCGCTTTGGAGACATAGGAAAATTTTCACTACCTGGAATGGACAACAAACTCGATTTATCCTAGTTCAGGCCTCTCACGGTGGAGATAACAACCCTACTCTGGTGTATATTTGATTCTTGCGAATATGATGCTTACAGAGCGAAAACCACAGCTCTCTCCGTCTTTTTTGTGTCCCCCCTTTTCTCTGAGGAGAAAGGGTTTTTATATTGCTACAAGGGAACCACGACTCAACGCTCTAATCCCAATATTTAATCTGACAGTTATAGATAATTATGGCAATGAATACGCCCATAACTCTGTATTAAGCATCGTATTAATCTCGTGTCATGGCCAATGGTCTGGAGATCGTGGGCGTAGTGAGCATATTTGTCGGAGTGGCAGTTTCACCTGGGCATGAGCCTCTAGATTGGCATGTTTGGTCTTGTTCCCTGTTGTATGTTCGTAATCTGAGCATGCATGCTCGGGTGGAACTGTAAGCCTGTGACACGCACGGTAATGCTTATGCGAGCACCGCCTTACACGTTACCCGGACTTCTCCTTGGGCACAGATTCTAAGGGAAATCTAAAGGTGTCCTGAGCTACCAACCGAGGGTAGATATGTAATTAGACACTTTATCCAATCGCCAACACCCTCCTTTGTGCATATCGATCATATATTTCCGAAAATGCTTATGTTATATTTCTAAAAATTTCTTGCATAAAAGTTTTCAGGTATGCTTTATTTTAGGGTAGATCATAGTTATATCCTATGTAGCAAGTGAATGCTAGAAATATTTACATCCTTCTCCTCTGGTATCCTAAGTTAGGTAATTGTATATGTGCATTGCAAATTGGTTATCCATGTTTAGGTCCGTGATGATAAGCGATTGGTGGAGTTAGTCCATCGGTTGCAATGTTTCGAATTGTTGATATACCAAATGTTGATACGGACTCATAATTATGTTTGAATAATGGAAGTGTTGATGTGGGTTAAGTTAAACTTGAATGGGTGATAGGGTGATGATGGGGACAGAATCACAGAGATATAGACCGTTTGGGTTGATAAGGACCAAATATTTGGTATCTTCTCTCAAGTAACTATATGTGCGACCACACGCGTAGAATGTGATATGATTGGCCTTATTTCAATATATTCTAGGGTCATTGGGGATATGAGTGACGTGGGAGCGGTGATGGTGCCATCCGTTGGAATTCCATGACCAGTGAGGGCCATGAGTCTTTTCTACCACAGACTCTCCGGTGCATGTAACAGGAGCCGCACAGTGGTGTGTTTATCCAAGTGGCTCAAAGAGCTAGCATGTATCTTTGAAAGACCTTGTCATGAACTCTCAAACGGGTACTGATAGTATCGTGTGATATGCACGGCATGGCGGGATATTTATGTCGTGTGTCTGCAGAGTTTACACTATCCAGATAGCTACACCCATGGTTAAGGACAAAACTTGAGTTGTTAAGGTGCTATTTGTTAGCACGTGGATTATGAACTTATGGTTTGGGTATGATGGCTTGGGTTATGGTTTCAATTCCGAGTACTGGGTTACTCGTGATATGGATTAAAGGGCAGGTAGCCCTATGGACAACTAGTTCATTATGATTGATGAAAGGGTAGGTAGTCCTATGGACAGAGGTCCAATTTGTGGAGGATGAAATCTGCAATTTATTTATCATGATGAGAATATGATGTTTACAATACTATTATATTTCTAAAAAGTTTACTCAAATGCAGTTTCAGTCTATATATGTCTAAGACTTTACAAATGCTCACTTTATGCTAAAAATAATATTTAGCCTTTATTGTTTATAGCTAATCATGTTGATGCTATATTGTCATCTATAATGTGCGAGTACCTTCTGTACTCAACCTGGTTGCTACAAATTTCAGGTGTGAAGTTGTTGCCCGGTTAATAAGGATCAAGCAGGGTCGACGACGTTAGCAATCAATGCGACGTTCTTACTTCCAGTCGATTGTTCAAGGGTTTGAAGGCATACCATGCTGGCCTCTTTGTTATATTTATGCTATGCCGTTGCCATTTGGTTACCCTATGTTATTCTGCTACATTATGATGTATTATATGTTCTTCCCACTGCCACTGAATCATAACTAGGTTATATATTGTTGTATGGATAACCGTCCATATATTTGTTCATTTATAAGTTATGTCCATTATTACATATGTTGTAATATCGATTGTTAAAAGGATATGTGCGTGATAGTGCTTTATCTTGGGAGCTATCACATGTCGTATATCCGGGTGCCTCGGTTTACCTTCCTTTCAATGAAGGGCATGTTTGTTCCTTACCATCTAGTTGAGCATTAACACGTGAGACACCTCGATGTGACTCGTATGTCAATTTTTAGCTAGTAGGTAGCAAGCATGTTGATTTCTCCATTGATTGGAATGCAAATTCAGGAGAGCCCACATGTGGCAACACATATCGTGTATTGGGTGATGTGGCATCTCATATGGTAGCACACGTGCAAGTCACATGCCAGGTGGATGGCCATGTTGACCACGTCACCTAAAACCATTGTTTGACCGGTCAAGTGACCATTTATGCTCAATTTTCATAGTTCAAGGACATGGTAGTAAGCCCATTACTAGTGTTCAGTGACTAAAACATGTCAACACCCATAGTTAAAGGATCAAAAATAGATATTTTTGCCCTAAAATTAATGAACAATATCATAGAGGCATTGCAGCTGATGCACTTAATTGAGCACTGAAGCCAAGATACGGTAGCCATTCGATCTAAAAATAAACAAGATTGCATGCAATTTTTTAACGGCATGCACTAAGACCGTAGTGGATCTCCGTCATCTTCAACAATGCCTCATTTTGTCCGAACTCTATTACTATAACAAAATAGGGTTACGGATAGGTTGGATTGAGAAATAGGGAGATAAATAGTGATACCATGGAGAAATAGAGAGAGAGAGAGAGATAGAAAATAAGGTAGAGATTGTTGGTACGCAGGGTTGAGAAATAGAGACGTAAATAGTGATAGGAAGGATCCGTAACAGTGATAAGGTGGAGGAAATAGAGTGGAGGAAATAGACCATTGTTGAAGATGCCCCCTATCTTGAGAGTATTTAGCAACAATTATCGGTTGTCAACATAATTAACGATACATCATGTATAAATTGTGTATTGGACTCTGGAATCCTCATGCTGCTTTTTTTTTTGAGCGACTCATGCGGTCATACTGATTCAACGTGCAAATGACTTCATTGTTCTGTCGAAGAAATGAACAAATAAGAAGAGGCTGGTCCAAGTAAAGACTAGAGCCAGGCACAGGCAGCCAAGCCCAGGTTGCTAGTGTGCTTCAATTATGATCCAGAGTACAGACACTAGGTTAGTGTGCTCAGTGACCAGCCACTTCATCCCAGCATTCCAAATCAAAGCACCATCGAGATAGAAATCATAGAATCAGTTGAGCACAAGGAATTAAACACCACAAAGCTTAGCACATACAAGTTGCCCTTCTGTATGATCTATAATCTCTTTGATTCAGCTTTGTGCTATACAACAAAACTAAAGAACCTCCAAGTGCACTGAACAAAACTTTCACCAACATATGAACTGAATACAATCTATAACATTGTTCTGACAAAGTAAAGGATCAACACTTTAATGCATTATTCTGCCAATTAAGATACAAAACTTTAGGGCTCATGGCGTAAGCTTGAGGATGCCAGCCATGATCCAATAATCTCCACACTGCATCCACTGCTTGCAACAACATCTACATTTCAAGCCTCTTTATTGTACAAACACATCTTGTGACTGTTGCTTCCATAGATCAGACGGTTCTAGCTCAACCTGCAAAAACCATGCTTGTCATTAGACACTGCTTCATTACAATTACCTTGCAGTTAATAAAAGCTGGTCAAACCAGTCATCTACACAAACTTGCAATTTTATCTCTTCCGCACAGAACAGTATAAGTACAGCATAAAGACATAGAATATCTTGCACAACAAGGCTGTTATCAAATATAGAATACCTGGTACGGTTTGTCAATCCACTGCAGAACACAGCCACGAGCTTCAAGAACTTTCAGCATATGTGGAGGCATCATGGATCGAAATGCTGCATGAAGCTTCACTTTTCTCAAACCACCCCAGACCATAAGAGCAGCTATCAAGCCATTGGGTGTAACACCTGCTAAGTGTACGATGGTCATGTTCTGCAACCCGCATATGCTAGAAAGGGACAGAAGTCCAACGTCGGTGACCGAACAATATGAAAAGTTTATCTGTGATGAGAGACAGATGTTAATAACACACCTTTGAAACAAAGCATTACAAGATTTTAATTACAACAGAAAGGGCTAATACCTGACGGAGGCTATGAGAGAACTGGGAAAGGAAGAGCATCCCCATATCATTGATCTCAAAGCATTTCTTGATATCAAGCTTGGAAAGTAGCCTGCATCCGATTGCTATTTCTGAAAGCCCAGTAGATGAAACCCTCAGGCAACCACGAATCTCCAGTGTATTCAGCTTTGCGCATTTTGAGAGTGACATCAGTGAACGGTCTGTTATTTGTGTACAGTAAGACAGATTGATAGACTCTAGCATTCGACAACCTTGAGCAATTTGAGCAACCCCCTCATCACTAATTCCCCCAGATCTGTACAAATCAATATCTCGGAGTTCTGAGCAAGACTTCCCAATGTGGATAAGGCCTTCATCACTTATCCTCAAGCATATTCCAATTTTTAAGCTTGAAAGTTTGCTGCATCCCGAGAGAACTTTCAACCCTGCACATGGAATCATCATAGTTAATTTGATGTCCATTTACCAAAGAATAACTAGATAATCAGTTCAGTAGAAAACCTTCATCATCCAAATCATTGTCAGTAAGGTCCAGCTCATCCAAATGACAACAGCGCTTTCCAATCAATCTGAGCCCTTCACTAGAAACATGGCTACAAGACTCCATTCTCAGAGAGATGAGGGAAGTACATGAGCCAGAGATGGCAGCTAATGAAATATCAGTGATATTGCGATTGCACGTAATGTCCATCTTCAGCAAATTTGTTAGCCTTGACAGAACAAAAGAAAGATCCGAGTCTGCCATTCCAGAACATTTGCTGAGGCTCAATTCCCTTAAAGAAAAACAAGACCTTCCGATGGATCTCAGTCCATCAGCCATGAATTGACAGCCATCCAGCTTCAGGGTCTGCAATTTAGGAATCCTTTGGAAGCTGCTTGCCATATAAGGAGTAACCTGACAAAAGAAGGGTGTAAAATAAACTGGAGGAGCTCAAGTTATGGCCAGGTAATACAAGTAGCCAACTAGGTGTGTGACTACCTACAGGAGAACAGTATGATAGGTTCAGCTCTGATAGATTTGGCATTGCCTTCACAATAGACGAAAGTCCCACATGAGTGACGTTGCGACAGTTTGACATATCAAGCACCTGAAAGAGTACAAACATTACTCCATACTTAGCGGAAATTTTATTAAAAAATACAACAGTAAAATAAAAATTGGCATTGTGCACAACAGGGGAGGGAATTTGCGGGAAAACCAGCGCGGATTGCCAGGTGACGCGGCGTTCGCCGCACCACGTGGCGATCCAGGCACCGATCACCACACGAAATGGCGAACCACGGCAGCGCGCACCAAGTGGCAGGACGTGGGCACGTTCGACAGCAATCGCCAGCCCATATGGCGATCGGCTAAGCAGCCCGCCGACGAGCGCTAGTGTGCTCAAGTGTGCTTAGATGCAAGAAGAAGGTATCTTCGAAGTTACTTCGGGCAAGATATCTTCGATATTACTTGCAAGAGGAAGTACGCGTCAGGCTTCAGCGCTAGTGATACGGTGCATAAGTGCCAAGTATTGCCGCAATTTTTAAGATGCACCTGCAACAAGCCAATGCTGGAGCACGTGCCTTATTCGCATGTGCTCGTCGTGTGTCATAACCTTGGAGGTAATGACGGCAGCCAATATGTAACACCGTACTATACTATGCAAGCTGTTTGGCAAACATGGACCCAAGCTGTTACCCTTCAATGTGGGGCCTTCTTACAAGAATATGGATGGGTCCACATACCATCCCTACCTTGCTACAAAACGTAGTGAAGCAGGACGACCTCGTTCAACTAGAATAAGAGGCGACATGGACGCCGCATCCAATGGAGACAGCCTTCGGTGGTGTCGTCTATGTAAGCAACTCAGGCACGATCGTAGGTCATGCCCGAACAACGAATGAACCGCTGTTAAATGGTCATGTCAGTTGACACTTAAATGAATGATTTCAAGATATATGAGGTATTCTTTTGTCCTGCATTTGTCGCCGGTGATTTTTTGACAGCCGAAAAATGGCGATACCAGAGTTTTTGCGCGAGGTTGACGCCAAGCACCGCTCGAGGAAATTAGCTAATGAAGAACATGTAAGTTTCAATCGCGCACTTATTTCATACGACATATCCCTTTTTTATGTTGATCGAGTTATGCTATGGAGGCCCTTAGGACGAGATATCCCTTTTTCAGCTGCAGGCCCTTCGGACGAGAGGACGAGAGGTTGCCATGTCATAGAGGTTGGACGGACGCTTCTATGGAGGGCTGGCTCGGGTGGGGTTGCTCCCTTTCGCTCTCCTTATGGACGGCGACAATGAGGGTGTAAGGAGGCAAACCCCTCTACCCGCACCAGACGCGACCCTCTTGATCGCACTAGTGGATCAATGGCAGCCAGAGACGCACACTTTCAACTTACCCTTCAGTGAAATGACGATCACGTTGATGGACGTCGCAATGCTCTTTGGGTTGCCGATCAGGGGACGACCGTTGGTTCTGCACAAGCCAGATACGGGGGATTGGCAGAACTATCTTGAAAATAGGTTGAACATTTTTTTTGCATGCCCCCTATATTATGAAATCATTGCTTTAGTGCACGAGCCATAGGCGCCTAACTTTATTTCGTTGTCCTTGCAGGTTTGGCGTCGAGTACTCTGGAAGCGAACAGTGGCTCTCTTTCAGCTGGCTGAATGAGTTGGACGACTACGACATATGCCCCCCGCAAGCGGACGGTTTAATCAGCAGAGCCACTTCAAAGTATACCTTATGCATCTCTTGGGAGGCATTATGTTCACACACACTAGCAAGGACTCAATTCCAGTGCAGCTTGTCTGGCTCGCTCGGGAGCTCACACACGAACCAGAGGATGTGACGTATAGCTGGGGATCGGCTGTTCTTGCTGACACTTACCGCGCAATGTGTGAGGCACGTTGACAATCAACACCAAATTCCATCCTAGCTGGTTGTCCGCATCTCATACAGATGTGGGCTTGGTCATACCTCCTGTTGTCTTGACAAATAGTTGCACGCCCCTTCTACACTATACAAGTTGATGAAGGCATGCACGACATGGAAAGACCAACGATGGGATATCGTTGGATCCATGCGAGACTACGGCGGGCACGGGAGGTGGACCATGGTAGCTACATGCAGGTGGCCATAGACCTAAATTTCCTTCACCCAAATAGCATTAATTGGGAGCCGTACTCCCTGAGCCGTAGAGCCGAAATTGCTACGAGCGACCTCATTTCGAGTGAGTGCATGGTGGACAATGCATACTGGATGACAACTTGTTTCCTCGTATGCATGGGGGCAGTGCAGGTGTACTCACCGGAGCGTGTGCAGTGTCAGTTTGGCTACGAGCAGTTCTTCCCTTTGCCTGCACCATGCAATGCAGGCCATTCACACCTATAAACAATTCGAAATGTACTCATGGCATACTTAGCACAGATTGGTATGGAGGCCATTCTAACTTGGGTATCGTTGTGAATACGGGAGTGCCGCTGGTTGAAACCATAATTGGAGCGTGGTGAGCTGCGCACATCAGCAAATGGCTAGACTCAACTACCACGGAAGTCTGGTTTCCTCAGGGTCTTTACACGAGTGCCACCTACTACGCATACCTGGATTGGTATTATCCGCGCACCCGTGCTGTGCTACTCAACCGCTGCCGCTCGCCGCCTCTAGAGAGTTACCCCGAGAACTTCGCGGAATGTGTGCATGCACTGGTAACATGAGAGGAGTAATTTCACACGATAACTTGCAACCTTCAGGAAGAATCATGTACACTAATACTTTTCTATCTTTACATCAGACACGTGAGGCCTGCTACATACAAGACCCGGCTGAGGAAATAGAGGCGAGCGCAGGGCAGGCATCACGTGGCTCCGCCAATCCAATCAGCAGGTTGCTTAGAAGAACAGGTGCACGAATGAGGGATGCCATAAGAGGTGTCGCCGGCCACAGACGCAACACGCATGAGCAGTACGATGACTCCCCAGTTGCACCGATGGAACGAACAATGTCCATGGATCGGCGGGAATCCGCTAATCCTGCTCCACTTGTAGCTCAGCCACCACGCTCTTCAACTTCAACATATGGTGTTCCATGGCGTAGGACTTCCATGGAACCACCTGTCGTGTCGGCACCACAGCAGCAGGGGTTTGATATGAACCGTGCTCCAACTTTGCCCGCTGCCATGGACCATCAGTAACATGGAAATCAGCAATCCACAATTCCTGACTTCAGGACGCCGACACCGTATGGTAGCCCGTGGGTGGCTTACGATACTGCTTTCCAGCACATCTTCGACTCCATCATGTCCTTCTCCGAGTTGCTGAACATACAACCCCCTCTGTCCACATCGGCTCCTCACCCGGCTCAACCCGGAGGGTCTAACTAGTGGAGCCAACCGGTGGGGCCCCTCAACCGGATCAACCCGAGGGTCTAACTGGTTAGGGGTGAAAACGGGTCGGATACAGTCGGATAGAAGTCAACCCATATCCATATCCGTATTTTATACCGGATACGGATTCGGAGACGGATAGTGTCAGATACGGATTCGAATACGGATTTAGTCGGATACGGTTTCGGATCGGATATGGGTTAGATACGAATACGAAACCGGGTTTTACCATAATACCTCAACAGGGAAAAATCGACATAAACCTACACTCATTGTTGATCATCCACAAAAGCATAACACATAGTATAAAATTAAATGCAATTTGAAAGACATACAAGCTATGAATATAATAATCTATGTTACTAAAAAATAAAGTGGAATAATTCAAACAACCCAATAATAAGTACTAAACATAAATTCATAAAATATAATAATAAGTGCCACACGTAAGTGAACATACTCACATACATTTAATATCCAAATTCTAAAATCCGGATATCCGAATTCCGATATCCGGATAATTATCCGTATCCGAATCCGGATAGCACTATCCACCGGATATCCCCTAACCCGTATCCGTCAAAAAATCCGGATAATTATCCGTATCCGTATCCATATCCGCCCGGATAGGAAAATGGATTCCAAATCACTAAAATCCAGATTCGGATCCGGATCTGGTCGGATATTATCCGACCGTGCCACCCCTATAATCGTGCATCACCTACCGGCTCCACAATCACGATCCTCACAGTATCAGATGCATCGGGTTACCGGCCACAGAACCCAAATGCGTGGCACAGCTCATTTGCGCAGGCCGGTGCAAAGTACATGTTTGGACATGCACAATAAGAGGAGGATGACACCTATCGAGCCCCTACTCGCCAAGGCCCTTTCGCTGCAGCTAGGACGCGCGTGAATCGCCCGCCAGACGCTTACACCCCTAGGGACATATGGGCGAGGCAATGATAACTTCAACTGAGTACATATGGGCGAGGAAAAAAACAGCGATTGTGGGGTTTAATATACGTTGAAATAAATGATCGTACTCTTTCGTTATTTTTATGCTAATAATCTTATTCCTAAATGCGATTGTCGCAACCCCGCGGTCGTCCACTGGTTTGACCTATGCCATGGCTGTTTTGTGATGTATATGCACTAACTACATACTTGTCAAATCCCCAACGCCACAAATAGTTGTCGACCATTTCTGCAAGCTCTTCTCCTACGACATCACGGATTTCACGTATGGCTAGCCGAGGGTCTGATAACGCATACATTAGGCAACGTTGCTAGGAATCCACGGGTCCTGGGAGCGAAACAAGCCCGCTAAAGGAATACTTGCCTATCAAAACAGGGGCGAGCTACAACACCCAGCCTACCATGCTACGCGACCCAAACTTTATAGGGGATGGCTGCAGCGCTCACATGGATCAGACGCGGTAGTCTAGATATTCCACAACGTTGTGGAAGGATGGACCGATCGCAGATTCTACCGCTGAGCGTCATACGAACTGCGTGCTCACAAATTCACACTGAATCACATCCTTCTTAAGTCAATACTCCTTTTCTTACTCGCGACATGCAAACGGATGACTTCGGCTTCACGAAATGGATGGACGACCCCTTCCCCATGCCGCGGATAGCTACATCGCGCATCTTCATGCAAGGATCGTTAACCTTGAGGGGCGTCTACACCACCAGACGCGCCGACTTTTACTCTCGTCTGGAGCCACGCCCCATCGCTAATCCTGCAAGCCCCATGATTCATGGAAGATATTTTAGACACTCCACATAGTACGATCGGTGTAGGTTTTCGCCGCAAATTTCTCCATGTAATAAACGGCAGTACCTTTCTATATGGACTATCATGCCGAGATTGATGCTTCTCGAACTATCTTATCAAATAAATCCTCCGTTATGTCATTATCAACATATCATACATCGTGTAATTTGGACAATTAGATTTTCCACCCTTTCCTTTGAACAGTAACCATTTCTGTAAAATTGACTAACAAAAAAGCACCAAAAAATTGCTTCCTATAGGACTTCAGTGCTCGGGAAATTTATCGCTGAAGTCAGCGCCGGCAACTCTGAGTTAGCGCTTGTCGGCGGACTGCTCAGCCGATCGCCGTATGGGCTGGCGATCGCCACCCTGCATGGCGAACGCGCCCACATCCTGCCACTTAGCGCGCGTTGCAGCGATTCCCCATTTCGTGTGGCAATCGGCGCCTGGGTCGCCACGTGGTGCGATGAACACCGCATGGCGTGGCGAACACCGCGTCACCTGGCAATCCGTGCTAGTTTTCCCGCAAATTCCCTCCCCTGTTGTGCACAATACCAATTTTTATTTTACTGTTGTATTTTTAAATAAAATTTTCAAAATTGCTGCGCTCTTTTGTTGAAGGCTAGCACATATTTTAGCCCAACTTTTATCATTAACAACATCCCGATAGTCAACATTGATATGTACCATCAAGCTATTAGCTACATATTTGCTGGTAGCCCTACAGATTTAGCATTATTAACCAACAAAAGATTACCATATAATTTGTGTTCAAGCAGAACTGCAGAAGACATCTGAACAGAGATATTAGTTGGATTCAAAAGAAGCTCAGTAGGTGACATGACCACAACACTCAGGTGAAACAAAATGACCGAGTTGGAAGACTACCTGCAGTGAGTTGCTGCATGCTTCCTCAAGACTAGTAAGGGCATCATCATCGATTCCAACACATGCCACCAGTGCTAACACTTGTAGATTGGGTAACCTCATGATTGCTGGAAAGCAATCCTTTGTGATCTGCAACGCAAGATTTCCTAGACCTTAGTCTAATAAGATAGGTGCATTTGGTACCTCAATGAAACAGCAAACAAATTAACATATCCTATGTTGAAACAAGAAAGAAGAGAAGCTGGACTGAGCTACTAGCCTACTGCTGGTTCTGGTCCTTGAAGGAAACAAGGATCAATTGCTATGGGCCTATGTACACATCAGAGGCTCTGCAGATCAAGGAAAGTACTCCAATTCCACAAGTACTAATTAAGAGAAACTTCGGGAAGTGTATATCAAAAGTTTATAACAACGATGCAAAAATTATGAGGCAGTTCCTCCATATTGTACCATCTATCTGCTATGAACATGAAAAAAGGGGAAAACTTGTACGGGATAACTAGAGTGAAGAGGTCAAGAAATATCGCATGACATCCTCATTTTTTTTATGGCCAAAAAATTCACGTCGGAAACAAATACATCTGACTTCCCAAAGAAAATACCAAAATCACTTTTTTATGGACATATGTATATTGCAGGAATTAAGAAACCGGCAGATTTAACAAGAGGTGAACAAAAAAGAACTCTAATGTTCGTCAAATTAATTAAGGGCAAAAAAACTCGCCTTGAAAGAAACACATTTTGGGAAGGAAAAAGAATTTTATTTCTACATCGTTCGTCCAAGAAATGGATTGGGGAAATCAGGAAACATGTCTCACCATGGTGTAGGAGAGATCCAGGGTTGTGATCTTGTTGCACTTGAGGGCGACGAGCTGGACCCCCAAATCCGTGACCCCAAGGCTCCACCTGAGCGAGAGCTCCCGCAGGTCCGGGCAGCCGACGGCGATGCAGCCGAGCCCCATGTCGGTGACCGGCTTGCACCGAGACATTGACAGCCTCTGGAGGCGGCGCGCCCGAGCCACCTCCGCAGCGGCCGCATCCCCAAGGTCGAGCCCATTGGAGAGGTCGAGGTTGGTGAGGTTGGGGCAGGCGGCCACGAGCGCAGCGAGGCCCGCGGCTCCGAAGCCCCGGGAGCGGGAGAGGTCGACGGCGCAGAGGGAGAGCGCGGCGGGCAGAGCTGCTAGCGTGGAGTCGTCGACGCGGGGGCAGAGGGAGAGGTCGAGACGGGAGGCGGAGGGGTAGCGGGCGAGCGCGGCTGGGAGGAGACCGGCGCGGAACGGGCGGAGGACGCGGCGGTGGCGCGCCTCGGCGGCGCGGCACGCGCGGGAGGCGAGGGCGAAGGCCTTGAGCGCGCGCGGGTCGAGCGCGGCGACGCGGTCGAGCACTAGGAAGAGGAGCTCTTCGGGGAGCTCATCGACGAGCGTGGTGCCCACGCAGATGCGGCGGCGCTTGGGTTTGTCCATGGCGAGCAAGAAGACCCGCAAGAGCAACAAGAAACTACGGATATGCCGCAGAAGAAGAGGAAGGGCAAGGCGAGGTGCGGAAGGTAGGCGTGGCTGTGCTTGCCCCGCTGGAGCCTGGAGGACGAAGGCGGGGAGGTCGCCGGCGGCGAGAGGGGTAGAGATGGAATTGGCAAAATGAGGAGGGAAGGACGGCGAACGTACGGAGAAAGTACAGGTGGTAGCGGGGAATGGACGATGCGGTGTCGTACAGCCTGAGAGTACGATGCCCCGCCGCTACGCCTACCTCCGTCGCCGCGTACCCCACCCACTGACATGTGAACCCCGCTCGCTATTTTAGAGGGTGGGTAGGATGGGGTGGGGTGGAGTGGAGCGTGACGGGTTTAGTTGTGTGTCGTTTAGTTGTTCACTGGCCGTGTGCCCCCTGGGGACGGCTCTGCTCGCCGTGGCCGACAACGCATGATCCTACCCAGACTACCCACTGCCCACTCTGGGAACTCGATCCAAAGAGGCAAGACCAATATAATCTGAAATATTTAATAAATCTTGGTTAGGCATTCCGTTGTGTGATAACTATGCTTTACCACGCCTTCTAACTATGCTTTACCATGCCTTCTTAAAAACATTCACCATCATCTAAAATTCATTTACACTTTACTCTACATTCTTCAGAAGATTCGTTCCTCCAACAATAAATCTATTCTAAAAAAATCAAATAAACAATATTTTATAACTACTGCCGGAGATACTTTAATCATGTAGATTAGTGGCAACTTTACAATTTTTTGGATAGCTATTTAGGGTGAGAGGCTGAGAGCATCCCCAGGATGTTAGCTATATGTGTCTCCTTTCCATAAAGTTTGGACATTTGAGAGCCCCACCACTCCAAGTTTCTAGCAATCACTCTGTATTGTTCACTATTTTGAAGATTCTCTATCTCACTTCTGAAATATAGGGACTCTCTCGTCTGTCTATATCCTATAAGTGAGATTTAGGGAGTGCTATTGGAGATAATAGAAATATAGAAAAATAACATTTTTTCAGCAAGTATGTATAGGGAGCAAATTTTAGTGAAAATTGTTCGAGATGCTCCCCTCAACTTTAGAGGGAGGCCAGGGCAATAGAGAGAGGAGGCAGGGTAATGAGCAAGATCAATTAATGAGAAGTTAGGAGATGGTGGGAGATGGAGGTGAATTCCGCGATACTAGCTATTGGAGACGTGGCAGGAGGATGGGGTTGATCACCTGTGAGAGGAAGAGGGGCTTGAGCCGATCGCTGCAGGGGAGGAAGAAACAATGGAATTGGAGGAAGGAGGCATGTGCACTGCTAGGGAAGGACCTAATGAGGGTGCTTGTACTCTCATAGGGAGAGTTAGTGGCTCATGATGGTTGGGTGGGAGCGGGAGGGTTAGTGTTTAGTGGAAAGTATTGACACTTTATATATGGGAGAGCATAAATTGGGTTTATTGAATATATGCTACTGGAGAGTTGTGAAATTAGATATTTGTCACTCTATATATCAATGACATGTAGGTCCAGGCCCCACATGTCATTGACACATGAGTAGCAAATTTATAAACTTGCAATTCTGCAGTGGCATCTATCTAAATCACCCAATATAATTAGACTATCGGAACAAAATTCATGGTCTCTTTATTTAAAAATTTTCAAAGGAAACAAGGAGAGATCAAATCTCTGATATAGGCATTTGATTTGAAGTATTGCATCAAATGAATTCCATGTGAAAGAAAATTTTTCTCCAAATTTTGGAGGATTCCAAACATAAGGTCTATTCTCCTTTTTTGCACTCATTTGAGAATCGCTGCAACTTTCTGTATTACTCCTGTCTACTCGATTCGTATTTAACCTTAAAGTTTCTATTTTTTTTTAATATGGTACAATCAAATGACATGCTTATCCAATACGTACGGATTTTAATTCTGCGGGACGACTCAACATGACTAAGCATCAGATCCTATTTCCCTCTATTTTCATGTTTTTATAATCCTACGACAGACCCTCGACGGTAAAAAAAAAAAGAAGAACGTGATTTGCTAAAAATCCATGCCCCTGTGAGCAAGACGCCTCAATTTAGTTTCTGGCTAAAGGTGATGAGTATAGTATATATATATATTTTTTAAAAAAAAAGTGAAAGTTGCCGCGAAGATGGTGAAAAAAACCAAAACTCGAGAAAATAGAACCAAAATTTTATAATGATGACTCATTGTGCACATGGATTCTGCACCGCTGTGCACCGTGAACCATGCTAAAATTATAATTTCATGGTGATGGTTCGTTGTACACCATGGATTATACGCCGCTATGCACTGTGGACCATGTACTATTGAATTATGGAACTAGATAGGTGTTTACTGGAGCTTCAATTCCCCGGCCACATTTATTTGTCTTCATATAAAATGAACTGAGAGAGATGAACAAAAAACAAAGAGTGCTGGACAGGGAAATGCTGAAGAATTTGGACAATGCAGTGCTGCGGTGAATGAAGAGCCACAAGTTGTCACCGGGAGGAACGAGGATGTGGAAGATGTACAACAGGATGAAGGGGTGGGTGGAATTTTTTTTGCGGATGCTGGAGAGATTAACGAGGATATCGTCGAAGCCATGGAGCATGACGATGAAAGGGCAATGGAGGAGGAAGAGCATGCAGATGACAGTTCCAGTGACGAGGAACATGAAGAGGGCGTCGTCATCCCAGAAGAATGGAACAGAGGAGAGTCTAGCCAACTTGTAGTGGATGATAGTCATGCGTCGTCGTGCATTTACGGCGTAGATGAAATCCGGGCAAAGCAAATGTATGATGACAAGGCCGCTTTGCAAAATGCAGTTAAGGTCTGGTCTATGACAGTGCAGCGACCATTCAGGGTGGAAAAGTCAGATAAATCCAGATATACAGTCAGGTGTGAGAGAGGATCGCATGTTCAGTATACATGGCAAAGCAAGTCTAGGTTTGCCATGAAGTGGACAGTTTCGAGCGTTGAACCCCACACATGTGTGCTAACAAATACCTTGGCGAAGCATCCCAATCTCACTTCCACTTTCATCGCAAACAAGCTATACAGAGAGATTGTTGAGAAGAAGGACATGGCTGTTCAGTACATAATATTGACAGTGCAGCAATGGTTTAAGTATAAAATAGATTATGGAAAAACATGGAGAGCGAAACAAAAGGCACTGGAGAGGAGACTCGGGTCTTTCGAAGCTTCGTATGACAACCTCCCGCGTGTGCTGCAACTTCTCAAGGAGAGAAACCCGGAGACCTATGTCGCTATGCAAGACTCACCGTCGGTGAACCCGAAAGGTTATAGGGTTTTGAACCGGGCGTTCTTTGTGTTCGGTGTGTGTGTGGAGGGTCTAAAACATTGTAGGCCCGTGTTATGTGTGGATGGGACATTTCTTACTAGAAAGTACCAGGGAACAATTATGACGGCAGTTGGCCTGGATAGAAATGATCAGTTGCTCCCTATCACCTTTGCATTTGTGGAAAGTAAGAACTACGATAGTTGGCTATGGTTCCGGACGCAGCTGAAGTGCGGAGTTGTATGACAGATGGAATCAGGCTCCTTCCGGGTGGCTAAGGTGGGTTCTTCTGAGCTTATCTTATCTACTTATTTACTGTAACTCGTCACTTCGAGAATTTTTCGAGATAGTCTCGAGAGTCGGTTGGCCTTCAATTTTGGGATTTAGAGAGTTTATAGACACGTCTACTTAATAAAAAAAACCGACTCAAAAAGTAAAAAAAAGGTGAGATAAGTCAAATAAGACACGAGATAAGACTTATTCTACTTATCTCGTGTCTTATTTGACTTATCTCACTTTTTTATTACTTTTGAGTCGGTTTTTTATCTCGTAGATGCATATGCTCTCTAAATCCTAAAATTGAAGCGCCAACCTATTTTGCGCTATCTCAAAAATTTCTCGTCGACGCAAAGGAGATGATTAGATTATATAGGATGAAAAGATAATTATCGCAGTGCATTACTGGAGTTGGTAGATAAACTAAAATAGTGCTGTGTACCGTACTTCCGTGCAGATGCATCCAAAATCACTTTTTAATGCGTGCCGGCTAGTATGCTACGTCAACTTGATAGTTGACCAAGGTGGGGTTGGTGCTTTCGCTGCGGCCGTACCGAGTGACGAGAACCAGGCCATCGCTTCGTTGTGACGCTGAAATCATTTATTACTTCGAAACTAAAGTTTAACTATTTTACACTTGATTTCAAAAAACAAAAAAAGAATTTAATAATGTTTATTTTGTGACTTTAATTTTTAGAAAATAGAAAAATAACGGTGTAAAACATGCTCTAGACTACACATGCGTCAGATCAAAAGAAACGGATGTCCACATTCACTTTAACGCATCAAAAAATGGCTCTAACTGCAACCAGTATGTGTTGGTCCTTCCGGAGGCCGGTCTATTTTGAACTGCAACTGGAGGCCGGTCTATTTTCCGTATGAGCTCAGCCAGATTGGCGGAGCCAGGCTGAGGTGATGCAAAGGGATGTTGTTTGATTGGTTGTATGAGATTGGACAGGCTGCGTAGAGATATTGTTTGGTTGGTTGCACTAGGAGGAGTATGGGATGGACAAATTTCAAACAGAAAAATCAAAAACAAATATTGAAACGAAAATTAATTCAAAAACAAAAATGAAATTTCAAAAAATCAAATACTGGAAAGAAAATAAATTCAAAAAACAAATACTAGAAAATCAATAAATTTAAAAAAATAAAAATAAAAAATCTGAAATTTATTTAAGACCTTGTACTTGAACCTACGGTTTCATTTTTTTTTTGTTTCATTGAATTTGGATGTCGTTTGAATTTTTTAAAAAAATTTGGAAGTTTAAAAAAGCAACTGGACTTTTAGGTTGCTAGTCATGGCAGTGTAAGGAGCTTTGCGTGTGCTCTCGCCTCGTCGGTTCCCGCGGGCCTGACTCGCGCATGGTGTCAGCATCGTTCGGGCCTGGCCGAGACGCCCAGCCAGACAACCAAATGCGTGCAAAGCTGCATCGCGTGGGCCTGGCTGGTGCTGGCCAGGCAACCAAACACATCCTGAGCTAAATGAATATGTTGGTTGAATACTTGAATGGAATATTAAACTAGACTTCAAAAGGTTTTTACATCTGTTTTCGAAACTAATTCGCTTCGTTTATTTTATATTTAAGAGGTTTAGAGACTTTAATTCACTTAAGTTTAATCTTTAAGCCTAAAGCAAGATGAACGAACACGTTTTACTTTCCTTCCAATCGACGCTAACTACGCAGTGAGATGATTAGATTATATAGGATGAAAAGATAATTATCGCAGTGCATTACTGGAGTTGGTAGCTAAACTAAAATAGTGCTGTGTACCGTACTTCCGTGCAGATGCATCCAAAATTACTTTTTAATGCGTGCCGGCTAGTATGCTACGTCAACTTGATAGTTGACCAAGGTGGGTTGGTGCTTTCGCTGCGGCCGTACCGAGTGACGAGAACCAGGCCATCGCTTGTTGTGACGCTGAAATCATTTATTACTTCGAAACTAAAGTTTAACTATTTTAAACTTGATTTCAAAAAACAAAAAATTGAATTTAATAATGTTTATTTTTGTGATTTTAAGAATTTTTAGAAAATAGAAAACTAACTGTGTAAACATGCTCTAGGTTACACATGCGGCAGATCAAAAGAAACGGTTCGTCTACATTCGCTGTAAGAGCATCCATACCAGAAACCTTATTTCCACAACTTTAAAACACTATTCACCACAACTCTATCTATTACCCTAAAATTCCTTCACACTTTACACTATACCCTAAAAGATTTCTTCACTCCACCAGAAACCCTATCCTCAGAAAGTCACAGTGTTTATACAGTTTCTGCTACGGATGCTCTAATACATCAAAAAATGGCTCTAAGTGCAACCAGTATGTGTTGGTCCTTCCGGGCCCAACAAACAAAACTAGAGGCTGGTCTATTTTGAACGCTGGAATTTCAAAAAAAAAAAACAAGAACCAGCTCAATTCCCAAGGAAAAAAAAGACCAGACTTTCCATTTTAGTCGTCAGCTAAAAAATGTTTGTGGCACTTCAATTGCAACCACAAACATCTCAATCACAAACTGGCGTGTACAATATACACTGAGGATGTGTTTGGTCGCTCACGCGCGCGAGCACGCGCGTGAGCTCGCCCGCGAGAAGCAATGCGGCGGCGTTTGGCGTTGCGTGCGTCAGCGCGACGTGGTGGATTAGCCCTGGTTGCATGCGCAGGCCGCCAAGGTCTGCGGCATGCAATGAACCAACGCACGGAGGCGCGCGTGGTCAACGATGCTTGGTGGCTCGGCCGCAACGGTTATTGAACCAAACACACGCTGAATATTTCAGACAAGTTTCATGATTCATGAGAGTGCCCATATTAAAAAGGATATTTTCTATGCTAAAATTATTTAATTATTTTTAAAACTGAACTTTGAAAGCTTTGAAAGATGACTTCGAGAAACTAGGACAGGTAATTGAAGTCAAATTTGATAATGTTTATCCCGTCGTTTCGAGATTTTCGAGAGATGGTTTTGACAAGTCAGAGTGTTTGAAAAGGTAATAAAATAATTTAAACAAAAATTCTGTGAAGAACATGCTTAAAGTGAAGTTGTGAACTGATCCCACCTCGGATGATTCTCCACATCTGCTTGCTCACATTTCCTCACCAAAAAAAAAAGGTAATCTAGCATCTGAGTGAGTGCATACTCATTTGACCAAAGTTATATGAGTTAGGTCTTGTCCTTCTTAGCTTAAGAGCATGTTAGATGTGGCTTAAACTTAACGGAAAAATTAAATGATTTGGTTATTTCAATCCAGCTATTTTTTAATCATAAAACCATTTTTAAAAGCTCTAAAAATAACATAAGCGAAGCGGACCAACTTCGATAAATAGATTCAAGAATCTCTCCAAGTTTAGCTTAACATTCAACTCATTTCAGTTCACCCACTCCAAACATGTTCTAAATTTAGATCATAACCTAGAGAAAAAAAAAGAGAGTTCTTTTTTACTATATAAATACTTTGGTGTTTTGTAACATTTTTTAAATATCTTATTTTTCTCAAAAATCTTAAAATCAACTTTTAATAATATTTTCGGCCTATGAGGCCTTGGAACCAAGAGTTCCATTCAGATGAATTGTGCCCATCTTTTAAGGGTACAACTGTACAACGTCGTTCGGCCTTATCCTTTCGTGGAGGTGACGGAAATGACGAAGGGTGAGAGAGGCAGCGACTAGCCTAGATCCGGCCGTCTTCCTCACTGCTGCCGGCCATCGGGCCTTAGCCGGGGTGGGGGAGAAGCGTATCTTGGCCGAGGGTTGTACAGAGGTAGCTTAGGGTTAGGTTTTAGGGGGATTTTGGCCAGCGGAGGAGGCGACAGGTTGCCTGGAAGGCGAGCTCGTCGGTGACAATGGTCTGCTCAACAGCCTGTGGTGCTACTAGATGCGGATTCTCCATTGATGATAAGAATAAAGCTGGATTTAGACCTCGGTGTTGGATCTAGGGAGGTTATGGTTGGAGGCATCGTCGGCTCCATGCGTGAGAGGAAAGAAGGCCTCTCCAAGCATGCTTGTTATGGCCTGAGGATGAGGAGTTTTTGGTGTTTGTGGTTTAGGGAGAGGAGGTTGGTTTGGGTTTTGTGCAGGAGGCTCCCACGCCAATGGGCTTGACGACGACCGTGGCGGGCGGCGGAGATGCCCACTCGGCCTCGTCGTCCTCGAAAGGAGTCACGACGGAGTGTCAAGCTGTCAGGTCTATTGCTGATGTTGATCTAAATCTCCATCCCCAACTAAGGGTGGAGTAGTAGGAGGCGTGGCTGGTGGCTCCGATGTCTCAGTTGTTCATCGGCGGCGGTGTCAGCGTGAGGGAGGATTGAGCTTGTTCTAGGTCGAAGCGCATAGGTTAGTGATCTGGGCATGTAAGCTTATGTGGGGGCCTGACCTTTGCCCACATCCTGATCTGCACTAGGCCTTGGATCAGTAGACTAGTGCCACAGTTACACAGCTGGATCATCTCATATATCGACCATTCATTCATTACATAACGGCGATCACCAGATCACAATAGTAGCAAGCGACATTTAAGTCTTAGTTACAAACCAAGTCATGATCAGAGTTAAAGCGGAAGTCTTGAAGATGCATACTTCAACAGAGTTTTATGCGGAACTTCAAAATCACACCAGCAGCTATAACAACACACGGTTGGCGGAACGACCTAAAACCAACTTTCTTCTACTCCTAGTCTTGGAAATGAGGATCTCCATCCTCATAGCAGTTGTAGGCATCTTCTTCTCCTTGGTCTTCCATGTCTTAAAGAGTATAGGTATGCGAGGTCAGTATCATCCAAACACTGGCGAGTTAACGCTCAACCTAATGCATTTAGTGGTAGAGGCTTCAAAGAAAAGGTTGGGTTTGTTTATTTGCAGAAAGCTAGTTTTGGAAATCAAAGCCTATAACTTTACAATTTTAACCAAATTTCTATATCAAGTTGAATATTCATCATAATTTCATTTCAATACTTATTCCCAATTCTATGGCCATTTATACGCATTCTGCCAAACGTTCTCCTCCACTCCTGCCATCATCTCCCGGGTGTGGCGCATCCATTGTGGATCACATCTCTAGTGAACCCGATCTTGTCCTAGCTGGGTTGCCGGTCCACGCTAGACTCACGGCTCCCTGCGAGTATGGACCTAGATCATCCCTCGGATGACGACATGGGACTGTCTTCACCTCAAGCATGATAGCAGACAAGGTATGCCCGCAGGTCGTAACTATCCTTGAATCCCAATACTTGCACTACTGCGCGATGGCCGACGCGTTGTGGTGTTAGGAACCATCCATGATGGTCAGTGACGTCATTGTGCATCCCTGATGCACCCGTCTAGGGGAAACCTTGTTTCAGTCCTTATGCACTTCATTCTTCGGCCTATCCACAAAGGGCTTCACCCTTATGCACTTCATTCTTCGGCTAATTGCACCCTCCATGTGAACACACACGATGTGGCGGAACCCCTTTGGGTAGCACACAACATTACGCGGATCTCATTGCGCTCCTCTTCCAACACTTCGTATGTGGGCGATTAGCTCCTCAATTCACGTAGCCCAGCTACTTCATCCCTTATCCAATGCCAGACCCAGTCCGTATTGCAACACATCACAACCATACACACTCTGGCATGCCAGGCCTCAAACTCAAAGTTATGTTTATGTATGTCATGTCTCGGTGAATCTCGGTTCACCGTTCTGGGGCCATTATGCCCGAAATGAGTAATAGAGACCTAAGCATTGCTAAGCAAGTTTTAGCACAGAATTAAGGAGTCTAATAAATTTTAGTATTTTTTCCTATCTCGGCTAAACAAGGATATGATCATCAAGACAATCATCAATTGAATCAAATGACGAATGACATCATCAAGGCGATACATTCATGGTAAAGCACTAACAAGTAAATAATCAGGCATGATATATCATGATTAAACAAGTAGACATAAATACTTAAACAGCATGCAATTTAATACTGTAAATAAAATACTTTACAAATCTGGGATTCAATATGATCTACTGGATATTAACTCGCCTTGGTCTTAAAGATCGAAGTCCTGGTTTGGTGTGGAATCCACAAACTGTCCCTCAGGATCCTCTACGTCTATACGAAGAACAACAATCCAAAATAAACACAATACAACGATAAAGAATGATGCATGAGATGCCATCGTAATCGCTCGTAATTGATCATCTATATATCTAATATCTATAGTGCTTATCTAGGAAGTTCCATGATCCTTCTATGAATTGATTATTTCTATCGCAACTTAGAGCGGTGATGCTCATGAGATGATGCACAGAGGTAGCTTAGGGTTAGGTTTTAGGGGGATTTTGGTCAGGTCGCCTGGAAGACGAGCTCGTCAGTGCTGCTAGATGCGGATTCTCCATTGAAGATAAGGATAAAGCTGGATTTAGACCTCGGCGTTGGATCTGGGGAGGCCATGGTTGGTCATCGTCGGCTCCATGCATGAGAGGAAAGAAGGCCTCTCCAAGTGTGCATGTTATGACGTGAGGATGAGGAGCTTTTGGTGTTTGTGGTTTGGGGAGAGGAGGTTGGTTTGGGTTTTGTGTAGGGAGGCTCCTACGCCGATGGGCTTGACAACGACGGTGGTGTCCTCCAAAGGAGTCACGATGTAGTGTGAAGCTACCAGGTCTATTGCTGATGTTGATCTAAATCTCTGTTTCCATCTAAGGGTGAGGCTGTAGGAGGCGTGGCTGGTGGCGCCACTGTCTCTGCTGTTAGTCGTCGGCGGCGTTAGCGTGAGGGGAGGATTGAGCTTCTTCTAGGTCAGAGTGCATAGGTTAGTGCTCTGGCCCTGTAAGCTTAGCTGTGGAATTGTCATGTTCATTAGGAGATTGTAAGGTGGAAGTCGCCGAAGGAATGAAAAGAATCCTTTTATTAAAAAGAACTGTACAAGAAAGGCACTGGGCCACTGGGGGGTCTTCAGGCGGCCCATTACTGCCCAAACTGATTCCGGCCCGACACCTTCCACCCTCATCCTCCCCAGCGGCCGCGACCCTCTTCCCCTCGGGACGGCGACTACACCGCCGGCCGCCGCCGCTCCCTCCCTCCCTCTCCCCCGGCCGTAGCCGCGCCCTCCCTGCCATTTCTGCCCTCCACTCCGGCGCGGGCGAGGGTGTGGATACACTCGAGTCGGAGTTGGTGCCGCCGCCGCCGCCGCCGCCGCCGCCGTGATGATGGACGAGGAGGAAGAGAACGTGGGGCCGTTCCGCCGTACCAGCACGCGGACGCGCCGCATGGCCACGCGCATGGCGTCCGCCCTCGCCAGCTCCGACAACCGCGCCCAGGTGCCACCACTCATTCCTTCCTCGATTTGGTTCCGCCAACTGCACTCTCTCCGTCTCCCGCTTGTTCATTTTTTTTCTTCTAACTCCTTTACCCTTGCTTTTGGTTCATACCATGGTTACTTCACTCTAGCACTGGTTGGAAGCTCAATAGCTTTCCTTTTTATAGATTTCTAGTGGAATTGATATGGATGTAACTTCAGAGACCCTTCTTTTTCCTCTCACAAGTGTGCACACATACCAACCCTAACAAAAAAGTCTAGACAAAACAAAAAAAACTTTGTTAATTTGTTGCTGAGTTATCAGTTATGAACGCTAGCCGCAACTAGTTCGCCCAAATTGTTTTCCCTGGATGTCAATCTGTTTTTCTTCTTCTGGAGTTTTGGAATTTAATTATTTTGAGTTGGAATGGCAAAGTAGACATGTTAACTGAACCTTCTCAATGATGGCAATAATTCTATTGATCAAGGATTTTCAGGATGATTATTCCTATGATAAAGTCGGAACATGGCTCTTTTTTTAGGGGGGCATGAAAGGACCATTAAAGGGTACACCCTCACATCGTGGCAAGCAGTTTGGGGGAAAAAAATGCATCTGAAATATTGATATTATTTTTAGTATTTATGGTTACAATACTTTATTGCATCTGAAATTGTTTTGTATCTTTTCTTGCCATTTCGATTTAGCTGCTTCTCATGTTAGTTTTCCCAATTGGCATGTCCCCATTTCTGTAATGTCATGCAGGCCGCATTAGCTCGTCTTGAAGCTCTTGAGAGTGATAATGCTAGGGTTGAGGTAGTGGATCTTAATGATGATGAATATGGATCTACTGATGAGGAAGACCATGGTCAGTATCCCGCTTCTTTCTCATTTGATTTCATGGTAACTGCTGTTGGTTCTTTTCAAGTTTTAAGGAAATTGCACGTCTCATGTTGGTGTTGGGATATTATATAATTGCCACAGTGCGATAAGAATATATGAATACAATGTGTAGATAGTAGGTACACATATCACAAGTTACAACTGAACTAGTGAGTATATTACTGAAACACAAAAATGCTTTTGCTTCTAGCGGTGATCACATATTCACACATATCAATTTCAGTATTTTACAGAAGTAGAAACATTCTATATTTCTTCTTCTTGTAAAGAGATTGATGACAAAATTAAATTGATCTTTGTAGCAATGGTCGTTCTTTGAAAGTAATGTGGCTCTAATACATTTGATAAGAACAAGAACCCAAATCACATGTGAGTTGTTTATATTACTGGCCTCTGTAATGCCCTTAAACCTAATGAGCTTAGGTATGTTTTGGTTCAACATGCTATAGCTTCTCTATTGTTGAGGATTGTGGGTTTGCTAAAACATTACATTCACCATATTTGGTTTGGCATTCAAATGTAGAATGTTATTTCAATGTAGGATACCATCTTTTGGACTGTGGATGCCCATTCAATTAGAATGCCTCATTCCAGAGAAGTATGACGCGGTGACCTAGTGGTAATATCATTTGTTTTCTACTTGCCTTTCTATAGTTCTGATGCAAAAGAAGCAGTCAAAGAACATGAAGCGCAAGACAAGGCAAGGAAAAGCTTTGGAGAAGAGGGCTGCAAGATCATTCATGGATGTGTTACAAGAGGTAATATTTAAGTAGAAGGGTTTGATGATAACTCTGCTGTAAATTTCTTTGTTGCTATGTTTCTTTCATAAATGAGAGGTGCTTTAAAGATTTTCACTAATAAATTGTAACAGGCAAATCAGGACTCCCTGCCTCCTCATGTGCCAACATATCTGAGGGCTGCTGTGGGACCACTGGGCACTTCATCCCGGCGCCATTACTGCTCAGTTTGTGGGAATTCTTCGAACTACACATGCGTCAGGTGTGGGACACGGTTCTGCTCATGCCGCTGTCAAGTTATACACAATGATACCCGTTGCCTGAAATTTGTGGCTTAATCCACATCTACAAATCTGTTGTACCTCGTGAGTTAGGTTCAATGTAATTGTTGTGCCTAATGATCTGTGCTTTGATCAAAGGAAGATCCTTACTTGTTGTAGATATTGCATAGGAGGCACGCTGACCAATATGTGAACAAATTATCGCAGCAGCAGCCTGCCAGGTAGCCAGTTAAATCTCTCACACACATGAGACCGTTTCCCCCCTTCAAAATGTTACACTGCTACTTGTTATGCAATGCAGTGGTAGATGTTCATTGTACTTCATTCGGCAGCTGGTTAGATTTCAGTGTACCACTCGGCGAAAATGTAACAAATTACTGCAAGTCTGCAAGCATATATATGAATCTGTCTTGTAGTCCTGTTTCAATATTTGAATTGCATTGAAATCTTTCTTAATGAATCAAATGTAGAGAACTAGACTGGTAAGAAATGTGAGAATCAGGATACATGCCCAAATAATCAGCAGAAGGTGGTGAGCAGAATGGCAAAAAGAACTCTTGATCTTTTTTAGCAGATTGGCAGGTCTGCAGGAGGTGCCTCCAGGGACTGCAGCTCTCCCACTCCATCCTCCACCAGGAAGGCCATGGCGAGGCCCCAGGTGATGTGCACGTCCAGATGGCAGTGCATCAGCCACACCCCGGGGTTGTCGGCGACGAAGCGAATGACGGCCCACCCGTTCACAGGCACGGCCACCGTGTTCCTCATCGGCGGGTCGTCGAGGTTGAACTTGGCGGTGTCGTTGGCGGCGTTGAAGTTGCCGAAGCCCTCGGCGAGGATGTAGAAGTCGTAGCCATGGATGTGGATGGGGTGGTTCTCCCCGGCGAAGATGTTGGTGCCCTGGAGCACGATCTGCACCGCGGAGCCGTACTTGAGCCTGTAGAGCCTCGTGCCCGGCACCGGCTGCCAGAGCGCGCGGCTGACGTTCTGCGCCGTGTAGTCGAACTGCACCGGCGGGGCGGCGGGAAAGTCGGCGGTGAAGACGCCGGGGGCGCCCTGGTAGTGCGCCTGGAGGAGGGAGAAGGTGGAGGGGAGCACGAAGGAGACGTTGTTGATGCTCGCCGCGAACCTCGTGTTGTTGGGCCCGCCGCAGCTCTGGCTCGGGGAGCAGTTGAAGAGGCCGACGCCGACGGTGAAGAAGAGGTCCTCGTCGACGAGCGAGGGGAGCTCCACCTTGCGGAGGCTGCGCAGGCTCGTCGTGAACGCGGTGGCCGTGGCGGTGTCGTTGTACGCCGGGAGGGCCGGCATCGCCGGGCTGGAGCCGGAGCCGGAGCCGGAGCCGGCGGCGCCGTAGTCGAAGATGGCGGTGGTGGTGGTGTTGTCGAAGGGCACGCCCTGCGCGCTGGCGTAGGCGCGGGCGGCGAGGTAATACCGGCCAGGGGGCTGGTCGAAGGTGACGAGCACGTCGGTGGTCTGGCCGGGGCCGAGCATGAGGACGGAGGTGGTGTACGGCTTGGTGTAGGAGGCGTCGGCGCCGACGACGGTCATGTTGTGGCCGGCGAGGGAGACGAAGAGCTCCGTGTTGAGCGCCGCGTTGATGAACCGCAGCAGGTTCGTCTCGCCGGACTTCACCGGGAACACGGTCGTGTCTGTCCGTCCGGCCACCATCACCATGCATGCAAGCATGCATCGCATCAGCACGTACGTAGCACCGAAATGAAGAATTTTTAAAATCGATGGGCATGGTGGCGGGTGACGTGTACCGTCGGAGGAGCAGTTGTAGAGGTCGCCGGGCTGGCCGTTGACGGTGAAGGCGTCGGAGATGTTGGGAGCTGCGCCGGTGCGCGTGGCGGCGCGCACCACGTCCATGGGGTTCATGTCCCACCACTCCCCTGCATTTTTTAACAAATGTATCAACCTTAATTATGTTTTGCATTGCTCTACATTTGTTTAAGTAAAGATGTATGTGGCTGATTGCCTTAATCACCAATCTTTAATTGCAATTACCTGTTCTTAAAAGAGCAAGAAAAAAAATAGCATACCAATGTGTTTAAAGGATGGGTCCAGCCCATACAAATATTCAACAGCTAAAGGTGGAAGGCTAGCATGTCCATGTTAGGCCTATTGTGGCATGTCGGCCACAATGACATGCATCATTCTTATTAAACGGCCAAATGATGCAGTTTTGATAATGCAATTCCAAAGTCGTAAACTTCATAAACGAAAAACCCCTAAAAGTGATACTTTGAGGAGTTTTTCTTGAAGAATACACACGCTTTTTCAGACAACGTACACACACATGCTGAAACATGAGTAAAGAAGGATCTTACATATACACAAACATGAATAGAATGATCAGTTTTCTAGCATCTTAATTTCTTGCTTTGGAGTATGTATCCATCCAGCTCCATGAATATGCTGGTTGTCAAAGATATTGTACGTACTAGCTACGCTTTTACATGTCATGTTTGACTCTCAAGCCTTACCAACCACCAACACAAAGCATGATTGACAATGATAAGAGTTAACACGCGGGAAAAGCACCTAAATTCCTTTGCTTTGCTTGCCCCACACCAATTCCTTCTCCCCCTTTCTGTTATCCCAGCACATTATTATATTTTTCTAGCTGCTGCCATCATTAGTTAGTTGCTAGTACTACTGATCAAGTAATTAAATCTTTTGTATCTGGGATCTGTACTACTTTTGACCTGTAATTAAGAGCAGCGTTTAGAGACAAAATTGCCTCAAAGCTGGCCTCAAGGCCTAGTGTAACTTTGTGCTTAGAGGATAATTGTGGCCACATCTAAGATAGGACCCACAAACCGTAATTAAAAAAAGCTAAAATTAACATCACTTACGACCGTTTTCTCTGGTTAATTAGTGGCTGACTTTAAGCTTAGAGGCAAGTGAGGAGAAGGCGATGGTAATTAATTGGAGGCATCCTCCAATCAGAAGAGAGAGTGTTGAGAGGCCCTAAGTGATTGGGCAAGTGTACATACACACATGCATGCAGGAGCTACATGCATGTGCCGTTTTGTTAGCGCAACATGGCGGTGGTGTGTCTTTAGGTTTTGTATTTATAGTTCTTTTACCTTTTCTTATTTTAATGAAATGACGGTGCTCCTGCTCTCGCTTGGAGAAAAACAGTAGATTGCGCGTGTACGAAACGTACCAAGCAGGATGGGTATCTCCTGGGAGGGGGTGGTGCCGGCGTCGAGGGCGAAGGGGTAGGGGGCGCCGTCGCGGGGGCGGATGATGAGCGCGCCGTAGACGGTGGCGCGGAGCCAGGAGCTGTGGGCGTGCCACCACAGCGTGCCCTCCTGCCCCTGCAACGTGAACCGGTACTTGTAGCTCTGCCCCGGCCGGATGGGGCACTGCGTCACGAACTCCGGCCCGTCGGACCACCCCGTCCGCATCTGCCGCACGCCGTGCCAGTGCACCGTCACGTTGTACCTCCCGCGGTTGATCACGTTCACGATCAACCCGTCCCCCTCGCTCACCTCCACCGCCGGCCCCGGGAACTGCCCGTTCGCCGTCGTGATGCTGTGAGCAGTGCACAGCCTCTTCACCGGCGACTCCCCGATCTGCATGCGCACACACACACACACGTATGAACCCTAATATACTAGCATGCTGCATGCATGCATATATGCTCTAGCTGCACGAATGGAGGACGGCGGCGGCGACTCACCACGAACTCATGGTACTGATCCTTGGCGACGGCCAGCTGCAGGGAGAAGGCGAGAGCAAGCCCCAAGAGGAGCAGGGAGCAGTGCAGCACTGAGCTTGGAAGCATGGCGAAGGCCAGCTTGCGTTTCTGCAGATTTCTGTCGTAGCTGCGATGGATCGAGCACAGCTACAGCTAGATCGCTTATGTGCAAGAACGCATCATATGGTGGATGGCCCAGCTCCCCTTATATAGGGTTCAAGCGATCGAAAGGAAGCGGCCCGGCCGATTGGTTTCTGTGGTTGGAAAGATTAGGTCTTGGGTTGATTCGGGTCATGAATATACATGATGACATAATGTACATGAGTTTTTCCACACTTGCATTTGCTTTCTTTGCAAGATTTTCAATTACCGGCTCGAGTTGATCCATATATTCATATATGCATGTTCATTGTTCAACGTGCCAATGAGTACAGTAGCAGACATGCATGCAAGTTGGTGCACCCATGTACACTGCCCTTCCATTTCATCTGAGTGAATGATCACTAGTAATCTTCCTTTATGGTTAGCTAGCTAGCTAGTCCTTGATTATTACTCCTACGTACCTTTTTGTTCCAATTTGTTTAAAACCAAAGACTCAAATTCTTAATCCTCTTAACTAGGGCATCCATAATAGTTGGAGGCAAGGCAATATTAGGGTTGTTTGGTTGCCGTATCAGCTCAGCTAGGCTATATGAGCTCAGTCATACTGGTTGGAGCTAAGCTGAGGTAATGCAAGGGGATGTTGTTTGGTTGGTTGCATATATGAAATTGAACAGGTTGCGCAGAGATGTTGTTTGGTTGGCTTCACTAGGAGGGGAGTGGGATGGACAAATTCAAAAGAGAAAAATGAAAACAAAGAAAATAAATTCAAAAGTGAAAATTAAATAATTTTAAAAATATTGAAACAAAAAAATTCAAAAACAAAAAATAAAAATTCAAAAAAAACAAATACTAGAAAATCAATAAATTCGAAAATAAAAATAAAAATATAAAAAATCTGAATTTTTTTCAATACCTTGTACTTGAACCTATGGTTCCATTTTTTTTTTGTTTCATTGAATTTGGATGTCGTTTGAATTTTAAAACATTTTGAAAGTTTGAAAAGTGTATATAGAAACTTGTTAAGTCAGTTGTTAGTCGTTGTTGGCCATGCGTGGTGCGAGCCTGGCTCGCGGAAACGGCCACCTGCGGCGTTTCCCTTGGACCAAGCCCGAACAGGGATTTTGCATGCACAGGTGCAGGCTCCGAGCGACGAGCGGGCAACCAAACACGTGTGGACCTGGCTCACGCGAGCCTGGCTGAGCAGGGGCAGGCAACCAAACACGCCCATTGTCTCTAAGGCGGGTCGAAGATTGACCTTTAAGGTTTAGAGACACTTCTTGCAATGGTTAGAGATAATATTACCTCTAAATTTGGGCTCACCGGAACAATTTAATGCTTACTTTGCTTGCGCATCCATAATTAGTTAGAGGCTGCCTCTAATTAAGCAGAATAGTCTCTATCTTGGATGCTCCTGTAGCATGTATGCATGGAACATTTCCAAATCTAAGGGCCCGTGACAAGAAAGAATTGCACGGTTAACAACCGTCCTTTTTGACTATTCAATCAAAGTATCAAAACCATGGATCTTTTTCTTCCAGCATAACTAACCTGTGGGTACTTTACTTACTGCTTGATTGGTCTTTGCTTCGCTTTGCTTTGGTAGGAGTTGTTGAGCTTGTGTCGCAAACTTTAATTAGCGTGTTGTAAAATTAATCACTGTTAAATTGACCACACCATTTCTACTTCCCAGCAGATCAAGTGCAATAACTTGAAATGTGAATTTGGTGGTTTCAATGATTAGACCTAAATGCTAATTATTACTTCGACGCATTTCATCCAAGTCATTTTGAATCTGAAAAATGGTCAGAATCCCTGTTCCATCAAATGATTCGTTCCCACGAGCTCTGATTGGCAAAAGTACAACAACATGCATGAGCTAACCACCACACATGCATGCTAATGCAGTGACTGTTCATAGCTTAGCTTAAGTAGGCAACCCCTTTTAGGCTTCAGTTGGTTTCTTGCAATTCAAGGCAATCTAAAGTCAGAATGGCAACAGCAGCAATAATCTTGACAAGGAAGGAACACGCCATTGGCATAAAAGGAGATTTGCTTGGTTGGAAAAGACTCAGAAAACAGCTTGATTCTACTTTGGAGGCATCTACCAACTCCTGTGCTCTACTGCTTGTCCTTCCAAAATTGAAAAGATGTTTCACATGTTGGTGTGTATGAAATGCATGGTCAGCAAATTTCTGTAACTTTTGTATCAAATCAAAATTTGAGTTCATGCCATTTCGATGTGCACTCCTCATTAACTATTATTATGTCCTACAACTTGATTTCATATTTTTCAACTTAAATTAAAATCAAAAGCTACAGTTGAAAATTTCTTATTTTTGTACAGGATAAACGTTGTAGCACTCTGTAGTTATTTTTACGAGACTTTTAGTGGTTCTTCTTAAAGCTTCTGAAAAGATTTTTTAAAATATTTTTTGCGCCCTCTAAACCCCTACCGAGCATACACAACTTTTTTAGATTATAATCTACCGATGGTTTAAGCCAAAAATAACAGGTCCTTACACTCTTGCAATATTGAACTGCTGAGACATATTCTGAATCTGAACAGTGTCGTGGGCGTGCAACATGTGAAGAAAATGTGAGACGACAAAGATTGAATCAGGCACAAATGATTGATTGAATTGGTTCTACAGTCGTCAGTTCAAACATCTGAATCCATAATTGCATATTATGATGCAGCAAACTGATTACATGGAGTTGGCCAGTTGGGAGGCAAAGGGAGTGTGCAGCTTTGCAACCAATAGGCAGATGGAGAGTGAAGACACACATGAATCGGCCATCATCCCTATTGTTTTAATTCTTAAGCATTGAGAGAGCTGATTGATGGAGCAAATTAAAAGGTTCTTAATTTTCTGTAAAGGGAATAATCGAATCAAAAGCACCATTCAGACAGCAGATTGACATGTTTGTCGCGCAAAGCTAGATATAATAATCACTGCTTTTGTGATGAGCTCACGACATTTCCCGACACCAATCGGCGAAACTTGCATTGGAATTCTAGAATTGGTTGACAGGGTTGCAGAATATGGTTGTCAATATCATCAATTGCCTTTCAGTTAGCTAGACCTCATGGCACTCAAGCTAGTACTTAGCTGGAATCTCTCTGCTAGAACTTCGATAACAATGAGGTACTTTGCTCAAAAAAAGATAAGAATGAGGTAGTAGTAGTAGTCATTACATTAGGAAGTAATTGCACTGTCATTGCTAAGATCTCAACTAATTGCACTGTCTTGGGTTAACAAACATGATCCTTTTTTCTGAATACAAGTAAACCGTAACATGGAACTTTTAAGAGCATCATGATACAGCTCCTTTCATCAGCGTGCAGCTTTCAGAGTTGAGACTTGAGAGGATCACTTCCATCAATTGGCAAAATGCAGCAGTAGCAGGTAGGGGGTTAGGAGGGGATATGGAGAGGATGATATCTACTTACCGTCTACCAACAAGTAGCGACACCCATCAAGTCTCTTTTTAGAAATTTCGACTCAACAGTCACCACGATAGCTATCGAACATGCGAACAACTAAACTGTTCAAGGTTTGTTTCTTCTTTTTTAAAAAAATTTCTGATGGGTGTTGAACGGTGAGCCCTCATCTTTGAGGACCATAGAGTTTTCAGCACTAGTCTATGTATCGGTAGGCAAGTGCACACCATTACATAACCGGTTCAATTGCATACAAGCGTTATAGAACTGTCTTAAATAATTAACTGAAATAGCGTCTTTTGGCGAATAGTTTACAACAGGACCAACTAGGCCAAATGTCATAATACAATACAAAAGGAGATTTAGAGTTTAACGTTAATATGAAAAGCTTGAAGATAATAAAAGATCGTCCAGTGGCTATGCAATCTTGCAAATGACTGAAGGACCGCCCTAAACTTCATCGTGACAATCATAGACCGGATCTTCATCTTCATGACACTCATAAGGATCCTAGGTTGATCTCTATCTAAAGAGTGAGTGAGTGCGAGGATAAATGCGCAATCAAACTGCACTTGCGAGTGAACACCCTACTAATGTAAGTAACGATAAGGGTTACAAAGGAAGGCTAATGGTTCTTTTATTTGTATAAAGCTAGTTGGAAATACCGGTAATACAAACCTATGACTTAGCTAATTTAAATCCTTGTTAAATAGTAGTATATTTATTAAATGAGTCGTGATTCCCATACTAACCTTCTATCCAACCCTTTCCACCTTTGTACCAACCCCCTTGGTACGACCACCTACCCCAACTTAACTACTTCTAATGTTCCAGTCTTCCTCCTTTCTCCCGCTATCATATTTCAGGATTTAGGTAGTCCCGTTGTGGATCACTACTCTATTAGATTGCCGATCTAGCAAGTGCATGATCTAGTTCACTTTCGGCGACGGCGCCCTTCCGCCTTCGTCTCAGGCTAGAGTTTATTCCAAGGTCTCCTCAGAGTACGCAACTAGACTCCACACCCGCACTACCGTACGATGGCCATGCGTTGTGTTGGACCGCATCCAATGCTTGTTCAAGTTCAAGGGCCACTTCTCGTCCCGCTTCTCATGGCCCGAGAGCCAGAGATCCACATTCTGCTCCCTGCCTTGATCTCAATCAGATTGTCGACCTCCAAGTCTAGATCCCACTCTAGACAATCACCTCATTTACTAGGTCCTCCTCGAACCACAACCACTATCACAACACCTTGACCTTCTTTACTGCACTATGGCTCAAACCCATACTTAGCATCCCATACTATCTAATTATAGACCTTCATTTCATAGTAGATGTGATATATACCAATTCATAGTAAGGTGTGAGCAGGTAAAGGGGTGAACTATTGTTCACCATTTATGAGGCAATTACATCACGTAAAAATCATTGATTAGACCTGAATACCTCTAAACAAGTTTTACTTAAGGACTATGAGTCCAAATTATCTAGTAATTGCCCTAAGGTTCCAAATGACATGATAATCAAAGCAATCATAAATGGTAATCAATCATAGCAAGGAACAGAACATATGTACAACATGATTAAGGAATAGATACAGCTAATCTAGAAGTTCAAGTTATTGCAACATATAACAGAGCATGCAATTTTTTAGTTGAATCTAAATAATTTATGTAAAATTAGGATGTTAACTTGTCTTGTCCTAGGGAATGTTACTCTTCCTCGGCATCTTCAAACCTTCCTTCTGGATTCTCAGTGTCTATTCGAGAAAATTAAGAAAATGCATAAATATATGCAAAAAGGGATGATGCATGGATGCATGACTTAATTACGATTATATACACCTAGCATACCATATCTTAATTAAGGTATCCAGGTTCCTACTACGTGTCATTGTATGGTATGCATGAGAATGCCCTAATTACCCTTAAGTAAAGATACCCATACTGGAAAATAATTTTTAGAATTATTAAAAGTGTTATAAATATTAATTCTATATAGCTCTTGTGGGCTTTCTATAATTTTGCTAATTATTACAACGTTAAAACTAGATTTAATATTTTTCTTAAGTTGTTCCTAAGTTGGAATAGTTTCTATGAAAATTTGGGAATTTTTAGAGTTCACTAGATATTTTTAATAAAGCTAATTGGATTTCTAGAAATAAATTACTAAGGAAAAAAGGTTTAAATAGCCTCTATCATTTTTTCAGAGCACAAGATTTAATTTATTCTGAACTATAATATTTTTTCTAAGTCCAGTATTACATCTGGTATTTCGGGAATTTTTCTACGATTTTTAGGTAGCTTAAACTATTTTTTTAATAAATAACTTTCTATTTCTGGATTTACTGGAAATCAGAAATCTTCCGAAAATCCAATAAACAATAATGGGCTCGGCCTGCTACTATGCGGCCTAGTACACGCGCGCGCCCTGTAGATGGCCCGCCCATAGCTGCTCTAACCGGTGGGCCTAAGGCTTACCAGCTGTGGGCGCAAGCGACCGATAGGTAGACCTTAGGGCCCACATGTCAAGGTGCTCTCACGCCAGATACAAACTACACCACTAGCTCTGGAAGTCGTATTTCGAAGGAATACGTTACGTTTCCACTAAATCCGACATGGCCCACATGTCAGTGACTCAAGATCAGTGCGAGTCAGGATTTAAAATGTGCTAGGGGTTCCGTGTGTGAGTGGCTCAGTCTCGTTGGCAACATCGGAGTGATGTCAGCGAGGCAACGACTTCACCTAGTTCTTCGATCGAACCATGGCAAACCTACGGCGAGGTACTGGCAGCGCTACGGTCCACCATTTTAATGGTTCATGGTCGGAATAGGTTCGGCTAGCGGTGGCCTAGGATGTGATGGCCAGAGCATCGCCAGCGGCGAGCTAGAACGGCGGCGCCGTAGGCGTGGGCGATGGAAAGTCACAAGAGAAAGGTTCTACAGCAAAGGGCAAGGACACTGGTCAATTTACTGGAGAGGGGAGCACCTAGGGACTAATAGGAGTATACCTGAAGGGGTACCGAGCTTGGTGAAGGCCGGAGGCCGGCTGTCATTGTGGGTAAGACGGCGGTCAAAGCAGGAGTCATGTTGCCCGGGAGCTCCGGCATACCTAGGCAAAATTGAGGGCAGGGTCATGAGGGGCGACTCCTAGAGAAGTTAGGGGCGTGAGGAATCGGCCGATGACTTACTGAGGCGCCGGTGAGGCGAGAGGGGAGAAATAAAGCTCAGTGGCGAAAATGGCGAAGGGAGGAAATTAGGTGTGGGAGACCAATTTTCAATACATAATACTGAAAATTGTTCTCCTCTAATATTACAAATGTTAATCCAGAATCAGTATATCAACCTTGCCATGTTATTTAACTATAATTTAATGTACAATACAATACCAAAATTGTGGTATTATACAGACCACTTTATATTTTGTGAATTTAGGAAATATCTAGTATTCTAAGCCAAAGAGTTCCATATCCTCCGTGGAAAAATCAAAGTCGGTATATACAGCGGAATAGGGATCTGTTCATTTAAATAAACAGTTCCCACATAGTGGGTAAGTACGTCAACAGTACTTGCAGGTTTTCATAGGAAATAAAATATTAACTATATGCAAATTTTTTCAAAGAAGGGTAAGACTATGATTTAACATAGTATAGAATGTAATATTTGAAGACTTAACATCTACAATTCAGAATTGTTTTCTAAAATATTTAAATGAGTTTGTAAATTACTATCTCCGTTCTCCATCCTTAACTCATCTGACAAACATTATCTTTTCTTAAAATTTATGGATTTATTTGAATAGAACAGGCATCACCCAATTTGACATAACATCATATACCTAAAGTGAGGTCCATTAATGATTTTGTTATCAGCTCTACAGAACTTGCCTAGCTTTACCCTAAAATGGTCGATAATACGGATGGACGGTATTTATGTCATTTCTATTCAGAATAGTCTAAGTTTTGCAATGTTTCGCACAAGGCGCAAACATTAAGGAAAAACCCTAGCGATATTGGCCTCCGCACAGACACAACCGGTAACATGTGAATCACTTGGCCCAATATCCCAGAACCTGGCAAATGCCTGGACAGCCGGTAACATGTGAATCACTTGGTCCAATATCCCAGAACCTGGTAAATGCCTGGCCTCCACATAATCATCATCGGTGACTACTCGGCCAGCATCCCAAATGCTCAGTATTGCGAAAACACTAAGGCAATACCTCGTCCATGCAATTACTCATCTAGTAATTCATGCCTATACTTTTCAAATTTTCGGTCTTCTGTGCATCACATTGTCTATCCAAAGACAAGATGAATACTATCCTACCTGTTGAAATAATCATATATCTTGTTTTTCCTACACTAAGGTATTATCAGGTTTAATCATTTTTGGGTGGGCTTTTTGTTGTGGGGTTTGGAATATCTATTCTACCTAAAATGTTAAATACCATAATTCAAATAAAGGATAATTCACAAATAAATAACTAGAAAATAATGCGATAAATATATGATAAATGGAACTTGGGAAATCAATATGAGTCAAAGGATAGAAAACCTGTTTTCTTCGGTGGCCTGATCGAATTCAAAAGTATCTCCCGGATATTCTTGTTCAAAGGATCCGGAGGTGATCAGTTCATCGTCTATACGTTGCAAATATAGAAAAAGAGAAGAAATACCAATAAATATTTAAATAAGAGTTGGAGGAGTATTATGCATGAAAGGATGGAAATATATGAAAAACTCGGGTTGAAAAATTCATAGGAGGTTATAGGAAGCTCACAAAAATATAAAATAAATTTCTAAAAATCTAGAAATATGAGGAGAATCCAAATATGGACTAAAATTGGTTGTTTTATGTGATAGATGATTTTGGAATAATGAAGACAAGGTATTTTCTTTTAGGGAATAAATAGGAGATTAATTTGGAAAATTCTAAAAAGTTGGGGAATAATGGTAGAAACTTAATTATGACTTTTTGTGAAAAAATTTCATGCTAAAAATAGGAGAAAATTTGGGTATGTCACATTAGGTCGAGCCACGGGCTTAAATGCAGGGGAAATGATCGGCGGGGCGATGGAGGGAAGGTCCATGGCGAGGGCTTGAGAAAGAGCAGTGACGGGTCGAGGCGGCGCTGAGCGGTGCGGCGCGGCGATGATGGTCAGCATGGCAGTGACACTGCGGCCACGGCAGAGCGCGGGGCGTGAGGCGAGCATTCGTACGACGCCAAGATGGCCCGGCTGCCTAGTGCAGCTCTGGCCCGTGTTGTGCGTAGTGGCGACAGAGAGGGACGGTGTCACGCACGGGAGAGGGGCTAGCGCGAGCAACATGTCAGGACGGCTAGTGGCGCGCTCAAAATGCGCATGGGGCGCGTGCTACCCGCAGGGGTAGAGAACGAGAGAGAGAGAGAGAGAGAGCTAGATGGGCCGGATTGGGCTGGGTGGGCTGGACTAGGCCTAGAGGGGCTGAGCGTGGGCCAAGCCCAAACGAAACCCGAAATTTAATTTTTAGTTGAATTTTAAGTGAATTGGTAAGAATTGAATTTAAATTTAAAAATTTCCGGATAGTGTATAGTAAATACTTTGAATTTGATTCAAATTTGAGAATTTCAAAATTTCGTCTAAAATGGGCTGTTACATGAACTTGAATGCATGTAACAGGTGAGTTGTTTTGTGCAGAAATGGTCATATATACTGTTCTGTTCAGGCAACAAATTCAATCCTAATATAATTATTGCTGATTAATTACTTGATTAGCAAGCTAAGGGTGTGTGGCTATAGCGCCTAGAAAAGATAAGAATAAGTGGTTTGGTAAATCATATATCGTTGCTTCTCATCTCCCCCTTCTTCCTCCTGGCTCTTGCGCCTGCAGGCTGCAGCACTTGTTGCCGTCGCCCACCCTCACCTGGGTTCGCCTGGCGCCTCGCGGACGCTGGTGAATCTACGTCCAGATCCGGTCTCCGTAGACGTACACCTTCCTTGGTACTCCAGATTAATCTGAGCAGCTGAAGAAAATGTTTCCGTGTATGCACTGGCAACAGATTGCTTGAGTTCACTGGCGTGTGCGCGGCAGACAGCTCTAACAACCCAAGCACTGCGTTTTGACAATTTGATGCAGACGCGCAGCCTGAAATCTTTCAGGTTGGTGAATAACGGCACCGGCACCTGCACCTCTAGAAAGCTAGTCTATGCCCTTTTCTCTTTCCAGTTTGCGTGCTTCCGGAGATATTCACCGGTTCGACCAAATGGCCATGTAGGGTAACTTCAAAATCCGTTTGGAAAATTCCTTTTTTTTCTGAACATGGTCATTGACCTATTTTGGTCTCTTAACTCTAAAACCGGATTCACTTGGTCCACAAAATATCAAAACCAGGCAGGTCCTTTGAGTCGTGAACAAGTTAAATGTGCTTTGACCTATCAAAGGTAGTTTTACCTAAGTGTTATATATATTTTTGCATAATAATATTTTATGAAACCCAACCTAAGGCCTGGTTCTTTTCAGCTTAATCTAGCGTAAATTATAATCTAAAAAAGTTGCAGGCTCTCGATAAGGGGCTTGGATAACCCAAACAATTTTAAAAAACGGTTTTGTGAGTTTGAGAAGAACCACTAAAAGCCTTATTTGAGAGTGGCAAATATTAAAATCCTTCTAAAAAATGGCTACAAAGTGCTACAACATTTGGTTTATAAAAAAGACAAATTTCCGGCCGTAGCTTTTAATTTTAATTTAAGTTAAAAAGGGCAAGGCATAAATTTTATATTTGTATTTCTAATTATTTTACAAGCTCATAAAAAATTTTCCATTATTTTACCACGTTTTACCAATTTTAAAATTTTCTAGCATTTTTCTAATAGTCATAAAAATAAGAAAAATGCTAAACAATTACGTAAAGTTCACAAAATTATGTGAAAAATTTTATGATATTAGGTAATCATAAAAACTCAAATATATATTTAATTTATATTTTGTGAAATATTTTTAGGATTTTATTTAGGGATTATGTGATTAAGTGATCATAATTTGCTAAACAATTGTGTTTTGAGTTCAGGAACCAGAATAGGTCGAAGATCATAGCTTAGGAACTTAAATGATGCCGAACGCTTCAATATTCTTAGGATTTTGTTTATTTTTCAATTTTAAATTTGATTTTAAAATTATGAATTTGCGCTGAAACTCCCTACTGTTTTTTCACATCGAAACTAGTGAATGTAGAAAATTTGTGAATTTTGGGAAAGTCGAACCTGATATGCATGTTGGGTTTAGTCCCACATCTATTATTGTTTGCTGCGGAGCACAACTTAAAAAGGTGGGTTGTTCATCACCCATCAGGGTAGTCTTTTGGGTTGAGTGAGTCTAAGGTCTTAGTTGTGGCTCCGATTGGGCCTTTGGATGTAGCAGGCCCAATGGGACCTGGGCCCGGGACTATGTGTTAGTCTCGGAGGGAGTCAGGTCACAGTGGGCCAAGAATTGGGCCAGATTGCAATGGGCTCTAAAAGTGGTATTAGAGTTTTAGTCTCAAACCTGAAACGTCTCAGGGTCGCATAGTGTCGGGCTAGGTCACCTAATGTGTGATGGGAGTGATTGTTTAGTTTAGCTCTACAATGGTTATTGGTTGTGTCAGGGAGTATAACTTAAAAGATGGGGGTGTCCATCACCTATTAGGCTAGTTTTTTGGATTGGATGTGTCTAAGGTTTTTTGGGTTGAGTGGGTCCAAGGTCTTGGTTGTGGCTCCAGTTGGGCATGTGGACGTAGTAGGCCAAATAAGACCTATTCTTGGGACTATGTGTTAGTATTGGAAGGAACTAGATCACAGTGGGCCAGGAGTTAGACCGGATCACAGAGGACTCTAACAATGTACTACTTGTATTTTGGAATATTATTTTCTGGGAGCAACTGGCAATAATATGTCACCTCAGGATTGCACTGGTCCAATCACACAAAGATATGTGTTTTGCACACAGAGGTGTGTTTTGCAGAAACAGATATGAAGGCTGCTATGAGTAGACAAATATCAAGCCTGAACGGAATGGAGATTGCTAAATCCCGACCGTATTGGATATGTTAATCGTTTTGTACAGGTCCCAATTTTGCTCGTCAGCACAGAACCGTCTCATGAAAGTTTCGATCTCACTTTGTTGGTCACCTAGTCATGGTTAGCTGAAGAAAAAGGGTGTCATCTTTACATGCTTTTTTTTTTTTGATAAATCTTTACATGCATTTCGGTGACATGACAGCTGACTCAACCTTCAGTTAACTGGTAGGTAGGTTCTCTTTGCTAGCTCACCTGAAAGTTACTGTTAAGATGAACTTTCATTCTTATCGGTAGGTAACAGGTATGTCTTAGATTAATCTTACCTGTATACGGTTGTTACTCTTGAGTAATCCAAGTGTCTGGTTTACTCCAAGCAGTGTATAATTCTGAAACATGACACATATGTATCACGCTTTATGGCATGCATAAGATTGCAACAAATTCATTACCAAATCACCATCACATCAAGATAGACAAACACAAGATGGACACTCTGGCATAGCTGCATACACACAGCATACATCCTCGCGTAGAAAGGATGGCCACATAACCTGCTCTACCCTATATATGTGTAACCAAGCTGGTGAGACAACCAACCACCTTTGCATCAGTTGCCCTATTGTCAAACAGATTTGGACTCTTGTTCTCTCGGGTCGTCCCTTTGAGCTCATTGAATTGCCCTCCACCCTACGTTCCTTGCGTATCGTCTTTATCTGTATAGTGTGGAACATTTGGAGGAAGAGAAACATGCGTATTTTCAATCTCACATAAGTTGGCTGGTAAAATCCAAGAGAACTTGGCCCTTTGGGACATGGCAACTACTCAGGTTGTAGTCCTCAATATCGCGTTGTAATCGTGTTGTAACCCTATCAGCTTAGGAGGCCTATGTCGGGTCTCCTACAATCTTGTAAACTATTGTTCTTTCTTTTCTAATAGAATGACATATCTCTGCCCCTTTGGAGTATAAATCGATCAACTAGCAAGGTCTTGTACCTTTTCTCTTTCATCATTCATATTCCGCTAGTGCAAATAACATTTGCCTATACAAACTTCTTCAAAACAACGGTGATTGATAATTGTACTATTGTTTACTTAGAGCTAACACTAAGCTTTCAAATAGATCAAAGAATTACAGAAAATCTATGGTACACAGCACGGGTAGTATAGGGTGGTGATATATCTTGGATCTAGGTGTTCATTTAGGAGAGTATTTTAGTTTTTTATTTATATAAAATTACGCTGTTGCTCCCTAAATTTGTAGCGAATTCTCATTTAGCCCTTGAACTTGAAATTTACTTTTTCAGTCCCTTGAACATTTTTCCGTTTGCACCATAGACATATTATTGCCGTTAATTGCTTAGGTGGTTGCCGATTAACGGAAAACTAACAACCATATCAATATTTAACGGTATCCATGACTGTTTTGTGCTATGGTGTAAATAAATGAAAGTTTAAGGGGTCAGAAAAGTAAATTTCAAGTTCAGAGGCTAAGTGAGACTTCATTACAAGTTTAGGAGGTAACAATGTAATTCTCTTTTATTTACGAGTCTTTAGAGGTAAGAAAGTCAAATATTTCACCATTACTCTGGATCACCATTCGACACCTTCGGGGCTATTGGCGCTTCTTGGTAGGTTTATCCCTCCATATCAAGGTTAAGTGCAACAAATATGGTCCATTGATGCACTTCTTAATAAATGGTTGAGATGCCTGTTAAGAGAGGAGATGACACACAAAACCCTAGCCAGATTTCTCTCAAATTTGAGTATTTGTTGCTGTTGTGAGAGGAAATGAGAAAAGCAACACGCAAGGATGAAAGTAACATGTCGAGATCAGTTTCCTGCGTAATCTTCATTGAGCCTTTGATCAAAGAGGCAAACACGGTTGGATCAGCTTCACTCTTAAATCAGTTTGTTCTACTTTTGTTGCTCTCTGATTTATATGATTGAATTGAATATTTGATTAGTGGAGAAACAAATTTGAGAGGGTTAAGTCAGCTTGGGTTGCAGAAAAGTTAGAGCGCGCAATCTTAATAGTTGATCAGTTTAAGGGACCAATAGTTGTCGACTGGATCTGAATTTATTACAACATGTTAGGTACTCATTGAGGTACATTCTTGCTTAAATCTCGTGTGCTCTGGATTAGTTGTTTGCAAGGTATGACTGAAGGCTAAAGTGGATAGAATTATCTTGGTCTGTTTTACCTTCTAGTTATCCTTTGCTAGCTCTTGTTATGTGTGGTTATTGATGATGATTATACCAAGTTTGTAACTTGAAAGGAGTGTTGATGCTATTGTAATCTCTATAGGTTCTTACAAGACTATTCATACCCATTGTCGCAAACAGTAGAAATTTAAAGTGGATTGGTTGGTTCGGTGGTTTTCACGAGAAGATTTTTTTCTACTTAAATCATTGTATCAAAAGTTTCATCTTAGGGAAAAAAAAAAGGTTTTGATTGAGACGATGTTTCCAATTGCTTCCTTTGGCCACCACCGTCCTCTTTGCCAACTCCTTTTCCCCGCAAGCCGTTCGGAGCCGCCTTGCTCTGTTCGGCTCCCGTGCTCCTCTGTTTCTCATGATGCATCTGTTTCTTTCTCCTCCATTAATGGTTGGGCCAATAGCATTAGGGGTATAAAAGTAAATCTTCGGTTGGGCCACACAGTCTTGAGACGTGCATATAGTGCATAATGACCCACTTGCCCGCTTATCCTTTTGTTTACCCATTCTGATTTCCAAACTTTACAAGTACTTCATCTAAATACCTTACATACTTGAAGAAGCCTTTTGTTTGTAAAACTTTACAATTCTTGGGTTATTTATTACCTCTTGTTTTGCTGTCGCAGACCAAACATACCTTCAATAGTATGCTACTGAGGGCATCCCTATCAGCTTCCCTAAATTCGGATCTCTGTATCCCTTCTCTAAACCACTATTCATTCCTTATATTTTCATTCTATCCAGCAGAGTCTTTATCCTTGAAAAAATATAGATACAAGAGAGAGAATCTCTAAATATAGAGACTCAGAGAGAATCTCTAAATTTAGAGACTGACATAGAGACTCCGCTGGATGGATATAGAGACTGAGGTAGAGTAGCAACAGTGATAGAGCATGCAAATAGAGACTCTACTGAACTTGCTCAGAACATCTCCATGGGTGCTCCCTATATCTCCATATACATAATTCCCAAAAGTTTCCTTCCCTAAATCTCATCCGGCTCCAACAACATTCTCCAATTCCTACTCTCTATTTTCTCCCTCTTATATTATAATGATTTTTTCATAACACCTTTCCCGAACGACTATTTCCGAACGGCTATTATCAAAAACTCAAATTTGAAATCCATATTTGAATTCAAAATCAAAACTTTAATTTCAAATCCCCTAATGCTAGAAAATTCCTAATCCCCTACTTTCTCCTTTTCCTTCTTTTTTTTCCCTCTTTTCTTTCTTTCTTCCTCTAGCGGTGGGCCTTCCTTTCCCTTCTTTCTTCTTTTCTTCCTCTCCTTTCTTGTGTTAGCTGTGGCCTCCCTGTCTACATGCCTATATTTTTACTATCTCCAACATCTCTCTCCAAATCTCATTTCAACAGAAATAATATAGAGAGAGGAGAAAGAAGGACGCTGCAAGATAGGGTGTGGGCAGTGACGCAGGTGTTCAACGGAATGATAATATGGGGAATGAGAGATTTTGGTCCTAAAAACACTTGGGAATTTTGAGTTTGCTTTTAAAAAATTTTCTTGCCAAACGTTTGCAAGCTATTAGATTTTTTAGGAATTTTTTAAAGATTTTTTTTCTGGATTTTGGAATTTTAGGTGGTTCAAACCGCGGTTTTTCTAAACTGTCCCATATCCGTTTGATGATTAACCACGAAAACCATGGTTAAACCATCGGTTTTTTAATCCATGGCCAGGACAAAGGCAATATTTAACTAAATAGCATGGACATTTATGAAACTCTTTATAAACATTTTGAAAACTTGGTTCAAGGTGCCTGGAGGGAGACTTGGAATCGTCAGGGTCCATCAACAGCATAGTGCCGAACCTCTGCTTGGTCGCCATAGCGGCAGCTCCTTTATTGGTTAGCGACAATGGTAGCTCCTTCATTTCTCACACACGCAAAGCGAAAGCAAATAAATAACCAGAAATTTTAAATAAATTCTAAAAACATAGAGGTCTATGGTAGGATTTTTTTTAATGAATTTAGAGCAATTTTCTGACGGAATTTGGAGGTAGGATGAAGCAATTGAGAATTTTGAGGTGTTTGATCAAACGGAATAAAAGGAAAGACGAGCTACAGGCCGAAGCTACAGCTCACGCCTCAAGCTCACGTCATTAGAGCATCTCTAATGGTGCCATTTCAGCTAGCTATAAGGGTGCTAGCTCAGCATTTTGCTTAGGTGGAAGAGAGAAAGAGAAGAGAGATATAGACTAACTATTAACTTACAACCAGGCTATAACTGATTTCAAGACACTTATTATCTATTACATATGGGCCAGTATTTAATATTATAGATAATGTTATAGCTAATCTATTGGAGAGGTTGTCTACATGCTATCTATAGATGATATGATTATTTCTTATAACTAGTGCCATTGGAGATGCTCTTAGCATGCTATTAATTAGACCAACACGTAGGGTTAATATCATGCCAGACGATTATTCATTAGTTTTGATGTCTCACTTATTTAATGTTTAAATATAGCCACAAACCCATCAGCTATATCTGGATACCTCAATTGAATGCTACAACTTACTGGGACTAACTTTCCTGCTTGGAAAGAGCAGATCCTGATTGTCCTTGGGGTCATGGACTTTGATTATGCACTTAGGGAAAAAGCTCCCATTGCATCGGCCGCTAATATTGAGGATTTTGATAAGAAAAGTAAGGTCTATGAGGTTGCTAAGAAAAACTAGGAGTGATCCAATTGCATGTCTCTCATGATCATGAAAAGCACAATTTCAGTGGAGATTAGGGGATCAATTCCCGATTATGATAATGCTGCTAAGTACCTAGCATCAAAGGAAAGAAGTAAGGGGGTTAAGAGCTCCTCAAAAGTTTACGCCAGTACACTGATCATGAAGATGTTCACCACTAAGTACAATAGTGCTGGCAGTGTTAGAGAGCATATTATGACTATGAACGATATGATCGTGAAGCATAAGGGCGTGGAGATGGCGATTTCTAAGGGCTTCCTAGTCCACTTTATTATGACATCACTTTCTACTGAGTTTGGTCCATCTAATATCAAATATAATACTTAGAAGAAGAAGTGGTCTATAATTGAGCTCACAGCCATATGTGTTCAGGAAGAGGAGCGACTATAGCCGAGGGTAAGGATTTTGCTCACCTTGCCCAATCGACCTCAGAGAAAAGAAAGGTCAAAGTTGAACCTAAGCCTAAGAAAAAATTATGTTTTTCTCCAAAGTCTAAAACAAGCAAGTTAGAGGTTGAAAAGTCCAAGGCTGCTGCTAATAAAGGCCCTAAATGTCGCTTTTGTAAGCAAGATGGGTATGTCATGAAAAATTGCAGTTGCTTTAAAAATGGTTTGACAAAAAAAGGTAATGATAACATTTCAATGGTTGATGAGTCCCTTTATGTTGATTTTCTTCCTAACACTTGATGGATTGATTCGGGTGCCATTGTGCACGTCACTAATTCGTTACAAGGATTCCTTACGGTGAGAATGCTTCAAAGCAGGGAGCAAAGTGTTGATGAGTGGCTTCACCCTTTGTCTAAATAACGTAATTTATGTTCCTGCCATGAAGAGGAACCTTATTTCTGTTTCTCTATTAGAGATATTTCACCCTTAGACTTCTCTGACTCAGACCACTGTATTGGCTATATTAATGGAAAATACATTAAGCAAATTAAGAAAGGAACCACATGGAGCACAGGTCCTTTAGAATTAATTCACATTGATACCCGTGAACCTTTTCCTATTATGGCAGTGGTTAGATATGACTCTTTCATCACGTTCATTGATGATTTTTTTTCCAGTATAGGTATATTTTCCCATTCACGATCGATTTGAATCACTCGATAAACTACATTATTCAGATGGAGGGTGAAACCACTTCTCAACACTAGTAGAATGGTTCTAACGGCTTCAATATGATCCTCCTATCTGTTTGCCGCTCTAAGACTTCACTCCCCCTTTCGAAGCATCCTCACAATAAGGAATCCCTATAAGAAATTAGTTATGTGCACGGTGACACTAGAATCAATCCATCATATATTAGGGGGAAAATCAGAATAAAGGGACTCATCAACCGCTAAAATTTTATCATTTCCCTTTTTGGCAAGCTGTTCTTTAAAGCCACTACAATTCTTTGCGACGTGCCTAGCTTGCTTCCAAAAAATGACATTTAGGGCCTTTATTAGCCTCTCTGACTTGCTTGTTTCAGCCTTAGGCAAAACACATAATTTCTTCTTAAGCTTAGGTTCGCCTTTGACTTTTCTTTTCCCCGAGATCGATTGGGCAAGGTGAGCAAAATTTTTACTCTCAGCTGTAAGCCACTCCTCTTCCTAAACACGCATGATTGTGAGCTCAGTCATAGACCACTTCTCCTTCTGTGTGTTATAGTTGATTTTAAATGGACTAAACTCAGCAGGAAGGATTGTCATAATGAAGTGGACTAGGAAGCCCTAAAAAATTGCCATCTCTATGCCCTTAACCTTCATGACCATATCGTTCATAATCATAATATGCTCTCTAATGCCGCTAATATCACCATACTTAGTAGTGAGCATCTTCATAATCAGCTTATCGACATAACCTTTTGAGGAACCCTTAAACTGCTCCTCCATTGATGCCAAGTACTTGGTAGCACTATTGGAATTGAGGATTGCTCCCTTAATCCCAACTGATATAGTGCTTTTCATGATCACGAGGGGCATGCGATTAGATCGCTCCCACTTTTCCTTAGCAGCCTCATAGACCTTGGTTTTCTCAGCCAAGTCCTCAACACCAGCGGCTGGTGTAGTGGGAGCCTTTCCTGTAAGTGCATAATCAAGGTACATGACTCGAAGGATGATTAAAATCTATTCTTTTTAAGAAGGAAAGTTAGTCCCAATAAGCTGTTGTATTCCATCAAGGTACCTAGCTAAAGCTGATGGGCTCATGGTTGTATTTAAACATTGAATAAGTGAGACATTAAAAAATTAATAATCATGTGAAAACATCATAAAATTAAATTAATAAATAATTGTTTGACATGATATTAACCTTGTGTTGGTCCGATTAATAACATGCTAATGACATATCCTAATTCGCATCACCATTAGGCAGAAACAAAAAAGGAAACAAAATTAATGCATCAGCAAAAAAATAATTTTAACATCTCATTACTATAAACAACTATAGTCAGATCACAATTATGAACTATCAAAATTAACTATATTATTTTCTAGAAATAAATCTAGTGCCAAATTAAAATTTCTCGTTGGCTCTATTTTAATTCGGTATAAATAAAATTTAAAATAAATAAATTGCTATATTTAAAAATTATAACAACAATTTATTATTATTATTATTATTATTTCGGCCATGAATGCAATGTCGGCCCAATGCGCCGCCCATCTAAAGCCGTTGGGCAGCGGCCGGCCCAGAAAAGGCCACACAACGAGCCGGCCTCCTAACCCTCCAAAAGTCAGTCCTAATCTGGTCAACCACCCGCGAAAACCAGATCGAACGGCGCACGCAGCGACGCCGGCCCCGGCGAGAGCGACGCAAGTAGCCGCAGCTGCGCGCGACCACAGTGGCAGCAGCACGGCCGCGATGGCCTCCGAACGCGGCGGCAACATGCCCAGCTCGACCTGCAAAGGTATGAATCCAGCCCAATTTGGCTTGATTTTTCCTCGACATGGGGATTTAGGGTTTCGGGATTTGGAGAAAATTTGTGATGCGACCAGATAAGGGACTTTATTTAGTGTCTTTCTTATGTATATTCACCCCGAATCAAGCTGGTTATTATGTGAATTCGAGAGAAATCAGGCTAATCCGAGCCTAAACCGTGCTTAAAGTTCTTAGTTCATGAGGGGAATTTGGGGAAACAGGTTAATTATGCGCGATCCATGCGATTAGAAGCAACCTGCTCTGATACCAAATGTCAACTGAAAACGTAACGATTAATTGTTGCGCAATTAGCCGCTGGTGGCTGGGCCGCCCCTCTAATTTATAGTGCTGACTGACTTAGGATCGACCATTTTGTGTTTAGCTGCCCAGTCAAAGGCGCATTATGTAATTAGCCGCGAGGACAGTTTAACAAATCCAATATCCTTTGACATGCTATCGATCGAGATCCATCCATAGCATCATTACCAAATGGGATATCAAACATTAAAAATTTGACATCAAGATGAATGGATATCGGTGTATTAATGGTGCCACAGAATGCAGAACAAGAGAAAAAAAACTACGATAAAATTCTTTTCTTTGTGTAATGCGTATCGTGTAGGGCATTGATTGCTCTTCTAAGCTCTCATGGCATTGGCTGGAAAAAGAATGGAGCAGTGACCTCAGACGCGCCCTCCGGTGGCCCCCGTGATGAAGGAGAGCAGGTTGATGGGGCCGCCGCCGCCGGCGGCCTGGTCGGGCTCATCTAGGAACAGGTCCTCGGGCACGCGGAAGGCGCCGTGCGCGCAGACGAGGGCGGCGCCGAGGGCGAGCGCGGAGAAGATGAGGGAGCCGACGGAGGTGAGGAAGACGACGAAGGCGGAGGCCGCGACGAGGCCCCCGAGGGTCTCCCGGTCGGAGAAGGTGCGGCCGCAGGCTGCGAGCGGGGGCGCGTCGGCGGGGCGGAGGAGGTAGAGGAGGCACCAGGCGGCGAGGAGCGCGAGGAGGGCGGCGAGGGAGAGCGGGTGCGCGAGGAGCGCGGCGGCGAGGGAGAGCGCGACGACGGCGGCGTAGTTGACGCGGAAGTAGGCGAGGTTCTTGCGGAGGCGGGAGGTGGCGTCGGAGAGGGACTCCGGGCGGGAGAGCGCGGCGCGGTCGAGGAGCTCCGGCCAGGGGCGCGCCCCGGAGAGCGCGCGCTTGGCGGAGTCAAGGAGGCGGCCCAGGAAGGCGCGCGTGGCGGCGGGGTTGGCGTCGCCGGGGAGGGGCGCGGGGGGCGCGGTGGCGATGGCGGTGTCGACGGCGGGGAGGACGGTGGTGGGGAGGAGGGGAGGGGAAGCCGCGGCCATGGCGCTGGATCTCTGGGGGGATGCGCGTGCTGGATCTGAGGAGAGGTGGAGGAGTCGGTGTTTCTTACAAGGCAAGGGAGGAAGGTGGCACCCACGCGACGGGTCAACGCATCGCCTTTTTATTTTTTTATTTCTTCCAAAAATAATAAGCGGAGACGACGACGACTACAACTTGCAATTTATTTTGCTTTAGTATTTTCTCACATAAAAAGTTAAAAACACTGGGATGTATGGATGCATTTTTGAAAGGATTTTCTTTTTTGAAAAGTTCCGAAGGAAGGATTTTCGCGTGTAATTATGAGATTACCAGTACATGGAACCTAATAGCATCTCCAACATAGCTATAAAACACTATTAATTTATTTGACTTTTTAGGGATAGAGCAGCTGTTGGAGGAGCAAATTTTTTAGAGGATATAGTGTAAAACATGAAAAATTTTAGAGGATAGAGAAGTTTTTTTAAAAAAGATGTGGCAAATAGTATTATAAAGAAGAAATTATAGAATAGCTAAGAACATCCGTAGTAGGTACTCTATAATATTGTAGGTTGGAATAGAGTAGCTAGTGTAGAGAAGGAATCTTTTATGTTGTAATCTAAAGTGTGAAGAAATTTTAGAATGTTAAATAGAGGGAGTAGTGAATAGTGTTATAGAGTGGGAGGATAGAGTAGCTCATGTGAATGGTCGGAGGGAAATGATCTAACCTCCGTGGCCAGAACCGATGCATGTGTAGTTTGAGGTTACCGGGGTATGGAACCTAGTTGATGTGGCGGGAAGCGATAGTCCTGTAGTCACTAGTCAATAAACTATAATATAGTCTATATCTAATTTCAATAGATGGTCACTAACCCTATTCATGAGGTCCAGCTAATGCAACCCTGTTCAAGAGGTCTTCCACAAAAATGCTGCTGTCAGAAGCATGGCGTTTAATATTTGTACTGCAATTTAGATCTGTCGTATGGTGCTTCTTTTTCCTTTAGCTTTGTTTCACTTACAAACTTGTTGTTTCTGAGCTTCTCCTTGCTGTAAATTTGTTACGCCGTTACTGATTTCTCCTTTACAAATCGAATAGCAGTGCCACCGAATTTTCGGAAAAAGATCTCGATCGATCTATACCGTAAAATACGGATCCACTAATTGATTGTACACATTTATTTCTCCAATTAATGTGACATTCTAACCAAGAGTGACCGTGGTGCCTTCTTTTACCCTTCTTTAATAATATACAAAGCACAAAATAGATTATATTATTTCTTGTAAAATTCATGCGCCCCAAACAGGTTCGAAAGAAGTGGCTGCGTTTGTGATTCTGTTATTTTTCAAGGAGTAAATATAATATAAAAATGAGTGCCAATCAAGACGAAGGAGGATCAAAGATAAGAGCAAGTAGGAATTTCAAGCATCCTTGCAAGTGCCATGAAAGGTTAAACACAGCTTTCTCGGTACTTTGGTTGATGTATCTTGATGCAGCAGCAAAGTCTCTCCTCTCTCAAAAAAGAAAATAGCAGAATTTTTATTTAAAAAAAGGTTAGGTATGGAAGCAATGTGACAGAAAATGCAACCAGAAACTAGGAATCCGAACATGGCTTGTTAGGTGAGGAACATTGGCTAGGATGCATCTTTCTTTCAACATCAGTTAGCTTCAAGTCCACCAAAAGTTGCATACTTGAAGTGCACCTAACTCACATTATACGCAGCTTTCTACCTTTTGAAATTCAGGCTCAAACACACAGGGAATGCCATCCTTCGCAAAAGGTTTGGCTTTATCAACCATTGCCTTCTCTGAGCAACGAACAGCTTTGACTTCAGGAAGGAAGCAATGCTAGCAGTCTAGCACTCAGCTTCTTGTTAACATCAGGGCTCAGCCTCCAATGGAAACCAGCCCACCAAATGCCGTAGGCACTGACCCCTTGAGAACAACCATCACATACTGTGGGAGGGTGAGCACTCAAGTTAGCATCTCCGTGATAATGCCGATCGGAGATAGCCTCTTTGTAACCAATCAAGTAAATATCATTGTTTTAAGAAGAACTAAAAACCAAAAATTCAAACAGTCTAATTTCACTGGTTCAAGTCTGACTGTGCAGCCATATCACATCTCCAAATCCACATAGCAACAATACAACACTTAAGAGCTTTGTTAGAACTGGCTTGAGCATTATAAAATAAACCAAACAAGTCATTTTCTTAGTATAACTAGCTCCCGAAAGAATAGCATGTTTAGAGAGACAGTTGGGAAACATGGAACTGGCGTGTACTTTGTGTAAAAGGATAGCAAAGGAAATTTGAAAAGCTTGTAGGTGTGCCATGTGTGGTATCAGTAAGCAAATAGAGTAAAACATGCGCCTTTGGCGGATTCACATAAATTTAAAGTTACTCCAAATTTTTTCGATAAGCTGGATCCTGGATCAGAAATTATTGAGAAATACCAAAGAAAAAAATATAGCCATAGCTTGTAATATGTTATACTTCTAAATTGGAAAGACAAGCAAAGGAAGTCAGCATGTATTTCCCAAAAGACTATGGACGCTGCTTGTAAAAGGAAAATCTCTAAGGCAAAATAAATTCAGAAAAAACAGTGAGTACAGTCCATTGTTCCACATGTGGCCTTTCTTTAGACAACAATTATAACCTCCTTAAAGATTTATCCTGGTGCCGCATGACAACGGCCAAGAAAGATAGAATGTGTGAAGATTTCAAGATTCTTTTGAGGAATGAGCAGACGCCCTTCTTGGTTGTCTTCAGGTCTTCAAGACTTCACATACTATGTTTCTAACTTTTAAGATTATCTGTAAATGGCTGAAGATGTCAAGCATGTACATCTATTACTACTAGCAATATCTGATCTTTCTGTAAGAAAGACAGGTTTGTTCTGTTTCATCCCTTCTCCATGTAACTTCCCCATCCATCTCAGGTTTAAACACACCCATAGGAAATTAGCAACTAATAGTTCAGGAAACACCCTTGATGCTTATCCTCTTGAGGGAGGAGATAAGGAGATTTGAAGAAAAAGAATATATTTTTACACTATCAGGTCTTCATGGTAGTGATGGATTACAAGAACTATGAAGTTAGTCGGTGAAGGAAGTCTATTTGCAACAACTGCAGACCTAAGATTCAAGTTTATCATCCGTTCTTGCGAGACTAGCGATGGCGCAAACGTGAACGATTGCCCGCAGGAGTGGGCAAAACCCCATCCTCCCCAAGAACCTGGCAGACTGAAGTGCGCAGGTGCAAATCTGAAGGACGAATGCATTCAATCGATAAGATGATAGGAGAAGAAAGAAGGTAACCTACAGCAGATAAAGAAAAGGGGAGGGAGGGCCAGGGTTCAGAAAACCGATCGGGCCCCCGAAACCGCCCTCCTGGCGGGACGGTCTTTCGCCAAAAACCGCCCAAAACCGGTAAAAACCGTTTAAATTTAAAATCAAACGGCAAATAGGCAGGGCGGTTTTTAGCCGAGAAACCGCCGGTTTTGGCGGTTTCTAGCTAAAAACAGCCGGGAAAAATGGAAAACCGTGGAAAATGGAAAAAAAAAGAAAATAGGTCTAAAAAATTTTTAAAAAATTGAAAAAAATCATAGATGGGTGAGATATATGTGTTTGTAATTTATTTAATTATGGAAAAATTTTGGAACAACGGTTGATAAATATATGACATATTGAACATGTGTATATGTAGTCAATAATTTGAACAATGTAGTTTCCAACAAAAATGTCAATACGAAGTCAATTTAAACATATGAGTTTGAACATATCAATATGAAGTCATAATGTAATATGGATGGTAGTTTTCAATAAAAATTTTACTCTTCACGGGTGTCCTGTACATGCGATAATACATCTCAATCAACTTTACTCTCCTAAACCCAATTAGGGGTCTTAATTTAAAATTTTGCTTCATACAAACCCTTCTAAAAACCATCTAGTTTTTTATAAGATTTTTTCTTAATTTTTTTAAAATTAAAATTCAAACTCAAATTTTTGAATTTGACCGGGCAAAAACCGGTGGTTTCTCAAACCGCCGGCCAACGGTTTGGCGAGAAACCACTGGTTTTTGCGGTTTTTCGTCGGTTTTTGTAACCCTGGGGAGGGCTAGCGCGCGCCGCGCACTAATAAGTGCGAACGTACAGAGCTGGAAAGAAATTGTCAATACCGTGGGAAGGATGCACGCGTGTGACCCATGCGTGGCCTGGGGGAGGACTCGGCCACTCAGGTGAGAATACGAGCTTGCCCTTGGTCTCTAATGGCGGAGATTCGCCGAACAGGGGAGAGACGGTTTTGCTCTCCAACCCTTGTCTAAAGCGAATCTTTGGGCATATGTGGGAACATTCAGATCTGGCTTCCGCTAGGTACCCCTCTTTCTCTCTCCTTTTCTCCGCATCCGGACCTAGGGTTTCCATGAGGTTTAGCCAAAAGACCTTTGCAGAAGTGGTGCGGTCTTCACCTAAGAGATCAGATTTGATGGCGGACTGGGGAGGAGAGGGTCTTACAGCTGGTATGGAGGAGAAAGAGAGAGAGGGCGAGGTAGATTTGGGTATGGGAGAGGTCTATGTCGCCTCTCCTGGGTCCAAATCCCTAACCAACCACGGGTTGTAGAGAGGGTGGGAGATTCGCATGTCGTGGTCGCTGCGAATAGTGATGAAGAACCTGATCGAGATTGGCTAAACTTGGGGGCGATGGGGGATAAATGTGAGAAAAATGTTGAGGTTGAGGGAGGATGCAGGTAAAGGAGGGAATGAGGGTAGATGGGCTCACCGAGCAGATGTGAGCTAGAAAGGGATCATGAGAAGGGCGCCACATCTGCTTAGCAAGATCAAGAATCTGAGTGGGATCCAAAGAACAAAGTGGCAGAGAAACATGAACTGAATCAAGTGGCAAGGTTAGTCAATACAATGCCTCATGTTCCTGTTGTATATCGTGTGATTGGTCCCTATTATTGTTGCAATCGGATGGGACATGTGGCTCAACATTGTAGGATGGCGATTTTTTGTGTACGATGTGGATTGGAGGGACATATGTCTAAGCGATGTTTGGAACGAAAAGAGAGTGATTATGTCCCTAGAATGTGTGGTTTTGCTTTGGAGAACCAAGGTTTTTTTCTACATTGATGATGTGCCATCTGAGGTGAATGCCAGAGAATTAGCTTGTACTGCAGTAATATCAATGGTTAGAGGCAATGTCACTACTAAAGATATCGAAATTGACTTCAGTACTATTTTAGGGTCGACCTAGAGGTGCATAGCTCAATCTGTGGGTGATAATCAGTAGTGATGAGACTGCCTAGTGCCAAGAGAGTGGAGGAACCGGAACAATATAAGGAAATGAACATGAGATTAGTTAATACCACTCTGGAAGTTACCAGATGGGTGGAGGGGATAGGGTCAAAAGGAGAGTTACAGGAAAATTGAGTTAGAATTAAAAATATTCCTCTAAACAAAAGATTTGAAGAAGTGGTGTGCACTGTGGTCTGTGGGGGCTCTGGTGGAAGTAACTGTGGAAATTGACAGAACCAGCCTCCTTAAGCTAGAGTTTGTTAGAACCAAGATTGCATGCAGAGAGATAACACAGATTCCCAAGGTGGTACAGGGAGCAATTGGAAAGTTCTTTTATGACTGTGTGTTTGAGGTTCAGAAGGGGAACTCGCAAGATAAGAAGGGGGTCTTAAGGAGGCTATTAAGGTGGGGGATACCAGCAAAGGTGGACTGAGTAACATAAGTGATAAGGGTGTGAAGGGTCAAGAAGATCAAAACATGGATAAGAAATGTTCTGTTTTTGACAGGATTTAAAACTCAGCCCCTTCAAAAATTTCTTATGACAAAGGTAAGCAGAAATTTGTTGATAAAGAAAACTTACATACAACAGAAAGTGAGGATGATGAAGATCTGTTATTCCAAGAAGCTCTGGAAATGTCCAAAAGAAACCAAAATTATCCTAAGCAGTCATTTAGTAGAAATGGGAAGAGCAATACTCAAACACAACAACTCTAGTTGGCTAAATGCTATCATATTGTGGGCCCTTCAGATGTTTATGATAAGACAAATGTATATGAATATAGATCATTCTTGAAGGGACAATCCTGTGTTAGAATTGAAGAGATATCTCCTGGAGAAACATCAGAATGGCAGAAAAAGATAAAAATGGAGAGTGATCAGAATACTATAAGAAATGAGATGACCAAAGAAAACACGGTGACCGATGATGACCATGAGAAAATTGAGGAAGTGGAGGGAGGATCTGAAAGAGAATGTAATAGATGTTGTGGCTGAGGATATTACTCAGGAACCTAGTTAGCTGCATAACAAAGCAAGACCAACAAGGAGGAGTTCTAGGCTGCAAAATACCAACATCCCAGTGATGGTGAAAGCTAGCTTACTGGAAAAAAAGGAAGAACTTTAAAGGTACTACTTATAACAGAAATTCTTTTGCTGCTCTAGATAATGATGAAATTGTGTCTCTTGCTAATAATATGGTGGTGGTAATCAAAAATTGTGAAATGGGGAAAATAAATTTAATTAAAGATCTAGAGGTAGCAAGAAATGTGCCGTACAAAAAAATAGGGATAATCTTGATAAAGTAGGAGATAAACAAACACAAGAAAAAAGCATGAGATTTTATATTTGAATTGGCATAATGAGGAGATGTCTGATGATAATGAGTTCACTCCTGTTATTTGGAAAAAAAATAAGAAGGTGTTGAAGAAGTCTTTGCAGCTTGGAGGACTAGCTGCTCACACCATTGGAAAGTCTGGTCAGAGGATTACAGACTTTCTAAGAGGGACAAAAATATAAGAACTTAAGTTTGACATGAAGGGTCTCTTTTGGAATTTCAGAGGTGTGAATAAGAAAGGGATGGAGGCTATCTTGAGAGAAAGATTCCGGGATTTTGCATTTGACTTTGAGGGGCTCTTGGAAACCTAGAAGAAAGAGTATAAAGAGGCTTTCTTTAGAAATATAGACATGAACAGCTTGTATTTTTGGAAGTATGTGGAATCTAAACTAAAATCAGGGGGAGCGTGTTAGTAGGAGTAAAGATGGAAAGATTTGAGGTGTGTTCTTGCAGCCTAGGGGTTTATAATGTGAAAATGAATCTTTGGGGTAAAAAGCTAAAAAAGAGTTGGTGGGTGGTTGTAGTTTATGGGCCTGCTCAGGAAAATGATAAGATTTCCTTCTTGGAGGAATTATATTCTTGTTGTGGGAATATTGACTCCTCTTTAGTAATGGGGGGAGACTTTAATATTTGGAGATGTGCTAAGGACAAAAAGTAAAAATTGGAGAGTTGTCGAGTTTCTCAACGCTCACACCATTGGAAAGTCTGGTCAGAGGGCTACCAGACTTTCTAAGAGGGACAAAAATATAAGAACCTAAGTTTGACATGAAGTGTCTCTTTTGGAATTTCAGAGGTGTGAGTAAGAAAGGGATGGGGGCTATCTTGAGAGAAAGATTTAGGTATTTTGCATTTGACTTTGTGGGGCTCTTAGAAACCTAGAAGAAAGAGTATAAAGAGGCTTTCTTTAGAAATATAGACATGAACAGCTTGTATTTTTGGAAGTATGTGGAATCTAAAGGAAAATCTAGGGGGGGAGGTGTTAGTAGGAGTAAAGATGGAAAGATTTGAGGTGTGTTCTTGCAGCCTAGGGGTTTATACCGTGAAAATGAATCGTTGGGATAAAAAGCTAAAAAAGAGTTGGTGGGTGGTTGTAGTTTATGGACCTGCTCTGGAAATGATAAGTTTTCCTTCTTGGAGCAATTATGTTCTTGTTGTGGGAATATTGACTCCTCTTCAGTAATGGGGGGAGACTTTAATATTTTTAGATGTGCTAATGACAAAAATAAAAATTGGAGAGTTGTAGAGTTTCTCAACTCTCCAATCTATTTATTCATGACTTTGCTTTGAGAGAAATCAGTTTAACTGGTAATCAATTTACTTGGTCTAACAATTAGCTGTGTCCTACCTTAGAAAAACTAGACAGAGTATTCATAAATAATTCTTGGGAGCATATGTTTCCTCTGGTCAGTATTAAGAAACTTCCTAGGACACACTCTGATCATAACACCCTTGTGCTTGATTTTTTTTTTTGGGGGGGGGGGGCAAGAAGATTGAAGGGTTCAGTTTTCAGGGCTAAAAGAACATGATTTCCTAGATGTGGTGAACAAGATTTGGAATGTACCTATTAGGGGCCAAAATGGCCTTGATGTGTTGTTTATTAAGATGAAGAGAGTTAAGAAATTCTTGAAAGGATGGGGAGCAAATTTGTATGGGCATAGTAAAAAAAGGAGACAAATTTTGCAATATCAGCTAGGTGTAATTGAAGATAAAGAAGAAAATGACTCCATGACTCTAAGGAAAGGAGACTAAAAATAGAGATTACTTCTAAACTTCAAAAAATGTATGTGGAAGAAGAAATACTTTGGCATGAGAGAGCCCAAAATAACTGGTTATTAAATGGTGATAATAATACAAGATATTTTCACATGATTGCTAATGGCAAAAGAAGGGGAAAAAAGCTATATCTCAATTGGTGGATAATGATTCAATCGTCCAAGAGGGTGAAGCCCTTTTGAAACATGCAACAAACTATTTTAAATCTTTATTTGGCTCTAATTCTGAGAGATGCTTCACACTAGACCCTGGTCTGTGGGATTCTGATAGTCAAATAATGGAAGAGGAAAATATGTATCTCACTAGACCTTTTGAGGAGGAAGAGATTAAATGCTCCCATTTTGGGATGGGTAAAAATAAAGCTCCTGGGCCTGATAGTATTCCTATTTAATTTTATTAAAAGTGTCGGGACATTGTAAAAGGGGATATAATGGAGATATTCAAAATGTTTTATGAAGGTAAACTGGATATTGCTAGGATCAATTATGGAGTCATTGTGCTCTTACCCAAGGTGGAGAATGCTAAATCCATCAAGCGGTACAGACCCATCTGTTTGTTAAATAGCTTATACAAATGGATTACTAAAAGCCTCACTAATAGAATGGAACAGGTGGTGGATAAGCTAATAAGTGAGTCTCAAAATGCTTTCATTCCTAGGAGATCTATAATGGATGGGGTGCTAGCTTTACATGAGATTATGCACTACACAAAAGAGTGGAGGATGTGGGGTGTTTCTCAAATTGGACTTCAAAAAAATTATGATAAAGTAAACTGGGAATTTCTCATATCTTGTTTAAAGCTGAGAGGTTTTAATACAATGTGGTGTGACTGGATAAGAGAAGTGGTGACTAAGGGCACTCTGTTAATAAAAATGAATGATGGTAAAGGTGATTACTTCAATAGCTCTGGGGGAGTGAGACAGGGGGACCCTTTATCCCCTTTTCTTTTTAACATCATTGTTGACTGCTTAGCTAGGATGTTCCACAGAGCCCAAGAGAGGGGGATTATAAAAGAATTGGTGACAGATCTAGTTGATAGAGGGGTTACCATCCTATAGTATGCAGATGACATAATTGTGTGTTTGCAAGACAATTTGGAATCAGCTAAAAATGCTAAGCTATTGCTCTCTTTGTTTGAACACTTATCTAGTTTGAAAATTAAGTATGTTGGAGTTCCTGTTAGTTATAAAAGGATATTGGTGAAAGAATGGGAGACCCTGGTTAACAAAATTCAAAATAGATTGGGAGCTTGGAAAGAAAAATTACTATCCATAGGTGGGAGAGTGACCCTTATCAATGCTTGTTTATCAAGTAATCCTATATACACTATGTCTATGTTTCTGTTACCTAGGACAGTTTCCAAGAAAATTGATAGAATCAGAAGGGATTTTTTGTGGAATGGTGGGGGTGAAAATAAAAAATATCATTTGATTAAATGAAGGGAAGTGACTAAGGCAAAAAATAAAGGAGGCTTAGGTATTCAAAATATGGAATATCTATGGAATATCTGAATGTTAGTCTTCTTTGCAAATGGTGGTGGAAACTAGAGAATGAAAGAGGCCTTTTGCAATCTCTGGTTAAAACAAATACATTAAAGGTGCCCCTGTGTCATCAATAACTCATAAGAATACAGACTTCGCCTCCTGGTCAGACTTGCTTAAGATTAGGCGGTTCTATGTGCCTCATAGGAAGATGTTGGTAGGGGATGGGAAAAAAACTAGCTTTTGGAAAGATCCATGGGTCAAGAAACACCCTCAGAAAGATATTTACCCTGATATTTTTTATATCTACTCTCATAAAGACATTTCAATGGCTGAACATGCCAGGAGGGGCTCGTGGCCCCTAGTGAGGAGGTGGTTTTCTGATACCCAAACCAAGACCTAGTCAGACCTGGTAGTGGAAATTGATAATATACGTATGAGCGAGATAGAGGATAAAAGTGTTTGGAAATAGAGTGCTAAGGGGTCTTCACAGTGGCATCCATGTATAACCTGCGTAATGCAAATTTTGGAGTTTGTAATCTGGCACCGATTTGGAAAACCAAAATCCCTCTAAAAATTAAGATCTTTGTTTGGATGCTAATCAGGAATGTGATTCTGCCCAAACATAATTTGCAGAAGCGGAACTAGGTTGACAATACCACCTGTGAGTTTTGTAATGAAGTCGAAACATGTGAGCATCTGTTTTTCAAGTGTCGGGTTATTAAAGTTTCCTGAAATATTATTGCTAATCTGCTTATTACCAATGAGGTGCTCGGAAATACTTCTCAATATTTTGTTTGGGCCAAAAAGAATCTTCCTTTGCACAGAAGCTTGCGTGTGTTTGGGCTGGAGGCTATGACCTGGGCAATCTGGAACAAGGGGAATTCCTGCTATTTTGAGAGGAAGACCTTGAAGGACCCATTACATCTGATCTTTCTTGTTTGTTCTTTTCTGTGATGATGGTCAGGTCTTTTGAAGGCGGATGAGAAGGGGCTTGTTGATATGGGCATTAACAAGATTTTTCAGGTAGTCAAAGATGGCAGGAGCAATTGGAGGAGCGCAAGAAGAGAAGGATGGATGCTGATGGGATGGGGATGACCGGATGCTCGCTTTTGACTAGTCTTCTAGAGAGCTATATGGGGTGGTGGCTTGCTCCATCTGTGTGCGATTTTGGATGATTCTCTGTTCTGTTCTTGTAAAAGTGCTGTTATGTACGGTGTTTGTCCAGGTACTTTATGTTTGTTTCCGCTATTGGTAGGTGTCCGTGAAGGAGGGGGAGGTATGAGGTCAGCCTATCCTCCTTGAGTGGTTGCTGTAATAATGGTCAAAATATGCTTGGTTGTTTCTGTTTTTGTTATGCTTCACTTTTTGCAAAAAAAAAAAAGAAAAGAAAAGAAAAAGGGAGGGAGAGGCGAGGAGGGTAGGGGGCGCGTATGGCCTCCGGCTTGCCAATGATGGCGGCGATGGCCTTGGAGGCGTCGGCGCGGACGGCAGAAGTGTCAACCCATCCAGGTTCACGTTCGTCGACACGTTCGGGCAAGGCATCCTCCGTCCTCCTCACTCCTCTTCTAGTCGATGAGCCTCCTGGAGAGGAGAGTAGAGGAAAGAAACCCTGGCCACCCATCACTCTCTTCGTCTCTTCTATATATGCCACATTGTTAGTCCTACTTGAATTTAACAGAATCTTAGGGTCATAGGAACCCACCAATGTAGTGAAGCTCCAAAATTTCAATGGAATTCCAGCATTCCAATAGAGCCTGAAACATGTCATCACATCTATGTTACAATATAGATTTTTTTCCCTTGACTTCTATGAGCTATCAAAGAGAGTACATTCAGGCAGAAACTTCAATGCTCAGATCAGTAATACTCCCTCCGTCCAAAAATGATCTACGTTTAAGCTATAGAGACAAAGACCAATGTAGTCCATTTACTCTGCATCGTGTGAGTTGTGCATCGTTTCGTGATCCTACATGCAAGCCACCAATAGCGGCCAAGCATTACTTTCCTAGTTGCATGCTGACGCATGATGATTCGTAGTTGCATGCTGGCACATTAAATGTGCATGATATACGAAGAGGCCACTTACTGATACGAAGATCATTTCTGGATTTCTTTATTTTGCTAATACGAAGATCATTTCTGGACGGAGGAAATAGCTCTTTTACAGTAGAAAATACAATGCTCCGCAAGGTATCCAAAACACCTATATTAACTTTTTTTAGCACTTACAACAACTGCTACTACCAAGCAAGAGAATGCCTCCTCTTTTAAACATCACCACATCATCTATGTATCTACATTTGACCTAAATCGTAATCTCCCTCTTGATAACAAAGCCTAGTCAGTAAGTTTGCAATTCCTACAATCTGTGTACATCTAAATGACCTTTAACTGTATATGTCGTCGAAGTTGAGATCTCATTTGTTCCACCGAACCAAGGACATCAGAAGATGGTTAAAAAATTCCATCTTCTGGCCAAATTGCCTACGCACGATCACCTCTTGTCGCTTCACTCAGTCTCTGACCAGATGAGTTTCCAGGGTCCTCCTTTGCTCCGTAACCTGCACAACAGAAAATTACTTGAAGTCACCACGGTTTATTCTTTTCCAGTTTGCAAGAGAGAGAGAGAGATTGGAAACCTCCATACTACCTCCAGAACCCAGCAACTGCTCGCAAACTCATAAAAAAAATGAGACCAGCCCAGACACCACTGAGACCAAACTTAGGAGCCGCAACAAGTAGGAATGCTGATGAGACAGTTCCCACGAAAAACTGAGCAATGCAAATACCAAAAACTTGTTAGAAGTTAGCATTGCAGCGCGTTTGGTGGTGACAGCAAAATGGGGATGAAGTAGAACAAGAAATCCAGACCATAGAGTATGCAGCATATGCAAAGTCAGATACACCATAGTAGAGCCCATCAATCACAAAAGCAACAGCGTTTATCGGCTGAGAAATAGCAACAAACTGCAACATTTCATATTGGTACAATGAGTATCATAGTATCAAGCTTTACTTGTGAAGTCAGGTATTAGTTCCAGTAATTCTCATTACCCAGACTCCAGATTCTGCAATGCCCAGAACTGCTGGATCATCTGTGAACAGTGAGGAAAAAGATCCAAACCCAAAAAATAGGATAACAGCCAATGCAATACCAGTCATACCTCCGATCTACATAACAAAAGATATATGAACAAACATCTTACACCTGGGGGTTAGGAAAAAAGACAAGTGCAGCAGCATTTGTGGATATTTCCATAAAATGTATTATTAACCTGCAGAACCCTGTATAAAACCATCCGGGCCTGCTTGTAATTCCTTTTTGTATATTCAGTTGCAAGTAGAGCCTGCAATGATTTATGAATACTTCATAAATGCAGGCAAAGGTAACAGGATAGAGTTCAAATGACCAGGATAGGTGTCAAACGACACATCCTATATATGTACATACCTGCCCGGCAAGAGCTAGTGCATCGTTGAGTAGAGAGATTGTCAACCATACTTGCAAGCATAACTGATGGCCAGCCATTGGAACAGGCCCTTCCCTTGCAGCCAGGGATGTTGACAGCGTCATGGTCAGGAGTACTGCAATGGTCCTACCAATCAGAAGTCCACCTACAGAACTGTTCAAGTTAAATTGGATACCATATCCATCTGACTGTGAAGTGGTAACCTTCAGTGTGGTGTATTTAAGGGTATCAACCAATGAAGTTGCATCCATGGACAACATATGTCAAAACTCAAAATGTTTAACAAAAAAAAGAGAAAGAGATTGCCCTGTGTAGGTCCTTGTAAACAAATAACAGGAATATTCGCCAACCTGATTTCAGGTAGCGGATCACCCCACCACCAATGATGTTTCCTGAGAAGAGCACTACTTTACTATTCAGCTTCCAAAGGAGGATGCAAGCTATCAAGTACCTGACAACAGGCAATTATGTGTGCAGAGAATTTAGGCCTTGTAGATGCAGATGACAAAAATGAGGAACTAAGAGACTTTAATGAGCAAAGTACAGTAAATTCTCATGGTGGGTTTAACATACTCAGATGTCACAGTTGCCAAGGCAGCACCCCTTACTCCTAGACCAAGTGGAAAAACAAGTATGGCATCAAGTATTGCATTTACTAGGTTACCAACACCTGCATACAGAGTACCCAAGTCTTAAACTTCGAGCATTTGAAGACAGGCACACAAAGTATCTCAAAGATGCAAAACATAAAGTTCTCATTGAACTTGCATTAACTGTAGCAGATCACTACCATCCGATAAGTAACAAACCGAAAGAACCATTGCTCCTTGGATCTAATACAAACTGTTAAAAGGTTAGTGTGTTAAGCAGATAACATTGACTGGCTTACTGTTAGTCAATATCCAGATGATCACCAAACTAACTTTTCAAAGAAAACTAAGATCAGATAGGAAGGATGACAACATTTCACAAGGGGTGGTTGCTTTGGTGCTTCAATCAATGGGAGATGTTTTGAGAAAACATATTCAGGATAATTAGTGAGACCATGTAGAATCAGAAAGTTAGAAATGCAAGTGTTCACCTCATGCCAATCGAAATGAGAAGAAAACAGAAAAGCGCCCGTCAGGAGGATTGGCATGAGGCTGGATTTGATGGGATTGATTGAATATCCAGATTATTCATAAATGAATAACCAGGGTAGATTTTACATGTACAATTTTATTAAAATTGTGAAATGGCAAGTACATGCAGGACGTATGTGTTCGTGGGACTTGATTGCTAGAAATAGATAGAGTTCAGATGATCTATTTTTCTTCAATTTAGCCATAATAATTTGCAAAATCTTACCAACAGCATACAAAGGTGTCTTTGTATCCATGAATCCACGAAATGCACCCTGTGCTGCCAGTGCTACTACAATTGGTGGAGCACCATATGCCCTAAAAGTAAGAAATTGCTCTGCTGGTATTCGCATTGGGGAATCCTGTTTATGTAATAAAGAACAACTTGTCTTCAACAGTTAATGGATAGAAGGATGACAGATAATAAAAGGACTTGGGTTCAAATGACTAAACTGAAACGAAGTTCGCATCACGGTTAAATAATGGATATTCGCCTTATTCAATTCATAATGTAAGGTAATGAAGCTGAGAGTACAGTTACTCCAAGATATGTAAAAGCATGAATAGCCACTAAATTCTGATTATGATAACTCATTTTTCAAGAAGGTATAATTGCCTCAATCTCATACTAACTTGGTTCATTTTTTCAAAAAGATAAAAAGTTATTTATTTCAAAATTACCAGCTAAGCCCATTAGGTGCCAAAAAATTAGACCAAACAAATTTTGAGCATGGCAATAAATTAGTCCTACATACGATGGCTATACCGATGATGTCCATTAGTGTCCCAGATCCAAAAATCATTGCCACAGTTTCCATCAACCCGATACCAGCAGCTAGAGCCAAAGATGTTGACACCGCCGGAAGAAACTTCCTTCGTTCAGTGAACTCCTCAGATCTTTGAAATTCATCTCCTAGTGAGAACTAAACACTAATTAGTGTAAAACAAATATTGGAGTTACTTTTCACAAATCTTTAAGTTCTGCATTAGCTTACTTTGTTCCGTTCCGCCACGATCATCGTTCATTGCCTGCTGCTCAGCAACAAATGACGTGGTCACGTTAAGCAATGGAACGTTAAACAACTTCGACACCAAATTGAATACTGAAATCGATACACCGACGGCAGCAAGTTCAGCTGAGCCTGATGACAGAGTAAAATGCCGACAAGCAATGAGCAATCTTTCCACTTCAAAGTGCAAAGGACCGAGAAATATTTGCGGGAATGCTCTTCTACCATACAATTATATCCACCAATTCCTTTGCTTTTGTTGAAGAATGATCTGCCAGTTCTAGACCATGTAAAGATTACTATTTGACAGAATCATTATCACGTACAGTGACTCCAGATACCTCCAGAAAGGGAGTGAGAAAGCAAGAAGCTTTACCTATATGGCCGACGAAGGCTGTGTCGACGAGCGCGGCGATGGGGTCGGCGGCCAGCGCGAGCACCGCGGGGAGGGCGATGCTGAGTATGTCCACTCCGATGCTATCCACAGTAAACCAGCCGGGCACCTCCTCCTCGTGGGCAAGTTTGGCCTTCCGCGTGTTCTCCTCCTCGACCATGGCGACCTCCAGGGGCCGCTTGCCGCGGCATCGCGGCGGACGGCGGCTGTGAGGAGTGGCGCGGCGGCGAAGGCAGGAGGGAAAGGAGATGCGCGGGGATGGGGCGAAGGCCAGGGCAAGGGCGGGCGGGAGGTCGCCATGCGCATGCCCATGCGCGCGCGACGGAAGAGCAGCGTCGGCGTGTGGAGATGAATCTTCAATAGATCGCCGCCTTGTCCGTTGCTCGACGACGACGGTGATGCCGCCGGAGGCTGGATGGAAGAAGTGAAGATACTTGCGAAAGTTGTCATTTTCTTTCTTGATTTTTCTCTCCGGTGAAACCATGGCCATGCAATGGGATTTCGCACATGGTTCAGAGGAGAGGACCAGGTTTTCTGAACGAATTATAGATCTTCTGAAATTTGTTCATATACCATTCAGGTTCTTCAACTGCAACTTGAGAGTCGAGCTACACGAGCGTTACCCTCATGCAAAACTTCGAGGCTCTCCGTGATTTAAAAAGGAAAAAAACTATTGCTTTGTTCCTAAACTATGGCTCGAAATATTAAAAAAATTTGGAAATTTGTCAATCATATGGAATTCATTTGAAGCATCTTACCATTCAAGTCCTGTATGGGTAGGTGATGAGCCTGCCAAAAAGATTCAAGTCCTGTTCTTGTTAATATTTTTTCCCAGTCATTCTGTTAATTTCTTGAGAACTATCTTGAAACCTTCGACCATATCCACTTCATCAAACCTCGCATCCTCAAACGAACCATACCTGCCAATGGAAAAAATTAATTTCAGGACATTAATACTTGGGAAAATTAATTATTCGCCCCTCCATTGAAGGTCGTTCTAAGGCATCACCAGTAGCTTCTCTAAATTCGGATCTCTATATCCTTTCTCTAAACCACTATTCATTCCCTATATTTTTATTCTACCCAGCAGAGTCTCTATCCTTAAAAAAATATAGAGACAAGCGAGAGAGTCTCTAAATATAGAGACTCGGAGAGAGAATCTCTAAATTTAGAGACTGACATAGAGACTCTGCTGGATGGATATAGAGACTGAGACAGAGTAGCAATAGTGATAGAGAATAGATATAGAGCACCTGCTGGACTTGCTCTAAGCATTGGCTATTGCCATCAAATTGAGGCTAATAGATTATATGCCTAACACTTGCCGAAACCCTTCAATTTTTGGCACTTTTCAAAGTTATTGAACAAATCCCAGCAAATAGGCATGCAAAATGACCCTTTTACCCCTGCTTGGCCTACCGGCCAGCCTCTAGGCTATTTTTTTTTTCCTTTCATTCTTTTTCTTTTCTTTTTTTCCCTTCCTAGCTGGTGGCCCTGGTCTCCGTCCCTGCATGGTCTATGGCGACACCCACCTCGGCATTGGGAGCCTCCACGCCGGCGAGCAACCCTCCACGTCCTACCTCCTGCTCCATCTCCGGCTTGGGGCTCACCTGTAGGAGCAGCGGTGGGAGCACGGCCATGGCGCCATCTCCTCGATCTCTCCAGCGAGCTTACCGTTGATCCATTGCCTGTCGCCTCCTCTCTCTGACAAGCTCACCGCCGAGCCATTGCCTGTCGCATGCTCCACCTCCCCGCGCACCTTGACGGCGTCGAGCTCGCCCACCATGCCCATGACATCCTCGTCGACACCGTGCGCCGCCACATGGCAAGACCACGTGGGCAAGGCAGCTTCTTCCTCGACTCCAGCGACGTTCGAGTGATGGGAGACGGCTTCTTCCTCGGCTCTAGCGACGTCCGAGCGGCGGGAGCACGTTGGCGCCGCCTCCTCTCTGGCAAGCTCGCCACCGAGCCACTGCCCGAGTCATGTCCAGTGAGCTCGGATCTGTCCAGCAAAGAGAGAGAAGTGTTGTAGAGATTGCGGTTTTAGGAAGCAAGTCAGACTAATTCCAGTAATAATAAGCAGAATTAAATCATGATACCAACTAGTAAATAAGTGCAGTAGAACAATGATTATGTTAAGAAACAAGAATCCAATACTACTGCAATGTATCATGATCAAAAATAAATAAACTTCAGCAACTTCCATTTTCCTAAGGTTCAAAACAAAAGGATTGAATGAAAGATTGCTCTCAGGCAGCTGGTTCCATATGCAACGCGCTGGCCTCCAAGCCATAAGGACAGCTTCTATTGTAGACAATGTATGTGACAAAGTTTCAGAACAGTCTACTGAATCTAGACTACTGTAAACTTCAAATTTGTCCAACAACAGTTCAACTTTCAGCTTAATATAGCTATTTAACAGAATGATAGATTATATCACCTAGATTCAAGCTGAACAGAGCAAACTTAATTACCAACAGGCTAAAGTTGCACTAATTATCAGGTATCAAGACGATCTGAAACAGCTATATTCAACCAAGCTGGTCAACATAAATAAGTGATCTGATCTAGGGACCAAATTATATCAAATCTACAAGCAGTTCTAGAATCAGTCTAAAATCTGAAATTTGTCACACATGTCTCAAATGGTCCATTCATCATCAAGCAATATTAAAGCCCACAAAATTGCAAGGTCCCCAAAACAGCCACGCTGTTGGCCCCTTTGCAATTAACAAGAACAGAGAATAAATTGAACGGTCACTCGAACCAGCAGAATACTCATCGAGCAAGTGGTATTCAAAACCACTCAAGTCAATGATAAGCAAAGCGCGAACAAGTCATTGTCCCGGAAAAACTATCGCCCCACCACACAAGAGCGAGTGACGTGTTCTTCGGAGATACAATGCCTAAATCCGAGATTCACCACGAGATCTAAGCCTCAAATCACCGGATCGAGGGAAAGCAACCGCTTGCTCACGAAACCAACAAGCGAACGAGCACCACACGGTACACGAACCAAAGAGAACCAAAGGGATCTCAAATCACCAACAAAGCTCGCCTAAAAGCACCAACACTCGGCCTCCGGGCGGTGTGTGGAGACGAGCTCCACTCCGTCACCGGCAACCAAGCCAAATCGGGGAAAAATCCCCAAATCTCACCCATGGACGAGCTAGAGAAGAAGAGGTTGAAGAGTGATGTTGAACTTCCTACCATTTTCAGAGGAGACCACCAACTAAATAGAGGAGAGGAAGTTGGGAGAACCAGCCCCCGAAAGCAACGGCACCAAGACCGGCCGGAGATGCACCGCCACCAAGCAAATGGATCGCGTTTGTCGCTTCAAACTCAAGACTTCGGTTGCAATCAGCAGCCTTATCCCTTCCTCATGCCTCTTACAGTTGGCCCCATATGACCATTGGGAAATTTCCAAAATACCCCTCTTTCAACAACAATCCCCACCAAATTTCTCAATTGGTAATCAAGCAAATTGCAAGCTTCGTTTTAATATACAGTTTTTCCAACAAAGGGTACCTTTCGGGTTTGAACCCATGTTTAGCACTAAGAATTTCGACTTTGCACAGACAAAAGAGGACTATACCTTGATCTAAAGTCTTGGTGTGCAAGCCTCCACCCAAAATGCACACTGTACTAGGCAGCTATGCCACCCCTCTCGGGTTGGGGCGTTTCGGTCATGCCCCAGTATCTAACTCATGAGCCTCAGGAAATCTACCCATGCTTCCTTTAGTTGCGACCCCACAATCATGCTCACGTAGGTGGATTCTCGGGAATCCTGTAGGACAATTCCCAAATGCCATTCATGACCTTGAATCCATTGAGAGCCATTGCTCAACTCGCCATACTGAGATGGAGTCTTTGCGACAAAAAACAGACTCTTTGATTTGTACTCCCTGCTCCCATAGTTTGTTTTCCTAGAGCCTAGTTCACGGGATCTCCGATCTTCTAGGATAGGTTACCACCGTTGGAAACATTATGTGGGTATAAGTCCCATTCCTTTAGATGCTGCAAGAATGACCGTACGTGCCATTCCTTTAGTGAAAGGATCTGCTAGATTCCTTTCAGACTGGATGTATTCCACAGTGACTACACCCGTCTCTCTAGCGTGTCTTACAGACTTGAGACGTCTCTTAATATGCTTTGAGGATTTCATATTATCCTTCCTACTCTTAACCTTAACCAGAACGGTTTGGTTATCACAATAGGTCAATACAGCCGGAATTGGTTTCTCCAGCATTGGTAGATCAGAAAGAAGCTCCTTGAGCCATTCTGCCTCTACTACTGCTGAGTCGAGTGCTACTAACTCAGCCTCCATGGTGGATCGTGTAAGAATAGTCTGTTTAGAAGACTTCCAAGAAACAGCTCCACCTGCTAGAGTGAAAACATAGCCACTCGTAGCCTTCATATCATCCGAGTCACTAATCCAGTTAGAATCACTGAATCCTTCTATGACTGCAGGATGACCAGAATAGTGTATCCCCAAATTAATGGTTCCTTTCAAATATCTAAGTACTCGTTCTAGTGCTATCCAATGATCATCTCCTGGACTAGCCGTATAACGGCTTAATCTGCTTACAGCATATGAGATGTCAGGCCTTGTTGCACCAGTTAAGTACATTAGTGAACCAATAATCTGGGAATACCTAAGCTGGCTTTTCCCAGGTCCGGTGTTTTTGTGTAGCTTGACATTTGGATCATATGGGGTGGAAACAGATTTACAGTCCATGAAACCAAAGCGTTTTAGGACGTTTTCCACATAATGGGACTGCATCAAAGTAATCCCACTCTCACCCTTCAAGAGCTTGATGTTAAGAATCACATCAGCTTCACCCAGATCTTTCATATCAAAGTTCTGGGAGAGGAAAGATTTGGTCTTATTGATTACATCCATATTGGTCCCAAATAGCAGGATGTCATCTACATAGAGACATAGAACGACACCTTCGCCTTTATTAAAGTGATAGTAGACACATTTATCGGCTTCGTTAACACAAAAGCCGACCGAGGTCAAAGTACTATCAAACTTCTCATGCCACTGCTTAGGCGCCTGTTTGAGACCATATAGGGATTTAATCGACGACATACCTTCTTTTCTTGCCCTTCAACCACAAAACCATCAAGTTGCTGCATATATATCTCTCATCCAGCTCTCCATTTAGGAAAGCGGTCTTTACGTCCATTTGATGGACATGGAGTTTGTATGCGGCTGCCAGTGCTAAAAGCACTCGAATTGTGGGTAAACGAGCCACATGAGAGTATGTGTCAAAGAAATCTTCACCCTCTTTTTGCGTGAAGCCCTTAGCCACCAAGCGGGCCTTGTACTTTTCAATGGTACCATCGGGTCTTCGCTTTTTCTTAAAGATCCATTTGCAGCCCACTGGCTTGCAGCCATTAGGGAGTTCGGTTACCTCCCATGTTCCGTTAGCTATAATGGAATCCATCTCGCTACGGACTGCCTCCTTCCAGTATTCCGCATCAGGAGATGCGTATGCCTCTGGAAGAGTACGTGGTTCATCATCCACGAGAAAGGTGACATAATCATCGCCAAATGATTTTTCGTTCCTCTGCCTCTTACTTCTCCTCAACTCCAAATCAGGAGTGGTGTCATCCACACTAGGAGAAATAGAGTGTTCATTTGAACCAGCAGGAACAACTATATCATTAGGCCTCATGGGAAACACATTCTCAAAGAAGGTCGCATCACGAGATTCCATCATTGTATTAACTACAATGTCACTCATCTCTGATTTGACTACCAAAAATCTATAAGCAGTGCTATGAAGTGCATATCCTAGAAAGACACAATCAACAGTCTTCGGACCGAGCTTTCTTTTCTTCGGCAATGGTACATGAACCTTTGCAAGGCATCCCCATGTCCGAAGATAGGACAGGTTAGGTTTTCTTCCCTTCCATCCTTCATAGGGTGTTTCCTCACGCTATTAGGTGGCACCCTATTCAGACATGATTAATCGTGAGAACCGCCTCACCCCACCATGAGTCCGATATACCTGAACTTTGTAACATGGCATTGACCAAATCACAAATAGTTCGGTTCTTTCGTTCGGCGACTCCATTGGATTGAGGTGAGTATGGTGGAGTAACTTCATGAATTATTCCACTTTCTTCACAGAATTGAAAGAATTCCTTAGAAATATATTCACCACCTCGATCTGATCTTACCCGTTTGATTTTCTTTTCTAGTTGGTTTTCTACCTCAGCTTTATAGATCTTAAAGTGTTCCAGTGCCTCATCTTTTGACTTCAGTAAATAAATATAACAATACCTAGTCGCATCATCGATGAGGGTAAAGAAATATCTTTTGCCACCTTTTGTTATTATACCATTCATTTCACACAAATCTGAATGGATTAGCTCAAGGGGTGAAGTGTTCCTCCCCTCAATGCTATGAAAAGGTTTTCGGGGCTGCTTTGCTTGCACACATACTTCACATATTTGGCCCTTCTTATGATTATAGTTAGGAATTAGATCCATCTTACTTAACCGCACTACTGCATCAAAATTAACATGACAAAGCCTAGAGTGCCAAACATCATGACTTTTATTGCAATGAGAAACATTGAAAATGTTTACATTATTTGAATCGACAACTGACAAGCGGAACATGCCCCCGCTATCATAGCCTTTACCCAGAAAACTACCAAACTTGGTCAAAATGACCTTATTGGACTCGAAAACAAGCTTAATACCATGCCTACACAACACTGATCCACTAATCAAGTTGCGAGTCATGGCTGGAACGAACAGCACGTCTTTTAGAACAAGAGTCTTGCCAGAAGTAAGCTTCAGGCAGATTTGTCCTGTACCGCGTACTGCTGCAGCGGCTCCGTTTCCCATTAGGACGGATCCACTACCTTCACCCTGAAATGAAGAGAAACTAGACCGATCAGCACAAATATGTCTAGTAGCACCTGTATCAATCCACCAATCAATTGATGGATTTGCCATAAAGGCCTGAGGTACATACCCATCTGAACTGGAGCTTGCCAAAGCGACATGCGCTTCTGCCTTCTGTCCAGAGTGCTGAGCAGGAGAAGGACCTTTGCCCTTGCGATTGCGGCAGCGATTGGCCTTGTGGCCAGCCACCCCACACACATAGCAAATGAAGTTCTCCTTCTTCTTCATGTTCTTTCCTTTAGGCTTGTTCTGGTTCTGAGGTTTCTTGCCTTTGTCTTTCCCATTGCCACTTGAGTTCTTGACTTGAACTTGGTGAGCTTGAATCTGAGTCTTGCCATCACTACCGGCCCTAGCTCGCTCTTCCACATTTATCGCGGCCGACAACTCAGGGAGTGTCAGGCGCTCCTTCATGTGGCGTCGCGAAGTCACAAAGTCATGCCACGAGGGTGGCAGCTTTGCCAGAATGACATTCACTTGAAAACTCTCTGGCAAGAGACAATCATACTGATTTAGATCACGCACATGGAGCATGAGTTCATGGAATTGCTCCATGACTGATCGTCCCTCAACCATCTTGTATTTCAAGTAGCTAGCAGTGATGAAAGACTCATTTCCATTCTCCCCTTCAGAGTATTTCTCCTCAAGCTCATTCCACAACTTCTTGGCATTCGTAGTTCACGTACACATCGAAAAGCCTATTAGACAAGATGGCCAAGATGCGTGCAAGGGCGAGCTATTGGCATCCTCCCACCGCTGAACTATGTCGGCGTTTCCCCAGAAACACAGGAGAGGCTCACAATGACCCAAAAAAGTTTCAGATCAGTCAGCCAAAGCCTAGCACGAGCTTGCCAACGTTTGAAGTTGGCACCATCAAAGGTCTCTGGCTTAACGACATCAGATGATGCAGCCATACCACAAATAGTTTTTCTGGATTGTTGTAGAGATTGCGGTTTTAGGAAGCAAGTCAGACTAATTCCAGTAATAATAAGCGAATTAAATCATGATACCAACTAGTAAATAAGTGCAGAGAACAATGATTATGTTAAGAAACAAGAATCCAATACTACTGCAATGTATCATGATCAAAATAAATAAACTTCAGCAACTTCCATTTTCCTAAGGTTCAAAACAAAAGGATTGAATGAAAGATTGCTCTCAGCAAATGGTTCCATATGCAACGCGCTGGCCTCCAAGCCATAAGGACGGCTTCTATTGTAGACAATGTATGTGACAAAGTTTGAGCAGTCTCATGAATCTAGACTCATCAGAACTTCAAATTTGTCCAACAACAGTTCAACTTTCAGCTTAATATAGCTATTTAACGTAATGATAGATTATATCACCTAGATTCAAGTTTGAACAGAGCAAACTTAATTACCAACAGGCTAAAGTTGCACTAATTATCGGTATCAAGACGATCTGAAACAGCTATATTCAACCAAGCTGGTCAACATAAATAAGTGATCTGATCTAGGGACCAAATTATATCAAATCTACAAGCGGTTCTAGAATCAGTCTAAAATCTGAAATTTGTCACACATGTCTCAAATGGTCCATTCATCATCAAGCAATATTAAAGCCCACAAAATTGCAAGGTCCCCAAAACAGCCACGCTGTTGGCCCTTTGCAATTAACAAGAACAGAGAATAAATTGAACGGTCACTCGAACCAGCAGAATACTCACCGAGCAAGTGGTATTCAAAACCACTCAAGTCAATGATAAGCAAGCGCGAACAAGTCATTGTCCCGGAAAAACTATCGCCCCCACCACACAAGAGCGAGTGGCGTGTTCTTCGGAGATACAATGCCTAAATCCGAGATTCACCACGAGATCTAAGCCTCAAATCACGGATCGAGGAAAGCAACTCGCTGCTCACGAAACCAACAAGCGAGCGAGCACCACACAGGTACACGAACCAAAGAGAACCAAAGGGATCTCAAATCACCAACAAAGCTCGCCTAAAAGCACCAACACTCAGCCTCCGGGCGGTGTGGAGACGAGCTCCACTCCGTCACCGGCAACCAAGCCAAATCAGGGAAAAATCCCCAAATCTCACCACTGGACGAGCTAGAGAAGAAGAGGTTGAAGAGTGATGTTGAACTTCCTACCATTTTCAGAGGAGACCACCAACTAAATAGAGGAGAGGAAGTGCCGGAGAACCAGCCCCCGAGCAACGGCCGCCCCGCACCGGCCGGAGATGCAGCCGCCACCAAGCAAATGGACGCGTTGCTGCTTCAGCCCTGAAGACTCGGTTGCAATCAGCAGCCTTATCCCTTCCTCATGCCTCTTACAGTTGGCCCCATATGACCATTGGGAAATTTCCAAAATACCCCTCTTTCAACAACAAGAAGAGGATAGAAAGGTCATTTTGCATGCTAGTTTGCTCAGATTCGATCAAAAATTTTGATAAGCGGCAAATATTAAAGAGTTGCGGCAACTGTTAGATACATAATCTATTAGCCTTAACTCGATGGCAATACTCAGAGCGGCCTCGAACGGAAGGGCAAATAATTAATTTCCCTTAATACTTGGTTGATGATGGTTCCCAGATCCCAGTTCATTGCACTGCGAACTTTATTCATCATGTATTTGCATCAGTTCAGAATTTCAGATAACTCATGCTCCTAAGTTACATCATACATGTGAATGTTACGCCTACTGGGTAGGAAGAAGGGAAGAGATGTACATACATAATAGGCAACCTTCATCCTCATATTGGCCTTCTTCTTCCTCCACCATAGATAGGAAATGAAAACAATATTGTCAGCATCACAACCTTCATCCTCATATCTGCCTTCTGCTTTGATTACACATTGTCTAAACAATCCTCTGCTCCAAGATTTTTTTTCCCAGAAAGAAGGAAAGACCTCTGCAGATTCTATTGAGCAGTCTTAGTACTGCCGAATTCTGAACTTCTATCGAATGGTAGCAAAAAAATTTATTGTTTTGTGATCATTGAAAAAGCTAAATTGTTTTGAAGCCTTAGAAAGTTCAAGTTTAATATTCGGCAATACAGACTCAACTTGTAGTACAAGATTGCAATTTCAAATTTGCAATCTATTGTTTGAGCTAGACTAAATTATTCAGCTAGAAATATTTTGTGAGCAAAATGTCAGATAGACTGTTCAGGTCCCTCGTTAATCTTTTTTTCCCCTTCAATGCAGCATGTTCAGAGGATGATGATGGGAAGTTCAATAAAAATCAAAGCAAGGAACCAGTAGCGATTAGCATGTGATAGTAGTTTATGCATAGTTTCAGAGTCCACACCACAACAATATCAAATAAACATTCTAGTAATTTATTATCTCGATGCTTAGGGAATGCCTTGGAGACCATATAGATGTCAAGTTCACAACAAAGATGCAACACAATCATCGAACAAATTCCAGACAGCCTTTTGCTCAACTGAGTTCCACACAGCGTTCTGTGGCACCTACTCTGCCCAAATCCAACTATTCCTGGAACACCCATAGCAGATACAGAAATGCTGTAGACTCATGGTCATGGATACCACTCTGCTTATGAATTATGCTCAAGCAGGCAATAAAAGGAAAAATATATTTACACTTTTCTTATGGAAAATATGCTCATACCACAACAAAGTACAACTTCAGGATGTATTATCAGGCATAAAAACATTGCATCGAAATGATTCGTCAAGCGCTGCCTCCCAGAAGGAAATGGTATTTTCAGGTAACAACTTCACATGTTCCTGATATTTCAGCTCTGAGAAGAGTTTTATCAGCAAGGAAGCGTTAGAAGCCTCAAGTGAGAAGTTATACTCATCAATTTTCAAGAGGTAAGCCCCAACCCTGCACGTCACCTTTCGACAACCACCCCCTAACTATAGCATTGAGCATACACGAGTCTGGTGCACAGCCACTCTTCTCCATGGCTAAAAACAGATCATTAGATTCTTTGAGCAAGCCTTCTTCTATCAGTTTTCCTACTTTCAACCTATAGGTCAGATTATCCGGCACTAATCCATTTGATGAGTTAGCACCAAATAAATTCATGGCTTCATCCTTTTTGCCAACCTTAAGCAGCGCACCAATCATTATATTCAGAGTCCTGCTAGAATAGATTCTGACACATGCTGAGTAATTCATCAACACAATTATTTTGACAAAGCCCTGCTAGAATTATGTTGTATGTGCTAATTTCCAAGCATGTTCCACTATTCATCGTCTTGACATAGAGTTCCTTTGCAGCAGGAGTACTTCCACTCTGAAATAAACCTTGGAATATTATGCTATACGTAATAACTTCAGGCTTGACATCTGAAATGAGCTAATGCATCCTTTGTCTGACCATGTTTATAGTAGAAATCAAGCAAAGTAGAATAGGTAACCACATCAAATTTCAAGCCAACCAAGACCACAGAATCGACTAATTTAATTGCTTCATCCATCTTACCAGCTAAGCAATAACCATGTATCATTGTGTTATACATAATTACATCAGGCTCTGTATCTATTTTTGTCATCCAATCAAAGAGATTTTGGGCCTCCATAACCCTTCCTTCTTTGCATAGATTGTCCATCACTGCATTGAAGTCATTGATGTCAGGATGGATGCCTCTAGTCATCATTTCGAAAAATAATTCCTGAGCCCTCCCCCATTTTCCATAGGTACAAAGACCATAAGAGTGTTATTGACTATGATATTAGGAGTTAAACCTTCATACATCATCTGCTTCAAGTGTGACATGGCATCATCCACTCTGCCTATCCTGCAAAGTCCATCCATCACTGTTCCATATGTGACTATATCTAGGTTCAATCCATGTTGCCACATTTTACGAGATAAATGAATTGCCTTATCCACCATTCCATTTTTAACATATGCACAGATCAATATGTTGAAGACGTACTTATTAGGTGGAATACCATTCTGTACCATCAAATCAAGGAGGTCATGCATATCATCAAGAGCTCCTTTGGTAGCATACCCATAGAGCAAAATGCAATAGGTGGTAACATCAGTTTTTCGGCCCTTTTTCACTATCGAATCAAAAATCTTTCTTGCTTCTGCGCATCTTCTGTTCTTGCAGAGACAGTCCATCAGCAAGTTATAAGCAACAACACCTGGTTCAAGACCATCCATTTGCATTTTCTTGAAAATTCTAACTGCCTGTTTCCACTGTGTTGAAGAGCAATATCCATGGAGCAGACTATTGTATGTGACATTATTCTGCATAAGGCTTTTGTCAATCATCTGCCCAAGGACTCCTTCCGCCCTGTCCATTGCTTGCGCTTTGCACATGCCAACGATGGTTGAGTTGTAGGTCACAACATCTGGTGAAATCCCCTGATCCAGCATTTCGCAAATAAGGCCGTAAGCTTTGTCCACCTCACCTTCTTTAGCAAAGCCATCGATCACCGTGTTGTATGACACCACATTTGGTGGGCAGCTATCTCCGCTGCTATTCATCAGGTGAAGCAGGTCGAGCGCCTCTTGGCCCCTCCTCTCGTCGCAGAGGCCCTTAAGAATGGCGTTGTAGAAGATGACATTGGGAGCGCACCCGAGCTTGGGCATTCTGCGGACCACTATGTCCATGGCCTCGCCTGCCCTCTTCTCGGCACAGAGTCCCTTGAGCAGTTGGTTGAAGGCGATGGCATTCACCCTGCAACCTGATTTGATGACCTTACAGAAGGCGGAGAAACTGAGTTCATGCAGCCCGCGCAGCAGCAGCAGTGGACGAGGATAACGTAGGTGCATACGTCGGGAGCCACCTTGTCGATGCCTGCTCGGACCACGCGGTTAAAGAGGGAGACGGCGAGCGCGGGGCCATCCCAATCCCGAGCGATGATGGTGAGGAGGCAGTTGACGGCACGAACTGAGGCGCGATCGTCTTGGCGGAGCAATTCGTCGAACAGGCGGAGTGCGCCGTGTTGTCACCCTCGATAACGGTCATGGATGGTGCGGTCCAAGCTGCGGCCGCCGACGGGGAGGGGGCAGAGGTGGAGGCGGAACATGAGCAAATCAGCGGAAGCGAAGGCGACGGGGGATGGAGAACGGCGGCGCACAGCCAAAGCCATGTCCTAGAGGCTGGAGTGGGACCGTGGGAGTGGCGGTCGTGAGCTTGGAGAGTTTTGAGTGTCATCCTGCAACTGCATGTTTGACATGTTTTTCTCTTGAGAAAATTACACAGTACCGCACCGAGCTTTCTTCTAATTTCACTTCACCCCTAAGCTTGAACTTGACCTTTATCCGTGTTCCAAACCGTTAGAGCATCCTAGCAGCAGCTCCTCTGTAATTCAATCCACTCTAGAACTATTCACCACATCCTCTAAAAAATTCCCTCTATTTTCTAAAATTCCTTCAAACTTTACACTACATCCTCGAAAACATTCTTTCCTCCAGCAACCCCCTATCCCTAAAAAGTTAAATAAACAGTATTTTGCACAGCTTACTAGGATGCTCTTAGGGTCTAAACATAGAGGTAGTGTCTACGTGTGTTCACGTCACTGTAAGTACTGACTAGGCTATCCATGTATACAAGGGAAGCTGATATGATGCCACGTCCTCTTCTCAACCTCTTTCAAGGCCCCTCGAACTTAAAATTTATTTTTCCGACCCATAAACTTGTATCCATTTGCACCCTAACACAAAAATCGTTAGGGCTTCCATTAAACGTTGAGGTGGGTGCCAATGTGTCCGTTAAATGTGGTCGGCAGGCCAGACGGATATCTCTACTATCTTTTTTAAACAAATGAAATAATCTTCATTACTTAATAATAAAGTTATAGAGAAAACTAAAAACAAAAATCAATGAGTCTCAATGGTAAGAAACTAAGAACCAATAACTCCTATAAGAAACAATACAAAGAGTATAATCTTGCAATCTACTAGCCCCGAAAAAGCTTGTTGGCATACGCAGCACCTTGTAATCTCCTCTTGTAAAAGAGCGTTACGAGGAATTTTAACACCGATATCAAAGGTAAGCTTTTCAAAAGGTAGAAAAATATGACCACTTGACATACGCTTCTCCACCAGCCTACTGACGAATCACAAGAAGAAATCTAGGATTTGTGCATCTGGTTTTTGACGCATCCAACTTATAAAGCTATCAGAAACATAAAAAGAGGCTCTGCTAGCTCTCCTTGTAGGGATTTAGCTCCTACTTGAGGTGATGGTGATCTCCTTGTGAGCAGTGCCGTAGCAAAGATGCCACTACCAGATCCAACACTGAGGATTCAATCTCGCGTGACCACTCCATCGGAAACACTGTTGTCATAGCCCACCGATGAGCAACAGTCGAAGAAAGCCAACGCTACCTTGTCTAGCTCCTCACCAATGAGAGAAAGACTCTTGTTCCAAACCTTAAACCTATCTATTCCTAACTCCACCCGTCACAGATCCAGCATCGCTTCCTCCATTGACCGCCTAGAGGCCATCGGCAAAGAGAACGATAGGATGATCTGGGATGGCGCATGGATCGCCTCCTCTTTTCTTTTCCTGTGGCGGCAGCGCCCAGGAAAACCTAAAGGCAGATATCTCTACTATTAAAAAGTCTCTAATGATGGTCGCTAGTGGTCGGCGTCACACTTCAGTAAAATTATCCACCATGACATCCATTATAACAAATCCATCTTATCCATTAAAATTATCCCCTGTACCATCTGTTGTAATAAATTTATCTTTATCCATTAAAATTATCCACCATGCTTTCAAGTACAGCTGGCAAACATTGAGAAAACACTCGTGTGGTTGCTCGCAAGTCGTGATGCGATGCGTCCCGTCGTGCGCACAGCAATCGTGACATGTCACACCGTGTGTATAGCAAAGACGAAGGCATATGACTCGCTCTCTCATAATCTTGATGTTAGAATTTGGATTTTCTCATATGACTTGCTCTCATAATCTCAATGGTAGAATTTAAAATTTTCTCGTGCTTTACACTGGTGTAGAATTTGAATTTTCTCATGCTTTGCATGGTATATAATTTGAATTTTTCATGCTTTGCACAGGTCCTCAACTAGCACAATGTAATGGCCAGGGTCAAGCGACCCCGCGCTTTCAAGGACATCATATGTAAATCTAGTGATAACTATTGGTATATAAGTGTAAAAGTCTCATTACAAGCTATAAGCTAGTTTAATGACCCCGGAGACGGACGACCTCTTTTTTGGATCCGCCTCTGGCGGGAGGGAGGATGAGGGGGACTCTGGCTAGGAGGGAGAAGAAGAGGCCTCCGATGGTTGGGAGAGAGGAGGAGGGCTCCAGCAGCGGCTAGTCGATGAATCCCTCTATCATTATACATGGCCTCTAGAGAGAGAGAGTCAAATAAATTTAGAGTACATCTGCCATTGGATGTGGCCTGAGGTTCTCCATGCTCTACTAAGGCAAGCGCCAACATAGTGGTGGTAGGGTGAGACGGCCGACTCAGCTTTTAACGGACACAGGTTCAACCACCTCAGCGTTTAACGGAAGCCCAAATGGTTTTGGGGCTGGGTGACAAACGAATACAAGTTTAAGAGGTTGAAAAAAGTAAATTTCAAGTTTGGAGGCTAAGTGAGATTCGCCGCAAGTTCAGGGACTACAATGTACTTTTTTCTATAGAGATGTTAGAGAAGATGATGTGGCATTCAGATGCCACGTGGTTGCCACGTCACCATCCCTTGTACATATGGATAGCCTAGTCAGCACTTAACAGTGACATAGAACATACGTAGGCGTCACTATTTAACAAAAGCCATAACGGTTTTGGGGTTAGGGTGCAAATGGGTACAAGTTTAAGAGCCAAAAAATTAAGGTTCAAGTTCGAGGGGGTAAGTGAGATTCATTGCAATTTTAGGAGGCAACAATGTAAATTGCTCTTTTTTTCTTTGGTTAATTAGATATATGCCAACATAGAGTTGACGATTCACATAATTGCCGTTATAAAGTTGAAAAAGGGTAAAAATGCTAAATATGAGAAATTGTATATATGCCATTATGTGAGGGGAAAATACCATCTTGTCCCTCTTCTTCTTCCCTCACGCAAGAGATAGGGGCTAGATCCGGCAGTGGAGGACTTGCTGGAAAGGAGATGAGGTGGGGAGGAAGGAGGAGAAAGTAGAAGATGAGGGTAGTTTGGCCATTTTTTATTTATAATGGCATTAATACAATTCTGAAACTCTGTGGAATTTCTACAGTTCCTAACTTTATAATATGTGAATCGCCAACTCTATAATGACGTATATCTAATTAACTTTTTTCTTTTTTGAAAACATGTTTGACATGTTTGGCGTGAAACCCAGGAGAAACCATAGTTTTGTGATGGATAGAGTTCCAACTTTCAAACAACTCCATTAACTCTCATCTTGATTGGAACTGTAATCTGTTTGGACGACAAACCTGACCAAAATATTGACAAAACGTGGTCATATTTGATATGTACAATACTATTTTAAACATTTTATTAATGATTGAGAAACAGATTCCTCGCCAAGCTTACCTATTAATTGAGAGATCAAATAGCCCCTTCCTACCAAAGGTTTTTCATCGTAGATGTATGGACTTGCCGAGATGAAAGTTAGATTGGGTTCTTTTCAGCTTATCTTATCCAGCTTATTTGACTTATCTCGTAACTTCGAGAATTTCCTGAGGTAGCCTCGAGAGCCGGTTGGCCTTTGTGTTTAGGGTTTAGGGAGTTTTTAGACACATCTACGGGATAAAAAAAATAGACTCAAAATTAATTAAAAAAAAGTGAGATAAGTCAAATAAGACACGAGATAAGTCAAATAAGACATGAGATAAGTCAAATAAGCTGACTTATCTCGTGTCTTATTTGACTTATCTCACTTTTTTATTAATTTTTTAGTCCTTTTTTTTTATCTTATAGGCGTGTCTAAAAGCTTCCTAAACCCTAAACATAAAGGACAACCGGCTATTGAGGCTATCTCAAAAAATTCTCGAAGTTACGAGATAAGTCAAATAAGCTGGATAAGATAAGCTGAAAAGAACCCATCCTTAGTCTAGGCACGAAGATTTGTCCAGGTTTGTCTCTCAGAAAGAGATAACAACCCTACTCCAGTCGTACGTGGGCGTTTGTGTTATTGCGATAAGATTGCAAAGACAGATCTCGATGCCCTTCCCCTCCCATGGGGGGAGGTATTTATAGTATAAGGTATATGCGGTCCGGGTCCCATACGACCTAGAGAACCATCTAAATAACTCAGAATCCTACCATATTCACAGATATATCTCTACTACTTAAAAGTGGCTTGTAGTGAATGATGTTGAATGGTGATCCATTTTTAACTGGATCATTTTGCCCTTGTCTACTTTGACCAAGTACCTGTATATGCCATGCCTTAGCCTCCACCGTGTGGCTCAATTGAATTCAAATTTCAAACCCACCAAACCACACCGAACTAGCCCCAACGGGATAGCCCTATCCTCACACACAACACACAGGCATGCAAATTTTATAGGTGTTGACTTGTGTTCAATCTTTTTTATTTGAATGATAGGAAGTAGTTTCATCTATTTTAAATCCGTAGCAATGCACGGGCATCCAACTAGTTCTAAAAATATGTTAACTTGCGTTCCAAAAAATATCTATATCTAAAAGGCTTCTGGCTCTGGATATGGATGGACTCTTAAGACGGTTGGGGATACTGGGCTGATCGTCTCAACATATCCCCTCAAAGCCTAGGATGATCTGTATAATGGTTCGTAAGCAATGAGGCCCACTCCCGAGCACCAAAACCGGGGTATAAATGCAAGTTATCAGCCCGAGCTTGCCATGCTCGCCATATCCTTCCCGGGTATGCACATCTAGGGGTATGTTGTGCATAGGGCCTAACCGTCAGGGTATTTTATCCAATCCTGACACATTTTATAATTTATTTTAATATTGGAAATCAAGTTTGAATCTTTACAAATAATGGTTTTCATCCAAGAACTATGAAATTTATGGAAGCTTCTTTTTATTATTTATAATTTAATTTTATTATTTTTAGAAATAATTTTAGTGGCTAGAATATATAAAAGGGCTCATTTAATTCAAACAAAATGATCATGAAATAATAAATTCAAAATTTCAAAATAATTGATTAGGATTTTTTTTTGAATTTTTAGCCAACTACTATACTTCTATGTGTTACATGAAGGCTTTTTTTCGACTTTTTAGCTAGTGAAATCGATTAGCTCAAAATAATTTAACTTTTAAAAGTGTGTGTAAATGATTTATTTAAGATGTCAATAATAAAAAAGAACTTTCCCTTGATGAGCCTCCCTATTCCAAAGTTAGTGAAATGACATATGGAGAAGATAAAGCCTTCCTTCTTGTGGAAAGGGGAATCCTCAATGCTTAGGGGCCAATGCTTGGTCAATTGGGAGGTGGTTTGCCACCATAAGAACCTTGGGGGTGTTGGGTGTTCTTGACCTTAACCAGCTCAGCCGCCCCTAGACTTCGTTGGTTTTGACACAATTGGAAGAGCCAAACCGAACCTTGGGTTGGCATGGACATTCCATGTGACTCCACAAACAAAGATCTCTTTGATGACACCACCTCAATCATCCTAGGGGACGGCAATAAGGCAGACTTTTGGTAGGATCGTTGGCTCGATCACCAAGTGCCTTGCCACAACAACTCCAACCTCTTCAAGATCACCACGCACAAAAACCACTAGGTGTCTAATGAACTTTAGGGCAACAACTGAGTTCACAACATTCAACATCTCAATAATGCCCAACAGTTAAGGGAATTCATTCTCCTTCGGGGGAAGATCCAACATGTCACCTTGTCCCCCAATAGACCAAACGACATTATTTGGACGTGGACCACAAACAACGTTGAGCCTATCTGGAGTTCCAAGGGAGCATCCCTTGCACCAATGTTTACCTTATTTGGAAAGCCCATGCCGATGGGAATTGCAAGTTCTTTGCCTGGACCTTGGGTCATTATCGCATCCATAATGCCAATGTTGTTGTAGAGATGATACACCTACCACTCGTGGCATAATGACTGTAGCAAGGACTACGACTTCATGGAACCCTTGCCAAGAGGCACTAGTGAAGCAAAGTTACAGCTCCTCGGGACCCTCGCCAAGAGACCCCAGCGAAGCAAAGTCATAGCTTCACGACACCTTCGCCAAGAGGTCTCGGTGAAGCAAGTAAAAGGCTTCACAGAGCTACACCAAAAGGCCTGAGTGAAGCTTGGAGTTCAATAAATAAGATCATCTTGGTAACGAAGTTAGCTCTAAGGGACAAAGAGTACCGTTGGGCCCGCTCTGATTTCAAGATAAGCATCATTGGATACTTTCTCGAGGAGACAGGTTGTAACCACCCTAGGGACTAAAATACCTCTCGTGACCCTGCTTTATTATGACAGTGGAAGGGCATTGTGGTCCCTTGCCTCTAGGGTATGGTCAGAAAGACCTCCACGACTTGCTTTAGTAGGTGAACGAGGTTATCCTGGCCATTCAGGTAAAAAACCCTCATAGCCCTGCTTTTGTATATTTATAAAGGATTTTATATCCTCATAATGTAACTTGGTTCAAATATAAAAGGAAAGCCCATGTACCTTGTAGGGGGTTAAGCCATCAGAATCAAAATATAAAATACATCAATCACCTCACAGAGACCAAATTGTTGTGCCCTCTGTTTGGGTCACCCCCTTGCTATGTCCCAACACAGCTTCGTGCTAGGCGCAGGCGTGGAGGAGGTATGCCTTCGAGTTGTTAGGTCCAGAGAACTCTGACGTCTGTCATCAGCCCATGTGCATCCTCTGTGGAACCCCCAAGAGACAGTCGACCACCTTCTTTCCAAATGCCCCTACTCAGCCCATGTGTGGGCCTCTATCCTTGTTGGTGTCAATAGGGTGCTACCTTCTAGCCCTTCATGGAATGGTGGGCCACAACTTCCCAAGCAAGCTCCCTAGATCAATGGGCTCATCATCTATACAACGTGGAACATCTACATAGAGAGAAAACGACGCATATTTCAACAAACCCAGCTCCCGCCAACCCGTCCGATAGATCGGATTAGGGAGGACATCCATTTGTGGAGGTCGATGTTGGTTGCACCAAATTAGCCTCCTCTTACTTTTGTAGCCACTCTCTCCTTTTATTTTTGTTTTCATTGTACATAACTATCAGGAATTGGATAAAATACCCTCACAATTAGACCCTATGCACAACATGCCCTTGGGGGTGTATACCCAGGAAGGATAATACGAGTATGGTGAGCTCGGACTGATGACTCACATCTGTACCCCCGACTTTGGTGCTTGGGAGTAGGCCTCCTTTCTCATATATAGGCCGTTATGTGGGTCATCCTGGGCCTCGAGGGGATATCTCGAGACGATCTGTGCAACATCCCTAACCGCCTTAAAAGTCCTTTTATATCCAGAGACCGAGACTTTCCGGATATGGATATTTCTTGAAGCGTAAGTTAGCTTATTTTTAGGATATATCTATAAATATGGTAGGGTTCTATATTATCTAGATAGTTCTCTAGGTCGCATAGGACTCGAACTGTGTCTACTTTGTACTATAAATACCCACCACAAGAGGGGGAGGATATCGAGATCTGTCTTTGCAACCTCATCACAATAATACCAACACCCATGTGCGACTGGAGTACAGTTATTCTCTCTTTCGGAGAGGCCCAAACCAGGATATTCTCTGTGTCTAGTTTGTCTTTCATCTTGGCGAGTCCTACATCTACGACGAAAACACTTTGGCAAGAAGAGGCTGTTTGATCCCTCAATCAACAAGTTAGTTTGGCAGAAAATCAGTTTCCCAATCATCGATAATAAGTCTTGTACATGTATATAACTCTCTTTCGAGCTCCAATGAAAGAGCTTTTTACAACACTTTAAGAGGCACCAGGGGTATAAGGTATTAGGAGGTACCAACTGATAGGTATTTCAGTAATTTTCTTCACTCTCTACTCTCACCTCACTTTGTCCGTCTCCGACCACACACACCATCACCAGCTGGTCGGAGCAGGTAGGTAGAGCGGCGACTCATGGGCCGCCATGCCGGGTAGAATGGTGGTTTACGAGGCAACCGGGCAGAGCAACGGTGCACAGGGTCGCCAGGCTGAGCAGCAGGGCACTAGGCGTTGGGCGGGTTGGCGAAGCGTGGGGCAGGATAGTTGGATGGAGTGGTGGCACGCTAGATGGTCAGGTTGAATGGAAGCGAACTGAGCGGCGCATGGGCGGCCGGATCTATGGTAGACGATGTCAGCCAAGCTACGGGGTGGCCGACAACGGCTAGAGATGCGGTTGGGCTGGCGGGCAAGCGTGGCAGCGACATGTGGGCTGGCGGTGCAGCTGTGATGAGTGGGTTGGCGGCGCAGCTGGTCGGCCAGCGGTGATGGTGACGATATAATACCGGTGTTGAGAGGGATGGGGGAGAGATAAGGGGGGAGTAGAGAAAATACAAATCTGCCCTTGCATCCATTAGTTCCTCTAAGGGTTATCATTTAATGACAGCCATCAAATAGACACTACTACAGATTTGAACTTCACAAGCGGTTCGTAAAGCCTCTAGAAGCGGTTATATAACTGCTTCTAAGCAACCGCGTCTGATACTCGCGGGAGTATCAGAAGCGGTTCTAGTGGTGTCTAAAAAGGTAAAGAATATTAGGGTATGTGGAATTCGAACCTAGGACCTCACCCCTTCTCGTGACCCACGCCTCACTCAGCTAGCCAACCTACCCACACGTGCTCTCTAATAAAATAAGGCAACCTTTCCTTTTAACAATTCAAAAAATAGGCCTCTAGCAGCGGTTAAATGTCTGAACCCTTCTAAACCCTCTCTAGAAGCGGTTAAATGTCTGAACCCTTCATTCTTGGCCTTTAGAAGGGGTTCGTGTCTCCAACCGCTATTAGAGGTGCTTGGGCTTTAGAAAGGGTTCGTGGCACGAACCCCTTCTGTTACTTGGGCTTTAGAAGAGGTTCGTTCTAGAGGGGGCTTCCTGACTTGAACTATTGAATCGTTTGTGCTGTAACTATTAGAAACGGTGTGCATCGAACCGCTTGTGATGTACCGCTTGTGATGCCCTGTTCTCTAGTAGTGAAAGTGTGATGGATGACCCTGTTTAAAAGACATGAGACACCAAGAACAGTAAAACAGCTCTCAATGAAATGACCCTCCCATTCAAAGAAAAAGAGAGAGAACAGAGGATGGAGCTCCTCTGTCAACTTGAAACTTGGTTGTGGTGCTTACAACTGGATTGACCAGCGGCAGCAGCGTAAGCTGGTCTTGTTCTCAAAAATAGGGCTATGCTTGATGCCAACCCCAGCAATGTGATGCAACCCCACAGGAAGAAGGTGGCGGCGTAGCACTTCGCGCCCATGCACACCACCATGGCGTCAACCGTGCCGGCGCGGTCGTCCAGCGCCGGCATCCTTCGGCCATTCACGTCGTACACCAGCGCGGCGATCTGGCCATAGAGGAGCGAGCCGAGAGGGATGTTGGTGATGAGGATGTTGTGGTTGACGCCGATGCTGTCCGGTCCAAAGAGCTCCGAGGTCACCGACACCGCCGCGGCGAAGATGAACCCTGAGCTCAGGCCGATCGCCGCTGTCCCCACAACCAGGGTGCTCCCGTCGTGCAGTCTCCACATCAGGAGGAAGGCCATCGGCATGGGCACCAACGCAGCTGCAAGCCACCCTGTCCGGGCAAATGACACCTTCCTGAACGAAAATTCAGATTCACACATGTGGTCAGTCAGAGAGAACGAGAGGCACATGTACGTGTGCATTCAGAGCAAGCCAGGGAGACGGGAGACCTGGGAAGGAAGTCGGGGAGCGCGGAGAGGAGGCGGCCGAAGAAGGAGGCGGAGGAGTAGACGGCGACGAGCATACCGAGCTGCTGTCGCCGGTGCAACGACTGCGCGATCTGCCCCAGGTTGTTGCTGTACACCAGCCCAACGGTGGCGCCGCAGAAGTAGGCCGTGTAGTAGAGCCAGAAATCGACGCACCGGATGAGCTTCTTTGCGCTGTGCTCCTCGCCAAGAACCACCACGCGGCAATTCTCCACTGGTTCCTGCGGCGTCATGCCATGGAGCAGGAGCGGCTTCTGCGCGTCGTCGTTCTCGTGGTCGAGTGGCAGTGCAGGATCAGAAGAACCATGAGAGCAGCTGGGGACGACGAGAGGAAGGGCGAGGAGGGCCATGGCACCGGCGAGGATGGCCCGGGCAGAGAAGCCGGCCGTGGTGAGAGAGCCGAAAACGAGCAGGTATACGCTGGTGGCGAAGGCGAGGATGTAGAGGGCGAGGAAGACACGCCGGTCAGCATGGAGGCGGCGGCGGCGGTGGTCCTCTGGCTGTGGGTGGCGGAGGAGCACCGCTGGGAGCGCGGCGATGGAGACGGCGAGAGGGAGGACGGCATTGAGGAGGAGGTAGACGGGCGGGGAAGAAGGGGAGAGGGCGTTGGCGAAGAGGGTGTAGAGGGCGGCGCTGAGGCCATTGAAGCTGATGGAGAGGGAGAGCGCCAGTGGGCGGTCGCGTGCGGCGAAGCTGCGAGTGCAGAGCACGAAGCAGACCGTGTTGAACCAGCAGATGCTGCACCCTGCGATCAGGCACAGCAACAACACCTGCATGCCATGCAACATGAATCGGAATTAATTACTCGGTGATACGCTACCCACTTCGCAAATAACATCATTTTGCTTTGAGGATGCAATGCAACAATGCAACTTGCGATGCTCTTGTATGGCAGTGATCAGATCCTTTTCTTTGGAGATATACTTTCTATTGTTGGGCTTTTAAGAGCACGAAAGGGAATAATTCAGAATTTACCACTCTTAAAAATTGACAATTAAGATTTTGCCACTCCCTATGTTAGAACCAACGTGTCATTAGAGAATGACAAATTTATAATTGCCGATCTTTGAGAGATCATCTTTTATTATTATTATTTTCTTTAGAGCTCTTGTTTCGACTGTTATTAGGGCATTGTTTTTTTGGGCGGTTGCGTTTGCGTTTGCTTATAAGCTGGAAATTTGTACCTCCTCTATAAGAACATTCGAGAGATCAAAAAATTATAGAAAAATGGTTTTGAGAGTTTTGAGAAGAAATAGTAAGATCTACAAAAATTGGCTACCAAACGTCAAAGCATTTGGCTTGTACAAAAATAACAAATTTTTAACTTATAAGCGAACGCAAACGCAACCGTCCAAAAAAACAGTGCCTAGATCTAGGATCAAAGAAGAAACAACTTCACAAGTTGTTATCGAGCTACGTATCCGTCAGCTAGCATCCACGTAGTTCACGCATGCACATGAAAGCTCTACATAGCCAAAACATTATCGAAGCTATGCTTAATACAAGAATTGGATTGCTTCTGGCAAATGTAGGTGCACAACTTGCTGGAATTAGATTACTTAGGGGCTATTTGGTTGCCTTCATGCATAGAGATTTTGCATCTATAAATACAGAATCTTACTTTTTTCTTATGTTTGGTTGCCTGTATCTAGTTTTGAGCCTGGCTCCCTGGATACAAGATTCTCCATGCAGCTTGTCTCTGGAGATACGGAGAAAATAGGCGTATCTCTGGATGCAGCGCATGACAGCCTCGTGTTCTGCGCAAGGGCCACTGTCAGCCACAATAGCAAACCATGCATACAGTGCCACGTAGGCATGTAAGTTTCCTTTTTTTTCTTTTTTATTTATATCTTTTGATTAACATCTCCGATTACCGAACCGATTTCAAAAATGGGTTCTTGACATTTTTTCGAACAAAACTAGACCACACTTGCAATATAAATTTTAAAATACATACCTACTAAACACTCAACCAAACACCGTCTCTGCATCTGTGCATCCCGTATCCCATCAGCCTGGCTGAGTCGAACGGGCCAGACTTGTGAGAGAAAGCAACCAAACAACCCCTTAGATGGCTAGCTTGAAAAATGACATCACACGAGATGTTTTGCTGGTGCTCAACCATCGCGCACCTTTTCTTTGGTCTCTTGCTCTTTATTTATACTCGAAGATTACATGAAACTGGTTATAACTCTTTTACCTAACAAGGAAACTGTCTTTTACTCTCATACGAACTGTCGAACATGAAAACGACTCGACCACTAAAACTAATAACTCAAATCAAGATTAAACCTAACAATCTCCCCTTAATCTTGATACTCTTAACTCTACCATGTTGAAGCAGCCGGACATAACAACGACATGTTCATATATGTTCAGCTTACATGACATGGGATGGTGACACAACTACTCAACAACCTATGCTTTACTTATTGACTTTGACTTGAGGGCGGCGACACAGTTACTCAACGTCCAGGGCATAACTCATCGAAATCAACTTCTTCGGAGACTCGACTTCGGGATGGCGTCACAACTACTCACATCCCGGACACAACTCGTCGAAGCCACCTTCTTCAGACTCGACTTCAAGATGGCGTCACAACTACTCAACCTGTTGGATACAACTCGTCGAATCTCTCTTTACCTCGGACTCAACTTCAGAATGGCATCACGACCACTAAACGTCCTGAACTCAACTCGCCAATCCATCTCAGCGTAGTGCTAGCTCAACGTCAACACACCCCTTTTTTGATAGCATCACACTACCATAATTGTCGGCCTCACACTAACCCTTCTCTAACGACTTCACACCATCACCATTGTCGGCTTCACATTGACCCTTCGCTACCGGCTTCACGTACACTGACCCTTCGCCAACGGCCTCGCACCGTTATTCAACCACTTTAGGTCACGTTGTGGCATCACACCGTCCCACCACCACGAACATGGCCTCCTTTCATCGTGGCAGCCCATCAACACCACCAAGCAATGACGATGGCACATGTTACTATACTCCATCCTTCAACCATGTTGGTACGCTCCACAGGCACGTGTTGGTCATCGCACGCCTGAGGCAGCTGCCTCCCCTCGATCAATAGCTTCGCTCACAAGCTCATAAACATGCGAGGCTCCCTGTCCTCCTTTCGACTTCTTTCGCCAAGCCGCGGCAACGAATGGGCCAGTCTCACACATGTGCCCGATGTGTTGCGGCACAATAACCACCAAGATCATTTTCGCAACAATCTTTGATACCAATTGTTAGATCCAGAATCGAAGAAGAAACAACTTCACACATTGTCACCGAGCTATGTATCTGTCTGGTATGCAGGTAGTTCACGCATGCACATGAAAGCTCTACATGGCTAAAACTTTAGGCTGGCGCCAGGAATCGAACGCCCGATCCATCGGACGGCTGACGTCAGCATGAAAACTTGAAAAAATAACTACTAAAACTTTAAAAAATACTGATAAAACTTGGCAATATACATATGAACAGTTGCGTTTGAATGATGAAACTTGCAAAAATAGCTGATGAAATTTGGAAAAACTACTAATTAAAATTGAAGAAATACCAATGGAACTTGCCTAACTACTGATAAAACTTGAGAGTGCCAATAAAACTTGACTAAACTATGGATTAAACTTGGAAAACCATTGATGAAACTTGACAATATATAGATGGAAAATGGTGAACCCTGGTGAAACTTAGAGATAATTTTCGCTAAAATTTGGGGAAACAACTGATAAAACTTGACAAATGTACTGGGGAAACTACTGATGAAACTTGGCGAAAGAACCAGTGAAACATTAGGAACCAAAAAGTTTCGCGAGAACAAAAATAAGTTTCAGCAGGCAAACTCCATGTTTCACACGTACATTGCTCAAATTTCATGATGAAAAATGGGGATCCACCTCCCCCAGCCTTTTTCTTCTCCATATCGGGCAAGCCCCGAAGCCGTGTTCGCCGGATCTGGCCACCAAAAAGCTCGCCAAGCTACATTATCTTACACAGCTAGTAAGGACCAAAAAATGGATGGGGAAGTAGAGGGTTGAGAGGAAGAGAGGAGGAGATAGAGAGAGGAGGAGATGGAGAGCAGCAACACAGCTCGAGAGAAGGAGTAGAAACCATCAAGAAGATCTTGTTGCCGTTGTGGTAGAAGCGGAGGAGGCGGCGCGCGGTGGCGAACACCTAGCCGAGCAGGGCAAGGCGGCGGTAGCCGTCCTCGGTGAGGCAGGGCGCAGAGTCACGAAGCTCCTCGAGGAGCGGGAGGACAAGCTGCACCTAGCGCAGGAGGTTGAGGCACTCCTTGCGCTGCGTGCGGCGAAAGTTGACGAAGGCGTGGGCCGAGTTGACGGTGGCCAGGAGCTTCTCTTCTCTAATGGCTAGTGTGAGGAAGTAACGCAAGAGGAAAGAGAGAGATCACCGAAGCTTCCCTTGCCTCCTCGCTCACGCGTCGTGGAGCAAAAGGTCGACACGACACGGGACCCACCCACATGCCTCCTAGCTCACGCGCAGCGCTGAAGCTTCCCGATTTCCCGAGCGCGTGTCGTGCTGATTTTTGGGCCACGCTGGTTTTTTTGGGCCGCGTCCGAGTCATCGGACATTCTAACAGTAGCGTTTCCAAAAACTTTATCAATGCTATGCTTAATCCAAGAATTGGATTGCTTCTTGCTCGATGAAAGACACGACAATTGTGCGTGCTTCACGTCACATACGTGCACAACTCGCCGAAATTAGAATACTTAGATGGCTAGCTTGAAAAACAAAGTCACGCGAGATGTTTTTGGTGGTGCTCAACGGTCGGGTACCTTTCCTTTGGCCTTTGACTTTTTATTTAATTATACTCGAAGATTACATGAACAAATTGAAACTCTTTTACCTAACAAGGAAACTCTATCTTCTTCTCTTATACGAACTCGATACTACTCAAACATAAAAAAGACTCAAACTCTAAAACTAATAACTCATACCAAGTTAAGATTAAACCTAACATCAAAAGCCTGCACCCTTAATTTCCTTCTAGAAAGGATGCTTTTGTTTCAAATAATATTAATAATAATTAGGGGGTGGATTCTAGACCAGTATGCCGTTATGAACTCGTAACACTAGTTTATATAAATGTAATAAGAGACTTAAGAGATTTATATCTTTATATCAATCTCTCCTCCTAGAAAATGGTGATTGCTGACAGCATCACTCATTCCCACCATCCGTCTATCATCGGACACTCCAAGAACCTGCTCTCTAGATTTCCAATGCTCACCACCCTAGCCCACCAATCCCTGACCCACAACCCTTGCCTGTCTCCTAGGTCCCGACCAGGGTTTTCAAAAATTGCCAAAAACCATGGGGAAACCATTGGGTAGCGGTTTCCAGAACCACCAGTTTTGACTGGCTAAAATTCAAATTTCAATTTTAAATTCAAAATTGGCAAGAATAACTAAAAATCCCTAAAAATAGTATAAATTATTTAGAACTTTTTGACCTAAGAAAATTTTAAAATTGATTTTTTCAAGCTCTTTTTTTTGGGGGGGGGGTGTTCTGTTAGATAAAATGAAAAATTAGCTTCAATTTCATTATTGGCCAAATTAGGCCGACCAAATGTAGACCCACCATAGAGGAGGCTTTGCACACCTGTGAACTCCCCTAGCCCCCCTCCTCCACGCTCCCTATCCCAACCTAAGCGCCTTTCCCCTCCTCTTCCATCCCTTTAGCCACCCTCGCCAGCTCCGCCGAGCACTACCCCATTCCCACCACCGGACTTGTCGGGTGATTCTTATGTGGATGCGCTACCATGTATGTTAATTTGTCGTTGTATGGGCATATGAGACATATATGCTATATATTGTGTGATTTACATATTACCAATGACAAAAAAAATAGCAAAGGTCATGCAAAAAAATTTTCCTGAATTTTTACATGTTTCTCTTAAAAACATTCCCTCATTTTCCCTAGATTTTTATGATTTTTTTCATTTTCTAAATTTCTATTACTTTTCTGTCAGATTTGTCGGTTAATCGGCTAAAACCGATTGGTTCACCGCCCAAATCGCATGAGAAACTGATCATGTTTGATTTTTTTGAATTCAAATTCATCCAACTTTTAGTGGGTTTTCACAGTTTTTCGAAGCTAACGGGGCATCGAGTTTTTAACATGAAAACCCTAACCCTAGTACTGCTGGCCACTGCCAATGCCACCGATCCGTCCGCTCGAGGTTGGCATTGTCACCGAGCCACCTCCCGCTCATGTCTGTCGTCACCACCTCAGGCTACTTCTTGTGCCCGCAGTCATCAAGTCGTCTCCCACATGAAGCCAAGAGGAATTACGGAGAAGGGAGGAGAGGAGGATGAGGCTCTAGATCTAGGGGGTGGCATCAATGGAAGGCCTGGGGGAGGCATGTGCATCTGGGTGGCGGCACCGGAGCCACGCGAGCACAAGGTGAATTTGTGTTGGCAGTTATGCTAGTTCAGGAGGGGTGCGGAGAGGAGATAGGATTAGATAGAGTGGGCTTGTGTTGGAGTCTTAGCCCTTAGGGATGGATATAGAGTTTAGCGGGTTGTTTTTATCTCAACTAGCGGCTGGCTAATAAGGGTCTGTCTGGCAACATAGTTTTATTATAGTTTCAAGATAAAACTCTGTTTTATGAAAATACCATGGTTTAGAAAACTTAAAAGTGTTTGAATACAAAACTTTGACATAGTTTCATTAACTCTGTTTTGGTTGAAACATGTTTTTTTGGAGTTTTTATAACTCTACTACACACCTCTTTTTTTTCTAACTTTAACTTTTGGCTAATGTTTTGGTTTTAACTTCTCCATTGTATTTAGTCAAAATTTTGTATCTATAAACTATACAAACAAACAGCTAAAAACTAAGATCAAGACGATGTTAGTTGAAACCATGGTTTTGTATGTACACATTGTAAGACTCTGTATGCTAAAACAAAATTTTCTCTAAATTTTGATGCCAAATAGGGCCTAGTGTGAACATTGCATGCGATTCTTTGGGCCAAACCATTAGTACCCCAAAAAAAAATGCTTGAACAGTGTTACTGGTATGTGATAGTGGTTGAACAGTGTTACTGGTATGTGATAGATGACTTGGGCCATTGTTCGGCTGAGGTGGGCCACGCCAATTTAGATCTTATGATGGTCCACGAGACTTGATAGCCGATAGGCAGCTGGTGCACTTGGGTAATATATACAGTTTTTCAGTATTGATAGGTCTAAAATTAAAGCGAAAACAACTAAGTATCTAATAGGAAACCACCTAGAGGTGTAACAAAGATTTATATTATGTTTATTTAAAATTAGTTGCTATCCACAGGCATTCGTCTAGTATACTAATAGGTTACTAGTAGAAGGGTACATGAGATGATCTAGAGGCCGGCCACCTGGGTCTTGACCCATTTTAGATACGCCTCTAGAAATCTCTACTATTAAAAAGTATCTAGTGGTTCTCATCTTCATTTCGCTATTATTATACATTATAAAGATATTTTCTATTTATTTGATCTGAATCCTTATTTTGGTGTGTTGAATTTTAGAAAGTTTACGATTTGTAGTGACATGTATCTAATTAATCTTATTAGAAAGTACTATGATATTTGCTGGCAGCAAAGTGCAAATCGGGGCCCTGCCTATGCAAGTTTGCAGCGCATGCATGTCATGGCAATGCAAGTTGGCCGGTATCAAAAATGGAAAGTTGGCTGATATCAAAAAGGGTAAAGTTGATCAATTATATATGCAGTAACCTAATAGCTTAATTAAGAAGACATTACTTAATATTTCGCTTGGTCAGGATTGGGATGGCTGTGCTGTTCCAAAATCTTGCATATATGCTACATATCTAGTCACTCTCAGCAGGCTACCTGCTTTCTTCATCTTAGAAAATCAATGCATAAACACGCACATACATGCAGTACATATGGCTAGCTAGAAGTCATTTCTTTCTGTTTCTATCTCCATGGACCGTGTCGCATCCCGAATAACGTATGCGTATGCACCAACAAGACATGGAACAATTCCACATAAATTCTGCACGCTTTAACTCAGCCACACACTTCGCGACTAGCGCAACAACCGAGACGCGCGCAACTGTGCTATTAACTCTAGTATATATATAAGTTCCCAACATAATAGGCAAGAGAAGACCTGACCTAAAGGGCAGGCACTCCATTGTATTGGCTTTACCTGTTACCACATGGCTTAATTTCCTTTTATTCCCTTAACACTACCAGCGAACGGCGCAACACAAGCGGTTCGTAACCGCTTTCACAAGCGGTTATATAACCGCTTCTAAGCAACCGCGACTAATGCTCGCGGGAGCATCAGAAGCGGTTCGTAGAACCGCTTCTAGTGGTGTCTAAAAAGGTAAAGAATAAGGTAAAGAATATTGGGGTATATGGGATTTGAACTCAGGACCTCACCCCTCCTCGTGACCCACGCCTTACCTAGCTAGCCAACCCACCCGCGCGTGTTCTCTAATGAGATAAAGCAAGCTTTTCTTTTAACAATTCGAAAAATGGACTTCTACCAGCGGTTCGTAATACAAACCCTTTCTAAAGCCCCCTCTAGAAGCGGTTCGTAATACGAACCCCTTCTGTTGCTTGGGCTTTAGAAAGGATTCGTATTACGAACCGCTTCTAGAGGGGGCTTTAGAAGGGGTTCAGTATTACGAACCGCTTTCAAAACTTTCTGAACTTGAGCTATTAAACGCTTGCTTCTTTGCAACTATTAGAAGCGGTGCGCATCGAACCGCTTATGATGTACTGCTTGTGATGCTCGTTTTTCTAGTAGTGTAACTAGCTAGTATACTACATATCTAGTCACTCTAAGCAGGCTAGCTGCTTTCATCTTAGAAAATCAATGCATAAACACCCACATACATGCAGTACATATGGCTAGCTATGATATCTAAAAGAGTAGTGCTGATTCATGAATTAATAAGATGGTTACGACGATGGGTGCATGCATGGTACGTACGACGGGATAGGAGGAGAGGGGCGACGGCGGCGGGCCGGGGAGGAGGAGGCAGTACTGGAGTGCGTAGGAGGCGAGGCCGAGCGCGGCGGAGAGGAGCAGCACGGCCGGGAGGGGCACGTAGAGAAGCGCCAGCCCCGAGGACCAGCCCAGCGCCTTGCCGAGGTCGGAGGCGGTGGCGAGGTAGCTCAGGGCCTCCTGGGAGACGCCGAGCGACGACCTGAGCGCCGACGAGTAGGCGGCGAAGTCGAAGTTGGTGCCCGTCACCGCCTGGATCCACACAGTCGCGCCCAGTGCAGCCCAGCGCCGCCACTCGCCGTCGCTCCTCTGCCCGGCGTCCATCCTACTATCCTAGCTAGCTAGCTCCTCATCTCTGGGTAGCTAGCTATCTCCTGTATATATATACCTGCAGCAAGTGGTGCTGACCGTGATCAAGACCGGTGGGCATAGGGCTCTCCATTTATTTATACATACACACAGCCCATCTCATCCACGGGTCAAGATCTAATGGAACACGACTAGCTAGGACAACTTTATTTTTTAAAAAAAATTTGCAGTCTCGCCTTTCACCCATGCTATACAATTTGCAAAAAAAAAAAAAGAGCGCGGTGTTTACGCTACACTACGGAATTCCCCGTCCTATCCGTGCCGTCGACATGATTTGGAGATCCGCGTCTCGCTGGTGCCCTTAACTGACGCTGTTTCCTCCATCCGGTTACCTTTTCATCCTGTTACCTTTTCTTTTTGATAGCTGCACAGTGAGCTCCAGTTCTAGCCAAAAATTTGCAAGCCAAAAAATTGCAGGAACACAATTCATGCGGCACGAATTCATCCGGTTACCTTTTCATCTGGTTACCTTTTCTTTTTTATAGCTGCACGGTGAGCTCCAGTTCTAGCCAAAAATTTGTAGAAACACAATTCATGCAGCATGATGCATCAGAAAAAAAAACTTGCCAAAAATTGCAAGTACATCGAAGAATTGGGCTGCCATCTTGATAAAAAACTGAACAACAGTTATATTTTGCAACTTTCAAATTATTGGAGGTTACATCTTCCTCCAATATTGGAGCCCAATCAATGGTTACATCTTCCTAAACTTCGTTCGTTTGAAGAACAAACACTCAGGCCGGGGAAGAATAAATCATTTGGAAGAGGAAGAAGAAAGAGGGAACATTTTGCAACATTCGGGCCGGGGAAGAATGGAAATGTTTAGAGAAAAAAACAAAACCGGAGTCGAGGCGGTTGGGGCGGCGGAGCTCGAGGCGGTTGGGGCGGCGGAGCTGGACGGCGGCAGAGCTCGAGGCGGAGCTGGAGGGCGGAGGAGGTTGGGGCGGAGCTCGAGGCGGCGGATCTGGACGGCGGAGGTTGGGGCGGAGCTCGTGGCGGCGGATCTGGACGGCGGCGGATCTAGACGCCGGAGGTTGAGATGGAGCTCGAGGCTGCGGATCTGGACGGCGGAGGTTGGGGCGGAGCTCGTGGCGGCGGATCTGGACGGCAGCGGATCTAGACGGCGAAGGTTGGGACGGAGCTCGAGGCGGCGGATCTGGACGGCGGCGGAGCTCGAGGCGGTGGAGCTGGACGGCGGCAGAGCTCGAGACGGAGCTGGAGGGCGGCGGAGCTCGAGGCGGAGCTGGAGGGCGGCGGAGCTTGAGGCCGGCGGTGGTTGGGGTGGAGGAGCCATGGGGCGGAGGGCGGCGGAGGTTGGAAGCAACGAGAAGGGGAGTGGAAAGGAGTGAATGACGGATTGACGGGAGTGGAAAGGGGTGAAGTAACGGCGTCCGCTTGATGCGCGTATCTCGATGCACAATGGAGGGATAGGATAGGACGGGGATTTCTATACGTGAGCGTGGATGCATTTTCGAAAAAAAAACCCCACCTGCTGTTCCTCTCCCTCAGACGAATCCCCAGCCAGCCCTTCATCTTTCTCCGTACAACCACACCTCTTCCCGTCCTCATCCGAGGGTTCGACGCTGTCGCCATGCTCCAGCCGCTGCATTCGCCGCCGTCTCCTCCACCATGCTCCAAGGTCGTTGCCTCCTCCCCTCCCTCCTAGCCTGTCACCTCCACCGGCCCAACGTGCCTCCTCCATTGTCCTCCCATGCCGCTGCCTCCTCTGTCCCCTCTTAGGCCGCTCTGCCGTTCCCTAGTAGAGTGTACCGGTTGATCGGTAACACTTAAGTGAGCGAGCATTAGACATACGAGGGGAGAGAGATGACTACATATGATGTTATGGCCTCTCTGCCTTACGATAGAGGATACATGCGTACACGTACGTCTAGCCATGGCTGGCTAGCTTCTCTGGGCGTAGGTAGCTCGGCCAACTGCTAGACCAGTCGCCAACTGTGCATGTGGCCTCCATTGCTCAGCATGCATGCACAGGTACGTATAGAATATGCATGATTGAAGTGAGCGGCGAGTCGGGGACTAAACACATGCAAATGTAACGTGTGTGTGGTTGGCTCAGATGCATGATTCCTCATCATCTATCGTGCATGGTCATGGAGGATGAACCACATTACAAAAAATAAGAAGTAGGTGCATAGAAATTGAAACAGCTAGCTGTACTTGTTTGTGTGACAGACTGCCTATTCGGTAGGTACAGTCCTAGTTAATTACATTATATGCAGACATGCCTGTCCTGATTGCGCCCTTCAAGACTAATGTATAATTAGTAGTTAATTAGAGCATGCTCCGGCCATAATGCTTGACCCACGTCTTACCTCAAAGGTTTAATTGGAGGTCTTGCCCATGGTGCTTAGATACTGATGCAACATCTAAGATAGGACCCACCACGATGATTAAAAAATAAAATTTATTATCTAGTTTAACTTACATGTGAGGCCTTCCAAGAAATAAAGGCTTACATACAGCATCCCAGCTTAGAGACAACACCAAACAGTCTGCAATGTTTAGAGGCCATCTCTCTGAGGAGAGAAAAAAAGTTCTTAGACACTAAAAATGCATCATCAATGTCAGTTCATACTCCTTATCGGTGGTAATTTTTGAACCGCCACTAATATTATTTTCAGTAGCGGTTTGTGTTTGGAACTGCCACTGATAATAGGATCTTAGAACAAAAAAAAGTAGTGGCATACCACTACCCCATTGCCTCATCTGGCCGCCGCCTGTTGCCTCGACCTCATGAAGGGAATAGGCTTTGAGCTCACATCTAAGGATTTGAACTTGCTACCTTAGGGGAGGAGGATGCCGCTGTTGCTACTGCAATGGGAAGAAGCAGGCCGTCACCTCTGTCATGGGAGAGGATCAAGGAGGTCACTGTTTTCGTGGGGGGTGTGGAGGAGGCGACTATCATCGTTGGTGCAGCGGGGTTATTGATTTATAATCCGAATTCTTAAGCACCCAAGTCTATCGAAGCGGATGGACCCCAGGGGCTCGTGCAAAGTGTGGGACTGGGCCTGGAAGAGATTTGTCCTCTTATTGGACTCAAATCACCATATCTAAAGTCATCTTTGAAGGACCGGGTAGACGACTAGAGAGGGATGAATAGGAGCCACATTGGTATTGACTCTTTCTTCACAACGTGCCACAAAAGCAAATGTATAAAAAACACAACCTAGTGCAAACAACAATAGGTTGGCAGCACGAAGGGCCTTGGTAAAACATTTGCAGATTTTAGGTTGTTGCTTGGATGATCATGAAATTTTTACTGGAGCTACATATGTAAGTTAGGAAACCAAGGCAATGAGAATTACATTGATTGGACAACCAAACAAAAAGATATAAAAATCACAAACTCTGCTGCACAGTAAAAATAGAGGATGAACAGTAATTCCAGCACTATTTCAAAACGTAAAATCTTCATAACTCTTGATTAACTATGGCAATGGATCTCAAATTTGAAACACAACTACCTTATGATGTTTAGGTCCTAGTACAACCAAGAATTGAGACTATTGACCCGAAAGACTCAACCTTTTTAGGTTCGATCCATTCTATGTCATAAAACGGGCAAAACACTAAATTTCAATCCATGACCACAATCCTTGGATAGCTTGTATGAGGTGAACCTAGATGTGTTTCCATACATTTTGTGATCTTAAATCATAGGTTCAACCCAACCAAAACTAGAGGAACAAGATTACCTAGGATCGAGCCAAAAACACTCAAATGGATGAAGGAATTGTTTGCCGTACTCTGGGGGCTTCGCACAAGTCCTAGCCGAGCTACGGGGCAGTCACCCTTCTTCCTTTTATATGGGTCAGAGCGGTCCTTCCAACGGAACTGCAATTCGGGTCACCCCGGGTTCAAAGGTTCAACGAGGATGAGTCAGAGGCCAGTCGGGTCAACGATCTCGACCGACTGGAGGAGGCTCGGGACGCTGCAACAATTCGGTCGGCCAAGCACCTCCAGGGTTTGCGCCACTACCACGATCGCAATGTGCGGGATCGTGCCTTCTCGGTTGGAGATTTGGTCCTCCGGGTCAATCAGTCGAGTGGCCATAAACTTTCTCCACGCTGGGAAGGTCCGTACATCGTCGACTCAGTGACACGCCCGGGGGCTTACCGACTGAGGCGAGAAGACGGCGCCCTCCTGGACAACTCGTGGAACATTGAGCAATTGCGTCGGTTCTATACCTAACGACTATTGTAACATATGTCTACAATTAAATAAAGATAAGTTTTCGTTAACATTGTCTTTACGCTTATGCAATTCAGTTTCTGACTTGCTACTTAATTGTATTTTAATTAAGTAGTAAGTCGGGGGCTACACCTAATTAGGTGCGCAATTGCGCACCTAATCTTTTATTAAAATTAACTTAACTTGCTCCCTAGTCGGATCCCGACTAGCCAGTAAGTCGGGGGCTACACCTAATTAGGTGCGCAGCCGTGCACCCTTTCTCTTTTAGTGAGTTCGACTTACTCATTGGTCGGATTCCGACTGGTTCGTAAGTTGGGGGTCATACCTGATTAGGGGCAGTCTCCACCACTACATTTATTTGACAACAAATCGACCTTTTTTCTTTTCGAGTCTATGACAAGCCTAAGCGTTAGTCGTCCCGAGAAACGAAACTCTTGTTTCCTAGCAACACTCATGCTTCCCGATTGCGTTATCGGAGATAGAGCTCCGCGCCAACTCCTAACGCTAAGGAACTTGATGCGCTGGGCAAAGTGCTTAGTAAAAGGGACCTAACTCGCTTAGGCGAGGCGTATAACTCGAATCGTAAAAAGTCGATTAACTCGTGTTAAAAAAAAGAAAGAGGAGTTAGAACGAACAATTTTATTAAAATTCATAATGGCCCGTGAGCCGATTACAGGATATGGCGGCAAGCGTGAGCCTGCGCCCTGATGATCAGGTCCGTCACCCCAGCGAGGTTTGGGGCGGCGTCGATCAGAGCTTCGGCGATGGCGGCGTCGCGGGCACGGGCGCGGACCAGCGCCTCCACGATCACATCGGCCACCTCGGCAAGGGCCGGGGCGACCTCGATCAGAACCACGGCGGAGGCGACGTCGCGGGAACGGGCTTCCTCTTCGGCGACCTCGGCGAGCGCGAGGTCGTACTGCGCCCAGAGCTCTGCCAACTCTTCATCAGCCATGAGAGCAGGTGGAGATGGAGGGATTCAAGTAGGAGTTTGGGTGAGAAGCGGCCGCTGCGGCGGCCTCTTTTTATAGCCAAGATTGGGAAGACGAATCAATTTTGGGGAGTAATGGCATTGAGAAGCAACCCCGATGAGGTTTGTTCCCGAGATTGGGTGCAGAGAACTCTGGGAACATGGTGCAGCATTCAAAGCGACGTTTGGCGTTCCAGCAGACTGCGCTGGAAATGCCCCGTGGTGATGGGAGCGTGGTGCGCTCTTACTTAAGGAAATGGGCAACGTTTTATTTTCACACTGCGCGGGAAAGAATGGAGCCCTAAAATTAGTGCTTTGAGGGTCGGACCTGGACTTAGGTCCCAAAGAACATGCTCTATGTGGGCCGAAAAACTGTGCACGACTTTGTTCGGGTATGGGTGTTATTTGGGCCAAACTTAGTCAGGCAAAAAGGGTGCACCCCTGGATGGGCTGTGGGCTAATCCTTGATCTTTCAAGGGTTGGGTGCTTCCCCAATGATCAATTCAGCTCTTGGCGTACCCCCTAGGGTCAATGGCTGGTCTGATTTTCCAATCAGATTGGGAGTCAAAGAGTTACCTCTTTAGTTGGGTCTCTGTGGCACATCTCTGGATCGTTCGTTTTCAAGATGAGCACCACTTGGAGGACCTTAACTTGGAGGCGGGCATATTCCTTTGGGAATCACTAGCTTGACTCCGCACTAGTCGGGTCAGGGCGCCTGAACACCCTACGCAGGTTGTGACATGTCCCCTGCTTGTCAAGGTCTGCCAAGTCAGACTTGAATGTCATAATTTGCAACAGGGAGGGTACGTCGTGTGACACTGATCACTCAGCAACATCCACTTTTCTGGTATGCCCCTCCATGAGGCCACTAGCCAGCATACCGACCAGTCGGACTGGGTACCAGGCAACTTTAAGACTTGAGATTTTCTCTTGAGTCCTTTGCAACTGAGTTGTTTGATCAGCAGGTTACTCGGCGAGCGGACCTTCATCAACCAGACAAAGAGTGACGTCACTCGGGTAACATCTGAAGGGCTGCAAGCTGAACCCCGAATCAAGGCAACCCAGTCCCGAAGCACTCGGGGGCTACTATGGATAACATGGGCCACAGGTATCCGGGGATATACTATTGGACGTACCACCTCTTTGGGCCCAGAAGGCGGGCTTGGAGGCTGGCGCGACCCGACTTACTCTACAAGGAAACGAACTAATCTCCTACTCGAATACATAGATATAGGCGTAACCAACTCAGTTATATCTGTATCCTCCATATACGGATTAGGGAATCTATCTGTAACCCGACCCCTTGGACTATATAAAGGGGGTCAGGGGCCCTAGTTCGAGATCTCATCTTGCCTCTGATCATCATCAGCATCATCATCATACACATCTCGACATCTTCGAGATCCACCATAATACAATCCACGAGCACAGGAGTAGGGTATTACCTCGCCCCGAGGGCCCGAACCTGTATAAATTCGGCTCCCTATGCTACTATCGTAGTTGTGATCTTTCGCATAGCCCTATAAAATATATTGCCGACACAAATCGTCGACAGGTGGTGCTAGGGATGCCCCGTGGCGGCGGGAGCATCAAATCCCCGTGGCGAAGGGACCCCGGCGTGCCTTATTTAAAGAATGGGGTGAAATTCCGTTTCTGTGCCGAGCGGAGGGAAATGAAGCCCTAAAATCATCACTTCAAGATTCGGGCCCGGACTTAGATTCCAGAGAGCATGCCCCCGCAGGCCACAAGCTGTACACGTCATTACTCGGGTACAGATGCCACTCGGATCAAACCTAGTCGGGAAAATAGCGCGCCCCCAGTCGGGCCTTACGCCAGTCTTCAGTCTGAGGATTGGATGCTTCCCAAATTACAACTTAGCTTTTGATGTGCCCCTTGGGGACAGTAGTCAGTTTGGCTTTTAGTCGGACCGAACATCGAAAGTTCTCTTCAGTTGTCTCAGTGGCACATCTCCGGATCGTTTGTCATCAAGACAAACACCACTCGGGCAGACTATAATTCAGCTCTTGACGTACCTCCTGGGGTCAATGGCCGGTCTGATTTCTTAATTAGATTGGGCCTCAAGAGTTACCTCTTCAGTTGGGTCTCAGTGGCACATCTCCGGATCGTTCGTCGTCAAGACGAACACCACTCGGATGACCGCAACTTGGAGACGGGCGTATTCCTCCGGGAATCACTAGCTTGGCTTCGCACTAGTCGGGTCAGGACGCCTGAATGCCCTACACGAGTTGTGACATGTCCCCTGCTGGACCGAATGTCGAGTTCTGCCAGTCAGATTCGAATGTCATAATTCGTAACAGGGAGGATAACGCAGGGTGACACTAATCACTCCGCAACATCCACTTTTTTGGTATGCCTCTCTGTGGGGCCAATAGACAGCATACCGACTAGTCGGGCTGGGTGCCAGACATCTCTTTATGACTTGAGAGTTTCTCTTTAGTCCTTTGCAACTGTGTTGTTTGATCAGCAGGTTACTCGGCAACGTGGAACTTCATCAGTCGAACGAAGAGTGACGTCACATAGGCTACATTTGAAGGACTGCAAGCTGGACCCAGAATCAAAACAACTCAGCCGCGAAGCACTCGGGGGCTACTGTGGACAACATGGGCCCCGGGTATTCCGAGATATACTATTGGACGTACCACCTCTTTGGGCCGAGTCGCATGGATCATCCAGAAGACGGGCTTGGAGGCTGGCGCGGCCCTATTCGCTCTATAAGGAAACGAATTCGTTTCCTACTCGAGTACATGGAGATAGACGTAACCAACCCGGTTATATCTTTATCTACCTTATACAGATTAGGAAACCTATCTGTAACCCGACCCCTTGCACTATATAAAGGGGGTCAGGGGTCCCTAGTTAAGATACATACGCAATTCTACATCCATCGACATCATTGTCTGTTCTCGTGCAATCCCGACGAGAACATACATTGTAATCGACCCCCCACCATATAATCCACGAGCATAGGAGTAGGGTATAACCCCACCTTGAGGGCCCGAACCTGTATAAATTCGGCTCCCTGTGCTACCATCATAGTTGTGATATTTCGCGTAGCCCTATAAAATATATTGCCGACACAAATCGTCGACAGGTCCAAACTAAAAGTTGATCTTGAAACCTTTTTCTATGAAATTACCAAATTGCCCTTGGGGCCTTTCTTTCTTTTTCTCTCCCCTTTCTCCCCTCTCCCCTGTTTCTCTGTTTCCTTGTACCAAAGTTAACCCAATTCCCTTGCACCGTTCTTGCCTGATCTTGCACGCCAAGGCAAGAAAAATCAATGTCACGTGTCACCACCAAGAAGAACGCCGCCGGAATTTCTCCTCCCCGCCATTACCTCTGCTCATTCGGTGCCGTACATCTGCCCGATGGTGAATGGACTAAATCACTAAAAAGATCTTCGCCAATTCGAGCTCATCCACTTCGTCGTGTCCCTAAGTATCTATCAAGTTCATCCGCGCCTATAAATAGGACGTCGAAGCTTCAATTTCATCGCTTCTTCATCCCGGCCGCCGCCGCCTCTCCCTAAAACTCCCCTCAACCACGGCGTCTCAAGCTTAGTGCCGCCGGCCAGAGCTTCGTAGCCGCATCACCAAGCTACTTCCAGGAGCAATTAGCATGAAATCAACCGAAACTTTCGATTGATGTCATCCCCTGTTTCGGCCACCACGGTGTTGCATGTCGACAGGCCAAACCACGAGTGCGCGAGCTCAATTAGCAGCATGGTAAGGACCCTAGACACCCTCTCAAGCTTACCAAGCTATCAATTTGTATAATTGCAAGAGGAAATAAAAATCCCCAAACCGAGTTCATGCCGCCGCCGCTAGACCTCGTCGTCCGGCCTCCACAGTCCATCTTCCGCCTCAATCCAGTGCGCAATAGGTCCCTGAATATCCTAGGAACAAAAGCCCTATGGTTAATTTCCCCCAAACCATGCCAAATTGAAAGCCCCAAATCGAGATGCTCAAGAACCCTAAAAATCCACTATTCATCCTCCCCGATTTTGTTTTTCATTAAATTGAAGGTCTGAAAGGCCAAATTTGCAAAATGTTCCTATATAAAAGTTGTTCAAAATAGTGTTTTACATCTAGATATGATTTTTACAGATTTTTAAAATCATCCAAAATTTAAATCTGAATTTTAAACCCTCTCTTTAGCAATTTAGAGAATTTCTAAAAATAGAAAAATATTTGAAAAAGTAAAATTGATATTTTTCCTAGAAAATACAAATATATACAAAATTTATAAAATTATCAATTTCAGGACTATTTTATAAAATATATCAATTGTATACTTCTCTTTCTTTAAACCTTTATAAGAATAATTTCTTAAGTAAAATTAATAATTAATTTGAATAAAAATATTCCCAACCATAACCAAAATGTAAAATAGCTATTTTTAATAAGTCACAAATAATTTTTGATATTCCTTAAACTTCAAAACCTTATAGTGCTATTTAATGCATAAATTTTCTATCTATAAAATTTATTTCTTTTAAAGTTTTAGAAATTTCCTAAAAATACAAAATACCTCATAGAATAGAATTTATAATTCTATCATATATTAATATAAGTATTCTCCAGAAGAATATCCTATGACTTTATCCATTCGTAACTCTGTAACTCTATCCATTTGTAACTTAGTAACTCTATCTTTTCATACAAATATCTCGTGATCCTATCCATTCGTAGAATATCCTGTAGTAAATCTCAATTACCACAATATCTCATGGTGAACCCTAGAATATCTCGTTGTAAACCTTAACTACCGCAATATCTCGTAGTAAACCTGAAAATATCTCGCAGTCACTTCACTCCAGTTCAAATATCTGCCAGGATTCTATCTTATCCCTTCGTAACAAGACATGACAAATATCTATCTCCATCATTTCACCAGATATTTTCACAACTTCTATTCTATCATATATATATATATATATATATATATATATCATAAGCCATTCATGACAATTCAAATAAAACCAAATAACCACTCTTCCGTAATTCTATCCATCCACATCCTCATACTTATCCTAACCATTTTACCAAATTTCTGACACTCATTCTTACCATCTCTATCCTGTAAATTCAACCCCTATATAAACCACCCCTTCCTTCTACCTCTTATCCACCATATACTTCCTAATAGTCTAAACACACTGTCCACATACCTATTGCCCTCCAAACCCAGGAACCCCTTCAAAAGAATATTTTTTGCATAGCATCCAAAATCCTTTTTACTTGATTTGATTCTTATTCTCTCTCTTTTATTAAAACTTCACGATCAATAGAAGAAGAAGATCAAGCTCTGAAGACTCAAGCTACCCTTTGGACGGAGATAATGATCAAGGGTGGAACAGAAGAAAAAGGAGTTTAGTAGCATCCGTAACCAAGGCAGGTTTCTATTCCCTTGATGCACATTGAATTCCCATTTGTTTACTTAAGTATGTATTACTTTTTAGTTATTACTCTGTTGCCAAATTATTATTTCATGTGTTATAAAATGGTTATGCCAAGATACAAGAACCAGAAAGCCTACCTATTATTGATTAACCCTATCCTTTGAAGTCTAGAATAGGTTTTGGAATATTTAAATTGAGTAGGATAAGTCAATCATTTGCCATGTGGATAAGTAGAATGGGATGCTTATCTGGACATGGGAATGTTGCGAGAAAAAGAATTTTATATGGGTTGCCAGGTGTAGTGAGTGTGACGGATCCAACCGGTAACACTTGAAGCTAGGAACATCCTTCGTGGACCCAAGCCCGGTAAAGCTCAAGTGGGCACATCCCATGCAAGACCTACAATGGCACTAGCTGTCGGGAGAATACAGGTGTAGTGAGTATGATGGATCCAGCCGGTAACACTTAGAGCTGGGAACATCCTTCGAGGATCAAGCCAGGTAAGGCTCAAGTAGGCACATCCCATACAAGACCTACAATGATACTAACGGTCGGGAAGATACAGCTAGATTATACTCGTATAAAAACTTGAGTATAATGACTGAGAATGACACAAACTACATCCATCCATGTAACCGCGCACTACATGAGTAAAGCTAGATAGGTCCTGCAGGGCTGATAACAAAATCATCGATGGACCCTACTTCGGGTATATGAAGTTGTGCCAAATGGGTGATACCTCTCTTATTCAATAAACTCATGCTTTCAAAAAGAAATGGTGTATGTGTTCTGCTTCGGGCAGGGTAGTTGGAGTATGGAGACAGGTTTTGTGAAAGGTTTCAAATATTCAAAAATTGGTTGTAAAGGATTGCTAAAGCTTAAGATTCTTCCATCTATTATATATTACTGCATCCACTCACTACCGAACTTTATACCTTTGTTTAATTCTTGCATATACTAGAGTAGAATTTTCCCTCATGGGAGCCTGCAAGTACGGTCGGTACTTACCCACTTTGTGGGAAATATAATCTATTTTCAGGTCTTCTAGCTTTTGACGATTCTGAGAAATCTTCCGCGGAGGAATTGAACGATTATGGCATTATTGGTTTCTAGAGTCTTAGTTTTAGAAAGCTTTTCCTATCCTCACAACTTGTGCAGCAGTGTAAGTGTACAGTAGAGGTCTGAGTTGTAATATTTTATGTAAAAATGAATATCTCCCCATATAATAAAGTGGACTTCTGTATCAGCTCTGGCACTGTTGCATCCTGGGTAATCGTGCTTTTGAGGGAACATTTTTCAATAAGATTTATCGGGATTTGGTCCCCACACAATCCTCGAGTGATTTGGCTAAACCTATCTCCCTCGAGCTCTCTCCATAGCCTCCAAAGTTCTCTCCAAAAATATCACCTTATCTCTAAGGTCATGAACCGCTTATATAGTGGAGGCTTAACCAGCCACCCACCTAGGTTTCATCTCTCATTACATTGTGGGCTCACCCAAAACCCGATAAGACACCGTGTTTTCTCTCTCACACTGCAAAGCGATTTACAAATGACACTCGGGTAACCCGTTTTGATCCATCTTGCTCTCCAAGATGATCAATGACCTAAACCACTTATCCTTGCACCGCGATTTCTCCAAAACCGTCGTTCCTCGCTTCTTTAGCCGCCAAGTCTGCCACACATCCAACTCTCTTCTTGGACCGCTTTGGCTTGAGCATCTTGAAGCTTTCGTTACCAATCACCACCGTCCATGACTAGACTGAGCCTGATCAACCCACATGAACTCTTGATCGCTTGGACCATGGATCACCCATCCACGTCCTTCATCCTCTTCGCCGATGTCAATCCAATCTAGTCGCCTGCACATATGAGACGAGCAAACCAATTTCCGAAAACAAGTATATCTCAACCTGATCCACATTAGTCCATAAACATCTATCCTACATCAATACAACGTCAAATCGACATTAGCCATGATGCCAACTAAAGCACTGATCAATTCAAACACAAAGCATCACAGTTGACCAAGTCCTAACATAGCAATGATACAAATCAATATTTATAAATTTATTTGTTGCTCAAATGAAAAACTTCACAACATGAAAATGAATTATCTACAACTTTCATGTAGAACAATTTTTCATCTGAGTACGAGAAGACCTTTAAAAGTACAAAATATAGTGTACTGTCTATAGTGAGACAGTGTGCTGTACCATACGGCACGCTGTACCATACAGTGCACCCAATATGGTACCTGACATGCCGAGGTTGTGTGTCAAGTGTGAAATATAACCTACGTCCATGAAGTGGTACTTGGACAATGGTGCAAGCAACCACATGACAGGGCAGAGGTCTATGTTCGAGAAGTTGGATGAGAGTATTCAAGGACAAATCCAATTTGGTGATAAATCTATTGTGGAGATCAAGGGGAAGGGGTTGATTCTTCTCCAGTGTAAGAACAAAGAACAGCGTGAGCTCTCCGAGGTATATTTTATGAGCTTTTTTATAGTCCTTGAGGAGGTACCGGGAGGTACCATAATTTCTAGTGTAAATTATGGTACCTCTTAGTACCTTCTTAGTGTTAAGTATCTGGAGGTACCACAAATTAACACTACAAATTGTGGTTCCTCTCAGTACCTTCTCAAGGACCGTAAAAAATCTCATATTTTATACCAAGTCTCTCGAAAAACGTCATTAGCTTGGGACAGTTTGTTGAAGATGGGTACAAGGTGATCATGCACCAAGAGCACCTATGGGTCTATGAGCAAAGTGGGAAGCTTCTCATGAAGGTGAAAATATCTAAGGATAGGTTGTATATGATTCAGTTGAACATATATACCAATGAGACAAGTCAACAAGAAGGGCACCAAGAGGTTGTGCCACATGATATGTACAAGTAGGGAACATCAAGTACTACTCCAACCGACATACCAGGAGAGGTGGTGTCGGACACCTTCCCTGGCATGGAGAAGCCAGACAATTCAGAGGAGGCTAAGAAGGAGGAAACATGCACAACGACGATGCCATCAGGGGCAATGACAGGGAGGCAGAGCACAGCATCCCGAAGGCGCAAGCGTGGTCAGGGCAATATGACCAAGAAGGGCACGTGCATGGTGGCAAGTGGTCAGCATGAGAAGCATATGCCAGGTGGGCATGTACACGGTCGCGGGATGTGACTCAGCGAGGAAGCGCAAGGAAGCAAGGAGGTTGGTGAGCAGCTCGTCAAGCTATTTGGTCGCGTCAAGTTTGTGGAGATGCGCCTGGAGATTAGAATCTTGATTAGAGTAGGTTTCCTATTTGCACGAGTTTGAGTCTGTTTCATGTTTAGCCGTAAGTAACAGAATTTGGTTAGAAGTTAGGAGATAGAGTCCTAGAGTTATTAGGATTTGAGTTTGAGTCGCTTTGTAAGAAAATAATATGTATATAAGAATTGCTTAGGCCTGGGCAAAGCTGTGGCCGGAATAGCAGCGTATACATACGAGAGCTTCGTACGTTTTTTGATTCCTTGTTGTGTTTGATTGCTGCCTTCGTTACGTTGCATATGACTGCGTTGTCGGACGTACCACAGCAAGCATCGGCGTCATTGCTGGATGGAAGACAGTGAGTCGATGACGTGCTGCTGTTGCTGTGCGTGTTGCTGTTGCCGGAAGAAAACAGAACAGTAGTTTGCCGGATGCTGCTGGTTTTGATCCTTGGTCAAATTCCAACAGGGTCAGCCGCGCGCCATGTCGAAGCAGACGCTGCACTCCAAGTTGGCCGCGTCGCGCCTCCGGCTGGAGCTGGAACCGGAGGAGTGCTGCTGATGGCTGTGCGCCGCCGCCCGCGGGGGATATATTCACATGGCGGCGGTGGTCCCTACCCTTCTCTCCTCGTCGTCGACTGCCGCCGCCGTTGGTTCCTCCTGAGGCGGCCCTATATGGCCAGCAGTCATAACCTTGCTGGACTAGAGAGCTCGCGTAGAGGCCCTAGACTTGAGAATCGGCGGTTCAGCCAGCAACATGAGCCGGAGCATGACACCGCAAGGACTGGCCGCGGGCTGCGACGGCACGCCAACTTCGTCGGGCTATAAAACCACTTTGGTTGCCTCTAACTTACATACAGACTTTATAAGTTGCATAATAGTTAGAGGATATGATGTCTCTAAGCACCCTCTCTTCTTCTTAATTAGAGATAGCCTCTATGCACCATAGACTTGCTTGATGCTATCTCTAAGCATGTTATGCTTGTATTTATTTTAATCATACTTATGGGCTCCACTATAAGAGGTTGCTATAGCTTCTTAAACATAGCGAAAAGCCGAAAAGTTACATTAAACCTTAGAGACAAGTTATGGGTCTATGGATGCTCTCAAAAACATCCTTAGAGACAAGTTGTGGGTTTCAAATCCCACGAGAAATTGCTGAGGAACAGGATCGAAATCCCAATTTCAAGACCGTTAAAATTTAAAATTTGAAATTAAAATGTAAAATCATGTGAAAATCACCAAAAAAATACTAATATGTAGGAAGGCTCTGGCACAAAAATTCTGAAAAAAAAAACTCAACTTGTTCATACAGATTTTGATGTTACCCATATTTGCTCCGTCTAAGCATTTCGTCGAACGCCCTATGGGCATTCCCTAGCTGTGCTCCAACCGCCCGTGTCGCATTCCGTCCGTGCCTGCACCATGCTCCGGCCATGTCCACACGGTGCTTCGGCCTTTCCCGTGCCATGCTCCGACTGTGCCCATGTCGTGCCACGGTTGTGCCCACGTCACGCCGAGGAGGGTAGCAAATGGAAGGCACTAGGGTTTCAAACAAGGAGGGAGCGCAGAAGTCGAGACTCGGGACGGAAAGGATACGGGAGCAATGGGCTGCGAGCCTATGATGGCTGTGGGCTCGTCCTTTTTTTGAGAGGGGTTCGATTTTTCATAAAGTCATTCGGTTTTTCAAGAGGAAGAATAAACGAAGGTGACTTCACTTGATTTTTTAAAGATTTCGTTTCGTTTCTCAGTAAACCCTAGCAATTTCCCACTTTGGACTTGCTCCGGGAGATTCAAAATTCAAATTATAAAATTTGGTTGAATTCTAACATGAAATCGTGGGAAATGAAAAATCGATGGAGAGCGGGAGTCGACTCTAAAACAAGTTTTGAAACCCTCCTTCGACGTGCTATTGTGGTGCCCTCGTATAGTATAGCATAAGTATATAACATATCATAGATAAATGGTGATAACCTTTTATATGCTCCACACATAATTCCTTGTCACTCATGTATGTTATTTCTTCTCTTTATATTTCAAATGTAAATTTTGGTGGGCTGCTTTGTTCCATATAGCTTTAGGGGTTGTTCTTTTCAGTTTATCTTATTGTCTTATCTACTTATCTCTAAATCGAAAAGTCAAACATTTTGGCTTTTGCAGTCCGTTCTTTTTTTTTGTCTGAAAGGTGTATTCCAAAACTTTCAGAAACAAATCAATCGAAGCGTACCAGACTTTCTAAGCTACCTTAAGAATTTCTTGAAGTTCAGTTTATAAATAAATAAGATAAACTAAAGAGAACAACCCGTTAATCTGGATTACCTCCAATAGCCACATGTTTGTTCTTTTTCTATAAGCAAAAGCTTTACCTTTTTTAGGCTCTTTTTTTAAGATATTAAATGTTCTTATCAAAGCTCTTAAAACTAATTTTAACAACTTTTCGGCCTCTCAAAGGCTTCTAACAAATGCCCACAACTTTTCACATCATCTGTGCAAGATATACGCATACAAGAACCGGTTCCACGCATCGGCCACACCTGGGAGTGGGACTAGGAGGCAACTATTGTCTCCTGAACAGTGAATACGAGCGTGCTTGCGATAGTCAGACAGCAGTGTGGTGTTCAATATCTGGACCATCTACCAAATTCCAGCCTGCCTTTTGCTCCTTAAAACAAGTTACACCCAGCGTTCTGAGGCACCCGTAGCAAATACATAAGTGCTATAATCCATGGATACTACTTTGCTTATGAAGAATATGCACAAGCAGACAATAAAAAGAAAAGGATATTTGAACTTTGATTATGGAGAATAACCTAGTGCCATAACTAAGACCACCGAAAGAAATTATGCTCTGGCAGAGAATAAAAAGACAAGAGATATTTACACTTTGCTTATGGACAATATGCTCTTAGATAATAAAGTACAGCTCCAGGCTGTTTTATCAGGCGTAAAACCATTGCTTTGAAATGATTCGTCAAGCGCTGCGTCTCAGAAGATAATGGTATTTCTCGGGTAGCAACTTCATGTGTTCCTGATGTCTCTGCTCCGATAAGAGTTCTATCAGCAAGGAAGCAGTGGAAGCCTCAAGCGAAAAGTTATTCTCATCAATTTTCAAGAGGTATGTCCTAGCCCTACACATATCACCTTTCCACAACAAACCCCTAACTACAGCATTTAGCAAACACGAGTCAGGTGCATAGCCACTCTTTTCCATGGCTAAAAAAGGATCATCAGATTCTTCGAGAAAACCTTCTTCTATGAGTTTTCCTATTTTCAACCTATAGGTCACATTATCCAGCACCAATCCATTTGATGAGAGAGCGCCAAATAAATCCATGGCTTCATCCTTTCTGCCAACCTTAGGCAGAGCGCCAATCATAATATTGAAAGTCCTAATCTCAACTTGAATATCCACTGAGCATAGATTCTGAAATATGCTGAACGCTTCATCGACACAATTATTTTGACAAAGCCCTGCTAGAATTACGTTGCATGTGCTAATTTCCAAGTGTGTTTCACTTTTCATCACCTTGACATAGAGTTCCTTTGCAGCAGCAGTACTTCCACTCTGAAATAAACCTTGCAGTATTATGTTATACTAATAACTCCATGCTTGACTCCCTCGCTCAACATTCTTCTGAAAAGAGCTAATGCAACCTCTGTCCAACCATTTTTATAGTAGAAATCAAGCACAATATCATAGGTTACCACATTAGGTTTTAAGCCAAACAAGACCATAGAGTCGACTAATTTAATCGCTTCATCCATCTTACCAATTAAGCAATAACTATGTATCATTGTGTTATACGTAATTACATCAGGCTCTGTATCTACGTTTGCCATCCAATCAAAGAGATTTTGGGTCTCCATAACCCTTCCTTCTTTGAATAGATTGTCCATCATTGCATTGAAGACAGTGATGTCAGGATGGATTCCTCTATTTATCATTTCGAAAAATAATTCCTCAGCTTTCCCCCATTTGCCATAGGTACACAGACCATGAATAAGAGTGTTAAAAACTATGATATCAGGAGTTAATCCTTCATACAGCAGCTGCCTCATGTGTGACATAGCATCACCCACTCTGCCTATCCTGCAAAGTCCATCCATCACCGTTCGATATGTGACCATATTTGGGTTCAATCCATGCTGCCGCATTTTATGATATATATGAATTTCCCTATCCACCATTTGATGTTTGACATATGCACACATAAATATGTTGAAGACACGATGGCCAGGTGGTATACCATTCTGTACCATGAAATCTAGGAGACCATGCATATCATCAAGAGCTCCTTTGGTAGCATACCCATGAAACAAAATGTGATATGTGATAACACAAGGTTTTCGGTCCTTTTTCACCATAGAATCAAAAATCTTTCTTGCTTCTGTGCATCATGTGTTCTTGCAAAGATAGTCCATCAGCGAGTTATGAGCAAAATCATCAGGTTCAAAACCATCTCCATGCATTTTCTTGAAAAATTCTAATCGCATCTTTCCACTGTGCTGAAGAGCAATATCCATGGAGCAGGTTGTTGTATGTGATATTATTCGGCGTAACGCCTTTGTCAATCATCTGTCCAAGGACTCCCTCCGCCCTGTTTCATTGCTTGAGCTTTACACAGGCCAGCAATGGTTGAGTTGTAAGTCACAGCATTTGGTGAAATCCCATGATCCAGCATTTCACAATATAGGGCCATCCCGATCCCGAGTGACGACGGTGAGGAGGCAGTTGACGGCATGAACAGAGGGGCGGCCGTCTTGGCGGAGCAATTCGTCGAACAGGCGGGGTGCGTCCTAGGCGCCAAGGTCTCCCGCTCGGTGTTGGGCCCTGAGCCGCTTCCGAGCTTCGAGTCGAAGTGGGAGCGGTGGCCAACTGGCTATGACTGGTGAGAACTGACGAGAGAATGCGGACTTAACCATCTCCAACCGTTTTCTCTTTATTTAGTTTTCTTCCTCATTTCGATTCACTTTCCCATATTTGTTTCTTTCATTTTCACCATCTTCAACAGCGTTCCTTCCAAGAGAATGATACAGAGAAAAGAAAGAAAATCTTTCCTAAAAGAAATAAAAAAAAGAATTCCTTACAAAAGAAAACGATGAAAGAAATCTGTTGTAGTGTTAAAGGAAATAGGATTCTCTTTGTGGCGGAATGGAAGATGGGACAGGATTGGGCTAGAGATGGTCTTAAGACTATCATCAATCCTGTCCCGTCCCCCTCCCTCTTCCCCTTCATAGAGGGAACCGTTCCCTTCGACGCTTCAAGAGGTTTTCTTTGCTATTCTCTTTCAAAAGAGATTATCTTTTCTATTCCCTTTGTGAAGGAATTCTTTCTCTTTTTCCTATGTTATTCTCTTCAAAGGGATAATATTAGAGATTGTGAAAAATTTACAGAAAAAATATAATGTAGGGAATAAGAAAGAAAATGAAATAAAGGGAATATGGTTACAAATGGTGTAAGTTAAAAACATCATGTTGTAATCTTTAAAAAAAGGGGAAGGAAGTAAATATTTGGTCATGATCTATGGCAATTGTACCAATTTGGTCCTGATGTGCAATATCGGGTAGAACAAGTCGCCGAATAGTCAAAACAAAACACAAATTGTCTCTTGACCATCCAAATGATAGTTTTGTGCTGTTTTTCGCTGATGTGGCATTCCATGTGGCCATATTATGTGGTGTGGCATTTCCATGTATGAATGATGTTGCACTCCATGTCATCTCCAGTGATTTCTCTCCTTTCCCACAACCTTTTTGTCTTTGTCTCTCTCCCTCCCCTAGCCTCCCGACATGCTCGTCGGCTAAAACCCTAGCGACACCATTTGCTAGCTGCCACCCTCACCACCATTAGGAGTTGGGGCAACCATGCCGACCAGAGGTTGGGGTGGCGACAACAAGGGTGGGGTGGCGACTATTCTACATCGTACCACCTGTGAGGAAGAGGGAGCCCCATTATTACGCCATTGACAAAAACGAGGGAGCCAATCGTACCGCCATCAGCAAGGAGGAAGCCCTATCATGCCACCTGTGAGGAGTAGGTGACCACCATCGACAAGGAGAAGAAGGGAGCAAGAGCTGCACCGCCAAGTATCTGCTATATCACTAGGAAGCACTCAAATCCAATATGCTCACCGATCAAACGACTAGGTTTATCTGGTTTTCATAGTTGAGAGACCATGTTTTTTGGTATTTATTTTTAGGGACCAAAAAAGGTAAAATGAGCATAGTTTAGAAACCAAATAGGTACTTTTCCAAAAACAAAAATTAAAGCTACACGTGGCATCCATCTATTAAGACTTAACAACTTACAAATGAAACAATATTTAGTTTTTTAGCAAGGAAAATTTCATTTCTAAGTTAATCTAATAAAATATGATTATCGTCTTTGGAATACGAACACATTTTTTTCTACTAGCCTGGTGTCCATGCTTGGCTATTTTTTTTACGAAGAAAGTTTCATTTCTAAAAAAAAATGCTTTCCTAGTTGCTACAAAAAATATCATATTTATTTTCACATATTGTCTCATATTTGATTTTTCTGACTCATGCCCTTAGCTTCACTTTCAACCTTTCACACTCGATTGCGTCAGGCTTCCACATCCTAAGCTCCGCTTTCGCACTCCTTTCACAACCTCTAATTTAGTATATCTTAAGATGATTAAAAATTTATTAAAAATACAACATGGTAAAATAAGAAATCTAGATAAATAAGATGTTTTCATATATCTTGAGCGGATCGAAAACTTCTTAAAATACAACGCACTAAAATAGAAAACCATACTAAATAAATAGAAAGTACTATTACGATATTTTGGTCATTAGATGAGGAATGGGGGGTGTATATGATGATGGACCTACACCATCACCATCACTAGAGGTTTTTAAGTAGTAGAGAAAATTCATATGTTTTCTAATCATCTGTTTTATGTATACATTTCTTTTCTATTTGTGTTTTTTTTCATTCATGTGTTCTTTTATTCTGGATCCAAACAAATGTGGTTCTTGAATTGTTTCTTTCAAATTTCACATTTTATTGGGCAACAAATGTGCCAAAGTAAATATTTGAAATTTCACTGCACCAATGAACTTTTTTTTTGAGCGAACGGGCAAGAGCACTGTCATTTTATTTCATTGAAGGGGGGGTGGGGGACTGTACACTATACAAAAGAAGAGAGAAGGGGCAGAGGGTCCTAGGAGCTAAAAGCTACATGTTGTTGCTGGAGGTGACTGCTAGCTCCCAGCGAACAACATTTTTGCGAATTTTATTCATGAGTCGTAGGGAAGTGAGGCTACGCTGCTGAAATAGCCGCCGATTCCTCTCAATTCAGATGTTCCAAGCTGTGTAGATGATCAAGCCATTGAGTTCTCGTTTGGTCCCTTTCGAGTGGGCAGACGCAGCCTACTCCCACCAATCTTTGAAACGAATGTTGTCGGGGCAGCAACTAACGAGGTGTGGAGTTGTACGAAGAATTTCCTCCCAGACTACAGCAGAGTAAGGACAGTGAGAGTAGAGGTGGTCGACAATCTCCAGGCAAGCATCGCAAAGGGAGCAAATTGCTTGGTGGGGCCAACCCTTTCTGGCTAAAACGTCTGTCGTGTGAATCCTGTCATGCCCTAGAGTCCACAAGAAGAATTTGCATTTGTTTTCTGTCTTTGCTTTCCACGTAGCAGAAGCGACGCTATTGGGATCTGAAGAATTGTGTGTTGTAGGCTGATTTGGAGGAGTAAGACCCGGAAGGAGAGAGGGTCCAAATGATGTCATCATTGTTGTTAGGCTAAAGGTTGACTTGATGAATAAACTGCTAGAGGAGGACATATTCTTGGAGCTGGGTTGGATCGTTGAGGTGGTGTACGTAGTCGATCCACCTATTGTTAGACAGTTGCGTCACTGCAGGTTTTTCCTAGTGATACGATACAAGTTGGGGGCTAGATAATGTGGGGTCGAGCCTTGTAGCCAGTGGTCATGTAAGAAGTCAGCCTTGTAGCCGTTGCCAAGGATAATTCTTATGGCCGCTCTAAAGAGGGCTTTCTTGCTCTCATCGCAAAGTGTAGGGGTGCCTACCAAAGGCTTGTTGGGCGACTTTCAATCGTGCCGGAGCCAACAGAGTCTCAAGGATCTGCCAAATTTTAGAAGATTTGGAACTCCTAACACCCCAGGCGCTTGGGCGGCATACCACATCCTAATTGATGAGGGAATGACGTCCATGCGCATCCTCTGTGCCTTTCCAAAGAAACGATTTTGTCGATCTTCTTAATTACCCACTTCAACAACTAGAACGCAGTGATGAAGTAAGTTGGGAGGGGGAGAAGACTGTGTTGAGCAGGGTGGGCAGCCAGCCTTAGAGAGGAGGCTACCTTTTTTGCGGGTAGCCCCGCTACCGAGGGTCCGTTCTTTGTAGCGGACCGCCGGCGGTCGGCGGCCGGCGGTTCGCTACGTTAAATTTTTTTTAGATTATTTAAATTTTTTTTAAAAATTTATAAATTTGCTACAGTAAAATCGCCAACCGCCAGAAACCGCCGAAAGAAATAGAGCCTGAATCGTGGCTTTACCGTGTCCATCAGTTAAATCACAATTTTTCACTATTCTGGCAAATAACATGCAAGTGCGACTAGTTTTGTCTTCGAGGCAGAGAGGAACAGATGAATACTCTCTCGTATGTGCAGCATAAGCTCGTCATTTCACCACCTTTCACATGTAATGTAAAGTAATGCAGCCATTGTAAAGCAGGTAACAGACCAGAGCTGAATGATGTTTATCTTTTAAATAGCTCCATATATATGTAATTCCGTTTCCTTTTCTCTTTACATGTCAAATGTAAAATTTGATGGGGGCCATGTCCTACGCTTGCATAAGTAGCCTACCCTGACACCCACAAGTTAAAAACTGAAGAAACACATCACAGAGATATATATCATTTGTGCACGATGTACGCATACAAGAACTCGTTCCACACGTCGGCCACACCTGGGAGGCACCAATGCGTGCAGTCCGCGTAGCTGCTCGGGTTGGCGATCTGTTCCTTCGTCAGAGTAACATACTGTTTCCTGAACACCGTGGGGTGGGCGTCCTTGCGGTAGTCAGACAGCTGGGTGATGTTCAGAATCTGGACATGGATGCCTTTCTGCTCCAGTGTCCCAAAGATCTGCCTCGCCTTGTCCATCATGCTGTAATCTGTGGTTGCGCCTTTGTATCCGTCTTCCCGGATCGGCTCCGCCTCGTTCACGCACTTGTTGCTGTCATCTCCACCCCAGTCGCTAGCCCTGGAAAGAATTTACATCTTGCATTTTCAGTATCTGAGCATGGACATAGGATTGCAGTTAGTTGCTCAGTATCTGTCTGTCTTCAGATTTGATAGCTGACAGTGTTGTTCTCTCACCAGGTATGGGTAGGTGATGAGCCTGCGAAAAAGATTCTAGTCTTGTTCTTGTTAATATGTGTTCCCAGCCATTCCGTCAATTTCTTGAGAGCTATCTCGAAACCGTCGACCATTTCCACTTCGTCCAACCTCGCATCGCCATCCTCAAATGAACCATATCTGCCCATGGAAAAGATTAATTTCATCCTATTATAATACTCGCTTGATTATTCCCAGATCACAGTTCATTGCATTGCAAACTTTATTCATCCTATCTTTGCATCAGCTTAGAACTTCAGACAACTCATGCTCGTCGTAAGTGACACCATATATGTGAATGTGATACTGATACAAACTGAGTAGGGAGAAGTAAAGAAATGCACTTACAGAACCTTCATCTTCATATCGGCCTTCTGCTTCCTCCACCACAGGTAGGAGTTGAAAACAATAATGTCAGCATCGTTCCAGACACGGGCGTGCTTCTCGATCTTCTCTGCCCTTATGATCCGATACTCTACTCGGTGAATTATGGGGTTGTCGCTGTTCGACTCCAGCAGCAGCGGCGACCAGTAGAAGTCTATCGTCGCATTGTATTCCTGAAACGATGTGTTCAGCTAACCGAACGTGCCATGGCTGAAGGGATCGAGCTTAACGTGCAGAGATTTTTTAGGAGGCATGCGGGTGATGCGTACCAACGCCATGAAGGAAATGAGTGAGCCGTTGTAAACGCGCGTCTTGAGGCCGTCGGGTATGGAGGACTCCACCATGCACACAAGGGAAACCCATTGGTTCCTGTTCAGCGAGTCGCCCACGAAGACCAGCCTCTTGTTCCTGAGCTTCTCGAGCAGTTTTGTGGCGTTGAAGCTGTTTCAGCATGCCAAAATTGCCAAATCATGTCATGAATACCTTCCACGCTAGGCCTTGGTGAAAATTGTGCCAAATAATATGCGTTTTGCAGGTGCATGGAATGGAATGGACAACAAACTAAGCAAACAATGCAAATTTATCTCACTTTTGATCTTCCACTGCCCACTAGTTTCGTTCTGTGCTTCTATGTTTATTTTCCATTTTCCTCTGGCTAACCAGAGCAATCAGTTGAGTTTTGTAATCCTAACAGTTTTTGTTTTAGCTCAAGACGATTGATTGCTCCTGAACTACTTGTCATGTATGCTTTAGTTACACTACTTGCAGTCTTACCCGCTACAGCTCGTTTCCAAGATCCACGAGGATGCGCTAGCCTAGGGCAGTGTTGCCAACTCTGTTATCATGGATTAGTTTTCCTCCCCATCTGCTAATCTTCTCCTTGTACAGTGTATGTGCTTTTACTTTTAATAAAACGGCAGTGCTCCTGCTTTCTTGCTAAAAAAATACACATTGTCTGAACAATATTCTCTGCTTCAAGAAAATAAAAACAGTTTTTTTTTAAAAAAAAAAAAGGCAAGAGCTCTGCCGATTCTATTAAGAAAGTTGAGTAGTACTGCTGAATACTGAACTTCAATTATCAAAGGGTAGCAAACAGTCTTAGTGTTTTGTGGTCATTGGAAAATCTAAAATATTTTTTTATAGCATGTGAATAGTTCACGTTCAGTATTCTGGCATAACTGACTTTGAACAGTTCATCTTCAATATTCTAGAATAAGACTCAACTTATAATATATTGTATGAGCTAGACCGAATTCAACTAGAATCTTTTTTTTAGCAAAACTCCAGATAGAAATCACTCTTACTATTCTGCAGAGAGATGCAACCATACCTTGGAAGGTCGCATCCATGCGGCTGCCATCTCCAATGCTGGTACCTGGTATCGTTCCGGCCATACTTGTCGCAGGCCACCTCTTCGAAGATGAAGCTGCACTTGAGCCCGGAGTACAATGGCCGGGAGACGTTGTCGTACACCCACCTCCCCGACGACCAGTCGCACTCCTCCTCGCCGGCGTCCCTTGCCGTGTCGAGGAGGTCAGCTGTCCACTGCACCTGTGCCTCCTGCCCATTCAGCGGCTCCCCCAGGCGCTCCGCCGCCACCTTCACCTGGATCTCCTGGTGCTCGTGCTCCGCCGCCAGCTGCACCTGCGACTCGTGGCCACGGTCGAAGAGGATGGAGACGGAGCTGACGACGATGAAGAAGGCCACCAGGGAGCTCACGATGCTCCTCAGCCCAACCGGAGACTGCAAAACCAGCATCTTGCTGCCTCCTGCTGCCTTGTGAGTGGCTTCAAACTTCATTCTTTCTTCAGAGACTGTGGTGCTCACTTAGTCTCTGCTCAGCTGATTAGCTCCCTCTCTCTAGCTCCTTTATTGTGCACCTCCCTATAATGCAGCACTCCACATGGTGAAGTGGGCCAGCTCTACCCCTACTGAAGCAAGGTGAACACTGACCCTTGGTCTAACCTGAAGAAAAGGTGCTAGTGCCTGTCTGTTTGGAATGTGGTGGTGAAACTGAACCCTTCACCCCCATCATTATCTGCACCTCCTCTGTAACTGGCATGAGCAGGTTGGCCTTTCAGTGCTGACTACTGAGGCTGGTGTAGCTTGGCAGAATGAGCTCTAGTGTTTGTTCCACTGTCCTGTCAATTTTGCGAAATCAATTACAGGTGAGTCTCATATTTATTCCATGTGATGTACTGCTACCTACATATAGATGTTTCATAAAGGCAAAAGGAGAAACAGATTTGGGAAGGTAGAAGTACTGAGTTCTGTTACTGGTAGCTTTGTCACCAAACCTCACACTAGAGCCCCCTAAGAATGAAATAGGCTGAAAGTTGCCACCTTCAAAATGGTTAAATTTTCAACTGAAGCAACAAAAAGCTGATGCCCTGAAAAGAAGAACTTTTGATTGGTTTCTCACCTAATGTTGAACTAAGATATATTAAGCCACCGGATGCAAAGCACGCCAATGTTTGAACCCAAAACAGCAATGATAACGTGATGTGGCCGTGTTTGGGTGTACTTTACTATCTCAGCATCTGCACTTCATTCCCCAGTATATCCTGCCATTTGAGGTAGAACCTGCTCCCTACCAGGCAAAGCTTCCATATTCCCTGAAGTATTTGTAGCAAGTCAACTGAATATGCGCCTATATATACCATAAAATTGGTCCAAAATGTGTCAAATGACTATCCATGTAGCTGTGTACGATGATCTACTGGCAAGTCAACAATCACATGCTCTTTGGCCGAAATGGCTATTAATTGCATTAAAGGCCCAATCTTTCTGAATGACTGATGTCGGAATGTGTCTCTTTTTTCAACGTGTCGGTCGTGCTTATTTCATGAATTTGTGAATTGGCTGGCAAATACCAGCTGATGAGAGTGATGCCACCAGCATCAATTATTGATCGTCGTCTCCTTTTCTTTCTTTCCCTTGTTCATGTTCCTTTTCCATCTCTTTTCAGAAAAAAAAACTTCGGTCAGATCAACAATGATGCAGTCGGTTATGCATATCATACTCGATCAGGTACCTCAAGGGTACAATGCAAATTCATAGATTAACACATCCCAGGACTGATTTGCTTTGTGGTGTGAATCTTCTAATGACCCTACAGCTCTACTGGGTGCCAACCAATGTCTATCCCCTATGGCCTGTGCTTCTGAAGAAGAAAGAAATGAGCCGGGTTAGGTGCAATCTGTGTGGTGATGCTTTGTTTGGTATCCTGTCCTAACCCAGTGGGTCCTAATCAGAATGCTTGGCTGTTGATCTGATTCGGTTTCTGCCATTTTCCCAGAAACTCTTCTTGACACAGCTGAGTTGCGATGGAAAGGATGAACTGTCAGCACCAGCAGCAGCCTGAAGAGTTGAGATTAACTAACATTGATCTTGTTGCAAGATTGGGGAATGGTACAGTCAATTACTGCCGGTCCGTTCGTCTGTCTGAGTGAGAACCTTCTAAGGCTAGTAAGATGTGTGCAGCAGTTGGCAACACGGGATATATACCTAACGCTAGCTGGTCCACTTGATTCCCTGTTTCCCTCCTTCTCCATGATCAGATCAGAGCAGACTTGCGTCCTGCACAAGTCCAATAAGAGGCAGTACAGCCATTATTCGGAGGTCTCCGCACTCCGGGGACTGCAGGTGTGTCCTTGTCCTGATTAATGAGCATGCCATGAGACTGATTAAGCTAGCTGGGAAGGCAAGAATTAGCTCAATGACAGCTTTGTGTTATCAAACCCCAGTGGAACCGACAACTAAATACACTGAAGACTAGCATCAGCAGAAAGCAATCTCACTCACACGGCATCCATGGTCTCATACCTCTAGCAAAGTATTTAACCTTGCATAGATCCTACTAGTTGGATTGTAGCATTGACGGCCGACAGGGCTTGCACGCCATGATGCATACTTTCCGCAATCTGGTCTTGTGACTGACTTGCCGGCAGTGTAGACAACGATTGAAAGGACTATTTGGAGATCATCTACTGGGTGCTAATTCAGAAGAATCTAATCAGCGAGCTGGAAGAGCAGCATCAGACTACAGCGTACGTCATGTACATGCATGGTGTTACCAGTTAACTACATACCATGTTACCATGCATGCAGCCCTAGGTATAGCTGCTGCTGTTCTTCATCACTCTGAAGAACACGGCGACAAAGGGAGCTCACCTACCTACAAGGACAAAGTCACAGGTCTTACTGTACCGTCTGTACGGTACGGCCGACAATAATGCAACTCTCTCTCTCTCTCTCGGTAGTCTCTCGTACACACACAGACATTAACATACAGTACTGGCCTTTTCGTATGAGCCAATACGATACAAATACGCAGAAATTGAAGGCCCATTGCATGCATCACATGTCGATGTGTACAGACTGGTGTGCTAACTCTGTCCTGGTTGTGCTCCAGCTCAAGATCTTGTTCGATTGTTGAGGGAATATCTCTCGTTTCAGGAAAATTAATGCTGGGACACCCCATGTTTTTTCCCCCTTTTTTTTTCGAAACTCGTTTTTTTGCCCTTTTGAGGATACTTAGTGATCACGTTTTTGCTCACGGTTTAATGACAGTGGAGTACTGCATGCCTTTTCTCCCAATTGATTAATATGCTCCACCGTTTGGTAAGCCGGACGCGTACTAGGCTGCCTATTAGCGCCAGTGCCCTAATTAATTAATTAGTCCATCCATCATGGTGTGCATGCCCAGCCAACCTTATTTATTCAAACTGTGCCGACGATATGCATGCACGTACATGTGGAAAAGAAAAATGCTTTTTAGAGGTGGGACAATGACATTTATCAAATTCTCCTCTGCAATGCAAGGCAGGGTTTGTGGTACTCAGGCTGTCAGGCATGTAATTGCCTGTATGAGATGCCTTCTCCTTTCAACCCTAGCAATATAAGAGTTCACCATTTGGGAGAGGGTCTGTGCTTCTGGAGCCAAGATAAGAGTTCACCATTTATATTTGGAATAATTGATTATTCGTCCTTCCAAAGGTTAGTTATTGATTATTTGTCACTCAATGTGTCAATTACATATAGAGTCAGGACCCACATGTCAATGACACATGAGTAGCAAATAATCAATTGCATGTCTATGGGAGTGACATTCTTTTTAGGGTTAATTAGATGCAGGCCAACTTGTAGTTTGGAGATATGCTATTATAAGGAAAAAAATGCATCCATACCACTGCAAGGTTGAAATATCTCATAAATGTCACCACAAAGTCAGTATTTGCTCAAATATCATTATAAAGTTGGATTGCTTGCAAATATGCCATTATGAGCGATGTTAGATTTTTTTCACCAAAATACCATTCACTTCTTCTTCCTCCATCCATCCTCCTCCCCCCTCTCTCCCTCTTTCTCCACCACCGGTCGACCTCTTCCTCCCTCCTTCCCCTAGTGCCACCATCCCGCTAGGCCTCATGGTGGCTCGAGCTCGTGTCGTCGACGGCAACTCTCTCTCCCTCCTCCTCCTTGCGTCACTGTTCTACCATGTCGCACCATCTCCTGAGCTCTCGCCGTCATCCGCTGCTGTCCGTCATGGTGCTCCTTCGTCACGCTGTCGCCCGAGCTCGCCCCGTCATCGGCTGCCCCCTCTCCTCCTTCCCCTCACGTCACCATCTCGCCATGCCGCTCCACTGCCTGATGAGGTCGTGTTATTGCCTAGGCTCGACCCGTCGGCCGCCGCCCCATCTCCCTTCTCCCTCTCACACTGCTTCCAAGCTCGCTCCGTCGTCCACCGCCCCCTCTCCCTCCTCCCCCTCGCGCCGCTATCGCAGTCCGTCTCTAGGTCGTGTTGCCATTCGCCTCTAGGCCACGCCGCAGAGGTGTTGAGGTCGCACTGCTATCTGGCGAGCCGTCCAAGACTCATTGTCGTCCATCAAACCGCCTGCTCTGCCATCCACCGGAGAAGGAGGTCATCGGAGTTGAGGGAGAAGGGGAAGAGGGGAGGAGGAAGACGCCAATGGCATATTAAAGATAAATTTGAATAGGGCAAATGTAACATCCCAAAATTTTGTACTTTCAATTTTTTTTTGTAAAAATAGCACCTTGAAAATTTTTCCATAAATTATCTTAAAATTTCAATTTCTAATAAAAGATTTGGTATGATTTTCTAAAACTTGACAACCATTTTTGTGGAAGTCAAGGTCTCTAACTAATAAAATTTATTTTTGTAAAAGTTATTTGAACCTTAAAGGTTTTATTCATATTTTCAATTATTTCTTAAAGCTATTTCCTATTAATGGATTTATTTGAATTTTCAAATAAATCATGTGAGCAAAACAAAACCATAAAGATTTCCAAAATTATTTATCTTGTGTTTATATTACTATAAAATATTTTCCAGAGTTTTCTAGTAATTTCTAAAATCAATTTGTTTGTTGTTTCTGTCCATTGGAGTTTTCAAATTATTTTATGTAATCAAAATAAATATTAAAATTTGGCAAAACTATTTTTATTGTGTTCTCTATGTTCCAAAATATTTTCTAGAATTTTTGTGGATTTTTGGAGGTCTATTTGTTATTTAAACTAAGCTATTTTGGTTTTCCAGCATTTTCTAAAAATATTAAATTAATTAATTCCAAAAATATTTTTAGCTTTATCTCTCCGCCCGGCTCGCTACCCTTTCTCCCTCTAGGCCCAGCCGAGATAGCCCACCTTTCCCCTATATAAATCCTACCCTCTCCTCCTCCCCTAACCCTAGCCGTCGCACTTGCCGCCGCCTTGCGCGCCACCTCTCCTCCTTCCTGCTGCCGTGCACCGCCTCTGCCTAATGCATGCTGTGCCGCGCCTCGCCTCCATAGCAGCGCCGCCATATCCTCCTGCCTCCACCGCATCGCCCCCTCCACCTCCCACTATTGCACCGTCCCTGCCCTCCTACTGCAGCAGCGCCGCGCCTCTCCTCCCTGTTGCCGCCATGCTGCACCGTCTTTCCCCTGCACCACCGCGCCCTTCCTCCAGCGCGCCACCTTCCCCCTCTTGCCTCCTACACGCTGTTGTTGCCTACTGCACACCGCTGCATGTGGATAGCACGTGGCTGCCACTTCGCCGCACGTTCCTCGCTGATTTGGAGATGATGTGCAAAATCCATTCGCGTCACTTTGATCTACTCATCATCAACTAGTTTTTCACCAAAGGGTTTGGCTGCTGGATCAATCTACAGTTAGCTCCACATCTCTCAAGTTTGTATTTTTCCTAATAGATCGTTTCAATTCCGTCCATGACCTAAAGGTGAAACCTTCGAAAACAGATTCGTATGATCTTCCTCTACACCGTGCTCACCATGTTTCATACCCAGATGGGCCAGAAAGTTGTTGTCCTTGTACCTTTGCCAGCAGCCTGTTTTGGCATCGTTCATGTTATGCATGTTCATCTATTATCATGCCAAATTTCATAATTTTTCACTAGCCGAGCTAGTCGGTATGAATTTTGTAAGTTCATTGTCGTAGAAGTTTCCATGGCCATTTCCGGAACCTTCTGTTCATACATTGCACCAACCAAATTTTTTCAGAGATGTACTCATCATGCTCTACCTCCTAGACATACTATTTTTTATGATCTATAGCTTCGTGTCGTGACCTAATATTTAAGCCACGTCCTTTAAGCCCCTGCTGTGCCAACCGGTAGCTGTGGGTCTTTTCTGAGAAATCCGACTGCGTCGTTGTGTTCATATTATCGTTTTCATTACGGTTTTGATACTTTGCAAACCTTGCCACTGTCGTGCACCCCGGTATTACTACCGGCTTGAGTGACCGAATACTAGTCCCAGAAGACCATAGCTAGTATTGCACTCAAGGACATTTGGAATATCATCGCAGGCATTGCATTTAACTAGAATTTAACAGTTTACATAAATATCATCCCAGTCGACATAGACAAATACATAGTCTTGCACAGGGTTTAATTCAAGCACATAAAAATAAGCAGCGGAAGACTGAAGCGATGATATCCCGAGGTTGACCCGGAACGCGCGGCTAATCACCTTGACCCTCCTGGTCACAGCTGGCACCGTTGCTGAAATCTTGACCTGAACAAATATCCGTGGTCCATATAATGAGTACACAGCTACTCAGCAAGCGGTTCTTAATAAATGAATGCAAGGTCAATGGATGGGTATGGTTATTTTACTAAATATCACCTATCTACTTGTTTATTTGTTCTTGATTCATTGAACACATGATAATACTTGAGCGTAGCCAAAGGACGGCTAACCAGCTCCAAGAGAGGCAATCCCTGCCTACACTACATCAAGTTGATTAATTAAAACACATTGGACTACCTTGTGTCAAACTCCTTTCCCCCACCCATAACCGCGGGCACGGCTACCATGATAGTTTTAACTCTGCAGAGTGTGTACACGTTCCCCACAAGCCCTGTCTCATCCCGAGGGAGAAACAGTACAAAACCGTTCACTGCTTTCACCTGCCCCATAATGTACCCTTTCTTTTGGTTTCGCGCCCCATACGGTACACTTCGACTAGGCCGACAGTCATGCGCACTCCTTCAGCCGGACCTGATAGCGCACCGCATGAGGTTAGCCCCATTTAAGCCATTCGGAACCGGTGATCGCGAATCACGTCCGTCCACTACGAGTACAGCGGAAGCTAGGTTTCCACAGCTAATAGATTAGGGCCAGAAAGCACAAGTGGCTGTATGGTTCAGGTTCGGTATGGTAGTCACAAGTATACGGTCCTTATATGACAGAGGAGACCTGTACAACACAACCACAAGCCCAAAATCCGCCTCTTCTGGGTCTCCTCAAATCAACACACACCACGTTGATTTTAGTTGATTAGGTTTATCCAAAAACAGTACCACGAAGTCGAACTCCACGGATACCAGTTATTAATATGTAAAACCTATCAACTACCAATCCCAGAAGAGATAGGCTAAGCATCTACACAAGGATAGGCTAGTAAAACAGTACCAAAATAGGCTATCAATGGAAGGCTACTTCATATTAGTAGAGTGCTAATATGGATTCGGAGCAAACGGCACATATGATGATAATTGAGGCATGCAGAAATAAGTAAACATGAAATAATTAAAATTTAGCAAACGAGGGTTTCAACATGAATCTAGCTTGCCTTCGAAGAAGTTAGGTTCTGGATCACCTCCTTCGAACGGTTCCGGAACGTCTCCCGGATAGCAGGTACACGTCGGTTCTACGCGAAAGAGTAAATAAACAACAATAAATATCAAACATACAGAAAACAGTATGGTAAAAATATATAAACTTCTAGGGATTATTTGTGATTTTTAGGCTCTGAAATCATCTAATTTGGAGTTCGAACTCCTAATCAATCGGGAAGTTTCGAAAATCGAAAATCCCGAAAAGAATAAACCGACCTGTTCATGTAGAAAACCGAGAAAACCCGATCTAACCGGTTTAACCGGGGTTTCGTCGTGAACAGTAGGCTGACGTGGCGTCTGGAGGCGGTTTCGGGTGACGTGGCGTGACGTGGCATCCACCTGGCAACACGTGGTTATGACGTGGCGCTGACACGGCCGCGGGTCCACCGATCGATGGCGATGACGGCGGCGGTCACGCTGCAGCGTGGCGGGCGCGCGGCGGCGATGGCGGACGACAGGCGCACGCCATTGGTGGGCGTCTTTGCGGCGCGGCGGCGGCAATGGAGAGGCGGCGCGCACGGCGGATCGGCCGGGCGGGGGCGGCGCGAGTCGCGCTTAACGAAACGGCGCGTGGCGGCGATCGGCTTGCGGGCGGCGGGGGGAAGGACACGCGGCGACGGCGGCGGTGGCGGCGGCGGTGGCTTGTGGCGGCGTGGCGGGCGCGTGGCATCCGGTGGTTGGGTGGCGCGGAATCGCGGCGGCGCGCGGCGACGAGGTGGGCGGAAGACGAGCGCGCGGCGAAGCTCTGCGGCGAGATCTTGGCGGCACAATGCGGTAGCGTTTCTTCATGGTTTTTGACGATTCAAGAACCTACGGATTCTTCTCGACGAGCTCTAGGCCGCCTAGGTGATGGATTCATGATTTGAGGAGAGATTAGAGGGGTTAACTTGGAGAGAGAGGAAATCAGATCCGAATGCATGGTAACCGAGGGGAATTGGGGACTTGCTCTTGGGTGGCGGCTGTGGAAGGTGTAGGGGTGCTGTAGGTCGGCTTGGGAGTGCAAGGCACGCATATATATAGGGAGGAGAAGAGATTAGGGTTTAATTATGGGCCAAAAGCCCAATTAGGGTTTGACTAGACTTTGACCAGTGTTGACCACGTGGAAAAGGTTGACTTGGCTTTGGAAAACATGATAAATTGGCTTGGTTAAGTTTGGTGGCTTCTTAGGGCACTTATATCACACTAGGGTTTCTAATAGTCCTTATCTGAGCCTTTTACACATAAAATAATAATATAAAACATATTTATTTATTTATTTATTTTGTTTCTTTTTATAAAGCAAGTGACAGACTAATAATTTTATTAGGATGTCACAGCCACTCTCATGTGCATCCTAATTATCCTTAGCCATTTTCCTTTCATGTGTATACTGTATAGTACTGAGTAGGTTATCTGTATTGATATCGATGCTACTCCATACTCTAGCTCTCCATTATATCATTGTTAAATTCAACCATACCGATGTTACATGGTTATTAGTCATATTTGCTATGACAGTTCTTTACGACATTAACAGTTGCATCGTTGTGTCACTCCGATAATCCTACGGTTCTTAATTTCAAACTGTTGTGGATTTGTAATATAGGTTATTTTCTTTATCATAAAACCTATACACTTTGCTATGTTGCTAATCTTGTTTAATAGGGTTAATCACTTCTTTGCTATTAATCGTCCATGCCATGAAACATAGAAACCCTAATCCAGTCCTTGTCTATGACTTTAATTTACTTGCGTCTAGTTTATGACATGAGAGCCCGTATGTCATGAACGTCTTATTCCTCTATTTCAGATCATTGTCATTCTCTACTTAGTTTATTGATTAACCAAATATTAAGGAATATTCTCTTGTTTATTCTTCGTCCTGTTATTTGCCCGACCTATCCATTTTCGTCAAACTCCTTTTAACCATAACCTGCTTATTTAGATTAATTCTATTCATTCCAAATTATTATAAAATTATGAATTATTTTTAGTAAGTTTTATTTGACTTTGCAGATTGTTTTGTCATTGTTTGGATGTTATTTGGTTCTTCGATGTTTATTCGTATAGCCGATGACCGTACTAAATATCGTTGACGAAAGAGATATATTCAATGACAAGAATGAAGAATCAGACCAAGTATATGAGATACCTTTGAAAGGCAAGTCATACACAGTGCTTGATCATGTTAATCCTATTTACAAATAAAATGAATTGATTTAAATTTTGCATTGCTATGTTTAATTTACTTTAATTGAGAATTTAGTTATTCCAATTTGAGTTATATCCATCCTTTGAAATGTTGTATTACCCATTGTTCTTTGTAACCTAGATGTGTCATTATTTTAGTTAGATAATGATGATACCATGTGGGATGGTAGTTGTTATTAGTTTGCTTAGTCATGCACCTTACTCCGGATTGGTTTAATTAACATTGACTAAAGAGAGATATTGAATTGAGAGTAAAGGCATATGTTGCTTTTACGTGAGGGAGACATGTGTTGCTCCATATTGGTTAAGCATGTGTTGCTCTTATGTGATCATTGCATGTGTTGCAAATTGTTTACAACCTGGGTAGGTGTTTTGACTAAGGCAAGTGGTACTCTGTATGTGGAAGCATGTGTTGTGGGGCTATGATACAAATTTAGAAGGAAGTTTTGCCTTAGTCCTACTAAGAACTTAATCTTGTAAAAGCATGCCAGAAAAATACAGTACAAACCATAAGCTTGACTTCGGTTAAGTCTGACAGTTAAGTTACTAAGTGTAAACTTGTGGCACCTCATTGCAAGTTAGGAGATATGATCATGTGTTGGGGCATCTGGGGGAGATGTGCTGTTTATGAGGACCATCATCCATTCGATGTTGTTGTACTAATTGTGTGTAGCTCAGTAATCCAGATGTTTTTTTTCTGGGTGGTACAGTAGTCATCGGGAGGGCCACTTCCTTAAATTTGGTCTCGTGACTTTTATGTTACAAGTGTCTCCATCCTGATCAGACATTGAGATGCGTTGTATCTTGTGACGGCCCAAAATTTTGCATAAAAATTTTTCACGCATCAAAGTGCATGAAAATTCCCCAGAACACTACCTACACTTCCAAATCCTTCTTAAGATCCTAAAATCCCTATTAGGAATTTTCCCAATTTTATAATTTTAAAAAGCCACATGTCATATAGAAAAGAACTTTATTCATTTTTATATAAAGAAAATCCTTTATAACATGCAACTTATTATTTCATATTCCTATCATATATATTTTATGAATTTTCAGAGACCAAAATCATATTTTGACCTATCTTTAGTGTCTCATGCGATGAATAGTGTTTTCATATGATGAATAGTATTTTCAATACCCTATGTTACAAGAATTCAATTTTCTATTTCTTTTAACCATTTTCACCTATAAGCAACTAATTCCACTATATTACAAATATGATACTCAACCATCGGGTATCGATGAAATTACCATTTCGCCCTTTTAAGACAAAAATCCCCAAATTACCCTTTTCCTTGACCCTTTCATATTGATTTCAATAAATCCTTTAAAAAGTACAAAATATGCATTCAATTAATGTATTATTTTTAAACTTTAAATTTGTATCAAAAAGTGACTAGTAAATTACCAAAATACCCTTTAGCTAAAATCCCAAGTTTTCTTCTTTTAAAGAATTTAAATAAGTTACTCATGCATGCTTAATTTCTTTCAAAACTCAAACTCAAATTCATACCTTGAACTTGCATCAAATGTGCACTTGGTAAAATTACCAATTTGCCCCTTTGGCTAAAAATCTCCAAATTTCCCCTTTTTAAATCCATTCAACTACTTTGCATGATCAATATTCATTTAAATACAATTCCAACCCTTAAAACTTGAACTGGAATTATCTTTAGTCAAACTACTAAAATACCCTCCCAACTTGATATTTCCAAAATCATCTTCTTTTATATATCTATCTACTATCTTTTTGTATGGTCATTTTCATCCTATTTAAATCCCAATTTTAATTTCAAACCTTAAAATCCATTTTAAAATTTGAACTGAAGATACTTTCAAAGAAATTACTAAAATGCCCTTCGAGCTTGAAATCCCCAAATTCTCCTTTTTCAACTTTATCTAATTATCACTTGTATAATATTTCGGATTAATTAAATTTCAAACCTTGGATTCAAAAACTAAATTTGGTTTTAAGACCCTTCCTCTGTGAAATTACCAAATTGCCCTTAGGGCCTTTCTTTCTTCTTCTCTCTTCTTTCTTTCCTCCCCTCTCCCTTGTTTCTCTATTCTGCCAGCTGAGCCGAAGCAACCCAATCCCGTTGCATTGTTTCTGCCTGATCTTGCACGCCAAGACAAGGAAGGTCAATGCCACATGTCGCCACCACGAAGAACGCAGCCGAAATTTCTCCTCCCTGCCATCTTCTCTGCTCATTCGGCGCCGTACACCTGCTCGATGGTGAGTGGACCGAACCACTAAAAAGACCTTCGCCAATTCAAGCTCATCCGCTCCTCAGTGTCCCTAAGTATCTGCCAAGTTCATCCACGCCTATAAATAGGACGTCGGAGCTCCAATTTCGTTGCTTCTTCATTCCGGCCGCCGCCGCCTCACCACAAAATTCATCCCAATCACGGCGTCTCAAGCTCGGTGCTGCCGGCCAGAGCTTCGTAGCAACGTCGCCAAGCTAAAGCCAGGAGGAATAGGCGGGAGAAGCAGCGCCACGACTCCCCTGTTTCGGCCGCCGCCCGCTTCACGTCGACACGCCGACTTGAAGTTTCGCGAGCTCAATTAGTAGCATGGTAAGGACCCTAGGAACCCTCTCAAGCTCAAACAATCGCCAATTTAATCAATTATGTCCACAAACCGAAATTCCCAAATCGAGTTCGTCTCGCCGCCGCTTGACCCCGTCGCCCGGCCTCCACCGTCCATCTCCTGCTTCAATCCTAGAACCAAAACACTCTTGGACATCCTAGAAGCAAAAGCCCCATAGTTAATTGCCATAAAACCGAGCCAAATCCAACGCCCTAAATCAGGATCACGAAGAACCCTAGAAATCACTATTCATCCCTCCCAGTCTTGTTTTTCATCAAATTGAAGGCCTTAGATGCACAATTAGCAAAAAGTTACTATATAAAAGTTGTTCAAAATAGTGTTTTACCCCCAAATATGATTTTTCCAGATTTTTAAATTCATCCAGATTTCAAAATTTGAATTTAAACCCTCTCTTTAGTTATTTAATAAATTACTGTAAATAGGAAATATAATAAAAAGTGAAATTGATATTTTACTGTTCATAGATAGTGTATACAAAATTTATAAAATATTTATATTTGAGATTATTTGATAATACATGCCACTTTTAGATTTTGCTTCTTTAAAACTTTATAGGAACTAATTTCTTAAAATAAAAATTGTTATTCTTCCTAAATAATTTAAAATATACATATGAGATTCATTACACAATTAATCTTAAAATAATTAATTATTAGATGTGTCATGTAATAATTCCTTTTTACAAAATATTTATCAAATCTAATTCTTTAAAATAAAAAGAATAAGATTAACTTCAAAATTATGATAAAACCCTTTCTCAATGTTAATATAATTGGTAATTATAATCTTGTTTTCAGGATAATGCTAAGAGATTTGCAAGAAGCCAAAAATAGATTATTTTCTCCTTTAAGGTTTTCTTTAAAAGTATATATATAAATTTCAAATGATAGCCACAAACTTGGACTGTTTCAAAAGAAAATTTCTATTACATTCTAATCCATTTCTTCATTCTAAATCTATTGAAGCATATTAAAGTATTCCCTAATAAGAATTCCTTACAAATTTATCCATTTATGACACCAATAGAAGCCTATTCATGCCCCTCATAAGTATCTCACAATAAAATATCCTATGACCTTATCCATTCGTAGCTCTGTAACTCTATCCGTTCGTAACTCCGTAACTCTATCTTTTCATATAAATATCTCGTGACCCTATCCATTCGTAGAATATCCCGTAGTAAATCTCAGTTACCACAATATCTCGTAGTAAACCTGAAAATATCTCGCAGTCACTTCACTCCAGTTCAAATATCTGCCAAGATTCTATCTCATCCCTTTGTAACAAACATACCAAATATCCATCCCCATCATTTCACCAGATATTTTCAGAACTTCTATTCTATCCCACATATATATATATATATATATCCTATACTATCCATAGCCATCATGACAATCCAAATAAAATCAGATAACTACTCTTCTGTAATTTTATCCATCCGCATTCTCATACTTATCCTAACCATTTCACCAAATCACTAACACTCATTCTTACCATCTCTATCCTGTAAATTCAACCCCTATATATAAACCACCCCTTCCTTTTTCCTCTTCTCCACCATATACTTCCTAAAACCCTAAACATACTGTCCACATACCTATTGCCCTCCAAGCCCAGGAACCCCTTCAAAAGAATATTTTTGCATAGCATCCAAAATCCTTTTTACTTGATTTGATTCTTATTCTCTCTCTTATCAAAACTTCACGATCAGTAGAAGAAGAAGATCAAACTCTGAAGATTCAAGCTACCCTCTGGACGGAGATGAAAATCAAAGATGGAACAGCAAAAGGAGTTTAGTAGCATCCGTAACCAAGGCAGGTTTCTATTCCTTTGATGCATATTGAATTCCTATTTATTTAATCATGTATGCATTACTTTTTAGTTATTACTTTATTGCCAAATTATTATTTCATGTGTTATAAAATGGTCATACCAAGATACAAAAACCAGAAAGCTTACCGATTATTGATTAGCCCTATCCTTTGAAGCCCATAATAGGTTTTGAAATATTTAAATTGAGTAGGATAAGTCAATCATTTGTCATGTGGATAAGTAGTATGGGATGCTTATCTGGACATGGGAATGTTGCGAGAAAAGAATTTTATGAGCCACCAGGTGTAGTGAGTATGACGGATCCAGCCGGTAACTCTTGGAGCTGGGAACATCCTTCGAGGATCCAATGCCCGGTAAGGCTCAAGGGGGAACATCCCATACAAGACCTATAATGGTACCAGTTGTCGGGAGAATGCAACTAGGCTATGCTCATATAAAAACTTGGGTATAATGAGTAAGAATGACACAAATATCACCCATCCATATAAGAAGTTGTTATATGGGTAAAGCTGGGTAGGTCCTGCAGGGCTGATAACAAAATCATCGATGGACCATACTTCGGGTATATGAAGTTGTGTCAACTGGGTGATGCCTCTCTTATTCAATAAACTCATGCTTTCAAGAAAAGTTTACGGTGTATGACGCTGCTTGAGGCAGGGTAGTGGAGTATGGAGACAGCCTTTGTGAAAGGTTTCAAATATACAAAAATTGTTTGTAAAGGATTGCTAAATCTTAAGATTCTTCCATCTATTATATGTTACTGCATCCACGCACTACCGAACTTTATACCTTTGTTTAATTCTTACATATACTAGAGTAGAATTCTCCCTCATGGAAGCCTGCAAGTACTGTGGTACTTACCCACTTTGTGGGGAATATAATCTATTTTCAGGTCTTCCAGCTTTTGACGATTTTAAGAAATCTTCCGCGGAGGAATTGAACAATTATGGCATTGTCGGTTTCTAGAGTCTTAGTTTTAGAGAGCTTTTCCTATCCTCACAACTTGTGCAACAGTGTAAGTGTACAGTAGAGGTTTGAGTTGTAATATTTTATGTAAAAATGAATATCTCCCCATGTAGTGAAGTGGACTTTTGTATCAGCTCTGGCATTGTTGCATCCTGGGTAATCGTGCTTTTGAGGGAACATTTTTCGGTAAGATTTAACCAGGAATTGGTCCCTACATATCTTATGGGCAAAGTTGTGCAATCTCTGCAGAGTGTTAAAAACTATTTAAATAGCCGTGTTCTCGGTCATGAACAAATGCGTAGTTGTATTGAACAAGATATAGTATTTTTAAAATGCAATTGTGGGTTGTCACTGTGGTTACTGCTAGGTGCAGATTATCGAGCTTTGTGCTGTGATTAGGCTGTGTGCCATTGCTTATGGATCAAATGTTGTTTATCAAATGATTTACTTACTTGCTTTTGAATCTATTATGTTATTAAGTCTTTGTTAAATGCTATTTATGCAAAATAACCCAGTAGCCTATCCTTTGTACTAAGCTTGCATATAAATGATAGAATTGCATTAATCCACTGCGTGAGATTTGCTGAGTATTCGTCTATACTCATTCTTGCAAACTTTATTTGTGGGCTGCCTATTTCTCTCGGCAGTATCAAGACTTTGTAGAGAAAAGGACCAGCATCAATAAGAAGTTTTACGATGAAGGCTAGTACTAGGTTGCGCTACCCCAGTCGGTTGCCTGTGGGCATATAGATTGGCTTCGCTGAAGATATTCCTTTTTCCGCTGCAATTTATTGAAGAGTGTAGCTTCCAAGGAATTTAAATGTAAGCTTTGATCATAAGATCGCTACGCTGATGTTTAATAATAATTATTTCTTTCATAGTTATTTGTGATATGGATCTAATATTTACTGATGAAGTCACTTGTGCTCACTAGAACTAATTCTGGACTAGTGATGCATGAGGGACACCAGATTTTCAATTTCAATTTGGGGTCCAACAGCAAAGGGGGCAAGAATGACCACAGTAGCATATTTGCAAGCAATCAAACTTTAGAATGACATCTAAGCAAATATCAACTTTGTAGTGGCATTTGTGAGATATCACACCTTTGCAGTGGCGTGGATGCAATTTTTCCTATTATAAAATGCTAACCCCGCTCTGTGCCATACCTATTTGCCAATACCTTGAAATATGCTATTATAAAAAAAAATTTGGACAAACATGCCCCTTCCCTTCTTCACCTCTAGTATGAGTCCTCTTTCTTCTATTCTAAGTCCGGCGAGCTCCCTCATCCTCCCCAACTAGAGAGGCCCGCCGCCTCCTCCCCGAGCTCCGACCACCACGAGCGCTCCTTCTTCCTCTCTACTCCCCATGGCAGCCATGGCCCACAACCTCCTCTGTATCACCATGGCTGTTCCCAAGGCCTCCTCCTTTCTATCCCCGACCTCCTCCTCTTCCTCGTTGGAGCAACGCCACTGCCTCGTTGGAGCCCTACCACCAACACTCCATGCTGTCACGTCGCCCTAGAGGTCCTCCGCCCAAGCCACTATGTCGCAGCCCTGTGCTCTGGTCCCTCCACTGCCCCCGCTGCAACATCGGTGGAGGCCGCTCGACGTGAGGAGGATGTTGCGGTGGGTGCTACCCGACCGGGGGAGAAGAAGGTGGTGGAGGCTTGCTAGCCTTGGGAAGGGGGGAAGCACTAGGGGGTAGCTGAAATTTTTTTTTAGTTCTTTGTAAATAATTATTTTAATATTAACCCTCGTGAAAAAATATTTTCACATCTAACCCTTTTGGCCGCACCACTACGGTTGTACGGCGAGATCAAGTTGCAGCGCGCCCACATGGCGAGATCAAGTTGCGCGCGCCAGAGGCTGGCGCGAGGTTGGCCCATGTGGCGACCATATGAACCGCGTTTCTCGGTGGCGGCGTGTCATTGGCGCGTCGATGGACATTAGCCACGCCAACCGCGCGATGGCGCTGACAAAAGGGTTAGATGTGAAAATATTTTTTCGCGAGGGTTAATATTAAAATAATTATTTACAAAGGTTTTAAAAAAAAATTTGGTCGGGGTAGCTAGGGCGGTGTTCTTTTCAGTATTTGCATTTGCGTTTGCTTATAAGTTAAAAATTTGTAACTCCTCGATAAGGACTTCGGAGGGATCAAAAAATATAGAAAAATGGTTTTTGAGAGCTTTGAGAAGAAATAGTAAGACATATAAAAATTGGCTACCAAACGTCAAAGCGTTGGACTTGTACGAAAATAACAAATTTTCAGCTTATAAGCAAACGCAAACACCGAAAAGAACACTGCCTGGAGCTCCGTGCCACCACCAAATCTCGGTGCGGAGATGGAACAAATGGGAGGAGGGAGGAGAAGACGACCCAATGGTACAGAGTTGGAGAATTCAAAGTTGAAATGAATTAGCAGTTTGTTCCTTTTTTATCCAAGTTTAGTTAGCTGGGCCGTCATGATAGGACCAATGTGCAGTTAAGCCCAGCAGCACTTCAGCGGATGTCTCTCGGCCCAGTGACAAGCATGCATGTTGCCGTGTCACTCGATCTGTGGCTCAACCAGGTCCATAATGCAGCACACGCACTAATCGGAAAACCCAGGACAAGTATCAAATCATCACACACGTCTAATAAATTAACAAGATGATTATAACATGTGAATGCTAGCTGGTACTAACTAGTATATATTCAGCTAAATATGTGTGCCAGCTACAAGTCACTGCACTCTCCATCGTAAGAACAAGATAAAAAAGGACAAGGAAGAGTCAATTTATGTTGTCTCAAGGGTTTTTCGATCTTAATTAGCAATCAATGATTGCTCTTGGTGGTACTAAACAGCATGTAATCCTGAAGACGTTTGATACATCTAGGCCCGATTTCAAACACGTGATATTTTTTTTATGTAAATCGAACTGTTTGTTTGAGATTCCTTTAAAATTTCATGTGAAAATTGAAATATGCACGTTTAAACAGAACCCTAATTCCCCTCGCCCCCTAAAAGAAGTGTTGGCGTCAAACCCGTACATGATTGTCACGAGGGAAAACATAAAAGTGTTTGCAAAACAACATCTGCTCAGTGAGGGCCATCCACACTTTAGAACAATTGCGTGAATACATTGATAGGTCAGAAGATTTGAGCTAGAGGTGGACCACTAACGGCATGTACACTGCTAAATCGGCATATCTCATACAGTTTCAAGGTAGCATGCCTCGCGATAATGCTAAGCTCATTTGGAAGGCCAACGTGAAAATAAATGTAATTTCTTTGCTTTGACTCTCACCTCAATAGGCTGCACAAAACCGATATCCTTGCAAAAAAAAAAAAAACCTCATCAAGCCCGACGTTATCTTTGCAACAATGGCCAAGAATCATCTTTTCATCTCTTCCTCCATTGCCTTTTCGTAGCGCAACTATATATGGTCCCTCAAGTTCAATGGCTCGACCTATGCCTTCTTCAGTCAAGCTCGATCCCCTCATGTCCTCGAATCATTTCATGGATTGACAGTAATAGGCTTCATCAAGGGTCCTAGTGGACGGCAAAAAGTCCTTCAATGGGTTTGTCATTCACACTTGCTTGGAGCAAATGGAAGGAGCACACCATGCACATATTCCAAGATTTTTCCCTTAGAACGCAATAGCTTACCTTTGGAATCAAGAAGATTTTCACTATTGAGAGCTGTTGATGGAATGCTCCACAACAGTTGATTTTAGGGGCACCCCTTCCCCGGATCGCACATCTAGAGAAGCAACGTGCGGCACGGACGAAGGAGTAACATCAAAAGGAAATTCAACACTTACCTCTAGGGATATAGGAATTATGGCTGTGGATGTATATTTCTTATCTAAGAGGTCTTGAACCCTGTACATGTACACATGCTTTCCTATTTATAGGGAAAATTTTTATATTGGAGGGACCGAAACGCCCATACAAATCTATAGGAAGTAGGGTTATAATGGTCTTTCTTGTTAAATGACCAAGATGCCCCTACCCAACAATTAAAGCAGGGCCATGAATGTCCTAGGGTTCCTTTTCAAGAGACCTTTGGACCAAAATGCTTTTCCACCATCATACTAAAATAAGGACAACGGTGGCAATCCCACCACCGGAGCGGCTACAGCTTGTCTCCCCCTAGAAGGATCCTATTATGCTTATCCTGACATAGGTGTAGGTTCCTCTTGTTGTAGGGACCCGTCAAACGGAGTCGAGTCCCTCCTGTGTTTTAACTATATTAGTCCCTGGATCAGTAGCTAGTACACACAGTTGAACAGTTTGGATCATTGCCATTGAACGTAAAAGTATAGATTACATCAGAGTGCGCCAAGCATGGCGTTAAACAACAGAGGGCTCATTGGCCTTACAGGGGTGAGACTAAAAGTCTCAAAACTCAAAAGAAGACCCAAAACAACTCCACAAGCACGGCCAAAGTAGAGCTCCTAGATGTCGGAGTAATCCTCATCTTGAAAACTTGCGATGGGGCCTTCATCTTCATCGTCTCCACCTTAGGGTTCTGCTGATCGCAACTCGCTTTCGTTGGAATGAGCGACCCAAGATAAAAAGGCGAGGGTGAGTATACAACATACTCAACAAGCAAGGCTGACTAAATGCATCTAAGGTTTACAAAGGAAGGTTATGGTTCTTTTGCATAAAGCCAGTTTTGCCAGTTTTACCTAGATTTTGTAAAAGGCTTAAGATGAGTTAAGAGAAAACAAATATTTGAATCATTTCCTTTTGGAATCTCCGGCCTAAACCGGTTTTGCCCAGACCTGGCTACTCACGGCACCCACCGTGCAACACCCTCGTCGCTCACAGCACCTACTGTGAGGAAAGAAAACAAAACACACGACACCAATCTAGATTTTTCTTTAAAACACCGTTTTGAAAACAAAAGATAAGAAGTACCAATGAGGCAGCTCCCCGTCGTCCGTCCTTGACCGCGGACACGGCTATCATGATAGTTGTACACTCTGCAGAGGTTGCACGCTTTACCCATGCGAGGTGGTTCTTCCTCGGGTGCCCCCAAAGAAAAATGGTCACCACAAGGCTTTTCTCCAACCTTTCCCTAGCTAGGACATTCCCGCTGAGGTTTCCACTGCAATGCCCCTCTTGCGCCTGCAGGACAACACCGATTGCCTACTCCACCGACTGGAATGTCTTAACTAGGAGTTCGAAGGATACTAGACCAGGGCCGCCCATCTGAGCACACATGGTCGCCTTTGTTAAACTTAGCTCGTCTACCTCAAGGAATCGGTCCTTAGGGACCGAGGTGGTTCCCGCACTGGACCCAAGTCTCGTGCTTACTGCACCAACCTTGCAACCAGCCACCCCGATCAGGTTTTATAAAACATTTTATCCGATAGCACCCACTATCAACTACACCCATTTGCAAACACGACAGCACCCACTGTCTTTTAAAATCATTGATGAAATAAGCATTGAGATTATCATGTCCAAGTTCCATGTGATTGCAACTAAGCATAACTAACATGATTAAAACCTAGTTCAAGGGAGTGAAGGCAATATTAAATAATATAATATTAACCTAGGGTGGCATAGAAGGTGTTTATACTGATATTGTTAGTTGGAGTGTTTAGCTAGCATCTAACCAATTAGCAGTTTTAATTTTTAACATAGCATGCAGTTTTAAATATCTAATAAAACCATTTAAAAACATAGGACCAAGATTCAGCACTTGCCTTGACCAGCAGAAAACCATAAGTCTTCCACGCGATGTCGGTCACGATCTCTGGAGTCGCACGCTCCTAATCGCGAAAATAACGATAAATGAAACAATAAACACCATGCGGAAATATGGATGCACATGCATGAAAATGCTCAAGTAAAGTGTACAGGGCAGTAAAAAGGTGGTTTAAAACTAAATAAGCCACTGTACATTTTTCTGGAATTTAAATGGAAAGATTATGCACTTAAACTAATTAATTTGCTAACCAAAATTCTAAAACAGTGGGTAAAATAGTTATCAAAAATCTCATGGAAATTACAGATGCAAGGTAAACATTGTAAAGTCATTTTAAAATTGGTTTGACAATTTTTGGACAAGTAAATCTCCCTAGATAATTAAAACAATGCTTAGGGATATTTAAATAATTCAAAACAATTTACAACAGTAAAAGTAGATAAAATTACATAATTAAATAGGTTTTAATTTTGTGAGTCTAACAAAACTAGTTTGGGGATTTTTGGATTTTTCTACTGATAGATATGGATTTTACAATCTAGGGAATTTTCTGGAAAAGGAAAAAGGAGGAGGACGGCTCGGCTTGAGCTTGGAGGAAGGAGCGGCAAGGCTCAAGGGCCCATGGTCATGAAGGAGAACAGGGAGGCTGCGACGGGCACGGCTCGAGGCGGCGGCGGCTCCGATGTGGCGGCGCCCGGAGGAAGGAAGGATCATGACGCGATGATGGTCGCCAGCGGGGATGCGGGCGGCGAGCCAGCTGGCGTGGCGAGGCGGCGGCCATGGCTGGCGGCGGCGGCGCCCGGTCGAGGCGAAGAAAGGCAGGAAGCCATGGAGCGGAAGGAGTCTCAGGCGGCACGGGCCGAGTGGCCGAGCAATGACGACGAACGGAGAGGGGAAGGAGGAGGCGGCGGCGTCTCAAGGCAAGGCAAGGGGGGCGGCGAGGTCTAGGAGGACCGGGGAGCACGGGAACTCGTGGGGTGGTCTACCAGAGCGGGAGGAGGCGCTGGTGGTGGTGAGGCCGGCCATGTGAGGAGGGAGCAGCCGGCTGGGCGAAGCTACGGCCGTCCTAGGGCCAAATTGGCGAAGGGGAAGGTTTCGCCTAGGCCTAGGGAAGCTCTAGGGGAGGTAGGGGGAGGGCTTACCGAGCAAAGGCGACAAATTCGGGTGCACGAAGAACTTCCGGCGAACTCGGGCTCCTCCTTCGGCATCCAATTCCGGCGAACCTAGACCACAAAACAAGGAAAGATGAACATGAAAGTTGTTCGCGGAGTCAAGACGAACAATGTCCTCGGAGGAATCGACGAACGGAGCTCACCTCGGCGAGAAATCGCAGAACGAAGGAAAGGAACCGAGGTGGCTTTGGTGGGCGGTTTTTAAAGGGACTAGGGAGGTGAAAGGGGACGGATTAGTGGTGATTAACACCACTAATCACGAAACGGCCGCCATTAGGGAGGACTAATGGCAATTCAAGCTAGTGGGGGAGATGAAGGTAGGAGGTGAGGGTGTTCATGCGTGAGCAGGGGAGGAGGAAGGAGAGAAGGAGAGAGAAGAAAGAAAAAGAAGGAAGAAAGGGAGAATGGCAGGTGGGCCCAGGGGAAAAATGGAATGGGATAAGATTAATAAATTGAAATTGAATTTGGCTTGGGAGGGGAAATTCAAAATGGAATTTGAATTCCAGGGTTAGGGATAAATGGAATCAATTTGAAATCGATTTGAATTTAAAATATGGTGACAGAAACATTTTCAAAAATCATTTTGGTTGGAAAATTATGCAGAGGTGCTCATGATGTATGTGATGCACATGTTTTGATTTTTGAAAATGGGGATGTCACAAATCATATTTGAATTGAATTTAATTGTCAAATTAAAACATTAGAGAAAGGATTTTATTTAAATTTGAATATCACTTGGGGAAAATCAAAGTTTTGTTGCTTGGGTTCAAAACCAAATATGAGTTGGGAAATAAAACATTTCCTCTAAATAAGTGAAATCCTTTTAGAGGTTTGAATCCAAACAGCATTTAAAATTAAACATTTAGAGCTTTATATAAACCACATTCAAATCATGTTTGAAAGGGGATTTTAGTTTTGTTTAATCGGGTACAAAATCAAATACCACACAAAGGGGGGGTTTGGGCTTGCAATAAATTGGAGGTTGAAATCCATTTCAAAACCCCATTTATTTAAGTAACAAATCGTTTCCAATTGTTTTTGAATTAAAAAGAGTTTTGAGAGCTATAGTACCAAGGTGTTTATTAAACCAAAACTTAAAGGATAAATATTTAAAGAGTAATAGCATTTGCTTATAAAATATTTGAATTTAATTACTCCATGGAAATTTAAATCACTTTGAAAGGAAGATGGGGTTTGAACATACATATACACCTAAAGTAGCATGTGCAATATATACATTCAAAAGCCCCCTTTAAAACTTTTAAAATCCAAACCAGAGGGTGAATCAACATTTAAAATAGTTGTTCAAAAAGGGTGAAGCCTTTTTCTTATAAAACTTTGAAGAACGAACTTACCCCTTATAGGAATTTTCTATTCTCTTAGGAAGATAACTTTTAAGATTAATTGCTGAGCTCACAAATCTAGCAAGGGATATTTTGAGCTTCACAAAACCAAAAGCTTAAAACACTTTTCTTTTAGAGCTGTAACCATTTTCTTGAAAGGTTGTTGAAAACAAATTTTTGTTTTCATTAAAAATCCATTTTTGTATTATTTGTGAAAGTTCAAAATATATTTCAAAGGAACATATAGTTTCACTTTTTTTTTTGAATTTAAAGTTGGCAAAGTACAAGAGTAGGTTTATAAATCCAAAACCTAAATCAAGAATTTGAGAAGTAAAAGCCTTTGGGACTTTTCAGAATTAAATAGCTTTGCCACGTATTCTTTTAAGATAATTGAAAATAAAATTCTTTTGTTAGTAATTCAAATTACTTTATTTTAAAACAACCTTAGTGTTTTGATATTGAAAGTTCAAATCAAACATTTATTAGTTTATGAATACGAATCATTTTAAAGCAACCATTTAGGAAATGAAATCATTTTTCCTCCTTTGAAAATCAATAAATCATTTAAATACTTTGGCCTGTTATTTTGTTTCAAAACAAACACTCTGTATTTTAAAATTCAAATTATTTAGAATCGAAATCGTAAAGATTTTGATATTGAAAGTCAACTAAGATTATTGGTTTAGGAAACCACTTCTTAAAATGATTATTTCCATAAATGTGAAATCTTTGGAGATTTGATATTGAAATGAAACAAAATATTTTTAAGTTTATAAAACCACCCCTAAATCAGTTAATTCAATAAAATGAAATTTTATTTGTCTCTTTTGAAAAAAAAACAACATTTCCAATCTCAAATCAATTTATAACCAACGTCAAGTATTTTCTTTTGAAAACTCAACTTTTTCAAAGATGTTTTATTTTCAAACAAACACTAGTGAAACCAGAATAGTTTCAAAATTTAATGTTTTTCAACAGTAACATACTCATTTTTAAAAGTTTTAAATTTTAGGGATTTTAATAACATGTCATGACATGATGCACATGAGTTTTAGCTTTTGAAAATGAGGATGTTACACTTGTACTGTTTGTCCTTTGGACTGCCTTGGCCACTAAGTTGGTCCTTCCTTTGTTGGACTCCATTGGCTTGGATGGGGTGGAACTCGGGACTAATTGCCCCAAGGGCCACGAGCAAGGTCCGGCGACGCTCCCGCTCTCCTTCATCTTAAGGGCTGAACCGGGGCGATCTCCCCTTGCTTCGGTGACACTAACAAATAGGGTGTGAAGGTCTAGCAGAGCCTCCACTTTGCTTCATCTCGGTGATTGCTTCACAACCTTCAGCCTTGCTCCATCGACCCAGGCAGGGAAATATTCACAGATGCGGCAAAGTCGGTGTCCTGCTTCACCTCACTTTGATTCGCCGAGTGGTAGGGGTACTGTCCCCACAACAGGAGCTACCCCCACCCCCTGTGCAACCTAGTCTGCCTCATGCCTAATTGTTTCGTTTTGGCTGTGTAAATGGGCCTTCTTGTAAATAAAATGTGCTCTCCTACTTATTTGAACAGGCAACGCTCCTTAATTTTTTTCTCGAATACGCAGGAGAGCTACGTATCATTTCATTAAAGAAGAGAACAAAAAGTCACAAAACAGACCCAACCACACCAAGAACACACACACGCACGCAACACCCCTACAACAAAACGAAAACAAAACAACAAGCCAGATGACCACAAGAGCCAACCGACCAGACCCCTAAACAAGACACTGGACTAGGGATCCAAGATCCTTAGCACCACCAGCCAGATAATGCTCCTTAATTTCTTTTTTTAAAAAAAGAACTCCAATTGGTTCAGGTCAATGGACAATTGTACATGCTCAAATATACTTTCTCTAAGTCGTCACCAGCTCCTGATCACCATGTAATTACTACCAAACAAGTCGATCTTTTACCCACGCAGTGATCACAAATTGATCAAAAGCTTTGGTCAATAAAGCAAAAGGGCAGAAACCCTTAATTAACCAAAAACATATGCATAGCACTGTGGGGGCTACAAGTGATCCTTTGTTTGTCCTAGATTGAGACTAGCTCCTCATGCATGCATGCACCTTGACAACCAACCCAATCGTTCCTCAAGTACTAATGACTAGTAAAGAGGCCTCTTCTCCACAAATCAGGACTCATCTAGAAATGCTTAAAAACCACTCTTGCTTGATGAAGGACGGAATCGATGACACGAGGCACTCAACCACTAGTGGAGCTTACATGTAAGATGCAATTCTTATTCTAATTGCCTTGGCAAACATCTGAATATTAGACATGAAGGATGACACATGTCTTGTGTACAAGCTTAGGAATCTAGTTGGTCAGGTCTTACCATTTGGATCTGCATTACTCAGTCCAGGCTCCGGTATAAAATACCTAGCTTTGCGATGCTTTATGTCCTTATGTGCACGAACATGTAACATTTGGATCCTACTGTACCATGTGATGTGAGGCCAAATGTGTTTCATATCTCTTGACCCTCAACAGACAAGAATTAATATCTGCGAAAAGAACCTCTGCAACCTGTCCTGCTGGAAGGCTCAAGTAAGTAGCTCAAGTTGTGGTTGTGGTTCAGAAAATCAGTCCGTCTTTGTCTTCATTAAGTTAATCCTCCTTGAAGAGAAATGGAGAGACTATAATTTAAGTTAATTCCTTGTCAATTTCCCATGCTTTCGAAAAGTCACAGAAGCAAAGAGAAGCAGAGGCAGCATCTGCCCATCAAAGGGGCACATTTGTCTTCCTTGAGTAGAGTTTTAGTTCAGAAAATCAGTCAGTCTTTGTCTTGCTAAAGTTGATCATCCTTGAAGAGAAATGGATCGGATGCATGCTCATGTGACAATGTGAATGAACCAATTAACTTTCCTGTCAACTTCCCATATTTTCGGAAAATTACAGAAGCAGAGAGCCAGAGAGGAGTAGAGAGCATGCGTCCATCAAAGGGGCACATATATATATATATATATATATATATATATATATATATCTACTTGTAGTATATGGATGCATGGTGGTCACGATCATGCCCAGAGGGGGGACTCTTTCTTGAGGCACGCCTCCTGCAGCATCAGCTGGTGAGCAGCAGCTGCACTGTTCAGCGTGTTCATCAGAGTCAGACCATCCATCTGCATATGCTGCTGCTGAATCTGAAGCTGAAGCTGTTGCGACGCGGCGGCGGCGGCAGGAAGAGAAGGAGGCTGCGGCGGCGGCGGGTGGCCGTCGTGGTGGAGCCGGTGGACGCAGAGGATCTCGGCCTGGGCGACGGCGAGCTGCATCTGGAGCTGGGAGACCTGGTGCTGGAGGTAGGAGATGGCGCCGGCGGCGCCGTAGACGGGGTCCCTCATGCGCGCGGTGGCCTCGTAGACGAGGCTGCTGACGGCGTCGGCGCGCTGCGGCGCGGGGAGCTCCTGCAGCATCTTGCTCACGTTGCTGGCGCCGAACACCTTGTGCACGATGGCGAACCGGTGGGGCTCCTCCGGAGGGAAGTAGGGCGCGAACACGCACTCCCGCGTGCACCGCCGCCGCAGCAGCTTGCACGACGCGCACGGCGTGCTGCCCCCGCCGCTCCCGGCTCCGGCCATCTCCGGCGACTTTGGGTTTCCGAGAGGTTTCCAAGGGGAGATAAGAGAAGCTAAAGGAAGGGGGAGAGTGATGGGTGCAGGGCTTCCTCTTTTATAGAGCAAGCTAGCTAATAGGCTAAGCAAGATGCCTGCCCAGTGTAATGGCTGTCTAATGTCTAATGAGCCACACGCAAACAATGATTATCAAAGTTGGGATTACATTACATGTATGCAGCTGGTTTCATAGTGATCCTATCATGCTAATGATAATACTAATCATTGAATGGGGTGTATTGCTTTGCTGTTTGCAGCAGTGTGTAATGGTTCTACCTTGTTTGTCTCTATTGAGAGCATCTTCAGCAGAGTCTATAAAACAGAATCGTCTTCCAACAGAGTCTCTATCCTAGTCTCTAAATTTAGAGTCTCTCTTTCAGCCTCTAAATTTAGAGGTTCTCTATATCAATCTCTATAATTTTGACAAAGGTTTTACCGGAGATGATGGAAATATAGAGAATAAATAGTGATTTAGGTCCTGTTCTTTTGGGCTTACGAGTTCTGACTTATCTGTCTTATCTCTAACTTCGAGAATTTTCCGAGATGGCCTCGAGAGTCGGATGGCCTTGAAATTTAGGATTTAGGGACCTTTTAGACTCGCCTACGAGATAAAAATAAAACGGAATTCATGACTTATCTGACTAATATTGACTCATCTGACTTTTTTTTATTACTTTTTGAATCCGTTTTATTTTTATCTCGTAGGCGAGTCTAAAAGGTCCCTAAATCCTAAATTTCAAGGCCATCCGACTCTCGAGGCCATCTCGGGAAATTCTCGAAGTTGGAGATAAGACAGATAAGTCAGAGCTCGTAAGCCCAAAGAACACCCCCTTAGAGAGGTTTATAGAGACGCGATTTTAGAACATATGATTTAAAAGAGATGTATAGAGATCTGATTTTAGAACTTCTGCTGGAGATGCTCAACAAACTAAAGTGCCTCCATCTCTTGCTAGCTAGAGTGAGCCCAGTCAAATAGAGGATGCATGTTTCTTCCTTCTACACGTACATTCACGTGCTCACCTCCCTAATCAGCCAATGTAGATAGCATCCTAGCTTCACCTCCATCCTTAATGTAAGTAGTAGTAATATAAAACACTCACTAATTAATCTCCACTATTAAAAGCCAGTGAGAAAGACAGGTCATGCTTCCAGTATTTGTTTGTTTATCCCATGCCCAGCAAACCTGACACGTACGCACGAACAATATGATTAGCTGTCTTATTAGTTGCTCCCCACAGAGGCCATGGCAACAAACAAGATTAGGGATTTGTTGTGCATGACAACAGTACATGCTATAGAATTAGAAACATATTATGTCTTTAACAATACAGTAGTATGCATGCATTAAGAAGCTGTGGGTAGAGACAAAAAATCCTTCGTGGCTAGCTAACGCGAGTGGGGCTCCACTTGTCGTGGCCTGTACTGCCCAGCAAGAGTGACACATCTCGTTCATTGCTCCCCCCCTGGTGCATTAAGCTCTCGCACCAAATTCTGATGCGGACTCCACAACCACCCTTCTGCCTAAGGCTATTTTACCAGGGTTTGCTTCCGGTGTGGATGACAGAACAAATTCATGCTGGGGCAGCACTACAGAGGCGCTACTAGTATGTCAATCAGTCGACACACAAGAGTCCTGCCTTGTGCATCGATTTCTCCTTGTGTGAAGAGGCAGAACGTGACGCAGATGGTGTTTCTTTCTTGTTGACTTCACAACTTATTGCATGGAAAACCCGATTCGAAAAGCTACAAAAGTTCAGCTTATTACTATTCAGCTCAGCCATAAGCCATTCATAAAACCATGTTCTCGTAAACTGAACTAATTTGTTAAATTTTAAGAGCTTCTAGAAAAGGCTTTGAGAAACTAGGCTAATTCGCTATGCTTGTTTTTAAGAGTCTTGAAAAGCAGTTTCAGGATAAAAAACGCTTGATAAGCCAAAACGTATATAAGCAAATAAGCTCGAAAGAACACGGTCTCCACTCACTAGTGCGTGCGATGTATCTCGCAAACAGCCAGCCCCAGAGGCAGGACTTCTACAGCAGTTGCACATGCGACTGCTATCGAAAGGGAGTGTTGCGTCCAAAGTCTGAAGCGTAGTACATGTCATGCGGCGCCCGGCCTCAGCCACAACAGCTGCTAGTGCCCACCGTTAAATAAGTTGCCGACAATGTTTCACCACTAGCTAAAGGCTAAAGCCCACAAAACCACTGCAAAGCCTTCCAGCTTCCATAGTCAAAAGTCAAAACCCATCCACCACATGCATGGTTTGGTAAACTCCATACGACAAAATGAGTGCTATAACTCACCCACATGACAGGCTGACCTCTCATTTAATCACCTCTTGGGCCTATATCTACCTCTATCAGGACTAATTTTCCAGGCTCTCACTAACCCAAGTACCTTTTTTTCTTCTTTAATCCTCCCTAGGGCACTGGAACATGCAACAGACATTTTCTTACCTCAACACGACTAGTTCCCACGTAGACACTTACTACTGGGTAGAGCCTGCTCCAAGATTCTATCAGGATGGACCTGGACCACTAACTGATGTTAGGTAGGTTCATGTTTTGTGAAATTGCAGATCTGATGTGCTCTGGGATCAGACTTCACAGAGTTGGGTCTATCCGTCTATGACACTGCCACATGTTAAGTGCCTTTCAAGCTCCTGACATTCCAAGGTAACTCACATGCTTACTTCCCACTACCAAGCTTCTAGAGTTTCATGTATAAATGTCCTATTGCTCAATTAAATGTAGATAATGACATGTCTTATCTATGATGTTTTTTCTCTGTTCTGCTTGATAGCACTTTTCCAAGAAATTATCTCAAAGACTCAAAACACAATGTAGTAATCATTTCGCAAGCATTGTTTACCAACACAGCAGTCGGCAGTAGATTTTCATAATTTCATTTCGTATAATCCTAGTGCAGATGTGAAAAGCACAACAAAAGCACTCTAGCTTATTGCTCAGCACATGACAACATTCAGCCAATATGGAAAAATAGCAGCTTATGTTTTCAGTGAAAATAGTAGGAAATAAAGCAAATAACATACTGGTGATGTCTTATCCAGAGGCCCATTCATATGAACTCAACGTGAAATCTTCAGTGCACAAAAACCTCACCTAATTGAATTTGAGATAAGAAAGTAAAATTCATAATCTTGAAGAATAACCACATTTCATCCGATCAGATTGAGGCAGTAGCCAGTCAGCAAGAAAATTGATAGTGCAATATGCAGTTAAAAGATATGGATAGTAATCATGGAATCAAAAGGCTTTTATAATGAATATGCCAATAATGTGGTGTCACGTAAACAGATACTGATACACTATTCCGATGTCATTGACTTGTCATTCAAAACTGAGGTGACAGTCTACTCACGGTTTTCATCTCATGGATCCAATGCTCTGCCTCTGAGTAAGAAAGATGCTTCAGTTTTATTTACAGTTACAGGACAAGTGTTAGGTTGGGGTTGGCACAGTCTTAAACATGATATTCCATCTGTTCAAGAATATATGATGTTTTGAACATCAACAAAGTCTTCGCCATGCAACTTTGATCATTACTTTTTATATGAATAGATTCATTAAATAATATATAATTGTTATATCAAAAAAATATATTTCCTGGCTAATCTAATGATACTATTTCCACTTGACCAATCAAAATAGTTCTTTTTATATATTAGTAGGCAAAGTAAGTTTGGTTGCACGCTTTCTAAACCATAGTGTACTTCTGAACTGAGGAAGTAATTAGAGTACCCAAAAGTACTTGAAAGTGACAAATGGTAAAACAAGAGTTCCACACAGCACATGCTGATGCTGCTTACCAAAGAAAATGAGGATGACTTGCGCACATGGTACCAAGCCAACACAACACCTCTTATCTGTTCTACACAACCATATGTATTTAATGGACATATATCTTCTGATCAGAGCACTAATCATTGCAATCTCATAAGCAGGCACATACAAGGGTATGGAAGTTTTTAACAAACAAAACAAGTTAATGATGGGGAAGTGATATCTTGAGCCATCAAACAACCAATCGATAAGAGATTGAATAAAATCCATACTGGCCCTACATGCTGCACATGCTCATCTAGGTACTAAACTGAGAAGTTCAAAGGTACCGTCAGGAAAAAAAAACTAAGTAAACCTAAAGCATGAAATTCACCTCTTATGATATCAAAAAACTGCTCGTATGAAAGATCATGTCACTCTTCTTGGTCTTGAGGAAGATATCACTCGAAGATTGCTTCAAGTCTCTTCCAAGTTCCTCTCCCGGCTACGAAGTAGTTTCTGTATGTTCCTTGTCTTGATTCCTAGTCTGAACATTGAACTTCCTGGTAACTTTGGTTTTTCTGAGTGCAAATTGCACTTTTCATTAACCCCCAGAGCTTTCCTTTTCATGTACTCAGCCGATTGTGTCTGAACTGTCACAGTAAAAGTAGCAGCATTGGAAAGCTATATGAAAAATATGCTCTGAAGTTTAAAAGATCAAACAGATGATCCAGTGTCCTGAGTTGCACTTTGTTCAAGTAATGAAGTAACGTAATGCTAATCCAACAGAACTACAAACATGAAATGCTCAAGACCAGATCCAGGCCTGATAGAATCCCCCGCCCCCCAACCCCCCTCCTCTTTTCCCAAGGCTTAATTAATGTTTCAAAAAACAAGTAGCTATGGTCCTTAAAAATAAGAATAAGGCATACAAGTATCCAGATTAAAGCTGTATTCCTCCCTTGGCATTTACTTACTTGAATGTACACCATCCATGGCGTTACAGAACTCACCAGAACGCAGTGCAGATAATGACTTGACCAAGTTTTGGAGTCGTCTTATATCACTGATGCTGTCCTTCTCCAGAATGGAATTAGTAGAGTCCAAGTATCCTGGGTGGCTGTGGTGAATGTGCACAAGAGCATTTGAACAAGCCTAAAATTACATAATGAGTAGTAAAAAAAAATTAACATATGGGACTAACACTAGAATCAAGGGTTCATTCAGAACATACAGTTCGAGCAGTACAATACACCGCTCCAACAAAATACTACAAATAGCTGATTAGATTGGCATGATGAGACATAATTTTGTGTTAACTGCTAAAAGATGCACACTAAAGAATGCAGGTCAGTGTCATTATCTAGATATCTCTATATTTAGTTGTCTTCAGTTGTGCAAACAATACTAGTATATTACCAGTCATCAAACACCTTTCTATAAAGTACCAAAAAAAAATTTACACGGGTGCATCAGTTTTCCAATAAACCAAATCAGCTACAAATAGTCTACAGGGCAGATAGACATATAAAGCAGGTAACAGAAGAAGGCAGAGATGCATTTGCCAGTTCTTCGATGATCAGGTTACGCAGGCTACCATATGATTCAGCCTTTCCAAGATGTCGACTGCTTCAAGTCTCAAACTACTACTTGAATTGTGTTCTGCCCACTATTGAACCTAGCTAGAGTGGTGTGAACTGGGAAGTGGTTTTAGGGGCTGTTCTCTTCAGCTTATCTTCTTATCTCCAAATCAAAAAGTCAAACGCTTTGGATTTTGCGCTCCTTTTTTTTCTATCTCGAAACCACGTCTCAGAGCTCTTAGAAATGAGTCAAATGAGGAGCACCGGACTTTTCAAGTTATCTCAGAAAGCTCTCGAAATTCACCTTATAAGCAAATAAGAAGGTAAGGAAATAAGGTAAGCTGTAGATAACACCCCCTTAGTTAGGATTATAGCCACGAAAGGAAGACCGCACATACCACATGCAAATGTGAGCAATATGCCATGGTGTAAAATTGAAGGGAAAGGACACTAGAGTTGAATGCAATCACCTTGGAAGCAATGGTGTAAAACCCATTATCAAGAGAATCCTTTGCAAAGGTCAGCCACTCCTCATGGGACACATGGAGATGAAGGTCGTCGTAGTATTTCGCCTCTCGCAGAACCAGCGCTTCGTATCTCATAGCAAGGCAGCTCTAGCAAAATGATGAACTGATAGCTCTAGCAAAATGATGAACTGATGAATGCGGTGTGCTAATTCAGATCAAACATACCACGCTTAATTTGAAATAAGAACAAACTTAATTTTAGCACCAAAACTGCAATCAAACTAAACCCTACAAGAGCCTCCCTCTCTCTCTCCTTGTCGGCACTTGATCACCTCACCTCGACATCGCCCACGGCGGCGAAGGCGCGCGCGAAGAAGTCGGCGACGGCGAGCCTCGCCCCCTCCTCCTCGACCGCCAACGCCTCCGCCGCGCGCGCTCGCAGCAGGCGCCTGGCCGACGAGCGAGTATCGAGCAGCGCGGCGACGTCAGCGCCGGAAGAGAGCGCCGCCTCCAGCACCCGGAGCTCCTCGTCTCCAAACCTGCGCCGGCGCGGGAAGGTATACTATATGGTCGAGTACGGCTTTGTCGAAGCTTGGGCAGGAGGCGACGTCGGAGCGTACCTGCGGTGGGAGAGGCGGGAGGCAAAGAGGGAGAGGGAATCGGGGACGGCGGCGGCGGCGGCGTCCCGCACCACCTCCTCCTCCCCTGCGGTTGCCATTCGCTTCGATTTTGATATCAAAATTCAAATTCGTTTCGAGTTTAACAAGTAGGAGTATTACTCCCGGCTTCTTGGTTGCATTGGGTGGGCTGAATGAGAAGGCCCATAGAAACAGTACTGGGCTGCATTAGACCCGCGCCAACAACATTAAGCTCCATTAGGAACAATATGCACGGCATCCGAATTTTATTTTTTATATTTATTTTTATTCGTTGTTGCAGAATTAGGTCCCTTTTCCTGTTTTAGACAAAACTAGGCATCCTTCATCTAGGTTATGGGTGATCACCTAATAAAGGGGCGATGGGTGGGCTCTCTGGCGCTGCCGCGAGCGGATGTGATACCTATGTGTTTTTTGCCACGGTGGCACCTATCACCCAACGGTACGACGATAGGTCCGACATGTAGACCCATGTTGGCATCTATCACCCAAGGATTAGACGATTGGTTTGACATGTGGGCCTAGCAGCCCAGCCTCCTCTCCACTCGCGGGACGTACCAATAGGATCCTATCACTCAACTGTTGCACGATCACTCTTCTAACAAGAAATGGACACATATTTTTGTCTAAAACATGAGTTGATGCCTATTTTTGCAATAAAGAATAAACATATATATAGAAAAAGAATAAACATGCAATCGAGTTAGTCCATCAAAAGTATTGAACAAATCTACCGCAAAGAGCTGCAAAACTCGAAAGTAAATGTTAAAAAAAGAAAGCAAATAGTTGAAAAGGTTTGATGTGCCTGCGACAGGTTTCAAATATCGTTTAGAGCTGGAAAATCGCAACCCAGGCAATACCGAAAATCGTTGCGGTCCAAAAAAAACTATAGAAATGAAGCATAATTTGTATTTAACCATCGAAAAATTTCATAACGACAATCGGTCAATATGCTAAAAAAATTGCTCGATTTTGATGAGATCCTACTAAACCAGCTCCCCATAGAAAATGAACCAACCAATTACCTAAAGAGAACTTTTGAGCCTACCTCCGTTAACCCTTTTCAATCTGATCTGATTGCTTCCTACCCTATGTTCCCCTTCGCCTATTGTACCCACCTCTCTCCCTTCCCAACGTCCAGTCGAATGTGAGGTTCTAGGGTGATGGATGTTTGTGCAATAATTGGGGAAGAGACATCTTCCCTGTTCTACCATCTTTGTTGGATCCATCGATGGTGATGGTAAAGCCGTGCTCGGTATTGTCGCTCCCGTCTTCCTCATGGATGGCCATGTCCACTGGTCCTTTCTCAGCCATGGTGGTTGGCCCCAAGTTACAGATCGATATCGTCAACCAACCCGATGTGATCAGGTTGTAGGGCTCATCGGTCGACTCGACTTTTCTAACCCATTGTGGGGTCAGGGCTAGAGAGAGCAGTTCGGGTGACCGACCTCAGTCGGAATTGTTAGCGTCACAGTTGGATGACACTATGCGGGTGCTATGGCATTCTGCTTGTGTTTCGTATGGATGGTGTTGGTTGGTATGTTTTAGTGATTTTATTGTGCCCTTTGTGTACTCTACGGGTGGCTGGCAATTTAGCCGTCTCTCCTAATAGGTAATGAAATTGATATGTTCCTGATAAAAAAAAGATTGTGGATCTACACGGGATAACAACACCGGAGCCTCCCATCCCTGAGCGCCCCATTCAATTTGTAAGATGGAATTGGTAAAAACCACATGCGCTACATACACGGTATTACATATATATATATATATATATATATATGCACTAGTTGGGTGCCCATGCTTTGTCACGGGAAAAACTAATCAAACAACACATTAGCTAATTTAATTTAAAATGGTGAATGTTTATAAACTTTATACATAATATTAAGATTTGGTCACACAATGATCCCAAGAAAAGCTATTAACATTTGTTAGAAACTGAAAATTAAAAATAAATGAATAATCACTAATTATCTTCCACAGCTCCCATGAACAGTTCTACACATACTACTCTTGGATATTGCGAACGTAGCTTCTATTATTTTACAACAGACTTGTAAATTCCCACTAAACTTAGCCAGCCTATCCTCATTTCAATTAGCATCTAAGCACACCATTCACAAAGCATTAAGAAACATAATGAAATATTCAGACTACTTACAGAACAACAACAACACATTCTCACAAGTGTACATATGAACCTCCTTGCATTGACTTGATATTTCATTTCCACTATCCCAAATCAAACAAATTAGTGACTTCTTCAATGGTCCTCGTGCTCTCCCAAGATATATAGTTGGGGCTAAGCAATGTAGAATGCATGCCAGTAACACATCATAGGATAAACGAGAATACATTTCACTAAAAAAATAAAAAACATGTCAAAATTCTAAGTATATCTAAGAAAACCCTTTATGATCATGTCATCAAAATCTTCGGGGGAAGCTCGCATAGTAAGTGCTGTGAAAATTTTAGAGTATATATAAGAAAACTGACGGGAACCGAGAGGAACGTTTGGATTATCACTCCGCGCAAAAATTCCGACCTCCCCCGAGTAAGGAAGTTCTCGCTCGAGCTTGGACACGCCTGACCTTGCCCGGGCCGGAGTCCGGGTTGCTCCTTCCTCGGCCGGACACAGGCCTTCCCATCCCCGGCATTAAATGCTCTGACGTCTTCAAGGACTACTATGTCCCGTCGAACGCAGAGGACTGCGGCCACCAACTCACGTCTTGTTGCACTATTCCCATGCCGTTTTCCCGTAAGAAAGAATGATGGCAATGACGCAAGGCAGAGGCAAGCTTCGGACCGCCGGACAACAGGGCGTCTTCTCCATACCGCTGGATAATAGGGCGTCTCCTCCACTAGATTACACCCATGTATAAATAAATTGTGCTACTGCACATGTAAGGGGGGGCCGCTAGGAAAACCGAAAGGGACCATAGGAGCTTCGGCTACTACCATCTCAGACCGAAGCTCATCTTCCCACTGTAGAAAACTCATCTCCCCTGTAATCCTTCTCATATCTCCTACCGACACCACTGGACGTAGGGTTAGTACCTCCACACGAGGGGCCCGAACCAGTCTAAATCATGTGTGCCTCCCGCTGATGGTTGCCTGATCGAGCTCGCCTTCTCAAAAGCCCCCGAGATCGCAGGAAAGAGGTCGGTTGATCCTTACACTCAACAAGTAAGCTCGGCGTCTGGGGGTCCCGTACTCTCAACCGCCAACAGCCGGCGCCGTCCGTGGGGACCATCGATTAGCTCCTGCGGGCAAAGGTCCTTGAAAATGGCGAACTCCCAAGACAACCAAGATATTCGCTTCGACGACCTCGACGACCTGGACGAGTATTGGTCCGATACCGAGGTCGCCCGGATCATCGATCCGGAAGGACATACCATGGCGGAGTCTCTCTCCCCCATGGATGTCTGCCGACAGTTGGCGAGTGAGTTGGGCTCGGAGTACGTTCCCGAGCCCCTCCAATTCCGAGAGTTACCGGAACAAGAGACTCCCATAACGTGCGAAGGTGTCGGTTCATACGAGGGGGTCGACATCCCCGACATTCCGTATGACTCCGAGCACGAGACCGCTTCCCGCGGTGACACGGTCATGACGCCTTCATGCCCGGTGTTCCCGCGGGAAGTCGAAATGGCGGACACCGGTGATGCGCCCACTCCCGCAGCTCGGGAGGTCAAGTAGCATCGCCGCCTGGAAGCCGCGCAGGACTGGCTGGCCAGCTCGATTGATCGAGCCTTGGCTACCCGTCTCGACGACCCGGGCCCGAGTACCCGGCCGACTCCCCGTTCACCGCGTCCGGGGTCCCCGCCCCCGTCCCGCTCATCCGATCCGATCGACAGGAGCCGCCAACGCCTTCGGGCTTTGGCACACGTGGTGCGCGACCTCCGGCCAGATTTCGACTAGGCCGCCGAGCTAGGCGTCGCCGTGGCGAAAAAGGTGGAAGCGATTGGCGGCGATCTTCCTCATGCCGCCGACTCGGAGTACTTCCCGGAGAGCCGAACCCAAGGGTAGCTACTCTCGTCACGACCTTCGCGGGACCTTGACCGCGAAGAGAACGACACCTCTCGCCGACACGGTGGTGGTCGCCCGATCGATGGTCGGCGGAGGCGTCGCCATTATAGCGGTTCGACCCACGATTACGCGGGAACAAGACCATTCGGATCCGGGGCAAAGCGCTTCGCGGTGGCGTCGTCTCTCGCCGACCAGTCGGAACCCAGCCAGGCCACTCGGACGCTCGGCACGGCGGTGTCTTCTCACGCCTCGGCCCCCTTCAAGGGCGCGAAGGTTGTGAAGCTCGCGGGCACGACACCCAGGCGAGCCACTGGTGCCCGGCCTTTTCCCGCGCACTGCAGAGCGCTGCGTGGCCACCCAAGTTCAAACCGGGCCACATCGAGCGATTCGACAGGACTCAAAACCCGGACGAGTTCCTCTCGGTGTACGCTACCACCGTCACGGCCGCGGGCGGTGATGAAGGAGTGATGGTGAGCTATTTTCCCGCCGTGTTGGAAGGGCCAGCCCGCACTTGGCTCTTCAACCAGCGGGAAGGTTCTATCCACTGCTGGGCACAACTCTGCGAGGCCTGCGGCGAATTTCGGGTCTGTCCCCTCCCGAGGAGGCCGCGGGACCTCAAACGAGTGGTCGAGATGGAGGGCGAGCCTCCGAGACTACGTCCGGAGGTTCATCCGCACGGCACGATTCGAGCATCCCGGATGAAGCGGTCGTCGAAGCCTTCACCGAAGGCGTCAAGAACGTCCGCTTCACCCAGGATCTCGAGCTATACTCCTGCTCCTCGGCCAGCGAACTCTTCCAACCGGCGGAACGCTACATCAACGCCGAGGAGGCCGTGGAACGGAAGCGCCTTCTTGGATCCGGCCAGGCGCCTCCGTAGCCGGGCATGGATTCCTCGGACAAGAAGAAGTCCGACAAGAAGGCCAAGAAGAAGAAAAAGAAAGCGGCCAAAATGGTGGCCGCCATTCCAGAGCAGTTGTCTCCGCCCCAGACGCCGAGGCCAAAGAAGCCTCGCCCTTCCCCGGGCAAAGTGGGTGGTCAACGGCCGGGCAACCCCGGGCAAAAACGAGGGCCTCAAGGACCTTCGAGCAGCCGTTTCTGTCCATTGCACCAAGTGCACGGGCACGATCTTCGCAACTGCCGCACCTGGGTTGCTCGGCTCGAGGATTTTTACAAAGGTCGGGGACCCATGCCCGTCCTTCCGGATGCCGGGAAGGGTGGCTCCGACCGAAAATCCGAGCCACGTTCTGACCCACAGGGCCAGGAGAGCGAAGAATACCACGAGCCGAGTCACCACATCGCGGTGATCTTCGGGGTCCATGACCTACTCCTCCCGACGGAGTTGAAGGCAGCGGTCGCGCGGGTCCGCAGCACAGACCCGGCGGCTCGGCCCCCGAACACCTCCGATGGTCGGAAACGACCGTCTCTTTCTCCCGAGAAGATTGTCCCTCAGGAATGACAAAGCCTCAGAAGCTCCCCCTCGTACTCTGCCCGACCATCAGTAACATGAGGGTTGCGCGGGTGCTTATCGACGGAGGGAGCGCTCTGGACTTGATATCTGCCCGGGTCTTGAACGAGATGCAAATCCCCCGATCTAAGATCAAGGATATTGCTATGCCCTTTCATGGCATTATCCCGGACACGTCCATGACCCGGGCAGATCGTCCTACCGTGACCTTCGGCGGCCGAGCAACTTCCGGATCGAGTGGTCACCTTCGAGGTAGTCGACTTTGAGTCGACCTACAACGCCATCCTCGACAAAGGCGCTCGCCAAGTTCATGGTGGCACACATCATGCGCGTAATCGACTCAAGCTCCCGGGACCAAAAGGGGTGATCACCGTCAAGGGCAACCACAAGGCGCCTCGAGTGCGACGAGATAGCGGCGGCCCCGGTCGGCCGGCTCCGGGAGCGGGCTGGCGAGCAAGATTCTCGCGAATCCGCTCGGCCCAAAGTGGTCCTCCGCCCCAGAGCAGACCAAACACATCCGGTCTCGGAGGAGGACCCGTCCAAGGTGGTCTACATCGGGGCCACCTTGGATCCAAAATAGGAAAACGAGCTCGTCACCTTCCTCCGGGCAAACGCCGACGATTTCGCGTGGGAGCCGTCCGATATGCCCGGGGTCCTAAGGGAGGTGATCGAGCACAAGCTGGCGGTTCAGCCGCTAAAAACCAAGGTCATGGCCGAGGAGATCCCGCAATGGAAGGCCGATGTCATCAAGGAGCGGTGGACAATTTGTTGAAGGCCGGCGTTAAAGGAAGTCGAGCACTCCGACTGGTTGGCAAATCCGGTCGTAGTTAGAAAGAAGAACGGAAAGTGGCGGATGTGCGTTGATCACACTAATATCAACAACTCGTGTCCGAAGGACAACTTCCCTCTCCCCCGCATAGACTAGTTGGTCGACGCGACGGCGGAAGCACAGCTGATGAGTTTTCTGGACGCGTACTCCGGGTACCACCAGATCAGCCTGTCGCGGGAGGATGAAGAGAAGACTGCCTTCATCACCCCCTTCAGAACCTTCTGCTATACGACCATGTCCTTCGGTCTGAAAAATGCAGGGGCCACTTTCCAACGTTTGATGCAGAAGACCTTCCTCGACCAAATCGGGCGGAACCTAGAAGTCTATGTAGACTACATAGTCGTCAAAAGTATTCTAGCCGAGGCCCATATCCGGGACCTCGAAGAAACCTTTTGTAATTTAAGAAGACATCGGATAACGCTGAATCCGGAGAAGTGTGTTTTCAGTGTGCACACGGGCACGGTGCTCGGGTATGTCATTGGATCGTCCGGCATTGGCGCAAACCCGGAAAAAATCGAAGCCGTCGAGAGGATGCAGGCTCCTTCGAGTGTAAAGAAAGTCCAATCGCTCACTGGTCGGATGGTGGCCCTCAGCCACTTCATTTCCCGACTCGGTGAGCGCGGACTACCTTTCTTCAAGGCCTTGCGCAAACACGACGGTTTCATCTGGACCGAGGAAGCCGACAACGCCTTTAAGGAACTTAAGAAGTACCTGTCGAGCCCGCCCGTCCTGATCACTCCGAAGGAGCAGGAACCTCTGCTGCTCTACCTAGCGGCTTCCCCCCAGGCAGTAAGTGCTGTGCTTGTGGCCGAGCGGGAGGGGAATCAGCGGCCCATATACTACGTGAGTGAAGTACTTCATGGACCAAAGGAGCGTTACCCTGAAGTCCAGAAGCTTCTATACGCCCTCCTCATGGCTTCTAAGAAGCTTGGCCACTACTTCTTAGCTCACCCAATCACGGTCCCGACCAGTTTCCCATCGAGGAAGTCCTCAGAATCCGACGCTTCAGGCGCAATCGCCAAATGGGCAATAGAACTCGGGGAATTCGACCTCAAGTTCGTGGCCCGGACGGCGATCAAGTCTCAGATACTGGCGGACTTCGTGGCAGAATGGACGAATCCCCCCTCGACTGAGCAAGTGGCCAAGGCCGAGGAACCCTATTGGACAATGTTCTTCGATGGCTCGCGCTCTTTTGAGCGCTCGGGGGCTGGAGTTGTGCTAATCTCTCCTCAAGGAGAGCAACTCCAGTACGTCATACAAATACACTTCGCTGTAACCAACAACGCAGCAGAGTATGAAGGCCTCTTGGCCGGGCTCCGAGCATGCTCTGCGCTAGGGGTCCGACGACTAACCGTGAAAGGGGATTCACTGTTGGTCGTAAACCAGTGTTAACAAGGAGTTTCAAAGGTGCTCGATGACTCAATGGCGCGTTACGGTTGAGGTAAGGAAGTTGGAAAGGAACCGGGAACTTGAAGTCCTTTACGTGCCAGAGAGCAAATACTGGCCGACCAACTTGCCAAGTTGGGCACCTCACAAGAACCCGTCCCGACAGGGGTGCTCGTGGAGCACCTGCTAAAGCCCTCTATTCCCTCCGGAGAAGAGGCAAATGAGACGCACGGCAACGTCTTCCTCCTCGAGGAAAACGCCACCTGGATGATGCTATTCATCCAGTTCTTGGCGCACGGGACATTGCCCGAGGGTGAAGCCGAGAAATCCCGGCTTATCAGGAGAGCACCACTATACAGGCTAGTGAAGGGTACCAGACTGGGAGGAGGCGCCGGAGTCCTCTCCAAGTCGTCTCAGGAAGAGGGAAATTCTGCCGAGGACTTGCACGAGGGTATCTGTGGGGCTCGCTCCTCCTCTGAGCAGCTCGTCGGCAAGGCCTTCAGATGGGCTACTATTGGCCCATGGCGTTGGGTGGCCTTCGAGATCGTCACCACTGCCGCATGCCAATTCCATGCCCGACAGGTGCACCAACCACCTCGCCCTCCAAACCATTCCCTCACTGGCCATTCTCACCGAAATTTGGACATCCTAGGCCCATTCCCTTGGACATCCTAGGCCCATTCCCGGAGGCGAAGGATCTTATACCTCTTCGTCGCCATTGACACGTTCACCAAGTGGATAGAGGTGAACCGGTCTCTGGCATTACGCCCAGCGACCAAAAATTCTTCCGCAATAAGCGTGGTCACAAGGTTTGGCGTTCCTAGCTGACTGATCACGGACAATGGAACTCAGTTCACCAGCGAACTGTTCCAAGACTATTGTGAAGACGTTGGCACCAAAATTTGCTTCGCCTCTGTGGCTCATCCACAGAGCAACGGGGCTGTCGAACGAGCCAACGGACAGATCCTCCAAGGAATCAAGAAGCGGGTCTTCGACTGGCTGTCTAAGCTGCGGCAAGGCTGGGTCGACGAGCTCCCTTCCATCTTGTGGGCTGTCCGCACCACCCCTAGCAGAGCCACGGGCGAAATGCCCTTCCGGCTCGTATATGGCACCGAGGCCATGCTTCTGTAACATCCCAAATTTTCAATAATGTAATTTGGCATGTTAAGTATGTTCTAAAATTTTGTAAAGATAATTTTGAGTAAATTTTAAATTAATAGTTCTAGTAGATTCTAGTATTCTTTTTCCGCGCGAGTTGATGAACTCCGACTAAACTTTAAATCTCTAAAATCCTCTAATCTCTCCCGTACCATCTTGCATGCTGTTAATCTCTCCCTAATCTCCCTCTCTAATATCTCTCACTCACGTACTGCATGCTTGCATGCATGCATATCTATCTCTCTCTCTCTCTCTCTCTAATCCTGCACGCTGCAGTCTTGCATGCTTGCATGCATGCATATGTATCTCTCTCTCTCTCTTTCCCATACTGCATGTCTTGCATGTTGCAGAATTTTAATTGTACTCTCTCCTCTCCTTGTGTGTCCATGCATTCATCTCTCTTGGCAAAAGGGCAGCATGCATGTCTTGACGCAGCAGCAGCTTGAGCATAGCCAAGACGCATAATAGCAAAGGCTTGCACTGACGCATGCATGCCTTGCCTGACGCTTGCTGCCTTGCTGCACTACTCTACGGCTGCACTATTCCAAAGATTGCACTTTTCTGATCTGCGGTTGTTGCACCTAGGCAGCCCTTGTCGATTCTTGCACACATTTGCATGCATGCCGCGACGCGAATGAAAAACAGCGAGTTGCCTTGCATTGCCGCCAAGACGAAGTGTCTTGTCTTGCGCATGCAAGCTTCGCTTTCATGTCCCGTGCTCAAGTCCGATCGGCGCTTCGCCGTCGTCGCGTTATATTAGAACCATCGCGGTTCTATTTTTTCGCCGCCTTTTGGCGCGCCTTCTCGTCGCCATCGGCTTCGGTCGATCCGTCGAGTTCTTTTCGTGCCCCCGCGCCCCGGCTTCTCCACTCATGTTCTAGGTTTGGCCGCAGGACACTGGACCGCCTCGCCGCCGCGTTGCGTCAGTCTTCCCGTGCTTGACCCGTTCGGGGCTGTGCGAAAACCCCTGAACCTCGGTGAGCACCTTGCCCTTTTCGGGTAGCTCACATCCTTTAGCCGAGCTATCCCCGCTTAATTTAAACCTGGTTATTTATTAAAGATTCGATCGACTTGTAGTTTTAGGGCTAGTCTGTCGGTTCATCTTCGCATCGGGGTCTTCTTTTAAAAAAAAAAAATAATAATATATATAGCAAAACCATTTTAACATAATAATAAAAATATTTGTTTGTCTTGGTAGCCCGATTGTCTTGTGCTTGGTTTGTTTGGCATATTCGCTGCGTGTGGTCGTTTACGTCGGAAGGAGGACGCACCACTGAGGCACCACCACCGAGGAGTCTTGCTACTGTGTTCCTCAAACTCAAAGCGAGTCCTTTGGCGCATATTGTCTATAGCTTTGTTTTCATTAAAATATTTTATTAGGAATTTATAAATATGCATGCTAGTTTTAAAATATTAAAACTAGTTGAATAGTGACTAGCTAGACCCACGTAACAATATTGCTATAACAACCAATTATTATAAAACTAGGTGTAGCTAGATTAATTGTTATCTACTTTCCATTGGACTTAGGTTGTTTAAAATAAAATGCCCATAAAAATAAATCATGTTATAGTTCATGTTTCTTTGGAAATGTCTTTATGAACTTGTTTGGAAAATAGGCATCGGAGGGACACGATGCGGGTATGGGTATTCTTATTCTTCCCTCAAATATTCTCGACTAGGAGGAACTTTCGGCCCGATGAGTGCTTTCATGCACCGTGTTGGTGTTTTCTAACATCGCGGATTTTGTAAATCGGGCTTAAAGCTGTTCCTCCTAGTCTAAGAACTATTCATCCTATGAACCTCTGAGCCTAGCCTTTTAGTACAACCTCGGGTCTGGAATGGGATAGGCTGTTTCGATCCTCTGGCTTTGTTGCGACCTCTGGCGGTAGCAATCAAGTCGAAACCGGGCTATTGGTGGTGAACGCCGGCGGAAGCCTCCAGAGGGTAAAGTGTACCCCTCTGCGAGTTAAAAGCTGTCATATGATCGTGCTCCACGGTCATGAGCGCTGTTTAGTGTTCATATGGTAGCCACTTCTTTCAAAAAATTGGGGTTTCTTCTAAAATAATTTGGCAAAGGACCGCCATTCCAGATTTTCTTGTTGGGACCGGTCGTGAGATGAATATGGTTCGAACGTAGTCTGACGACGGATGGCTAGAAACGGTCCCATTGGCGAATGACCGAGCCAGGAGCATAGTTCGCCAGGGTCGATCGAACAGATTCGTCTGGTGAATGACTGGCTAGACAAGATTGGAGCCCCCGACTGGCGGTGTTATTAAAACCACATTTTTAAACTCACTAGGAAAAATTGTTCAAGGCTTTTACGCAAAATACCAAAGCCACCTTGTACGGAGCTATCATATCATTTCACATCCTTTCCCCTGCTGAGTATTAGTACTCATCCCTGTTTTCTTCCCCACTTTTAAAATTTCAAAAGGTGAAGAGGCGGATTCGACTCGAGGCGGATGATGGGGACTCTGACGAGTCGACTACGAGGAGTCTTGAGGAGTGAAGCTTAGGGTCCGTTCCTACAGTCAAGATGCCCGTGGGATTCTGTATCGAAGAATAGCTATATTATGGGTTTAGCCTATGTTCTCCGCTGTGTACTCTGTGGTTCAGCCTGCGTGCTGACTTGTATGAAAAATAATGGGGACGAGTTCCCCGATCATGTACCTTGTATAATTATGGCAATGTATCACTCTGTTGGCAACTGTGTGTACTAGCGATGATTCTTGGGACTAGTACAGGATGCACAGGAAGGGTTCGGTCTTTTATGGCCGGGTCCCGACAGCTTCCGACCGAAATAACTCTAAGGTCGCCTCGCGTGGACCTCGCGGAAGAGGCCGACGATCACCAGGACAAGTTGCTCGATCTCGACCTATCCGAAGAAAAGCGCGAGCAAGCGCTCGTCCGATCAGCGGCTTACCTGCAAGCTCTACGCAGGCACGCCGCCCGATCTACCTGACCAAGGACACTGCAAAACGACGACTTGGTTCTGCGACGCGTCCAAGACCTGTCGCGCGCCAACAAGCTAACCCCAAGGTGGGAGGGTCCTTTCACGGTCGTCTCATCTTCACGCCCGGGGGTTGTCCGCCTCGCCTTCCCGATGGGCGAAGTCTCAAAGAACTCGTGGAATATCGCCCACCTCGCGGAGTTCCACGCGTAACCTTCCCCCCCTCCTTTCGCCCATCCCCTTATTTAACTGTGGAATCTTCGAATGACTTCTCAAGATTCCCGAGTCTGTTAAATAAAGAGGAGTGGCAATCCAAGTTCTCTCCACCTAAAGTTCTTCGGTTTTTTTCTTCCTGTTCCGCCCAAGCGCGAGTCTCTGTTTCTCACCGATTTCTAAAAACGGCCGACGGATCTGAAAAATGCGCCCCGCCTTGAATTTCATTGCTCGGATAAGCCGATAGCACATCGCCCCAGCAAGTTCTCGGCGGTGCCCCGCAGACTTCGATCCCGAAACCCAATTGAAATCCGGGGTTAGTGACTCGAACTCACGGCTGCTTCGTGTATCCGGTCTCTTGCTCGCAACCAGGGACAAAGACTCGGCCACACGAGGGGGCTGGACATCGCCTTTTTCGCGCACCCTCGGTTTGCGGGCTTGCCGTGTGCCGGTCTCTTCTTTCGCAAACCGGGGCAAGGACTCGCCACACGAGGGCCGACATCGCTTTTTCGCGACCCTCATTTACTGGGCGCCGTGTGTCGGTCTCTTGCTTGCAACTGGGGCAAAGACTTCGGCCACACGAGGGTCATCGCCATCGCGCACCCTCATTTGTCCGTTGCCGTGTGCCGGTCTCTTGCTTTCGCAACGGGGGCAAAGACTCGGCCACACGAGGGGGCTGGACATCGCTTTTTCGCGCACCCTCGGCTGCCTGGCCGCTTCGTGTGTCCGGTCTCTTGCTCGCAACCAGGGGCAAAGACTCGGCCACACGAGGGGGACATCGCTTTTTCGCGCACCAAGACTGCCCGGCTTCGCCGTGTGCGGTCTCTTGCTCGCAAATCAGGGCAAAGACTCGGCCACACGAGAGGGCTAGACATCGCCTTTTCGACACCCTCGGCCGCCGGTGCCGGTGCCGTGTACCGGTCTCTTGCTCGCAACCGGGGGCAAAGACTCGGCCACACGAATTTGACATCGCTTTTTTCAAGCGCACCCTGTTGCCCGTTGCCGTGTACCGGTCTCTTGCTCGCAACCGGGGAGCAAAGACTCGCCACACGAGGAGGTTGGACATCACCTTTTCGCGCACCCTCGGTTGCCGTTGCCGTGTACCCGGTCTCTTGCTCGCAACGGGGGCAAAGACTCGACCACACGAATTTGGACATCGCTTTTTCGCGCACCCTCACCGCCCCGCCGCCGTGTACCGGTCTCTTGCTCGCAACTGGGGCAAAGACTCGGCCACATGAAGAAATTTGGACATCGCCTTTTTACGACCCCTCTTTCGCGTGCTCCTACCTACCCGGTTGCTTCGTGTGCCCGATCTTTTGTTCGTAAGTCACGACTAAAGGTCCGATCCCACGAGGGGGCTGGGTGGGTATGTGGCAGCAAGTAGTAGCATAAATATTTTTTCTCAAAACTATGTAAGCATGCACAAGAGAGGAACAAAAAGCATCTTGTAATTAAGTAAAATGTCTGTTACAAACACGTGTAACACTACGCACACTACCCCCTAGATTTACTCTTCAGGGCCTGAAGCTCCGCCTCCACATCCTCAAGACGGCTTCGATGTTGAAGAACCTCGATCTGGGCCTCACGCCCCGGCCGGATCTCTTCACGAAGCTTCGCCACCCTCTCGGCCTCCGCCCGGCTGCACTGCCGCTCCTCCTCGAGCTCTTTGCGGACCCGCTCGAGCTCCTCCTGGGACCGAGAGTTCCTCTCTAGACCCCGAGCATACTCCAAAGCATGCTCAAGCTCGTTCTCGACCCTGCAAGCTGCGTTTGGGCCTCCCTAACTCAGGCGCCTTGCCGTCACCTTGGCTCGCACCGAGCTTCTATGCTCGCGCCGATCATCCATCTCAAGAGACAACTACAAGCAAAGAATCCATCAAAAGTTACGAGCAAAAGTTACTCATAGCAAGAAATTACCTCATGACGGTGACGCTCGAGCAGCACCCTCAGCTTGGGTCGGGGGCCGACGCGGATTTTCCCCGAGCTTGAAGAAGCAGCGCCCTCCGTGCTCGGAGTCCGGACCGCCCCAGCCATTCCAGCCTCCACAGGACCAGCCCGGACATCCTCCACACCCGGGGGTTGAGCTTCCTCAGCCATCTCTCGCCCCGCACTCGGGGCACGGACCACCAAAGCCGTTTCGCCCTCGGAGCCCCTTGCCCAGGAGCCCCCCGAGCTCGGGGGCTGAGGCGTCCCGGCCACCTCCAAGCCCGGAGACTGCGCTGCGACACTATGCGTCGTGGCATGGGCAGAGGGTCGCCGATCGCGCTTCGTCCCCGGGATCGATCGTCGCCACTGGCGCTTAACTCCTTCGACGCCGAGCACCAATGGAGCGGAGTCCTCCGAGTCTTGTTCGACTCCTCCCGCCGTCTCACTCGGCCGGCCCCTCCCCAATCGACCACACGATCGTCGCCGCCAGATCTGCAATGATTCGGGACGCTGCGATTTGAAATGCTTCCGTAATCAGGACCCTGGCCCTTGCCTCTGTCAAAGGCACAGGGGGTCTTCTCCCCCACGGGCCCCTGACTATATTCGAAAAAAAAAATTGAGACCGCAGTAACACGCGGTCGGATAAAAGAGAGATCGGACTCAGGGAAACTTACCTTCTTCTTCGGTGTCCCGTAGACCTTGCCCGCCGTCGGTATCCTCCGCTTGGGGTTCTCCGTGCGCCCCTACTTGGTTTGAGGGGCTCTCCGTCCCCCCCGACGGTGGAGGGACAGCCTCCCCCGCTCTGCTCGGGCCAGCACCCGTCCGGGCAAGGCTCGCCGCTTCGAGCCACTCCGGACGATGCTCCTTCGACCACCGAAGAAGCCCTGAATTCTTCCTCGAAGGCCGCCGGGGTGGCGTCCTCGCCCTTGAGCCACGAAGACAACGCCGCCCAGTCGGTCCGGACCCACCTGCTCCACCTCCGACGTTCTTCTCCCGAGCCGCCGCTTCGGCCGGCGAAGGTCGGCCGCGATCTGCGAGAACCGGCGGTGTGGTCGGGATAATCCCTAGAGTATTGCGCAAACCAGCAGACAATTCTGCACTGGTCCGTGATACTCCAGTGAGGCCACGGCGGGTTGTGCCTCGGCGATGACGCGCCCCCGGGCCGACGGATCTGCGCGTCTGCAGAGCCGCCCGCCGAAGAGGCCCATGGCTGCGGTCGCCGCCGCGGTTCCCGTCGTCATCGGACACCCGAGGCGCCCCCTCCTCTTCTTCGAGGCAACTTTCTTCGTTGGAGGCCGCTTCCCTTCCACCTCGGCCGGATGATCGGCGCCAAAGACAGCCTCCAGGCGGCCGGTCTGCGAGGCGAGGGCACGATCGTAGCAGGGACATTCCCGCCCGAGTGTGAAGATCGACGAGGAACGAACCTGCTCCGAGTGGTCGAGGACGTTCTTTGGTCCTCGCCGGCCCAGGTCCGGGTTCTCCTCCTTCCCCAAGGCAAAGAGCTCCGCCACCCGCTCGTCGACCCAACGGTCGTCCGGAGCTTCAAAGAAGGGCAAAATCAGGAAAGAACCCGACAAAGCATCGATCCGAGCAAGAAAACCTACCGGTGTCTGCCTCGCGAGTAATGTCGCTCCAGCCGGTGATCTCGAAGAAGGGATGCTCCCGGCGCCGCAGGGGAGAGACCCGGTTCCTGAGGATGTCCCGGGCAATAGCCTGCCCGGTCAGGCCGCGGTCACTCAACACTTGGATGGTGTCGAGGATCTTCCTCCTCTGGCTCCACGCAGCGTCGGGCAGTCCTTCTTCTCCGTGGCGCATTAGGAAGTGGAGTCCGTAGTCCGCCCCCTTCTTCACGTAAAACCACCGCTCCACCCAGCCGGCGACGGAGTCCTTTACTCGCGAATGCGGATGCAGCGTCTGTTGCGAGCCGCAAGCTAAAATATACAAGACCCCACCGCCGACGACCCCGGTCGCGATGGAGCATTTAGAAGTGGAGAACAGACTTACCGTCGCGTGATGCGACGAAGCCCTCGCAAAGATGGGAGAAAAGATTCAGGATAAGAATGGAGTTTGGATGGAGGTTCGTGACTTCCAGGCCGCAATGGGCGAGGACTGCGGCCATGAACTCCGATTCCGGGGCACGAAGCCCGTTGATGGCGTAGAGTTCGCAACTCACGAACTCACCTTCCGCCGGCGCCGGGAGGACCTCATCGTCGGGGACACGCCAAGACCTAGGGTCCAGGTGGCCCTGCGCCACGAGGTCTTCCAGGCGCGCAGCAGTAGTTCGTGAGGGAACAAACTTCGCCATCGGACGGAGGAGACGGAAGAAGGCGGCGGCGGAAGAAGACAAGGAAGAATACGAAGGAAAAAGGACGCGTACTAAGCGAGAAGCGAACGGCGGTTTTTATCCCTTCCCACTAAAGAAACCGCCCAGAATCTCGGGGCTGGCACGACGACGTCACGCCGCCTTTAAAACCGCCGACCCAATCACAAATAACCGTTGGTAGACCGACGTTTGGAATCTTGCTCGGCCGATCCGAAGTTCTGCTCAGACGGCCCTTGCTCGGCCGACCCGAAGTTCTGCTCGGGTGGCCTTTGGCTCGGGTGGCTTTTTGCTCGGCCAACCCGAAGTTATGCTCGGGTGGCCTTCTTGCTCGGCCAACCCAAAGTCTTGCTCGGGTGGCCTTTCGCCAAGGCTAACCCGAAGTCCTGCTCAAATGGCCCTTGCTTGGCCAACCAGTAATGCCTTGCCCCGCCCAAACGTCAGACCCGAATTTCAAAGACACGGTTCGGGCGGGGATCCGGTTGAATCCCGCGCTCAAGGCTCGGGGGCTAGATGACGGGAACCGGGAGGAACGTTTGGATTATCACTCCGCGCGAAAATTCCGGCCTCCCTTGAGTAAGGAAGTTCTCGCTCGAGCTCGGACACGCCTGACCTTGCCCGGGCCGGAGTTCGGGTTGCTCCTTTCTCGGTCGGACACAGGCCTTCCCATCCCCGGCATTAAATGCTCTGACGTCTTCAAGGACTACTACGTCCCGTCGAACCCAGAGGACTGCGGCTACCAACTCACGTTTTGTTGCACTATTCCCATGCCATTTTCCCGTAAGAAAGAATGATGGCAATGACGCAAGGCGAGGCAAGCCGGATCACGGACAACAGTATGTCTTTCTCCATACATTTGGATAATAGGCGTCTCCTCCACTAGATTACACCCATGTATAAATAGATTGTGCTGCTGCACATGTAAGGGGGGGCCGCTAGGAAAACCGAAAGGGACCATAGGAGCTTCGGCTACTACCATCTCAGACCGAAGCTCATCTTCCCACTATAGAAAACTCATCTCCCCTGTAATCCTTCTCATATCTCCTACAGACACCACTGGACGTAGGGTTATTACCTCCATACGAGGGGCCCGAACCAGTCTAAATCATGTGTGCCTCCTGCTGATGGTTGCCTGATCGAGCTCGCCTTCTCAAAAGCCCCCGAGATCGCAGGAAAGAGGTCGGTTGATCCTTACACTCAACAAGTAAGCTCGGCGCCTGAGGGTCCCGTACTCTCAACCGCCGACAAAAACCTTTCCCAATCATGTCAAAATCTTGTGCAGAGGCTAAGATTGAAGTGTTGTGACAAATACAAGGCAAACAAAAATGCAGTTCAGATCATTTATATAGATAGCAAGGTTCTTTTAAAAAAATAGTCCTAGCGAGGCATGTAATTCTTGCAAAATCATTTTTGGGGGATTGGAGATGTTCACACCACTTAATCAGTTCATTGAGATAAATGTCGATCAAACTTAGAACCCATTCAATAGATTTGTTTAGCAAAGACCGACTTCCAATGCTTGATGTATTGTGGCAATTTCATGGCTATTCTTTGGATCGATTATCGTAGCTATGACTTGCGCTGGTTAGTGTTCCTCATAGGACACTACTCATTTGTTCGACCAAAGCCTATCACCACTTAACCACACCGTAAACAAAATCAACTTATTTATCTATTCCGTCTTAACCACTGCAAGACCCCGACCATCCACATAGCATACCAAATGTAATTATGTAATTCATGCACCATGAATCATCCTCAACAAGGGATAGTAATACATAATGTGACACCTCATCTAGTAAAGTGGAGTGTTTCAAGTATAGCTTAGACAAGACCTTCATATCTATGCTTAAAATTACTTGAGATGGTAGAGACACCATATAGCAACGAGTTGACTTTTCCATGGAGCCACCAGTTTATGACATGTTCGAAATCTAATGAGTACGTCCTAGATCAGAACAAAGCACGCAACAAACGAGAAGATGGATAAAGCGCGTGAATTGAGGCGCAACCATGTTGACTCCGGTACCTGACTCCCACAGCATCGCACCAAAACTAATCCGATCACACAAACGAATCGGAGGGATCAGTGTACGAACCCCATACCCTAGAGCTAGATCTGCAGATCCCAACCTAGGAACGGGCACCCCATTGACCAGCAAATGCGGGCACGAGCACAACCATTTCCACGTGTAGGGAGGGGAAGAAGCGCGGAATCTAAGCCCTGACCTTCCCGGTCGATGGGGCGACGCCGGGAGGTGACTGGCGATCGCCCGGCATGCCGCCAGATCTGCGAAGCCGCCGGCGCTATGGGACGGGCCGAAAGTCGGCGGAGTGGCACACGCGAGACGGTGCGAGCAGAGTGGCGATGGCGGGAGGTGCAAGGGGGCGGGAGAGGCGGCGGCGAGAAGTCCTGGCGGCCTAAGGCGCGGACGCGAGGAACGGCGGGAGGTGAGGCTTTGGGTGAGATGGGGATTGAGGAGAGGCGGGCAAGGGCGATGAGGAGAGGGGCGAGAGGAGGTGGGCGGCTTGGGAAGGAGGTGGGCGGCCTGAGAGGAGGCGGAGGAGGCTGGGACGCGGGAGAGAGAAGGCATGAGGAGGCAAAGGGCGCGAGAGGAGATGATGGATGTGGGGAGGAGAGGAGGCCAGCTATTGGGCACGCGGATCGGTGTGGGTTGGTGTAACACCCCATTTTTTGCTTCCAATAAAAATAATAATAAATCATTTAGTTAATACACTATTTGATATAAAATTTAAACAATTCAAATAAATTATGTATAAACAATTCCATACAAAGTTTATATTTAGATTATTCTTATAAATATTTCTAAAAGCTCAGTTTTAGCTTTAATATACAAGTATAAATTACATGTGAAAAATATATATATACACATAGATAATAAGTCTATGATTAAAATTATAAATTTTCATAAAATAAATTATACACAATTATGTGCATTGATTTTCTTAAAATTGATTCAACTTTAAATAAAAGGAAATCATCTAAATGCCCTTGTGCTCATGGCCACAGATGGGCCGGCCTTCCTCCCCTCCTTCTTTTTTTCCTTGACCAGTCGAGCCATCCTACCCAGAAGGCCCAGTGAGGCATCCTCCTTCCTCCTCCCCGCCTTTCGTAGATCACCTTTCGAGCAGAGCTCGCCTTGGCCACGCCCGGCCACATTGTTCTCGCTTGCCTGCTTGCCTCGCGTCGGACGCTTGCCGGCCAAGGCCACAAGGCTTTCAATAAGCCGAAGTCATCACCATTGTCCCTTGTTCAACACACGCAAGTTATGCAACTGCGTTAGTGCCAGACGCTGTGACGGCTACGTCTTCCTCTCCCTTGCTTATCCACGATGACCCAAACCTATAAAAGGCCAGCCGAGCTCCGTTTTCCCATCTTTCTCTCGCTCAATTTCCGCCGCCATGCTTCGGCGATGCAATTCGCCATCACCGCTAAGCCTCGTGGCTTGAAATTGCGGACACACCTCCCTCATCACCTCCTCTCCATAGTCCCCGAAGGAATCGGCCTGAGACGCCGTGGACACCGAGATCGATGAAAGCTCCTCCCCGCCGGCCACTCCCACCCCCTTTTCCCCTCCGGCCGCCACAATGGAATATTATCCAATTCCTCGCACCTAGAGCATCCATGAGAGGTCCCCAACCTCCCCCACAGATTGCTCAAGCTCGTCGGCCACCGGAGCTTGCCCGCGACGTGAAGCCGCCGCCGTCCCCTGCTCTGCTCCTACGTCGCCGGACCACCACGGGACGTCTCCACCCCCAAAAGTTACGGGGTAAGCACCCACAACTCCTCCGCATGCTCATGCGCCCATAAAACCCCCTCGAAGCCTATTCTATCGCCGCCGCCATGTCCTCCCATACCCGCCGCCGCTATTGCTCGTGGAGCCGCCAACTCCGGCCACCTCCGTCCGTGCTGCGGACACCTATGGGTGCGCGGTACTACGACGGTTCCAACGAGCCCAAGAACACACAAAATGGTGGCCGGAATCGCCGGCAATCGCCGTTGGAAACTCGCGGACATGTCCGTTCCGGAGGAAGAAGAAGCATGACGTCAGCGTGACATCATGGAACAGATTACTGTTCCAACGAGAGACCGACCGGTGGGCCCGGTCCGATTAGGAAAAACTAATTAAACTAGTTTAAAAGCTTTCGAGTCACTGACGACTGGGGCCCGCTATGATTTAAATTTCTTAATCCCGCGGGATTCCCTCCCCGGTCGCTGACGCGTGGGTCCCTTGGCCCCACCTGTAAGATTAAGTGGAAGCGCACTTTCGAAATTTACGCTGTTAAACGAAAGCGCCTTCCAGGTGTGTTCCAGCGGACTTGGTTGCCGTGGGCATACGATTGCCAAAGCCGCCTACATTATTTGAAAGAGAACCAAATAATTTGCTATTTGATTAAAACACAGAGAAGGTAAATGATTTATTAAAAATACCTAGAGACTCTCTAAAATTCTAGGAAAATTTAGTAAAATACTAGATGACTCAATAGACCTAGGAAAAATATAACTTTGCATATTACACTGTTTAATTTCTCTGTAATAATATTACAACCCTTTCCTAACTTTTATTTGAACCCAATTAAGCCTTATGGTTTATTTAAAATAGTAAATGACTTCAAATAATCCTATAAATATTTACAGAAATATTACTGGACATTTGGAGTCTAAGAAAAATATTAATTTATATTTTGCACTATTTCTACTTTTTACAATATTGCTAATAACTCTTATCTATTTGTTAATACTAGTAGACCTCCAATAAACATAAAGATAGAAATGTGATTTCCTTTACATAGGTAATACACGTATTTTTCCTAAATATAATAAACTATAAATTGAATTACAATATATGGGTAGAATCCATATGCATATATTCGCATATAACCCCTACACGTGATCTTTATAAGTAAGATTTCTTATCGATAGCTCATAGAACTTCCTCGATAAGAAACTTACTTAAAATAAGATCATACCGTAGCCTCGATGAATAGTATCACCCTCAACCTCGTGCATATCATATATTATGCACTATGCATATTTTATCATCCGTGTCTTTATCGCTGTTTTATGATCTTATGCGATAGATTCGGAAGACACAGAAGGACAGCTTAAGGATCGACGACGAGACAGTCGACACGCTCGGTCCAGGCGAGCCAAAATCTCTTGATCATTCCTTTTTACCTATTGTTGCCTAAATTGTGTTGATTTCAAATGATAAATTGCATGCAAATGTGAATTTCTCAAATATTCTATATTGGTATTAAAAAGCTAATAGAGCAAGTCTAGTTATTCCTATTTATAAGCAGTGTTAATAAACACAAACCTCTCCTTGACATTTCCTTATCCTGTCCTTTGATAACCTAAGGTATAGAAATTAAACTCCTTGACTATTGAGTCTTTGAATTGGTTTAGACATGCTTTAAGTCTAGAGTCCATGGGTTTGACCTTGGCTGTCAACGATACGGTACTAGGATGACGGGTCAACCTTTGTAACGGCATAGCCTGCTATCAACGTGTTAGTGATATGCCCTAGAGGCGATCATATGAGATGATTGTATCATACGTCTATGTTCATGTACTTATTAGTTCCATGAATAAATGTCACTCCTTTGTTCATTGAGTATGACTTAATTGTGAAACACATTGGTTATGAGATATTATTCTAAACGATCCTCGGTCACATATTATTATGTGGAACAATAGTGATCGACCAAAGACATGTATTGATTGATGGTAATGTTTCACATACCATAGATATGGAGATATCAAATCAATAATGTGGGCACATGATAAAGAACATGGGGTTGATAGACCCGCCCGAGACATCGCCGAGATTGTTATCTTAGAAGTGCCATCGTAGTATAGTCTCGAGTGGTATACCTATACGATCCTTTGACCGAGATTCTTATTGATTCTCAAAGATGCGTAATTGTATACTTTGGGGCTATCAAATGCTTCACCGTAATAGGGAAGTTATAAAGGTAGCTTACGGGTATGCCATGAAACATGACGTGAGATGTAAGAGATCAAGATGGAATTTGCCCTCCTGATAACGGAGAGATATCTCTGGGCCCCCCGGTGTGGATGGATAAGAAAAGTGCATGGCCATGTCAAAGTGATTAAAGAGTTAATCACTTAATTATATCCATTACATTGACGAGTGAATTTGTCGAGCTATCACAAGGGTGGCACGCCTCTCGCTTTGAGCTTGATTGATATCGTGTGGCAAAAGGATCCTATGTGAGTGTATCAAGGTTCACCGATTCGATCATTGTGTACATTCGGGGTCAATATGTGCCGCTAGGTACCGCTATTGACTTGTGGTCCGGGAAGGGTTCTCCGGGACCGCGCCGACTTGTACATGAGCCTAATGGGTCACACACTTAACGGGTTGGATCATATCGATGGATTGGATCCATTAGTGGGTTTATACGATTTGGATCTTCGACGCCTTAATGGATTTCTATTGTAGAAGATCCATTAGCGTGAGACCTAGTGGGCTTCCATATCCATTAGAGTGAGACCTAATGGGCTTTTATCGTAGAAGGCCCGTTAGCGCGCTCTATATAAAGCGAGGCATGGGCGCGCGGTGGGTTAGTCTCCCCACCACGAGCCCTAGCCGCCGCCACGCCCCATCGCCCCTAAGAACCCTAGCCGCGTGCGTGGGTGCTAGCACACCGGCAGCGGTGTTCCCACCCCGGACGATGTGGATACCGTGGAGGCGCGTCGGCTCGCTCGTGCGCCGTCGATTCGATCGGCTACATAACTCAGATGACTACGCCGACGTTCGCGTGACGGCGATCCGCGACGAGGAGAAGTTGTACCACGTCGTGTTCGACCACGTCAAAGGCTTCGCAAAGATGCGGGAGGCTTCACCCACTCTACTCGCCGCTAACGTGCTCCAAGGGTAATGCTCCATGATCTCCGACTCGCATGTTGCCCGGTGTTCGCGAAGAAAAATTTTGTTTTCGCCAGCGTAGCACCGCGTTCTCCTATAATAACGGTGCAATGCAAGCAAGATAGCACGCTATCAACGGTGCGAAAGCAACGGTATAGCCTCCTATCAGCGGTGCAATTGCAAGCGGCATAGCCACTATCAACGATGCAACTTGGCCTAGACAAATACCGATGAGGAGTAGGTACCTCAATGGTACAGCCCCATCATTACCATGATATGTATCATGACAGTTTAGTCTCTTTGCTCACGATTGGTGATACATAGTGTAGCAAAGATGAACCATACCGCCTCGATTAAGACTACGACAATTGCGGCGTGATTGCTCACTTGTTGGGAAGTTTAATCAAGACGCGTGCATTCCGAGTACATCATTATGGAAATGTGTTGTGCCCTGTTCCGAGTATTCCTACACTCGATAAGCTAAAGAGATAGTCCATACACTCGGGTACCTGCAAAACCTGAGTGTGAATAAAGTCATTATATCTGAGAATTCTGTTGATTAGGATCTGAGAATCCAGGCCTTAGTTGATCTCAAGGGGATCACGCCTCTTGGCTAAGAGGGTGAGTCTACCGCCACTTACCTGGGAGACGTGCGCCAGTTGTTGTATGGGCACGGGTTCGCCAGAAGATGGGAAACGTGCGCCAGTTGTTGTATGGGCACGGGTTCGCCATACTGTTGGAGATAGCTCACCATGGCGATGGGAGCTAGTCTGCCATTTGTGGAGACCATAACCATGGCGATGGTATGGATCTGCCACGTGGGACACGTATTCCTTGGCTAAGGCTACGGTGTCGCCATTGAAAAACCCCTGTGTGATAACCAGATGGCATATATTTAGCCCAGTACGTCTTTGCTTTGTGAAAAGCCTAAGTCTTGAGTTATTTTAACTTAAAAATATGGCATCTTTGATTTTAAGCTAAAAAAGTGGAAACCCGGCTTCCACCAAAAGCCTCAGATATCGATTTGCATTCCGAAGATTTTGGTTCATGAGCGGTTGAATGAAGGCCACACTGCACTCCACTCACCTTTTAGGTGGCGTTGAGGTGGAGCCTAGCTCGACGACATCGACAAGGAGAAAAAGAGCTCAAGAATGACGATAGGCCGAGGGTTAGCATGACTCGATCGCTGTTCGTTTGGGTTGGGCACGACCTTGAGACCCTACTCTTCTTATTGTTTCCGCTATGCTAAACTCTGGTAAGAGTTCATTTTTGTTTTGTAGATTTGGCCTTTTCGGCCTGCAAAAACGAGCCATACTATAATTGAACTCTATTGTATTAATAATTTTATCACAGGTATGAGATGATTCCAAGATTTTGTAAAGGTGCCGTCTTAAGAAGACAAGATCTTGAAAGACAGCAGCACCGAGGTTCCCGGTGACCGGGGCCCACAGTTGGGAGGTGGGGCCGGATCGGTGTGCTATTGGGCAGCATGCGTCGCACGGATTACACCTGAGATTTATTTTTTTTTTTGAACTGGACGTACCACCAGCACAATGTGCTTTTTAAGAGTATAGATATAGATAGATAGATATAGATATTTTAGAATTTTTCCTGTCTCAGTTTGAAATTTTCGAAATCCTAAATCGCTCGGCTTCGCTCGTTGAACCTACTGGCATCGTTGATTTTCACGGTAACGCGTCGAAAGTCTACGGGTTTGCAAACCACGATTACGTTGCAGAGGACGAGGAGGTCCGAATGTGGACAAGAATCTTGGAGATATAATAAGATGACACGACGACTTACGTGACCTCTGTCCTAATTAATCTTAACAACTCAAGCATAAAGGTGAATGGAGCTGGAGAAGCATGGCGAGGAAGAGAGACGTGTGCAAAACGACAAGGAAGAAATCCATGGTGCATGATCAAGGATGGATTGGGTACATGTGGTGGGAGAGGGCGAGGGAATCTGGTCCAGAGCGCGCCTGAGGCCTCCACACGCCAACGCCTCCGACGCTCCACACTTGCCTGACCGCTTTTGCTTCCTCGCTGTCACCCAAAGGCCAAAGCGCTTCAAATTTCTTGCTACATGCTTCTGGAAGCTTCAAATCCATGGTTAGATCAGCTTACCAAACTATGAATTATAATCATTCTTTCGAGCCGACCTCTCAAAACTGTTTCTTGAATATCTCAGCAAAACTTTAACAATTTTGATACAATCAAACATTACGATTTCTCGTAGTCCCCTTCGAACTTCTTAAACCGTAGTTAAAACGTACACAAAACGTGATAACTAAGGTTATCTTCAACAGTGACCCTATTTTTCACTCCTTATATCCGCTATTACGTCTTCTCCCTATATCAAAACCAAACCCAACAATAATCTCTTATCTCATAGTTGATATTTTTCTCCTACACTTTATACCAATTGTTATGTCTATCACTATCACTATTTACCCTCTGTATCAAAACCAAACCCAATAGCAAATCCTTAAATCTCATACCTTATAAAAATAGAAAATAGGGTGCCCAGCCTAAATAATTAACCCCGAATTAAACCGGCTGGCTGCAAAAGAGTGAAAGAACGTGCGGTGATAGCGGCATCCACCAACCACCACAAACAGGAAAATATCCGGGTCCGGCCACGCGCCCTCCACGCGCCCCCTCCCCTACATTCCATCCCTGCCGTACACGTGGCGCGCATCCGCTACCCCCACGCGCCTATATCTATCCCTATCCATCCCCTTCCCCTGTTCCACCGCACAATTCCCTCCCCTTCCACCCACCTCGCCGCCATGCTCCTCAGGGTCGCGCCCTCTCCGGCCGCCGCCGCCGCCCCCGCGGCTAACCACCTCACTCCTGCGAGGGTGGCGATGCCCTCGCTTTCTGCCGGGGCGGTGTGCAGGGCGGCCGGGAAGGGGAAGGAGGTGCTCAGCGGGGTCGTCTTCCAGCCGTTCGAGGAGCTCAAGGGGGAGCTCTCGCTCGTCCCGCAGGGGCCCGACCAGTCGCTCGCCCGGCAGAAGTACGTCGACGACTGCGAGGCCGCCATCAACGAGCAGATCAAGTCGGTGCCCATTTCCCCTACTCTGCTCTGCTGTCGTTTGAATCCAAAATGGATGCAATTTTGGATATTTTTTTTTTTAGCTAGCTAGTCCCTGAAGATTCTTGTCTTGCGTCGAACCGGATTTGAAACCCAAGAAATTATTCTGATTGATTAATTGCAGTGTGGAGTACAACGCATCGTACGCGTACCACTCCCTCTTCGCCTACTTCGACCGCGACAACGTTGCTCTCAGGGGCTTTGCCAAGTGAGCCATCGATCTCTCGCGACTCTCAATCATCCATCACTAAATACATCCTGCTGAAACTATCGTCACTGAAATTCAGGTTCTTCAAGGAATCGAGCGACGAAGAGAGGGAGCACGCCGAGAAGCTCATGAAGTACCAGGTATCACCTCGGATGTCTGTCCCATAGGTTGCCAAATCCTGTATCATCGTCATCTGCCGAATGGAATACTGAAAATGTCGCCTTTCCTTCTGTTGCCAGAACAAGCGTGGAGGCAGGGTGAGGCTCCTGTCCATTGTCACGCCCTTGACAGAGTTCGACCACCCCGAGAAAGGCGACGCCTTGTACGGTGAGCTGCTTTCTGCTTCTGGTTTACATTAGATGGCTTGTGCTTGCTGTGTGATTCCGAGTGTCTGGTTATGCATGTGGAATTGAAATGATCAAGTGATTGGGAGGAGGCTGCATGCTCTGGGAGACTGATTGGCGACATTAGTTGTATTGAGTTCAGGCTTTTGGCAGATATGTCAAGTAGACGAATGCAACGCTGATTGGTTTATGATCACGCATGACCTCGTTGTAAAGGAGAAAAATAACTTTTTTTCAATAGATGTTGCGGCTGGCCTCCACTGATTGCAACAGAGGTTATATATTTTCCGGGAGCTTTGCTTAAACTAAAAACACCAAGAGGATAATTGAAAAGGATATATCACGTAACAAAACGTGCTTAATTTGTTTTCTCTGGTTTGCTGTTTGCCTTACGCTTTCCATGCCTTCCAACAATGCAAGTAGCAGATTGATGGAACCTTTATTAATTTAGAGGCTTTCATTTGTGTGTCACTGATAGCCACAATAACTAATTTAATGTATCCAGTGTGTTAACCTGGGCCTTGCTTGTGATTTCAGCTATGGAGTTGGCTTTGGCACTTGAAAAGCTGGTAAACGAGAAGTTGCACAGCCTGCACAGTGTAAGCTTCCCAATGCAGAAAGTAGATTTCAAAAAAGTTTTTAAACAAGTTATCAATATTTTATCAATAATCCAGCCTATATATAATATTACATGATTAAAAAGTGTTCACCTAAAATGAACAGGTAGCATTGCGGTGCAACGATCCTCAGCTGACAGACTACATCGAGGGTGAATTCCTTGAAGAGCAGGTAAAACAACCAAACAACGCCAAATATCTCGAATGGGCTCTGCTGTCTGCACCAGGCTCTTAATTTACATTTTTTTTTTATTTTGTGCTTTGTTGAAATATTTCTTGGCCGAAACATCTCTCCTTGTCATGAAAGGTTGAAGCCATCAAGAAGATCTCTGAGTATGTTGCGCAGCTCAGAAGAGTTGGCATGGGGCATGGTTAGTGTGTCGCCCAAAAACACATACTCCACCTGATGTTCTCTCTCCTGAGGCTTACCGAGTCGCAACTGTCTATGCCATTTGGTTGCAGGTGTGTGGCACTTTGATCAGATGCTGCTCGAGGAAGAGGCTGCCTGATCCTGAATAGTGGAGGCAGTGGAGTCGAGGTATCATCGGATCAGATGGCTGCTAGAGTGAAGAAGGTTTGAAGTAATAAAAAGCATGGCCGGGGTGGTGAAGATGAAGCAAGCATTTGGCATTTGGTGGTGGCTTTGGCCTCGGGGGGTTTTCTCGTTTCTGTCTAGGGTAGTGCAACAGTAAGCGTCAAGTCAGGAACATGGCGCAGCAGCGTGAGTGCAGCATGTAATATTATCGCTGGACATCTGGGCGATCTTAGTATTCCGGTCTAAAGTCTGTGTATGCTAGTCTTGTTCCATAGATATTGTTTTTGTCAGCGTCTGCAGCAGCTAATCAACGGATTTTCTTATCTTGCGGGGTCGATCCATCCTATATGCTTTCAAAGAAAGGCAAAAATCAAAATCAGGCGGTTTTGCAAGTATAAACATTCTTGAATGGATGGTCTGCGATCGCCTTCAATTCATGGACAAAACTTGTAGCGCAATGATTGAATTTGACGCAGAAACGAGCCTAATTTCTTTGATTCCACTTCGGACAATAACGCCGGCTGACATGATTGATTATTGGATCTAATTAATCAATTCTACTCTCTCCGTATCACAAAAACTTAACGATTGAGATACATGTAAGTCAATGTTTTGAAACTGTATCTATAGTTTTTTTTATAAATAAATTACAATAGTAACAAGAGTAAAAGTTAATTTCGAAGACCGTGCCGATGTATAAAACGCCAAGTTTTTATGATATAGAGGGAGCAACGACCACCCGCCTCCTCACGGAGAACAAAGATGTTTACCCTTAAAAAACACAATTGTTTAAAACCTCTTATTTGAGCATAAAAGTGTTGCGGTGAGACATCCATAGTGCATAAACCACCAATATGCACAATTTAAACCCCTAAGTTATAGGGAAGCAATAGAAACAATACTCAACACAATGACTTGTATAAGAAAAAACTCATCTAACCAAAGAGAGGTAAAAACAATGAAACCGATATGGTCCGCACTCAAATGTTGCACTTGAACAATTGAGTATAAAAGGCCTTCTCTAGAACATCTAGATACACATCAACAACACACATTACAACCGTGATACACAGGAATAGCAATAAGACTAATTTAGAGTTTAGCTCACAACGAGCAAAACACTTATCCAAATGCCCTCAACTTTGGAAAGAACTAAGTCAACAACTCATCAACAATTGACCACTTTAGAGTTCAGCTCACACCGAGCAAAACATGTATCCAAATGCCCTTAGCTTTGGTAAGAACCTAAGCGAAGAAGTCCTCCGCAAATAGACCAAATATTAGCTAAATCGAGCACTAATTGACCCCTCAAACAAAGCGTCTATCAAGATTGCACATTATTGAATCTACTGCTAGCTAACAGAGTTGATACGATGCTTCACTAATCCAATCCTCAATTCAACCATATAAATTAGAGATCAACTAGTGTACAACAAACAATTGGACTTGGAGTTGATCCAACCATGTTTATGACAAAAAATGAAGATTACACATGAGAAGCTAATTTGGGCAACAAATCTTCTCTTTTGTATCGCCTCACATGTTGTCTTGTGCTAATGGATATTGTCGCCTCCTTCTCTGTGATGCTACACATCTGATCAAGAAAGGCAGGATATTGTCAATTTCCAATCTTATTCAAGAAGTGACAAGATCTTCACCGTGGCTCATGTGCACCAGGCCGTAACTCAAAAAGTAATAAAAAAAAGCGAGATAAGTCAAATAAGACACGAGATAAGTAGGACTTATCTAGCTTTTTTTATTACTTTTTGAGTCGGTTTTTTTTTATTTCGTAGACGTGTCTATAAGCTCTCTAAACCCCAAAATTGGAGGCCAACTGGCTCTCGAGGCTATCTCAAAAAATTTTCGAAGTGACGAGATAAGACAAATAAGTAGATAAAAAAAGCTGAAAAGAAGCCAGCCTATGTCAATTCTAGGGATTAAACCTAGGTAGGTGCGAGTGATCAACACGTGAGTTAATGACTGAATAACCATCTCTCTAAACCAAACATGTTGGCTTATGAGAACCGCTTCTTGAAATTGCACTTTTTCAAGGGCTGTGTGGGGGGCATACTAAATACCGATTCTGAAAATGAAAATTCCTGCAGGACCAAAGCGTGAAAAGCGTGCCGACCACGTGTCCACGCCAATTCCACACTTCGCTCTGCTCTTCTTCTTCCTCACCAAGGAGCCCTCCACTTCTCCTCTCACCCTCAAAACCCTAGCCGACCAAGTTGAGTCCCTCACTCGGATCTCCTACCACTCCTCGTGCTCCCCGCCTCACCACCGCCCCGGCCCATCCACGTAGGTCTCGCCCCGTTTCCGGCCTCTGCGCGTGCCGGATCTGCCTACCTCCCGCAGCTGCTCTTCGCGGCGGCCGCCGTCCTCGGCCTCCTCGGCGCTGCCCTGCGCTATATGCTTCCCCGGAAGCGGGAGGTCGTCGCCGGCGAGGTCGAGGACTTGCAGAAGAAGATCCGCGCCGGGGAGGAGCTCGCCAGGCCCCACGACGCCATGGCCGCCGGGAGGGCACCCGAGATCGACGAGGACCTCCACTCCCGCCAGCTCGCCGTCTACGGCCGAGAGACCATGAAGCGCCTCTTCGGCTCCAACGTCCTCGTCTCTGGCCTCCAGGGCCTCGGCTCCGAGATCGGTACGTCTCTCGCTCCTTCAATACACATGCTTTTTTTTTTTCCTTTGCTTAAATTCTTCCTATAAAAACATGACCTTTGTACAGCAGTGGTAAGCCATATAAAAAATGCCGCATTTCGTAATTGCCATCTATTCGTCCCTAGGCTAGCTCCGTTTCTGATGTAGACCAGGGAAGGGGACTATTAGGAATATCTGCTATGCTAGTCGTGCAGAGTAAATGTCATTGGTTGGTGTCGCAAGCTGATATGTCCTTGCGATAGGGTGTCATATGCCGACTTGTTGGCTCAGCTCTGCTGCTGGTGCTGATACTTGATAGTTTGATTAAACACCGTTATTACTGGCCTGGTGGGATTGGTTTGGTTCTTCACCCTCCTATATTGCTCTTACTATTGTGTATCATGATTGCCTTCGACCCATGAAGTCTAAACTTTTGCTCTCCTACGTTTATGTAACTAATGCCATTCGTCAAAGGATATGGTTTAGAGCGTGTTCGGAGTGGCTAAGAGGAATGTTAAGCTGGACTTCGAGAGGTTCTCGAATCTGATTCTCAAAGCTGGTCCGCACGTTTATCTTATTTTTAAGAGCTTTAGAGGTGGCTTCATGATAAAAAAAAGTTAAGGCTAAAAATGCTGAAGCGTTCAGTTTTTCAATTCAGCTAAGCTTAAGCTTTAAGATTAAGCCAATCCACTTCGAACATGCTCTTATTTATGAGTGTTGTTTAAAATTATTTCCTTTCTTTTTATCTGTTTTCTTTGGATGTGTTTTCCATTCTGATGAACTTTCTGTATTGCACATGGATAATTACTGTCTTACTGCCATTTTTGCAGCAACCCTGTTCTTTGTTTCTGTCCGTAATACCAATTTGGCATCTTAGAGCTGTATTGAAGGTGCTAGTCAATTGGATTATTGGATATATTCTGAGAATGCGTTAACTCATTTATCACAGTCTGGGAGTGTTGGCCATAATGTTCAGCAAATTATGATTTACTTGTCAACAAAGTGGCTTTTGTGGAATTTAAAATATTTGTTGGTAAAAGCTTTTCACTCACATTTGATTTACTTAACACCGATGTATTCTTGCAGCAAAGAACCTTGCCCTTGCGGGTGTCAAGTCCGTAACCTTGCATGATGACGGTAATGTGGAGCTATGGGACTTGTCAAGCAATTTCTTCCTCTCAGAGAAGGATGTTGGGCAAAACCGTGCTCAAGCCTGTGTTCAGAAGCTACAAGAGCTTAATAATGCAGTCATCATCTCTACATTAACTGGTCATTTGACCAAGGAGCACCTTTCTAATTTCCAGGTATGTTAGCATGAAATTGATCTGCGGTCTACTTCCTCGCTTTTTTTTTCTACCTTTCGGTGTTCTCCATTTAAAATTGGCTTTGTGCTTGTACTTTCACCTTCAGTACATGTGAGTTGTAACAACAGCTTGCCCATCATGTTATTTGGTTTTAGTTAGACATTTTTTTGTAGTAGGCTGGAGTGTTGAAAGAGATGATGCATTGATGCATTGAATTTTAGCAATTACAAGACTGCCTTGAGTAGATTAACACAATAAATTCAAGAAGTATAAATCTTTGGTCACTTTCTCTATTCATCTTTTAACTCTGATTTTCGTATTGGAAATGTGTTTTGTATAAACTAAGCAAATGTTGACCGCATTATTATCCTCACCAAAACCATAAGGCACCATTAAATTGGGCCACCTGCAGGAAAATTAAGTAAAAAAAACGCAAAACAACCTCTCAGCATCTCTATGGACATGTTTCCTGTTTGTTTTAAATTTGTTGAAATATACTTCTTATGCTGGCATGACCCACAAATAGGTCTGTCGTTTTTTCCCATGGTAATTGAAATTTGAAATTTTAAGGCTTTGTTCCTGTTTTGAGCAATGACTGTATTTGCATTGCAATTTGATCGCAAATTTTGGCTTTTGATGGGGGATAAATGATTTGTTATGCAGCCTATATCAAATCTGTACATATATGCTTCTTAATTTACACTGGTTAAAATTTTGTCATCACTTATCTCAGAATATTAGAATAATCTTTTCCTTATGAACCTACAGGCTGTGGTGTTTACTGATATCAGCTTGGAGAAAGCAGTTGAGTTTGATGATTACTGCCACAGCCATCAGCCACCCATTGCTTTCATTAAGTCTGAAGTTTGTGGTCTTTTTGGCAGTGTCTTTTGTGATTTTGGTCCTGAGTTTACTGTTTTGGATGTTGATGGAGAGGAACCACATACAGGAATTGTGGCATCGATCAGTAATGATAACCCAGCACTTGTCTCATGTGTTGATGATGAGCGTCTGGAGTTTCAGGATGGTGATCTAATTGTGTTTTCTGAAGTTCATGGAATGACTGAGCTGAATGATGGAAAACCAAGAAGGATTAAGAATGCCAGGCCTTATTCTTTTACTCTAGAAGAAGACACTTCCTCATTTGGCACATACGTTAGAGGTGGTATTGTCACACAAGTCAAGCTACCAAAGGTTCTTAAATTTAAGCCCTTGAAAGAGGCCATAAAGGAACCAGGGGAATTTCTCATGAGTGATTTCTCCAAGTTTGAGCGTCCACCTCTTTTGCATCTTGCTTTCCAAGCATTGGATAAGTTTAGGAGTGAGTTGAGACGATTCCCTATTGCTGGATCCATTGATGATGTTCAAAGGCTGATAGATTTCGCTACCAGCATTAATGAAACTTCAGGTGATAGGAAACTCGAAGAAATTGACAAAAAGCTCCTGCACCATTTTGCAAGTGGTTCCAGGGCTGTTTTGAATCCTATGGCTGCAATGTTTGGTGGTATTGTAGGTCAGGAGGTTGTGAAAGCATGCTCAGGGAAATTCCATCCGGTTTATCAGGTTAGAATCTGTTCTCTCTTTTCTTAAATATATATCTCTTATCTGTTTGCATAAATTTGTAATGCTAATGTATTGCATTGATGTTGCAGTTCTTCTATTTTGATTCTGTTGAATCTCTCCCTGTTGAGCCCTTGGAACCTGGAGATTTGAAACCAGAGAACACTAGATATGATGCACAGATCAGTGTATTTGGATCGAAGCTTCAAAAGAAACTGGAGCAGGCAAAAATATTTATGGTTGGTTCTGGGGCGCTTGGATGTGAGTTCTTGAAGAACCTGGCACTAATGGGCATTTCCTGCAGTGCAAATGGAAAACTGACTGTGACAGATGATGATGTTATTGAAAAGAGCAATCTCAGTCGCCAATTTCTTTTCCGTGACTGGAACATTGGACAGCCCAAGTCCACAGTTGCTGCAACGGCCGCTATGGCAATTAATCCTAAGCTTCATGTCGAGGCACTTCAGAACAGAGCAAGTCCTGAGACCGAAAATGTGTTTAATGACGCCTTTTGGGAGAGCCTTGATGCTGTTGTCAATGCCCTTGACAATGTGACTGCAAGAATGTACATAGACTCCAGATGCGTATATTTCCAGAAGCCACTTCTGGAATCTGGGACTCTGGGTGCTAAATGCAATACACAGTTGGTCATACCTCACCTAACCGAGAACTATGGGGCGTCCAGAGATCCGCCTGAAAAACAGGCACCTATGTGCACTGTACATTCGTTCCCTCATAACATTGACCACTGCCTAACCTGGGCTAGGTCTGAGTTTGAGGGTTTACTTGAGAAGACCCCCACTGAGGTAAATGCTTTCCTGTCAAATCCTAATGCGTATGCAACTGCAGCAAGAACTGCTGGCGATGCACAGGCTAGGGATCAGCTTGAGCGTGTTATTGAATGCCTTGATGGGGAGAAGTGCGAGACATTCCAAGATTGTATCACCTGGGCCCGGCTTAAGTAAGTTTTTGCACCTCTCTCTCTCTTTGCACACTTGTGTCTTAGCATGGTGTAGTGATCAATGAGCTGTGTAAGCCTGCTTCCTTTTACATTTATTCTTACTTGCGATACAATGTGCAAGGAAGTTATGAAATTAAAAATACTGCACACAAAGCATTTGGCTTTTGACCATGCCGTCTGTTAGTATTTCACAGGACTCTGAATCTTAGATCTACTGTTACTCACCCTACTATTTTTATTGATGGTATATTTTAGGTTTGAGGATTATTTCTCCAACCGTGTAAAGCAGCTGACGTTCACTTTCCCAGAGGACTCAATGACCAGCTCTGGCGCTCCTTTCTGGTCTGCTCCAAAGCGGTTCCCACGGCCTCTGGAGTTCTCATCCACTGATCCAAGTGAGCTTAACTTTATTTTGGCTGCTTCAATATTAAGGGCAGAAACATTTGGAATATCCTTACCCGACTGGGCCAAAAACCCAAAGAATATGGCTGAAGCTGTTGACAAGGTGCTTGTTCCTGATTTCCAACCAAAACAAGGGGTTAAGATAGTCACGGATGAGAAGGCTACTAGCCTATCTTCTGCATCTGTTGATGATGCCGCTGTCATTGAGCAGCTCATTGCTAAATTGGAAGAAATTTCCAAAACACTGCCACCAGGGTTCCACATGAACCCAATACAGTTTGAGAAGGTCAGCAAATCCCGTTAATCTTTTCTTATGCTAAATTCCTAATATCCCTAGCTTTTCCTTGGTAGCCAACTATCTATGTATCTCTACAACAAACATTCTTATGAACCCAACAGTTCCATAAACTGTCATTAGAATGATAATTTCTGAGCTGCTTTGCTCTATATGCAGGATGACGACACCAATTTCCATATGGATGTGATAGCTGGTTTTGCTAACATGCGTGCAAGGAACTACAGCATTCCTGAAGTGGACAAGCTGAAGGCAAAGTTTATTGCTGGTAGGATCATTCCGGCTATTGCCACTTCAACTGCAATGGCCACTGGCCTTGTTTGCCTGGAGCTTTACAAAGTACTTGCCGGTGGGCACAAGGTTGAAGACTACCGAAACACATTTGCAAACCTTGCAATCCCCCTATTCTCTATGGCTGAGCCTGTCCCACCCAAGACCATCAAGCACCAAGACATGTCATGGACGGTCTGGGACCGGTGGACCATAACTGGTGACATCACGCTTAGGGAGCTCCTGGATTGGCTCAAGGAAAAGGGCTTGAATGCATACAGCATATCATGCGGCACATCGCTGCTGTACAACTCCATGTTCCCCAGGCACAAGGACCGGCTGGACAAGAAGGTTGCTGACGTGGCCAAGGAGGTGGCCAAGGTGGAGGTGCCCTCGTACCGGCGCCATCTGGATGTTGTGGTGGCCTGCGAGGATGATGATGACAACGACGTTGACATACCACTTGTATCCATTTACTTCCGCTGAAGGTCTACCACCTCATTCTACATGATATCGTCAGAAGACCATTATGTAAGCTAATTAAGTGGGGTTTGAGCCACTTACTGATTTTCCTTGCGACCATCTGGTAGAGAATCAGGTCTGATCATCGGGAAATTTGGTGTTACCATTTCGACCGTCTTGATAATTGATGCATGATAACGTATCACTAAATGGACACGCCTTTAGTTGGAGTTACCTGCGTTGTTCGCCTGCTTGTGAAATGTCAGCATCCTGCGTTGGTGTGAATCAGTGCATGGTTAGTGCCAGTTAAACTGTGGGTCTGATGTGTGAGTCGGCTGCATCTCATGTATTTTAAGAGTATCCATATCAGAAGCTCTATCTCTATTTTCTCCCTCTTCTACTCTATTTTCTCTTTTTATTACTCTAAAATTTCTTCATACTTTACGTTACATCCTAAAAGATTCTTTCTCTCTACCAGAAACTCTATTTCTAAAATTCTATTTCTATACTACTATAGGGTTTTTGTTATGAATGCTCTAATTTGGATTCGGATGCTCTAATTTGGATATGATCCTTCCATGGCGATATGTGTAGTATTCTGGCAGGAGTCATATGTAGCCATGTAGGTATCCACATACATTATGCATACCAATTACCAAAGACATTATGCGATACACATGGATGAGGAGCTCCGAAGATGATAGATAGTACGTGCTAGGAGCTGAAACATTTTCAGTCTGCCTGCTCTGCGTTTCAGAAACGCATCCGACATGGCAGGACGCTCGCTTGCCACAACTGTTATAGGAGGACCTGAATGTAAATAGCCAAAACAAAAGTCGCAATCCTAATTAACAGGAGGAGGGCCAAAATGTGAATAGCAAAAATGCTTAAGGGGTGTTCCGAGAATCGAACTCGGGACCTCTCGCACCCGAAGCGAGAATCATACCACTAGACCAAACACCCGCCTTGCGATTCAGGACTGTTAGGTAATATACTTGTTAACAGGTAGGCTTTATAAGCAAGTGATGCAGATGAGTGTCAAAATTTTGACGAGAGGCAGAGTAGCTAGTACCACCATGCATATATTTAGAGGGTGTTATTCAATACTGAAATTATACTTTGACTACTATGATTAGTGGTTTTGAAAAAGCAAAAACTGGTAATTGAAGGTGGATGTGAGGATGTTTATCTAATTACTTCGAGATTTTGGAGAAACTACGTCAATAAGTCAAAACAGTAGAGAGAGAATCAAATAATTGAAGGAAAAAAATCTACCAAGAACATGCTAAGCAGGCTTAGATTTTGATTGCCGTGGCAAATGGCAATGACATTTGGGATCACCCTACCAATATTTCACCTTGTCAAAGAGAGTAGGGACTCCACAGGGACGAGGAGGTGATGGATGAATCTCTCGAGTCACCGTCTCAGACGGCCCGTATTTTTAGACTCGTTCTTGGTGATGGAAAGAAGATTAAACAGCAGGCAGAGACACACATACCACATCCATCCTCCTTGAAAGCTAAAACGAGTCCCATTCATTCGTTGTTTGTCTTGTGCAGTTGCTGAGAAATGCTGGAAGTATTTAGGCCCATACTCATGGGGTGGAATTCATTTGCTTGGGGCGACGGCAATTACCAACCACTTCCAAAAGAAAAATCCACACACGCAGGGACGGACGGTGCCACCGTACCATGCCATGTGGTCTGGTCTACCAAGTCACATACGACGACACCAACAAGCAGACATATGAGATAATTATTTATTTTTTTAGTATTTTTACGAGCAGTTTTAGATTTTAAAAAGAGACTCAGAAAAATAAAGCGTTTAACTTTTCGGTAGGGAGATAAGACATAACAAATAAGAATAAGCCAAGGAGCGGTGAGTGACACTCCTCACCTCAGATAATACAAAAAAATCCATAAAGTATGTCTAGTTTCTCTGGGAAGCTTCTGCAACTCAAACCTGGGTCGATTGGCTCCGTAGAATTTCCAACAACCATCATTTTCCAAATCAATTTGCCGGTATAAGCAAATTAAAGAGCACACAACTAATGACTGATTAGAGCATCTCTAGCAGAGGCTCTAAAATAGAATCTTCTCTATATTTAGAGTCTCTCGTTCTCTGGCAGAGTCTCCATCTCAACCTCTAAATTTAAAGTTTCTCTCTCTCAGCCTCTAAATTTGAAGATTCTCCTCTATAGTTTCTTTAGATAGAGGCTTTGCTGTGGAGAATAGAAATATAAAGATCAAATAATGATTTAGAGGAGATATTTAGAAACCCGATTTTAGAGCATCCGGTGGAGATGCTCTTAAGTGGCCGCTCCAGGATTGCTGACAGCAGCAGAGGGAGGCAGAAAACCGCCAAGGGCCTGGAAATCAGCACAAACAGTATATGGAAAACAAGAACAAAACAGGTAGCACATGCCGGAAGTCGGAACTGGACAATTTTCAGTGCAGTCTATGTATAAAAAATTGATTAATCAATATCTTGTCTATTTTAATATATTTATTTAGAAGCTTAAATTATCCCTAATGAAAGATCTTTCTGCGGTACTGGGATAGAGGAGTTATCCTAATAGAAGATAATTTAGTAAAGAGAAAAAAAATTTTATCAGAAGGAGACTATTTAACATCTTATTGGAATGTTATTATATCATACCTATGTGGAGGATAGCATAAATGGCTCTAGGTTTGTATGACCCTTGTAGTTTGAACTATGTGAGAGGAGCTTGACTTCCTGGTGTGAATAGTATTAGACAGGGATGAAGGTAGGAAATCATACCAAGGGAACCAACAAGAAGCATCTTTTTATGAGGGGGCAAATATAACTGTTTCACTGCTTTGAGTTGTAAATATATGCATATTTCAAAGATTTTAAAACTTTTTCATGATTTTAACATGCCAATCCATATGTATTTAATATGTTTAGAACTTTCACTATTTAACATGCAAATCCATATGTGTTTAAGTATTTTTATAACTATTTTTACTATTTTAACATAAAAATCTATGCATTTTCAATAATTTTTAGCTAACATTTATATGGTATATAGTGTTGTATATAGACCATAGGGGGTGCCAAGGCTCCTATCTGCACTACACAAAAGAATGTTTCCTTTTTACAGGGTATTTTTAGGGGAACTCATTAGTATTTTCATTGGGTGTTCCTACAAAAAGAGGATGACATAAAGACAAATTTTGAGATGTGCTAGTCATTAGAAGTGGTGGCAATGGAGCTCTTCGGCAATTATGGATGGAGAAATTATGGACAGGGAATAAATAATAGATTATGTTCGGTGTGATGTCGATCTTTATTTATTTGTCTATCTTGTCAATTAAGATGATTCTGTGACAACTTTATTTTGTCACTTGTGTACTAAACTCTTTGTAAGACTTTTATAGCTATGTATAGCTCGTGATGTAGAGACCGAAATTATATTCTATTATCTAAAAGAACATCGGAAGTTGGAACTTCTCCATAGGAGAGGATCTGATAACCCTTTTTATATAAAACTTTCATTGATAGAGCTGATGATCAATTTTTATCGGAGATAATTGGTCAATTTCAAATAAAATTTGAATTCAAAATTTATTGGCAATAATATGAAAAACGGATTTTATTTGATTTTTTGTCAAAATTAATTTTAAAAAAAATTCTGAAACCGGTTTTAATTTTAAAAAATTGAAATTCGATAAAAAGGAAATCCTTAAAGGGAGAGATGATAGAGAGAGAGGAAATTAGCCGGAGCTCCTCTTCTTCTTCTTCTTCTTCTCCGGAGAATCGTCCACTGCATACGTACCTGGGCCTTAAAGGGAGTGATGATAGAGAGAGAGGAAATTAGCCGGAGCTCCTCTTCTTCTTCTTCTTCTTCTCCGGAGAATCGTCCACTGCATACGTACCTGGGCCTTAAAGGGAGTGATGATAGAGAGAGAGGAAATTAGCCGGAGCTCTTCTTCTTCTCCTCCTCCGGAGAATCGTCCACTGCATACGTACCTGGGCTGGCCGGCCACAAACAGAAACATCCACCAGCTTACACGCATCAGCATTCCGCGTTCTGGACTGAGCTCCCCGTGAGAAACTTTCCAGGCACCCGAAAGATCCTCGCTTTCTGGTTTTTCTTTTGCCTTCTCGAATCCATTCGATTGCCTCGAAGCACTGGTAGACTTGTGCCTCATCAGTCTTGGTCTTCCTTGCCTTTTCAGCTTACAGGAGGAGAGGGAAAGAAAACATCGTCCAGATTCATGAAGGTGAGTTCACTTTACTTGCACTGTTTGCACTCTCCAGGATCCTACCTTTCCTATGTTCTTCCACTGTTTCACATTCCTTGGCCTTCCTATGGGCCCTAGGTTTTCACAACAATCGTCTGATCCGTCTGCGCTAGCCCACGATCTGTCTTGCTAGCACGACACGAATTACAAATACTGAATCATCTCATACATATCGTCAAAATGACATTTATTACATTAAACAAAGTACATATTGGTTCAATTTAAATAGGCCGACTGGCTAAATATTACAATACCAAAATATACTCCTATCAGAGTATAGCAAATGTGGAAATAGAAATAGAAGTGTCGAGTCTCGAGGCTGTGCCCAATCCACCAGGCAAGTGACTGGAGTCCCGACTAACACCTATTATGCATGTTAGCCTTCTGTATCTCCTTGTCCTCATCGCGGTAGACCGGATACTCATTCTCATCACCTTTACCTAAAAGAGTAAGTGGGTGCGAGGGTAAGTGCACAATTAAACCGCGCTCGCGAGCCAATACCCCATCTAGTGTAGTTTAATGATACAGGCCATTTGGATGGGACTATGGTTCTTTTATTTGCATAAAGACATATTTACAATAAATTCGTATATATAGACACTCCTATGACTTAGTCATTTTACTAATTCAGTTTGAAAGACGTACTATGCTATTATATGCAAAAGTTCAATAGTCTGGAGGGTAACATTCGGTGGACTCATTCCCATCGCTATGGGACATGATCCCCAATTCAGCCTCAGACTCATTCCTATCGCTATGGGATATGATCCTTGTCTTTGGGTAACTCATTCCATCGCTATGGACATGAGACCCTTCTATCAACAAGTTGGCAGAATCATACCCATAGTTATGGTGTACTATCCTCAAGTATGGCAAGCCCGTGCCCATAGCTATGATGTATGCCACCCATAATATATGGTAGACGACTCATCCTCTTCGCTAAGAGGTGTGATCCCTTGAGCTCAACTAAGGCCTGGATCTGTAGATCAATATTTCATCAACTATATGAAAGAGTTTGTTTACCGACAATATTTCGCACTCAGGCAGAACTGACACTCAAGTGCATGATCCTTCACCTCGGCTTATCGGTTTGCAAGGGATGCTCGGGGAACGGGGCACTGCATATAACCATAGTTTATGTACTCGAGATTCTGATACTAATTTGTTTCCTCAATGCTTTAGTATACATATGCTGCAAAGTTGCAGACAAAAGAGATTGAATCTTGTCATGATACACACCAGGACAATGCTGGGACCGACCCATGTGAGTACCTGCTCCATTTACGTTGATAGTCGAGATCAGCTATTTGTTGCCGCGTTGATAGCAAGCTATTCCGGTGCAACGTTGATTGGTCTGTCATACTATACCATAACCGTTAATAGCCAAGATCAACCCATATGACACTAGAGTTAGCTAGTTCTAATCATTCCAAAAACTTACTAGTCAGGGGGTTTAGATTAATTTCCTAGGATTCCAAAGGACAAAGGTAAGAAATCATGTCAAGGATAAGGGTTGTGTTTAATTACACTATTAGCCAAGTGGTAATAACTAGACCAGCTCTATTAGCTCTGCACTTCAATAAATAGGGTAATAATTGATAAGTAAGCATGAAATTTCATATAGTAAAAAATATAACAATTTAATAAAAATTGCGTTAGAAGTATGATTTATGAATATTGACTTGCCTGGATCATGTGTGTTGAAGTCCGAGTCTTGATCTTCAGGCTGTTCTTCTGCAAATTCAGGATCTATCGCGAAGAATAAAATATTATACCAAGACATGCCAGAAACATGATGCATGATATGCAATCACATCTAATCGCGTGGGTGACTCTTCACATCGGGGCTATTTGAAGATTAAATATATTAAATAAGTCCTACTTATCAAGGAAGTTCTATGAACTCTTCGATTAACATTCTAGTGTATGCAATATATGTATATGTGCCTAAATACCCTTAAATAGGTTCCCAATAATAAAATACAATACATATACACTGAGTCAAAGGAACATCCACATTATTGATTTTGTAAAGAAGCATCCATTATACATATTATTTATAAGTAAAATAAGTGTTAAAGAGGGACATTCCCAAATTATTGTTTAATGTTCCAAGATAATAATTTAGGTACTTTACATCACCTGTATAAATATATTCCTAAGGCTTTCTTTTAAAGAAAATGCATTTACTCTAATATTCATATCCAAATAAGTCCTAAAGAGAGCAATTCAGATTTTTCTTGTAATAATAAATAATGAAACTGTCGGGGATTGGATAAAATACTCTGATGATTGGGGCTCATACATGACTTACCCCTAAGGTGCGTACCCGAGAGGATAAGGTGAATATAGTAAGCTTGAACTGATATCCCGGTGATTGGTGCTCGAGAGTAGGCCTTCTTACTTATGGGCCGTTGTATGTGTCATCATGGGCCCTAAAAAATACATCAGGATGATCGGTCCGACACTCTTGCCGTCTTGGGAATTCTCCCATTTCCAGAGCCCGAAGCCTTTGGATATGGATGTTTCTTAGTGCGCAAGTTAGTATGTTTATAGAATATATCTGTAATCTGGTAGGATTCTAGATTATTTGGATAGGTTTTCTAGGTGTTGTAGGACATGGACTGCGTATACCTTTTTACTATATATACCCCTCCATGGGAGGGGAGGGCATCGAGAGACAGACATCGAGTTCCAATCTCGTCGCAATAACACACACACATACGACTGGAGTAAGATTATCATCTCTTTTCAAGTGGCCCGAATCAAGATAAATCTCTGTGTCTGATCTATTCGTCATCTCGGTGAATCTACGACAAAAGCCCTTTGGCAGAAAGGGGCTGTTGTTTGGTCCCTTAAATAACAAGTAAGCTCAGCGGAAAATCTATTTACCAATCGTCGATAGAAACAGTGAATATCTTATTTCTCCTAGGTTCCAGACCATATGTAATATTTACAAAAAATAATCAAGATGTTTAGAGGGAAAATAGTATTTTTAATAAATGGAGCACCATTTCTGGAATTTCTTTATATAAGGAAAATACTAATAGATAGCTATTTTGATTTTTAGGGGTAAAATAGTAATATCACATGCCAAATATATTTTCACTAAGTCCAGTATAGAATCTAATATTTTCCAGATACCAGAAATTTTAGAAGTCATAAACTATTTTAATTAGCAGATTACATTTTAAATTAACAGAAATTGTGCAACTTGCAAAATTATGGAAGTCATAAAGTATTTTAAATTAACAGAGCTATAGGATTTTTTTTGGAGACATTAAATTGTGCAACTTGTAAAATTATATTTTTCATAAATCCAGTAGGTCATATAGTATTTTATAATTATCCTTTGCTATGTATAATAAATCATTGCATTTACTGAAATTATCTAAAATAGATAAAGTCCTGGAAAATAATTTAAACAGTAAGGGGTTGCAACTAATATTGTGCAAAGCAGCCCAATGAGGCCTCGGCCCACAAAGGCCCCTGAGAGGCCTAGCTAAAAGGCGCTTTCTTACAGGCGCAAAGCCGAGGGGAATATATGGGCATGCATGTATACCCATCTCTAATAGACGAAATTTGGGCTTTTCTTCCCAAATCTTGAGAATGTGCATCACTTACTGTTCTTGATTCCAGATCTCGGTGCTGTCCAAAGTGAACCATAAGAACTTCATGAACCTACTCGGTTACTGCGCATGCGACAACCCATTCACCAGGATGATGGTGTCTGAGTATGCACCGTGTGGTTCCCTCTTTGAGCATCTGCACAGTGAGTGCCAAATTTGCTTTCAGAATCCTGATACCTTCCAAATGCTGTCCTTACTCCTTACCTCTGTCAATCTGCTTTCAGAAGCAATGGTGTTAATTTGATTCCTTGATTCCGAAGAACAGATTAACTTTATACTGATCACTACAATGAAAAGAAATCATTTTTTTGTGCAGTTAGAGAAGCAGAACATTTGGACTGGCCTACACGGCTGCGCATCGTCACAGGAGTAGCCTACTGCCTGGAGCACATGAACCAACTGGACCCCCCTCCTCTCCCAGCAACCCTGAGCTCCTCATCCATCTACCTCACCGACGATTACGCAGCCAAGATCGCTGACGTCGAACTCTGGAAATACGATCACAACGACGATGCATCGTCACCGACGCAAAGCAGGGATCACCAAGAAAGCATCGTCGTCTACAGGTTCGGCATCCTGCTGCTTGAGGTGATCTCCGGCCGGTTGCCGTTCTCCGACGACCACGGCCTCCTCGTGCTGTGGGCTTCGAGCTACCTGGACGGGAAGAGGCTGCTGCGCGCGATGGCCGACTCGACGCTGAGGCCGTCTTCCGTGCCTGACCATGACGTGGCGGCGCCGTGCGACGTGGTGAGGCTGTGCATACGCCGCGACGAGGAGGAGAGGCAGGCCATGGGCGAGGTCGCGAGGCTGGTGAAGGGTGTCATGGCGCTGTCGCCGGAGCAGGCGTCCCCGAGGGATAACCCGCTCTGGTGGGCCGAGCTACAGATCGCCTCGGGGGAAGCCAGCCGAAATTCGGATCCATTCCAAGGAGAAAAGATGAACGGAATTGCTCTGTCAGTCGCCTGAAAATTTTACATTAATAAATAACTAAATTCACATATAATTAGATATATAAAAAGGGCACAATTAACTATAAAAAAAGTTTATGTTTTATTTTGCCACATACCTTTAGTTTTATAAGTAGCCTTTTATGTATCTTATTTTTTTTTGTTTTGAATGAACTTGCAACATCAATTGATGCACCTTTTTTACAACATCAAACCATATGTAAATTTAGTTATTTATTAGTGTAAAACACATCGACTGAGATTTCACCTATTTTCAGGCAACTGATGAGGAGTCGCGCCCAAAGATGATTAGGCTAGATTTTTTTTCTCTTTCTTGTCTTGCTCGCTTCATTTCTTGTAGATTTATTGCTATTTTTAGCTCCCATTTATCCCGCGGATCACTGTGAGTCTGCAAGTTTGTAAAGAGTGGAGAGAGAAAAGGATATTTCATAACACTCCAACCCATGACCCTTGAGCGGCGCTCCCAAGGGCGACTCGGGAGACCCAACTCTGCTGCCAAAGGACCTCGTCCACCGGCGTCCCTCCTCACTGCCGCCACCACCGCACCTTCTTCTTCTTCTTATTCGTCTTCTCCTCTTGCTTTTGCCTTCCTTGGCGTAGGCATCATTGCCAGCGTGTGCTAGGAGTGGGCCCGCCACCGCATTGAGATGTTGTCGGGGCAGCCGCCGGTTCGGCCAGATCTGGCCATAGGTGCTGAGGAGCACCGTGAGAAGCCATATATGACCAATAGGGCGAGCGGAGCAAGCCAGGCAGCCTGGATCGGTTTGACAACGCCGTGCTTACCCTAGCCGATGGCTGGCGAGGTGGAGTCTGCCAATGCTGTGGGTGTCGACGGTGGATGGCTCGTAGCAAGATGGCCGAGCGTGCGAGCGACGTCAAGGTCTCGGGGATGGTATGTTGGTCATGTCAAAGGCTCTTAGGGGAGGCGCCGAGGTGTGACAGCAGGGCGCCGAAGCTTGACGAAGACGCTTCGTGGTGGCGTAATGGAGGTTGTGGTGACCAGATCTAGCTAGAGGCAATTGGATCTAGAGTGGAGCAGCATGGTTTTTAGATGGTGGTCCTTAACGGTGGGGACGGCGAGAGACCGGGGAGAATGCGGAAGAGCTCCAACTTAGGGACGCTGCACCCTTCGCCAGTTGCTCATCGGGGAGACAGTGCTGGAAGAGTAGTGGTGTGCGACATCAGTGAGGCGCAAGGACACTACATAGAGCCCAACATGAGCTCGAAAAGGATGGCGCGACTATTGATCTGGTGTGGACGACACTAGGCGACAGAGGGCCTAGCAGGCGATGGTGGAAGATGGAATCAGTGTGGGTCGAGACGGTGGCAAGGCTAGATTTGGCCGAGCCTATAAGGCTTCAGGAAGTGCACCCCACGATGGTGTTGGCCGTTGTAGCGCGGGGCTGCATGGATTCGTTGCACAGAAGACCGGTGGCGGTAGCATATGAGATGTTGATTCGACAACGGAGACGTCGCTTGAGGTGTACGACCCGAGGGTTTGGTGATGACCGAGGTAGCACAAGGTGGTTTGTTGGGACCGGTGGTAACCGGTTCCGGTAGCGACATTTTTCTTGTTGTGTAGTGTTCAGCTCTAGGCCGAGTTGGCGTGTAGCGCCGCGATGTGTTTGGCGCTTTGCGTCTTTTTTTTCCCTGTATTTTACTTCTTATTTAATATAATAGAATGACATAGCTCATGTCCTATTGTTAAAAAAAAGTAGAGACAGAGAAGAGTTCGTCATCTTTAGCAGCTTGAGATCAGTAGTCTCGTCTTAAAAGCACGATCAATCACACAAGGAATAGGTAGGAGGACTGATGATGGCGCGGCCGAGGCTTCCACCGGAGCCGGAGACGATGCCGGCGGCGGCCATATAGATAGCGTAATTGCATAACGCTCCCTGCTCGAGTGTGTTTTTGCTTAGTGAAGAAATCGGAGATGCCATCTCCGCCGTCCATCTTTGAACATACGAACGTACACGATCCTTATCTAAATTTTATCTGGCCCCACCTATCAGTGTGCGGTTACTGGCGGTTCTTCTCGAACGAGAGTCTCCGTCCCATCCCGCCGCCGCCAAGAACTCGAGCTCCGACCGCCGGCCCCGTCCTCACATCTTGATGAGCACTAGTGCTCCCTCCCCCATTGCCCTTCTTTCCTCCAATGGCTATGGCAACCACATCTAACAACGCCCAAGACTACGACGAAGACAGACCTCGATGGAGAAGGCGAGTCCGCAGGCCGGCGAGCGGCTCCTTCCACCATCGACACACCACCTTATGGCCTATGACCTATGCGTTCCTTGGAAACGACGGCAGCGGCATCCTCGTCCTGCTAGCGATCTCGGGGCCTTCGCCAACACAGCAGAGGTAGACACGGGCTAAAAAGATGTTCTTTTTATTGACTTGAGAGCTGCCTCGCATGATCCATTGTTGTAATAAGAGAACTAAAGTGGATTTTGCCTACTTGATTTGATCCACTTGTTCAATTTAGAGATGGCATTCAGGAATCAGGGCTTCTTCAAGATTTGCTGTAGTTGTGCCAACCAGATTGTTTAGTACAGGTTTGTCCTTAACATCCATCAAATGAACCCCTGAAGTAACTAATGAAATTATATTTTTCTCAAACACCGACAATTGATTGTTTGCCCCATTTTGCTTGGACGCGGATGTCCGATCCATCCAATGCCGCTCCACGTGCACGTCCACTCAACTTAGCTTTATCCTCTTCCTCTCTCGCCTCTCCTCTCCTCCCCATCACCAAATAGGTTGACATTGCTTCCTCCCTCACCTTCTCCTCCCCTCTCCTCCTGCTCCTCCACACAACGTGCTCCTCCCTACTTTACCCCCGAGCAGTGACCCATGAGCGTCAATGGTAGCCGCCTAGCCAATGAAGTTCCGGCGCACCGCCTCTCTCCTCCCTACATTCTCCTGTCTCCTCTCCCTCTTTCTGAGCTACGTACCCGCTCCTCTCCATGTACGTCTCCTCCTCGTCTTACCTCGTCAAGGATGATGTGTCCTTGCTGTAGACTTGACCGAGGTGGCAAGGCAACGACGAGCTTGCTGGGTAGTGACAACGAAATCAAGCGAGGCAGAGAAGATGAGGAGATGTGTTGGGGAAGATGCACCGTTGAATCTAACATGCAACATTTGTTATGTACGTTTGAAACATTATTAAAAAAATATTTGTAATATTTTTTGTGATCTATTGAAATATTGCTTGTATGAGTTTGAAACATCGTTCAACCATTATTCAAATATTTTCCATAACCGGTTGGCACATGTTTGAACTATTAAAACATTTTTCATAGCCGTTTGAAACATTTAAAAAGTTTTAAATCTTAATGAAAAATGTTTCAAACGGTAATTAAAAATGTTTCTACCATACTTCGCCGATATTTCAATCTCATACGGGTCGAACCGCTTTCTTTGGCGGAACCTCGCTGGAGCCGCATTGTTGTCGTTAGCGCAGAAGGGCATGGAGGCCACCGGAGGTTGCCTAGCTTGGCTCCCACTCCTGCCATCGGATGTTGCGAAAGTATTATCATTTTGTTTTACGAGTTACCGAGTTTTCCTCTTGACGTCCGATTTGTAGCATCTCCCTTATTTGCTACTCATAAGTCATGAATGTCATATGGCCAGATAATTAATTGTCAATATTTGAAGTGGCAAATCATCAATTATTCTTGAAACAAGTGTTCTTCCTCTTGTCCAGATGGTTTACTAAGACAGGCCTACAGTTTAACATCTCTTCGCCCTAATTTATTTCGCAATAACTCCTCATTAAGATGAATAGTTCTCCCACCTTTTTTTCCAAGAACTTGTCTAGCAAGCCTCTCCTTCAAAAAAGAGAGAGGTTTATTTCACAAGCTCTAGGTGATGAATTATTGCCCACGCTGATAGATTTAATTTTGCCACTTGTGAAGTCTGAAATGGAGAGGAAATAGCAGAGATAGATAGCTTCAGTTCTCAACTCGGATCAGCACGCTTCTGGAATTAGGTTAGAAAATTGTACGCTGTACAAAGACCTTTGTCAGCGGGTAAGGAAAGGAATGATTGTGGCCAAGACTAGGAACTGGCTCTGACTGCCTTCAGTTGCGAGTTTGTTAGATGAACCTTTCATAGTTGTGGATGCGTATGATGAAATTAAGCAGCTACTGCAATCATAACTGTACTATAAATTGTCAGACCAAAAGCCTCTTGTTTGTAATACGATAGAGCAGAAACACTCAAGCTGTTTTCCACAATTTCGGGCAAATTATTATATATGCTTCCCTGCAGTACAATATCCAGTGCTGCCGATCTCAGGAGTACATGTACATGCATAGTAGTTGCATTTTTTTTTGTGCAGTTGCAGGCAGGGAAATATATTTTGTTTTCAAAATATTACCAGAGGATGACGGTAGGAGCGAAAACCGGCGGTCAACTTTTTTTTTTTGGACAAAATAATATAAATTTTATTTATTTTTTCTTCTTCTAAAATTGCTAGTAACATCGAAATTTCAGTTCATCACGAAAATTTTGGCAAAAGTTCTTAAGATATACATCAAATTTTCTTGTGCACCATTTATCTTTACTGGACCCCACCGGTAAAAGCGAAATCGACGAATTTTTGGCATGATCTCGCACAAATTGTTTTCCATGGTTGCAGGCAGAGGCGGTTGGCTCAAGATGGTATAGGTTGGTGAGCTTGCTGGACTGATGTTATCAAGGCTAACTCTGACAAATATGCATCGGAGAATTTGTCAGGATGAATGGACGATCAGAAGCTAGAGAAAAAGGGACTGATGAGCGAATGGAATGGTGGATGGCGACACAGCAATGAGCAGCCTGGTCCAAGGTGGAGGTTAGGCATAGTACGACGGCCTTGCTAAGCACTACAGTGCTAGTATTCCATTAGTCAAGGCCTAGCTACCAGGACGAGCATAATCAATTCGATTAATTCTCTTGTTTCGCAATCGTACCTGGTCGAACACTTATTAACTAGCTAATTTCTTGCCCCAATCATACATGCTCATTGATTTAATTAAGATCAACATTTCAGTTCGATCTTGTCCCACATCGATCTGCTCTTCTTCGCTACTCAGTCCTATATAGCTACTCCGGATTGATCATCTCAGCATGTACTATGGCATGCTGAAATGAGTCAAGATTTTGCACTTAATTCAGTTCATTTGCAAGGTTCTTTTTGCTCGCTAATTGCATGCAGTTGGTTTGCATGCATGTTCTCTGATCAGGAAATTAGATATCTAAACTCATTCCATTTATCGGAGAACCAGGATCGACTTTTGCAACTGATCGAGATGCATGGTGACCTGGTCATGTTAATTAGGTAATCTTTCAAACATAATGATAAAGGAAAAAAGAATATTACTTAATGTAGATCGGTCGAAAAGGCTAGCTCCCATTTGCTCTCGAAACGAATGCAACATATATACTATTATTAAGGAATTGCATTGCTGTACCAGGTGACAACGATGCATGGAAGAAAGGCAAACATGCATAGTATGAAGGATATATATTCATGGCTCCATTCTCCAATCATGTTAGATCAAATGTTCTTTTTTTAATCATTTTTTTTGTTATTTGTGCAACGGCGAGCTTAAATTGCTAGTCTATCGGCCGAAATCTTGTGAAATTTTGAAAGAAGAAACATTAAAATTACGTAAAAAGCAGAAAAGAATGAAGAAAAAACAAAAGTCAAGGAGCATGAGAACTAGGCAAGAATTAACATTTGCACCGTCAAATATATGGTACATATATCTTTCTTAATTGTTTTAGGAAAGAAAGCAGGATCGAGAGTCAAAAAGAAGAATTAATTGTGTACAAAAAGTACCTAAAAGATAAAGCGCTATCAGTTTAATCCCCATCATATCGTTCAACAAAAAGTTTAGTTTAGGTGTCCCATGATCAGTCATGATGTTGATTAGTATTACAGATGATTGCCCTTTACACTACTCTCAACAGCTTTAAAGTAGGTACCTACTTAATTACGTCGCTAGTACAATATTCTTGTTGTCCATGTATAGGAAGTCCGAGAGCTCCCCTAAAATTACATCCCCAAGGCTAAAATTTGGGGACCCCCATGAGATTTAGGGGACCTAAATTGCAATCTGCTCCTGCAGTTATCCCTTACACTATCTTCTATAGTTAAATATTCAATTTTAATTGGAGGGCCATAATATTTAGTTTAGGACCAAAGTTTGATACGCTTATTGCAAAACATTGGCTCACCAATCTTTTGAATTTTTTAAAAATAAAGATTAGCAAAATTAATTTTAAATTTTCGTTAAGCGTTCAAATAATAATTTTTAAAAGCTTTTTGTTTAAATTTGGAAAATTTTTAGTAACACACCCTTTACCCTTTCTATTAGTACGTACTACGTTTTTTCAGATCTATCTTCTAAGTTTGACTTAGAGGAGTTTTTAAGGGAGCTCTTCCACTTTTTCCATGGTAGTGTTGAAAATCGTGAAGAACGCGTTGCAAGATATATACATATATATATAGCATGCAGCGAGTAACTAGATTTCTATGGGTACATGGCAATTTTTTATTTGCTATGTATGCTCGGGCCCTGTCATATTTGGAATTAATATGGATCAAGCGAGTAATGTATTATCAAGCCCTGTTTGGAACACGGAGGATTGGAATTTTTCTTGATTTCTATGGACATATATTAAACCGTTGCATATGAAATCCCTGCAAAATTTTTATATATGTTCCAAGTTCGGTTAGTGGTGGACGTTCAATCAACCGTACGATGTTACGTAAAAACAAATGCTGATACGCGTATTCGCATGGTTAGGTTTATTAATTTATAGTTAGATTCATCAATATAATCAGTTACGTCCAATTATAAGCATATTTAATATCTGCATTGTTATAATATGTACCTAATATAATTGATGTGTAGATTTTTCTCTATAAAATTCAACTCAAATAAGATCTACACCATTATATTTAAGATCCACACAGTTATATTCTCACCCAGTTGCATAGTTAAATTTGTTAATTTTAGTTAAATCTAGTACAATATATTATATTCAATTACAAACATATTCAAGATTTACACTATTATAATTAATCTAGACATACTATATATAATCAACTATGTATATTTTTTTTTGTTGTCGATTAGTATGGGAATTTAGATCATTGTGGACTTGTCGCACCTGAGCACGCGTGGAATCGAAAATGGGAAATAAACATATTAATTTTTCTGTTACCTTTGACTATTTATAACTCGTGCATCTTTTTTACTATTCACGCTACTTTACTTTGGTAAGATGCAGAGCAATGTTGTGCGCACATCTCTTCCTTATGTTCAACAACTTCTCGCTGCCTTCAAGTTGTCTGCTCTAGTATTCTAATTTCCAGAGCATTTTTGGTATGTGGTTGTGCGTAGGTGTCTCCACATCTAGAGCTGGATTTGAGACTAGCCTGAGCAAGCTTGGCCTGCCTAGGCTCGAGCTCGAATCGAGCTTGGATCGAATGACATTCGAGTAAGGACCAAGGCGCGAGATCGAACTCGATAAAAGCTCGGTTAGGCTCGAGCTCGGCTCGTTTGAGCTCGATAGAGAAATATATCTCAATTTACATGTTTTGAGCTCGATTGGACTCGAACTCAGTCTTGGTTTGAGTTTGAGATTGGTTAGGCTCAAGCTTGGCTCGATGTGAGCTCGACACAAGCTCGGATCCAATGGACCTTGATTACCTAATGCCTTGATGGGCATGTATTTTAGCTCAAACTGAGTTACTTGAACTCAGCTTGAATTACTCTCGAGCTTAAGACCGGGTTCGAGATCGACTCGTTTAAGGCTCGAGCCCGATCTGAGCTTGAATTTATCTTGAATAGCTCGTCGAGTTCAAGCTTTTGGTCTAGCCCTGTCCACATTGCATAGTCCCTTTCCAACATTCTGATATGTTAATTCTGATGGATAGGGGTTGTTTATGTAGATCAACATAATATCATTTGTTGAATTAAAAGCCACATTAGTGGGAAACCAACATCTTGAGCCGCAGTGCGATTTTATATGGCATTGCAAGTAGGGGTCAGAAAACTGAACTAGAGAAAAAAAATCGTTACCTAGCAATTTGGTGGTTTTCACGATTAACATAGTCATCATAAAAAACCGCTCAATAAACCCAAAAAACCAAGCAGTTAACCATTTGTAAGGGATGAGTTGGAAAAACTTGAAGGTATGGTTACCAAATATCAACTTTTCCTATTCTTAATCATGCTCCATAATCTTCGAAGTGTTTCAATTGTAGCTGCTTGTAGGAATCTTCTCAGACCCTATTGCTCATGCTTTCGATATGCAGTAGCACCTAGGTATCTCACTTCCGACATTCTTTAGTCTGATTTTCGTTTGAGTGTAACATAGACGACTGATAAATTTAGAACCAAATCAGTAAGAATATCCAGATTGATATAATACTACTTCAAGTTGCTTCCACGTAGTTAGATACACACATGTGGCCATGCATGCAGTAAAGAATAATTAAGTTAATTATTGTGCGAGCCTGGCTATGCATATGACGCTGTTACAGTGGTCATCGGCGCGCTCCGACTCAAATCTTGCCGAGCACAAAACAGCAAGCTAAAACATGCATGGGATCACGCTTGGATTTCCATCCTATATATACATGGATTTCCATCGATCACGCGCGCCAATGTACGTAGCTGCTAGACCCAGGTCCAAGCATGGCGATTGTGGCAGTCGCATGCAGTGGCGATGTAATTAGTTTAATTTTTGTGCTGATCGCGACATGCTGCTCTTTACCATGATGCAAACAGTCCTGCTCGATTCGGGCCGTTGCCTGTTGCAGCAGCTGGCAACGCCGATCGATGAGGCGTTGCTTCACCGGCCGGTTGACATGGCCACGGCGACGATATGATTCTCGCGACGGCGAGGAGCAAACTAGAGGTCGTAGTGCTACGGCCATGTACGGACTCGGCGGCCGCATCCGGTCCTTAGCACGGCGTTCTTCCCCTTCTTCCTGCTTCTTTTGGCTAGGCTCTTGGATCTAGGCCTGCGTACGGCGTTTTGGTTTCTTTCTATATATAGGTAACATGGCGAGATACTGTCTATATACAATTTCTAATTTTATCATACCATCTTTTATCATCAAATAAATCTAAACCGTTATAATAACTAGGGTCCACTATAATCGATGGTGTAAATTTTTTCTTTTTTTGGGTTAATGTGGGAATTTCTAGTATTTTAGGATCCACATATGTTATATATATATATATAATAGCTAGATAAACTGGTCTAAGGGCCGGCAGGCATGCATCGTTGTGGTACGTTGCCATGATCGACAATACGAATTATTTGGAGAAGTTTGGCCACCTTTGACGTCCCATCGATCGATATCTAGGTACGGAGCATGTGATTCTGCCAAGCTCAATCAGCTTGGTACTCTCCTGGGCCATCGGGGTGTGATGAGATTCTGATCACGTAGAATTCCGTATACGCGCGTTAGAGCATCTCCAGTAATAGCCCCTAAAACAGGGTCTCTACTTTTGATTTAGGGCTGTCCCTATTTTTAGGGACCTCTGATTTTGTCTTCAACTCCAGCAGTTAGCCCCTAAATCTCAGTCCCTATTTGCTTATAACATGTGGGACCGGCTCGTCAATGACTCTTTGTTTTTCTTTTCAATATCCTTTTATTTTCTTTCTTCTTTTTCCCCTTTTCTCCTCCCTCATCTCTTCACAAGCGAGACAAAGGGGAGCGGCGGCTGCAGGCGGCAGTGGCGTCGGATCTAGCGAGCGAGGCGAGGCGAGGCAACAGCGGCGAGGCGGCGAGCGACGGCGGCGTCGGATCTAAGCGAGGCGACGAGCGGCGGCGGCAGCGGCGTCGGCGGTGAGCTAGAAAGACGATGGCGGGGTAGAGGAGGAGACGGCGGCGAGCGACGGTAACGACGGCAGCGGCGGCAGTGGACGGCCCAGATCTGGCGAGTGAGAGGAGCGCGGCGCGACGAGGCGGCGAGAACAGCGGTGGGGAAGAGGAGGAGGCGGCGGCGGCGGCGGAGGCGAGGCTGGCGGGAGGAAAACACTCCCAACAGAAAAGTAGGGGCCCCTAAAGATCCCTAAGAATTGGGGCTGGAGGGGGAGATTTAGGGGCCTCCTTATTTTAGGGGCTTGAGTAGGGGCCCTGCTGGAGTGCATTTTTTGACCATAACCCTTATTTTTTGGTTTAGGGGCTTCAATAGGGGCTCTGCTGGAGATGCTCTTAGACACGTACGGTTTGGACTTATCAGAGACGGTTTAGGCTTCTAATCCCGGTTATCACAGATAGAAGACTGAGATGTGCACTACTACACTACTACAGATAAGGGTTTTACAAACGGCCTATCACAAACGATTGACTTTGGCCCGCTTGTAGTTTGAGAAATGCAAGCGGTTTGAAACCAACGGGCCAGAAGAGGGCTTCTACAAGCGATTCGTGTCCCGAACCGCTTGTAAAATCCATTTCTACAAGCAGTCCATGTCCCGAACCGCTTATATACTTCTACAAGCGGTTGGGGACACGAACCGCTTGTAGAAAGTGGCCTCACAAGCGGTTCGGGACACGAACCGCTTGTAAAGGCCTAGTTTTCGAAAGGCTAAAAAGAAATTTTGTCCTACTCTATCAAAGAGCACGTGTGGGTGAGTTGGCTAGCTGGGTGAGGTGTGGGTCACGAGGAGGCATGAGGTCCTGGGTTTAAATTCCACTTCCCCCAAATATTTTTTACCTTTTTTTACACACTATCACAAGTGGTTGAGGGAACTGCGTGTGATACCAGCTAGGTATCACACGCGGTTTCGTACAGGCGGTTCAAAAACCGCTTGTACAGGCTCTTACGAACCGGTTGTGATGTTCCGTTCTGCAGTAGTGCTAGAAAACTGACGCATCTTTGATACTGGCCCATCAGTACCGGTTGGATTGGAACCGGTACTGATAGTGACATCAGTACCGGTTCATTGGCTACAGGGCCATAGTGGGCTTTCAATACCGGTTGAAACCACGAACCGGTACTAATGCCCTCGCATTAGTACCGTTCGTTTCAGGAAAGTTCAAAAGGAATGCAGCTCCTGGTATTATCTAGTCCATAGATTGTGCATCAAGATTCACTCTAGAGGCCCACCCTTTTCTTTGCACAAAACCCTTTCATTCACTACTAGAGAAACAGCCTTCCATACCGGCTTATCAGTCCCGGTAAGATACGAACCGGTATTAATAGTAGCATCGATCCGGTTAAGTAGTTCGAAGGCTTCAATCCCGGTTAAATCGCTCACATTAGTCGGTTGGTAATACCAACCGGATTGATCTCCTCTGTGCCCGGTGGCATGGAAGCTCATCGATCCGGTTGGTATTACCAACCGGATCAAACCTTTAGTCGGTTAGTGTTACGAACCGGACTAAAATCTCATCTAAGGAATCTTTAAAAGGAATGCATATCCTAGTTATATCGAGCAGCGTGGGTGGGTGAGTTGGTTAGAAGGGTGAGTGGGGAGTCATGAGATCTCGGGTTCGAGTCCCGCAGAAGCCATATGTGCGCATTATATTTTTAAATATATTTCTAACATCTATCCGGGTTGAAACAACGGGATGATGGCTCCATGCCATCGGTCCCGAATTGCCTATCCCGGTTCCAAAACCGGGATTGATGCTGGTTTGGAACCGGGATTGAAGGCTCAATCCGTGGTAGTGATTCTTCCTCTCTACTCAATCTAGTCCATCTTATCTTCTTCTTCTGCTTCCCTTCCCACCCTGCAAGACGACGGTCCTGTATCCTCACTCCCCTTTGGCCTATCTCAAGGTTTCCATCCATCTCCGTAGATTGTGCATCAAGATTCACTCTAGAGGCCCACCTTTTTCTTTGCACAAAACCCTTTCATTCTTCCTCTCTACTCAATTTAGTCCATCTTATCTTCTTCTTCTGCTTCCCTCCCGACCCTGCGAGACGACGGTCCTGTATCCCGCTCCTCAAGGTTTCCATCCATCTCTAGTGATGTTTCCATCCACCTAGCCATCGACAGAAAACTCGCCGGAAACCCGAGGTTTCCATCACCGACGAAGGAAACCTCACTGGCGAATGGAAATGGTTTCCGGCGAGGTTTCTATCACCGGCGACCAGCAAGGTCGGCTAGGCTAGCTCGGTGTCAGTCTGAGGCTATGGCAGCCCGGGTACCAGACCCGAGCTCACAACAGCGAGGGAAGAACGGAGAGAGAGAGAAAGAAAGGGGTTCCTGGAGGGGAGAAGAAATAGAAAGAGGAGGGTTTTAGAAAAAGAGTGGTGAGTCAAGATTAGCGAATATTGGATGGTGTAGATAGTGGAAGCATATTTGTTTTCACAAGCGTGAAAGTTGTACTCCATATCGATTCGAGCCATGAGTCGTCGATCGATCCCCCTCTCTTCTCAAGGACGACACGGCCATGCATTGCTGCATGTGCCTGCCTCCTAGCCAACTGTACGTAGCTAGCTAGTCGACTCACTAGTGATACGCGAGTGAGTAGTGATGACCAAACTGCATGCTGTTCGCTGTACAGGGCTTGCGATCGACTAAACGTATACCTGCCTTTGCTAGCCGATCGACCCAATAGTATGTACGTACGTACGTACGTCGACTTTGCTTTTTGTTAGTTAATTTGATGAACGCACGAGGCATATATATGAATGCATGGTGATGGTGTACGTACGTCTCGCCTCCTCCTCTCGATCGATCGATCGATCTCAACGACTCAACTAGCAGCATACATATATACACAAGTAGTACTGCCTGCCTGATTAATTGCTCGATCGATCGATCGTCTCCTGATCACTGACAATATATAGTGAGAGAGAAAAATGTATGTTGTAGCTGGAGACCAGGAGCATGCATTCACACGTCCATGCATGTGTGTGTGTGTATGCATGCGCAAGGACCTTTGCTACGGCATACTCTTGGATTCTCGATCGCATCGATCTCTTTCTGCGTATGCAGTACGTACCTTGTCCACACGCGCCTGGAGTACTGCTCTTGGTCTACTGCATGCTGCTGCTACAGACGAAATTGCTCGTCAGCTAATTAATTAGACTAAGAGAGACCCAAGACTTTGGAGTGCTGCTTTCTTGTCCCTTTCCTAGTACCAGTGCTGTAAAGGAACTTAGTTAGGGTTATTTAATTCCACTTTTCTTTTTTCACCTTAGTTTTGTCCATATATCCCTCTGCCCTCTTGTCAGTACGTATATATGTGATATATATATATATATATATATAAGCGTTTGCTTCCTTTCCTTCCAGAGGCCATATATCTGTGTGTGCTGTGAGTGAGATCACTTGCGATGTCACGCACGCGTTCTTCCATATGCATCCATCTATCTACCACGTCGTGCTCATATATGTATACGTAGATAGGTAGATAGAATTTTTTTTTAGGCAATAGATAGATAGAATTGAGTGGTGACCGACCTGAGTACCTAGCTTGTGCAGGCCTCCATCTCGATCTTTCTCCAAGATCACATCAATCACTGGCGATATGAGCAGCAGCAGCAGCAGGAGCTCGAGGTCATCGCCAGCTATAGCCGCCGGCCGGTGATCGACCCGTCGATCTCTATCGGTGATGGAAGCGAGCTGCAAGGGCGTGGAGAGCAGCTCCCCAGAGCTGCCGTCCGACGAGGACGCCGAGGATGGCGGCGCGCCACCCAACCACCGGAGCTCAGCGTCAGCGAGCAACAGCAGCAGCACGGTGGAGGAGGAAGCCGGGGACGGCGGCGGCGGCGGCAGGAAGACCAGCTCGTCGTCGGTGCGCCCCTACGTCCGCTCCAAGAACCCCCGCCTCCGCTGGACGCCGGAGCTCCACCTCTGCTTCGTCCGCGCCGTCGAGAGGCTCGGCGGCCAAGACCGTAAGCAGCAGCTAACGTTTTATCGATTCCGGCCATATGTACTAGTACATCGATCGATCGTAGAATTCTGGATCGTGCTGTTGATTTCATGCTTGCATACATACATATATAGGTGCGACTCCTAAGCTTGTCCTTCAATTGATGAACGTGAGAGGGCTTAGCATAGGCCATGTCAAGAGCCATCTCCAGGTATTTTTTTTCCCTCTAAATTAACTTGATTCATTTGCCTGCTCCTAGCTTAATTTATTGATTTCCTCTCAATTGCATGATGCATGGTAATTAATATCCCCTTCAAATTATTTCATCCTCAGATGTATAGGAGCAAGAAGATCGATGACTCGGGCCAGGGTATGTATAACTAAATCATGAATGGCTTTCTTTAATTACGTTGGACTCAGCATGTAGAAACATCTTCTCCCTGATGCGGATGGTAATTAATTAAATTAATCGGTGCATGCAGTGATAGGTGGTTCAGTATGGAGAAATCAGTTCCAAGAGGGGGGACAAGTGCACAGCCTCGGCCATCTTGCGTTGCACCAGCGCCATAGTGGTGCCGGTATCATATTGTCAAGGTAGTTGTTGGATCCATGCCACACTTGACAACAAAACCAATTAAATTTCTACACCTTTAGCTATGGTTTGTTGTCTACCACCTAGCTATCTCGAGCTTATATGATTGAAGTCTTAACAACTAATTAATCTCTCTACCTCTCTCCTTAATGACGAGCTAGGTTTGGCACTGCATGGCCTCCATGGAGTTGCCATGGATCAAAACCCTACTACGCAACAGCTGATGAAGCCGAGGCTTTCCTTAGGGCCCGTGCTCAGCTTGCAGCTAGATCAGCCGCTAGCAATCCAGCTCTGGTCTTCCAAGGCTTCTCATCTCGACATGATCTTAGAACCATGGACCATCGAAGGCGACTGCTGCGATCGACGGTGTGCGACAATAATGAGGATGACAGCCATGGCCCTCATCTTGATCTCGATCTCTCACTCGATATTGGGCCGCAGCGGGAGAAGAGAAAGAGAGGCTGCAGCTGGGGAAAGGAAGACGATGACGGCCATGGTGGTGGTGATGAACAAGTGGAGAGCAGTGCTACCAGGCTATCTCTATCTTTGTTCTCCGCTCCTCCTCCGAGGATGACTAGTACCAGTGCTATTGATACAGTATTAGATATCAAAGAGAGGGTGCATGCAAAAAGGACAAGTACTCTTGATCTCACCATATGAGTGCAGTGTGGTGATATCTTGTGGTACTTGTCACATATATGCAGAGAAAAGTACATATATATGTACCACATATATCTGTTTGTTGTTCAATATTATATGTCTGCATATACGGCTTTGATCTTCTAATTCTACATAATCACTATGATTTGTTAATGTTGGCAAAATAAGAAAGTCCTAACTGCATATACATGTAGCTTCATGCACGCTAACTACCATTGGATGTGCTCCAAGATTTGTGCTAGCTCTCCACTCTCCCTCAAAGTCGTTTTTTACAAAAAGGCCAGTCAAATTTCCACAAAAAAAGAAAAGCAATCCACTCCATCTTCATCTCCTCTTCCTCTCTCCTCTCCACTTTGGCTGGGTCCGAGCCGGCTCACCTCCAGGGACAGTGCCGCCACGACCACCACCCCCCGGCCCGTGAGCCGGCTCGAGCCCGGCCGGAGTGGAGAGAAGAGAGGAAGAGGGGAGGAAGAGGAAGAAGTGGATTGCTTTTTTTTTGGAAATTTGGAGGGCCTTCTTGCAAAAATGACTTTAAGGGAGAGTACGAGGTGAGCACGAATCTTGTAGCACATCTAATGGCCGTTAGCGTGCATGGAGCTACATGTACATGGGGAAAACATCTCTCTGGAAAAATTACAAGTTTGCAACTACGTATGTACCATGATCTAGGTCGGTCCTAGTTTGATTCCTTCGACAAGTGCATGGTCGTTTGACATAATCTTTTGGTGTACCCCTTTCCGTTAACTTGGCTACTTTTTCCGTTGACATGGACGCCGCGGCGGCATTGATACGAAACTTTCTAGCAATTTCCCTAGGGTTTGTGTGGCTTGGATTAGGATGGGTCGAAGGCGAAGCATTCTTGTTTTGTTTCCCTTCTTGAGATGACTCAAAACACGAAAAGGAAAAACCATATAAGGAGCCGAACCGGTTGGAAGTATATATGTGGTGTGGGCCCAATTAACAACTCTAGACCTAATCCACCAGTAACATGCCAAAAAAAAAACTTAGGGGGCGCCTGTTAAATAATCAGACACTTGTTGGAGCTAGGGTGACAGAGAATACTTGTAACATGGTGCATGTGTGTGTATATGTCAAACATTCAAAGTCCTATTGACTTATATTTTATATATGCTTATCTGCATTTTTTTTCTGTTGATGATCTGTACGTCTAGATGAATACATCTGCTACTAGCTAAAACCTGAAGTACGTACTAGGCATGCAGTCTACAGAGTTTAGTCCATATCTATATATAACTAGCTATATTTCTGTCAAGCTCTAATTAATTGATCAAGAACAGCATGACATGTTTGACCCACAGGCTTAATTTTGTAAGGAAATTTCTTTTTACAGACGATATGCTATATATTGATATTTGAGATATGCAAATATTTTGGATGTGACCTGTAAGTCCACATGAAATTAACTTGGTTAGGTATGGGATTGACTACACAGTACACTTAGTTCTCTCCTGGCCAGTCTTTGTCTTCTTCACTGTGAACTTGTGACCAGCTTCTCCGTGTTCTAAGAAGGTTTCAACTCAACAAAACGTCTGGTTCGGTTCGGTGACCCGCTCTTTCTTTTAGTCAATTAAGTTCGGAGAAAATGGAGGCCTTTGCTTTGTCATGTTGCTCCCCTCGTCAAGGTACGGCTAGTTAATGCCTCCTTGTTCTTGTCTCCGTGTTTATGCGAGCGCTAGTTAGGAAGTTTTTTTTTTTTTTGACGAAAATCAATTTTTTGTATGCCACCACATAAACTCCTAATCCCACTTGTGACATCATTAAACTACCTCCTACAAACCCCCCCGGGGGTGCTAGTACTATTGACAAGTGCTTGTGGTGATGTAAGTAGTTGTATAAAGATGGTTCTGGCACTGTCTTTTTTATGTCACAAACTAGGATGAACACCCAAAAAATGTAAAAATTTATAGAATTATGAGAAAATTTTATGTGGGATTATTTGGATTCAAATGTGCAACAAAAATTGAAAAATAGTTAGGATGTGACCATTTATTTTCAAATAAATGGCGGAGTGTCTCACAAAAACATGAGCACAAAACTAGAAAATACATAAATAAAAAAATTGTAAAATCTTAACAGCGTGTAAAAAAAAATGATTTTACATAATTTTGGAAATTTTAAAAATGAAAATTATACAATCTTAACAACAAGTAAAACATGATTTTACATAAATTTTGATATTTGAATTAATTATTCAATTTTCAGTTAAAATGTAGGAAATTCAATGTTTCGAAGATTTTATTTCTGGAAAATGCGAAAGGGCACTTTGTGCAATATGGGAGGTCACTACTAGAAAAACGAGCATCACAAACGGTACATCACAAGCGGTTCGTCTTGACCGCTTCTAATAGTTGCGGACTGGCGGTTCAATAGCTCAAGCCGAAGCCCCTAGAAGCGGTTCGTATCTGAACCCTTCTAAAGCCCCTCTAAAGCGGTTAAATGTCTGAACCCTTCTAAAGCCCAAGCAACGAAGGGTTCGTGTCACGAACCCTTTCTAAACCAACACCTCTAGCGGCGGTTGGGGACATGAACCCCTTCTAAAGCCCAAGCAACAGAAAGGGTTCGTATTACAAACCGCTTCTAGAGGGGGCTTTAGAAAGGGTTCGTATTATGAACCGCTGCTAGAGGTCTATTTTTCGAATTGTTAAAAGAAAAGCTTACTTTATCTCATCAGAGAGCACGTGTGGGTGGGTTGGCTAGCTGGGTAAGGCATGGGTCACGAGGAGGGGTGAGGTCCTGAGTTCAAATCCCACATATCCCAATATTCTTTACCTGATTTTTTACCTTATTCTTTACCTTTTTAGACACCACTAGAAGCGGTTCGTAGAACCACTTCTGATGCTCCCGCGAGCATTAGTCGCGGTTGCTTAGAAGCGGTTATGAACCGCTTGTGCTGTGCCGTTCGCTGGTAGTGGGTTTTCTAATGATAGATCAAAATGGAACATAGCTGCGCATTAGGCAGGTTATTTTTGTGGTTTCCAAATGACAGCTTAATAACAATCTGAAGACATGAATGGAAGAACCTGGGCAAACCTTGGGTCAGGACCCCAACTCCCTGTGACACCAATGACCGCATGCTCTTTAGGGCAACCACGACGGTGATGCTAGGAGATGGGCAAATTGCCAACTTCTGGCAAGATAGATGGCTCTAGGGTGTTGCCCTAGCAATGGTTGCAACTGGTTTGTTTGACATTGCAACTCTGTGCGGCCAGACCATCGCAAACGCCACCCTTCATAATGCCTGGATGTGATCCTTCCAAAGCCCTCTCACGTCTCAACTAATTCAGGAACTTTTTCTACTATGGCATGCACAAGTTGCAGTTTGTCACCTTCATGCCAAATCTCCTTGACGACATCGCCTGGACGCGCACTGCTGACGACATGTACTCTTCCAGAACGGCCTATGTTGCGCAATTCTTCGGCAGCATTGTGTGGCCAGCGGCGAACCTTATATGGGCCGCGGAAGATGAGCATGTGTCGTTTCTTTGCTTGGACCCTATGTCACTGACGAATTAATACTATGGACGTCCTTGCCAAGAAAGGGTGGCCACACAACACAACCTGCACCCTTTGTGACCTGGCACCAGAAACTGCGGAGCATATCTATACCCAATGCCTCTTCACCATACAAGTCTGGTCCCTCATGCTCGCCACAACTCAATCACCCCGCCCCCGCACGCCCCTATCCGCAATTGGTAGGCCCTACTAGCTCGCACAAACGCCACTTTAGTGGCACAGTCATCTTAGTGATCTAGAACAACTTGAAAGAGCGTGAACCGGTGCCTCTTCCGCAACCAGAGGTCCTCAGTCACCTAGGTGGTTGCGCACAACAACGAGGATAGAGCCGTGCAAGAATATGCTTCAATCTTGTTTCACCCTCGAAGGGCCATTCTTACCGAGTAGTCACATTTCACACTGTCTTGTCGTGTGCATATATAGTTTGTAATTGTGTACACTTTACCTTATTTAATGAAATGGTAGCGTTTCTGTCCTTTTACTAAAAAAAATAACAATATGAAGAAATGAGCTCCAGGAACAGGCTGCACTGCATCATTGCACGTAGCTAGCTAGCCTGTAAAGTATAGAAGTCAAGCGCAAATGCATTCAACTTCAAATAAACTAAGGAACACATGGCCAGATCTGAATTCAATGTTGATGTGATATATTAGTCCTAGAGAAGAGGAGAAGAGATTGGGATAGACTTAGATCAGTAGCCGGTAGTACCAGCAGTAGCATTGGCCGTCGATCCATGTGGACGGAGAGCCCGCTGCTCCGGGATGCGGGCGGCGCCGTGCTCACGGGCGGCGCCGCCATGGCCGTGCTCCGCCTCTGGGGGGAGATCGGCAACCGCGACCTCTTGGACCAGGTCGGTCACCTCTCCAGCTTACTCCGTCCTTTCGCACTGAGCTTTCAATGAGTGTTTCGATTCTTATGGCAAGGAAATACCACAAGCTAGCTAATAGACAGCATCAATCATCTTTTTTTGAGACAAGCATCTTAATTGGTCGTCTAATCCAATGTTGTCAGTTAGTCAAACAACCTTGGCCGGCAACTTTGTAATTTTGTGCTATTGTGTTTGATAGAGTTACTAACCAGGGATTTGGTTAAATTGAATTTCAACAAAAAAAAAACCAAAAATATATAGAACATGATTTTACATAAATCTAGAAATTTGAATTACTTAATTTGGAATTCAAATGTAGAAGATAAAATGTTTCAAAGTTTTAAATCCAAAAATTATGAAAGGGTATTTTAGGAATTAACGGAGCTTTCTAATTGCTAAATCTAACGGAGTTGACGAGAGTGGCATATAGGGAAAGAAATTCGCACGACAAGGGCAAATCATGAACTTAAAAACAATGATGGCAAATCGTGGATTTGGCTAAATTTTAGAAGCAAATAAGGAATTCTCCCAATCTTTAATGACAGTTCTGTCACTTCCGAAGATCTGTATGCAAATTGCTTATGAGATTATTGATTGGTGTCTGCCTGACTTTTACTCTCTGCATTTTAGAAACTTCGTAGGAAACTGCTGCACATTAGTGTTGGGCTAGTATATTTCCTCATGTGGCCTTTATTCAGGTAAACACCATCAACAGAGTTTTTCGTATTTAACATTTTGCCTTCCTAACAATTCTTCTTCACCGCAGTGCAGATGATGCGTATGCACCATTTCTTGCTGCAATTGTCATTGTATTGAACATCGTGAAGGTGACCCTGATTGGGCTTGGTATAGTTAAAGATGAAGGTGTGGTTAACTCAATGACCAGACATGGAGACTACAGGTAGTTTTGCTCCCTCTAAACCTTTGAATCAATTGGTTGCCTAATCTTACATAAAAGAAAGTTGCTACGATATAACAAGCGAGAAAATAATAAAAAGGGCTCTTAATAATGAAGCCAGCAGTTCCCTTTGCTTATTGGCAATGGATCAACCAATACAGAAAACGCGCAATTTCTCGATAGCTGAAACCGTTGAGAAAGGCCTCTAAACCGTCGAGAGTACTTTCTCTGGACGGCCGGCCATCGAGAAATGACAATCGGGCCAGCCCGGTTAAGAGAGATGGCTTTTCTCACGGCCGTCGAGAAAACCTCTCTCGACGGCTTGAGAAACCACTGTCGAGTGAATTGGGCAGGCGGCTGTTTGGCTGTTTCACGGCTCCGGCTCCACCACGTCTAGGGCTTTGGGCCACGAGGCTGTCTTAACTTATCTCGACAGCCACAGGACCGTCGAGAGAGCCTTTATGGGCCACGTGGTCGTCTTAACCTCTCTCGACGGCCTTTGGTCAACCGTCGAGAGTGCTTGTCTCCATGGGATTCCTTGGAACCCCCCTTTCTCGACGGCTTAGGCCTAGCCGTCGAGAGTAATAGATTTCTAGCAAAAAAAAAGAGCTGGATAAATGGCTAAAAAATTCAATTTAGCAACTACTAGCAGTAGTTGCTGCACCTGCATACCCAAAATACCTCGCATATATATCATCATCCCCACATTTCACACAAATATGCATGCACAAGCACAATTTCAAACCACAAACATAAAATATATTACATTCATAATTTCAATCCACAAACATAATTTCAACCAAAGTCATGTAATATATCACACATGTCTAATATGTCACATTCACTCTACCAATCAAGGGAAGGACGGCTGGTCGTACTGCAGAAAACGTGACACCAGGTCCATCGGCGGGCTCCTAGTCATCTTCGTCATGAGCATCATCGCGCTGAGCCGGAGCTGGAGCCACCGATCCTGAACCAGCAGGCGGAGGAGAGGGCGGGTGACCCCCGTAACCGCTCGACGGGGTCTACACATTCGCGGCGCATTAGTTAAAGACTTATAGATTTGAGAAAATGAAATGAGGTGGTGGTAGTCTCTTACCTCGGCAGGTCTCGCCGCTCCCTCCAACGCTAGGAGCATAGAGTTGAACTCCTTGCGCTGCCGCCGTCGGTCCTCCTACGTAGACCCAAGGCTCACTGGAACACCTCCATCATCTGTTGGCGCTCCCTCCTCCCCGGCTCCCTCTCCTCCTCCCTCTGCTTCCTCTCCCTGCCCCCTCTCCCTAAGGATGCGGGCCTTGAACTCGCGTCGACTCTCAGTGGCGCTCTAAGAGGCTCGGATCTCGGACATGTAAGCCTCCGACCTACAATTAAGGACCGTGGTTAGTTCGCAAAATCAATGTTTTCAAAAAATGACATGCTAGATAGTAATTAGCTCACTTGAGGTGGTCCCTTCCAATCGCCAGCCTGTCGTGCACCTTGCCCCCTATGTGCTGGTGGATCACTACTGGGTCGAGGGGGGCGTCCTCCTAGAAGCTGTCTGGGCTGTGCACCCGAGTGTAGGCCTCTCGGTAGCGATCCTATGGTTTTTTGAGTTAGACTAAGTAAAACCACAAATCTAATAGGGGTGAAAGTTCGTCCGTGTGTTGTCCATTCTACCGTCAACCATCGTACATCCAACTCTTGTCTTCTTCCATTCCTTTTTAATCCATACAATATAGGTTATCGGAGTTAAGGTGTTGTACACAAGGCTTGAGGAGGCTTCTAAACCTACCCACGAATGCCAGATTGATTACGACTGTTATGGCACCCTATGGATCCGAGATAAAATTTCCATAGCATAACCCTAAGGTTCCCCTGGTTCAACAATGATCGGGGTGCCGTTTTCGGTCCCCCAACACTTATGTTATGCACCGAAGAATCATATAGGGTCATGTCGTCGAAATTTCGTCACGGAAACCACAGGTACCACAACATATCGTAACCAAACCGACATTCGCAGGCTGTCCACTGGGACGACAATCAAGGCAGTCCACTGGACAGTTCGGGAATGCTTTCCACTTTTCGTAATAGAACCGGACTAAACACCTTCCTAGATCCTTATGGGTTGTGATGTTTCCGAACGGGTGACGTACGGCTAGGTGACATTTTCTATCAATTTTTAGCAATTTGTAATAATTTCTACTAATTTCTAATTATTGCTAATTTCTACGGCTAGGTGACGATCCTAATAATTATTACCAATTCATATTAATTTTTAGTAAATCCTAACAATTTCTAGCAATTTGTAATAATTTCTACTAATTTCTGCCTTTTCTATTAGTTTGTATCGACTAAACCTAATACTAATACTAATCCTAAGTCTCGTAAATTTTTTTAAAAATGACAAAATACTGGGGCACACGGGCGAGGTGGTGTGTGTGGGCGTGGCGGGAAAGGGTTGGCTCGTGGCTGGCGCTGCATGACGGCTTGGCCAGGAAGGTGGCGTGGTGATGAGTGAGGTGAGGCAGGCATGGGGGTAGGCTAAGCGGTCTTGGGGTGGGTCTTGACCTAGCGGAGACGGGGAGACGAGGTGGGCTAGGGCGGGTGGCGGCGGCACAGAGGGCTCGGGACTTGGGAAAATGCCCAAGTCTCGAGCCCCTGCGGGTTCAAAACCACCTGCCTCTCTCGACAGCCGTCTACCTCTCTCAACGGCCCTACTTGAGGCTTCCCTAGGGCACAGTCACAACCTACCTCTCTTGATGTCCTCACTTACACTGTCGAGAGAGGCCTTCCTAGGGCACGGTCACTGCCTACCTACGCCGTCGAGAGAGGCCTCCCTAGGGCACGGTCACCGCCTACCTCTCTCGACTGCCCCACTTACGCTGTCGATAAAGGCCTCCCTAATGCACGATCACCGCCTACCTCTCTCGACGGCCCCACTTATGCCGTTGAGAGAGGCCTCCCTAGGGCACGGTCACCACCTACTTCTCTCGACGGCCATGTGTAAACCGTCGATAGAGGCCTCCCTAGGGCATGATCACCGCCTACCTCTCTTGACGGCCATGCGTAAACCGTCGAGAGAGGCCCCTTTGTTCTCCTAAGAACTTTTTTTGCCTCGGCCGTCAAGACACATCTGTCTCAACGACTGCCTTTGACAACCGTCGAGACAGGCCTATGTGTCTCGACGGTTCAGGAGGAAACCGTCGAGATAGATCTCTGACTCGACGGCCCACCTTTCTTAGGCAAACAGTGATCAACCCTAACCCTTTTAATTTTTATAAAAAAATTATATTGATGGTACTGAACGTAACCTTCGATTATATTGCTCCATATGTGACTTAGCATGCTCAACAAAAGTTTGAAAAAATTTAGATGTTCCGAGTTACAGGTTTCCATGTAATAGCCCTAATCGAGTTACCTGTAAGTTTTAGTATATAGAGATGTTCAGAGATAATCATCGGTAGCTTTGTCGGTTCTATCCCACCGCTGTACTATATATTGGACGGATCAAAATCTACGCGGTGACGTGTTCGATACTTTTATTTTATTTAAATTTTGAACAATCCAAACATTTATTGTTAATACATATAAATTATTTTTTCGTCCTCATGGCTCAGAAAAATTTAGAAATTGATTGTAAACTATAAGAATTAATTTTATAATCCTTGCAATGCCAAATTTCATTATTGTAATCCATATTACCATATGTATGAATCTAGTAAAATTTGCAAGAAAAAACCATATACTCTTGACGGCTTAACTCAAGCCATCGAGAGAGATACAATGGCTTGAGTCATGCCGTTGAGAGTGACCCCTAGTGCGCCATCCAGCCGACCTAAATTTCATTTTCGCGCTCAAATGTTCTCGACGGTGACGGGTAAGCTATCGAGAGATATTAACGCCGTCTTTGTGGGCTAGCACCCGTGAGCAAGTAGCAGCCGTCGAGAGATATAGATGTACTCGACGGTTAGACTTTGGCCGTCGAGAGTGATTATCTCTCTCTCTCGTGGTTTCTTGACCGTCGAGAGAGTTTGGCGGGGTCTGTTTTCCGCGCAATTCCTGTAGTGAACATTTTTTTTTTTTTGTTCTACCTAGCTATTTGCATTTTAATGTTAGCATCGAACAAACTGTGTCCATATTTTTTCCATCTTTTTTTTCAGAGAGCTTCTTAAAGGTCCACTGTATTATGCATGTGCTATGACTCTCACTACAGTAATTTTCTGGAGGACATCTCCCATTTCGATCACTGTGATCTGCAATATGTGTGCGGGAGATGGTACCACTATCAGCTCTATTTCCCTCTATGCCATTTTTTTTCTTTCAGTATATGTCTGCCTCTTTGATTCTTCAAGTGAAAAACTTAGAAAAGGAACCGAATTTCTATACACTACTTCGCTGTTTCAGGTGTAGCTGACATAGCTGGAAGGCGATTCGGGCAGGTCAAGCTTCCTTACAACCGCGACAAATCCTACGCTGGAACCATCGCGATGTTCTTTGCCGGTTTCATTGCATCAGTCCTGTAAGCATATGCATATGGTGAACTGAACTGAAGCCTGAAGACGTAGCTGCATATGCTGATCTGAAACTGGCGTTGCTCCATCCAGGTACATGTGTTACTTCCACCTCTTCGGGTTCGTGGGAGAGAGCTGGAGCATGGTGGCCGCCTTCGCTGCCACCTCCCTCGTCGCGGCGGCCGTCGAGTCGCTGCCGATCAGCACGCGCCTGGACGACAACCTGACGGTTCCTCTCGCCGCCGTGCTCGCCGGCGGCCTGCTCTTCTACCACGTTGGCGCCGGGAAGCTGTGCTGCATGAGCGCCGAGGGGAGCAGCAGCAGCGTTTCTGCGCTCGTTCAGATGGCCTTGGCAGGCGCCAGCAAGTAGCCGCCAGCAGAGTTTAGCAGTTAACTTGCTAATTCACATGAAGTGACATTTTTTGTATCTCGGTAAATTATGTTGCAGAGGAAATAAAGGAGGGACAATTTTCAACAAACCTAGCCAACGTCCTACCTCCTACCGAATTGGATTAATGTGTTCTGTTCATGTAAGTTTGACATTTTTTTTCAAGAATCCAATTGTGTTTTCAAGCTCGACTGTGTCACGTCTATGTACCATACTAAAATAGAAAAGCAAATCAAATCAATACAAACACATCCATACTAATTGAAAGCTTCCAAAAATACAACACTAAAATAAGAAATTAGTGTAAATAAATGTAAAATATCTTTACAATGTATAGACCGCTAAATAAAAGGAGTAATGGCTCGGATTGGTACTAGGCCTCATCACTCATTATAAAAACAGCTTTTAACAATAGATATTTGCATTGTGATATGTCAGCGTATGAGTATGACAGGTTGGGTTGGTCAGTGGATAAATAGATTGGAGATTATCTTGTTTTACTTATTTATTTCTTAATTGATTATCTAATATACAGTATAATACAAACATCGAATACAAAACAGAAAAAAGGAAAAAAGAGAATCCCTATATAGAATAGACAAAAATAAAAGAACAGAAAATGAGAAAAAAGAGAAATCCTATATAGAATAAAAAATAAAAATAAAATAATAGAAAATAAAAAAATATAGGTGCCGGTCTACACATCGCAAAACATGAACAGAGACCATGGATACCATCCTTCTCGATAATTAAACAGCTCGATATGTGACAAACCATCGATGTCTAGGTCAGCAGTAGTACGTACTAAAATAAATAATTAACCTAATCGGTGATGTGATTGGTGATCAATATGAGAAGTGTCTTCCAGAATCCCTATATAGAATAGATAAAATAAAAGAATAGCAAAGGAAAAAAGAAAGAAAAAATGAGAAATCGTATATAGAATAGAAAAGGAAAAAAATAAAAGAATAGAAAATGAAAAGAAAAGAAAAGTGAAATCCTATATATAGAACAGAAAAGAAAAAAATGAAAGAATATAAACAATAAAAAATTAATGGCATGCAGGTCTCGAACCTGCAACCTTCGCGTTATTAGCACGACGCTCTAACCAACTGAGCTAATAGGCTAGTCTAGTTACTAATAAAAACATAATTTACAGAAACAAAGATGGGCGGCTGGTCTTGGAATCAGGAAATCATAACCTGCTTTAGGGTCAGTGTGGGCTCAAATCCAGCCCAGCTTCTTCCTCGCGCGGCGGCGGCGGCGGCGGCGCAACACAAAAGCGATCAAGGAGGTGGAGGTGAAGGTGGCCTTACTTAAACCCTAGCACCACAGGCAATGCCCGCCGCCAGCGCCCGGCCTTGCTCAACCCCTAGCACCGCACGACAGACAGAAGCAGAGGAGGACGATGCCCAAATCCAAGCGCAACCGCCCAGGTGAGGTCACCTCATCCCATCTAATTCATTCAATTCCCCTCCTGCTCCATTGATTGATTGGTCTTCACAGTTTGCCTGCCTCGTCTACAAGCATGGATGCTAATGTTAATTTGCTTCCACACTGCTGCTTGCTTGCCTCACCAATGCAATGCTTAACTTTGCCTATATAAAATAAATTCCCAGGGCTGCCATGCCTTTCTCATGAATCCCCACCCAAAGTCATATGCTTTTTCTAATTAATCCATTCTAATTAATCCATGTCATAGAAAATGCAGGAACAATAGCATCCTTTTATTCCTTTTTTAATGCTCAAAAATTCAATTTTTGATGATGGCTGCAATCACCTTATCAAAGGCCAAGAAGAAGCCGGGTTTAGAGCGCAAGGGCAAGGTGGTCACCGATATGAAGAATGCCGTCGAGCAGTACAGCAGCGCCTATGTCTTTACCTACGATAACATGAGGAACCAGAAGCTCAAGGACCTCCGGGAGCAGCTCAAGTCCTCTAGCAGGTAGGTATTGTGGTTAGTCTCTTGCAAGCTACCACCACAATGTTGCTTCTATCCGGATGATATGCTGGATATATAGGAAAGCATTTTAGGCTATGTTTGATCTTGAACCTTATGTTTCTGCCCAACAACGGCAAATGTGCATCTGTTAAGAACATTTACTCTAGGTTCAATGAACACAATTTGCATTTGTTTGCTGATGCATACGACTTGCTTCACTACAGGCTATACTTGAAACCTTAATATGGGGACATCTCTGAATCCAAACCCTCAGCAATAGTCTAGGATCAAGCTAGTGCACAGACAGCGATGAGTCATAACCAAAATGCAGTAAATAAATTGAAATACCGAACTAGGCGACTAGAGGAGGGGTGAATAGGCGCCAAATTGAATTTTGACCCTATTTCTTTGCACCCAACGCACCTCTATCACGTGTACATGCAAAATTCACCACCAACTATGGAAATGGGATGAACCTGCACCGGGGAGAAAGTTTCAGCCCAAAAACCTACCCCTAAACAAACACGAGAATCGCGATTACTTCTAAACCCCTCAATGAACAACCACGAAATTTGAACCGTAGCACGGCAATGGAGTCTACAACTCACGGTTTGAAAATCAAGCGAAGAACATGTCAAAGTTCAGACCTTTATCGTGTCCAAGCCAATTAGGTGCAAAACCAGGCTAAACCTAGAAATCATCCCCATGGGCGCAGCATAGAGGGGCTGTCCATGGGGCTTTAGGGGGATGGTTCCTAGGTCACTTGTGACCCTTTTCCATGTCCAAGAAACCCCCGAAACAAAAGCACGCGAGAGCACCGCGAACGGTGCAAAAACCAAGCAAAATGAGGCAAGAACCAAGCAAACAAGCAAACGAACGTGAATCAAACCATGCAAAGGCTAGGGAAAGGATGGATGAACCTTTCCTTTGCTCAAAACTCAGGTTTTGCACAAAACCCCTTGTACAAGACACATGCCCTCTCACACACACCCACAAGTGGAGGCACACCTAAATGACTTGGATAAACCCTAGCTATCTCAGCTGAAGGGTATTTATATCCTCAGCCCCAACATGGACATAAACACCGGGCCAACCCGAAAGCCCATTAATACAGGTTGCACACACCGTTGCACGGATCTCGATGTGAATCCAACCGCCACCTGTGATTTCTTCGCCTCAAAGCCTCTGTCTCCGCGATATCTCGTGGATATTTCGTGCTCGAGACGATAATCCTCTCCACCGCATCGACTCCGAGTCTGGGCACATCCCGAACCAACAGGACACCTGGCCGAAGACTTATCCATCCCACCTGCACCTGCATCCACACAGACAACCACAAAAATGTTCGTGGTTCCACCACGAACCCAACGCATCAAACCGATAAAAAATTAGGGTTAGAAAGGACAAAAGTCATCCAAAACAGATCCCAGCCCGAAGCTGCACAGTATTGGCCGGACTGTCCGGCTCCTAGCCCGGACTGTCTGGGCAACCCGAAGCTGCGCAGTATTGGTCAGACCATCTGGCTCCTAGCCCGGACCGTCCGGCCATGAGCCCGGACCTTCAGGTTACACAAATCTCCAGACAGAAAGATGGCAGTGTTGGCCAGACCGTCTGGCTTGGAGCCCGGATCGTCCGGGTCTGATTGAGATAAAGAACCATCTGAGGTTCAAAAAATTCTAGAAAAATCCTAAAAATTCCTGGACCTATCTAGATCCTTCTAGAACCTTCCTAGCACATTTTCCCACTGACCAAAAGTCCAGAATGCCTCAAAACTTGCTCAATTTGCAAAACACGCCACCGAGGTGTTTAATTCACCAGAAAATCCATAGTTTACCCAAATAGACCACAAACCCCTCAAACTCTGTTTATATACTCATCACATGGATTCACATAAATAAAATTACATGGTACTACGACCATTGACAATGTGTCTTACAAGCCGTGGAAAACATGAAATAAAACTCCAAGGTGCATTTTTCCCACACGACACAAGCATCCTATCATAATGACCATGACATGTGGGTATCACATGTACCCGTTTGAGAGTCCATGACAAAGCTTCTACATTGCAAGACCTAATAGCAAATCATACCCTGGATTCTTCTTGACTGATACTCAAAGTACCTCCCGATCACCCTAGGTCCTCATGTTGTGTCGGCAGTCCAAGCTTGCACTTACAAGGTACCTTTGAACACATGTCATGCCCCCGCAACCCGATGTTTAGACAAGTATCAACCTCAAGCGGTCTACTTCTACAACCTACAACTAATTATGCTAGGGCTATCCCATACCAAGTGTGTGGAATAGTCATGATAGTCAATCCTTAATTGGCTTGGGCAAAACAGGCACACTACAAGTCCTTCTATTCCATCTGTACCCTCCTTAAGTCTAAATCAATTTTATTTTTCTAGTTTTAAGAGTCATACGACAACGTCTGCTGCCTTTAAATATCAACATCATAATTTGGAATAATATTTGGTAAATAATATCAACCAAGGATTGAAATTGACAAGCGCTCTAAGCATCTCTACCTTACTACACTAAGCATCATATAACGTACTTGCTATAATGAAGTTCTACACTTAATGTAATAAAGATCCATGATTAGCAAGCAATAGCAAAGGTGGGAAAATTTCAAGTAGGTGTTTAACCAACAACCTAAATATTTAAAGGTGTCATTTTTTGTATGCAGCATGCATCTTTATGAAACCTAAAAAATGTTTTGCTCAATGACGAAGACTTGCCTTTGTTCGTGAAAATGGATTGATCTTCGAATTGAGCAGCAGCAACAGTGTCAGATGTTATGCGCGCAAAATGAGAATAATGTATAGGTTGTTGGTTAAATGTCTACTTGCAAGTTGCTCACCTTTGAAAGTGCGAATAATGAATCTTTGTTGTCCAAGTGTACAACTTTATTTAGCAAATATGTTATATGATGCTTAGTGTAGTATGGTATCTTAGCCATGCTTTATGTGGATTTCAGTTCTTCGGTGATGTTATTTACCAAATATTATTTCAAATTATGGTGTTGATATTTAAAGGCGGTAGATGTTGTTGTATGACTTCTGAAACTAAAAAATGAATTGGTTTAGACTTGCACTGGTGGGATGGAGCACGAAAACTTGTGTGTTTGTTTCGCCCTAGTCAATTAAGGAACGACTCTTGTGACTAATCAAATTGAGCAAAATAGTGCAACCACGCGCCTGATGTGGGAGTAGTAAACCACTAGAGGAAGTTGTTTGTCTAAACATCGGGGTTTGTGGGCATAGAGAGTGTACTCTGTGTTCTAAGAGGTACCTTGCAATGTAAACGTTTTTGTTATGCTCTCCTGGGGACGTGTACGTACCATGTGCCCTGGACCATGGTCATCATGGTGGGATGTATTTGTTGTTTGTGTAAACTGTATAGTCTCTACAGAAATGTAAATTGTTTGAATAGCCGTGTCCATGGGCGGGGGCAAATATCAACTTCACATGGTATTCTTGTTGTCCGGGAGCGACGTTCGGTAAATGAGTCATCTGTGGAATTGTGGATGGAACTCATTTCTTTAAAATCTGGCGGATGGAGCCTTATAGTGGTGGCTAGTGGCTAGAACCGTCAGGTGTCACTAGAAGATTGCTTAGTTAAAGTTTTTACATACTGCTTGTTAAAAGATGCTGATGAAGCTAAAACCGGCCTGCATAAACTTTCCAAGGTGAGTTATTCTTTCTCTGGACTAAGTAGGTAGTGTAATCGACACCGTTCTCGTGAGGTTTTGCTGTAAGTAACTTTGCTTTATCTAGTCCCTTGAAGGTGATGCTGGACTCTTCTTTACTAATCTTCCAAGGGATGACGTCGAGAGGTAGTCTCCTTATCTGATATTCTTTGTTTGTACATATGAATTGCGATATTTGTTTATACACATATTGTGGCTATTTAAACATTATGATCATACGTCCTGCATGCAGATTATTTCGAGAATTTGAGGAGCATGATTTTGCAAGCACAGGAAGCTCTGCGACTGAAACGGTATTGTAGCTACTGTTGCTTTTTTCATGTAAATGTTCGTTTCAGCAAAACTAGAGAGACCATGTTTGGCCATACTTGTACTGATGTTACCGAAGACAGTGTTAGGCTTTTGTTGATTCTGGAAATATTAGTAGTAATATAGCTTTGCCACAATGAAGTCATATATCCTCTGCCATCAGAAGTTGCATGATCATGTCTGTGTTTCTGATATAATTTGGTTAAACTAATTTACAACTTTTTGATGCCTCAGGTGGAGCTAAAAGAAGGCCCCTTGGAACAGTTTACACATGAAATGGAACCCTTTCTACAGAAGCAAGGAATGCCGGTTCGCCTCAACAAAGGTTTTTAGTTTCTCCTGCATTTACACACGTGTTTGAAGCTTGCAACCACTATAACGGTTGTAAAGCTTGCCATTGTTGATGCAGGTGTTGTAGAATTAGTTGCAGATCATGTAGTGTGTGAAGAAGGGAAGCCCATTTCGCCAGAAACAGCACATAATCTGTTATGGATAACATATTATTGATTTGCAAAGTCAGATGAATACTTTATTGTGCTAATGCCATGATCATGCCAATGGAATCATATCTACAATTCCTGATCTGTTAAATTCCCCAAGAAATACGTATTCAACCTGTTGCGTGAAATTAGCACCTAGGTTAGCAATTAAGTTTCCAAACTCGTCGGCAGGTGGTTGTCGTTCACTTGATACATAAGTCTTACGCATTCATGCTAACAGCAGAAATTTATCTTGCAGCGCTTGCTTGGGATACAGATGGCAGCATTCCGATTGTACCTTGTCTGCCGCTGGTCTCCTGATGACTTTGAAGTGTACAAAGAAGGCTTGGCGCATCTGCGAGCCGATGAGGCTGATGATTCCTCTTAATCTGGCATACCCAGTATGCAGCGACGCACTTGCTGTCTTGTGCTCTGACAGTTTTTGCTATCCACTGCAGGAATCCGACGTTTTACGTTGGCCACGGAAAAACCGATGTAAATGCAAGTATTTACGTCGGCCGTGGAAAGAAGCCGACAGAAACATGAGCAAAAGACTGTTTCCGTCAACCCGGCTGACGTAAACGGAACATGTGGCGCTGTTTAGGCCGACATAAACAGCGACCCATCCCGCATGACGAAATTTGAAATTTGAAATCCCGCTAGATTCCTGTAGTGATTGTGCGTGCTGCCACGGCACAAGTTATGTATTTCTCTTACCCCATCATTTTGGAGATATTGGGAGGTGTAAGCTTATGGCTATAACATGTCAAGATAATCATGCAAGAGGCTGATCAGTTTTGTTTTTGCTTGCAAGCAGCTAAGCATGCCATGCCACCGCCCATCGTGGACTCGAGTGTGTTTTCCGAAGTTGCAGATTTGTGGTTCAGTCTATAGCCTGAATTGGGTTTTATGCTGAATATAGCTGCTTACGGCATGTTACATAAGTGATTACAGATGTTATTAACTGCTTCTATGCGTACTACTATAGCACCTAGAATCTTGTCGCCACGACCACGATACAGCTCCCTGTTTATGCTTAATTACCTTGAGGCTTGTTTGGTCGGAGGTAACCGAATGAATGGGCAAAGGCTGTGTTTGTTTCATGTTCCTGTATGACCAATTCATCGGTAAAATTAGGTTTTTTAAGTTAATGTGGTGCCAAAATTTGGTAAGGTATGATGGACTATTGTATGGTTTGTTGCTAAATGAGATGGCTAAAAAATCAAATAAATTTGAAAAATTGTATAGAAATATAGAGAGGTAGATTAAGATTTTTGATGCATTTAAAATTTTATTTTATGTGATCTGGACATAGAATGAAATAGATATGAAAATAGAAATATCAACATTTTTTGAAATAAACAAGACCAGATGTTAACTAGGGTAGTGTTTTTTTCAACGATTACGGTTGCGGTTGCATTTAAGCTGAAAATTTGTACCTCCTTGATAAGGACTATCAAGGACATTTGAGGGATCAAAAAATTATAGAAAAATGGTTTTGAGAGATTTAAGAAGAAATAGTAAAATCTACAAAAAATTGATTACCAAACATCAAACATTTGACTTATAAAAAATAACAAATTTTCGGGTTATAAGCAAATGCAAACGCCAAATAAAACACTACCTATTACTCCTAGGTTGCTGGCTCGGCTGACATTATGGCCCACCATAACAGTGACGCTGCCCCTCTGTTCGTAGCATCCGACCACTGAGTGAGTGGTTGACCGCCGGGGCCCAGCACGGTGCTTCAGCGCAATGGCGCGCCAATCCGCAGGCGGAGATTTCCGCGCCTAGAAATTGGCTGCGCGTTGCGTTCATTTGCGGAATTTTTTTATTTAATATTTTAAAAAAAAATTTCAAAAATAGTCAGAGATATTGATAAATAGTAGAAATATGAGCCCGTCACCCCCTAAGGAGGCAATCGCCCCAAGTACGGGCGATAGGTCACCCGACTGTTAGTAGGCTAACGGTCGGGGACATGGCCGTTGGGTGGGCGCCACAGATCGCCTCTTATTAGGGCGATAGGTGGCTAGGGGACCGGGAGCGCCGTGGGAGTGCCGTAAAGCATTGTTTGGCTGGGAGATCTGTTACCCAAAGTACGGGTGATCGCCCCCCCAGGGGTGACGGGCTCCTATTTCTGCTATTTATCAATATTTACGAATATTTTTGAAAAAAATATTAAATAAAAAATCTCCATTTGCGTTGGCGCGCCAAATCTTCTCTAGGTCAAGCCAATTATTGGCTACAGCCAAATGAACCCAAATTGCATTGGCACCACCGAAAATTGCTAAGACAAGGGCATGTCTAATGTCAGAATTATTTTCTAATCCTATTTTACTATTTATCTACTATTCATCTCACATTCACAATCCTATTTTACTATTCATCTAACCCAGTGGTGGACCCAGGATCTCACTAAGTCTCTACTAAAGTTTAGAGCTCTTTTATGGTACACGATGGCAAATATATTAGCACGTAGTATAATTTAGATGTAACCGTATTTTGCTCAAAAAGATCTAACCGTTCGTTTAGAGCGCATTCTTCGTAAAAATATACTATTATTGTCTATGGTAATTTTTAAAAAATTAAAATTAATTTGAGCCGTCGGATCAAGAAAAGTGGATGGGCAACATTCATTTTAATGTACTATAAAATTTCTCAAAATTTAATGCACTAAAACTTAGTGCAAATTTCTCATCATTCTCTAGTCTCTATTCCTAATTTAGTGTAAATACTTATAGAAATAATTATCTAAACAATGATTACAACATATAAAATATAAAAAATTATATAAGGACGAAGTAAGTAAACCTATTCGGGTGTGGCTTGGTCGTCATCTGATACAATGATATCGGATGCGGCCGACGGCGACACCGTGACGTCGTGTGCGATCACTGATAAGGGACACAGCGCAGCTACATGGGCAGAATGCGCATGCATGGCATGCGTGCGCTGGGACGAAGCCGCACAGGGCAAATCACAGAGAGCATGCGTCGCCGTGTTGCGTACTCGCGTTAATGCTTCAAAGCATCGATCCGCCGATGTGTCATCACATATAAGTATACAACAAAATATTTCACAATTTCATAAAAGAAAAACAGAATGTTTCACAAGAGGAGACGAAAATGTTTTAGATTTTTTTATTGAGTGTTTCACAGGAGTAAATAAAAATATTTCACAAGAACAAACAAAAAGTTTCAGCATTGGTTCAAAGATATTTCAATCTCATATGAGCAATGTTCACAAGAGTAAACAAAATATTTTCATAGGTCAATAAAAAATGTTTCACAAAGTAAACAAAAATATTTTACAGAAGCAAACAAAATGTTTCACAAGAGTAATTGAAATGCTTCACGAAGCAAATTGGCAACAGCGCTGAATCCGCTCACCTTGTCGTTATCCAAACTCGCCGGTGCTAGATCTCGTGCAGCTCGCCATAAGGGGCAGATCCAGAGCCCAGAAACAAAAGACCCCACCTTATATAGGCAGTGTTTTTTTTAGCTTATAAGCTGCATTTGCTTATAAGCTACGTTTGCTTATAAACTGAAAATTTTTATTTTGGTACAAGTCAAACGTTTTGATATTTGGTACCTAATTTTTGTAGGCCTTACTATTTCATTAGAAAGCTCTCAAAACTATTTTTCCATAATTTTTTAATTCCTCGGATGTTCTTATCAAGAAGATACAAATTTTTAGCTTATAAGCAAATACAGTTTATAATCTGAAAAGAACACTGCCATACTATTTGAAACTTCCCACACAGGCACAGCGGTAGACCAGACCCCTCACGGTCTCAACTCTCAAACCCTGATTAATTCTTCAATCCTCTCACGACTCATGGGCCGACGGCAAGTGGGCGACAGCGGACGGCCGTGTGCGTGCCGACGTTCGGAATTGCGGGTAGGGGTGGAAATTTAGCTCGAGCTCACGAGCAGCTCGGGCTTGGATCGGTGCCGGGCTCGGCTCGTGCTCGGCTCTTGACTAAACGAGCCCGAGCCGAGCCTCGTTCCTGGCTCGCAACCTATACTGAGCCCGAACGAGCCAGCCCAAGCTCGCTCGTGGCTCGTTCGTGGGCACGGCTTGGACGACGCGGGCGCAGCCTGAGCGGCACGGATGCGCTCGTGTCTTGGGAGGCGGGTTGTGGGGCCGACGGAGAGATCGAACGGGCGGCAGCGGCAGGGCGGCAAGAAGGACGATCAAGGGCAAGCAATGACCGGGCCATGCTCGGCTTGGTAGAAGTAGAAGCAACGAGAAGGCATGGAGGAGATGGGAAACAAGAAGTAATTGGATAGCAGCACATGGAGCCAGAGAAAAACACGAAGAAGAGAGAGAAAGAGAAAAGTGGAGTAGATGGGATAGGAGGCACAGGCGGTCAGGCCAAAAGAAAGAACAGCCAAGCCTCGGGAGAGAGAAAGAGAGGTAGAGAGGGAGCTCAGGAGAGGCCACCAGATTTTTTACTTTTTTCTTCGGGCTGCGTGTTCCTCCTCCTCTCCAATCTAGCTTCTTTTGTCTTTGTTCCTCTCCCGAGATGCACTCCATCTGTGTATCAGCCTGTGCGTGCTCGTCTCCGTCCGTGCGTGCTCGCCGAGCCCCTCGGCCAGCCCAGGTTCGCGAGCCAGCTCGAGCTTCGGCCGAGCCCGAGCCGAGCTCCACTACGAGCTCGTGCTTCCGAGCAAGCCGAGCCGAGCTGGCTCGTTGCCACGACCGAGCCCGAACGAGTTGGACCGAGCTCGCTCAGGCTCGACTCGTTTCCACCCCTAATTGCGGGCTACAGCTGGTCGCGTCGAGGCTCCATTAGCAGTACGCGGCTAGCCGGTCGGCCCAACCCAACTACATTGTTAAGGTGTTGGCTGCTGCTAGCTTGCTATTGCTAGCTGCACTTCTGCACGGTGAGTCACCGAGACATTGGTTTCTAGAGCCATTGAGGTCTCAAGAGTCAAGATTCAAGTAGTCAAGTGAGGAGGATGGATTGCTTTCAATTTTCTTGATTTATGCCCTTAATGGTGAATACTAATTTGGTAACATTACAAAATTGTACTGTAGATCACTACTTCAATTTTTAGTTATGGATGACGCTATAATAGAGCGTTTTCAAGATATGAAGACCCATGAAATTGTTTTGAAGAGTATATAAGTTTAAGGTAGTCTTTGTGTGATTTTGGTGATTAATGACAAACACCAATTGATGACAATGTTCTTTACGAGACAAATATACTTTATTTGTTATCATCTCTTTAGTCTCAACTTAGATATAAAGATTTGTTCATTCAAGCAAGGTATATATTGTAAATCTAACGATTGCTTGATTTAGTGCTTGACTAATGACAAACCTCTAATATGATATACTACTATGAGACTAACAAGTTCATTACCAAGTTTATTCTAATCTCATTCTTATAGAGAAATCCTTTATGTCAAAATGGATAAGGTATTCATCCTTTTAAGATATGTCTCTATGTAATTAACTTATGAGACTAACAATTTGGTTGATGGATCCTTTTAGTCTCACATATACAAATAGGATAAATATGCGAAGTCGAGGTATGCAATTTGGTATCCCACTCATATCTATTGTTGCATTCCTCTTTTACAAACACATGTTGAGCTTCAAATGTTATTTGAGTGAATTTATCCACATTGCCTCATTCCATATCTATTTGTGCATAATTATCTTGTGAGCTCAATAAATGTCAAGTGTTAAGCTTCTCCTATGTACATATTAATATAAAGTCTTTGCATAGGATGCACATTAGAGAACTATCATATGTCAAGTGTTGTCATCTATGTTGAGCTTTATTGTGAAACACTTGTGGTGCTTAACTGACCATGAATAACAATTATATTCTCGTCCACTGAGCTTTTAGGACTAATGCCTTTCATGAGGTGATGTGAAGAGGATTAGGTCTGGGGGAGGTGAATGACGGCTACGTGGCGTTAAGGGGTGATGACCAAGTTCAGATAAATAAGACAGCGAGTCACCGAAGGTTGATAACAAGATCGAGGTCGATAGGACAAGAGAACCATCAAGGGGATGGTCGAGCCAAGGTCGGTGAGATGGAGAAGTTATCAAGAACAATGGTCGAGCCAACGTTGATGAAACGAATGCATCATCGCATTTTGGAGAATGTTGTCAAGTGAAGAAGGAATCAAGGATGATGGTCAAGTCAAAGTCAATACGATGAGAGGATCGCCAAAGATTGATGACGAGGTTGAGACCGATGGGACGGGATGATCGTCAATGAGGATGATCGAGTCAAGGTTGGTGAGACGGAGAAATCGTCAAGATTTAGGGTCGAGTCAAAGTTGATAAGATAAAGACATCATATCAACTGTGCTTGCATTATGAAGCGGTTGATGGAGGATCACAAGCTTCAAGAAGATGTGCAAGGCGAAGGTATGGCTAGTGTAGGGTTAAGGATGTTCCCTAGTCTTTTACCGGTCTTGGTGGTTGGTGAAAAGACTGGGTTTATAGGATAATTGTCGTACTATTAAGAGAAATCCGGATTGGTGTTGATCTGATTGGTTCCTAGCTCTCGGGTGATGCACATTTACTCCTAAACCCTAGTTGAGCCTAGTGAGGTGTCAGGGTGTCGTAGGAGTGAGCAAGAGGGGTTCTGGGAGGTCTCCAGACTTAGTGGGTTTCTTCGGATCAAACGATATCTTGGTAATAGAGAGTTCATAGTGTTAGACAATCTAAGGCCAAACAGTTCGAAGTAGGTTCAGGCTAAAAAAAGAGGAAACAGATTGTTGGTAGTATTGGGTGGACAGTCTGCACTCAAATGACAATTTGGCCAAGATCGCCATTCAAGCCTGCATCCGGCCAGGCTAGATAGTCAGGGAGGCTTTTGGTAGTTATTTTGAAACAGTCCGGGATTTTTTCAAACTATTTGCGAACTACTACCATTCTTCCAATGGCTAGTTTTTCAGATCTAGGGCTTTTTAAACCCTTGAGTAGCTCCTTTGTGCTATAGCTTTGGGGGCTTGAGGGTTGGTTTTGCTGAGATTTTAGGTGTGTCCTAAAGTGTGAGAAGTGGTAATAAAGGGTGAGAAAGAGGAAGAGCATCATATTGGGTGGATTTAGTGAAAGCCTAGTGAGAGGAGTGAGTGACCAAGTGAGTCTTTTGTGCATCACTTTTGAGCTTGATCAGGTGCAATCAAACGGCTTTGGATTTGTTATTCTTGGTGCTTACCGGCACCTAGACAACGTGGGAGGTGTCGTGCGCCGGTGACCTTCTCAAAAATCGTGTGAGAAGACCTAGGCAAACCGTGTGGGTGGAGTTGGTGCTTGCCATCTCTGGAAGGGAGAAACTAGCAACCACTAGTAGAGAAAGGGACGATTGGCTCGAAGAGGGAGCCGTTCCTTGCGAGGATCAAGCCTCAACATGGATTAGGGGAGACCGACAAATCTCCGAGCACCACGAGAAAAAGCCTTCGTGTCACTTGTAGTTTGCCCCTTATGCTCTTATATTCATTATCATATCTTGAGATGATTATTGTGTTATCTATCCTCTTGCCATTTGTTGATTACTGCTAGCTCCTATATTGAACTTGATCTTACAGATCCTTGAGCTAGTGCTTAGTCCTCATAATATTTATTTAGTGCTTAATTGTATATCTTGATTGCCTAGTTGTATTTGTTTCACCCCACTCTAGGAGTGCTATCATATTGACATATTACCTATATTCAAAGAATTTATCTTTAACTTCCGTATTTATTTAAGTTTTGGACACAATTGTAAAATTGAAGAGAGTAAAATTTTGAGAAGCCCAATTCACCTCTCCCCCTCCACCCTTTTAGGTATCCGGTTCCTTATAGAGTAGTGATTTAATTTCATTGCATATTATGCAATATTTATATCATGAAAGACTTTATATGAATCATTTATGCTGTAATTAATTTTTTTTGGTTTATGGTCAAATTTTGTGATGTATGCTACTATTGTATGACAGTGGAAAATTTTCCATATAACCGTGCACGACTAGTTTTCAAATTCTGGATCTGCCACTGCTTACTGTCAACAGCGATGACATCCCACACAGTCCGTCGTCACCCCACGGCCATAAGAAGGGAAGCAAGTGGATGGGAGCGTGCCCACGTCCGGGTGTAACGGACGCTCGGCGTGACGCAAAATCAGAAAAGAAATTTAGGTGGGATGGTGGTTAGTAGTTTTATGGTCAGCTCTTACCATTTCAAACGCATGGTGAGATGTGAATTGTCTAAAGTATTCATCGATTCCCTCTCTGCTTCCGCGTTATCCCCTTTTCTTTATAAGACCATCCATATCAGCTACTCTATATATTTACCACTCTATAACACTATTCACTACTCTCTTTATACAACACTCTAAATTTCTTTCACATTTTACACTACACTCTAAAATATTCTTTCCCTACACCAGCTACTCTATTCCAAACTACAGTATTATAGAGTATCTGCTACGGATACTCTAAGACCCTATTTTCTGTTAATTCTCTCTCCTCTCTTTATCTTCCCTCCCTGTCCACCCTATCTACCTACATTTGTTCGTCTGCTGCTACCATCCTCGGTTCTGCATCTCGCCATCGTGGCCTCGCCTTCCTCGCCGCACAACCAGCATAACGATGCCACCGTCGACCCCGTCACTCTCTCTCTCTCTCTGTGTTTTGATCAAGGGGAAGGATTTCTAGCTAGGTTTCTGTCAGGGTTTTGTCAAGCTCACAAACAAGGTTTTTTTTTTTTTTTTGTCAAAGTGGCAAATCTTTGTGTGTGGTTTCCGGTAGTCGCGAGGTTTTCTCGTGGTTTCAGTCAATGCGCGGGTGTTTTTTATTTTTTGGCAAAGGAGGTTTCAGATGAGTATGGGATTTCAACAGGTTTCTGCAGGGGTTTCGAGAGCCAACTTGGTTCCGTTGGTTGCTTTTGTCAAGGTTCCCTGTGCTGTGCAGCTGCGCATTTTTTGTCATGGCGCAGTGTTTCATGCAAATAGCAAGATTTCCGGTGTGTATGGGGTTTTAGACTGAATAGCAATATTTCCAGTGAGTTTATCTAGCACTATCCAACGCAGTGTACACTGCAAGGACAAAATTAATCGAGATGATTTGGCATGCTGTGAGAAGGGAAAATTAACAATAATTGCAGTTCATTAGTGGGGAGTTGACATGATAGAACTTAGTCAGATGCCATCGAGCAAAAAATGTGGTTGTTGCAGCAACAGGAATGGCTTGAAATGATGATGAGATGGGAGATTGAAGATCTGTAGCTTTTTTTTTCCCCCTTTGTGAAGCTGAAGGGGAACCCACTGCGATGGTTGACATTGGACGCTGTTGTGATCAATAAGTCAGTACTGTTGTCTGGGCACATGTAAAATGCTTCACATATGCAAATTAAGGTTAGTGTATATAATTTCTTGGTCAACCTTCCTAGATGTGCATACATATGAAAGACTCAATCGAAAGATTGAAGTATTCACTCGGAAACACCCCACCTAATTTCTGATATATTTTGTGGCCTTCGCAACGGAAGTGACAAGGTTGCCAACATGTGTAGATGGACTGAGTCATGCATCTACTTTACCTTATGACCAGCTTATGGTTTACTAATCATTTTCATTTCTCCAAACCAAATGTTTTAACTTGTCGAAACTTTTTATTGAATATCTCAGAACCTCTTTAGAAAGCTCTTAGCCCAATCAAACCAAACATTCATGCTTCTCTAAGACGCTTTTCAATTATCTTGAATAATAACATTTTCAGCTCGGCTGTTCCGCCACGGCTCATCTCGGTAAGGAAAATTTATATTTAGCTTGGCCTCAGCAGTGAACACAGCTAGTAGACATGCACGATCATATCTCAATAGGTTCTCAAGATATGATGTGACGACGACGGCTGTGCGCAGCTCACCGACGTGTCGGCGTCAATGGTTATACCGCGGCGGTGCCGGCGGCGGCTGGTTGACGACAAGATTGACAACAAGATAAAATTTACTCCAATTATTAGAAGTTTAATTAGAGGGAAATTAATGGAAGAACGAAAGACGCGGAAGTTGAACTGGCATTGCACATGCATTGGTATTTGCCAGAGGACACAGAAGCTTCTTATCGTCAACGCAGTGCATCCATCTCTCTAGCTATTTATATATATGCTTTGTTCCCCGCGCAAACTTGCACCCATGCAATATATATACTTGTATACATATATATCCCATCTACTATATCTTCATCCTAAAGAGATTAATGGCGGGCATGTCATCGTCGGTGTTCGCGGCCTTCGACAAGGACGGCGACGGCAAGGTGTCGGCGTCGGAGCTGCGCGGCTGCATGGCGGCGGCGCTGGGCGAGGAGGTACCCGAGGAGGAGGCCGCGGCGATCCTGGCGGCGGCGGACGCGGACGGCGACGGGCTGCTAGACCGAGAAGAGTTCGCGAGGCTGGCGCATGAGGCGGAGGGCGACGACGACATGCTGAAGCACCGGTGCCTGAGGGAGGCGTTCGGGATGTACGCGGCGGAGGGGGAGGAGATGATCACGCCGGCGAGCCTGCGGCGGATGCTGCGCAGGCTGGGGTCGCAGCAGCTGGGCATGGACGAGTGCAGGGCCATGATCTGCAGGTTCGACCTCAACGGCGACGGCGTGCTCTCCTTCGACGAGTTCAGGGTCATGATGATGGTCTGATCTCTGACCTCGATCCAGCCATGAGCACATGCTGCAGTGTCCATCCATGTACTCTTGGTTCATCGATCATATGTTCAAATCATCGATATTTCATTCATTCAATTCAATTCATTTATTTTCTTGTTTGGGAAACTAAGCCCCTGTACCCGTCACATCCCAGCAGCGAAATCAGACAATTCCAGTGGCTTCCTCGAAACATCGCAGAACCTACTGTTTTCGTGGCAGTCATGATGTGCACGCGGACGTGGAAAAGGCACGAATACGGACGAATGTTGTTCTTTATATATTCTAAACAATATTTTTATCACGCATTCAAAATCAATATAGATACGTATACAATTTTCCGTGGTACGGTACTGGCGGATGCAAATCGGCGCAGATAAATTAACGGATACTACGCACATGGATAGTAGGCACAGAAGAAAATACATACCTTCGTTCTAAAAGAAGAATTTCACCAACAAAACAATCAAATTATGCTGCCTATTAGAGGATCATTTATCCTCCTTAATAGCATAATGTTAAATTCATATTATATATTAGTCAACGACCAGAAAATATCAAGTATATTTATGTGTATCGGATATCTATTTTGTCTAAACAAAAGGGTATGGATCAATATTACTCTTCCAACACCCTAATCCGTATTCCATGTAACTTTCCTGCGGATTAAGGACCGTTCTTTTCGGCTTATCTTATTTGCTTATTTGACTTTAAAATAGTACTTGAAGCCCATTTTTTTTGTGATATAGGTAATAATTGATTTTTTAATATTTATTTTTGTGTACTGTAAAATTTCTCTAATAATTACCTCCTCGTTGTCACCTTATGCATGTCTAGTACCAGTATCCAGCATGTTGCGTCGTCAATTTATTCAGCCTGTATGGAAGACTAAAATTTCACAAGAAATGATTAAAAATTCTTGCTTTATAAACCGTACATTAACTTGCGGGGAGGTGCGAGCAGGAAGGTACTTCTTGTGGTCCGTATGAGCAACTAGCGAGAAGGTACAAGTACCCATTGGCTGAGGACTGGTCTCCGTCACCTTTTTTTAGTTGACCGACTGACGGCTAGTCTATCCAGTCTCCATCCTCCCTTAACTGCAACTTCTTGTCAGGTCGGATGGGAGAAATTTCCATTCAATTCTAGAACGGATGCGGTGCAATCTACGCTGCATTTACAAGCAGCTGACATCTCCAGTGATATGAGAAGGACACGAGCAACTTCAGCGAAATTCTCTCTCTGGCGGCTAATTAGAAATTACCGGCCATCCAATGTCACAAGCAGCGTGCAGCGATCAGCGATCTTCCCCTGTTTGTCTGTCTACGCTGAATCCTGTACACGACACACATCTATGAGCATCACCAGCAGCTTTCCTAAATTCAGATCTCTATATCTCTTACCTAAACCATTATTCATTTTCTATATTTTTATTTTATCTAGCAGAGTCTATCCTTGAAAAAATATGGAGATAAGAGCGAAAATCTCTAAATATAGAGACTAACAGTGATAGAACATACAAATAAAGACTCTACTGGACTTGCTCTAAAGAGCTGCGTAATTGTAATTACCAAGCAACTGCTCAAGAATCCAACATGTGTGTATATATTTGTAATTACCAAGCAACTGCTCAAGAATCCAACATGTGTGTATATATTCTCGAGTAGCGAATGATGCAGAACATACCATGCACATCAACGCAGGTCACTGATACGATCAAAACATTCAATTTCTCCGGCATAAGCATTCCAGGTACAGGAACAAACCACTGGACAGGAGGGCGTGATACTAATGGGTAACACACAAATACAGGCAGTGTTTGTGTTTATGGCTGACAGCACCAACACGAGGTGATGGCAAGTGTACATGCACGATGTCTACAAGCTTTTATCACAGAACCTATACAAATGGTACCAGTCTCGTCTTACAATCCCACTGAACTGAGGCTAATCATCCGAATCCTATCCCATCGTTCCCAGTAACATTTAGCAATTAACTCAAAACTCGGCTACAGAATTTACTCGCCAAAATTGTCCTGGTACCAAAAGAATATTAAATTCAAACCAATAGCCCAAATCTACAAGTTGAAAGATGCCTCCGTATCCTCAAGTTTTAACTTCTGCATAAACTGAAACAATTGGTGTCATTCAAAGCACTTCACAAGTCCACCTTAAGAGGATAACTCAGTAGCTTCCCATTGGAGGCATCCCGTAAGCAGGCATCGGACCAGGACCCATCGGAGGCATACCCATTCCACCCATTGGAGGCATGCCCATTCCACCCATACCTGGTACCGGCGGAGCAGGCAAGGCGAGTGGAAGCAATTGAGCGTACATGTTCTGCACAAAAGAATTCAACTTGTCATGCTGGCTATTTAAGCATGGATAAGATGTTGCTGGATAAAAGAAGAGAACTTTGATTACCTGCTGAGCAACAAGGTCCTTTTCCTCCTTCTCTTTAGCTTTAACTTCATTCTGCGATTCAATTCTGTCCTTTACCAACTCATCCACCTTGCTTGTGTACTCACGGATGAACTGCATACGGTAAGTGAATGTTATTATAACAAACTGTATATAAATAAATGTTTGTTCCACACATACAGACAGAAACAAGATACCTGTAACAGATAGGGGAAAGCAAAGTCCAACATGTTGTTCATCCATGCAAGCTCAAGAGCAACATCCGCACGAATCAAGTCGTAGCAAATGAAGAGGCAAGAAGCAAAACATTCTTTCTTTCCCTGCAATACAGAATCAGATATGCTTACTGATCAGAAATGCAATACAGCATAGACAACCACTGCTGCCTAAATAATACAAATCAGATGAGTTCTCTGGTGTATGCTGCCTAGAGACACTGGATGCAAGTGTCCGTGCCACATGATACTCAAGTTAGAAATCTTAGAACTTTATATTTACAACACAAAACAAGGAAAAAGGAAAACATGGCTTGCAATTCTCCAGAAAAGAAGGCAATATTATTACTACACTCTAAAACTCGTTACTTAATTCACAAAGAAAATAGAGTGGAATGGATTCTAACAAACCTGCTCGATAAAATAGACGAGCAAATCTTCCGACAGCTCACGGTCACCAGACTGAGAGCATGTCTCCATGCAATCCTTGTACATATTGTCTTTCTTTGACAGTGCAATAGATTGCTTCCATCTGCCAGCTTTCTTGTAAATGTAGGTGGCAATCCTCCTCATCTCCAGCAACTCATGCTTCTCAAGCTGATAAAAAATTGCAGGCGCTAGTTATAAAAACAGAAAGAACATCAACAAGCATTACATGTTCATCTTTTCTTTAAAAGATTACCTTCTGGGCAAGACCAATCTGATCAAAGTTATCATGCATGTCAACTGATTCACGGAGCCTCTCATAGTCCTCCTCTTCAACATAAAGCTCATTCAAAGCTTCATTAACAGCAGAGACATTGTTGCTTTGAACTGCAACCATATAAGGTTTCACAAGGTGCAACTGACCAGCCTGTATAAGAAAGCAGTTCAAAAATTCAGAATGGGAATAAAACTGGGACACGAACAGAATGCCCTGTGAATATACGGCTAAAAACTTACAAACCTTGCGCATTATGTCTACAACTCTTGTATGGTCCAGACGAAGTGCAAGCACATTGAGAAGATCGTTGATCAGATCAGGGTGCTCTTGCAAATAGAAATGTACTGCCTTGTAGTATAGCTCAACATTTGCAACTTTGACAGCAACATCCTTAAATTGCATATGATCCCATGCATCTGGAGAATGGTTCATAATAGTGGTGGCAGCGTTGTCAAATTCATCATATTGTATGTATAGGTAAGTAAGCTCCTTCCAGTGCTGTTGTTCATCACAAGCACGGATAAGCTTAGGAATGTTGAGACGGGTGGAGAAAAGTTTGATGTGTTCCATGAGCTTCTCAGGACGATATCTAGCATACAGGACTCCCAATTCTGTAAAGATACCCATGTGAGCACGTTCCAGTCCAAGACCACTCTCCATGAGAGAAATAAGTTCATTGAAGCATCCTCTGTTCTGGTAGTATTCACTGACTTCTTCCAAGTCATCAACCTAAACAAATTTAGACATCTCAGAAGGGATATATACAACAAAAGGTTCATCATAAACAATAATAATACTAAGTATATGTTTTAGCTTCAACATGAAGCTCCAAGTTATATACCTGAACAATGATATTGAGACCACATATTTGCGCTAGACGGAACTCCTCAGCATCAACACAAGCAAAGCAGACCTCCTTCCATGTCTTAGCGCTGTTAGCCTTGCGAGCAGCATCAACAGCGCCTTGGAATTGCTTCAATTTAACGAGGGTGACTGCTAGCTTAGCCCAGTTCGAAATAAAGGCATAGATAATCTTTGCAGCTTCATAAAGCTCTTCATCATAGAGTCGGTCACCGACATTTTGGAGATTGGCAACATTTGGCATAAGAATAAACTCTTCAATGTCACTGAGCCTATCAATTTTAGCATATGAAAAGATGAGTTCTCCATCGACTTTGGGCTCCCTTGCCTTTTGCCTTACCATCAATAAGTACTTGACTAAATCATCATATACATTGGCTTCCTCAGCAGCACGGATGACATCAAGGAAATGTGTTGCATCATCTGCACGAATGAAGGATTCAATTGCTTCACTGACCAAGCCTTCACGCAGTTGGGCCTTAGCAACCTGGCTCCATACAGCATCTTCTTCAACACGGAATGCAAACTCTACAGCCCTTTCTATGCTTTGGATGTTATCCAATAAAACATTGACAGCCTGCACGTTTAGGTTGAACTTCTTGAATATGGCAAAAGCCTCCTCATACAGTTGTGCTTCAACAGCTACTTCTCCAACAGCAGGCCCATCAAAGTTGTCCAGTCTGTTAACATAGTCCATGACCCTGGATGGGTCAGCCTTGATGGCTGTCAAGATGAGCAAGTTCTGAAGATTAAAGTTTCCACTGAACGCAGAATTCTGTAGGACAATCTTTTCAAGCAGTTCGATCAGTTCATGAGGAAGGTCAGCTGTCATGAAAGCCTTAACAGCAGCTGACACTTGCTCAGGGCTCTTGCTTTCAGGCAATGCGGTAGAAACCACTTGGTCGATGAGCTGCCTTCTATATTCATTTTCAGGTTGTAGAACTTTATCCCACAGATCACCATCCATTCTTTCAACCACATACCTATAAGTCACATGATTTGAACATGTGAACAGTCGTGTAAGCTGCTACGGATAAAAAAGATACAAAACTACTACACATCAGAAGAACAAGAACTACATACCTAGCTTGCAGCTTGAACAGTGAGTTTTTGTTGGTAACATTAATAAGTTCATCGTCGCACTGTCCACGTCTGTAGGCAACAACAGCTAGTGTAGGATCACGCTTTTCACAGTACTTACCCACCACACGAGAGTCATAAAATGGATTGGTAGTAAGGAAATGCTCTGGGTTGTTGTTGCTGTCAATGATAATTTTCCCAAGAGCATTGTGGACATGCACGTCTTGGCTACCCTCACTCACTAAGTGCTCCAAGAACTGTGTCAGCAGCCGTAGGCGATTCCTGATTAAAATATCAGAGAAATTAGACCAACAGGGAAAGTGGGTTTATGTGTGGACATGGGAAGTACAGCGTTAAGAACTCGAATCGAACCTCTTCTCGCATTCATCGACAAGTGGCTCAACAGGAAGGAGAGAACGAACAGATAGAATCAAACCCTTAATGAAATCTTCAGGGCACTCATCATCAAGTAGCTGCCCCACTACCAACGGAGCATTTCCAGGGTTCACCTGCAAACCGGACAAAGGGGAATAGTCATTCATATACTCATATTTAAGGAGTTAAACTAAAATATCACTGCATTCAAAGAGTTACATACTTTCTGTACATAGCCTTCAATATACCGGAGCATATTATTTGTGTACAGATAGTGAGTAAGATCTGGAACAAAACCAAAGCGATCGCAAACATTAATCAGTGGGCGAGCATCAGGTAGTTTTGCTTCCATCAAAAAGTTCTTCGTCTTCTCAGCATCATAGAAATTGGACTCTCTTGTTACACGCTCAACTTCTTTGATCTGTCCAGTCCTTGCAGCTGCTTCTATGTATTTGAAATGGATGTCTGGATCTTCACTGTTACATGTAAAGAAATATAATATCAAGGGGTGTCACATTAAGAAGATAGCAATTGAAACAGACCAACAACAGAGGTAACTACCTGGAGCTCAAATAAGATCCCAAGAAAAAGTAGAGGCCTTCATAAGATTTGAATTGTTCAAATAGTTTTATGCAAGCGTCAACCCCTAGCTGCTCAGAGTATTCTTTTGCAGCCTGCAGATGTGTCACAGGTTTTAAACAATTAGAACCAATAAGAAAGAAGTGACAAGAAAAGAAAAATTAAAAGGAAGCTGAGAGGGATTACCTGCACAACAATTTGTAGATTTCCTCTTAGATTGACCAGTAGAAGGTCCTTCATGCACTCTAATGCCCATTCTCTTGAAAGGGTGCCAAAGAACTCAACGAGTGCCTGTGTAAGATCCTTGTTAATGAATCAAATAATAACAGACATAGTAAACATAACTGAACAGAACAAACCTGTGGCTCAATGGCGTGGGTATTTACAATGACACGCTTGATATCAGGTAACTCTGTGTAATGCTGCATCACAATATATTGATTAAAATGAGAGCCAAAGCAAATAGATCAACCAAAACCGTGCAAAGAAACTGACCTGGAGGGCTCGCAAGTACAACCCAGCCTTTTCACACAGCTGGGCAATACGAGGGCGATCATAATGACTGAACATACCATTAGCAAGGATGGCATCGGCAACATTTGGGTAAGTCACCAAGTTGATCTCCAAAACCTACAGTGTATTCAGAAAGCTACTGAGCAATGATATAAATAGAAAGCATGACCATTCAGATTCAAAGAAAAACTAAATGTTTACCTTCGTTTGAAGAAAAGCATGCTCTGGCAAATCTGGTTTCAGAACATCCAGCAGAAAAGCTGTTGCCTCCCGTATCATGTTTCTCTGTAAACAAAAGACATTAGGCAAGACATACAACCCAATCTCAGGGGCAAAAGCAATATTAAAAACCAACAAAGCATTGACATGAATAGAAAGATTACCTGGAGGAAGAGATCAGTTATAGTATTGTAATCCACTGGGCAACCCCCTTCCATTTGCGACATCATGAGAGCAAAGTTGACAGCTCCCTGTTAGGAAGACATGATATACAGTTATGCAAAGATGTCTTAAGGTCAAAGAACCCCACAACCAAGTATCTAACGTTTGACAATGGCCCAGTTTTGCTTAAACAGCATATTACCTGTGGATCTGTACGTAAGATGGTCTGGAGGAGGAACAAGTAATCAGGAGTGTATCCAACCTGGAACAACAACAGTTTTAGACTAACAGCACATGTCAAAGCTGAATTAAGGTCTAGCAATCCAAAACAAGAATGCAAAAGCACCAAAGCAATACCTGCTTCGAATATATAAGGATCTTGTCAAACTCCCTCCTTTCAGCAAAAGCAGCAACAACTTTAGGGGTTGCCCTGGCCTTTATGTATATTTTCAGTGCAAGATCATTGTCTACCGTCTACACCAAAGATTACCAAGTATTAATTAGTGAATAATTCAGACAAGCCAAGTGAACAAAAACTACAAAAGAATAACAAAATCTATACAATCAACAAACACAGCATACCACCCATCTTACCTTGACAAGATCGCCTAGCTCTTCACTGCACTCCAACTTGTCCTCTGCCAACCAATTTTCCAAAAGGTTCTTTTTGTTCTGATTGACAACAAGTCGAGATAACTCGAGAGACTCGTAAGCATTGAGCTTCCCTCGAGTTAGCAATGTGCCAAAGTACTGCAGGAGGGGAGGTGTTTGCCCCGCTTGAACAGGAACACTCTGCATTTGAAGCACACAAACGACAAGTCAGTCTAGCACTTGTAATAACGATAATGCTCTCTTTGCAATAGTATCTCTTATTAAATAATACATTCAAGTAACAAATGACAAATAACTACCACGAGTTTTTCTTATGCAGTCATTTTGCTGAAATTTATATGGTACGAGACAGACTCATCTCTAGGGCTAGCATAGGAAGCACGCTTCATAAATTTAGTAATTTACACAGCTGGGGCTATGAAAGATGTCTGGCACAATTAGGTGAATACAAAGGTGGCAACCAAACTGCGAGGCGGTAAATAAGCATTAACAGGTGCATAGGCAAAAAGACCATAAATGCACCTGAAATTTTGCAACAGTCTCTGGAGTTCGCAGAAGACCCTGAGGAGATTCTGCAGCCAGCTCAGCTGCTTCCTTGTACTTTGTTTGAGCAAACAATTCCTGGAATCTTTGCACAACCTGCGATTCAGAATATTACAAAAAAACTTTTATTCTCTGCACGTTAAACAGATATAGAAAAGGTAAATCCGGGAAAAAAAAACTTTAGCTTTATGGCCAGTATAGAGTATTAACATTTGCACAATTGCAAAGGTAATGATGCACATGGTGTTCATGAACCACTAGAATACCCACATCAAAAGCAATAAGCACTTCATAGACACCGAATAGAGAAAAATATGGTCACTAGAACTAGATGCACGTAAAACCAATTAGTGCCAACTGTCAAAGTGACCTAATAAGCTAAACACGATATATTTAACTACAAAAATAAAGGTGTACCAAGATTTGATTAAATAAACAGTTTTACAAGATAGAAGGGCTCATTCTAGAAAATTCATAAACATGTTGGCCATATTAATCTTATCAAGAAATTTACAACACATAATTCAACAATCTAGAAGGACCAAGTAGTTTACTAGATAGGTCACCAAACACTGCTTGCTACCAAAACTAATTAAAAAATAAAGATTTATGCAAAAGCAATGGACAGCAGGTGAGTTCCACAAATGTAACAATATCATCTACAAAAGCATAGAAGTGAAGGTTCTTACCAAGTTCTCTGCCCCAGGAAGATTAGCTCTCTTGGCAAGATTCACAGCTAGCTCAAGATTGTTTAACTGCATGCACCAAAATAAGTTAAAAAAAATGTCTAGCATTTACATCAGCCAATGAATTGGAGGTGTGTGTGACATCATACTTGACCGCTGACAAAAGGCACAATGGTTGCATCATTAACCGTGGCATGTAAGACCTGCCCTCTTCTATTGATGGCATAAAATCCACCAGTTGTAGAAGACTCTGCTGTCAAGAATATTGGATCTGGACTGATTCTATTCCTATAAACTGCTGCAGCAGTTTCCAAGTCATATACAAACAAAAGGCCGAGTTTTGTAATTACATAGATAAGGCCATATTTCTGTGAGATCTGTAATCAGAAGATAAAAAAACAAATTAGATCTATTATGTGATAACTAACAGCACACAATTCCTTTGGGCCCTAAAATATTCACCTGCATGGCTACAGGAAAATCATCCTGAAAATCCGGAGGGAAGAAGAGATCAGATTGTTTCTTGGAAAAGCCAGGTTTCCCTGAAATGGATCATTCAACGAGAAAAATTGAGAACAGGTGAATGAAGTGTAAGAAAATATAATTTCGTTTTTTAATGGCAGTGCAAAACACTAAAAAAACAGAAGTCCACAAGGAAAAAGATGGGGTAAAATGTAGAAATATTTGCAAAAATTTCAATGGTTACATTAAATGACAAAGGTATGGGGGATAGAAGGCATTCCTCATTTATGAAATGGTAGTTGTTTTAAGTCTGCTCTGCTAGAAATTTGAATGTAAAAGTAAGATCAAAAATAAAATTTGAGGGTTCTAAATGCAAACCTGGCTGGGCACCCAATTCAATGACATGCAACTTAGAAGTAACCTGTCCAGCATTAGTTGTCTTCGAGGCAAAACAGATGAGGGTTGAAGGGTTCTCATTGCCAACAACCTGAAAGGGATAACAGGCACAGTTGATAAATTCTGGAAGTCAAACAGGGATATGATTATGACCAGCACAAAATGACAGAACAGTACCTTAAAAGATGCAAAAGATGCTGCATGGGCTTCAAGTGCCTGGCTACGCTGCTGATCCACAGAAAAAAGTTGCATATTTCCCTTCACCAATTGTGGCCTCTGATCGATGAAAAGAAAAGGACATCAATATGAGAAGAACATAGAACAAGACAGCATACAATTAGTGCCTATAACAACTGTTTCGGTACCTCATCATACTAGATTACTTTCATCTTATAAACAAAAAGAGGTATCTTCATATTTATATCACGTTAACAGAAAAGGGAACAAAAGGAGGAATTTTGATCTTTATATCACACTTTATAAAAGCGAAAAAATGCATCATGTTGTGATGACTCTTATTAAGAATGTTCTATATGAGGATACCTCTGGAGCACCAGGCGCGATTCCAATAAGCACAAGCCACTTTTCTAATGGATCACACCGATAGTTGATAATCTGATTATTGACCAAATTAGCTGTCCTATCGAACATCTTGACAGGTTCAGAATCTCCTGTATTGCCACAAATGCAAGCAATAATTATATTGGTCTATTCACATGGCAGGCAAATCATAGAAAGCAGGAAATTGAACTTAGAAAACAATTGTGATTTGCCAGAGGAGTAACCTTCAATTGACCAGTGATAAACTGATGCTTGTGTTACCAAACCCAACAACTTTGGGGTGATCCATTTCCAAAACACAACCTATGATTGTAAAGAGAAGAATAAAATAACACGTCAAGCAAGATTATAGAGATTATTATTTAAAAAAGGGTCGAGAATACTCAGAAAGTCTAGGAAACTTTTACCTGCTCAGGCATTTGATGAGATTTTATCTTAGTTTTAGCTTCAATGTTGAATATTTGTAGGTGATCCTGTGTTGTTCCAGGTATTTGGGCTGCAAAATTGAGCGGAAATCTGTTATTGTTATGTGCAAACTCCAGAATGTATAGATTGAAGTAACACCACCTGGTAAATTTGAGTTTCAATGTAACATTTTGTGTGCGTGTGTGTGTGTGGGGTGGGGGGGGGGGGGGGGCAACTCTTTAGTGAACCAGGCACTAAGCTATCTATGTACCAACCAGTCAATCCAACTTAAATGATTAACTATAGAATAAGTCGGACTAACTAATGATATTGTTATCCCATCTTTAGTAAGTTTGTACATCAAAGAGCGCCATAACCGAACCATCACAATGTATAAACCACTACATTCCAAAATAAATAACTTGAATTCTAAATTGACCAAGTTCCACTACATCACAACTAGCTAATCAAAATAAACAGAAAAGTGATAATGGGGCATTTTCTTTGACAAAAAAATGTAAACAACTACTGCAGAGCTAGTTTGTGAAGGAAGTCATCAATTCAACGAGGACAACACCATAAAAAATCATATTGCATGTCCAAGAAAAGCTCAAGTAACAGGAGTCTAGGTCGTGATTGTGGTAACAGTATCAACGATAAATGCCACGCTAGAATACTAGTCACTAGTAAGCAAATGAAAATGCTGATCCCAAAGAACAATCAACTAAAGCAACAAGCAGCTACCATACACTTCTAAACAGTATGACATCATCTCAAACTGTGACCTCTCTCAACAGAGCCTGTATTATCGAAGTTCTGGAATGCATGTAAATCCATCATCAATTTCCATACATCAGATCACCAAGCTGCCTTTCTGTCCTCAGCATATTATCACAACAACATCGTCGATGCATGCGGAACGCTACTGATGAACTATCATTCCTCCTATAGCTACGGTTCACAAGTTGAACAAAATGGAGCAAAAGCCAAAGGCGTTACTAAAACACTAGACTGTGCTGTGTTATCAGTTATGGTACGCATCGCCAGAGAAAAGGAAGAAAAAAAAGATAGATAAGGAAGTAGAGGCGAGATCAGTGGGCAATTCTGCGAGATCCCAAGACTGGAGGAGCGGACCAGGTGAGGCGGCGGGCATCATCACATCAGATCCCGCGAGGCGAAGGGGGAGGAGCAGTAGATCTAGGTGGCGCGCACGTACCTTTGAGGGCGAGGATCCTGGTGTTGGGGTTCATGAGAGCGGAGTCGGCTGTGATGGGGCGGCGGAGGGGCTGCATGGGCATGGCCATGTCGACGATGACGACGCTGTTCTGCGGGGAGGTCTCGCGGACGCAGATGTACTTCTCCGACTCCATGGTGACGTGCGTGAAGGTGACGAACTGCGGCGCGATGCCCAGGCTGGTGAGCTGCAAAGCCAACGACCACGCCGGTGAGCGAGAGGGAGGGGAGAGAGGAAGGCCAGGCCAGGCCAGGCCAGCCCTGGAGACCTGATCTGATCTGATCTGAGAGACGTTGGTGGAGCGTGTTACCGTTAGGGCCTCGCGCATGGCGATGGGGGCGTTGGCCGCCGCCATGGCGAGGGGCGGCGGTGGCGAGATCTCTCAGGCGACGGGCGGCGTGTCGCTCGCCCGGAGCGAGAGGGAGAGGGAGAGATCGGATCTGAGTGGAGAGAAGGGAGCCGGGGGAGGGGAACCAACAGGTCCAACAGCAACGCACTCAGCGATGCAGGTGGTCGGGAATTTTTAGTAGCAGCGCGGTGCGGCGGCGTGCGCTGGACCTCTTTCGCTCATCAGTCCTTCGCCATTTCTCCATTTCCACTTCAGTCCACACCATCCGGCACAGCTCCAGCTCTCGGATTCAGAACGTGAGGCATCATAGTCCAAGTACAAGTAGTTTTCTTGAATTTCTAGTTAAAAACCAGCTTAATTTTTCGACGATCGTTTGGTATTATGGGTTTTTTTTTGTGTTAGGGTGAATGTATGTTCAAAATGCTCATAATGTAAATGATGTGTTTTTACTAATTTGCTTAATGCAATGTGGTACAAGCGCCACTAATAGGAACAAGAATGATGGTGGGAAGCTCTTGCGGACCATGATGACAGACATCAATGTGGCAGGGGGGAATCAAGGAAGTGGTAAATGATGGTGAAGTATTGTCGATTAGAGAGAGGGTTGATATAGTTATAACACGATGTGTACCAATAATGTATACCTAATAGATGGTAAACTACTCACTTGTGATGAGTATCAAATTTTGGCATCAATTTGATGACATGTGGATAGTAACCGATATAGAATTTTTATCTTTGTGGTGCCCATACTGTCCTCTTGAGCAGTGTCGCTAATCCAAAGTTTCATATCTAAAACAAGTTTTCAAAAAAAAAGTTAAATTAGGAAAGAAGTACTATAAATAAGAAAACTAGCAAATTAGGGAAAAGCTGCCAACAAATTATAAAAAAAATGGACAAGTAAAAAGGGACTCAAACCTACCATGCTATGATATATGATATTTTGTGATGTGACACGTATACACACTATTTAGTTTTTTAGAGTTGGTTAGATTGTTATACCAAACAAGTTGCTCATTTCCACGCTGTGTTGCGTCGCATTCTTCATCTCTCTCTCTCTAATGGCTAGTGCGCTCTTTTGAAATATGCCGTTAGAGAAAACATGTCATTATAATAAAAAAAAACAATGCCCATCTACCATATTCTTCCTAGTTTATCCTTCCTACTTCTATCTTCCACCTCCCATTCTTCTATGAGCTCAACCTCAAAGTCTAACATCTCCCCCCTCCTTCATCTATGCCTACGGTGACATTATTGATGTTGCCCCTATAGCCAAGCGGCAACTCGTCGAGAATCAACTTCAACAATCCCTCGTCGAGAATCAGCTTCAACAGAGAAGCTTTGACATCGACAACGAAGATCTCGAGTACAAGCCAAACACAGAGGCTCTAGTGCAAGTGAAGGAGATAATATACAACAAGGCAGCCATGTGTCTGGTGACCATCAATATGGAAAACACTGGCGAGATATGGCCTCCTCTATGATCGGATATGTCCTCATTGTCTCCTATGGATCCGCTGCAGAGTCCCACGGATTCAACAGATCCATCACCGAGTTACTATCGTGCACAAAGACGTCAAGGGAGCAAAAGTGGTGTTTCATGGCGTCTGAGATGGGACATGTGTGACGAGATACTCCAAGCGACGACTAGAAGGGCGAGACGTGTAGGACAAGGAAGAGAGGGGAGGGGAGGGGAGGAGAGGGAGTAGCCCTCTCTATGGAGAAAGAGAGAGTACAACATGAAGAAGGAAGAAAGAATAACAAGGTGTGGGGTAGTTTGTCCATGAAAGTTTATAGTTACATATTTCTAAGGAAATTTTGGCTATAGGACGTTGCAGCTTGGTGACTAGAGCTCCTAGGCACCACCTTTTCACATCTATGCTATAGGACACTAAATTTAGTGGCTACTTGCCATCACATTTTGACCAATATAATAATATATTTGCATATAAAAAACCATTTTGCCCCTCCCATCCTCCTCCTCCAATCTCTCTCTCTCTAATTGCTCCATGTCGCTGCTGGCTGGTTGACGAGCTCTACCCCCATGCTCTTTCCCCCCTCCTTTCATAATCTACATGCAGATAACTCCAAACAATCATCGATTTCAAGGACTCAAGGTAGGCGTGGAACTAGCTAGTATGTATATGTTAGTGTAACATCCTTATTTTCAAAACCCTAAAATCATCTACATCATTGCATTTGCATAATTCTTAAAATGCATTTTAAACTAAGATTGTGAAAATAAGTATGTTACTTTTTAATATTTTAAACTTTTCAAAAATAATATTGCAAAAGATTGTTTAAGAGAAAAATGAAACTAATTAATTTGTTTGAGTTTGATTCGCAAAATAAAAATGTTTATGAAACCCGGACCTTGAGTTCTATTAAAGTCATAATCCGGGGATTTCGAAAATTTGAAATTTCTTGTTCGAAATAATTATTTCCAAAAACCTAAAATTACATTTACTTAAAATTTTAATTTTTCCTAAAATTAATATTGGAAGAAAGAGTATACTTTTCTTCCTTTCTTCCGTTCTCATCCATTCAGTATATTAAAAAGAAACAACTTGATTCCAAATTACAGATATTTACATTTTCACTTTCACATAAAATAATAACACAAGAAAAATTCTATCTATCTTTCTTCCTTTCCGTCCGTTCTTATCCTCTTCGTGATTACTCATAATTTTCTTCCGTTCTCACCCTCTTCATCATTCCTATTCATGATTTTTCATGATTTCCTTCCGTCCTCATCCTCTTCCGTTCTCATCCTCTTCATGATTCTTCATGATTGAGCTTCTTCCTTTCCGTTTGTTCTCATCCGCTTCATAATGAAGCTCGCCGACGTGGCAGCCTTGCTCCTCGGCGTGGCTCTCATACATCGCACTAGCCGCAGATCTTGAGCCACGCACGGGAGTTCTTCCTCCCCGTAAGCACCTGCACAGCCCAAACCCTTAACCCCAGTTTTTCCCAAAACATCGAGTCCCCAGCTCAACCCCGTAGACAACCAACAACAACCAAACAACACAGCCCCGTTGAACATCACAGTCCCAAAACCTAGCTGAAGCACTCAAACCCTCAAACCCCAAATCCCCGTAGCCATCGCCTTCAAAACAGAAGGAAGCTCACTGCCGTCGCTGGAGCTTCTTTGCCGCTGAAGTTTCTTGGTCGCCGAGGTAGCCACCGCGCCTCATCTCAGTCCTGTTGCCCCGGCCGTGCTCTTCTTGCGTCATGCCGCACTGCCCACAAAGACACGCTTCGCTTCATGCCAAAGCCATTGCCACCGCGCCCGGCACGCCTTGTGCACCTGTATGGGACGGGCCTAATCCAAAGGAAAAGAAATATCGGGATTACTCACTGTCCTTGCACGGTGGATGAATTGAGAAGTACAGAGAGAGAGAGAATTGAGAAACACCACAGAGGTATCACCAGGGACTTGTGCGGAAGCATTTCTCTGGGTACCTGTGTGAAGCAGATACGACCGTGTTTAAGCCTGAGGTTAATTTTCTGGAGGGTTTTGTTATAATATCCTTCGACGGGAGGATATCGTATCTTGCGAGTAAAGCATACAACCTCTGCAGAGTAAAACCATTTGAATGGCCGTGCCCACAGATAAGGGCGGACAAGGTGGGTTTCACATTGTAGCATCACTGAACATAATATGACATGGGTAAGGTTATTCCGGCATGTGTGCCGTTGCTAGATGAGAATTATGAGTTTGATATATGAGTATTGGGATTTGAGAATTGTGAATTGAGATTTGAGATTTGAGAATGGAGGAATGAGATTATGAGATTGAGAACTTGAGATCTGAGAATAGAAAGTTTATGATATGACTGTTGATCATAAGAATTTGTACTTGTTTATATATGTTTCTCAAATGCTTTTACAATTCTAAGTGAAATGCTTTTATGCAAATTAACCATCAGCTTTATTAAGGTAAACCTAAATCTGGCCTTTCCTAGGAAGGACTTGCTAGCAGTCAAATGCTAATCCCGCTTGTTATGCGGGGCTGTTCATTTAATGAGCAGGTCAAGAATATAAAGTGGAGAACTTGAAGACGATGACTATACCAACGCCTAGGACGCTACTGCAGCTTGCCTGTGGTTTGATTGTTGTATTTTGCCTCTTCCATTTGGAGTTATGGAAGACTGTGAAGACTTCCACTGCATGTTAGAATTCCGCTATTTAAGGCCTTCGTGCCAGTTAGCGTACTCTGATGTAATTATTATTCGAACTTGTAACGGTAATGATCCAAAGCTCTGGAATCTGTGTGTACTAGCTACTGATCCAGGGACTAGTACAGGTAATACACAGAAGGGGCCCGACTCCGTTTGGCGGGTCCCGGCAGTTAGTACCGCCTAGCTCGCTAGATCGAGCTCATTAAAATAAAGGAAAATGTGCTATTTTGGTCGATAAATATGACAGTTAACCTATTTTGGTTCTGAATTACAAAATCAGGCTAACTTGGTCCTTGGAATATCAAAACCAGGCATCAATTGTCTCTTTACCAAGTCAACAGTGATTTGATTGAAGTGCCTTTTTTAATAATTTTTTTTCATATAATCCAACTCAAACTATATATTTGAGTTTATTATGATTACCTAATCTCATAGAAAATTTTCACATGATTTTTTGAACTTCACATAATTGCTTATCATTTTGTCCTATTTTTAAGACTAGAAAAAGCTTGATTTTTTTTAAAAAAATGATACAACACGGTAAAATACAAAAGGAAATTTATGATCTTGTAAAATAATTAGGAACTGAAATGTAAAATTTATTTTGAATTTTTGAAATATTTTATATAAAAATACTTGTAACACTTTGGTCAAACCATATTTGACCGGTGAAAACCACCCTTTGATTAGTCAAAAGACCATTTGTGTTTGGTTTTGATATTTATAGGACCAAATTAATCCATTTTTTGTGTTTAGCGACTAAAATGGGTCGCCTATCATAGTTCAAGGACAATTTTTTTTTCCTAAAATAAAAAACAAGAACAAGTATAGTCTAGATAAAATGCTCAACTTTGATGAACCCAACAAAATACGAAAACAAAATAAATAAAAATTATGGCACAAACAAAAGGTATAACTATGTTATACCCCTATAAAATACAAAAATATAACTTACACAATATTAGTTTAGTTTACTTTTACAAAATACAAAAACAAGTACAAAATATTTTTAATAAAAATAAATATGAAATTATGTTTCATAAATCATGTAATACCAATAAATTAATTCTATCATAACACTGATATAAAAAATAGATCTAAAATTTGCGATATAATTGTAATAAAATTACATGTTGGCTTTTACCGTAATTTTAGACTTACCGATGTACCGATTTTAGGTGATTGAAATTTAAAGGTATTAAAAGAAATTCAGGCAAGGCAACCATGTAGTAGCAAAACCGTCGTAAAAAACCACATGTATGGCTGAAATAATCGGATGATACAAGAAGATGAAAGGAAGAGTTTACAGTTGTAATCTACTTTGGTTAATGACTTTGGTAGCTGGCATTTTAATGGCGGATCGGGGCGTCAGGCGTGGTGGTGGTGGCGGTGTCAGCGTACGCATGAGCTGGAACGAAGTGGATTGGATTGGATGTTTACTAGTAACATGCCCGTGCGTTGCAACGGGAGGTAAAAAAATTATCTAATCAACTTTAATGACAATAACATCCAAAGGGACGAAAAAAATCCCCAATTTAAATGTTTCTTTAAGTCTACCATAACATGTGCAACAAAACTTGATAGTATTTCAAATAGATTACTAAAACAGTTTCATAAAAAAAAATACAACACATTGATAATCTAAAACATGTGTCGTGTAATTATGCTAATAATGTTTTGTACAGCTTGCGGGATATTTTTCTTAGTTTCGTTCTTGTAGTACTTCAATGCTTCTATCACAAAATTCCTTCTTGCTCGACCTGGTTCCTACGTAATTACGACACATGAAATGTTAAGAATCACAATTAGAAAACTTTTATGACCATTACGAGATTGTGTGTAACTATGAAGAAAAACTTACTTTACAAATTTTTCCAGGTTGTAGCATTTCTCCATTCCAAACGTGCATGAACTCGATAATAAAAAACCAGAGGATTCCCTACATTTTAAAATTTAATAATAGATTATTACATTTACACTTCATAATGAGAATAGTCATTACATGTTTATAAGAAAGTTACCAATCATGGATTTGAGGAAGATACGGATGGATTTTAACAGACCACTTTGAAATGTCATCATTCCATGAGGGGTTTGCGAGTTGCATACCAAGCTGAAAGTAGTTGGCAATCTTCTGTTGTATACTAATGTACCTTTTTTCTATTAGGAAATTTAATTGATCCACTGTTGGGAAGTAGGTCTAGTACCCAAAAAAATCTTTTTCTCCATATCTAGTGCAAATAGTCGATATAAACCACCGGAGAAACACACAAGGAGGAGGATCAGAAATGGTAGGTGTTATAAAACTATAAATCAAGATAGTATCTAACAACATCATGTTGAAACCTTACCATCCTGTACTCAGAGATATGTATGTTTAAGCCAGGCCATCCATCAAATGTTTTTGCCAAACATTGAACATCGAGCTCTTTACGTAAAAAAGGCAATCTACTGAAATCAAATAATATCTATTGCAATATATAGGAAGCAAGTTAGAAACGACCATGCACAAACGGAGAATGACTTTTTAGTAGAGATAAAAGACTTACGCTAAATTGCAAATCCATCAAGTGCACATGGGTGTCAAGGAACCACCGTGCCTCGTTGCACACATGCATCCGTACAGACATATTAAAACAATCCTTATCCATTCCCTTATCCCACTTGAGCGCTTCCTGTAGTTTTTTAAGACCTAAGCTAATTACATAAGGCTCGGAGCTCCGTATCCATTCTTCCCTGTAATAATACGTCCGAATACGTTAGTTGTAATGAAACATAAAAAATATTCTTTTAATAACATATTTCTACCTAAAGCTAATTTACTCAAATATTGAAGTAGTCCCGTTCAAAAACAAATATTAAAGTACAATGTTTGGTAGATCCAGGAAGGTTAGGTGCATATGCCGCATTTAATTTAGACCAACTTTTCAATGGGTGCATTTCTGGACATGAGTTAATTAAATATTGCATTTCTAAGCGCCATGTGAAAATCTGGTGGTCAGATTCAAGCAAGGTACATCTGGCCCTATGTGAATATGTGATTTAACATATTGAAAAATGGGACAATCAAGAACACGCCCATCAGTGATTGTTTGCCAATTACCTAAAGATTTCTGCTGCTGAATTTAACACAAAAAGATTAAGTTGAACTATCGACCCTACTGACCAGGAAATGGACTTGCATACACATGGCCAAAGAGTATTGCCACTCGACTTTAGGAACGACGTAGTGAGTGATCGATCGCTCTTTGAGATTTAGACAAGATCACCTCCGTCCTCCATCATCTAAAAATATAATATGCTTGGATGCTAGAATGAATGATAACATTCGCCGAGACACAAAGAAACCACCTTTGCATAAGAGAAACAACATCCAAACTAATAAAGCGGAAGGCACCTTTAAATTGGCAACAAGTAAGAGATCATTTGAAAACAATGATTTAAATATAAGTAAGAGGTCACTTGAAAAAATGATTTAAATATATATCAATTTTTGGTCCGAGCTTATCAAACACATTTTTATGGACACCGAGAAGAGTCAGATACTTTTCTATAAAGCAATGAGAATGGATGGCGGAATAATTTCGGAAGAATATTGTAGCTCAAACCAGTTTTACCATGATGCGGATGTCGAGCTTGCTATCTAGAGAATATATGCCTAGCTATGTGATCACCGATCACGATTGTTCCTTCTTGACCTTTGGATAAAATTTGTTATGTGTGTTCCTTCCATGGAATAACATCTTCTTTGGTCATGATGATGTCTCTAAGTCGACACCAACCGATATTGCTATTGAGGTACCGTATATACATAATAGACCTGTTTTATTCCCATAATTTAGGTTCGATTCAAATTTCATATTTTTCTTGCACATATCGTTGCAACAACTTCCTCTAACATGATATTCTTGTAACTTTTCACCACTCAAAAGATTGAGAACTTTGTCATCGAACATACCGTTGTGGACAACCCAATCAATGACTCACAAATTGAAACACAGATTCAGAGGATACGGACCTTGTAGAGTTTCGATCCTTTTTAGGGGTGGAGGTGGAGGTGGAGGCCGGCGCCTGTCAGAGGAGGCACCTGGAGGTGGAGAGGAGGAGAAAAAGCGCGGCAGATGGGGTTCCCGAGGCCCGGGTGTTGAGGAGGCAGCGGCGGCGGTTCTGTCTTCCCGAGGCCCGGGTGTTGAGGGAGGCGGCGACGGCGGTTCCTGTCTTCCCGAGGCCGTGGGTGTTAAGAGAGGTGGCGGTAGCAGCAGTTCTGAGGCCATGAAGTCTTTCAGGGAGGTGTGATGGCGGTTCGGAGGTGGCGGGTGCTACGGAGGCGGTGGCGGTTCGACATGGTAACATTACAATTTCTAAAATAAAATTCTTCCTCTATGCATTTGGCAAAAGCGGGGATGGAGGAGCAGAGGCGGCCGTACTCGATGTCGCCGGATGGATCCGCCGCGTCGTTGGGGGCGACAACAAATAGCGGAGAGACGGCATTTACGACCCGACGTTGGGCGGACGGAGACGACAACGGCTTTCTCACGGCGTCATAGTCACGGGAGGAGAGTGGTAAGCGGCGCCAATGATTCGAGTCACGACGCCGTCGTGGAGGTCTAAAGGCGGTGGGGGCGGCGAAGACGGAGAAATGGCAACAGCTCAATGTTGGGCGGCAACAGCGAGCCTTCTCACGGCGGGGGCGTCGGGGCCGGCCGCAGAGTTCGATAGGAAGCGAAGACGCGTAATTAGCAGTACGCATAATTAGCGGTACACGTAATTAGCGATACACGTATTAATTACGCGCATTAATTAGCAGTACGCGTAATTAGCGGTACACGTAATTAGCAATACATGTATTAATTACGCGCATTAATTAGCAGTACGCTTAATTAGCGGTAAAGAATCTCGCTGTGGTGGCTGTCTGTTGATCTCTACCACTGGAATGCACGCGAACGGCCAGGATTCTTACCTAGTGAACTCACCACCACCACCATAAGACAATTTAGAATACACGTAATTAGCGATACACGTAATTAGCGATACACGTATTAATTACGCGCATTAATTAGTAGTACGCGTAATTAGCGGTACACGTATTAATTACGTGCATTAATTAGCGCGTAATTAGCGGCAAAGAATCTCGCTGTGGTGGCTGTCTGTTGATCTCCACCGCTGGAATGCACGCGAACGGCCAGGATTCTTAGTTGGTGAACTCACCACCACCACCACCATAAGACAATTTAGAATAGTAGAGATATGCTAAAGTTGGTAGGTAGAGAACCGGCTGGCCCAAAGAAAGGTTGGCTTTTGGGCTCCTCTTCTTTTTTTTTTTACTCCTCTTCGTTTCTTGCCAGGCTCAGCTCTCCATTCGAAGATGTTACGCCTAAGCCTAGTTACATTACAGTAGTTTATCAGTCAGTATTTGGTTTATACATAGTCACGGTTTGTCACATTTTTCTTGACCCTATAACCCATGTGTCATAGACTCCGCATTTTCCCAAAGTTTAACTGGTGTCCAATTTCTTTTGCTGGAAAAAAAAAAGTGTGGTTTGCCACAATTGTCCAGATAATTCTTGGCCGTGCATCCATCAGCGAAGTATGAGAACATCTCCCTATTTTCTCTCTCTTTCATCCTAAAATTTCTTCACACTTTACACTACACCTTAAAAGATTCATTTCCTCCACCATATACTCTACATTTAAAACTCTACTTCTACACTACTATAGGATTTCTGCTACGGATGCTTTAAGCTTGGCAATGTAAGCAGCTGTTGAGGAGCATGCTACAAAATGGGCTGGCGGCGTAAACACACGGACTCAGGCATTCCAACCGCACGCTTCTTCGACCTCTCTCCCCTCTAGCATGTTTCGTCTCACCTTCCATCACTTCTTCACCACTTACACGAGCCTCACCTCCTCATGTATACAAGCAGTAATGAATTTGCATCTCACGTTCCTCTCACCATATGCATGTTGTTTTTCCAACATTTCATAATGATTAATCACCTACACCCGGCCCTTGCAATTGCATAATCCAGGTAATTAAACAGTGCCTGAATCCTGCAACACTGTATACACATTCAGAGTGCAACTGCCTACTATGGCGCTGTTTGCTCAATTGGCTAGGCCAAAACTAATTTACAAATCAATTGAACAATTTTACATGCCATCAGTACACTACCCACTAAATTCTTCTCCTTCCTCCCTAACTACCCAAAGAAAAGATAAAATAATGATACATTTCCTAATGGGGGTGCTAAAAAACCGAAGCCTTGCTTCTCACTGGGGAGGGGGAGAGGGAGGTGGAGAAGGGGAAGACTTGGACATGATTCTTGTATACAGTATCTGGTTCCAGACATCCGGCACGCCGGGAAGGCACCAATGGATGCAGTCCGCAAACTTGTCAGGATCAGCCTTCTGCTTCGGCGTCAGCAGCTTACCCTGCCGAATGGAATACACCGATGTGTGCGCATCCTTCCTGTAATCCGACATCCGCGTGATGTCGATCAGTGTCACTGGAACCTTCTTCATGGATTTTGCCGTGTTTGCTGCCAGGTCGAACACCCGCATGTCATGGCCGAGGTCAAGAGGTTCAGTGTAGTTCAGCACGGGAAGTGTCTCCTTTGCACATTTGATCCCGTTGGGGTTTCCCCATTTGTCTGGGCTGTTTTCAGTGGAGCATCACAACAGAAATATGTTTCAGTGAAGTCATAAAGAAATATGTGTATCATCTCTAATTTATCATTGAAAAGCAGGTATTCATGATTAGTTCAACATAAAGATGAAACTGAAACTAGTTTCACACTGACATCATCTAATCACAATTGCTTTGCTTTTCAAATTTTATTTCAACCAGCGCACAGGTTCATCAAAATAAAATCTCTCCATTTCAGAACAGTGACATCATTTATTTGCAGATCTATTCTTGTACAGGAGATGAGAAAATATAGTTTACCATCCATGCAGCAAACACTACCTGCTTTCTTTTGTGCTCTCTGGGACATACCCATGTGAAAAGATGTGGGGTCAGATTAATATAACACATTGGTATTGCTGACACCGACCCCAACTTTGCATGATACTTATTTGCACAGGGAATGAGGCATTCAAGACTCATGATGTATTTTTCATCAAGTTCCAAAAGCGCTCACTTCAACAATAAGGTGGTTTTAAAAAATGTCCTAGCAATGCACAAGATATTGAAAACCTGATAGAGCTTACCTAGTAATACATCTGTCGTGTGAAACATAGCACACCTACGATGTTCATGTCACGGCTTGTGATGGTTGTCCGTTCTTGCGAATGAACAGCACCCAATCACAGGGTTGGGGGCGGCAAGCCGCGGCAAGGGTTGAGGAAGAAGAAGAAACGGGAGGGAGATAATAGATTAATCCTCTGCTGCCTTTATTTATCCACGACTTGGCCTTTTATAGGCTTACATGCTATAGATAACTCTCAACTAACCTCTACTGACTATTAGCAAATCTACGGATACATAATATCTTAGATAAAGGAATAGATCCCACAACCGGGACTCTATCCTACTGCTGCGCATCAGGGCCGTGGCCAGCAGTGGAGGCGGGCTCGCCTGCTGCAGTCACACCCCCCTTCCTCTTCAGCCCACGGCACTGATATGTGAAGCCCATCATGACATCTCTCCCTGCCTGAGAAAACAGCTCGTCCTCGAGCTGGAAGTCCGGAAACTGCTGCTGGAACTCAGGCAGGTCCACCCATAAAGCTGCTGATGCATCCTGGCCAGCCCAATGAATCAACACTTGCCACTTGCCCCGTACTATCCTGACCTTGAGAGCTGCTTGAGGCTGGGGAGTCACAAGGCCATGTAATAAGGGTGGTAATGCTGGAGGGGCCGATGGTGGGCTGCCATGATATGGCTTAAGCATACTGACATGGAACACATTATGAGTCCGAGCACCCCGTGGAAGGTCCAGGTTGTAAGCGAGGTAATTGATTTTAGCAGCTTGGAGAAGGCGTTCCTCGATTTCCTGGAGAAACTCATCCCTGTCACGGAGTTGACTAGCCATTGCTGCATTCCAGAGTTCCTGAGAATCAAAGGTGCGAAAGGTGGGAGGATCGCGCCCATATACAACTCTGAATGGCATGGTCTTGAGTGATGAATGGTAGGAAGTGTTATAACAAAACTCAGCCCATGCCAACCATTGGAGCCATTGTCGTGGCCTATCACCTGTGGGGCACCGGAGGTACATTCCAATGACTCGGTTGATTGACTCCATTTGCCCGTCCGTTTAGGGATGGAATGCTGTGCTCATCCGTAGCTGTATGCCAGCGGCCCTGAAAAGTTCTTGCCAAAGGATGAAGTGATCACGGGTCTCTGTTGGATACTATTGATACGGGAAACCCATGGAGTCTTACAATTGCATCAAAGAATGCTTGGGCCACTGAAGCTGCTGAATAAAGGTGCGCCACGGGAATAAAGTGAGCGCTCTTGGAAAATTGGTCGATGACCGAGAGTATCACTGACTTACCACCCGCCTTCAGCAACCCTTCAATGAAGTCCATCGAGATATCTGTCCAGGGATGATCAGGAATTGGTAGGGGTTGCAGAAGACCCGCCGGCTAAAGCTGTTCGACCTTATTCCGCTGACCTATGTTACCCGGATACGCGGATACGGATACGGATACGCGATACGGCGATACCTAGATTTCTCAAAAACCCTGATACGGGGATACGTTTGTATATATATAATTTTATATATTAATGTATATACAAACTTATAAAAGATTTTAATTTATAACTAGTTGAAAGTTAAAAAATAGAAATACGTTGTACCCATTTGGCCATTTCAAGTTTTGGCGGAGGCGGCCTTGTGACGCGGAGGCGGAGATGAGACGGGGCTGGCGTGGCGTGAGCCGAGCCGAGGAGGAGGAGGCGGAGGCCGATGGCTTGGTGACAATGTCGCAGATCCGGGGCTTGAGGAGGCCGAGCGGAGGAGAGAGAGGAGAGAGAGAAGAGCGAGGCCGTGTGACACAGGTGAGATCCGGAGATCCGGGCAAGAGAGCCGGAGCCGGAGGAGGAGGAGGAGCCGAGGCCGAGGTAGAGACGATGTCGCAAGATGGAGGCAGTTGGTGGCAGTGAGGCCGAGGCGGAGGCGGAGGCGGGCGCAATGGAGGTCGAGACGGAGGTCTGGCGCAATGGAAGGCCGAGCGGAGAGACGGAGGCTGGTCCGGCGACGGCGCGCGGATCTCTGTCATGGAGTAACGGCGATGGGGAAGGCGCGGGCGCGGTGTGAGCTGTGACGACTCACGGCGGCGGGAAGGCGCGGCGCGCGAGTTTACTTGCTTTCGGCAGACGTTCTCTAGATAGGCTATTTTGGGCCCAAGTATCCGATAAGTATCGGGCAAGTATCGGCCAATGCATCGAGGTTTTTAATTATTTGGAAACAGAAATTGCTCCGTCTGGCGTCGGATCGTATCTGGCGTGTCGGATACGTATCTGTATCCGGTACGTGTCCAGATACGGGTACGGCTATTTTTCGGAGTATCCGCGCAACGTAGCCGCTGACAACCAAACAAGCCCGAACAAAGTCTTGCATCGTCGTGTGGTGTTGTGGGAGATGAAAATCCTGGCACAGACGATGTAACGTCTTCTAAACACCCTCATGGCCTTGATCATGAATTGCTGCGAGAATATCTGGAACTAAGGGGGAAGAGAGCGGTAAATACAACTTACTGTTGTAAGTTACCAACCCATCCACCACAACCCAAGGTGGTCCTCATGTACCTGCCATGACCTCCGCATATAACGCAAGCAAGGCTGGATCGTCCTCTGTTGCACGCCAGAGCTGTTGGAAAAAACTGAATTGTGGCATGGTGAGAGCTGCAGGTGCTGCAGGGCCGGCGTCTCGGCGTGACAGAGCATCTGCCACAATATTAGTGTTGCTTGGTTTGTAGTGAACGTAGAAATCAAAACCCAATAATTTGTCGACCCATCTATGCTATGGAATGGTGGCAAGCCGCTGATCCAGCAAATATTTGAGGGGTAGTGGTCCGTCCGTACCACAAATGCTCGCCCCCATAGGTATGGTCTCCAATGCCACACTGCCTTGACTAGTCCGATACGCTCATATGCAGCAAGAGCACGGTGTTGAGCTGCCACTGGTTGGCTAAAAAAAGAAATTGGGCCCTGCCCTGGTGAAGAACCGCACCAAACCCAATTCCGGAAGCATCACATTCTACCACAAAGGTGCAAGAGAAATCTGGTAGGTGCAGTACCGGAGCCATTGTAAGGGCGGTCTTAAGGGCCACGAATGCTATAGCGGCAACTGTGGACCATCCAAAGGAGTTCTTCTTCAGGAGCTGCGTCAGCGGTGCAGCCAAGGTGCCATAATCCTGAATAAATTTTCGGTAGCAGCCCGCAAGTCCCAAAAAACCACACACTGCCAATGTGGATGTTAAATCCGGCCAATCGTGGACTGCTTGAACTTTCTGAGGATCTATGGATACGCCCTGGGCTGAGATGATATGGCCTAGATAAGCCACCGAGCCGACGCCAAAGGAACATTTGCTTTTCTTAAGAAAAAGGTGGTGCTGATGCAGAAGGCGAAACACCAACTTGGTCGGCCTAGGTTGCACTGTAGATTAAGATGTCATCAAAGCATACCAACACCAACTTGCGAAGGAAGTCACGAAGAATGCCATTCATCAAGGCATGGATTGTTGCCGGAGCGTTGGTCAGTCCGAAAGGCATGACGAGGAATTCAAAGAGACCTTCATGAGTGCGGAAGGCAGTCTTATGAATATCCTCAGAGTGCATGCGAACTTGATGATATCTTGAACGTAAGTCCAGCTTTGTGAAGAAGCGGGCGTCATGCAGTTCGTCGAGGAGCTCATTCATGACCGGAATAGGGAATTTATCCTTTACTGTTATCTCATTCAGTGCTCGATAATCGACGCAAAAACGCCAGGAGTTGTCATGCTTCTTGACCAGTAATGCCAGCGAAGAAAAAGTCGAAGAGCTCCGGCGAATCAGCCCCTGTCGCAGCATCTAGCGGCACTGTGCTTCCAACTCATCCTTCTGAGACATGGTATACCTATAGGGCCGCACCACGACCGGGACCTCTCTAGGTAGAAGGTGAATACAACGATCATGCTCGCGTTGTGGTGGCAGCCCATGGGGCCCGGTGAAAAGGTCATCAAAGTCTTAAAAAATTGAGTGCATCAAATCATCCTCGCCGCATACTTGAGCATGGACAGTTGGTCTTTGCTGGAATGGCACATCGTGCGATTCCACCCGATGATCGGCGTGCCAGAACAACATAGATAGGCGCTGAAAGTCCCACAAGATAGGTCCTAGGAAGGAAAACCATTGGGTTCCACGGACCATGTCATCGCCTCCCAACTGAATGACGATCAGATCAGCTACGAACTCCTCTGGCCCAATGCGAAACTTGATATCACGGTGCAACCTGTTGTAGGACACCTTATCGCCATTGGCCACAGCGACCTTCACGTCGCGAGTGGGCTTTAGGGCGAGTGGAAGGCTTGTTGCCTCTCCAGAGATGAAGTTATGGGTCAACCCTGAGTCCAAAAGTGCCATCACGTCCCTGCCCTCCAATGTTAGCCAAACCTGCATGGTGTCGCCGGTGTGAATAACCGCAAGTGCATGGAGTGATATTAGGGTATTTTCCTCCATGTCCGTTGTCTCTGTCTCCTTCGCCCTCGTTTTCAGCGATGATCAAGAAGGATTGTTGACAACGGTGACCTCAGAAGAACTTCTCATCACAGTTGAAGCAAAGGCGCTGCTTCCGTAGTTCCTCCATCTCTGCAGGTGTTAATCTCTTAAGGATTCGCCCTGTGTTATTCCCGCTTGCGTTCTGCGCAGCAGGGGTAGCAATCGGCACTGTGGTTGGTGGTTTATTGGTCTTTGATGCCTTGGTTGACTATACTGGCAGAGAAGAGCGTCGATCCAGCATGTGGGCTATGCGCATAGCCTCCTCCAGCGCAGCTGGTTCCTTGAGATCAACGCCCGTGCGCAGGGATCCTGAAGGCCAAAGATGTAGAGCTCCACCTAATGCTTTTCAGAGATGAAATTGGCCTGGCACAGTAGAGTCAAAAATTGATCCTCATACTGTTCCAGTGTCCCCGTCTTTCGCACGGCAGCAAGCTCGCCGATGGAATTGCTCCGGGGATGTGGACCAAACCGACCTTTGAACAGCTCAACGAACACCTCCCACGACGGCTTGCTGTGGTAGCGCTTGTACCTTGTATACCAAGTCTGAGCTTGCCTAGTAGGTGGTATGAAGCCATCCACACCTTATCCTTTTCTGCAGTGCCCTGTCCTTCAAAGAATTGCTCGCAACGATTCAGCCATGGAAGAGGGTCTTCCTTGCCATAGAAGGTAGGAAATTCAAACTTGTGGAGGCGTGGAGGAGCGGCTCTTTCCTGATCAACCAGCTGCGGCGCCGGCACTCCGGTGGCCTTGCCTGTGAGCAGATGGCGTGCCGCCGTCAACGAAGTTCCCAGCACACGTGCTGTTGCAGGAGTGGACCAGTGGCGGCTCCCAGAACGCCCGGCCATCGGCGTCGGTGTCGGTCGCCGAGGTGTCGGCAGGAGGTTGCGCCCCCTTTTCCAACCTTTGGATGGCGGCCTGTTGCTCCTGCTGCAGCATCTTGACGGAGGAGAGCTGGGACTCCAGAACATTAATCTTCTCTAGCTGGGGCCCCATCGTCTCGAGCAGTGGTCGCATGGGTTCCAGGCAGTGCATCATCTCTGCCTGGTTGTGCATGAGCTCCTTGAGTTGATCAATCATGGCAGCGTCGCAGGACATGGTGGCCGAGATGGCGCTGATACCAAATTGTCACGACTTGTGATAGTTGTCCGTTCTTGCAAAAGAACAACACCCAATCCCAGGGTTGGGGGCGGCAAGCAGTGGCAAGGGTTGAGGAAGAAGAAGAAACAGGAGGGAGATAATAGGTTAATCCTCCGCTGCCTTTATTCATCCATGACTTGGCCTTTTATAGGCTTACATGCTATAGACAACTCTCAACTAACCTCTAACAAACTACTAGGAAATCTACGGATAGATAATATCTTAGATAAAGGAATAGATAACCGGGACTCTATCCTACTGTTGCGCATCAGGCCCGCAGGCTCGCCTGCTGTAGTCACACCCTCCTTCCTCTTCAGCCCATGGCGCTGATATGTGAAGCCCATCATGACAGTTCAATTTGATCATTAATCACATATGGACAAAATTATGGTCTTTAAAACTTCATAAAGACCAATAGACCAGAATGAACTGTTTAGGCTCAATTATGCTGACATTCACATGGAAGATGCAACAGATGTAAAGAGTAAAACTTCAATATGACCAGTAGATGCTAAACTTAAAGCAAAACAGATGGATTATTGACTAGCAACTGGGGAAAAAAAATCAGTAGCCGCATGTAACACAGTGCAGAGCACAGCTATGTAATTTATAAATGCAGGGCCAATGTCATCTTTGATAGTTCCATTTATTCTACAGTTCCACCAAATCTACTAGCAGTACTATGCCGTCTTGATAGCACAGGCAACACTGAGATAGATATTGCGTAGATGTTGTAAACTCCCAGAAAAAGTATCAGGGTTTTGTTGAATATGGACCTCAAGTTATTTCCTCATGTACTACCCTAATTGAAAAAACACCAATGTCACAAGTTCAACTTTTCACAATTGCATGATAAATAGTTAAATATCAAATAGTTATGCCAGAAATAACTTTTTTTTCCCTTCAGAAGTGGGTAGGGCCATTTTTTACATAACATTGGGTTTTGCAGTCACACTCATTTATGCATACTTCTGCAAAGTTCAACTTTATAGCAGAACTTCCTTTTACCAAAGAGTAAAGACTCATACTTATGTTCTAACATTGAAAAGCCATCAAATACATTGCCTGGTTATTCCAGTGTCCAGTCTATATAAATGTGAGGGCAACAATAAAGAACTTCCTTTTGGTAAAGAGTAAAGATGCATACTAATGTTCTACATTGAAAAGCCATCAAATACATTGCCTGGTTACTCCAGTGTCCAGTCTATATATATGTGAGGGCAACAATAAACAACGAGGTGCCCATTGATATACAGTGGGTCTTTTTTTTTCTGTTCTGTTGGGTGTTGAGTGTTGACAAGTCAAAACCTAGCATGCATGTTGCTTGTGATGCACAAGATGCCACACCACAACACATGTGAAACAGTCCTCCCTTTATTGTTGTACCAAATCTTGTTTTTCTCTTCCTATTTATTAGCCAGGCCCACCGAGAAATTTGATGGGATCCTGAAGACTCACTGTGGATGTTTATTACTTTATTTGCTGCATGTTTCCTTGCTTCTATAGTTCTATGCAATCATTAAGGATGGCATGTGCACCATACAACACCCCAGCAGAAATATGGTGAAAGGTTCCATGAAGTTTTTGAAACTCATTTGGTTCACTACTCTTGAGGATTTGCAAATTCTCAAGATCGATGAAGATGTTATGGCACCATGCATACAGTACCACACCTTCTAATTGCATATCCAGGAGGGATTTCAAAATATCCATATGATCTACTAGTGGGAAAATTGAGCTGCCATGGTGACCGTACGACCCAGAAATTAGGTGGGCTTTGTTCCTAGTGGGTCATGAGCAAACCTAACAGCTGAGTTCCAATGACCACAACTTGTGGTGGACAATGACGCTGCGCCCTGCAGACCAGAACAAGAGGAAAATTGCTTCTCTAGAAAATGATTTGAACTTGACAAACCACTTTAATCAAGCCTAGGTAGGGTGTCCTATTGGATCGACAGTGGTCCACAACAACATTCAAAACCGCAAGGAAATTGCTCCTAGATCCTAAAGGAACCTCATTGAAGTTATAGGTGTGAGGGAAAAAAACTGAAACTTTGATGGAATCACCTGATGTGAAGAGGAGAGATTGTCATGAAGAATACCGATGTCCTTGCCAGATCAATGTTGTCATTCAGCCAGTCGGACCACGTCTTGAGAACCCGACCATATGCCTCAATCCTCACCACCTCGTCGTGCTCCGACCAGTACCTTGAATCAGGCCTCCTGCAAAAAAAAAAATTAAGAAAAACACCCACATTATAGCACACAATTGCAACAGGTGATACTCCAACAATGTCGGTGCGGCAGGGCGCTGACCGGACTTTCATCTCGGGCGTGTTCATCCACCAGATGTAGGTGTTGAAGATGAGGTAGTCGATGCCCCTCCAGTACTTGGCGTGGCCCTCGATCCTCTCAGGGCGGATGATGCGGTGCTCGATGCTGTGGATCTTGGGGTTGTCGGAGTTGGACTCGACGAGGAAGGGCGCCCAGTAGAACTCGAGCGTGGCGCGGTACTCCTTGGCGTGGAAGATGGTGAGGGATCCCCTCTTCACCACCTTCTTCCTGCCCTTGGACAGGATGGGCTGCACCAGGCACACCAGCGACTCCCACTGGTTCCGGTTCAGCGAGTCCCCCACGAACATCAGCCGCTTCCCCCGCATTCGCTCCATGAACCGCCGGGCGTCGAACCTTGGATTCCATTCCATTCGATTCAAATCGCTAGATCAGCCAAGAAAGATGCAAGCTTGCTCAGCAATTTGCTGCAGATCTCATCTAGGTGGTGCTAACTTACGTGGGGAGGGAGCAGTCGCTGGGCTGCCATCTCCAGTACTGCCACTGGTCGTCGGGGCGGCCGTTGGCGAGGCAGGTGACCTGCGCGGTGAGAAAGGTGCAGTCTTTCTCCCTGTAGACGGGGAGGGAGGCGTTGTCGAAGACCCAGGCGCCACGGGCGAGGTCGCAGGTGGGCGGGGGCAGCGCGACGGGGGGCAGGTCGGAGACGTTGTAGAAGTCGGCGTCCGGGTAGAGATAGTCGTCGATGGAGAGCTCGGCGATGGTGCGGACGTCCTCGCCATACATGAAGAGGGCGAGGAGGAAGAAAGCGGCGACGAGGGTGGTGACCGGGGAGCGGCGGGCGGCGGCGAGGAGGGAGCGTGCGGAGGAGGCGAGGGACTCGGGGCCGAGGATGTAGGGCGGCTTGCGCACGCCGCCGGAGGCGGAGGGGGCGGGGCCGGAGGTGGAGGGAGCGTCGGCCGAGGTGGGCGGCTTGGGCATGGCGCGCAGCGGTGGTGCTGCTGCTGCCGCCGGTAAGGTGGACAAAGGGGGATAAAAAAAACCCGAGAAAAGAGGGAGAAATGATGCCGATTGATTCCCTTTCTACTTCTAGTACTACAACGTCCACCGTCGGCGCGTCACTGTGCTTCTCCGGTGGATCTTGTTCCCCTCGTTCCCGCCCTTGTTGTAAACATGTTCGGCGCAGCTCCAAAATTCTACTGAGATTTTGCAGACCTTCACTGGCTCCAGTGCTCCGCATTTTAAACTACGAACTGTTCCAAATTCTGTTCTACCCTGCTCTAGAAGTTGAGCTGTTCGGTGCATTAGAACAGAAGCCTCACTAAACCAAGCTCTAGCTTGCCTCAAAACATACTTGAGTTGTCAGTGTTCTTTGCACCAGCTTATTCACTTATCTTTTAAATTCAAGAGTTTTTTAAGATGATCTTTAGATTCGGATTCAATTTGTTTGATTTGTTTTTTAAATAAGTTTTGAGACATGTTTCGAGATAAGAAGACAAAAAAAATAAAATCAAAGTGCCTGTACTTTGAAAACAGAGATAAACACATGAGTAGTTATGCAAACAAGTAGTTTCTCGAAAATCCTATGGCTGCAAGTAAAACATTCTCAAATTCAGCTTCTCACCTAGTTTTGGGTTTTCAAAGCTATGTTCAGTTTCATATGAGAATGTGTTAGCTTCTCAAAGCTATTTATTAAAATTGTTGAAACCTAATTAAATCGAAGCATAATTTTCAAAGACAGCATTTTTAGTGGACACTGTTCGAAATGCAACTGCGGATTGGTATTCTGCTCGCAGTATCAATGCATGGTATGTGCTGCTCTGGCAGACGCGCATGGAGGAACAGTTTGCACATCAATGCATGGAGGCTATTCTGCTAGCAGCATCAAATGCTGCAGTACGTACTTGCTAGTTTTGTGGGGGTTAAAAGGTACAGCGTTGAAGACGCGGTACAGGCTACAGCAGCGTTTGCATCAAGAGAATGGACGACGCAGACAGGAGAAATTCGATGCAAATTTGTCAGCCGAACAGTTCGCACATCATATTCCAGCCATGAAAAGCAGACAAACAAACCAAGAAGTGATGGCTGGTCCTGTTTCATCATTCACTCACTATTTATTTTCTATTAATCTTATTTTTACTATTCACCTTCTCTGACATCTAATCCATACATATCTCTGTTATAATTTACTCTTAACTCTATTTTACTATTCACAACCTTATTTATACAATAATAGAGCTAGCTATGGTAAATATATAGGACCAGCATATTGAAAAAAACATAAGCGGCTAAAATAAACAGATGCAAGAGGGTGCGAAGCAGCAGGAAAGAGGCTTGGTAACTAATTTGATTGGAGGGAGAGCAGGTTGTTTGCAACATGCATCTAAGTTAACAAAATGGAGCACGGTGGAAATTTGTGGATGGAAGCAACCAAAAGCAATTCCAACTAACATTTTTTTTTCTTTTTCTGGTTGAGATTTCGCTGTCTGGTTTCTCACCACGTGCCCTCAAATCATTTTTCAGGACTCCTGCTCCATGAATGCATGTAGGTAACTAATATGTATCATGTTCTACTTGTAACTTAATTGGAGCTAGCATCCTTTTTTCAATGATTAGGCCACCTCTTTCCAGAAGATAATTACAATTATCTCTATGGAGTCTACTTTTCAGTGGATTTTATTCCCTTTTTACCAGAGTGAGAGGAACACGTAGCTTGCAAGAGGCTTCTCCAAATTTGTCTATCTTGGGCCGGATTGTGCAGGAGGGAGATTCTTCAGTGTCAGCCCATGACAATATGTGTACGGGCCTCTCGTTCTTCGTGGCCTTACGCATCATGCACATCCGTGACCCACCTCAACTAATCAATTCATTCATTCACGTTCAGCGACCGGCTGGCTACTGGTTGAGCCACGTCACCCGAAATCCAGGGAGCATGGCCACGTCGCTCCGATTAGCGCCGGCCGTTCGATCACGCTAGCCAGCCCGATCCGGCCACCCACTGCCTTCATCGTGTGTTTATGCAGAAAAACCCAAATGTTTACTGATTTTACGCGTGAGTCTCGCACTAGCCGTGTCCGTTGGCTCGCCGATCTTATGGCTTTTCTCCTTTTCCCTTTTCCTTTTGCCTCCCTCAGTTTTAGGGTACTAAACCCACGGTCCTCCCACCATTGGTTTGCACACGGATCCCCTCTCCACCATTGGTCCTCCCACTTAACGCTCCTTCTTTTCTTGCCCTTATCCACGCCGCGCCTCCCCTGGGCTTTGAAGCGCATCCTCTATTTTTGGTACGGCAAAGATAGAGGTGCACAGTGATTTATGAGAGGAACAGCAGAGCATTGCAGCGAAAACAATGTAGCATTGGTGCTGTAGCAAATATTAACATTAAATAGTGTCCTTTTACTGTTTAAAAATATTGTTCATCACTGTAACTACGGTGGTATGTGAGGTGAACGGCGGAGCCACCGGCAGAGGATACAAATCCCCTTGTCTTTGTCTCCACGGTGTTGCGACGTCAATCTTAACGCCGGCCCACAGCACTCCTCTCCACGCCACGGCATCGCCGGTTCCCCAGCCGTCTCCCGTACGACAACTAGGGTTCAGCGGCACCATGGCGCCGCCCCGTCCACCCCTATGCTTCCCCTCCCCTCCCTCTTCCCTGCGACGGTCGCCTGCGCCTAGATCTGCACAGATCGGAGTGTCGGTTCCTTCCTCACCGCAACTCTAGCATACTCCCTGTCGGTGACGTCTTCTTCTTGGATGGATTAGGTTGGCGGGAAGGCGGCGCCCGTGCGGTCAGGCGCTAGCTCACCAGCCACCATGGATGGCCACCAAGGCAGGCCCTACAGCCACCGTCGTGCCATTCCTACAGTCGCTGCCTCCCTGCCTCCCTCTTAATCATGTGTGCTCTTCCCCTCCCTCCCTCGCCTCACTTACTCACTCTCTCTCTTCCTTTTTAGAATCTGCAGCATCGAATGGAAGGATGAAAGGCCATACACCTTGGCTGGATCCGGGTCTCTGACCTCTCTCCTTCCCGTCAAAGACGACGACACGCCCCTGCAGCCGGCTGCCTCCCCGGCTCCCCAATCGCTTCCTTTCCTTCTCGGCTCCCCGTGGTGTTTCCCTCCTCCCTCCCTCTCTCGCTTCAAGATTTTGTGCGCTGCTGCGTGGTCTATCATATGTGTTTTCTACTTACCTCATGCAGTGCATAATTTCAGCTGAGTCGGATTGCTTTCTTAGCTGATTGCTTCTCCTCCACGTGCTGCAAATAAGATTCGATATTTGTTCTTAAACCGTGACATAATGTAGAATTTTCATGTTGTTTGCCGGATCTTAGGATATGAAAGATTTGTTGAACTTTTAACAAAGCAGAATTGCTATAGCTTTGTTGAATGACATTGCACCCAGATTGATCTGATATAGCTTTCTTAATTTTACAATTTCAGCAAGTGGCATGTCTGGACTTTGGAAGAACTGATCACACATTCGTTTCTTCTCTGATTTGTCTCTCTTTCTCAATTTGTTATGAAGCCATCACGTACAGTGGTCAAGGATCCACCCGCTCGTCGTGAAGTTGGGGACATAATTGCTTGGCATGACGGCTATGAGGGCTATGATCAATGACATAACTGGACTCACAACTGTAGCATTTGCAGCCTCCCGTGCGCTCGAAGGACCTGATGCTACTCACAACATTGACTATGCATTAGGAAAGAAATGTGAGTGAGTTGTCAAGCACGAACTTTGATGTACCAGACAGAATGAAGGACAACGTAAAAGGTCATTTGGATTGTGCTCTCATTTGCCATCGGTCTGAAATGAATGAGTGATACATCTCAGAGGAAACCAAGGCTACACGGCAAATATTAGGTGTGGCATGAATGTTAATCAGAAAAAGACAAATAATATGAAAAGCCATGTGTTGGGGAAAGTACGTGGCCCATGGAAATACGGCCCACTAACTTACCTTCGGCCCCACAGGAAGTAAGCTCGGGCTTAGCAAGCTCGCGCCTGAGCTTGGCAAGCTTACGTCCGAGCTTCCCCGCCTCGAAAGCTCGGGCCACTCACTCCTCCGGGCCCAAGCTCGGGGCTCAGACCTAAGGCGACAGCCCACATGAACAGAGACACGCCGGGTCCCAAAGGTCACCAAGAATTAAATGCGCGCACAGTACCGAGGAGCGCCTGACGAAGGCTACTGGTGAGTTGGCGGCAGGTCCCATCAACCGCTCGCACAAGGAAAGACACGTGTTGACCGGTAGTGGTCCGGCACGGCAATCAGGAGATATACTCGATTACCCGGTGGATTTTGTGCGCCTGGCACGGCAAGGAGTGGCCGACTTCTTGGCTGAGTGGACCGGGCCAGCCGACCCTTCCGGAGGCTCGCCCGAGCCCGCAAGCAAAGAAGCACACTGGACCATGTTCTTCGATGGGTCGCGTCAATACGAGCGATCAGGATGCGGTTTTGTTCTCATCTCCCCCAAGGAGAACAGATTCAGCACATTGTATAGCTTCATTTTCCCGCAACGAACAATGCTGCGGAGTACGAAGGCCTCCTAGCCGGCCTACGAGCATGCACTGCGCTCGGCATAAAACGACTAACAGCGAAAGGGGATTCGCAGTTGGTCGTCTGCCAGGTAAACAAGGAGTTTCAGTGTTACGACAACTCTATGGTGTGATACTTGGCAGAAGTGAGAAAGCTGGAGAAATACTTCACGAACTTCGAAGTGTGTTACGATTCCAGACTGGCTAATAGCCTAGCCGAGCAGCTTCATGGCTCGGCTCCTCACAAGAAACCGCTTCTACGGGTGCTCGTGGCAAGACCGACTAAAGCCCTCTATTCACTCCGGAGAAGAGGCCCCCCGAGAAGACGGTTGCCTCGACCCAAACGACCGGTACCGTTTCGTTCCTAGAGCAGCACGACACCTGGATGACGCCATTTATCCAGTTCTTGACGCATGGGACACTGCCACAGGACACAGCTGAGAAATCCCGGCTCCAAAGACAAACCCGACTTTACCGATTACTCGGGGGCTTGTTGTACCGAAGGGGTTCTAACGGCGTACTTTGCAAGTGCGTGACCTAGGAGGAAGGCAAATTTTTCTCCAAGACATCCACGACAGGATCTGCAGGGCCCATGCCTCTTTTAGAACCTTAGTGGAAAAAGCCTTCCGCATGGGGTACTATTGCCCCACTGCGTTGACCGACGCAAGGGAGCTAGTAAAACGTTGCCCAGCCTGCCAATACCATGCCCGAGTGTCCAACCAGCCAGCATACGAGCTGCAGACTATCCTGCCAACCTGGCCATTCTCGACGTGGGAATGAACATACTTGGTCCGTTCCCTAGAGGCCTAAAGGGGTGCACGTACCTGTTCGTCGCCATCGACACTTTCACTAAGTGGATCGAGGCCGAACTAGTGTCGAGCATATCAGCCCAAACGGCCAAGAGGTTCCTTAGGAACAACATCGTGACTAGGTTCGGCGTCCCGAGTAAGTCGATCACGACAATGGGATACGATTTACAAGTTTAGCTATTCCAGACTCTTGTGAAGAGCTCGGCATGAAGGTCGCCCTAGCCCGGTAGCTCACCCACGAGCAACGGTGCGGCGAACGTGCAAACGGGCAAATCATGTAAGGCGAAGCGCCGAAGTTTACGACGCCTCGTCAAACAAGCGTACTGGCGGGTAGAAGAGCTACCTCGATGCTTTAGGCAGCCAGCATAACCTCCAATCGAAGCTACGGAGAGACCCCATTCAAAGCTTGTATACGGCTCGGAAGCGGTCTTACCCGCTGAGGTAAGACTTGGTTCAGTTCGTGTTTATTTTGTAGGTCAAATCAACAATGACAAGGAACAACTGTTGGATCTCGACCTATCCGAGTCCTGCCGCGAGCAAGCACTACTGCGAGTGGCAAGATACCAAAGAATCCCTACGACGCAAGACGCGGCAAAAGGGTACTGAGACCGGACCTTGCAGGTTGGCGACCTGGTTCTAAGACGAGTTCAGAACCTAGCTGACGCCAATAAGCTCACCCCAAGGTGGGAAGGTCCGTACACGATCGTATCAGCCACACGCTCGGGGGCTCTGAGACTGGCTATACCGGATGGTAGAGTCCTCAACAGTTCCTGGAACATCGCTCAACTCCGGCGGTTCTTCGCCTGAGCAAAGGTCGTAAGTCTCCTTTCTCACCCCTTTTTCTTTTTCTCCATCTTTTCACTCCCTAGAAAGCCCACAAACAACCCCCGGAGACCTAAACCTACGATCGGGCCTAGGAGAAAGCTCGGGTTGTCTCAGCACACATCGACAGAGTAGTGGCTACGCAGAAGCTAACCTCCGGGATTCCCTTGCACACGGGTAAGCCGATATCCATCGCACCACGCAAGATCCCGCGCGGCAAACGCTTTCCGGCCCTATATCATAAGCCCGCATAAAATTGTTTCATCCCGGGATTACTCTAGAGTCCAACACTCTGCCTCTCACCAAGAAACAGAGCAAGGGCCACGAGCTCCGTTCTAAGGACGCGGTCTCTCTAACCTACAACCGACCTTCTGTTGAACCAGAAGCTTGGCCGTGGCTCGGGGGCTAGGGTCGATTTTTCAAAATTTGATCTCTCTAAGCCACAACCGACCTTCTATCGAACTAGAAGCTCGGCCGTGGCTCGGGGATTAGGGTCGATTTTTCAAAAATTGATCTCTCTAAACCACAACCGACCTTCTGTCGAACCAGAAGCTTAGCCGTGGCTCGGGGGCTAGGTCGATTTTTCAAAAATTGATCTCTCTAAACCACAACCGACCTTCTGTCGAACCAGAACCTCGGCCGTGGCTCGGGGGCTAGGGTCGATTTTTCAAAAATTGTTCTCTCCAAACCACAACCGACCTTCTGTTGAACTAGAAGCTCGGTCGTGGCTCGGGGGCTGGGGTCGATTTTTTAAGGGTCGATTTTTCAAAGAGTGATCTTTCAAGAATGATTACCCGAGCATGGACGTTCGATCTTCTCTAAGCCACGCCCGAGCTTCTCTCCAGAAGCTCGGCCATGGCTCGAGGGCTAGGATCGATAGGACTACACTAAGACCTTCGAATCCTTTTTTTGCCTATACGACTACTTGTGTTCGTTTGCACGCAGGAAAAAGGGCAAAAGAAGGAGGCAACAACAAACAACTTTATTAAAGACTCCGAAATGGCTTACGAGCCAATTACAGCAATCCTCGGCGAGCGCGAACTAGCATCTCGACGATCACATCGGCCACCTCGGCAAGCATCGGGACGACCTTGATCAGTACCGCGACGGTGGCAACGTCGCGGGCACCGGCCTCCTCCTCCGCAACCTCGACAAGGGAAAGATCGTACTCCGCCCGTAGAACCGTCAAAAACTCTTCATGATCCATGGGAGCAGGAGGAGAAGGAGGTACTGAAGGAAGAAGTTTGGAATGAAAAGTGGCCGGCGCATCATTCTCTTTTTATAGCCAAGCTCGGGAAGCCGAACCGATCCCAGGAGTAATAGCATCGGGAAGCAACTCCGATGAGGAACTATTCCCAAGATTTCACGCGGATATCTCTCGGGACATGGCATAACAGTCAAATCGACGATCGACATTCCAAGGAGAAGGTGGACCGAAGGGGCGACAAAGGAAAAAGGTCAAAACAAGTCAACAGCATTTTTAAGAAGTATTTACAAAAGGGCAAGTCGGATCACCGCCCAAGAAGGAAAAATACCAAAAGCCTACGACTTAGGCGGCACTGAGTTTGCGGCTTCGGCGGTAACCGTCATCTTTGATTTCAAGCTCGAGAAGGTTTTTCCAGATCCGGCGATTCATAAGTCGATCAAGAAGACTTCATTGGCTGCCTCCAAGTCCCGCATGGTGTCTCGGTGGGTCTTCAATAGATCCTCCGTCGCGGCTGCAGCTAATTTCGCTCGGGAGAGCTCCGCAGCAAGGAGGTCGCGCTCCTCCGCTACACAGGCAACCTCGGCGACGCAAGACGCCCACCGATCGTCGAAGGCGCTCGAAGCAGGAACGGTCGCGTTCGCCTTAAGGGCCTCTGCGACCGACGGAAACCTCCCAAGCATCATCTGCGCTGCGGCTAGAAATTGCCTCATTGCCGAACTCGAGCTTCTAGAGTCCGCCGATCGAGCTCGAGCGAGGTTCTTCCGGCTCGGGCGTCTGCGGTTTCGGTCTTGCCGCCAACAGACGCCGTCTGCTGCATAGGCCACACGCCAACATCGTGTTTCAAATTTCAAACGAGCAAGCAATGCCAATGACCTCGGGGTAGAACTGCACCAATAGAATAGGCTAAAGGAAAAGAAAGAACCTAAGCAGGGTCGACACAAGACCTCAAAGGCCAAGCTCGAAGGCACTTACCCGCCTTATGGCCGCCGCGGTCACGGACTCGTACCGAGCCCGGGAAGCACCCCTGGGCGCAAGCAGCACCATAACCAGGTCGCCCGAGCTGTCACTCCAGCTGCTTGGTTCCTCGGGCGCTCCTCCATAGCGCGCCGCCGAGCTCTGCGCCATGAGTTCGGCCGCTTCTCCTCTGACCTCATGCACCCCTTCCGCCGGCTCGGCCCGGGTCCCGTTGGCTGGTCCCGGCACCGCCTCCTCCGCCGGCTCGACCGATTCCCTTGTAAGCCCGGCAGCATCAACGGACTAAAGGCATGGCTCGGGGGCAAAGTCGGTTTGCACCCCGACGTCCGCCTTCGGCTTAACCACCTTCAGGCTCACCAACCACTCCTCAAGCGACTGACCGGGAACCGGTCGAAGCCGGATGGACTCTTCCCGGCGCCTCCCGGCAAGCGAGAGCGCATGCTCAACCCACGCTGGCGTCGCCACGATCCACCCTGCGGCGACCAACGGGGCCACGCTCCACAGCCGTACCGGGACGATGCTGGCCGCTGTAATAACCCGGATGGGCCAGTTCCAGCCAAGGAGGAGGGTGTCGCTCATATCCAGCGGTGGAACGGGCAGATCGCTCTTCGCGAAAAGCTCCGACAGACCGCCGAAGTCAATTGGGCGCCATTCGGACGAGGTTCGCCCCTCGACGCTGAGCTGCGTCAGGAGCGATGTCCCATCATCCGTCTCCACCTCCACGGTTAAGGCCTGGCAGCGCACGTCGCTGCGTGGCACCAACGGGAGGAAGTAGGGCCCCGAGCCTCGACGCCCGGGCTCATCCTTAACGGGGTCGTTCTCCCGAGCCACTTCCTCCGACCGCACCGGGATGTGTTCCCCCGCCTAGGAGGACATGGCGACTGAAAACGAAAAATAAGTGGTCAAAGCCCGACCGATCAGCCTGGGAACCATGATAGGTGGAGAAAGGAAGAAAGAAACTACGAGGCACAGTAACTTACGAGCAAGCTCGAGGTCCGTCCCGGCCAATCCTTCGTCCGAGTCATCATCCAACACTAACCGGCTGGGTATCCCGCGCACTGACCGAGTCCCGGACCCGGGAACCTCTAGCCCGGGCTGGGTCGGGGACGGAAGAAGGAGCCCGGGGCGCCAGCCGCCCTGCACTGACAACTTTGTCCCAGCGGGAGCGCTCGGTCCGCTTCTTCGGGGGCGGTCGCGTGCTCACGGCCTGTTCTTGCTGCTACGGAACGGAGCTGTCGCCGACGGCTGCCGAATCGTCAAATGAGCGACACTAACGCGAAAAGTCTGGCGGGCCCGGCTTCTCGCCTGCTTCTGCGAGACAAGTCAGGGAGCATCAGCCCCGGCCCACGGGAGACCGCCTCCAGGGGCGCTTAAGCCCACGAGAACACGTACCTCGTCCAGGACGTTGCGGACGCCCGAGCCTGATGGTTCATTATGGTTCGCGGCAGGAGAAGCCTCACAGCCCGGACCACGTCGTCCTAGGGTAGGGCTACAAAGAAAAGAGCGGGAACATCAAAAACATGCCTGAAGAAAGCTCGGGCGAAGGACCATAAGGCCGAAGAAAGGAACTTATGGGAAGTACCTTCGCCGGTGAGATCATCCCACCCGCGGATCTTGAAGAAGGGGCGAACCCGCTTCCGCAGTGGGCTCACCCGGTGCTTGATGAAGTCGGCTACGATGTCGTAGCCATTAAGGCCCCGGCCGGCCAAATCCCGGATTTTGGCCACCAAGGCTACCTCCATGGCTCGGCGAAGGGCGAGAACAACGTCGACTTCGGGGCTCGTGTTCGCAAACCACAGTCCGCAGTCGCTGAGCACCTTGGGTAGTACCACCGCGACGCCCACCCCCCGACGTTCTTCTTAGCCTTGAACACCGGGTACGCGGGCTTCATGTCGCTGCGGAGCTTGAAGTAGGCGCACCCCGCCGCATTGCTCCCGCCGGTCGTGGTCAGCTCATAGAAGTTGAGGAAGAGGCTGACCGACAGCTCTACCCCGACGAACGCCTCTCAAAGGTGTGCGAAGATCGTCAAGAATAGGATCGAGTTGGGATTGAGATTCACCAACTCGATCCCACACTAGGCTAGGATGGCGGCAAAAAAATCGGACTCCGAAACCCGGAACCCGTGAACTGCAAAAAGCTCGAAGCAAACGAAATCCTTACTCTTGGGCGTGGGAATCGTCTCCTCGCCGGCCGCCCTCCAACCGCCTACCTCGATGAAGCTGGCGGCGGCCAACCCCTTCAGGTCGTCCTCAGAAAGGAGACTCCGCGTGAAGGGCGCCATTGGAAAGAAAAAGACCGGAAGGCGGAAAAACGGCGGAAGAGCGAAAGAATGAGAAAGGCAAGAAGAGCAAATGGCACAAGAGAGCGTAAAGGGAAACAACGAAGGGAAAGCCGCCTGATATAAATCGTGGAGAGAGGCGAACCGCCGCTTGTCCGCTCAAGACACGAAACCAAGGGAAAGCGGCGGTCGCAAGATAACTGCTGCGTTCGGTTGGGATTCCCGCCGAGGCCAAGAAAATCGCGCGCACCCCCAAAAGGATACGCTTCGGGTCCAAAAGGTCACCAAGAATTAAATGCGCGCACAGTACCGAGGAGCACCTGACGGAGGCTACTGGTGAGTTGGCGGCAGACCCCGTCAATCGCCCGCACAAGGAAAGACACGTGTTGACCGGTAGTGGTCCGGCACGGCAATCAGGAGATACACTCGATTACCCGGTGGATTTTGTGCGCCCCGGCACGGCAAGGAACGACTATTCAACGGACCAACGTCAAGCTACAGTGGCCAGGCACCGCCTATAAAAGGGGCGTTCAGGCCACAACAAAGAGAGATATCTTTCCCCACACAACACACACTCGGAAGGTAGTCACTGCAGAACAGGAGCACTTGCACTCACGTAGGAGCTCTAGTTCCCATGTAGTTCTCTCGCGTCTGTAATCAGAGGAACACGCATGATGTCTTGAGCACTTATTGTACTCGAGCCCAGGCTTTCCAAAGCCCGGCCTCACCCCCTTTGTACCCGTTTAAGCTTGGCATTAAACGAAGACTGGACGTAGGGCTGTTATCCGACAGTGGAGGCCTAAACCAGGATAAAAATCCTCGCGTCACTCCCTGGGCCCGGCGCGTCTAACCGCGTCGGACTTATCCGTCCTTTCCCTCTGCGGCGTCCGGCCAAGCGGCAAGCCGGTCCAGGGACAGGCCGCTGCCGAACCTCGAGACCCTTTCCTTGCTCATCGACTCATGGAGGTTCGCCTCCCAGTCGCCGACACCATGACTACCACATATTTATGGAGCGTCTAGTTCCAGTGGTGTATTGCGGATACGTAGATGATCATATATGGAAAACATTGGTCGAGCTAAGCTTCTTCTACAGACAGAATTGTACCAAAGAGGCCAGCAAGTCAAATACAGCCAAGTTGGAGGTAGACATAGTTGTGATAATCACCAAGTTAGAGAAGATATATGTTCTAGGGTTTTTGAACCTTATGCAAGACCTGCTCTTACATCTACCTTATGAAGCAAAGATTTGAGGCCTTCTGCGGTATCGGTGGATGTATCCTATTGGACGAATGTTGAAGAGTGTTAGCGCAAAGGTGAAAACAAGGCACATGTTGAAAGATGCATAGTGGAAGCTTGTTTGCTTTAGGAGACATCACACTTCACATCAAAATACAATGCTGAGTAGAACAATGTCAACGCTCACAAACCAAGGATATAGTGGTTTTGAACTTGGTATTGTTGAGATCAAACATTCTTCAAAGAATAGTGGTTTTGACCTATTTGTTCTTCCTAACCAAGTCCAACAAGTATACTATCTAACCTATTCAAACCCAAAATATAGTTCTAGGTGGGTTATCTTTAAAACAAATCTATCGGGATGCGTGAATGAGGTCAAGTCCTTGTTGTGCATTATTGTAACATCCTCATTTTCGAAATCATGCATACATGCATTGCTTGCATTTGTAAATTTTTGAAAATTCAAAACCCCTTTGAAAATGAGTCTGTTCATCGAAATACTTTAAAATGATTTATTTAAACAAAGTTATATGATAAAAATATATTTATATTGTTTTGACTATGTGATGTTTTATTTGAATATTTATAGCATAAATGCATAATAACCTTATATTCAAAACCAAAAATTGAATTTATAATCTCTCTCTTACGTGTGGGTCCCACATGTAAACCTCTCTTCCTCTCCTTCTCGTTGAACTTGGCTGACAAGTTGGAAACCCCCCTATCTCCTCTCCTTTCCATCTTTATCAATAGAAATCCCACTCCAAATTATAGCAGATTCAAATCTCTTTGATCCCTATCTTAAATCTCCTAGAATACGTGCTACTCCCCTATATAAACCCCTTTTTGTTGCATCGATCGTCTTCTCCAAACCAACAGCCTCCAAAGCTCCCTCTTTCAACCGTACTGCCCTCCCTTGATCTCGATTCTACGGTGAGTTTTCGACTTTCGATCTTTGAAGAGAAGTTGCTCCTGGTTACCCCTGATTCCGTTTCCACCATCACCAGCTCGTCGCCGTCACGGAGTCAGCGGAAGCTTCATGGGAACCGCCGCCATCTTATCTTTCGCCGAACAATTCACCATGAAACCAACGATTGGTGAGCCCCTTCGACCTCTCCTCCTAGATGCTCGCTGACCATCAAGGCCATCAAGGCCACGTGATGACTCCCTCCACTGCAATCAAGCCGCCACTTTGCAGATGCCATGGGACCGTCTTGGGCACCCCCGGGCCAAGCCGCCACCACCGTTAGCCTCCCCTTGCCCCCTGGTGCTCGCTAACCCCACCGCCTTTGCCGTCACGCCGCCAATCGCTGCCGCGCCGCCTAGGTCTAAGCCGCGCCACCGCCTTGCTCAATTTCGCGCCGCCAAATTCGGCCGAGCACACTGTCGGCCTCCTCCTTTTTCATGGCCTGCGCTGCCTTGGCAGGCCAGGACCCCGCCCCGCCTCCTCTGCTTTGACCCACCGACGGGAGGGCCCCGCATGGCAGCGTCCTCCCCTGCCTCCCCCTGCGCACGCACTGTGCCCGGTTGGGCCGGCCCACCTTGAGCCACCGGCCCAATTGCCCCTTCCCCTTTTATTCTTGTTAACTTTAGAATATGCCTAATGTTGTTAAATGCATATAAATTTGTAGAAAATTCAGAAAATCATGAAATAAATTTTATTCGGTTCATAAAATTATATATTATTTTTATGTACTTTTTATTTACATATTTCTGTTAATTTTAATTTTTAATAATTATCTTAGTGCTTAAACTTGTAGGAATTTTATAGAATAAAATATAGATCCAAAAATATCAAAATTTGTTTTCTGAAGTTAGATGTATTATAATATAATTTTTGTACTGTTTTGGTAAATTTTTGAAATTTATTTGTAGTTAAATCTCTTTTGTACATTTAATACTAAGCTTATAAAATCATAAGTAATTATAGGGATTTCCAAAAATGATGCAATCAATTGCAGAAGTTTTATAAAATTATATTGTACTGTTTTGTACTGTTTGCATCATCCTCATGTCATGTCATGCATGCATCATACTTTATTGCATATGGTTCTTATTGCCGTCTCTTTTAAACGTTAGATACGTCCGCCGAAGGAGACTTTGCCGGTGATCAGTCCAACTACCAGGATCAAGGCAAGACATTGTGCCATGTTGCTATTACCCAATTTTCATAAATGTTTTATTAGATTTTGCAAAACCTAGATGCTAATTAAAAGTTAAAAACAATACTTAAGCTAAGTTGTAGATAAGTCCTATATGATTGATATACATAGCCAACCTCATTAACCCTAGCTATTTAATGTTATTTAATCTTGCTGCTATCCTTGTTTAGTGATTTTTACATACCTGCTTAGCAATCGCAATCTAGAGACTTACTTTTGTGTTCAACTTCGACAAAAACTTGATTGCAAATTGAATGGCCGGTAGTGGGTGCTACCGTGTCGGGAATTGTCTGTAGGGATAGTGGGTGCTATCCTGGGCTTTTTTAAATGGTTTCTCACTCAGGGTGGATGGTTGCAAGGTGGTTTGCAACTGCTCGGTGGCAGTATGCTCGAGATTGGGTTGATGGTGGACCATACCCGTTTGACTTAAGGATCGATTCTTTGTGGTACCTAGAGTTCAACAGTGCGACCATTGAGTGCTTGTATGGGCAGGTCCTGGTTGAGTACCCTTCGGACTTTTAATCTGACATTCCTGGTGGAATAGGGAGTGGGCATCTGGATATGGCCATAAGAACAGATCCTTCCTTTGTGGTTGGGAGTGGGTATTCAGGTGTGTCCATAGAATAGAACCTATCGGCACAAGAGGGGCATTGGTGTGGAAACCTTGGGAATGCCGGTCTAAGGGAAGGTTGCAGTGAAAGACCTCGTGGTGTTCACTTCCTTTGGGTGATTCCTAGGAAGCCACCTACTCATGGGTAAAGCGTACAACCTCTAAGAGTGTAAACTTTCATGAAAGCCTTGCCCAATGGTTAAGGGTGAACGACGGAAGCTACCTCACTGTAGTTTTGTAAAACTCTCTTCTTCCTCTCTTTGTTTTGGGAATTGCCTTGCAATCGGTGTTGCATGTGCGTAGTTGTCTTTATGGTGGGTGCCATGATGATCTGGTTAAGTCAGTAGGTGCTGTCTTTTCCAAAAGAAAGAATTATAAAGTTTAAATTTCAATTTCAAAACCGCTTTCTCAAACTAGGTTTAAAAGTTTTGAAACTTAGCTTTATGCAAAACTACCCTAGACCTCCCCTTGAAACCTGCATAGCATCTAGGCATTGGTTTGCAAGTATTTAAAGAATACTTACCTCGAGTTTATACTGGGGCTGCTCATTCCAACGAGCAGGTTGTGATCAACAATGGTATCCCGAGGAGGACATGTACCAAGATGAAGATTTCACTGCTGGAGTTTAAAACGAAGATTTCTCTGACGCCTAGGACGCTACTACAGCTCGCCTATGGGATTGATTGTTGTATTTTGGCTCTTCCATTTGGATTTATGGAAGACTGTTAAGACTTCCGCTGCATGTTAGACTTTCGCTGTGTAAGGCCTGCGTGCCTGAATGTTGTACTCTGAGCTAGCGCCTTGTAACACACTCTGATGTAATATTTGTTTGAATTATAATGGCAATGATCCAAAGATCTGGAATCAGTGTGTACTAGCTGATTGATCCAGGGACTAGTACAGGTAAAGCACAGAAGGGACTCGACTCCATTTTGCGGGTCCCGACAATTATCCGTACTAGTTCCTGGATCAAGAAGCTACTACACACAAAATTTATAGTTTAGATCATAACTGTCACGAATAAAACTTTATTACATCAGAGTATTGGCCAACACGACACTTATTACAATAGTTTGGCATAGCGGCCTTATAGCAGCAGAAAGATAAATGATAAGTTCAACTTCAAAAGTAAGATCCAAATAAACTCCACAAGCAAGATTGAAGGAATGTGCTCCTAGACGTCAGGGTAGTCTTCATCTTAGACTCCATCTGCGAAGTTATCCTTCTGGAACTCCTCATCCTAGGTTTAGAAGTTCTCTGGATCATGGTTTGGTCGTCGGAATGAGTAGTCCCGTATGAAACACGAGGGTGAGTATTCTTCATATTTGTCAAGCCAAATCGACATATGCAAATGCAGGCTTGACAAGGAAGGGATTGGGTTCATTTGCCAAAAAGTCAATTTTTGTAAAGTTTACCTAAATCTTTGAAAGGATTTGGGTAAATGTTGAAAGATTAAAACTTTGTAATATTTTCCTTTGTACAAACTCTGGCTCCCTCACCGTTTTTAACCCAAATCTGGCTCTCCACCAATTTTTCTAACAAAACTCCTATTTTATTCTTAGCTCCTTCTATGAGTCTCAAGAAAACAAAACTCACGAATCCGATCGTGGTTTTCTCTTTAAAACGCATTTTGAAAGCAAATTGATGAGAAAACTACTATTGTGATCATGCCCTCGTCGTCCGCTGTTGACTGTAGGCATGACTATCATGACAGTTATACACTCTACAGAGGTGACACGCTTTCCCCATGAAAGGTGACTAAAAGAGAATCACCACAATGCCTTTGTCCATCTAGCTCTTAGTTCAGGCATCCACGCTAAGATTCCACCACGGTGCTGGTTGCCCCAATTGATATAAGTCTGCCCATGCCAATAGGTTCATACGGTTGCCCCACCCTACTCCACCGGATGGAATGCCCGAACCAAGAGTTCAAAGGGTCCTCAGCCAGCCCTGCCCATAATAGGGATTCATGGCCGTACTTTTCTACTTAAGATTGATAACAACAAGGTATCGATTCTTAAGGATTGGGGTGATTCCCGCATTAGGCCTGAATCTCATGCTTTCCACACCCGGCTTGCAACCACCCACTCCAATCAAAGTTTTGCAAAAACCCTTGCCCTCTAGTAGCACCAGCTACCCAAATCTAACCCTTTTATCAAAAATTGTGGCACTGGCTGCCCTTTGCAAAACACGATGATAAATCAAACATTTCACGATAAGATGATCACAAATGATAATACCACCTATGTACTATTAGCAATGCCACGAAGTAAACAGTCTAAGCTAAACAAGTGAATATGGCAATATTGCAACAAGATAATATCCTAGGGCAACCAAGGATCAAGTTTAACAAGTGTAATATTTAATTGAGACTTTTAGCTAACAACCTAGTCATAATTAAATGTTAATAATTAACATAGCATACACATTTGTAACTGTAACATACCTAAAATTTAAAATTTAGTATAAAAATTTTTCACAAAAAGTTATAATTATGTTCTTATAATCATTCCTAAATTTTAAAGAATTTTCTAAACAAAGCACCTATTTATTCTCTAACAAAATACCCAATCTCTCTTTTTCCAAAAATAAAAATCCCATAAAATAATAAATATTATTTCATATTTGGATTCTACTCATTTTTCTAGATTTTTAGAAATTTATTTGATAATTTTCTGAGCTTTCTATAGCTCTCTATGAATTTTTAAAACCCTATATAAATCCTGGAAATCCTTTTCCCTTTTTAATTTAAAACCTTCCGTTTTGAGAAAGACACGTAATACGCTTTCCTTTTATGAAAATGCGGTTCCACTTAAACCAATCCAACTCACCCTTCTCACTGACCTGTAGGTCCCACCCGTGGTCCCTATTCTTAGATCCAACGGCGCCCGTTGATTGGCCCAAATCTAATGGTGCCCATCTATTTACTCAAATCCAATGGCGCCCATTGGATCCAGATCAGACGGCCCACGATTCATCTCCTTCCTCTCGCTGCGCCACCGCCGTCCATCTCGCTTGTGCATTGCCGCCAATTTAAAATCTCATGCCGCTGCGTTCCCAACCTCCTCCACCCCTGATTTCGCCTCCATCGGATAACTCGCACCGCCGCCTACACCCGTCGCCGCGTCACTGTCCTCATCCTCCCTCCAAAGCCATCCGATTTCTCACCGCCACGTTGCGCCACCACGGCCGCCATTGCTTCTTGCCGTGCCCACTACTTCATCCTCCGGCCTATAAAAACCCCTATTCGGCACCGCAACATCTTAAGCCCTCATTCCTACTCCTCCCTTGCCCCTCTACTGCCCGACATCACCGCCGCCACCACTTCCTTCCCCAACTCCGGCGATCTCTTCTCTCGCTATTCCAGTTTCCATTGGCCCCGATTCCAACATGAAAAACACCCCACTCAACCTCGCAAACACGACCCTACCCTCACCTAGGCTTCATCTTCACCGGAAACCCCTCGCTGTGGATAACATGGTCCCCGGGTATCTCACAGAGACGAATTAGGCGGACCACCTCACAGAGCAGGGTCACACCTACCATCTAGAAGACGGGCCTGCCCCGCATGAAGACCCAACTTGTATCACAAGGAAGGCACAGTTGTAATCCGGTACATTACGTACCCGACAAGAAAGGATAGAGATAGACTTCCTATCTCTATCCACAGTTTCCATAACCAACTAGGATACATACTAAGTTGTAACCCTACCTCTCTCCACTATATAAAGGGAGGCAGGGGCCCCTAGTTCGACATGGTAGAATATCCGGGATCACATCGGTAGGAGGGATCACATCGATCCATAGCCATCCTCAACATTGATCCATCGAGATCAACCCCAATACAATCCACAAGCACAGGAGTAGGGTATTACCTCATCTCGAGGGCCCGAACCTGTATAAATCTGCCTCTTGTGTTACCATCGGGTTTCGGTCTTACGCATAGCCCCATAAAGTATATTACCGACATAATTAAATCGACGGTTGGCGCGCCAGTAGAAGCGGCGCTAAGATCATCTTCATCAAGCTCGATGGCATCTCTCGGCGGCAGCGCCGTCGAATTCACCTACGGCCAAGCTTCCTGTTTTGGAGGCTTGGATTTTATCATCAACAACCTCGGCAAACTTTCCCTTGAAGAATTAGGTCAGATCCGATCGGAAGACAACTTCAACCGCGAAGCGACCGCCAGAGGAAGATGCGATCTATTCGCGTCCAGAATCTGGACGGAGATTGCATCGCGATTTCCCGTTGACTCGGAAGGAATTTTGAGGTGTTTTCAGATGCGTTGGAAAGCTTATCTCGTTATCTTTCCAACGAGTCCAAGATCATCGAAAATCGAGTTTGGATGTGACCGTGGAGACCGTTTGAAGACAAACTGCGCGGGGTGACGTGAATCCCGCGCGAAGATGGAGCTCGACGTGAATTTCGCTCGGCACCTCGGCGATCCTTGGTGCACCTCAGCAAGGGCACGGCGGAATTCGACGACAAAGCGGATCTCATCCCGGAGATCACGGCGAGGCTCCTACACCGTCCTGACTTGCGGCTCCTACGCCCCCCGACTTGCGGCGACGACGACAACGACTACCGCCGCACCCACTCGTTGCTCCAGTAACAATGACAAACCGCGACCTTCGCCATGACATTGAAGCTCGGCGACGGAAGCGAGAAGAAGATGGGAGACGTCACCATGGTGATAATAGAAGAGGTTTCGGTCGAAACCGTGACCGTCGACTTTCTAGGCCGGTTTCTCGCGCGCACTGCGCCGAGGATTGCCGCGCCGACTCCGTAGGCCGGCTTCTCACGCACTGCATTGAGGACAACCGCGCAGACTTATTGCGTCAGCTTCTTGTGCTCGACGCTGGGACAGCCGCGCCGACTTTCCTAAGCCGGTTTCTCGCGCACGACGTCGAGGACAGCCGCGCTGACTCCTTTGGCCGGCTTCTCGTGCGCACTACGCCGAGGACTACCGCGCCGACTCCGTAGGCCGGCTTCTCATGTACTGCGTTGAGGACAACCGCGCCGACTTATTGCGCCGGCTTCTTGTGCTCGACGCTGGGGACAGTCGCGCCGACTTTTCTAGGCCGGCTTCTCGCGCACGACGTCGAGGATAGCCGCGCCGACTTACTAGGCTGACTTCTCGTGCAGGATGTCGAGGACAGCCGCGCCGACTTCTTTAGGCTGGCTTCTCGTGTGCACGACGCTGAGGACTGCCGCGCCGACTTTCTAGGCCGGCTTCTCGCGCACGACGCCGAGGTCAGCCGTGCCGACCTCCTAGGCCGGCTTCTCGCGCACGACGCCGAGGACAGCCGCGCTGACTTCTTCTCGCGCACGACGCCGAGGACAACCTGGCTGGATTACTCGCGGCTTCAAGACGACGCCGAGGATACAGCGCCGACTTCCTAGGCGGCTTCTTGCGACGACGCCGAGGACAACGCGTCGACTTATTACGCCGGCTCACAAGATGACGCCGAGGATACCAAGGCCGACCACCTTACGCCGGCTCACAAGACGACACCGAGGGCGACCCACGATGACAAGGTGATATGCCGGGGCTCGTTCACTCGGGCGTGAGGGCGACACGATCAACAGCTAAGTTGTCTATTATTCATACTCAATCACATCATTATAGTTTATCTCCTGACTTGCTACTTAGTTGGTATCCAACTAAGCAGTAAGCCGGGGGCTACACCTAATTAGGTGCAATCTACACCCAATCATTATCTTTCTTTTTGAATTTTTGTTAAGCCTAAGTATTGGTTGTTCTGAGTAACGAAACTCTTGTCTCCATGCAACACTCATACTTTCCCATTGCGTTCTTGGAGACAGAGCTCCACGCCAACTCCTAACGCTATGGAACTTGATGCGCTTGGCAGAGTGTTTAGTAAAAGAATCTAATCTATTCGGGCAAAATACAGATTCAATCACAGAAAGATAACATCTCTTTTCGAGTTTCTTTTGTTCTTTTCCATGTTGACTTTTACCGATTCCGAGTGTCGCACATTCTGAGTTGTGAAACTCTGATTCCTATGCAAAATTTGGGTTTTCCTGACTCGTGTTCGGAGACAGAGCTCCGCGCCAACTCCTAACGCTAAGAGACTTGATGAGCTAGGCGGAGTGTTTAACAAAAGGAATTAAACATACTCGGAGAAGCGTAAATCAATACGAGAAAGATAAAAGGACGACAATTTGACATCATGCATATTGCTTTACAATCCAGTTTTTTTATCTACTACTCAGGTTTTCATTGTCTCCACAGGGTACAATGCAGGATATTACGAGATGTTTTTTATGGGACGGCTGCACTTCTACGCCAGCATCCCGAGTGCATTATACGGCTCGGCTGCATGCCTACGTCAACTCGGCACGGCTTCACGCTAACGCCATCCGTCGAGAGCGGTCAGCGGTCGGCGCGAGGCCATGAGCTCTCACGTCGGCGCACCCATTGTGCGCTCTCATGCGCCATCCGCATAAAACAATACAGTTAGTAAGCATGCCTCATGTTAGGCCACAAGCTGGTGACCACCACGTGGAATCAGATGCTGAAAGCTATTAAGGGTTCGGGTTCCGAGGATACGCTCATTGAGCTGCTTGCCCTACACCATTGGTTATGGGTGCACTCGGTTAAACCTAATCCTGTGATATGCCTCATGCTAGGTCAATTGTTACCTCATGTCAGGTCAATTGCAAGTTACTGCACGAGTCAGAATCGGATATCACGAACGGGTTTCGGGATGATCACTCGGCTAAGCCCTTGGTACGCTCTCCGTGAGCCACAAGCCGGATCCGACACACTGGGCCGGGTACCGCCATATACCGGTATACCCTCCGGGGTCAATTGCCAAATTTAATATACTTGGTCTGGGTACCGCAAGAAAAAAGAGATTCCAATGGGTCTCCCTAACTCGACGCGACTTTGCGCTAACGCCGCGGCGGCAAGAACCTTTCGCAACGGCCAGATGTTCACGCCAAAGACTTCGAGTGCATCATACGGCTCGGTTGCACGCCTACTTCAACTCGGCACGGCTTCACGCCAACGCCAACACCCCGAGCGTAACCTTTGGCACGGCCAGACGCTTACGCCAAATTTCGAGTGCATCATACGGCTCATTTGACGCTTACGTCAACTCGGACGGCTTCACGCTAACGCTAACGCCCGAAGCGCAACCTTTCGACGGCCAGACGCTTCACGCTAGCTTTTGAGTGTATCATACGGCTCGGCCAGATGTTTACGCTCGTCCTTCGGCGGGGCTAACGCAATACGGCGAAGCGCAACCTTTGGCACGGCCAAGACGTTTACGCCAAAGACCGAGTGCATCATACGGCTCATTTGCATGCCTACGTCAAACTTCGGACGTCTTCACGCCAACGCCAAATACCGGCTAAAAGCTCAAAAGTAAGGATGTCATAAATGCGTCGACCAGACTAAGTTTTTCATCATCATAATCTTTTCACATATAAACTCTTGTTATTTCTTGACTTGCTACTTAGTTGAATTCCAATTAAGCGAAGAAGTCGGGGTTACACATAATTGTGGCGCTACGGCGCACCCATCTTTTTTCATAGTTGTTTTTGACTTGCTACTTAGTTGGATTCCAACTAAGCGAAGAAGTCGAGGGCTACATAATTGTTGTAGCTTGCGCGCACTCCATCTTTTTTCATAGTTATTTTTTGCTTTTGTTACTTAGTGATTTAAGTGAAACCGAGCGCTTATAATTTCGGGTAGTGAAGCTCAATCCATATCACGGCGAACTCCACGCCACCCAAACGCGTGTTCGATAAAAGCCATGTGCCAACTCCCTACGCTCAGGGGCTAGACTAGTCGGGCAGAGTGCATAACAAAAAGAAGAAAAACCACTCGGACTAACAAAAATCATTAAGTAAGAAAAATAAAAATGGCTATGTCGCACATAAGGATAGTCGGATTTTATATCCGACCAAATGTTTTCATATTCAGATACTGCCCAAATCTTACATGTACATGTTACAGGGGTTCAAGGAAGTGTTTACGCTACAAGCACCGACCATGGCACAGTTACGTGTCAACACCCGCGCCCAAGCACAATCCACGACATGGCTCCACGCCACGCCAACTCGAGACGGCCAAGACGCCACGCCAAAGACCTCGAGTGCATTATATGGTTTTTTGCATGCCTACGCCAGCGTCCCGAGTGCAAACTACGGCTCGGCTTCTCGCGCACTGCGCCGAGGACAACCACGCCGACTCTTTACGCCGACTCATTGCTCCGAAGAACGACGAGGACGGCTACCTAACTTTGCTTCTCAAGACTACGGCGAGGACAACCGCACCAACTTACTACGGCGGCTCAGACATTGCGCCGAGGATACCAGCGCCGATTATTACGCCGACTTCTCACATCAGGCCGAGGACAGCTTCGTCGACATTCTACTCACGCCGACGTCAACCATCGCGCCGACTTCCAGACTCCAAGAAATTGGGCCGAGTCACTCGAGATTTCAACTGCAAAGCTCTCTTGAGCCCTTCACTGCCTCCTTGCATGCCAATGGAGCACTCGGCATAGAGAAGGTTCCAATGAGCACTCGGCATCAACTTGGCTATAAAACACTCGGGGCTATGTGGATAACATGATCCCGGGTATCTCATGGAGACAATTAGGCGACCACCTCACAGAGCAGGTCACGCCTACCATCTAGAAGACGGGCCCGCCTGCATGAAGACCCGACTTGTATCACAAGGAAGGCCGATTGTAATCCGGTACATTACGCATTCAAGAAGAAAGGATAGAGATAGACTTCCTATCTCTATCCACAGTTTCCATAACCAACTAGGATACGTACTTATTTGTAACCCTACCTCTCTCCACTATATAAAGGGAGGCAGGGGCCCCTAGTTCGGCATGGTAGAATATCCGGGATCACATCGGTAGGAGGGATCACATCGATCCATAGCCATCCTCAACATTGATCCATCGAGATCAACCCCAATACAATCCACGAGCACAGGAGTAGGGTATTACCTCATCTCGAGGGCCCGAACCTGTATAAATTTGCCTCCTGTGTTACCATCGGGTTTCGGTCTTACGCATAGCCCCATAAAATATATTGCCGACATAATTCGTCGACACTCGCCGTCGCCGCCTCTTTTTCCCATCGCCATAGCTCCGTCGCCCAGCCACCCCGGGCCATTCCAAGCTCCCTTGCAGCCATCAAAACATTCCTCATACTCCCAATTGCATAATTTCCCCTTCAATTTCTCGCCGCCGGCCACCAAATGCCATCGCCGATGAAAGCCTCCGCGTCCCCTTCATTTGCCCCTTCTTCTCTCACTGCCAACCCGGTCCCACCCATCAGTCACCTGGCCAAAACCGCACCCACTACCACCCGGGTCCTGCATGTCAGCCTCTTCAACCCCTTTATTAGCTGCGAAATTGGGCCGAGCCCAATGATAGCCCAGATAAGCATTTAAAATCTTCCGTAACTCCTATTTTCACCTATACTATTTAATATATTTAAAATATCAAATCACTTCTATAAATTCTACAAAAATTCACAGAAATCTAAAATGAAATAAAGAATTATATAAAATATATAAAATATCATATTTATCTAATAAAATAACCTTAGATAAATCCTTTTATTCCTCTTCTTTATTTATTAAAACATTTTAATTGAATAATATAGAAGTAAAATTAATAAAACTTCCAATATAAAAGTTACTCAAAATAATGTTTTATATCTAGAAATAATATCTCTAAATTTTTAAAACCTATAGATATCCAAATTTAAACTTAAAACCCTTTCTTTAATCAAATTAGAATTTTCCTAAATATAAAATCTTACTAGTAAAATTCACATACTCGACCAACTCATATAAACATTTCTAAGTAAGATTATAATGCCAAAGATTAATTCTTTTAAACTATTATCATTATAAGGTCAAATAGAAATATTAATATTCCAAAATTTACAACAATTCTTCATAAATAAAAATCTCCATATTATTTAAATATTAACCCTAACTTTATGCTGCCCAAATTACCTATTTTATATAAAAACTCCTACCCCTCTTCCTTTTAGAAAATATTTTCAACCTTTCAGAAAATCGTACAGTCCATCACCCCTTTTTACCCCTAGAACCCTTTTATTTTGTCGTTTAATTAAAAATTTTCTTATTTGAATATTTATTGGAATTTCTCTCTTTTTATAACATATAGATAACAAACTTCGTCCTCTGGAAAGAATGTCCAAATGATATAATAAGTGTGATCCAATCTTCAAATAAGGCAGGTTTTCTTATCCTTGATGCATTTTAATATACCTATATTTCTTTTATTTATTTTTTATTGCATATATTTTCTAGCTATTTATTTATACATTCCAAGTATAATTTTTATCCAAGCCCCAATACCTTAAAAAGCCACCTAAAAATAATCAACCTCTCGATAAAACCTAGTATAGGCAAAAATATTAAAATTTGATTAACTCATGATAAGATGGAGAATTATGCGCACAAATAAGTTAGATTGGATAACTTATTTGTGGTAGAAAAGCTGTAGTCTGGAAGGTTGATTGAATTTATATAGAGCAATTCGGAAAGATTACTTTGTCGGCTTGGGCAAGGCACCCTGGGAAAAAAGGTGCAACACTCAAGGACACCAGACTGGGTGTTTCGTTCAGTTAAAGTCTGGATTTGTTGCTCTATAAAATATAAAAGCAAATTCGAAAATATCGTTATCTTTGCCGTCTTGGGCCAGGGTCACAGCATGTATGGCTGGTGGAAACACTCAAGGGCTGCGAATGACAAGGTCATTCGTAAATCGTTTGCTTCTATAAAAACTTGGGTTTTAAAATGAATAAGAATGACACATTGATGATCCATCCATATAAGGAGCTGTTATATGGGTAAAGCTGGATAGGTTCTGCCGAGCTAATAACAAATTCATCGATGGACCTTACTTCGGGTATATGAAGTTGTGTCAACTGGGTGATGCCTCTCTTATTTACCAAAATCCATGAATTTATAAAAAAAATTGTTGTTTGGATTGCAAATGAATAAGGATGGAGAAAGATGATAGAATTTGATCTATTATTATTAATTGTTTTAAAATAATGATAGGATTTTTAAAGTTTAAAATTTGCATATTCACCATAAAGCCTTACTAGTCCTTGAATCTTGTTATCATATATTAATAGTGATATTCTTTTAAGAAACCTGCAAGTACGAGTAATACTTATCCACGTTATGTGGGCAATTTATTTCTTTTTACAGGATCCACTTTATAATCAGATTGGACATTTATGAAGAAGAAAAGAATTCGCATAGGATTGATTTCTAAGGTTTACCTTATGCTCAGACTCTGCCTGTGGTATATGGGCATGTACTTTCTTTTTATTACCAGGTTATTTTTCCACTTCCGTTGTAAATTATTTTATAACATGTAATAAATTAACCAGTCAGATTATTTCAATGCAATCAAATCCGGGCGATTGGCATATTTTGACATTTTCTGGTAAATTTTTACCGAAAATTTGGTCCGTCACAATAACACTATAAAGAATTTTGCAAAATGTAGGTGCGATATGGTCAATAATGACTTGCCTCAAATCAATTTCTCAAACCCTCGGTCTTGTTCTTGATCTTTGAGCAAAGTAACATTCATCGACGAATGGTCAATCCAATAACCAACTATGCGTATAAGCTACAAAGAACTCGATAAACTCCAAACAAAGGCAAAAACAATATGCAAGAATTAAATAAAAATAGTTTATTATTTATAATATTTAGAAGGTTGAGAGGGCTTGCAAGTTCATATATGAGGGCTATGGCTATTCAAAGAAAAAATTGGAGGAAGAATAGCCTATAGAACATTTCGCCTTGAATTGATTCAATTTGGATATCAATGGGAGGATGGCGGATGGAATAGACTTGACATTTACCTAGAATTTTGTGTAAATGGGAAATAAACAAGATATACAACACATAACTCAGGATCGGTTCAATGTGAATTAAATTCACAAATAACAATTAGGAGAGTGATGCTAGGTTTTGTGATATAGAGTAATCACCGTGGATGAGCTACTAACCAAGGAAGGATGCCAAAGGAAGGCAACAGTACCGCATTTGCAGGTCTTGTATAGTATAATTGTTCGTAGAATATCTAGAGGTAGCAAAGGCACAACTGATGGTGGTACAAGGTAGCAAAATGGAATGGAAACAACGCAACGGCATGGTCGCATTTGTCATGTGGGGTTCATATCAACGGTGGTTGCAAAAGAAGGATTGGTGGGCTTATCTATATTGGGTCACGAATCCCGACCAAAGAACAACAAGGTGATGGTGCTCATGTTATAAAACACGGCACCAAGATCTCAGATATATAGGTCCCGTCCACCGAAACCAAGCAATGGCGGCAAGATCTACGAAGGAAGGCTGACAGCGGAACTAACTTGTGCGAGCCATAACCATTAGCTCAAAGGGTGCAAGGTCACAAAACTCAGAGGCTAGCTAGTTACTGTTATGGAACACAAAGTGACACGAAGGGGTTTGAAAAATCTTACCACAGAAGTGAGGAACACGATGCCAAATCTGTGCATAGGGTGGCTTTCAAGGACAACCAAGATAGGGTGCCCCGAGTGTATTCTGCAGGTACAACACCCGCTGTCGTTGGGCTGGGACGGTGCAAATTTGTGGTTTTTTTTTTTCATTTTATAGTAATTTTTTTTCTGATTCATACTTAAAGTCGACGGCCAGACGAAAGCTGTTGACCATCGACGACATATAAAGGTTGTCAACCAAATATTTGGCCACGCAAGGCTTGGACACGGTTGTATGGTCGATGGTTAGGATAACACCACCGACCTTAATTTCAAATTGGGGTACACGGCCTCGACCTTGTTGTAGATCATGTTCTCTCGCCAGCTAGGTTGTTTTGGCTAGATTATGGTCAACGACCTAGTCATATCCGTCGATCCTAATTTGAAATTAAGGTCGACAACGTTGACGTGGCTGTCGACCCTAATTCTGCAGCGGCCGTTACTGTGTGATGGCTGATTAGGGTAGACAGCTGGAGAAAAACCGTCGACCAATAATTTTATGGTCGATCAGGTATATTCAACGGCCAATGGTTGACGGCTCGCCGTCGACCCTAAATAGGGTCGACAGTCTTGGTCGATGGTCTTTGGCGAGAGTGGATGGCCATCGCCGTCGAAAATGTCAGATTTTCCTATAGTGTATCCACTTAAACTGAACTTTGACCGCCCTGCACAATGACTTCGAAAAGCTGAAACTGGTAATCGAAGCTGGATTTGAGAATCTTCCAATTGTGACTTAAAAAATTTCGAGAAACAGCACAAAACAACAAAGCGTTAAAAAACAATAAAATAATTTAAACAAATAATCTGTCAAGAACTTGCTTTCTAGGGTTAGCCGACTTTGTATCCTTTGTAGCAACATGGGAATATGGGATTGATGAAGATCAACGCAATATCCTAGACTGGAGCTCTCTCTGTAGCTAAATATTGTGCATGCAAAACTATTTTGATTTGAGTTTTCCATGCTATATTAGTCACTTCGATGGCTAATTCTTTCGTATTTGCTATTCGTCATTCGTCTATAAATTTTGTTAATTTCAATCAATTTTTGTGATGTCAGATAAGCGGTGGGCGGTGGCCGCGGTGGGCACAAATGACCACCGGTGTTAGGACTGCTATAGACACAAACCGCCATATATATATATCAACCCTTGTGCTAAGGAGTGTAGGAGAAACCTCTTGTATATGGGTTTATACTATTTTGGCCCTATGTTTTGACAGTAGATTTCGAAGATGATCTCTGTGTGTATATATATATATATATATATATATATATATATATATATATATATATATATATATATATATATATATATATATATATATATATATATATATATATATATATAGGCAACATATCTAGTGCTAATGCTTAATTGGGTGCTAATGTGATAACTCAAGATAGTAACTGTTGGATTGTGTTTGGATGGTCCAGATCAAGGAAGGTGGAAGCCCTCTATCCAACTCTAAGGGAAAAATAAACTCTAAGGGGTTTTCTAAAAAAGGTTTAAGTAGCAAGGTGGGTTTTCACCTCTGCTAATCTTAGCCATACACGATGGATCTAAGAGCTGATAGTTAGAGTTAGCATGTTAACACCTAATTTATGAACCGGCACAGAATAATAGGCATTGATATGCCTAGTTATCTGTACCAGTTTGGAACTGGCACAGATGACCCATTATTTGTGCCGGTTTATGGCTAGAGCTAGCATAAATATTTTAAAATAATTTTAAATTTGTTAGCCTAGATAGCACCACTGGTGCACTAGCTAGGCTAGCTACTAGCTATACTACCCTATCTACATCTAGAGCTTATCGTCGTCGTACTCTTCCTCGTCCTTCTCGCTAGTGTCAAAGGAGGAGTCTCCGAAATGGGAGGAGCCTAGGGCAAGACTGTCCGAGGCATCGGAGGAGGTGTCGCCATTGTTGGACCCTTAGATCCATGCGCACTCCTCCTCCTCCTCTGACGCAAAGGCAGGCTCCTCATCGGCGTCCTCCTCTAGCTCATCAGTGACGGGCTCCTCATCATCGTCGGTGGTGGGGCCGCACACCAAAGCTTCTGATAGAGGTGGCAATAGGGCCCAGCAATGGGCAGGCTTCAGCTCCCATACATGATCTTACGACTTTGCGGAGACCTATGTTTTTGGTAAAAAGTCGCCCGGGCCTGGTCACTGCGATCCCGCTCGAACTTGAATTTGATCGCCTTCCATACTTCACAAGATGCGACTAGTTCAGCTAATCTAGAATGCGTAGCTTCATAGCCTATTATTTCGCATTCAGCAACTGGTCATTTTCTTATTAGTCCTTCCTTTTATTTGATCAACTGCGTTATTGAAGTGTTCCAAGGTTACTGAAGCGAATCTTTCCTGAAATCGATTTTCAGCGAATGTGATTTTTAGTTGATTTATCTATTTGGACCGTCGCTTGGCCGCTGGATCCTCGTCCTCGGCATTGCTGGGCTCCTCACGGCCGACCGACTCCTCCTTGCCGGGCTCCTCGTTGGTCGGCTCTAGAGAAGGCGATGACAAGGCGGGTGGAGGCTAGGGTGCTGGAGATGGTGGCCATGGTGACCATGCATGGCGAGGAAGATGGAGACGGCCGCGGCGAGGCGGGTGGAGACTGGGACACCGGAAACAGCCGCCATGACCATGGTAATGCGGGAGATTGGGCCATGGCGCCAGATCGGAGCTAGCTAGTGAATGGGGAAGGATCAAAGTTGGAGAGGCTTAGGGAGCTGCTAGCGTATGGGGGGATCTGATCGGTGGAGACGAATATATAGATCATGTACGGGGGAAATTTTTCCCACGGAACGCCTCGGTAGACGAAACATTATGTGTGCTGGTTCTAATTACCGACTAGCACATATGATTATGCATCGGGAAAGAGAACGTTATGTGTGTATATATCTGAGTCGGATAGTAATTAGAATCGGCACATTTAAGCTTCTGCCCATGTCTATGGAAGAACCGGCACTAATAACCTATTCTATGCCGGTTCAGATACACAGGTAAATATAACCCTGCTCTGGTGTAGTGAAATCAGTGCGTCAATTTGTGCATTGTTGGTTTGTTTATTGCGTTGTTTACTTGCTAGCCAAAACTATCCTCAAAGTTTACTGTATGTCAAGGATGATTGGATTATACATTATTGGTTGCTGTTTATTGTACATTTTTCGAAGGTTCCCTTTTTTGAACCCCTCGTCGCAGCGGCATGAGGTAGAATGGTAGATAGATGGTTCTACTCAGGGGCCTGATCTACAGAGTATGCCGGGTGGGCCACGGCATACCCTGCAGCCCGTATACAAATACACGGCCTTATACGGCCCAAATGTCCATACAACGCAAGCACGCGGCCGGCACGACGTTTCAGTTGCTATTAACGCGTCGTCGCGGCCGACAAGCGATCACGAGTCTCAACTCGGTGCCGCCGGCCGCTTTACCGCCATCGCTGATTGCGCCGATTCCCATCGGCCATCGCCGCACACGACGCCGAAGTCGCTGCCCATCTGGCGCCAAGCTAGGCGACGCAAGGCCGCCCCACGCCACGGCCGGACGGCCCACCACGGCACCACCGGCCGACCGCCGCCGAGTCTCCGTGGTTCCGCTTGAGGAAGCACTCAAGCAGTTGCGGTTGCAAGCCCAAATTACCCAAGTGCCAAAGTTGGCAAATAGGTAACATACTAATTTTTCCTTCAAATTTTCAATCTTGTGTTATTATGTATCTAATATATAAATCTATTATCTACTATCTACTAGTTAGTTTGTAGTTTACTAGTTTGTAACTTTGTATAGTATCTCTACTAGTTAGTTTGTAGTTTACTAGTTTGTAACTTTGTATAGTATCTTGATTCTTGAAGTTCTTCTTGAATCCTGAATATCCTATTTTTGTACATATTTGTCTTGTCACATTAGTAAACACGGCATCCTTAAATCAAGTTTTGTGGCCTTTTGTAGAATTGGAACTTGTTAAATTATGAAGAGGAACGGAGACATTGCATCTCTTTTTCGAAAACATGCAGCAAAGAAGGCTGCTGCTACTTCATCCCCTTCCATGGCTCCGCCTAGAACCGTAGCGGAAGATAAACCTCAAGAGCAAGAGAGAGTAATTGAAGAAATTGTGACTCCTATGCCATCTTCTCCGCCTTCAATCCCCCTTGATAATGTCTCGCCATCGGCACCGGCATCGGTAGCGCCACCACCACCGCCACCACCGCCGGTCTATGATATCAATCGTCTTCCACATGATCCAGGTGAAAGGCTGCCTATTCAAAGTTATCCTGTTAATGATCGAGATGCACATAATGCAGCTCAAGAGAGATACAATGGCTTTGTGAATCCTAATGCAGCAATTGATTATCACATTGAGAAGTGGAGTGATGAGGATCTTCGTCTTTACAAGATTAGGTTGACTTATTCACTTAGATGTATAAAGTTTCTTTTGCATCAAGGATTGGCATTCCGTGGACATGATGAAAGCGAAGAGTCTAGCAACAGAGGGAACTTCCTTGAACTTTTGAAGTTTCTTGCAACAAATAGTGAAGAAGTGAATAAGTATGTTTTGAAGAATGCTCTAGGTAATTGCACTTTAACTTGCCCAGAGATTCAAAAGCAAATTATTCAATGTTGTGCCATAGAAACTAGAAAGAAAATTATTAAAGAACTTGGTGATGGGCCCTATGCAATTCTAGCTGATGAGTCTAGTGACATATCACATAAAGAACAACTAGCTCTTTGTTTGCGTTATGTTGATAAATTGGGAAGACCATGTGAGCACTTTCTTGGAGTTGTTCATGTAGATGATACTACCTCTTTATCACTTAATGAAGCAATTGAAGGTTTACTTGTTAGTCATGGCTTGACTTTAACTCAAATCCGTGGTCAAGGTTATGATGGGGCTAGCAACATGAAAGGAGAGATTAAAGGGCTGAAAACATTGATCATGCAAGAGTCACCTTCTGCTTATTATGTCCATTGTCTTGCACATCAACTTCAATTAGTTCTTGTTGCTGTTGCCAAGAGAAATAATGATTGTGTGTGTTTTTTGATCAAGTATCACTCTTGCTAAATATTGTTGGAGTTTCTTGTAAGCGTCATGGCATGCTTCGAAATGCTAGATTTGAGAATATCATGAAAGCACTTGATTGTGGTGAACTTAAAACTGGGAGTGGATTGAATCAAGAGATGGGTTTGCCTAGACCTGGTGAGACTAGGTGGGGCTCTCATTACAAAACTGTTGTCAACATTATTGCTATGTATCCCACAATCCGCGATGTACTCATCACTCTTGGTAATGATGCTTCACAAAGGGGGGATTGGCCAAAAATACATACTATGGTTGGAGTATTTGAGTCATTTGACTTTATTTTCAGTGCACACTTAATGCTTGTTATTCTTGGATACACAAATGATTTATCCGATTGTTTGCAAAGAAGAGAGCAAGATATTCTTAATGCAATCTCACTTGTTACCGTGGCAAAGAGTAGAATGCAACAATTGAGGTCTGAAGGCTAGAATCAGTTCCTTCAAAGGGTCACTTTGTTTTGCAATAAACATGGTGTCCAAGTTCTTGATATGGAGGGTAATCATGTGCCTTATGGAAGATCCGCACGGTTTGCCCGAAACCAAACAAATGTTGATCACTTCAGAAGAGAAGTATATATTGGGGTTATTGATTAGATTAGTCAAGAGCTTGATAATCGGTTTGATGAGGTTAATATGGAGTTGCTTTCTTGTATGTCGGCCTTCAATCCTACCGACTCGTTTGCTTCTTTTGATGCATGTAGGTGCGAGACTTCCGAGTTCTATCCTAATGACATCATCTCAAGTAACGATTTGATAAAGCTTGCGTTGCAACTTGATAACTATATTGACGACATAAGACTAGATGATAGATTCAAAGATCTAGAGAATCTTGTTGATCTCTCAGTTAAGCTTGTTGAAACAAAGAAGCATATAGTTTATGATTTGCTTTACTTGCTTCTGAAATTGGTATTGCTTCTACCGGTGGTGACGGCAAGTGTTGAGAGGGTATTTTCTGCAATGAATTTAGTCAAAAGTAAGTTGAGAAATAAGATGGGTGATAGTCTTTTGGATGATTGTCTAGTCACGTTTATTGAGCGAGATATTTTCTTCCAAGTCGATGAAAATGATATAATCAAGAGTTTCATGACTATTAGAAGGCGGAGGCCAGACAAGAAGGACAAGAAGTAGGTGCGTAAGCTTCTTTATGCATATTTTATACTTAAAATGTTTGAACTATTTATATTGTAATTTATACCTGTGTTATCATATTTCTAGTTATTTCATACTTGTATATTGAATTTCTCGACAATATTTGTAGTTGTTTACTGAATTGTTCATTAAATTTTACTAAATTATATATTATAGTATTAGCTTGGCCGTTCGGCATACTCTAACTTAAAATCCTAGATCCGCCACTGGTTCTACTTCTAGCTGACCTCGGCATATATGCAGTACCCTTTTCGATTGAAGTTTTATATGCTATTCAGTATCGAGTAGTCCTAGCTTCGACGACGAAGGTAGCTAGGCAGGTGCATGTGGACAGTACTCATGGACAGTAATGGAGTGTTTGGTTGCCCTGCTCTGTCATAACAAGGCTCGCAAAAGCGTAATGCTGTCTGTTTGGATGCTCGTATGTACTATGGAGTCTGCTCTAAGAATTGTAATTCCTCGCGACTTAGGTCAAGATGGAAATGTAAAATCTAGCCGCTTCCAAATTAGCTTGGTCGCATGGGCGCATGTGCTTCGGTGGGTCTCTCTTGTCAGCTTGTATTTATTAGGAATAATTGACAATATGTCTCAAAATTGAGTAAAAATTGATAATATGCTATATTTATGTCTATGACACGTGGACCTAAATAGTGAAATAGAGCATATTATCAAATGCTCCGTCAACCAAACACTATCCATTATATCCATTTAGCCTGGCTCACAGCAGCCTGAATACCTTGCACAAGCTAAGCTAGAGGGAGCTAGGCAACCAAACAGCCGCAAGCAAGTGCATCGAGAAGGTTTCCCAGCTGCGTGCATGCGATGCCGAAAAAAAAAGGGAAAGAAAACGTCCAGATTCAACCAATGTAAATTTGGGGTTGTTGGTCATCGGCAACACGTTGGCAGTCCGCTGTATTAGATAGATAAGCACGTCCAAGTGCGTGGTCGATGTAAAGGTTGTGGCCCTTCTAGCGCTAGTACGGGCTATCTAGACAGTGTTTCTTTCGACGTTTGCGTTTGTTTATAAACTGAAAATTTGTTATTTTTATACTAAGTCAAACGTTTTGATGTTTGGTAGCTAATTTTTATAGGTCTTACTGTTTCTTTTTAAATCTCTCAAAACTATTTTTTTATAATTTTTTAAACCCTCGGATATCCTTATCGAGGAGTTACAAATTTTCAGTTTAAACACAACTGCAACCGCATCCGCCGAAAGAAACACTGCCCTAGTACTCATGGAGATGCATATACTGAGCTCGCTCTCGATGTTCATGTCCAGGTTCAATGAACATATACGCATGAATGTCACTCAATCTTGCTCCATGGATTTTAGCTCAGTACCGAACACGCATGGTGGTGGCGGGGAGGAGCACATCCCCAAGCATATACGGATACCCTAAAAGTTTAATTTTAGCCATTTTTTCACAATAAAAAAATGTTTAATTCTTTTCAAAGTCATTTCTTAAAACCACTTATTAAAACTCTTGAAGGTTAGTCGGACCAAAAGTTCCGGCTTATCAAAACCGCTCCTTTAACTAGTATCTCAAAACGTATTGCATAACCCTTTTTGTACTTCCTTACACTGGCTCCCCAGTAGGTCCTTGTAAATATCACATATATATCACTTCTTCTGCCTCCTCTAATGACACAGAGCGCTTCTCCTTTTCCAAAAAAATCTCTCAAAACCTAACATTCCGACCCTTCCAAACATATGTAATTTATACTAGTCTATCTAGCAAGAGCTTAATTACGTGGATGAGAGAGAGTGATGAAATAGAAAGGTATCGTCTATGGCAACGCAGTAACTCGATTGTAACAAGAGAACTAAGGAGACTGCAATAGAGTCAAGTACAATTGTTCTTCTAGCAAAAGTCAAGTATAATTGTGACGTCTATAAAGATAAAGATCTAAAGCTATTTCTATATATGATCGACGTGGACAAGTGATATAGACACAAGCATGCTGTTGTTTAGAGCATCCACACCAGAAATTCTATTCCTATTTTCTCTCTCTTCTACTCTATTTTCTCTTTCCATTACTCTAAAATTCCTTCACACTTTACATTACACCCTAAAAGATTCCTTCCCTCCACCAGAAACTCTGTCTCTAAAACTCTATTTCTATACCCATATAGGGTTTCTGCTACGGATGCTCTTATACCATTGTGCGTTCCTAGCGTGTGTGTGTGTGTGTATATATATATAGATAGTTGAGCTCAGGTCAGCTGCGGCTGACGGATCGTCCTGTCAGCCGCGGCTTGTTTGCGAAATCGGTGATCGAATTCGACGATCCAAACCGACCATCTTCTTCGTCTCGTTGAAATCTCACCACCGACAAAATTTCACATTTTTTTGATTTTTTTTACTATTTTTTCGTATTTTTGAAATCCGGGATTATTGGACGGTCCACAACTAATTAGATCGTGGATTTTTAAAAATACGAAACAAATAGTAAAAAAATCAGAAAAATATGAAATTTTGTCAGTAGTGAGATTTCAGCGAGATGAAGGAGATGGTCGGTTCGGATCGTCGAATTCAATCACCAATTTTGCAAAAAAAGCCGTGGCTGTTGGGAGGCTCCGTCAGCCGCAGCTGACCTGAGCTCAACTCTCTCTTTCTCTCTCTCTATATATATATAGAGGGAGTTAGAGTTTTGCTATGGTGTTTTGCAAAGCATGGAAATTTCCGTGTTTCTAAAATCTGATATTAACGGTCGATCCGAATCGTCCATCTTGTTTATCTCGTTGAAATCTCACTAGCGATAAAATTTTAATTTTTTTACTTTTTTTTTCATATTTATGAAAATCCACGATCTTAGTACTTGTCTTTACCTCCAATAATGCTGATTTTAAAAAATATGAAATAGATAGTTAAAAAATTTGAAAAAAATATAAAATTTGATCAGTATTGACATTTTAATGAGATGAATAAGATGAATAGTTCGGATCAGCCGTTTAAATCTCGGTTTTTTCGAACATAATGTAAAGTGCTTTGCAAAGCAAACAAAACTCTCTCTATGTATACTAGCTGAATGCCTGTGCGTTGCTCCGAAAACATAAATAGTAAAAAAAAAATTAGAATCTATCATATATAATGTCAACTGCCTAGTAATTTCACTAGTTATGAAGTATTATGTTTTTTCAAGCAATTAAATATTGTTTTCTTGTTTTAGGCAATTTTCTTTGCTTACATGGTTTTTATTATATTTTTACATTTTTAAAATATTGGACGAAAACGAAGTAAATACCCATTTGGAGAATGATTTGAAAATATTGCCTCTCCACCGATGGTGATTTCAAATTTTGAATAGACGAGAGAGGTAGCAGGGCTAGGCATATGTGTAGTTAATGCAAGGACAAAAGGTAGAATGGTCCAGTAAAAATAGACCACCACTTATCATCACTTATCATAAGCCAGTTTTAAGTAGTAGAGATATGTGCATGTTGCATTTTGATCTGCACCCCAATCCCAATGCATCCATGTTACGGATAAGATCGATGGAGGCATGTAGCACAGCGGAAGAAGAATTATTGTAATAAAAAAGAAAAAACTGGTACATATGGACAGATGTCAGAAGATAGATGGGTTGTTGGGTGCATACACGGCGTGCCGCGTCGGACCTTATCCTGTGGCACGTACGTGTCGACGCATCGTGTCCCTGTCGGGGACGCGACGCGACGAATCGCCAGCGCAAGTAACACGAGAAATATCACTACTAGCTCTTGCATATAATTTGAGGGAGACGAGCGCATTATTGATGTTAGTTACATATAATTTGAGGGAGACGACGCAAGAGATGAGCATTATTGATATCCATCCACGGATCGAAAGAGACAGACGTTTATCTTGCATCCCTGTTACGGTCAAGTCTTTCCGCGAAAAGTATGTTCAAATTTGCTTTCTCCTCCTCCTTGATTTAAACCAGCTGCTAGCTAGCTCCCAAGATCTGGCAGGGTGTCATTGTCGGGGACGCGATGAATCGCCAACGCGCGCCTAGCTGCAGCTCCAAGTAATCCAGGATTACTTGCCTTGCATTATTTGCATATACAATTGAGGGAGAGTTCATCCATGGACCGGACCGAAACAAAAAGTGTTATTATCGGGACCCTCCTGGCGGAGGCGGGTCCTCTCTGTGCTTTACCTGTACTAGTTTTTGGATCAAGTAGCTAGTACACACAAATTTACAGAACTGGGATCATAACCGTAACGATTAATTTACATAATGCATCAAAGTGCAAATTACAAGTCTGGCACGAAGGCCTTAAAGTAGCGGAAGTCTTACATAGGCAGCGAAGATCTCAAAATATAACCATAAAAACCAGATGGAAACCAAAACAATCCCCACAGGCAGAGCTGGATGAGCGCAATCCTAGGCGTCGGGATATTCCTCGTCCTGGACTCCGTCGGCGAAGACGTAGGCTTCGAGATCACCATCTTCTGGGTCACACTGGTACTCCGAACCTACGCGTTGAAATGCGCAGCCCCGCGGAAAAGCACGAGGGTGAGTATTGGTGCAAATGCTTGCAAGTCAATTGACATATGAACATGCATGGCTTAGACAAGGGTGGGTAAGGCTTGGTTGCGGAAACCGAGTTTTGAAATAATTCGTCTAAGGTTTTTAAAGCAATTTAAGAAAGAAGTGAAGTAGTCAGATCAATTGATAAAATATTTAAATCATCTAGCCCCAACCGGCTCTTTCCCAAAAACTGGCTTACACGATGCAAATCGTGGTTTTTATCCAAAACATTTTCCTTACGGCTAATCCACCGAAGTACCATTCCCTCTCAGTGGTTAACCACCGTAGGGACAAATCCCAAACGTCGGCTAAACCACAGAAGGTCATCTCCTTATGACTAACCACCGTAGGCTCCTAAAACAAACACGGTGCCTGCCGGTTTTCTCCTTTAGAACATTGAGAAAGAGAGGGAAGAAAACTACCATTGTGGCAGCGCCACCGTCGTCCGTCCTTGACCGTGGTCACGGCTTTCTAGAAATTTCACACTCTGCAAAGGTCGCACGCTTTACCCATGAGAGGTGGTTTTTCCTAGGAATCACCGAAAGAAAAATAATCACCACAAGGCCTTTGACAATCTAGCTCTTAGCTTGGCTTCCCTATAAGGTTTCCACCACAGCGCTGGTATCCTCGGTTGGCTGAAGCCCCCCTCTTGAGCCTGGTAGGTCGGCGATAGCTTCACTCCTACTCCATCACACGGGATGTCCAAATTAAGAGTTCGAAAGGTACTTAGTCAGGGCCCGCCCATACAAGCACTCATGGTCACACTGTTGTACTTAGTCTTGACAACCACAAGGTCGCGGTCCTTAGGGACTGGGGTGGTTCCCACACTGGACCCAAATCTCGTGCTCACCGCACCAGCCAATCAATCCATCCACCCTAATCAAGTTTTACAAACATTTTCGTAAACCTCCAGGTGACATACCCGCCACCTGACATTAACAGTTTTCCCACAGTAGCACATACCCGCCAACTTCGAATTCTTCATTGCTCTTCCTTGCGTCTTCAAATTCTTCTCTTTGAATTTCGTGTCGATGTGGGAATTTAGACAATTCACAACACCAGAATTTAACTAATAAGTATTTCATTAATATGCTTAGGTAATGAATAGCCGTATCACACTGAGAAACCAAAATCGATACGGCCTATTCCAAACACTTTTAATAAGATACGAACTAGGCTTAACATGAGTTCGACCCTAGGTGGCTCGACTGGTACTCCTAGTACAAGGCCTCTTTCTCTTTGCAGTCTCGTGCTGTTCTTCCCATTTACGCTTCTGTTCTTCAGAAGTCATCTTCTGATCATACATTTTATCCATTTGAATGTTAAGGAACTCCTTCATATCTTCATTTGCTCCCTCCAATTCCTTCTCTCGCCTATTGAGGCGTTCTTCTTTGGTCTTCAATTCCTATTCGCGAGTGTTCAATTGCTTCTCTCGTTCGTCAAGTTCTTCATTCCAACTTAAGATGGTGTCGTAGTCCTCCTGCATGGAGTCATATTCTTCCTTGAAAATCTTTCTCTTCTACCCCAGTAGTTTCTTGAGGTTCTCGATTGCAACCTTTTCTGTTTCCAGCTGTTCTTCCTTCTTCTCGACCTCAATCCTCATTAGCTCGTTAACAGCGATCCGCATATTCTGCGACCATTTAGCTTGATGGAATTCTCTTTTCTCCTTAATGTACGCTTCCTTCTTCTCCTTCTCCTCCTCGTGAATCCGATCTAATTCTTTAATTAGTCCCTCTGTCTGTTCGGCCTTTGTCTGGTACAGCCGATCAAGAGCCTTCACGTACCAAGTTTGATTCACTAGCTGCTTGTCTGGCTCATGAGTGAAGTCTGGCACTTCGCTGGGATCGTTCTTAGAAGTATATTGGTGACATCACGGTAGGTAGTGATAATGGGTCTCTTTTAATTCTTCCTCGTATATGTCGCCGACGTGCAAAATAGCTTCTCGGGAGGCTGTCTGATGTGCTACGGTCTCGTCATCCTTGAATGCATTGAATATCATTGGGATTTCTCCATTGTCGAGCTTCCGAGGGGAAATGGTCAACTTGCACCTCCATTGCTGGAAGGTGTCTACTTAAACTTCCTGGCATTCATAGTCTGGCATCGGGTCCTCAAACCCAAGCTCTTCTAGTATATCGTGCAGCAGTAGCGTCATCCCTCCTTCGTTCAAAATTTCCACCATCTAAGAAGGAAAAGACATGCTAATTAGGAAGGGTGAGAGAATAATAAGTTAAATGGGGAAAAGAGAATTTTATAATTATTTTTGAGAAGGTTTTTCAGCTCCTTAGGGTTTAGGCAACTAGCTACGGTATCCTAGAGTCAACCTGGCTCTGATACCAAATTTGTCGCGCACTCCGGTATTTCTACCGGCTTGAGAGGTCGAATACTAGTCCCAGAAGATCATATCTAGTATTGCACTCAAGGACAGTTTGGAATATCATCGCAGGCATTGCAATAACTAGAAATTAACAGTTTACATATCATAAATAACATCCGGTAGACATAGACATTCACATAGTCTTGCATAGGATATAATTCAATAGCATAAAAACATAGCGGAAGACTTCAAATGTGACGATACTCCAAGGTTGACCCAGAACGCGTAGCTAATCACCTTGACCCTCCTGGTCTCAACTAGCACCGACGTCGAGATCTTCTCCTGAACAAATAATCTGTGATCCATATAATGAGTACACGGCTACCCAGTAAGCAGTCCTTAGTAATGAATGCAAGGTCAAAGGTCGGGTTTGGTTATTTTGCTAAAACATCACTATCTACCTGTTTATTTATTCTTGATTCATTGAACACATCATAACACATGAGCGTAGCCAATGGATGGCTATCCGGCTCAGCACATGATGAGTATAGCCATAGAAATGGCTAACCAGCTCAAAAGAGAGGCACTTCCTGCCTACACTACCATCAAGTTAATTAATTAAAACACATTGGATTACCATGTGTCAAACTCCTTTCCCCTGCCCATTACCGCGGGCACGGCTACCATGATAGTTTTAACTCTATAGAGAGTGTGTACATGTTCCTCACAAGCCCTGTCTCATCCCAAAGAGAGAAATAGTACAAAAACCGTTCATTGCTTTCACCTACCTTAATAGTGTACCCTTTCTTTTGGTTTCGCGCCCCATACGCTACGCTTCGACCAGGCCGACAGTCATGCGCATCTCCTTCAGCCGGACCTGATAGAGCACCGCATGAGGTTAGTCCCCATTTAAGCCATTCAGATTCGGTGATAGCTAGTCACGTCCGTCCACTACGAGTACACAGGAAACAAGTTTCCGTAGTTAATAAGTTAGGGCCAGAAGGCACAAGTGGCTGTACGGTTTAGGTTCGGTATGGTAGTCACAAGTATACGGTCCATATATGACAGAGGAGACTTGCACATCTCAACCACAAGCCCAAAATCCGTCTCTTCTGGGTCTCCTCAAATCAACACACACCATGTTGATTTTAGTTGATTAGGTTTACCAAAATAGTACCACGAAGCCAAAATCTTCACGGATACAAGTTTAATAATGCATGGACCTATCAACTACCAAACCCAGAAGCAAGGCTAAGCAACTACACAAAGGATAGGCTAGAAAAACAGTATCAACGAGCTAACAATGGTAGGCTAGTGCACATTAGTAGAGGACTAACGTGAAAACGGGATTAAATAGCACATGCGATGATAATTCAAGCATGCAAATTAAATAAAGATGAAATAAATAAATTTTAGCAAACTAGGAATTCAATATGAATCTAGGTTAGCTTCGAAGAAGCTTGGATCTGGATCTCCTCCTCTGAAAGGCTCCGGAACGTCTCCTGTACAACAGGTACACGTCGGATCTAAGCAAAAAAGAAATAAAATAGAAATAAATAACAAAAATAGATAAAATAGTATGATAAAAATATATAAAAGTTTTGGGATTATTTGTGATTTTTGGGCTCTGGAATCATCTAAATCGGAGTTCAGATGCCCCCTAAACAATTCATGGAAGTTTCGAAAAAAAAGAAAAGGTTAGAAAGGAATAAACCCGACTAACCCACGGTTAACTGGAGAAAAATCCGGATTAACCGCTGCGACGGGCGGCCGGGCGCGGGTCCAGTGGCTCAAGACGCTTCGGCGAACCCGATGGCGATGCGTGGCGGCGGTCGGCGCAAGACGCGCGAATGGTTTCAAGACGAGGGACATCGGCGGCGGAGGTGGCATGGCGGGCGGCAGCGTGGCGGCGTATACGGGCGCGAACGCCAGGGCAGACGGCCAATGGCGACGGACGCTGGGCGGTGGCGGGCGGGACGCAGACGCAGGCGGCGGGGAGACGCGCGATGGCGCCATCGGCAAGCGCGTGTTCAAGACGCGCTGACGCAGTAGTGGGCGGTGGCGTGGCGCCGCGAGGTTGGGCGGCGTGTGGGAGTGCGACCGACGCGGGATCCTAGGGCGGCGGCGACGGCTCGCTGGCCGCGATGGCAGGCCAGATTCCGGCCATCCTTCGGCGACTTATAACTCCTTCAATTTTCCACCAAAATAGGATTTATATATATATATATCCAAATTGATCGTCTCGACGAGACCTACAACGTGCTAGCTTTAGATCTAGGGTTGGCACTGGAATTCGAGAGATACCTCAGTTATTGCTTCAGGGCTAGGGTTTTGGTGGCTAGGGCTCCAATTCCGAGGCTCTGACCTTGGGGTCTAAGGGAGTGGGTTTTGGGGGGTATTTATAGGGCTTGGGGCGTGGTGGAGGAGTCCTAGTAGGGGTAGAACTTGATTTGGACTAGAATTGGGATATATTTGGAATAATAAGAGTCCTAATGGGCTTAGGGTTAGATGAGAGGGGTTTTGGGCCTAATTTGGGCCCAACAAGGCTACCTAAGCCTGATTAGAGCCTTTTTCTAATACTATTTTATGTTTTTACCTTTTTATTTTCTTTATTAATAATATGTGACATAATAATTTTATTAGGATGTCACAACTAATAGCACGACCAAGCAAGATTAATTAAGCTAATCCAGGATTGGTAGGTAATTAAGAATTAATTAGCCTAAGGTTATCAAGAATTAGGATTAATGACATAATTAAAGTGTATTAGGCTCTTAACTAAACTCCTACCAAAATGACAGTGTTGAATTACTATAGCCATGCACATTTAATAGACATCTAAGAAAGCATTTGTAAAACTAGGCATCAATATAATCGAAGGTAATTAGGGGGATTGTCAACAATGATTTGCCTTGGTTGAAGTTGTACTCCTGCTTGGCTTGATCTTCGGTTCCAGGCGTGTATTTGATCGAATCTAACGATGAAAAACAACACACATTTAAAACAAAGAATAAAATAAAATCATACATGCAAATGGATATATAAACATGATGGTGGCATTTAAATTGAAATCTTTGAAAATTTATTTTACTTTATTTTATAATTTTAAAAAGTCTATTCCTCATGGAATTTAGCTAATAAACATAGGTGGCAAAAATATTTCTTTTTAAATGGAAAATGCATAAAATAAACTAATTTCATAGAATAAATATTTTTATTCTCTTTAACAATTTCGTAAATCATTAATTCATTTTTATTTGGTATAAGTAATTAAGATTAATTAATGCATGAACTTGCATTTATAAAACTATGCATTAATATGCATGAAATTATGCAAATGATATTTTTAAAATGATTAGTGCATTTTTATGAATTGTTAGAAATTTATTTGGCTAGATTTGGAGTTATATTTTTAAAGATATAAAATTAACAAATTTGCTACCCTAGAATTAATTAGAAAAGGAAAAAAGAACTAAATGGGCTAGCCGGCTTGGCCCAACCGAGAGGGAGGGGCGGTGGCCCAGCCGTGAGTCGGCCCAAGCGCGAAGACGCAAAGAATCAGCACATGACGTGTGGTCCAAGACGACGTGCCCGTCAGTGCCAACACAATACATGAGTGGTGCATCGCGGCTGTTCGCAGACACCTGTGTGGTGGTGTGTGTAACAGAGTTCGACGCGCTTTCGCCCAACTCTGGCATTGCCAAAGACAAATATGCAAGACGGAGCGCCAAGCTGACCCATGGGCGATTAACGGCTGGCTCGCTACCAACCATCGAGGAGGGGAGGGTCGACAAGTGGGCTCGCCATCACCGCCTGGCTGGCCGACAGTAAGACCCGTCTGTCGGCAATCCAAAGCAGGTGAGGAGCGGGGAGGCGGCTCGGGCGGCGGCGATCCCTACGACGGCGGCTGCGCTCCGACTAGGGGAGGAAGGGAGAAAGAGAGAGAAAGGCGAGGGGAGCTCAAGGGTGGGGGTTGGTCGGCGGGAGAGGGGCGGCGACGAGCTCAGCACTAGCCGTGGCGGTGGGAGGCAGCAACGCTGTGTCGCCCTGCCAAACGGCGGCGAGGGGGTATAGATGGCGGGGTCGGCGAGCAAAAGAGGGGGATGGGGAGTGAGGGGAGAGCGATGGCTTGGGTCGGGGAGGACTGAGGTGGCGCGGCGACGCGGCTCGGCTTCAGCGACGGACTCCGACGAGCTCCGGCGACCTAGCAAAATAGAGTGAGGGGAGTGAGAGGAAGGAGGTGGCGAAGTGGATCGCCGGGGAGAGGGGGGGCTTCTCCGTGAGATCAAGGAGAAGTGAGGGGGAGGCAGAGAGATAGCCTCGGGCTGTCCGGGAGAAGAAGCCAGCAGTGAGAGAGAGGATGAGGAGGAATTAAATAGGATTAGGGGGCAAAAAGGGAAAGGGTAAAAGGAGGGCAATTTGGAAATGTCCAGATTGGGAAAGGGAAAAAGGGAAAGTCCCAATTGGGAAACAAATGATAAGTGGGGCCCACTTGTTATGGAGATAGGAGAAAGAAAGGATTAGGACTAGGGCCTAATCATAAATTAGATTTTTGCTAAATCTAATTAATTTAATTTGATACCAAATTTTATTCAATTTGAGTTCAAATTTTGCTATTTTCTAACTCACAATAAAATTATTAATCTATAAATTGCTAAAATAGATTTTTAGCAATTAAACATTTTGAAATTAAATATTTTAAAAGCTAAACCCTTAATTAGGATTTTAGGAAGTTAAATATAGTAGCATGCACATTTTCAAAAATAATTTTTGATTTGATGATTTTCTTTTTGTAATGCTCAAATCACATGCAATGATTATGCATTTTTTTAAAAATTTTTTTAAAATGGGGATGTTACAGTTATTTTGCAGCATTTTGATCGTGTGGCGCATGATCGCCAAGCAGTCGATCATGCATTTCGCCAAAATTCAAATTCGCTTTCTCATTCTCTCTCAATCAGCTCTCAAGATAAAGCAGGCCTCTAACTCTGTCGGTAGTACCGCAAAGATCAAGTTATTCTAGAAGTTCTCTGAGACTGAGCAGATAAGCCTCTCGCGACTGCGGGGGAGAAAAAAAGGGCGAAGCGAAGTGGAGAGCGCCGACCGGCTCCCTCGCCGCCGATGGTCTTCGGGCCATCGCCGATCTGCGGGAGCGGCGGATCTAGGTCGGGGCTTGTATAGCAGTAGGTTTTGGTGTAGGAAAGGGTTAGCTTGTAGGTTTTTTTGGCCGGAGGCGGGAGCGGATGCGGGCTGCGCGTGGGTCTTCGTCTCCGACGGCGATGGTCTCGGCGCCGCCGTGGATGCTCGTCTGCTCGTCGTCGTCGCGTTTGTGGGCGCTTCATCCAAGATCAATAAGCGAGTCTTCGACGCAGTGAGTTCATCGGGCTAATTTGGGGATGCAGTCCAGGAAGACCTCTCGATCCGGGACGGATCGGGCGAGAAGAGGAAGAGCCTCGGCGAGGATTCTCTCGGACGATCTCCAAATCGTTCGGCGTCGTGTTCTTCGCGGGTGGGCAAGCTTGGAGTGTGTATTTTGGGTCTTTTGTGTGGAGGGGTGCTGGGGATGTGGTGGTTCGCCAATGATGAGGTCCATTCCGACGAGCGGTGGCGTCGTCTTCTTGGTCTTTCCTTCTTTTCCTTCGGCCGTGTTGGAGCTAAGATCCTCGATGATTATGATCGTCTCTCATGATCTACTTGTTGTGTTTATCTCCATATTCCGCCCTTTGTGGCTCGGCCAGGAGATGGTGAGCTTCGTTGCGTTGTCACCGTGGGAGGAGATGGAGTTCATCGCTGGCGAGGGGATTTGGGGAAGAAACGCGAGTTGCCTTGCAGATAGGTCCTTCGAGGGCGTGATTGTAATTTCTTTTTTAAGAAAGGACTTGTTTGTAATAAGCTTAAGGATTTGGGAATGAAATGAGTGGTACTCTGGTACCCTTCTCAAAAAAAAAAAAAATGGTTATTCTATCTTTTTTAGCGGAGAAGCTATGGTTGGTTATAATCTAAAAAAAATTGTGAACCATTGTTAGGGATCTAGAGAGACCGAAGAATTATCAACAAAATTAAATTTAAGAGTTTTAATAATAAACATATGGAATCTTAAAGAAATAGCTACAAAACGCTTTAGCGCCTGATTTACGTAAAAAGAAGCTTGTCGATTATATAATCTGAATTTAATCATACCAGTACGTGAAGGGGGCCATTCCTGGGAAAGAAGACAAGAAATACATGTACGTCAAGACGAGACGAGTCATCACATGCCGTATATATCCGAAACTAACCAAATCCAGCAGAAAGAAAAAGAGAGATAAAACAGATATATATATGTTAATATGTGTGTGTGTGATGATGAACCGCCACGTACGGGGACAGACGCGCTCTTCAGCTCCCCTATAAATCGAGCTAGCTAGCTCCCACTCCTCTCCTCACTTCATTCACTTCACTACCACTCCTCAGCTCAACACAGAGAGAGGGGGAGGGAGAGAGGCCGTGCGTCAGCTTCAGCCTGAGCAGATTCATCTTCTTCCTCCTCGTATCGCCATTGATTAGGAGGGGAAGCTAGGCATCTATCATGTGTGGGATACTGGCGGTGCTGGGATGCGGCGACGAGTCGCAGGCGAAGAGGGTCCGGGTGCTGGAGCTGTCGCGGAGGCTGAAGCACCGCGGGCCTGACTGGAGCGGCCTCCACCAGGTGGGCGACTGCTACCTCTCCCACCAGCGCCTCGCCATCATCGACCCGGCCTCCGGCGACCAGCCCCTCTACAGCCACGACAAGTCCGTCGTCGTCACGGTAATGCTTAACTAAATTAGTAATTATTATTTGCATTTTATGTCTTGTGTCTACTAAGGGTCGTTCTCTCCGGTTTATTTACTTATTTTATCTACTTCTCTCTAAATCGAAACTCCACATATTTTAACTTTTCAAGTTCATTTTTTTTCTATCACCAAACACGTCTCAAAGCTGTCGTAAACAAGTTAAGCAAAGGGGAGTAAACTTTTCAATTTATCTCGGAGAGCTCTCAAAATTCAGCTCTATAGATAAGCTGAAAAGGACAGCCCTTAAATAACCAGAGCATTAATTTTTACTGCTGGCTAAGATCGGTATGAAGAGGAACCTCGTCTGATTAGGTTGCACAAAGGACGTTTAATTACCTGAAGAAACTAAACTTAAACTTTGACCATTTTACCGGTGGCTAAATGGTGGCTTCGATGACCCGAAACGATGAATGTTTACGAGTGACTTTTAGATTATCGAGAAACGGTGTAAAAGGTCACAGCGTTAAAAAATGACTTTGATATTATCGAGAGAAAAAAAATCAAATCTTAAAAAAGATAATTAAACAATTTGAGGAAGACTGGGACTAGCGTAGCGCCCTTTTACCAAAATAAAGGCTTCCTCCGTCATCCGTGGGATAATGTGAAACGGCCAGTAAAGAGTAAAGAAGTTAAATGAGGGAAGGATTCATTAAAAAAAATTCCTGTAAATGAATTGCGACTGACCAACAACATAGTGCAATAATTAGTGTTCTGAAACCTGGCTGATTGCAATACAGAAAGCAACACATGACCACGATGCAAAGAATAAAGCTACTATTAACAATTCAAACGAAAAGCTAACAAACTAGTTATAGCAATGAATCTTTGCAAGCTACTAAATAAATTAAACTACAAATGGAAAGCGTTTCATATTGATTCTCATCTGACATGAAAAAAATAGAACATATATCAACGGCACATCTTTGTTGACGGAAGAGAGCATGCAATCTTTCAACTAAAGAAAGAGAAAAAGAAAAGGAGGGAAGTACTATAGATTCTGTTCTGGTGGCAGTACCAAGGTTTTGAGTTTCTCTTCTTTTCTTTTTTTTTTCTTCTCAGGTGAACGGTGAGATCTACAATCATGAAGAGCTCCGGAAGCAACTCCCCACCCACAAGTTCAGGACTGGCAGTGACTGTGAGGTCATCGCCCATCTGGTCAGAATCAGATCATCTCCTATATACATACCATTCATCTTCAACTTCTCCTCTGTAATGTTAGACTGCTCATCACTTTCACTTTTGTGATGTGTATATATAGTACGAGGAGCACGGAGAGGGCTTCGTTGACATGCTGGACGGTGTCTTCTCCTTCGTCTTGCTTGACACGCGCGACCGCACCTTCATCGCCGCCCGCGACGCCATTGGCGTCACTCCCCTCTACATTGGATGGGGGATTGATGGTAATTCATTGCACATTCTTTCTACCCGTAATACTCCTGCTTCACATAATTAACCTTTTGTTACGTGCACCAGTGGAGTTATGCTGCTTAATTTGCAAGTACTATCTTGTCCTCATAATGCAACTCACATTATATATGATTAGGGTCGGTGTGGATATCGTCGGAGATGAAGGGGCTGAATGATGACTGCGAGCATTTTGAGATCTTCCCCCCTGGCCATCTCTACTCCAGCAAGGATGGTCAGGGTGGCTTCAAGAGATGGTACAACCCTCCTTGGTTCTCTGAGGCCATCCCCTCAGTTCCCTATGATCCACTCGCTCTAAGGAAGGCATTTGAAAAGGTCACCAAGCTATGCCTCAATTACTCAGGAACATATCTTGTGTCTGAAAATCAGTGGAACAGTAACCAAAGCTCATAACTCACCATGTCCCGGTTATGTCTTAATTTTTCAGGCTGTCATCAAAAGGCTTATGACAGACGTTCCGTTCGGTGTCCTCCTCTCTGGTGGCCTTGATTCGTCATTGGTCGCAGCGGTCACAGCTCGTCACTTGGCAGGGACGAAGGCTGCAAAGCGCTGGGGGACAAAGCTCCACTCTTTCTGTGTTGGCCTTGAGGTCTGAACCTAAAAGGAATTAACACACTGCATAATGAGGCTTCTACTAGTAAGTTTCATACAGATCACACTTGAACGCTGCTACCCTTTGCTATGCAGGGATCACCTGATCTGAAGGCTGCAAAGGAGGTCGCCGATTACCTGGGCACCGTGCACCATGAGTTCCACTTCTCTGTTCAGGTTCTAAGCATAAGCAACCATAGATTGAGTTTCCTGATCATACATATTACTAGAGAGTTAGTGCTAACCACACTAAATGTTGCAGGATGGGATTGATGCAATTGAAGATGTGATATATCATACTGAAACGTATGATGTGACAACTATCAGGGCAAGCACACCAATGTTCCTGATGTCACGCAAGATCAAGTCACTTGGGGTCAAGATGGTCATCTCTGGCGAAGGTTCAGACGAGATCTTCGGCGGGTACCTGTATTTCCACAAGGCCCCCAACAAGGAGGAATTCCACTATGAAACCTGTCGGAAGGTGAATGAAGTATAAGCATTCAGAAAATACTAGCAGAAAGAAGGCTACTGCCATCCAGTTACCCTGACACATTGATTGTCATGCAGATCAAAGCTCTGCATCAGTACGATTGCTTGAGGGCCAACAAGGCGACATCTGCATGGGGACTCGAAGCTCGTGTGCCTTTCTTGGACAAGGAGTTTATCAACGAGGCAATGAGCATAGATCCTGAGTGGAAGATGGTAAGCTCAGAAGCTTCATGGAAACTGGATCTCAAGAAGAAGAGTGCACCGTATTTTTTTAGATACCTGCATTCCAACAATTAACCATTTCTGACGTAACAGATCCGTCCTGATCTTGGAAGAATTGAAAAGTGGGTATTGAGGAAAGCATTTGATGATGAGGAGCAACCGTTCCTGCCAAAGGTGACATTTTTAGTTTTGGAAAATTCCTGCATTCAGATGTCAAAAGGGAGTAGTGGAGTTGACGGGAACTGTTTCTGTGGCACTTTGTATGCAGCATATTCTGTACAGGCAGAAGGAGCAGTTCAGTGATGGTGTTGGGTATAGCTGGATTGATGGACTAAAGGCTCATGCAGAATCAAACGTAAATCATAATCATAAACGATCCTTTCCCATGCTACATTTCGGTAAAAAAAAAAGACAATTCCTTGTTCATAGAAGTATCTGATTGCAAGCCACATATATGAAATTACCGATGCAGGTGACTGACAAGATGATGTCAAATGCAAAGTTCATCTACCCGCACAACACCCCAACAACGAAGGAGGCCTACTACTACAGGATGATCTTCGAGAGGTACTTCCCTCAGGTGAGCAAACAAAACATCATGAACATGCATGGAATAAACAGTAACAGCTTACATTGCCCGTGGAGCCTCTTGGTTGATGCAAGCATCTTGATAATCTGTTGCTCTCGTGCCAGAACTCGGCGATCCTGACCGTCCCAGGCGGGCCAAGCGTGGCATGCAGCACGGCGAAGGCGATAGAGTGGGATGCCCAGTGGTCAGGACACCTGGACCCATCAGGGAGAGCAGCGCTGGGAGTCCATCTCTCAGCCTATGAGTATGAGCAGCAGAAGCATCTCCCAGACACCATTGCTGCAGGGGCCAGCAAGAAGCCGAGGAAGACGATCAAGGCCGTGGCGCCTGGTGTTGCCATTTAGGGCTGATGCTTCATGCCCTCTCATGGATGTCAAATAAGATGTATCTATTATGTTCTTGTCAGTAGTGATGTGAGAGTGAGGTTCGCCAGATTTGTCAGACAGCATGCAGTTGTAGTAGTCATTGTTGTCGTCGTGTGTCAGTTCTGAATCTATTTTATCAGGACCATGTGCTTTGCAGAGATGTGTGTTAACAAGGACCTAATGTTGTGCTGTCTATATGAAGTTGGAGATGTCTGTTGGATCTGTAAAAAGAGTATACGTTAACCTGTGACGTGTGCTAGGCCTTTCGCAACAAAAAAATGTTCGCATGAGGTTAGTGTCTGTCCTAAATCCTAATGAAACGGCTAAACTTAAACTGCAATTCACAGTTAGCAATGTTGAAGTACAAAAATCACAGGAGGTGATTAAAGTCACCATCTCAAATGATGGGACGGTCAAATTGACAAAATACTAAAGGCAAAAATTGAAATGGTATTGTCAGCATGAACTGAACATTCGAGTGAGCTACTCGCACTTCGGACAGAACCACCACTAGCCACTAGGAGAAAAACCATAACGAGTATTCTCCACTGATTATCTACTGAAACTAAACTAAACTTTTGACTAGTGGATTCAAAAAGCCAAAACTGGTAATCACGTTGGATTTGAAAATATTTATCTGGTGACTTCAAGATTTTCGAGAAACTACGTCAAAAAAAGTAAAAGATAACAAAATAACTTAAGAAATAAATCTATCCAGAACAGGCTACTTTGGCTCATAATACTACATACTTGCCTGTTCACCGCAACATAGCCAGCTCTCTCCCAAAGAACCTAACTTTCAATAAATAAAAAACAAATTTAGGTATATCAATAATCAATGAAGAGAATATAATTTTTCCACTCAGTATTAAACATGACTGCAAAAACAATGCAACCGAGATGGTGACCAGCAACGACTTCTTGTTATACCATCAATTCTTAAACCTTACAGGCAACAGTTTGCCAACAGAAGAACTTGTACCACTGCGCTACCCATATAGACATCATTTACACCAGGAACATGACTTCCTGCAGCTTCAGACGCAACCAATAACAGGAATCAGAATATCCAATAGGGATCGATGAAGACATCAACAGATGAAGAGGATAAGACAAACTCATTATATATGAGTTTGCTGAGCTTGTTAATGTCAAAGTAATGACAATATTGTTGCTATGTGATTCTTGGCTTCATTTCTCTTTTAAGTCACCTTTAGAGCTGGTTAACCCATTCTTCTTGCCCCTATTTGTACTTTGTAAATTAAGAATTCCTGCACTTTGGCCTTCTGGCGCTGGTTCAAAGCATCTAGGTCTGCAATGTTCATATGAAAGTGAATTTTTGTTTAGCATATCAGAATGGGCATCAATCATCAGCTTTTGAGCTGCGACCCCGGAGCACCCTTAATATCATAGATGATTTGATCAGGTTTACCTTTTTAGAGTTTGAATAGGAATGGGATCATCTGAGTCTTGCATCACATCTCCATTAGCAGCATGAAAGTTTCCCTGGAGTAAACGTGCATTAGACAAAAGCCTTAAAATGCTATGCATGAGATTGTAATTCATCCACTTTATTTTGCTATCTGGCTGCTAATACACTTCCATTGAATTTTATCGTTATTTTACCATGTGAACAACCAAAATGCTTATGTTCCAGAACCAGTCTCTACGATGAGAATGATCCTTGGGACACATTTTGCTCATGGAGCAGTTATAATAGTAAATGTAGTGATGAGCACAGGAACACAAATTACAAGAACTATCCATTCTGTACTCTGGTCAATTAAAACATGTTGCACAGGATGCTACATACCCAACATAAAAAACATCTAGCACGGATGGTGGTGGCAGCGTGTGAGACGTTGGTCTGACGATGGAGGCGTCGCTTGAGGCGTGCGACTCGAGAGGGTTAGGTGTTGACTGGGCTAGCGCGGGGTGGCCGGTTGGGACTGGTGGTGACCGGTTCTGGTAGCAGCGTTTTCTTGTTGTGTTGGCGGAGTGTTTGGCTCTAGGCCAAGTTGGCAGCGTAGCGCCGCAGTGTGTTTGTGATTTTTTTTCTTTTTTCCCGTATTTACTTCTTCTTTAATGGAATGGTAGAGTTCCTGCCCTATTGCTAAAAAAAAAACATCTAGCAACATGCATGGCCTTTGAAATAGGGTAGCAATTTACCACACCACACAAGACAAGATTTCTCTGCATAAAGCACATAGCAAAACGATTAAATTTTATGTGGAACAGCTGATTTTCTCTAAATACAAAATTTAGCGTATGTGTGGAAGCTCAAATTGCACAATTTTGTGTGAACAAAAGATGTGGCGCAAATAAACATGTGGAAGCGCATGGCACACAGAGACACAGACTAGAACACCTAACAACATGTTGGGAGTGACCAAGTTCACCACTCAAACTGCCTTCATCCCTGGGCACCACATCTTTGTCCAAAAACTCAATGAACATCCACATCTCAATGCAAGAGGGTGGCACATTTCAGAATCTGAACAAAAGATATGATCTAAACACCCCTCTGTACCTTGTTATCATTATTTCTAACAAAGGGATGCTACATTTTAGTAGTATTCCTTAGTAAAAATATGAGCTTTGTTCATGAACCAATAAAATTGACAAAGATTAAGGTTTCACAGTCCAAGGACAAGCAGATTAAGTGGCATTGCATATGAAGACAGTATCATGAACACATGTAGAAAGCAGCAGAGTAGTGACCTGCAACTGCAAGGTGGCCTCTCTCTCTTTCTCCTTCTCCCTGTCCCTCTGGAGTTTAGAGACAAGGCCGGCCCTCCTCTTGCCCTTGTTGAGATCCTCTGGTTCGGAGACGCCCGATGTCTTCTTGTCTCGAACCTTCCAGACAGCGCCCTTGCGGATGAGCAGCTTAGCGGCCTTCCATCCGTCGGTGCTGGTGTCGATGACGGTGACCTCGGTCTTGGTGGACCTCTCGCCGTCGGCATCGCCGGCCCTCTCGGCCCGGCGACGCTTCCTGACCTTGGCTTTAGCCTTGTCTTTCTTGGCCTTGGCCTTGTCCTTGTCCTTGTCCTTCTTGTCCTTGCGGGGAGCAGAGGAGTTGTCGGGGCGAGGGCGGGGTCGGTGCTGCTTGCGGAAGGCCTTGAGCGGCAAGGGGGGCGGCAGATCGGAGGGGATGGCGAAGATGTCAGAGACGACGGCAGAGAGCGGCGACGGTGGAATGCTAGGGTTTGGCCGGGAGGGGTTGTTGCTGCGGGGTGGCTGCTGCTGCTTGGGCTTAGGATGCTTCACCTTGAGAAGCGGCGACTCCAGGATGGCGGCGAGCTGCTGATTGGAGGAAGAGGACGCCGGCGGCGGCGGAAGCGGTTGGCCATAGAGGAGGTCGTCGATGTGGAGGTGGGATGGGAAGGAGAGGCCCCCCTTGGTATGGAGGCGGTGCAGCCATGATGGGGTGCTCCTGCTGCTTGCGGCGGAGGCCGCCGCCGAGAGAACCGAGTGGCAGCACGGCATTGAGGACCTTGAGGTCGAGGGGCCTCCCTCAACTCTCCTCCCCGACGAATTCCGGCTTGAATTGCAGTTCCAAAGGGAGAGGGGAAAAAATGTTTTTTAGACAGAGCCCAATACGTCCGTCCTTCTATGATTTTGCCACATAGCAGCACCAACATTAAAGCAACTGTGTGCATCATTTCTGCTGAGAGAATCTCTGCGGATGTTCTAAAATCTCAGAGCTCTATACACTTTCTTTAAATATTATTATCTATATTTCCATCCTCCCCAGCAGAACCTCTATCCAGAAAAACTATAGAGGTTGATATAGAGAACCTCCAAATTTAGAGGCTAGGAGAGAGAAACTCTAAATTTAGAAACTGAGATAGAGACTCTGCTGAAAGACGAGAGACTCTAAATATAGAGAATATTTTGTTTTAAAGGCTCTGCTGAAGATGCCTAATGACTATTTTTAATTATTTTCCTTTCATTTCGTTCCCTTCTCCACATTGGTTTTCTTTATTTTTCACCATCTCGAACAGCATCCCTTTGAAGGGAATGATATAGAGAACGGAGAGAAAATCCTTTTCTGAAGAGAATAGAAAAGAGAATTCTTTTCAAAAAGAAACAGTGAAGGAAATCTGTTGAGGGACGAAAAAGGAAAGCCTTTAGAGATACTTATGCCCACATCCCACAAGGTCATGGATATCATATGACGCTCTACCGCTTTACAGTCCTCCTACGATTTTGTCACTTAATAACACCAATATTAAAGCAAGTAATTATGTGACACCTGCTTCACGCATCTAACAAAGTTATGGATACCATATGATGCTCTACCACACATCCTTTGCTTCCATCTTTGGCTACGCACACAAGATTGATAGTATGACAAAGTTTTATTGTTGTTGAGTATAACGGTGCTCCAATAATATAAAACTATAAAAGGAAGCAACGACAAATCATGAATTGTGTTATATATCGTCGACGATCTCAAGCAATGCAATTGTTAAAACAATGGGAATAATCAATGAGCATCGATGTGATTAATTAATAACCGCTTACTCAGCATGCTCTTGCTCTCCAGCATGGTGCAATGTGTTTAAGGATGGAAAATGGAGATTTATTTAGACCTATGCTGCCTAAGTGGTAGGCTCAAGTCTCTCTTGCGACACGCCTGCTTAAGTCATGTGTTAGTTCGTGAGGCAAGAAACATGTCCTGCTACTCTACACTATTTGTAATATTTTGTAAAATCAACAATATTAAGGCAAATAAACTTTTTGTTACCCAATAACAGTTTGACAACTCATAGTCCATTAACTCATGGACACCTTGTGGCACTGCATTATGTACCCTCTGCCCCTGCTTTTGATTGGAGAACAAAATTCAATAACATGACATAATTTCCCTTGTTGACACTGGTAGTAAGTTGTAACATGGAGACGGTGAACAGTAAAAAGAGAGCAACACCAAAAATAAAATTGTAGCCAATTCTAGTGAAACCAAACGATCAATGTGCATTGATAATTGATTGCATGAGACCATGCAAAGGTCCTCCTAATATTGTGTGATGACTACATGTGACATGAATTGATTTGGTTGAGTTTTTGTTTGAGACTTGATTTGAGCTAGGTGGGTTATTATTGTAGCATGTGTAGTTTTCACGATTTGAATTACTTCGTGATGTTTCTTTGACCGAATGAATTTTTTTGGTCTCCCTAGATTTTGTAGAGAACTCTGAGATGGAGCTTTTTCATTTAGGGGAATAAAGTCGTATGGAGCCTGATTTAATTGTTATGGATTTTGCAAGGCGTTGGCCACGTAAGTTGTATTCTCTTTTGGGTCGCATTAGATCATTGTGAGCTAATGATGATCCGAAACTAATCTTTTGAGGTCGACATGGCTTGTGAGGCATTTTGGTGCTTTGATTGTTATATATGTGAATTCATTTACATATGTGGCATTTATGTGTGATTGTGTATGATGCAGAGCTATGTGACAGTTTGCTTGTTTACCATGGTTGCATGACTTCAAGCTAGGATGTGCTGAGGCGGAAGATACTAGGACTAGGATAGGAAAGATGAAGTGCAAAACAGTCAAGGTGTCGAACATGACCATGGCCGAGAGGTGGTTGTCAGCCAATATGATAAAGGGACCGGAGCGTGAGCTTTTAGGCGTAGGTTTGGAAATAGCCATGATTGCGACGGTACTGGAACTAGGTCGGGTGAATTGATGTCTAGAATAGTGAGAATGTTGCAGGATGGTCGGGCTTAAATTTGGTTTAAGAGGACGTCAATAGGATGATGAACTTAGGTTGTCGCAAGAATTTTTGGTTGGCGAAGGCTCGAATGTGACGAAGACTTGAAGGTCTAATGGAAACAAGAAAGCTCATTATATTGGATGGTTGTTGTGCTTTTGTATGTACATGTAGCCCATGTAAACGGCTAGCTGGTTGGTGTGAGTTAGAGGGGGTCAATTAGGGACTGTTTGGTTGTTTGGGCCATCCGACCCTACATGCACGAGTGAGTGAGGCTGATGGGAGTCACAGGATGAGCTTGTACATGTGGTCGTGTTTGGTTGCCCTGTATCGTGTGAGCCTATCCCATGAGAACATGTGTTTGGTTGCAAGGATCCACGCTAGGCAGAAAGACAAGGCATTTCGTCGAATACGTACCGTGTGAATCATTGTGGACGCGTCCTAGATGCGTTGGCCATGCCATGGCCTCGGCATGGATGTGGCGGCCACGACATGGACGCACCATGGACCCGCCGACCTCACCACAGATGCACATGCCATGCCACGAACACGTTGGCCTCACCACAGACGTGCAAGCCACATCATGAACGCGCCTTGGACGCCACTGGCCATGCACTACACGTTGGCGATCTTGCCCTCCATGCCGTCATCATCCCGTGCACTCGCCCAATCATTGGAGCCTGTAACATTCTCATTTTTCAAAACCAAAATTATATGCATTGTATGGCATAAATTTTTTTGAAAATATTAAAGCATTTAAAAATGAGTATGTTCCTAATTAAAAGAAAAGCTTTGCAAAATAAAAACTTCCCAAAACCTAATTGCAAGTATAATATTAATTAAAGTCTTGTAAAAAGATTTGTTTAAGCAAAATAAATTGTTAATACTAATTTTACCAATTTTACATTCTTAAATACTATTTTACATTTTAATCTTTAAATAATTATCTGTCTATAATTTGAAGTTTAGATAAATTAATTATGGGATTTTATTTTCTTAATCTCTCTCTTACTGGTGGCACCCCCTTTTCCTTTTTCCTTTTCTTTTTCTCCTTTCTTTTTCTTTCCTTCCCTCCTTCCTTTTCTTCCTTCCCTAGCCTCTAGCCCGAGCTTCTCTCGGTTCTCTCTGTCCAAACGACGGAGAGGAACTTTTCTCTCCCCTCTTTATGGAAACCTCCCCAAAATCTTTCGATTTGTGGTGGAATTGATTCCCATGACCAATGGGGATCCTCTCCTGCCAAATCCGTCCTCCCCCTTCCATAAATTCGTCCCCAAATCCCTATATAAACCCCCTGCCGCCGCCACTTCTTCACCTTTGCCTCACCACGAAATTTGTCGCCGGGTAAGCTCCCTAGGCCGAATCCTTCGAGGACGTTCTTCCTCTTCCTCCCCTGAACTTATCCCGCCTTTCGGCCGCAGGGATCGTCGACTGAGTTCGCCGAATTTCGTTGCCGAAGCAACCACTATCCTCGCGGCTGTCGCCACCGTTCCTCGCCAATTCGTCACCGCTAGGAGGTAATTTCTCCTCCTCCCTCTTCCCTTAGCGTCTCTAGGACCCATGCATAGGCTCCGTCCCCGCGGCCAATTTGGCCGGGATACCACCAGCGAGCGCCGCTGCCGTGCTTCTCCTTCCTCCCCACGGGCGGCCATGTCATCGGGCCGCGCCGCCCTTCTATCCACCATGGGATCCCCCAGGCTTCCCCATACCGCCGCCATTCTCACCCACCCCGCCACCGTCCTCCCCCTACTGCTGGTTGACTGCACTGCGTCGCGCCACCACCGCCTCCCACTGTTGCCGCTGCTGCCCTTGCCGCCGACCCCCTCCCGGCGAGCTGCCACCGCCACTAGGACCGCCATGCGCTCCTCTCCCTTTCCACCCTTGGCCGGAGCCGCCGCACCGCTGGTCATCGGCGTCGTCGTCCTCCCGAGCCAACGCTGCCGCCTCCCCTGCTTTGTGCCACCACCGTGCGGGCCCTCCTTGTCAACCGTGTCGGGTTCGGGCCACGCCATGCCGTCACCTCGCACCAGGCCGCCACGCCACGCTTGGGCCGTCTCCCCGAGTCGTCAGATCGGGCCGCACGCTGCGCTCTCGAGCAGCTGCGCCGTTGGGCAACCTCCGTGCCGCGAGATAGTTGGTTTCTTCGCGCTAGCGCGCCGCGCTTCGGCCGTTGACGTCTTGCCGGGCTATGCGCGCCACACCAAAGCCGCTGCTCCGCTAGGTCGCGCTTCGCGCTTATCTGCGCCCAAGGCTGCTGGGCAGCGCCAGCGTTTGGGCAGCGCGCCACACGCCACAAGAAACCAGCAGTAGTCTGCATACTGTTGGGCCGCGTCCTTGACCCATCCCGAATTAGGTTTCCAATTTATTTATCAGTGTTAATTGTTAACTTCATATGTTTAATTATATACCTCCAAAAATTATGAAATAAATTTTAAAATATTTATAAAATCAATACCTACTGTTTTATAAAATTTCATGTGCATTGGCATGCATTTTATTTTCTGTTATTTTATTCACATTGTATTTATTTATTTTTTTTCTATTGAGTTAGATTCAAACGTCGAGGGTCTTAATTTCGACGCAGCGGAGGACCCTACCCACTTCGTCGACCAAGGCAAGTGCTGAAACCTTTGAACCCATGTTTTGCAAATATGTTTTGTAGAGTTTGAACACTAGCACATATGTTTAATACAAAAATGCTAAATAACTAAATTGTCTAGCTAAGTCCCCATTAACAATTAATTCTTATAAAATATCCTTGCTGCCATAGGTTATTAATTTTGATTAAATATTGCCACACCCTTGAATATGTTTTGCATCTGCTTATTAATGCTCATTGTAGAACATTTAATCTTATGGTTGTTACCATCAATTATCAACTTAATCGTGTTTGAAAAGGACAATTGGTGTTATCATTTGATTTTGCAAATGGGCTAGTTGATAGTAGGTGCTATCGGGAAAAATTGTTTTGCAAAACCTGATCGGGGTGGATGGTTGTAAGGATGGTGCGGCATGCACGAGATTCGGGCCCAGTGTGGGAACCACCCTGATCCTTAAGGACCGATTCCTTGAGATAGACTGCTAAGTACAACAGTGCGACCATAAGTGCCTGTATGGGCAGGCCCTGGCTGAGTAACCTTCGAACTCTTAGTTTGGACATCCCGTGTGGTGGAGTAGGGCGGGGTTACCGTATTTTCAACCTATCGGCTCAAGAGGGGGTTTCAGCCAATTGGGATTACCAGCGCTGTATTGGAATTCTTAGAGGGGATGCCAAGCTAAGAGCTAGTTTGCCAAAGGCTTTGTCGTGATGATCTTCGATGGGAGAGAGTCATGTCTTATGGGTAAAGTGTGCAACCTGCAGAGTGTAAAACTTTCATGATAGCCATATCCACGGTCAAGGACGGACGACGGGGAGCTGTTTCATTGGTACTTCTTACCTATTTGTTTTTAAAATGATGTTTTAAAAGAAAACCACGCTTGCAGTCGTGTGTATTGGTTTTTTCCTCACAGTAGGTGCTGTGAGCAATGAGGGTGTTTGCGCGGTAGGTGCCGTGAGTAGTCAGGTTTAGGCAAAACCAGTTGAGGCCTGAGTTTCAAAGAAAATGGTTCAAATATCTATTTTTCCTCAAACACATTTCAAATCATTTTGCAAAATCTTAGGAAAAACTTGCAAAACTATCTTTATGCAAAAGAACCCTTACCCCTCCTTTGTTAAGCTTTAGTTGCATTTAGTCAGCCTTACTTGTTGAGTATTGAGTATACTCACCCTCGCCTTTTATACGGGGCTATTCATTCCAACGAGCAGGATGCGACGTCGATGAGGAGGTGTATCAAGATGGAGACTTCGCCGAAAGAGTTTGAGATGAAGACTACTCCGACGTCTAGAGCGCATTTCTTCAGACATGCTTGTGGAGTTGTACTAGGTTTTCCATTGGAGTTGAATTATGTTATTTGAATTCCACTGCTAGGCCATGGAGCCTAAACTTTGTAATAATTATGCGACTCTGATGTAATAATTTACTTTTCGATGAATGGCGATGATCTAAACTGTACATCTGTGTGTACTAGTTACTTGATCCAGGGACTAGTACAGGTAAAGCACAGCAGAATTTCAACTCCGTTTTGCGGGTCCCGACAGAGCTGGCTCATACCCTCCATGTCAGTCTGCCGTTGTGGCCTTTACGTGCGCCATTGTGGCCTTCACGTGCACCATCATGGTCACGTAGACTGGATCTTGGATCTGGCCATGGCGACGGCAGATCCAACGTTGCAAACCAGATCTAGCTGGAGGATACGATGGTGCAGACTAGATCTGGCCATAGCGGTGGTGGATTCGACCGTCCCTAGCTCTGCGCGGTGCCTCCGGCCTGTATCATGTGGTGGATTCGTCCGGCTGCCGCCACCACCCGCCACGGTCATTGTCGGCATCATCCAGCCACGACCACTAAGCTCTGCCCTCCTCTCTCCATGCTCGACTACTCCACCTTGCACGCGCACGAGCTAGATCGAGCCTGGCTCGGTGGAAACTACCACTGAAATGGCATGCGGCTAGCCAGGCTCATAGTGATATTCAACCTAACAACCTGCTGTTTCCTCCGTGCGACGGGCCAGGCTAGGCCAAATACGCCCAACCAAACATGCCAAGTCGCACCATGGCTACTCAAGCTAGGGTAGGGCTCTCAAGTGCCTGGTGGGGGTTAATCCCAAGTGCTTATACATGGAGGGGAGACATATGTCGATCTCTCCCTCTAAGTCTTTGGATTAGGGTGTTGTGTGATTGTTTCAGCTCAATAGAGCTTTGCACTTCTGTGTGTGGCCGTAAACTCTCAAACTATAAAGCAATAATCTCTAAAAAGTTATTGTCTTGTTCTTTGGTTTAGATCTATTTTTCTTGCTTTGTTTGCATCTTGTTTCTATGGTTCACTTCTTTTTACTTTCAATTCTAGATGTTCTAGGATGCATAAGAAGTTGTTCGTATTATTATTTTTATCTAGCAATCCATCGAGAACACCAAGATCAAGTTCTTGGTCTTCTTGTTTTTTCAGTTTGATTTTCCCTGTACAGTAGAGTTTGTGATTTTTATATTTTTTTCACATATGTTTTGAGGTAATTCTTATTGGATTTGAGTTTGTAACTTTCTAATCTATTTTAATAAAATTTGTATGGCTAATGATTCATAGTTTGAGATTTGTGGTGGTTTTACTGAGCTCCTATTGCTCTGTCTGATGTTCTTAAGCAACAGAGTTTGTGATTTTTTCTTTTTAATCGATTGTGATTTTAAAGTGATTTTTGTTAGGTTAGCTTACTGACTTTGAGTTCTATCTTCAATAAAATTTCCATGGCCACTAGCGGTCTAGCGCCATGGTTTGATATTGTGATCATTTTACTGAGTTTTTGTTATTTAGCCAGAAGGATCCTCGCTATTTCTGTTGTGCACCTGACATTGTGTTTTCCATATCTTTTTGCTCGGTGATGCTATTGAGTTGATTCTTATTTTGTTGGTTACCTAACATCTGATTTACCTCCATAAAATTTTCATGGTCACTTGAGCTACATTTTGAAATCTATGACCATTATACTGAGCCTGTGTACTACTGCCTAGAGAGTTAGCTGATTTCGTTTCTCTCTCGGTTGGAGCATTTTCTGCTGCATTTCTTGGCTGGCCTCATTTCTTGGTAGCTCTAATAGCTATTTGGGATAAATTTGACCATTTGGTTTGGACCTTGGACAAGTTACAAAGAAAGCTTCGAGATCCATTTGATGTTTACTTAACCCTCTTTTAACCGCCACACCAATTTTACAGATTGCTTGGCAACAACTCTCTTGGTAATTTGCCATTCTCTAGTATGGGCTATTGACTACTATATAAGGCGGATGGAGGATGGAGATGTATGCTGCCCAAACTTTGGGTTCGTGTCTCTCGAATTTTTTAATTTTTACATTTATTTTAAATCAAAATTTTAAAAATAAATACGCCGTTTTGAAAAATTAAATAACTAACCATCTCCCCCGACCGTGGGTAGGAAATAAATTTCGCCGACCGTCCCATGATTTCGTGATCGACCGCCATTGGGCAAGAATTGTGGTGCCCACCATCAAGCGGAATTGAAGGGAAACCCCACTCGTTGAACGAACGGGTATTACGGCCATATAAGGCACGCTGCTGCTGCCTCGCAGCTGCGCGCCGACATAGAGAGAGGGGAAGGGAGAAAGGAAGGGAGAAAGAGAGAGAAAAGGAAGGGAGGAAGAGAGAGAAAGAGGGAGGGAGGAAGGGAGTAGGAGGGAGAGCAGGCGAGAGGGAGGAAGGGAGAGAGGAAAAAAGGAAGGAAAAAGGTAATTAGTTATTTAATTTTGTAATGTAGAATGATTAAAAACATGGTAGGTTGGCAATACGGACATTATATTGTATGTTTAGGTTAATTAGTTTGGGATATTGTTGACGACATTATTTATGGTGATTTATGCCAGGAATTATTTTGGACATTACTTAGTGTAGGTTGCTAGGGCATTATTTAGGGCATGATTTAGGATATTATTTACGGTAATATGTTTACGATGTTATGTACGACATTATTTAGGGTAATTTGTTTAGGGCATTATATACGACATTATTTAGGGTAACACGTTTAGGAAAATTTGTAGGACATTATTTAGGGTAATATCTTTAGGACATTATATATTAGAGTATTTGCGGCAAATTGCTTAATTTGAAATAATTTGTACCGGATGTTTGTCCCAGAAGAATGTCAGAGAAATTATTTTTTGAGATTTATTATGGAGAGGGAGAGGTTATGCATGGCCCTAGTGGGATAGATCTTAGTTTGTTTCGTTCAGTTACACTAGGGATATCGAGGCCGAGAGAAAGGACATTTGGTGGGTTGCATAACTAGCTATTAAGAACGTTCGAACTGAACCCGAAAGAACATGTGATCAACATCAGTGTTGTGGTCAGCCATGCTATGGAAGGCTTTTTTTGGGAGCTGCTTCCGATCAGGCCTACTGTGAACTGGAGATGCCATGTGGAGATTGCGACTGCATGCGGTCTTCCCCTATCGTTGTTTGCCCAGGCGGAGCTGAAACAAGTAGTGGGCTCAAACGAGACCGGTGTGGAAGGGGTAGAGAGGGCAGAGGGGGTAGAGGGTGCAAAGGCAGAGGGGGCATGCGGCCCAGAGATCTCGCCGCAAGATGTAGGGCAACGTTGGGAGACAGCTAAGAGAGAAGGTCTGCAAGGAACAAGATAAGGGCCGACAGGTGTGGTGAATGAAGTGGAAGAACTTGAGGCAATAGTACAAGAGATGGAGGCGAAGGATGCAGAGCACGAGCAAGTCCCCGATGAGGACATGTCAGACGATAAGGCAGTAGCTGGACACAATGTTGTGCCGGGTGAGTGAAACTCCTACAACTTTCAAGATTTACAAGTCCATGAAGGTGCAAGCACGGCTTGGGATTACCACGAGAACAAGGTGTCGTAAGGTTCCATCTACCCCACCAAGGAAGTTGTCATGGATGCTGTGAAGTACTGGAAACTGTCGCTTGGGATTACTAGATGTGTTCATTGTGACAGAGCACAACTGTCAGTTGGAAGAAGTGCATCAAAGGCATAGGAACCTGAATTTAACCTTCGTAGTGGTGGTCATGTATTCACAAATAGTGAATAACATAAACTATGATCCTCGTTCCATAATCCGAGCCATAGAGGAACAATTTCAGTATAAGATTAAGTATCCGACAGCATGGAGGGCGAAGCAAAAGGCCTTGAAGATGAGGTTTGACATGTATGAAGCATCGTACGCAAACCTCCCAACCCTGTTGGAGACCAAAAGGAGAAGGAATGCAGCGACGTACTACGATATTAAGGAGTATCCCGTGTCTAGCCCAAACTTCGGCAAATGGGTTTTGCAGCAGGCATTCTTTGCTTTAGGACCGTGCATATATGCCTTTAGGTATTGTCGCCCTATTTTATGCATTGATGATACATTCTTCACCGGCAAGTACAAGGGCCAAATATTAACAACAATTGTTGTAGATGGCAACAACCATATTTTGCCGGTGGCCTATGCCTTTGTGGAGGGTGAGAATATTGACAGCTGGTACTAGTTTCTAGAGCGTTTGAAGCATGCAGTAGTTTCAGGGAGACCAAATGTATGTGTCATACACGATAGGCATGCTGGTTTGTTGCGTGCAATTAAAGATATGAAGTACAGTTTGGATAACCGTGGAAATACGCAGTGGGGGATATACAAAGCAGGTGGTGCATGAGACACATGTGTCGGGACCCGCAAAACGGAGTCGAATCCCTGCTGTGCTTTACCTGTACTAGTCCTTGGATCAAATAGCTAGTACACACAGATATACAGTTTGGATCATCACCATTCAACGAAAAGTAATTTATTACATCAGAGTCACATAATTATTACAAGTTCAGGCTCCAAGGCCTGGCAGCGGAAATTTAAATAACAGTTCAACTCTAATGAAAACCCAACACAATTCCACAGGCATGCCCGAAGAATGCGCTCCTAGACGTCGAAGTAGTCTTCATCCTGAATACCATCAGTGAAATTCCTGTCTTGATACACCTCCTCATCGGCATCGCATCCTGCTCGTTGGAATGAGCAGCCCGAGAATAAACTCGAGGTAAGTAATCTTAATTACTTGCAAGACAATGCCTAGATGCTATACAGGTTTCAAGGAGGGCTTGAGGTAGTTTTGCATAAAGCCAAGTTTTAAACTTTTAGACCTAGTTTGAGAAAGTGGTTTTGAGATTGAAGTTTGAACTTTATAATTCTTTCTTTTGGAAAAGACAGCACCTACCGACTTAACCAGATCATCATGGCACCCACCATAAAGACAACTACGCACATACAACACCGATTGAAAGGCAATTCCCAAAACAAAGAGAGGGAGAAGAGAGTTTTACAAAACTACAGTGAGGTAGCTTCCGTCGTTCACCCTTAACCATTGGGCAAGGCTTTCATGAAATTTTACACTCTGCAGAGGTTGTACGCTTTACCCATGAGTAGGTGGCTTCCTAGGAATCACCCAAAGGAAATGGACACCACGAGGTCTTTCACCGCCACCTTCCCTTAGACCGGCATTCCCACTAAGGTTTCCACACCAATGCCCCTTTTGTGCCGATAGGTTCTATTCTATGGACACATCTGAATACCCACTCCCAACCATAAAGGAAGGTTCTGTTCTTATGGACATATTTAGATGCCCACTCCCTATTCCACCAGGAATGCTAGACTAAAAGTCCGAAGGGTACTCAACCAGGACCTGTCCATACAGGCACTCAATGGTCGCACTGTTGAACTAGTCTAGGTACCACAAAGAATCGATCCTTAAACCAAACGGGTATGATCCAATATCAACCCAATCTCGAGCATACTGCCACTGAGCAGTTGCAAACCACCTTGCATCCATCCACCCCGATTGAGAAACCATTTAAAAAGCCCGGGATAGCACCCACTATCCCTACAGACAATTCCCGACACGGTAGCACCCACTACCGACCATTCAATTTGCAATCAAGTTTTTATCAGGATTGAACACAAAGGTAATTCTCTAGATTGCAATTGCTAAGCATGTAAAAATCACTAAACAAGGATGGCAGCAAGATTAAATAATATTAAATAGCTAGGGTTAATGAGGTTGGCTGTGTATATCAATCATAGAGGACTTATCTATAACTTAGCTTAAATATTGTTTTTAACTTTTAATTAGCATCTAGGTTTTGCAAAATCTAATAAAACATTTATGAAAATTGGGTAATAGCAACATGGCACAATGACTTACCTTGATCCTGGTAGTTGGACTGATCACCGGCAAAGTCTCCTTCGAGTGATGGATCTAACGTTTAAAGGAACCACAATAAGAACCATGTGCGATAAAGTATTATGCATGCATGACATGACATGAGGATGATGCAAACAGTACAGAACAGTACAATATAATTTTATAAAACTTCTGCAATTAATTTCATCATTTTTGGAAATCCCTATAATTAGTTATGGTTTTTATAAGTTCAATATTAAAGGTACAAAAGAAACTTAATTATAAATAAATTTCAAAAATTTACCAAAATAGTACAAAAATTATATCATAATATATCTAACTTCAGAAAACAATTTTGGATATTTTTGGTTCTATATTTTATTCTATAAAATTCCTACAGCTTTTAAAACACTAAAATAATTATTAAAAATTTAAATTATCAGAAACATGTAAACAAACAGTACATAAAAATAATTTAGAATTTTATGAACCTAATAAAATTTATTTTACAATTTTATGAATTTTCTACAAATTTATATGCAATTAACAACCTAAAGTATATTCTGAAATTTAAAAAGAATAAAGGGGGAAGGGGGAACCGGGCCGGCGGTTCAAGATGGGCCGGCCCAACCGGCCTTAGCGCGTGTGCAGGGATCTGGCTGGCGGCGGCTGCTGCTGCCCCTCGTCGATGAGAGAAAACAGGGAGGTGGATCGGGGCACGGCGTGCCCGGCCCGCCCCAAGCAGCATGCGGCAATGAGGAAAGAGAGAGAGGTCGAGGGCAGCTCGCCACCGGTGTTGGGCGGCGCGGCTTAGCCCTAGGCGGCGCGGCGGCGTTGCACGGATGTCATGGGAGTGAGAGGGAGTGGCGCGGCTCACCACTATAGTAATTTCGTGGCGAGGCGACCCGACGGCAATGGAGTGCAGTGGCGGCTCCGGCGAGCTCCCAGGCGACTCCGGCGACGGCGAGGCCCTAGTGACGGTGAAAACTAGTCAACGGCGAGGCAAGGAGCAAAACTTACTATAGGATCGAAAGGTGAAACTCACCGAAATTGGAGTTCGTCGATAGGTAGGAAGATGAAGTAGATGGGTTTTTGGTGTGCGTCGGTTTGGGGTGAGGAAAGGGAGAACGACCAGGGGTTTATATAGCATGATGATATAGGATCAAGGTGATTTGATCTGCTAATTTTTAGGGAAATCTTTCCAAAGATGGGATGGAAAGGAGAGATATTATAGGAGACCTCTCCTTGGCTGGCAAGTTAACGAGAGAGAGAGTGAGAAACTTGCAAGTGGGACCCACGTGTAAGAGGAGAGAGATTTAAATACAAATACAAATTTTGGTTTTGAATATAAGGTTATCATGTGCATTTATGCTATAAATATTCAAATAAAAACATCACATAGTCAAAACAACATAAATATATTTTTAACGAACTAATTCGACATAATTAACTTAATTAAATAATTTCCCAGGAACATACTCATTTTAAAGGGTTTTGAATTTCAAATCTTCATAAATGCAATGCAATGCAAATGTTTTTTTTTTTTGAAAAATGAGGATGTTACAACATGGGAGCAAATTTTTTTAGACACTTCAAGAACAAACAGCTCATGAATCTTTTCAAGAAGCTATGCAAGCAGAATCAACAAAGGAAGTTTAACAAACTGTGGAAGACCCTAGACGAGCTGACCACGAAGTAAATCATGGAGGCATCCGACAACAAACAATCGAGGGGCATAGGTACGATGGCTATAAGATGCTCTTCGGGCTAGATTAAAGATGATCCGAAAGAGAAGTGGGCTCTGCTGTACCACACCGAAGAGACTAGATATGGAATCATGATTATAAACTTGGCAGAGGTATACAACTGGGTGATGTGAGGGATGAGGGCACTTCCTTTGATTGCAATTGCGGAGAGGATTCTTCACGGTACCTACAGGTATTTTATGGATCGGTACCGTGTGGCGTGCAATGCTATGGCTGACAATCGATTGATTTACTCCATCTTGATTACCAAGTACATGGAGGAAAAGATGAGGAAGGCACAAAAACAAGTACCATCACCCATGGGAGCTGCTGAGTTGAGGTATGAGATAATTTGCAGGGATAGGGGATGCCGGGGTGAGAGATGGGAAAGAGGCAAGGTAGGAGTGCATTCTCCATGACAACACTTGGATCTGCTTGTGCCGCAAACCTAGGCTTCTGCACAAGCCCTGCTCTCATGTACTTGCTGCTGCTTCCATGAGAAATCATTCGACCGTCCCGTACGTATCCGAATACTTCATGAAGTAGGCGGTCCTGAACACATGGCAGGGCGAGATATATGAGTACGCCATATTTGGCACATTTATGGAACCACTCGGTGCAGAAAGTCGTCATGTCCCAGATAGGGAAATGCTGAAGTGCAATCTAGGCCGACGACAGCACCATCGGATTCGAAACAACATGGATCAGTCCGAGGCAGGTCGTCAACCAGAGAGATGTAGCAGGTGCAACAAGTCAGGGCACTCATACAAGAGCTGCGATAAGCCAATTGGATCAGGGTACTTCGATCTGCATGCGGGACCTTCTGGTTCTGGGGTGGACGGGTGACGTCCAGATGATTGTTGAACATTCTTCTATTTCGCAATGTACTGCAAAATTATGTATCCTTAGTGTTGTATCGTTAACGTTGTAACACATTTTATGGACTGTAAGGAATGTCATATATGTACTCCACCTCGTTGGAGATGTTGTATCCATGCATTATTTATTTAAAAGTTCATCATCATCTGTTCCTGTTACTAACAATTTATTTATTTAAAAGTTCTTCATCATATGTGTACTCCACATCGTTGCACATGTTGTATCCATGCATTATTTATTTAAAAGTTGTTCATCATCTGTTCCTGTTACTAATAGTTTTTTATTTAAAATTCTTCGTCATATGTGTACGAAATGTTACTAACAGTTTGCATTTGCAGATTGCAGCCATTATGGCAAACGGTGACGACAACCAGCAGTAGCAACAATGTGAGTTTCTGGACCCCTCCCTCGACGCATGGCACCGATCTTACCTGAGTGCCGTGACAAACGTAGAGTTAAGGGTGTTTCGCACGAGGACCCCCAATGAGTTGCTCACTCTCGACCCCTGTTGGGTGGAGTGGTAGTCACTGAAAGCACATTTTGTCCTATGGAACACGGTTGCGGACACCCACCCGTATGAGGTACCCCCTATAGTTGGGGATTAGCTATCTTGGCGGCGACGTACGGAGGACGGTGCGACACCTGCACCAAGACGGATGCACAGCCCGTGCTCGGTGGGTGCCCCCTTCTGCTCCAGCTGTGGTCCTATGATAGGATCACCATTGGACGATCTCTCATGGATCACAGATCCAACGAGGCCGCCTTCTACCACGACAGTCCAGAGGACGCGCCCACGATAGGCTTTCTTTGGTTTCATCACCGGGTATGTAATGTTAACTAGTATTTGTCTTTGCCTATTGTTTGATCCGATAAGTAGAACCAATGTTGTGATCATTTTGTTGCAGCCTACGTGGGCCCACGTGCAGTCGCACAGGGACTACCCCGACTACGCGCGATAGTTTGACAACCTCCATGAGGACGTCCTGTGGACCCCATACAACGTGGACCGCGTGCAGCCTCGTGCACCACGCGGTCTCTCCTCGCCGTGCGATCATGACTCAGTGTACTGGCTTACGAGAAAGCTGGTACTCTTTGACATCTTCGTCGAGAAGTACTCACCCCATAGGGTGATGCGCCAGTTCGGGCTGCTGTAGCACTTCCCCCTTCCTGTCGCCCACACCATACCACCACAGGATCATCGGTAAGAACAATGCTCTTCCTTCGATATGGTTTCATGTCCATTTACATGTGGTTTGCATTGCTTCTCTTTCAGGCCGACTAGATGAGGCCACACAGCGACCTGTCTTTGGGGACCGGTGATGGCGCCTTGCGTTGAGCTGTGGGGCCACGCCCTGTAGGACTGGGTCAAGGAGGACCAACTGTACTTGGATGCCTTGTACCCAGTGTTCTTGCGGTGGTACAACAGGGCCACCCAGATACGCTCGAGCCACATGCCTACTACCGAGGTGTTGCATGAGCCGAGGGTCACAGACATGTACCTGACGTGTTCAGGTTCACTACCAGGCGGTACGTATCTTACACACAGTGTTCTGCTATCATGTCATTACTGTATGTACTCTTTCGCAGGGTTAACACGCGTGCCATGTACAGAAAGAGCTCGTGCGCTAGTGCAATGCGGAGGTGCGAACAGCCCTGCATCGCCGGCGGAACGGCCTCCAGATGACCGAGACAGAGCTACTTTCGCACTTTCGCCGCATGTATGAAAAGACATCACAAGCCTATGGCTCGGTTCTTGTTGCGCGGTGCCAGACCCTGTCTATCGGACCCCGATGACTCAATACCATCCGACAGGTAAAGACTTCATCATAAGTGCGTTGTACTATCACATATGAACACTTGCCATATGTGCAGGCACACAGGGGTATGGGTCATCGTTAGTGCCTCCACCCTAGGGATCGTGGAGGCTTCCCGTCGACGAGCCCGGGATGTCCACACAGGAGCAGCTCGAGCGTCGTGGAGGGCTTACCTTCGCGAGCCTGGCACGTCTCTCTAGCATGCCCAGGCTCGACGAGCCTGGGACGTCGTGGCAGCCCTAGGGGGTGCCACCGGCTAGGCAGGGGCCTACCTCGCAGAGCCCACTCCTAGGAGAGTGGATGCCTGGAATGACGCAGGCCGCGGCAACCCCTCGTGCAGACGTTCGACGTGAGTATGCGTATTCCAATTCACTACATCTGCTACATTCACTCTAACAAGTTTGTATTTCAGGTAGCCGCCTTGGCGACTGGGACAGTCTAGGCATCGTCGCCCCTCCGGATCCGTACCTCCTCGTGTTCGACGTCGTCTCCTTCTTCACGAGTCAGGACTAGTTGGGCTCGTTACAACTAGTAGGGGCACCCTCTCCACCGACGCTGCTGTCCCAGTCGAACGTCGCGACACCTCCTCCGGATGGATGACCTCATCGGGACGTGCACCTGTCGAATCGCTATACCTTCCCTTCTGGACAGATCAGAGGAGAACGCCGCAAGCGTGATATCGAGGGATCTGTTAGAGGGGTCGCCCCTAGGAAAGGTCATCAGTAGATGTAGATTTCACTGCTTCTTTTGTACCTTTTGTGAACCTCGTGTGTACTAATTGGACAAACCTCGTGTCTACTAACACTTATATGATCTGTTTGCACCTTCTGTGTATCCGTACGTTAGTACCATCAGATATTTGTACGTTACTACGTTACTTCCTCTACTCCAGAACTACTAGATGCAGCACTACCCTATTTGGCCTCCCTACTGGAGGCATTTGTTGCCTTTATGTTCCAACCATTATTATTATCATCAGCGCCTGCAGTAGAAGTTACCTTGTTTGCCCAATGATTCATTTCTTGCTCAAAACCATAACTCAAAACATCGAGTAAAAAAATAAAAGTAGTCCAATTATCACTTAGCAGCCATTATTATTATCTAGGGCTTCATTTGACTTCTCAAAAGGTTGAACCCATCCTTGACTATCATTCTCCAACTTCTTCTCTGATGGCACTGCAACTTTTCCTAGCTATCTGTTTCTTTCGTATCTACTTTGACCTTGATGTCCCAAGGATCCGAGTCACCACCAGTTCCCACATTCGCTGCCTTGCACGCATCACCCCAATTGTCACTCTTTTCACTCTCCTTGTTGGCCACTGCTCTATCCCAAGAGGTGCCACAAACATTCGATCCACCACATTCAGTTTGTTTATCCCATGCATTATCACTGGAGCTTTCCTTTTGGTATAGTACTATTGTTCCATACTTCAACACCTCAAGATGCTTTCTTTTGTACCTTTTGTGAACCTCGTGTGTACTAATTGCATGAACCTCGTGTCTACTAATTCTTCTGTGAACCTTTTGCACCTTTTGTGAATCCGTATGTTAGTACCATTAGATATTCGTCCCAACATCATGTCACTTCTCTTTTGATGTGCCATCACTAACACGTCTTTCTCTTTCTGTCTAGTTAAATGACTGCTCCCTACAAAGCTGTAAAGCCACATCGAATCAACTGTACCTCTCCATGACCCGTCATTTTCGAGTAGGACTGCAAACTGCACAGTGACACAGGTATCCCAAGGTGACCTGCACTGTTGCATCACTGTAGATTACTTAGTAACACAGGGCATCCAAGAAGTTCCGGACTTGAACGAATATTAAGTCCGCTCCTCTATTCATCTATAAAAGGATCGCTAACGCACCATCAGAGCAGCATACACTACTTTCATGGCCAGTTGGGGAGCCTCCTGGTGGGAGTCTTTTGGCCCGGGAGACCATGCTCGTCCTCCTGCCGAGGACATGCGGGTCATACACTATGGGGAATGGAGAGATAGGCCCCCTTTGCTACGAGATCGTCATTTTTAGTCTGTTTTCGACTGGCCGACATGCGACTATGGGAACCCCTTCGTTGTGCAGTGATTTGGTCATGTACACAAGGGTTCACTGGTCGTAGGTTTTATCGATATTCTGATTACCACGTAAGTTCGTGTCCATTTATGTTACGTTATCGTGATTATTATTTACTTATCATTTCTTCTACCATCAGTTACCAGACGTTACGTGCAGTTGCACTGGCTGGATGGATAAGCCATACCTGGCAGCAGCCTACACCTACATAACATATCTGTACGCAAGAATCAACAGCTTGCAGGCTAGACTGGATGCCACAGGAGGGCCAGTGTAGCAAATAGGTCAGCAGAGGTCTGCGCGGTCTCCTAGGCCTCACAGGCAGTCTATGTCGACACATAAAACGCACAACCTGCCGGTCCTTGACTAATACTATCAGCTGAACTGTTCCTGCCAAGATGCCGTATGTCTTTGCGGATGCCACTACCCCAGCGCACCCAACGCTGAAGTCGTCCGTCGAAGAGCCATCATGCAAGAGGCCGTGTACTATGACACGGAGTGGGAAGCGACTGCTCGGTGTTCGGACACTTGGTGTTCATGCCAGTGCCACAACCCGTTCACCCGTCCGTGGTGACCAGTCATGCATGTCATCATACCACCTATGTCATGCGTACTTTCCGATTAAAACGTGGTACTTATGTATTTGTGAAATCCCCTAAAGGCGCGACGTCCGTAGCCATGTGCAAGTTGCTTGTATGTGTATCTCAGAAATGGTTGCTAGCTTTTCAATATGGCACGACCTACATATGTATTTCATACTTTCTTACTTCCGGTTGGTGAAAAATCCCATGCATGCTACCACATTACTGAGTATTGTCCAAAATTTACTTGCAGAACCCTAGCCCGTGCAATGTCACTTAGGGGTGACAAAGTCCTTCCAGACTCGGATAAAACCAACCAGTTTCACCCACTGCCGCCTCCAACGCCGGTGTGCAGGGGCCTCGTTTCTTGCTATTGTCTATGCGGAACCGGGTTGGGCTCCAAGTGCTGCACCTGAGCGTAGTTCGGTTGTGCGTGGGCGCCCGCGTTCCCTCGCCCAGCATGGGTGCACTCCCCGGTGCCACCGCCGGTGGCGCCAGTGAATCTTTACTACGGCCCGCCACTGTTGCCAACATCGCCGCACTCGGCGAATCGCCGCTCCCTCCAGGAGATCAGTGAGGACGACTCAGCTTTGACGATGATGATGCGATGCTAGAGAAGGGCAGCAAGCAATCTCCTCGCTCAGTGCTCGCCTCCCTGCCACCGAGGTGGCGGGCGACGCTTCTGCCACCGAGGCGGTGAGCGGCGTTTCCACATCTACTGGCGCCCTCTGTCCCGCCGTGTCCGACATTCCGAGGCAATCCGTGTAGCGGACTCAAGGCAGGCCCAGTGTCCCTTAAAGATGAAAAAGTCCCAAGGACACACTGGCTACGAGAGTTGAGTTAGGCGCGCGCGCTTCCCCATGGTTGTGGGTTCGAGCCCCGCCCAGCTCCTCCCCCAATTTAAATCCCGCCCGTTGGTTAAGCGGGACGAAATCCTGCCCAATCGTCGGGCGGGATTTAAATCTCACCCATCCAACGGGTGAGATATATATAAATCGCCCGACGGACGGGTGGGATTTATTTCCCGCCCGATCGTTGGGCGGCGGGTGGTTAGTTATTTAATTTTTTCAAATGGTGTGTTAATTTTTTATTTTGAAATAAAAATAAATATAAAAATTAAAAAAATACTTGTCTCTCTACGACATGATGGGCTTTTGCATGCTCCACACCTACTGCTTACCGGAAAAAAAAAAAATAACTAACCGCTCGCCGCCCAACAGTCGGGCAGGAAATAAATCCTGCCTGTCCATCGGGCGGTTTTTATATATCTCGCCCGTTGGATAGGAGGCTGCTTTGCTAGGGAGAATCCTGCCCGTTGGTTGGGCGAGCTTAAATCCCACCCGACCAATGGGCAGGATCTATTTTTCAAAAAAGGGAGAGCCGGGCAAAGCCCGCGTCCGCAGGATAGCGGTCGCGCCTAGCTCAGCTATTTTAACCAGTGTGCTCTTGGGACTTTCTCATCTCTAAGGGATGCTTGTTGTTTTTATTATTTTAAATCTTGCCTATTGGTCAGGTAGGATTTAATCTTGCCCAACTGACGGATGGGATTCTCGCTAGCAGAGCAGCTGCCCATCCAACATGCGAGATATATAAAAACCGCCCGACGGACGGACGGGATTTATTTTCTGTCCGACTGTTGGGCGACAAGTGGTTAGTTATTTAATTTTTTAAATGGCGTATTAATTTTTTATTTTGAAATAAAAATAAATAAAAAAATTCCTGCTTACTAAGGCTAGCAACATGCACTGGGCACCGCAACGGACAAAGCAGAGCATGCATGGCCCGTGAGTGCACCAGGGGCCGCAGTTAGAGGGGCTAATTAATAAATCCTATGTATCCTGATATGCTTTTTTACCTTGATTACCACCCCTATATATATAATGTCTTTGATGCTAAAAAATACTTTCTCCTTTTTTTAATATAAACGTATAGTTTGGATAATCTTGTTTTGAAATATAAGATGTATATACAAATTTATTGTTGTTCTTTTTTTATCTACCTTATTTATTACACGATTCTCTCTCATACATTTATAAACAACTCTCATATGATGTCCTCTCTTATATTTTTAAGGTATTTATAACATGTGTAACATGGTCATTTTCTCTTGCCTTTCTCTTGACTTCACAACTTCTTTAATCTATGTGTCAATTCAAAATACGCCTTATATAAATAAACGGAGGGAGTATATATTTATTTTCTTGTCAATTTTCTAGCTTTACCTTAATTAGGACTATTCTTACTGATAGATACTAGATAAATAAAGGTGCTCCCATTTATATTAATTCTCCGAACAATGGTACACATGCATAGAGTTGAAAAAAAAAACTAAGAACGCAAATCACACATACCACAGCTGATTAATCACACGCATATATATACGCTCACTGATCGATATAAACACAACCACAACACACAGCATCTGAAGTTCATATCATATGCATCGACTCTCAAACATATCGAAAAGTAGTAATTATATGGCTTCGCTTATTAACTTGCAGAGTGCATGCGTGCATGCATCGTTGCGATCAGGCTGCTGCACGCTGCACGGTGACGGTGGTGGTGGCGGCGCTGCTCTCGATGGACTCGACCTGCGCCCTGCCGCTGGGGCCCTTGGCGCGCACGTGCTTGCGGTAGTCGTCGAAGGTGATGGGCCGCCGGTACAGCGCCGGCGACTCCGGGCCGACCAGCGAGCTCGCCGGCGCGACGGGGAGGTCGCCGCGAGGGTTGCAGAAGAAGGCGATGGTGAGGCGCTCCGCCGCCGAGCTGGCCAGCGCGCGGTGCTCCACGCTCTTGTACCGCCCGTTGCTCAGGATCTGATCATGAACCATGCACGCATCCATCATCCAGTGAAAAAAATTTAGTTAGTTAATTACGTACATCTATAATGATGATTATGATCAGTCACATGCTATACCTGCAAGCTAACCGATTAATTCACATATATGTATGCATGCTCGGGCCGGGTTGCTTCATGCAAGAGCTAGCTCGATAGATATATATCTTAGTTTAATTCTGAATGATCGATGCATAGATCGATCCATATATATACTTATGTACGTCGTAGTGATCCATCGATATATAGTCTTCGTCGTGAATTCGTCATGCATGCATAATATGCATATGCATGCCAACAAAACTTAGTACATCAAGCTAATTATTACCGATATTATCATGAGGTGTTAATTAGCAACATTAGCATGATAGTTTACTACTAGGAATGCACATGTGTGATACGTATAACCTTTTTAAGACCAATCGATATACATGGCTGGTCTATATTGATCAAAAAATACGTACAAAATATATATGGAACGCCAAATTAAGGATTAATCATTGCCCCTTAATTTTCGATTACATCGGTACAATGTAATTCTCGCCCCATCTTTCATCTGATGTACTACCAAAGAATAGCTATATATATGTGCATCTACTTTATGTAACAGCAGCTCCTAGTACTCAATTCAATATTTAGGTGTACATTCAATACATGCTGCTTGGTCAACTCTTCTAGCTAGCTAGAATGAAAGTTCAAAAGATCAGGTATATAGCTTTTGATTTCAAGGCCGGTCATCGATAACAATGACCACTCAACATTAGGGGGGGGGGGGGGGGGGTCAACTTTGCAGCACGGGCTTGCTTTATTAGAAAGGAATTACATCGAAACATGTGACAATTTTTTTTTTCAAAATAACAGGCAGCATCAAACCAGGTTTTTTTTTTGGTGTGTGGGGAAAGAAACTGCACCGATTAACTTGAGTATTTTATTTTAATTCTTTGCAAGAACATAGTCACATCCATCACATACTACACACACAGTTCCTTTTGACCTGTTGACGAAGTGGCATCAATTCACAGTAATGCACGGGCGTTGCATGCAAAGAGAAACGTTATATATATATATATATATATATATATATATATATATATATATATATATATATATATGTTTAGCTCCATGGAGCCTAGACTTCATGATTCAAATATCTATGATGTGCATTCAGATTCGTGATGTCTGACGTGTATATCTTCACATACTCACTAAAAAAATATTTGAGATATCAAAATTCAAAAAAATTAATTTCAAACTTAGTTTAAACTAGTTTGAACTAGTTTGAAGTATAGTTTAAAAGTAGTTCAAACTAAAGATCAACTTAACTTTTTTCGGAGTTTGATGTCTCAAATATTTTCTTTAGTGCATATATAAAAGTACAAATATCAAACAACACGAATCTCAAAGCACATCTAGTGGTAAAGAATCATGGAGTCTAGGCTCCATGGAGCCTTGTGTATTATTCATATATATATATATATAAAATATATAGAATAGCTAGTGTGCTATGGATAGCACGGAGAGATCCGTGCTATCCACGGGTTTTGGAAATTCTGAGATCGAAATAGACGATCCGAACCGTCCATCTTGTTCATCTCAATGAAATCTCACTACACACAAATTTCAAATTTTTGAATGTTTTACTATTTATTTCGTATTTTCGAAAATCGCTGATCTAATTAGTCAGGACCCTCCAATAAGTCCAGTTTTCAAAAATATGAAACAAATAGTAAAACAATTCAAAAAAAATTGAAATTTGGTGTGTAGCGAGATTTCATTGATATGAACAAGATGGACGGTTCGGATCATCTATTTCAGTCTCAGAATTTGCAAACTCGGTGGATAGCACGATGAGATCCGTGCTATCCATAGCACACTAGCAAATCTCTCTCTCTCTCTCTCTCTCTCTCTCTATATATATATATATATATATAATTATTATTATAATAATAATAAAGGAAAAAAATCAAGGACACAATTAAAGATCAATCACCTGAATCTGATCTCCAACGTTTACAAGGAAGGAGCCCGGGATGGGCTGCACCGTGAGCCATGTGTTTCCCTTGAGCACTTGTGTCCCCATGACATTATCATCAGCAAGGAGCAAGGTAATACCACCAGGATCAGAGTGAGAAGAGAGACCAAGTGTGAGATCAGGCTGCGGGCACTTTGGATAGAAGTTCACACGCATACAAGCCGCGATGCCATCGCTCCCACCAAAAGCCTCACTGAGGTAGCCCTCATCCAACCCTAAGGTGCAGGACATAGACTTTAGCAATACCCCACAGAGATCCATCAGCTGGCATGCGTACTTCTCAGTGGCTTCCCTGCATATACATATGCATACCAAGACAATTTAATTTGAATTGAAGCATGCATGCATGGACAAATATTTTGGAATTAGGTTGATCTATTCCTATAGCTAGACTCCATTTGTTTCTGATCGAATTAAACTGGCACTCATGCACACACATTAAATAAAATTGGTCTTAATTTGCCATGTCAATTATGGCCCATTGATTGATGCTCTATATAATTATATACTAAAGCAGACAACTGTTCTAAAGAGGAGCTAAAGATATTGATCTACCTCAGATCATCATTAGGAATCTTTGGCCACTTCTCAAGGTTCTTCTTGTTGCTTGGTAAGAGGTTGAGGAAGTAGTAGTCATTCCAATCCAAGATTGCCCCTTTCTCAACTCCAAGGCGGCTCCCATACCCTTCATATGTCACTGGTGAGTTTGCATAGATCTTCTTCTCTTCCATGGGGAGGTCAAAGAACTCCCTCCATGCTCCTCTCATCCTCTTGACAACATCTATGTTCACATCATGGTTCACTACTTGGAAGAACCCCCAGTTCTTACATGCATCAGCCATTGCTTCTAGCATTTTGTGGTCATGCTCAAGGACATTTGAGAAACCAGCAAGGTCAATAACTGGGATGCTAAGAGTAGGATCAACTATGCTAGTTGTATTATTACCACTAGGACGCTCAGATGGAGGTTTGATGTATTGTTGTGGCACAGTGAGCATACCAGAGTTGGAAAGAGTTTGCACTGGTACAATGGCTTCTGGCCAGTCATGGAGAGTAGTGTTTGTTGCCATTGTTGAGACAAGTCTTGGTTTGGTTATGGGAGAGCTAGCATGTGTCTATATATAGAGAAAGGATGTATAATTAGTTTTAGTTAAGGACCATGCACCTTATTCCTTAGTGCCTAGAGCAGTCAATGGTACGTAGGATTGGGATAATATGCCTATGCAAGGGCTATCAAAGGAGTGGATGTATGCATGTTCTTATGGTGATGTGTTTCCGGGTAACTTTTATATTTTTAATTAGTAGTCACTGATCATAGTTTGTTAGCTTGTTTCTGCAAAAGCATTTCTTTGCGATGGAGTGACATAGATGCTTTTTTATCGTCCAAAAATAAATAAAAACTTAGAAATATTTTCTTGTACAATTACATATGCCATTAGTGATAGAAAAAGTACTATGCATTTAGCCTACTCTTGCACGTAGTCGATAGCTAAGATTCCAAATTCTAACTTAATCCATTTTGATACCATATATATGTCAAAGCTATGGGTTTTGAATACTCAAACTAATTAACATGCATAATTACTTTCAGTAAAACACAATATATATTTATGTCTAGTATTTAATTAGTTACCGCCAATTGTTGCATTGATCCTACCTTGAAAATTTGTGATATGCCGTGTATATAGATATCGTTGTCACCGTAGAAATATATCTATCGATCTCATGACTAGCCATGCTAGTTTAAAAAAAGGAGATTTTAGGATTTGTTGCTTCCAACCATATATAATCTAGGATTTGTCATTCATGTCTCATTGACATGTGAGTCTCGAACTTGCATATCAGTGACAAATCGAGTGACAAATCCTAAAATACACTAGTTTGGAGTGACAAATTCTAGATTTTTTCTTCTAAATTGGTGGTGGGGCAGACTTGGTGGAATACTTTACCATTCTAGCTTAAGGCTACACATGATAGTTGGTCAAGAAAAACAATTTTGGTGAAATTTTGCATGTTTTCCCTTGCATCGGTGGAGCCCGGTAAAAGTTTTGCCCAAGAATCACTAATATTATGAAAAAAATTTGTTACAAAGAAAAGTCACCTGATTCCTATATTCATAATATATGTAAACTATAATTTTATATTCACAATGGTTGAACGGCATCAAAGCAAAAGAAGCTGCAGGAAGATCGTCCCTTGGGTGTTTACTTTTATGCTATGTGATTTGTTGATGACGAGGCCGATTACTAGAAGTTCATCAGGTCAGTTGCGCGTGAATTATGGAATACCACCAGGGTCGTCTTTTATCTTTAGCTATGTAATTTTCGCTGAAAATACGTTCTTCGTGTGAACTATATGGCCGATGCCCATTTGCATAAACTCGATCGTGTAGGTATATATTTAACCGCTTAATTTTGGTTTTTTTCGATGAGGCGATCACCCTGGTTTCCATTAACTAGAATGAATACTTCAAGGACTTAATTAATTTTATATGCTCGTCTCCTTCATTTAATATGCTAATCTGTTTAATCTACTCGAGTACAAATGGTGCAACAATATAATATTTACAATATAATTACTGATGATTTGACTAGCACGGTAAACATATGATTTTGGAATTGAAATTTCTCGATATCTGATAAGAAATCTTTGTGTTGACAATACTCGAAAGGACTAGATTCTTAACTTGAAGTCACTGTAGACATGTGACTAATTGACCATTTCAGATTGCACTTGTACGTAACCAATGTGAAAGAAGAACACAAATCAATTGATCGATAGTGATAAAATTGATTGTTAGAAAAGTAAATAAATATTCGCTTGTATTAATATTGTTTTATTGTGCCAATAGATTACTCTATATTGTTATTTGGGACAAATTACTTTTGTATGCAAATACATATTTAAGTGTTCAGGTCACTACATTTTTTTGCGGATTAATTTTTTAAGGCATTTTTGCGGATTAATTGTATATTCATTTTATAAGCATGCATGGCTTAAAACTATTAAAAAGAGGCTAGTGTGTATTCCACGATCAATGATGGCACTAGTAATTAAGTCATTCATATCAACTGTTCAATACCTCCAACCAATTGTCTAAATTTTGCAAGGATGCTTTCTATTGATTCGATTTGCTTTTCTATTTTAGTAAGAATGTTCCAATTACATCTAGGACTTAATAAATTATCTTATCTATAACTAGCCAAGAGCCCATGCAATGCTACTTACTACGGATTTCAAATAGAGCATGTTATGTGTTTTAATGTAACATCTGTCCTACATTATCTCGCTTGCTCCACTACATTGCCTCATCTGCCAACTTGAATACGTACACAAATAGGAATAAAAAAACTTCCCAAAATACTAACACAAAAAAATAAGAAAGTAGATCATCACTTTTTCTACATACCTCTCTCCACCCCTCCCCCCTCCTCTAATCTCTCTCCCTCATCCCATCCCTCCTCCCTGCCTCCCCACTCATCATGCAATCATTATCTCTCCTCCTAGCTGAGCGCCACCACACTGAACCTTAGACTCACCAAGACCACCACGCCTTCCCCTCTTTCCCTCCCGCATCCTCTTCCCAAGTGACAACCTCCCTACGGTGGCAATCTCCTTCTTCTCACAATGGCGATCGCCTCCTCGCTAAAACCAAGCAAATGCTTCTTCCCCACAACAACTCCTGCGTGCTAGTGCCACTTCCCTAATTGTCCATGTTGCCTCTCCTCCACCTATCCTCTCACACCACCAACATCAATGTTGCTGCTACCGTGGTCATAACCTCTGGCTTCCGATCCTCGCCGCTCCTGTAGCCTCCATCGTGAGGACTTCCACTGCTCTGCACTAGCCACAATGCATCCTCCCTTGGTCGTCTTTGTCCTCCGCTCCTAGGGCACTATCTCTGGTCTTTGGTCATCGCCACCCTTATCGTCTTTGCCCCTCACCATAGTAGGCTGGTGGGAGAGAGAGATCAGAGGAGGAAGGAAGGGAGAGAGAGGAGCAAGGTGCTGCAGTTAGGGCTAGAAGTTTAGCTGGCGGCTCGCGAGCTGCTCGGGCTCAGCTCCGTTCTAGCTCGGCTCGAGCTCGGCTCGTTTGCAAACGAGCATGAGCCGAGCCAATTTTCTAGCTCGTTGGTTGAACTGAGCCGAACCAAGCCAGTGTCGAGCTTGCTCGGGCTCGGCTCGTACTGGCTCATCCTACGGTCACATATACGGTTCGAAATGTATTATGTATGAATTATGGCCTATGCTCTATATGGTCATATATATGGACACTGGAAACCATTGTATGGACTATGGTCAGTTGATCACATATGACATATATATGGACATGGTCACTAGAAGCCATTGTGTATGCTATGAACTATGGTGGTATAATGGTTTTTTACTATGGTTCTATACTTACGATGGTATTATACTGTGAAATTATAGTGTTGTTACTTTGAAAATGGTGTTATGCACTCATGCTGCTGTTATGATTGTCTTCTATGCGCTGGCTCGTGAGAGCTCACGAGCTGCTCGCGAGCTACGAACGAGCCGAGCCAAGCCACCGCTCCAGCTCGGTCACTCCACCGAGCCGAGCCGAGCTGAGTCGAGCCAGGTTGCCGAACAAGCCGAGCTGAGCCAGACCTGTCTCGCTCGAACTCGGCTCGTTTCCAGCCCTAGTTGCGGTTGTCGGCGAGTTGGTTCCTTGTCGGGTGATGAGTCTTAGAGTGGAGAGGTATAGGAGGAGAATGAGGAGAGGGGAGGCACGGCAGCACCGGTGAGTCCAAGGGATGGCATGACAGCGCTCGGTTGGGAGGGGAGACATAGGTGATCGAAGGAGGGGAAGGCAGATGGGAGGGACGTGATTGGGGGGGGGAGAGAGAGAGAGAGATCAGAGGAGGAGGGGAGGTGTGGAGAGAGGTATAATAAGAAGTGAGAGAAGAGAGAGGCTGACATGCCCCTTTTTAGTTTGACCATAAAACCATGCGTGATGCCATAGTGTCAAATCCACCTAGGTGGATAGCCAAATGGCAACACCACTCTTAAAAACAGTCTTGAGGATTATTTGTGCTGATTCTGAAAGTCCGAGGAGAGGGAGGGGCAAATAACTGGTTTTATAATTGAGGATGCAGAGTAGATGAAGCACAAAAGTTCATGGTGTAAATCAAGTAGACTTTTCCAAATATTTACATTTGATATGTATACAAATCATATGAGTAGATTATTAAAAAATAAATTTATAATATTTTATATAAATAATTGTAATAGTAATTAGCGCTAACTTTACATTATACATATAATTAATGGAGATCATGCACGTCGATGTCCGGGGGTGTGTTTTTTTAGGCGTGGAGAGTTCGTCAGAGCATGTACATCAAAGATGTAGGTACCAAGTATCATCAACTCCCATAGAGCACTAATTAATTTAGAAAATAGCAATGATTGAAACGTGGGTGCTGGAATCTGAGCTCTGTCACCAAGGAAACGTAGGCGTCGTACCAGTAAACTTTTGGCGAACATACTAGAGGCTAGCGAGACTTTTTTTTTTACCACTATTCTCTTAATATATTTGGACGTAAGAAATTAATTTGTCATATCGAGGAGATAAACACTAAACCGATGAAGAGACACGAGACGAAACAACAATGGATTATATAATCAAGTTATGACATGTTGCGCACTAACTTGAGATGATTGGAAATAACGAGTACAGCCTATATACATGCAACTGAGCTCTTCGTGTTGCTTCACACATTCTAGCTAACCATCGATCTGTCCCTTCAGATCAAATGGAAAGAATATAAGCTTAGAAAGAGATGCCGATTTTTTTTTGTCTTAATTTCTTTTGCAGGAAAAAGAGGCCACATGTATATTATAACTGAGAAATTAATTGTTTGTCAAAATTAATTTAGGCTTATATATGCATGTACAAGAATCAGTTGAGATACAAGGCAAAGAAAGAGACGCCGAGTTTTTCTCTCTCTTAATTTCTTTTGCCGAAAAAAGAGACTACGCGCGTGTGTACCTGAGCAATTAATTGTTTGTCAAAATTTAGCTTTACATGCATGTGCATCATTAGTCGATACTCGATACAGGGCAACACGAATAATCGTGTAATTAGTGTCAAAAAAAATCGTGTAATTACATATTGCATACTAGCCAAGTGTCCGTGTTTTACTATGAATTAGAAAAATATCAATGTAATAATATGCTAGGATGTTGTGATCAATGTATTTGCCTTATGTATTTGAACATAGTGTCGCGTTTATATACTACCAGCTCAGACTATTTTTATTTTAAAAAATTGAGCCACACTTCCATGCTTGACTAGGTCGGCTCAATACTACTTTTTTCATGAGTACCATTGAAACATTCCTAGAATATAAATGCAGTAAAATGGAAAAAAACAAATTAATAGAAAGTAATCTTGCTAATAAAAAAACTTCTAAAAATATAACACACTAAAATAAGAAAGCAAAACAAATAAAAAGAAAGTATCCTTATGATGTTTGCACTGTTGGATTAAAATAGATGGTCAAGATTGGTTATAGGCTTCATCACCTCACCACTCAACACTTAACATATGACACTTTTTAATAGTAGAAAGCAAAATAAATAAAAGAAAAGTATCCTTACGATGTTTGCATTATTGGATAAAAATAGATGGTCAGGATTGGTTATAGACTTCATCACTCACACTGTCAGATGAATGTACAATTATTAATGATTCACGAAAGCTTTGAGGTATATATCCTCATAAGAAATCCACATGATTAATATAATATTGAACATTTATTATCATTTGTAGATCAATGTTTTGGAAGGCGCTATGTGCTAGTCAGGCAGTGCTTAGTGCCTAATCCTGCTTAGGCGGCCAAGGCGCTAGGACCAATTTTTAAGACACTGCTATAGATACATATAAATATGGAGATGACGAATAATCCATATATTGAATATTGGATATTGGACATAGCCAGGGAGGTACGGAGAAAGCATTATTGAAGGGAGAAATAAAGGCACATATATATGGATACATGAAAATCACATGGATAGATCCGCAATATTATTATTTTATTATTTTTATAAATAAATTACAATAGTAGCTGGTGGACAAGGTTGTATTTCAAGATCATGTTGATCTATATATGTCCGAAACAATATTTGTGACCAAAAGATTATATACTAGATAGTGCCTTGCTAATGAACTTATAAGTCGATCTGTATATAATTATATATAGATTTACATATGTACAATCTTAGAAGATATTGTGAGGCCTATATATGAATATACTCAATTGGAGCGATCAAAGTAGTCATATGTGTCCCAATCAGGGAAATATTTCTTGCCAAAATCTCGCCGAGAGATTCGGGCTTACCGGAACACTGATAAAAGTTTAAACGCTCAAAAAAAATTCAGATTTGAATAAATTTTTATCAAACTTATGTATGATAGAAGTAGATGTGTAACAAGGAGGAGTTAGATACAACCCAACCCAGTGGCAGCACTCTTGCCTGGGGACTATGAGGTCACCGGTCTGAGCCCCCATAAACAAAAAATTTCAGATTTTGTTTGTTTTCGTCCTAAAAAATCCCCAAAAAACCCAATTACCGCTGGATTTTGGCCAAACCGGTCCCCTCGTTTAAATATATTAAAATGGCATGTTTTCCTTGGTCCCAATATCAGGCATGTATATATAGCACATATATCCTCGTTTAGAATGGTTGTGGCTTATTCTCAAAAAAAAAAAAAAAGAATGGTTGTGGCTGCACAATTGAAATGTTGTGTTTTGATAGCTTTAAGAATTAAGCCGAAACATTTAGTTCAACTATGATGACTTCAAAATTTTTGAGAAATAGCTTTAATAAACTGTAGCTTTTGGTCAATATACAATATTTTTATTTAAAAAACCGAAAATGGCTGAAATTAAGCCATTTTAAACTGGGCAATCGGTGGGATTAACGTTAATTAGACCGTAGAACATGTTAGATGGTGCAGCTCCCTTGGTCCATGGAAGGAGGATTAGATAAGGCCAATTAATTGATTAGGAAACGCGCATGTGCTCAAATGGAAGTCAAGCAAATGGACAAATGATTGATGCCTGGATGGTTTTGCTACGTAACATGCATCAAAGACATTAGAATTTAGACACGAGTATATATATGTACACTAGGCTAGCTAGCTAGCTTGAGCATGTTGGCTAGTACCAAAAAAAAAAATCTACTCCCTCCGTTTCAAAATATAAGGTGTGCATGTATTTAAAAAAGTCAATGTTTGGAACTTTTGACCAATAATTAAGCTAAAAACATATATGTTTAGTGTTATACATGTGATATAGTTAGATTCGTATTTAAAAGTACTTTGATATGATGTTAATTTTGTAGTTGATGGTATATTGTGAAAGAAATTAATTATGGTCAAAGTTCTATGTTGGAGACCACATCAAAAACTTATATGCTTTATATTTTGGAACGGAGGGATCGAGTATATCGTGAGCATGCATGCATCTTGCGTAATATAAGAGAGGATGCAGACAGGTGCCGCTCGCAGGGCGACAGCAAGTCAGCAGCAGCTGGTCAATATTGTTGTCAGCATGCAAGCAAGCTTAGCCATAATCCATATATATATCTAGCTTGGAAACAAATTAATCAGATGGAAAGCAACGAGCTCATGAGGTCACTTGCAAGCTTGCTCCGATGGTCAATATGCACGAGGAGGCACGAATATACAACCAGCTAGCTTAGCTATCTATGTCGACGTCGTCGCTAGAAAATCAATCAAACACATGTTGTATTGAAACAGTAATAGATCGATCGACAGGTGTGCGTAGGAGCATACGTCATTGAAATATATGTGGGGGAAGATTTCCGATTCTGATACTCAATTCGTATGTCTCACACCATATGACACGGACACGTAATTAAAACTGTATATGTCTATGACAATAGGCTAAGACGGCAGACCCTGAAATGAGGATTTTGAAAAATATCAAATTCTGAAATCTCTCTATATGTGGTGTCACACACAGTGGTACATCCATACATAGAAAGAAAGAAAGATAGACACATACATATATACCAAGGTTGCTTGCTTCCTCGTAGTAACATCGTTTGTACCAAGGAGCATTCAGATTGATCGGAAGCAAACTCCCCCAAGACAGAGATGAACTAGTTTTTTTAGATAATAAAATAAAATTTCAGCCTCTGCACCCTCTGTGATGAGACAGAGATGAACTAGTACTATCCCCATATATATATATATATATATATACACACACACACACACACACACACACACACACACACACACACACATATATATATATATATATATATATATATATATATATATATATATATATATATATATATATATATATATATGTTACATGTCATGTTCCTATTACCCGAGATTATTCTATATTCTGTAGATAATATTAGATGTTCCTTTATGAGAAATTTTAGATTATAACACCAAATTAAAATGACTTGCACAAAATGACACTCAATTGTGTCACCTTTCAACATATAACACCATGTCACCCCTTTCTATACCCAAAATGCCCCTATGGGACCTACCTATCATCCCTCCCCCTCTATTTCCTCCCCTTCTCTCTCTTCTTCCTAGCTCTCTTCTCCATCTCCGGTCACCTTCAACAGCAGGCAGCGACGACATCCGCCGTGTGGTCAGCCTGCTCCGATGATGGCGTCTGCAACGTGCCCCCACCCCTCAATCTGGTAACCACACATGCCCTGTCCTGCGTGGCCCTCTGGCCTCCACCATCCCGTGCCGGCGCTGTCTCCCCTTGGCCTCCACGTCCGAGCTCCATCTCTCTCTCTCTCTCTCTCTCTCTCTCTCTCTCTCCTTATGCAACCCTATCCTGCCACTGGTTACGCCGCCACCACCCCATCCCGCTAATGGTCGGGAGCGAGAGAGGCAGGGAAGAAGACGACGGAAATAGCAACTCGAGCTCCACCCCTTCCCCCATGGTCGGCCTGCCACTCGCCGTCACACCACTTCCGCTGTTCACTATCTCACCACTCCCGCTGGCTGCTCTTGGAGGTGACCAAAGATGAAGAAGAAAGCCAGGGGGAAGAGAGAGGGGGGAAGAAGAAGAGGGGAAGGGATGACAGGTGGGTCCTACAGGGGTATTTTGGGGATAGAAAGGGGTGAGTGTCACATAATGAAGAAATTTGAGGCTACGGTGTTTGGTGCCAAAAGGCGACACAATTGGGATTTTTTCATGAGACATTCCAATCGGGTGTTATAAACTGAAATCTCTTCCTTTCTTTATTTGGTAAGGGCAAGTGTTATAGAAAAAAGTACCATCCTGTAAAATGTGATGTTGTCTGCACTCCAAAACGGAAGGGAGGCTTGGATATGAAAAATCTGAGAGACTTTTTTTTAGGAAAAACAATTGACAAGGGGCCTACTTTAGTAGATAAATTTAAATCAGAAGTATGTACAAATGTGCTAAAATACAAAAAGGAGAAGAAAAGAAAAGCTGAATTAGACTACTGAAACAAGGAGAAATTTCAGAAAAATAATTAGGCTCGGCACGATGAAGAATCAAAGCAAATTCAGAAATAAATCTTCTTTTCCAAGCATCAAAGTCCTGTTGCTCATTGTCAAATATCCGTGCATTCCTTCCTCTCCAGATTGTCCAACAAACAACAATAATAATCTCCATAAAGAATTTTTGTCGAAGATTTTGTCGTAGTTGATGAACCATCCCAAAAACTGATGATCCTTGAGGACATTATAGTGTCAGCCACTTCCAGCAAATCTAAGCAAAACTACAGTCAAAGAAGAGATGTTGAGAAGTTTCCTCAATCCCTGAATTGCAAAGCACACGCTGGAAATTTGGCAGCATGAATATTTTCTTTTTCCGAATATTGCAGGTGTTCAATCTATATCTTGGAGCAGTAACTAGAAAAAGACCTTGTGCTTTGGTTGAAAATTGCTCTTCCAAATCTAAAGAAACGGTTTCTTGGCCACTATTGAGCCCATCATCCAGTTGTAAGCCTTGACCGAAGAATATTGATTTTTAGCCCAGATATATGTCCAAGCATCACTATTCTCAGATGAACTATTCTCATTTAAAATTGTCAACAAGGATAGAAATTGTTGATGGGTTTCAGCAGATAAGGGTAAATGAAATAAATCTTGAAGACACTAAATCTGTTTTGCATGTTGAATTGTAATGCTATCATCTTTCGCAAAAAAGCACAGTTGAGGCAATTGGTGGTTAAGGAGCTGTCCATTCCATAAATCATGCCATAAGAGTGCAGTGTTACCTCGGCCTAAATTACAAGAGGCTATGCCTTTATAGGAAGTAAGCAGACTGAGGATATTACGTCACCAAAAGGAACCAGCCAAATTACTATTTGGAAGTCTGTGAGTATAATATAAACTCCATACTAACTTAAAGAATGCTGATTGTAAAAATTGTCAAGAATTTTTAGGAGAAGGGCCTCATTTTGTACGGTCAGATTAAGAATGCCAAGTCTTCCTTTTTTCTTGGGTCGACAAACTAAATTTTAGGAAGCAAGTTGGGGATTTTTCCTGGTTATGTCTGCTCCTCTCCACAAACAGTGTCTCATGTACTTATCAATTTGCGTAATAATTCCTTGGGAAGCTTGAAAGTGCACATGTAGAAGGTAGGCAACTGAGATAAAACTGAATTGATCAAAATTAATCTGCCTCCCATAGAGAGAAAATGAGATCTATTGACTAGCCTTTTCTCAATTCTAGTGACCAAGGGCATAAATTCTTTGATTGTTGGCTTAGCGAGGCCTAATGGTAGCCAAGGTAAGTAAAAGGAAAAGCTCCTACATTGCAATGAATTGTTCTTGCTAAAATGTCTGCCTTCTCTTGCTCAAGATTGATGGGGATCAAAAAGGATTTTGAAAATTTACCTTCAATCCTGTTGACTGAGCAAAAGTATGTAAAAGGGCTTTCAAGTGTTAAATGTGCAGCTTGAATTACTTGGGCCCAAAATGGGCTGCTATATATATGAACAAGAGCAAAGGGAAATATGCATAGAAGACCCTATACATATCTATTTTAACACCCCGTCAAACTCATGGTGGATCTACAACACTGAGTTTGGAGAGATGATAGTCACGCTGCACTCTAGTCTGTGCCTTGGTGAAGAAGTCAGCAACCTGATGATCAGAAGGCAAGAGACTAATAGCAACTACCTGATCATGCACCTGAGACCGAACATAAAAACATCGACGCCGATGTGTTTGGTGAGCTCATGCTTCACTGGATCCCGGGCAATGCTGATGGCGCCAGTACTGTCAGAGTAGACGGTGTCATCAGAGTAGACGGTGAAACACCAAGATCCGCTAAGAGCCACCGAAGCCAGGTCACCTCAGCCGTCACCGAGGCAAGTGCACGAAGCTCAGCCTCGGTACTAGAACGAGAGACAGTCGTCTGTCGCTTGGTCTTCCAGGAGATCAAGGAAGAGCCAAGAAAGACACAGTAAGCGGAGAGGGACTTGCGATCAAAGGGATCACTAGCCCAAGTAGCATCAGAGTAGGCCTAGAGCTATAGAGAGTTGGAGCTCAAAAAGAACAGATGACGGTCAATAGTGCCCAAAGGCATCGAAGGACACGAAGGAGGTGACTATAGTGGAGCTGAGTGGGAGAAGACATGAGCTGACTAAGAATGTGAACAGCGTTAGAGATGTCAGGGCGTGTGATCCCAAGGTAAACAAGACTCCCAACTAGGTGAAGATAGCGAGTGGGATCAACAAGGGGATCACCATTAGTAGGGCGAAGCTAGAGATGAAGCTCCATCGGAGTGTCAGCAGTGCGCTGATCAGTGAGACAAGCACGGTCAAGGAGATCCTAGATATACTTTTGCTGGGAGAGGTAGAAGCCCTCAAGAAGTAGAAGTGACATCAATCCCAAGGAAGTAGCGAAGAGGACCAAGATCAGACATCTGAAACTGCTCACTGAGGCGGGCCTTCACAAAGGCAAGAAACTGAGGCTCATCTCCAGTGATGAGCATGTCATCCACATAGAGAAGGAGAAGAGTGCGGCCCCGCGTGGAGGTGTGAACGAAGAGAGCAGGGTCATGCCGACTAGCAACAAAACCAGCAACAGTGACCATAGAGGTAAAGCGCACAAATCAAGCATGAGGAACCTGCTTAAGCCTGTAGAGAGAGCGATGAAGGCGACACACGTGGCCATCTGGCACAGAGTAGCCAGGAGGTGGATGCATGTAGACCTCCTCACGCAGCTCTCTGTGAAGAAAGGCATTCTTCACATCAAGCTGGGAGATGGTCCACCGACGAACAGAAGCAACGGCCACAAGAGAGAGAATAGTGGTATGGTGTGCAACAGGAGCAAAGGTCTCCTCAAAGTCAGGACCGTACTCCTGCTGAAAACCACGTGCCACAAGACGAGCCTCATGGCACTCAAGATAACTGTCAGAGTGAGTCTTGATTTTATAGACCCACTTGCAGGTGATTGGAGTAACATTAGAAGGACAAGGGACAAGATCCCAAGTGCCAGTACGCTCAAGAGCAGCAATCTCCTCGGCCATCGCATGTTGCCACTCAGGATGAGAAACAGCATCATGATAGGGAGCCTGCCCTGAACAAAATCTAGCCCAGAAGTGGTAGGAGAAATGGAGGGAGGACCCAACACGGAGGAGGAAGGGGAAACACGACAAGTGTAGTGAAAGCGAACAGGAGGATGAGACAAGAGAGGAGGCAACAAGGAAGAAGAGGAGGAAGACTGGGAGACTGGGAGAGGACAAGGAGAAGGTGGAGCTGGTGAAGGAGTGGGTGTAGTAGAGGAAGGTGAAACTGGCGAAGGAGTGGGTGTAGTAGTAGGTAGAGAAGGAGGCAAAGAGAAAATCGGAGGAATAGAGGAGTCAGGAAGCGAAAGAAAAGAGATATCCCCCAAGGACAAGGGAGAACTAGAGGGGAAAGCCGGGGGATCGAGACTCATCGAAGAAAAAGCGAGACACATCAAAGGTAACATCTCGAGAGACTTGAATCTAGCGACCAACAGGATACCAGCAGTGGAAACCCTTACGCTCAGAGTCATAACCAAGGAAGGCACACGGAGCAGACAGAGAGGTCAGCTTCGTGCACTCACAAGGCTGAAGAAGCACGTAGACAATGCACCCAAAAGCATGAAGGTGATTGTACTAAGCAGATCTGCCAAAGAGACGCTCAACAGGAATGGCACCTTGAAGAGCAGTAGAAGGTTAGAGGTTAATAAGGTAAACAGCAGCGGACACACCCTCAGCCCAGAATTGTGGTGGAACAGAGGCAGTGAGCATCATAGCTCTGGCAGTCTCAAGGAGATGGCGGTGCTTGCGTTCAGCAACACCATTTTGAGCATGGGCACCTATACTGGAGTACTGAGGAAAAGTACCCTGCTCTTGAAGGAACTGACGAAGAGAAGTTGTCGTGCACCTCAGTATTTCTATCGGCTTGAGTGACCGAATACTAGTTCCAGAAGATCATCGCTAGTATTGCACTCAAGAAAAAGTTTGGAATATCATCACAGGCATTGCAATAACTAGAAAATTAACAGTTTACATAGCATAAATAACATCCAGTTGACATAGACGTTCACATAGTCTTGCACAGGACATAAATCAATAGCATAAGAACGCAGCGGAAGTCTTCAAATGCGACGATACTTTGAGATTGACCTGGAACGCGTAGCTAATCACCTTGAGTTGGACCCTCCTGGTCACAACTAGCACCGACGTCGAGATCTTCTCCTGAACAAATAATCCGTGATCCATATAATAAGTACACGGCTACCCAGCAAGCAGTCCTTAATAATGAATGCAAGGTCAAAGGACGGATCTGGTTATTTTACTAAAACAACACCTATCTACTTATTTATTTATTTTTGATTCATTGAACATCTTCTAACACATGAGCGTGGCCAAAGGACGGCTAACCGGCTCAACACACAACGAGCGTAGCCATAGAAACGGCTAACCAGCTCAAAAGAGAGGCACTCCCTACCTATACTACCATCAAGTTAATTAATTAAAACACATGAGACTACCTTGTGTCAAACTCCTTTTTCCCGCCCATAACCGCGGGCACGGCTACCATGATAGTTTTAACTCTACAGAGTGTGTACACGTTCCCCACAAGCACTGTCTCATCCTAAAGAGAGAAACAGTACAAAACCGTTCACTGCTTTCACTTGCCCCTTAGTGTACCCGTTCTTTTGGTTTCACGCCCCATACGCTACACTTCGACCAGGCCGACAGTCATGCGTATCTCCTTCAGCTGGACCTGATAGCGCACCGCACGAGATTAGCCCCCATTTAAGCCATTCGGAACCGGTGATCACGAATCACATCCGTCCACTACGAGTACACCGGAAACTAGGTTTCCATAGCTAATAAGTTAGGGCCAGAAGGCGTAAGTGGTTGTACGGTTCAGGTTCGGTGTGGTAGTCATAAGTATACGGTCCTTATATGATAGAGGAGACCTGCACGTCTCAACCACAAGCCCCAAATTCGCCTCTTCTGGGTCTCCTCAAATCAACACACCACGCTGATTTTAGTTGATTATGTTTACCAAAACAGTTCCGCGAAGCCATAATCTTCACGGATACAGATTTAATAATGAGTGAACCTATCAACTACCAACCCAGAAGCAAGGCTAAGCAACTACACAAAGGATAGGCTACGAAAAATATCACCAACAGGCTATCAATGACAGGCCAATTCACATCAGTAGAAGACTAACGTGAAACCGGGATGAAATAGCTCATGTAATGATAATTCAAGCATGCAAATCAAATAAAGTTGAAATAAATAAATTTTAGCAAACTAGTAATTCAATATGAATCTAGCTTGCCTTCAAAGAGGTCTGGATCTGGTTCTCCTCCTTCGAACGGCTCCGGGACGACTCCCGTACAGCAGATACACGTCGGATCTATACAAAAAGAAATAAAACAGAAATAAATAATAAACATATAGAAAATAGTATGATAAAAATATATAAAATTCTTGGGATTATTTTTGATTTTTGGGCTCTGGAATCATCTAAATCGGAGTTCGGATGCTCCCTAAACAATTCGTGGAAGTTTCGGGAAAAATAGAAAAGCTGAAAATAATTAAACCAGATTAACCCTGGGTTAACCGAAAGAAAACCTGGGTTAAACCGACCGGCGGCGTGGCTAGCGCGGTTCGGCGGCTCGGCGCTCGAGGCGGGACACACGGCAGGTGGGGATTGGCTGGCGGCGCGCGCGTGGGGCGGCAAGACATGCGGCAGCGCGGGATTGGCGGGAGGCGGCGGGCGCTGTCACGCGGCGGGGCACACACGGGCAGGGGCGGCCAACGGGGGGCGGCCACGTGGCGGCGCTGTCGGCGGCGGGGCGTGGAGTCACGTGCACGCGCACGCGGGGCGGGTAGCGGTGGCGGGGCATGTGGCGCTTGCGGATTGGCTGGCAACACATGGCCGGCACGCGTGCACGGGTAGGCGGTGTGGGTTTGCGCACCGGCCCAGAAAACGGGGACGGCGTGGCGGCGGCGGCGGCTCGCCGGCGACGACCAAATTCCAGCGATTTTCGGCGGCCTATATCTCCCTTAATTATTGGCCAAAATAGAACTTCCATATATCCAAATTGATCGCCTCGACGAGACCTACAATGTGTTGGCTTTAGATCTAGGGTTTGAGCACTGGAATAAGAGGGATACCTCGGTTTTTGCTTCGGAGGCTAGGGTTTTGGGGGCTAGGACTCCAATTCTGAGACACCGACCTTGGGGGCTGAGGGAGGGGGTATTTATAGGGGTGAGTCATGGTAGATGAATTCTATTAGGGGTAGAACTTGTTTTGGATAATAACTAGGTTATAGATAGAATTTAGGAGTCCTTATGGACTTAGGATTGGATATGAGAGGTTTTGGACCTAGCTTGGGCCCAATAAGGCTACTAAAGCCTAATCGGAGCCTTTCTCTATTATTATTTTACATTTTTATCTTTTAATTTTCTTTATCAATGATATGTGTGGGGCCCAAATTCCGATGTTGGATATCGAAATTTAAACTCTCGCATTACAACAGTAATACAGAAATGGTTTACATTACCAAGCTTTTACATTTATTCAAGTCAAAATATCCAAGTTTTATACAAACATAATTTACATCATTTTTACAATAATTTACATATCTCACATCTATTGAGCTTGAGTATAGGAAGAACCTAGAATTCTTGATCAAACATATCAATTTCCTCTTGTGTAAAATCCAGATCTGCAGCATAAGAGGGTTCTATTCATGATAATGAATAATTCCCAAAATTAATTGGGTATGTATCAACCGTACTTGCAGGAATTTCATAGGCAATTTCTATTAACTATATGCAAGATTTATTTGAGTGGAGTTCATCTTTTAACTGGAATGCAATATAAATTATTATAGATGAAAGACTTAATATTTATTTAAAATCAAACCAATTTTTATGATTATTCAACTTCTATCTTCAACACCATCCTTATGCTCATCTGCTAACCAGATAAAGAATTTATAAATCAATGTCATGAATTCAATGTATAAGATAGCATCACCCATTTGACACAACTCAGATACCAAGTAAGGTCCATCGATATTTATATTTTCATTCTGCGAACCTACCCAGCTTTACCCATATAGTGGCCTACTACATGAATGGGAGAAAATTTGTGTCATTCTTATTCATTTTAAACTCAAGTTTTTATAGAAGCACGCGTTTTACAAATGACCTCGTCATTTCTTTGCCTTGAGTGTTTTCGCCAGCCATACTTGCTGTGACCATAGCCCAAGACGGCAAAGATAACGATATTTTCGAATTTGCTTCTATATTTTATAGAGCAACGAATCCAGACTTTAACTCAACCAAACACCCAACCTGCCTTCGTCAACTGAGTTAGAGAATTCCAGGAATTTCTCACAAGATTGATTAAGAACTCCGGAACAATCCTTTGATTCTACATATTGCGAAAGAAAATTCAAATAAGAAATCAAATAAATTTAAATAAAGGAAATTCTTCAAACAAAAAGAAATGTATGAAATGAATTTACAAAATAGAGGGGTTGGGAAAGAGGATTATAATTTATTTGATTTTTAGAGTTTTTAATGGAATTTTTCTAAATTTTATAGTGTATTTAAATGTTTTTTGGGAAATTTTATTTAATAAAATGGAGTTATTATATTTTTGAAAAATTCTATTTATTTTGAAGGTTTTTAATGAATTTTTTAGCATTTAGAAATTATTATAAATATTTTTACTTTTTATGTTATAGTTTTTGGGAAAAATTACTTTAACAGTTTTTATTTATAAAAATGTGGTTTTTTATATTTTTATAAAATTTTATACTGTTTAAAGTGTTTGTAAGAATTTTTACAGAATTTAATTATCATTTTTATTATTTTTAACAAATTTTGACAGCATTTCGGGTTATTGGATAAAGAAATAAAAATGGAAAAAGAGAAAAGGGGATGAACAAAGTTCAAATTTGGGGGAAATCAGGATTGCGGAGAATTGGAAGTGGATGGGTGAAATTAGAGGTCGGATTTTTGAAATTGAGGTCAATGCGAACCTATAGATGGCCAGAGTTGGGCTTGGGGTGGTCTATGTTGGCCGGACGGCGAACTCGGGCGGCAGCGGAATTGGAAGATCGTCGGCGACGAGCTCCAGTGGGCTTCGGCTTAGAGCAGCAGTACCAAAAGCTTTACGACGTCGGGTGGAAGCTTTTGGCTTTGGCGCCGAGGCGAGGAATGGTCGGAGTAGGGATATCGGGTGTTCGCCGGAGTTGGAGAAGAAACCGGCGTGGGCGGAGCTTCGGCGTGGAAGAAGAGGTGAGGAGGGGTGGAGGTGAGTGGTGATGAAGTTTCACAGCGAGAGGACCTATTTATAGGGCTAGGATGTCGGTGCAGGGGGCGGATTGAAGGAATTCCGGCGGCAAGATCCGGCGGCGGAAAACGAAGGCGCGACTGGGTTTAGGTGACAGCGAAGCTGTTCGAGAAGCGACGGGTGAGTTCAGTGGCGGACGTTGGTGCCGAGGAGGAGATTTCCGTGGGCGACGGCGAGCTGGAGTGAAGGCGACAAGCAAATTCGTGGTTTGGGCGCCATGGATGGGAAGAAATAGTCTTTGTGGTAGGAGGTGAAGATGACCTAGGAGCCGTTGGATCAAAAATCAGCGGCTTAGATTAAATCCGGAGAATACCGGTTGGAAAAAAAAATAAAGGCGACGTGGTATCATCCAGTGCGTTCGTTTTAAAAGATGATGTGGCCGAAAAAGGTCAGCCGTTGATCACAACTTAAAGTATTTGAAGATAAACTTTAAAATTTATGGAGATTTAAAATAATTATAGAAATTAGTGTATAGCTTGGGAAAATGTGATTTAAATTTTGAAAAATCCAGAAAAATGTGGAGAATTTTATTATCTAATATAAATGGATTTTCAGGAGATTTTTAATAAGTGAAAAAATTGAAATATGTCTCTTAGGGCTTAGGAAAAATAAGAAAAATTTAGGGAAAAATCCTAAAAATTTATAGTAATGCAAGAAATGTTTAAATATGCAAATGGAATGATTTTTGCGAAAAATGTTCTTACAAAATTTGAGTATGTTACAATATGTGACATAATAATCTTATATTTGCGGACTGCGGGTGTTAATGACTCACCTTGTTGAAAGATATTTGTTCAGAGTTGAAAGTATAAGTTCATTAAACTGAAGGAAAATAATTGGAAATGGTGAGATGACCACCTTCTGGATTGGCACTTGGTTGTAGGATAGTCCACTTAAATTTCGCACCCCTAAGATTTTTGAAGTTTTTGAGAATAAAATTTGTATTGTGGCCGAAGGCAGGAGAGAAATTTGGGATTTCTCTTTCAAATAATGCTTACCTAAAGATTATGTAAGATCATGTGATGAATAAGTAACAATGGTTTAGCATATAATTGATTTTGTTTAAGTTTTGACAAAGTTTGGAATTGGCTTGACGAGAATAACAAGGCTAGGGTTCTCAGGCTGTTTTTTGACAGTTTGTTTTGGGACTTGTTAATATTGTTGTTCATCGGTTCTAATTACCTACAACAAATATTTAGAATCGGTAGAAAGTATTTCCGCTATGTTAAATGGCTATTTTGTGAAAAATATCAGATTTTCATTCGGACCCATTCACCCCTCTTGTCGCCTATTTTGACCACGTAGTTTTCAGGCTCATAAGCCTTCCTGCTTTGAAAAATGTATTGTGGTGGTTGAATTCAATTTGGGATCAGGGTAAGAAAGTTGCATGGGCTTGTGTAGTGGCTGTGTGTTAGGCAATACATATGGAATTGTAGGAATATGGTGTGCTTTGAGCCAGTTGGTATAATTCATGTTATTTGTGCATTCTTACGGTACTGAGCAGGCATGACGCCAATTTACTGGTCAGTTCGTTTGCTAGTCTGGCTGAACGTTCTTGCCCTATAGGACTGACGACGAGATCCAATACCATGGAGAAGATGTGCCTTAGGAGGTTCCTGGGTTATTTAGATTTCCTGATAATTAATCGCTGCCCAAATGTTGCTTGTGTACAATGTTTGATGTAACCCGATTGTCAGTCAGGTGGTGATTGTCTTTGCCCTAATTTTGTTTGTTTCATGCTGAGTGTGTCCTGGACTGTAGTAATAGCCAGTAGTGAGACGATGATGGATATTGACGGCTCATTGTGGACAATATTCTTAGATGCGTGCAGGCAGGCTAGGTTGGGCCTGAAGTACTACGTCAAAAATACGAGCTGGATCGATGCATGAATGAGCTAGCTATATATGAGTATGACGAGAGAGATTATTGGCTCTCTGGAGAGATGACCGGTAACAGATCTACAGGAGACCCAATTGCAGCAACAAATTGTCCAAGCATGCATGGTTGAGAACTGAGATCCACATGCATGGGATTGAATGCAACAATTATTGAGCTAGGGCATGTCCTCTAGCAACAGATATATATTATTGACTCTTTGAAGAGATGATCAATAAACCCTGTGGGAGATTTTCATGGGCCAATTTCGTTGTGCATTTGACAGCCCATAAACCAAGGTTTTTTTGGTCCTTTCCCCTCATGATTCTCGGGGAACTCCCTGGTCTCCTGACTCATGGAATTTCTCCGCTTCCTCTCCCGACTCGCCTCCACATGCCATCGCCTTCGGTCGCCTCCGGTCTCCTTGCCACCTCTGATCCCTCCGCCTCCGTTCTACTCTACCTGCCATAGCCTGCAGTCTCCGCCACCTCTCCAATGGCCGACACCCCCGCTAGCCACAACGGTGCTGGGTGATGACGCTGGCGTGGCAGTGCTTCAAGATCCTTCCCGATATGTGACTCTGCCTCGATCTGCTAGGGAGGCGGCAACACGGGGGCTTCAAGGCGGCAACGATAGGCTTTGGGGTGGCGACGGTGGGCGGACGCTAGAGAGGCGGTGGTGGAGGGCTTCTAGGCGGTGACGGTCGGCTCTAGGGAGGCGGTGACAGCGGGATCTGTGGCGGCGACGGTGAGCGGGTGCTAGAGAGGCAGCGGTGAGGGCTTCAGGGCAGCGACAACATGCTCTAGGGAGGCAGCGACGGCGGGATCCATGGCGGCGATGGTGATCGGGTGCTAGAGAGGCAGTGGTGGGGGCTTCAGGGCGGCGACGACCGGCTCTAGGGAGGCGGCGACAGCGAGATCCATGGCGGTGATGGTTAGCGGCTGCTAGAGAGGCAGCGGTGGGGGCTTCAGGGCGGCGACGACCGGCTCTAGGGAGGCGGCGATGTTGGGATCCGTGGCAATGACGGTGAGCGGGTGCTAGAGAGGCAGCGATGGGGGCTTTAGGGCAGCGACGACCGACTCTAGGGAGGTGGCGACGGTAAGTGGGTGCTAGAGAGGCGGCGATGGAGGCTTCAGGATGGCGACGACCATCTCTAGGGAGGCAACGGCGTAGGGGCTTTAGGGCGGCGATGGCAAGGTCCAGGGAGGCGGCGGCGTGCTAGGACGCGACGTGGCGTCCGTGGCTTGTGGCGTCCACGGCTTGTGTGCGAGGTAGCAGAGGAAGGCACGAGGGAGGAGACAAGCGGCGGCTATGGCAGATTTTCTAGGAAGGGAGAAGCTTCCAGGGGAAGCATGGAGGGGATTTTTTTTTTTCCCTGGAGAGCTGGACTGGGCCTTTTGGTCCCAAGAAAGTAAAGTGCCAAAAAAAACCACTCCAAGAAATATTGTCCCTAGGATTTTCTCCCTAAGCTTCCAAACAGCCCTAAGACAGTAACAGATCTAGACACACTGGCAGTACACAATTGCAGCAACATATTATCCAATCATGCATGGAGGGAAAGGCGCGCACCACCAATTCGATCACCGTGCAAATATATGCACGCAGAACAGTCATGATAGACTGGCATATATAGAATGCACAATAATATATGGCACAATATTATATGGCTGCAACAATAGTCAATATACATGCCCGATCTATATAAATGATGGAGAAGGCCCCGGGGAGTCATGACACTGATTACTTAGCACCCAGCGGGGGCATCATCTAGCTAGATTACAACTTATTTCGCGACGAAATAATTGATGCTATACTAGTGTGGACTACGAATAATTACAACGACCTCTATACAGATATCATCATCAGTCTAGAATTATTCTTGAGGGGAGCAAACCTCCAAAGCCGTCGTCTTCTTTCACAGGCATCGTGCCCTCACAAGCCACTAGTCTAAGAGTAGAGCTGCTCACTCGCTTGCACTTGAGCTTCAGCTCGCTAAGGCTCCTGGCAAACACCTGCTCCAGCCAGCTCTGCAGAGGCCTCTTCTCCTCTGAGGCCCATGCTGCGGCTAGTATTTGCTCCATTGTGCCAGCATCCGTCTCAAACATGCACTCCGAGCCCAGAATGTTGCTCACTATATTGCTCAACTCCTGCAACATGTCATCAGCAAGTTTGCCAAAGTCAAATGGTTTGAAATCGATTGACCCATCAACTGAACACAAGAGGTTCTCAATGGATTTCTCTGGATTGCCAGATGAGTTTTCATTGCTGCTGCTGTCATCATCAGCATTGTTAGATCCATCCTCATCGACAGGGAGGTTCAAGTCGAATGGCACACTTGATGTTCTGTGCGGTCGCTTGGAAAAGCTCCGTGATTCTTGTGGCTTTTCTTGGTTATCAAAAATGTTAAGCTTTCGCTTACTGACAAAACCAGTGTACAAAGATGCTTGAATTTTAGTGAGAGAATGCCTTGGGGAAACTACTTCTTTACCACCAAGGACTTTGCTGGTGATCGCTGCGCCTGGTTCTATCAAGATCTTCAGTTGATGTCCTCTAGCTGCCATGATCCTTTCTTCAGAGAAAGTATGACCCTCTTCCACCCCAACAGAGAGATTTTTGCAGCCTCGGGCCATTCTTGTCGACAACACCACAATTGAATCATTAATGTCAATCACCTTTCCACGCAGGTCTTTGAACCTGCCAGTCTCAATGGCATAAGACAGACTGTCCTGAACAAGGCAATCAGCTTTATCGATGTTGTCAAGGAAGATAACAGATCGCCGTTTCTTGCTTAACTCCTCGACGATACAGTCTGTGCCAGTCTTCCCTCTGAAACTTGAGTCACCCCAATCCTGGAGGCTCAGGTCGAGATAAATCAAGTTCTCTTTGCTTCCATGCATGAGCTCTGCAAGTGCCACAGCAACTCTTCGCTTGGCCATGCTGTCAGAACCATGAAAACTAAACCAGATGTCATTCTTTCTGTTTACACCACGGCATCTCTCCATAGACCGGCAGCGCACAACGGATTCACAAATAGCACTCAAGGCTTCCTCCTGCCTTCCAACTACCTTGAACAGGCCTTCCACAAGTAGCTTATAATTGCTCAAATCAGAACCTTGTGATACGAGGTGTGAAGGTCTCTGCCATTGGCCAAAGGCAGACATGCCTCCTGAAGCTGCTGAATGCACAGCACTAGGTGATGTTCGCCCCCCATTTATGGAACTCCGGGAGCAAGAGAAAGGTTGTGCAAAGAGCTGTGGAGGCTTCAGATTCAGATCATTCACCTTCTTGGGTATCAGGTGGATAGATCTCTCTGCATCCTCTACATGCTTCGAGCAGGCAGAACTTGTACCCTTGGAAGAAGATCCACGAGGTGTGCCCAGAACTAAGTCAGTTACCACAGGAGCAGCAGATGTTGGCGACCTGTGATCCTCATGATCATGACAGTTTGACAGGTTTTCCTGTTGGGATTGCACACCCTTATCTTGAAGGCGTTCGTCACTCTTTGATTGCCTGACTTGAAGTTTCAACAGAAGGTCTTCATTCCTTTGATTGGAGATAGATGGAGCTGAGATACTCGTTGTAGATGCGTTGTTATCTGAAGCAGGCACTGCAGAAGGTTTGATAACCTCCCTTTGAGGTGCAACTGACTCGGAACCTTTGCTGGGATTTGCAGCTCTTTCCCTGTCAGATGGTACACTAATATAATGTGGAAATAACTGGTCAGGGCATCTGTTGATCCTCTGGGAGCCTTGGTGCAGCCGCGGGCAGTACTCATTCCACTTCTTCTGTAGATTCAATATTTTTGAATTCAATACCGTTTGATCATCTCTAAACTGCACTGAAGAAAAACTGCAGATCTTTTATACCAATGATATTAAAAAATTATTCATCTATCAACACACTTTGCATGTGCATTCGTCATTTAACTTAAAAGTTTGAAAAGACATAAGTAGCTTCACACCTTGAATGCATCAAATCCATTGTTAGGACCTATCATGCCGTTCTGCAGCAGGGAAGGCATAACCCCCTGCTGATGGTCTTCAGCTGTAATCGCACTTCCTCTGATGATAATTGCAGCTTCTTGCTCATATCTATCGTTGCACTGTTGACACCGGAGGGCCTGAGGACATGAATTTGCGGTGATGCCATTTGCTTCGTAGGCATCGAAGACATGTCGTCCGAAAGGAACAAAAGATTCCATCATGCTACAAAATTAAAAGTTTAAAGCTGTTAGGTCCAATTGATCAAAGCAAATAGGGTACATGATAGAAGATTCCGACTCTGCAGCTACTTAATTATAGCCAGTCCATGTCAAAATACATGCTGCTGCTATAAATTTATGACCCCAACTACGTCATGCATTAGACCTTCAGATTTCAAAAAGCACATTTGCACTGTAGAAGCATCTCTTTTTTTTCTGTCATGAAAATGTATATATTTGTGCACACAACCATGCCTTTTCTCTTTTCTTGTAGTTTCTTTTTTATCAAGCTGTTCTAAATTGCAAGTACACGGATGCTGGGGCAAGAAAACCTCTACTACCATATATATGCATGTAGCAACAAACATCCAAAAGATCAAATAAATGGTAAAAATCAAAACTGACAAATGAGAAAACAAACTATTTCAAATATTCTTTGGCGTGGCTGCTCCCTTAGCCTTCCAGTGGGGGAGAACATGAGCGTCGTAAGTTCAGGTTTTTTTAATAGATGCTTTCACTGTGATCGTCCAGAAACTATTGTGTGCATCCTGTGGCAATGCCCTTTTGCTAAGGAGAAGCTGGATGTAGAAGTCGCTGAGTCTCTTGCATGGGGAGTCAATGCTCTGTGGTTCACTAGGAATAAGCTTATCTTCGAGAACATGCATAAAAGTTCCAACAACATTCTTTGCTCGGTGTTGGAGGAGAGAACACAATACCAGGAATCGAAGCTTATTCAAACTGCACATTTGGAGGAAGAGGACCAGGTGATCTCTACCAGTTGGGAGGTGCCAGCTAAGGGATTTTTTAAAGCTAACTTTGATGGCTTTCTTTTCAAATGGTGATGCGGCTGGTGCTGTTATTTTCCGCTCGGATCAAGGGTGCTTTACTGGAGCAGAGATGGTGTCTTTTCGATGCCTGACAGATGTTTTATAAGCTGAGGCGCGTAGCTGTCTGCTGGGAATGAAGTTTGCTCAAAGGAGGGGATACTGCCAGGTGTGTTTTGAATCTGATTGTGTCAATTTGGTCAGGGCTGTGAACACTGAAGAGCAAGATAGATCTTTGAATGCTTCTCTGATCATGGAGATTAGGAGAAGGATGCAGGAAGAACCAGGCTGGAGCCTTGACCATATCCGTCGTCAGTGCAATGTCCCTGCCCACAATCTTTCTTCCTTTTCTCTTAGTCATGGTGCTAATGTTATGTGGGAGAATGCTCCCCCAGGTTTTATTGTAACTGAACTTGCTGATGATTGTAATACCAGTACTTAATAAAGGCTGCTTTCAAAAAAAATCCAAAAGGGACAAAAAACAAGCTAAGGAATCAGTAAAGAGTATGACATTGAAAAGAAAATGGTCTGAAAGGATCAGACATTGTTATTAGCAACCCACTCACAGAAACTGGTAATATCTATTCTTCTTGTGATGATCAAATTGAATAAATCATTTACCTAAAAAAGCATAGGAAATATGGAGCGGATGCACATCAGACCTTTAGCAGAACAGCACAAGTGATCAAGATTCAAGGATCTATGTATCATTGTCAGTCTTAGATACAAATCTTACAAAACCCTGATTCACTTATTTGTACTCCCCAAATCACTTTTTTAAAATCTGAATTGAAAATGAACCCATTTTGACATAAAATAAAAACTTTCAGGTGCTCATTCTACCACCATCGACAAGTAAATGAAAAGAAGGAAAAGATCCTAAACCATAACCACCACGATAACACAGCTTCAATCTGTACTTTATTCAACAATTGTAACAAGCATCAACACTACGCAACCTCTAAACAGTGTCGCCTTTATATTCAAAGGCCGTAACAACACACCTCAAGATAACAGGCATTCCTAAGTCAGTTACTTAAGTGTATTACGAGATCAAGCTTCAGCAAAAAAATAAATAAATAAATAAATTGTATAGTTGTACTTGATTGAACGAGTAAAATCATTAAAAAAGAACAAGCCGGAGAAAAAATGTTCTAGCCATGCAGCATATTTAAAGACCTTATTGAACTACCCACGCCGCGCCGCTAGTAACTACAGCATTACACTCAAATCAATCAGACATATAAGAAAAAATATCCATGCTACAATGGGCATACACACAAACAAATGCAGAGAGAACGTTAAATTAAAGACCTTAGTCGAGAGCATAAACTAATCACAGTAGTACTCCTAACCAGACATTCAAGAAGCATGATGATAATAAACTAAGCACACCAGTCACCAAATGGATTCTAATCAAACCTTAAGCATAAACAATTGACGAAAGACGGATACAAAAGTGAAAAGGCTTCACCTTGCAGGCTTGGAGAAGGCCATGGCCGTGGTTGCCGGAGGCACGAGTCCAGCAGGGCTGCCTCCGCCGCCGGCTGCACGCACCGCGGTGATTGGCAGCAGCTGGAGCTCCCAGTCTTTGTCGAGCAAGGGGAACTTGGACAAGAAGGTGAGGTAGGTCTCGTACGTGGCGGACCACCCCATCACCCAGACGCGCCCCACTTTGTGCGTCTCGAGCACTCGCGTCACCTCCGCCACCACATGCCGTCCCCTCTCCTGGAGCTCGCCGTTGTCGGGGACCAGTTCTTTGAGGTCTCCGATGCTTATGATAAGGCCTGAGGTGGCGCTGGTCATTGCCGCCGCGAGGCGGAGCTCTGTTTGCTCGATGGAGGCGGGGCCGACGGGGAGGATACGGTACGGGGAGGCGACCTCGAAGTCGGCGGCGGCGGACGCGGCTCCGACACCGACGAGCATGGGATTGCGGCCGCGGGAGAGAATCTCACCGATGCGGCGGCAGTTCTCCTCCCCGGCACCGGCGAGGTTCCCAGCGGGCGAGGGCACGTCGGCGTCGTCAGCGGCGGCGAAGCTGCATAGGAAGAGAGGCGGCGGGCGGCTACGCGTGGGGAGGCCGCCGAGCAGCGGCATGGGAGGCGCGGGGCGGAGGATGGCGAGCTTGATGTCGGTGCTGCGGAAGCCGGCGTCCCCGAAGACCCGGCTGACGACGGGGTCGTCGAGGATGGCGAGCAGGAGCTGCGAGAGCTCGACCCTGACCGTCGCAGGGGGCTGTGCGGCGGTGGCCTGGTGGTAGAAGTGGAAGGTGTCCGGGTTGCGGCGCTGGTTGGCCTGCGAGCGCTTGATGGCGGCCATGAGCGAGTTGGACACGGGGGGCTCGTCCCCTCCAACGGCGGCGCCCGAAGAGGAGGAGGGCAGCCTGTCGAGGGAGACGGCGAAGCATAGGTCGAGGGCCTTGAGCTGGACGCGGGGGGAGTACGCGGCGCTGCGGGCCCGCGCAAGGGCGTCGCGGAGGAGCGGCGGGGCGGGCGGCGCGAGAAGCGAGGAGATGAGGTGGAGCGAGGTGGTCTGCGCGTGGGCGCGGCGGCGCGCGGCGGCGACGGCGGCGTCGAGCGCGGCGACGGCGGCGGGCGAGAGGCACTGCCTCGCGGCGGGCACCGGTGTGGGCATGGCGTCCGCGGCGGGAGGGGAGGGGGACCTGGTTGTGATTACTTTTCACTACACATGGGGGCCAAGTGTAAACGCGGGAGGGGTGAATTGCGAATAACGGCAAGTCAGGGGGCCGATCCGCTCAGTAGAAGCAGATGGTGATTGTGGGGGGGAAGAAATAATTGGTTTAAGAGGGGAGGTGGAGTGTTTATATATCCCTGCAATATTAGTATTGTTTTTTTACATATATTATTCTTTCCAGTGGATTTTCTTTTTCCTCTTTGAGTCTTTGGTAGTTTGGTAGAGGGGGGAGGTGATCTGGCGGGCCCACCCACCAGCAGTGAAAAGTTGGATTCACTTGCCAGTGACAGTGAGTGAGTGCTCACTAGATTCTCCCTCTCTTTAGGAGTAGTTACCTACTTCACCCTAGCCTACTGTGCAATCAATGCAAGGCGACAGGCAGTAACAATGAGAGAGTGCAACAAATAGCCGTCTTTTTTTCCTTTTAACAAAAGACATATATATATAACAACACATCGAAATTGAGATGGGGGTAATTTTTCGAGAGCCGTTGAAGGAGTTAAAAATCAGGAAAATGGAGTCGTGCTTCAGTTGACGTTTGCTAGGCGTGTCCCTGTGAAAGCAAACATCACTCGTACCATTCGCCTGCGTACGTGTAGTCGCTGTAAGCAAAAGTTGCCTCCTTTGTTGGATGTGAAAAACTAGGCCTGGAACTGGAGCTTTTTGTGTGACGGAGACACGTGCCGCACTATTTACCTTTGAAATTTTCACGAATTTATTATTACCGGTAAATTTCGTGCCGTTGAGAAGATATTTTTTTACCTGAATTTTGGATGCAAGTTGGGTGTGGTGCTCATCCATCCAAGTGGACTCTGGTGGGCACCACCACTTCCATCGCCTCCACGAACAAATCCGCACATCATCTGAACCAGATCTCAGAGGAAAACAGTCGACGGCACCAACACCAAAATTGCATGCCCAAATAACTCTGGGATCGCAAGCGCCCGTGATGTAGCAATTTTGGTTGTTTTCTTTTGTGGCTGCTTAGCGCTGTTCATCAGAGATTTTAGAGGTTCGAATTTTAGAGTCTCCGATGCAAAGAGTCTTGTAGAGGTTGTGGTGTAAAGAGTGAAGGAATTTTAGAGATTGGGCTAAACGGAACTTTGGTGGAGATTCTCTTGTGTATTTATCATCAAAATTTTGTTATAGGTATGATTAATGATTTTTCGGACACATAAAGCTATGATTTAGTAACTAATAAGCATGCTATAAGAAGAACACCTGAAGAGAAGGGACAATGGGGGTGAAGAGGAGAAAGGACGAGGGTGAGTAGCAGAAGTGAGACGAGGCAGAGAGCCAGCAAAGAAGAAAGGGATAATTAACAACTTGGCACTCTAAACGTGGACAATTTGAGAATTTGTCACTTTATTACATGTCTATGATTGAAATATGGAAGAGCATATTATCAGACGCTAATCTTTAGGTTAGCAAATTGTCCATTGCCTGGGAAGAAAAGAAAACAAAGGAAGGAAAAAGAAACCGAGTGTCTGCCTGCCTTTTGTCACCTGTCAAGGGCCTTTCACGGATAAGCATCTCTTGTCCGTTCGGAGAGAACAATCAAATTTCTGTAGCTTAAATCTTCGTGGGCCCGCCACCATCAGCTCCACTGTGCCACAAACAGCAACGTACGTCTCTCTCTTTTTCTCCTAAAGTTTCTTATGCTCAATTTGGGTCTAAACTAGATAGACATGACTCAACAGTCCGGCCATCAGCAGTCCGACACCAGTGCATGCCAACAATAATACTACAGTGCTTATGTACCTGTTAGTTTTGCTCGTCCTCGTATTAGTTGGTTGTTTCTTCTCGGGACCTCTTCTTAGGCTCTGTTTTATCGCCACGAGTTATAGCTTATCGATTTATCTCAACTTGAGAATTTTTGAGATAACTCGAGGCCGGATGGCCATGAAATTTAGGATTTAGAGAGCTTTTAGACTGCTTACGAGATAAAATAAACGGATTCAAAGTAATAAAAAAAGTCAGATGAGTCAATATTAGTCGATAAGTTACGAAATTTTCCTGACTTATCGACTAATATCGACTCATCTAACTTTTTATTACTTTTTAATCTATTTTATTTTTATCTTGTGACAGTCTAAAAGCTCTCTAAATCCTAAATTTCAAGCTTATCCGACTTTCGGCGCCACTCGAAAATTCTCAAGTCGAGATAGTTTCACAAATTCATGTTCTCAATGTAACAGCGACCTTAATTACTTCCAAATTCCTGAATTATTGGAGGTTCCACAATATACCAAACTTCTTGGCAGTAGGATAGGCTGTATTCAAAAAGGCAACCGCAGATAAAGAGCACAAGAGGAGGAAAAGAAAGAAGACATAGGTCTGAGTGTCTGACTTGGTGTTGGAGAGCATTTTTCACTCTAATTCTTTTTATATATAGTATTTGAATCCAACCACCCATCAAACACTCTCCTTAGCCCACTCTAAATTCTTATATATTAGTGAATTATTAGATAGTTAAGAGAATTCCTTATTCGCCACTAAAACTTAGCCAGATCCACAGGCCTGTCATCATTTTTTCCAAGTTCATGATTTTTCATTGTCACGTGAACATCTTCCCCTCAATACTATAGCTGTTAGCTTCGTTAGAAAACTCCGTTAATGCACAAAATACCCCCCATAATTTATGAATTTAAAGCTTTAGAACATTGCACCTCCTACGTTTTAACTCTAAATTAAGTAATTCAAATTTATAAATATATGTAAAATCATGTTCTACTTGCTACTCAAATTTCATATTTTTCTGTATTTTCTATTTTTATCTTGTTTTCATGAGACATGGTAGGTACCATTAATTTTAAAATAAAATTTACATCCCAAAATTTTTAAAACTCACTTTCAAATTTGGGTACCTATAATTTTCTGAATCCATAGAAATTTTTTTCACAATTTTATGAATTGTTTTTACTATTTTAATGAATTTTTCTATTTTTGTAACGTATTAGAAAGGCGGGGCAAAGAAGGCATTTCACAACAGACTTACCGGTAAATAGATGGCACATTGAAAGAAGTAGCATATAGAAAAGAAATTCATGTGACAATGGTAAATCGAGAACTTAAAAAAATGATGGCAGATCATGAATTTTGCTAAGTTTTAGTGGTAAATAAGGAATTCTCTATAGATAGTTACACAAGGATCTCAAGCTCTATCAAACAAGCAACAACTACAGAAGAATTCACGTTCCTACAAAATACTTGAGCTGATGGTAATGGAAATTCAGTTTTTTTTAAGGTTTTGCAGAGCTAGCTTAATATAAATGGTATCAACTAGATGAGATGCGTTGCAACACAAGAGTACTCCGCTATACTAGGAGAGAGCAAAGAAAATTAGTCCATTATAGTTCTTGTGTGCCACTAGCCATATGCTCGTCCGATGCAACGGATTTCAAATAAACATAAGTTTACATGTTGTGTGATTTTCTAATTGATAGAATTTTAAATATAGACGATTTAAATTGTTTGTTACATAAGATTAACCCAAAGACGTATATGTAGCTATAAAAATAAATTTTTTGGTGTTTACTATTATAAAAAGACATAGAGGCGTTAGCTAGATTTCTGGGAGAGTTGTGAGCGAGAGCCATGAGACATGCTGGGATGGCCAGGAGGGCAGTTACTAGGGATTCCATTACTCTGCAGTCGAAGTCACAATGACTTCGTCACTGACATGGGGCGGATCTTGTTCCAGTTACTAGGTGGGTGGGTTGGAGCAACCTAGATCTATTCTAGGCCGTAAGTTTCTAATCAGATGATATACCATCATCATCAACTTCTCTTTTTAAGAGTTAAAATTATCTAGCTAGCCGAATACAACAAACAAGCGGTCATATATGCATCTTTCAACGTGTATTCGTGTAAATCTTTGGTGTGGTGCAACAAACAAGTGGTCATATTAGCAGCGGGTAGTACTGCAAACTTTCCGGTCCCTGTCATGGATCATGACGATAATGATGAGCAGAGCAGGAGAGGAGGATTGGATTTGGACCCGGAGAGACCGTCCGTTGTTGCGTCTCCACCTGCCAACATGAACACCACAAACCAATCCTTCCTTCAATTTTTTCCACCGATTATCTATTCCTTCTGATTAATCCAGCATACATACATCGATCATACACTAAGTACTACTCCATGTGTATTATTTATTCCCTTTTTTGCTGGTAAAAAAGTTAGGCATGTCAATTTTCACGTCTCTTGGAGCTACACGTGTTTGTTATTCCTTTTTGATGGACGCATCCACTTACTTCGACATCGATGGAAAAAAAGAGAGAGGGATATTTTGTTCATCAGAAAATCTATGTAATTCATTTTTTTCTTGTGATTAATTAAATTATGTCTTGTCTTGCTGGGGCAAGCATCTGCCACCACACACATCACCTTCATACGTCCCTTTACGATCCAAAAGCCATGGACAGTGACATGCATTATTTGCCCCTGAATGTATATATCGTTCTCACGTCACATGCAGAGCGGATTCTATGGCCTCGTTTGTTACAACTTCAGCTCTCGGTTCCACCTCAGATATAGAGTTTATAGATTAAAATAAAGTGACTTAAGTTTATATTTTAGTTTAAAATTTAAATAAGATGACTCACCTATACATCCTCAATGTATTCACAACTCCAGTTTTATAAATTTTTTAAGCTAGAAATAGGACGATCCACCAACTCCACCAATTTTGGTGGAGTTAGAGCTATGTCAAATGGGACCTATGTTTGCCAATAATCAGGATTTCAACGACGAGATCACGGTGAATAGTAATTGGGGAGGTGATTAGCTAGGGAAATTAATTCTTTCAATCCTTAAATTCACGTTGAAAAATGAGGGTATATATATAATACTTGAGAAGGGTGAGGATTAAATTGATGCGCAATGAACAAGAAGGGAAGGGTTATAAGAATTAAACTGAAAATCACTCAAAATAGTGTGGAGATGACATGGCTATCAACCACGCAAGACAAAATACGATGCTAGCTGGTGCTCATTAAAAGAGTAGTACTATGCATACTTACTCCTGCATATATATATTTATTTTATGTGCATCCCTAGCAGAACCTAAAATTGGTCCTCTATATCCCTTCTCTAAACAACTATTCACCTCCAATATTATCATAATCTTTAGCAGCATCTCTATCTAAAAAAGATAAAGGGTAAGGAAAGAATCTCTAAATATAGAGACTGAGGAGACAGAAACCATAAAATACGGGACAGATGGAGGCTCAACTATATGATTAGAACCCCTAAATATAGAGAAGATGTCCATTTACAGGCTCTACGGATGCTCTTAGGCGAGAGATCTCAATACATATTAAGAGATGTAATCTTCGCAATAGGATTGGCTTAGTTTAATTTGTTATTTCATTTTGCTCTAATTTTCATAATGTTCTTTCAGCCTTGTCTAAGTCTACGTCGACGTTTGTAAAGGCTATATACATACTTGGATGCAGCGGCTAGAATATTTTCAGCTGAAGGATCGATTAATGATATATCTATATATCAAGTTATCAAACAAATCATTAATCAATATATGACTTACTAATGGAAGCTAGGTAGTGCTCCTGACAAAGTTTCGAAAAACGCATATATATTACTTTGGCTGGTTTGATTTTCTAGGGTGCATGGGTACTTTTCCTTGTGCAAAGGATCCTCATGGCACACAGACTACTCAGTTGAGGATGGCCCCATAGCCCCTTGTGCGTTCTCTGTGCGTCGGAGTTAGAAACAGCCGGTCATCTAACGGTCCAGTGCGCTTTGCTAAGTAAGTTTGGACCATGATCTTTGCATACTTGCATCTAGACCATGCGGGAAGACCTTCAACAACAATCCGTGCAACATGGGATCTCCTCCGCACGGTAGCAGGAATGAGCGACATCAAGGATAGAATGGGCATCCTAATATATGTAGTCTACAACTTGTGGAAGAAGTGAAAGCTCGGATTTTTAAGCCATATACAGCTTGCTGGATGGAGTGTTCGCGAAAATCATCGACAATGTTAATGAGAGAAAAATGGCTATGTCTTGCTATCCTCGTCTTATTTTAAAGTAGTCCCTGTAGGTTCCTCAGCTTGTCGCTAACTCGCTAAGTGAGTAGGCCGTTGTCTTTGTGTGTAGCCGAGTCGTTGTATATTGATCAGCTCTTTGTAAGTTTTTTCCTCCTAGCTTATGAAGCAATTGAGTTTGCCCGTTACAAATTCCATATCCTCCAAACAAATAAGGGAGTTCATTTTTTCTTATTTCTCAATTTCTTTTCCCTTCTTCTAATTCCCTCCAACCAAACGCACCATATAAAAAAAAAAGATAACATTCTCGACGGCTAACCCTTGAATGGACGGATAAAGCAAGTTCGTCCAGATTGAAACACTCAGTGTCGACAGTCGGGAAAAAAATATTGATCGACACAGACGCTGATATATGTTAGAGATAGCCATTTTTCTGTCGATATGCTTACGACACAAACGCACTTGTACCCGATGAGGTGTTAATTTGTTGGAGTTGACTAGTGCTAGTGCACTAGAGAATACTTTGCGCTGCGTTTGCCCTTTTTGCCTGATGCCCTGCAAATTGCGCCCTTTAACGTTGATGCTCCTTCACACTTTGCCGTCTTCCACATATATATATATATATATATATATCGTGCCAGAAAGAAAGAACGCAAAAGCTGTCCTTTTTCGCCAGTCTGACGTGGCAAGCAGCAGTTTTCGCACAAATTCTGGTTAATAAGCAACTTGTTTAATGTTGCCTCAAGGACGCATGCATATATGCGACCTTTTCACGCTCCATGCAGTAATTGTTCTGCCACCCAATTGCGACATTATCAGCAAGCACTTCCAAGTTAAAGTCCCAGGAACACCTGCTTGATCAAGGAGGTATAAAGAAACTACACGCACATATATACGTCATCACCATTACAGATATACGCTATATCATTTTAATTGTACAGGAAGAAGTCTGCTTTTGGTCCCTCGGCTATTCGTTGACACGTTTCTTATCCCTGAAAAGCAATACTGGGCAGGGGTTTAAATTTCGGTGAAATTTCAGCGAATTTCACTGGTGAACGAAATTTTTTGGGCACCCGAAATATGAATCTACTTAGGTCCTGTTCTTTGGGCTTATCTAATTTGACTTATCTCGAACTTCGAGAATTTTTCGAGGTGGCCTCGAGAGTCGGATGGTCTTGATTTTTAGGATTTAAGGAGCTTTTAGACTCGCCTACGAGATAAAAATAAAACGGATTCAAAAGTAATAAAAAAAGTCAGATAAGTCAGACTTATTTCATGACTTATCTGACTAATATTGATTTATCTGACTTTTTTTATTACTTTTTGAATCTTTTTTTATCTCGTAGGCGAGTCTAAAAGCTCCCTAAATCCTAAAAATCAAGGTCGTCCGACTCTCGAGGCCACCTAGGGAAATTCTCGAAATTCGAGATAAGTCAGATTAGATAAGCCCAAAAGAACAGGGCCTTATAGTTTTTGGACGTCTTGAAAATATTGTTGGAGTGGTGCGGTGATGAGATAACTATGTCATCGCTAGAGCAGCTCAAGAAATAGCAAAACATTGTAAAAGGATAGAAATTCCAAAGAAATTTGGGCAAAATTTCATGAATTTCGTTGATTTCGCTAATGAACAAAATTTTTGCTTGAATCCCTGATACCGAGTAACCAAGGTCCTAGAATTATGAATACCGTGCAAACCTAATCCTTTGACCAATCAAACTCATACCGTTGATTCGGGTGTTCTTGTGTGGGCACCGTTCTTTTGAGCGGACCGCCGGCGGTCCGCTACAGTAAAATTTATTTTTTTTGATTATTTAAATTTTTTTCTAAAAACTTATAAATTTGCTACAGTAAAACCGCCAACCGCTAGAAACCGCCAAAAGAAACAGACCCGTGGTGTACTGGTGTGGCGGTCCAATTGCCACAATAGTTCAACTTGACATGACACGTGGCATCCTTTCCCTAAATCGGCCGACTCGAGAAATTGGTCGCACAGGATAGTTTGATTCCCAAATTGATGTCTGTTTAAGCTTCCTGGAATGTTGCTGAACTTATTCCGACCAACTAAGAGCTTCAAGAGCTTCAGTTTCTCTTGGAGTGAGATGTACACGATATATTGGATGCCACGTTGTTTCCAAGTCAATCATCAAGTGTCAAAATGCATCAAATGATTCTTTCTAATGTTCAGGGTGTATCAACCTAAAACTATCCAAAACCATTATTTGATTGGTCAAAAGACTAGATTTCCATGGTATTCACAATTTAGGAATTCAGATTACCTGGTTTTGGTTTCTAGGAACAAAAAAATGGATGAACATAGTTGAGGGACCAAACTTAGATTTTTTTTTCCCCTCCAACTATACGTATGACCCCATGCATATATGCTTAGTGCTTAGTCAACCTGCATCATGGTCTAGATGCTTTGCCTCTGTTAGATCCAACAATTATTCTATAGTTCTTTCATTTTCATGCTTCTGTTTGCAAGAACACCTTGTTCAGTCCTCTAAATGCTCTTTTTGGCTTATGCCTTAAAATGCATCGTATTCTTGAAGCCCTTTCTTGAGGATCTCAAAGTCTGGTTGAATCAAACGCTTCCACTTCTCCAACTATTAAAGCCTAACATTTTACCTATTCCGATAAAAAAAGGAAAACAATCTATTTTACACCTCCGAACTATCGCACTTCATCTACATAACCCACTAAACTATGAAACTAGGTATTCTAGTTCATAACTATGTAAAACTGGCGCAAATATTCCCCTAATGCAGTTTTGGAGGTGGTTTTGCCACTATGGCGTGCAAGCCAGTGTGCAGCATGTTACATGGCTTGATGTGGCATGGAGCCCGGATGTAAATCTATCTCTCCTTTCCCCTCTCTCTTCCTATCTCCTCTCCCTGCTCCTCTCTAGATAGTGCCAGCTTGCCCCTCCTTGTTGTTCTCCTGCATGTTGGGCTCCTGTTCTCGTTCCTGAGCCGCCCACCCCCTCCACCGCATCACCTTCACCGTCTTAATTGGCGCCGCCCGTCCCTAGTCCCCGAGCGTAAGATTGGAGCATAAGAGCTGCAGGAGCAAAGCCAAGAGGGGAGGGAAGGAGATGAGAGCAAGGAGCACAGTGTGGAGAGCCGCCTTGTGCACGCCCACCGCTGCATCCTCATTGCCCGTGACCTCTTTATTCACAAATTCTTCTATGGCGCCGTCGCCGACCAAGCCGCTGCACCTGTCGTGCTCCTCCTAGACTACCTCACCTCACGCCCCCCTTGCGGCGCCTCGACCTCATCCTCCCGTGGCACCAGAGGCTCTACGGCCGCAGAATGGGGAACTTTCGACACACTCGTCGTCGCACATACCTTTGGCGTCGAGGAGCTCCTGAACCCTAGGTCTTCCCTTGAGCGTCCAGGCACTAGAGCATGGGGCGTCGCAAACGGGGTCAACGGCGAGCAACAGAGGAGGATCTAGAGTCGCTAGCCATGGAATCTGAGGTGAGGCTAGGGGCGTGGACGAGGAAGATATGAGAAGCTTGGTGGCGCAAGCAGCGGCATGCAGTCCCCCTCTTCTTCTTACTCTTTCACCGGGAGAGGATGGTGGCGAAGAGATAGATAGAGAGAGAGAGAGAGAGAGAGAGAGAGAGAGAGAGAGGCTGGTGGGAAAGGTGGAGTGCGGCAGGACAGAGGAAGAGGAGGCAGCTGGTGGGGAGAGAAGTGGAGAAAGAGAAGAGAGGAGGAGGGAGAGAGAAAGAGAGAGAGAGAGGAGAGGTAGAAGGAGAGAGTGAGGTGTAATGTCATGTATGTGCTGACATGGCAAATATTGCATATGTGTAAAGCTTATGTGGCCAAAACCAGCCTGCGTGGTGTGCTAGTGTGGCAATATTGCCCGCCCTCAGAACATAGTTGCGGGTTAGAATATTTGGTTTCACAGTTAGGGATTATATAAACTAAACACGATAGTTTAGGATATAAAATAGATTTTTTCCCCTAAAAACAGGGCCCAAATTGCGTGCTTGCTAGTTGGAGAATTAAGAGTCAACAAAGCACTCGAGACCCAGAACAAGTTACCATGACTCATGTATGGTGAAGGTGCCGATGACGAAGCACGCACTCGCCAGCTCGGTTGGACGGCCGCATCGCCATCGGATTGGACGGCAAATCTGCGATAGGGATTGGGATTGGGATTGGGATTTGGGGTCATCTTCTAGATCGATGCATGGCATATTGGCTTGGCATGGCATCGGCAGAACAGGAAGGAATCGAAGAGCACCGATCGCTAGCCCCCGGCATTTCCCAAATGGTGGAGGGAACGCGTGGCCGCCGTCGTCGATCGATCGAGCTCTATTGCGAGGTCACCGGCCGGCACATCGCACAGCCGCCCCGCTCGCTTTATTCCCCCACCCACCTCCGAATTCTCTCGAGCTTTTCCAGGACGCACTTGCAGAGCGAAAAGCTCGAGCCTGCCTTGCTCGCTGTAATCCTAAAGGCAGGAACAGGAAGAGCCAATCGAGCTGTCTCGCTCTTAGTGGAAAGAACGAACGATCGAGCGATGAGTGACCGCCACCATTGTTCCGCTCGAGTGCAGATGCCATTGCCATCGCCATCCTCCAGCAGCAACAAGGAAGCGCCTTTTCCCTGCAAAGCGGCGGGCGTCATGTCATGGTAAAGGCTACTGCCACCCCTTGACGCCTCCGCCGCTGGTATTCAGCAGCAGAAAGTGGCCTGCCACTAGGGCATTATTGACGTACGTTTCTTCTTGCATCTTTCAGGCTATTTTTCTCTCTTGCTTGAACTCTTTTTTTTTTCTTTTTCTCTCTGCGTCCATCCAGCTACAGGGTTGTGAATTGATTTGCAGACCTGCCAACCTGCACCCACAGATGCCAAAACTGAGCAAGTAGAGCCAGGCATGACTGAAGAAAGCATAAAAGAGAATTTGACCTCATTTGTATTCAGTGGTTAGAGCATCTCGAGAACCTTTAAAACACAATCTTCTCTATATTTAGAGTATCTTGTTCTCTAGTAGAGTCTTTATCTCAGTCTTTAAATTTATATTTTTCTCCTCCAGCCTCTAAATTTGGATGCTCTCTATTAATCTATAGTTTTATTTGAATAGAGATTCTGTTGAACAGAATGAAATATAGAGAACGAATAGTGATTTAAAGGAGGTGTATAGAGACCTGGTTTTAAAGCATCTGCTGGAGATGCTATAAGGTTTAAAGGAACTGTTCAGAAGATAAAGGTTTGATATATGCATCTTGAGCTGAACTTGCAATGAACATTTCTGCTGGCAGCAGGTACACGATACTATTATACTATGAAGACGACGTATAATTAATAAATTAAACCACATGCATACATACATGCACGCACACTTGGCCGACACAAAATCTCTAGGTGATAGAGATGGTGATTCCCAGGAGCACTGCAGACAGTTAATCAAGCTGTACGTAGCTAGCTCGTTGAGAAATGGAGGGGACATGTGCTCAGCTTATGGCCGGGGTCTCTAGCTAGATAGATTCAGTACAGCAATACAAGCGAATCCAAAGCAACGAAACCAGTGCAGCAATCTGTGCTGGAGATGCGTAACTGGAAGGTAGCTAGAATCCAAAGGTTTACATATGACAGAAGTACAAAACACAACAAAAATCAGACCTGTAGAACATGCAGGTATATGGTAGCAATGTGCTGTGATTGTAATGGCCAATGGGTGGGGCCAGCAGCTCGGCTCCATGAGCTAGGCAGCATGCATTATTGCCAAACAAGTGGAGTAGCAAGCAGATGGATATGGATAGCTTCTTCACTAGTGCATCCACTGGGCAGTGCAGGGTTTGGCCTTTTATTGATCTGTATCTTTTGGTCCTTTTTTTCTTTAATTTGTGCTCAGCTAGTTGCACCTCTAGCTCCCCATCATAGCCCATTTTAGGGACGTAGGGGTGCAAGTGGTCGCCGTTAGCCCGTGAATCCACTTAATTTGGCCCTCGGTATACGGCTTCTACGGTTCAGCCCATTCTAATAGGTGGCAGACCCGTTTGTTCCGCTCAGCCCAATTGATCCCGTATAGCCCAATAAGGTTCTGATCTAACCTTATCTGGATGCTAGGGCTCGACTCCCCGTGCGTCGTTCGTCGCCGTCCCGGCCACGGCTGCCTCTTTCCCGCGTGCCGCCCCGGCCACGGCCTCCTCCCCCACGCCCGCCACGGCCGCCTCCTCCTCACAAGACCGTCCTGGCCCTCCTCGGCGCCAAGACCGCCCGACCACGGCCTCCTCCTCTGCGCCGGCCCGGCCACCGCCTCCTCCACTCGTGTCGCCGTTCCTCCTGGTGCGTCGTCACTCGGTGCCATGATGGAGGAAGTAGACGCCGAAGTCATGATGAGGGGTCGGGACGGCGAAGAGGAGACACCATTGGCGCTCCTACGGGCGGTGGGGAAGATCCACCGAGGGGCGAGGAAGAAGCGGGCGAAGAGAAAGAACCAAGAAAATTGGGAAAATTTGGTTTTATAGCACTCAAAGACCATATCTTTTAGTTTATACCACCAAAAAACTTAAGGTGCATTTAAATAGTATTGAAAGATTGGTTTTTTCTGTTTTTACCACTACTCCCTCCGGTTTGAATATACCTGTCGCTAGAGCGTTTTGAGACGGGTGTAAGAATATTAGTCGTTAGAGACGGGAGTTAAGGAGACGGAGTGCTAGTTGGAGCGTTGGGACTTGATTGCATGCAGCACACACGACGGAGTGGTGGTTTGAATGCAGCCAAAAAAAATGAAAGCGGACGTGTGCTGTGTGCATGGCCGCCAAAAAAAAAAAGAAAGCGCGCGCATCTGCTCGTGGCCGAAAAAAAGTAGTAGCGCAATAAAAGCAGCCACAACGAAGCTTCGAACCTGCGTAGGGAGGCTTGGAGAACTGGGCACAGACCACCTGAGGTACAAGCATTTACTCACTCCTTGGTATGTGAGATTATGTCTAAAACGACAGATATTATCAAACTGGAGGGAGTACATCCAACTCCGTCCACCTACCGTTACACGACGTGCCATGCCATCCTGTTCTCCCGCCCAATAGCTTCTATTGCCCCCCTTTCTCCCGTGCTGATCTCCTGCACACTCGCCTTCTCTTGCTCTCTCCTGTGCCGACGCCTCCTAGGCCTGCCCGCCTCACTGTTGTTGTTGTCGCCACGGCGCCGCCCTCACCGCCTGCCCTTCCCCAAGTTCCCATCGGATGCAGGAGGAATAGGCAGCAGCGGCGGCGGCGGCACCCTCCGACGGCAGATTTGCTGCTTAAGAATTTCCTATCTTTCTTCCAATGTGGAATCAAATATGTGTGCCCTTGTACCAAATTGGTCTGATCATTCCTCATAGAAATGATATGCGATGTGGTATGCGAGCTGGCAGTACCTTGGTCCGGGAGGAGTTGTTTGAACACGAGGTGGTGTGGTACACCAATCCGGGCATTGGCTGGCGCTGCCGCCAGCATTGCGTTTCCACCACCACTCCGGCGGCGTTACCGAGCCAGCGCCCGCCGAGACGAGCATGAGCATTGCCGCCACAGACGCCAAAGACGAGGAGCAAGAAGATAGCGACCCCCGCTTCGCCCGCCGATCGCGACCAAGCGTCGAGCGGCCTTCGCGACCTTCGCCGCCGCAAGCATGGACGCCGCAATGCCGCCACCGCATCACCGGCGGTATCACGTGGGATCATGCGAGGCGAAGGTCGTCCAACAGAGGAGGAGGAGGAGGTCGGGAGACCGGAGGTAGCGGTCAGCGGTGGAGACGGTGGCGGCGAGCACGAGACCAGAAATGTTCAAATGGATGGGAGAGTTAACAGCTGGTGGATGGAGTTGGATAGAGTGGTAAAAAACAAAGAAAACCAATCTTTGGATGCCATTTAAATGTACCCAAGTCTTTGGGTGGTATAAACTAAAAGAGGTGGACTTTGGGTGCTATAGACCAATTTTCCGAAGAAAATTTGAAGAGGATAGCCGACCCAAGAAGGCAGCAAAGATGTACTGCACTGTTTTTACATTATGGTCTCCATGATTTTTATGTAGTATTTTTTTTTCGTAATACAGGCTCCAAACGTAAACAACGCAGATTAACATCGAAAGGTATGGGCCACGAATTATTTCCATCCTCACTGGATTCAGGGACTAGCCAGATTGCTAGGCATTTGAAGGTATGCAAAATGAGAGCTAAAATGCACATTATGGTACATAAAATGCATTCTTTTGTAACTTCACCTGAAGCATTTGTCTTGAATGATTGGAATTCTGATAATGAGGTCTCTCGGAAAGAACTTGTGCAAATGATTGTTCAGCATGAGATGCCCTTTAGCTTGGTGGAATGTGATGGATTTAGGTCTTTTGTGGCATGTTTAAATCCTTTATTCAAAATGGTTTCAAGAACAACTGTTCAGGCTGATTGCATTGCACATTTTAAGGAACATAGATTGGTTTTGAAAGAACTTTTAAAGAATTGTAGTTCTAGAGTGTCATTGACAGCCGACATGTGGACGTCAAACCAAAATCTGGGATATTTATGCATTACTTGTAACTTTATTGACAATGAATGGTGTGTTCAAAAAAGAATTATCAGATTTTCTGTTGGAGACTCTGCATGATGCCCTGAACATGTATAATGTAATTTTAAGAAGCATACAAGATTGGCACATTGAGGATAAGATATTTAGTTTGACATTAGATAATGCTTCAGTTAACACTGGCATGGTCACTTTTCTTAGTTAACACTGGCATGTGTTGCGGCTGGCGCAGACACGTTCCAGATGCCCAATGAACACCCCGTTTGCACCCTGAAGGACTTACAGCGACAAGGTTGCACATCAGGACATCAAGCGTCAGTTTCTAAAATACATCGAACCCCAAAAATAATATTCTAATCACCAAAATATCCAACAACAAGATATCATCAAAGTTTAGTGTCCTATAGAAATAGAAATGCCAAATTGGGATCGTCGCAAATTTGCGATGTCCTACAGCAAAATTTTGAATCGTAGCAATAGTACTCCGTAATCAAAACAGGAACATCACCCATAGCCTCGCGCAGATGCGAAGAGATTGGTGACAGTAGCCACTTCTGAATGGGTGAGTGATTGATACACAGCATCCTTTTCTTTTATTGAGGGTTCTAGCAATTGATATCTTTTCATAATTAATTGAAATACATCGTGATCTGAATCTTTAATTGTTGGATACTTCTCAAGTTCTTCCGCCAAACCTTGATCAATGAACCTAAAAAATCTCTCGAATTGGATCCGACTAAATCTGGATATTATGGATATTCCCTTATTTTCATTTCGGAGCATCTTAATCTTAAGTTTCCTGTTTATTGAAGTAGAACGAACATGCACAGATCGCACTGTTAAAAGCAGACCTTTAGGCTGGGGCATACTTAACTATGTTGACAATTATGATTAATTAACTAATCTAATAGAGCGTTATCTCAAATCGACATTTATACAATTCGGGTATGTCACTGTCCATAGCAGGGGAAAAGTCGTCTGATGAAAATTGAAGTAGGGGTCAGCCTCTTTCAAAGGGCCCGTTTTAATCGTAAGATGAATTTGAGGCGTGATGACAAGGCTCTTGCGTCTTGTATTTGTCTTGGTTCTCCTTTTATAAAGTGATTCTCTTATGCAAGAGGATCACCAAGGATTCCTTTTACACTATAGTTAACCCAATAGAGAACCAAACCAGGAGACTATCGGTTCTCTGGTTGGAGGATTTCAGTCTAGATTCTCTGATTTAGCAGATCGGTATTTACCTAGAGTCTCCACAATACCAATTTTTCAGGGTATGATGTAAGGGATAAATCTTTCTATACCACTACAGTCTCCTAATTCCTTTCATGTCATAACATTCGTACTCTGTCGGTACGTGCTGTCACATTCGCATCTTGATACATTCTATGCAACTGTTTACTGGTCAAGCTATTACGGAGTTGCATAAAGACGCTAATACCGCTGTCTTTTCAATACATTGGAAAATAAGATGAATTCCTAAAAATTATAAAAAATTAGTAAAATTATGAGAAAACTTTCTGTAGTTTAGAAAATTATGTGTACTCAAATATGCAAGTAAAATTAAACATTTTTTGGATATGAAATTTTATATTAAAATTAATGATACCTAGTGTCACAAAATTAAGTTTTATATTTAAAAAATATAAAGGTTTAACAGCAAGTAAACCATGATTTTACATAAATTTAGAAATTTGATTTAATTGATTCGTAATTAAAATGCAGGAGATACAGTTTTTCAAAGTTCAATCAATTTAGAGTTAAATGCAGAAGATACAGTTTTTCAAAGTTTTAAAATACAAGTATATTTTGATCATTATGGTTAGCTTTCTAACATGCTACCCTAACGAAGGTAACGGCGATAGCATATAAGATATCAAGTTACGAATGTCATGACGCATAAGGATAGAATACAAATATGGTAGCACGATATCAAGTTACGAATGTCATGACGCATAAGGATAGAATAGGAATATGGTAGCACAGGAAGCACCGGGGGGCCTCTGTGATGGCATAAAAAGATTTATCCCCACTTTTAATGGCAGGGAAATAAAAAGCGACCATGTGTATGACCATAAACGAAAAATGAAATGACCTCTGAAAAAAGACGCCACCAGCTCACAACACCAACCAGGAAGGAACCGTCAAGCTAATAAGCTTATCACCAATTTAAGCTACGAGATCTCCAGCTCCGAAGAGTACTTGATGGTTCACGCGATTCTAAACATTTAACAGCACACATTAATGGGCACGCAGCAGTTTACACTTTAGATTAGCAAACCCGGAGTTCATAGACACCTTACTGGTTGCAGCAGATGACAAACATGAGTCAACTAGTTGCTACAAGTTACTAACAGGAGGTACGATAACGAAAATGTACTCTACTGACTACCTTGATACAGAATCATCCCCATCTTGTGTTGTGCGATGAGCATCTGAGTTGCCGCTTGTATCACCATCTATAGATGATGAATCCTCTGCAAGTCTCTTAGAAGGTGGTTCAACTGAGATCGGCTTGATGATAGCTCGTTTGACGCCTCTGCCCACAACTCCGAGGTCAGTTACAGTGCTTCCAGTTGTTGCTGCCGTAGACACAGTTGAGGAATCAAAGCCGTTGCTTGATGCAGCCATCTGTGAATTAGTCAAAGATGCAGATCTTGGCACAACAATTCAGATATTTCATTGTTCCTTACATACAAGAAAAAACATCTTCGTTTGCACAAACAAAACTGAGATTACTTACCTTCTTCTCAAGCTCAGTCAATAATCTTCTAGAGCAGTTTTTTCTGAGTCTCCTTCAACAGCAGATGTGTTGTCATCTTTACCAGCCAACAATGCATCCTTGGCATTTTTTACATACTGTATATGTGACTTGCACAATGAGATAGCCTTTGCAGAATATGGGATAGCATTATGACATGTCACTTTATGAACTACTACTCAGGGAGTGAGCAGGTAGAGGCGGGGCTGTAGGTATCGAGTAATGATCAGGATGGAATTGAGAATGTCAAAATCGATTAATGCCTAATGGACGGATTAGTTACTGGCCGTGTGGACTGACTACTAGGTACTAACATGATCACATGGACGTAACTGACGCAGGAATTCACAGCCACCCGCGGCAGCTGCCCCTCTTGCCCGAACGGTGGATCCGCCCCTGGTACTTAATGACACATAATTCATACTTCACGGTATCAGGTGATACTTTATGAAACTTGATGATACCAATTGATGTTTACGGGATGATTGACAATATGCTCTAAAGTTGAGTGAAAATTGATAATATGCTCCATTTATGTGTCTATGACACGCGGGCCTAAATAGTGAAATGGAGTATATTGTCAAATATCCCGATATTTAATGATACCTACTGATACTAGTGATATCAGGTTGATACTAAAACGCCACTCCCATGCGACCTAATGATACATGCATGAGACTAACTGACATATGATACCTCGTTATACCTAGCTGCTAGGAAAGACATGATGCCTACTGTGACTCAAGATACTGCTCGATACCTGATGACACTTGCTTGAAACTAAGTGGCATCAGATGCCCTATGATTTTTATTTATAGTAAGACATGTTACTTAATCTAAGTCAATGGTACATATCGATACCACATGATACCCGATGATACTTGCCTGAAACTAAGTGACACCTGATCTAGCATGATACCAGATGATAGTAAGTGCAGCATGATACTTACTGATATCCACTGATATCTCTTGGTACTTAATGACGCCTCGTTCATATTTCACAATAGCAGATGATACTTGATAATATCGGTTGATACTTGACGATACCTGTTAATACTTACTAATACATGGTTAATACTAAAACACCACCCCGCACTGCCCAATGATTCATCCTTGAAACTAACACACACCTGATACCTCATTATACTTGGATGAAAGTAAGACATGATACATGTCATGTCTCTACGATACCTAATGATACTCCGAAAAACCCGATGACACTAATAAGTGACATAAGATGCCCTATGATTTTTTTTGTTAATAGTAAGACATGTTACTTGTTTTTAGTCAATGATGCCTATCAATACCACATGATACGCGATGATACATGCTTGAAACTAAGTGACACATGATCTTGCATGCTACTTGATGATAGTACGACATGATACTCACTAATACTTACCGACTCACCTGATGATACTTAATGATACAACACTTGAGATCCTGATACCTCATTATACTTGGACGATAGTAATGACATTCAAGTGTTTCGTTATCATGGTATCGATAGGAACATAATCAATAGCCTCGCTCAGATGTAGGGTTAGATTCAAAGTCGATCCTAAGCGAGCTCAAACTGTCTGGACTCGAGCTCGGCTTGGGCTCGACTCGAATCAGTACTGAGCTTAGGGTTAGACTCGGTGGAAGCTCTGTTAGGCTCGAGCTCAGCTCGGTTGAGCTTAATAAAAAAGGGTCACGGCTAGGAGAAGGGAGGAGAAAGGGCTATATGGGCTCGATCTCGAGCTTGGTTTGAATTGTTTGGACTAGGTAGTTTGGAGATAGGGAGAGCTTGGTTTGAATTGTTTGGACTAGGTAGGCTCAGTTGGACTCAGGCTCAAGCTCAGCTCAAATCAGACTTAAGCTCAGACTTTGGCTCGAGATTAGATCATTTAGCCTCAAACCGAGCTCGGTCCGATCTCGAGTAACTCATTGAGCCCAAGCTTTTGGTCCAATCCTACTCATCTGAAGATATTGGTAACAACAGCCACTTTTAATGGCAGGGATATAAAAAGTGCGTAAGAGCTGATCATAAACCGAAAACAAAATGACATATGAAAAAACAAACACCACACCACAACACCAACTATGAAGGAATAGCCACACTTAATAAGCTTATCACCAATTTAGGCTACGAGCTAGAGCTCCGAAGAGTTGAGGGTTCACACAATTCTAAACATTTAACAGCTCTCATTAATGGGCACACGGCAATTCACATTAGCAATCCCGGAGTAAATCGACACCAAACTGGTTGCTGCAAGTTACCAACAGGAGCCAACTGGTTGCTGCAATTTACTCCACTAACAGCTACTCAAACTGGTTGCAGCAACTTACTGACAGGAGCTAACTGGTTGCTGCACGTTACTAACAGGAGGTACGCTAACGAAAATGTACTCTACTTTGATACAGAATCATCGCCATCTTGTGTTGTGGGATGAACATCAGATATGTCGCTGGTATCGCCTTTTACAGATGACGAATCCTCCGCAAGCCTCTTAGAAGAAGGTTCAGCTGAGAGCGGCTTGATGATAGCTCGTTTGACGCCTCTGCCTACAACTCCGAGGTCAGTTACAGTGCTTCCAGTGCTTCCAGTTGTTGCTGCCGTAGACATAGTTGAGGAATCAAATCCGTTGCTTGATGCAGCCATCTGTGAAGAAGTCAAAGATGCAGCTCTTGGAACAACATTAGCAACATTCGGCTCACTACTTGCCTTTGAGGTGATTCTCTTCATAATCTCATCTAGAGCTGAGCTTGGGGTTGACATTGCTTGCTCCAGGTCTTCAAGCTTAATCCAAACAATTCAGAGATATCATTGTTCCTTAAATGCAAGAGAAAACATCTTCGTTTGCACAAACAAAATCAAGATTATTTACCTTCTTCTCAAGCTCAGTCAATATCCCAGTAAGCAACTCTATCTCATCTTCCAGAGCAGATTTTTCTGAGCCTCCTTCAACAGCAGATGCACTGTCATCTTTACCAGCCAGCAATAAATCCTTGGTATTTTTCAGGCTCTGTAGACGTGACTTGCATAATGAGATAGCCTTTGCACAATATGGGATAGCATCTCCAATCTTGGACGCCAGCTCAAAGACCAAACATATGCGGAAGTTTCTAGGACTAAATTAAGGCAATTAACCAAAAAAAAATCGGAATATACAAGCAACCAGCATTATCTGAATTCTTCTACATTGGTCAAAGTTCATCCCCACATTTACACTAGGATGTGCATTTATGTCAATGAAGGTAACAGTGCAAGTTTTGAGTAAAAAAAAATAAATTGAAATCATTTATAGATAATAATATGAAAAGTAGGCAAATCTACACTTAATTGACTGAAAATGTACCTCTAAAACCCCAGAGATACACCCCCACAGGCCACAAGGATGCAAGCAACACATCACTTTGGCCACAAATATGCTCTTTATACTATTATATGGCAGGCATGACACTGTTATTGCTACACAAGGAGGATACAGTTCAACAATTCGACGATTGTCAGGCTCAACCAAATGCTCCAAGATGGACAGAGCTTTAAAATAGTCACCAAGTGAGTTGTCTATGTCCTCTGCAAATAAAATGTGGGGCATGAGCATCAAGATTACCGTTCACCAATTAATGTTGGAGAGTAATTAAGATACCCAAGGCTACCTCTTTCCATGGAGACTTCGGCCAGAGCAGAAAATATTTTTACTTTCTCCATAGTGTTGTCTGGACTCTTCTCAACTATTACCCTAGCAATATCCAACATTTTCCAGGCCAGATCCAAATCAGAATCATCTTCATCCCCTCCGATCTCATCATCATCCTTGTCAGTGTCACCATCCCCATTCTCCTGATCTTTGCCACTTGAGTTTTGCCCTAATTAATGACTGAATCAGTACTATAGTATTGAACTATTTGTAAGTAAAAAACAGCAATCAGCATCAGCAACTGACTATGCTAATCAATAAGTTGTTACATTCAAATAAATTAGTTAGGAGTTCTGATGCAAAAGTGAGACAGATTATTTACACTCAGTTTTTATAACACCTAATTGAAAAAAGAGGAAGAACCTCACATTTCTGTAAAAGATAGACACAAGTAAACTGGTTAAACAACCAATCGCAAGATACAAAAATGAAGCCAGAGCTTGAAATACCCATATAGTCTTATGTTGCCTTTCCAAGTGTCCAAATAAGAATGGAAGAATTAAAAATGTGAACCTAGAGGATAGCTGATGGTACCAAAGTCCAAACGCATTCAAAAATATGGTTTGCAAATGGAGAAGTATATTACAGATTAGCAGTTATTTTAAACACTCTTTAGCAGCTATGAACAAAGGAACAGAAAATGTCATAATCAGTAGAATGTCACCAACTATACAGATACTTAGAATAATGAAGTCCTTTAGTGTACATGATGGTATGTGGGTACAGGGGTAGTGATATGCTCATATCCTTGGTCAGTATCACCTTTCTCCGAAGATGGAGGATCCCCAAAATTGCTAGCAGAGGCTTTTGAGCCTCCACTGCCAACTTTGCTGCTTGTACTCTTCGCTGATTCTTCATTCGGTGCACTCTTGGGAACATCGCCCAAAGGATCAGTCTCCTCCTGAGCTTTGTATAGCAAGGCACATCCATATTTGTAATATGTGCTAGCACACTCCGGGGCAAGTTCTCCATAGTGTGCAACCCTAGACAACAAGAAAGGCGTAAAATTTGTCATTGACAAAATAAAAGTTTTAATGTTATCATACCTTAATGCCAATGAGAGGTAGCACAAACTGAGATCAAACATCACATTGAACACTGAAATCAACAGTGTCAGCAATACAAAGGTCCTACTTTCACAACAACTCACTATTGCTTGTACAGATTATGAAATAAATTGCGTTGCGATGTGATGAAACATTTACAGGTGAATATTTATCAAATCCATGAAGAAGAAATTGAATTTTGGTTTGACAATCATCCCACTTCGCACATCATACCATACCAACTAATTACCAGACAGAGACAGAGTGGGAATGGGAATGGGAAGAGTCCCCGGTGCTGGTCGAAGGGGGGAGCCCGAACCCTAACCTGATCTCGAGGGCGCGGCTGAGGCAGTCGACGGCGTCGACGAAGTCCCCTTCCTCGATGGCTTTGGACCCGTGGTCGAAGAGAAGCTGCGCCCGCTCTAGGGTTCCGTCTTTCTCCCCATCTCCTTCTCCTTCTTCTCCCGCCGCCTCATCGCTACGGTTTGGCGGCGGCTCCTCGTCTCGGTGCGCCTCTACGTGGTCGGAGGAGGACGCCATGGGCGGCGGCGGGACCAGCAAGTGGAGGCTTTCGCCGTCGCTGGCGGCGGCGCGTGGGTGAGAGTGAAGGCTAGGGTTTGGCTTCATCTCCATTCGCAGCCATGGGTATAAGCGGAAGCTGGTGTCGTGCTTTGAGATCCGTGCTGGTATGCACTATATGTACACGTGTCGCTTCCTCGCGATTCTCCTTCCTTTCCTTTGCGCCCTGGACCTTCTGTTCCTTCTCTTCCTCTGCCTCTGCCAGCGCCGCCCGTCGCCGTCGCCGTCGCCATCGCCATGGCGCCGCTGGCCGCCGACGATCCGGTGCTCGCCGCTTGCAAGGTCTATCTTTCCTTCCCTTCCCTTCTGTATGTGTATGCCTTCTTTGCTGCTCTGCTCTGCTGTAGATAGTTTTACTTCTACTGCTCTCCGACCCCCACTCTTCTTCTAAAGCCCCTGCCTGATTCTTGCCCACAATCTAACTTCACCTGCTTCGATTAGGCTCCTATGTAGCTTCTTACACGCTGATCGCTTCTTCTTGTAACTTGTAGCCGATTAGGGTCAGCGAAACTGTCAATTCATCTTCCCAATGCCCCAATTCCGCCCTTTTTATGTACCAAGAATAGCACATTATCTTTGCATCGCTCGGTAACTTCGTCCTAGCAAGATTGCTGGATGTAATGCATTTAATAACTGAGTTTCAGATTTGGATGGTCATCCCAAAATGTTATTGCTGTGCCTACCATCTTCATTATGTCAGCTCTACTTAATATTCCTATCTTGTAGTTGAATAGCTAACATGTGTTCTTTTCAATCCAGAATTCAGTACCATCCAACAGCTGTATCTATATTAGACTAACCATCCTCTTACTCAAACTATAGCGTGCATCAAGGATGCCGACATCAAATAATTTTATGCCGTCTCATCATCTGGTAGAAACAGAACTTCGTTCTTGTTTGCATTACCCTTTACCCAGAATCAGTCATGAAGCATCACGTGGAAATTTCTTTATTTTAAATATCTTTTTTTGGTGCAGTACAAGTTAGATCAGTTCAAAGTAAAAGAGCTCAAGGATGTCCTGCAGCAGCTTGGAATTTCAAAGAAAGGAAGGAAGCAGGTTTGTTCAATCCTAGTTTGTGTATCTACTTTTTACACAATGAATTCTCTCTATCACTTTACTTACATCCCTTGCTCATTTGTTTTGATGTTCCCTTTTATTGTGGAAAACTGTTGAATTGAATTGATTTTCAAGGCCTACACATATCAATAGCATAAATGTTTATGTTTTTTTTTGTGGAAATGTTTACTTCTGAACCAATTGTGCTTCGTGTTTTTTTTTCCTATGGCTTACAGGAACTAGTGCACAGAATTATAGCATTATTGTCCGATGGCCAAGATAAAGGTACATTCATTGTTGTTTTTCAAGAAATGGATCTTTCTGTACTAGTGTATTCTCCCTGAAGGTCATGGGGAATCAGTTTCATTTTGTTTTTGCAGTCTCCAATATGAACGGCACACCAAACAAAAAGAAGGTTGCAAAAGAAACAGTGGTGAAAATAGTTGAGGAAACTTTTACGTGAGTTTGCATTTCCTCACATGCTGACCTATGTTCAGATGATTCAATTCGCTTTTACGAGGCTTTGGTAAACCGTCGATTTTTGCCTACTGCTTCCAGAAAAACGCAAGACCCTGCAAATACTGTTGGAGGCTCTGAAAAACAGAATGAGTCAGGGCATAGTGTAAAGCCTGAAAAGAAATCAGATGATTCTGCTCAGTTGGATGTTAAGGTCTGTTGCCCTTGTGGTAACTCCATGGTCAATGATTCCATGATTAAGGTACATCTCTCATGATAAAAGTGTTCATCAAAACTCCAGTTTATTTTTTAGATCATATGCTGAATCATCAAAATGGTTTATCTTTTTATATTTTGAAACTTGAATGCATTTGAGGAAGCCCAGCGTTTTGTAGCCCTAATGTATCGATTTGTCCTGAACTAACTTTCTTAAGAATGCCAGTGTTTTGCAAATGTAGCATTTAATTGTCTCATTGTTCCATTATTTGGAAATTTTGTAGCATTTTGTAGTTTTGTTCTCGACATGTTGTTTTGCATCTGCACTTCTCCATAATTTCTTCGCTTCTTTTCAGTGTGATGATCCTCAGTGCAACATATGGCAACATGCTAGTTGTGTTATCATATCTGAGAAGCCTGCAGACAGCATTATTCCACAATTGCATTCCCAATTTTATTGTTGGATGTGCCGAATTTGCAGGGCAGACCCGTAAGTTTTTGTAAATATTCATGTGATTGCAAACTCATCCTTGCCTTCGCTAAAAAAAAACTCGTCCTTACCGAGCCACCCAACCATTCTGTGATCACTTACTTAATTGCTTTCAATTTGCGGTGTGCCATTTATCATGTGATATTTCAAGTTCTCTGTGTCAGTCCATGTTCAAACATCTGATCTTTGAGTTCTGTTTGATCAATCATCTGTGAAGCTCTCCTTACTGAACAGCTTTAAAACTGATCTTTCCACATCTCTTTTATGCCCCTCTTGCTCCCTGTTCTACGTGCTTCCTTTTGCTACTCATTTAGCCTGAGAACATTATGTACTCAGTTCCTTTATGTTTCAATATTAGATGACCTATTGTTCTGACATAGTTTCCTTCCATAACTTGCAGTTTCTGGGTCACTATTAACCATCCATTACTTCCAGTGTCAATAGCTCCCTCTAACATAGCAGAAGATTGGTGAGTAATCCATTAGTTTGTCAGCAAAGCACGTTTATTTGATGTATTGTGCATAAATTGTTGATGAATTGCATTGGAGATTAGAAAGATTGATATGGGGGCAGGGCCAGGTGGGCTTTGCATCCTTTCTCTGCCTTTTGTTGTTTTCTTCTTCACCTTTTACTTTTCATTTTGCATATGTTTCCCTTTAACACTTTTTTTTTATCAATAGGCACATTTTTATCTTAATGATGTCGTCAATAACTTATGTATTATGTGCTTTGAAATATTTTTCAAAACCAGCAACATATCCTATGCACACAACCATCTTGGTGTACTCGTGCACTCGGCTAATCACCTCCATCCTATTTGATGCTCCCGTTAGATTTAGATCAGGTGGGTGTGGTTAGCAGAGTGCAGGAGTACACCAAGATGGTTGTGTGCATAGAATTTTTTGCCTTCTAAACCTTTATGGATGGCTTGAATTGTACCATGTTGCAAACTTTCTAAATAAGCAAAATAATTAGCTTATTTTATATAAAAAAAGTTTTTGCTAGTCACTGTTATAACACCTTTGATCTGTCCTTTTTGTAGATATACCTAAAAAACGTTATAGAGTTTTTGCCTAGAAAATGTAAAAAAGAACGATTGTATCATGACTCAGCATGTATGCTATCATTTTAACATTTTATTTGGAATATTAGAAAAGGATATTCTAGTCAGGACATCAAATGGTTAGAATGTAGAAATTATTCAGTATGTTTTATCAAGGAAGTTTGTTCATTCATTGTTGAATGTCACTTGCTAGTCTGCATTTTGCGTGCTGTGATGATATTATGCATCTTTTATTGCTTTATAATCTTTATGGTTTGTGTGCTCGTGATGATTCCTTTGTTTCTGTACAAAGTAAACATAATATCGTGATGATTCGTGTTGTTACCTTGAGACTTGAGTAACTAGATGACATCAGAAGTTGCTCTGTTTCATTATACAAGTTAACTGTATCATTTTACTTTTGCAATTTGCATGTTTTTGTTTGTGATCCTTGCTTATGTCCAGGTTATATCCTGTACAGTATGTCGAGAAAACCTTTCTGCTATCAAGAGCTAATATGGAAATGCTGCAAAAAGATAAATATGACCTTCAGGTTATTTTTTAATCCCTTTTTCATTTCCTTGAATTGTTAGTTCTCTCAAGGATAATCATTTCTTTGGTCATACATTATGAAGATTGTCAAATCTCAATTACAGATGTATGTTTGTAAGTATATGATATGATTTGGTTACCGTGCCCAATTCATATTTATCATATGTGTATTTCTGAATGGGTAACATTTTACCCACTTTCCATTGGTAACTGAAAGGCATAACAAAGTCACGTATGTCCTTACATTTTATGCCATATTAAAGAATACTTGATTATGTTTATCCAATTTTGACCTTGAGTTTCCTTTGTGTTGCTTATGTTCTTTCAGGTTTGGTGTATCCTTCTCAATGATGAAGTTCCTTTTAGAATGCACTGGCCTTTGCGTTCTAATATGCAAGTTAATGGTATATGCATTGGCTTAAAATATGTAGTGAGGCATATTCTCTGATAGTTTTTTATAGGAAATTATGTATTCAGTTAAAGAAACACTTCCTCAAGTTCACTGTACTGGTTTGGAAGTCATAATTTACATGGTGCCAGAAACATCCTTAAATATGCTCCTTCATTACCAGTAGATGTACTATAACTTGCCGAAGGCATGATTACATGGACAGTGTGTTCTGCGTCATACACCTGATTGTAGGCCTTCATATCCCCTTGCCTAATCAATCTTTCACTGTTAGGATGGACTTGAACTTAATTTTTTGCATGGAATTTTATTTTAAAGCTTCATGTGGTATTCCTTGGATATGTTTGATTGCTGTAGTGAAAATCATTTATCATCTTTCAGTGCCAATCAGCCAATGTTATCTTTGTTTGCTTTATTATGGGTGATATGCACATGCATATCTGTATGCATCTACGACATTGGCTTCATGCACTTGTGTGTGCCTTTATATTGGCAATTTAGGAATGTAATTGTTTGCATCCTTCTAGCGATAGCTATGCCAGCCGTCTCAGATTTTGTTACATGAAATATGCTGTGGCAACTGTCCTTTCATAAAGAATATTAAGTTCAATCATCCTAGGTAAGAAATATTCATGTTTGCAATTCTTTTGTCTCAGGTATCCTTGTTAGGGTTTTGGATAGGCTAGCTACACAGAAGTTAGGGGCCAATGGTAGAGATGATTGTCCTGTAGTAAGTATCTTGCTGCCATGGAGCATGCTATTCTCTTCCTTTCTAGCATCACAATGTTTTTTTTTCAAAAAGAGATTCACAATGATTTTCCCAAATATTTAATATGTTATATTCTTGTGTTGATTTGTTACATTTTCTGTTTGTATATTTCATATATGTTGATCCTGCTTATTTTTCTGCACCCAGTTAACAACATATTTGAAAGAGGGACCTAATAACATTGTTCTATCTAGAAGTGATTCTCGCACGTTCTGTTTGGGTGTGAGAATTGTTAAGAGGAGATCCCTGGAAGAGGTAACTATTTTTTGTGTATTTTGTCGAAGAATGTGTTTCTATTGGTAATTACAGTATTCTTCAGAAATACACACCTGGCAAAGCAGGGATATTTGGATCAGCAAACACTTAAGATGTCTTAGATTTTTAGTTGGCATGTTGGTGCTTTTTAATATATTTAAAGCATGTTAATCTTCCATTTTCCACCACAAATGCTTAAGATGCTATACTTTTTTTTGGTGACTTCTTTAGCTTTAACCCTGCTAGATTATCTCCTCAAATGAACTCCACTGTAAGTTTAGAAGTCAGAAGAACAACTATTTTATTTGATGAAAGGTGGCACTCAAAACTAGTTTTGTATGCTAGAGTAGGATTCCAAATCCTGGTTGGTTCATGGCCAGGATTCTGGTTATAGTGAACTAAGCTGTTCACAAAACACTCCCTTCCCAAGCTCCAGGAGAAGTCCAGAAATTGGCATGGTTCTTTCAGCAGTTACCAAAGATAAGTTGATACCTGTGAACCAGCCAACACCAGAGATTTGGAACCCTGCTTTATTGTTTTAAGTTCTCTTCTAAAATTTGATGGTGGGCAGGTCCTAAATTTGGTGCCAAAGGAACAAGACGGCGAAAAATTTGATGATGCACTTGCCCGTGTGCGTCGCTGTGTTGGTGTTGGAACTCAGGCAGATAATGCAGATAGTGACAGTGATATTGAAGTTGTGGCCGATTATGTCTCTGTCAATCTCCGATGCCCTGTAAGTACTCTGGCCATTACTTAGAATACTTAGATCCTTAGTGATATTTCTCATCTGCTGCTACTTGCTCCGACATGTCTATTACACCTGACTTCATGCCCATTAGAATATGAGCATGTGCTGTTTAATGTTATTCTTTGATGTAGCCCTGACAGCCAAAGCTCAAATTTACTTGTAGAATCATCATCCATGTTTATTATATATTTTAACCCAGATGCTGATGCTTTTGACCCCGTTTTGTCAATATAAGATGCTTGATTCATTGTATATTTTGCACTCCTCCATACAAATGTTAGCCATTCTGTTTTCGTTTTCATGATCTGTACAATATGTCTTCCTTATGTAATAATTTATCTTGGCAGATAACTGGTTCCAGGATTAGGACAGCTGGTAGGTTCAAACCCTGTGTTCACATGGGTTGTTTTGATTTAGAAGCTTTTGTGGCACTTAATGAACGTTCACGGAAGGTTTGGTTGTTTTTCTCACATAAATTTCTTTTTCCCTCTTTTTCTGGTCTAATCAAGCTATGCTTCGTTCTTTCCTTGTCTGCAGTGGCAATGCCCAATTTGCATGAAGAATTACTCTCTAGACAACATAATCATTGATCCTTATTTCAATCGCATCATTTCGTTGGTGAGTTTTACTTTTATGTACATGTTTCCGTCTACACTATTCCATCTTGCATCTTTTGTCGATTCTCTACGTGTTGGTGTCTAGATCCAAAGCCACGGAGATTATGCATCTGAAATCGATGTCAAGCCTACTGGTTCCTGGAGAGTTAAGGGTAGACCTGAATTGAAGGATCTCACACAGTGGCATTTACCGAATTGTACAGCCGCGGATGTAGAAACCAAGCTCAACATGGGTACTTTAAAGCACAAGATTAACGAAGAACAGTTGTCTGAAGATATGGGTTGTCGTCTGAAGTTGGGAATCAGAAAAAATAACAATGGCCAGCAGGAGATCACCAAGAGAGGGGATGCCAACTTGATGCCATCTTCTGCTAATGATCAGACTCGAAACTTTGGAAATGGAAACTGCACCAGCCTTGCAGGCAACGCTAATCATAATTTAGGACCAAGAGAGCAGGATATAATAGTTCTGAGTGACTCGGATGATGATAATGTCACGCGTTCACTTGGACCAAGATCATCAATAGTAATAACTATCGACTCAGATTCTGATTAGCGTCTGTAAAACTGTTTTGTTTAATAACTGGTGACATGTGTGCAATGCCCTTCCTGCCTGTCTTTGAATATTGAAAAAGGACTTGATGTTGGAGGATGGATGCTACCATACAGCAGGTTTGCAAGCTGCAAGCAAGCAGTTTATGATGGTATAGAACTCCATTGTCTGGCGCATTGGGTCCCGCGCATCCGGCCTCTTCCACTCGCCATTGCCCTCGGCTCGTCCAGTGCCAATCCATCTGCAGCGTCGCTCCCTGCAGCCTACTTCTACTTGTCGTCGCCGAGCAGCAAGAACGTCTCTGGTACGAGAGTGATGCCCAGGGGTCATTGGAGAAAGGCGGTAGCGGAGGACCTCATCGTCGAGGCGCTGGACGGTGGTGGTCCGGCCTAGCGGTGGGCACCAACTCTCGGATGGAATGGGCGTCGCTGCAGGTCTTGCGAACTTTTAAAGCTGAAGAGAAGAAAGGTTTCATGTAAATAACACTTGCACATGGGCAAACTCGTACTAGAGATGGGTACTGATACAAAGCTTTGAAATCTTCGTGTAGTTCAGTTTTACGGTTGAGATATTTATACCCATACCATTACAAAGGTCACAATAGGTTTACACTTGTTAGACCATCTCTAACCATTTTTCTTCCTCATATTCATTCATCTTATTTTCTACCATCACTAACATCTCTTCGAAGAGAATGGTACAGAGAGTTGGAGAGAAAATCTCTATCTAAAGTGAATGGAAAAGAGAATTATTTCTTAAAAAAACGGTGAAGGACATTTCTTGGAAGAAACACAGTTGGAGATGGTCTTATTTCCGACGAAGTCAGGGAGCGGCTGGGACACCGTCTGGCGGGCCCACCCCCAGTGACCCAGCCTTCCCCGCGTGGGCTGTTGGTTTTTCCCAGCTGCCTGAGATCCAGAGGAGTGCGAGACTTTTCCTTCCGCAAAACATCCCGACGCGACGCCATGGCCCGCTCCTCCTCCCAGTCCCAGTCCTCCGTCGGCGGCGGCGGCGCCACCGGCGCCCGCCCGGCCACCGTAGGCCCCGCGGCACGCCTGCTGCGGCCGCTGGCATGCGCCGCCGCCGCACCTCCGCCGCCGGCGGGGGCGGAGGATTCTCCGGCGCCGGCGGGAGCAACATGCTGCGCTTCTACACCGACGAGGCGCCGGGGCTGCGCCTCTCTCCCACCATGGTGCTCGTCATGTCGCTCTGCTTCATCGGCTTCGTCACCGCCCTCCACGTCTTCGGCAAGCTCTACCGCTCCCGCACCGCCGCCTCCGCCGCCGCCTGATCCCCCGATTCTCTTCCTTTTCCTCAGATCAGATCAGGTGGTTTTGATGTATAAGGACGAGGTTGTTGTTGGCTAGCATCTTTTGCTTCTCTCTTCTTGAGTTGACTTAGATCTGCGAATGAACCCTACTACAAGTTTATGGCGCCCTTCCTGTTTCTTTGTTACAAAGAATTGTGGCTAATCACTTGTGCTTGTGAAATCACTCTAAGATGTCTTGGTAACTTGGATTGGTTGAGGATTACTAGTACAATTTTGCATCCTGCTAGCTGCATCTATTGCTAAATTTATTACTCGCTCCATCTTCCGTTCTATTAGTTGCCATTATTTAATTAACTAGAGAATTGGCTGTTTCTGTCTGGTGAATTGAGAAGGTCTCACAATTTTTGCTCGAGCTTTGCTCTAGTACCAGAATTCTACATCTATATGGTGCTTCTACACCTATCTTGTGATTACTCTTTTTCGCCACTGGTATCCGTGATCGCTTAGGAATGGATCTAGGCTGGTGCCTTTTGCTTTGGGGTGGCTCCTTGACAAGGAATATAGAGTTGTTCTAATTTTTTTAACATGATAGTTGGTCCATGAAGGGTGTTATTTAGGCTTGCTTGGTTTAGTTGGAAAGTTACAACATACCAGGCCAGATGTTCCTTGTGATAGGATAACACGTGATTTAATAGCTGAGGTGAGTGGATATTGTAGAAGATGTTGCTGAAGTTCTAGGCAAGTTTGGAAGGATGTTTGGTCAAGCATTTACAGTGTTTCTAATGATAATAGAAGCTAATGTTTGCTGCAATTAATGGCTCCACTATTTTAGAATAATAATTGTGCCATGTTGAGAACACTCAAAATGCTTTGATGTCTAAACAGTGGGTTATCGTCTCCCTTATTGTTGGAACTCTGCTTTAAGGTCATTTTTTTGAGACTAGTAAATAATGGATGATCAATTCTTCTTACAGTTGATCTAGAGACATAATGAAATCTTAGTTTCCTCTCGAGCAATTCACATATTGTTGTATCTGTAAGATGTGCTATTTCATCCATAACTAATCCTTGACGCGATTGTAGATATGCATCTTACTCATGGTAGTACTTTGAGCAAAGCTGCATGTTTAATTGTTTTGAACTGTAGTGACCAAGGTAGTCAGAGTCGGGATCCTAAGTTGGATCGATTTTCCCTGGAAAGAATCGAATCGTAGTATCCAATCGTAAAATCGAGGATTCTATCTAATTTGTAAAATAAATATATTTTTTGTTCTCCACTGTACTTTTATATTATATATATATAGTTGAGCTCGAAGACGCCGTGCTTTGCGTATAGTTTATAAAATCCGAGACTTAAAATGGACAATCCGAACCATCCATCTTGATCTTCTCATTGAAATCTCTTACATGACCAAATTTCGTATTTTTTTGAATTTTTTTGCTATTTGTTTTGTATTTTTGAAAACCAGAAAATTTGGACACTCCATAACTAATTAGATCGGTGATGTTTAAAAATACAAAACAAATAGCAAAAAATACGAAATTTGGTCATGTAAGAGATTTCAATGAGAAGATCAAGATGGATATATCATGATTCGATTGAATCACACACTAATTAACATTATGGTTGCTGTCAATTATCAAAAATAACTTCTAAACCTTATCTGGAGTAGGATCGCGATTCTACGATTTGGATCGCGATCCTATGTAATCCCAATTCACTAAGCGACTTAGATCGACATGCTTTCATAGGATCGTAGAATCGCACGACTCTACGAGTAGGATCGCGATTTTAACTACCTTGGTAGTGACTTGCCTATCAGTTTGACCCTTGGTTTGTCAAATTTGTTCAAGCTGTTGGGTATTGCAAACCCCAACACTCTAATTGAGAGTTTGTGCAACTTAATTGGTAATGATCTGGTTGAGTGAGAAGATTTTTGTGTCAGGAATTTGTAGGTGTGGCTTTTTTCTCTAAAATGTTCATTAAAATGGAGGGCTGATATTTGACAATAACTAGAATGTTACAGATGCAGTGTGAAAATTGTCAGTGTATGTATATGGAAAGAGGTTAAGTTTGTCAGCTTATTCTATAGTAGAGATCAAGTGGGCACAATTGCATTATGGATTAGCTGATTTCACTGGCTCTTTTCAGATATTCGTGCAAATTTATGTTGTATTTTGGAAGAATACATGCCTGTCTCGTAAGTTTTAGTTGCCTTCTATGTTGATCATAATGAGGATAATGAGGAACCCGGTACTAGTTTGTTGAGTTCAGTGACACGCAGTGTCAAATTCTACGTTACACATCTTTGGAATGGCAAATCCTAGACAATCTGCCTGCATGGTTAACTATATGTTGAGATTATTTTTTCCCTTGAGCTTCTTGTAAAATCGTGTGGTGCAGGTTGTGTTATGATTGGACATGTGATACCTTGTATTGGAGAAGGGTTAATTGGCGGGGCATTTAAGGATTTTTTTTAGAAAGGCATTTAAGGATTTGCCACTTTTAGACATTGGCAATTAAGAAATTGTCACCTACGAGTCATTGATACAGTGAGTGGCAAATGTTAATATTTACGGTCGCAAATCCTGGCTACTTTCATTTGTGGTGTTGGTTTAGGAGAAAGGCTGCAGTTTAGCCATGGCAGAGCCAGTTGGGCGCTGATATTTGCAGGCGAGGTGAATTGAGCAATCAGTCGATGTTTCTCATGATGCTAGTAATTACGGAAAGACTACTGGATGGGAGATCTTATGAGTCTTTTCAACGGAACAGAAAAAAGGCAAAACAAATATCGCGTACAAAACAAATATTGCGTGCAAAGCGCGTCTCACGTGTACAGTCACTGCATGGCACTGGTAAGAGAATCAGTAGCAGGTATTTTATAACACTATTTATCTAGATAAAGTATCTGTTGGAGGGAAGGAACCTTTTAGAGTGTAGTGTAAAGTGTAAAGAAATTTTAGAGGGATGGATAGAGTGCGTAGAGAATAGTGTTATAGAGTAGGAACTTAAAGTAGCCGGTGGAGATACTCTAACTGTGTATATGTGTGTTTTTAACTTCCTAAATTCATACCTAATTAGTACAATCTCTGTTTAACATAATAAAATTTGTAATTCATCTAAAATCAAGACCTAACTTCCTATAATTTTTTTTTATAATTTTATAAATTTATTTATTTTTTGTTACTTTATTTGTCTTATATATTTAGAAATTCTATGAAACACTTTAATCGACACGCCAACTAACAAACAGGTTAGTTTTGGTTCGGCCTGCTTGGCCCTTGCTTCATCAGATGAATCGGGCTAAACGAGCCAACGAGCCGGGTCCCGCCAAGCACCTGTCAAGACAAAGGAATCGGGTCGGCCCGGTTTAGCCAAAAATAATATATAAAAAATAAAAAAAAATTATATTTATTAAATATGTGTTATAAAATAAAAAATTATATATCATAAAGAAATAAACATATAAATATATATTTAATTAAATATATATATAAACCGAGCAGTTGCTATACGAACGGTGAATAGTACGGGCTAGCCTGGTTCGTTCTGTTTGAATCGGCCCGTTTGGCTAGCTCTGACTCTAATACACTCTGGAACATCATAAGTAGGTACACTTGCACACAACGGTACGTTCTAAAATTCTATGATACATTCTGCCACATCTTGGTTTCATTCTAATAAAACACTATGAAACATTCTAGTACACTTTGAAACACTATGAAACATCATGACACATAATAAGTAGTACACTAGACACACCTTGGTATATTGTTTCACTCTAGTAAAATACCATGAAACAATCTGGTACACACTAAAATACCATAAAAACTTTATAACACACGATGAGTGGTATATGTGGCACACCTTGGTACACTAAAATTTCATGATACATTCTGCCACGCCAAGGTTTCGCTCTGTTAAAACACCATAAAACACTATGGTACACTCTGAAACACCATAAAACACGATTTGTGGGTACACATGACACACCATGTTATATTCTGAAACTCTAAAACACACCCTACAACACTATAGTAAAATCTAAAATTCCATGACACATCACAACACACTTTGGTACATACTCCGGTACATCATAATAAACTCTAGTACACTCTATACCAATTTTGGTAGAGTAGCTCTCTAGTAATTAAGGCCTTCCATCTTCCTCTGAACTAGGAGCTCCCTCCCCACTCCACCCTTGATGTCTTATGATCCCTAATGCATTTCTGTTACATCATAGAGCATTACTTGATGCTCTTTCCCTGCTATTATCTCTCTCTTCTTGCTAGAGGTTAGCATTCATACGTACAATAGAATGGAATAAACGACTCCTGTTGAGCGTGATGAATGAATGCCCAAGATGCTCCACTAGTTCTATGTCAGTAGTAAACCATCTTAAACAATTCATATATCATCATATACACAGTTATCAATCAAACAACTGGAATATTCATTTCCTATATTCCTACCCTCTTATTTCTAAAATCTCACTCCAATAGAAAATATATAGGGAGAAAAGAGAAAACTCCTAAATATAGGGAATGAGGTAGGGAATCTCTAAATTTAGCAATTGAAATATCAATTATGTTAAAAGTGATATAGGAACGAAATTTCGTGAAATTTAGATAGAAGGCTATTTGGCAACTCTTAGGGTTGGTCTAAACTCTAAAGAGGTTGGCCATTCGACGAAATGTTGGTATTATACTGCTATTTCTTTGCACAACTGCATCACGAAGGAGATAATATTGAGCTAATGCGCATGAGAAGGGACACGTACCGTATTGATGATGGTACCGTGGCCACTCGATCTTAATCCATTTTGTTGATTGATGGGTCCCTTCCCTCCTGGTCCTGGGCCCCGAAACGGAAAAAAATCGATTCTTTTCAAGAAGGATCGTCATTTTTGTTGTTGCTGCCGGCTCGCCGCTTCTGCACCTCCCGTCTCCTCCTCCGCCTCCCTCCCTTCCTCGTCATCCCCGCCGCTCGCCGTCGCCGGAAGGGAAGCACCACCTCATCCTCCCCGGTCGGGGACCTCCATTCCCCCGCAACCGCGCTTCCTCAGGTGAGCCTCCTGATACTATGCCTTTCCCGCCGCTCGCCGGAATCCACCTCCGTCGCGCAGGAAGCAGACGCGCCGCCTAATCCTTGTCCTGCCTCGTCACCATGGCGTCGGACCACCCCCTCGAGGCCCTCCTCGCCGGCGCCCGCGGCGCCCTCGCGCACCTCCACCTCCCCGGATCCAATCCCAAGCAGCAGCGCGAACCCAACTGCTTCATCCACCTCCACCTCGTCCTCACCAACTTCTTCCACAAGCCACTCAGATCGTTCTCACGATGCTTCCGCAACGGCAGCAAGCGCGCCAAACCCAAGCTAGGTGAAGGCAGCATGCCGCAAAAGATGCAGCAGCTAGACCTCTTGCTCTGCATTGCCTTCGACGCCTTGGCACACAACCTGCACATGCTGGAGGACGCCTGCAAGAATAAAGGCAAGGAATTTGGTAATATTTCCTGGAGAATCGATCAATTCGAGGTTGTCAACAAGGTAATCAATTGTAACAAGGCTAATTTTGACGGGTTCCTTTCCAACCTGGGGTTCGCCAGGGTGGGGGCGCCACCGGCAGGCCATGTGGATGATGACTCCCGGGCTTCGCCATCACCAGCTGTTGGTCAGGACAGCGCTGCAGGCGTAATTGGGGACGGGGAGGGGGTTGGCAGTGCTAGTAGTAAACCACAGCAACCACAGAGGGTAGTCAGTCAATTGCTCAACGCCCCACTGTCCAACGTGGAGCGCCTGCGGTCAACACTATCCGCAGTTTCACTAACTGAGCTGATCGAGTTAGTACCACAGCTGGTTGGCAGAACATTGACATCAGTGGACAGCCATCCAGACAAGAAGAAACTATTCTCTGTGCAGAACTTCTTTCGGTATGCAGAATTTGAAGGTATAATATATTGTAACTAATACACCACTTTTTAAATGAGAGATGGACAAAAATGTATGCTTTGTGATCTTGACATGGTTTGTTCATAATTGATTGTAGTGGACATTTTTTTTTATCAAACATCCTTTTGGACTCTCAACACCACAGTTAGAATATTTTGCTATTTCTCTTCTAATAACACAATGGCTTCACCAAATGTAGGATAAATGTTGAGATATGCAAAATACTTTGATTCTACTGATGTATAGCCTTGATGGCATAGTTGTCTTATTCACAAGGACTGTTTTCTTCAAATATGCAGATCTAGGATATTGTATCTGTGCTTAGAGTATAACTCTGATACGATATTCTTCTTCCCTTTTTACCTAGAAAATGTATGTGAGCTGTTACACAATAACAGCCCCACCTCATTAACCTCTGCAGAACATTGAATCGTCATATAGTCTTTGAATTTTAATAAATGTTACTGGGGCTATGAACTATAATCCATCGGACAATTTTTCAACGAGGGTTTAATGGGTGTGAGGGTATGGCATCATCTGCAAATAATATATCTAGAGCTCAGATATTGGTTTGATGCTGTCAGTCTGACAAATATTGCTGAAATGTTACTTGTGGAAAAAGCTTGCTTCGTTGATCTATTGAAATGAAAATACGTAGTCAGCTCTTGACATGCTACTCTTAAGCTTTGTTGTGTGCTTGACTACAGACTACTTGTGTTGGTGCAGGAAAGAGATTCTTTGAGGAGTTGGATAGAGATGGTGATGGTCAAGTCACTCTGGAAGATCTTGAAGTTGCAATGAGAAAGAGGCGATTGCCGAGGAGGTATGCTCGGGAGCTCTTACGGCGCACCAGAAGTAACTTATTTTCAAAATCAATTGGGTGGAAACAATTTCTATCCTTGATGGAGCAGAAGGAGGCAACAATACTCCGGGCATACACCACATTGTGTTTGAGCAAGTCTGGGACACTTCACAAGAATCAAATCTTGACATCCTTAAAAAGTGCAGGCCTTCCGGCCAATGAAGATAATGCTGCTTCCATGCTGCGCTATCTAAATGCAGATTCAGAAGGATCAATCTCATACAGCCATTTTCGCAATTTCATGCTTCTACTTCCATCAGAGCGCCTTGAAGATGATCCTCGGTATGTCTGATATATTGTATTAGATGAGCTGATTTGAGTGAAAATCCAACTAGTCATAGCAATAATCGCCATATCTTTGACTATCTTCTAGTGGTATTTGGTACTCAACTTGCCATTTGACATTTTTCTTCATTTGCTAATGTATTCAGGAACATTTGGTTTGAAGCTGCTACTTTGGTAGCTGTTCCACCGCCTGTAGAAATATCCGCTGGAAGCGTTTTGAAATCTGCATTAGCTGGTGGTCTTGCTAGTGCACTTTCTACCTGTATGATGCATCCGATTGATTCAATGAAGGTACATGTACATGTACATCAGCATGCATCCTTTTGTCCTTTTAGTTAAACAAAGTGTGTTCTCCAAAACATTGATTCAGCAATGCCTCCACCTGATATTCATTAGAGCATGATATATTAATGATCATAGTGACTGAATATGATCATATTAGGTTCCTTTTTGTTAAAACCGTCTACTTCTTGCAGGCTTGATGTCAGAGAGCCAGCCAGACAGACCTTAAGGTCTAAATTTTAAATCTTTACCATGTGTAAATAAATAAAAAGCTATACAATAGAGATAGCACTCGATAGGTCTATTGGGAACTTTTAACGTTTAGCGCAAGATAAGTCTGCCTTAGCTTAAGGTCTTGTTACTTTGTTAGTGTGCTTTCCACCTCTGATGCATCCTATTGATTCAACGATGGTACATCAGTATGCTTCCTTTTGTCCCTTAGTTCAAACTAGTGAGTGCTCTCCAAAACATTGATCCAGCAATGGATTCACTTGACATTTATTAGAGCCGGATATCTTATGACCAAAGTGACTAAAGCAAACATATTAGGTTCCACTTTATTAAACTCCTTGCAGGTTCCATGTCAGAGAAACCAGCCAAAAGGGCTTAAAGGTCTAATTTTATGAATCTTAACCATATACAAATAAATATAAGTGATACAGATATCACAAGATAGGTCTTGTGAGAGCTTTCAGTGTATAATATTTCATTCTGAGTTCTTCCACTGACAATGATGTTCATCACTTGAATTTATTTGACAAGGCATTATCGGCAACGAATTATCAAATCTTGTGTTTAAGCCTGGGCTGATTGATGTTTTTTTTTTCATTGGGAGATTTTGAAGTTCTATGGAAATTTGTAATTCAAGTTCCTTTTTTTTTGTGTTTTATCAGACACGGGTCCAAGCATCTACGCTCTCATTTCCAGATCTTATTTCAAAGCTTCCAGAAATTGGGCTCCGAGGACTGTATCGAGGTTCTGTCCCTGCAATTCTCGGCCAGTTTTCAAGGTCTATGTTGCTTCAAAGTTTTACATGCAAAAAGTATTCTGTAGGATGCACATTCACATCCTGTCATTTGCAGCCATGGTTTGAGGACAGGAATCTTTGAAGCAAGCAAGCTCATATTAATAAATGTCGCTCCAACACTTCCAGAGATTCAGGTACATGTCACTACTTTTTGTGCAATTTTGTCCTGTGATATAAAGCGCTAAAATTTTGTATTTGCCACTCACTGTCTCATTGGCATGTGGGTCTGGAGTCTGGACCCACCTTATCTGCTTCATGGCACAAAGTTTCAGAAAAACATTACAGTGGTAGCATGAACTGTAGCTTTTCTCTTACTCCGAAGCTAGTTAGAAACTTGACCTGCCTCAAGCCCTACACTCATTCCTTGTTAGCGAGCTTGATATGAGTATTGACCATAACTAAGCTATGGCTATTTATTCTTGCAAAATTCAAAGTTACTTATTTCCATAGTACCAAAAGTTGGACCAATGACCACTGGAACCCAAAGCAAGACCCAAGATTAAAAAAACGTGAAGCCCCACTAAAACGCTCTATGCAGCACAGCTTTAGCCAATAAGGTCACCGAATGCTAATTTTTACCTACCCTTGCATGAGATCGAACTAGTTGAGCGCTCTGGACAAACCTCACCACCTACTGCCAAAGTCAAGTTGTCACCATCTCACCATGAAGCTGCTGTGGCTGCTGATTTCATGTCACTGAATCTGTCTGCCACAGTAGGAGATTGGTCATGACGATTGGATTGAGCAGGGGGTGATGTTGGCTCATGTGTTCGGACTTGGATTATGGAGAACAGTAGCAGCTAGTGAATCTGGAGAGAAGTAAAGGGTATGGAGGTAGGGTCTTTGGGACAGGAGAGAGAAATGAGAAGTGGCTGAGGCTGTGGACCCTTTCCAGTTGCATTCATGTGGATGGAGTGGGCCAGACTGGATCAAGTGGCTCTTTTCTCATGTAGAACAAAGCTATCCGATTATCTAAAATTGCTGTGTTTGCCTTCTTTACAAGAACCTGCTGGTTCATCTGGTTTTCTCCTGTCCAATTGCAAGTCAACCCAGCTGACGAGGTCCCTGCCTCCCTGGTTTCAGCCTTTTCCAGTTTAACCGGTCTGGATTTATGTACTATGCTTATTTCTAGTCAGGGTGAGATGGCAGCATAACTCTGGTAAACATGAAGTTATTCCACCGCTCTGTCTGCACAGACCTGTTTAATGACATCTGAACAAGGATATTGGCAAAACAATTAGTTTGTGTAACCATTGATGCGCTTTATGAAATTGTTTGATGATATGTTACTCCTTTTTGCAGGTGCAATCGTTGGCTTCCTTCTGCAGCACAATCCTGGGAACAGCAGTTCGTATTCCTTGTGAGGTTCTTAAGCAGCGTTTGCAGGCTGGAATCTTCAATAATGTAGGGGAGGCCATTGTTGGTACCATGCGAAAAGATGGTCCAAAGGGCTTCTTCCGTGGGACTGGGGCCACTCTTTGTCGTGAGGTTCCTTTCTATGTTGCTGGAATGTGCCTTTATGCAGAAGCTAAGAAGGTATCTCAGATTCCTATTAATTCTACTTTTTTTTTACGAGACCTTCAAATTGGCATTTTTTTCATCCTTATTTTCTTTTAAAAGTCTGCTGTGAGCTGCTTTCGGTCAACATTAAGCTTATCATTTCTGTAGATATAAAAAATGTCGTGCATATGTTGTGGCTCCAGATGGCAGCTTAATGGGATTTTCTACCATGCGTATATACTTGAATGACCAGGATTTTTTTTTCTTCTTGAAAGATGCCCATGGTAATGCTAATAGTTTTTTCTTCTACCAGAGTTCAGGCCTTCAGGGGTAAAACTAATAGTTTTTTAGTCAATTCACTATATTTATCATACTAGTACAATGCCTGTGCTTTGTAACGGAACCCAAAGGGATTCAAGGAAAACATAAAATCGCAAATAGAATACATTATGGAAAAATACACTATTGTACATGTGGAGAAAATAAAAACTGGTTTTTTTTTGCAACCACGACCACCGATTCAAAAAATAAACAAACTACTTCAGCGGTATATCCACATTCAACATCAAATTTGACGGTACAGCTAACATAGGCCTTGCCCCAAGGTACACCAATATTAGAAGACCACAAGCTAAATCATAACAAAAAATGAAATGACAAATTTTCTTCTAAACGACAAAAATGCAACGGAATTACAAAAGGATCTAAGGAAACATAAATTGGAACAACTTACAAAACTATAAAGGATGATAAAAATATAGTAATTTTTTCAAAAGGCCCTTTACAAGTTTCAACACATACTATTTTATATATGTGCACGCTGATTTAAAAATCAAATTACAAAAACAACAAACAAATGCCAATTCTCCAATTCAAAACATATGACACTTGCAGCAACAGTAATTTTTTTCTGTGCCCAACATATGACAACCTGACTAAACTGTTTTTTGCCATGCATTTTTCATACTAAACCTGAGTAAGAAATATAGAAAAAAAAAAGACATAGTTTAGTTATATAGTAACCAATGGGACGTAAAAGAGAAATTGAAACATATAGTGCATTGCAATGATTTGTGGTTGTTGCCAGCTGTAGTAGGCATTAGCAATGTTCCCGTAGAAGATCTTGGGGAGGCGGCGAGGAAACTTCACCCAGGCCACGTGAAAATGAAAATTAAGGATCGATAGTCATTTTGTGAAGAGAGCCAGGTGATCCACGTGGACTAACGAGGAGGAGGTGGCCGAGGCTGAGCCGCGAGGCACCAGGAGAAAGCTAGCCGAATACAGCTAGGAAGAAGTACGAAATTTGAATAGCCGAATAGTTGGAAAGAAATACGAAATTTGAACTCAATAGACATAAGAGGCTTTTATTAGTAGAGAAGAGATACAGAGATTGCACAAAACTCTGTTATTACAGGTTTAACAATGTGGTAAACTGACTTTGCAACGTGGTAAGCAGGGTCATACCTTGACAAAAATATGAGCAACGAGCTACTTTTCTGATACTTGCAAATTTCACTGCGTTCAACGCAGAGAAAGAGCTGTTTTTAAACTGTTCCAAAATCAGAAAAGAAAAATCACATACAGATGAGCTGTTGGACAATGTTGTCAAGGTTTTCTGGTTTTCTTCACTCCTGCTATTGTGAGAGCTATCATCACAAATGCAGAGAAAACTGTGAGACAAACATTAATAACATGGAAGCTAAACTCTAAGAGATGAATAGACTCAAAAACATAAGCGTTTTTCAGATAAATTAAAACTAATGTTATTCCAAAAAATTCAATCATCCTTGGTGGTCCAAGATGAAGCAACCAGACACATTTGAACTGAGCAGTCAATCCTTGCAAAGTCAGCAAACTCATATTTATTACTAAGACAATGTAAGATTTCTTTTATGAAAATATGTCACATACAAGACACATTATGCAACATTTTCTCAGAGATCGCTCTTTCTTGACAGACAGCACAAATATTACAAAAATAAATACATATACGGTCATCATTTGATGGCATCCAGGACCAACTTGTGAAACTCCAAAACCGACCAGGCAAGGTGCACCTCATTCGACGGTGGATATCGATATTATTAATAAACTTGCTCAGGCTCACCAAAAATCCTGGCTCCACCGTAGTCTTGTCCTGGCTCACCAAAAATCCTAGCTCCATTCTCTATGCTACGTGGACCATTAGGCCATGTTGCTTTAGGACTGAGGGCGCTGAAGCTAACGGAGCTTGGTATCCTCCATCTACAATTTCCTTTATGTGGATGTAAAAAGAAATAAGATCATCAGCTTTTTCCAAACATTTCTTTAGTAGTAGTTTCTACAAGCAAGCAGTGTACAGCTGATAACCTGTGTAGCCGGTGTATTCATCCTAGCAGAACTGTCAAGGCCGAGAATGTCTTGCATGGTTACCATGGAAGTTCTTGCAACAGACAAGAGGGCAACAAGACAAGAGGGCAACAGTAATTACTGCCCATAAGACATCAGTCCTATTGGCCTCTGGTAGATACTTGGGCACCTGAAAGTACATGGGATAAGATTATGAAGACATGGTTCCAGCCTTCCAAGTATCATGCTGAGAAATGCTAATTCAAGAACATCTGGATACACCCACAGTGTGCTTTTCTTCGTCTGATAAATTCTGCCACCAGCCAAGAACATGAGTTAGACACGATTGAAGAGTGTCAGGAATCCAAGATTACTTATGTACTTAAGTCTTCCCTTTCAAAAAGAAGATAGTTTAAGTTGGGGAACTAACTGTATCATTATCATGTGTCCTAGCATATACAACTTGATCGAATTCATGGTTATGGGGCAAGTGAGGGTTGTCAGAACCACCACCAAAAGTTGTTACATGCATAAAAATCGAAATTGGAGCATTCAAATTTGAATAGATATTTTGTACAGTCATCATGCCCTCTAAAAAGGAAAGAAAGCTTGCAGTGCTTTTAGAACATTACTAAACTAAAGAACCGCCATCCCAGGTGCTCCAATAGATTTCCATAGCTCAACAACATCTACTACTATGACCCCCTATAATTAGCTTTAGTATGAAAAAAGTAACAGCAAGCACGATGAAATCAAATTTCTGGCTGGAACTATACTTCAACCATATTATCACAATAAATCTTTAGTTCTTTACCAGGAACTCGATACAAAACATTTTAACATGGCACAAATAGCATTATGTATTGATCAGGAAAACCCGAAAAAAAAATCTTACTATGCATGTTTTACATGAATGGATCTTGTCTGAATCATGGGCAGTTCTTTTTTAATTTATGTTAAGTCCACAAAAAACATGCATGTGGTCCAGGATTTTAATATATACAAGGAAAATCTCAGATGCATACCAGGTCTTCTGCTATTATATTTATTCTTATTCTACCAACAGCTTTGAAGAGTGCATCAAAAAAGACATTCATTGGTCCAGCCTACTGCTAAGGACAACAGGAAAGAACACATCAGCAACAAATATTTTGTGAAATAATGTTTTATACCATGTTCATGAAGTCAATGCTCACTCTCCAGCTTCAGACCAGCGCTACTTTTGATTCTACATTATGCACATGTAATAGGTTGGCAAATAACCAAAACACATATATATTCAATGGCAAAGCACTAAGCCCTCAACCTTTCCAGGCATCCCAATACAGGAAAGAAACCAAATTAATCATGATGTAAGAATCATGATAACACAGCAAAAAAAACACATTTACCATGAGCTAAGAGAAAGAGAATAAGAATAGAGTAGCAAGCAGAGCAATACACGAAAAATTACGAAGCTGCGTGGGAGGGTAGAGAACGATGTGGTGCTCCTGGCACCATCATGGTGGTCAGTGGTCTGGAAAACCTTTTAGCACTCTGGGGCCTCCAAACGCAAATCCTGCCGACATGGTGCCCTTGTACAGAAGGATCCACCATTTGGACAGGGATGAAATGTCATGAAGCTGAGAACTGGACCATCTAACAGCACACTGCCTAGCATTTGTGCGTGAACGGGACATTTACATATTATAACAGGCATGTGAATAAGGGAGTTCTTCCTCATTTTGTCCTAAAAAATTGATATTCGCCATGAATGGAACCCTACATAGGTGAGAACCATCAAACAACTAAATATGGTTGTTGCGGGGCACGGACAACCCGTACCCTTCGTCACAGTGCTGGGAGCGGACTTAGCTTTGCAGTCCCCCTGAGAAACGATTGCATGTTAGCCCCTCACCGCCGGGGAACCTCACCAACGCCTCCTCGCCACCGCTAGCGCCGTACACGCTAGACCCGAACGTCTGAAGCCGGTCCGCCTTCACACTGTGAGAGGGCAGCATCGTGCGCCGAAGACGGCGAGGGAAGAGGGAGGGGAGACAGCGGCGGTGAGGCGAGGCCGCGAGGGAAGGGAGGAGGTGCGAGTCGGGGGCGCGCGTGAGAGGGGAGGAGGCGGCGGCGGAGGTGAGGAGAGGGAAGGCGGCGGCGTGGAGGGGAGACAGCAGCGGCGAGGCAAGGGAGGAGGCGCATACGGAGGTGAGGAGGGGGAAGGCGGCGACATAGAGGAGACAGACAGAAGGCGAGGCGAGGCGAAGGAAGGAAGCGAGTCGGGGGGCTGCAGGAGAGGCGGCATGATGTGGCGATCGGGGGGAGGCGGCGGCGGAGGAGAGAGAGGCGGCGGCGCGGAGGAGACAAGTGGCGGCGAGGCGAGGAGAGAGAGGAGGCCATGTGGGAGGAGGAGGTGGCGGAGGGGAGAGGAAGGCGGCGGCATGGAGGAGACAAGGCGGCGAGGCGAGGAAGGAGGAGGCTCATGGGAGAGGGAGGCGGCGGTGACGCGGCGACTATGGGAAGAGGCGGCGGCGGAGGTGAGGAGGGGGAAGGCAGCGGCGAGGCGGCTGGGGGAGGAGGCGGTGAGGGAAGAGGGAGGGAAGGCGCGAGAGGATGAGGAGTGCACGTGAGACGTCGGGGAGGCGGTAGAGCCGTGGTGGAGGAGCAAACGGAGTCCGCCTCGCGCGTGGACGCGCGCGTGGATTGGTTGGAGGCCAGTCACGTGGATCGGTCGTGGTCGCTGCCGTTAGATTAAATGGATGGTCAGGATTGCTTTGAGGAGCCATCACTCATCACCATAAGAGGCTTTTTAGCAGTAGAGATGCTTAATGGTGTGCATGTTAGCTGTCCGAAGTTATAGATGTTCTGAAACTTTTGCTTTTGATGGACTGAAATTTAGATATATCTTGTTCTGCTGCAACCTCCTCATTTTTACAATCGCCTAAATTATCTAAGGATCATGCCCTTGGTTTTGTAGGCGGCACGGCATGTCTTGAACAGAGACTTGGAACCATGGGAAACTGTCACAGTTGGAGCGTTGTCTGGAGGGCTTGCAGCAGTTGTCACTACTCCCTTTGACGTGATGAAGACTCGGATGATGACTGCCCCTCCAGGCACAGCAATCTCCATGCAGTTGATAGTCTTCTCCATTCTTCGAAACGAGGGCCCTCTGGGGCTCTTCAAGGGTGCGGTCCCCCGCTTCTTCTGGATTGCTCCTCTCGGAGCAATGAACTTTGCAGGCTATGAGCTCGCCAAGAAGGCAATGATCAACGCTGAAAGTGAGCCCACAGACTACACATGAGAAGAAAGCCATGGTGGGTTACAGAGGATAACAGATTTATCCACCTGGTTACCTTTGTATATGGTGTAAAGAAAACTGAGGCCATGCAGCAGAAGTTTTTTTGCCCTTGTTGCAAAGAAGCAGGACAAATTATCCACACAGCCTTGTTGATACTTGTACCAAATATATTAGGCTCCTATATATCTTCCCCTGCGAGGAATATTCGTCGAATTACCATCTGCATACTCATAGGCCTATAGACCACTGTATAGTAGACTGGATTAGAGAGGTAGACATGCTGCTCTTTCCTGCAGAGCTTACTTCATATGCTTTGTGATTAACCAAACCATAGCCTTGTTTGCTCTTTGAGCACTAGTAAGAGAGGAAGATGTCGGAGCGTGTACATGTTTCTTAGAGAAGATTTTTAACACTCTCTGCCTCGAGCTGTATAATTTTGTTTGCTGGTTCGTGAAAGCCGGATTTGGGCAATGATCTTCGTCTTCCTCACGATACAGAAAATGTAATGTTGCTACTTCTGAAAAATGTTCTCTTCTATAAACAAGTTTGTGCCATGCTAATTTCCACATTATTCTGTAGCACAGAAGGGAGTCAACTTTACAGTCTTGTAGTCTTCTTTTTGTATATTGGGATTGATAGATGTTAACTGTTGCATGTTTTGGATTGTATCTCCCTGAAAACTGAAATGGAGCTGATCGGGCATCCTGATAGTCAAATATTTTTGTTTTTTAAAAAGAAAAAAATCTACTTCACCTCCCTCAACTATCCCTTAACTATTGAATTAAGTGCACTTAACCCCGACCTAGAAAACTAGGTATTCCAGCCCATAAAGTATCAAAACTGGTACATTTAATCCCTTAGGACGGTTTTGGAGAGTGGTTTTGCCACATTGGTAGTACAAGTGGCATTTTATTTTGTTAAAAAAATAATATTCATTTGAGGGCCCCACATGTCAGCACTTTCTTCTCTTCCTCTCTCTATCTGCTCCCTCCACTCTCCTCTTCCCTGAGCCTTTGCCATGGATGTGCCTTGCTACCATTGGAGAAGCCCTGATCTGCGTGGAATCCATGATGTGGACATCACCAAGTATGCTGAGAGTGACCACGATGCGGCCGACCATGTGGAGACTAACCAAGTTACAACCAATCATGATGAGACCAATCAAGTTACTTCCGATCACCATCCTTTGGTTAGCTTTAAAGGATCAATGACTCGAGCTCGAGCTAAACAAATACGGGATCAGGCGGATGCTAACTTAAGTCTTATTCCACATTTCCATATTTTAATAACTTGGTAGGACTTCCAAATTCCTCTTTTGTGATTGAACTTAGGTGCGTTGGAAGAGGAGATGGAGAAGGGTCACATACATGAAGAAGTTTCGTGTCATACACTGTCCATCTGATTGCAAATGTTTCTGGTGACTATCACGGCAAGATATAGGGTCATATACTATATAGATGGAAAGATCTCTCTATTTTCTAGCATTTCAAACCGTGTCTTTTTTCGACTTCTGAGGCGAGAGCTATGGCTGTTTTAGTGAAAGCCGCACAACCAGTCCAAACTACGCGGGAATTGAACCAACTCTTTAATTGCTAGCTGAGACGACATCTTGGTTATTCAAGAAAACTCTTTATCAAGTGATTGCTTTCACACCTGAACTACGAGGGTTGTTCCTAGTATAAATATCCCATGTATTCCAACTGTTAGGGACTTTTAGATGAAGTCATTCAGCCATATGCTAATGCAGCAAGACCAGGGTTCAAAAAACCACTAAAAGCCGGGATTTTCTCGCCAAACCGCTGGGTGGTGGTTTGAGAAACCGCCGGTTTTTACCCGGCCGGTTTTGAAATTTAAATTTAAATTTAATATTTTTAAAAAATTCAAAAAAATCTTATAAAAAACTAGAAGTTTTTTAGAACATTTTATACAAAGCAAAATTTTAAATTGAGATTATTATCATGGTATTTTATGTGAAGAAAGTTGTGCAAAAGTGAAAAACCCTTTTTTGAAAAATTGGACTGGTTTGTAGAAGGCCTGGTCTGTACACTTACTAATTGATTGATCTGCTCGTTTTTTCTTTTGTCACTACCACCACACCGAACTCACTGATTGATGCACGTTTTACTAACATGAATCACGGGTTTCGGGTCACCAAACAATTTTCAAAACCTTGATATGTTTATCATATGTCTTAGTGTTGATATGTCTATCATCATATGCAATGCAATATATGTATGCATGCAATTCACTTAGTGTTGATATGTTCCAACTCTCAAATATTTAGCAAAGGTCATGCCAAAATTTTTTCCTTGTTCAAATATATGTTTTTGTTGAAAACTACTATGCATATCACAAACTACGGCAAAAAATGTGTCAAAACAAGTGTCATGGCTTTATAAGATTAAAGGAACATATAGCATCAATGAAGGAGCAAAACATGTACAACGTCCATCTCATTGAATTGATGTACCCAATGTCAGATTATTTACTTGATATTGATATATTCCAGATGTCATATATTTATAAAAAATTCTTCTAAATTTTTTTCCATGATTAAACAAATTACCAACACATATATCCTACCCATATATGATTTTTTTTCCAATTTTTAAAAAATTTTCAGACCTCTTTTCATTTTTTTTATTTTTCACGTTTCCTTTGATTTTCCCACCGGTTTCTCACCAAAACCGGTGGTTAGCCGGTAAAAACCGCTGGTTTCTCGCCAAAAACCGCTCCAAAAACCGCCCCGCTCGTCAGCTACTTCCTGACAGTTTGAATTTGAATTTGAGCGGTTTTTCACCGGTTTTTATCGGTTTTTAGCGAAAAACGGGCCCGCCCAAACGGCGGTTTCGGGTCCCGAAACGGGTTTGTGAACCCTGAGCAAGACTGCTAGTTGTTCCTTCCACCATTGTTCTTGTGAGTTCTCTTGGATTCGCAAGAAGGATCTCTTTGGGTTCCTCCTAATTCGTACTCTACGGTTCCGGCCGTTTTGTGTGGATTAGCCCCGGTTTATGGTTCTGCAATTGTTCAGACAGCGGGTTGGAGTTCTTGCAGTTTTGATCATCTTTCCCAACGCACAGATCGCATCCAACCTTGGCAGGTTAAAGCTATTTATCGGCTGCACAACTAGTTACCCCCATTCTATCCTACGCCGTGAAGATTGGGCCACTCCTTCTTGGAGAACTGATATATCCATCCCCTCGCCAATCCAGGAACAAGGTCGTCTGAGATTCAGGAGGCTGCCCCCACCATTGTCTTCACCAGAGGGAGCTTGCCCTCATCGAAATTGAAGAATTCCCGCCGCTATCTCCTTTTCCGCCGCCGGCTACCTCGATGAGAAATTTGCCGCCACCAGTAGTCCCCTTGTCCTTCGAGCATTTACACCTACCCCTACACCTCCTCTATCTCATGGACCCATTGGCCAACTTCGCCGTGCCGCCAGTCGCTGTTAATCCTAAACCCTAGCACCACCAAGCCGTGGCTACCGCCTCCGTCTTCGCAAGTCGATGCATCTCTGGCCAAATTGGCCATGCAAATAGCACCCTGACGCCTCCCTCTTCTTCCTCCAACCCTTGCTTGTGTTGCCGTGGTCTTTAGCGCCGCTGCGCCATGCTTCCATTGCTGCTGCACCTTGCTCTGATTGCTGCCGCCACCGTCCTTCGTGGCTGCGCCGCTCTAGGCCTATTTTGTCCCCCACCGAGCCTCTATAGGGAGCATCACCGCCCCGAGCCTATCCTCTTGTCATCGCTGCACCAGAGACTCACTGATTGACAGAAGCTGCTTGGTGCTGGGTGCGTTCGGCCGTGTTGGGCCAAGGGCGTGTGGGCCACATGTGGCCAGAGTGTGTAGGGGATACAGTATTTGGACACCCTGTAGCTGGTAAGGCAAGGCATCGAAAATGAGAAGACACTAAAATCCCTACAATCCTCTCTGTTCTTCTATGCTCTTCCTCTTTTCTCAGCCTCGCGATGAACCCTAAATCTATGAGCGTTACAGATTTGGTATCAGAGCGGCTACGATCCGTGTTGCTTCCGCTACTCTTGAGGCCTTGACCGGTGAAATACCATGGAACTGGTTCACAGCAGCTCCCGAGCAGCAGTGGTAAATCCAGAACCGGGTTCGGTCGGCTCAAGGTGTGAGGCATCACGGCTCCTACAAAGCCTAGCGTGCAAGTGAGGAAAATCGTTGAGGCGATGGGCGAATCGAAGGCAAGGATGATGGAATTTCTTAGAAAGGAGATGGAAGCGATGAGTTCATGGCTCGAGGCGCAGTTGGCGGCGGTAGATCAAAAACTGGTAACGCAGTTGGCCACGGTGGATGATCGCTTGAGAACTCAACTGGAGAATCAGCAAATGAAGTTGGAGCAAGTACAGGTCAAGGTAGATTTGACGATGGAGGCACTTGGGAAACTGCAGGCAGAGCGCTCAGACGGTCAGGCCAGTAAGGAATCAAGTGTTACCACCCCCAATTTCTATTCCTGCCGGAGACTTGACTGGAATCATGGGATCGAGACCGGCATCTGTATCGCCAGGGGTTACAGGGCTGCATGGAAGAGTGGAGCCCTCGAGGCCGCAGGTAACATTTCCTCCACCCACGCCGGTTAGTGTGGATATGGGAGAGTTGGGAGGCAAGAAAGTATGGATGCCCAAAATGGATTTTCCCAAGTTTGATGGTACGGATGTGAGAATCTAGGTGGATAAGTGCAAAACTTTTTTTTTTTTGCTATGTATCAAATATCCCCTGGGTTTAAGGTAGCTGCTGCAACAATTTACTTGGTAGATGGGGCTGCTCATTGGTATCAATCTTATAAGATTAATCAGCCAGAGCACAGCTGGAATCAGTTCAAAGAGGCTATAGTACTGGAATTTGAAGGAAATGAGTACAGAAACAAAATGAGGGAGTTACTGCAGCTGAGGCAATCAGGTTCAGTGGAAGAATATAAAAGGCAATTTGAAATGCTAGTCTACCAAATCAGACTGTATGATTCTACTGTGGGAGGTATGATGTTGGTCACCAAGTTTATCATGGGGTTAAAGGAAGAATTAAGAGCTGCAGTAGAAATTCAGTTACCTGATAGTGTTTGGCAGGCAGCTAATCTGGCTACTGTACGGGAGCAAATCTTAGTCGCATCAAAAAGATAGTCATATAAGGGGTCATACTCCAAAAATGGGCAGACTAGCAATGTAGTAGCTGAACAATCATACAAAGCATCTAGTGGAATTAGACAAGACAAGGGAGAAATCTGGAAAGCCAAGTAGCTCAAGGACTACATGAGAGCTAATGGTCTATGTTTTAAGTGTGGAGAGCCTTATACACCTCAACACCAATGTAAGACTAATTCAGTTGGTCAACTACAAATCATGCAGGCCAAAGAGATTATTCCTGATGAGCTTCTGGATACTTTGGTCCAAGAGGATGAGCAACAGGAAGAAGAGGAAGCCCAGATTTCATTGAATGCCTTGTCAGGTGCATCTCACCCTAATAATATTAGGTTGAGAGCACTGGTTAGCAACAAAGTGGTGTTGATTCTGGTGGACTCTGGAAGCTCTCACAGCTTTGTGGATCAAGCTTTGGTAGACAGGATGAACATTCAACCTATACCAGTGACCCCATTAAAAGTGAAAGTAGCTAATGGAGATGTCATGAACTGTGACCAATTAGTTCCTGATATGCAGTGGTGGGTTCAGGGTCACACCTTTCAACACAGTATGAGAGTGTTACCCTTGGGTTGTTATGATGCCATTCTTGGAATGGATTGGCTAAGTTTATGGGGGTACTATGCAGTGTAATTGGCAAGATAAGTGGCTCCAAATTTCAGTATCAGGGCAAACTTATTCAGTTGCAAGGTATACAGGATATATATCCTACAACTTTAAAGGAGCTATCATGTGAGTAGCTACATAAGATTCAAGTAGGAAATGTTATTCGGGCCACTGTACTAATGACATCACAGCATAGTACTGATATTCAACATCCTTCTATTCCTGCTACTGTTTAGAGAGTATTGGAAGACTACTCTGGTGTGTTTCAAGAGCCAAAAAATTACCCCACACAGAAATTTTGACCATGCCATTACTTTAATCCCTAATGCTATACCAGTTAATGTTAGACCTTATAGATACTCCCCGCTGTAGAAGGACGAAATTGAAAGGCAAGTCCAAGAGATGCTACAAGCTGGTCTCATTAGTCCTAGTATGAGCCCTTTTGCCTCCCCAGTTTTGCTAGTTAAGAAAAAGGATGGAAGTTGGAGATTTTGTGTGGATTATAGAAGGCTCAATGCTTTAACAATTAAGAACAAGTTTCCTGTGCCCATAGTGGATGAGTTATTAGATGAACTGGCATGAGCTAAAATTTTTTCTAAACTGGACCTTAGGTCCGGTTATCATCAAATCAGGATGGCAGAGCAGGATGAATTTAAAACAGCCTTCAAAACTCATCATGGCTTGTTTCAGTTCAAGGTGATGCCCTTTGGGCTCACAAATGCTCCTACTACATTTCAGTGTATTATGAATTCACTCTTCGCAGCTTATATCAGAAAATTTATCTTGGTCTTCATGGATGACATCTTGATTTTTAGTAAGTTTTTGTAGGAGCATGTGACCCATTTGACCATAGTTCTGGAAATTCTTAGACAGAATCACTTTTTTGCTAAACAAAGCAAGTGTGAGTTTGCTGCTGCACATCTTCATTACTTGGGACATGTTATTTCCTCGCAAGGAGTAGCTACTGATAGTGAGAAAACTAAGGTTATGGAACTTTGGCCAATTCCTACTAACACTACAGAACTGAAGGGGTTTCTGGGCTTAACTGGTTATTATAGAAAGTTTGTTAGAAACTATGGCTTGTTAGTTAAACCGTTACACAATCTGCTGTCCAAAAAGGGTTTCCAATGGTCATCAACAGCCCAAATCGCTTTTGTTGTTCTGAAAACAGCCATGATGCATACTCCAGTATTGGCTTTGCCAGATTTTTCCAAATAGTTCGTAATTGAGACTGATGCCTGTGATGATGGTATAGGTGCTGTGCTCATGTAGGAGGGACATCCCATAGCCTTTTATAGTAAAGTCTTAAGCCCATTGAACAAGCGACTGTCAATATATGAAAAAGAGTTTTTAGCAATCATGATGGCTGTGGACAGGTGGAGACAATACTTGTTAAGAGGACCATTTGTCATCAGAACAGATCACAAAAGTTTGTGTCATCTAGAGGATCAGGTACTTACATCTGAATTGCAAAAGAGAGCTATGATCAAATTGGTGGGAATGCAATTTCAATTTCAATACAAAAGAGGTCCAGACAACAAGGTAGTGGATGCACTCTCAAGGGTGGGTCACTTCTTTTCCATCCAAGCGGTGTCCGCAGGGCAACCTATATGGCTTCAGGAAGTGTTGAACTCATATGCGGTGGATCCTAAGGCTCAAGCTCTTCTGTCCAAGTTAGCCATCAATCCTGATCAAGTAGAAGGGTTTACCTTGCAGAATGGGTTATTGTATAAAGGAAATACAGTGTGGTTAGGGGCTAATGTGGGGTTACAACATAGAGTTATTCAAGCCTTGCACTCTACTCCCATTGGCGGTCATTCAGGTGTGCAGGCAACGTATCAACGAGTAAAGAAATTATTCTCATGGGATGGTCTTAAAACTGGTGTGGAAGACTTCATCAAACAATGCTTGGTGTGTCAGCAGGCTAAACATGAAAACTGCAAACTTCCTGGGCTGCTACAGCCCCTTTCCATACCTCAGGGAGCTTGGCAAGATGTTTCCATGGATTCAACTACATCCTTGCCATTATCTGAAGGTTTTTTAGTCATCATGGTCATAGTTGACCGTTTTACTAAGTATATTCATTTTTTCCCTCTGAAGAATTCATATACCGCACCTTAGGTAGCCAAAGTTTTTCTGCAGCAGGTGGTCAGACTTCATGGAATGCCGAGTAGTATTGTGTCAGATAGAGATAAAGTGTTCACTAGTGCTTTTTGGAAAGAGCTATTCAAACTATTTGATGTTAGGCTCAATATGAGTACGGCGTACCACCCTCAATCGGACGGCCAAACGGAACGGGTAAATCAATGTCTTGAGATGTATTTACGTTGTCTTTGCTCTCAGAAGCCCAAACAATGGGTATCTTGTCTGCCTTTGGCCGAGTTTTGGTACAATACCAATTATCACACCGCCTTGCAAACAACTCCCTTTAAGGCATTGTATGGCTACAACCCCCCATATGGTATCATGCCTGATTTGGTTAGTACATCCAACCTGGAGGTTCGTGACATGATCCAAGAACGTCAACAAATGGTTGAGCTCCTGAAGGAACACTTTGCAAAGGCACGGCGCAAATTCAAGAGGTACGCTGACCTCAAACGCTCTGAGCGGATTTTACAAGTGGGTGAAAAAGTACTGCTCAAACTTCAACCTTATGTTCAGTCCACGGTGGTGAATCGTCCTTGTCCTAAGCTAGCTTTCAAATTCTATGGACCATTTGAAATTCTGGAGTGCATTGGCACAGCACCTTATCGCTTACACTTGTCGGACCATGCTGCGGTTCATCCGGTGTTCCATGTGTCTCAGCTCAAGCAATTCACACCAGATCATATGCCAGTATCCAGTACCTTTCTAGATGCTATTCCTCTCAATATCAAGGATGTGGAACCTGAAGCAATACTAGATCACCGTCTCATCAAGAAAGGCAGTGCTGCTTACTTGCAAGTTTTGATCAAGTGGTCGTCTATACCAGTGGAATTTGCAACTTGGGAGGATTATGAGGTGCTGCGTGTTCGTTTTCCGGATGCAGTCGCTTGGGGACAAGCTCCGTCTCAAGGGGGAGGCAGTGTCATCGCTGCACCAGAGACTCACTGATTGATAGAAGCTGCTTAGTGTTGGGTGCGTTCGGCCGTGTTGGGCCAAGGGCATGTGGTCCGCATGTGGCCAGAGTGTGTAGGGGACACAGTATTTGGACACCCTGTAGCCGGTAAGGCAAGGCATCGAAAATGAGAAGACACTAAAATCCCTGCAATCCTCTCTGTTCTTCTCTGCTCTTCCCCTTTTCTCAGCCTCGCGATGAACCCTAAATCTATGAGCGTTACACCTCTCTGGCCACTCTTCTCGCTCCGCCACGCCTCATCTTGCCGCGTTGCCGTGAGCCATGGCCGTCAGTTGCCTTTACTAGCTGTGTCGCTTCTATATGGAGCCACCTCGGGTTGTACTGCCGCAGCTCGAGATTTTGCCGGAGTCCTGGCCAGCTCGCCGGAGTTCCGTCTTGCTGCCTACCCCTTCAAGTTCGCTGCTGCCTTCCCCTTCGGAGGAGGAGATCGGGAAGAGAGAGAGAGCAGCGGGATGGATGGAGAAGGGAGCAGGGAAGAAAGAGCGTGAGAGAGGGGAGAGAAGAGAGAAAATAGAGTTGACATGTGGACCCGCATCAAATATAGATTTTTAAAAAAAGTAAAATGCCACTTATACTTTCCATGTGACAAAACCACTCTCCAAAACTGCCTTAGGGAGTTAGGGGTTTAAATGTACCAATTTCAATACTTCGTGGGCTAAAATAGTTGGGAGTTAAGTGCACCTAGTTCAATACTTAAGGGGGGTGAAGTAGACTTTTTTCTTTAAAAAAATAGCACGATGTCTGCCTTTAATTAATAACAGGAATTAAGACTGTCAGATCCTTATCTATTGTCTTGAAGTCTCGGTAGTGCAGGTTTGAGACTGTTGCATTGCCATGTTTCCTGGGATATCTTGCATAGTTAGTTTTGAGTTCATAGGACACTGATTAGGTTTCAATAAATGATGATGTAATAACTATTAGTATATAATAATGCAACAGGTTTTCAAATGTGCCTGCAGGGCCAAACGGAAAGCTCAAGATGTTGGTCCATTTGACTGTGCCAAGTACTCGAAGAGCTGCATCTGATTCTGTATGACTATGTAATTCAGCACTCAGCAGCCTTGTTAGTTCAATTGATACCATTCTCTCTCTTAATTGCAACACACTGTCCAGTGGGAATTGTCAAATCATGTACAAAATTACCTATGATCTGTTCGTTCTAGCATGCATGCATCCATCCACACCACTAGGCCACGCTTAGCTCTTGTTCTTCCCTTAATTTCCCTGTGAAAATCAAAATGCTGGATCATGCATGTACCACCTCAGATCTATCTTGTACTAATAACCATATAGTGAGTAATGTATATTTACATCCTCCAATCCAATTAGGTTGTAAAAACCGCTGCATAATCAATGGCAGAGATGCACGTACAAGATATATATATGTTCATACATACCCTTGAAAGAAAGAAAGAAATCAAGACGTCAACGGTAAGCCATATAGCAACGGATGTGACCAGTGATATATGCTTTGCTTAAACATGTTCTGCAAACTAATCAAGCAAGCAAGAGATGGTCTAGTATTTAGACGAAAAGGGAAACAAATTAATGGAGCAAAAAGGTAGCTAGCCAGGGAGGTAATTAACAAAATTAAGAAGCGCCAGGTGAAATTAGAAAATCCACTGCTCCTAACTGGTGGCGCCGATCCAACCCTTCTTTCTTTTTCCACCCTGACAAATTAAAATCTCTTTAAATTAACCACATCACTGTCTGTACTGCTCAATTAACATGCAAGCATCATACTGTGTTCATATCAGCTGGGAGCTGCTATTGATGAGGCCTTGCCATGGATTTGCAGCTCCGTTGCTCCAGTAGCAATCCTTTGATGACCCGCCGCTGATGTTGCCTTCGTCCTTGTCCATGGTGGTCACATTGGCATTGACATTGTTGTTGCTCTCCTCCTGCTGCAGCTGCGGCTGCTGCCCGTCAAGCTGCGATGGCCACCGGAGCCCCACCATTGCGCCGCCGCCTTCCTCGCCGGCATCCAGACCCTGAGTAGCAGCTGCAGCTGCAGCTGCACCATCACCAAGCCCATGCTGATGCTGATGCAGCATCGTCGTCAGGTTCTGGCCGAACGCTGACGGCGGCAAGGGCATCACCATCCCACTGTCGCGATACTGCAGGCCGTCGTTGCCGCCAAGAAACCCTCCCCTCAGTATGTCCAGAAACGTCTCGCCGGCGGGAGCCATTGCCGCCGCCGGGCTGCAGCTGGACGGCGACGAAGCGAAGGCCATGGACATGGAGAGGCCTTGGTCGGCTCTGGGCGGGAGCTCGAAGCCTGCACCTGTGGAGACGAATGCCAGGAAGTCCGTGCAGGATGGGGGCGCCGCCATGGGTTCCGGCGCCATGGGCTTGCTGATCTTGGAGGTGGCGGCGTAGCGCCGGTTCTTGCGGCAGCCACCGCCGACGGGGACGTTGCGGAGGGAGCCGCCCTGGGTCCAGTAGCGGCGGCACGCCTTGCAGAAGTAGCGTGGCTGCGACATGCTGTAGTTGTTGTAGTAGCAGAACTTGGTGTTGGTCGACCAGCATCGCGGGCAGTCCACCGCCTTGTCCGCCTGAGGCCGCGGCTTCCGCTCCACCGCCGGCGCCACTTCCGACGACGCACCGGCTGCCATCAGCTTCTGCGTCCACGAGATGCATGGCTACACCGTCAGGACGTACGCACACACTAGCTACGATAGACTGTCAGACTGTGTCATTAATTAATTACCAAGTGTATAATTAATGTGATATATATAATTGTTTTAAATAAAAAATGTGAATTTATTTTGTGTTTACGGGTTTATCATATTTTGAGAGAGTTGGAACAATTTTGATGCATTCATGGCCGAATGCGTACTTCATTTTCTTAATCGAAGCTAAATAATGGAACACCAAAATGCATTTCGCTGACCGATTTAGCATTGTTAACTTGCGACTTTGCATAATTTAGCACCGTTGTTTGTTTGGATTGTTCTGTCCACGCAAATTCATGTACCTACACTCGAAATTCATGTGATAATTAAGAGTTCCAAATTAATATCAATGCACCTCTTTTGGAATCTATTCCACTAATTTCAACTTCAATATTGTATTTCACTGACTGCCTACCTGTAAAGGAATACGTTATGTATTATATATTATTAGCTTGGGATGTATGTTCTTTAATCACACTTTCGTAGAACGTACACTTCATTTCTAAGTATGTCATTTCGAATATTTATTACTTTCAGCTCCACTGCATTACTTTCAGCAATGATGAAGAGATGGGTTGCAGAGTAGTAAAGCGCAACTAACAAGGTTTGAATCATTGCATGCCAAGTGCTTGGGTTGCAAAAGGGGGTGCTTACTTAATTTCTCCTTTACTAATGGACCCACGAGGCTTGATTACCTACAACTCAAACCTCAATACTTTCGAGCTAGATGATCACCTAATCCATTAATCTTAGCTGGTCCTCTTCTTCATAGCTTAAAATCAAATTAAAATCTACATCTTAAAATTTGTCATTTTTGTACAAATCATACGTTGTAGCACTTTATAGTCATTTTTTTTTGACTTTTAGTGGTTTTTCTCAAAGATTTCAAAATATTTTTAAAAATATTTTTCAGCCTCTCCATGCCTCCTTTTGAAATCTCTTAACTTTTTAGATTATAATTTACCTTAGTTTTTAAGCCGTATCAAATAGAGTGGCAACAATCCAGGAAAGAAAATTTGGTCTATATAAGAGTGAGTCGTCGTGACACATGAACATTAATTAACCATGTATATATTATCCGATTTTGGATATATATGATTCATAAAAACAATATTTTTTTTAAAAAAGAAAAATTTAGAGAGCCGGCGGGACTTGGAGAAGTTTCAACCTTGTAAAGGATCAAACCAGGGAGCTGAGAATTCGAAAACAAAACACCGACCTTGATTACGTCGGATTTCCCCTATCTATACTATTTGACTCAAGCTCCCTGATTTGACTGAACCACATACATTTGAATTGAACAAAAAATATTGTCACATTTTAATTATGTTGATTTGTCGTGATGCAAACATCAGTTAACTAGATATTAACCGCGCGTGCAAATGAAATTTTGGTCATAAACATATGATCCAAATTTAGGCATATGTGATCCATACAAGACATCAAATGAGAACATAATATCCAAGGAGGTAAGTCATGCCCGGTTGGCACAGAGTGACCTATAGCTAGTTCATCCCGCAGGGCATCCACTCCTTGCAATGTATGTACTACAGGAAACGCAGCGAAAGCTGACCACACCTAGCTGTCTCGACGGCCACAAGTTGACTATCGAGACAGTTAATCTCTCTCGACGGCTAAGTGCCAGCCGTCGAGTGAGTTAAGTTGTCTCGACAACTTCCACTGAAGCCGTCGAGAGAGATACGACGCCCCCTCACGGCAGCGCAGGCTAACTCACGGTGTTAGTCTCTATAGATGACCATCTATCAGCCGTCGAGACAACTAGAGCAGGAAAACAAAAATCCGCAGAAGTCTACTGGCGCGGATGGGCTCTCTCAAAGGCTTATCTAGCGGCCGTCGAGACAACACTAGGTAGGCCAAGCCTGGCCCGAGCGCCTAGGAAGGTATACCTCTGCCTAGTGGGCCATGGGCACTCTCGACGGCCTAGATGGCAGCCGTCGAGACAGCCCTCAGGTAGGCCATGTGTCCAGAAGCCCCTCCGGCCAGTCAGCTGTCTCGACGGCCACTAGTGGCCATCGAGGCAGATGGAGACGGAGCTAGGTAATGGCCATCCGGCCGTCATGGCTCGTGTCTTGATGGCCGAATTCTAGGCCATCGAAAGAGTCTATATCGATGGTTGGACCGTCAAGAAAGGCGGTCTGTTTCGACCTATCTATCTCAACGGCTGGCTTCGGCCGTCGAGAAATCGTGCGATCTGCATAGTGTGTGGTAATATCCAAAACTTTAAAAAAGATCCTCAATACTAATTATGTGATTCCTCATGTAGCAAACATCAAATACGTACAAATATATTAAGTACACAAATGAAACTGTGGTCCACAAGCATATGAGCCAATAACTTTGGGAGCGGTATTTTTGTCCGCAAACATCAATTAAATATCAACCGTGCAAATAAAATTTTGGTCCATAGTCATACATATGATTCAATATATTTTAGGCATTTGTGATTAATAGATGACAGTAAAATTTTTTGAGAATTAATTACATATGTAAGGAGCTGATCAGCATCTTTGGTCTGCATGGAATGAGCTCCATCACCTAGCCCATCCGGATTCATACTGAGATGTCCACTCCTTGCCAGGGATTTTTTTATCGGCCAATTATCACCGGTTATCAGCGACAATTGGCCCTATCGGTAGAAAATCAAACCGGCCTAGATGTATAATTTGAATAAATTTATCCAAAAAATTCGGCTGATATTTTTTGACTGATTATCGCCCATAGAACTTTTGAATTAAACTTTTAGTCTATCCAAAAAATAAAAAATTAGAAAAAAACATAACTTAATTATGTAGGTTTTCCTTATAAGTACGATTGACTCAAGCTTGGAATTGAAGCATGATATATTAACTCGAAGCTGAAAAAAGAAGGAAGAATCTTTGGTAGACCTAGACAAAGAAAAGAAAAGGAAAAGCTGGGCCATCTAGCCCGGCTAGCTAGTTGATGGAGAATCTCAGCACGCACGCGCCGTCGCCGCCCATGAAAATTTGCACACACATCAAGATATACATAAAGTGTACGTCTTTATGTATATACCTTGATCCCTCTATCGATAAATATAAGATGTATTTTGCTTTAACAGAAGGATTAAGGTGGTAATGAATTTAAGAAAGAAGTATAAGAAAATGACTAAAGAGAATAAATAGGAATATACGAGAAAACACCTCATTAAGATAGCATGTATGTCTTATATTTCTATACAAGAATAACCGTATTATCTAGGTAGGTATCGTATAACCGTATGTATATATGTACGTATTATGTATGTGAGAGAGAGGCGCCCGCGCGTACGAGAAATTGTTCACATGAAATCTAAGACCAGCAGCAGATCGAAATCAAGAGACTCGTGATGAGAAAAAGAAACATGCAAGAAGGAACTTAATTTTTCGCAAAAGAAGAGGATCGAGAAGGTAAAGTAGAATGAACTGCATGCATGGATCGATCGATCTATGGGTTGAACACTTGAATCTAGCTATATATAGCTAGGCAATTAAATTAAGTGGATCGAGATGGACTTGCCTGGTTGTGGTGAGCGGTGCTGCTGGAGATCTCCATGAAATGAAACGGAAGCTAGCGATCGAGCAAATTGCAGTCACATGCAATCGACAGGATCAGCTGAAGAAGAAGCTTATAGCTAGGTCACACCACGAAGATCGAGTACTTGCTGCTGCTAGCTCTGGAGGGAGAGAGAGACCCCGGCCCTTCCAGTGATGCCTGCCTTTAATACTGTTAGAGAGAGAGAGAGGAGAGAGAGATGAGGAAAGAGAGTTGTGGCATGGATGGTGTGAGAGTGAGACGCTTGTCTTGTGGTAAAACGGAAACGTGCGGCCTGCAGAAGCAGACGGCTGAGGGTGACGCGGAAACTGATGGACTTCCTCGGGTCGCCCTTCGGTTAGCAACAGAAAAGAGGGAGGGACAAGCGAAGCTAGCTAGCTGTTCACTGCAGCTTCTACCGCAAGTTTCTCCATCTATACATGTACTACTTCCACGGCATCTTCCTTCTTCCTTCCACGGCTCCCCGAGTAGAGATGGCAATGGGGACCCGTTCCCCGTTTCCCCGTGGGGAATTCACCCATTAGGGGACGGGGATGGGGAGGTTTTGTTCATGAGGATGGATATGGGAAAATCCATTCCCGTCGGGGATCTTGAGGGACGGGATGGTCATGGGGTTTTTCCCGCGGGGATCCGTATATGGATCTGAAATGTATATTTGTCACAAATATAATGTGTTGAAACTATTTTTGTATATTCATTGGTGATGTGTTAAACTATTTATATGTTGTATATAAGAATATTCATATGTTTTTAGCTTAGAACTTGAAGAATTATTTTTTTAACCCATTCATTTGCTTACATCAATTTAGAATAGTGTAATGTAATGAAGACTAAACGGGTATATTTCCCCACGGGGTCCCCGTATACCTAAACGGGGACGGGGACGGGGAAATTTTCCCCCCGTGTGCGGAAATGGGGATAACCGCGGAGGATTTTTACCTTCGCGGGGACGGGGATGGGGAGACGATCCCCGGCGGGGATAGCCCCGTTGCCATCTCTATCCCCGAGGCTGACTACTTTTAACGTGTCAGAGCATCTCCGGCGAAGACTTCCGACCCTGTTTGGTAACAAAGTATTTTCATAGTTTCTAAGCAAAACCATGGTTTTGGAGAATACCATGGTTTCTAAAGCCATGAGGTGTTTTGTAACTTTGCAAAAAATATTGCTTTAAAAACCATGGTTTTGCCAAAACCATAGTATTTTTGGAGTTTTAAAAACTCCACTTTGAGCTAAGTTGTGGCTCATTGCTATCACTATTTATAGAAAATAACTTTGTAACAAAACACTTTGTAATTCCAAGAAATACCATGGTTTTGTGAAGGTTGGCAAAACCATGATATATTTGTATAAAACACTTACAAACCATGATATCTTAAAACCATGGTTTTTTAAAACTTTGCTTTCAAACAAGGCCTCAAATTTCTCCTCTATAACACTATTCACTACGCATTTTGGGCCCCTCCTCTTCAGCTTATCTTATTCTACTTATTTACCTTATCTCGTCACTTCGAGAATTTTTCGAGATAGCCTCGAGAGCCGGTTGGCCTTCAATTTTGGGGTTTAAGGAGCTTATAGACATGCTTACAAGATTAAAAAACCGACTAAAAAAGTAATAAAAAAAGTGAGATAAGTCAAATAAGACACGAAATAAGCTGATTTATCATACTTATCTCGTGTCTTATTTAACTTATCTCACCTTTTTTATTACTTTTTAAGTCGGTTTTTTTTATCTTGTAAGCATGTCTATAAGCTCCCTAAACCTCAAAATTGAAGGTCAACCGGCTCTCGAGGCTATTTCAAAAAATTCCCGAAGTGACGAGATAAGGCAAATAAGTAGGATAAGATAAGCCGAAGAGAAGGGGACCTTAATCTATACTCTAAAATTCTTTTATACTTTACACTACACTCTAAAAAATTTCCTTCCTCCAACAGCTCCTCTATCCATAAAAGGTCAAATAAATAGTGTTTACTACTGTTGGAGATGCTCTCATAGCCTCCACCGCGCTAACCATGTCTCCACCTACCCACCGCCATATCTATCTATCTCGCTCTTAGTCACTATAAGAATCGCGCGGAAAACTGACACGCCAAAATCTCTCGACGGCCAAAAAGACACCGTCGATCGAGAGAGATAATCACTCTCGACGGCCAAGGTCTAACCGTCGAGTGCATCTATCTCTCTTGACGGCCGACACTCAAGTTGTCGAGAGAGGTTCAATGACCGCTCACGGGTGCCAGCCCACGGAGACGGTATTAACCTCTCTCGACGGCTTGCCGTTCACCATCGAGAAAATTTGAGCGTGAAAACGAAATTTAGGTTGCATGGGTGGCGCGCTAGATGTCTCTCTTGACGGCATGACTCAAATTGTCGAGTGAGATCAAGCGAGAAAATGGTTGCTGGGTTTTATCTGACAGGTCATGGGCTCCGTCGAGAGTAAATGTTTTGTTTTGTAAATTTTGCCGAATTCATACATATGGTAATATGAATTACAATCATGAAATTTGGCATTGCAAGGGTTATTGTGGGGCCTCAATTTCTGATCACCTGAGAAGCCCACCTGTGAACGCAACACTAGTCCTGGACGAGTACGCTAGTGCATCACATTACATAGCCAGATCATTTCATACATTCATAGCGGATGTATTACAGTAAGAAGTTATGCCAATGGCCTTTTTAGTTTACATTCGGGCCGCGTTTGGCCAAAAGTTTATAATACCAAAAGATCAGAGTCTAGGCAGAAGTGCATATCATACAAGAATGATACCCTCAGCTATGCTTAACAGCAAGCAACTGTAGGGTGCCCTAATCCTGCTTTCCGACATCCAACCCCTGCTCCTCATCATCATGACATGCATAGGGGTCTTGTTCTTGGATCTCATTATCTAAAAAGGGGAGTAGAAACGAGGGTTAGTGTCATCCAAACACTAGCGAGTTAACCCCCGTCCTTAAATGCATTTTAGTGATACGGGCTTTATGGTGGATGCTAGGGTTCTTTTATTTGCTCAAAGCTAGTTTTTGAAATAGATGAGTATAGGAGAACCTAGACCTAGCAGTTTTTAGGAAAGGTGCATCTCCAAAAAGATGCGGAGTAGAATATCAATGTTATGGGTTTAACACTGTCCGGACCTATCCGGCTTTGTTATGCTATCCGGTTTACCAAATACTCCACCACACAACACAATCAACCCCCACACAACTCTCCCCAACCAAACCCACCAACCAAACCACCATCCTGTCCGAAGTTGGACGATCCCCGTTGCGGACCTTTATTGCCAGGTTGTCATCCTGCGCCAGTGTCGGTTTAGATCACCCTTGGTGACTGCGCCCTGCTGCATGTTCCTCGGGCAGTGGCCGCTCCGTAGTTGGTTCCCACGCTACCGGCGTCTGAGGGTGGGTCACCACACTACCGGAGTCCCTTGTACCCGAGCTCCACGATGGTCACGCGTTGTGTTGGAACCACCCCTTCAGGTGGTAGCGCCCTGCTGCTACGCATGTTACTCCGCGCTCCTCCTGGGGCTCGCCCAGCACCATATCAAAATACCAAATATCGTGCGACCACCTTGGCCGCGCGTTGTGTTAGAACCACCCCTCAGGTGGCAATGCCCCGCCGCTGCGCGTGTTACTCCACGCTCCTCCTGGGGATCACCCAGCAGCATATCACAATATTAAATACCGAGCGGCCACCCTGGCCGCGCGTTGTGTTGGAACCACCCCTTAGGTGGCAGTGCCCTACTGCCATGCGTGTTACTCCGCGCTCCTACTGGACCATGTCCAGCACAAAATCATCCACAATCATTCAATTATTAAGGAAAATGTGTCAGCCGATGAGTTTTGGCTCATCGGGGCGGGTATTGACCTGCTCGAGTAAATTGTGTTTATGACCTAAGCATGTTTTACCCAAGACTACAAAGTCTAAATTCAAGTTGTTTAGTGGGCTAGCAAGAATCATGATTAACAAGGCAATCATGTTGATAAAGAAACACTCAACAACAGGACATGATACATCATGATTAACAATGTAGCCATTCCGAATCATAGAGCATGCACATTGATATTTAAAACAACATAGTTTAGAAAACTGGGAATTGAAGCATGAACTTAGGATGTTAACTCGCCTTGGTTGCCTGGGAGTAGTTCTTCTCTTGTGTCCTGAAAATCACCTTCCTGATCGTCTACTTCTACGCGTAGAGATGAAATCAAATGAGTACCAAATGGTGCGGCATGAGGTATGCATGGGGTGCTAGGGCTGAGTGTATAGAATGCCTCTAGTAGAGCTACCCAAAATATGTTTTAGGATCTATAGGTGAAAGACAGTCGAGTGTTCTGCTACACAGGATTAATCTTATCTTTTATATTTCCTTCATCAACTCCCTTTAGATTCCTGGTGTGTAGTTTTTAAGATGGTGTTCTTCAGACTAGACATCCCGCGTGTGAGGTTAGGTCAATCTCCTAGGGGCAAGATGGTAATTTCTTTAAGTTTACTAGGGTATTCTTGATATTTTGGCATCCAGAATGTTTTCTTCTATTTTTCTAGGGTAATTCCCTGTTTACCTATGCTGAGTGGTATTTATAGAATTTTAGAGAGCTATTAAATGATTTTCTACATGGCAAAGACTTTCATAAAGGCTTTTATTATTTATCCTAACGCAAAATTTTAATTTACTGTTCTCCTAAATATTTTTATTAAGGATGGCATGTCCTCTAGTTTTTACCATAAATTTTCTAGGATTTATGGGGTTGTCTAGGTATTTTTAATAATTTGATTTTATTTACTAGTATTATCTAAATCGCTAAAAGGCTGGAAAATCCCTTGTGCACAGTGTTGGGCCGGCCCAGTACCCAGCCCACGCGTGAGCCTGGCTGAAGACGGCCTTCCGAAAATTCGCGGGGCTTAACTGAAAGCATAAAACAGCGCTTTACGCTTTCATTAATATGACATGTGGGGCCATGGGCTCGCTTGGCAGTCTCACGGTGGCGGTGTTCAGAGGAGGTCACCTTCCTCCTCAAGCTGGTCGGGCGCTGTGGCCATGGGCGGCTGAGGCGGAGGTCGCCACTGGCGGGGAGCGCCTTGGTGGTGTGAGCACCCACCCAAAAGAGGAAGCCTATTATCCGGCGCACCCGAAGGTGGTCACGGCGAGGCCAACAGCGACCCGAGGTGGTAGCACGGCGAGGAATAGCAGCGACGGCCGTGGCGTGGCATGGCGCCGGTGATGCAAGGTTTTATAAGCAAAAATGGAGGCAGCTCAAGCTACAGCGAGGCCAGTGGGTCCTTACCGAGGCACCGGTTGAGAGGAAGGAGACCCGGGGCGGCTTGGCATCATGCACCGCGATGAAGTCGAAGGTAGGTCATCGGTGCTGCGGAAGTCCGGCGGCGCGCGTGCATAATTAAGGTGGGGAAAGTTAGGGATACTCCAGTGATGCTCGGGTTGCAAGGAATTGGATTTTTGCTTCTCGGGCTCGAAGAAATCGCAAAGGGGGAAGTTAGGGGAGCTTCTGACAGGTGGCGAGGAAATCCTCAATGCAGACGAAATCCGGTGTCCTTGGCCCAATTCCTTCAAGGATGTTGTAGAGAAAGAGTTGAGGAAGCTTGGCACTAGGTATCAAGCCATGGCTTGGGCCACCAGCGACGAATCGAGGCACTGGAGTGGGGTTGGTTTGGGGGAACAGCGGCGGAATCGGGCGGAGGTGGCGTGGGCGAGGTTTTTCGTGGTGTGCGTCCGGGAGGGCGAAGTGCGAGACAGAGCGGGCGGGCGAGAGTGCGAGTGAGAGAAGCGATAGGCAACCCGGCTAGGTTTTCCCTGGCGCGGCGAGGTGGTGATGCCGGCCTGGCAGGGTAAGGTGGCGTCGCCACGACATGCCCACGTGTCGTGGGATTGCGGTGGATGGCCGACACACATGCATGGGGAGAGAGGGAGCTGAGGGGAAGGAGCACGTGGCATCTCCACCGGTGAGGGGAGAGAGAGTGATTGAGAGAGAGAGAGAGAGTAGAATGGGTTGGTTTGGGCCTAGAATGGGCTAGGCTGAAGCCCAATTTGGGTTTGCTATCTAGGCTTCATATATTTTCAAGAGATTTTTATGATTTGGATTTGAATTTTAGGAATTGAGTTTGGAAATTTGAAATTTTCTCTGTTTTGGCTGTTACAAATCCTACCCCCTTAAGATAAATCTCATCCTCGAGGTTTGGGTACTAACCAGAGAATAGATGGGGGTACTGCAGGTGAAGTAGTTCTTCTGGTTCCTAGGTTGATTGTTGGCCGGTTTGGTTGCTCCATTGAACTTTGCACATCCTGATTGTCTTGTGCCTCATTTTCTTGTACATGGTGTCCATAATTCGTAGGATGCACCGGGTAGGTGAGATTTTCAGATATGATTTTCTTAGGTAGGGAAACTGACTCTTTAGGTTTTCGCAGGCATTTCCTTAGCTGGGAAACGTGGAAGACATTATGGATGTCTCCTAGCTCTGTTGGTAAGTGCAGCTGATACGCGACTTGCCCCTTTCGGGCGGTAATCTGATATAGGCCTATGTAGCGGGGTGCCAACTTGCCCTTCTAATGGAATCTTTGAGTACCACGAAGGGGTGAAACCTTCAGGTAGATGAAATCTCCGACTTGGAAGGAGAGGTCTCTCCTACGAGTATCCGCGTAACACTTTTGTCGCGATTGAGCCGCCAGTAGACGTTCTCTGATGAATTTGACCTTGTCTTCTATGTCTTGTAATGATTTTATTCCAAATAGTTGACCTTCTCCGGTCTCTGACCAATTTAAGGGTGTCCTACTGCTAGCCGTCCTCGCCTTTCCCGGCCTCGCCACCCGCCTCCGTCCTCCCCGATGCCACCCATCATCCTCGCTCGCCTCATGCCTGCCGCCTTGCCTGTCTTGCCGGCCCACCTCGGCGTCGTCCCCACCACGCCCTAGCCCGTCTCGCTCGCCACCCTAGCCCTCTGCCCCGCCAAGACCAGCCTCCCAGGCGCCACCCTCCTCGACACCGTCCCGACGCCACCCGCCCTGGCCACACCAACCCTTCCCCGGCCTCGCCCTTGCACTAATAATTAGTATTAGTAACATAATAGTAGTATTACAAATAATAATTAGTATTAGAAATAATAATTAGTACCATAGTATTAGTAACATATCATATTATTATAGCAACTTAGTATTAGAAATAATAATTATAGCAACATAGTATTAGAAATTGTTAGAAATTAATAAAAAATTGGTAGGGTTTGGTTTAAATTTAAATTAATTTGTACAATTGGATGCATTGCTTTATGCTTATTTCGAAAGTCATGTAAATTAAAATGTCACCTAGCCTTATGTCACCCGTTCGGGGACGTCATAGCTCGTAAGGATTTAGGATGGTGATTCGTCTGATTCCATTACGAAAAGTGGAAAGCATTCCTGAACTGTCCAGTGGACTGCGTCGATTAGTGTCATAGTGGACAGCTTGCGAATGTCGGTTTGGTTACGATACGTTGTGGTACTTGTGGTTTCCGTGGTGAAATTTTGACGGCATGACCCTATATGGTTCTTCGGTGCATAACATAAGTGTTGGGGCACCGGGAACGGCACCTTGACTACCATTGCACCAAGGGAACTGTTGTCGAAATTTCGTCTTGGATCCATGGGTGCCACAACGGTCGTAATCAATCTGGCATATTGTTCGACATAGGCCAGGGACTGGACGAGCTAGAAGCCATAGTGGACGACGATGTCGAAGAGAAATGCGATGGTCAGTCTGAAATTGATGACGTTGAACTATCAACCGACAACCCTCTCAATGTCGATTCAAATTACTTCAAGTGGATGGTACATTTGCACTCAAATTTATTTATATATCTATTTGAATTATTTAAATGTATTACTAACTCAAGATGCCTCAACGCCGCTTCGTCGACAGTCGCTAGGAGGAGGAGGAGATCCAGGAGATGGACGAGAAGTCACAGGGTTCCAGACAGGGTGGCAACCAGGAGGAGTCTAGCCAGGAGCGGGCGCCCACCCAGGGGTCCGAGGTCGACCAGACGAGTGGGTCTCAGGTCCCTAAGAATAAGAGGGGCCAGAACAAGGTCCTCAAGACACCCGTGGACGCCAGCTCGAGGATCCCCATCCAGATCGATGGGGACAGGTACGCTTTATCGCTTTGCTTCAACCTCGTATTTTTTTTATTTTTTCTATGTAAAATTGCTAACATTTTTTCAATCTTTGTAGCAATATGTCGACGGTGGATGCCTCGCTGAGGACATAGCCGGGCTACACGCTGGGGGGCTGGTCCGGTAGTTTTACCCTGGCATGGTGACCGTGGGCCGACGTCACCAGGCTAGCGTATAGCTGGGAGGACTACAAACTTGCCCCCTATAGGGACTCGACCGCCGCCACCCAGTGCGTTTGGGAGTTCTGGGTATGTCTGTTTAATCGACTTTACTTTCTGAATTTGTGATCATGATGCTAATTTCCTTGGTTTGTAAAATTTCATCTCAAGTACCATCCCTAGCCAGGGTTGACGGAGGCAGAGTTCGAGCCCGTCCTGGACAGGAATGTGAAGCAGAAAATCGAGGACCTGATGTCCGGTGCTCGTGTCGCGGTGGTCGAAGAGTACCACAGGTAAGCAACTATCCCTATAATCCTTGTAAAATGGTATTTACTATTTCTTCAACTGGAACTGTTTGTACATTTGAGGAGAGAGCACGGTGAGCGGATCACCACCTCCAAGGCCCGTGGGATCTACCTCGATGCGGATGACTATGCCGGGGTACTTCCTGAGTGGGCTACGAACTACCCGGAGGCATGGAGGGCTCTTGGCAAGAAGTGGGCCAGCTAGGAGTTCTGGGACAAGTCCACGGAGGCCAAGCATAATCGAGCCTCCAAGAACTACAAGGAAAGCATGGGGAAGTGGTCTATTCCCCAGCTAGCCAAGAAGCTAATAAGCTCTTTTTTTTTCTTTCCTTTTTTTTTTTGGCTAACTTGTCTTTCCCTTATTGCAAAAGCTAAAGACAGGGTCCCAGCCCGGCGTGTTTGACCTATGGAAACGGGCCTACACACCGGAGCCCAAGCCCGACACCCAGCTCGCGATGGACCCCCTCGCGCAATAGAAGATGGTAAGTGCTAACGAAAACTTTCACCCTTATCAAATTTGTAGTTTTGCTTAGTGTAACTTGAAAAAACGTAGGATCGCTACCGGGAGGCCTACACTCGGGTGTATGGCCCAGACAGCTTTCAGGAGGACGCCCCCCTCGACCCAGTAGTTATCCACCAACATATGGGAGGCAAGGCGCATGGGAGGTTGGCAATCAGAGGGGACCACCTCAGGTAAGCTAATTAATATCTAGCATGTCATTTCTTTAATTGTAGGTCAGAGGCTTACATGCCCGAGGTCCGGGCCTCTCAGAATACCACTTAGAGTCAGCGCGAGTTCGAGGCCCGCATCCTCAAGGAGAGGGAGCAGGAGAGGAAGCAGAGGGAGGAGGAGAGGGAGCTAGAGAGGAGGGAGCGCCAGCAGATGATGGAGGCGTTCCAGGCGAGCCTCAGGTCTGCGGAGGAGGACCAGCAGTGGGAATGCGAGGAGTTCAACGCTAGGCTTCTAGTGTTGGAGGCAGCGGCAAGACTTGTCGGGTAAGAGACTACCACCACCTCATTTCCTTTTTTTAAAATCTACAAATCTTTAACTAATACGTCGCGAATGTGTAGGCCTCGTCAAGCGGTTACAGGGGTTGCCCGCCCTCTCCTCTGCCTACTGGTTCAGGATCGGTGGCTCCAGCTCCAGCTCGGCGTGACGACGCCCAGGACAAAGACGATGGGTCTGGGAGCCAGCTAAGGTGTTGCGTTTCCTGCAGGACGACCCGCCGTCCTTTCCTTGAGTGGTACAGGACTGTAAGGGAGTGAATGTGATGAATGGTACCATTAGACATGTTTGTGATATATTACATGCTTTTGATTGAAAGTGTGGTTCTATTTATAATATGTTACATGTTTGTGGTTTGAAATTGTGCTTGTCATGCATATTTGTGTAAAATATGGGGATGAAGATATATATGCATGGTGTTTTCGGTATGCAGGTTTAGCTGCTGCCGCTGGGCAGTAGCAGCTGCTAAATTGGATTTTTGAGCCATTTACCTAGCTCTTTTTTTGACTGAAAATCTATTACTCTCAACGGACAGGCCTAAGCCATCAAGAAAAAGGGGTTGCAGGGTTCCCCATGGAGGCAAGCACTCTCGACGGCGGAGATACGACCGTCGAGAGAAGTTAAGATGGCCATGTGGCCTAGAGCCCTGGACGTCACCTCTCTTGATGGTCACGTGGCCATTGAGAGAAGGTACGATGGCCACGTGGACTAGAGCCCTGGACGTCACCTCTCTTGAGGGTCACGTGGCCGTCGAGAGAGGCAGAGCCGGAGCCGTCAAACGGCCAAACGGCCTCCGCCCAATTGACTCGACGACGCTTTCTCAAGCCGTCGAGATAGGTTTTCTCGACGGCTTGGCCATCTCTCTCGATCGGGCTGGCCTGACGGTAATTTCTCGACTACCGGCAGTCGGGAGAAAGTACTCTCGACGGTTTCAGCCGTCAAGAAATTGCGCATTTCATGTAGTGAGTGCATAAGTCATTAAGTGGAGGTGTACAAGGCCTTGGAGCCCACCTTGCCGTAGCAGCGAAGGGTTACCCGGAGTGAAGCCGGAGCGATACTCCTCTTCGTGAAGTGTGTTCTAACGAGGAGTAGGAAAAGGGAAAGCATTTTCCGAACCTTAGGAAAAAATTCTTGTCCCTCGTCCCCTTTACAATTCCGCATTTAAATTCCGCAATTTAAATTTTGCCTCCCTAGTATTAATTGTTATTTTCTTATCTTGTCTAGAATTGATTTAGTTGTAAGAATATTAATTTTGATATTCTATCAAGAAAAACATAAAAGGTTAAAATTTGCATTAGGCCCAATTCAACCTTCCCTTCTTGGCTCTAGATCTTTTTCAAAGGTGTACATGATGACCAAGATATTACTGACGGTTTGTGTGTCATAAGCAGAATATCACATATATATGGTTTCTAATAGTAATCGTCTATGGCCCTGTTTGGCACAGCTCCAGCTCCACCAAATTGGTGGAGTTGGTGGAGCACCCTATTCCTAACTCCAGAAATTCATGGAGCTGAAGTTATGGATAAATTGAGGATGCTTAGGTGAGTCATCTTATTTACATTTTAAACTAAAAATATAAACTTAAGTCACTTTATTTTAACCTACAAACTCCAGCTCTGAGGTGGAGCTGAGAGTTGGAGCTGTGCCAAACGGGTCCTATATATATGATGTGTCACCTATCATAAAGCGGTTCATAGTTGGAACCATATGTGATGTGTGACAGCTACTATTGAGAGCCGTCCATGATAACTATTTATCGTAGACGGTTCATATTTGAAACCTTATGTGATGTATGGTCTATCATAGATGACTTCTTTTTCAAAGCCTTATGTAATATGCGGTTATCAAAGACAGATTCAAAGAGAAACCGTCTTTGATAGCTTTGTACAAAAAAAATTAATAATTATGGGCCAATTAGCGTTGCCGCTATAAAATTCATGGCTTTGCTAACCACTAATGTCACTGTGGTCAAGAACTCAATGAACTTTTTACGACTTTTGCCATTCACAATATATAACCAATTCATATCATAGCACGTTCAAGAAGCACATACAAACCAATACATGTCATACCAGAAAATGTTTGCCATCATACACGAAACATTTGATATTAATCTTGCTTGACGGTCTATCCATAGTAAAATCAACCTAGTAGGTCGACCATGACTTGTGTCAGCAATATCTAGGCCATCTCTTCTCATATTCTGAAGCGGCCGGTTTGAATTCCAGAGAACTTGAAGGAATTTCCATCTCCTATCCGGAGATAGCATGAGCCGTTCAGTTGTAAGCTAACACGTTAGCATCCTACCATCTCCAACCATCATTTGGTTTCCTTCCCCTCGTTCCCTACACCATATTCTTTTTCTATATTTTACCATCTTTAACAGCATCCCTTTAAAAAGAATGATATATATAAGGAAAGGAGATAAAATCCTTTAACGAAGAAAATGGAAGAGAGAATCCCTTCTAAAAAAGAACGGTGAAGAAAATCTGTTAGAGCATTAAAAAGAACGAGATTCTCTATGCTAAGGGAAAAAGAGAGGGGAAGGGGATCACTTGTGGATGGTCTAAGCCAAGAAGTGGGTTTGAATTGGCAAGTTCCATATTTTTTATTTTTTAGTTAATTGCAAAATTAAAAATTTTACACTATACTAAACTACACTACCAAAACTAAACTAGCACAATCACTAACAAGCAAGACAGATCATGAAAACACAAATTTGCTTGATATAAATTGCAGAATGTAGAGAGAGAGAGAGATAGATAGATAGATAGGCCCGATGTTTTCACGATGTCTCATAAGGTTGATGTCTTCCCTATTACTCGTTGGAGCACTCTTTCATAAGAGTGTCGCTTCGACTCAAGATCGCCGTAGAGCTTAAGCCATTCACTCGTGGTACCCCTTCATCGCTTTGACGAGGTGGACTCCAAACCCCTTACAATCTCTTAGTAGCTCCAACAATCGCCTCCGATGAAGCCCACCAAGTCAACGTCTTCGAGCAATCTAGGAGACATCAATCTCCAAGAGTAACAATCCTGAGGTGGCCTTGATCACCCCAAATTAAGCCCAACACAATGAAGCACACAAGAACTAGCTTGACACTGTCTAGGGATCACCTAAGAATGAACTACTCTCTCAATTTAGTGCTCTCCCTTATTAGACTCAAGAATATGCATTGAAGTCTCTCACCTCACTAAGGAGGGAGGGGCACCCTTGGCGCACCACCACTAGTCGGGCGCCCCACCGCTCTCTACTACTCAACGGCCGGTCGCCTTTCTCTCTGCTGCACATTTGCCTTATAGAGAGCGGAGAGATAGGATGCAGACATAGAAATGAGAAAGAGAGTGGAGAGAGAGGAGGTTGGAGTGGAGCGGTGGCTGGCCTACCGGCCGATGTGCCAGAACCACGGTGCAGCGGCCCCTCCCTTCCCCAACAATCTATTATGCTTGCTCTGGCTCAATTAAGTGAAGCAAGCTGTGGGAAGAGAATAAAGAGAAAGTGCGCTGAGACCGGGACTTAACTAGGGAGGAGAAGATGGATTGCAGTCCGCACTTTTTTTGAAAAAAAAAGAGACAAAACAAAGGAGCTCTTAGCTGTGAGCATGAATCGAGTTCGTGATCTCACGTGTTATTAGACAGGAGGACACCTACAGACAGAGCTATGAGGACTATTGTGCAAAGGAATAATTATTTACTTTTTTTGAGGGTGCTCTCCAGATCCGCCAAGGCCCAATGGACTAGAAAATCTAACCTGGGTCATGGCCCACCCAACGCTAGCGGTGGGTCCATCCCTACATGCATGGTTGGGATCAAATCTAGCTCAAGAGAAGGTCAAAGTCATTGGACTTGACCTGGTGCAACGATTCTCGATCTAGCGGAGACCCGGAGGCGAAGAAGACTAAAGGTTCAAGAGAGAGTACATGAATGCCCATTGCATTTGGTGTTTTAGGCTGTGTGAAAGGCCATGTAAGTGGGTCTTTAAGTGGGTGTGAATCCTAACACTTGATGTGAGGTTTTTGAGCCAATTGAGATTATCAAAGGTGAGTATGTAAGTGGTCTATATAAGCTAGCTAGGGTTGAGGGTTACATCCCTCAAGTATTGGATTTAGGATTTCTATTTTGAGTTCCTGCTTAAGAGGGAGTATTGGATTTAGGATTTCTATTCTGAGTTCCAGCTTAAGAGGGCTTTGCCTATGGATATGCGGCTGTAGAAAGCCATGAACCAAATTAAAAAAAATACCTCTAAGACCTTTCCTTGTTCTTTATGTTTGATTCTTTTCTTTGCACTAGTACAGAATATCATTTATGAGACGGTTATTTTTAGTCAATTGAGACAGTTTTCAAGTGACTTTTCTAACTCCAGTCTCAAATGACATCATTCATATGAGACGGTTTCAAATGACATCATTCATATGTCTATTGGATTATAACAAGCATACCCCTTGAAGATTGACGTCAAAGTGTTAAAATGGTGGTTCTGATTGGTAAAAAAACCTAAGTTTCCAGCACTTCTATAGAGGTAAAAAAAGATGAGAGAGTTGTGTTAAGGATAGTTGTTTCCAAATATATAACATATCAATAATTGATCATGCTTGTTTCCAAATATATAACAGGTCAGGCCAGGTTTCTCACCCTGTCGAATGTCTAAGATGGCACCACAGAATATAACGGTTTTGTTTTAACAAACTTCTTTTATAATTTCACTCATAAGGAACGGTTCACACAATACAACCATCCTATAGGATAGCTTCATAAGAGATGGTTTTCCATATGCAAACGTGTATTTAATGGTTCATGGAATAGACAGTTTTTTACTTGAAAACCGTCTCATAATATGTACCAAAAAAAGACTCTATCCAATACTAAACCGTCTTTTTTTTTCCCTAACCTTATATGAGAGGTTTATACAGTTTAAACTGTCTCAAACACAAATAAATTTTTAGGCGGTTTTTTAGAAACCGTCTTTTTTTTCTCTTCCTACCCCATGATAAGCGACAATTCTAGATCATGTTGGCTGAAACCGTATTAAAATATGCGTCTTATATTATAGGTTTTGTATTAGTATTGTTCTTGCATCAACTCATATCATCTATATATGTCATCTTACAACCCGTCAAGAACAGCTAAATCATGTTTTGGTTCAAGTTGCTATTGTGTCTAATTTTCGATAGTTCAATAGTGTTCATGGGAGAACTTGTTCTCATCCATCCTAGAGCCTGTGCATAGCATATATCCACAATCATCTTGATCCCATACAACATGTGAGCTTGGCTTTAAACACGTTTTTTTGATTTCACACGATTTTGAACTTTTTCTCTGTTCAAACGTGAAAAGGTCATGGTTTTGATTAGATCTTTCAAGATGCATGATACCAACATGTTTCTGATATCGTTTACTAGTTGTGGGACTGAGGTTATTCATTCCCATCCACCCAGATTCGATCCCCGGGATTGACATGGTGTGCTACATATTAAGGCATGTTTAACGATGACTCTATACCTTTACTATAGTCAGCCCTATAAATGTATAAATAGGGTTGTGAATTATGAAAATAAGGTTATGAGTAAAACATACGAGAGAGATATATAGGAATTAGAAAAATAGAGGCAAGGTTGTATAGGTAAATAGTAAAATGGGGTTGTGAATAAAAGATGAATAATGAGTGAAGAGTGAAATAGAGTCAATGTTGCACATGACCTTGAGACTTTGTATGTCTCACGACGCAGAGACCGAAACAAAGTTCCATTTTTTTAAAAAAAATGCAAGTTGTGTTTGAAATCTTGTGGCCAATGGACTAACGAATCACATGTTTGAATAGCTTTGGAGCACCATATCTCCCTGCTCTGTTATGCCACGGAGGTGATTCTTTCATAAGTTGTATTCTTGACGTTGAAACCTAACTCTAGTCAAATTGTCTTGTCCACCCAAGTTACGGTTTGGAATTAAGCGTACCTGTGGGGACGACCGTGTATCTTTACCATCAAGATTTCGGATTTTGTTGTGGGCGTGGAGTATGCCATCATATCGTTTCCTGCAGCGAGAGATCGATTCAGAGTTGGTGCCTGCTCCTCGAGGTAGCTGGATTTGCAACAGGCACTAGCTAGCTAAACCAGATGCAGGGCGGGCGATGCACCTTGCCTGCTCCCGTTGTTATCACCAACAAACGGCCATTGCGCTTGTCGAGCGAGTCACCTATAGGCTATAGCTGACATCAACACGTATGGGGTGCACATATATAATATATATGTACATTGCACGCAGAATTGGCACAACAAACAACAAGTGAAATTAAGCTGACATCACTCGACTCAATGTCCGTATCCATCTTGTCATGTCATCAAGAAATTGCTTGCTTTCTTCCACGACCAGTCATCTTGCACAATCATGCAATATATATATATAGGGGATCATCAGCCCAAACCTAGCTAGCTATTAGAGATCGCATCAGCTCAGGAAATTTCCACAAATCAAGTCATGTTCCATGTGCAGATCAGTTTCAGTAAAGTCTGTACGCACAAGAATGGCATCAACATTTACTGTTAGAGTTAACCTTAGGGCTAAATGACATTAATCTTAGCCTAATGACATGAACACCCAGATTAAGTGCGGAAATCGGTGATTTACCACTACTTGTCGGTGCCATCGATTAGGGATGGGTTTAGACTTTAAGAAGCCTGCCTGGGCGATGATTCGGTGCAGAAAACCGTAGAGGACGCAGGGAGTTGGTAGCCATGACGTCCTCGTGCGTCTTGCAGTGGCGGCAGTCTTCCCGTCGCTGCTAGCGCTCCCCGGGGTCGGTTGGGGCTTTAGGAAACGTAGAACAAGGAGCTGGAATCGCCGGGAAGAAAAACCCTTGAGAAGCCAGCCCTGTTCCTATTTAATATAGCGCTGTGCAACGGGAGACCGCAACCAATAGTTGGTTATGCGTCCCCGATCAGGGCACGAGTAAAGGGGAGGGTGATTAGCCACCTCGGTGACCCAGGCTAAGCAGTTAGCCTCGAGATCAAACCAACATTAATTCTTCCACTTGATCGTAAAGGCTAACGTCATGAGTCCTCTCTTGATAAAAACAATGTACTAGCTAGGGCAAGCGTCGCACAAGCTATTGATCAGCCAGTGAGACCTCATTACCCATAGTTCATTATTCTATCTTGATCGGTATGGTGACTTATTCTTAATGGGAGTTGGTTTGCTTTATGGCTCTCATATCCAGAATCAGAGACTTCCCAATATACCCATGCTGGCAATATGATCACGAAATACACTGGGTAGTAAGCCTTTAGTGAGCAGATCTGCAAGCATAAACTGAGTACTTATATGTTTCACACTAATGATTTGATCCTCAATTCTATCTTTCACAACATGATACTTAATGTCAATGTGTTTGGCAGCACCACTTGACTTATTATTACTCGAATAAAAGACTGCGGGTTCATTATCGCAGTATAGGGTGAGTGGCTTAGAAATGCTGTCTACCACTCTAAGCCCCGGGATAAATTCTTTAACCATACAGCCTGCTCGGTAGCCTCATAACATGCCACAAACTCAGCTTGCATCATAGACGATGCAGTAAGTATCTGTTTGGAGCTTTTCCACGAGATAGCTTCTCCTGCGAGGGTAAAGATATAATTTGCCGTGGATTTATTAGTATCCACACACCCTGCAAAATCTGCGTCTGAATAGCCTACAACTTCAAGGCTTTCAAACTTCTTATATATGAGCATGTAATTCTTAGTGCCTTGCATATAATGCAAGACTTTCTTAACGGCTTTCCAGTGGTCCAACCCTGGATTTGACTGGTATCTGCCAAGCATCCCGGTTACAAAAGCTAAGTCGAGGCGCGTACAGACCTGAGCGTACATAATGCTTCCGACAGCTGAAACATAAGGAATCGACTTCATCTGATCAGATTCATATTGATTCCTTGGATATTGGAATGTTCCAAACTTATCGCCCTTAACAATAGGAGCAGGCGAGACAAAACACTTATGCATATTATATCTCTTCAGCACTCTGTCTATGTATGCCTTTTGTGATAAACCTAAGGCTCTTTTGGACCTATCTCAGTAAATTTCAATGCTCAAAACATAAGTGGCTTCACCAAGATCCTTCATATCGAAATTTGAGGAAAGAAATCTTTTGGTTTCAGACGGCATATCCTTATCGCTGCTGGCCAATAAGATGACATCTATATAAAGTACTAAGATGGTGTATCTACTCCCCTTAAACTTAGTGTATATGCAATTGTCCACTTCATTTTCTTTAAACCCAATTTTTCTAATAATTTCATCAAACTTAAGATACCATTGCCTAGACGCTTGCTTTAATCCATAAATTGATTTCTTAAGCCTACATCCTATATGTTCCTTGCCTTCCACCATAGAACCTTTCGGTTGAGCCATGTAAACGTTTTCATGCAAGTCTCCATTTAGGAATGCAGTCTTAACATCCATCTGATGTAGCTCTAGATCGTTATAAGCCACAAGCACCAAGACAATTCGAAATGAGTCTTTAGATGAGATAGGCGAGAAGGCATCATTATAATTAATCCCCTGTCTTTGTGAGAAGCCTTTTGCTATAAACCTTTCTTTAAACCTTTCGGCATTTCCCTTAGAGTCATGTTTGATTTTGTAGACCCATTTACAACCTACTGTTTTGACCTTGTTAGAAATTTCTACTAAGTCCTATACATCATTGGTGCTTATAGACTTTAATTTATCCTGCATGGCTTCAAGCCACTTAGATAAATGTTTACTCATCATTGCCTCCTTATATGAGATAGGGGTCCTCTACCTTCCCTATGTTATTTACATCCTCATTCATGTAAATAACATAGTTATTCAGGATGGCAGACCTTCTTTCTCGCTATGATCTCCTTATAGGTTCATTAGCTACAACAGGGGGCTGTTGAGGCTCATCATTATGAGGATCATTACATGCAACATTAGTTATTTCTGAGTCCTCAACAGAGGGTGCAGCCATAGTGTTTTCAACTAGGGGTGCAGCCTCCTAGGCCACAGGAAAAACAGTCTCATGAATCATAGGTGACGGAATAAAATCCCGCACCTCCTCAAGGTCTATTTTCCTGGGCTCCAAGCTCCCACTAATTTCAGCATTCTCTGAGAATATTGCATGCCTCGTATCGAAAAACTTGGTGGTACGATCTGGACAATAAAATCGATACCCTTTGATCTATCGGGATACCCAATAAAATGGCAAACTAATTGTCTTAGATTTAATTTTCCAATATGTGGATTGAAGACTTTAGCTTCAGCAGGACAGCCCTATACGCGTAAGTATTTTAAGCTTGGCTTTTTCCCAATCCATAATTCATAAGGTGTTTTCATGACTGATTTACTAGGAACCTGATTAAGTATGTGGACAGCTGTCTTTAATACTTCCATCCATAGGCTAACTGGTAAATTGGAATGGCTGATCATACTACGCACCATATCTATAAGGGTATGATTTCTTCTTTCAGCCACACCATTTTGCTAAGGTTCATCAGGTGTTGAATATTAGGCCACGATGCCATTTTCTTGAAGAAACTTAGCGAAGGGACCAGGGATCTGCCCGTAAGGGGCATGCCTCCCGTAGTATTCTCCCCCTCGATTAGACCTTACTATCTTAATCTTTAGGTTAAGACGATTTTTCTACTTCAGCTTTGAATATTTTGAATTTATCTAGGGATTCAAATCTATCACGAAGAGGAAAGATATACCCATAGCAGGAGAAATCGTCAGTAAAGGTAATGAAGGAGTCATACCCTTCTATATATGTCACAGGAAAATGACCACAGATATCTGTGTGGATTAATTCTAAAGTACCGTGCTTCGTGTGGCACCTTTCTTAATTTGTTTGACATATTTGCCATTATTGCAATCAATGCAGTGATCAGAATCATTAAAGTTTAAGGGGTGGAGTATCTCTTCCTTAATGAGACGCTCCATTCTCCCTCTTGAAATGTGGTCTAAACGACAATGTCACAATTTCGTCGAAGTCTCATCACTACATCTTTTGCACTTGTTTGGAACATCACACACATTATCACATACATCGGAGAGAGGAAGCATATAAAGCTTGTCTTGTCGGATGGCAAGACAAACATTATTTGACTTAAACGTTATTACACACTGATTATTTCCAAAAACAAAACAGTAGCCAACATCATCTAATAAAGCAACTGAAATCAAATTCCTCCTTATGGAGGGTACATAAATGACATTATTAAGCTGAAGTCTAAAACCACTCTCCAAAGCTAAGGAGATAGACCCAACAGCTTTGACTTCAGCCTCATTTCTGTTCGCCACCCTGATTCTTTCTCTCCCCCTTTGGAAGGGTTCTCTTTATACTGAATCCCTATAATGAATTAGAAATGTGCACAGTATCACCTGAGTCAATCCACCAAGAATCTGGTGAATAGTCAGCATAAAGAGATTCATCAACAAAAGAGATAACGTCATTACCCTTCTTGGCAAGCCACTTAAGGAAACCCACACAGTCCTTTTGATAGTGCCCCTCCTTTCCATAGAAGTTGCACGCGTTGTTCTTCTTAGGAGATGTGGGGTTAGTGCCCTTAGATTTGTTAGGCTTAGGTGAGTTATTGGGCTTCTTTTTGGGCCTGTTATCACCTTGGCCCTTTATCTTGTTGGAGCCAACCTGATGCACACTGTCCCTTTTGTCGGCCTTTACTCTGTCCTCTTCTTAGACACACATGGCTATTAAATCACTCATACTCCATTTATCTTTCTGAGTGTTGTAATTAATTTTGAATGGAGTATACTCAGGGGGCAGAGAGGTCATTATGAAATGAACCAAAAAATTATCTGAGATAGGCATGTCCAAACCTTTCAGCTTAGAGGACATGTCCATCACTGACATGATATGCTCTCTAATACCCTCGGGGCCATCATACTTTGTTGTTAGCAGCTTCTGGATGAGAGTACTAGCATAAAATTCGGAAGAGCCCTTAAAGTGCTCCTCTACCTTAGTTAAGTACTCCTTCGCCTTCTCTGAGTCAGGGATCACTTCCTTAATAGCAGGCGAGATGCTGCTCTTCATGATCATTAGGCTCATGCGGTTAGACCGCTCCCACTTAGCTGCATCATCATCATATTCCTTTTTCTTTGCAGCATAATCATCAACAGTAGTTGCAGGGGCAGTGGGAGCTGTAGCATGCAATGCATAATCAAGGTCTAAATAGCCAAGGACAATCTCAATGGAATCTTTCCATGCAGGAAAATTGGTCCCAGTCAGCTGTTCAATCCCCTTAATGGTGGCAGCAATGTTGGACGGATCAACAACTGAATTTAAAAGACATGGCACAATTTAAAAATATAAAATAATACATAGCATGATTTTAATCTATGTTGGTACAATTAAATACATGCGAACAAAATTATTGTTCCAATTCATATCACCGTTGCGTAGAAAATAAAAAAGAACAATAACATTAAACTTGACACATAATTATAAATTAACGTTGGTCAAAATTATAATTATGAGTCACTCATAAAATTAACATCGTAAATCTCCAATTAAAATTTCTCGTTGGTTCCATTTTAATTAGAGACAAATATTAATTTCAGGAAAATTGTGCCATTTAACAGAAATAAGCATCAATTTTAATACATAATTATTGGGCAAAACATTAACAAAATTAGTGCACATAAATTGGAAAATATTATTTACTGAGAAATGCACCGGAAAATAATTAAATGATAATGTTCATAATGGCACAAAAAATGTGCTTGGCTCGGCTCGCCGCGACGCCTGACCATTAAGCATCTTGCGACCAGTGTGCCGCATTATCTTCTGCTGAGGGGCGGTGCCCATCAGATCTGATCCGACAGGTCGCGACGACGCCGTCTGTCGACGATTTGCGTCGGCAATGTATTTTATGGGGCAATGCGAGAGATCATAACTACGATGGTAGCACAGGGAGCCGAATTTATACAGGTTCGGGCCCTCGGGACGAGGTAATACCCTACTCCTGTGCTCATGGATTGTATTATGGTGGAAACTGATGATGATTATAAGATGTGGGACTGGATGTCGAACTAGGGGCCCCGGACCCCCTTTATATAGTGTAGGGGGTTGGGTTACAGATAGAATCCCTAATTCGCGTATGGAAGATACAGATATAACCGATCCGGCTACGCCTATATCCATGTATTCAAGTAGGAGACGAGTTCGTTTCTTTGTAGATCATATCAAGCTGCGCCAGCCTCCAAGCCTGCCTTCTGGAAGGCCCAGTTGACTCGGCCCAAGGAGGTGGTACGTCCAGTAATGTATCTTCGGATACCTAGGGCCCATGTTTTCCACACCGCCTGGAACAAAAATAGCCGGCCACACTCCCGAACCCTAATCCTTCCCGATTTCTCTACGCAGATCCGACGGGCCGCAACCAAGGTTCCAAAAATCGTTTTCATACGGAAAATCGTTCCCCGGTGATTTTCGGTTTGCCGCGGCAAATCGCAATTTATCGAACAAAATTTGGGATTTGAAATTTGAATCACAAATTGCTTGCCGATAGTGCAAAAACCGATCGATTTTTCGGCAAATCGGGCAGAAATCGCGGCAAATCGATCGGCAATACCGGTAAATCGCGGCAAATCGGTCAAAAGGGCAAATCGATGGTTTTTTCGGCAAATCGATGGAATTAGTCGGTAAATCGTTCGGTCTAACCGACAAACCGAATGGGCGGTGTGATAAAATGGTAAAAATATATATGGTGTGAAAAATCTTAAAAATTAATTTAAAAATAGGAAAATGGTTAGAGCATGACTTTTTGTAATTATGTAACATTTAAGCAACATTTGAAATTATTAAAAAAATCGATTTGAAACTTTGTATGGTACGGAAAAATGGTAAAAATTGATTTAAAATTATGTAAATGGTAGGCATGACTTTTGGTAATTATTTAACATTTAGGCAACATTGAAAATTATGTAAAATGTTAGCAAATGAAATATTTTGGCATGACCTTCGAGATGACATAACATAGGAAATGAATTTTTTGAAAATTTCAGCATGACCTTTGCTAAATTCGTATCTATTTCACGAAACAATTCATTGCATAGATAAATTCATATATACATATGAGTCATACGCTAATGGGCCAAGTTGGGCCGTCCCTTTTTTAATTTTTCATGATTTTAATTCAAATTTGCACACGAATCCGGCTTTGTTTTTGATTTTTTTCACCATTGTGTTTATAAATGGATCTACAATTTTTACGAATTTTATGGGATTTTTTTAATTTTTTAAATTCAAATCACATTTTGAATTTGCTTAGCGGTTTGCCATTGCCGAACCAGCTCGATACGTCGATTTGCCGCGGCAGATCGTCGATTTGCCGAGGCAAGTGGAACCTTGGCCGCAACGACGCCGCCCAGAACAAAAACAGCCGGCCGCACTCCCGAACCCTAATCCTCCCCGATTTCTCTACGCCACGACTGAGAGAGAGGCAAGACGATGACGGTGGCATGGTGGAACTCCTCGTTGGCGCACGCGTGCGGCGCTCATCCGCAGCGCATGGCTCTGCTGAGTCGCTTTGCTGCGTCGTACGTGAGAATCGACGACCGAGCGGAGGAGAACATCAGGCGCGAGCAGCAGAGGAGCAGGCATGGTGGCGCCGACGCCGGCCGCTGCGAGGCATGTCAGCAACGCCTAGGGCTCGGATAGGCGCGCCGACGGCCATGGATCAACAGGTACATCCAAAAATCCGACCAGGTTTGACTCGATTTGGGTAGCTAGGGTTTTGGGATTTGGGGAAAATTGGGGATTTCTTCGGATACAACTAATTTGAGCTTTCTTCTTGCTTTTCCCCAGAAATTAACTGAGTTTTCCTTGCGGATCTGAGTTGAATTTCCTTAATCCGAGTCTTAAATTAAATGGGGAATTCAAAAAAAAGGTTCATGATTTGCCCAAATCTCCTCCTAATTTGCTACCCGAAGCCCAATAGAATAAAACTTAGTGCTAACAGAGAATGATTAGGGGCTAATCATCAACAATTAAAACAAATCCAAACTTAATTAACCACTAAACATGATTAACCGAGGCAATTAACAAGCAACGGTGATTAACTAGGTTCAAGATTAGGCTAAGTTTGCTCTGATACCAACTGTTAGAGTTAACCTTAGGGCTAAATGACATTAATCTTAGCCTAATGACATGAACACCTAGATTAAGTGTGGAAATCGGTGAGTTACCACTGCTTATTGGTGCCATCGATTAGGGATGGGTTTAGGCTTTAAGAAGCCTGCTTGGCCGATGATCCGGTGTAGAAAACCGTAGAGGACGCAGGGAGTTGGTAGCCGTGACGTCCTCACGCGTCTTGCAGTGGTGGCAGTCTTCCCATTGCTGCTAGCGCTCCTCGGGATCGGTTGGGGCTTTAGGAAATGTAGAAAAGGAGCTGGACTCGCCGGAAAAAAAAAACCCTTGAGAAGCCGACCCTGTTCCTATTTAATATAGCGCTATGCAACAGGAGGCCTCAACCAACAGTTGGTTGTGCGTCCTCGATCAGGACGCGAGTAAAGAGAAAGGTGGTTAGCCACCCCGGTGACTCGGGCTAAGCAGTTAGCCTCGAGATCAAACCAACAGTTACAAGTACTGCCTTGAGTCCTCATGAGTCATGAAAGCAACACCACGAGGCCATGGTTCGTTGTAACCAAACTGCACCTTGCTTCACTGATCAGCTCTTGACAGCAACTTTTTTTAACCAAATTAACATCTATCTCATGTAACTTATGACAGGTAGTGTGTCCTAATCTTGCACCATCTCTGCCTGTCGGATCGCTCTCGCATTGTCTTCTTCTTCCTAGCTTACTGATAGCAACACTTAATTCACATGATTAACAATATATATAGCTAGACAATGCATGCATGCATGCAGCCAGGACTATTATTTTCGCAGGACCTGCACTGGCCTTATTAAGGCAAACACTAAAGGAGATCGATCTAGCTACAATAGCGCTATTCAAATAGATAGAGATACTCACGCGTGGTAAAATTATTGCAATCGCTGTATATATGAAGTGAAAAGACTGCAGGATCGATGTTGAACATGCATGCAAAAGATGGAAGAATATATGCACCATGATATATATTCAACTCCACCTGAAACCGAACAGGTAATTAATTTAGAGGTAGACCTTTCATTTAGAAGAACATGATATATTTTTGTAACTTAAAAGGGTCAAGGTCTCACTGACATATAGTTGCTTACCTTACTTTACAAGTGATATAAAGCTGCATTGAGCCGTATCACTCATGTATGTGCGCCCATTAGTAGGAGTCGACCAAAAGCTTGAGCTCGGCCAGCTACTCAAGCTCAACTTCAATTTGAGCTGAGCTCGAGTTCGGTTCAAGTTGAGCTCGAGCAGCTCAATCGACCGAACTCGATCTGACCCATGTCTCATTCTTCCTCCTTCCCAACCGTCAATGTGGGCTCTTCCCGTACCCCGGTGTCCCCACATGCCCCAACGGCCCACCCGACCACACACTGTCTGCCTATCCCCAAGACCTAAGTCCTCAACCCCACCCTGATGCCCAACTATCCACCCCTCCCCTCCGCTCCCCCACCCCCCCTACCCTATGTGCCACCGCCCCAGGCTCTAGTTTGCCCCTCTCCTTCCTAGCTCCTCTCCACCATCCTCCCTAATCAGCCAAAGCCCCGACTTCCCATGAGCGTCGCCCTCCTCGCCTTGAGCTCGTCGGCTTGTCGCCCTTGTTGTCCTCCCCATCTGTAGCAGATACTGACCATCGTGTCGAAGCTCGTCGTCATCGCCTTCTCCAAGCGCTCAAGCCATCTCCTCCAAGCATTGCCATTGCACCACCTCCTTCGAGCCTCATCATTGGGCCACACCCTGCGTAGAAGTGGACTACACCACTGCCACTGCTTGTTTGTGCCCCAATCTCACTGCTTTGGCTGCCCGATCTCATTGTCCCTCTACACCCCGAGCACCGCTGACCTATCACCTCACCTCCAATGACATATAAGCTAGTCCAGCTCAAAAGCATGATTCAAGCTCGAGGTCGAGCTCTCCTCCATGCTCGAGATAGGTTTGAACGAAGCCTGAGTCGAGCTCTGTCTTGAGTTGAGCCCGAGTCAAGTTCTAGCCCAACCAAGCTCGAGCTTAGAAGCTCACTCAGGCTTGGCTCGAATCCAGCCCTATCCATAACCATAGGAATTAAAGAGCATGTACGTATTTTACAGTGGCTTGCTGGCGTGATGGTCATGATCATACTAGAAGATATATTGCATAGACAGCGCCATGGATCATATGTGAGCTCTCACTCACTATCCAATTGATCAACCAGCCCAAGCTAGAGCATGTTTGACGGGTCGTCATCGAAGCCCTTGAACCCTTCCATCCATCCAATTAGCTACGGCCCGGTGCAATTCGTGCAAGGAAGCACCTTATGTGAGCTAGCTATACTGCTATAGGGGCTGCTGTGCAATGTGTGGTTGGAAGCCGTCTACCTTTACATACTGTTGTGATCACTATCCAACCCACATGACACCGAAGTTTCAACAAGTTTTAGTTTTTACGAAGGCGGTATACAAAACTAGGGTCTGAAACCAGCGCAAATTCAAACTTTAAGATTAAAATTCAAAATTGGAAAAATATAAAAAAATTTCCACTTGGAACCACTTGGTTTTCGATGGAAAGTTTTTTTTGGCATGCTAAATGTTCTGTTTACATGAACTTTAGGAGCTTCATAACGCTTGGTTCTATTTAGTTCTAGGAACTTTGGAAATCGGCTATTAGATTTTTGAGAAAGGGATTTATGAAGCTAAAGTATTTGACTTTTATAAATGGTTTAAACTGCTTATATATCTTAATCTTATATTACCACAAAATTAAAGCCGGCATACCCATCCTACTCCTCCCATGATACCTCTATTACCTCGTACTACCTCTCAAAAGCTGTAAAAAGGCTCTAATCTTAACTATAAAAAGTTCTAGTTACCTGGTAATGGTATGCTAGAAATTTTGCATTCAAACCCTTGAGGTTTACTGTTTTACGTAGCATCTCTTTCTTATCTTTTCGTATTACACCCACCAGTTTCTTTGTTTTTACTATTATGTCATAGCGAAGCAGGAACATTGAACTAGTATCAAAGAAAGTAGTCTCTCCTGCTCTCTCTACTAACCATCCCATTCTTATCTTCGGTACCAACTCCCTGACTCTCCCAAATAATTTCTTTTCTCCGTGCCGTATGATATATTGGTATGTATGTCCTGACCCCAACACAAGGAGAGGCTGCTGTGCGTATTTGAAGAAAAGTGGCCTTAGGAATATGAAAGATTGGGTCTCTAATTTCTTGACAGACAACTCGACAATTCAGAAAACTGTCCTAGCAGTGACCTGCTGGCATATTTGGGATGCTCGTAATGACTCCAAGAACAACGGCTCTAGTTGGCACCCGCGTCGGGTGGCACAAAGAATTATTGCTTATGTTGAATTGATCATGCAGAACGGCTCTAATTCTTCGACGACCTCTGGGTCTGCTGCTGCCCGTCCCCAGCTGTCTGGCTGGTGTCCCCCTCCAGCAGACACGTTGCTCGTCTCCACGGATGCCGCTATCTTCAGGAATGAGCAAATGGGGCTGGGCATTTTATTTTGGGATCATCAAGGGAACTGCGTACTGGCGTGCCATGAGCTGCTCTCTGGGAAGGCTAGCCCCGAACTTGCTGAAGCTTTAGTTATTCGCCTAGCTCTAAAACTGGCGGCTGAAGATGGGGTTCAGAAGGTGATTTTGGCATCTGATTGTCTCTCGGTTATCCAGCGCATCAACTTTTCGATGAGAGATCGTTCTGGAATTGGTTCGGTTATGAAAGACATTAAAAATTTGGCAACCTGTTTTAATTCCTTCTTGTTTAAGCATGTAAACCGGCTGGCAAATGTTGTTGCCCATGTCTTAGCTCATGTTGCTGAACACTATGGTTGTTTTACTGTTCTGATGTTATTTAATCTATAAAGTCTAGTTAACCTCAAAAAAAAAAAAAACACAAGGAGAGGCTGCCCATGGTTAGCGGCCAAAACAACGATACGGTCATACTCTTCCTGCTGCAGTGTTGCCGGCTTGCGGCCTTTCCTCTCTCTTGTACAAGTCCCCTCTCTCTGACTCTCTGGGGCTAGCTTAGGAGGATAATTAGCAGATTTTTTGTTGTATTTTTTTGTGTCCCCCTGTTGCTGGATCTGTGAATGCATCCATACATGCATCTCTACCTGCCCACAAGAACAATGTTGGGAACCCTTGTGGATGTGCTTCTGCTCTGAGTCTGACCTGAACCTGGTGAGGTGCTGCTCTGCTCATTGATTGGATCTGTTAGGGTAGAAGCAGGACCACAGAAAGAAAGAAAAACTAAAACTGGTTCTCTTTAATCTTACAAATCTGCTTCTGCTGCTGCAAGATCAGTTGCTGGATTGATTTGTCGCAAAAGAAAGAAAACAATTATGACCATGCACGTTGATGATGAGGAGCAAGGATTGAACTGCACGGATCTTTCTTTGCAATAGGTAAAAATTCTTTCCCCTCCCATCTTCTTCTTGATCCTCCTCCTTCCCATCACATCACTTTGCATTTCTTGCCCTACCAACCTTTTCATGCTTAGATTAAAATTCTTTGCACTACATCTGCCTGCCGATGCCGATTTGTTGTTAGAATCACTACCAAAGATTTTATCTTGCTGCTTACAATCACAAATCCTTTCTTCCTTCTTTCCTTCCTACTCGATTCCATTCCCCCCACTCCCCGATCCGCACGCAACGCAAGGTGCGAACCCTAGCCAGGCTCCAGCACACCTGCGTCGGTGCGTCCGCCCTAAAATTGCTTCTTGCCTTTTGCGCATCTGCTAATGCTACCTTCTTGTGAGTTGTATTCCCTAATTTTGCATAACTGCTGGGCTGGGTGCTGCCGGCATCTAAGATTATTCATTTCTTGCCTTCATTATTGATAGCAAGACAGAAGACTTGATTTTTTGCCTTGATTAATTTGATGATTATTGATTTGGTGCGCTAGTTACTGCTGATCAGTGCTCTTGTATAATTGTATTGTTGCATCATAATTGAAAATGTGTATCGATTTTGCTATAATGGTGTGATATTTTTAGTTGACCTATGTTCCATCTCCATGTCAATGCAAGACGCAAAACATTATCGTGCGGTTTCGGTGCTTAACTAAGCTTTTTGTTTAACACAACAATACGCAATATGATTTACTCTCTCCTATTAGCTCTAAAGCAGAGAACTATGCTAAGTTATTGTGGTTGCCTTGGTTCGTTAATGGTGGACCTTTTTGTATGGTCAGCTCTACTTTTTTTATCCTACGGAGATAATTTATTTCATAATGTCCTCCTAATCGAAGGTTATTTCTTTTGATGTAGTAATGATGGGGACAGAGTGCATAACTGCCACACTCAGCGAGGATCCTGAACCGTCAATTCCACCTGGATTTGGACCTTTTGCTGTCCTTGCATTGCGGGGAGTCCAAAACAATGTCCAACCTGCTGATGCTCATTCTAGTACTGTTCAAGTATTACCGAGCATCAAGAAAGACTTCGAATCTTTGGAATGTCAATCCAGTCCAGCCCTGTGTCAGAATGACACACCTTGCAGTACTTCTGGGAGTGATACATGTAGGAAATCGCTGCGTAACAGACCTCCAATAGACTATAGCCGCTTTGACCATATCTCAGATGAAGATTCTGATATTGAAGTAGCAGAAAAGGTTGTACTTGCTGAAATGCTTTTTCATTATTTCATCTCCAACCACCTGAAATTCATCATGATTTAATGTGTTCCACAATATCACTCCATTCTTTGGACAGGGTGTAAGTTCAGTGAGACGCAGACAACAATTACCTAAAGGAGTAATACGAGGATGTGCAGATTGTGGTGACTGTCAAAAGGTTTGAATTCTTCTGCCAACTTGTTGTATTACTCACATGTATCTAATTAACCCTTTATGAATAAATTGTTGTCTTGGCTTATACGACATCGCATCATGCAGGTTATTGCAAGATGGAATCCAGCTGGTGCACGCAGGCCTGTTCTTGACGAGGCTCCTGTTTACCATCCAACTGAGGAGGTACCTTTCCTCTTGCTCACTGCTGTATCATATTGTATCTAGTACTGTAACCATACTGAATTTATTCACATGCCTCAATCATATGATATGTTGTCTCATTGATCAGGAATTTAAAGACACACTGAAGTACATCGAGAGTATACGGCCAATGGCAGAGCAATATGGGATTTGCCGTATTGTTCCACCACCTTCGTGGAAGCCTCCATGCCAGCTTAAAGAGAAGAATACGTGGGAAAGCTCAAAGTTTTCTACACGGGTTCAAAAGGTTGACAAGCTCCAAAATCGTAAATCATCCAAAAAGAGCAGAAGAGGTGGAATGATGAAGAAGCGGAGAAAGCTTTCAGAGCCAGAAGAAAACAATAATATTAGTTACAGTCAAACTGGGATGCAACAAAACCCAGAGAGATTTGGATTTGAACCTGGACCAGAGTTCACATTACAGACATTTCAGAAGTACGCAGATGACTTCAGCGAGCAGTATTTTAGGAATGATACATCCATGGATTTGCTACCATCAGTAGAAGATATTGAAGGCGAGTATTGGCGCATAGTTGAAAGGCCCACAGAAGAGATAGAGGTACCAAACTTTTCTTAGCAAAGAAAACCCATGTCCTTTCGAATTTATAGCTCAATTCAAACTTGGAAAATGTGCATGCTATTGATCATAAGTTAGCATAAGTGTTCTTACTTAAGCTGTGCTGTATATGCTTCATGATTTGCATGTGCCATGTAGTGCTACATAGCCATAGAACTTCCATACGTGATTCTTTAGGACCAAGTGTAGCACTTAAGTGTTATATACATATACCATATGTTTTTCTTCTTAACTTATCAGAAGATTTATTATCATGTAGGTGATATATGGCGCTGATTTGGAGACAGGAACTTTTGGCAGTGGTTTTCCAAAGTTATCTCCTGAGATAAAATCTGATGTCAAGGATAAATATGCACAATCTGGCTGGAATCTAAACAACTTGCCTAGGCTGCAAGGTTCAGTTCTTTCTTTTGAGGGTGGTGACATTTCTGGTGTTTTAGTGCCTTGGGTGTATGTTGGCATGTGCTTTTCATCATTCTGCTGGGTAAGAAAATTGTCATGTTGCTTATCATGACTATTTCTGCTCTAGTTTGTGCTTCATCTTTTAGATTATCCAAGCTTGATAATGTCGTATGCTGAAATTTCTTACACTGCATTGTGTTCTGTCTGCTAACAGCATGTTGAAGACCATCACTTATACTCATTAAATTACATGCATTGGGGTGCCCCGAAGATGTGGTATGGAGTTCCAGGAAAGGATGCTGTGAATTTGGAGTCTGCAATGAGGAAACATCTGCCAGACTTGTTTGAGGAGCAACCTGATTTGCTTCACAACCTGGTGAGTGTTTTTCTATTGATTGGCAATTGCTAGTTATAGTAATAACACTGAATAAGGGCATCTATTCTGCGATTACTACCCCAAACCCACACACCACAACGCCGCCCCCCCCCCCCCAAAATAGGTTTAAGTGTTTAATTCGGGGTGTGGCAGTGTGGCATACAAAATGCATTTGTATAAGATTATGCTGTGATAATGTTACAATGAACAAATAGATGTTTTCCCTGTGTTGTACAAAAAAGGTTTTTGTTCTTATATCCATCCTTTTCCTACTGCAATCCTGTCAGGAAATTGTTTCACCAACTGATACATTTCTTGGAATTTTCCTGCTTTCCCTATGTCACCACATAAAACTCCTACCTTAGAAATCTTTCCAAGGAAAAGCCCCCTTGTGAAAAAACATACTAGCACATGGACTGCATGTGTACGTAGTAATGAAATGGTATATCTGAATAATATAGCATTGTCAATATGGCATGGTGGCTTATCTGTGGTATATATTTGGTAAAGTTTGCACAAGTTGCCTTTTGTAGTACATATGACATTCATGAATCACATTGGCAAGGTAGTTTTTCTAATGACAATTGCAACTTCTTATGCAGGTTACTCAGTTTTCACCTTCACTGCTTAAATCTGAAGGGGTACAAGTGTACCGTTGTGTTCAGCATGAGGGCGAGTTTGTCCTGACATTCCCCAGAGCATACCACGCTGGTTTCAATTGTGGCTTCAATTGTGCAGAAGCTGTTAATGTGGCACCTATTGATTGGTTGCCAGTTGGTCATAATGCTGTAGAGATTTACCGCGAACAAGCTCGGAAAATAACTATTTCTCATGATAAGCTGTTGTTGGGTACTGCAAGAGAGGCAATTAGAGCTCAGTGGGATATCCTGTTCCTCAAGAGGAATAATGCTGAAAACTTGAGGTGGAAAAGTGTATGTGGACCTGATAGCACTGTATGCAAAGCACTTAAGGTAAATGCCAGTTACAATATTTATAATTTTGTTCATTTAAAACTTGAAATCTTATATTTTTGAAACTTCCCTGTGTAGGCACGAATCGAGATGGAGTTGATACAGAGGCAAAATTTATGTTCTCCATCTCAGTCTAGGAAAATGGATGCTGAGTTTGATTCCACTGACAGGGAGTGTGCTTTGTGCTACTATGATTTGCATCTTTCTGCTTCTGGCTGTCCATGTTGCCCAGAAAAATATGCTTGCCTTGTACATGCAAAGCAGCTTTGCTCATGTGACTGGGACAAAAGGTTCTTCCTATTCCGCTATGATGTCAATGAGCTAAATATTTTAGCTGATGCTTTGGGGGGGAAGTTGAGTGCCATTCATAGATGGGGTGTCTCTGATCTTGGATTAAGTTTGAGCTCATGTGTCAAAAGAGAAAAGATCCAGGATTCCAAGACTGTTCGCAGATCAACCGATGGTCCTAGAAGGTCCTACATGTCACAAGCGTCAACAGTATCCTTGGTACCTTCGTTTGTTTGCAATGAACAAAAAGATAAAGGAAATAAGATGCTGAGCTTAGCTAGTTCGGAGACAAATAATACTTGCCCTTCTGTAGAGCAAATGAAACTGGAAAATGTTTCACAATTAAAGAAGCCATGTGTGAAGAATGAATTATCCTGTCCAACAAACAATGATACCAGTAGATTGCAATGTAATGGAGGGTTTGGAGGCAACAAAAGATCTGCACCAAGCTTGTCAGTTTCTTCTAGCCAGACATCTTCCAACATTGTGACAAGACCCTTGCATACTTCAAGTGAATCCATGAGAAGTGTGCATGGCTTGACAGTACTGAAGGGGACTAGAGAACCGTCTTCTCAAATTGGAGACTGCAGATCATCACCTGGTGAGCATCATAACAGGCCAACAATGATGATTCATGATGGATCCCACATGAAGCCTGGTTTAGAAAGCTCAAACAGTTCTAGTAGGTTGATGCCATCTGACTGTAATGCAACTCCGTGTCACTCATACAAGGATCATGTACTTGCAACACCAGAGTCTAATGCCTTGGTAATGACTGAGAAAGGCAGCAGCCAGGTCCACACTGCCTCAAGCCAGCAGTTTGTGAAAACTATTTCAAGAACGCAAAGTACGTCACAGGAAGCATCAAGTAATGTCTCTGCTTCAAAGCCACTCATAGATCCTTCTGTTGCGAAAAATCAATACAGGGATTTTAGTTCAAGCAGTCCCCATCTTGGACATCTTACTTTTGGTAATCAGCAACCAAATGACGGATGGATTCAAAGAAAATCTGAATCTGTATCTACCGTAGAAGTTAGAGCTAGGGGGCATCCAGCTGCCTTAGCACAACCTTCTGTTGAAATTCACAACAGGAATGGAGGTGCACAGAGGGGTCCTCGCATAGCCAATGTTGTGCACCGATTCAAATGCTCTGTTGAACCTTTGGAAATTGGTGTTGTGCTGTCAGGAAGATTGTGGTCTTCAAGCCAAGCAATCTTCCCTAAAGGTTTGTTTTTTCATGGCTATAATTGGCATACCTCTGTATCTTTCAGTTTTTGTCAATGTTGAAGAGTTCCAGTTATTGCTATTCAATAATGTTTATTTGATTTATGGTAATTTTCTCAATAGATAGCTTCTGCACATTTGATTTCTATTACAATTCGGTCTCTTTTTTTGTACTTCCATTATTATAAATCTCTTTGTAAATGCAGGGTTTAGAAGCAGAGTAAAATACTTCAGCATTGTGGATCCAATGCAAATGGCATACTACATATCTAAAATATTGGATGCTGGGCTGCAGGGACCTCTTTTTATGGTAAATTTCAGTTTTGTGTGCCTTCTATATACCTGTTATCCGGCATCTTGATATACATTGCTTGATGGATTTGCAGGTTACTGTAGAGAACTGTCCAGGTGAAGTTTTTGTCAATATGTCTCCTACCAAGTGCTGGAACATGGTTCGAGAGAGGTTGAACATGGAAATACGGAGGCAACTCAGTATGGGAAGGCCTAACCTTCCTACGCCGCAGCCTGCAGGATCAATTGATGGTCTTGAAATGTTTGGTTTTTTATCACCAGTGATAGTTCAGGTGAATACGTTGTATAGGCAATGGCAAGGCTTTTTTACCATTCTAATTTATGCACTTAACAGTGAATCCTGAAAACCTTCATGGCGCATGGTTTTTCAAGATTGCTTTATTGCATGAACGATTGACACTAGTGTGCCTGCACTTACCAGGCTTGTTAGGCGTGTAGTTGGTCACCTACAGCTTGTCCTTTTTTCTGTCAATTTGTTGGAGCCATAGGTTACTCAGCGGCATTTGTGTAACTTAAACCATGTTTCAATCCCTTACAGGAAATTGAGGCGCGAGATAGAGATCGCATCTGCACAGAGTACTGGAGATCCCGGCCCCATGCTTCCATTGAGGATTGTGACAGTCGGCATATGTTACCTCTAGATCCACCACATATCGCCCTGAAGGGGCTCTTCCAGAGGGCTAACCGTGATGAACTGCGAGCTCTGCGAAGTTTACTGACGAGCAATAGCAATATGGATGAAAGCTCCAGGCAGCAGGCTGCCCATATTCTTGATGAAGAGATTGCAAAGCAATGGTGCTGACGAGAGTAAATACTGCCTCTCTCACTCTCGCTCTCTCGCCGGGATCAAGCAGTTTTAGCTCTGAGGATTGCCTCTTCCGTTGCCAGCCATCATGCCCATTCTTTTCATTCTTGTGTCCGTTCCATACCCCCACAAGATTTGCCAACTTTTAGCTGATGCTTTGGATAACAGCTCATTGACTGACCTGTGTACATACAGATACATCTTCGTTCCTAAATGTTAACCAACTTGTGTTATACTGTTGCTGCCTCAAAACGCTCAAACGGTGTTGTGCAGCTGTGCTGTGAAGGTTTGAGGCAAATCTGCGATAGAATGCAATGCAGGGAGAAGAATTTTGGTTGTCCTGCGAAATCAGCTGATCGGTTTGCGTATCGGAAATGTGCAATTGCAGTGCCAGGGTTGTAGATGCTTTAGGATGAGTTTGTCAGCAAATAACTACTATTTCATAAGATGTTACCAAACGTTACTACTTTAAGGGCTGTTCTCTTTGGTGCAAACTCAATATTTGATGCAAACTCACTATTTAGTGCAAACATGCAAACCACAAACTAAGGTCATTAGATCCTTGTTGGATGGTTTTGACATGGAGAGGTGGAATTCTCTCTCCCACTTAGGAAATGTTTTAGGAAAACCCCTGAAATTTTCTTCTCCCTACTAAATTTTTCATCTCATAATGTCCCTTCTCCCCAGTCCTCCATACGGATGGTTCCAAGCATCTCATCCTGACTAATGCATGCTCTCGAAACAGTTGATTAAGTTTAAAGTAGCCCTTATGTGACTTTGATAATTAATGATAAATACTAATTGATGATAAATGTTTTTAACAATCATTTATTAACTAATTTTTTTAAGACTAATATACTATTTGATGCTATTTCTTTAATCTCTATTCAGATATAAAGAATTATTTATCCAAGTAAGGTATGCATTGCAAATGTACTGAATGTTTGATTCAATGCCTGATTAATAAAAAACTCCATATGAGACTAACTTACTTATTATTGATTTGTTTTAATCTCACAAATAAAGGAAAAATATATGTTTAATAGTAAAATTGAGTCCTCTTTTGAAAGGGGTCAGGTGGACCGATGTGGTCTAGCGGATCGAGGGCGGCCGGACCAAGGAGTTCCGGTGGAATATAGCCTGTTGGACCAAGGCAGTCTGGCATGGCCGAACCGCCCCGCTGGATCACCGTCCAGTGAGGTTCGGTCCGGGTCCAACGGCCGAACACCTCGCGGTATTTTGATCTTTGGAGGTCGTCCTGAGCTCGGATGGAAAAAAAAAAATTATACATAAAAGTTGTAGAGCATTTCGAGACGCATCTTTTTAGTATTATGGATTTTTTCATTTGATCACTGTATGATTTTATATAAATTAATTTGTGTGCTGCTATGCTCTGAAAGATGCTAAAAATTGTACTTTCATGTTAGGTTGTTAGGTAGCTTTGAGCTCTTGTTTAGCATTGTGTTTATTGTTCATTCATTAAGGCTTTGTGTTAGCACAGGTGGTTTTTAGACTAATATGGATCAGCTGAAATCAATATGATTTGAATCGATAGCTATATGCATTGGATTATAATATAAACATATTTTGGCATCTTCTTACCTTGTGCATTATGATCTAGTGTTCTATTCATAAGATGCACTCATTTGTAGTCTTATTCTATAACAAGTGTTTCCCATACATGATGATCTTTATTTCAAAACAATTATAGTGCTTAAATGGTAAAGCCTATCAAACTTACTAATCTTCTATTGAGTTTTTGGGAATAATAACTTTCATGAGTAATGTGAAGAGTATTAGGTCCCATCAAGGTGAATGACGACTAAGTGACAGCAAGGGATAATTGCCAAATCAATGTCAACAAGACGGAAGTTGCCAAAAGTTGATGATCGAGTCAGAGTCGATAGGATGGGAGGATCATCGGGTGGATGGTTGTCAAGATCAACGGGATGGATAAGTCATCAAGGATCTGTGATATTTAAGGTTGATTAAACAAAGGCATCATTGTGTGTGGAACGTCATCAAAAAAAGGATGCGCTGTGTGAAGGTATGACTAGTATAGGGTTAAGGATTTTTTCTAATCTTTTACCGGTCTCGGTGTTAGTTGAAAGACTAGATTGGTAGGATAGACCGACGTATTATTAAGATGGGATCAAGGTGTTTGGATCACCTTAGATCATCTATACCAAGTTGCACACTCCTAAAATCTTTTTAGTTGGTTACCTGTGTGACTGTTGTGGTAGATGTGTGTCGCCGGATAGGTCTATGCTGTTGGACCTCCGTGGTCCAGGTAGGCCGGACCAAGGTCCAGAAGGTTGCCCCTCCGTGGGAGTGCTTATGCTGATGGATCAGCCCATATGCCACTGGACCGGCGTGGTCTAGCCACATAGCAGCGGTAAGGCCGCATAAGGCAGAGTGTATGTCGCCAGACCGGACCGATCTGGCCGCTTGGTCCGGCCGTGAAGAAGTTGTGCCACCGGACCGATGTGGTCCGGGCTGCCCAGACAGGTCTGGCTAGCCACAACAAGTAATTCGCAGTTCTGGCTATTTAAGTGTCTTCTGTAGTGCAGTTTCAGGAGAGAGTTTCATTTGCAAATTTCCAGAGTCCCATAGAGTTCCAAGATTAAGTTTAAGAAATTAACCACCCTCTAAGAATACCACTTGTAGAAGCCAAATGTCTTAGAGAAGAAGGATACGGTAGTTGGCAAGATATCATATAGAGAAGGAATACTACTTCAAAAATTTTGGATAAAGAACATCAAAGTGGTATTTAGGGAATGAGAGGTGACTAATATCTAGAGAAGTTGTTCATGACTTTAAATTTTCAAGAAAACTAACAAAAATATTATTTAGAGCATTTCCAACTAGGAGAGATCATTCAAAAGCTTTGAAAATAGATTTTAGCAAAAAAAGCTTTTAGCTTTGAAAGATAAATCCATTTTCTATAAATCTCTCCAATTTTTTCCAAATGAGCATGAGGTGTATTTAGTTACCAAAAGGTTCATATGAGTCTCAAATACCCTTTCAAGTCAATTTTTATCAAGAAATTTGGCTCAAGTGGTAAAACTCACTTAAGTGCTAAAATTTAACATTTTTGTTTCAAACAAGTTTTTTGGTGAGTTCCAAAACCTCATAGCTTGAAATATGTTGGTCATTTGAAAATCCTTTGAATACGAAAAATATTTGTAATAATCAACTCTAGATGTTTAGTACTGAAATTTTTCTCAAATTCAGTTTAGAATTAATTTTATGGAAACTACCGAAAAGGGACAAAAACAAGATAATAGTAACTAAATTTTTGGTTAAAACTGTGTTTTTGATGAAAATAGTTTTTACTTTATCCAAAATCTTTCGAAAACATTTGAGAATCATTTTGGAACATTTTTTAAACAAATTTTAGGTGGTTTACTTGAAATCCACATTTTGGCCAAAATAGCTCATTTTGAAAAATAACACTAGTACTTAACTAATATAGCACACTTAGTAAATGTGATACAGATGTGTATGAATTAACGCTATCTATAAATGTGTCACACTACACTCATCAAGCTCATAAGCAATATTGAAGGTTTGAACAAGAGCAAGAAAATAAGATAAATATATTTTTCATGCAATGCAATGCAATGACCTACACAAGGCAAAAATGCTTCAATTTAAATTGTTATTGAAGTGGCATTGGTTGAAGTTGGTGACTTGAATATTCTCATGCTTGGCCTCAAATAATTAATGGTGAATTTTGCCTCTTCATGCACATGTCAAACCTTCAATGCCTCTTCGAAACCTATTAAGTATTTCAAGCAAATTTTGGTACTCAACGCTTGTTGGGTTCATGAATATTATCCACAAAACATTTTGGTGCTCAAATAGAATTCTTATCATTAAAAGTAACATGGGCACGATGAATCTTGCTATCATTAGATTTGATATTAGAGCACTTAGCAAGAGCATAAGCCTTTGGTCTATGATAAATTGCAATGAAATAAAATTCATCATCCTTAACACAATTCAACTTGGGGTTTATCCGACCACCTTCCTTTGGGTAAAACACAGGGATTATCTCCTATACTTTTCTTGCTCAAGGCGTTCCCTTGCTCCCCCAGTGATTTGCCAAGAATGATGGATTTTGAAACTCAAATGGCTTTCACATTAGTTTTAGTGAAGCTAACATTCCTAGCAAACTTATTGCCATTTTTATCTCTCCTAAGCAAGTAGTGACCATTGATAAGAATGGGCTTAGAAGTTTTACCATTGGGACAATTTTTACCAATATGTCCCTTTTTCCAGCAATTGTAACAAGTGAGCTTTGAACCTCCATTGCTTTTCTTCTTGACTTGTTCCTTGTCGGTTTGCCTTTTCATGGATGTAATCCATTTTCCCAGCAATTGTAGCAAGTGGGCTTTGAACCTCCATTGCTTTTCTTCTTGACTTGTTCCTTGTTGGTTTGCCTCTTCATGGATGTAGTCTTGGTCTCCACCTTGTTAGAACACGCTGAGACAATGTGTCCAAGGTTGTTGCATCCAAAGCACCGAATAGTCTTCATTTTTTTCGGCTAGGTGCTTGGGGTTGCTTTTTTGGTCTTTGTTGGACTTGGAGTGTCTTCTATTGTGTCGTGTCTTGTCATTGTTCTTCTTAGGGATGAAGCCAAGTCCTTTCTTCTCCTTGATGGATCTTTGCTTGCCTAAGATGTCATCTAGCTTGGCCTTCCCCTTGTAGAAATTCTCTAAGTTCTTGTTCAATTTGCTGACTTGAGCCTTGAGTGTTTTGTTTTCCTCTGCAAGGTTGTTAGCATTGCAAACACTAGAGAAAATAGAAGCATTTGTATTGGATGAACAAGACACATCAACTACATCATTACAAGACTAGAAAATGGAAGTATTTGCACTAGAGCAACAGGGTATGTCAAGTAATTCATCACACGAGGTGGAAACATTAATCTTAGATGAAATGATAGAAATAAAATCAAAACATGAAAAATCATCTAATATATCACAAGTTATACCAACATCCACCTTGGTACTAGTGAATTTCTCGAGACGGAGAATTTCATAATCTTTCTTTAAGACATCATATGAACTTTGGATCAAATCAAGTTTTTACACCAAATCACATGATTTTCTCATCTCCTTCTCAAGATGCTCATGAAGCCTACCAAGCATATGCATTAATTCATTATGAGAGGGCTCATCATTACCTTGAGCTGCAAAGTAATGAGGTGAAGTAGAAGGTGATGGTGGCTCATCTCCATTAGAACTTTATATGGTGAGATTCTCATTTGAAGTCCAAACTTTTAAGCTATCTTCTTGATCAATTTATGACTTCCCATAGTTTGTTTGAATGTGCATCCACACATCATGCGCACTTTTGAGATGGCTCACGAACCACGCCGATTCAGCAGCATAATCTCTTCACGGCCGGACCATCGGGTAGACCATGGTACCACGACCGGACCGGCCCAGTCTAGCGGCATACATGCTGCCCTTATGCAGCCGGACCGTCGGTATGCGGCCGGACCACGCCGGTCCGGCGGCATAGGGCCTGTCCGGTGGTATAGGTGCTATCCTATGCGGCCGCATAGAGGCCGGTCCGGCGGCATATGTGTTGCACACTCTTATTGGACCTTGGTCCGACCGGCCGGACTACCAAGGTCCGGTAGCATGAGTCCGGTCCGGCGGCATAGGGGCTCTGCGAGACCCTTCTAGACTAAGGTTCGGCCCACCCGCACTACCAAGGTCCGGTGGCATAAGCACAGTCTGGCTAAACACTGCCACCACAACACTCACACGGGTGACCAACTAAAAGACTTTAGGAGTGTACAACTTGGTGAAGAAAAATCCAAGGTGATACAAACACCTTGATCCCCTCTTAATAGTACGATGGTCTATCCTAACAATTCGGTCTTTAAACCAACAGCGAGACCGGTAAAAGACAAGGAAAATCCTTAACCCTATACTAGCCATATCTTCACACAGCTCATCCTTTCTTGTCGGTGTTCGATACACAATGATGCCTTCATTTAATCAACCTTGACTATCGTCAATCCTTGATGACTCGTCCGACCCGTCGACTTCGACTTGACCATCCACCTGACGATCCTCCCGTTCTATCGACTCCAACTTGATAATCAACCTTTGGTGACTTCCGTCTTGTTGACATTGATTTGGCCATCATCCTTTGATATCACTTAGTCGTCATTCGCCTTCATGAGACCTAATTCTCTTTGCATCACTCACAAAAATTATTAGTCCTAAAAGCTAAATAGAAGATGGGTAAACTTGATAGGCTTTACTATTTAAACACTACAAGTGTTTAAAATATAGATCATCATGCATGGGAAACACTTGTTATAGAATAGGACTACAAATGAGTGCATCTTATGAATAGAACAATAGATCATAATGCACAGGATAGGAAGATGCCAAAATATATTTATATTATAATCCAATGCATATAACTATCTATTCAAGTCATATTAATTTTAACTTGATCGACATTAGTCTAAAAACCACCTATACTACTACAAAGCATCAATGAGTCAATAATTAATATAATACTAAATAGGAGCTTAAAGCAACCTAACATGAAAGTACAATTTTTAGCTTCTTTCACAACACATCAGCACACACCAATTAATTTAAATAAAATCATATAGAGCTCAAATGAAAAACTTCATAATACAAAAAAGATGCGTCTTGAAAATCTCTACAACTTTCATGTATAGACTTTTTCCATCTGAACTCAAGAAGACCTCTAAAAATACAAATTTCAGACAGCTGTCACATAAAGTTACATGGCCAGACCGGGCAGGTCTAGCCGCCCAGACCAGCGAGGCCTGGCTGCATAGCTCCGACAGCCTTCCCTAAGTGCTACTGCCACATAGTCTAGGTAGCGGTCTGGCGGGCCCAAATTGTGGCCGAAAACAACTCGATAACTAAGTACTCAAAACACATAAAAATAATAAACTCCACTTAATAGGTGCATATGGAAATATACAAGAGAATGAAATATGCACAAAGATAATGAGTAACTTGGAGTGAAGTTTAGCTCAAATAGCAAATTACGAATCACATCAATATATATAATAAGAGCAAATAACATGCCTCCATTTGAATCTTTTATTAATTAAATTGTTAGTCTTAATCAAGCATTAAATCAAACATTTAATAGATTTACAATGCACACCTTGCTTGGATGAACAATTCTTTATATCTAAATAGAGACTAAAGAGATAGCATCAAATAAGACATACTAGTCTCAAAAGGATTAGTAAATAAATGCTTGTTATAAAACAATATTAGCCATTAATTAGTGTTTGTTATTAATTACCAAAATGACATAAGGGCTACCTTAAACTTACAGTGTTCAAAGTATTAGTCTTTAGTTTGCATATTTGTTTAGAATTTGGATGCAAGTGTAAAACTTGATTAGAAAGTAAAATTTGAAAAACTCAATTCACCCCTCCACTCGGTCATCCTGTTCCTTACAGATCCCATCGTGCTCTAGCGTGAACCGCGGACTCATCTCTTCCAGCCACCATCGTCTTCTGTCGTGCTGCATATGCGAGCCCTCCTTACTCCATTGTTCCGTCGTCTCAGCCGGCTGACCCACTTGCCTCCTCTGGCCCGTCTGCTCGCCTGACTTCTCCGCCACGACATTTGAGCCCTATTGGCACCGATGTCGATGTGGGCCAGAGACACGCTCAAGGTCAAGAAGGGGACAAGGAGTTAGAGGAGGCCAATTGTGAGGGGGAGAAACATTCAGGGTGTTTTTAATAAATTTCGTAAGTGGGAGAAGGGGTTCCACATCTCTGCATCAAAGCCATCCAACGAGAATCTAATGGCCTTGATTTGTGGTTTGCATGTTTGTACCAAATAGTAAGTTTGCACCAAATATTTCGTCATTCTCTTCAGCTTATCTACTCTTCTTATTTGCTTATAAGTTGAACTTCAAAAGCTTCTTAAGGTAAATTGGCAAGTCTAGTCCCCTTCGTTTAACTTATTTATAAGAGTTTTAAGACATGGTTTCAAGATAGAAAAAAAAGAACTTTAAAAGTCAAATGTTTAGAGTTTCGATTCGGAAATAAGTAGATAAGATAAGTAAATAAGCTGAAGAGAAAAACACCTTCATTTAATGGAGAGTTTCAGCAAACTATACAGTATGCACTGTGTTGTCCAGTGCAAATACTGCCTTGGGTCCATCTCCATGGAGTCCTCATGAAAGCAATGCCACAAGGTCATGGTTTGTTGTAACCAAACATGCACCTTGCTTCATTCAGCTCGACATCGGTGCTAATTTTTACCCCGAATCAATTAGCATCTCATGTATTTCGAGAAACTTATGACAATGTGTCCTAATCTGGATTACAAACTCTACATCTCTGGTTATCAATCGGATCCTCACTGGTAGCAACACTTCACATGATTTAGCTAGACATGCGTGGAGTACTGCTAATTTCACAGGACCACTGGCCTTATTATTAAGGCTCCAAAAGGGAAGAGAGCTACCAGAACAACATTTATATGTAAATATATAGAAAATACTCTCGGGCGTGTCGCAATCTGAATTACCAGAGCACTCTGTATGAAGTGAAAAGACAGGATTATGAGCACATAGAAAATGGAAGAATACATACATACAGCATAATAATATAATATGCAGTCCACCTAAATATTATTTTTAGAATACAAAGAAATCTCAGCGGATTATAATCTATATCAATACCCTCTAATATATATATATATATATATATATATATATATATATATATATATATATATATATATATATCAATATTCCCTTCTTTTATTCAATGCACAAACGGTGGATACTAAATCATAATCAGCAACATTAGCTGATCTTTCAGGCCATGGACTCCAAGCAGGCGCAACACCAAGTTCACAGATAAAACACACTGCAAGGATTTGAACTGTTTTGTTTTACTGCACATGTCAGATCATTTATACAATGATCAGATCCAGAAAGCTTTATATCCAGACCGCATAGACATCTACTTGCCTTCCATCACCTGACGTCTATAGGTGAGCTCTGGTTTGATTAGGGAACCTATCAGAGCAAAGAAGCAATGAGTTGTTTGGAACAACCTGCAGACCTAAAATGTCCTGGTTCTCCTTTGTAAAGGAATGTAACCATTCAAAATATCGGCAAAAATAAAATAACAGCAAATATGGTGCATACCTTCCGTGAAGAACAATCAATGGTAAAGCCAAGACAAGCCACCCAAAAAATAACTCACAAGAGATCTTTTATGTCATATTCCTCTGTCATTGCTCTCTTTAATATTTCCCTCTACATATTGAGAGATTAAGAGGTCACTGTTATGCAGTAAAGCAGAGTTGCCGAATTATTAATTTAGATACCATTTTTGAAACCTAGATTGTTGTTCAGAAGAGGTTGTTCAATATAACCCTCAATGTTCAAATATCTCATTAAAAAATATGTTGTCCAATATAATTTGGATTTATGGCTGCATATGCCAAGTAGGCTCAGGAGAACTAATCAGGTGGAAATGGCTGCAGAGAGATAGCTAACCTGTATCTGTGTGGTAATGCATCCAGCACCCTAGTTTAAATTTCATTGGCATGGTCAATAAAAAAAACTAGAAAGTCATAGGAAATAGAACTGAAAATCAGAGAAACAAATAATGCGTGCCTTAAATTGTTTCATTGCCCAAGATACATCACTCCAGCTTTTTGATTCTATGCAATCCCACAGTAAAGGAACTTGAACTGTGTCAACATGCTGGATAAGCCTTAAGCTACCTGTTGTAAAATACATTGGAGTCAGAAAACAGCTGGTCATGTTCAAAATAAGACCATGATGGCCCTGCAGGAGCACACTCCCCACCCTGATCCGAAAAGGGTATTCTTACTTGTGACGAAGGCTTCTTCCCAAAATTCATGCTTGGACCATGAAGGTGAGACCTCTTTTACTGGGATCCCCATATCATGGCATACCCTGTTCCAAACAAATAATACTTCTGTTACAGCATTTGGCATTATATCTGGCACACAGCAACCAAAACAGGACGCCAGCCTCAATTGTTCCTACTGATGTAATCTTTTCAGCATGCAACTATAATATCTAGAGTATATCCAAGGTACCTAGGTACAATAGCACATAGCTTTGTAAGGTGATAGAAAGCTAATCCCAAATAAACATGAGTTAAGGTTCCAGCTTTTTTTTTTTATCAAAAGTCTGAAATTTACTACTCTATCTAGTTTAATATCCGAGAGGTGACAATCACATTTAATAGAATTTTGAGGAAGTATAAAATATTTACTCTATCACTATCTGACGTATAATTCCAGGAAGAACTCCATCACTTAGTGGAGCTGTTTGAACTTCAAACTCATTAGGCATTGTTTGAACAGAGAAAGGTTCGATTGTCTGATGTTCCTCCTATAGAAATGTAAAAATTGTTAGCAAATGCTTATATCACCTAAATAATAGATAGATACTGTTTTAAGTTCAAATGGCAGATTAAATATAGGAAAACAAAACAAATGTCAAGGTTATACTTAAGCAATACGAATCCAAGTGGCAGATTATATGGTGCAGGTATTGTAAGACTGGAGAAAACAAAACCAGCCGTCTCAGTCCTGCCGCTGGCCACCCCAATCACGCCGCCTGTCGCCCCAGCCCTTGCTCTACCGCCTCACAGGCAAAGGCAGTAGCGTAGTTACTGCTTGGTTTGGGTTGCAGTAAGTCTATATTGCTTAGCTAAGAAAAAAAATAAGAAAAAAGCAGAAAAAATAAAAAAAAATGTTGTCAGGGACCATTTCTGTTCCTCACTGCTCAGTGATTTTTGGTGGGCTCAACTATCAAGATTGCGCTCTTCACATGTGCCTTCACTGCTTCACATGCGTGGTTAGCGTCTTTGGGATTTTCTTACCAGCGAGCTTCCTTGCCCGCCTCGTCCTGATCCCTCTATGCCCCGGCTTCGAACGACGGTGATGATGATGCTGCTAAGAAGGCCTCTGATGATCATGAGGCTTTGGAGTCTCATCGGTCTCAGTACACCGCCTATAAGTTCTTGTGTGATGAGGATACTCGTGCCTCTGCTATTTTGGTTGCTAGCATGGAGGTGCATCTCACAGGCAAGGTAGTTTTGTTGGCTTATGCATAGCTAATGTGGTCACATCTTCGTGACCGCTATCAATCTACTGGTGACTCTTAATACCTTGCTACTATACGTCATGAGCAGTCACTACAGCAGGGTGATTATACAGTGGATGAGCTTCATGCTCAATTTTCCTCGGTGCGGCTAATGTGGTCACATCTTCATGACCGCTATCAGCCTACTGGTGACTCTTAATACCTTGCTGCTATACATCATGAGCAGTCACTACAGCAGGGTGATTATACAGTGGATGAGCTTCATGCTTAGTTTTCCTCGGTGCGACGTCAACTTCACTCTCTTGATGTCATGGATGTGTCTTCTATGATGGCCGATCATGACTGCCAGACTTGTGCTTGCTGTCAGCACCAGCATCTCGCGTGGAGCTTCGCCACATCTACGACTTCCTCACACGTCTTCGGTCAGTGTTTGAGTAGATCCGTACTCAGTTTCTTGCCCGTCACCCTCATGTCACCTTGCTGGACGCTCTCACTGCTCTTCGTACTGAGGAGACTCGTCTTCGTGCTGTGGGTCTGCTGGCTTCTCCGTCGGTCTTTGCTCTACGTACACCGGCTTCAACACCTGCTGGTTCTCGTGCTTCATCTTCACTAGTGCCGCCGTCTTCTAGAGTGTTGGTGAAGGCTAGTCTTCATTTCACCTATTATGACAAGGATGGTCACGCGGAGCAATTCTGTTATCGGAAGAAGGATCTTGCCTGTTATCGGCCGCCCAAGGGCATTGCAGCACCAGTCATAGGAGATTCAGATTCTTCTACACAGCGCAGCCCTGACACTTCTGCTGAGATTCTCATGCTACTGCATCACATGGCTGCCTTTACACCGATAGGTTCTGCTTCCTAATTTTCTAGTAAGAGACCACCCTCTTCATCTCCAAGTACATCACCATGGATTCTCGACTCAAGTCCTTTTCACATGGCATCTGATCAAACCTTACTTCCATCAGTCCTTTAACCACTTCGTTAACTGTTCAGACGATAGATGGTACCTCTCTTCTTGTTACAAGACGAGGCACTCTCTTGACGTCTTTTCATGTTCCCACAGTCTCTCATGTCCCTAAACTAACCATTCAGCTTATTTTCGCTGGCCAGCTCACTAATCATGGTTGTCGTGTGATTCTTGATACAGACTGTTGTTGTGTTCAAGATCGTCGCACGGGTCTTTTGGTTGGTGCTGGCCCCGGAGCCATGACTCTCAACGTCTCTAGGAGCTTGACTAGCTTTGTCTTCCTTCCGCTGCTTCAGCCAATCTCTCTGTCTCTGCTGCTTCCTCCATAGCGTCTTTTGCTCAGTGACATCATTGTCTGGGATATCTTTGTGGTTCGCGTCTATCGTCTTTAGTTCATTGTGGTCTTTTAGGGTCTGTGTCTGTGTCTGGTGATGTTTCTTTAGATTATACGGGTTGCAACCATGGTAAGCAAGTGCAACTCCCCTATCGTTCTAGTGAGTTTGTGTTAGCACGTTCGTTTGATCTTGTTCATTCTAATGTCTGGGGTCTGACCCCCTTTGTTTCAAAAGGTGGTCATAAATACTATATCATTTTTATAGATGATTTCTCCCCCTACACTTGGATATATTTTATGTCTTCTTGTAGTGAGGTTTTATCCATCTATAAAAGTTTTGCCACCATGGTTTGTACTCAGTTTGTCTCTCCTATTCGTGTCTTTCGTGCGGACTCTGCAGGGGAGTATCTATGAGGGGCTCTTCAACGTTTTCTTGCAAAGCAAGGCACTCTCTCTTAGTTCTCTTGTCCTGGTGCTCATGCTCAAAATGGTGTTGCTGAGCGCAAACATCGTCACCTTCTTGAAACCACTCGTGCTCTCTTGATTGCCTCTTCTGTTCCACCTCACTTCTGGGCTGAGGCTGTTTCTATTGCTTGCTATCTCATCAATATTCAGCCTTCTTCTGCTCTTCAGGGTAGTATTCCCATAGAATGTCTCTATGGGCACACACCAGACTACTCTAGCCTTCGTTCTTTTGGGTGTGTGTGCTATGTTCTTCTTGCTCCGCGTGAATGCACTAAGCTAACTGCACAATCAATTGAGTGTGTTTTTCTAGGATATAGGGCTGAACATAAGGGATATCGGTGTTGGGATCCTGTTGGTCGACGGATGATGATTTCTCGGGATATTACTTTTGATGAGTCTTGTCCTTTCTATCCTTGTCCTTCTTCTCCTATTTCAGCTTCTATTGTTAATCCCCTCTCCTTTTGACTTTTCCTGACACTCCTATCTTCACTGTACACATTCCACCGCCTGTGTCATCCTCACCTCCCAAGTCTACCGCTCCTACTCCTCTCACAGACTCTCCCACAGCTTCTTCCCCACCAGTTCCTCTAGCCCCCCTTATCCTTTCTTTTACACATGTCGTCAATAGCCGATTGAGGATCCTCCTGCCATCTCATCTCATTTGATGAGCCAACTTCTGCCTCTCCGCCCAATGCCCTTCGTGATCGTCGATCCATTCGACCTCCTGAGCGTTTTGGTTTTGTTGGTATTGCTTTTGCTGACCGGACACTTATCGTGATGCTGTTGTTCACCTAGAATGGCAGCATGCGATGGCTGAGGAACTTGCTGCTCTTGAGCGTACCGGCACTTGAGAGGTTGTGCCTCTTCCTTCTCATGCTCGTCCTATCACATGCAAGTGGGTTTATAAGGTTAAGATTCGCTCTGATTGTTCTCTTGAGCGCTTTAAAGCTTGTCTTGTGACTTGTGGTTTTCAGCAGGAGCATGGTCGTGACTATGATGAAATTTATGCTCCTATGGCTCATATGACCACTGTTCGCGCTCTTTTTGTTGTGGCCTCTGTTCGTATATGGCCTATCTACTAGCTTGATGTCCAAAATGCCTTTCTTAATGGAGAGTTACATGAGGAGGTCTTCATGCAGCCTCTGCCAAGCTATTTTGTTCCTGAAGGTATGGTTCTCTGCCTTCGCCGTGCTTTATATGGGCTGAAGCAAGCTCTCCGGGCCTGGTTCCAACGTTTTTCTTTGGTGGTCACTACAACAAATTTTTATGTTAGTGATCATGATCCAACGCTTTTTGTTCACACCTCGCCTTGTGGTCGAACTCTTCTGCTCTATGTCGATGACATGATCATTACTGGTGACGATCCATAGTACATTGATTTTGTCGAGGCTCGTCTTCATGAGCAATTCCACATGTCTGATTTGGGTCATATTCGTTACTTCCTTGGGATTGAGTTTACTTCTACACCAGAGGACCTTCTTGATCGGGCTTCTCTCACTAATCATCACACAGTTGAGACTCCGATGGAGATTAATGTTCATCTTTGGCCCACTGATGGTGAACCTCTTGCGAATCCTACTCAGTATCGTCACCTCGTTGGTAGTCTTGTCTACCTTGTTATCACTCGTCATGATATCTTGCATGCTGTTCATATCTTGAGTCAGTTTGTTTCCACTCTCACTTAGCTCCACTATAATCATCTTCTTCGTGTTTTGTGATATCTTTGTGGAACTATCTCTCATCGTCTTTTCTTTCCACGCTTCAGCCCTTTACAGCTTCATGCTTATTCTGATGCTACCTGGGCTAGTGATCCCTCAGATGGTCGGTCTCTCTCTGCCCATTGTATTTTTCATGGTAGTTCTCTCATTGCTTGAAAGACTAAGAAGCAAAAGATAGTTTCTCATTCGAGTGTCGAGGCTGAGTTGCAAGCTATGGCTCTTTTGACGGCAAAGGTTACTTGGCTACGTTGGTTGCTCGAGGATTTTTTTGTTTCTGTTTCTGCACCGACCCCACTTGTCTGGCAGCACAGGAGCTATTGGCATTGCTCATGATCCGGTGAAGCATGAGCTCACTAAGCATAGTGGTGTTGATACTGCTACATGAGATCACAAGTTCAGGAGAAGGTTATGGCTCTTCAGAATGTGCCTTCAGAGTTTCAATTGGCTGACTTCTTCATGAAGGCCTAGACTAGACAGCAGCAAAGTTTTTATCTCTCCAAACTCAGTGTTGTTGATCCACCATGAGTTTGAGGAGGGTTGTTAGATATATGTATGTATGGGCCTATGTGGGCCTTTCCTGTGTATATGGGCTTTCCTAATATACCCCTTGTACGTGTATATATACAGTGTATATATACTAGCCTATTGGCCCCTAGATGAATACAAGTGCTATTCATAACAGGTCATTCCTTTCACCATCATAGGAATGTCAAGGTCCATATTTGTAATCTAACCAATGTAAGTATCATAATTTATCGTGGCCTGAAAACAACTAGAGATAATAACTTATAGGCAGTAGATACCCAAAACATGACTGGACCAACTAGAATTGATGGAAAGAAAATCTTTGAAGTGTCATTCACTTGTGCATCACAACTATACATATGGGATTGTAATATAGACATTTAAGGTTGATTTTCTTTGTAACTCTGATGTCTGCTGGAAAATACCATGTGGCTATCAACTTGTTTGAATATTTTAGAAATATGAATCCTTTTGATTGTTGTTTTAAGTGAAAAAGGCATGTGTTAGGGAGTAACCTTCCAGCAGACAACGAAGAAGTTTGTGACACTGCCTTCAAGAATGTGATCCCCATCGTTAGTCAACAAGAGCTCTGTGACCCCAGGAGGCCTCATCTTCTCCATAATCTTCCTCATCCTGCGCCATGGTGCAACATGCATGAAACCAGTCGTCCCACGAAGTAACAGCAGTTGAGTCCTTATCTTCAACAAGAGTATTTAGTAGCAAGAAACATGAGCATGAGTACTCCCTACTCCCTAGTCGGCATTCGATCCTCCTACAATTGTCTGTCAATTCAGACGCATACGTGATGCCATATCAATATGATTCGAAAAGACAGTAGTGTTGAAAAATGCCCGCAAAATTCCAACTTTTCTTTTCCCGTTTGCGCGCTCACACGTACAGATTACAGAACATGTGTGAGAGAGAAGAGCAGATAGGCGACCTGGCCCAGGGCGCGTGCTTGGCGGCGGCCGCGTCTCTTCCCCTGCCAGCCACGGCGAGCCTCGCCCCGGCCGCTCCGAACACCGGAGGAACGTACGCCCCCAGGTGGACGCAGACCTCCAGTTCCTCCGTCGCCGCAGGCCCAGCAGCTCTGACCAACGCTGTGAGCGCCATATCATTGGCGTCTCCAAGCCTCCGCATCTCGTGAATGGCGAGCCGAGCGGAGTGGTTAACGAGAGGGTCGATGGCCTCTGTATTGAGGAGATGCGGCCCGGGGAGGCCGAGAAGGTGGGGGTGGGATTCGGCGAGGAGGCGCGCGGAGGCGGCGAGGCGGAGGAGGTGGCGGGGCCACCAGAGGAGGCCGGTGGCGGATGCTCGGGCGGTTGTGTAGGCGCCTGGGGTGGACTCGAGGAAGGACGCCGCAGAAGGAGGAGCGTGCGGGACGATGGCGCCGTTGGCGACGAGGACGACCGGTGGCGGCGGCGGCATCGCCGGCCGGAGTTACCGCTGACACAAAAGATGGGTTTTGTGAGAGAAAGTGAGTGGTTCCGATGATGGGCTTTTCTTTTGTTATGTTCTGGGCCTCTATAATAATGGGCCTAACTATTCTCTTTTTTGTAGGGCCCAACTATTCAAGCAACCAATACATTACAGTTAAGAGTTAAAGTACTTCATCAGATTAAGACTTAAAATTTTGAAAAAATCGGTTATCAATATCTTTTTAAAAGTTCATATTGGATACATGAAAATCACCATTATAATATATCGGCGTCTAGGAGGCGAGCCTCCGTAGGCCGATGAGCAAGGGTGTCTCATGAGACCCGAGGCTACCTACTCGATCGAGGCTCGGCCACGGCCAGCGCCGAGGAATGACGTGTGTGTGAGATGTGTACTAGTGTAACACGGGATTTTATCTGGTTCAGCCTCCACCGCTGTCGGATAATGACCTACGTCCGATCTTCGTTTAATGCCGAGCTTAAACGAGTACAAGAAAGTGAGACCGGCCGGGAAGCCGGACTCGAAAGTACAATAAGTGCTCAAGGCACTATGTGTGTTCCTCTGAGATCTGGATGCGAAGAACTACCGCCTGGAACTAGAGCTCCTACGTGGGTGCAAGTGCTCCTGCTCTACGGTGGCCGAGTGCTCTTCTCCTCCTATATCTCTTATCGTCTGTCTTGGTTGTGGCTGTGCGCCCTTTTTATAGGCGGCCTCCGGCCACTGTAGTCTGACCTTGGTCCATTGTGATGCACAGTGTTGTCCATCGGTCGCTAGTTGTGTTCTTCTGCTTTGCCGTGTTGAGGCGTGGTGGACGCTCGAGGCCCGCCGGATACTCGGGCGTATTCTCTCGTCCCGCCAGGATCGATGTTTAGACCGCAGCCCGACAATACGTGTCTTTCTCTATAGGGGTGGATGGTAAGCTGACCGTTGACGTGACCTGCCACCAACTCGCCAGTGGCCTGTGTCAAGCGTGCCTTGGTACTGCGGTCGCATTTAACTCGCGGTGACCTGTGGGACCCGTAGCATGCTGCAGCTTGTGACGCAGCCTGATCTGCCTTGGGTCGAGCCCGGGCTTTGGAAGCCCGGGAGGCAGTGACCGAGCCGGAGCGGGAAGCTCGAGCGTGAGCTTATAAAGCTCGCGCGTACTTTCTGCGGGGCTGGAGGCAAGTTAATGAGCCATGTCTCTATGGGCCGCGTACTTTCCCCAACATAATATTATAATTTTATTGGATTTTAAAATTAATTGTAATAGCAATTACGGGCCAGATTTCTATTTTTGAGGACATGTCAAATTGTCAATGTCCAAAATAACTTTTTCCTTCCATGATTGGAGGGGGGTATGTATGAATGCATGCCAAAAAAAAAAGGAAGAGATAAAGAAATTAACCGAAAAGAAAATGGACGGAAATATTACTCCAGCCTCCCCTCGTTGGCAATGAGTTGGGGTAGAAGAGATGCCTAGGATGATCAACTACTCGGCTAGGATGTGTCATGGAGCAGGAATGTCGTGGAGATTATATTAGTCACAACCTTCTTGGTCATGCACTCATGCTTGCACTAGCTATGTCGGATGCATTAGAACATGTACAATCGTCTATGTCAGCTGTCTTTAAACCTTGCTATGTAGGACAAAAAATGATATGGATGAGAGAGATGGTGTATAAAGAGTTGAGCCGTCTTTTAATCTAGAATCGACTCTAACACAGGAACCATGATAGGTTGTGTGTGGGAAGAAACTGTCTACTCATAAATAAGCTGTCTATACCGTTGTATGGGTTGTCTATAACGCTGTCTATAAATGACATGTCAACCTGTTATAGACAACAGCTGTCTATACTATTGTACATACCCTTAGCTAGCCTACACCACTATTGGAACCTGAACAGTTTTTATCGGCCGAAACTAATTTTGTCGGCTTGCACTAGCTATTTTCGTCGGTTTTTATCCTATTTTCATCCGTTTTTGGCCGAGGAAAATAGTGCAGATTCTTGATCAGTGCTAGGTTGCAAGGACCTAGCTGTCAACAATTGATCACGGTCTGGTTTTAAGGTCGCACCGCCTTAACCCACCCAAGGCTTTCCATGTTTTATGTATTAATTAACTGTCACGTTCCTTAACACTACTAGAAAAAGGCCTTTCATCCCGGTTAGGAACGGGCTTTAGTCCCAGTTCCTGAATCGGGACAGGCCATCCGGGACTAAAGGTATATGATCTTTAGTACCAGTTCGTACAAAATATCTAAAAAATAAGGCGAACCCAAGACTCGAACCTGGGACCTCATGCCACCACGTGACTCTCCGCTCACTTTTCTAAACAAGACCCACCCACCCATGCGTATTTAATAGACTAGGATATGCATTCCTTTTGAAGTATGCTGGAATGAGCCTTTAGTACCGGGTCGTAACACGAACAAGGACTAATGTGTGTATGTGCCGGCTAGCATGTACCCATTTGCCAAAGCCACCTTTAGTATCGATTCGTGTTGCGAACCAAGACTAATGTGAGCGAAAAATCATGCTTTTAGTCCTGTAGCCACGAATCGGGACTATTGTCACATCAGTCTCGGTTCATGACCAACCGGAACTAATGTGTCGGTATAGAAGGCCATTAATTTCTCTAGGAGTGTAATGCACCTTGGACGCGAAGCCAGCTGATGCGAATGGATCGGGAGGCGGAGGGGCACTGCGTGGTACGTGCATGCGTGCGGACAACTTTTTAGAGTGACGTGCTTTTCAACATGCGAGTGGAGTAGTGTCGACTTTTGGCAAAGCTAAACACCACTCAAGCACCCACAGGCAAGATAATTAATGGTCCAAGTTAGCTAGCTTTATTAGTTTTCTGCCATGGATTGGCTGTGTTGTGAGCAATATATTCATCCGCCATATCAGGGATATACTTATTGGTTAATATGGTCAAAATAAGCCACTTAATTGGATGGTGTGTGGATTAGCTGAGCTTGTTGGTAGCTTAGCCTGGAAGGTTGCATCTGCATGCATGCATCCCCATGATGCAACCAGCTGCTAATGATCATTGTGAGTGAGGCCTTCTATTCCATTCCATTGCATGCCGTTGATTGCTTAAAGCTAAAGGCTGCGTGTCTCTGAATGTAGGATCATGCAATCATTCCAAAGAGCGAATCCAGCTTAGCATTCGATCGATGTCCTCCAACTCAACAATATTAGAGGAAACAAGAAAATAACTCGATACTCATATAAAAAGCGAGGATTGCCATTTGCATGGGGTTATATATAATTAGTTCACTAGCTGCTGATCATTGTTGCCGATATATACTGATGATGATCAGGTTAGGTGATACCTGCTGGCTAGCTAGGGCATATGCTAGCTTCATGTGTACTAAAATGAATGTAGAAGAAGGATGACATTGAAATCCACTTCACTTTCATCATGTACGTACGTGCGTACCACTACCAGAGAACAGGCCTTCCATACCGGCCCATCAATCTCGGTTAGCCACCAAGGGACTCAAGAAGACAACAAGACGGTTGAACGGCTAATCGGTCCATGGGCGCGGGGATCATTAGTCGGTTGGTGTTACCAACCGACGGTATCGCTCAAAAAGGCGGTGGTGGCGTGGGATATCCGTCGGTTGGTAATACCAACCGACTAATTAAATTCGATCATTGGTAACACCACCGACAGTGGGATATCAATCGGTTGGTAACACCAACGGGATTGGTTAGCGATTTAACCTTTCTTCCTCCCCGAGCTACCGTGAACCTTCCTAGCCATTTGTAACCCGACGAGGAGGAGCTCGCCGCCATTACGGGATTTGAGGGAGGCGCCGCTCAAATTTTTGTAATTTGATCATTTCACTTCAATCCAAGTTAACCAAGGTTAGTAACTTCATTTCTCACTACTTGTATATGAAATGTAGTTTCTATATTTGTTTTAAATTTAATATGGAAAAATTTGGTCTCTATTCCCCATCTTTGATGAAATGTTATAAATTGGTAGATATAGCTCGATCTTTTGAAAGGGTTGGCGAAAACTTGTTGTGTAATCTTAGATTTTGTTTGGATTAAGACGTAGTTCGTTTTGAATTTGTAGTTGTAGCTAATTAAATTTAGATGATGGTTTCATGGATCTATGATTTTGAATCTTAACTTTCGTGGACCAAATTTTGAAGTGGATTGTAAAATCTTGTTGCATTAGCTTAGAATTTACTTGGATTGTGATGTAGCACACATTGAATGCGTGGAGGTGACTCAAATTTAGAATTTTGGTTTCATCGATTCATGGAGAAATTTTGGGAGTAGAGTTTAAAGTAGATTTTGCATAGATTTTGATTGTTTAAAATTAACATTATATATTAATTAATATGTGATAAAATATTATAACTTCATTGATCTCTACTCACTTCATTGATGTAAAATTATAAGTGGTAGATCTAGATATATCATTTTAAGTGGGTTGCCAAATACTTTGTTGCATTACCTTAGAATTTGATTCGATTGTGATAAAATATTATCAGCTTAAAAATAATTCTTTTAAAAAGGTATTTAACCTAAAATTGAAGTATTGACCTAAAAAATTAAATTAACTTAAAAATCAACTAACAACTATCTTGATGTAACTTAATGTAGATGAATCGGCGATGGATGTACATGGACCGCCGCTCCTCACAGTTTGTGGAGGGTTTGGAAACTTTTATGCGTCAGGCAAGTGCTCGCACAAGATCGAGCTACATATGTTGTCCATGCATAGACCGCAAGAATCACAAGGAGTGGTCAAACTCGAGCAAATTCACTTCCATTTGATCTCAAGAGGTTTCGTGGAAAACTATACCGTTGGACCAAACACGGTGAAGAAGAGATTATACGAGAAGACGGTGAAGAAGAAGATGGTGACGAAGAAGATGTGGCAGATTATATGGCGATATTGGCCAACACGGTTCTATTGAACATATACTAGGGAGTTTGACGACGATGATCTAGAACAGATGTTGCATGATGGAGAGGAGAATACACAGATGAAAGACATTACGAAAAGTTTCAGCTCTCATGGAGGACCAAGGAACATTGTTGTATCCAAACGTAGGCGGGGCCACAAAAGTTGCATCACCAATCGAATTGATGCAATGGAAGGCTACTAATGGAGTATCGATAAGGGATTAGATGAGTTGTTAGGCCTCATGAAGAAGTTGCTTCCAGAGGGTAACACGCACGCTGAAACTACGTATGAAGCCAAGCAAGTTCTCTCGCCCTTTGGGGTTGGAGATCTGAAGATACATGCATGTCCAAACGATTGTATCCTCTATCGTAATGAGTACAAGGATTTGGAAGAATGTCGGTGTGCAAAACATCACGGTATAAGACCAAGCGTGATGGCCCATGTGAGGTAGAGGCGAAGAAGAAGAGAGCCCTGCTAAGGTGGTGTGGTACTTCCCTATAATCCCTCGGTTGAAACGTTTGTTTGCGAACAAAAAGCATGCGAAGATGATGCATTGGCATAAAGATGATCGTAAAGTCGACGGAAAGCTAAGGCACCCAGCAGATGGCTCGCAGTGGAGGAAACTCGATAGAAAATATCCGGACTTTGCGAACGATGCGAGGAACATAAGGTTTGCATTGAGTACGGATGGGATGAACCCGTTCGGTGACATGAGCGAAGAGTCACAAAGACTTGGCCGTTACTCTATATATCTACAACATTCCTCCTTGGCTATGTCGAGCGGAAATACATTACGATGCCATTGCTTATCCAAGGCCCTAAGCAACCCGGTAACGACATCGACGTGTATCTCAAACCGTTGGTTGAAGATTCGCTAACGCTATGGAATGATGGTGTACGTGTATGGGATGAGTACAAAGAGAGTATTTCACCACGTGCATTGCTATTTGTAACCATCAACGATCGGCCTGCACTTGGTAACTTGTCGGGCCTATCTATAAAGGGTATAAAGCCCGCATCCAAATGCTTGGATGATACGGAAGACAAGTACCTAACAAACTCTCGGAAGGTTGTTTACATGGGCCATCGTAGGTTCCTCAATTTGAAGCACCCGTTACGGAGTAACCGTGTTAATTTTGATGGGACCGAAGAGAAATGAAAGAAGCCCAAGCATCCAGTGGGGCGGAAGTATTTTCTATGGTAAAGGATCTAGATGTAGTATTTGGAAAGGGTCCTGGTAGCAAACCCGTCCCGCCACTCTCGGCTGAAGAATCTAGGATTAAGCCTAGCTGGAAGAAGAAGTCAATATTTTGGAACTTGCCTTACTGGAAAGACTTAGAGGTCCGTCACTCCCTGGACTTCATGCATATCACAAAGAATGTATGCGTGAGCCTGCTAGGCTTCATAGATATGTATGGCAAATCAAAAGATACATTTCAAGCACGAAAGGACCTACAATTGTTAGGTCTCAGGGAAGAACTACATCCACAAGAGAGAGACAAAGGGCATTACCGTCGTCATGAGCTACACACCAAGCAAAGAAGAGAAAAAAAAGCATGATTCAGTTGTTGAACAATGTTAAGGTCCCTTCTGGGTACTCGTCGAACATAAGAAGACTCATAAAAACAAAAGAGAATAAAATCGTAAACTTGAAATCCCATGATTGTTATGTGTTGATGACCCGATTGCTCAAAGTGATGGTGCGAGGTATTCTACCGGATATGGTACGAGGTACAATCATAAAGGTGTGTTCGTTCTTCAACGCGATATCACAAAAGGTCATAGATTCGGATAAGTTATCTAATCTGCAGGATAACATTGTCACTAGTATGGTCAACCGGAGATGATCTTCCTCCATCCTTCTTTGATATGATGGTTCATCTCATGGTTCACATGGTCAAACAGATAGAAATTCTCGGACCGATCTTCTTGCACAAGTATGTTCGCCGAGAGGTACATGGGTGTCCTAAAGAAGTATGTTCAGAATCGTTCTTCGCCCGAAGGTTGCATTGCCCGAGGTGTTGGCACGAGAGGAGGTGATTGAGTTTTGTGTCGACTACATTGATGATCTGAATCCGATTGGCCCCTCAGTATCACGCTATGAGGGAGGCTACGGGAAAAGGGACCATAGGGAGAAAAGAATCCTCTGTGACGATGTACTCTCATTTAAACAAGCACATTTCACGATGCATGAAACAAGCATCTTCAAGGGCTCGTATGTACTTGATCACGAGAGGATATTACGAGACCAATACCGGATAAGTCGATAAGTGGATCGCGAACAAGCAAGTGGAGAGCTTTGGTGGTTGGCTACAAAAGCATCTGTTAGGCAAGGAGGAGTCCATGAACAGTTGCAGACTCTTAGCTCGGGGACCATCCATAACAATCGTATCATGGCAAGGGTACGAGATAAATGGGTACACATTTTACACGATGACCCCAGGATAGGAAGAGCACCAACCAAAACAAATGCCGTCCGTATAGATGCCTTGGACAAAAATGGAAAGATGGACACCTACTATGGTTTCATAGAGGAGATCCGAGAGCTCGAGTATGGACCTTTGAAAGTCCCTCTGCTTAGGTGCCAATGGGTGAAACCGACACCGTGCGGATCGATGACTATGGTATGACAATCGTGGACCTCAAGCAAGTGGCCTCTGAGGATGAACCGTTCGTGTTTCGCCAACGATGTGACACAGATATTCTATGTGATGGACATGGACAACAAACCAAAAGTTCATAAGGGTAAAACTATAAAAAGACGAAGAACAAGACTACCAAAGAAGTGATCAAGCAAGGCACCACGTGGTTCTTTTCGGTAAAAGAAGGATTGTTGAGTTGAGGCGTCACGCAGGCGAAGAAGAGTATAATCGTTCGACGAGTAGCCGCCTTTCTCACGGACGAGACATTAGTGTCCTTAGCGATGATGAGGAAGCTCTGACGCACGCCACGATCATAACGAAGGATCACTTGTAAAAATAAAGTAGTCATGTAATATTTTAGATATTTGTCCCTAAATTCATATTGATCCGGAAAGAACCGTTCGTGCTCGCCAATTATGAGAAATTCCCATCGTTTATGTATAAGTAGATTATTCCCATCTCATTTATAAACTAATGAGAAATTTCAAGGTTCCCAACTCATTTTTATATATGTCAATTTTTGCACATTTGTTATGAATTTTATGAAATTTTTATTTAATTTTAATAGGCTCCCAACAATTTTCTATAATTTTAAAGAAATTTATGGCAATTATTACCATCGACATATGGGACCCACCATATATGGGCCCACATGTCAAGGAAAACATGGCTTTCTCCACAATAAACGAATTAAAATACATTTAAAAAAGGAAATATAATGGGAAAATGGATTTAAAATACAAATAAGGAATTAAAATACAATTAAAAAATTCCTTTCCTCCACTAAAGACCAAGAAAGGTACAAAAATAATTCGCTCCTAACAAAAGAGAACATCTTTCCCTCTCTCGGTTAGTGGCAGTGTGCTTGAGCTGGCTCCCGACCTTGCGATCCACGGTTCGAGCCCGCTCGCCGCCATCGCTTTCTTTATTTTTGGGTATCGGCCCCGGTTTGTATAATAAACCGGACCGATAGTCCCTAGCACTCGCATTGGACCCGTTCAAGATCGGACGTGTGGGGCGGCACCAATCAATCCGGTTGGGAAAACCCACCCGATCGAAGATAGCCTATGGATCCGGTTGGAGATACCAACCGATTGAACGCCCACCACCTCCACGATCTGGGTGGGGCCAAGACCACTACCAATCCGGTTGGAGAGACGGCCGGGATCGAAGCTCCTTCAATCTCGGTTGTTGTTTTGAACCGGATTGAAGGTCAACCACCCTACGCGCAGATATGACGTGTGGGGCTAGCACCACCGCCAATCCCGGTTGGAGACACGGCCGGGATCGAAGGTCCCGTCAATCTCGGTTGTTGTCTTCAACCGGGATTGAAGGTCAAAATCTAAATTTCCGGACACTTTAGTCCTCCAATCTTCCCACCGGTTGCCACACCGCGCTCTCCTCGTTGCTCCAACCCTAGATCGCCGCCTTGTGCCACCGTGGACTCCCCGTGCACCTCCTCGCTGCCGCCGCCCGTGGACGCCGCCACTCCTCTCGCCGCTGCACCTCCTCGCCATCGCCGCCTGCGTGACGACGCTTACTCCTCGCCGCACGTGCCTCGCTCGCCGCCGCCGCGTGGACGCCGCCGCTCCTCTCCGCCGCGTGCACCTCCTCGCCGCCTGCGTGACGCCACCAATCCTCCTCCCGCCTCCAACGCCGCCAAGACGCCCGGTGAGCCTAGGCTCCAATCTTTGTGGCCATTTCTTGCAATCAGAGGAATTGAAGTCTCAAACCGTCTATTTAGTTTCTTTGCTTGCCGATCGAGAATTCGGGCAATGACTAGGAATTGCTATGGAATCGTAGTAATCTTGGATCGCTCACTAGTGCCGAGCTCACATTTCATCATGGATCATTGTTACCTTTTCAATACATGTTGCTTGTCGATCTCGTAGTTTAGTTTTGGTGCGCCTTTATGTCTAGGGGCTCCTTCGTCCCCATTGGGATCTAATCGTCCAATGCAATCCAACAAGACGGTGGTCCAAGGTCAAGATGCATGTCCCACCGCCATGTGCCTCCCAACTACCTCCTCAAGTGAATTGCACAAGGAAACATATTATCTGTACCAAATTCTCCAAGAAGAGCATTTATTTTGCTTGAGATGTTTCTTAAGGTGGAAATTTTGCTGCTGTCCAATTCTTCTGAAGCGCAGATGTTGGTCCGATGTTTGTATGTCTTGTTTTATGATATGAAAATTAGCTCCTTAGTATGCTAGTCGGGAGCCAAGTAACTAATAATCATGCTCTATAGTAGATGTAGTGTCTTAATGCCGTGACATTTTACGTTGATTACGGTGGATATTGCTTGTCCGCTCAAGTTGCACGGCACCTTTTACATTTTATTCAGTTGAAGCAAGTTATATACTTAGATGCAAATTGTTTTCGTGTATCTTTTGTGATGGGATACTCATTATGTTGGACCATCCCGAAATCACTAATAATGTCTTTTATACATGTGTATATACGGAATAGGTACACGCTTTCATGCAAATATATACACATACTCTACTCTTGAATATAGGCGTGTATATACATGATATGTATTACTCCTATATATATATATATATATATATATATATATATATATATATATATATATATATATATATATATATATATATATATATATATATATATATATATATATATATATATATGGTGTATGTCATTGAAGGCTATTCTTAGCAACCCAACATATTAAATTTGAGAGCAATTTATAACAAACTAAACCGAGCTCTATTGTTGTTTAATTGTTATAAATTACAACATGTTATCATGTCATTTTCCTTGCTATTTAGTTGTTTTAATATCTGTGGCCTATATGTATCTTTCATCTATCTCGCTTTTTACCTTCTACAGGAATTCAAAGTCGCTCGAGGTTGTTTTCCAATATAATAATTTCTACCAATATGCATTGATAGATCGAAGTCCAAAGGAAGATGAAGTAATGCTGCTTGTGTATTTAGATGGTGAAACGTGAGACTAGCTAGGGAAAAACGTTGAAAACATCGTTGTGTAGGAGATGATTGCAAGTCTACGTGTTTCTAATTATCAACACCTATGAAATGATTTTTTTCCTAAGTGGTCACGTAATCAAGTTCTATTGTGCATATGTATGCTATTCTTATCGCACATTATGTGAAATGTTTGTGTAATCATATCTTATGTAGAGAAAAGTTCCATGTTACTATTCAATTCTTCATAGAAAATAACTTATACAAGAATAACGTTACATGATACTATTCAATTCTACTTGAAATCCCAATTGAATGTTTCTATTCAATTCTATGCAGTCGAATGGATTTTTTTGGTGACGAGTTTTTGAGCGAGTTGTTCGGACAAGAGGCGGCCTACGCTACCCAAGCACCAGAGACAGTAGTAGCCACCCAAACCAAGGAGGCCGTCGAAGCCACCCAAGCCGGTGAGGTTGTCGAAGCCACCGAGACCGGTCAAACGAGTAGCCATCACGTCGCCGAGGTCAAAGCAAGAAGCCGAGGGCAAGACACATATTCACTGAAGTCAGTGAGGAAGGCGAGCCTCTAAAGCCAGAAAATGCGATTGGGCCGTTCAGATCGACGTTCGGCGTGATCGTCAGGGACCACGTGCCTATTAGCTTTGCGAAATGAGATGAGGTACCTGCAGAACTGAAGAACACCCTATGGACTGATATGAAGGAAATGTTCACCTTCCCTGAAGGGACCGAAGATAAGGTGAAAAGGTACACATTAAAGAAGATGGCAATGGCTTTTCAGACGTACAAAAAGAAGCTGAACAACAAGTACGTCAAGAAGAATTTAGTCCCCGACTTCAACAAGTACCCAAAGCTACAAGATCATCGGGATGAATTTGTAGGGTACAAAAATTCACAGACTAGGTCGAACTTGGTGAAAGGAACAAGCGAATCGCAAATGAAGAAGCAATACCACCATCGCCGGACCGGTGGTTACCGCAAGGCCCTACCCAAATGGGAGAAGAGGAACGTGACTTGTTGGTTAAGGGTGTCCACCCGCCACATTGGATTGGTCCAACAGATCGAGAAATTGGTTCTTCGGTCATAACGGCAACCTTGACGATGACGGCAGGCCGTGTTTGGTGATACGATGAGAGAAGTCGTCAAGAAGCCAGACGCACACACCCGTTGGCCCAAGGCTCCTTCGTACAAACAGGAGGACGACGAGCTAACAAGGGCTCTACAGAACCGGAGCACCTGGGACGCACACGGGCGTTAGCATCGTCCCGTGGAAGGTCGGTTTCGCCCATGATGCGAGACCTACAGAGTCGGTTGAGATCCAAGGGTCGACACGCACAACATATCAAGGACCTTCAAGACGAACCGAGAGCAACAAAGGCCAAGATACCCGATTTGGTCCGAAAAGAGCCGCAACTAGCCTTGAGCCAACATCGGAGACAAGTCGCCAGAACCTCCGAAATCCGGACATCATCGGTCCCTCGACGCGGCGGAGCAATTGTGCTTCCGGTGAAATTTGGCTGGCCGACTTGGGCCTCTATGCGATGGGACGACATCACGCAACCGACACCATGTGAGTTGCACATGCAAGCACGGAACCTCTCATTAAAGGCGGTGAAGGCATGGCTTTCCGGTGGAGCAGGCAGCTCATCCATGGTCTCGCCATACCCATTGGGCTACTGTGAAGGTCTCGGTGGACGAGGTATGCCTAGGGTACGAGGATCTTGACCTTGACATTGAAGGAGGTGACGGAGCACGAAACTATTAGATGTTGTACACGCTTCATCGCGTGGCATAAGCGGTTCATAATTTTAAAGACAACGTCGCATTTCCTCTCCACGGTCTCGGCGTCACCTCCACAACCTTCGCCTTTGAATAAGACGCCCCGAAGAAGCCCGTCTCCTCGGCTAAGCCCCGCACGAAACTCCAACTCCCACATCGGCCAAGGCAGTCCCCCAATCAAAAACGGCTCCAAGTAATGTACCAACCAGTCGGATAGGGGCGGGACTTCTCAAAAGACACGGTCCACGCCCACGCCAACAAAATCCAAAAGGAAATCACCTCCGGTTGGCGACGATATGATCGATGAGGAGACCTCGCAGTTTGTAAGAGCCGAGGTCACCTCATTCTTCGTGAAGAAGCCATCTCCACCGAGGGTCCAGCCTGGTACGGACGAATGGCACAAAGCTAGGAGGGCTATCCTATCGTTGAAGGACATCATAGATAAACCAGAAAGGTCGCCCGTGTCAGACTACGAGCGCGTCTTGAGTAAGACAGCCGACAAGGAGACGCCACCGGAGCGGACGGCGGAAGAGGTTGCACAGGGGAGGAACAGTTTCTACGATGATACTGGCCTTGATGCAGATCAGGTATTGGGCCTCAAGGACATCCCGGTTGCGGAGATAGCATGAAAATTTGTACATGGTGCGTCATTTGTGAGACGTGAGAGCTCCCCCACTAACAACGAAGATGCGGCAACTCCATGAATGGTATTTGGCGCGCCAACCATGGTTTAGATGCGATATCGCGTCGGAGTTCGAGGAAACTCATTACTTAGTGGGGACAACGAGTTCTTCATCGAATGGGAACCTCTATTTGATCTACACCGGGGTAGGGCCCTAGGCGTGAGCATGTTGAGTTGTCGGACTCGTAAGTGTCTTATTCATAAATTTTGTCGTGCACGCCCATATCTTTGTAACAATCCCCAAACCTAATCGATTTCTTGTTGTGTAGAATGGAGCTAAAACGATGCCAAACCGAGAGAATTAATTATGAGTTTGGCTTTCTCGACCCAAGAGTGATCAATGAGAAACCGGTTAGAGATAAACCGAAGAGACAGAGCAAACACATATACAACGGGCTCATGGGACAAAGATACAAGTCAAAGATACTTCTAGCTTATGATTTTGAGTATGTGTTTTTTCTTAGCCTCGTATATTTTTTTTCTTACCATGATGTTAAAAGTACTAACTACTACTACCGATATATATATGTGCAACTTTCACTTTGCCCTTTTATTATCGAGGTAGATCGTAGTACGATCCAAGTTATGGACTCAAAAAAAACCCCCGCAAAATATAAAGACTTCTTGGCCATGCTCAACCTAAGTACATTGTCGTTCCTTTCATTATCACACTTGTTTTCTTTCTCTCGGTTTAAAGCCAACTCTAATCAGTATAACTCATAATCACTTGTGTAGTGCCTTTCGCAAGATTCCAAAAGGAAAACGTTGGAGAATTTAAGAAAAATTTGAGTTGCACCTCGCTAAATATGTAAGTATATCGTAATGCTAGCTTTGTAGTTAGTTCACTAAATTTCTATGCGTTATTTCACGTTCTACAACTTTTTACCACGTGTCTTGCATCAAGCATCGGAAATAATTTGTGCGGCTACTATGTATGCGAGATGATGCATCACTTCATCGGAGGCTCTGCTACCTCTACGAGAAAAGGAGAACCTTTTGGAGTGAGTACTTATAATTTCTACCTTAATAATGCCTAACTATTAGGACACCTCTATAGATCCAAGGATTGATTAGTTAATTCCTAATTAATGACAGATCCTCTAAAATTGGTGAAGAAAGGTTTGGAACAAGGTCCGGAACTCTCGGTCTTGGTGAAAGCAATACAAGAGCAACTCACGGCTTTATATTAGCCGAGGTTGTGGCTCCAATGGGCGAGCATCATCACCCTTTTTTCAATAAGATTCCGAGCCCGACTGCTCGAGAGGAACCGATCAACCGTCAGGTCAACATCTAGATCTACCAAGAGCAATCCACATAGATGATCCCGATGAACAAAAACATGTGTACTTGTAATTATGTGTACAACAATGTGTACTTGTGATACTTGTATATATAGCCCAGTTAGTTAGCAATTGTAGTACTTATTAATTACTTATAATTAAATCAGCTGTAGTTAAATTTTAATGAATGTCCTTTCATTTAATAACGAGTTAACTGTGTATGAATAATTATATGAGTTTCAATTAATTGTGATTTAACACAAATATATACATATACTTAAGTTTCAATTAATTATATGAGTTTCAATTAAATGTCATCTAGCGGGCAAAAAATAAAAATGACAACATTTCTAGTCGGTTGGTAGAACCAACCGACCGATAAGTCATCCAACGAGCAACTAAAAATATTAAAACATTTTCGGTCGGTTGGTACAACCAACCGGATCGAGAAATCAACCCTCAGTCGGTTGGTAGTTCCAACCGGACGGATAAGCCGCTTGGGCGCCTCAGCCTCAGCCAGGCCTTCGGTCCCGGTTGGTGGCTAATCGACTGCAGCCCGCCATCGGCCTGGGATTATCCCGGTTTGGAAACCGGGACCGTAGCCCGTTCCCAACCAGGATAAAATCCCTGTTCCCTGGTAGTGTACCCATTTGCTAGCTAGCTCCAAGAAGCTCGCTTGAATTCGATGGAATTATATTTCATATAGCTCAATAAAGCAATCAACGACACAGCTAGCTCTGAACTATGCATATTTTGATAAGAAATTAAGCTAATTAATTCACTATGGCGTGTAGTACTACTTGAGCTAGCTACCATGCATGCTGCGATGCATTGGTAGCTGATCAATTGTACCAATCTTAATTTCAAGTTGGTAGCTAGTGTAGCTAGGACATGCGTATATCCTCGGTGTAAGTTGCTGGAGTATTTAGCAAGGAAGTTTGAATTAATGGACGTACATACGATAGATACGATACAATTAGCTAGACTATATAGCTACCAGCTTCAACGATCTGCGAGTACTGCTTAATTATCAGATGGCCTTTGGCAGTGCAGGGGGATTTCAATATTTGCCCAAAGTTCCACCACCACAATTTGTACTAGTTTGAAAATATTGCGAAGTTAATGGCTGGCCAAAAAAATGATGGTGTATGTCTAAGGGGGTGTTCTTTTGGGCTTATCTAAAAGTCTAATCTAACTTATCTCGTAACTTTAAGAATTTTCCAAGGTGGCCTCGAAAGTCGGATGGCCTTGATTTTTAGTATTTAGGGAGCTTTTAGACACATCTACGAGATAAAAAAAAGGGATTCAAAAAGTAATAAAAAAGTCAGATAAGTCAATATTAGTCGGATAAGTCACGAAATAAGTTAGATAAGACGTGGCTAATATTGACTTATCTGACTTTTTTAATTACTTTTGAATTTTTTTATTTTTATCTCGTAGGCGTGTCTAAAAGCTCGCTGAATCCTAAAAATCAAGGCCATCCGACTCTTGGGACCACCTCGGAAAATTCTCGAAGTTACGAGATAAGTCATATTAGACTTTTAGATAAGCCCAAACGAACACCCCCTTAGGGCCTGTTCTCCTCAACTTATTTGTCTTAAATTTATTTGCTTATTTGACTTATCTTGTAACTTCGAGAATTTCTCGAGGTGGCCTCGAGAGCTGGATGCACTTGGTTTTTAGGGTTTAGGGAGCTTTTAGACACGCCTACAAGATAAAAAAAAGATTCAAAAAGTAATAAAAAAGTCAAATAAGTCAAATAAGCCACGTCTTATCTGACTTATTTCGTGTCTTATTTGACTTTTTATTACTTTTTAAATCCTTTTTTTTATCTCGTAGACGTGTCTAAAAGCTCCCTAAACCTTAAAAACCAAGGGCATCCGGCTCTTGAACCTATCTCAGAAAATTCTTGAAGTTACGAGATAAGTCAAATAAGTAAATAAGTTTAAGACAAATAAGCTGAGGAGAACAGGCCCTAAAATTCATGCTACATCCGTTGGAAAAGTAAAAAAATGTTGGTGCATTTAAATTTAAACCAAATTGGTGATACACAAAACTTGAGCTTTGGCTGAAATTTAGTTGTTACCAGATATTTTGGCAATTTGGACAATACAAATTTACAAATTTAGATTTTGATTCAAAACTTTTATTAAAGAGGCAGAAAACCGATGTTGCACTCATCTAGTTAATTTTTTTAAGGTACAACAAACCGTAAAATTCACTAAATGACATTCAATTCACATGCTCTAAGAAATGTGTGTATGACATCTAAGACCATCTGAGTTAATGACAGTAGACCAGGATGTTATACGTTAAAATGTGAATTTTAAAGAGTGTCATCCGTAGGAATCTCCCAACTCATACGCATACAAACTACATCCCACGTACACATGGACACATGCTAATATCTAGATCGTCATTATGCAAATATGTGTATCGTAGGGGAATATGAGATACTATGTGCCAAGCACAACTACACCGCTTACCACCGAGCCCTCGTCGTCCGGTAAAATTCTGATGATCATACGTAGTTACACGCTCTATGCTAGTCGCAAGATGAAATGATAGCCGGAAGAGCCACAAGTCGGTCCACAAAGCTGCCTGCCACAGGGATATTATGATCCTGCCGGCAGGTGAGGGCCCCACCTGTAAGTTCTTTTCTTTCACTTCTGCTATATGCTTTCACACACACTGCTTTCTCACTCTGTCACTGACTGCCTTCCTTCACTTCTCCTCTACTCTCCCCTCCCTCCTTCCCTCCTTTATCTTCTTGCTTTCCTCCACCAATCAATCAATGCGCTTGCCCCAGTTCGCTTTCCCTACCTATTACTGGTAAGTAGTAGCTGAAGCATCATGCTGAGGAGTGCACAGATCGTCGTCTTCTTCTTGAGCTGAGCCGAGTCCCCACCCCACTCCGCACTAGGCCACTACCCACAAAGACAAGGAGCTGTGTCTGTACGATGTCTTTACCCTTGCCCTCTTCCTGTTAGCTAGCGTTCCGTCCCACTACCGGCCTCCCAGCAAGAAAGCAAGCAAGGGTACATCGTACATACAGCTCCTCGCAATCGGTTGCTGTTGCTGTGCTAGCTGCTCTTACTGGTCAATCTTGAGAGGAAATCGAATCAAATCAATCTTGCATGCCGTCATGTCCAGCAGGCAGGCCGTTGCAGCTCTACCTGCCTTCGGTTTCTTCTCAGTGTGAAGAGGCCAAGAAACCCCAAGAAGACTGAGATGGCTTCGGCCGCCGCCGCAGCCGCCCTTCTCCTCCACCTCCACCTGCTGCTCCTCTTCTCACTCTCCGCTACCGCGCAGCCAGGTCAGTTCACTTCACGCATCCTGCGTTCCATTCTCACAACATTTTCCATTCCATTGGGGGCCTCTCCGTTCGTTTTCTTGGGGTGTTAAATCAGCACTTCGGTTTGGCTATTGATCAGTAGGGTGTGGAGGATTGGGGTAGCCATAGATGAGAAAAAAAGATTCCAGCTTTCCAAGCAGACTTGGAAAATTACAGCATATGCTTTCGGTAAGCCTAGAGGAATCTCCATTTTGTTCCTTTCGGTCACGCAGGTTTCATCAGCCTGGATTGCGGGGGAGATGGTGATTACACTGATGGCATTGGGATCCAGTGGACTTCTGATGCCAAGTTCGTCTATGGTGGACAGACTACGAAATTGTTGGATGAAAACCAGCTAAAGGACCAATACTCGACTCTGAGGTATTTCCCAGCTGACAACAGGAAGTACTGCTACACCATGAATGTGAGGACCAGAACACGCTACCTTGTTAGAGCTAGTTTCCTCTACGGTAACTTCGACAACAGCAATGTCTACCCCAAGTTTGATCTCTCCCTCGGAGCAACTCCCTGGTCCACTGTCGTGATTGATGATGCCACCACACCAGTAGTTGAAGAAGTGATTGTCTTGGCTGCCGCTCCAACTCTCAGTGTCTGCCTCTCTAATGCAAGCACGGGGCAGCCATTTATCTCGACTTTGGAGCTTCGACAATTTAACGGTTCGCTCTACTATACCACCGATGAGGCACAGTTCTTTCTTACACTGTCTGCAAGGATAAATTTTGGTGCAGGAAGCAATGAATCGGTCAGGTACTACTGCACTACACCATATTCATGACAACATTGTCAATCGCTTCAGATCAAAGTTCAAAATGTTTCAATGAAATAGATAGTTTAGAAAACCAGACTAGCACTCTATGCCAACATGTAGGTTTATACTAGCTATAAACTCAATATCTATAGTTTGCAGAATATCCTGTTAAAAGAACTATGGCTACATACTTACGTGTGATTCCCTTGTTTCTATGACAGTCTGTCATAATGAGGTATGAGGTTGCAAGTTGCATTGATAAGTTGTTTTAGTTCCTGGTGGAGGTTGGTTGTGTTCTGTAGTTTTGATTTTGCCTGATTTTTGCTCCTTTTTAATATGATGGCACGGAGTTCTCTTGTGGGTTCTAAAAAAAATAATGAGGTAGTAGGGCTAATGTAGTGTATGACTGCCATACCACGTAACAAAATTCCAATCACACTTCACTTAAAATATGTTTTGTTCGGTGCAAAAGGATGGCTGAAGGGTGTTCTTTTCTCAATTTCACAGGTACCCTGATGATCCATTTGATAGAATATGGGAATCTGATTCTGTGAGGAGAGCAAATTACCTTGTTGACGTTGCTCCAGGGACTGAAAGAATATCCACTACAAACCCCATATTTGTCGGTACCAATGAAGAACCACCTGAAAAGGTCATGCAAACAGCAGTAGTTGGCCAAAATGGATCCTTGACCTACCGACTTGATTTGGAAGGTTTCCCAGGAAATGCATGGGCGGTCTCATATTTTGCTGAAATTGAAGATTTGGCTCCAAATGATACTAGAAAATTTAAGTTAGTGATTCCAGGCATGCCAGCATTCAGTAAACCAACCGTTGATGTGGAGGAGAATGCTCAAGGGAAGTATCGTTTGTATCAACCAGGCTACACGAACGTGTCACTTCCATTTGTTTTCTCTTTTGGGTTTAAGAAGACAAATGATTCTTCAAAGGGACCTATCTTGAATGCCATGGAGATCTATAAATATGTCCAGATTACTATGGGATCTCAAGATGGTAAGCAATTGCCCACATTCTTGTTATTGTTTATATTTTCGGCTAAAGCTAACCCATTGTTTCTGTGCTGTAAAAAAATATTTGGACTAATTTTTTGCTTCCATAATATTGACAGCAAACATCATGGCTAGCTTGGTATCACGGTATCCACAAACAGGTTGGGCACAAGAAGGTGGTGATCCATGCTTACCAGCATCATGGTCCTGGGTGCAATGCAGTTCAGAACCAGCACCCAGGGTGTTTTCAATGTACGATAATCATGCCATTCTACCTTCACTTTTTAAATTCTTGATCAATTTCATGTATTTAAAACCTAGAATTGTTCCTTACAGCACATTGACAGGGAAGAACATTACAGGAAGTATCCCTGTGGAATTGACAAAGTTATCAGCATTGGTTGAGTTGTAAGATCAGAATGGTTCATTCTTTTCTTCTTCCCTTTTTTTCACGTCTCTTATTTGGTCCACCTATTTCGGCTGATGCAGGAGGCTCGATGGTAACTCATTTTCTGGTGAAATACCTGATTTCAGTGGATGCCGAAATTTGCAGTACATGTGAGTTTGCAATTCTTTTGATAGTGCAACAACCAAGAAGATTTATTGAAGTAATCCAGTGTGGTTTTCTACATTGCAGTCACCTTGAAAACAATCAATTAACTGGTGCATTGCCATCTTCTTTGGGAGACATACCTAACCTGAAAGAGTTGTAAGTTCTACATACTTCTGTGCATTTCATTTTTCCTCCTCTTACCCTAGAGATCACTGGTAATTCAACCTTCATTGTTTCTTCATCTTTCTTCCTTTCTCTTCATTTCCTAATGCTTTGTGCTCAAGATACTTGAATGCTGTTTGTGTTGTTGGTTTTATCTTATTTATGGTAGAAATGCATTTGTTTAAGAGTCTTTAGACTCTTTACAGAAATAAAGGAGCCGCCCTTACTATTTCCCAACCTTTGCAGGTATATTCAGAACAATAAGCTGTCTGGAAAGGTTCCAAAGGCACTTTTCAAGAAGAGCATTATTATCAAGTCTGTAATTTCCCTCAGGCAGATGTAGCTTAATGTGTTTCAGATTATTAGTACATGATATTGTGCTTGATAACACCATTGTTGTCTGGACAAGCTTCACTTACCTTTGGTGACGTTATAATGGTGCCATATGTACATCAAATAACTATATCTTCTACCTTAGGATTTCCAGGCATTTTAAAACTGAGAAAAAATGAATCTAATCATGTTTTTCTGTTATGTTCCCATCTGCTCTAATTTGTTGATGCCTGCAGTTTTTCAGGCAACAATGAACTTCACATGGAAAAAAGTATTAGCCACAGTACCATAATAATCATCGTATGTGCTGTGATTGGGTGTATCGTGATACTTGTTGCCACTATTGGATGCTGTTTGTTTAAACGCAAGGGAAAGAAGAAACCTTCAGATGGTATGTATGCTTAACTCATTGGACGTATGTGGTATTAGGTGAGGACACGTTGTGATTATTTTGCCATCTCTAGGAACTGTTGTCATTGCAGCACCAGCAAAAAAGCTAGGCTCGTATTTTAGTGAAGTAGCCACAGAATCAGCGCACAGGTTTGCTCTATCCGAAATTGAAGATGCTACTGATAAATTTGAAAAAAGAATCGGCTCCGGAGGGTTTGGCATAGTATACTATGGAAAGCTGGCAGATGGGAGAGAGATTGCAGTTAAGCTTCTCACAAATGACTCCTATCAGGGCATTCGAGAGTTCTTGAACGAGGTTTGTTCTGTTCCAGCTTTATTTAGTTTTTTCTACATGTGACTATAACAGTACATGACCTTTAATCACTGTTAAAGAGATAAAAACAACTTCTTTACTTGCTGCTTTGAGTATTACTTGGCAGATCGAAACCCTGAGTAGGAACTAGAGCCTAATATGTTCTGGTACCATGCATATTCTCCTTCCTATGAAGTCTTCTTAATGGGATGCTACAATTGTTGCCCCACATATGTCAGTGTGTTTCAAATGAGTCAGAGATAGTCCTACCATATGTTTTCTGATTGGTTGTCTGAGGTTTGCTGTTTGAAGTGTTGTGGAGATAGTGCCACGCAAATAGCGCAAAACACGAAAAAGATGATTATAGTGGAGCTGAGTAGGAGCAGAGACAAACTGATTTAAGATATGAACAGTATAGGAAATATCAGGACAAGTGACACCAAGGTAGACAAGACTACCAACGGGGTGACAATACTGAGTAGGATCCGAAAGAGGTTCCCCATTGGTGGGTCGAAGCTGAAGATTAAGCTCCATGGGGTCTCAGCCGTCCGATGATCAGTAAAAGAAGCCCGATCAAGAAGATCTTCAATGTACTTCTCTTGAGACAAAAAGATGCTCTCTGGTGTGGAGGTAACCTCAATCCCAAAAAAATAACGAATAGAACCCAAATCAAACATACGAAACCGCTCATTGAGACGAGTCTTCACAAAATCAATGTATGATGAATCATCACCTGTAATGATCATGTCATCAGCATAGAGCAAAAGAAGAGTGCGACCATGGGGCGACGTGTGAACAAATAGCGCAGGATCATGATCACTAACAGAAAAGCCAGCAGCAGTGACCACTGAAGGAAAATGCTAAAACCAGGCCTAGGGAGCTTGTTTAAGCCCATATAGAGCATGGCGAAGGCGAAGGACCATACCTTCAGAAACAAAATACCTCGACGGAGGCCGCATAAAAACCTCTTCATGCAGCTCTCCATTAAGACAGACATTTTGAACATCAAGCTGATAGAGAGGCCACTTACGAACAGAGGCCACAGCAAAGAGTCTTAATAGTAGTCATGTGAGCCCTAGGAGCATAGGTCTCATCATAGTCAATACCATGCTCCTGCTGAAAACCACGAGCCACAAGACGAGCTTTGTAACGCTCGAGAGAACCATCAGGGCGAGTCTTAACCTTATAGACCCACTACAAGTGATGGGACCAGCGTGAGAAGGAAGAGGCACAATCTCCCAAATGCCAGTATGCTCAAGAGCAGCAAGTTCCTTGGTCATCGCATGCTGCCACTTGGAATGAACAACAGCATCATGATAAGAGGGTGGTTCAGCAAGGGCGGCTCCAGCAAAGCCAAAACGCTCAGGAGGCCGAATGGATTGACGATCATGAAGAGCATATCTAGGAGAGATAGAAGCTGTCTCATCGGAAGGAGATGAGGTAGTAGGAGGGTCCTCAACTAGCTGATGACGGCGAGTGTAGACAATAGGGTAAGGAGAAGCAAAACGAACTGGTGGAGGTGGGGGAGAATCTAGAGAGGTAGAACCAGAAGGGGATGAAGGAGACTCTGGAGAGGAAGAAGACACAAAATGAGGATGTATAGTGGAAATAGGAGTGTTAGGAAAAGTCAAGAAAGAAAAGGACTCTATGGTAGAAGTTGGAGAAGAAGGACGAGGATAGAAAGGACGAGACTCGTTAAAGGTGACATCCCGAGAAATCCTCATCCGGCGACCAACAGGATCCCAACAACGATATCCCTTGTGTTCAGCACTATACCCTAGAAAAACACACTCAACCGACTGAGCAGTCAGCTTAGTGCGTTCATGTGGAGCAAGAAGAACAAAGCACACACCCAAAAGAGCGAAGACCGGAATAGTCCGGTGTGTGCCCTAAGAGACGCTCTACTGGAATACCACCCTTAAAGGTTGAAGAAGGCTAAAGATTGATAAGATAGCAAGCAGTAGAAATAGCCTCCGCCTAGAAATGAGGTGGAACAGACGACGCAATCATGAGTGCATAAGCGGTTTCAAGAAGATGTCGATATTTGCGCTCAGCAACACCATTTTGAGCATAAGCGCCAGGATAAGAGAATTGAGAGAGATTACCCTGCTCAGTAAGAAACCCGCGAAGAGCCCCAGATAGATATTCCCCTATAGAGTCAGCTCGAAAGACACAAATAGGAGTCAAACTGAGTACGAATCATGGTGGCAAAAATTTTTTAGATAGATAAAACCTCACTACGAGAAGACATGAAATATATCCAGGTATGTTGAGAAAAATCATCTATAAAAATGACATAGTATTTATGACCACCTTAAGAAACAAAGGGGGCTGGACCCCAGACATCAGAATGAACAAGATCAAATGGACGAGCTGGCATAGACTCACTAGAAGGATAGGGGAGTTGCACCTGCTTGCCAAGGGTACAACTCGCACAATCTAAAGAGACATCACCAGACACAGACCCTAACAGACCACGATGAACTAAAGATAACAGACGTGAACCACAAAGATATCTCAAACGATGATGCTGCTGAGCGAAAGACGCCGTGGAGGAAGCTGCGGAGACAGAGAGACTGGCAGGAGCAGCGGAAGGAAGACGAAGCCAGTCAAGCTCCTAGTGACGCTACGAATCACGGCGCCGAGGGCCAGTACCAACCAGAAGACCCGTGCAACGATCCTGAATAGAACAAGAATCAGTATCGAGAATCACACGACAGCTATGATCAGTAAGTTGGCCGGCAGATATAAACTGCATGGTTAGTTTGGGTACACAAGAAACTGTGGGAACATGAAAAGAGGACATAAGTGCCTCGTCCTGTGATAGAAAGAGAGGTATCATCTACCGTCTAAACAGTTAAAGGAGTGGCCAAGGGACTGATAGAAGTGAGACAGGTAGAGTCAGATGTCATATGAAAAGAAGCACCTGAGTCAAGAATCCATGGTGATGTACCTAGAACAACAGAAGAAGGTGGTCTTTGCAGAAGACTCCAAAGCAGAGCCAGCAGAACCTGTCGGTGTAGAAGTAGCCATGCGACGCAATAGCATAAGAATTTTGGCAGAAGTGTTAGGGCCGTGCTGGGAAGAGGAAGAAGTGTCTGAGTTTCTTGGAACTGATGCAACAGTGCCCTTGGGTGGACGACGATGAGCAATATCCTTCTTCCGATAGCAGAACTGCTCCACATGACCATCCTTGTCACAGTAAGTGCAATGAAGACTAGCCTTCGTTGTCACTCTAGAAGACGGTGAAACTGGTGGCGGTGTAGTACGAGAACCAGCATGTGTCAAAGCCGGCGGACAAAGTGCAAAGACCGATGGGGAAGTCAGCAGGCCCGCACCACGCAGACGAGTCTCAGTACGAAGAGCAGCAAGAGCCTCCAACAAAGAGACACGTGGATGGCGGGCAAGAAGCTGAGCACGGATCTGCTCAAACTTAGGACGAAGCCGTGTGAGGAAGTCGTAGAGGCGACAAAACTCCAAGCGAGACCGCGTGCGTCGACAGCACCGTAAGTCCAAGTATCATGATCAGCAGGTACTTCCATTGCGTCAAGCAAGTCAAGCTGACGCCACACCGAAGAAAACTGAGCATTGGCCTCATCCACTGTAGAGTCACCCTGCTACTGCTCCTGTCACATAACTGCAAGATACTGCGAGTCACCAGTAGGCTCGTAGCGATCACGGAGATGTGTCCACATCAACTGTGTAGTCGCCAAAGAAACCACCTCACCAGTGAGATGCACCTCTATGCTAGCAACCAAAATAGCAGAGGCACGAGCATCTTCATCACACCAGAACTTGTAGGCAACAAACTGAGACTCATAAGATTCCATAGCCTTCTTATGATCATCAGAGGCCTTCTTAGCAACATCATCGTCATCGAGCTTCGGAGCAGGCAGCGCAAGTGGATTAGGATGCAGCGGACAAGAAAGCTCACCGGTGAGAAAATCCCAAAGACACTGACCGCGCATGTGAAGACGCATGTAGAGAGCCCAATCTTGATAGTTGAGACCAAGGAAAAGCATCGGGCAACGAGGAACTGAAACGGTGCCCGACGCCTTTTTTTTATTTTTTTAACTAATTACACGCACTGACCGAGTCGGCCACCTTGAAAACGACCGAGAGAAGCGGCAATTGGTGACGACGGCCCGCCCGGCGACAGCGACGGCGGCGGTAGTGGTGACGGCGGATGGCACGATCCGGTCGTGGGGAAACCGCAGCGGCCTAAGAGGCAGCGGTCCAGCGTCGGCGGGAAAAACCGACTAGAGCGACGGCGGCGATTCCCGATGAAGGCGGCGCCCAGGGTGGCGTCGCCTGGCTTGGAGGAGATCCGGACCGCGACTGGAAAGGGCCAGCGGGGAAGAGCCAACGATGGCGACTTGGAGACGGCGGCCCAAGGTAGTAGCGCCTAGCTTGGAGGAGATCCGGACCGGCGACAGGAGAGGGCCGGCAGGGAAAGCACGACGAACGTGGCGGTGGGAAGAGAGACGCAAGTACAACGTCAGTGAGTAAAACCCTAACCTTAATTTTGCTTTGATACCATGTCATGGATAACACTTGTATTCATCTGAAGGCCAAAGAGTCAGTATATATACACAGTACAAGGGGCAAAAGAGGAAAGCTCAGAAAAGACCTAATGCCCATATACATATATATCTAACAGTTTGCATTCTATATCTAGAGTTCTAGACATCCCTCTGAACTTTTGTCAAGGTCTACTGAACAGCCGTATCATGATATGTCCATGTATCATTTTTCTTCAGTACGGTTATTGTGATGGATTAATTAGTCATCTGATTGGCTTATTGTTTCAGGTAACATTGCTTTCCAGGATACATCATAGAAACCTGGTGACCTTCCTTGGTTACAGTCAGCAAGATGGGAAAAACATACTTGTGTATGAGTTCATGCATAATGGGACACTAAAAGAGCACCTTCGTGGTAAGTCTCTTTCCATCTAATGATAAAACTACTTTGTAGAATCAATAGTACACTGTCGATATGTTGATAATGATTATTTGCAAGCAAACTGCTCCTTCTGCAGTTGTATTTTAGGACCTTTCGTATTGCAGAGTGTTGGTGCATGCTTAGTTAGTTGAGCTAAAAAATGCAATCAGATCCTCTTTTCAAGGATAGGTCACCTTTTTTTGCCTATGCTGACATAGACCAATCTCTACCCTTGAAACTTGATACAAACCATTAAGAAATTTCAGTACTACACAGAAATTGAGGTATAGTTGTTTTATTAATTATCTCTAGTTCAAGCTTGATTCTTCAATGCTGGACCTCAGGATTGACATGAACTGTTAGATGAGTGCACTCCATAGAACACAAAAAAAAAATAGGTCTTAAACTTTTGCTGATTTTCACAGGAGGGCCTAGTGATGTTAAAATAACAAGCTGGGTCAAGCGTCTTGAGATAGCAGAAGATGCTGCAAAAGGTCTCTCTCTCTCTCTCTCTTTGTGTGTGTATATATATATATATATTCTCTCTAGCATGTATTATGAAGATTCTTAATTTATCTTCTTTTCCTTTAACACTGGAAAAATCAGGCATAGAGTATCTCCACACGGGATGCTCCCCAACTATCATTCATAGAGATCTCAAGAGCAGTAACATTCTCCTCGACAAGAACATGAGAGCAAAGGTTGCAGACTTTGGCTTATCAAAACCTGCGGTCGATGGGTCTCATGTATCAAGCATAGTTCGTGGAACAGTTGGGTACCTGGACCCAGAGTAAGGCCGAGATTTCCCGAGCTTATCGTTGGCGTTCTTTTATATGGTCTAGCAAACTGAAGTGTTTCATAGCTTTGTAGCATCTGATAGATACTGTTTCCTCTCTCTTGCCGTGGTGGGTAGGTACTACATCTCTCAGCAGCTAACAGAGAAGAGCGACATGTACAGCTTCGGTGTCATCCTACTTGAGCTAATCTCAGGCCACGAGCCCATCTCCAGCGACAACTTTGGGCTCAACTGCCGCAACATTGTGGCATGGGTAAGTCGAGCTCTCTGTATCCGTGACTGGTGTGAGCGACGATGCTGATGAGTGAAGTGGAATGTGCAGGCAAGATCGCACATCGAGAGCGGGAACATCCACGCCATCATTGACGAGTCGCTGGACAGCGGGTACGACCTGCAGTCGGTGTGGAAGATCGCGGAGGTGGCGATCATGTGCGTGAAGGCCAAGGGGGTGCAGAGGCCGTCCATCTCGGAGGTGCTGAAGGAGATCCAGGACGCCATTGCCATCGAGCGGGGGCCGGAGCTGCCCCATGTCCGGCAGCTCATGTCCAACAAGTCCATGGGCTCCTGCTCCGTCAACACGGAGAGCGTCAGCGCCGACCTGGAGCAGAATGCGTCCTTCGACGAGCTGCTCATGCGCCCGGGTCTCAGATGAGGATGAGGCACTGACTGGTATGGATTAGAGGGGCAAAGATAGATGCTTTCCACTCTTCTTCCCATGCAAATGCACAAGTTTTGGGTGGTGAAAGAACGGCGATCTGGGGCTGTTCTTGTGCTCGGATCGTCTATTCATCTTGGGCGATCATGAATGTTGTGGATTCCATTTCATGAAATGAATGTTTAGTGTTGGTTTGGATACCTATCGCTGCTACAGCAGCATTTCACATCTTGCATGTTCGTCTCCGTAGAATGGTAGAATTACCGAGGGCCTCTCGTTTCAGATCCACCTGGTTTACATGGCAGAACATTACATGCGAGTCATGTACTACTTATTTGGGAAACGGCACAACACAGCACATACTAGAAATAAGGCTTTCTCATGAATTATTATATTATTAACAGGGCCCCCAGGTTTGTCTAGTTTGATGCCCACCATACAGTAGAGCAAACCCCACAACAAAACATCAGCTTCTGTGCACGCAACACGAGCGCTACTCACCCACAGCAATAGGCTGCATATCATGTCATCATGTACAAGAGAGGACTCCTTACGGTCTCTCAAAACATTTCCATATTACAAATGTTATACCGTTTATATCATCCCAAGCCAGCTTCCATCACTCCTGCAAGCACAACCACATGTACACGTATACACTCCCAAGGGCCACCTCTTCATGGATGCACCTTATGCATGCCTTCGCGTACAAAGGAACCTGATGACCAAGCAAGGGGGCAACGGTCAGTAACTTCACTTGCGTGACGGCGCACACAGCAACTTTCACAACGCTAGACAAAGGCAAATTGAAAACAAAGTAAAAAGGTCCCCTAACAGAACCTTCCAAGCAGATATAAACTGACACCAACTATTCAGGAACAAGGGATAGCAAGCGATGCATAATTATACATATAATCTGCGTCTAGGAAAAACCCAGATTTTATGTTGGTCCGTATGAATACACTACCTTTCAATAAAGCAATCATGTACCAGCTCATAAGCACAGCCGTTAGCCAGCTGCATATCCTCTCCAATGTGCAACCAGTTACTTTCATAACTAGAGATGCGCCCAAGTTAGACAGGGACAGGTCAATGTCGCATCTTCCGAGACAATTACAGTCCAAAGGCTCTGTTATAAACATCATTTGAACCCAGCATGTGAAAGTTGTTTGCTTCAGTTGGAAATACCATCCTCGACATGTCTGGCATGGGAACATTATTCCCTTGTCTCAAATCACTCCACCCATCCCAGTGACCATTTGTAAGCTGTGAGTTTCTAGGTTGTTGGGGTGGCATCTGTGCATAAGGGGATGGAGAACCATGGCTCTGTGGTATAAGTCGGGATGCCAGAAAATTATCATTCATAGGGTTGAATGAATCCTGAATATGGTCTGTAAATCTGAGATTTTGGTGAGAGGGCATGCTCTGTTGCATAAGTAATTGAAGCCTCGGGTCATTATTTGATGTTTGCAACTGCACTGGATAAGTAGAAGCAATTTTCAGATCCAACCCTGAATTACTAACTCCAGGCATCCGCCCTTTGCCAACAGCCAATATAGCAGGATCAATAAGTTCTATATCACTTGCATGTCTAGTTGACTGAGGTTGGTAAAGATTGGTGTTGCTTCCCAGAAGATTATCAAGTAGACGAGTTTCTGCCAAGCACCACAAATGTATTAGAAACTGAAATTGTTTTATGAGAAGAAGGAAATAAGATAAAAGTAGACAGACCTGAGTATGTTGAGCCATACACCTGATTAGACCCATTCTGGGAGGAAAATCCAGCAGAAAATGCAGAAGAAAATCCAGGAGGGGGATTAGACCCATCCTGAGATGAAAATCTAGAAGGAAATCTAGGAGGGGAAATCAACCCATCCTGAGAGGAAAATCCAGAAGAAAATCTAGGAGGGGGATTCAACGCATCCTGGGAGGAAAATCCAGAAGAAAATCCAGGAGGGGGATTCAATCCATCTTGAGATGAAAATCCGGAAGGAAATCCAGGAGGGGAAACCCTTGTTGGTGTGGAAAATCCAGGAGGTGCAGATATTTTAGACCTTGAAGTACCTGAGAATGCAAATCTGTTGTGAGCATACAAAAGTACCACTGATGAAAACATCAGTTACTAAAAATACTTCAAAAAAAAATCACAGAAATAGAATATCTTGTATCGCCAACAAAATGAGCAGATATACAATCCATTTCACAAAGTCAAAAGATTTACCAATGCTCAATGAAAAAAAAAGTGCAATGCACAAGCACTGTATTTCCTTTGATATGCAAGATAAAACAAATTTTATTTTTGTGAAGAATCAAAATAAAATCAAAGAGAAAATATTCTGCTCAGTCCAATACAAGTGCCAGGCATCGTTACTCACCACTAGTTGTCACATCTGATATAGAAAGCGGATTGATCTTTGAAAAATCATTTTCTGAAGATTGGAACATGAGCTCATTCTGATAAACATTTCCATGAGAATTCTGTGATGACAAACTAAAATTCTGCTCAATACCACAATTTCTGAAAGAAGAATCTAGGAAGTTTCCTTGGTTATCCTGTCTAGCAAATGAAAATCTAGACTCGTTACTGTTGGTTTTTGGTTTCCATGAAGGCATGTCGAAAAGCACATCATTCTTTTCAGATTCACTAAGCATCTTAGCAAAATTGTTAGCAGTAGAATATGACTCGTTCCATGGATCAAACTCCATAGACAAGATATCAGAAATTATGCTGCTCTCATCCTTGTTTACACTTGCAGCCTTGTCAAAACTGCCTATGTTATCGATTCTTACTGCACCCATTGCTCCATGTCCATGCTGATGGTTTTTCATTCCAGAATGTTCAGAAACCTTACCAGGTGTATATATAGTTCCTAACCCCTCTTGACATCCATTTAATGAGGTAGAAGTGTTGTTGGTTGAAGACAACAACCCAGTCTGCATCATTGTGTCAGCAGTTCTACTATCACTATAAACACATGGTGAAGATAATGCTTGATCTGTAGCATCAAGCATCCTACTGTGAGGTTTATCACTGACCATTGAAGGATTCCGTATATCATTTAACAGGGTCACACCACAACCTTGCAGCTCTGAACTCCAATCAAGATGCTTATCAGAACAAGATTGGCTAGAATGTACAGAGTCCTTATTTTCTGATGACAAAAGCTCAGAAAGCTTCAAATGATTTTCCTCCTCCTTCGACTTCTGACTCAAAGGCATTACAATAGAAGTATTTGGGATTGTACCCAGTTGTTGGTTATCTGCCATACTCTGAACAACATCTTTGCTATCTAAAGTTACTGAAGACACCCTGGCAGATAACATCTCAATTTCTGTATCCCCAGGAGTAATATCTTCCAGTACTTTCTCGCTATCAGTGAGATTAAGTTGGCTGTTAGTAACTTTCAATGTAGGGCTTTTAGGAGCCATTTTACTTACTTGGAGGTCACCTTCACCGCCCTTTACTTCTGATTTAGATATTGCTGAACTTGATACACAATCCGAAGGACTTTGCCTGGCACTGTTTACTTCTGCGTCTTTCTTTGGTGAAGTTGATAACTTAGACACAAGCGGACCTGATTTGGTTGGCTTTGAAGAATCTGAACAAATAATCTTTTCATTTCCATTCTCAATTTGCTTTTCCCCACTTCCTTTTGATGTCACATCTGATGCTACAACGTCATCATCATTCCAAGCTGAAGGTATTGTAGAAAAGTCTATGTCCAATGATGACTCCAGTGATGTCATAGCTTGGGTTTCCTTTGCAATACCAGGTTTATATGGCTTCAAAGTTTTAGACAGATTATCTCGTTCTGATACTTGCCATCCTTCAGTCATTTTTGGTATTGTGCTTGTATCATCATTCCATGAAGAAGGCAGTCTTGCACTCGAATTCATTGAAGAACTCAAAAATGAATTACTCCGTGCTTCTGATTTTGATTTTGTAAGTGACTGCGAGGATGTCACCCCAGATGTTGTTGTCCTTGCATTCAGATCACGATGCCCCCTACGCATAGCCAAAATTCAACATCATATTGAATTTTAAAATATAACATAAGACTCCAATAGGAAATATACCATGAAGCTGCTGGTGGAAGCGTGGACCTCCCCAAACTACTGTTTGGAGGTGACAGCCTGGACTGGCCTGTGGTATTCTGCAGAGGAAGGCCAATTAATTACGAACATTATGTAAACCAACAAATACAGAAAATAAAAATAATTTCAGCCTAGACCAGAAAGCAGCATGAACTCAGGCAGAATTTAAAATTTCTTCCAGTGGATTCCATATTAAAGAAAAAATCATACAGTTGCTGCATTTTTTACTGTATGTTTGGCCGAAACCACTGCACTGTAAGAGAAATCATCTGCTGGTGGAGGCAGTACGGTCCCTGCACGTCTTTGTGAAACACTGGACGCCATTTGGGGAACCCTACTCCTGATAGAAATATAAGAGGATGAGTCAAAGGTATCACCTGAAAACACTAGGACATTAGGAGTTTTAGCAATTTATACCACATCACAGAGACAAGAGTTCATCAAAACAGTATGCCAATATTAGACATGTGCATTAAGAGTCTTTAAGACAAGGAGACCATTTTCTAAATTCACTTCCATGGAAAGGCAATAGTTCCCGCAGGTAGGCTTGGTGGAAAGAAGAAAGTATATCCTGGAGTGGCACAGTGGCTTGCTCACTTAGAGCTAAAATGAAGCAAGGAAGCAGTGCAAAAAACTAAGGTTCTACATCACATTCTAGAGGTAGTTCGGTGTTAACCTTGTATATGCTGAGATTATCTCATCTTTAGTGAAACTATCCTCCTGACTGCCTACATCATGCAAATAGAGACAATCTGGATTCCCACACGTCTGAGAAAATCAAGAAGCACTCAGATATATAGCATTTGGTAGAGGGCTAGTAGATAAAACAGTCAGAATGAAATAACAACTGTACCAAGTTTCGTAGCCATGCATGGCAATACTTTGTAGTACCAAAGCATGCTCTGCAAAAGTCAAGAATAGTTAGAATAACCATATTGCGTAAACCTGCTAGAAGAAAACAAGTATAGCAGCTCACCTTAACACTTTTCCTTCCAAGACAAAATTGTGTACAGCTTGAATACACCGGATGGCCTCTTCTTCTTTGGCATAAGTAATATAGCTGAACACATATCACAGTAAGAAGCCAGTGTTCAACATACAAACTGGTGACTACACTTATGGAAGAATCATGACTCCACATTGGTTATCCATAAGTAAAAAAAGCGAACTAAATTGCTCTTCATATATATAGACTATAGTAGATCGGTTTCACTTCTGAATCTCTTTTCTTTTCAGTAAAATGAACATTTCCTTTAAGACTAAGCAATTTTTTATTGTACAAATTGGTGGAAATAAGTTGTGTAGATATGTACTTCATTCAAAAATCTCAAGTAATTCTACAATCCATGTTTTTTGTGAAATAATAACACTGCCCCCAAGGTTATGTATATCCAGATGGAGTAGAAAAAACCAAAAATGAAACCTTGCATTCCCAGGAGAACTACAAAAATACTCATAAAAAACTGACAATTCTTCAAGATATAAATTCTAAGAAACTACAGTATCGATGTATGCAGGTTCTGAACTCAGGCCAGATTGAACAGGTGAATGTTCCATTCATAAGAATCTGATCAGCATACCATAGGTGATGTTAGAATCATGTCATGACTGAAACAGGCACTTTTACATTTATCAGAAACTCCCTAGATTTTACAACACTAGAAAGCTACATCTTTTATGTTGGCTATGAGGCTACTACAAATTATTTTTACACATGGCAGTGCAAGAGACAAGTACATATAATGTCAAATTGGCCATCTTTCTAACCTAGTTTTGATGGAAACCTACCAAACTGATCACAACTGAACTATCACTTTACTTCTGAATAGCCTATGCATAAATACCCTAGAAGTAAGAAAGGGCAAAGCACCATAGCCTAAGGGAGTATAATTTTTTAAAAAAACACGCAGATGCACAAAAGGTGAGAGGATAATCGCTTGATATATCAATGTGTTTGTAGAATCAATACACAAGCAAATAATAAAAATCATTTATGCATATGAGAAGATTGTTAACGCATGACACGAGGTTCACATAAACATACACACTGATACTGTTGTTTGTTGATGCCTGCTGGGAAGGAGCCCCAGTTGGACGAGAAACTGAAACCTTCAGAACCTTCCCATACTGACCAAAGTATTCCCTGCGCTCAAGTACCTAAAACAAAAGATAATAGTGATGTTGATGTGAGAAATATAACTTGCACATATCACTCGATTTAAAAGAATCTAGATGTAAACAATATGGTGCTCACACTCTCGTTGCATAAATTTGTAGGTAGCCCAATTATGTACACCAGATTTCTCTGGATAACCCTGACACTAGCCAGATGCTTCTTAGCTTCCACAGTTACTGCCTTTGACTTAACCTTTTGGGTCTTGTGCTTCTTCTCCGTGTTTTTCTCTGCGACCATCCTGCATGCATCAAAATAAGCATAAGCTGCAAATCTGTCGTTGCAATACATCTAAGAGTCTAAGAGCGGCAGCATTTGAATAGCTGTGAAAGGATGTAACTTGAAAGTTTGAGACGAACAGACCTCTCACATGTGGCAGCCATCTTGACAATCCTGTCCTTGTCGTAGCGGGTGCGGCATGCAGGACAGCGCCCCTCGGTGTCCTCCTTCTCAGCCATATCTATGATGTGGTGCCAGCACCAGACACAAATCTGCCGAGTTGCATAGACAGCCCATTAGCTAGCAATCCAGCTGCTGCACTGGCGGGGGATCGGACACGATGGGATGATAATTGATACCTCGTAGCCGCATTTGCAGGGCTTGAGCTGCTGATCAGTGATGTCCATCTCCTCGGCGCAGAGCGGGCAGGTGCGGTCTCCGTCGTCGCTCATCGTCATCCTGGGGAAACAAAAGGAATCATTCGCAATCCAGCATCGGGAGGCGTCAACAAGTTCGATGAGAATCGAAATCACATAGGCATAACGGTAATCCCTTAGCTATCAGAAACCTGAGATCCCAAGTAAGCACAAGAAGACGACCATACAGCGTCGAATTGAAGGAACAGCGTAAGGCCGATCTAAATCTGCCGGATTCAACCGAAATCGGCCACCCAATCTATCAATCCCTAAAACCGTCTAGAAAAGCCAGAAATTCGATGCGGATTCCACCGGATTGATCGGCAGAAGCATCAAATTCGAGAAAAAGAACCAAGGATGGTCGAAATTCCGATCAGATTGCACGAAACCGACGGCGCCGGAGAAAATACGGGAGTAGAAATCAATCGCACAAATGGGGGATCAGAGGAACTCACATTGGAGGTGGCTCCGAATCCGATTGGGAAACCCTAGACGGCGGCCTGACGGAGGCGCGGGGAGGGTGGGCGGGCGCGATCGAATCGAGGCGGGCGGCGGCAGGAGGAGAGATTGGGGCGGCGCGGCGGAGGAGAAAAAAAAAGTTGGGGCTTTTGGTGAGTTGAGACGATGCGTATGTATGCGTTGCGCTGGGGAGGAGGAGGGATGTGCTTGCTTGGACCGCCTCTTCCTGTGCCCTTCCAACTTCCAAGTGCCAATTTCCATTATTTTTCCATATACGTGTGCTACCCTTTATTCTTCCTCCAATCAAATATTTACCATCCATATTATCTTAGCTATGAAAATTTGACATAAAAGGGTAGTAAGACTAGTTGCGCTAGAGTCAGTGTAAAGAATTGACGAATCATGAGAGCGTGCCGTTGGAATAAAAAACGATGATAGCAATATTGAATCGTGGAACAAGAGACGATGATAGCATCGTCAAATCGTATCGGCAGAGTTGATGCTGATAGCGATTATGCATGTGGTGGTGCCTATAGAAGAAAGACTCAATGGTTAGAATAGATAGTGCGACGGTGGGAATATACAATTACAAATGTTGGGTTTGAAATGATCTTTGGATTGATCTAGCGGTTATAGCAACCAGATGTCATAGACTTATAAGCGTGTGAACACGAATGTCGGTTAGTGACTTACTATTTTTTTAAAAAAATATCACATATATTTGAAAAGCATAGACTTATAAGCGTGTTCACACGAATATCGGTTAGTCATTCCTAGCTTACAATTTTTTTAGAAATATATCACATATATTTAAAAAGCATTAATATGTTTTCGAACTAAACGACTTCCATAATTCACCGTTAGAGGACTAGGGTGTTAAGGGCTTGTTCTCTCCAGTTTATCTAATCTGCTAATCTGACTTATCTCTTAACTTCGAGAATTTCTCGAGGTGGCCTCGAGAGTCAGATGCCCTTGGTTTTTAGGATTTAGAGAGTTTTTACACACGCCTACGAGATAAAAAAAATAGATTCAAAAAGTAATAAAAAGTCAAATAAGTCAATATAAGCTACGTCTTATCTGACTTATCTGACTTATATTGATTTATTTGACTTTTTTATTACTTTTGAATCCTTTTTTTTTATCTCATAGGCGTGTCTAAAAGCTCCCTAAATCCTAAAAATCAAGAGCATCCGACTCTCGAGGCCACCTCAGAAAATTCTCGAAGTTATAAGATAAATCAAATTAGCAGATTAGATAAACTGAGGAGAACAGGCCCTAAGCATGTCAATTGTCGGGTGAAGGCCATTGTTCCATTTCTTAGGGAATGGAAAGAAGGAACTAGACACAAGTTTGAGAGCAGAGTTATAGAGCCGCAGAAGATTTGGAAGGCCATTATATTTCCTTCACAGGAGAAATGAAAAAGGAAAAACGGGTGGTACGCCATGTGTCACACCGACTAATGGACCCCAAACACGCCACACACATGGATCGATTTTCTTTTTTTTACTTATTTTATTTTTTTTCCTCTGCAGTAAATTACAAAAACGCCCCTGCCTTCACTCACCCACCGCCGGCTAGTTATTATGCTGCAAACGTTGGTGTGCTCATGTTTCAACTTTTCAGGGTGATGGGAGTACAGCAGATGGATCAGTGCTAGTGTGTGTGCGCTTTTGCTGCAAACTAATGCCTATGCTTTATGATCGGCTGGTTAATTCGGTACTACAACATGCGTTTGTACTTCTATAATTGGATGCTAATCCATCATCCCATGTATGCTTCTCTTATTTATTGCTTTTATGTAATTATGTTTCATGTTCGGTTGCTGGAGGCTGGAGCAAACCAAACTTTGTAAATTTTGACCAATAATTAGTCAAATTATATATATCTTTAGTATAAAAAAGTATCAGTAGATTTGTATTTTAAATTGCTTTTAATACAATATTATTTGTAGAAATTGATAATATATAATAAGAGAAATTTAACAGTCAAAATACATCTTTAAAGACTTTCTCAAATTAAAATACGTCTTATAAAATAAACGGAAGGAGTAATCGCTAGGAAATGCACCAAACCTGTGAAACTTAAGGGCCTGTTCTCCCCAGCTTATCTAATCTACTAATCTGACTTATCTCGGAACTTTGAGAATTTCTCGAGGTGGCCTTGAGAGTCGGATGCCCTGATTTTTAGGATTTATGGAGCTTTTAGACACGCCTAGAAGATAAAAAAAACAGATTCAAAAGTAATAAAAAAGTCAAATAAGTCAATATAAGCCACGACTTATTTGACTTTTTTATTACTTTTTAAATCCATTTTTTTTTATCTCGTAGACGTGTCTAAAATCTCCCTAAATCCAAAAAATAAGGGCATCCGACTCTCGAGGCCACTTCCAGAAATTCTCGAAGTTACGAGATAAGTCAGATTAGCAGATTAGATAAGCTGAGGAGAACAGCCCTAAACCTCTACTGTATTTTTCTTCAGATGTGGTTTGTGTTTTATCTGTCGGTTGGGTTTGTTTTCTTTTTTCTGACTATCTATCTCACCTTTGTCCCGATTGTTCCTTCTAGTTCCTTCTTCTCCTCTTGCACTTTCTTGCTCCCCATGGAAATTACCAGGCGATGCATCTATGTCGTTTCATCCAAAACATTATGCAACGCAGTTTTACAGTTTTGCATTAGACGTAGTACCACAACGAAGTACTATGAATTATTAAGCAAAAAGTAACATGTTTCTATCATTATGTGCAGGAGTTACTACAGATGTTGCGCAGCCAGATGAAAGTACATTGATACGAGGGAAGGCAGGCACAACCATGAATCAGAGTTAACCATCTCTGGATTCAACGAAAAATGTGAAATGGAACGATATAACTGTAGTTTGTGTGTTTGTGATGCTGAAAAAGCGCTCTACATCTCTAATAGCATCACTGAATTGAGAGTTGTTTTCTCGCAATTGATCCATCCCCACACTAATTCATTCATTTTGCTGCATATTAGTAACATTCTTCGGAACGTCAATCAAATCAAATCATGTCTAGCACAATATAAAATGAATATTATCTCAAGTGCATAAATTAGATGGATTGCAACATGCACACTCCCATAGCAACGAAATCGATACAAAAATCTCAAGATCTTCACAAAGCAAGCCAACAATGGGTTGTACTCGTTCTGCCTTCAGATTTTACTCAGCACCATCACCCGGATGCCTACAACAAGATGCTACCATCAGAAACTGACAGTGAGGAAAAGAAAAGTTGCCAAGAAAGCAAGACAACAACGATCCTATCCTACCTCCACGATGGCGTCAGATTACGAGCTTTCCTGTCCAATTGGATGTTTTCAAGAGCACTTGATGCTCGCATTACTTCTTCAGAGATATCATGAGCATCATATCTCCAGTTGTACTCATCTTTCCTTGTATTGGAAGCTGAAGAGCCTCCTCTTCGGTCTGAATGTCAAAATCGCTTGTTTTAGAGTTTAGGATAGCGGTACCAGGGCATATGACAAGCTCAAGGAATTACATATCAAGTACCTGATGTTTGTGATGACGGCATTGGCCTAGCAAGTTCAAAGTAAAATGTTACCCACATTTACAGAAAAAGAGAAACAGCTGCTACACAATTACGATGGCTGAATAGTAGTAAGGTATGAGGTATCACCTTCCCATAGGAGGCAAGCCCCCAACTGAAGATGAAGATAGTGGCCTCCTCATGTTCCGATGCTCCGCATTTAATGTTGGATCAGACTCTGAATTGATTATTCTTCTACCAGCCATCCTTGTTTGAGACAAATTCTGCTCAAAAACAACAGCTTAGAGTAAAACGAAGAATGCAATGGAAACAGATAAAGATTTAAACTAAATTTATATTGAGATATAGCTGATAACCAATAGCAAAGATCTTATTAATAAAAGAGTACACAGTAACTTTGTGAAATCAAGAGCACTAAAGTTCCATGTTACAAAAATATTAAATTGGTCATAATCCATGAATAAAAAGTTCGCAGGTTGAAACTATAGTTGCACATTGTCACGAACAGGGTTCGGCCCATGGGCTAGCACCCATGACACATACATGTGGTCCACACTCCCAAGCAACAAATGTCAACCAAAAGTGCACTTCAACTACAGATCTTTATATACCTAAATTTGAGTGTTCACAATTGCATGTCAACAGAGTGCAGCGATAACAAAAAAAAAATCATTGTAAATATACACTGAATTGTAAGCCAACTAAACAAAGTCAGATAATTAAAATTTTTCTTATCATACTTTTCCTATGAACTTTTATCTACTTTATCTGGAAGTTTTTAACTTTCTTGCAACTCATAGAAGAAAATATGTAATTAATTTTGCTGCTATGGTGATATTCCACATTTTCTTAGTTCTTACAGAGAAATCCAAATTAACCACATCTAACTTGTTACATGATAGAAACAATCACAGATCGTTGTTTTATGGCTAGACATGAAACTTTTTTTGTACAGATTGATTAGGAACACGTTCTTTTTTACAGAGTGATTACATATCAATATTAATTTAAAGAAAGGGGGTCAATCATCAACGTCATACACATTATTCTCTGTTCTAATGATTTGTCTTTCTGAATTAGAAAGAGGTAAACCTCATATTTGAGGTATCCTTCAAGAACATCTAGAAGCATGGGACCGCTCTCAGCACTCCTGCTCCCTTCGGCTCCATTTTTGTTAGAAAAATCCTTCAGTTCATTCTTCCAGAAGTCCTTTGGCTGATTTACGAAGCAAGGACACACATTAGTGGATGTTAATTTACACAAACAAAATCAAGATACATTAAATATAACAAATGGTTACCAGATTACATTCTGGCAAATAAACTTTCATTGTGTGACTTAGCTGGGCCCACTCCAAGTATTCACATACAAGTGCTGTCAATAATCTACCTGCAAGCAACAGAAATTTAGAATGAGCTACTCATGCTACGTAGCTTACAAAAAAAGGGCTACATTTAACCACTAGTTACTTAAAATGATTTTATCCTTGCAAGGAGACCTTAAACATTCAAGATAAATGTGATGAGACTTAAAACAGCATAAATGAAGGCAACAAATTACATTATACAAATGCTTCTTTGAACATGCGGAAGCATCAAAACCAAAGACTCAGTAATCACCACTTTGGAGAGATGAAAGATAGAACTTTCAGGTTGGAGTGTAGAAGAGAAAGAAAAATGGTATGGTCGAAACATCATAATTTTCAGTGCTGCCACCTAAGAACGTAGAATATGCTAAAAGCTGCTGGGATTTCCAGCCAACGTAAAAATTATCATGCAACATAGTATCAATCTTGTACACTTGTGCACTTTTTGGGAATCGACGGCATGAAAAATTATAGAGGATCATGCAAATAAGTTGTAGAAGCATCCCGAACAAGTTGTGGGTGATAGACACAGTTTGCAGAACCTGAAGGTGAAGCGTGCAGCTGCTTAGCACGGTCATTGCAGCTACCAAGCAAAGCGGGATTCCCCGCGTCGTCATTCTCTACCACCCGATCCTCCTCTTCAATGGCCTCGAACACACTCGCTCTCAGCTCAGCCTAGTCATGCAAGAACAAGAACGGGAAGCATGATGCCTTATGTGAACAGGAGTCTTTTCCATGAAAATGTAATAAAAACCAATGGGGAAATAGCTCATGATTAATGACAGAGTGTGTGTCGATATAATTGAACATAAAGAAACCGTTGCCGCATTTATAGTCGAAAGAAAAAAAAAAAAAGAAGATTTGATGAGATCATTCATAGCATATACAGAACGCACATTTGATATTTCCTCTTAGCATGTGTACCAGACAAGAATGCAGACGCCAGACGGTAATTCATAATGTAATGGAAAATAGAGCAACAGAAGGTATAGCAGGTGGGTGAGATTTTGGCCTGGCAATGGGCCAAGTGCGAAATGCAGGGTGAATCGAACAGCATCGGCCCCTAGGCCTAGGGCCACCAAATCTTGTAAAGAAACAGAGCGTTTCAATTGCAGCTAAAAAAAGATGCAAAATTTGGAGTCGGATGGAATGGTGGAGCTAGGAGCAGGTACTCAGATCCGAGGGTGGTAGTGAGGAGGGAGAGGAGGAGCCGTACCCTAATCTTGGCGAGGACGCCCTTCTTCTCGAGGGTGCGCGTGACGAGCGTCTTGAGCTCCATCATCTCCCGCGCGTAGTCGTCCATCTCCTCTTCCTCCGCTCCCCTCTCGAGGCAAGCAGCCCTGCCCCCTCGGGTTGGGGTTGGGGCCTTGCGGGGCGGAGGCGGAGAATGAGAGCGTGTGCGCTTGCGAGAGGGTCTTCCTCCTACACAGCTACACTGCTCTGTGGCGAGGGGATGACAAGTGGGACTCCCACGACAATAGAGTCAGTCGGGTGTTTCCTTCTGGTAGTCCAAATTTTGTCCTAATTAATGCTAGTCGCTGGTCGGAGGGTGTACCGTATGTTTAAAATTTTGGCGATATATAAAATAAATCATTTGAGAGCACATGTGTTACAGAATGAGATATAAATGGGAAACTTGTTTTTATCAACAGCTAAAAACATTACCGACAACCTAATATCTCAGCTCGCCATTTATCCAACAGCTTCGTGTATGAAACTTATGATGTGGACGACTCAAGATGTCTAAGCAAGATTGAGCCTTACTGAGAAAGGCCGAACACAAAATTAATGAAATTAAAACCATTAGATCATCCCAAAGGGTTAAGATTAATAGGAGAGTGTTGGGACCCGATTTTACTAAATCGAACATCTCTATGTTAACGGTACGTGTCCCAAGAATCAAATCATATACCCACAGTAAATAGAATAAAGTATCAAATTTAACATTGCAAAATAACTAGAAAATAAATCAGAGTTCAACGGCGAACCCACTAATTACAATAGTTTATAATCTCAGGAGAATAAAAGAAGAACAAACTGAGGTAGACCCATCATCAGTCACAGATAAACTGACTGGGGAAGCTCTATTATTTTGGATCATCTTTCAGAAACAATCCAACATTGTCCTACGTATCCTCGTGGTTCTGACCTACTTGTGGAATAAACAGATCCGAATGAAAGCCGGGGTTAACATAATACGCTAATGCTAGCAAGTCTTTTTTGGGAAGGGCCAGATTAAGGCTCATCATAGGGAAAGGTAATGGTTTATTTCCATAAAAGAATTTTTACTAACAGTATATAAGTATTTATGAAATAATAAATAAATAATAAACAGTTCTCGTGATTAATCTTAACAGTAACATTAATATGGTATAATTCTCAATCTCAGTGTTTCATGTCTCAAGTTCTCAACAACTCATCTTAAGGTCTCAATATAGTTCTTATCTCGTTTTCATTCATCATAGATCATCTAGTAGCGACACATGGTCAAAAAACCTTAACTAAATCAAATTAATTAAGGGGTGTAGCTACGATGTAAAAACCCACCAAGATACTCATAACCGGAAGCACGACCATTCGAATGGATTTATACTCTGTAGAGGTTGCACGCTTTTTCTGCAAGATATGATACTCTCTCGTCGGAGAGCACCATAATAAAACCTATTAGAAGACTAACCTAGGACTTGTCACGATCATACCTGATATTCACACAAATGCCCTTAGAACTCCTTCCGGACAATACACCAGCGATGATGCATCCCTCGGGACCCCACCTACGGTGCAAATACGGTGACAACCCCAACATTATTCTCCCTCTATATTAAGCCATGTTCCATACCGGACTTATGATCGCATGATAAATTCTCAATTAAATCCATCACGATTATTGGTCCTTAGGGATCGGAGCGTTGACTCGGATCACCCACTCTAAGTCAAATATTAGTTGGTCAAATTTTAATTAAACAGTGAACAAGCCTACCATAAACCCTAAGTTCTCCATTCTCATACTTAGTTATCTCATATCCAAATCATTAATGGTGATAACAGGAGTGGAAACCACTTTTCGAAGACTATCTAAGCAATGCCAAGACATCTAATTCATAAAAACAGTAGGTAATTACATAATTATATTATCTTATGGCGTTTCATGGTAATGGATGCATATTATACAAATAAATAACATGCACTAGGAACTTCTAAAGCAAATACGCGCAATTTAAATAAATAGCAGTTTTGGTAAAATTTAGAAAATAGGATTCTAGGAAAAAGACTTGCCTTGGTCTTGGACTGGTTGATCTCCCGAAACATTAGCGTACTCGTACATCTCCTCGGCAATGGCATAATATGTATGCAAATCGAGACAAAGAATAAATAGCAGAAAAAATAATACAAATATAAAATTTTAGAAAGATTATGGGAAGTAAATATGAATTTTTTGGATTGAAGGAAATTGATTTTGCTAGATTTGGAGCTAGGATGAATTCATAGTGAAAAATTAAAGGAACACTATTCACTAAAAATTCTGAAAAATAGAAGAGCTGCATTGTACTAGTAGGTTGCACGGTAGCTTGTGGGCTAGCTTAACATGAGGATAAGAGAGGAGGAGAGGGATCGGTGGGGGGAGAGAGAGAGAGAGAGAGTGGATGGAGAGGGAGGTTGGGTCGGCTAGGGCTGGGTCAGCGGCGAGGTGGCAGTGAGGGCAGTAACAACAGCTAAGACGGCCCGAAGGCGGCGTTGGGGAAAGGAGATGGGAAGGGCCCGAGCGGTAGGACGGCGGCGGCTACAAAGTAGGACGTGCAGCACTGGGGTAGGCAGCGCGCGGCAGTGGAGCTCTAGGGAAACAGCGGCCAACAGCATGGCTATTGCGTGTGCGCCGCCACGAGCAGAGGAGCTGGCACAGCCTAACAAGGAGTCAGCAAAGAGGATGGCACGACATCCTAGGCAAACTTGGTCGGACCTTGGCCGAGGCAATTTAGGGCACCGATGAGGTCGGTGAGGCGATCGACAGAGGGAGCAGGGGCAAGATGGAGGTTGTCCTTACCTCAGATAGACACAAGGAGGACTAGAGCTAGTGGCATATCATGAGTTGAGGACAGGAAAATTCTTCCTTGATTCCGGCGATGGTGGTTCCTCTCCGGTGAATTGGATGACGTCGACGTTAGTGGCTCCTTGGCATCCTTCAATTAGTAGCTCCGCGCGACACTCCTAGCAATGGCGACGACGACAAATAGGGGCTCCGGGGTACTTGATGATGACAACTCCATGGAGTTCGGATCGATTTATTGCGAAATTCTAAGATTGATTTGGGGAGGGGATGTATAGGGGATTTAGGAGGAGATTTATCTAAGGAGGGGTTTAGGACGGGGTGGCGACTGGCGGCGTTGTCCGGTGAGGGGCGGCGCTAGCGTCGCCGGAAACTAGGGCAGGCGCAGCACAGGAGAGGTGGCGACGCGAAGAGATGGCGGCAGTGATGGTGGGGACGCCCGGTTCCAGTGCAAAAGCAGGGGCGTGGCTACCTCGACAACACGTCGACGATGACAACGATGACATCCTCGACTGTATGAGCTCCGATGAGATGATGGCAACCCCGGGTTGTAACAGATCGATTAGGCTAATAAATGGGTTTTGGGGTTAACGGTTGGGTTTTTGAGTGGATGAGATGAGAATTTTTGAAGGTTTATATAGGTGTTGGGTTGCATAAACTTGGCAAACGTACTTGAAGATTGAATTGTATTGGAATTTAGGATCAAAGTCCAACTGGAATGGTTTTGTGTTTTGAAGCTGAATAAAGAGGTTGAGTTCTGGAGATTGGAGGAAGAAAAAATAGAGTGAGCTGAGGTTGCTTTGTAGGAGGAGGAAACAGGGCCGAGGGGGATAAGGCCCTTGGACCAAGGCCAAAAACTATGGCAAGGAACAGAGAAAAACAATTCCACAGCCAGAAAGAATAGGAGAGAGGGAAAAGAAGGGAAGAAACAGAAAGGAAGTAAGGAAAAGAGGAAAAAGGAAAAAAAACCTTAGAAGTTAAAAAAATTTTAATCAAATTTTTATTTTGACTTCAAATTTAAATTTCTAACTATTTTTTCTCTTGAAATTTGAGGGTGTTACATAGAGAGAGATAGGCCAATAAATAAGTGGATGCTAAATGCAAATGAGAAAATCATGGGTAAGGATCCAACTTCAAGTATCAACCCTCTGGCCAAACATTATGAATGGCTAAGGTATTAAATACAATTTCAAAGTCGTAATTTTTTTTATATCTCCACTATTAAAATCGTCTTGCGGTGGTCACTGGTAATATGTCATTTCACTTTAATTATCCACCAATGTCATCCTACGCGTTATCCACTGCCACTCCTCACGTTCCCTTCCAAAACTGTGCATGCCATCTACCTCCACCTCTGCTCGAGCGGTGGCACAGCCGCAACCCTCCTCATCTATGCCCTGCATCACCCCGCCTTTGTACCCATGCGATGCCAGTGAATTTACGGCAACGGTCACAGCTATGAAGGTAGTTGTGGCAGCGGGAGCATTTTCGAGAAAGATGTGGATGCCTACTACGACAGGCTAGACGCCGGGGAGAGTGCCGTCGCTTCGAGTCTTTGACGCCTCCCACTTCCCTGGCCAGATCCAGGGATTCTCCTTCGAGGGGTACATCAATAGCAAGAACGAACGCCGCCTCGACAACTGCATCATCAGCGATAGTAAGGCACCTAAGTGCACTGATATTGCCTTCGACTCCAAGCCATGGACCACTTTGATAAGTAGATATATCTTTTGTTTTTCTTTCTTGGAGTGACTTATTTTAGTTCTTGATTTTGCCATGCCATATATTTTTACAGAGCTGTTGGTTTTATTCAATTCTTACACAATTGTTGGTTGGTGTATGTTGTATAATTTTGGTTCTTGACGGTGTGTTTGCTTCAAGTGAGCTTTAGCCGGATTTGATATCACAAGATGTTTGCATTTTAGGAAGTTTGAACTCCCCTGTAAACCAGTGTTCCTCACTCTGTAGCCTTGGTCTCGTCCTCCGCTGCATGGATAACAACAAGCCGACGCCATCAACTCTTCTACTCCAATTTTCAATATTCATCCATGCCAGCCATTGGCCTATCCTGGGTATGTCTAGCTCATCCAGAACCTCCAGAGCTACTGCTTCTAAGAGTAGTGTGTCAAAATAACCATGCCAAGTGTATATATTTGTTATCTGATCTTATGGGCATATCACAAGCCTTCATACGTGAATGCTAGCTTTTATGAGAGTAGCAGTGACACAACAAAATCATTTTGAAATTACTTAAATGCCTAAAAGGCCCCATTGGTATATTTGAAAGTGATACATCATAGACCATGAGACGTCAAATTCCTACTAACGATCTAAGCACACACACACAAAAAAAAATCATGAACAGCACACACAAGTGTACCATATATTTTATGCAAGTTGAAGCAAGCATAAATTTTTAGAATGCCTGCTTATAAATTATACATCTAGCTTGGTACAGGGTTCTTTTTTTGGGTCTGAAACTGTGCTCCCTGCATCTAAAACATTTTGGACAACAAACTTTTTCATATATTCATCAAATCACAATATTTCTTTGTTAGTTATAAAGTTGTTTTTGCTTCGAAGCCACCAAATTATGAGGTCTAGAATGACTAAAAATGACAGTTAACTCTTGCAAATTTGTGAGTTTGCCCTTAATTCCTCTATGATAAATTATTTGCTTTATTAGAGAGCAGTGTTCTTCAGTCCACAATCATCGAGTGGTAGGTATAGAATAGTTACTAATCCATGTGGTAAAATACATCATGCATTACTTATATTTCTTCAAGAAATTTTGTCTCCCTGGTTGTTCTTTCCACGCAAGATAACTCATGTCACTAACTCGCTTTTCAGGGTTGGAGAAAATGCTACAGAATTTGACATCTTTCTTCTATCTGATCTTGACAATGGCCAGCTATCCGAAAAATATCACTGTGATGGCACAAAAGGTTAGCGAAATGTTTTAATATCTATTTTTGTGTCATGGACTATTGCATTTCTTTTGGACATTGCCCAATGTAAATACTTTCAATAAAGAAGGGGGCGAGTAAGCGATTATATCTGATGACACCTTGTATTCTGAAGTTGTATTTATTTTGTTTACCGTGGAAATCAGGGTCACTACCATCTTCAAAAACAAGAAGTATGTAACATTACTCAACTTCACCAAAATGTTTTGCTTACACATTTTGCCATTCATTATTGTCTACACTCTTTCCTTTTCTTTCTTGTGGACGTGTGAATACGTTCAGGCATATCTAATGCTACTTGTTTGTATGGCTCACTTCTCACCCATGGCAAAAAAATAATTACTGAAGACCAAATTGTCAGAAGAAAAATATTAACATTGCTCTTAATTTTTTGAGATAGCTCACTTCAAGCTTTGTTTGTTATGGGCTTCAAGAGTTCTAAATTAGAATGAACATCTCGCTAGCTATTGGACCAGGATGACCAATTCTTGTACCATTATGACTTCTCACTGTTTATGTAGGAAACATCCGTGTGTATAGTGTGTTTTTCTCTAGAGGTAGCTAGATCCTCAAGTTTGAAAACATGACTTCAAATTTAATCTTCCTCTTCAAGAAAATTATCTCTTCTAAATGTTGAATATTTTCCTAAATTCACTATCAATTGTCAACGCGGAATATTTGTTTGTAGGTAAGGAACCTGCACATTGTTTCTAGAATACTTGTATATAACTATGTAAGAACATGTGCTGTGAGGAATATGCCTCATCTTTAGCTGTCATGATACACATATGGCATCTTTGCTATAAATGAAGGCGCTTCATATATGTTCGGGAGAACACTCTCCTCTGTAATATGGGGAGTTGTGGCTAATATAAGTATTGGAGGAAACCAATTATTGTATTTACCCTTATTTCAGTGTAAGGATTTTCTTTCAACAAACCAGACTCCTGTACTCCTGTGTTTTTGCAGACGCACCCAAAATTTAAGCATGTTTTCTCATCTATTTCAGAATTATCTTGAGCACACTGTTTGGACTCAACTCAAGTTATTGGATGGAATTAACCATAAGAGGGTCTGCTTGGGCTGTTGTGTGGTATGCTCAGACCAATTAAGGTACTTAAGCATATATAAGAGTGCTTTCCTCTTTGCTATCAGAACCTTATACCATATTCTTGTAGCTTTGTTTACTAAATTCTTAGGTACTCGGATTTATACTCTTCTGTTTATTCTACAATAACTTGTAGTCGTTTCTCACTAGACTTATATTTATGGTGGCTTTTTCATGAGGGAAAAATGTTTTTACAGATTCAGTTGCTTTGTAATGTGCATCGCTGTTTTGGACATTATCCTAACACGAGTTCTATCGCAATGCCAACATTTATGTGTATTTCTGTGCTTGACTGGAATTTATGAGCAATATGTGCTTAGTGGAAATATGTTTACACATGATACACAATTAATTACTTAATTATGTGTTTTGCCTTCAAAGAGACAGTACTGTCATGATTGATATGCCAATGCCATATTGTCATTCTCTGCAAATGTGGAAACACCGAATAAATTTGTTTCTTGTGAAGCGAGTGCAAGTTTTTTTTTCCAGAGGAAGAGCGCACATAGTCATCAACCTGTAGTTGCAGCTCAGGAACAAATGGGCCAAGATCATGACGTATCCTTCTTGCAAGAGAACAATGATGACAATAATTTTTGGAGCACACGGTTGAAAAGGCTAGAGAGGATATTGCGGCCGTGGCCACTGTCGTCCCGTGAGCTGACCACTTCTAATATAACCATGGCTTGAAACTTGCATCTTCTTACACTAATATTTTTTTTAGAGCTTACACTGAATTTCTATCACCCTCTTTTGGGACGATGGTTGTACTCCAAACCACCATTGTATCATTTGCAGTATTAGTATTAAAAAGTCTTATGTGATACATTTGCCTCTTCGATGGTCTAGGATTTTTTTACTATAGTACATCAAGATTGCCACTGTCGCTATTGTTGCGTAGCTACGGTTTTATTGAAGGAAAATTTAGATATATGCCATTATAAAGTGTGGCATTTTAAAATATATCACTCCATATGTAATGACATGTGGACCTAGGACACAAATATTATTGACACATCAAGTGGTATATTTTAAAATAAGAACTTTGGAGTGGCATAAATCTAAATCATAAAAGGAGGTGAAGATGCTTGTGAGGCTTAAGGCTTCCAGGCTTGCGGTGTGAAGTTTCACTATGGGAGCTGGATCGAACGGTTATTGTATTCATGAGCCTCATGAAGAGAGCCAATGATGTCGTGAAAAAGATTTTTGTTGTTGATGATTATATAAATTTTCTATGATTTTAATCTCCAACAGTTGTAGTCAAAACTCAATTATATATGAAACTTCTATCTGGCTTATTCTGGTATTCCGTTGAAACCCACTGGCACCCTGCTAGTTAGTATAGATACTTGGTGCACAAGTGCATAAAAACTAATCCAGGCCATTAGATTAGATTTTGACGGTTGCGGTTTGGATACACTACTACAGAACACATCATCAGTGTTGGTTCCAAACTATCATCAATGTTGGTTTTTAAATCAGCACAATATAATAGACACTAATATGCCCGGCCATCTATGTCTGTTTGAAACCGGCACAAATGACTCATTCTTTGTGTTGGTTTATGGCTAGAACCAACATATATACATATTTTTTACTTAGCTAGCTACTAGCTATGCCTACACTACCCTAGCAATGTACATCTAGAAGTTGTCGCCGTCGTCGCCTGTCGTCTCGGGGTTGGAGGAGCCGCTGGCATAGTTGTAGTCGCCGGGCGAGATGAGGCTGTCTAAGGGATCATGGGAAGTGTCCCCATCGTCGGACTCTCGGGCCCATCCGACCACCTCCTCCTCCGACATGGAGGTGGGGTCGTCGTCGTCGTCGTAGTCCTCCTCCTTCTCCTCCAGCACCTCGCCGGTGGGGCCGCACACGAAAGGATCCGAGGGCGGATCAGGCGGTGATGTGTGAAAGGACTGGGATGTCGCCTAGAGGGGGGTGAATAGGCGATTTCAATTTCTAAGACAATAAACAGAGTTAATTGCGGAAGTAGTATCACACAAGACAAGATAATCAATTCAATTGTAATATAAGCAAGTAATTCAAGCTAGAATGTGAAAGAGATAAAACCGAAATGAAGATGGAGACGCTATGATGTTTGTTCCCGAAGTTCGGATCCTTGAGGGGATTCTACGTCTCCGTTGAGGCGGCTCGGTCACACTTGAGCCGGGGTCTTTTTCAACCCTTCCCTCACCGGTGTTGCACAATGCACTCGCCAGCTTCACTCCTTTGATTTCTTCCCTTGCAGAGGCGAAATCAAGCCTTCACAAACTTGACACGGCTCACCACATAAAGCTAGGTAGCTCGTGACCAACTCCTAGCCGTCTAGGAGTCCTCAATCTCCAAGAGTAATAGATGCCACGAAGAACGAACTTAGAGATGAACTCAAGTGCTCAAAGATCAACTATTGCTCAATTCACACTCACACCTCCTCCCAACTCTTCCCAACCATTCTTCCTAAGGGGATCACCTAGATCGAAAAGTGGAGGGTCACTAGGGCTCAAGAACACATTAATTCCACAAAGGAATCACCTCCTTACCCTTTTTTTTCAATTCTCACTCAATCCCTCTTCCCAACTCTTTCCAACCCTTTCTCAAAAAGGGGATCACTAAGATCTAGAGTGGAGGGGTGCTATGGGGGCTCAAGAACAAGGGGAGGTGCTTCACACAGCCTTGGCAACGGCTATTTGGAGAGGGAGGCTTTTAAATAGGAGCAGCTTCCGCGGATCTGACCGTTACAGATAGTTCGGACTGTCCGAGGTTTAGGGTCGGACTGTCCGGAATCTTTTAGTTGAAAACCTTTGGTCAACGGTCAAACTTGCATTTTAAATGATGGGGTGAAGTTTGGAAGTCCCACGAAGTAAACAGGGTCGGACAGTCCAAGTTCATGGGTCGGACTGTCCGAGTAATTATTTTCCAAACAGCGGGCTTCGCAGCTGAACAGGTCGGTCTGTCCGAGGGGTCGGACTGTCCGATGTTAGGGTCGGACTGTCCGAGGCCTAAAAACAGCCACTGCACACCCCCGACGAAAATAGGCATATCCTTTGACTCCGGACTCCGTTTTGGGTGATCTTGGGCTCTTCGGAAAGCTAAGAACGAGAGCTACATAACCAATAAAGTCTCACACCTCAAATCCCAAGGGATAAACGCAGAATTCACAAAGACGGTAGGGGAGACCTACAACTCTTACTTTCTGATACCACCAACACCACACTCTCTCTAGATTTCACTAGGATGGATCAATTGAGCACTTGACACATCTAGAAGTCATTCTCCATCGCATCCCCCTTAATAGTACGGCAATCCTTAGACTCAAATTAAATTAAAGATAATACAAGTCTAGGATAGTCACTTGCCATCTTTTTCTTCATTATGTATGATGACCTTCACCAAAAGATTGATGACGCATTCACCTTGTCCAACTTGACTCTCTGCACCTCATGAGACTCTCGTCCTATCAACTTTGACTTGATCATCCTTCCTGATGATCTCCATGCCAAATTGATCTTGACTTAGTCTTCAACTCTTGGTGACACCGCTGTCTTTTTGACCTTGGTTTAACCGTCATCGTTTAACATACCTTGGTCATCACATACTCATGAAAGGCATTAGTCCAAAAGCTCAATAGATATGAATAGATTGATATTTGTGAGCAATTAAGTACAACAAGTGTTTCATATAAATAAGCACAATATTAAATGGAAACACTTGACATAGAAAAGATCTCTACTAAGTGCATCATGTTAAATATGTAATGGAGCTAGATGTACTAGGAAGATAATTGTCAATTTGATAAATCGACTAAACCATGGCAAATACCACAATCTTCACTAAAATGGAGCACATGATAGAATATACAAGAATTATACATGTGCAAATAATATTTAACCTAGAGTGAAGTTATGGAACATCTAGATTAAACTGCACTAAGTGATGTGCATAAGAAGATATATAAGTAAAGCATGCATGCACCAAGTCAAGTCATAGCAATGTGAAGTTTAACTCTAGTTAAGACATGTATACTAGAAGCAAGACACATATTGAACTCAAGTGGATATATATGCACAAATAGATATGACATCAACCAATGTGCATATATAATCAATATGTTACTTGGAGCTCACTATGCACTTGTACAAGAGGAATGCAATGATAAATGTAGAAGGGATACCGAGATTGCATGCCTCATCTTTACTCATTCACTTGACCTAAAGAATTCTTCCATTTGGATGAGACTAAAATAATCTTAGCAACAAACTTGTTAGTCTTATAATACATACTAGAGGTTTGACAATAGACAAGCACTAACTCAAGCATTTATATATTTACTAATAATTGTCATTATATGTGTTTGTCATTAATCACCAAAATCACTTAACTTTCAATGTGGCCTACTGCCGCTTGGATGCCGGTTCCTCGTCGCCGACTCCTCCTCACGGGGTTCCTCACCGGTAGGCTCCACCTCGCGGGGCTCCTGATCGTCGGCAAGCCACAGTGACCATGGCGAGGCTGGTAGCAGTGGGCGGAAAGGGCAACGACTGCGGTGGTGAGGTGGGTGGAGAGGACAACGGCTATGACAATGAGGCTGGTGAATAGGGCAATGATGACAACGGAGAAGAAGACCTCGGACCATGGCAGGTGGAGATAGTGGAGTGGGAAGTGACGGAGATCAATCAGAATGGGGAGATGATTGACCGGAATAAATTATATAGATTTTACATGGAAAAATTTGTCCACAAAACATCTCGGGAGACAAAATGTTATGTGTACCAGTTCTAACTACCAACTAGCACATATGACTACGAAACAATGTGGCTCTTTAGTGGACACGTGGTAAAAGTTTATATATGCCGATTCTAATTTCTAACCGCCACATATATACAGACTATATGTTCTGGGTCATTATACGAATCGACACAAATATATTTGTGCCGGTTGGTAATCAGAACTGACACATATAATATGTAATCTGTACCAATGGTAATTAGCACCAACACATGAAAGTTTTTGCCGCATGCCCACTGAAGAACCGATACTAGTAACCTTATTTGTGTCGGTTCTACTGAACCGGTACTGATATACAGATATATATGACATGTTTTGGTGTAGTGATACCAACTCTCTTCCCCTTTGCTAGCTCTGATTCCTATCCTATCTTTCAACTCTAGTTATCGTCAGGAGTCGCTACCAGCCTTGGAGTTGTAATACCCCGGCCTATTGTTGAGGCACATGTGGATTGATTGGGGTGGGAATAATACCACATTGCTAGTATAGAAAGAGTTGCGCTATCATAAAATGTCAGATGGATCCAAACACCTTGGGTTAACCCTTTTGGGTGAAGCGAGGTCAAAAGTTCAATAATGATGATATGCATGCGCAGGGCAACCCCTTAGGTAGGCTAGGCTCTAAATGAAATCAGGTCAGGGTGTTACAGATGGTATTAGAGCATCAACCCTCACTGTGTGGACGCATGTGGGGTAGTGCGCAGGCATATGACACATTTGAGCCTGTAGTGGCCGCACAGTATGGCATATGGGTTGGCACTGACATGCAGACATATACCGTGGGGAAATTCTAGATATTTGCCATATATGTGGTGTGTTGAGGATGGTGTCAACCCATTAAGTAGGTGAGTGTAATACCCCGACTTGCACATTGAGGTCCATGTGTTGGTTATGGTGGAAATAGTACCATCTTGCTAGTTTAGAAAGAGTTGTACTAGTATATAATGTCAAGTGGACCCAAATATAGCACCCCAAGTTAACCCATTTGGATGAAGCGAGAAAGAAAGCACAAGAGTGGTGCTATGCATGTTTGGCCAAACCGCTTATGTGGGCTAGACTCTAAGTGAAATTATGTTAGTTACGGGAGTCTTCGAGGAGCGTGACGCTGCTGGGGACTAGTGGCTTTGTAGTTGTGTCATAGTTGGAGGGGAGGCAGAGGAAGGAGTCACGCCACCGTTGAGAGACGTAGCTCTGGCTTCTTCACATAGATTCGCCACGTAGAGCTCTTCTTTCTCCATGCAAGCAAGTTGAGCAACATAGGCGTAGAGTGATGGAGGGAGCAACACTAGAGCAGAGCTATTTCGAGTTATAGGAGGAAGACTGACAGTGACCCGACGATAGCTCACTCAAGCGACGACATGGCTAGGGCCAAAGAGAGAGAGGGTCTAAAGGCAAAGGGAGACAAAGAGGGGCGGGTCATGGGCAAGGCAGTTCAGGCGGTGAAAGAGAGCTTTGCATTCAGCCTATTTAACGACAGACATGCCCCTCTAAGGACGTCTTGGTTATTATACAAACCAAGCTAGTGAGCCAAGGTCTCAACCGAAGCAAGGTTCGTGGGAGGATTGGGATGGCATTTGGCCTAATCGGCTCATGCTTTCGGAAATCCTGCATTGCCAGCATACAAATGCTCATTTGCGCCAACAGTCGGCAGATCAACACCAAAGTCCACCAGGCCAGCTTCCGCTCCTCTGTGCCTCTATCCGTTGGCCCTATAGATGGCCCCACTCTGACACTCTCTTTCCACTCCTGCCCAACCCTCGCTCTACCTCCTACCCAATCTATCTGCTTTCTTTTCAAATATTATAGTACACTAGGACGAACCAGGCCGCTACCATCTGAAACAAACGATGCCAACCCTCTAGGTCGAGGCTCAAGCCCAAGCATGGTTCGACGAATTGAATAAGCCCAATGAGCAGTACCAGGCCACCCGCTTCAGCTTAGTTTTATCCAAATGCCCTTTTTTTTGCACTAAATGCCCCTCTTGCACCAAATATTTTCCCATACCAGCCAAGTGTCCCTACTTTGCTTACGAATAAATAACATATTACTTTTCACATTGTCACACTAGGCACTTTTTAATATCAGATATAAGTTTAAAAATTTACGTCAATTTCTTCACAAAGTTTCCATAAAAAGCCGATTTCTTCGCAAAGTTTCAGCAAAAAGAGAAATGTATGATAAACTTGACATCCTTAATTCGACAGAGCACAGAGTCATCTAGCCATCAAAACCAACATTTAGCAGTATTTGTTTTTTTCTCCTTTTTCTTGACAATTTGTTCTTGTACCTTTATAGATCGATCCATGAAATGAATAAATTGGATTTGTTCTCAAAACCCAGCCTGCCTGCTTTGCTTGCATGTTTGTGGCCTTATCTCAAGACAGCATATCTTGTGCACATGGGGCCCGTGTGCACATATGGTGCACACCAACTAACGAATGTCACCAAAAATTTTAAAAAAATTTCTACATATACTTCTAATATTTCTCCACCTATGTATAAAATTTTAAGTTCAGATTCATTATACATAAAGAGCAGCAAAAAAGAAAAAATTCTAACAAATTTATACTCTTAAAAGTGTCAAATTTTTCTCTTTTTTGTTACCGCTAAAATATAATGAATCTAAACTTGAAATTTTATACATAGGTAGAGTAAGATCAAAAGTACATGTAGAAATATTTTTAGAATTTTTGGTGATATTTGTTAGTTGGTATGTACCATATGTGCACAGGTGCCCCATGTGTACAAGATATGCTCCCTTATCTCAAACATGTTCTTCCCAACGTATTTCGTCAAATACCATTCAAAATGCAAGTTTCACTTCAGATATACAAGACCTCTGCCCTGCCTGCACCATTCCATCATACAGAATGCGCTCATCCACCAACCACACGTGTACAACCTTTCGTTGATATACAGAACTAAAATTTGCACCCTTTTCAATGTACAAACATACATACTAGCTCATCATCATATGTTATCAGCCTTATCTCAGAATCTGAGAACCTGCTTCGGTTGGCTTCCATGTTTGCCGAGGGCCTTATCAAGAGCCAAACTGAAGTCGCTGAAGGGAGTTAACTCCATCCTGTAGGCAAAATGTTTCAAAAGAATCATTTTTCTGTGTGTATGACAACATACTTGGGTGTCTCAAAACCTGACAGCAATCCAACAAGGAACAGCATTGCGTACTCATATTTCAGTTTGCCTGCGTGCACCAGGCCCAGGAGGTAGTCTATCATTGTTCTGCAATCCTCTGCCTTGTCTGAATTCATCCACTTCTGTAGCCAGAATCCTTTGAGGGAAAGATCCTTTCACAACATAGCATTGCATTGTGTTAAAGAAAGGGTTTGACAGGAGAAAACAACTTGATACATAGTAAAACGATGGCTCCTTCAAACTTTGATGTATGGATTGTTTGAACTAGATGATAATTAAACACTGATAACAACAGAATTTTGGGCTGATGATTTTAATGCACAAACTAATTCTCGAATTAATTTAGCAATCTGGTACAAACGTTTGAAGTGGCCTACCTAATATTGTACTGCATGCAGAATTATAAAGCCTGTCTAGCATTGTTCAGAACCAGGATCTGATGTACTAACCTTAAAAATGAAAGATGAAGTAGAGACAGTAACAGGTTTCTTAGACATTCCACCATATGTCACCATGGTGCCTCCTTGCCTAAATAGAAGGGTTATTGTTCGCTATATGTATATATGTAAAACAAAAGATAATTGTAATCTGATCAGGTTTGACGACATTACGTCATTACCTTAAGAGTTTCAGTATGAAAGAAGCAGAATTTCCTCCAACACAGTTAAATCCTAATGCAGGTTCTGGTGAAGCACCCTAACATCACAGCAAACAAAAAATCATCTAGATAAAGAAACGGTTGAAATGATTTTATTTCCTTTATATAAACAAACTGGAAGCCATGTCCCAGTATGCAGCAGTTGTGGTAGCAGCAAAACAAGTTCCAGTGAAACTCATGATTCAGGCCCTGTTCTTTTGGGCTTATCTAATCTGACTTATCTCGAACTTCGAGAATTTTTCGAGGTGGCCTCGAGAGTCGAATGGCCTTGATTTTTAGGATTTAGGGAGCTTTTAGACTTGCCTATGAGATAAAAAAAAACGGATTCAAAAGTAATAAAAAAAATCAGATAAGTCAATATAGTCAGATAAGTCAGACTTATTTTGTGACTTATCTGACTAATATTGACTTATCTAACTTTTTTACTTTTTTTATTACTTTTTGAATCCATTTTTTTATCTCATAGGCGTGTCTAAAAGCTCCCTAAATCCTAAAAATCAAGGCCATCCGACTCTCGAGACCACCTCAGGAAATTCTCGAAGTTCTAGATAAGTCAGATTAGATAAGCCCAAAAGAACAGGGCCTCAGTTATTGGATTGGAGGTTTGGTTTCCTGACTGTACTACAACTAATTAAAATTTACCAAACCATACATGATATTTATTTATGAAGTGAGTAACAGGTAAACAAAAAAAAAGGTGTGAAGGGCCATGCAGTGGTGGGAAACGATGGCTGCAGAGCAGTACCAGCAAGCTCTTGACATTCTTTATATCTAGCTGACTTTCTGTGAAGACCTCATCTGCACCAAGCTGTTTAAGTTTCTCTTTTGTTTCTTCTGAACCAGGCCTACATCAATTTAGTTACTCATGAATCAACTGAAGCAAGCAACTTACTGGAATAAGAAGAAAGAAAAAGGTACTTAAAACTAGAGCACAATACTTAATGAATTATCATGATCATGCAGCAAGTCAATACAGTAACAAGCTCATAGTCTCAACTTGTATAGTATTTGCACCTGTCCCTTATGATGTTGATGGTGCGAAGCCCGTGTAGTTTGGCGAGCTGAATGACGCACTGGCCAACAATGCTGGTAGCACCGTTCTGGACAAGAGCATCACCTGATGGATACTCCAGTGCAGGAGATGAGATAACAATGCATACATGCTATTGTAGGAATTGATAGGTGGGGAATGAATGAGCACCAGGACTGAGTTTAACAAAGTCTTGCAGCATCCTGAGCGCCGTCAAGGGGTTGACGGTGACGGTGGCAGCGTACTCCATGGGCACATCATCGCGAACCTTGTGCCACACATCTTGCGGCTTCACAATGTAGGTCTGCCATGTCCCTGCAGAAATCGGTCTGAGGGGAGCAAGAGGAATTTTTGGATGGCAAAAAGTGAGGAGGGGAGATAGGGGCGGACCAAAGGAGGGCGGCGAAGGTATGACCCAGTCGCCGGGGGAGAGGGTGGCGGCGGGGCCGACGGAGTGGACCTGACCGACGCCCTCGTAGCCTCCGACGGCGGCGGGGAGGGGCGGCCTGACGGGGTAGACGCCCTGGACGCGGTTGATGTCGGAGGGGTTGATGGGGGCGGCCAGCATGCGGACGCAGACGTCGCGGTCGCCAAGCTCCACCGGAGGCACGTAGGCGACCCTTAAAGGTGGCGGCTTGATGAGGCTGAGAGGAGCAGTGGTGGGAGTGGGAGACGAGAGAGTACCTGAGGACCTGGTCGGGTGGGCCGTGGTGGTCGTAGAGGACGGCCTTGGAGGGCGGCGACTGGGAGTAGGTGGAGAAGGAGAGACGGGAGCAGGAGGAGGCGGTGGTACGGAGGGGAAAGGCCGCGAGGCGCCTCGCCGCCGCCAACGCCATTACTGACACAGACAGCTACAGTCAAGGCAAGGTGGCTTCGGCGCTAGGCCTGGTTTCTTCTACACTGGAGGAAGAGGAGGAGGAAGGGGCCAATGCCGAGCCTATCACAGGCCCAACCAAGAATTGAGTTGGGCTGACCTCTGCCTTTTAAAATCAAAACATCATTTTTCTTTGAAATAAGTCCGTATTACACTCCCTCAGGCCTCAGCTATCTAAAAAGTTTATTCTACACCTTAAACTATAAAACTGGTTATTTAACATCTCTATCTATCAAAACCAGATCATTTTACACCCCAGTGGTTTAGGAGGGTGGTTTTGGTGATGTGTCATCAGGTTTTCTCCAAGTCGCCTATATATGTGGCCAAATTTGTGTTTTTTGAACTCTAACAAATCTAGGAAAAATCTTAAAAATATTTTAGTGCATAAGCAGGGTCATGGAAAAAATAACTTTAGACAAATTGAATGTTCAAATCTACAAAATTAATGTTTTTAGTAAATTCAATTGAAATTTTTAAAATAAATTTCAAACATTTTAAACTTTAAAATTTTTGAAAAATATTTTTTACTAGGATCCTTACGCACCAAAGTATTTTTGATAAATATTTTGGAGTTCAGAAATCGCTAATTAGGCCATGTGTGCAGGCAATGTGGACAAAACCGAATGCCACATCACCAAAATCATCCTCTTAAACCACCAGAGTGTAAAATGACCTGGTTTTGACACATGGTGGTGTTAAATAACCAATTTGTAGTTTGGAGTGTAGAATTCCTTTTTCTTTCTTTGTTTTTGTGCCGAGTTGAACAACACAGTTTCTTCAACTCATTCATTCATCAATGGTATTCATCTTAACTATGACTAGTCTAAAGCCCGTCCTTTGTGATGATGAGGAACTAAAAAAATCACGTGCCTCTTCAGGAAATAAAAAAACTCGAAGGAAGAAAACGAAAGAAAACCAGTAGTTTATACATGAATTCAGAAAACTTGACGAACAAAAAAGAAATTAGACAAGTATACCAAAATGGTATATGGTGGGTAATTTTCGCAATGGTGAAGAAGAATTTCATGAAATATATATCGTGCATAATTTTAGTTAAGTATGACATCGTTCGTCACTCTTTAACAGTAGAGATCCACATAATAGCTAGGTTACATCTTCTCCAACTATTTATTCCATCTCATCTCCTACACAAACAACAAAAATTGTAGCGTACATAGGCATAGCTCGATGATCCTAGCCAGCTCCCTCTCACCAAACATGATCCACCACGCTCCACATATTTTGATCAGTCACTATCCTAGCTACTAGCTAGCTCTTGCAGTGCATCGCATCGCATGTAGAATCATCATGAGCTTTCAGAACATATCAGTGTGAATGTGATCATCAGAAGTTAGCGTTCCCTCCTTGTCCATGCCATCGGAAAACAGTGGAACCTCCAGCTTTGGAGGAGCCTGCCCAAGTGCCCATTGCCCAACCAACACATAGAAGCATGAGCTACTAGCCCTGCCGTGCCATGCCATCAGCAAACCAGCATATTGACAAGAAGACGAGATGCTTACCATGCCCCGAAGGAGAGCCCAGTTGATGCCACGGAAGAAAGGGTGCTGCTTTATATCATGCGCTCCCTCGTACGACCCCAGCCTGTTTGCAGGATCCCTGTGTAGCAGCCTGTACATCAGCTGCCTCGCCGGCAGGCTCACCTACATAGCAATCGCGTACCATTAATCCACAACTTCCTGTGCAAATATACTCGCTTTTTCCAATAAAAAGCTTATTCGAAAGCTTCTTGCTCACCGATATACTCGCAGGAAATCTGATATCCTTATGCAGGATATTAGCAAAGGTCCTTTGTCTCGTTTTTCCTCTGAAGGGCGTGTAACCATACAGCATTTCATACAGAAGAATTCCTGGGTACACATCAGTTCATCAGCATGGCCAGTCTGCGAAGCTACCAGGTCCTTGTTTTCGTGCTTTATTATTCAGCATGACCGTACAAGCTAGAAAGCCAAGTGGAACGAGAGTTACCTAGAGCCCACCAATCAACAGCGCTCGTATGGCCAGCTCCAGTAATAATCTCCTGCAAGACAAGGATACAACCAAGGAATCTTCATAGATGAAAAGGTTGGAAAAACTGTGCAGAATAAAACGACAGCGAGAGCATGTACATACAGGTGCAATGTACTCCTCTGTGCCAACAAATGAATTGGATGCTCGCATAGGTTCAGCAAAAAATATAGGAAAACTCCTGCTTTTCCTCTTCCTATTCTTTTCAGTTTCTTCCGGAAGAAAGACCTACCAAATAAGAAATAACAGGGCAAAAACACTTAATGTAACCAGGAAAATAATGAGGTCACTGACTACATGTCGTAATGTACATAGATTCGTGAATGATATGTTGTTGCTATCTCCTATCACTTGATTGGTACACTCCTATTGCCAACAAAATGCATACCACAAGTTTTGTTCCAAGGACAAATAACGTAAAATAGTGGCGAAGTGACATATCAGAACAATGCATCAGTAAAATGAACAAAGCATATTCCAAACAAAGAACCATCCCCCTTCATTTATTTATCTCATCAATGCATAAAAAATGGGTACTGTCTTTTGAATTGTTGAAACAGAAAGAAGTTCAGGAAGTAAGATAATTTTTGTCAGAAGAGATCTAAATAATTTTTACCTGTGGTCGGCAAGATGTTAGGCAAGACAAATCAAAGTCTGTCAGGGATATGTGCCCATCTCTATGAAGTAAGATATTCTCAGGCTTCAAGTCACGGTAGATTATACCTGAAAATACAAAAAAGGGAAAAAAGGGGCAAAACAATAAGCAATAAAAATCTCAACTCATTCCAATAAAATGTGATGAATAATCAAAACGTGTCAGATAGTTGTTATTTGGTTAGGGAACACATTCCTTGCTCGTATGGTAAAAAATTTACGGAAGAGATGCTACTTGGATAAATCTTTAACAAAAGCACACACGTGGGAGGCGAACAAATAATTTATACTTGCCAAGGTAAAACATGAAGTATGGTCACTGATTTATGCTGATAGGCATACTATCCATCATATATGTGAGAGAATTTCATGTACACAATAAGTTAGAAGCATGGCGTATATATACCTTGACAATGAAGGTATTCGAGTGCAATGACCACTTCAGCAGCAAAGAACCTGTGCCAATCATGAAATAGTATTAAATAATGCTTTTTTTCTTCTATAACAGGTAGATTGGAAAAATCTTCATAACAATGAAGTAACATGTTTGTGACTTTAATCAACAAAGCATAAAGTGGCCCATGTTGTGTTCCTTCAACCAAAACCATGCACATCATTCCACCAGATCTAAGCAAAAAGAAATAGATTCAATTATGACCTGACTGCATCTTCCCGTAGAACCTTCTGAGGCTGCCTATCTAGAAGCAGAAAGAGCTCCCCGCCAGGGCAGTAATCAGTAATTAGAAATATATGTGTTTTTGTCTGCAACATTTGAACAGAAAAAAAAAAGTCAACTCTCTCCAAAAAACAAAGAGTACAATAGTGTCACAAAAACGAAAATAACCTCTTCCTAAAAAAAAATATAAAACAAACACACACACACACTCACACACAAAGGGCTGCCAAGGCAGGATTTAAACAAAGTTTAAAAGTGGCGTAAGTTCAAGCACCGGATGCTATTGGAGTATGTCATCAGATAAGCCTAAACCCTAATAAGCCTACTTTCAAAATTAAAATCCAGCTTATTGATTTAAGGGCTTATGCAGAACTTCAAACCCTTCAAAACACCAACTAACTGATTGCATGAGAAAGAGGACATCATTATTTCTAAATAGTCTACCGGCACATATTTATATAACAAACCTGAAATGACGCATATAATGTTGGAAGGAACGGGTGGTCCAGCACATCAAGGATTTGTCGTTCAGCAGTAGCTCTATGGACCTAGAAGGATCGGAATGTTGTCAGAGACCGAAAGTGACAGCCTAAGGTAGAAGAGAACAACATTTTTCTGTCTTGATGAAAATTGTTATCACTTCAAAAGGTGAAACAAGAATCAAACCTTGTTGCGGTTAAGCATGATGTTTTTGTCCATAGCTTTCATGGCAAAGTATTCACCTGTATTTAGCAACTCCACCAAATGCACACTGCAATTTCAACAATAATACGCATGGTATACAGTTTGAAACTGCTAATGCAAATGAAACTTAAGGAGTCTAATGTATTAGCAATGCAAGGTTGCAAATTGAAGGTATTTTCGCTGTAAACCAAACTATGACAGGATTTACCTTCCAGTGTCACCAGATCCTAAAGGTTTTACAGGCCTAAAATGTTTTAAATCAATGCTTTCTCCACTCTCAAGAACCTGCAATAGAAGTAGCATGATATCATGGAGAAGTTTCAGAAAATATCATCTTCTCTTGTCTCCAAAGATCTCCTGGTCTTTAAGAATACATTACATTGTGCATATAATTACTATTCTGCAAAGGCTACTATATTCTACAGAAGAATACATGGTAAATCACTCTCTGAAGTTTCTATATAAAATGGCATTTTCATCCAATAACCTCAAAACGGAATGTATGTAGCTGTTTGGTAAACTATATGTATATCATACTTTTTGGATGGCTCTCCATGATGCATTATCCTTCATATGTGGCTTTGGCTGGACTGATTTTGAGTGTTTAGCCCATAGGTCCTCTGGTCTCTGAATGTTAACATAGGTTACTGTCAGAACTGCATGCACATACTTAACTGATGAGCTTAAGGAATAATGCTTTGTTCTTACCAAATTAGCATCTGGAAGTTCCTTCGCAGCCACATCAATATTTTCTGCAGTTTTCTTAACCTGTCACATGGACAATTCAGCTTAGTTTTTAAACAAGCTATTCTTTCAGTGAACATATTTGAAATTTAAGGTTCATGAAAATATTTAGTTTATCCAGATCCCAAAAAAATCCATTGAGGAAATCACAGGAGCATGTTTAGCACAACTAATAAAATTGATGGAATACTATGTTAACGACAGAGACTTTGACATGTCATATAAATCACACAAGTATACTACCAAGGTCCAGGGCATCCAATTATCTTCTGATGCTAGTTGGTTTTAAAACAAATTGTAAGTAACTGCACAATGAAATCTTTGCAGTGATTAAACAGTAGTAATCTAAAACCCACATAGTCTATTATTGTTACTTTTGATAGCATGCTCAAATAGGTTAGTTTTGAGTAAAAAAGAACAAACCAGCATGGCACCCTCTTTTGCAGCATCATCTTGAACATGTTCAGTTCCATCCAACTGAACCCCAATAAAGTACTGAACATCACCCTGATCCACAGGCAAATTTGGCGCATCTCAAATTACACACAAAAGAATTGCAAACCAATTATATGGAATAACTTATAAAAAATTTCCCATGTGCATTATTAAGTAATACCTTCTGATCACGCATTGGTTGCAAGTGAAAGAGGTTCCAGAACTTTTTACCTGCCCAAGTAATGAGCGCCAATAAGTAATTTTAGCTGGATTCGTTACCATGAAAAAATATATTTTAAAATGTACAGCATATATCTGTTAGCAATTGACACTAAGATGTTGTATTACCGTTTCAAACATTTGGGGAAAATATGGATGAACAGAAATTGTGTGACTCAGTTACTTGAACATGGAAGCATGTGGAGAGCAACATACCACTCTTTGTATAGTTTATCAGCTGAACGGTGACCTCTGTTTGGTCATCTATGGCATTCCTTATTTTCCTTACTGTCGCACGGTCAGTTTCAGGACCTTGAAGAAACCTGCAAGAAGCCAGGGGAGCATTAGGAGACTGATAGATTAGTATGTTGCATTTAATGCTCATTTATACCAGTCAACAACATGTGGAGCAATAAAGGATTAAGGGTCCATTTTCAGGTATTTTGCTACCCTGTACACATCTAATTTACAAACAATCAAAATTTGCCAACACTTCAAAAATATTGCCAGTGAAATCATGCAATAAAAAAGGAGCAATGTGATATCGTCATTCACCTGCAGTTTCTTCCCAATATTTCTTCACGGCTATATTCTGTCAATTGCAGAAAACTATCGGAGGCAAATATCTGAAACATTAGCCAAAGAATAAATACAGATTTATGAGAAGCTGATATCTATACCGATATAAAGAAGAGTGGATTAGAGGTAGAAGAGGTCCCAGTTAAATCTTACAATGGGATTGTCAGGTAATCTTGGGTCAGTGATGACAAAATTCTTCTCGATGCGTTCAAGCGTAGTAGCCAAGTCTATACCCCTTCTCATTTCTTTCCTCCTCAGCTCATCATCAAAGCTCTCAGGTCTTTCATCATCACTGTCAAGTAGCGGATCTTCATCCCTTGGTTTGAGCATGCTCTTCTCTATGTTTCCCTGGCCCATACCAAGAAAACTGCATGTACAAATTGAACAAAACAAGAAAATTAAGGAACAGGAATTGTCCGAGGAAATTGAGACAAAAGATGCTACTATTCTATCATTTGACTTGTATGAACCTAGCGTACCCCATAAATGAACGCAGACCAGATTTTCTAGTTTTATTCCCTCCTTCAGGAACTTCACTGATCTTCTGCAGCGAGCTTCTCATTCCAGTACGAGAGTTACGGCGAGATCCACTTTCGGAGCTTCTCTTGCCAGGAATTTCACCTGTCAGCATGCCTGCTGATTCCTGTGATTTTCTTTTTAAGGTGCTATTTCTGGATTCTGACAATGACCTTGGGTTCTTCAGAGCCAACACAAGCTCAGATACTGAGCTACGGGCCTGGTCCTTCTGTCTGGCTGCAAACATAAACATATGCACCTTTCAGTTTGAAACCCAAACTTCTGAAAATTCAAAGCTTTGCTAGTTACAATTCTCTTGCATCTTAAGCTGAACATAAGTAGTACCATCATATTTGATCAGTGATTCTGGGAGGCCATTTGGACGGACAACCGTATCCTTGTTCCCTTCGGTGTATTTACTCACTTCCACTTGCATCCTGAATAGAACTCGCAAGTGATCAATATGGTACAAGTTGTCTCCACAATGCATACAGAGTGATCATATATTATCGTGCTGATAAGAAGAAAGAATCTTTCCATTCATCCCATTCTGGAATAATTGATGATTTGCCACTCCAAAGATTGGCAATTGCCAATCTTAGAGAGTGGCAAAATGTGATGTTGCTATATCTGATGGGAAGAGGTGAACAAACCCGATGAACTTGAGGACCCTGCCATCCTCATCCTTGATGGGGGCGATGGTTAAGAGGTTCCAGAATGGCGTGCCGTCCTTCTTGTAGTTGAGGACACGGCCGCAGTAGTTGGAGCCAGCAGCGAGGGCTTCTCTGATCTTGGCGATCTCTGCGGGGTCAGTGCTGGAGCCTTGGAGGAAGCGGCTGTGGAGCGCACACACATTACGACGCATTCCATTACCATTACCATTAGGAGGAGGAGGAGAGCATGGTAGCTTACCAGTTCCTTCCTACGACCTCCTTGGAGGTGTAGCCGGTCATGTTGAAGAATCCGGCACTGGCGTACATGATGGGGTGCTCCGGCCGGGTAGCGTCCGACACCACAAACGTCTGCTGGAACGCCGACAGCGCCGCCCGGAGCTCCTCCGACACCCGCGGGAGCGCCACCTCGCCGCCGCCGCCGGCCTTGTCCTCGGAGCTGCTGCGGGCCGAGCTGCCGGTCCCGGAGGTGCGGGCGGCCACGCCCTGGGGGCGGCCGGTGTGCTCGTCGGTCTGGAGCACGAGGCCCCACTCCGCCGCTCTCTGCGCCGCCTTCGCCACATCCACGCTGCCCGCAGCGTCCCCCGCGATGCTCCTGTCCTTGTCGGGAATGGCGGCAGCGGCGACGAAGGGCGAGGAGGACTTGGCGGCAGGGCGGAATGCGGAGTCGGAGGTGGCTGACGAGGGGTTGAAGACCTCGAGGGATCCCCGGGAGTCGCGAGGCAGCGTCGGCAGGTGGTGGTGTAACGGCCGCGCCTCCTCCACGTCGTCGCGACCTCCTCCCCCTGCGGCTGCGTGCAACTCTTGTTGTGAAAAAAAAAAGGTTTCTGAAAATTCTCCAAACTCAATTGCATTTTCAGGATTTTTTTAGATTTTTACAAACATGTAAGTTTGATTTTCACATAACTTTGATCGCCGGTTTTCTTATGACAATGTATGAAATTCCCATAGTTTGAAAGAAAACTTAGAATAGACTTGTTGATGCCCACTTGCATCAAAATACAAGAGGCAACGATTGAGAGCGATGCTAATCATGCTTGTTTGGGGTTGCTTTCAAACTTTGTCATATTCTTTTTTTTTTTTTGGTCACAAGTTATAAGTGTTTGGTTCTGACTTCTGAGCTACAATTGTGACATACCAAACTTACTTAGCATCTTATCCCACCTGTTATACATTCATTTGGTACCCAAATCAGCTGTCCAATTTAATTCGTCAAATTTTTTTTGACAAAATCGGAGACACCCTGCAACACATATTATTGCCACATATACTAGTTGGTTGAGCAGTGTGCACAGTTTCTTTTGGACTGAACATTTTGCAGAAAACCTACTGTGAAAATATGGGGGTTAATTACAAAAGAGAATTACAGGAAAAAAACACGAGAGAGAGAGAGAGAGGGGAGCTGAGGAGGTGGTTCCTGTGCAGTTTTCCTTGCTAGCTACTTGCTACTTTCAGTGAAAAGGACGGCAAAAAAAAGAAGAAAAGAAAGTCATGGAATTTGATTCTGCGTGTACAATCGATCAATTCACGGATCATGGGATTCATAGTACTCTCGATCGTACGTTAATTGCGGGTTGCTTGATTACCGATGTTTTCTGTTTAATTATCCCAGCACAGGCTGCAAGTTGAAGCCGATCCTTTTTAGCTCATCAAGCTGCTCTAGCTACCACGTGAACATGCATGCACGCTGTTTGTATGCAACACAGCATACGCACGGGATGAGATCATCATCTTGATTAGTACGCGTGCAGTGCAACCATGCATACACATGCATGCAGCTAACTTTATATCGTGTTTGGAGTAATTGAGTTGAATAAATAAGCTGTCTAAACTGAATGGTAAACTCAATTTCGAGAGGTTCTTAATCTGTTTCACGAAGATAGTCCGCTTCGTTTGCGTTATATTAAAGAGTGTTGAGAGGTGACTTCATGATAAAAAAAACTAAATAAAAAATCAAAACGTTTAGCTTTTTTAATTAAGTTCGGCTTAAACTTTAAACTTAACCCAAACCACATGCTAGCTTTGGACGGTGGATGAGAGCTACTAGTAATAGGTAGAAGCATCCAGGGCAGGGAAAGGGACAGAAAACGAAGTGCAGGCGTCTCTCTCATCTCATCTCTAAGGTGGCATGAAATTGCAAGCAAGTGGTGACGTACTGATGTGGCTGGTGGCTCCATGGGAGGGATAAGCTGGAAGCAGCTAGCTACCTTGGCATTGGTGATGTGTACATGTGTGCCTGTCTCCCTCTCCCTCTCCTCTTTCCCTCATCCTCAGGGATTCGCTCACTATCTGCACTCTGCACTGCATAATTTCAGATTCGCCTCAGAGGCAGCTACTCCGGCCGCCTCCATCATCCATGCTTAATTGTGAAGTGTGGGTTAATGGAGGGTAAAACAAAAATATAATAATCTACATAATTAACCATGCATGGAGGGAGTAGGGGGTAGCTAGCTAGATCACCAATCTATTCTACTAATATAACTTGCTAGTATCTCACACACACACACGGTAACATTATTCTACACTATAGCTATTTCGCGCCTCTAAAAATAATTATAAAATACACTACAGATAGCCATAATTCTTACAATAATTAACTATCCATCACTACTGCAACGCTACAGCGCACAGTGGTTTTTTTTGGTACAGCAATCGATGGTTAATCATTGTAAAAAATTATAGTTATACTTTGTCTACTTTATAATTATTTTTTGGGGCACAGAATAACTGTAGTGTAGAATAGTAAATCTCTCTCTATACTCTTTTATATATCTCGGTGTGTTCCCGATGAATCGAAATCGTAGCCAGATAGCTAGCTTGCATGTGCGCGTCTTTCACAAAATCAACAACTAACTTAATTAAGTTACTCCTACATACATGGATGGATCAGTGCAGCACACATACCTCTTGAAGCCATTTAATCAATCTGTAGTCTGTAGTGGTGGGAGTGGATCGAGAGAGGCAGGTGTTGATTTCCAAGCTAGCTAGTCTAGTTGCCTCGCTCGATCGATCTCCTCCTCTGAATCGAGATCCAAAGCAAGCAAGCAAGCAAGCTCAGGCTCAGGCTCAGCTACCTACCACTCCATCCTCGTCCATCTATGCTTCCCCCTCTCTCAGCTCCTCCTCTGTATCTTGGGCTCGGTTGTTAGCTACCAACCTCCCTCTCTGTGCTCCTCTTCTTCTTGCCAGTTTTATGCATGAATGGTGATCTTGAGTTGAAATCAGTCAAGAGATCAACTATGTGTGTAGGGGCTCTGCTGTCACTCTGGAGTCTGGACTCTGCATCACACACAAGCAGGAAGAGAGACAGAGTAGGTATATAGCTAGGCAGTTGACTAGTTCAGGTCTGATTGTGTGCTGCATATACATACATAGAGAGTAGGAGTAAACATACATGAGGACGAAGAGGTGTGGGTATATATACCAGTCAGCGCAGCTAGCTAGTGCTAGCAGCAGCAGCAGTGAAGCAGTACCAGTAGATGCATGGCTTGAGTGTGCTAGCCCCTAAAACCCTCTAGATAGCATGGAGCAAGGCTATATATAGAGAGAGAGATACACTATACTGCAGCTAAAATCAGGATAGATGGATACCATCAGCAGCATGCTAATCCTACTCCTGGTTGTTGTTGACATGCTTATTAAGCTTGAGCTTGATAATTATGGCTAGCTGCAAGTGCAAGGAAGATACTTTCAACTGTGGATCTGGGGGTGGGGTCCATGGCCACGTGAAGGAAGGCAACCTGTGGGGCCCCAGCCCAGCCCGGCCCGGCCCAGCAGCATCGATCCCCGTCAACCTCAATCCCTTATCCTCCTACCTGGCTTCTCTGTATGGGTTGGGTCAAATGAGCCTCCCTTGCTTCATTTGCAGGTTGCAGCCAAATCCCATAGATGCATCCATCTCAATCCACGCACCTTTCTATTGGATGTGAACCACATCCAATGATTTCATCAGCTCCATGTATTTTTATCTGCTGCATGCCAAAAAAAAACAGGCATCTCGTTTTACCTGATTGATATCTGCAAACTAACCATAGGAACCTGTGTGCTTATTACAACTGCATCCTGTTTCTGCGTCGTAAGCCGCCGCAATGCTGAACCGAACGCTCCGGCTTATATCTCTTGAATTCCAGTCCAACCAAACATTGCAGTTTCTCGAAGCGCGCAACTCCTCCGAGCTCTCGAAGCCTAGCTGCTCTAGAGTGTGCCTTTTTGCAATAAGGGATTGTTTGGTTTGTGATCCTGATTACCCTGCCAATTTTTAATCATGAGCAAATCCACGACATGACCAAATAACTGCCAAGTTTGTTATGTTTGGATTGAAACCAAATTTTCGAAAGGTATAAATGCCTGTTGTTTGGTTAAAACCCAAATGAGCTAAACAAAATTTGGCAAATTAAAAATATAACTTGCGAATTTGCAAAATATTGAAATAAAAATTTTCGAATTTCGAATAATTTTTTCAAAAAATCCAAAAATAAAAACAAATTCTAAAAAATTAAAATAACAGAGAGGTAACTTATGATTTTAGATGATTTATGAATTTTATTTGATGCGATTTGAACATCGGATAAAATAGATATGAAAATTACAAAATCGAATTAGATTGAAATAAACAAGCATAGGCTACTGATCAGCCTCCCTAGTAAGTGCTGCTTAGCATGACAGCTGGGCCCCGAATCCTGCTGTGAACGCGTGGCAGTGCAGCATTAGGCGCTGCTTTTCCGCGCCCTCGCTTTGCCCGGGGATTGCATTGTGCAGCTTTGGCGAGCCAATTTGTATTCTTCACATTTAGTTGAAAAATAGGTGGAACTCTGAAATACAGTAGCATCAAGTCAACATATTACGAGCTGTTTGGTTTAAAAGACTGCACTGCGAATGGATGTCTAATCCTAACTCTTGAACCTAACTTACTTGTTTGGTCTGAGGAAGGAAATGAGTTGTCCATCACCATCTTATCTGTTATAAGTATAAGATTAGTATAAATTGAGAGATAATGTCATTCTACCAAATTTGATGGGATCATCTTATGATGGACTAACTCATCTAGTATGATATGGTCATTTAAACCGAACACCCCATTAGTGGGCGATTCATCATGCCACCATTCTTTGAATAAGGGAAAGTGGAACCTAGAGTTCATGATCTCAAGGACAATATGCTTCCTGCCTTGTTTCGAACTTTAGGTTTAAAGCCATCTTAGATGATTGATGACACGAATAAAAGCACAAGATTGTAGTTTGTACATTTATAAGCATTTTAGATTAATACTCTTAGTTTGTTACATACCGCATATTGCATAAGTAAATTAGCCTAGATACCAAAAGGATGGCCACTTGCATTAGAAATAGGGATAATAATGGTATGGATAATTTCCGACCGACCTACCGAAGAACTTCGGATAGTGATTCAAATAATTTTTCGGATATTTGAATAATTTTTTTTGATATGGATATGGATACGGATAAAATGTACGTCTTGGATATGGAGATGGATACAGATACAGATATCTTGGATACTATTCATTGGATAATATCCGAGTATTTTTTGGATAATATCCGGTAAATAATATCCATGTTATCCCTTTACCTTGTCTCATATAGCGAGTTAGTGACCATTGGCCCACCAGGGCACTAGGTCCATTTGGCCACCTCCATTCTCGAAGCAACACCAGCCCATCATCCATCGCAGTGACTAGTCCAACACTCCAACTCCCCATCTCCATCTGCATAACACACCTTCTCCACCTAACCATCTGCATTTAGTTTCATACTATTCATGTTTCAGCTTACTCATTCTGACTTTTGTATATTAGCATTGATATTATGGTTGTAATGTAATAGATTATAGATGTCATTTTGACATTAGCACTTATATTTTGCTTAGCGAAAATTGATTAAACATGTCACATCCTTTTTTTAAGAATAAAAATTTAATCTCACACAATATTCACTCTAGCATATCACTCAATATATAAAGTTGGTTTGTGTTTGTGTGCATTTTCCGGGAAAATATCTGTTCCAGACACTATCTAATCATATGTTATCCATATTGGTTCAGATATTATCCATGTTCATATCGGATGCTATTCATGTTTGAAGTCGTATTTGACACTATTTGTGTCCGAATCCGTATCTGAACATATCGATTCAATATAATATTAGTTGTATGAACCATCACCGAGAGAAAATGAACTGGAATTCAGCAACCTAACATGGTTGTATGTCTCCAGTTTTGGGCTTGCTAGCTCCCCAATGATTAACTAGTGATTAACCAAAGCATGGTGGTGGGTATGTGCATTCCACTCAAGTTGATTTACAGGACAAAAACTTGTATTTGTGTGGTGGAAACTCTTTGCAGCAATTCGAAATTCGAATGTGATCAAACTCTTTTCTTTAGGTCTAGAAAGAGCAAGCCTTGCACTGCATCATAGGCAGAGTTAAAACTAACATGATAGCCGTGCTTACGGTCAAGAGCGGGCTTAGACAACTCTACTTGTTAGTCTCACCTTTTAATAATTAAACTGTTGTAGAAGGTAGGGGCAGGGATTGCCAGGCAGCGAATGTCGGGCAATGCATTACAGGGAATGTATTGCCAGGGTTTTCGAGTAGAGTTGACAGCGATTGTCATTTATATTGCTATGTTGAGAAAACCTGAGTTAAAGAAATAAATTTGAAATTGATTTAAACTATTGCTTTACAACTGATAGATTTGTTAAAAAAGCCTTTTATGCAAAATAACCATCTCTAATTCTTTGATAGCCTTGCATTCATTACCTAAGGATATACATGCTTGCTGGTATGGTTTATCCATACTCATTAGTTGTTCTTTAGATATGTGCGTAGGTGACGACTCTGCCGAGTACGTGGATTACGAGGCAGCGTACGACGATGGAGCTTCCGGCTACTAGTGTATCCCTAGTCAGATGCCTATGGCGTATGGATGGGTTTACCGAGCAGCCATTTTAATTTCTATCTTCCGCTTGCTACTATTTATATTAAGACAATTATTGTAATATTTGGCGTTTGTGGCCAAGGTACTTTATTTTGTTAATTGTTGAACAACAAGGTGTGATTCCAATTTGCTCTAAATTATGTGTACTAGGTGTGATCCATTGGGACTAGTACCGTAAACCACAGAGGGGTCGGTTTTGCTAAACTGAGTCCCGACACGGTTTCATAATGGCATATTTAGGGATAGGAAAGGAAGAGTGACACATCTCAAATAACCAAGTTATACGGTGGCATCCATCCAATTAACTTTAATGCAAATGCTTCAACTATTCACATGTACGAACACAAAACAAAAAGGTGTGAACACACGCAAGGATCTGATGTGAACACAAACAAGGATCAGCCGTAAAAGCAACGAGGAGACTAAGGGGGCCCGACATTATTCACGTGAATAGTAGCCCGTGTATCGTTCATGTGAACATATTTCACATTTGGAGGAGTCCAAAGGTCGCCATGTAAACACATTTCGGTTTAATTAAGAAGTCCTTGAGGATGCATGGAGATTAACTAGCTATTTTAATGCCCCACTATGGAAACTGAACAATCAAATAGTTGGAAAGTCATAGTTAATGTTTTGTGAGCGAGTACTATATATTTATGTGAACAGTACCCGGGCATTAATGGGTTTAGCTCTCGCTTCTATATGTATTCGCTATGAGTTCCTTTGTAATCATATTTCAAACTTTGATAATAGATATACAATGCATGATTTTGAGTTTTCAGACCACCGGCTAAAAACTTTTCTGAGAATTATACACAACTTCCCGTTGTTCTTAGAGCACTCCCTTGTGATTGCAGCGAGAATCTTATCCACTTGATGTAGTCGAGTAAAATCCATCTAGCATAAGGTTGGAAGAACTCTATGCACGCAGGTTGTTGCATTGGCAGTGTATTAGGCACGCCAAATCCGTCACGATACTATGCAATCAAAATCGATGAACAATTGAAATAAAAAACAATCTTATACCAAAACTTTGATAGAAGATTCCAAAACCAAACTTAGTGAATTTAATTGAAATGATACGTCAGATGAAGATCCACCCCAATTCAAAAACTCATAGCAAACCACAATAATTGAAATCATGAAACAATCTTATACAAGAGTCATAGAAAACTAGCATTTAGCTGCTGCGCAATGGAATGACGGCACCATCGCCGCTCACATTGGACTTCTTCGAAACAAAGCGTAGCAGTTGGTGACGCCTCCGCAAAGTACTTTGATAACGGATCAAGGAAGAAAAAGGATGGATGAGGTAGACCAGACCATGGGGATTTCGATTAGTACTACTACCAAAAAAAAAAAAAACTCATAGTGGATGCTTACCATAGATGGTTCAAAGAAATCCATCTGAGTTTAAGTTATATCATGTAAAACCGTTTGTGACATTATATAAATCATGAACTGTCTATATGTAGTGTTGGACTATCTCAGACGCTCTCAAATAAAAACCATCGTAATATCACCTTCGGTTAACATCACGAGCCATCTGTGATGATTTAGATATCACATACGGGTCAAGTCGAACCCGTTTGCGATATGCAACGTACGGACTACCCGTTAATTAAGCCGCCAGTGTTGGGTCAACATCACAAATGGTTTGGGAAACGAATCATACTCCAATATGTTATGTTCCCTATGCGATGCGTCTCTTCTCCTTGGTCATGCAGTACCACATGCCCGCACCCATTAGTGCCGCATCGCCTTGCTTCGCCGCTCTAGCTAGCTCCTCCACTACCGCACGCTCCACACTGGCCTCACTAGATTCTAGATTGGATTTGGAATATAGGCAGTGCGGTGGAAATACTCGAACTAGAATTCAGAGATTAATTAACTGCAAAGAAGGAAACTAAACATGAAAAAAAATGAAAGGGAAAAGAAGCTAGAAGAGAAGAAAAGGAAGGAACAAGCAAAGAAAGAAACTGGGAAAAGAAAGCGGGAAACAGGTAAAAATAAAGGGTAAAGAAACGAGGGGAAAATAATTAGGAAACTAAGGAAAGGACTGCACTGAGCTTGGGATCAAATACGCGGCCTTCAGATTTTCAGACGTACTGCTGCTCAGACCAAATGAGCCATCCCTGAGATTCACATCCTAGCTAGGGGGTTTCCAAAATATGTTTGATGATGCTTAGGGCTAGCTGTTAGCTAGGCCAAACGACAATATGAAGATTTCAAGTTAAGAATTGTGCCTAGCTAAATTCATACGTGTTTTCCATGTCGAAAATGGAACATTAACATTTATTTTTGTAGGATCAAAGCTCAAGAGTTGAGTTTATGGTATGCATACATACCGAAATTAATCAAGTGATCACAAACTTACTCTGAAACCCAAGTCATCCGATCCACCTAATTAATCAAGAAAACTAATAATAATCTTTATTTTATGGGCGCGACATCTCAACAGTCGCCTGAAATAGGTGAAATCTCAGTCGACGTGTTTTTACACTAGTAAATAACTAAATTTACATATAATTGAATATGTAAAAAGTGCATAATTAACTTAAAAAAGTTTATGTCTTATTTTGGCACATACCTTCAGTTTTATACGTAACCTCTTGTGTACCTTTTTTTTGTTTTGAATGAACTTGCAAAAATTAGACTTCAATGCAAAGTGTAAATATCAATCAATATGACGTGACGTTAATTTCCTGTCAGTCTTGCCTCCATTGCGTGGAGCAGCACACCCTTCGGACGCATGAGCCTCCACTAGTCGGATGAAACGCGCACCGTCAAGGAATAAAAGGATCAAAATCGGGTGGAACTGGACAGCTTGGCACAAATCTCAAGCACCATCTAACGTTGCAGGAATCGACTGAGAGCAGTAAAAAAAAACAGTCGACTGTTGAATAGCAATCTCCTTATTTTATTGGATTACAAGGAAGATCATGCACACACCACAAATACTACGTACCTCCGCTCATCAGCACTTAGAAAAGGAGCCAACGATGGAGAGTTACATACAAGCGACAGCATGATCATTAATTGGATCATGCATTGTCACAAATACGATATATAGAACAGACCGAGAGGGTGGACAAACTAAAACCTAGAATTAAGCAACAAGAGAAGCAGCAACAACAAGGGCGACGCACTTGAGGCTGGCTAGCTATCTGGTACAAGCACTAGTCATAAATTAACCAGCTGCTGCAGTAATTAGAGATCGATACTTAATTAATTGCATAAGCAGAACTAATGGATTGTTGCATTTCAGTTAATTTGTGGATGTGGAGCAAGACGAGGACTTGGAGCTGCTGCAGCATTCGTCCTTGAGGCCGGTGCTCTTGGTGGGGAAGAGCTCCAAGGTCTTGAGCGGCTGCCGGCCGCAGCAAGAGCTGTCACTGCACTCCATCTGCGCCGCCGCCGTCCAGTCCTCCTCCTGCAGCTGCAGCTGCTGCTGGTTGCTACCTCCACCGCCGCTGCTCAGCTTGCAACCTGCAAACTCCATGCCTGGAGTTGCCGCTGCTGCATCCTGCTGGAAGTAGCCCCCCTGAATATATGCATCCATGCTACGCATTACTACATCATATCATGTATGAAGAAAAAAAATTAATTACCCTTTCATTACAGGCACAGTTCATGCATGGTCAATATATCAATTTGATCGAGTTTGAGCAACTAGCTAACTAGCGTAAGAACTAACTGACGTAGAAGCTCAATAAATTTCTTTTCATATATAGTGTGGGCAGTATTAGCAATCTTCAATGGCAAACAAAGTAATATGTGTAAATTTTTATGAATTGTTGTAACAATCGTAGTTTTAGAGCATTTCGTATGAACTATATATACATGAAAGTGCATGCATTTCTTTCAAACATCTCTTATTTGTGGATACAAATTGTATGTGATATTAGCACTAACGTTTGGCAATAACCTGAAGCAAAAAATATCATATATGTAGCGTGTAGTCATCACATATTCACATACATGCATTAACATGCCCCTGTCAAAAAGGCATACACATAAGAGTATATATTATAAGAGTATATATTATGCTGAAAAAGATGGCGAAGTCAAGTACTCCAGCTAGCTAAAGGTTGCATATGCACCTGCGGCAGCGGCATGAAGCTGGTAGCGTATGGGTGGTGGTGGTGCAGCTGCAGCACAGCGGGATGCACACCGCCGCCGGACGAAGCACCGCCGCTCCCACTACTGCCACCTGCGGCGGCGGCGGCGATGTTGGCCGCGTGAGGAGGAGCACCTGCAACCGCAAGGGCAGCGGCCGGCGAGGAGGCCTGCTGCTGCGCCTGCGCGTACTGCTGCTGGTGGCGCGCGCAGAGGCGGCGGCGGAGGCGCTGGCGCTCGCGGGCCTTGTGGTTCTGGAACCAGTAGAAGACGTTCTTGCCCTCGATGCGGCCGTAGTAGGCGAGGTGCGCCGTGATCTGCTGGATCTCCGCCGCGTTGGGCGTACGCACGCCGCTCCGGTACATCTCTTCCAGGATCATCAGCTGCTCCGGCGTCGGGCACCACCGGGTCGACGGTGTCTGCGGCATGCTGATCACCTCGATCGATCGACCGATGTCGATGCCTGCAACAGCACAACTGATAGTCTACTCTAGCAAGCGACCGGATCAATAATTTAATTTTAGTGCAATACTATTACTAGCAAGCAAGCTATAGATGGAGCTAGTAAGTACGTGAAAGCTGAGCAGTCTTGAGCTATATAAAGCAGGCTATCAGCTAACTGTCAGCTCGACCGATCTCGATATCGTTTGCTGTCTGTCTTGTATGTTCCAAGCAACCTAAGGGTGTATGACTCTCTTATATAGAGCCTTGTACAAGTCTAGAGAGTGGCCAGCTAGGGCATCTGAGTGGTGTAGTGATGGGACTGAAGCATGCATGCAACTAGCCAGGGAGCAAGTGAATGACTGACAGGACAGGCCGGGAGAGAGAGACACACACACTGTGAACGGCGAGATGAGTTACTTAGTGGATCTCTTCTGCATGATGTGACCAAGGAATTTAGCTAGGGTTAGTATAGCTAGCCAGGCAGGTTCTCCATGGGAAAATTACTAGCAGTTGGAGGGGCAAAATTTAAAACCTTCGCTCAGCAGTCAGCACCAGGCGGTAAGACTTCTCTACGGTGTTGGATCAAACATAAATGGTATAGATGTACTCCTCGTTGGATCAAGCGAAATAAATTAACGATCCAATAGTTTGGGCGTGTATCAGAAAAAATCCAGAGGAGCTAGGCATATATAGTACTGTTACGAATCGGTAAAAACTAGGTACTTTCTCGATCAGTCTCGCAATAGGAGCTAGCAGTGCATGTGCCACGCAGTGCTTACACCTTAGCCTTTTTTTAGCACTCATTAAAGTGGATATATGTAGAGACTAAACATTGTTTTTCTGAATAGACTTCCATTGCAAAATGACAGTTCCAAATTATAGAATGAAGCTGCAGTCCCTGAGTTTTTGTTGTGCGTTCAAGGGGAACGTCGGCCCCAGTACCCCAACTGGATCTGATCAGCTTCTAGCTAGCTCTGCCACTCGCCATTAGTGTATGTTTGAAACCGACCGAAGCTATAGAGCCCTAGCCAACTGGATCTCACCACCCATATACACATGCATGCAGCTGCGATGCAGATGCAGAGATGCTTCTTTTTTTTCCCCGTGGACGCGCATATGCATGCATGCTTGAGATATAACAGGTTCCATTCCATGCAGCTTGAACAAAGTACGACCTTTATCTCTTCCACATTGAAGTCGAATTGATACTGCAATGCATGCTGCCTCCTAGCTACGTTAAATGGCTGGGGCAGAGGTGATGCAGATGCAGAATGGAATCGAAGAGAAGAGAAGAGAGGAGAGGAGAGGAGAGGAGAGGGAGCTTGCCTGCTAGGGACAAGATGGGAGGATACGTAATTGCACACTGTGTTGTCCTTAGTGGCATTCAAGGGGGGGGACTTGAATGCATCCATGCATGCATGCCTGCCCTTCAATTCTCTCCTCGTCGGTCTTCTCCCCTTTTACTATCGACACAAGAGGATGTGCACTGCTTTTAAATGTTTGTCTGCCTGCTAGTACACAGTCACAGATCGAGGAGAGAGAGAGAGCAATGGGGGAATGCCATGCATGTAGGAGCGTGCATACCCCTGTAACACAACCCTTCTGCCTAGACTGCCGGTTGGCTACTGCATCATAAGGTGATGATGAGAGAGACGCCATCGATCGATCAGTCCATCACCAATCACATATATGCACCACCCAGCTTTCCTTCTCTTTTTTGTTCTTTTCCTACGTACTACTAACTAGCTAGCCACCATGCACCACCACCGTTCTTGAATCATGATCTACTTCTCTGCACCAGATCGAGAGAGAGAGAAACCTTGATCGCAAGATGCTAAATTCGCTGCACGAGGATGCAATGATGCATGCATGGACCGATCAGTTGCACCCCTCTCTCTGTCTCTGAGACGCACACTCTTAGCAACAAACTGTCCACTTATGTTACTAGGTAGTAATATGTATATTATTACTAGCTAGCGAATTCCCTGTGCGCCATTTACTCGCCGATCTTTGGTTAATGTGTTTGCATGCCAGCCATGCATACGCACGTAGCCGCAACACATCCATGCATGCAAGGCTGCTGCTCAAATTAAGGCTTAGTAGTACGAGTCACAACAACACATTCATATGATCTCAACACACACACACATTCATATATACATACGTCCACTCTGCAGGCCTCCTCTCGACCCATCAATAAGATGGATCCATGCATGAAGAGCAGTGATCGATCGAGCGCAGATACCGAGGCACGCACGGCATTGACGAACTACCGCCATTCAAGCTAGGGCTCGCTGCACGCTAGCTGCAGCCTGCAGGCGTGCGTGGGCTAGCTAGCTATCTGCCGCTGCAATAAAAATTTCAGCAGAGGGCTTTAGTTTTCCCACCATAGGTAGCTACCGGCATATGCATACTCCCATGCATCGATCTCCTCTCCTTTCTTCTCCTTATTCAAAACCTAATTTATGGGCCTGTATTAACTACCACTGCCCTTGCTTTTCCTGCTGACAATATCAACTGCGCCACTTCAATGCAATTCTGATTCCATCTCGATCTTCTTTAATTGTAGTAATTTGAAGTATCTAAGACCATATCTAGTGCATGTGCATGTTTCAAACTTGATATTTCCCTTGTTTGATCGATGTCTTCGGAGTGGACAAATGTTCATTTCATATGATGATATGGTAGCTAGATGATTTCGAAGAAGGACAAATTAATGCATCTTCGTGAAGACATATTCGAACGGTGTGGCACCATCGATCTGCCTATAAGCGTAGCATTGCAACACCTAAGATTAATTTCTGATGACATAGAACACAATGAAGAAAGAGAACAAGTACACAGGCGTGGCCTTTGCATTCAAATAAAACAAGACCGAAGTGACAACACTTACTGATGTTATAGGTGGTCTTGCTATTTTTCATCACACGTACAAATATATGACATCACATAGTTTGTGATGCAGTATACTATCAATATCTGCACCATATATACATACGCATAGCAGCATATGAGCATGTTGCTATATGTCATTCTTGTTGCAGTGAACCCACGCTGTTGTCTGTGGACCTAGCGTTGAGGACATCTGATGCATCAGCTGATGCATGCACAAGATAATTCAACAAAGCTGCCAGCTGAAGATTCTGTGGAAGAGGTTGGATATCCAACTACAAGGACCCATGCTAGACAAGCAGTACAAGATGTGATCAATGGGTGAATTCACACTTACTGTATAATCAATGATAACACTACTAGAGAAGTAGGTATCACTCCCGACATATCACTACCAGTTATCCACGAACCGGTAGTGATAGTTGCATCACTACCGGTTTAAGCCACGAACTTGTAGTGATAGTTGCGTGAGCCATGAACCGGTAGTGATGTCTCGTTTCTGGAAAGTTTAGGAATGCATATTCTATCTATATCACTATACGATAGTGGGTGGGTTGGCTAGAAGAGTGAGGCTAGAGTCACGAGGTCTCGGGTCGAGTCCTGCTTCTCCTAATATATTCCCGACATATTTTTAATTACATAATCTGTTGTACTTTTTTTACCATGTTTTCACGCAAGGAATTGAAGTAATTCAAAATAAGAAGACACATTGCAAGGATAAGAATTAGCATATATGAGCTTGCGTTTTTTTTTACAATATATATCTACCAATGCCTCATGGGCCCATTGAGAGGTGAGGGAGGTAGAGGTACACGAAGGTCACACTACACCAAAACCGGTTTCATATATATATATATATAGGAATAATACATAAGGCTCTATGGAGCCTAGACTATATGATTCGTTACCACTAGATGTGCCTTGAGATTCGTGTTGTTTGGTTATTATACTTTCATATACCCACTAAAGAAAATATTTGAGACATCAAACTCCGAAAAAAGTTGAGTTGAACTTCAGTTTGAACTACATTTAACTATACTTCAAACTAGTTTAAACTGAGTTCGAATTTTATTTTTTTGGAGTTTCATATCCGAAACACTTTTTTAGTGGATATGTGAAAGATATACACGTCAAACATCACAAATCTCAATGCACATCATAGGTTTTAAAATCATGGAGCCTAGGCTCCATAGAGTCCCAAACAGGCTTCATATATATATATATATATATATATATATATATAGAGAGAGAGAGAGAGAGAGAGAGAGAGAATAGCTAGTGTGCTATGGATAGCACGGAGAGATCCGTGCTATCCACGGGTTTTAAATTCGAGATCGAAATAGGCGATCAAACCGTCCATCTTGTTCATCTCGATGAAATCTCACTACACACTAAATTTCAAATTTTTTTGAATTTTTTACTATTTATTTTGTATTTTTGAAAATCAATGATCTAATTAGTCATGGACCCTCCAATAAGTCCAGTTTTCAAAATAGGAAACAAATACTAAAAAATTCAAAAAATTGAAATTTGGTGTGTAGCGAGATTTCATTGATATGAACAAGATGGACGGTTCGATCGCCTATTTCGTCTCACAATTTACAAACTCTGTGGATAGCACGAGAGATCCGTATATCCATAGCACACTAGCAAATCTCTCTCTCTCTCTCTATATATATATATATATATATATATATATATATATATAGTGTGTGTGTGGGGGGTGTTCAAATAGAATTGACACATAAGGTTATTATGTGCCGGTTGGTAATTAAAATCGGCACATATAACATTTCATTTCCCCAGGCATTTCGTGGGAAATTTTTTCCTGTACACATGCTCCCCTTATCTTCATCCGATCAGATCTCCGCCTCTCCAACTTGCTCTTGATCCCCGCCTCTCCAACTTTCTCTCTGATCCCCATTCCCCAACTTTCTCTCCTAAAAAGATCTAAGGGCCAAGAAGGGGGGTTGAATTGGCCTAATTGTAAATTTAAGTTTTAAGTTCTTTTTACGCTAAGCAAGATTAAAACTTTCTACAACTACAAGCTAAGAGAACACTAAATAGAACAAGCAAGAACTTCAAGCAAATAGTAAATACGAAAATGTTAGTGCGAAAAGGTAAGTGAGACAAAGGACAAGATTTTTTTTTTTGAGGTTTAGAAAAAGCTTTTTTCTTTCCCTACTCCTTGTTTTAGTACTCTTCACGAAGAGGAGTATAACTTCGATTTCACTCGGGGTAGCCTTCACCACTCCGGTAGGTGGACTCCGACCTTCACACCGATTTGGAGTCTTTCACAATCTCCTCCTTGAGAGATCACCAAGCCTCCTCCACCGAAAGCAAGAACACGAGTAATAAGCTTGAGATGATTTGATCTTACTAGATCAAGTCTTCCATAAAAGCACACAAGGAGACATGACACTCAAGTTCTCATGAACATACCCTATGGATGGAAACCCTAGTTTTTGGTGCCTCACACTCAAATGGACTCAAGGATAGGCAATAGAGTTATTTGTCTGGAAACAAAGGGATATCCTAGGTCTTTAAATAGCTCATACTCAAAAACTATATGTTGAGCCCCTATTTCAGAACAAGGTTGTTGGCGCCGTATGGTACGTCACGCGCTGTACCACATGGGACGCACGGTTCTTCTATGAAATGACACTCAGCCGGACCATACTGGGGTCCAGGGCACTCAGCCCTCAAACCTTACTAGACTAAACTGTCCAGGCATGTCGTATGGTACCCTTTACCATACGACACCCTGACCTACTACAAGGCCACCCTAACAGCCTACTAGAAACAATCCGACGACACACCGTCTAGTTCCCCGTACCATTCGACATGCTAGGGACAGTCCCAACACCCTACTAGACAAAATCCTACATCACGCTGTTTAGTACCCTGTACCATACAACGCGCCAAGAGCGGCCCCAACACCCTTTTAGACAAAAGCGATGGGGCGCCATCTGATATCCCGTACCACACGGTGCCCACAGCTCCAACTCCCAATGTTGCAAGAACTCATAGGATAAAACTAGATAGGATGGCGTCTGGTACCCTGTACCATACAACAACAATGTCACCAGAACTTAAACCTATGACAAAGGCTCTAAGACACTGTAAGAACCTTATAACAAGCGTGCTTCAATAGACAAACATGCTCCAAAACACATCAAGAGAACCTCAAGCCCCTCGAACAATAAAGAAACGATAAAAAGCCCTAACAAGTCTAAATGAAATCTTCTCAACACCTGAGTTCATTTTAGCTTGTCATTAACCTTGGTTCTTCGCGATGTTGTTGTCGATGAGGCTTCCGGCCGTCATCACCAAAACCACACAAAATGTTTCCAAAATATACAAGGGGGTCTTGAGCCTTACACTCTCCGAACCGATGCCATGGTCCATTCGTCCACATTGCCATTGTCATGGCTGCCGTCCCTGGCCACCTCCTCTCTATCTGCCTCACCCTGGTCGTCATGGCCGTCTCCTGCACCCCAATCTCCACCCACGTTGCCGACGTCGTCTTCGCCCCCGTGTCTGAAGCCAACCAGCCATTAGGAGCCTAGCGAGGAGGAGGAACCTGCTCGCAAGGAGCCCGGCGACGGCAAGGAGGTGGAGCCAGCGGCCAAATGGCGGTGTCAACGGGCCTATCGTTGCCTTAGTCCTCCGATGCATCGGTGTGCGGCCACATCACCACCACCGGCGAGGAGCCCATTGCCGATGTGCCGCTAGATCTGGAGGAGGAGGACAGCAACGATGACGAGGAGCCCACAATTGGGTTGGAAGTGGAGGAGTTGGAGGAGGAGGAGGAGACAGGCGAATGGATGCGATGGACAACGGGGACACCTCGTGCGACCCCCCCCCTCCCCGACAGTTCTGCTATGACCTGCTCTGATTCCAGTGACTCCTTCGATGATGGCGAGGATGAGGTGGAGTATAACAACAATGACAACGAGCTCTGGATGTAGATAATAGGGTAGCTAGTAGCTAGCCTAGATAGTGTACTGGTGCATGATGTCCTAGCTAGGCTAGCATTAAAATATATGTGCCTTTTCTAGTTATAAACCGACACGGATAATGGATCATATGTGCCGGTTCCAAACCAGCATAGATGGCTGGGCACATCAGTGCTTACTATTCTGTGTCGGTTCATAAACCGGTACTAATGACGGTTTAGAACCGGCGTAGATTAGATTTTTTTAGTAGTGCCAGCAAGCTCCTATACCCAACTGTAGATTCTGTCTAGCTACTTTCCCACCAAAACTTGCATAAATATCTTCAGCTAGCATGCATGCATGCACGGGAAACATGGATGGAGATCTTTTTAAGTCTACTTTGAAGCACAATACACAGATCACCATTTTGAGGTCTGGGTCAAAACTCAAAAGTTATGCAAGTTGTCAAGGTAGATTAATTAACTGTTGTGTGAGTACCCACAAGTTTATCCCGAACACACCACCACAAAACTACAAGTAGACTATACCTTATCTATGTTAGTTCATTTAGAATTGTCAATTCATTTAGAACCGACACCTGGATTATGACCAACGCATACTACATTTCTCTTTACAACAATTGAACTAGTTTAAGTGACACTATTTTAAATAGGAGGGTTGTTCGTAATATAAATACCCTAATACTCACTCTGTTCACACATTCGTTCACAACAGGGTTGGTGAAGTTGTTGTCTACAAATTTATCACTGGAGTTATGTGCCCTCCTGATATTTCAGAGGCGGTCCTTCACAGATGAGCAAATTGTGCTTTCAACTTCGTGCATATACATGGTTGTGTTGATTGGGAACTTAGAACCTGCTTAGAAGAGGGGTTTTGTACCTAAATTAAACCAATATAAAATATACAGGTGGAAAATTATACAATGAAATCGCAAAAAAGTGTGCTTACAGGTGTTGAGCCAATCCAAACAGAAAAAATTGCCATATGGGAGATTTTTTGTCCGACACAACTGTTTCCTCCTGCCCTGTGCCCTTCATTGCACGCTCGCACCACTTGCCCTGCGCGCCTCCATTGCCATTCACCCGCATCTGTCGCTCTCCCGCCACAGGTTGCATTGTCGAGGGGAAGGCAACATAGGTGAAGCCCAGGGGTTTGGTGAGGGTAGGGATGGCAAACATACCTGTAGGTCTGGGTGCCCGTGGGTATCCAGCTCGATCAGTCCGCGACTTGGTGATGGGTATTTGGCTTTCAATCCAGACCTAACTGCCAATTTGTACCCATGGGTAATTGATAGGTAGCTGAAATAATTAAAAAGAGAAAGAAAACCTACTAAGTCTCTTCTACTCCAAGGCTTGTGCTGGGAGTTGGACCATGCCAGACCTGTCGTGCCTTGGGCCGCTATGAAACAGGCCAGCATGACACGGTGAACTCATCGGGCCGGGCCAGGCCGGCACGACTAGCCGTCGACAAGGGTTGGCACGACATATATGGAAGCACAGAGGACTGCCTTACGGCCGGTGTCAACACAAGCACAACCCATGATGGGAAGTTGGGCGGCCGTTATGGCACGACAAAGGAGTGGGTCAGTTGCAACATGTACTAGTAGTAGTAATTGCATGGTAACTCTCAGCAAGGGATGGCATGGTGGGCCGATTACCACTTCGGCCGATTACCACTTCCATGTAATCAGGTGAATTAGTAGCTAGTTAACTTCTGCACGCATGTAACCTGGCAGAAGCATCTTGTAATAGCTATATAAAGAAGAGAATAAACAAGAAAAGCTGTCAAGTTGGAAGCACAAAATTTTTCTTGTGTTCAGCTATCTTCTTCCAACGTGTCCGCGCGCGTGTGTGGGTATTTTCGTGAATTCCAAGTTAATGGTGGACAATTGATATCAGAGCTCAGGTAGTCCAGGTGGTTTTAGATAATCTCGAGCCGATATGTGAGGGGAAGATTGTTAGCAATAATCCCACATCGAAAGTTGGGAGGGCTAGAGCATGATTTATAAGGATGAGCGAGCACCTCTCATAGAGCTAGAATTTTGGAGGGAGATGGTTCAAGAGACCTTGATCCGCTGCTATGTGTTGGGCCTACAGGTGCAGCAGCCCACTGCCTCCTCGCCTCCGCGCCATTACTCCCTTCCCCTCCTCCTCACTGGCCCCGTGCCCCTAGCCGAGCCTCTGCGCCATCACTCCTCCTCACTGGCCCTGTGCCCCTAGCCTAGCCTCCGCGTCATCACTCCCTTCCTCTCGTCCTCACCGACCCCTAGCCTAGCCTTTGCGCCATCACTCCCTTCTCTTCACTGGCCTCGTAGCCTAGCCTCCGCGTCATCACTCCCTTTCTCTCCTCCTCACCAGCACCGCGCCTCATCTCTCCCTTCTCCTCACTGGCCCTGTGCCCCTAGCCTAGCCTCCGCATCATCACTCCCTTCCTCTCCTCCGCACCGGCCCCTAGCCTAGCCTTCGCGCCATCACTCCCTTTTCCTCATTGGCCCCGTAGCCTAGCATCCGCATCATCACTGCCTTTCTTTCCTCCTCACCAGCCCCACGCATCTAGCCTAGCCGTCTGCTTTCCCCTGTTATGCCTCCGCGTCATCACTCCCTTCCTCACCGGCTCTGTGCCCCTAGCCTAGCCTCTGTGTCATCACTCCCTCCTCTTCGCCCCTTGTCTGCCTCCCCCTGCCGTGCCTCCGCGTCATCACTCCCTTCCTCTCCTCCTCAGTGGCTCCTTCGGGAGGAGAGGCAATAGAGGAGGGAACCAAGGACGCATTTGCGCAGCCCGCGGAGGAGGAGGGTGCATTCGCGTAGCCCGTGGAGGAGGAGGAGGCGGCAGTGTAGGAGAGGATTTGCCGGCCATGGAAAAGAAGGGCCCCTTCGAGAGGAGGGGCAGTACAGGAGGGAACCAAGGGCACATTCACACAGCCCATGGAGGAGGGGGTGGCGGTGTAGGAGCGGACTAGCTAGCCGTGGAGGAGGCAATTGTGGTGAAGAGGGGGAGGCGCTTACGGAGTCTAGAGAAGAAGGAGATAGATTTAGGTGAGGACGAGGGTAGGATGAGATTAGAAGATTAGAAAAGGGGAGGAGATCAACTTCGGGCCACTATTCAGACCGAGTTGAGCCGTCCATCATGCCTGGTTTCTATGCACGGCCCGACACACCTGTTTGGGCCGCTGTGCCAGCCCGACCCACTTTTCTTTGGGTCGTGTTGTGCTTGGGCTGCATTTTCTAGCCGTTCTTGGCCGGCCTAGCCTATTCTCAGCTCTACCTAAGGCCCAACCCAACCACCTCACCCACCCCCTCCTCCCTACTACGGTACTAGCCTAGCTGCTGCCCCACTCCCACAACATTAACCCTAACCCTATCATGACCCTACTCCCACTCCCTCTCCACCCTACTACCCTAGCCGTCGACCGCTGCCCCTACCCCCTAACCCCTCCCTTTGATTCCTCTCCTTTCTTCCTCCCTTCTTGGCCATCCCTCTCCCCCTCCTACAATAGTGTGCCGATACCGCCTTCTTCCCCTATCGCGTCGTCCTATCTCCCTCTACTCCCAATCGCTTGGAGACGGAGCATAGCACGAAGCAGGCATGCCATGACGACTGTGAGCACAGAACATGCGGGTGATGAGCTCGGTCTGACGAGAGCAACTCCAAACCGACGATCACAAGCATGACAACTTCATGTCCGCCCACCTTTACCAAGTGCAATAGCTCCATCTTCGTCCACCTACACCAAGCATGGTGGCTCCATCTCCAGTGACTCTCTCTCCCTCTCTCTGATCTGTGGGCTACGACGATAGGGCTAGGCAAAAAGCTCGAGGCTCGCAGCTCAGCTTGGGCTCGGGTGAGCTTGGCTCGGCTCGCGCTGGCTCGTGGCTCGGGGCGAGCTCGAGCCGAGCCCAGTTTTCTGGCTCACAATTTAGGCGAGACAGCTCGGCTCGAGCCATGAGCAGACTCGCGAGCCAACGAGCCGGCAGAAAGTATGTTGCTATCTGATTGTCTGAAGACTAAAATGTTCATCATGGGTTTGATGGCTTGGTTGGTCATAGTCATGGTTGCTTTTATGCTTTATTTTGCTGTTGCTGTTGTCTATTGATCAATGTTGGCTGTTGGATGGCTACCGAGTCTTGCCATGCTTGTCTTTGCCGAGTGCCGATACTGGCTTGGCGAAGCAACGTGGGCGACCAATTTCCAATACTTTTATATTGAAAAATTAATCACCCTAAAGTTACAAAACCTCGAATTGATATAGTAATAACTTTATTACAATACCAAAACAAAGTAATTTCTGCTTATATTTCTCCTATATTACAGACTTGTTTGAGTGTACAAGAAAACTTAATATTCTTGACCGAAGAGATCCATTTCTTCTTGAGAAAATTCAATATCTCAAGAAGATAAGTAGGATCTGCTCATTTAAATGAACAGTTCCCAAGTAATGGGTAAGTATAAAAATTTTATACCAAAGAAGTTTCTTTAAGAAAATAATAATATTATATGTTGACATTATTCAAGGAATAGTTAAGGCTTTATGGTAATCATGCAAATTTTAGATTTTTAAAAGTCTTATTTATTTCTAAAACAATTTTTCATAGTAATACAAATTCTATCAACTTTCTCCATCCTTATTCATTTACAATTCAGACAATATTTTCCATAGAATAAATTCATGGATTTTGATAAATAAGAGAGGCATCACCCATTTGACACAACTTCTTATACCAAGTAAGGTCCATCGATGAATTGGTTATTAGCTCTGCAGAACCTACCCACTTTACCCATATAGTGGCCTACTACATGGATGGGAGCAAAATTTGTGTCATTCTTATTTATTAAGCCCAAGTTTTATAGAAGCAAATGATATCTAGATATTCTCATACCACAGATCGAGCAAATATCTAGTGTCCTTGAGTGTCAATCAAACTCTTTGATTCCTCTAACCCAAGACGACAAAAACACTGCTTCCGAATTTGCTTCTATAGTTTATAGAGTAACGATTTCGTGGAGTTCACACTCTCTCCACTGGTGTTATTGAGCTGGTACTTCCTTGTACCGGCGGGCCCAAATAACAAAACACTGTTTCCGAATTACTCTATATAAATACAATCAATCTTCCAGATTACAGCTTTTCCATCACAAATAAGTTATCCAAAGTAACTTATTTGTACAGCATAATCCTTCATCTTATCATGAGATAATCAAATTTTAATATTTTGCCTATACTAGGTTTTATCGAGGTTGATTATTTTAGGTGGCTTTTTAAGGTATTGGGGTTTGGATAAAAATTGTATTTGGAATGTATAAATAAATAGCTAGAAAATATATGCAATAAATAATAAGTAAAAGAAATGTAGGTATATTAAATTGCATCAAGGATAAGAAAACCTGCCTTCTTCGGTTGTCGGTTCAAGATCAAAAGATTCTTCCAGAAAATCCGACTCAGAAGTTTCAAGTAGTCCTAAGTCATTTTCTATAAAAGCAAAAACATAACAAAGATTCAAAAAGATATAAATTTAAATAAAATAGATAGAAAAATGATGATTTTATGTTTTAAAATCATTTTCTTTATAAAATGGGATATTAAGAAAATTTTGACAGAGTTTCGGAAATTCCTCCGGATAGCAAGAAAATTTGTTATTTAAATTTTTGTTTTATATATATAAAAAATGGATCAATTGAGCTCTAGAGATCGGGTCGACAACATTTCTCATGTTGGAGTTCCGAGATAGAGCCAATTGAGGTAAAAAGGAAATTTTTCAAAAGTTATTCTTTTTACTACTTTAAATAACTTATAGGAAAAAGGGTTTTTGAAATTTTATTAATTATTTTATTATATAAATGTCAGATTTAATAATTTAAATAAATTCTTTGTATTATTTTATATTTTTTAAAAATTTTGGCAGAATTTTGGGAGGTAATTTGATGTGTAAATAAAATCAAAAGGATAAAAAAGAAAAAGAAAATGAAATGAATAATTAATCATTTGAAGTGGGCTCGGCCAGCCAGGCATTGGGCACTGACAGCGGGTCGCGCAGCGATGAGTGAGGAGGCGGATCGGGCAACTGGCATGCAGCAGCCGTGGCCGGAGAGAGGTGACCGACGGTTGGGGAAGGTAGAGGGAGTTGCGGGCTACCTCTAGGTGTACTTGGATGGGGTTGGGGTGAACGGAGTGTGGCCGGCGATGAGGTATGGCGGCGGTGAAGCTACGGGCTCCGGCGAGGGGGTGCTTCCGGCGAGGTATGGAGGTAGAAGAGTGGCGGAGGAGGTGTCTTGAGTCATTACGGGGCCGAGGATGCCCTTATATAGGTGTTCCGTGGCTTGGCGGCCACGAAATCACGAAGACGGCGGCGGCGGCGCTGGCGGCGTGTCGGCGAGCAATTCGCTGCGCGCGACGGCCGGATGAAGTCGGCGACGTGGAGGATGAGGTTCGCGGCGTCGGGAGGAGTCCGGAGAGGTCGAAAATCGCAAGGGGCGAAGCTCCAACGGCGACGTCGCTTTTCCGAAACCGCGGCGGACGCGGCGGCGCCGGAGTTGGAGACGGCGGTCCCGTGGGCTGAGGCCGGGGAAGGTGACGTGGACGTGTCTGGTCCGTCAGATCTAGTCGGATGGCTGAGATTAAAACGTTGAAGTGGTTTGGCTATACCGTTAGATGCGATGGATTGATCTCGGCCGTGGATGACCACTTAAGGCATCGGCGGGTTGGAATGGGCTGTTTTTTGCCTTGGGCCGTAGGCCCAAGTGACTCTGGGCTGAGGAAGGAAAGCGCATTCCCAAAAGGGAAAGCGTAATTTCGATTTTTCGTAAAAGGAATGGTGTTTAGAAATTTGTAGAAAATTATAGAAAAATCAGAAAAATATGAAATAAATTTCTAAATTCTCATAAAAATGAGGGAAATTAATTATGCAATAATATTGGTTACTTATGTAATAAATATTTTTGAAAAATAATAGATGTGACTTTCTTTTAGTAATAAATGGGTATTGAATTTGGAAATTCATCAAAATTAGGAAAAATTAAAAGGGTTTTTAAATATGACTTTTATGGAAAAATTTTTATGCAAAATGGGAAAAATTTTGGTTATGTTACTTTGATCGAGTCGGCCACGAGCCAAGACCACGAGCCGAGTCAAGATTTTCGAGCTCGCTGAATCACCGAGCCGAGCCTGGCTCGGCTCATTTCCAGCCCTATACGACGAGGTCAAACCCAACGGGTACACATTTAAGTTCATATTTGTACTTGTGGACGACTTTGAGTTCAGATCCGGGTGGGATGTTCAGGTTCGAGACAATCGTGTCCTAAGGTACCCAACCTGATTACCATCCATAGATGAGGGCGATGTTGAGAGGCGAGGAGGAGATGGGAAATAAGTAGCACTCCCTCAGTGCAGTACACCGGAAGGAGGCTATAGGTCAGGGATTTTTCCTTTCCAAGAAAATGAGGCTAGATTGGGCGCCGCAGGTGAAACAAATGAAGGTGGCCTCAGTGCAGTAGGCGGGAAACGAGGAGGCTAGGTATTGACTCTTCCTTCTAGTTTTACCCAAACAAATCCTTTGCAAGAAAATAACTACATCTGAATATTTGTTGTGGACAAGAAAACACTAGTATAAACTATTTGCATGTAAAAAATAATTAGAGACTTGCATTTTTTTTTTGTGCTAACTGTGACCGATCCAAGATCGGTGAAGGAAACACATTTGACAGTACTATTTCGTGTTGCTAGCTTCTTTACAAAAATAGTCGCAGATTTCAAGATTTGCACATATTTGCTTATCTTAATTTTTACAAGTGAAAACTCACTCTCAAATTAACAACATTTACAAGAGTGGAGACTTTACACAAGTGCATAAAAATTACATTCCTCCTAAGCAAGGCAACAAAAATTCGGTTGTATTCACAAGCCCAAGAAACTAGAAGGGTAATTGTTTATAACTGTAACTACATTAACTCCCAATTATAACTGTAACTACATTAACTCCCAAACATGCCAGACCTTTAGGGCATGTACAGAGGAGAGCCTAAGAGCATCTCCAACAATGGGATCTAAAAATGGAGCCCTATAAGTCATTTTAGGTACTCTCTAAAAATTATTGGGCTCAAAAATGATTAGTAACTCCAACAATAGTCCTAAATTAGAGGCCCTATACACATGTCTATCTCTTTTTTAGGGATTTAAGGAACTCCAACAATGAGTCTTATCCTAAAATATAACTAAAAGTTTTAGGGCTCGGTAGATGAGTTCCTACATTTAGGAACTCTTCTCGAGGTCCTATCCTATTTTGAGACGTTTTTGAAATATAGGACCCCTTGTTGGAGTTTGTTTTTTTTTTTTGTAAAAGCCCTAAATTCAAATATAGAACTTTGTATAGGGCCATTGTTGGAGATGCTCTAAGATGGTCTCTTAGCACATTTATCTAAGCATAAGAGTCAGCCTAATACAAAGAAGAGCCCCAAAACGTCTCTTAGCTCATTAAAACTCCCCGCAACTCATTTACTCTGTGCGCAACCGACGCCATCGTCTTCGTCGTCCTCGCAGGAGACCTCGCAGGAGACCGGTGTCATCCTTGTGGGAGACTGGCACCGGCATCGGCGTCTTCCTCCTCTTTGCAGCGACTGGCCTCGTCCTCGTCCTCACAGCAGCGACGGCGGTAGCGGAGTCCTCGCGTGCGTCCGGAGGCGGAGCTCCCCTCGCGCGTGGACGACGACAGCGTCCTCCTCCTCCTCGCAGCGGCGGCTACGTCCTCCTCCTCGTGTGGAGGTACATTTGGGGCTTGATTTGGGGGTCGACTGGGGGGATTTGTGCGTGGATTTGGGGATTTAGAGCTTGATTAGGGGGTTGATTGATGGCAGCGGCGGCGTCCCTCGCGCGTGGACGGCTACGGCGTCGTCGTTGTCCTCATAGCAGCGGCGGCGTCCTCGCACACGGTCGATGGCGGCGGCGGAGTCCCTTCACGCACGGACGGCCGCGTCGTCGTCGTCCTCCTCACTGCAGCGGTTCGCGGTGCCATCTTGCCCTGTCCTCCACGCCGGTGGCGGCCAGAGCGCCGCCTTCTCCTCCAAGGGCGCGGAGCACATCCCACCGGGGGCGCCATCCTTCCCCGTGCACGCCAGCGCGGGTCGCCGTTCTCGACCACCGCCTCGCCTCCGCCGTCGTGCGCCTCGACACCATGGACACCACCTCGACACTGCTACGGCGTGAGCTCAGCCTCCTCCTTTCGCCTGAACGGCAGCGGCGACGGAGTCCTCCTCCTCCTCGCGTAGGCACGGCTAGCAGGAGTCGACTCTTTAGCGTACAACGCAGAGGAGTCAGTTTTTTTGGTTTCAGGAGCGAGGCCAAGAGATCAACGCTTCAGCAAGAGTCGACTCTCTCTGTTTTTTTGCATTTTACCCCCTGCTACCCCCTGCTTTAGAGACGGGTATTAATTATCGTTGTACATGCCCTTAGAGTACTGTGGTTGGTGATTACTTGTTGCAAGTCCTTTCGTTAGCTTGTGGTTGGCCTCATGGTTTGGTAGGTTGCACTGTTATCTTGGTTGCTTGCCGCTAATTATCTTAGAATGGCGTTGGTTGGATTCGGGTGGCCAGTGCGTATATATAAACCTCTTTTCTACTCCCAGGTGTAGTTAGTATATGAGTATAGAAGATACTCCAACGAAACACATGAAAAAAATGGAAGGAATTCCATAGTTTTTAGTATATCTTGTATATGCCGTCATATACATAGATAAAATGCATAGATATAAGGTTAGTATATCTTGTATATGCCTCTTTTCAACTACAGAAGTGGGCATCACAACCGGTCCATCAGAACCGGTTTGGTGCGAACCCGTTGTAATGTTCCCACCAGAACCGATTCGTGGGCAACGGGCAGGAGAGGGCTTCCAGAAGCGGTTTCAAACACGAACCACGCGTAGAGACCTAGCTCTACAACCGGTTTGTGTCCCAAACCGGTTGTGGATTTCCAAAACCAGTTTGAGACACAAACCGGTTGTAAAAGTCAAGCTCCAGAAGCGGTTTGTGTCTCAAACCGGTTCTGGAAGCCATTCTGCCCGGCGCATTTAAACATCTTCTTCCTCCTCGAGCGTGCAGAGGTGAACAGGAAGGGCAGAGCTACTGTTCATGGGGAGGTGCTGAACAAATTTTCAATTGACATGATTTAGCTCCAAATTAAGTGTTTCAAGGTTAGTAACATCATGCTAACATCCTTCTCACCTGAGTATTGTTTTTTTTCATTGGACGTGGAGAAATTTGATTTGTTCTTGTTGAAAGGTGTTTGTTTGCTAGCTAGCTTGATCACTCTAAAACTCTTTAGGCGAGACCATGATCAATTGTAGGGAGTTGTTCTCAAAAGTTGTTAGCTTTAGAATCCTAAATGTAACGATAAATTAGGTAGATGTAGGTTTGCAAGGAAGTAATTGTTGGTGTATGAAATAAAATAGGAAAAATTAGAAGGATAAAAAAATAAAAAGGTAGGAAGGAAAAAATAATTAGTTAGATTTAGTTAAAAATGTAGAAGGATAAAAAATAATTACAAAAATGTAACAATTAGTTATTTTTAGTTCAATAAATGTGAAGGGTAAAAAATAATTAGTTAGTTTTAGTTAAAAATGTCAAAGGATAAAAATAATTACAAAGGTAGAAAGGAAAAAATAATTAGATAGATTTAGTTCAAAAATGTAGAATGATAAAAATAATTAAAAATATAACAATTAGTTAGTTTTAGTTCAATAAATGTAGAAGGACAACTAATAATTAGTGTAGGGGGAGGTTTTTTGTTGCACCAAAAATTATTGTCTTTAATTGTAGACTCAAGAAGAACAAAAAATAATTACAAAGGTAGATCTAAGTGCTTCTAAGCTTTAGATTTTTAAATGTAACTATAAGTTAGATTGTGATTTTTTAATAAAATATGTTATAATTTTTAATGAAATTAGATAGTTTGAATTTTGTAGCATAATTATATGTACAAGTGCATGTAACACTCTAGTAAAAGATCTTTGAAGGTAGCTGAAAATTATAACTTGGTGTAGATGAACCGGTAATGGATGTACAATGCGGACCGTCGCTCCAGAGAGTTCATTAATGGCGTGTAGGGTTTTCTCGACGCAGCCGTTGCCTTCTTGCCTCCAGACAGCTATAGCACCTGGCCTGTTACACTATGTATCTATAACATTTCTCCTTGGTTGTGTATGAAGCGAAAGTACATAATGATGTCGTTGTTGATCCAGGCCCTAAGCAACCCGGAAACGACATCGATGTCTACCCGAAACCATTGGTTGAAGATCTCGTAACGTTGTGGGAGGATGGTGTACAGGTATTGGATGAGCACAAAAGGTAGTATTTCACCCTACATGCATTATTGTTTGTAACCATCAACGACTGGCCTGCGCTTAGTAACCTGTCCAGCCTAACTATAAAAGGATATAGAGCCTACGTGCAGTGCTTAGATGAAACGAACAGCATGTACCTCAAAAACTCTCAGAAGGTTGTGTACATGGGCCACCATAGGTTTCTTCTTATGGGGCACCCGTTGAGGAAGAAAGGCAGGAATTTTAACGGGAAACCAGACCTTCGTGCTAAGCCTGAGCATAGAAGTGGGCCGCGTGTGTTTGCTATGGTAAAGGATCTGAAAGTAGTATTTGGAAAGGGTCCTAGAAGCAAATCTGTCCCGAATGAGGAAGGTCAGGCACCCATGTAGAAGAAGAAGTCAATATTTTGGGACTTACCTTGTTGGGAAGTTTTGGAGATCCGTCACTCACTTGACTTCATGCACATCGCAAAGAATATTTGCGTGAACCTGCTAGGATACTTAGATATGTACGGCAAAACGAAAGATACACTGCAAGCTCGGAAGGATCTAAAACTTTTGGAACTGAGGAAGGATCTACATCCAGAAAAAAGAGGGAAAGAACAACATTATCTACATCCTGCAAGCTACACTCTATGCAAAGAAGAGAAAAAAGGCATGATAGAGTGCTTGAACAGTGTGAAGGCCCCTTCCGGATACTCCTCAAATATAAAGAAACTCATAAACATTAAAGAGAATAAAATCGTACACCTAAAATCCCATAACTGTCTTGTGTTGATGACACAGTTGCTCCCAGTGGCTGTGGGAGGTATATTGCCCAAGTGGGTCCAGGGGACAATCACAAAGCCGTGTTCCTTTTTCAACGAGGTTTCGCAGAAGGTCATCGATCCAGATAAACTAAGTAAGCTGCAGGATGACATGGTACAAAGTGTGGTTAGCCTTGAGATGATCTTTCCTCCTGCATTCTTTGATATTATGGTTCATCTCACTGTTCACATTGTAAAGGAGATAGGTATTCTCGGACCCGTGTTTCTGCACAACATGTTTCCTTTCGAGAGGTACATGAGTGTCCTAAAGAAGTATGTCCGTAACCATTCTCGTCCGAAAGGATGCATAGGCGAGGGTTATGGGACAGAGGAGGCGACTGAGTTTTGTGTGGATTACATTAATGATCTAAATCTGATTGGCGTCCCTATATGCAATGAGGGGAGGCTACGGGGAAAGGGACACTAGGACGGAAAGCAATTGTATGCAATGATCTTCTTACATTTAAACAAGCACATTTCACGGTTCTGAAACAATCTACTGTAGTAGCCCCTTATGTCCTTCAGCATAAGAGTATTCTATTCCTAGGGAGGTCTGAGGCTTGGATAACACTGAGGCGCATGGATTCATTCGGCGCTTGGTTACAAAACTACATCTTTTCCAAAGGGTCAGACAATAAACAGTTGCAACGCCTGGCTCGGGGACCATCTAGTGAAATTGTGACATTCAAGGGGTACGAGATAAATGGTTACACATTCTATACGAAATTTCAGGATAAGATGAGCACCAACCAGAACGGCGGTGTCCGTATAGACGCCACAGACAACACTGGCAAGGTGGACACATATTATAGTTTCATAGAAGAGATATGGGAGCTTGACTATGGACCTTTGAAGGTCCCTCTATTCAAGTGCCAATGGGTCAAACTGAGTTCAAGCGGCGTGAAGATCGACAAATACGGCATGACAATCATAGACCTCACACAAGTCGGCTATAAACGCGAACCATTCGTTCTCGCCAATGATGTTAGACAGGTCTTCTACGTAATGGATATGTCAAGCAAACCTAAGAAGCAGAAGGACAAGCCAAAGCGACACGTGGTTCTCCAAGGTAAACGAAGGATTGTCGGAGTTGAGGACGTCACAGACGAGGAAGAGTATAGTCAGTTCGACGAGCTTCCTCCTTTTGTGGTGGATGTCGACATAAGTGTCCTGAATGACACAGATGTCGATGCTCCTTACATATGCCGCGATCATAACGAAGGCACACTTGTAAAGACAAAGTACATTACTAGTTAAGATGTACTACCGTATGAATTATGAATATGTGAGATGGGTCTTCTACTATGTTATGAGTTTATTTGGGCTTGTGTGATCATTATTTGATGTGATCAAGTGAAATGAAAGTAAAGTAATTTTCGAAACCCAGAAAATGACTTAGGTATATTACAAGAATTTTGAAATGACTTAGGTGTATTTAAAGTATTTTTTACAAATTTTGAAATAAAACTATAATATGTAAAACATTTTTAGAAATTTTTAAATGAAACTTATATATTTAAAGCAACTATAGAAATTAAGCACTGAAATTTAAATCATTTTAATAAAATTTGAAACAAAAGTACTTAAATTAAAAATATTTTAATAAAATTTTAATAAAGGAGGGGCTTTCCTCGACTCCTGAAAAGGCCCTGAAAAGACCCTCTACAAGTGGTTCGTACTACGAACCCCTTGTAGAAGTGCCTCTCTACAAGCGGTTCGCAACTCGAACCACTTGTAGAGGGGGTTTTCTATTTATTTCAGTTCATCTTCCCCGCGCGCTTCAATCTCCCCAAAATTTTTCTAAGTCCCGAGCCCTCGCGTCCTCTGTTGTGCCGCCGTCTCTCCATCGAGCCCCCGCGCCGTCGTCGATGCCTCCTCCGCCACTGCGCCACTGTCATCGACGTCGTCGCCCTCTCACCCTCCGCCGCCACCGACCGTACTTTCATTTCATTTCCCTTCCCCTCTATCAATAGTAGAGTAGAGGAGAGCCGACACCCGGAATCTGTTGCTTTGATGCTGTGTTAATGTGGTTGTGTACCTTTTTACTTTGTAGGTGAGTTTATCTCACCTTTATTGACCTGATAGTATGAGCAGATCTGTTTTGGATTCAAGCATGTCTTCCTTGGGGGATTTTTCTGTCAAAGTTTTTACACAGTGTGTTAAAGATTGACTGAGCTGTCAGTACCTGGTACTTTCATTTGATTTCCCTTCCTCTCTATCAATAGTAGAGTAGAGGAGAGCCGACACCTGGAATCTGTTGCTTTGATGCTGTGTTAATGTGGTTGTGTAGCTAGTCGACCCGGCCGTGCGCCCTCAGTCCACCTCAAGCCGGGCCGCCTCCACACCGCCGTGCGTGTGCCCTCGTCGCCGCCTCGCCGTCGACCTCCACCGCGTCGTCGACCTCCACCACGGCGACGCTCCCCCAAGCCCCCCGGATTACCTAGGTTGCCCACGCTCCACTCTTCCTCTGTTTTGATACTGCCCACAGGGTGTTCGATGAAATGCCCCAATGTGAAGAGATAGAGAAAGAGAGAGAGAGATAGGGAGAGAGATAGACCCAATGGGAAGACATAGAGAAAGAAAGAGAGATAGGGAGAGAGAGACAGAGAGCTAGGGAGAGATAGAAAGAGATAGGGAAAGAGATAGGGAGAGTGATAGAGAGAGAGATAGAGAGCTAGGGAGAGATAGGGAGAGAGATAGGGAGAGATAGAGAGAGAGAGAGATGGGGAGAGAGATAGGAAGAGCGATAGAGAGAGATAGTAAATGTGATCAAGTCATGAAGCATATTTAACATTATTTCATAATTATTTCATGTGCACAAGTAGCAATACTAATTTAACATTGTTTCGTAATTATGATATATAGATGGCGCAACCAGACCGTGTTGTCCCTAATTTTGATGACGGAGAACAGTTCCTGCTAGACTCAATCGTGCGGGGTAGCATCATAGGCTACGACGAAGGTGACACTAACGCTACTACCGAGGCGGCCGATAACGCTACTACCGATGAGACCGTGGACCAAGGTGACTCCAACGCTACTGCCGGTGGTTCCGGTGATGCCGTGGACACTGGGGCCAACGAGGTAATGCCACAATAATGCCCTGGTACAAGCCGCCTTTCAACCAATATAACACTCTAACACGCTCATATATTTCTGTATTTTAAGGACGGTACATCGAGCAAAGCGAGGACCATACAAGAAGCCATCAACAAAACATGTCTTTACCGACGTTAACTCCGATGGGATGCCGGTTGCCCCTCTTTCAGCAATTGACCCATTCAACAACGCTTGCGGTTACCATGTAAGGGATCACGTCCCAATTAGCATCCAGAAATGGGCTGAAGTCCCTCAAGCTACCAAGGACCTGCTATGGAAATATATTAAGGACAATTTCAAATTCCCTGAAGGGTTCGAAGACAAAGTGAAGAAATACACTTTGAAGAAGATGGCAATCGTATTTCAGGCGTGGAAGTCGTCTCTAAATACCAAGTATGTGCAGAAAGGATAAAGGCCTGACTTCAGTCAATTTCCTAAGCTGGCGGATCACTGGGAAGCGTTTGAGGAGTACAAGTTGTCAGCTGAAGGCCAAGCCGTGAGCCAAAAGAACAAGATTAATGCACAGAAGAAGAAATACCACCACCATCTCAGCACCGGTGGTTACATCAAGGCTATACCAAAATGGAAGAAGCGGGAGGAAGAATTATTGGCCAAGGATGTCGCACCTGCTACTGCTGACTGGGAATTCCGCCTACGAAATTGGTTCATGGCTCACGGGGGGCCTTGCAGATGACGGCAGCTTGGTGATGGTACCAGGAGTGCAAGATGTTGGTCAAAGGATTATACAAGCCGTTGAGCAGTCTCAGTCAGGTTCCTTAGTGACAAACAGGGAGAATGACGAGCTAACACATGCCCTCCAAAACCCTGAGCACCCGGGACGGACAAGAGGTATTGGTTCGTCGACGCCATGGAAGTACGGATTCGCCAAGGATTCCCATACATACAGGAGCTGAGCAAGAAGCAAAACCAGAGAGCTATACAAATACTGCCATTGGAAAGAGAGCTAAGAGCAACCCAGGCTAGCATCGGCGACATAGTTGCGCAACAAGTGCACATAACCATCAGCAAGCTTCAGGGAGCAGGTCCGAGCAATCTACCAGACAGCATGATCAGCCCACCAGCCTCCGCGCGGCGAAGCAGCTGCGCATCCACCGTGGCACCTGAAGTGGATGACCTGGGCCATTTTCCAGTGGACGACATCAAGGATCGCCGTCAGTGTGAGCTACACGTTGAGGCGTGTAACCTCTCCATCAAGGTGGCTTACGGCATGGCGTTCCCAGTGGAGCCAGGCTAGACATTCCACTGCAACGAGATACCCCCTGGTTACTCGAAGGTCGCCGTGGAGGAGGTGTTAAGCGGTTTTGAAAGATCTTCTGCTCAATATTGCTGGAAGCGATGAGGTGATCAAGCTTGGACAGGCCCTCCACGGTATTATCCTCTGGCAAAAACGGTACATCATGTTTCTAGATAGCATGGAGGTGCCATCTTCACCAAGAGACATCCAACAATTGGAGCCGGCTGGAGGAAGCTTGCCTCCTCCACAACGACAAACCACGCCTCCTCCAACATCACCTTCATGCAATGCCTCGCCGCCAATACAGAGTACTCCTCCACCACCACCTGCTCTACGCAGAAGCCCAACTCCACTAGCACCTCCAACGAAAACGAACCCCCCAAGAAAAGCACGCCTCCACCATCTCCTCCGAGAAAGAAGCTTCAAATCAGAATGAGCCATCCTCCTCCACCCCTCCTCCCAAGAAGGCCCAGTCCAGCCGATCAACAAGGTTAGAGGAACCTCCAAAAAGGGCATATGATAGGACGGATGAGGAGACAAATAAAATCATTGCCGCAGAAGTTGCTGCACACTTCGCACCTAAGGTGCCAGCGCCGAAGCAAGCAATTGATTGAAAAGCTGTAAAACACTTCGCGACATGCCGTGCAGCGCCACTGCCTGTGCCGTCAGACCACAACCAGACAATAGCAAAGGCTACACTGAAGGCTAAACGGGATAAGGTAGGGGCGGCAAAGAAGAAGAGAGAGCAAGAGCAGCTTGAGCAATTCATGAAAGAGGCAAGACTCGGTTCTACAGCTGAAGCTCTTGGATTAACGGATGATCTTCCAATAGCAGAAGTGAGATGGTAATATGAGTTAGGCCGGGAGTTGGTTGACCCTGAAAATATAAAGGATTTAACAACCAAAATATGGCAATTTCATGAATGGTACATGGTAGAGTCCGCTCAAGGAAGAAAAATGTTCCCCCTTCGTATCAAAAACAAAGATTTCTATCATGGGGACAACCAAATATGGCTAGAATTCGAAGACTTGTACCATTTTTACCATCAGGACGTTGTCAACGTGTCTCTCATGAGCTGCTGGTGTCTGTAAGTGTCAAGCTAATAAGTTTACCATGTGTTTCCTCATACCAGAAAGTTGCAACTCCAATAACTTATCCCTTTCTATGTAAAATGGAGATACAACGATGTAGAAGACAGGTTGCCTTCAACATGGGCTTCATCAACCCAAAGATTGTCAACGAGGCTGTCTTCCCATACAACCCAAATGATGTTGAGGATTACATTCTGGATGCATTATTGGGACAACACTACAAACCGTACATACTTCTGCCCTTCAACTTCGAGTACGTATATATACATGTCCTCACAACCTCTCGTTCCTATCTTATTTTTAAAGCATACATAATATGACTAATTACATATATATGTTGAATATATTAATAGGTTTCACTGGGTCCTTGTTATTATCATGCTTGATAATAGCAAGATCATTGTTCAAGACTCAAGAAGGAAACCACAGCAAAAATATCAATATATCATTGACATGCATGCTAAATTGATATGGCATATATTAATTTATAAGATGGTTTCCTTATTATATTGAAATGCCTAGCTATTTAATTAATTCGAACTCTAATAATTACTATTCATATAATAACGCATCACAGGGCATTCGCAAGGTTCCGAAAGAAGCATAAAGGAAGTTTCAAGAACGAATTCACAGTCTAATTAAGCACTCGAGTACATAATAAAGAATATTAATTAATTCATATTATTTAGTGATAGTTTTCCATCTCAATAATTGTATTCTTTTTAAATTTCATCACAGGTTCTACATCAAACGACTGGAAACAACTTATTTGGCTATTATGTGTGCCACTACATGCAAAATCTTTCCCAATGCGATGTGCCGAAAAGAAACGATGAGGTGCGTGTGTCAAAAATACCAAATTAATGGTGCATCTTAATTTCTTAGTACTTACACTTTACGTGTTCAGAGATTTATTTATTTTCGCTTGGCGTACCGACCTCGATGTGCAAGGTGATCCCGCCGACCGGTTGCAAAGAATCCGAGAACAACTTGTCGGCTTCATTGTCGACGAGATTATATCCACCAAAGGCAACTTCCACTCAAAGGGATCGAGAGATTGTCCTTCTATAAGGACAGGTGAAGTAACAGAATCATCGAAGGGCACAAAGAGCGATGCATGCAAGAAATGAGATCAAGATTCACCCTTATACTCTTGAAATGTATAAACATTGCTTCTGTGTGCTCATTACTTCATGTGTACATCAACTTGTCTATTTTTGATTCAATTAAATTCGTATTATTGTGTAAATGAACTTGTGGTTGTGTGAATGAGTACACATCATAATATATATTTAATTGTGAAAAAATAATTGTAGTTGTATTTAATTTTATTGTCAAAATTCATATTAAAAACCCTCTCAGAACATATTCTATATTGAATATAATTTGCGCTCAGCCTCTCTACAAGTGGTTGGTAAAGGCACACGTGGCACCTACCACTCGCCGCCTGAGAGGCTCTCCACAAGCGGTTGGTAACTCCACCAGCTTGTGGAGAGCACCCACGTGGCGACTCCACCAGCCTGCCGGGGCACCTTCCGAACTGCTTGTGGTGTCGTACCACAAGCGTTAGGGAAGGGTATCACTCGCGGTTGCCTACAACCGGTTCCAAAACCGGTTGTGAAACCGGCCGGTTTCGAACCGGTTGTAATACCTGATTTGCTGGAAGTATATAAAAGGAGTATGTCTAAAATAATGTACATACCATCTGAAAAAAAACTATAGATACTACTTAGATGGTTTTATATACTCGTATTGTATATGTACATACCTCCGTAACACGAGATAATAGTACTGATCTCCATCTATCTAGCTGCATACTTGTCCATGCATATATGAAGTTCCTTGTGCACGTATCTCTCTCTCGGACACATACTGATCACGTACGTACGTGCGCGCACTATGTGTAGGAAATCATATAGTAGCTACTTTGGGCTGTCACTGTTAGGAAAAACCCTAATTTATATCGATTTAGAACCCTTATCAGTTTGGGTTCCAAACAAGCTAAGCATCGCCATTGCCTATGTCGGCTTCAATTAGATTATTTGTGTCTGTCACATGTATTTTTGTGGCTTTGGACTTTTGGACTGACATAAATACTACCAAAGTTGCAAAACCCACGAGAAATTGAGATCTCGGAGTGGAGCAGGATTGGTATCCCGTTCGGAATATTTGAAATGCAAATGTAAATTTCCAAAAAAATTTGAAAAATTCCTAAAAATACTACTAATATTTAGAAACACTTTGGCGGTGTTTTTAAAAAATTAACACATAATTCAACCAGAAATTTGAATTTGAATTGACGCAAATTTTGGAATAAAATATTAATTTGAACTTGTGGTTTTACCAATATGTAGGTTTGCATGGATATATATTGTCAATTGTGTTGGTTGCATTGAGAAATTAAACACTATAAAATTAGCAAAGGTCATGTTGCAAGACTTGACGATTTCCACAAAAACCACTTGAAATATAATACGTGCCTTCCCAATTTTCCGTTCGCAAAACAATCGGTTTCACGTCCGAATTGTCCAATTTCTCGCAGGCTCAAAACGATTTGCTGTAAATCCTAGCGATTTCTCTTTTGGCCCTGCCCCATTAAATTGAAAATACGAAATTCATTGAAAAAAAGGGAAAGTGATGATATTTTGAAAATCGAAAATAGCTGGAACAAGATTTGACCCTAATACGGGATTTAAAACCCTGGAAACTACTAGGTGCATGCTGTCTTATGATAGTGAGTTTCCATACGTCTTCAAATTTTGCAGACGAGTTATTATGGGTGTGTTTCTTTTTGCGTTTGCGTTGCGTTTGTTTATAAGCTGGAAATTTATTATTTTTGTACAAGTAAAACGCTTTGACGTTTGGTAGCCAATTTTTGTAGATCTTACTATTTCTTCTCAAAGCTCTCAAAACCATTTTTTCTATAATTTTTTGATCCATCAGAGGTCCTAATCAAGGAGCTACAAATTCTCAGCTTAAACGCAACCGCAACCGCAACCGCCGAAAGAAACGCTACCTATATACATGTTAATTGGCGTGGACGTACGTGAAGCCGCTATTTTTCATGCCTGCAGGTACATTGATTGTGCATGCTTGCCTGAGCAACAGTTTCTGTTGGGTTCTCGAGAGAATTCGCTTGGAATTGAGCGAAGCTTGGTAGGGAGACAAACTGTTGCCCTAGTCAGAGAGAGACAGAGACAGAGAGGGACACAGGTGGAGCCTATCAATATGCATGTCAGCTAATAGCTACTAAGAGCATCTGTAAGAGAAATCTTATAAATATCGTAGTGCTGACTTTTTGGGATATGGTTTCTGGTGGAGTGAATAAATCTTTTAGGATATAGTGTAAAGTGTAAAGAAATTTTAGAGGGATAGATAGAGTTGTGGTGAATAGTATTTTAGAGTAGTGGAGATAAGATTTCTGGTGTGGATGCTCTAAGGTACGTGTTAGCCGATCTATTTAGGAATATCATTATCAATATACACCATGGTAAACTGGCTGTTGCTATAGTTCCTAATACTATTTTTCCACATCTTGACGCTGTGATTCACTTTTATTTGGTGGTCATTTGTCTTAACATATTTTTATACTATTATCAATTAAAATATTTAAAATAAATACAAAAAATCATAAAAAATCTAAAATGCTTTAAGATGTCCAATAAATGTGTATTAAGATTCTCAAATTATGAACTTCATAGTTCAATATTTGAAATACCAAAATCAAACTAATTTAAAAATATTCAAAATAATCCAAAAATGCATAGAAAATCATTAAAAAATTTCAAAAAATTGAGATGCGTATGAAATTCCAAATTCATACTAATTCTAAATTTGAAATTTCATATGTTGAATTGTGTAGTTCAGAATTTGAAGTGCTGAATATAAGTTTATCTGACACCACAATTTTTGGGACTTTTCTATATTTTTTTTAGTTATTTTGAATTTTTTAAATTTATTTGATTTTAGAATTTGAGGAGCTTAAAACATCTGTATTTGGTACCTCAAATTTTTTTTTTCAGATTTTTCCTGACATGTTTTGTGTTTGTTTTGAATCTAACGACAAAATATGAACTATGTTAAGGCAAATGGCCACTAAATAAAAGTAGCTCTATCCGTCAAATAGCAATGTCATACAACTAATTTTCACTTGATAGGCAATTTTAAATTTTCTTACGATTAAGATTGAATTAGACTCACAATATTTATCAACAAGCTAAGAAGAGCTAGAGCCAAAAACCACAAGCAATAAAACAAGATAATTAAATGCGTAATAGTAACTACGAGAAATAAAAGGAGACGCGAGGATTTTTTTTTCCAAGGTTCGAGGTCTCCCTCTACTCCTCGTTAGAGCACTCATTCCAAGAGTATAGCTCCCCCCCCCCCCCCACACTCTACCAAGGGTTGGGTTGTCGACTCGGGGAGTCCTTCACCCCTCTGGCAAGGTGGCTCTGAAAAACCTTGTATAAACACCGAGGTCTTCCACAAGCTCGTCGGAAGATCACTCGGTCGCATTTCCTCCATGAGACCGGCTAGAAGCTCTTGCTCCAAGAGTAACAAGTCCTAAGTATCTTGATCACGCCAGATCAAGAGCTTCTTAAGATGCACAATCAACCGGGCTAGAGAAACACCGAAGTGGATGAACTTTCAAGAAAACTAGGTGCTCACTTCTTTCAAGGCTATTGAATGGGCTTAGCTAGCCCAATGAATGCTCAAAACCTTAGAAGTGAAGCTCACTCACCTCTTAAATAGCCTAGGGCTCAGAAACTAGCCGTTCGAATTCGAAATTCCGCATGAACTAGCCGTTACAGCTCCACCAGACTCAGTCTGGTGGTCGTATAACCCTAGGGTCTGGTGGTGAGCGAACACCGTCCGCTCCCCTGGCCCTCTCATGCGCACGCATCTGTGTTCCACCGGACTCAGTCCAGTGGCCATTGAGCCATAGGGGTCCGGTGGCCAGCGGACACCATCCGCTGCCCCGGCTCCCCTTGTACACCTTTCTATGTTCCACCAGACTCAGTCCGGTGGACTACAAAAGGGTGCATAGCCCACACTCCTTTGAGACTCCCTCCATCGGACTCAGTCCGGTGAGCAAGGGCTGCACATTGATCACACAAGGCACATTGATCACTCCCCCTAAATCCTAACTAAATCCACCCTTAGGCTCAGAATAAAAGGTAAAAGTGCTAATGTGCATTATGAGAACTCAAGATCTAGCAATAATCACCTACACCTTGGACCTCTCTTGATAGTACGGTCTAAAGGGAAAAAACAAACCCTAGAGCTACTTTAGTAACCCTTCTTGACTCCCGGGTCACACCATCGCCTCTACAGACTTGTCTCTTCTTTATATCGTCACCATCATGTTAAGGTTACAAGAGAGTCATGAACACTCTTTGCGAATCTTGATGCCCTGTACTTTATCATCAATACCAAAACATCCTCACTTACCGAGAATAGGGACCGAGATGCTTACATCCCTCCGTATCATAAAAACTTGACGTCTTGGACATCGACACAGTCTTCAAATACAATTTTGACCACTAATTACCATTGCATTTTATTTATAAAATCCACAAAAAAAATATGATATTATGGAAGTGCTTTTCGAGACGAGTCTATATGTATGATTTTTATGTACCAAATCCAAATAGTTCAAAAGATTTTCATAAATAAAGTTTTAAAACTTTTAACTTAGAATATGTCTAAAACGTCAAGTTTTTGTAATATGGAGAGAGTAATATAGAAATCTGATAGATGATACGTAAATTAATATCATAATAACACCATGGCAGCTTGTAAAGGCGGTCTGCAAAAGAAAATCCAAATGCTCAACAGGGAGAGAACGATATGCATGTAAATAATATTAGCTGCGCATATAGATGGATCATCAGATTGCCGTTATGGCCATCTGCTAGCTACCTCGCTCTCCATCCTTTATGTTCTCCGTCCTGCACCCTGCACACTGTGCTTCAATAGTGCACTCCAACGTCATGAATAGCGCTCTCTCTTTTACAGATCCTCGCGCACAGAAGACATCCTTTGCTACCAGTTGGAGTGCAGTTCTAGGGCACTGCTATAAAAAAAAAAAAAAACTGAATGGGCACTGTTCTAGGGTTCTTCTGTACAGTAGTGTTTTGGCTATCAGCTGATTGCGCGCTTGACCTTGACTATGTGGGCTTTTCTTCTGGCCGGCAGGGTTGTGGCTTCTTAGGATCCATGAATTTCATAAGACACAATTTAGTTGATTCAGATTTGCTAAAACACATGTTTGAAAACATAAACATTTTTTGTACCTTTGAATCGGCATGAAGGCTTGTGCTTTGGCAATGTTGGCGTAGCAACTACCGTTGGGTTAGGGCTAAGGTCCACGGTGTCCATCTTTAGAGGGCAGGGCAGAAATGACAGTGCGTCATCTGTGATATCTTAGGATGCAGATCGGATCTAGCGGAGGTATCTAGCCATCTAAATACGTGCAAGGAGGACAGCTGTAGCTCATCGAAGGAGAGCTAGCAGACTCAGGTGTATTGCCAGGACAACGGCACCAGAGGTGCCATAACGGGGAAGGATTTAACATCGGCGCACGAGTACATGGCCACAAGGGGCGGTTGTTGGGTGGATTATGTTGGAGGATTAGGGTTGTCACTAATATAAAAGAGCTAATCTATACCAGTTCTAAACCATCGTTAGTGCCGGTTTATGAACCGGCACCGAATAACAGGCACTAATTTGTCTAGTCATCTAGGTCGGGTTGGAACCGACACAGATGAGCCATTCTCTATATCAGTTTATGGTTAGAACCAACACAAATATATTTTAGAATATTTTTTAATGGTAGCCTAGCTAGCACGTACACCACACCAGTGCACTAGCTATACTAGATACTAGTTAGAGCTGCTATCTAGCTACCCTATCTACATCTAGATCTCGTTGTCGTCATCGTCATACTCCGCCTCGTCCTCGTCCTCGCCGTCGGTGAAGGAGTCACTAAAATTAGGAGGAGGTGATCGGTGCAGGACTGTCCAATGGATCGGAGGAGGTACATGTCCCCATCCTCCAACCCATGCATCCATCCGCCCGCCACCACCTCTAACGACTCCTCCACCTCCGACACGGCAGGAGGAGGGCTCCTTGTTGTCATTGTCGTCCAGCTCCTCCTTGTTGGGCTCCTCATCGATGGGAGGCTCTTCCTCAGTGGCGGCGGTGAGGCCGGACATGGAAGCATCCGAGGACGGAAGCGATGACAGGGCATGTTGGCAGTGTTGCCAGACCGTTGGCTCCTCCTCCTCGCCAGGCTCCTCACCGGCCGGCTCCTCGTCGGGCTCCTGATCGCTGGTTGGCTCTGCAAACTGGAGCGAAGATGACGGTGATGAGGCATGTGGATACTGTAGGGGCACAGGAGGCGGCGACCATGGCGAGGCCAGCGGCGGAGAGGCGAATGGAGAGGGCACCAGGCCCCCAAGACGGCGGCCACGACAACGACGATGCAGGGCAACTGGACCATGGCACATTCGATTGGAGGAGTTGGAGAATAGGGGATCGAAGAAAATTGGAGAATGGGATCGGTGAGGAAGTTTTGTAGAGACAGGGATTGGGAGGAGAAGTTTGAAGTTTTGCGAATGGATTATCTAAGATCGATCGGATGAATAGATATGTAGATCGTGTATGGCACATATAAATATCTATGGCGGTTGATAATTAGTACCAGCACATATAAGCTTTAGCCACGTATCAACTGAAGAATCGGTACTAATAATCTTATATACATAGGTAAATATAACCTATTTTGATGTAGTGCGGGTTGAATGCGAATTTACATATGATAGGGGGAAAGAGAGATAGATTGTTGGATCAAAATTTACTTAAACACTAGTTTCACGGCTTTGGTCTCAATTTCTCGGTTTTTGTAAATAGAATAATACTATCTTGGACATATTTTTCTTGGTCTGCATATATCTCGTCATCCCCTTGCATTGGCAGTTTTTCTTGAAATAATCATTTTAGAAATGTGGCAAAAACATAGTCGATTTAAAAATGTGCACAAGCTATAGCCTAGCTATCAGCCGGCTAGCTTCATTTGCCATTTTTAAGTGGATAGGCCTTTGCAAACACTAAACGGAGATATGGGCTGGATGGGCTCGGGGACGCTAGAGATATTCTCACAGCTGGGTTTTGAGGACCAAAATCTGAGGCTGAAGCAGGCCCATCCTGAGCCCAGAAAAATAGGCCATCTTTGCCGAATCAAACTCCTTTTACTGGGCTCAAACCCATCCTCACCAATTTTTCCGACAGCCCATAAGGTACACACATATATATGTACACTACACACGCATATGCGGTTATACAAGACAAGAAAAAAATAGGACCTGGCTTCAGCCTCAGAAGAAAGTTTCCTATTAGAAGTATTTGACTTGAAAGATTACTACAAAGAAATTTCATAGGATAAAACTGAATTTTAAAAATACCAACTAGCTTTAAACGGAAAAGTCTTAAATTTAGACGAATTTAGAGAAAAGGACGAGATCAAAATGGTTTTCAAACGAGGAAGCTATAGGCTTTTGAAGTAGCTCAGTTGAATCTCTACTATTAAAAAGAGAGATCAGTGGTAGTAGTTGGTACCTTCTACACACAAGATATTTCAATAAGAAGGTCAGATTTATCCAAAAACCTAAACATAAACAAATTTTAATCACTAAAAATTGTCTAGCAATAATAAAATAGGTCTAACATATGTGTTATATGTGCGACACAGTAGAGAGCATGAAGTTGTGGAGAAAAAGCAATCAAGACTACGGTGTGGTAGGATGTAGTATGGTATCTTAGGCAAAATGTAATATGGTATTTATTTTACTCGTAGCAAAGCACGTACATTTAGCTAGTAATTCCAAACAAAAAATGAAAAATGCATTATGTTGGGGCCCTACTGTCTATGACATGCCTCTGCCAGGGCTCGGGCCGAGCGGCTAACATGTGGGGTCAGTTTGTCAATAGCAGCACATGGAAAGGAATGCAAATGTTGACATGTAGGATCAAGGTGGCAGTGACTAAGAGACATACAGAATGACACATGGGGTCTACATGTTAGTGAAACCATTTTTCAAAAACCGGTTCTAAAAAAAACTTAATATGTGAGGTCAACCTGTTAATGACCGAGAGGACGGCAGGAGAGAGGGGGCGCTGACAGTGTAGGTATGCAAATGGTTGCGATACAATCAGCTACCGGCGGCGGACGACAACATGACTCGGGGAGAGATTTTCCAAGGTAGAGAGAGGGGATGTCGGGATGTTGGGTGGGTCATCCATGGTCCCTAGTGATGGGTTTTCACTGGCGGTGAGCCGGAGGCGGCATATGCTATGCAAACACGGATACGACGCTACGATGTCACTAGGTCCAAAGAGATTGAGTGGAGAGGTTTGACAGGGCGCGAGAAGGTTAAACCGCGGCTTGAGGCAGTCGGGGATTCACCATAGCTAGGTGGTTATCAACGAGGACCCGAGGTGGCATAAGGGGAAATCGTGGTAGTGGTGCTCCGGTGTTTCTTCGGCACAAGGTTGGGAAAGGCTAGAGGTGTAGAGAGGGAGCTCCAGGAAGAAGGAATCGAAGAATGCATGTGTGGGGAGGAGTATTGGAGCTCTTGCTAGAGTTGGGGAAGATCACCCTGGCCTCTCCACAAGGAATTGAGCTTCACGCTTGGGCAGAGAGCTAGAGGGGATGATGGGTTGTGGGAAAGAGGCCTTGGAGGAGGCAGTGGTGAGTGAACAGTGCTAGGCCGGGAGGGTGTAGCTAGGCAGGCCATAGAGCTCAAAGATTTTTCAGATTTTCTATTAGAATAAAAATAGTTCCATTTTTACATAATAGGAGGAGACCTCCAAAACAGTTGAAAGAAAAATTCAGAACAGTACTTTAGGCCTTTTAGAATGTAAGAGAAAAATATTCTAGGCTATGAGAAGATTGGAAATTTTACTAATTGAGAAATTTTGCGATTGTTTTGAAGTGGTTAAACCATTTGCTGAAATTCTGGAAAAAGATCTTTAAAATCTTAATTTTAAACTTGGCCAAAATTGAGGCTGTGACAGACCAGCAATTTGCTTGGGGTCTAACCGACCAGGTGATACGATGAGCTGATTTTTGGATACTTTTGTCGAGTTGTTCTCTGCCGCATCCAAAGTGACTTTTGTAACTGTTACTTAATACATTGCTTATCATATTTGAGTTCAATTTTAGTACCTTTGGGATGTGTTGAAAAGAAAAAAAATGGAAGTTCAACTCGGCATCTATTCACCCATCTAGTCGCCGCTCCGGTCTTACTGATTTGGTCTTTGGTGGAAGAAGAAGAGCACAAAGAGACAATAGAAAATGGTGGTTTTATGTTGAGGCCATTGGTGGATCGCACTGATGATTGAGCCTCATTGCTAAGCTAAACATGGAGTTGAGGGCAGCATTCATGCATGGTCGATCTGACCTAGTACTTTTGAGGTAGCATTGTATTGCACTACTGGAGATTGGAGATGCAGCATGCTTGCATGCATCAATCAGAGGTGGACGCCGAGCATCTCCTTGTCGTCGGCGGCGTCGCAGAGATGGAGGTTGATGGCGGCGGACAGCTCCACCTCAGCCTCCTCCTCCTCCCTGGCCAGCGCGTCCTGCATCGCCGGCCACCACTCCGGCACGGCTGTCGCTGCCACGCTGGCGTTGGCATTGCTTGGACCATCGGTACCATTCATCAGCGTCGGCGCCGCCACTGCCTTTGCCTCTGTGTTGACTGTCAGTTGCGCCTCCGCCTGAAGACGTGGGCCTGCGTCGCCGGCGCCGGCGTTGCATGCGAAGCGGCCCTTCACCCTCTTCCGGCTGTCCGCGAGTGTCTTCTGGCATGCGTACTTACACATGCAAACAAATCAAGATGCATGATGCATCACGTAGAACAAATACACAAGCGACAAAATTTGTAGGAGACGACAGGCTGGCTGGCTAGCTAGAGAGGAATGCATGCAATGCCATGTGAAACAACCAAGGACGTCACGCACGGTGATCTTCTTTTTGAAGTTGAGGCTCTTGCGCTTGCTCCGGTACTTCTCGACGCGCTCCTGTCGCTCCACCGAGCTGTACCTCGCCGCCGGCATGACATCTCCGGCGCCGCTCACGCTCAGCACATGGCGGGATGGAGGCGGCACGGCCATGCTGGGCGGATGGGCACCGTAGCACGCACTACATGGCGGCTGCCGGTGGGGGAGGAGCGGAGGCAAGGAGCAGCGCAGGTTGCAGGGGCGAGAGCATCGGGCAGCCGGACGCTGACGGCAGGAAGGCACCGCCGCCGCCAATGGCTCCAGAGACGAGGAAGGGACCATGGCTCTCGCTGTGACAACAATTGCAAGAAGAGATACTGATCGAGTGATACATACCGATCTCTCCTTTCCTCCCCCACTGCCTTCCCTCTGTGTCTATGGTGTGTGCATAGGGGGTTTTATACTTCTATGAAGAGTGAGCCAGACAATTCACCGGTTCACTGATCTGACCGCCGGTTTTCAAAACAATAACGTTTCAATGATCTAGTGATAGTTTCCTTGCAAAATTGGTTGCAATTTGCAAAAGGTAAAAAATCAAGCAATGCAATATCATTTCTATGTATTCCAATATCGCAATACTAGTTACGTGTCACATGTGTATATAGAAGCCATCTGGTTAGTGGTTCTACATAAGACCAACCGGTTCGATCAAAGCCCAATTGTTTTAGGTTTTTTCATTTTAATCAATTGTCCAGTCTGGAGTGGTCTAGTTTAGCGCTAACACGAGGGATTGCATGCTGCTTGCCCCTAGAAATGCAGGGAAAACAACACGTGGGCAACTCACTGTTTACATGCGGATTCGAATATCCCGACATGCACAGAGAGATTGTCACTTTTTTATGCTAACGGTAACTGTGCCATGATATGCACTATGCATATACTTCGGGACATTGCAATATTTGTTGTATTCGAGCTGTAACTCATAAATACGAGTCTGTTGTGAGCATGTCAGATGGGTTGAGCTCGCTATACATAAGAATTCGATGCACCTATTCTAGGTAAGTAATACCTCTCAATATTTAGTGTCCAATGATTTTCTTTTTTTGTTAAGTAAAAGCTAGAGAGCTGCTGTCAGTATGTCATTGGCAACTAATAAATGCCTTCTTGTATAATTTTTAGTTTTGGTTCTTCTCTTTGTTTTATTCCTAGTCCAGTTGCTGAGTGGAATGATCTGAACAATGAAATTGAAATCTAATGCAGGAAATGCGATATTACTTCTACTGTAAAGTTTATATTTGTCCAAATCTAGTATCAGTTATGGAAAAACTTTTCATCGAATTGCAACAATTTTCGGCTGTACCGCGCGCTAACTCCCCTTAAAAATAAATTTGTCAAAAAAAATCATTTCCTATAGGTTTTGTCAAATTTTGATGTACATGCATAAAAGTATATTCATGATCACAGCTACTCACAGCCATGTACCTAGCCTAGTGGGAAGGTTGGAACTCTGAATAGCGAGCGGAGATTGGAACTCCCTGCAGTGAAGTGTTGTGTTTCAGTTCCCCAAAATAAAATTTTTGGGCAAAACTTGAACAAATTTTTTTAAATAATTTTCACAAATTTCTACCTTACCGCTTCTCTCTAATGTACTCCCTTCATTTTTTTTATGCAGAGTATATTTTGATTTGAGAAAGATACTTTGAACGTTAAAATTCTTATATTATCGATTTATACAAAATAATATTGTATCAAAAGCAAATTTAAATACAAATCTATTGATAGGTCTTTTGTACACTAAAGATGCATATAATTTAAATCAAAATATATTGGCCAAAGTTTGCAATGTTTGACTTTTTCAAATCAAAATACGCCTTATAAGAATAAACAAAGAGTATTGTATTTACCATTACTCGCCACCTTCGCTTGACCCGTGTTGTATATTGGAAAGAAAGGCGGAGTCCCCGCCTCTGCGCTCTATAGATCGCGGCCACCGCCTCTCGTCGAGGGTCCAAAACCAGCAATCATTGGAGGTGGTGCGTGGAACACGAATAGGATGTGTTCACCTCTTTATTAGAGTAGTGGTCTCACGTAGTCACTACCACTTGGGCAAGACGTTCCTATAACAACAAAAAGGATGAAAATCATCTTAGTAGGACCTAAAAGCCTCAGAGACCGGAAACTCAGTTGTAAATGCCAGAACGCTCCAAGAATGTGGTTGGAGGAGAGATGTTGTTCATCTAAGAGTATATGTCGTCAGGGTGCAATAGGGGTGAAAACGGGTCGGATACGGTTGAATAGGGGTCAACTCATATCCGTATCCGTATTTTATACTGGATACGAATTCGGAGACGGATAGTGTCGGATATGGATTTGAATACGGATTTAGTCGGATACGGTTTCGGATCGGATATGGGTCGGATACTAATACGAAACCGGATTTTACCATAATACCTCAATGGGAAAAAATCGACATAAACCCACACTCATTGTTGATCATCCACAAAAGCATAACACGTTGTATAAAATTAAATGCAATTTGAAAGACATACAAGCTATTAATATAATAATCTATGCTACTAAAAAATAAAGTGGAATAATTCAAACAACCCAATAATAAGTACTAAACATAAATTCATAAAATATAATAATAAATGCCACACGTAAGTGAACATACTCACATACATGTAATATCCAAATTCTGAAATCTGGATATCCGAATTCCGATATCCGGATAATTATCCATATCCGTATCCGGATAGCACTATCCACCGGATACCCTCCTCCCCCAACGTGTATCCGTATCCGTATCCGTCAAAAAATCGGGATAATTATCCGTATCCGTCAAAAAATCTGGATAATTATCCATATTCGTATCCGTATCCACCCGAATAGAAAAATGGGATCCAAATCACTAAAATCTGGATTCGGATCCGGATCCGGTCGGATATTATCCGACCCGTTTTCACCCCTAGGGTGCAAGGCTTCAAGAATTCAGATGTAATCAGGAGAAAGCAAAGGGAAGAGTTTCTCTTGAAAATTCCTAGATTTCTTACCTACACCCACGCCCTTGTGCTTGTTCATCGAAGGCTAGAACTGGTCTCTCCTTCAGGATAGCGATGCAGCTTATTGAACAGTTTTACGTGATGTGACGATAGGTCAGACTCTGTTCTCGTAGCTCTCCGACCACAACCGCTAGATCAACTTCGTCTGGCTAGAGGTTTTTTTAACGTGCATTTTATTGCTATTCAAATAGGAGAAAGAGAACGCAGATACAAAGAACAAGACTTGACCCAACCAAAAGAAGGGGTCACAACGCTAAGCATGCTCGAGCCGCCACCACAAGTGATGAGGCAAACATGCCACCGACACCACCATAGCGTGAGACCGATGTGCCTCACCTCGCCCCGAAGGCCTAAACGCCTCCACCGTGGGGCACAACACAAGAGCTGTGCAACCCTAGCTAAAACACTTCTCACCGGCCTCAAATGCACAATGTTAACTCTTGCGACACAGACTCAACAACACGATCGACAACCACTGCGACAAAGCAGCGACGAACGATCACCTCCTAGCGTGCAGCCAACCCCAGTCACCGAACATCACCTCAATCAGACCAGCACCTCCCCCAACCGTCAAAACCTATGCACCGCTTGAAGCACCAAGCTGATAACATGCCCAAGGACAGCCATCAGCCACCAACACAGCCAGATGCCTCTACCAAACACCTTCTACGCCAACTGGAGCGCGCCAGCAATAACAACCGCCATGAGTTCCGTCCGACATCCGAAACCGTACTCGCACGCATCCTCACCGTCATCGGCCACCATGCTATCACCGTCACGCCCCCGCACTGGGTTCAACCTAGAGAACCCAACACCTCCGCGTTGAGCTAGACAACTTCCCCCAGGACACTCACCAAGCACCAACACGGCTGGTGCCGAAAGCCAAGAGCCTTCCCCATCACAGCTTCGCCAACTTCGCCACCACAAGTTGTTCATCTTACGAACCTTGCTCGCGTGCCATCATCACCAATCCAACCATCGTGCTACTGGCACACAACACGCTCTTGCACCAAGTCTAACCTTGCCGACTCCATCGACCATGCCGTTGGAGCTCCTGCCCACTCCCAGCATCACCGACCCCACGCCTCGTCGGGCCTACCACAAGCATACATGCATCGTTGTCGCTGTCGTTGAAAACCAATTGATGTGTTGCCGTCGTCGTGCCAGATCTAGCCACAAACGAGCAGGCTTCACCACAGATCTAGGAGCCGCTGGTGACCCAAATCCTAGGCTGCTCCCGCACCCCGAGCATGCTACACCAGCTGGGCCGTGCCCTCTACATGGGCTAGATGTCGCTAGCCACTGCTAGCTGCCCGTCAGCCCAAGCTCCACCACGTCGAGATCGTCTCCCAAGCGCTGACAATCACCTCAGGCGCCACCACAGGCCTATGCTACCCTGGCACCAGCACGGAAATCTCCGCACCTGGAGCTTCCCGAGCACAACACCACGCCTGGAGCACCACCGGCTAGATCTAGCCGCCATCGCCAGATTCGGTCTCACCCTGCCGCTCAGCCTACACAAGTACACAACAACAGATCTGGTTGCCGCAACCCTCATGCTGGCCTCCTGCACCGCCGCTACACCTCCACATATCTGGACCTGCACGCCACCCCTAGTAGGGGTGAAAACGGATTGGATCGGATCAGATATTGGCTGTACAAGTTTCGTTTTCGTATCTGTTCATGGACCCGGATCTGAATACAAATCCTTTGAATACGAATATGAACCACCTCAAAAACGAAACCAGATCGAATACGATCACAATTATTTTATTGGAAGATTGTAACCCCACAAATTGTACACCCCGAAAACTACCATAGCACATAAATAATTTAATTGACTAGAATATTAATAAGATTTAGACAAAATATGGTATGATAATTAATCATAAATGAGTGGAGACTGAAGTGCTCATCGTCCTCCTCGCCGTGGCCATCGCCGGCGCCGGTGCGGTCACGCGCCACGACGTAGTCACACCACGGCAGCCCTTCCTCGTGAGCCAAGCGCCCGTGGCGCTTACTAGTTACTAACCATCACGGCCAACTACTTACTGGGAACTACTCTGTGAACCTGCTCTGGTACGGGCGGTTCAGCGCTGCGCAACACGCCACCGTGGCCGACTTCATGCTCTCTCTCTCTCTCCTCCCCTGCCCCAACACCATCCGACTCCATCGCGTCATGGTGGGCCACCACCACGTGGTACCACCGGGGCCCGGCGAGGCTCACCCTCGGCCGGCAGGTCATCGACCTAACACTCTCCCTCGGAAGGAAGACTTGGGCTGCAATGGTGGGCCGGTAGAAATTTGGAATGAACTGGGCCCAGTGGCCGACAGGGTTCGGATATCCGTATAGGTCCAACTCGGAATATTTAGGTCCGAGTCCGGTTTCATCGAATACTAGCCTCCTGAATTCGAGTCCGATTCCGAATTAAAATATTCGAGTCCGGTTTTGAGTCCGACCTGATCCGACAAATTCCAATCCGACCTGGTTCAAATTCGATTCTGATTGGACCGGACCGAAACTATCCGAACCAGATTTCACCCCTAACCCCTAGGACGCAACCTAGCTCCCCGCTGCCACACGAGCAGCTCGCCGCCCCCAAGAGTGGGAACCCCCGGGGACAGAGGGAGGTAGTCGGTGAGGAGAGGGAGCTGGGCACGCTTTGCCTGGCAGGACCGCGAGTCGGGAAGGCCATGGCATCCGCCCCTTTTGCCTCGGTCTCTCTCCTCAAGAGAGAAGGGGAGAGGAGTCTTCTCCTAGGTAAAGGTTGAACAGGTATCACTTACGATGCTCTGATCAACTGCTTCCTAGGACAGAGATAGCATGAGGACCAACAATGCCTGGTGGTAGAACCATTTTGAAGGATCATGAATCCCTCATTCTCGTTGTTGGTACATCAAGGTACTCATCACTTCTCTGTTTATAAGGTGGGAGTGAGCGCACCCTAGTAGACCTTCCTCTAAGGTGTCCTAGTGGAGCTCGTGGAAATGGTGGATCAGAGGGAATGAGGGCCTCGTTTCTAGATTTTTTTTTTTTGATAATACAATTGCTTCCGGCCTCTACATCGTAAGATGTACACAACCCAATTGTCTTACAAGAGAATGCAAAACGACTGCGAAACAATGTTCAAAAGGAAATGAACAACATTAAGTAGCACAAAGCCTATTACAAGTCCTCCAACCATATTTATTATTGAAGAAACTCATAGATACTACTTCTAATGACTGGCACGTCTTGATGGTAGATGTGCGATCTTGATCGTTCTATACTGATGCCTATTGTCATAGCCAGTATGTTCGCCTCGTTTCTAGATACGCCTCGCATATATAGATGTGCGAAAATAGACACCAACAAGACAGTAGGGGCCGAGCCTGATCCCCAACACCTTTAGGATGGTGGTTACAGAGGAACTTATGAGAGTCCTCAGCTCGACGTGGAAATGATGCCTAAATAGAACCATTTTCCCCACCCTTTAGGCTGCATCTCCACTCCGGCAATGTGCCACGGGATCACCTTGATCCTTGTGAGGAACGATCTCTTGCTTTTCCATATCAAGAAGCTCTCACTTGCTTAGGAATTCAGTTAATTCAGATAGTCTTTCTGTCTTTTTTACCATAAAGAGTACCAATACATTATAGATTTTTGCATCTGAGTTCATATTTGTATTCTACGTGACAAAACTGTTAATATGCATTAAAAATCTACACCATATTCCCATCCTATCTAGCAGATGAGTGAGATAATTTGAATACAAATTGGCACCCCTGCTCAGGAAGCTTAGCAGCCAAAAGGCCGTTGGTGTTGGCAAGAAGGGAAGAAGCGATGAGGACAGAAATGCAGGAGTTTAGCTGACTACTAGAGCAGGGGAAAGGGTTGTTTTGCGCTTAGCGGCTCTTACAACTGTCAAGCGAGGGAGAAATGACCATCTCCAACCGTCTCCGTCATGCTCCGTTCCTTCACGAAGGATTCCCGTTCCTTCAGTATTTCAACGGATTCCTTCACAATCCTCCACGAAGGATTTCTCTCCAATCTCTCGGGAAGGATTCTCTCCTTTTCTATACCATTCCCTTTGAAAGGGGTGCTGTTGAAGATGGTGAGAAATAAAGGGAATGTGGATTGGGAAGGGAATGAAATGAAGGGAAAATGGTTGGAGATCCCAATCCACATTCCCTTTATTTCTCACCATCTCCAACAGCATCCCTTTCGAAGGGAATGGTATAGAAAAAGGAGAGAGAATCCCTTCCTGGAGGGATTGGAGAGAGAAATCCCTTTGTGGAGGGATTGCTGAAGGGAATCCGTTGGAGTGCTAAAGGAAATAGGAATCTCTTCGTGAAGGGAATGGGAACCACACGAGGGGATACCGTTGGAGATGGTGTTAGCCCTCGGATGGTCCAGTTTCCATAACAAACATTGAAGGGGTGTTTCGTCTTTTTTTGTTTAATTCGTAGACTGAAGAGGTACCGTTGGTAGGGCAATTACTGCATGCTCTGTACTCATCCCTAGAGTGAAATGGCAGCTGCTCTCAAAAAATAAAAATAAAAATTGTCAGCGCAAAGAAACAGTGTGAAGGGGATGGGAATACGCTTTATAGCGAAAACAAACGACCTTTGGGCTGAATCACACGTTAGGGTTTAGCTTCTCATTTTTGGCTGAGGAAAGGCCAAAGGGGGATTTTCCCCAATGTCGTCGTGTTTTTTCTCTCCCACTATCTCATCTCCTTCCCGTGCGCAGTTTTCCCTGTAGCGGCGAGCGTAATCCCGCATCTTCTTTTGGAAGGGGGCAACTCAAGCAAATCTCCCGATTTCCCTTCAATTAGATCAATTTACTTGATTTTTTTTGGGCTTCTGACTAGGATTGTCATGAAATCTTTGAAAGGATGGATTATATGCTGCACATTGGATATTAATTCTCTAATGTTGCTATGAGTAGATTGTGTATATATAGTATATTAAAGGGTGTTGTAAACTCACACAACCACATTATTCATGTCGGTGGATTTCCAGGGTCTTTCGATTGCGCACATCTAGCCGTTCACCGGTGGGTAGTATTTCAAAGGTAAACTCTCAAGGTTTCTGTTTTTACACATAGGTTTTGGTGTCTTCGGGACCATCGGATTGCCCGATTTGGTAGGTTATAAGACGAATTCGACGTGTTTATTTTCGGTCCAATGGCTTTTAATTGTAAAGGCACCGTGTCTTGTTTTAATCCTCGAGACAAGGAAGGACGTGCGTCTTAGTCCCTCTGTCCCACAAAGAGTACTGCATTTCTATTTTTTTTCAGACAGATTAGTGTGCAAGGTAAATGACTAATGTGACCCTCATTACTCCATGCACAGGCGTGCTGGTGCTTTGGTTTCCACTGGCACTTAAATGAGCATGCATATATTTACAGCTCTGCATGCAGGATATTACTCCACGCCAAGTCACTAAGCATGCAAAGGAGCCAAAAATTAGGGGAATTAATGGGCTTTGGCTGGGCCCTATGGACTAAAGATGCACTCTTTGTGGGATAAATTTTGAATACTAGAAATACACTCTTTGTGTGACGGAGGGAGTAAAGTATATTCTACCCGGCTTGAAATTAAAGTTGAGTAGGGTAGCGACTAGCGAATTGGCGGAATTAATACCATTGGAATCAAGCACGATGCATGCAGTACCAAAAGCAAGTGCATCAATCGATCTGCAACTCATGACCATCGCTAATTAATTGTAGACAAGTGAAGTGATAGCAACGCGCGTGATCATTTGGTCTGATAGCTAATTAGTACGTGCTGGAGGCTGTAGATGGGCGGGTACGGTAGTATGAGTAGAAGCCAAGGTGCATGCATGGTGGATGGATGCATCAGTGGCCGCGGGGAGAGTAGGAGCAGAGGTTGATGGAGGAGACGCCGAGGTAGGCGGCGAGCAGGTCCTGGTCGTCGTCCTCCTCCCTGGCCAGCGCCTCCTGCATTGCCGGCCACCACTCCGGCACGGCCGCCGTCGACGTCGTGCCGCTGCCGCTGCCGCTGTCGCCTAGCCCTGGATTGTTCTCGTCGTCCATCTGCAGGAGGAGGAGGTCTGCCTCGTCGGCGCCGTCGCCGTCGCCGTTGCGCGCGAAGCGGCCCTTCACCCTCGGCCGGCTGTCCGCCAGCGTCTTCCGGCAAGCGTACTGTGCATGCATGCATGGCAACCAGCAAGCCAGCACATCATCATCATCATCTTTCTCATGCATCTGGCTAGAGAGAGAAGAGATCGAGGAGCAAGAGAGAGGTGCATGGACGTACGGTGATCTTCTTTTGGAAGTTGCGCTGGTTGCGCTTGCTGCGGTACTTGTCGATGCGCTCCCGCCGCTCCTCCGCGCTGTACCTCCCCGCCGGCGCCGGAGCCGGAGCCGCCAGGTCTCCGGCGCTCATCACACGCCGGAACGCTGACGGAGACGCCGCGGGGATCGCCTGCGGGCTTGGGGGAGAGAGCCGGTGCTGCTGCAGAAGGCCGTAGCAGCTGGACGGCAGCGGCGGCGGCTGGACGAACGCGCCGGCGGAGGCGGCGAGGAAGGAACCGTCGGTGTTGCTGGAGGTGCTCGCGGAGTGATACATCGTGTGAGTGAGATGAGTGAATGTATGTATGTGTGGTTGCTGCTGAGTGGCTTGCTCCATGGAGAGTTGGGCATATATAGAGGAGGCACTTGAACATTCATTCGCGTTGGCGGAAGAACATACGTCCAAGTCAACTCTTGCCTCCAATCTGATTTGACATGAGACCATTTCAGCGTCCATTCATATCTCCAGTGCAATGATAATAAAGGCATGCAATGCAATGCAATGAGGGGCAGGATCGAAAATACAAGGCTGGCAATCACAACTTGGATCTTTTCCACTCAAAATCCTTAAACCGAACGTGCCCTCCACACCAGGAGACATGCCTTTTTCAGAACCTCTACAGGCACAATGTTCCACTTGCTATTGGCTACAAAGCAACAACAGCAGGACTAGTCCCTACCACTTTGCTCCATGAAGCACAGTCATGCCAACTATTTGCTTCAACATTCCTAGTCATTTCTTAGCAAGAGCACAGAGATGCAAAGGAAAGAAACTCATGCCGTTTATTTATATCCAAAATTGGGAATAAAAAAATAAAACAAAGATTCGCACAAAGCTCACTGGAATGACAACCACGATTAAATGCTGCTATGGAAGACAGTCCTTGATGAGACTTGGTCCCTCCAAAGTCCACCGCACTCCTATGATTAGCTTCAAAAAGTTGCATCTCCCAGTATTTTGGTGGGGAAGAATGATCTCTCCTTTGAACATTGCAGTCTATAAGGTAGAGCCCCACAGGAATCTGTGTTGTTTCGAGCATCTATTGGACACAAGTTTGCTGCTAAAGACCCAGGACGCTGTTTGCAGTTGGCAATTGGTTGGCGGGATCACTGCAAGTGCACCAAACCAATCACAGCACTCCATTCTCCCATCATGGCAGTTTCTGATGAATCCCTACAGTAGCCCACTTAAGAATTGCGTATCACATTGACATGGCCTGACAACACGGGTTCGCCAACCTTCAAGTGGGCTTAGCCAACCGACAAGATAAAGTCAAAGAGCACCAGGCTATAACATTTGCATATAGATCCATTTGCCTTTCACACGCAGCAAAATAACTTGAATTGTATACTACCACAATTTTATGATTTCCTATTCAATGCAACCTACATAAATTTCAAGAAGAGTAACATCATAACCAGATGAGTTAAACCATTCACAGTTTAGGAAATTGAGAGAGAAATAAAGAGAATTGCGTAGAGGGGGTAAAAGGAAGTGCCTGTTGTCAATGAACATGTCAATGAATTATTTATATAAGATAACGAAAACAAGTGGGACTATTAGGATAACACACCGTTCTCATAGATTTTGCTTTTTTTCTAGTAGGTCAACTATAAATATAGTCACACCACTATGACATGAGTGGGGAAGCAATAATTGTTTGGTTGATCTGTACAGAGAGTTTATAGAAATGAGCAACATACAACACAGTTATGTACTTACACCATGCATTGGCATTATTGTCAAAAGATCACAAATCTGTCTGAATTTACTCCTGTAGGACACTCAAGGTATATCATTATTCATATGTAATGTGAATTTACGGGCAGCCAATGAGCCATTTCGAGTGTCATACTCTAGCAAAAAATGCAACAGCATTGATGAAGGCTGATAAGACTTCTCTTTCTAGTGGTATGCATGATACAGAGAAAATATTTCAGTTCTGCCCCACATCTTCCTATGGGTGCATTTGTGGGGGCAACGCCTTTTGTTGTGAAGGCCTCTAAAACCTTTTCCACATCAAATCAATTAGAAGCACTACACTAAGGCCCCGTTTGGCACAACTCCAGCTCTACCAAAATTGGTGGAGTTGTTGGAGCACCCTATTCCTAGTTCCAGAAATTCATAGAGCTGGAGTTGTGGATACATCGAGAATGTTTAGGTGAGTCAATAAAAATATAAACTTAAGTCACTTTATTTTAACCTACAAACTCTATATCTGAGGTGGAGCTGGGAGCTGAAGCTGTGCCATACGGTGCCTAAATTCATTTTTTTTTTTTTTTATAAAAAAATGCTACTCTATGTTGTCCAGAAACTATAGTGATAATATATAAAGCAGGAAGGAGAGAAATATGAGATATATAAGCATCTGAGTTAACCTACTTCCAAAGGGCATTTAAGATCGTAACTGACTCGTGATACTTTGAGCTACATGGGAACACATATTTTCAGATTTTAGAATGCCGTGCACTCAAAGCTGTAATATTACAGGCACTAATATAATACTATGATTTGTCCATGTGTGACAGAAAACGTGATGTTCTAATGATACCTTAAATATTTGAGTATATGATCATCCATCTGTTTTAGTTCTATTGGCTCATCTGATTCCGAGACAACTAAAAGCCTATGGCCATGCATCCTTTTCAGAGGCTGCCAATTATATCTTAACTGCATCAGGTACCCCTGGATAAGAGGCTAGCAAAACTAAAGGAAATAACTTGAAGCTACTTCAGGAAGCCAACAAAGCCAAAGGCTCTCCAAATTGGAATATTGGCCACATATGGTAAATTGGTAATTTAAGTGTTGCATATGAGAACCTTCTAAATCCAATCAAGACATTACATGGAACCATTGTCAAGAGTAGAGAAAGTAAGTGGTTATCTGATGGGATTTCTTTTACTTATGCATACAGTAAAAAATTATTTCGCCAACGATAGACCATCGTAAGTGATGAGCCTATAATACAGCTCCATCTAGTAAGCATATCTATATAAATAAGATACTACCAAAAGTCAAATGACAACTCTTATGTCTCAGGACCTGTTGACATTGGACTCACAATAGCAATACCTAAAATCATACATTACACAGTATTCAGCATTACCATAGGTTAGCATCATCCAGCACGCTTCAATCATAGATATGATAGAAAGATTTGATCTGGCCTCTTACTTTGAATACTTTCTTCTTGAAGGGCACAGATTTGAGAAAGCCCAAGAAGGGAAGATAAGAAAGATGGTGCAACCTTAATTTCTGTCTTTGCTTTTCTGCAAAATCAACAAAAAAATTCAGGCCTGTTTGGAAGATAGACATAAGATACAAAAATATTTTATTATTATTGTACTAAAATCAGTATTCAATGTCAGGGAAAAAATTCCCCTTAATTCATAAAATTGATTTATCTTGGCCTTGATTCAAACACATAAAGGAAGATATCCCTTCAATTGCCCTTCTCTTCCCAAAAGAAGATAATGCAAAAGTTTTCCAGCAAAACATATCATCCCCATAATAACTTGATATTTAGAGCAAGCATGAAACAAACTTACACAAGAGAAATTGTCTGTGTGACTTTGTCACAAAAGGTAGTATTCACTATAATGAGCCCAACAGAGTTCTTAACCTCTACTATTATAGAAATTGGAGTTTACGGTGGTTCATTTTCTTTGCACGGTTTACATCGTGTCGAGGCAGAGAACCAAAGGATGCATGAATTACTGTTGGCGCCTCCCTTGAATTGTGGTCAGGTCAACAACATATCTGATCCTTACCTATTGTGATCAGTCAGGTTGTTGGTCACAGTTTATTTCCTGAATTGGTATATTTTTGTTTATTTGAAATCTGTTGCAATGAACGGCACTGGTCTAGTAGGAGAAAATAGTAACCAGTAAATGTAGACGAGTTGCAAGCTCAAAAAATTTAATAATGACTACTTCATATATCTTACCTGATCTAATTGCAGATATCTCCACCTTACCACTTGCATAAGAATAATTTAGTGGTTGCCCATGTATTTTAGCAATATCTTCCTCCGAAGAAGCACAGGTTTTGTTTGAGTTTTGTATTTTTAACTCATCAATTTCCGAAGTTGCGTCGCTGGAGCCTTTACTATCATAAATAGAAGACGCCGCGCCTGTCGCTTGAGCATGGAGAGTATGTTCCATTGAAATAATTGTACCTGTTTTACTGTCAATAGGTTCTCCTTTATCTCTCATGATATGTTCTATGTTTTCATCCATATTATGCTTTATCTCTTCCTCCATAACTTGCTGTGGCAATATAATGTCCTTGCATAAATCATTACTCAAGTGAACTGCAAGATCTAATGGTGCCTCGTCATCTCTCCCACTGATGGGACACTCTAATGTTTCTGCAGTATCTTTGTGACCGTCAGTATCAACTGAAATGTCATTGGAATGGACAGGATCCTTATCCTCTAGGCAAGCATCAGAACAAGAAAGAATTTCATGTTCCAATGGTGTTTGGTCTTCCCTCTCACTGGAGATGCAGCCACTGTCATGTTCTATATCAGCCTTAGCATTATCTTGGATATCATTGGACTGGTCAGCACCCTTATCCTCAAGACACGTGTTAGAAAGCTCTATACTCTTGGGAAGAGCAAAGCATGCTAACTTAACATCCGAAGATAAAGGAGCATGGTGATCACTGCCACCTGCAACGATGTTCAATTTGCATGATTCTGTATCATCAATTTCCATTGCATCCTGAACAAATTCAACTTGCTCGTTGCTGCTTTTCAGGTCAGCAGAAGAGGCAGCACTGGTCTGCACATAATGAGACATAACACCACCATTGTTTCCAGGCTTATCCAAAATGATGTCCCCAGGTACATTGTGATGACTGAAAGAGCCTGCCAAGGTCGACAGCCCACAATTCATTATAACTTCATCTCTGTTAACTTGTACTGTTCCTTCTTTCACTTCAGAAGGGATTTCTTTTCCATCGGTAGGCTGCTCTCCATGAACAGCAAAGAAGGACACATCACCATTATGAGGCTTTTCGTGTAACACTTTCATGGCACTATTTATGGATGAACCAAGGAGATCATCTTTGTTGGCAGAAGGCTCTAGATTTGTATCCAAAGAATGCACGTCTCCTTTACAAGATACAGGATCCCAACCAATCCAGTCACCAAGCATGCTTTTCGCTGGATTCAATTGTTCATTTGGTAACAGTCTGTCGATTCTTATTGTTCCTTTGTAGAAATGTTTCTTCCTCAGAGCCCTGGAAATCAGTGACCTGACAATGAACAAATGGCAGACCATCGCATCATGGTTCATGCAAAAAAAACTACCCTAAATAGGATGATGTGCAAAGTAAATGATAGAACAGCTTGTTGGAAGTTGCAATCACAGAACTGAAACTAGACTACTAGAGAAAGTAAAGTTTTTTTTTTGGACCACAATCCCCATGATCTCATTTTTTAGAAGAGCACAAAAGAATTGTTGAAAACACTAGAAAGAAAATATACAGAAATAATAAGATGATTATTAAAAAAAAGAATTGTGTATTAACTCAAAACACAACAAAATAAAGGATGACGAAACAAAATGGCTATTCGAAGTTGTAGGAGAAATTAGCCCACATGACATGGGTATATAATGCAGCGCAGGAGGTATGCTTGTTCCTCAAATAAGATGTTTGATCCTCCCCACTCCCAAGAAAATAGATGTAAGGGAGCTTAACTTACCTGCAGTTTAGGGATACAGCAGCTTTGGCTCGCTGTGCAGAAAGGCCAAGCAAATAAGCGCATAAATTAATGACATCATAGGGCCCTCTGATTTGATTAGCAGTCTGAGCAGCACTTGAAATGATGATGTTCTTTCCTTTAGTCCAGTCCACTAAGAGCTAAGAAGAGTAGATTATATTGTGGGAGAATCACACACGGCAAACATAGCTAGTTGAATGGTGAAGGTAGGTGTAAGAGTAGAGGTGATTGAGAGAAACCTTTGCTTCAGCTAGGACCTGTCGCCTTGAATTGACATCGCTGATGAGAGGAGAGTATGCAATCTCAAAATACAGGCCCCTCTGCGATGGATGAAAAGGTTGGATTTTTAATGGTAATGGTGTCCTGGATATTGAACTGACGCAGACATGCAGTGCATGAAGTTATCACTTACCTGTAGAGCGAGCCTGAGCATTGGGAGCTTGAGACGGAAGGGCAGCTTGCGGGAGAAATCGATGGAGATGAGATCGAGCTCGGCGGTGGGCTGGAACTGGCAGAGGTGGTCGAATGCGGCCTGCGTGACGGGGCGGGCGGCGACGATGTCATAGGTGCGGAGGAGGCGGGCGGCGGAGGGGGCGAGCGCGGATGATGCGGCGGAGGCGGAGTCAAGGGAGAGGGTGATGCGCGTGTAGTGGCGGAAGGGGCCATGGCGGAGGCGGTGAGGAGAGGTGGAGGAGGAGGGGAGCGGGAGAGAGGCGCGGCAGCGGTCGGAGTCAGCGAGAAGGCCGCGGTGCGGGTGGTCGAGGGCGACGGCAGAGTATCCAAGGTCGAGAGCGCGGGCGGCGGCGGCGGCGGCGAGGGGGCTGGCGCCGGAGGAAGAAGGGAGGAGGCTGAGATCGAAGAAGGGTTCCGCCATCGATGCGCGCCGCGCCGCAAGCCGCAGTTTGGAGATGGGGAAGCACAAGAAATCGCGTTGGTTCAATTTGGATTGAAAGCCCAGCCCAGCCCAGCCCAGCCCAATTTGGATTGCATTGCATATAGTGATGAAATTTTTTTTTTTTTGGGAAAGGATGCCATATCATTCCAAAGATAACTTCTAACTTACGTCAAAACACTAATAAGAAAGAAAATTACAAGTACACCCTCGCAGAACCATTGTGCAAACCAGCAAAAGTTACTTTCCCCTCTCCTCACACCGGCGGTGATGACGAAGAGTACCATGAACCACAGCATCGCGAAACCCGACTCCTCCTGTAGGAACCATGAAGGGTGACGGAAGAACAGGTCAAAACCAAAAAAAAACATCATATTTTTGAACACCATCAAGGTCAAGAACGAGGAAGCCGAGCTGGCGAAGACGCCGCCGCTGCCTATCGACTTCGCCACCGAGACCACCAGTATAGGAGTCTCTCCACAAAAAAAACCCCTCCAACCTTTCTCCTACTAGAGATAGCAAACCAATGACGACACTAACCACCGCCACGGAGCTGCCGCTAAGGTCTAAACTACTCCCATAAATTAGAGTCTACAGTAGCAACTCCCAAATCCAGCTAGGCATCTCCGCCAGGATCAGAAGAAGCACCAATGAAGAATCCTTATTACCTTCTCTGGTCATTGTTGAAGTCATAACTGAAGCCAACGTCGGCCACACTATCAAGGAGAAGCCGAAGCTTCGCTGGATCTCACGATGCAACCCTACTTTAACCACTATTACTAAACCAAAAGCAGAGGAAGTGTACAAAATCCACCCTTCCCCCTCTCCGATGACCCTCCGGCCACTAGCGAGGAGAAAGATGGCCAGGTTCACAGCGGAATCGCGATCACCGGCTGAGTCACTGTCAGGACCCGACCGTAAAAGACCGAACCCTTCCTATGCATGATGTACTAGTCCCAAAAATCATCGCTAGTACACACAGTTATCAAACAGAGTGATACATTGCCATAATTATACAAGGTACAAGGTCGGGGAACTTGTCCCGATTATTTTACATACATGTCGTATGCAATTTGAACCACGAGTACAAATAAATTCACGGGCTAAACACACATTACAGCTACTCTTAGATAAAGAATCCCACAGGCATCTTGACTGTAGGAACAGACTCTAAACTTTACTCCTCATAAGACTCCTCGTAGTCCGACTCGTTGTAGTCCTCGTCATGCGTCTCGGAGTCGAATCCCATCTCTTCACCTTTTGAAATTTTAAAAGAGGGAGAGAAAACAAGGGTGAGTATTAATACTCAGCAGGGGAAAGGATGTGAAACGGTATGATAGCTCTGTACAAAGGTGGCTTAGGTGTTTTGCGAAAAAAGCTTTGAATAATTTTCCTAATGAGTTAAAAATGCGGTTTTAATAAACATCATTTTCAAGGGCTCCAGTTATGTCCGGCTCAGTCATTCGGCCAGACGGAACTGTTCCGATCGACCCCTGGCGAAGCCTGGCTCGGTCATTCGGCCAATGGGACTGTTCTAGCCATCCGTCGACGTACTAAGTTCAGAACCACCATCGTCTCACGACGGGTCTCGATAGTAAAATCTGAAACGGCGGTCCTTCGCCAAATTATTTTAGAAGAACCCCCAATTTTTATAAAAGAAGTGGCTGCCATATGAACACTCGCTTTGCGCGCTCATAACCGCGAGCAAGACTGTCATGACAGTTTTAACTCTGCAGAGGGGTACACTTTACCCTCGAGGGGCTTCCCGCCGAAACGTTCAGCCACAAAGTCCCCGGACTCTAACTCGATTGCTTCCCACCAGGAGGTCGCAACAGAGCCAGGGGACCGGGAACCAAGCCTGTCCCATACCAGGACCCGAGGTTGTACTGTAAAGCTAGGCTCGTAGGTTTATAGGATGAACAGTCCTTAGACTAGGAGGGAACAATTTTTAAGCCCCGGTTTACAAAATCCACGGTGTTAGAAAATGTGACGGACCAAATTTCCGGTAAAAATTTACCAGAAAATGTCCAGAATGCCAACTTTCTAGGATTTCAGTTGCATTCAGAAATAGTACAGCTTGGTTAATTTATTATATGTTACAAAATATGTTACAGCGGAAATAAAATATAGCCTGGTAATAAAAAGAAAATACATGCCCATACACCATAGGCAAAGCCTGAGCATAAGGTAAAGCTTAGAAATCGATTCTATGCGTATTCCCTTCTTCATAAATGTCCATTCTGAGTATAAAGTGGATCCTGTTCAAGAAATAAACAAATTGCCCACAAATGTGGGTAAGTACATATACTTGCAGGTTTCTTGAGAGAATAATACTAATATTATATGAAAACAGGATTCAATGAGTGCCAAAGCTTTATGGTGAATATGCAAATTGTAAACTTTTAAAAGTCCTATTATATTTCTAAAACAATTAATAATAAGAGTACAAATTCTATCATCTTTCTCTATCCTTACTTATCTGCTAACCAGACAATAATTTTTTTAAAACAAATTCATGAGTTTTGACAAATAAGAGAGGCATCACCCATTTGACACAACTTCATATACCTGAAGTAGGGTCCATTAATGAATTTGTTATTAGCTCTGCAGAACCTATCCAGTTTTACCCATATAACAGCTCCTTATATGGATGGATGATCAATATGTCATTCTTATTTATTTTAAACTCAACTTTTTATAGAAGCAAACGATTTACGAATGACCTTGTCATTCGCTGCCCTTGAATGTTTCCACCAGCCATACATGCTGTAACCCTGACCCAAGACGGCAAAGATAACGATATTTCCGAATCTGTTTCTATATTTTTATAAAGCAATGATTCCAGGGGGTTCACACCCTCGCCCACCTGGTGTCCTTGAGTGTGTACCCTCTAACTCTAGGGTACCTGGCCCATGCCGACAACTGCTTTTTCCAAATTGTTTTATATGAGAAATCATTTTAAATCCCAAACTACAATCTTTTCCATATCAAATAAGTTATCCAACCCAACTTATTTATATGGACCAATTCTCTTATCTTTTCATGAGATAATCAAATTTTAATATTTTTACCTATACTAGGGTTTTATTAGCGGTTGATTATTTTGGGTGGCTTTTTAAGGTATTGGGGTTTGGTTAAAATTATACTTGGAATGTATAAATAAGTAACTAAAAAATATATGCAATAAATAATAAGTAAAGGAAATGTAGGTATATCAAAATGTATGAACGATAAGAAAACCTGCCTTATTTGGAGATCGGATCACACTTTAATATATCTTTTTGGCATTCTTTCCAGAGAGCGTAGCTCATTGTCTATACGTCATAAAAATAGAAAAAGAGGAAAATTTCAATAAATATGCAAATAAGAAAAGTTTTAAATAAACAGCAAAATAAAAGGGTCTGGGGTAAAAGGGTGATGGGTTGTACGATTTTATAAAGATTTGAGAATATTTTCTAAAAGAAAAAGGGGTAGGGTTTTTATGTAAAAATAGTTATTTTGGGTAGCATAAGGTTAAGGTTAATGTATGGATTTGTTAATTTAGGGTGTAATTAGGTTTAGTTTAAATGTATGTAATTTATAATTAGTGGTTATAAATAGGAGATTTATAATAAGTCATAATTCATTTCAATTTTGGAGTATTAGTATTTTTATTTAACCTTATGGTGATAATAGTTAAAGGAATTGATTTTGGGCATTATGATTTTACTTAGAAATGTTTATATGGGTTGGTTAGGATAAGTGATATTTACTAGTAAGATTTTATATTAATTTCATTTTTAAAGAAAATTTTAATTAGATTAAAGAATGGGGTTTTAAATTTAATTTTGAATTCCTATAGGTTTTAAAAATGCAAGGATATTATTTCTAGATATAAAACATTATTTTGAGTAACTTTTATATTGGAAGTTTTACTAGTTTTGTTTCTAAGTTCTTTGATTTTAAGAATTATCTCTAAATAAGAAAGAGATTAAAAGGATTTATTTATAAAAATATGATATTTTATTTTTATATAATTCTTTATCTTATTTTATATTTGTGTGAATTTTTGTAGAATTTATAAAAGTAGTTTGATATTTTAAATAAATATAAATAGTATGGTAGAAAATAGAAATAGAAAAGGTTTAAAGATTCTTACTGGGCTTAGATGTCAGGCTCGGCCCAACTAGGTGTATAGGCTAGGCTGGTGCGGCGGGGCTGAAGGGCTGACAAGCGGGACCAGGAGGTCAGTGGGTGCGGTTGGAGCTAGGGCGGCTGACATGTGGGTCCACGGTGTCAGTGGGAGGAGAGGGATGAAATAGGGGAAAACAGAGGGAAGGCGGTGGTGGTATTGCCGGCGATGAGGCTTGGCAGCCGGCGGCGAGCAATTGGGATTGATTCCATGAAATTGGGGGTAAGTGGACTTCTTTGGTGGTCGCGGCGGGGTTCAAGACGGCCGGAGGTGGCTGCGCGACGAGATAGTGGCGGCGGCAAAATGGGACGCCGGTGATGGGGGTTCTCCGATGAGCTTCGGGCTTGGGCAAGGGTTAGGTTAGGTTTGCGATGAGATGTGGGAGGTTTTTCCCATGGGCATCGACACCGGAAGGTCATCGGAGCGGTGAGGGAAGAAATTGCCGGAGGTGAGGAAGAAGGTGGTGGCGGCGGTAATGCTGGGCGGGTGAGAGGAGTAGAGGAGTAGACGAAGGGGGCTTGAGGTGCTACGAAGCTAGAGGGAGGGTTTATATAGGGGATTGGTGAAGTAGCGGGCAAGAAACAGCGGCTCAAGGCGGCGGCGGCGCTGTGTTGGTGGCGGCGAACGATTAGGCGGTCGTCGGAGGTGGATGGGGTCAGTGACGCGGAGGCGGGTGTTGGTGGCGACACAAGCTCATCCGTGGTGGAAAACCGGGGCGGTGCTTGGACGGGAGTGGCAACGGCAGCGGAATCAGTGGGCAACGGCGGTGCCTGACAGCGGCGCCGGTGAGCTGCGTGGTTTGGAGGAAGAAGATGGTGGGCGGCCGTTGGATTGAGATCCAATGGGCGCCATTAGTTTAGAAAATAGGGAGACTGACAAATGGGGTCCACTGTCAGTGAGAGGGAGTGTTTAAGTGGAAATGGCTTTCCGGATAAGGAAAGCGTATTCCTGGGTCTTGCCCAAAAAGGAAGGTCCAAAATTTTAAAAGGAAAAGAATTTCCAGAATTTATTTATAGGGTTAAAAATTTATAGGGAGTTATAGGAAGCTCATAAAAATATGAAATAAATTTCTAAAAATCCATAACAATGAATGGAATCCAAATATGAAATAATATTTATTATTTTATGGGATTTTATATTTTAGAAATAGATAGTTATGGTATTTTCTTTAGGGAATAAATAGAAGTTTAATTTAGAAGATTGTTTAAAAATTAGGAATGGTTATAGAAATATATTTATGATTTTTGCGGAAATTTTTTATACCGAATTTGAAAATTTGGGTATGTTACAGAAAACACCAACGCAGTGCATGAAAACACCCACTGGCTGAAAGTTCCTCATAGTCGGAATATTTGAGGGGGAGAAGAATAAGAACACCCATGCCCAGCATCGTGTCCCTCCGATGCCTTTTTTTTTTTCCAAACAAGTTTATAAAGACATTTCCAGTAAATATGAAATATAACATGATTTCTTTTTGCGGGCATTTCATTTTAAACAACCTAAGTCCAATGAAAAGTAGATAACAATTAATCTAACTACACCTAGTTTTATATTAATGGGTTGTTATAGAAATACTGTTAAATAGGTCTAGCTAGTCACTATTAAACTAGTTTTAATATTTTAAAACTAGTATGCACATTTATAAATTCCTAATAAAACATTTTAATAAAAACAGGCTATAGACAATATGCGTCAAAGGACTTGCCTTGAGTTTCGGGAACCTGGTAGCAGTACTCCTCGGCGGTGGTGCCCTCCACAGCGTGTCCTCCTTCTGATGGAAACGACCGCGCATGCGCGAATATGCCAAACAAACCAAGCACAGCACAATCAGGCTACCAGTACAAATAATAACATTTTTATTATTCAAAATGGATTTTGTTATTTTATTTTATTTATTTATTTTTTAAAGAACACCCACATGCGATGATGAACTAATAGACTAGTCCTAAAGCTACATGCTGACAGAATCTTTAATAAATAACCGGGTCTCAGAATTAAGCAGAGACAGCTCGACTAAATGGACGTGAGCTACCCGAAAAAGGATGGGGTGCTCACCGGGGTTCAGGGGTTATCGCACAGCCCCGAACGGTCAGACGCCGGAAGACTGACGCGACGCAGCCATGGCGAGCAGTTCGATGTCTTCTTGCCAAACCCGAATATGAGAGGAGAACGGGCAATGGCAAGAAAGAGAATTGATGATACTGACCGAAGCCGATGGCGGCAAGTTTGCGTGGCCAAACAAGGGCGACGAAAAATGGAACTTTAGTGGTCCAAATATAAGCGCGTGACGGTGATCATGGCATCATTCACCTCAAAATAGAGGAGGCTGCGGGGTGCTGGTGATCAACAGTGCGACGCGACAACGACAACGACGACGACCATGGCAGTTAATCACTAATGCATGCGCGCAGAGCAATACATGCACTGGCTTGGCTTTTAAGAGAGTAACGACAAGATATTTGTACGCTCGCATGCAGGCAAGGAAGTGAGTGAGAAAACAGCGGGGAGAGGGTGACAACAGAGTGAGATGCATGCATCAGCAGCAAGCATGCAGCGCAGCGGCATGCAGAGTGAGTTGACAAGCCATGCATGCATGCAAGGAAATATGTGAGAGGGAGTGAGAGGGTACGGGAGAGTGAGACATGTCATGCATGTAAATAAATATTATGCATGTAAATCAATGTCACGCATGCATGCAAGAAAGAGAGAAATTAATGCCATGCATGCATGCAAGAAAAATATGAGAGAGAATACGGGAGAGTGAGAGACATGCATGCAAAGAATTGACAAGAGCATGTCATGCATACATGTAAGAAATAGAGGAATTAATGCCATGTATGCATGCAAGAAAAATATGAGAGAGAATAAGGAAGAGTGAGAAACATGCATGCAAAGAATTGACAAGAGCATATCATGCATGCATGCAAATAAATGTGAGAGAGATTAGGAAATGTGGGTTAAGGAGGGATTAGGAAATAAGGATTAAGGCTCATGCTCAGCATCTCCAGCGCGAACCAATGCCAAATACTACTAGAATTATTATTTAAAATTTTCTTAAAATTATCATTACAAAAATTTAAAAATACTTAACATGTCAAAATAAATTATTGAAAATTTGGGATGTTACCGTCACCCTTTGGCTACTGTAGCTAGGTCTTATCCTCTCATGCTGCGTTATTTACTAGTATTTGTACTAGCACTAAATCAAATTGAAGTAGCTTAGTCGATGTCGATAGAGCCTCGAGGCCTTGTCACTCCATCCTCTTCCTTCCGCCTCCTTACTAGCCACGCTCACCGCCATCCTATATCGATCTCCCCGTTCGCCACCCTCCGATGACCGGTAGGTCTAGCGCGCACCACCGCCGTCTTGCTGCACCACATACCATCGTTAGGCCTCTGCCTCCCTAGGCTCCCTCTAAATTGGGGGCATGGATGAACCCTAGGGGGCTAACCCAGTGAACCCCAACCCTAACACAACAACTATTAGTGGAGCTCCGGCAACAACGGCGATTAGAGAAGAAGCAGCAGCAGGGAGGAAAAGGGAAGAAGCAGCGTATCGAGGATGAGAGGGGAGGGTGATGTTTATAGAATTTGGGATAAACATGAATCTTGAAGCAATACAATGGTGAGAAAATCGATTGATTTCAATGCATGATTTCAAAATGTTTTATTTTACATTGACAATAACTAACAAACAAAAAATGTCCTTACTTTGTCGGATTGTAATCAGAATTTGTAAAAATATATTTACACAATAATACATCAACGCATCACATTTGAAAAAATGTATTCGATATATAGGGTGCTAAATTCAATTTTTTTCAACAAAAAATATCAAAAAAGTTGAAATCTTAATCCTTTATATGCAAAAACAATTAGTCACATTCCCTGTTTAGAAGACCACGGTTTCACAATGCCAGTCTCACCATGATTAGGGATGTGTTTGGTTCCCTGCACATGGTGTGACCAGGTTTGCGTGAGCCAATGCGCACATATATGTTTGGATGGCTGCGCAGCGGGCGGAGCCAGCAAGCGGGTACCAAAATATGGTGCCGCCCAGTGGGGAAACACCCATAGCAGCCATTTTCCTTGAGCCTGGCCCGGGCAATGGAAGCCGGGGCGCAAGGTGGGAGCAAGCATGCGGTAGGAGCGAGGTAGGATGAGGTCGACGACAGCGTGGGTAGCTCTGATGAGCCCAGCGATAGCGAATCTAGGTCGGACGAGTTCGTCCACAGCGCAAGGGAGCTCCAACAAGGCACACGACGGTGAATCCGGACGAGACAAGCTCGCTGGCAATCGAATCCAAGCTTGACGAGGTCAGCAGCGACCGGATCCGGGTAGGACCACCTCAGCGATAGCGCACTCCGAGCTGCGGAGGATGTGGCCATGACGAGCTTCGGTGACCTCCATGCAAGCAACCAAACACTGTTTGCTATAGGTCGGGCTCGGCGGATGCAACCCAACCAAACACGCCGTGTTGCACGAGCTCGACCAGAGCCAGGTGCCAAATATTCCAGTTTCATAACTGAGATGCAAAATTTCATCATTTCAGTTGCCAAAATTTTAAGTTCTGCACCTCATTTGCCGAATACGGATTATTTCCGTTCATATTTGGCTAAATATCGTATTTTTTGTAAATTCATTTTCCTTTGGTACTTTTTTTTATAAAAAAAATCTGGCTACAATACCGTTGTATGTATGACGTATCTGCGCTGGTGTGGCGGCCAGCTCAAAGCACAGCTATCTTATGACTGGGTCAACTTTCACGTATTTAATAATTTTTTGCAGCAATAAGAAGCAACCAGTTCTCCGTAGAAATCGAAATGAGCAGAAAGCGAGAAAAGCAACTCCGTCAGCCAGCAGCCCAGCACCATGCCGAGCGCCGCCGCCGGCCTCCGTAGCCCCTTGGCCTCGCCTCGCCACCGCCGCACGCCCTCCACCGCCCTCGTCGACGACACCGTCGCCGCCGCTGCTGTGCTCGTCGACACGTGGCATCCGGACGACTCCCGCGGCTGCTCCCTCTTCCTCGACTCCCCGCCTGTCGAGGCCAAGGCCTTCCTCCGCGCCGCCGCCGACCTCCACCGCGCCATGCTCTTCTTCGCCTCGAACGCCACCAACGTCGACACCGCCGGCAGCGGCCTCGTCCAAGCCCAGGCGCTTCTCGACACCGCCATGCGGAGGCTCCAGCTCGAGCTCGAGCTCCTCCTCTCAGTCTCTGCCACGTCGTCATCCGTCCCCAACCCCAATGGCGCCAAGCCCTTCGTCTTTGATTACGATGACGACGATGACCAAGGAAGCGTCAGCCTGCACGACCAACAAGCCGTCACCGATCATATCCGCGCCGTCGCGCAGGCCATGATGGCCGCCGGCTATGGCAAGGAGTGCGTCTCCACCTTCAAGGCACGCCGCCGTGCGGCGCTGGCCGGCACGCTGCAGCGCCTGCTCGGCTTCTCCCCTTCCCTGGAGCATGCGCAGTTCAATAAGCTCACCTGGGAGCAAGTGGACACCAAGGTACAGTCATGGCTCGCCGCCGCAAACGTCGCGTTCAGGTCGCTCGTCCCCGCGGAGAGAGAGCTCTGCGACAGCGTCTTCGCCGGCGACCCTGCTGTCGGCGACGCGGTGTTCGCGGCCATCGCTAACGACCAGGTGACGAGCCTCCTCTCCGTCGCCGAGGCGGCCGTGGCACGGGCACGCCGCGCTCCGGAGCGCCTGTTCCGCGTGCTCGACGTCCACGACGCTCTCACCGGGACGATACTGCCGGCGGTCGTGTCAGCGTTCGGGAACAGCTCGGAGGTCGCGGCGCACGCCTGCGCTGCCCTCCGGAAAGCCGGCGAGGCGGCTCGTGGTGCGGTGGCCAGCTTCGAGGCGGCGATCAAGAAGGAGCCGTCCAAGGGCAGCGCGGCCGGCAGCGCGGTGCACCCCCTGACGCGGTACGTGATGAACTACCTCGTCTTCCTCGCCGACTACGAGGACGCCCTTGCGCATATATACCAGCAACAACAGCAAGGCGCCGCAGACTTCTCGAACAGCAGCACCTCAGTCGTCTCCGTTAGCCCTTCGCCGGACTTCTCGTCGCCGTCGTCGTCGTTGAGCCTGTCGTCGAACCCGATTGGCTGGCTGGCGTCCGTTCTGCTGCGGAAGGTGGAAGCCAAGGCCGGAAGCTACCGAGAGGCAGCGCTGAGCTACCTCTTCCTGGCGAACAACACGCACTACGTGGCGAAGAAGGTGCGCGGCAGCAGCAAGATGGAGCGGATCCTCGGGGAGGAGTGGTCGGAGGCGCAACGGGCGAAGGCGCGCTGGTACGTCGACGCGTACGTGCGCGCGGCGTGGGGCGGCAAGGTGGTGAGCGCGATGGCCGCGGCGGCCTCCCGTGGCGGCGGCGTGGAGGAAGCGGTGATGGAGGCGGTGGCGACGCAGGAGAAGTGGGTGGCAGCGGACGAAGAGATGGGGGAGGCGTTGCGGGCGGCGGCGACGGCGGCGGTGGTGCCGCCGTACAGGCTGTTCTACCGACGGCACGGCGTGGCGGCGAGGCTGACGCCGGGGGACGTGAACGCGATGATCGCCGGGCTATTCGGTGGGGCCAGCATCCTGACAAGCAGTGCTGGGCCTGGCCCGAGCGTTGTATAATTGTCCCAAGGGGAGTGTTGTAATATGTATGGTAGCACATGGATACTTACATAACTCGCTAAAAATTGGACACAAAATGTATAGAAACAGATGGATTCAAAAATACATGTCGCTCTGGAATTTGTGCAACCAAAATTTTGAAACTTTAGAATTAAACTAGCATGGTGACCCGCACACTTGCACAACTATATTTGCTATTGTGTAGTTAGATTCAGTACAATATGCTAGATTGAACTAAAAACATATTTATGATATACATAATTATAATCTAGACCTATGTTATAGATTTTTCTCTTTTTCTACAACTAACGTGGGGATTTCTAGTCATTTAAAGCATGATGGCTCAATCGGCTCGAGAGCCAGAGGAATCAGAAATACGAAAGAAATAGATTAATCCTTACTAATAGCCATACTTGGAAGCTCGTGGACTTTTTTTTTCCCTTTTTATACTTTTTAACACTACTTTTCCCTTGTTATATGCAGAGCATTGGTGGTCACTCGGCTCCATCCTACGCTCAACTACTTCTCCCACGTCCAAGTTGTACTTGCTTCAGCAGTGGCGGTGGACCGAATAAATTTATGATATAACGAAGTCCATAGTATGGATTAAATAGTATTACACAAAACCAAAGAAAACCATACACTAATAAGTCTATGTTGTGACACTAATTCACTAATTAAATGAAAATAGTATTAGAAAGCACACAAATTCCAAAAGAAGACAAAGATGCACCACTAAAGTACTAATTGCGTATAGGAGGTAGCCTACTAGTATTTCTTTTTTTCCTCCGATTAATGTGGAAGTTTCTAACAATTTAGAGCACATGCTGGGGCTCCCTTTTGCACCTACTTTAATAATATAATAATATAATAGATTATAGATTTAGGATAGGATTTGTGTGCATTGTTATAATATGACCACTATAATTGATATCTAAATTTTCATAGGACATTCAAATTTCTTATTTTATTTTTTTTTGTTATGACTTTTAGTTTTAGTTGGGATTTGCATGGACTCCAACTACTGATTATATTTTTATTTATATTCTAAATTTTAGTTCATATGAAAAATCAAATTATTGATTTTAATTTTTATTTTAGGTTAGGATTGTGTAAAAATCCATCTACCAATTTTATTTTCAATTTTTGTTTTACCTTTTAAGTTCATATGTAAATAGAATTGTTAATATTTTTTATCATTAGTTATGAATTCAAATGTTTTTTTATTGTAGTCATTCCTTTTTTAAATATAAACCACTGCAACTTTGGTACACGACCAATTTTATTTACATCCACTTTTGTCTAAGCATGGTCTCTTTCTTTTGATATAAGCCGTTATAACTTAGGTTCACATAGATGTTTGGCTAGATTTTTTTTGTTTTAATCTAATTAATGTGGAAATTTCTAGTATTTTGAGTCGAACGTGATGGTTCCTTCTGCTCATGCATGCTTTTATAATAATAATAATAATAATAATAATAATAATAATAATAATAATAATAATAATAATAATAATAGATAGATAGATAGATAGATAGAATATTCACTACCATCAAGTTATCATCAGACGCCTAATGCGATAACAAATCAGCTCTCCTTAGATAATGGATATCTAATAAACCTGAACTATATACCTTTCTAAATTTGGAAAACAAAGGTTTTTCTTTCTTTTTTTTGCTTCGAACAATTTTCTTGGACATGATATAGTTTCATGTTCAAATACATGTCGTAGCCAATTCACACTGAACTAACTCAGTAGCAAACTTCTTCCCTACTACATGTGTGGATAGCCAGAAGTAAATTGCTTTAATTTGCATGTGTAACTCATGTCGAACGTGATCTACTCGCAGACTTGAACATGGTTGTGTAATTTGTAAGCAATGTCGATTTCAGAAGTACCAATTTCTTCCCAATCCATGCGATGGTTTCCACAGCCGTGTAATTAGTTGCAATGGTGCCTCTCCTTCATGTTCAATCTTGACACTACGTGATGGCCATCCTCGGAAGCAGATTACTTCCACAGAGGAAATTAGTTTGGATTACTATGCCTGCTTGCCTAGCTTTCCTCACACCATGATTCACTCGATCATGGGGGTTGCACCTAGCCGATGGCTAGGACCCGGCGGCACCACACACGTGAGTAGTCCCCTTCATAGGGGGCGCTCCATTTTTAACACTAAGCATGTATGCACCGTAACAAATATGATCATATCCACTTTAATTAATAGTGTAGTTTTTTCCTTTTATATTTTTCCTTTTTCTGACTATATAATGTAGGAAATGCGAGTCTTTTAAAGTGAACATGGTGACTCCTTCGGCCCATGTCAACAAATATATAGTTGTATCGTATTGGCATGACAAGCTCTAATATAGACATATGCACATATTGACCATGCCTAATTCGAGCTGAGAAGTAAATCGTGAAGCTGTGAACCGATTTGTGTGTACATGGCTACCGATATCTACTTCGCTTTAGATTCGTAGTTGTATCGTATTGGCATGTACGGGTAGTGTGTAGTCTAGATTTAGAACTACAAGGCACGAAATTGCAAACTGATTGTTTAATAAAAGTTCTAGTATGTTACGTATTCATCGTAAAATTTGTTTGTTGCCGCACGGTGTGTATACATTTTATTATAGTTAACATGGACCCTTTTTCTAATGTGGTAGAAGTAGCTAATATGGATTCCTTTTATATTACTTTATTTCTAAATTTATTTTTTTATTGTAATTCATATGTACTCTTTCTTGTAATCTAAGACGTTATAATCTGGCCCAACATAATCGATAGTGTTGATATTTTTTTTCTCTAATTTACATGGGATTTTTTTCGATTAACTTGATGACTCTGTGGGCTTCTGTTTTAATTATATAATAGAAACTTATAGCTTAATTGGGTCTAAAAGATAAATCATAATAATGATCAGTGATCAAAATTGTATTTATTTTCTTGGGGAGTGCTGTTTTTAAAACGACGAGTAGTATTTTGAACTAAAGGTAATATATATTATATTGTACCTACACACGCATGTATGTCGAATTCGACCATGAATGAAGTTGACAGACTGTCTGGGCTACATCCATCGTGTGCAACTCTATTTTCTTGTTCTTGTGCGATACGATGGTTCATCGGCAATGTGGCACAATAGAATATGCAGGCAGGGTGCATCCAGCGAGATACGATACAATACATGAAGAAGATCCAAGGAAGCAGTCGATAGAGCTGTCGTTGCCGGCCGGCCGGCCGGATGGATGGAGCTGGAGCTAGCTGATCTCCCTCAAGTCACATATGGAGTGAGCTCAGGCGCCATATGAATATGAATGAATTTTGGGGGACACCTGGTACAACTAAAGTTTCTTGAGTGCACCACGGACCTGCTAATAAGAATGCATGATGCGGATTAGGTTGCTATAAGGCCTTCCGTAACGCTAGCTCTATCATATTCTACTGTTATTTTATTTTCAACATAACGTTGATTCTATTTTATATCTCTCTTATATTTTACTCACAACCTTATTTTCACTATTCATGGCCCTATTTCTACGGTGATGAGGCCAAAAAATGGAACCACCATTAAACATGTCCTAATACCCTGGTCCGTTGTGTGAGACCTGTGCAGCCCATGTAGATTGGTTGTTGTAAAATAGTAGCACATTATTCCATTTGGGCAAAGTGAGACCGAAAACCCAAACCCTTTAGATGCGCTAGGTTTTAAAGGAATACGAGCCATGGTGTTACAAAGGCACATAGGGGTAGGAATCTGACTTATTTTTCTCACCAAAAAACTGACCAAATTAGCTAGACTGACGAACACCGTAGACGAAATGAAATACAGCTAGCATATTTTCGTTGGCCCACTGTCGTTCTCGAAAATACTTTCGGAAATCCGCTCATGGGCCGCAGCGCTGATGTGGCAGGATACGTCGTTGCTGCTAGTGCCACGTGGCATCCATATTTTGGTCATCCAAAATACATGATTTTTTTCCAAACACTACTAGAAAACAGGGCATCACAAGCGGTACATCATAAGCGGTTCAATACGCACCGCTTCTAATAGTTGCAACACAAGCGGTTCAATAGCTCAAGCCAGAAAACCCTCTCTAGAAGCGGTTAATATCTGAACCCTTCTAAAGCAACAACGAAGGGTTCGTTTACTTAACCGCTTCTAGAGGAGGCTTTAGAAGGGGTTCGTTTAACGAACCGCTGCTAGAGGCCCATTTTTCGAATTGTTAAAAGGAAAGCTTGTCTTATCTCATTAGAGAGCACGCGTGGATGGGTTGGCTAGCTGGGTGAGGCGTGGGTCACGAGGAGGAGTGAGGTCCTGGGTTCAAATCCCACATACCCCAATATTCTTTTTACCTTTTTAGACACCACTAGAAGTGGTTCGTATATTCTTTTTACCTTTTTAGACACCACTAGAAGCGGTTCTACGAACCGTTTCTGGTGCTCCCGCGAGCATCAGTCTCGGTTGCCTACAACCGGTTCTAAAACCTGTTTCAAACCGGTTGTACTAGCCGATTCGCTGGTAGTGAAAAAAAAATTGCTGAAAATTCTAAAAAAATTATAGGAAAATCCCACATTTCACAAAAAAAATCCATAATTCACAGAAAACTCCACAAAATTCATAAAAAAAATACCACATCATCGTATCATCACATACAATGCATCACAAGTTCATCGCATCACATTCAATGCATCACAAGCTCATCGCAGAAGTTCATCACACAAGTTCAATGACATACAAGTTCATCGCACAAATTCACAAAAGTTCATCGCACAAGTTCGATGACATACAAGTTCATCACAAAAGTTCATCGCACATAATAGAACATAAGAATGCATAGAACAATAATGTTTTAATCGGCCGACGAAAATAAGAGCTAGCAGTTATTTCGTCGGCTGGGCCGACAAAATTCAACCACATGTCTGTCCCGTGGCCCTTTCTTTGAATTTGTTTTTAAAAAAATTATTTTTGTTGTCTTGGCCGATGAAACTAGTTCAAAAAATTAAACTCCGCCTATTTTTTGGGATTATTTTTTTAAAACCAACAAAAATAGTTCAAAAATTTCAAATTTTCAGGCACAGTCGAGCTAGACCACTTATTTTCGTCAGCCATGACTCTGGCCAGCAAAAATATCTGTAGTTTCATTGGTAATGCTTCGACCGACGAAAATAGGGAGATAATTATGTCAGTGTATTCTAGGCCGAGAAAATACATGGGATTCCTATACTGGATATGATATTTCCGGATACATTGGTTGATGTAGATGTCAGTACGTTTACTTGATGTAGATGGCACCCTCCATGTCGTATGTCATCGTCATAGCATATGATAGGATCAAATAAACCACGAGACAACTCTTGGAAATAGTAGATGAAGACCTTTTTACCATGAATGTGTATGAAGATCACGGATCATAAATCTCCGAAGAAGAACCTTTTAGGTTTGATGTTGCAACTCAATTACATGTTTTTGATCGGTAAGAACAAACTAAACGCTACATGGAAAATTCTCTCTCAAAACACACCAATATTGCGCGTGGTATCCTAAGGCAATTTTTGTACTTGATTTAATCCATAATCAAAGCCTTCCTAATGCAATGCAATCTATATATAGAAAAGAGATGCATTATCTACTCTGCCTAGCCTGTACAAGGCATCTAGGCTGAAATTGACTAGGCGGAGTATATAGATTAAGGCCCTATTCTATTGGGCTCATGAGCTGTGACTTATCTGACTTATCTCGAACTTCGAGAATTTCCCGAGGTGGCCTCGAGAGTCGGATGGCCTTGAAATTTAGGATTTAGAGAGCTTTTAGACTCGCTTACGAGATAAAAATAAAACGGATTCAAAAAGTAATAAAAAAAAGTCAGATGAGTCAATATTAGTCAGATAAGTCACGAAAATGTGGGTCTTTGAGTTGGTGTCTTCTCACCTCAGATAGCAATGTGGTACTAAAGAGTTCCCACACCCCTTTTCATATGTGGGCCTTTGAGATTTTTTAGGAATTATTTCTAAATAAATGGGCCAAGCCCATTTACTCCAACATTAGGTAGGATAAAAATTTGTGGTTTACTTATCTGAATAAACACGACGCAAATGAAATGAAATAACGGATACACGTAGGATCAAATATAGTGTAGGAGGTTTGCATATATAGCTTCATAGTGTATTGTTGATAGAATAGCTAGGACAAAGTTGAAATGAATTAGCTAGGTTTGCTTAGATTTCTTCTTCTGCTTTCCAACACATACCAACAGTACATATATATGTGTGACAACAACCGAGTAACCAACTATTTGCACAATTACACTGCACATCGACCTACTACCTGCAAATCAATCGTACATGTACATATATAAGCATCTCCAGCCGGCACTTCAAATTTCTACTCTATAACACTATTCCCTACACACTCTATCCATTTTTTAAAATTTCTTCACACTTTACACTACACTCTAAAAGATTCATTCCCTTCAACAACTACTCTATCCCTAAAATATCAGATAAACGGTGTTATAGAGTGACCGTTAGAGATGTTCAACCAGTGCTCTTTTGTCCATTGCCATTCATATCATAGACATGGACGGATAGCCAATCAGGGACCCACTTCCCCCCTCCTTTAAAACGTGCATGACTCCCTGGAGATTGTCTGAAAGTACAAATTCATCTTAAATCAAATCGAGCTCATGCAAAATAATGTTAATGCTCGTCTCCTTACTGCAGAAAAAAGAAGAGTTGAAGAGAAAGCAGTTCTTGCTTGGTGAGCCCTTGGAAGGATCGAGCTATATATTGTGTTGATATATGCTTCATTCATAAGGAGAAATCAACCTACTTAATTACTGGGACGGGGCTATTTTAGTTGCCCCGCGTGTGCAAGGTAATGCTTAGCCTACAATCTCTCTAATCGTTGTCTTTCTCACAGTTATTTTATAATTTTATAATTTTTACTGACCTTTTTTTATTATTGTTCTGATTTTTGTGATCTTGATCTGTTTTCCACGGTTATCTGCAGGCACCATGATTATACGTATCGTTAGGTTTGATCATGATGGAACTTAGTTATGGTTATGGTGACATGCATGCAGATCGTACAAAATATATATGAGACCTCATATCGTTGTGATTACAACTTTAAGCAACCTCAGCAATGTGATCCCTGCATAGAAAATTCCTAATGGTGATATCATTGATAGGGCAATCAAAAGCGAGGAACGGTGTGAAGAAACCATATCATCTACAACTGGTCGCGAGCCAACGTGATACTACCTGCTACTACCTTCAAATAGATAATGATTTTGTTTCTTCAAATAGATCATGTTATGTACATTAATTTTACAACGACATCTCGCATGGCCATTGCCTCGACATTATTCTCTCGCTGCTGTGTCACCTCACCTGCCGGCTTGAAGTCGTATGAGGATACAAACCAAAAGCTCTTCCCAAAATATCAACACGAATTATATCAATAAAAAAGTTGGATAAGAGCTAAAAATTTCCCAGCTAATTCACTGAATTAAGAAAACAAGCATAATTGCAGTGATTTGTTTAGCATTACAATAATAGAGGTGAGGAAACTACATTCTTTTTAGGGAAAATTGATAGCAGGGCACTACAATTAGACGACTAGAACTCCTACCCGGCTACACACTATCTTTTCACACTTTTCATACCTAGGATGTGATACACTTTTATTTGATGGCTATTTGCCTCATCACTTTTTGTATAGGGCTATTTGCCTCATCGCTTTTTGTATACTATCTTTTTGAATTATTTATAATATTTTAAACTCATTTGATTTAGGCATTTCATATCCTAAAATATTAGAAGAGCTGAATAAAGTTGTATTTGGCACCTTATATTTTTTAGGTTTTTTATTTGTTTTGAATACTTTGATTGATGATAGTATATGAAAGTGACAAAGTGTGATGGGACAAATGACTATCAAATAAAAGTGTGTGACAGCCTTTCCGTGTGAAAAGATAGTGACCAAAAGCACTGGCCACCAAACTTCAGTGCTCTACAACCCAATGTCCCTTCCTTTTATGTTGTGAAGTGTGCGTGGTCTGTTCTTGATATGAAAATATCATAAATTCCCGGAATACACAACTATCTAGGATTTTTTATTGCTCTCAAAATAGTACAAACCACCAGGATTTAGTACAACTTTTGATATATTTTTTGTGCTAGTGTATTTACTTTTGAACTAGAGAATTTTCTAGTAGTTTAATAAATCAAGTAATTTTTGGAAAAATGGTATTAGATTTAGATAATGGAAGAAATTTATAGAAACCTTGAAAAATAGGAGAAAGTTAGTTTTGAATCTTAAATCTTAAATTTTAAATAATGGGTGAAAATTTATAAAAATGGAGAAAAAATTATATTCATTTTGAAAGTTGCTAGGAGGTCTGTTTCGAAATTCGAAACTGAAACTTTGCGAAAAAAGTCTTATGAATTTTAGGACTGGAAATCCGAGGACGTGACATGAAGACTACGTACTTTAATTTTTTCCACTAAATGGTTACATCATTATTTATAAACAAGCAAGCTGAACAATCCATATTGCTAAATGGTTGGCCTAGGCTAAAGACTGGTTATGAATTTATTTGAGCTGAAAAGCTACTTCTGAATTTAATCTGAAAAGTTGTAGGTCCTCAATAAGGAGTTTCTATGGGCTGAAAAAATAATTAAAAATTAGTTCTGAGGGCTTCGAGGAAAAACACTAAGGGCACTCCCAACGCATCCTAGTTAGCCGTCTCTATAAGTGCCAACTAGGATAAAAAATGAGATGGATGATTAGTTAATGGGGTGAGAGAAAAGCATCGCCTCTTATTTAGGAGACGGTTTTTATCCGGTTTTCAAGGCTAAAGAAAGAGTAAAAATTAGCATTCGGAAGAAATCACCGTTTCTTAATCCCTCTGCACGGATCGGGTGCGGCCGCCTTCCATTCATTGTCCACGTATGTGTGTTTTTTGCTTGATGCAGAAGATCTATACGCTATTTGGCCACATGCTGTGCTAATTAATATTAGAGACAATGGACAGAAACTGCCGACTGGGATGGTCGTCTCTAAACAATCATTTAATATATTCTTTTACCTCCTAAAAACAGCTAAAGAGACGGTGTATTGAGAGTGCCCTAAGATCTAAAAAAAAGGCTACAAATGTTTGGCTTGCACAAAATAATAAATATCTCGTTTCTAATTATAATCTTATTACAAGAGATGAGCAAGGTGGCCGCTAGACAGAGATTAGGCGTTAGACACTGTGCCGCTGCTCGACCAGTGCTATCCTCCCAGCGACCAAGGATCAAGAGAAGTAGTGATCATTTTGGAATTAACTTTCATGTGAATTTAATCTGAAGGCCTTAATCAAATTGCATTCTTCCCTCCACACAATCATCGGATATATGTCTGATTTTACAAGCAGGGTTGCCCGCCGTCGGTTATAATAGTCCACGGTGGTGGTGATGATACCGTGGGCTTGCGGTTGTGGCTGACGCATCAGTGACACTGTATACACTTTGCTCAGAGCAAAGGACAAAAGAGTCATAAGACGTTGAAGCTTTACCCAGGCCGGAAGATGTGCCATGCTTTCACCTCTACTTCAACATTAACATTGTATTTTCGGACATCATTAAATGTGACTTCACGATCGAGAGGGCATTGGTTTCATAAGACTATCTCCAAACCATTTTCCCTTCATTTCCTTCTCTTCCTCATATTCGTTCCCTTTATTTTCTACCATCTCCAACAGCATCCCTTCAAAGAAAATAATATAGGGAAAGGAGAAAGAATCCCTTCTTAGAGGGAATGGAGAAAGAAATCCCTTCACGAAAAGAATACTAAAAGGAATCTGTTGAAACGCTAAAGGGAACGGAAATCCATTCGCAACAGAAATTGGGAAGAGGAAGAGAAAGGGTTGGAGATAGTCTAACGTCTAAACAATCTCCGTGTGCTCTCTTTGCCGAAGAAGTAGTAAGTAGTATTACATGGCCCTAGGTAGTTATTGGAACAATTGCACCTGAATGGTTCGGCTTCAAGAAACGAGAGCATTTGGCTTGATAGGATTGTAAGAGCATTATAAGAAACCAGAAACGACTGTTCTACGCAGGTAGCGTTGTATATATTTGATGCATATTTATATGGTTGGATGAGTTGTCGTAAATGAGTATGGATTTTGCTCCAGTCCAGGCGATTGCGCTCACCTGCGCCGTTGCTGACGAGCTGATTACTTATGTCTTTTTTTCCCCTGATAATAGAAGTTTGCTTTTCTCCTAAACTACCCGATCATCCCGATATAGCCTCTTGAGTCGGTCCATTTTGTTTGACTTGTTTTCGTAGAACTTTAGACGCACCTTTGAGATTAAAAAAGAAAAAAAAATATTTGTATTTTAAAAAGGAAAATAAGATAAATAGTAAAGAACATAGGTATCGAGGGGACAGAAGCATCCCACTTAACATTGGTGTTGATTGCTCGACGTATTGCACAAAAGTAGGGGAGATTCTTTTGGGTTTGCGAGCTGTACAGGGAGAAAGAGGATCCGTCACCAACAGCTACCGTTGACCAGTTTGTCTAATGCACACTAATTAGGCCCGACTTAGAAAGGAAATAAATTTTGGTATGATTTACATCTTTTTTGGGATACAAACCTGCTGAATTTGAATTTGTACGTACGTAAAATTTGAAATTTACTCTCTCTATATATATAATCTCTCTCTATATAGAGAGAGAGTTGTGCTCCGTCAGTCGCGACAGTCGCGGCGTATTTTATAAAATCGGTGATCGAATTTGACGATCCGAACCGACCATCTCCTTCATCCCACTGAAATCTCACTGCCGACAAAATTTCATATTTTTTGATTTTTTTTTACTTTTTTCATATTTTGAAATCCGGGATTATTTGAGGGTTCATGACTAATTGGATCATAGATTTTCAAAAATACGAAAAAAAGTAAAAAAATCAAAAAATGTGAAATTTTGTCGATAGTAAGATTTCAGCGAGACGAAGGAGATGGTCGGTTCGGATCGTTGAATTCGATCACCGATTTCACAAAATACGCCATGACGATGAGAGCATATATATATATATATATATATATATATATATATATATATATATATATATATATATATATATATATATATATATATATATATATATATAAGATATTAGGTGCTAGCATGCTAACTTTAACTATCAGCCCTTGGATCTATCATGTATGGCTGAGATTAGCAGAGGTAGAAACCCACCTTGCCACTTAAATCTTTTTTAGAAAACCTCTTAGAATTTATTTCCTCCTTAGAGTTGGATAGAGGTCCTCCACATTCCTTGATCTGGACCACCCACACACAATCCAATGGTTACTATCTTGAGTTATCATATTAGCACCCAATTAGGCATTAGCACTATATATATATATATATATATAGGAATAATATATAAGGCTCCATGGAGCCTAGGCTCTATGATTCGTTACCATTAGATGTGTCTTAAGATTCGTGTTGTTTGGTTATTATACTTTCATATACCCATTAAAGAAAATATTTGAGACATCAAACTCTGAAAAAAGTTGAGTTAAACTTCAGTTTGAATTACATTTAATTATACTTCAAACTAGTTCAAACTATACTTGAAACTAGTTTAAACCGAGTTTGAATTTAATTTTTTTGAAGTTTCATATCTGAAATACTTTTTTTAGTGGATATGTGAAAGATATACACGTCAAACATCACAAATCTCAATGCACATCATAGCTATTTGAATCATGGAGCCTAGACTCCATGGAGCCCCAAACAGCTTCCTATATATATATATATAGGAAGCACATTTGAAACTCCATGAGTCTAGGCCCATGATTCATTATCACTAGATGTGCTTTGAGATTCGTGTTGTTTGGTTATTATACTTTCATATACCCACTAAAGAAAATATTTGAGACATCAAACTCGAAAAAGTTGAATTGAACTTCAATTTGAACTACATTTAACTATACTTCAAACTAGTTCAAACTATATATCCAACTAGTTTAAATTGAGTTCAAATTTAATTTTTTGGAGTTTCATATCTAAAATACCTTTTTAGTGGATATGTGAAGATATACACGTCGAACATCACGAATCTCAATGTACATCATAGGTTCAACCATGAGCGCAGACTCATGGAGCCCCAAACCCGCTTTATATATATATATATATATATATATATATATATATATATATATATATGTGTGTGTGTGTGTGTGTGTTAGTAATGTTGCAAAGAGACGGCCGGTAAGTGGAAAGAATTAATTAAAATTTGAAATCAAAGTGAGATTCGTAGGTACTCTCAGTTGGCTGGTACGTCAATGTTATGGTGAGAGAGACGGCCGGTGACGTTGACGAGATGGAACGGAAGGGCGGCATATGTGAGACGCAGCAATTGTGGCCCATCATTGTCAGGGGCGTTGTACATGATCCTCCTTTTCTTTTCTTTTTATTGTTAGCCTCTGCTTTTATTTCATTCCATGCACATATTAAATACTATTAGGTTAAAGTCGAAACCATACATGGGCTCAGACGGTTGCTCATGACTGCTCTGAACAGTTAGGTACCCTCTATTGCTAGAGGGGGATGGGACGGCGGAAGCACGACAGTGCCATGGTGGTGGCTGTAGGATCGATGGAGGTTGGTGTACGGAGTTAGCATGTGAAAGCCGCTAGAAACAAGGAAGGAAATGTGGTGCATAAGCACCATGCCCGAAAGGAGGAAGGCATGGGAGAGGAGAGAGCGATCGTGCTAGTGGAAGGAGGAGGGGCACCAACGACGGTACGGTCAAGGAGCCACGAAAAGTAGCATGGTGTGCGACGGCCGGCGAGAACACGCGTGAGTGCTTCTGGTGGAGAAGACAGGGGTTGCTTATAACAAAAGTAGGAGAATCCAACAGCCCAAAAAGTCTAGTGAAATAGGGCAATTTCCAATGGACACGTGTAGCCAGTCCCTTTTTTTTTTAGAACTCTCATCGGGGTACAGTTGTAATATCTGTTCAAGTGCGCAACTCATACCTCACACACGCACACACCCACACACACCCCACCCGCGCACAAGACTGAAACTACTCCTGCACATATAGCATTAGAGCACAGAGAGTGAACCATAGTCCCTTAGAACTTTATTCCGAAAATTAAACCCGGCAAGTGTGGCACCCAAGGATCGAACTCGCGATCATCTGAGTGGGCTAGCTGCGCTGAGCTAGCCAACCGAGTGCTGCTCGGTTCGCTGTAGCCAGTCCCTATTGCAATTACCAAAACGGAGCAGTGTTTAGGGGATAAATATACATTGCATTGGTGAGAGTCCACGCTTGCTAAAATAGATGGATGGGTGGATGACTGGATCTGGGCTGTTATCATCCAAAAAGTCCAGGGATATCGGACGACTCCATCCATATATTTAATTCAAAGGAGATATATCTTATAATAACTGGCTGCTTCAATTCATTTGATTCTTCAAATCCCGACTTTCCTGAGCTAGCTCATCTCGCATCTCTCCCTCCCTCCTCTGCACGGCTGCACCAGGTCTTCTTCCTCCTCCTCCTCAGCTCTTGATCTTGCTGCGCCGTGAGAGTGAAGCGACGTGATCATGAGCGTGGAGCATGGCTACGTCGGCGGCGAGCATGAGTATGAATACCACGAGGAATTCGTGGAGAACTCGCGGGGCATGAAGCTCTTCACCTGCAGATGGGTGCCATGCAAGCGCCGCCACATCAAAGGCCTCGTCTTCCTGTGCCATGGTACGTCCCTCCTCCGGCCATCTCGGTCGATCGATCTAGCTCCCTATCCCGACGGCGACGATGCGTATTGCAGGGTACGCGGTGGAGTGCAGCGTGACGATGCGCGGCACGGCGGCGCGGCTGGCCAGGGCCGGCTACGCCGTGCACGGCGTGGACTACGAGGGCCACGGCAAGTCGGAGGGGCTCCAGGGCTACGTCCCCTCCTTCGACGACCTCGTCGCCGACTGCGACGACGTTTTCTTCCGCCGCGCCGAGGAGGCGCGCCCGCCGCAGCTGCCCCGGTTCTTGCTGGGGGAGTCCATGGGCGGCGCCGTCGCGCTGCTCCTCCACCGCGCGCGCCCCGTCTACTGGAGCGGCGCCGTCCTCGTCGCGCCCATGTGCAAGGTCCCAACTCTGCAGCCTCCACTTGATTAATTAATTAATTAATTTGTTTGATACCATTAAAAATCAAAAGTTTCGGAATATACCATCATATCCTAGTGGTGTAGATATATAGGAGATCCTACCTATCGATGACACCGAATGATATATTTCAAAACTTTGATCTCTCAGATGATATGAAACGAATTTTTCATTAATTATAGTACACCTCCATCTTCAGGCCGCAACTTTAGATTGTTTGGTTAATTTAGTTAGAGATCGATCGGGATCCGCATGTTTAATTTGCAAGGCCCCTTTTGACCCGGCGTCCGGGCCGTTGCAAAGATGATGCATGCATGTGTGTGTTCTTTAGTCGTTAACTACTCTACATGCACTTAATTACTTCCGTCCTTGACCCGGCCTTAGTCACATATATATGTCTCTCTCGTTACCACTTCCTTTCAACTATTTAAATATTCGATTCAATACTCGTGTGCCCCTTTGAACTGTTTAAATATTCGATTCAATACTCGTGTGCAATTGCGCTTCGGTTTAATCCTAAATATGCCACTTAGTAACTTCTCCCTTCTATGTTATCGTAATTACTAAAGTGACATTGGCAAAAATTTATCATTTTTTAATATGTGTAAACGTTTCAAAGAACCTCAAAAATCAATTTATCAATTTTTAATATGTGTAAACATTTCAAAGAACCTCAAAAAATCACAGTAATATCAAATATGTAACAATTCTTTATGTGCATTTTTTCCCTAATTTTTAAAATTAAGGTTTTATGTTAAAAATTTTCTAAACGTAAATTGAATATAAAAACTTTTGTAAAAATAACAAAATAATATAGATTGAAAGTATTGAATATTTGATAATACGGTGTTTTTAGGATTTTTTGGTATTGTTTATACAACTAAGAAAAATGTTTTGGTCAATGGCAGCAATAATCAAGAAATTACGATGACAAATAGGATATAGGTTACTAAGTGATGGCGCGTAAGGGAGAATCGGACTCTGCAATGGCATATAAAAATTTTTCCTTAAATTTAACTCTAGCTAGTGTTTTACCTTATATTATTCCTATGAAGTTTCGAGAAGTTTTAAACCTAACCCAAGCCGAATCAAACATGGAGGGCATTATACTTATCGGCATAAAATTGGATTAAATCTATATCTTGAAATTTGTCATTTTTATACAAACCATATGTTGTAGCACTTTGTAACTATTTTTTAAAAAACTTTTAGTGGTTCTTCCCAAAGATCCCACTTTGTAACTATTTTTTAAAAAACTTTTAGTGGTTCTTCCCAAAGACCCATAACTGTTTTTAATATATTTTTCAATCTCTCTAAGTCTCTTTTCGAGGGTCCTCAGATTATAATCTACGATAGCTTTTTAGCTACAAAGAACAATATGACCTGAATCGAACATGGCTATTTGGCTATTCTTCCACTTCATATAGGAACTGAATTGTTTTACCTGATATTATTCCTATGAAGTTCACATACTTCAAACATACCCTAAGTGTATTTACATCCTACATGGTGAAGGGGAGATATCGACCCCGATTTTCATGACGGAACATATACAATTTTTTTAGCATACAACAGATCCCACTTCATTATTACACAGGTACAAGCACGACCAGAAGCTAACATCAAAAACTAACAGTCCTCCTAGCAAGCATCCAGAACATAAACCAAAAGGACTAGACAAAACACCAATTACCTGCACAGAATGCCAACTATCTTCTGGGGGCAACTTGCTAGCTAGCAGTCACCTATGTGGTGCTAGCGTTTTGGCAACTGTCTTATGAGAGCGACTCCCTGGCAGTCGCCTATGTGAGTTAGCCAAAACACATTTTCAGCCTGCCAAATTTTAAATTTCATTGTCACTGCCCATCGATATCACGAGAAATTGATCTGTATCTTCCTAGGAGTGTGTGTCTATGTGGTGCTAGAGCATCCGTAGCAGAAACCCTATAGTAGTATAGAAATAGAGTTTTAGATATAGAGTTTCTGATGGAAGGAAGGAATCTTTTAAGGTGTAGTGTAAAGTGTGATGGAATTTTAGAGTAATGGAGAGAGAAAATAGGAATAGAGCTTCTGGTGTGGATGTTCTTAAAGGTGTGGCAACTAATCATGGCGCGCAGATCGCGGAGGAGATGCGGCCTCACCCGGTGGTGGTGAACGTGCTGAAGGCGATGACGAGCATCATCCCGACGTGGCGGATCGTGCCGACGGCGGACGTGATCGACGCCGCCTACAGGACGCCGGAGAAGAGGGAGGAGATCCGGAGCAACCCCTACTGCTACAAGGGCAAGCCGCGCCTCAAGACGGCGTACGAGCTGCTCAGGGTCAGCCTCCACGTCGAGGCCCACGTCCTCCCGCAGGTACCTCCTCCTCTCTGCACCATTCATTGCCTCGTTGAACTGCATCCATCCATCCTTCTCCACTGTTGAAGTGGGCGACACTCAATTCTGATTCTGACGCACACGAGTGGTTGGTGTCTTGGTGATGGCCGATCGGGCAGGTGTCGCTGCCGTTCCTGATCGTGCACGGCGGGGACGACAAGGTGACGGACCCGTCGGTGAGCGAGCTGCTGTACCGCTCGGCGGCCAGCCAGGACAAGACGCTCAAGCTCTACCCCGGCATGTGGCACGCCCTCACCTCCGGCGAGTCGCCGGACAACATCGACACCGTCTTCCGCGACATCATCGCCTGGCTCGACAACAGGTCCTCCGCCCCCGCCATGGACGAGCAGGAGCAGAAGGCCAAGCACGACGATGGCCACAAACAACACAACTCCGGCTGCTAACTCGTGATAGCGACTCATCACTCAGTTGTTACCTACATGCCTGAGACACAAATCAAGCAATGCATGCACCTTGCAAGTTACACTATACTCTTACCGTTTATTATTATAGGACGTATTTTAATTTTAAAAAGTCAAACTTTGTAAACTTTGACCGACAATTAATCAAATTATATGTATCTTTAGTGTACAAAAGGCGTATGAATAGATTTCTATTTCAAATTGTTTTTGATACAATATCATTTTGTAGAAGTTGACAATGTATAGTAAGAGAATTTTAACGGGTAAAGTATCCTTCAAACACTTTCTTAAATCAAAATACGCCCTATATAAAAAAACGGATGGAGTACCTGTTTTCTTGTGTATACTCGTCTTGCAATATAAATTAGAGATCGATACAACATCTGATTCAATTAAAGTAGGTTGATGAGAGAGAGAGTTTCTCATGTATAGCCTTGATCCTGTTCCTAAGTGAGGTCAGCAGAAGCAGATAGGGGACGAGTAGAGGTCAAGCCCTCCAATTAAGGACCAAGAGTTGGACATGGGACAAGGGGAGAATTAATGATTTGCCCCTCTCAAAGAATGACAATTGATTATTTGTCACTCCTCGTATCAATAACATGTAGCTCAATTACCAACTCTAAAGATTGGTAAATCATTAAAATATTATTCCCCATGCCCATTATAATTAAGGGAACGACTAGAGCACGACAGACTGTGGGAGACCAATCTAGGGTACAACAAATGGAAAAATAATTTGGCGCAGGTGTTTGCCTTGTGTAGACTTGCATCCGTCTGGCTCGGAGCGCACACATGTATTGTAGGTCGAGGCCCATGTGAACGGTAAGGGCATTTGCCTCGTGCATACTCGCACCTAGCACGCATTTGGATTGGACCGCGTGGGTGTCATTGTGAACGGTGAGGGAATTTGCCTCGTGCATACACGCACCCAGCGCCCATGTTTAGCTTAGGCCATGTGGGTTTTTGGTGGGCCGCGGTCTACAATGAACGGTGAGGTGCTCCAGTACAAGTTCCAATCATTTTGACAAGTTCTTAGTATAATTGGATTTCAGGTATCATTAAGTATTAAGCATCGTTGAGTATCATTGAGTATCAGATATGATCCAGTATTGAGTAACATGAGGAAGTATCATAAAGTATCGTTGAATATCGAATATCATCAAGTATTGGGCATTCGTGAGCACGGCATCATAAGTATCGTCATGTGTTAAGTCAAATTATCGTTGAGTATCAAGGGTATCGTGAAGTAACGAATTGGGTCTCATCAAGTATGTCGAGTACCATCGAGTATCGTAGAGTATCAGGTATTGTCGAATATCAAGGGTATTGTGAAGTATCGGATTGGGTATCGTCAAATATTAGGTCGAGTATCGAGTATCGTCTAGTATCCGGCATCATTGAATATTATCGAGTATCGTTGAGTATCAAGTATCGTAGAGTATCAGGTGTCATAAGAAAGTATCATCGAGTATCGGATATCGTTAAGTATCGGGCATTTATAAGCACGGTATCATAAATGTCAGATATAGGTATCATCGAGTATCGGGTTAGCATTGGATGTCATTGTCACAGGAAAGTATCATAAAGTATCGGTCAATATTAAAAATCCTGAAGAAGAATTATACAGTAATACTAAGTATATATCTCATAAGGAATGAGGAAGTATCATAAAGTAGTTGAGTGTTTAAACGGTGTTACCATGTAAGCTATTATCATGTGAGATGCTAGTCGCTAGTCGCTACTACTAATATCTGCTCTATGCATGTCGTACGAGAGATCTTACCAGAGAGAGAGAGATTGTGTGCTTGTGATGTCAGCTAAGTGGAACCCTCCTTTTCTCCGCTCTCATATACCAGCTACCAACGCACAACCTTGTAATGTTAGGTAGGTGGGCCCACCACTCTGCCCTTGCCATGCATGCTAGGCACACATGCCCACTGCTGTGGGAGGTTGGGCATCATATGGTGGGCCCGTCCCTCCGAATAAGATGAACACGTATGAACATTTTTTCCGGTCCTGTTGTAAAGCCACCTAATGGCATTTGGTTTGTTAGATTTTCCCTTAATTAATAAACCAACCCATGTTGATGAATACAAGCATACGAAAAAGGCCAAATTAAGCAAGAAAAACAAAGGCTTATTGACCCAAGAGCCCAATTATACACGCGCACACGTACACGTTTCATCTCAACTTCTAGTGGCCCAATTAAACCTGTAAACTTGTAATTTGTTTTGTTCTATCTTATTAATAAATTAATAAATTGAAGGTAACTCTTCTGTCTTTTTGTTTTTTAAAAAATCAACCGTCACACCAAAGTTTTCAGCTGTTCAAGCAGAGAGCAGTCACAAGCACAATACATGCTAAGCACACATGCAGCTTGCAATTGCATGCATCCCATGGCTCTTATCATGAGCAAAAATCAAAGGATGCATGAACCTAGTTACTCCTTACTGCCGATTCATATACCCATTCCTAGCGACTAAATTAATTAGATGCGTATGCGTAAATCAGGGGAAAAAACTGCCATCTGATTGCAAAGCCGTTCTTTCATGGAACAGAACAAAAAACAAGAAGAATTACATACTCAACACCTTCATTGTATTCCGAACAAAGGGACTCAACTACTAGTAGCAATTAACTACTGTACATATGGTTAACATGTTTGGCAACATAGTTTTTTTATAGTTGTAAAACAAAACTCTAGTATGTAAAAATACCATGGTATACAAAATTTAAAGTGTTTGAATACAAAGCATTGACACAGTTTCATAACTCTATTTTGATTGAAACTATAATTTTTTTAGAGTTTTTGTAACTCCACTCGATGCCTTTTTTTAACTTTAATTGTTGGCTATTGCTGTGGTTGTACTTCTCCATTGTATTTAGTCAAAGTTTTGCATTCATAAACCATAAAAACATACTTGTAGTTCCAAAAAAATCAAAGTTAAGGTGGTGTTAGCTAAAACTATAATTTTGTATATCTATAATGTAAAACTCTCTATATATACTTAAACAGAGCTTTCTCTCACCCTTGACGTCAAACCTGTTAACTCTGCAACGATGGGTTAGTCTAGCGATGTAGAACTGGTACATGAAACAAGTGTCTCCCAATGGCCTCGGAGATGGACGGGAACTTCTTGGCCTCGCGCACTGTCACCAGCAACAACGCCAGCGCGAGCCTGAGCGCGTCGTCGTCGATGGCGTCCGGGTCGTACCTCGAGAGCACCTGCAGTCCTGCACCGCCTCCAGCATGTGCCGCCTCCCGAGCGGCACCGCCCGGAGCCACCCGCGGCCGCCGCGGAAGATGTCGTCGTAGTCGTTCCGCAACTGGAGCCTGGAGGACGCTGCTCGTGGGGACGACGGCCGCGTAGTCCGCGAATGTTGGATTTCCCCAAGATCGGCACACACGAACTCGTGGATATAGAACACAAGAGCTACTAACACACACTTGTATTCTTGTACTTGGCTAACAGAGATTACAAGGAACAACGCTCTTGGAGACGCCCACCGACTCAAGATTATAACGGACTTGAGTATGCGCCGTTCTTCTTATTCCTCGCCACTCTCACACACTCTCTGGCTAACCGGATACAAGAATATATAGATGCAGCTAGCCTACCGAACAGTCACCGCTGGATCCGAATTCTTCGGCATCGTCCACACGCTGAGCCATTCTTCGAGAGCCTTATCTGCTCGTTCCTAGAGACTCGGCCATGCAGTTGCATACTCGTTCATCCGATTGGCTTCTCCTGTTCTGCAAGACTCAGCCACAACTCCATCCATTGCATGCATATCTTTCTATCCTATCCATGCTAATCTCTTGGCTATACTAACGTGCACTACTAACTCCATGCAAGACTAACTAACTAAATACAACTCAACGCACATGCACAGTTCACATCTTATGTGGACATTTATTTAAACAACAAGATTAATACCAACAGCGAACGCGTGCCTGCGGTGGCCCGTCCTGTTGCTGAACGAGACCATGTCGAGGTCGTCGCCGCGGAGGCACAGCGTCGTCTCGTCGTCGCCTTCGCAGTGAAGGTGACCACGAGCTTGAGCGTGTTGTCTTCCAGAATGGGATACAGGCGGGTGTGGTTGGCTGGGCTGTATGGCATGGTAATCAAGATTTTGACCTGGAATTGGAAACTGCCGGGATCATGGTCGCCGGCGGCGGCGGCCGCCGCATGGCTTGAGAGGAATAGGACGAGGAGGAAGAAGAGGATGTTGTGGGAGGTGGCCATAGCTAGGGTGCGACGAGGAAACAGGAAGAACTTGATTTTGCCTGACATAAATATGTGACCAATACACTGAATACAGGTGATCAGCATGAGAGAATAGAGTTAGAGCATGTATAATAGTCCACGTCAGCTATCTATAAGCGCTCTCTAAGGGTTGCCATGTAAAACATGTGATGACGTGGAGAAGAGAGAGCATGTATAGATATTTGAGCTATCTCCAATGTAAGAGTCGACTCTACACAAGAATTAAGAAACTTTGTGCGTGAGAAAACTGCCTATAAAAACGTGAAACCATCTCTACCATTGTATACGTTGTCTCTAGTGCTGTTTCTAGGTGACATGGCAATAGTTAAAGACACCTGATGTCTCAACCATTGTACATACTTTTATGTAGCAAGCAAAATAGAGCTGGGTAGATAGAAGAGAAGAAGCCTCGTTATTTTCAGCTTCAATTTATAATATTATAGTTTGCGGCTAGGAATTTATTTTTTTAGGGCTAAATGCTTTGGCGCTCAGTAGTATGTCATTTTTTAAGATTTTGATGTTCTTATTTAAAATTAATTTTTAATAATTTTTCGATCCTCAAGACCTATATCGAGCGCCTTTTACTTTTGATATAATTATAATCTGCAACCACTTTTTTAACCAAAAAGAACAAAGAAAAAAGGTTTAGGCAGGCCACGTTATTATCATGCAACTTACACTAAGCACACAATATCATCAGCTGTTCACATTTGCTGCAGCTAGCTAGCTAGCGCATGTCATACTGCAGTTTGATGCGTGGGTAGGGCCGTAGCAGCCGCAGCTCAAGTTTCCTACTGTGAAGAGTCTGGTCAATTCAAATGATGGTTCATATAATGTAGTCATGAACTGCAAGATTCAATGGCTAAACATCATGATGGTCGCAGTCTCGCGTACCATTGTTCTCTCCGGATTAAAAATGTATGACTTAAAATTTATCATTTTTACGAATCATACACTTGTATCTATTTTTTAAGATTTTTAGTGGTTCTTCTGAAATATTTAAAAACTATTTTAAATATTATTTTAGCCTCTCCGTGTCTTTTTTCAAGAGATCTCAACTTTTCAGATTATAATCTATCGCAGCTTTTCAGTTAGAATAAGTTGGAATGAATAATGCCAAGCTGTATTACTTACCACGTCGGACGCTCTGCACTGGCTCCATGGCTAGCTTGCTTTTTTTGCTCTGCTGGCTCTCTAGCTCGCTCGCTCCTAGTCACCCCCATTCTTATCCACATAGCTCGTTCCTCTCTTTCTTCCTCCCTATTGTTCCTTCCTCTTTCACACCGGACATCAGAGGAGAGGAGGGGTTTGCAACCCATCCTAGCCGGCCTGCCGGCGTTGCTGGTTGGCGCCATGCTGTCTTCTCTCTCCTTTCTCTCTCTCTATCTCTCTCCAAGAGGCACAACTCATGGAGAGCGATGACGACGGCGAGCTTGTGGGGCGACAACATGGCAGTGCGAGCTCGTGTGGCAACGGTGGCTGCTTGGAAGCCCGTTGGCCCCGTCTTTGGCCGAGCCCCTCCTAAAGCTCGCTGCATGAGCGGGCTTGGTACTCTATTGCAAGGAGCAAGGAGTTAGATAGAGAAGATATACAATGCATTTGGCTTCAAATATCACCCTATTACATATGAAACATGATTTTTGATGTAGTGAAACATGGGTTTGCTTTGGTAAAACATGCGCAAAAAATGTGAAATATTTCTACTTGCTCCTGTGAAACATGTTTTTTCTCTTTCGAAAATTAGTTTTGCTCTGCTGAAATATTGCTTAAACTCTTTTGAAACATGATGTTTGTTCTTGTGAAATATTTTGTTTGTAGGAGGCAAGACATCTTTGAATAACCGCGAGAACATTGCTTCAATGATATTTCATTAGTACTTTGCCATGTTTCATCAGTATTCCAGCCATGTCCCCATGATGGTTTATCAGTACTTTGCTCATGTTTCATCAATACTTTGTCCATGTTTCATCAGGATATTGCTTTGACGATTTCCTGTTGCGCGTGTTTATCGGTATGTGCATCGTGTTTCTTAGGTAAAATTGGATGTTTGTGTAGTATTTCGACCATGTTTACACAGTTTACTGCTTATGTTCCTAATTGAGCATCCAAAAAGTGTCTAATTTTTTCTATAAATTAGACGTTCGATCTCTAGTCAGACCCTTTAAAGAGATTTTGGATTGCAAGGGACAAACTTTTCTTACGAAGGCGAAGACTTTTTGTTGTCATTTTTACCAGGAGCAATTTATAGATCAAAACCAGATAGCAACTTTCCAAGATCTATAGAGAAGAAGCGCATCGATCGACCATGCGGACCAGTTGCATATGGATAAGAGTCTACTCATTAATTCCTAACATACCTTGTTTAGTACATCTCATTGCACTTTTTTGTTTTTTAAGTTGTAAAGAAGAGTGTTTCGAGCATTTGTGCAGTTAGATTTATATCAAAATTTAAAAAACCTTTTGTAGGTGTAAGCTTTAGTATAGTATAAGTTTAATGATATATTAATAACTCCAATATGTGTGATGTGCACCACTATATCTGACACTGTCGTTGCAATTATCTAAATCTCTACCTTCTTATTGGTCGTCGCGTCATTTTTATCGATGTTGGTGCTGACTCGCCGTGCCAACTACGACTCTAGCATCTGGTTCTTCTTTAGCTCGCATACGTGGTGACTCCATTGGCCCTTGTTTTAATAATAATAATAATAATAATAATAACAACAACAATAATAATAATACTAATAATAATAATTTTTAGATAGATAGATACATTACTATTTTTATTTCAAATTTCTTTTTTTCTTTTTTATTGTAGTTGATATGTCTCTTTTCTATCATTTTTATTTTAATTTCGATTGTTTTTATTTTAGTTGATATGATTATTTTTCTAGTCTTTTAGTTGATATGGACTCTTTTTCTCGTTATATTTTATTCTAAAATTTAGTTGGTTTATTATTTTATTGTAGTAGATATTGACACCTTTTCTTGTTTTGTAGTTGATATATAATCTATTTCTATTATTTTTTATAATCAATATTTATATTTTTATTGTATTTAATATAGACTCTTTTCTTGTCTCATAATTGATGCGAACTTCTTTTCTATTGTTTTTATTGTAACTGGTATGGACTGCTTTTCTTGTTTAGTAGTTTATATAGACTCTTTGTATTCTTTTATTATGGTTTTTTGCTATTTATTTTTTTGTAGCAGATATTGAGTACTATTTATTTTAATCTAAGACATTATAATCTAGATCCACTGAAATTGATGGCGTAGTAGATTTTTTCTCTTATTATCATGAAAATTTCTAAAATTGATCTGATGGCTCTGTTTTTGTATACTTTAATAATATGATAGATAGATACTCCATGAGCTTGCATGGTCTTATGAAATAAGATGGAAAAAGAGCAACACTTTTTCCCTTTTTAGTGCAAAGCACCCTATAATATGAAGTTATGGACCATATGTGATTTATCTGTCTCCAGCCTCACCTGGTTGGCATCTTACAGGGCATTGCACAAAACAGCAATGCAATGTGGATTGCCGGCGGACTCTGGAAACATATAACAACGAGAAATTATGTTGAGCAGAGCAATCCTAACGTGAATACCAGTGACAAATATCGCAGATCACTACATCTCACCATTACAATCTGTCATCAATTATTTCAACTCTTAAAAGGGCCTTATGGTGATGGTACGTCACATTCAAATTTTTTTGAATCTTTCCCACCCACAGCCCGCCCCACTATCCTCTCTCTCCACCCTAACCCTAGCAACCTGCCCGCTGCCCCCATCCTCAGTCCTCACTCCCCTCCCCCTCTCTCTCAGCTCATCCCATCCCCCTCGTCCCAGCCGCCACCTCCCTCCCACGCAGCAACCTCTGCGCGCCGCCCGCCTCCTCCCCCCTCCCCGCGCCGCCTCCTCCCTGCGCCGCCTACCTCTTGGACTCCTGGTCGCTGGGTCGCCGCTGTCCCCACATCGGTGGCTGGCTCGCCGCCGCCCCGGAGACCGGCCTGGTCCCCCGACACCGGTCTGGGTGAAGTAGGGTGATCCACTTCCAGGGTTTCTCTGAGTCGATTCGAGCGCGAAGTTTCATCCTGGTAAGCTCAGCAACGAGGTCTTTAATCCTTGAAAACCTGTGTCGTTTTTGTATAGGCTGTAAAGATTTGGATGGCTTATCCTTACAGGATGATTTCGTCTCTTTGGTGGTTCAGTTCATCGATGAAGCAAACTGACTGTATCTTGCTTCTTTGGGTGTACACGTTTGGATCTCGGAGCTGTGATTCGATCTGTGGAGTTGAAAGAACAGTGTGCTGGGCTTAGTTGCCGTGCTCATTACTGCTATATGCAGAGTGGGAGCGAGATGATGCCTGGGCACAACAGTGTCGATACGGTGGGTGGGGAATTTTTGCTGTGGCGCAGTGAGGACACCATTTTGCCCCAAATCGTTTGATAATTATTAGTCAGCAAGTAAGTTCAGCGAGAGACTGCCACTGGTCTTGCTTTTTTAGTTTTGCGAGACTGGTCCTTCCCTTTTTAATTCAGCGAGAGGGATAATTCACAAGGGGTTACGTTAATTTGTGAGTATCTACGAAGGGGCTCTGTTAATTTGTGAGTTAAGTTGTAGAAAAGCCAGCCTTCCACTTGCAACTATGCTTTCATTGGGATAGTTGGTTAGAAGATCTGGGAACAGATATATATGGAGTTAATCCTTGCACTATTCAGTTATGCTTGAGTGCATATCAGTGCTGTTGAAAGAGGTATATCCGTCACAAGTGAGTTGTGCATTTTTTTCAAATATTGTAGTCTGTACTTTAAATGTATAATTTGTAATGTTAATGGTCTTATTTTCCTAGATGCTATCCGTATCCGAGTGTCCTGTAATTTCATGAAATTTGTGAACTGAAAAATGGAATGAAGTGCTATATCATGTTCTGCTATGAAGAGATGAAATTCATTGAATTATTCGGTTGCGCTGTAGGTTGTTCTCCCTTTAAATATTTGTGTGTGCCCAGTAACATGATACAAGCTAATCCTGGTGATACAACAATAGATTTGGTCTTTGAATTCTTCGGTCAATTCGATACATTGAAATTGCTGAATTTTACAAAGGCACTTGCAAACTTAGAGCAATTTTTTCAGCACATCCGATTCAACTGTTTTTTTCAAATGGCCAATTGGCTGTGCTATGCTAATTGTTGTGGACAAAATATCTTATTACTTTTCACGTTGTCACATTCCATATGGCCGACTCATGTCCTCAACTTCATTTTCATAGACTATGTTATGCTTTTGAACCCTTAGCTCCGTCACCACCGGTAATCACCATCAGAGACTTTTTAATAGTGGAGACGGAGATTCCTTTATATGATTTGTAAGTCATATGACAAGATCCAACTAAGATGAATAGTAAAGCTCACATTTTTCTCTCTTATCTTGAATTAGCTAATGTGTTGTCTGATTAGTTTTCCCCGTGGCAAAGCATAGGCACCCAACTAGTAACCGTACAAGTAGACAAGTAGTGGTCAAAAGACGCATCGTGTGTTCCCAAAGAGAGAGAGAGAGAGACCGATCGTGTGTCAGCCGGGCCTCACACCCGGACCCCAAGCCGTTGGGCACCGTTGGGCTGCAGTGCACTCGCAGGCCCAACGCTGAGCAGCGGGTCGAAGGTCTTTTGGGCCATATCCCCCCAAAAAGCTAGCTCAATGAGGGGTTGCACCCTTACCCTTTTAAACCATACTCAGGCTCTCCCAACTCCCAATGTGGGACTATTCCAACAATCTCCCCCTCACACATTGGGCCGAGAATTGCGGAACCACTTGGGCCACCTAGGCTCTGATACCAATTGTTAGCCGGGCCTCACACCCGGACCCTAGGCCGTTGGGCTGCAGTGCACTCGCAGGCCCAACGCAAAGTAGCGGGTCGAAGGTCTCTTGGGCCATCTCCCTCCAAAAAGCTAGCTCAATGAGGGATGCTCCCTCACCCTTATAAACCATGCTTGTGTCCTCCCCACAACCAATGTGGGACTATCCCAACATCGTGTGGCAGCACATCCTGCTCCCTTGTTACATGCGAAGTCGAACCTCTGGGTCTCTGAACACGCACTCTGTTGTACGCATCGATGTTCAGAAGTGAAACCAGGAAGAGCCGCGACAATCCGCTCTGTTCGGTCAAGGAGGAACGGCCTGTAGCGTCAGAAGGCAGAGCCTTCAACTCTCCCATCCGGCGAGATCCTATGTACTTCTTGAGAACATGTTATTTAGCTCCATTGATTGGAGCATGTTCCTCCCTCAACTACAGCCATAACCCTTGTCCTCCCTGGTCTCAGACCACACGCCACTGCTCCTCTAGGGAGGTATCCAACAGCAAGTTGGCGGGGTTCAGGTTTGTTGACAATTGGGGACTAGATTCCCTGACGAGGCTGCTTCTTTAATGAGAGATTAATTAAATCTCTTTCTAGTAAGGTGTTGCTCTTGAGACGTGATGAAGAGACATGTAAGAAACAAGCAAGGCATTGGTTTTATCCTGCTTTGGACCTCTCGATGTATATATGTTCTTTTTTGTCAATCTGATCCGGTCTCCTTTCTACAATAAAAAAGAAAAGGGTATATATAGGTACTGGATAGCCAACAGCACTAGACTATGATATTAATTATTTTTGAAGAAATTAGCATTGGTTACAAGTAATTAACATAGCCATAAACTCGCACCTCCAGTTAACACCACATTCGGATCGTGGGTAACGGCTCTGTTCACGCCAAAAATTAACTATCAATTAAACACACGTGGGTTTAGGGCTTAGAATCCCTATCAGCACCGAAAGCAAGATTCAAAGCGTGCCAGCCGATTTGATCATGCAATCAACAAGAAAAGACGTAATCAGCTTTCAACTAGCCGATTAGATTTGCATTGTAAGAGATTGCAACACTAAAAAAAAGCCCAAACAGGAGTGAAAGATAAAGAGACTATCGGCTCTGATTAGATATAAACCAATAGACTTAGAGTAACCAATATACTATATAGCCAATGGAATCAACTAAATAGTAGAGCAAGAGGTAAACTGACTATTGGCTAAACCACAAGGCGATCTTACCAACAGAATGAAGGTAAACAGGCTACCGACAAATAGCAAGTTACAAATCGATAGAACAAGGGTAAACAAACAATTGACTAGATTATAAAACCAAACTAGACAATAGAATGAGGATAAACAGACTACCTCTAATGAATTTATTAATCGGTAGAACGAGGGTGAAATCTAACCCTTAGTTAAAACAACGATGCACAACAATATCGACTAAGATAGTATTTCGACCAAAAGCTGATGTAAGCCCGTAGATCAAACTAAATTAAGACAGTAGTTGTTTGTAAGCAACTCCTGATGTGTACCTTGAAGTCGATCGAGAAGAACATAAGCAGCAAGTCGATCGAAGACAAAATACAGCGAAACTACACTACTAAAGAAATGGCCTTTCATACCGCAAGACAAAGAATATCGGTTATGCATGAACCGGATCGACGATTACATCGGTCCGGTTCAACGGTTCATCGATGCGAGAGGAACATCAAGATGGGTGAAGACACCAACCGGTACTAATGTTCTAACACCCATGCCGGTTGGTGTAACCAACCGGTACTTAGCAGTTAGTAGGCGAGTGCGCTCGCAGTGCGGTTGCTTACACCAACCTGCATCGATGTTTCTAAATATCAAGACAAGTTGGTGTAACCAACCGTACTAAGCAAAGCTAGCTGCGGCGGAGTTCTTAGTACGGTTGGTTACACCAACTATCATCGATGTTTCTAACATCAAGACAAAGTTGGTGCAACCAACCGATACTAAGTAGCCTTATTTGAACCCCGCCTACTCGGCTAGCCCCACACTCTTCTTCTTCCTAGCTTCCACCTCGGCTTCAGTTCATCCCTGGTTTTCTTCAGTTCCTAAATTTTTGCAGTTCCTTGGTTTTTCTTCGGTTCATTATAACTTGTTTTTATTGATTTCGCAATTGATTTTGCAGTTCTGCATTGGAATTTGCTTTGTGTGTTTAATCACATTTGACTGCATTAGAATTTGCCGTGTGTTTAATGGATCCGACCTTCTATCTTCCCCTCCCCTATATTTTCCCCCTCCATCCACATGGAGAACAGTACCGCACCATTTCGATCTTCTCTCCTCCGCCGCAACCGCCCGCATTCCCTCCGCCATGGTTCGCCGCCTTAAGACCTGCAGGTTGAATTGCAATCCCCATCCTCCGCTACAACCTCCTGCCGCCAGCGCAGGCCCATCCACCTCCTCCACCCCCAGAGCAGGCCAGTCCACCTCCTCCGCCGTAACCGCCCGCGCCGCCCCATCCACCTCCTCCGCCGCAACCTCGCGCGGCGCCCCGCTCACCTCCGCCAAGAACCTCCCGGCACCAACCTAGAGGAGGCATGCAGGTTTCGACCACGGGCGCCCATCTCTCGGGCGCCACCATATCAACCTCGGTGAGAGGAATCGGGCTGCTGCTGCCGCCTTGTTGCCACCGCCAAGCTTCGAGGATCGGATGCACATGGAGGTGGGGATCCCATGTCGCTTGCGCCTGTCCTCCCCTCGCGCTCGTCTCGCCTCGACGATGACGAAATCGATCGGGAGGCGCTGATGGTGGAGGAGGATGACTAAAATATAGTGGATGTTGTTTAATTATGTATGTAGTTTAATTATGTGATGTAGTGGATCAGTGTTAGTTATTATGTACGTATGTAGTTTAATTATGTATGTAGTTTAATTATGTATGTATGTGATGAACTATTTTGTGATGGAATGGGATCAGTGTTTAATTATGTGATGTCCTTAATTATGAATTATTTGTATCAGTGTGTGATGGGTGATGAAATGGTTATTTGTGAGTGATGGTGATCTATGCAAATGTTCATGAAATTAGTTATGGTGAAATGATGATCTGTGCAATGAATTGTTGATATGTGCAAAAATGTTCATCAACAAATGAATACAAGTATGAATATGTGAAATGGTGATCTGTGTAATGAATTGGTGATCTGTGCAAATGTTCATCAAATGAGTTATGGTTCAGTGTTAAGTCTTTTTCTTCAATTTGAAATGGTGATTTGTGCAAAGAATTGGTGATATGTGCAAATGTCGATTTGCATTGAAATGGTGATCTGGGTGCCCCACCAGTACCGGTTCATAACATGGGCCGGTACAGCAACCCTCGGACAGATTTGGCCTTCCATAACATGGGCCGGCTGAAGAAACCAACCGGTACTGATTCTCTAACATCAGTACCGGTTACACCAACCGAAACTCAGCCTACTTAATACCAGTTGGTTACAAGAACCGGGACCGATGTTAGAGCATCAGTACAGGCTGGTTTCTTAAACCGGTACTAAGCAGCCTTATTTGAACATCCTCTTCCCCACCTCCTCCCCACACTCTGCCAGATCAAGAACAGTGTAGCGCCGGCCAAGAGCTTCAAGAAAGGGGGAGGTGCTGCCAAAATTTTGGTCATTTTACTCCCAGCCAAGTTAACCAAGGTTAAAGGTTAGTAACATCGTTCCTTACTACATTTGGTGTAAAATGGAGCTTCTTCTTTGCTTGAAATGTGAAGGAAATTTGAGCTTTTCTCATGATTGATGAAAGATTATGAATGTACAGAGCTTGCTTGATCTTTTCATATAGGTTGCAATAACTTGTTGTGTAAGTTTAGAATTTACTTGGATTAAATGTAACTCGCGTTGAATGTGTGGATCTAGCTCAAATTTAGATTTTGGTTCCATCGATCGATAAAGAATTTTGAATCTAGACTTTGATCTACCAAGTCTTTGTTGTTAGGTGTGGATCTAGCTCAAATTTATGTTTTGGTTCCATCGATCGATGAAGAATTTTGAATCTAGACTTTGATCTACCAAGTCTTTGTTGTTAGGTGTGGATCCAGCTTAAATTTAGGTTTTGGTTCCATCGATCGATGTAGAATTTTGAATCTAGACTTTGATCTGCCAAGTCTTTGTTGTTAGGTGTGGATCTAGCTCAAATTTAGGTTTTGGTTCCATCGATCAATGAAGAATTTTGAATCTAGACTTTGATCTACCAAGTCTTTGTTGTTAGGCATGGATCTAGCTCAAATTTAGGTTTTGGTTCCATCGATCGATGAAGAATTTTGAATCTAGACTTTGATCTACCAAGTCTTTGTTGTTAGGTGTGGATCTAGCTCAAATTTAGGTTTTGGTTCCATCGATCGATGAAGAATTTTGAATCTAGACTTTGATCTACCAAGTCTTTGTTGTTAGGTGTGGATCTAGCTCAAATTTAGGTTTTGATTCCATCGATCGATGAAGAATTTTGAATCTAGACTTTGATCTGCCAAGTCTTTGTTGTTAGGTGTGGATCTAGCTCAAATTTAGGTTTTGGTTCCATCGATTGTTGAAGAATTTTGAATCTAGACTTTGAAGAATTTTTAAATAAATTTAATATTGGTTTAATTTGAAATTTGTGAAATATTAAAAAATTCATTATTGAAAAATGAGCTAATAGCTGCCTTGATGTAACATAATGTAGATGGACCGGCGATGGATGTATATGGACCGACGCACCCCGGAGTTCTTGCAGGGTTTGAAAGCTTTTCTTTGTGCGGCCGATGCATACACGAAGTCAGGCTACATATGTTGTCCATGCATAGACTGCAAGAATGAGAAGGAGTGGCCAAAATCCAGCCACCTTCACTTCCATTTGCTCTCAAGAGATTTCATGCCAAACTATACCTGTTGGACCAAGCATGGTGAAGAAGAGACTATACGAGAAGATGGTGAAGAAGAAGAAGATCAGGGGGACAACAATATCCCCGATGCTGGCCAACACAGTTTTTTCGAAGACACATTGGGGGAGTTTGGCGATGATAACCTAGAACAGATGCTGCTTGATGGAGAGGGAAAATACACCGATGAAAGACATTACGAAAAGTTCCAGCGCCTATGGGAGGACCACAAAACACTATTGTACCCAAACTGCCGACAGGGCTACAAAAAATTGCGCACCACGCTAGAACTCATGCAGTGGAAGGCGACTAATGGATTGTCTGATAAGGGATTCGACGAGTTGTTATGCCTCATAAAGAAGTTGCTTCCAGAGGGTAACATGCTGCCTGAAACGACGTACGACGCCAAGCAAGTTGTCTGCCCTTTGGAGTTGGAGGTACAAAAGATACATGCATGCTGAAACGATTATATCCTGTATCGCAATGAGTACGAGGATTTGGAAGTTTGTCCGGTGTGCAGAACTTCGAGGTATAAAACTAGGCGTGATGACCGAGACGAGGAAGAGGGGCAGCGTAAGAAGAAGAGATCCCCCGTTAAGGTGGTCTGGTATTTTCTTATAATCCCCCGGTTGAAGCGTTTATTTACGAGCAAAGCGCATGACCAGATGATGCGCTGGCACAAAGAAGATCGTAAGGACGACGGAAGGCTAAGGCACCCCGTTGATGGCTCCCAGTGGAGGAAAGTCGATAGAAAATACCCGGACTTTGCTGAGGATGCAAGAAACATAAGGTTTGTGTTGAGTACGGATGGGATGAACTCGTTCGGCGAGATGAGCAGCAGTCACAGCACTTGGCCCATGACTCTATGTATCTACAACCTTCCTCCTTGGCTGTGTATGAAGCGAAAGTACATTATGATATCGTTGCTTATCTAAGGGCCGAAGCAACCTGGAAACGACATCGACGTGTACCTCAAACCGTTGGTGAAAGATCTGCTAACGCTGTGGACCGATGGTGAACGTGTATGGGATGAGTACAAAAGAGAGCACTTCAACCTACGTGCATTGCTATTCGTAACCATCAATGACTGGCCTGCACTTGGTAACCTGTCAGGCCTATCTATCAAAGGATATAAAGCCTGCATCTAGTGCTTAGAGGATACGGACAACAAGTATCTGAAAAACTCCCGAAAGGTCGTGTACATGGGCCACCGTAGGTTCCTCCATATGAAGCACCCGTTACGACGGACGGGTGAGAATTTTGATGGGACAGAAGAAAAACGTAAGAAACCCCTGCATCGCAGTGGGACACTTATATTTTCTCTGGTAAAGGATCTGAAAGTAGTATTTGGAAAGGATCCTAGTAGCAAATCTGTCCCGACTGAATAAGGTCATACGAAGCCCAGTTGGAAGAAGAAGTCAATATTTTGGGATTTACCATACTGGAAAGTCTTAGAGGTCCGCCACTCATTGGACTTCATGCATATCATGAAGAATGTCTGCGTGAACCTGCTAGGCTTTCTAGATATGTACGGTAAATCAAAAGATACACTTCAAGCACGAAAGGACCTGCATCTACTGGGACTCAGGAACGACCTATATCCGGAAAAGAGAGTGAAAGGACAACATTACCTCCACCCTGCGAGCTACACTTTGAGCAAGGAAGAGAAAAAAAATGATTAAGTTCTTGAACAGTGTGAAAGTCCCTTCTGGATACTCCTCGAACATAAGGAGACTCATCAACACGAAAGAGAATAAAATAGTACACCTGAAATCACATGACTGTCACATGTTGATGAGACGGTTGCTCCCAGTGGCGCTGAGAGGTATTCTGCCGGACTGGGTCCGAGGGACAATCGTAAAGCTATGCTCGTTCTTCAACGCGGTGTTGCAGAAGGTCATCGAACCACAGAACTTATCTAAGCTGCAGGATGACGTGGTCGATAGTCTGGTCAGCCTTGAGATGATCTTTTCTCCGTCTTTTTTTGATATTATGGTCCATCTCATGGTCCACATTGTCAAAGAGATAGAAATTTTCGGACCCGTGTTCCTGCATAGTATGTTCCCTTTCGAGAGGTACATGGGTGTACTAAAGAAATATGTTTGTAACCGGTCTCGTCCAGAAGGCTGCATTGCACAGGGTGTTGGCACAGAGGAGGTGATTGAGTTCTGTGTCGACTACATTGATGAGCTAAATCCGATTGGCATCCCTGTTTTACGCCATGAGGGGAGGCTACGAGGAAAAGGGACTCTAGGGAGGAGAGAATTCTTTAGCGACGATCTACTTTCATTTAAACAAGCACATTTCATAGTCTTGAAACAAGCAACTGTAGTGGCTGAGTTTATCCATGAAAATAAGATGATTCTACGTGACCAATACCCAGAGAAGTCAAAAAAGTGGATCGCACTAGAGCAAATGGATCGTTTCGGTGGTTGGTTACAAAGCAACTGATGGGCTCCCGGACAGACAATGAACAGTTGAAACTCTTGGCTCGGGGACCATACATGACAATCGTATCATTCCATGGGTATGAGATAAATGAGTACACATTTTACACCACTGCTCAGGATAGCAAGAGCACCAACCAAAACAGCGGCGTCCGTATAGACGCCTTGGACAAAAATAGAAAGATGGACACCTACTATGGTTACATAGAGGATATCTGGGAGCTCGAGTATGGACATTTAAAAATCCCTTTGTTTCGGTGCCAATGGGTCAAATTGACAGCCGTTGAGATCAACGAATACGGTATGACAACCGTGGACCTCAAGCAAGTGGCTTATAGGGACGAACCGTTCGTGCTCGCAAATGATGTGACACAGGTATTCTATGTGATGGACATGAACAGCAAACCGAAAAAGCAGAAGAACAGGCCTACTAAAAGCAAGAAGCAGAAGGACAAGCCTACCGAAGATAACAAGCAGAAGCAGAAGACTAGCGATCAGCCAAGGTGCCACGTGGTTCTTCCAGGTAAAAGAAAAATCGTCGGAATTGAGGACGTCACAGATGAAGAAGAGTACAATCAGTTCGACGAGCTACCTCCTTTTATGGTAGACGTAGACATTACTGTCTTGAATGATATAGAGGAATCCCCCTATGTATGACACGATCATAATGAAGGATCACTTGTAAAAACAAAGTATGTTATCTAATAAGTCGAACCGTGTTATATAAACCTGTGTATGAATTATGATTTTTTATTAAGCAAGGAAGCAACAATTGAATTTATATAACAAGGTGAAAATCTGTATTAAGATGGTTGGAAAATAATAATGCAAAGAATATATGAATTTTTAATTTATTTTATTTTTTGAAAATCATTTTAGTGTGGAATAAGTATGATTTATTATTTTTTAGTAAGCAATGAATCAATAATTGAATTTATATAAAAGGTGAAAATTTATAATAAAATTTGAAAAAGTAAAGAGATTTCAAGGCTCCCATCAGTTTTCTATAATTATCGAGAAATTAATGGCAAATTAGTACCAATGACATGTGGGACCTACCAGAGATGGGCCCATATGTCAGTGAGCTCATCCCTTTCTTCTAAGAAGGGTACAAAAAAGATTCGTGCCATGTAGGACCGATCAAAACCCCCTCCTCTCCCCTGGCTAGCACAAGGCGCTGAGCTGGCTCTCCGGCGATCACGGGCTCCCGTCTTGGTCACGGGTTCGAGCCCTGCTCGCACCGCTGTTTTATTTTTGGTGTAATCAGTCGGGACTAAGTGAGCATTCAGTCCCGGTTTGTTACACCAACCGGGACTGATTCCCCCATCACATAAATTCGAAAGCACGAAGGTGTATTCCAGCAACTTCCAATGTGATTTTCTTTAGTATCATAATTTATAGTTTATACAGAATGTTTTATACTTTTGATTTTTAATTTTTGGTACATGAATGTATTTGTGAATAAATGTATAAAAATTTGTAGAAAATAGTAATAGGCTCAAAAATGTGAGGACAAATCTTATGGGTCCAAAAACAACGTATATTACAGGAAATGTACATATATTATACCATTATAATAATTTACAAATAATGGTACCTGTACAATGTCCCACGGGTTACCACAAAAGATGCTAAAAGCTAATTTCTAATAATATACTAATTAACTAATTAATTTCTATTATTAATAACTAGTCGTCGTCTTCGTCGTCGTCCTCCTCATCGTCGGCGTCGGCGCCATCGTCGGAGGCGGCGTCGTCGTCGTCCTCCTCCTCCGGATCATCGTCGTCCTCCTCCTCCGTGACGACGTCCTCGTCGTCAAAGTCCTCCTCGTCCTCGTCGTCGTCGGACAACTCGTCCAACATCGAGAACTCCGTTGGGTAGAAGACGGACTCCTTCCTCGGCCGGTTGCGACGAATGCGCTTCCGAGGGGGACTCTCGTCCTAGGAAGACGGCAGCGGCGGTTGAGGCAGATTCAAGAGCGGGCAAAGCCGATGATGGTGGTGGGGTGGAGTTCGAGGAACAGGAAGAGGCAGAGGAAGAAGACATGGATCGAAGAGGCAGAGGCGCGCGGCAGAGGAAGACGGTTAATTAGGCAGAGAGGAAGATCATCGGTTTTATAGAAGAGGCCGAGGAAGACAAAGAGGCAGATGTAACATCCTCATTTTCAGAAAATAAAAACTCTTAGCATGGCATTTAGCATCTCATATGCATTGCATTGCATTTAAAAACAATTAAAAATAAAACTAATAAAATGAGAATGTTACCTGTTAATTAATAATTTTGCAAACTAAAATATGTTTGTGCAAATAATTATTAATTTATAAAATATATTGTATTTTGGAAGTTTAAAGGATTAATAAACCAGAAAAATTAATTTTTATTAAAAATCCTCCCTCGGCCCACCTGCCATTCTCTCCTTTCTTCCTTCTTCTCTCCTTTCTCTCCTTCCTCCTCCCTGCTCACGCATGAACACTCCACCTGAACTTCATCTTCCCACCGAGCTCGGTGGCCTTCAATCCGCCCCTAATGGGGTCAAGCACCACCCTAATTGGTGGTAATTGCGCCGCTAACGCGCCTCACCTCCCCTGTCACCTCCTCAAAACTCCAACCCGAGCTCCATCCTTTCCCTTCGTTTCTCCTTCGATTCACCTCGGGTAAGCCGATTTCTTGAATTCCTTCTAGGACGATGTTCCTTGACCTCCTCTCACTTCCCCTCAATTCCCCAGGAAAGCCACCGGAGGCGGCAATTTCACCGCCGACGCCATGACGGTCTCTCCTCGCCACGCCACGCCTCGACTCAATTCCGGCGATTCTCGCGGTGAGTCTCCTCTCCTTCCCCTAGAGCTCCCCTAGGACTAGGCGGTTTTTCCCCGCCAATTTGGCCCTAGGGCGGCCGAGCTCGTCGCCGGCGTGAGCCGCCTCAGCCCGCCGCCGGGCCCTCGCCGCCGGCCCTGCTGCTCCTCCCCGCGCCCAGAGACCACCCCACGGGTCCCCGTGCTCCCGTCCTCCTAGACCTCGCCGCCCCCTGGCCTGCGCCACCTTCAGGCCGCCGCCTTCTCCTTCCTCTCCGGCCTGTCGCGTCATGCCGTTCACCCCCCCCCCCCCGACGCGCCGAGCTTCTCCCCCCGTGAAGCTCCCGGCCCTCTCCCGCCCCTCCGGCTGGGCGCCGCCGCGCCAGAAGCCGTGCCGCGCCGCCTCGCATGCGCTGGCCGCCGCCCGCCCCCCGACCCCTGGCCACTGCGCCCCGAGGTCCTCTTCCTTCCCGCCTCGGCGGCGCCGCCGGCCGGAGGCCGCCGCCCCGAGCCGTGCCCGCCGCCGCCTCCCTGCTCTCCCTCGCTGACCATGGGCCCCTTGAGCCGCTCCCTAGGCTCCTCTCTGCTCAAGCCGAGCCCCTTTTTCCCTTTTTCCAAAAATTTCTAGCTTGTAAAATCTATATCTATTAGTAGAAAAATCCAAAATTACCAAACAAATTTTGTTAGACTCACAAAATTGCAACCTATTTAAATATGTCAATTTTTGTCACTGTCACTGTTCAAATTAACTAGGAATATTTAAATGTTAAGAAACCTTGTTTAAATTGTTTAGGGTAATTCACTTGTCTAAAAATTGCCAAATAAATTTTAAAATGACCATAAAAATGTGCATTACTGTTCTGTAAACTTTCATATAATTTTAGGATAATTTAGCTACTGTTTAATTGTTAAGATTGCTTAAATGCCTTTAAATTGCTTAATAGATGATTTAGGTTAATAAGAAAATTTAAAAATTGGTATTAGTTGAACCAGAGATTTAACTGATCATGTTTGGCAATATTTGTGCATAATATGAGCATACATATCATACATGTTTTATTTGGAGTATTAGTTTATTTTGGTTTAAATTTCTGTTTTAAGAACTAGTAACGATAGCTTTATAACCCCTCGTCGTAAGAGCTTCAGGGAAGTGCTGATCAAGGCAAGTGCTGAATCTTGCTCCCAGGTTTTTAAATGATTTTAATAGTTATTTAAACTGCATGCTATGTTAAATTTAAAAATGCTAATTGGTTAGATGCTAGCTAAAACCCCAATTAATAACATCGATATATAAAACCTTCTTTGCCACCTTAGGTTAAAGTTATATTGTTTAATAATGCCTTCACCCCTTGAACTAGGTTTTAATCATGTTAGCTATGCTTAGTTGCAATCACATGAAACTTGGACATGTTAATCTCAATGCTTGTTTCATCAATGATTTTAAAAAGACAGTGGGTGCTGTCGTGTTTGCAAATGGGTGTAGTTGATAGTGGGTGCTATCGGGTAAAATGTTTTATAAAACCCGATCGGGTGGTGGTTGCAAGGTTGGTGTCAGAAGCACGAAACTTGGGTCCATATGGAACCACCCCGTCCCTAAGGACCGATTCCTTGAGGTAGACGAGCTAAGTTTAACAAAGGCGACCATGTGTGCTCTGTATGGGCGGCCCCTGGTTTAGTATCCTTCGGACTCCTAGTTAGGGCATTCTGGTGGAATAGGGAGTGGGCATCTGAATATGTCCATAAGAACGTAACCTTCCTTTGTGGTTGGGAGTGGGTATTCAGATGTGTCCATAGCACGTAACCTATCGGCGCAAGAGGGCATTGCAAAGTGGAAACCTCGTGGGAATATCCTAGCTAGGGAAGGTTGGAGAAAGGCCTTGTGGTGACCATTTTTCTTTGGGGGCACCCGAGGAAGAACCACCTCGCATGGGTAAAGCGTGCAACCTCTGCAGAGTGTACAACTATCATGATAGCCGTGTCCGCGGTCAAGGACAGACGACGGGAGCTGCCTCATGGTACTTTTTACCTTTTTGTTTTCAAAAGGTGTTTTAAAGGAAAACCACGATTGGTGTCGTATGCTTTTGTTTCTCTCCTCATAGTGGGTGCCTTTGAGCGATGAGGGTGTTGCAGTGGGTGCCATGAGTAGCAGTGTCTGGGCAAAACCGGTTTAGGCCGAGTTTCAAAAGGAAATGATCCAAATATTTGTTTTCTCTTAACTCATTTCAAACCCTTTACAAGAATCTAGATAAAACTTGCAAAACCGGCTTTATGCAAAAAGAACCTTACCCTTCCTTGTAACCTTAGTTGCATATTAGTCACCTTGCTTGTTGAGTATTTTGTATACTCACCCTCTCATTTTATCTTGGGTCGCTTCATTCCAACGAAAGGTGTCCAGATCAAGATTGTCCCTACCCGATGAGGAGTCAGATCAAGACGAGGACTTCGTAGAAGGATCCAGATAAAGACTACCCGAAGCCTAGGAGCGTGCTTCTTGATTCTGCTGTGTGGAGTTGGAGTTTCATTGTTGGAGTTTTTGTCTTAAGTCGAACAATGTTCTTAAATTTCATTCATTGTTTGTAAGGCCGTGGTGCCAAACTATTGTAATAATTTGGTCGTGTTGGCCGACTCGATGTGGTTTATTTATGCGTTGATGGTTGTGATCCAAAGCAGAATATCTTGCGCGTACTAGCTACTTGATCCAGGGACTAGTACAGGTAAAAGCACAGCAGGGATTCGACTCCGTTTGACGGGTCCCTACAGCAGAGGAAGAGGCAGAGGCGGCTCCTCGGTTCGCGCCAACATTGCGTTGTTTTGAATTCCCACATAGTCTCGGTTAGACACACCAACCGGGATTTATATAGTCCCGGTTGGAGACACCAACCGGGATTGCTTCCCCCAAAGTGGAGGTCACGGACTTGTGGTTCCCACATGTCAGTGGTAGTAATTTGCCATAAATTACAAAGTATATTAGCAAATAAGTCCAACCGTGTTATATAAACCCGTGTATGAATTATGATTTTTTATTAAGCAAGGAAGCAATAATTGAATTTATATAAAAAGGTGAAAATCTGTATTAAGATGGTTGGAAAATTAAATTGTAAAGAATATGTGAATTTTTAATTTATTTTATTTTTTGAAAATCATTTTAGTGTGGAATAAGTATGATTTATTATTTTTTAGTAAGCAATGAAGCAATAATTGGATTTATATAAAAGGTGAAAATTTATACTAAAATTTGAAAAATTAAAGAGAAATTTCTAGGCTCCCAACAGTTTTCTATAATTTTCGAGAAATTGATAGCAAATTAGTACCAATGACATGTGGGACCCACCAGAGATGGGCCCACATGTCAGTGAGGCTAGCAGCGTGCGCTTGAGCGTGGGCTCTCCATACGGCACGGTGACGGGTTCGAGCCTAGCTCGCGCCTTATTTTTGGGAAATCAGTCCCGGTTGGTGTAATTAAGCGGGACTAAGGGAGATTCCATCCCGGTTGGTGTAATCAACCGGGACTAAGTGAGCATTCAGTCCCGGTTTGTTATGCCAACCGGGATTGATGGTTCCTAGGGAACCACCTGATGGGGCATTGGTCCCGGTTGGTGTAACCAACCGGGACTGAAGTGAGGTCAGTCCCGGTAGATAATACCAATCGAGACTGATACCACCATCATATAAATTCGAAAGTGAGAGAGGTTGGAGGCATAAGTGTTTTATTGTCTCCAACCTCTCTCGCCGACGCCGCCTTCAGCCCCCCGGTCGACCACCCACGTGCGCCGCCGTCCTCCTCTCCTCCGACGACCCCGCGCGCGTCGTCGTCCTCCCCGTCACCGACGACCAAGACGCCGCCGCCGCGTCCTCCCGTCACCGATGACCTCACAAGGCTGCCGTCTTCCTCGCCTCCGACGACCCCATGAGTAAGGTGCTCCTTGTGCTCCTCTCTCCTTCCCTTCCCTCGCTCCTCAGCAAGGTGTAGGCCGGCAGAGCATGGGACAGTGAGTGCGGGCTCGGGCAAGCATGATGGAGCGTGACACAGGCGGGCACGACCGACAGGAGCGCGGCGCGACCAACAGGAGCACAATCACGGTGCGCCCAGAGTATTCGACAAAATGCCCAAACCTACGCAGTGGCAGAGCCAGGATTTCAGGAATAAAGTAGTTAAATTGCCAAATAATTGGTTCAAGATATAAATTCTTACATTAAAAAATAAAACATAGCATGCAATAAAATGAGCATGGAATGATGGAAATAGTACCTTATACTATTATTTTAGGGTCATCATCATTTGGAAACGCTCTATTTTAGCATCATCGGTAACCTTGGAGAAGATATCCCGCTCAATAAATGTGATCGAATAGTGTATCTTGTATCTTATTTGTATGTACTAGTTTTTAGATAATGGAAGACATTCTGACCTCTGTATCTTATTTATATGAATTTTGAGATGTATACGTATATGCCAATTTTATAGCAAATTTGAATTCTGAGATGTATATGTCAATTGTGAAATGTAATGTATATACCGTCCTCGTCGCCGTCGCCCGTCCTCATCTACCTCCTCTTCCCCACCGTCCTCCTCATTGTCACCCGCAAGTATACTTTTGTTAATCTTTTTTCGTTAATTTTCAATGCCTTCTTATAGACTATGAAACTACGATAGCGGGAGAAGGATTTGATGGAGACGAGTTCATGAGAAGTTTGATTTCGGGAGAAGATGGTTACGAGCTCAATGATTCCGTCGAGGCCGCAAGGCCTGTCGTGGCCTTAAGGCTCGTCGAGACCGATGAGGCTCCCGAGGCCGCTGAGACGACCATGGTAATTAGATCGAATGTGTATATGCCGGTTCCACCATCATGCGAAGCCAACATTCTAACATGTAGACATTATTGTACCATATTTTCAGATCACTCAATCGAGTAGCCAATCACGCCATCGAGGTTCAAACAAGAAGCCGAAGGCAAGACATGTTATCACCGAAGTCAGCGATAACAGCCAACCTCTTGCACCCCTAGGGGCGCTTGGGCCGTTCAATTTGGCATGCGGCATTCATGTCTGGGACCATGTGCCAATTAGCATCGTGAGATGGGATAATGTCCCTGAAGATACGAAGAACATGATCTGGACGGACCTGAAGGAGACATTCACCTTCCCTAAAGGGACCGAAGAGAAGGTGAAGAGTTACATGTTGAAGAAGATGGCCATCGCATTTCAAACATATAAAAGAAGTTGAACACGGAATACGTCAAGAAGAACCGAATTCCTGACTTCAACAAGTACCCAAAGTTGCAGAATCACTGGGATGCGTTCGTGAACTACAAGAATTCGAATGAAGATCAAAGTATGACCGAAAGGAACAGTCAGAATGCTCAGAAGAAGCAATACCACCACCACCTCGGCCCTGGTGGTTACCGCCAGGCGATGCACAAATGGGAGAAAAGGGAACAGGAACTGCTGGCGAAGGGTATTGCACCCACGACAATGGAATGGCCAGACAGAGCGAAGAGCTGGTTCTACGCTCAGAGCAGTGACCTTGACGATGATGGAAACACAGTGTTCGGGAATGTGCTGACAAATGTGGCCAGAAGACTTGTAAGGTCGATCGAGGAATCTTCCCAGGGCACCTTCGTGCCAAACAGGGAGGATAACGAGCTTACAAGGGTCCTACAAAACCCGGAGCACCCTGGATGTACACGAGGCGTTGGCGTCGTTCCGTGGAAGATTGGGTTCGCTAAGGACGCCGATACCTATAGGAGTCGGGTGAGAAGCAAGTCCCGACAGGCACAACAGCTCCTAATGCTTGAAGAACGCCTGAATCAAACACAACAGAGCATGAAAGAAGAGGTCTAAAAATAGGTACAGTTAGCCTTGAGCCAACGGCTAGAAGCGGGCCAGGAACCTCCTGCTAATCCGGACCTCATTAGTCCCTCAAGGCGGCGAAGCAGCTGCGCTTCCGGTGGGTTGCCCGAAGTGGACTTGGGCCACTGGCCCGTGGACGACATCACGCAGCGGACACCTTGTGAGCTGCATGTCCAAGTGAGGAACATCTCTTTCAAGGCGGCTCACGGCATGGCTGACCCGGTGGAGCCAGGCAGTCATCCATGGCCTACAGATATCGCCGGCTACTCGTGGTCTCGGTGGAGGAGGTATGCCCAGGTGCGAGGACTGACCTCAATATTCCCGGAGGTGACGGACTACGGTTAGGAGAGGCATCCACAATTTCATCCTATGGCACAAGAAGTACATTATTTTTCGAGATCACATGGACGTGTCCTCTCCAATACCTTCATCACCTCCGGCACACATAAGCGGTCCGCCATCACCTCCATCGTCACCAAAGGAGATGCCTCCCAGAAGAAGCCCGTCTCTGCACCGAGCCCCAAGACGCTAAACTCCAACTCCAACATCGCCGCCCAAGACAAGCAAGCCGGCTCGCCTAGCAACAAGAAGAGGACGAGGTCCACCCAACCCAAGAAGCTGGCTGCACTTCCAAAGCGGGCGTACGATATGACGGAGGAGGAGACCGAGAAGGTACTCAGAGCCGAGGTCACTAAAATTTTTAAACCGAAGTCACCAGAGAAGAAGGTTCAGCCTGGTACAGAAGAATTTCTAAAAGGTTTGAGGACAATGAAAAATTTGAAGGACAAAAAGAAAAAACCTCGTGTATCTGACTACGAGCGCACATTGGTCAAGGAAAGGTCCAAGAAGAAGACATCAAAGGAGACGACGTCATCAGCTGATCAGAAGGCCAAGGAGATGCAAAAATTCATCGAAGAAACTGGTCTGCACCCAGATCAAATATTAGGCGACATGCAGATTGAAGCTGCACAAGTCAGATGGCCATTTACACTGGGTGTTTCCTTGGTCAAGCATGAGGATCTTGGCCAGCTACCAACTAGGATGCGCCAATTCCATGAATGGTACCTGGATGCGTTCAAGCATGGCCTAGCGTCATTTGCCGTCAAGTATAAGGAAGAACATTTTTTTTTCACGGCGACAGTGAATTTTATGTCGAATGGCCAGTAATGTACGAGCTATACCAGACAGACGCCATCGACGTGTCCATGTTGAGTTGCTGGACTCTGTAAGTGTCTTATTTAATTGCAAAAATCCACCGTGTGGGCCCTTGCACTATACTAAACTTGCAAGCCTAACTAATTTTCTTCTTATGTAGAATGGAGATACAAAGATGCAAAAGTAAGAGCATTTTCGACACAGGCTTCCTTGACCCTTTAGTTATCAATGAGACGACTGTTCAACTATCCCCTGCCGATACAGAGACCAACATATACAAAGGGCAAATAGGTCAAAAATATAAGTCAAAGGTACTTTTACCCTACAGCTTTGAGTAAGTGTTTTCGTACCGCTTCGTTCTAATCTTTTTGCATAACACGATGTTAGAACTAATTAGTTACCTACATTGTCATATATATGTACAGCTTTCACTGGATTCTTCTCATTATCGAGCTAGATCGTAGCATGATTACAGTTATGGACTCGCTGAGGAGACCAGTTGAAAAGTACCAAAACATGATCGACATGCTCAACCGGTGTTCTTGTTCTTTCCATTATTGTGCTAGTTCTACTCCATTTTAAACAAATTCTAATCATGTTCAATTCACAATCACGTGTGTAGTGCATTCGCACAGTTCCGTACTGAAATCGTGGGCGAATTCAACGAGGAATTCGATATTACACTTGCCTCTCGAGTATGTATGCCATCATGGTAGCTTTTGAGTTAGTTAACTTCATTTCCATGCATCCATTTCACGCTTTTAGCTTTTTTCACCACAGATTGGAGTCAGCCGTTGGGCACCAATATATACGGCTACTATGTGTGCCATACTATGCACATCCTAATCGGAGGTGCTAGCGACTTGCAAGGTTCGTCCGATTTCTCGCCGGCGAAAGTGAGAGCGATCCAAGAACAACTCGTCGGCTGGATTTTTGAAGAGGTCGTAAATCCAAGAGGCCAATTTCACGATCCAGCGGCAAATAGGTGGGGCCCTTCGATAAAGACCGGTGAACTATCGGGGTCGACATCTACGGCTACCAAGAGCGATGCACATAAAAGATCACGATGAACGTTCTGTAATTAAGTTGTAATGAATGTTATGTGAACTGTATATGTGTACTATATATAGGCATGATTGATTCATTGTGATACCTAATAGTTGTAATTAAAGTTGTTAATAAAAGTTCTGTGATTTAATTATCAGTTAATTATGCATGATTGATTATATGTGCTTTAATTAATTGTGACTTAGCACACACACACATATATATATATATAATAATAATAATAATAATAATAATAATAATAATAATAATAATAATATTAGACTTAACACACAGAGACACATATATAATATATATTACCTCACACGCATATATATATAATATATATATATAAAATTTATAGCTCAGGTGGTGGCTGCTCAGTACCGGTTGGAGGAACCAACCGATTTTAACAAAGAACTTATCGATACCGATTGGTGTCTCCAACCGATATTGATAGGGGCTTCGGTGACGTACGGACTAAAGCCACGTGTGCCTGCTCAGTACCGGTTGGAGGAACCAACTAGGATCGAACAGTTAGATTTATCGATACCGATTGGTGCCTCCAACCGATCGATCAAGCTTCGGCGAGGCACGTGCTAAAGCCACGTGTGGTCTCCAACCGGTATTGATACTATATCAGCACCGGGTGAGGAACGGATCGATGCCATGGGGCATCGCCCCAGATGGCTCGTATGCAGTTCAAAAACCGCATCGATGGCGTTGTAGAACCGCATCGATGGCTAGATCTGTAGTAGTGCTACGCTAAAGTAGACTAAAGTCGATGAAAAATAAAGAACAGATAAAAGTAGATTTAATTGATTGGTGTTCTAATGATCCTTTACACGTCCCAAGGGCTATCTACTTATACAGACTCCAACAAACATCGACCAGGACTCTGACTTCGTACACGATATGGTCTCAATTCATTATTTCCTATTTTATCTATTACCTTACCCATACAATTTGACATAACTCAACCGATCTCAAATCTATCCATAACAACCGGCTTATCCAATTTTCGGTTTCAACAGGCTCCAAGGTCATGATCGTTGTGGCCTCGTGAGCATCCATCGCCTGCTTACGTTGGTCGTGGGGGCACTGTCCCGTTCGTAGAAAAATTGTCCAAATGCCACTTCCCGACAATTGGCTTCGCTAAAATGCCACTCCGTCTCACTGACATGTGGGGCCACATGTGTCTATGACAGTAGGCCAAAGTGGCACATGTCAATGGGCTAGAGTGGCATTTTAACGAAGCCATTTGTTGAGAGTGGTATTTGGACAATTGCTCACCTCAGCAAGGGGCCCAAGCGCAAATCGTGCCCGTCCATAGCCACAGTCGGGCTACCGTACCTCTTCTAAGGGTGTTCTGTAATTAAGGTCAGGTCTTCAGGGATATACTTCTGTCATAGATATTATTCAATCTCTGACAAGGTTCAAAAGCTACTTGCCAAAATTTTTAGATTTCCTTAACCCATGGACTGTCTTAATTTCAAACTCTCTAGTACCACCAAGGCTCTCAGGAAATGGAGCTTGATGAAAGTAGGGAACTTGGGGCTGCAATTTGCGGTGGCCGCGAAGGTCATACTTGACCAGGCCGTGGAGTTTAGGACCTTATCTCAGGACGAGCCTCACCCACCAAGAAGGCTAGAAGGCTTAGGTATATCTGCGGTGAACCGTACGCGCTTGAAACAGCGAGGCAGGTCTAGAAACTTCAAGAAAGGAGGCGACGCTAATACAAAGTTCTTCCACGCGAAGATCAACGAGCGTAAGCAAAAGCGGGGACAGGGGGCTGGCAGGGCGCCTAGCTCCCCACCAAAATATAAGTTTCCTATATACACTAACCAACATAGTGTCCTACGAATTTGCACGATTAGATTTATTTTAAAAAATAAAAGGTCTTTTATAGATATAAACTCTAATATAATTTATCTCTAGTCAGATGGATAATTCTATTCTAATATGTATAGCTTTTTTTTTTGCATACATGATGACCGTAGGAGTTAATTTTAATCCCTGTGTATATGCGCGTCGAGCCGGCCTCGAGCGTGAGTAGGTAAGGCCGCACCATTCGGCCTTACCAACCGAGTAAAGCTTAATGTTCGCATATGTATAGCTATATAGATCTTTGTTTTCTCTAATATAGTCTAAGTCTAATCTAAAAGATATATTAATCTCTAACTTCCTCATATGTATATCATTATATCCGACACTATCTATAATTATCTTGATATCTACCTTCTTGTTGGTTTTGTCATCTTTGTTGGTGCTAGCTCGACTTATTGTGCTAGCCGCAACTGAAGCGCTATGATCTTCTCCGTTAGCTTACATATGTGGTGACTCCATTGACTCCTATTTGATCAAAGTAAATAGATGTGCTATTCTTTTTATTTTAATTTATGTTTTTTGTTTGTTTATTATAGTTGATATGGGTTGACTTTCTAATTTTTATTTTAATTTCAGTAGTTTTTATTTTAGTTGTGATGAGCTGTTTTTTTATTGCTGCGGTTCATAAATATTTTTCTATTAATTTTTATTTTAAAATTTTTTATTTAGTAGATATGGACTCTTTTTCTTGTCTTACAGTTGGTATGAACTCTTTTTCTTTTTTATTAAGAATTTTATTTTTTCTATTTTTTATTGTAGCCGATCTTAACTGTTTTCTAATGGAGTCCACGTCTTCCGCAATTCACGCGAAACACTCGAGGAGCAAAAACAACGCCGCAGATCGCACGCCTATTCTTAGGTATGCACAGCGACACATGCCTGCATCTCATGCGTCCCGCAACATGCCGCATGTAGAAGAACACAAGTGACCGCTGGAGTAACACGATGCAATTAATCTGCTTGATTGCTCATGCTCATCTCCCTGCGTTGTCACCTTTTTCATTACCAACCATCATGCTTGGTTGTAAAGGTCAGTCTTCCATATTTGTAAATAACGATGATGATTATCATATTCGACATTGATTTTATAATTTTTTTGATCCATTTCTTTGCGCCTTTTGTCTTACTTTCTAATTCTTTAATCTTGGTATAAATATATAGAAAATATAATTAGGTATTATTTGATACATACATTAAAACTAGGCTTAATCATATCACATCTAAAAGGAACTAGCAGCGAAAGCCAATTTAAATAAATTTATTGACTGATATGATGTCCCTGGTAGTCTTAGAGCTAAATTTAAACTAATATAGACATAAGTTTCTCTTGCTAAGAAAATTAATGGACATTTAATTTTGTTTTGTATCATCTAATATATATGTTATTATGTTTAGTGCTTTCTACACTACACTATGCTAGAGTGTTTTGAACTAGAATCTGTATTGATATGATATTTCTTGATAGGCTAGTTGCCCCCTCCTATTCTCAAATCTTGGCTCCGCCCCTGCGTAAGAGAAGGAACTTCATCGGTAAGCTGCAAACTGACATTAGATCACCAACCATGCATAGCATCATTAATTGAGCAGGAGATCCTTGACCACTTCTTGCAACAGCTAGATACCAAGAGAGAGAGGTCCTTCACTCTCAATTGGCACTCCTTAGGGTTGCGACACTTCGATCTTGAAGCATTGGATCTTTTTTTTTTTAACACAACGGCAGTAGTTCTGCCATTTCATTCAAGAAAGAGAGAAACTGTACAACGATTAGAAAGGAAGAGAGGGGTACAGGGAGAGAGAAAGAGGACAAAAGGGGGAAGGGAAGAAGACGGCCTAGCCGAGCAATGGCCACAATACACCGGCACGGAACACCTAGTACAACCGCCTCCGCGGCAAAGGACAGCTAGGTGCGCGAAGAACACCGACCGACATCACCACGAGGGATGCATGGGAAGAACCCCAGGAACACCGCTGTCGACTGAGAAGCGGAGCACGCGAAGATCACTTGGCTGTCGACCACCACCGCCGCATAGGATGCTTGGATAAGACGACGAGAGGAAGGGACGTCATTCGTCACCGCTGCACGGGATGTTCAACCAACAGCGCCAGCGACTACCGCCACCAACCGCACCCAATGCACGCAGAGTCTGAAGAAGAAAGCCGCCACCACCAGGCGGAAGGCTCGGCCTAGGACGACGCCCGCCCACAACAGGGTAACTACAGTCATAGCCAGCAGCCAACCAATAGCGCGAAGGATCTTTAGGGCGACGCCTTCAGCAAGGATGCGACGACAAAGTCGCCGCCGTCGCCCGCCCAGACCTTGGTTTTCACCCGAAGCATTGGATCTTCATTTCACTCAGGATGAAGTCTATATGATGTCGTCTTCACGCTGCAGGTGAACAAAGCTCCCAGGCCGGACCGGTTCATGGCTCGGTCATCAAAGATGGCCTGTTGGCAGCAACTGATCAGTATCTTTGGGAGGGTAACGGAAGAGGCATGCAACACCTCAATGTTGTGCACATTGCTTTGCTGCCCAAAAAACAGGACTCCACGTCGGTCATGGAGTTCTGACCCATTAGTTTGACCCACAGTTTGGGAAGATCATCTCCAAGTTTCTATCCAATAGGTCGGTGCCTCGGCTGTAGCATTTGGTTTCCACAAACCAGATCGAGTGCTTTCATGACGTGGCGATCAATACAGGACAACTTCATATACACTAAAAATATGGTGTCCAATCTCTACAGAAACAGATGTCCTCCTCTCTTTGTCAAGTTACAAATACTGCGTCATAGATGTGTTTCCCAGCGACGAATTAACAACTTGTGGAGCCCTATCTATTCAATCTCTCTAGCCCCAAGAAAATCCCTCTCTCTCTCTCGGACTCCGTCTCTCTTTTGATTCTATGTATGTGGCACAGTTATTGTAACCCATGACAACATTATTGCATAGGCACATATGGGTGAGTGGCCAAGCTGTGATTGAGACCCAAGTGGCCCGGTATGCTAGCATTTTAGGGAGAAGTGACCATGGTTAGATCCTAGGATATAGATATAGACCTAACCTCGTTAAAAAATATTGTGTCTCGGATACCGTTCCTTCCTTAATTATGCATATCGCACATCTCCCGACACTGTATATAGTGCTTAATTCGATCATCAACGGATATATATATGCATACGGAGGCCTGTATGCCGGTTAAAAATAAAGAGGACGAATAGAGACGCAGATGCGGAGATATATGACCCATATCGGCCGCCAAAATATATCGACAAATAGAGGTCGGGATTGCACGGCATGACATGAGCAGTATATACGAGAGCGGCAAGGCAACTGGGAATGGTAATGCAAGGTGCACTAGCCAGCATCTCTCTCTTTAACCAACTTTGTTCTTAGGTATGCTGGCCTGGCCACCATGGTGGACTGCAGGGGGAGGCGAGTTAGGTACGCGCGTCACGCGGAGGGGGCGTCCCTTCCATGCACCCCAAGGGCCAAAGCGGCCATTGTTACGGAGGCAGCTAGGGGCGTCCGTGACTACCCGTACGTTTCATCCTCAACTCCAACTAGTGGGATTCCGAGCTAGCCAGTACGCGCGCGCGCGTGTGTGTGTTTTTTTTTTTGCATGCATATGCTTTGGTCAGCCAGCCCCACCACTTTAATTAACCCCTCTGCTCTATAGCTACCTCCCTCCTCCTGTCTCAAAAAAAAAAAAAAAGCTACCTCCCTCGTTCATATACTCCCGCCAACCTTTCACGCTCTCGTGCGGCCATCCTCCGATATATGGATCCTTCATTTGATTTCCATCGATCGATGGATATATCTATTCGCCACGTCCCAAATATAATGCAATAAGTTTGGCCTGCTCATGCATGCGTCAAACAGCATGGCATTGCATCCACTTAATTAGCTAGCGACCCATCGAGGCGGAACGCATTCATGTCCATGTCCATATGGATCATTCTAGGCTAAAGGCCTGTTCTCCCTAACTTATCTAATCTGCTAATATGACCTATCTCGTAACTTCGAGAATTTTTCGAGGTGGCCTTGAGAGTTGGATGCCCTTAGTTTTTAGGATTTAGGGAGATTTTAGACACGCCTACGAGAAAAAAAAACGGATTCAAAAATAATAAAAAGTCAAATTAGTCAATATAAGCCACGTCTTATCTGACTTATTTCGTGTCTTATCTGACTTATATTCACTTATTTGACTTTTTATTACTTTTTGAATCTTTTTTTTAATCTCGTAGACATGTCTAAAAGCTCTCTAAATCTTAAAAACCAAGGGCATTTGACACTCGATGCCACTTCGAAAAATTCTCGAAGTTACGAGATAAGTCAGATTAGCAGATTAGATAAACTGGGGAGAACAGGTAATAAAAAAAAGTCAATATAAGTCAATATAAGCTACGTCTTATCTGACTTATTTCGTGTCTGACTTATATTGACTTTTTTTATTACTTTTTGAATCCGTTTTTTTTTTATCTCGTAGGCGTGTCTAAAAGCTCTCTAAATCCTAAAAACCAAGGACATCCGACTCTCAAGGTCACATCGGGAAATTCTCGAAGTTACGAGATAAATCAGATTAGCAGATTAGATAAACTAGGGAGAACATGCCCTACATTGCCTTCCTTCCCTTTAATCCTCGATTTATCTTACCAAGAAAACTATCGATTCGCGCGTACGTACAACATTGTACATATAGCATATATGAATCAAGTTAGCTTAAGTGGGAGAAAACGTGTTATTATATTGTTAAAGGCGCAACGACACGCATTTCATATATCCATTACTACATGTTAGGAGTATTTGTACATGGGCGGAGACTTGCATCCTCGGCAAAGCTCCCACCGGCCCCCTTGTCTTGGAAAGGTGATGGGATTCTCTCTTCGTCTTAAAGCTTTAGATTTTTAGCTAAATTTAGTTTTCTAGAGTTAGGGTTTAATGTCCATCTCTTCCTCCATGGCGGTGTCGATGGCAGCTTGATGTGATAATAGGATCCCTCTTAAATTCATCGGCATGATGGTTGCCTTTGGCGACCTTCTTGACGGCATACTTGGTAGGGTTTGTACCTATGGTCTCTGATTTGTTCACAGGCTATTGAGATTTGTCCCCTATGGTGGGAGTTTTATGCCATGTTGCTGTGCAGAGTTCCTCTCCACGATGGCATCGAATGCTTTTGCCAATCTGTAGATAAAATCGACGAATACATATAAAAAAGAATGGTGGAGGAGCTGGATTGAGGTATTCATGCATCATCTCTGGAAAAAAAAAAAAAGAATGTCTTTCAAAACGTGCATAGAATTCCTAGTGTGATACTTCCTCCGGTCACAAATATTTGACTTTTTGACTTTGCATAGTTTTCAAGATGCAACTTTGACCACTAATTGCTATTGTAATTTATTTTTAAAATCCACTCAAATTGTAATATTATTGAAGTATTACTAGAGGAAGCATTGTACCACACATGCTAGAAATGCTCAATCCAAACGAGAGGAATGCATGTTGATCTTAATACTACTTCTAGTAGGTGTTGATCTATACGTAGAGTTATGTTGTAATAGTTTTTCTTATGGTTCTAACTCTTTGGTCAATAATCGAATGAAAATTATATTATTTAAAAAACAGTATTTGTACGTACACAATGGATCGCATGCTGTTGTTCCGGCAGTTATATATTGTAGGCAATGGGATATTTATTATGGGTTTTTTTATATTTGTAAATTGCTTTAGTTTATTGACAAAATACACAAGAAAGTGTGTGGGAGATGTATGAGTTTAATTTATGAAAATATTAATTCATACTATATGTGCATGGTTGTATGCTACGCCCTATATACGTTCACCAAGCATGGAGGTACGTGTGTATACATCATAGAGTTAGTATGTATCAAGAGATCATATCACAGCAATGGAATCGATCTGTCTCATAAATATATGCCACTTAAAATTATAAGCAAATCTCCTGATATTCCACCACAAAGTAAAGCAGAGTGCGGACGTTCATGATTAATTGTAGATGGAATGAGAAGATTCTAGCTAGTAATTGTGTAAGCATGAAGCCATTGTGTACGTATATAAGTATCCATTTAGAGCGTAAACCTGTCGGCACACATTCTATTAAAGGCTGATCCGACCGTCTAATCACAGCCAACCTCTATTCCGTCCGCTGCCTACTCATGTTTGTCTCCCCTAACACTTTCAGGCGTGCGCGGATACTTCTTGATCCATAAACCAACTGATGTTTCTTCTACCTAATTTTATATATCGAAATTGCTATTTAACAGTCGGCTGGAAATCACCCTTGATTTCAGTCAATTTTTGACTCACTTGCACTGTCACAGTCTTCCTCCTTTCTGGTTGCCGCCTTCCCCTTCTTCCGCCACTACTGCCATTGGGGTTAGGGTTCGGGTTCGCGTGCGGGTTAGGGTTTGGGGTTCATAGGTGCCTCTCGGGCTTAGAGGGAGACCGGGAGGTGGTGGCGCGGCAATGGAGACGGGTTGTGGTGGCGCGGCGAGACAGTGACGGCGCCACTGGAGCCGCAGGAACGGAGGATCGGCGGTGGATGGGGCTAGGCGAGGGATCGACGAGGGCCTGAGTATCATGAGGAAGCGGTGGGTGGTGGGCGGCAAATCCAGTGATGAGAGAGTTGCCGGAGGCGGGGTAGGAGGACGGGGGGCGGCGAACCTTGCCAAAGAAGAAGCGGTGGGAGAGGAGAGGCGCCGCAGGATATATAGGAGGAGGAGAGGCGTCGGCGGAGGAGCGGCAATGCCAGCAATTAATGAGTGGCAACGGGATGGGGAGGAGTCGAGATTAGGGGAGGACGAATGAGGTAGTATGGGGAGGGAAGGAGTGTGGGACCGGGGCTGCGTTTATAGAAGCTAAGAAAGAGACAGATATGGACCGTTGGATCTCAATCCAATGGTCCGGAAAATCGATTGAGACTGAAATTTTTTGTCGAATAGTTCCTATATATATTTGATTCTCTAACGCACGAACACCTAACTAGTATATATATACTGGAAGCTATATCTGTATCAGTTACGGGGACGCGCGAAGGGGACCGATGAATTACAATCTAGGTTGACATGGATGGATGGGTGGCTGACGTCCACCAAGTGATCCAAGGCAGCTCGCTCGTGGTCGTGGATCCAAAAGCAGTGGACTGAGTGGAGTGACAAGAATGGCCACCAACAACGCCGTACGTACGCTCACGCTCACGGCCGATGCATACATGCACCATGTACACGTTTTAAGTAAACAAGCAAGTGACAGCATCGCAACCACGGCTAGCTACCTCTTTCGACAAGCTGAAGCTAGCCAGTCACCTGACCTTGGCAGCTAGCTGCCTATATATACTCGCGCATGCATGCGCCTCTGCCCTCACTCGCCTCCATTGTTGCATGGCTCAATTGGCAGCGGCAGCTACGGCTCGTGGTCGCAGCGTCGTCGACGAGATGACGACGAGTATCCTGCACGTCGACCACCGTCGTCGTCAGCGCTGGCGTTCGTCCCTCGCGTCGGGCCTCCGGGCCGCCCTGGCCTGCGCCGTCGTCGGCATCGTCTCCGTCTACGCGCCCCCCGCCCTCCGCCGCCACATCACCTTCCCGGCTTTCTCCTACGTCGTCACCGTGATCATAGTCACCGACGCCACCCTCGGGACGGCGCTGCGCGCCACCGTGAGCGCGCTCCAGGCCACCGTCATGGGCGCCGTCCCGTCCGTGCTCGCGCTCTGGCTGGCGCACCGCACCGGCGCTGCCGAATCGGTGGCGGCCACCGCGGCCGTGGTGGCGCTCAGCACGTTCGCGGTGGTGCTGCCGGAGTCGGCGGGCCCGCTGGCGAAGCGCATCGCGCTGGGGCAGATCATCATCATCTACGTGGCCAGGTTCAAGCAGGGGGAGCACCCCGGCCGGTCGTTCGCGCTGCTGCACCCGGCCAACGTGGTGGCGTGCACGGCCCTGGGGGTGGCGGCGGCGCTGCTCGCCGTGCTGCTCCCCTGCCCTAGGCTGGCCACTCGTGAGGCGGCGGAGAAGGGCAGGGCCTACGCGGAGATGGCGGCGGAGAGGGTGAGGCTGCTGGTGGACGCCTTCGTCTTCGTGGCCAGCGACGGCGCCGGGACGACGGCTAGACGCCGGCCGTGCATGGTTGCCGCCGCTGCGTGCATGGCGTCACAGGCCAAGCGCCTCGCCTCGGCAAGCGCCAGCCTCCTGCACCGCGTCAGCTCCATCAAAGTGAGTGAGAGCACTAGTCACTACTCACTACCACTTGCTAATCCATCGCGTATCTAGTGCTAGGTTCTCTCGCTTGCGTAATCCAACAATAAATTATGGTCCATATGTGATCCAGAGACTAGCTGCATCAGTGCATGTTTAGTCATGGATGGATGGATCGAAAAGAGGATATATGGCGTACGTGTGTGCACCAATGAGCCAAGGATGGAACAGATGCCAAAGTAATTAAAGTACATGCACTAGCGCTATTAAAACTAGCTACCACTGGGGTCCTCGTCGGAGAGCATGCAACGGCACAATTATATATATATATATATATATATATATATATATATATATATATATATATATATATATATATATATATATATAGAGAGAGAGAGAATAAATTCTTGTCTTATGGATAGCGAAGAGATCCATGCTATCACGGGTTTGGAAATTTCGAGATTGAAATAGACGATCCGAACAGTCCATCTTATTCATCTCGATGAAATCTCACTACATACCAAATTTTAAATTTTTTTACTATTTGTTTCGTATTTTTGAAAATCGCTGATCTAATTAGCTGTGGACCCTCCAATAAGTTCAGTTTTCAAAAATGAAAAACAAATAGTAAAAAAATTTGAAAAATTTGAAAATTGGTTTGTAATGAGATTTCATCGAGATGAACAAGATGGACGGTTCGGATCATCTATTTCAGTCTCAGAATTTTCAAACCCCGTGGATAGAACACTATCCATTATATATATATATATATAAAATATCTTTTAAATACATGACAGTAAATATAATAGGATGGTAGTATAATAGGACGGCAGTATCATGTTAGTATTTTTGTATTTAAAAATACAAAATCAATCTGACAAGTTAGATCAAGAAGAATAGATGGTTCCTATTTATTTTAGTGTACAGTAAAATTTCTCTAGAAATATATAGTAATATGAAAAAAAATGAGACAAATCTAATTAATTTTGACTTTGTGCGTGCAGAGGGACTTGCAGTGGGAGCAGCTGCCGGTGCTGAAGCATTGCTGGGCGACCCCAGCCGAACAGCTGCAGCCAGAGTGCGTGGAGATGCCCCTCAGAGGGATGGAGATTGCACTTGCGAGCACTAGGAGCAGTGGCAGTGGCAGTGTTGATCTGAGCTGGTTGCAGCAGACGAGAGACCAGACACGCCTCGCCCTGCTCACACACAGCCATCATCCCTGTACCACCACCAGCAGCGGCGGCGGCGGCATGATCAAACATTCCGTTTCCGGCCCCATGGCGGCGCTGCCGGAGAGCTCCGAGGAGCTGCCTCCCTTGCTGTTCATCTTCTCCTTCTTTCTTCTCCACCGCGGCACGGTCGAGGCCGGAGATTCATCCTCTCAGGACAAGATGATCTTCCACACCACCAAGGTGATGCCGGCAGCAGCCCATGAAGAAGAAGAAGAAGAAGGTGATGAAGAGTTTCAAGAATTAGAAGAGACCGCTGGAGACGTTGAAGACGGTGACGAAGAGGAGCCATCGACGGGGGCAAAGCAGCAGCTGGGTAGTGCAGCGACGGTGTCCAAGAAGACGAAGAAGAAGAAGACCATGGCGATGAGCAGCTTCGTGGCGGCGGTGAAGTGCGCCTTGTCGCTCGGCGTCGCTGTCCTGCTGGGCCTCCTCTTCAGCAACGACCACGGGTTCTGGTCCGGTCTCATCGTGGCGACGACCATGGCGGTGGGGCGCGAGTCGACGTGGGCTCTGGCCGTCGCGCGCGCCCACGGCACCGCCCTCGGCTCCGTCTACGGCGCCCTGGGCTGCCTCGTCATCTCGCAGCGGGTCATGGAGCTGCGCTTCCTGGCGCTCCTCCCCTGGGTCGTCCTGGCCACCTTCCTCAAGCGCAGCCGCGCCTACGGCCCCGCCGGCGGCGTTGCGGCGGCCCTCTCGGTCATCATCATCGTCGGCCGGCGCTACGACGAGCCACCCATGTCCTTCACCATCGCGCGGCTGGTGGAGACGTTCATAGGCCTCGCCTGCGCCGTCGCCGCCGACCTCTCCTTCCAGCCGGCAGCGCGGCCGTCGGCCAAGGCCAGAGCGCAGCTCGACCGCTGCCTCGCCGCGCTCAGAGACTGCTTAGCTAGCTGGGAGGAGGATGCATCGCCGGCGGTGGTGCAGGAGCAGGTGGCTCTGCTCAGGAAGTGCATGGCGGAGGCGAAGAGCGAGCCCAACTTCCTGTGGCTGTCGCCATTCCCGGCGGCTTGCTACGACAAGGTGGAGGCGAGCCTGAGCAAGATGGCGCAGCTGCTCTGGCTTTACCTGCAGGCACGGCGAGCCTGCGAGCTTTCTCTCACGCTGTGCCATCGCCAAAGCCACGACACGCCGCCACTCCTCCAGCTCTTAGACATCCAGCGCTTCCACAGCATCGTCTCCACGTCCCTAGACCACCTCTGCCTCCTGGACCCCAAGTCATCCGCGGAGCTCGACCTCGAAGCTGGCAAACCTAGCTGCGAGGAAGAGGCGGCAACGTCGCCAGAGACGGTGGTGCGGTCGTTCCTCGCCGACGCTAGGGAGGCGATGCAGCAACGCGGAGCAGAGGAGGAAGACGATGAGAGGAAGCAGCAGGTTCAGCATGACGGCGACGATGGGCTTGTGGTAGCCTGCTTGGGTTCGATTGGGTTGTGCATGGGGGAGATGATCAAGGAGGCCGTGCAATTGGAGGCTCACATGCTTGACCTCAAACTACTCCAAACCTGAATCATCTCTTCAGAAGCAGCTGCTTCATTTCCAGAAGATCAACTCCATCCTTGAGAGAAAGAAACAAACCTACCTGCTCAGGGCGCTCTAATTGTACACTCAAACTGGTTGCCAAACTTACAGGATGCAGTTCATTGATCCAAACAGTACAAATCAGATTACATGGACACTCAATGTAATACCGTTCAATGTGCAGTGATTAGAGCTCTCCACTTTAAAACCCAACAAAAATGTCAGACCAGGTCAGAGCAGACTACAATGGAACACGAGCCCTCAAGCTCTCAAACCCTCACCACAGCGTACATCTCATCGCGCAAACCCCTCTCCATTTTATCACCCAAGATGCTACTGGCCGAATGCAAATGGAGCGAGCTTCTATCCTACCGGCTGATTAAGCATTCCCCCAAAAAAGAACAAGCTCAAAAGGCACAGATCTAATTTAACATATGTTTGCATCTTTCCTACTAAAGGAGATCAAGGACCTACTAGCTAGTTGTGTTGAATGCGGGCAAGGCAGTGTGAGAACCATCTAGCTCATTTGCATAGCTGCTGCATGGTACTTGTCCAAGTCCGCATCGAGATCTTCAGCAGAAACATGCCGATTGTCACGCCCTCCTCTCCCTCGCCCACGGACACCATTTCCTCGCCCGCGCCCACCGAATCCACCTCTGCCCCGAGGCCATCCTCCTCCGCCACCCCTTCCAAATCCACTGCTAATATCAACACTGCATTTGTCACTCACACCAAGAATCTTCAGAATAAATTAGGGTAAAAAAGCAATTCAATGTCAGTGATTGCCAATACATTCAATTTCACTACGCATTTAATCTGATGGACGTGGCGGCTAAAGGATTGAATTCAATACTATTATTGCAACAAGCAGGTTTCAAGATTTTTTTTTACAAAAATAAGGGCTCCAAAATCAGCAGATTCCTGCCCTCCTTGGACTTTGGAGACAGTCCAAATCCACACATACTGTATAAACCTTGCTGGAAAACTTCTTAACAGGCAGTACCAGCCACTAGCTATTTGTGCAAATGATAATCAACCTAATGCTTGAGGACTGTGTCTAGAAAGCCAGTTTAGCTTAGCAGCCATTTTGAAAAAGCAATGTTTCATGTGTGCTATTTTCAGGAAGAAAATGATTGATAATACTAACCTTCTAGATGGAAAACTGAAGCTTCCAGCTGGTATATTGAAGGCAAAAGTAGGAGGTGCTGGCGCCTCCATATTTGTTCCAATGACCTCAATTTTCATAGGTTTGCCATCCAGCTGCACATTGCTGTACCTCTTAACAGCAGCTAGAGCATCAGATCTTCTTGAAAATACAACCTCTGCAGTTCCCTGGAAAAATGGGGTACAAGTAATGAGGTGAATTAAGAGCATTTGAAAACAAAAGGAAAGTGTGGGAAAGGCATTTATTGAAAGCAAAAAAAGGGGTGTGGAGATGAAAACCTTTGATCTTCCACTCCTGTCATAGTTGATGGAGTAACGCTTGAGATCGCCAACCTCAGAAAACAGTTCCTGAGCAAAGGAAGCAGTACATTGTAGAGTAGCTTTAGGAGTAGGAGACGATAAATAAAGGGGTGATTTAGATTCATGCCACTCTAAAGTTGGCGTTTCCAAATATGTCACTTGATGTGTCAAGCATATTTCAAAATGCCACACTTTGTAATGGCATGTATCTAAATTTTCCATAAATTTAAAAGGAAGCTACTAGTTGCTTTGAAGAGCTGGAAGGAAATAAGCAATTTCTGAGCATTGTTTACTGGTCCGGGAGTAACAGTGGAGTAACACGAGAAACAAGAAAAATTTTCTTTCCATAAAAGTTCGCACTCGTCGATGATTGTAGCAGTGGTGAAGGCAAGAAATACATGTATTAAAAAAGATTTTTTGAGTTGATTACGAAGAAAATGCGGATGAATTACTATGTTATGCACTAAAGCTGAAGGTATGGTTGATAGTTGCTTAAGAGCATCTCCAGCAGAGCCCCTATTCAAGCCCCTAAACCCAAAAATAAGGGTTATGTCCAAAAATGATTCAAAGAGGCCTCTACAAGCCCTAAAATAGGAGGCCCTAAATCTCCTCCACCCCAATTCCAGGGATCTTTAGGGGCCCCTACTTTCTGTTGGGGTGTTTTCCGTCACCCGTTGCCCGCCGTCGTCTCCTCTTCTACCCCGCCGCTCGTCGCCTCGCCCAGATCCGATGCCGTCGTCTCCCGCCGCCGTCGCTCGTCGCCTTGTTCGCCGCTCGTCGCCTCGCCCAGATCCGACCTTGTTGTCGCCGCCGCCGTTCGTCATCGTCGCCGCTTCCCCTTTGTCTCGCTTGTAAAGAGAGAGGAGGAGAAAAGAAAAAAGAAGAAAGAAAATAAAGGATATTGAAAAGAAAAAACAAAGAGTCATTGACGAAAATGGTCCCATACGCATAAAGAATAGAAATTTAAGATTTAGAGGCTGGAGTTGAAGACAAAATCGAGCCTTTAAAAATAGGTAGTCCCCAAATCAAAAGAAGGACCTTGTTTTGCGCTTATCTGGAGATGCTCTAAGGAAGAGAAAAGTAGGAAATAAAAGTGCGACTTTTAGGCATAGCATAGCGTAGAAGGAGACCTTGATGTCCTCGTTGGAGACGGCGTAGTCGAGGTTGGAGATGTAGAGCTTGGTGCCCGTCTCAATGCCCCCTCCGCCAGAGCCAGAGCCGGAGCCGGCCATGGCCGCCAACTGCCCGTACGCCGGCGGCGCCTGTGCACAGGGCAGAAGGATAAGATGAAGCCCTAGCCCTAGGTGTAGATTCATTCGCGGCGCGGGGGGTTTAAGCCCGGGGAAAACTAAGAGAGGATGAGGATGAGGATTGAGGAGACCTGCAGCTGGAAGCTGAGCTGGTGGTAGGGGGCGGCGGCAGCCCGGGTGGCGGCGCGATTGTGGAAGCGGCGGCCTGCCGCCGTGGGGCCTCCGGATCCGGATGCAGAGCCTCGGCTGCGGCGGGCGCCGCGGTGCAGCGGCTGGGACTTGTTCTTGGTGATGAGGTCGTCGAGGGACATGTCCAGGGAGTCCGCCATCCTGAATCCCCCCGGCGGCGGCGGCGGCGGCGAGGCTGGGTTGAGTCGAGACGACTCAAGACGAGGAAGGGAGGGCAAATCTAGTACGCCTCCCCTTCCTTCTATATTGGGATGGGCCAATGCTGTTGGGCTTTTATGGGCTGTACTTTTCACGGGCCGGCAATGTTACTACTACTCCACTACGTCTCGTGCTTGCTGCCCTTTCCGTGTCGTCTTCTTCCTTCCTCCGAGTCCAAGCGAAGGGGGTTCGCCTCGCCATTACTGCCCCACCCCAAGAAGCAACCAACCTCTTCCTCGTCTCGACCCGACCGGCGCGCACGCACAGAGTGCAAGCAAGTTTGTTTTTTTTCATCATCAAGAAACTAGGGGGAAGATGAAACCCTTCAAGAATGAATTTTCCTTGGGTTAGGGTTACTACTGCGCGCTACTGTCATGCTTGCTGCGTCCTTCCATCCTGTGCCGGATGAGATCTCTTGATGTTTTCTTGCGATTCTTATCTCCTTTTTTTCTTTTCGGTGCTGTGCAGATGAGAGGGTCAAGGAATCGGCCGCCATGACCGCCAGCTACCCCGACAGAATTCCGGTATGTCGTGCCAATTGCCGCCGCGCTTCTCCCACCTCTCCCTCCCTTTTGCCTTGCCTTCAAGGCAACATCTTTATATCTGTTCTTGTACAGAAGAAAAGGGAACAGATTAGTTTACTGCCAGTTCATCTTTTAAGTATGTTTCCAGACAGCTGTGCTTGATTTGTTTTCCGATGCACTTCAATAAAGACATGGTTTTCCAACGCTGCAGAAAAGAACAAGCAATGATATGTCTTAAGATGTTATTCGTTATAGTTTCCTATGAGTTGCAGAATAAACTGTACCAATCGTAGTGATAACTGGAAAAACACATGGCACATGAATATTTCGTTTTGGCGATTGCAGTGGCAGAAGTTCATTAGTGTCAACATGAACCGTGACCCCCTAGTTCAAATAAAAAGAGATTAATTGCGAGTATATAGTGTAGTACCAATTCGGCTTATAAACTACCCGTTGTACTGCATGGCCACCCCAACACAGTCTTGCCAGGCAACTCAAAAGGTTAACCTCACTGAACTTTCGCTAGCACTCTTTACTGTTTAGCATCTGTCCTTTGGCAGTTTGGCTCTTTTCAAATTTCGCTCAAGCTCTGCCACTAGAAGATTGTGTTGGTTACTTTTTGCTGTCACAGTTGTCCATAGGCATATGGCAAGTTTCTTGTCAATACTGTCAGGGGTTTGGGTCTGTATTTGGAAGCTATTGATGAGGGGATGGAGTGCAACTTTGCTGTTCCCATTTTGATTTATCTAGCAGGCAGGGTGTGATAATTCATTATTTGCATTGTACAAGAATATACAGTGTCTGGGTGCAGATTGAATCAGGATTCAGAGTCAAGTAATTGGGACAAACGGTAGGGTGAATGTGTCAATCTCAAGTACTAAGTGATAGTGTCTGGTGCTTCATTGTTGTGTGATCATGCGGTCATCTCTGTTCTTGTGAGTCAATTTTGTGAATAATGAATAGACCCTACTGAGACGAATCTTGAAAACTAAAACAAAATCACAATTTGTGAACTAAACCGTTGAGTCGTGTAGCTCTGTAGGAATTCACTGAAAGTGACAAGATCTGAGGCTAAATCATCATCTGGTCTTTATTCTCTGCCCTTAATAATTATGGTAATATGTTACTATCTGTATTTGCAGGTCATTGTCGAAAAGTTTTCAAGGAGTAATCTTCCAGAAATGGAGAAGAGGAAGTAAGCAGCTAGTTTTATGTGTAGCTATCTAGGAATGACTCTGTGGAGGCGTGAGAGTGCCTGCCCAATGCCAGGGGAGTTGTCCCACTGATTCTGTGCCTGATGTTTCTAGAAGCTGATTGATCATGCATTTTTATGGAACTCCATTGTCATCGCAGGTACCTGGTTCCCCGCGACATGCCGGTTGGGCAGTTTATTTTCATACTACGTTGCAGGTTGCATCTGTCTCCTGGAACAGCGCTGTTTGTGTTTGTCAGCAACACCTTGCCCCAGACCGGTGAGCTTCAACTCTTGATTGATTGATTCACACCAGTATACATGTCTGTATGTTGTTCCTTAGTTTCCTGCTGAAGCTTGAGACTTGAGAGTTGAGAGATTCTCTTCTGCACTGTTTGGTTTTATCCAAGTTTTGTTCTTGAGTATAATACGTGGTTGTGCCATGATGCAGCTAAGCTGATGGGGAGTGTGTATGAGTCGTACAAAGACGAGGATGGATTCCTCTACATGTGCTACAGCAGCGAGAAGACATTTGGGTCCCAACCACCATCAATTGCTACTCGCTTTTAATTTCCTGGTGTACATAGATAAATATAATACTTGTATGGTCTCCCCGTGTATATATCAATATGCATGCAGTTTGTTCGAATGTGAAAGCCATGTTCGTCGCGTGGTTGCATGGTTATGGTTTTGAATTCCATTAACTGCACCGCACATCAGGGTTTATGCTAGAATTTTGTCCTGTGATCTTTAATTTGGTTATCTGCTCCTCTTACCGCTCATCGATTGGTGTCATTACCCTCACCAACTGATCACCCTGCTTCCGTTTGACTGGCAAATTAAACTGAGAAATCGTATGCTGCCATGGTATATTGAGAAATGGCATGCTGCTCATATTGCAACTCTAGATGTTCCAACTCTAGAGGGGTTTCCCTACCAGATTGGATCAATTCACAAGTTTTTAAAGGGTGGAAGAGAAAAAAAAACGTTTATCGTCAGTAACTTTTCGAACCTCATGGGACTGATCATCAGGCTGAGCTCAAACTAGGTCTTAAGGGGCTGTTTGGTTGCCGTATGAGCTCAGCCAGGCTGGTGGGAGACAGGTTAAGGTGATGCAAGAGGATGTTGTTTGGTTGGTTGTATGAGATTGAACAGGCTGTGTAGAGATGTTGTTTGGTTGGCTGCACTAAGAGAGGAGTAGGATAAACAAATTCAAAAGAGGGAAATCAAAAAAAGAAAACAAATTCAAAAGTGAAAATAAAATAATTTAAAAAAACCTGGAACAAAAATAAATTCAAAAACAAAAAATAAAAATTCAAAAAAACAAATACTAGAAAATCAATAAATTCAAAAACAAAAATAAAAATTCAAAAAATTCTGAAATTTTTTCAATACCTTGTATTTGAATCTACGGTTCTATTTTTTTTGTTTCATTGAATTTGGAGGTCATTTGAATTTTTAAAATTTTTCTAAAGATTGAAAGGAACTTATACCATACTGTCCGTTTGCTAGCACTAGAGTACTGTGCTGGCCTGGCTTTCCAGCAACGCTCTCCTCCAGCGTTTCTTGGGAGCCAGGCCAGCACAGTGTTTTTGCACCGGGCTGGCCTGGCTCCGGCGTCCACACAGCCAACCAAACACACGATGGTTGCATGAGACAGGCCTGGCCTGGTCAAATGCAGCCAACCAAACGTCCCCTAAATTATTTGCTAGTAGGCCGAGAAGATGAGTGCTGCAGTTCCTGTCCTCATAGTCCATGCATATGACAGAACCATGGTTACAGCAAGAGCAAATGTAGTTCTCCTAGTAAACACAAACAAAATTGAGTGTGCTGCCGTGTGTCACCAAATAAACAGACGCCGAACTTTATTATTGGTGGCTATTGTTATCAAAACAAGAACCAAGTGAAAAATAATAATAATAAATCTCTCTCATCTGATAAAGCTACTTCATGATCCAGTTCAAGCTAGACTTTGCTTGAACCAGCATACTCACACATGCATGACTAATACAAATATACAATGCAGAACATTTAAAAGAGTTATACACCACCGACAAGTTCAGTCGATAAAATGAAGCTTCTTCAATTTCACTGCAGTAGAACTGGCATGATATATACAAATGCTAATTTTGTAGGTCAGCTGAGATGAAACAAATTTGTAGAGGAGTTGATCATTATAAATTTCGAATGTGATACAGTACCAACTTTTTCATCCTGGTTAGATCAACTCATCATCATGCACAGATCAGTGCAGCCATGCTTCAACTAACAAATATTCACAGCAGGTTGGTTACACCATGACAGGTTAAGTCAGAACCAAACTTGGGTTCTCCTGTTGCAGATCATAGATCTTGTCGGTCATTCCTTCCTTCTGATAAGCTTCTACCAAGATGGAGTATGTCCTGGCATCTGGGGCACACTGCATATGCTTCATGTGCCTGAAGACTCTCTCCATCTCCATCAGATCCTCTGCTTTTGCACACGCTCCAAGAACGGCGTTGTGAAAAGATGTATTTGCTGGTACAGCAAGCCTCTCAGCAAGCTTGACCATGCCCACCACCTTATGGAAAAGGCCTGCATTACTGAAGCCATTTATGAGACAACAGAAGGTCTTTGTGTCTGGTTTCATGCCCTCCAAACGCATCTGATTAAATGTATGTTCCATGTTTTTTGCATCACCCACATCAGCAAATGCCTCGATCACGTTGTTGTATGTGGCGGTGGTCCATGGAAAAGCTAACTTGCGCATGTACTCCATCACCGCAGACATCTTGTTGTACATCCGCTTCTTCCCGTAAGCGCCAATGAGAATGTTGAGTGTGCGAGTCTCAGGTTCGATCCCATAGCTTCGGAATTTCTCATACCACTTCTCCATCAGTTCAACCTGGCCCCTGTTCCCAAAGAGGCTTAAGATAATGTTCATGGTCCAGACATCCGGTTTACTGCCAGTGCTGTCGAGCATTGCAGAGAGAAGCCTCTCCATGTCGTCCAACCTTCCAGCTCTGCCATAGCCACTGAGAACAATGTTCTGCGTGACCGTGTTGGGTGCTATGGAGCGGTCAGCCATCTCTTTGTACATCGCATCAATGAGGTCAAATCTTGATGTGTCGACGCAGGCCTTGATGATAGTGCTATAGGTATAGACGTCAGGCTGGCAGAGCGGCGAGGCTTTCATGTCGCCGAGGAGCTGGAGCGCCTCATCCAGGAGGGCATTCCTGCAGTAGGCCGCAATCAGGGCAGTGTAGAGCTCCGGCGTGGGGTGGCATCCTTGCTGCAGCATCTCATCGAAGAGGTGGTGCGCCCGAGAAGGCTGGCCTGCTCTGCCAAGCAGGAGGAGGAGCTTCATGTAGGTGCCTTCCTTGGGATGGTAGAAAGGCTGCACCTTGAGCATCTCGAAAACCTAGCGATGACGATGATGATTCCACTCTTCTTTAAAGATCGCAATTTTATTCTCCTCTAACGATCATGGTATGGTGGATTAAAATTTGCAAGCTACCTGGAGTGCCTCTTGCCAGTTCTTGGCGTTGATGCGATCGGCGAGGGCCTCGGTGACGGTGCACGCCCACGCCTTGGCCTCCGCGCGCGCGTCCAGTCGCTTCTTCACGTTCTTGATGGGGCTGCGCGCGCGAGCCCTCCCGGAATGGGGCTCCGCCGCCGCCGGGAATTCCCCCGCCTTCCAGTGCCTCTGCCGGTCTCTGCTGCTGCCGCCGCTAGTCCCCTCCGGCTCCGCACCCGCGGCATTCCTAGAAGGTGCCTTTGGGGGTGAGGGTAGGCGCGGTCGCTCGGTGGTGCGGCCGCGCCGGCTGTGCGTGTCGGAGGAGGAGGAGGAGGTGGAGGTAGGGAAGGGGAACTCGCCGGCCTTCCAGTGCCGGCGGCGAGTGCGGGTGTCGGAGGTGTTGGAGGAGGCGGCGGTGGTGACGAGGCGAGGGCGGAAGGTGACGGCGGCGAGCGCCATGGCAGCACGGTGACCTCTCGAAGAATGATACAGATAACAAGATGGGACTAGTAATTTCCGATGAGCAGCACGCCTGGACAAACGGGCCGTGCATGGGCCCGGTATGGAGTGATGGCTTCAGGACCTGGGCCGTGAGGTGTGCTGTGCTTGGCCGGCCCGGCCTGTTTATGCCCGCTAAATAAATTGAAAAAAAATCAAAAGTACATTTTTTAGAAACAAATCAAAAGTACATAAAAAATACCAATATATGCAAAAAAAAAAATCAAGGCAATGCACACACTCCACGCAATTTCTTAATATGAGCAGCTAAACTTATCCCACTTATTTGCCTTATCTCGTAACTTCGAGAAATTTTTCGAGATAGCCTCGAGAGCTGGTTGACCTTCAATTTTGGGTAAGATAAATAGGATTATCTCATGTCTTATTTGACTTATCTTACTTTTTTTATTACTTTTTGAGTCGGTTTTTTTATCTCGTAGGTGTGTCTATAAGCTTCTTAAACCTCAAAATTGAAGCCCAACCGGTTCTCAAAGCTATCTCGAAAAATTTCTTGAAGTTACGAGATAAGACAAATAAGTGAGATAACATAAGCTAAAAAGAACTCAGCCTTACTACACACAGCATTCGAGTGTTATATCACGCTAAAATTATCTAATTATCTGCTAAAACTAAAATTTAAGTAGTGGCTTCGAAAACTGAAACCGATCATTAAAGCCAGATTTCAGTAAGTTTATCTTATCACTTCAAGATTATCAAGAAACCAGAAACCACATAAAAAAAAGTCAAAGCATTGAAAAAAAATCAAATAATTTAAGGGAAAAACTACATTGGAGTGGGAAAAATGAAGCCAAATTTTCTCCTTTTCTTTATACTCTTCGAGTATAGAATACGAATATCCAAAGTTTATTGATAGCAGCAACCACTCTCTCTTTCAACAACTCGACCACACCACACCAGCCATCAGGTGAGCTTTCCATGCCTTTACAAACTAGTACTGTACATCCTTGAGCTATGAGCTATCACACACCACTCTACATGTACTAAGAAAATACAAAACGGAAAAAAAATAAGAATTTGCCGATCAATCGCTAATCGCCACTCCGAGGGAACTTAAGTTTGACCAATTCATTATGTATTGCAACGAAATCTGCTGCTTCCCACGATGTTTTTTGAGTTCAATACTCCAGGCATCTCTCTAATCCTGTATCTCCTGGTGTAGTATAGCAATAGCATGCTGTTCTCTTTCTTGTTTCTCCCTCACTTGGAAGAAAACGCTCGACTCTTCGGCCGAGCTGGCCTCACCTCATGCTCGGGGGCGTCACTCTTGCCGCTGCTCTTCTTGCCCCTCAATGGCTCAGTTTCTGAATAGTCAGAGTTCCGGTTCTGTCGCTGCCTCCTTTCCTGCTAATTCAATGACTTGTTTTCAACCCATGTGGTAATTGATAAACAAAGCTGCCATTTTCATTACGTATATGATAAACATCAATCCCAAGCTGCAAAATACTTCTAATTCAGTAAGCAAGTATATTGCTATATCTGCTGCTAATTTTACTATGACATGAAGGTTGGATTACTAATTAATAAAATATAGTAGGAAAATACACATTTTCTAGCTGCATTAATAATCATATGTATATAATGTATTTTTCTGAAATCTGAATCAAAGTATCTAACCTCTTGAGGTACGGGTTCGTTAGAATCCAGCATTCGGACCACCTGGTCCATCCTTGGTCTCTTCTCAGAATTCAAATCGATACACCTCAGAGCTGTCAAAAGGGCACGTTTCAGCTCCTTGGTCGACGGCCTTCTCTCCAGATTTGGATCCACCACTTCTTCGGACCTTCTGTTGGCGACCATCATTTTAAGCCAGTCAACTAGGTTTACCTACAGTTGAGCAGCAATGTGTTACAAAACGAAGGGGGCTATCGACTAACCAGCATACCATACTTTTTTAGTGCTTTGCAGCTGATTCTGGTTGTATGCTTTTTGTAGTAACTTGTCAATTTGAAAGTGTGGATTAATTTGAAGTACACTTTCAGGCAGACAAGGTTTGATTAAAAAATGCACCTGTGATAGCCAAAACGAACAGCTTTATTATACCAAAAATTACCCCTAAAACCCTGATAATAGCAGCTATTCACGCTTATGGAAGCAACACAAGGATTATGATACATAAAGCTAGAGAAAGCTTTAAATTGGAGAAATGGGATATGGCTAAGTGACATCAATCACAATGACTCGACAAACTGCTGGATCAAACAGATGTATGGTTGCAGCTACAGATGGAAAGATACTAACTTGGATAGCTCCTTACAAGGACAACTACTAATAGAAATCATGATTCAACTCATTCACATCTTCGCCAATGACTTGTGAGGAGTTGCGATGAATCTCATCTAATTTACCCTAGACTGAATCTTGCATGGGGGTGGTTCATTCAATTCATCCCTTGTTCTATATCATTTTTATGGCTGTTAGCTGTTGCACATTAAGCTGCACCAAATTCTCCCCAAAAAAGCAATACTAGCAATTTAGTTTGATAATTCAGCTGTCTTGTTTGGTAAGAAATGTTACTAAATCTTGTATGATTTCTGCTTAAGTGTTCAATAGTTAGTTAACATGGATGGAAAAAAGGCCAGAAAAGATAAAGACGAAAACTAGGATACTGACTAAAGTATCTTAACAAGTTTTACCTCATTTGGGGGGCGATCATAGTCTATTGGATCTCTACCAGTAATAGCTTCCAATAAAACAACCCCAAAGCTGTAGACGTCGCTCTTTTCATTCAAAAGTCCACTGTTAGCATACTCAGGTGCAACATAGCTGTAAATAACAAAACAAATGTCGAGTAAAACTAATGGTTAGGATGAGATTTAAAGGAAATAATAAGAGAAAGTGCCTCAAAGTATACAATGGCACGAAAAACTTACCCAAAAGTACCCATAACTCGAGTCGCAATATGACTTTTACCAGCACCAAGCATCTTGGCCAAACCAAAGTCGGATATTTTGGCATTAAACTCATCATCAATCAAGATATTACTAGACTTTATGTCACGATGCACAACTTTTGGTTCAATTGCCTCATGTAAGTAGGCAAGGCTGCAAATACAATAGTATATGAAATTAATGTTTTCCAAGCAGCGAATGAATAGATTAGAAAATAAGAACTACGCAATGACCAACAGAACACTATCATGTTACTAAAAAAAATAACCAGTAAAAGCAATCATAAGATAATGACAACGACTAACTGAAAATTGCACAGCCTCCGCCCTTTCATCAAACCAGAGCAGATTCAAATTCAAACTTATGGTTTGTTCACAATAATAAAGATGAGGACTACTAGTGACTAGTAATAACAAACTAATCGTGAAGCTGCAAACAATGAAACATTTGAATCAATCAGAATCGTCATTAAATGGTACAGATCCAGTTCACAATTTGTGCACCATGAATACAACCTTGAGAGTAGAAAATGTTGTATAAATGTCACTTATGTCCAAAAGAAGAAGCAAGCAAAGAAGCAGCAAAGGAGTCACTCACGCTTTTGCAGTACCCAAAAGAATTTTCATGCGAGCCAACCAAGTGAGAGAGCTGTACTGGGACAATTCTCCATGGAGCCAACTTTCGAGATTCCCGTTGTTAACATATTCATACACAAGCATCCTGGTTATGCACATCAAGAAATTCCTGTCATGATTTTCTTGTTTATTCATTGCTAAAAGGATTAGTACATACAGGACAAATTCTAGAGCAAAATGAAAATGAAAGTATCAAACCATCATATTCTGACCTCTGAGTACCCTCAACACAGTACCCCAAAAGGCGGACCAAATTCTTGTGGCGGACATGACCAATTGCCTCAACTTCCACTCTGAATTCTCTCTCAGCCTGCCCTCTGCACAAGACAAGCAATCCAAGTATGAGTAAAAAGGAGTCAAAATGATAAACACATGTACTGCCACTGCAACACTAAAATATTTTGTATCAAAAGCTCACAGATTGTTAAGGATCTTCTTGACAGCAACTGGGGTGCCATTTGATAATCTGCCACGATACACAACACCATATCCACCTTCACCAATTACGTTTTCCTTTGAAAAACGGTCGGTTGCAAGCTCTAGATCTCTGAGAGTGAACCAATGCCCCCAGCCAAGGTAAGAAAACTCAGGTAAGCCCATTAATGGCGCAGAGTCGGCAATAGCACGCACTGAAGACTCTTCACAGATGGAAACAGATTGAATTCCGTCGGTGTCATCTGCATAACGAAATGAACCAGAAAGATTGTTCTCTTCTCTTTGTATTGACTTGTCCTCCTGAGCCAACCGAATTGTATCTTTATCCACCGATTCAACAGGCTCATTATGAATGGTGAGTAGAAGGCCATCATGCACAACAAAATCATTGGGTGAAAATTGGCCTGCCACCCTGACTTCCTTGATATCTTTGCACGCAGAAGGTATCTGAGTCATAGGCAGCTCCTTGAATGCTCTACGTGACCGTTTGATCCAACTTTGGATGGTGAGGCATATGACAAGGATGAGAAGAATACCCAAGAGGGATGCTCCAACAGCTATCCCGATGACAACCCAAAGTTTAAGGCCAAAGACAATTGTTTTCTCATGAAGAGATTCTGTTAGAGTGGAGTTGGATGACATCTTCTGATCATCAAGTACCTACATGCAGAGGATAAGAACATGCCAGTCACAAACGCAAAGCACCACTTAATTCTGTGCAACTTATTATTGTTTCTGCAAAACAACACAATGGCATTTGGACAGGTTCAACTGAAGCATCCTGACCTGCCAACTACCATCCCCATACACAGAGCTTACTTATTGTTCGCAATTTAAGTATGTCAAATCAAATAACTACAGGTTCAGATAATTAATATACAGATATGAACTCTTAAGACAGATGATTACATAAGCGCACGATGAACATACATGGTACCCTCCCAACATCCGTGAACAGGCAAAGAAGAAATTTTTATGGCCCGAAAAACCTCGGAAAAGCGAGATTAAATTCAGCCATGGCAGTTCATACACCACACGCTAAGCTAGCGTCTGAAACCTCTAAGAGCATCCGAGATTGCACAAGCAATTGAACCTTGGGTGATACTTCGAGACTGAGGCCAAGCAGAAACCTGGCTAGAAGAAAAAAAAAATCGATCTTTATAGCCGGCAGGTGACTGCTGCAAAGCGCCGTAAATCTGGCTGCGGAAATGCAAGCATACGGAAGGGAAACGAGGAAGATTACGAGATCTCAGATTTGCAAGCAGCGGCACGACACAAGGCAGCAAAGCAAATCAAAAAGGGAAAAGAAAGCTCAAAAGCAAAGCAAATGTGGGTACGATTGTACGAACAGGAGGATACCTGGGTGAGATCCAAGAACCGCAGCAAGGGAGGAAGAGGAAGCAGCGCAAATTTGCAATTGCAATTGCAATCGGGAGGGTGGCCGATGAAATTGGGGGAGAGGTGGTGGTGGTGGCAGTGGCAGGACAGGAGGAGTTATCAGCGCGGTTGGTAGTCTAGTCCGTCACTGCCCTCGCGGGGCGAGTCGGTCGGGAGTGACGGAGACGAGCAAGCGAACAGACCGGAGCTCCGGGCAACTGCAAGACCCAGTGAAGAAGCAACCGGCAAACCTGCAAGTAGATGGTGAGCAGTAAATGTGAAGTAAAGCACACGCTCCTGTGGCGATCTAGCGGAGCTTGTCGTGGCAGGAACGAAGAGAGAAGGGTTTCTCCATTTCCAGCGATGACGGCAAAGTACCAACAAACGGGGAGTGGTTGTCTCCATTCTGCATACGCCTCTCTCGGATTGGGTGCCGCTGGATCTCGCGCGATAGCAACATCTTCGATCTTTGGTTTCATGATGACGACGACAGTGTGCACCTCATGTTTGTTCAACTCGAGATCCAATTTAATGCAATCCCAAGGAGTGCAAATAAATGAAAAGAGTAGGCTGCGTTTTGTCCCATGTTTTGATTTGGCCCGAACTTATTAAGGCATGTTTGGTTCATAATCAATTTTGTCACATGAATTATGCCAATAGTTGGCATTACCATTGAAAGATCGAGGATTTCTTAGCCAATGAGTTAGCCAATTTTTGGCAAAGAAATGAACTAGATTTGGCAAACATGGCAATGGGAGAGACAATCTTGCCGGTTCAATTATAGCAATTCAAACACAACCCAAATATGGTCAACGCTATCAACAATTGGCAACACAAATAATGTCACAATGGTCATGAACTAAACACACCCTGCACATGGATTCATGAAAATGCCACTCAGTTTGAATGAAACGCAAGAACACCCTCCGCCACAAGAGCGTTGCAACCCACTTGGACCACTACAGCATCTAGGGTTGTCGCCACGTGTGCCATGCACTACAATCCATGGCGCGATGGCATAAGAACCAGGCAATGTGGCACACAGTGATCGGAGATATGGACAGGTATGTTAAGAGCCGGGGTCCACTCATCAAAGAACAATAGCGAGTAGAGAGATATTGGGAGGCAAGAGAGAGAAGAAAGATGGGATGGCAGGTGGACTAACCCTAGTGACGGTGATGACAGGTAGGCCCAGAAAAGTGGAAAAATAGGCATTTCACAGCTGAGATAACAGCAAAGAGATGACACAATGACGGGAGTGGCATATAGGGAACACAAGTTCATGTGATGATGACAAATCATGAAGTTGAAAAATCTTGATGGTAGATTGTGGAATCAACTAAGTCTCAATGGTAAATAAGGAATTCTCTATGTATCAATAGGTGTTTCTAGACATTTGCTACGTATATAAGGAGGGTAAGCATAATACTCCAACCTGTTAGTTGGTAGTCTCATATTGCCCATGTTAAGGTGGCAGTATGATTTAGTCCCGCAATCCTGCTTTCCTAGTCTATGATGAGTTGATACTTATAACGTTGGTGTTAGAATATACGGGCCTAGCCTATAGTATATGAGAATAATTCTTGAAAAAAATCTCAAAGGCCTATCATATGGAAGGGGTGTGGAATCTTTAGTATCACATTGCTAGTTGAGATAGGGAGACATCAACTTAAATAGTGGAGTGCACTCCACCCCACTAGCTATGTGGGAGAGAAAGAGAAAAACACACGCTCGCCTCGTTGGGCCGGTCCGGACGAGCGGCGCGGGCACACGGCACTTGCGTGAATAGTCCATCGAATTTAGGTCTAGTTGCTTATGCAGATGCGACCTCCTTTTGCAGTTTTATTCCTTTTTGCTCTCCGAAAAAGTTAGGATCGGTTACGAAATATGGAGATCATGTCGAGTCTGATCATGACATGTTTCGTGACATGTTCAATCGCTTGATCTACCCTATATATACCATTGTCCAAGTTATCAATAAGTGTGTAGCTTGGAGTTCTATGTGGATGTTCAATCCTAAAAGGTCTCTATCGAAACAATGGTATATCAAATAGTGTAGGGAATAGGCAAATCTATCTCGGTGGGATTTTGAGATCTGATGGAGGATTATTAGAATACATGGGCCTAGCCCATAGTATTTGAGAATAATTCCTGAAAAAATTTCAAAGGCCCACCATATGGAAGGGGGTGTGGAACTCTTTAGTACCACATTACTAGTTGAGATGAGAAGATACTAACTTAAATAATGGAATATGCTCCACCCCACTAACTTATGTAGGAGAGAGAAAGAGAAGAACGCACGCGCTCGCTCGCCTTGCCTCGTCGGAACGGGCTGGCGGGGCGTGGTGGCTTGGGTACATGACACCTGCATGAACGGTACGTCGAAATTGGGTCCAGTTGCTTGCGTAGACGCAACCTCTTTTTGCAGTTTCATTCCTTTTTGCTCTTCGGAAAAGTCGGGATCGATTACAAGATATAGAGGTCGTGTCGAGTCTGATTGTGGCACGTTTTGTGACATGTTCAATCGCTCGATCTACCCTATATATAATGTGCAGCCATCGCCCAAGAGAATAACGAAAAAGCTAGGGTTTTGCCTCTTTCTTTTGATGTGCCGCCATTGTTAGACTATTCCATCCCGTTGCATAGGCGTGCAATGGTGATCAGGAGAACAGGTCTTTGGAACCCATCGCCCTTGAGATCCTACACCGAGAGAGGACGAATAAGGTTTCTAGGAAGCACTTGACGTGACTGCTCACGATCTGCTTCCTCTACGTCCTCACCACGATCTGCTTCATTGACAACATCGACGTGATGGGGTCTTCCTCATCCCTTCCGAATCTTGGTTCTTCTAAAGAAGACCGGTACGTTTGTTTCAACCAGATGTACATGCTTAGTATCTTGTTCCTCCTGTTCATGAGTATATTAGAGATAGATGTGTGTTCCTCTATTTACATGTCTATAATATACTCGTGTTTCCTGTTTCTACTAGTTAATCAATTTGTGTTCATGATTTATCCAATGTTTAAATTAAACCTGAAAGTGTTGTTTTTCCAACAATTCAAAAACTTTATATCAGACACTTGATTTAATGATGGCTGGCTTTGTCAATGCATTGAGGTTGGATAAGTTTACTGTGTGTGCATTCAAGAGATGGCAATTCAAGGCCACTTTGTGGCCTACAACTATGAACGTCTATTGGGTCACTACTGGCAAACATGAAGGAACTCTTACTCCTGAACAGGAGAAATCGTTTAAGTATGCCACCACACTCTTTGTAGAAGGTGTTCTTAGTGTTCTTGCTAGTCGTCTTTGAGATGTGTACCCGCGCATAAAAGATGCAAAGGAACTGTAGGACGCACTGAATACTACATTCGGTGCATCTGATGCTGCCGGTGAACTGTATATCATGGAGCAATATCACAACTATAAGATGGGCGATAACCGTTCTGTAGTCAAGCAGGCCCATAAAATACAATGCATTGTAAAAGAACTCGAACTCCTTAAATGTGCATTTCCAGGCAAGTTTATGGCTAGGGGCATCATTGCCAAATTATCTCATTCGTGGAGAAATTTTTCTACTGCTCTAAAACATATGAGATAAGAAATCTACGTTGAGAGTTTGATCACGCCTTTGATTTTGATAAGAAAGCTCGGGTTAAGGATGCACCTATGAAAGAAGGCAAGGGACAAACTAGAGCCAATGTGATGCAACAGTCCTCTCACGACAAGAAAAAAAGAGAAAAAAATAAAGCCAAACAAACCATAAACTTTAAAAAGAAGATGATGAATAAAGATGGCATGCCTTGCTATGTGTATGGTGAGACTGGACATTGGGCTAAGAAGTGTCCAACCCGCAAAGGTAGGAAGGTTGATCGATGACAGAACTCAAGTTTGTCAACGTGACCATTGGCAACACCGTTTGGGTATGGTAATTGAAAGTGCATCTAGGCATATAAGTGATTTTGGTGATTAATGATAAACACATATAGTGACAACTATTTGTAAATGACAAATTGATGTAAATGCTTGACTTAGTGCTTGTCTAATGTCAAACCTGTAGTAAGTATTTATTTATCTTGTGAGACTAACAAGTTTGTTGATAAGATCATTTTTAGTCTCATCCAAATGGAGGAATTCTTTAGGTCAAGTGAATAAGCAAAGATGAGATATGCAATCTCGGTATCTCTTCTATATTTATTATTGCATTCCTCTTGTGCAAGTGCATATTGAACTTCATTAATATATTGCTTATATATGCACATTGGTTCATGTCACATCAATTTGTGCATATATATTCACTTGAGTTTAATATGTGGCTTGTTTCTAGTATGTTAGTCTTAATTAGAGTTAAACTTCATATTGCTATAAATTGATTTGGTGCATGCTTGTCCTGTTTATATATCTTCTCATGCACATCACTTAGTGAAGTTTAATATAGATTGTTCCACAACTTCACTCTAACTTGAATATTATTTGCACATGTGTAATTCTTGTTATTTTATCATGTGGATCATTAAGTGAAGATTGTGGTCCTTGCCATGGTTTAATTATTTCATCATATTAGCAATTATCTCTCTAGTGCATCTAGCTCCAATACATATTCATCATGTTACACTTAGTAGAGAATCTTTCTCTTATTAAGTGTTTCCACTCATATTATGCATATTTATATGAAACACTTGTTTTACTTCATTGCTCATAAATATCAATTTATTCGTATCCATTGAGCTTTTAGGACTAATGCCTTTCATGAGTGGTTTGGAAAGAATTAGGTCCCGTGAGTGTGTGATGACCAAGGTATGATAAAAGATGACGGTTAAGCCGAGGTCAATAAGACGACAGTGTCACCAAGAGTTGAGGACTAAGTCAAGATCGGCTTGGTGTGGAGATCGCCGGGAAGGATGATCAAGTCAAGGACGATGGGACGAGAGTCTCATGAGGTGAATCGAGTCAAGTTGGATAAGGCGAAGACTTCATCAATCCATTAGTGAAGGTCATCATGCAAATTAAAGAAAGAAGACGGCAAATGATTATCCTAGACTTGTATTATCTTTGATTTAATTTGAGTCTAAGGATTGCCGTACTATTAAGAGGGATGTGATAGAGAATGACTTCTAGATGTGTCAAGTGCTCAAGTGATCCATCCTTGTGAAACCTAGAGAGAGTGTGGTGTTGGTGGTGTCGGAAAGTAAGAGTTGTAGGTCTCCCTCTCCTTCTTTGTGAGTTCTGCATTTATCCTTTGGGATTTGAGGTGTGAGACCTTGTTGGTTGTGTAATTCTCGTTCTTAGCTTTTCGTAGAGCCCAAGATCACCCAAAACGCAGTCTGGAGTCAAAAGTTACGGCTGTTTTCGTCGGGCCGTGCTGATCCTAATGTTAGGACCAGACTATCCGGCTCGGAACACCGGATAGTCCGGTCTTTCGGACAGTCCGGAGCAAATCTGACGCTGAGTTTCTGCTCCTTAGTTGCTACAAACCGGATAGTCCGGTGTTAGGGTCCGGATAGTCCGGTCCGGCGCAGATCTGCAGCCAACGGCTAGTTCTTGGGAGGCTCTATTTAAACCCCCTCTCTCCACACTTGAAAATAGCCGTTGTACCACCATTCCTTGAGCTATCCCATTGTTCTTGAGCCTCAAAGCACCCCTCCACTTTTCGATCTAGGTGATCCCCTTAGGAAGAAGGGTTGGGAAGAGTTGGGAGGAGGTGTGAGTGTGAATTGAGCAAGAGTTGATCTTTGAGCACTTGTGGTCATCTTCAAGTTTATTTTTTGTGGGCATTTGTTACTCTTGGAGGTTAAGAACTCTTAGACGGCTAGGAGTTGGTCACGAGCCACCGAGCTTTGTGTGGTGCACCGTGTCAAGTTTGTGAAGGCTCGATTTTGCCTCCGCAAGGGAAGAAATCAAAGGAGTGAAGCCGGCGAGTGCATTGTGCAACACCGGTGAGGGAAGGGTTAAAAAAAGACCCCGGCTCAAGTGTGACCGAGCCGCCTCAACGGAGACGTGGGATCCCCTCAAGGATCCGAACTTCGGGAACAAATATCTTTGCGTCTCCATCTTTATTTCGGTTTTATCCCTCTCACTCTCTAACTTGAATTACTTGTTTATTTTGCTATTGAGTTATTGCCTTGTCTTGTGTGATACTCCTACATATATTTGCTTGTAATTATCTTTGGTGTAGATTGTATCCTTGAGATTGTGAAATTTGTTTTAAAATTCAAAGTCCCCTGTTTCTGTGTAGACCGGACAATCCGGTAGTTGCACCCGGATGGTCCGGTACCTATCGGACTATCCGGTCCTGACCGCCGGACTGTCCGGTTAAGCTTCCGCCTTTAACTCTGAATTATTGTTTTAGATTTTGAAATCACCTATTCACCCCCCCTCTAGGTTACATCCCGGTCCTTTCAGTAATTTACCTACTGTACTTTCAGTGAGTCAATCCACAAATTGGTGGATTAATACTAGGGCTAATGTGGATGTTTGTGCTAATAGTTCGGTGTTCTCTTCTTACCAGGTCGCCCGGGATACGCATCCCATAGAGAGGGTAAGAAGGACTTTTCTTCTAGTTTCTTTGACAAACTTTGGACAAAAACTCAGAATAGGGCATATAATCAATTGTGCTTTAAACTTTGGGGCATATAATAAAGATCAATATGTTAGAGGACAAATCGTCAATTGCACCTCAACTTTGGGGCATATAATCAATTTTCTCTTGAGTATTTGTATGGTTAATCTAATGTCGGACCAATATTCAACCTTGTGATGGAATATTCAACCAATATTCGGGCCTAACTCATCAAAAAACGAGGCAGCGTCCTCCTAGGCAGTAGACACCTGCTCCTCCTCAACATGGTTGTCGGCCCCAATGGTGGCCTGGTCCGATGTGAGTTGGGCTTGCTAGTGTGGCCGCCAGCAGTGAGTTGGGCTTGCTGGAGGCTGAGGAGGGAAATTTTGATATTTGACACTCAATTCATTGGTCTCTCTATTTGACAACCAACACATGAATTCTTTCGTTTCATGACACTCCTCCTATTGTTTTTATTTCCTTTTTCTTTTCTCATGCTCTATTCCCTTTTCCACCTAAAATGACAAAAATACCCCTCTCAACCGATTGAAAAACTTGAAACGTTCGGTGATATTTGAGTTCGGTCAAATTTTCAAATTTCAAAAGGTTGAATTTGGGCAAATTTAAAATGAAGAAATTTGACCATGTTTTAAATTCAATTTGAAAATTTGAAAAAAATTCAACTTTAAAATTTAACCAAATTCAAATATGCCCGAAAGGTTTATGACCGAATTTTCAAATTTCAGATTTCAAATTTTTAATTTTGGTCAAAATTTAAAACTAGTCAATTTTTTAATCAAATTTAAAAATACTATCAAATTTTAAAGTTATGTAAAAAAAATCTGCATTTGATATTTGCCTAGATTCAACTTTTTAAATTTGATAAATTTGATCGAATTCAAATATGACCGAACATTTCAAGTTTTTCCATTGGTGGAGAGAGGGGTATTTTCATCACTTTTAGGTGGAAAAGGGAATAGAAAATGAGAAAAAAAAGGAAATGGAAGAAAATGGAAGGGGTGTCATGAAACAAAAGAATTCATGGGTTGTGTAATGTCGTTGGGCCTTGGACTCAGTTCCTAGTGCAGCCCATGGTTGGACATCAAAGAGGACATGAGGGAGAGGAGGGACTGAGCCCTAGCCACCCTATCTCTTGCAGCCACCACCTCCCTGCCGCTCAACGCCGTCGTCGGACACCGTCGCCGCTGCTGGGCACCGTCGCCACCGCGCCGCTGGATGATGCTGATGTGCCGCTTGTCGCCGCCTCACTGTCTCTTCGTGTTGCTGATCAGTGGAGAGGAGGTGAGGAATCAGCTCGGGGAAGAGAAAGGGAGGAGGAAGAAGGAAGGGAAGAGGAGGAAGAAAGTAGCAAAGAACTAGGCTTTGCATTTTTCATTCGATTTCTCCCTCGATCCTGTTACGAGTATATGGTTAGATGTGTTCTCATGGAATTCTCCCCCGATTAGATGATAATTTTTGTGAATTAATGATGGTTAGTCGTTGGGTCGAAATTACAGTAGATTGGTGGTGTGTGCAGCAGGTTAGGATGAGGTTTTGGCTATATTAGTATGTGATTAAGAACTTGGTTCTATTACAAAAGTTATCCGTCTCTGTCTTAGCTGTCTTTGGTGTATAAGAATGCGAAAATCGGACAAGCGGATTGGAAGTTATGGTGATTGTGATACTGCTGTCCAGATTTTGATTTGGTTGGTTTCCTAGGTTTGGTGGCCTTAGAGAGGAGATTTAGGTAGTGAAGAAGGAGGTGGGTGTGTAGGTGCGACATATTGTTAATTGTGGGAGCATTGTATTGAAACTCTCCACTTTCTGTAGGTGTTTGTGCTGGCTCGGTATCATCTACACATCAAGTCGTGTCATTGGTTAAAGGAGGCAAGTATATGTTAAATAAATGTTTGTTTGATGGTATATGGCTAAGTGGATTAATTGCTTTGTGACTGTTATTATTGTATGGTTGGATGATTGGCTTAAGTTATATGATGTGAATTGAGTATAATGCTACTTTTATCTAAATGATGAAGGTATATAATAATTGGATGATAGAGAAGATATTGTTGCATCATGTTGCATATGAGCTAGGTCGGTGAGAAAGTCGTATAACTAATCCGGTGAGGTCGGTGAGAAAGTTATGCGACTAATCCGAAGTACTCTGAAGAAAAGGCATACTTTGGTAGGCACTCCACCAGAGTGGAGTAATTGGTTCTGCCTATAATAGGACGGGCATAGTGTTGCACCAATGGGTGACACTCTAGCTATACCAGTATGAGCTCGCAGTATAGATGCACATGCATTGCATCACATCGATTGCATGAAAAGGTGATACTATGGAGTAATTGTCATAACAATTGTTTTCTAAATATGGATTTATTAATGAAGTTCTGCTATTTTATTTGTTTATATGTATGCTTTGCTGAGTATTTTGAATACTTACTCTTGGCTTTTATTTGATTTTAGGTAACAGGTGACAACAATATGCATGGGTCTCTGGGAAGTAGCACATCGTTTTGAGCGCTCACTTCCTCTCACATTAGAATTAGAGAGCAAGGGTTCCTTATGATATTTACTTAAATATTTGAGCTAGTCTTATGGCTATGTGTTAACATATGATGGATTATACACTCCTTATTTCTAAATGTCTTGCTTATGTTATGAATTCTCTATCGTGGATGTCCTTATATACAAGGGAGACTCTCTCGGAATTTTTGTTAAATTTATAGTCCTAGTATGTAATAGGTGGAGATGGTGTATCATCTAGGTATGCGGATACCTGGGGTGTTATAAGTTTGGTGTCAACTTCCGAGAGGCAGATGATTTGAGTGTTAACTAGAGAGACCAACGAATTGAGTGTCACGCACCAAAATTTTCTGGCTGAGGGGGCTCGTTGATCCGATATGCAGCCAGTGAATCACTGCTCGTCACCGGCCGTCGCACACACGAGAGGAGGAGGGATTTGTAGTGCTTCGCAAAACAGGAAGCTAGTGAAACTTATCACAATAGAAATAGCAACACAAGCTATAAAAACTTAGGAGAAGCATGATCAAATTGAAATATTCTCACAAGTATAATGATGGATGATTTGGCATAAAATGGTCACGAGTGAAATTAAACCACAACAAAAGGAAACCATAATTTGAAAGATTGACAGGTACACTTATTATTAAGAAATTGCAATTAAAACAAAGGGTGGTAACGCAGCTGTAACATCTTGATTAAAATTCGCTTAGAGTCTAGCCCACCTAGAGGTTGTCCCACACATGTATGGGATTACTCTTAGAGTTTCGGTCTCGTTTCGTCTAAAAGAGTTAGCCCGGGATGCTATGTTTGGGTTCATCCGATAGGCTCATATTACTAATAACACATAGGAACACAGTTAGGCAGAAGCGATCGAAGAAACCCTAGCAATCACAGACGGCGCCGGCCGAACGCACACACAACAAGATGGCCATCATCAGCAGCTGCGTGGAGAAGATGAAGGCAGGAGAGGATCGCAACAAGGACAAAAGATGAAAGACGGCGTATAGAAGCGACCGGAAATACGGCGAGCAGGTATCACCACCGCGGCGGAAGAAGCGATGAAAAACCGGACCCTCGCGGCAGAGTTGGCAACACAGGCGCACATCGACGGCAGGCCAAACACGGCCACGAAATTCGAAGGGCACGAAACAAATTTAGGACAAACGAAAGGACGAAACTGCAAAGGCAATCCATTGTTTCATTGCCGGCCAAACGGGCCATCACAGCGGACACTCAAGAGCAAGCCGAAAAAACGAAGACACCAGCAAGGCAGAGCAGCCCACAAGCGCATGATGGGCCGCAGGAGGACGCGCAGAAGGAATGGAAATGCAGCACAGCGGTAGGTACGCGGGAGGCACGACGATCGCTCGAAGGAAAAAACGGATGGGCAGGATAACAGGTCGACGTGGACATGCCCAGATCTCAGGTTTTGTTACACCTATAGGTAATAGATAATGCATGGTTCCGGTGTGTGGTAGATGGCATCTCATATATGCAATGTAGGTCAAATGATTAAATGGTTGATACATGGTTAATTAGGAATTGGAAAGTAATACATGACAAAACTACATGACATAAATAAGGAAATAAACAATGATAATGATTAAGCTATGTTGATCAGAAGGTAGACGATGAGGTGATGTTTAGATAAGGATATTTATTTCGTCCAGCTTCCAATGAAGATGTTGATGTGGAAACACTGTTATATAGCATCAGAGTGATACATTGGCAATTCTTGATATACTTACCCCTTATAATGGTAACATCGATTTATTAGTCCACATGAGAATAAAGTAACAATTGGTGTTTAGAACAGTTACTATGAACCGATTTGCAAGCGTAACTAATTAATTATGATAATGCATTATGGTGGGAACATTGCAATTAAATATTTGCCTACCATGATAATGTATTTTTTTACATGTTTTGCATTTTTTAATCGTTGATAGTACATAAAAGTGTCCTATATGGATGTATATCCTAAGGATATGTTCTCTTTAGCTTATCTTATTTGTTTATTTGCTTATAAGCTAAACTTTAAGAGCTTCTTAATGTAGCTTGGAAAGACCGATACGTTTTATTTGACTTGTTTCTAAAGCTCTGGGACGTACCTTCGAGAAAAAAAAGAATGGACTGCAAAAATCAAAGCGTTTCACTTTTCGATTCGAAGATAAATAAATAAGAAAAAAATAAGCTCAAGAGAACAACTCCTAAATTTATAATGTTATATAATAAATCCTTGATTTTGTAATGATACGTAGCATAGCCACCTCGTTTTTGTAGTGCCCTTGGTCAATTTTCCCAAAAATCAATGATCAAACACGTATACCAAAGACTGCATCACTTCTAAGAGCAATTCCAGCAGATGGTTTAAAATCGGGCCTCTATGCACCTCTCTAAATTACTATTCGTTTTCTATATTTCTATCCTCTCTAGCAGAACCTCCATCCAAAGAAACTATAGAGATTGATATAGAGAGCCTCCAAATTTAGATGCTGGAAAAGAGAAATTCTAAATTTAGAGGCTGAGATAGAGAATCTGCTGAAGGACGAGAGAATATAGCTATAGAGAAGATTCTGTTTTAGAGGCTATACTGGAGATACTCTAAACCAGTGTAATATACACAGTACTGTTATCTTTGTAGCCATATCATGTGATGGATAAGAAAGCTGAATAGGAAACAATCAAAAGGATTTTAGTGAGAACTTTTGAAGAAAGAGGGACGTTGGCTTTGAGCACAAGGAAAAAAGTGGGATGTACGCTGGCAAAGTGGCAATGGTCTTCGGTCTTCACACATGAGCTGATGAGCAGACATCAAAAGCGAGTCAGTTTCTCCCTCTACTTCCCTTGTTGCTTATCGATACTGGCTACTTGTATGTTGGGTTTTACTGTGAGTACTGTTACTTTTATATATATAATAAAAGTGCAATGCTTTGAGTACAGGGTCTCAGAAGAATTTTACAGAGATTTCACATGATTTAGGTTCACTGTCTATAGGAATAATGAAAAGGTGTAGTTGTCTACATTTTTTGGAGTTTCTTTGGAGGAATTTCGTGGAGTTTCTTACTTTAAGTTTGTTGGTGCTATGCTAGGATTAGGAGAAAAAAGCCGACAAGCATAGCTGTTGCTAGAGCTGCCCAAATGGGCCGGCCCAGCCAGCTTCGTACGGCGGTTCTACTGTAGCATATTATTTAGGTAATTATTTGACTATTTTTATAATATATAATTTATTTTTAAAATTTATAATGTATAATTTCAAGCTTTTTCTTAATTTTTATAATAGTTGTTGAGAAAAATGGGCCGGCCCGTTGGTCTGGCTGTTGCCTGTTGGACGCTGTCACGCTGGGCGTTTGGGCAGCCAGAGCGGTCTCTCATCAGTCATCCCGAACTCAGCGGCTTTTACCTTGTCTCTCTCCTCTTCTTTGCTTTCGCCTTTCGGCTGCCTCCACTCCACTCTTTTCTGTCCCCCTGCCCGGCCAGCACAAATCACGCGCGCACACACACTCTCTCTCTCCTTCATCCCCACCGGCCGGCGGCCACCACCTCGATCTTGCTTGGAGTTGGACACCCAGCAGCAACAATGGCCAGGAGGAGGGTTCTCTTCCTCCTCCGCCTCCTCCTCCTGTCTCCCTGCCTCCTCTCCCTTCGGCTTCCTTGCTGCTCAGGTCCGTGCCACCTCAGCTTCTTGCTCATTGCCACCTTCAGCTGCTGCCCTCCCGCAAGGCCAGATCTTTGGCCTCCGCACAAGGAAGATGTGCATTTTTCTGTCTTTGATTAGATCGTAATCTCCTTCCTCCTCTATTCTTCTTCCCCCACTTTAAGACAGTGGGCTCCCTCTTAGTTCTACTTGGCATGCTAGTAATGTTTTTCTTTTAGCTCATCAGCATACCTTTGATTTCCATGCAAATCTTACTCAAGGTTTGGAGCTAGTACTAGTTAGTTATAGTGGCATTCTAGTGACTTCTTGATTCCTATTTGGTTTGGCTAGAGCTTAGCTTACATACATATCGATTGGAAATATTTTGATGGAGCAGTTTTGCTTCTTGCATGCTTCTTGTTTGAAATAAGGACGGGAACAGCACTGACATCTCTGACTTCCGATGGGCAGATCCAGATAATTTAGGTTTGGGTGCACCGGTGATGCTTACAAATGGTCTGAAACAATCATTTTAAAGCTAATAAGTCAGGTAGCTAACTGTTAAACAGTTACAAACAGTGCAAATTTTTTTTAATCATTAATAACAATTATCTGTTTTTAATCTTGGTGCAATGGTTTACTTGCCATATAAACAAAGCATAGATATTTGTAACATATTTATATTTATGGAGTGATAACAGATCATGACATCCATGGATAAATTATTAGAAGGTAATCATACGCTAAATTCCATGATTAATTTCTAGTATGCTACCATTGGAGGCAAGGAACACAAGCCATTTTTTCGTATACTGGTGTTTGGTATGCAAGTATTGATGCGTCCTATTTACAATATGGCTCTAGAAATCGTACATATGCATGTTTCCTAAAACAAAATGTGATATTAGTCTTGAATCATTGCACTCGTCCTAATGGTCACAACGGCACAAACAGCTGCAAAAGTGGACAATCTATTTTCAGTTTCTAAGTCATGGAATTTGAAAGTGCTAAAAAACATGAATTACCTATCTACCAACTACATGGTGCCATTTATGTAACCCTGCATGGAGGCATGAAAACTCATCTTTCCTGTATCATCAGAATAGAACAAAGTCATACCTAAAATTTCGTTTCTTTTCTTACTATGAGGAAATTAGAGCATCGAAAGGAAATTTATCTGTGTTTAAGCTCGTCATTGTATGGTTTTCATAGGTTCTCTTGGTCTATGCATGTCCTACTTGATTGGCTACTTAGTACTATATCTGTGTTGTGCTGAGCATAACAGTTTGTAGCCGCTTTCCGATCATGACTATGAATTCTTATTGCTGGCGCAGGCAAACCAACTATCCACGATGACTCAAATCCAGGTCAGGTGAGCAACCCGATCACAGTCCCCTCTACAAATCCAGCACCAACAATCATCACAGTGCCATCCACAAACCCTACCGTCACAACTCCTTCCTTGAACCCTCTGCCCACACCCATCACAGCCCCCTCAATCGACCCTTCCACCACGCCGGTCCCTGTGATATACCCACTACCAACGCCTTCAACCTCTGCCCCAATCACCAATCCTGTGACCACCCCTTCAACGTTCCCGCCATCAGCACCATTGACCAACCCAGCGACAAACCCAGTAACACCTGCTGTCAGCACACCACCTCTTGCTCCAATCACCACTCCAGTTGTGTCAGGGCAGCAAACTTGGTGTGTGTCCAAGTCTGGCTCGACGGAGGCTGTGCTCCAGAACGCACTGGACTACGCGTGTGGCAGTGGAAGAGCAGATTGCTTACCGATACAGCCATCGGGAAGCTGCTATTATCCAAATACCCTGGAAGCGCATGCATCCTATGCTTTCAACAGCTATTACCAGAGGAACCCTGCACCCTCCAGCTGTGACTTCGGGGGTACAGCAATGCTTGTCAATGCTAATCCGAGTAAGAATATGACCTTTTCTTTTCTCCTTTGAGACTTGTTAAAGGATTTTTCATTGTGGTGTTCTGAAATAGCATGTGTTTACAGGCTCTGGAAGCTGTGTTTTGGCGTCATCCATGTCTTCACCATCAAGGTGAAAATTATTTGCATTCTGACAACATGAAACTCTCGTGTTTTAAGGCAATAATGCATAAGTGGATTTTTCCATACTTGCAGCTCTACTGCTGGGTACAATCCTACCACACCATCCACAAACCCTGTTACTACTTCATCTGGTTCTGACCCGGGATCATCAGTGTTGAACGCTAGTGGCTCGGGCCTTACTGGATCATCTGACTTTGGGTCAGACATCCCAGGAGCAGCCAACACCAGTAGTGGCTGGTGCTCAATCTCGCCCTCATGCTGGTCCTGGACAACTTTCTTCTCCATGCTTGCAACAGCATACATGAATGGAATGTTTTGAAGGAGCTGCTCCAATTTGTTTGGTAATGGAGAGATCACAAGTGATGTGAAGAGCTAGAGAGTTGCTGGCAGTTGTGCCTTTGCATGTACGATGCTCTAGGCTATGCATCTTTGGTGTTGGTGATTAGGCCAAACTGTATGGTAGTAGGAACTAGGGCAGGGTTTGCCTGATGTATTGGTTCAGTACTCAGTAGATGTTCTAATGCGACCGCCCCTCTCTTGAATGACTGAAAATATGTATGCAGTTTCTAGGTGTACATAATGAGCTTTGATTATGTTCACTTCTGCTCTTGCAGCTGCTATATTTTGCTGGAACTTCTTTTGGTTTGTGTGATGACTGGGTGCATCCTCTTGTTGGTGTAAAGGCTGGAAGTTATATACTTCCATTACCTAAAAGAAATATTTTGGTCAAATTTAATTGTATGGTTCAGCCTGAAGCCGTACATGCAAAACCTTGTAGATGCAGGAAATCTCCCAGTTCATGACAATGGTTAGCACCCAATTGTATTAAGGATTGGAAGCAATCAGCCACAAAATGTAACATCCTCATTTTTCAAAAAAAAATATTTAACTCATGCATTTGCATTTGCATATTGTTTTAAAATTATTTAAGTTTTAAAATTTTGAAAATAATTCAAAATGAGTATGTTCCATGAAACAACCTATACATCAAAATTCATGTTTAACTATAGATTAGCAATGCGGTAAACCGTTGTTTACCGTTGAAAGTGCAGTAGGATTAAAACAAGGTATTATTTTGCAAATTAAACATAGATGCTATTACTCGGTACCAAGGATAACTGGACAACGGATAAAAGTTCACTAAAAATTCATTTCTTTATTGATCAACAATCGAATCTAATACATGATTGTATTACAAATCTGAGTTACAAAACTGATGTATATACATTTACAATTAAGTTACATGATACTACTGCTAGTATAGTACAACAATTGGGTTTGTCTTTCGCTTTTCTCTATTCTCCTTCCTCTCCTCCAGCGCAATTGATTGCTGCTCCGCCTTCGTCCAAGAAGTTGCCAAATAGGCTGGGTCACCAGCACTTGTAAGAAGATAGTAAGCCTATTAGACATTTAGAAGTGAGGCACGCTAATAACAAAATTTGCTAATTAGAATCTATTTAGAATGAATGCCACGATTTCATAGGATAATGTAAACAAAAGTGGAGTGAACAAATATAAAGGGAGGAAAACAGAAATTAGCCGTCAGTATCTATGCGATTAAGTCATAGGAACGCCAGGCCGTCCGGGGCCAGCCGGCCTTCCTCTTCGCTTATTTTCATCATCTGGCTATGAAAATACAAACCTGCTAATCCAAAACTTAAAAGTTATTGGATGATGTTAGACGACGTTTTAAGTCCAGACTCAGTTAGGATCTTAACACTGCCACCATGGTGAGCCAACCATTGGCTCTGATTTAGTCAGGCACACAATTCAAATCACTCAGCTTCAGATGACAAAGCCTTTGCACAACCTTGGCGAAATGGCAAGGCGAGCCACCGCCATTGCACCATTCATTCCCTGTCCAAGAATCAGTGATGCATGCCCCAAGGTGGCATGGAAACAGAACCACCCTGCCCAGTAGATTCAGCAGTAAGAAAACCACCCCAACCCATAGATTCCAAAGCGGAAAACCACCCACCCACGACTTCCAACAAAACCACTGCGATAGCATGTGGGAGGCGGTGTCGATTACCGACCCTCCCGGTACATATAGCCATGCACAGGGCACTCTTTTCAGTCTTGCCAAATGAGGTAACCATCCAAACAAGTAAACCCCTCTAGCATACCATTTCCCCTTTTTGCTGCTGATAGTAACCGAGCTAAGCAACAGGTAGAGACCAGGATAGTGGAAGCAAGGAGCTCAAGGGTGAAGCAAGAAGGTGGGAGGGCAGCAACACACCTTCACCGCAGGAGTGCTTCTAGGGAGGAGAACACATCACTTCTTTTGCCAAGCTTGAATTCCAATAAGGTAACGTGAACCCAGTAGCATTTCCCCTTTTCTAAGCCTATACTTCATACAGGAATCATCACCACTAGAGTAGGCACTTAGGCAAGATTTAGTCTAGTTCCATAAGCCTTCATGCATATAACCATCTAGCAAGGAATCATCTAGTAGTAGGGAAACTAATGTGATAATCAAAATGACTATGAGCTTGGTATCTAGACAAACAAAACACAGTAGGGATTGTTCAGCTAGAGCACTAGAGAGTGGGCAGAGGCCGTGTAGCAAGAAACCTACCTAGGATTTGGGGTTGCCGCCGGCGCCTGAGCCGAGAAATTGCTCCCACAAGATTCATTCCCAACCCACGCGAGCACGGCGGCCATCCAACCAAAACCTAATCAGGGTTTACTGCACAAATCCAAAACATAGAGGACCTCCTCTAATCCATCGTATAATCTCCACAGATTACTCCCCCAAATCCTACCTCTAAACCCTCTTAGGAAATCAAGCATATAGGAATTAAGCAAAATTAATCTTCCGGGTATCTAGCAGTAAAGAATGAAAGGAGAAAAAAATTGGAGGAATCCGCATAGATCGAAGAAGAAGCACTTAACCAATTAGTCGCCGGAGTCCCTATGCGCCAGCGCCGAGGTGCTGGTCGGGCCGTAGCTACGGCGTAGCCGGGCCGCAACCGCACCATCCATGGCGGCCGGGGCATGGGAGGGGGCGCAAGCCGAGCGCCATCACCTGCAGCGCGGGGAGAAGGAGTAGGCGAGAGAGAGAGCCCGGCGGCATCTCGCCGGAGAACGACGGCCGTGGCCACCGCGCCGGCCGACTACAAGAACGGAAACCCGAGGGAGGCGGGGCCGTCAGCGTGGCCACCCACCGCCGGTGCCGGGCGGGAGGCACGGCGTTATGAGCCCACAGGCCCCAAACCCTTGGTCGGCACCACGCCGCCGGCCAGGAGCGAGGTTGGCGCACGGGAGAAGGAAGGAAGGAAGGGGGAAAGAGCAGGAGCCGGGTTGGAAAAATGGGGAATTTAGGGATTGAGCCACCCGATTGAGGAGTGAATAGGCAAGCCATATTGCCGGCCGGAGCCAAGCCACGCCGAGCTCGGCTTGAAGCTAATCCTAGCCGGCTCGGGATAGGGTAGATGCTAGGAATTTTTATATAAAAAGGAACTTAATCAAAAAGCAAGTGACAAGTAACTATTATATCAACAAACTGCCACTAATAACAGTAGTATTAGTACCTTTAGATTTTTCTCAGAAAATAGCATTATTAAGCTTCTATTCTTGTAAATAAGCTAAAAATCGATATATTCGCGGGAAAGTGTAGTTGCGCAATATGGTATTTTCCGTAGACTTAGTAAACCGAAATCCGGGAAAATTATTTCAGGCATTCATCTAGACGACAAGGAGTGTGAACCTTTGGATTGCCCGGACCATCCGATCGAGTTTCCGAAATCAGGCAAGCTTCCCTTGACTTCTGGAGGATTATATTTTTGGATAAAATATATGTTGAAACTGCAGCATGGAAATTATATTTATATTTATCTTTCTTTCAAATGATTAATTGGATCCGTAAGGATGGAAGGGGACAGTTTTGGTCGATGGAGCGACCGAGCTGTTGAAGTATTTGGTGGGTGAAGAGTGCTATGAAAAGGAAAAAAAAAAGGGAAAGTGGACTCTTCATGTAGGTATTATATAAGGATAATATACCTATCACTCGGCTTTGATCCGTAAAAATCTAGTATCAACCGGAGTTTCAGGGTTGATCTGAGAAGGTGATCTAAGAAGGTTATTACAATCTCCACATTGGGTATGTAGATAACTAGGAGGGTGGGTGGCGTGCCTGAGGTATATCTACTGTTAGCTATACCCATGGTTTCCGACGACGAGCGATTATAGTTACGCCAGAGGATACTCATGGCGTCGAGGAATGAGTATAACGGTTGCAAGAGCAAATTGGTGGGGACAAGGTAGTGAGGAGAAGTCCGTGCCTAGAGCACCACAATTTGCTCATCGACCGGGTTGGAGATGTAATTCACCTATTAGATGCACGCCTCGAGTTTGAATACGTTAGGACGATTTGATAAAGTGGTACACACTGCAGGTTAAATCATGAATTCATGCCAATCTCTTGGAATGGGGATTACGGAGGCTAAGTCCAGTATCATATCTGAGTGTTAGTAGAATTTTTATATTAAAATTGACTCACTCTTGGGAAAGATTATATTCTATTTGGCGTGGGTGAAAGGAGGTATGAGAGGGAAAAGATAGGAGGAAAAGGAGGAAGTGATACTCTGTCCCTTTTATTGTCTTATTATATGGAGGCTTGTTGAGTACTTTGTACTCACCCTTGCTATCATCTTTCTTTTTAGACACAGGACGGAAAATGAGGCGATTGAGTATATTACGGTGGAGGAGCATGTGGAGTGCCCGATGTGACGGAGGCCCCGAAGAATATGGGACCATAGAGGATTATCTCTAAAAGAGTTCTCAAAGCATGACGGAATAAGAATAAATAAGGAACTCTAGTTAGCATCTTATGGTTATGAAGCTGCATTTTATAGGTATCGAACTAAGTGGGCTTGTAATAATTTGGCCGGCGTGGCAAAACATGATGGCATGTATATATTAAAGTCATGAATGTTTCTTGTAATAATGTTCTGCTGCAATCTCTGATTTGGGCATTGCATTTAGGACGTGCATCCAGAGGAGGATGAGTTGCTAAGTGTATAGGCCTACACCCCCATAATTACCTCATGTTATAGCAAGGTAGTGCTAATAGCATGTGGTAATTAGGAGGGTCGTGTCATTCCATTTCTAGATGAAGTTTTAAAATATCAAAATATATTAAAATTATTTTTATATTTCTTAAATAACTAATTGAATGGCTAAATGGTTAAGAATTGACTTGGTAAATCCAAAGAAATTTCATAATTGTTAAGATTATATATGTATTCTACTAATTCATAAAATTTTATAATTTCCAAATTTTCTTTTCTTCTTTCCTTTTTCCTTCTTTCCATTTTCTTTTTTTCTTCCTTCTTCTTCCCTTCTTCCTTCTTTTTTCCTGGCCGACCCCCTCTCCCTCTCTTTCCTCTCTCGAGCACGGAAGCTTCCCATAGGGGGAAACCTCCCTAAACCCTTCCTAATCCGCATTTGGAAGAGGAGGATTTCTTTCCCCTATCCAAGCCGACTCTAGGTTAGCGTCGCCCCCCTCACCCCTATTTAAGCCGCTGCCGCTACCGCACCCCCTTTCTCCCTTTCGTCGCCTCGACGCCCAATTCGCTGCACGTAAGTCACCGCCGCCCCTCCCCTTCAGTGACTATGGAGGCCCTTCTCGGGGTCCACCTGAATGATTCTTGCACTAGTCCCTGGATCGGTACACTAATGCCACCATTGCATAGTCGGATCGAAAAGCATAAACGATAAGTAATTAAATATTACAGAAGGTACCGCCTTATGGCGAACAGTTACAGTACAGCCATGCAAGGCCAAAAGTTACAATCCAACAAACAAATGTTTAGAGTTATGCAGAAGTCTTCAACAAAAGTAAGATCCAGCGGCTATGCATCTCTGCAAGAGGCTGGAAGGAACGTCCTAAGCTTCTTCGCCTTCAAATCCTTGCTCTTCGTCTTCGAAGCAAGCATATGTGTCTTCCAAGCAATCTCCATCTAAAGAATGAATGAGTGCGAGGGTAACTGCGTAATCAAACCACACTTGCGAGTTAACACCTTCCTAATGCAATTAATGCTAAGGCTGCCAAGGAAGGCTGAGGGTTTGTTTATTTGCGAAAAGCTATTTTAAAGTAATAATAGTAAGATTCCTATGACTTTGCAAGTTTTTAACAGGAAAGGAAGTGTTATAAGAAAGAGTTGATCTCCAAGCTATTAGATTTACCCTGTATCATCCTATGGTATAACTAGACTAATCCTGCTGGAACAACCGTTCCTAGTCTTCCTCCGAACACCCACCATCTTATTTTGGAATTCGCTAATTCCTTATGGATCATCGTTCCTGGATTACCAGTCCAGCGAACGCATGACCTAGACCGCCCTCGGGTGGTGGCGCTCTGCCGCACTTACCTCAGGTTGAAGCATCAGCAAGAGCCTCCGCAGAGCGCTCTCCTAGGCCTTCAACCAGGGTTTCAAAAATCGATTTTATCTCAAAAATCGCTCGGGTCCGATTTTCGATTTGCCGCGGCAAATCGCGGAAAATCGGTTGAAATTTGAGTTTTGAATTTTAAATCAACCTGAGGTTTAAAAAATCAGAAATCATTTGTTTTTTTTCGATAAATCGACCGATTTCTTCAATAAATCGATATTGGAATTTTGAAATCTCGAGCCAAACTTCGAAAAATCACGATTTTTATCGATAAATCGGCCGATTTCTTCGATCAATCAACCGAAGGTTTAAAAATCAGAAATTGCTTTTTTTTTCTAGAAATTGGTCGATTTTATCGATAAATTGATCTACTTCTTCGATAAATTGACCGATTTCGAAATCTCAAGCCAAACTTTGATAAATCGACCGATTTCTTCGATACATCAAACCAAACTGATTTCAAATTTTGAATAAAAAATTTGAATTTAATTCATGATTTGCCGATATCGAGCCACCACGATTTCGCGGTAAATCATGATCTGTCGTGATTTATTGACGATTTTTGAAACCTTACCTTCAACCCACACTATCGCGTGATGGTCACACGTTGTGTCGGACGCATCCAACTCTAGCTCAATAAGGGACCTCTTCCGATCTTGCTTCACAGTTCTCCCTGCACACACCCACCATTTTATTCCGGGATTTGGCAATCCTATTGTGAATCATACCTCCTAGGGTTTCGACCCAGCGAGCGTATGACCTAGACCACCCTTGGTGGTGGCACCTAGCTATGCTTACCTCAGGTTGGAGTTCCTGCCAGGGCCTCCGTAGAGCGCTCTCCTGGGTCTCCACACCTGCACTACCACGTGATGACTACGCGTTGTGTCGGACGCATCCAACACTTAAATCATAATCAAGGGATCCTTCCGATCTTGCTGCACATGGTCCGAGAGCCGAAGGTCCAACCTTCGCTCACTGCCCAACTCAACAGGTCCACGACCTTCTCGTCTAGATCCACTCTATACCACAAACCAACCTTGGGTCTCAACCCAACTCAACCACAGGCACACACCTCGAGACTGACTGACACGGCCTACCAAACCACACTATATCCAGTTCATAATATAAGTATAGTATTTTAGTGGTGAGCTAGTGTTCATCACCGTGGGGTGTTGTGTCCCGAAAATAAGCATTTAAACTTAAGCATGTCTAACCAAGTTTTACCCACGAACTGAAAGTCCAAAAGTTTAATTGTTTTAATGGTTTACAAATGATAAGACTATCTAGGCAGTCTTGTCATGATATTCAAAGCAATCATGGCATGGTAGTTGAAAGTGTCAAAGGTTATGGCATGTGTATAACATGATTAACAAGCTAGGTAAGAAATTTATATTTCATGCAATTGTCATAACTGGTTCGACATAAGTTTTAATAAAACTAGGTAAGATATGAACTAAAGATGTTAACTCGCCTTGTCCTGAGACTTAGGGGTCTTCTTCGGTATCCTGGAACCTTCCTTGAGGGTCCTCGACGTCTAATCGAATAGAAAAGCTAATTAAATATCCAATTCAGAAATGATGCATGAATGCATGGGAAGAATTTTATAACGAAGCTAGGGTTTACGAGTTGTCAACTAAACATGAATGAGTATGCCCTAGTTTCCCAAACTACTGTTTCCATTACTAGAAAACAAAATTTGGAAATTAATTATAGAATTTAAAATATTTTAAAAAACATTTAAGGTTCTTAATTCATAATGCAAACCTTATTAACGGTTAACATGAGTTTCATATTTTTAATAAATTGTATCTAAGCTAAAAAGGTTTCTGTAAAATTTTGGAAAATTTTACGGTCCAAAATATATTTTAAATAATTCAATTTAATTAACCGCCATTTAATTTCATTAGGGAAAAAGGTTTCAAATTCACTAATAAATGAACAGTGAATAGGGGTAATGTTATGTTTTCAAATAATTTTATTAAATCCCAAATCGCATCTTCTGTGTTTGAAATTTTACCATGATTTATGGACATCATTTAATAATTCAAAAATTAGAAATGTTATTTCTTAATTAGGAAAATGAGGTTTTTGGATTAATACAGAAGGCAACAATGATTTACTATTCAAGATTATAATTTTATTAGATCTAGCCTATTCTCAAGTATTTACCGTAATTTTTATAGAATTTTGAGAGTTGTTTAACTATTTTAGGAAAATCATAAATTCTTATTGGATTAATTAAAATAGGAAATAGGCTGAAATTCCTATCCTGGGAAATTTGGCCGATATCGCGCTAAGCTGCCCAGTCTTGACTGGTCCATAACTCGAAGTGGCCTAGACACCACGAGACACTTAGGTCTGAAGCGCTTTTCAGATGGCACAAACATTTGAGTAAAACAAATTCTATCGAATACGCCGCTACTAATACTGATTAGTGGAGTGACGGCCCCACCTATTAGTGGCTATTAAAGATAACACATGCGAGATTTAAACTTAATTCTACTGGCAGCGCGGCCCTACCTGCCAGTCAGAGACAGGCGGCGAGGCAGGCGCTAGCCCGCGAGGCTCTCCGGCCGATCTCTGGTGAGACCTCGGCGATCGATCGGCGGCGCTAGGGTGCACTATCCTAGTGGTTCATTGCCGAAACGGGTTCGGCTAGGGAAGACCTAGGATGTCCTGGCCGGATTTCGCCGGCGGCGAGCCAGGACGGCGACGCCATAGGCATGTGCAGAGAGAAGCTTCGGGATCAAGCTTCTCTGCGCAAGGGAGGAGGTCGGCGACCAGTTCATCGGCACGGGAAGCATCTAGGGGCTATCAGAGAGCTACCTGAGGTGGTGGCGAGCTCGGGGAAGGACGGAGGCAAGCTGTCACCGAGGAGATGGCGACGGCCGAGACAAGGGCTACCTCGCCGGGGAGCTCCAGGGTTCCCTGCTAAAAATTGAATGAGGTGATGTGAGGAGTGGCACCTCGAGATGCTAGGGGCGCGAGGAATCGACCAGCAGCTTACCGAGTCGCCAGTAAGGCAAAAGGGGGCGATTCGGGGAGCGGCAGCAGAAATGGCAAAGGGGGAGGAGAGGGGCCTATCTACGGCTTAAATAGGCAGTGGGGGAGCTCGCGGGGGAGCAATGAATCATCCCCGCGGGGAGGGGCTCGAGGGCAAGCTGTGGCGGAGCGGCGTGGTGCGAGAGGTCTTGGCGGCAATGATGTTAGGTCTTGGCCTTGTGTGGCAACACAATGAGTGAGTGGAGTGGCATTGGTGCACAGACTACTACAGAAGCCTAGCATGGAGAGGACAGGCGCGATGCGCTGTGCTCTATGGGCAGAGAGGGAAGGGAGAGAGAGAACTCGGGTAGGGCCGAGCCTAGGCCCAAATAGGGTGGGCCGGGCTTGAGAAACCCAGGGAAGATTTAGGAAAAGATTTTGAAATTTTCAAAATAAAAATTTGAATTTTTGGGTAATTAAGGATTAAAAGGGGATATTTTGGACAATTAAACTTGATTTAATTGAATTTTTAAAAAAAGTTGACAGTATAATTTTCCAAATTTCATCAACTTAAAGTTGAGTTTGAAATTTTAAAATAATTTACAATATGAAATTGCAATTTCCCACATAGTTTCTCAATTTAGTATTTGTTTGAAATTAAGTCTATTTAGAAAGTTTCTAAATTAATTTAATAAGATCTTAATTAAGAAAATCAAGATCAGATTTTGATTTATCAAAAACCTTTGATTTTGATAAGGTGCAATTTGGATATTTATAGAGAAATTGCCTCTCCAATTGAATTTTGATTTGAGTATTCTGAAACTTCAAATTGAAAAAGGCAATTATAAGAAATACAATCAAGATTTTGAATTTATGCAAAAAAAATTTAAAAAGAACCCAAAATGGGCTATTACAATGACGTTCTCCCTCGACATACCCATAACCCGTTTTGCGCCTCACATTCAGGCGAACGTCGTCGGAGCCATCGAATTTCGGTGCTGGAGCCATGCCCTCGCCGCCACCATGGTTTCTGCTTTGCTGCAAATTCGCTGCCTCCGCTCGGTAATCTCCTTATCTCTCTTTGTCCCTCTAGCATCGCCAGAGCCATGCCCTCACCACCGTCATGCACCTCCCTTTCTTCCCACGTTCGTCGCCGTTGCGCCGCCGTTCCCGTGCGTAATTCCCTATAGGGGCATGCCTCTCGGCATAGCCAGGACCATGCAATGCTAATTAGTCGCACCGCTGCCCTTGAGTCACCGCCGTTCAGCTGGAATGTCATGCGCCGTCACAAGTCGCCGCCGCTGAGGTCGTCACCGCTGATTTCCTGGTGGGCCGACTCCACTAGGAGGATCGTCATGCCGTACCGATCCCTCCCCGCCAGGTCGACGCCGCCGGAGCCGCTGTTCTTCGTCGCCGTCGCTTCTCGATGCAAGGCCGCTTTGCCTTTCCGCTTGTTATCACGACAGCATCCGCTGTTAGGCCACGCATGCAACAACCAGCCGGCGGGCGCCGTCTGTCTTGGGCCATGATGGGCTCTGATGCGTTAAGCCGTGTGCCTTGTGGCAGCGCTAAGCCAAGCCGTTAGGTTGTATTTGCCATACAGGCAGGTCGAGCAGCAGATGCCCACTCGTGTTTCGCTTGTTGGCCGCATAGCACTGGGTCACGCTAGTTGCCAGGACGAATTGGTTTTTAATAATTTTAATAAATAATAAAACTTGTTTATTTTGTATATTTAATTATATAACTCTAAAAATTATAAAACCAATTTTAAAATGTTTAAATTAAGACTTATTGTTGTGTAAATTTGCGTATGCATTTGCACACATGTCATTTTCTGCTATTTTGTTATATTTGTATTTATTATTTTATTTGTTGTGCGATAGATTTGATCGAAGAAGATTTTGCTAGCAACAATTTGGAGGAGTACTCTAACTTTGCTAACCAAGGAAAGTGCTGATCATATTACTCATATGATTACGGCTGTTGATCATATTGCTCATTTGATTACGGTTGTTTTTCTAGAGTTTTACAAATCTTGCATATTATGTTTAAAATTAAAATGCTAATTTAATTAGGTTGATTAGCTAAAACCTACCCTAATTAAGTAATCTGTTAGTAAGATTTACCTTGCTGCCCTAGAATATTAAATTTATTGATTATTACTGCCATCCTTGATCTAGAACTATTTATGCTTGGCAATGGTTAGTCAAAGATTATCTGTTAGTAAATAGATAATTGATTCCCATCAATTGCTTGGTTTATTTCCATGGTTTTAAAAGGACAGTTAGTGTTGTTGTGTTTTGTTGGGTTAGTTGGGATAGTGGGTTGCTATCGTTGGGCAAATATTTTTGTAAGACCCTGATTGGGGTGGATGGTTACGAGGTTAGTGCGGTTAGCACAAGATTCGGGCCCAGTGTGGGAACGACCTCAATCCTTGCGGACCGATTTCTTGAGAAAGACAAACTAAGTACAACAGTGCCACCATGAGTGTTTGTGTGGGCAAGCCCTGACTGAGGACTCTTCAAATTCTTAAATTGGGCATTCCAGTTGGTGGAGTAGACCGCAGGTCCTGGTTCTATTGGCGCACGAGGTGACTTCTGGCTCAAGTGGTGTAACTCTCTAATAGTAGAACCTTAGGAGGAGTGCTCGGCTAAGAGCTGGTTGGTTAAAGGCTTTGTGATGATTCACTCATGGGTCATCTCTCTTTGGTAAAGTGTGCAACCTTTGCTGAGTATTAAACTATCATGATAGTCATGCCCACAGTCATAGGCGGATGACGGGGCGCTATCTCAATGTCATTTCTTATCCATTTGTTTTCAAAATGGTGTTTTAAAGTAAAACCACGATTGCAGTCATGAGTTTTAGTTTTCCTCCTTGCAGTTAGAGTTGTGAGTGATGAGGGTGTTGTATACGGTGGGTGCCGTGAGTTAGCCAGGTTTGGACAAAACCGGTTGTTGCTGGAGTTAAAAAAAATGATTCAAATGTTTTATATTTCTCAACTTTATTTTTATCTTTTCAAAACTCTAGACAAAAACTTCGATAAAATTAGCTTTTTGGCTAAAGAACCTTTTTCTTTTCTTGTTAAGCCTTCATGTTGCATTAGTCATCGTTTCTTGTTGAGAATGTTGCATTCTCACCCTCGCCTTTCATGCGTGGCTGCTCATTACAACGAGCAGATCTTGATGCACAGAACCCATACCTTGAAGAGATGTACCAAGATGAAGATTTCTCGAGCGGAGTTCAGGATGAAGACTACTCTGACGTCTAGGAGCGTATTCCAACCGGCTTGCTTGTAAAGTTACTTTGGGTCTTCCATTTGAACTTTTATTTATGCATTAAGATTTTCGCTGATGTAAGGCCATGGCGCCAAACTATTGTAATAAGTGCTATGTTGGTCGATACTCTAATGTAATAATTGTTTTATATGTGATGATTGTGATCCAAAGTGTGAATCTATATGTACTAGTTACTTGATGCAGGGACTAGTACGGTAAAAGCACAGTAGGGACTCAACTCTATTTTACGGGTCCCAACACAAAGGCATAAAGCAAAACGGCAATTAGCACCCAACTGTTTAAATAGAAAAAAGTACTCATTTGGTCCTTGAACTTTTGTCCTTGTTCCAATTTAGTTCCTAAACTCCAAAATCAGGTTAACTTGAGTCCTCGAACTATTAAAACAAGACTAAGTTGCTTTCTTGATCGGTCAACGTGGTGGTTTTATGTTCTTTTCACTAATGTGGCGTCCATGTGGACGAGAGACGAATATAGAGAAGATTGACATGTTAAGCCACGTGTAACACCACTTACCTAAACCCGTCACGTGTCACGCCATATCAACGAAAACGACCTTAAACCATCCTTTGACCAGCCAATAGACAACTTAGTCCGATTTTGATAGTCTGAAGACCAAGTTAACCCGGTTTTGGATTTCAGGGACCAACACGTGTCACGCCATATTAGCAAAAACCACCTTAAACCATCTTTTGACCGGTCAATAGATAACTTAGTCCGATTTTGGTAGTCTGGGGATCAAATTAACCCGGTTTTAGAGTTTAGGGACCAAAATGAGACGAGGAGAAAATTCGGGACCAAATTGATACTTTTTCCTTTTAATATAAGGAACGAGACCACCTATTTTTTAGCCTCTACTGCATTTCTACTGAAACCTCATCAGGGCAGGGCACAGCAATGGGAACGCCTGATGTATAGCACTCCCTCTGTCGCCCTGCTGACAGGCCTAGCTCGATCATCGTGAGCCGAGCTGTTCTTGCCACTATCTTTGTCATCGTCGTCACCGAGCATTGAATCTAAATGATTAACCTCTTCGATTGGATTAAGCAGTGTAGTACTGTAGTCATGTTTTCATTGGATCATATGATCCTAGTGCTTTATCCGCATCTTCATTTCCATTCATCTCATGACCTTCGTCTTCGTGCGTCCATGCATGCGTACGTTGTAGTTGTAGGAGGAACTAGCAAGCATGCATGCGTGGGGATTCCGTACCTTTTTCCTCCTAGCGGAGAGGAGGGGAAGCGTAAACCCTAGCCAGCTAGTGACTTGCCGACTCCGACTCGCCGCCGCCATGGCCATCGTCTCCGCTCCGGCCGATGTGATCGGACCGATGCGATGCGAGTGCCCGGCCTCCTCACTCACTAATCCCTATCCCTATCTCTGCCACTAATCACGCAGTTCTATCCCCTAATCTCGCTCTCCCGAACTGCTCTGGAAACCCTCTATAAAAGCTGGCTTCTTCTTCCTCTCGCGGAGGTTTTTTTGGGCAGCCGGTGGAAACACACACAAAAAACACAGAGCTTTTTGCATACAGGAGACTCACGCAGACGCATCTAACCGGAGGCACGGAGTTTCACGGAGTCGAACACGCAGCGCGGACGGAGACAAAAGAAATCAGGAAGGACGCCGTGCGCGCAGAGCAGATCGGAGACGCGAGTCAACAGCCGGCTGACACACACAAAGGTACAGGAGGAAAATTCTTTTCCTTTTCCTAGGGAGCATCCGTTGTGTCTCTTCATCTCTCTTCCATCAATTTCAACGTTTTCATCTCCCAATGCCCTCTCTCTCTCTGGATAAATCTCTCTCAGTCTGGTCTCTCCATGGCCTGATAGCTGGTGTTTCTTTACCTGATGGAGTTTGCCATGCATCTGCATGCATGCAGATTCCCATCTACCAAAGCTCTCTCTCACACGTGAACCTCTTCATCTCTCTCCAAACCTCCTCTACCGTCTCTATCTCTCTCTACTTTTTTTTTTCTTTTTCTGAATCTCTCTCTAGCTTCACGTGTTGAGCAGCTTTTTGGATTTTTTTTTATTCATTTATGCCTACACTTTGGCTTTGCTTCTTGGCTTCTGTCTGAAGTCCATCCGCATGACACCGGCCATCTGCACTGCGGCCGCGCCGCCATGCTCATCGCCGTGCTAGCCTCCACTTCACGCTGCCTCAGCGCTACCACCGCTTTTGCTAACGCCAAGACGCTAACGCCGGCTTCACGCTACCGCGCTGCGTTCAGCGCGCCGACCGCCGCCGCCGTCATGTTGCTTCAAGCGTCGACCGCCGCAGCCGTCTGGTCGCTTCTAAGCGCCGACAATTGCCGCCGCCCAGCCGCTTCAGGCGCCCGATCTCTATCGCCGTCCGTGCCAACAAGCCGCAGCTTCGCCGCCGCCGCCGCCGCGTCTCGCGCCGCCGCCGCCGCCGCCAGAACGCTTGCTTCGCCGCCATCAGATGCGACCTCCGAGACCCGCCGCCGCCGCCAAGACAACGCTTTGACTCGCCGCCGCCGCGGCGCCTCTGAGCCCGCCTCCGCCGCCGAGTCGTGTTTGCCGCCACCGGTCACGTGTTCGCCCAAGACGACGGACTTCGGCCTTTTCACCATCAAGGCGCTCAAGTCTCGCCGTCTCTTCTCCAACCGCCCGGCCCGGCTCAGGTTCGCCCGACCGGTGAGCCGCTTCGACGTCTCCGCGCCCGATCAAGCGCCGAAGTCCGCTCCGCCCGCCGGTATGCCGCCCGACGTCCACGAGACGCCGCGACCATCGCGACGACGAAGAGCGGTGATACGCGCTCACAAGATCCAAGATCAACACCGCCGTGGCCGCCGTCTGCGGCCTCCCCCGCCAGACGCCGCCACACCGCACTCGCCCGCCTGCCCTTGAGGACGCGGCGCGACGCAAGCATCCTCAAGATCTGGAAGGAGACCGACTTCATCAAAGCGCTCATAGTCACCGACGGCGAGAAGGGTTGCAGTGCTTCGCCAAGGACTTCAAGGGCGGCGTCTGACTACAAGGTCAACACCGCGCACCACTGTGCCGTGTAGGCCACCCTCTGGACGGTGGCATCTACACCACCATCAGCCCATCAACGACACCGTCTATGCTGCGCACGTGCCACTTGAAGCCATCAAGCAAAAAAAAAAATGCTGTATAGGCATTACAAATATCAAGGCATGCAAGGAGCAACATATGTATACGTATATATACGTGAAGATATTTTATGCGGATGGTCTCAAGATACTCCAAGCAATGGTTGTTCCGTTGAGCAGTCAATCATCTAAAAATCGGTGAGGTGCCTGGAGAACCCCTTCATCAACAAGATCGGTGTTCGGAGAAATTTCCCGGACAGCCGATCAACGATCAATAATCCAATAATCGATCACTCATGTCCGGAGGATTTTTTTTTTTCCGGGCAACCAACACCGACAAATCAGCATTCGAAGGGTTTTCCCGAACAGTTGATTCAACAACCATGCAAAGTTCGGCGAGTTTCCCGGACAGCAACTTCAAGACGTTCTACATCAACAATTCAATGTTCGGTGATTTTTCCCGGACAAAGCTAATCCAAGACGCGCCACATAAAATACCAACATCAAGCTTGACGATCAAGAAGCCTTCAATGTACTCATCCAAGACTACACATGCGATGACACTCCCGATGAAGCCAGCAAAAGCATCGACTTCAACTCCAAGCTAAGTGCAAAGCCGTGCATCCTATTCAACACAAATTCAACGTGGCGTTTGACGAAACAAGATCAAGCGACACGGGCGGGTGGAGCTAAACAACAGTTCCACTAGGCATCACGTGGGCACAATCTACCCCACATGTTCTGCCGTCGCCACATCAAGCTACACCAACAAACACGGTGATCCACGAGGCGAAGAGAAGAAGAAGAAGACTAAGCAGCTTAATCGGAGGTGTTCCGCGTGTTCCATCGCGGATGTAATTAAATGGGAGACCTCCCGAGGCCCCAGGATTCAGAACCTCACAATCGTCAACGACTGAAGTCTACAGCGCGCAATTATCCACATGGACTTGTATTTTATTGTGATAATGAAATACTAGCTTTCCTGTCCTTTTCTTTCTTTTGTGTATTTCTATACACTGGCACGCCTGCAAATTCTCTATTTCTTTTAGAAATTTTCCGTGCTAACAAAATTGGCACGCCTGGTGGGACAAGAATCTCCTCCCATCTTGGCTGCTGAGGCTCGAAGTCATCTTCGCCTATTCCATAGGCTCGAAGACATCTTCGCCTCATTCTTCTTCTTCTTCTTCCCCTCCCGTTCAAGTGGAGCCGTCCTGATCAAAGGATCCCCCTTCTACATGATCTTCTTTCTCTCACTAAGATGGCTTTCTCCATCCAATTCGGAGCATTCGCCCCCACGTCCGTGGTCCAGGAGGGCTCCAAGGTCTTTATTCTTAAGACTGAGGAGTTGTTCAAGTCTGTGAAAGAGCACAGACTGTCTTCTGCTGCAATCGCGGAGGAGCACCGCACCCTCATGAAGGAGGCTCGCACTTTCATGAGCTCTCCCAATGAGGAACATTCTGGAGCACATCTACTTGGCTCCCTGGAAGCCGCTATTGCTAGGATGCGCCTGCTGAAAATGAACGCTCGTTCGTTGAAAAGTGCGCACCCCGCTCGCAACTACCGAAGGAAGCTGGCCAAGGTCCAGAAGCTGCACCGCTCCGTCAACTCCCACATCGCCAAGCATGATGCGACGGAAGACTGGTTCACTGGTGAAACCGGCTTTTCTAACGGAAAACAAGTCAGGAAGGCCATCATGAAGGAGTTCTGGGCACGTCACCCACAACGACATGTCGTCCAGAAGAGGCGCACCCCTCGCTCCATCAACACCGTGCCCTGCTTGCACCTTGGCGAGACAGGTACGCACGACTTTGTTCAAACTAACAATACTTTTGCAGTTCTCTCTCCCGAAGCGCCCGCTCCCACCAACGAAGAATTGAGGAGGGAGCTGCGACGACTGCAACACCAGGTGGCCCAGCTGGGGAGGCAGGTTCATGGACGTGAACCGGTTCTCGTCGTGTCTCGAACCGGGGGCGTGGCGAACCATCGGCATCCCATTCCCCAGATCCGATATCAACCACCAACGATCGGGACCCAGCACGCGTCTCCATCATCTTCCATCATGCTCCGGGGGCAAGGCGTGCCTCAAACACGGTGGAATCAGTGGACGAGGCGTCAGGTCCACGCTTCACCATCGTCTTCTGCGCAACCGCCAAGACTGGTGGTCACATCCACGAGGTCGACGCTACCACCACTTCTCCCAAAGCCACCAATGGTGGCAAGGCTGCAGCCTCCACCGTTGCTACCAACTCCAACGGTGCCTTCCAGGCTCCAGATCCCGCCAACAAGACCCCAACAAAAGACGGAGAAGGCACCGCAAGGACAAAATTCCAGCAATTCCACTCAAGTCACATGCAATTCCACTTCCGTCGAGGATCACCAATTGCTCCTTGTAAACGATCCTGCTGAATTGGAAGAAATCGAGACCACAACGGCTCCTCAACAACTTGAAGACGGCGGACAACCCACCATCGACGAGTTAGTGGAAATCAATCTGGGCACAGAAGACGACCCTCGCCCAACTTTCGTGAGCGCCACTCTCACAGAAGACGAACGAGAAGACTATCGAAGATTCCTGATGGAGTTCCGGGACTGCTTCGCCTGGTCTTACAAGGAGATGCCGGGTCTTGACCCACGAGTCGCCACACACAAATTGGCGATCGATCCGCAGTTCCGGCCAATCAAACAACAGCCGCGACGTTTGAGACCGGAATTCCAAGAAAAAGTGATAGCCGAGGTGGACAAGCTCATCACAGCTGGATTTATTAAAGAAGTCCAGTATCCCCGATGGCTAGCAAATATTGTCCCTGTGGAGAAAAAGAACGGCCAAATCCGAGTCTGCGTCGACTTCCGCGACTTAAACAGGGCCTGCCCGAAGGACGACTTCCCCTTCCCCATAACGGAGCTGGTCGTCGACGCCACCACTGGCCACGGCGCTCTATCCTTCATGGATGGGTCGTCTGGCTATAATCAAATCAAGATGGACCCAGATGACGCAATCGACACCGCGTTTCGAACACCAAAAGGTAACTTTACTATACAAGAATGCCGCTTGGTTTGAAGAATGCAAAGCCACGATCAACGAGCCATGACGACGTTCTCGGCGACCTCATCCACCACTCCGCGGAATGCTACATCGACGACATCGTGGTGAAAGCGGCGATCGCCGACAACATCAAGACGATCTGCGCAAGGTGTTCAACCGCCGCCAACACCAACTCAAGATGAACCGCTCAAGTGCGCCGCCGCCGTCAATCGGGCGTCTTCCTCGCTTCGCTGCCAGCACAGGGAATAGAAATCAAGCGAAGGACATCAAGGCCATCATCGACATGCCCCGCCAAGGAATCTCAAAGCACCGAGAAGCTGCAGGGAAATCGGCGACATCGACGCTTCATCTCCAACCTCTCGGGCGAATTCAACCATTCGCCAAGTTGATGAAGAAAGGCGCCCGCTCATCCGGGACGATGAGTGCCAAGCGGGCTCGACAAAGATCAGCGATATCTCTTGAATCCTCCTGTCCTGGCAGCTCCTGAAGGGGCGCCCTCTTATTCTCTACATTGCAGCTCTACCTTCCTCGCTCGGCGCACTCCTCACTCAACATAACGACGAAGGAAAAGAGGTGGCGTGCTACTACCTCAGCCGCACAATGGTGGGGGCAGAGTGTAACTATTCACCAATCGAAAAGTTATGCCTCGCCCTGATCTTCGCTCTCAAGAAGCTGCGACACTACATGTTGTCCCACCAAATTCAACTCATCGCACGAGCCGATCCGATCAAATACATGATGAGTCAACCGGCTCTCATCGGACGCCTCGGGAAATGGGCCTTACTCATGATGGAGTTCGACATCACCTTCGTCCCTCAAAAGGCGATCAAGGGTCAAGCTTTGGCGGAGTTCCTCGCAGCACATCCAGTTCCAGACGATTCTCCTCTCGTCACCGACTTGCCAGACGAGGAGATCTTCACCACCGAGCTCGAAGCGCCATGGGAGCTCTACTTTGATGGAGCCTCACGCACCGAGGCGGAGCTCAACGGAACTCCACGACGGAGGGCGGGCGCAGGACTCGTGTTCAAGACCCCGCAAGATGGAGTGATGTACCATTCCTTCTCGCTCCTCAAGGAAGAATGCTCCAACAACGAGTCGGAGTACGAGGCGCTCATCCTTGGTCTTCTTCTTGCTCTCTCTATGGACATACGGACTTTACGTGCCCACGGAGACTCACAGCTGGTGGTTCGCCAAATCAACGGCGTCTACGACGTACGCAAGCCGGAGTTGGTGCCCTACTACAACACAGCACGCCGGCTCATGGAAAAATTCGAACATATTGAAGTCCTCCACATCCCGCGAGGCAAGAACTCCACGGCGGATGCTTTGGCAAAACTTGCCGCTTCGCTGGTCCTCCCCGACGGCAAACCTATGTAGGTAACCGTCGAAGAAAGATGGCTCCTCCCCACGGTATTGGAGCTCATCCCCGAAGACTATGAAGTCAACACCATCACGACCCAGGCGGTTGAGGAGGACGACATGCAAACCCTTCCTCGACTACTTCAAACACGGCACCCTCCCCGAAGACGCAATGGAGCGACGTCGATTTCAACGACGAGTCCCCTCTTACTTATACCAGGCGGGCGTCCTCTACAAACGCTCCTATGGACAAGAAATCCTTCTCCGATGCGTCAGCCAGAAGGAGGCCGAATAAGTCCTTCATGAAGTGCACCACTAAGATATGCGAGGGCATCAAAGCGGCCCAAAGATGTATCATAGTGTACGTCTTGCGGGATACTACTGGCCCGGCATTATGACGGACTACATCAAGGTGGCCAGATCTTGCCACAATTGCCAAATACACGGCGACCTCAAACATCAACCTCCAGTTCCTCTACACCCAACGGTCCCCGCTTGGCCATTCGACGCCTGGGGAATCAATGTCATCGGCATAATCGACCCTCCATCATCCCGGGGGCATCGCTTCATCCTTGTGGCTACCGACTATTTCACCAAGTGGCCGGAAGCCATCTCCCTCCGTGAAGTCAAGAACGACAACGTCATCAACTTCCTGGAGCGCCACATTATCTACCGCTTTGAGTGCCGCGACCGCATCACTTCCGACAACCAAGAAAGCTTTCAAATCCCACAAGATCTACAAGTTCATTGAAAAATACAAGATCAAGTGGAACTATTCCTCCGCCATTACCCACAAGCAAACGGTATGGTCAAGCTTTCAACAAAACCCCGGGAAAATTCTCAAGAAAACGGTGGCGAAGCACAACAGAGATTGGCATGATCGTCTCTTTGAAGCTCTGTGGGCGTACCGTGTCACCACTCGCACACCGACACAAACCACCCCGTACTTTCTCGTCTACGGGAGTGAAGCCGTCCTCCCTCTCGAGATTCAGCTGCCCTCTCTCCGGGTGGCCATTCACGGAGGCCTCACAAAAGACGAACAAGTTCGGCCCGCTTCGAGAGCTGGACACCACGTAAGAACTCCGGTGGGTGCTGTCCAAAACTTGAGATGTACCGCAAAAACGTGGCGCTGGTTTCACGACAAGCTCGCCCAACATCGTGCCTTCAGAAAGGCGAAGTTGGTGCTCAGACTTCGACGTCCGATCGCCGTCACACACAAGACGAAGGGCAAATTCGAGCCAAAGTGGGAGGGTCCATACGTCGTCGAGCAAGCCTACGACGGAGGATCCTACCAACTCATCGACCAACAAAGGGTCCGTCCAATGCCACCAATCAACGGGAGATACTTAAAGAAGTACTTTCCGTAAGTCTTCACGACTCAACCCCGCCAGGAGAAGGTATTCCTCCTATTCTACTTTCGTTGGATGGTTTTCCCTTCGGAACAAGTACACAACTCATCACTCTCACTTAGTAATGATTTTTGAATCCTGCTCGTTTTCTCTGGATGGTTCTTCCCTTTGAAAACAAAACACAATTTTTGCCCCGAATAAGTTCATAATGCACAAAAATTGCATATATGAGCTTCCGTTTTCCTTGGATGGTTTTTCCCTTTGAAAACTAACGACAATCGTCCGCATAAAAACGGCTTTTCCACTCTCATATCGTACTGGTCGACAAGAAATTGCCTGTCTCAGAGCTTGCCAAACGGAGCCGAAGCAAGGTCATGATCAGGAGCACTTGCAACAAAGCAACCCACACACCTAGCACAAAGACGCATGCCAGGTGGACGCTCCCAGAAGCGGCAAGGTGATTGCTCGGGTTACTTCACGGTGATGAATTCCCTATGCCGATCAAGCCTCCCTAGTAGCCTCAGACCGGTGGAGACATCACGCCGCAGGGTCAGCCTATAGCGAGAAGATGCACCAAGTTGCCAACCCTGTCAGGCAGGACAATCAAAGGCTCCGGGATGAAACATAGGAAAAGATGCGGGAGAAGGCTGCCCGACTGGTCAAAGTCTGGTTGGTGTGAAGCTACCCGTCAACCTCGGAAGCATTTCAACAAGGGCCAATCAAAATAATCAACCTGCGAGGTGTAGTTAGTCCACAAAGGCAGGCGGCTACTCTCAAAATTGCCTTCAACTCACGCAGAGCACAAGGGAAAATACAGAAAAGTCAAGGAAAAGAGGGCAAAAACATACGCCCCACACACCCCGTTCAACAAACTCCGTCAAAAACAAGGAGGAGCCAGCCGTCTGCCAACCTCGGCAAAAGAAAAGGCGCAAACTTCAACCAAATTCCTAAAACCATCAGCCAATTTCAGCCATACCTAAGTCTCTTGGTTCGATGAGGCTACACACAGGGGGCAAGATCGTGCTGTGGAGGCAATCCATCACATTGAAAGGCTAAAGCAAGATCTTTCGCTGTCTTTCAAGAAACTTTACTGAAGCATGTCGCTCTCTAGCACGAACACTAAGGGAAGCAAAGCTGTACAGCTGCAATCGTCATGGTTCTTTCGACAACTCCCAAAGGCAAAGACCTCCGACAGGCTCTTTCAAGACCACATATAGTTGATGTGATTTGGAAAAGCCAACATTTCGAAAAAAAACACTTTCTTTCATGCGATGAGTTTTTCCGCAAAATTCCCCGCTTTTGTTGTGCTTTGCGACTAACAATGCAGGTACAACCAACAACAAAAACTTGAAAACACTGTGGCCAATGGTTTTCTGGCGCCTCATCGACGTTCATGCTAGAAACAAGCTGGCTCTACGTCAACACTCGCGTCAACGGCTTTCTGGCGCTTCATCGACTACGCCAACGGCTTTCTGGCGCTTCATCAGCATCTACACGCCAACGGCTTCCTGGCGCTCCAACAACACCGCCAACGGCTTCCTGGCGCTTCGACAACACCGCCAATGGCTTCCTGGCGCTTCATCAACCATGCCAACAGTCTTCTGGCACTTCACCGACATTCGGGCCAAGAACAAACCAGCACGACGTCGACACCTAAGCCGAGAACAAATCCGGCACATCCTGGTGTCCTTGTTGAGAACAAGTCAACAACACACCAACATCTACGTCAACGATATTCTGGCACTTCGTCGATGCGCGAGCTGAGAAAATATCAGTTCAACATCAACACGCAAGCTGAAGAACATTCCGGCGCTCTTTCGACATCAGTGTTGAGAAAATTCCGACATCTCGTCGAAGTTTGGGCCGAGGAAAAGTCCCCGGCACCTCGTCGACATGCAAGCCGAGAATATCCCAGCGCCTTGCCAAGCCGTGCCGAGAAAATTCCAGCACCTCGTCGATGTCCAAGCTGAGAATATCCCAGCAGCTTTCCAAGTAGATGCCGAGAAAATGCCGGCGCTCTCATCGATTCAAGCTGAGAACATCCCAGCAATTCTCCAAGTGGTGCCGAGAAAATACCAAGATTCCACTTACTTAAGTCAAGAAATTCCGGCAATTCCCTTATGGTTGGGCTCGAAACTTTAAGCGCTTCGCCCAACGACGGTTTCCGCAGGAGATACCCTCCAAGTCAAAGAAAGAAAAAAAAAGATCGGCAAAAAAAAAAAAAAAGAGTCACAGACAACCGATCTAAGAAAAAAAAAGAGAGTGTGTCACGCCTTAAAAAAGAGAGAGAAAAGAGCAAGAGAAAGAGCTTCGGCCATCATCAAAAAAATAAATAAATAAATCCACACACGCACCCGCTGCACGCATGCTCTGCTGTCTTCACATGCATGCACATCCGCATGCAAATCCACGCATGATTCACACACACACACCCCAAAGCCACAAATGCAGCCGGCCATCCATGCGCGCTGTTTCATGCACATACACAGGCTGCAAAATTGGCCTATACACGCCACATCAGTGTACCCACATGCAAATGCTCCACGCACATGCAAAGCAAGCATTCACCATGCACGCACGCATTTTGCTAAGCTCACACACATATGCACGCGTGCATGCCAAGCGATTACTACACGTACACAGTACATTCTCTCATGGATTTTCCAAAAGTAATATGCTATTCAAAGAAAGCAAGTCTCCTAATTACATGGTAATTCAGACGCAGCAAGGAAATTATAAAAGACTGGCAAGCTCAAAGCCCAGCTTTACAGAACAAGATCGCTGAACTTCGTGGTAGACACAAGGGTACAAGGAAAAGCTAAATTGATACTACTTCATCAGAGGTCGGGACTCGTGTTTTTCCGCTCTGCAGTTGACTGAGACATATAAGCTTCTCCAACTCCTACACGACGGCTTATTTCATCATCCTTCCGTGAATTCTTTGAAATCGGCGTCGCACCCATCAAGCCTCTTCATAACAACTTGCTCCTCAAAGACAACGTTCTTCTTTTTGAGGCAGGCGGCCGCCAAGGCGTTCTCCAGACGGCCGATTTCTGCGTCTACATCTTTCTTCTCGAATCGACAGCCTCCAATTCCTTTGCAAGCGGATGATGTTCTCGCGGATTTTGCAAAGCATTGAAGTCAACTCTCGGCAAGCGTCCTTCAGCTTAATAAGGATAACCCCGACGTCCTCCGCACAAGACTGATAAGGTGTTTTTGAGAAAGAAGCTTTACCTTCTAGACATGGCACCAAAGCCATTAATTTCTCAATCAACAAGGCCAAATCGGGAGGCGGACTACCCTTATACGTCATTTCCCACGATGGAAGAAGATAGTTGAGCAACTTCAAAATCGCGGATTTGTTCAGTGGCTTTTCACGAAGGAGGCTTTGGATGTCGGCCAGATCAGTCTGCACCGACACAGCACGTCGGCGATCTGAATATTTGGCCTCCGGGAGATTAAAGGTGGGCGTGAACTTCGGGGGAACCTGTTCTTTTGCTATAATGGCCTCGACATCAAGCTCCCGAAGGTATTTGCTGCTTAAAACTCTGAAAGTAGCGGCTTCCGAAGACACTGCGGGGACGTCATCTTCTGCCCAAAAAAAAAAAGGGTTGTTGTTCAACGGCAAAAAAAAAAAAAAAAAAAGGAAGAGAACAGACGTACCTTTGTCCAACTCAGGCAAGGTTGTTGTCCCCCGACGAGGTCGTGGGTCGACTAAATCAACCTTAGCTGACCCTTCTTTGTCCTGGTTTGAAGATGCTTCATGCCGACTCTCAGATACCGGCGCTGATCCCGTTCCTGTTGGCTCTTCAATGCCACCTTCCTTTGTCTTTCTTCTTTTCTGGGCACGGTCCTCTGAATCCCGAGAGACATCCAGAGCCGGCTGGTCAACTTTGTCTGCAGTGTCGGAAGCGGACCTGGGGCCTCGTCCCCCCCTCCTGGATTTTTGTCGTGACTCACTGGTGTCCGGCCTCTCTTTTTCCACGGTGCCCCGGTCATTGGAAGAAGACGCCATTGCTGGAGAAACGGCAGTCCGCTGACCCGCATGTGTTGGACGTGATCTCCTATCACGTGCGTGGTTTCGACACCTTCCTCCACGTGATTGATGACCTCAAAGTTGAGCTTGCCCACGAGACGCGTCGGTATCTCTCCTAGTCATCACGTGCTGATCGCCGTTTGGTATGACAAGCCCCTCCCACCTCCCTCTTCTTTTATAGGGGTGGAAGACCCCTAATCCTACTCTAATTCACATAGGTGAGTTCTATACAGATAGACCTGTGGGAAATTTACACCAATCCGACTCCGATTCATCCTTCGTTCTTCTCGGATACGAATTGGTGGGGGGCATTTGTTGGGATAGAAAAAAAAAATTTATTAATTGCGTTTTAATTTAAAACGTGATTAATTATCTCTGATAATCCCTATCTAATTCTATCTCTATCTCTAATCGCGTCCTTAATCCCTATCCCTATCTCTGCCACTAATCACGTAGTTCTATCCCCTAATCTCGCTCTCCCGAACTGCTGTGGAAACCCTCTATAAAAGCTGGCTTCTTCTTCCTCTCGCGGAGGTTTTTTTGGGCAGCCGGTGGAAACACACACAAAAAACACAGAGCTTTTTGCATACAGGAGACTCACGCAGACGCATCTAACCGGAGGCACGGAGTTTCACGGAGTCGAACACGCAGTGGACGGAGACAAAAGAAATCAGGGAGGACGCCGTGCGCGCGGAGCAGATCGGAGACGCGAGTCAACAGCCGGCTGACACACGCAAAGGTACAGGAGGAAAATTCTTTTCCTTTTCCTGGGGAGCATCCGTGGTGTCTCTTCATCTCTCTTCCATCAATTTCAACGTTTTCATCTCCCAATGCCCTCTCTCTCTCTGGATAAATCTCTCTCAGTCTGGTCTCTCCATGGCCTGATAGCTGGTGTTTCTTTACCTGATGGAGTTTGCCATGCATCTGCATGCATGCAGATTCCCATCTACCAAAGCTCTCTCTCACACGTGAACCTCTTCATCTCTCTCCAAACCTCCTCTACCGTCTCTATCTCTCTCTACTTTTTTTTTCTTTTTCTGAATCTCTCTCTAGCTTCACGTGTTGAGCAGCTTTTTGGATTTTTTTTTATTCATTTATGCCTACACTTTGGCTTTGCTTCTTGGCTTCTGTCTGAAGTCCATCCGCATGACACCGGCTTCATCTGCACGGCCGCTGCGCCGCCATGCTCACTGCCCGTGCTAGCCTCCACTTCGCGCGTGCCCAGGTGCTACCACCGCCTTGCTGACGCGCACGTCAACGCCGGCTTCCACGCGCCCGCGCTGTTCAGCCGCTTCGACCGCCGCCGCCGCCGTCTGCGCTTGCCAGCGCCGACCGCCGCAGCCTGCTCGGTCGCCTAAGCGCGCCGACAATGCCGCCGCCCAGCCGCCTTCAGGCGCCCGATCTTATCGCCGTCCGTGCCAACAAGCCGCAAGCTTCGCCGCCACCGCTGCGTCGCGCGCCTCCGCGCGCCGCCGCTGCCACAAGAACGCCTGGGCTCCGCCGCTGTCGCCGCGAACGCTTTAACTTTCGCCGCGGCGCCGCCGCCGCCGCCGCCGCCAAGACAACGCTTTGACTCGCCGCTGCCACAGGCGCGCGCTGAGCTCGCCCGCCGCCGAGTCGTGTTTGCCGCCACCGGTCACGCGTTCGCCGCAAGACGACGACTTCGACCTCTTCACCACCGCGCGGCTCAAGTCTCGCCGTCTTTCTCCAACCGCCGGCCCGCTCAGGTTCGCCGACCGATGAGCCGCTTCGACGTCTCCAGCGCGCCCGATCAAGGCTTCGAAGTCCGCTTCCGCCCGGCCATTGCCCGCGCTTCGACGCGTCCACGACGCCGCGACCACCGCGACGACGAAGAGCGGTGATACGCGCTCACAGATCCAAGATCAACACCGCCTGCCGCCTGTCTTGGCCTCCCTTCAGACGCCGCCACATCTGCACTGCAGCGCTTCGAAGGCCATGCGGTCGTGCCCTCGCCGTGACCTCGCCCGCCTGCCCTCGGAGGACGCGGCGACGCAGCATCTCAAGATCTCGAAGGAGACAGACTTCATCAAGCCGCCATCGCCACCGACGGCGAGAAGGGTTGCAGTACTTCGCCAAGGACTTCAAGGGCAGTGTCCCCAGCTACAAGGTCAACACCGCGCACCACTGTGCCGCCGTAGGCCACCCTACGACGGTGGCATCTACACCACCATCGGCCCATCAACGACACCGCCTATGTTGCAAGACGTGTCACTTGAAGCCATCAAGCAAAAAAAAATGTCAGATAGGCATTACAAATATCAAGGCATGCAAGGAGCAACATATGTATACGATATATACGTGAAGATATTTTATGCGGATGGTCTCAAGATACTCCAAGCAATGGTTGTTCCGCTGAGCGATCAATCATCTAAAAATCGGTGAGGTGCCGGAGGACCCTTCATCAACAAGATCGGTGTTCAGAGAAATTTCCCGGACAGCCGATCAACGATCAATAATCCAATAATCGATCACTCATGTCCGGAGGATTTTTTTTTTTCCGGGCAACCAACACCGACAAATCAGCATTCGGAGGGTTTTCCCGAACAGTTGATTCAACAACCATGCAAAGTTCGGCGAGTTTCCCGGACAGCAACTTCAAGACGTTCTACATCAACAATTCAATGTTCGGTGATTTTTCCCGGACAAAGCTAATCCAAGACGCGCCACATAAAATACCAACATCAAGCTTGACGATCAAGAAGCCTTCAATGTACTCATCCAAGACTACACATGCGATGACACTCCCGATGAAGCCAGTAAAAGCATCGACTTCAACTCCAAGCTAAGTGCAAAGCCGCATCCTATTCAACACAAATTCAACGTGGCGTTTGATTTAAACAAGATCAGCGACAGGCGGGTGGAGCTAAACAACAGTTCCACTAGGCATCACGTGGGCCCAATCTACCCCACATGTTTCGCTGCCGCCACATCAAGCTACACCAACAAACACGGTGATCCACGAGGCGAAGAGAAGAAGAAGAAGACTAAGCAGCTTAATCGGAGGTGTTCCGCGTGTTCCATCGCGGATGTAATTAACTGGGAGACCTCCCGAGGCCTCAGGATTCAGAACCTCACAATCGTCGACGACTGAAGTTTACAGCGCGCAATTATCTACAGGGACTTGTATTTTATTGTGATAATGAAATACTAGCTTTCCTGTCCTTTTCTTTCTTTTGTGTATTTCTATACACTGGCACGCCTGCAAATTCTCTATTTCTTTTAGAAATTTTCCGTGTTAACAGCATTTGCAGTGGTAGGCAAATCTCTCCACCTTGTAAACCTGCACCATTTTCTCCACGGGTAGTAAGGCAAGATGCCAAGATGCATAATCGATGAGAAGCATGCACTTCTACTACTCCGACGAGGCAACAAATGCTAGGCAAGCTGTGCACAGTGGAGCATGTTCCAAGTGATTGTGATTGAAAAGCCCTCAGCACCTAATCCCACTCGCACTCCCCTCGTTTTGCTTGATTGCTCCACCCATCACACCTACCTAGCTAGCGCCTAGCGCTCCAGTTCTCAAAGATTCTTCTTTTCTACAACACGCCCAAACGCTTGCATGTCTTTTTCATTCATTAAGAATGCAAGAACTCAATACAACAATGGTGCCGCCGGCAGCGCGGCATATATGCATGCGTCCAAAGGATGCAGCTCTGAAAGATGATACCCCAACCAGGGTTTCAAATCCTGCGGGATTTCGTGATTTTGGGGTGGAGCGGAATCGGTATCATCCCACGGTATAAACTGATCTAAATTTAAATTTCCAAATTTAAATTAAAATTTGGAAAAAAAAAATAATTCGCTCGAAATCAGGATATCGGTAACCCCAGTGAAATTTCGTTCTCAACTATCGAAATTTTCAAATTTCGACCGAAATTCTACGGGATTTTATGAGATTTTGAATTTCGCTGGGAGCAAGGTTCGGGGTCAATTTGAAACCCTGACCCCAACAATATTCTAGGCACTCTTCTTCACTGCTATAGCCAAACATCCAGATAAACAAGCTAGCTGTCTCAACATCAGCACTTTCTCACATTGGCATCACATCATCATAATAAGAGCTAAATGAAGATGAAAGGTTGCCCTACAGCCTGATATATTCCAATGCCGTTTTATTTGTTTTTATTGACAAGAACCATAGGCAGATATGAAGAAGAGTTCGAAAGAATGATCTAGACGTTTAGCTAGCCATCAGTGTGGTCAAAACTGTGTTACACTTTAATTTATGAGATTTTTTATAGTCTTTGAAGAGGTACTGAGAGGTACCATAATTTCTACTGTTAATTTGTGATACCTTCTAGTATTTTAACACTGAGGAGGTACTGGGAGGTACCACAATAGTGTAAATTGTGGTACCTCCCGGTATCTTTTCAAGGACCGTAAAAAAGCTCTTAATTTATAGGTCGTTGTGTTGAAAGTTGCAACTTGATACTCAATTAGATATGTGATCGAGTTGATAGCCCAACATGTGACCAGACACTGAAATTTCATATAGAAGTGCGCTGATATATGCTGCATAAAAACACTGTGCATATTAGGTTATTCCATGGAGGAAGGAGTCTAGTATAATAAGTTTCTATCAAACAAATTAATCTTTGATTGCGTATCAATTGGATTGGAAATTCTGGGAAGCTGAAAGTTTGGGTGATCAATCTTGAAGCTCATGTCATGTCTACCAAAAAAAATGGTCCAAATTCAGGTTAGCTGTACTAGATCTAGAACAAATAGATGACCAAACCATACTTTTTTAAAAATAAAAACCTTAGAACACGAAACTGTACGTTGCGGTCAAGAAAAGTAGTGGGTTACTAGTTGAAGAATCTGTGTACTGACACATAGGATAGGACTGCTCTGCACTTTTGGTAGCTTCGGTTGGGTTGGTAGTTCAGCGATGTGAAGGGAGGACTATTGAGACATTCCACCAAGAGCTAGCTAGCTGCACAATTTTCATTGGCACATATATGAGATTGCGGCGTTGAATTGATGGGCCTCAGTTTGATCCAAATGTCGCACCTACTCTCCCACTGTCCAGCAGCATGTTCTTGACAGCTATAAGTAGCAGCTGTTCTCCACTGTTCTGGTCTCAGATTAATCCTTTGGTGTCGCTTGCCTCTTGCATAAACTGCAAAACCAGGTGCATACTCTTGGCCTCATATATTTTTGCAGGGAATATTATGAATGATCGCTTGTGACTTTTTTTCTTGGTTCATTGATTATGATTTTTGTTTGGAGGATGATTTTACTTTATGGTGATCCTCTTTGGATGCTTTATTTCTTACTACTTGTTTCCACTACACACTGATGTTGATTTATATTGATGCTCTCTTCATCTCTTCAGTTAGGTCTATCATGAGGTTGCCACCTCGCACTAACTTTTTGCTTGGAGGATGAATTTCTGTTTCTTCTTTCATTGCCACTTTGCACAGTTAGCTTGGATCAGTTTGGTGTATGGAGTTGGTCTATCTGTCATGCTTCCTGATTATGCCATTGCTTGAAGTACAAAGCTAACCAGAATGATTGGGTTAGCTGTCAACAATCAAGGAAGAACTTAAAGATGGTAATCAAAGCCAACATTCAGTTACCACCAACCTAACTAACTAGCTTAATGTCTGCCTGTGGTTCGGATAGATGCAATGCAAAGCATACGTTATTATGTTGGCAAATGGCAACACAGTGTAGCATCCATCCTTCCATCCTTACATATAGTGAAGTGATTAGACCAGCTAAAACTGGTGTCTTTTGGCAGGAAGCCTGGGCTGAGCTCATGCAAACATATCGATCAATCAAAAATTCATAAAAGAGAAAGAGCCAAGGTACGTTTTGAGCAATGCTACATTGTTACTTTGCATATTCGTGTAGATACATGGATCTGATTCCTTTCATACGAAGGAATGTATTCATGTGTCTCAATTTGTATATGTTTTCACCAATCATTCACTGAGAACTGTCTATCTTTGTAGGGCTGGGCGCCTTGGCGTTTTCTGATTGGTTTCTGCATGCTACTACTGTTCTAGTTTGTTCCTTGCTAGGACGGCTAGGACGGTAAGTGAGATATGATTACTGCAGTCATCGCCTCATCGGATGGTGAAAGATATACCAAGACTGGTGCTCTGGAAAACTAAAAAAACGACTGTTGTGGTAAGAACCTATCTATGCCATCATATTTATGATTTATACCATAACATCATGTTATCATTTGTAACACTACAAAAATTGCACATTTCAGGGAGTAGATAAAGCAATTTTTGTTCAATGCTCACAAAACACTTTAATTTTTGGTTTTATTTTCCTTTCTTAACTGACAGTTTTAAGCTAAAATTTGGCTACATTCTCGTTCCTTCTCTCTCTCTTTTCCTTTAATATGTGCACCATCTAAATAGGTAATCCATTTAAAGGTATACCACTACTCCAGTACTACATTCAGTTTTTTTTTTGAGCACATACTACATTCAGTTATTGGCACCGTTCTTTTCAGCGGACCGCCGGCGGTGCTACAGTAATTTTTTTTTTCAGATTATATTTTTTAGATTATTTAAATTTTTTTCAAAAACTTATAAATTTGCTACAGTAAAACCGCCAACCACCAGAAACCGCCAAAAGAAACAGAGCCATTATAACATATATACACCTAGTTAATGTGGTGGTCCTCACATGGTCTGGAAGTATAGATAGTCTTCCGGCTACAGCTACTCCGGCATTTTGTCAACTTTCTGCCCTAACTAAATAAGATTAATTAGTGAATTAATTATTTGGTTTGAAGCATCCAATGCTACATATGATGTCTTGTCTTTCTACCTTTTCTCCTCTCTTTTTCTTCTTCTCATTTGATAGGATTATTATACAAGATGAAGCAATACATAAACCGGATGCAAGTAAATACACAAAGCCAGGAAAAAGCTGCATGATTGTAGAATTACAAACAACACTACATACACCAAGGGGCATTGCTTCCTTTAATTGGGGGTGTACTTCACTTGATGAAGTTACTTCGTGGCAATTCCATTAACATTGGACTGGGAGGGTGATGATCGTTGGACACGCAGAGCAGAGTAGATCTCAAACTGTCATGCATCAGTCTGGTGTGTTGGGTTGGGTTGGTTGGTTAACTGCAGTTAATAGTCCCCTGATCTGCCATGCGGACCTGTCCTCTTGTGCCCCTCCCCTCCAGCAGCAGTAGTACGAGTAGTAAGGGAGGCATTGAAATGAAGAGGTTCTTGTTCAGCAGAGCTAGTAGGCCATGCCCACTGCATGGTAGTAGCAGGCTGTTGCTCTCTCTCATGGTCCTCACTCTTATCTCATGGAGCAAGCAGGCATCTTTCAATATCCATGGTAGTTCTACTTCTCTCCGGTCCAGTTACGTCAACATTGCACATAGTACGTGTTAGAAAATGATAGGCAGATAACAGATACACCAATTTTTATGCTGCACCGGCAGGTGGAATCTTCGCTGTTTCGGAAGAGTTACAAAACACAAGGACATTTATGTTATGACTTATCTTTTCGTGAGGCTTTCATTTATATTATGATTTATCTAAACGAAGTTAAATTTGGTCTTGAGATTTAGTGATAATATAGTTCATGTCAAGATCTATCTCCAGTAATTTTTTTACGAATTTACAAAACTTTTAGATATGGTTTTCACGGATCTACACCAAAACAGTAGTTTGCACCACATATTTCATCGTATGTATATATATAGAGGGTGGTCGAATCAAACACGAAAACAAATTCGCTACGAAACACGATCCGTACCGCGGGCGAGGCTGTCTTCGCTCCGTGGAGGTCTGTATTGCGCACCTACGGGTGCCGCTCTGTTTTGACAGACTTGGTCTACCCCAGAATTATCTGGTATCATATATCAACAGTGAGGAAGGAGAAGTCTACATTGTAGGTGCAATTGGCACATTTGATAATTTGCGTTCAGTCAACGAGCAGCAGCAGCTTGGCTGTGCTGTGCCGCTGATTGCACATCCTCCATCACATGCACATTCCAACCACCCAAGCAGCACCTCCTTCGGTCCAGATCGCAGCAATTGTCAGTGAGTCGACCACTAGACTGCAAGCACTTGCCTTTTGTGATCTCATCTCTCCTCCTCGGATTCACAGAGTGGAGACAATGAAGCAGCAGGTGCTGAGCAACGGCGGCCGTGGCGGCATGGCCTCCTCGCCTTCGGCGGTTGCGCGAATTTCAAGAGCAGCCATAATAAAGGAGGGTTCTCCTCCTCCTCCAGCTCCGGCTCGAGGGCTGAAGAGCAATCCAACCATGGCCGCCGCTCCTCCCAGTCCCACTACGGCTCCGACTCCCAGAGCGAGGAGGACTGCGAAGTTGAGCAGCAAGGAGGAGATGGCTGCAAAGAGGCACTCTCGGCCGGAGGAGGAGGTGGTGCGGCGGCTGCGTGAGGAGGTCGAGGCCCTGAGGAGGGAGGTGGAGAGGCTACTGCACCTCAACACGGAGCTGGAGCGCCACAAGAGCTGCCTCGCGCAGCAGCTCACTCTCGCGCACTGCACCATCTCCCACCTCCAGCACCAGCAGCAGCACCACGCCATCCAAGTAAGCTGCAAGAGCTTTCCCGTCTTCATCGTCGACGGCGAGACCCAATAACATATGGTTAATTTCCTTTCTCAACTGAATCGAGCAGGCAAAGGCCACCATCAGCCAAGAGAGCAGGGGCAACGTTGCAAGCACCAAACTACAACCTCCAAAGCCCCCGCCGCCGCCGCCGCCGCCGTCCAGCAGAGGAGGAGTACCAGGAGCTGTACCTGTGCCGCCGCCTCCGCCGCCGCCGCAGCGAGGCTCTTCTAGTACAAGCACGGTGAACAAAGCAACCGCGTTGGTTGAGATGTACAACTCGCTGACCAAGCGTGACACCAAGAGGAGCGCTGCGGCCAGCACGGCGCACCATAGCAGCATCGTCGGCGAGTTGCAGAATCGCTCCACGCACTTGCTAGCGGTCAGCATCCCGCGCCCCACTACTTATGCTCCTCAAAACGTCCCTGGGACCGCGAGAAAAATTTAATCTTTGGTCTCTATTTTTTCTTTTGTCGCTCAGATAAAAGCCGATGTCGAAACGAAAGGAGAGTTCATCCATGATCTCATCAAGAGAGTCCACACTACTACCTACACTGGTGTGGAGCAACTACTGACATTTGTGGATTGGCTGGATCAACAGCTCTCAACTTTGGTAATTAAGCAAAAACAAGTTCCCATTTCTCGTTTCATTTTCTTCATTCTTTGTCTAGTTTGGGAAGGTTATGTAGAGGTTAACCAGTAACCACCCTTTTTTTTACACATGTCCAAGCAGCTAGCAGGCAGTAATTTTTTTTTGGGATTTTATCTTATACCCCCTTCCAATTAATCGTCCTTATATCTAAGAAAAAATTGCGTTAATGCCATTATAAAGCTTAAATATCTCAGAAATGGCACCACAAAGTGAGACATAGCCTTAATGCCATTATAAAGTACACATCGTTGCAAATATAACATTATAAAGCATTTTCAACATTTTGGGACCAAAACGCCCCTCCCTCCTTCTTCGACATCTAGCCTCTCTCGGAGGCAAATCCTGTGCCACATAGCACCTATCGATCTAGCCATCCGTGTGGGATCGGATGGCCGGATCAAACTAAGTCCTTGGTTTGATCCGGCCGTCCGCGCGCGATCGACGGGTGCCACATGGCACCTGGTGCTATAGAAGTTCCTCTCGCTTCTCTCCTACTCCTCCCATCAGACCCCACTGTGAACCCGCCGCTGGCTGCAGCTTACAGGCTCGAGGCCCTCAGTTTCAGCGCAACGCCGCCACGCGCAAGGCGGCGGTGCCGGCCACCCTTCCTCCCAATCGCGCGCCAGTGCTCGCCACCGTCTCAACCATACTCCAGCGCCGCCGCCGTTCTCCGCCCTGCGCCGACTGTCCTCACCACCGATTCCACTAAAAGGATGCTACGATGGGGTTCATTTGGTCATGTGGAAGCTATTGGATGGGTCGGCCATGCTCAGAGACGAGGGTAGCAACGACAATTGCTCGCCGGAGCAAGAAATCAGGGAAGGAAAGGGGCACTAGATTCCGATCGTTCTTCGGCGAAATTGGTGGTTCAAGGGGCATGAGGTGGTTCACCTGAGCCTACAGGTGTGACCATACGAGCTTCGACATGGCCAACAACGCAGCCGTTCAGCTGAGAGGCGACACACTGCATCTCTTCTGACGGCACACCGAGACCGATGGAGAGGAGGATGAGGCAGGGGCTGCACTGTATCTCCGACAGCGTGTCGAGGAAGGGGACGAAGGACGGTGGCGCAGACGGAGGAGCTCGGGCCTTGGACGGCTGATGGCGGCGCTGGTCAAGACTCAGATCTAGGAGGAAGAGGGAGGAGGCGAGGAAGAAGTGTATGAATGGTATTTTTAGCGTAAATTTGAGGGAGAAGAGGGAAAGAGTGCATAGTGTCATATTTGAAAGGAATACATGTGAGCAAATTCCGACTTTACAGTGGTATTTATAAGATATTGCAATTTTGTAGTGGCATGGATGAAATTTTCCCTATATCTAATACCCTCCCATAAGTCATTTTTTTTATTTGACAAGGCCCCAAAAGTGATTTTTGGTGACTAATAAACTCCTGACCTCGTTTTAATGCCTAACTTGCTCACATGGCATGCTAGTTCATTGAATTGAAGTTTCACACAGGACATACTCTAGACTAATAGTTATAACCCAGGCTAGGTCGGGCCATGATCTAGCATGCTATGTTAGCAAATTAGGCATTAAAACAGGGTTATTAGTCAACATAGGGGGTTATTAGTCAACAACAGACACTTTTTGGGGCTTATAAGATAAAAAAACTACTTATAGAGGTTATTAGATATAAGGACGATCAATTGGGGATATAAGATGAAATCCTTTTTTAAAAAAAAGTGCTGATCTAAGTTATGCTTCTGTTTTTTTTTTAAAAAAAAAATCAGTCTGATGAGACAGCCGTGTTGAAGCACTTCAACTGGCCGGAGAGAAAAGCCGATGAGCTCCGGGAAGCAGCGTTCGAATACCGGGATCTCAATCATATCCTAACAGAGATCTCTTCCTGGAATGATGACGGCAGCCCTACTTCGTGCGAGGCTACCCTGAGGAAGGCATCAAGCTTGCTTGATAAGTACGACATGTACAGCAGTACTACCAATCCCAAGCTCAAAAAGCTTGTTCACTTGGCTGAAAACGTTCTTGTTTCATGGCTGTCAGGTTGGAGAAGAGCATGAACAGACTGGTGAACCTGAGGAGCTCGGCGATGCCGTCCTACAAGGAGTTCAAAATTCCAACTGAATGGATGCTTGATTCAGGGATTGCCTCAAAGGTAGCCATCCAATCTCTCCGTGGTGCTAATGCTAATGCTAATGCTAATGCAGAGATTGGCTGGATGCATCGACGTTAACCATATGGAGGTGGAGCTTTTGGTTTGCAGATGAGGCTGGCATCGGTGAAGCTGGCAAAGGTGTACATGAAGAGAGTCCTCAAGGAGCTGGACAGGGATGGCACAGCGGGAGCAGGGAACGAGGCTGCTCTGGTTGCTCAGAGTGTGCGATTCACCTACAGGGTTCATCAGGTAGCTCCTAATCCAGGATCCTCTGCAGCCATGCGGCCGAGCAGTCGCTCTCTGACATGCGGGTCCTGGCTGCACGGGCCCCATATGTCAGTGAGTGACTGTATGACTGCAGAGGATCCGAATCCGATCCGTTGTAGCAGCCGCCAAGTGGATGGATGTCATGTTTGATTTGCTTCCTTTGCTTGCAATGCTATGCTTGTGTTGCGTAGTTTGCAGGAGGGCTTGACTCCGAAGCGATGCGCGCCTTTGAAGAGCTCAGACAGCGGGTTCGCTCGGCCTGCGCGCCAAATCTTTAGCTCGTCGCGATTTCTGCCAGCTCGAAATCTAAATGTTAATTGCTGATTAGATGAAACGATAGGTAGCATGCATGTCAGAAATGGAGAGGGAAAACTAGTTTGTGCTTTTTCTGTCTCTATATATAGTCTGGTTGTTTCAATTGTGCTATCAATGTAACAAGCCGATTGGCCCGCGTGCTACAGTTTTCTTCGGGAACTCCAAACGACAGAATTCCTAAATCACAATGAGATAGGTAGTTGCTTTCGTAATCAATTGGCGCAATACATTTTACGACATCTGTCCCTGCGTGAAAGGGAGGATTGTTCCTTCCAGCAAACTTAAACAATTGCAACCTTCAAAATATTGGTACCGCTACTCTCCTCCTTTTGCTTTCTTTCTTTTTCAAATTTGCAGTTCCGTGCTTCGACAATTGACATGAAAAAATATATCGTCTGTTGTAGGGTGGCTCAGGTCGATGACATCTTCTTAGCTTTGATTTCACACTTGATTGTATCCTGGCGTGCATCTGGCCCTGCTTCCATGCTAAACAGCCTACACCATGTGGCATTTTCACACCGTTGCCTCCAAGATTCGTTTCTGCACTCAACTGCATCGTGTTATCATGCCATTTGATTTGGTATGTCTTGAATTGATCAAAATGTTCCTAAATATGGCGTATTAATAAATCTTTACTATTTGAAAGTCTCCGGTGGTGGTGACACTTCAACCCGTCAATCCAACGATCCAGACATCACGAAGATACTTTCTATTTATTTTACTTGCTTTTTTTTTACTTTAGTGCTTTATATTTTCGGGAGCTTCCCATTAGCTCAAGATACATTGAATCACCAATGCGTTGTATTTATTAGAAATCTTAGCATTGGATGTAGAAGCACATCGAAACGAAGTTGAGGCGATAGAGCCAAAGGTGCATAAGGATAGCGCAATCGAATGTGAACTCGAAGCTAAGGATATGGACATGACGCAATCAAGAATGAAAACAGAGTTGAGACTGTAAGCCAAATATATAGAATATAATATAATGCAGTAGAAAGTTGTATGGTATTTATTTATGGCGAAGCATGGACAATCAGCTATACGGTATTTCAATACATCATGATCTGATCTAAATATTCGTAAAATACATTGCACCAGAATAAGAAATGAGTCCATATAACATGTAAGTATCCTTATGATGTCTGAAACGGCGGATCAAGGATTGATGGTCGAGATGGATGATTGAAATGGTGCATTGAGGAATTGATGGACGAGATGGATGACAACCATCACAACCACTCGACTCTTTTTAATAGTGACTACCATTTTAAAATTATCTAGTGGTGGGTGGAGGTGGTCTCATCTTCTTTGAACCGTTACGAGACGTTGTAAGGATACTTCTATCTATTATATTATTAAAAATATTTCCAACAGAGTCATCATATTCACTCTAAAATAAGTTATAATGGTTTGGATTAAAGAAAAGAGCACATGCCAGATGCAATAGACACCCACAAATCCGATTCGAAATAAAAGAAATAGTCTAATTCAGAATAAAAGAGTCCAATTAGGAAAGAGTCCAGGTACCTTATGATGGAATATCTATTTATTTTAGAAACTAATCTTATTCTATCGGGTTTGATTTTATCTCTATGCCTCCTCCATTGGCGCTATGCTAGGAAAGTACATATCAATCTGGCACTCTCGACTAGAGGTAACCAAATGAACCGGGCTTGGTTGGATGAACCAGGCCAGCCCCAACTGTTCATTGCCCCGAGCTAGTCCGGTTTGGTCCAATGAACTGGGTTTGGGCGAGCACCTTAGCCCGTCGGGCTAGTCGGGTTGGTTCTTATAGTGGCAGTTTGGTTCGGTCGACTATAATTAAATATATACATTTAGGGCATGTTTAATAGTGACCATATATCTTTACCGTAACTGGTCCTATTACTGCAAAAATAAGGTTGTAAATAGCGAAAATAGGGTTAGGGTAAAATATAAGAGAGAGATATTTAAGGATTCAGAAAATAGGGCTAGGGTTGCAGAGTTATATAGTAAAATGAGGTTATGAATAGAAGGTGAATAGTGGTGAACAGTAAAATATGGCCGAGAAATAGGACCAGCATTACACATGGTTTTATATTTTTATTACCTTTGTTAAAAGCTACTGTCCCTATCCGTCCTCCCAGGCTATCCACGTCGCTGTAAATGGACAGCCGTCCGATCGTCTCAACGGGTGTCCTCGCGCGGACGCATGCCCTCGCGCTCGTCATCTCGCCCCCGCCCTCGTCTCCCCTTCGTCTTCCCCGGCGCGTTGTTTGCGCTCCTCGCCAGACCTGCTGTCCACAGTCGTCTCAGCATCTTCGGCCTGCGCCTCATGGTTGGTCCTGTCCACAAGAGCGCCCTAATAGGGAGCCTCTCCCTTCCCTCCACTGGATCAGCTGCTCCCTTCTCGTCACAGGCCAGCGCCTCGTGCAACGGCATAGGCAGCTATGCCTCTTGCCTCTAATGAATCCGTCCATGCATCCGCCTCCTTCTCCAGCCAGGTGAGAGCTACAGCGTACTCAGAACTTCCCCCTTTTCTATCTTCTCTTCAAAAGGTTCATTTTAGGCTTGTTTCTGGGATATTTCATCGGCTTGGATACTCAGAAGTCAGAACTTCCCCCTTTTCTATCTTCTCTTCAAAAGGTTGATTCTAGGCTTGTTTCTTGGATCTTTCATTGGCTTGGACGTGAGTGATGTTCTGGATCCTGCGTTTGTTCTCGTGTTCCCACTTGCCTCTGCCTTCTTTCCCGTCGGATCTTCCCGTCCCCGTGTGCTGCTCGTCTCCCCTGAACCCTCTCTTTCCTGGCTCCTCCCATGGTTGTGTACCCGCGCTTCCTCCCAAGTCTCTCCCTCCGGCGTTCCCCTCCGGTTCTCGATTGGTTGCGTCGCGGTTTCCTGCAGTGCGTGCTATTTCCTTCGTCTAGCTTAATTCATCCTCGCAGTTGGGTCTGCTGTCAGCTCTGCGTCCGACTTAAGGGTATTGGCGCTTCAATGGCCAGCTTGCGCTTGCCCTGTTGAGTTCGCCATCGCCGACGTGCAGTGTAGGTGGCCATGCAAGCTGGGCAAAGGTTAACAAGACAGCGCTGATAGCCGTGCAATCTACCTCCTAGCCAGACATTAACAGCTGCGTCGTCTTCCCATTGTGCTTCCTCTACCTCCATCAGATTCATAGGTTATATTTAACAATGCTAATTTCCATTTTTCTTCCATGGGTGCTCGCTACAGGGAGAAAAAGTGGGCTCGGTTTTTTCTCCCCTAGGGATTCTGTACAGGGAGTCAAGGAGGAAGTGTGCAATCGGTTTGTCCTTTTTTTTAACACTTAGTTCTTGTTCCATGTTTTTACAGGATTACAGATGCTAATTCAGTTTGTTGTTTTTTCTTACGAAAACTCTTCTGTGCTGGCGTCTGACGCCGCTCGGACGAGTGCGGCCCAGCCCAAAACATCGGTGCGAAGTCACGCGGTATCCAGCCCATTGCTCGTCCACCTAGCCCACCGCTCTTTTTTCTTCCGCGTACAACGCACGCAGCTACGTACACGCGAGCAGGAGCAAGAGCAACCGAGCAAGAAGAAGACTCGTCATCTTCCCGTGGCGCCTCTCACTCTCGACTCGAGCAGGTTTGTCTCCTCGTCGTCCCTTTAATGGCGGGCTTAGATCCCCCACATGGCCGTCTCCATCGGTTCGATTCACCTCGCATTCCATGTCCATCCGCGACCCAAAGAATGCAAAGGCACGACCCATGTAAGTAATGCTCATTGTCTCTCTCCACCAACGAAAGTCTGCTGGATCTTGGCTACTGGTTCTTGTTCTTGATTGAATTATTGCCGATCGATTCGTCGATTTGACTGGTTGACGCTATTTTTTTTCTATTTCTCTTCCTCTCTCTATTTCTCATTTCTTCTCTCTCCATCCCTCTCTCCACATGGTGAGTGAGCTTGGCGAGCTTTGATTGCCGGATCTGGCGAGCATGGCATAGAGGTCGCCGGATCTAGAGAAGAAGAAGAAAGCCAAGATGAGGTGCACCTCTATTTTTGCCATGAACTTTGAACCATGTGCGTATAGAACTTGGGGTTTGCCTACTGAAACTTGGATCTTGTTCTCGCGAAACTTAGGGTTGGCCTGTTGAAACTTCTTTATGTTCTCGCGAAACTTTTTGGTCTCTAATGTTTCATTAGTTCTTTCGCCAAATTTCATCAATGGTTTCCCCAAATTTCATCAGTACATTTGTCAAGTTTTATCAGTTATTTCTCAAGTGAAAATTATCCAAGTTTCACTAATGTTCATCGTGTTTCCATCTATATATTATCAAGTTTCATCAATGGTTTTTCAAGTTTAATCCATAGTTTAGCCAAGTTTTATTGGCACTCTAAAGTTTTATCAGTAGTTAAGCAAGTTTCATTGGTATTTCATCAAGTTTCATTAGTAATTTTTCCAAATTTCATTGGCTATTTTTGCAAGCTTCATCATTCACGCGCATCTGTTTATATGTATATTGCCAATTTTCAACGGTACATTTTTCAAGTTTTAATAATTATTTTTTCAAGTTTCATGCTGACGTCAGCCGTCCGATCCTGGCGTCTGCCTTTTTCTTATGTCGTTCCTTCCGAAAAGTTCTTAACGAAAAAAATGTCATTGCCTTTGTGGATTTTAACAGGGTCGGTGCACTACCAGTGACCAATTTTTTCTTATGTGGTGCCTTCCGAATAGCTATTATTGAAAAAATTCATTGTCTTTGTGAATTTTACCAGCTCTGATGCGTTGCCGATCACCAATGCGGCAATTGTTCTTACACTTCTCCCTGTTGCCCCGCTAATTGTATTTGCTACTATGTCTTTTTACGAAATCAAATTAATTTGTTCTTATCTAAATTGCTACTATGTGTCGTGTTGCTTTTTTCGCATTGCGGCCTCCTTGTTTCCTTGCTAGACACACTGTGACAAAAGAGTTGGTCTTCTTGTTCTGTGCCTATGCTCACTAATCGAGATGATGTCCTTTCTACTGCTTGGTCTTCCTCTTTTCTGTTTTCCTTGCCCTTTCAAAGGCTCCTCCCTCCTGTGCTTTACCATTGTTTTCTTTTTTCTATTAGTACAGAAAAGGTTTGTACATACGTCTCTTCTGAACTTCATCACTTCCTGTCCTTTACTGTGCGCTCCAGTACGCCCCTTTACTTATCCTACCTCTCACGTTGTGCTGCTTTTGTTTTTCTACCTGCCCACATTGCGTTCATAACAGTGTATTTTGCTTCCATGCCCTCTGTATTTGGTCATGTCCTCTCACTCTGTCCATCAATGTTACAGTGAAAGTATACAGCCCTCTCGGAGTACGCCCTTCCTCTACTGTATATGAGTGCGGCTCTTTTGCCTCCTCTTCTTCGTTCCCTTCCATTCTTTCTTTTGCTTAGGTTCGTCCGCTTCATTTTCAGTGCTTTGCTCGTTCTTTCTCTTCCTATTGTTGTCTTTTCTGTGTGTGTTACTTCTTACCTTTCTTTCTATAATTTATGCGTCATGCCTATCCCTCAGATGGCTCATACCTTGTTGGGAGCTCTTCAGATCGGAAGTGATAACAGACCTATTTGTGTACACATTGCTCGCCTATGGGAATTAATTTCACGATCCAAACAACAATGATCGATGTTCCGCTGCATCTTCATATGGTCCTCCTAGATGAAACGGTATCTCACCCCATGTTATTACATGTTGCTTTTCCTATATATTACCTTGTTCTTCTAAATGCCGCGTGTGCTGCATATGGCAAAATATTTTCTTCCAGGGCAAAATATTTTCTTCCAGGGATCTACTATGCGTGCACAGATCTAACCTCCTTGTGATCACAAGTTTAAGCCCCCTCTTAGTGGAAGGAAAGGTGTACTACATTACCTTCTATCGCATCAAGTCTGCCAACATATAGGCTATATAAACCAGTGCGCGCTGACAAGCTTATTATGTTCACCAGCTGGACAAACGTAGAGGAACATATCAGTGTACCTGCGTCATTCCCATCGTTCGCGTTTTCTCTCACACCGTTTGATCAGATTGAATCACTTGTTGAGAAAAAAGACCGAGTACTTTGTTGGTATGTTCCTTGCCCTACCGCGTGCTAATTTTCTCCGTCTTCTTATGCGCCTCTTTAATTGTCTAAATTTAGCAATACTAATCTGTTCATACCATATTGTAGATGTTATTGGAATCATTAGTGACATACTGCCTGTTACTTCCCTTCGTCCTAGATCACAGAGCACAGATAGCATCAAAAGGAACATTCACATACGCTATGCTAGGTTGTTACTATTTTGTCATGAGAATAAAATAGACTGTAAAAATGACACAAGTTTTTTTTACACACTCGCAAACGGTATTCTTCTGACACCTTCTGTCATTCTCATGTTACTATTTATGTAGTAAAAAAATAACACCTCACTACAACTAACTTAAAACCATATTGTTGTCGAGTTAATAGCATAACAGTCACATATAGCTGCATTTTTCTCTAAATATTCATTCATATGATTTTGTTTCCACTATGAAACTATCCTCCTTACAGAACAAGGCACAGGCATAGGCTAGTACAATGCCAAATGCTCCTTCAGCAGTCCACCAGCTACACTATTAAGTATCGGTATAATAACATTTCTTTCTGGTGCAAGTCCTTTTGTCGTTTACTCATGCTTTTCAAAACATACAGCTCTCGACTATCGAGTGACCTACACTGAAATGTCCATCCGAGCCGTCCATGGACAGTTTTCCTACTCGCCAAAAAAAAAGATCATCCCAGTGTCAGTTGTAAGATGAATTTCCGGTTGTCTGTCATGACCTAAACTAAGGCCAACTAAGGTCAGTTTACTTTGGCAGTGTTCTTTTCAGCTTATAAGCTACGGTTGCTTATAAGCTAAAAATTTATTATTTTCGTACAAGTCAAACGCTTTAACGTTTGGTAACTAATTTTTTGTAGGTTTTACTATTTTTTCTTAAAGCTCAAAAACTATTTTTTCTATAATTTTTTATCCCTCGGATGTTCTTATCGAGGAGTTATAAATTTCTACCTTATAAGTAAACGCAGCTTATAAGCTGAAAAGAACGCTGCCTTTCTCTGACTTATTTGTCTTACTAGTTGAGTGCTCGTGCGCTGCCATGAAGTTGTACAGAGGACTGGAAAGCACATTTTATTAAAGATAAAGCTATATATAAATTTGCTAATTTGTATAATTGAGCTTGTAAAAGACTCCTTTCAACCAGGTTACAAGAATAGGAAATTAATAACATCATACAGAGCCATCCGAGAAATGCTATTAATAAAAATAGAAGAACAAAGTGACGACGCAAGCCCAGATGGATATATGCTGCTCGCTAGCCTAGCAACAGTGTCAACCATCACAATTTGTCGAGGATTACAGTAGCAAAAGAGGTAATGAAGCACAATTCAATTCAAGCGAACAAAAGTTTTCACATAAAATGGTCATAGCATACATAGATCGAAAACTCCATGTTAGAAACATCTCACATCGATCTACACAAAATAACCCTAACTCTTCGCCATAATGCTACCACAGCAAAAACATATCTTAGACGATAATTCCTTAGGATATGGATCATTCTTCTTCCCATTCTCTATTGTTGGTCCAAACGATCACTGAGTTAAACTCACTGTTGATGCTACAAATGCTTTACAAAGTAGTTAAATACAACAACAAATCTAACGATACAAAATAAAAGGAACCAGAATTTTATTTACCTCAACCTCAGTTCACGAGCGGCTGCAATATTTGGATTGAAGTAAATCCTACTAAACACCGTAGTATAAACACCGTAGTATCTAGACGATGGTATAAAAAAGAGACAACATCACATATTGCATAGTATATATAGTCCATTAGCAAATAGCAATCAATAATAACTAACCAATAATACGCTTTGCTAGTAGTAGCCACCAAGATTGTAATTCTACACACTCATATTGTTTCTTCTGTTAAATTGATGACCAGTTTAGGGATGTCATATCAGATTAATGTGAGGACATGAATACTACACTCTGCCATGCTCGGATATTACTACTGAGCTGATCGTTGCAACATTACTTGATCAAGAAAGGTAGAGAGATCAAAACCAAAAGTGAAAATATGAGAAAAAAGACTTGATAAATTGAACGAACCTAGCCGCTTCTTTTTTTTTTTTCGAGAAACTAGCAGGAGAACTGCTAGAGTATATTAAGCAAGTTAAGACCGAACGATTACAGCGGTTTTACAACTGCATGAAACAATAAATTAAAAAGGAAGCAATATTAAGCTATAATTTGTAGGATGTGTGGTCTGCCACTTGATGCCCAGGCTTTGAAATCATCAATAATCTGCCGGAAGATTTGAGTTGTTGTTTGAGACTTGTTATCGAAGATTCTTCCATTCCTCTCGCGCCATACCGACCAAGCAATTAGCATGAATAGGGAGCTTCCACCTGAGCGTTTGTTGGTTGGTAGGTTTTGGATTATCCCTTCTGTAAGATGTATTAGGTTGTGGACATCCGTATGTGGCATTAGGTTTATGTGGAAGTAGTTGGAAACTTTGGCACATAATTCTTGAACGAAGGAGCAGTGGAAGAACAAATGGATGGTAGTTTCCTGCTGCCCAGGGCATAAGCTACACCAGCTGCTTTGAAGGATGCCCCAGTCTGTCAGCTTATCGGCCGTAAGGACTTTGCCATGTAGCATTAACCAGATGAAGAATTTGCAGCTCGCTGGCGCCCATGGCTTCCACAGAATGTGCTTGAAAGGTTGCAAGGTTGATCCGACAAACTGAGATGTGTAGGCAGATGCTGAGGAGTATTTGTCTGAAGTGGTGACCTTCCAGTAAATCGAGTCAGGGTAGTCAGGCCTCAATTCCACTTGGGAAATGTGTGTCCAGAGTTGCAGATATGGAGGGATCATTTCTAGTGTTATACGACCTCGCAGGTCGGCAATCCAAGCATTGTTGGTGAGGGCGGCTGCTACCGATCTAGATTTTCTGGACGAAGCTTTGAAGAGATCTGGGAACATGTTCATCGGTGCTTGGCCATTGATCCAATGATCATACCAGAAATTAACTGTGTTGCCATCACCTATGGTAATGTTGGAGCAAGCTTGGAATAGGTGTCGGTCTTTCAACTTTGCTGTTGACAAGCTTGGTATCCACCAAGACTGTGGTTCCTCCCATCTTTTCCAGAGCCATCTAAGTCGAAGTGCCCGGCAAAAAGCTTCAAGGTTGAGAACTCCCAATCCTCCATTTGCCAGGGGCATACAAACCTTTGTCCAGTTTGTTCTGCAGTGTCCGCCCTTGATAACAAGGTTACCTCGCCAAAGCCATTGGCGTCTCAATCGATCAATCTGCTTGAAGATAGCTTTTGGAACCGGTAGCACACTCATAAAATAAGTGGGCATAGCTGAGAGGACCGATTTTAGTAGGACAATTCTACCTCCTCTGGTTAGATTACAGCTTTCCCAACTTGCCAAGCGGTTGGCGATCCGTTCTAGCAACATCTGGAAGTGGGTCCTGTGAAGCTTTTTTACTGACAGTGGTAGTCCAAGGTAATTACAGGGAAAGGAGGTTAATTTCAGAGGTAGACCTTAAAGGATCTCTTGTAAGTCTATACCCTAGCAGCAGATTGGGATTACCTCACTTTTGGCGAAATTAGTCTGTAGCCCACTAATTTGGCCGAACCAATTAAGCGTGTTTGCGAGCGAGCTAATCTCCTGCTTGTTGGGATTAATGAAAAAAGCTACATCATCCGCGTAAATAGATATGCGCGGAATGGTTCTGCGATCATGAAGAGGGGAGAGGATGCCATGGCCTTCTGCTCGCTTGATGATGCACTGCAAGGTGTCAATGGCCATGATGAAGAGATAGGGTGATAGGGAGTCTCCCTGTCTCAACCCACGCCGGTGTTGAATAGGGTCACCGAGGACACCGTTCAGGTTGATCTGGAAGACGAAGAGGCAAGGAGCATGGAGATCCACTCCTCCACCTTGGGCCAAAACCACGGCCGATCAGTAAGTCTAGCAAGTAGGACCAAGAAACAGTCGAATGCCTTGGTGATATCCGGTTTGCATAGCAAGGAGTGCTGTTTGATTTATGCAAAACTTAGCCACCGCAGATCTGCAGGAAGTTAGTTTGTATATGCTCGTTCTCGATGAATGCACTTTGGCAAGGGTCAACCAACTTGTCAATGTGCTTGGAGAGCTCGGTAGCTAAAACCTTGGTGAATAGCTTGATAACACCTGTGGATCAAGGAGATAGGCGGTGAGTCTCAGAGGTGTGGATCGCTACTCATATTTGGCCAAAGAAACGATAGAGGCACAATTTATATTAGCAAGGCCATTGTTCTTGGTGGTATAGTTCTTTGAAAAGTATTGTGGAAGTCGATCGAATAATTTGCCAAAGACGCGTTGTGTAGAAGGTGCCATTGAAACCATCCGCCCCGGCCTTATCTTTTGGCATAAGCTTGACTACTTCATCCAACTCGGATAACGCGAACGGTTCATCCAAGGCACAGAGATCTAGTGTTGAGAGCCCAACATGCGGCCAATTCGAGTTAGCCACTCGAGTGGGGTGTCCAAGAATCTTTGTGAAGGGACTGTAGGAGATCGGCTTTGTCTCGAGTGGTTGTAGAAAATTCTTCCGCCCTCCCGAAGTGAGTGTATATGATGTTTTCATTCTCGTTGTTAGCCTTGAGATGGAAGTATTTTGTGTTAGCATCTCCTAGCTTGAGATCTTGTTCCTCGGATCTTTGCCTCCATTTAATTTTTTGGATCATGGCCAGGCCAAGCAAGCGGGTTTTGAGTTTCTTCCTAAGCAAGATCTCAAGGCTAGTTAAGTCCCTTATTTCCATGACGCGATTGAGTTGAGCAACGATCTCGGTGCAGAGAAGAATTTGTAGGTGGATATCACCAATGTTGTGTTTGTTCTAGATTTTAAGATGTTTTGCAAGCCGTTTGAGTTTGAAGTTGATGCACTGCAGAGGACTGAGAGGGAGGGTTGTCTCGTTCCAGGATTTGGAGGTAACTTCCAAGAAAGTAGGCATGAGGGTCCAAAAGTTCTCGAAGCGGAAGGAGTTAGTTTTCTGGCGGGTGGAGCGTTGGTTAGAATGATAGGGCAATGATCGAGAATCGAGGAGGATAGGGGTGCAATTTTAGCTTGGTTGAACAAAAGGTTCCATTGGTTGTTGCAAAATGCTGTCGAGTCGACCAACGTGGGATTGCTTTGCTCATTGCTCCAAGTAAAACGGCGATCGAGAAGAGGATCTCCATTAAGGAACAATCATTGAGTGCATCATGGAAACGCCTCATGGATCTAATATTCAAATTGCTATTGTTCTTGTCCGAGGTTTTGTAAGTTAAGTTGAAGTCACCCATTACGATACCAAGTACCGGTCGTGAGGATGCTCGGTCGGTTGGTCTAGGAAAGCCAATTTGGAGTTTTGATCGCTTGGACCATAGACAACGGAGAGGAGCCAAGTTTGAGGCAGTTGCTCAACACCTGCAAAGGCGTGGTTCGTAGAACTAACTTGGGCAGAGAGAGAGTGCTGGAGATGCACAGGATTTGTGAGCATGATCTTCTCTTTGTCCCATGCTAGGAGAATCCCCCCTCTAGTGCCCGAAGCCGGTAGGTGGAAGAAATTCTCGAAACGTCTGCCTAACGTTTCCAGGATGATGGTCGACGAGATTGCGCTAAGTTTTGTTTCCTGAAGGCCTACAATGCAAGGCCTTATGGAGTCGATCTGGGTTCGAACCGCTGCCCGTTTTGCAGGGTTATTGAGCCCTCTAACATTCCAACTTAAAATAATCATGGGGGGAAAAGAGTAGGCGACGAACAAAGAGTACATGGTGGACTGGATTCAGAACAAAGAAAGAGTACATGGGGGTAACATAGAAGAAGAAAGGACAAACAGAGAGTACAAGATGGACCGATGGATACTGCTTTTCCTGAGGTTCGTGGAAACGTGATGGAAAGGAGGATGAAGCTCTGGCTTCTCGAGACTAGCATCGTTGGCGCCGTTTGGTAGGGAGATCACGGACTTGAGATAGGGTAAGAGGGAGGGGATGGGGATACACGCCCTATAGGGCAGCAACAACATCACAGCGTCAGACCACGCTGGCATCAACAGGTGGGCACTAATGAGCTTAGGCATTGGCATGAAGGATATCTTCTGTGCTTGCTTCATCTCCTCCATCTGAGATCACTTGCATTGCTTTGTCATCTAGCCCACACAAAGCAGCAATGGCAGATATGGCCTGAGTTGAAAGCTGATTATTAAAGATCTCAAGATATCGCTGCATGGTGGCCTCTGAGAAGGTCTCATCCTTGCTTAGTAGACCCAACTTTTTGGCAAGGACAGCCTGAGCACGTCTTACAGAACTCAGCGGGGACCACTTTGCTGCAATACGCATGCTGCGCCTTGGTTTTGGCTTCTTAGCTTTGTCCAGTTTGGACGTGCCCTTCTCCTGCACTGGATCCGGCAGGAGGCCTGGTAGACTTTTGGTTGTGAGGGCCTGCAAGAAGCTCTTTAGATCTCTGTTTGGATCTTTTGGTGCAGTGGCTTGGACCATAGCAATATATGCGTCGCTAGCTTGGACTTCAATAGGATGTGTATCAATGCAAGTTTTGGTCAGGTCAACAACAGGAACAGGGGTGTGGTTGCGCTGCATCTCTGCCTGAAAGAGGTCTGCTAGTGGCGTCTCCTTGTGTCCTGTAGCATCACAAGCCTTTGCGTTCCTGTGGGTCTGGGTCAAAGGCTGCAAGGTATTGCCATGCCCTGCGCTGGCATGCTGATAGCAGGGATCTTTTGGTGGTGAGAGCAGCTTGCTGCAGGTCTGCTTGGTGGAAGAAAGCACCTTTAGAGTGCTCTCGGAATGGACGTTGCTTGCAGTTGGGTTTTGCCCGTTGCTCAGCATAAGTTCTGCATTACATGGGCTTGCCATCTGGTTGGGAGGATTTGCCTCTGGGGTGCCCTGGTCCTTGCTGCCAACCGCATGCTGCTTGTCTGGATTGCTCTTTGCTACCGAACCCGACCTGCTGACGATGGCCGCTCTTGACTGGTTGGCTGCGTCCATTGTATGAGCGCTGGAGAGGATGACTTTGTCCCTTGGAGTGGAAGCAGCGCTGCATCGTGGCGTGTTGTCTGAGCCAATGGACTGCTGCTGGGGGTGGGGGCCAAGGATAGCCCCTATCTTTTGGAAACCGCGGCCAGCCGCAGGAGGGGCAGCGACGTGGCCATAGCCACGAGAACCGCCCGCTGGAGGAGCGGCAGCATGGCTATAGCTGTGAGACCCAGCCTGCTGACGCCTAAAGGGATGCAGAAGCTTTTGGCCCCATGAACACGCAGGAGCTCTGCGGCCAATAGGTCCGCGATCATCATCCTGGTCGTCAAAGTGGTCTTGGCGGGGACCTTGACCGAGCGGTTCGCGGCAAGAGTATTGCTCCGCAAAGTACCCCTGCCACTGCTCGTGATTTTGCTGACGCCAGTTGGAGTGCTTCAGGGTGTCAATGATTCCGGGGGACCATGAGTATCGACAGATGACTGGATAGTCGTTCCCTGGCTGCGAGGTCTGGTTGCTGGACCTGCTGTTTGGGGATGCCGGTTGAGATGTGAAGTCTTGAACTTCCAACAGGTGGATGATGACACGGTGCATCGAGCCCGCAGGCTGAGAGGAAGGGGGCGGTGATGGTGGTGGAGGTGAGAAGCCCAAGTCAAGGCCTGGTGAAGCTAAATGTTGCTCAGTTTCCATGAGAGCAAGACTAATCTCCAATGGGATGTCATCCGGGCTATGTGTCCATATCCAGAGCGCATAGTACTACGTTTCTGAACGGATGTGTGAGACTGTCATTTCTCTATCAAGCTGTCCAAAGGGTGAAACAATTTGGGCTGCCATGTCGTGGTGCCAAGCATGGAGTGGGATACCTACAAGCAGAATTTTAACACGAAAACCCATGACCAGGCGGTGACCAGTAGCAAGAGTAGAAGCATAATGCCGGAGTGAGAATGGGGTTCCTTGATGGTAGATAAGCTGACGATTGCCAATGAGAGCACGAACTTCAGGAAAGCGAAAGCGAACCAGGAAGTCCTCCGGCTGTGGGAGACGGGTGATCACCATGTCTTCTGAAGGAATGCCATAGCAGTCTTGAAAAAGTCTGGCAATCCTTCCAGGGTTGTAGTGTGCGGAGTAGGGTGGAAAGGAGACCACCAGAGCTCGAGCACAGAGATCTTGGAAGTTGTTGATGGCGATCGAGGTGAGGTAGACTGTAGACCGTCCCGAAGTTGGTCGATTATGGGGGTGACCGAAGCAAAGATCCATGGTTGTGGGTGGTCCTAGCCTAGAAGATGCTTGAGGGCCTGTTGGGCGAGGTGGAGGGTGGTGGCCGAAGATTTGTCCATGCGAGTGCTAGCTGAAGTGATGGTTGCTTACAGAGCCTTGCAATGTGGCCATTCTTTAGGCACTTGAGGCATTTCACCGGCTCTCTACAACTAGCACGAAGATGGTCTGTGGCTAGGCATCGAAAGCACTTGCCAATGAACCTGGTTTTGAAGGCGAGGAGCTAGCAACTCTAGCAATGGAGTTTAATGGTGGGAGGTAGTGGCCATGCCGGTCGTGCACGTGATCAGAGATTTATGAGCCGCATGAGATGAGAAGAAGGAAGCTTAATTCTTCTCCATCGATTCTTCTAAGCGATCGCTTGCGGTTTGATGAAACATCTTGTTCCATTGCTTGCCCCGGCGGAGGAAGGTCCGAGTTATTGCGCTCACCAGAGCATAGGTCGGGCGAGTTCTTGACTCGGCATGGCCAAAGGAGGAGAGGGCAAGAGCGTGAATGGCAAGGAATGCAGGTCCCTGGCGTACTGGCGACGAGGTCCCTTGTTGGCGGCGTTAGCGTGAGCAGACGCCCGGTGGCGAGCGACTCTTCAAGCTCAATGAATGCCATCGAGGTCGTGTTGATCTGTGTAGATCGAGGCCGCCGGCGAGGCTGCATAGCTCTTCTTGCGGGAGGAGTTATGGTTGTCACCGCGCTGGGAAGAAAAGGCAGAGCCCTCATGACCTCGGCCGCGATCGTCGTCGAGTCGCTAAGGTGTAGACGGTCCGATGAAATTGCTTTTGGAAGCTTCCGAGCGGTCGCTCATGGCGAGGCGGCTTGGTGGTGGCGGTTTAAGTTGGATCTGGCGTGGATGGCCAAATCAGCGAGCGAGGCGTGGTCACCACCGCCCAGCGAGGACCGGAGGGGCGAGCCAAAGGCCGAGAGGATGAAGAGCTTGAGACCGCTCCTCGTCGCTGGTCGCCCATGGTTGTTGCCGAGCAGCCGCATGAGGCGATGGCGATTATGGTCCAGCCGGTGAAGCAAGAGGTCGCCGAGGTGACGCCCCTGATCGGGTCTGGCGGCGGCGGAAGCGTCGTCGAGGCGGTCCTCAGCCGTCGTGGCGAAGCTCAGATCGGGGTAATGCAATGGCGGAGCTGCGATCAGCGAGGCGGCCTCAGCCGTCGGCAAGTAATGGCGAAGTTCGCTAGCTAGCTAGCTCGTCTTTGAAAAGACAAAGGGCGAGTTCTAGCCGCTTCTTCGTATGTGCGTAGGGGCGTCAATGAATCATGACGCTACTTGGAAAAATCATTGGATCAGTGATCTGCCACGCCAGAGATCCATGGTAGTAGAATGGTGAGTCACAAACAAAACAAGTCACCAATTATGAACTTTTGGGTAGCAAAACAAAACAACTTATCACCAGAGATGGTAAATCACTAAATCAGCTTTAACTTAGTAGATATTGAATGATATAGACACTGAATGTATAAACACAAAATTATAGGGCCTAGAAAATTGATAGCAGTAACATATATTATTTCCTGCTTAATCTATTTTTGTATGATACCTTTTCAAGGTCCCGACTGTGATAGCTCTCTTCAGATGACAAGCCCAAATAAGGCTCCAACTTTTGTCTTGAGTCTTTATCAACCGTGCTAATTATCACAAAAGAATCCATTTTAGTTTATTGGTGTCAGTAAAGTTTAACAAGTGAACAACAAACCCACAGAAATTTCCTAATACAGTAGTTGACCAGCCTGCAGTTTCTCAAGAAATCATTGTAGTATAAATGAGCAAAGCTTTTCTCTACAGCTGCAAAATACAAAAATATATAGAAGGGTTGTGCATAATACAAAATTGATGAACAATATATGCATGCCCAACCTAGATTGCAGTGCAAAAAAGAAAGGAAAAAAATTGTGCAGATCATAGCATGTATAGCTAGTCCAAAAGCACATATATGTTGCTCAGCACCAAAACCAGGGATCTCGATTGATATTTAAAAAGAGTGCACCATATAATTAATTGTCTTGCATTTTGCAAAGAAAAATGTGAATGGCAAGTTGCTTACCGAACAGGTCCTGGATGAATCCCACGGATGTTAACCTTTCCAAAACCTGCTGAAGATTTGAAATTTGCTACACTGATCAGCTAAAGATCTGAAAATGTTTGAAGTCATCACCTAGCTGTACATTAAGGATCGATCCGTATCATCTAAGCCATGCATGCATGTTGTTCCTCTCACTTAAAATAGCGAAATGCAGCAAGCATGCCAAACACATCCATAGGGTATGGGTATCGAAATTAAAAGATCATACCGTATCTAAAGAGCCCAGTTGAAGAACTCCACGAGGAATCACCGATACAAACAAAACTGTCTACAGATTAAAAAAAACTTCCTTGATTGTCAGTTAGTCAAGAAGGCAGTTTACTAGCTAGATCAGTTGCTGTTCAACGGAGGCATACAATGATTTGGAGGATATATAATCCAAAAATAAGTGTTGTACCTTGATTCCTGCTGCGAATTGAAGCTGCCAGTCTTGGTGATACTAAAAAATAAAGTTTGTGAAACCACATATCTTGTGTTCTGTGCTATGCAAATTACATGGAGTAGTTTGTGGAGTTGTAACTGTAAAGAGATTTAGTCCACCTTATACAGATGTGTTGAGCAAAGCTCATTGGCCGAAATCCAGCAATGTTGTCCCGTAACGGCTACCTTAACAATCAATCTGTAAAATCAACCACAAACAGCTGCATGCATGACTAAATGAAATGAATCAAGGGAGGGAGACTTACGCTTGGCTGAGTGACCATAAAACCGCATACTTCCACTGGCCGTCACAAGTAGAACACAAGGCCTGCAGGATTGCCTTTGCCTGGGTGTGCTGCTCCTGCTGCTGTTGTGTGTTGTTCATCTTCAGAACCACCCACATGCGAGGCCAGAGGCGATAGAGGGTGGCGAGATCAAAAGCAGCCAAGCAGAAGCAGGATGACAGGAGCAGGGCTGACTTTTGCCATTAAATTGCAAGGGAAACTTAATTTCTTTCTTCCTTCCTTCAGAAACAACAACAACAAATTCGTTCATCAGATTCAGATTCAGAGCTGGGAACTTACTGGAGTGGAGTGGAGTGGAGCATGCTCCTATCCTGATCTGGGTCCGAGCGCCGAGGAGCTCCGGGGACTCCCCGCGACTGAGTGGGCAGAGGCGGCCGGGATCAGGGAGGGGGGCCTAAGCCACTAAAACATGCCATGGGGCACTCACCTCCTCGACCGGGTGCCCTTCTGTGAAGCGCAACAAGTCGATCGGAGCGCCGCGACGAATGGCAGCGACCCCTCCTCCGGCCTCGGGCACTGACCAGACCCTGCAGCCGCCACCGCCACAAGAGGAGCTCGAGGCTACCGGATCTTGGGCCCATGTTGGTGTGGCTAACGGCAGGGCAGAGCAGGGGTGGGGGCGGAGCAGTGGTGGAGGAGGCGGAGGCGGCCCTCAGCCGCGTCGTCTAGGAGCCGCCGCCCTATGCACCGCTTACCCTCGTGGCCGGCTGCCGCCTCACCAGCGCCGTCGTTCCTAGGTTCGGTGTGAAACCCTAGCATCGCCGATAAGCCGCGCCGCCGCCGCCGCCTCCTACTCAGCGCCCGCGGCACCGCAGAGCCGCCCTTAGCCGCGCCGTCCAGGAGTCGTCTAGCTGCCGCCACTCCTAACCGCCTCACCAGCAAAGCGTAGAGGAGGAAGAGACGGAGGCGAAGGCGGAGCAGAGCCATCTCTCGCACGTGGATCGGTGGAGAGGAGGAGGCGCGGAACGGTGGAACGCAGACGAGCGGAGGTCTCCGTGTGGATTGGTAGAGAGGAGTGGATTGGTAGAGAGGAGGATGCAGATCGGTGTGTGGGCAGACGAGAGCAGCTTTTAGATTAAATTGAATGATTTCGATTGCTTTGATGAGCCATCATACATCACCACAGCTGTCTTTTCTAGAAGTAGAGATTTGATTTATTTGACTTTTATTCTAACTTCGAGAGCTTTCCGAGGTAGTCTCGAGAGTCAGATCCACTTCATTCGACTTGTGTTTTAAAGGTTTTAGATAAGTCTTTGAGATAGAAAAAACAGATTAAAAAAATCTTTATTTTAAACGAAAATAAGTCCTAACCCTAAATAAAACAAATAAGGCCTTATAAACTGACAAAAATAGGGCCTAAGAACAGAGCCTAAAAACTGATCATCCCATTTTAACTTGTTCTGCTCTCTGGCTCTTGTTTCTATTTAGGTTGTTATTGTCGCTTTTCATTTTCAGTTCTGTACAAAGCTTTTCCTTCTTTTTTTTTTCCTGCATTCTCTGTATTTAGTCACTCTTGTTTTGCCTCCTGTTTGTTAAGAAACCTATTCGGTTACAGGCTAACCCAAGCCGTATCCGGATAGGTCTATTCGTGGACCTGTCAAACTCTATGAACCAGCATTATAAATAGGAGAGGGATCCGTCCATTATATACACACGAAAAGCAATAAAGAATATGTTCTCTCCCTACATATGTGTTTTATCTACATGTGCATCTGTCGATTTTATTCTCCGTCTACGTCTTTTGTGCGAATCAGCAATCTTGTACTACACCCGGCAGCCTGGTTGCTCAACATGTTATTAGCATGACACGCTCAGAAGGAGGAACCGCAAGCACGAGGAGATCGATCAACTACGGCTATTCGTCTACACCGGTGTTTTTCGGCATCGAATCATCATCACACCGGCAGGTCTAGACAGGACCAGCCGATCTGTCCTACGCGATAGTCATCGAATCCCCAACGCAAATCAGAGGTATTACATCGAATCGAATTTTGAATGATAGATCGGAACTATTTTGAAAATAATTTTGGGGATGTTTTGAATCTGGATATACAATCGATCTGGTCGCTGGCCTCTGGTTGTTCGCCATGGCCATGCCTGATGAAGGTCGTGCTACCGGCCACCGCTAGCCACACCGAAGGCCATGCCACAATGCACCTGCTGCTGCGTCTGCGCCGGCGGCATGGCCATCTTGCCGCACCACCACCGCGTCGTCTTGCGCACAAGAACCGTCCGCCAAAGATCTTCTTTGCCTCGCCGCCGCCGCTTGCCTCGCGCCTTGCGCCGCCTACCGCCGCTTTGGCATGTTGCTTTCTCCGCCATCGCCGCCCGACTGCCGCCGCGCCTACCCGTCCTCGCGACGACGTGTTCCGCCATTCTCGCAGCATCGCCCGCCTTGGTTCACCTCGTGTCGCCACCATGGAGAAGGCCACGCCACCGGGCTCTTCCCTGGCCATCGGGCCACCGCGGAAGAAGGCCGACCGCCATGACCGAAGTCTCGACTAGAAAGCCGCCAGGCACCCCGCCATCGCCTTTTGACCGCCAGCAGACCATTGTTGAACCGAACCGGCAGCCGTCCTCACTGTCCTTCGAGCCACCGGCCTAGGTGCCGCCCCACACAATCCCGCCGCCCGGCTTCCATGGACGCGCGCCACTCCTTGAGCACGCACCGCCACTGCATCGGTTCAGCTAGGGGAAACCCTAACCACACTGGTGGAGGAAGCCAGGAAGGCCACGGGCCTAGGGTGGAAAGGATTAAGGAAGTGGGCTGTGGGCCAGAGAAAAGAACGGGGAGAGATAGGCTGCAATGCTAAGAAAAAGAAATAGAAAATAAGAAAAGAAAGGGTGGCTGGGTTGGCAGACAGGCTGGACTGGGCCACGGGAGAAAGGAAAGGCCGAGCCGGAAGAAAGAAAAAAAAGGAAAAGAAAGAGGAAAAATGGTCGTGCATGCGAATTTTGCAAGAAAGCCCTTAGAAAATCAAGAATTTATGTAAAAGAATTTCTAAGGCTCTAAAATTTTTCTTGAGACACCAAAAATTTCACAGAAGTCCCTAGAGACACTAAAATTTTCATTAAAGTCCCTGAAATCAGCAAAAATCATAGAAAAGCATATTCGGGCATAAAAGCACCTCGGGATTCTGAATTTAATCCTGCTTTCGCATTTGAAACTTTATTTTATCCTTGATAATTACTTTCATGCTATTATATGATGAATTAGCTGTTATAATTATCAGTTTATGCCTGTTTATGAATAGAATTTATGCATATGAATTATGAATGTGATTTTTTGATTATTTGTGATGCCCATTCATTACTTTTAATCTATGAATTGAAAATAGCATGTTAAATAGTAGAAAACCATGAATTTTATTGAAGAATTATAAGAATATATACAGATTACATATATAGTAGTCATGAATCAACGTTGCTATCATAGAAATTGGGCCTGAATTTCACAGAAAAGCCCTGAAACCTTTGGGAATTATCTGAAAATTCACCAAAATTAAGAATTTTTGCATAGAAAGCCCCGAAAATTAAGAATTTACTGAATGTATATATTCTGGCATAGAATTATTCCATGAAATTGCTATTATAATTCTTATAATAATTAATTTAGCATGTTTATACTGTAAATTCCGAGAATTTATGAATAGATCAATGTCACGCAACACACACTATGATTACCCACAGTATCTTATGCAAAGAATTTGAATTATGCAAATGTTTGGTATCGTGAGTCGTGAGTTTGATGAATTTCGGCTACTCACATAAAGCTCCCCGCACCGCCATTGGCATTGTAGCGAGGGGCAATACCCGGGCACATAATAATCAAGCACTGCATTTCATTAGGCACACATGTCCAATATTTTAAAGAATGAATATATGGCAATGGAAAGTGCTATTGATCTTTGGGCCACACTTAAGAAGCGGTTTGGAAAGTTCAAATACACAATTCTGCCATAAGCACAGTAGGATTGGATAAGCCTGAGATATGCAGAAGCTATTAAAGAAGATGATGCCATCATAGAAAAAGAAATCGTTGACACTGTAGAAGCCTATTTTACATAATCTATTTAGCGCATACATAACAGCACTAGTCAGCCCTTTTAGTGTGGTTGCATTAGCAAACATTTGTGATCTTATTATGAATAAAGAATTGTGAGCTCCAGGAGGAGCAAACCTTTAATTCTCGTGATCAGTTATGCATTTTATTCCCAGTATATTTTTGTGAATGCTTGCAATATGAATGATAGCCTAATTGAAATTATATGAATATATGAAGCGCCTATATGAAGGAGATATGCATTGTTGATAGTAGAACAACTAATATCATCTTAAGAGAGACACAGTATTTTGTTAAGAAGAGAACTGGCAGTATAACCACAATTGGAAGAAGTGGCTCGTGTGTGGTAGGCTCCGGTCAAGCCACTATCGTTCTGCCTATGGGTACTTCACTGAAAATTGATGAAGCTTTGTTGTATCCTGAATCCACTAAATCTCTCTTAAGCTTTAAAGACATCTGTGCCAACGGTTTCCACGTTGAGACCACTGAAGAAAATGGCAAAAAATTCCTGTGCATTGTGAAGCACGACGGATGCGAAAAAGAAACTTTAGAAAAATTTCCTTTATTTGAAACTGGGCTATATCACACAAAAATCAAAGCACCTGACAACTAGACTTCCCTAAAAACTTCTTTTTATGACTGCTGAACTCTTCTCTCTTTGGCATAGTAGACGTGGTCATCTATGCTTACGGATGATGAGAAATGTAATTACCAACTCTTAGGGACATGAAATTAGTGTAAAGAATTTCCCTAATCAAGAAGACTTCATGTTTTAGGCATGTGCCACTGGAAAAATAATCACTAGGCCCTCGACCATGAAGGTGCAAGATGAAATCCCCGCGTTCCTTGAGCGCATCCAAAGGATATTTTCCCATTCAACCTCTATCAGGTCCTTTTAGGTACTTCATGGTGCTCATTGATGCTTTCGCGAAGTGGTCTAACGTGAGTTTACTCTCGACAAGAAACCACACATTCGCAAAGCTGATCTCTCAGATCATAAAAATTAAGAATGCATTCCTGTATCATCACATGAAGTCCATTCGCTTGGACAATGCCGGCGAATTTACTTCGAAGGCATTTGATGATTACTGTATGGCATCGGGAATCAAAGTAGAGCACTCAAGGCCACATGTCCACACTCGTAATAGACTAGCGAATAATCGATTAAAAGGATCAAATTCATAGCAAAACCGCTCTTGCAGGGTTGTAATTTACCGAACACGTGTTGGGGCCACGCCGTCCTACACGCAGCAGCATTATTTAACTATAGACCGTCAGTGTACAACATCCAATCACCAATGCAACTAGTTTAGGGTATCACACCGAAAATTTCCCATTTAATGCATGGTGTATGTACCGATACCACCACCACAGCGAACAGCTATGGGCCCTCTCCGAAGGCCGGGGATATACGTTAGTTATGAGAGTTATGAGACAGTGTCCATAATCAAGTATTTAGAACCCTCGACTGGTAATTTGCATACCGCCCGTTTCGCTGATTGCATCTTTGATGAGGATAATTTCCTATCATTAGGGGGAGATAAAAAAACCTTAACAGAAGAATACCGAGAAATCATCTGGCAAGCCACGGGCATTCCCGCACATGATCCTCGCACTAACGAGGCAAATGAAGAGGTTCAGAAGATCCTCGATTTATAGAAATTAGCAAATAAACTGCCCAATCATTTTTGTGATTTGAAGGTGTGATCAAGTCACATTACTCCTAGTAATGCACCAGAGAGGGTTTAAAATACCATAGAAAAGGACAAAAAATCTGGTTACTCGAATCCCAAGTACCCGGGGACGCCTGGGGAAAAATGGATAAGAGAGCTTATCACAACCAGTCACGAAAGTGCCCCGAAGGAAAAAGAAGGGGAGTCAGTTGAGACCTGGCAACTATGGTAAGAAACAGCCTGCTAGCGAGGCGCTCCCAGATTTGAATATACCGGTAATAGAAGAAGCCGATAAAATACGTGTGCGCACATCGGCAACAAAAAGCTAAAGGAACTTGCTCCTGTGATGGGAAATAGCGGTGAAGAGGAAGTAGAAATGCATGAAGCACCCCATGACAAATGGCCATAAACTTTGTAGAATCAGGGGAAATAATGAATAGAGCAATAGCCAATGTCGATATATACTTTGCTAAAATGATTACTGAGCGAATAGATCCCGACCTAGAGCCGGCATCTCTTTCTGAGTGTAAGCACCGACCAGATTGGGTGGAATGGAAGAAGGCAATCACCGCGAAACTAATCTCACTGAACAAAAGAGAAGTGTTTGGGCCTGTGTGCCTCACACCCCCATGTACGTCCTATGGGCTATAAATGGGTCTTTGTTCGGAAGAGAAATGAAAATAATGAAGTGGTACGGTACAAAGCAAGGCTGATAGTTCAAGGTTTCACTCAGCGCCCAAACGATGATTATGAAGAAACCTATTCCCGGTCATGGGTAGTATAACCTTTAGGTACCTCATCTCAATGGTAGCGAATATGAACTTAAGAATGAAATTGATGGATGTGGTCACAGCTTATCTTTATGGTAACTTGGACTCAGAATTGTACACGAAAATACTTGACGGCATGCCAACCCCGAATAAAAAGAAGAAAGAATTATATTGTATAAAATTGCAGAAATCCTTACATGGATTAAATCAGTCAGGAAGAATGTGGTATAATCGTTTGAGCGAGTTCTTAAGCAAGAAAGACTATACGAATAATGAAGATTGTCCATGCGTTTTTATACAACGATCACAAGATGGTTTTGTATAATTTCGGTTTACGTGGATGATTTGAATATCATTGGCACTGGTGATAAAATTAAAGAAGCAAGTTTGTATTTGAAATCTGAATTTGAAATGAAAGATTGGGTAAAACCAAATTTTTCTTAGGCCTTCAGCTTGAGCATATGCCAGATGGAATACTCGTACAAGCCACCTACACCCAAAAGGTGTTGGAACGGTTTAGTTTTGAGAAGGCATACGCATCAAGAGCCCCGATGGTCGGAAGGTCATTACAAGCAGAACAAGACTCGTATCAACCTAGAGAAGAGGGGGAGGAAGTCCTGGGATCGGAATTCCCATACTTAAGTGCCATAGGAGTGCTCAAGTACCTAGCAAACAGTACACGGCCTGACATTGCATTCGCCGTAAACTTATTAGCAAGGTACAGTGCAGAGCCAACGAAAAGGCATTGGAAAGGGGTAAATGACATCTTTCACTACCTACGGGGAACAGTCGATCTTGGATTATTTAATAGAAGGAACCAAGATATGACTTTGGTCGGATATGCAGATGCGGGTTATCTTTCATATCCGCACACCGGTAAATCCTAAATAGGATATGTTTTCCTATGTGGAGGAACCGCAGTATCATGGAAGTCGTCAAAGCAGACACTTGTGTCAACATCGACTAACCATTCAGAAATCATTGCATTGTATAAAGCAGCACGTGAATGTGCATAGCTTCGAAGAATGACATTCCATATTCTCCAGTCATGTGGATTGCAAATAGAATAAACTCCCACTATCATTTATAAAAATAATGCAGCATGTGTCGCACAAGTACAGACTGGATATGTGAAGAGCAATCTCACTAAGCATATAAACCCTAAGTATTTTTATGCTTATGAGATGCGTAAGATGAATGAAATCAATATTCAGCACACTAAGTCGTGCGAAAATATCGCAGATTTGTTTACTAAGTCCCTACATGCATCTACCTTTGAAAGATGCATTAGAGGCATAGGAATGATAAGACTTAGAGAAGTGTAGAATTCAGGGAGAGAAAACTTCACATATTTTGAATTAAATCTTGAACTGAAAGTTCGAGTACCCAACTATTACATTGAAGTAATAAGCAATGTTGGGTGGATTTGTACTCCTTTTCCCTTAAGTGGGTTTTCAAAGAAGTTTCTCACATGAGGTTTTTAATGAGGCATATTCGTGCGCACAACAACCGTATGCTATGTACTCTTTTTCCAAGAATTTTTCTCACTGGGTTTTTATGGAGTTTTGATGAGGCATATACATTATGCGACAAGGTTCAAGGGGGAGTGTTAGGAAACCTATTCGGTTACGGGCTGACCCAAGCCGTATCCGGATAGGTCTATCCGTGGAGCTGCCAAACTCTATGAACCAGCACTATAAATAGGAGAGGGATCCGTCCATTGTATACACACGAAAAGTAATAAAGAATATGTTCTCTCCCTACATGTGTGTTTTATCTACTTGTGCATCTGTCGATCTTGTTCTCCGTCTACGTCTTGCGTACGAATTAGCAACTTCGGACTACACCCGACAGCGTGGTTGCTCAACACTGTTAAAGTATAGTCAGACCTCCTCCATACTCCTTCAAAACAAATACACAGCATTACCTAACCTCCCTATAGAAACTACATCAGTTCAACAAAACAAGGAAACAAGCAGGTCGAAAATATATAGCAATATGGTCAGCGTAGCAATTTCACCGCCAACCTATGGTACAAATTAATTTACTTTATTAACTACATAATGCAAATGACTACAAATAAAAACTCTTAGGCACTTATAAAACTACATAGTTTAAAAAATAGTGTAAAACTTAAAAAAAAACTTATAAACCTAGCTTCTACCGCCTCTTTCTCTCGCCGCTTCTGCTCTCTCTTCTCTCGCCAGCCTCTCTCTCTTCTCTGCCGCTCTTTCTGCCCATTTCTCTCTTCTCTCCCGTCGCCTCTCTTCTCTCTAACCTAGTGCTGCCGCCGCCTCTCTTCTCTCCCGCCGGCCGCCGCCGCTCTTCTCTCCCGCCGCCTCTCTTCTGTCTAAACCTAGCGCCACCGTCTCTCTTCTCTCTAAACTTAGCACCGCCGCTGCCGTTCTCCTCCTCTCCTCGGACGACGCGGTTGTGGGCTTCCTCGTCGGCGACCGCAACAGGTATCTACAAGTCTAGATCTTGCATCGCTTGTGCTTGTTTATTTTGAGAGCTTGCATCGTTTAATTGACTGATTCTTGTTACTTCCTGTCAGAGATGAATTTTGTGGTCGTTTATTTCTAACGACCTGTAATAGAAGAGTTGTTGGGTTGCATTATAAAAATTTGTTCGTAGATTCATCAATAAACATGGTGGACTAACCACATGCCAAGAGATAATTGGTTGGCATACACTGCTTTCTAGTACTTGGCAAAAGGAACAGTTCAATTGAAACTCCAAATATATCATTTCTTCATACATTAAACCTCGCATAAAATGGTAATTACCTTGGGTTAAAGAATATTGTGAAGTCAGCATTGTTGCTGCATGGCATGAAATTGCAGAAGAAGAATTCGATATGCATACTGTCGACGATTTGTGTCGGCAATGTATTTTATAGGGCAATGCGAGAGATCACAACTACGATGGTAGCACAGGGAGCTGAATTTATACAGGTTCGGGCCCTCGGGGCGAGGTAATACATACTCCTGTGCTCATGGATTGTATTATGGTGGATGCTGATGTTGATTGTAAGATGTGGGATTGGATGTCGAACTAGGGGCCCCGGACCCCCTTTATATAGTGTAAGGGGCCGGGTTACAGATAGAATCCCTAATCCGTGTATGGACGATACAGATATAACCGATTTGGTTACACCTATATCTATGTATTCGAGTAGGAAACGAGTTCGTTTCCTTGTAGATCATGTCGGGCCGCGCCAGCCTCCAAGCCCGCCTTCTGGAAGGTCCAATTGACTCGGCCCAAGGAGGTGGTACGTCCAGTAGTATATCTCCGGATACCCGGGGCCCATGTTTTTCACAGTAGCCCCCGAGCTCTTCAGGACTGGGTTGTCTTGATTCGGGGTTCAGCTTGCAGTCCTTCAGATGTTATCCGAGTGACGTCACTCTTCGTCTTGCTGATGAAGTCTGCTCGCCGAGTAACTTGCTGATCAAACAACACAGTTGCAAAGAACTCGAGAAAATTCTCAAGTCATTAGAAGATGTCTGGCACCCAGCCCGACTAGTCGGTATGCCGGCTTGTGGCCCCACGGAGAGGCGTACCGGATCGGAACCTAGGGGAGAGATCTCGAAGTGGTGAGGCTCGGCCGGAGTTGCGTACCACCTCCCGTGTCGTGGATCGAACGGTTAAACTCACACAACCGGTTACTCAAGTCACCATGATGAAGCCGAGATCTCCGAAGATGAAGCCTTGGCCGGGGGCGTAGGTGAAGACGAATCTGCCAATGGAAGCCATCGAAGTCGATGTAGTTGATCGTGACGCTAGTCCCTACCTAGCGCGTCAACTGTCGACGATTTGTATCGGCAATGTATTTTATGGGGCAATGCGAGAGATCACAACTACGATGGTAGCACAGGGAGCCGAATTTATATAGGTTCGGGCCCTCGGGGCGAGGTAATACCCTACTCCTGTGCTCGTGGATTGTATTATGGTGGATGCTGATGATGATTGTAAGATGTGGGATTGGATGTCGAACTAGGGGCCCCAGACCCCCTTTATATAGTGTAAGGAGCCGGGTTACAGATAGAATCCCTAATCCGCGTATGGACGATACAGATATAACCGATTTGGTTACGCCTATATCTACATATTCGAGTAGGAAACGAGTTCGTTTCCTTATAGATCATGCGGGCCACGCCAGCCTCCAAGCCCGCCTTCTGGAAGGTCCAATTGACTCGGCCCTAGGAGGTGGTACGTCCAGTAGTATATCTCCGGATACCCGGGGCCATGTTTTCCACACATACTATCACTAGACAAAACAAATGATGAGAGGTTAGTAATTTCCTATGTGCTCGTTTGATCCCCAACAGGAGTTGCTATTTTGTCTATGATAAATTAGAAAAGGAATGTATATGATACAGAAGAATAGATTAAAAAATGAAGGCCAAAGGTCAAAGCAGATATATCATATATGATATTTGAATATGTGGTTGACTTCAATTAGCTTTTATTCATACCTTTTGACACTGTGTCACCTAGAAGTTCCAATTCCAAAATTATGACGTTACTAATTTGTAATCAGTAGTCACTAATCACCGAACGTACGTTTTGTTGAATATCCTATCTTATATCATTTTTTACCTTCGTACAGGCTGGTTATTATCTCAAGCAAACTGGTCCTCTTCTAGTTGATAGTAGTCCCAAAGAAGCTACTTCGGATCCTTCCAGAGGGTACAGATTGTTCTCTTGCTTAGGGTTTTTTTTAATCTCAGCACGGAGGCCTTCTTTGTATTGGCGAAACAGGATAAATTTCATTTGTGTATAATATCTATGTGCAAACTCGGTTGTACATTGTAGAGTTTATGAATACAGTCAACATGTTTGTTAGGATGTGAAATTTTGACTGCTGCGTGTATCACCACTCCAGGTTTAAGGGCCTTGTGCAGGTCTAATTGTATCAATGTGCAATGGTGTTCTATGATGTAATTGTATCAATGTGCAATGGTGTTCTACGTTCTATGTCCACCATGCATCAATCTGTAATTAGTAGTCACTAGTCACCGAACGTATGTTTTGTTGAATATCCTATCTTATATCATTTTTTACCTTCGTACAGGCTGGTTATCATTTCAAGCAACCTGGTCCATACAGCGTCACTGTCTTTGAATGGTCCATAAAGTGTCACTGCCTCTTCTTAAGGTAATTCATTCATGCACTCGTTTTGAAAGTTTTGCTACGCTGTGATATGTTGCTATGCTGTGATGTCTGTGATATGTTGCTATGCTGTGATGTTTTGCTATACTGTACATACTTGTGCTGAATCATTTCAATAGCGGTGTGCTTTTGTGAAACTCTAATCGTACCACAGGTCTTCCCGTCCCTCACCGCTGCCATGTACTGTTCTCTGAGACCCTGCACTAGGGGTGGCAATGGGGACCCGTTCCCCGATCCCCGGCGAGGAATTCCTCTATTAGGGGACGGGTATGGGATGAAATCGTCCCCCGCGGGGATGGAAACGGGGAAAATAATTCCCCCGTCCGGAATGGCGGGGACGGGGAATTTTTTTTCCCGCAGGGACCCGGTTGGGGACCCGAATTTAGTTTAATCCAATTTAATTGTTAGATTGTAAACATATTTTCTAGCCCATCATATTCACATTTTGATAAATGGACAGTATAATCTTTAATGAATGCATGCATTCTTTTTTTCCTTGCCTGTTGATATGATTTTAGAGTTAAAATGGCTATAAGAGCTTTTCTCTTGTGTGAATTTTTGGCGGAGACACCCCGACGAGGCCTCGATACCCGAACAGGGATGGGGACGGGGGACTTTCTCCCTCGAGATGGGAAACGGGACGGGAAAGGGGAAAATTTCGGGTCGCGGGGACGGAGACGGGACGGGAAGGCACTCCTCCGCGGAGAATGCCCGTTGCCACCCCTACCCTGCACCCATCCTAAAACCCTAGCAAAGCCGAGGCCTCCCTTCCCTCCAGCCTCCGCCGCCGCTGCCGCCATGTACCTGAGACCCTGTAGCCGCTCGGCCCAGCCGTCGAAGAAGCGGAAGTACTCTGTCACCGCTCCGCCGGAGTCGGTCGACACCGCCTGCGATGAGGAGGAAGAGATCCGGCAGAAGGAGAAGGAGCAGGAGAAGGGGAAGGGAGGTGGGATTCTGACAAACAAGCTTTTCTCAGAGCTCCACATCTCCGAGCTCACTGCCAAGGCCATCAGAGAGATGAACTACACCCACCTCACCGAGGTCCGTCTAAAATTCACCATTACATCGGCACAAATTAAGGATCTTTTGTGCAAATTATATTACTTGTGTTATCAGCGCAAGTCCATAATTGCATGGTATATAGTTGAATGTTTGCATTATGTGGGTCGGTCTGCTCTCTGCTGCATGCGCTGTTGGATTTTAGTATTGATGTAATGACATGTATGTATGCATGGTTGTTTTCATGATTGCAGATTCAAGCTAGATCGATACCGCATCTGATGTTAGGAAGTCATGTGATGGGTGCCGCCAAGACTGGCTCAGGGAAGACCCTTGCGTTCCTTATACCAGCGATCGAACTGCTCTACAACTTACGATTCTCGCCCAGGAACGGAACTGGAGTTGTCGTGCTTTGCCCAACAAGGGAGCTTGTTATCCAGGTATTTGCATGGTTTGGCGTTGTTGGTTTACCCGGACAAATCATGACGCAACAGTATTTTGTTCTTTTGATCCATTTTGCATGTTTTATGACTGTTCAAGAACTTGCTGTCAGTGGAACAATCAAAATCAGATGTCTCAACTGAGATAAGGTTATACTTTCTTAAGATAATTCTGTGTAAAATACAGTGCACAAAGTTATTCATTTTAACAGTATTTTAAAGATTTTAAGACTAGCTACCGAAAGCTGCTTATCACATTGCTATTGCCAGATATTAGCAAATTGTTTAACTTGAAAAGGTAGCCTTCTGTAGTGTATCTAAATTTTGGATGGTTGCTGAGACTATCCATTGTTAGATAGTGTTTCTTTCAGCGTTTGCGTTTGCGTTTGCTTATAAGCTGAAAATTTGTAGCTCCTCGATAAGAACATCCGAGGGATCAAAAAATTATAGAAAAAATGGTTTTGAGAGCTTTAAAAAGAAATAGTAAGACCTACAAAAATTGGCTACCAAACGTCAAAACGTTTGACTTGTACAAAAATAACAAATTTTCAGCTTATAAGCAAATGCAAATGCTGAAAGAAACACTACCTTAGTGACTCACACCTATATATGTATTTCACTATCCTTAATTATGTGTTTCATTGATTCATTTGTGCTAGATACACAATGTTGCCAAGGAATTAATGAAGTATCACTCACAAACTCTTGGATATGTAATTGGTGGTACTAACATGAGAGATGAGGCCACTCAGCTCGCGAAAGGGATCAATGTATTAGTTGCAACGCCAGGCAGGATTCTGGACCATCTGCGATGTACCAGCAGTTTCAAATACACACGGCTAAAGGTAAAGACATTTTGGTAACTAGCACTTCCCTTTCCAAGTTTCAAGGAAATCTTTCGTTCAAACTGTGCACATTTTTAAATTGTCACATTAAATAAAAAATACGAGTTGCAAGTTCATACTACTCTTCTCATAATTTGCATAATCAGTCACCTGATTATGTCATATATAAATTCTGTGCCTGCGTCTACCTTTTTCCTTGTCCATGACTGGAAGTGTGCTTGTTAATACTGAATTAGAGTATAGATCAAATTTCATCTTATCTTAGATTATGCCAAGTATATGCAAAATCGTAAAAGCTAATAGTTTTCTATATTTGTAAAGTCATTATTAGCTCTGTTATGTGTTTCGTCTTTATTGGTTATTAGTTGCACCAAGTTTGTGGGTGGGTGAGTCCAGTTGATATAATTTGTTGTTGTTGTTCTGTAAACTGAATTATATGGGCAGGTAGTTTGGCTGAAGCTACAGATTAAGCACATTGCATCACTTTATGCACATTTTTTCAAACATCCACTGCTCATCCTACAAGTGGGAAGTAGTGACACTGGGGTAAAATTGTTGGAGGAAATAGTTGAGAAATATTTCTGTAGCTAAAAGTTTTTTTCATAGCCATCACCAAAACTAATTTATTCTGTTTTCTAATGGAAGGAATATATAATTGCATTGTAAATATATTGTCGGGCAGGGATGGACTCAATCTTGTTGCCCACTCAAACCTTGGCCCAGAGATGGAATATTTTGCCAACTGGGCTGGGCTGCCCATGGACAAGTCCAAGCTTTGCTTGCTGGCCCATGTGCCATGGGTCCCTGTTTACAGCAGGAAAATGTAAATTATTATTCAGGACATTGAATGACATGAAAATCGTTGTTCAAGGCAGTGAATGTCATGACTGACCCCTATCCCCCCCTTGTTCTCTAGACATAACTCATCCTATTATGTTGTAGTGCCTTATAATTGATGAAGCTGATCGCATACTTGAGCAAAATTTCGAGGAAGATATGAAACAAATATTTAAACGCCTTCCTCAGGTATGTGACCATCTGGCAATTTCATTTCATATGCATAGTGCAGCCTTTAACTTTCTACTCACATAATATTTTATTTTGTCCTGGAATTATTATGCATCGTATGCAGGATAGACAGACTGTTCTTTTTTCTGCCACACAGACTCAAAAGGTTAGTGGATCAGTTTTTCAGCATATTCAAACTTTTCCTTAATTTTTTTCTATTGGTGTCTCTGCTTATGTATTGACATCCCACAGGTTGAAGATTTTGCATATTTGACGTTTGGGAAAAATGAAGAAAGAGAACGAAAACTTGTTTATGTTGGAGTTGGGGATTCTGAATCGAAGGTATGGAACTGCTTCACCATGCTGTTCAACTCTCCTTTTAAGATTTTTTGGATTCTTTGGTATGAGAAATAACTGTGATGCTCTGACAGGCTACCGTTGAAGGCTTGCAGCAGGGCTATTGTGTCATTCCTAGCGAGAAAAGGTTTCTTGTTCTGTATGCTTTCCTAAAAGGGAAACTGTTTAAGATGAACAAGGTGAAGGTCATGGTGTTCTTTTCATCATGTAGTTCAGTCAAATTTCATGCAGAACTTCTAAATTTCCTCAAGATAGAGTGTTATGATATCCATGGGCAACGAAAGCAGCGGGAACGAACTAGTACATTCTTTAGATTTAACAAGGCAGAAAAAGGCATCTTATTATGCACTAATGTGGCAGCACGTGGACTTGATATTCCTAATGTGGTGAGGTTTTGACTGTGGTTTTTAAACCATTTGTACCACTCCTTTTTGTATCCCCCTACTAACTTAAGTATCTGCTGCCTTGTTTAGGACTATATTGTGCAATATGATCCTCCAGATGAACCAAAGGTCAGTGATTCTGAACGGTGCTAAAGAAAATTTCTATTTCTCACTTTTGCTAACTTGACATATAATTTGTAGGATTACATTCACAGAGTTGGTCGTACTGCCCGTGGTGATAAAGGCGAAGGAAGCGCATTACTGTTCTTACTACCGGAAGAATTAAAGCTGCTCATTCACCTGCAGGTAATATATGTTACGATGACATAATGTCTGTCCCCTCCTAAATTAAGAGCAACACTCACTACCTTGAAGTATATATGGCATGTTTTATTTTGTTACTTCAGAGTTGACTTTGACCATTGTTTTCTGACATAATATATCGTCTAGCTACAAAGTCAATATAGTGTGAAAGCACTTTGAAATATGAATCTAGTTGTATAATTTTATATACTTAACATACTTGATTTGACTTCTCCAATAACATGCACGCCCTACATAATTGGACAGAGGGAGTAACACATTTATTGTTTGCCTGCAGGCGGCCAATATTTCTCTGACTGAATATGTGTTCAATGAAAAGCATGTGCCGAAAGTGCAGTCACAACTTGTGAGTGTCTCTTTCACAATAACTGAAATGCCTCAGTCCCGCTGTTTCAATGTGTAGTATTATAACTTGAGTTTTTGAGCAGGAGAATATTGTTGGTGGGAATTACTTCTTAAACCAGTCAGCAAAGGAAGCCTACAGATCCTACCTTTTGGCATACAACTCACACTCTATGAAAGACATTTTTGATATCCATCAAGTTGATCTCAGGGTAAATGTTAGCAAAGTTCTTTCTCAAGGTTCTGTCTTTGGTTTGTGTGCATTACTTATCTGCTCTGCATTTTGTTTTCATTGTATGTTGAAATTCACACTAAATGTTAAGTCAAGTTTGTTGGGGCATATTTCTATACTCTGGCTATTGGCTTTATTTTTTTCAACTTACGGAATCTTTAGTTGTCAAGTAGAAGCACAATTGTTATTTTATTAATTTTACTGGTAACATACCTTATCCCTTAAAAGTACCAATGCTGATATTTCATCAACTCTGTCTTGCATCAACGCCATGGAAGTGACATGAGTTATTTGCATAGAAATTGAGGGTTTTGATACTACACGGAAAATTGAACGAACTTATGTCTAATTCCTCGTTGTCTTGCAGAAAGTAGCGGCATCTTTCTGTTTTAGGGACCCTCCAAAAGTGAATGTGGACCTAGAGAGTAGTGCCTCTAAACACCGAAAGAAGAGGAGGAAAGTGGATGGTGGGAAGAGGCATGGTATCGGCCCTTCAAACCCTTATGGAAGGAAAGGTGGTTATGATCGCAGGCAGTTTGCAAGATTCTAGAAAGGAAGAGTATATTATTTCAGTCCCATCTTTTAATATTTTGATAGATATCTTAATATTATGAGTGGATGAGATCCATGTTAAAGTACTTTTGGAGATAACTGCACTCGGTTTGGTTTGGCTCTGGCATTCTGCGGAATTGTCTGTGTTGTGTTGCTGATGAAGCAACACCTCTGTTTTTGTCGCTTGGTTCAGGTGCATGTCCAGCCTACTCCAAAACGCCGCTTTGGTGTGTAATCCCTCCCATATTGGCATGTCCATCATTTGAAACACTATGAATCAATGCATGCTTCACGTCAAAAGAAGATATAGGTGTAGGCTTGCCTCGGCAATTGTCCTTGTGCCACCACGAGTATTGACTCCCATCGGCTCGGCTAGCTTCCTTCTCTGGTTGAAGCAGGCAGTGGTGGGAGTAGAACCGGAATGTGTGTCTGGTGTAGTTTCTTGCTGGGATGATGGAATTGAACAAGTTGCTACGGCCACCATTCTCCAGTTTGGCACGAACAAGCTTAAATAGCCTGCTTTAGCTCCGCGATAGCACTGCTATATCATTTTTAGACATAAAACGCTACGCTACTAAAATTCTATGAACTCCATGGCCGCTATAGCGGTTAAATTAACCAGTGGCTCACATAACAATTTTTACATCAGAAGTAGCGGTCCACTAACCAGTGGCTCATAGGTTTCTTTACTTCAGAAACTCAGTCCCTCTACGCCATACGCCTGAGCGTAAGGTTGATTCTAGTGATATATAATTTATTTCTTCAATTTATAATATATATTTCTAAAGTATAATCATTCACTGTAGTTTTCGGATGGTAACAAATGGATCTCACGTACACACCATTCTGCAAGTGTTTAACCAAGTACGGAGAATCGAGACACGGGTGTCTTGCCTTCTCTATGCCCAACCAACGACAAACAAGATCGAGCAACAGCCAATAAAAAGCATCATCACAAATAAATGCACAAATCATGAAGATGATATATCAATTTGACGCCATCGCTAGAACTGATCTGCTAAGAACGATAAAGTCAGAAGTCATCGAGAATCCCTACACGCTTCGAGCCTTTGACGACCTTCTCAACGTCTTGATGAATAGCGAACATTACCTAGAAGCAATCGGTCACAACATCAACGGACACGTGCAATTAGGAGTACGCGGGAAGATATACGAGCAAGCATCAGACATATGTAATCAAGGAGTAGTCGGTTTGTTTTGCTAGAAGATTAAGGGTCAATCATATAGAAGGAAGAATTGAAACCATGACCAACCAATAAATCAAGAAGCTAGAGTATATTGCCTATGTGAACATTGAAGCAACCAAAGAACATTGAGACAAAAGCACAACCAAAAGATACACTCAGGATAAAAGTAGGTCGAAGAGAGGTGGAAAGATACATACACAACTTCGTAGAGGCGCTGCTACGATTGTGGCACTGATTGGGGCGACTCTCAAAGATGAGGATGATCAACTACCTCCGTTCCACTATGCGTAAAGCATTGAACTGGCTTCTACTTGTTTTTTATAAGATTTGAGAAGAGACTTCATTCTTTAGGATAAAAAAAAACTGGTTTGAGAAGTTTGGCTTTTGGAAACAACCATAAGCCATATAAGCTAAAGCCGTTTTGAACTCAAGCTAGCATCGCATAAAAAATTTCCTGATTATTTTTTTAGAAGAATATTTTGCGTATTTGTGTTGGTACTAGTTGGGTGCCCGAGCATTGCTACGGATTTAAAATAGATGAAATTACCTCCTATCATTCAAATAAAAAAAGATTGAACACAAGTCAACACCTATGAGATTTGCACGCCTGTGTGGTGTGTATGAGGATAGGGCTAGCCCGTTGGGGCTAGTTTGGTGTGGTTTGGTGGGTTTGAAATTTGAATTCAATTGAGCCACACGATGGAGGCTAAGGCATGACATATGTGGGTACTTGGTCAAAGTAGATAAGGGCAAAATAATCCAGTTAAAAATGGACCACTATTCAATATCACTCACCATAAGCCACTTTTAAGTAGCAGAGATTAGACAGAAAAGGAGGGCAAAGGTAAGAGCGTGATTTGAGATTAGACAAAAAAGGAGGGCAAAGGTAAGAGCGTGATTTTTTTTTTTTTTAAAATGATAACAGAAGAGCGGCGCCGGGCAGGCCCGGCCGGAGAGGCAGCCCATTTGCGGAGTGAGCGAAGCAGGAAGGCCCGGCCAGCCCGGCCCCGGCCCGTCAGAAAGGGAAACGAGCACGCGCGGTACGCCTACGCTTCGCGGTGGAATAGTGGCGTGGCGTTGATCGTAAGCTACTGACTGTGGAGCCGAGCCGGAGCCACTACAAATAACGTTGGCGTCGCGGCCCCCAGGGCCCAGTCCTCCTCCTCGTCGACAGAGCGAGAGATCCCCATCTTCCGTTGCCCTCCTCCTCCTTGTCTCAGACCAGACCAGACCAGAGCGAAGAAGCCGCCGCCGCCGCCGAGCAGCAGCCATGTTCGGCTCTACCAATCGTAAGCACCCTCCTCCTCTCTCGCCCCACCATCCGCATGCCGTCCTAGCACTACCCGACGGCGGCGGATGCCATCCTAGCACTACCCGACGGCGGCGAGACGGCGAGGGCTAGGGAGAGCGCGAGCGCTTGGCCTTCCGCCTCCCCTCCCTCCTCCTCCCCCCCCACACATCCGCACGCCAATCCATCGCTACCTGCTAGGGTTCCCAAATGTCGATCACCATCTAGCTAGGGCTAGGGTTTTCCATGCTCCTCCTTTTACTGTACAACGCAATGCAGGTTACCATATTGCTTTTGCTGCAATTGCTTTACCGTATTGCTCACCATCCCTTAATTTGCTTTCAGCGTTCGGGCAGTCGTCTACTAGCCCTTTCGGGCAGACCTCGAGCAGCCTGTTCGGGGGCACCCAGTCGGCGTTTGGCCAGACCAGCACCGCCACCAACAACCCCTTTGCGCCAAAGCCGTTCGGCAGCCCGACCACCGCATTTGGGGCGCAGACCACTGGGGCATTCGGGGCGCAGACCACCGGGGCCTCCCCTTTCGGTGCTACATCCACTCCCGCAGCGTTTGGCAACCCCTCGTCCTCTCCATTCGGGGCCTCCACGCCAGCTTTCGGTGCATCGCCAACCCCTGCGTTTGGCGCCACATCCTCCAATTTCGGCAGCGGTACATGTTCATTGCCTTTTAACTTACAGCAAGTTTGTTATAGCAGGACCTCTACTTTTCATGCACATGATCTGCATTTCATTGCTCGCTTACTCTTCTGAAGAAAAGCCTATGATAAAGTTATGTCCAGTTTCTTATAGGCTTAGAAGAAGTCTTGAGCTTACTGGACAATTTCTTGTGTTGTATCTTGTATGCTGCACATATTCCTCTTCCTATGAATCGATGTTCCTAGTCTTGTCTGTGCATAAACTTGTGATGCTATACTTTGTTTTTGTTTCTTTTTCTTGTCGGGTTAACAGTGCTGCCCTTGTGCTTGCTAAGCCAATTGTCAAAGTTTGCTGAAAGGCTAGAACGTAGCAGTCTAAAGCTACTTAGTTTATCTTATTTGTCTATCTTCTTATTTCCTTATAAGCTGAACTTCGAAAGCTTCCTGAGGTAGCTTGGAAAGTCCAGTCCACTTCGTTTGACTTGTTCCTGAGAGCTTGGACTTCGTTTGACTTGTTCCTGAGAGCTTTGGGACGTGGTTTTGAGATAGCAAAAAAAGGACTGCAAAAGTCAAAGCATTTGATTTTTCGGTTTGGAGATAAGTAGATAAGATAAGAAGATAAACTAAAGAGAACAAAGCCTTACTAGATCATGCTACCTAAGACTATGGTTTGATGCTGACTTTTGGAAATTTTCTGTATAACTACACCAAAACATATTTATTCGACCAGTAGGACTTGGATTGTATCTTGCTCATAATTACAGGCTACCCCTTTGCTACTGTCTACAAACTAGGGTATGAAAAGGTGAGACCATTCTGGGAAGGGAAGGAAAAGGTGAAGAGTGCTTAATTCACCTTAAATGACAACATAACTCTCCGCCTCCTTTTGTACTTGGTTCATCATAGTTAACAACAGTAAACTTGCTTAGATGTATACAGATAAGCACACGGAGATGTTAATCATATATATTTTCTGATGGTAGTAAGTTCCTATTCAATCATTTCTATTGAACACGCATACTTGTATCATAAACATTGTAAGATATTTGGCAGCTATCTTTGCGTTTGGCAACATTTTCTCATCTTTTCATTTCATGCAGTGTCTGATAATGCATGCAACATTTGTTCTATATAGGTACTGAATTTGCTATTTCCTAAATAGACGTGACTCACTGTATTATTGTTTTTACCATTTCTCTTTAGACCTGCAATTTTGTAGTATATGTAATAGGGTGCTCTACTTTTAAAATTTTGCAGGATCTTTGTTTGGACAAAAACCAAGCTTTGGGGGCTTTGGATCGTCTCCTAGTCAGTCTAGTCCTTTTGGCAGCACGTTTCAGCAAACACAACCAACATTTGGCAGCAGTACTTTTGGCACCACAACTACGCCAGCTTTCGGCACCACAACTACTCCAGCTTTCGGCACCACAACTACACCATCTTTTGGCAACACAACCACCCCATCATTTGGCTCAACACCATCTTTATTTGGTGCTTCCAGTACCCCAGCATTTGGTTCTACAGCCTTTGGTTCATCCACCACTCCTGGTTTTGGATCAACAGGTACTACAGCATTTGGTGTGAGTAGTACTCCATCTTTTGGAGCTTCAAGCACACCTTCATTTGGCACATCGGCGAGTACCTTTAGTTTTGGTTCTTCACCGTCTTTTGGACAAACGGCATCTGCAGTTGGTAGCAGTCCTTTTGGAACAACGCCATCACCTTTTGGTGCACAAACTTCTCCATTTGGTAGGTCCTCCCATTGGATATTTTCCTTATTTCTACCCAGTCATGTTTGCATAATTTAGGCTTGGTGTTATGCACACCACGCTGTTCTCTTCCATTGCTGTAGTAGTTGGGTAATTGCAGAGTCTTTTGTTCTGTCTAATGCAATCCCTTTGACCTATTTCACCATTTGCCTGTTCTTTGAGTTTCAGGCTCGCAGACAGCAGCACCAACATTTGGACAAGCACCATTTGGGAATCAAACTGGAGGAACCAGAATACAACCTTATGCTCAGACACCAGATGTTGACAGTGCTACAAGTGGTACTCAGCCTGCTGCGAAATTGGATTCGATATCAGCCATGGATGCATACAAAGGCAAGAGTCATGAAGAACTGAGGTGGGAAGATTACCAGCGTGGAGACAAAGGTGAGAAAATGCTTGGTATCAAGTAGGTTGCTTCATTTGTACACACTGCTTTAAATGCGTGCAGTCTTTTTAGCATGTTTATTTTGAACCGGAATAATTGTTATGTGTTGGTGTAGTGGAGTTACAACTTAGTTGTAGGATTTTTGTTAATTAGAATCAACTGATAAAACATGCTTTTCGATATTTCCATTATTCATTTTGTATTATTAGATGTTTTTGGCTCCATATAACTTGTTTCTATAACATCCGTAATTTTTGAACCCTCAGGTGGACCAAACCCTTCTGGAACACCAGCGGCGACCCCTAGCTTTCCTGGTTCATTTACCCAACCTGCTCAAAGCCCATTTCAGTCAACTCCGTCGAATCCGTTTGCTGCTAAGACCTCAACTTTTGCTTCAACTGGTTTTGGTCCTACTCCAACACCAATATTCAATCCACCATCATTTAATAATACAGCAGCAGCAAGTTCGAGCCCATTTTTGTCATCCACAAGTACCACACCATTTGGACAAACAAGTGGTTTTGCATTTCCACCTAGTACTTCACCCTCTTTGTTTACAAATCCTTCTTCTGGTTTTGCCTCATCATCCCTATTTAACACATCATTGGCAACCACAACTCCGTTCAATACTGGCTTGTCCTTCGCTAATAACACCCAATCAGCTGGGCTATTTCAATCTTCGCCAGCATTTGTGCAACAGCCATTTAGTCAGGCATCGTCAGGGTTTACCTCAAGCACTCCAGCTTTTAGTGCTGGAAACCTATTCAGCACGTCTACCCCTGGAGGGCTGTTTGGCACCACATCTTCACCTTTTTCAACTGTAAGCACTCCTTGCACTCATTTTTAGGCTAGATAATTATTTTTTATAACATTGATACATTTGTCATTTCTCATATCACTAATATCAATATTTTTTCATATCTTTGGCTTTGCAAAATTCACTATTAACAAGTTGATTTTTGCTTCTTGTGATTAAGACAATGTTTCAATCTGTACCTGCCCAAAGTACAAGCATGTTCTCCTTCCAACATCAGGCTCAACCAGGTTAATTTTTTTTCCTCTTCATTTTTTTCTTTTACTTAACAACATATTTTGGGTTAACTTTTATGCTTATGCATGCCTGCATGGATACTGCAGCTTCTACAGGTGGATTCCCTGCTGTTTCCAATACCATGAATCAGGCCCTCTTTGGACAACCGTATGATCTCTTCCATTTACTTCTCAAAAGCACATGATTCTTATTTGGGTTTTCCTTTTTATCAATCTCCTTTTGATGTGTTAAGCTGCTGATTTGCTATAAGGTGAAAGCAAACTATAATGTCATCAGTGCTACTGATATCTAATGTGGAAATGGATGGTGTAGAGAAAGAAGAAACTACTTAATGGTTCTTTCTGCCAATAGTTTATATCTGATAGCTTTTAACTGCTGTATGTTGATTTATCTCTATAGTAAAATAACAGGGTTTTGACTTGGGTCGTAAAATATATCATTCGACTACGTGCACAAATAAGTTTCGGGCAGCACCTATTATCACTTTTATCACCATGTGAATCCCCTTTTATTTAACTTATTAATTATTAATAGTTAAATACGTAATTCTTTCTAACTTATGAATTTGTGATATCTTGTTGCATATTTGATGCAGAAACCCTAGCCAGTCCAATATGGTAATGCAGCCTACTCTTGTTTCAAATCCATTTGGGACACTTCCAGCAATGCCTCAGATGTCTATTGGGAATGGCGGATCCTCACCTTCTGTTCAATATGGAATATCCAGTTTGCCGGTTAGTTTCACTATCTTTGAGTGTTTCCAGTTGTTTCTGCAGTGTGTGTGGGCAGTAGAGATGGAAAGACATCTAGAATGATGTTAATGAAACATTGTGCTGCCCCAGGTTGCTGAGAAGCCTCTTCCGAGCAGAACATTATCCATGGTGGTTCCTAGACATTTGTTGCAGAGAAGAATAAAATTGCTGCCCAGAAAATATAATCCAATCTCTGATGGCAAGGTAATGACTGGTAATGTAGATAAATTATTAAATTTTGCATCGCAAGTTTTGTTTTATGTTTCCTTCTTGGAGTGCTTGACGATATCAATGGGGACTGGGGAAGTACTAAATTTGGTGCTCATCCTTTGTTTTTCCTAAAGGTTCCATTCTTTGATGATGAAGAATCTTCTACAACACCAAAAGCAGATGCCTTTTTCATCCCAAGAGAGAACCCAAGAAATCTGATAATCCGTCCGATTGATCAGTGGCCTTCACGTAGTTCCATTGGCAGGCAATCTGTTCCAAAGGATTCAGCTGATTTTGATAAGCAGAAAGGTAAATTTTGTTATTGCAGTATTTGAAATCTTACTCATCAACATGTAATTTTGACAAGCGAGAAGATTTATAATCTCTCACATTTTGACATAATACACCATGAGTTGTGAAGCCAAGATAGCTCATGTAGCTATTTCTATGGAATTATTCTTTTCTTTTCTTTTCTTTTTTTCCTTGACTATGTACAGTTATCAGTTTGCTGATTTGAGGAACTTATGCAGATGCTCTGGCTGAGAGGGAGTTCAACAAGGCTGGCACATCACCAACCCTGTCTACTCGAGTGGGAAATGGCATCCATCGTGATGACCGTGCATCAAATGAGCCTGAGGCTGTGCCTCAGAATGGGAATGGTACTTCTGTTGCGATGCTTGTGCCAAAGCTCTTGCATGCAGATTACTTCACGGAGCCTAGTCTAGAGGAGCTTGCTGCCAAAGAACGTGCTGAACCAGGCTATTGTTGTCGAGTCAGAGACTTTGTTGTTGGACGGCGTGGCTATGGGAGCATCAAGTTTGTTGGGGAAACTGATGTGAGGGGCCTTGATCTGGAATCGATTGTGGAGTTCAATAACCGCGAAGTGATAGTCTACAAGGACGATAGCAAGAAGCCTCCGGTCGGTGAGGGCCTGAATAAAGCTGCTGTGGTGACTCTTCTTAACATCAAGTGTGTGAACAAGAAGACAGGTGAGCAGTACACGGAGGGGCTGAGGGTGGATCGGTACAAGGAGATGCTGGTGAAGAAAGCTGAGGAGCAGGGCGCCGAGTTTGTATCATTCGATGCTGTGAAGGGCGAGTGGAAATTCAGGGTGAAGCACTTCAGCTCCTATGGCTTTGGTGAAGTTGAAGCTGAAGATAGCTAGCCCAGGCGATGGTTTCTGTTGTAGATGGTGTTGTAGGGAGGATGACAATGTACTCCTAGTAAGTAATGTCTCCGAGTGACGCCTTCCCCTCTTTAGGAGTTGTAGCTTTCTGCGTGTTGCTGTAAAAACTAAAAAAGTTCGTTGTTTTTGCTGTTGTTTGCAATTGAAATTGTGGACTTGTAAAGCTATGTGAAACATATCCTTATTAGCAGTACCTGGATCTCTCAAGTGGGAAATTATTCAGGGCAACTGCAAGGTTGACAACTGTGACCCTGAGTCAGATCTTGAGTCTTGCCTCCGTCGCGTTGTGCCGTCATCGGATGGTCTACTTGGCTGCTCCTCCCAGTCAGTGTTTAGAATACCTTTTGAGCGATTTTTTTTTTCAAACTGCCACGATGGTTTATATAAACCGTGGTCTAAACCCACCCATTCTAAAATTTTAATGTAAATTCAAGATCCATAAAAATATAAAATAGTACTGATGCATTTAAAATGAAATAAACAGCATCTTGAACCGATCCAAATTAAAAATTCAATTCAAATTCAAAATATATAAAAAATGAAAAAAATAAAACAATACTAATGCATGTGAAACGTTCGGCGTGAAAAGTTTTTGTAAAAAAGTTTTAAGTGTTTTTTTACCCCCGCTCCTTGTTTCTCATAGGTATTTTGTCGAACACGTATTAGTGGATGCGCCACGGATACCTCCTGAATACGCTGCCTTCGCCTAGCTGCCACTTGGCCATGATCGTGCACCCTGCATTACCACATAGGATACATGATAAAATATACAACGATCCATATTAGTTGACTATGCGTCTTACCATGTAGCATACATTATAATGTGGATGAGAGAGAGAGGTTGTATAGAGAATTGGATTGTCTATAAGGACCCTCCTAATACGACGACGTCAATTGTTTCTATAACTGTCACATAGGATGAATTGTTGAGACGGAGGGTAATTAATGTAAAGAGAGAGCATGATTGTCTCTTATAAAAGTAACAATCTCTTAGCTTAGTTTAAAAGAAAGGCTAAGAGATGGGAAAATCCCATTGAGAGTAATAGGCCGTTTAAATCAGGAGAATATGTAGTGTGTTTGGTTGTTTGAATGAGGCAGTATGGAATGGAATGGTTCATGTTTCAGCTATTTGGTTGTTAAAATATGATGGCACAATTTCTCCTATATACGTTTGGTTGGTGGGATGAGGTGGGATAAGATAGTACAAGATGGTTTAAAATTCAGCGAATATTCCCAGTTTATATTGTACGATGTGGTTCAAGTTTTTTTGGTCAAATGATCCCATACAAGTTTTATTCCATCCCATTCTGCTTTGGCACGCCATATCCCACTTTTTTTTGAAGTAACAGCATTTCCATTAGATTAAAAGCCAAAGTGTTACATCCACAGGAATTACTCTTACATCAACCCTCCACAAATTAAGACCACTCCTCCTACTAGAAGTAGACTTAAGATAAACATGCCACAATCTCATATGAAAAGAGCAATTGGAACAAGCTTGGAGCAGTGCTTGCACTAGTACGAATACAGTCATACTAGGAAGTTTTAGCACGAACGAAGAGACATGCTCTTTGCAGACAAAAGCTGAAGCACGAAGATCCCAATCCAACTTCTCCACCGTACGGTCCTCAAGCTGCCATGACCATGAGGTCCACCGCGTACTCACCACGAAGGCGAACATCGGTGAGGGGCACAAACCTCCGGTGACCACCACGGCGCCGTCACCGACACCGAAGCTGCACCAAGGATCGAAGACCCCCGCCAAAATGATGGGGTCGCCAACAACAATGCCATCTCCTTCACAGGATCCGGCACCACAAAACACGGCAGGGCAGTGAAGACAGCTCTTCCCCACCCCCCGCACCGCCCTCCACCATCCCCGACCCGCCACGGAGCCGACGGCGAGGAGAGCACCACTCACGCGCCTCCTCCCGACGTTAGCACCATCGCCAACCGAAGGAGACCACGGAGCACCAAAAGAATCATCCACCATACCGAACCTAAAGCTAAACTAAAACCTAGATCTAGAGCTACTCCCTCCAAATCCGGCCACCCAAACCGCAGCCAGCCCCCACCACCTCCCGACCACGGCCCGCGCTCTCCACCACGTCGCCGGCGAGCCTCCACCGGGGTGGAAAAACCCGTCCGGGTCGAGGGTAGAAGAGGGGAGGGAGTGGGGGAGGAGAAGAAAGGGAGAGAGAGAGGAGGGAGGTTGGGAGGAGGAAGGGAGGAAGGAGGAGCGGGTCCCCTCCCTCTCGGCTCCGGTGAGCTTGTCGGAGAGGGAGAGGGAGGGGGCCGGCGGCGGCGGCGGCGGTGGGTTTACCGGGTGAGTCGAGTCGCAGGAGCGCGTGAGCCGCAAGTGAGTGCAGCGTTGCCCCTACGCCATATCCCACTTGGTACCATCAACCAAACACACTCTAGAAAGAAATGAAATGGAAGAATTAGTTGCTACAAAATAATGCATTGGGATGTTTTTTATCTATGCGTATTTCTATATGATATGACATCTTAATAAATGGCTAGAAGAAACATGCATTGGAAGTGCTCATTATATAGTTGATTGTAGCACAAAAACCAAAATATGTTGTGCAGGGAGAAACTATCTATAAAGAAAATGATTGTCAATACTATTGCATAAGTTGGTTTTAATGTTGTTTATAGGCGACTTGAACAATGTTTAGAGAATTGTTACAATACCGTTATGCGTTGGACATGGAAAATAGAAATACTTTTTCTTGAGTAATGAAACAAATGATTCGATCGATTTCTCCGATCATGATATGTCCTAAGGACGTTTGCATGCATGCATTGAATCCATTGATCCTTAACGTTCAATCAGCATGCATTGTGTTGTAAATCAATGTAAATGGTAGGAAACTGAAAGAGAAATAGAGAGAATATGTAGACATTTGAAATGTAGGTCTTTATTACTTTCTCACACATACTATTACAAACGATGGGATTGACCCCTTTATATAGTATATGAAAGGGTGTGAGTCACATGATGGAAAGACACCTATTGGCTATTGCTAATAGAAACCTTTATATAAAAAATAAAAGGCACCTCCAAAAGGAAAAGACATAACTCTCATTGACTGCCTTGCACTTAGGACATCTCCAATGGTACAGCCAGCTTGCTGGCTATAAGTTTGTTTATATCATGTATAACTAGTTTATAGACAATCTTTCTAATGGGTTGGCTATAATATATACTTAAACATTAAATTTGGGCCCACTTATAATAGTCTTCATTTGTCTTAGGAAACACTATAGACTGGCTCTTATAAGAGCCAGCTCTTGTCTCTCTCCTTCACATAAGCAAAAAACTGAGTTGAATTCCTTATAGCCAGCTCATATGGCACCATTGAAGATACTCTTAGTTATATTTGTTCACATGTATTATATTTCATAACACGTTGAAACCCACGGACCAATCCATTCTGGATTAGGCATTGAAAGTTTGGCCTCCCCTCCCGTGAGAGTCGCGTCTAGCCCGCGTGCATTGGTTGATCACCGCTTTGGAAATTGATGCCAACTCGTTAATTACTTGATGCAGATCTGCTCCAACTCACGGGAGTTAATGCTTTTCTCTTAAGTTCCTTACGTTTTCTTGTTCGTCATTTCTCTTGGTTTATCGCTTTTAGCCTACATAAACCATAAAAACCATCCAAAAACGGAAAGCAAAACCGACGATTTCAACGTCTAAATTTAAAATTGAAAAAAGTCTACTTCACCCTATAAACTATTGAGCGTGTTGTATCCTGAAGTTCAAAACCGGATATTCTACTCCTTGAATTATGCAAAATCGGGCAAAAAAAAACCTCCAAGAGGCATTTTTGAATGTCGTTTTGCCGCTGTACATGTGCATAAAGTTTGTCACATCGTTGCCACACATGCATTTCATGTCAGCCTCTCTCTCCCCTCTTTCTTCCCTCCCCTCTATGTAAAGTCACCGGCCTCCTCTCGCCGATTGACCGACTGGCCTCCTACTCCTCCTTGCCGACCGGTGATGCCGTCCCTACCCCTTAAGTTGTCATCACCACTCTATCTCCCCCTCTACCCCTATCTTTCCTCTCCACTTCTCCCCATTCTCTTCCTTCCTTCCCAAAAAGCCCCTCCAATCCATCATTGTCGTCTCTCCCTATGGAGCTCACTTACCCACACAATCACCTTCTCCGGACCACCCCAAGCTCGAGCAAGGCGGAGCTCTATTCTTCCCTAATTTCGGCCACCCGCTGTCGCCATCAAATCATCTTCCCCAATGGGGTTCCATCCAAATTGTCTACGTACATAGATACCACTCGATGTTTTTGACAGGACCCGCCAAACGGAGTCGGGCCCCTTCTGTGTATTACCTGTACTAGTCTGGATCAGTAGCTAGTACACATAGATTTCAGAACATTGGATCATTGCCGTTACAAGTTCGAATAAATATTACATTAGAGTACGCTAATTGGCATGAAGGCCTTAAAACAGCGGAAGTCTAACATACAGTGGAAGTCTCAACAGTCTTCCATAACTTCAAATGGAAGAGGCAAAATACAACAATCAAACCCACAGGCGAGCTGTAGTAGCGTCCTAGGCGTTGGGATAGTCCACGTCTTTAAGTTCTCCATTTTCCGGGTAGTAACACTGAGGATCAGGGTCTGCTCGTTGGAATGAGCAGCCCCGTATAAAAGGCGAGGTTAGCACACGAATGCTAACAAGTCTTTCTTGGGAAGGGCCAGGCTAAGGCTCATCCTAGGAAAACTGAGGGTTATTTTGCATAAAAGCATTTAATCTAGAAGTATAAAAGCATTTAAGAAAACATACAGAAATAAATAATTAATAATTCTCAAGATTGAACATACCAAAGTTCTCAGTCTCAAGTCTCCTGTCTCATGTCTCATAATAATTCTCAGTGTCTCGGCACATTGTCTCATTCTCAACAACCAACAGCAGCTAGCAGCGGCACACGGCCGGATAACCTTACCCGGGTCATATTAATTAAGGTGAAGCTACGTTGTAAGGAGCCACTAAGTCGCTCTTAACCGGGAGCACGACCATTCGAATGGGTTTACACTCTGCAGAGGTTGTACGCTTTACCCGCAAGATACAGTACCGTCCCGTCGAAAGGTACCGTAACAAAATCCATTAAAAGTCTAACACCGGCCTTGCCACGGTAATACCTGATATTCACACAAGTATCCCGAGGGCTTCGACCATATCTGATGTTCACACAAGTATCTCGAAGTTCCATCCCTCGGACAATACGCCGGCGATGACGCATCCCTCGGGACCTCACCCACGGTGCACGTACTGTGACAAACCCGACATTATTCTCCCTCTAGATCAGGCTCGTCCCATACCGAGCTTGCGTTCACACGGGGATATCTTGGTTAAACCCGTCACAATCATCGGTCCTTATTCTCGGAGCGGCAGCCAAACACAAACCCAGGTCTCGTGCACAAAGGCACCAACCATATATTCCATCCGCTCCCGATCCCAACTATTAGTTGGTCAAATTTTAATTAAAGAGTTATCAAGCCCGCCATACACAAGTTCACCAGTATCATTCTCCGATACACAATTCTCAAGAGGAATGTAATCATGATCAAGAGTGGGAATTACTCCCCCGATGTCTAACTAGCATTGCTAAGCCAATTAAAAATTAAAAACAGTGGGACAACATATAATACAATTTATCCTAAGGTTTTTCATGGCAATGGGTGCATAACATATAAATAAACGGCATGCACTGGGAATTTCTAAAGTAAATACGCATATTTTAATTAATTAGCAGTTTTGGCAAAATTTAGAAATTAGGATTCTAGGGAAAAACTTGCTGTGTTTGAAGTCGTGCGGCTGCCCAGCTTGATCTTCGGCTTCGGACACGAATTTGACCGGATCTAGCGATTGCAAACAACATACATTCAACACAATGCATGAAAACATGCATGCAAAAATAAATAAATGAGCATGCATGAGCATGATAAAGATTTTTGGAAATCGATTTTACTTTTAAAATGGCATAAACTATTAAAAGTAATCAGATAAAACATTTTTCTTTGAATAGAAATGATTGAAAATGCATATCAAGATGATCATACAAAAATGAAGAATTATTATCTCGCTTATTTTGAAATTTTTTGTAATTATAACATTTTTATTTCATATGAAATGGAAATTAGCTAATAAAGATATCTAACATAAATATTTTCTTTTGAATAGAAAATACAGAAGATAAATAATTAATGCAAAATTGATAAATATTGTTTTTATTTTATTTGAGAATTTCAAAATTTTATTTCTATTAAAAAGACACTAGCTACAACTATAATAATACGATATAATTAGTTGAATGTAATTAAATAAAACATTTTATTTGAAACTAATATTTCTGAAAATAAAATAATTACACATTAATCGAATAAATATTACTGGAACTGATTTGGAAATTTTAAGAATAATTTTTATCCTTAAAGAATAAGCATATATGATTGATTGCAATTAGGTAAATCATTTTATTTTTATTAAAATTTTTGTAAATAAACTAATTACATATTAAACATTATTTTTATGTTTATTTATCATTTTCAGAAACATTAGCTTATTTTAAAGGTATGTACAAACAATTAAAGCAATGACAAAATGCACTTTCCTATAGTCCAAAAAAATGCAGAAAATAGAATATATTCAGAAAATTACATAAAATTTATGGGAGCTAGAATACATCCCGATCTACCCACTGGAATTGGTTTCATCCAAAACGGATGAATGAGGAATTTTTGGTGGAGATCGGAAGAAGTGAAGAGAGTGGAAAGGGGCTGTTCTTGCTGCGGCAAATTCCGGCGAGGTCTTCGGAGAACAAAATCGTTGCGCTCGGTCAACCATTCTCCGAGTTCTTGATTGGGATGGATTCGCAATGAAGATAGAAAGGATGTCCTCGGACTGTTTGAGGAGATTCGCAGCGAGACAGCGTTGAGGCGAGGAAAAGCGGAGGCGGTCAAGAATTGAGAGGTAGAGCTTCGGCGTTTGATTTCTGGAGCTATAAGCCTCGGATCTAGGAGTTCTTTGGCAAAATAGAATCAGGAGAGGATCATCTAGAAAGTCCTTGAACAGTTTTTGAAATGGACTTACCCAAAGTGAGATTAAGGAAGAAGAAGCTTACCAATGCTTACCTGCAGGGAGATGGAGAGGGGGCGTGCAGGGACAGGGGGGTTGGCCAAGGCTAAGGAAGGAAGAGGGAGGGGGTAGCCGGGCTGGAGGAAGAAGGGGAGAGGCAGGGAGGGCTGCGGGTGGTGGCCGGGGTGGAGAGGGAGGAGGTGAAGCTGCTGGTTGTGGGAAGAAGGCAGAAATTTCTGTTGTTTTGGGAGTGGAGGTAGAAGGGGAAAAGATAAGGTTGGGGTTTTAAGTGGAAGGGACAAGGGGCAAAAGAGTAACTTCCCATATTGGGGCAAAAATAGGCTGCCAAAAGAGAGGGAAAGGCTGACCCGTGGGACCCACACGTCATGAAGTGCTGGAGAAAAGAGAGAGGAAGGTGAAGAGAGGAGGGATTCGACGGTGAATTCCCGTGAACCGAAAATAGGATAGGGATTAGGAAAGGAGAGATCAACGGGTGGGATCTTGGCACAAGAAATTAGGATTTGATATAAAAATAGAATATTAGGTTTTGGAAATAATTATTTCAAACAAGAAATTTTAAATTTTGGAAATCCCCGGATTATGTATTTAATAGAACTCACGCTCTAGGTTTCATAAACATTTTTATTTTGCGAATCAAACTCAAACAAATTAATTAGTTTCATTTTTCTCTTGAACAATTTTTTACAAATATTATTTTTGAAAAGATTAAAATATTAAAAGGTAACATACTTATTTTCAAAAGCTTAGTTTAAAATGCATTTTGAAAATTATGCAAATGCAATGATGCAGATGATTTTATGGTTTTGAAAATAAGGATGTTACAGTCTTGAACATTCTTAATCAATTGATATCTAGGATCGTCGAAGTTAGAGCCAGATTTTACGATCTCCTTCTTCTCCACAATAGGACAGCGTGCCAAGCTCGCCGACGACTGCCTCAACCTGAGATGCTACCCCGGGCATGCTCCACATGCCTTAGCTGACCTCGTGCGCTACCTCCCTGTTGTGATGTCGTTGTTGCATCCTCCGCCGGTAGAAGTGTTTGGAGTGAGTGTTGCATGGCTGCCGTATGGTATGGTGTACTAAACGACATGTCGTCACATTTCACTTAGTGTGTGGCGCCGTGGGTGCCGTATAGTACGGGTACCAGATGACGTCTCGTTGCATCTTTTCTAGTGAGGTTTCCTAAGGGTGTGTGGATCCCGTATGGTGCGGGGTACTAGACGGGGCTCTATCAGGTTTTATCTAGTAAGGTTCCTAAGGTCACCCGTTGGTGCTGTATGGTACGGGTTACCAGACGGCGCGCCGTCGGGTTATTTCTAGAGAGGTTGCTGGGATGGCCCTGGCATGCCGTATGGTACAAGGGTACCAAATGACATGATGTATGGTTATTTCCAGAAGAGTTCTAGGGAGGCCCCTTGCTTGGCTTCTGCATCGTATTTTGAGTAAGAAACCAATTAACATTGTGGATTATCTCATTAGTGAGATGGAGGAGATAATTGGAAAAGACCTTGACAAGAGAACTTTGCCTTTTGCTTCCTATATTGGTGAATTGATCAAGCTTATGGGCATCTTTGATCCTCCATTATATGAAATGTTGTTCAAAAGCAAGCTAATAGCTTACAAGATGCCATTGCTTTCAAAGAATGACAAGAGGGTCGACAAGCGAGCTGCTCCTAGTGCTCTAGCCTCAAGGTGTCGCTCCTACGTCTCAAGCACAACCTCAAGTTCAAACTGAGCCATGTGCTGACCCTCATGAGTATGGTACATGATATCACTCAGGTGGTGAGCCTCCCTTTCCCCTAAGTTCACATGACCCTCATGAGGCTGGTGGCTCATCCCAAGCTCAAGAGTGATCCTCCTTCACTTTTCCTGGATATAATGACTTTCTAAATAGGCAACAAGACCACATTGAGTTTGTAGGGACCATATGTATGATCAGTGGCACGGTGAGTATTCGCATTGGAATGAGGGTGTTCAAAGGCACATCAAAACACACTTTGGGCATGTATACAACTTTCGGACTGAGATTCATAAGGATATCCATGATATACAAGAGTTGCAATCTCAAGGTTGAACTATCAAAGAAATCCAACACGCCCAACAAAGGTGTGCACAACAAGTTCAGGAAATGGCTGCTTCTCAAAGTCAGTGGAATGAACATCTCTGTAGTTGGTAAGAATCCTTCCAAGCTGCTCTCATCAAACAAGAGGAAGAGCATCAAGCTCGTTTCCGTTCTTAGGAGCAGTCCTTTGATGAGCTGAATGACACCATCAAGGCTTTGGGAGATGCTCTCTTTAGAGCCTAAGAAAACGGTAAACAAGATCAGTCCGAGTGGCAAGATGCTCCCTCGTTTCATGAATATCCAGTGCCTACTCTTGCTAAAAAGAAGTTTAGCTTGACAAATTTCTTCAAAGCTTAGTTTCACCAAATTGAATCGATCTCCAAGGTCTTCCCCTTCGCCTACTCTAGTTGATCTCTCTTCTCAGTGGACTGTTGATGATCAACCCAAAGGCGACGATGGAGCTGCTCAAGCCTTTGAGGTTCCAGCTCCAAATGATCAAGATCCCCTCAGTCTCAATAAGGATGACTTCTTTTGAAGACCCCTTTTGTTGCTTGATGCCAAAAAGGGAGTAGTGTTAGATGTGACATCCTAAAAATTCTCAGAATTAAAATTTCCAAATCTCTTTACAAATCCTAAATCAATTAGGTTTATCCCTAATCCTCGCGGATTGGGCCAAGCCCAAACCGAGCCCAAACAAAACTTAGCCCTAATCCCCTATATAAACCACAAATCAACCCTAATTACCCCCAAAATCCATCTACCCCAGCCGCCATTGTTGACGTCGCCGTCGTCGCGCCTTCCGGCCGTCTTTGTCGAGGTAGCTGCCGCCGCCGCCTCCTCTCCCCTCGCTTCGCCCATGGCGATCTGCCGCCATCTGCGTCGCCGTGGATGACGCCGCCGCCGCCGCCGCTAGCCACGCCGCCATCTTCTGCCCGCTGAAGCCGCCCCTAACGGCGCTGCCGCCGCGAGCCACCCGAAGCTGGCACGCCGCCGCCGCCGTTGCTCGCTTCGCTCGCCATGCCCGAAGCCATTGCTTGCCGCTCATTGTCGCCGGCCGCCACGTGAGCCGCCGCTCGCCGCCTAAGTCGCTCGTCGTGCCGCTCGCGCCGTGGACGCCGCCTCCCGCGCCGCTGCAGCTTCGCCAACGCGCCGCCCGATCCGTTGCCGAGCGCCATCTTCCATGGCGCCGCCGCCGTCGTCGCCGGACCGCCTCGCCGGAGTTCCGCCGCCGCCGCCCTCCTCTCCTCTCTCCTTCTTCTTTTCTTCTTCTTCTCTCTCTCTTTCTCTCTCTAGCTCTCTCTTCATCTCTCTGTTTCCTTGCTCTCACGCGCAGCCAAGCAGCAACCTCCTCTTATCTCTTCACGCGTGGGCTTGGTGCTACAGTACTCGGCCCGTAGCTACAGTGCCTTTTCCTATTTCCCGAATTTCAGTGATAGTGATATTTCACTATTTCGCTCTGAATTCATCCGAACTCCAAATCCGGCGATTTCAATTTCTAAATTTTCAGAAAATTCATATCTATCTACTGTAATTTTTATATAATTTTTCAATTGATTTACTGTTTTTGGTATTTATTATTTGTTTTCTCGATTTGTGTGCGGTAGATCACGCGGGTGACGAAGGAGAGTTCGCCGACGCCGCTGACGTTCCGCAAGGTCAAGGAGAACAGGAAGGCAAGTCTTTCCCCAAGAATCCTATTTTCTAGATTTTGCCAAAATTGCTATTTAATTAAATCATGCGTATTTGCTATAGTGAATCCTAGTGCATGTCGTTATTTATATGGTGTGCACCTACGATCATGACAAACCTTAGGATAAGAATATTATGTAATTTGCTACTGTTTTAAATTATTAGTTGGCTTAGCATTGCTTAGATAGTCACCGGGGAGTGATTCCCACTTATCTGATCATCATTAAGCACTTTAATATGAGAATCTGGAGTACCTGAGTATGAGACATGAGAACTTGGGTTTTGTGGTGGGATTATTCACTCATTAATTAAAATTTGACCAACTAATAATTTGACTCGGAGTGGGTGACTTGAGTCAACGCTCCGGTCCCTAAGGACCGATGATCGTGATGGATTTAACTGAGAATTTCCCATGCGACCGCAAGCCCGGAATGGGACGGGCCTGATCTAGAGGGAGAGTAACGTCGGGATTGCCACCGTCCTTGCACCGTGGGTGAGCTCCCGAGGGATGCGTCATTGCCGGTGTATAGCCTGGGGTTGGACTTCGGGGTACTTGTGTGAATATCAGGTACAGTCGGAGCCCTCGTGGTACTTGTGTGAATATCAGGTATGACTGTGTCAAATTCGGGGTTGGTCTTTTAATGGATTTTGTTACGATGCTTTCCGACGGGGGAGTATCGTATCTTGCGGGGAAAGCGTGCAACCTCTGCAGAGTGTAAACCCATTCGAATGGCCGTGCTCCCGGTTATGAGCGTCTTGTTGGTTTTTCACATCGTAGCTACACCTTAATTAATTTTGACCCGGGTAAGGTTTTTCCGGCATTGTGCCGTTGCTAGATGATTCATGATGAACGAAAACGAGCATGAGAACTTTTGAGATGTGATCTGAGATTTTGAGAATATGAGATATGAGATACTGAATTTGAGTATTATGTCATTTGTTGAGATTAATCATGAGAATTGCTATTTATTTACTTATGTTTTGTTAAATGCTTTTATACTTTTAAGTTAAATGCTTTTATGCAAATGAGCCACTATCTTTCCTAGGATCAGCCTAGCCTGGCCCTTTCCAGGAAAGACTTGCTAGCATTCGCGTGCTAACCCCGGCTTTCATTCGGGGCTGCTTATTCCACGAGCAGGTCAGGAGTACGACCAGGAGTTCGTTGCGGAGTATCCGGATGATGCGCAGGACTACTAGCTGCTCCCGTTCAGTGCGTGCCCGTGGCCGTGATGGGACACCCTTATCGTTCTTTATTTGCTTCTTAGTTGCATTCAATTAAGACTCGTGGTCAATATAAATTATTGTAATAAGTGGAGCTGTTGCACTCTGATTATTTTATTTAGTTATGCAGTGTGATACTGGTAATTCATCCTTGTTTACTGTGGGTATGAGCACGGATCCTTGGGACTCATACCGTTGACACAGAGGGGTTCGGTTTAGTAAAACCGGGTCCTGACATTAGAGCAGTGAAGAGAGTTAGATTTGGCTTATATTATTCTCTATATGCACATTTAGCTTTTGGATGTTGTGTTTGCTTTGCTTTGGTGTTAGTCTTCTCTAGAGGAAGCTTATAATTGTTCATGCACTCTTATTAGGCTTAGAGTTTATCTATATATGCTTTGGTCATATGCTCTAAATCTTTTATTTCTATATGCTTGGATCAAATATGCATTTCCTTGTTTTTCCTGCAAATCTAATCCTCTTGTTATGTGTTTTTTTGTCTAGTATTGTCATCATGCAACAAAAAGGGAGCGATTGTAAGCTCAAGATCCCCAAGGGCACTTTGTGGAGTCTTTGACCATATTGGTTAGGTTTTGGTGATGATGACAAGGAAATGTCTTAAAGAATTGAAGAGAGAAGTATAAGGATATGTTAGGATGAACTCTGGCATTGAGAAGAGTTGATCTAGACTTTGTAGGGTTCTTCTTACTTGTGTTTGTATTGAAGGGTTCGAGATGTTTTTGATCTTGTCGAAGCTTGTCCTTCGTTGGAGCACAATTGTCTTAGTGGTCTAGGTGACTGTTGAGAGTGTCGTGGTTAGGAGTGTTTGGAGTGAGTGTTGCGTGACTGCTGTATGGTATGATGTACCAGACGACATGCCGTTGCATTTCTTCCAAAGAGGCTTTGGAGCACTTAGTGTGTGGCATTGTTGACGTCGTATGGTACGAGGTACTAGATGAGGTCGCGTCGGGTTTTATCAAGTAAGGCTCGTAAGGTCACCCGTAGGCGCCGTATGGTACTGGGTACCAGACGGCGTGCCATCGGGTCATTTCCGAAGAGGTTGCTTGGATGGCCCTGGCACGCCGTATAGTAAGCGATACTAGACGATGTGCCGTAGGGTTATTTTCCAAAAGGGTACCAGGGATTCCCCTATTTGTTTTCAGGGTGTCGTATGGTATGGCATACTATATAGCGCTCCTTCGGGTTTTGCCCAGGGTTTGAGCCTAGTGTGCCTTGGGCCTCGTATGGTCCGACGGGTGTCATACCATACGAGAGCTGTGTGTCCCATATGATGCGGCATATGCCATACCATACGACCGTAACAACCCTGTTATGAAGCAGGGGCCTAACAGCTAGTTTTTGAGTATAGGCTATTTAAGGACATAGGGCACCTGTTGGTTTAGTGACGAACGACTTCATTGCCTATCCTTGAGTTTTTGTGTGTGGACCACAAAAAGCTAGGGATATGGTGTGTTGATGAGAGCTTGATTATCATGTCTCATTGTGTGCTTCCATGGAATGATTGATCCGGCAAGATCATGCCATCTCAAACTTGGTACTCAAGTTCTTGCGTTTCGAGGAGGAGCTTGGTGATCTCTCAAGGTGGAGCTTGTGAGAGACTCCAAGTTGTTGTGAAGGTCGGAAGCCCACTTACCGGAGCGGTGAAGGGCTACCTCCAGTAAAGCCGGAGCAATACTCCTCTTCATAAAGAGTGTTCCAACGAGGAGTAGAGAAAGAAATAATGTTTCCAAACATTGGGAAAAAAATTCTCTTGTTTCTTTTTTTTTACATCGTCGCATTTATGTTTTTGTATTTCATCCTTGTTGGTATCTTTGTGTTGTTTGCTCTGATAGTTTCCTAGCCTGCTTTCTCAGAAACTTTTGATCGTGATTATAATTTTTAAAAAACATAAAGCTTAAAATTTGTGTTAGGCCAATTCAACCTTCTTTCTTGGTCCTAAGTTCCTTTCACATGAACTCATTTAAACTTAAACTCCACCTGGCTGTTGGATTGGGACCCGGCCGGTGGGTTAGGTTAAAATTTAAATCTCTAACCTCTGTCGTAAGAACATAGGATGTGCATCCTTCCCTCCTAGACCTAGAGGGCTTGGGCAACCAACATTGGAGGTTTATGTTTTTTTTACTGGAACTCAGAAATTTGAATCATGTAAGTTGGGCTCACTAATTGCGAAAGACCTATTTTTGTATGATACTATGTGTATCCATCCTGTGGAGGCCAAAACATTCCTCCATTATCTTAAAAAAATCGTGAAAGAGAGGGAGTGCTAAAATTAGGCAAGGAGAGGGTTTGTTGATGAGGGCTTGATTATGATGTCTCCTTGTGTGCTTTCATAGAAGAATTGATCTGGCAAGATCAAGCCATCTCAAACTTGTTACTCAAGTTCTTGCGTTTCAAGGAGGAGCTTGTGAGACTCCAAGTTGCTGTGAAGGTGAATGGCTACCTCCAGTAAAGCCGGAGCAATACTCCTCTTCATGAAGAGTGTTCTAACGATGGGTAGAGAAAGAAAAACCGTTTTCCAAACATCGGGAAAAAATTCTCATGTTTCTTTTTATTACATCGTCGCATTTACGTATTTGCATTTCATACTTGTTGGTATCTTTGTGTTGTTTGCTCTGGTAGTTTCCTAGCTTGCTTTCTCAGAAACTTTTGACCATGATTATAATTTTTTTAAAAACAAAAAGCTTAAAATTTGTGTTAGGCCAATTCAACCTTCTATCTTGGTCCTAAGTTTCTTTCACATGAACTCATCTAAACTTAAACTCCACTCGGCTGTTGGATTGGGACCCGGCTAGTGGGTTAGGTTAAAATTTAAATCTCTAACCTCTGCCGTAAGAACATGGGATGTGCATCCCTCCCTCCCAACATTGGAGGTTGATGTTTTTTTTTACCAGAACTCGGAAATTCGAACCATGTAAGTTGGGCTCGCTAATTGTGAAAGACCTACTTTTGTATATGATACTATGTATATCCATCCTGTGGAGGCCAAAACATTCCTCCATTATCTTAAAAAAATTGTGAAAGAGGGGGAGTGCTAAAATTAGGCAAGGAGAGGGAGGCCAGCCATGAACCATGCATCCATGGGAATGGGATGCTCATGCTCATCTCCTCTCCTCCGTTCCATAGGTCGTGGAAAATAAAGAAACGGCATGACCGTATGGGGTTGGACGACGGCAAGAGCTCCGGCTGCGGCCTTGGCTTTGGCCTCCTCTACAGCAACGTCTTCCGCCGCAGCAGCAACGCCGGCCACTCCTCCACCCCTGAGAGCCTGCAGCACCGCCCTCTACGGCAGCCTGCCAAGGACGCCGCCGCCGCCGCCGCCGCGCCCTTCAAGCCCTGTTACGAGCATGACGCCGACGCCAGGGCGGCGGCGGCTGCTCCTCACAGCAATCATCAACACCAGCAGAGCAATCAGTCGAGCTCACGGCGCAATCTCGACGGTAACAATGCGGCGGCGGCAGAGCGCAACAACACGCTGGTGCGCGCGTCATCGGGCAACGTCATGCTCTACGGCAGCCTCGGCAACCTGCGCGCGCCGGGAGCCGTCACCCCCAACCGCAACGACGTGCTCAACTACCTGCCCATGACCGCCGACGAAAGAGACCAGCTGGCCAACGCCAAGGGTACTATTACCAACGATGGCATGAGACCCAAGCAGTCGACGGCGACGCAGAAGAAGGAGGCGGTGCTTTGCCGCGCGCTGTCGGTGCGCGAGGATCCCGAGGAGCTCAAGAAGAAGGGCAACGCCGAGTACATGGCCGGCAACTACGTGGACGCCGTGGACTACTACGAGAGGGCCATCTCCATCGACCCCGGCAAACCGGCGTACTGGAGCAACAAGGCGGCGGCGCTCATGGCCATGGGCCGCCTAATGGAAGCCATCGCCGACTGCAGGGAAGCCGTCAGGGTGGACCCCTCCTTCGGCCGCGCACACCACCGGCTGGGCACCCTCTATCTCCGGCTCGGCCAGGGCGAGCGGGCGGCGCAGCAATACCGGCTGGCGGCGCAAGAAGCGAGCCCCGAGGACGTGTCGCGAGCACACGCCGTGCAGGCGCTCGTCGCCGAGTGCAACGAATCCCACAGACGCACCAGCTGGGAGAGCTTGCTCAGGGCGGCCCAGGCCGCCGTCTCCTCCGGCGCCGACGCATCCCCCAAGCTTCAGAGCTACCAAGCAGAGGCCCTCCTGGCTCTGCACAGGCCCCAAGAAGCAGACGCAGTCCTTGCCAAGAAGATGGAGACGACGACGGACCGGCAACAAGAGCCGCCATTGGAGATATTCAGTGCAGGCAGCTGCGCCTACTTTCTGGCTATACGCGCGCTGGTCGACATGGCCATGGGGAGGCTGGAGGCGGCGGCGGCGGCGTCGGAGGAGGCGCTGCGGGTTTGCCCGAGCAGCAGGGCGGCGACCAACGCGGCGCGGCGAGCCCGGGCGGTGGCGTCGGCGCGCGGCAAGGGCAACGCGCTCTTCAAGGCCGGTAGGTTCCGCGAGGCCTCCGCCGCGTACGAGCAAGGCATGGCGGACGTCGAGGAGCATCCGAACGCGACGCTGCTGTGCAACCGCGCGGCATGCCGGTGCAAGCTGGGGGAGTGGGAGGCCGCCCTCCGCGACTGCGACGCCGCGCTCAGGCTGCGGCCCTCCTACAGCAAGGCTCGCCGGCGCAGGGCAGCCTGCAACGACAGCCTCTGCCGCTGGGAGGCGTCGGTGCACGACTACGAGGCGCTGCTGCACGAAACGCCCGGTGACGAGGACGTCGCCAGAGCGCTCGCCCATGCCCAAGCACAGCTCAGCCTCAGCGCCACCAAACAAGCAACCTAGCTCTAATGACCGCGGCCACAGGGGCTGGCCGGCCGGATCATCAGCCAGCGTAGCGAGGCAGGATAGAAACAAGTGCAAACTACTCATGTATGGGGAAAAGCTAATCTATCGAGTAGAAGCTAGCTAATCGATCGCCGCTGTATTTAAACAAATGAAAAGTCTATTTTTTTTTATGAACTACCATCCCCGACGGTTTTAGTCGCTGGAAATCAAAACAAGGTAAACATGTCTGTAAAATACAAATATCATCCAGAAATGGTCCTTTCATAACCATCAGTTTTTACCAAGTACATATATTTGATCTACATTTTTGCATTAAAATGTTTCATGAAATAAAATGTTAATTATATATTTGATTTCCTTATAACTGTCTGAGCTCATGGGAAATTTTCCTATTTTCTTTTGAATCTCCTATTGTTTGAAACTGCTACACAACTTTATAGAATTTTTTTAAAAAATGCTATTAGTTATGATGAAATTTTTATGAGCTTATAAAAGTATGAGAAAGTCAAATATACAATTAAGTTTGGATTCTAGATAAATTTTTATACAAAAAACTATGTCAAACATGTATCATTTTGGTCAAAACCATCATTTGATCAGTCAAAGGACTATTTTTAGATAATTTTGACCTTTTAGGACCATGTCTACCCAGTTTTGGTTTTTTGGGACCAATGGCATCAACCACCAAAGTTGCGAAACAAAAAAACTTTTTTCCTTAAGCCAAGATATTGTGGTGGGAAAAATATAAGCACTCATCGGAGGAAGGCTAGGTCAATGGATAAGCATATGTTACTTTTTCTAATAAACTATATAACCTTAATTACTTAATAATAAAAGTTATAAGGCAAAATAAAACAGAACCAATTAGTAATAGCAGTAAGAACCACCAACTCCTACAAAAAATAATACAAAAGTATATTATAAATATATGTTACTAATAACTATATATCCATACATTTAAATTTTATAAAGTTTTAGACCAGAACACACCACTTGAATCTGAAAAGGATTACAATGCTTCTTAAATAGCTATGAAGTGATGCCCGTAACACTTAGGGGGTGTTGTTTTGGGCTTATCTAAAAGTCTAATATGACTTATCTCGTAACTTCGAGAATTTTCCGAGGTGGTCTCGAGAGTCGGATGGCCTTGATTTTTAGGATTTAGGGAGCTTTTAGACACGTCTACGAGATAAAAAAAAAGATTCAAAAGTAATAAAATAGTCAGATAAGTCAATATTAGTCAGATAAGTCACGAAATAAGTCAGATAAGACGTGGCTAATATTGAATTATCTGACTTTTTTATTACTTTTTGAATCTGTTTTTTTTATCTTGTAGGCGTGTCTAAAAGCTCCCTAAATCGTAAAAATCAAGGTCATTCGACTCTCGAGGCCACCTCGGGATATTCTCGAAGTTACGAGATAAGTCAGATTAGACTTTTAGATTAGCCCAAAAAAATACCCCCTTAGATGCCGTAGCAGAGAAACATATCATGAAAAGAAACCCCAATGAAATCAGCGCAAAACCTCAATGTTTCATGTGCGTCGAACCATCAGCGAAACACAAGTCGGACCATCCGACACATTCTAAAAATTGCAAAAGAGTCAATTTTCTGAGACTATCCGATCCTACCCCCAACATGAATTTTCTTAGTTTCAACTCAAAATTGGTATTATTTCCAATTCGGACCATCCTACTCCAACTTGACTTGTTTTTTCTTCAGTTTTTCAGATTTCGAGGACAACCTTCAACTAATATCATTTGGTCAAGTGGGACTATGTTTTTTTTTTTTTGAGAAGCAAGCACTCAGCGTTATATTAAATCAGGGGGAGAATTACAGAGCAGGCAACCAGTCACATGTGGCTACGCAACCCCAGAGAGGGAGGGAGGGGGTGTGGGTTAATTAAAAAAATCTAAGAACCTGGGACATTAGTCTTCTCTGTAAAATGGCTTTGGCACGTGGAAAAAGACAAAGGGGTTTGGCATGATGTGGTTAAAGCAAAATATGTTCAAGGGATGCCTTTGAGCCAAATTAAACATAAATTCTCAGACTCTCCTTGTTGGGTTGATTTATTAAAAGTTACACACCATTATGTCTTGGGCAGGAAATGGGTGGTGGGTAATGGCACATCAATTGATTTTTGGGAGGATGTTTGGTGCACTAATCAGAGTGTGAAGACCCTGTTTCCCAATGTTTTTGAGGTGTGTCATGATAAGGCTATTTCTGTCCCGGGCTCCTCCGCAAAAAATTGGTTGCTCTCTTTTCGAAGATGGTTACCCCAACAAATTGCTGGGGTGTGGGAGGACTTCTTAACTAAGTTGAGGAAATTGCATCTATCTGATGACCCTGATACTGTAAATTAGAAACTTGAAAAATCTGGTGCTTTCTCTACAAAATCTATGTATAAACTGGTTGGTGGACAAGGATGTGGCGAGGGTGTTGGCAAAATTTGAAAATCCAAGATACCTCTTAAAATCAAAATATTTATGTGCCGTTCTGAAAGGGGCTATTTTAACAAAAAATGTTTTAAGGAGGAAAAATTGGAGTGGGGATCTATCTTGCATGTTCTGTGATTGTGTGGAAACTTCTCAACATATTTGGGGCATAGTGGCTTCAGCCTTAGGTTCAGGTGTTAGACCTAAAAGTTTTGATGGTTATTTCATTTGGGCTGAGATTGTTTGCAACAAAGGGAAAAAGTTGCATGTCACTCCCTCCGATTACAAATATTTGATGTTTTTGATTTTGCACCGTCTCCAAGATGAAATTTTGGCCGCTAACTATTGTAATTTATTTTAAAAACCCACTAAAAACTATAATATTATTGAAGTACATTTTGAGACGAATCTACATATGCAACATTTATGTATACAATCTAATTATTTAAAAAATATTCATGACTCAAGTTTCGAAACTTTGAGTGGCGCGTATCTCAAACATCAATTATTTGTGACCGGAGGGAGTACATGTTTAGCTGCTGTTTGTTGAAGTATCTAACTTACTAGAAATAAATGGTGTTTTGAAGGGGAAAGATTAATTTCCCAGTATCATACACTCAATTTGTGTGTTTATGCGCAATTGGCCAGGATTATATGCAAGGGCACTTGGTGATGTTCTTGTTGCAAGGGCTGCCACTTTGGAGAGGGTGGCATCGGGTGTTGCAAGGATCGGTATGGCTAACTTCCCTCGGATCACTGATGGGGTTTCAAGCATCGCTACTGGCCGTCGATTGGGTGGAGCTGATGGCTGAGTCGTTGGCGATGAGATGCTGCAATGACTTCATGTCTTCAGTACTGAGAGTTCAAAAACTTTTACCTAGTTGGATGTAAGCTGTGTCCCTTGGGTAGGGGTTGATGTGCAATTTGAGTGTTGGCTGAGTGGTGTGTATCAGTGTGCTAATACTACGTCCGTTTATCAGGCTGGATGAACGCAGGCTCTGCGAGTGTAATATTTTTGTTTCCGTTGAACGCAATGGAAATCGAAGATTTCTCCCCTTCTAGTAAAGAAAGCTTCAACTAAACTCCAATTTCATGCTAATCATTCAATTATACATCACAGAGGCTCACAACAGCAGCCATTTTATCCATGGGTTACGGTAGAAATGCAAAGTTGCATATGCACGTAGTTCCATATAGTTTCTTTGGTGTAACTCTCTCTGTCCTAAAATATAAGGCGCAATTTGACTTGGCTCGGTCTTTAAAATTATACTTTGATGTTTAATTTTTCTTATAGTATATCGTACATAGATTATGATAATTGAAAAATACTTTCAAATACGAAACTAATGATGCTATTTTTATATCACAAAATGTATATATATTGTTAGATAAATTGCTGGTCAAAGATAATGAAGTTTGAATCTTGAAATGCGTGCGTGACTTATATTTTGGGATGGAGGGAATATTACTTTAAGGCTTGTTCTCCACAACTTATTTGTCTTCTTATTTGCTTATTTGACTTATCTCGTAACTTTGAGAATTTTCTGATGTGGCCTCAAGAGCCGAATGCCCTTGGCGTTTAGAGTTTAGGGAGCTTTTAGACACGCCTACGAGATAAAAAAAGGATTCAAAAAATAATAATAAAAGTCAAAATAAGTCACGTCTTATCTAACTTATTTCGTGTCTTATTTAACTTATTTCGACTTATTTGACATTTTAATACTTTTTTAATCCTTTTTTTTATCTCATAGGCGTGTGTAAAAGCTCCATAAACCCTAAATACCAAGAGCATCGGGCTCTTAAGGCCACCTTGGAAAATTTTTGAAGTTACGAGATAAGTCAAACAAGTAAATAAGAATAAGACAAATAAGCTGTGAAGAACAGGCCCTTTATGCTTCCCTCCCACCAGACCACGTCCATTTTGAAGAAAGCCACGACTTTTCTTTCCTTGTCAACCCACTCTCCCCTCTATGCTCTAACAGATTCCTTCTAGGCACTAGCATCATTCATCACTGGAAACCTCATCACTTTGCCATAAATCTTACCACATCGGTAGAAACCTTTAGCTGCGGCATCAAAAACCCTATTAGAAACCTCTCCAAAAACCTTGAGTTAGCCTCGTCAGAAAGCTCGCCACTAAACGAAAGGGGGAGCTAGGTGTAGTAGCTAGAGTTATGGGAGATTCACAATGATGAATATGAGGATGGATGGATGGCTAGAATTGACGCAGCGAGAGATAGAGACTGGGCGAGTTGAATGAGAGTGGAAGAGGGGGTCAAGGAGATGGAACAGAAAGGGGTCTTTTGTAGGATTGAAGAAAGATGTGTATAAATCTTAGAGCACAATAGATAAGATAGTTAGACAAAAAAAGGTCAACCTCTAGTCCCTCCACTATTGCTATATCCTTTTGGTCCTTCAATCTCAAAAATCGGTATAAGCACTCTCCGGCTAACAAATACCGTCTAGAACTGATCCATGTCACCATGTGACAAAAAAAATTGATGGTTTTGACCAAAGTGATTTTTAATATATATGTTATGATTGTAATCTAAATATTTCATTATTATTTAGGATACATTCTTTCGGACGAACGTTTTGGAACATATTTTTCCCATCTTGAATAAAGTGCACATATATATATATATTTAAATTTTGGGATTTTGGGTTGAAGAAGATGCGAGAAAAAGAAATCGAAGCAGGGGTTGCGGACTGGCGGTTGCGGGCCGCAAGCCCACCCACATGGGCATGGCGTTCTAGGTTGCAGCCCCGGGCCCGGAGCTGGAGGCGCACATCACATGACAGTTGACACCGTGCTAATCATTCCGTCGCCGTCGCCGTCGCCGTTGCCATCTCCGTCTCCACCGGGGAAGGAGAAGGGGCAGGGCAGGCATTCTTCGCCGCTAAGCAAGCAATGGCGAGGCAACTAATGCTTCTCCATTAGAAGAGCAGCAGCAGCTAGCTTGGGGTTGGAGGAGGAAGCAATCGGACGTTGCAATGGTGGGGGTTCTGTCGAACCGGGTGGATCGGGAGCATGTCGCCGCCGGGGATCACATCTACTCCTGGAGAGTCGCCTACCTCTACGCGCACCACGGTCCTTCCTCCTTCCGGCCTCCCCCCCTAATCCATCTTCCTAGTTCGTTCATTCATTGATTCGTCCATTGATTGATTATGTTAGGTTTAGGGCACTGCCCATTTGGGGCCGAATCCTCCATATCCACCGAGAATTGCCTCTTCCTAATTGGGATAAGCGAGTCATCTAACGATTAATTATGTCTGCTATGCGGATGCCTTGTAGCATTGGCACTTCTCCTGCGAGATTACAGCACTGTCATCATATAGATATATACGAAGATCCTTCATGATGGCTTGGCTTGGCTGGCCATAAATTAATTCACTCGCCTCATCCAATTTAATGTTCAAAATAAACTCTGCAACAATGCATTTCTGCGTTACACACACCGCGCTGGAGTAGTAAGCTCTGAATAGCATTTTATTGTCTTCTTTGACAGAACCACCAGAGGAGAGCCCTACTGAAATTTGTCCCTTTCTTGTGAAGCTGTATTTTTTATGAAAAGAGGAAAAAGACAATTGTACCAACTAGTTTGTTTCCATACATATTCTCATCGTTTGTGAAACACCAGACTATGGACGTACAACGGACAAAGAGTCGATGACTCCTGTGATTTTTCTCTATTCACTAGGCTCATAACATTACCATTCACGGAAGATCGGTGAGCTGGAGTCAGAGTTGGAGAAGATGAGAGAGGAAGAAGAAAGAGAGAGCCAGCGGTAAAATTGTCTAGAAATTATGCCACATCCGCATCCTAGCTAGAAATGTGCTTTGAGATCCATATAATGGCATGGATTTAATTTTCGCATGTGAGCAGTGGAAATTTTACAAGCCTCGACTAAGCAGTGGCAATTCTTGAATTTCGAAAGTGAGCAATGGCATGTATCTAATTAACCCTTTTTTAATGAAAACCTTTTTGACAAAGCATTACAGAAGGGGAGATTTGATTATTTGCCACTCCAAAGATTGACAAAGGCAGTTATTACCTGTTATGATGAGTTGTTTAAAACCATTTTTAGTGCAAGTTATTGAAAACTTGCATGTGCTGTCCTCTTGACTTGTCTTCTTAGAACAGCTGACCAATTTCTTGAAATTCCATTTTCAGGGGTATACGTTGGAGATGGCATGGTTATCCATTTTACGAGAGCAGCTGGCCATGAAATCGGGACAGGAACGTTCTTGGACAAGTTTATTTTTAGCTCTTCTCCAGCAACAGAGGAGGGCCCTCCATGCGTGAAATGTGGTCACCTGGTTAAGCATCAAGGGGTTGTAATGTCCTGCCTTGATTGCTTCTTAGATGGGGGCAATCTATACCTGTTCGACTATGCAGTGTCTCCTGCTTTCTTCCTCGCCAAAGCACGTGGAGGAACGTGCACTCTGGCTACCTCAGACGCTGCTGATGTTGTGGTCCATCGTGCCCAATACCTCCTGAACAACGGGTTTGGCATGTATTGCCTGTTCAAGAACAACTGCGAGGACTTTGCGATATACTGCAAGACAGGATTGCTTGTTGAGACAGCTTTCAGTGTTGGACGCAGTGGGCAGCTAGCATCCCTGACGGCTGCGTTCAGCGCAGTGGCTTCTTCGCCGCTGCGTTTCCTGACAACTAGTGCAAGCGGTCTGGCGATTGTGACGAGCGGCATGTACTGTGTGGGGCGATTTGTGTCTGATATTGGTGTTCGGCGTGATGTAATCAAAGTTCCCGTGGAAAGGCTTGTGGAGCATGGGGCGCAGAATGTTGTTGATACTCCTCCTCAAGGGGCAGCTGTGGAGAGGGAGGCGGGTCAGGCGGCTCCTAGTAATCTTGCTTGCTGATAGAAGCAAAAGCGTGGCAGGAAGGCAGATATGGCCTTGCCCCGGTATCTGATTTCTGATGATTTGCTGCCTAATGTCCTCGTCAATCGTCATTGTTCATGTAATCTGAAAGTTGTACTACTCGACTGGCTTTGATTGTTAATTTATGTGTTTGTGTATTGATGTGGTGTGAGTCTATGGGACCAGAGGGTTGCATGTTTGTCACTGGGGCCAAGGCAGTAGTGCTGCTACTGCAGTAGTACCGACTTGAACATGAGGTCTAGAAGCTGAAGGACAACTCCTTCCTAGATTCATGTTCAACGTACTATTGGAGTAATCACTGTTTCTGGAAGGAAACAAACAGCTGATTGAACAGATAATGTGTTACCTAACAAGCAAACACAGCAAGTAGCAAGCAAAGACAGCAGATAGCAAATTCAATTCAGTCTAGTACATGCAGTCCTCTTGCCCTCCTCTTCCTGACCATATTCTCTTCTCATCAATCATGATCTTGCCAACTTATTTAGGGTCTATGGTGTTTGCCTAGTTGAACCTCTCTCACCGATTTACCAGAGCATAACAAATTATGGCTTGACGTCTTTTAAGGTCGTTATTTGCTTCACCTTTCACTTCTCGAGTTTGAGCTTGCACCTCGGTGCCAGCCCACCAACATTTGGAACGAATTGTCCCCTCCCCTCAATGCACTACATCCGATACACATGATGTGCAAACATACTTCTTTGGGTGACTAGCTTTTTCACATGCCCTGGACATTGCATGATAATATGGTATGATGCATTTCTTTCATCTTATTGAGCTGCTCTCTTTTTTTGGCAGGTATATCCATCCATGTCTTTCCTATTGCTCCTTGTGCCCCATATAAGTCTATCTACTCCAATTTGATACATGAGATGTAAGTTGACATATCACTTTCCTTTCTCATTAATTCATCACCCGTTATATAGACATTTCTTTTCCATTTTAACAAGTTGGGGGCCTAAAGCTATTGAAAATATGTTGGATAAACAAAATTCCAGTTCCCACCTGGAGATTTTCATTGTGGCAACTACTTTTCAATCCCTATCTGTAAATGTTCGTTGTGGCATCTTCTCATTTTGGCTTCTATGAATGATGCCTAGGTTATTTACAATTTCCTATCGCTGTGCTTGGAATGGTTGGGAGGTGCTGATGCTGTGGTATTGAGTCTGCATGGTCATGCCCTAAAGCCGTCATGGCTGTTGATGACATGCTGTTTTCCTTCTACCCCTCTTGATGGGTGAGCCAATAATACGGCATTCGCTATCCGATTGCTACTTTTCATTGACACCAATGTTACAATGTACTGAATTTCTTTCCTTACTCAAGTCACCACCTCACAGGCAATTTATAAGGAGATGCAAGCAGGGCTGCTTGCAGTTTGTCATTGTTAAGCCAGCATTACCCGTCATCACCTTCCTATATCGAAACTTTAGCGTGGACCAAGCTTATCTGTATGGGCTAGCCTGGTTTTATGTGGCATGCAGAGATCCCCTGAAGCCATCCAATCCAGTTCCTAAATTTACCATGGTCAAATCAGTTGTTTTTCTTACGTATTGGCAGGTGCGCATCCAAGATTGTCATACTAAGATTGTTTTCCCCATTTTTTTTAAGCCGTGTTTTTTTTTGACAGCAAGCCGTGATATTTGTGAAGTCTAGCTATAGCTGTAACTATCAGATATTACATTACTTACATCGTAGGGTGTACTGGTTCTCTTAGCTGCCAAAGTCAAGACTCATTAAGGATACGGAGGAAGCTGCTGATTTCCAGAACTTTGTGAAATGTTTTCAGATGCCTGCTGCTGCTACTGGGCATCTGTTTTGCATTTCGCTACAAGGAACATGCTGGAGCCAATATTGGTGCTTCTAGCAGTTTTAGGGGAAGCCTTTTTTTCATGCAATTATGTTCAATGATTTCTTGCATGGTACAGTTCACCAGGTATTGACTGCATATATACTTCTGCTTATCGGAGAGTAGACTAGCATGTCCCTTCAATTTTCAGTTACAGTGTTGCCCTGACAGCTTGTTGTTGACACAGTTTGCCCCTACCCTACATATTATGATTATGTACTCTACAACATCAATGATAGTGAAGAAGGTAACGTTTGTGCCAGCTGGGCATGAGAGGGGTGCCGTGAGCAGGGGAGATCCACCACTAGGGCTGGGTGGGCCGTTGCCTAGGCTTGGATTTTACATATAGATCCCCTTTATACCTGATATAGATATAAAAAACTATAATAATCAATTGTTGCGCACAATGCTCAGTCGGTAGAGCTTCTCATGGTAACTCCTTAGGTCCTGAGTTCAATTTCACAACCCTGCAGCATTTTGTCCCCTTGCTTTGCCCATTTTTTTTTCCTTCCCACACAGTTTTTAAAAAAACCGGTAGAAAAGAGGTTTCCAATCTCTTTCTTTTTTTCTTCCCACACGATTTTAAAAGAAAAAGGGGTTTCCATGTAAGCAACTATTCGAAATAGAAAAGGGGTTTCTAGTTGGAAAAATATGAAGAGTACCATGAAGTCCATAAAAATACGATGAACTCATATAGATTCACATTTTGATTTTGAAAAAAAAAATTCATGCTCAATCTTTTAGAAATAGCATGTGGCCCGAGCGCACGACGTAGAAAAAAGGGCACATAATAGTTGCAACATGGGTCATGGGATATCTTCAAATATAAAATCCTCGAACTGATAAATGGACTTATATTGATTATAGTGTAATCTTCAATATGTCTTGTGTCCATTTAATTTGGCATATTTCAGGCATGTTAGTCCAAACTCCAATGGCATGTATAGATGGATGTTAGACTTACCCAGGCTTAATTTTATTCCTGCGTCCGCCACCATGGAGAGGAACAAAACCACGCAGAGTGGCAAGGCTGACGATCTCCAGTCCAATGCTGCTTGCCACTGACGATCTCCAGTCCAATGCTGATAGCAACTAAACATTGAGGATGCCATATTTGATCCTACTGCAGAGTTGCGGTAGCTGCTACCACCGTGTGCATGAAGAACACACCAAACATATGTGGTGCTGTAGTTGTATTTCATTCCAAATTAGCATTTCGTGTAGCAATAGTTTCAAGTGTGTTCCTGTTGCTTACACTAAAAAAAAAAGTGTGTTCCTGTTGCTGTTAGCAGCTGATGACAGTAAACACCGATATTATTCATCTACTTCAAGCTGATCTCGCTGTTGCAATGTCACTGCTACTTACTTGGGTATGTTTGTTTGTTCTTGTGCTACAGCCTACAGGGTGAAACTTGAATACGTGGCAGATTGCAGAAGCCAAAGAGAGAATGCACAGACGAAGAGCATTATGGCATCTATATACACCGTCCAGCCTCAACCTGGATTATTTCGTTTTTACAGTACAGATCACCATGCACTCCTCCCCATGGTCTCGCTACCAAACAGCAACATAGCACAAACGCATTTTGTTTCTGAAGTGATATCTGCCATATGCTCTTATTAATCCAATATTATTCCACTTCGTTTCTCAACTAGTGTTGTGGCTGCAGCGATGTATCAGCCTTGGGAACACCCAAATATACAGAATACAGAATCCAGAAGCCGGCAAGGCTACTTAACTCATTTTATTGAGTATACAAATGGCTAATTTCAACTGTGCGTGAGGCTAAAAACGTAGTTCAAAGTATAGCCTTTCCAAAGGAGGCTTCGTAGCTTCTGACCGTGTTCTTTGTTGAGGGCAAACCAGCAACAACGTCTTCTTCAATGCCACATTCATTTGTGCCCCTTATAATCTTGAAGTACCCGTCCTACAGAGTAGTATCAACCAAAGTTACAAAGAGCTGAACACAAGTTACAAATTTCACTACTCATATATGAAAACAGGGTATTTGTCACAAACTTACATCACCCCAGCCTCTGTTCCATTGGTTTGCAAGAAGCTGCATGGCAGAAAGGATGAAACAAAACAAATTAGGATTTGACTATCAGTTAGTAAATGCCAAAATATGGAGAATGAACAAATACCCAGTAATCTTCGCCAGCATCACTGGTTCCCCATCCAATCAACTTGACAGCATGACCACCCATTATACCACCAGTGATGTGCTTGTATACTCCTGATTTGTAGTGCGCAAAGTCCTTGACAATTTTGCAGTATTAAATCAGCACACATATAAATACGTCCAAATAATAGAATATAGAATTAGTAAGATTATATAGTAGCAAAGGATATGAGCTGTATATTAGATGACTGGCCAACAGAAACAAACTGAATGCTTGATAGATTACAACAGCATTTTATATTTCAGTAGCATATACTTCCATGCAGTGTACCTGCAAAAAAAAAAAAGGCCGGACAGATACTTTTGCCGCACCCCCCCCTCCCCCTCCCCCTCCCCCTCCCGACCCACCCACCAAAAAAAGGAACTAGAGCATGTAGTTTCTTCTTTGGTTTGTTTTCCCCTTTTCTCCTACTGTCCTGTTCTTCCTGAGCTATAGCTTTTCTGCGCCTTATCCTACTGTCCTGTTCTTCCTGAGCTATAGCTTTTCTGCGCCTTATATTATGTTTATCCTTTTGAATGTAATATAGAAATAAGTGCAACCCATAACCAACCATGTCTTCTGCTAACATCTTTTATAACCTTGGTAGGAACTAAGAAACATGACAAACTTTTGGATAAAAAACTCAATGTTACCTCATAAACTGTGAAAGCAACTTCTACTGGGCCATTTTGGTAGATCTCAGCCATGATGTCATGTGGATCAGATTGTATTCTGTATGCATTGACGCTGAAATGTTTCTTTTCCTGCCAAACTTGGTTCTGCACCTTGCATTTCTTTTCACACACTGGCGTAGGATAAGCAGGTTCACATCCTGGATGCTTGCAACCAACTTGATCGAAGTAAGGATCGCACTGCAAAACAGAGTAAATGTTTAGCATTCTGTGTATTCCCAAGATTAAATTTTCAATTATGATGCAGCTATTTCTTGTTATGTGCTACCCTATGGATACGAACATAATCAATAACATGTGTTCACAAACAACAGGATGCCTATTATATCTTGTACTGACTCATTTGTGCAAAAGTAAATGATGCATGCACTAATTGAATAGAACATATGTCCTCAAAACAAACAGAAAGTCAATTACATCTTGCATTATTGATTTAACATGCAGTATCCACAACATTGTTTGACATATCCAGTACAACTATTTGCTGTTAGTAGATGATGGCCTACCTCATCGGTAACAACACCACTTTGAACGAAGTAGCGCCATGCCATGATAGGATAGCCTCCATCACAACCTTCGCCGCACATAAAACCGCAGCATGCCAGTAGGTCATTGACAGAGAGTGAAATAGACTGAAAGGAATAGAAACAATAGCTTTGGTTATGTAATTGGATAAGGATAAATGCTTGTTCAAAAGAAGCCATAACTCATGAGGAATTGGCATGTCTTTCATATTTCACTCACCATGTTGAAATGGATACAGAAACGATCCTGGAGGCACTCCACAGCACCAAATGCCCAACACGAACCACAATGACCCTGCCATTGTCAAGAAATGAGTATCTTGCATTGACTCATAAGCCCGTATAGGGCTAACACAACTTCAGGCGGTGAGCTTACTTGATCTGCTCACGATGAAATGAGCATTGTCCAGGGTTTGTTGGAAAGTTATCGAGGAAATGAAGTGGGTCAGTAAATTCATCAAGGAAGTAGAAGTAGAGCCAGTTTCCAGCTGAAATGGGGTTAGTGTTGAGGCAACCGAGGAAACTTACCAAGTATGGTCCCAATTGTGCTACAACGAGACCACGCAGACCTGGCATCGAACTCCTTTGGGAGCTTGAGTGATCTTGAGTAAGTTTTGGCAGGAACATCACCTAGCACAGAATTGCTAATTCTCAGGCGACTGAAATTTTCTTAACTATCAGTCAATCTAAAATCGCACTCTAATAACTAATAAGACTAAAATTGCACAGCTTACAAAGGTGTTATTTTAGTATCAAAATTGCTACTTATCAATCATTAGTTTTATTTGTTGATTTCTATGCTTTGTTGATGCATAAATCCGTCGAATACACGTGCTTATCTACTTTTCTTTTCCTATGTTTCAAGCCATCATGTTTGTTTCAGTCAATCTAAAATTGCACACTGGTAAAACTAAATTTGCACTTATTTATAATGTGCAATTTTAGTATAGTTATAGTGCAATTTTATTAATAATCGACTGATATTTATTTTATTATCAAGCAACTTGCACTTAGTCGCTCCCCACCTAGCACATCTCGAGGCGTTGGTTTCACTCCAAGGATATGCTTAAATTGCGCAACCTGCACATAAATAAGAGCCACATCGCTTGTATAAGAGGACGATTTTGAGGTCACCAAACAAAGGGAAGACGAATTTTTTTAGGTCAAAAACAAATTAAGAGCTTGGTGTTTGTTGTTTACAGTATAGTTTGCAAAGTAGGGATTCTGCGCAGCCGTCCACCCAGCATTGGGATGCTTGTTGACCGTCTCTATGATGTCCTCCTGCGAAAAGGAGGATACCATGCCATTATGAATGCAGCTGCTATATCATCATCGACAGAAGGCAATCGAGAACTCGGTTCGATAAAAACTAACCTGGATGATTCTGACGGAATTGTCTCTCTGCGCAACGCCGAGGCTGAGATTGGGATTCGGGATTGGCTTCGCTGCTCCGACGAGCTGCATGCACACATAAATCAAGAAGCAAAGTAAGCAGTTGATGGATAGAGCAGATCTAACACTCCCGATTGGGATTCCAGCAGCAAGCAAGTGCTAGGTACTGCTGGTGCTGTTGCAGCGGTAGTTAGCTGAACCGCACAGATCGAAGCAGCTTTGGGTACTGAGAGTGCTGACCTGGGGAGCAGCAGCAGCAGAGAAGAAGGCTAGAACTAGAGCTAGAGCTAGCGGCAGGGGCGCGCCCATGTTGTTGTCCAAATCCAATCAAGCAAGGCAACAAGAGGTCCTGCAGCTATCAGTAAGTAACTAGTATCACAACATACACACACATATATGCAGAGAGAAGAGGGCTGGCAGTAGGAGTGGCGGAGAAGCAAGCAAATACTCCTAGCAAGCTAGATGGTGCTAGTAGCTTGAGCTTGCGATCAGAACGAAGCTGAGCTACCTTGCTTGGCCTTGCTGCTTCTCTTCTTGCCTGCCTCACCCAGCCTGCCTTGCTTCTGATTCTGCTGCTCCTCCTCCTCCACTGAAAGATAGTCAATGGTTTACTGGGCCATCCAATAGGAGGAGGGGAGAGAACCGATGGGATCGAGAGAACAAGTTGTCCACAGAGACGGATCGATAGAGAGCACCGAAATCTTTTCTGAGCAGTGACGCGGACGCCCCCATTCCTCGCCATTCTTGCGTTGCGTGCTGCCACACACAACCAAACCTAACAACTACCAAAAAATAATCCAATGCTTTGCCATTGCTTCGATATCCCTGTCCTCCGAGATTTTTTTTTCCCGATATTTCCATGCTAATGCTACCTACAGCTCGAGGGGCCGTGTCACAGCATCTCCGACGGTAACTTAAAAAACACTCGTCTGATTTTTTTTTAAGATAGGATAGCCGTTCAAAGAAAGAAATCTTTTAAAGTGTAGTATAAAACATGAAAAAATTTTAGAGAATGAACAGAGTGCGTAAAATATTAGTGTTACAGAGAAGAAATATAAAGTGTTTCCCGAAGATGGTCTAAAAAAACCGGTGATTCTTCTACCTTGTACTTTTGTTTTCCTCGTAATCTCTGGTAACAAGAAATGGTTTGAAAATTAAGTTTCAAAATATGTGCTATTAATGATTTTGCTGAGGTGATGAACAATTTTTAGTACTTGCTAACTGCAATGTTGGTTCTCTTCCAATGCTTTAGTGGGGTGTGAGTTAGGATCCATGACAAGGTGAAGGCTGTTTAAAAACCTTTGCTAGAGTTTCCTCGATGCGTTCGATTATAAATAAGAATAAGAAAATGACTACAGAGATGTGGAGTAGAGAATCCTTTATTATTTTTAAACAATGAAAACAATAGGCAAGATGCCCACTGCTAGACAATTCTTTATTATTACTTATCAACTCTGTTACAATGGTATCCCTCTCTATATATAGTGCTTTGCCAGGTTTCGATTGGAGTCCATGTTGGGCTCTTCGTGGGCTGGGTTTCCTAACACTCCCTCTTGACCTAGCCGCGAGATGTATATGCCACATCAAAACTCCATAAAAACCCATTAGAAAAAATTCTTGACGAAAGAGTATTTAACATACGCGTTTTGTACTGCTCGGATTGCCTCGTTAAAAACATCACGTGAGAAACTTCAATGAAAACTCATGTAATAAAAAACGAGTACTACCCACCCAATTCTGCTTTCTAATCATCGAGATTAATATTGGGTACTCGAACTTTATGTTCAAGATTTAATTCGGAGTGCGTGGAGTTTCTCCCTTGAATTTGCACTTCTCTAATCTTGGAGAATAAATCTATGATATTTCCACGTGACATAGTGTGCTGAATATTCATGGGTTAATGAGCTTCATCAAATTGCTCTTCACATAGCTCATCTGTATTTAAGTAACACAAGTTTCATTATCTTCATATGTGATAGTGGGGGTTCATTCAAAATTCAATCCACGTAACTTCTAGATGTGGGACACTCTCTTTCAAAGATATTCATATTCATGAAAGGTTCGTTCAAAGCTATGATTTCTAAGTTATCGACGTTGACACAACTGTCTGCTTCAACGACTTCTACGAGATTGCAGTTCCACCATATAGGAAAACATATTCATATTCAAATTCAAGTTTTGGTTCGTTCAATCCAAAATCTATGCTTCTTTAGAGGTAGGGAGGATGTTCTTAATTCCTTTTCAATACCTATTTCTGGCTTTGCACTGTACCAAACCAATAATACCAAGCCAACAAATTCATGACAAATGCAATGTCTGACCGTACACTGTTCACGAGGTATATAAGCGCTCCAATTGCACTCAAGTACGAAACTTCAAGTTCCAGGACTTCCTCTCCCTCTTTCATAGATCTGTATGGTTCCTTGTCTTCTTGCAAGGACCTATCAACCATTTGGGTTTTTGGTTACGGCTTCTCAAAACTTAACCTTTCTAACATTTTCTTAATGTAGGCTGACTGGTGTACCAGAATCCCTCCCTTCAGGCATATGTTCAAGCTACAAACGTAAGCAATTATTGGTTCTACAAATTCGGACTTCAAGAAGAGCTTGTTTCGTCTATTTCTTTACTTCAGTCCGTATGGTGACTCTCAGATTTACGCTACACATATTTCTATTTGCTCTGTCTTGATTCTGGATAATGATACTTTATTTATCTTAATGTATAAGTCTGAATCCAAGTCTCTATGCAGATATGCAGTGCCAACATTTTTCAATTTCATTCTCAATTTCATCTTCAACTTCAAGTTGAGTACTGCCAATGAGATCAAATATCTAAAGATAATTCCATCTATGATCAGGGAATAGATTTTTGCATGAGTGAAACCTTGAGCGACCAGTCATGTACCTTATCACTTCATATTCATTTATTTTTCAAACAAAAATACCCATTTATATGGGGAGGTGTGCAGCATATAGGCCACAACACCTCTCTTTTGTTTAGAGATACAAGTTTCGTGCTAATTGTCTTCTTCCATTCTCCACAATCTTGCCTTTTCTTGCACTCTGTGAGAGTTGCATGCTCTAGGTCAAGTTCAATAATGGTGGCAATTTTCTTTGTAAAATTTATATCGATAATGATTGCTGCTCTATTCAAATATTCCTCTCCTAATACATAATTTATGCTATTTCTTCATAGGGTGCTCCATGCACTTCTACTTGCTTGTTACTGTTGTTCCCATCGAGGGAGTAAGTTCCTTTAGTTTTCATTGCCTATGTGTGCACACATATTTTCGCCAGCAGCTTTCTTCAATGAAAGATTCAAATCTGGAATTACCTCGCTAGCAGAATTATCTCTAGCATTAGGTCTCAACTAGCTCTCCTTCTGTTGGGGCATTTCTATAATTGGCCATGACAAGCTCTATTATCCCTTTTTCTCCAAACGTCTTCGTATACATTGGGATTCAAGAAACCAGATTTTCCGTTCTTTTATTCTAAGGTCTTTGAACGGTATGAACGCTACCTTCTACGGTATTTCAACCCTATCGGGTGCTTTACTACAGGTAATATGACTTGATTACGCTCTTCAAATCATAAAAAAATGATTAGGTAGTTCATTTGCTAATTGCTTCTTTTTCTTCAAATTGTCTTCTAAACTTCTTCATTTGCTTTACTAGTGCGGGGTCATGCATAGGGATTGTTCCAGTTTCATGCTAGTGATTCGAAGCTTGTCATGTAGAACAGTTCAGCTAGGTCGTAGGAGCTGCCGGCTTGACAGATCGATACCAACAACGAGGTTCGTCTCGTTTTCGATCTCCTGCAATTCGCGGTTCACCTTCACATCCCCGATCTACCTTGCGGTTTGTCTTTTCGTCACCTGCATGAGTCTCTCGTGTTGATAACGCGTTGAGGAACCCTTGCTACCAGATGTAGTACAGGGGTCCCCTGATACGCTCAGGGGTTGCAAACTATAACAAGAATATGAACATAGAGATGTAGAGGGGACAATTCTTTATTATTACTAATCAACTCTGTTACAGTGGGTATCCCTCTCTATATATAGTGCTTTGCCAAGGTTTCGGCTAGAGTCCATATTGGGCCCTTCATGGGTCAGGTTTCCTAACAAAGGCTAGATAGTTGGAAGAGTGGGTCTCTTTCCTATGGTGGGAGAATAGTGCTAATAAATTCTTGTCTGAATAGTATACCTAACTACTACATGTCAATATTTTTGTTGCCAAAAACAGTTTACATAGGATAGATAAGATTTGAAGAACTTTTTTTTTTTGCAAGGGGAAGCAATAAGATGAAATATCATCTTGTTGTATGAGATTGGTCTGCGGTGCTAAATCTAGAGGGGGGTTAGCGTTAAAAAAATCTAAGAGACATGAATATTTCTCTTTTGTATAAATGGTGGTGGAGATTGAGGAGGGATTGTGGCAGAGTTGTAAAATTTAATTATACAAAAGGTCAACCCAGTTCATACATTAAGCATAAATATTTAGAAAAAGTACCTATTTGGTCCCTGAGCTATGTTCATTATACCAAATTGGTCCCTAAACCAAAATACCGGGTTTGATCGGTCCCTGAACTAATAAAACCAAACCTAAATGGTCCTTTGACCGGTCAAACAACAGTTTTGGAGGGGGTTTTGTTGACGTGGCGTCCACGTGTGACTCTATGACATGTGGGGCCATAGAGAGGAGAGAAAGAGAAGAGAGAGAGAGAGAGAGAGAGAGAGAGCACGTGTGGCAGCCATGTGGACGCCACACGTATCATAAAGTCACACGTGGACGTCATGTCATCGAAAATAACAATGCGGACGCCACGTCAACAATACCCCCTCCAAAACCACTGTTTGCCGGTCAAAGGACCATTTAGGTCTAGTTTTGTTAGTTCAGGGACCGGTCAAACCCGGTATTTTGTTTCAGGGACCAATTTGGTACGATGGACATAGTTCAGAGACCAAATAGGTACTTTTTTTATAAATATTTTGATTCTGCTGGGTGGACCGACTTGCTAAAGGTTAAATATTTCTGTATTAAAGGAAGGATATCTAAGGTTGGCACAAATCTGTACGTGAAATTGTTTGTTTTTTGTGGGGGAAGGGGGTGTAGTGGGGGGAGGAGAGTATTAGGAGTAGATATCATGAGGTCTTTGAAGTGTGTAATGACAAGTGTATTATTGTAGCTGAACCAAGAGAAAAAGAGTGGATTTCGATATTAAGGAGATGGTTCTCCCCTAATTGTACCAAGTGACATTGGTTTTGTAATTTTCTCTTCTTTCTTTCTATATTGCTAGGTTGAGCCATTGAGTCTAGCATTGTTATTCTTAGAATAATCGATCTCCGAATAGCATGAAATTAATATTTAATGTCGTAGGACATGATTAACTCGAGTTGCAGGACATGATTAACTCGAGTTGCAGGACATGATTAACTCGAGTTGCAATGTTTTATGAAGATAGTATCTAGGAGCATTGGCCATATTTTTAAAGCCACAACTCTTTCTACACACGAACCAAAAATGACTATGGATGTCCTTATCTTATCTACTTATCTTCAAATCGAAAAGTCAAATGCTTCATTTGGAGTCCGCTCTTTTTTTTTTTGTATCTAATATGCATCCCAAAGCTTTTAGAAATAAGTCAAATGAAGTACACCGGACTTTTAAAGCTATCTCGAGAAGCTTTTAAAGTTTAGCTTATAAGCAAATAAGAAGATATGTAAATAAGATAAGCCGAAGAGAATAGCCCACGCTACGAGCATAGATGCATTCCTATGCGGAGCCAAGTATAGAAAGTTTTATTTTAAGTGAATAAACAAATATTTTTCAATAGAAAGTCAATGTATCTACCCAATTATTTCATGGGAGTACTAGTTGATGAAGGCGATTTCAGAATCCAAAAGGTAAAGTCAAAATCATTAGCTTATTCTCTCAATTTCAATCAACCACCGCTAGATCTAATATATCTAATATGACTTGCTGACCATAACACATGGCCATATGGAATGACTTTTTTCTAGTGAGTAAATTATAGTCTCTAAACTTGTTCATTAGTTCACATAAGTCTTGGTTTAAAGAAAATATAGATTTTGGTTACAAAACTTTTTAAGTTGCTGCCAACGATGACCAGGGTTTCAAATCCCATTTTATGGTCAAATCCCGCTTCTTGGCGATTCCCATGGGAAATCATATATCTAGTTTTTTTGTAATGGATTTTGTATTTTGAATTGAACATAGTAGTAAGTCCAAAGTGAGAAATCACTAGGGTTTACGGAAAATTGTTCTGAGCCAACGAGAAATCAGATGATTTGGATAGTGTCGATAGCTGGGAAATCCGTTCCCCACCAAGCTTACTTCTTGAATGAGAGATCAATCATGCCCCTTTTTGTAGAGGTTTAACTAAAAGGTCAGTTTTTCCTGGTTCGGGGCCTCTCGCGGTGGAGATAATGACCCTACTCTAGTGCTTGCGTTGCTGTATGCGAATGTGTCTTACAAGAAATCTCTCTCTTACTGTCTCTAGTTTGAGAGGGTATTTATACTGCCATACCAGTGTCACGACTCAACGCACAAACTCCCTCATTTATAGATGATTACAGATAATAACAGAATTAATATGCTCTAAATCCTCGTTAAATGTTGCGTCAGACCCACATCGTGGCCAATGACATGGAGATCATGGACGACGTGGGCGCCTTTTTTGGAGTGACGGTTACGCCCAAGTAGGGAATTTCCTGACGAGTGTGCTTGGTTGTATCGCATGGTGTATGCCCGTGTACGAGAATGTACGCTCGTATCGAGCATGTATGCTCGGAGGGTCCCTCAAGCCCGTACTAGCACGGTAATGCTCGTGTAGGCACGTCTTTGTCGACCCATAGGGTTTTTTTTGGCACGACTTTCGAAGGCAATATTAGGGTGTCCCGAGCTACCTATCCAAGAGCAATTATGTAATTTTAATATTTTAGCCAATCCTTGACAGCTAGGAAATCGAATGAATTGGATGAAAAACCTATCGATTTCTTTTGAATAGTAAATTAAGGAGGTAATAGTATATTTCGTGCTATTTTTGCGAGAAATCAACTGTAATACCAATTAAAAAAAAGAAGAAGAGCGGTCGGCTTGGGCCAGCCGGCCCAGCCACCCACTGCCCCAACAGTGGGATGAGCCGGAGGGCTCTAGAACCCCCACTCCTTTTTCTCTCTCACCTCACTCGGTCTGTCTCTCTCTCTAGAACTCTCCACCGCCGTCTTCATTCCTCATGACCCATCGCGGCTCACCTCCTCCCCACTGCCACCGGCGCCTTCACCTCACTAGCCGCCGCCGACGCCTACAACCTCCTCCAACCGAGCGCCGCCCCTTGCTCACGCTCACGTCGGCAAACCCAGCCGCCACCGTCGCCGGTGCCATCCTCTCGCGAGCGCCCTTGCCGACCTGTCACGGCCGCCGTCCTCCTCTCCTCGCCCGCGCAATCTGTCGTCGCCACAGTACTGCCTCGCCGCCGCCTCCTTGCTCATGAGCGGCCGCCTTTGTAGCCGCCGTCGTCCTCGTGCTCTAGCAGAACACGGTCGCCGGAATCTTGCGCCGCTTCGTTGGGAGACCGAGCCGTCGCCGTCACCGGAGGGTCGTCGACCGAAGCCGTTGCCATTGCCGATCCTGCCGCCCGCATGATCACTGCCGCCGCCCACGCCACGGTAACAACAACATGTGAAAAAGCCGAGCTCTGCAGAGAGAGGAGAGGAAGAGAGGGAGAAGAAGCCAAGAAGGAGAAGGAGGGAACCGGCCAAGGAAGAAGAAGAGGGATGGCCGATCTGAGAGGTGGAAGAAGTAGAGAAGGGGGAAGAAATTAGGGTTTGTTCCTCGAACCCGAAGGTAACAATTGGATGGTATTCCCCTATGATTTGTTATATTTATGCGTTGATTAGAGGGGAGTTAGTGAGAAATTAACAAAAAAGGGACTAAGTTCTCGATGTATGTGTTGATAGTCATGATCAGCAGTTTAGATGGACGATTTGGCTTGATTATATTGATAATTGGGACTTGTTCATATCGTAGAAAATGTAGATTATGTCACTAGCCTTCTATAGAACCCTAGAATGGAATTTTTGAGTTTAGAAAGAGGAATTGCATTTGCAGTAGGTTTAATATCAAAAATTGACTTAACTAGGCCATGAATTAGGACTTGGTCCTATTATGAAAATTGTAGGCTTTAGTCTTAGCTTTCCGTAAAGTCCTAGAATGCGAAGATCGGATGAGTAGTTTAAAGGTAATGGTATCTGGAAGTTGATTACCCTATAGTTCATTGCAGCTCGCCCTAGTTGTCTTATTGTGATATTTAGACCTAGAGATGGGTGGATTTGAATTATTCTTACAACTAAGTAAAGCTAACTAATTCCTTATAATTTTGGAAGTGGTATGATTTGATAGTTTCATGTGTTATATAAAAATAGATACTAAAAATGGACAAGTATGCTATACACAGGATCCAAACTTATAGTGTAAATAAAAGAATCGCTGCAGGTAGCTAGCTAAGGAAATGTGACAAATTTTGTATGTACTCTTATTTAACTATGCTCGCTATGGTTGAGTCCCTGAAATTAATAGTTGAGGTGATGTTTCTGGTAGGGCTGCATAAAAGATTAGGCTATCGTATATCGAACTCATAGGGTTGATGTGTGGTTATTCATTAGTTTTGCTGTATTTTGGTTATGTGTCTGAATGGTGTACTTAATATAGGTGGAAGCGCCGCGTGGATGACGCCTACGTGTCTTCATGTGGTAAAAGACAAGTACATGGTGGGATGGTGTTCACGGTGTGATACCCCATCCCTAAACAATCCCTTGTCCTTTATAATGACTGCTTTAGATATTTGATATAAACGCTTACTATGAGAATGGGATCGAGTGGATGAGAACTTGCATGGGTTTGGATATTTATTATACTTGCTTGACGTGGGTGTGACATCAAATGTATGAGAGCCGTATCTAAACTCATGGGAATAGGCTAGACCAAGATCCGACTTTTAGATGGTTTCAAAGGCATGTCGAGTTGTTAGGTACTAGTACTTGTAATTGCATAGTAATCGCAAATGCATATTTATTCAAAGTGATCTATCCTGCTTCGTTCTTTCACTGTGAGGTTTCTTTATGTCCCCTTTGGGGTATCTATGCATATAACTCAAATGGATGAATTAAGCTTGCTAAAGCTTGCTGATAATGTGGTATGTGATTGTTTATGGGCTTGCATCATTTCGCATTCATGTGCATGGGCCAAGTCGGTGAGAAAGCCATATGACTAGTCCGGAGCGCCTCGGGCCAGGTCGGTGAGAAAGCCATATGACCATGACTTGGGGCCTTAAGTCCTACGGGAGTAGGCACTCCACGGGAGTGGAGCCCTCCACGGGAGTGGAGGTTATGTTCGGACCCTGTATGAAATAGGATGGGGCAATAAGGGTGTCATCGACGGGTGAACCCTTGCTATACCGGTATATGCTACAGAGAAGAGGAGCATCCTGCATTGCATTGCATTGTATCATGTGAGAGTGATTATGAGAATATGGACTATGGTTCAGAGCTGGTGCTGATATGTCACTTTAATGATTTTATGTTCTTTTATATTAATCCCATGTTTACTTGTGTATTTGCTTAATTGTGTAATTGCTGAGATTGACGACGGTTCAGAATTTGTCTTGATGTAGGACAGCTATGGTTCTGCGCACCGTTTTACCCTTTTGTTTATTTATGGATTTGCTGAGTCTTGGTGAGTGGGTGGCTTATTTAATTGTTAGTTGCCCAAAACTCTTTTGGGTCAAGCGTAAATGGTGTACCCTTCTTTGACATGTTTTTTTCGTTTTGGATATGTCAGGCATTAGTTAGAGCATAGCTTTGAGAAGTTGGGAAGGACCCTGAGGGTGATAAAGGATTAGATTAGGAGAAATTCATAAACTTAGTTGTTTAAGCACACCTTTACTGGTGTTTCTAATTTTAGGGACAAATAGAATGTATATAAGGTTAATGTGAACGAGAGGTTTACCTGAGCAAGTAAATAAGCAGCGAAATGGGATTAATACGCTTAACAACAAAGATGTGATATTATTTCGTGTTTATCATTTCATTATGTACTTGCTGAGGTGTTGAACTCACGCTTGTTTTCTTATTTTTTTAGGTGAGAGGTGAAGCTGTCATCCATGGGCACAGGGGAAGTAGCTTCACACTAACACCCCACTTCTAACAACCAACCACTACCTAAATAATAAGTAGTAGTAGACTGTCGGCGGTTGAGAGTGCGGGACCCCCAGGCGCCGAGCTTACTTGTTAAGTGTAAGGATCAACCGATCTCTTTCCTGCAGCCTCGGGGGCTTTCGAGAAGACGAACTTGATCAGGCAACCATCAACGGGAGGCACAAGTGATTTAGGCTAGTTCGGGCCCCTCGTGGGGAGGTAATAGCCCTACGCCCAGTGATGTCTATAGGTGATTTCGGGAGGATTACTGAGAGAGTCCCGGGCCTTGCCGGACCAAGGAGGGGGACTGAGTTTTCTAAGTGAGAAGATAAGCTTCGGCCTTATGGTTGTCCTAGCCGGAGCTCCTACGGTGTGTGTGATTTCTAGCGGCTAAACTTTACATGTGCAACGACGGGGTCTATTTATACATGGGTGTAATTAGTATTCTAATGGGCATGGCGCCCTATTGTCCGACGGTCCGAAGCTTGTCTTCGTTTTGCGTCATCGTCATCATTCATGTTTACGGGAAAACGGTATGGGAACAGTGTTACAAGACGCGAGTTGGTGGCCGCAGTCTGCTACGGCTCGACGGGACGTAGCGGTCTTCGATGGCGCCAGGGCATTTAATGCAGCAGACGAGAGGGCCTGTACCCGGCCGAGGATGGGGCGACCCGGACTTCGGTCCGGGCAAGATCAGGCGCGCCCGAGCCCGAGCAAGGACTCCCTCGCTCGGGGGAGGCTAGCGTTTTCGCCCTGAGAGAGTGTTGTCAAGAACGTCCCTCCAGGTCCCCGTCATCTAGGCCCCGAGCCTTGAGTGGGGGACCGGTCGGGTCCCCTCTCGAGGCTTCGAACGGTGCACTGAAAGCTTGGAGGCCAGACGTTCGGACAGGACCAAGGCATTGCTCGATCAGCCGAGCAAGGGCTATTTGAGCAGGACTTCAGATTGGCCGAGCAAAAGTTGACCCGAGCAGAGCTTTGGGTTAGCCGAGCAAAGGCCACCCGAGCAGACCTTCGAGTTAGCCGAGCAAAGGCCACCCGAGCAGAACTTCGGGTTTGCCGAGCAAGGGCCACCCGAGCAGAACTTCGGGTTAGCCGTGCAAAAGCCACCCGAGCAAAACTTCGGGTTTGCCGAGCAAAGGCCACCCGAGCAGAACTTCGTGGCAGAACTTCGGGTTTGCCGAGCAAGGGCCACCCGAGCAGAATTTCGGGTTAGCCGTGCAAAAGCCACCCGAGCAGAACTTCGGGTTTACCGAGCAAGGGCCACCCGGCGAACCGGGTTAGCTGCGGAGGCCGCCGGCGAAATTCAAACGTTGGTCTTCCAACGGTTACTTCCTTAATGAGTGGGTTAGCGGTTTTAAAGCGGCGTGGCGTGACGCGTCGCCCGATTCGAGATTTCTAGGACGGTTTCTTTAGCGGGAAGGGGATAAAAAACCGCCGTTCCTTTCCCATCGGTACGCTGCCTCCTTTCCTTTCTTCTCCCTTGCCTTCTTCTTCTGCCGTCTTCTTCCTTTGTCTTCTACCTCCGCCGCCTTCTTCCTTTGTCTTCTCTACCCGATGGCGAAGTTCGTTCCCTCGCGAACTACTGCCGCGCGCCTGGAGGACCTCGAGGCGTAGGGCCACCTTGACCCTAGGTCTTGGCGCGTTCCTGACGGCGAGGTCCTCCCGGCGCCGGCGGAAGATGAGTTCGTGAGTTGCGAACTCTATGCCATCAATGAGCTCCGTGCTCTGGAGTCGGAGTTCCTAGCCGCGGTCCTTGCCATTGCGGCCTGGAAGTCACGAACCTCCACCCTAACTCCATCCTCATCTTAAATCTCTTTTCCCATCTCTGCGAGGGCTTCGTCGGCGTACCGCCGACGGTAAGCTTGTTTCCTCATTTCTACATGCTCCATCGTACCGGGGGGTCGTCGGCGGTGGGGTGCACGTACTTTCGACTGCGAGCTCGCAGCTGTACGCGTACCCTCCGTTCGCACTGAAGGACTCCGTCGCCGGCTAGGCGGAGCGGTGGTTCTACGCGAAGAAGGGGGCGGACTGCGGACTCCACTTTCGGAATGCACAGCCGGAGAAGAAGGACCTTCCCCAACCGCGCGTGGAGCCAGAGGAGGAGAAGGTCCTGGATACCATCCAGGTGTTGAGTGACAGTGGCTTGACCGGGCAGGTTATTGCCCGGGACTTCTTCAGGAATCGGGTGTCTCCTCTGCGGTGTCGGGAGCACCCTTTCTTCGAGATTGTCGGCTGGAGCGACATCACCCGTGAGGCGAACACCGGTAGGTTTTCTTGCTCGGATTGCTGCTTCATCGGGGTCGCCTTTACTAACTGCCAGGCTTCTGAAGCTCCGAACGACCGGTGGGTGGACGAGCGAGTGGCGGAGCTCTTCGCCCTAGGGAAGGAGGAAAACCCGGACTTAGGCAGGAGAGGACCGAAGAACGTCCTCGACCGCTCGGAGCAGGTACATTCCTCGTCAATCTTTATGTTCGGACGGGATCGGCCCTTGTTCTAACCGGCCCCTCCTTATTCCAGGACCGGGCTGCCCTGGAGGCCGTGCTGGTGGCCGAGCAGCCGGCCAAGGCAAAGGGGAAGCGGCCTCTGAAGAAGAAGGTCGCCTCGAAAAAGAAGAGGGGGGCCTCGCGGATGTCCGACGACGACGAAGAGCCTCGGCCGAAGCGACCGCAGCGCGGGGCTCCCTCGGTGGGTGGTTCTAGCGGACATGCCCCCCGCCGGTCCGGGGTGCGTGTACCGCCGAGGCACAACCCGCCGCGGCCTCACCTGGAGTACGCGGACCAGGTACAAGAACTGTCCGCCTGGTTCGCGCAATACTCTCGGGATTATCCCGACCACACTGCATGGTTGTTGCAGACCGCGGCCGACCTTCGCCGAGTCGAACGGCGGGCTCAGCGGGAGAAGGACGCCCGAGGGAGAGCCCGGGCAGACCTGGACCGGGCGGGGGCGGCGTTCTCCTCATGGCTTAAGGGCCCGAGGGACGCTGCCCCTGGGGCGGCGCTCGAGGAAGATCTCAGGGGCTTCCTTCGGTGGACGAAGGAGCACCATCCGGAATGGCTCGAGGCGGCGGGCCTTGCCCGGACGGGTGCTGGCCCGAGTAGAGCGGAGGAGGTTGCCTCTCCATCGCCAGGGAGGATGGAGGGCCCCTCGAGCCAGGCGGGGGCGCGCGAGGAACCCCAGGCGGAGGATGTCGATGACAGGCAAGGTTCGGGGGACGCCGAGGAAGAGGGTAAGTTTTCCCGATCCGACCTTTTCCCTGTCCGGCCGCGTGTTACCGCGGTCTTAATTTTTTGTCTTTTCGAACATAGTCAGGGGCCTGTGGGGGAGAAGACCCCCCGCGCCCATGACGGAAGCGAGGGCTAGGGTCTTGGTTGAGGAGGCACTTCAAACCGCAGCGTCCCGCATTATTGCAGATCTAGCGGCGATGATCTTGGCAGAGCCGACCATGGGGGAGGGATCGGCCGAGCGGAATGGCGGGGAGGAGTCCGAACAGGACTCAAAAGACTCCGCTCCGCTGGTGCTCAGGCATCGAAGCGAGTTGACACCGAGCGGCGACGCGGCCGCTCCCCTGGGGGACGAGGAGCAGATCCTGGGCAGCCCTCCTGCTCAGGCCGTGGCTCGGAGCGACGTTGCGCAGTCTCCGGGCTTGGAGGCGCCCTGTGGCGAAGTCGTGGGGCATCGCCAAGGCGACCCCGTGGAGGGGGCAGCCGTTTTGGCGGAAGCGGTCGAGGCGGCCCAGCCCCCGAGCTCGAAGGGAGCTTTGGCTGGGAACGTAGTGGAGGTGGTCGGAGCGGCCCAGCTCCCGAGCACGGAGGATGCTCGGGTCGAGGACGCGGAGGAAGAGACGGTCCAGGTGGCCCGGTCCTTGAGCTCGGATGATGCTCGGGCCGGGGCTTCAGAGGGGGAGCCAGCCGTTTCTTCAAGTTCGGGTGATGCCCGGGTCGGCCCTTGGCTCGGGCTAAGGGTGCTACTCGAGCGCCATCGCCATGAGGTAAAGTTTCCTTTTTGAACAGTTTTTTGACCGGGGTGTTTTACTGACGCGCTCTTTTATTTTGCTTGTAGTTGGCTGCCGTCATGAATGATCGGGCTGTGAGCATAGAGGCTCGGTGCCGGGCCAAGGTGACGACGATGCGCTCCGAGCTAGGCGAAGTCCAAACGGAGCTCGCCTGGGTCCGGAATGAACTCGAGCATGCTCTGGAGTATGCTCGGGGTCTTGAAGAATACCGGTCCTAGGAAGAGCTCGGCGGGTCCGCAAGGAGCTCGAGGAGGGAGGCGTGGCTTGGCGGAGGCCGAGAAGGTGGCGAAGCCAAGAGATCCGGCCAGGCGTGAGGCCCGGATCGAGGTTCTCGGCTTCGGAGCCGTCTTGAAGATGTGGAGGCGGAGCTTCAAGCTCTGAAGAGTAGATCTAGGGGCTAGTGTGTGTGGTGTTACATGTGTTTGTAACAGACACTCTTATTTAATACAAGGTGCTTTTCTATGTTTCTCTCTTATTATGCATGCTTACATAATCTTGGAAAAAATAGGTATACCACTACTCGCTGCCACCTACCCATCCAACCCCCTCGTGTGGCCGAGTCTTTGCCCCTGGGTGCGAGCAAAAGACCGGGCACACGAAGTAGCCGAGTAGCCGGGCAGCCGAGGATGCGTGAAAAAGACAATGTCCAGCCCCCTCGTGTGACCGAGTCTTTGCCCCTAGTTGCGAGCAAAAGACCGGCACACGGCGAAGCTAGGCGTACCGAGGATACATAAAAAAGGCGGTGTCCGATCCCTCGTGTGGTCGAAGTCTTTGTCACGATTGCGAGCAAAAAGACCGGCAGACGAAAAGCCGGCGGCCGAGGATCGTGAAAAAAGGCAATATCGGCCCCTCGTGTGGCGAGTCTTTGCCTCGATTGCGAAAGCAAAAGACCGGCACAATGGCGAAGGCGGCGAAAAGATGTGAAAAAAGGCAATGTCCAGCCTCCTCGTGTGGCTGAGTCTTTGCCCCTGATTGCGAGCAAAAGACTAGGTACACGAAGTCGCCGCGAGTTCGAGTTGCTAATTTCGGATTTCGATTGGGTCTCGGGATCGAAGTCTGCGAGGCACCGCCGAGAACTTGCCGGGGCGATGTGTTATCGGCTTATCTGAGCAATGAGATTTCAGGGCCGGGCGCATTTTCAGATCCGTCGGCTGCTTTAGAAATCGGTTGAAGAACAAGGACTCGCGTTTGGGCGGGACAGGAAGAGAAGACCGAACAACTTGGGTTAAAAAGAACTTGGATTGCCATTTTCCCTTTATTTAACAGGCTCAGGAATTTCGAGGAGAAGTCATTCGAAGATTCCTTGGTTAAATAAAGAGGGATAGGCTGGAAAAAGGGAAGTTAAGCATGGAACCTGCGTAGCTGGGCGATGTTCCATGAGCTGCTGAGAACTCGTCCGTCCAGGAAGGCGAGGCGGACAGCCCCCGGGCGTGAAGACGAGACGACCGTAAATGGACCCTCCCACCTGGGGGTTAGCTTGTTGGCGCGCGACAAGTCTTGGACGCATCGTAGAACCAAGTTGCCGTTTTGCTGGGTCCTTGGTCGGATTGACCGGGCAGCGTGCCTGCGTAGAGCTTGCAAGTAGGCCGCCGATCTGATGAGGGCTTGCTCGCGCTTTTCCTCGGATAGGTCGAGATCGAGCAACCTGCTCTGGTGGTCGTCAGCCGTTTCCGCGAGGTCCATGCTAGGCGACCTCAGAGTTATTTCGGTCGGAAGCATGGCCTCGGTGCCATATACAAGCCGAAAGGGCGTTTCGCCCGTGGCTCTGCTGGGGTGGTGCGGACAGCCCACAAGACGGAAAGAAGTTCATCGACCCAGCTTTGCCGTAGTTTAGTGAGCCGGTCGAAGACCCGCTTCTTGATTCCTTGAAGGATTTGCCGTTGGCTCGCTTCGGCGACCCGTTGCTCGTGGGTGAGCCAAAGAGCGGCAAATCTTGGTGCCAACGTCTTCGCAATATTCTTGGAATAATTCGCTGGTGAACTGAGTTCCATTGTCCATGATCAGTCGGATGGGAACGCCAAACCGCGTGACCACGTTATTGCGGAAGAATTTCTTGGCCGCCTGGGCCGTAATGCTGGAGACCGGCTCAACCTCTATCCACTTAGTCAACGTATCAATGGCGACGAAGAGGTACGCGCATCCCTTCGTCCCTCTGGGGAATGGACCCAGGATGTCCAGCCCTCAGGTAGAGAATGGCCAGGTGAGGGGAATGGTTTGAAGGCGTGGGCGGTTGGTGCACTGCGGGCATGGAATTGGCATGCCGGCAAGTGGCGGCGATCTCGCGGCGTCGCCCGGCAGAGTCAGGCCAATAGTAGCCTATCCTGAAGGCCTTACCGACGAGTGTTCTGTAGGAGGAATGAGCCCCGCAGATACCCTCGTGTAAGTCTTTTACCAGGAATTTCCCCTCTTCCTGGGAGATGCACTTAGAGAGAACTCCGAGCGCGCCTCTCCGGTACAGGGCACCCTCTACTAGCCTGTATAGCGGAGCTCTCCTGATAAGCCGGGATTTCTCGGCTTCATCCTCGGGCAATGTCCCGTGCGCCAAGAACTGGATGAATGGCGTCATCCAGGTGGCGCTTTGCTCGAGGAGGGAGATGTTGCCGTGCGTCTCATCTGCCTCTTCTCCGGACGGAATAGAGGGCTTTAGTAGGTGCTCGACGAGCACCCCCGTCGGGACGGGTTCTTGTGAGGTGCCCAACTTGGCAAGTTGGTTGGCTAGGGTATTTGCTCTCCTGGGCACGTAAAGAACTTCGAAATTCTTGAAGTTCCTTTCCAACTTCCTCACCTCGACCAGGTAACGCGTCATTGAGTCATCGGAGCACTGAAACTCCTTGTTAACATGATTTACGACCAACCGTGAATCCCTTTCCGATCGATCGTCGGACTCAGCCTTGAGCATGCGAGTCGGCCAAGAGGCCGTACTCGCCACGTTGTTGGTCGTGGCGAAGTGCGCTTGTATGGCGTATTGGAGTTGCTCCTTGTGGAGAGATCAAAACAACTCCGGCCCGGCGTTCAAAGGGCGCGAGCCGTCAAGAACATTGTCGAGAGGGTTCTTTGACGCGCTCGGCTTCTTGTTCAGTCGGGGGGGGATTCGTCCATTCCGCCACAAAATCCGCCAGTATTTGGGACTTGATCGCTGTCTGGGCAGCGAACTTGAGGTCGAACTCAGCTAGTTCGACTGCCCATTTGGCGATGCGCCCGTAGGCGTCTGGGTTCCTGAGAACCTCCCTTAGTGGGAAACTGGTCAGAATCGTGATCGGGTGTGCTAAGAAGTAGTGGTGGAGCTTCTTAAAAGCCATTAGGAGGGCGTATAGAAGCTTTTGGACCTCAGGGTAACGCTCCTTTGGTCCATGAAGCACCTCGCTCACGTAGTATATAGGCCGCTAACTCCTCTCGCGCTCGGCCACGAGCACGGCACTCACTGCTTGGGGAGAGGCCGCTAGGTAAAGCAGCAGAGGCTCCTGCTCCTTCGGGGTGACTAGGACGGGCGGGCTCGACAGGTACTTCTTGAGTTCCTTGAAGGCATTGTTGGCTTCCTCGGTCCAAACGAAGCCGTCGTGCTTGCACAGGGCTTTGAAGAAGGGTAGTTCGCGCTCACCTAGCCGGGAAATGAAGCGGCTAAGAGCCGCCATCCGACCAGTGAGTGATTGGACCTCCTTTACGCTCGAGGGAGCCTGCATTTTCTCAATGGCTTCGATCTTTTTCGGGTTCGCGCCAATGCCCGACGACCCGATTACGTACCCGAGCACCATGCCCGTGCGCACACCGAAAACACATCTCTCCGGATTTAGTTTTATCCGATGTTTTCTTATATTACAAAAGGTTTTCTCGAGGTCCCGGATATGAGCCTCAGCTAAAGTACTTTTGACGACTATGTCGTCTACATAGACTTCCAGGTTCCGCCCGATCTGGTCCGGAAAGGTCCTTTGCATCAGGTGCTGGAAAGTGGCCCCTGCATTTTTCAGACCGAAGGACATGGTCGTGTAGCAGAAGGTGCCGAAGGGGGTGATGATGGCAGTTTTCTCTTCATCCTCCCGTGACAGGCTGATCTGGTGGTACCCGGAGTACGCGTCCAGAAACCTCATCAGCTGGGCTTCCGTGGTTGCGTCGACCAATTGGTCTATGCGAGGGAGAGGGAAGTTGTCCTTCGGGCACGAGCTGTTGATGTTGGTGTGATCAACGCACATCCGCCATTTCCCGTTCTTCTTTCTGACCACGACTGGGTTCGCCAACCAGTCGGAGTGCTCGACCTCACGAATGAAGCCGGCCTTCAATAGCTTGTCCAGCTGCTTCTTGATGATATCGGCCTTCCATTGCGGGAACCTCCTCAGTGCTTGACGCACTGGTTTCTTACCAGGCTGGACCGCCAGCCTGTGCTCGATCACCTCCCTTGGGACCCCGGGCATATCGGATGGCTCCCACGCGAAGACGTCCGTGTTTGCCCGGAGGAAGGTGACGAGCTCGCTTTCCTATTTTGGGTCCAGGGCGGCCCCGACATGGACCACCTTGGATGGATCCTCGTCGGAGACCGGGATGTGCTTCGTCTGCTCCTGGGGCTGGAGAACCACCTTGGGCCGAGCGGATTTGCAGGAGTCTTGCTCGGGCCCACGCTCCGAGAGCTGGCCGACTAGGGCCAGCACCATCTCATCATATTCTAGGGCAGCCTTGTGACTGCCCTTGACGGTGATTACCCCTTTTGGCCTCGGGAGCTTGAGGCAGTGGTACGCATGATGCGTGGCTGCCATGAACTTCACGAGAGCCGGCCTGCCGAGGATGGCGTTGTAGGCCGATTCAAAGTCAACTACCTCGAAGGTGACCAGCTCAGTCCGGAAATTGCTCAGGCTGCTGAAGGTCACGGGTAGGACGATCTGCCCCAGCGGGGTCATAGACGTGCCTGGGATAATGCCATGAAAGGGCATGGCAATATCCTTGATCTTGGATCGGGGTATTTGCATCTCGTCCAAGACCCGGGCAGATATCAAGTCCAGAGCGCTCCCTCCGTCGATGAGAACTCGCACGACCCTCGTGTTACTGATGGTCGGGCAGAGCACGAGGGGGAGCATCTGAGGCTTGGTCATTCCCGAGGGACAATCTTCCCGGGAGAAAGAGACGGTTGTTTCCGACCATCGGAGGTGTTCGGGGGCCGAGCCGCCTCGGTCTATGCGGCAAACCTCGCGCGCCGCGGCCTTCAGCTCCCGGCGGGAGGAGTAGGCCGCGGATCCCCCGAATATCACCGTGATGTAGTGACTCGGCTCGTGGTATTCCTCGCCCTCCCGGTCCTGTGGGTCGGAATGTGGATCGGATTACCGGTCAGAGCCGTCCTTCCCGGTATCCAGAAGGGCGGGCATGGGGCCCCGGCCGTTGAAGAAATCCTCGAGCCGAGCAACCCAGGTACGGCAATTGCGGAGATCATGCCCGTGCACCTGGTGCAATGGACAGAAACGGCTGTTCGAGGGGGTCTGAGGCCCGCGTCTCTGTCCGGAGTTGCTCGGTCGTTGACCGCCCACCTTGCCCGGGGAAGGGCGAGATTTCTTGGGTCTCGGCGTCTGGAGCGGAGACGACTGCTCCGTGATGGCAGCCACCATTTTGGCCGCCTTTGCTTTTTTCTTCTTCTTGGCCTTCTTGTCAGATTTTTTTCTTGTCCGAAGACTCCATGCCTGGCTGCGGGGGCGCCTGGCCAGACCCAAGAAGCCGCTTTCGCTCCACGGCTTCCTTGGCGTTGATGTAGCGTTCTGCCGCCTGAAAAAGCTCGCTGGCTGAGGAGCCAGAGTATATCTCGAGATCTTGGGTGAAGCGGACGTTCTTGACGCCTTCGGTGAAAGCTTCAACGACCGCTTCGTCCGGGATGATCGGAATCGTGTTCCGTACCCGGATGAACCTCCGGACATAGTCACGTAAGCTCTCATCATCCATCTGGACCACCCATTTGTGGTCCTGCGGTCTCCCCGGGGGAGGACAGCACCCCTGAAAGTTCGCCCGCAGGGCATCACAAAGCTGTGCCTAGCTGTGAATGGAGCCTTCCCGCTGGTTGAAGAGCCATGTGCGAGCAGGCCCTTCCAATATGGCGGGGAAATAGTTTACCATCACACCTTCATCACCGCCCGCGGCCGTGATGGTGGTAGCATACACCGAGAGGAATTCGTCCAGGTTCTGAGTCCCGTCGAACCGCTCGATGTGGCCCGGTTTGAACTTGGGTGGCCACGCCGCGCTCCGTAGCACGCGGGAGAAGGCGGGGCACCCGTGGCCCACCCGGGCGTCGTGCCCGCGAGCATCACGACCCTCGTGCCCCCGGAGAGGGCCGAGGCCCGAGAAGACGTCGCCGCGCCGAGTATCCGGGGTACCCGATAGGGTTCCGCCCTGGTTGGTGCGGGGATGGCGCTCGTCGTGAGCGCCTCTTGCCCTGGACTCGGGATGACCCCGTTCCCGGGCGGAATCGTGGGTCGAGCCGCTGTTGTGGCGATGCTCGCTTCGCCGACCATCGATCGAAGGACGATCATTACGTCGTCGGGATGACTTGTCATTCCTTCGTCGATCAAGGTCTCGGCGAAGGTCGTGACGAGAGTAGCTACCCCTTGGGGTTCGGCTCTCCCGGGAAGTACTCCGGGAGTTGGCGGCGTGAGGAAGGTCGCCGCCAATCGCTTCCAGCTGCCACGGCGACGCTTAGCTCGGCGGTTCGGTCGGTTCGCCGAGGTCGCGCACCACATGTGCCAAGGCCCGAAGGCGCTGGCGGCTCCTGCCGATCGGATCGGACGAGCGAGACGGAGGCGGGGACCCCGGACGTGGCAAACGGGGAGTTGGCCGGGTGCTTGGCCCCGGATCGTCGCGGTGGGTCGCCAAAGCTCAGTCGATCGAGCTGGCCAGCCATTCCCGCACAGCTTCCAGGCGGCGACGCGACTCGTCCTCCTGAGCCACGAGAGCAGGGACGTCGTCGGTATCTGCCATGTCGATTTCTCGCGGGAACACCGGACAAGACGGTGTCATGACCGTGTCGCCGCGGGAAACGGTCTCATGGTCGGATTCATACGGAATGTCGGGGATGTCGACCCCTCGTATGAACCGACGCCTTCGCATGTTGCGGGTATCTCCTGTTCCGGTAATTCTCGGAACCGAAGGGGCTCGGGAACGTACTCCGAGCCCGTTTCACCCGCGGGGCGGCAGACATCCATGGGGGAGGGAGACTCCGCCACGGTGTGTTCTTCCGGATCGATGATCCGGGCGACCTCGGTATCGGACCAGTACTCATCGAGGTCGTCGAAGCGGATATCTTGGTTGTCCTGAGAGTTCGCCATTCTCAAGGACCCTTGCTTGCAGAAGCTAATCGATGATCCCCACGGACGGCGCCAGCTGTCGGCGGTTGAGAGTACGGGATCCCCAGGCGCCGAGCTTACTTGTTGAGTGTAAGGATCAACCGATCTCTTTCCTGCAACCTCGGGGGCTTTCGAGAAGACGAACTTGATCAGGCAACCATCAACGGGAGGCACAAGTGATTTAGGCTGGTTCGGGCCCCTCGTGGGGAGGTAATAGCCCTACGTCCAGTGATGTCTGTAGGTGATTTCGGGGGGATTACAGAGAGAGTCCCGGGCCTTGCCGGACCAAGGAGGGGGACCGAGTTTTCTCTGATGGGAAGATGAGCTTCGGCCTTATGGTTGTCCTAGCCGGAGCTCCTACGGTGTGTGTGATTTCTAGCAGCTAAACTTTACATGTGCAGCGACGGGGTCTATTTATACATGGGTGTAATTAGTATTCTAATGGGCACGGCGCCCTATTGTCCGGCGGTCCGAAGCTTGTCTTCGTTTTGCGTCATCGTCATCATTCATGTTTACGGGAAAACGATATGGGAACAGTGTTACAAGACGCGAGTTGGTGGCCACAGTCTGCTGCGGCTCGACGGGACGTAGCGGTTTTCGACGGCGCCAGGGCATTTAATGCAGCAGACAAGAGGGCCTGTACCCAGCCGGGGATGGGGCAACCCGGACTTCGGTCCGGGCAAGATCAGGCACGCCCGAGCCCGAGCAAGGACTCCCTCGCTCGGGGAGCCAGCGTTTTCGCCCTGAGAGAGTGCTGTCAAGAACGTCCCGCCAGATCCCCCGTCACAGACTATTTTAGAAATAATGCTATCTTGTTGTAAGTGTGGTTTGAGTTGTGGTCGTGGTATCCTTATCTATGGTTGTCTCCAATGTGCACTAGGGGTCAAGGTAAGATGCTTTGGTTGTGGCCTTGCATGGTGGCAAGGCTGGTGCCCGATGTGGTCTATGGTTTGAAATATGATGTATGGTGGATGGGTGTGGGCAAACTATGATATTATGTTATATGTGATAAATTGTCTCTTTTGTCTGCTGTGTGGATGTCCAGATTTTAGGGGAAGTGCTGTCGAAATTTCGTATTTTTTAGGGTGTTAGTAGCATCTTGGGCCTCGGTTAGGCCGGGGTGTTACAGTTGGTATCAGAGTGGGCTTTAGGTCCGTTATGGGTGAATTAATGGGATAAAATTAATATACAACATAAAACTTTGATTTAGTGAGGTTGACTTAATTAATCAAGACCTGACACACTTATGCACAATAGGATGGGTATGGGGCTGCATTGCATTTACGATTGTAAATTCTGATGCTATTAATAATCTATGTTTTGATTATGCTGGTCGTGGTCTAATTATATAGACTATTGACAATGAGTTCGATGTTATGTCTTTAGGGGTTGTTTTCTAATCTTGTTGCTGCTTTGGTCTAGGGTTATGATCTAAGGGTTCGTTTCTTATCTTTTCTGGGTTATCCTGCTGCCGCTTTGATTTAGGGCTAATTTTAGATGCTCTTGTTAATATATCTTGAAGCTGTGCTTGTTCTTGTCAAAATCTCTCGAAGTTGTGTGTAGATGCTTTTGCCTCGATTTGGGGGTTTTGATCAATTAATTTGGTTAGTAGTCAGTCTTTGGACATGAGATGAAATGGAATTGATCAAAGGTTGTGTGGTTTGGATTCATCTTTGCGGCAAGTCGTTATCATTGAGATACGATCTTTATTAGGGTACTTACCTTTTGTGGCTAGATTTGTCAAATTATTTGAAGGTTTTGTCGGATTATTCGAAGGATACTTGAAGTTGTCAGATTACAACTTGGTTTCCTTAATGTGTTATGTCGTAAAGTTTGTGATAGAAATGAAGGTGCTTCCTTGGGTAGTTTTTGTATGGTTCAGATGCTTTTGGTCATATAGTTCTTTAATTTCACCTTCTTGGTCAGTTTGATCTAAGGTAAAAGGTTCTCCTGAGTTATTTGCTTTACGAGCTGAGAAGAGTTTCCTTTGCTAAGTTGTAGCTCCTATTTGTTTCTCAATTGGGATATTAAGGTGTTCTGCCAGATTGTAGTATGCTCACCCATTGTAACATCCTTATTTTCAAAAACTAAAAATCATCGTGCATCATGCAATTTCATTTTAATGAATTTCACTAGAATTTAAAACTTTTGAAAATAAGTATGTTACAATAACTTTTGAGTTTACAAATCAAATAATTTGGTTTCCTTAGTAAAAGAAGAGTTTTAAATGAGATTTGCTAAGGGTTTAACCCTAACTTTTAAAACATATTTAATTGCAAAGGTGTTTGTTTTTAAATGAGATTTTTAAATCTTGCCAAAGTCCGTTTTAAAGATCCTAGCTCTAAAACAAAAAGGCTTTAGAAATTTTTCTTTTCATATCAAACAGGTGTTTGGTAAAGTAGAATGTTCCCATCAATAAATTTATTTTGATTTATTTTTGAACTTAAGTGGAAACATAGATTTCCAGGACTAACCGCCTTGGTAAATTATGTTTTCAAGAATTTTAAAATCTTTGTTTGAAAATCTTTTGAAAAGCAAAAGCATGGCGTCATTGCATGCGATTTAAACGATTTTAAAATTCTTTTGGATAATGTGCATGTTACTACGTTTAATTTCCTAAAACCCTAATTAAAAAGATTTGCTTTTAAAGTATTATTTGCAAATTATTTACTAAAAGCCTATTATGATGATTGGTAAACTTTGTCATTTCAACACTTTGTCATTTCAACTTAGATCTTTGAAACAACAAATTAAAATTTTCATCCAAATAAAAAATTTAAATTACAAACTAAGTGGTTAATTAAACAAATTATTAATTTTCCTATTTAAACCCTACCTACTTTCTCTCTCTTAAACCCTTCTCTCTCTATGACAAGTGGGTCCCTCCCCCTTGTCACTCTCTCCTTTCTCTCTCCACACCCATCTCTCACTGACATCCTCTCCTCTCACACACTCTCACGTGCACCCTTTTTCCCTCACCGCCTCCCTCTCACTTCTCTCTCTCTCCCGTGCTCACACCTCTCCCCCCCTCCGTGGTGTCTCCTCCTTGAGCAACCTGCCCCGTGGTGGCTTGCTTCTGCCTCCCCTCCCACGCGTCCCCCTTTCTCTGCCGCACGCCAGCTTCCTCGGCCGTTTTCCTTCTTCCCTGTCCTTCCTCCCACTCTCCTCCTTCTTCCTCCTTCACTGTCTCCCTCCACCGCCAGGTACGTCTCGTCCCACGGCCGATCCTTCCCATCACCTCCCTTCCATCACCCTCCCCTTCTCGTTTTGCTAGGCCGCCACCCTCGCCGTCGCTCGGAGCCACCGGAACACGACGCCGATCGCTCCAAGCCGAAGTTCGCCGGCGACCTCCTCCCCACGCGATTCGCCGTCATAGCTCGGTAATTTCCCTCATCGTCCCTCCCATTCTCTTCCCCGTGACCCGCTCCACCTTTCCCACCCCCTCCCGCGACCCAATTTTTGCCCGCCGCCCAACCGCCACGCCGCCTTCTTCCTCCACGCCGGCTGCACGTCGCCAAACCACCTCGGTGCGTCTCCGGCCCAACTGCCGCCACCATTAGCCTCCACATGCCGCCTAGATGCTCACCGACCCCGACATTGCCGCCGTCGCGCCGCCGGTGAGCTCCCCGCTGCCATGGTCCTCATGCCGCTGCCGCCGCACGTCGACAAGCCTCCTTAGGCGTCCCTGGGACAAGCCGCCACCGCCATTAGCTTTCTCACCGCCAAGATGCTTTCACCACCACCGCCCTCGCCGCCGCCGCGCGCCGCTGCCGCCGCCGCCGCGCCGCCGCTTCCTTGATCGCGCCATATGCAACGCGCCCGCGTCGCCTAGGTCTAAGCAGCGCCGCTGCCTCACTCGATGTTTGCCGCCAAACTCCGCCAAGAGCCGCCTTAGTCCCTCTCCTTCTCTCTCGCGGAGCTCGCCATCGACCGATCGCCGCCGTGGGACCCCGACGCCGCCTCCCTACTCCCACCCGCTGACGGAGGGCCTCGCTGGTCAGCCCCTGCGGTCGGCCCTCTTATGCAAGACGCTGTGGCCAATTGGGCCGGCCCACGCTGCACCGCCGGCCCACCTCCTCCTTCCCCTCATTTCTTTTCATTTCCAGATTTTGCTTCATGTTGTTAATTGCATATAAATTCGTAGAAAATTCAGAAAAATGTGAAATAAATTTTATTAGGTTCATAAAATCCTATATTATTTTTAGGTGCTGTTTATTTACATATTTCTGTTAATTTTAATTTTTAATAATTATCTTAGTGTTTAAACTTGTAGGAATTTTATAAAATAAAATATAGATCCAAAAATATCAAAACTTGTTTTCTGAAGTTAGATATATTGTGATCTAATTTCTTTACTGTTTAGTAAATTTTTGAAAATTATTTATAATTAATTCTCTTTTGCACCTTTAATATTGAACTTACGAAAACCATAACTAATTATAGGGATTTTCAAAAATGATGAAATTAATTGAAGGAGTTTTACAAAATTATGTGGTACTGTTTTGTATTGTTTTCATTCACTCTCACATCATGTCGTGCATGCATCGCTTGTTGTGTATGTGGTTCTTATTGCCGTTTCTTTTAAACGTTAGATCCGTCCGCCGAAGGAATTGCCGGCGATCAGTCCAACTACCCGGATCAAGGCAAGTCAATGTGCCATGTTGCTATTACCCAATTTTCATAATTATTTTATTAGATTTTGCAAAAACCTAGATGCTAATTAAAAGTTAAAAACAATATTTAAGCTAATATGTAGATAATGTCCCATATGAATAATATACATCGCTAACATCATCAACCCTAGCTAATTAATATTATTTAATCTTGCTGCCATCCTTGTTTAGTAATTTTTACATTACATGTTTAGCAATTGCAATCTAGAGACTTACTTTTGTGTTCAACCCCGACAAAAACTTGATTGCAAATTGAATGGCCGGTAGTGGGTGCTACCGTGTCGAGAATTGTGTGTAGGGATAGTGGGTGCTATCCCGGGCTTTTTAAATGGTTTTCCAATCGGGATGGATGGTTGCGAGGTGGTTTGCATCTGCTTTCGGTGGCGAGATGCTCGAGATTGGGTTGGTGGTGGACCATACCCTTTTGGCTTAAGGACCGATTCTTTGTGGTACTTAGACTAGTTCAACAAGGCGACCATTGAGTGCTGTATGGGGTGTCTGGTTGAGTACCCTTCGGACTCTTAGTCAAGCATTCCTGGTGGAAGTAGGGAGTGGACACTTGGATATGTCCATAGAACAGAACCTTCCTGTGTGGATGGGAGTGGGTATCCAAGTGTGTCCATAGAACAGAACCTACCGGCACAAGAGGAGCATTGGTGTGGAAACCTTAGTGGGAATGCCAAGCTAAGAGAAGGTTGTGGTGAAAGACCTTGTGGTGAGCATTTTTCCTTTGGGTGATTCATAGGAAAAACCACCTCTCGTGGGTAAAGCGTACGACCTCTGCAGAGTGAAAACTTTCATGAAAGCCTTGCCCAATGGTTAAGGGTGAACTACGAAAGATGCCTCACTGTAGCTTTGTAAAATTCTCTTCTTCCTCTCTGTGTTTCGGGTTGTTGCTCTGCAATCGGTGTTGCATGGGCGTGATTGTTATCATGGTGGGTGCCATGGTGGTTTCGGAAAAGCCAGTAGGTGCTGTCTTTTCCAAAGAAAGAATTATACAGTTCAAACTTCAATCTCAAAACCGCTTTCTCAAACTAGGTTTAAAAGTTTGAAACTTAGTTTTATGCAAAGTTACCCCAAACCCCTTGGAACCTGCATAGCATCTAGACATTGGCTTGCAAGTATTTAAAGAATACTGACCTCGAGTTTATACTCTGCCGCTTCATCCCAACGAAAGCGGTGGTGATCGCAGATGGTACCGAGGAGGAGATGTACAAAGACGACGGGTTCGCCGCTGGAGTTCAGGACGAAGAATACTTCGATGCCTAGGATTGCGCTCCTCCAACTCTACTTGTGGGATTGTCATGGTTTCCATCTGGATTTCATGGTTTTATGTTGAGGCCGCTGTTGCCTATGTAAGACTTCCGCTGCTTTAAGGCCTTCGCGCCAGACTTGTAATTTGCACTCTGATGTAATAAATAAATTTATCGGATGGTTATGATCCAAGTTCTGGAATCTGTGTGTACTAGATACTTGATCCAGGGACTAGTACATGTAAAACACAGTAGGGACTCGGCCCCCTTTTCCCGGGTCCCGACACCCATTTCAGTGTGGAGTGTTCTAATTTATGGGTTCAGGGTGTTCTAGTGTTAAGAGTGTTCTAACTTATCAGTTCAAGGTATTGTGGTGTGATATATGATTCCATTTAGGGTATTGCAAGAGAGATCATAGGGGGTAATTGGGTGGATAGGTTATTTGAGTAGTGGCGTTATCGTTGTGTTTCACTTTGCGTACTCTTATTTTCATACCAAGACGGTGTAAAAATTTAATGTTGCCTTCTTCAGTGAGGTTTTCCTAATTATTTAGTTGTGTGCTTGGGTTTTATCTTTGGATGGATTTGCTGTTATAGAAGGGTCGTGAGATTTGTGCGGGTGTCCCTTGAGGGTGGATTTGTTGGACTGGTTATGTGGGAGTCGACCTCGAACTCTTGTTCGTGCCCATGTAACTTTTCCGTGACCCTAATAGTATGAGTGAGTTTGCCTGACCCGTTTAGCCTACGTATCGAGTGCGTGGTATGAGTAACGGATGGCCTGATCAACCATGACGATTACTCATACTAACCACTTCGGTTACGATGGAATATTTGATTTGAAGGTTCCTATTTGGAAGTTCTTGATTAGGTGTTTATTGGGTTAAATAGAAAGTGTGAGCGGTGATGACCCATATCGAGTTCTTGAAGGTTCCTGTCGGTTTTTGTGGCATGACCTTTACTATTTTTTAAAATTTTTGTTACACAATTTGACAATATATATCCATGCAAATCTACACATACTCGTATAAGTCTACACCAAGTTCAAATTAATGTTTTTTTATGAACTTTGCCTCAAATCAAATTTTCTGTTGAATTATGCATTAATTTTGATTTTTTTTTGGCCAAAGTGTTTCTAAATATTAGTGGATGTGGGAGGTGGAGGCTAGGGGAGAAGTTGGCAAGGGAGAATGATGATGGGAAGGAACAAGGGAGAAAGCTCGCTGGCGGTGGGCTGGTGCAATTGGAGTTGGATAAAGAGGGGAGGATAGGAGGAAGAAGAGAGAAGACAAATTATAAAAAAGATTTGAGGAGACTAGAGTGGCAAAAAGGTCTGAGAATGATATATATACAATTTCTAGACTATGGTGGTATATCACAATTTTTTTTTGACTTTTTAAATGCATTTCTGTAAAGTTGCAACTTTGGAGTGGTTCTAAATAACCCTAGGAGAAAAGCACGTGGTTAAGAGAAAAGATTGGGGAGTAAACAAAAAAAAATTGAAAGACTTGATCAAAAAATCGATTTGGGCTACTCTGTGTTATTCCGCGTCATCGATATATACACACAAGCTAAGACAAAAAAAAATATTACCGTAAAATGATGTTGTCATATTAATATAAGAAGATAATCCAATCATCAAGAAGATAGAGATCCATAATGAGAGAGTAACCCTTTGGTAACAGATTTAACAAGTTTAGGGTCTAAAGTTTGTAGTTTTTTAAACCTGGACTTTGTGACCCGGCCGCTGAGGTTTAGAGACCATAATTTACTATTTTCACGTTTAGTTTGTTGGAGTAAATGGCCAAAAGAAAAGCTGCGGGAGTTTTTCCTTCTTTTTGTGAAAGATAAACCGAGGGGTTGTTAGGAGAGAGGGACGGAGAACGTGCTCACTGTTTTTTTTTTCTCATCTAGGTAGTGTTTCTTTCGGCGGTTCTTGCGGTTGGCCATTGCGTTTAAGTTTTAAAATTCAGACCTCCTCGATAAGGACATCGAGGATCAAAAATTATAGAAAAATGGTTTTGAGAGCTTTAAGAAGAAATAGTAAGGCCTCTACAAAATTGGCTACCAAACGTCAAAGCGTTTGAGCATATAAAAATAACAAATTTTAGATTTATAAATGAAACGCAAACGCAAACGCAGAAAAAAAACAATGCCCTAGTACTACTCATCTTCCTACTCCGTCCAAATCCCAAGTTCCCAACCAATCTCTCTGCTTCCGCTTCCGGGAGATGGCGATGGGAGCGGCTGTGCGGGCGGCGGCGGCGGATGCAGTGGTGACCTTCCTCTGGGTGCTCTGCGTCTCCACGCTCGGCGCCTCCACGGCGGTCGTCACCTCCTACCTGAGCCTGCATGAGGGGATTCACTACGCGCTCCTCGTTACCGTCTCCCTCCTCTCCGTCCTCCTCTTCGCCTTTAACCTCCTCTGCGACGCTCTCGGCGGCGCCAGCTTCAACCCCACCGCCGTCGCCGCCTTCTACGCCGCCGGCCTCACCAACCCTGCCGACTCCTCCCTTTTCTCCCTCGCCCTCCGGTTCCCAGCGCAGGTAGGCGACTTCCCTCCCTTCCTCCCTTCCTGCCCTTTTCTCTTTTGTGACTGGTCTGAATAATGCGCCTGCTAGGCCGCCGGCGCCGTGGGCGGAGCTCTGGCGATTTCGGAGCTGATGCCGGCGCAGTACAAGCACATGCTTGGTGGCCCTTCGCTCAAGGTCGATCTCCACATCGGCGCCGTCGCCGAGGGGGTGCTTACCTTCGTCATCACCCTCGCCGTCCTCTGGATCATCGTCAAAGGCCCCCGCAACCCCATCGTCAAGACCTGGATGCTCTCCATCTCCACTGTCTGCCTCGTCCTCTCCGGCGCCGCCTACACCGGCCCGTCCATGAACCCTGCTAATGTCAGTTCCTGTCCTCCTTTTCTTTCTCCTCACCGCTTATATTGATCAATTTTCCTCTCCTACTGCACGCGGTTGCTGTGTTGCGACGCAAAAATTGTTTTTTTTAGTAAGAATAATTCATAGGCACCAACGGTAGTCTAATCGTTTCTTTAACGAGCTGAACGATTGGGACTAGGGAGACCAACTGAGATTTTGGCCAAAAGCATCTTCCTATTTAGGAGAAAAAAGCTGTGATCAAAAAATATTTTGTCTAGTTATATGATAATTCAAAGTTGCTCTCTTAGTTTTCTTGCCACTGCTGTTCCACTGCATTTAGTTCTTATTTTGGGAGAATTCCTTATATGACTCCAAAATTTTGAGCAATCTCAGATCTTAGCAGAGCTGAGGATGCTATGCCAAGTATTACTGAAATTTGAATTCATTGCTGATCTAATTTGAACTGATTTTATATAGCATCATAAAGGAAAAAGTATAGATTACTCCCTTGAACTTTCGGCTTGGTATAGAAGACCCCCTTGAACTCTTAAGCCAGATACAATTCAACCCTAAACTCTTCAAACCAGGTAGAAAACCCCCTCGTAACCAGTGAAAACAGTTTTGGGCTGAGTTGATTCCCAAGTAGGCATAGGTTTTTATGAATCGCATGAAACAGTGACCAAACGGTAATAATGGTGTAAATCGCATGAAAACAGTGTGCAAACAGTGACCAAATAGGCATCGGTTCACTAATTAATTCCTTTGAAATAGACATCGGTTCAGCTCCTAATTCACCCACCAAATTCACCCGACACAACATAATGGTGTAGCAGATGCAGCCACCAAATCACTTGTGCAAGAACGTGCAGTAGCTCTATGCAATTGCACCACACATATGCTATTATTCCTGGTCAAAACCACTTTGACTGTTTCTAGGGGGGTTTTCTAACCGGTTTTGAGAATTCAGGGTTGAATTGTATCTGGTTTAAGAGTTCAAGGGGGTCTTCTATACCAAGCAAAATGTTCAAGGGGGTAATCTATACTTTTTCCCATGATAAATATATATATATATTTTTTTGCCGTTTTTGGTTACATGCATACACTGACTCTTTTAGGATAACAAGCATTCTGGCCATATTTTATTTGTTTTCTGGTAACTAATTTGTGTCAAATGTCATTCACAGGCATTTGGCTGGGCGTATGTTGACAATCGCCACAACACGTGGGAGCAATTCTATGTCTATTGGATATGCCCTTTCATTGGAGCCATTCTCGCTGCATGGATCTTCAGGGCCGTGTTCCCACCACCAGCACCTAAACCTAAGGCCAAGAAAGCATGATGAGCTTAAGAACAAACTTCAACTCATCACTGGTTACAGATGTTGGGTTTGAAGAACCAACATTATTAGCTAGAAGAATACAATGAATAAATTCTTGACTGTATTTAATTACCTCAACCATCCACCTTATTTCAGTTAACGTAATTAATCTGGTAGTTTATTACTGCTCCCTATTTGTTGTTTAATTTTCATTGATGAGTTTAGACTAGTCAGTATAGCTTGTTTTCCCTTTCTTTTGTTTTTCACTTCTGAGGTTTTTTCCCTGAGAATTCACAAAATTGGAGTTTCATATAGATCGTTTAAATCTTTCTACCAATCTTGAGAAAAATAGGGTGATTTTATGCTGCTGACTTTTGGCTATTATTCTGGATGGTCACTAGTCAGCAAAAGCTTAGGCGCATGAGCTGATGCAGGGGCGGATGCAGGGGGGGTGCCTCGTATGCACGGGCACCCCCTCGATTTTAAAAATTTTTGAATCCCATATATGCATCTCTCAAAAATTTGGGAAAGAAATAACCCCTATAAATGATATATGGGCTGAAATCCAGCATTTTAGCCCAGCAAACGGAGGAGAGTCGGCCCGTCCCACGTCCACTTGACTTTGCCCCACACCCACAGCCCAAGTACACAAAAAATCAGAAATAGAGAGAGGAGGGAAGAATTGGGGAAAAAATCCCCAATCCCTAGCCGGCTAGCCCCCCGCCCCCGCAGCCCGCGAGCTCCTCTCCAGTCAGTCTCCAGAGGCTCTGTCGGCGCCCGGTGCCCCTCTCCGTCGCCGCGCCTCCGTCGCCAGCGCCCTGCCCGTCCGTCCGTTGATCCACCGCTGCCGCTCTCCTGTTCCCGCTGAGGCACCGCTGCCCGCCGCTAGTCTCTGCCTCAGCGCTTCTTGTTGCTTTCTTGCTTGCTGCTCTTGGCAAGGCTACGCCTCAACCGCTTAGCGCTCTTGGGCTGCTGCAAAGACGTGCGCCAACCAGCGCCAATGGCGCTAAAGCTGCTTCTTGCAATTGCTTGGCGCGAAGTGTCGGCGTGGCGCCCGGCGATCCTTGGTGACTCGGTCCACTGGTCGTCTGGGCAATGAATTATGTGAAGAACAAGTTGAGAAATAGTATAGGCAATCAATTACTCAATGATTGTTTGGTAACTTACATTGAGCGAGATATTTTCTCAAAGTTGTCAGATGATGATTTGATAGTCCGTTTCCAAGCTATGAAGACCCGCAAAATATTATTATAAGGTAATTTTCTAGTCTTCTTCATATGCTATGTCATAATATTAAACATTGTCACATTTCACATTGTATGAACATAAACATAATGAACTACTAGTTTTGGGTGTTATAGTAATTTGTATGGTTATGTGTTTCGGTGTTCAAACTTTATTTTTTTTCCCTTAGTGTGCACCCCCTCATCTCAAATCCTGGATCCGCCCCTGAGCTGATGCAGATGTTTATATAGAGAAAATTGTTAAGCATTACATGATGAGCTTGGCTTATTCTGAAGACTGTTGTCCTTGAGGGGGGTTCTGATCCCTGAGGGTCCCTCAGGTGTAGACACTGGTGCTCTGTTCCAACTCTTATCGCTTGAATTGCGACATATGCTATGTTAACTCTGTAAAAGTTGTTCTATTTCATCATTGCCATTTGATTGACATCCCTTGGTCAATTATGCCTCCATATTTTTCTTCTAAGAGAGTTTTAAATAACATATTATGTCCCCAGTTTGCTAATGGAATCGTTCAATCCTCTTCCTACCACTGCCAGTGCTGTGCTCCCCTGCCGTTTCACAGCTGTGCACTCTGTTTTGATATTGGTCAAAGAAACACTGGTATTGTAATTGTAGGGCACTACAGTGTTGTTTTGAGAAGTTCAGTAACTGGAATTTGAATATCAAAACGTTCTTAGAAGTTTGGCCAGTTATTTGGTAGCAATTTGCTAATGGATTGTCGGATCAGCAACAGTAGTCACAGTAGTAATTCAAATTTTCTTGTGTTAGTTGAGTCCAGGTTTCAGATGGTTAATGTTTTCTTCCATAGTAACAGTGGTTGTGTACATGGGTAAGATTCAAGAATGGCAGATGCCTCCAGCTCAGTAACTGTGTAGATTGGTCAGATTACAAGAGTTTTGAGTAGGTACTGACTTGCTATGCTTGCTTCTTATACTTGGCGCCTTCCTATTCCTAACTGCAACATCAATCAGGCATCCCCCTCCCTACCTCCCGCAGTCTGGCCATGCATTGCTGAGCCGGAATATGCATATATAACCGAACCGACCGCTGTGTTTATTAGTTTATTAATCAAATAAACAAATCCAGCATGCATGCATGGAGATTAATATCATCCTTTAACCATAAAAATGCATGTGTTGCCCAACATCAAAGGGGTTGAGACAAGGAGATCCGATATGATCTGGCATAGAATTAGTTTCTTTTCTTTTAAAATTTTCATATATAAATTAGTTTCTTTTCTTTTGAATTTTCCATATATGTTCTGTATGTATTACCGGCATTAGGATCAGCCTGTAATGTAGCGTCCAGGGTAATTTTTAGACAATGGAAGTAACTTCGGTGTCCAGGAGTAATGGATGTGAAAATTAAGCATGGCGTGCAATAAGCCAATAAGTAATAACCAAAGAAAATGGTCATGCTGGTGCTTACACTTAGTAAAGAAAGAACGGTAATAAGAACGGTGTAGTGTAGAGGGTGGATTGCTGCAGCATACACTTAGCAAAGAAAGAACGGTGTAGCGTTAGAGGCTGGATTGCTGTATACTATGCATGCATCTTCTTGGCGTTTCTAGCTACATACACCTCACCTCAAATGGACTGACCAACACCACTCGGTGCGATGCTTGGGATACATGTGGGCAGGTCAGGATCTCCAATGGGATCTCGTCGTTGCTTCGGGGCAAGACAAGTTCCATCAGCCGTGTACGTCGACTTGTGCGTGGCGTGGTCGGAGACGTGCCGATGCCTTCCATGCCTAGCTAGGAAAACGAAGAGTAGCTGAGCAGGGCAGGGAGGCGAGTGGGGAGGAGCAGCAGGAAGAGAGAGCAGAGCTGAGTGCGTGGCAGCCAGTGTAGTGTGCAAGGACGCCGGTTCATTTTAATATCGTTATGAAAGCCACATTGGTATACTGCATCTTCGGACGTAGAAGCTCGATCGTTATTCCATTGAGTGATGAAAAAAAATTAATAAACAACAAGAGCCTACAACTATTCAGGACATCCTGAAGTGGCTGTGACTAGCAACGAGTTTTTTAAGCACCAAATTTGAGGATTAATATCCCGAAGATCCTAATGACATGTATTCAGGAGCTACCATTTTCTGAAAATTTTAATCCACACTCCCTCGTCCTTAAATTTTTTATAAAAAAATTTATATAATAAAAACAAATTCCACCCTCCTATATTTTCCTAACGATAAAAATAACTATAGCTCAAATGGTGTGCGATGGTGCTCAGAGAACCATGGAAGTGGAGCTTTAGCTATGGGTGCGCAGAGACGGTGCTCAAAGGATCATGGAAGCAGAGCTTTAGTTATGGGTACGTGACACAATGGTATGCGTGGATCAGTGGTCAGTGGATGTGCAACGGCAACGTCGAGGTCATGACATAGTGGGAAATAGCATAATCTCTTTTTTCTATACGTAGCAAAGCACAGGAGCTAGTAGAAAAAAGAATGAGTAACAAAAATAAAAAATGGTGACCTAACACAGTATGACGGAATGTGTTGTAGGCCAGATCGGTTTTAGCGGCATCAATAAACAATTTTTTTTGAGAGCGCAAAAAATATTTTTAATCAGCAGATAGATAGTGACAACCATTTAGATGTGTTCACCATGTCAACACTCACCTCTCCTGCTGTTAGAGATTTTGTTTAATATATATAGATGTTTGGGGTTACATTAGATGTTTCAGACTATAATCTTTTCCATAAATTTATAGCACCACTGTTGTAACCAAAGAGACGATGATAATATTGCACTGGGGTGTAGCGATGCGACAATACGGAGGCTGGAACGCTAGTGTGCTGGTCCGTGGTGGTGACACATGCTTTCCATATCCTAGTTGATCTACAACTAGAGAGTAGAGACATCTCATGGCCGCTAACGTTGGCTGAGCTGACAAGCGGGCTGTAACCACAAGACCCTTTATTGCTGTAAATTTCCTGACGCCTTCCAGGCCTACGAGTGGAGCGATTGAGCGGCAGAGCGAATGAGAGCGAGACATGAAACATTGTGTTTTGAAGGAGATGCAAAGACCAACAGTGACAGTGTGGGTAGAGGGAGGAGCAAGTCCCATTACTATATATTTAAAACATTGGGAGAAGGATTCAGAATTTTCTGATCCTCTGCTAAGTGGTAGATGGAACTTATGAGAGGGCGAAAAATGAATGTAGGGTGGTTGGATTGAATAATGGCAGAGATCACGTGTCATCTTCACACACCTCAATGCAATACAGAAGCAAACCAGGCAATGAATTGCATTGCCTCCTCCAAGTACTACTAGTTCAGCAGTAAAAAAAAAAGAGAAAAAGAACAGCGCAAAGTAATTAGTGCGCTTCTCATGGTGTTACTCCACTAAGTAAGACCACTTGTTGGTCAGTCATTTGGATGGATATGGTCAGGTAGTCTATGCTCCCGAATCTATCCATGACGGCCTTTGTTGACCCAAACTCTGCCCTGGCGGTTTGGTTGGGACGAACAAGTATACGTCGGATTAACAAACAGATTAGAAGGAGGTGAATTGGAGTCAAATTGATTTCGACTCTTTCTTCACAACACGTCCCAAAAATCCAAACGTTCACAAATTTCAGACAACTTTTAAATATCAATTATCAAGCACCAAATCAAACTTAAACAAACTAATATGAACAAAGCATCTAGAGATTAAACCGAAATTAGATACTACCATTCCCTCTCTCTCTCTCGTGCTGGATCCCGTTCCGGACCGGGCCTAGTGTTGTGTCAGATGGAGGGGGTTTGTGCTGGATTGAACACGATTCACAGCTTGAGACAAAATGAAATTTCACGTCATTCTTAATTGGAACATCCGATGAAGCTTAAATTTGAAACATAACTTCTATAAAACGTCTAACACCTATTCCACCCAATAATCAAAACTATAATTCCTAAAAACTTAACCTTTTTGTGTTTTTTCAAAGCCTAGGTCATGAACCGGACAAAAATGAAACTTTTCAATCTATGGCTAAACCATGTTGGCTATTTGGATGAGTTGATTTTAGATGTGTTTCTACATGTATTGTGATGTTAAAGCATATAAGAAACTCAATCAAAACGAGAGGAACGAGATTTCTAAGGATTCAAGTTAAGAACACCCAAAAACAATACCTAAACAAACCAAAAATAAAAGAGCACGAAATTCAAACCATGAGTTAAAGCCTTCTTAATGAATAACGAGAAATAATTACAGCGAAATGATTGGGGAGGATCAATACAAACCCATCTCCAACAAACTTTGAATGATTTGTTTAAACTTATCTCCTTGAAGCCTCAACAAAAACCTCTCTAATCATTCAAAATCCTCACCTTTTCTCTAAGGTCATGAACCCTTTATATAGTGGAGGCTCAACCAGTCATCCCATTTAGGCTTTTCTATCAATACACATGGGCTCACCCGAAACCCGTTAAGACATTGGTTTCTCTCTCTCACATAGCGTGTTTTTCAAAGCGGGTCAAACATGACACCCCTTAACCTGTTTCGATCCAACTTCCTCTCCAAGAAGATCAATGACCTAAACCACTTATCCTTGCACCACGGTTTCTCCAAAACCGCCATCCATCGCTTTCTTGGTCACCAAGTCCGCCACACGTCCAACTCCCCTTGAATCGAACCGACTTGCGCACCTTGAAGCTTTCTTCTTCAATCAACCTTGTCCACGTGCCTAGACCTAGCTCTGATCAACCCGCATGAACACTTGATCACCTGGACCGTGGATCACCCATCCACGTCCTCGATCCCCTTTGCCAACGTCGACCCACTCCAGTCACCTGCGCGCATGAGACAAGCAAACTATTTTCCCTGAAACAAGTATTTCTCAACTTGATCCACTTTAGTCCATGAACACTTACACTACACTAAACCATCATAAAAATGAAATAAAGCACATGCAAATCATAGCACTTAGCAATTCTAATACAAATGACCACAAACACTTAGGTCCCTACACAATAGTGCACTTCAAAAATTTTTATGAATTTTTTGTTGCTCAAATGCAAAAGTTGTCCAAATAAGAAAGATGTATCATGAAATTCTCTACAACTATCATATATAATACTTAATTTTTCGACACGGGAAGGCCTTCAAAAATACAGAAAAACGCGAGCTGCGTGCCTCGGTTCGGTACAAAATGCCCTAGTCTGCCACGAGGTCCGCCATCAATTACGCTAGGCCGGACCAGGGTCTAGAGATCCCTAGTTTGCCATAGCGCTGTTTTAGACTGCCCTGGTCCACCTCAACACATCGCTCCAGATCTCAAGGCTGGATCACTCCTCTGGAAATTCTAATCTCTATCCAAATGCCCTGTAAATCACAACTTGCAAACATGGATCAATAAACACATGATCAAACACAAAAAATATCAATACCTCATCACATGATCATAGAAACACCAAAAGTTATGGCCTAACTCAATATTGTACGATGGAATACATGATACATGGTACGCCAATGCGCTCGCCAAGATACGACTTGAAGCACTAATTATATTGTGATTTATTTATAGAACTCCGGCACAAATCAAATTGGGCACAAGTTGTAAGACCATGTGGAGGTTTTCATGTGGTGATAAGTATATATGACTTGATTTGATTTGGTTAAGGAGTTTATGTTTGAGATTTGTTTAGTGCCGGACAAATTTATATTTCAGCACACATAGTTTTCATGATTTGAATTGTTTCAAGGGCCTGCTTTACTCGGATGATTTCTTTCGTCCCATAGCGCTTGTAGAGAATTTCAAGAAGAAGGTTTTTTGCTTTGGGCGGAAAGTCATTTGATACACGGATTAATTGATATAATTTTCAGAAACTACTGTGCACTTGAGGTGCAGTTTTGACTTGTGATTACTGTTGATTTAGGATCAGTTAGGGTCATTACATGATTATGGATGATAATTTACTAACTTGCAGGGAGGTAAGTAAGATATTTGTGGAGATTGTATTGGTCCATTTGAGTGCAGGTTTAGAGCCAGCTGTGGTCATCGGTGAGTATTAGGACTAGGTTGGGAGAACCGAGGTCTAGAATGGTAAAGGATGCTGACGGGACGGTTGGGCTTAAACCGGGCTCACATGGACGTCGTGAAAATAGACTTGAGGTGGCTCAAAGTTTCCGGTTTGGGTTGGAGGCCTGGAGGAGCAAAAAATGACCAATCAAGTCAAGAAACGAAGGCCCGTTGCATTGAGTTGTTTGGACTTTGTGTAAAGCCAATGTAGGCCTTGTGTGGTCCATATAAATCCCATATGTGGGGCTGGTTATTGATAAGGGAGTGAGTGAATCGTAGTTCTTGATAGGTTAGCTTAGAAGCTAAACAACCTTTGAAGGGTGGAGATGCACTCAAAAAACCTATAAAAGAAGGGGTGGAGAGATGTCTCCACTCAAGTCTTGGTTAGAGTTTTATTTTAGAATTATTTGCTCCCTAGGAGCTTTGTTCACTTGTGTGTAGCTGTAGAAACCAATCAAACAATAGAAAGATAAGTTTCACATAAAGTTTTTACTTTTGCTCTATGAGTTTGATCTAGTTTTTTCTTATTTCTTTTACAACTAGTTTCTTTGCCTCCCCTCCGTCTACATGCTGATTTTTTGTTGATCAAGGAGGTGTAGAGATTTCTAATAACGCTCATATTATCTTGCAACCCATCAAGAACACCGAGATCAAGTTCTTTATTTTTCTTACTCAAGTTCATCGGTTCGTTCTTTCTGCGCAACAGTGCTTGTTATTTTCATTTCTTTTTGCTCCGACATGATATGAAGTTAATTTTTTTGGGTGGGATTCCTACCTTATAGAGCTACTTGTGATAAAAATGTCATAGGGTCTAGAGCCACGGTTTAATATCTATGGAAGTTTTCCCAACCCTCTATTTCTGCAGTCTGAAATTCCTGTGCAGCAGAGGTTGTGATTTTTGTTTCTTTTTGCTCAGATATTGGATGGAGGTGATTCTTGTTGGGTTAGTTCTATGACTTCCAGAACTTCTTTTAGTAAACTTTTTATAGGGCCTAGAGTCACGGTATGAGATCTGTGAAGGTTTTACCAAGCCTCTATTATGCAGTTCTAAATCTTTGAACAACAGATCTTGTTATTTTTGTATCTTTTTGCTCGATGATGATATGAAGGTGGTTTTTTATTTTCCGGTTTCCTAACTTCTAGATCTAGCTTTGATAAAAATCTCATGACTATATGAACTATAGTTTGGGAGTTATATGGGCTGTTTAGTTGCCTTCTCAATTCAGCCAGGCTGTATGATCTCAGCAAGACTGGTGGGAGATAGGCTGAGGTGATGCAAAGGGACGTTGTTTGTTTGATTGTATGAGATTGAACATGCTACGTAGAGATATTGTTTGGTTGACTGCATTAGGAGAGGAATGGGTGGACAAATTCAAAAGAGAGAAATCCAAAACAACGAAAATAAATTCAAAAGCGAAAATAATTTTTTTAAAAAAAATACTGGAACAAAAATAAATTCAAAAACAAAAATAAAAATTCAAAAAATAGAAAATCAATAAATTTGAAAACAAAAATAAAAATTCAAAAAATTTAAAATTTTTTCAATACCTTGTACTTGAACCTACAGTTCCATTTTTTTGTCTCATTGAATTTGGATGTCGTTTGAATTTTAAAATTTTTTTGAAATGATGAAATGAACTGCTTGCATTGCACTCGTTGCTAGTTGATCTCATGCGCGTTGCTCGCTCCGGCCTAGCCCACTAGAAACGGCCGAGCTGGGAGTTTCTCGGGAGCCAGGCCAGCACAATGTGTTTGCACCAGGCTGGCCTGGCTTCGGTGTCCACACAGCCAACCAAACTAGCGGCAGTTGCACGAGACGAGCCTAGCTCGGCCAGATGCGAGGAACCAAATAGCCCATAACTGTTTTACCGAGACTCTGTTCTACGGTCAAAATTTAACTTCTGTTGCGTTTCTTGATTAGCTTTGGTTCTTGATAGCTTTTATAGCTATCTGAGACAAGATTTATCATTTGGTTTAGATTTTGAAACATGTTGAAAAAAAGTCAAAACCTTTTTAGCATCTATTCAACTCCCTTCTAACCGTCTAGATCGGTCTCTCAGAAACCAAGACAATGGTCGCCGCCGGTGGCTCCATCTCTCGGCGAGGCAAATTGTTTGCTCTATCGCCGGCACTGAAGAGACACATGTCCGCAGGTCACCGCCTTTGTGCTGCGATCTAGTCGGTGGTTCGGCGCCAGGAAAGTTCGGCCAGCCGGGTAAGTACGTCGACCACTGCGTGGTCAGAGATTTGCCGATGCCTTCCACGCCTGGCAGAGAGCAGAGCATCGAGTCGAACGAAACATAGAGAGAAAGAAAGCTCCCAGGCAGCTGGTTGCAGCCGAGCACCAAAAAACAGTGTGTTTGCGTTCTGTGTTCTTCTACCTCTGGTGATGGAACACGTCATCATAGGTGCGTTCGTTCCACGAGGACCTAGAGGCTGCAGCAATGCATGAGGGGTACCTGTGATGGACATTGTGTTCTAGTTGCTGTAAGCCTCCCGATGCCTTCCATGCCTAGAAGTAGAGCAATTGATAAGTTTGAGAAGGGGACATGCATAGAACAGCAGTGTCAAGTGTGGTAGGAAAGGAGGAAGTCACAGTATATAGAACATTGGGAGAAGGATTTAGGATTTTCTGGTCCTCTACTGTGTGGTAGACGACTGAAAAAATTGAAAGTAATTAAGGTTGCCGGATTGGATAGTGGCAGAGATCACATAGCATATTCACACACCTCAATGGAACACAGAGCAAACCAGGCAATAAATTGCATTGCCTCATTCGAGTACCATAATTTCAGTAGTAAATGAAAAAAAAAGAGAACAGCGTGAAGTAATTAGTGCTTCTCATGGTGTTACTAAGGCCACTTTGTGGTTAGGAAATTCGGCAAGTCCAGTTTATGCTCTAGAATCCATCCATGACGGCCTTTGCTAGAGTCATATTCTGCTTGATCTGGCTGTTGGTTGGAAGGGACAAAAAGAAAAATGGTTGCCTGCTCCGAACAACTATATCCTAGGCATGCCAATGTGGTGCTTACATAGACACAACTTTTAGAAATAAGTATTATTACAATTTATGTATAAAACTCGCTAAAATTATAATATTATTGGAAGGGATTGGAGTTGTTTTAGACAATTTATTTATAAAACTCGCTAAAACTCGTGGTCGGCATGTGGTTGTGACCCAGACAGCCGATATACTTTGGTGTTAGGGAGGAGCATTCATAATCATTATTCCATAAATGTAGGCAAGAGCTAAACCGTGTTACCAAACATCGTGCCTTCGATATAGTTCCTAAATCGCATCTCGTTCGATCCTAACAAAGGGGAGGACAGCACTCACTCACTACTCACTCAGAAAGAGCAGAGCATGGAGGAGCAGTTATGGCTGGGAGGCAGGCACTAGAAGGACACTAGCTCTGGTTCATCTTAATTTTGTTTTTAAGGTGGCGTTGGTGCACATAGTTTCTGGAACCACATGAACCTTGCACGCTCCAGCTTCAGGTGCTGATGGGGAACACATGTCCAAATCCAATAATCCAAATGTTTTCACGCAATCAGGAGGGAGAAACACAAACATGCGCAGTTAGAACATCCATTCTGATTAGATTATTACATTCATGTTTCATATATCCTACAGAAAAAAGAAAGAAGATAAGCCGCAGTCGGGGGGAAAAAAAGTATCAGTGCCACAATTTGACTGGAGGGGCGATGATACTGTCGAAATCGGCTATAGCCACAAGATTTAAATTTAGATACTCATGTTGTCAAATTATTTGATAAGAAATTTCAGCCCATGTCAATATTTTTTAAAATTTAAACGCAACAAAACTTTTCATTGATGTATTTATTTACTGTTGTAGGCCAGAGATAGGTACCCTCTCGGACTTGGGAGCGAAGGAAAGATTCGCCCCCGCCGTGCCTCCGCCCCCTCTTCTCTGCTTTTTGAGAGGCAGCAAAGCGAGGCTAAAGAAGGAGTCGGAGGAGGAACGGCGGAGGCGGAGCCGTGCAAGGCTCTCGGCTGAAGACAGAGCGGCGAAGGGTGCAGCGGCTGTAGACAGCGTGGGCAGGCGGTAAATGTCTGAGGCGGAGGCGGAGGCTGTGAGGCTAGGCGGAGCAGCGGAAACAGAACAAGGAGCAGGCCCAAGTCAGGAAGCTCGCGAGGAGCCGACATCCCCGCCCGCAACAGACGGAGGCGGGCGGGGCAGCGCCGACAAGCCGGCGCCTTGTCGAGGTACCAGAGTGGATGTCGAGGGCGCGATGCAGTGCAGAACCGTTGCTGGCGTAATCCCCATATGACCCGTGGTGGAAGCCCCTTTAGGAGGGCAAGGCCGTAAAAGTATGGCTAACGTCTTTGCGGAATGACCCGGTGCTCCTTACGTAAGGGCGGTGGGGGCAAAACATGTAAAATAGCGAGAAATGACCCATGGGTCCTTGGTCGGGTATGGAAGAAAAGGACCGCCATTGCATAGGCAGTACACTCCGCCCTATATAAGGGAGGGGCCGCAGAATAATAGATGGATTCTTCGAGCCCAAGTGTAGTGTTCCTTCCATCCACGGCGTTACAGAGAGAGCACGAGAGTCTCATCGAAGTTTGTCTTGGGTCTTGTGAGGATCACAGCATCGGGGCAGCCCTGTTTTCTGTTCGTGGGGTGACACCCACAACATTTACCATACCCTGCCGATGACACAAAAAATGGGCGAAATTTCAACAATTTTTTCTATGGCCACAGTATTAGTTTGTTCAAGAAAAAGCGAGATATGGTCATAGAACCACAATATTTGTCGCTATCCCTAATTCTCTATAACCAGATAGATAACTAACAAACAGATGCATACATGTAGCTCTACTCTTGCCATGAGGTGTAAGCAAACAGAGGCGATCCCTAGTTCCCTAACTACATCATTCTGATACCAGCTTTGTGAGACCCCATTTTTCAGGGACCTCCGTACGTCTGCGCTAGCCCAGGATTTGTCTTGCTAGCGCTGTACGAGTTACAAAATACTGGAACCATCTCATACAAGCACGTTTAATTATACATTTATAAAGGTTCAAATACATAGTGGCTCAAGTTTGTAGGGCCGAGTTGGCCAAATATTACAATACCAAATAGCTCTTTAATCAGAGTTCGGAAATGCGGAAACAAAGATAAATTTGGGTTCCAAAGGCTATGCCATCCACCCTGACAGGCAAGCGACTGGAGTCCCGCCTAACACCCTGCCTACGCATCAGCTCCACAAGCTTCCTCGTCCTCATAGCAGTCGTAGGGATCATCATCTTCTCCATCTTGACCTAAAAGAGTGAGTGAGTGCAAGGGTGAGCGCGCAATCCAACCGTGCTCGCGAGCCAATCCCTAACCAAATGCAGTATAATGATACAGGCTGTTTGGTGGAGGTTGGGTTGATTTTATTTGCTTAAAGCCAGAGTTGCAATAATCTATAATAAAAGCCTATAACCTTGCCATTTACCAAATAAAAGACGTACTGGGCTATATATGCCAACAATATTCATAATTGGGGTTTATCTCAACATCAAAAACTCGGCTATCCCAGCAATTCAAAAAGACTCACAGCATGCAATTTTACAAAACATCCGTCTCGGAATCATCCTTCGCGGATAGATACCTTCGCGGTATTGTCCTTCGCAGACAATATAATTTCCATCACGGAAAGACATGCCCTTCGCGGCGTCATGTCGAAACCATGATTTCACACCATGCCAAAATATGCCCATCGCGGTACACAAACCCTTCCCGGTATCGAATCCCAAATTCAGGAAGAATGATTAGTCCAAGGACACTTCGCACTCGGGCAGTAAAGGGCGCCCAAGTGCATGAGTCTGCACCGTGTTAACGACGTGTACGTTGATAGTCTGGAATTGCGAGCAATCCGTCATCCTATATCCGTATCCGTAGATAACAGGGGTTCGACCCATTCGAATCTAGATATAGTCATTGCTAAGCATTCGCCAAAGACTCATTTAGTCCAGGAGATGTTAATTAAGTTCTTAGGTTACCAAGCGACAGGATAGGAATCATGTCAAGGATAAGGGTTGTGTTTATTAACACATGTAACAATTTGGATTATATCTAGACCAGCTCTATCAGCTTTGTATTTAACAACATATTAACAATAAAGGAACATAGAGCATGCAAGTTCGTAATTTAAATCAACATTGTGAACTCACCAAGGCGACAGAGAGGGGGGAGTGAATGGAGCCTTTTTCAAATTTTCACTATTTTGTGCTCCATTCAGAACTCCAACCCAAACACCAGATAAAACAGCGGACAGATGAGAAAAGACTTAAGCCAGCTATTGGAGGTAGAGGGATGTCCTTTAGATACCCAAAGGCATCTGGACTATTGAAAGACCCCTCCAACAACACCGAGAGAAATATGCAACATGGACCAGTTCAGACCGGGAAGGACTGTTCAGATCTGGAAGCTGCAACTTGGACCAGATCAGACCAGGAAGGACCTGTTCAGATCTGGAAGAAACAAGAAGTAAAGGACCAGTTCAAACCTGGATGGACCAGATTAGCTCTGGAAAACAAAAGCACAAAGGAAAAGAGAGAAAGCCAAACCATCAAAGATACTTTCAGAAAAGTAAAAACAGATTTCCAGAATTTGCCCTCACTTGGAGCAGGAGGTTGGTGGGTTTCTGGAGCTTTACTGTTTTTGGGATTTTGTGTGCATAATCCTACATGAATCTCGAATCACTTCACCAAAAATCTCCTCAAAACTCTCTGTAGAAACAATATGAAAAATCAAACACTACAGACTGTCAGGAACTTCGAGCAGAAAGTTTGGAGCTCGGTATTCACCTCATGGCGTCCAAACGGTGCAATGGAATGACTCCAAACTTTTTCTTAAGATGCACATATGAGTCACGCACCTTCTCCAACAAGAAGCAGACAAAAATGATTTTTCTAGATTTTTATAAAAATTAAACACTGGGTGCTGCGCGAAGAACAAAATCTGCAGATATTTGCAACTTGATGGAAAACTTGATCTCTAGTCTATCCTAGGGTACAAGGGAGGTGTAAACACCATATAAACACCCTCAAGACATCATGGATCAGAAGCATGTAGAAGGAGGGGAGGCATACAAACAAGTTGTAACAAAAAATATCAAGGAAAGAAGATTGAAACAATAGAACTAGTAAAAACAAGACATGAACATGGAGGAACTAGTTTTGTTTGATTTGGAAAAGTTTTACACAGCCACTCTAGGGTGGAAAACACTCACAAGTGGCTAAACTTCAGAAACTATTAGCTACAAAAGACTTGAGTGGAGACACCCCTCCACCCCTTCTTTTATAGGCCAACCGGTTCTAGGGTATCTCGATATATCGCGATATATTGAGATCTCCCTTGAACCACCCATGAATGGCTGAGATTAACCCTCTCCAACCAGCCATTTACATGGGCCTTAGCCTACTCACTTATGGCCCAACATGGACCATACATGGGCTAACCCGAAACCCAACACATACACGGGTTTTAACTCACACGCATACGAATCTTAGGCGTCGCGAACCGCCTCAACGATCCTTGGCGTCCAAGCATCCGCCGTCCCAACGTCCAAGAAGAACTCGTGCTCAAGTGATAGCCGTTCCCACCGTGAAGCTCGCGCCCGACCTCCAACCGAACCGGCGGCCCACTGGCGAGCGGACTCATCCACTCCATCTCGCACCTGTTCACACTGCATCCACAATACCAACAACAACCAAAACACATCTAGAACGTCCACGGCATCACCACAGACCCAACACAACAAACCGAACCTCGATCGGGGTTAGTATGCAAAATGATAACCGAAATAGTGACTAACCCGATCTGAAACAACCGCTGAGGGCAAGTCGTCTGTGGCACTTTGGCGACAAATCGGCTACACCTAAATCATCTAGGGTCTTTTCATGCTAAGGAGATCACAAAACTTCGCAAGAATCAAGAAACAACATGCCACATCCAAGTGGTCAAGTTTGGAAGAATTTTGTCGAAAACCGAAAGTTTGACCAACTCCTCACATGCTCATCATCTTGACTCCACAATCTCCCCCTTGATGAGCATGTTGACAAAACCAAACCAAGTGGCCAAATGTGCGAAGTTTTGATAAACAGATGCAAGGGTTTTGGAAGAATTCATGCGTAAAACCAAGAAAGAAACCCTTGATCAAATGCCCCACAAATTTTCAAATTTGCCTCCCTCTGTCTTAATGCATCATTTTTTGTTTTGGCCCAAATTCTCCCCCCTTTTGTCAAAATGATCAGCAAGAAAACCAAAGTATCAAGGATACCCCAAACATGCACATGCGAAAATAACTGAAAACCTAGGCAAGAATTTTGAAAATTAGCCAAATGGTTACCAAAACCGGAGGCCGATGCTCAAACCAAGTCTGAGGATCACAAGCTGACAAGACGTGAGAGAGATACTAAGGCTTGCAAAGAGCTAACCAAATTTTCAAATCTTGTAACAAGGCATTTGCATAAGTCAACTGAAAAGATTTTCAAGGTCAAAATAGGTGCACAAGCTTGAGAAACATCAAGACCAAGAAAGACAAGGTTGCCTAAAATGAAATGGCCAACTCAAGAATGTGTCCAAAATTTTTCCAATTATGTGTTTGCAATACTCTTTATTTTTGGCCTTTTTCTTGTTTTTTTCTTTTTTTGATTTTTTTATAAGTCTTCTTGGAACCTATTCACATAGCAAATGATTGCTAGTAGAGCACAGCCTAAGGATAACTTGGAACCGGCCCCCTAGGTTACCCGCTGAGTCTACAAACTGCAAACTTCAGGGATTGAAACCCATATTTGTTTGCTTTATTTTACACATAAGGGACAAATGAAAGGACGCCATTAAAGAATGGCCAAGATCAGAAGAAGGCAACACAAGTTTCAAAATCTTGAAAGAGACCAAGAAGATGTACCGACATTTGACAATGAAAAATCCAAACTTTTGAAAAATGCAAATGTCAGGTTTTTGCAATACTTTTAAGAAAGATGTTGATGCTCCTTTTCGCCTTTTCTCAAACTTGTGTCAAATCAAACAGGTTTCCAACAAACTCAATTTAGAACACCGAAACTCAGCTGAGATGAAACCAATAAGCCTAATAGACAAAGCTCTTATAAAAGAATGCAAGACTACATGCAAATCAGAGCGCAAACCTCCCTCAAAATAAGAACCCGTGGCAAAGCATTTAGAGGAAGGAAAAGAAGCGAAAGTGGTTTGCGATAGAGCGATGAAGAGAAAGCAATGAGACACTCTAGTGCAAGGTACACTCCTAGTTACAGAAGATAGGGAAGCAAGCCTAAACTCGACTACTAGAGAGAGCAAACACAAACCCTGTCTACCCAGGTATCCTCCACATACCTAGTCAACCCACAAGTCTATGTGAGACTCACTAGCTAGAGCAGAGGACATTGCTAATCACGCATGATAGCAACCTAAAAGGTAAGAGGTGCCAAAAGAACGTGCTGTGACTCTAGCCTGTTCTAAGAACAAACCCAAACAAAAAGGTAAACAATAATATACATATCATGCAAGATCAAGCTCCCCCTCACTTGATGCCTACAACATCAACCAAGCCAAGTTCTCCCCGGAGAGTGGCAAACCTAGGACCATCTAAGGGCTTGGTGAGAATATCGGCAAGCTGGTGATCACTATCCACAAATCCTAACCCTATATCCCCCTTTTCTACATGGTCTCTAAGAAAGTGGTACCGGATATCAATGTGCTTGGTTCTAGAATGCTGGACTGGGTTTTTGGCATTGTTGATGGCTGAGGTATTATCACACAAGAGTGGGACACTACCAACCTCTAACCCATAATCCCGAAGCATTTGCCTTAACCAAAGCACTTGACTGCAACAAGCATTGCAGCTACGTGCTCGGCCTCGGTAGTGGCTGAGCTCTGTTGATGCGCTTCCTAGATGACCAAGATACAAGAGAAGTGCCTAGAAAGCGGCATGTGCTGAAGTGCTCTTCCTATCTATCCTCTGACTGCAAAGTCGACATCTGAATAGGCTCTAAGAGATAGACAAGAAGCGAAGAATACTGATTCCTATTTAGGGGTGGCCACTAAGTAGCGAAGGATTAAGCTTGATTGCTGAAGATGAGAAATCTAGGGAAGCTCGAAGCCGAGCACACAGACACAGATGAAGTGTATGTCCGCCGAGGCGAGGTAAGGCTGAAGGGCTCCTATCATGCTCCTATAGAGCTTCGATCTCTGAGCTCGACATCTAAGTCGGGCTCAAGCACGAGAAGAAGTTGCCATGGGGGTGGAAACAGGCTTGCTATCAGCCATGGCAAATCTCTTGAGCAGGTCTCTAGTATACTTGGACTGGTGAAGAAAGATCCTTTGAGGGGTCTGCTTAATTTGAAAGCCCAAGAAAAAGTTCAGTTCACCCATCATGCTCATTTCAAACTCAGAACTCATGACGGAAGAAAATTCAGAGACCAAAGAATCAGAAGACCCTCCAAAGATAATGTCATCCACATAAATCTGAACCAGAAGAAAGTCCGATGACTTGCGCTTGATAAATAGGGTCTTATCAACGCTGCCCATTGAAAAACCATTTCTAATCAAATAGCTCTTGAGCCGTTCGTACCAAGCTCTAGGGGCCTGCTTGAGCCCATATAAAGCCTTGGAGAGCTTGTACACATGATCAGGAAACTCAGCAGAAACAAAGCCAGGGGGTTGCCGAACAAAAACCTCTTCCTCAATGAAACCGTTCAGGAAAGCACTTCGAACATCCATCTGAAAAACCTTGTAACGGTGTGAAGCCATAAAAGCAAGGAAGATGCGAATGGAATCATGTCGAGCAACCGGAGCATATGTCTCATCAAAGTCAATCCCATCGACTTGAGTGAAACCTTGTGCTACTAACCTAGCCTTATTCCTAACTACTATCCCATCCTCACTCTGCTTGTTTTTGAAAACCCATTTTGTTCCTATGACATTCACGCCCACAGGGCATGCAACTAAGTCCCAAACCTTGTTTCTCTCAAAGTTCTCTAGCTCTTCGTGCATGGCATTGACCCAATCGGGATCAGCAAGGGCCTGAGCTATGTCCTTAGGCTCGAGAGAAGAAAGCGAAAGGCAGAGAGGAGGGACTGGTGTGCTCTAGACCTAGTCACTCGCTCACCTATAGGTCCTATCATCGATCCGGAGGGTGACTAGCCCTGAATGTGCCTAGGTGCACCCGAGGTGGCCTCTGCCTCATGTGAAGTGGAAGCAGGATCAGAGCCACCGGGGAGGACTCTGACAGGTAACCTCGAAGAAGAAGTCCTAACAGAGTAGGCTCGAGAAGATTTGAAGGTCACGGAGGGCTCGGGTGGGTCGAAGCGAAGGTCGACTCGACTTCTACCTGTGGAGGAGGTTGCTCATCGGGAACTGACGAGCAGTCACCCCAACTCACCTTCTCCTCTACAAAGATAGGCTCAAAGGTAAGATCAGACTGAGAGATGTCTAGCCTGGAACTGGTCTAGCCTCGTCAAAAGTGACCTCACAAGACTCCACTACCCTCCTTTTAGCAATGTCCCAAACCCTGTAGATCCTAGTGGACTTAGTATACCCCAAAAAGAGACCATCGGAAGAGCGAGACTCGAACTTGTCCAAAGTGCAGTTGAGAATGAAGCACTTGCAACCAAAGACCGAAAGTGTGAAACATTGGGCTTGCGCCCATATCGAAGCTCGTACAAGGTCTTGTGCAACAGCACGGAGGAACACCTGTTGGAGACATAGCAAGCAGTAGCAACTGCCTCAGCCCAGAAGTGTCGCGGGGTGGAGTACTCATCCAGCATCGTCCTGGCCATTTCGACCAGGGTCCTATTCTTTCTCTCTACCACCCCGTTCTGCTGGGCTACATGAGACAAAGAAAATTGATGCTCAACTCCAGAAAGTGTGCAGAAATGTTCAAAAGAAGCATTCTTGAATTCGGTACCATTATCAGAACGAATGGCCCGAAGTGCACCTGGAAACTCAACTGCAAGCCTCCTTGAGAGGTTTCTGAACAGTTCGAATGTCTCCTCCTTTGAGGCCATGAAGAAGGCCCAGGAATATCGTGAGAAATCATCCACAATCACAAGCACATACCACTTCCCACCTACTGACTGCACTCTAGCTGGACCAACAGTGTCCATATGTAAGAGCTGTCCTGGTGCATCAGTCATCACACGTGTTACTCGTGGATGGGAAGCAGCCACCATTTTACCATGTCGACAAGGAGCACAAACCAAATCAGAGACAGGAGTGAGCTTAGGAAGTCCAGAAATTAAATCAGAAGAGCTCACCCTAGCCAAGTGATCAAAACCAATGTGACCCAAACGCCTATGCCAGAACTGAATGTCACGAGAATCAGAAGCAAGTGGCGATGAGAAGCACCGGTGAAGCGAAGAAGAAGCAGCTCGAAAGACTCGCCAAACGAGAAATCCCACAAAGAACTTGCCCAGAGGGGCTCAAGACACAAGAACCAGAAGTCCTAAATCTGACCTCATAGCCCTGATCAATAAGCTGCGAAACAGAAAGCAAATTATACTTGACTTCTTGACTAGGGCTACATCCTTAAGAACAAGCGTGGACTAACACCGACAGATCCGTGAGCTAGGACATGACCTGTAGACACATCCCCAAAGGTGATCAGCTCACCGTCGGGGTCTCGGGCTAGAGAGGCAAACCATCGTGACTCACCGGTCATGTGACGACAACAATCGGAGTCAACGATCCAGACCTCCTTCCTCCCAGCCCTACGAGCCTGAGTCAAGTAGAGAAGAAACGAGTCTCAGTGTGTGGACTCACTAGAGCAGACCTAGGAACCCAAAACTGAGACACATGACCAGCATGTCCTACTGACTCCACCTCTACAAAACCGCATGGCACACACTCTGTCCTAACAACATTGTGCCTTGGGCCATCCCTCGGCCTCGACTGCCTCCTCTGGTCAGTCCATCTGACCTCTGCAGGGAACTCTCGCCGTGGGTGTCTACCTCCACTAGAAAACGAAGGCACACCCTGAGGATGGCGGAAACTCTGAAACCTAGACCTATTGAACCCACCAGAGGGCTCAATTTCCCTGAAACCCAGACCAGGCCTAATGCTCATTCTAGACTCCACTTGTCTAGTTACCTGGTGTGGTGAAATACGTGCCTCTGAGACCCTAGCTGCCTGAGTGTGATTATGGGCACTCTTGGAATTTCGCTTAGGAAAACCTACCAGCTGATAGCAGAACTCAGCTATGTGACCAGTCCTGCCACAGTAAATGCAAGCGAACCTAGGTCTTGGCTTTGTCCTAGGTGGTGCTACAGGAGTTGCAGACTTGGAACCTGACTGAGTACTCTTGCTCTTAGCAGAAGGAGGTGCTACAAAAGAACCAACCACCTGGTCAGAAGCAACCTGAAGACCAGCAGACCTAAAGACTGTCTTCTCTGGGACTCCTGAGGACGCAACCACCATCCTACCTCCCTCAGTAGTGACAACCCTAGGTGGGTGACGCTTGATATGATCAAGCCAGTCAAAACCCAAACCTCTACCCTGTGAAATCTTGGATTGATCCAAGATCAAGTTCAGTTTCTTCTTACCACCAACGAACTTCTCAAGAGTGCTCATGAGATACTCACACTCCTGATGAAGCTGTGGACAGAACTCACACGAGAGGGAAGAGGACCTAGCAGCACTTGTGTCACCCTGACCACTAGCAACATCCTTACCTGCAACTCGCAAGACTTTATCACCTAGAATCTCAAGCTCTCTCTTGAAGGGTGACAGGGAAAGACACTCGAGTTTTGCACTACGCTAGGCGACCTTGATACCTCTGGCCTAGCTCCTCTAGCGCTTTACCTACGTTCCCATCCATTTCATCACATCGCAAACAAGTAGAGCACTCATCTAGAGACCTTTTTAGTTCAGCAATTTTACTCTTCAATGTTAAGTTCTCTAGTCTAAGCATTAGACACTCACTGCACATAGAAGTAGAGTGAAAAGCTGTTATCTCCATCGCTAGTTGTGTCCTTAGGTGCATCATGATCACTCAGATCCTCATCTAGACCGATTGGGTCCTTAAATGTGTCATGTGAGATATGTGCGATAGGATCAGGACAAGCAACCATTTCATTAACAGAGCAGTTTTAAAGCATTTCTAGTTTCTTCAAGCTCCTCAAGCACACAAACATGTTTTTCCTTAAGTTCTCCAAACTCCTTAATCACACTATCATGCAAGGTCCTTAATGCGATAAGTTCGTAAAGTGCTTCATCACAAACTTTCCAAGCATCGAGAATCAAGAGCGAAATAGTAGAAGAACTAGGCGCGACCCTAGACTTCTCTAGCTCTAAAGTAAGATAGGCTACTTCTTCCTTCAAATCTCTAACCCTACCATTTGCACGAGAAAGGAGGCCACCTAGCTTGAGAAACGCACATTGAGATCATCATAGTTTTAAGTAACAAGGTACCTCTGAGTCGGAGTCGATGTCGGGCAGTCCGAACCGGCGTGTCCGCCATGAAGCACATCTTGGCGTGGCCGATGTCGTCGAGTCCTCGTCTTGGGGCTCCTCCCCATCGTCACTCGCCTCTGATGCGAGACGCAGCGAGTCGAGTGCCAGACACTGCAGCAACTTCCCCCCCTACGGAATGTGGGTTTCGCCACAGTGCAGAGCTTCTGGTTTGGCTTGCGGTTCTGCTTGGTGTAGTTATTCTTGGCAGCAGGAGCTTCTTCTCGTCCCTTCTGAAGATTTGGGCACTCTGCTCGAATGTGGTTGAGGCCTCCACACTCGTAGCACCTCAAGTTGCCTCTCCTCCGCTCACTCACTCTCTTGTAAGCTCTAGCAAATTTTTTGGATAGGAGGGCTAAACTCTCTTCAGGAACTGTATCTAAGCGCTCGTCAGGAAGCTCCACAAGAACAGACAAAGAAACTCCACCAAGATCGCAAGAGGAAGAACAAGAAGGGTTTGTGACCAAAGCTGTGGAAACTGGGTCGGTCTCAAGAACTGACAAATGCTCAAGTTCATAAGTTTTCAAGTTCGAATAGAGACCATCCAAAGTGAGTGTAGTGAGATCCGTAACTCTTGGGATCGTGGTGATCTTCACTCCCCAAATTTTTAAATCAAGTCTTTGAGAGAAAGTGGCGAGCATTCTCGAGTCGATGAACTCTTGTCTCAGCTGCGCCTTAAGTTGCTCAAGATTTTTGTGAACCGCTGAAACAAGCATCCAAAGATTCACGAGGTTTTGAGAGAACCGGTTGTACTCACGCTTGAGGCTGGTCTGCGAGCGGTCTTGACTGGTGTCCCCTCATGGAAAGCAATGAGGGTAGTCCAGATCTCGTCTTGCGGACTCAAGGTGAGCAACCCGGTCGTATTCATTTCGACCCAAGCCTTGGAAGAGAATGTTCTTGGCCTAGCATTCAACTCAAAATCCTTTTTGTTCTCGGGGTGATTTCCTCCCATTTGGCACCTTATATGGTTTCTTGACTTTGGCCCAAACATCAAAGCTCGTGCCATAAGGTAGGAACCCATCCGAGCTTTCCAAAAGAAAAAATCAAGGCCATTGAAAATCGGTGGTTTGTTTGAGTACCTCTCCTCTGCCTACGGTCAAAGGCAGGAAGGGCTCAAAGACTCGCAAGAATCACAAGAGCTCAACCTCGCTCGATACCACTGTGAACTCACCAAGGCTGACAGAGAGGGAGTGAATGGAGCCTTTTCAAATTTTCACTATTTTGTGCTCCATTCAGAACTCCAACCCAAACACCGAGATAAAACAATGACGAAGAGAAAAGACTTAAGCCGGTTGTTGGAGGTAGAGGATGTCCTTTAGATACCCAAGGGCATCTGGACTATTGAAAGACCCTCCAACAACACCGAGAGAAATATGCAAGCAACATGGACGATTCGGACCGGGAAGGACTGTTCAGATCTGGAAGCCTACAACTTGGACCAGATCAGACCAGGAAGGACCTGTTCAGATCTGGAAGAAACAAGAAGTAAAGGACCAGTTCAAACCTGGATGGACCAGATTAGCTCTGGAAAACAAAAGCACAAAGGAAAAGAGAGAAAGCCAAACCATCAAAGATACTTTCAGAAAAGTAAAAACAGATTTCCAGAATTTGCCCTCACTTGGAGCAGGAGATTGGTGGGTTTCTGGAGCTTTAATGTTTTTGGGATTTTGTGTGCATAATCCTACATGAATCTCGAAGCACTTCACCAAAAATCTCCTCAAAAATCTCTGTAGAAAAAATATGAAAAATCAAACACGACAGACTGTCAGGAACTTCGAGCAGAAAGTTTGGAGCTCGGTATTCACCTCATGGCGTCCAAACGGTGCAATGGAATGACTCCAAACTTTTTCTTAAGATGCACATATGAGTCACGCACCTTCTCCAACAAGAATCAGACAAAAATGATTTTTCTAGATGTTTATAAAAATTAAACACTGGGTGCTGCGTGAAGAACAAAATCTGCAGAGATTTGCAACTTGATGGAAAACTTGATCTCTAGTCTATCCTAGGGTACAAGGGAGGTGTAAACACCATATAAACACCCTCAAGACATCATGGATCAGAAGCATGTAGAAGGAGGGGAGGCATACAAACAAGTTGCAACAAAAACATCAAGGAAAGAAGATTGAAACAATAGAACTAGTAAGAACAAGACATGAACATGGAGGAACTAGTTTTGTTTGATTTGGAAAAGTTTTACACAGCCACTCTAGGGTGGAAAACACTCACAAGTGGCTAAACTTCAGAAACTATTGGCTACAAAAGACTTGAGTGGAGACACCCCTCCACCCCTTCTTTTATAGGCCAACCGGTTCTAGGGTATCTCGATATATCGCGATATATTGAGATCTCCCTTGAACCACCCATGAATGGCTGAGATTAACCCTCTCCAACCAGCCATTTACATAGGCCTTAGCCTACTCACTCATGGCCCAACATGGACCATACATGGGCTAACCTGAAACCCAACACATACACGGGTTTTAACTCACACGCACGAATCTTAGAGCGTCGCGAACCGCCTCCAACGATCCCTTCGCGTCCAAGCATCCGCACGTCCCAACGTCCAGTAAGAACTCGTGCTCCGAAGTGATAGCCGTTCCCACCGTGAAGCTCCATGCCCAGCCTCCAACCGAACCGGCAGCCCACCTGGCGAACGGACTCATCCACTCCATCTCGCACCCTGTTCACACCTGCATCCACAACACCAACAACAACCAAAACACATCTAGAACGTCCACGGCATCACCACGAACCCAACACAACAAACCGATCCTCGATCGGGGTTAGTATGCAAAAATGATAACCGAAATAGTGACTAACCCGACACGAAACAACCGCCTGGGGGCAAGTGCGTCCTGTGGCACTTTGGCGACTTCGTTGGCTACACCTAAATCATCTAGGGGTCTTTTCATGCTAAGGAGATCAAAAAACTTCGCAAGAATCAAGAAACAACATGCCACATCCAAGTGGTCAAGTTTGGAAGAATTTTGTCGAAAACCGAAAGTTTTGACCAACTCCTCACATGCTCATCATCTTGACTCCACAAACATAAATTTAAGTAAAAACTGAGTTAGAAGAATGATTCTAGAGATATTGGCTCGCCTGGGCCAAATGTGTTGGGGTCCTGATCTTCACACTGTTCTTCTGGGTCTTCCGGATCTATCGTGAATAATCCAAATAGCACAAATATAATTAAAAATATGCTAGAGCATGATGCATGATGTGCAATGATTATACAAACATTATGGACCTTTTAACGGGATCCATAATCTACTTGTTTTATTAAAAGAGCCTTTATGCAGTAATAATTCTAATGCAAATATATATGTATATGCATGATATAAGATATCTACCCATAATAACTCTAATAATTAGGATAACATTCACAAAATCAGTTCATAAACCAAGCATGACAGATATATAATTATATCTCATAAGGGAAAAACTTAATACAAACAATTCTATATTCATATATTGCCTATTCTATTATTTAGAGAAATAAAATATGGGTGCATGGGCAAATAATAATTTTCCTACGTTACAGACACTTTAAAGTGTCTCCAGAAATATTTTCACGATTTTTGGAGGTCATCTAGTATTTTTAATAAAGGAAAAACCCATTTCTAGATTTTCTACTTAAAGGAAATAGCTAGAAAAGGGCTATTAATACTTTACAGAGAATTATATTATTTTAATACGCAAAGTAATATTTTTCCTAGGTTCCAAAAGCATTCTAGTATTTCACCTAATTTTTCCAGGATTTTACAAAGTCACTAACTATTTTTAATAATCTAACAACCATTTTCTGGGATTAAAACAAGTGAGAAATCACTGGGAAAACACTATAAACAGTAATGGGCGTGAAGGTGCGGCCCAAGACGACCGGGCAGGCGGGTCGGCTGCTTGGTGGTGGCCGGCCGGCCGGCGGGCGGCGTGAGCAGTCAAAGCGTGCATTTGGAATGCGCCTCCACTAAATGACAGTGGGGCGAAGGGCCCACTGTCGGCTCAAGCTCTGTGTGCTGCGGAGAAAATTTAAATCCCGGGTCCTACTGTCGGCGAGGCAGTGCCTTGTCTCGGCGCCGAACCATACGCCAAAGACGACGTCGGTGGCGTCACGCTGCCGCGATGGCTAGTACCTGGCGGCCAGCGATCCTGGCGTCGATTCGGCGGCGCTACGAGGCACGAAAAGGGGTGCCGTCGGTCCCTATGGGTTCGCGGGCCTAACTCTAGGGCGCCCCGCGGATTCGCGGCGACGAGCCGGCGGCGGCGCCACGCAGCGGCGGCGGGAAGATGCGGCAACAAAAGCGTCGGCGACAACGAGGTTTGAAGCACGGGAAGAAGCTCTAGGGCTTCTAGGGGCTACTGAGGAGTTTACCTTGGACTTGGTCGCGGTCGGGAGGACCGGAGGAGGCGGCGGCGTGGGAGGCTGCTGCCAAAAGCAGGGAAATGGCAGGCGCCGGGGTGCTTCACGCCGATTCCGTCCAGGGGGAGGTGGAGGATGGTGCAGAGGTGCTTGGTCGAAGGGAGGGCCGAGAGGCAGAGCTGGCGAGAGCAGAATAGGGAGGGAGGCTCACTGGGCCATGGTGGGTGCTGCGGGAGAGGGAGGAGAATGGGCCGAGCCAGGAGGGGGAGAGCCGGTGGCAGGCATGGCCCAAGCGCGGGTTGAGCCCAAAACAGGGGAGAAAAAAGGGGGAAAAAGGGAATTTTGGGCTGAGGGCAAAAAGGTCAAATCACCCTAAAATAATATTTTGAATATACATTTGAATTGGTGAAGAAAAGGACTAAAGATGGTTTTAAATTGTTTTTCCCAAAAGGGTATAGATATTAGTTTACTATTCATTATCATGAAAACACTATTCATGGTATGAAAATACTATTTTCCATTCAATTAAGTAATTATATTCAAAATATAAATACAATCCAAGTAATATATTAGAAATTCAAGTTTTGGGTGTATTTACTATTCAATGTTTGAAAATAGGGATATGCTAAAGATAATGTTCATGTATATACATATACATGGGTTTATGTGATTTCATGGAGGCAACATATTGTAGTTTAGACATAATCTTTCCAAAAACATCAAGAGCATTATTAATGTTTTAAAATTTTGAAAATTTTACAAACACCCCAAAAATGGGATGTTACAATCATGCCGCTGAAGACCTCGTGCGTCTCTTTCCCCGCCCCACTCAAGAGGGTTTCAAGTTTCAGCAAATTTAGGGGTGCAAACTGGATACCAAATAATCCGAATTATCTGACATCCGTATCCGAAAAATGGGCTATTCGTATTCGAATTATCCGCATCCGAATAGAAAACGGATACCAATACGGATACTATCCGGATTTTTTTTACCGGATACGAATACGAATACGGTTTCGGAAAATAGACCGGATACGAATACGAATACGGATATCCATATTATTCCAGGCGTCCAATCCACCATGCGGTCCATGCGTGAATGCGTGATGCTTACATGTGCATCATTATTCATATGATCTAAGCCTGTAAGCATTATGATCTAGAACTATTGTAATGGTGGAACAAGTATTGATGTAATGTTGTGTTGGGTTGTTGGCATGTTGGTTTGTTTTGTCGCTGATGTGCTGAAGTTGAAGGATATTTGTATCCGTCCGAATTGAGTAAATATCTGATCTGTATTCGTATCCGCTATGTTATCCGATTCGTATTCGTATCCGAGAGGTATCCGAATCCGAATCCGTATCCGGGAAAAAAATATGGATACGAATATGAAAATGACGATATCCGATCCGTTTGCACCCCTAAGCAAATTATAGTCTCTACATGGCGCCTTCGGATCAACCCTTTTGGCCAAAGCGAGAACAAAGGCATAAGAGGTAAGATATATGGATGTGTTGCCTCGCCCTTAGTGTGGGTTGAGCTCTCATTTAATTTAGGCCACCTCAAGAGTATTACATATCTTGATTTAGCCCATAATGTTTATGTACAAAACTTTGGGCATATTGGTCTAGCATGAGACACTACATCAAAACAGGTCATAGATACTAGTAAATTAGTGTCGGTTCATGTAGAACTGACACAAATATTAATATCTATACCAGTTCGTTAGTTGGCGGGGGAGGGTGTCATCTTTGCCGGTCCTATATCCAAACCAGCACCAATACCCATTTTCTATATGCCTATTTAGATAAACAACGGGCATAAGTAAATATGTAACGATTGGTAATGAAAACCGACACAGATATGTTACACATATGCTATAGGTTACTTACATAAACCGGTACATATATTTCTGTGGCGAGTGGTTTAAAAAACCGGCGTATATAAGTTATTATCTGTGCCGTTTTGGTTTAACAACCGGTACTGATAAAACCTCTATACGGATTCATCTCACTAGGCGGGTAGCTGAATTTGTTCCCACGCTCATCAGGAAGACTGCCGGGTGCGCGGAGGGGTGAAGCAGCCTTTTTGTGATTGATTCCGGTAGGGGCCTACTAGGAAGGTAAGTTATCATCGGCTTCCTCTTCCATCTCTGTCCTCCTAAATGTCGCATTAATTCCGGTTCGTGTGCATGCAATTAGAATGGCATCACTGCCGCCGCCGCCGCTGGGGTTTGGAACGTCCATCTTTGCGTCCGACAGTTGCTTCTATCGGATGGCGCAACAATGCGGCGCAGCCGCTAACACCATGCTAACTCCGGCTGGTCCGCCACCTAAACTTGCAGGGACCCGTTTCCGCCTCTACCTCCGCCTCCGCGTCTACCTCCACCACCGCCACTGTCACTAGCACGAGCTTTGTCTCCACCTCAGATGCCGCGGGGCTGACCTCCGCACATCCGATGGAGTGGCTGCGTTGGACCTACCCGATGCAATGGTAGCTACGAGACCGCAAAGAGCATGCCATGGCAGGAGCCTTTTCCTCTGGCTGGTCGGCAAGGCGCCATAGCCACCAACCACATGCACCCTCGAACGACCTCGACATGGATTTCCGGTGCACCTGTTGGCTGGAGTCTGACTCGGACCAAATGTCGGAGGACGACGCCAGTTCCGGCGGCCCCCAGGCGTGTCGTTAGCTAGTAGTGCATATGTGTAAACACTCTTTTTTAGGTCTGACTGGGAAATTGTAGTCAATATGGATGACACCAATGTTGTTGAGTGGGTAGTATAGTAGTTGTCCGTTGTATGGATAAACTGATGACCCGCCCCCGGCCATGCTCCCAATTAATGAAAATGTAAAAAGTTCAATTATGTTGCAAATGCATTCTTCAAATTGTTTTTTATGTTGCAAATTAACCTGCTTCTTAATTATGTTTCAAATGTATTCTTCAACCTGTTTATTATGTTGGAAATGAACCTATTTCTTATGTTGTAAATGCATTATTCAAAATTTACTTTATGCCTATGGATGTAAGGATTAACTTGGTTAATTTGCACGGTAAATTGGATAATGGTAATTACAACGATTGATGTCACTTGTGTAGGTATTATGTGTTTCATTGGGAATAAGGCTTCAACGTATCCACCTTGCTCTATGTAGGTGCTCACGATGGTGAGTAATCTGTGCACACCGCAATTTGTTAAATTATGATTATGTACCTTTAAACTTCTATTTGTTGATAATAAAATTATACTAGTGTATATGGACCACCAAAGATGGATGTACGATCAAAACCGTTGTAGCTCAGAGTACTTGCAAGGTGGGGCTGCTTTTCTTAGTGTCGAAGAGGAGCATAAGTGCAAAGAGAAGGCGTAATATATTCGTTGTCCATGCTTTGATTGCAAGAACGAGAAAATATTTTCGAGAAGAGATCAGATCCTCAACCACTTGATTCGAAGGGGGTTTGTGCATGGTTAGACATGTTGCACAAGTCATTGAGAAGTGAAGGTCAGGAAGGAAAGTCATAAGATCATCAACGATGAAGCTACCTACAATATATCTGGTTGGTTCGGACGATGGCAACGATCCGGTGTAGATGTTGTGCGATGTCGAAAGAGACTACACAAGTGAGAGAGAGGTTAATCAATTCAAGCGTTTGATAGAGGAGTCAGAGACACCTTTGTTCCTAGGCTGCAAAGAGGAGTTTATGAAATTGCACACCGTGCTATCGCTCCTGCAATTGAAGGCAAGCAATAATTCGTCAGACAAGAGTTTTAGGGCTTTGTTATGTCTATTGGTGGACATGCTTCTGGAGGAAATTGTGTTGCCGGACAACACGTACCTCTGCCCAGTCATCCCAAGGCACATTCCATCTGGACAGGGAAAAGGACGAACTAATAGTAGCCCTTGGAAATAAGGAGTACCCTAGTTGGACACGTGGAATAGGAGGTAAGGTTCTCTGAAAGGAGGGATTCAAAGAGTATGCTGACCGTTACAGGAGTTGGAAGAGACATCAAGATGATCGCATCATAAAAGAAGTAGCACAGATTCTTGATGATATTCTAGACGATCACCTAGATGCAAGGAATGTCAGACGTGCACCGCTTGAAGTAGAAGACAATCATTTCGGCAGCCTCAAGCTTCGTCACAGTAGCTGTGTGTCGGCGTCACATCCGAAGTCAGACTTAGGCCACCACCCTATGGACGACATTACGGAGCCGACACCGTGCCATCTTATGGCGCCTGTCATGAACCTTGTTGTTAATCCACCCATGGACGGAGCGCTTTTGCACAACTACCCCATTGCTCCTAGTTATGTAAAGGTACAGGTGGATAGTGTGATTCTAGGGTGGGCAGGCATTGTGCTGCAAATAGAACCGAATGATGAGGTTTCCACTCTAGGTCTTGTGGAGCACAATTTCATCCAGTGGCCCAAGCGTAACATTGCCTTGCACCATGATGAGTCGACTCCCAAGAGGGCCAGTGTGAGAACAAAACAAGAGAGACGTGATATCCTATATCGTCTCCCGAGAAGACCTTTTTTCAAACCATTTCCAAGGGGTGGCTCTGATAATCGAGGAAAAGAGTGAATACGAACAGATAATGACAGCACACAACAAGAGCAATGAGATTCACAATGGAACGATGTCGACCTAAGTAGAGTGAAATTTGTGATGGGAAGCCATTAGTCAGTCACACCAGGTTAAAAGTTCTAATGATCAAGATGCAAGGATTGCATGAGTGGTATATGGTCCGGTTCGCCCATCATTTACTACCAAGGTCGCTCATTGCTAGGCACCAAGAAGAGCATCTTCACCATAAGGGAGAAGGTATTTTTTTGATCATGTTCAATGATTTGCACTTGATGTACAACAAAGGTGTGCTCGATATTGCATTCCTTAGATGCTGGATATTGTAAGCACATGCTCTAGAAATCATTGCATATATTACATTCCACTAATATAGTTCCATTTATAACTAACTTATACTTGTGTAGTCTGGAGACTGTTCATCTTAGAAAATCCAAGGAGACATATGTTGTATTCATGGACACCGGTGTGGTCAACCAGAGAACTATCTTAAACTCCAAACCAGATAAGGTCCTACAGTATGTTTTGGACACGTTCCTCAAATTGCAAGACAAGGAAATCATATTTTTTACCCTACATCTATGGATAAGTGCACGCGACTAATAATCAACGAATTAATATTCCTTGAATACATGTATATATTCTGATATTTGACATGCGTAAATTCCACTAGATTCTCATTGCCATTCAACTCCACAAGACTAAGATGGTTGTCCTTGATTCACGTAACAAGCCTGAAGAAGAATACAGTGAGATCATATCTCTATTGAATAAGGCTTTCAAGTTGTACTGCACCCGTTGCTCTAAGTATAGACCTTTTTAAAAGCCCCTACACTTAGAACCAATTTTCCGGTAAGTGCATGCATGCGTGTTTTGAACGTTAATGAACAATAGCTTATATGACCCACAATATTTTATTCAGTACAACAAGCAACCCCAAGGCACTAATATGTGTGGGTTTTACCTGTGCAACTTTATGCGTCTCATGTCACTCTAAGATTCCAGACATGGACATAGTGGTTTGTAACTATGTCAACACATCTTTAATTTGTATGTGTTATTGATCCATGATTTGATTGGCATATTACATTTTTTCTAATGGTAGAGCATGAAAATGCCGAAGGAACAACTGCTACCTGCTCAAATCCTAGACCAATAGAGAGAGCTTGCGTCCTTCATCTTCGACCAGGATATGAACATGAAAGGCGAGTTTCACAACAAAAAGAGCAACGACCCGCTGTTTCATATCAGACTATTGAAACAGTGATATCCACTTTATTTGCATAAGTTCCTTCGTGAACAATATATAAACGTAATTTTCCTTTGCTTTCTCATACCGTATTGGTTTCTTCGTGAACAGTCAAACTACTTATCTGTCCTTTATGTATAGTCATTATTATTTATATCATTACTATTTACGTATAGATCACATGATTCTTGATGAACTTATGGTATTAACATGATTAGTGCAGCACATGAACTAATTTGGAATGTCTGTATGTATGTAATTTAGATTTAGATGTAAGCTTGTATATTGTACTGTTACCATTTATCAAATTGTATCAACATGAAAACATCATCTGTGTTGGTTTGAAATAAAAATCTATGCCGGTTATAACAACGGATAGGTACGGATGAGTTACACACCTGTGCCAATTATGTCTACAGACAGGCATAGATGATTAACATATCTATGACGGTTATATTCACAGCCAGGCACAGGTGGGACAAATATCTGCGTTGGTTTGTAAAACGCACCGGCACATGTGGCTCCCAAATTTATGCCAGTCCTCACCAGTGACAGACACAAATATATCCAAGATATGTGTCTGTTTGTGGATAGAATTGGCACAGATGACATTGGCCCTGTTTCTTTCCGCAGCGGTTGGCGGCCGGCGGTTTGCTATAGTAGATTTTGTTATTTTTATATTTTTTTGTGTTATAATTTCCAAAGATTTTTTTCGAGGCTTTGATTAGTTCTTCTCAAAGATTCTTAAAAAAATTTTAATTATTTTTTTAGGCTCATTAAATTTTTTTTTGAAGACTTACAAATTTGCTACAGTAAACCGCCAACTGCCGGAAACCGCTGAAAGAAACAGAGCCATTATCTATGCCGGTTCCAAAATTGGCATAGGTAACTAGGCACATCAGTGCCTGTTGTTTTGTGCCGGTTCAGAAACTGGAGAGGCCCTATTTGGATATTTATTTTCAATTATAGGGATTTTCTTAAAAAACTACCTCCAACAAGAGTTCCTATTTTGAAAAGTTCTTAAAATAGGTTAGGGCCTTGGCTAAAGTACCCATATTTGGGTACGCTGTCTCCAGCCCTGAATACTCTTCGCACTCTTCTGGTGACTTTTCCTCACACCCTTGTCTGTTGCTTCTGCTTGATTTGCTGAGCATCGCTGCTTCTGCTTGATTAGGTGTTGTTTAGGGCTTATTGTTAGAGTCATTTATATATTTGTAGATCGAAAAAGTTTTAGAGAGTCGCTATATTTAAGTATAGAGCTCAAGTTTTATAGCTCATTGTTAAAGATGCTCTAACAAAAATGAGACTCTGTTCCTTGTAGCAATCGAAATCACAAAGCTTATTTATGAAAGGAAGGGTAACCCAGGATTTGAGTCCTGGTCCTCAAAGCGATCTGAAATCTTGGCATATACCTCCGCATAATCCTCAAGACTAGAGGGAGATGGAACATTGTGAGATAGCTTCACCAGCGCACGGTTCGTCAAAGCAGCCTATATCTATGGATGACTTGCGAGTGAATCTAACACCAGAGATCTCTTAGCCACTGCAATGTGTGACCAGAACAATAAGCAGTAACCCCAAGACACATTGTTGTGGTAAACTTTCCGATGCCCACTACTACAGGAATGACCTTTCATACCGGCACATCAGTACCGGTTATACATGAACCGGGACTGTCAGTTTCATCAGTCCCGGTTCAACGGTCTACTGGTCCGAGGGGAACATCAGTACGGGCTAAAGAAACCACCCGGTACTAATGTTCTAACATCCATGCGGTTGGTGTAGCCAACCGGTACTAAGAGGTCTAGGCGGCGAGGTGCAGCTTAGTATCGGTTGCTTACACCAACCTGCATCGATGTTTCTAAACATCGATGCAGGTTGGTGTAACCAACCGGTACTAAGTTCTGAGTTCCTTAGTACGGTTGGTTACACAAACTGCATCGATGCTCTAGCATCGATGACAGGTTGGTGCAACCAACCGTATTAATTTGAACCCCTTCACGGCTAGTGGCTAGCCCCACACTTCTTCTTCTTCCTAGCTCCCACAGCCCCACCTCGGCTTCAGTTCATCCTGGTTTTCTTGGTTCCTAAACTTTTGCAGTTCCTTGGTTTTTCTTCGGTTCATTATAACTTGTTTTTATTGATTTCGCATTGGATTTTGCGATTCGCATTGGAATTTGCTTTGTGTTTAATCATATTTGACCGCATTGGAATTTGCCGTGTGTTTAATGGATCCGACCATCTATCTTCCCTCCCTATATTTTTCCTCCATCAACATGGAGAACAAGATCCGCACCATTTCAATCCCTTCTCTCTCGCCACCGCCACCACCGCACCGCATTCCTCCGCCATGGTTCGCCGCCTCAAGACCTGCAGGCGACTTGCAATCCCCATCCTCCATTGCAACTTCCCGCCAACAAGCAGCCCATCCACCTCTACCGCCGTGCCGCCCTACCCACATCCTCCGCCGCAACCGCCCGTGCCGCCCACCCACATCCTCCGCCGCAACCTCGCGCGCGCCACCTCCGCTCCGCAACCTCCGCGGCGCCCGCACCAAACTGGAGGAGGCATGGAGGACTTCGACGCCGGTGCCCGCTCATCGCCGCCACCATATCAACCTCGCACTGGGAGGCGGGCTCATGCTTTGCCGCCATTGTTGCCACCGCCAAGCTTCGGGATCGGATGCACATGGAGGTGGGGATCCCACGCCGCGTCGCGCCGCCGTCCTCCCCTGCGCCTCGTCCTCGTCCGACGATGACGAAATCGATCGGGAGGCGCTGATGGGAGGAGGATGAGTAGAATATAGTTGATGTTTAGTTTAATTATGTATATAGTTTAGTTATTATGTATGTATGTAGTTTAATTATGTATTATGTGATGAACTATTTTGTGATCGAATCAATGAGATCAGTGTTTAATTATGTATGTATGTGATGAACTATTTTGTGATGGAATCAATGAGATCAGTGTTTCATTATGTATGTATGTGATGAACTATTTTGTGATGGAATTAATGGGATCTGTGCAATGAAATGAGTTATGGTGAAATGGTGATCTGTGCAATGAATTGTTGATATGTGCAAAAATGTTCATCGACAAATGAGTACAAGCATGAATTTGTGAAATGGGATCTGTGCAATGAAATGAGTTATGGTGAAATGGTGATATGTGCGATGAATTGTTGATATGTGCAAAAATGTTCATTAACAAATGAGTACAAGTATGAATCTGTGAAATGGTGATCTGTGTAAATGCCAATTTGCATTGAAATGGACCGGCTGAAGAAACTAACCGGTATTGATTCGCTAACATCAGTACCGGTTGGTCTAACCAACCGGAACTCGGCCTGCTTAATACCGGTTAGTTACAAGAACCGAGACCGATGTTAGAGCATCGAGACAGGCCTTTCATAACATGGACCGGTGAAGAAACCAAGCTGCATCGATTCTCTAACATCGAGACGGTTGGTTACACCAACCGGAACTCGTCCTGCTTAATACCGGTTGGTTACAAGAACCGGGACCGATGCTATAGCATCAGTACAGGCTGGTATGTTAAATCGGTACTAAGCAGCCTTATTTGAACAGTCCTCTTCCCCGCCTCCTCCCCACACTGCCAGATCAAGAACATCACCGGCCAAGAGCTTAGCTAGGCCCAGAGAAAGGGGGACGGGTGCTGCCAAAATTTTGGTCATCTTACTCCCAGCCAAGTTAACCAAGGTTAGTAACATCGTTCCTCACTACATTTGGTGTAAAATGGAGCTTCTTCTTTGCTTGAAATGTGAAGAAAATTTGATCTTTTGTCATGATCGATCAAGAACAAGGCAAATACGCCAAGAGCACCAAAAAGGGGAGTCTTTGTCAAAATTTGGTCATTTTACTCCCAGCCAAGTTAACCAAGGTTAGTAACATAGTTCCTCACTACATTTGGTGTAAAATGCAGCTTCTTCTTTGCTTAAAATGTGAAGAAAATTTGATATTTTGTCATGATCGATCAAGAACAGTGCAGCGCCGGCCAAGAGCTTCAAGAAAGGGGGAGGTGCTGCTAAAATTTGGTCATTTTTTACTCCCAGCCAAGTTAACCAAGGTTAGTAACATAGTTCCTCACTACATTTGGTGTAAAATGGAGCTTCTTCTTTGCTTGAAATGTGAAGAAAATTTGAGCTTTTCTCATGATTGATGAAATAACTAGTTGTGTAAGTTTGGAATTTGCTTGGATTAGATGTAGCTCGCGTTTGAATACAATGTGATATTATATCAACATGTTGGCCTTTTAAATTGCTTTAAATACAATGTGATATTATAAAAATCGCCAATATATAATAAGAGAAATTAATGGTCAACGTTTGTTTAATTTGAAATTTGCGAAATGTTAAAAAATTCATTATTAGAAAATGAGCTAATAGCTGCCTTGATGTAACATAATGTAGATGGACCAGCGATGGATGTACATGGACCGACGCACCCCGGAGTTCTTGCAGGGTTTGCAAGCTTTTCTTCGTGCGGCCGATGCATACACGAAGTCAGGCTACATATGTTGTCCATGCATAGACTGCAAGAATGAGAAGGAGTGGCCAAAATCCAGCCACCTTCACTTCCATTTGCTCTCAAGAGGTTTCATACCAAACTATACCTGTTGGACCAAGTATGGTGAAGAAGAGACTATACAAGAAGATGTTGAAGAAGAAGAAGATCAGGGGGACAACAATATCCCCGATACTGGCCACCACGGTTCTTTCGAAGATACATTGGGGGAGTTTGGCGATGATGACCTAGAACAGATGCTGCTTGATGGAGAGGGAGAATACACCAATGAAAGACGTTATTTAAAACTTCCAAAGACCTATGGGAGGACCACGAACACTATTGTACCCAAACTGCCGACAGGGCCACAAAAAATTGCGTACCACGCTAGAACTCATGCAGTGGAAGGCGACCAATGGATTGTCTGATAAGGGATTCAACGAGTTGTTATGCCTCATAAAGAAGTTGCTTCCAGAGGGTAACACGCTGCCTGAAACTACGTACGACGCCAAGCAAGTTGTTTGCCCTTTGGGGTTGAAGGTACAAAAGATACATGCATGCCGGAACGATTGTATCCTATATCGCAATGAGTATGAGGATTTGGAAGCTTGTCCGGTGTGCAGAACTTCGAGGTATAAAACTAGGCGTGATGACCGAGGCGAGGAAGAGGGGCAGCGTCAGAAGAAGAGACCCCCGTTAAGGTGGTCTGGTATTTCTCTATAATCCCCCGGTTGAAGCGTTTATTTGCGAGCAAAGTGCATGCCCAGATGATGCGTTGGCACAAAGAAGATCGTAAGGACGACGGAAGGCTAAGGCACCCCGCTGATGGCTCCCAGTGGAGGAAAGTCGATAGAAAATACCCGGACTTTCCTGAGGATGCAAGGAATATAAGGTTTGGGTTGAGTACGGATGGGATGAACCCGTTCGGCGATATGAGCAGCAGTCACAGCACTTGACCCGTGACTCTATGTATCTACAACCTTCCTCCTTGGCTGTGTATGAAGCGAAAGTACATTATGATGCCGTTGCTTATCCAAGGGCCGAAGCAACCTGAAAACGACATCGACGTGTACCTCAAACCGTTAGTGGAAGATCTGCTAACGCTGTGGACCGATGGTGTACGTGTATGGGATAAGTACAAAAGAGAGCACTTCACCCTACGTGCATTGCTATTCGTAACCATCAACGACTGGCCTGCACTTGGTAACCTGTCAGGCCTATCTATCAAAGAATATAAAGCCTGCATCCAGTGCTTAGAGGATACGGACAGCAAGTATCTAAAAAACTCCCGAAAGGTCGTGTACATGGGCCACCGTAGGTTCCTCCATTTGAAGCACCCGTTACGACGGAAGGGTGAGAATTTCGATGGGACAGAAGAGAAACGTAAGAAGCCCCTGCATCACAGTGGGACACTTGTATTTTCTCTAGTAAAGGATCTGAAAGTAGTATTTGGAAAGGGTCCCGTAGCAAATCTGTCCCCTCTTGAACAAGGTCATCTGAAGCCCATTTGGAAGAAGAAGTCAATATTTTAGGATTTACCTTCTTTCGAAAGATTTAGAGGTCCGCCACTCATCGGACTTCATGCATATCACGAAGAATGTCTGCGTGAACCTGCTTGGCTTCCTAGATATGTACGGTAAATCAAAAGATACACTTCAAGCACGAAAGGACCTGCATCTCTTGGGACTCGGGAACGACCTACATCCGTAAAAAGAGAGCGAAGGACAACATTACCTCCACCTGCGAGCTACACTCGAGCAAGGAAGAAAAAAACATGATTAAGTTCTTTAACAGTGTAAAGGTCCTTCGGGTACTCCTCGAACATAAGGAGACTCATCAACACGAAGAGAATAAAATAGTACACTGAAATCACATGACTGTCACATGTTGATGACACAGCTTGCTCTGTGGGCGCTGAGAGGTATTCTGCCGGACTGGGTACGAGGGACAATCGTAAAGCTGTGCTCGTTCTTCAACGCGGTGTCGCAGAAGGTCATCGAACCACGGAACTTATCTAAGCTGCAGGATGACGTGGTTGATAGTCTGGTCAGCCTTGAGATGATCTTCCCTCCGTCCTTTTTTGATATTATGGTCCATCTCATGGTCCACATTGTCAAAGAGATAGAAATTCTCGGACCCGTGTTCCTGCATAGTATGTTCCCTTTCGAGAGGTACATGGGTGTCCTAAAGAAATATGTTCGGAACCGGTCTCGTCCAGAAGGCTGCATTGCACAGGGTGTTGGCACAGAGGAGGTGATTGAGTTCTGTGTCGACTACATTGATGAGCTAAATCCGATTGGCGTCCCTGTTTCACGCCATGAGGGCAGGCTACGGGGAAAAGGAACTCTAGGGAGAAGAGAATTCTTTAGCGACGATCTACTTTCATTTAAATAAGCACATTTCACAGTCTTGAAACAAGCAACTGTAGTGGCTGAGTTTATCCATGAACATGAGATGATTCTACGCGACCAGTACCCAGAGAAGTCAGAAAAGTGGATCGCACTAGAGCAAATGGATCGTTTCGGTGGTTGGTTACAAAAGAAACTGATGGGCTCCCGAACAGACAATGAACAGTTGAAACTCTTGGCTCGAGGACCATCCATGACAATCGTATCATTCCATGGATATGAGATAAATGGGTACACATTTTACACAACTGCCCAGGATAGCAAGAGCACCAACCAAAACAGCGGGGTCCGTATAGATGCCTTGGACAAAAATGGAAAGATGGACACCTACTATGGTTACATAGAAGATATCTGGGAACTCGAGTATGGACCTTTAAAATCCCTCGTTTGGTGCCAATGGGTCAAATTGATGTACCGTTGAGATCGACGAGTACGGTATGACAACTGTGGACCTCAAGCAAGTGGCCTATAGGGATGAACCGTTCGTGCTAGCAAATGATGTGACATGTATTCTACGTGATGGACATGAACAAAGAAACCGAAAAAGGAATGACGGGCCTACTAAAAGCAAGAAGCGAAGGACAAGCCTACCAAGATAACAAGCGAAGCGTAAGACTAGCGATCGCCAAGGCGCCACGTGGTTCTCCTGTAAAAGAAGGATCGTCGGAGTTGAGGCGTCCACAGATGAAGAAGAGTACAATCGGTTCGACGAGCTACCTCCTTTTATGGTAGACGAGACATTACTATCTTGAATGATATAGAGGAATCCCCTATGTATGCGACACGATCATAATGAAGGATCACTCGTAAAAATAAAGTATGTTAGCAAATAAGTCGAACCGTGTTATATAAACCCATGTATGAATTATGATTTTTATTAAGCAAGGAAGCAACAATTGAATTTATATAACAAGGTGAAAATCAGATTAATAAGTATGATTTGTTGGAAAATAATAATGCAAAGAATATATGAATTTTAATTTATTTTATTTTTGAAAATCATTTTAGTGTGGAATAAGTATGAGTTATTATTTTTAGTAAGCAATGAATCAATAATTGAATTTATACAAAAGGTGAAAATTTATAATAAATTTTGAAAAATTAAAGAGATTTCAAGGCTCTCAACAGTTTTCTATAATTTTCGAGAAATTAATGGCAAATTAGTACCAATGACATGTGGGACCCACCAGAGATGGGCCCACATGTCGCTGAGTGATCCCTATCTCCTAAGAAGGGTACAAAAAGGTTCGTGCCGTGAAGGCCGATCAAAACCCCATCCTCTCCCAGCTAGCTAGCGTGCGCTTGGCTGGGCTCCAGTGCGATCACGGGTTCGAGCCACTTCATGGCCGTTGTATTATTTTATTTTTGGTGTAATCTGTCGGGACTAAGTGAGCATTCAATCCCGGTTTGTTACACCAACCGACCGATATGAGCAAGCGATCCCGTGTAATACACCAACCGGATCGATGTGATGTTAGTCGGTGTATGACACTAACCGGATGATTCTCATCATATAAATTCGAAAGAGAGAAGTCCCGGTTTTCCAATGTGATTTTCTTTAGTATCAGAATTTATAGTTTATACAGAATGTTTTATACTTTTGATTTTTAATTTATGTTTTATACTTTTCACTTTTAATTTATGGTACATGAATGTATTTGTGAGGACAAATCTTATGGGTCCAAAAACAACATATATTATAGGAAATGTACAATGTCCCACGGGTTACCACAAAAGATGCTAAAAGCTAATTTCTAATAATATACTAAATAACTAATAATTAATTTCTAGCATCTGTCGGGACTAATCGTCGTCTTCGTCGTCGTCCTCCTCCTCGTCGTCGGCGTCGGCGCCATCGTTGGAGGCGTCGTCGTCGTTGTCGTCCTCCTCCTCCTCCTCCGACTCCGGATCGTCGTCGTCCTCCTCCTCCTCCTCGTCCTCCTCCGCGACGACGTCCTCGTCGCCGAAGTCCTCCTCGTCCTCATCGTCGTCGGACAACTCGTCCGACATGGACAACTCCGCCGGGTAGAAGACGGACTCCTTCCTCGGCCGGTTGCGATTTAATGCGCTTCGAGAGGACACTCATCCTCGGAAGACGGCGGCGGCGGTGGAGGCAGACCCGCAGGCATCGGTGATGGTGGTGGGGTGGAGTTAGAGGAACAGGAAGAGGCAGAGGAGGAAGACGCCATTGATCGAAGAGGAAGATGGTTAATTAGGCAGAGGAAGATCGTCGGTTTTATAGAAGAGGCCTCTTGTCAGAGGCAGAGAAAGAGGCAGAGGCGGCTCCTCGGTTCGCGCCAACATTGAGTCGTTTCGAATTCCCACATAGTCCCGGTTAGATACACCAACCGGGATTTAGGTAGTCCCGGTTGGAGACACCAACCGGGATTACTTCCCCCAAAATGGAGATCACGGACTTGTGGTTCCCACATGGTAGTGGTAGTAATTTGCCATAAATTACAAAGTATGTTACCAATTAAAACCGTGTATGAATTATGATTTTTTATGAAGGAAGGAAGCAATAATTGAATTTATATAAAAAGGTGAAAATCTGTATTAAGATGGTTGAAAAATTAAATTGTAAAGAATATGTGAATTTTAATTCATTTTATTTTTGAAATCAGTTTAGTGTGGAATAAGTATGATTTATTATTTTTTAGTAAGCCATGAAGCAATAATTGAATTTATATAAAAGGTAAAAATTTATACTAAAATTTGAAAAATTAAAGAGAAATTTCAAGGCTTCCAACAGTTTTCTATAATTTTCGAGATATTAATAGCAAATTAGCGTATTGCGCTGAGCTGCCTCAGCTCGCGCTTTTTTTGGCAAATCAGTCCCGGTTGGTGTAATTAAGCGGGACTAAGGGAGATTCCGTCCCGGTTGGTGTCCTCAACCGGGACTAAGTGAGCATTCCATCCCGGTTTGTGATACCAACCGGGACTGATGGTTCCTAGGGCACTACCTAATGCGGGCGTTGGTCCCGGTTGGTGTAACCAACCGGGACTGATGTGTGGTTAGTCCCGGTGGATGATACCAACCGGGACTGATGCCACCATCATATAAATTCTAAAGCGAGTGAGGTTGGAGGCATAACTGTTTTATCGTCTCCAACCTCTCTCGCCGACGCCGCCTTCAGCCCCCGCCGTCCTCCTCTCCTCCGACGACCCCGCGCGCGCCGCCGTCCTCCTCGTCACCGACGACCCCGCGCGCGCTGCCGTCTTCCTCGCCTCCGACGACCCCGCGAGCAAGGTGCTCCTTGTGCTCCTCTCTCCTTCCCTTCCCTCGCTCCTCAGCAAGGTGCAGGCCGGCAGAGCATGGGACAGTGAGTGCGGGCTCGGGCAAGCATGACGGAGGCGTGACACAGGCGGGCACGAGCGACAGGAGTGCGGTGCGGCCAACAGGAGCACAATCACGGTGCGCCCAGAGTGTTCGATGAAATGCCCAAACCTACGCAGTGGCGGAGCCAGGATTTCAGCACTAAGGAGTAAAATAGTTAAATTGCCAAATAATTGGTCCAAGATTTAAATTTTTACATGAAAAAAATAAAACATAGCATGTATTTAATGGAAGACAATCTGACCTCTGTATCTTATTTATATGAATTTTGAGATGTATATGTATATGCCAATTTTATAGCAAATTTGAATTCTAAGATGTATGTCAATTAACTGTGAAATGTAATGTATATACCGTCCTCGTCACTGTCGCCCGTCCTCGATCATCTACCTCATCTTCCCCACCGCCCTCCTCGTTGTCACCCGTTTATGTATAAGTACATGTGAAATGTGCAAGTATACTATTGTTAATTTTTTTTCGTTAATTTTCAATGCCTCCTTATAGACTACAAAACTACGATGGCGGGAGAAGGGTTTGATGGAGACGAGTTCATGAGAAGTTTGATTTCGGGAGAAGATGGTTACGAGCTCGATGATTCCATCGAGGCCGCAAGGCCTGTCGTGGATTTAAGGCTCGTTGAGACCGATGAGACTCATGCCGAGGCCGCTGAGACGACCATGGTAATTAGATCAAACTTGTATATGCCGGTTCCACCATCATGCTAAGCCAACATTCTAACACGTAGACATTATTGTACCATATTTTCAGATCACTCAATCGAGTAGCCAATCACGTCAGCGAGGTTCAAACAAGAAGTCGAAGGCAACACATGTTATCACCGAAGTTGGCGATAACGGCCAACCTCTTGCACCCCTAGGGGCGATTGGGCCGTTCAATTCGGCATGCGGCGTCCACGTCAGGGACCATGTGCCAGTTAGCATCGTGAGATGGTGAAAGGACCGGGATGACGCCTAGAGGGGGGTGAATAGGCGATTACAAACTCTAATACAATGAATCAGAGTTAAATGCGGAAGCTTAACCGGACAATCCGGGGTTTTGGACCGGATAGTCCGATAGGTACCGGACTATCTGGGTGCAACAACCGGATTGTCCGGTCTACACAGAAACAGGGGTTTTTGAATCCAATTCAAATTTCACAATCTCAAGGATACAACATACACCAAAGATAATTCACAAGCAAATATATGTAGTAGTATCACACAAGGCAAGGCAATAACTCAATAGCAAAATAAACAAGTAATTCAAGCTAGAGAGTGAAAGGGATAAAACCGAAATGAAGATGGAGACGTGAAGATGTTTGTTCCCGAAGTTCGGATCCATGAGGGGATCCTACGTCTCCATTGAGGCAGCTCGGTCACACTTGAGCCGGGGTCTTTTTCAACCCTTCCCTCACCGGTGTTGCACAATGCACTCGGCTTCACTCCTTTGATTTCTTCCATGAGGCTAAATCGAACCTTCACAAAATTGACACGGCGCACCACACAAAGCTCGGTGGCTCGTGACCAACTCCTAGCCGTCTAGGAGTCCTCAACCTCCAAGAGTAACAAATGCCCACGAAGAACGAACTTGGAGATGACCACAAGTGCTCAAAGATCCAAAACTTGCTCGACTTGCACTCAATCCTCCTCCCAACTCTTCCCAACCCTTCTTCCAAAGGGGATCACCTAGATCGAAGAGTGGAGGGGTCACTAGGGCTCAAGAACACACTAATTCCACAAAGGAATCACCTCCAAACCCTTCTTCCAATTCTCACTCAAACTCTCCTCCCAACTCTTTCAAACCCTTCTCCAAAAGGGGATCACAAAGATCTAGAGTGGAGGGGTGCTTTGAGGCTCAAGAACAATGGGATAGCTCAAGGAATGGTGGCACAACGGCTATTTTAAAGTGTGGAGAGAGAGGGGTTTAAATAGAGCCTCCCAAGAGCTAGCCGTTGGCTGCAGGTCTGCGCCAGACCGGACTATCTGGACTCTAACACCGGACTATCCAGTTAGCAACAACTAAGGAGCAGAAACTCAGCGTCAGATTTGCTCCGGACTGTCCGAAAGACCGGACTATCCGGTGTTCCGGGCCGGATAGTCCGGTCCTAACACTAGGACCAGCACAACCCGACGAAAACGGCCGTAACTTTTGACTCCGGACTCCGTTTTGGGTGATCTTGGGCTCTACGGAAAGCTAAGAACGAGAGCTACACAACCAACAAGGTCTCACACCTCAAATCCCAAGGGATAAATGCAGAACTCACAAAGAAGGCAAGGGAGACCTACAACTCTCACTTTCCGACACTACCAACCCCACACCCTCTCTAGGTTTCACAAGGATGGATCACTTGAGCACTTGACACATCTAAAAGTCATTCTCCATCACATCCCTCTTAATAGTACGGCAATCCTTAGACTCAAATTAAATCAAAGATAATACAAGTCTAGGATAATCATTTGCCGTCTTCTTTCTTCATTTTGCATGATGACCTTCACCAAAAGATTTATGAAGCCTTCACCTTATCCAACTTGACTCGATTCACCTCATGAGACTCTCGTCCCATCGACCTTGACTTGATCATCCTCCTCGACGATTTCCACGCCAAGTCGATCTTGACTTAGTCCTCAACTCTTGGTGACACCGTCGTCTTGTTGACCTCGGCTTGACCGTCATCCTTCAACATACCTTGGTCATCACACACTCACGGGACCTAATTCTTTCCAAACCACTCATGAAAGGCATTAGTCCCAAAAGCTCAATAGATATGAATAAGTTGATATTAATGAACAATTTAATACAACAAGTGTTTCATACAAATATGCACAATATGAGTGAAAACACTTGATAAAAGAAAGATTCTCCACTAAGTGCAACATAATGAATATGTAATGGAGCAAGATGCACTAGAGAGATAATTGCCAATATGATGAAACAATTAAACCATGGCAAGGACCACAATCTTCACTTAATGATCCACATGATAAAATTATACAAGAATTACATATGTGTAAATAATATTCAAGTTAGAGTGAAGTTGTGGAACAATCTATCTTAAACTTCACTAAGTGATGTCCATGAGAAGATATATAAACAAGACAAGCATGCACCATATCAATTTATAGCAATATGAAGTTTAACTCTAATTAAGACTAACATGCTAGAAACAAGCCACATATTGAACTCAAGTGAATATATATGCACAAATTGATATGACATGAACCAATGTGCATATATATAAGCAATATGTTACATGAAGTTCAATATGCACTTGCATAAGAGGAATGCAATAATAAATATAGAAGGGATACCGAGATTGCATACCTCATCTTTGCTTATTCACTCGATCTAAAGAATTCCTCCATTTGAATGAGATTAAAATGATCTTATGAACGAACTTGTTAGTCTCACAAGATAGATAAATACTTACTAGAGGTTTGACATTAGGTAAGCACTAAGTCAAGCATTTACATCAATTTGTCATTTACAAATAGTTGTCACTATATGTGTTTGTCATTAATCACCAAAATCACTTATGTGCCTAGATGCACTTTCAATCTCCCCCTTTTTGGTGATTTATGACAAACCCTTTAACAATTGCACCAAATGACAATAATAAGCTATTTAGCACAAAAACAAACGTGAAGAGAGAACAAGAGATCATACTTATAAACATTCTCCCTTAAATTAGATGGACAATTGATGATCTTCATAAATTCGATTCTACCTCTTTTGTCATTCTCTTCATATTCTCTTCCCTTTTGTCAATCGATTAGGGGGCAATTGATAAGTCATAAATTCTCCCCCTTTTGTCATTAATCCCAAAAAGGGTCTATAACAGGTCTTCAATATCCATTTGAGGTTTGAACTCCCCCATAGATACCAATTATGAAAATAACTCTTCTTTGCAATGTCTCATCCATATGTACTTTTGAATTCTTGATAATGCTAAAAGCAAATTAGATGACACTTCAAAACAATTTAGGATTAGAGGATACCACTTGATAGATATTAATTGATACCAATTTAAACAAAAACAATACCATTTAGAATAATATAATTTAGCATAATGGCATGCAAAGACATTATTGAATATGGTCAAAAGAAATACGTCTCTTTGTCGGTTCTTGTCCACCCATGCTTGAATTGGTCATGGTCAACTCACACGGCCTTAGATCCCTCAGACTATGGAGCTCACTCCTTTTTTCTTCATCCTAGTGCCGACGTTGTCCCCTTTTCCAATTCCTTGAACATCAATAGACAAGTACACGATTTTCGGGAACAAATATCTTTCAACTTGACCCATGTTAATTTGATAATGTCCAAGTACAATATGCAAGATAAATATGATAAACATGATAATACTACTTGCATGCATTTTGGAAGATTCAAAATATACCAAATGATAGATTTCATAATATAAGAGAAATATTTGATACCAATTGAAATTTCTACCAATTGCAAATATTTCACAATATCAATTTGCAAGAGAAATATTTGAAACACATTCAAATTCAACTCTTGAAATCCACTTGTGAAGAGACGATGGATAAAACACATTTAAAGCTCACTCTCGAACTCAAAATGGAAATTTCCTTCTTTTTATAATAAACTCCAAGATTTACAAAAGAAGAAACACTTTGAGGCTAAGATGCAATTAAATCCAATTTCTATAAAAATCTTAGCCAAAAGGTGCACTTTCAATGGAGTGAGAACTTGAATAGATATGCTCCACTTGAAGGCTTAGAGCAATGATTAAGTTCACATAGTTTTCACCTTGAAAGGCTTGCCGAAGTTCCAATTTAAATTTCTCAAAACATGCAAGCAGCAACATAAAATCAATTTTACCTCTTAAACTATTTCTCAAATGCAAAAGTCATCAACGCGAAAAAGATCCACCTCAAAAGTCTCTTCAAGAGCTATGAAGGCCAAAAATTCATTTGAGCAAAGGAAAATCCCGAAAACTTGAAAGTAGTGAAATCTGAATCGAAGATTTCGGGAAAAGGAAATCTTCGCTTAAAATGATCCCGAGGATGAAAAACTTGAATAAATGAGCTCCCAAACAATTTTAGAAGGATCATGGAGTTATGACTCGAGTATATTAGTTTTCATCCAAAGGAACACTCAAAAACATTTAAGAGATGCAAGATTTCAAAAAGGTGCAACATGCTGAAAAATTCAGATTCAACATTCCATTTAAGCTTCTTGACAGGGCCTAAAAAATATATAAACATGATCCAATGAATTTGAGAAATTGTGTCCATGTAGACCAACTATAGAGTATCAAAACTCATTATTATATCTTCCTCAAATTATGAACCCATATGGAGATACAAAAATCACAATTTGGCCCAAAAATAGTCTAAAACTGAACTTTTCAGCAACATGCCAAAATGAGATTTGGCCAAAATAAGATCAAATAAAGTCCAATGGTCAAGAAATTTTGCAGAAACATTTCATGGACAACCAAGAAACTTTTGCAAAAAGAATTTTTGAAAAAGGACACTCCAATCAAAAGTTAGATCAAAAGGAGCATTGGAGATATAGATTTGACACCAAGTCAAATAAAATCAACAATCTTGCAAATAAGTTTAAATAAATTTAAAAATTTCCAGATTTGAACTTAAGATGCAAGAGAGGGTTTTGCAAAAAGAATTTCTAATAAATCAATTTTCTTTTGAGAGAAATGGTGAAAGTTACATTCTAAACACATGAAAGACAAGATTTTTTACCATATCTCCAAAAAGCAACCAAAAAGAGTTTTTAATGGAAATTAGCACTTCTATGGCTTCATATAAATAAGAGAGATGATTATAAGCCATATGCACAGTTGACAGACCGGATAGTCCGGTGTGCAACCCCGGACAGTTCGGTTAAATGTGGGTTTCCAGGGAGCTGGCCTCAGAAAAGCTTCGGACTTTCCGGTGGACCGGATAGTCCGGTTAAATGTGAATTTTAACAGGAGGCTGCTCAGAGAAAACTACCGGACAGTCCGGAGAGTACCGGATAGTCCGGCCCCTACCACCGGATAGTCCGGTGATCGAGGACAAATTTTGGCCTAGAAACTTGTGGAAATGGTTTTGGTGTCTCTCAATTGGGTCTAGATTTATCTAGTGAGCACAGGAGACACCTAAGAACATTTCTCGTCAACTCCCCCTTACACAAAGGGTCCTCTAAATATCCCTCAAGAATGTTTCCCCTTAAAACCTCCTTCATGCTTCTTTCTTGATATCTCTTTTTCATGTCTAATCTTCTCCTTGAAGCATTTTGAGAAAAGAGTAAAGAGGAGAAGATACCAATTGAAGCAAGAAAGAGATAAGGAGCAAATAAGGTAAGAAATGGAAAGCAAGAATTAGGATCGAGATCAAGACATAAATTACCTTATAGATACCACATGTACGAAACAAATGGCATTAGAGATGAAAGAATTGGTAGTCGGAAAGATATCACTTTGAAAGGAGATACCACTTGGAAGAATTAGATCAAGAAATGTCAAAGTGGTATTTAGCAAAGAGTAGAGAGTGATATCTAGGGAAGTTGTTCATGACTCCAAATATATTCAAGAGATCCAACATATATGTTATTTGGAGCATTCCCAACTAGGAGAGGTTATCCAAGAGTTTTGAAAATAGATTTTATCAAACAAAGCTTTTAGGTTTGAAAGATAAATCCATTTTTCAAAAAATCTCTCCAATTTTGCCAAATGAGCATGAGAAAGGTATTTTAGTTTCCAAATGGTCTATATGAGTCTCAAATACCCTTCCGAGCCAATTTATATCAAGAAACTTGGCTCAAATGGCAAAACTCACTTAAGTGCTAGAAATAGTCATTTTTGGTCAAAGCAGGTGTTACAGTGAGTTTCAAAACCTCATAGCTTGAGATACATTGGTCATTTGAAAATACTTTAAATACTAAAATTGTTTGTAATGACCAACTCTAGGTTTTTGGTATTGAAACTTTTCTCAAATTCGGTTTAGAATTAATTCTATGGAAAATACCGAAAATAGCCAAAAACAAGATACTGCTAACTAGAATTTTAGTCTAAAACTTGTTTTTGATGTAAATAGGTTTTTCTTTACCCAAAACCCTTTGAAAACATTTGAGAATCATTTTGGAACATTTTTCAAACAAATTTTAATTATTTACTTCAAATTCACATTTTGGCTAAAATGGCTCATTTTGAAATTCAACACTAGCACTTAATAAATATAGACACACTTAGGAAATGTGATACACGTAGATATGAATTAGCACTATTTCTAAATGTGCCACAACACTTATCATGCTCATAGAAATGTTGAAAGTTTTATTAGACAAGAGCAAGATGAATGACTAAAAAGATTTTTTTTTTGAAATGCAATTACCTACACAAAGCAAGATGCTTGAATTTAAACTGTTATCGAAGTGACATTGGTGTATGATGGTGACTTGAATATTCTAATGCTTGGCCTCAAATAGTTGGCGGTGAACTCCACCTCTTCATTCACATGCCAAGCCTCCAATGCCCCTTCAAGTCCTATTAAGCACTTCAAGCAAGCTTTGGTACCCAGTTCTTGTTGGGTCCGGAAGAGTTAGTCTCGATGCCTTTTGGCACCCTAGTAGAAGTCTTAACCTTAGAATTAGCATAAAAGTAACAAGACTTACTACTATTAGATTTTACAATTGGGCACTTAGCAATAAAAGAATTAGCCATTGGTTTAGAATGATTTGCAAATGAGCAAAACACACCCTTCTTGACAAAGTTTATCTTGGGGCTTATCCTTCCACTATCCTTGGGTAAATTCCAATTTTCTTTCTTACCCAAGGCATCCCTCTCCCCAAGAGAATTGTCACGAATTATGTGTTTTGCCACCCAAATGGCTTTGGCATTAGTTTTAGTTGGGGTAATATTTTTAGCAAACAAATTGCCATTTTTATCTTTCCTAAGCATATAATGTTCATTGACAAAGGAGGACTTAGGAATGTTACCCTTGGGACAATCCTTACCGACATGTCTCTTTTCCCGACAATTGTAGCAAGTGCGCTTTGAGCGTCTTGTCTTCTTGACTTGCTTCTTGTCGGTTTGCCTCTTGATAGATGTAATCTTGGTCTCCACCTTGTTAGGACACTTAGAGGCAAAGTGCCCTAACTTATAGCATCCAAAGCATTTGATAGTCTTTATATTTTCGTCTTGATGCTTTGGATTGCTCTTGAGCTTGCCCTCTTGAACTTGAGAAGACTTGGAATGCCTTGTCTCATACTTTCTCTTCTTAGGGATAAAGCCAAGTGCCTTCTTGTTCTTGATGGGTCTTTGATTATCCAAGATGGCATCTAGATTGGCTTTTCCCTTGTAGCACTTCTCCAAGTCGTTCTTCAATTGAAGCACTTGAGTCTTGAGCTCTTTGTTTTCCTCTACAAAATTGTTAGTACAACGAGCACTAGAGGAAATATAAGCATTTGAATTTGAGCAACAAGGAGTATCAACTTTATCATTGCATGACATGATGGAAATTGAAGAATTTGCATTAGAGCAAGTAGGCATGTCTGGCAAATCATTACAAGAGGTAGAAGTATGAGTACTAGATGAAATGCTAGAGATAGGATCTAAGCATGGCAAGTCATATAGAATATCATAAGATAATCCAACATCTACCTTGCTAGTAGTGATATTCTTGAGAAGGAGATTCTCATGATCTATCTTTAATGCATCATATGAATTTTGGAGCAAATTAAGTTTTAGCAACAAGTCATATGATTTCCTCATCTCCTTCTCAAGATACTCATGATAAAACTCAAGCTTATGCATCAACTCATCATGAGATGGCTCATTGTCCATTATCTCAACATTACCTTGTGCCGTGAAGCAATGAGGCGATGTGGAGGGTGATGAAGATCTTTTTTTCGCTTGAGCTTGATGTGGAGCAATTGTCATTTGAAATCCATGCTTGTGAATTATCCACTTGATCAATCTTGGACTTCTCATGATTTTCTAGAATTTGTATCCGAACATCATGAGCCTTTTTAAGATGGCATACCTTCTCTCGCTCATCTTTGCTCAAAACACTAAATAGAGCATCTATAGCTTGAGCATTCTTTTCTTCATTTTGTTCCTCCTCGGTGGTGAGATTGTCTTCATCCTTCACAATAAAGCCTTTTTCAACAATACGCCATATAGAAGGATGGAGAGCCATCAAGTATATCTTCATTTTGAACTTCCATGGGCCATAAAGAGTACCATCAAAATAAGGTGCCCAACCGGAGGAAATGCGGATATAAGAGCTAGAAGATGGAGCATTCATGTTAGTATTATTAGAAGAAATATTAGCTCCATATTCACCCATCCCGTCTATAGACATCCAAACCCTCCATATATATAATAATAATAATATTAGACTTAACACACAGACACATATATAATATATATTACCTCACACGCATATATATATATATATATTATTTATAGCTCAGGTGGTGCGAAGAAGATCGGTTGGAGGAACCAACCGACCGAACAACACTTTATCAAGACCATTGGTGCCTCCAACCGTCATCGACCGGGCTTCGCGAGGCACGGGTAAAGCCACGTGTGCTCGCTTTCGAGACGGTCGGAGGAATCAACCGGGAGGTACTGAGTGGGGCTTTGGCGAGGCACGGGCTAAAGCCACGTGTGGCCTCCAACCGCATCGATACTATATCAAGCACCGAGTGAGGAACGGGATCGATGCCATGGGGCATCGTCCCGGATATTCTGCACGGTTCAAAACGGTATCGATGGTCGTTATAGAACCGGGACTGATGGCCAGATCTGTAGTAGTGGCCTTCCATTCCTACGAGTAGAGGAGCACGTTGAGCCGCGAATCCAACGAGGGCGGAGAAGGGGAGATGACTCTACAGGTAGGAGTATGGGAGGAGGAAGCCAGCGTATATGAATCCCAATGCGTTCCATCCTCCGTATGACATGGGCTCTTTTTTCGTTCAGCGGAAACTGGCGGTTGGCGGCTTACTATAGTAAATTTATAAATCTTGGAAAAAAAAGTTTAATGAGCCTAAAAAGATAATTAAAATTTTTTTAAGCATCTTTGAGAAGAACTAATCAAAGCCTCGAAAAAATCTTTGAAAATTATAACACAAAAAAATCATATAAAAATAACAAAATTTACCGTAGTAAACCGCCGACCGCTAAGAAAGAAACAGGGCCTGATCTGACACTAATCTAAATATGGCTCCTTCGGGTTAACTTTTTTTTTTTTGGCAAAGCATGAACAAAAATCTGAGAAGATGCTATGCGCATGTGGGCTCGGCCAAGGGTGAGTTGTGACTCTCATCCTATTTTGGTTAGAATTTTACAATCTATGTTTAGCTTATAAGGTTTACGCACGAAACTTTGGTTAACAAACTTTTTATGTCAGTACTCACCAGTCAGGAAACTTCAAAGGTACCCCTTCCCTGAGCGATGCGCCTAGCGAAGTAGCGTAACAGCTCGGTGAACGGATAACTTAATAAGGGAGACAAATACTCTGTATGTGGTGTCAACACTTAATGTACATTATGTTTTGCCTTTGAGGGCTTGAACTCCTTATATTTACATGAGTTCTCCTATTTACAGGGGGATTCTTACACATGAAGGATAGGAATACCCATATCCACCTACGGTTACAGGATTAGATAGGCCTTTCTACGTAACTGACCAAAACTCCCCTGCCCATCTACTAAAGCAGGGCTATAACCGTTGCTTCGTGCTTATCTAAGAGGTCAGGGACCAAAATGCCCTTCCACCGTCATATCAAAGCGGGGTTACAAGGGGGATTCCACTCTCTGGGCAGGTACAACCTGTCTTCTTGAAGAAGGATCCAATGATTCCTATCCTGACATGGCTGTGGGCCTCTCTGGTATGGTTTGTCCCTCAAGGATTGCTTCGTTCTCCGAATCAATTCTCCTGTCCTACGTTCTCGCTTCGCCAGAGCTCCACGCGACGAAGGTCCCGCGAGGCCCCAATGTTGCTTCTCGCCTTGTCGCTCCACCGTAGTGTGCCACCTTGCTTTAGGGGTCAACACGAAGCTCACGCGCTAGCTACTTCCCCTCAACGCTCCTCTACCACAGGCCACCTTGCTTCGAGGGCGCATGTGAGGCTTCAGCTCTATTTCACTTGGTATCATCATGTCGCAGGGGTGAGTGTATCACCCCTACAACACTTTTGGACCCTTCTCTAGCACAAGCTAGCTCATAAAGTTTATTTGTAAAACGAAGAACAATAAGATTTGGGCAATTGAAATCTTATATCGAGTTCATTCATGAAAAGAAAGATAACCCTGACTTTGTACCCTAGCCCTCCTTATGACGATCTGCAAGCCTCAAAGCTAGCAGAAGATGGAACGTTGTGGGATACCTTCACCAGCACATAGGTTCCGAAAAGGTGCCAACATCTATAGATGACCTAAAAGCATCCACAGCAGCTACTTCAAATTTCTGGTCTATAACACTATTAGCTACACACTCTATCTATCCTCTAAAATTCCTTCACACTTTACACTACACTCTAAAAGATTCCTTTACACTTTACACTATACTCTAAAAGATTCATTTACACTTTACACTAAACTCTAAAAGATTTCTTCCCTCCAGCAGCTACTCTATTCAGATAAATAGTGTTATAATGTATCTTGCTACGGATGCTCTAAGAAGGAATAACACCATAGAGATCTCACAACCACTGCATGTGTGTTCTGGATACCTTGTTGCGGTGAACCTCCCGGTGCCTTCTATTCCTAGGAGTAGAGCAGTGGTGTGGTAGAAGCTAGGAGGGGGAAGCCGGTATGTACGAATCCCAAGCTCCCGATGCGTTCCACTGTGCCATGTTCGACGAGGAGATCTTAATTAAGTAATTAAGTGGTAGATGGAACTTATGACAGGGCAAAATATTGGAACTTATGACATATTGCCCGCCTTTTCTTAGCTTTTGGTTGCACTAGTCAGTACATGCAATTTAATACGTACACAAATCAAATCAGGCAATTGCACTGCTTCATTAAAGTATTATTAGTTTAGAATTTTTTTAAATAATGAAAGAATTACTTTTTGCCTCTACACCGATCAGAAATGTACATAACCAAAACAAATACCAAAAGTAGAACACTTATTACAATGCAAAGGCTAAGAACCAAAAGCGATATGACAAACAAATTGTCACCTTAAGGCAAGCCCAAGAAAATAATAATAAAAATATCTGTCTTCTAGCTTGGAACAGTTAAAACACTCCTACATCCTAACAGTTGTAGTTTCGATCATCCTCCACATTGAAGACGATTATCGACCGTCATAGCATTCATCTACGATTTTTATAGAAACACTTCAAAACCCCAAATATCAAAAAACCTCAACGCCACCCAAATGGGGAGAGTGGGAAGAAGAAGCAAACGATCAAACCGACTAGTCTATAGGAGGATCTACCGCTGACCAATCAGCACCAAGTGCAATATCAAAAAAATCCACCGCTAAGCTGGCCAACGAAGCAATAAATATATGAGAAGACCAATGCTTCTCGACGACAACTATAGCAAGATAACGACACTCCTAGATGGGTGTTGCCATTGTTGGATTCGGCTTAAAACTAGAAACAAAATTTCTCTTAGGATTAACACTTTAACACTCATCTAAACTATCTTCCGTCGCTGCAGAGCAAGCCATCGTAGGCCTCTGTTAGTGAAGGGTCAGCCGTCAGGTAGAGCGAGCTGAGGTCGGACTCGCACAAGATCCAAAACGAGTGCGCTTTCCATGGCAGAGACAACAAGGGGCGCTTCTGTTGCCACTGCAGTGCAGCACGTCGTTTGCCTACGAAGCGTCGTGATCTAGGTGCACACGCTCATCGAGCCCGGGGGCAGCGAAGCCAGTTAGGCTGGAAGGGGCAAATGGATGAGTGAGCAAGTATATGATGGAATACATTGTTGGCCAAATCTGTTTAGCTGCTTCGAACAACTATGCAAGGCATGCCAACGCGGTCGGCTGCGACTACACCAGATTGGCTACCGGCAATAAGAATGCATTCGTCGATCCGAATCAGACACAGCTCGCAGTGTGGCTGCTATATATCTTCTCACTTGGTTTATTGAAATACTATCTTAGTCCATATTATTGCGCATCACCATTTCTACTAATAGTTAGATTTTATCCTCGTTCTATTAGCTAGTTTGGCTTTACAATCTAGTTGATAATCTATTTACTCTTTCATTCTATCGACTTATAGCTTACTATTAGTTGATAATCTGTTCATCCTTGTTCTATTGGTTTAATTAACTTGTTAATCTAGCCAATAGACTGTTTATCCCTCGCTTTGTTACTTTACTGATCATATCGGCTTAATAGTAGATTGTTTATCATTTAAATCTATTATTTTCCATCTAATTTTAGCCAATAGATTCATTATTTTTGGACTTGTTGACTATTTTGGTTGCTCTTAACATTGAACAGGTTCACTTTCTAGATTTAATCAGCTAATTAAAACTAATTCTATCTTTTATCGCCGATTGTAGGATCAAATCGGCTGGCACGCTCTAGACCCTTAGATTTGGTGCTGTCAGGAATCCTAAGCTCTAAGTCCACGTGTGCTTAGCCGATACAATTTTCGTCGCAAACAACAATGTGTGCATACAAAACTATTATTTCAACCAACACCATCTTGACCTCAATTTTTTCTTAGAACTATAAATTGTTTATTTGCATGGCTAAATACAATGAAGAAGTACAACCACAACACTAGACAATGGTCAAAGTTAGAAAAAAGAGATTTGGAGTGGAGTTACAAAAACAAAAAAAAACATTGTTTCAACTAAAATAGAGTTATGAAACTATGCCAAAGTTTTATATCCAAACATCCCAAAGTTTTCTAAACCATAATATTTTTATGAATCAGAGTTTTGTCTTAGACTACGAAAAAACCATAATACCAAACAGGATCCGAATCTTTTTGTGGTGTCGGCCATTAGGTTCGCGTTGAATATGCATCCAGGTGCAGAACCTTAGATTATGATCTGAAAAGTTGTGAGGTTTCATTGGAAGAGTTTAAGAGACCGAAATTTTTTTTAATTTGGTTTAAAGAGTACTGCCTTTAAAAAAATGGTTGCATGTAAAGAAAATGATAAATACGCAGTTGTAGATTATAACATATATAGCTTTAACCTGTAGTGTTGCGAGACGACGAGCTACATCGATTGCGGAAGGAGGCAGATCCGCAGGTGTTCCCGAGATCATTAGGCTAGCTATCTGTTGACCTGCTTGGTCTTGCTCCTTGTCTCAGGAACTTGGTCTCGCTCTAGACACTACTGGAGAAACAGCCTTCCATACCGGCTTATCAGTCCCGATAAGATACGAACCGGTATTAATAGTAGCATCAGTCCCGGTTCGTAGTTCCAAGGCTTCAATCCCGGTTCGTCGCTCACATTAGTCCCGGTTGATAATACCAACCGGGATTGATGCTTCTCCCATGCAGGCTAGTACAGCCCAGCTGGCATGGAAGCTCATCAGTCCCGGTTCATAATACCAACCGGGACTGAAGGTAGGCCTTTACGAACCGGGACTAAAGCCTCATCTAAGGAATCTTTAAAAGGAATGCATATCCTAGTTATATCAGAACGTGTGGGTGGGTGAGTTGCTTAGAAAGGTGAGTGGGGAGTCACGAGATCTCGGGTTCGAGTCCCACAGAAGCCATATGTGCGTATTATATTTTTAAATATATTTCTAACATCTATCCCGGGTTGAGAGCAACCGTTGCCTATCCCGGTTCCAAAACCGGGATTGATGCCGGTTTGGAACCAGGATTGAAGACTCAATCCGTGGTAGTGAGAGGGAGCGAGACACGCCTCTGGTGCCATCTAGACATGTGGGCTACTCGGGATCGATCTCCGCTGGGATCCTCCACTCGTCTTGTGCGTCGTCCCAGATTTGCCGATGCCTTTCATGCCTAGCTAGAAATGAAGAGTAGCTAAGCAGGGATGGGAACGGAGAGTAGCTAGCTAGCTAGGTGTGACAAGTGACGATCTGGAAGAGAGAGCATGGAGCCATGGAGGAGTTACTTAACCATCTCCAACCAGTTACTTTCCTCCCTCTCCTTTTCCCTTTCTATATACAGAGAATCTCGTTCTTTTACCATTTCTCTTCTCGAAGCAGTCATCTCTTCCATTTTCTTTAGACAGAACAGTGAAGAAAATGATACTCTACAGGAAGAAAAAGGGAGAGGGAGAAGGAACCATTTAGCGATGGTCTATCTTCAAATAGAAGAAAATAATCGTGTGTGTTGAGTTGTTTGTCTCTGGACTAGCTGTACGATAAAGAGATGGACGGGGTATATAATTAGTTTGTTTTAATTTTTGAATTTTTCATAGGTATATTGAAGAAAATAATCGCGTCCAAGTACACAAAGGTTCTCGCCAGACAACTTTAAGGTGTAGAGGTAAAAATTGTGGTACCTCCTTAGCGTTAAGGTACCCGGAGGTATCACAAATTAACACTAGAAATTATGATACCTTTCAATATCTTCCCAAGGACCGTAAAAAATCTCCTCTTGTAAACCTATGAGCCGACAATTAGTGCAGGCACACAAGGGTCCAGTCCGGCTGTGACTAAGACCTAGGTGGCAATTCTTTTTTAAGGAGTGGCCGGAGTGCTAGGGTTTCTTTTTAGGAGCGCCCATAGTTATGTGTAGCCACCCAGATTGTTGGTGTGCTAATTCTTTTTGAAGGAACGGCCATAGCCATGTTCTAAGATATAGGCTTAGTCTAAGCTCGTTAACATATAGTATCGTGTACTCCTGTGCCCTTTTAACATTGTGCATTTGTGCATATGTATTTTCTAACCGTATATCGATTCTGAGGGTTGTTTGTGATCGTTGAGTTATTTGATCTTTCCGCCGTGTTGGGTTCATGTTGGATATGCATGGATTTCGAGTCTCACATGTACATCTCCGGCAAAAAAAACTAGGAGCAATTCACGGTTCTCATAAATATACATTAATTTCTTCGTTGGATAATAATATGTGACACGAGGCTTGCTACCTCGCTAGCAGGTCGCGGGAAAGCTATTCGGAGGCCGGCCTGATGCTTCTCATGTTGCGAGGCAGGCTAGGCAGCTACATCCCCTTCGTCATCATCCAGTAGTGGTGAGATCTCTGGTAGTATCTCATCAGCGCATCGGTGGTAGACATGTCGATCCAGCCGTGTCAGTCGTCTCCTGCGTCGTCGTAGATTCGCCGATGCCTTCCATGCCTAATGGGGATTAGCCGTGCAGGAAGGCGAATGGGCGAGTAGCTAGCTGGCTAGACAACTGACGGATGCTGGAAGAAAGGTCGGGAGAGAGCTGAGCGTGGAGGAGCTACTTATAGCAGTGGACAGGGGAGATCGGAGCATAGAATTAATTTGTTTTCATTTCTCGAATTCTTTACACATAGGAATCTATATGTATTATAAATATCGAGTACTATAGAGATGACACCGCTAACCGTCATCTCTATAAAATATCGAGTATTATAAATTCGTCAGGCTTTAGGGCTCCCGCGTTAATACCAGCGAGAGCTTCACAGGGAGAAGGCCTCATGGTGTCTCATAAGGAATGCAATCCATATTGTCTGCCGTAATCGCATTGTCGTTATGGTCGCTGATATGCAGAGCCCATGGCTATCTAGCCCACCTGTCAGTGGCCGTTACGTCGGAGCATCTCAGTTGCAAGAAATGAGCGGATGGAAATTCCAATGTAAGGCATGCCAACTTTATTTAAAAAAACTTTTGTAATAAATTTGTAACCTGACCTGACTGGCATTATCCTTTCAAACTAAAAATTAGATTAAAATGTACAACTTGAAATTTTTTATTTTTATATGTCATATATTGTTTCATTTTATAGTCATTTTTTAAGACTTTAGTGGTTCTTCTCAAAGCACCTAAAATAATTTTTAATATATTTTTTCTCTTTAAGCCTCTTTTCGAGGGTCCTCAACTTTTCAGATTATTATGTACGGTAACTTTTCAGCTGCAAAGATCAATGCCCACGGATATATATCTCACGGTCCGGGCAAGACTGACATTTGAAAGTAGGGGAGAGGAAGACTTTTTAGCCCTTGTTTTGAGAGGAAATCTCAGGATTTTTACAGTGCAAGTTTCTGAAGTTCTTACTGAGTTGTATGCACTGACAAGTTCATCAAAACTTCTAAGCTATACTTCTAACACTTACCTCTCACATGGAGGAATTGCATGCATCGATCAATTCACGTAAAAAACTAAGTTGATGAGGAAAAATGGACAATTCATACTTTCAACACTTCTTGCATAGAAGCTCCCTTAGACCTTAATCACATGAAAAAGGAGCAGGCAACATTTTTTAATTTTAATTGCAGAACTTAATACCATATTGAGTCGCATGTATCGACCAGTTCACCCAAAATATCTAAACCGATGAGGAAAGATAGACAATTCACTTGTGCTTCCAACGGTTCTAGATGTCTCCTAGAAGGTCACCTCTATCTGAAGGGCTTCCCTGTGCGTGTGCGACACTGATCAGGGAAAATGTCCACAGTTTATTGCTAGAGAAGTCTTACAACACGGAGCTTACGATCAGATTGTTGTGTAACGTCAGGGAGTGATAAATTGAGAAAATTGTCCCCAAAAGTCTCTCGCATATGTTTAGATCTATTTCGCACGTAGATATATAATCCCGAAGGCAATTGGAAATATCTCTGATGCATGGGAAACATCACTGACCAGTTGTAGTAACAAGGCCAAGGCGGATGTTATTATCTAGAAACATAGGGAAATGGAACAATTAACAAGCCTTTACCTGCAGTACTGAGGATGCTATCTCTAAGACAAAATACATAACTATAAATAAAAAATATAAAAAATTAGTACATATTTGACTGGCAAGTGGCCCATAGAATACTTGGGTTAATTAATTAGATACATGCCAGTGTAAGCATGCTGCCTTAATTTATGCCACCGCTAAATGCAAATCTTGGTTGCAGAGGCCAAGATTTTATTGCATTATTAAAAAACAAATGCAAATCCTTCGAAATATGCGGAAACACAAAGCGAACCGCCCAGACAGTGAATTGCATTGCCTCATCCAATTACTATAGTTCAGTAGTGAAAAAAGAACAGCGTAGAGTGATGACCACCAGCGTTTCTTAGGGTGTTCGGCAACATGCTCACTCAGGTTTACATGAAGCCTCATTTTGGTCATCGCTCAGTCGATCGATTACAAATTTATAACATATGGCTTCAATCGAATTCTTAGCAGTTACTAAGGCCACTTATCTTACTAATTGAATTGGCAAGTCCTCTTGCCAAAGTTTTTTTAAAAAAGAAAGACCACTTCTCGCTCAGTAGTTTTGACATGATCACAGAATCCATCCATGACGGCCTTTTCTCTGTAATCTTTGGAAGTGGTCGCCATTGTTTTCTTCATCAGATATGCATGGATATTTACGGTTAGAATATATAATGTTTGATATATTACCTTTTTATTAATGCTTACAATCTGCTATCTTTTTACAGTAGTAAGTTTAGACATAGTAAGTTTTGTTTGATGACTGTGTACATCTCATGACGTAGAGCCCAAAACGTTTCTTTCGATCGGTATCTAAAAAATGATGCCCTTTGCGGAGTGAAATTCCAATCTGGTGGGTCTAGCGGTAGCGACAAATACAATAAATTGTGGCCCAAACTTGCACGGGATTAAAAATGTGATTATAAGTTTGGTGATTACAATACAGGAAATGACAAGAATTTCAATCGCCGGTAGCCATGCTCTGCAGGCAGGAATCAACCGTAAGGGTGGTAGAGGTCGTCGCAGCCTCGCCCTAGCCTCCCACTATCTCGATAGCTACGAAGCGGTCGAGAGAGATGCAAACTAAGGGCCCCTTCTTTTGAGCTTATCTTATCTACTTATTTAATGTAGCACGTCACTTCGAAAAATTTTTGAGGTAGCCTCGAGAGCCGGTTGGCCTTCAATTTTGGGATTTAGAGAGCTTATAGACACACCTACGAGATAAAAAAAAACCGACTCAAAAATTAATAAAAAAGTGAGATAAGTCAAATAAGACACGAGATAAGTAGGATAAGTCTTATATCTCATGTCTTATTTGACTTATCTCACTTTTTTATTACTTTTTGAATCGGTTTTTTTTATTAAGTAGGCGTGTCTATAAGCTCTCTAAATCCCAAAATTGAAGGCCAACCGGCTCTTGAGGCTACCTCAAAAAATTCTCGAAGTGACGTGCTACAGTAAATAAGTAGATAAAATAAGCTCAAAAGAACCCACCCTAAGCGGGCTGGCCCACTACCACCTCTCTCGATGGCCGCAGAACAGTCGAGAGAGATCGCAGCCGACGCGGGCCACGTAGCTACATTTCTCTTGACGGTTCATATGTGGCCATCGAGAGAGATGGACACGAAGCTGGCAACGCCGCTGACAGCAGCTTTGCTTCCTCTCTCGACCCCCACGAGGCAAGACGTCGAGAGAGAGCTCTCTCAAATGAGTGTACCCAACGACCATTTTTCGACGGTTTGGCTGTTGTCTTGACGATTTTGTTGAGAATGACTTATCTCGATGGTTTTGGCTATTGTCTCGACTGTTTGGGCCGTCGAGATTTCAGTCATTTCCTATAGTGTTAGTATGATCGCCTAACACATAAATGGGCTTGTAGGCCAGTGGTGGGAGTGTCGATATTCATTCTCACCCATCCATGTTTAATCTCTAGGATTGACGCGATGTGGTACATATTTAAGGCTATGAATGTTTCACGGCGCAGAGGCTGGAACGAAGTTTCATTTCTAGAAAAATAGCACCTAACACCAATCAGTAAGGAAAATAAGGTTCCTGCATATGCTAAGTGATCGATGGAACTTATGAGAGGGCAAGATCGGAAGTAAGGTGGGTGGATTGCATGTAAATGGTGGACATGACATACATCTATAGCATCTTCACACACCTCAACCAGGCAATGAATATTGCAATATTGCTTCATTCAAGTGCTATTAGTTCAGTAGTAAAGAACAGTGTGAAGTATAGTAATCAGTGCTTCTCATGGTGTTACTAAGACCACTTGTTGGTTGGGGCCTCGTACGGACTTAATTTAGAATCTAGGAGATCCGTTCCTCCCGCCGTCGCCGCTGCCTGCGACTCCGGCTGATCGCAGCGGCGGCGGGATTCCTGCCACCTGCCAAGTGCCTTGGCTACAGATAATCAAGCCGCTGCAGCGGGAGATGGCGATTCTCGGGGCGGCCTCCGCGCGCCCGGCGTTGGTACGGCGTCAAGGCAGCAACCGCGTGGCTTCATCACGGCATCAAAGCAGCCCTCGTCGGCGTCTCGCATGGCGTTCATCCAGGACATCAGCGACAATATATATCTTCGTCAACCAGGCACAGATGCACGGGCTCCCTGACTGTGTGTCGCGCTGGGAATACTGCTCGTTATATGCTGCCTGCTATCTTGGCGAGTTTCCCTCCGCGATTTCTCCCGAGAAGCCGATCCAAAGTAGCAAGGTGTTCCTTCGTTTTCGATCCATGCCCATGGCAGATCCAGCCTTCGCAAGGGTAGCATGGGGATGGATCATTGAGCTGGGTCATGTCCTTGATCGATCACAACCCACTCGTGGATACGGAGTCCTTGTTGTTGCGAGCCTCACCTGGTCGCTTCACCGTGAAGCGGCCAAAAAACAAGAGGGTGTGGACGACCAAACATTTCTAGCGGAGTCTTATGGTGGCATGCATTGCAGCGGTAACGCGAGATGATATGAGTATTGAAGTTTTCCTGCACTTTGTATTGCTCCTTTGTTCGTTGATTCAATGGGCCGCATAGTGGTGAATTGGGATATTAATTGCACCTAGTTGTCTGGCCAGCAGTGGGTTCTCTCCTCTAGACTGTTTGCCTCTTCTTCTCATTCTCCCCATTGGTGTTGTGGGAGGCCTTTGATATTTGGGGCTTTAAAGTGTTCCTATGAAATCATAAATGAATGCCATTCCATGCCAGTGGCCATCTTGAATTGAAGGATGAACAAAGCTAAACCGTCATGATGCTAAGGGCGTTTTGGTTTTCTGAGCCACTAGTCAGATACTTTTTATTTATTTTTATTGGGCCAGCCATAGCATAACAATTTATTTGTCACATTGTTTTTGATTTTTGGCCTTTGGATTGCAGTAACTTGTGGTTGTGTAATGGGTGTGCATCCCTAATTGATGCAGAGGCCGGAAGATCTTAAAACAAGAGAGAGATCATTCGCAGGTTCCTGGATCTAACCATGACGGTCTTTGCCTTCTATCTACCACTTAGCATAGCATATGAAATTTTGAATCCTTCTCCCAACGCTTTATATATATACTGGGCAGACTTACTCCTCCCACACTGACACTGCTGGACTATGCATCTCCCATTCTCCTCAAACATCTTATCATATCTTGCCCTTGTGTGCTTCATTGTGCCGCTCAATTGCTCTACCCTTGGTCATGGAAGACATAAGGAAGTTCACAGCCATTTGCTCAAAAAAGGAAGTTTGCGGCAGCAATAGCCATTGTGGTGACTGCGCGATGATCTCCTCGGATACTGCAGTGGCCATGAGATCTCTCAAGCGTTATAGGTACCTTTAGAGAGATTAATTCATGGTCATGGAGCAAGCTACAGGAGAGGAGGCACCGGTCAGTTTCAGTTCTTCAGTAAAGTTAGTCAAATCGGTCAAAGTTTAGTTTTTGCATATAATCGGATAATTAATTTCCGGCGCCTCAAAACAGGCCCTTAATTCAGGAGTTATGGAGCAAGCTACAGAAGAGAAGGCATTTGTAGCATAGACATCCATTGGCAGGAGTAGAGCTACTACTTACATATCTCACTTCCCTTGTACTCTCTTCGGTCACAAATATCTGTCGTTTAAAATATGTGCAAATCAAAAGTTTAATTATAAATATCTTTTAAACTATTTACATTAGGTACATGAAAACTGGAGTATATGTGCATTGGAAAATCTGGCATGTGAATGTGATTCTACAACCATATGCATCAAAACAACCTTAACAATGAAACTTAGATGAATGGGTATCCTTCATTCCTTCCCCACTGCCTCCCCCTAAGTTGCTCCTCCATGCAGGGTCCCCTCGGTCATCATATAATCCTTGCATCTTGTTGTACTCCAATGCTAGAATAGCTCTACCCTTGACTTTACTTTGCCATATTTTGATACTTTATATGAATAGTTCAAGAGAAATTGCTTTTTCCGATATTGTATATGAATAATTCAAGAGATTTTTTAGGTTGCGCTTAAAGGTTCAGATTACTTAGGATTCTCTTATACTGTACGTGTATTATATTATAGGAAAAAATTATTAATTACCACTTCTAAGAGTGGCACTCCAGCATATTACCATCAAACATCTGAATCTATATGCCACTCCAATGAATTTTAAATCTAGAATTTGTCATTCTCACCCTTTTAATCCAGTTAACTCACTTCTCTTCATTTTTACTCATATGAAATGATTCTTCTGGCCCCTTACCAACCACAAGGCATCCTGCACTCGATGGATACCTAGTTCGCTTGGTTTGGTTCGGTTCAGCTCAGCAGTCAGCTCCTAATAAACAAGTGATGTGATCCACTACGCGGCGATCCAGCCTCCATACAGTACACACGGCGCCGTTCCTTCATATAAAACCATGATCATTAGGCGACATTGTAATCCTGAAGATTCAGGGACTTGCTCAGATCGATATCGATCTGGGTGAGGCAGACGGACTGTCTACTCTAACACACACCTCAAATCAACTCGTCAACACTGGTGATGCTTGACAGCTTGAGAGACAAGTGTACTGTTTCGTGGTAAAGACTCATTCTCCCCCGCGCGTGTTTGTCAGTTTCCCCGTCATCGTAGATTTGCCGATGCCTCAAATGCATAGCTAGAGGAAGAGCAGCTGAGCAGGGAGGAGATCGGGGAGAAGTTTAAGATGTGTTCTCTTCGGTTTGTCTTTTTATATCTATTTATTCTCGAATCAAAATATTAAATGCTTTCGTTTTTTTTATTCTATTCTTTTTTCTCGTCTCGAATGCGCGTCTCAAATCTCTCAAATATCAAAGTCAAATAAAACGGTGTTTCAAAGCTATCTTGAGAAATTCTCAATGTTCAGCTTATAAATAAATAAGAAAATAAGTAAATAAGATAAACCGAAGAGTATTTATAGGCTGAAATGTCAATAGAGTGAGCAGAGAGCTTGGAGGAGCTAGCGAGTTATAGTGGCAGTCAGTGTGCATGGAAGGACATTGGTTCCATCTTAATTTCGTTATTAAGGATCACACATTGGTTCATGTACTTCTGCAATCACATGGACTCGCTCCAGATTTCTAAATGCTCATGGAAAACACATGTTCAAATTAATGTTTTCAAGCAATCAGACAGAAACGCAAACATGCGCAGTCAAAAATTTTCATCGGAGGGCCATGATATGAGCGAAATCAGTGCGATCGGACTTTTTGATTTTTGAATTGATTTTTGGATCGAAACTTAAATTTGATTTGCTCAAAACACATATACCATGTTCGAAGTAGTTTAATCTTAATTGAAAAGAAAATTGATTTAGCTTTTTTAATCTACTTTTTTATTATGAAGCCACCTCTAAATGCTTAAAAATAGTATAAACGAAGTCGGACCAACTTCAAGAAGCAGATGTAAGAACCTCGTGAAGTCCAGCTTAACATTCAGCTCACTTCAACTCAGCCACTTCGAATATGTTGTTAAATTTGAGACTTGTATTATCAAACTTTTGGTAAAAATATTTCGGCCTATGCCAGAATTTTCTTAATTTTAATGAAAATTTCATCGATATTAATAGACCCACCGACGACACAAAATTTTGGACAGAATTTTTTCCATGCATGGTTGCAATATTTGTTCAAGAAAGAAGCATGATACAGTCATAAAACCACAGTATTTGTGAGGGTCAAAACATTGTATGCTATTGCAGGTTTCGAAAGGCACTTACGCCTGCTTAGTCGCATTCTCTTAATTGCTCCAGTATTACTTTGTATGCAATTGATGGTTGTTTTCCGGTGGCCAAACCGTGATGGGGCTAAGAAAAACCCATTTTCCTCTGACTTTTGCAATCCCCTCTATGCTATTGAGTATTTCTCATCTTTTTCTTCAACTAGTGCATGGGGCCCACATGTCAATACTATCTCTCCCCCTCAGCATCCATCCCCATCTCTTTCCTTGTCTTTTCTCTCTTTCTCTCTCCCTGCGCCATGTCGCCGCCCCTTGTAGCCTCTCCTCCGGTCACTCCATCGAAGCCAACTGGCTCCGCCTTGCACAACGATGCCGTCTTTGGCCGATCCGCCTCCCCCCCCCCCGTCTCTCTCTGTGTGTGCATGTGTGCAGTGTCGCCGCTCCATTGACGCCAATTGGCTGTCCCGCACAAATGGCATGACCATGGTGAGTAAGCATAGAAATGTGTGCATCATCGACGATTCTGTGGTGAGGTCAAAGCACCGAGGGAGAGGAGAGGAAGGGGAGGGTCTAGCCGTGGCTGGAGGGGAGGAGGAGTATGGGAGGCAGCCTAGAGGGAAGAAGGAGTGGATGCCATTTGGGTCCTATTAATTTGTCAGCCAATGTGGGGAAGAAAATGTAGGGAAAAGAAGGAGGGGCTGCCATGTGGGGCCTATTTTGTCAGCCACATAATAGCAAGGGGTATTTTGGACATTATTGGCGTTCTAACAGTGAAAACTAACGAACGCTGGTGGCATTGGCATAAAAGGTGATGAATTACGTACACAATGGCATAGAGACGAAGGGTCACTAAGTGATAATAGATATGGGATTAAGTCTAAACTCAGGTATACAAGGTTTTATCCCTATTTGTAATGGTGTCAAATACCCACAGATAGTTGATTGCCCTTAGGGTGGGTTGAGTTCCTTTACAAGATTTTCAAGTTTAGCAAATATCCTCTAATTGATTTTTGCATTGACTTCCTTCTAATAAGAAACAACATAGAGAAAAAAAAAATCCAGCACAACCCATAGAAGATCTTGGTCTCTGCAGTGTGAAATACGAGTACATACTTGTAAAACCTAGACCTTAGTGTGTGCCCGTGTGGAGTATGGTAGGGTTAGTCTCATGTTTCTAGTTTAGAGTGAGGTGGTCATATATAATACTGAATGGACCCGAACATGGCATATCCCTTTTAGGCAGAGCGAGCACAAAGGCCTAACAAAGGTGTTGTGCATGGATGTGTTAGCACACCCTTAGGTGGATTGAGTACTCATGGAATTTAGGACAAGCGCTACATATCTTGATTTAACCTATAAGGTTCATGCATAGAACTTTGGATATTGGTCTAGTATGTGCGGTTCATGATGTCTATGAATGAAACTTAGGGTAACAAACTTTGGACAATGGTCAAGCTAAGCTCATAAAGTTCCTTTATAAAATGAAAGGTAACAAAATAAAGTTTATTCATAAAATAAAGCGTAACAAAATTTGAACCCATAGAAATCGAAAACATAGTTTATTCATGAAACGAAGGACAACATAGACTTTGGGTCCTGGTCCTTGTAAACCTCAACGCTAGCGCGGTCTAGAGGAACATTGTGAGATATCTTCGACAGCGCATGGCTCCTCAACGCTGCCCACCTCTACGAATAACCTGCCGTCTATTCCAACACCAGAGAGATCTCACAGCCATTGCAATGTGTGACCAGAGCAACAAGCAGTCGCCACAAGACACGCAGTTGTTAAAAACTTCCCGATCCCTTCCATTCCTACGAGTAGAAATGTGGCAAAGCGAGAGAGGGAGGAAATGCGTAGACCAGCAGTCTCAGTGTGAGAGTAAGGAGGAGGAAGTCTGGCCAGTATACATAGACATTGGGAGAAGGATTCATAATTTCATATGCTATGCTAAGTGGATTGAATATAAATGGCAGAGATCACAACCAGGCAATGAATTGCATTGCCTCGTTTAATTAAGTACTATTAGAGGCCGGGATTTATTCCAATATCTTAAAAAAGTAGTGAAAGAAGAAGAACAGCGTAAAGTAATTAGTGTCTCTCTTGGTGTTACTAATTAAGACACTTCGAGCTAAGTGGTCATGTGCTGATGGACAGGTAAAGGAATGATCAACAAACACCATGGTGTGGTCAAATACAGTACGATGGAATGTATTGTAGGGCAAATCGGATTACCTGCTTCGAACCACTATGCAAGGCTTGCCACTATACTCACTAAGATACAACTTTAACAACTAATTATTATTACAATTTATTTGTAAGAGTTTAGCACAACCGGTCGCACCGTCGGCGGCTTTGTCTGCCTCCCTGCAACAAGAGGGAATGGGTTTGAGGTGGGAAATTAATTCCGTGGGCTCACCTATAAAAATGAATTTCCTTGGTCTAAGTCAGCAATTTTCTATCCCCTTCTCTAAATCCTCTAAACAAACAGTGGAATTTAATCCTCTTGCTTTTGCTTTTAAATTCACATTGGCTCCTCCTAATTTTCTGTAATGTTCTGCCCACATGAGCTGTTGTTTCTGCAATCTTTCTTTTTTTGAGCAAATTGCTGTAAGCTTCCTGATGCCTTCCATGCTTACGAGTAGAGAAATTGAGCGGAACAGTGAAGCACACAAGGGAGAGATATGATAAGATGTTTGAGGAGAATGGGAGATGCATAGACCACCATTTAATATTTCATAAGCTTTGCTGAGCATCACCAGAAAGTATTCAAATTTCTTCTCTATAACACTATTTTTTATAAACTCTATTCATCCTCTAAAATTTTTTCACACTTTATACTACATTCTAAAAGATTCATTCCTCTAGTAAACACTCTATTCTAAAAAGTCAAATGAAACATTTTACAGCAAATTAGGCAAGTTGGAGTAGAATCGGTCTATGAAATACCTCACAGGCCGATCTTATAGAAAAATTGCCTTTACTATTTTTCCCACCATTTACTGAAATTACTGGAAGCCTTGCTTCCTAGGTGAAGAGGTGGCAGTTCTAAGCAAAAGATATCATTGGCTAGTTTTATTATGATATCCACTGTCCACTTAGCCAATGGCATCTTAGATTGAAGCCTCCGGTTTAAGATGAAGTCCTAAATTAGATGTCCAAAGCCAAGCTATCTGACATAGACTACTGGGTATTAGAATCCATATGACGGCTTGAATGTCCTTGACCTCGTGTTCAAGCTGACAATGAGAGTGCAAGGAGAGATGAAATGCTTCAAGACTTCTTGTGATTCCTCTAATAACAGTTTCGATAGCCTAAAGGAGGGAACGGCAAACATGCTAGCCTTTTCGTAACAAAAAAGTGCCTAATGGGTATTTCGCCGGCTTCAAGGTTGAAGAATAATTTAAAGTAAGAAGCAAAATTCGATGCGTTGAGCTTCTTGTCCTCTTGGTTAGCTGATAGTACTTCTCCATAAGAGATGTTGTTTCTATATTTCATTGGCTCGTTGTCTTTGACATCTTCTCTAGAGAACTCTAGGGAACTCAACACTGGGAGAAATGGTGATTTCCCATAGCCAATGAAATTGGGCGTATAGTCACAATTGGAGGAACCATGTTGGTCCTCCAATGTTCCTGACGGCGTGACCTAATCCAGTATAAAGACGGGATCGGATGATGTGCATCATTTGATATATAGACCGATCTTAGGAGGAGTTTTTTCAAGGACACCCTCCCTTCTCTTAGCAATCTCTCAGCCAAACTTTGATATACTTACGTTAGGCCTAAGGAGGATCCGCAAAAGAAATATCGGTCTAACCACATGTCCAAGAAAGCTACATGCTCTTTGTCCGATACAAGTCCTATTTCCAAGTTGTTCTCATCTATGTAGCCATTCCATCATTCACCTTTGTGGGAGATAAGTTTGTAGGTAGTCGATAGGCTGTGAGCCAATGATTGCCCCCCCCCCCCATCAGACCTTAAGCTGCATAGCATGGCTACATTTAGGAGGATTGGTCCTATTGATCTAGGTCTTAGGATCATGACATTGAAGGTGTTAGACAAGAAATAGCTAGCCGATGCTAAAAATGACTCATTGGCTATTGGGTTTGCCAGAGACAAGGGAACGTAATCGGTTATTCTCATGTGTTCCCATTCATACATCTTTTGGATTGTGAAGCCGACTATGGAAAGTGTTGAAGATGAGGAAGCCAATGACAAAGCGCAAGAGCCGACTGCAAAGCAGGAGAATTGGAGAGCGTACGAATGACGGCGACGGTGGCACTATTTATAGGAAGTAAAGTTGGAGAGGTTAACCATCGCGCGCGGTAAAACCCTAGGGGTAAAATGGTGGCAAAGCCTTAAAGATCAACGGTCAGAGATATGGGATAAGCGGTAGAGATCGAGGGTAAGATTGGAAAAGAGAAATATATATGGATAGAGAAAAAGCCAATACATCGAGTAATTTTAGGACATGATTCTCATATCCCAAAATTGGGGGCATCTGTTGACATCAAAATTTGGATAAGCCGATTAGTCTAGAAAGTTCTAGAATTGGTTAGAATTGGACCAAACTTGATATGGGCTAGATCGGACATAGCAAGGGTCGGATCGGCTATAGCAAATAGGGTTTGAATCGGATTATGTGAGTATTAGATAGAATAACCGGATAAAATAGGAAGATAATAGAGTTGAGACTGAACTATGTACAAAGTTAGAGTCCTAATCGATGTCTATTGGAGTCTATATAAATATGTAGTCCCTCAAACATGTAAAGGGACTAACACCAATAAATCAAATCTACTTTTTACCTCTTTTACTTTCCATTGACTTTAGTCTAGTTTAGCATAGTTCGCCGTATTTTATCTTCGATCGACTTGTTGCGTATCACCTTCTCGATCGGCTTCAAGATATACCCTAGGAGTTGCTTGCAGATAAGTACTGTCTCGATTTATCGATCAACATTCATTGGCGGCAGTCTATTTATCCTCATTCTATCAGCTATTTTGGCTTTACGATCTAATCGATAATCTGTTTACCCTTGTTCTATCGGTGTATAGCTTGTTATTTGTCGATAGTTGGTTTATCTTCGTTCTGTTGGCCAGATCAACTCACTGGTTTAGCCGATAGTATGCTTAGCTCTCGCTCTACTATTCAATTGATTTGGTTGGCTTTAGTAGATTGGTTACCCTTTGAATCTATAGTTTAGATCTAAATAAGTTGATAGTTTCGTTGTTTTTCACTCTTGTTTGAGCTTGCTTTGTAGTGGATCGATTACAAATCACAACGGATGACTTCAATCAAATCCCTAGATTTGATGATTTGATTCGTTGCTAAGACCGCCTCTTGTTTAGTAGTTTCGATCCGGTTAAGGCCCTGTTCTATTGGGCTCATGAGCTGTGACTTATCTGACTTATCTCGAACTTCGAGAATTTCTCGAGGTGGTCTCGAAGTCGAAAGATGGACTCTCGACTAATATTGACTCATCTGACCTTTTTATTACTTTTGAACTGCTTTTATTTTTATAAAAGAGGATAGTCTAAAAGCTCTCTAAATCCTAAATTTCAAGACAATCCGACTCGAGGCCACTCGAAATTCTCAAGCTCGAGATAAAGTTTCGATAAGTTTCAAACTCATGTTCTTACTGTAATGCGCCAGTCTGTGCTCCCGAAGACATCCACTATTGCCTCATTCCGCTCGGTTGGTTGGGGCAGATAGAAGAACAATTAACAAACACCAAAAACTGTGACAGCTGACGGGAGCTGGAAAGGATGCATGAGAGAGCAGAGCATATAGGACAGTAGGAGCGAGTTATAGTGGCAGGCAATCTGCAAGGACACTGGTTCATCTTAATTTCATTGTTAAGGTCGCCTATGATTTTCAAATGCTGAAGGAAAACACATGTCCAAATTGACGCTTTCAAGCAATCAGAACAAAAACGCATACATTTGCAGTTCAACATCCATTCTGGACTTCTGGTTAGACTATCACAGTATCCAAGTTTTATCCTAGAGAAACAAGAGAGAGGATCAGCCGCAGTCTGGGAAAAAATATCGGTGCCATGTTTTATCCAATCGGGATTTCCTATTCAATCAGCTGTCTACGTGGACATCTGTGCGGTCGGAGATTTGCCGATGCCTTCCATGCCTAGGAAATCAAAGAGTAGCTAAGCAGGGAGGCGAACGGGGAGGAGGAGCTAGATGTTGTTTAGCTGAGGACGAGGGGAGCAGGAAGGGGAGGAGAGAGCAGAGAATGGAGTGGCAAGTTATAGTGGAAGGACACTGGTTAATCTTAACTATTGTTATTATGGCCGTGTACTATAGTTCTAGAATGACATGCACTGATGCACATGCAGATTTTCAAATGCTGATGGAAAACGCATGTCCAAATTAATGTTCTCGAGCAATCAGGACAGAAACACATACAGGCGTGGTTAAACATCCATTCTTGTTTAGACTATTACATCCATGTTTTATCCTATGGAAAAAAGAAAGAAAGAAGATCAGCCGCAAAAAAAATATCGGTGCCAAAATTTTACTGGAGGCCCCACGCATGATACGGGAAATCGGTAGTAACCAGAATTTTTAGTTAAATTTTTTGACCAAAATTTGAATTCTAAAACTCATATTGTCCAAAGTTTTTTAAGAAATTTCAGTCTATAACAAAAAAAATAATTTTAAATGGACGAAGTTTTTTAACATTGTATTTATTTACTGAACTCCATCAGCAACACCAGAATTTCGCCAAAAGTTTTTTTCGTGGTCGCAGTATTTGTTCAAGAAAGTAGCGTGACACCATCATGCAACCACATTATTTGTAATGGCACACCGACAACCAGTCACCCTTAGTGTGGTTTGGCTCACACACACGAGGGTTTCTGTTAGAGTATTTGGTAGGAATCGGAATGATCCGCCTGTTATATATGGTGGGATATGATTTATTAGAATTGATTAATTATAATTTCTCCAATATGATTTCATCTTATCTCTATGGTTGCTTGTGATTCAAACTTTATGTACCCTATATAAATGTCCAAGAGACTCAATACGCACAATTCATTAAAGTTTATTCATCATCTCACATGCATTAGTATTCAAGCTTCCGCTGTGCAACCCCTAGGAGATGATCCCATCTCCATGATCTCTCCCGAGGGCCATGCAACCTGTAGTTCGAGTATTAGAGTTTTTACCAACCATTTTTAGATTGGTTTTTATCTCATCGATTGCAAGGTCAACTTTTTTTTATCATATATTAGTTTGCATTGCCATGTTAACCCAACGATTGCTCCTCGACTCCATACTTCTCCTACTCGGCGACGACTCCTTTAGCGCTTCCTCCCCTCTGATGACATTGCGGTGATGAGGTTCGCTCATCGACACAGCCCCCTCCTCCACAGCCATCCCATCGTCATCGTGCCAGATCATCATTGCTAGTCTCCTCCTCTCTGAGTATGAATTGTCACATCACTGAGAATTAGGTTGTCGCGGCATCGCCTTCCCCAGATTGTAGCACCGGCGCCCATGGCCATGCCATCGTCTTCCTCAACACTGATTGGGTCTTCCTTCACCTAGCTACTTCAAGCACAACCGTTGCCGCCTCTCTAGTCTTCATCCAGTGCTCTTTGTCTTGTCCACCACAACTATACTACTAGCGTCATAAACTATTTTAATTTGCATGCTCGCATGAATTTTTCTCCCCTTTTCATCTACTCCATGTGGAAGCCACCATGCTGCACAGCCCTCCTGCGCCATGCGCTGCCAACGTCGTTGAGTCCCTCTCTGATGTTGCTACTACACCCCTCTATCTAGTGGATGTCTTCAGTTGGTTCCTTTTCTTGGTACACCTGGTTCTTGCATAATCGGAGTGTCCTTTCGTCCCTGTTGTGCACTTGGTTTTGGTGCCATCGGACGGCGCTTCATATATGACTGTTTTATCTGCATTGCCCTCCTCCTTGACAACTTGCCTGTTCACATCACCATCTTCTTCTTGGCAGATCTTTATGCCCACAACTCCCTATGCAACTACCTCAATATCGGCTATCCAACTAGCTCCCTCCTCCCCGACTACGACCTCTGTCACCTTGCTCTCGGCTACCTCACCATCGACATCAAAGGGCTATTATCAGGTTGAACAAGCTCGTTGGCTTCTACTCTTGTCTAAACATGTGGAATGATCCCACTATGATTTTAGAATATACTATCATCAGGGATGTTAGAGTACATGGTAGGATATGGAAGGATCTAGCTATCATGGTAGAATAAGATTTGTTAGGTTGATTAACTATAATATCTTCAATACCATTCCATCTTACCTCTAGGATTACTTGTGATCCACTCACAAGGCTTAATACAATACACACAATTCATCAAAGTATATTCATCTTCTCACAGTTTCAAGTTCAGCAAATAGCCTCTGATTCATTTTACATTCGCTTTCGATGCCTTCCACCCCGTGTCTTGTAGGACAAGGAGATCGATATGATAAACATGATGAAGTGCATGAGAGCTTTTGCGTGTTGTGATTTCTCTCTGATGAGTTTTAGATCTGTTTGGCGGCAGGTAATAACCATCTCGGACCAAATTCTACGGTGGTCGAAATCATCTCCCACCGGTTCTTACAACGTTTTTTTTATACACTTAATTGCATCGGAGAAAAAAGCTTGTTCACAAATTAAATGCTTTCATGCAATCAGGAGGGCAGAAACGCCAAGATGCAAGCATACTTGAACAGTTAAACATCCATTCGTTCTGAAAGCAATCAAGAGGACAAATGCATTCATGTTTTACCATATAGATCGGGCAGCCGTATTTTAAAACAATCGATGGCAAGCAATCCAAAACCAAAACTGTCTGCAAAACTACCAAAACCTGCATATACCAATGGATAGCCTACCAGTTCTACCACCGAACAGATCTCATGGCCACTGCAGCGTCCAACCGTGAAATCGTCGCGCAGTGATGACTCCAGCGTCCAACCATGAGATCGTCGCGCAGTGATGACATGAGCCGGTGTTGGTGTAAGCTCCCGATGCCTTCCATGCCTACGAGTAGAGCAACTGAACGGTAGAGCGAAGCACACAAGGGTAAGATATGATAAGTTGTTTGAGGTGAATGGGAGATGCATAGGCCAGCAGTGTCAATGTGGGTAGAGGGAGTTGGAAGCCCAGCATATAGAACATTGGGATATGGATTCAGAGTTTCTGATCCTCTGCTAGGTGGTAGATGGAACTTATGAGAGGGCAAAAATTGAAAGTAGGGTGGGTGGATTGCATAATGGCAGCTAGAGATCACAAAGCATCTTCAGTTCTTCGCACACCTCAATGGAAGGAACACAAAACAAGCCAGCCAATGAATTGCATTGCCTCATTTCAAGTACTATTAAGTAGTACAGTAGTGAGAAAAAGAGCGGGGTAAAGTAACCTGTGCTTCTCATGGTGTTGGACAACACCCTGGCTCAGGTTTGCATAAAAGCCTCATTTTCGTCTTTACTTCATCGATTACAAATCCATAACAACTGACATCAATTGAGTCCCTAGTTTTCATCCGTTACTAAGACCACTTCTTGCTCAGTAGTTTCGATATGGTTAAGTCTGTGCTCCCAAATCCATCCATGACGGCCTTTGCTGAACGAAATTCCGCTCTGGCGGTTAGGCTGGGAGGAGCAAATACAAAAACAATTAACAAACACAAAAGGCTGTGTCCTAATACAGTATGATGGAATACATTGTAGGCCAAATCGGTCACCTGAATTTGAAAAAAAAAAATCACTATACCTGCTTCGAACAACTATGCAAGGCATGCCAATGCGCTCAGCTGCGAGGACACCAGATTGGCTACCAGCAATAAGAATGCAGTTTTGCACGTCGCATTCAACGTATTCAGACCCAGCTCGCAACGTAACTATTATCTTCTCAGAGCTGAGAATCGTGACTGAACAGTCAAATTCAGGAATTTTTCTCCAGTGCAACAATATTGATAATCAGCAGGTGCCAGATAGTAGTAACCTTTCAGATGATGTGTTGATGTCAACGCTGAGTTTTAGAATGGACGCCACCTCTTCTGCAATCCTCTGTTTCTCTGCTGAAGCTGTCACAATACGGCAAATGGAAATAACTTGGAGTGGTACTGGCACTATAAAACATGTCAGAAGACAACAACCGCTCCAAGCAGTAATACTCACCAGCCTTTTGTGCTTCCCTAACTAGTTGTTCGTCCAAACTGGAGGCAACTCCTTCACCAAGAACAAGCTGACCATATAGGCTTCTTTCAACCTCTTCTTTTCCAACAATATTTATTTTTGATGTTCTCTCAGGACCTAACTTCTCAATTATAGATCTGCAGTCAAAGGGAAAATAAAAGAATATGAAGTTTTGTTGCAAGCCATTTCCATGAACCAATACACAGCTACAGTAACATGTTATCTTGACAGAATAACATTGTTGTGCATATCTCGAAGAGCAAATTTTCTTATGAGACAAACTGCATGAGCTGAAGAGACAAGTAATTTAATAAATATAAACTAAACCTTGAAATCTTTTCTCCATTTCTCCCGTATGTTGTCAATACGGCCACAGGAACACCCTCACTAAGTGCATCGTCGATGAACCTTTGAATTATTCATACACAATATCAGAATAAGTCCAAGATAGAGGTGATCAAAGTGCAAGTACAGAGTACAGAAAAGAGACGATAACTGCACAAATGAATACATAAGATCAATCTAAGGACAAAAAAAATATTGTTTATAAATGCTCAAGTGTAGGACCATGAGGTCCATGATGTATCAAGGAAATTAAATCATGATGCATGGTTATCACTTATCAGAACATGCAGAGCTCTTTTATTAAAGATGCTGTGACTTCAGCCCCTTCAGCAGAAAACAGCAAAGTCCTCAACTCCTCATTTATAATCAGTTTGAAATGTGGTGCCATAATTCTTGAAAAATATAAAGACGCGGGAAAAAGAACAAACTGCTACAGTAATTGCATCTTACAAATATTTTCTAATTATACTGAAAGCTCAATAGCTCAAACTCTCTTGAAATTCTTTCTAGAGAGATTTTGTGTTAAAAAAAAAAAGATAAACATGAAACAATATACTTACTTTTCTACTCCAGGCCGTAGAGGTAAGCTATCAGAAGCCGAGAACTCTTCCAAAGCTTTCAACTATAAGAAAAATAAAGCATAAAAGAGTCACTATGATGATATTTCAGTTCTATTTAAAAGGAGGAGGAAGAAAAGAAAACCCTCTCAACCATTTAGATCTTGATTGCAAAAAATACTTTTAAGTTGATTGAACTCAAATGTAAACTACAAACGAGTATTAACAGACAAATCCAAGCAGAAGTTTAAGTGCATCAGACAGAAAATAATCAAATAAGTAATGTAACCCAATTTTTAGGTTGCATCCAAATTTTCTTTTCCAGCTGCTAAACCCCCATGCCTCCCAGTTGTAATGGAAAAGAAAATCAGTCCACTGAGAATCTTGACTAGGTAAAATTAATTGTGTACATTTAACAAACTGAACCACAGTCACAAAATTTTGGTGGGGGTGGGGGTGGGGGGACTCAAGATAGTCGGGCAAATTAGTACCAGTCCGATGACAATTCTGGCCAGTATGTTAAATGGCTGCATAGCATAATATTATCAACAAATGCTTGGAGAAGTATATATGTACCTTTTCACGAAGAACGCTTTTTACAAATGACCCTTTCTCGCTAGTTGGCAAAGATGTAGGCCAGCCAATCTGCATTAATCAAGTTAAAAGTAAGAATGGAGATAAGTAATGCATTTTAATTCGAATGTTTAAATCTAACAGAAAATATAATTAGTCAGATTCACAATAATATGTTATATAATAAGAAGTTACGTCATATAGGAGAAATAAATAAGAAGTTACGTCATATAGGAGAAATAAATAAATCCTATTTGACCAAAGAGAGGCAGTTGGGAGAAGAAAAGGCACGTACCCTGTTAAAGAAAAGTACCAGCATCCTTTCCTCATCACCGCTAGCTTTCCTAGAAAACTATGAAGCTTTAGGAACATAAACAATATGATGAGAAAAAATAAACTCTCATAGTGTCATGCAGCCCAGACCACACTATATTGTTCTGGTTCGTAAAGAAGTAGAAATGAATTGTTAAGACGACATAGACAAGGGAACAAAACGGCAGGATAAAACATTCAAATCAGTTATACCAATATTTAGCCCAATGCTGTAGAAGAGATAGAGGCTAAAGAATATAATACACACCTCACTAAATCAGCATATATTGGCTCCGTCCAATTAGCACAATCTAGGCCAAGATTTTGAAATGCTGTTTAAAAAACGTGTTAAATGAGCTAAATAACAATACATATAAGAAAATATGCATACTTGCACAGCTAAACTTCCATTCTGTTAAACTCCTACATGTTTAATCATGTTGAGAACACTTATTACATAGGCCAATGCTGTCATCTTATCTACTTAACTAGATGTTTTCCACTTCAATCTTCGCATAGCATAGACCAGATAAAATGAAGTCTCACAAAAATGGAATAGTAATTTACAATGAAATAAGAAAAGATGTATATTTACATTGCTCGCACCTACATTGAAAGCTTGGCGATTACCGAAGCGATAGACATCTGCAAGAACTCTGGAGGAAGAAAGAAACACTTATTACTTAGTCAGAAAGAGCAATACCTATTTTTATGCAAAATAGACCCCCAAAAAAACTATAACTAATCGTCAAGCAACCACAAGTTACTACTTTAAGTATATAACATGTCAGTCATATTGACCCTGTAACACTAATACAAGACAGTATTATAATTCTACAGCCTTAGCTGCCTTGAATTGTCAAACAACACGGGAAATACATTTGCTCAACAAAATCAAACAATGAACAACTACAACTCCGCAAGTATTTGCTAAAGAACGAAGCACAACGCATTTTCAATAGTTGTAATAGCATAATCATAACAGCCAGAAATCAAATCAATTATTAGCATCAGGCATATCCATGAACCATCTTGTCAGGCTGATAGGACTATGGGACTGGAAGTCTGGGAGGCTACGTTTGCTAAATCCGTGCTAGTTCCTACATTTGCCAGTGATCAGAAGAGCAACGGAAATAGCTCTAGCTACAAGCTTGCAAGACCTGAACTGCGTCAAGCACTACAAACTAACTAAAATGTTAGTGCAGACTGCAGAGTAAAAGTTCGCTCCTTTTTGGGCAGGAGCCGCAAGAATTTAGCAAACAAGAACCTGAAGACGGGATTTTTTTTCTCTTACCCTTCAACTTCGATAAGCACGGCCAGCTCCGGCACGGCGGGGCCTTCCGAGGAGGAGGCGGAGCACCGGAGCAGCGGCGGCGGGAGGCGGCGGCAGGAACTCGGGGGAACGGCCGCGCGGAGAGGGAGAGCGGTGGAGTTGGAGAAGGCGGGGGCCTTCGCAACCTCCGGCGGGGTCGGTGCCCGTAGCAGGAGGCACCGGGCGGCTGCGGCGGCGGCCATGGCGGCGCGGCGAGCTATCCGACGGGTAGATTTTTTTTTTTCCGGGTTCGGTCCACCACCGGATGTGTGGACCCAAGAGCAAAGCGGCAGATTTGTGCGCTGAGAGCGTGACGTCACTGACCACTGGCTTGCAAATTGCAAGTGCATGTCACCTTCGTTATTTTATTTTTGGGAAATTTGGGCCGGAGCACTGTTACTTGTATGGCTTTGCTGCGTGATTACAGCAGGTAGAGTTCGAGTCCGACTGCTAATCAAACCAATCCAAGCGGCCATTAAAAACCAATTCTTTGCTATCCTATCCCTATAAACAAACTACAACTACAGATACAAATTCTCTTTTAAAGTATAATTGAGGCCAAATATCGGTTTACAGTCGGCAGCGAGATCCTCGGGTTAGGGCATTGCCACCGCCGCCGCCGATCCGTCGATTAGGCCGGCCTTCCCTCGTCGTCTCCAGCCCCGGCCCCCAGGTACCGTGGAATTTTTTTTAAAAAAAATACAACAGTAAAAATATTATACGTAAAAAATACAACATCTAGCTACAGTTATAGAAGTCACTTCCGGATTCGCCCCTCCACGTGGCGTCCGCCACACCGTGCGGCTCGGATCGCATCCGCCGCATGGTGTGGCGGATGCCACATGAATCCGGTGCGTCGCATATTTCCGTGCCCATGAATTGCGCACGCAACAAGAGGAAAAAATAAGAATCAAAAAGAAAAAATGAGAATAACGATCAACGTGGATGACTTGTGGATGGCTCGGATCGCGTCCGCCACACTTATCCTATTTATCTCGTATCTTATTTGACTTATCTCACTTTTTTATTACTTTTTGAGTCGGTTTTTTTTATCTTGTAGGCGTGTCTATAAGCTCTCTAAACCCCAAAATTGAAGACCAACCGGCTCTCGAGGCTATCTCGAAAAATTCTCGAAGTGACGAGATAAGACAAATAAGCAGGATAAGATAAGCTAAAAAGAACCCACTTTTAGTTGTAAGCTAAGCACTGCTGGTCCCTATAGACTGTTCACCAAGTTGGAGGCAGTGAACCCCTTAGCCATCACATTTTTTATAGCGAAATTTAGATAATACCGTTACAAAGTGTGATATTTCGAAATATGTCACTCCATATGCTAATGATATGTGGATCCGAGACTCATTGTCATTGACACATCGAGTGGTATATTTGAAAACGTGAACTTTGAAGTGACATGTATCTAAATCTTTTTTATAAGTTAACCAAGGAGTAAGAATAATTTTTACTCTTTAAGATATTTCTGTGTGCATGTGCTTCTTCTGCAAGTGGTTGGATAATGGATTAATGTTCACTGCAAGAGAATATCAGCTCCACAAGTGCTGCATTTGCATATATCCGATTACAGCTTTCTTGATTTGTTTTGCCAGGATCTATCTGGGTTAGCTATCAGGAAATATGGCAGATGAGTCCAAACTGCTTAATCACATCTGCAAATTCCTGCAATTCTTGCCGGATGTGCACCCTGCAGACAAGCTGATTCCTTTCCATCAAAAGGTGATAGACACAGCAGTTTCGCTTTTCATCTTCTTGGCTGGCAGCCAGCTTCCGCTACACGGGATCCGACCAGCTACCGGGGCTGATCCATTGTACTGGGCGCGTCTGGGTTTGGCATCAAACCCTGATGCTCTCATGATGCTTGGGATCACCCCCATCCTGGTATCAGAGATTATCATGCAGCTCTTGATGCGATCAAAGGTTGTTAATGTGGACAACGGTGCGCCCAAGGCTCGTATGCTTCTGAAGGTGCTATTTTTGCTCAACTGCAATTAATCTAGCTGAAATTTTTTTTTTTTTTTGAACGGAGAACAACAGGGAAGCCCCTGCTGGAATTGTTTATTGGATGATGGGGTGGTTATATATTGTGGTTAAGTAGGACATCTCATTATGCCTTCTGCTTCTAGGAAAGTTAAAATGGAAGCACCATTATCTCCCTAGATATATCTTGCTGCTTTGAAAAGGAAAGTAGCACATTTGCGATTGTTTGCTAGATTTAGGGTCTGTTTGGTTTGTGACTAACACTGCCTCATCTAATCTTAGCCAGTTGCCACACTTGTGGCGTGACTAACTTGTCTACAATTAGCTGTTGTTTGGTTCATTGCCACAGCTAACTTTAGACAAGACAAGAAATTGTGGCAAGCGTTTGGTTGTCAAGAGGGAAAACTACTAACATGGAGTAGGCATTTCATCGAGCATATACAGGGCATAGATCAACACATGCTAATTCAGGTGCTAATACAATACATTAAACATGATGATTAATCAAGAGAGAAGTCGACTCAAGCATTTCCTCAAACACGTGAAGGGCAAAGCTGAAGAACGGGGTTGAATCAAGCAAATCAAGAGCACGAATCAAGTATGTATATATACATGCACAAATCAAGATCAAGAATCAAGAGCGGGGTTGAATCAAGCTCACCACGGCCGTGTCTCCGCCACCACACCACGCGGCATGACTCGACACCGCCCGCCGCCCGCCGCTCCTCTCCGGCGAGGCCGCCCGCTCGCGCCTTCGCGTCTCCGGCAAGGCCGCCCGACCAGCGCCGTCTTCGTCTCCGGCGAGGCCTCCCGCTCCGTGCCTCGTTCCTCTCGGCTCGGCCGCCGCTCCGCGCCTCGCCGTCTCGGCTCGGCCGCCCGACCAACGCCGTCTTCTCCTCTCCGACGAGGCCTCCGCTCCGCGCCTCCTTCCTCTCCGGCTTAGCCGCCCGACCACGCCGTCTTCTCCTCTCCGCGAGCCGCCGCTCGCGCCGTCGTCTCGGTGTAAGCGTGAGAATGTGGCGTGGTGTGGCGGCGATTTCACCGCCACACATTGCGCGAAAATGGCTTAGGTGAGGGTGCTAAGGCGATGGCGTGGTGTGGCGTGCCCAAGTGTAGTATACGAACCAAACACGTGACTAACCGGCTATGGCGCGCCTAAGCTTAGGCTAGGCATATTTAGGAGCAAACCAAACAGCCCCTTATTTAGTCACCAATCACAGATGGTGCCCCTGGATCGGGTCTTTTCAACGTTAAGGCACTGCACACTGTGTTTCTAGTTCTTTTCTGTGGTGCAATTTTATCGTCAATTGACAATATAGAGGGTTTTTTTCTGATTCTAAATGTTATTTTTGACATTCACGAATAGGGCACAAAAGTTACTGGGAATATTGATTACCATCTTGCAAGCTATTACCTGTGTGCTATGCAGTCCTGGCACTGGCAATGCAGTTCAATCATGTTGCAGATTTTCTTTTCAGGTATTGGTGTTATTTATCTCGATGACGTCCTAAAAAAGGGATATGGATTGTTATCGAGTATCTCTGTCCACTGCCTCCAATATTTGCTAAGTAAACAAAACAAAAAGGCAGCACGATTTAGTTGGTTTATGCCAAGGTAACACTTTTTTCTCTTTTTTTTTGTGTGCAGTGGACATGTTTGTGGAAGGCCTTTAGCCCCATTTTTTTTTTTTTTTGCAAAAGAGACCTTGTTCCACTTCCATTACTTAAAGAAACGGAAGACAATCCACAAGACCATTCACGTATCCAACCAGACTAACACCATATTTACATCAGAAACCTTGCTATCCCAACATTTAACAGCCAACACAGCTGACAAAACAACCCAAAAGACCAACAGCGACCAGACAACTACCCCCCAGATTATGGCAACAAATTAAGGCTCCCCCGCTTCCAGATCCCCAGGCGTATTCTTCTCCATGGTGTTAGTGGCGCATCGCAAAATTCTTCCAGCACCTTCCTTCACTAGACTCAACACATCATCTCCATACAATCCTGCCCAGTAGATTATTAGAGAAAGAGACATGGAAATTATATTCAAGGGAGAGCCCAGCACCTTGGCCTCAAAGCACACTATATTTATCCATTTCCAAATAGACCAAACAATGGCAGAGACACACAGCATATGTAAATTCTTATAATCCGGCCAAATTATTTGACACCAAGGTAGAATATGACAGAGACAGGAAGGTCTAACACTGTAATTAAACGTCATACCCAATATTCCCCACACCACCTTGCTCACACTGCAACTAAGGAACAGATGATTAATTGTTTCAACCTGGTCACAAAAGACACATCTAGGATCACCTAACCAATTCCTTTTCCTCAGGTTATCTTTCGTTAGAATAGCATTTTTGTCCAATAACCAAAGAAAAATTTTAATCTTCAGCGGGATTTTACAGCCCCAAATGAAATCATTGTCTATTCTGGGCATATCACCCTCCAGAATTTGATACATAGATTTAACAGTGAATTTTTTGTGAGGCCCTTTTTTCCAAATAACACTATCCTCGCTTCCAGACCAGGGATATTGTACACATTTAAGTACCACATCATTCCATCTAACCCTAACTTCGTGAGACATCCATCTCCTCAACTCCAGATCCCATCCAACCTGCCTACAACTGGCAACTGTCATATGTGGATTCAAACAAACATCAAACACCTCAGGAATGATGTATCTCAGAGCATAATCTCCCAACCAATCATCATGCCAAAAATCAGTCTTTTCCCCATTCCCCGTAACAACCTTCCTACCTTTCATATAATGATTTTTTACTTTAATCAAATTCTTCCAAAATAAGGAATCAGAAATATTACTTTTTAAAGCCCAGATATTTTTGTCTTTAATATACTTCCTTTTCAAAATCTGTTGCAAAATACCATCCGAATGTTCTAATTTCCACCACCATTTCGTCAACAGGCTAATATTGAACGGTTTCAAATTCTCAACCCCCAATCCTCCTTTCCCTTTACTAACACAAATATTATCCCACTTCACCAAATGATATTTCTTTTTCTGTCCATTCCCCTGCCAAAAAAATCTTCTTCTAATTTTATCAATATGGTAAATGACAGAGACATAGGTAGTAGGTACATAGACATAACAAAAGTCGGAATACTTCCTAGACAAGCATTTAAAAGAACATGCCTCCCCCCTAAGGATAAGGTATTTCCCTTCCAAGATTCTAATTTCTTATTACACTTACTAATAATATACTCCCAATCCTGCACAAGGATTCTGCGGCTGCCAACCGGTAACCCTAGGTATCTAATTGGGAATTTCCCCACAGGGCACGTAAAGAGCTCCGAGAAATCTTGACCACTATTGTTGGTGCCATTAATCACTACCACCTCGCTCTTATCAAAATTAATCTTCAGTCCTGACAAATTTTCATATATAGCTAAAGCCAACTTCACATTTTTAGCCATATGTATATTGTTATCCAAACATAAAATAGTATCATCCGCATATTGCAGCAGTGCCAAACCATGGTCAAAAATATCATCCGCTAACCCTTTAGCCAAATTTTGAACTTGAAGGTTATAAATCATCTTAGAAAGAACATCTGCCACAATATTAAAAAGATACAGCGACAATGGATCCCCCTGGCGAACCCCCTTATAGCTCTGAAAATAACTACCATTTTTTCCATTAATATTGACACACACCAAGCCCCCTGAAACTACCTGTTTAATCCAACCACAAAAATTAGACGAAAAGCCCCTCAGTCTCAAGCATTCAAATAGGAACTGCCAACTCACCTTATCATATGCCTTCTCAAAATCCAATTTAACCAAAACACCTTCTCGATCTTTTTTAGTATGATGAGTCAATTCGTGAAGCACTACAACCCCATCCATAATAAATCTCCCCTTCAAAAATGCAGTTTGGTTAAAAGATATGATCTTACTCAGAACAGTTTCCAATCTTACCGTAATCACTTTTGTTACAATTTTATAAAGACAATTGAGTAAGCAAATGGGTCTATATTGTTTGATCTGATTAGCAGCCTCACTCTTAGGTAGTAAAATAATCACTCCTATGTTAATCCTCTTAATATCAATCTTGTTTTCAAAGAACTCACGAAATAAAGTCATAACATCTCCCTTTACAATTTCCCAACAAGATTGATAGAATTCTATAGGCAGCCCATCTGGACCAGGGGCCTTATTTTTAGCCATATTAAAAACCACTTTTTAACCTCCTCCTCACTAAAAGGTTGTCCCAACATTCTGTTATGATCCCCTCTCACCTTCTCCGACTCATTCCAGAAATTTTCATTCAATTTAAAATCAGACTGAGCCCCCGGACCAAACAGCTCTTTATAAAAGTTAGTAGCATAAGCCAATAATTCATCATCCCCCTCAATATTTCTGTCCTCATCAATAAGAGACAGAATTAATTTCTTCTTTTCTTTTCCTTTAGCAATTCTATGAAAATAGGAGGTATTATTATCTCCCTTGAGCAACCAATTTTCATGAGATTTCTTGTACCATTGCTGCTCCTCATCTTCAAAAATAGCCAACAACTCCGAATGCAATATGACCCTCTCATTAATCTCTGCACTACTAAGAATACGACTTTCTTCCATCTTATCTATCATATTGATCTTACTAATAATAAACTCTTTTCTCTTCTTAACATTACCAAATCTGTTAGCACCCCATCCCTTAAGAGAACGTTTAAGTCTTTTAATTTTCTGCTGTAAAACAGAGATACTATCTCCCCTTATACATTCAGAGTTCCAGTTGTTAGCCACAAATTCTAAAAAATCTTCTGTTTAATCCAACTTCATTAAAAGAGAATTTTCTCAAAGACCTATTAACCACCCCACGAGTGGACAAAAGAATGGGATTGTGATCTGACAAGACTCTAGGGAGACATTTAACTATAGCATCAGGGAAGCAAAGGTCCCACTCCGCGCTAATGAGCACCCTATCCAATTTCTCCAAAACTGGTGGAGATTGCATATTAGTCCACGTATATTTCCCCCCAATGAGAGGAAGCTCCCTAAGACCATACAAGTTGATCATAGAATTAAAAAGAGACATATATCTGAACTGCTGAATAGGCCCATTTTTCTCACTATCTTTCCTAATCAGATTGAAATCACCACCTAAAATAAAAGGAATTCTAGAATCACCAACCGCCTCCTGACAAATAGAGGACAACTCCGTAATACACTCCAATTTATTTTGTGCATGAGGAGCCCCATAAACCCCAACCAAATTCCACCTCCTCATATTCCTTTTATCCCATAAACTCATGAGTAATGAATAGGATCCTTTTTGACACTTAACACGTCAAAACAACTGCTGTCCACCGCACAAATAATACCTCCACCCCTACCTCTAGAGAGACACCAATGCCAAATAAAAGAATTATTAGGATCCAGTCTTCTCAAGAAACTAACAGTGTAATCGGCCTTCTTGGTTTCTAACAAACAAACAAAGCTCAATTTATTCAGCAGAATACATTCTTTAATGAAACTCCGGCACCCCTTCTTAGAAATACCCCTGCAGTTCCAAAACATCCCTGAAATGTTGTGATTCATCGGATAACAAGCCTCCTACCCCGCCTAGAAAATATTGCATCACCTCTACCCTTTTCTTGAATTTTCCCTTTCTTTTTTTTCTTAATACTACTACGTTTCTTTTCCCTACCACTCATTTCTGGAAACTGGTTAGGCCCAATCTGCACATCCCTATCAGAAAACTCATCAGACTCAGCCACGTCCCCCATAATACCGTCCCCCCATCACTTGCTATCTACACAGAATCCACCTTTTCCTTTCTCTTTTGAAACAGGTCATACCTGGCACATTCTATATCACGCAACAAATCAAAACTTTCAAAATTATTACTAACAGTACACACTCCCATCGAAGACACCACACAAGCCAGTTTCTCATTGTTTAAAGCAGCAAAAGAATTTTTAGGATAGAGAAATTACCTTCTAGATTCTTTTTCTTCTGAAGGACAGCTGCCTTCTCCAGAATACTAACTCCACCCCCACCAATTCTCTTGCTACGCCTAATAGGCTCAACCAGGGTTTTCCTCTTGGGTTTCACCATAGTGAACTCTTCTCCATCATCTTGCACCACAGCTCCTCTACTAGACATGCTGCTTCCATCCATATTAGAGAGAATCTCATCCTCAAAACCTTCAGAAGACACACATTGCAAGGGGACAATATCCGGAATCTCCTGAGAATCTGGGTTAGGAGCATCTTCCAAATATAGAACTTCTTTTGGGGCAGACTCTTCCTGTTTCTCCTGAACTGTTTGTTTCACACAGGGTTCCTCTTTCCATCCCAAATGCAGTTTTGGACTTGCAGAAACCTCAGGAACTGGAGATATACCCTCATCTGACTTCGAATAGAGCCAAGCCGATATCATGTTGTGACGGACCAAATTCCGGTAAAAATTTACCAGAAAATGTACAGAATGCCAACTGTCCAGGATTTCAGTTGCATTCAAAAATAGTACAGCTTGCTTAATTAATTACATGTTACAAAATATTTTACAGCGAAAATGGAAATTTAACCTGGTAATAAAAGAAAATTACATGTGCCCATATACCACAGGCAGAGCCTGAGCATAAGGTAAACCTTAGAAATTGATCCTACGCAAATCTTGTCTTCTTCATAAATGTCCATATCAGAGTATAAGGTGGATCCTATAAAAAGAAATAAATTGCCCACAAAACGTGGGTAAGTACTAATTGTACTTACAGGTTTCTTGAGAGAATAATACTATTATTATATGAAAACATGATTCAAAGAATAGTAAGGCTTTATGGTGAATATGCAAATTTAAGCTTTAAAAGTCCTATCATTATTTTAAAACAATTAATAATATAGAACAAATTCTATCATCTTTCTCCATCCTTACTCATTTGCAATCCAAACAACAATTTTTCATAAATTCATGGATTTTGGTAACTAAGAGAGGCATCACCCAGTTGACACAACTTCATATACCCGAAGTAAGGTCCATCGATGAATTTGTTATTAGCTCTGTAGAACCTATCCAGCTTTACCCATATAACAGCTCCTTATATGGATGGATGATCAATGTGTCATTCTTATTTATTTTAAACCAAAGTTTTTATAGAAGCAAACGATATCTAGATATTCTCATACCACAGATCGAGCAAATATCTAGTGCCCTTGAGTGTCAATCAAACTCTTTGATTCCTCTAACCTAAGACTGACAAAACACTGCTTGTTTCCAAATCTGCTTCTATAGTTTATAGAGTAACGATTTCGGGGAGTTCACATTCTCTCCACTGGTGTTATTGAGTGGTACTTCCTCGTCTGCAAGCGGGCCCAAATAATAAAACACTGCTTTCGAATTACTCTATATAAATACAATCAACCTTCCAGACTCTGACTTTTCCACCACAAATAAGTTATCTAACTTATTTGTACAGATCAATTCTCCATCTTTTCATGAGATAATCAAATTTTAACATTTTTACCTATTCTAGGGTTTTATCAGGGTTAAATATTTTTAGGTAGCTTTTTTAAGGTATTGGAGCTTGGATAAAAATTGTACTTGGAAAGTATAAATAAATAGCTAGAAAATATATGCAATAAATAATAAGTAAAAGAAATATAGGTATATCAAAATGCATCAAGGATAAGAAAACCTGCCTTAATTGGAGATTGGATCACACTTATTGAATTTTCAGGACATTTATGGCTAAAACTTCTGTTGTAGGCCAGAGATAGATACCCCCTCGGACTTGGGAGCGAAGGAAGGATTCGCCCCCGCCGTGCCTCCGCCCCCTCTTCTCCGCTTTTTGAGAACCGAGGCGAGGCTAAGAAGGAGTCGCGGAGGAGGGGGCAGCGGAGGCGGAGCTGTGCAAGGCTCGGACGGTCAAGACAGAGCGGCGAAGGGTGCAGCGCGGTATAGACAACGCGAACAGGCGATAAATGTCTACGGCGGAGGCGCGGAGCGCGCGTCTTGGGCTAGGCGGAGCAGCGGAAACAGAACGAGGAGCAGGCCCAAGCCCGAAGCTCATGTGAGCCGACATCCCCGCCCGCAACAGGACGAAGTGGGCGGGACGCGCCGACAAGCCCGACGCTTGTCGATACCCGAGTGGATGTCGAAGGCGCGATCAGAATCGCGTTGCGGGCGTAATCCCCATATGACCCGTAGTGGAAGCCCCTTTAGGAGGCAAGGCCGTAAAGAGCATGGCTAACGTGCTGCGGAATGACAACGGTGCCCCTTGCGTAAGGGCAGGTAGGGGGCAAAACATGTAAAGTAGCGAGAAAATGACCCGTGGGTCCTTGGTCGGGATATGGAAGAAAAAGGACCGCCATTGAATGGTATGTACACTCTGCCCTATATAAGGGAGGGGACGCAGAATAATAGATGATTCTTCTAGCCCAGCGTAGTGTTCCTTCCATCCACGAGCACTACCGGTGAGAGCACGAGAGTCTTATCGAAGTTGTCTTGGGTCTTGAGATCGCGATCGAGGGTATACATTTTACATTAGTGGGGTGACACCCACAACGATGGCGCCGTCCGTGGGATCAATTGCTAGAAAGCCATCGCTCCCAAGCTATTCGACAGATCGCCAGCGACCATGCCGCCGAAGAGGAAGGCGCGACCACGCCCCAAGGGGCTACCACGGGTGCGGGCGGAGTGTCGTGAGATCGCCGAGAGCAGACACGCGATCGCTAGCAGTCTGAGATGAGGAGGATCGGCCCCGCGCCATCGAGGCGTCCGGAGCGCGCCCACCGCCGCCCGTGCGGTGACTTCATAGCGCGCCCAGCGTCGGGCGCAGTGGCGGCGTCGGCGATCGCCGGAGGGAGCGATGGAGGCATCAAACCACCCGGCAATGGACGGGCGTCGCAGGCGAGAGAGCACCTACGAGGGCCCGCAAGATGCAGAAGCGCTCGACCCCAACGTGCGGGCATTGATGGAGGCAAACGAAAAGTCGATGGCGAAAGTGCTGCGCTTGCAGGGACAGGCGAACCAAGGCCTCACGGTGTCTCAAGATGAAAGCCTGCATCGGAGGTACTCTCCCGACGCAGCGCAAGAACAACCAGAACAGCAGCGACCCCAACCCCTTTGCGCCAGCTCGCGCAAGAGGTGGCCCTCCCAAGAAACTTTAAGCTCCCGCCATCAAACCGTACGGCAGCAGCAGACCCTGTGGAGTTCCTCGCATGTATGACACAGACCATGGAGGCGCGGGGAGACAGCGACATCAAGGCCAAGGGCGCTCCTAGCTTCGAAGGCATCGCCCTCTCATGGTACTCTTCCCTCGAGCCGGGCTCCATCGAAAGCTGGCCCTAGCTCCGCGCCAAAATGGAAAGCAACTTTCAGGGAAACTTCGATGGAATGAAAGAGGAGAGCGACTTGTTCGCCGTGAGGCAGCGCGAAGGGGAATCCCTCAAGAGTTATTTCCAGCGCTTCTCCAAGATCAAGTGCCAGATCCGGGGTCAGCGATACCACCATCATCAACATTGCGTGTCTTGGCTGCGAAGGGGACCGTTAGCGGAGAGGCTGGCCCGGAAAGAGGTCCGCACCGTAGAGGAGCTGTTCGCTAAAATGAAAGAGTACGCCCGGGCGGAGGAGGATAACTCTCGGAGGGAAGACAAAGCACGGGATGAATCATCGAAGCAAACCCTCCGCCGGAAGGATCAGGAGAAGGAGCTCCCGTCAAAGGGAAAGGGAAGGATCCGCGCCCAAGAACGCGAGGGAAAAGACAAGGGAAGAGGGGTTCGCTACATTGACGAACGGGTCGAACGACGCGATGACAGGGGAAGCACCGGAGCGTAAGAAGCGGCCCGCCCGTTAACACGACAAGCATGACCGGCCAGCACCCAAGCGGGAGGAGGTAGCCAGGAGGAGGTACCATTGCGAGTACCATGGCGAAAATGGCACACACGATTCGGCCCATTACAAGGTGATCGAAGGGTACCGGCGTTTCGAGGCCAAGAAAAGAGAAGGCGAAGTACTCCCCCTTCCGCCACCACCTCCGCCACTCCCGGAACACCAGCGACCCCGCCGCACGGAGCAATAAATCATATGCATCGCGTCATTAACACCATCACCGGGGGGTCCTCTCTGCATATGCCCTCCAAGAGGCAGCACAAGGCATACGCCAGGCAGATCAACCACGTCGGGGTCAACCCGTCCTTCGCCCCCCAGCAAGAGCACGAGCCAATCATGTTCACCGACGAGGACGCGCGGGGGGTGCACTTTCTCCATCAAGACTCCCTAGTGGTCTCCACTATGATCGCAGGCTGCGAGGTGCGCAGAGTGCTGGTTAACGTAGGAAGCGCGGCCGACATCCTCTCCATCGAAGCTTTCAGACAGATGATGATCCCCCGCGACCGCCTGAGGAGATCGGAGGTGCCGCTGGTAGGTTTCGGAGAAAACCCGGTCGGCACTATCGGGCAGATTGAGTTGGAAGTAACCTTTATGACACCACAGTCCAGCGTCACTCGCCTCGTCTCGTTTGATGTCGTCGACATGCCTTTCCAGTACAACGCCATAATGGGGCGGGGGTCGCTGACCACCTTCGGGGCCATCATACACCATGGTTTCCTTTGCATGAAGATGCCTTCGCCCGGTGGTACCATTACAGTCCGGGGGGATCAAGCTCTTGCTCGAAGGATAGATTTGGAAGGGCCCTCGGGTCAAGCTGCGTCACGCGATGGAAGAAGATCCTCCTCTTGAGCAATGCGACAAGTGGCTCCCAAACCGCGCCCCAAGGAGAAACGAAGAAGGTGGCCTGCAGCCGATGGTGATAAAGCGGTCACCCTTAGCGCCGCCCTCACCTCGCGGAGGAGCGAGCTTCTTGCAAATCCTTCAGAGTACGAAAATGTGTTAAGCAGGGGTCAGGGGACATCCCGTGTCTGAGAACTACGATCGAGCACGCGCTGGCCATCAAGCCAGACGCGAAGCCGAAAAAGCAAAAGCTCAGGAAGCTCGCCACGGAGAGGCAAGACGCAGCAAAGGCGGAAGTGGAGAAGTTGCTTCGCGCTGGGATCATACGCGAGGCCATCCACACCGAATGGCTCGCCAATGTGGTCCTTGTTAAAAAATCCAGCGGGGCATGGAGGATGTGCATCGACTTCACCGACATGAACAAGGCATGCCCGAAGGATGACTTCCCTCTGCCTCGCATCGACCAGCTCGTCGATTCCACCTCGGGATCGGAGATAATGAGCTTCCTCGATGCGTATTCGGGATACCATTAGGTATATATGCGGAGGAAAGACGAAGACAAGACTGCATTCATCACACCTTTCGGCACATACTGTTTTGTGCGAATGCCGTTTGGCCTAAAAACGCGGGGGCCACCTTCGCCAGGCTCATCGCCAGAATCTTCGCTAAGCAGCTCGGGCGAAACATTGAGCCTTATGTCGACGACATTGTCGTCAAAAGCGCGAAGAAAGAGGACCACCTCGCGGACCTGCGCGAAACCTTCAACAACCTACAGGAAGAAAAGGTGAAACTTAACCCTGAAAAATATGTTTTCGGTGTGCGTGCAGGAAAATTACTTGGATTCCTCGTGTCCGAGCGGGGTATCGAGGCCAACCCCGAAAAGATTAAAGCAATCCAAGACATGGCACCCCCAAAAAGCGTCAAGGACGTTCAAAGACTGGCGGGGCGGCTCGCAGCGCTCAGCAGATTCCTGCCCAAGTCAACAGAGCAAAGCCTCCCATTCTTCAAAGCCCTGCGAACAAGCGTGGTTTTTTCCTGGACAAGCGAATGCCAAGCTGCGTTCGATAACCTGAAGCGGGGCCTCATGAAGCTGCACACGTTGCAAAGCCCGAAGCAAGGCGAGGCGCTTCTCTACTGTCGCGGGCCCTCCGCGATCGATCTTTGTCCTCGTCGAGAGGAAGCTCAAACAAAGAACGGTCTACTTAGTCTCCAAGGCCCTGCAGGGAGCACAGCTGCGCTACACGGAGATGGAAAAGCTGGTGTATGCACTTTTGATGGCATCAAGGAAGCTCCGGTATTACTTCCAGGGGAACTGGATCAAAGTACCCACGGCGTACCCGCTAAGCTCCATGCTGTCGAACAAGCAAAGCTCAGGGCGCGTCAGCAAGTGGGCGGTCGAGCTCGCCCCCTTCGAGCTGACCATCGTGCCGCGCACCACAATCAAGAGCCAAGTCCTGGCCAACTTTGTCGCGGAATGGACTTCGCCGACACCCGACAGCAATGACGACGCGGACGTATGGCTCGTCAATTCCGATGGATCCTGGGGGGTGCATGGCGCAGGAATAGCGGCCATCATCACGGCCCCGGGTGGACAAACAGCCGAGTTCGCGGCGAAGCTGGAATTCCCTTCGACAAACAATACAGCCGAGTACGAAGCACTTCTCCTGGGGCTTCACAAGGCCAAGGCCATGGACGCCAGGCGCGCCATCCTAAGAATGGACTCGAAGCTTATCGACGGACATATTTCTAAGGAGTATCAGGTGAAGGACGAACAACTTCAGAAATACGTCGAGGTGGTAAGGGCGATGGAAAGAACATTCGATGGGTTCTCCATACGTGCAATTCCACGGCCGCAAAACGCGGGAAAGACGAGCTAACAAAAGCGGCGAGGTCGGGCGCTTTGCCCCGGCCGTATTCTTCGAGGTGTTAGGACCCCTCCATCGCCTCCGGTCAATGTCATAACTCGGCAACCAAGAAGCCGATCGGCGAGACGAGATACACAGCTACCTCCTCGACGGCACCCTCCCACAGGACGAAGCACAGGCCAAACGGCTCGAGACACGGGCAAAGAAGTACGCCATAATCGAGGGGCTCCTGTTCCGCAGAGGGCTTTGCGCTCCGTGGCCATTGCATATCCGGGAGGAGGATCGAAGCCTTGCGCGAGGCGCATGAAGGGACCTGCGGGGCACACCAGGCCCCCAGGAACCTCGCGGGCAAGTTGTTCAGAATGGGCCTTTATTGGCCGACGGCTCTACAAGACGCGGAGCACCTGGTCAAGCATTGCCATGCCTGCCAATGGATGACTAAGCAAAAGAAAGCCCCACCCAGCAAACTACACCCGGTGCCCCCGATATGGCCCTTCGCAAAGTGGGGAATCGACATCGTTGGTCCGCTGGCCAAAGCTCGAGGAAGCCTGCAATTCGTAATCGTCGCCATCGATTACTTCTCCCGGTGGATTGAGGCGGAGCCAGTGGCAAAGATAACAGCCGAAGCCACCACCAGATTCCTCTGGAAAACGATTGTTTCTAGGTACGGGGTTCCCCACGAGATCGTCACGGACAATGGAACTCAGTTCGAGTCCAAAAAGTTCCAAGAATATTGTGAGGGCATCGGCACAAAAATCTGTTTCGCGTCGGTCGGGCACCCGCAGGCGAACGGTGCGGTAGAAAGAGCTAATGGCTCCGCCGCTAGGCGGCATCAAGAAAAGACTTTACAACACTGGCGAAGGGTGCATGGCGGACGAGCTACCCAAAGTCCTTCGGGCGCAAGACCTCCGTGTCTCGTCCCACGGGCTTCTCCCCATTCAGGCTAATCTTCGGAGAGGAAGCCGTCTCACCCGCGGAGATTCAAGCCAAATCCCTCCGTGTCATCAAGGGCCCGATACAGGACACGGCGGCTGTCACGCACGACCTAACCGAGGAGGCGCGGCTACAGGCCCTGATCACCATGAAAGCCTACGCCAAGGCCTCGACGCGGACTTCAACAAGAAGGTCAGGAAAAGGGACTTGGTGCCGGGGGACGTGGTACTCAAACGATCAGCCCCGACGTTCGCCAAGCTCGAATCCACATGGGAAGGCCCCTACGTCATCAAGGAATCCATAGCGAAGGGGACACACAGGCTCACCACCCTGGAAGGCGAAGACGTACCAAGGACCTGGAACTCCGACGCGCTCAAGAGGTTTTACCCGTAATATCACTACTCGTATGTACTTGTTGCACTCGTCCCCCCCCCAAAAAAAATGTGTATACGTATGTATCAATGAATGAAAAAGTTACAACAAGGGGCGTTTAGCCCCCCGCGGGTTTTTTCGGGGTTTCCACGTAAAATTTTGTTGTCCCTGTGCATGCAGTGTGGTGCAATTGGAGAAAGTGAACTTGCGGTTAGCCACGCCAACACGCTACCTCCGCGACGAGCGCTTGGTCGGGCTAACGTCCCACCCGCTACCTCGCGTCGACGAACCCGCGATTAGCTAAGTCTAACGCGTCACCTCCGCGACGAGCGCTTGGTCGGGCTAACGTCCCACCCGCTCCCTCGCGTCGACGAGCCCGCGATTAGCTAAGTCTAAAGCGTGACCTCCGCGACGAGCGCTTGGTTGGGCTAACGTCCCACCCGCTCCCTCGCGTCGACGAACCCGCGATTAGCTAAGTCTAACGCGTCACCTCCGCGACGAGCGCTTGGTCGGGCTAACGTCCCACCCATTCCCCCGCGTCGACGAGCCCGCGATTAGCTAAGTCTAACGCGTCACCTCCGCGACGAGCGCTTGGTTGGGCTAACGTCCCACCCGCTCCCTCGCGTCGACGAGTCGCGACGAGCGCTTGGTCGGGCTAACATCCCACCCGCTCCCTCGCGTCGACGAACCCGCGATTAGCTAAGTCTAACGCGTCACCTCCGCGACGAGCGCTTGGTCAGGCTAACGTCCCACCCGTTCCCTCGCGTCGATGAGCCCGCGATTAGCTAAGTCTAACGCGTCACCTCCGCGACGAGCGCTTGGTCGAACTAACGCCCCACCCGCTCTCGCCGACGAGCCCGCGATTAGCTAAGTCTAACGCGTGACCTCCGCGACGAGCGCTTGGTCGGGCTAACGTCCCACCCGCTCCCTCGCGTCGATGAGCCCGCGATTAGCTAAGTCTAACGCGTCACCTCCGTGACGAGCGCTTGGTCGGGCTAACGTCCCACCCGCTCCCTCGCGTCGACGAGCCCGCGATTAGCTAAGTCTAACGCGTGACCTCCGCGACGAGCGCTTGGTCGGGCTAACGTCCCACCCGCTCCATCGCGTCGACAAACCCGCGATTAGCTAAGTCTAACGCGTCACCTCCGCGACGAGCGCTTGGTCGGGCTAACGTCCCACCCGCTCCCTCGCGTCGACGAGCCCGCGATTAGCTAAGTCTAACGCATGACCTCCGCGACGAGCGCTTGGTCGGGCTAACGTCCCACCCGCTCCCTCGCGTCGACGAACCCGCGATTAGCTAAGTCTAGCACGTCACCTCCGCGACGAGCGCTTGGTCGGGCTAACGTCCCACCCGTTCCCTCGCGTCGACGAGCCCGCGATTAGCTAAGTCTAACGCGTCACCTCCGCGACGAGCGCTTGGTCGGGCTAACGCCCCGCCGCTCCTCGCCGTCGAGCCGCGCGAAGCGCTTGGTCGAGCTAACGCCCCACCCGCTCCCTCGCGTCGGCGAACCCGCGATTAGCTAAGTCTAACGCGTCACCTCGCGACGAAGCGCTTGGTCGGGCTAACGCCCCCCGTTCCCTCGCGTCGATGAGCCCGCGATTAGCTAAGTCTAACGTGTCACCTCCGCGACGAAGCGCTTGGTGAGACTAACGGGCTAACGCCCCACCCGCTTCCTCGCGTCGGCGAGCCGCGATTAGCTAAGTCTAACGCGTTACCTCGACGAAGCGCTTGGTGAAGCTAACGCCCCACCCGCTTCCTCGCGTCGGCGAGCCCGCGATTAGCTAAGTCTAACGCGTTACGTCGCGGAAGCGCTTGGTCAAGCTAACGCCCCACCCGCTCCCTCGCGTCGGCGAGCCCGCGATTAGCTAAGTCTAACGCGTCACCTCCGCGACGAGCGCTTGGTCGGGCTAACGTCCCACCCGCTCCATCGCGTCGACGAACCCGCGATTAGCTAAGTCTAACGCGTCACCTCGCGACGAGCGCTTGGTCGGGCTAACGTCCCACCCGCTCCTTCGCGTGGACAAACTCGCGTTCAGCTAACCCCGCGTTACCCGGCGTGGACGCCCGCCCGCGTCTGGCGGCCATCATCCAAAACGCGCGACAAAGCAAACATCGCCGACACCAACTCACGGAGCAAAAGCGAGGGCATTCTTTCGGAGAAGGTAAGTAATACAAAGCCCCTAGGGGCTACCTAGGCTATCGTTCAAAGCGGCGCTTGTCGGTCGATGGGCCTCCTCCCGCTGGCGCTGGCAGAAGCGTTCGAGACGGGGGCCGCCGCCAAGACGTCGCTGCTCCCGACGGAACTTGTGGGAGAGGACGGCGGCGCCGGAGAATTGGCGTCATCATCTTCTCCGTCGGAGATGACGATCGGGTTCGAGGCGTCGGGGCCCGAAAGAACAGGCCCGGCGATTCGGCCCGCGTCGCCCGCGAACGGCGCAGCAGGCGACGACGCTTCCTCGCCCCACCTTGGCGGCGAGTCTCGCGTCGAAACCACGGCGCCAGCCGGACCGTCGCCGAGGTCGAAGTGAAACGATCGAAGACGAGGACGAAGCCGAGAGCTGGGACATGGCGGCGCACTCAGGAACCGGGGTCGGGAGTGCCTTCGGGGACGCCGGAGATGACATAATTATACGGCAAGACGGGCCGGCCGAGCCAGCCGCCCGCCATTAAGGGACCTCGAAAGCCGAAGCGAGCTCTACTGGGGAAAGGCGGGACACGGAGCCCCAAACGCCGCGGCCACGCGCACGATCGTGAATGGTAAGCAAAACCGTGGCGTCGCAGGAGCCGCCATTGGCCCGGAAGCCCGAAGACGCGCTGCCGCCACGCGCACTACCGTAAATGGATGGACAGAAAACGAAACGTCGCGAGAACACTACACCGAGACCGCGGGATCTCCCTTTTTGGCCCGAGGGATTCGGGCGAAGCAACCAAAGAGAGAAAAACGTCGGAGCAGACCAAGCGTCGCAAGGCACATCAAATGGGTGAACAGTGCAGTTTGAGCACGAAGGTTTTACGAAAAGAGGGGAAAATGCAAGTTTCTGAGGGAGGCCGCTTCTCCTTGCTCTTAGCCTCATTGGGCGAACTGCCTTAGCCCGCGGTCTTGGAGCGTTGATGCCGCTTCCAGCTCGCCGCACGCACCCCCCGCCGTTGCCTCGCCATGATGGTTCGAAGTCGGAGATGAAGCGAGAGGCTAAGCGAATCGCGGCAGAGAAGCCTTCCCCGACGCGACGCCGAAAACCCGGGAGCTTGCGGCAAGGTAGCAAAGTACTCCAGATGTGTGTGCGACCCTTAGCCGAGGAGCTGCGCCGTCTTCAAAGACCGGTAGGGCGCAATGGTCTGCCAAGGCCACGCAGAGCTCCCAGCCGATCCGGCGGTGTGCGGAGGAACTTGATGGCCTCCGCGCCGGGCGGGAGTCTTGCTCGATCGTCGATCCCAAGACGAGAGATTCTTTGGAGGAAGGCGTTAAATCGCCTGGATCTGGAGGTCAGAGCCTCGAGCAGCTTCTAGGCGGCCTCGAGCGCTCCTCGCTCGCGGCGCAGATTGACAAGGCTCATCTGAGCCTGGCCTTAAAGGTAGCGAGTTGGCGGGGGTGCTCCTCCGCGGCCTTCTTGAGCATCTCTTTGGCAAGCTCCGCCACCTTCAGGAGGTCCTTCAACTCCTCGATGCGGCCCTCCTTCTTCTGCTCGTTCCGCTCGGCCACGACACGAGCCTGCTCCGCGGCGGCGAGGCTGGCCTTCATGGAGGAAACGAGGTCCTCCAGCTCCACATTCCGGGCAGCAAGGTCCCGGCTCTGGCTCAGCTCTTCCTAGACCTTCGCCAGAGTCTCGGTGGAGGATCGCAGGGCCCCCTCCAGGCGAGCCCTCTCCGCGTCCGACTCATCCGCGCGCTTCCAGGCCTCGTCGAGCTCCCGATTCACTGGACATAGTCGCGGTTGTTCACTTGGACCCTTTGGACACCTCCATGACTACAAAGGCACCTGCGAAGAAAGCAAAACGCCGAGCAGCGCCACTGGAGCGAGGCCCCATGGAGGGGCGCGGAGGAAGCGGCGGGACAGGAACCTTCATGAAGAAGTCGTGTGGCGTCACCCAGTGAGTCGTTGATTCCGCCAAAGAGGCGCCGAGACTCCGCTTCGGAGTAGAAGGCCCTCCGCATCCTCCTCAGCACCGGGGCCGCCGTAGCCCGGCTATGGAAGTCCATGGGAGAGAGTCCCGAGGTGTCGAGCCCCGAGGTAGGCTCCGTATCACCTCGGACTTTGCCGGAGCCCTGAGGCAGGCCGGAGGTCCGGACGCGTCAAGGCGGAGGAAGTGGCGGAGGGCTGGCTGAGCCTCCAACGCACCTCCGGAACAAGCGGCCGGAGGAAGAGACCCTTCGCTGCGGAAGTTCGGCCGGAGGAGGCGTCGCCACGCCGGGGATCAAGCCCGGCGCCGCCCACCTCGGCGAGGACGGGAGGCCCAGCATCCAACGCCGCAGCAGGAGGTCCGGTCGCCCGCCGCCGCGTCCGCCATTTCCACGTCCCCTCCCTCTGTGTGCGCCGTCAGATCAAGCCCAGAAAGATCGATACCGCCTAAGGAGCTCATGGGAAAAAGTTTGAGTCGACCTTCGGCACTGTGCTCGAGTATCAGGCGGGCGCGTAAATGGCACGCGCCCCTTTGGCCGCAAGCTGACGGCGCCCGGAGGATCTCGCTCGCCCCCCGGGAGGCGGCGGGTCCGTGGAAGGGCGAGCACCGCCCCGGGCGGGGCTACTAGCCTCCGCGTCGTCGTCTAGGTCCACGAACTCCACCCCGGGGATGTTCAGGAAGGAAAGCCCGGGGGAACGCGCTCCGGACGGGCCGGCCCCATGGGAGGGGCCGCTCGCGCGCGCCGGAGCGGAGGACATCGCCGCGGCGGAGACGGAGGAGCCTCGCTCGTCTCCCCCCTCCTCCTCCTCTTCCTCCTCCTCCCCGTCGGTGTCAAAGTTATCATCATCCTCGCTCGCGCCGCCGCTCTCGTCCAGGGGCCGGACTGCAGATGGGGGCGGAGATCACCCAGCCCGCTTCTTGGCGGGAGCCCAGTGCCCGAGGGAGGAGCTCGACGGAGTTCCCATTGAGCGACGCGGGGATTGCGCGCCGCCCCGGCCGTCTCCATGGCAGCCTCATACTCTGCAGGGCGACAGGGGCCTAGCAGCCCACGGGCTCGCCTTTCCGCCGCCCCGCGCCCGAGGTTACAAGTCCCTTAGGGCCGGTAGACAATCGGCGCCGCCGTGCGGCCACCCAAGGTGGCGGGGTCCCTCGCCAGGGGCTCGAAGCGGCAAAGGCAGAATTCCTCCGCCAGGTCGCGCATGGTGCTCTGGTAGCGGAGGGCCTTCAAGTACACGAGGAGCGCAGCCTCCTCGGCTGTCGCCTCCAGGTTGGGCGACCGGATCGCTCGCACGGGGCCCATGGTGGTGCAGAGAGGAGAGTCCGAGTTGTCGGCGCTGGTAATACTAAGCGCATCCACCCGACTTCCCACTTCCTTAGCGGCGGCGACGGAATCTCCTTCACCAAAGGACGCCTTCGTTCGAAAGTTCAACGGCCCAAGCAGATTGCTAGCCTCCGTCGCCGACTTTCTGTTTGCAGGCTGCGAAGCGTCCTCGATGAGAAAAACGCGCCCGGTCGGCCTGGCGAGGGCGGACGGAAGGCCCACCCCAAGACCGCCATGCAGACGATAGCGTTAAGCGTCGGCTATGAAACTCTCCTGAAGAATCGCAGCACCTCCGCCACCGCCGGCGGCGGCGAAACGGAGCCGCCGCCCAAGAAAGCGAACACCACCGCCTCGTCGGCTCGAGGCGTGGCGTCTCCTCCGACCGAGCCGCATGGAAGAACGGCGAGCACCGAACTCCGCCGCCCGGGCATTCAAATCGTTCGCCCCAGGATGGCGCCTAACGCGGGGGCAAGCGGCAAAGATCCTCTCGCTCGGGACCGGCTTCACTTGCGGCGGGCGGCGGGGCCATCGCGAAGGAGGAGGCGCAAGCCGCACGAAGCGGCGAAGCGAGGAAGACGGGAAAGAGGAGCCGGGGACGAGAACAAAGAGAAACGGAACCCATCGCTCCCAGGGCCTCGTAGTTATAAGGGAGAGGGGCGTTCAGCCTCGACCCTCGATGCTTACACCTGGCGCCAATCCCGCAAAAGGGGGGAGGCGTGTGCGTTGCGGTCTAAAAGACAGTTTTGTAATAGCGCGAAACCCTAAAAGCCGCAATGAGTAACCGCTGACATGCGAAAGGACAGGGCGACACGACGCGGCGATGGGCCAACGGGCGCGCGCTGCCGTGGCGAGGTCTTGGGAAGCGCAACCGTCAGGCGCCCAGTAAGAGAGAAACTCGCTCCACATGCCCAAGGGAGTATTGAGACTCAGGCCAATCTATGGCATGGCCAAGGGCATGGCGAAGCAAGCCCTCAACCATGAGGAGCTCCTGTTGTAGGCCAGAGATAGATACCCCCTCGGACTTGGGAGCGAAGGAAGGATTCGCCCCCGCCGTGCCTCCGCCCCCTCTTTCTCCGCCAGGCAACCGAGGCAAAGCAAAGAAGGAGTCGCGGAGGAGGCAGCGGAGCGAGCTCTGTGCAAGGCTTGGCGGCCAAGACAGAGCGAAGGGTGCAGCGGTCATGAGACAACGCGAAGGCGATAAATGTCTGAGGCGGAGGCGGAGGCGCGTCTTGAGGCTAAGCGGAGCAATGAAGCAGAGCGAGGAGAGGCCCAAGCCGAGAAGCTCATGAGCCGACATCCCCGCCCGCAAAGCAGAGGCCAAGCGGGCGGACGCAGCCGACAAGCCCGACACCTTGTCGGGACCCGAGTGGATGTCGAAAGCGTGATGCAGTGCAGAATCGTTGCTGGGCATAATCCCCATATGACCCGTAGTGGAAGCCCTTTAGGAGGGCAAGGCCGTAAAGAGCATGGCTAACATGCTGCGGAATGACCCCGGTGCCCCTTGCGTAAGGGCAGGTGGGGGGCAAAACATGTAAAGTAGCGAGAAAATGACCCGTGGGTCCTTAGTCGGGATATGGAAGAAAAAGGACCGCCATTGCATGGCGCTGTACACTCCCGCCCCTATATAAGGGGAGGGGGACGCAGATAATAGACAGATTCTTCTAGCCCAAGCGTAGTGTTCCTTCCATCCACGAGCACTACCAGTGAGAGCACGAGAGTCTCATCGAGCTGTCTTGGAGTCTTGTGAGGATCGCGATCGAGGCGACCACATTTTTTTCGTTAGGTGGGTGACACCCACAACAATTTCCATAGGGTGAAGTTCATCATCTATACGTTGTAAAAAGAAAGAAACTCCAATAAATATTCAAATAAGAAAAGTTTTAAATAAACAATAAAATAAAAAGGTTTGGGGGTAAAAGGGGTGATGGGCTGTACGATTTTCTAAAAGATTAAAAATATTTTCTAAAAGGAAAAGTGGTAGGATTTTTTATATAAAATAGGTAATTTGGGCAGCATAAAGTTAGGGTTAATATTTAAATAATATGGAGATTTTTATTTATGTAGAATTGTTGTAAATTTTGGAATATTAATATTTCTATTTGACCTTATAATGATAATAATTTAAAAGAATCAATTTTTGGCATTATAATCTTATTTAGAAATGTTTATGTAAATTAGTTAGAGTATGTGAATTTTACTAGTAAGATTTTATATTTAGGAAAATTCTCATTTGATTAAAGAAAGGGTTTTAGGTTTAAATTTGGATTTCTATTGGGTTTTAAAAATTTAGGGATATTATTTCTAGATGTAAAACATTATTTTGAGTAACTTTTATATTGGAAGTTTTACTAATTTTTCTTCTATATTCTTTAATTAAAATGTTTTAATATAAAAAGAAAGAAAGTAAAAGGATTTATTTAGGGTTATTTTATTAAATAAATATGATATTTTATATTTTTATATAATGCTTTATTTTATTTTAGATTTTCATGAATTTTTGTGGAATTTATAAAGTTGTTTTGATATTTTAAATTTAAATAGTATAGGGGAAAATGGAAATAGAAAAGAGTTTAAGAAAATGCTTACTGGGCTATTGGGCTCGGCCCAAAAGAGTTACACGAGAGTGAGGTTGAAGAGGCTGACATGCGGGACCCGATGGTCAGTGAGTGCGGTTGGAATTGGGTGACTGACTAGTGGGACCGAGGTGTCGGTGAGAGGAGAGGAATGAAATGGGGAAAAACTGGGGGAGGGCGGCGGTGTCATCGCCGGCGACGGCAAGGGAAGGCCGGTGGCGAGCAATTGAGTGGGGAAAAATGAAATTGGGGGTATATAGTAGCTTTTGGTGCTTGCGGTAGGGATTGGGATGGCCGGAGGCGGTGGGGCGGCGAGACTGTGGCGGCGGCATAACAGGGCGATGGTGATGGAAGGGTTCCGGTGAGATTTGGGAATAGGTAAGTGTTGGAGGAGCTTCACGGCGAGGAGTGGTGGGTTTTTGCTATAGGAACCTAGACTAGTGGGGCATCGGAGCGGCGAGGGAGGTGGTTCCGGAGATGGAGAAGAAGGTGGCGAGGACGGCGGTTCGGCACAGCTTAAGGGAAAAAGAAGGTAGCAATGGGGCTTGAGGGAGTTGTGGCGCCGGAGGAGGGTATTTATAGGGTAGCGCATGGAGTGGGAGGCACGGAATCGCGGGTTAAGGCGGCGGCAGCGCTGTGTTGGTGGCAGCGGTGGATTGGGCGGCCGTCGGGCATGGATGAGGATGATGAGTTGGCGAGACGGGTCGGCGACGGTGCGGTTTATCCAGTGGCGGCGAAACCATGGCTGGGGAGGATGGAAATGGCGGCAGTGGCGGGGTTCCTGCGGGCGACGGCGGCGCCAGCGGAATAGAAGATGGCGGCGCACCGGGGAAGAGGCAAACAACGGCGGCCGTTGGATTGGATTCAAATCCATGGGCACCGTCGGATTCTTTCGGGTTGAACCGGTACGGGATGAGTAAGAAGGGCGACGTGGCTACATCAGGACGGCGAGTTTGAAAATGAATGGCTAGGATTAGATCAGTATGATGGTATGATCATAGATCCGTTGGATCTTGATCCAATGGTCCAAAATAGACGCGGTTACCTAAAGGTTTAAATGGAAGCGCATTTCCGTAAAAGGAAAACGTATTCCTCGGGCTTGCCTAAAAAGGAAAGTCTCATATTTAAATGGAAAAAGGTTTTCCAGGATTTAATTAAGTTTTGAAAATTCATAGAGAGCGGTAGGAAGCTCAAAAAAATATCAAATAAATTTCTAAAAATTCATAAAAATGAGTAGAATTTAAATATGAAATAATATTTATTATTTTATGGGATTTTTATTTTTAGAAAAAGAGAAATAGGGTATTTTCTTTAGAGAATAAATAGGTGCTTTGCTTAGAAAATTATTTAAAAATTAGGAATGGATATAAAAATATATTTATGACTTTTGCGAAAAATTTTATGCCGAATTTGAAAATTTTGGGTATGTTACACATGTCCAGGGAATCCAACCCACAAGAATTATGAAAAACAGGAGGATTAAAGAATTGACTCCTGACAAACCACGTCTGAACAGAAGAACTCGGGACAGGATTCGCAGTCTTACACCCCTCTTCCCCTTCAATATCCATAACAACTCCTAGTTGATCAGCCAAAATAGAAAAACCAGTAGGTTCATCATCTTCCTCATCTAACTCGTCAAACCGAGTATCCATCCCAACTATGTCAGAATTCCTCTTTCCTAATATATCAGACACCTCAGGAATACTATTCACTGTCTTAGTAAAATATTTTCCACCAGTGCTACCCATGTTAACACCACCACCCCAACCTTTAGCATCACCAGATTGTTCTTGAGTCTTGGCCCTCTTGGCCGCTTGGGTCCAAGAATCCTCACCAGAACCACCTAAACCAACTCTTGTTGCCACCGTAGAATCCCCACATAACATCTCCTCCTCTTCAACTTGAATGGTAAAATCAAACACTCCTCTCCCAAGAATCCCTTCCACCACACTAGGAATTTTAAGGGGATCTTTGCACATAATCAAAACCCTGACATAATCATGTCAGAGAATAGAAGAATCATCAACCTCTTGAGGTACCCCACAAGACTAGCCACAGAACAAATAGTGGGTAAGGATCTTTTTTTTCCATCGGAATATTGAAAATTCGGATCCACACCATCGATAACAATCTTTTAGCTCCACATTCGGGTTTCCATCTTTCTACCCTCATGAAGGCATTACCCGTTCTCATTTTCATCAATGGTAAATCAGCCATCTCCTCAACTTTCCTAGGGTTTGAGAATCGCATCAGAAATCGATTCGCACCCACTGACCTAGCTGTACAACTCCATTTAGGGAAAGATTTGAAGATAATATTGAATTCGTTCTCAATCTCCCGAATAGAAACCACACCACCTTCAATTACAATAACCGCCATGTTGCCCTTGTCCCTCAACATCTGATCGGATGAGACATCCTCCAACACATACATCCCTTGATCCACAACTTGGAAACCACATAAAGAAGCACAAAACTCCCACGGCTTACGATTAGGACATCTTAGAGAAATATGGCCCTCATTCCCACATCTACCACACATGAACACAGCAGTACAACTGAAAGCAAGATGACCGAATTTCCCACACCGAAAACAAGCCCCCACCGATTTCTCAGAACCAGAAGAAATACCCTTAACGCCCAGAGCGAAGCAGTTTGCCATCAGAAATCCCTTATCCGAACCAATATCATTCACTTCCCCAGATTTGACAACAGTAGTTACCTTCGGAGATACAGATCCAGGTTCTTGGATCTGCTTTCCCTTCTCTGTCTTAGAAGGATTCACGGCCACCATCGGAATATTCGGTTCCTCCTCCTTCGTACTTCCTTCTATAGGGTTAGGGACCGCCCGGTTCCAGGTGAACCCGCGACCTCCCCAACCCCCACCGCCCCGAATACTGCTCCAACGACCTCTCCGATCACCCCCACCGCCGCGACTACCACCATCGCGCCCCCGTCTCGCATCCATGGACGAACGAACAACTTGCGCAAAGGATCGCCGATCGCCACCCACAGTTCCTCTCCACTCGTGGCTAGAATGGCGGGGGACGGAAACCCTAGCGGCAGGGGAAAAGCGGTTCCAGAACACCTCAAATAGCTGCCTCACCGAGCCAGTTTCAGGGCGAGGTTGTTGGGCCCCGACCGCACACCTGCACTACCACGGATTGAGCCTTCAATCCGGTTCCAAACCGCATCAATCCGGTTTTGGAACAGGATAAACAATCGGGATCGATGGCATGGAGCCATCGGTCGGTTGTCTCAACCCGGGATAGATGTTAGAAATATATTTAAAAATATAATGCGCACATATGGCTTCGTGGGACTCGAACCGAGATCTCGTGACTCCCACTCACCTTTCTAACCAACTCACCCACTCACGCGTTACGATATAACTAGGATATGCATTCCTTTTAAAGATTCCTTAGATGAGGCTTTAGTCGGTTCAGTAACTAAAGGCCTACCTTGATCTCGGTTGGTATTACGAGCCGATCGATGAGCTTCCATGCCGGTGGGCTGTACTAGCTTTGCATGGGAGGAGCATCAATCCCGGTTGGTATTATCAACCGGGTCTAATGTGAGCGACGAACCGGGATTGAAGCCTTGGATCTACGAACCGGGACTGATGCTACTATTAATACCGGTTCGTATCTTATCGGGACTGATAAGCCGGTATGGAAGACTGTTTCTCTAGTAGTGCTGGGCTCTGCATCAAGGCCGTGACCACCATGGATCTCACCGGACCAGCACGAACTCACCACCGCCGACTTCCCCGTCAGAAAGGCCGCCCTCATGGGCCGAGCCCCCCGAAAAGGCACGACAGCCATCACTGATCTTAGATTCTTAGTGCCGGATATGCTTGTGTTTCCTGGTGTTACAATCTCATTTAGCCCCAATTTGAGGGAGCTGTTATTGCCTGGATCCATCTTCTGATTACTAGAACAGATAAATTTTCTGCAATGCATAAAGCTTTTTGCCGTCAAAACCTCCCTAATTTTATCGACTTGCTAGCTACTTGCTTATTTTTTCTAATTGCCATACTCTTCCATGGCATTTCTGTCATGTTGCCGGTAAGGACAATTGATCATCCTGAGTTTCAAGTCAACTGTCCAATCAAGCTCTCTAATATATCCTACGCGCCTGTCATCTTTTACCATGCACTGGTTTCATGTCTGTATATCATCTCAGAGGCACCCGTCTACATTATAGCAAGTTATTATGTTGTACTGATTCTATTGATACTTCCTGTGTAAGCATGCCATCTTTAATTTCTTTTTGTTACAGTTGATGTACGTGAAATTGGTGAAAATAAGTTTGTGAATGTGCTCGGCAAATGGAAGGGATTTAAGCATTTCGGACAATCTATTCCAGTTGGTGGGACTGTGTACTACTTAAAAGTACCACCAACGTCAGTGGATATACTTGTGGAAATTATATTTTTCTTGTCGGTGATTCCTATTGAAATTAGTACTACTTGATTCCAGAATTAATGATGTCTTTAATCTTGCCTGATTTTATTTTTTTTTCCTTGCTGTTTGGCTGATCTTCACAGAGATCCTGTCAATGCATTTCTTTATATTATGTTGGTGCTTAGCGCATGTGCCCATCTATGTAAGGCTTGGTTTACATAAGTACCTCCAGTTTGGATGCTTTGGTACCAGAATTCGGATGTACGTTCCTAGTCCTCTACATGAGTGGATCGCGCTGTCGCCGACGGATTCAACGCATGGCATATGACTTATGGTTGTTATTAAAAACCAAATACTTTGACTTCTCAAGCTAATTTTATCTCGAAGCCGCTTCAAGAGAAGCAAGCTCTAAATGCTTAACTTTTTACTAAATAAGCCCGATAGATGGCAACAAATGTTGTAAAAAAAGGATAAGGCTACTGATGTCTCCTGTTGCTTCCGGTTCATCACTCACTTCTTCGTTCCCCCCCTCCTCTCTCCCCTTTCCCTTCTCGCAGTCCTCTCCCATCTCCAATAACCCCTCCCTTCTCTCTTCCATTCCTCTCTCTCCCCTTGATCAGTCATCGTGTCATCGTGTCCCTCCCCTGGATCTCGTCACCTCGTGCTACAAGCCTTTGACTTTAGCCCAGAGCTCCGATGTCTGAGCTCTTTATAGATCTAGCTGCGTTGTCTATGCAACCATCCCCCCTCTGTCTCCTTGTGCTTGAGAAGGTTGCTCGTGGTGTTCAGGAATATGAGAAGGTTGCTCGTGGTAGTTAGAGTAGCTGGACGGTCTTCAAAGCATAGGAACAGCCAAGGTCCTGTTATTTATAGCTTATCTTCTTATTTTTATCTACTTATTTACTTATCTCTAGTTTCAAAAACGCAGACGTGCTATTTTTAGTCCAATCTTATTTTATCTCAAAGGTGTGTTTGAAAACTCTAAAAAACAAGTCATACGAGGCGGCTAGACACTCTAGGCCGTTTCGGAAAGCTCTTAAAATTTAGCTTATCAGCAAATAAGATTAGACAAAAAAAACAGCCCTAAAATTCATCAGAATCATCGCTGATGTGATTGAGCCTCACCGGATTTGGAAAAGAAGTGGACATAAGAAGCAAGGGTGCATATTGTTGAATTGTTATTTTTGTTTCTTGCACCAAAGAAATTTTGTTGTTGCACCTACCTTTCTTGAATGTTTCACAAATCGATTTTCTTATTGCATTTTTTATTTTGGGGTATTGCACAAGAGTAACTTCATTAGTGCAGTTAATTTCCTTGAATGTTACATAATCGGTTTCTTGTTGCAGATTTTTTTAAATTTGTTGTAGGTATTATCCTAGATTGTTTCACCGCATCTTTTTTATTTTACATAAACATGTAGCACCATCATCGATTCATTGTTTCAGACATTTTTTTGGCAGTTTTTGGAGTAAATCTTCGTATAATGAATAAGATCTATGACTCTAAGTGAACTCTAACAAATGAGTTGGAATTTTTGCTATTTATTTTTTTGATCAATCATTGTTTTGTTACACGAGTTGGTTGATTTCATTGCACAACACTGTTGGATGTTACCTGAGAGTGTCCAATGGATTGGTTCCCATAGGATGTTTGAGCCATAGTCGCTTCCAAGAAAAAAAAATACATTTGCATGATAGATCAAATCCAAATTTGGATATTATTTTTCTATGGTATATATTTTATTTCTTCAATTTATAATGTATATTTTAGCTATACCATCGACATAATTTTAATTCTTTATTAATCTTGTCGGCGTGACAGGGAGGAACCTCCATGTGCCGATAAGCAAGAAAAAAAGGGGTGCGAGGCCGGCTGCCCTGTCCCTAGACCAAGCTTGGCCGCTGGCCGGACGCCGAGGAAAGAGCTTAGTCCGACATTGCCGGGCGCGCCGAGACCGGATTGGGGAAGATGACACGAGTGTTTTTATCCTGGTTCAGGCCTCCACTGTGGGATAACAGCCCTACGTCCAGTCTTCATTTAATACCGAGCTTAAACGAGTACAAGGGGGTGAAGTCCAGGCTTTGGGAAGCCCGGGCCTCAAATACAATAAGTGCTCAAGGCACTGTGTGTGTTCCTATAGTTACCTGGGCACGGAGAACTACCGCCGGGAACTAGAGCTCCTACGAGAGTGCAAGTGCTCCTATTCTATAGTGGCTATCCTCCAAGTGTGTTGCGTGCATGCAGAAGTGGGTCTCCTCTTGTTGTGGCCTGTATGCCCCTTTTATAGGCGCCTTTCGGCCACTGTAGCTTGCGCTGATCCGTTGAATCAGTCGTTGCCTTTTTACCATGTCGGTAGCGTACAAAATCTACCGGGTAATCGAGTGTATCTCCGATCACCGCGCCGGACCGCTACCGGTCAGCACGTGTCTTTACCCATGCGGGCGGTTGACGGGACCGGCCGCCAACCCGTCGAAAGCCGCCGCCAGCTCCTTAATGTATCTTGGCGCATTTAATTCTTGACGACTCTGGGGACCCGAAACTTATCTTGTCCGCGGCGCGGCATGATTCGCCTTGGGTCCTGATCTTTTGATCCTCGGAAGCCTAGGGGAAGCGAGAGACTCGAGCTTCTGAGGCGGGGAAGCTCGGGCTCGAGCTTGCCAAGCCCGGGCGCGAGCTTGCTGGCCCCGAGCTTGCCTCCTGTGGGGCCGTAGGTAAGTAAGTGGGCCGAACTTTCATGGGCCACATACTTTTCCCAACAAATCTATGCAGTGCAGAATGCGTCTATACTATGAACTCGTACCGATATAACTAAAGTGTCACTTATTTGTGCAACACGCTATCCTTTCCTATTTCATATAGGGTCCAATTCTCTACTCCTATGAAGTGCCTATTGAAGGTCTTTTCCTCCCATTTATATGGTATATATGCCTACCCAAGGTACATAGGTTGTCAATGATATGTATTTATTGCAATAATAGAAATGGGTCGCACGACTTCACTAGCCTGTTTTACCGTGTCTACTAGGAAATCATCAAGGATGACCTAGCCCATGCCATCCAGCAGTTCTACAACCAAGATGGTAGAGCATTCACCCTTCTCGACTCTGCAAAAATAATCCTCCTCCAGAAAAAGGAAACTTGTTGGTAATTGGCTGACTATCAGCCAATTAGTCTGATCCATAGTATGGGTAAGCTCTTCGCCAACAAATTAACTCCACACCTCAAGCATCTGATCTCCAAAAGCCAAAGCGCCTTCATCAAAGAACGTTGCATACAGACAACTTTCTCTATGTGCAGAATGTACTCATGTCCTTCGCAAGCGCAAGTCTCTATCCCTCTTTCTCAAGTTAAATTTGCCAAGGCCTTCGATTTAGTTCACTGACGCTACCTGCTCGAGCTCCTTTAGGTGTTAGGGTTCGGCTAAATAGAGAAATTGGATCTCCATTCTTCTCGGTTCAGGATCCTCCCCCATCCTCCTTAATAGGACGACGGGACCTAGCTTCCCGCACAAAAGAGGGGTCAGACAAGAGGACCACATCTTGCCTATGCTCTTCATACTCACCATGGACCACATCCAGCAAATTGTACAGTTGGCTTCAGAAAATGGACTCCTCTCGCCAGATTGATCCAAACACCTCACCCTTCACATGTCGCTCTTTGCGGATGATGCTGCCTTCTTCTTGAACCTGATCAAAGAGATCACTACAATCACATGCATCCTGCAAATCTTCGGTGCGGCTTCTGGTCTACATACCAACTTAAATAAGTGTGTTGTGTACCCGGTCAACTGCCAGGGATTATACGTCAATGACATCCTTAGTGCTTTTCCGGGCACGCGAGACAGCTTCCCCCTACCGCTACCTCAGTCTTCCTCTCCACATGCGCAAGCTTGGAAGGACCCATTTCCTTCCTTTCATCGACAAGCTTCATGCAAGGCTACCCTCCTCTAAGGGGAACCTATTCTCCAAGGTCGGTCATTCAACCCTGGTAAACTCAGTGCTCTCTGCCCTACCAACCTACTTCATCTTGGCCTTTCAGTTGCCAAAGTGGGTAGTCAAGCTTTTAGACAAGAGTAGGCGATCCTTCCTTTGGCGTGGGGAGATGGAAGCCCACGGTGGTCATTCCTTGATTGCCTGGGATAAAGTCTGCCGACTGAAGGCCCTTGGCGGTCTCGGGGTACCGATCCTCCTCAAGTTTGGCATGGCCCTTCGGTTACACTGGCTCTAACACGAGTGGAAATTGCCAGACAAACCATGGGTAGGGACAGTTACACCTTGCACTGAAAAGGACAAGGCCCTCTTTCACGCCACAACGACAATCACAATCGGCAATGGTAAAAGAGCAAATTTCTAGCACGACAACTGGCTGCGGGGGTTTGCACCCTGGCACATTTCTCCTAACCGCTATCAGATCGCCAAAGGGAAGCATCAAACGGTGGCAGCACAACTCTACAACAACAGATGGACCGCGTCGGTTCGCCATCTAAACAACCCTCTGCAGCTACGGGAATTCATCACAATCTGGCAATAACTTCATTAGGTCACTCTTAACCTGACCACTGAAGACGACATCTTGTGGACACACTCGAACTCCGGCGCCTACTCTTCGCGCTCCACCTATTGCCTCCAATTCCTCGATAGCACCTACTTCGAGCTTGCCCCCGTCATCTGGAAGGTGAGGGCAGAAAATAAGTGCAAATTGTTTGTGTGGACCCTAGGGCACGATAGAATCTATACAGCTGATGTCCTTGCTAGGAAAGGTTGGCTTCACCAGGTGTTGTGCCCACTGTACACCACCGTCCTAGATACGATTGATCACCTATGCATCCACTACCCTACTCTAAGTTGGTGTAGGAGGAGATCTTCAGGTCCTCTAGCTTCAACATCCCCCGGTGTCAGAACAACGTCAGCTTTAGTGAATGGTGGACCCAGGTATTCTCCACTCTACCTAAGGATGTGAAGAAAGACTTCAATAGAGTAATCGTGTACACCGTTTGGAACATTTGGAAAGAGAGAAATCATCGCCTTTTCCAGCAGTGCAGCACCTCCGCCTCCCAGGTCGCTACTAGGATTAGCGAGGACGTTCTTTGCTGGGGCAGGCAGCCACCTTTGTGAATGAGTAGCACCAGACCTCCCTTTCTGTATCCCCCTCTCTCTCCCCCTGTAACTTGTACGGTTCTCTTTCTTTAATGAAATGGCAGCGCTCCTGCCCCTTTGCTCAAAAAAATAATAGAAACGAACTTGCATCACGTTAAATCATAAACATTGCATATAGAGGAACAACACGCAACCAATAAAACATTTGCTTAATATATACTTGCCTTTTGCCCACATATATATATGTAGAAGACATCAATCACATAGTTCATTCACCTATATAAAGCACACCACTCAATCACATATCTAAAGTAGGATATAAACATCAAATAACCATAAAATTAATTGCTCATATGCGTTTGTTTCAACGATAATACCCCTCTCATCAAACAATCCTCTCTTCTGTCCCGACGTTAAGCTCCAACTCTTGATTTCCATCTCAATAAACCTCCCTCCATTTCCTACTGAGCTCCCTTTTTTCTTGACAAAAGAAGATTCAGTACACCAATGATGAAACAGCATCGATCGTCATACATCTCTTCACCAAACTGACTGACAGTCTTACAGAACTAACTACAAATATAACACTATATGGCCACACCATGAGCTTCTCCAGTCTCTCAAAGAAAAATTGCACAACATAGTAAAGCAAGCAAGAAGCTCGGAAGTTATTCTGTAGCAAACCGTCACTAAGACACTAACTGCAGGTAACTAATTGGTCTATACAAGATTGCAGTGCTCCTAATGCATGCGTATACACAAGGTTAATTACTCCATAAGCAAGTCAGGTACAATGCCACAATGCAAGTTAATTAAAGCCTGTTTGGAACACAGGGATTTTCTGGCGGGAACTGAATACTGCCTCCTGCGAAATTAATTCATGTGAAATTCCTGCGTTCCTAGCAGGTTCTCGATGATCCGTATTAATTTACAGGTAAGATGAATCAGTGGAGATCTCCATGATCCTCCCCAGCTCGTCCCAGCTGCTGCTGCCGTCGACTCTGTAGCTCGTCGTCTCGCTCCACCCCGGCGGCGCCGGAGCTCCCATTCCCGGCGTCGACACCGCGGCCGACGACGCGCCATGGAAACCAGTTAGCAGAAAGGGTTGCTGGTGAGCAGTAGCATGGAACCTCCCGGCGTCCAACTCGAAGCTGCCGGTCGCCATGGGAGGAGCGCTGCAGGTGAAGTGGTGGCGATGGTGGTGGTACTGGTAGTACTCCAGCTGCTGGTAGTGATGGCTTCGCCTGTTGCCGTGTTGATCTTGCTGCTGCTGCTTCGGCTGCTGCTGACACCTCTTGTTGTAGGACATGCTCCTCTTGAAGATTCTGCATATTGTCCATATCTCCTGTGATCATTAGTCGCAATTGGCGTTAATGTAAGGACAATTAGCTAGAAACGATCAAGAACACACCTAATTACTTAATTTTATAGAGATTTGAAGCACACTCACTGCATCCTGGGAGGTGTTCAGCGAGGAAGCGTTGGCGGTGGTGGTGGACTCGGCCGGCGACGGCGAGGAGGGGAGGCGGAACTCGTGCATCATCCAGTCGGTCTTGGTGCCCTTGCCGGCGCTGCCGCGGTAGTAGACGAGGGACTTCTTGAGGCCAATGCACGCGCCGGCGTCGGGGGAGGAGGAGGAGGGGTAGATGGGCTTGTCGATACCGGTGGCCTTCCAGAAGCCGGAGCCGGTGACGCGGTTGGGCCGGATGCTGTTCCTGTACTTCCTCCAGCGCAGGCAGAAAAAGTACCACTCCTTCTCCCCAAGTGATCCGAATCCGAATCCTCCCTGCCGCTGCGCATGGCTCAATTCTGCATGCACGCACGTATGTATACAGTAATATTACACATATGTTTCTTGATCATGCATGCATCTATGCTCTGTAGTGTCGTTTCACGGTACACTAATTTACCCCTTAAAGGATAAGACCCATAGTGTTATCTCTACCACTGGATAGATGTATTAAGGCGATACGGTTAATTGGCACAACGTACAGGTTTCCAATCTCATTTCCAAATAACTGACTCTTAACGAGCATGGAAGGTTGCGCATGGAATATGGATTAATGTTTCTTGTAGCTTCAGAAAAAAAAAAAAAAGAATCAAAATACAGAATCAACGTACATTGAGTTAACTCGAGACTTTCTAAAAAAACTCGAGACCGACGGATGGAGATTATTAGGCACCATATATCAGGCTCGTGCCAATGGACGGGAGGGCACCTTAGTTAACTCACGCACTTTAATTAAGGCACACACCTTAATTGACTTCTCATGATATATGGACAGAGATCCAATGAATTAATCTTTCCATGAATGGATTAATGGAGATTGCACACACTTTAATTAAGGTATGTATCTTAATTGACTTTTCATGATGTATGGATGGAGATCCAATAAATTAATAACTTTCCATGCATGGATCGATTAATTAATGGAGATGGAATGGATTGATGACTTTCCATGGATGATCTAACCAAGGTCCTTGAATCAAACCACATCAACGATTCAAAACAATTTAGGCGCTTGTTAATTAAAAATTTCCACAATTAATATCACTGTCTTTTGTTCTGATTTCTGACTCGATCTTGTCTTGTTGGGAATCTATTTTGTGGCTTCTCCATCAATTGTTTGTTGTTTAGTACTTAATTTTCAAAAAAAAAAAAGAATAGCCAAGAGTGGTTTACGCATGAATAATTGATAAGTAGTCCGCTAGCATTGATCCCTTTTAATTTCTAACTTGTTTTGAAAACATAATAGTAGAGAGATCACATGCATGTACGTATATATAAAACATGATTTTATGCAGTTAATTTGCATAACTTAATTAAGTACTAGTCCTCGATCGAGATGTATAGTACTCTATGTCCATCTGTGAAGCGCAAGTGTGACAAACAAATCTACAGCTATCCTGAACTACGTACTTCATAATCTTGGTATCTTTGGGTAGGCAGATTCAGCAAATTCTAGGAAGAAATACGAAGAGCCAAGATGAAGGGAACCATATATCTCTATGTGGCTTAGATTTTCATGGTCTCATGATAGCTGAGTAGGGATTGCTAGAAATAATCATTTGAACTCTGAACATGCATGAGGTGTATTTATCAGTTGCAGCGTTTTGTGTTAGCGCGCTTAGTTCCTAGCTCGAGCAATCAACCAATCAAACGATGCACACACATATGCATGAATTAAATGGGACTTACTTGGAAGATCCCAGGGGTCATGCTTATAGATGTCGATCTCCTTGATGATCTCAATGCTGAAAGCCTTCTTCTCCACCTTCCTTGTGAGATAGAACTCGACGAGCTCCTGATCTGTCGGATGAAACCGAAACCCAGGGAAAACCAGGTCATCCTCGTTCTGATCTGCTCCTGTAGCTCCTCCTGGACTGCAGGGGCTACCACTCTCCTTGATCCTCTCCAAGTACTTCTTCTCCTCTCCCATGGCTTGATCTCCTCTATGATTCTGTGTATGACATGCAGTAAGATGGTTCTAGGGGAGCTGCTTGTTGCATGTTGAAGGAAGCAAATGATGGCTAGCCGCTGTCCAAGCTAGGCCTTGGCTGCTGTATTAATAATGTCCTTGATGACTTCTTATAAATATTTAATTATACATGGCCTGTGTTGGAGGGAGAGAGAAGATAGGGTAGATTAGGAAACTTTGGCATAAGGTCAGGTCAATGGAGTTGATCTCTCTTCCGATGGTTTTACAGATAAATCGTGCCTTCGATGACTCGCTCCAAACAGAAACATCAATACGATTTTTAGTCACCAAAGCAAATACCCAGGATCTGTTTGACAACATAGTTTTTTTCATAGTCCAAGTCAAAACTCTGGATTACGAAAATACTATGGTTTAGAAAACTTAGAGATGTTTAGATACAAAGCTTTAGGACCTTTTTGGCAACAAAGTATTTTCATAGTTTCGAGACAAAACCAAGGTTTCTGAAAATATCATGGTTCTCAAAACCATGAGTATTTGTATGATAAAAAAATACTCCATTGCAAAACCATGGTTCAGTAGAAATCATGTATTTTTGGAGTATTTGAAACTCCACTCCTAACTAAAGTTTTCATTATTTGGTTCTCACTAGCTCTTGTGTTTGTTCAAGTTTACTATCCTAAAAACCATGTATCTAGACAGGTGGTAGTTCCAATGAATATAGAGTTTAGTAGAGTTTGGTAAAACCATGATTTTCATATATACACAATTGCAAACTCTATGTATTACAAAACTATGGTTTCTTAAAACTATGTATCTAAACAGGCCTTTAAGATAGTTTCATAACTCTGTTTTGGTTGAAACCATGTTTTTTTTGGAGTTTTTTGTAACTCCACCCCGCATCTCTTTTTTTTTAACTTTGACCGGTGGTTAGTGTTATGGTTGTACTTCTTCTCCATTGTATTTGGTTTTTGTATCCACAAACCAAGCAACAAAAAGCTTGTAGTTCCAAAAAAACCAAAGTTAAGATGGTGTTAATTTAAACCATGGTTTTGTATGCACACATTGTAAGACTCTATATATACTAAAATAGAGTTTTCTCTAAACTTTGATGTCAAACAGGGCCTTAATCAATAATGATCCTACATAAGGAATAATAGTCAAAAGTCTCTTTTAATTTAATTCATCCATTAGTTGCTGAGGTGGCTAGCCACGTGTTTGTGAGGATGATATGACACCTAGCAGGGTGTGCCATGTCAGTCTTCTGCCTCCTACTTACTTCTTCGCATTAGCAGGGAGAGAGATTGAGAGACAGATATAAGAGGTAGAAGACGATGATGTGGCGCATGTGTGGATGCCACACCGCAGTTATTTGCACGTGCATCCACTTTAGTAAAAAATGAACGAATTAACAATTTTGGGTTATGGTACAAACGAATACAAGTTCAAGTGATCAAAAAAGACGATAGTTTGGATACGTTTAAAAAAATCCCGAATTCCAAACATGATGTCAGTGTTGATGTTGAAAATCCAAAACTAGAAGGAAAATTTACAATCTTATGAAATTTCTTTGAAACAATTTTATGAACGGCACATCTATATAGGATTTTTTATGCCGAGCCCCCTAGAGACATATATAGAATTAACTTTTGAATTTGGTCAAACAGAGTTAACCACTTAACTTTCAAAACTCATATGCATGAAGACGTACGAAGGTACATCAGGAAGGACAAAACTTAATTAGAGAAGCTTCTGATTACACTAGATACTAGTAGCTACCTGTAATTACAGGAGTAGCTAAGGCCAAAGAATCTCAGAGCAAGTCCAGCAGAGTCTCTATTTGCATGCTCTATCACTGTTGCTACTGTACCTTAATCTCTATATCCATCCAGCAGAGTCTCTATGTCAGTTTCTAAATTTAGAGATTCTCTCTTGTCTTCTATATTTTTTCGAGGATAAAGACTCTGCTGGATAGAATGAAAATATAGGGAATGAACAGTGGTTTAGAGAAGAGATATAGAGATCCGAATTTAGGGAAGCTGCTGGTGATGCTCACCATTCATACAGAACAAACTGCAGCCACAGGATCCGGTCGTCACTGTGTAGATAGGGATGCTGCACATTAAAAATTCCAAATAACTATACCCAAGAAAACCAATGGGGTCATGACTATATTTAGGCAGTGTTCTTTTCAGCTTATAAGCTGCGTTTGCTTATAAGTTAGAAATTTGTAACTCCTCAATAAGGATGTCCAAGATATCAAAAATTATAGAAAAATAGTTTTGAGATCTTTGAGAAGAAATAATAAGATCGACAAAAATTGGCTACCAAACGTCAAAGCGTTTGACTTGTACTAAAATAACAAATTTTCAGTTTATAAACAAATGCAGCTTATAAGCTGAAAAGAACATTGCCGTAGTATAGTGAAAACAAAAGAGAAGAAACTTTTGAAGATTTTTCCAAAGTTTGGAAAAGTGTGGCCATCGAATCCATGCATCACTTTCGTGCTGAATAAAGCTAGGTTGAACTGCATGGAAAAAAAAGCAGTCAACAGCTGTAGATTTGTAAAGAATTTATAAAGGTAGCTCATATATAAGTCCTCTGAAAATTGTTCGCACACGAAGAATTCTTCTCGCTCTCATTTGTTTTCTAATGGTCAGAATCATACGTGGGTCCGGATAATAACCTTTAATTCCAGACCATATTGTTGGAATTGGTACTTAGTAACACTTTTCCTGGCTCGTCTCATACTCCTGCTTAATCGGTTCGGGTTACAGGACCTATGATACTTAAAAATTTCATATGGAACTCTCAAAATCCACGGTGGAAGTTTTCGTGTGCAGCATCTCTAAAATAAGTTAATTTTCAGGTGCAGCGCAGCTGCTATCCGTACAGAGAAAATTCATCAAATTAACTTACTGGTCTATATGTTTTTGAATTATATGTACCGCCTCCAGTCATGAACATATATACGCTATTTGATATACAAAACAGGTTATTTAACACCCCACCTATCAATATTCAATACCAGAGTATTTAACACCCTCAATAGTTTAGGATGGCAGTTTTGGTCATGTGTCATACTGTCATTCGGTTTTGTCTAGCTCGCATGCACATGTGGGCATGTGGTGTAGTTAGCGAAATTATGGACAATAAAAATTCTAGAAAACTCTCGAAAATACTTTAGTGAGTAAGGATCACATGAAAGTATCTTAGAATTTTTTGAAGTTAAATATTTTGAAATTTTTAAAAAAGTTGGATTAATTAACAAAATTTAATTTTGGATATTTAAACTTTGAAAAAAAATCTTAAATTTTTTAACGTGATCCTTTTTACATGTATTTTGATAGCTTTTCTAGGACACCAAAATTCATTAACTTTACCACGTGCAGGTGACGTTGACAAAACCGGATGTAGTCACCAAAACCACCACGCTAAACTGCCGAGGGTGTTAAATGACTCAGCATTAATGGATAGGGTGTTAAATATGACTCAGCATTAATGGATAGGGTGTTAAATAGCCTATTTTTAGTTTTAGGTGTAGCTATGTAGAATAGACTTCTTCAATAGTTCATGGATGCAATATGATTTTATTCTATGTGAGACATACATTTATCGTTGAAAAATCTTGTAGGAAAAAATAGGATTATAAAGTAAGGGATTTTATAATGAATAAACCAATTAATTAATCCTATTTTGAATGCAGTGTTCTAATCACTATTAGGGTCCATTTTTTAGGCCACATGAAAGTGGTTATCTACAATGATAAAGCTACATAGTAAGAAAAACTACTTTACCTATTCTGCTCATCTCTGAAGAGAGATCTGTACTCCTCCCTTCTGAGTTCTGATGCAGTGCATGAAGCTGCCGAAAGCGACATAAAGTTTCGAAAACTACTATAATACAACCTATCTTATTATCTAGCATGATTGCAAGGTTTAGAGAAATTTAATCACGTTTTCAAAAGTGTTGATGTCACTACATATGTCCAGTAGATCAGATCTTGCTTGCAAGAGAAACAAGCGTTTTTTTTTTTTACTGTGGGCTTGAAACTGAAACCTGACCACTCATGTTGACAAAAACTGTTTGCAACTTTGCTTCATTTTTCTTCCTGTGCATTAAGTCAAAATATTCTGCTGCTCGAGCAGAATAGATTCATCGCATAGTGGACGAGTTCCAACTTCCAGTTCCCAACCTTCTAGACTCAATCGAACAGTCATACACAAGCGACAAATCGATCAGATCAAGTGCTTTGTATAGACAAATGCTACTGCTATACTGTCTTTGATTCCGATCAGTTCAGAAAGATGCATGACTCCAATATGCTGTTGCAGCCTTCGTACCACTGGTTACACTCCAGAACCATCAGGTGTTTCTTCTCAGTTTTCTTAGGTTACATACAGTAGAAGCATTTTTGTTAGCCAAGTACAGTAGGAGCATTCATGCTGACATTTCAGTACATACTTTCTTTCTGAAGCCAATTTTGTCAGGGAACTCTCAGCATCAGTTTACTTAAGGCCTGCAGACTAGTAAAACCTTGGTGTGAAACTGTCCGATGCTTCCAAAACACACCGCTGCCAGTTGCATCTACCATGTCGTCTTGTCTCCTTCATTGAGGAAAGATCAATATGCGTGTTTCTTTCTATCCTTGAACAGCGGGAGTAGATTGGAAGAGTAGATGCACGTGTCATGTAATGACTTCATGCACTCGGTTGACCTCTTTCATTTTGTTGACACTGGATTGAAAATCATTGAACAATCTTCTCCAGAATTGACTATATTTACACATTTTTGAACAATCTTGATCTTGATCTTATGACTATGGTTTAATTATGAATTATGAAACAGGGAATCCCATTGTTTTCATACCAGATAAGTCATATGCGAATCCACCGAGAAATGAAATGGTTACTGAATCTAAAATTTTCTCATCCTTTTTGTTGGAAGTATAAGTGAATTGTCCACCTTTTCTCATCAGCTTAGACTTTTGGATGAACCGATCGGTGCATGCAACTTAATACTTTTCACAAAGCTACATCGATCGAGCTATTGCCCTGTAGTTCCATGACAGTGCGACGAATCCTCACAAATAATGAAAAAGGTGCAAACGAGGAGGGATTTTGATTTTAGGCTGAACAACCACGTAAAAAGAGATTAGCAGATTGTTAATCAGCTTTTGTGGCTAAAGGAGTGCGAGCGTGAGCAATCTTTACGACACTGGCTATCAGTGTTCTTTTCCCAAAGAGATGGCTGACTTTTGGAGATACAAAGCTTAGAACAGCCAGATCAAAGCGTATGCAGGAAAAACAAGGGCACAACAAGCCAGCGGTTTTCTCTTCTCCTTTGAACTGGCTCGGTAGAAACCAAGACATTTACACGACCAAATCGACAAGATTTACGGTTGGTTGGTACCAGGGGCTATCAGGAGCGTCGTCAGTGTTACCGTCCATCAGTCTGCCTGATGTGCAAGGGCCTTGGCCCTGTCGTCTACTTATCTGACGAACGACTTGGAGTTTTGCGCCAAAAGTAAAAATCGAGTGGAACTATTCTGCGTCAAACTATGAAAAGGGGTCAGGGGGGTGAAAAATGGCAGTACGACTTGGTTAAGGTCGACTGTGACATTGGCTACCATTTCAGAGGCAAAAGAACAGCAATCTGAAAAATATATATATATATATATCTGGTCATCTACACATGGCGAATGTTCATTTCGTTTTATGTTTTTGGAGCGTAAGGAGAATACACATAACAAAAATTTGAACTTTCGAAGTAACAAAAAGAACCGCCTGGGGAGTTTATAAACAAAATATCGGTAAATCCATCTTCTATACTGAAATATACCATGAGATCTGTAATATGATTTGTGAGGCATAGGAATCCATTGTCGTCTAGTCCGGTTAGGATACCTGGCTTTCACCCAGGCGACCCGGGTTCAAATCCCGGCAATGGAAGTGTTTTTCAATTTTTTTGGGAGAAGTTTTTTTTTTTTGTCCATACCGGCACCTTTACAGGGTCCCTTAACTGGCGGAAAAAATCTTTTTTTTATTTCTATACATTGCTTGGAATCTCTCACTGCTTGAGCATACTATTTATGATCACAAGAAAAGGATTGAATACTTTGTATGCCACTACGGCCCTTTTGTGTCACCATTGAAGCACTTCACACCGTACCATTACATTTGCTAACTGTTCTCTTATGTGCCATTGTTGATTATTCTTACCATGACGGGTCGACGAAAAGATGAGTTTGCCCCTGATTATTACTATATTAAAAAAGATAAATGCCTAAAACAATTGCAGAAAAAACTTAAAATTATGAGAAAACGTTCTAAGTCTCACGAAGTCGAGAGCACACATATACCAAAAAAATAAAGAAAATTATAAAATCTTAACAACAAGTAAAACATCATTTTACATAAAATTTAGAAATTTGAATCACTTAATTTAGAGCTAAAACATAGAAGAAACCTTTTTTTTGAAGTTTTAAGTCAGAAAAATGTAGAAAGGATAGTTTCGACATTATAGGGTGCTTTCTAACGGTGTTAACTAACCGATCCAACGGTAATGGCATACAAGAAAACCACCGGAAAATACAATGGCATGGAGGGGTGCAATGCTTACACAGAGGAGATTGGACTTATGTAGTGGCATGGAAAAAAAATGATCCAGAGAAAAACAAAGTCACACTTAATGGGCCATATATCGAACTTTAGCTGGGCCCAAAACTAACATGCAGACCACCTGCGAACGTGAGAGATTAATGGGCCAGACGAAAGAAGAACTCCGCGGTGGTTTCAGTTGTATTTAATTTATCCATTTGCGAACAATGGACAAAAATTTAATTTATCCATTTGCGAACAATGCACAAAAACACCGAGAATTAACTCAGCGATTACGGCGAGATTACTCTCCGCATTTCCCTTAATTGCGCTGCTCCTATTGACTAGGATATTTTGTTACAAGTCGTTACAGAGTTACAACGTAACATTGCTAACACATACATAGACACAAGTACTTGATAAATATTTCAACAGGCCAATTAAGCAAATTAAACATGCAATATTAATCCCTGGCATCATGTGGTTGCATCAGTGATGTGTTGATGATTTTGAACGGGCGGAAGTGACACAAAGAATAATTAATCTGGCTAAAATCATTGGTTCAGATGAATGGCAGTACAGAGGTAATTAACTAGGAGTACACTTCACTCCATAAATAATCAATTGCCCGTGTGTTGAACGCACCCGGCTGGGCCAGCCTCTGATTGACTGACTAGCTTGCGTTAAGACTTGAACCGTTCAAGCCTAATTACGTTTACTCTTTGCTTGCTTAACCTCCTCAATTTTCCTTTAAAAAAACAATGATATGTGGATACTGCAGATAACAACAACATGCATAATAGGCTTCCAAAATGATGTACAAAAATAAATACTTTCACCTGACCTTTGACATGGACATGGTATGCTTGCTGAGTTCTTGTGGTCAGTACATACGTACGACTTCTTTTTTTGAGCGACAGAACATACAGCTTGTCCATACAAGCTGGCAGCTTTGGAAATCATCATGATATATATGTACACCAGCAGGCTGCATGTATGATTATACCTAGGTTAGTGCTTAATTAGACATGGCCTTGAGTGATAGCGTAGTAGTTAGCTACGCACCGTGACGTTTTTTAGGGAAATTTTCTTAAAACTTGAGAATAATATTTTTTTTTGAATTGGAACTTTGTTGCAATCTCTACGTCATGAGACGTACACAACCTTAATATGTAGCAACACCACATCAATCCTATGGATCAAACCTGAGTGAGTAGGAATGAACAACTTCAATCACACCACTAAGCTACAAGTCCATCTGCACTACGACCACATAAAACAACACAACCTCCACTATGACCACACAAAGTTATTCTTTTCCAATTGCCTTACCGATGACATTGGTCCTCCTACTTGGTCTAGTGAAGAACTTTGTTGATAGAGATCGAGATGGGGTGTGTTGGGCTGGGTCATGCTTCCACCTGACCCGGCCTAGCCCTTTCCACATCTGCCCATCCTAGCCCATATCAACAGAGAATAGAGAGAGAGAGATGAGCAGATGAAGGGCATACTACAAGGGGAGGTCATCGCTGTCGCGTCCTACGAGCTCGCCACAAAGGCGCCAACACCATGGCTAGGTGGTGAGGAGATCTGTGGTGAGGCAACTTGTCGACGGTGCTCGTGCAGTGAGGAGACAACATTGAGGATGTGGCCCGTGGCGCGGAGACCCGCGTTGAGGCGAGCTATCGACGGTGGTTGCGTAGCGAGGAGACCGACGTTGAGGAAGCATCACGCAACGAGGAGATCCGCCATATGGTGGCCCGCATCGAGGGGTGCTCTGCATCGAGGGCGGCTCAACTTCGTCGAGAGAGGAGGAGAGTGGGTGATCGTCAGATGTTGATCGCCGAAGCAGCAAGTGAGGAGGAGGAGCTAGGAGGGGAAAGGCAAAAAGGAGGAGCCATGTAGTGGCTGGTGCATCGAGCGCTCCGATCACACCATCGAGACGCATCTAAAGTAGTGAAGGAGCAACGATGTATTCATCTCTACTACCCTTACTAACCTAAAAGGCTAGCTACCCTAGATCTATCTACTTATAGAGGAACCTCGGCCGACCACCCTCCTTTGAAGGTCACCGGATTAGAGGGGGCTGGCCAGATCTACGGCCTCTCTCTCGCCCTCTCTACTGTAGCAGGCTGGTGACGGGAACGAAGGAGCTTGGGGAATTGAAGGGTTTTAGCAAGCCGAAATGGAGGTTGTGCAATTGTGCGCTAGGGACCGTGACGTTGCTTCCAAGCCGATCTGATACCAATCTCAAGCTACCATGATTCGCAGAAGGAACCCCGTATGGCCAACGCATGTTATATGCTGTGAGCATCTATCCAAGGAATCGTCCACGATAAGAATTTTTTAAACAAATGAGGAAGCAGATGAGTTGGGGACTTGGGGTGTCGTGACACTGATCTAATTAGAGATCAAACAAAAAAAAATAAGTGCATAGATAATAAGATAAAGATGGATTGCTGGACGCTGATCGAACACGGATTAATTCTTGGCTAAAGACAGATTGCTTTGTTAATGCTACCCTACAACAGGGACAAGATTGTCTGATCTGAACCTGAGAAAAAAGAAATGAGATGATGAGAGAGCGTTCTAGAAAGCACTAGCTAGCAGCCTGCAATATTGCAAAAGCCCAATTGACCTACTACCTTCCTGAAAGGTACTCCCAGTTCAGCACAAACTACACGGCCGTTGAACTTTTCTTCCTTTGTTTGCTCAACAGTCAAAGCAACAAACCCCCAATCCTATCCCTCAAAAACACAAAATCCAAATCCCCCTGCCTAGCCATCTTTGAGGGTTGGCTGGCACATTTTAGGGAACACCCTAACTTTAGATGAATCTTTTTTTTTCACCCTTGACCTTTTAACATCCCATGAATCATGTAAACTAGATCAAAGGAAAGAAAAAAAAAAACTCAGCTAAAGTTACTAAGGGGTTCTTTATGGCTTATTTACTTATTTGCTTATCAGCTTATCTCTATTTTTAAAATAAAAACATTTTGTTTTTTAGTTAGTTTTTTTTATCTCGAACGCCCGTCTCAAAGCTACAAAAACAAATCACACAAACTGGACTTTACTCTCTCGAAATTTAGGAGATAAGCAGATAGGTACATATTAATAAAAAGGGTGGTGCTAATCAACGGTGTCCCGTCGGCCAGGGCACCGAACGGGGCCACAAGACGACAAAAACAAAAAATGAGCTTGCACGGGGCCCAGTTTGGCTTATTCGGCCTGGTTCACGTTTGCTCTTGCCTACTCACAAAACATGGCCCATACGCAAGGTTGTTTGGTTGACAGTAGTTTTTTCATCTAGGTATCGGCTTTTAGGTATCGTCATATTTTATGTGTCAACAATCTTTAGGTATCATTAAAGTATCGGTATTGCCAAGCGCGAGGAGAGGTATCGTTGAGTGTCGGGTATCGACGAGTATCGGTATCCTTGAGTATAGTGGTATGGTTGAGCATGGGTATTATGGAGTATCTAAGTCTTGCCGAGCATAGAGTATCATCGAGTATCGAGGTATCATCGAGTATTAGGTATCAGCAAAAAGTATCAAGTATCGAATATATATTCTTGAGTATCAAGTATCATCGACAAATATCATTGAGTATCGGATTAGTTATCATTGAATATTAGGTATCATCAAAATTCGGATATGGTCAAGTATCAAATATCGACAGGTATTATATATTGTCAAGTATCGGAGATCTTAAGCCAGCATCATAGTTATTATGGAGTATCAGGTTGGGTGCTGTTGAGTATCGGTTTGGATATCATAAAGTATCGGGCATCATCAAGTTTCATAGAGTATTAGGTATCGTCCAATATTAGGTTCGTGGGTCGGGTTATGTGTCATGGAATATCAGCGATCGTCGAGTATCATTGAGTATCGAGTACCGTGAAGTATCGGATTGGGTATCATCGAGTATCAGGTCGAGTATCATGAAAAACTAGGTATGTGGAGTATCAAGTCGGGTATCAAGTATCGTCAAGTAAAAAAGGTATCATCAAGTTTCAGGGTGTCGCTAAGCAAGTATCATTAAAGTTTTGTTGGAAAAAATATATCGAGTCATAAGCATCATCAATTTTTCGAGAGTATCATCAAGCTTCGGGTATCACCAAAACACAAAACATGTATCAATTAGCTGCGGAACCCCAGTTTTTACCAAACCGGACCCCTCTGTGTTACTGGTATAAGTCCCAAGGATCAGTGCTCATACCCACAGTGAAACAAAATCATGATACCAAAACAGAGCTGCATTAGCTAATAAAGTAGTTCAGAGTGCGGCGGAGCAATATATTACATTAGCTCGGAAATACAAAACTTATTAAAGCGGAGCAAACAGTTATAACCAAAAGTAGTGTCCCATCACGGCCACAGGCACACGCTGAGTGGGAAACGGCTAGTAGTCCGGAGCATCATCCGAGAAGATATCAACGTTTTCCTACGCGTCCTCGTATTCTTGACCTGCTCAATGAATGAACAGCCCCGCATAACAAGCGGGGTTAGCATATGGCTGCTAGCAAATCCTTCCTAGGAAGAGCCAGGTTAAGGCTTATCCTAAGTAGGCTGATGGTTAATTTGCATAAAAGCACTTTACCTAAAATTATAAAAGCATTTAAGAAATATATAGAAATAAATAGAAATTCTCAAAAGATACAGAATTGAACAAATTATCTTCTCAGGTCTCAAGTTCTCAGTCTCATATTAGCTCATAATCTCATTTCTCATTTCTCATTTCTCACTACTCAACTCTCAATTCTCATATAGCAAAATCATAATTCTCATCTAGCAACAGCACACACGCCGGAATAACCTTACCCATGTCATATTAAGAATTGTGATGCTATGTTGCGAAAGACCGCTGAGACGCTCTTTAACCGGGAGCTCGGCCATTCAAATAGGTTTACTCTGCAGAGGTTGTACACTTTACCCGCAAGATACGATATCCTTGCGTTGAAGGATATTATAACAAAACCTTTCAAAAAATTAACCTCGGGCTTACCACGGTCATACCTGATACTCACAGGTACCCAGAGAAATGCTTCCGCACAAGTCTCTGGCAATACCCTGGCGATGTTTCTCAACTTTCTCTTTGTACTCATCCACCGTGCAAGAACAGTGAGTAATCCCGATATTTCTTTTCCATTAGATTAGGCCCGTCCCATGCCGGGCTTACGGTCGCACGGGATTATCTCAGTTAAGTGTGTCACAAACATCGGTCCTTAGTCTCGGAGCGGCAACCCACACAAACCCGATACTCGTGCTCACATGCACCCACCTTACAATCCATCCACTCCCGATCCCATTTATTAGTTGGTCAGATTTTAATTAATGGTAAATAAACCAAATCCCACCATAACCCAAAATATCATTTCTTAATTCCCTCACTGGTTATATTCTTTTTGGGATCGAATCCCCGAATATCTAACTGAGCTTCTCTAAGCATCTAATATGTAAAAACAGTGGATATTAGCATCATAAGTTATCCTAAGGCCAAGGGTGATCGATGGATGTATATACCGGACGATACAAGCATTAGGTGGCATTATTCAATCATACGCGCTTTTAATCCACATAGCAATTTTGGATAAATCTATAAAAATTAGGATTCTAGGGGAAAGACTTGCCTTCGGGATAGTCGGGCTCTTGCGGTGCATCAGTGGCGTCAAGGAAATCTCCTTCGGTGTCCGAACGATTTATCGCACGCAAAACGAGAAAAAACAACCAATAAATAACATGCATAGTAATATAATTTTAGAAATTATACAAAAACTACAGTAGGTAGATATGATTTTTATGAATGTTTAGAAACTTGAATCGCCGGAATCGGAGATCGGATGAATCCAGGACAAAAAGATAAAGGAGGTTATGTGCTGAAATTCCTGGAAAAAGAAAAATTGCACTGTAGCTCGTGGGTCCCACTGTCAGCCCAACCCATTGTTGGGTGCTTCCACCGGATAAGAGCAGGGTTGAATGAGAATTAGAGAGAGAAACAGATAGAGAGAGAGGAAGAGTGAGAAAGGGAGAGAGAGAGGAAAGGGAGAGGAAGGAGGAGGAAGGAGGCGGTTAGTGGCGGGCAGCGTGGTGACGGCGGCCGGTGGCGCTAGGTGACGGCGACGGCGGAGCTTCGGCGACGAGGAGCGGCACCGACGGCGGCGAAGTTGCAACCTGGCGGCTCAAAGCTGCTCCACCACGGCGGCGGCAGGCGTTAGGTATTTGGGTCTCCGGCGGCGGTGTGCTGGGCGGCGATGGCGAGGCAAGGCGGCTACAGCGGAGGTGGCGGCCGGCTAGGCGGCGGCGGCGCAAGAGTGGCGGCGCAATTCTGCTGGTGCTGTGTGAGCGGGAGGAGCAAGCGAGAGGATGGCGACTCAGCAGGCGGCTTCTGCGTCGCAACGAGACCTCGCCAAGGACGCGATGAGCGCGGTGGTGCTCGGCTTGTGTCTTTGTCTTGGTTAGGTGTAACCGTCGATGAATTTAGGGATCGAGGGTTTGGGTGCTTCAGCTGTGATGTTCAACGGGCTGGGATGTTTTGCTGTTTGGTTGGCTTCGGCAGCAAGGGTTGGTGATTTTCTTGCAGGTGCTTGTGGGGAGGAAGCTTCCGTACGTGGCTCAAGGGCCAGTGGCCGGTGCTATTGTTTGGTTGCCGTATGAGTTTAGCCAAGCTGGGGGAGCCAGGCTGAGGTGATGTAAGGAGATATTGTTTGGTTGGTTGTATGAGATTGGACAAGCTGCGCAGAGATATTGTTTGGTTGGCTGCACTGTAGGATCAAGGATGACCGACTAGAAGGGGGTGAATAGGAGGTTTTTAAAATTTCTTTCTTAATTTAAGTTGCTTAATACAAGTAATAGCAATATGACAATTTAGCACAAATCAAGTTCTATAAAGACTAAAACTTACTAGTCCACCAACAAATGAAATTAAGACTAAATTTTTCTAACCTAAGATGCTAAGAAAATAAATCACAAGCTAGAGCAATATTTAGGAAAGTAAATGCACAAAATAAAAGGATCAAGAGATAAACCACACAAGTGAACAATCGATGTTCTCCCGTGGTCTCGGAGACTTGCCGGTCTCCCCTACTCCACGTTGAGGTAGCTTGAACAAATCAAGCCGGCTCTACGCACAAATGAGCCTTCCTCAATCTACTAGCGGTAGCTCTTTTCCGCTCCAGATAGGTGAGCTCCAACCTTCACACCAATACCGAGCCTCTCCAACAAGCTTCTCAATGGAGAGATCACCGGCCAACACCACCACACCGTCTAGGTGGCGGCAACCACCAAGAGTAATAAGTTGATGACGATCACTTGATCTCAAATGAATGCCAAGAAGCTCAATGAATGCAACTCAATGAAACTTTGCTCTCAATTTGAGTGGAATGAAAGCACAAGAGAGGTGAAGGCTTGCAATAGCTCAAGTGTATGAAAATGGAGTGCTACGAGAGTGGGCAAGCCAGCCAACAAGGGGTATTTATAGCCTCTTCCAACATGCTAGCCATTAAGGACTTGTGTTTCTGGAAATCCATATGCGGACGGTCAGCATGTGTTGTACGGACAAAGTGATCGAGAGTGTAACGGCTATTTACTGTTGAAATTGAAGCCTAAAAGTAGCCGTTACGATCATGCGGACCGTCAGCCCATGATATGTTGACGGTCGGCTCAAAAAATGCTGACAATCCGCACCTGGGACGAGAACCAAACCCAAATACACCTTCATCTGCCAAATTGTCCGCGATACACATGCTGACGGTCAGCCCATGCAATGCGGACGAACTTTAATTTCGCTCTGTCATTTTGTCCGCTAATTTGCTGACTGTCCGCATTGAACCTTTTTGGAACTTGCTTGGCCAAGGTTAGAGGGATGATTTAGGCAAATATAATGAACCTCAACCACTTAAAAAATATGTAAGATTTTTAATATGGGCAATAGAAGGATATATGCAATAATTGAGCTTTTCAACATCTCATTTGATCAAACTATTAGCCATAACCCCTCTTTATAGTACGGTGGAAAACTATAAAATAATTTCTAGCAACCCGGTCTTACACCCAACTCCTAGACCGGCAAATGACTAGAAAAAAATCCTTGCTCTTCAATAATTTTACCTTTGCCTTAAATTTGTCGCTTAAAGAGGTAGATGGCATATAAATATCTCCAGGACCTCTTTCATGATAAAGCTCAATACAAATATTAGTCCCAATGATTAAATTGTCATTAATCACCAAAACAAAAATGTTTAGGGGCCTAGATGCTTCATGCACTACGAGGAGTATGGGATGGACAAATTTCAGAGAGGGAAATCAAAAACAAATATTGAAACGAAAATAAGTTCAAAAAATAAAAATACTGGAAAGAAAATAAATTCAAAAAATACTAGAAAATCAATAAATTCAAAAACAAAACCTGAAATTAAAAAATCTGAAATTTATTTAAAACCTTGTACTTGAACCTACGGTTCTATTTTTTTTGTTTAATTGAATTTGGATGTCGTTTGAATTTTTTTAAAAAATCAAAGTTTAAAAAAGTAACTGCACTTTTACTTCGTTAGTCATGGCAATGTGAGGAAAGCGTTGCATGTGCTCGCGCCCGTGAGCCAGGCTCGCGGGAAACGACCAGGTTCCCCGTTTCTCGTGGGCTTGGCTCACACATGGTTTTTGCATCGTGTGGGCCTGGCCGAGACGCCCAGCTAGGCAACCAAACGCGTGCAAAGCTGCATCGCGTGGGCCTGGCTGGCGCTGGCCAGGCAACCAAACGCATCTGATGTAACGCTATCCTCTGCTTGCCTCTGCCACCTATTATGGGCCTAACATCCAGCCGCTAATCATGTGGCAACGCATGCCTATCCCGTCACCGAACAATATCTCGTTGATTATATTTTGCAGAATAAAAAAATGGCAATCTCTTGTGCACATGTTATATCACTATCTTTCTAATTATACAATAATGGAAGTTGCTAAAATTTTAATGACATAGATATATTTTCCGCGACAAATTTCTTCTATGTCATTTTCATGTTTATAATACTGGTTGGTTTATTTTTAAAAAATTAACATTCTTTATATTTTTTAAAAATGAGGGAAGAAGAGATGGAGACCCTAACTTGATTTATTGCAACCAATAAGTTTAATCTTACATCCAATTCACAAATTTTAAGTTTAATAATAATAATAATATATTATTATTATTATTATTTAGGGTAATTATGAAAAACTAAACACTAGTCTATTCCAAACTCGAGACCGAGTCTTCTAACCTAACGGTATTCAATACCGAATCTGATTCTCTATCCGTATTTATAGAAGTCATGGCGTAACCAAGGGCAAGTTTTATGTAACGAATTACTTCATACTTTAGGGATCGGACTAGAAAAAAGTCTTCTCTGCTCAGTGCTTATTCCTTTTCCTTAAGACTGAGGAAACAAACACGCAGGACGACACCTCGCAAGATTTCCCAAAACATTTTTTTTTCTCGCCTAGAAGAAGAAGAGTTCTTCCCCAATTCTCTCTCGCCCGCGATTTCACCCCACCCAATCTTCGCCGGCGGTTCCTCCGAGCCCATGGCGGCCAACGCCGGCAACAAGATCCGTAACGCCAAGCTGGTGAGGAATCCACATCCCGAATCTTGGACTCAATTTCGTTTCTTGATCTCGTCGCTGATGGCCGCCCGCGTGGAGTTGAGTTGCGCGGTGTGGATCGATGGTCAACGTTTTGACGGCGATCTTGTTGCGAATCGGTGCGCTGGTCTCGATCGGTTGAGCCGATCCTATATGTGCGCGTAGTTAGGATTATTTTTTTTAATCAGATAAGATGAATTCATCTGCATGTGATTGTAAAAATGAACAATTTTTTTTGGTTGCTTGAAGGCTTACTTGTAGGACTGATTCTTTGTTCATGTATCTGATGATGATATGTGTTTACTTGCTGCGTTGGATCGCCAGGTTCTTCTCGGAGATGTGGGCACTGGCAAGTCAAGCCTGGTTCTCCGGTTTGTAAAAGGCCAGTTTGTTGAATTCCAGGTGAGTTTTCTGTACGCATAGGTTCCGATCTAAATTGAGCAGGTCTGTGTGTGCTGGGATGCTTAATTTTGTTGGTTCATTTTGCTGCAGGAATCAACCATCGGCGCGGCTTTCTTCTCGCAGACCTTGGCAGTTAATGATGAGACGGTGAAGTTTGAAATCTGGGACACGGCAGGGCAGGAGAGGTATCACAGCTTGGCTCCGATGTACTATCGGGGTGCTGCTGCTGCGATAGTTGTCTATGACATCACCAATGCGGTTAGTAGAACACATAATTACCTAGTTCAACTAATTATGTAGTACTCTTGACTATAATTTCTCAAGGTTATGATTTATTGTTTACTGCATCATACTTGCGTATGACTGAAGATAGGAATTATGACACCACAACCACAATTTGTAGAATTTACTTGCAGTTAGTAGTTTCTCATGAGAATTTCCCTTGCCCTTCTGACCAAAACATCACACAAGGTCTTCAGGAGTATCTTGCACCTACTTAAGATTTTTAACATTCGACTGATGACGCAAATGGTTTGAGCTTACATTGTAGTAGTGTTGTAATGAAAATGCTATGCTGGTTTTGTGGTCTCCGTACAATCATATGTTCCCAGAGTGATATATTTCTTGTGTACATGAGGATGTTTTAAACCAAAAGTACTAAAAGATAATCCATTTACTTTTTAAAAATGGTACTTCATGAAGCATGCATGGTAAGCTGGTAACGCCATATTCATGAGAACTTCAGGTGGGTTCTGCTGTACCAACCCTCAGGTCCAAATATAGCAACATAGCATTATTAATTATGGTTTACTAGCTAAGCAGTTTGATCCTATCATTATCTATTGCACCTACTCATTCTGATCTCTGTTTGACTGTCCATTCCTGCTTGTCCTAACGAGACTATATGTGCTTCTGTCTGAATGATCAATTTGTAAACTGAACTTCATTGATGCTACAAAAATTGTTAGCATAACAATGGTATTGCTGAGCTTGGAATATCACAATCTGGGTTCTGGAAGGATGGTTCTGCGCTCATCTTTATGTGTGGGCTGTGGCTGCTGACCTTCTATGTCTGAGTTGGCTTTGCTCGTGATTTCTATGGGATCTGTATCTATATGCGGTATAGGCATCATAATGCTAATCGGATTTAACACTGAGCTCTGAAGGAATTGTGCCATTCAAGTTGCCTGTCCAGTTTGTCCATTTCAGGATCTAGGCTGTATTAGTACCCACTGGCCACTGCCTTACAAACATTGGGTTACTACATGAGTCGTCAGAACTGAAGTGCTATGAAGTACTACCAAAGTCTGACCAACAAACTGTTTACATTTTTTTATTCCTTGCCTACATCTTGTGACCAAGCCAAGTGCTGAAAAGATATCGTGTTCTTTTATTATTAAGTCATGTGGTCTACCATGTGTTGTTAATTTGTGATAACTAAATATGCTTAGTTTCAATTTTCTAGATCTTACATTTTGGTAGGGATCACTTCACATACCCAGTTTTGTACATAACATTTACCTGTACCCACTTGCAATTTGCATTGCTGGTAAATTTTTACTTGATTTACACACACAAAAATTCAAATACATCCTGATTTGCACTACACACAAATTCAAATCCATACTGTTGTACGACCAATGTATTTGGATCCATTCTCATGTGCACCTTTTTATATTAAGGATGCACATATTATGTTTTAAAAGGTAGGAGTGGAGATACTCATCATTATTTTCTACATTACAGGCCTCTTTTACACGTGCAAAAAAATGGGTTCAAGAACTTCAAGCACAAGGTAGTCCATTTACTCAAATCTTTTTTCTGTGTGAGCCTAACAAAATTATGCACTTTTCTTTGCTAATGTTTTGTTCAAAAGAAATTATATTGATATTTGATAGCTGATGAACTGTTTGTACAATTATTATATAAGAATTTGATCTAATGATTTTTTTTTATGGCATTATCAGACAGGATGTCATTGGAGCATGTAAATGGGCTGGCTGATTTAGAAGTTATTGATTTATTATTGTTTCTATACAGGCAACCCAAACACTATAATGGCTCTTGCTGGGAACAAGGCTGATATGTTAGAGGCGAGGCAGGTGACAGCGGAAGTATGTAATTCGGCTTCTTTAAATCTAACTTTTGACATTATATATGTGCATTGCTGAAATTTTGTTTGGAGCTACTGTGTTGCTGAGATGCGATTTGTTATCAGCATCTTATAATGACATTATGCCATCCCAATTGCATTCAGCATTTAGCAATCAGCATAGTAGGGCCCTTGCAATTTCAAATGCTTCATTTTCTCCACTTGCATTGGATATTTGGATAATTATGGTATTATATGTTAAAAAAGAGCAAAATAATTGTTCTTGGCTTATCATTTGTTCTACCTTCATGGAGAAACCAGATCCAAATGAGAAGCTGAAGCTCTCAAACTGATGAGATATTAATTTATGCTTTTCTTGTAAATTGTAATGTTAGTTTTGACTGCAAAAGTAAAATCAGAAAAGTGGTAGCTTCACGTAAGCAAAGAATATGAAAAATTCTGATGGCTGGGCATGGAAACAAAAATGTTTTGCATTCTGCTGGCAGTTTGTTTGCTTACTATTTTGAGTGTCTGGTTGTGTGTCTGTGTCTGTGATATGATGTTATTGTTCAAATGGAAAGAAAAAAAAATCATTAATATAGCCTCCTCTACTACACTTACTAAATCCTCAATTGTGTATGGTGCAGGAAGCAAAGACTTATGCCCAAGAGAATGGTCTCTTCTTCATGGAAACCTCTGCTAAGACAGCAATCAACGTGAACGATGTGTTTTATGAGATTGGTGAGTATACATTATAATTTATTTTAGAATAAGCTGTTTGCTGTCTGAGGCACCCTTTTTCCTGCTTGGCGTTTATGTCATGCCAGCCACAACATTGGCGTCTGGCGTGCCATTATCTTATAAAGGCATGGCGAAGCAACGCATAAACTAACGGCCCCTAAAAATTGCTCATTGCCTGCTACTTGTCGCTTCTAAGCATTGTTGTGTTTGTACATCCAATTTCAGCAAAGAGATTGCTTCAGGGACAGCAGGTTCAAAACCCACAGGGAGGTATGGTTCTCACCCAGAGACCAGCTGAGAGGATGGTGAGCAGTTCGTCATGCTGCTCATAAAGCTAGCCTGGAGTATGGACTACATAAGCCATGGCCTGAAATCGAAGAGAAGTGTGTATTGCACCAAAGATGCAGTTGAAGCTTGTAAAGTCGTTGCTGCCATCCCAGATGCTATACTCTAGCCTTTGTTACCTGTTTCTTATCCTGTCATGTTAGTTCTGTAAATGTGAATACTAGGGTGCTGCTGCAGATATTCAGTGTGTCTACAGTGAATGCTCATGCTCAAGTATTATGAAGTCGTTTGATTTGATTCAGATCGTGCAGTGATCTTGCTCGTACATTCAGCATGTACCACCACCGTGCAATGGAACTCTACGTATTCCAGGGCACAGGCTGATTGTACATATCAGGTTTCTTTGCTTAGGGAAGCATTAGCTAAGTTAACAGTACATGTAACTTCCCATCAGGTCATCTCATGGGATAATTTGTGCTTCGATTTGATATTTTTCTTTAACGATCGAAACGAAGCATCTCCAGCACAAAAACTTTGACAGAAGGGGATCTCTGCAATTTATCATGAATGATCTGGCAAACGAGACATGCATCAGCTAAAGCCTAAACATTTGTTAATTTAGCTGATCCAATTCAACAGTAGGAAGTTCTTAAAACCTCCCAAGGTTATGTGGCTCACTAATAAACCGGCATCTACGCACTGAGACAGGTAAAGATAACAGGGAGAAAAAAGAAAGTAAAGAAAATAAGAAATATCTCTTTGCTGATACACCAAAACCAAAAGAGAAGGAATACAATGCGGAAACCAGAAAACCCAGCAAAGGTATAGAGGCATATCATTTTTCCTGTGTCAATTTTCAACATGGGCATGGGAACATATTATTCCAAATGAAACCCAGTATGTGCCATTTTTCTTTAACGCTATCTTAATGTTTTTCACTGGATGTAATCTTCGTTGTAGCTGTCGCTGATCACCGAGACAAATCGCTCAAGCCAGGGCAGCTGATGGAGGTCCTTCATGGTGTCAACAATGTATGAATCAGAGCAGCGGGGTGGTGATTGGCATGAATGGTCACCCAGGCTGAAACCCCCTGCGAGGAACCTCTGAATGAGCGCCAGTTGAGCCCTCTCCTGCTCTGAGTACCCCTCAATGGCGTTGGGCATGCAGTCAAATGTATCCCACGCCCATATCTCAGATGCTTGGCTGGAACTTGCTGCCGAGGGCTCAATGCTGTCATCTTCCCAGAACACACATTGGCATGACTGTACACCATTGTTGTACTCAGCACCACAGGAGTAGCAGAACTCATGCCCACACCTGCCAAAGCGATGAAACAACCTTTAGCACAGCGATAGGAACTAGAAAATGCATTGATGAATCAAGCCGTGTACATGCATTTTCAGCACAATGGCGTATATGTGTGTTGCGCCAGCAAAACAGAACATGTTTCACTAGCGAGGTAACTAGGGAGTTTGAATCAACCACACCTGCACTACGAAGGACGATCATGCCCATGCAAATGAGATCATAGTGCAGAGAAACATTCTCATATTTCCAGATTTTACGGCAATGCATCTTAGGCCCCCAAAGGAGTATTAGGTCACAACAAAGAATTGTATGAAGCTATTTCCTATATTATAGCATACTACTGTTGTGGGAATCCAGAATCATTGAAGACCATCTGAACATGGTCCGATAATATGGACTAACATTTTTTTTTTAGCAAAAGGGCAGGAGCACTGCCTATTCTATTAAGGATGGTGAGAACCAACTGTACAGGGATAAATAGAGGATGCCGGGAACAGCCCCAAAAGCAGGGATGCTACTTGCAGGGGAGTGTTACGAATGAGCACACTCCCAAAGAGAAAGATCCTCCAGGATATTACAAACTAGGAGGGGCGGATTTAGGGCCGCCCTCTGAAAAATACGCCTATTACGCTCCTTCCAGATGTTCTAAGCAATGTAGATGACAAACCCGTTGAAGGCTCTCCTATCCCCCTTGGGGACCATGGAAGCCGCCTGCTGCCACTAGTCCGAGAAGCGAGTGAAAGAGTGAGGCTGAGCGGTGATGAGGGAGCTGAGGTTGACCTTAGAGAGCATGAGATTCCAAATTTCTACTGAGAAGGAGCAATTGAGAAAGAGGTGGAGCCCGGTCTCAGGGGATTGGTCACACAAGCAGCAAAGAGGATTGTGAGGCCAACCCTTCCTTGCGAGGACGTCAACAGTGTGGAGTCTGTTGAGGGCAAGGGTCCAGACGAAGAACTTGCATTTGCACTCAGCGTTAGCTTTCCAAATGAGCTTTGCACTAGCGCAACGAGTACTGCCCTCAAATTGCAGGAGGTAGGCCGACTTGGCCGAGTAGGAACCAGAAGAAGACCCACGCCAAGTGATATTGTCCGGATGGTCAGGCTGCAAGGTAATGGCATGAATTTTAACCTAGAGGTTGATGTACTCCCGGAGCTGCACTGTGGAGTGAATTCCCCAAACCGAGGCGATCCAATTATTATTGTGGAGTTCGAGTGCGAAGGAGCGGTTTTTCTTCCTCAGGAGCTTGAAGAGGCTAGGAGCAATGGTTTTGGGCGGCCTCATTCGCTGGCTGCAAGGGTCTCTCAAGTTCAAAGCTAGGAAGTAATATTAAATCAAAGTCTTCCAACTTATAAACTAGTTCACGAATCCTGTGTCCTAAAGCTACCAAAAGCTGGTCTTCGAGAATTTCAGCTTCTGCAATCTATTGGTGAAAAAACAAGAAAGGAAAGAATTTTTCAGTTGAATTGTTCAAAAAAAAATTTTGGGAAGGGGGCTATCAATCCTTGACTAGGACAAAGTCCTAGCAAAACTCAAAACATCACTCCAAAGCAAACTTAAAAAATTCACCATAGCATAATGCCATTTTGTTCATAAGCCATGAATCAACAGTATTTTGGACGGCCTCTCTTAGGATTGACAGTTCTACACATATAATTGTCCAATTCTCTTTATAAATTCCACACCTATGAGGATGGGTGAAAGTCGGTGAAACAGTACACTACAGCTCAGTTCTACATATAATTATCTAGTTCTCTTTATAAATTCCGTGCATCTGAGAATGGATGAAGATAAACAATACCAAAATATCTGGCAAATATGGAAAAGAAATATGCAGAACATACCAGCAAGTCATATGAAAGCAGCCTTGTGTGAGTTCAATCATTCTTTGACATCGCTGACAGTGTCTCCACCTATTGTTTTGAGCAAGCCGGTGTAAAGATAAGTCTCCAGCATCTCTTTCCTCGATAGGCAAGCTCTGATACTCATCACAGCCCATCATGATGTGCCATGGCACTCCACAGCTGATGCAGATATCTCTATGGCATTCTGGGCACTCAACACAATTGAGATCTGATTGACTTGATGAACTTGCCCTAGAAAAGTGCTGACTAAGATCTAATAAAACTGAACAATTTGGGAAGGGACAATAAAATCTTTCCATGTCTGAGGTGCCAGCTTCTGCAAAAGCTCTCTCCAGGGAACCATAGCAGCTAACTGGAAGGAATGACTTACACTCACTAGCTGAAATTAGATATTTACACCTTGATTGTGGGCATCTTATAGGAAGCTTTAAAGCTTGCATCTTTTCTTCAGCATATGCAATCAAGCAGCTATAGCAAAATGTGTGGGAACAGCCCACCTTGATCATTTGAGAACCTCGTTTTTCCTCGCAGCAAATCAGGCAGGTGCAAACCTCATAGGGAGATACATACATGATGCCTATTGCTTCTTTGGCCAACCGCAAGGGTCTCTCAAGTTCAAAGCTAGGAAGTAATATTAAATCGAAGTCTTCCAACTTATCAACCAGTTCAAGAATCCTGTGTCCTAAAGCTACCAGAAGCTGGTCTTCGAGAATTTCAGCTTCTGCAATCTATCAGTGAAAAAACAAGAAAAGAAAGAATTTTTCAGTTGAATTCTTCAAAAAAAAATTTTGTTTCAACTAATTGAACTGAAATAGCATAACAGACTACCGAGCGCCCTACAGCTTCTGGAAAAAAAATACATTAAAATTGTGAATGACAAAAAATGGCACTCCGCAGCTATATCAACAGAAGCATACCGAGCTTATGCATTAATAGCATGTTGAGTATGCAAATGTGTGTTATCGGACATTCACTGCATGTTGTTCCTTGCAAAAAATTTTATATGTAAGACTTGATATAACACCATTGAGCCAGTAACAGGTGTATAGTACAAGGCTGTTGAGTCCACCAGTAGAAAGGAAAATATATGCGATGACTGATTGACTTTATTAAATTGACTAATTTGGAATCAACCAAGAGAGCAAGAAATCTAAATCAATCACCACGTGGATATTCATTTGTGGTCATTAAAGATTTGTCATTTGTTAATTTCCCAAATATGAAGCACATGATTCTGTGAATACACCTCAAGAAGGCGACCACAGTATTCAGTTTGATTAAACTGAAGAGTCAATAATGTGGTTTTTAATTGTGGAAAACACAATGACTAAATGAATATCAGTATAAATGGGAAAAAGCAAAAACAGCAATTCAGTGAGCTGACTGCAACAAACCATCTAGTGTATTCTATCCTGCGACCAGGCATAAATAAGCGTATGAGAAAACCATGCATTATAGAAATCAGAAACTCTTACCTGAAAGTACAGCTTCTCTGAATTAGTGAAAGCAAAGATCTTCCGTATCCCATTCTGCAACGCCACCAACAGGCCATCCATCAGTGCCAAGTGCTCAGCCACTAGCTCCTCCACAAAGAAATCCAGCTTCTTCTGAACCCTAAGAACTGGCACACCGGGTGACCTCTCCATCACCACCCCGATCCCAGACAATTTCCTCCCCTCTTCCTCCGAGCTCGACACACCCTTGAAGAACAACCGCACCGAGGTCTCATCAAGCTCCCCCTTTGCAACGCCAGCTGTGAAGGACTCCTCTGTGTCCTCCCACTCCTCCTCATCTCCACAGCAGCTCCTGAAGTCATCCTCGCCTCTCGAATTTCCAGCGAGCCCGCATCCTGCATCGGATAACCTCTCCTCCATCGTCAAAATCCAATACAATCCAATCTGAATAACCCTCTCTCAACTCAATTAGAAGGTCCTCCCATCCCAATTAGCAATCCTCATTCAATTGGCCCACAGAGAAGCTATGCAGAGAGGAAGCAACCCAAAAAGTTCCCACCAAACAAGCCCTTTTCAGCTCAAGACTGCACCTAATCCCAAGTGGAAGAAGGTGCCCTGCTCCTTTTGCCGCAACTACTATGACAACAGTGGTCTACTGCTCCGGCAACCCCACAGATTGGGGGCTAAAAATAGCACGAAATTCTGCCTCAGAAATTCATGGAGAAAATGGCCAGGAAGCACCAGACGGAGCTCCACATCGCGAATTCCAAGGCTGCCATGGCGAAATTGGCTGGGATCGCGACCAAATTCACCCAAACGTTTGAGCTTTCTCCGATTCTCCAGTGCCTCATATGTGATGCTCAAATAATTTGGCCGCCAAAATTGTACACGCAGTCACGCAGAGCGCAAAAGAATTCACCGTCACGAGCTCCAATCGCCCATTCTGCAAGAGAAAAATTACGACGAATTACGACAAGAAAAAACTAGCAGCTGCGGCAAAGCACAAGCTTTCTCCAGCCGCACGCTGGATCGACTGGTCTTATAATTGAGAAGAATTTAGCTGAAGGCACGTACGCGAAATCCTCAATTCTAGGGGGGGAAAAACTCATCAAAACAGATCTAGGAAAATCGAGCATTTGGCCGAGGCTACAAATTCCAGCCTCAAATTCAGGGCAGGAAAAAACACGCAGACATCCACCGTCGCACGGCACACAAACAAGAAAGAAGCTGTAAAATTCGCGGGAAAAAGGGGATGAAATCACAGACCGCATCTCGGGGTGGCCCAAACAGGAGAAAGAGAAAACGTAGCAATCGGGGTGGCCCAAGAACAGGAAAAAAAATCCTCCGGATTCTGAGAAAAAAAACAGGGAGAAAGAGAGAAGCAGCAGCGAGAGGAAAGCACCTGGGGGAGAGTCACATCGAGCGAGGCCTCCGGGACAAGAACCCAGAGGAATCGCGCGCAAATGGAGACAAAGATGGAAGCTTTCCGCGACGGGGAGGTGCCTTTCTTGCGGCAGTGGAGCAAGAATTTATTCCGGGGAAGAGAAGAGAGGAGAGAGGAGAGGGGGAGAAAGAAAGGGAGGAGGAGTGGCATTAAAGCAAGAGCCCTAATTATTCCTTCTCTTGCAGGCGTGGAAATAATTGCATTTCTTTTCTCTTCAGTTTTTGCCCTTTTGTGGTATCATCCCTGTCAAGCATAAAATTTGTAGCGTCACTCCATGGCAACTTTTCAACAGCCAACATAGACCTAGAGTTTAACATCATCAAAGTCAAAATAAATTGGGTATTATACGAAGATAAATATTTGCAACAGATATAGGCCATGTTCTCTTCTTCTTAACTTATCTGACTTATCTACTTATTTAGCTTATCTTCTAACTTTGAGAGTTTTCAAGATATCCTAACAATCAGATCCACTTTATTTGACATGTGTTTAGAGTTTTTAGACAAGTCTTTGAGATTGAAAAAAGATTCAAAAAACCAAAATATTTTTAACTTAGACAGATAAGTCAGATAAGTCCAATAAGACGAGGAGAATAGAGCCATAGTAGTACGGTGAAAAAAAGACAAGAAGACAACGAATAATACGAGGAAGCAGAAGGATCCACTCCTTCCTTGCTCCAACATCTTTTCTAAAATTGGGCTCCCCGTACATATTTCTAAAAAAAAATTTTCTTTCCGTATTTGCACCCTCTCTAGCAACATTCTAAGATCTCACTCCAATAGAAAAAAATAATCTCTATATTTATGAATGGAGTTAGGGAATGATGGAAATGGAGAACCGAATAGAGGAGACATTTGGAAAACCCATATGCTCAAATTTTAAGGAAAGTAACTGGATATGGGCTCTATTGGAGTCGTCGTAAGGCATCCCATTGCATGTTAGTGACACCTTTCTCATACCGCCACGTAGGATGGGTTGATTGAGAGTAATTAATAAGAAGAGAGAGCATAATATTTTTTATATAACAAACTGTCGCTAAGCTTGAAACATGCTAACAAACTGAGTAAAAATCCAACGGGTAGTAATATCTTGTTTCTATCAGAAGAATATATAAAAAGAGATAAATGGAAGATTAATTGTTAGAAAAGATGTGCTAGGATATTCATCCGTGTGGTTGTTTTTATACGACGTTGTTTCTTAAGAAACAGTGGTGAAGCTTAAGCTAGGAATTAGAGGGGACCAATAACAATTGATGCATGAATTAATATATGAAGAGAAGGCCATTATAATAATTAATCGCTAAAACATCCTAGATACTAGTAATGATAGTGTGGAGCGACTACGGTATTCACTAATGATCCATGGCCCTTTAGTTTCATTTCCATCAATGGATAGAGCGAAAGCGGAGAAGATGAATACTAGTGTATAACCTTTATTCTGGTTGATGCGGAGTCTCCACAAACGCATTAAACATGATTATTGAGTTGATTTATAGACAAAAGGGCTTAAAAACTCGTAATAATGTATTTGCTGATTTTGTTAATCTAGACTTCAAAGATGAGGTTTTAAGATGACTTTTAGTTTTCAGAGCCTTTTAGTTATTGTTTCGGATTTTGAAGCCGAAAAGCTGCGCTCTTCCAAACGGCTCGCGGCTGTAATCTTAAATTTTTTTGCCTTCTTGCCTTTTATTGGTCGCGATTCAAACGGTTGCCAAAACTTGAGGGCACGCCTTTATTTGGTAAGGCTAGCAAGGGTTATGATTCAAACATGCCCAATCTTAAACCCTGGAAAGAACGGTTAGCATGAACAAGGAAACGAATTTGGAGAAGACGGGAGGTGCGAGCCGCAAAAGTAGTTGGCGGATTGATTGGGGCGAGTGACTCATCAGTCTGAGTGAAAGCGAGGAAGAGGAGGAGGGGGGAGCATTTAATGGCAGCCGGGGCCCACACAGCCGGGATGGAATGGATTCCTTCCTTCCTTCCTCTCCTGGAACCTGTAACGGAATGCCAAAATGCCAACGAGTTTTTTTTCTCTCTCCTCCTTTCTTTCTTTCTGGAACAACTGCATGGGTTGGACGGTGCCGCTGGGGCCCGACGAGCAGCTAGCCAGCGACACCCCACCATCACCATCGCCTCACTAGTCACTCCCTGGTGCAGCATGCATGCTCTTAGAGATGACAAAAATACCCATAGGTCCAGATCTCGGTGGGTACATGATTCAACGGGTCTGAGTCCGAGTTTAATTCTGGACCTATAGGTATTTGGCTTCGGATCTGGATCTAGGTTCAGGTCTAGGTCTAGGTTTTAAATTGGACCTATAGGTATCTAGACTCGGACCCAAAAAGTAGTACTGGACTCCACCGAATTGACCCAGTCCGGTGGAGATTCTTCAAATGTGCGTTCGGTACTGGACTCCACCGGCCTGAAACTCTCACCCACTTTCTATATATGCTTTCTGTATATGCTACTTTCGGGTCTTGGGTATCCGATCGAATCCGGATACCCGTCGGGTCTGGATCTAGATCCGTATTTGGATCCATGACTGACTTCGGGTCTGGGTCTAGGTCCATGTATCGGGTCTCGGGTCCAGATCCACAATGGCTAGGCCACACCTGGAGGTACCCGACCCAATTGCCACCTCTACATACTCTTGTTTATCAACAGTGATATACTACTGGCATTAGCGTTTGACCGGTCTGCTTTCCTACGATCCTCCTGACAACTTGCTAATTAATATATATTCAATACTCCCTAGTGCATAATGCATCGGAGCTTTTGCTTGCTTGGCCCAGTTGCAGATTTCTACGGATTTTTGCTAGCTAGTAGTAGTACATGACAAGGATTAGGGAGGGTTGATTGGTCAGAGATTGGTTATTGAATAATTACCCGGTGCAGTGGTGCTGTGTTGGGACTAGGTGAATTGCCGGCAGGGACGACCGGACTGATGGCTCCACATGGCATGTATCGGAGTTGGAGTCGCGCAACTTGCGTTTAGGTTTAGGGAGCAACGTTGACCATGCACACGGGCGCCCATGATAATATATAATTTATTCAGCTATAGTGTAAAAGGGATAATTGACAATGTGCCTTAAAGTTGATTGAAAATTGATGATACGCTCCATTTTTGTGTCTAGGACACGTGGGTCTAAATAGTATTTTGAGGCATAGTGTCAAATGCCCCCTCTATAACACTATTTGCTACACACTCTATCCATTCCTCTAAAATTCCTTCACACTTTACGCTATATTTTAAAAGATTCTTTCCTTCCAGCAGCTACTCTATCCCTAGAAAGTCAAATGAACAATATTATAGAGTGCATGTGACGGGGAGACTCTAGGGAGGGCCAGTGACGGGGAGAGAGAGAGAGAGAGAGCAGATAGTGTGACCTCCCATAACCCAGCGAAAGCTCCATTCGCACCATATCGAGTAGAGCGACGGGGCGCAGGTGGCAAATATGGCGGCCTCGTGAGCTCGCTCTATTCCTCTCTCAGTCCGCTCCGACCTCAATGACTACGCACTCCCACGGCAGATCGGACAAGGACTAGCGGAAGGCTCGGCGAGCGCGACAACAAGCTGCGGTCAGTGTAGCGGCGGTGGAGGCGGAGGTGAAGTCCGATCGGCCGGATCTGGCGCCGGTGTTGGAGAAGGCAAACTCGTGTTCATCGGTTCAGTCGTCGCAGTCATCGACTACGGCAAGCCCTAGACACCATGCGAAAAGGTAACCTCCTCCCTCTGTTGTGTGCGGCGGGGACGAGTGATTCGTTGTTGTAGGGTTTCGGCAATTTGGGGATTTTCAATCTAGGCCAATTTGGCGATTTGGGGATTTTCGATCTAGGTTTTTCGATTTGGGGACGGCGTGGGAAAATGGTTCGGAAGGAGGAGGTTCGGACCAGCATAGGGGCAAGCACGAGGCGATTATCTGGGGAAGAATTACATTAACCAATGACTACATACACGCTCAAAATACGCTGGAAAATACTAAAATACGGTGGTTAGTATGCTGGTTGGAGCGTGGGATAAAATTATAAGGAGAGAAAATAATGTTTAGAATATAGAGTGACTACTGGAAATAGATGATGTCATTAACTCCGAACAATTCAGAGACATGCTCCTCGATCCATTTGTTGGAGGACGCTGCAAGGAAAAAAAAGGAAAACATGAACTAGGCAAGAAAAGATGCAATCCGAGGCTAAAGAGATGCCAAGTCCCAGTACTTACCCGCGTCAACGTCGCGGGTGAATTTCTACCACCCGTTGATTTCATAGAACGGATAGTCCCTTCGAAGCAGTGGGCTAATCCCAGTGCACGATGTAGTCCCGCGCGATCTTCTTCCTGGTTAGCCCGAGCTCCGCCGGCGCCGCGATCTTGCTGATAAGGGCACTCTCCTCCCGCTGGACCTCAGGACACGGCGTGGCCTTCCCCTTCTTCGGAACAGCACCCAGAAAGATGAGGAAGCTCTCCTCTAGGCCCTTCCAGGCATAGAAAAGAAACTCATCCCATCCGGTGAAAGCATTGAAGTGAGCTTGCTGCTGCTGTAGGAACTCATCCCATCCAGTGAAAGAAAAGGACGATGAAAGAAAAGGACGATGGAGGAGCTTGAATTTGAGATTGAGATGATCATCCTGCCTCATAATCATGAGCGTTTCTCCACGTAATCCTCCCTTCATGCTCAGTTAATTTACACATAATCCTTTCCCTGCTTGATTATCACTGTCCACGTGTGGCGTCATCGATCTCCTTCCTTCGATGAATTTGAGCAGCCCCACAGGAGGTTTGGAAATAAGTGGTTGTCTGATAATGAGCAAGAAATATACATCTTTCTGCTAAAAATGATCTATTAAACTCATAATTCATTAGACCTACCTCTTACACGATAACTCCTAGTAGTACCATGTATGTGCTACCGATTCATCTAGATGATAAAAAAAGAGAGAAAAAGCTCTAAATTCTAATTTGGCAAAATTTCCACAAGATCACAAGACTTAATTGATGGCCTAGTGCAGTGTGTGCTTCCAAATTAACCAGATATGGGTCTGGGTTGGTGTCGCTTTCTTGGGTTAACTACATTCATGCCACAACAAAGTTCTATCTTGATAGAAATACTACACAAAGTCATTATCATTATAAAGCGAGATTCCCTATAATGTGTTCTTGCCCTTATTTTGCACCTCAATTGTGATTTTGGGCCTCGTTTTCTAGCTTTGTGATTTTGCCCTTACTTTTTCAAAACGAAGTCTCTGTTTGCCCTAGTTTAGACGTCCGCTAGGTGGAGGCGGATTAACAGAATTAAAAAAACGAAAAAGAGTGGAAAAGACATGTATACCCTCATTCTGGACATTTGCTTCAATATATATGATGTCATTACTTACTTGAATGATCTAAACATGTATGAATGACCTGGACGTTTGTTTCAATATGATTTGGACATGTTTGTTACATATATGCAGATTTCAAAGTGTGAAAATGTCAATATACATGCAGATTTTAATATACATGCTGTCTAAATTTTGCTGTTGTCAAAACAGGGGGCAAAATCTATAAGGGCATATATGTCTTTTTACAGCTAAATTTACACCATTAAGTCCTCCTAACGGAATGGGGGTAAAAACAAGCTTCAGCTTCAAAAAGTAAGGACAAAATCACAAAGTTGAAAAAGAAGACCTAAATTCACAAGTGCATAGCAAAGTAGGGGCAAGAATGGAAAGGCCCCATATGTCATTGTGTTGTCCTTATAGATTTTTGGGCTGGCCTTACCGCCGGCGAAAACCACCGCTACTTTCTCTCCCAACCTTCCATGACCAAGCTCCTCGACCACTCGTGCCTTACTTTCTCGGCCGATGATAGCCCCTCACATCCTCAATCGACCAGCCCCATGATGGTGGTTGCCATTGGCCAATCGACGCTAGCCCCTCGTATACTGGCCAATTAGCCCCGCGATGACGGCAGTCGCATCCAGACAACCGGTCCCATCCCTCACATCCTCGGCCAACCAGGTCTACAACGGCACTGAGGTGGAGATGAGTGGGGAAGGAGGAGACGGCGGTGTGGAACGGATGACACTGATGGGGTGGGGGTAGAGGCAACGATGGGCCCGTCACCACCAAAGAAAGGAGATGATGCCGATGAGGGTGGGAAAGGATGAGATAATAGTGGAAGAGGAGGAAGAGAGTGGTGCTGGTGGGTGTGGTAGAAGGAGGAGAGGACAGTGGGAGGCGAGGAAGGGGGCGGTGCCGGTGGGCATGGAGGGAGAGAGAGAGGACACGAGTAAGAAGAAGAGAGGACGAGGGGACGGCAAATCAGCCATAAATTCGATGAAATTGGAGCGGCAAAGACACCCACAATGGCATACAGGCGAGGAATCTCATTTTGTAATGTTATTTTTGCGAAATCTGATTTTACAATAGCATTTTTGTCAAGAAAGTGACATGATCTAATTAGCCCCTTTTTCTTTTGTCCGGGCCCTGCCTCGACTTTAAGAAGCTACCATGATCTTCACAAATCTGTCTCTAGCTTATTAATCTGGCTCTGACAGGCCATAATTACTACCACTTGACTCAAAAGAGGTCGATCTGATCCCTAATTACTTTCTTGGCTGATGAGGTGGATGGCAGCTATATATTAATATCACCTTAAGCAAGACAGGATCACAGGATAGGGACTCCCGTAGCGTAATCAAACAACCATTATATTCCATGTCAATCGATCAGAGCGAAACATCTCCCAACTGAACCTTGGAGCCCACCGTTGTAGGTAACCAGGCCGGTGTCAGCAACTAATTACATTCCACCAGAATCTCCAAGTTAGATGATGTCGTTCGTAGAAAGAATGTAGACGTAAAGAGAGCGCTGGACTTTTTGAAAAAAAAAACACACATGCACATTCATCCGTTCCATAGTCCTCGAAGGATGGAGTCACCTGAGTTTTTTTTTTAATTGATATACCGCGGGATCGAGTGATTCGACCTCACTACTATAACCAGGGAAATATTTATCCTTTTTTATTTTTTTGCCAGACCCCACTGGTATGGACGAATATTTTGAAATTCAGAAATTTAGGTTTTTTCGGACGAAAAAAATTAAATTTTGTTTGAATTTTTTGAACTTTAACAAAAAAGTTACAAAATATTGTGCTCTAAAAGGGCTTCAAACCCACGACCTCTCTTTCCTAAGCCATGACCCAACCCCCGCTGGGCTAGCTGGGCCGTTGCATACGGCCTTTATCACCAACGTCTCTTTATACATTGCCACATTTGGTGAAATTCATCCAAAAACGAAATTTTTTTTGTCGGTTCAAACTTTACTGGGGTCCGGTAAACCCGAATTTTGCCAAATCTTGCCAAGAAAGTTTTCCCTGACTATAATACACCCCAAAAATGCGATTCGAATTTTTATTGTCCCATTGTGGATTTGGGCCCAGATGGTGAGCTTCACGAGCAAAGTACACTGCCACCTGCTAGGTGTAAGACTCAAGACCCCTATAGATGACTCGTGGAGTCTTTGGTACTATTTTAGTGATGATGACAATAGTTATATATACTCGAAGACTTGTTAATGACAAGCCATTGAAAATTCAATGCTAAGGACAAGCTAGACCATACGACGCCAACAGGTTGTTCTGTAACAAGGGATAGTGGATAGTTTTTTATTATAGTCTATTTAAAGACCTAGGGTACCCCTGTGTCTTGGGAGGATTGACTCCATTGTCTATTCTTGAGTCTATTTAAGTGTGAGTCACCAAAAATTAGAGTTTTATCTATAAAGTGTGTTCACGAGAATTTGAGTGCTATGTCTCCTTATGTGTTTCGATAGAACGCTTAATCCGGCAATATCAAATTATCTCAAACTTGTTACTCAAGTCTTTACTTTTGGAGGAGGGGTTTGGAAATCTCTCAAGGAGAAGCTTATGAGAGACTTTAAGTTGTTGTGAAGGTCGGATTCCACCTATCGGCATGGTGAAAGACTACCCCGAGTAAAATCGGAGTGATACTTCTCTTCGTGGGAAGTGTTCCAACGAGAAGTAGGAAAGAGAGGACCTTTTTTGATCTCAAAAAAAAATCTCTTATGCCTTGTCTCATTTATTTCTTGTATTTATGTTTCCGCATTAAATTTTGGCAATTTCCTTTAACTTTGCTCATGTGTTTATTGCTCCAGGTCATACTTGCTCCTTAGAATTAGAAAGCTTTAATATTAATTATTAAACCAAAATTAATTCAAAATTAATTAAAATTTGACTTAGGCCAATTCACCCCTATGCTTGGCACATCTCCAGCAGTTTGCCTCATTTTTCTTTTGCCTCATCACTATTCACGTGCCACCTCACCAATGGAGCTGCCCCATCACTATTTCCACCCTCTACTTTTTCCATTCCTTGTCCCTGCTACAGTGATGGGGCATTCCATTTGAAACTTCTTGCTAAAGATGCCCTAGACCCTTCTACTGGCAATTCTCCACTTCTCTTGTCACTAGAATTGATGTATCGGTTGTCACTAGAATTGATGTAGGCCCTGCCGTATACGTTGGGTGGCGTCACATTCAAATAATGGTGAATATCGGTTGAAATTGAGAAAATCAGCTATATCGACGAGGTATGATAATTGAAACCAAGAGATTATCAGATTTAAAAGGCCGGTGAAATTTTTTAATTTGAATTATGGAAAAGATTAGGAAAATTTCTAAAATGCAGTAGTAATATGATTGAAGCATTTGATATTGAAATTTCTTGAAAAAATTGAAATGAACTTTTTAGGTTGAGCGTTTCATTTATAGGTTTAGCCTGAGTTGGACCATAGTGTACAAACTAGCTTATATGGTATGGACTATACACATTGTAAACTATTGTATAACGAAATTGCTTAGATGTTACTCTCCTCTTGTGTTATGACTTATGATCTATACTATATACTATGGGCTTCGTCATATCTCGTGTATTGTCTACATTGCACGGCAGTGATGTATAAATTAGAGGATAGGCCATGTCAAATTTTGTCCTTGTTTTTATGATTTTTTAGACTTTACCAAAATATTTTCCCTAAAAAAATGGTGATTTTCCTTGCATTTCTTCAAAAAAATCAGTCAAATTCGGCGGATTTTCTCGTTGAATTTGGGCATTTTTGCTAGGGAACTTGAATGTTTGCTTGAGAAATTTGGCCAAATTCTTCCCATTTTCTACTGATTTCCCTCTTTATTTTGTTTTTCTAAAAGAAAATTTGAAATCTTAGAGCATGTCTAATGTTGAGTCTATTTCATGGCCCTTTTTCACTGTTCATCTCCTGGTCCTTGCTAAGTAACGCTGGCCTTATTTTCTTAATCCATATATTTCTCTCTTATATTTTACTCTCAACTCTATTTTTATTGTTCATAATCTCATTTCTATCCTAATAGACCAAGTTATAGCAAAGAAATAGAGCCACCATGAGACATACGCTAATGTGGCTTTCAAGTGGCCTGATATTACAGTTCCTTTTGGGTTGAATTACAAAGAAATGGGGAAAAGAGATTCGCGTCGGCGTAAACATAAACACTGACATCATACCACGATCCAAACCTCATAATTTTCCATATACTCACACGGATGATCTACAATTCATGCTTTCGTAGAACCAACAAGCAACATTCTACCCTAATCTCCAACGTGGTGTCCTTCGTAGAAAGAAACAAAGCGTCAAGACAGTGCCCCTTTCTTCTCGCGAAGGGACAGCAGATCCTAGTCCTGTATATCTATTTAGTTTTTGTTTCCAGTATATGGATCATAATCAAAGTAAATTAAGTTCCAAGCAAATTTTATGATAATCAAGTTTTATATAAATCTGTCAGTTCATTCAGTCGCTTCTCTTTTTGGAGAGTAGCTCGTTCACTCCACTCTTATTTTTTCTAGAAGAAAATAGTGAGACCAGACACGAAAGAGAGATTGTTCACTTTTTCAAGAACATAGTTCAAAGCATCGTCATCGACTTATGTTTCAATTAGCTTAATTAGTAGTGTAGCTTTGAGGGAAACTACTAATGTTTCACTCTATGATCGGCTTCCTATGAACAACTAACTTCATTCCTTGTTTAACGGTACTTATCTTGGATATAGTCTACGCGTTGGGTACTAGCATCACATGGCTGAAATTACTTTTTTCTGGGGAGGGTGAGATTGGAAGTTTTTATGAAAAGACATTTGCGTCCGTGCAAATATGGACCGTGGTTTAAATCATACGATGATTTTCCATGTATTCAGTCGCAAATCCACCATTTCTGGCTCATCAATGTTTTCAACGAAATAGCCCTCCAAACTTCGGCACGCACGCCATCTCCGTCGCCCACCCGCTGGCACGTGGGCCCGCATCGATCTCGCGGGGAGCATCACTCGCCCACCGACATGGCCCCCATCCCGCCGAGAGCGCGGCCACAGTAACAAACACCGCGGTGCCCGCGAGCAACCGCCTAGTCGATGATTCCGCTCCTGACATATATACCCTCCCTTCCGCCGCAAGCTTGCTACTACTCCCAAACCCGCGTCTCCTGATCGATCCATCTCCTCCAAACCCTAACTGCCCCCCAAAATAGCGAGCGCACCGCCCCCCGTCCCGATCCCAGCGCCATGGAATCCGACGAGGACTGGGTCGTCCTCCGCCCCGACGACCCCGACTCCGACGACGACGGCCGCGTCCTCGCGCTCTCCTCCCCCTGCTTCACCCCCCACGCCTCGGACGAGGAGGACGAGGAGGAGGTCGGCGACGACGGGGAGGGCGTCTACGAGCCCGAGTCCGCCGAGGAGGACGAGCCGCCGCGCGCGCCGCCGCCCAGGCCCCTCTCCGGCCTCTTCCAGAACACCCTCTCAGGGTTCGGGTCCGCCTCGTACGCCGCCTTCGACACGCTCCACGGCGCGAAGCAGTTGGTCCCCGACCCGGGCTTCTCCGCCTTCCCCGAGGAGGTCACCGTCATGGCCTCCAACCGTGGCCTCGTCTGCCTGAGCGGCCACAAGACCGGCTTCTACTACATCGCCAACCCCGCCACCTTCAAGCGGCAGCGCCTCCCTCTTCACCAACGCGGCCATCGCGCCTGCGGGAGCCCCGCAGTCGTGATCACCTTCGACGAGAACGACAACGACATCAGCCACTACCACGTCGTCGTCGCTTTCAACATCGGTGGCGGCATCTTCTGCTTCGAGACTTTCTCCTCCAGGACCTGGAAGTGGTACGTGAGCGGCGGGGTCTGCGCCGTCGAGAATGTGATCTCCGAATCCGGGGTGGGTGCCCTCGGCCGCGCGTTCTGGCGCACCACAATTGGCTATATCCTCGCCTACAATCCGGAGGCGGACTGGGCCGATACGATCTACGCGCCGCCAGAGGTGGAGCGTCTGCCGCTGTGGGAGCTTGGCGAGATGGAGGGCAACCTCTGCGTGACGTGCATGGATGAGCGCGTCAACGAGGTGGTGGTGCTCTACCTGGACGTGAAGCACATCACTGGGGAGATCCCGTGGGCTTGGGCAGGTCAGTTCGACGCCTGTAAGTTCAGGAACCGCGAGGGAATTTGCCTGCTCCGCTCGCAGGGCGCCGCGGAGGTGGTGATGTGTGACCCTGAGGCAAAGATGGTGGTGGCCATGGACCTCGAAGGCCGTACGTCCCGCACCATCGGCTCCCTCGCAGGCTGCAATTACTCTGAAACTTTCATCCCCTATGTGAGCTCAGTTGCTGCGATCTCCAGGTAAAACAAATTCTTCCAGTCTCTTACAATCCTAGCTATTAGATCTGTTACGGTAGATGCGTTAATTAGTACCTGCAATATGTTTGGTAAAGGCTATGCGATATGTGAATGCGTTAACTCGTATGAGATTGCTGTTACTGACGTGCAAGTTTTGTTTAGATCTATTCCCCCTCCCATGTTTAATTATTTGGTTGTTTGTTTTGAAAATGCCATGTCGTTTATTGGTCTGGATGAATGGTGTTATTTGAATATGTCAATCTCGATGGCTGATTAGATATGATTGCATTACTGAACGAAATCTCATGTTATATTGGTGAAGTTTGTGGCGGCATCTCCAGATTAGTCATACCTAATTTGTTTGATTAGGCCCGTGTGTAGTTTGAAGCTAGTTTCGTTTTGTCAGTCTTATATAGACTAGCGCTGTTTGGATTTTACATGCTTCTCGAAAAGTTGGTCCTTCCTTGTGATAATGATCTAATAAGGTGTAATGAGATCCATGTTTATTTTGATTTCAGATTTTCTTGTCCTTTTAGGATGCTGTAGCAGTATGATTATAAGACAACCATGTTTCAAGGTTTGTTAAGAGGATCAGAAAATGGACATTAGGCTTGCATCTTGGTCTAGTTACCCACTTAGCCTATCCAGATTCCTCTTATAAACATGTCTCTGAAACAACTTAAATTAGTTGCAAATGCTATGATCAATTCACCATTCCTACAATGAAACATAGCTTCCTTCAATTAGAGCAAATGGCATGATCAATTCATCATTCCTACAATGAAACTTAGTTTCCTTTAATAAAAAAGCAAGTTCATGGGGAAATACAACTTCATGTATTCTGTGAGACTTCCGATGTTGAAATATATGGGAAAATGGGTTGAGAGGGCCCCTCCCATTTGCTCACCTACTGAAGTAAATACCTTGCCATTGTTTTCTGATTGATGATTTGAAAGGCCTTATTTGACTAAAATTGGTACATATTTTTTGCTTGACCTTTACACCGTTTTGTGCCTATTATTATAGTTATTTAATCGAGCAAAAACGATGTTCTGAGTATTACCAGCCTAATATGATATGCAATAGCTGCTCTTGTTGAATGCCGATGAGTTTTTGAGCTGTCACAATTTAGAAAGTAGACTTTATGTTTTGGTGTGTTTAAGTGTTCTGCATTTGTATGATAAAGAAGACCATACCAGAACATTTCCCAAAAGGAAATCAAACTGTGACGAATTGTAAAGCTGCGACCAGTTCTACTATGATGTTGGTGTAGTTTGCTCGAATTAGAATGACATTTTCTCCAGCTTTGCATACCTACCAAATTCTGTGTTTATCCACCAAGAAATGCATGCATTGCTTGTGTCTTTGTTTTTAGTGAACAAAGGTGTAAATGCGTTAATTCATATGAGATTGCTGTTTCTGATGAGCTAGTTTGCTTATATCTGTAGCCCCATAGCATGATTAAATGTGTGATTTTTTGATTTCAAAATGTCATGGCATTTTAAGTACTTCTGGATGAACGGTGTTATTCACTAAGTCTGTTTGTTTGGTTCGATATGTTCGCATTAATTGGACGAAATCTTATTTTGATTGGTGAAGTTTGTGGAATCTGGATAAGTCGGATATGGATTTTTTGATCAGCTGTGTCGCTCCGTTATGACCTTTAGTTTGCTGCTAGCTTCGTTTTGTCAGTCTTAATAGAATTGTTTTAGTTTGCTGCTAGCTTCGTTTTTTCAGTCTAATAGCACTGTTGAGCTTTTGCATTCTTATCTGAAAGATATCCATTCCTAGATGTGATAATCAGGTGTAATCAGATCCATGTTTATTTTCCTTTCAAATTTACTGGTCCTTTTAGGATGCTGTAGTAATCTGATTATAAGAAAATTCTGTTTTATGTTTTTTTAAGTGGATCAAAACATTGGCATTTGGCTTGTATTTTTGGTTTAGCTAGCCACTTAGCTTATACAGATTCTTACCATAAACCTGTCACTGAAAGTAGTGTAGATTCATTTATCTTTTAGTAGCAAATCGGATGATTAATTCACCATTCCTTATGATGAAGCTTTAGTTTCCTCTAACAAGAAAGCAAGTTTATGGTGTTGAAATGGAACAATGGGTAGAGATGGCTCCCCATTTGTGCTCACCTGCTGCTGAAGCAGATGCCTTACCATTGTTTTTTGATTGATGATTTGAATGCCCTTACTTGGCTAAAAATGATGCATATTTTCTGCTTGATCATGACCGTTTTGTCCCTCTCATTTTAGTTGTATTAAATGAGCAAAAAAACAATGTTCTGACTCCTGAGAATTGTCAGCGTAACATGATATACATGGTTGATGGTTTTGCTGAATCAGCGGATGAGTTTTTGAGCCGTCAGAGTTTAGAAAGTGATGTCTAGTGTTTAGGTCCTCTGCATTTCTATGGTAAATGCCAGAGAGCATGTTCCAAAAAGTAACCAAAGTGTGATAAACTTGTAATGCTGCAACTTAAGTTCTATTATGATATCGGTGGTAGTTTCCCTGGGTTAATTACATTTTCTCTAGCATTTTATACCTATCAAATTGTGTGTTGATTCACTAACAAGTGCAAGTGCATGCATTGCTTGTGTCTTTGTTTTTAGTGAACAAGTTGGTGCAGAGTTTGGGTGTTGTGCTACTTCTTCCAAGGCATTCAAGTCTGCAATCCCATCTGGCGAAGTTTGCTGAGCTTTTAGCTGAATCTGTAAGTATCATCGCAACCTGAAACCATCTCTTCTCCTTTTCACTTGTACAGTGGCATATTGGCATGCCGCTCCATCTGATTTATGCCTCTGTTGTGAGGATGGCAGGTACCAATAAGTAGAAGATCCATCGATGATGACAAGAAATAATGAACTTTCTGCTGTCCAGCGTAACAGAAAGCAAGAAGCATCATCTTTTTAGCGTTTGCATTTGCTGCTAGTCAATACATACTACGTTCTCCTCCTTAGGTCTCAGTCTGCCTTGGACCAAAGGTGCAAGCAGACTGCACTGCCTGTCGAGCAGTTAGTCCAAAACTAATACGTTAGTGGTTGACTGAGTGAGTTGTGTGGTAACTTTGAGAACCTGGTATCGTCCAGTCTGCAACTACCGTTACGTTACACTGAGTTGTGTGGAACTTTTGAGAAGGAAACCATTCAGAAACTAGGATCCGTCCGGTGTTTTTGATGTGTTTGTTCTTCTGTTAATCCGGTTTGCTTGTGCTCAGCGGGTTTGAGCAGGTTGCCTGATGCTGCTTTTGCTTCAGCATTTTTGCATGCTAATGCAACTGTACCGTATGTTGTTCGAAATTTGGCATCCGTGGGCAGCCCGCGCTTCAATATTGAAGCGGTGTGCTACAGTACTAGAGTGTTGTCCTAATGGGAAAATTGAAATTGAAATTGGATCCGGGCATTCGCATGTATTCACAATGCCAGCTCAGCGACGGGCATGATCAACCTTCCTCTTCGAGAGCAGACAACAGCCATGGGAGAGGATTCCGCTAATAACTCAGCATGCAGAGCAGACGACAACAGCCATGGGAGAGTATTCGGCCAACTCAGCATACCGCGTCATCCCACTGCCAAAGCAAAGATGATAATGGATATGGAAAGCATAAATGCAAATTCCTTGCGTCACTTAGCGCAAGGTTCGATTCACACAGCACAGCAGACGTCCACACCAGAAAAGGAAGACCGAAGACCCCCCAGCTAACTGAATCGCCTACTTTTTAGCTAGCCCAAGAGACTGCACTTCACTTCCACCTCTGGTGTCTCTAAATAGTGCTGGAAGTTGGGCCGTGCTTTTTTGGGCTAGCCTAAGCACGGCCCGAATTCAGAGGCCCGAATCACAACATGACACAAAAAAAAATGGGCCAGGCTAGCACAATCCGAATAGCATGTTAGGCCAAATCTAGTTTCTCGGTATGGTGGTGCGGGCCGTGCCCGAGCTGGCACGGCCTGAAATTCGGCCTAGCCCTTCTCCCTGCTCCCTGAGGCCCAGTGCACCTTTCTCTCCTCACACTAGGGAGTAGGGAGTACATCTAATCAGGGAAGCATATCGTCTGAACGTTCTCTGCAGTCGTGCCCATCTAGCGTCCACCCAAAAAATTCACGGTCCATATCGATTCACCACCTCCATCACTTACTCTCGCTCGAAAATTTTGGATTTTTAACCCCAAAAAATATACTAAATATATAGATGCCCACGGTTTGAGGTGAATTGCAGTTTTGCCCACTCGCCGCGATTCCAGAGCGCGGCAACTCACTTGCCGCGGTCCCCGTGGCAACCGAGTTGCCGTGATACCAGCCTGCGACAACTCAGCAACAAACAATACCCAGCCATGCACTGCTAGTCCCGCTAGTTGTACCTAAATCTAACAAACTTTACCAAATTTTTTAAAAACTAGCTGAATGTCCGTGAGTTGCTACAAAAATATAAATAGTAAAAAAAATATTAGAATCTATCATATACAATGTCACCTGCCTAGTAATTTCGCTAGTTATGAAGTATTATGTTTTTTCAAGCAATTAAATATTGTCTTCTTGTTTTAGGCAATTTTTCTGGCTTACATGGTTTTTTATTATATTTTTAAAATACTGGATCAAAACGAAATAAATACCCATTTCGAGAATGATTTCAAAATATTGCCTCTCCACTGACGGTGATTTCAAATTTTGAATAGACAAGGAAGGTAGTGGGGCTGGGTATATGTGTAGTTAATGCGAGAACGAAAAGTAGAATGGTCCAGTAAAAATAGACCACCACTCATCATCACTTACCACAAGCCACTTTTAAGTAATAGAGATTATGCAACAACGAAGCGCAACAAAACTTAAAAAAAAATGGAACCGTAGGTTCACAGGACGGGTCCATCAAAAGTTTTGTTAATTTCGAAAATTTTGAATTTTTTTAAAAATTTAAAATCGTGAAGACAAAAATTTCTAAAAAATCATATTTTTTGTGACCGTTTTCATGAACCTATTGTTCCATTTTTTAAGTTTCACTGCATTTTTATGTTTCTAATTGTGAATTCATGATTTTTAAATTCAAAATTTTTTAAAAATAAAAGTTTTCAAAAAAATTTAAAACTTTTTGTTAACCCTTTCCGTGAACCTATGGCTCCATTTTTTTAAAGTTTCGTTGTATTTCGATGTTATGTAATTTTTTATGATTTTTGAAAATTTTTTAAAAATCATAATTTTTATGGACGCTTTTCATGAACCTATTTGTTCTATTTTTGATTTTCATAATTTTTATTTACACTTTTCATGAACCTCCATAAAAATTATGATTTTTGAATTTTTTTAAAAAATCAGAAAAAATTATGTAACATCAAAATACAACGAAACTTTTAAAAAATAGAGCCGTAGGTTCACGGAAAGGGTTCACAAAAAAGTTTAAATTTGTTTGAAAACTTTGATTTTTAAAATTTTTGAAATTAAAAAATCGTGAATTCACAAAAAAATATTTTTTTAGAAACTAAAAAATTCAGCAAAACTTGAAAAATGGAACAATAGGTTCACAAAAAGCATCACAAAAAATATGATTTTTAGAAATTTTTGTCTTCACTACTTTTAAATTTTAAAATTTTAAAATTTTAAAAAATAACAAAATTTTTTATGGACCCTTGTTGTGAACCTATGGTTCCCATTTTTTAAAGTTTTGTTTCACTTAGATGTTACATAATTTTTTTAAAATTTGGCAAAGTTTGTTAGTTTTAGGTATAACTAGCAGGACTAGCAGTGCATGGTTGTGTACTGTTTGCTGCTGAGTTACCACAGGCTGGTATCACGGCAACTCAGTTGCCGCGGTTGGGGACCGCTGAGTGGGCAAAACTGAAATTTACCGTAAATTGTCGGCATTTATATATTTAGCATATTTTTTTGGGTTAAAAGTCCAAAATTTTCCTCTCGCTCCTCGCTCGCTCTCTCTCCTCACTAAAACTTTTTAGCCGCAGCCCCCTTGTGGAGTCGCCGCCGCCTTGTTGAGCCACGCCGTCGGCACCCACACGTCGGCGTGAACCTGCTCAATCTCCTCGCGCTTCGAGATGAGCTACGCTGCGAAGGATCGCTGCCTCTGTTTAGCGGGACCCCCTGTTTAGCTCCGGCTTCCAGTAGCCAACCAACGCTGGGACCAGTCGTGGCTACGAGGACCAGTGCCTCCGCCTCACTCAGCGCCAACAATCTCTGCTCCCTCTGTGCTAATTTCTCTGCTTCTCCACTGATTTCTCTGCTACCAGCATGACTGCATGAGATGTATGGAATGTAATTTTGTGGGAATGAGGAAATGATTTGTAATTAGCACTTAGCAAGATTTGTAATTGACTTGATCTTGTAATTCTGTGCTTCAACTTGTAACTAGCTTAAGGCTTGAGGAATCAAGATGAAAATTTTCTATTCTCTGATTTAGCAAGATAATTTCAGCATGTATTCTTGTCCACAGGGATGATTCATTTTTCAATATTTTCAGCATTGGATACATCTGTCCCTATCTGTATAAATGTGCTCTGCAGCTACTTGTACTCTGAACATGTAAAGCTCTAGGTGATACAAATGGCAGAATTTTGGATTTTGGAGCAACGATTTCAGAGCCTCCTTGAGCAACAAATTCAAAACATATGCATGAACATTAAGGCGAGGATTACCACATATAGAACTGAAGCATTGCTGAACTAGGATTGCTGTAACCTGAAGACAACACCTATCAGAGCAATCATGCACAATTTTTCCATAAGGCTTTCAAATACTTGCTCCCGGTGCCAGGATCTCAAATTCACCCAAAAGGGACTTTTCAACACGAAAAAGGGACAAACAATCTGATGTTGATTCATTTCACAAACACAAAAAAGATACATACAGACTACCGAATCTGTCATAATGCTCCCATTTAGACTAGGGATTGTGGACACTTTAAAATCAATCTGTGGAATCTCTTGCTACTTTCAGAAAGACGAAATAGAAGCAACTGCTTGGTGTAGCGGCTGGAGGCAGCGGCGAGGCTCCATAGCAGCGTGGTGGCTAGAGGAATCGTGGACGTGCTCCTTGGCGGCACGATGATTGGAGGAGCCAAGGGCGTGCTCCCTCCCTGGCGACTTGCGGTCTCCCTCCTCCACAGCGGTTGTTGGCGGCGCAGTTTCTGGAGGAGGTGAGGAGGCCAACCCTAGGCGACGGCACCCCGAACCCCCTACGCCGTCTGCAGTGGCGCCGCCCCAGTTCGGCAACGGCGGCGGCTCTGCAAGGCGGCGACGGCGGTGGCTCTCCAAGGCGGCGACATCGGCGTGGCTGTGCACGCCTTTATTTTTCCCACGCGTAGAAGAGCGTACAGAGTCGCTGTGACGTTCGATGCAAAATAAGCGGCACGATATACCCTCTGACTTGAGACGAGCAATGTCAAAGGATACACTTCCTCTAATCACTCACAGGCATAGCAGAGCTCACTAGAACATAGGTAGGTATGAAAAATCAAGCTCTTTGTGCTAAAACTCACATTAGGAACACCAACTCACGAGATGGCGCATCTCTCCCATGAAGAATCAGAGCAAAAGGACCAAAAGGATCCCTAATCCAGTATTCAAGTGCATTCCAAGAACAAGAAAATCCAAAAAGAAGCTGCAAGAACGACTGAAGAACCCAAATCTGCCCCAAGAAAGCGACGAAGGGAGCTGGCCTTTCCCATAGAAATAAGCAAGAAACAAGGTAACCGCAAGAACTCGAGCACCTACCATTCTGCGGCACCAAGATGTGGAGGAGAAGGAGGCGGCGGAGGCAGATGTGGTGTCATCGCACATGGCCGGCAAGAGCCGCTTGAACACGAGGTGGATGCGGTACACCGACCGGGGAGGTGGCGTCTGCATGGGTGCACACCCGTGCCGCCGGAGCGCGGCCACCGTCACACCCCACATGGCCGCCGCGGACTGAGCCCCACCCTCGCTCCTGCCTCCTCAAAGTACCAACATGAGAAGCACTACCGCGTAGGCTAGAGCGAGGAGCAAGGTGACCGTGGCACGCCACCGCACACCGCACATTGTGCATTGTAGGTGGCACGATGGACATAGGTTAGCGACGGTGGTCCCGTGTGGCAGGACCATGTGAGCTCCGGGGAGCAGGGCGGGGTGGCTTCCTAGTGACACCGACCTGTATTCCCTAAGAGCAACAACAAGAGAGCCTCCAAAAAACTATTCATAAGGCAGCAACGCCCTGATGCTTCCACGTGCACCAAATGCAGCCTCGCAGCAGAGGCTCCAAACCGCCCTTATGGGATAGAGGCCGACGAGAGAGACTCCAAATATGGAGGCCGGGGACGCTGCCTCCATCCTTCTCTCCATCCGTGCCGCCCCCAACTGCCAATCCTTCCCGCGGGCAAAGGGAAGGGAGCGTAGCGATAGGCTTCATCGACCAGCGCCGACAGCCCCGCAGCGGCGCACGAGAGGCTCCATCCTGGCCTCGATCTGCGCCGCCTGCAAGTGGGCCCGCGGCCGAGGGGAAGGGAAAGGAGCGGGCGGATTCGACGTTCGGCGTCAACGGCTGGTGGGAAGCGAAGCCCACGAGCCATCCTTGGAGGCGTGCGTGGCGGCACACGTTTGTGAGGTACCGGCAGGGAGAGGGACGGCAGATCTATCCTCTCCACGCGGATCGGGCAGGTCGTCACCGGCTCCACACGCATCAGCGAACTCCGCCCCGTCTTCGGCATCCGCTTGCTCCATCACCAGCCGGTGAGTGATCGAATCCCAGATCTATTTTTCCTTTGGTTGATTGCCTGCCGTGGCCACCGAAATCCCCTCTGGGTGTAGCACTTCGTCTCCCTGCCGCCCTCCGCCCGTACGAGTCCTTGTTCAATGGTCGTCGCCTCCGTCGTTCATTGTGCGCCTTGGTTGGATGCGGCGGCGGCACTGCCCCAAGACTCTGTTTTTCTTCCTCTGTACTGCTACCTAGACCTCGGCACCGGCAGTACTTGTGGCACTGGTGGATTGTAGGTTAAACCTGCAGGTAATCTGTGCATTACCACAACCTCGGCAACACCAATCCAATAGCTTTTATCCTAGTTTGAAAGGCCTAGCTTTGTCATGATCCACATGGTAGGAGACGATTAAGCCATTTTGGAAGAAGGTATATGTTCATTGGTGCTAGCTAGCTACTAGTACAGAGGTAACATAAAAGGAAGGAAAGAACTCAGTGTTGATACATAGCTAGATCAACACGTACTAGCCGTGCTTATTATTCATGTATTTCTGTAGCATGAAATGAATCTGTTGTGTCATCGATCCAAAGGGAAACAAATTAATTCGGGTAGTTGAGCTTAATTTGATATAGCGGTTAGCAGAGGGGTTGTTGCGGAGTTTGCTAGAACAACCATTTGTCTCTAGCTACAACTTAATCCATGGCATGCATGCACAATTATCAGTAGCTTGGACTATTGTGAAACCCCTAATCTTGTCTTGTTGTTTACAAACATAGGATGATGTACGTATTAGGAGGATGGCATTAACAATTAATATTCCTGCTTGGAGCATTTCTGCTCTTTTCTGTTGCTTTGCATTAATAGTAGTTACATAGTAGCATCGACAACTGAAGCTATAATTGTAGAGAACCATCTGACTCCGCACATCAATTGTATTTCACTGGATTAGCTTCCCATGCTAGTTAGCTTAGCTTAAGCTTGCAGTCAATCTGTGTATTACCTAAACATGCCTTGAGTGTGATTTCTAATTCGGCTCAATTCGGCAAATATATTTGTAACATAAGCTTTCACTCTGACATATCAGCATAGGGATCCTGCACCATAAGCACTGCCATGGCCGGAGGCAATGAATCGGCGAAGCTGCTATCTCTCTTGAATCATGCACTAGAGGAAATTGAAAACACGACGCAGGCAATTAAGTGCATCGTCAACACTAATTTTGATCCGGGGTCTTCACCAAGGTCGATACAGCACAATAGCACACTGTATGATGCAAAACGCCTGCCGGACGTCCTAGACATGCTTGTGGTGCAGACTCGAGATGCATTGAATCAGCCGTCAGGCCAGCAAGCTAGCAACCCAGATCCATACAGCCCAGAGTGCGACTTAAGCCCTGACGACATCATTCCAGGCGACTACAATGTCGGAACCCTGGTTTTTACCAACCGGACCCCTCTATGTTATGGTATGAGTCCTAAGGATCAATGATCATACCCACAGTGAAACAGAATCAGGATACCAAAACAAAGCTGCATTAGCTAATAACATAATTCAGAGTGCGGCGGAGCAATATATTACATTAGCGGAGGAATATAACACATTTTAAAACGGAGCAAGCAGTTACAATCAAAAGTAGTGTCCCATCACGGCCACAAGCACACGCTGAGTAGGGAAACGGCTAGTAGTCCGGAGCATCATCCGGGAGGATCTCAACGTTATCCTGCGATCCTCAGATTCTCGACTGTTCATAGAATGAACATTTCAAGATAACAAGTGGTTAGCATATGAATGCTAGCAAGTCCTTCCTAGAAATGGCCATGTTACAGTTCATACTAGAAAGCTGATGGTTAATTTGCATAAAAGCATTTTACCTAAAAGCATTTAAGAAACTGTCGGTGACTGGGAGGCGAGCCTCCGCAGCGCCAATAAGCAAGGGAAGGGGGTGCGAGGCCCGAGGCGCCCTGCCCCTCGATCGAGGCCCGCCGCCGCCGACGCTGGCGAAAAGACCTAGTCCCGACGCGGTCGGACGCGTCGAGACCGGATCGCAGGGGATGATGACACGAGTGTTTTTATCCTGGTTCAGGCCTCCACTGTGGGATAACAGACCTACGTCTAGTTTTCGTTTAATGCCGAGCTTAAACGAGTACAAGGGGGTGAAGTCCGGGCTTTGGGAAGCCCGGGCCTCAAGTACAATAAGTGCTCAAGGCACTGTGTGTGTGTTCCTATAGTTACCTGAATGCGGAGAATTACCGCCGGGAACTAGAGCTCCTACGAGAGTGCAAGTGCTCCTGTTATACAATAGCTATCCTCCAAGTGAGTTGTGTGTATGTGGAAGTGAAGCCGGTGTCCGTTGTTGTGGCCTGTATGCCCCTTTTATAGGCGCTCTCGGGCCACTGTAGCTTGCGCTGGTCCGTTGAATTAGTCGTTGCCTTTTTGTCATGCCGGTAGCGTACCAAATCCTCCGGGTAATCGAGTGCAATCCTCCGATCACCGTGCCGGACCGCTACCGGTCAGCACGTGTCTTTGCCCATGCGGGAGGTTGACGGGACCAGCCGCCAACCCGTCAGAAGCTGCCGCCAGGCGCTCCTTGTTATAGTGCGCGCATTTAATTCTAGGCGACTCTGGGGACCCGAAGCGTATCCTGTCCGCGGCGTGGGACGATTTGCCTCGGGTCCTGTTCCTTTGCACCTCAGAAGCCCGGAGTAAGCAAGAAGCCTGAGCTTCCAAGGCGGGGAAGCTCGGGCTCGAGCCTACCAAGCTCGGGCGCGAGCTTGCTGGCCCCGAGCTTGCCTCCTGTGGGGCCACGGGTAAGTAAGTGGGCCGAACCTTCATGGGCCACGTACTTTCCCTAACAGAAACATATATAAATAAGTATAAATTCTCATGTTCAACAGTAATATCATAAACTTTCTATTATCAGATCTCAAGTTCTCAACTCATTACTCTCAGCTCATTACTCTCAGCTCATTATCTCATCTCTCCTTTCTCAAATCTCAATTCTCATATTTCAAACTCATGATTCTCATATAGCAACGGCACACATATGCCGGAATAACCTTACCCATGTCATATTAAGAATGGTGATGCTACAATATGAAACCCACCTTGTCTGCCCTTAACCGTGGGCACGGCCATTTAAATGGTTTTACTCTGCAGAGGTTGTACGGTTTACCCACAAGATACGATATCCTCCCGTCGAAGGATATCATAACAAAATCCGTCAGAAAATTAACCTCGGGCTTAACACGGTTGTACCTGATACTCACAGGTACCCAGAGAAATGCTTCCGCACAAGTCTCTGGCAATACCCCGGTGATGTTTCTCAACTTCCTCTTTATACTCATCCACCGTGCAAGGACAGTGAGTAATCCCGACATTTCTTTTCCTTTAGATTAGGCCTATCCCATTCCGGGCTTGCGGTCGCACGGGTAAATACTCAGTAAAGTAATCACATGACTCGGTCCTTATTCTCGGAGCGGCAACCCACACAAACCAAACTCTCGTGCTCAAATGCACCCACCTTACAATCCATCCGCTCCCGATCCCATTTATTAGTTGGTCAAATTTTAATTAAATTGAATGATTCGAATTCTCAAATTCCAACACAAGCGATTCATCAAATCTTTTGATTTTATTCCTAGCTAAATCAAATATTTGGGATATTGTGATAGCCTGAAATTTTGCATAAAAATTTTTCGCGCATCAAATGCATGAAAATTCCCCTAGAACACTATCTACACTTCCAAATCCTTCTTAAGATCCCAAACTACCCTTTTTAAAAATTTCCCCTAAATTTATAATTTTAAAAGGCCACATGTCATATAGAAAAGAAACTTTATCCATTTTTATAAAGAAGATCCTTAATAATATACAACCTATTATTTCATATTTCTATTTTATGAACTCTTAGAAACCAAAACCACATTTTGACCTATTTTTTAATATTTCATACGATGAATAGTGTTTTCAGTATAATGAATAGTGTTTTCAATACCCTCTGTTTCAAAAATTCAACTTTCTATTCATTTTAACCATTTTTCACCTATAAGCAACTAATTGCACTATATTACAAATATAATACTCAACTGTCAGCATTGACGAAATTACCATTTCGCCTTTTTAAGACAAAAATCCCCAAATTACCCTTTCCCGACACTTCCATATAGATTTTAATAAATCTTTTATAAACACAAAATATGCAAATAACTAATGTACCACTTTCAAACCTTGGATTTATATATCAAAAGGTGCACTAGTAAATTACAAAAATACTCTTTAGCTAAAATCCCAAGCTTTCCTCTTTTAAATCTAAATGATTACTCATGCATACTCGATTTCCCTAAAATTCAAACTCCAAATTTAAACCTTAAACTCGATCAAATGTGCACTTAGTAAGATTACCAATTTGGCCCTTTGACTAAGAATCTCCCAATTTCCCTTTCTAAATCCATTCAACTACATCGCATGACCAACATTCATTTAAATACAACTCCAACCCTTGGACATATTTTAAACTTTGAACTAGAATTATCTTTAGTCAAATTACCAAAATACCCTCCCAACTTGATATTTCTAAAATCATTTTCTTTTATATATAATTGTCTCCTATCTTCCTATATAATCATTTTTGCGTCTTACCTAAATCCTAATTTTGATTTCAACCCTTAAATTTCATTTTAAAATTTGAATTGAGGACACTTTCAAAGAAATTACCGAATTGCCCTTTGAGCTTAAAACCTCCAAAACCCTCCTCTCTTTTCATTTTATTTAGCTATTGTATGCATAATACTTCTATATTAATTCATATTCAAATTCTAGTTCAAACTAAGAGTTGATTTTGAAACCCTTTATCTGAAAAATTTCCAAATTGCCCCTAGGGCCTTTTCCTTTTCTTTCTCCTTCTTTCTTCTTTCCTTCTCCCTGTTTCTCTTTTTGCCCGTTGAACCTCAGCCATTTCGATCCCATTGCCTTGCTTCGCTCGATCTTGCACGCCAAGACAAGGAAAATCATCGCCACGTGTCACCACCACGAAGAACGCAGCGAGAATTTCCTTCCTCGCCATCATTGTTGCTCACGCAAGCACTATACACACGCCGATCGTGAATGGATCGAACCATCGCAAGGATCATCGCCGATCCGAAGTTAATCCACTCCTCGGCGTCCCTAAACATCTACCAAGCTCAATTGCACCTATAAATAGCAAGCCGAGCTTCCCATTTCACGTTTGTGTTGCACCGCCGCCGCCTTTCCACCAAATTCGCCCCAACCAAAGGATTTAATTGAGTTCGCGCCGCCATCTAGAGCGTTTAGTGACATCACCGAGCTACTGCCAAGAGCAATCGGCCGGAGAAAGCCATGCCGCCGCCATGAAGCCTCGCCGCTTCCTCTGTTTTGGCCGCCACGGCCTCACGTCGCCGCCACGACTCAAGCACTTCTCGAGCTCCAATAACGGCATGGTAAGGTTTCTAGATACTCCTCATGCTTGAGAGACCATCAATTTGTTTGATTACAAGAACAAACCGAAGTTCCTAATTTTGTTCTTTTGTCCGCCCGACCGCCGCCGCCTCCACAAATCCACTTCGATCCACCAATCCACCTCCAAAACATTCCTAGACATCCTAGCAACGAAAGCCCTAAGGTTAATTGCCCCAAAACCAAACCAATTGAAAAGCCCCAAATCGGGATGCTCAAGAACCCTAGAAATCACTATTCATCCCTTCCAGCTTTTGTTTTTCATCAAATTGAGGCCTTAGAGCCAAAATTGGCAAAAGGTTTCTATACGAAAGTTGTTCCAAATAATGTTTTATATCTAGATATGATTTTTCCAGATTTTTAAATTCATCCAGATTTCAAAACTTGAATTTAAACCTCTCTTTAGCTATTTAATAAATTACTATAAATAGGAAATATAATAAAAAAGTAAAATTGATATTTTTACTGTTCATAGGTAATATATACAAAATTTATAAAAATGTTTATATTTGAAGTTATTTTATAATACATGCCACCTTTAGATTTTACTTCTTTAAAACTTTATATGAACAAATTTCTTAAAATAAATGTGGTTATTCTTTCTAAATAAGTTAAAATCTACGTATGAGATTCATTACACCATTAATCTTAAAATAATTAATTATCCAACATGTCATGTAATAATTCCTTTTTATAAATACTTATCAAATCCAATTCTATAAAATAAAAAGAATGAGATTAATTTCAAAATTATAATAAAACCCTTTCTCAATATAATTGGTAATGATAATCCTGTTTTTAGGACAATGCTAAGAGATTTACAAAAAGCCAAAAATAGATTATTTCCTCCTTTAAGATTTTCTTCAAAAGTATATATATAAAGTTCAAATAAATGACCAAGCCATTTTAAACAATTAAACCTAATTAAAATAGGTTACTCCTAGTCTATAAAACCCAAACTATCTTAGAAACCCTTACCCAAGTCTAAACCTTACATAAAATGATAGCCACAAACTTGAACTGTTTCAAAAGAAGATTTCTATATTACATTCTAAAACTCTTTCATATAAAACCATATCTTCATTTTAGATCGTCCATAGCCATCATACCCGCTCTTCCATCCACATCCTCATATCTATTGCCCTCCAAATACCCAAACCCTTTCAAAAGAATATTTCAAGATAGCATCCGTAATCCTTTTTACTTGATTTAATTCGCTCTTTTTATCAAAACTTCGCGATCAATAGAAAAAGAAGATCAAGCTCTGAAGACTCGAGCTACCTGCTGGACGGAGATGATGATCAAGAAGAAGTTTAGTAACAACCAAAACTAAGGCAGGTTTCTATTCCCTTGATGCACATTGAAATCCTATTTAATTACTTATGTATGTATTACTTTTTAGTTATTATTCTATTGCCAAATTATCATTTCATGTGTTATAAAATGGTCATGTCAAGACACAAGAACCAAAAAGCTTACCTATTATTGATTAGCCCTATCCTTTGAAGCCTAGAATAGGTTTTGAAATATTTAAATTGAGTAGGATAAGTCAATCATTTGCCATGTGGATAAGTAGTATGGGATGCTTATCTGGACGTGGGAATGTTGCGAGAAAAGAATTTTATATGAGCCACCAGGTGTAGTGAGTATGAGGATTAGGCCAGAACTCTTGAGCCGGGAATATCCTTTGAGGATCCAATGCCCAGAAGGCTCAAGGGGATATATCCTTACAAGACTGCAATGGTACTGTTGTCGGAAGATGCAACTAGGCTATGCTCATATAAAAACTTGGGTATAATGAATGAGAATGACACAAACTACATCCATCCATGTAACCGCAAGACTACATGGGTAAAGTCGATAGGTCTGCAGGCTAATAACAAAATCATCGATGGACCCTACTTGGTATATGAAGTTGTGTCAAAATGGGTGATGCCTCTCTTATTCAATAAACTCATGCTTTTGAGAGAAGGTTGTGGTGTGTGGCGCCGCATAAAGCGGTAGAAGGTGGAGAATGGTGATAGTGTTATGGAGAGATGAAAATGTTTCAAACAGTTTATAAAAGTTCTTTTAAACCTTAAGTTCTTGAATCTATTGTATATTATTGCATTTACGTTCTGTATGAACCTTACTTCTTGTCGAATCCTCGATATCGTAAGTTAAGCTTCCTAATGGGAACTCGCAAGCATCTTGTTGGTACTTACCCACTATGTGGGAATAACCTATTTTCAGTCTTCCACTCCGATTTAATTTGAGAAATCTCCATGAGGAATTGAACAATTATGGCATTATCGGTTTCTAGAGTCTTAGTTTTAGAGAGCTTTTCCTATCCTCACAACTTGTGCAACAAAGGTAAGTGTACAAGAGAGGTCCGAGTTGTAATATTTTATGTAAAATGAATATCTCCTCATATAATAAAGTGAACTTTGTATCGCCTCCGCATTGTTGCATCCTCGGTGATTGTGCTTTTGAGGAACATTTTCCGGTAAGATTAACCGGGAATTGGGTCCCCTCAGATATGATCCCCGAATATCTAACTGAGCAATAGTAAGCATCTCTTATGTTCAAACAGTGGGTGATATTAACATAAGTTATACTAGGGTTGAGGGTTTATCAGTGGATGCATATATCGGACGAATCTATGCATTAGGCAGCACTAAATGACCATACGACATTTTCATCCACGTTGCAATTTTTGGCAAGGCTATAAAATTGGGATTCTAGGGAAAGACTTGCCTTCGAAGTAGTCGAGCCCTAGCGGTGCGTCAGCGGCGTCAAGAAATTCTCCTTCGGCGTCCGAACGATCTATCGTACGTAAAACGAGGAAAAACAACCAATAAATAACATATATAGCAATATAATTTTAAAAATTATACAAAAACTACAATAGGTAGATATGATTTTTATGAATTTTTAGAAACTTCAATCGCCGGAATCGGAGGTCAGATGAATTCCATATAAAAGATTGAAGTTTACGGCTTAAGGAAATTCTAGTAAATGGAAAACAACACTGTACCTCAGCCCATTAGTAGCCCAGGCTGACCATCTGGTCTTCACCGGATAAGAGAAGAATGGGGAAGGAAATTAGAGAGAGAAAGAGAAAGGAAGAGAGAGGGAGAGAGAGAGGAAAAGGGAAAGAGGGAGGAAGGAGGAAGGAGAGGGCGTTATTTTGGCGGCGGCATGAGGGAGCTCCAATGATGGCGACGGCCAGTGCATGCATGGCGATGAGGAGGCGGGATTTGTCAGGCGGCGCGGGAAGCGAGGCGAGCGGGGAGGAGGCTCAGCGGCCTTTGGTGGCCAAGGCAAGCAAGGCTACAAGGCTGAGCGCGACGGCGCGACGAGACCCGGGTTCAGGCGGCGTGAAGCGAGAACGGCGGCAAGAGTCTCCCGGCGGCGGCAAGACTAGGGTGGGCTAGGGCGGGCGGCCAGGAGCATCTAGGCAGCGTCCGGCTGCGCGAGGCGGCGGTTTCGGGAATGCGAGGCGGTGGCGAGTGGAGCTTCGCCGGGCGAGGTCGGCGATGGCGGTTCCAGTGGGTACCTCGGTGGCACGGCGATGACGACTTCCCTACTGCCGCTTGCTTTGGGACTTCAGTTATTGATTGATTTGGGCTGAGGAGGTGGGGAATTGGGATTGAGGGTTTGTGGTTTGGGTTGGCTTCGGGGCAAGGTTCGGTGATTTTCTTGCTGGTGCACACGGAGATGAAGTCTCCCGTACGTGGCTCGCGGCCGGTGGCCAGGTCGGTGAGCAGGACTGATAGGAACGGGAGGAAATCAAATCATGAATAATCATGAAGGGGATGAGAATGAAAGGAAAGGTAGAAAGATTGTCGGACCCCCCCTGGCGGAGGGAAGGTCCCACCTGTGCCTTACCTGTGCTAGTCCCTGGATCAGTAGCTAGCACACACAGATACAGAATTTGCATCACAGCCATAACGATTAATTTACATAACTTTACATTAGAGTGCGCCTCCTGGCGTGGTTACACAAGCTTGGCTCAAAGGCCTTACAAAAGCGGGAGTCTTAATTATACAACTGAAAACTTCAAAAAAAGAAAGCCGAGGCAGATCCCCACAGGCAGAGCTGGAGGAACGCAATCCTAGGCGTCGAGGTACTCTTCGTCTTGGATCCCGGCGGCGAATCCTTCGTCGTGGTACATCTCCTCCTCGGGGTTCCATTGCTGTTCGTCTCTTGCTCGTTGGAATGAGCAGCCCTGCATAAAAGGTGAGGGTGAGTATACTTTATACTCAACAAGCAAGGTTGACTACCATGCATCTAGGGCTTGACAAAGGAGAGTTAGGGGTTCTTTTTGTATAAAGCCAGTTTTACAAAATTTTACTTAAGGTTTTATAAAATGATTTAAAACGTGTTGAGAAAAACAAACGTTTGAATCAATTTCTTTGAAGTTCCGGCACCCACCGGTTTTTGCCCAACCTGGCTACTCACGGCACACACCGTGCAGACACCCTCATCGCTCACAGCACCCACTGTGAGGAGAAAATCAAAACACACGACCGCAATCGTGGTTTTCTTTTGAAACACCATTTTGAAAACAATAGAGAAGAAGTACCATTGAGGCAGCTCCCCGTCGTCCGTCCTTGACCGTGGACACGGCTATCATGATAGTTTTACACTCTGCAGAGGTCGCACGCTTTACCCATGAGAGGTGGTTTTTCCTAGAAATCACCTAAAGGAAAATGATCACCACAAGGTCTTTCACCACAACCTTCCCTTAGCTCGGTATTCCCACTAAGGTTTCCACACCAATGCCCCTCTTGTGCCGATAGGTTCCCTCTATGTACACACCTGGATACCCACTCCCAATCCACCAAGAAAGGTTCACTCTATGGACGTATCCAGATGCCCACTCCCTATTCCACCTGGAATGCCTGACTAAGAGTCCAAAGGGTACTCAACCAGGGCCCGCCCATACAGGCACTCAATGGTCGCACTGTTGTACTTAGCTCGTCTACCTCAAGGAATCGGTCCTTAGGGATCGGGGTGGTTCCCACACTAGACCCACATCTCGTGCTCGCTGCACCCACCTTGCATCTATCCACCCCGATCAGGTTTTGCAAAACATTTTTACCCGATAGCACCCACTATCTTAACGACACCCATGACAGCACCCACTGTCCTTTTAAATCAAGCATTTAGACAAGCATTTAATAATTGCAGATATCAGGAATGAACAACGGTTGAGTATTAAGCATTTCTAAGCATTATTGCAAAACCTAATTCAAGGGTGAAGTTTAATATTAGCAATTTTAATAATATAGGTAGCAAGGAGTATTTTAATGTAATAATTATTGATCGATGTTAACTAAGCAACTAAATGATTAGCATTTTTAGTTTTAAATATAAAATGCATTTTGTAAACTTCTAAGAAATTGAATTTCAAACCATAGGACACAAGGTTCAAGACTTGCCTTGCTCAAAGAAATTCTCGGTGATCTTCCTGGGATTCATCGCGAATCTATCGTCGTTAACACCTAATAACAAAATAACCAAAATGAACACACAATACCAAAATTAAATATGAAATGGTATGCATGTGAATGGATATGCATAAATATGACGAAGATACTTTAATCTGAAAATTGTATAAATTTTACTTGACTTCTTTTTATAAATTTGGAAATCCTATATTTCATATGGAATTTAATACATATACATATGTAGCAACATATTTCTTTTTAATTGGGAAATGAAGAAAATAAACTAATTCCTAAAATAGATGTTTATGTGATCATATTTCACCATTTTAAATTGCCAATTTATTTTTATTTATCAAAATCATTTAAGGTTAATTAATTTATGTATTTACCTTTATAAAAATAAAACTAAATCTAAATCATGTATTAATATGCATCAAATTATTTTAGTAATATTTTTAAATTAAACGTCACATTTTTGTGAGCTTTTATAATTTTATTGCATAATTTTTGAATTTATATTTTTAAAGATAGGATTTTAAAATTTTTATTTGATTTTAAATTGAAATGGGAAAAAACTAGGTGGGTCGGATACGTGGGCTCGGCACGGCCAGTGCGCTGCTTGGCGGCTGACACTACCACGCGACGGCTCATGGCATTAGCGTCTGGCGCATGGCGTGGCTGGCCAAGGGCGAAGCAGGCAGCGGGGCAAGCGGTGGGCGTGTGAAGTGGCGGTAAAATGGCGTGTTCGCCGCTGGTTGGTTTCACGAGGCGCTGGCAAGACGCTGCCACGGGCATGGGCGCGCGGCACATGGCGTGGTCTAAGCGGCAGCATGCATGAGGCAGCGGCTGGCCAACAAGGCAGCATCATGGGAGGCTTTCACGACGAAGGGCTCCACCACAAGGACCAGAAAGAGAGGAGCATGGAGGCGGCTCAAGCGTGGTGGATTCCCATGAAGTGAGCCACGCGGCAAGGGAAGGAGGGGAAAGAAGGAGGAGAGGGAGGAGGCTCGGTAGAGTTGACCGCCGAGGGCGACGGCGTGAGAGGCATGGGGCCGAGAAGAAGAGATGGCGGCAAGGCGTCACGGCCGAACGGCGGCGAGGAGAGGGCGTGGTTGGCGAGCAAGGGGTGAGGAAGTTCTGAGGGCCATGAGGGGAAGGGAGGACCGAGGCGGCGCGGCGTCGAGGCCGAGGCCCGGCGGAGAAAGGAGGTCGCCGTCGGGCCACGCCGATGATGGGGAGGGCATGGCAGTGGGAAGATGTCCTAGGAGGCTAAGGAGGAGAGGAGGGAGAAAAGGGGAAAATTACCCCGGTGGTGGCGGCGGCGCGGCGGCGGCGGCCCGGCAAGGGCACATGGCGATCTCCGGCTCAAGGACGGCCGAAATGAAAAACGGAGTGAGGAGTGAGAGGAGGAGGGTGTCGGAAGGAAATGGGCTAGGAGCTCACGGTGGAGAAATTGAGAGAGAGGCAAGGAGTGGGTTTGGGAAGAGAGCTGCCGGCCTGTGACCGACCGCCGAGGTAAGGGGGGTGAGGTGGCAACGGGAGAGAGAGTGAGGTGGAGGAGAGAGAGTGCCAGTGGGGCCCACTGGTCATAGAGAGAGAGGGAAAAGGAAAAGAGAAAAATGGGTAGGTAAAATAGGAATTTGTTTTAATCAACCTATTTAACTTGCAATTTTTAAAACCTTATTTAAACCAAATTCAAATTGTTGTTTTCAAAATGTAATTTTTGAAATTATACATTCTCAAATTATTATAATAAGTCCTTAGCAAACACTTTTGCATTTTGAACATTGTGAATGCAAAATTTTTAATTATGCCTTTTACTTGAAATGATGATCTCAAAAATTATTTTCTTTATGGGAATTAAGGTTTTCTTGAAACTTAAATAAATTATTTTATCTTGATAATTCAATTTATTGAAGGTTTTGCTTTTGCAAGATCTTAAAATCTTATTTAAAAACAAATATCTTTGCTGCTAAATTTGTTTTAAAAGCTAAGAAATCTCATTTGAACATCTTCTTCTATTTAGACAATCAAGTTATTTGATTAATAAGATAAAAATCTAATGTAACATACTTATTTTCAAAAAGTTTTAAATTTTAGCGAAATTCATTAAAATGCAATTGCATGATGCACGATGATTTTCAGTTTTTGAAAATAGGGATGTTACAAAGATAGAATTTTTCTTATATTATTAATTTATGAGAATGTGAAAATGTAAATATCGGAAATTTTGAATTGAGTTGTTTCTTTTAATAAAACTGAAAAATTCATTTTATTTGTTGCGATAAATAAGCAAAGTTTATTTATTTATTTATTTATTCATTTGGGTGTCACATACAACCTGTCGGAAGATGAATCATCCCACGACTACAATCCTTTGGACGATACCCCTATGGCCGAGTATAACACCGACAACGGAAGTCCCATAATAGGGTGGGGTGACGAACAATAGGACAGTTAGTTTGTTGTCAGCCCTTGTAATAATAAGATGTAACAGACGCATAATTTGCGGTGCTCTCTTGCTCTAGACTGTGTAATGGTTGAACCCGTTTATGGCAATTATCCTGAAAGGTTACTTCTATTATCTATGGAGGCAATGTAAAACCATTAATTGCTTAGCAATGCAATACATTTGTTCCATGAATGTAACTAAGTCGTCATTCCGTCTTATTTCATTTTTGTTTGATGTCGTAATATCTTTATGGTTGACATTACTTGCAGACAAGCAGACATGGATCCGTACCAATACGGTGGCTACCTTCGAGGCGATGTTCACGACCTCGATTGGCCATCGCCCTAGGGTGCTGCCTAGCCGCCGGCCAACATGGCTAGCGAGTTCGTCTCACAGCCATACGGCCAGCCGCAGTTCGGCCTTTCGTCTTTCCCGACATGGCCGTCAGAGGCTGGCATGCAGTCCAACGCATCGCAGCCTACGACCACGGCAACCGAGCAAGCCGCAGCTGGTTGAGGCCCCAGTTACACCGCCGAGGAGGACAACCTCCTCGTGTCAGGTTGGTTGAACACTACTCTCGACCCCATTATTGGCAACAACCAAAGTAGGGATGCGTACTGGGCAACAATTGACATGTACTTCCGTGAAAATCGAGACATTGCCCAGCCACGGAACAAAAAATCTTTGAGCATGCGATGGGCGGCAATTCAAAGGGAAGTGTCAAAATTCAGCTCCGCATATGACCAGATGTGCAGGTTGCATCCCAGTGGCAAGAATGAGCTTGACCTGGTAAGCTATGTACTTTGTTCTTGACAAGTTTTCCTTTTATATAAGATGTTGGCAATTCTTCATGTTTGCAGTTGGTTCAATGCAGAAATTATTTTCACAATGTACTGAAATGGGCTGGATTTGTAGAGCATTGAAATTGTTTATGCAATGTAATGCAATGCATTATGTTGTGTCACTTCACTGTCACTTTCATTGGATAATTTCAGGCACTTAAGAATTTTGCTGGAAAAAATGTGGCAATTTTTTTCTTGAATCTAGGTTGTGCAACTTTTGCAGTACTAAAAGTGCATAGTTTTGTAGAGTATGATTGAATCTGTGTTTTAGTGCATGCTAGAGATTGTTGAGTTGGGACTCAAAGAGGGCATGTACTTCGTTGTGTAGACCAAACTAATGAACCCTACACATATATGAAACCATGTTCTGAAGGTTATTGTTAATGGCATACTAGATTAACTTTGAGCCCAATGCTTGATGGTTGGTTATAGAACATCTATGAGTGATCTTTGGATTTCCCATGCTTTGCTTAGATATACACATGTATGTAACCGTGGAAGTACATCTCTGATACATAATTGTCTTTGTTGATCATGATACTTTACAACCTTGCCTTTCATGACTTCCCCAATTGCAGTGGAAGATGCTAAGTAGCTGTACAAATCCGACGAAGGGAAGGACTTCATTTTCATGCATTGCTGGAATGTACTCCACCATGAGGAAAAATGGAAGAGTATGTGCTCCACGAAGAAGGGCAACAAGAAGCAAAAGTCCATTGCCGGCTCTAGCCCCGGTATGTCGAAGACGGTACATGCGTCCACCGCAGCAGATGAAGCCGCCACTTCCGCTGTCCGTCCTATGGGGCGAAAGCAGGCAAAGGTCGATCAGGATGACACAATGAGACCGAAGTCGCAAGCGACCAACCTCAAGTTCGTGATCACACTAGATGACAAAGAAGGAAGCGTCAGATGCGAAGAGGTCTCAACTTCTGGAGCTGCTAGTAGCGGCAGAGGAGCGGAGCCAGCGCCTCACTGAGGAGGTGATTGCAAGCAGCAAGACACAGCTCCGATTGAAGGAGGAGCAGCTGGCCGTGGAGAAGGACAAGGCACGTGCTAAACTCATGGAGAAGGAATTGCAGTACATGAATATCGACATGACAAACATGTCCCAAGTGCAAAAGGAGTACTTCGAGAGGATGCAGAAAGACATCCTTGCTAGGTGCCCTCGTTCAGAGTGAAGGGCAGACTAATCTTGTGTTGTTGCCATGCCACCAAAAGCTTTGTTTGCAGCGCTGTGTTGTTAAACGGGAACACTGTGTTAAGTGGACTTGGTCTCCCTTTGATGATTGCTTATGTATGTTTGTACTGTGTTAAGTGGACTGGTTGTGCTGCTTATTTCAAGTATGTCTTAATGTTATCATCTATGTTACTTGATGGTTATATTCGCACAATGATTTGATGATAATGCATAATTCATGATTGGTAGACTTGAAAGGTGAAATACAATGACATACGAACATTGGAAGGTTTACATACTAAACACATAACACCATGCAACACTAACTTATTTTACGAACGACAGGGAAATTAGAACAACTAACAACACGGCTCGTAGGTACATGCGAGCATAAAATGGATACTACAGGCCTACTGGGCCCCGTGGATGTTCCAGACATGCTCGACAAGATCGGGCTACAGTTGATGGTGCGTCGACCTGTCACGGATTCTGACATGCATTGATATGACTTGGGCAACTGACGGAGTAGGGGCATGTGACGGCTCCACAAGGTTTCCCATCCACTCGTATGTGGAGGGCAGGGGCCCTAGATCCCTCTCATCTTCGATGATCATGTTGTGTAGAACGATACAGGTAGTCATGATATCGTGCAGAGTGGTTGTGTCCCAGTATCGGGACGGCCCACGAGTTACGTGGAACCTAGCCTGCAGCACCCCAAAGGCGCGCTCGACGTCTTTCCGACACCTTTCTTGCTCTTGAGCGAAATGCTTTCGCTTGTTACCTTGAGGCGCCAGTATAGTCTTGACGAAAGTGACCCACTCCGAATAGATCCCATTGGCATGATAGTGCCCCTTGTCGTAAGCATGGCCATTCACGGTGAAATTAACCACAGGCGCCACGCCCACGGACAACCTGTCAAAAAGAGGAGAGCGCTGCAGGACATTAATATCATTGTTAGACCCAGGGACACCGAAGAAGACGTGCCATATCCATAGGTCATACGAGGCTACTGCCTCCAACATGATGGTTGGGCCACCTGCACGCCCCGTGTACTGGCCGGCCCAAGCGGTTGGGCAGTTCTTCCATTGCTAGTGCATGCAGTCGATGCTTCCCAGCATCCCCGGGAAGCCACGCTGCTCACCGACCACAAGGAGCCTAGCGGTGTCCTCGGCCGTAGGGGCTCTCAGGTACTGCTCCCCAAATATCTCTACTATGGCCCGCACAAAACGACGGGTGCTTAGGAACACCGTGCTCTCAGCTATACGGAGGTACTCATCCATAGCATCGGCTGCCATTTCGTATGCGATGGTATGGAAGGCAGCCGTTATCTTCTGCAGGGAGGAGAGACCGAGCTTCCCAGCTGCGTTACGCTTTTGACGAAAGTAGTCGTCGTGGTTCTCGACTGCCTGCACAATGCGCACGAAAAGAGAGCGCCTCATGCGAAACCTGCACCAAGTGTTGAACGCGTTAATGCGTCCTTCCAACGATAATATGTGGTAAAACACTGAAATTTATTACCTTCTGCGGAACACATGGTCTGGGCATACCGGGTTTTCCGCGAAGTAGTCCTCATACAGTCGAGCATGGCCATCTAGTCTATCGCGATGCACCACGTGCCTTCCCGGAGCGGACCCTGAACGACTCCGAGAATGGCCCCCATCCAGCTTCCTCTGTTCCTGCCACATGATCTCGAATGCGGTCATGTCGTCCTCATCCGACTCCTCATTCCACTGGAGAATGGCCTCTCTAATGATCTGCCTTTGTGCCCTACCCGTGATGCAATGGAAGTCATCCATTTGGGACGGTGTGGAAGTAAGAGGAGGCAGGGTACCCCTTATATTGCTCGGGTGGCTTCTAGAGGAAGGAACGCAGGGTGGCTTCTAGAGGAAAGAACGTAGGCACTGTGCGGGCTTCCTTCCAGGGGAAGGAAGACGGGAAGCTTCTCACATAAGAAATCAAAGTATGCTGTGCACGGTTACTTACATGGAACGCCACCTGTTTTGATTAGGACGGATGACATGTGACGGTACGTCTAATATTAGCCAGCTCTATCATTTATTAATTTGATAAGTCCGTGGATTCAAGTAGTACGTACTACAATAGTAGAAATATGCGTACGGCATTTCTCGTGTACAAAATACAGAAATGTCATATGGCGGTTACCAAAAATGAGTTTTATATTATAGAGGCTGAGACATTTGGAGTCTTTAGTGGAGGGAATATAAAGAGAGGCTGGTGATAAATATAGAGATGGAAGCAATAGTAACTTTAGAGACTGAATTAATGTGAGAAGAGAAAGAAGGGAGAAGAAGAGAGAGAGAGGAGGAAGAGGAAGAAAGGGATGGCAAATGGGTTCCACAACAGAAAAATGATTTAAAAAAAATAAAATATTCATATGTGCAGCCTAGGTGGTAATATCATTCCACGTGAGTAGCCTAATGGCAAAACCGTCCTGAAAACCACCTGCAAGGTTATTTGCACTACTTTATATACTTGTGAGATAGAAATACCTTGTTCTCTAGGCTATGGGGTTAAACACATCAACATACACTAGGTTGATGGGATGAATAGTAAAATAGTATTATGAATAGAATATAAATAGTAAAATAAGGTTAGAAAATAGTTTCAATATTACACGTGCTCTCATGGAATGGATCTTTCTTCTACCTCTAATGGAATGGCAGGAATCATGTCGTATTTGCTAAAAAAAAAAAGTTAATTTCCAAGCACTCTAGTTGAAGAAGTCATGATGCCTGCCTATTCCAAGCGTTTGGCCTGCTGGTCAGCATACATGGTGACGCTGCCTGTTTTATATAGGCGGCCACGCCAAACTTGGCGGTGTACACGAACTGTTTCGTATGGGCCTGTTTGGTTGATGACTAAGTTTGCCTAGCATAACTTTAGTAGTTTGCCACACATATGGCGTGACTAACTCAGCTATTGTTAGGAGATGTTTGGTTTCTAGCCACAACTAACATTAGGCTACTCAAAAAGTTGCGGCACATGTTTGGTTGCCTAGAGAAAAAATTGACTAAGTTAGGGTAGGCATTTCATCAAGCATATACAATGCATCAATCATGGAGCATGGAGTAACAAAAAATCATCGAGCTCCTCTTTACCTCTCGATTCGAACTCGACGACAAGCCTCGCGGGAGGCCAAGGTCATGCTCCCCCAATCCCGATTCCTCCTCGACGACGAGGAGGGCGTGGCGACCCGCGAGGGTGAGACCTAGCGCCACCACGCCACCGTCTCGCCGCGCGTTCGTCTGCTGCCGCTGCCGCCGTCTGGGCCTTCCTCGTCGCGTTGCCAAGACCGCCATGCCGCCGTCTGGCTGGCCGTCGCGTTCTTGCTGCCGCCGCCGCCTGCCAGGCTAGGCTCGCCCGCCGCCGCCGCTGCCGTCGTCTGGCCGTCCTCGCCAGCTGCCGCCGCCGCCGTCTGGGCCGCCCTCGTCGCATTGTCCGCGCCGTTGTCTTGGCCGTTCCCGAGCTCGACACGTTGCCGGCCGCCGTGGACACGTTGTGGCGTGGAAGTGTGGCGGTGGATTTCACCGCCTCAGCATAGGCGAAATTTGCTGTGGAGAATGGTAGCTAGTCTGCCTAACTTGTTGTGGCACGCCGCAAGTTAGCCCTAAACTAAACAACAACCTAAGCACCTGTGGCACGTCTAAGTTTATTTGTGGCTAGCTTAGACAAGCAACCAAACAGGCCCCGTAGAGGTGATTTAGGTTATCTTTAGCAATCACTCTATTTTCCTCAACCTATTTTTTAATCTTATCACTATTAGCATCCCTTATCACATATTTTCTCCCCCACTATTTACTATATTTTCTCCTCCACTATCACTATTTACCGTTCTATTTCTCAACCCAACCTAGCACCCTATTTTGCCCAGTAATAGGGTTGAGAAAACGAGACATTGTTGGACGTACATGCCTTCACGCCAAGGTTTTAGATGGTAGCAATAGCGATCCAAGATGGCATCATTCCAACCCATGCTGCAATCGTTGCATTTTCTGCCATTCATTATATATACTAAAACCATTTCGCCGAGGATGTTGCCATCGCTGGAAATTTTGAAACGGGTGAAAATTCTGTCAAGCAGGCGGTATTTGTCCTAAGAACCTGACATAATATGACAATAAGCTTAGCAGCAGTTCATTCCTTCACCATGAATCCATGATCATGAACGCATAACGCGAATCGACCAAGAACCAACCACAATACCCATCCAAGAGATTCATGGCATAATACTAGTAACTAGCTAGCACTGATCCAAGGACGCCTGCGGCCTGCCTCAGACGCCGGTGGATCCGAACCCGCCGTCGCCCCTGACGGTGGCGTCGAGGTCGTCCACCTCGGCGACCTCCGGCGTCGCGATCCTCTCCAGGATCATCTGCGCGATCCGGTCCCCGGCCTTCACCGCGAAGTCGGCGTCCGAGTGGTTGAAGAGGACCACGCCGACGGGGCCACGGTAGTCCGCGTCGATCACGCCGGCGCCCACGTCAATGGAGTGCTTCCAGGCCAGCCCCGACCGCGGCGCTGCGCACACACACAGCCACGCATTTCATCGAGCACGTCGAGGGCGGGCAGAAATCAAGCACCAGGAAGAGGTAGATTGGATTAGGGGGCTCACCGATCCGCGCGTAGGTGCCCTCGGGGACGGCCACGCTGAGGTCCGTGGGCACCAGCGCTTTCCCCCTCGCCGGCACCACCGTCTCCACCGCGCTGACACGGCACAGCAGGCAGAGAGATCCATGTTGAATCTCTTGAAAGTTCAGACGCACGCCCGTGCCAATAGCGACACTAGGTACTGTGGGAGGGCTCTTGAGACACGTACCTGGACAGGTCGTAGCCGGCGGCGAGAGCGGAGCCGCGGGAGGGCAGGACGGCGTTGGCGGAAAGCTTCTTGACCTTGAGCAGCAGCGGCGAGAGCTTGGCAACCTTCTGCGCGGGCTCCTGGACAGAGTCGGTGCCATTGGTGGCGGCGGCCATTGCTGCGGTCGTGAGGGCTCTTGGGAAGCGGCGGCGGTGGGGGAGATGTTGGAACCGAAGAGGAGGAGTACCGAGAGGAATAAATAGGGAGGAGGGGAAGAGGCGGGAACGGATGGCGCCAACGCGGACCATTCCCGCCATCGCCTCATCTTTCCTCTTGTTTAGGTAATTAACCTCTCTTACTCTGTGCACTGTGGCTACACTGGTATATTGGCTAGGGCAATATGAAACCATAACTTGCGACCACACAAGTTAGACAACCATAGCTAATTAGCATATTGTTTATTTCGCTAGAGTATAGCCTTCTGTCCCATCTGTCATAGATCTATTTTCTAACTAAGTTTTGTCACAAGAGTGGTGTTCATTTTGAATATCACAAAAATTGTGGCACACCATACTTGTGACATAAAACTACGGTAAAGTATGGTAACGAACAAAACTATGGTAAAATCTTCTTTTAAATAGGATGGCAATCCAATCGAGTATCTCTAGGTACAACAATTTCGGACCTGAATATGAAAAAAGGGAGAAGGTAGCGCCGTCACGCTAGCGTGTTTGGGGGAGAGTGATAGAGATGGTCAAGGAGAGATGAGAGGTAAGGGCTATGGAGAGTTGAGACTCAAGGCGGGGAGGGGGGCTGAGGGAGTGGTAGTGGGGTGGGAGATGGGGACTAGGGTTTAAGAGAGAGAGAGGGGCTTGGTGGGGTTGTCGGTAGGCCTTGAGGGTCGGTTGAATGGGAGGAGAGGGTTGAGGGTGTGAAGGTTTGGGCTGGGCTAGAGGGGTGGGGGTGATGGGATGGGTTGGGCCGTGGTTTTTCTTTTTTTAAAAAAAATATTTTGGGTATCCTATTGTATAAAGTGGTACTCGAATCCAAAATTTAACCTATGAGCCTGAGGTGAGATCCAAATCTAGACTCATGAGCATTTTTTGTCATCACTAACTCTTGAATTGACTCAAGTTTTCGTTGAGTGTACTTGAAGTCACCCAAGTCTCATACATTGGAGCACATAAAATTTTAATTTTGGTTTCAAATAGATGAGTCAAGTTTATCTAACATTAAGGATTGTTGAAATCTTTTTTGAATATCTAAAAGTCATTCTTGAAAGATCTTAAAATCGGTCAAACCGAATGTTCGATTTTCTTAAAGCTGTTTTTTAAACTCTAGAGCATCTCCAACAATGGCCCTATACAAGGTCCTAAATTTGAATTTAGGGCTTTTACCAAAAAAATGAACTCCAACAAGGGGTCCTATATTTTAAAAACGTCTCAAAATAGGATAGGACCTCAAGAAGAGTTCCTAAATATAGGAACTCATCTACCGAGCCCTAAAATTTTTTTAGTTATATTTTAAGATAAGGCTCATTGTTGGAGTTCCTTAAATCCCTAAAAAAGAGATAGACATGTGTACAGGTCCTCTAATTTAGGACTATTGTTGGAGTTGCTAATCACTTTTGATCATAATAATTTTTAGAGAGTATCTAAAATAATTTATAGGGCTCTATTTTTAGCCCCCATTGTTGAAGATGCTCTAAACCCAAGTTACAGGCATACAAAACGGGTGTGATGCCGTTGACCTCTCAAGCTGTGTCACACAGCTCGCACGAACCCAGGCTGCGTCCACCTGAGAATGGGGAAAAGAGAGACCGAAAAATAATACTCCAATTTGCGTTGCGCTAGCGCTAATGGGGAAAAAAAAGTTGAGTTGATAAAAAAAGAGAGATTGTCGCGCCAGGTAGGGGTCGAACCTACGGCCTTCTGCTTAGGAAACAGACGCTCTATCCACTGAGCTACAGGCGCACTTGGAAACCAAGCTCATAACTAACCTACATATCTGGTTGGTTACTCCCGCCTTCGTACAGGTGCTGTAGCAGCCTGTGCTAACTAATCGATCCGAGCAATTTATTTATTGGAAAAGGTAGAGTTTAGGGTTAGGGATTAGGGTGCCAACTTGGAACTGAACTTTCGCATTCACCCTATTTTAATCCCTGAACTTTAAACCAGATTAACTCTGTCCTCGAAGTATCAAAACCGAAATAAAATGGGTGTCCTCTTTAGCTTATCTTATTTTCTTATCTTCTTATTTACTTCGAAACTGAATTTCGAGAGCTTCCCAAAATAGTTTGGAAAGTCCGATATGCCTCATTTGAATCATATATAAGAGCTTTGAGACGTGATTTCGAGATAGAAAAAAAAGAAACCGCAAAAGTTTTGACTTTTTGATTTGGTGATAAGAAGATAAGGTAAAGAGAATAACCCGTAAGTTGGTCCCTTCACGGGTCAAATAGTGGTTTGGGATGGTTTTCGCTGATGTGATGTTAAACGTGGCGAGTTTGGGTGATGTGGTATATACGTGGCTGAACATGTCGATCCCCTCTCTTTTCTTCCCTCATCCACGTAGATGCCAAAATAAGGTAAAACTGCCCACATAGACGCCACATCAGTGGAAAGCCCTCAAAACCACCGTGTTGACTAGTCAAGAGACCAAGTTAATTTGGTTTTAATACTTCAAAGACCGAGTTAACCCAATTTTGAAGTTTAGGGACAAAAATGGGATGAAAGCGAAAGTTTAGGACCAAATCACTACATTTTTTAGCTATTTGTTATACAAATTAATTAGCCTTTTCTGGAATATCTTAAAACCTCGTGCTCACAATGCCCAGAGCCCAATTAAACTAACCATTCTGAATTTTCTAAGCTCTTAGAGTAAGGTCAGCTGTCTCTATTTGCATGCTCTATCATTGTTGCTACCCTGCTTCAGTCTCTATATCTATCCAGCAGAGTCTCTATGTCAGTCTCTAAATTTAGATATTCTCTCTCCGAGTCTCTATATTTGGAGATTCTCTCTTGTCTCTATATTTTTTGAGGATAGAGACTCTACTGGATAGAATAAAAATATAAGAAATGAATAGTGGTTTAGAGAATGGATATAGAGATCCGAATTTAGAAAAGCTGCTAGTGATGCTCTTAAAGACAAGCAGTCTAGCCATTTCAACCATTTATCCTAAGCTAAAAAGAAGCGGAGAAGCATCTTGGTGCGTTTAGCCAGCTGGTGACTCTCGTAGCTTTTCCATCTTTAAAAGATGATGCGATCGAATTTCAGTCTCACATTTGATCCGTAAAACATATGCGAAAAGAAAACCACCTTCAATGGACATATGGAGAACCACTGTCCGCTCTCGGCAAGATGTAGGGTGGGTTTCTTTTCGGCTTATCTTGTCTAGCTTATTTGACTTATCTCGTAGTTTCGAGAATTTTTCGAGATAGCCTCGAGAGCCGGTTGACGTTTGTGTTTAGAGTTTAGGGAGCTTTTAAACACATTTACGAGATAAAAAAAATAGACTAAAAAATTAATAAAAAAGTGAGATAAGTCAAATAATACACGAGATAAGTCAAATAAGCTGACTTATCTCGTGTCTTATTTGACTTATCTTATTTTTTAATTAATTTTTGAGTTCGTTCTTTTTTTATCTCATAGGCGTGTTTAAAAGCTCCCTAAACCCTAAACACAAAGCCTAACCGGCTCTTGAGACTATCTCGGAAAATCTCAAAGCTACGAGATAAGTCAAATAAGCTGGATAAGATAAACTGATGAAAGTGCATCTAGGCACATAAGTGATTTTGGTGATTAATGACAAACACATATAATGACAACTATTTGTAAATGATAAATTTGTGTAAATGCTTGGCTAAGAAATTGTTTAGTGACAAACATCTAATATGATTGTGTTGCTATGAGACTAACATGTTTATTGCTAAGTTGAACATTAGTCTCATCTATTTAGAGGAAATCATATATGTCAAGTGGACAATCTATCCATCCTAACAAGGTAAGTCTCACATATACAAATGGGATGGGTAAGCAAAAATGAGGTATACAATCTCCGCAATCTTCTATATATCTATATTTATTATTGCATTCCTCTTGTGCAAGTGCATAGTGAGTTCCAAGTAACATATTGATTATATATGCACATTGGTTGATGTCATATCTATTTGCGCATATATATATCTACTTGAGTTCAATATATGTCTTGCTCCTAGTATACATGTCTTAACTAGAGTTAAATTTCACATTGCTATGACTTGACTTGGTGCATGCATGCTTTACTTGTATATCTTCTTATGCACATCACTTAGTGGAGTTTAATCTAAATGTTCCACAACTTCACTCTAGCTTAAATATTATTTGCACGTGTATAATTCTTATATATTCTATCATGTGCTTTATTTTAGTGAAGATTGTGGTACTTGCTATGGTTTAGTTGATTTATCATATTGGCAATTATCTTCCTAGTGCATCTAGCTCTATTACATATTTATCATGATGCACCTAGTAGAGATCTTTTCCATGTCAAGTGTTTCCGTTTAATATTGTGCTTATTTATATGAAACACTTATTGTACTTAATTGCTCACAAATATCAATCGATTCATATCTATTGAGCTTTTGGACTAATGCCTTTCATGAGTATGTGTGATGACCAAGGCATGTTAAAGGATGACGGTTAAACCAAGCTCAACAAGACGGCGGTGTCACCAAGAGTTGAAGACTAAGTCAAGATCAATTTGGCGTGGAAATCATCGGGAAGGATGATTGTAGCAGATCGAAGGCCAAGAGGAAGGGGGGGTGAATTGGACCAAATTTTATTTTTATTTCGAGTGACTACTTAGGCAAAGTTAAAGGAACCACCTAGCTAACCATCCTAAAATCAATCTACCACTAGTACGTGCGCATCACACAGAAGATAAATTCTTGCAGAAAGTAAATTGCGGGAAAAGTAAATATGGACAGGATATTTTTTCCCAAGGTTCGGAGACAAACTCCTACTCCCCGTTGAGGCAAGTCTTTGACAAACAAAGACCGGCTCCCCCTCGAGCCTTCCGCCTCGCTTCCACTCGCGGTAACCCTTCACCAAGCGGCAAGGTGGGCTCCGAACCTTTCACAAGCGCTTGAGAGCTCCCACAAGCACCTTGGCGAGCTCCTCAAGCCAACACCTCCACCGACACACGGTGGCTCACCTCCGACACCAACACAAGGTGGGAGGTCTCTCCACCGACACACGGTGGGCAAACCCTACCACCGACACACGATGGCTTGACGAAGATGAATCGGTGAAGTTCTTCACGCCGGCGACGGATTCCGAGGAGTACAACCGAGAAGCACACCTTCACCAACACCACTCACACACACATGGGGACCTAAACCCTAGCCACCATGGGAGAGCTCTTGGACCTTGAGCAAAGAGGAGATTTGATCCCGGGTCTCTCACCCGTCCCCTGTGGGGAACAGACGCTTAAATACCCCACTCACCTGGAGCACTCGAGAATGAGCCGAACCGACCGGATACACTCACAGCCCGGACAGTCTGGCCCCTTTGGCCGGACAGTCCGGCAACCAGATCTCAATCTCCACCAAGAACCGGCGGTCAAACTCACCCCGGACACTCAGTCCGGACAGTCCGACCTAACGGTCCGGGGCAAGGCAAAACTTCCCTGTACAAACCACGGACAGATACTCAACGAGACAGGGAGACTCTCACCTAGGTCGGACAGATCCACCTTGACATCCGGAGAACCGCAGCATCCTGTCGAAACCATGCCAAAACCTTGGCGAGGGGCAGACTGTCTGCCACGCACAACCTCCTCGACCAAACCGCAATGACCCAACCTAGGCCGGACTGTCTGCCCCAAGTCCGGACTGTGGGACCACTCAAGACATCCTCCTCGACCAAACCGCAATGACCTTGGTTTAGGCCGGACTGTCCGCCCCCTGCCCGGACTGTCTGCCCTCCTATGTCCACATGGCCTAAAGCCTTAGCAACCCTACATCACTTCTATGCAACTCACACTAGAAGAGAAGGAGGAACACCTAGAAATACACAAGGAGGGGAAAAACCGACTCTGCAACTTCTCTAAACACTCCACGCCGACGAACGGCGACCAACAAACTCCCTAGACAAGAAACAGACACACCTGCTAGCCCTAGGGACCACCGCACAGAGAAGGGATAGAGAGGAACGCGACGGTTGTGCTCTGGGAAACCCTGCAGCCAAAGAGAATAAATCACCGTAGCATCTAAATTAAGTCAACAACTCACCCAAGAATTTAAAAGAACTATAAATAAAGGTCCTTATTCTTGAGAGTCATCGCCATCAGAAGAACAATGCTTGAGGGGTCCATGAAAACCGAGATTTCCCCATTTGAGAGTAAAGCGCATTAATCACCAAAACAAAATTTTGAAGACCATGGGAGCTTGATACTTACAATGATCAAATCAAAGTTGATAGGACGAGAGTCTCATGAGGTGCATCGAGTCAAGTTGGACAAGGTGAAGACGTCATCAATCTTTTAGGGAAGGTCATCATACAAAATGAGGAAAAAGACGGCAAGTGACTATCCTAGACTTGTATTATCTTTAATTTAATTTGAATCTAAGGATTGCCGTACTATTAAGAGGGATGCGATGAAGAATGACTTCTAGATGTGTCAAGTGCTCAAATGATCCATCCTAGTGAAACCTAGAGAGGGTGTGGTGTTGGTGGTGTCGGAATGTGAGAGTTGTAGGTCTCCTTTGCCTTCTTTGTGAATTCTGTGTTTATCCCTTGGGATTTGAGGTGTGAGACCTTATTTGTTGTTTAGCTCTCGTTCTTAACTTTCCAAAGAGCCCAAGATCACCCAAAACGGAGTCCGGGGTCAAAAGATATGCCTATTTTCGTCGGGGTGTGCAGTGGCTGTTTTCAGGCCTCGGACAGTCCGACCCTAACCTCAGACAATCAGACCCTCTGACAGACCGACTGCTGATTCATGGCCCATTGTTTGAAAAATAATTACTCGGACAGTCCGACCCTAATCCTCGGACAGTCCGACCCTGTTTACTTCGTGAGACTTCCAAACTTCACCCCATCATTTAAAATGCAAGTTTGACCGTTGACCAAAGGTTTTCAACTAAAAGATTAGGACATCCGACCTAAACCTCAGACAATCCAACTGCTCAGAATAAATGATCCATGAAGTCGCTCCTATTTAAAAGCCTCCCTCTCCAAATAGCCGTTGCTAAGGCTGTGTGAAGCACCTGCCCTTGTTCTTGAGGCCCCATAGCACCCCTCCACTCTAGATCTTAGTGATCCCCTTTTTGAGAAAGGGTTGGAAAGAGTTGGGAAGAGGGATTGAGTGATAATTGAAAAAAAAGGTAGGGAGGTGATTCCTTTGTGGAATTAGTGTGTTCTTGAGCCCTAGTGACCCCTCCACTCTTCGATCTAGGTGATCCCCTTAGGAAGAAGGGTTGGGAAGAGTTGGGAGGAGGTGTGAGTGTGAATTGAGCAAAAGTTGATCTTTGAGTACTTGAGTTCATCTCCAAGTTCGTTCTTCGTGGCATTTGTTACTCTTGGAGGTTGAGGACTCCTAGACGGCTAGGAGTTGGTCACGAGCCACCTAGCTTTGTGTGGTGAGACGTGTCAAGTTTGTGAAGGCTTGATTTCGCCTCCGCAAGGGAAGAAATCAAAGGAGTGAAGCCGGCGAGTGTATTGTGCAACACCGGTGAGGAAAGGGTTGAAAAAGACCCCGGCTCAAGTATAACCGAGCCGCCTCAACGGAGACGTAGGATCCCCTCAAGGATCCGAACTTCGGGAACAAACATCATAGCGTCTCCATCTTCATTTCGGTTTTATCTCTTTCACATTCTAGCTTGAATTACTTGCTTATATTACAATTGAATTGATTATCTTGTCTTGTGTGATACTACTTCCGCAATTAACTCTGTTTATTGTCTTAGAAATTAAAATCGCCTATTCACCCCCCTCTAGGCGACATCCCGATCCTTTCAACCGAAAAGAACCCAACCATAACCAACAATCGAACCTATTATCACAACACTTTTTCTTTGACTTAACGTCGCATCGGGTCATGAAATAAGTTCTTGAACTTGCATTGCATCAGGTCAGAAAATAACTCGTGAAGTGTAAACTTATCTACACATCTGAGATGACCCTACGACGTATTGATACAGTCAGCACACTTGCATTGATAATGATAATGATGGAAGATGGCATTGCTGATGGTAATGATGGAAGCAAGCGTAAGTCGTCGTGGACGTTGATCATCACAAACAGATTGGATTGACACAAGAAAACAACTCCACACAGGATAAAACGGATGTAAATATGTTTATGTCGAAAGAAATTTCATCTGAAAATAAATGCCTCGTTTTATCCCTCTTATAAAACTGCCAGATCGCTCATAGAATAGCTGTGCGATAGCTAATTCAGAAACATGACAAATGTTTATACCAGAAGGCTAACAAGGTGGTTACAACATCACAAAAACTCTGCAATATTTTGATCATTTCCATTTTTCCCCCAACATCTTTAGATCTTCCAAAACAACGGAGGCAGCATTGCGGCCTGGCGCACCCATCACCCCACCCCCTGGATGTGCACCGCTGCCACAGAGGTACAACCCCTTCACAGGGGTTCTGTAGTCCGACCTGTATGGCGCAAAGTGCAAACATGTTAGCCATGGCACAAAGTCAGGACATCGAAGTATCTAATCTCGAAGAGTTAAATATTGCCAAGTAGAACAAGGGGAGTTAAAGCAACTATGCATGTTAAGAGTCCCAGCCATACCATCCCTTGGTGGGCCTCATAAGGAAAAGAGATTCCAAGCCCATTGCACCGTGAAAGATGTTGCCTCCTGAAATGCAAATCATCCCGTTTAGCAAAGTTTTCAGCTGGTAAATCAAACGAGGCAAAAGGACGTCTGCACGACTAGCAAAAAACTGTGTAAAGAGATTGCCTGTTAGGCCAAACTCCCTTTCAAGATCAGGTGGGGTCAGCATATCATAGCCAACCACTGATGAGCTAAAACCAGGTGCATATTCATCGATCAAGGAAAAGCATCTTTCAGCAAAGGATTTCTGAAAGTTGGTATAGAACAAAATGGTCAATGGTCAGTAGGCAAGCCCAGATTCAGAAAAATGATTCTCTCAACAGAAAGTAACAGATGGCAGTGCTTAAGGGCATCATCATATATTCATAATCATCTACTCTTTTCAAGCCTGGGTAAACAATATAAATGGAACAATATACAGTGGCAACCTGTGTGAGCCACAGCGAGGTGAAAGAGATAAACTGAGAGTACATTATCAAATCAATATATAAGAGGGGCTAACTTACCCTAACACTAGAATCCTGCCAGCTGCCTTCTGAAAGTTTGTATGGTGTGTACTGAACAAAAAGATTAATAACATGCTGACCTATTTGAAGGATAAAATAAATGATAATATTTGAGTCAGTCCATGACTCCATGTAAAGCATATACACAATATAATTTACATAGATACATCCAAAATAACCTTGAACACATGAATTATAATTGCAAATATAATTTTACATAAAATAGACCTTAATACCTTATATATGTCTCTTGCTCTAAAGGGACAAGGAGAGATGCCATGATAGCAGGTTTACGCAATTGCAGATTTGCAGTGATGGGGGAGCAAAAAAATTGGTGTACCTGGCGGAGAGATGGTCTTATCCAAGACAGAAGGAATTGTCATTTCTATAACAGGCCTTGTGGAGGAGACACCACCTGCAGCTTCCTTGTACGCTATATCAATTTCCTCCATGCTGAAGTAAAGTTCCATGTTGAAAGATAATTAAGGATTAAGTATGAAAATAACAGTAGACCTTTTACAAAAAAAATAGCTCCATATAATAAAATAAGAGGCCAGATCATCTTGCTTTTTCCTTAAAGAATTAAGGAATACTGGAATAGTCTACAGCTGGGAGATCCCATATAACATGATTACCATTAGCAAGCAAGATCAGGTTATGCTGTTTATCATCATAAGATAATAATGATCAATGAAAAACGTTACTACTTCAATACATACACATATAGGTCATCAAATTGGTGCATAGATTTATGACGACAAGCACAAGCACAAGCACTATACTAAAAACAACATAGCAGTGATACTGTTCAATAAAGAGACCTACTCATTTCGAAAAACCTAAGCTGTACTGTACAGGAGTAGGATAGTGTCTTGCACATTTTTGCTGTCCACAGTTATGCAGAGGAAAGATTTAAACATATGAAATTCTCAATATAATAATATGCCACATATAAGTTGTTATCGAAGTAGGACATGTTCGTTAGCATTAGTTATCTACCTCTCAGACCCAATGTGTATGGTGCCCATGTGCTCTGGACCACCTTCAGGGTCGATAGCTTTGCAACAATGAAACTGCGGCAACCTGTCAACAGCCACATTAATCTTCGTTGTTGCCTGCTCTCCACAGAATTCATAGTATATTGTTAGCAATCAATATAACAACTAAGTCATTAGCTCTTAAAAGCTTGAAGGCTTGAATACAAAATAATGGCATGAATAGACTCTCCGATTCCATTTCAAAGATCTACAGCAGTAGTAGCACCACTCTTGACAACCTCTACATACAATTTTTAGCTACAAATATAACCTTGACGTATTTTCCCAAAATCATAACAAGTTTTTACTCGAGAGAACTTTGGCCTCCATGCTAATACAAAAAAGGATAATGGAATAACTATAAATGTAAAGTGAATAAGGACAACATTCATGTAGTTTCTCACTTTCTTAATTAAAATACTAGTCTGGTGCCTGTGCTTCACGACGAGGAAGAACTCTAAAAAAAATATCTGGCGCCTCTTCACCAAATCAAAAAACTCGGGATAAAAACAAAAGAAAACCAGGGGTCTATGCGTGAATTTAAAAAACTCGGTGGACAGAAACATAATTAAAACAAGGGCCAATATGGGATAGCACATGATGGGTAATTTTAGTGCCAGTGGAGGAAGACTTTATGAGATGGCGTATGGTAGGTAATTTTAGCGAAGTGTGACACCACTAATAATCAATCACCACAAAAGACTTTTTAATAGTAGAGATGCTTGTATGTAAGTTCTTACAGAGCTATAATCTGCTGTCTTAATAGCAGAGAGGAAGTCCTCTGGAAGAATGTTGGCAGGCACTAGGTCCTGCAAAAGAAACCAAATATCAGTGTGGAAAAGATTTGCTTAACCATGATGCGAAATTACTACTAGATATTCACAATATTACATATTCAGAGTAGTTTTTACCACAAATGTTTTATATGGAGTGGCATTTGACAAAACAACTGATGAATGCACCTCTGATCCATCAGCCAAAGCTACCTACAAATTTCCAATATCTCAAGAGGTTGAAAGCAATAAAATATGCACATATTTATTAGTTAATCAAAGTACTTACCCCTTGTACCATTCCAGTACTTTCATCAACCATTACTTGGGAAACCTAAACGGGAATACTGGAGCAAGTGAGGCAAGAAACTTAAGACGGAAAATTGGGCACAAAAATATATTATGCCACCACATTGTAAATGAATTTTCCTGTGGAAAATCCAGTAAACCGTTGTGAAATAAATAGGCATGTTTATTTTATTCTTCTGATATTCAAATCATTTGCTCTGCCAAAGAGAAACCTAACAAATCAAAGAGGCAATATCATGGCATAAGAAGAGAAAAGGAACCTCCGCATTTGTTATAATTTGCACGCCTTCTCCAAGAGCTGCTTTGCTTATGGCTGATGACACCGAACCCATACCACCTTGGACATACCTGCAGGTGTATTCATTATCAAATATACAAGTTTTGTTAAGAAATCAAAATAAAGGTGAACTAAGAAAACAACTAATATAATAAGCCCAAGGTGCTAAATCCACCAGATTTGGCTAGCATGACGCCCTTTTCTATAGCATTAGCCCTTAAAAACTTGCTTTTTAAGGCAATTCAAAACTTGCTTGACTAGAGAGTGGAGATAGACACCATCTGGCCGTCTGTTCAGTTTAAATGATGCTTAGGGTCACAGATGTTCACACATGGTTTCAGGTGTATATAAACGAAGGCTATATTTTCTGCTGTGGAACAGGAAAACATGGATAATCATCTCAGGGTAAGAAGCATACGCCCAAACACCACGTTGGCCACCAATTTCCCCCATGACATGGTGCAGGAGAACATATCCAGATCCTGGAGTGTGGACACCCGCCTATAGAAGAGGACACAATGATCAAATTCTAATCCACTAGGCACAAATATTTTACTGGTTCATGCAAAGTACCCTTACCATAGTGCCTATCACAGCATCAGTCGCAAGAGTCGCCTTTAATACATCACTCTGTGGTGGTAGAGCAGTCAACGAGAAGCCATTGTCCACGGATACAAGAAGGTTGTGTACTTATGTATGGATTATCATGTGATCAATGTGAAGAGAAATGTTTAATAATAGAGGGAGACAAGCTTTCGACCTCAAACCATTTGTTCAAGATCTTCGAGGCTGGTGAAAGAAGAAGGTCACAGAAGTTCCTGGCAATATAAAAAAACGATTATTTACATATTGCATTGTGCATAAAATGTTGTACATGATAGCAACAATGGGCCAGTACTTAGTACTCACACCATGTCCTTCTGCCCCAGCTGCACCATAGTCGCAAGAAGCTTGCTCCAGTACACTGACTTGTCAACCTTGTCCTTCATCCTGTCGACCATAGAGGCGTAGTACTCCTGCCTCAGCTCAGGGGGAGGGGAGTCTATGACAAAGTCCATGAGCTTGCAGAATTTCGCCAGCTGCTCTTCGTACCTACATTTACACATAGATCTTGCTAAGAAGACGATCCTTAGCCGAACCCGCCTGTGTCAAGGTATTATCACCTTGGGTACGCCTCTGCATCCTTCTTGGAGAACCTGCTGATCTCACAGTGGTTCAGCTCCGCGTCTGGGCCGAGAAGCAGGTACCTGTCGTCAAGGCACGGTGTGAAGGACGACGGGCTCCGTGGCAGGAGCTTCAGCCCGTGCCTCTCCAGCTCCAGCTCTCTAAGTAAGCACCGAGGCGATCACAGCAGCAGAAGAGACAGCCCGCGTTACATGAAAATTACATGATGCAGCTAAAGGAAAGGAGTTGGCATGCGAGCTCCACGGAAATGGAGGCTGCGATCGTAAAGAGAGATGAGCCATTTGGGGTTTTACCGAATCAGGGAGGGGCGGAGGAGGCTGAGGAGGTAGCTGCACCGGGAGAAGCGGAAGCCGGGGACGAGGTCCGACTCCGACACAGCGGCGCCGCCGAGGACGCCCCGGCGCTCAAGCACGACGACGGACCGGCCAGCGCGGGCGAGATAGGCGGCGGCGGCGAGTCCATTGTGGCCGCCGCCGATCACCACCGCGTCCCAGCGGCTGCCCCTCGGGATCTGCGACGACGGGGAGGGCTCCGCCGACGTGGAGAGGTTGCGACGGCGGGCGAGCAGGAGGCGCCTTGCCGCCGGTGACATGGGGGTTTCTGTTGGGGTTTAGCCGCCGAGTGTGCGAGCAGTGAGCACCCGAATCAAATCAGTAATCATTCGCCCCAGCAGCGTGATTGCGTGAAGTGTACCTTGTCATGGATGTCGCGGCCCAATAGATATGGGCTGGACATTTAGCGGGCCGCCAGCCCATTCGAATGGGAAGCATATTAATACAAATTCTCATAACCATTTCTCAAAGTTCTTAAAAACTAAGAGCATTGTTTGTTTTAGTTTAGCTTAGGCTTAAAACTTAAACTAGCTGAATTGAAAAACTAAATATTTTGGTTTTCTTAGTTCAGATTTTTTTCAATCATAAACTATCTATAAAAACTCTTAAAAATAACGTAACAAAGCGAATCAACTTCGAGAAGCAAGAACTTCTCGAAGTCCAGTTTAACATTTAGCTTAGCTAGATTATTCATTCAGCTTAGCCACTCTGAACATTTGTAAGTAAAAATCGCTTAAGTTCATCTTTTCTAGCGGCTAAAGCCCTATTTGGATATATATTTTTAAAAACCATGGTTTTTAATACATAGTTTGCAATTGTGTAAATTTGAAATTATGGTTTTACTAAACTCCATAAAAGTTTGGTATTCATTGGAACTATCACCTATTTGGATGCACGGTTTTTAGGATGAGAAACTTGACTAAAGTATTGGTCATGACCAAGGAAGAGAGGTAAGAATACTCCAAAAACTTTAACTTAGAGTGGAGTTTTAAATACTCCAAAAAAACATGGTTTCTACTACACCAGAGTTTTGAATATATAGGTTTTTTTTGTACTAGCTTGTCGTTGAGTGAATCTGAATCCTAACAATTAAAAGAGTAAAAGAAGGGATAGAAATGAGAAAAATGAAATTAAAAGGGTTAAGATGACATGCAACGAAGCGGAGATCCTTAAGAGTGGTGAATCCTAGCAACATTAGGAACGTTGTACCCTAAAAGTCCCATTATTTGAAGTGGCATATAATTAAATTTCTTCCTTAGGTATAAATAAAGACAGGACTACGGATCGGACGTCCGATCGTTGGGAAAAAATCGGACGCTGTTGCAGTAGGTTAGATCAAATGTTTCATCAGGAAGAAAGAAATGTTTCAGAAGGGCAAAACACAAAATGTTTCGACAGTTATTAAAGAATGTTTCACCAGGCACAACCTAATGTTTTAGAAGGACAAAACACATGTTTCAATAACGAAAACACAGGAAATGAACACTAAAACATTTATATCAACATGGTGAAACATTCAAGTTAGCCTACCTAAACATTTAAACAAAGTTACTGAAACATTGAGATAGGATAAGAGAAACACACAATGTTTCAGTAAAAACATGATGAAAAAATATTTCAGAAGAGCAAACGAGGTGTTTCACAGGCGCAAAAATCATGTTTCAATGGAATAAACCCGATGTTTCATAAGAAAGTAAAGTGTTTCACCAAAACAAACAACATGTTTCACCAGACAAACCCTAATGTTCCATACGTACCAAGCTAATGTTTCAGCAAAAAAAGCTGGTCTTCTTCATCTCTAGCCTCTTTTCCAATTCCGACCATCATCTTCTTTAGATCCGGCGAGCCTCCACTAGATCCAGCTGCCAAGCTCCCCAAATAAGTCCATCAAGAGGGTAGAGATGGAAAAATAGAGAGATGAAGCAAGATAGAGAGCTATGAGAGAGCACGAGAGGGGAAAAAATGAAGAGGAAAAAGGGGCACCAGAAAACCACAGGAGGAAGAAGAAGATGGCACGACCTGCCGGGCCACGGCTCGTACCGGTGCATCGTTCGAAGAAGCCTAGCAGCGCGCCGCCGAGCGGGACGAGGAGCGCGGCCGTGGCCATGGATGGAGCACCAGTGAACTGAGATGGAGCAACTCACGATAGAAAAGAGAAAAACTCTGGCCATAGACACGTGGGACCCCTCTAATTAATGCATTGCTGCTGGAAAATGCAAGGCTGATGAAAGCCGCACGCACAGGCTAAGAGGCGTCCGATTTTTTGTGGCTGTATCGGACGCCCGATCAGCAGCAATTCCGTATAAATAAATAGTTGCTTTGTTAAGGAGGTGGCGATTCGTACAAGGGAGGACTGTTTTCTTGTTCTTCCGTCCAAGCTTCACTTGAACCAACTGCTGATATTGCAGGTCGATCGGATCATTCTCAAAATGGGAATCTAAAGTGTGATTAATCGGCGTTATAGCAAATAATGAACTGGGGGTGGAATCCGAGCGCGATGGATTATGGCCCTTGTAACTTAGAATATAGAACGCTGAAGGCTTGTGCACCAACGGTCCCATGGTCTAGCGGTTAGGACATTGGACTCTGAATCCAGTAACCCGAGTTCAAATCTCGGTGGGACCTCTTTTCATATATTTTTTTTTGACGAATTAATCATGGTTTCCAATTAAACAAGCTTATTTATTGGAATGGTTAGGACAAAAAAAAAAACAGTGATACATCTATTTTTGGTCGATGGATGGTTGTTGATTAGCTTTGATTGAAGTCGCAATTGGCAACGCGACTGACGACTGCAATGGGGGCATGACTGTCATTGCACATGTGAGATATTTTTAGAGCTATCCTCCGCCCCCACCACATCACGTGGGACCTCTCCGTCTCCCTTTGCTCCGCGTCCACCGCAGCTTCCCTCACCACCTCGCAATTTTCATCGTATTTCATTAGCCACATAATTAACTCGCAGTTGTGTATCTGTCTTTACCCTTTAGACCAATTCCATGATGGCTTAAAATAAAACCTTGACTGTGTTTTCGATATGGATAATTGAATATCAATCCAAATGCATAAGCTATCGGATAGTTACATATGATGGATTTTTGTGGTTATGCATAATTCATCTTTGTAAAAAAATCATGAGTTTACATAAAATGAATGCTGCAGATACAAATATAAAGTTAGTAACTTGGTATAAATCTTATTTGCCTATATTTTACAAAAAGAAGATGAATTGACTATATGAAAACGACATTGGTGAAAATCATTTCAATTAGACGATCACCCTAGAGAATATGTAATCTAAAGTTGCATCACCTTTAGACGAGTTTTGTTCGGAATAACTTATTAAAGTTGCTTCTACTTTGCACAACAAAAGGCTGCACAAGCAATTAAAAAAATGCCAAGTCTTCTTTGATCATTTTTTTAGGCATAATTGCACTCAACTTTCATGTCTTCTTTCCTTTGGCTACTCGTCCTCCTCCTGTTGTACTATTGTTAACCCGTTCATTTCTAATTTTATGCAGTCTTTCCTTTTTCGCATTTTTTGTTTTATAGTGCATCTTTTGCATTTTATATTATTTTGGGCACTTCTCAGTAAAAGTGGTCCACTAGGCTACCTCACCTGTCTATTAAACAAAAAACAATTTTAGCTCATCCATTCAACCAAAAGCAATTTAGCCTTACCATTTTAGCTGGAAAACCCTTTCTCACAGGATATAAAAATTCATGATCGTTCTAAGCGTATGAATGAAACAGGTGTACTTAGACAGTGGCAAAGCTATAAAAATTTCAAAGACCAAGCAAACCGAGCACTATCGTGCACCTCTAACTCATCTGCTACCCCACACGCCCACCAGTTGAGGGTGCTCGCCACCTAGATCACTCAGAGAAGCTCACTGTCGTCGACGGTGGAGCCTAGGCGTGCGCCCTGGCTGGCCGGTAGTGGCTCGGCCCCTAAGTACTTAGGGTTTATGAAATTTATACCTCAACCTCTAAAGGAAGAGAAAATGGATGATTTGTCCCAAGGCCATATGCAGCAGGCGTGTGTGCATGCCCCGTGCGAGCATAGCGGCAGTGAGAAGAACTAATATGTCGCGCTCGCGCCCACTTGGACTGGGCCCACCTGGGCCCTGCATATTCCAAACCGGAAGGGCATCTTCCCCATTGGCTGCCTTATCCTCCGTCCGATGCGATCGCGACGGCTGGAGGCCGCTATAAAGTGAGGCCCCGCGCGAGGCAGCTTCCCCCTCGTGCTCTCGCAGAGGTGGGTTGGCTTCTCCTCCCCCTCCGGTTCGGTTCGGGTTCGGGTCACGGTTCGTGTGCGGTTCCGGTGAGAGGCAGGGCATGGCGGCGCCGGACGTTGTCGAGTTCCGCTGCTTCGTCGGCGGCCTCGCCTGGGCCACCGACGACCGCTCCCTCGAGGCCGCCTTCAGCCGCTTCGGAGAGGTCCTCGAGTCCAAGGTCCGCCCGTTCGCCCGTCGCGCGCCGCCCCGCTCCGATCCTTCTCGCGCTTCTTATTTCTAGGCGTGATCTTCTGCTGGGTTTGGGGGGGTTTGGTTTTCTTCTCTCTCTGATCTTGTCCATTATTTGATCAGATCTGCTTAGGAGCTCTTTTTGTCAGGCAAGTTGCGCCTTTGGAAATGAAAAATTTTCAGATCTGTGAGGGTTTCGTGTCGATCTGGTAGCATGCTGAAGAATTTTCAGGTCTGCTAGGGTTTTCAGATCAGCTGCTTACATCGACTTGCAAAAATGAAAGCTTTTCCCGCGCTTTTTCTGTCGGGAAAGATGCTTTTATAAAACGAGAAGTTGTCAGATCTGTGACGGTTTTGTGTTGGATTTGCCGTTTCTAAGCTAGATCTGCTAGGACGGTGGAGAATTCTTCAGGTTTTCTAACTCTGCAATGGCGACACGTGCAGATCATCAACGATCGTGAGACCGGGAGGTCCCGCGGGTTCGGCTTCGTGACCTTCTCCAACGAGCAGGCGATGCACGACGCCATCCAAGGCATGAACGGCAAGGAGCTCGACGGCCGCAACATCACCGTCAACGAGGCCCAGTCCCGCCGCACCGGGGGCGGGGGCGGGTTCGGCGGCGGCGGTTATGGGCAGCGCCGTGAGGGCGGCTACGGCGGGGAGGGGCGGCTACGGCGGGGCCGCGGTGGCGGTGGCTACGGCGGTGGCGGCGGCTACGGCGGCGGCCGCAGCGGCGGCGGCTACGGCAGCCGCGGCGGCGGTGGCTACGGCAACTCCGACGGGAACTGGAGGAGCTGAACGGTGGGGCCCTTGCGGCCAGTTATCTTGTATCGTCGTTAAGTGTCAGTCGTGTTGTCAGTGTGCTGTGCTCAGCCTATCTTTGTTCGTGTTTCGTGTTCTTAGTTCTGTGTGGTTCGCATCTGTGTTTTTGATCGCAAGCTCGTGTGTTGATCAGCAGTCTCAGTGAAGAAAATTCAACAAGTTGTTCGTGTTCTTGGTTCCGTGTGGTTCGCATCTGTGTTTCTGATCGCAAGATCGTGTGTTGACCAGCAGTTTCACTGCAGAAAAGTTGAAGAAGTTCCGTATGAAGTGTTCCTTGAAAAAAAGGGTTAATGATGGAAAGGATTGCACCATTCGTCATGCAGCTCAGATCATCACAGTACCCTACTGATGATGCATAGAACAAACTTACGAAGAGAATTGCACCATTCATCATGCAATTCGAAGACCATCGCAGTACAACTAACGATGCATAGAACAAACTTGAGCAGAATGACTGACGCTACATGACTATTGGATCAGAAGTTTCAAGTTCCATCAATCGAGAAGGTAGATGCGAGAACCAACGTCCTGAGCCAGCCAGTCGAAACCTTGAAGCAGTCCCTCGCCGGTGTAGGCGCTGCAGCCGATGATCTGGTAGCCAGTGCCGGCTTTTGTCCAGGGCTTGCAGGTTGAGGACCTAACATATCAACACGAACACTTCATCGGAAACTCAGAAGATTGCCTTTCGGATAGCTTAAAACAATTCAAATGCCCAAAGTTGTGCCCTAGCCTAGCAATGTTGATCTAGCCATCTTGGAACAATGCATGCGAAGATTCTTGGTGTTTGAGCTAATTTTTAGCAAAAGAAAAGGTTAACTAGGCGCTTTTAAAGCCTAAAAACATACCATCCCAGCCGGGTTACAATTACAACATGATCATGCTGCTCCCAAACAAACGCTTAACTAAACCTGGGTGCATGAGAATGAACAACACCACTCTCGCCACTAGGCTACAAGCCTATCTATAGGTGTGTCGACACATTATCTGAAAATGCGGTATACTTTACCTTGGCAATTTCTGCTGGCTTCAAAGCACCCTGAATGTCTGGCTTATTTGCAGAAATTAATAATGATGCTCCAGCTATCTCTGTTATCAACATTTTTTTTAAAAAAAAAATGCAGTATACTTAACGTCTTTACCTTGGTGATTTCTGCAGGCTTCAAAGCACCCTGAATATCTTGTTTATTTGCAAAAACTGATAATGATGCTCCAGCTAGTCTCTGTTATCAACATTTTTTTTTCAAGGATTATTTCAGAAGATTTAGAGCAGAAATAAAAAACAAAAATAACATAGAAACTAAGTTCAAACATGCTTAATAAACAAATTTGCAGTCAAAAGTTTTCTTGTATAGAGTGAACAATGAACAGCAACCATTCTTTTTTCCTGGTTTGAAGCTACATTACACAAAATGAAACTGAAAAGCCCACTGTCTGAAGATTGTAGTCCGGAAAAATTTCTTGGAATAGACTAATTGAATGAGCGCCACTTGTATTCAAGCAAATCACCAATGTTACTGGCTAAGCAATTTACCTCTTCTTTCAAGAGGCTGTGAAGCTCAGCATGACAGTCATCAAGCCTTCGGACATCAGAACTATCAATTACCCAACTAGTCCATCAGTCTGCTCAAAGTAGTTCCTCCAATATGAGCGGATGGTCTTCTGTCCCCCGACATCCCATATGTTCAATGTGTACCTGCCACAATCATCATGCTATCAAAATCCTTGGCAAGAGTGTGTCTGCAGACTTAAAGAGTATGGAGGGCTTGGGGTCAAGGATTTGTCCATCTTTGGAAGAGCTCTTAGACTACGATGGTTGTGGTCTTCATGGAACCATCGCGACAAGCCTTGGGGTGTTTTCAGTGCTCTGCTTCCACAGCTGATTGTGATTTATTTAGAGCTAGCACCACAATCCTCCTTGCAGATGGGGGTCTTACAAGCTTCTGGTCTGACCACTGGCTGCATGGGGATGTTCCTCGACGAATAGCGCCGTTGTGCTACAGTAAATCAAAAGACAAGGTGATCACAGTCAGCCAAGGCCTGTTCCGCAACAAGTGGATAGAAGACCTGTCACATATCACCTCCATACAGGAGTTTCATCAATATGTTAGGCTATGGTCGATGATCCAGAGCATGCACATTCAGCCGGGCCAGGATAGTATGGCTTGGCGCTGGACGGGCGATGAGAATTATAGTGCGAAGTCAACCTACCTGGTGCAATTCCTAGGTGCTACCCGGGATGTCTACCACTCTGCTATCTGGAAGGCCAAGTCAGAAGCTAAGTGTAAATTCTTCATCTAGACTGCTCTTCGAGGGAGAATCCTCACCGCCGATGTCCTACAGCGGAGAGGGTGGCAAAACTCTTGGCTTTGTTTCCTCTGCGGCATGTCTCCGGAGACCACGAACCATCTGTTGGCCCACTGTTCTTTCTCTAGGTGCATCTGGAGGAGGATCTTTAGCAACTTGGGAAGCTCTTGCCTCCTCTGCCTCCCTAATCAGGTTGACACTCTAGGTGCCTGGTGGCTCTCCACTAGAAAGGAAGTTCACAAGTCACAACGTCGTCAGTTTAATGGTCTTGTCTTATACTCTTGTTGGAACATCTGGAATGAACGAAATGCTAGGATTTTCAGAACGGAGTATCGTTCGGTGTCTGAGGTGTTGCAAAACATTAAGCATGACACCTCGAGCTGGATGATGGCGTTTGGGGCGGATGACTATGGCTAGCTATTACTCTTCTTAAGGCTTACCTTACGGCCCCTTGTACATAACCTACCTGTCTAAACTGTGTATTTTTTGGACTTTCTCCTGCTAATGAATTTTGACAACCCCTGTCAACTTTCAAAAAAAATCCTTGGCAATCTCTTAGGCTGTTCCGCATGACTGTTTTAATGCATTTTAACCACCGTGAACGTTGGGTATTAAACAGCTGTTGAAATTTTGGCCAAGACATGTAGAATTTTCACCAACGTGAGTTAATATTTCTTAAGATCAACGCTAGTTAATAATTGCATTGCTTTTGAACACTAGAAGTGAAAACTGTACTTGCAAGTTGTTCTGTAGCAGGCTAAAAGCAATGAGCGTATCTGTTCGTATGCCTACTGATGTAGATTGATGTCGAAGGGAGATAAGTTGAAACATCACCTTGCTTGATTATACTTTTTGGTATCACAATTGTACTACTGCGTGTCAAAAATTGTGCATATGCTGATCACAACTTGTCAGAATTGCAATGCATCAATGTTGAATTTCCATATTGTCCTTTGATTTTGCCATTAGAAAGCATTGATGCCAAAGTACACTGTGATGCTTGTGGAGCAATCCAGACACAAAAATCCCAAAACAGCTAGTGATGATTTTCCTCTCTTTCACAATGAATATTTTACATAAGATCATAGTTGTACAAATTACCTAGACCACTACCGGACTACATTTAGCATTTCAGCTGAAGCACTAAAAATCAATGCTATACACCAATAGCAAGTCAAATGAAGCCACTGGCAGCCTGCTCACTCAACCAATTACTCTGACTGACCATAGGAGGCAAACTAAGCTACCTAAATCTGCTAAAATCACAGTAATAAATCACCAGATTTCCAAATCACAGGCTCACACTGCAAAACCTTTCATTGTTGTCTTATGGAACTACAAAACTAGGATATCCTGGACATAACAGAATCTATGGCACACTTGTAACAGTAAATGAAAATGTTTCAATATAGCAACAAGATGAATACGATAAATAACAGGTTATGACATTCTGTTGACTATACATTGTATCTAGTACCACATGCTTAAGTATTACATGTGCTGAATTTATTACGAAGTCTCTTAGAACACCTTTAGTCAATACAAGTGTCATTTTCCTGGAGATACTCTAGAATTTAAATGATTGACTATAACATGATCCGAAACAATCTTTCTTGTTCTGACAATTAACTTGGTAACTAAACAAAAAGAATATGGTACATACTTTTGGTACTTGATGGTCTTGATATTAAAGCCAAGCGTAGCTGCGTAGGGCTGATATCACTGGTGTCCTCCCCATTTATCTTGAGCACAATCGTTGTCTTACCTGAGTTGTCCAAGCCACTGGAAAATTTTCACATCAGTAATCCCTTATGAGAAAATAAAAATCAAGAATAAGAACAAGGAATTCAAGATCCTGAAAATCAATAAAAAACACATGCACTTCATCTCAACCCAAATAAAGGACAGCATGAATGAAGGATAGCAGTATACGTCTGGACCTGAACGTTGGAGAGATAAGATAATGAAAAGGCAAAAGGAATGGAGCGGGTCGGATGCTTACACCATGAGTATCCGCATCTCCTTTTCTTTGCGCTTGATCTTTCTGATGATGCTGAGGAGACCCATTCTGGAGGTGGCCGAGGAGAGGGAATATGAGGCAATGAAGACAAGGATAGGGGACAGTCACACGGAGGAAAAGGCTTTAGAAATTTCAATTCAGTTGAGCCACTCCTGGTGATAACATCCAGGCTGCTGTCATCAAACCCCAAAGTTTAGGCCCCGTTCTTTTGGGCTTAAGTAGTTTATGTAGCTCATTTGCTAATGTCTAATGTAACTTATCTATTTTATGTAGCCTATCTAGCTCAAATTGAGCTGTTTGGTAGCAGTTCATCTCAATAGCTATACTAATCAGTAATGACCCGTTCGCTACCGCGTAGATTTGTGGGAAGTTCAAAATTTCATACGTATGTACGTGCAGTAAAATACGCAGCACCGTATAGAGGGGAGGGCAGCGCTGTTCCAGCAGCAAGACCGTGCAAAAAGTGAGTTTTGGACGCCATAAACGCAGCAGTTCATCGAAGGCATTACGCAGTACAACATAAAAGATAATTACAAAAAGTTCCATGTCATCAATAATACCTACTCACTCTAGTACAGTACAATGCATACATAAATTGCAAGTGACATGACACCCCCATTGCCCTACTCTGAATCTACTACTTGGAAATGCAATTCCAAGTGAAGTTGATCCAAGCTAATTTGGTTTGTAAGGTAGTTAGGTTGGCAAAGACAACACGGTAGAAGGGATCCCCAAATAGAAGGCTAGCCTTCATGTACTCAGGGGAGTCCTGCGACACCCCCATTGCCTCCAAACTTGCAAGCAGCTGGTTCATCTCCTGCACCCCCTTTTCCACACTTCTAGTGCGGGCATTGCTGACCGCCTCAACAACATCGTCCAGAGATATGCTCCCAGAAGACCTTTGCTTCTTGGCCTGCCGCCGCGAAGGCCCCGTGCGTGAGGAGTAATACCGTGGGGTACTCAATGTGGGGGTGGCCATGCCATCTCCGAAGTCATTAGATGGGTCAGTGGGTAGCTCCTCCATAGGTACACCACCTCCTCCACCTTCGTCCCCCGGAATGCCCCGAACGGCCAACATCTTGGAAAAAATGAAGTCGAGGTCGTCCACATGCAGCAGAGGACCCTTCCTGAACTTGCAACTTCCCGGGAACCTCTGCGAAGGTGCAACATGTGCATGATTACCAAGCAGGAGAACCGAACATAAAGGTGAAATGTGCACATGTACAATCAAGGAGTTGCTACCTGGTTCATTTCAGTCCACCACGTGTCATCCATGACAATCTTTCTAGTAGTATCGTCGTATCCAACCCCCGTCGAATTTAGCAAAGCGTGCCAAGTGTTCCAATCTTTCTTGGTATGTGTCCAATGGTTACTGATTTGCTTCCTAGTAAAATGGATGTTCATTCGATCCCATATCTTCTCACGCACATTTTGGACACCGGTGCTGTTGAGGTACGCAGTTGGCCTGTTACCCTTACTGACCTCCTCTTTGCAAGCATTGATCCACACCTTGTGCACTTCAGGGGTGAACTTATTAGCAGTCGAGTTATCCGTGGCCATCAACTAATCGGGTAAGGGCAGTACTCATCAGTTTTCAAGTCAATTGCAATCCAATCACAATGGTAATTAACTGAATAATATAGCAACCAGGACAGGCCAATGATATTCATGTAAATTCCATGTCTAATTAACTGCCGTAGCACTAGGGGCTCCACAAATTGTGAGTATGTCATATACCGTCATCATATTTACATGTATGTATGCAGAGACGAACTGAACAAAACTTACACAACCATGCTGCACAGTTTATGGTGGCTGTAAATCGAAACAATTGCATACATTGGACTGTACTATATGCTGCCGAGTATATGCAGAAGTAGGTCATCAAATATGTTCACAAGCATTGGTTGGATATGCATGGCTAGGACAGAACGCCATAAACGAGGGGCAGCCCAGTTCGTCCGTGGTTCATATGCAAACAATAGCAAGCAACCGTACAAGGGCAAAGGTACCAGTTTGGAGAGGGCATACCTCGGCTGCGCTTGGGGACTTCGGGGAGCTGAACGGGAGACGGCGTGCCCCTGTTGAAGAACCCGAACGGTGGCCTCCTTGTGGACAGTGGAATGGCGACCGGAGCTTCCGAAGGGGACTCCGCAGCGGCCGGAGCACCTTCTTCAAGCTCGGGGCCGCAGGGGAGCGAGGAGCGGCGGCTTCTACCGGCGGAGCAGCGGCAGCGCACGAGCCGGTACTGCTCGAATGGACCCGCGAACACCGTCGCCCGCTTCGCCCTGCTGCTCTCCACCGGCGGAGCGGGGGGACGCCAGCTCGCTGCCGGCTACGCTGCCCCGAACCGGCGACCGGACTCCAGATCTGGCCGCGCCGTCGCCGTCCTCGCGCGGAGGTGGGGAAAGTGGACAGGAGCCTGGGGGCGAAGCGTGGGCCATCGTGGGAGGGCGCCGCGGGGGATGGATCGGTTGTGTGGCCCGGCGCACTGTTCAACCAAATATCATATTGTACAATGGCCAGGGCCTTAATACAGCTGCAGACGGCCAGGCAGAGAAATATGAACACTGTTGGGTTTACAAGATTTACTTTGTAGTGTGATTGTAACTACCAGATTTCACAAAGCAGAAGAGCTTTCAGCTGTTAAAACATAAATAAACTTGTGCTGTGAATCAGAACTATAATGTGCATCTATGGTCATACTAGTGAAGTGAACGGTAAACGGGTCGGTATTTTTCACACGAGCTTCCATCCTCGTAAAGCAAGAGCTAAATTCAATCACAGGCAAGAGGCAGCAGAAACCGTAAACCGAAAGTATGATATGCCATTGCCATCTATACCAACTCACTCTATGTATTTCCTAGGCGTCCCAAAGTAACAAATGGCACACTTGAAATGCCATAAATAATCATCATGAGCGCTAAACAGAGAGGATGGGATGCCTGACGGAATTGGCTCTACTACCTGCCGACACCAGGCAGCTCGAGCTCAGCCTCGGGACTAGAAATCACAGCACTGAACGCAATAGAGAGACAGGGGAACCGATGCAGGAACTTACAGCTCTCGGCGGCCGCCGCGAGGGTATAATTGGGGGAAGGATGGGTGTTGGAGCTTGGAGGAGAGGGGTTGGGTTGTGAGTGGCTAGGAGATTCCGATGGGTGGGAGTGGCGTCGGCGGCGAGTGGAGTGTTGGAGAAGCAGCGGCGGAGGCGGACTTGCAGAGGACGCGTACTAGACTATGAGAGAGGAGACTACCAGTCGCTCTCGCTCATCCTTCGACTGTTTTTCTTTTTTTTTTCTTGGTGATGATTCACTCCGAGGTTCACCATTACGAAATGCCACACTTTAGCATCTAAAATTTTTCTTTTTTTACGAATTCAGGCCCATGCTCCTGTCTAAGCCCACTTTTCTCTTTCTTTCTTTTCCTTTTCTAGACTCTTTTGGCCCTGCTTGGATTTTTTACAACAACCAAATAACCTTTATTGCTTAATAATAAAAGTTATAAGAAAACTAAAACAAAAACTAATGAGTCTCAGTGATAAGAACTACTGACTCCTATAAAAACAATATAAAGATGTATGATCTTGCAATCTACTAGCCCCAAAAAAGTTTATATGACATACGCAATCATATCACCAGCTCTTATAAAAAGCATTACAAGGAATTTTAACACCAATATTGAAGGTAAGCTTTTTAAAAGACATGAAAACATGGCCACTCGACATATGCTTCTCCACCAGCCTGCAGACGAATCGTAAGATAAAATCTAGGATTCGTACATCCAGTTCTTATTGCATCCAAATCATAAAACTATCAGAAAATATAAAAAGAGGTTTTGCTTGTCCTTCTTGTCGGGATTTGCTCCTACTTGAGCTGATGGTGATCCTCTATTGAGTAGATCAAATTTGTGCCACTGCAAAGACGCCACTGCCTGATCCAGCAATGAGGATCCAATCTCATGTGACCACTACATCGAGAACACCACTACCACAGCCCGCTGAGGACCGTCGAAGAAAACCAACATCGCATGATCCAGCTCCCTGCCGACAAGAGAAAAACTCTTATTCCAACATTGAAACACTACTATTACTAATTCCACATGTCATAGATCCAGCGCTGCCTCCCTCCACCAACCGCCCCACCGACCGCCTAGAGGCTACCGACAAAGAGAACGGTGGGTGGATCTGTGGTGGCACTTGGATCGTCTTCTCTTTTCTTTTCCTACATCGGCGGCACCTGGAAAAACCTAAAAGCTAGGTTTGTGTGGTTCTCTGATCTGATAACAGTGTTGATTCAGTTTGGATTTTCCTTTTCCTTTTTCGTTCTTTTAGACATCTGGACCTACTTTGGTTTTTTTTTTCTAGAATTTTTATGAGTTTGGACCAACTTCTATGGCTGCCATATAATGCAGGCTGGAATTTGAAAGGATGGGACTAGGGGACGGTATACCGTCTCCCACCCCGACCTACGGTACAACTACATGACAGACGCGTGCGCGCGAATATTCATTTGCGACGCGCCCACGTCTCACACGTTCCCCCGCGTGAGCCCAAAGCCGCACGTTCCAGCTTGCATAGTAGGCATGCAAACATACCAAGTTCCATGCCTAGTTTGCTGCTGCATGCCACATGTAGCAAGTTGCTTGGTAGTAACGTGTGCCTTTTTTTTTTCCTAGAAACGTGAGCCCAAACGTAGCTCAGGCATGCAAGTTGTTTCGGGTGATGACTATCGCGCGGGTATCATCAAATACCATGTATCATGGAGTATTGCAATATCGTTGTCGCCGAGTATCGGATGGGTATCGTCAAGTATTGGTTTAGTATCGAGGATATCATTGAATATCATGGGCTGCCGTGCAGTATCATCGTGTATCAGAATGAGTATTGGAGGTATTGGAATGAGTATTAGGGGTATCATCGAGTATCGGGTCGATTATCGGGAGGTGTAGTCGTGCATTAGGTTGAGTGTCGGGAGTATCGTCGAGTATCAGAGATATTGAGTCAGGGTATTGAAGTATCGTGAAGTATTGGGGAGTATCATCGAGTATTAGGGGAATATCGTCTTATATCGGTTTGACTATTAGGGGTATCAAATTGGGGCAATGAGTTGAGTATCGAGGAGTACCGAGTCGAGTATCGGAGTATCGGGTTGGGGTATCATTAAGTATTAGGGTATCGTCGTGTATCGGAGATATCGTCAAGTATTAGGGGTATTGGGTCGGGGTATCAGGTCGATTGTCGATGGTATCGTCAAGTCTCGAGGTATCGGTGTATAATTGAGTATCGGGAGTATCGTCAAGTATCAGAGATGTCATCGAGTATCAGGTTGACTATAAAAATGTGAATAAAAATAAAATGAAAATAAATCAGTAAAGTTATGAAATTCAAATCTCACTCCCCGACTCACCTGGAAAATTAACTCGTGAAATGAATTAATAAAATAATAGAAAATTCCGCAAACTCATAAAATTATGAAATTTTACTAGTAGGTAGATCTCGATTCTATAAGAATTTTGGTTTTTTATTCACTAAATTCAGAGATCATATGAAATTTAAATAAATCTACAAAGAATTATAATGTATGTGTATACCATTATGATGGATTGAACTAAGTAGCTAATAGGTCGTGCTGCACTAGTTGCTAGCTAGGAAGCCAGCTCAGCATACAAGGCGGCACGCGCCAGAGCGCAGCGCGGGAAGCAACGCGTGGCGCGCTAGCGTGGGAATCAGGAGCGTGCGAGCACGCTAATCAGAAGCGAGTGTGGCGAGCTATCATATCCGATCCTACTGTTTGCTCGTCGTCATGTCCTCGTGATGACTTTAATAGCAACTAGGAAGAAAACCCGCGCCGTGGGCGCGGTCGTCCCTGCTTTGCCTCATAGTCATCTGAATAGGATGGATATGCATTTTGTATAGGAAAAAGAAAATAGAAGAGAAAAAATAGAGCGAAAACGTCTATTACATTTCAAAATTATTCCAATTTTAAATTTTTTTAAAAAATCAAAGTCTTTATGGGCCTTCTTTGTGGAGCCATGGTTCCATATTTGTGAACTTTCATTTTTCTAGATTTTTTAAATGGCCTACAAAAAAGAAAATAGAAGAGGAAAAAAGAGAGTGAGAATTTTTTTTCAAACTAAAAATTTCTTTAATTTCAAAAAATTTTTAAAAAATCTAAACTTTCTATGAACCTTCTTTGTGCAGGCATGGTTCTTTTTTGGAAACTTTCGGATTTTTGAAAATTTTAAACGGCGTAGGGAAAAGAAAATAGAAAAGAAAAGAAAGTAAAAGAAGAAAGCAGAGGAAACAAAAAAATTTTGAAATTTCAAAAAATTTTGGAAAATATCCAAACTTTTTATGGACTTTCTTTGTGCAGGCATGGTTAAATTTGTGTGAACTTCCTATTTTTTGGAATTTTTAAAGAGCATAGAAAAAAGTAAATAGAAAAGAAAAAAGAAATTAAAAGAAGGTAGAGGAAGCAAAAAAATTTTGTAATTTCAAAATTTTGGAAACATCCAAACCTTTTATGGACCTTCTTTGTGCAGGCATGGTTCCATTTTTGCAAACTTTTTTTTGGATTTTTTAAAGGGCATAAAAAATGTAAATAGAAAAGAAAAAAGAAATTAAAAGAAGAAGGTAGAGGAAGCAAAAAAAATTTGTAATTTCAAAAAAAATTTGGAAACATCCAAACTTTTTATGGACTTTCTTTATGCAGGTATGGTTCCATTCTTGCAAACTTTGTATTTTTTCGAATTTTTAAACGGTGTAGAAAAAAGAAAATAGAAAAGAAAAAAAAAAAGAAAGAGGAAGCAGTCAGTACTGGAAAATGGGGGAGCTGGGAATCGAACCTAGGTGTGGGAGTTGAGTGTTGGCTGGGAAAACCAACCCGCCAAAGCTCCCACCTCGTCCTAGATCTGCGGATGAAATGCTTTTATATATAACGTTTTAACGGACGGCCGGATCCCATTTCGGCAGACGATCGGACGGCCGGCGTCATCCGGACGACGTGTCCACCGCGAGTTCAGGCCGGCGGACGTGGCCACGCGAGGAGGCTGCAATGCCTATCGTTTTAATAGTATAGTTTATGCAATTTGGAATGGTAACAAGATCTTTCGAAAGCTTCTCTATTGCAATGATTGGCTTGAGCGTTCTCCTTGATGGACACTTTAAAAGATTTGACACTCGTAGACCTTGATATGCTCGAGAGCTACTCAGGTTTGTCCCCCCTATGGTGGGATGTTTGTTGCGGGTGTTTAGTTGGAATCCCTTTCCACGGCGACGTCATATGCTTTTGCAGGTCTACCGATGTGGTTCTCCGACATCCAACAGGTCAATTCAGCCTTCAGTGTTCCTACATGCAGACGGAACAAGCACACCAATTATAGCCTGCTAAACAAGGAAGGTGGTAGCCAATATGTATTGATAAGAATCTAGTTTGCGGCAAAAAACATTGGGCCTCCTTCCTAGGCATGATGAGGCCAATCACCACGCATTGCTCAGAGTTAGATGTTATTCTCTTCAACTTATCTTATTTACTTAGAAACTAAACTTTAAAAGCTTATCTCGAAGCTTTTCGAGATAGTTTAAAAAAATCTAATGTACTTCATTTGACTTGTTTGTAAAAAATTTGGATGCACCTTCAAGACAAAAAAAAGAACGAACTCTAAAAACCAAAGTATTTGACTTTTCGATCCGAAAATAAATAGATAAGATAAGAAAATAAACCAAAGAAAATAACTCCTTAATACATAGATAGAGCGAGAGTATTTTGGTCCAAATGGTAAAATGAAAGAAAAGAAAAGGAAAAACGAGAGAAAGGGTGGAAATGTCATGTTTTCAAAAAATTGGCATGCACATAGTTATATTTTGAAAGTCAACACAATTAGGTGTCATTTTATGCAAGCGACCCAATTAGGTGTTGTAAACTGAAATTTCCACCTTAGATGACATAGCAGTGGAAATGCAATGGAAAATGCGATGTGATGCTGCCCGCTAATGCTTGTCACGCATTGCTCCTCTCATTTCTCCATGTTTTATATCAAGTCAAGAGGATTACAAAGCTACGCTCCACGTCTATACAGAAACCATGCCAAGAGCACGGATTGATCTATTCTAACCACACTCAGCCTTGCATCCTTGTATTATCATGCTGAGTCGCTGCAAAGCCTATATAAGCGGCAGGAATCTGCCAAGAAATGGAGGTGGTTCGCCGCAGAGGCTCCTATCATTCTTTGAGAGGAGCCTCCTTTTAAAACAACACAAAATTTTCAGTTATCCTTCAGTTAACTTCAAGCGTGGAACAACGTTCATTGCTTGCAATTCCTGGAAGAAAAAAAAAAGGAAAGAAGAAAGCACAATATCATCAAATTCAGTTAGCTTGAATTAAGCTGCATGATAGGAGCTATTTTCACTTCCCCCTTCTGCGGTACCTGAAACAAAAGCTTGCAAGCATATGGCATCCTCATCTTGGCCATATTTTCTCCATTTTTGCACATTGAACAGTATGAAGTCTTCAGTTTATGATTGTAATAGCCAAACAAACCACATTTTCTGCAAACCTAGAGAACATGAACAACCAAAAATAAGGTGAGGCCACCAGATTTCTCGACAGAACAAAAGGATATTTGGATGTTTCTTGCTGACTGGTCAACTCAACTAATGGCATTAAAAAAAAAACTCTACCATGTCCTAAGTGCCTAATCTATCTAAAAAATTATTTGTTGTAAGGCTTGTTTAACCACTCAATCATGAGCATCAATTGAGCAACAAGAGCAACAACAGCTATGCTCTTTGCATGATGGCAGCACACAGAAAGAATCACAAACCATTAAAAGATTACCTGCACTTGATATGGATCACTGGATAGTAGTAAACGCTCAAAGATTAGCATGCTGGCACCGTAAGCAATTAAACAATCACGCTCCATCTCACCAAGACGCAGGCCTGTGAGAACACATTAGAGACGAAGAACAAGATAGTCTGAAAGAGTACTAGGCTTCATAGTCATTAATTGCATCATAAACGGAAGATGTAAAAACCTCCATCACGACTTCGCCCTTCAGTAGGCTGCCTGGTGAGCAATACTCGTGGTCCACTAGCTCGAGCATGCATTTTATCAAGAACCTGTAAAATCAATATGTAAGCAGATATTTACAAAATCATACAAAAAAATTACAAATGAAATCTCTAGCAAGCTGAAAAGACTGTCATGAGCCCATAAGCTTGATGAACTCTGAAGCACAAAGCAAGAATGTATTTGTGAACTGAGAAATTTAGAGAACAGTTAAGCAATAATTCCTGTAACACCTATTTGTTGCACAATATCAAAGTTAATAAGGTAAATATTAATGAACAAATAGTTCAAATCAATGAGACCACGCTTTACGGGTCAGTTGGCAAATTCTGTTGCCACTTAGAGAAATGTTTACTGATTAAACCACCAAACCTTTTTTTAAAAAAATTGTTTATATCGCATACGCAATGATGTGGCTATTCATTTACTTCAGATTTGTAGCATGCATCACATGGCAACCAGTAAAAACTATTATATCAAATGCTTCACACAATCATAATACTACATCTTATAACTCCAGAATGTTAACTACCTATTCACTATGCTATTACATTACTTTTGGCACTTTTATATGTTGTACACTAACAGCCATTTTAGTACATTTATTCATTGCATACCTTTTCCAAGTGCACGCACTCTACATTCCATAATACAACAAGAACCTCTTGCTACACATCGCTAACAACAATATAAGGTTACTTGTCATATCAATCATTTCATAATTACTACACCCAAAGCATGAATGATGCATAGTACACAACGGCTTAGTTAAGACCAAGCAAAAAGGAATAAAATAAACAAAACTATGCCTACCATGTGCTTCAATTTCTGATAGTAAATTGGCCCCATGAAGACATATGTCTGAAGGGGATGACCCAAAATGCCTGAAATGGAAAATGAATCAGCTCTCAAGAACCCAGGCAGCTTTAGATGGGTGTACACCCGCGCCATGAAGATTGAATGTCATCTCAGAAATAAGAGTACAAGATTGGGTAATACTTGCATTATCAAAATCTTAAAGGAGATATGTAATAACACAGAAATTTACATGATCAGAAGAACACTCACCCTACATGTGGGGAGTCAGGACAAGTGGAAAAATGTGAAGAGGAAATATGAGATTTTCTTTACAGTTAAAGCAGCGTTCAGAAATCCATTTTCAACAATAAAACCGTCCCGTGGAAGATTTGGGTGTGTGTTTGGTTCATAGCGTGGGCTGCTTTACCAATAAATTGGTCATGATTAATCCAGGGCATAACCAATTCGTTGGCAAATACGTGTTGTTTGGATTGAGCCAAAAACAGTGACCAAAATTTGGTAAGGTGAACGCTTGGTTTGAAGCCAATTTTTTTATTCTTGCTATTATTAGAAACAAAAATATATTAAAGTAGAATTTTGTGAACTTTAAAGAAGAAGTCAAAAAAATTACAAAATTAGAAAAAAAAAATTCTAAAAAAGTATTTAAACAAACATACAAAATCATAGAAAATCAAATAAATTATAAAAATTATAAAAAATTACATGGAGGTAGACTAGGATTTTAGATGAATTAAGAATTTTATTTTGTGCAATTTGAAGTTCAAATGTTGTAGATATGAAACTCGGAAATTAAATCACTTTGAAATAAACAAGCAATTCTCTTCACATGCACGCCATGCAGCTGGGTGGATGCAAATCTCTTCACATGCAAAGTCCCATCCATGAGGCCATCAGCCAACCAGCACGCTGGAGCTGGGTTCCATACCTGATTTTCCTCCCTCTGCTGCGGGTGCACCAATGCACGGGCGAAGGAATCCCATGACCATGCCTAGGGTATCCCTCACGTTGAAAAATTTTGGCACGCCAAAATTTTATGTTGCCCTGCCAATATTTGGCTACAAACCAAATGGCAACCAATTCACGAGAGCACAGCCATGTTTTGGTAAGATAACTGAGGGTAGAATCCAAACATACCCTTGCAGCCAACCAGCCAGTTTTTCTTTTGGAATTTTTTGAATTTTAACTGACCCAAAAATTTGAAGTTTTGGATATCTACTACTCCCTCAAATCACACAAACATGCCATTTAGGGATACATGTGGTTAAACTTTTGAAAATTTTGCTACAATACCTTTTTAGATATTTAAAATTTGCTAGATAAGAACAATATAGGTTGATTTGTCTTGGAAAACACTTTATTAGGTTTTATAAATATATTACAATACAAATAAGGTTAAAGTTACATTTGACTGAATCAAAGCCCAAAAGGCCAACACAATGTGTTTTTTGTGACTAGAGGGAATAAGTAACAATATACACATTCCTGGAAAAAGGCTGCTCATTATTCCAAAAAAGGGCGGTGACTGGTTTGACTGAAAATGAGAGGAAATTGCTGGCTAATTTGATTCTACCATAGCCAATCCCATCCTGTTTTGTTATTGAGATCTAAGTTTATAAATTTGTACTTTTATACAAACAACTGAAAAATTGTAATTTTCCCATTAGCTGAACGTAAATTGAACAAAGTTCTCATCTGACTTTATTTGCATACTAGCCACATCACCATGGTTTTCAAATTTGGTGGAATCTAATCATTACAAACTTGAAATAACATGAAAATTGAGAAGTTTATCAGCAAAGAGTAATTTGATAATGCACCTGAGTACAAAAAATCTTTTCCATTATAGCTGAAGCCATGCTTGACGAGAGTATAGCTGGTATGCAAAGAAGAATAATGTTAAAGAACTAATGAAAAACAAAAATATAGTACTACCATGATGGAAGCATACCTTATGTTTTCAACATGATCAGCATTACCACTTGGTTCACCAAATGCACTGCCATAATGGAACCGACCGCAAGATACACCAGCCTTTCCCCCAAGAAGCTCAATCATTTTACCAATTGTCATACGACTGATAAGCAAAACAGGAGTCAGTCAGGCTAGAAAAACACTATCACACAAAATATTACAAACTTAGAAACACAATAAATTCAGATGATTAAGATGATCAAGCCATCAAAATTAATCCTGTAACAGTTATTTAGCATGCTTATAGCGAGTACATAGTACAAATATCTGGTGGATCACCCGTCTTCATGTGAACTCCAAGAAAATCACCAGCTTTTAGAAAAATCTAAAGATATTTGTAGATGGGAAGGAAGCATTATGTAGCAATGTAAGATTTCAATATCAAATTGAATGCATTTGGCCAATGAAATTGTAAAAAAAAAAAAGGCAAGCAGCAAAAGGAATAGTTACAAACAGTAAAAATCAGTATTCGTACATGATTCTGTCCATATCTTTCAAACATGATTTAGAACTTGAAAGTTTATGTAGGTATTTTTTCTACATTTGCAATGTTTTGGATAACTTTTTAGAACCAGATGGTGTCCATGGAGTTTTCACTCAACTTGTGTTTCTGCCTGATATTATACACCCTCTAAAGTTGGTACGTATCAACTGGAAGACTGGAATGGCCTTTTTGGACAGATCTGTACCTAGTATCTTAGTGTCACAATCAGAAATTCACCACTCACAAGATATGATTGCTACCCAATCACATAGTTTTAGGTGTCCTGATAACAAATCACAAGCAGCTACATAATCCAGTTCACTTATTTCCAAGAAATTCAAACTTAAAGGATATCCAATCCTATAGGCTGAGTATCTTCGACTTACAAATCTCAACATGAAATGTGCCTCATGTCTATAGATACAGAACCATAATCACGAATTTTGAATTGGTTTACACATTGCAATACAAAAAAAGGGTAACCAAAGACATGGTGTTTGAAAATTAGCTGTTTTTCTAGCTAATATGATCTGAAAATGCCAAGACTCCACTAAACATATTAAGCTCATATTTCCAAATCTAACCAGAATACCCAGAGAAAAATATTTGCAGTGAAGAATCATTCAATTTCCATTTCTAAAATGGATTTGTTTGTTGAACTTAAAACTCAACAAAATCTTGCAAAGCAACCAACTTTTCATGTTAGATTGGGGCAGAGTTGAAAAGGACTGCACCAAAAAGTCAATTATTATATTCAGTGACAAAGTTCAGTTCAAAAAAATATTCATTGACAAAGTTATAGAAGGAAGTAACTGCTTATAGATAGATTACGAGATAGCAGCTAGGCTAAGAAAATCAACCAAAAAGAGGAAATAAATATAGAGTATAACCAAAGCCAATATAAAACCTTGGAAATCCATGGGGATTCATAATCAAATCAGGGCATATTCCTCTCTCAGAGAAAGGAAAGTCCTCCTGCTGAACAATGGTGCCACAAACACCTTTTTGTCCATGTCTGCTACTAAATTTGTCACCAACCTGGATCACAAGCAGGAATGCTATATTTTAAGTTCATGTTTCTGCAATTGAAATCAAGGGAATTCAGCAAATAAGACATACCTCTGGTCTCCTAGTGTGACGGATAATACACTTAATGATTAATTTGTCATTTGTATCTGAACAAAGTAGCACACGATCTACGACAGTAGTCTCACCATCAACACCTTTATAGATAGCAGGTGAGTCCTTATAGTCCCTGTATGAATAAATTTCAAGCAATAAAGCACATAAAACATTCTTTAACAGTAAATTTTTTGAGCCAAAATTTAGAAGATAGAACATAACAAAAAAAGAATCACATAAACATAAGGAAGAATACTCACCTGTCTGTCAACGGAGCACCAGGACCTCTTGTGGTAATCTTGGGAGTTTGCTTGTTCACATAGATATCATGGTTGCGGATTATTTGACCTGGTGCAGCCAACCCATCTTCATCCAATGGCTGTAAAAAAAAGAGTTCTGTTGTTTTTAGGATGAATTTAAGGATCAAATCAACCAGCCATCTGGAACCGATAAACAAATTTTGGTCCTAAAACAATTAGTCCAAAGAAATAGGAACTCAAATAAAACTAGAAATTGGAATCTAAAACTCAAAACTTAATATGGAAAAGTCAAAGGTAAAAGGCTGTAACACAGAAACAATGTCATTGCAATGAAAGCAGCCACATATAAACCCAAAATAAAATAAAAATTTCCAGAGAATTTCGATAGATGGATCTGAGACTGACACAATTTCTTTTTAAGAAAGAGAACAGCAGAGGAAAAATTTTAGATGGTTTTTGGAATGAAGTTGAGAAAATAATGCATTAATTTCTCCAAGCTTGAGCTCATGACAGCTGGGAAAATTTTCTAACTCAATTCACCTCCTTTCTGTATTTTCTGAAAGTGCACGGATGGGGCTCTTCCCATGGACTTTTGCTGTCCTTCTTTTCCAAAAATCCAAATAGGTCCTTTTTTCTCAGTTTTAAAATGGGTTTTCGTTTTTTTTCACTTCAGATTTGGCTAATAAGCCATCCTACTGAACAAGGGTTTTATAATATAATATCAGAACAATGACGATGACAAGTCCTTTTTATACCCGCATATTCTGCTTTATCAGAACACCATCCTTATCTCTTTGTGGTTTAGCTATCCTGTCTGATACACCATCTGCATACTTCTCCTTTGTTACGGTGTACCTGTAAGATGAGAACCAAAGTTACATCTTTAAAAATTAGAACAGCATTGATGGCACAGATGTTGGGAATAGCACTTGTATTGATCTAAGGCCAAAAGGCCAGTATATATACACAATACAGAGGCAAGAGAGGAAAGCTCAAAACATAAAAGGAAAGGGCCTAAGTCCATATATACATATATCTAACACCCCCCCTCAAACTCATGGTGGGTTAACAACACTGAGTTTGGAGAGGTAAAAACTATGTTGTTATCGAGTTTGTGCCTTCGTGAAGAAGTCTGCTAGCTGAATCTCAGACGGCAGAATCTTGAGAGACAACTCGCTCCTCGAACTCAGTGACCGCACATAGGAAGCATCAACACCAATATGCTTGGTGAGCTCATGCTTCACTGGATCACGAGCAATACCAATAGCTCCTGTGCTGTCAGACAAAAGAGGAGTCGGTGTAGTAACAGAAACACCAAAATCCTCAAGTAACCAACGCAACCAAGTAACCTCTGCATCAAAAGAGCCATAGCACGCAACTCGATCTCTGCGCTCGATCGGCGCATACGCTTTTTAATCTTCCAAGCAACGAGAGAATCACCAAGGAAAACATAATATGCAGAAAGAGACCGGCGATCAGAAGGATCCCAGCCCAGGTAGCATCAGAATAAGCATGAAGCTGTAAAGAGTTGGAGCGAGGAAAGAAAAGACGGCGACAGATAGTGCCACACAAATAGCGCAACACGCGAAGGAGGTGACTATAGTGGAGCTGAGTAGGAGCAGAGACAAACTGACTCAAGATATGAACAGTATAAGAGATATCAGGACGAGTGACACCAAGGTACACAAGGCTACCAACAAGGTGTCGATACCGAGTAGGATCCGAGAGAAGTTCCCCATCGGTAGGTCGAAGTTGAAGATTAAGCTCCATGGGAGTCTCGGTACATCTTGTGGTCGAAGAGAGGCCCGATCAAGAAGATCCCCAATATACTTCTCTTGGGACAAGAAAATACCCTCGGAGTGGAGGTAACCTCAATCCCAAGAAAATAACGAATAGGACCCAAATCGGACATCTGAAATCGCTTTCATTAAGACGAGTCTTGACAAAATCAATGTAAGATGGATCATCACCAAGAATGATCATGTCATCGACATAGAGCGAAGAAGAATACGACCACGAGACGAGGTGTGAACAAAGTAGCGGGATCATGGTCACTAACGAAAAAACCAGAGAGTAACCACGGAAGAAAAACGCCGAAACCGGCCCGGCGAGCTTGTTTAAGCCCATACAGAGCCCGACGAAGGCGAAGAACCATCCCATCCGAAACAAAATACCTGGCGGAGGCGCGTGAAGACTTCTTCATGCAGCCCCCATTAAGAAAAGCATTCGAACATCAAGTCGATAGATAGGCCACACACGAGCAGAGGCCACAACAAAAGAGTCTTAATAGTGGTCATGTGAGCCACAGGAGCATAGGTCTCATCATAGTCAACACCATGCTCCTGCTGAAAGCCACGAGCCACAAGACGAGCTTTGAATCGCTCAAGAGAACCATCAGAGCGAGTCTTAACCTTATAGACCCACTTGCAGGTGATGGGACGAGCGTGAGGCGGAAGAGGCACAACCTCCTAAGTGCCAAGTCGCTCAAGAGCAAACAAGTTCCTCGGCCATCGCATCTTCGCCATTCGGGATGAACAACAAAGATCACGACGCGGCAGGAAGCTTCGCCAAGAAGAAAATCCCACAGACGCCGACCACGCATATGCGAGACGCATATGAAGAGACCAATCGATAATTGAGACCATCAAAATCACCGCAACGAGAAGCGTAAGCAAGTGCAAGCGACATTTTTTTTTTTTTTTTTTTTTTTGCGAAGACCGGTCGGTCGTTTAATCAAATCGGTCGAACTAGCGAACCCGAGCTCGAGACCGATTCGGTCTCACGGCTAGGGTTAAGCGGCGGCGGCAAGATGTCCGGCAAAGAAGGCAAGGCGGCGATCCGGGCGCCCGATCCGACGACGACGACGACGACGACGCGACGATCAAGCGGCGGCAAATGACAACGACGCAAGCGCCGGCGGAGACAGCGACAACAGCAATGGCGGAGATGTGAGGAGGTCATGACGACGAATAGCAAGCACTGGACGCAAGTGAAATAAGCAAGCGAGTGACAGGAGACAATGACGACGGCAGCACGGACAAGCGGCAAGCAGCAGCGGTGACAGAGGCCGCGACGACCGACGTCTGGTCGGCGACGCCGCTGAATCTGGAAGCAGGCACGCAAGAACGGACGCAAGAACGAAGCAAGTGAGGCAAGCCAAAGTGAGGCAAATGAGGCGTGATGTGATGGATGGTGGTGGGTAGAGCGTGCAAGTGCAACACGCAGGAGATGAGGACCGGCGGTGGTTAGAGGTGAGAAACACTAACCCTAACCCGCTCTGATACCATGTTGGGAATAGCACTTGTATTGATCTAAGGCTAAAAGGCCAGTATATATACACAATACAGAGTCAAGAGAGGAAAGCCCAAAACATAAAAGGAAAGGGCCTAAGCCCATATATACATATATCTAACAACAGACACCAAGCACTTCAGTTAGTAGATGAAATTTGTTAACGGAAACATAACATTACTTTTTCATTGCTATGCAACGACCAAAAGCTCGATCAAGGGATGATTTGTTCATTACAATTGCATCTTCAATATCATATCCACTATAACTCATGACAGCAACAGTTGCATTCTGCCCAGCCCCGAGCTTATCATATCCTACCTGAAAAGACTTGCGGTAAAACTTCCAACACATCACACAGAGAGAGAGAGAGAGAGAGAGAGAGAGACGAACCAACTCGATTGTTTTTGTTGTAAGCAGAGGTCGTTGCGCATACACTAATAAATAGAGTAGAGAATCTGCTCGGAACAACTACAGCACATGACAAAAATATTAAAGTCAGATATGATGCAAAAGAAATGAATTTTATCCATGCACACAGATAGATGCTTTTGAATGGTCTGATGCATACAATGGTTGCAACTAGAATACTTCATGTAGCATTCATGTGAATGCAAAGAAACAAAAAACAAAATGTAGCATTTAGCATAAGAAAGAGATCGATCTGTTTCTTGCCTGGTTATACGCAATATTTCCCATCGCTTGCTTACCCATTGCACACTGCCAACAAGAAAATATCAACAAAAGATAATCACAAAATCATTGAGACGTCAGACGTGTATCATAATCTGCATCCTTACCTGGTAAGTGTTACGTGGAGATTGATTGTGGTGTGGATAAGGAATAAGCCCAGCTACAACTCCTAAGATAGTCAATGGCTCTATTTCGATATGTGTGATGCTGCTTCTTTGAACATCATCTTGATCCTCATGCTCGTATAGTGCAATCTATTTCAATCATCTTAAAAACATTATCACAGTACACATAAACCATGGAAAAAAATACAAAAGAATCATGATATACCAATGCATTGTTCTCTTCATTGACATCAAGATATTCAATTAACCCATCACGCAGAAAATCATCGAACGAACGAATACCATCCTAGAAGGTAAAATCAGTTGTGAGATGGAGAACAGCCAAACATCATTAGATAAAAAAAATTATAGGTGCAAAATTGCTAACCCTCAGTTCTTTCATGTGATGCTCTTTGACCCTAGATATACCCTTATCAGCAATTATAAGTGGGCGACAAACACGGCCACCATCAGAGGCTACGTGAATGCAATGCTAGAGAAGACAGACACAAGTTTAGTATCTCCAACACATTAAAATAACAGATGCAAATCGCAATTAACCATCAAACAAGTGAAACAAGCACACTCAAAATGCTCCCACTCAAGGTGTGTTCTTTATACTAAATTACTAATTGCAATTTTGTAAGGTGCATCCACAGAAAGAGCGCCATAATGACTTTACTGACAAACCTAAATTATGAGACTGAGCATACAACCAGTGTCAGCTTCATGAGAGCAGTGTAAACACAAGATAAAAAAGATTCAGCATCATACAATACAGTAAAAAAGGCCAGACCAACTTTTTTTTTCCCCTTTTGTAGTCAAAAAGATTCACACAGCAATAGGTGCCTAAGAAGATATCAACAAAATGTTGGACGTGAAATTTTAGTATTATGGGGTTAACAGGATCCAATAAAGGCAGTGCATTCATTATACATCTTTAGGGTCTAATGTTGTGTTTGGCCTCAAATCCTTATATAGCAATTCATTCCTTGTTAGATAAGTCAGCACTACCAGGCTTCAAGTGATAAAATGTTGATTATGCTAGGATAGGATCCTAAATAGGACGATGACATGTGCTAAGATTCATTATAAGCTAGTAATAATCAAGAAAATAAAATTTAAAAAATACCTGTTTCTCATTTACAAAAATGCTAACAAACTCTCCGATTTTTCCTGATCTACGAAGTTTCCTCATAGCATTAGCAAATCTCTGGAAATCATCATGGACAAGTCAATAAAAATAACAGAAAGAAAAATAAGGTAACATATATGTAAGTATCATGAATATGACCTGAGGCTGCCTGTGTTTCCCCAGTATTAGTCCATTGAACATGACCAAAAATGAACCGGATGCGTGGATTTCTTCTCCAGACAGGAGTGTTAAATCTTCCACACCTAGACTATAACACTGTGGTAAAGAATGGTAAATAAAATAACAGATATGAGTTTGTGCATAATTTGTTGAATTTGATTATATATCAACAGGGTTGGTGTAACAGAAGCAAGTAATCATAAACACATAAATAATATTGCAGCAGCCTGCACCACAAACGAATCAAGGATAGGAAAGCACACTGAATTGAGTATTAGGTGATTAAGTACCAGTTTGAGGCTATTGTGCCATGCTGCGCTGTACAATCTAGAAGGCTACAGGAACTTATTACAGTACAACTTCTCTGTTATTGCTCAAAAAAAGATTCTTACAACTACTTGTTGTATTTTTTTTTAAAAAAAAATAGAAGTGTTTTTGAAAAGCAATTACAACCCCAACCGGAGTCTAAAGTAGAAATGTTGGAATAACTTGTTAATTGTTATAAGTTCATGAGCAAGGCAAAACCACAGCATCTTGTACAGTTATACTGCAACCAATCTCAAAATGGTATATGTTAGATGTATAGCTTTATGTGTTAGATGTATAATTTTATGAACCTAATATGGGTTTTCCTTGTATATGGGCTTTCCTTATATGCCCTCATGTACCAGTATATATACTTGCCTATCGGCCTTAGATCAATACAAGTTGTCTTCATAACACTATAAAGCAAAGTGCCCTGGATAACAATTTAAGTGATTAAAGATGAAAATACTGGATTTATTACAAAATCTAAACACATTGAAGCATCATACGCTATCTTAAATCACATGTGCATGAAAGGGAACACACAAAAAATCATGGTGGGTTTACATTATCGTTGTTTGAAAACAGCAGTAGCAGCAGGAGGCGGCTCGGAAGAGCAGGCAACAGCGGCATGTGGCGCATGACAGCAGGGATTTGCATGACAGGAGTCCTTGCAGGACGTGCAACAGGAGTCCCTTTCGGCAACAGATGAGCAGCACTAGGTTTGGTTGTTATTTTTGGATGTTTAAAAATTCAGTTAAAAGTTCGAATAAGATAAGGAGTTAAAGTTTGAGTAGGATAAGAAATAGAGTTTGGAATCAGTTTGAGATTAGGTTTCGGTTTTAGTTTAGCTGAGCCAACTCTTTACAAGGATCTGGCCGGCAGTTAAATTAGGCAAGCAATAAAGAAAATCTTTCTTATCTTCTTCTTGTCTTCCCCAGTGCCAGTGCAGCACCCTCTTCCTGCTACGTGCAACCAGATTGGCCGCCTGCCAGCCTAGCATCTAAACGCAGCAGCCAGCCAAGCATCCTTCCAACAGTCATAAATATAATCTTCGAAGCCGAGGGCATAACAAAAATAAAATGAAAAATGACTCAATAAGACAACAGCATGTTTTTCATATTACAGTGGTGGACGCACATGTGTGTGTGTCCCCTGTGCGCACACCTAGGATTCTGCAGGCATTTTTCAGGAAGTGTGGGCATGTCATTATATCAACATATGCCCCAAAAGTGCACTCACATGTGCGTAAGAATGGCTGACTAGGATTTGAGCCGTGTTGGATGGAGTTTTAGTTCCATGACACCATCAACAAACCAAGAGCTTGAATATGGGCTCATCAACAGTTCAATACAACACATGGACTTGCTCACACAGAAAAGACAAAGCATTACAGCCAAAAAAAAGTTAACTGAATTAGGATAAAACAAACCAGGTTCATCAGTGGGGCCTCCTCTTGATCTGTTGTAACATGAGTCAACAAAGCTAAATTTTTTGTCAATCCACAAGCTTCCCCTTCAGGGGTATCACATGGACAAAGCATACCCCACTGTTACACATAAAATTAATTAGTTACGTAGCACATAACATAAAAGAATTAAGGTTTTTGGTTTTCACATATATTTGTTGTTTCTTTATGAAGGTGAAACACTGATATCATTTTTCCCTCACCTGGCTAGGCTGCAAAGCACGTGGCCCACTTGTTTTCCGGGTCTTCTCAAATTGTGGTGTTATCCGTGTCATGTAGCCTAATGATGCCATGTAGGATAACCTAGAAAGAACCTACATGGAAGCAATAAAATAAAATAAAATCTAGAGCAGATCGAAGGAAATAAAACTAGGTATAAATGACTGGATACCTGTGATACACCCTTTCTATGCATCCTAAATCGTTTAATATCCCAATTTCCTGTGGAAATAGCCCTCTCCAAACCAGAGGTTATCATATCCGGCTGTATTAACTGCACAAAAAAAGGAATATTATACCATGTCTGAACATCTGAAACTGATTTGTACATATGGTTAAAGATGTTACAAAATATTTGTTCAGCCTTCAGACAAATAAATGCATTCCAATATAATGTGCTGAGCAATAACAAAAGGATAATGAAGTTCCGGTGTGCACTTTCATATCAGGACATAAGCTGCAGAGCATGCATGTTTTCAGGATCCAAAAAAAAAACTTAATGCCGAAAAAACACTACTATACAGAAAGAGATGGTTACTTCAAGCTAAACATTATCATGCAAGGATTAAACTGCACAACTACACTACTAAGCATGAATGTGTGGCTTTGGAAATGAGCAACCAGTAACAAAAATGGATAAGCTTCTGCTGCAAGTAACAGCAATCTTCCAAAAAATGTGTAAACCAATAGAACATAAAATTTTACTAAAAGCAAAGTCCACTGAAGTCCCCCCCAAAAAAGAAATCCTACGAGCAGACAAAAAAATCATTTCATTGAAATGATAAAATATTTTGCAGATCAGCTTGACAAGCTTCTAGTTTTCAAGGGACTTCCAGATGTCAAGTTGAGGAGCTTCCAAAGAAAAGATACTTCCTCGCTTAGGCTGCTTACCAGGTAACATATGCAAGCAACAACAGCTATATAAAATTGGATTATGCATACACAGCCATCCAAAGAAAATAGTGTTATGAGAATTTGAGTGCACTATCAAAGTGCAATATTACAGAAACATTGTTGCAGTAAAATGCAAAAAGGAGGATTAAAGGAACTTCCATAATGTTTCACTGGTTTTTCATTACCTGGCTAAAATCCAGAGGACTGGAATGTGCCTTGTCGCTATTTTTGTTCATACGTTCTACAGCATGTGTATTCATTGTTTTGAACAAATCCTTCAGAAAGAAACACCGTAAGACATAGTACATAACATCTAATGAATTTTTTGAAAAAAAATAATAAGCACCTCAAAAAGCAGGGATATCAGTTGACCAGACAGCTCCAGCCTCTTATTTCCTACATAATCCTGGAATAAATTCAACAAAAATGTCAACAGGGTGGTACAAATGTACATTTGTTGTATCAGGTCATTCACACGTCTAAATAAACTTCTAAAGGCAGATATGTGTGCTGGAGAACCACACCCCTCATCTGTATAGTTATCTATATTGCTACTAAATTCACCAATCTAAACCTTTGGCCAAAGACCCAAATTGAAGACAAATGTTACTTGCTTCAGTCTAATAATAACAAGGAATTCTATAGACTACATCCAGACCATCAAATGGAGCATACTAGCTGCAGAGTGTGAATACTCACTATTTATAAACCTGCTACAAGATCTTACAAAATTACCTATCATTCCATTTCAGCAATTTCTTACGCTATTGTGGATGTAGATTGTGATAGAGCGCACAAAAGAAAGAAAAATCCAAAGGTAAATGAAAAAAAAAGGATAGTTTAGAGCTCCAAAATTCTTGTAGCAGACAAATCATCGGACACAACTATGGATGAGCATGTGACAGGTAGACCAGGCAAATAAAAGGTTCACACACCACAGTTGGGATCGTGAACCAAAAAATAGCCAAATTTGCCCAAATTTGCTCCGGTTTTCATAGTTGAGGTATGTAAAATGGACCGTTTCATAGTTTGGAGGGTTAAGTAGACTTTCTCAATAGTTCAGGTATGTAAAACGAACTTATTCCAAAGGAAAAATATATGCAGCTATGCTGTGTAACTGACTTGTAGGTTGAGCATCCCGTAGAAAAGACTTGTAATAAGTAAGATGGTGTCATTAAAAAATCAAGTTAATTCTTTTGTGGGCCTAGGCTATAATTTACATGGATCTTTTATTTCTTAATAAACATTGGTAAAGACAAAAAGGTGAATTTCGGTAGATGGAAAATTTTATGAATCATTCACTAAAGTGATACGCTGACCATCCTTGAACTTGCCTTATCATCAAAGGTGTCAGCATTCAAGATCGCATCCATCATGCGCCTTAACATTATGGCGGTGTATATACACTTTGGTCGGAAGTTCCCACTATTAACCTACAGGAGAGATTGACATGCACGTGAGGAAAAAAGACTCTTAGATGCAAAATCTAAATAAAAATAATTCTCACCGGCACATGGGCAACAAAAACATCACGGAGGATTGATTTTGACCGACCTTCCTGAAAGGGAGATAGAGAGAGATCAAAAGGCAGATGATGCACTGATGAAGGATCACTATTTTTGGCATTTTGAAAGCATAACTTGACACATGTAGCGGAAGCAGTAACTTAAATGTGTGACCAGATTGTACGTTCAAAGTTTTGTCACTAGTCCCTAATGATCAGCTTCAGAATATAGATCTTACATTTGTAACTGAAGAATATTTCAATCACCCACAATTTTTAAGAGAAGAGCAAAACATGAGCTGCAGTTAATAATTACCTTCAAATTTCCTGTGCCAGGATATGTCACCTGAAAATAATAACATACAGTATCAAACTATCGTTCCAGAAAAGATGCCTCATTCGCCAGATACATGCAACTAAAACAGCAAATTTACAGTTGGATTGCACCATCGCAGTATGATGGGGAGCGGGTACGACATATGTAGAAATTAGACTCTAGATTCTTTTAACTCTGGGCAATAAACATATTTTTTGTGAGAATTTTAGATTCTAAAACTTCTAGTTGCATTCTCGAACATGAAAAAAATCCTTAAGAGTAGCATGCGCATCCAAATTTCCAATATGAGGCCAAAATCCTTAAGAGCTATTGGAAGGGCAGTAAAGTAATATCCAGCCGAAATGCCAAATGCCTATACACTACTTAGTGAAAAGAATGCAGGATCCAGCAGCAAGGGGATCCCCTCTTGCAAATCTCAGAATGCACTTTATGAGCTAATTAAATTACTTGGCATGTCAATCAACAATGAACAGTTTAATTGAATGATGATATTAAGTTACACTTTTTATTTGAAGCTTCACCTTGTCATCCATGTACTGCAGAGCTTGCTGTTGTGTATATATTCTCTCCGAGGCACATTCCTAAGAAAAGCATAAAACATTTAAATAGCCTCAAATATTGAAGAAATAATCTCTAGTGGAGTAGCAGGAACAAGAAAAAAGGACTAATGATATCAGATTGTGTAGATGGAGTACAGGATAAATATTTAAAACTTGACAAAAGTTTAGTGATCATACAATCATAGAGAGGATCTCCACCATGCATAGACACGACAAAAGAAAAACAAACAAGATACCTGAATAGACGGATATAGCAGGTCTCCGTATCTTGGATCTCTTCCAACCATTTGTACGATCTCTTGGTCACTTTCCAATCCCATCGCTTTCACAACCACTATTATAGGAATCTGTAAACTTCAAAGCTCAGAAACAGAGCCATAAAATATCAACACTCTTCCAATATCATGATATAAGAACCCAAGATCAAGTAAAGACTAAAGAGAAGGCTACTCAAGTCATGCTATCCCTATCAAAGGACATGAATAATCACTTAATGTTATGTGCATGTGGACCCCAACTGTCATAGGTTAGGCTGTCCACGTATGCGAGCATTAACGCCTACGTAAGTTTGGGATTAGATCGTAATAGTTTCCATTAGATAAGATTAGATGCTTTATTTTAAAAATTGCTTTTGTAGAGTCCAAGTAAGTCATCCCTATAAAAAGATATCATACATCCATTACCAATCACAATGAATTAAAAGATCGGTCTGGCACCAACTGCGCCACACGTGGCTTACCACAACGCCACACTAGGCACCTTCACTGCCTACGAGATCCTCGCCAGCGTCCCTTCCCTCTTTCCAAAACTGATCAAACATCTATATGAGAGCCAATTGTCGCTGCTATGATGGCTTGCGTCAATGGTTCCGGTCCTTTCAACTCCACGGAAGATCAAGCCATGCTCAAGGCCATCCTTGCCAAGATCAACATCATCCAAGAAAAGATGGATGTCATGAAAGAAAAGATGGAGCACCACACTGCACAACTCGCTACCATCAACAACAGGTTGGATCAACATGACGATCCAGTGGAGACTCAAGATGCTCTCGCTCTCGCTCTCGTCCTCGCCCCTGCCCTCCGGTTCTTCCAGCCTCCGCCTCGCCGCTCCTGGTCTCCCTCCCTGCCCCCCTCATGGCGTCTCTTCTAGGTGGTCCCCATGGCCTCCCTGCCTTTGAAGGACGGCTCCTGGCTTTTGCGTCAAGTTCAGCTCCGGGCCTCCTCCCGCTCTTCCCGGCACAGGAAGAACCCCTTCTCTCTGGTTGTAATCTTCAAACGCTGTTCCTTCAGGCCTTCCGTTGATGCTGTTGCTTCTGTTTTGTCTTCCATCCTCGGTTTGCCTGAAGACTTGTTGCAGATTTCACCGCTTTCCCATCTTCACTTTCGGCTTCTTGTTCCTTCAAGTCTCATTGGTTTTTTCCTCTGCTCTGTGGGTTTGATCTCTCTGGGCTCTTCGGTTCTCTCCTTTGCCCTTTGGCGTGATGGTGCCCCCAACTGGCAAAGAGAAGTTCGCCTCTGGGAGGAGGACGAGGCTCGGAGCTGGACCTTGGTTGGGGCTAAATGCTCTCTTGGCAAGGCTTCTGCTCCTAAGCCTCGCCGTAGTCGACGGCGACCCTCCCATGGTCCTCGGGTTCTCCTCCCTTAGACCATGGGTACCCGCCTCCCGCTCCAGACTTCTCAACTGGATCTCCGGCCGGGTCGCGGTTTCCAGAGGATGGTAGAGACCACGTTAGGCTCTGCGGTTCATCATTCGTCATCCAACCCCAGGGGATCTTTCTTCCTCCTGGCTGTTTTCGGCGTTGCTTCTTTGTCACTGGATAGTTCTTCGATTGCCACGCCATCCAGCCATTGTTGAAGTGGGTCCGCCGGCTTCCATGTCAAGCCCATCTCCCCCCGACACTTTAGATTTTCGGTTGCCTCCAGGGAAGTGGCGCGTCTTATCTGCGACAGGCAAAGATTCACCTCCAGCCTCTTTGATATTTACTTCTTCCCCTGGAGAAGAGATGCTGCAGAGCATATCGTCATAAATTCCTCTCGCCGACACCCCCTTCCCCGCAGTTATTGCCCTCAAGGCCTCCTTCTGGCAAGAAGGTTCGCTTTGATTTGGGATCAACTCTCCCTGGATCTCCTGATCGTGCTCGACCCCTCTGCCAGGGCATTTTGGTTGGTTCTATAGCCTGCCCTCTCAATCAGGCTCCTCGAAGATGCTTCGGGCGTTCTCACTATTCCAAGATTGCCAATAGCTTGCTGCGAAGCTCCACCCGGTATGTTCTTCCTGTTCTTCAGGGGCCGGTGGCCAATTCCCTGGTTTCGGTTGGCTCTGTCTTCGCCAGATTGTCCAGCTATCTGCTTCGGTCGAACTCCCGTTGGATTTCAAAACAAGCCTACTCCATTGCTCCAGCCATAGGTCATGCTGGTGTCGTCGCCTACTCTTCCCAAGTACACAGATTGGACGGCGTGGGTGCAAAGAACGAAGGGGTGCAGCAGAGGTTTAATGGTGATGTGATTGTCCCTGTTCAGCTCAGTATGGCGAAGGAGCCGCTGGTTCTCAGATACCGGCTTATCTACCCCCAAGGCCCACCTGTCAGCCTGCGCTCGGGTTCTGGGACCTCTCGGCAGCCCAACACTGATCGGCCTGGATTTCCTTATGTTTGGCGGGAACAATCGGAAGCCGTCCGTTCGCCTCGAAGGAAGGTCTTGCCCACGAGGAATGGAAGTTCCAGAGCCTCCTACTTCTTCCAGTTTTCCCACGATCTCCACAACGCTTCATCTTCCTCGCGCATTGTGTTTTTTCCCCTGGATCAATAACCGACTCTACCACCCCTCACCTCATCGCCATGGCGAATTTCCCCATCAACCCTTCCCTCTTCCTTCCCCCTGAAGCAAAGGTGGTGGAAGGGCCTGAGTTCAGACTTCAGCGAGCGGTGGTCAGCCTCCAAGGACCACCTGCTTCCAGACATGAGGATTGGGTTGCAGCGGTAGACGTCGATGGGGACATTCCACCCAATCAGTACCGCACCTTCAGACAGCACATCAGGCAGCATCTGGAGCTTCATTTCCGCATTCAGGTGCAAAGCTCTAGTCCCTTTGCCTTCGGGATAGGGTTATTCCAACTTCGCAATGCCTTCCAGGCAGACCGGTTGTTTTGGGGGAACCCGCACATCATCGGTGGTTGCACAATCAGATTCACCGGACATGACCGGGCCAGAAACTTCAGAGCTGCCCCGCTCAACAGGGAAGGCTGGGTAATGCTCTATGGCTTTCCCCTTGATTACCGCAATGAGCTCAATATCAGGATTGCCGTGGCTGCTTTTGGCCACTTTCTGCGATGGGATCACACCAGCACCAATCTGGCGCATGTTCTGGTCAGATGCAGGTATGACAATTTGGAGGTGTTAGAATGCAGCATATTCCATACATGGGCCCAAGTGGACTAGAAATACATGTACAATAGGGAAGAAGAAAAGCAAATAAGACCCTATACAAGAGACTATTCTAACAACCCCCCGCAAACTCATGGTGGATCAACAACACTGAGTTTGAAGAGATGTAAATTATGCTGAATTCTAGTCTGTGCCTTGGTGAAGAAGTCAGCGAGCTGGAGAGCGGAAGGCACATGACAAATAGTAACCACCTGAGCCTGAACATGAGATCGAACATAGTGAGCATCGACGCCAATGTGTTTGGTGAGCTCATGCTTCACCGGATCACGAGCAATGCTGATGGCGCCCGATCTTGTTGAGCAAGCGGTCGTAGGAGGAATGAAACGGTCACACCCAAGTCGGCAGGAGCCACCGGCCAAGTCACCTTAGCGATGGCGAAGTTAACGCCGAGCTCGACCTCGATCTTGGCGAGAAAGCAAATTGTCTGTCGCAGTCTTCAGAAATCAGGAAGAACCAAGAAAGACACGGTAAGCAGAGATGGACTTGCGATCGGTGGGATCGCTAGCCCAAGTGGCATCAGAGTAGGCCTGAAGCTATAAAGAGCTGGAGCTGGAGAAGAAGAGACGGCGGTCAACAGTACCACGAAGGTAGCGAAGGACACGGAGAAGGTGATTGTAGTGTATGGTGGTGGGAGAAGCCATAAACTGACTGAGGATGTGAACAGCGTGGGAGATGTCAGGACGAGTGATGCCAAGGTAGACGAGGCTCCCAACAAGGTGGCGGTGGTGAGTAGGATCCTCAAGAGGAACACCATCAGTGGGCCGAAGCTGAAGGTGAAGCTCCATCGAGTGTCAGCAGTCGCTCGCCATTCGAGGCAAGCACGAGCAAGGAGAGCTCGAATGTACTACTTGCCGAGAGAGGTAGTAACCTCGAGCGTGGAAGTGACCTCGATCCCAAGGAAGTACCGAAGAGGCCCAGATCGACATCCGGGCGCCTTTCGAGGGTAGCGCTTAACAAAGGCGATGTCTTGAGGATCATCTCCGATGATGAGCATGTCATCCACATAGAAGAAGAAGAGTCCGACCACGAGGAAGGTGTGGACAAAAGAAGAGGGTCATCTTGACTAGCAACAAAGCCGCCAGAAGAATAACAGAGGCAAAGCGCCAAACCACGCACGAGGGCTGCTTGAGACCGTAGAGAGAACGGCGAAGACGACACACGTGACCATCAGAACATCAGTAGCTGGAGGAGGATGCATGTAGACCTCTCACGCGCGACTCACCATGAAGAAAGGCATTCTTCACATCGAGTGGGAGATGGTCCACCGACGAACAGAGGCAACAGCGGCGATCGAGAGTGAGCAGTGGTCCGGTGGGCGCATCGGGAGAAAGTCTCCCCGTAGTCACGGCCGTACTCCTGCTGAAAGCCACGAGCCACAAGGCGCGCCTTGTGGCGCTCAAGAGAACCGTCAGAGCGAGTCTTGATCTTGTAGACCCACTTACACGTGATAGGAGTGACAGTGGGGGGACAAGGAACGAGATCCCAAGTGCCAGTACGCTCAAGAGCAGCAATCTCCTCAGCCATGGCCAACTGCCACTCAGGATAACCAACAGCATCACGGTAGGAAGTAGGCTCAGAGGAGGTGGTGGCTGAAGCAGAGAAGCCATAGCGATCTGGAGGGGAGATCCTGCTCCGATCACGAAGTGCGTACCTGGGAGAAGCAGGGGAGGAATCTTGAGTGGGAGCAGGATCTGAGGAAGAAGGGGGCTCCGAAGCAGCAGGAGCCGGGAGAGGTCCCAACAAGAAGGGTGAGGAAGAACCAAGAGGGGACCGACGTGAGTAGTGAAGCCGGATAGGAGGACGACAAGGGAGGAGAGGCGCAGGAGAAGGCGAAGAAGGAACAACAGGAGGAATGGGTAGAGGAAGGCCTTGGAGGAAGTGGGGAGGGAGGTAGGGAAGGTGATGTATCAGGTGAGGAGGAGGAAAGAGGAGTAATAGAGAACCGCTCGGGAAACTGAGAAACGAGAGAGACTCAAGGAGACCCTGATCAGGCAAGTAGGAGTCAAAAGAACGAGACTCATCAAAGAAAGGACGAGACTCGTCGAACGTGACGTCGCGAGAGACCCTAAGCCGACGACCAAGAGGGTCCCAACAACAAAGCCCTTGCGCCGAGTCATAGCCAAGAAAAGCGCATCAACAGATCGCGATCGGCCGTCCGCCACGAGGTGAAGGAGGACGTAAGCAACACTGACCAAAGGCGCGAAGGTGGGTCAGACCGAAGGGTTCGCTAAAGAGACGCTAAGCGGTGTGGCACCTGAGAGAAGCGATGGAGGTGAAGGTTGACAAGATAAGCGGCGGTGGAGACACCCTCGGCCGAAGTGTGGTGGAACAAAAGCGAAAGCATCAAGGTTCTCGCGATCTCAAGGAGATAGCGGTGTTTGCTTTCGGCGACCGCTTCGGGCATAGGAACCGGCAAGAAATCTTGAGGAAGGGTGCTCGCTCAACAAGAACTCCGACGAAGAGCGATGAAAGATACTCTCCGGCAGAGTCAAGCCGAAACACACGAATGGGTGAATCGAATCGAGTGTGAACCATGGTCAAAAGGCACGATAGGCGACAAGCACCGATCACGAGACTTGAGAAAATAAATCCAAGCGAACCGAGAGAAATCATCAATAAAGATCACATACCAACGATGACCCCTTTTCAAGCGAAGGGAAGCGGGCCCCATACATCGAGTGAACTAAATCAAAAGGTCGAGTTGACACGCGAAGCACTACTAGGATATGGCAATCAGAGTCGCTGCAAGCTTACTGACCGACAGAGAGGAGGTGTCACGAGACCTTCCTAGAACACCACGACTCATCAACGAAGACGAGACATGACCACGACATGTGACCAGACGATGATGCCACCGAGCAAAAGCTGGCGGAAGTGGTGGTGGCGAAAACGATGGCATCGAAGCGGTAGAGCGACCGCCGAGGAAGGTAGTGGAAGCGAGCGAAAGGAAGTCGAAGCGGTCGAGTTCCACGGTGTGTGGAAGTCACGGGATCTCCGACGATACCAACTAGGGTCCTGTCTTCGCGAGCTGAATAGAACAAGAGTCGACTCAAGAATAATACTAAACCCAAGATCGGTGAAATGGCCGTAAATCATTGCATATCAAGACAAGGCACATGAGAAATGTATGAACACAAAAGAGGATGTACGATGTGTGCCTGTCCAAAGAAGCGTGAGATGTGTACCATCGGTAGTCTTGACGGACACAGAGTAATGATGAGCCGCAAGGAGTCAAGGTGAGTCGAATCGGTGTCATGTGAAAGAAGCTCGTAATCAAGGTACCAAGTACGAGGGCGGTGAAGAACTGGCTAGTCAGATGTGAGCAAGCGATGGGGACACCGCATCCAAGCGAAGCTCCATGCGCTCAAGGCGCCGAAGTCAACTCTGGGCCCGGTCGGTGGGCGAGTGGCACGGTGCTTTAGCACCGAAGTCCCTCCAGAGGTGCCGTAGCCTTGACGCGGCGCTGACCGCTGAATGGTGTGGCCATTCTTCTTGCGATATTGCGGTGAGCAACCGAGCCTCCTGCCGGTGCTCCTGGTGTGTAGCGACCAAGACCTCCCGGCGACCAAGCCGCTGCGGCGCGGAGAGAGGGGGTGAGCCACCGAATAACCAAGACGATCAGCGAGCGAGAGAGAATGCCTCGGCGAGTCTCCTCAAGACGGACTGAGTCAAGGCCTCCACTAGCGACGGGAGGCGGCGGGCGCAGAAATGAGCACGGCGGCTCAAACTCAGATTTAAGCCCGTGAGGAACTCAAAGACACGAGCGTCAACACGGTGGTCCCGAAGGCGGACGCAAGTCACACAGGATGTGTCAGGGGTCGGCTCCAAAGCGTCCAGCTAACGATAGACGTCGCTAAAGCGAAGGAAGAAAGCGTCGACGGTGGAGTCTGCTTCTTTGGAGAGAGAAGCAGCGCGATAGGGAGGTGTAGAAGACAGCATGGTCGCTTTCCGGTATCTTGAGCCCGCACATACTCCCACATCGCCGGGAAGACGCCAGTCGCACACGTCAAGGCGAGTCAACGCGCATGCCGCTGTGAAGCGGCGGCGCGCGAGCCTCGAAGCGATCGATCCTCCGGCCGAAGAAGCGGCGGTGTACTCGAAGAGCTCTTTCGTATCGTCATAAGCGGCGTCGGGGACCGGGTACCATCAAGAAGAGCTCGGCAAGACAGAGCCGAGGGCACCGCAGCATGACGGCGAAAAGTGCGATAAGGTGGCCCCGAAGACGCCGATCAAAACTGTGGCATCGTGGCCCACTCAAAGTTAGTGCCGTTGAATCAGACTGCTGGCGGAAGAACAGCGGACCAACAAGACGAACAAGCTGCCATAGTGGGCCCAGGGCGGCAATGGCGGGAAGATCTTCTTAAATGGGCATAGCATGGCGGATGGCGGCAAGCACCGGATCGAACGGATCCGCGGAGGCGAGGCAGCAGCAACCAGATCCCGCGGAGGCGGTAAAGCGGCCGGATCTGGCGAAGCGGCTGGCGAAGCTTCAGACGAAGCGGCCTTGGCGGGCGAAGCGGCTTTTGACGGAAGAAGGCCTTGGCCAGGACGAAACTTCGAGACGAAGCGGCTTGGCCGGGCGATTCGGGTTTCGGCCGAGACAGCAAGAATGGATCCGGCGGAGCGAGGCGAAGCGAGCTTCAGACGAAGCCTTGACGGACGGGCGAGTCTTGACAATGGGCAAGCAGGCAAGCCGAGCGGCATGGCCGGACGGATCCGACACTACAAAGCAGAGAGAGGGCAAGTGGGGAAAGAAGAAGAGAGAGAGGCATCGCCGGTTAAGTAGCCGGGAGGCGGCGAGACCGCCGGCGATGAGCGAGAGAGGTGGCGGCATTGGTCAGGTGAGTGGGAGGAAACCCTAGAGGGAAGTTCCCTGGCTTGATACCATGTTAGAATGCAGCATATTCCATACATGGGCCCAAGTGGGCTAGAAATACATGTACAATAGGGAAGAAGAAAAGCAAATAAGACCCTATACAAGAGACCATTCTAACAGGAGGATCTGCCCAGAAGCCTCATCCTATGTGTGGACTTCCCCTTGGGGGGGGCTGGGCTGCTCCTGGACTGTTCCAGTGATTCCTCTAAATCCGGATTTTGCTGATATCATGCCCCAGGATCAGGACGACCCACCACCGGACAATGGAAACCCGCAGCCCTTTCAGGTCAATCCATTTGCCCCCCAGCATGGACCGGCTCCGGATCACGTCTGGGCACCGGAACCTCAGCCTGATCCGGCTTGGGATCTCCAGGTTCAGCAGGATCAACCTCAGCTAAACATCGCCTGGCCGGTGGATCAGCCGCCCCAGCAGCTTCCTAATCATGAGCAGATGGATCATTCGGTCTCTTTGGATGCTTCTGAGGACTCGTCCACTCTGGGAGGGGACCAATCCACAAGGCAAATTGCAGCTCCCCCGCACAGAAAAGGCCTCTGGATCACTGAACAGTTAGACGAAGGATCTGCTTTGACTCTTGATGTTGAAGCAGCCAAGGCCTTCATCTCGCGGCCTCTTGTGGATCTTCTCAAGGCCGCCCTCCCATCTTCAGATGCCCGGAATCCTCCTCTCCTTAGCACTCCCTTCGGCCGTGGAGAGGCCTTCTGCAGCTTGCCATGCAGCAAAGAAGAAACCTCACGAGACGAGCACCTCGCTTTGCGGCACCTCCGTAGCGCTTAGCGATCTTGCCTCGGGCAAATCAAATTCACATACTCCAGAAGAGCCAAAAAGGCCAAAATGGACCAGCTCCTCGCCAACCAGCCCACTGGGTTAGTCAGCCCAAGAAGAAGCCTGAGGCTCCAGCTGAAAGCTCAAGGGAAGAAAATACAGGTGGCTGCTCCTATCATGCGCAAGGAACGGAGCCCCAACAAAAGGAAATCTCTTCACCTCAGTGAGGGTAATTTCTCATCAAGCTCCCATCCCTCTAACAACACAGCTTTTCCTGCCTTGGCTGAGGCTAAGAGAACCAACCCGGTCTATCCTTTTGCTGGTTTTCAGGCCATCCAACACGTAGCCTCAACTCTTTGCGCCATCCCCCTGGAGGAGGTGACCATCACCAAGCTGCTCCAAGATATTCGTAGATGACTCAGAACTTCGTGAGTCAAGGACCGTGGGCCTGGGGCCGTTTCAGGATTCATAGTCTTCTCTTTTGGATGTATTTTGTCGGCACTTTTGGGCACTTCATGCCTTTGTCTCTGTGTACTGAACCTGTTTTGGCTCGGCTGTCTTCTTTATTTACTTGGGTTCCTAGCACAGCTATCTCTCTCTTGCATTCCTGGGCCCTAAGGGCTTCTTCGCTCACTACCCAGCAAGGCATTTCTGGGCCTCAGCGCCCCGGGCTCTCAGCTCTAGCATTCGGCGTGAATCTGTTTGCTACCTCTTCTCCTCTTTCTCCTATTACTATGAATTGGAACGAAACTACCGGCTGTAAGAGAAACTGGATTATCTTTAATTGGAATATCAGGGGGCTTAACGCTGACGATAAGAAAAGAGCCGTCAGAAATAAGGTCATAGAGTGCAAAGCTGACATTGTTTGTATTCAGGAGACCAAGATGATTCATTTTGATGCCCGAACAATCAAGGGATTGCTGCCCAAAAGATTCACCAAATTCGCCTTTTGCCCATCTCAAGGCAGCTCAGGGGGGCTTCTCACAGCTTGGGCTGGAGCCAGGCTGAGCGGCAACGTCATTTTCAATAATGACTTTGCCATTACAACCGCCTTCCGCTCCAATCTGGATGGCATCTCTTGGTCGGTCACCAATGTGTATGGTCCCTGTTCAGAACCTAAGCGTTCCGAGTTTGTTGCTTGGCTTGCCTCCCTCAGATTTGGCCAGGATGACAACCATCTGATTGTCGAAGACTTCAACTTCTACCGCTCCTTGACTAACCGCAATCGTCAAGGGGGTAACATCAGTGATGCTATTTTTTTCAACCAGATCATTTTTGATGCCGGGCTCGTTGAAATTCCTCTTAAAGGACGCCAATTCACCTGGTCTAACATGCAGCAAAATCCTTTGCTTGAGCAAATTGATTGGTGCTTCACCTCGCATAATTGGATTTCCATTTTCCCTTTCACTATCTGGAAACCGATGGCTCGGAGCACCTCGGATCACACTCCCTGTGTGGTCGAAGCTAGAACCTCCATCCCGAAGTCTAATATCTTCCGCTGTGAGAGTCTTTGGTTTGATTTGGAGGGCTTTTTTGAAGTGGTGGCCACCTCCTAGCAGTTGGATTTGATGCAACCCCCGGTCCCGCTAACCTTAACCCTGCTGACCTCATCTCCCGAAAGTTCCTCAGCCTCCAAAAGTCTCTCAAGCTGTGGAATCACCGTCTGGGTAACTTAAGCCAGGTCATCAAAAATTGCAATCAGTGTATCCTCACCCTTCATGCCCTGGAAGAAAGAAGACCTTGCCACCCAGGAGTGGAATTTTAGGAATATTCTAAAAATCCAAATTGTCTAGCTCAAGTGTCAAAATACCTATTGGAGGAACAGATGCACCATCAGATGGGTCACCCTAGGGGATGAGTCCACCAATTTCTTCCATGCAATGGCCAGCAACAGACAAAGGCACAACTTCATTGAAGCCCTGGTAAATGAACATGGGGACCTCATGGCGATCTGGCAGCAAGAAGCCCGCTTCTTCTCTCGAGTTTGAGCAGGATGGGATCTATCGATGACACCGTCCACTGGCCTTCTCACGAGTACATCTTCCAGCCTAACGACCAGCTTGACTGGTTAGCGGAGGACTTTGATAGTGAAGACATCGACAATACAGTAAGATTGATGCCCTCAGACAAAGCGCCAGGGCCTGATGGCTTCAACGGCCTCTTCCTCAAAAAGTGTTGGAACACTGTCAGGCAGGATTTTCATCAACTCTGCCAGCAATTCTGCAGCAACAGCATCAACCTGCATAGCATTAACCAATCCTTTATCACCCTGATCCCTAAAAAGGATCAACCCCAGCATGTCGGCGACTACAGTCGATCTCTGCCATGCCCTCAAGCCGATCACTAAAATCTGGCTACGGACTTCAAGCGATCATCACTACTCTGGTGCATAAAAACCAGTACGGGTTCATCAAGGGGAGAGCTATCCAAGACTGTCTAGCCTGGGCTTATGAGTACCTGCACCTTTGCCAATCCTCCAGGAAGGAGCTTGTTCTCATTAAATTGGACTTTGAAAAAACCTTCGACAAAGTTGCTCACTCCGCAATTCTGGGTGCTCTCTCTCAAATGGGTTTCAGCAACAAATGGACTTCCTGGATTGAAGAGATTCTCTGTTCTGCCCGTTCCGCTGTTCTACTCAATGGTGTGCCTGGCAGCTGGTTCCATTGCCGAAGGGGTGTTCGTCAGGGCGATCCTCTCTCGCCTCTTCTGTTTGTCATCGCAGCAAATATCCTTCAGGTCCTCATCAACCGTGCCTTTCAGCAGGGGACCCTCTCCAACCCTCTTCGCAGATATGATGATGAAGACTTTCCTATTGTACAGTATGCGGATGACACTCTTCTCTTCATGAATGGTTCTCAACTGGAGCTCTCAGCCCTTAAAACCATCCTTGCAGATTTTGCCAACATCACTGGCCTTTCAGTCAATTTCTCCAAATCTCTGCTGATCCCTATTAACATGGATACTGAGCTTGCCTCCACTCTGGCCAACACCTTGGGCTGTCCGTGGCTCCTTCCTTTCCCTATCTTGAGTCCGCCTTGAGCGACCAAGCCCGCGCTCAGACTTGATGCCATCATGACGAAGATCGATTCTAGGCTAAGCTCATTTGCAGACTTCCTCTCCCTCGCCGGCAGAATCCAGATGGTTAACGCTGTTCTCTCGGCCATGCCAACCTACGCCATGTGCACTCTTCAGATCCCTGCTGCTGTAATCAGGCACATTGACAGGCTCCGAAGAAACTGCCTCTGGCGCAACAACGGCATTCTCAATGGCTCTAAGGCCTTGGTAAAATGGTCTCAGGTTTGCCGGCCAAAGAAGTATAGAGGCCTAGGCATCCTTAACCTTAGATTGCAGAATCAGGCTCTTCTCTGCAAACACCTTCATAAGTTCTACAACAAGTTGGACATCCCCTGGGTTCAGCTGATCTGGAGCCATCACTACCACAATGGCCGTGTCCCCCATGCTATCAGACCCAAGGGATCCTTCTGGTGGAGGAATATCTTCGGGCACATTGACATCTTCAGAGGTATTGCCAAATGCAGGGTTGGCAGTGGATCTTCTATTCTCCTCTGGCACGATCTTTGGCACGATCATATTCTCAAGACTTCCCTGCCGCACCTATTCACCTTCGCAAAGCAGCCCAACTGCTCGATTGCTAGCTTCATTCAACCTGCTCCCCTTCAGGATGTCTTTCACTGGCCACTTTCAGCTGAAGCGCTCCAGGAACTGGCTATCCTCATAAATCTTTTGCTAGGCATTCAACTAAGCCCTCAAGAGAATGATGATTGGACTTACATCTGGAATTCTGGCATCTTCGCAGCGAGAAAATTCTACGCTGAGGCATTCAAAGGAGCACCTTCCAGTATCATCCACAGGAGAATTTGGCAAAGCAGATGTTCTCCCAAAGTCAAGACCTTTGCTTGGCTCCTCTCGCTCGACAGGCTCAACACAAGAGAAATCCTGCTCAGAAAGAATATCTTCATCAACAATGGAATCTACACTTGTGCAATGTGTGATTCTCAGGCGATGGAATCCTCTTACCATCTCTTCTTCTCTTGCCCTCTTAGCTTATCTTGCTGGGCCAAGCTTGGCTGGGATTGGGCGGATGGGCTCCCTCTTGAAGACATCACTTCTTCGCTCCTCTCTGCGGCCAACAACGATTTCTTCATGGAGGCCTTCCTCATCGCTGCTTTGATGATCTGGAAGATGCGGAATGACTGCATCTTCAACTCCGCTCCGCCAAGTCACGCCAGCTGCTCCATTTTTCTTGGCGGGCGCGCCCAAGCTCTTAGACTCGGTCCTTCCGAGAGGTTTTCTTTCTTGGCTTGATCGTTTATGTCGGCCTTGGTAACCTGTTGTTACCGGGGTTTCTCCGTTCCCCTCCCCCCCCTTTTTTGTTGTTATTCTCTCCCTTTTTAATATATTGCTCTCCCAGTGGGGTTTCCCCCTAGTTTTCGCTCAAAAAAAAACATGACGATCCACTTGTGAAATTGGAGGAAGCAATGGGCGTTGATCAAACCGAAGCGAAGGTTGTCGGCATCACCTCCAACGGCATCACCGTTCTAGCAGATCCACATGTGTCGGAGATCAAGTAGGTGCATGGCATCGAGCACGCGCCATGGCAAGAACATCAACAGCATCAGCAAGTGGTGCCCTGACTGGACTGGCATGCGTCGTCCTATGGTCGTGTAATTTCTGGCTGGCTGACGATAGGCAACGTCATCGCGGCCAATGCAACAGCAACATGCCATGGCCTTGCGGCCGGTGGCATAGAGGATCTAGCAAGAGGCCACGTCGGATTGGATCAAACTCAAGGCAACAACAAATTGTTGAATCTCAGGCTCATATCTTTCCTTCTGTCCGAGGTTTCCTAGGTCTGTTGCCATGGCCATCACCTGACATCTTGAGGACGAGTTGCCTCGCAAAGGGTGGAGAAGTTGTTATTGTCAATGCATCTGTGTAAATAGGCCTATGTGGGCTTTCCTGTATATATGGGCTTTCCTTTTATGCCCCTTGTACGTGTATATATACTGGCCTATTGGCCTTAGATGAATACAAGCTGCCTTCATAACATGGCATCAGAGCACAGGCTTTCTCCTCCAAACCCTAGCTAGGGTTTGCCATTTGTGCAACCGCCAACGGTGGCGTTTCACATCGGCGACACCAGCCTCACCATTGTTGCTAGCATCCTGGCCAGTGATGCCTCCTCTTCCAGGCCACGCCGCCGCATCACCATCTCCTCCAAGAGCCACCGCCTTACCTCTCTTCCAGTCGGCCGCCATCTCTCCTCTAGAGACCACGTCGCCGCCTCCTCCTCCAGCGCTATCTGCCGGTAGAGTCAAGACCGCCTCTAGGCCACGACGCTGCTGCTCCAGATCCAGATCTAGATCCAAAAAAGTCAGGGAAAAAAAGCATGGCAAGGACACCTTGCCTCTCTGGTCGTATGCCGCTCCCGCCAGTGATGTTTGATGGGACCAACTTTCGGGAGTGGTCCACGATGCTCCGGATCTGTGTCGACAGCCAGCGTCTCTAGGGCCACCTCACTGGGACACGTCCATGTCCACCCACCTCGACTCGTCCTGAGGAGCCTATGGTTTGTGCGGATGTTGCGCTATTTGAGTTAGATTTTCAGACCTTGAGTTGGCGTGCTAATGAGGCTCATGTTATTACCATCATTACTACCAGCATGAGTTGATCTCGCCATGGACTTGGCCGCTCTCTCCTCATCTTGGGTGATGTGGGAGCGCATGCACACTCAGCACCAGCCGACCAGCGATGCTCTGTACTCTTTGTTGGAGCTGGAGAGCACTCTTTGTCAACAGGACTCCAAAGTTGGCTCCTTCTATCAACAGCTTACTGATTTGTGGCGTTAGCTCGACTCTGTAGCGCCTATCTACGATCCAGACTGCAACTATTGTGCTCATCTCCGAGGGCACAAGATCAATGGTCGCCTGCTCGAGTTTCTTCGTCGACTTCGACCAGAGTTTGAGTAGCTCTGTGCTCAACTGCTGGCCTGCTCTTCATGGCCATCTTTGGTTGAGGCGCTCACCTTGGCTCGTGCTAAGGAGATTCGTCTTCGTGGCGTGCTGTCATCTTCTTCGCCGGTTTTTGTTGCATCTAAGGCTCCTGCCTCACCATAGCCTACTAACGCAGCTGCTCCTACTCTCCCAGCACCAGCAGAAGGCTCGGTTGCTGCAGGGAGTAAACCAGTTGTTTGTTGCAACTACTGCAAGAAGACAGAACCTACCATTCAGCAATGCAAGAGGCGTCCGAACCATACTAGTCCTGGCACCACTCATCCTCCGGTTGACTCCATTCGTTCTCCAATTGACCCTACTCGCCTTCTGACTGCTATCCAGGAGGTGATTTAGCGCCTTGAGTGTATGAAACGTCGTATGGATGCCAAATCTTCCTCAGCCATTGACAATGCAAGTTTCACCAGCCAACCCTCCCTCAGGTATTTAGCCTTGGATTCTTGTTCTGGAGCTTCATTTCATATGACTCATGATCCTACTTTCCTTTGCTCTCTAAGTCTGTCAACTGCTCCTGTGTCCATCAAAACGGCTAATGGTCCACATCTTTCAGTTGTCGATCGAGGCACTCTCGACACTTCCTCGTTTCACGTTCCTTCTGTCTCTCATGTTCCTCGACTTGATATGCCACTGATTTCTGCTGGCCAACTGTTCAGGACTGCCACACCAGGACTTTGGTTGGCACTGGCCACCGGCTCCATGACTCTCCACGTTTCTAGGAACTCGACTAGCATCGCCTTCCTTCTGCTTCTGCTTCTTCCACCTCCAGCAACCAGTTGTCCACCTCCACTGATGCCACCGTCCTCGCCATCCTAGCTTCCACCAGTTTTGCTCAAAGACATCATCGTTTAGGTCATATATGTAGGTCTCGTCTTTCCTCCTTAGTGAGTCGTGATGTTCTTAGGAAGGTTTCCGGTGAAACCTCTCTATCTTGTATGGGTTGTAAGCTTGGCAAACAGATATAGTTTCCATATCCTACCAGTGAGTATCCATCCATCCTTTTGATTTAGTTCATTCAGATTTTGGGGTCCGGCTCCCTTCGTTTCAAAAGGGGGGTCATTGTTATTATATAATCATTATAGATGATTTTTCTCACTTCACCTGAATGTACCCCCTAACCTCTCGCCACCAAGTGTTGTCGGCCTATCAAACCTTTGCAGCCATGGTCTGTACTTAATTTGATTCTTCCATTCGTGTTTTTTCAGGCTGACTTTGCTGGCGAGTATCTTTCCACATCTCCTCATCAGTATCTTCTTGAGCAGGGTACCCTTTCTTAGTACTCTTGCACCGGTGTCACGCTCAGAATGGTGTCTCTGAGCGCAAGCATTCTCATCTTCTTGAGACTGCTTGAGCTATTATGCTAACCTCCTCGGTTCTACCCACTTTTGGGCTGAGGCTGTCTCCACTGGTGTCCATCTAGTCAATCTTCAGCCCTTCACTCCTCTTTAGGGTACCACTCCTGTTGAGCGTCTCTACCGTCATCCTCCTCAATACACCCATCTTCCTGCTTTCGGGTGTGTCGCCTTTGTGCTTCTCTAGCCTCATGAGCGAAGCTAACCGCTCAATCTGTTGAGTGCGTCTTCCTTGGCTATGATCCTGAGCATAAGGGGTATTGCTACTGGGACCCCATTGGTCGTCACATTCGGGTCTCTTGTGATGTCACTTTTGATCTTTACTCAAGATCGGTCCCCTGGTCGTTTCTTTCTTTCCTCAACTCTTCCTGAGTGTTCCCCGTCTCCACCTCCATAGCTCCAGCTCTACTAGCTCCACCTCCACCAGCTCTAGCTCCACCTCCACTAACGCTACCTTCCTTTGTTTTTTCGCCTCCATAGGTTCGTATCTGCTACACACGCCGTCCACCTCCCTCTAGTTCTCCCTTTCTTCTCGAACTTGCTCCTCAAGATTCTTCTCCTGTTCCGTCTCCTCAGGTTTCTTGTCCTCTTTTGCCTCCTCCTCAGGTTTCCTCTCCTGCTCCAAAGCCTTCTCCTTCAGAGTCTCCTCCTGCTCCTCCCCCAATGTATGCTCTACATGATCGGAGCACGATTTCTTGTCCTGATCGCTATGGCTTTGCCACCTTTGCCACTCCCTCCTCTGAACCTACTTCCTATCGCGATGTTGTTGCTCATCCTGAGTGGCAATTCGCTATGGCTGAGGAGCTTGCTGCTTTGGAGCGTACTGGCACTTGGGACCTTATTCCACTTCCTTCCTCTTTTATTCCCATCACGTGCAAGTGGGTCTACAAAATTAAGACGCGCTCCGATGGTTCTCTTGAGCACTTTAATGCTCGCTACGTTGCATGTGGTTTCCATCAGGAGTATAGGCATGATTATGAGGAAACCTTTGCTCCTATCGCTCATAAGACCACTGTTCCCACTGCTGGCCTATTGGCCTCAGATGAATACAAGCTGCCTTCGTAACAGTTATGTGTATGTGGGCCCTAACCGGCATAGGTTAGGTTGTCCGCGTGCGTGAACATTACTATGGGTACTAGAGCATGTGGGCCCATGCAGCTACACTATTAAGGAAATTTGGGATTAGATCGTATCAGTATCCATTAGATAAGATTAGTTGCTTTATTTTAAAAATTGCTTTCATAGGGTCTAAAGTAAGTCATCCTATAAAAAGATATCATGTATCCATTATCAATCAAGCAATGAATTAAAAGATTGGTCTAGTACCAAAAAACCACAAGTGGCACCCTCACTGCAACCTACAGGCAAGATCCCTTACCGGCATCTCTTCCCTCTTTCCAGAACCGATCATAACGTTTAACTTTGGGGAAATTAGCTCAGTATATTGTAAAGATGTATAAACTATAAAATATCATCAAATGTGAGGTTGACAAGTGGGCCCTTAGGCCACTTGGTAGTGACACACCATGACAACAATGAAAATTACCAAAGTGCATGATTATTTATTGGAATTGAGCTATTCTCCGCCACCTTAAATTTCTTAGTATGACTGAAGGGATCAAGAGATAAAATATTATGGGACACAGTTCCTCTACCGTAAGGCAGAGTGCCTTTGTGCCCCTGACATGTGGGCCCCTGCCTTACGGCAGAGGATACCTTTCCCATGGATATCATCATGTCAGTATGAAATTCTAATTAGAGAGAGGCAGCTAGCTGCTAAAGATCTAAATATGGCCCTTCGATAGTTTAAACTGCGTGTATCAAAAGCATTATGGGAGTGTTTTATAGCAGATAGCAACAATATAACATGATGCTCGACTATATTTGCAGAAACACATAGTTAAATCTACAAACATCGTTTGCTTTTAAAAAAACTACAAACTTCGAAATAAAATAACTTATATTTGTTAGGATTATTTTTTACTGTGCATATCTGAGCAATGATTGAAAACACAGGATGACATCAATATGCAACAAATGGATCAATGAAAACCTGAAATGCATTTGTACTGAAGTGGCCATACAGAGTTAGAGTAGAGTAGTAGACCATAGCAGTGCTTAGGGGTGTTTGGAAAAGGCTTTGGAAGCGACTTCCAAATTTTGCGCAGTGAAAAATAACAAAGCAATTCGAAATGCCCCTGAAGCGGCTTTTCCATGTCAACATAAAAAAAAACCAGGGCAGCTTCAAATGGCCTTTTTGGCTATGGGCAAAAACTGCCTTAGCCGCCAGCCAACCGATAGCGGCTATCGACAACCGTGCCGTACGCGCCCATGAAGCGCTGCCCCCACACTGCCATGCCCATCGACTGCCACGCTGACTCTCCTCTCCGTCACCAGCTTACCTCACGGGCACCAGCCTGCCCCTCCTCTTCCATTGCCACCCACCACACGCACGCCCCACAGCCTCGTAGTCCCTCTGCCCTCCTTACTTCTCTTCTTTTTCCTTTTTCTGTGTTGTTTCTCTTCTCCATATAACTTTAATATTATTTTTATTTTATTTTATTCCAGACGCATTCACACATTCTGCATCTAAAAGCCAGCGACCAGACTACCAAACACCGAATAATTTCAGCTCAGCCGTTCAACCAAAAGCCCTACAGCCCAACCAGAAGCTGGAAGCCATTCAACCCTATAGCCCAGCCGTGCAGCCGCTTTATCAGATAAGCTATAAAGTCACATCATTCCAAACAGGACCTTAAATGCAAAACGGCAGGGATATGCAACAAATGGATCATAGAAAAACCTGAAGCATATTTGTACTACTGGAGCTGCTACACAACATGCTATAGTGGTAGTACTAGCCTACTAGGTCCTAGTAGGCCATAGTGGGCCAATAGTGCAACGAAGCTGTATAGAGTGCTATGCAAGTCATTCTGTAACGGCCACTACCCTGTGTTTACTATTGCAGGTTGGGCTATTTGATCACAAAAGTGTAAGGCAAGTAAACAAAGCAAGGAGATTCAGCACTGACAGTCAGGAGGTACTGATCCCTCTCAAAAGCTGATTAGCTGACTATCTAGTTGTTTATTTACATAAACTCTACTGCAATCCAGTCTAATTTTCTCTTGTTTCCACCATGGCTAGAACCAATGGAAAACATCCTTAATTCCCCCAATGAACCACCAACAACCTCCAGGCTACAGCAATAAAGGCCTTGCATGGAACGGCTGCGTCTAAACAGCTGTGCTTCAAGAGTTTTGAGAAGCTGGAGCGTTTGGTTCAGCTTTGTGGCTTTTTTACTGTGCACAAGTTAGAAGTGACTGAAAATAAGCCGTTCCAAATGGTGCCAAAGTACTCTAGGAAGAATTAACATAGAAGTGGGGAAACTCATTAAATGCACCCATGATTTTGGTGTGGGTCATATATTGTCAAGCAAACATTAAGAAGAAGCAAACATCAAATTGAAGGAATTTTAACAGGACAGCAAGGTACCAAAAGGCATACCGGCTTAGTGAATTGATTCAGCTGTAGATAAATCTTCTCCTTCTCCATAAATATCACAGTCTTGCTTTTTATTTCATGTGTGCTGCTGGTAACAGATGCAATGACCCTAATTGACAGAAAATGCAGGTCACTGAGCATAAGATTATAAGCAAGCCCAGGTATTGAATTGTAGCCCATTTAACACAGGGAATCCAACCTACAGAATAACTCAACAACATGAAGAAGAAATGAAATGCCATGCACACAAGCACACAAAAAGAAGAAACTTCGAAAATGGAATGGAACCATAGGCTGGTTTTAAACATCGATGGTTGGAAGCAGAGATGAACTGCTTCCCTAACATTACTAGCCTGACTGCAACTTTGAATCCAAATAATTCTACAAAATAAGCTGTACAGTCACTCAGTAAGTTGCTTTAACCATGCGAAAAGCTATTTCCCTTGGTCTGATTTTCGTACATACTCTGTTGAGCACCTAAATAAACATGAATGTAAACAGCCAAACACCAACACAGATCAAGCTACAATGAAGACTCAACAAAACTTCAATTGTTTGTAAATAACTAAATATCCGATAACACATGATTAAACTAACAGGCAAAAACTGCAGAATCAGCATAGATACTCTACTTCTTTAAGGAAAATACAACTCAAGTCTTCATTTCAACATAATATTTTTGCTTTAATGTTCAACAATCAACAGACACCACCCAGTACAATGTTTTCATTGCTTGTCATCTCCTCGATAAACACCTTGAGTGGTCGGTGAAGTTTATCCCTAGAGCTGGAATTACTGTAGCAGATCAATTAGCGGCTTTTGCTTTTAAGTTTAAATTGTCCTCATGCTGGAACGATGAGCCACCATCGATCCTGATGGACTCTCTTCTTGCTGATTGTAATTTAAAAACTGACTATGAATGAAATGCCTTTGTTGTGTCAAAAAAAATATATGGTGATTCAGGACAAATAATGTATATAAGACATTAACATGGCTGCACCAGGTAACATTGTACTGTATTAAATGATATGGAGAAAGCATAAAAATCCATGTAACAGCATAAGCCATGAATGCCAAGTAGCCTTACGGTTGCTTTATCACTAAGTATCAAAAGATAACGGCCTTTACTGCCACATCATGACAGAAAATGACAAAATGTATATTATAAAGTTAATGTTGATATCCTTCTTCCTTTTATCATAGGTTCGCTCTTTTTTTCTTCACTGCATGAATCGTATCTGGGTGCAGTCTAGCATTTATAACAGCTATCCATCTGTTAATCTGTGTGCCTTAAAATAAACTACCTAAAACAAGTGCATAATAATTTGGGGATACACATAGGTACGATTAACTAACAAAATCAATGTCATTTATAAAAGTTGTCAATTCCTTCACATGCAAGAATTTGCTGGAACACTGAAACAAATTTCAAAACAGTAGAAAAAATACATAAATAAGTTGTTCAGTAACGAGTAGGACCTTCCTTTACTATCGGTGTCGATGATAATACGATTCTTTGATAGCTGTTCTTGTATTAGAATGACCTGGAAATAAACATATAGCACAAGATCGTTGATAGACAACAAAAACCAACCACAAACTTGTGCAGCAAAACTAGGCAGTTAGCACAAATACTATTGACCTGCAATAAGTAGTGGCAACATGGGATACTAGTCAACATCAAAACAGCAACACAATATGTACACAATTGCATCAATGTTTTAAGCTACCTTCTCAGTTCCTTTCACAATGAAGTAACCACCAGGATCAAGAGGGCACTCGCCTACAGGCACAATGGTGAAACCAGCAAGATAAAATGGTAATTCTATCTGAGAATAATATATTTTTATTAACAATGAATATCATAAACAGGCTAACCAAATCTTGCTAGCTCAGCTTCCTCCTTCCCATTTAGAACACAGGCACAACTTCTAAGCATAATAGGCATGTACCCAATGGTGAAATTTGGCTGAAAAAAACAATTATAAAAGGAGGATAAGTTTCTTGCCAGCAAGCATGTAGCTTTTTGGGTGGGGGAAGGTGGGTATTTCAAGCAGGCATTAGATGTGCTACCTTCCTCTGCAGTAAATGCTGCCTTCCTACGGTGTATTCGATATCAACTATCACAGGAGCAGAATACCTGAAGGAAGAAAGGAACATGTTGAGCAAGCATGAATGCATGATAACTGGTAGGTAATAGAGAACTTTTAACAGACACGGAACCTGCACTGAGAAAATGATACTACAGCAGTACCACCAAGATGGTCAAGTTAGGTGTTTGATGAATCAACTAACTAAGAACTGCATACTCTAGTTGATCTGTCCTAGCCTCCTAAGACATTTTGGGCACTGAAATTCTTGCCTAACAAACATTATTTCTAACTAATGAAAAAAGGCCACCTCACTCAGAAGGCTAGATAGCTACCAACTGTGCATGCTGATTGCTGAAAGGCTACTCGATATGTTGGCAGAAAAGTAACATCCATAGTGTTGTTCACGGCAACCATCTAGGTATGCAATCTTGAGTGGATAATCTGAATTATGGTAGGCAACAAATCTCCCCTCTTTACCCTCCCCTAAACAAACCTTACCTGCCCATAGCCCTTGCTTATTTTTTGTGTCCTAGCGTCTTGAATTTGTGATGAATAAAAGTAATAGCTTGGGCTATCTGTTTCACCAAATTGGCCACTGTTTGGTGGTTATACTAGCAAGCACTTTTGTAAAGCTAAACAAAAAACTGTTACTCATGTATCCCCAATTCAGTGGATAGTTTTGATTTTCAGTGTCAGTTAATTATCAGCCCCCAATTACGAAAAACAGACGGAAACGAGGCAATGTCAAGCTTACGTGCGATCAGTAAGGCGGCAAAAGTGTGGCGCAACATTCTCAGATTTAAATTCTACTTGTACCGAGGGCACACCGATTCTTATACTGTTGTACCTGCATGAAAGCCAACAAAAGGATATGCATATACGAAAGAGAACACTTAGAATACAGGTAAAAAGGTGTCCTTGGGCTGAAGAGCGCCGTGCCTCAGATAAATGGATGGGTCATTGCGCGCTTCAATCCTGTTGTTTGCCCTGACAATGTCCGTGATTCCTTTGGTGATGAAGTAGTTGAACGAGTCGATGTGCTCCTTCACGAGGCCTCTAACCTAGGGAACATCCGATCAATCCAGCACGGCGAAGGGAGGGAAATCGAGCCGAAATGGACAGATTGTGAGAAAAAAAAATTCTACCTTGAGGAAGGCGGGGAGGAGCGCGAACTTGTCGACGGGCTTGCTCACCGGCGCAGCCAGCGACCGGTACGTCGGCGCCGGCAGCTCCATGGGCAGGGTCGGACGGTCCGGCTCCGTCTTCCGCGCCCCTGGCAGCCCCTCTGCTGATGGCGCCGTCGGCGAGGCTCCCACCTGGGCGGCCGCCATGGGAGCCGAGAGGAGCACTGTAGGAGGTCTGGATATGGCGCTGAAGCAGGAGGAGTAGGGTTGGGGTGCAACTGGGTGGCGGTGGCGGCGGGGGCCAGTCGGGTGGCGGCGGCGACGGCCGGGCGGGAGGTGGCGACTGGCGCGTGAAACTGCGAGAGCATATGGGACCCTGTGGCCATGTATTCATTCGTGCAGAGGCGTGGGCCGACATGCCTGGGCCTGTCCGGCCCCTGAAATATTTTTGGACGATGAAGTCATAAATTGGGTAGGATCATTTGGGCTGAGCGGGTTAGGAATATTGAGAGCCAACGGTTTGGAACGGCAGCTCCAGTAGCTAGGAGTGTCTGACAGAGTTTCAACTCTCAACTTTGTCTCGAAGCAGTACCAAACACCCTATCTTCACACAATCCTGGAGCAAGCAACTCTATACAGGGGCGGATTTCCCAATATGGCAAGGTATGACGCCCGTCATACCTAGCCTATACCGAGCATCCCTGTATATATACCGTATGCGTTGAGTATTTCCTTTTACTAGTACATATTTTATCTTCTTCCTTATCTATTATGTTGTATAATATGATTTTCATTCCATTAAATAATATATACTCATATTAGCATATGGGTTACTTTGATTTTGTGTTCTACTATTACTATATATGTTATGAAGTTTGCCATACCAAATTTTTAGTTCGTCCTCCGCTACTGACTCTATATGTGTCAAAAAAAAACTCTATAGAGCAACCTCCCTCGTAGTTATTTTTATGGAGCAGCTTGAAGGGTGCTCTACAGAATTGTAGATCTGTTCCACAGTTGATCTGCTTCACAGTGGAATTGTGGGGCAAAACTAAAAAATTGGAGTTGGAGCCCTACCAAACACCCTTTAGTTCTTTTTATATAAGAGCAATCCCATGGAACATTTCTAATCATCGTTTCTTGAGCTGCCATATCACGTAGGGACCATAAGAGAAACAATACTCTCTGTGTAGTGTATCTTCTCGTGGGCCTCACATCATTAAATTGCCACTATGCTCTCACTACACACAACACCAGTTCAATACATATCCACCGTCTCTTCACCACGAAAGCAAATTCTATGGCACCGGGTGCCACATAGCAGCCGTGGCACCCGATGATCCGTGCCCGCGTGGACAGACGGATCACTGGGTGTTATAGAATTTTTGTTCCTCCACCACAAATTAATCTATTGTCTTCTGTCTCAATCACCAATCCAGATATGAGAAATCCCCGCACTGCTGTTCACGCCGTTGCACTTTGCAGAGCTCGTGGGCAAGGCTACTGCTGGCGCGGGGGAGCTCGCAGGCGAGGTGGCGGTCGATGCGGAGAGCCCACGAGCGGGGCAGCTGCTAGTGCGGGAGCTTGCAGACAGTGAGCACAGCGAGCTGGCGGACGTCAAGCACGTTGGCGCAGGAGAGCTCCAATGCCTCCTTGCTCGTGTATTCATGTTTGGTAGGAGACGATCTACTCCTAGTGCTGCATTTCATCGTTTCTTTGGTTACAATATTTAATAAAGAGATCGTCTCCAAAACAAGAGACAATTATGCTCTCTTCATATTAGTTAGCCTGCCATGTCACATTTTGGCTGAGGTGACGCTGAGAGAACCTGCATTGGGACAGCTCCAAAGCTCCAGTAGTCATTTTTTTTTACAGCTCCAGTAGTTAGTTATCCATGGGATTTTCCTGTCTTTGTGCCCGTCCTTATGTTGGGCTTTTCTTTTTGCCTTGATTTTTTTCCATAGTTTTTTTAGAACAATTTTTTCGATAGTTACACCAAACAAAAGCTGAATAATTTTTGCTGCAAGACTTTGTAAATTTAGGATATACGATACTATGACACTTTTGCATATCCCACCAATAAAAACATGCAAGATAAAATATATAACGTATCAAAAAATAAAAAAGAGGGAATAAATACAAATGTACTGAGTTCCTCAAATTTGTGAACTCTAGAACTTAGCATTTGAAATATCAAAATTAAATAAATTTTAATAAATTTAAAAAATAAAACAAATACAAAACAAATCAAAAAGATGTTGGGCTGCCAATACACTCATATAAAACTCATCAACTTTGTTTGATTCAGCTTAAAAGCTGTGGTGGAATATAATATGAAAAATTGTGTGTCTTTAATGACGGGCTTATAGAGACCAAAGAATTATTTCAAAAATTGGTACTGTACAAGTGGGATACCTACCCCTATGATATGATGGTTGAGTGGTCAAGAAGACTCTCGCGGAGCCTTGCAGAGCCTCGCACCACCTTTGCCAATAAGATCCTCATAGAACTTTGTATCTCCTTCGCCAAGAAGACCCTCACGGAGCCTCGTGTCACCTTCGTCAAAAAAACCCTCATGGAGCCTTGCATCACCTTCATTAAGAAGACCTTCACGAACCCTCATGTCACCTTCACTCAGCGACCCTTGCGGAGCCTTGAGTGACCTTCACCCGGTGGACCGTGGAGCCCCGTCGAGCAACACTTAGGCAGATCGGGCCCTAAGGCAAGGAGGTTAGAGCACTCAGACCAACTTGATGTCTAAGTTACCTCAAGGGACATCAAGTACAGCAGGGTCCACTTAGATATCAGGACAAGCATCAATAAAACCCTCAAAGAGTGGATACTTTGTAACCACTTCCGTAGGATAAAAGGGACCACAAGACCGAAATGGTCGTCTTGATCCTACTTTGGCAAAGAAACAGGGGTAGATGTGGTCATTTAGGCTTAGTTCTTGCCTCTATAAATAGAAAGAATCGATGTACATGTAAAGGCTAAGCACAAAAAAAAGAGAGAAGAATATCCCAGATACTACACAAAGCGTATTTGTTTCGTGTCTTTGTTGGGTCACCTCTCGCGCACCTTTGCAACTGCTTCGCTAGGCGCAGAGGTGCAAATGGAGGTGCCTCCAAAAGTTTTTGCTCGGGGTAACCTGACGGCAATTGGTTTCGAAAGCTTTGAGGCAAACACTAAGATCTTCTAAAAAAATTCCAACAAAGCACTGAAGTGTTTGGTTTGTAAAAAAGTGACAAATATCCTGTTATATATTATAATCCAATTATAAGCCGAAAAGAATAGTCAACAACAAAAGGTGTTTCCTTGGTGTGCAACCACAAAGAAATACCACACTAGTATTGATTCCTTGCTGACCATGAGCTAGTGGTGCGCATCCATCTGCCCTTCAATATAGGGGAAATCGCTTCGACGATCGCGATTAGCAAGGCTAGTTTTCTTCTTTTTTATTTCAGATATATCCAAGGCCGTGCGCAGAGATATCATTTTGATTCCGTGGTTTTTTTAAGGGAGAGAGAGGATAGAGATACCATGATCAGTCAGAGAGCATTGTTAATTAGTTTATTGCCAACCTCAGGATTTTGGAACAAATCTTATCTACAAAGGTTAGTATATATTCCTTCCGATCGATCCGTCCAACGAATACAAAATCATGCTCGTTGTTGAGCTAACCCATTCGTGTGGTAGGGGAAAAAAATCAAATGTGTGTTGGCCTGCTTAATAAGAATCATCTAAGATATATAGATACGTTGTCTAAGACTTAATCATTTTACAACATTTGTACCATGCGCCTGATCAATATACCGATCGAACTAATTAATTGCACCACACAACCATCGATATAGTTCAATCGGCATCTCGGCTCTTTATGTTTAACAACCACAATTTAATTTGAACCCCACTAATGTTGGGGGGTGTATATATATACACTTACCGGTCAACTAAAAAGATCATAAATCTCAACTAAAAAGATCGTAAATCTCAGACGAATCTTTTAGGCATTGGATCAACATCTAACGACCAGATCTCGGCAACTCATCGTATAAGCCTCTGCACCACATCCTAATCCTAACATGTCTCCCTTAGCTCCCTCCCACAGCACACGTAGTCAGCTTCTAAGTCGTGCCACCTCCGCTCTCGATACGTGATCACCTCTGCCGCCGAAGCTCCTCTCCCTACCGCCGCATCTTCTTCCTCCTCTCTAGACGTGTCTTCTTTCTCCTCTTTGGTGCTGGTCTTCTTCCTCTCGTCTCCAGTGAGGTCCCCCATGCCCCACCCGGCCTCGTCATCAATCCACCGGTCGACTCCGTCGGCCGCCGCCTCACCGTCCCACCGCCCGGTCTCCAAGGCTAGAGGGCATGGTGAACCCTGAAAACCTAACCAACGAACCTTGAATCCTCATTCGATGGAACTCAACGATGGCGCACAAGAAGCTCTGAGACGATGAGTGAATTGACCAAAATTTTGGAAATTTTCAAGCCATTGTTTTTAGCAAATATGACTAAATATATGTGTAACATCCTTATTTTCAAAAACTGAAAATCATCATGCATCATGCAATTGTATTTTCTCTAGAATTTAAAACTTTTTAAAAATAAGTATGTTACATTAATTTTTGATCTTGTAAATCAAATAAATTGGTTTTCTCAATAAAAGAAGAGTTTTAAATGAGATTTTATTAAGCGTTTAAACCTAGCTTTTAAAACAGATTTATTTGAAAAGATGTTTGTTTTCAAATGTGATTCTAAAATCATATAAAAGCAAAACCCAAGTTTCAAAAGTGCCTTTTAAAAACCCTAATAATAAAATTTTGGGGGATTCCTTTTTTTTCAAATTAATTTATAATCTTTTAAAGTGTTTGGTAAAATAAAATGATTTGATAAACACATAAATTGGTTTTGATTTAGATTTGAAATAAAGTGGAAATATAGATTTTCCAGGACTGATCATCTTTGTAAATTATGTTTACAAGAATTTTAAAATAAAAGGATCTTTGTTTGAAAATTCTTTGAAAAGAAAAATCATGACATCATCGCATGTGATTCCAAACATTTTTAAAGTCATTTTTAAAAATGTGCATGTTACTATATTTAATTTCCTAAAACCCTAACTAAGAGCTTAGCTTTTGCAATATTAATTTTAAAATGTTTAATTACTAAGAACCCATTTTAGCAACTTATAGATTAATAATTTCCTTTTGGATTGGAAAATAGTCAAATTTGAACTCAAATTAAATAAAATCTACCATCAAATTAAGTTAATCAGGTTTAACAAATATCTATTTATGTCCTAGCCCAAATTCCCTCTTTTTCCTTCTCTCATGACAAGTAGGTCCCACTTGTCATTCTCTTTCTTCCCATTTGGGAAATTCCCTTTTAACCTTTCCCTTTTGTACTTTCCCAAAACAGCCCCAATCTCTCCTTTCCCCTTTTGCCCTCCCCGTCCCACCAAATTAACCCTTGCTAGCCCTGCTTCCTTGTCACGCTACCCCTCCCTCACTCTCTCTGATTTTCTCTCTCGAACACTCCACCCCTCCTTACTCCCTCACTGCCTCCCTCAATTCGCCAGGCACACCTCCTCCTCGGCCGATCCCCGCCGTCACCTTCCTCCCCTCAGCCCTCTCTCCTCATTTTTCTAGGTCGCCGCCGTCGCCGTCGCCGGAGCTCGCCGAAGGCCGTTGCCGAAGCCACCACCCGCCCGTGCGCCATCAAAGCTCGTCGGCAGGTACCTTTTCCCCCTCTTGGCCCCTTCCCCCTCCTTAGCTCCCTAGGAGTCCGTCCCCACCGCCCGCGCCACCCTCCTTCACTGGGGTGGCAAGAACGACTCCACTCCTCCCCCACCCGGCCACACCGTCATCTTTGCCTCGGACGACCCCCAAGCATCCTCACCCTCTTGCTCGTCCACCGCCGCCTCCTCCGTTGTCGCTTGTTTGGTGGGACCACCGCGTGCCACCATGACGCCGCCGAGCCGCCGCTACCCCTCGCCGCCCCTTCTTCCTCGCGCCAACCCTCTCCGGGTATGCGCGTTCCCTCTCTCTTTCTTAGCCGGCGCCGCCACGCCGCCGTGGCCGTTGCCGCCGCCGCCCGAGCCATTGCCGTTGCCTCCCTGTTACGGGCCGACGGGCGGGTCACACGGTCGATCGTGCCGTGAGCGGAAGCTGCGTGTGCCGTGCTGCGTCGCAGCACGCTCATCGGCCGCTTGTTGTTGGCTGCACTGCGCCAGTATGGGCCGAGATCGCTAGGCCGTCCGGACGGCCGCGCTAGGCCGCCGCTTCCTCTGTTGGGCCGCCTCTCGTGCCTCGCCGCCAGCGCCCGCCACGCCACACGCTACACGCCATCTTTGAGCCACCGCGTAGGCTATGCCGAGCCATTGCCTTCTTGGGCCGTCTTCTGTGGCGTCTTATTCTGCCAGATCGGATTAAGTAAAGCCATGAAGAAAGCCGATCAAGACGCCGCGTTGGCCGGCTAGGCCGAGCCAGCAGCTGGGCTTCCTTCTTTTTTGTTTTTGTTGTTTTATTTTATTTGTTTTACTAATTTCTGAAAACAACATGACCATTAATTTATATCTATAATTTTATAAAGCCCAAAAATCACAAGACAAATTTCTTAATGTTCATAAAAATGCACTATACCCTTCTGTATATTTTCATAATTGAGTAAGAATGTTTAATTTTCTACTTAATTTATATATTAAGAAAAATGTCTTTAATTTGTTATTTAGGGAAAGATGACTTAATAATTTGTGAATAAATCTTATTTTAACCAGAGGAATAAACTTCATCGTTTTGAATTAATTTTGCATAAACACAAGCATGCATACCATTCTATATTTATTTTTGGCATTGAGTTTATTTTGGTTATTCTGTTTGTTAGGTTCTAACAATGATAGTTTTGCGATCAATCCCCCGGGGGATCACCAAGATTTTGCTGATCAAGGCAAGTGCTGAACATTGCTTCCCATGTGTATAAAATGTTTTTCCTAGACTTTATAACTTGCATGCTACGTTAAAATCTAAAATGCTAATTGATTAGTTGTTAGCTAAAAATCCCCAATTAAAGATACCGTTATAAAATCATTCATTGCTACCCTAGGTTTTTATAATATTGTTAAAATAACACCAACACCCTTGAATTAGGTTTTGATCATAATAGCTATGCTCAGTTGCAATCATATTAAAATTGGATTCATGGTGGTAATATCAAATGCTTATTTAAACGTGGGTTCCAAAGGACAGTTGGTGCTGTCATGTTTGCAAATGGGTGTAGTTGGGATAGTGGGTGCTATCGGATAAAAATATTTTATAAAACCTGATCGGGGTGGATGGTTGCAAGGTTGGTGCAGTAAGCACGAGACTTAGGCCCAATGTGGAAACCACCCTGGTCCCTAAGGACCGATTCCTTGAGGTAGACGAGCTAAGTCCTAACAGTGCGACCATTGAGTGCCTATATGGGCAGGCCCTGGTTGAGTACCCTTCTGACTCTTAGTCAGGCATTCTTGGTGGAGTAGGGAGTGGGCATCTGGATATGTCCATAGAACAGGACCTTCCTTTGTGGTTGAGAGTGGGTATCCAAGTGTGTCCATAGAACAGAACCTATCGGCACACGAGGGGCATTGGTGTGGAAACCTTAGTGGGAATGCCGGGTTAAGGGAAGGTCGTGGTGAAAGACCTCGTGGTGTTCACTTCCTGTGGGTGATTCCTAGGAAGCCACCTACTTGTGGGTAAAGTGTACGACCACTGCAGAGTATAGAACTATCATGATAGCCGTGTCCACGGTTAAGGACGGATGACGAGGAGCTGCCTCAATGATACTTCTTACCAATTTGTTTTCAAAATGGTGTTTTAAAGGAAAACCACGATTGCAGTCGTGTGTTTTGATTTTTCTCCTCACAGTTGGTGCTGTGAGCGATGAGGGTGTCTGCACGGTGGGTGCCATGAGTAGCCAAGTTGGGCAAAAACCGGTTGGTGCCAGAATTTCAGAGAAACTGATTCAAACATTCGTTTTCCTCAACACATTTTAAATCATTTTATAAAAACTTAGGTAAAATTTCTACAAAACTAGCTTTATGCAAAAGGATCCTTACCTTTCCTTTGTTGAGCCTTAGATGCATATTAATCAGCCTTGCTTGTTGAGTATAAAGTATACTCACCCTCGTCTTTTATGTGGGGCTGCTCATTCCAAAGAGCAGGTTGCGATCAGCAGTGGTATCCCGAGGAAGAGATGTACCAGGATGATGGCTTCACCGAAGGAGTTCAAAATGAAGGCTATGCCGACGCCTAAGACGCTACTACAGCTTGCCTGTGGGATCGTTTTGTGTTGTGTTTTGCTCATTTCCATTTGGAGTTATGGGAGACTTTAAGACTTTCGCTGTGTAAGGCCTGCGTGCCTGAATTCTGTACTCTGATTTAGCGCCATGTAGCGCACTCTGATGTAATATTTATTCGAACCTGTAATGGCAATGATCCAATGTTCTGGAATCTATGTGTACTAGTTACTGATCTAGGGACTAGTACAGATAAAGCACAGAAGGGGCCCGACTCTGCCAGGGGGAGGGTCCCGATAATATGTTAATTAAGTGGGTTTTTTATCTGACTATGGAGCGAACAATCCGAGTAGCTCGTGGATTATTTCATGTAATAATACTCCAGTAGAACTTTGCCTTTAATTGGCCTATGTAGTTTGTGGGGATTTTTTTCTTGTTTCTTTCCTTTGTAAACAATCATGATCTCTCTTCTCATTAATTACCTTCCATCTTAACAATCCTCTGACATAACAACTATAGAAACTACTAATATGTCACTTTGCCTTAACCAATCTGAACTGTCCATCATGGAATCAATGACCAACACTACAAGAATTGCAAGATTTCTCGACGGCCAAAATCGTCGTGACAGGTCAAGAAACCATCGAGATAGCTTACTCTCGACAGCCAGCCATCGACAAATGGCATTCGACAAACAGTAGTCGAGAGAGAACGTCTGTATCGACGATATAGCCGTCGATAGAGCCTTTCTCGACGGATAACCACGTAGCCGTCGTGCGAGGTTGAGAGACGGCAGGTTGGCCGTCAAACGGTTCCGTCTCCCTCTCTCCCAACGGCCTAGAGACAGTCGACAGAGGCAACTCCCACGGGAACCGGGGCCAGCTCTCTCGACGGCCACACGATCTAGGGGCGGTCGAGAGAGGGGACCCCAGGATATCGCTGGGCCGACCTGTCTCGACGGCGGGCCCACGGCCGTCGAGAGAGTTTGGGTCTAGTAGGGTTTCCTAGACCCTCTCTGTCTCGACGGCCTAGGCCTAGCCGTCGAGAATAATTGAATTCTAGCAAAAAAAAAATAGCCGCTGAAATGGCTAAAACAAAATAAGAATTTAGTAGCTGCTGCGGCAGCAGCTGCACCTGCAAACCCAAAACAGCCTGAGCATTTCATAATTCTCCCACATTGCACACATATTCATCCATAATCACATTTTCAAGCAAAAAAAAAAGCAATATAACACAAAATATAACCAAACCATGTCCATCCATCACATGTATGCATGCATAATCGCATATGAAGCAAAACAAGTCCATCCACAAGTCAAGAGGGTGGTGGGTCGTCTCGTAAGAAGCGTGTGTAGTCCATCGGCGTGCTCCCAGACCCGTCGTCTCCCTCGTCGGAATCGTCGCGCGCGAGTAGGAGCTGGAGCGGCCAATCGCGAAGTAGCACCAGGCGGCGGATGGCTCGACGAGGCCTACACATTCGCGGCACATTAGGTAAAGACTTGTACGGTCGAAAGAAACGAAATGAGGTGGTTGTATTCACTTACCCCAGCAAGTCTCGACGCTGCCTCCAACGCGAGGATCCTCGAGACCATCTCTTCATGTGCTTGCCTCTACTCCTCCTCGCGCTGCCGCCGCTCCTCTTTCTCCGTCCTCAGGCTCGCCTGCAGCGCCTCTATCATCTGCCGTTGCTCCCTCAACCTGTCCTCGTTCTCCCTGCGGACCCGGGCCTCAAACTCGCGCCGGCTCTCGGTGGCGCCCTGAGAGACCCAGACCTCGGCCATGTAATCCTGCGACCTACAATTAAGATTAAGGACCATGGTCAATTTCTGAAATCAATGATTTCAAATAAATGACACGTTATATAGTAATTAGCTCACCTGAGGTGGTCCCCTCCTATCGCCAGCCTTCCATGCGCCTTGCCCCCCAGCTGCTTGTGGATCACAACCGCGTCGAGGGGTGCGTCTTCCCAAAAGCTATCCGCGCCGTGCTCTTGAGTGTATGCTTCCTGATAGTGATCCTACGTTGTTTCGAGTTAAACTAAGAAAAACTATAAATCTACTCGTAATGAAAGTTTTCGTTGACACTTACCATCTTCTCTTGCGCGTAGGGGTCCATCACGGGCTGGGTGCCGGGCTGCTTAGGTTTCGGTATGTGGGCCTTCTTCCAAATGTCCAACACGGTGGGCACCACCCCGGTACTTAGCGCCTACAAGAGGAGAAAGACAAGTTAGCCCCAAAAAAATAAAGTAAAGAAGAAAATAGAGCTTACCAGCTTTTTCTTGAGCCGTGGAAAGGACCACTTCCCTATGGCCTTATAGTAACACTTCGAGGCCCGGTCCTGCTTGGCCTTAGCAAACTTGTCCAGGAATTCTCTACTCGCCCACCTCTTGCCTAGAGCCCTCCATGTCGCCTGGCGGTGCGTGGCCTACTCAGGCGGCACCCGGGCGTACTCGTCGACCTGCAAGTACGTCCTACGGGCCTCAAAGGTGCTGATCCGCTCCTGGCGCTCTCTTCTGAAATGTACAGGCAATTCACAGCTATACAAAAAGTAAATACCAATTTGCAAGATTTATAGTGATAGTTGCTTACTTGTAGAACTCCTCCACCGCCGCGATACGAGTGCCGTACATCAAGTCCTGGACCTTTTGCTTCGCTGTCCACTAGGACGCCAATCGCGGTAGACCACTGAACAGTTCGGGAACGCTTTTCACTTCTCGTAATGGAGCTGGACAAATCACCGTTCAACATCCTTACGGTATGTGACATTCCCAAACAGGTGACGTACGGCTCGGTGACATTTTATACCAAATTAAAAATATTCGTGACAATTTATACTATTTTGTAGCAATCCCCTGCAATCTGCATCAATTCATAGCAAATTCGAGCAATATACAAAAATTTCTGGCAAATAATACAAATTTCTAGCCAATCCTACCAATTTATAGCAAATTCTATCAAATTCTAGGAAATTCTATGAAATTCTTACAATATCAAATTCTTGCAAATTCTACAATTTCTATCAAATTCTAGCAAATTATAAAAAATTCTATCAAATTCTATGAAATTCTTACAAATTCTATCAAATTCATGCAAATTCTTGCAAATTCTAGCATTTCTATCAAATTCTGGCAAATTCTATCGATTTGTACCAATTTATAGCATTTTATATCAATTTGTATCAATTTATAATAATTCGGACCAATTTTTCGCAATTTCTAACATTTTCTATCAAATTATAACAATTTGTCGCAATTTCTATCAAATTTACAAAATTTACGCAATTTTTAGCTAATTGTTAATTAGGCATGCACTTAACTAAGTGGATTAGTCTCGACCGCCTTAGTCTCGGCCGCATGAGTGGCCGTCGAGACTAATATCCGAAAAATTAAAAAAAAAAGAGGCGCGAAATTTACCTCGGCAGCAGTGGCGACAACGGCGATGGTGGGTGCCGGCAGCAGGGTCCCTCCTCTTCCTTTTCCTCCTCCTCCTTCTTCTTCTTCTCCTCCTCCCAGCGGCTCCTCTTTTCTTCTCCCGGTAGTGGCCGCCTCGGCTCCTCCTCCTTTCTTCTCCCGGCGGCCTTGGGTCCTCCTCCTCCTCCTCCTCCTTTCCTCTTCCTCCTCTTCTCCGGCGACGGTGAGCAGCGCGGCGGCGGGAGGCAGCAATGGCGCGAGGTGGCAGAGGCGGGGGCAACGGTGAGGACGTGGGGCAGCGATGAGGCGCAGGAGCAGCCTGAAGCGTGACGTGCATGGCGCGGTGGAAGGCGGCGACGACAGGCGATCGGGGCGGCGAGCGGCGTGATAGGAGTTGAGGCAGCGGCGGCGGCGTCTCTGTGGCTCAGGACTTGGGCGTTTTTGCCCAAGTCCCGAGCTTGTGGCGTTTATATCTTATGCCCTCTCTCGACGGCCTCACTTATGCCGTCGAGAGAGGTGGTCTCTCTCGACGGCCGCGACAACAACAGACGTCGAGACAGACTAGGTAGGCCAAAACCCTAGCATCCATAGGGCTGTCTCGACGGCCTAAACGAACCATCGAGAAACGTGCTTGAGGTCGCGAGCGGGTGGGTGGCCTATCTCGACGGCCGCTAACAGACCGTTGAGACACCTGCTTGGTCAAAAGAGGTCAAGACCACCTTGTACGGGTGGGTATGTTTCTCTCGACGACTTCATGAATTGCCGTCGAGACAGCTCTCTCGAGGGCTAGTTTCGGCCTAGCTGTCAAGAGGACCCTTTCTCGACAGCTTTCGTTGACTACCGTCGATAGAGGTCATCTGTCTCAATGGTTCTCCTTACAGCCGTCGAGATAGATGTTTGACTCGACGGCACCCCTTCTTGGTCGACCGGTTGTCAACCCCGGCTGTTTTGAATTTTCTAAAATAATATATCGATGATATTGACTGTAACCTTTCATTATATTGCTCCATATGTGACTTAGCATGCTCGACAAAAGTTTGAAAAAATTTTGACGTTCCAAGCTAGGGGTCTATGTGTAATCGCCTTAATCGACTCACCGGCGGACTTTAGTGTCCGAAGGTGTTCGAGTATTATTTTGTACAACTATGCCAGTTCCATCCCACCGCCACACTAAACATGTAAAATTATCAAGCTCTACAAGGTGACATGTTTGATACTTGATTTTTTGATAAAAATTTCACCAATCCAAACATTTTTGGTTAATGCAAAACAATTTTCCATCTTCACAAAGTACATTTAAATTACTTTTTCATGCTCACCGGTTGGAACAAATATAGAAATTCATTGTAAACTAGAAAAACTATTTTTTTGCAATGCCTACTTTCATGAATACAATCCATATAGCCACATGTACGAGAGTTTGGCAAAATTTATCAAAACACATCCTTTCTCCACGGCTGAAGGGGAGGCGGTCGAGAGAGTAGGCCCACCTGGCAGACACAGGCAGCCCAACCAATCGGCCTGGGCTACCAAGGAGCTGTCTCGATGGCCCAGGGTAAAACCATCGAGACAGATAATTTTTTTGAAAAAAAGGAGGAGCTCGCGTCGCTCAAACCCACGACCTCGCAAGTCATCAGCCGCGAGCTCAATTCCCTTATCCAGCGTGCCCTTATGTGTTTCTCGACATATAAGGGCGCACAGGTTTTTTATTAGCTCCTGTCAACCACGCACGGCTCTTGAATGGGCCCGGTAGGCCATTGTTCTAGACGGTCCGCTTCCTGGCTGTCGAGACAGCCTGCGTACCATGGCCCACCTATCAGAGGGCTCTCCTAGGCTCTCGGCGCGGGTTTTGACCTACCATGTGCTGTATCGATGGTCGTGGGTGTAGCCGTCGAGGGAGCCCGTGCGTGCCAACGCAGTCGTTCGGTTTTTTTTGTTTCCTGCTCTCCTTGTATCGACCGCTTGACAATATGAGTGCATCATTGCGGTGCCATGCAACTGGTCGAGTCTGTCTCGACGGCTACTGTTGGAGCCGTCGAGGCAGATTAGAGCACTCGACAGTTGGCTTGTAGCAGTCGAGAGAGAGCTACGTTCTCGACAATTGTCTTGTGGCCGTTGAGACATTGACGTGGTCAGGTTTCGCTGCAATTCCTACAGTGCAAGACTGATTCCTTATCCACGAGTAGCTAAATATGTCATTTTTTATTGTACTCTCCCTCCCGTTTTTATATAAGGCATATCATTTAAATAGTCTTATTTTGAAATATAACGCGTGCATGCAAAATTATTAATATTTTTCCTCGTCTACCCTTATTTATTACACAACTCTCTCCCTGCATTTATAAACAATTCTCACATGATGTTCTCTCTTGTATTTCCAAGATAGTTATATCATGGGTAGCATGGTCATTTTCTTTTTGGCTTTCTCTTGATTTCACAACTTTCTTGTTCTATGTGATAATTCAAAATACACCTTATATAAAAAGTGATAGAGTACATGGTAGTCAGCCAGCCTTAGGGGTTGTTCTCTTCGGTTTATCTTCTTATCTTATTTACTTATCTCCGAATCGAAAAATGAAACGGCTTGGCTTTTGTATTTCTTTTTTTCTCGAAGGTACGTTCCAAAACTTTTAGAAACAAGTCGAACAAAACATGATAGACTTTTCAAACTACATTGAGAAACTCTCAAAATTTAGCTTATAAGTAAATAAAAAGATAAGAAGGTAAAATAAACTGAAGAGAACAGCCCCTTAATGTTGATTGGCTAAGATAAATTTAAATTAAGTTTGTCTTTGTAAGAGGATACCAATCCTTGTTGTAGCTTGTATATATGCATGCAATTAACTAATGTGGTTGGAACCACCGATGAGTAGTTCCGATGCATAAGAGCGGTCCTAATGCAGTCGCTTTCACCGTTCCTGTCTGTGCTACATCGGAGAGAAAGATGACGTGGACAACCATTAACATGGAGTGAGAGTATCACGGCTCTTAAACAAGAAACCATCCCTACGATAACTTAGAGGCGAAGGAACCCTCAAAAAACTCATGTTGGAGACTTCTTGGTTCCTATCATGGTGATGGAGAAAGAGGTCCATTTTAAATAAGGTAAGATCTACTGAAGAAACAATACACTGAAGAGATGGTATTCTTTACTGTTTCTTAATAACATGGCAGAAATAGAAACCATAAAAAGATATTTTAGATTGGAACTCCTCTAATCTGCGTGGGTAACATGCATGCATGCTTAATTGTACTTTACTCCAGCAAATACATATCTTTAATCAAGATTTGGGAGGCGATTATTCGCTCGAGGTCGACGCGCATCACACGTGTAGCTGTCCTGTTTGTGATTGGACTAGTTGCTTAATTAGATTATTATGTCGATGCATATATGATGATGCATGGTGGTGTACTTACTTTGGCTTTTAATGAATTCGTGTCGACTTTTAAGGGATTCGCCTCGATACGCTGACGATTATGTATCCTCGGGTCTTTTTCATGCATCTATTGCGACTTCATATGGCCATATTCTTCACAGCTTAAATTAAACTTAAAAATTAGCTAAAATTTTGTTATTTTTATACAAACCAAACTATATATCATTTTATTTTTTAAAGGTTTTTAGTGCTTCTTTTTAAAGCTCCAAAAACTATATTTTTACAACTTTTTCGACTCTCTAAATCCTAAATCCTCTGTAAAGGTCCATAGATTTTTTTTATATTAAAGTGTCTCCAACAGTAGAGTCAACTATTAACTATAAATAATCTCCGTATCATTTATAGATAGTATGTAGATAAACTTTTCAATGGGTTAACTATAACATACTCTCAAAATTAAATATGGATCCACATGTAATAGTCTTCAGTTATCTTGAAAAACCTCGTAGACTGACTCTTACTTAAGAGCTAGCTCTTGTCTCTCTCCTCATCCTCTCTCCTTCACATAAGCAAAATACTGAGCTCAGGTGACTTTGTTGAAGATGTTCTTATAATTTACATCTGGATTAGGCTAAAAGGAACATGACCACTGCTTAATTTTCAGCTACATTTCACCCGAAACCTTAATTCAACGCCGTCGTATCAGGATTTAATTTGGTACTGCATATCATTGGATCCATTTTCTGCCGGTATTTATCTTGTCAAATTTCACGGATCGTATTGTTGGGCCCGTTTTTAATGAGGCGCCACGTGAGCGTGTCCCGTACATTTTTTTAATGCATGTAAGTAATGTCAAGCCGGCTGTGGGTTACTCCAATACTTCACCTATCTATCTGCCACGTTCTCTCTGAATTCATTAATAGGAGAAAAGACCTATGATTAATTATAGTATGACCAGATTATAACGGTGTAAATCTAACTAGATTAGAGAGATATTAATTATATAAGAGCTTAGCATAACCAATACGACACAACTATATATCCGTAATTAACGAAATTAGATAGATGATCAACACTCTATATATTGGAGGTTACCATGGTCACTTATCTGTGACAAGATTGGATATAGACTCTATCAGAACTTAATTAACATGGCCAATACGACTAGAAATCTTTATATATATACAAAAGGCTCTTAAAACTTTAACAAAAATCTAGATGCCTAATCATACAAGGCACCTTGCTTGTTAATATTACAACATCCGACCAATGCTATTTTTTTGTTTATAAATGTGACCGGCTTTGATCAACAAATTATTCCCATCAGGACATGTATAATGGTATGGGCTCCAGAGAATCATTGTCTATATATCATATATCATTGTCCATATGACCTATAGACAATCTTAAAATCAACTCATATAATGGTATATACCCTTCCATTATTTTTGTACGCATGTTCTCTTTACACATAAAATGACTTGGTTCCCGTGCTATGTATAGAGCATTATTACATATGGCCTAATTTTTTTAGGTACGCTCACTCTCCCATCCACATCAACATGTATATCCTATGTGGCGTGGCACATCTGACGTCATGCCATCATGCATGCTCTTAGGGCACTCCCAATGCATGAATGGTTTTTGTAAGTCGTCTCTAAACATGACACGCACGTAGAAACGACTATAGATATAAAGCTCCCGATGTATTGTATCTAATGTTTAATTTATTCTCTTTTCATTTCTTTCTATTTGTGAGCCATATATAAACAACTATGCTCTCCCTCCCCTCACTGTGCTCTCCACTTCAGCCCACTACTAGAGAATTGGGCATGACTACCGGCCCATCACTACCGGTTGGATATCAACCCGTAGTGATAGTTGCATCACTACCGGTCCAACGGCTACAAGGGTATCTAAGGCCAGGACCAGGTTGGAGGGGCTGTTTCACTACCGGTTGGAACCACAAACCGGTAGTGATTCCCCCGGGGCCAGATCACTACCGGTTGGTTCAACCAGCTGGTAGAGTTAGTGGGGAGGTCCTCCCGTGATTTAAACAGCCGTCTTCCTCCCAGATTTGTCACCCATGAACAGAGGAGGGGGGGGAGGTGCTGCCCATGACGATTTTTGAAATTTGAGGAGAGGTGCTGCCCAATTTTTTTAAAATTTGGTGATTTTACCCCAATCCAAGTGCTTGAAGGTTAGTAACATCATTCTCACTTCATTTGTAGTTAGATGTAGGTGCCTCTTTGCTTTAGATTTAGAGAAAGTGTGGTTTTTTTTTTCTAGAATCGATGAAAGATTTTGAATCTAGATCCTAGCTCAATTATTTTTTAAGTAGGTTGCTAAAAACTTGTTATGTATGTTTGGAGTTTACTTAGATTAAGATCTAGCTCCAATTGAAGGTGGTGATCTAGCTCAAATTTCGAATTGGAGTTCAAATGATCGATGAAGGATTTTGAATTTAGAGCAAGCTCGATCATTTTTAGAAGTTGATTGGAAAAAACTTGTTATGTATATTTAGAGTTCACTTAGATTAAGATGTAGCTCCCCTTGAAGGTATGGATCTAGCTCAAATTTAAAATTGGAGTTCATTGATCGATGAAGGATTTTAAATCTGAAGCTAGCTTGATCATTTTTTGAAGTAGGTTGCAAAAAACTTTTGGTACATATTTGAATAATTTAATTGGTTAATTTATGTGCATGGTGAATAACCTAGAAAGAGTTAGAGTCCAATTTAGCTCTAATTTTTAAAGTATATTGCAATTAAATTGTAGTGTATGTAACTCAATTGGTAAATTAATGTAGGTTTTCCCCTTTTACAATTATTGATTTACATGAGATTCTAAAAATTGATAAATCATCGTGTGAAAATTAGTTGAAAATTAGCTTGCTATATCCTATTGTAGATAGACCGGCAATGGATGTACAACAAGGAACGACACTCGAAGGAGTACATTGAGGGTGTGCACGCTTTTATCAGTACGGCCATTGCGTACAGGCCGTCAAGCTTCATATGTTGTCCATGTCTGGACGGCAAGAATGAGAAGGAGTATTTAAACTCAAGGCCCCTTCACAGCCATTTACTCCAGAGAGGTTTCATGCCTAACTATATCTGTTGAACCAAGCACGGTGAAGAAGGGATTATACAGGAAGACGATGAAGAAGAAGAGGGAGACAACATAAACCTGGACGCTGCCCAATACAGTTCAATGACAGATACATTGGGGGAGTTTGATGGTGATGATTTAGATCAGATGCTACCTGATGGTGAGGGAGATTACACCGATGAAAGACAATTCCAAAAGTCCTTACACCTTTTTAGGGGACCATAAAACACTCTTGTACTTAGACTGCGAGCAGGGCCACAAAAAGTTGCGTACCACACTTGACTTGATGCAATGGAAGGCAACAAATGGTTTATCCAATAAGGGATTCAACGAGTTGCTATGTCTCATAAAGAAGTTGCTTCCAAAGGATAACACACTGTCTGAAAGTACTTACGAAGCCAAGCAAATTGTCTGTCCTTTGGGATTAGAAGTACAGAAAATATATGCATGGCCTAATGACTGTATCCTTTATCGCAAGGAGTACAAGGATTTGGATGCTTGTCCAGTGTGCAAAGCATCACGATATAAGATCAAGCGTGATAACCCAGGTCGGTAGAGGGGAGACTAAGAAGAAGAGACCCCCGCTAAGGTGGTGTGGTATTTTTCTATAATTCCCCGGTTGAAGCATTTGTTTGCGAACAAAGCACATGCCCAAATGTTGCGTTGGCACAAAGAAGCGCATAACGATGACGAAATGCTAAGACACCCGCTGATGGCTCCTAGTAGAGGAAAGTCAATAGAACATTCCCGGACTTTACAGAGGAGGTGAGGAACATAAGGTTTGGTTTGAGTACGGATGGGATGAATCCTTTCGGTGAGATGAGCAGCAGTCATAACACTTGGCCTATGACTCTATGTATCTACAACCTTCATCCTTGGCTATGGATGAAACGGAAGTACATTATGATGTCGTTGCTTATCCAAGGCCCGAAGCAACATGGAAACAATATTGATGTGTACCTTAAACCATTGGGTAAAGATCTACTAACAATGTGGAACGATGGTATACGGGTATAGGACGAGTACAAACGAGAACACTTCACCCTACGCGCCATGTTATTCATAACCATCAACGATTGGCTTGCACTTGGTAATCTAGCGGGCCTAATTATCAAAGGATATAAAGTCTGCATCCAATGCTTAGATGATACTAACAGCATATACCTGAAAAACTATCGGAAGGTTGTGTACATGGGCCACCGTAGGTTTCTTCATACGAATCACCCGTTACGGAAGAAAGATAAGAATTTTAACAAAAAACCAGACCATCATACTAAGCCTGTGCATCGTAATGTGACACGAGTATTCGCTATGGTAAATGACCTGAAAGTAGTCTTTGCAAATGGTGCTGGTAGCAAACATGTCCCGAGTAAAGAAGGCAAGGCACCCATATGGAAGAAGAAATTAATTTTTTATGACTTACATTATTGGAAAGTTTTAGAGGTTCGTCACTCAATTGACATCATGCACCTAGTGAAGAATGTTTGCATCAACCTGCTAGGCTTTCTAAATATGTACGGCAAATCAAAAGATATATTTCAAACACGAAAGTACTTGAAACAATTAGAACTCAGAAACGACCTACATCTAAAAAAGAGAGAAAAACGACAACATTACCTACATTCTGCCAGCTACACTCTAAGCAAGGAAGAGAAAAAAGCATGATCCAGTGCTTAAACAGTATTAAGGTCCCGTCTAGATACTCCTCGAATATAAAGAGACTCATAAACACGAAAGAGAAAAAAATCGTACTCCTTAAATCCCATGATTGTCACGTGTTGATGACACAGTTGTTTCCAGTTGCAGTGAGAGGTATTCTGCTAGAAAGGGTACGAGGAATAATCATAAAATTGTGTTCATTCTTCAATGTGGTATCATAGGAGGTCATCGATCTAGATAAACTAGCTAAGCTACAGGATAACGTCGTCTAAAGCATGGTGAGCCTTGAGATAATCTTCCCTCCATCCTTCTTTGATATTTTTGTCCATTTCATGGTTCACATTGTCAAAGACATAGATATTCTTGGACTTGTGTTCCTGCACAATATGTCCCCTTTCGAGAGATACATAGGCGTCCTAAAAAAGTATGTTCGTAACCGATCTCGTCCAGAAGGCTGCATTGCCCAGGGTATTAGGATAGAGGAGATAGTTGAGTTTTGTGTCGATTACACTGATGATCTGAATCCGATTGGCGTTCCTATATCACACCATGAGGGGAGACTACGGGGAAAAGGGACACTAGGGAGAAAGGCAATCATAAGCAATGATCTTGTTTTATTTGAGCAAGCACATTACACGATATTGCGACAATTAGCTGTAGTGACTCCATATGTCGATGAGCACAAGAGGATTCTATGCTCTCAATACGAAGGCAGGTTAGAGGATTGGATCACACGGCAGTACATGGATCTTTTCGGCGGTTGGTTACAAAAGCACATGATGGGTAAGAAGACCAACGATGAAGAGTTGAAACGCTTGGCTCGGGACCATCCAGTACAATATTGACATTCCAAGAGTATGACATAAACGGGTACACATTTTACACGAGAGCCTAGTATAATAAGAGCACCAACCAAAACAGTGGTGTCCGTATAGATGCCGTAGACAACAATAGAAAGAATGACACCTATTATGATTTTATAGAGGAGATCTAGGATCTCGACTATGGACCTTTGAAGGTCCTTCTATTTCGGTGCCAATGGGTCAAACTGACAGCGAGCGGCGTGATGATGGATAAGTACGGTATGACCACCGTGGACCTCACACAAATCAGATATAGGGGTGAACCATTTGTGCTCGCCAATGATGTGACACAGGTCTTCTATGTAATGGACATGTCTAGCAAACCGAAGAAATGGAAGGACAAGTCTACTAAAAGCAAGAAACAGAATGGCAAGTCTACCAAAAGCAAGAGTCAGGAGGTCAAGTCTACCAGTAGCAACAAACAGAAGGACAAATGTACCGATCGGCCAAAGCGCCATGTGGTTCTTCCTGGTAAAAGAAAGATTGTCGGAGTTGAGGACGTCACAGATGAAGAAGAGTACAATCAATTCGACGAGCTGCCTCCTTTCGTGGTGGCAGTCGACATTAGTGTCCTAGATGATATTGACGAAGCTCCCTACGTACGCCGCGATCATAATGAGGGAACACTTGTTAAAACAAAGTATGTAAACAGTTAAAACGTACCGTGTTGTTGGTACATGTGTATAACCTATGAATATGTTTTTATATTTTTATTTCATTTGTATCAGCTCCCAACTTTAAAAAACCCTCTAAAATAATTTTCACTCTTGAAGTTTCTAAAAAGATCAAATAAATTGATAGCATATTTGAATTTTACACATTTTTTGAATTTGGTGATATTTTTATTTCATTTTTATGAGCTCCCAACTCATTTTTATGGGTTCCCAACAATAAATAACTTTCGAAGACAAATTTAATCAATAAAAACCCTCTAAAATAATTTTCACTCTTGAAGTTTCTAAAAAGGTCAAATAAATTGACAGCATATTTGAATTTTGCACATTTTTATGAATTTGGTCATATTTCTATTTTATTTTTGTAGGCTCTCAACTCATTTTTATAGGAGCCCAACAATAAATAACCCTGCAAGACAAATTTAATCAATAAAAAATCCTCTAAAATAATTTTAAGTTTAGAAGATTATAAAAAGATTATATTTTTTATATATGTCAATTTTCACATTTTTATGAATTTTGTGATATTTTTATTTAATTTGTATGGGCTCCCAACAATTTTCTATAATTTTTGAGTAATTTATAGCAAATTACTACCACTGACATGTGGGACCCACCAAAAATGGGCCCACATGTTAGTGACCACATCCCTTTCTCCTCTCCTCTCCCCAGGAAGGGTACAAAAAAGATTCGCGCCCAGTAAGGTTGAACAAAACTCTCTTTTCTCCCCTGTCTAGCAGCGTGCGCTTGAGCGCGGGCTCCCTGTGCAGTCACGGGTTCGAGCCCCGCTCGCGTCACCGTCTTCTTTTATTTTGAAGGCTCTACTACCGGTTGTTTACTCAAACCAGTAGTAGCGCTATCAGGGGCCCACATGCTAGTGGTTGTAATCGCACTCCTCTCCTATCCCTAGGAAAGGCTTTACTACTAGTTGGTTGCACAAACCGGTTAACCAAACCAGTAGTGGCATACGAATTGCTCCTTCAAAAACGCACGCGCAAGAGGACTTAACCCTATTCTCCCACAAATTTCCAACTTCCCCAAACTTAGCGCCTCCAACCTCGAGCGCCACCGCCGTCTTCGCCTCCGACGACCCCGCGCGCTGACGCCTTCGACGACCCCACGCGCCGATGCCTCTGACGACCCCTCGCGTGGCGCAGGTGACACAGATTCGGACGTCTAGGTCGCCGCCACCGAGCCCATTGCCTCCTCTACGTCTCCGCCACCGAGCCCTCCGCCGACGACCTCACGCGCCGATACCAAGCCCGCCTACAACCTCCAACGACCCGCGGCGACTGCAACAGGTTTTGATTATAATGTTCCTTCCTAGACTCGCTGTTATTGCCGCCAATTGCAGGTGAAAATTATACAAGCTTTAATATTATAATGTTCTGATGACATTGTTCAATGTACATGCCTTTCACTATATAATGAATATGAATATATCGGGGATTTTTAGTTCATCCAGCATAGCTGTTTCAATCAACTACTGTTCTATTCAATTAAGTGGTAGGGTTTTTAATCTTCTTGCTATTCAGTCTATGGCGGTACTCTACATTTTATATAAGATCAAGAAACTTGTATACTTGGTTGGATCTTGATTATTAGATATATATATATATATATATATATATATATATATATATATATATATATATATATATATATATATATATATATATATAACGTGTTTAGACCCAATGGAAACTGTCCACACAATAAACTTTGTCAGAAAAGTTATCTACAATTCTAGTTGAATCTCTTCTTGAGTATAGGAATCTGATTAGTTATTGGTTGTTACTATTTGGTCTATCTCCATCAAATCATGGAACTTGTGTTTCTGTTGTATTTTTGTTTGCAAGGATTTATCTATTTTATGACTAAGGACCAACATTGAGATGATGATCACAATGCAGCTTCTTAAGCAGAAACCTTATTTAACAGCCAGGATGCTATACATCAAGGGGTGTTACTTCCATTCTGTTTATATTAGTACAGGATTATAATTGGGCAGTAATTTTTTGCTTGAGTGGTGTCCCTTGTTTATTTCTCTAGCAAAGCATCTTTTGCTTATATAGTCTCCATAACTGCATGCATATAGTTGGTAACCTATCTTCTTATGTATCCAATTGGAGCCTTTTTTTTCGAGACAAGATAGAGAAACTTGCTTATATTACAAACTAAAGGTTTGATAGTGCTGCATCTTGATAACTGAAATACTTGAAGGTTCTTTTACCTATAAATTTAAATGATGTATACTTGTATAGTTGTATATGGAGTTATGGACTTGAAATAATTAAATGTTCTTTTATCAGTAACTTTAAATGACATATAGCAAGGTGCAATCACCAGAACATTGAAAAACTGAGAAAAATGCTAACGATAAATATCTCATATTATTTGTAATTTAAAGGATGACTGAAATACTTTGAGGTTTTATTTTTATAAGGCTGAGAATGCCACCGATTTATGTTCAATTTTGTTCTATGGCAGTACATCTTGCTGCTTTGAAAGATAACACTGACGTATGTAGCATCATCATAGGCATTTAAGTTATTACTATTGCTAGTCTTGCTGATACTTTGGCTGGGCTTATCAAAAGAAATTTATTTTCCTTAGGGGCATGCTCTTTATGCCCTGTACTCCTCACAATATGTGTAATATGTCCTATGAGTATATTTAGCAGTATTATTAGTTTTCAATTCAGATGTTGCATTGGATATTTGCACCAATTAGTTAGCACTTAGCACTACCACAAGGTAAATTAGGTTATTTCTCTCTAAACTAATTAGGATCATGTTACAGTTATAAGGGATGGCACGTCGTAGCACCTTCGAGGAGGATGAACAATTTCTATTTGACTAGATCACGCAAGGTAATGCTGAGCCAGGTGTGGCCGCTCAAGCCATTCACACTGAGGCCGGTGAGGCCGTTCAAGCCGTTCAGACCGAGGCCGGTGAGGCCGCTCAAGCCGTTTACACTGAGCCCAGTGAGGCCGCCGAAGCCGTTAGCACTGGGGTAATTCATATGAAAGTATATGCTGGTTACCCTTTGATGCTTAGCAGACATTCTGACCCATTTCTTCTTTATCGTATTTTAAGCCCGCTAGTTCGAGCAGCCAAGTGAAAAATCAAGGTCCTAACAAGAAGCCGACGATGAAACATGTAATCACTAAAGTTAACACCGATGGCATTTCTGTTGCACCGGAGTCAGCGTTGGGTCCTTATAACAACGACTGCGGCTACCATGTCAGGGATCACGTGCCCATTAGCCTGAGAAAATGGAGTGGCAAACGAGGTGACAACGATGCGGTCTCTGACGCTATCAAGAACATGCTCTGGGCTGATATAAAAGAGACGTTCACCTTCCCTACAGGGTCCGAAGAGCTGGTGAAGAAATACACTTTGAAGAAAATGGCTATCCATTTCTAGATTTGGAAGAAGTATCTGAACTCCACCTATGTGCAAAAGGGTTGAACGCTCGATTTTAATACTTTGCCAAAGTTGGCGGATCACTATGATGCTTTTGTGGAGTACAAGCAATCATAACAAGGTCAAGTTTTGAGTGTAGAGAACAAGGTGATTGCAGGGAAGAAGCGATACCACCACTACCTTGGCACCGGTGGTTACGTGAAGAAGATATCAAAATGGTAGAAGAGGGAAGAAGAACTGATGGAGAGTGGTATCACACCCATAACGCACGACTGGCCCGAACGATCGAAGCATTGGTACTTTGCCCAAGGGGAAGCCTTGGAGATAACGGTAGCTTAGTGTATTCAGAGGAAGTACAGGAAGTGGCCACAAGGCTTGTAGGCGCTCTTGATCAGTCTTCCCAAGGCTCCTTCAAGCCAAATAGGGATAATGACGAGCTAATCATGGCCCTGCAAAACCATGAACACGCTGGATGAACAATGTTTGCCGCCCATTTCAAACAAGAGGATTTATTTCACGGCGACGGCCTCGTGTGGATTGAATTCGATGATATTTACCAACTGTACCAGTGAGTCGCCCTCGACGTGCCCTTGTTGGGTTGCTGGACTCTGTAAGTGTCTTATTTGTAAAATTCACCATGTGCATCCTTAATTAAATTGCAAGTCTAACTAATTTCTTTCTATGTAGAATGGAGATACAAAATTGTAGAAACATATCTATTTACAGTATAGGTTACATCGACCCAATAGTTGTAAACGAAAGCACCGTTAAGGACAAGTCAAAAGAAACCGAGAACAATATCCTCAATGCTCTCGTGGGACAATACTACAAAAACGGTATACTTCTACCCTACAAATTTGGGTACGTGTTTTCATACCTTCTTGTTCTAAATTTTTTTTCCTGTGACATGAAGTTAGGACTAATTACATATGTTGACATATGTACAGGTTTCACTGGGTTCTTCTTGCTATCTACTTAGATCGCAGCCTGATCATTGTTTATGACTCACAAAGGAGACCCGTAGAAAATTTGGAACACATCATACGCTTGTTTAACAGGTAATATTATTTCTTTCATTATTGTTCTAGTAATATTTCTTTCAAGTGAATCGAACTCTAATAATTACTATCCGTAATCACAAGCAGTTTATTCACACGATTCCGTGCACAGAGTCGTGGTGAATTCAAGGAGGCACTTGATGTTATAACCGACTTTTTAGTACGTAGTGAATATTCATGTGTCGTACCTTTTTTCATGCCCATAATGCTTTTTACCTTTCCATGCTAATAATGTTTTGCAACTTCTCTCACCGCAGTGTATAAGGCAGGAGTCAGGAAACAACGCTACTATGTACGTGAGTTCATGCGTTATTTCACCATCAACCACAATCAGCTGAAAAGTACCGAATGGGTGTGTACATATCAATTCTTAATTCTCACTTTCTACACATGCAAGTTCACAGATTGATTAATTTTTTTCACTTCACCTAATGACAGCTCACCAACTATGTGAAAGACATACTCTCACCGCACCAAGTCAACGCAATCTAAGAACAACTTGCCGACTTCCTTGTTGATGAGGTCATATCTCCAAAGAGCGAGTATCACGAACGTGCGTTCAGAGCGTACCATTCGATAAGGACTAGCGAACTAACGGGCTAAACTTCGGTTATAAAAAACGATGGATGAAAAAAATGAACTCTTGTATTTTGAATTGTAAACTTGAGTTCCCTCATGTGTACTTGATGTGAATATGTGTTAAATTAATTTGATGTGAATATTGTTTGAATGTGAATATGTACTTTGTTGAATTAATTAGTGTTGTGGATGAATTAGTTGTGTTGTGAATGAATTAGTTGTGGATTTTGAAATCTGGTATACAAATATGTGATTTATTAATCTGATTGAAATGTGGTTTGCAATTAAACTTGAATTGAAAATAAATTGTGCCCTGTTGTCGGATGGGCAATAGGGGGTCTACTACCAGTTTGTAATACAAACCGGTAGTGAATCCCCTGTTGGCGCCAAACGAGCCCTCTTTTCTGGCACGATTCACTACTTGGTTTGTATTACAAACCGGTAGTAGATAACTTGTAACGCCAAACGTGCCTCCCTTTTCTGGCAAACTCTACCGATTAGGTCAACCAGTATTGGAATCCCTTCAATATCACTCCCGGATGCCTATAGCCGGTTCTAAAACCAGTACTAGAGCCGATTTGAAACCGGTAGTGTAGGTCCCATGCCCAGTAGTGACCATCAATCCTATACGCCGCATATATAGTTGTCAGTAAAAGAAATTAACCGAGTTTTGATAGAAACCATAATAGTGATCGATCATATGGTGGAGAAATAGAGTGAGGAGAGAAAATAGGATATTATTGAAGAAGCCCTTGCTCTACACCACACATCGTGCTCTGTCCAAGCCTTCAGCATTGCCTATGTGGCATGTGCTCCCCGCACTTTTGTCTCCGCACCTCCATTAGAGCCGGCCAACAACCCAAGTCTTAATTAATCAAAAAAATCACAGCCGCAGTTTATGCAGTTCGCGCACGTGATTAATTTGTTTAACTAGCCTTGTGTCCCACAGCAAATGCATGATTTATTACTTGATCCATATCATGTGTGCATGATGCATGTGTGAATTGATATATCATCGTCGAGGGTTTTACTACCGATTGCGTCACTTCTCTTCACATCTGTTAAACGCCTCTACTCATATATTGTGTCCATCTCTACCTGCATCAATGTCGATCGATCAGTAATTAAGCATCAGTGCATGCAATATCATCAACGTGGCCCCACTCCTTAATCAATCCAACCATCCAATCACTTGTTATTTAAAAATATATACTACCACTACTAGAGAAACAGCCTTCCATACCGGCTTATCAGTCCCGGTAAGATACGAACCGGTATTAATAGTAGCATCAGTCCCGGTTCGTAGTTCCAAAGCTTCAATCCCGGTTCGTCGCTCACATTAGTCCCGGTTGGTAATACCAACCGAGATTGATCTCCTCCCATGCGAGCTAGTACAGCCCGGTGGCATGGAAAGCTTATCGATCCGGTTGGTATTACCAACCGATCGAAGTAACCTTTAGTCCTGTTAGGTGTTACGAATCGGGACTAAAGCCTCATCTAAGGAATCTTTAAAAGGAATGCATATCCTAGTTATATCAGAACGCGTGGGTGGGTGAGTTGGTTAGAAGGGTGAGTGAGGAGTCATGAGATCTCGGGTTCGAGTCCCGCAGAAGCCATATGTGCGTATTATATTTTTAAATATATTTCTAACATCTATCCCGGGTTGAGAGCAACCGGGACTGATGGCTCCATGCCATCAGTCCCGAATTGCCTATCCCGGTTCCAAAACCGGGATTGATGCTGGTTTGAAACCGGGATTGAAGGCTCAATCCGTGGTAGTGTACGCTCAAATGACATGATTAGTATAATTAATCCTCTCTAATTAAACTATTAGATCTAAATATATTAGCACAAAATACTATGTCCATAGTATAGCGTAAAAAGAACTCTTTAAGCAAATGGGCGTCGCAATTGCCACTACACTAAAACAGGTCATATATATCGCTACATTAGTATCGGTTCATATAGTACCGGCATAAATAAGATTACTAGTGCTGGTTCTTTAAAGGACACGCGACAAAAACATAGATGTGCCGGTGTTTACTGCCAACCGGCATAGATTACATATTATATGTGTCGGTTCCGGCTGACACAAATATGTCTGTGCCAGTTCGTGTAAGGACCCAAAATATATTATATATATATACACACACTATTTACGAGCTAGCTATTCAGTATCCCACAGTCAGTTTTGAGACCGATCAGGTTTGCATGTGGTTAAACCACTTACCAATCTCATTAATAGTCTATTTAATTAGTGATAATTAATTTACACCTTAATTAGTGTTAGCCACCTCATTTCTCTCTTCTCTTACTAGATCCATCCCACATCCATGCCACAGCCGCTCCCAGATTCATCCTATACTAGAGTCGGCCCGTGCAGCGACGACGGCGACTTCGAAGACCTAGTGACGGCGATGGCAACGGCGACTTCACTTCGTCCTCCTCTCCACGCGTGCCAGGGCCCCGGCGACCTCGACTTCCCCTCCATGCGCGGCGGCGTCCCGGCGACCTCGTTGACCCTCCACGCACGGTGGCGTCCCGACAACCTCGTCCTCCCCTCCACTCACAGCGGCGCACCAGCGACCTCGTCCTCTCCTCCACATGCATCAGCGTCCTGCAACCTCATCCACCATCCACATGTTGCGGCGCCCAGGCAACCTCGTCCTCCCCTCCACGCACGATAGCACCGAGACCACCTCGTCCACCCTCCTCACGTGGCGGCTCACCCGGTGACCTCGTTGACCCTCCACGCACGGCGGCGCCACGACGACCTCATCTTCCCCTCCACACGTGGTGGCATCCCGCTGACCTCATCCACCCTTCGACATGTGGTCGCACCTCGGCGATCTCGTCCTCCCATCGTGCGGCGGTGTGGCCATTTAGATGACACCCAAATGACATCTCGCTTCTTTCTCACCGGAGATCCTACCATCTCTCCGGCGAGTACCCTAATTTATCATATGTTATTGACGAGTTATATAGATACAGTAAAGTTGTAACCGAAAACCATTTTCATTTTTTAATATACATAATTTTTGTTTTACTAGTCAATAACTAATTGTAATTATTGTTAATAACAATTTTTTTTGTTGGATATACTTTTCCCTATTTTACTAGTCGTTACTAGCACGTAAAAACAATTATCCTACATTTAATCTGATTCGTTACATACAGTTATGACAGTAAACTCAATGAGACCGCTGCCACAAAAAATAAAATAAATTTATATGGCGAGTTTGATCTAGTTTTGTTCGTAAAAATGTCAGCATCGCAAAGGTGAAAACTGTTCATCGATCGGATCTTTAAATCAAAATTTACGGCTAAAAAATGAGTGAAAAATATGTTCTAACGGAGTAGTTAATGCTTCCCATATTTTTAGGAATTTTTCTTCTGTAAGATGTGCCCTGCATGCAAAAGCATGGTTTAAAGTGTTTGTTTCGATAGTAATCGACAATAATTCTTTTTTCCACAATTAATGTGGACTAGGTTCGACCCTCAAACCGACCAGGACAACAAATATGCACTATATATACATATCTATATGTGTATGGGGAGGTTGGGAACTACAACCGGCACATATAAAGATTTTCCTGTGTGTCAAGCGAACAGGCGCGTCGGTTCATAATTACAACCGGCATACATGATGTTTCGTCTCCCGAGGTATTTTGTGGGCATTTTTAACCCTATCACATCTATATATCTAATCGATCCCCATTCCACTCCGCCCATTTGATCTGACCCCCTTCATCTCCCATACTCTCAACCGCCTAGATCTCCGCCGCCTCTCCCGCACTCTCCACCATGGCCACCCAACAATCCCTTTCCTTTCCTTTGTTGCTGCTACCCTCTCCACCGGCCTCGCCGGTGCACCCATGTCTGCCCGCCTCGCCGGCACCGACGCCCTCTCCACCTATCGCCTCACCGCGTCGTCCGACATCGCCATGGTGACCATGGCCTACTGGCGATCTGGCGCCCCGCGAGGAGCCCCACAAAGAGGAGGAGGAGGAGACGTTGGAGGAGGAGCTGGCACCCAAGCTGCAGCAGTCCACATCGCCATCAGACGATCTGTCTTCGGATCCTTCGATGTGCGGCCCTGCCAGGGAGTCAGAGAAGGCGCCGGAGGACGAAGAGGTCACCCCCGTTGGCTCCACCGAGAAGGAGTCGGAAGAGGTGGCCGTCGCCATCCTCGGATCACCCGAGTGTCCAACGACGAAGATATTAGTGATATGCCCTAGAGACAATCATATAATATGATTGTATCATGTCTATGTTTATATATTCTTGGATAATATGTTATCAGTTTCATGAATAAATGTGTTTATATTGTTCATCAAGTATGACTTGGTTGTGAGACACATTGTTTACATGATCTTATTTTAAATGATCTCCGGTTTTATATCAGTATGTGGAACAATGATGATTTGATCAGCACATGTATTGATTAATGGTAATATTTTACATACCATAGATATAAAGGTATCAAATCAATAATATGAACACATGTTAGAGAACATGGTGTTGGATAGACCTACTCTGAGACACTACAAAGATTGTTATCTTACATGTGCCATCAGCCTGTAGCATGCGTAGTTGTATACATTAGAGTTATCAACCGCTACACCGCAACTGGGTAGTTATAAAGATAGCTTTCGGGTATGCTATAAAACATGTCATCAGGTGTGAGCGGCCAAGATGGAATTTGCCTCTCCACAACAGAGATATCTCTGGGCCCCTCGATATGATTGGATTAGAAAGTGCATGGCCTTGCCAATGTGATTAAAGAGTTACGATTTAGAATCCATCACAAGATCGAGTGAATGATCGAGCTATCACAAAGGTGGCACGTATCTCGTCTTGAGTTTGACTGGTATCGTGCGACAAAGGGATCGGTTTGTGAGTATATCAAGGTTCAACCGATATGAGCATTCTATGCATTTGGGGGTCAAATTATCCTGCTATAAACAACTATTGACTTGTGGTTCAGAAAAGAGTTTCTGGGGCCACGGCCACTTGCACATGAACCTAATTGGTCATACACTTAACGGGTTGGAACATGTCTAATGGATTGGATTCATTAGTGGATTTCGCGGATACTAATCCATATAGGATTAGAGCCCAAATCAACCTCTAGTGTAGAAGCACATTAGTGCGCTCTATATAAGGGGAGGCGGTGGGGCAGTACAGATATACAAGTTCGCCGCCACGTAACTCTAGCTGTCATGCCCTTTACCGACTCCTAGAAACTTTAGCTGCACGCTTGCGGTGCTAGAACACCGGCGCACGGCATTCCTCCCCTGGACGTGTGGATACCGTAGCGGCGCTGCTGTGGTTGCTGTGGCATTGATCATCAACAAGCACTACTGGGAATTGGGCATTTAGTCCCGGTTCCAAACGGGCTTTAGTCCCGGTTTTGGAACTAGGACAGCCTATGCGGGACTGATGCCTATGAGGCATCAGTCCCGGTTCCTTTACCCAGGACTAATAGTGCTACAAATATTTAAAAATAAATCGCGGATATATGAGAGTAGTGGGACTCGAACCTAAGACCTCAGGACTACCCACTCACCCTTCTAGCCAACCCACCCCCCACGCGTTCTAATATAACTAGGATATGCATTCCTTTTGAACTTTCCTCAAACGAGGCATCAATCCCGGGAGTCATTAGTCGGGGTTCGTGTTACGAACCGAGATTGATGAGCACCCATGCCAGCTGTTTTGTACCCGTCTGCCAAATGACTTATTAGTACCGGTTCGTATCACGAACCGGGACTGATGTCAGAGCCCAACCGGGATTGAAGCCTTGGAGCCACGAACCGGGACTGATGCCACTATCAGTACCGGTTCGTGTCCAACCGGGACTGATGCGCCGGTATTAAAGGCCTATTCTCTAGTAGTGAAGGAGGAGAAGGTCGGCAAGATCGACTACTTCCTCTATAACAGTATGTACGACGTTGCTACGGTGGTGATCGATGAGGAGAGGACATTCAACTCGACGTAAACAACTACTTCATGTACCTCGACGCGTGCAACGTCGGACTCAGCTACTCCGACTCTCCTTCCGCTGCGACTACGCGTGAAGGGTAACGATCTGTGACCGCCTACTTGCATGATGTTCTGAGTGTTTGGTAGAAATTTTTGAAATTGCGCTAGCGTAGCCTACCCGTTCCCCTTTAGAGGACACCTCTCCCGAGAATAGCGAGGAGGTGACGGGTTGCCATGACGACGATCGACGATGGCCACTACAGCAAATCTAGCCTATTGTGTCAAAATCGTGGTGACGATTGTTGTAATCGTCATCTAAATTCATATATTGTGACGGTTAAAATCATGTCATCATAGAGTTAGATAAGCCTGATTATTTTATGACATTCCATGAAATAATGTCACAAAATGTTGACATAATTTTGTCACAAAAGGAAACCGAAGGATAGTCATGCATGAAAGAAAGTTGACATAATTTTGTCACAAAAGGAAACCGAAGGATAGTCATGCATGGAAGAAAAAAACTATGACGATAAAATTGTTTCCATGATGATTGTGTATTTGTCATACAATCATAATTGTATTTATGATGATAATTTTTTGTAACAGTATTATTAGTTTCTATGATAAACAATAAAAACATCATAAATTCTAGTAATGTGACCTATGTACTCTGGTTTTCTGACGATTCATATATTGTCACAGAATGGATTGGGCATATAAAAAAAAAGTCAAACATTTTTGAATTTTAATATCTAGTAAAAGTATTTTCCATCCGATCTAGTCAAATACTTATCAAAATTGCTAATTAACAGGTGACTGTATTCTCTTTGAATCTCAGTCGATTTACTAACCTCACCGGTGTCGCCATCTTTCTCCTTTCTAGTCGTTGTCCTCGTCTTTCCCCGACTTAGGCTTCAGGGTAGGGTTAGGGTTTGGAGTTTACCAGGACCCCAATATTAAAGGGATGTCGGGATTGTAGACGCCTGGCGGTGCGCGGTGGGCAGTGGCAGGGCGGTGGTGCCGCCTCGACATCAAGAATAGAGGCGGACAGTAGACATGGCTGGCCAAGGATCGACGACACGACCAAATATTACTAGGATGCAGAATGTGGGGCAGGGGCAAGGGAGGGTCGCTCATTCTCTTTGTGGCGATGGATGAGGGGAAACAGAAGGGAATGGGTTAGGGTTGGAGTAGTGTTGGCTGTATATAAGAAAGAGGGATCTAGGCCGTTAAATTAAGATCCAATGGACCAAACGATCAACTAAGAAATGAACTTTTTTAAGGTGATGGTGAGCTAGTTGGCCCCAATACTTACTAGTTTTTGCCATGGCAATTTGTAAGTGCTTCCTCCAGTCACAAATAACTCATTTTGGACATCGACACGGTCTTCAAAATACACCTTCGACCGCTAATTACTAATATAATTTATTTATAAAAATCAGTAAAACTTTAATATTACGAAATTACTCATTAATACGAATCTATACATATAATTTTCATGTACTCAATCTAAATAGTTCAAAAGATATGCATAGCTAAAGTTTTAAAACTTTGATTTGCAAATACTTCAAACAACATATATATTTGTGAACAGAGGAGCATGTGTTTATTTTTTTACCTCAAAGGCACGAGTTTACAGTTTCCTTTCAAAATTTCATTTACCCAAATTGGGGGAAATTCGACCAGTGACACTCAATTCGAGCACCTCAGCCAAAACGACATTAATTTCGCTTTAGTTTCATGAAATAATACTGTGCACTCGAATTTCATTAGCCCATGACATTTTGGCCATCCCTCATTTTGTTGATCTTTTTGTCCATTTCACATGTGACATGACCAAAATGCCCCTGCGTGTGACCTCCCACGTGCCCAGCCGCCATGTCCCACGCTCGGCAACCGCGTCCCACCCCATTGCCGTCCTACGGCCCCACGCCACGCCTCCCGGCCTCTGCTCCGTCACCTACTCTCCACCGCCGCATAGCCTGTCGAGCCGTGCCTCTACCATGGCGTTGCCCCGCGCGCCGCTCCCGTGCCGGTCGTCGCGTCCGCGCCCGTTGTCGCCGCCTGCGCCTCGCGCCGCTTCGCCGTACCCGCTCGCCGCGCATCTCACCGACCACGCCGCCCTAGCGCCGCCGCCTCTCATCGCCGCTCGGCTTGTGCCCGGCCGCCCGTGCCGCGCCTCCCGCTTCGCCCGTCACTTGTTTCTCCGCCATCGACGACTGCCGCTGCTGTGCTTCCACACGCGCCGTTGCCGCATCGCCGCGCTCGCGCCGCCGCCGCGTCTCGCGCCCGTCGCCGCCTTGCGCCCTCTGGCGGCGCGCCCTAGGCTCGCCGCGTGCCTCACCGCCGCGCTTAGCCCCGGGCTGCCGCCTCCTCTCCACTGCCACCTGGTTTGCGCCCCGGCCGCCCCGTGCCGCACCTCCGGGCTCTTCTCCGTCACCTGCTCTTATCCACTGCACGGCCTGCCGCGCCATGCCTCCACCACGCCGTCGCTATAACGGCATATTTTTTAGCAGCCACGGAAGAGGTAATTTTGGAGCACATATTCTCTGCTATAACGGCATAGCCATTACTGGCACTGATAGGTGGGGCCGTGCAGAGGAGCCGAATCCAATTTTTGATGGGTGGATCAGTGAAATTTTTTTTTTTACATGGTGGATCAGTGAATTGAATGCGAAGCTAGCGAGCTAATTTTGATGGTGACGAAACGAAAGAAAACAAAAGACACGTCGTTTATTAATTTGTATGGGGGTACTTGGTAATGAGATTTGACGTGGACGTGCACCAATCAGAAAGCAGGCCAACTTGTCGTCGATTAGGCAGTTTCCCTTCGTGGGAAGCCGGTGTTAGCCGCGGTTACGCATGCATATATGCAACACGATGCTAGAGCCTTAGCTAGCTAGCTCTAGCTTGGTGCCTTCGTGTAACACGTTTCGTTCTAACCCACATACCATTGTGGCTGTACTTACGTACGATGGGGTCGTCCCGTAACACTCTTTCTGAAGGTGTACAACATGGACCACATCAACACACCACACTCAAGCACGTGCCACAGTGTCCGCACTACTAGAGAACAGGACATCACAAGTGGTTGATGCGCACCGCTTCTAATAGTTGCAGCACAAACGGTTCAATAGTTCAAGCCAGGAAGCTATTTCTAGAAGCGGTTCATAATATGAACCCCTTCTAAAGCCCAAGCAACAGAAGGGGTTCGTGTCACGAACCCTTTCTAAGCCCAAGCACCTCTAGCAGCGGTTGGGGACACGAACCCCTTCTAAAGCCCAAGCAACAAAAGGGGTTCGTATTATGAACCGCTTCTAGATGGGGCTTTAGAAGGGGTTCGTATTACGAACCGTTGCTAGAGGCCTATTTTTTGAATTGTTAAAAGAAAAGCTTGCCTTATCTCATCAGAGAGCACGCGTGGGTGGGTTGGCTAGCTGGGTGAGGCGTGGGTCACGAGGAGGGGTGAGGTCCTGGGTTCGAATCCATATACCCCAATATTCTTTACTTTTTTAGACACCACTAGAAGCGGTTCTACGAACCGCTTCTGATGCTCCCGCGAGCATCAGTCGCGGTTGCTTAGAAGCGGTTATATAACCGCTTCTAGATGCTTTACGAACCGGTTGTGAAGTTCAAATCTGTTGTAGTACCGGTACACACGTAGACTCAGAATTAGCGGCTCAGCCTCCTTATGTGGGCATGTATGCACTCCCACGTATAGGGGTGGAATTGAGCCGACCTTGAGCGAGCCAGACCTGACTCGCCTCAAGCTCGTTCAAGGTAACGAGCTGACTCGGCTCAGTAAAATGCACGGGCTAAAGAACGCGCTCGGCCCAGGCTCGCAAGATACTCGAGCTAGCTCGTGAGGCATGTAGGCTCGTGAATCAGATCCATCTAGAGGGGTGACCATCGCCTGGAGCAACCAGAGAGAAGAGAGAGTGTGCATCATTGTTCATAGGACAGGAGCCACCATTGTCCGCTGCGCCAAGAGGAGAGAAAACAACGGTGACTAGGGAAGGAGGGACACAACGGATCTGTCATCTCGTCGTCTGGTGCTTGCTGTTGCCGGATGCCATGGGCTCGTCACTTTGCCATCACGTGCTCACCTTCGCCGTTGTCAGTGGATCTACAAGGGAGACCGTCGCCGGAGCAGAGAAGGAAGAGGAGGATGGAGATACAGTCGACCAGCCTAGATCTAGGAGGGCGCACGAAGGAGGAGAGAGAGAGGCGGTGGGCCATCGCCGGGTACCGGAGTTAGTGAAGTGGAGGGAGAGAGGAGAACAAAGGACAATGACAGCGGCAGGTTTTGATGGTGAGGATTGATGAGAGGCACACGAAGAGGAGTTAGGGTTAGAGAATATGTATTGTAGGCTGAAATTGGGCGTGGGAAGTGGGCTGTTGTGGGCTAGGTGGGTACTTTTAATACTGTGGAACCGAGCCACGAGCGAGCTGGCATTGGCTTAGCTTGGGCTCATAAATATCCACGAGTTAGGAAATGGGCTTGGGCCCAGGCTCTTGTCAAAATGAACTTGAACCAAAAACCAAGCAAACTATGAGCTAAAGTTTCAGTCTATCCACGGAATACGCACGCGTGTGTCCCAGGAAAACCTGGGTGTACTGGCCCTAAAAAATCCCGAGGAAAAAGATGAGATACAGGAGCTGAATTCTTGACTGATCGCTCGCCGTACCGTGAAATGACCAGCAAATCGGATGGTTGAACCGATTCCAACGACGTGATACTCCTGTTGATTGCCCTGTTTAGGTGCTTTACACGTTTTAGACCATCTCCAACCATTTTTTTTTCATTTTGTTCTCTTTTCCATTCCCTTCCTCATTCCATTTCTCTTCATTTTTCACATCTCCAACAGCATTTCTTGCAAGAGAATGTTATAGAGAAAGGAGATAATCCCTTTCTGAAGGGAATTAATAGAAAAGAAAAGCCCTTCCGAAAGGAAACGGTGAAGAGAATCTGTTACAGCGTTGAAAAGAACGAGATTCTCTTCGTGTCAAAAATGGGAATGGAAACGGGACTCCACTTGAGATGGTCTTATAACGAGGGGACCTAAATAACATACACCAACTGCTCAATGAGCTCAATTATTGGTGAAAAAATTATATGAGTGATATATGCATGGATGCATGTGATCTGATGATCAACAGGATCTCACACCAATTCATCGATTACTCCAAACTAAGGAGTAGCTGGGATGGATGCGATGCATGCGAATCACGGATCGGGTACCATACCTACTGTACTCTACCACACTGCTGCATGCATGCTGGCTCTGAGGAGTACACACTGGCCTGCACGGGATGTCCTGCTCTAAATTTTATATACACTTTTTCTCTCTGTACTCTTCAATGTCCTAAAACTACATTAATATTGTACGTTGGCCCTGGTGAGTGGTGATTCAGTCAGATAGGCATGCATGTTTGCGTTATCTTTCGGGTACATCTACTTACTAATTTCTTTTTTAGAAGTAAGGGCGGATCCAAGATTTTAACCGAGAGGGTGCACACTTACGACATGTTTGGTCTGCGGCCGTCGCCAATCATATCAATTGCCGGCGAGCATCAATGCGAGGAGCGCCTTTACGCACGTTAGCGAAATTCGACGCTCGATTCAGACACCCTCGCCAAATCTTGTGCCCCCATTGTAAAATGATGGCATGTGCTCCAAAAGCGTGCCAATCTAGCAGCTAGCGGGCACGTCCAAGGACGACACAGCGAGCAATGCCTACAATCTAAATGTGCCCTACTAACAATTTGAGCCTTTATTATGATCTATTTCTTTCCGCGGTTGATTATATAATCTAAAAGGTTGAGAGCTTTCAAAAAGACGTTTGAAAAAGCTAAAAAATACATTAAATATTTTTTTGTAATTTTTCAAAAAACATCACAAAGCCTCGGAGAAATTACTACAAAATAATACATAATATGATCTATATAAAAACGACAAATTTCTTAATTTTGACTACAATCTAATTATAATATGGTTATACGCTAAAATAAATAGGGACTAAATCTAAAAATACATATATAGAGGTCTTAGTTTTTATAAATTTGAGGGGGTGCCGTGCATACCGGGCACCCCCTGCATCCGCCCCTGTTTAGAACGGTATATTAAGATAAGAGATTACTGAAAGTATATGCATGATCCAAATATATTCACTGTTTTACCCCTTAGGGGCCGGTTAAGATATCATTATAGGTACCATTGGATAAAGCAAATGACTTAATGTCAGTATATAGTTAGGTAAAGTTCTTTTTTGGTGATTCACAAACCTTCACTCCAATGCTAGAGTGACTGTGTTTGGAGCAGGGTTCAAAAAACCGCGAAAAACCAGCGGTTTCTCGCCGAATCGCTGGGCGGCGGTTTGAGAAACTGCCGGTTTTGATCCGGGACGGTTCAAAAATTTGAATTTGAATTTTATTATTTAAAAAAATTGAAAAAAATCTTATAAAAAACTAGAAGTTTTGTAGAACAATTTGTATAAAGCAAAATTTTAAATTAAGACCATTATTTATATTTAGGGGAGGTCCCACATCTCTCTCTCTCTCACTCTCAAAAATTTGAATTTGAATTTTATTATTTAAAAAATTGAAAAAAGTCTTATAAAAAACTAGAAGTTTTGTAGAACAATTTTTATAAAGCAAAATTGTAAATTAAGACCATTATTTATATTTAAAAAAATTTCTTGTTCGAATATATGTTTTTGTTGGAAACTACCATGCATAGCACATTATTGACTTCATATTAATATATATGTTCAAATTGACTTCATATTTATATTTTTGTTGGAAACTACCTTGTTCAAATTATTGATTTCATATTCATATGTTCAAAATGTCATATATTTATCAAAGGTTCTTCCAAATTTTTCCCATAATTAAACAAATTACCAACACATATATCTCACCTATCTATGATTTTTTCCAATTTTTAAAAAAATTTTCAGACCACTTTTCTTTTTTTTTTTTTCCATTTTCCACGTTTCTCCTGTTTTTTGTACCGGTTTTTCGCCAAAAACCGCCGGTTAACCGCTAAAACCGGCGGTTTCTCCGCAAAAACCGCCGGAAAAACTGGTGGACTCGCCCGCTGCGGTCTGTCTGTTTGAATTTGAATTTGAACGGTTTCCAGCGGTTTTTTTCCGAAAAACCGGCCCACCTATGAGACGGTTTCGGGTCCTGTTTCGGGTTTTAAAACCCTGGTTTGGAGCAGCTGAGCGGAATGGTAGTATGAACTTCGAGAGTTTCTCTAAGTGGTTTTAAGAAACCGACATGTTTCCTTATGGCTTGTTTTCTAGAGTTTGAAAAACAGCTTCAAGATCAAAAAAGGGCTCAAGAAGTTTGGTTTTCGAAACGGCCATAAGCTAACCTAAGGCTAAGGCTAAGCCATTTTGATTAATGTCTGACAAAATTTTTAAGCAGTTAATTCCTGTTAATTAATTAAATGGGGGAGAGGTTGAGGTGCATAATGCCAATGATAGCATCATATATACAAATAATTACACGGTAGCACACAATCGAATGTATAACAGAGCGATACTTCACACTTGAATTAATTAAATCGATCTGCCATCAAGCATGCTTAGTTACACACACAACAGTAGTGCACGGGAGCTAGCTAGGCCAGTATGAACCCTAGAAACGGTCATCGAGCCTCCACAATTTACTAATCCCAAGCTACGCATAGCTACTTCGATTGAATATACGCTCAAAAGTTGACTTGGAACGTGCATCAACACGCAATGTGTGTATATATATATATATACAGGTGCTGCATCGATCTCTCTCTATATATAGCTAGCTACATACACCATGCGTATGTACATGTCACGTGCTTGAAGCTTGTGTTATTGTTCATGACCTAGCTATATGTTGCATGGTGTCGTACGTGGCAGATCACCAGTTCGCCACACGTATGTAGTGAAATTATTGTTCCGTGGTCTTTAGCTCTCAACCTCACACACGCACAGCAACTTTCTTTCCTTCTTTCTGTGGGGTGTAGTGTGTGAAAGACAAGTACCAATGTATATTATTAGCAGGATTAGGCCACACAACAACAGTGAGCTAGAAAGCTATTCTTTATTCATTTGCTCTCTTGGTCCTGCTTAATTGCTTTCTAGAGAGAGAGAGAGAGTTGATGCGAGGAAATTATAGAGGAGGGAGAGAGAGGAGGAGACACCCATAGGCAAGGAAGTCATGTATGTCGACACCAAACAAATAGCTGACGCCCTTGTTGTATGGATGCTGCAGGGAGGCTTCAGTGTTAGCAGCTAGCTGCAGGGCCAAGATAGGAGTACTGGAGCAAAAGGAAAATCTAGCTGCGGATTTGAGGGAGGCCTCCCAATCATCAACTGATCTCCGCAGGTATTAGTTTGAGTCGACACCCATCTGTTCCTACCTCCTACCTTCTTCTTTGTGAAGATCAGTTTTTCTTGGGCGGTTTGCTTGATTCAGTACTGTTTCTTGCTTTTGACGTGGGCAAATGGAGAAGAAGATGAAACATCCATCGATCACATCTAGTTCCCCGGCTCACCTTCTGTGCCATGCTGGCGCAACTAGCCACCTCTCAAATCAGCTCCAGTTCAGTCATTCCTCCTGGATCTTGTGTGGTTGATTAGCTAGCCAGCTAGTCCTTCAGCTTGAGCTTCACTTGCATGCGCGCCCACTTGCTGAGCTGCTGTTGCAACTTGTTGCTCGTTTGCTTATCATTTTGGTGGGGCTCTTCTTCTTCTCTTTCTCATGCATTTATATAAAATGAGAAAGAAAGAAGGGGAGAATTAGATAGAGATCCCAATCTCCTGGATGGCTAGCTAACATTTCTTGATCTTTCAGATCAGAGGTTAATATATATGCTTATCGATCGATCTAGTGTTCTTATATAAGTTCTTCGATCGCGGCTTGTTCGTTGATGCAGGGAGCAAGCAAGAGCTAGGATCAATCGGTCATGGAAGACTCGAGCTTCTTCATGCAGTGGGCAATGAACACGCTGCACCAGCACTCCTCGGCGGCCGCCGCCGCCGCACCGGCGTACACTGAGGGCGGTGGCAACGGCGATGGGGATAGTGCTAGCTTCCCCTCACTGCAAGCGCTCCGCAGCACCTCCCAGGCCACCGCGGCCGCCGGCGTGAGGAATCTGACAGTGCAGGTCGACCACAGGGCCAGCAGCTGGAGCTCCGGCGACAGCCCAGGCGCCGCCATGGAGAACGACGCGGCCGCCGGGTGGTCCCCCCACACCGCGAGGGCCAGGACAGGCGCCGGTGGCAACAGGCCGATGAGCTGGAACTTCAGCGCCGCGTCAGCGCAGCCAACTGACGAGAGCGGCGGGGCCAGGGCCGGGGGCGTTGCGCTGCCGGACGCCACCGGGGCCGCGAGAGCGCATACGCCGACCGGGAAGAGAGGGGCCAGCGCGGCACCGGCTGCTGCGGCCGGGGGCTCGGCGGCGGCGCCGTCGGGGTACGTGCAGGACCACATCATCGCGGAGCGGCGGCGGAGGGAGAAGATCAACCAGAGGTTCATCGAGCTCTCCACCGTCATCCCCGGACTCAAGAAGGTTCATCTACACATCAATCTCACTTAATTTCTCTTTCTTAATTTTAATGGCCTGGCTTCTTAATCTAACTCTATGATTTTTCACCATTAATTCTACTTCCTCCTCCTCCTCCTCCTTGATTTTCTTCTTTAATTTCATGTTAATAGTTGTTAACCTTCTCATCAAGAATCGAGTGTGCTTCTCTTTGGGTTTGCAAGTTATTTGTCCTCTTTGGTTAATTTTTACCATGTGCAAACTGCAAATAAGACATTAGTAGGATTTCATGCGGTTGCATTATGTCATATCTATCATCTCTTAACGCCACTCTGGTGTGGGGAGCAAGCATGCATTTCAGCATTTTGCTGCCCAGCAAAGTGCTTATATATGTAAATGTATAGCAAGCATATTCTTTGTTAATCTTTTATAATTATTACTACTTTAATTTCCGGGTAAAATGACGATTATTTACGCCTGTAAAAATTAAATGTACAGAAAGTGCACACTAGTTTATTAGTATTAGGGCATGTGAAATGGTTGAGACTGCAGCTGTCTCTAACTATTGCCATGTCACCTATAGATAACATTAGAGACTATTGATACAACAGGTTGTCTATAGAGCTGTCTACATAATCATTTAATGTTTAGAGAATCGAAACTCTCTCTAATCACAGAATTAATTACCATCTCGTGCCAGTTCCATGCAACGGGCTCTCCAGCCCGATGCTAGCTCGACGCTAGCTCGTCGCTCGCGTTGTTTTTGGTGAAGTGACATCGCTTATCCAAGCGACGGCTGCATCGTCTCTCTCTTCTCTCTCTCATCCACCTAAGCAAATCTATGACATGGCACTGGTTAGAGATGGCTTAGAGACTGCTGAGTTGGACTGTTGTACATGCTCTTACAACTATAGTAGTGCTCAAACTCATGGTGCATGTAGCTCTAGCCACGATAGTATGACTCGGTCGATCTAGACAAAACTAACTGTAATTGTATCTGTAGCAAAGTTCAAACGCAGCAAATGTAAACAGTACATACATATCTCTTAGAATTCAGATAATTAATTAGCTCAAAATGCCATCAACATACTCCACCCAAAAATGTCATTAATTACGAATTTAATCATCAACTAAAACGCATCAGTTGCACCAAGCCAGCTCTCAATTGTTGCACTGCAGATGGACAAGGCGACGATCCTTGGGGACGCGGTGAAGTACGTGAGGGAGCTGCAGGAGAAGGTGCAGACCATGGAAGACGACCACAACTCCAGGAGGAGCCACACCGGCAGCACGATCCAGTCCGTCGTGCTCGTCAAGAAGCCGTGCGTGGCCTCCGACGCCGACGAGCCTTCGTCGGCGGCGGATCACGGCGGGGCACAGCAGCTGCCGGAGATCGAGGCGCGGGTGTCGGAGAAGAGCGTGCTGCTGCGGATCCACTGCGAGAACGCGCGGGGGCTGCTGGTGAGGGTGCTGTCGGAGGTGGAGGAGCTGCGGCTCGCCATCACCCACACCAGCGTCATGCCCTTCCCGGCCCGCACCGTCATCATCACCATCACAGCAAAGGCAAGTACTACCATGCATGATCTCCATTTCACAGTGAACACACATGCGATTTCTAGACCAAATTAACGCATGCAGTAACCATGTATTAACATATGGGGACATTAAACTCTCCCACTTATGCTTGTACAGGTGGAGTCCTAGCTAGGACACGGTCTACCATCCGTGAAATATATATGATCCTCCTAGGATGGATCTGCACCTGCACATATATTTTACTGATCATAGAGCACATTCTACATAGGGCTCGTACCCGCAAAAGGATATCTTTATGTACAAGTGGGAAAACTGCGCTCATCAATATATATTTATGACATTTCCTTTTGATATATTTTTTCTGCAATGGACTTGTGTATAGATCGAAGTAACTAGAGTGCAATATATACTGCGAGAATTTCTGGCATACCATGCATACACATAACACATAACAGTGCATGCATTTACATGTGGGCTAGCTATCTGGACACAAGTTAATTAATTACACTTGCTGATTTACCAATAAGCGCTCAACAATCAACCAATTAATTCGTATGTTGTGGCCAATAACTGGTAATAATGTGCTGGATTTGTTGAGGTTGCAGGTTCAAAACCCTTCCACACGAGTGCTATAATTAAGTAATGGTGTAAACTAGCTAAGCAGTTTGTGACCATATTTATTCAGTTTCTTAATTGCAATAGTAAGAGGTGTAACTGCATGATCAGTGTTTCAGGAGCATATACATATTAGTTATTTCATGTAAACCACTTCTACATTAATTAATAATTTCTTAAGATTTATCTATGATTATATATGTTTGTACACATGGGCAGGTGTGCTTGTCAGGGTACTCCATGCATGGGAATTCTATAAAATTTCTGAGGGATAAGGGAGAGATAGGCGTACTCCGATCCGATCCGCTTGAGTAAAATCCCAAATTAATGGATCAAACGGGGGGGAAAGAGTAGATATATACGAACCAGGACTTTATGGGTTCCATGTTTGCGATTAGGATTAAAAAATAATACATACTCGTTGAAGACAACTGCACCGCCAGCTAGCATGCACGAACTAGGCTAGGGTAGCATGACAAGCTAGTGATCAGACTGTTAGTTGAAGTGTTGGGACTCAAACGTTTATTGCCCATACATTGGATAAGATCAGGTGTGGGTGAAATTTTCACCAATAGAAATGATGATGAAGTTTAGCACAAATCTTCATGGGGGTCGGGTCGTTGAATATAACAGATAAATAAATCAAAATGCAATGAGAAAACTGCTGCACTCAGGATCGAGTTGACACGCAATTTCGTTTGCAATGGGGAGAGGATCATTTTTTTTAAGTACTTCTACAATGCATAGGGGGGTAAAAGTTCTCTACATTACTGGATCAAATATATACAGGTGTATTACCCCATAGGATTTAAGAGGTTATTGGGCCATTGGATCAAACAAAATGAATGACCCATGATAGCTAGTTTGGGTGCGCCTTTAAAAAAACCCATTTCCCCTAATATCTTTACTCTCAATGGCTTGTTTTTATTTTTGACAGCCCTTTGCATAACTCAACAATTTTCAAAAAGATTGCCCATATTATTCTGACCGGTTAGAAGCCAATGCATGTTAGCATCTCTCGTCCTAGCTAAGAACTGATGCAATTCAATTTAGCCACCCATGCTTAGTTATTGATCAATGTTAACGGGTGCAATTAATTTTTCAGGTGGAGGAGGGGTTCAACGCCACAGTGGAGGAGATAGTAAGGAGGCTGAACTCGGCGTTGCATCAATACTACAGCGGCAATACTGAAGAAACAAGCAGAAAATAACATGGACGTCTCTATCTGAGCAACAGGGCATGCCTCTTCCGTTGATGATATAAAAACACTAGCTAAGCTACAAGGAGAGAAGCTTATGGTGAGGACTTCCTCGTCTCATGCATGCTTGACATCGGTCGATCGCATTCGTGCGTGTCCTTGCATGCACTGTGAGAGTGAGGTTAAAAATGACGAACCCATGAAATGATGGGCGTGCATGGTGCATGGTGCATGGTGGTGACGAGAATCTCTCAACCACAGGTTTGCAAGAGTTTTGGTCCGAGCTGCCGGCCGTACTTGTTGGTCCTCAATCCAAATCATTAATAAGAGAACCAATATGACTTTTGTTATGTGCATGTTCTCTCTTTAAAAATGAACCTGTTGTCATATGGTTTTGCAAGTTGCAGTGTTTGCATCATTCCCTTCATAATTGTGCACTTGGTTTGGTTGGTCTTTACAGTTAATATACTATTAAAACCTCTATTACGTACCTAGCTCTCATCTCTATTTTTGTCTATTTAATAATTTCAACAGCATCTTGTTTTGAAATAGTTTATGGTTGCATCAAATCCCGGTATATCTTCTCTGACTCGTACATGAGTCATGCATGCAAAAATCAGTATTTCTTTTTGCTGTATAAGGTTTGATGCATGATTTGGCTAGGTTTTACTGTTTTAGATAGCTCTGCGTCGACCAATCCCATTGGCCCTCTTTGTTTAAGAGATATTGCGTGATTTGTACAGCACTAAAGATACAGAGGGAAAAAAAAAGGGACATCGGAGTTAATTATATGGATACACAAAGCTGTTGAGATATGCAGTGCAAAGTTGGCACAGTGTTGTTTGCATAAAATGCAGCATGTCTTTAGTTGGTAGGCCAAGCCAAGAAGATCTCATCTGATGATCAAGTGTACACATATATATATTCTACAAGAAGCTGTTGCATACCATGTGTGTATACATGCATACACACATTGATTAATACACGGAAGCTCGTCCTTATTCTCCATCATGGAATAAAGCATGATTAACAACGTGTTAACGATGATCTCGAGGGATTCGATGAGTGGATTAGGGTGATGATCAATACTGTCTTTCGTGGATCCGTCTGGTTATTGCCAGGCAAGTAGTACCCCAGTTCATTATCTAAACAAAAAGCAGACCCCGGTTTCATAAATGGTGTAGTACAACCAAACTGAGGAGACGTATAAAAAATTGCAATTTGAGATCAGTGACAGCTTCCCATATCTCAAGAAACTCTAGTTTACGCCTAGGTAATTAAACTTTACTTTAGCTCAAGCCAGCCTATTACTATATTATATCATGGAGCGGTCACATGCATGCATGCATGGACGGAAGGCTCCAATAATTGGCGCGTTCATCAGTCATGCATTAATGGTGTATTTTATAGCCAAAGCTTTGGATGTTAATTGCAGCTAGGAGCAAGCTATAGTGTCCCGTTTATGCGTGTTTAGTTCCAAATGGCTGCATGCAATGCTGACTGTAAAAGGCACGTTTTCTTGCTCTACTTGCATCGACCTCGTGTGCCAACAACGAGCACGTACGCGTTTGCAAGTGTTTTCTTTTGACAAGGATGGATACAATTATTTGCATCGATCTGCCACGTGAATCTTCAATTCTTCATTAGCATCTCTAAAAGCTATGCGTGATCACACCAGATCACTATGCAGATTTGAGTTCAGATCTCTGTAATTAACTAGATATCTGATGAACGCACGCACGCACCTATTCGGACTGTAATTATATACTCTTACCTTAGACGCAGGAATCTTGAAAGAATATTCAGAAAGATCACCAGATTCTGCTGCAGCTCTTGTTAAGAATCCAGATCTATGGTGACTCCGAGTTTTATGCTGTGAGCCGCTCCAGATTCTACTCTATTCCACTCCTGAATGAATAGCATTCTCCGCAGCTCCGGTCTCCGAGAATTAGAGCCGGAAAAAATATGAGTTTTTAGAGTTCGTTTGCAAACATGAGCTACATACGCATCTATGTTTTTTAGATAATGGAATTGCTTCCGGCTTCTTCGTCCTAAGATGTACACAACCAAATTGTCTTACATGAGAATACAAAGCGACTGCGAAACAAAGTTCGAAAGGAAATGAACAATGACAAGTAGCACAAAATCTATTATAAATCCTCCAACCATATTGATTATTGAAGAAACTTATAGATACTATTTTTAATGTTTGGCACGTCTTGATGCATGGTAGATGTGCGATCTTTATCTTTCTATAGTGATACACACTGTCGTAACCAGTATGCTCCTCTGAAAATGCCCTAAATGAAAGTGGCATCTTTGCATTTGTCTAAAATCAAATCATTTTGATAAAATCAAATGGACAAGAAAGGCATGGATGCCAGTCAAAATATGTTTTTTTTTCAAAAAACCATCTATTCCTGATAGCCAATTACTCCTCATATGTCTTATGCCTTGTGGTGCACCCTCCAAGCCTAGAGATATATAAACAATACACTACATAGCTCTAGCAAACAAACAATCAAAGAATAGGTGTTGAATGGTCCCATTCTTATTACAAAAGCAACATTTTTGACTACCCTTCTAATACCTCTTTGCTAAATTATCTTTAGTGAGAATATATAACACCTCTCTCAAGATACCAAAGAAATATTTTTATCTTGAGAGAGAGTTTTAATTTCCATAACAATATTAGTATAAGAGACCTTCTAATCAATCATTTTTTGGATACATGGATTGTACTAAAATTGACCATTTTTATGAAGTGATCAACAGAATTTGTCTCTCTGTTGTTCAAGATAGATATTACCCATGGTAGATATCAAGGTGTTCCAATCAATAAGATCTTGTTCCACCAAGGCCCTTTAGAAATATGAAGGGGATGTTCATTGAGAACATGTGCTACCGTGGTATGGCGATCCCTGACAATTGCAAAGAGGTGAGGTTATCTATCTTTAAGAGCAGTGTGACCAAACCAACTGTTCTCCCAAAAACAAATCTAACAACCATCCCCAAATGGAATGATCCCCATTGGAGAAACTCATTTTTAATTTTCATGATGCCTTTCCAAAAATGAGAGCCTCTAGGAAGAGACTCAACTTGAATTAAGGTCTTACTCCTTAAGTATTTATTCCTAAGCAAATGTTGTCAAACACTATCTTCATTTAAAAGCTTAAATAACAATTTACTAAGAAGACATTTGTTTTTGATGTCCAAATCTTGAATACCCAGACCCCCTGGATCTTTAGGAAGACAGACAATATTCCATCTTATTAAACGATATTTTTGTTCTGTACTATCACTTTGCCAATAAAATCTGGACAAAAAATCCATTTCTTTCATAATTGCATGAGGAATTTCAAAAAAGGATATCATAAACAAAGGTAAACTAATGAGGACATAATTGAGTAGGACCAATCTTCCTCTAGTAGATAGGTTTTTTCCCCTTCTATTTGCTAAGTTTTTTTTTATCAAATCTATCTTCCATAGCCTTCTAGTTAGAATCGCTAAGTTTCTTGTGATTTGTTGGTATGCCAAGATATTTAAATGGTAGAGATCCCTTATTGCACCTAAAAAGCTATGTGTACTGATCTTCATAATTCTTAGAATCATCATAGCAAAACAGTTCACTCTTATAAAAATTAATTTTGAGGTCTAAAAGCTGCTCAAAAATGCTCAAAATCAATTTTAAATTCATGGCTTAAATTAAATCATAATTCTGAAAATGATGGTATCATCTGCATGTTGCAGGATAGATAACCCATCATCCACCAAATGCGGGATAACTCCTTCAATAAGATCACATCGTTTGGTTCTACCTATAAGAATTGCTAGCATATCTGTTACAAATATTAAACAAAATTGGTGAAAGTGAATCACCCTGACGTAGCCCTTTATTAGTATTAAAATAAGGGCCTAATCATCATTAACCTTGATACCCACACTTTCCCCAAAACAGTGTATCTAATTACACCGTTTATCTGAAAAGCCTTTCATACGCAAAGCCTGCTGGAGGAATGACCATTTAACTTTGTCATAGGCTTTCTCAAAGTCCAGTTTCAAAACAACCTCACTAAGATTGTTCCTATGCATCATGCATGGTTTCATGTACAATTATCACCTTTTTCTTAATATTTCGACCATGCATAAAAGTTGTTTGGGTAGGTCTAACTACCTTGTTAGCAACCAAGAGACACGATCCAATTAGAATTGAGCCCAAGTGGCCCATGATGGATGGGTGCAAGGATGATGTGTTTTAGTACCACCTTGCTAGTTAGGGATGCAACTGACCTACATATAAACCTCAACTCCAATTACAATTCAACCCCCGGGTTAACCCTTTTACATGAAGCAAGGACAAAAAGTGTAAGCGGGGTTGTTGCAAGTGCATGGTTTATTGGAAGGATGGGTAAGCCAAATTGGAGCCGGGACGTTACAAATGGTATCAGAGCATCAATCCTCGCTGTGCAAGCACGTGTGAGCTTGTGGCACGGGCATATGGCACATGCAGTGAGTGAGCCCAATGAAGTGGTCACACGACATGGCATATGGGCCGGCACTGGACACACATGCGTGCATACCGAGGGGTGGTTCTAAAAATTTGCCTGTATGGGTTTGTGGGCTAAAAGGACGTCAGGTTCTTTGAGGGTGGGTGATTGAGAGACCCAGCCCAATTAGAATTGAGCCTAAGTGGGCCATGATGGATGGGTGTAACGATGATATGGTTTAGTACCACTTTGCTGGTTGAGAATGCAACTCACCTACATATTAATCCTAACTCTAATTGCAATTCAATCTCTGGGTAAACTTTTTTACGTGAAGCGAGGACGAAAAGTGTAAGTGGGGTTGTTGCGAGTGCGTGGTTTATCCAGAAGGCAGATAGACCTAAGCTTCATTGAAGCTGGGATGTTACAGCAACCTTCTTAATTCTGCTAGTGCTAATTTTAGTGAAAAATTTTAAAACTAACATTAAGCAGACAGATTGGGCGATACTGCCGAATCTTTTTTGCTTCTTGTAATTTGGACAAAAGAGTAATAACACCAAGACTCTGATAATGAAGGGGAAATTGTTCTTTATGAAATCTGAAAAGAGAGCCACTAGATCATCCTCCTTAATAGCTTCCCATAAAATAGTGTAAAACAGAGATCTCATGCAGATGAGATGAGTTACTTCGTGCCAGTATCAGTGAGCCAACTATCGGTTTACCTAACCTGTTCAGCTGCAGATAACCTGATGTTGCCACCTGCAGCTAAGGGCAGTCCCAGTAGGTAGTGTGTATAACAATGTCTAGAGAATTGGAGAGGAGAAATAGAGTATTTATTAGTGTGATGTCTATAGAAAATCTCTAATAGGTACTGTGTATGTTTAGTAATCCAAAGTCATTACTCATGCATGTGCTGTGATCCGGTGTGAGCAGAGCTATACACACAGCATCAAATTGGATCTCGTATGACGCAAGAAATCCAAAATAGACCACTAATGCGTGTGCTAGAGAAATTGTTGGAGTCCCGGTGGCACTTTTGTGGTGTCTATACGCCTTGGTCTAATAAAAAAAAATGATGTCTTGCATGAGGACATTATTTTCTTCTTTTAATGACCCTCCACATCAGTTTTTTTGTCTATATGGCATAGTATGAAAACTATTTAGATACCGCTTATTTGGTCCATTGGACTGCCCTAATAAAATACAGTGCTTGATAGCCCAACTGATAACTAACTGTACAAGTAACTCACCGTGCACCTATCCCGTGACGCATCGGTTTGATGCGACTAACACAGTGAGCTGCTCCCGAGGCTTCTCTGAACCCAGCCACCTGCACTTGTTTCCAATGGCCACTCTGTTTTGTTTATTGCTGTCGCAGATAACGTCAGTATGCCGCCACTACGAGCTCATTTCTTCAAGAGATCTTGATATCTCAACCGCACGCACAGTACCCTCCGGCCCCAAAGGACCAACCTTTGGCCAAGATAACATTGTTTTTTGGAGCATGAAAGCAGCAGCAACATTACTGAAAAAAAACATCAGACATCTCGCGTCACGTGATCTGATACTCACAATCAACAGGCTACAACATTTGCTTAATTAATTACTTGATATGCACAGCTTTCTTTGTTTTTCTCTCTGCCGGCAGCAGCAGCAGCTGAAGTTTCACCACAGGATTGTGTAATAGATAAACATGCCAACAACTGAAGAGAACCACAGTTGCATGTTGACTGGCAGTGAAACAAGACAGCAGAATCGTTCAGAACAACTTTTATTAGCAGCAGATCTGTCGTAATTTGGTACAGCAAGTACGTATAGATTATTTGTATCGTGCGTAAGTTTTACAACAGCCAGATTACAGGATAAGTGTATCCAGAAAGCAAAAACACGCACAGCTCATGCATCTCTATGTTGGGCTTGGGCATTGCAAGGTGGCCTCACTTCACTTGATGAATGAGACACCCTTTTGGATACTCTCGCCCAGCTCTTTCTTCGCCTTCTCCAGTCCAGCTCTGCGTGAGAGTGATGTACGAAGAGAATAGTTAATGAAGGTCCACACAGTTCCAGGATATAAAAAAAATGGGGTGGCCCTAATGCAGCACTATAAATAATGATATGAAACAGAGGCTCTTGGTCAGATGCAGCATTCTTGTGATGATAGCCATCCTGGTGTCCTACAGCAGTACAGGTCAGCTATGGGATCTGCAGAAATCATGTGAGTGAACATGATTTTCTCCTTTCTCAAAAAAAAATGATTTTCTCCCCAATGAATTTATACAATTTCAAGAAAGCTGTCTCTATTCTTCAAGACTCTTTCTGAGCACACTTGCATGGTTGCATACATATGGATGGATTCTTTCTTCTGTGCACTGTATTCTAGTCTGTGAATACAGTGCAACAGTTCCCATGTCCACTGAAAATAAGCCACGAGACTGACAGTATATATTTATATGGCAAATCTAACAAGTAAGATTTTGGAGATTATGAAATGGCAATGGGCCTAGTGATATCTTGAGCAAAATAAGTTTCGGTATCAACTTCACTGGAAAGCATATGTGCGGTTGGTGTTGAATTATTGAAGTGTGTGAATACAATGCATGCCAAGGACATAAAGAGCTGTAAATCAAATTACAGACCTTTCAAACTCAGTCAATGGACCAAGCGGTAAGATCTCCTCAATGCCAGAACGTCCTAACCGCACTTTTGATGCAAAGAAAGGAAGCTCCGTCACCTGCAACCACAACACAAGGAAAACAGGATTTGAATATCATAAAAACTGTTGCACGGAGCAATATCAAGAAAGCAATTAAATACTAATAAATATAAAAGCATAGAAGAAAGGAGAAAACCTGAGAAGCTACATAAGAACACTCCACTATCCCAACGTCACCACGCAATCCTCTCAGGCAAGCATCTGCAAATTTAGCTGCCGCATACGCCTACAAAAGAAAGTGCAATGTTAATTGATCCAACATTGGAAACTACATACGAGATAAACTAATATGCATATAAGTGATAGGAACGAACCATAGAAAGAGTTGCTGATCCTGCTCCTGCTTTAGCCTGAAATACATCAGGTACAGGAAGGGGCAAAAAGGAAGTTTAGTATTAACATTGAGGCCGGAGTACATTGCCCATTGGTCAAGAAACTACACATAGGAGTGGCCAATGAGGAGCAACAAATGAAATCAGTTAACCAACTGTTTTCAGAACTTCCCTTGGAAAAAGAGCAACTGTCAGGCCCTCACCTGCCTAAAACACACGTAAGCAACTGACACTAAAACTTGGTATATACCTGTGTGGGTAAAAAGATATACGAGAAAGGCTTTGTTGAACTTAGCATGCACTTAGTAATTGACTGTTGTCAACATCATGAAGTGCATGTAAGTAATAGCATATATACACCTAATGTGTCTTCTATACAACCGAAGGATTGTCCATAATTTCACATATCCGGATCATATTTTCACTGGTCTCACTTCTATGTTCTCTAAATTACTGTGTCGGTTCCTTTTCAGCCTTTTTGCTAATTATAGAACTGAAACTGAAACCAGTATACATAGCTAATACAACAAGTTACTTGGCCAGAGAATCTCAACCAGTATACATAGCTGAGAAATTGCAAAAAGGACTTTGGAACTGATTTTTCCCCTCTTTCCTTGTGCATGAAAGTGCAGCATTAGATGATAAGGAAAATCATACCTCTACTACTTCTGTCCCACCATTCTGTATGCGAGAAGTGAGATAACTAATTTCTTCTGAGGTAAACGAGCAGGGAGGATTCACCTAAGAAAATAACAAAGTTCCATCAAGAAAGTTCAAAAAAATACAATAGGACTTTATTTAGCAAAGGGCAGGAGCACTGCCATTCCACAATAGGACCCAATTGAATTTCTACTATTTCCATCAGATAAAAACAATTTTTCAGCTATATATATGGTTCAGAATTTTGCAGCAATCTAATGACCTGTGACAGGAGTGGTAATATTGTAACTCCTGCATGCCCACCAACAACAGGAACATTGACATCTCTGGGGTCGAGTCCAAGGACCTCTCCCTGCAAACAGAAAAAGGCAGGGATATGAATTTTGAGGCTATCCATGTAGAAATTAGTAATATAATAGCACAACAAGGCAAACTCTTTTGAAGTACATACCACAAAAGTATTGGCTCTCACTACATCAAGTGTTGTCACCCCCAATAAACGCTTAGGGTTGTATGTCCCAGCTCTCTTGAATACTTCAGCAGCAATTGGAACAGTAGAATTGACAGGGTTACTGATCACATTAACAATTGCATTTGGGCAGCATTTTGCAATACCCTCACAAAGAGTCCTGACAATTCCAGCATTGATGTTGAACAAATCATCTCTTGTCATCCCAGGCTTCCGAGGGACACCAGCAGGAATTATCACAAGATCCATCCCAGTCAGAGCATTTTCCAATTGCGGCTGGCCCAAGAAGCCACGCACCTGTAGATTTTAGACCTTAGCACAATTACATCCAATAATCAAATTAACTTTAATGGTTCAAGAATCAGATGACATAATTGTATGAATAGCAGAGGGCAGTCAAAGATATCTCAGAAGCTACAAAACTGAAATCCAATTTAAAATCAAACTCTTGTTAGAAAAAATGCAAGAAGGTTACAATGTGTTTTTCTTGCCAAATTGTTTCTGTTTTAATAATTGGTCCACAATTATTACTAAATGGTTAGATATGTTCTCTTCGGCTTATCTTCTTATCTTATCTACTTATCTCCGAATCAAAAAGTCAAACGCTTTGGTTTTTACAGTCCGTTCTTTTCTTTGTCTCGAAGGTGCGTCCCAAAGCTCTCAGAAACAAATCAAACGAAACGCATCGGACTTTCTAAGCTATCTCGAGAAGCTCTCAAAGTTCAGTTTATAAGTAAATAAGAAGATAAACAAATAAGATAAGTTATAGAGTGGTCTGTTCTCCTCACCTTAACTTATCTGACTTGTCTACTTATCTAGCTTATCTCCTAACTTCGAGAGCTTTTCGAGGTACCCTCAAGAGTTGGATCGGCCTGATCTCCTCACCTTAACTTATCTGACTAATCTACTTATCTAGCTTATCTCCTAACTTCAAGAGCTTTTCGAGGTACCCTCAAGAGTCGGATCCGCTTCGTTTGACTTGTATTTTAGATCTTTTAGACAAATCTTCGAGATAGAAAAAAAGAGATTCAAAAAAAAATATTTTTAATTTAAATGAAAATAAGTAAATAGGCAGATAAGTCAAATAAGTCCGATAAGATGCGGAGAACAGGGCCTAGTAAATTTCCTCCAAGCTCTCTGCAGAAATTCGTGATGCAGCATGACTTTCACGATTTTGCATATTTAACTAAAAAATTGGTGCCATGTTTCCTGAGTTATAAAGATTACAACAGCTAGCTGGCTAATGTTAAACCACATTTGGATGAGCCACAAGTACAGTACAGAAAAACAAATGTGCAGCGTTTTGTATCCTCTAAGTGTAGCCTAAAAGATCATATGGAAAACAACTGTACTGGACACAACAATAGTATTAATTTCTCTCCATAATCAATATCTCAGAATATTGTAAAGCAAGTTCACATAAACAGGAGACAAAGGCAGAAGCATACCACAGCACTAGTGTTCATGTGGCTAATGTCAGCTGTGACACCAGGTGTGTTGACAACATCGTATAGATGGAGCACGGAAACACAAGGGTTCATCTTCATAAGGAGAGCAAGTGGCTGGCCAATCCCACCAGATGCACCCAAGATTGCAACCTTGAAGCCTGGTGCGGCACCTTTTGCACGGCAATTGGAGCCCCTTAGGAGAGAGCCCTCCTCCAGCTTCAAAATAAAGCAAGAGAAAATTTAGCCAAGTAGACGTAGATTCTGGAAAGGATGGTATTACAATAATTTAGTTGCCAATTACTAGAGCTGAACCCAAGGTTGAGTTTGACGGGATAAGTTCAGGAAGTTGTCAGGAGACAAGAATATCCGATATAACTTTTAACTAAAAATAATTTGAATTCAATTATTAATTTCCTACTCTGCTTGATAGCTATTAATTTGAAAGTATCATAAATGGTGAGAATGCTGATGCTACTCACCACCAGAGCAAGTTGATGTTTATTTAAATATGCGATTTTACAAGGTTTCACCTATCCATAGCTAAATAGAGAATTTGCAGATTGCAGCATTCCTGACTACATTCCCTAGTGTGCGTCTGTGCGACCCTCATTGATAGAATACAGCAATTGTACAATTCCTCAAGAATCTGGCATTTGGTCCACCAAGGTCAGAACTTTTCGTAACAGACTAACAGTTAGTCCACGACTCGGTATCTAGAGTGTCATTAGACCTAATGTAGGCAATTCTATATTCATTGAGCTCACTAAAACATCAATCAATACTGTGAAGCGGTGACAAACTCGGTGAAACATAGGGAAGATCCCACCAAATTGTGCATCTGCAACTAACTCAAGCCCAAATGATCCTAGGAACCGGTGCCAGAAACAAGGCTTACCGAAGCAAAAATGCGATCAAGGCCCCAGCTTTGTTTGTAAACCTTGAAACTGGCAACAGATTTGAACAGGGGCATCAACGAATCGCTCCGCGATCCAGAGCAAGTGCTCCAATCCAAGCTACACTAAGCAGACATGTACGAAGGTCCGCCCCCCTAAAAACAGAACTCACCAAGTCCCCACCTTTGATTTCTACTATCAACGATCGCAATCTTAGACGAGGCAGCAAAGGAAGTAGCCATGGAAGCAGCGCAGGGACGGATCAGCTCCCAGTCTGGCGAAGCAAACCGTCGGAGGAGTGGAGGACTACATTCACCTTCGGCCCCCCAACCAAGCCACTGGAATAGAACAGAAGGGGAATTTCTCCCGCCCTCACCTGAGGGGAAAACGGAAGGAGATGGGACGCGAGAGTCGCCATCCGCCTGGCCGCCGTGTCGCCGGCTGGCTCCATGGCTGGCTCGCCTCGCCGCGACCGCCGGAGACTCGGGGAGCAGGGTGAAGAAGGGGGGAGAGAGAGGGGGCAGGTGGGAAAAGATGGAAGGCGGAGGGGTGTTTGCAAGAGGCGAAGAGATGATGACTTGAACGAGTTGGTAATGAGAATATTGAGATGCGTGCAAGTTTGCATCGTCGTGTGGTGCGTGGCGTAGATAACCAGATGCAACGGCAACGCAATCTTGACGTACAGCTGCCCAAATGGGCCGGTGCAACCGGACCGAACCGGATCGGCTCACACTGTTCATCAAACCGGGCTGGCCCGGTTCGGTAAACCGAACCGAACCTAGGCCGAGGCCTCGGCCCGTCGGGCCGGCCCGATTCGTTTCGCTACTGCAGTGCATTTATTTAATTAAATATATTCATTTCTATATATATTTTCTTATAATGTGTAATGTATTTATTCAATTTATAGTGCATATGTGTGAAATATAATAGTTTTTCTTAATTTATTTATATATTTTTAATTAAAATAAACCAGCTCATATAAAACCGGGTTCGCTGTGCAAACCGAACTTAGCCTGAGACCTGCTTAGATTGATTGACGCGGTTTATATAATGTAGAACCGCCAATCAAGTTCGAACCAGTCGGCTGTTAGCCACCTCTATCTTGACGTAAGAACAGGTATTGCAAAAACAAGTTTATTTGACTTTTTAAGATAGGTAAGCTACTCAAGAAATAAATATTTTGAAAGATATAGCGTAAAGTATAAACAATTTTAGAGAATAAAGTAAATCTTTTAGAGGTTTTCGTACGTAGTGTCACAGAGAATGTGATTATGGAGGTCTGCAAGAAATACTCTGACGATCTCATATTCAAGGCTTTTTTGCTTTTTTTTTCTTGTATATACAACAGGTGATAAACTTTGGGTAATCATATTGTGGTCAGCTTAGTGCTGAACTAGTTGACCCTTTGACTCTTTGAAGTTGTTTTCTGATGATCTCAAAATTAGAAGATAAAAACTCTCCTATGTCTAATTAAACGTTCTTGCTTTTTAAAGTCACAAGATAAAAACTCTCTATTGAGTTAAATATTTCGGCTTCTTTAAACCACTTTTAAAGCTACCAAAGTTTAGTTTCAACAATGGGCAACACCCGGTATAGATATAGCTACTGTTTAAACGTGGGATCAAATAGTAAGCAGCCTCTGTCTCATCTTGTAAAAAAGTTAAACTTAAAAAAAACCGTTGTGCCCGTAAAAATGTAGACAAAACAAACAGAAAAGACACTAGATCAATGCATCATATAAAATGAGTGACCTGTAATAGTTCATATACATATTAAAAATTAGAAATGAAAAACATACAAAGTTTAACAGCTAAGTCCTAAAGTATGACGAAACCTACTCGGTGATGTGATATGATATTAAGTATAACAAAGCGCGAGTTACTAATAAAAGAAATCAGTTGGGCTGGTTCCTCCCACGCAGAGGCCGTACGGCCTTCTTTACAGCAAACTGTGGTAGGCCTTCGAGCCCACGAAATACCATGAGAGGCCCAATAGGGAAGTACATGGCCTTCAGCCCACAGTGTATGTAGGCTGTACCCCACATCTACCCATCCTGGCATGGATGTCTGCAACGCAAGCAGGCGAAGGAAAATTCCATTCTTCCTTCCCTTACATCATGTCCAACTATTTTTCCTCGGTTTCGTATTTTTTTTGTTCCCTACAGCATATTTTTTTCTTCATTTTTCATCATCTCCAACGGCATTCTTTCAAAGAATACGATATAGAGAAAGAAGAGAGAATCTCTTCCTAAACGGAATGAAAAAAAGAAATCCTTTCCAAAAGAAAACGATGAAACGAATCTGTTAGAGCTCTGAAGGAAATGAGATTTCTTCTGGGAAGGGAGCGAGAACAGGAAAGAGATACAGTTGCAAATGGTCTTATCACATCCACTGAATCTGCTCTCCTGCATGCAGACGCTGCAGCACGTTGACGATAACTGGAGACTGGAGTGGTAGGCAGACAGATGAGATGAGATGGGGTGGGTGTAGGAGAACGCGGTGCTACGCTAGCCGAAAACAAAATTTTTCGTACCGCGAACACCCAGGCAACATGCGAGTCGGAGATCATGGAGCATTACCCTGGAGCACGTTAGCGGTGAAGTAGAGTGGGTGAAGCCTCGCGTCTGCGTCGCGAAGCATCTTGACGTAGTCGAACACGACGTGGTACAACTTCTCTCATCGCGGATCGCCCGTCCACAAAGAACGCCGACGTAGTCGTCTGAGTTATGTAGCCGATCGAATCGATCGGCGACGCAAGCGAGCGACGACGCCTCCACGGTATCCACACGTCCGGGGTGGGAACACCGCATATTGGTGTGCTAGCACCCACGCGCTGCTAGAGTTCTTAGGCGATGGGGCGTGGCGGCGGCTAGGGCTCGTGGTGGGGAGACTAACACACCGCACGCCCCCATGTCTCTCTTTATATAGAGCGCACTAACGGCCTTCATTTACGAAGCCCATTAGGTCTCGCCTAATGGATATGGAAGCCCACTAGGTCTCACGCTAATGGATCTTCTACAATAGAAATCCATTAAGACGCCGAAGATCCAAACCGTATAAACCCACTAATGGATCCAATCCATCGATATGATCCAACCCGTTAAGTGTGTGACCCATTAGGCTCATGTACAAGTCGGCCGCGGTCCCGAGAACCCTTCCCGCACCACAAGTCAATAGCGGTACCTAGCAAAGCACATATTGACCCCGAATGTACACAATGATCGAATCAATGAACCTTGATACACTCACATAGGATCCTTTTGCCACACGATATCGGTCAAGCTCAAGGCGAGGCGTGCCACCCTTGTGATAGCTCGACAAATTCACTCGTCAATGTAATGGATATAATTCGTGATTAACTCTTTAATCACTTTGGCATGGCCATGCACTTTTCTTATTCATCCACACCGGGGCCCCGAGATATCTCTCCGTTATCAGGAGGGCAAATTCCATCTTGATCTCTTACATCTCACGTCATGTTTCATGGCATACCCGTAAGCTACCTTTATAACTTTCCTATTACGGTGAAGCATTTGATAGCCCCAAAGTATACAATTACGCATGCCGAGAATCAATAAGAATCTCGGTCAAAGGATCGTATAGGTATACCACTCGAGACTATACTCGATGGCACTTCTAAGATAACAATCTCAAAGAAGTGTCTCTGAGCGGGTCTATCCAACCCCATGTTCTTTATCATGTGCCCACATTATTGATTTGATATCTCCATATCTATGGTATGTGAAACATTACCATCAATCAATACATGTGCTGGTCAGATCACTATTGTTCCACATAATGATATGTGACTAGGGATCGTTTAGAATAATATCTCATAACCAATGTGTTTCACAATTAAGTCATACTCAATGAACAAAGGAGTGACATTTATTCATGGAACTAATAAGTACATGAACATAGACGTATGATACAATCATCTCATATGATCGCCTCTAGGGCATATCACTAACAGTGGGCTGCCCATGCCCCCGTTTTTCAGCCCACTCGTCACTCTCCCTACCCTACCACCACGACCATTGCTCTTACATCTGCCTCCCAGCTAGCTGCCTGTGCCTGCAATGCAACCATCGCTCCAGACAAATTCAGCCATGCAGATGCAGGCTACGAGGTCCTTGCCCCTATCCTCTCAGTCAAAGGCGAAAACGAACATTTATTTTTTTAAGCAAACGGACAGAAACGCTGCCATTTCATAAATCCAAACTATTCTTTGTGCCATGGAAACCGCAGCCGGTAGCTACGGTCCTCTCAAGAAATAAGTAAACATCTTGTTTAAGAGAATACTCAGCAGAAATCTGAAGATAAATCAACGACTTCGGAGGTGTTCAGACAGAGATGGATGGCTTGTCCAGCCTTGTTGAGCTGTAGTTAATCAAGCAGGCCTCTACTGTACTGAACATGAGAACATCACAGCCCGTGCCTTGGTCAAGCTAGATATCAGGCCAATTAAGCAAGCAAGTACACTAGGAATTTACAAGCTAACCTACCCCTTCACCAAACTGTTCATCCCAATCCCATTCATCTCATCTGGTGTCTAGTGTAATTTACAGTGAAGTGATCAATCAGTCTGTTTGGGATGGAGGCCGGGTTGTCAAACTCCTTATATATATCTGCGTACGCCGCATGGTTAGCATCTATTCGGCGAATGCCTGTTCTGACGCGTGGTGCATGCACACACGCCTCTCGTCCCTTGTATTCTTGTGCCTTTCTTCATGCAGGATTCCAGCGGCTAGCTCATGGATGATGGAGACACCTGCAAACGCATGTGCCTAATTAGCATCACATCATCGCCTGCCTGAACAAATTAATCACTCCAGTTCATCGCTAATAAACAGGATTGATTAGCTGCTCTCTCGCATGCATCGTTAATTAGCTAATGGTGTACATGGATTAATGTATCCTGGATTTGTCACTCGATTAATCAGCTTCTGTCTTGCGTCTCTTTGCTGCTTGGTTACTCCACTGCCGTCCTTGTCGGCGCCACTTCTCCAGTGGGCGGTGACGATCGGACTAAAAGTTTATACGTGACACGGCTAATTGTTAATTACATACAAATGTAGTGCAATGTAACCATCTGCGTGTGAATGATGCTGCTATCTTTTCTGACACCGGCACAAGCAGAGAGCATGGGGTTGCTGGTCGCTTTGCTCCCAAGAGTCAAAAAAGGATCTCAGCAATAACAAAAAAGTAGGCATGGTGCTTAACTACTAGTGCATACAACACATCACTACACAGCACACCGTGTACTTGTTTGTCTCGTTCCATTATTCCATCGTGCATCTGGCTAGTAACCAAGAATAATAATCATCTACAATCGTAGTGTAGTAATAGACCGTCTCCTTTTGTGGTTTCAAATTTAGTAGTGGAATATTCAATAGGCCATTAGCTTAAGCATATACGATCCAGGTGTATTTATCGTCTTATCCTCTGGTAAGAGATAAGAGGTCACAGAGTTGTCATTAGGTTAATCAAAATGAATGACCCACGATATGTTAGGTATGTCTGCAAAACCTCTTCTTCTTATATAAGAACGACAATTTCTTAACCAAAATCATTGACTACCAGCTGTTCTCTCAACGAGATAACAAAATTAGGAATGCTATATAGCTATCTCCTTGTAGTTACTGGTGAACTCCCTGCATTCTTTGAATTTTTTTGGCTTAAGAAATAGTCACTGAATGGCGTGTTTGTTTGTTTGTGCCTCCCTTGTTCTAAGGAATGGTGTCAACTGATGTGCCCCCTCTCACACGTGTGCTCGCACATATGCGCTGGTAAGCAACCAATAGCAAGAACGGCAACTATTTATAGTTATATACCTATTCCATCTAGTAGCCACCAGTGCTTATTAATTAAATAAACTGAGCTTCTATAGCATGCGTGCAGTAAGTTGGCTCAACTAGATATCGGTGATTCTAGTTGTAATTAATTAATTAAGGCAGTGGCCAGAAGTTCCTATATAGACGTCAATCTACATGATATTATTAAAATATGATCCAATAAAGCCAGCTCTAAAATGGTAAAAATATCCAAGCTAATCAGACAAAAAAAATTTACATTGCAATCTTAGCACAATTTTACTCAAACTTCTAGTTTTTTTTTTGCTCTGCTAGGGTTTTTTTTTTTTTGGCTTAGGTTAGAATTTTGTGCAGGCTTGTGTTTTCTCACCTAGTACTTTTCTATATATATTGATACTGCTTGCTAAATTGCTCTAGTCAATTCTAAATAGATATATAGAGATGGAAGCTAATACAAGAGGAGTAGGAGTAGCGAGTATATAAGTTATCTTATTAGCTTCTGGACTTATATTTCCTGCATTTTAAAAAAAATCAATGTCAATATATTTTTATAAACCTTATAAGTTACAAGTCATATTTTACTGAAGTTGAATTCTTATTCATTGAGAAAATTTAGCTATTTGTTTAGTTGTTAATTCTTCATTTTACTATTTTCTTGAAGTGTAAGTAAGGCTGATAATTGAAGTATTTTTTATCTGCGTACAAATGGATAAGGCATTAGTTAGAAGAAAATCAATTTAATTACTTTCACATATTCATACCGTTGTGATGTTGTTTTAATGAACTGCTTCAATGAAGTTCATTACATTTGTCTGTTGTAGTAGTCCCTCATTGTGTGCCATTTTATTGTCCTCCAATTTTACAATTAGATCTCATGAAAACAGTAAATTTACTAAAATATGCACCATACAAGTTGCACTCCAATTGCAATAAAATTGCACCCTTAGACCATCCACATCAGCTACTTCAAATTTCTACTCTATAACACTATTACTCTAAAAGATTTCTTCTCTCCAGCAGCTATTCTATCCAGATGAACAATGTTATAGAGTGCCGTTTTAGTTTTGTGCAAGTACATGTGTGTTGTATTTATATTGTATATGCACATCTTATGTAAAGATAACTACTTAAAAAATCAAACTACAAGACATTACAATTCTTTGTTGATAGAGGAAAATATAGTTTATGCGTTATTTTTGTTATTTGTGTGCTAAATAGATTTTTTTATTTTTATTTGAGAGGGTTCACTGTAGTCAAAATTTTTTATGTGGGACATAGAATTTTTGCTATTATTTTCATTTTAATATTTTCATGTGTTTAGAGTAAGTATGTGATTACAAACCGCTGGCAGGAAATCCAATTCTGTTTATTTGCATGCTCTACTATTCATGTGTAAGTGTTGATTAGCTATGTTTGATATTATTTATTCCGGCTTTCTATTTGCAGTTAATTGGATATATTTTTTTTTCATCTTTTTGCATCGTGCAAATCATGCGAACATGAGTTGCACATTTGTAAATAGAACATAGTACTATTCTTTTTTGCTTATGCTTGATTGGTTATTTTTTCTCTGCTAGGGTTTTGATGGTTGATCGAGGTGCACTAGATGGGACAGCAGTATGAGTTCAGTAGTTTGTTATTTGGCTATCCACACTTTGTGTGTATGAGAGAGATAAAATTTTGGGCCTTTTGTAGGCTCCAAGTTTGTATATTTGATCATACATGTTAAAAAAATCAAATCCAACAGGCCAACCTGAAAGAACAAGAGCAAAAAATATTCTAATTTTGTTAAATCCCAAAATATGTCCGGCTTTTCAATAAAATAGATTAAAAAAGGCCCACAAACAATGCAAAAGGATAGTGCTTCTTTGTAGATTGTTGGGCCCTTTTTATATATATAAATTTGGCATCAGTAGTGCATTTGTCTCTAACGGGTCTGAGTTGCACGATTTTTCAAGACCCATTATTTGTTTGGTGGGAAAATCATTTTGTCTAATTAATCTAGAGATTTGCTATTTATCAGTCGTTGAAAAACTAACTTGATTTCAATCGGATTTTTCACCCTCTGATTTTCTTTGAGATTTGTGCGCAGCAACTGTTGCCAATTTTGATTTTTTATCCTCGATCGGCACGTGCTCCAAACAATTTATCCTCGATTTTCTGTATGGACTTCAAAGTAAAATCTGCAAATAGCTTAAAGTATGGATAATAAAATGAAAATATCAATTGGATTTCTAGATGATTCAAAATTTTTAGCCTAAATAAAAAAGACTCATGCATGCATGTACAAAGGTAAAACTAAAATCTAAAAAAAATAGTACGTGCATGGGTCATCGGGCTAGTTTATAGAAATTAACGTGAATGTATGTTCATTAAGAAAGGCATCAGATCAAGTATGCAAAAATAAGGCATGGATGGAAAAAATATATGATGTGTGTGTGTTTTCTTTTTGAGAAAATTACATGCACTTTGCTTTCTAAACTCGTAGCGAAGTCTCACTTAGCCCCCTAAATTTTAATTTTATTTTTTTGGCTCCCTGAACTTGTATTCGTTTGCACCACAACCCCAAAACCATTTGGGATCCATTAAATGATAAGGTGACCATTAGTTCTCTGTTAATTGTTTATGTGGCTGTCACGCATGTGTTTTTTTTTTCATGAAGTGGCATCAACGTCACCTCCCTCCCCCTCTCTCTTAAAAAATTCAATTTTGAAAATTTTTTAAATATTCAACTTTAAAAGATTTCAAAGTTTTTAAATTTAAATTTTGAATTTGGTTTTTTTTAAAAAAAATTTAATTCAAATTCAAACTTTTGGGATTTTCAAAATTTTGGAATGTTTGATACCCTCAAATATGAAAGTTGTAATTTTAAAAATTCGAAATTTTAAATTTTTGAAAATTTAAAAGTTTTAGAATACAAATTTTCACATGTTTCAAAATTCAGAAATTCAAAACTAAAAATTTAAATTTTAAAATTTCATTTTGATTTTTTGTTGAAATTTGGAATTTAAATTTTTGAAAAAAAAACTGAAGTTGAATTTTCCTAAAAAAATCAATGTGGTTTTTTTTTCGAAAAAACTGAATTTTTTGAAAAGTTGAACTTTTCAAAATTTTTGTAAGTTAAATTTTTTTAATTTGATTTTTTCAGAGAGAGAGAGGGACAGAGATGATGTGGACGCAACCTCAATAAAAAACCACATACATGGCAACCACGTAATCAAGTAACGGAGAACTAATGGTCACCTCATCATTTAACGGTAACCTTAATGGTTTTGGGGCCGTGGTGCAACAAGTTTAACTGATCGAAAAGTAAATTTAAAGTTCAGAGAGCTAAGTGAGACTTTGATACAAGGCAGAGGGCATAATGCAATTCTCTCTCTCTTTACAAATTTGTTGGTCCGGCATGCATTGCATATAGTCCGGATAGCCAGACAGTGGTGTGGTTGAGTCATAGATCACTTGCATTTGTTTGTGCATGTGGATTACGTTAGTATCAGTGATCTGTTAAGCACCACCGATCGATATATCACTCGTAGAGTCCTGCACTTACTGATATACCTGCTTCTTCTGGTCCCCTTTAATCCTAATGCTACCTACTGTTCGAAAGTTACGTGGTTTAACTTGATCGATTCATTTATATAATTTATATAATGACAAATTTGATACTGGTATGTGTTTGAAAATTTTAGTATGCTCCTTTTCTTTTCTTCTTCCTTTCATTATACAGTCTTTCAGTTATTATACACACGCTAAATCAAGTGCAATAACTTCTTTTTTTTCTCTTATATATTTTTTCCCAAAGAATTACTGTATCCTCATTTCAATTTGTAGTGTTATATATATATATATATAGGAAGCCTGTTTAGGGCTCCATGGTGCCTAGGCTCCATAATTCAAATACCTATGATGTGCATTGAGATTCGTGATGTTTGACGTGTATATCTTTCACATATCCACTAAAAAAAAGTATTTCAGATATGAAACTTCAAAAAAATTAAATTCGAACTCAGTTTAAACTAGTTTAAACTATAGTTTGAACTAGTTTGAAGTATAGTTAAATGTAGTTCAAACTGAAGTTCAACTCAACTTTTTTTGAAGTGTGATGTCTCAAATATTTTCTTTAGTGGGTATATAAAAGTATAATAACCAAACAACACGAATCTCAAGGCACATCTAGTGGTAATGAATCATGGAGCCTAGGCTCCATGGAGCCTTATGTATTATTCCTATATATATATATATATATATAGAATGGCTAGTGTGCTATCCACGACACGTTTGGAAATTTCGAGACTGAAATAGATGATCCGAACCGTCCATCTTGTTCATCTCGATGAAATCTCGCTACACACCAAATTTCAATTTTTTTTGATTTTTTTACTATTTGTTTCATATTTTTGAAAACTGAAGTTATTGGAGAGTCCACAGCTAATTAGATCAGCGATTTTCAAAAATATGAAACAAATAGTAAAATAATTCAAAAAAATTTGAAATTTGGTGTGTAGTGAGATTTCATCGAGATGAACAAGGTGGACGGTTCGGATCGTCTATTTCGGTCTCAGAATTTTCAAAACCCGTGGATAGCACGGATCTCTCCGTACTATTCATAGCACACTAGCTATCCTCTCTCTCTATATATATATATAGAAAGCCTGTTTGGGGCTCCATGGAGCCTAGGCTCTATGATTTAAATACCTATGATGTGCATTGAGATTCATGATGTTTAACGTGTATATCTTTCACATATCTACTAAAAAAGTATTTCAGATATGAAACTCCAAAAAAAATAAATTTGAACTCAGTTTAAACTAGTTTGATGTATAGTTAAATGTAGTTTAAACTAAAGTTTAACTCAACTTTTTTCGGAGTTTGATGTCTCAAATATTTTCTTTAGTGGGTATATGAAAGTATAATAACCAAACAACACGAATCTCAAGGCACATCTAGTGGTAACGAATCATGGAGCCTAGGCTCCATGGAGCCTTATGTATTATTCCTATATATATATATATATATATATATATATATATATAGGAAGCTAGTTTGGGGCTCTATGGAGTCTAGGCTCCATGATTCAAAAACCTATGATGTGCATTGAGATTCATAATGTTCGACGTGTATATCTTCACATATCCACTAAAAAAAGTATTTCAAATATGAAACTCCAAAAAAAATTAAATTCGAACTCAGTTTAAACTAGTTTGAATTAGTTTGAAGTATAGTTAAATGTAGTTCAAACTGAAGTTCAATTCAACTTTTTTCGGAGTTTGATGTCTCAAATATTTTCTTTAGTGGGTATATAAAAGTATAATAACCAAACAACACGAATCTCAAAGCACATCTAGTGGTAATGAATCATGGAGCCTTATGTATTATTCCTATATATATATATATATATATATATATATATATATATATATATATATATATATATATATATATATATATATATATATATATATGATACTTCATTACTTCATCCTATCTCAAATTTCTATCATTTGCGCAAAGTCAAACCTTCGAAACTTCAGCTATGAATATTTTTAAAATAATATTTATACCGGGTACATGACAAGTGTGTGTGTATATATAACAAGTATATATACATGACAGGTGTGTGTTATATATATGATACTTCATCCTATCGCAAATTTCTATCATTTGTGCAAAGTCAAACCTTCAAAACTTTAGCTATGATTATTTTTAAAATAATATTTATACCGGGTACATGACATTAGTATAGATTTGTCTTAAAGAATACAATTTCATAGTATTATAATTTTACTGTGTTTTATAAATAAAGTACAATATATAGTAACTAGTGATGACATGTTAGAGATCATGTTAATATCTAAAAATAATAAATATTTGTGACCGGCCGCAGCGAGCACCAGTCAGCAACCGATGGATTTTACAGCCTGCAACAACAATATGAAGTGCGTATCGTTATCTTTGAAACATCGATCATGCGAGCTCTATATTGCTGCAGTTGCTTGATTGTCTCCTTTTGACTTGACGACATACCACACTCCAGTTGGGACTTGTAGAAGGCGCACCCATATAAATAAATACATATAATTTATCCATGAGAATAGAAGAAGAAAAGGCTACTCCCACCGGTCATAATATATGCATGTAACGCTTTGGATATTGCTAATCGCCTAAATATAATTTGGACCACTAATTACTATTGTAACTTGTTTATTAAATCTACTAAATTATAGTAGTATGGAAGTACTCTTCAGAACAAATCTAGATACACGATTTTTATATCCTTAATATAAATATTTTAAAAACAGATGTACGTACATATATAGTTGACTCTAACATTAGTGGGCGTTATCTTATAATTTCTCAAGCGACCGTGGAAGTCTCAATGCACTAAAGGTCCCTGAGGAGCAGAACCACAAAACTAGCCTGCCACCTTGGCACCTTAGCCCGCGGTCCCTTGGCACGGTAGCTATCACTCTAGGTCACCTGTATTCCTCTTGGGTCATGGGTGTGTTGGTACATCACCTGGGCTCGCTGCCACCGTTGATCGGATCTGCCTATGTTGCAGAAGGCGGTGACATCTTCTAGACAATCATTTTTTACTTGGCGGATACTACTGGAGATTGACTATGGATAGAGTTTCTAACTTGACCTGTCGTTGACACCCAATTTTAGTATTAGCCGTTAGTCTAGAAAGTTCTAGAAATCGGCTTGTAGTTTAAGGAGATACAGGCTAGAAATAAACGCTGAGAAGGCCCAAATCGACTAAGCTAAGTATAATAAGAGGAGTCTGGGTCGGCTAGAACCCGAGTATATTAGGTATGAATAGGTAAAGTTAAAAGATAAAATCAAGTTTGTATCGGTTATGAGATGAGAGTCCTAGTTAGAGTAAAGTTAAAAGTGTATGTATAAATACCTAGCCCTAAGGATCACATCAATACAATACATCTACTTTTACCTATTCTTTACTTTTCGTCGCAATTAGAGTAGTTTCGTCGTATTTTAATTTCGATCGACTTGTTGCGCATCGCCTTCTCGATCGGATTTGAGGTACACCCTAGGAGTTGTTTGCAAATAAGTACTGTCTCGATTAAGTTCGATCTACGGACTTGCATCAGTTTTTGGTCGAAATACTATCTTAGTGCATATTGTTACACATCACCGTTTCAATGAAGGGTTAGGTTTCACCCTTCTTTCTACTGATCAATATATTAGTTGACAGTAGACTATTTACCCTTCGTTCTATCGACTTATAACTCGCTATTTGTTGATAGTCTGTTTACCCCTCGTTCTATCAGTTAGACGATCTAATAGTCTAATTGATAGTTCATTTACCCTCTTTCTGCCACTTTGATGATTTCATTGGCTTAGTAGTAGGCTGTTCACCCCGTTGAATCTATTGATTTAGATCCAATCTAAGCCGATAGTTTTGTTACTTTTTACGTTGTTCGGATCTGCTCCCAAGTGTTGTAGGTTTGTCATATTATACATCCAATCGGCTATCTGAAAGCTGATTGCGTCTTCTCTTGCCGATTATAGATCAAATCGGCTGGCACACATTGAACCTTGCTTCCGATACTGTCGAGGATATAACTCCCTAAGCCCGCGTACGTTGGCGTAAAAATCAGCTTTTTGCGTCAACACCGGTAGAAAAAAGGTTGAGATCGTGTTCGGTAGAGATTTCGTATCCTAACAGAAAATCAAGATTTTACAATGATGGGGATGCTGCTGAAGGCTATATAAAGGCCCAAACCCCTAGTGGTTTAGGAAGAGCGACAAATTGCAGACGACTTGTAGAAGCCTAAAGCGATTGAATGTGCACAAGTTTAGATCTAGGAATATATTATTTTTAGACGAAACTCTATGTAATATTTGTTCTCTTCATGGTCTAGTGGAAAAAGGCTAGAGTAGAGTCGAGGTCCGACCTTGAAGGCTCGAATCAAGGTAAATTCGTGTATATATTTGTCTCGATTATTTTTACCATCGTTCCTCTAGATCCCACGTATTCTTCCCTGATGGGCGAGAGAGACCTCGACCATCAATACATGTATATGTGATCGGAAGGAGTACTTAGCATTCGTTGGAGTGGAGTTAGTGGACTAAAGAAAGAATTGCGAGATTATTATTGGTATGCCATACATGGGTGCGTAAGTGGGAGCGACATGTGATGCACAATCCAAGCGATGGCGCTGCCCAGCCGCAGTCTGGACTGGAGCGAGGCTGACTGACAACAACACCTTCCAACCCACACAAATTTACAAGCGAGTGCGCGTTGATTTTCCATGGCCACCAGCACCAGCAGCAGCAGCAGCCAGCAGGGCAAGGCCCAGAGCTCTGCAAATGAGCCAGCGACGAGAGTGGTCGCTGTCGCTGGTCGTTCTGCGTAATTGGACGGCACAAGCGTAGCCTGTAGGAGGAAGAAGAAGGAAGGGGAAGAGGAATCTGCAGCGGTGTGGATGGCGACAAAAAGAAGCCATCAGCCCGTCAAATCGAGGGAGGAAGAAAGCAGTGAGATTAAGAGAGCATCATCTTTCGGGCTCAGGAGATACTAGCTAGCTATATACCAGCACGTGCCTTTCTGAAATGAAAATGGGAGGAAAAAAATCAGTAGCTGGTTTGGGTGGGTGCGCTTTCCTCTGCACTTCCCGCGGGCGAAAAAGAAGAGAAAAAACAGTTGCCACCTCGATGGAGCAAAAGCAAAATGGAATAAATCAAACGCGGCGGCCGGAGGTGGACGACACTCTTATCACTTGCGGTTGCATCCCAGTCGCAGTGCCAACAGAACGAGGTCACTTGCTGTTTCCTGCTCGTGCCCCGTCGCGCTGGCTCGTCGCCGTCCCATTTATTAATTTCCCGCTAATTAAGGAGATCAAAGTGGTTTCAACGAGTCTCCGTGTACTCATATAAGTTATATGCGTATATGTGGAGTTGATTTTCACTTTTCCGCTATGTCTAACCACTAATTAACTCTACTTGTTAGGTTTCTGATTTCGTTGCAGGGCTCTAGATTTTATTAATTAGTTTTTTCCTTTTCTTTTACGATTGAGCATCCCTTTCTCTACTCACTTTCCACAAGAAATATATTCCCTTGCTCTATGTTTTTCTTTACCGCGTGTGCGTTGATCTAGGTTCTACTTCACTCTAGACCAAAAGTTGAGTCATTTGACACAGCTTCACCCAGGGCTTCTCTCGATAATCAGGGTTCTAGGTTCATGCACCAATCAATTCAAGTTAGAGAGAGATCCGTACATCAAACAAACTCACATTAAAAAAATATAGACTAATATAATTTACTTTCTTCTCTGGTGACTAATAGTTACTACCGGCCCTATTGTTTACAGTATAATATCAGATTAAAATCTGAAATTTATTATATTATATAATCCATACGTTATACCACTTCGTAGTCATTTTTTTAAATCTTTTAACGGTTCTTCTCAAAGCTCATAAAATTACATTTTAATATATTTTTAGTCTTTTAGAGTCTCTTTTTAAAAGCCTCAAATTTTTAAATTATAATGTACCATAACCTTTTACTATATCAAATAAAACTATCAAATAGGCTCTCCGCACAGGCCCACGAAGTACGCAGAGTCTCGGGAAGTATATATACAAATGGCTCAGAGAGATATGTATGGTACGCACCATTTTTATGATGTTGTGCATCGAAGCGCTCAATGGATGATTGTCTCTTTCCGCCATATCTCTGATTAAAAATATAAATACCGGACTGGAGCACTACACTCTAGATACATAAGATTGCCCTGCTATGCCACATTACATTAGCGCATCCAATCTATTTTCCAGCTATAAAAACTCGCTATAAGTCCACCCAGCTAGTTAAGCCCATTGGTTGGTGAGCAGTCCATGGAAGCAAGCAACGCAAAGCAAAGCAAACAAACTACGATAACTAATTAGCATGCTCGATGCCTTTACTAGCATATATATCCTCACTCCGTGTCTTTCCACTAATTGACAACCTCCAAATATGACCCGAATAAGGCTAAACCAACTAACTTCGTTCACTGACACTTTCGACATCTTTAGATCATACTTCGAGATTTGTGTATTGGCTCTTTCGTCTCCTCATTCTATTTTGCAAAAGAAAAACTAAGCTATTTTGAAAAAAAATCTATTATCCCTTATCTCCTTTACTTCTTGCATTTACGTCTCCACTTCTTTTCCTGTGTGTCTTGTTTAGTTTCTCTATCTAGTTGTAGAAAAATTTAATCTTGAAATTAAAATTTAAAAATAAACTAAATAATTCTAAAGATTTCCTTAGGCCAATTCACCCCCTCAGAGCCCCTTGGGTCATTTCAATCCCCACGGAAGACATTTTCCCATCCCCTAGTAGGGGAATTCCACGTCAGGAATATGGAATGGGGCGATTGCCATCACTACTACACACTAACGGACTGAGTATTACACTAAGGACCTATTTGGAAACCATGTATTTTTATTGTTTCTAGACAAAACCATAAGGTGTTTGGATGACAAAAAAAAAACTCTATTCTAAAATCATGGTTTAGTAGAAACCATAGTATTTTTTGGAATATTTGTAACTCCACTCCTACCCAAAGTTTTCACTATTTTAGCTAGCTCCTTGCATACTTTTGATAAAGTTTTAGTATTCTCAAAACCATGTAACCAAACAGGTTATAGTTCTACAAAAAACCGGAGTAAAGTAGAGTTTGTTAAAATTATAGTTTTTTATGTACATATTAAAAACTCTATGTATTAAAAAATATGGTTCGTTAAAACCATGCGTCAAATAGGCCCAAAGCGCTATTCTAAATGGGGACCTTTTCTTAAAAAAATCACCGATACAAAATAATCCAACTACTAATACAGGATATTATATTATATTCCTACAACAGCCAGGGCCCCCTGAAGCCAGCAATTAAAGTAATACTAGTGTACTGCCACCTTAAAACCAATCAGTCACCTTCCACACAGCGACACCGAGGAACCGTCGATCTTTCCATCCCAGCCATGCCACCCGCCCTCCTCTTCCTCCTCCTCCTCCTCCTCCTCGCCCCCTCGGCCTCGGCCGCCACCGGCTCCGACGTGGGCGCCCTCCTCGCCTTCAAGAATTCCCTCACCATCCCGCCCGCAGCCGCCGCCTTCTTCGACACGTGGGACGCGGCCGCCGCCTCCCCCTGCAATTTCACCGGCGTCACGTGCAACTCCACTCTCACAGTCACCCGCGTCTCCGTACAAGGTCAGGGCGTCGCCGCGGCATCCGTCCGGTTCGACGTCCTCTGCGCCTCCCTGAAAGCCCTCACAACGCTCTCCCTCCCGTCGAACGCGCTCGCCGGGAGGATCGACGGGGTCGCCGCGTGCACCCAGCTCGAGGAGCTCATCCTCGCGTTCAACAGCTTCTCCGGCGCCGTGCCGGACCTCTCGCCACTGACCAGGCTCCGCAGGCTCAACCTCACCCAGAACGGATTCTCCGGCGCATTCCCATGGGTGTCGCTGCGCGCCATGGCCGGCCTCACCGTGCTCGCCGTCGGCGACAACCCGTACTTCACGCAGACCGAGTCCTTCCCGGAGGAGATCACCGCGCTCAAAAACCTCACCGTGCTCTACCTCTCCGCGGCCAACATCGGCGGCGTTATCCCGCCGGGCATCGGGAACCTCGTCCAGCTCGTCGATCTCGAGCTCTCGGACAACAATCTCACCGGCGAGATACCGCCGGAGATCACCAAGCTCACCAATCTCTTGCAGCTCGAGCTGTACAACAATTCTCTCTATGGCGAGCTCCCGCCGGGTTTCGGCAAGCTGACAAAGCTGCAGTACTTCGACGCGTCCATGAACCATCTCAACGGCAGCCTCTCCGAGCTACGGTCCCTCTCGCAGCTCGTGTCGCTGCAGCTCTTCTTCAACGGCTTCTCCGGCGAGGTCCCCCCTGAGTTTGGTGACTTCAAGGAGCTCGTGAACCTGTCCCTCTACAGCAATAAGCTCACCGGCGAGATGCCGCGGACACTGGGGAGCTGGTCGGAGTTCAACTTCATCGACGTGTCGACGAACGCGCTGTCGGGGCCGATCCCGCCGGACATGTGCAAGCGCGGCACCATGCTCAAGCTCCTCATGCTGGAGAACAACTTCACCGGCCCAATTCCGGCGACCTACGCGAGCTGCACGACCCTGCAGAGGTTCAGGGTCAGCAACAACTCGCTCTACGGCGAGGTGCCCGAGGGATTGTGGGCGCTTCCCAACGTCAACATCATTGACCTCGCGACGAACCAGTTCACCGGCGGCATCGGTGGCGGCATCGGGGACGCCGGGTCACTGACCAATCTCGTCTTATCTGACAACCGGTTCACCGGCGCGATACCGTCGTCGATAGGCAAAGCCGGTGCTCTCGAGAGCATTGACATGTCGTCGAACGAGCTATCCGGCGAGATACCGGAGAGCATCGGGAGGCTGGCCCATCTCGATAGCCTCAACATTGCGGCGAATGGGATCGGCGGGCCCATTCCAGCGAGCCTCGGCGCGTGCACATCGCTTAGTACCGTGAATTTCGCCGGGAACAAGCTCGCCGGGGCGATCCCCACGGAGCTCGGGAACCTCTCGCGGCTCAATTCCTTGGACGTGTCCAGGAACGACCTCACCGGCGCTGTGCCCGCGAGCCTCGCCGCGCTGAAGCTGAGCTATCTGAACCTGTCGGACAACCGGCTCATGGGGCCTGTTCCGGCGCCGCTCGCCATCTCGGCCTACGGCGAGAGTTTCCAAGGTAATCCCGGGCTCTGCGCCACAAACGGTGCGGGCTTCCTCCGCCGCTGCTCGCCGAGTAGCGGAGGCCGCTCAGCGAGCGCCGTGCGCACAGTCATCACTTGTCTTCTTGCCGGCACTGCGCTCTTGCTCGCCGTGCTTGGCGCGGCGATATACATCAAGAAGCGCCGGCGAGCGGAGGCCGAGGCGACCGTCGCCGGAGCGTCGGGGAAGCTGTTCGCCAAGAAGGGCTCTTGGGACCTCAAGTCGTTCAGGGTCCTGGCGTTCGACGAGCACGAGATCATCGGCGGCGTCCAGGACGAGAACCTTATCGGGAGCGGCGGCTCCGGGAACGTGTACCGCGTGAAGCTCGGGACCGGCGCCGTCGTCGCGGTGAAGCACATCACCCGAGCACGCGCGGCGGCCGCGAGCACCGCGCCCTCGTCCGCCATTCTGCGGTCGGCGTCCGCCGCGCGGCGCACGGCGTCGGTGCGGTGCCGCGAGTTCGACTCGGAGGTCGGCACGCTGAGCTCCATCCGGCACGTCAACGTCGTGAAGCTCCTCTGCAGCATCACCAGCGAGGATGGCGCGGCGAGCCTGCTGGTGTACGAGCACCTCCCCAACGGCAGCCTGTACGAGCGCCTCCACGGGCCGGAGGGCCGCAAGTTGGGCGGCCTCGGGTGGCCGGAGCGGTACGACATCGCCGTCGGCGCCGCGAGGGGCCTCGAGTACCTCCATCACGGGTGCGACCGCCCCATCCTGCACCGCGACGTCAAGTCCAGCAACATCCTCCTCGACGAGTCCTTCAAGCCCCGCATCGCGGACTTCGGCCTCGCCAAGATCCTCGACACCGCCTCGCCGGACTCGTCCGTCGGCGTTGTCGCCGGCACGCTGGGCTACATGGCCCCAGGTAAAAATTCGTTCTTTCCTGTCCCATGACTCCCATCCCGAGGACTTCTTCGTTACCAGATTACTGAATTGTTTTTTTTTTTTTTGCAGAGTATGCGTACACATGGAAGGTGACGGAGAAGAGCGACGTGTACAGCTTCGGCGTGGTGCTGCTGGAGCTGGTGACGGGGAGGGCGGCGATCGAGGCGGCGGAGCACGGCGAGAGCAAGGACGTGGTGGAGTGGGTGTCGCGGCGGCTGGACAGCAGGGACACGGTGATGGGGCTCCTGGACGGGAAGGCGATCGGGGAGGAGTGGGAGAAGGAGGAGGCCGTGCGGGTGCTGCGGGTGGGCGTACTGTGCACGAGCCGGACGCCGTCGATGCGGCCATCGATGCGCTCCGTCGTGCAGATGCTGGAGGAGGCGGCGGTGGGGCGGGAGTACGGCGTGATCTACTCCGGGAAGGCCGTGGAGGTGAAGGGGCTCCCATAGGATGCCCGCTTGGCCGTCCGATTGGAGAATGGACGGTTGATGAGATGAATCTGTTAGTACTACATGTAGATAGACAGACAATTACTAGCAGAATGATGAGCCGAGCTAGCTAGCAAGTACGACATGAGTGTGTAACACTGTAACCGTAAACCGTAAGGGAAAAGAGAGGCAATTTTACACACACAAATACTACATATCGCTATACCATTGTAATGATACAGCATCAACCATCAAATATCATATGTTTCACAATCTAGCATATTTCTCACTACATAGCGCTCGATGATACACGACGATTCTTGCTTACACCATTCTGCAGCTACGCCCTTTCGCTAATAATTCTTCAGTCAAACAGAGACAAAACAATTCTCCAATTCGTGGAGAGAGGACGGTCCAGTGGTTGAACAATTGCTGTCTAGAACTAATCTACTTATCTTATCGCGGTTGTCCGTCCGGGAATTGTTGCAGTGATGATGAGTCCACGTTTGTGTTAATTAATTAGTACCAAGCCATGGACTTCCATGGATATTTGCTTAGCTTAACGACACTAGTTCTAGTAGTATACTATCAATGCCGTAAGACCTGGCACTTGTCTGTCTTGTGCGTGCGTGTAAATGTAGGTTTCTTGCCCTGACGATGAGGCGATGGTATGTTTTTCTCCCTTTATTTTTTACTACTCAGGTTGCTTCCCAACACTGCCCCCATCTTTTCTGCGATCCTCTCTCAGTGTGCTACTGCTAGCTCAAAAGTCCGTCAACGAAGTAGACGCGTCATATTAATATTATATCAATATTATCAAGAACGTATGAATTAATTTCACACGAAGCGAATTAATTTTCCGTAATATTCCACAAAGTAAGAAATGATTTGATTTTTGTAGTACTCCTGTGTATGGGCTATGGTGCATTCTGGACTGTTTGTGTGTATCGGGCTATATGGGCCGTCGAGGTTACGGGCTCTCCTTCTCGTGGGCCTCTCCTCTTCTGCTCGGGAATTTTATTTTTTTTTATATTTATTTTTTTTGAAATAAATAAATGATATTCAATTTAAAAAAAATAAATAAATAGACTCCCGTCGCCAGCCCGTTGGGCGAGAAAATCGACCTGCTTTAAACCGTCCGTCGATTGGCCGGGCGAGATTTTAAAATCCGCCTGACGGATGGGGCGGCTTCAAGGGCGTCGGTCATGTGAGGTAGGCCAAATACCGCCCGACGGGAGGGCGAGGTTTGGAAGCCAAAAATCCGTCACTAATCCAGGCGAGTTTTGAAGCGAAAAAAAATTCTGCTGCTTGGTTGGGCGATCTTTGAACCATGGAAATCCCGCCCGCCCAATGGCGAAATTGTGGCCTTTTAAGGTCACAGCACATGCCACGCCAGCGCTGCTATTGCCATTTTGAAGGAGAGGAGACCGAGAGCGAGAGAGGAAATTGGAGAGAAGAGAAGCGCGGAGCGATTCTTTGATTTCACAGGTTTTTTTTTTATGTAGTATAAAATTTATTTAATAAAACTTGGTAGGATAGTCATATGAATTTAGTGTATGTTACATTATATATACAGAGGGTAATATTTAGGATAGAGTTTAGGCTAAATATAGTCGCGTAATTTTTAGGCTAGGATTAAGATTTATGCTAGAAATAGGACGGTAATATTTATTCTAGGTTAGGGTTACGGCTAAAAATAGCCGTGTAATATTTAGGCTAGGATTAGGGTATTTGTTACAAATAGCACGGTAATATTTAGAGTTTAGATTGAAATAGTATAGTCAATAAATTGTACGATTATGTGGTATGTGTCGAACATGGTAGGGTTAGGGTTTAGAAAGGAATAGAAGGGTAATATATAGTGTTTATATTGAAAATAGTATAGTACTTTACTAATTTATTAGATGTTGAAGAGTATTTTATTTGTACAGATAATGAACAAGATGTTGGCCGACATTTTGGTCAGTAGTAATATTGTTAAAAATAGATGTAGAAAAAGGAGATTGACGATAATAATCAATGTGCGAAATTTGTTGGGTGGTAAATGACGAGACAAGATCAATTTTCAGATCCATTATGGGAAGGAGAGATTGTGCAAGGTCTTTACGGGATAGATTTATCAATGTTCCAATCATGTACATTAGGGATATCAAGACCCACCAAAAGGTCATTTAGGGGCTACAACATTGGTTATCACGGACGTTTCAACTCAACGAAGAAGAACATGTCATGACAGTTCGGGCATTGGTGAGCCGTCTTCTTTGAAGGTTTTTTTATGAGTTGATACCTATATCGAGTACTCGGAATTGGAGACGCTACGTTGAGATTGCAATCGAACGGTGCCTTCCTCTAGTTCTCTTAGTGCGGGCCGAGTACAAGCAACATGCGGAGGTAGAAGAGTCAGGGGAGACTAGTGGTGCTGGAGTGGAAGAGGAGGTGGAAGTTGTAGGGAACACGGAGGTGACAGAGGACGTGGGAGAAGCGCATGCGGAGACAGATATAAGGGAAGAAGGCAATGAAACAATTGAAGAGGCGACCGGGGCGGCCGATGAAGGGGAACGAATCGAGTCAATAGTTGCTGAAATGGCAACCGAGGATGCAGAGCATGAGGAAGTCCTTGATGAAGATACGTCAGACGATGAGAGAAGTTTGAGTGATCGACCGGTGCCTGTAGAGTGGAATACTTACAACTTCCAAGATTTATCTGTACATGAAGACACGCACACACCATGGGATTACCATGAGAATGAGGTGACTCAGGGAGCCATGTACCCGACTAAGGAAGTTGTATTGGATGCCGTGAAGTATTGGTCTTTATCTCTGAGGAGGGAGTTTAGGGTAGTGAAGTCGAGTAAAAGCGTCTACGATGTGATGTGTGTTGTTCCTGGTTGCCCGTGGCGTGCACATGCATTTAAAGAAAAGTGGGTGGATTACTGGGTGTGTTCAATTGTAAAGGAGCACGACTGCCAGTTAGAAAATGCACAACAAAGGCACAGAAATATGACATCAACATTTGTTGCAGTTGTAATGTACTCACAAATTGTTCAGAACCTAAGATATGAGCCTCGGTCCATTATACGGGCCATTGAGGAACAATTCCAGTACACCATAAAGTATCCCACTGTCTGGAGAGCTAAACAGAAGGCTTTGGAAATGCGGTTCGGGACATATGAAGCATCATATGCAAATATGTCCCAACTTCGAGACGATTAGTAGAAGAAATCTCGAACGCACTATGACATGAAGGAGTATCCCGCTTCGGCGTTGACACCGCAAGTGGGTTTTGCAACGGTATTCTTTGCATTGGGTCCGTGCATAAGAGCCTTCACGTATTGTCCAATTGTGCTATGTGTAGATGGAACCTTTCTCCGGCAAGTATAAGGGCAAATATTGACAAGAATTGCCGTGGATGGCAACAATCGATTTTACGGTGACATTCGCATTTGTGGAGGAGAGAATATAGATAGTGATCATGGTTCCTAGAGCGTGTGAAACATGCTGTTGTAACAGGTAGACCAAATGTCTGTGTCATTCATGATAGACATGCAGACTTACTGCGTGCGATTGATGAGATTACAAATGGCTCCGACAACCGAGGGGGTGCCCAGTGGAGTGATATGCAAAGCAGGTGGTGCATGCGGCATATGGGAGCAAATTTTTTTAGTCACTTTAAGAATAAACACTGCATGAACCTATTCAAGAGGTTGTGTAAGCAGAATCAGCAAAGAAAATTCAACAAATTATGGAAAACACTCGATGAGATGACCGCAAAGCAGAGCTGTGAACTACAGACAAGGCAGGGCAGGACCACACGAGGTTCGGCCGTGAGATGCTTCTCAGATTGGATTAAGGATGATCCAAAAGAGAAATGGGCTCTCCTGTATGATACTGAAGGGGCTAGATACGGAATAATGACAACAAATTTGGCAGAGGTGTACAATTGGGTCATGAGGGGGATGAGGGCATTGCCTCTGGTTGCAATTGTGGAGGGAATTCTTCACGGTACATGCAAGTACTTCATGGATCGTTATTGTGCCGCGTCTGTGTAACATCCTCATTTTCAAAAAGCTAAAACTCATGTGCATCATGTCATTGCATGTCATTAAAAATCACTAAAATTTAAAACTTTTGAAAATGAGTATGTTACTGTTGAAAGACATTTAAATTTTGAAAACCATTTTGGTTTCACTAGTGTTTTGATTGAAAATAAAACGTCTTTGTAAATGCTTGAGTTTTCAAAAGAGGACAAGCTACTTTGTTGGTTATAAAATGAATTGAGTTCAAATGTTGTTTCCTTTCGAATAAGATAAACATAATTTCATTTTATTAAACTAAATGATTTGAGGGTGGTTTTATAACTTAAAATTATTTGGCTTCATTTTAACATCAGATTTCCAAAGATTTCATTTTCATGAAAATGATCATTTTAAGCAGTGGTTTTCTAAACCAATAATCTTGTTTGACTTTCAACATCAAAATTTTTCCGATTTCTATTCTGAGTAATTTGAATTATAAATAAAGAGAGCATTTGTTTTCAAACAGAATACCTTGCCAAATACCTACTGTTGTGTTGATTTTCAAAGGAGGGAAAATGATTTCATTTCCTAAATGGTTGCTTTAAAATGATTTCTATTCACAAACTAATAAATGTTTCATTTGAACTTTCAGTATCAAAACACTAAGGTTGTTTTAAAATAAAGTAATTTGAATTACCAACAAAAGAATTTTATTTTTCAATTATCTTAAAAGGATATGTGGCAAAGCTATTTAATTCTGAAAAGTCCCAAAGGCTTTTACTTCTTAAATTCTTGATTTAGGTTTTGGATTTATAAATCTACTCTTGTACTTTGCCAACTTTAAATTCAAATAAAGTGAAACTATATGTTCCTTTAAAATATATTTTGAACTTTCACAAAAGAAAAAAAATACAAAAGTTGATTTTTAATGAAAACAAAAGTTTGTTTTCAACTACTTTACAAGAAAATGGTTTCAGCTCTAAAAGAAAAGTGTTTGGGTTTTTATTTTCGCGAAGCTTAAATTAAGCTTTGTTTGGTTTTGGGCCCAAACAATTAAACCTTTAAAGATATCTTTCCAAAGGATTTGAAATCCCAAAAGGAGCAATTTTGTTTTTCAATGTTCAATAAGGAAAATATTTAACTCCTTAAAATAATTATTTTAACCCTTGAGCTTTATAAAACCTAAAAGCTTTGTCAGTATCGTTTTGGGATTCAAAATAAACAAACTATATCGTATCTTGTTCAGATTTTGTGTTCAAGCAAATAAAATTAAAAGCCCCGTTTTGTATATTTTGAATTTCAATAAAACCCTTTTCAAAGAGATTTAAATTTCTAAGAGAGCAAATATTTTATAAACAAATGATATTATCCTTTAAGTTTTGGTTTAATAAACACTTTGGTATCGCAACTCTCGAAACTCTTTTAAATTCGAAAACAATTGGAAACGATTTTGTTACTTAAATAAATAAGGTTTCGAATTGGATTTCCAACCCCAATTTATTGCAAGCCCAAAACCCTTGGTGTGGTATTCAATTTTGTGCTCGATTAAACAAAACTAAAATGTCCTTTTTAAACGCGAGTTTGAATTTTAGTTTTATAAAACACTAAACAACTAATTTTAAAAAGTTGTTTGAATCCAAACCTTGAAAAGAATATTTAATTTAAAAGAACAGTGCAAACAAAAAGATTTATGGAAAATAACATTATTTTTGGAAAGTATTTTCAAATATATTTGTTTGGAAATATAAAATCATTTGGAATAGATTCTTAATCTGATTTGGTCCTAGAAATCCCTATCTTTCCATTTTCCTTCTCTCTCTTGCGTGTGGGCCCCACCTCCTCTTCCTTCCTCTCTCTCTTTCTTCCTTCTCCTGTTTCCTTCTCTCTCTGCCTTCCATGGCGGCACCCTTGGATGGAATTCTCCCCACAATCACTCCCTTTTATGGCGAATTATCGCTACTGCTTCCCTCCTCCACCCCGTCAATTCCAGCAGGAAACGGCTCCCAAACCCCCATAATTTCCTTAAAACTCCACACCGACGCCTCCTCGGGTTCCTTCCTTGTTCTTGAATTCTCGCCGAGGTGAGCTCCTTTCGTCAATTCCTTCAAGACGTTGTTCGTCTCGTCATCGCTCATCTTTCATGTACAATTTTCCTTGTTTCTTGGCCTAGGATCGCGGATTTGGATCTCAAGAGGAAGTCTGAGTTCGCCGGATTCCACCGCCGCTCCCATTTCGTCGCCGCCGCTTCGGTATGGCTCTCCTCCTCCTTCACCTTCCTCGGTCAGTGTGAACCTTCGCCTTGCCGCCGCCCGGCAGCATCTTCTTGCCGCCGTCCGTGCCGCCCTTCTTCCCTTCTCCGCCACATGCCACCCATGCTCCGACCCGACCAAGCCGACCGACCACCTCCTCTCCTCGCCTCTCGCGATCTCCCCCTTTCCCCATCCTCTCCGTGGCCAAGACCCGCCATGCGAGCCATGGCCGCCGTCGCCCTCCGCCCGCTGGCCCGCCTCAGCCGTCTCCGTGCCCGGTGACCCAGCCAGTTGCATCCCGTGCCTCCTCTCCCTTTCTTCCCTCATGGCACCGCCTGCCCGGAGTCCCGCCTCCGCAGTCGCCATCTTGTCCGGCCATTGCCTTGCCTTGACCCCGCCTTGCCCGCTCCTACTGGCGACCACCGCCGCAAGATCCCCACGGACCCCCTCTTCCTTTCCCCACTCGCCGGAGCCCGCCATGGGAGAGAGCCGCCATGCTGCCCATGCCGCCTCCCTGCTCCCTCTCACGACAATGGCCCCCCGTCCGTCGGTGGCCTGAACTGAGCCAAGAGCCCGGCTCCTCCTTCCCGCTGCCGTGTGGTCCCGAGCCGAGCGGAGCAGCAGCCCGAGCCGAGCCACCCTCAAATTCCTTTTTCAGATTTTTACCAAGCTTCAAAATTCATATCTCCTTGTAGAAAATTCCAAAAAAACCCAAACCAATTTTGTTAGACTCACAAAATTACAACCTATTTATTTATGTAATTTTTATTTAATTTCACTGTTGCAAATTTATTTAAATTATTTAAATACCTTTAATCATTGTTTTAATTGTTTTAGGATATTTATTTAACCAAAAATTGCCAAACCAATTTTACAATGTTTGTTATCTAATATCCTTGCGTATGTAATTTTTACATAATTTTTGGTACTGTTTTACTCACTGTTTTAGATATTTTATTTAGTAAACCAATTAACTTAAATGCATAAACCCCTTTTATTTAAATTCCAGAAAATTGGTACAGTAGCATATTTAGTTTTAAAACATATTTTCATGCTCTGTACCTTGCACTTTGCCACTGCATACATGTGCATTCATATTATTTCTGCATAGCGTTTATTGTTTCGTTGTCGTCATTTTCGCGATTAGGAACGCGTGCGACTCGGGATCGTGATCGGCGTCGCGTGGAAGACTTAGGGTTTCTGCTGGTCAAGGCAAGTGCTGATTCTTGCTCCCATGTTTTTAAATGATTTTAATAGTTATTTAAACTGCATGCTATGTTAAATTTAAAAATGCTAATTGGTTAGATGCTAGCTAAAACCCCAATTAATAACATCGATATATAAAACCTTCCTTGCCACCCTAGGTTAATATTATATTGTTTAATATTGCCTTCACCCCCTTGAACTAGGTTTTAATCATGTTAGTTATGCTTAGTTGCACCACATGGAACTTGGACATGATAATCTCAATGCTTATTTCATCAATAATTTTAAAAGACAGTGGGTGCTGTCGTGTTTGCAAATGGGTGTAGTTGATAGTGGGTGCTATCGGGTAAAATGTTTTATAAAACCCGATCGGGGTGGTGGTTGCAAGGTTGGTGCAAGAAGCACGAGACTTGGGTCCGATCTTGGGAACCACCTCGGTCCCTAAGGACCGATTCCTTGAGGTAGACAAGCTAAGTTTAACAAAGGCGACCATGTGTGCCTCAGTATGGGCGGGGCCTGGTCTAGTATCCTTCGGACTTCTAGTTAGGGCATTCCGATCGGTGGAGCAGTAATCGGTGTTGTCTGCAAGCGCAAGAGGGCATTGCGTTGGAAACCTCGGCGGGAATGTCCTAGCTAGGGGAAGGTCGGAGAAAAGCCTTGTGGTGACCATTTTTCTTTGGGGGCACCCGAGGAAGAACCACCTTGCATGGGTAAAGCGTGCAACCTCTGCAGAGTGTACAACTATCATGATAGCCGTGTCCGCGGTCAAGGACGGACGACGGGGAGCTGCCTCATGGTACTTCTTACCCTTTTTGTTTTCAAAAAGTGTTTTAAAGGAAAACCACGATTGGTGTCGTGCGTTTTGTTTTCTCTCCTCACGATGGTGTCTTTGAGCGATGAGGATGTTGCACGGTGGGTGCCGTGAGTAGCAGTGTCAGGCAAAACCGGTTTAGGCCGAGAATCCAAAAGAAAATGATTCAAATATTTGTTTTCTTAATTCATTTTAAACCTTTTACAAAATCTAGGTAAAACTTGCAAAACTGGCTTTATGCAAAAGAACCACAACCTTCCTTTGTAAACCTTAGAAGCATTTAGTCAGCCTTGCTTGTTGAGTATGTTGTATACTCACCCTCGCCTTTTTATCTTGGGTCGCTCATTCCAACGAGCAGGTTGCGATCAGCAGAACCCTAAGGTGGAGACGTATGAAGATGAAGGCCCCATCGCAAGTTTTCAAGATGAGGATTGCCCCGACGTCTAGGAGCTCTACTTCGGCCGTGCTTGTGGAGTTGTTTTGGGTCTTTCTTTTGAGTTTTGAGACTTTTAGTCTCACCCCTGTAAGGCCAATGAGCCCTTTGTTGTTTAACGCCATGCTTGGCGCACTCTGATGTAATTTATACTTTTACGTTCAATGGCAATGATCCAAACTGTTCAACTGTGTGTACTAGCTATCGATCCAGGACTAGTACAGTTAAAGCACAAAGCAGGACTCGACTCGTTTGACGGTCGCTTCTGATCTCATTGCTATGGTCGATAGTCGCCGATATACTCATTGCTATTACAAAGTATATGGCCGAGAAGATAGGTAAGGCGAAAGACATTGCGCGACGGCGATGGGGACAGATCATCTCGGTACCACATAATCTGCAGGATAGAGGGCGTCGTGGCGGTAAACGTGAGCGGGTTACGCAGGAGTGCATACTGCGTGATCTTACATGCACATGCTCATGCCGCAAGCCGAAGCTTCTTCACAAGCCATGCTCTCATGTATTTGCAGCAGCTTCAATGACAAATCACCCTACTTTTCCATTTGTGTCCGAATATTTCAGGAAGGAAACAATCCAAAATACATGGCCTGCAGAGATATATGGGTATGCAATTTTGGTACATTTATCGATCCACATGGTCCGAACGGTACCGCCACGCATCGCTAGGGAATTGCTGAAGTGTGATCTTGGTCGTCGCCGACACCGTCGCATTCGGAACGACATGGATCAGTCGGAGGCTGGAAGAGTTGAGAAGAGTTGCAGCAGGTGCAACGAGGACGGTCACACTTATGTGAACTGTGACAAGCTTAGTGCATTTGGGTCCTACGATCTGGATGCTGGGCCGTCCGGGTCGGGGGCGGATGGATGACGACCGTTCGGTTGAAAATGTATCTATGAAACCTTAATCGAACTACTTGATATGTGTAATTTATATTTGTAATATTCGCGTCAATGTAATATGCTGACTTACTGGTGGCAATGTAATATGATGACTTATTTATGTTTATGTAATATGTTATGTTTGCATGATATGTAGTGTCTGTTGATGACATTATCTTTTTGTATATACGTATTTTTCTTTATGAATTAGTACTGCTTGAATCGAAATAAATAACCCATACTTGCATATCTCGCAGGGTGACGTGACGATGGCCGACGAGATGGGCGGCCGGAGCCGGCGCCACAAAGAAAGATCGCAGCAGCAGAGGGCCTTGCTCGACCCTCCCTTGACCGTAGGCATCGGGCCTACCTCGGTCTGATGGAGGCGTGTCGCTAGATGTCTTCGGACTAGGACACCGCCGAGTTGCTCACTCGACTAACGTTGGGTTGACAGTACATCGTATAAGGCTAACCTTCCTTACTTTCGCTTTTTATAATTTAGCTTTACTTACGTCATCAATGCTTCATTTTCGCAGATGCGCCTCTCGGCCTCCTCCCGCCGTGTCGGATGCCGGAGGCTACTACCAGCGTTCGTTGAAGACCCGCCCCCGGCAGATCGTCAGAGGCGTTTCGGTTTTGACCGGTCCCTCCTTGCAGCACTTGTGGACCTATGGAGGCCCGAGACACACACTTTTCACCTCCCGTGCGGGGAGATGGCGCCGACTCTACAGGACGTCTCGTTCCTTCTGGGGCTTCCGTGCGCCGGTGCACCGGTCGTGGCGGTGGACGTCTCACCTGCCTGCCGTGTCGACCTGCTAGGCCGGTTCGCCGGGGTAGTCCGTGCACCAGGCGCAGGAGTGTACCAGCCTTTCCCTCAGGCGGAGACACGTGGTCCACCTAAGAGGTGGCTTCTGCAGTTCACAGTAAGAACTAACGAGCAGACTTATCCTTCTTAAATTACATGGTAACATTGGTACCTGCAAACAATGACAGGCGGAGCACATCCACCCTCAGGCCGATGAGGCCACTGTGTCCCGACACCTTGAGGCCTACCTGCTTTAGTTGTTCGGCTGGGTGATGTTCACCAGTACGGACGGCCATTGCGTCGACAAGCACCTCCTCGGGTACGCCAGGGAGATCGCCGACAGCGATGCCTATGAGGTCCCCCAGTACAGTTGGGCTTCAGCTGTCCTTGCGGGGACGTACAGAGCTTTGTGTGACGCCGTCTTGAAGACGGATGCACAGCCGATCCTCGGTGGTCGCCCTTCATTCTGTTGTGGTCGTATGAGCGGATCGCCATTGGGCGTCCACTCATGGATCACAGTCCTTACGAGGCGGCGTACTACCACGACACACCAGAGTATAGGCCCACCATGGGCTTCCTTTGATTTCACCGGAGGGTACGTAATGTTAAATAATGATTTATGCATTATTTACGTAACATAGGACTAACCACAGTTGCTTTCTCATTTTGCAGCCTACGTGGGCCCACGTTCAGGTGCATAAGGACTACCCAGAGTACGTGAGGCAGTTGGACGAGGTACAGGAGGGCGATGTCGTTTGGACACTCTACAACAGACCGAGTGCTTGCTTTCGCGCCTCACGGGTTGTCGCCGCTTATGAAGCGGGACGAGTTGTATCTTGGCTTACGACCGACCGTTGCTCTTCGACATCTTCGTTGAGGAGTACTCACCGCGGCGGGTGATCGGCGATAGCTCGCCTCCACCAGAGTTCCTCTACCGCTTGTTCACACCGTCCGTCGAGCTCACCAAGACGATCTTTCCCTTGTCGTAATTTCGATTTTGATCATCCGCCTTATAAGTGTCATACACGATGTTTGTTGCAGATCCACTAGACGTGGCCACACCGCCGCTATCTGTGGGCTCTCGTGATGGAGCCTTGGGTAGCATGATGGGAGGACGCTCTAGATGAGCGGTCGAGGAGGATCGGCCGACGACGCCACGTCAGATCCGGCGTCGACTGATGGGGTACAAAGGCGCTCACGAGGACGCTGGTGGGTCACACCCTTCCACCGAGATCGCCCACGTCGCGCGAGCCACCGACACGTACCCGCTGCACCGCGCGCAGGCTGCATACCCGGCGGTACAGATCTTCACCCCAACTTTTCAATTTCTATTTTTATCAACATACACCTCATGATGGCTATTGGCCTATATACAGATTGACATTCTTCGTGAGTGCAACGTCGATGCACGACGGCCGCCGTCGGCGCTGCAAAGACGGCATTCAGATGACCGGAGGAGAGATACTCGCGACCTTCCAGAGGCTCTACGAGAAGACAACGCGAGCTATACGCCTCATGTGCTGCAGCCTTCCGGACGCCCTACAGCCTACACCGAGGGGTTTGAACTTTATTGCCCTTCTCCACCCTACCGTCATTAAAATTTATAATGTGACACTACCTTAATATGTAGGATTGTACGGAGCAAGGACGCAGTTTGACGAGGCTGGCACGTTAGCCCAGGGGCCACCACTGTCCTGCTGGAGGGTACCTTTAGGAGGCCTTCGTCCGTCCTCGCAGTGGCCGCCCCAGGGAGCGTGGAGGCAGCAGTTCGCCGAGGCCGGGACGTCTTCCTCTGCCGCCGCGTCGTCTCTCCCGAACCGCGCGCCCACACCCTATGGTGCTTCCAGGGCACCACCACCAGGGTCGCAGCCCACACCACAGGCACCGCGCCCTCCTGTTACAGGTGCGAGTTATTTTTCTGGTCGACCATTTCAATTTCATGTATTTATGATTTGTCGTTTAGTAATGTGGACATTGCATGGATTAGGTCCTATCTTCACAGAGTGGAACAGTCCGGTTGGTCAGGCAGTGGACGACCAGGGCTTGGACGACCTTGACGTGGACTAGTACTTCGTCCGGCACGACGAGGTTGGAGGCTCCCAGTTGTCAGGGGCGCCTCTTGCAAATGACAATACCGCCACAGTGACTTGGCGACGCCTGCACCACAGGCTCGTCCTCACCGGGACGTTCACCCGACGGACCGCTTCACCTTTCCTAGCGCCTGGTAGGGCATGCCCGAAGGCACGCCAGAGGATCATCCATGGGTGAAGCCCAAGAGGGACGACGAGAGTTTGTTCTTTGCATGTTTCTTTGTACCTTCGATGTATATATTCAGTAGTTGCATGAACATTTTCGCCATTTGTCATTTTTAGCTTTATAGCTTTTTTTATTTATGCCATCTATCGCTCGTGATTTTTTTCGTATTTTCTGGCCCCGCTGAGTGCCGAATGTGGCCTGAGAAGTTATATGGACGCTACCGGTGGGCCTCGCCACCCTACACAAACCCTTAGGTGGACATTCACGTATGAGGGCTACCCGGCATTACCGCTTTCGAATGCGGCCTGCCTGGCCGAATTAGCCACTTCATGTTCTATTCTTCTTTATCTTGTACGCCAATAAGTAGTCTACTGTATCTCAAGGTTTTGAGATTATGGTATGCACGATATGAATGAGATGAAGATGGTGCTCCGGTTACATTGACAATATGAAACGCATTACATGGTAGTAATCCACGTAGACCGAATCTTGATGCAAATGACAGGAAATAAACCCCTATTGTAGTAGGGACGCTAGGTTTACTGCCATCCACGGAACGGTTCCACACGGGTATAAACGTTGTACATGCGAGTAGCAAATGTAACTCGCTCCTCAAGCCGGGAGATTCTTGCGTGAAGATGTTCGATGTAACTGAACGCGGCCATTGGGAAGGGATCGTCCATGCATTTGGTGAACCCGTAGTCATCGGTCTATATTTAGAAATGAGAAAAATGTGAGATGGAAAATGTATTAAACACTTGGCTGTAGTCGGGCTGGTTACTCACAAATAAGCACGCGCAACAAGAGAAAGCGTCGCCACCCATCCTTCGACAACCTGGTCAAAGTTTGTACAATTGTGTCACTCCGCGGCGCACAACGTGGCCATCCTCGAGAAGTTTGGGTCTCTTATCATTGTTGGCTCGTGTTATAGCGGCTCTTGTCCGAATAGGCAAGTCGCCGCTGGTAGACGGGCTTGCGATCCAGACCATTTGACGCCTACCGTGCTTGTCGGATCCAACCGCTCGGTGTGGGTCGTGAAGCCATATGTGCAATGTGGTATGTCTATCTCTACTCGCCCCTCCCACGGCCAACCCTAGTAGGGAGTATACACACACGAGTCGAGTGAGAGTGAGGGTGGGAGTGAGAGGACGCCAACTCGCCTCGCATTATATAGCCCGAGGTGTACTTAACTAATTGGATTAATAAGTTGTTCATTATGCTTATCGACATCGGTTAATGATTAAACACATGCTACCGGTTGCCCTACATCCGCTCGCCACATTTCGCTTGATCGAGGCCGATGATCGCTAACGATGCATGCCCGGTCACATCACTAAATGCGCTGCATCTGGCGACAAACAAGACTACGGACATCGTCATATCAATAATTGCGGCATCGCTGACGAACAAGATACCACGGACACCGGTCACATCAATAATTGCGGGCGCTGGCGACCAACAAGACCACGGACACCGTCACATCAATAATTGCGGGCATGGCGACCAACAAGAATCGCCGGACACCGCCACATCAATAATTGCGGGTCATTGTCGACCAACAAGACTCACGGACACCGTCATATCAATAATTGCGGGTCATGGCGACCAACAAGAATCACGGACACCGCCACATCAATAATTGCGGGTCATGGCGACCAACAAGATACCGACACCGTCATATCAATAATTACGCATCGCTGGCGACCAATCAGAATCACGGACACCGCCACATCAATAATTGCGGGCATGGCGACCAACAAGACCACGGATACCGGTCACATCAATAATTGCGGGCATGGCGGCCAACAATACCCACGGATACGGTCACATCAATAATTGCGGGCATGGCGACCAACGATCCCGCCGACACCGCCCAATACATCAAATGCAGTAGTAGCAAAGAAGATGAACTCGGTCCATGCACCGAGCAGATTTTGTTTATTTATTTTCCTCCCCGCCTCCGAGTCATCTGCGCTCCAAGTTTTCTCTATCTCACATATTATTTCCATCAAATGGAGCAAGAAAGATTCGGCAGGATACGAAGCAATGTCATGCTAGCTTTTTCAACTCGTGGTTATTCGGCGAATGTTACTGTTTAGACCCATTCATCCTTCACGGCTTGTCGCTTTTGTTTGTAATATGATCCTAATATCGTGAGTTTTGCGATGTTACGGGTTATATTACACTCAAAATGTGACGTGTAAGCCGGAAGGATGAATGGGGTCTAACTGCATGACCTGAACTTAAGGCCTTTAGGGGATTAGACAAATAGGTACGTACTATTTTTTATTTTGAAAGCTAGCATGACATACAGGGTGCGATGACATGCAAGGATGGTCACCATGGATGGGTGAAAGGGTTGTGGCATTGGCATGAACACCAAGTTGCCGCACACTGAGCAATCGCTTCCCATTCCGTGTCGTAGTACACAGGGTAGGTCTCTTGCATGATGGCTCTTCGACGTAGGACTTCAGCGTTGGGTGTGCCGGGGTAGTGGCATCCGCGATAGACATGCATGGTCCCGACATGATCGATTCGCCGATAGTATTGGTCCAAAGATCGCTGGTTGTGCGATTGACGTCTTGGCATGGATTGCCTAGGAGGCGGAAGCCCGCGGACCTCCGCCGCCTTCGATCGCGCCGCCCTCTGTAGCATCCACTCTAGCTCGCAGTTTATCGATTCTTGCGTGCGGTATATTATGTAGGTGTACGCCGCCGGTATGGCTCATCCATCCAATGAGTCCAACCGCACGTGACGCCCGTAACCGGAAATAAGAGCGGTAAGTAACTTGTATTTGCGGTAGCATATTGTAGAGGAGGAACTTACGTTGTGTCTGGCATCGGTAGAACTCGCGATCAAGAAACCCCTCGTGCACATGGTCAAACCACTGCACAACGGCGGGGTTCCCACATTCGCATGTCGGCCAGTCAAAAATGGACACAAAGTGACGATCTCGTAGCAAAGGAGGGCCGTCTGTCCAGTCTGCATAATGTATGACATGCATATCGTCCGAAGGAGGACGAGTATGCTCTCCAGACCCAAAAGACTCCCACCATGCATCAGGCACATATGGCCGTGAAGATGCTCCCCCGCTCGCCATAAAGAAATGTGGACATGTAAAGTACGGCGCGGGTGTCGAAGTGAATGAGGGGACCAGAGGCAAAGAGCGGTGCTGCCTCCTTCCTCTCTATATAGGGCGTTACGTCATTATCAGCACCTGATTAAATTAGCTCCTAATTATCATTAATTAACTGTTCATGTTGACATGGCAGAATCTCCATCGTTCATTCCGTCGGTGGGGCAATGCGCCGAAGATAACAAGGTGGAGTAGTGCGGTGGCCTGAGTGCTAGCTGTTTAGGAATGAGTGCCGTCCGGAATTACCGCCTTCAAAGGCGGGCTGGCTGGCCGCTTTAGCCACTTGTTTTAATTTCACTGCTAACATTGCATGCCATCTGACGAACAGTACCTCTTTTCAGCGTCCGGTCACATCGCCGCAAAGAACATCCATCAAAATCACCGCATCGCCGACCAGCAGATACCTCTTGCGGCGTCCGGTCACATCGCTGCGCAGCAAAGATCCATCAATAATCACCGCACTCGCCGACCAACAGTACCTCTTGCAGCGTCCGGTCACATCACCGCAGCAAAGATCCTTCAATAGTCGATCCAGGGGCGGCCGTCACCAGAGACAGCAAGACCACGGACACCGGTCACATCAATAATTGCGGGCATCGCGACGAACAAGATCCGCCGACACCATCCAATACATCAAATGTCAAGAAGAAGAAGAAGATGAACTCATCCATGCACCAAGCAGACTTGGCTATTTATTCCCCTCCGCCTCCGAGTCCTCTGCGCCCAAGTTTCTTTCCATCTCACATAGTACTCCGGCCCATACACTGCACAAATCTAGTTGTAACGAGCAATGGCAGCCTCCGGCTCTGAGCCCCGTCCGCGAAGCAAGTTTAACACCACCGTGCCTGAAGGGGTCAATGTTCCAATGTGCTTCTGCGGTGACCTTTGCAAGTTTGTTCAATCCGACGAAGATTTCTCATATACTTATGGAAGGAGGTTCTTCATGTGTGCAAACTACGAGTACGATCCACCCAAGGTTGCCTTTGGCGAGCGTTCAAAGGTACTTGCTCACCCTATCCTGCATGATTATATCTACCTACATGGCACATGATCTCAGTCTCGACTTATGTTGAACATATAGTCTCCCCACCTCTATGCGATTTACGGCGTTGGCTAGACACGAGCAATCGGAGGCGCATAAGAAACACATCGAGCGTGAGGTCCGTTAGAAGAGGCAGTGGTTCAGGCAGCGCCAGTATGAGGAGGAACAAGAGGAGAAGCGCAAGAGTTCGCAGGAGGAGTACCGTGGTTTACAAGAGGTTGCCGAACGTCAGTCAGCCGAGGCCCGAGAGGCCGAGAGGAGAGAAAGCGAGAGGCACGTCGCAAGCAGCGAGGCTGGACTCGATGCTACCAAGAAGGGAAATATCCCGTTGTACTCAAGAGGAACTTTGTTGTAACCGTGATAATAAAATTTCCCTCAAACAGAGGCCGTTTATTCCTCTAGCTATTTATTTTATTTTCCAAATAATTATTAGTATAAAACACTCTTTGAAACTTATGCAATTTTTCCATTTTATTTTTTAAGATTAAATAGACCAAATACCGGGTCATATATCTTGATCATATTTAGTTCATATAATATGTGTTATAACTATTATATACCGATAACATATTACATAATACTATAATATAATATACACATATACATACATATATCTACATAATAGTTATATAATAGTTATATATTACATACATATATAATATAGGCAATGCCATGTGTGGTGGCGCTGCATCGGCTTTTGCCGTGGTGCGGTATCAAGCATTGCCTTTTTGTCATGTCTGTGTCATGCAGTAGTAGGCATTTCATGATTGCTCCAAAATCATGGGTATTTCCATATTTGCAATTTTAAAAAAAAAAATATCTATTATAACTTGCATTTTCAAACGATGCCGGGACTCTATTTATTTAGTTTTATTTTGTGATACATTACTTATTTTATTCTGAAATCACATAATTTATGTTTTTTTGAAAATTGGGAAAAAATTAAAAATTGGAAAAAATTGCAGAATCCCGTCCTATTGGCGGGCGGTCTATAATTATAGCCCAACGGGAGGGCGTTTTTTTGCGTCACAAGAGTCGGAGCAAAGCCCACCCGCTTGTCGGGCGGTTTATATAACTCGCCTTCCCGTCGGACGCAGATTGGCCCTCCTCCGCTGATTGGGCGCGAAGCGATGCCCGCCCGTCCGTCGGGCGGATTTTTAAAATCTCGCCCGACCGACGGGCGATTTAAACCGGCTCGACCTTTTCGCCCAACGGGCTGGCGACGGGAGTCTATTTATTTATTTTTTTTAAATTAAATATCATTTATTTATTTCCAAAAAAAAATAAATATAAAAAAAATAAAATTCGCTGCTCGGTTCGATTCGTGCCTCTGCCGGCGAATTCATCTCCCCCGCCGGCCGCCGCTTCTTTTTTGCCCGCGCCGGCCGGCGGCCGTCGAACCGCCGCTCCGGCGGCCTCTGGGTCAGCCGCCCCCTCCTTAGCTCGATGCATACTTCACGCCGCGTGAATCCCATCTTGTTTTTGTCCGATTACCAGTCCTGGGCACATGACCGATTAGGGCTTGCTTCTTCTGATTTAGGGGTGGCACACTGGCACGCTCATTTGGATGCTCACGCGATGCAAATAGGATGTTCCTTGTCTGTAGACTTTTAGACAAATTGATGCTCGCAACCTATCGGTTCAAATGATATAATTTTTCATCTTTTCCTTTTGTTATTGTACATTTCTTCATTTATTTTTCGGCAAACATCTCTCCAATGCCTTAATGTATAGCTCGTTTGGTTTATTTTCTTTTTCTTGGAACAGGGGAATCTGGAGTATATTGGAGGACAACAGACTGGATTCAGGCTCCTGTGCTGATTTCTGGGTGCCTGCTGATTGTTAGGGTTCTGTCTTTTATAAAGAAATCTAGCAGGAGAGTCGTTTTTGCAGCCAAATATTATTGCAGTGCTACTCCTTATATATGAAAAGGCGGTGTTCCTATCGCAAACCACATCCAACAGTGATTCCAACTCCAAATTTGAGTTGCTACTGTCTATGTGATTTCTCCTGATAAGCTTATAGTTTTTATTATCTGTTTTAGGTGACAATCTAAATTTTCCTTGATTGAACCCTTTCTATACTGATTGATGTTGATCTTTCATGCTTTTCCCTTTTTTTCATTCTGATTTGCCGGGTTTTCTAGGTAAAAGGAAATGCTGATTGGTAGGATTTTGTGGAGTTGAAAAGAAGGTCCTAGACCAGTCATTACTGGATAATAACTACAACGCAATTTCCTCGACTTTAGCAGCGGGAAAAAAATTATAGATTTGTTTTTTAGGCCTTAATAACATTCTCATGTATTGTCGCTGTCACAGATTGCCTTTTGTTTTAGGAAAATCATTTACCTTTTCATTTCACAGTAATCAAGTTAGCACGTTTGCATTATCAGCGATTTGCATTTTTTTGGCCAAAATCTTTTGCAGGCTTATTGCAGTTTCTTTTAGAAGATTATTTTAGTGCATTCAGAAAATGCTAAAGCAGCCATAACAATGAAAATGTTTGTGGCCGGTCAGTTATCGCTGTTAATATCATTGGCTACTTTAAGTTTTGTTTTGCAGCCTCCTTCAATGTCCCACCTGCAAGTTTTCTTCCCTAGATTTAAAAATGAGTGTCAGCATTTCGTTCATAATATATGCTAATTGCTTGGTATGAATATGTGATTGTGAAATTTCAAGAGATATAGTCAGCTTGACGGCGCTACTCAAAGTGTTATTTAAGCCAATCAAGCTAGCACTTAGCATTTAAAGCATTTGATTCAGATTAGCAAATATCTAGCACAGGAAGCTGGTCAGGCAGTGCCCGAGTGGCAGTGTTTTGCTTATTTTCCAGTTTCAAAATTCCTCTTGAAACATGCATACATTTAAACTTCTTTATATATATGTCCCACGCATATCTTCATATATAGATTTGACATTACAGGCAAGCTATCTATTCTAGGCTAACAGTTAATATCTGTGATATGTTACTGCTAATATTGCTTGCTAGCCTCTGTAGTATTTGCTGATGATAAATTGCTCTATTTGTTGTAGACATTATTAATTTGCCTGTGTTATGACTTATGAACTTCACTCCTTAGCTGACATGTAATTTCTGAATTGTGTATTGTCATTGACTTGGAGGCTGGAGGAATCCGAAGATTGATGCCGAAAGATGGTCAATGCAACTGCTCTTTGTTTGATCCATTTGTGCAGCTACAGAAAAGATCAAAATCCAATTACATCATACGGGTAGAAAATTCTGTTTTCATATACGAAGTTCTGTCCTTGAAAACTGCTAGGCCTCTTTGTAATTATATTAAGTTTTTCTGTTCTGTTTTTGTGAGATCTTTGGTTCAGACAACCCCACCCCTTCCCCCCCTCCCCCCTCATCTGAAGTTACTTGTGCAGCTATTTCTACCTGCTGCTGACCTCATGTTTTATATTTGGGCATTAAGTGACTAATAATGGTATGTAATATATAGGAAACTCATTTCATTTCAGCTTTATAAAGCACAGACACAGTATGGCACATTTAACGGCCGTGATGGTCCGATCAAGAAACTTGATAAGCAGTAAATAGGCCCAGTTTAGTAGTTAGCCGAATATGTTATTGATTGGGCCTCAGTTGGGTTAAATAGCACCTTTCTGGGCCATCACTAGCACTATTTTCATTTATGAGAATTTTTTAATTTTATATTTTTAATTTTTTGGAAATAAATAAATGATTTTTATTTTTTAAAAAATTAAATAAATAGCCTCCCGTCGCCAGTTCATTGGGCGAGAAGGATAACCCGCCCTCCTGTCGGGCGAGATTTTAAAAATCCGCCCAACGGATGGGCGGGCTTTGCTCACACCGACCCACGCACGGGATGGGCCAAAACCCGCCCGACGGGAGGGCGTTATTTGATAAACCACCCGCTTGTCGGACGGGCTTTGCTCCCAACGGCCCACTAGCGGAGTGGGTCAAAAGTCGCCCTACCATTGGGTGTTATTTATAATCTGCCCGCCTATCGGACGGGATTCTCTATTTAAGCCATTTTACCTAACCATATTTGTCGATTTTTTACAAAATCAGAAATTTTTTGATTTCATAATAAAATCAGTAATGTGTCATAAAATAAAATTAAATAAATGGGTCCCAGCATTGTTTCAAAGTGTTGGTCATAAAAAGTCTGCCGTATTGAAGGGCTCCACCCCACCACTGCCCCGAGTCCCGACCCTTCCCATGGTGACGACGCCCGACCCTAGGGAAAAATCAATAAAAAATATAATATATAAATCAAAATGCCAAATTTGTTTGATTTCCAAAAAGGGATCGACCAATTTATTAATTCTATATTTTTAATATGTTTTTTGAAAATAGGGTGTACCGAATTTGCGTGGTCCGAAATTAGGGTTTACGAGGGAAAATTTTTTGTTATTTTATATGAAAGGAGCCCACAGTTTTAATTTTCATCTTTTCTATTATTAGATTGAAAAAGAAAAAATGTTCGTCTTGTCACAAAGCATTCCTCACATGCCAGCAGTTATAGCGTTGAAGGTAGAGTGCTCTCAAAAAATTTTATTGTCGGGATTACAAGGAAGCTCCTACCGAGTACAACGGGGATATTTTCCCTTGCTGGTAGCATCAGGTCCAGTCTCCTTTGCTCTCTCTCGCGCTTTCTCTCTTTTCACCTCAAGAAGATGACGCTCGGCGTCCTCTTGTCGCTATGTATTCTCCCGCTAACGCTATGCGCTTCTCCTCTCGCTCCTCCTCGTACTGGAGCTGCTTGAACCACTGCCTCTTCCAACGGACCTCACGTTCGATGTGTTTCTTGTCTTCCTTCGATTGCTCCGTGTCTAGCCACTGCCAGAAATCGTAGAGAGGTGGGGGAGACTATTTGTTCGACATAAGTTAGTACAGATCACATGTGCCATGTAGGTAGATATAATCATGCAGGATAGGGTGAGCAAGTACCTTTGCACGCTCGCCAAAGACAACCTTGGGTGGATCGTACTCGTAGTTCGCACACATGAAGAACCTCCTTCCATAAGTATATGAGAAACCTTCATCGAATTGAACAAGCTTGCAAAGGTCACCGCAGAAGCACATTGGAACATTGACCCCTTCTGGCACAGTGGTGTTAAACTTGCTCCTCAAAGGGGTCTCAGAGCCGGAGGCTGCCATTGCTCGTTACAAGGAGACTTGTGGAGTGTATGGGTCGGAGTAATATGCAAATTTCAGAGGAAAGTTGCAGCGCAGAGGACTCGAAGGTAGGAGGGTTTTTATAGCGAAGTTTGTTCGGTGCATGAACGGAGTTCATGGAAGCGTACGCATCCCTACCGAGTGCTGTTGCTACAGTTGATGTGACTGGACGGTGAAAAGCGGTACTGTTGGTTAGCAGTGCGGCAAAATATCTGATGGATGCTGCATTTGATGTGACCGGGCGGTGAAAAGCGATACTGTTGGTCCATAGTGTGACGAAATGATGGAGATAGGACGTGGCGTGAACAGCGATACGTTTGTGTAACACTATTGGACGGGGGCTAGTTGGACTACGATATTCGCGAAGCAACCTACGGCTTGTGGGCATCGCACGATAGATGGCATAAATAAGAAAAGCTTTAAAGCTGAAAATAACAAATAGCGAAAATGTTCATGCAAATACTGAATATATATACAAGATGTACAAAATTCCATGTAAAGAACAGAAACTACTGTCGTCCCCGCTTGGTCTTCACCCCGCGGACTGATCCCTTTAGCTGTGCCTTGCGGCCACGCCCTAGCTGTGTGCTAGGGAAGGTGTAGCGGTCCGGCGGGTGAACGTCCTGGTGAGGACAAGCCTGTGCTGCAGGCGTCGCCAACTCAGCCTGTGACGGCTATGTCGGTGGAGGAGGCGCTCCTGACAACTGTGAGCCTCCGACCTCGTCGTGGAGGACGAAGTACTGGTCCACGTTGAAGTCGTCCACTACGTGACGCACCAGACTATGCCACTCTGTGGAGATAGGACCTAATCCATGCAATGTCTACATTAGTAAACGACATATTATAAATAAATAAAATTGAAGTGCTCGACCACAAAAGTGACTCACACTTGTAACAAGAGGGCGTGGTGCCTGTGGTGCGGGCTGTGACCCTGGTGGTGGTGCCCTCGAAGCACCGTAGGGTGTGGATGGCGCGGCGGTAGAGGAAGATGTCCTAGCCTCGGCGAACTCCTGCCTCCACGCTCCCTAGGGTGGCCACTGCGAGGACGGACGAAAGCCTCCTGACGGTACCCTCCAGGAGGGCCGTGGTGGCCCCTGGGACGACGTGCCAGCCCCGCCAAACTGTCTCACGTACTCTAGGTAGTCCTTGTGCGCCTGAATGTGCGCCCACGTAGGCTGCAAAAGAAGAAAGCAACTGTAGTTAATCCTGTGTAATGTAAATAATGCACAAACCATTATTTAACAATACGTACCCTCCGGCGAAACCAAAGGAAGCCCATGGTAGGCCTATCCTCTGGTGTGTCGTGGTAGTACGCCGCCTCGTAAGGACTATGATTCATGAGTGAACGCCTAATGGCAATCCGCTCATACGACCACAGCTGTAGCAGAAGAGGGTAGTCACCGAGGATCGGCTATGCATCTGTCTTCAGGATGGCGTCGCACAAAGCTCTGTACGTCCCCGCAAGGATAGCAGAAGCCCAACTGTACTAGGGGACCTCGTAGGAGGCAGTGTCGGCAATCTCCCTGGTGTACCCGAGGAGGTGCTTGTCGACGCAATAGCCGTCCGTACTGGTGAACATCACCCAGCCGAACAGCCAAAGCAGGTAGGCCTCAAGGTATCGGGACACAGTAGCCTCATCGGCCTGAGAGTGGGTGTGTTCCGCCTGTCAATGTTTGCAAGTACCAATGTTAGGAGGTAATTTAAGAAGGACAAGTCTGCTCGTTAGTTCTTACCGTGAATTGCAGAAGCCACCTCTACGGTGGACCACGTGTCTCCGCCTGAGGGAAAGGCCGGTACACTCCTGCTTCTGGTGCACGCACTACCCCGACGAACCGGCCAAGCAAGTCGACACGCCAGGCGGGTGAGACGTCCACCACCACGACCGGTGCACTAGCGCATGGAAGCCCCAGAAGGAACGAGACGTCCTGGATAGTCGGAGCCATCTCCCTGCACGGGAGGTGAAAAATGTGTGTCTCGGGCCTCCATCGGTCGACAAGTGCTGCAAGGAGGGACCTGTCAAAACCGAAACGCCTCTGACGATCTACCGGATGCGAGTCTCCAACGAACGCCTAGGCCGTAGCCTCGAGCATCCGGCACAGGGGAGGAGGCCAGAGAGGCGCAACCAGCAGAAAATGAAGCATTCACTATGTAAGTAAAGCTAAATTATAAAAAACGAAAGCAAGGAAAGTACGCCTTATACAATGTACCTGTCAACCCAGCGTGCGTCTAGAGTGAGCAACTCGGCATGTGTCTTAGTCTGAAAGACACCTAGCAGCCTGCCCTCCACTGCACTGAGGTACGACCGGTGCCTACGGTCAAGGGAGGGGTCGAACAGCGCCCTCTGCTGCTACTGCTGCTGTGGCGGCGGCTCCAGATGGCCATCTCATCTGCCATCGTCACGTGACCCTGCGAGATATGCAAGTATGGGTTAATTATTTTGATTGAAGCAGTAATAATTCATAAAAAAAATACGTATGTATAAGAAGATCATGTGATCAACAAACAATACATATCATGAAAACATAACATATTACATGGACATAAATAAGTCAACAAATTACATTGCCACCAGTAAGTCAGCATATTACATTGTCGCGAATATTACAAATGTAAATTACACATGTCAAGTAGTTCGATTAAGGTATCATAGACACATTTTCAACCAAACGGTCGTCGTCCATCCGCCCCTGACCCGGACGGCCTAGCATCCAAATCGTAGGACCTACATGCACTAGGCTTGTCACAGTTCACATAAGTGTGACCGTACTCATTGCACCTGCTGCATCTCTTCTCAACGCTCCCAGCCTCCGACTGATCCATGTTGTTCCGAATGCGACAGTGTCGGCGATGACCAGCATCGCACTTGAGCAATTCCCTAGCCAGTACGTGACGTCTGTTCGGACCAGGTGGATTAGTAAATGTACCGAAAATTGCATACCCATATATCTCTGCATGCCATGTATTTCGGATTGTTTCCTTCCTAAAATATTCGGACACAAATGGAAAAGTAGGATGATTTGTCATTGAAGCTGCCGCAAGTACATGAGAGCATGCTTGTGAAGAAGCTTCGGCTTGCGGCATGAGCATGTGCATGTATTATTATGCAGTATGCACTCCTACGTAACCTGCTCACATTTACCGCCATGATGTCTCCCATCCCTGCAGATTATGTGGTACCTGAGATAATCTGTCCCTATCGTCGTCACAACATGTCTTTCGGCCTTACCTATCTTCTCGGTCATATACTTTGTAATAGCAGCGGAGTATATCAGGCGACTGTCAAACATAGCAGCAGACACGACACGATAACGATCCATGAAGTACTTGCATGTACCGTGAAGAATTCCCTCCACAATTGCAACTAGAGGCAATGCCCTCATCCCCCGCATGACCCAATTGTATATCTCTGCCAAATTTGTCGTCGTTATTCCGTATCTAGCCCCTTCAGTATCATACAGGAGAGCTCACTTCTCTTTTAGATCATCCTTAATCCAATCTGAGAAGCATCTCACGGCCGAAGCTCGTGTGGCCTTGCCCTGCCTTGTCTGTAATTCACAGCTCTGCTTTGCCGTCATCTTATCGAGTGTGTTCCATAATTTGTTGAATTTTCTTTGCTGATTCTGCTTGCACAACCTCTTGAATAGGTTCATGCAGTGTTTACTCCTGAAGTGCCTAAAAACATTTGCTCCCATATGCCTCATGCACCACCTGCTTTGCATATCACTCCACTGGGCACCCCCTCGGTTGTCGAAGCCATTTGTAATCTCATCAATCACACGCAGTAAGTCTGCATGTCTATCATGAATGACACAGACATTTGGTCTTCCTGAGACAACGACATGTTTCACATGCTCTAGGAACCAGTACCAGCTATATGTATTCTCTCCCTCGACAAATGCAAATGCCACTGGTAAAATTTGATTGTTGCCATCCACGCCAATTGCTGTCAATATTTGCCCTTATACTTGCCAGTGAGGAAGGTTCCATCTACACATAGCACAGGTGGACAACATGTGAAGGCTCTTGTGCATGGACCCAATGTAAAGAATACCCGTTGCAGAACCCACTTGCCGGTGTCGACGCCAGAAGCGGGATACTCCTTAATTTCATAGTATGTTCCATGATTTCTTCTACTAATCGTCTGCAGAAGTTGAGACATATTTGCATATGATGTTTCATATGTCCTGAACCGTATTTCCAAAGCCTTCTGTTTGGCTCTCCAGGCAGTGGGATACTTTATGGTGTATTGGAATTGTTACTCAATGGCCCGTATAATGGACCGAGGCTCATATCTTAAGTTCTGAACAATTTATGAGTACATTACAACTGCAACAAATGTTGATGTCAGATTTCTGTGCGTTTGTTGTGCATTTTCTAACTGACAGTCGTGCTCCTTTACAATTGAACACACCGAGTAATCCACCCACTTTTCTTTAAATGCATGTACACGCCACGAGCAACCAGGAAAAACACACATCACATCGTAAACGCTTTTACTCGACTTCACTGCCCTGAACTCCTTCCTCAAAGATAATGACCAATACTTCACGACATCCAATACAGCTTCCTTAGTCAGGTACATGGCTCCATGAGTCACCTCATTCTCATGATAATCCCATAGTGTGTGCGTGTCTTTATGTACAGATAAATATTGGAAATTGTAAGTATTCCACTCTACAGGCACTGATCGATCACAAAAACTTCTCTCATCGTCTGACATATCCTCATCAAGGACTTCCTCATGCTCTGCATCCTCGATTTCCATTTCAGCAACTATTGATTCGATTAGTTCCCCTTCATCGGCCGCCCCGGTCGCCTCTTCAATTGTTTCATTGCCTTCTTCCCCCATATCTGTCTCCGCATGCACTTCTCTCACGTCCTCTATCACCTCCGTGTTCCCTACACCTTCCACCTCCTCTTCCAGTCTAGCAGCACTAGTCTCTCCTGGCTCTGCACCGCCTTCGTCACCTCTGTCGAAATGTTGCTTGTACTCGGCCTGGACTAAGAGAACTAGAGGAAGGCAGCGTTCGGTTGCAATCTCAATGTAGCGTCTCCAATTCCGAGTACTAGATATATGTATCAATTCCCAAAAAAAAACTTCAGTAGCACGGCTCACCAATGCCTGAACTATCATGACATGTTCTTCTTCGTTGACTTGAAACGTCCGTGATAACCAATGTTGTAGTCCACTAAATGACCTTTCGGTGAGCCTTGATATCCCTAATGTACATGATTGAAACATTGATAAATCTACCCCGTAAGGACCTTGCACAATCTCTCCATCCCCATAATGGATCTAAAAATTGATCTTGTCTGTCATTTACCTTGCCCAACAAATTTTGAACACCGATTATTATACGTCAATCTCCTTTTTCTACAGCCATTTTTAACAATATTACTACAGCTAAAATGTCGACCAACATCTTGTTCAATATCTCTACAAATAAAGTACTCTACAACATCTAATAAATTAATAAAGTACTATACTATTTTCAATGTAAACACTACATATTACCCTGCTATTCCTAGCCTAAACCCTAACCCTACCACGGTCGACACATATCACATAATCGTACAATTTATTGACTATACTATTTCAATCTAAACTCTAAATATTACCGTGCTATTTCTAGCCCAAACCCTAATCCTAGCCTAAATATTACACGGCTATTTTTAGCCTAAACCCTAACCCTAGCATAAATATTACCTTGCTATTTCTAGCCCAAACCCTAATCCTAGTCTAAATATTACATTGCTATTTATAGCCTAAACCCTAACCCTAGCCTAAATATTACCCTGCTATTTCTACACATAATGTTACATACACTAAATTCATATGACTATCCTACAAAGTTTTATCAAATGAATTTATTATTACATAACGAAATTACCTGCGAAATCGAAGATTCGCTCGGCGTTTCTCTCCTCTCCCCACTTTCTCTCTCGCTCTCGCTCTCGCTCTCCTCTCCTCCTTCACTCAGTTTCAAATGGAAACGGTACGGGCAGCCGGCCTAAAAAGGCTGAAATTTCGCCCATTGGACGGGCGGGCTTTCCTCGCCGTTTAAATTTCGCCCGTTAGTGGTGTTTTTCTCGCCAATAGTCGCCTGATTAGACGTGGCTTATTTAACTCGCCTCCGTCCGCCGATTTGGCCTCTCTCAAGCGTGGACGGCTCGAGCAAAGCGAATCCATCCGTTGGGCGGATTTTTAAAATCTCGCCTGACCGGAGGACGGGTTATCCTTCTCACCCAATGAACTGGCGACAGGAGGCTATTTATTTAATTTTTTAAAAATGAAAATCATTTATTTATTTCTAAAAAATTAAAAATAAAAAAATCCATTTATAAAGGGCCAGGCATAGAAATATTTAGATTAGGGTACATCCGATAAGTCATGGACTGTAATGGGCTAATCAAGAAAGAATTTTTTATTTTAATTTTTTTAAAAATATTATTTGCTAAAATACTCTGCCTTTTTGTGAATTTGCATAAATGGGCGCAAGTCGCCCGAGGCTGGGGCGATCGCCCGAGTATGGGGCGATAGGGCGGGCCGTTAACGGCTGTTGATACCTATCGCTCGAATATGGGGCGACAGGTTGTGGAATTTTTTTTTTAAGATTCTGGCCAAACGGTTGCCCGACCGACCATTATCGGCTTGTAACTGCTACAAACCTATCGTCCTATACATGAGCGATCATCCCAGCCTCGGGCGATGTGCGCCTATTTCTGTAAATTCACAAAACGGTCGAGTATTTCTGCGAAAAATATTTTTAAAAATCTAAAATAAAAAATTCAATAAAGATATGTTGGTTCATTTGTTGACAAATCCATCAACATTGGGCTTAACATGGGTCCATTTTAGCAATGAGATGGGCCAACAGAGTCAGAACTACTCTACTAGGCCGTATATGGGCCCGTCAATGAACACGAAGGAGTCTAAATGGGCCATCTAAAAATTAGTAGGCTTTGAATGGACCTATCTGAGAAATCTCCCCTAAAAAAAGTATTATCTGAGAAACCAAGGGCCGTACATGGGCTAGTCTGTCCTCTTTAAAGGGCCGGTTCCATTGCTCTCTAGTGCTTCATTCTGTACTCTGTTCTCACCACTTTAGTGTACTTTTAAATATCTCAGTAAAAGGTTCTAGAGCGCATGAATGTCTAGCTTCGATGCAACTCTCAACTGAGGTTTCTAGTGTGTATAAATGTACATTAGAGCTCTCTTGCGTTTTATCATGGTGTAGACTCTAATAATAGATAAAGATATTTGTAACATTGACTACTGAGAATGAATGAATCGATGCAACTTTGTGGCTTGTCCTTCAAAAGGAGTATTCATTCTCCCTCCACTAGCTAATGCCATGTGACTGTGTTTTCACCTTGCTAATGGCCGTAATCATCTCTTTTTTACCGAAGAATTTCACTAGTTTTTAACATCATATTTCCAGAGTGAAAGAAAGTTTTTTTTTTTTTTACAATACCTAACTCCTCCATTCGACATTGTGGTTTTGTCTTTATATTGCAGCCGGGCACCAGAAAGTACCTATCAGCTTCATGGATATATGGCAACAATGTCAAGCACCATTAGGCAGAAACTGGTGTATACAACTTGAAGAATTGACATATGCTATTGATGAAGATCTTGGATTGAAACTAAACACTACAATTTGTGCCTCATGTACTCTTGGATCAGAAAGTAAGTACCCATTTTGTTTAGGTCAAAGTTACTCATATTTGCTTCTCAACAAAAAGTTGTTCATATTTCTGGTGTGCAGCAAGTTAGGAGTCTTGTGTTGGCATATGAAGTGCGTGCGAGGTGTGCATGGTAAAAATCCGTGTTGCCAGGAAAAAATTACTGTCCATTTGTAATTACTTATCTAAAAAATGTTACAGCTACAACAAGTCTTGTAGCAAACACGAGCAATACAATAACATTGTTTAGCTTCATCAGCGAGTCAGTTAATTTAAGGAAAAATTACATGTGGCGAATCGTTTTGCACTATGGAGTATTTAACAACGAATGGCCTGATGTGCTTCTGGACCTAATTAATGCCTTCATCAATCAAGCGATCCAACAAACACATGAGCAAATTATGGAATTTTTTGACATGTCAAGTCTCCTTTTCCATCTCCCCACCATGGCGAGTTTTATCTAATCACAAGTTCCTCCTTTTGAGTGAGCATCTATGTGTATTCACCACCTTACCATGACACCTCCTTATCCACTGAGGATTCCTCCCAATGGACCACCATTTGTTCTTATTCATGTTCACAAAATGTAGATTTTTTAATTTTTATATATATTTCAGTCCACCTAATACTACATATGTCAGTGTAGTGAGAACTGTCGTTTTATTCGGTGTTACCCAAGTGCCAATATTCCTAACAAGGAAAAATAAAAGGAAGAACATATTGGATCACACATGTTCATGCTTATGTTTGTGTTGTTGTAATGAGATTTTAATAACAGTGAAGAATATGTGCCAACATCCACAGATGTTCAAGCAGTAGTGGTGAATTGCCTAAACTTAGTATAATTTCTTTTCTTTTTTTTTTGCATTTTACAGACCCCAGGTTGTAGAGAAGGTTGACTTGTTGACTCCTGAGGCAATTTACAAAATCCAGGTTTTCCCCAATAGCATGCATGTTGATATGCATGCTTTAAGACTTTACTCCATTAGGTTAATATAATACAATAAACTAAAGTCCCATGAGATTGATCTAGCTTGATTAATTAATGAGCAAGTACACACTGAACAGGAAAAAGATGCAGATTGGCATATGCAGCATTGTTAACTAACCACACATCACTCAGGCCACTAGTGCAGCACAGAGCAGTAGCGCACACGCTTAATTAGTTGCTGCTGCTACTACTACTTTCTGGTGCAGGTTGTGTGTGTGTCACTACTCAGTGTTTGTGTGCGTGAGAGAGAGGTTAATTGTTTTTAGGGAAGGAAAGGCTTTACATTATCTCCTTGCTCATCCTCCTTAAGTGGGCAACATATCCTATGTACACCCTATTTTTCGTGTACACACACCAACTAATAAAAGTCGTGAAAAATTTTAAAAAAATTTGTAGATATACTCTTAAACTTACTTTACCTATGTATAAAATTGTAAATTCAAATTCATTCTATATTAAGAGTTACAAAAAAAGAGAAAATTATAACAATTTTGAACTCTTCAAATTTGTCAGAATTTTCTCTTTTTTATAACTCTTAATATAGAATGGATTTAATCTTAAAACTTCATACATAGGTAGAGTAAGTTTAAAATACATCTATAAATTTTTTCAGAATTTTTTACGACTTTTTTTAGTTGGTGCACATGGTGTATACATGAAAACCTATGTACATCAGCTAATATGTTGTCTCTTAAGTGTTAGCAATGATTGGGATGGGCACCACCACCTGAGGCTTTGTTCCCCATGGAGATTGCAGGATTGCCAACAGCACTGCTCTGCTCTGTGTTTCACTGTTCTTGCTGCAGATTGCACTTGGGTGTGTGTGTTTTTTTTCTTGAGGCGATTGCAAGCCTCTGGAGCCTCCATTTCAGCCAAAAATGCCTCAGTTGACTTCACTCATTGGGTTGTCACTTATCACTAGCCACTCACTGGTCTGGTCTGGTTGGAGTGAAACCGACATGGCTTGCTTTCTGACTTTTCTCAAGGTGCGAGATACGGTTGGGCTCATCCGGACCCGGGCAGGGCTGGCCCACTGGGCCTCCGCTACCTGTCGGCTGAAGAGTGATTACTCGTTAGGCCCACGGTAGATTCTGAACATCCATGGGCTTGCTGTTTGACTGTCACTGCACTGCAAGAGAAGGAAGAGACTGGAGAAGGCTGCACCTGCACCTGCACATTGCATTGCATGATCCATCATCCATGAGCCAGTCTGGGTGTTTCAGTCCGTGTTTGGGCATATATCCCCCAAGCATGCAAAGCCAAAGAAAGTCTCTTTAAGCTAAAGCCATGCATCACTCCTCTTCCATTCTCTGTTGTGGTGCAGGCTGCAGCTAGCCCCCACCCCTCTCTCTCACCCCTTTATACCACAGATTCTCTCTCCACTTATATACTCCCTCCATCTCTGAAAGCACCATCACAACCTCACCAAGAAGAAGCAGCAAAAGGAGGAGGAGAAGAAGATTACAAGAAGCAGAAGGTTTCAAGAAGAAGCAGAGCAGGTGCTATCTAGTGCTATGGTGACCGCTCTTTGTTCGGTTCCTACAGCCTTTCTGTGGTGGTGTGTTGTGCTGCTCGTCGCGGCCGGCGATGGCGGCGCGGCGGCATTGGACACCCAGGCGGCGTACCTCTCCCAGATGAAGGAGGAGCTCGCCGGCCCGGCCATGGACAGGTGGGACTTCTCATCGCCGGCGCCGGACTACTGCAGGTTCCAGGGTATCGCCTGCGACGCCGGAGGCAACGTCACGGGCATCGACGTCACGTCGTGGAGGCTGAGCGGCAGGCTCCCGCCGGGCGTCTGCGCGGCGCTCCCAGCGCTGCAGGACGTCCGGCTGGCGTACAACGACGTGCGCGGCGGCTTCCCCGCCGACCTCCTCAACTGCTCGTCCCTCCAGGTGCTCAACCTGAGCTACACCGGCGTGTCGGGCGGCGTGCCGAGCCTGTCCCCGATGCGGGCGCTGCGGGTGCTCGACTTGTCCAACAACCTCTTCTCCGGCGCGTTCCCGACGTCCATCGCCAACGTCACTACCCTCGAGGCCGTCAACTTCAACGAGAACCCCGGCTTCGAGATCTGGCGGCCGCCGGAGTCGCTGACGGCGCTGCGGAGCCTCCGCGTGCTCATCCTCTCCACAACGTCGATGCGCGGGGGCATCCCGGCGTGGTTTGGCAACATGACGACGCTCACCGACCTCGAGCTCAGCGGCAACCACCTCACCGGCCGCATCCCGCTGTCCATCGCGCGCCTCCCCAACCTCGAGCTCCTCGAGCTCTACTACAACGAGCTCGAGGGCGGCGTCCCCGCCGAGCTCGGCAACCTCACGAAGCTCACCGACATAGACCTGTCGGAGAACCGCCTCACCGGCGGGATCCCGGAGGCGCTCTGCGCGCTGCCGAACCTACGCGTGCTCCAGATATACACCAACCGGCTCACCGGCGGCATCCCGGCCGTGCTCGGCAACTCGACGCAGCTCCGCATCCTGTCCATGTACAGGAACCAGCTCACCGGCGAGCTCCCCGCCGACCTCGGCCGGTTCTCCGACTTCAACGTGCTGGAGGTGTCGGAGAACCAGCTCACCGGGCCGCTCCCGCCGTACGCCTGCTCCAGAGGCAAGCTCCAGTACATCCTCGTCCTCAGCAACCTCCTCACCGGCGCCATCCCGGCCTCCTACGCCGAGTGCATGCCGCTGCTCCGGTTCCGCGTCAGCAATAACCACCTGGAGGGCGACGTGCCTGCGGGCATCTTCGCGCTCCCGCACGCCTCCATTATCGACCTCTCCTACAACCATTTGACCGGGCCGGTGCCGGCGGCCATCGCCGGCGCATGGAACCTGACCTCGCTGTTCGCGTCCAACAACCGAATGTCCGGCGTGCTCCCGCCGGAGATCGCCGACGCGTGGGGCCTGGTGAAGATCGACCTGAGCAACAACTTCATCACGGGGCCGATCCCGGCGGCGGTGGGGCGGCTGACGCGGCTGAACCAGCTGTCGCTGCAGGGCAACCGGCTGACGGAGTCGATCCCGGAGTCGCTGGCGGAGCTGAGGAGCCTGAACGTGCTGAACCTGTCGAACAACGCGCTGTCGGGGACGATCCCGGAGGCGCTGTGCTCGCTGCTGCCCAACTCACTGGACTTCTCCAACAACAACCTGTCGGGGCCGGTGCCGCCGGCGCTGATCAAGGAGGGGCTGCTGGAGAGCGTCGCCGGCAACCCGGGGCTGTGCGTGGCGTTCCGGCTGAACCTGACGGCCCCGGCGCTGCCGCTGTGCCCGAGGCCGAGCTTGCAGCGGGGACTGGCCGGCAACGTGTGGGTCGTGGGGGTGTGCGCGCTGGTGTGCGTGCTAGCGGTGCTGGTGGCGGCGAGGCGGTGGGTGCTGCGGGCGAGGCAGGACATGGAGCACGACGGGCTGCCGACGTCGCCGGCGTCCAGCTCGTCCTACGACGTGACGAGCTTCCACAAGCTGACCTTCGACCAGCACGAGATCGTGGAGGCGCTCATCGAGAAGAACATCGTCGGCCACGGGGGCTCCGGGACGGTGTACAAGATCGAGCTGAGCAGCGGCGAGCTGGTGGCGGTGAAGAAGCTGTGGGTATCGCGGCGGTTCAAGGAGCAGAAGCAGCGCGGCGGCGGCGGCCTGGACTGCGAGCTGCGCACGGAGGTGGAGACGCTGGGCAGCATCCGGCACAAGAACATCGTGAAGCTCTACTGCTGCTACTCCGGCGCCGACAGCAACCTGCTGGTGTACGAGTACATGCCCAACGGCAACCTGTGGGACGCGCTGCACAGCGGCTGGGGGTTCCTGGACTGGCCGACGCGCCACCGCGTGGCGCTCGGCGTTGCGCAGGGCCTCGCCTACCTCCACCACGACCTCATGTTCCCCATCGTCCACCGCGACATCAAGTCCTCCAACATCCTCCTCGACGCCGACTTCGAGCCCAAGGTCGCCGACTTCGGCATCGCCAAGGTCCTCCAGGCCCGCGGCGACCGCGACGCCTCCACCGCCACCATCGCCGGCACCTACGGCTACCTCGCCCCCGGTACGCACGTACATGTCCCTTTGCTACCATACACGTACGTGCATCGCATGCATGCTAAGCATGGCCGGTGCATGGGCGTTGCGTCGTTGCAGAGTACGCCTACTCGTCCAAGGCGACGACCAAGTGCGACGTGTACAGCTTCGGGGTGGTGCTGATGGAGCTGGCCACGGGGAAGAAGCCCATCGAGCCGGAGTTCGGCGACACGCGGGACATCGTGCAGTGGGTGGCCGGCAAGGTGGCGGCGGCGGCGGAGGCGGACGCGCTGGACAAGGGCCTCGCCTGGAGCCCCTTCAAGGAGGAGATGGTGCAGGCGCTTCGCGTCGCCGTCCGCTGCACCTGCAGCATCCCGGGCCTCCGCCCCACCATGGCCGACGTCGTCCAGATGCTCGCCGAGGCCGGCCCCCGCACCGCCGCCAAGGTCGTCGACGGCACCAAACACTCCGGCCACCCCAAGCTCTAAGACCAACAGCTAGCTGTAATTAACCTAGCTACCTAGGAATCAAGCGATGATCGATCACTGCAGCGTACGTACATACGTACGTGCAAAGTGATTAAGGAAGAGTACTACATATAAACTGGATTAAGTGAACATGCATGAGGTCCAATTAATTAGCTAGGCAAATATATATGATCATTACTGCAAATTAATTAGCAAGGTAGAATCAATCGACCATAGAAGACTGGATGCATGTAGATGGCGAGTAGCTAGCCCTTTGGGTCGTTTTCCTCACTCATATGCCATCCATGAGTCTGCTTGGTGTTTAAGCAGAATCTGATGCTCACTCCATTTCAGTGGATGGACGGACCCATGCATAAATAGCACATAAATATATGTAAGTATAATATGTATGTAATATGGATGCAAATATATTATCTGTGATGTGCATTCAGCTTTGAAATGTTCCTTTCTTTTTTGATCCATGGACACCTTTGGTCTGTCTTTTGAGAGTGATCCATGATATAAATAAGACAAAATTGGCTATAGAGAACTCTTAGGCCTTGTTCTTATCAGTTTATAAGGCCTTATTTGTCTTATTTGCGGTTAGGACTTATTTTTGTTTAAAATAAAAACAATTTATTTTTTGAATCCCTTTTTTTTCTATCTCAAAGACTTGTCTAAAACTTTTAAAATACAAGTCGAACGAATCGGATCCGACTCTTAAGGCTACATCGGGAAGTTCTCGAAGTGAAAAGAAAAGTTAAATAAGTTAAATAAGACAAATAAGATAAGTTGACGAGAACAGAGCCTTAATTTTAATGTAATTGCTGTAGGACACTAACTGCGGCAATGACACATGAGTCTTAGGACAACATGTTAGTGACTCATCAGTGTCTTGCAACAAATGACATGAAATTTAGAGTGTCCTAGAGCAAATTCCGCAAATAAACGATGTCTTAGTTTCAGAAAGACAAACGCTTAGACTTCTCGAGTCCCTTTTTTCTTTTTTCTTTTTTCTATCATGCATGTTGGTGTTTCTCAAAGCTATAAAAAAAACAAAGTTAAAGCTAAGGAAATGGGCTGCTACTCTCGGATGGGAGCTAGCTAGTTGATAAAGTGCACTTTCTTCTCTCTTTTTTTCCCTGCAGTCTAGGCGCTTTTTTTCTTTTTCTTTTCTTATAAAAAATTTGCTTTTTATCTTGTTGTTTTACTGAAGGAAACTCAGGCGTTTTTGGCTGCAAGTGCAGCGCACACTTACACTTGAACAGTTAGTTCGATTCTGTTTGTGGGGCCTAAGATTGACGGTGGCTGTTGCACATTGCATGCATGATAGGATGGAATGATCGATTTAGCGTACGAGTGCAATGGAAGTTGACTCATCCTACAAAGTCTACTATAACAGCTAGGTAGTGTTTCTTTCGGCGGTTGCGGTTGCGGTTGCGTTTAAGCTGAAAATTTGTAGCTCTTCGATAAGGACATCCGAGGGATCAAAAAATTATAGAAAAAATGGTTTTGAGAGCTTTAAGAAGAAATAGTAAGACCTACAAAAATTGGCTACCAAACGTCAAAGCGTTTGACTTGTATAAAAATAACAAATTTTCAGCTTATAAGCAAACGCAAACGCAAACGCAGAAAAAAACAATGCCCTAGTCAAGTAGGACGTCTATGGTGACCTCCACGGTGGCATCCAGGTCACTCTGCTGACAATCTTACGAGTCACATGTGAAATTCCTAAAGTTATTACCTATGGTTTCGTGCATCTTGGTGTATATGACACCCAAATCAATATTCATCAACGTTCTTTTCAATTCGTGATGTTTGAAGGAGAGCTCTATATATCATTTTTTTTAAAAAGGTGTATTCGAGATATGAAACTCCTAAAAGAATTGGATTCATTTCCATTTTAACTACTCTGAGCTCATCTAAGAGGAAATTGGCTTGTGGGGACGGGGCTAAAGCAAAGGAAACAGATTTTGATTGACGTATGTGTGTTCGTTACAAATTTGTCCCGGCGGAAACGGAGGAAAAGAATTTCGCAGGCGTGCCAGTGTACATAAAATACACAAAAGAAAGGAGAAACAGAAATACAGATATTTTATTATTACAACAAAATATTGATTTCTGTTGATTTTTGTGCGCTGTAGCCTATATGTTGGACATCTGTTATCGACGATCGTAGAGATTCTGCATCCTAGGGCTTCGAAATGATTCTTAGTTAATTACATCCGCGAGTTAACACGCGAAACACCTTTGATTAAGTTGCTTGTCATCTTCTTCTTATCTTTACTTCGTGGTTCACCGTGCTAGTGTAAATGTATGTTGGAGTTGGCGACAGCAGAACACATGGGTAGTTTGAGCCCATGTGATGTCTAGCGTAGCCATTGTTTGTTTGGCTTGGCCTGTCCGTGTCGTTTGATCTTGTTTCGTCAAACACCATGTTGTAATCTGTAGTTGAATGAGTTGTACGGTTCTGTACTTGGCTTAGATTTGAGGTTGACGATTTGCTGGCGTCATCGGGAGTGTCCTTGCACATCCCTTGGATGTGGACATCGAGGTAGTTTTGATCATTGAAATTCGATGTTGATTGTTGATGTTGGTTGCAACGTCTTGAATTGATCCAAGCAGGACAACCGTTGCCTCGGGATATTATCGGCATCGTGACAATCGATTATTTACTAATTGCCAAGAGTCCAATCAGCATTGTGTCTGTATATATATGTATCTTGCAATCATGAGAGTGGTTCCAGTTCGACAGCGTTCTTGGCAACCAATTTCTTGTTTATGGATGGTCCATGGCTTCTCGACAGCGTTTTTCTGGGCGTTCCATGAATTCCAGATATCTATTGACGTCAGCTCAATGGTGCCTTTTTGACTTGTCATCGTTCTTTCTCATTAATGGCGTGGATAGTGAGGAACCCAGGGGTGTGGCCACGGGCGGCGTGGCAAAGAATTGGAGATTAGACGGCCGCTTCTCTTTAGCTTATCTTATCCACTTGTTTGATTTATCTCATAACTTTGAGAATTTTTTAAGATAGCCTTAAGAGCTGGTTTTCTTTGTTTAACTTGTTTTAGAGAGTTTTTAAACACATCTTCGAGATAAAAACCAATTTAAAAATAAGAAAAAAAGGCAAATAAGTCATATAAATAAGTCAGATTTTTGTAACTTATTTGATTTTTATTAATTTTTGAATCCTTTGTTAATCTTGAAAACGTGTCTAAAAACTCTCAAAAACAAATCACACGAAGAGCACCCGGCTCTCGAGGCCACCTCGGGAAGCTCTCCAAGTTACAAAATAAGTAAATAAGTGGATAAGATATCTCCAAGTTATGAACTAAGTAAATAAGTGGATAAGATAAGCTAAAGAGAAGGGGCTTTAGTCGGGTAGACCATCTACTGGGACCGTTGACGGCTAGGATGGCGATGTCTGCGACAAGTGGTACCAGTGACGACAAGGACGGAGTGTGCAACGGTGTCAAGCACAGCGCGACCAGCAACGAGGCCTAGGCCAATGATGTACTAAGGTGCGACCGAGGACGAGGTTAGCGGTGCGAGCTGGCGCGACAAGACGTGCATCGAGGCGCGCGGCGAGGGCACCGTGGAGCAGCTAGTGGCGCTGGCTAGCGCGGTGAGAGGTGCCAGGGTGCGGCCAGTGTCGGATAGGCAGGGCGCGGCGTTGGTCCGGGCGACGGTAAGGCGTGGCACTGGTGCCAACTGCGCTGTGGGTGTGGTGTTGGTGCGGGACGCATTCTAGGAGGTGTCGGTGCGGGTCCTGGCGATGGCAGGACATGGCACGGGTGGTCCGTTGCGCCGTAGGTGCGACATCGGTGCGGGGCGCAGTCCGGGCAGCGTCGGTCCGGGCGCGAGACGCAGCCGATGGTTTGAGTGCCGGACGCCGTCCGGGCACGGCGATTGAAGTTAATGAAGACGGCGGCGACGATAGTCCAAATGGCGACTTGGGATGCCGGCTGGGTCGGCGACGAGGTCAACGTCGGGCGGCGAAGCGGCAGCCTGGGCCGCGGTCCGGTCGGGCGTGGCGAGGCAACGCTAGGCCGGCTATGCGACGCGAAGGGTGGTGGTGTTGGTGAAGATGGTGTAGTCGGCGTCGGTGCCACGCGCGGTGTAGCTGAGGTCGTGTAGTGAAAATGCATCTAGGCACATAAGTAATTTTGGTGATTAATGACAAACACATATAATGATAACTATTTGTAAATGACAAATTTGTGTAAATGCTTGGCTAAGTAATTGCCTAGTGACAAACCTCTAATATGATTGTGTTGCTATGAGACTAACATGTTTATTGCCAAGTTGAATATTAGTCTTATCTATTTAGAGGAAATCATATATGCCAAGTGGACAATCTATCCATCCTAACAAGGTAAGTTTCACATATACAAATAGGATGAATAAGCAAAGATGAGGCATACAATCTCGGTATCCCTTCTCTACTTATTATTGTGTTCTTCTTTTGTAAATGCATAATGAGCTCTAAGTAACATATTGCTTATATATGCACATTGGTTCATTTCATATCTATTTGTGCATATATACTCACTTGACTTCAATATGTATCTTTTTTCTAATATGCATGTCTTAATTAGAGTTAAACTTCACATTGCTATAAATTGACTTGGTGCATGCTTGTCTTATTTGTATATCTTCTCATGCACTTCCTTTGGTAAAGTTTAATCTAGAGTTGGATCACATATTTGCTCATGCTCTAAATGTTAAATGTACATGTGTAATTCTTGTATATTTTATCATGTCCTCTTTTAGTAAAGATTGTGATCCTTGTCCTAGTTTAATTGTTTCATCATATTGGCAATCGTCTCTCTAATGCATCTAGCTCCATAACATATTCATCATGATGCACTTAGTAGAAAATCTTTCTCTTGTCAAGTGTTTCTATTTAATATTGTGTCTCTTTATATGAAACATTTGTGGTACTTAATTGCTCACAAGTATCAACTTATTCATATCCATTGAGCTTTTGAGACTAATATCTTTCATGAGCGGTTTGAAAAGATTTAGGTCCCATGAGTATGTGTGATGACCAAGGTATGTTAAAGGATGACGGTTAAGCCGAGGTCAACAAGACGACGGTGTCACCAAGAGTTGAGGACTAAGTCAAGATCGACTTGGCGTGAAGATCGTCAGGGAGGATGATCAAGTCAAGGTCGATGGAACGAGAGTCTCATGAGGTGAATCGAGTCAAGTTGGATAAGACGAAGACTTCATCAATCTTTTGGTAAAGGTCATCATGCATAATGAAAAAGACGGCAAGTGACTATGTTAGACTTGTATTATCTTTGATTTAATTTGAGTCTAAGGATTGCCATACTATTAAGAGGGATGCGATGGAGAATGACTTCTAGATGTGTCAAGTGCTCAAGTGATCCATCCTTGTGAAACCTAGTTGGAGAGTGGTGTTGGAAAGTGAGAGTTGTAGGTCTCCCTTGCCTTCTTTGTGAGTTCTGCATTTATCCCTTAGGATTTGAGGTGTGAGACCTTGTTGGTTGTGTAGCTCTCGTTCTTAGCTTTCCGTAGAGTCTAAGATCACCCAAAACGGAGTCCGGAGTCAAAAGTTATGCCCATTTTCGTCGGGCTGTATAGTGGCTGTTGTCAGCCCTCGGACTGTCCGAGGTTTACTTGGAGTATCCGAATGACTCAGACTATCCGAAGATTTTTCGGACTATCCGAGCTGACCCTCTCTGTTCGCCGGGCAGTAATTACTCGGACTATCCGAATATCACTCGAACTATCCGAACTTACACAGAACTGTCCGTAACGGTCAGATCCGTGGAAGCCTCTATTTAAACCCCTCTCTCCCCCACTTGCAAATAGCCGTTGTACCACTATTTCTTGAGCTATCCAAGTATTCTTGAGCCCCTTAGAACCGCTCTACTCTTAGATCTTTATGATTCCTTTTGGAGAAGGGTTTGGAAGAGTTGGAAGGAAGGATTGAGGGAGAATTGGGAGAAAGGTTGGGAGGTGATTCCTTTGTGGAATTAGTGTGTTCTTGAGCCCTAGTGACCCCTCCACTCTTCGATCTAGGTGATCCCCTTGGGAAGAAGGGTTGGAAAGAGTTGAAAGGAGGTGTGAGTGGATTGAGCAAGAGTTGATCTTTGAGCACTTGAGTTCATCTCCAAGTTCGCTTTTCGTGGCATTTGTTACTCTTGGAGGTTGAGAACTCCTAGACGGCAAGGAGTTGGTCACGAGTCACCGAGCTTTGTGTGGTGCGCCGTGTCAAGTTTGTGAAGGCTCGATTCGCCTCCGCAAGGGAAAAAATCAAAGGAGTGAAGCCGTCGAGTGCATTATGCAACATCGGTGACGGAAGGGTTGAAAAAGACCCCGGCTCAAGTGTGACCGAGCCGCCTCAACGGAGACGTAGGATCCCCTCAAGGATCCGAACTTCGGGAACAAACATCTTCGCATCTCCATCTTCATTTCGGTTTTTATCCCTTTCACTCTCATGTTTGAATTACTTGCTTACTTCACAATTGAATTGATTATCTTGTCTTGTGTGATACTATTACATCTATACTCGCTTGTGAACTATCTTTGGTGCAGGTGGTATCCTTGAATCTGTGAGATTTGAAGTGAATTCGAAGTCACTCTGTATCATTCGGACTATCCGAATAGACTTCGGACAGTCCGAGGTACTCGGACAGTCCGAGGTGAACTCGGACAGTCCGAACCCTTTGTTCCCACTGTGTTTAATTTAGTGTTTAAATTTTAAAATCGCCTATTCACCTTCCCTCTAGACTACATCCTGGTCCTTTCATGTAGAGCGTGCACGGTGTGGGCGACAACATCAAGCGTGGCGTGGCTGAGGTCGGTGTCGGCGTGCCCGGTGCAAGCGGCAGCGTCGAGCATGGCATGGCCGGGGTCAGCAATGGCGCGGTGGCGGTCCAGGCGTGAAAGGTTGCAGTGTCTAGGACGGCAGCGCAAGCGCCATCTGGGTTAGCGACGTGGTCGTTGTTGGGCCGTGAAACGGCGGTCCGAGCTGCAGTCCAGCCGGCGGCACGAGGAAGACGGGCTGGCGTCACGACAAAATCTGGGGGTGCCGCTACTTCCCTGTGGCATGGGGCGGCGAGCAAGGAGGTGGTGAAGCGCCGAGGCAGGGGCGCGGCTGGACCGCGCCGTGGTCCGGCGGCACGTTGGGATTCGGCGACACGGCCGGTCCGGCGGTCGGTAGAAGTCCAGCAATGCGGTGGTCTGTAGGCGTGCGTAGTTTGAGCGACGAGGATGAGGTTTGGTGGCGTGCGCGGTCCGGTGGCACAAGTTGGGTCCGGCGCCGTGGGGACGCTGGTGACGGGAGCAAGGAGACGGGGCCAGTGAAATGGTAGCGACCCGGGTGGCGCGGGGTCTATGCGGTCGGCCGTGGGATGCCAATGGCGTAGCACCGGGCGCGGGACCGACGACACGACGAGGTGTCGGTCCGGGCGGTGAAGTCTGCGAAGTTGGTGTAGAGACGCAGGTGAGGCCGGAGGTAGAGGTGGTCCGACGGCGGCGATGCGATCCACTCTTATCTTTGTGGGCGGAGCGAGGCTAGCACCGATGGCCGGTCCGATTGGTGAAGTTGGCGTGTCGGGCATAGAGGCCATGAGGCCGCGGCCCAATCTGATCTAACTAGCGAGGTGCATTATGTGGCGGTGATGCAGGCGAGGTCGTAGTTCAAGCGGCGAGGTGACCAGTGCGTTGGGCGGCGAGGCATCGACGGGTCAGGCGGCGAGACTACTGACGCAGTGGGTGGTGAGGCAGGCGGCGACAGGGACAGTGGCGGAGACGAGGCCAGGACCCCGGGTGGTGTTGGCATCGCGGGGAGCAAGAAGGAAAGAGAGAGAAAGAGAGAGAGGAGAGGTAGGAGTGGGAACAGAGAGAAAAGAATGAGAGGGAGCCGACAGAGAGAGAGAGATTCCGAGAGAGAGAGAAAGAGAGAGGAGAGGTAGGAGTGGGAACAGATATAGATGGCCAAACGGGTGGCTCGGCCCGCTCGGCTCGAACGCAGCTAGGCAAGACGCTGTTGAAGCCAGACCCAAGACGCAGCCTGATTAGCTAATCGGGTGCCGTCTTGCGTCTTGCACCACGTGCCAGGAGTGAGGCCCAGGCACAGCATGCCTAGGAGCTAACCATGCCGGCCCGGCCCGTTAGCCCACCAGCCCGGCGTGCCGTGCCGGCCCATGGCCCATGCTACTAAAAACCCCTTCCCTTGATTAGCTGAAGTTAACAATTTCAAAAATTTGAAAATTCAAATCAAATTTCAAACTGATTCAAATATTATTCACATGATCACATATTCACATCACAAGTTACAACTTACAAGTCAGAAGTCACAACTTCACAAGACACAAGTACACAACTCACAACTCACAAGTGACAAACTGACAGTCACAGATCACACATCACAGGTTCACAGTAGCACACACAAAAATACAATCAAATTGAATGATTCAAATATTAATTTGAGCTGTTTAGTGAAATGTTTGGCTGCCTCATTAAAAACCTTTCTAGGTAAAAACTCATACCTCATGAGAAAACCCTAGAAAGGAAAAAAGAGTACAGCTCAACTCGTACTAATGTCTACCATAGTCCATACTCCATCATCTTCCCCGGTGTCCCCTTGCAGCATAAAGTCGTGGTCGATGGAGGTCAAATCGACCGGCATCGTCGGTGACTCGGCGGCTCCGGTAACTCAACGACGCGCGGCGCACCAGCACGATGCACTACGGCATCGGCCAACGACCAACGCAAAGGAGAGAGATGAGAGAGGGTCAGAAGGATGAGAAAGATCATCAATTCATCATCAGTTCATCACATATTCACATTCGAAAATGAGAGAGATGAGACTATGAGAGAGTCAGAGAGGGATTTGAAAGAGGGATGACTGGATGAGTCACGACTGCTGCACCGGAGTCGAGACGCGCACGACAAGCGATCTGAGTGTACGACACGGCAGAAGAAGAAGAGGCCGGAGGATCATCAAATGTCGGACTAGAAGAGCGAGAGCCGAGAGACTGCGGGAGCAGGGAGGGCCCTGTGCTCTGGAGAGCACAAATCCGCGTCCCACAGTCCAGTCCAGCTCAAGGCTCACCTGCGACGACGGGCGGCGGAGACGGAGAAGCGAGTCAAGGGCGAGGCTATGGCGTCCACGACCCTGCTACGGCACGAGACTCCGGGTCTGCGGGAGGGCCCTAGCCGGAGAGCACAGGCGTAGATCCGCGTCCCGCAGAGCTCACCGGCGGTGACGGGCGGCGGAGACGGAGAAGCGAGGCGAGGGAGACGCTGCCGCCACCGAGCGAGGGGAGCCGGCCAGCCGGGGAGGGGATTAGGGATTTAGGGTTAGCCGGTTAGGGATTCGGGGAGCACGAGCATGGGTGCATTAGCGCATATATATGGGCATATGGCCCATGGAGGGGACAAGGGCTGGGCCACTGGGCTCGGGGCGACCTGGCCGACCGGCCGACCGCTTAACTGCTTGGTCGGCGAGCACGCCATGCTAGACTTACGACCCAACTGCACGGTACTCGTCTTGCGTCTTGCGCCCGGCCCGAGCCGTGTCTTGTCTTGAGTGGGCGAGAGTGGAACCATGCCTCGTGCCGGCCCATTTGGCCCAGCCTATCTAGCCATCTATAGGAACAGAGAGAAGAAAGAGAGGGAGCCGACAGAGAGAGAGAGAGATACCGACCGAGAGAGAGACGAGGGAGAGAGATCTATCTTTTTTTCTACTTTTCCTTGTTGATCTCCTCCAGACTTCGCGATTCCTTCTTTCATCCTTTGCTGCGTGCTATTGTCCCCCTCCCTTTTTTTTTTGTTTGGTTCGCCCGAGGCGGCTTTATATAGGTTGGTTTAGGAATAGAGACAGAGAGTTTGAGTTTGGTCCAACTAGCGATTTCGTAACAAACTCGTTATTATCTGGTTCGGACTCTTCCAAATAAAATCTATGTATTTATCTGGTTCATATATATTTATTATTATTTTATATCCAACAATGTGTTTTGTTTTGAGCAATATGGTTTTATCGAAACGATATTGTTTTTGACAAATATAAAAAAATATTTTTCAAGGTTATTTTAAGGGGTCTTATTGGTTGCTCTATTGGATATTGCTTTAAAGAAAAAAATGATAGGAAGGATATTCTTAAGGCGTGCCAAACATTGCAAGTCGTGGTCATGACTTTCTTTACCAATCTATAATAGGCTTTGTGCTAGTTGAACTTTTGTCAAACTCTTTTTTTATTTGACTTTGTTTTATTTCAGCTTTAATGTTGAGATGTTATGCGTTATAGGTGGCTATGTATATCTCGAGGTGTAGAGGCCAAAATTTTTCTTCCATTAATTCAAAAAGTTTAACTACTCAAAGCTAGTTTCATGGTATAGATGAAGAATTAATTTAAAAGAATTTCAAATTAATTAGTTTAAACTAACTTCAAACTCATTTACTATTACCCTATAGACATGTCAATGGTACAAATTATTTTATATCCTAATCCAAACTCTAGATTATCGATGTACACGGTTCATGGTGTGGGTGCCTAGCCACTCGACCGAAACTCAACCTCTGGCACAGGCGCACAGCGGAGAGTGGTTTTTAATTTTGCAAGTGTCCTAACTTTGATTTCTAACTGGATTATCTTACTACTTCACTGTCTTCAATGTTTGTGTGTGACATGAGAGTTTTTTTTTCATTTTGTGACTCAAGAAAACAAAATCCTCAGTTATGCTTTTGATCGCCAAGAAAGAAGCACTTAATTTATAGTAGCGTGCCATATCAAGTGAAAAGGGAGTAAAGCATTAAAGTATAAAGCAGAAAGATATGCTGCATTTTTAGCTTTTCTTTTATCTGCTAATTGCATGACATGTCAAAATACTTGCAATCACTTTCATTGCTTCGTTTCATACATTTTAAAGATCTAATCCCCGTCACAATCACATTCGTTTCTTCGATATATTCAGTTGCATTGAGAAAAAACTTCATATGTCCACGCAGGGCATTTTTCGGTGTAAAAGGTGTAAGTAAGTAAACACACATTCTTTTGGTAAATATTCCAATGTGTTGGACAGAAATCAAGCCTGGCCAAACTTAAATTTCAGAGCTTCTTCTGAATTTATTATTTTTTTCAGAGCAATAGGAAATATTTCGATAGTGCTTTAGACCTAAATATGTTTACCCTCAGGATACACCCTTTCCAACACACGCGGGCGCACACACCTCGTAACAAAAAAAATACCAGCACTTAGAGAACAATAATTTGCAGAGGGACAAAAAAAAAAGAAGAAAGATGAGGTGGTTATTTGCAAGCACATTGTGCCATAGGTATCTAGGTGTGCTTGAGCCTCTCTCATTAACCGTACATAGTGCCCATGCATAAGAGTCTGGTGTAGTGGCAATAAGATTCCACTAATTTACTAGTGGGAGCAACCCGTGCAGTGATAAGCAGCAGTAGTAGCTGACTACTAGATTTTGCAAATTTGGTGGCCATCCTTGGCGTATCATCACCATGTTGAGTAGGATGCCATTCATCAGCACAACATGCATAGCATTTGCATTTGGATCAGTACAACATGCTTGTTTTGTTCATGCCATAGTGTCAACTCAGTATTTTGACTTTTGAGTGTTGAATATGTGGGTGGGACTGGTCATAATGCAAAACCAAACCAAAACAAAAGGGGATATATCGATAGGACATTCAACACATAGCCAGCCTACATATCCTATGAGTGAAAGGCGATGTGCGGCATCATGAATTGTACTGAATATGGTTCTCAGTTGGAATAGACAAAAAAAGGATAATTGCCCCCAAAAAAAAAGAGAGAAAAGGCTAAATCTGATTCAAATTTTTCCCTAAACTTGCAAAAGCATTGGATGCTGAATAAAACATGCTTATTAAAATATGAATCCTGTCCAAAAACACATTTCCCCATGTTGTGGTGGTAGCAGCAGATGTCCAAGTTGTACATCTACCATATTGTATTCTACAGATCTGCTTATCCTTTTCTACAGATCTGTTTTCAATATTGTATTAAGAGTCATTGAGAGTTTGAGACTGCTCTAACTTGTAGGCTTAGTTTTGGGGATAATAGTGTTAACAATGACTAGCTACTTCACACATGCCGACCAAGCCTTTCGACAAGCTTCTGCTCAATCTCTAGCCTCTTCTTCACCAACAATGTATAGTTGTTCAGAAGCTCAAAGTCTCCCTTGCAGTCTCCAAATGGAATAGCTAGCTTCATGCTAAGTGATGTTCTATCCAATCTGTCTGAGTACAGACATGAGATAGGCATGAACATGCCTTGCTGTGTGCAGAGCCACCCATGGGCTGCTCTTAGAGCAGCACCCAGGGATGCAGAATCTGTATCAATTGAACATATATAGAGAAGCATCACAAGCGTGCACATTGACTAGATGCATAGTATTCAGTCTATTGTTCTGAGACTATGTGATATGGATAATGTGACAGGAGCAGACTGATATATTAGTGGCGTATATGTTATCTGTACTTACCTGGTCTCTGAACAGTATAAACTGGACAGCCAAAAATGGATGACATTGCCTTGAGAATGATTTGGTTTGACGATGCACCACCAGTTGCTATGATCCGCTTTGGAGGCACTGGCAGGCCACATCTCTCAGCATGGCCTCTCATGGACAGGAACTGCCCTTCTATTATTGCGCGAACCTGAATCAATTCATGTTAAATCGTTTGATGATATTAACAGGTTGTGAAGTACTCAAACCTCTGACGGAGGATCAAACTCATCCATTCGATGTTCCACCATCTCATCTAAAGATCCACTAGTTGAGTTGTTGACAATGTAGCGGTGAAACCCAACTAGGAATATATGAGAATATCATATGAGCAATGACATAACTATTGGATGTTAAAGGGAAAAGAAATGTGTGGTCAAAAATAACCTGGAAGTGGTGGCAGAATCTCAGGTTCCTTGTAGTAAAATCCCAATTTTCCTCCTGGAAAGAACAAAAATATGAGACTAGAATCCTCAGGAAAGCTACCTTTCTGAGGTCAATGCAGGCATCTATCAGAAATGGATGGAAAGACAAGCTTTTCATAGTTAACTGCTCTAGTCTTGTTGGGATCAAAGCATAATTATACTGGCATACCTACTTGCTAAATATTGTAACCTTTGTAAACCAGATCTTGTTGGGATCAAAGCATAATTATACTGGCATATCTACTTGCTAAATATTGTAACCTTTGTAAACCAGATTGGTCTAAATATCCTTGTTTTGGCTGTCATTTCAAGTGCCAGGAAGTTAGTCAATTTTCCAAATGCAACCTTGACTATTTTTTGTTTCAATAAATATATTTTAAAGTTTAAATAGCATAGATTAGCTTCCAGTAAATGGAATGATGAAGCATAAATATACCATTTAAGGGTTCTGTTTGTTCAAGCAAACTGTTGAACACATCCCATGATCTCTCAGCATAAGCATTGCGAATATCTGGCACAAAAGCATCTGCATCAGTCAGGTGAAATAGCACAATAAAACGCACTGAAAATGGTACCTTCTCGTGTTAGAGATCCATTTTTATAGCAAAGCATAACCATGTAGGTCTTGGGATCAACCGGATTAGGAAGGATGTTTCCATCCACAGATGGTTCAGGCGAATCAGTTATCCCGAAAACCTGAAGGGTTATAAAGGCATCACAATCATCACCAAAGGTTGATAAAACAAAACAACATTTTTCTTCTTCAACAAAAAATATTGAATAATGGGTTTTTATTTTTTGGGAGTCCAAGCAAAACTAGATTTGGTTTCACATCATCGACCAAAACCAGAACCAGGTCATAAGATGCACATTGGTACACGTTGTTATTAATAGCATTGCTCTTAAAAAACTTGTAAAACAAGGTGTTAGATGAATACTGTATCACTTGTTCCAAGGCTGATTGCTAGATCACCAGGATTGCTCAAAGTTAAGCCTGCAAAATTGTATATCCGGAATTCAAAGTTACATTTTAAGCTTGCATTGTTTAATCATTATTGGCATATGCTTTACATTAGGGCATTCTTTGACATAACCAAACAGACATATCATCTGTTCTAAGAAATTCATATGCAAAGGACTGGGAAAACTTCTGAACCTGCGAGGCTATTTGGGTTGTCCCCAGACCACTGAACAACTAGACAGTCGCTTGGAAACTGAAATCTGTTGAAACATAAAGCATCCAAATATGTCGATTCGGTAAGTTGATCTGAAATAGTAATTTAATGATCATTTAGACAAACAGGTTTGGCATAATCTACCTCTGAACAAAATAAGGAGCCAAAGTTCCCGCAACAGCATACGCTGGCGCTAGCCTGCCGATCTTCTCTTCCAAATTTGGAGCCGTAGCCTATAAACTTGAAATGCATCAGAAACAAAATACGAGCAAATGCAAGCTTTTCAGTCAAAATAATTGTGCTCTTGCAACATAAAATTGCAAGCATAAGCCTACACTATATCCTGAATATTCTCTTTTCAAGAAGCGGACCTCAAGGGCGTCTTTGCGCAGCTGGCGTGTTGCAATGTCCATCAGGTTCATCCCCGCGCCGTCAGTCTCGTCGACGCAGGCGTAGCCCCCAATCAGCACCGACGCCATGAACGAGCTCACAAGCGAGATCCTCTCGGTGCTGTCGTAGACATGCTGCCTCGTCTGATACATCCTCCGTATCTGCGGGCCGGTGCACCTCTCGTGCGCCCGGCACCCCGTCGCCGCGGCCAGCGCGGGCGCGCCGCCCATGGCCACCTCGACATCACGGCACTGCGCCGTCGTGCTGCTGTCCATCCACACGGGCGACTCCGGCGTGGCGAGCGCGCCGGCGAGCTGCTGCGCGAGGTTCTTGGCCGGGTCCAGGGAGGCGAGCGAGGCGCCGGCCCCGCTGTTCCAGTACACGCTGCCGTGCTGCTGCGCGCTGCCGGAGACGGCGACGACGCGGCCGTAGTCCACCCTGGGCCTGAGCCTGTGGAGGAGCAGCTCGAGGGCCTCGGCCCACATGAGCGGCGGCGACACGACGCGGCCGGGCTCGGCGGGGTCCCGGAGGACGCCGCCCCGGGTACCATAGTGCGGCAGGTCGGAGTCGAAGTGGACGGCGTCGTAGGCGACGACTGCGAGGCCGGCGTCCAGCACCGTGGTCTTCAGCGACCTGGCGGCGTCGACGCGTTGTTCAGAACGGGAAGCAGTAAAAATCGTGGAAGGCAATGGGCAATGGAGTGCGGTGCGATGCAAGGCTTACTGCGTGGAGCAATCGAAGCCGAGGAGGAGGGAGCCGTTTGGGAGGGAGCAGCGATCGGCTTTGGCCATGAGAGCAGCAGCAGCCCGACCAGGAAGAAAATTTGGAAGGACCCGGGTCCTTCCCGATCCTGCTTCCTCTCCCTTTTTCTTTTTTTTCTTTTATTTTTCTATGCCGTTTAAATTTTTTTTAAAAAAATAGAAGGTTTACAAAAATAAAACCATACCGGTATAAACAAAGTCTATAAAAAAATTTGAATGCTTTTGAAATTTTTTGAAATTAGAACTTTTTCTTTTCTATTTTCTTTCTTCTACACCGTTTAAAAATTCCAAAAACAAATGGTTTGCAAAGATAGAACACACAAAAAAGGTCCTTAAAAAGTTTGGATTTTTTAAAAATTTTAAATTAGAAAAATTTGCAGTTGTGAGAAAGAGCGAGGTTTTTTGTTCAAATTACAAATTTTTTAATTTAAAAATTTTTTCAAAAACATCCAAACTTTGTAAGGACCTTCTTTATACGGACATAGTTTCATTTTTGTAAACCATCTTTTTTAAAAAAAATTTAAACGATATAGGAAAAAAATAAAAAAGAAAAAGGGAGAGGAAGCGGGTCCTTTCAAGGTGAGAAGAACCTGGTCCTTCCAAATTTTCTTCGGCCCGGCACCTCATCCGTTGATAGACGCACACCTGTGGCAGCAAAAAGGAAGAGAAGGAAAAAAAAGACGAATTGCACCAAAATGCTTTCGTTGAGAGTCGAACTCAAGACCTCCCGCTTACTAAACGGGTGCTCTAACCAACTGAGCTACGAAAGCTGCATACCAATATTTTTCCTAAGAGATAAACCATTCATGGCAATCCGTCGCACATTCGCAATCTGATGACACAGAGCCAGTTGACCTTGGTTGGCCATGGGCTGATCATACACATAGCTGCATTACATGACTAACATGACAACACATTACCAACCATCTCAATAATTGATAGTCAAGCATGGGGACTTGGGGAGTGTTTTCCGTTTATTCATTAGGGCGGCATGAGTTCAGCAGCTCACGGCGCAACATAAACACTGGATCGTTCTGGTGCAGATGGGTACACCAGCAGGTTTATAGAAAACTTACATACATTAGCATTAAACTTTATATAGATGAAGCACACTGATGACACATCACAATTCACAATATACATGACAGAGCTGGAGTGGTGCATTACTAGTGATGGTCGGAGTGCTTCTTCCTCTCAAAGAGGCCATCAGGACCTGCAACATAAACACACCAACATGACAGGAACTTTGCAATTCGGTACGGGTGTGTTTGGTTTGTAGCCTTGGGTGGCCATGCCAATGCATTGGTCATGGCCAATCCAGGGTATGACCTTTCATTGGCCAAAGTTGAGGTGTTTTGTTTGTACCTTTCAAAAGGTGACCAATAAAAAACTAAAAAATTTAAAAATATTAAAAATGGGTTGCTTATGTTTTTAGATGAATTATAAAATTTGTTTCATGCAATTTGGACACTATATAAAATATATACAAAAATGAGAAGTTTAAATTGCAAAAAAAGAAAAACTTACTTTTTGCTAACTAGCTCCGACTTGTTAGTCGGGCCCTGTGTCAGCCACAGCTCTAGCATGATGACAGCGCTACCACGCCATACGCTGGTGTGAGTGTTAAAATTTGGCTAGCCAAATTTTTTCGTGGGCGCGCCAATCTTCGGCTACAAACCAAATGCTGGCCAAATAACAAAAGCACGACCAAAAATTGGTAAGGCAAGCGAGGGCTATGAACCAAACACGCCCATAGACTACAAGGTGCTTCTACGTACAGTCGACTATGGTTTATGAACATGACAAAGTTCAAAGTTGACAGCCATGAAAAAAAAGAAGTGTCAAATAGATCATGCTCGGTTTTGGTGGACGAAGAGGGCTTGCAGGATTGAACTAACTGTTAAAAAAAATTGAAACCGTATGAGAAGCAGATTGCAGAAGCGGGACAATAGCTTATCGAACATCTTTCTTAGATTGGAATTGAAAACCTTAATGAGGAAATTTATGGCTTCTGTTCATACACCTGTTTAGCTCTGACTTATTTGTCTTATCTCAAACTTCGAGAATTTTCCGAGGTGGCCTCGAGATATTTCGTGACTTATCTGACTTATCTGACTAATATTGACTTATCTGACTTTTTTTATTACTTTTGAATTTTTTTTTATCTCGTAGGCGAGTCTAAAAGCTCCCTAAATCCTAAAAATCAAGGCCATCCGACTCTCGAGGCTACCTCAGAAAATTCTTGAAGTTCAAGATAAGACAGATAAGTTAGATTAGATAAGGCCAAAAGAACAGAGCCATAGTGGTTTTTCTTAATTTATTTATATGTTTTAAATTAAAATAAACCAGCCCATATAAAACCAGGCCGGCCCGGTTTGGTTCACTATGAAAACCGAACCTGGGCTTAGACCCCAGCCCGTTGGTCCGGTTTGTATAGTAAACCGAGCCAACCGGGCCCGGCCGGCCCGGTTCGGCCTGTTGGCCACCTCTAAAAGCATCCATGTCTGAATTCCGAATATTCTCAACTCTTTTTTTATCTCAAAAAAACTCTTTTATGTTCCACTGGAATTAAACAATGATTCACAAATGGGTCCTCAATGAAAAAAAATCAAGCTGAAAAGAAATATTTGTGGATGGATCAACACATAGAGCATGTGAAGCATCACAGAAGATAGAAGAGGCTACATGACATGTCAAGGAATATAATATGGCCAATGCTCATGAGCTGCTCGGGTAGGGTATCAAAATTCAGAAAGAGACGTTCCTAAGCAGCAGCAAATACATGTCAACTGCAAATACATGGCAACTGATAATGGCACTCAGCCATGGCCTTCTTGCAAGGTTTCTTCGTCAAGCATCACTTATGACTGCTTGACAGCATGGGAGTCATGGGGATTCCCATGAGAATTCCACTGAAGCAGCATCCACACGATTGATGTCCCTAAGTAAACAGGGTGAATGAATCGGCAAGGTTGCACAAAGAAGTAGTTAAGAATGCATAAACACTGGTTTTCATTTTTTTAGCCATTTCATTTTGAATTACCGACTATTCTATTATTTCAAGCTCCTTATGGAATCCCAACGAGCTTTGAATGTCATTAGGGAATTTCAAAAAACAGAATTGAAAAGGACGAAATAACAACATTTTAAAGGCAAAAACATACAAGTTATTTTATCTACACACATAAATAGGAAAAAAAACTAGCTCTTACAACTACAACTTAGAGAAGTCTTAAAACTTGCTTTTTCTTTTGAAAGGGCAAACTGAATGGTTATATCAGATACCAGCTCAATGAACCTATCTGTAATAAATGCAGTCGATAAAGCTAATTTTGCTGTGGAACAAAATAGGTGCCAGAGGGGACAGGTGAAAGTGAAACAATGATGTGCTGAATCTGAAAGTAAAGTTCAGTACCTGCAAAGAAGCCAACTGTGCTCAGATTTGCTGCAGCCATGGTATGGTATATAAAATATTCAGTGAGGAAATGGCCAAGAGCATAAATGAATGACATGAATGTGGCTATATAGAGAGGCTTATTTTCCAGGTTGAGTGCACACAAAAAGCACAGAGTACAGGTCAGAAGTGTCCAAACCCCGAAGGTACGACCATGTACATCAGTCACTGCATTTAACAGAAAAATGTAAACCATATATCACATAAAAGAGATTATCTACAGTAAACAGGTTTCACAAGAAATGGAAGAGAATACACAACTAACAACTTTTTGACATGCCTGCAGCCAATACACAAGGGTTTCTTCCGTAAACAATCCTGAAGGGATGATGGCTTACAAAGACAAATAAATTTTCCAAAATAAGTTAGAATTGTTGTGCTGTATGAATCATTCCTGTCTATTAAATCCACATTCTTAGCAGCATGGTTGCATGATCATTTCTCAATTTTTTCCGTAAACTTTAGCATTGTCACACAAAGATTTCATTACTGCAAGAATTGCTTCACAAATTCCCTTCATTAGACTCTGCTTACCAATCCCGATTGCAAATTTGAAATACCTTTCAAATCAGTATTTGAATCTTCCAATACAAATATATGTCATCCCTAACAAGAGTCTTAGCCAAAATTCTTTTAAATCTTGCCATATTCCTCAATCTAGCAGATATCACTAGCCAATGTACTAATATGATTCAAGTTCTTCATCTCATATATCCCTTAATACCACCTCTAGAGTCTCAACTACTACAACTGGCCAATCTAAGGTTGGATCCACAACATTTGTAACCACAAATGCTCCAAGATCCAACTTAACTTCGAACAATTTTCTAAGCATCAATTTCTGATGTACATATTATCCACTCCTTGACAATGTTTCAAAGCACAAAAGAATAATTTTTTAATTATGTTTTGTTCGGTGTAAACCTTTACCAGTACCCTTTTTTGGGGATACACCCTGGTTTCCATTCCATTCAAACCGAAAAAAATCTCTTACCAATACCCTGAAACATAATACCACAAAAGGTCACCTTTTACATCTGCTATCACACCATTAGTTCATATCTGCTATCACACCGATCTCTCCATGCCACCAATAGACTAGGACTGGACTCATTCTTGGCTCAGCAGCTCCACAAGTTCCTACCTCAAAGTGCAGTTGCAGTTTCTTGAGAGTTGAGACATCTTACTACTAATAAGGCCCAAATACTCAACTTCCAGGAGATTTCGGCTACTGACACTTTTAAAATTCGTATTTTGGCGCATGACACCCTGGTCCACTGTCATTGACTAGATGGTCTGCATGTCATAGACACATGCTATAAGGCTCACAGCATGCAAATTGAGTGTCATGTTCTGAAATTTCTGCTCAACTGCCCTGGATTCTCCTCTTGCCAAAAAAAATCTCACAACCCGAGGCCACTCCATTTTTGAAAAAAAAACACCAATTTTTACAATTTGGAACACTAATCCCAGAGAAAATCTCCTTGTACGGACTCTCATTCTTCATCAAGAAGACAGCGACCAATCTGAACCCAACCTAGTTAGATCTACCAACAGCACACAGACACCGCGCGGATCAGCCCCACGGGAGGGGAGCAGGCAAAGAAAGAGATGCCATGTTGAGAAGAGGGAGAGGACGGGAAGGAGGAGGAGGAAGGGAGGCACGCACTGTCGGTCTGGGAGAAGACGGCGATGCGGAGCGCCCAGATGTCGAAGAAGCCGAACCAGACGGAGACTAGGCGGAGGGAGCCGACCAGCATGAGCCACCAGCCCAGCGCCGGCACGCCCTTCCTCCCTCCCTTCTCCGCCATGCTCCCGACGTCTCCGCGGCCGTGTGCGATCTCTCCGCCGTCTCCGGTGAGCGGCGAGTGGTGAAAACTGGCGATAGAGGAAGACTGGCGTGACGATTGAAAGAGTTCACCGGTCAAATTCTTTTCGGGTGATGTGTCCCTGGCAGGTGGGGCCATTTGACAATTAAGTGGGACCCTACGCATCGAGTCACAGCTTCTGATAAAAAAAAAACTGCATCGGGCAAGCAGGGGCAGGGCTGGGCTTGGGCTCGGCTCCATTGCTCAAATCTGACACCGAGCTTTGGACTGGGCTCGAGATTAGGCTCAAACTCGGTGGGAGCTCGAAAGGGTGATTCACTCGGAATGCTCAAATGGCAGCAGTCAGCTGGGGCAAGAGGTCTGTGTGAGGACGGCGAGGGTCGCGTGGAGAAAAGTTTATAAAACCGATTATTTGATATTCATATCTATCAATATTATGTTATTTACCATATTTAGTGATTTAGGATAGTGGTTTTAGTGACATGGCATCCAGTTTTATTCATATAAACCTACCTTGAATGCAATTTATAAATTCGACAGCAATAGTCCCTCGGACTCGAAAAGTAATAACGGTACGTGACACTAGGGGTGTAAATGAAGCAGATAATTTCCGACCGATGGACCGACCGAATAAATTTGGATAGTGATTTGGATAATTATACGGATATCCTTTTTTTTGCGGATATGGATACAAATATGGTTACTGGGTGCCGGATACGGATACGGATAATGCGGATATTATCCGACGGATAATATCCGAAGAAAAATATGGATAATATCCAATGGATATTATCCGAATCCATTCTAGGGGTTATGACGCTTGCCAGCATACCGGGCGGCCCACAAAAGTCCAGCAAACTACTATACTCTCCATGTCCAGGCCACCGCACCAATCACCATCTCACCAACACCAAGAACATGAACAAAACTCAAGAAGCAAGGCTGATGTGTGTGACCTTTGTTCTGCCATGTTAATATGATATTACTCCATGCTTTCAAAATTATTTTCTTTAACTTAATTAGCAGTACGTAGTGGGCAGTGCTATACTGCTATACCTCTTCGTTGGTGAAATTGTTCACTCCAAGACATATATTGATTCTTTTTTCTAGCATGTGTTTTCGAATAAGCGTATTATCCGAGGAAATATCCGTTCCGACCAATATCTGATCTGATATTATCCGTATTCGTATCCGACACTATCCGTATTCGTATCCGACACTATCCATGTCCATATCCGTATCCGGCACTATCCGTATCCGATCCGTATTTGAATAAAAAAATATGGATACGGATACAATATTAATGATATCCGACCGTATCCGATCCGTTTACATCCCTACGTGGCACAACGAGTGATATTTACTTTTCAAACATTTTTAAAAAATAAAAATACATTGTTGCATAAAAATTATGGAATGTTTTTTGAAAAACTTTAAGCATAAATATCCGAAACTAGTTTTTATTTAATTCAACAAAAATTTTATAAAACATTATTTTCAATATTTTAAACTTTCAAATTTATATAAAATATTTTTTTGAGATTCTTGTGCATCAAAATATTTTTGAGGCTATTTTCATATTATCAAAATGAGAAAACCGCCATCACCGAAGGATCTTACCTATCTGTGCTATCGTATTTGCATGTTGTTTCCTTCTTTACAATTGATAAAAAATTGTATTTTTGTTTAACCTATATAAATATTTTGAAAAATCTGAAAAAAATCATAGTGCTGGCAAATATGTACTACTTTCAATTTGGATTTTTTGGTATTTTTATGATTAATTTTTGTTGTTAAAAATATTGATTGTCCGTTTATACATTGTTTTGGTAACATATTTGTTTATAAAAATACCCAAAAAAATCCAGATTGAAAGTACTACACATTTGACAGCACTATAATTCTTTTGGAATTTTTAGAAATGTTTATATAGCTTAAATAAAAAAGATAAGTTTTTTCAATGGCGAAGAAAGAAACAGCCCACAAAATGCGATGACACAAAGAGATGGATGCTCAAGTGATGATAGTTACGAGATTTGGCACTTTTGCAATGGCATACCAAAAAAATACCCTATGAAAATCATTAACCATGCCCACGTGTGCAGATGCAATGACAAACCCATATGTCACATCACAAAAATCGCCCTCCTTAACCATCGTGGGTGTTAAATGACCTGATATTAATTAATAGATCACGGTATTAAAAACAGGTTTGCAGTGTGTGGTGTAGAATGAGCTTCTTTGATAGTTAAAGGGTATAATATGGAATTACCGTTGCATGGAGCTAGGACTCCGACTCAGGAGCGATCGATTAGGGTTAAGTCGGTTTGTTTTGTTTTTGAGTTCCATCGGATCCCACGTAGCTCGGTGAGCTTGAGGTTTTAGGGTGTGTTTGGTTTATAGCCCTGGGTGGCCATGCCAATGCATTGGTCATGGCCAATCTAAGGCATGACCTTTGGTTGGTAAAAGTTGAGGTGTTTGGTTTGTTGCCTTTAAAAGTGACCAATGAAATAAAGAAAATTTGAAAATTTAAAAAAAAGAGAAATATTAAAAATGGGTTGCTTATGATTTTAGATGAATTATAAAATTTGTTTCATGCAATTTAGACACTATATGAAATATATACAAAAATGAGAAGTTTAATTGTAACAAAAAAGAAAAGCTAACCTTGCTAACGCTCGCCCGCCGCACTCTTTCTCTACACACGCATGCAGTGGCCCCACCAGTGTGATTTGCATGGCTCTTCAGCCAATAGGAGGGACATGCAGCGGGCCCTACCGTGATTTCTGCACTTCGCCTACGCGTTGGCGTAGTTTTTCCTCACCCACGCCCGCGAGCCCTTTCATGTTGTAAAAATTTGGCATGCCAAATTTTTTGGTTAGCTTGCCAATGATTGGCTGCAATCCAAATGGTGGCCAATTCACAAAGACATGACCATGTTTTGATAAGGCTAGCGAGGGTCGCAATCTAAACACTCCCTTAATCTAGCCCTAGCTAGTCAAGCTTAGAAGGACAAAATAATGAAAATCAACTATTAAATTTTTCTTAAAACCGGTAATCTAGATTTATGCCATTTCAAAGTTCGCGTTTGGAATATGTCACTCGATATGTCAATGATACGTAGGTCCTGAGTCCATATGTCGTTGATATATGAAATGACATATTTTGAAATGTCACACTCTATAATAGGAGGTATCTAAATTTTCCTTAAAAACTAATGTCTCATAAGCCCTATACATCGAGTATAGTCGTGTAGTATATAATACACATAAAATAATGCTACATAAACTAAAATGAATATGAGATGCAAATAAAGAAATAAATATGAGATGTTCATTCCTCTAGATCTAGTGGTCTATAATGATTCCAATTTTTTTTTAAAAAAATATCATTGTAGTTTTTACACTAAAAATAATATGTTTTATGTGGGATGCCCTCTTAAGAAATGGTTAGATATAAAACATACTAAAATTATATTGATGTTAGGAAAAAGATCTCTTTTAATAAGGAGGAGATATAAAAGATCGATAAACATATCATTGATCGTCACTTCGTTAACTTGCCATGCAACAATAGTGAGAATCGTGATTATTGTGAACACATTAATTCATCGAATCCACTCGGCTGTTCTCTAAGCTTACCAGCCTTACTTATGATTTGGGTCATTTCTAAAATCAAACTTCTGTCTATTTGAACCTCGCCGTTTTTTAAAGCTTTAAAAAATGGTTTGATAAGCTAGCTAGCTAGGATCATTTGCAGAGAGGATCACGTTTTATTAATAATTTTGGTTGAAGAATGAAAAATAGATATTGTGCATGTTTGAGTGGTCTTTTGTCTTTATTGTTTATTTTACTTTTTTTTCTCAGCTTTATATCGAAAACTAGGTCGTTCTGCACGTCTCACGATTTAGAGTCAAAAAATTTTATTTTATTATTCGTAAAAAAGAAGTTTTGAGGTCTGCAATTTTAGCACATCAGGCATCAGCTGTATATTGCCCTAGAGCACGAGATCGGTAAGAACTGAACCGCAGAGTTGAAAAACGCCTGGTAGGCAAGCAGTGGCAGCGATCCACTGATCGGACCGATGAGTATATTTACGCACGTCAAAACAGGCAAACATGCAATGCAGACGCAGGCACCTGATCTGAGCTGACTGGAGAGCACTGTAGCACTGTGACTTGACCAGCTGGCTGCTCGTGCTCAGTGGCCGAGTACGTACGCTTTGCTAGCTTGGTTTGATACTGTGGTGTAGGATGGAGTAGACTAGACAAGACCTAGCTTGCTGCAGCCTGCAGGCACGTGAATTGAATTGGATTAGATGCAGATGCTGACCGCGCCGACTCCGATGCGGTGGCTCGTTTCCACGCCAGTTTTCGCGGGTGATCCATCCTCCCCTGATGCAGAATTGCAGGTAGACGCTGCATCCCTGGCTCCCTGCATGCAGTGTGCTGGGCCTGAGTGACACCACGAACACTAGCTCGAGCGCTGGCAATGGCAGGCACACATTTCCTGGAGAAAGATTGGCAGATTCATCTCGACACCTGTTATCGTGCATGCATACACCTTCTCCTGCGATTTTGTTTTTGTAGTATTCGATGGGGTAGCTGCCTGCTGTCACTCGGATTAATTGTTGGAGGCCGGAGACTGAACTGACGACGTCGCCGGATATTGTATGTGCATCAACATTACTTAATTGGTCACTGCAGCAGTGCTACTTAATATCCATCTCTGATTTGTTCATGTTCAGGCTGTAAAAACCACTGCTACTTTCAGATCAGCCAGCTTTCAGCATCAGCCTGAAGATCATCAGCTAGCTGGCGCTGGCTGCATCTTGCTTCTTGCACGAACAGTAGTGCAGTGCAGCGCAGGCTGCGCTCTCTCCCGTGAGATGCGATGCGATGCGATTCAAGGCGCCTATCATTTGCTTGCAATGGGAGTCCTTCGTACATTTTGGTTGCAGCCTTGGAGAGAGAGAGAGCTGCAGCTGCTGCTTTTGCAGTCGAGTTAGAAAGCATCCAGCTGCTAGTACCAGTATGTATCAGCTTTCATTGGATTGGATTGGACAGGACACATCCTGGGACGGGATGGCAGTAGGATGCATAGGTGACACTGCTCTCTCTCTCAGGGACGACTGTGCATGGGTGACAGTGATGAGAAAGACCAAAACCGAATCTAGCCTAGCCTGTCTCCCTAGACTAACAAACAAACGCCACAAGCACTTGTGCATGTTCATAATAATCTAACAGCGGCAGTAGCATCTAGCTAGAAATAGAAATTACAAAAAAAAAATTAAGCCAACAATATAGCAATAGAAGTTAGCTAGCAGTAATTCATTCACAAGGCAAAGAAGAAGAGAAGAAGAGCTTAACCTAATTAATTAACCAGTCGTTACAAAGGGGAGAGATTATTAACAGAGAGAGATCACCACACACAGACGAGGGCCGAGCAAAATCTGCCATTCTTGCCCCCGCAATTAGAACAGCATCAGGTGCTGTTAATTCTAGCTAGTTCCATATAGTGAAGTACATGTATCCACAAGAAGCATCATAAGCATGCAAACGTGCACAACTAGCTAGCTAGCATGAGGGTTGCGTGTGAGATGATGGATGAGAATCAGGGGTTGAGGAGCATCCCCCCGCACTTGCATCTCCAGCTGAGCGGCTTGTAGTTGGAGTGGTCGTCGTAGGACGAAGGCAGCAGCGACGATGCTCCTCCTCCTCTTCTTCTCGAGGAGCCGCCGCCTCTGGCTCCTGCTGGTAGTGACGACGACGACGACGACGACCTCCTCCTGGACCTCTTCTTCTGCAGCTCCACCTGTGGAGTGACGGGCACCTGCACAGCCTCGCAGCGGCCGCACGACCGGCACCTCCCCTCGCAGCTCGGCGGCCTCGACCCAACCATGGCCCTCATCATGCTCTCCACGCCGCCCTCCTTCATCACCTCCTACAAGATCATTAGATCAGCATGTGCATGTCATCGATGGCATATTCTGATCGTCTCATCTTACGTACCAATCGATCACGACAAAAACTAGCTAGAACATATGCATGCATAGCTAGCTAATTACTTACCTCAGCAATGGCAGCCTGGGCATGGCATGCGGAGGTGAAGAGGACAAGAGCCAGCAGCTGCAAGAGGAGGAAGATCGCATGGCCCATCTTCCTGGAATGCAAGGACGACGACGGCTAAGGAAGAAGAAGAAATTAACTGTATACCCAGTACCCAGTACCCACCACTGCTAGCTAGCTGCTCACTCCGGTCACTCTGGGTACACGCGCGTACGCTATATATCAAACATTTTTAAGCCCTACACGCTGGTTACTTCATTAGAATGACGGTACCAAGATGAAATGAGAACATTTATCTCCAAGGGAACTTTCGATCGTAATATAATATTTTATTATATTGCATAAGTTTGTTGCAATATAAATTAGTGATCAGAGTCGCATTCTGAATCAATTCTCTCACACGTAGTAGTACGTATAATGCACGGACTATAGGGGCTTATTTGGTTAGCAAGATTATGGGATTAAACGTGGGATTGCGATGTCTATGCACGTTGAATTCCTCGTGTTTAGGATTCACATGAATTACGTACTCAAATACGTCGTTTGATTGCAAACAAGGGAAAACACAATAATTTTGATATTTGATATAATTGAATAGACACAAAATTGAGAAAGAAAGGGCAAAGATGTATTAGGATTCACAAAATTAAAGAATGCAAATTAAAAAGAGTTAAAGCTCATGCTAGAAAGTCTTCCAAAACTTAAAAGCAATCTCAAGTATCGAACGTACAGATCCATAGAAATTCCTTTGAATCAAAGGCCCTACATAGGCATCAATGTCGAGAGATTAAAATGGGTTAATTACATTCATGACAATGCGAAGTTCTGGTTTGACAAAGCTGGATTTCGTAGGAATGTCATTATAAAGGAAGATTTCTCATAGAGATGCCATCATAGATTATTTTTATCTCTATATCCTCTTCAAATTTACCCATTTCCTACCCCTCCTCTCTCTTCCTCCTTGTCTCGTCTCTTTTCTTGATCTCCTAAAGTAGCAGAGGGGGAAGGAGCTCCCCAGCATGAGCTATAGTGGGGAAGCGGCGCTTGGGCACTGCACGCTAGCTAGCCACCACTGGCTATCCACTCTCCCATCTCTCTCTCTCTCTCTCTCTCTCTCTATGCAGTAGGGGGGAGCCATCGAGCTCAGCTGCTCGATGCCATCGGAATCGGCTTCCCTATGCTAGCCTCGAGCCAGGATCTCTGTCGCACCATCTTTCTCTCTCTCTCTCTCTCTTGCCCAAGCCCATTTCGTGGCAGAGCGGCGGAGATGACAATATAGGGAGCAGGGTAGCAGCATGGTGAGGTCGTCGTTGACAGCGTGGGAAGGTCGTGGGTGAGGTAGGGGAGGCCGGTGACGGCGCATGAGTAAGGAACTGGATGCCCAAGAGGGGGGGTGAATTGGGCTTTTCAAAATTTTACTTTCTATTTAATTTTACACTTGCATTCAAAACTTAAACAAATGCGGAAGTTAAAGATAAATTCTTTGAACACAAGCAATATGTCAATGTGATAGCAATCCTAGAGTGAGATAAACCAAATACAACTAGACAATCAAGATATACCATTAAACACAAGATATATGCTATGAGGGCTAAATACTAGCTCAAGGATATGTAAGATCAAGCTCAATCTAGGCACTAGTAGCAATCAACACATGGAAGGGGATAGATAGCACAATAATCATCTCAAGATATGGCAATGAATATAAGAGCACAAGAGACAAATCACAAGTGACACAAAGACTTTTTTCCGTGGTGCTCGGAGACTTATCGGTCTCCCCTAATCCACATCGAGACTTGATCCTAGCAAGAATCGGCTCTCTCTTCGAGCTAACCGCCTCCTCTCCACTAGTGGTTGCTAGTTCCTCCCCTTCGATGATGACAAGCACCAACGCCACTCACATGGTTTGCCCGGGCCTTCTCACACGCTTCTTGAGAAGGTCACCGGTCGGTGCACCAAGAGTAACAACTCCGAAGCTGCTTGATCACACCGGATCAGGCTCAAGAGTGATGCACACAAGACTCACTTGTTCATTCACTCTTCTCATTAGGTTTCACCAAATTCACCCAATATAGTGTTCTCCCTCTTTCTCACCCTCTATTGCCACTTCTCACACTTTGGGACACACCTAAAATCTTAGCAAAACCAACCATCAAGCCCCCAAAAGCCATCCACAAAGGAGCCACTCAAGGGTTTAAATAGGCCGAAATTTAAAAAAACTAGCCGTTTGAAGGATGGTAGTAGTTGGCAAACAGTCTGTAAAAATCCCGAACTGTTCCAAAATAACTACCAAAAGCCCCCCTGGCTGTTTGGCCCCCTGCCCGGATTGTCTAGGCTTCGAATGGTAGTACTTCCAAACCGTCCAGCCCCCAGCCTGGACCGTCTGCCCAGTACTACCAAAAACCCCCTTAACCGTCTAGCCCTAGCCTAGACTGTCCAGCCCCCAGGCAGGACTGTCCGCCTAGTACTACTAACAATCTGTTTCCTCTTTTTCTTAGCCTGAACCTGCTCCAGACTGTCTGGCCTTAGATTGTCTATCTAACACCATGAACTCTTTGTTACCTAAAGATCGTCCGGTCCGAAGAAACCCACTAAGTCGGGAGACCTCCTAGAACCCCTCTCGCTCACTCCTATGACATCCCGACACCTTATTAGGCTCAACTAGAGTTTAGGAGTAAATGTGCATCACCCGAGAGCTAAGAACCGATCCGATCAACACCGGTTCGGATCCCTCTTAATAGTACGGCGACTATCCTACAAACTGGTCTTTCAACCAACCACTAAGACTAGTAAAATACTAGGGAACATCCTTAACTCTACACTAGTCATACCTTCGCCTTGTGCATCATCTTAAAGTTTGATATCCTCCATCAACCACTTCATGACACAAGCACACTTGATATGATGTCTTCGTCTTGTCAACTTTGACTCGACCCCAAATCTTGATGATTTCTCCATCCCACAGACCTCGACTCGATCATCCTCATTGATGTCCCAATAGTCTCGACCTCATCATTAACCTTTGGCGATCCTCTCGTCCTATTGACTTTGACTTGACCATCATCTATTGATTCCTTCTTCACTTGACGACATCCTCCAAATTGCGATGATGCCTTCGTTTCATCAACCTTGGCTCGACCACCGTTCTTGATAACTTCTCCATCTCGCCGACCTTGGCTGGACCATCCCCTTGATGGTCCTATTACCCTATAGACCTCGATCTTGTTATCAACCTTTCGGTGACTTGCCGTCTTGTTGATCTAAACTTGGCCATCACCCATTAACGCCACATAGTCGTCATTCACCTCCACCAGACCTAATCCTCTTCACATCACCGTATGAAAGGAATTAGTCCCAAAAGCTCAATGGAATATAATATAATTATTATTCATGGACAATTAAGCACAAGTGTTTCGCAATAAAACTCAACATAAATAGAAACACTTGACATATGATAGTTCTCTAATATGCATCTTATGGGAAGATTTTATATCAATATGCACATGAGAGAAGCTCAACACTTGACATTCATTGAGCTCATAAGATAATTATGCACAAATAGGTATGGAACGAGGCAATGTGCATAAATTCACTAAAATAACATTTGAATCTCAACATGTGCTTGCACAAGAGAAATGCAACAATAGATATGAGTGGGATACCGAATTTCATACCTCGACTTCGCATGTTCATCCCATTTGTATATGTGAAACTAAAAGAATCCATCAACCAAATTGTTAGTCTCATAAGTTAATTACAAAGAGACATACCTTGAAAGGATGAATAGCTTATCCATTTTGACATAAAGGATTTCTCTATAAAAATGAAACTAGAATAAACTTGGCAATAAACATGTTAGTCTGATAGCAATATATCGTATTAGTGGTTTGTCATTAATCAAGTACTAAATTAAGCAATCATTAGATTTACAACACATACCTTGCTTGGATGAACAAATCTTTATATCTAAGCTGAGATTAAAGAGATGACACCAAATAAAGTATATTAGTCTCGTAAAGAACATTGTCATCAATTAGTGTTTGTCATTAATTACCAAAATCATATAAGGGCTACCTTAAACTTACAACAGAGAGGTCAGGGGTGGCGCGGGGAGGGTGTGGCAATGCCACGGGAAGGGCGTGGTGAGGCGAGCTTAGATGGCCGACAAGATCTCCATGGTAGACACTGCGAGGTAGGGGGAGAGAGAGAGAGAGAGGAGTGAGGAGGAAGAAGGGAGTGGCAATTTGGTCTGGATTAATTTGGTTCCGCTTTGTAATAACACTTTTGCAAGAAATATCACTTTATAATGGCATTATTGCAAAATTCAACTTTGCAGTGACATTTATATCAAACCAGAACTTTGCAGTGCCATGAATATAATTTACCCATTAAAAATTGGTGGTCCAAATCCCCGAAAGAACTTGCAAGATGCTATTCACATCTTGACAAATAATTAATGCTAGAAAAGTTTAGTGCAAACATGGTGCGCCGGCCAGCAACTATATATGGTATTGTCCAAATAATTACATGCTAGTATTTCATATAAAAAAATAAAAAATTGGCATGAGGATATGCATGGTTGCGCTTTGCCGGGCACTAACGAGAACCAATGTCTTCAAAAGTGACAGAAATCAAGGCAAACATTCTAACGAGGCAACCAGTGATTCTTAATACTGCAAATAGCAAAGCCTCTCAAGACCTACTTGATCAACCTCGCGACTCCTTGTGCTTTCGCTGCTAGCTGAGTAAATATTGGCCATGTTGGTGTTGATCCTGGAACCTCTTTGGAATGTTGCCCTTCCGAATTCAGCTTCTGGCCTTCTTTGCACGTGTTGGGTCTAGAGCCATCGTAGCTTGTCTCATATAGCCCTCGGTGAACACCTGATCCAATAGCAGCTCAGTGGGATCAGATCAGCGTATGTCCCGAGTAGAAAAATTCAACCAAAAAATGTAAGATATGATGTGAAGAGATACTTGGATGATATTAATTTGTTGGAGACAAATAATGATGCAATTGATCAGATGTAATTAAGTTCCTATTCTAACTGTAATATGTGCAAAATTCGGAAGTTGAACCCTAGTAGTTCTTAAAATGGTATGGTACAAAAAAATTTGAAGAGCCAGCAACTTGCCTGTCAAGCTGCTCACCCATACGTTGCGCAGCTCCTTTCTATTGTTAGTTTGTTCCCATGGCAGGTATAAATAAAAAATCTGACGGTTGAACTTAAGTGAGCCGATTTCAACAGTAACAAGATCAAAATAAGTATACCTATGTTCCTTCAGTTAATAAGGTTGGTTTATTGCATAGACAATTGCAGGACGATACTACCAGGGCGTACTTCCTGAAGAAAGTCTGATGCATATTGTTGCACTGATGGCAAACGTATTCAGTGAAGCCCAAGTCATGAGCTCATAATGTAGCAAAGCAATTGTGAACCTATTTGGCCATCCTGAAGTTCAGAGAAAACGCAAGTTGTATTTAAGATAACCTGGCAGAGGAGACAATGGATCCATTATTTATTGCTTTCCAAATGAGTAGGATAGTCATACAACATAATAAGAAGCACATGTTTTTCTTTATGATCTATATTAACGTTCGATAGATGAGGTAAGATCAATTCTTTTTTCCAGACAACGATTCGATAGTCATATTGAAACACATCAGAAAGATCACACACGAGAGGACACAATAAAGATGGACTGTTGGATATATGTCACAAGAGAAAAATGAAAGAAATTAGATAACTAAAGAAGCACTGTAAGATTTATCCTCATTTACTAACTCTCCGGTCTCGAAATAAAGCTGGCCAAACTGTGTTAACAACTCATTGCTAAGCTTAGCCTATAGATCTGCCCCATGTGCAAAACAAATGCGTTAGCTATACATACCTGGCTAAAGATACAGTTTGAGATCTTTTGATTAATTTGAGAAAAAGCTCAGGTCATTCTGCAAACAAGCAGTATCGGCACACTTCCAGGAAGGATATCTGTGGGCTGCATGCCTGGGTGTCATTACCAAAGACACGAAACCATTAATTTTAGATAACTTTACTGTATGTAGATAAAACAATACGTACTGACCTAACCATTCTAGCGATTGCTATTTCTCAATCCTCCATAACTGAAGCTCGGAATTTTGTCCTCTCGAGACTCATGTATATTGTAAGACCATGTAAAGGTCTTCACGTGGTGATGAGTACATATAACTTGATTTGATTTAGTTGAATTTGTGTTTGAGACTTGTTTAGAGTCAGGCATATTTATGTTTCAGTACATAAGCATGATTTCAACGGTTTAGACTATTTCACTGTGCTTCTTTACTCAGATGATTTTTTGGGTCTTCATAGCTCTTGTAGAGAATTTCAAGACGAAGGTTTTTCGTTTTGGACGGAAAGTCATTTGATGCATGGATTAATTGATACAATTTTCGCAAACTGTTGTGCACTTGAGGCACAATATTGACTTGTGATTAGTGTTGATTTAGGATGAATTAGGGCCATTGCATGATTATGGATGATAACGTGCTAACTTGTCGGGAGGTAATTGAGATATTTGTGAAAATTATGTTGGTCCATTTGAGTGTAGGTTTAGAGGCAGCTGTGGTCATCAGCGAGTATCAGAACTAGGCTGGGAGAACCGATGTCTAGAACGGTCAAGAATGCTGACAGGACGTTGGACTCAAACCGGGCTTACGTGGACGTCATGAAGATGGACTTGAGGTGGCTCAAATTTTTCTGTTTGGGTTGGAGGCCAGGAGGCACGAAAAATTAGCGATCAAGTCAAGAAAAGAAGGTCCATTGCATTGGGTTATTTGGGCTTTGTGTAAAGCTCATGTAGGACTTGTGCGGCCCATGTAAATCCCATGTTTGAGGCTGTTGTTGACAGTGAAGTGAGTGATCTTAGCCATTGATACATTAAGTTAGAAGCTAAATAACCCTTGAAGGATGAAGATACACTCAAAAAACCTATATAAGGAGGGATGGAGGGATGCCTCCACTCAAGTCTTGGTTAGAGTTTTATTTCAGAATTATTTGCTCCTTAGGATCTTTGCCTACTTGTGTGTGTGGCTGTAGAAAACCAACAAAGTAATAGAAAGATAAGTTTCACAAAAAATTCTTGGTTTGTTCTATGTGTTCGATCTAATTTATTTCTTATTTCTTATTTTTTTTGCAACTAGTTTCTTTGTCTCCCCTCCTTCTACGTGTTGATTTCTCATTGATCTAGGAGGTGTAAGGTTGCTAATAACGCTCATATTATCTTATAACCCATCAAGAACACTGAGATTAAGTTCTTCCTTTTACTCGCTCAAGTTCGTCAGTTCGTCCTTTCTGCACAGCAGTGCTTGTTATTTTCACTTAATATGAAGGTGATTCTTATTAGGTTGGATTTCTAATTTTCAGAGCTACTTGTGCTAAAAATTTCATAGAGCCTAGAGCCACAGTTTAAGATCCATGGAAGTTTTCTCAACCCTCTGTTTGCAATCTGAAATTCTTGCGCAGCGGAGCTCGTGATTTTTGTTTCATTTTGCTCAGATATTGGATGGAGGTGATTCTTATTGGGTTAGCTCTATGACTTCCAGATCTTCTTTCAGTAAAATTTTCATAGGACTTAGAGCCACGGTTTGAGATTTGTGAAGGTTTTATCGAGCCCCTATTTTGCAGTTCAAAATCTTTAAGCAGCAGAGCTTATTATTTTTTGTATCTTTTTGCTCGATAATGTTACGAAGGTGATTCTTTTTTCTAATTTTCTAACTTCCATATGTAGCTCTAATAAAAATCTCATGACCATATAAGCTACAATTTGAAAGTTGTAACCGTTTTACCGAGCTTCTGTTCTACTGTCAGAATTTATCTTCTGCCATGTTTCTTGATTAGTCTGGTTCTTGATAGTTTCTATAGCTATTTAAGATAAGATTCATTATTTGGTTTACATTTTGGGACATATTGTTGAAAAAAGCGTGAAGATCCTTTTGGCGTCTATTCAACCTCCTTTCTAGCCGTCTAACTTGTTCTTTGTATATAAGCTTTCATGAGTGCAATTTGCGAAGAATCAACATCATGCACGTGGCATGTCATTGAAAAGGTGGAGATCAAATCATGGACAAATGAAACAGGCGAGAAAGCGAAAGTTGTTGCATCAATATTGCTCCTCGTGTACTATAGCAATATATTATGACCGAAAAGGGGATTAAACTGATGCAGTGACAGATTAAATAGCAATAATTTTTTACACTGATAGCAGAGCTCAGGAAACGAATGCCCTCCCTTTTCAGCTATAACAGAAATTGGTTAAATTTGCAGTCTTGAAGAAAACCCAAACATAAGTGCAGGCTGAAACACATCTTTAAATAGATGCAAAGCACCTCAAGGTGGTGAGGTTAGACCAACCTTTTTTTTTTTTGTTTGCATGATGCAGAGTTACCCTGGTATGTGAAAATCTAGAGGACAATCATAAGAGCCAACCAATTAATTCTTTCGTATTAAGGAAGCGACCCAAACCGTTGCGGATCAACCTGAAGCAACAACAATTTCAATTTTGAAAAGAATAACATGCATCAGGCCAATCAATTGACGTATATATCAATAGAAGGTAAACATAAAAAAGAAACAAACAATTTTAATTTTGAAAAGAACAACGGGAGCGACTAATCACCAGACGACTGAAAACGGCTGAAATTTCAGTCCATTATTTATACATGCAGATCCAGCACCATGCATGGATAGCTAGCTGCATCACATGCATGCATGCAACAAGCGCCAAAACGCATGGTTGCTGCTAGCTATATATAGCAAATCAAATTAGCGCCCATGTACATGCAGATCCAGCACCATGCATGGATAGCTAGCTGCATCACATGCATGCATGCAACAAGCGCCAAAGCGCATGGTTGCTGCTAGCTATATATAGCAAATCAGATTAGCGCCCATGTCTAGTTAGCCAACACCAGTATTTCTCTACATGCAGTAATACCATTTCAATCTACGTACTTCCAACAATCGTCACTAGCCTTAAAATTTGTTTGGTCCATTCCTCTATCAATTACTACGTGCACTTTGCATCCTCTCTTCGCATAAACTTTTTTACAATTAATTATGCACTTTTTATCCATCCAATTATATGTAAATTTAGTTATTTACTAGTGTAAAAACATATCGATTGAGATTTCATCTATTTTCAGGCGACTGACACAGAGCAATTCCGAAGAATAACATGCATGAGGGCCTCTGCAACAACACCGAAGCACCGGGCCAGCACACGCGCGAATGCGCGATGGCCTGCATGTTTTGCCTGCGATTCAACTAAGTACATGGTTGTGTTCCAGGAGGATTAGCAGTTAAAGAAATCTTTAATAGCATGGGAGTGGCCATACGAGGGTAGGCAAAACCTCAGGTGCTTTTGGGTTCCTAATATAAACAATCTCTCTATCTCTACTACTTAAAAGCACCTTATGATAAGTGGTGAATGGTAGTAGTCTATTTTTGCTAGATGATTTTACCCTTGTCCAGCCTCTAGCTTGTGGTGGTGGCAGTCGTTTTCAAAATTTTTTGAATCCCATCTCCAGCTTGGCTTGGCTTCCCATCTTTGGCCTCCACCGTCCCAATCCCCCAATCCAAACAGCCACTCTCTCTGCCTTTGCTTTCCCTTGCTCGGACTCCATGACCAGCCTCACCTTCGCGTCCACCTCATCGGCCTTCACCGTCCCCTCGTCGTAGCCGTCCATGGCCACGGCAAGCTTCATCCCCTCCACGGCGAACACCTTGTTCATTCTCTGCTCCGCGTACATAGGCCAGCACACCATCGGCACCCCCGCCGTGACCGCCTCCAGCGTCGAGTTCCACCCGCAGTGCGTCACGAACGCGCCCGTCGCCGGGTGCCGCAGCACCTCTACCTGCGGCGCCCACGACGACACCACCATCCTGCAACCTCGCGTCCTATCCAAGAACCCCTCCGGGAGCAGCCACTCCAGCGCCGCCTCGCCACGCCCCTCGAACCACTTTATCGAGTCAGCGTCCGGTGTGACGGGCGCGCGCACGACCCAGAGGAACGCGTGCCCGCTCCTCTCCAGCCCCACGGCGATCTCCTTCAGCTGCTCCGCCGGCACCGAGCTCGCGCTCCCAAAGCAGAGGAAGACCACGCCGCGGGCCGGCTGCGCGTCCAGCCACCTCAGGCATTCCTGGTTCTGCTCGCCTCCCCTCTCCCCGCCCACCAATGGACCGACGCAGAACAATCTCGGCAACGTCTCGCCGGGGCGGGGACTCCCGTCTTTCATCGCCTCCATGGCGCGGGGCTCCAGCCACTCGAACGTGTTCGCCAGTATACCCTTCGCTCTCGGCAGCTGCTCGAAGAGACCAATAGTTGTCTTGTACTGGTTGTCGTCTTGATTGAGCAGGACCTCCGGCAAGTCGGAAGCCGGAATTGGATGGACTCCCGGGAAGTGCAGCAAGGAACGCCCCATGTCCCTGACGGAGATGCGCAGGTAGGTAACAAGGGCAGACGCGCCGGAGGTGAAGAACAAGTAGGCTGGGACGCCGAGCTCCGCAGCGGCGTCGAGCCCGTACGAGCAGAAGAAGTCGATGACGAGGGCCTGGATGGACGGGAGGGAGCGGTCGGAGGCGGGCAAGGCGGGGTTGGTGGAGCGGAGGTCGGCGATGAGGGTGATGAATGGGTCGGCGTCGGGGTTGGCTGTGTCATCGGAACGGGTTGTGGCCCGCGAGAGTAGGTGGAAGGAGACGGAAGGGTAGGAGGCAGAGAGGCGGGCAATGGTCTCAGGGGAGTCGCCCGATGACGGAACGTCGGCGATAGCAACGGTGACGGGGACGCCATGGCCGGCGAGGTGGCTGGCCAGCTGCGTCATGGGGTGGAGGTGGCCCCTGACCATCCATGTGTACAGCACGACGGTGCTCCGCATCGCTCCTCTATGCATTTGTGCTGTACACTTCTCCGCCTGGGCGCCTACTCGCGCTCTTGCAACAAGGCAAGCGATGAGATGTATATGCAGCCGCATGTGTGACGTGTTCGTGCGTTTGTGGTGACGCATCGTTGTCATCGGCGACTAGCAGCAGCAAAGTTGGAACCAGCACCTATACCTGACCTTAATTTATCACATAAACGATTCTGATGAGCTGACGCGAGGCGGCTATGACCTGAGCCGTTGCGGTACTAACCGAGCTAAATATTATTCTCGCGATGTATTCATCATATACGGTAGTGTCCATCAATAAATCTCCATGCATGAAACATGATTAGTAGAGAGTCATGGTGACTGCTTCTAGATCCTGACACGCTTCGAGTAACTCATCCCGATCATTCTCCTACAGCAATACTCAATTTCTCAACCAGTATGCTCCTTTGTAGATAGCAGCATGTATAAACATGATGTCTTTGTGTTTTACTACCTCCTTTTTTTTTTCCTCTAAGTTGGTCTTGCCCAAATCGTACTCGACAAATAACGCCTTATTATGTTGTGAAGTGTGCTTCGACAGGCAAGGGAAGAGACATGAAACGGTTCACTACTCACAAGCATATATAGCAAATACATTGCAAAGGAAATTCCAAAGAAGAAGAAGCAGCAGCAGCAAATGATAACATCATTCCTCAAATCTGGATTCCTATATCCTCCTATATATATTCCTCGAAACAGGTTCATTTCCTATATCTCTATCGTATCTCCAACAACGTTATCCAAATATCACTCTAATAAAGAACTACATAGGAAAGGAAGAGAGTGCCTAGGTTTGGAGATTTAGAGATTCTCTCTCCATTTTCTAAAGATGGGAACTGCTTGAGGAAGTTATTTGAGTTAGGAAATGAGAGGAGTCTCTTGGAGATGCTCAAGCACCGGACAGCACATTGCGTCCTGCATTGCCATTCGAACTGAATGGTGAGTACCATCTTTATTCTGCCTCCACAATCTTGGAGTTCTATCACACATTGCTGATGGTATGGTCACCGGTATTGATCTTTCTCCAAGTTCTTCAAAAATGCGCCAAATGCCACGTTAGACAACCCGCCTTGCTTGATGGTGCATGAGCTAGAGGCTTCAAATTTCTTCTTTATAACACTATTCCTACAAACTCTACGATCTATTCACTAAATTTACTTCACACTTTACACTATACTCTAACAGATTCTTTCCCTCCAACAAAAACTCTATTCCTAAAAAGTCAAACAAACAGTGTTTTGTAGCTCCTTGAGCCTCTTCAATCCCTGTCACATTAGAGTACTTTATTGATATGTAAATAATGATAATTGTAGTCGTGTACCTGTATCAAAACATCTTTTATTTTTGAACAAACTCTTTTATTGTTGGATCAAGCAAAATGAAACTAATTTGGTTGTAGTAAACCCATGAGGACGCCGTGCTCGGACGGGGAACTGGGGCGATGGAGTGGGAGGAGGAGCGCTCTTGGATTGCGGGATTGTGACGGTGGGAGCCGAGCCAGGGCAAAGGCAGAGAGAGTGGCTCACTTGGATTGGGGGATTGGGACGGTGGAGGCCAAAGATGGGGGAGCCAGGCCAAGCCAAGCTGGGGATGGGATTCAAAAAATTTTGAAAACGACATACCACCACCACAAGCTGGAGGCTGGGCAAGGGTAAAATCATCTAGCAAATATGGACTACCACTATTCACCACTCGCCATAAGGTGCTCTACTACTTAAAAGTGGCTTGTGGTGAGTGATAATGAGTGATGGTCCATTTTTACTAAACCATTCTATCCTTCGTCTTTGCATTAACTACACATATACCCAGCCCCACTATCTCCTTCGTCTATTCAAAATTTGAAATCGCCGTCGGTGGAGAGGCAATATTTTGAAATCATTCTCGAAATGGGTATTTACTTCATTTTGATCCAATATTTTAAAAATATAAAAATATAATAAAAACCATGTAAGTCAAGAAAATTGCCTAAAACAAGAAGACAATATGTAATTGCTTGAAAAAATATAATACTTCATAACTAGCGAAATTACTAGGCAGTTGATATTGTATATGATAGATTCTAATATTTTTTTACTATTTATGTTTTCGTAGCAATACACGAGCATTCAGCTAGTTAATTCAGAAGGCAATGAAGCCCTAGCTCCCAACAGAACTAACATCATCAGTTATATCTTCTGTAATTCAGTTCGTTTTACCGACTCGTACATTCAATAAGCCTTAGGTACTTGAATTGATGAATTGATGGCGTGGTGGTTTTTTCTTTTGTGAAGAAATGCTTTAGATGCTTGAATCGATGGCAGTGGGACATTCTAGCTTGGATGCTATCTTGGACCACTCATATTAGTATCAGATTGCATATGGTTCAAATATTCTATTGAGGAGCATAAAAAAATTTACTTAAATTGCAGGTGGACGAGGTCAAGTTAATTAATGATGGAAACATAAATAATGTGTGGAATCATGGCTTCAAAGTTGGCCAAAGCTTCAAGTGGGTTTTGTGGGCATACGAAAAAAATCTGGATGTAGGAAGACAGTGGACTGCAGTCCCTTACCGAATTTGAGGCCTTCAAAAACATGGCACGTAGAGTAGTAGGCCGTATGTCAGCAAGTAAGTGTGTATTTTTGGATTATGAGCATTTTTGATATCTCTTTGGTGTTCTTTTATATAACAAATTTGTGCATTTATACAATCCTACCTTTGGAGCCAACTGGTGGACAATGTTTGGGAGAGAGGCAAAGGAGTTGCAAAAGTATGTTGTTCGTATAATATCACGGTGCATCTCATCAAGTGGTTGTGAGAGAAATTGGAGCGCCTTTGCATTGGTTCACACCAAGTTAAGAAACCAGCAAGGTTATGATAAATTTCATAAACTTGTGTATATGCACTACAATTTGAAGCTACGGCTCAAATAAGAAGAGACAAGAAAGGTAATCATACTCAAGATAATGATGTGGATCCATGTGCAATGATGATTGAGGTTGCCATGTTTGATCAATCAAACCCAATCATGGGATGGCTCAATAAGTCAACTAGTGAAGAGGATGGCACAACTCTTGAGCAATTGTGCACTCGGATAATGAAGAGGAAGCATGCTAGTGATGGAAGAAAGGAGAAGGCGAAGAAATTAGGAAAGAGGCCTTTGTTCGATGAAGAAGATGAGTTGGAGAGCAAAAGTGACACGGGCGGTAAGACTCCATCTCATATCCCCTGTTATGAGGATAGTGAACATGGAGAGGATAATGAAAATCATGAAGAGGACAATAAAAACCATGGTAATTACTTATGCATGCCTTATTTTCTGCCCAAATTTTGAAAATATTCTAATGAATTGTCTATTGTTTGTATATGTGGCAATGAGCAATTTGTAGAAGATCAGGAGGTTGAGAAACGTCAAAAAAGAGAAGGCGGAATAGGAAGACCATGAACGTCAATAGCTTATGAGGAAGTGATATCTTCTTGCTGGTATTTTTTGCTTCTTAGGATCTCTGTTTGTTTCCTGCAAATGATCTCTTTTTGCTGGATGTCCATAGCTTGCACATGGTCTTTATATTCAGGGCGAGGATCGAGGGTTTCAAGGCTGCTTTGTGCTGTGCTGCATGGTTTTGGCTTGCTGTTTTTTTTTTCTTGTGCCATTTTGTTGGCAGATGGGCATTGTGAAGTGTGAACACCGATGATCTATGGGTTGGTCATTGATTGCTTGTATGGACATTTTGTGAATTTTGTTATGAACTTATGCACATGGTATTATTGACTTATGGACATTGATTGCTTGTATGGAGTATGGACTGGACCTATAAATTTGACTGCTTCTATGGAGCATAGACATTTGTGAAGTGCTGCATGTTTTTGATTCCTTGTATGGATTTATGGTTATGGACATTGTGAACTTTTAGATCATGAATTTGATGGACTAATATTAATGTTTTGCTTTTGAAGACCCTGTGGTAAACTTGCTAAATGATGGTGCACAGGCTTTTTCCTCTCTGTCACGCAAAATTCCGTCCGGAATTTCGGTCGAAATTCCAAGCGAAACTTCGTTATTTTTCTGCCAAAATTCGGATAAATTTTGACCAAACCTTCGAATGGTTTCCTGACTGTTTTCAGATTTCACTAAATCCGTTAACTTCGCTGGGGAACGGAAATTTTGCCTTTTCGAAATATGAATCCTTGGTTCCTGGCAGTGATGGCCAAAATGAGATCACAGCCATATAGATCAGAGGGAGTAAGGAAGGGGAAGAGGAGGACGAACTCGCCCGGTTGGATTTGATGCAGAACAGAGAGGGTGAGGAGAGGGCGGCCGGTGAGGAAGAAGGCAAACTCAGTGTCCAAATACGGCATCCTCGGCGGCGATCTCCAGGAGGCGATGGCGAAAATGGATTAAGGGGACGTAGAGGCAGAATGTGATGGAAGGATAGAGGCTAAGGAAGTTCACCCCTCGTCCAACGAAGAAGAAACAGAGAAGGGGAGAGAGGGGGACGCTCGCTGGGTGATAAGGAGAAGGAGAAATTCAGGAATTAATCTGGAATTAATAGCGCCATCGATTGCTAATGGAAACCGCCATAATCGATGCACTACCAGGGAACAGGGATTTTATCCCGGTTGGGAACGGACTACGGTCCCGGTTTCCAAACCGGGATAATCTCGGGGATCGATGGCGGGGGCTGCAGTCGGTTAGCCTACCAACGGGACGAAGGCCCTAAAAGCTCGGGAGTTGGGGCGCCGAGCGACTATCCGTCCGGTTGGAACTACCAACCGGGATGGAGGTGACTTATCGATCGGTTGGTTCTACTAAGGGACTATAAATGTTTTAATATTTTTATTTGCATTTTTATTTGCATTTGGATGACTTATCGGTCGGTTGGTTCTACCAAGGACTAAAAATGTTGTCATTTTTTTTTTGCCCATTGGATGACATTTAATTGAAACTCATATAATTAATTGAAACTTAAGTATATGTATATATTTGTGTTAAATCACAATTAATTGAAACTCATATAATTATTCATTCACAGTTAACTCGTTATTAAATGAAAGGACATTCATTAAAATTTAATTATAAGTAATTAATCGTACTACAATTGCTAACTAACTGGGCTACATATACAAGTATCACAAGTACACATTGTTGTACACATAATTACAAGTACACATGTTTTTGTTCATCGGGATCATCTCGTGGATTGCTCTTGGTAGACCTAGATGTTGACCCGACGGTTGATCGGTTCCTCTCGAGCAGTCGGACTCCGGAATCTTATTGAAAAAAGGGTGATGATGCTCGCCCATTGGAGCCACGATCTCATCTAATATAAAGCCGCGAGTTGCTCTTGTATTGCTTTCACCGACCGCCGAGAGTTCGGACCTTGTTCCAAACCTTTCTTCGCCAATTTTAGAGGATCTGTCATTAATTAGGGAATTAACTAATCAATCCTTGAATCTATAGAGGTGTCGGAATAGTTAGGTATTATTAAGGTAGAAATTATAAATACTCACCCCAAAAGGTTCTCCTTTTCTCGTAGAGGTAGCAGAGCCTCCGATGAAGTGATGCATCATCTCGCATACATAGTAGCCGCACAAATTGTTTCCGGTGCTTGATGCAAGACCTGTGGTGAAAAAGTTGTAGAATGTGAAATAAGCGCATAGAAATTTAGTAAACTAACTACAAAGCTAGCATTACGATATACTTACATATTTAGCGAGGTGCAACTCAAATTTTTCTTAAATTCTCCAACGTTTTCCTTTTGGAATCTTCTGAAGGCACTATACAAGTGATTATGAGTTATCTGATTAGAGTTGGCTTCAAAGCGAGAGAAAGAAAACAAGTGTGATAATGAAAGGAACGACAATGTACCGGTTGAGCATGGCCAAGATGTCTTTGTATTTTGCGGGGGTTTTCTTTTGAGTCCATAACTGCGGATCGTGCTACGATCTACCTCGATAATAAAAGGGCAAAGTGAAAGTTGCACATATATATGTCGGCGTAGTAGTTAGTACTTTTAACATCATGGTAAGAAAAAAAATTATAACGAGGCGATAAGAAAACACATACTCAAAATCATAAGCTAGAAGTATCTTTGACTTGTATCTTTGTCCCATGAGCCCGTTGTATATGTCTTTGCTCTGTCTCTTGGTTTATCTCTAACCGGTTTCTCATTGATCACTCTTGGGTCGAGAAAGCCAAACTCATAATTAATTCTCTCGGTTTGGCATCGTTTTAGCTCCATTCTACACAACAAGAAATCAGTTAGGTTTGGGGATTATTACGACATATGGGCGTGCGACAAAATTTATGAATAAGACACTTACAGAGTCCGACAACTCAACATGCGAGGCGTCCGGGCCCTACCTGGTATAGATCAAATAGAGGTTTCCATTCGATGAAGAACTTCGTTGTCTCCACGGAAGTAATGAGTTTCCTTGAAGTCGACGGCAATCGCATCTAAACCATGGTTGGCCGCGCCAAATACCATTCATGGAGTTGCCGCATCTTCGTTGTTAGCTGGGGAGCTCCTCACGTCTCACAAATGGCGCACCATGTACAAATTTCCATGCTATCTCCGCAACGGGATGTCCTTGAGGCCCAATACCGATCGCATCAAGGCGGTATCATCGTAAAGCTGTTCATCCTGTGCAACCTCTTCCGCCGTCCTCTCCGGTGGCGTCTCTTGTCGGCTATCTTACTCAAGACGCGCTCGTGAGTCCGACACAGGCGGCCTTTCGGTTTATCTATGATGTCCTTCAACGATAGGATAGCCCTCCTAGCTTTGTGCCATTCGTCTGCATTTGGACCCTCGGTGGAGATGGCTTCTTCGCGAAGAATGAGGTGACCTCGGCTCTTACAAGCTGCGAGGTCTCCTCATCGATCATATCGTCGCCAACCGGAGGTGATTTCCTTTTGGATTTTGTTGGCGTGGGCGTGGACCGTGTCTTTTGAAGTCTTGGCCCCTATCCGACCTGGTTGGTACATTACTTGGAGCTGTTTTTCGATTGGGGGCTGCCTTGGCCGATGTGGGAGTTGGAGTTTACAGTGCGGGGCTTAGGCGAGGAGACGGGCTTCTTCAGGGGCGTCTTATTCGGTCTGAAGGTTGTGGAGGTGACGCTGGAGACCGTGGAGAGGAAATGCGCGTTGTCTTTAAAATTATGAACGCTTGCCACGCAATGAAGCTGTGTACAACATCTAATAGTTTAGTGCTCCGTCACCTCCTTCAATGTCGAGGTCAAGATCCTCGTACCACTGGGCATACCTCGTCCACCGAGACCTTCGCGTAGCCAGCGGTATGGCGAGACCATGGATGAGCTGCCTGGCTCCACCGGAAAGCCATGCCTTCACCGCCTTTAATGAGAGGTTAGGGCTTGCACGTGCAACTCACATGGTGTCGGTTGCGTGATGTCGTCCATCGCATAGGGGCCCAAGTCGGCTTCAGCCGGCCCACCGGAAGCGCTTGTTGCTCCGCCGCGTCGAGGGTGATGATGTCTGGATTTACGGGAGGTTCTGCCGACTTGTCTCCGATGTTGGCTCAAGGCTAGTTGCAGCTCTTTTCGGACCAAATCGGGTATCTTGGCCTTTGTTGCTCTCGATTCGTCTTGAAGGTCCTTGATATGTTGTGCATGTCGACCCTTGGATCTCGACCGACTCTGTGAGGTCTCCGCATCATGGGCGAAACCGACCTTCCACGGATGACACCAACGCCCGTGTACGTCGAGGTGCTCCGGGTTACTGTAGAGCCCTTGTTAGCTCGTCGTCCTCCTGTTTGGCACGAAGGTGCCTTGGGGACGACGGGTGTGCGCCTCTGAAGCTTCTTGACGACTTCTCTCATCGTATCACCAAACACCGCCCGCCATCATCGTCAAATTTGCCGTTATGACCGAAGAACCAATTTCTCGTCTGTTGGACCAATCCAATGTGGCGGGGTGGACACTCTTAACAAGCAAGTCACGTTCCTCTTCTCCCATTTGGGTAGGGCCTTGCGGTAACCACCAGTCGGCGATGGTGGTATTGCTTCTTCATTGCATTACGCTTGTTCCTTTCAGCCATGTTCGACCTAGCTGTGAATTTTGTACCCCACAAATTCATCCCGGTGATCTTGTAGCTTTGGGTACTTGTTGAAGTCGGGGACTAAATTCTTCTTGGCGTACTCGTTGTTCGACTTCTTTTTATGCGTCTGAAAAGCCATTGCCATCTTCTTTAATGTATACCTTTTCACCTTATCTTGGTCCTTCGGAAGGTGAGCGTTTCCTTCATATCGATCCATAGGGTGTTCTTGATTCTGCGGTACCTCGTCCCATTTCGCCAAAGCTAATAGGCACGTGGTCACGGCGATCACGCCGAACGTCGTCTGAGCAGCCCAATCGCATTTTCGGCTTTAGAGGCTCGCCTTCCTCGCGACTTGATGAATATGTGTCTTGCCCTCGGCTTCTTGCTTTGACCTCGGCGCGTGGTGGCTACTCGTTTGACCGGTCTCGGTGGCTTCGACAACCTCAACGGCTTGGGTGGCCCATTGCCTCACGGTTTGGGTGGCTCTACCGTCTCGGTGCTTGGGTAGCGTGGGCCGCCTCTTGTCCGAACAACTCGCTCAAAAACTTCGTCACCAAGAAAATCCATTATTGCATAGAATTGAATAGAAACATTCAATTGGGATTTTAAGTAGAATTGAATAGTATCATGTAACGTTATTCTTGTATAAGTTATTTTCTATGAAGAATTAAATAGTAACATGGAACTTTTCTCTAAATAAGATATGATTACACATACATTTCACATACATTTCACATAATATCGAGATAAGAATAGCATACATATGCACAATAGAACTTCATTTCACAGGTGTTGATAATTAGAGCACATAGACTTGCAGTCATCTCCTACACAACGATGTTTTCAACGTTTTCCCTAGCTAGTCTCACATTTCACCATCTAAATACACAAGCAGGCATTACTTCATCTTCCTTTGGACTTGATCTATCAATGCATATTAAGTAGAAATTATTATATTGGAAAACAACCTCGGCGCCTTTGGAATTCCTGTAGAAGGTAAAAAAGCAGATAGATGGGCCACACAGATATTAAAACAACTAAATAGCAAGGAAAATGACATGATAACATGTTGTAATTTATAACAATTAAACAACAACAGAGCTCGGTTTAGTTTGTTATAAATTGCTCTCAAATTTAATATGTTGGGTTGCTAAGAATAGCCTTCCAATGACATACACCATATATATATATATATAGGAATAATACATAAGGCTCCATGGAGCCTAGGCTCCACCTCATCCACCATTCATCTTTGGTTGACCAAATTCATAGATTAGCGGGTTTCGACCTATATACCCATTAACCAAATAGAAGGAGTATTAATTTCATGTAATCAACTCGGTAGTATGCATGTCCTTTTTTAAATCAAAAGTGCTCTGTGATTGCTCGGCCGACCATATATAGCGGGTTTCTATATGCATGTCCATCGAGGATTGCTTCAAGCAAAATAAATGAGTATCCCATTTGGATGGCGTGTACCTATTCAAGAGTAGAATGCGTGTATATATTTGCATGGCGTGTACCTATTCCGTATATACACATGTATAAAAGACATTATTAGTGATTTCGGGATGGTCCAACATATTGAGTATCCCATGAATACATAACTAAGCGCACAATATGCAAATCAAAAATTGCATGACATATTCAATCCAAAGAATGCAAGAAAAAACTCTACCACATTGTGTTCATGCTTTGCTACAATTAAAATAATATCAAATGATGCTCTACCACATTGTGATCAATGTGTTTAACTCATACATTCAGCTATGCTTACATGCTCGACTATGTCTTGCCTACACTATTATTAGATTCGACTAAATTGCTAAAAATATTCAACTATTCTTCTATGCTTGATCGCATCATGTCTATATACTCTCGGCTCCGACTATTTCCATGATACAAACACAAGAAAGTAGAAAAGCAAATCAAATCAATAGAAAACATTTGCTTGTGAAGATTAGGGTAACCAATACTAAGGAAGGCAAATTCATTAGAAGTTTTTCAAAGGTAGACTCATACACTTGGCGTTGGGCGGGGAGGAGAGTGGCGTCGTCACAGGCGGCGGCGGCGAGGAGGTGCACGGCGGCGAGCAGTCCACAGCAGCGTCACGGCGGCGGCGGCGCGAGGTCTTGGCGAGGAAATGGCGGCGTCACGAGGCGGCAACAGCGAGAGTCTTGGCGGCGGAGATGGCGGCGTCACACGGCGGCGGCAGCGAGGAGTGCTTGGCAGGAGGAGATGGCGGCGTCACGGCGGCAGCAGCGAGAGTGCGGCGGCGAGAGGAGGAGGCGGCGTCACGGCGGCGGCGGAGGAGGTGCTTGGCGAGCGAGAAATGGCGGCGTCGCGGCGGCGGCGGCGCGAGTCTTGGCGGCGAGGAGGTAAGCGGCGTCCACGGCGGCGGCGGCGAGAGGTGCACGGCGAGAGTGGCGGCGTCACGGCGGCGGCAGCGGCGATCTAGGGTTGGAAGCGGCGAGGAGAACGCGGTGCGGCAGCGGTGGGAAGATTGGAGGGCGGGAATTTGTATTTTGACCTTCAATCGGTTGAAGACAACAACCGAGATTGACTTGACCATCGATCCGGCCGTGTCTCCAACCGGGATTGCCGGTGGTGCTAGCCCCACACGTCGAACTGGCGTAGGGTGGTTGACCTTCAATCCGGTTGAAAAGAACAACCGAGATTGAATGGAGATTCGATCCGGTGTCTCTCAACCGGGATTGATTGGTGGTGCCCCACACGTCCGATGACCAACGCCGAGTGGGACTATCGGTCGGTTTATTATACAAACCGGGTGATACCCAAAAATAAAAAAGCGGCTTGTGGCCTTGGCTCGAACTCCGTGACGCAGAAGCCGGAGAAACCAGCGCAGCGCAGCGCCTTATTGCTAGCCAGGAGAGGGAGAGATGTTCTCCTCTGTTAGGAGCGAGTTATTTTGTACCTTTCTTGGTCTTTAGTGGAGGAAAGGAATTTTTTTAATTATATTTTAATTCCTTATTTGTATTTTAAATCCATTTTCCCATTATATTTCCTTTTTTAATGTATTTTAATTAGTTTATTGTGGAGAAAGCCATGTTTTCCTTGACATGTGGGCCCATATATGGTGGGTCCCATATGTCGATGGTAATAATTGCCATAAATTTCTTCAAAGTTATAGAAAATTGTTGGGAGCTTATTAAAATTAAATAAAAATTTCACAAAATTCATAAGAATTGTGCAAAAGTTGACATATATTTTTATGAGTTGGGAACCTTGAAATTTCTCATTAGTTTATAAATGAGATGGGAATAATCTACTTATACATAAGCGATGGGAATTTCTCATAATTGGCGAAACACGAGCGGTTCTTTCCGGATCAATATGAATTTAGGGACAAATATCTAAAATATTACATGACTACTTTATTTTTACAAGTGATCCTTCGTTATGATCGTGGCGTCGTCACGAGCTTCCTCATAAATCGCTAAGGACACTAATGTCTCGTCCGTGAGAAAAGCGGCGGCTCGTCGGCGATTATACTCTTCTTCGCGTGGCGCCTCAACTCAACAATCCTTCTTTTAACAGAAAAGAACCACGTGGTGCCTTGCTTGATCACTTCTTTGGTAGTCTTGTTCTTCTGTCTTTTTATAGTTTTACCCTTATGAACTTTTGGTTTGTTGTCCATGTCCATCACATAGAATATCTGTGTCACATCATTGGCGAGCACGAACGGTTCATCCCTCTAGGCCACTTGCTTAAGGTCCACGATTGTCATACCATAGTCATCGATCTCCACGGCTGTCAGTTTCACCCATTGGCACCTAAACAGAGGGACTTTCAAAGGTCCATACTCGAGCTCCCAGATCTCCTCTATGAAACCATAGTAGGTGTCCATCTTTCCATTTTGTCCAAGGCATCTATCTGAGACGGTATTTGTTTTGGTTGGTGCTCTTCCTATCTGGTTTGTCGTGTAAAATGTGTACCCATTTATCTCATACCCTTGCCATGATACGATTGTTATGGATGGTCCCCGAGCTAAGAGCGCAAGCTGTTCATGGACTCCTCCTTGCCTAATGAGATGCTTTTGTAGCCAACCACCAAAGCTCTCCACTTGCTTGTTCGCGATCCACTTATCGACTTATCCGGGTATTGGGCTCGTAATATCCTCTCGTGATCAACTACATACGAGCCCCGAAGATGCTTGTTTTAGTACCGTGAAATGTGCTTGTTTAAATGAGAGTAGATCGTCACAGGAGGATTCTTTTCTCCCTAGGGTCCCTTTTCCCGTAGCCTCCCTCATAGCGTGATCTGACGCCAATCGGATTCAGATCATCAATGTAGTCGATACAAAACTCAATCACCTCCTCTGTGCCAACACCACAGGCAATGCAACCTTACGGGCGAGAACGTTACGAACATACTTCTTTAGGACGCCCATGTACCTCTCGAAGCGAACATCTTGTGCAAGAAGACTGGTCCGAGAATTTCTATCTGTTTGACCATGTGAACCATGAGATGAACCATCATATCAAAGAAGGATGGAGGAAGATCATCTCAAGGTTGACCATACTAGCGACAATGTTATCCTGCAGATTAGATAACTTATCCGTATCTATGACCTTTTGTGATATCGCGTTGAAGAACGAACACACCTTTATGATTGTACCTCGTACCATATGCGGTAGAATACCTCGCACCATCACTTGGAGCAAGCTGGGTCATCGACACATAACAATCATGGGATTTCAAGTTTACGATTTTATTCTCTTTTGTGTTTATGAGTCTTCTTATGTTCGACGAGTACCCAGAAGGGACCTTAACACTGTTCAACAACTGAATCATGCTTTTTTTCTCTTCTTTGCTTGGTGTGTAGCTCGCGGGACAGAGGTACTGCCCTTTGTCTCTCTCTTGTGGATGTAGTTCTTCCCTGAGACCTAACAATTGTAGGTCCTTTCGTGCTTGAAATGTATCTTTTGATTTACCGTACATATCTATGAAGCCTAGCAGGCTCACGCATACATTCTTTGTGATATGCATGAAGTCCGGGGTAGCGGACCTCTAAGTCTTTCGAAGAAGGCAAGTCCCAAAATATAGACTTCTTCTTCCAGCTAGGCTTCTTCCTAGATTCTTGGTAGGGAGTGGCGGGACGGGTTTGCTACGGGACCCTTTCCAAATACTACGTCTAGATCCTTTACCATAGAAAATACTTCCGCCCCATCTGCGATGCTTGGGCTTCTTACGTTCTCTTCGGTCCCATCAAAATTAACACGGTTACTCGTAGCAGGTGCTTCAAATTGAGGAACCTCGATGGCCCATGTAAACAACCTTCCGAGAGTTTGTTAGGTACTTGTCTTCCGTATCATCCAAGCCTTCGGATGCGGGCTTTATATCCTTTATAGATAGGCCCGACAAGTTACCAAGTGCGAGGCGATCGTTGATGGTTACAAATAGCAATGCACGTAAGCTGAAATACTCTCTTTTGTACTCATCCCATACACGTACACCATCATTCCATAGCGTTAGCAGATCTTCAATCAACGGTTTGAGATACACGTCGATGTCGTTACCAGGTTGCTTAGGGCCTTGGATAAGCAATGGCATCGTAATGTATTTCCGCTTCTGACATAGCCAAGGAGGAAGGTTGTAGATACATAGAGTAACGGGCCAAGTGCTGTGACTGCTGCTCATGTCACCGAACGGGTTCATCCCATCCGTACTCAATGCAAACCTTATGTTCCTCGCATCGTTCGCGAAGTCCGGATATTTTCTATCGAGTTTCCTCCACTGCGAGCCATCTGCTGGGTGCCTTAGCTTTCCGTCGACTTTACGATCATCTTTATGCCAACGCATCATCTTCGCATGCTTTTTGTTCGCAAACAAACGCTTCAACCGAGGGATTATAGAGAAGTACCACACCACCTTAGCAGGGGCTCTCTTCTTCTTACGCCCCCCCTCTACCTCGCATGGGTCATCACGCTTAGTCTTATACCGTGATGTTTTGCACACCGGACATTCTTCCAAATCCTTGTACTCATTACGATAGAGGATACAATCGTTTGGACATGCACAGTATCTTCTGTACCTCCAACCCCAAAGGGCGAGAACTTGCTTGGCTTCATCGTAGTTTCGAGCAGCGTGTTACCCTCTGGAAGCAACTTCTTCATGAGGCCTAACAACTCATCAAATCCCTTATCAGATACTCCATTAGTAGCCTTCCATTGCATCAATTCCAGTGTGGTACGCAACTTTTTGTGGCCCCCTTACAGTTTGGATACAACAATGTTCCTTGGTCCTCCATGGTATTTGAAACTTTTCGTAATGTCTTTCATCGGTGTATTCTCCTCTCCATCATGCAACATCTGTTCTAGATCATCGTCGTCAAACTCCCTAGTATATGTTCAATAGAACCGTGTTGGCCAACATCGACCATATAATCCGCCACATCTTCTTCGTCACCATCTTCTTCTTCACCGTCTTCTCGTATAATCTCTTCTTCACCGTGTTTGGTCCAACGGTATAGTTTTCCACTGAAACCTCTTGAGATCAAATGGAAGTGAATTTGCTCGAGTTTGACCACTCCTTCGATTCTTGCGGTCTATGCATGGACAACATATGTAGCCTCATCTTGTGCGAGCACTTGCACGACATAAAGTTTCCAAACCCTCCACAAAGCTGTGAGGAGCGGCGGTCCATGTACATCCATCGCCGATTCATCTACATTAAGTTACATCAAGGTAATTGTTAGTTCATTTTCCAATAATGAATTAATTGCAAAAACCAAAATTAAAGTATCTTGCTTAATTTATTATACATTTATTTAATTTTTAGGTCAATACTTCAATTTAGGTTAAATACCTTTTTAAAAGAATTATTTTTAAGTCGATAATATTTTATCACAATCGAATCAAATTCTAAGGTAATGCAACAAAGTATTTGGCAACCCACTTAAAATGATATATCTAGATCTACCAACTTATAATTTTACATCAATGAAGTGAGTAGAGATCAATGAAGTTATAATATTTTATCACATATTAATTAATATATAATGTTAATTTTAAACAATCAAAATCTATGCAAAATCTACTTTAAACTCTACTCCCAAAATTTCTCCATGAATCGATGAAACCAAAATTCTAAATTTGAGTCACCTCCACGCATTCAATGTGTGCTACATCACAATCCAAGTAAATTCTAAGCTAATGCAACAAGATTTTACAATCCACTTCAAAATTTGGTCCATGAAAGTTAAGATTCAAAATCATAGATCCATGAAACCATCATCTAAATTTAATTAGCTACAACTACAAATTCAAAAGCGAACTACGTCTTAATCCAAGCAAAATCTAAGATTACACAACAAGTTTTTGCCAACCCATTCAAAAGATCAAGCTATATCTACCAATTTATAACATTTCATCAAAGATGGGGAATAGAGACCAAATTTTTTCATATTAAATTTAAAGCAAATATAGAAACTACATTTCATATACAAGTAGTGAGAAATGAAGTTACTAACCTTGGTTAACTTGGATTGAAGTGAAATGATCAAATTACAAAAATTTGAGCAAAGACCTCCCTCAAATCCGTAATGGCGGCGAGCTCCTCTGTCGGGTTACTGATGGGGGGAAGGTTACGGTAGGTCGGGAAGAAAGGTTAAATCGGTAATCAATCGGTTGGTGTTACCAACCGAATTGATATCCCGCCCGTCATTTGGTGTTACCAAATGATGAAATCAATTTAGTCGGTTGGTATTACCAACCGACGGATATCCCACGCCAACTGCCTTTTTGAGGTGATATCCGTCGGTTGGTAACACCAACCGACTAAATGGTCCCGCCCCATGGCCCGATTAACCGTTCAACAGGGATTTGTTGCCTTCTTGAGTCGGTTGGTGGCTAACCGAGATTGATGGGCCGGTATGGAAGGCCTGTTCCCTGGTAGTGATGGGATTCAATGGCCTTCAATTGCAATTAGAATTAGGGAGAGGTTTCCTTCTTGCTCTGCCTTCCTGCGCCAAAAGAAACACAGAGAGAGATGGCCGGCTGCTCAAAAAGGAACCAGAGAATTAGGGAGCCAGTTAGAGACTTAATGATGAGGTTATGGTAAAGAGAAACTGCCGATTAAAAGGGACTGTTAGCATTTCAAACCGATTCATAGTGGAGGGAGGAAGCTTCCTCTCCCTGGCTTTCTTACGCGCCAAGAAGAGAGAGACAGAGAGTAGGGACAAAAAGATCTGGATCTTCATGGCCCGGACCGGTCGGATCAGGTTTCGGAACCCATCGGATCATATAATTTCAGATTTGGAACCTGTTGGATACAAATAGTTTTTTTTACGAATCTAGATATCTGGAATTGTATAAATTCATATCTTATTCGGATCTTAACCCATCAGTCCAATATCAAGGCCCAAGAGGCAAATTTAAATTGTAAAGCAAAAATTTAGGTGTTTAGACCCATAGCCAACTAACAGATAGCTCACTTGTCTAGTTATTTAGGCCCATAGCCCATTAGCAATTGTAAATTATAATAATGTTTTAATCAATTGAATCATTTATGCACTGTAATTGATTTTGAGGTGTACAATTTGTGGGGTTTAAATGTCCCGATTAGTATCCACAACCGTATTCAATCCGATCCGTATTTGTAAATGATAATATCAGTATTCATATTCATATCCAGTCTATCCGTATCCGGATCTAAATCCGAAAAATAATACGGATACATATATGGTTTAACCATTATCCAATTCGATCCGATCCGTTTTTACCCCTAGCGGAGAGCAGGAGAGCAGAGGCTAGAGGAGGAGACGAGAGGATGAAATGTGGGCCCAAGGTAATAGGAAGAAGTAGAAAGAGATAGCAAGGTTGGCCCACAACAATAGAGAAAAGAAAAAAAGGTAAATTGATATTTTTATAATAATTTGAAATAAGATTCAAATCCACATGCTCTTTAAATATTTAAAATAAATTATTTGCAAAACCAAAGTTCAAATTAAATAAATAATTCATTTCGATTTTAAAATAATCATTTGTACAAATAATGATTTCGAATTTTTAAATATTAGATGTAACATTCTTATTTTCAGAAGTTTTAAAACTTAGTGAATTTTGTAAAAAAGCAAATAACAAAATGCATATGATTTTCGGATTTTGAAAATGAGGATGTTACAAGCCGCCTAGCGCATAGGTCACATGGGCGGCTAAATAGATTTGTAGGTAAACAAATATTTTGATTGCAATGTATGACTATTTTGACATATGTACTAATATTTTATAATGTAGAAATGTATTTATATGACATATTTGATATTTTATTGGATAAAATATGTTTTTTAGAAAAATCTTCCATATAATCATATCAGAAATTATTAATCGCCGCCTAGGACTGCCTAGGTCACCACCTAGCGCGAAAGTGGGGCGGTTGGCCGCCGCCTAGCGCCTAGGTGTCACTTAGAAGAGCACTAATTGATAAGACTATAGATGACATCTCTTATGTAAATAAGATCAAAAGTCAAATAAGACAAAAGACGTAGCACATACATATAAGAGGTACAGAGGTACTGATTATTGTCGAGCATGGAGAGATCACCTCGCTCGAGAATGGTGTTTCACGCGTACGCATACGAGGAACAAACTAAAGAGAATTAGCTTTGCAACACTGCGCCACATATTACATATATGCATCCAGGGGCGGATCACCGTATAGATTCGGCCCAACACAGTCCATGTCCATATGCAAAAAAAAAAGAAGTTTGTGGCTTTCTGGTGTGGTTCTGCCGATCGGTGCCCTACTAGTGATAGTCTTTTGGATGACTGTCTAGTCACGTTTATTAAGCAAGATATTTTCTTCCAAGTTGATGAAAATGATATAATCAAGAGTTTTATGGCTATTAGAAGGCAGAGACCAGACAAGAAGGACAAGAAGTAATATTGTATTCTTTGAACTATTGTAGGTGCGTAAGCTTCTTTTATGCATTTTTCATACTTAAAATGTTCGGACTATTTATATTGTAATTTATACTTGTATTATCATGTTTCTAGTTATTTTATACTTGTATACCGAATTTCTCGACAATATTTGTAGTTGTTTACCGAATTGTTCATTGGATTTTACTGAATTGTATATTATAATATTAGCTCGGCATACGCTAACTTAAAATCCTAGATCCACCACTGTATGCATCGTGAACAAACTTAAAAAGTTGGGCAACTGCCGAATGCCGATCTGGAGCTCATGCCACACCATCCTAATTGACCGGCTGTTGGGCCAAACGGAGGCAAGCGATATGCCCATATGCACACCCACTACTCAGTACTCACAACACTTAGGCCCTATTTGTTTGAGCTGTGGCTTCTCCAAAAGCTGCTTCTGGCTTTTGACTCTGGAGAGCCAGCTTTTGCAGAAGCTGGCTCTGTTTGGCAACCCAGTTTTTGGTTCTGGCTTTGAGCTGAATGAAGAGTATAATGTCTATACTACCCCTAACAGTTTTTTTCGTTCTTGCACGATCTAATCTACTAAAATATCAATTTCTAATCTATCAATTAAATATTTACAATTTAGATATATTTCTCACTCTTACGTAGACCACCAGATCGGATCATATAAAATAAGGAATAAAATTTACCGTAAATTGTAGCAAAATCTAACTTTCACGAAAACTACGGAAGACAGAAATGGTTACAGAAAAGTTTAAGCCCCAAAATAAGTTATTCGGTCAGCAAGTACAAACCCCAAAATAAACCTCAAAATTTTCAGCCTATCCTCTCATAGCCACTAAAGCATTAGCAATACTATCACAAAAGGCATTCCTATCACTCTCTTCATGCCCAAGTGCTTCTGGCTGAGATGACGATGGTTGATCAACACTCGGAATGTAGTCTTCATCTTGATCACACATCTCAAAAAGATCATCTCTCAAAGCACTGTCTCGAATAAAGTTGTGGAGAGCCATGCATGCAATGATAAGTTTTGATTGCTTTCGCATTGAATAACTTGGTAAGTGCAGAAGTATTCTCCACTTCATTTTTAAAACACCAAATGATCTCTCGATGATGTTACGAAGCGATGAATGCAAATGGTTGAACACTTCTTTTTTACCACTAGGGCCGGGCCCCTGTCGGAACTCTTGTAAATGATACTTCTGCCCTTTGTATGGAGAAAGAAAGCCCTTCCGGTTAGGATAGCCTAAATCAACAAGATAGTACTTTCCTAAGCATATAACACGTATGTCAGCAATATATTAACGACGATGTAATAAAAACAATTTAGAGGTAATGTTGATACCTTCAGGAGGAAATGAAAATTTATCAGCATATTTGCGTAAAGTATCATTGAATACCCTTGTGTCATGCACCGAACCCGGCCATCCAGCGACAACAAAAGTGAATCTCATGTCGAAGTCACATACAGCCAATACATTCTGAGTAGTATATCGGTACCGGCCGACATGTGCAACCGTCTCAGAAGAAGGCACAACAACAGGAATATGAGTACCATCTATTGCTCAAATACAACCGTTAAAGTGAGGTGAAAAATGAGAATCTTCAAGTCTAGGATGCACTGTTTCGAACTGTGGATCTCTTGGTTTGATAATATCCATGGCTAGATTATTCACACAGTTCAACACATGGGTCAACTTTCTACTGATCGTCTCTGTAGACCTCTCAAACCGATCCTCAACTTGGCTAATAGACTGTGGACCACCAATAGTCCATAAAAACATTGCCAAACATTCAATAGAACTCATACCTCTAGTTGACTTCAAACCATAGTTTAACACTAATGTATCATGCAAACTATCAAAAACTGGTCTGGTAGCCCTAAACATTTTGTAGCAAGATCTAGGTCAACTCAAAGTTTTGATGACCCAATCGTAACCTGACACTTTTGGTTGTCTCATAGCTGACTTGTTCAAGAAAGTTTCACCATAGTACATACCAAAAACATTTGCTGCATATAAACACCGATGTACCAACTTTTGTCTCTTCAGTGCAATATCCAAAATTGCATCATAGTCACCATCACTTGAACTGTTACTTGAATTGTCACTTGAACTCATCTACAAAGCAACAAGAGAAGACAATACTACGTTATATAAAATAATAATTTTCAGACATTCCAACATAAATATGAAGTTTCAAACAATAATACACAAGGCACACATAAAGATGAAGGTTCAAACAATAATAGACATTGATAATAGCAAGTCTGATGCCACGTAACACATAAAGATGAAGGTTCAAACATTGAATAATAATAAAAAGTTATAGTTCTGGGAAGAAAGGAAGAAAAACATAAAGATAAATAAAATACTTGCAACTACAGAGATCAACTACTTCTTCCTTTCTTCATAGCATCTCTTGAGCCAATTGAGCCTCCCTTCATTTGTCTCAAAAGTAAGAAAAATTTCACGATTTTCAGCTTTTACAAACAACTTTGTAGCCATAAAATGCTCGTCACTCCCTTCGGCCGCTCCAGCCTCTCTAGCCAAAGTCATCATCTCCCTAATGGCCTCACGAGTGAAGTCGCCATTTAATGCTCTCGATGTTATAGAGTTACAACTGATAACATCGTCCACCATGCGTGACATGACTCTAACCATAGGATTCTTTCCTTTCTTCCTTGGGCTATTCTTCTTTGGACTAGGAGATTTTCCCTTCCGCTTCAATTGCTTCCTTGCAGCCCCTATTGGTGTTGTCTCTTCTTCCATGCCTTCTGCATCATTGTCAGCCTCTTCATCCACTCTGGTATGGCTGGGAGTGTTTTCCTCCCTGCCCTCTTCACCAGGAATGCATGCAGACAATCCTGACACATGACTCCTATCAAACATAAACTCCAGGTCTTTGAGATTATGTGGTGGACCATAACGAAGCGCTTTCTTCTCTTTGCTTCCCTGAAATAGAGAGATAAAAAAAATCAGTGCGTAGTTAGACGGTAAAAAATTGAAATAGACATACACCATGTTGTCCATTATTTACTTGTGTGTTATCTTCCCAAAATTGATCGCTTGCCGTTACTGTCCTCAATTCCGCATTCCACCCAAGTCTAGTATTATTCAAGAGTGATTTCTAGAAATTATACAGGATCTTCAGGTTGTCCCATCGGTTTTTGAGTTGCTTCTGAGTGTAATTCCTCCCTGTCTGAGCCAAAACTTCTCCCCCAAGTTCTGATAGCCTCTTGCATTCAGAACACTAAGAGGTCTATTTCCTGCCTTGATCTCCTCAACAACAAGCTTGCAAAAAATTGTCGTAGCGTGGGGATCCCACTCGGCTTTCGGTCCGCTCTTCACCTTCATGGCCATCTAATTTTCTTGAATTTGTAATGACTAAAACATTAGAACCTTATTGTACAGCAAAGTAAGATTATAATTCAATTAGAACCTTACTCTACTAAATTGGGAAACACATAAATGAGGCAAACAGCTGCTTCGTAAGACCAGTAACCCAACCGAACAGAAATTAGGTCTAATGAATTGAACAAACAAGAGAAGCCTTATGTGCTCTGGATGTTCACCAAGAAAGCCATACACTTGTGTGCCATTTCCTTTACTGGTCCAACATATGCCTCTGTTCCAGCATTCTTGCAAGGATTATGGTCATGGTAAGTTGTTAAGTTTTCATCAACTATAAGTTTGCAAAATGCCTGCGTCTGTGTACCAATTTTGTACTAGTGATACTTCTCTCAGTGCTCACATAACCAGTTTTAGCATTTCGTAAATACAGTGCTTATAAATGGTAAAAGAGTTTTTTTTTTGGGTTATAGCTTCCTGTTATGATCCTATACAGTTGTCCGGTAGTTTCCCTAAGGACATAATTCTTTTGTGTTCCTTTCCTTCAGAATCAGAAACTATAATCAAAGTGCAAATTCATTGCTTACTGTTATTTGCATAGTTTCAAAGTCAGTCACTCCCTTTGTATCAGCCTTTCATGGTTGATTCATAGGGATGGTTGGTTGTCATGTGTTCTTCGAGTTCATGACAAACAAATCAAACTTTATGCCAGGTATATACTGTGCAGCGATTTTCAGCATCCATATGTAAATCTCTTCATAGTTTGTTTAAGTGTACCGGAGTAAAAGTAAAACCTATGTTGTGCAAGTGTTTGAGGAAATACAAGGTTTCCAGCAAAATTAAATTATGTGTCGTTTACACTGAAGGATTGCAGCTTGTCATGGGTTAACGCAACGAGCAGTTAGCTTACTATAAAATGACGAGCAACAAGGGACAATCAATCCAGGCTCGAATATGCAGCCTCACAGCAACTGCGTTTATCCAGCAATCATTCACAGCAACCAGAAATCGGGCAAGCCCTTTCAATCCTCACATACATCAACTCATAAACACACATATCCACATATTCACATGTATATGCTACTAAGTTTGCACAGTTTTTCAATATGAATTGCTCAAAGTAGAATTCAAATAGAAATAGGGATTCAATCTCACCGGTGTGTAGCAGCTTGAGGTTCCACGGCGTGGAGAGCGGCGGCGCGTCGAGGCTGGAGGAGCAGACGATGGCGGCGGGTAAGGGCTCGGCGGCGGCGGCGCGTAGAGGCAGGATGAAGGGGCGGTGGCAGGTAAGGTCGTGGTGACGGCGCGTCGAGGCAGGTCGAGGCGGCGGCGGCGGGTAATGGCGTGGCGGCGGTGCGTTGAGACAAAGCGCGGCGCGTCCAGCAAAGACGGCGAGGCGGCGCGGCGAGGCGAGGCGTGGCGGGTAAGAACGCAGCGGCGGCGGCTCGGGGCCAATGGCAGCGCGCGAGGCAGTATGCAAGGTAAGAACGCAGCGGCGGCAGGCTCGGGGGCGGCGGCTCAAACTGACGGCGTTGGCGTAAGTAAGCGCGGCGGCTAACCCTAGCCGCCACGAGTGTCGCGTGGGGGATTGGGGAGCCGAGGCCTCTTTGTGTCGCGTCTTGGGAGTTGGGAAGGGCACCTTTTATGCAGTGGCAAAGGTGGGTAATTTCTTCTCAATTTTGATGGTAATGTCGTAAGTTAAACCCGCAAAAGCCAGAGAAGCTGGTAAAAATAGGCTTCTCTATTCTAGTTGTAGCACTGGCTTTTGGATGATTAGCTTTTGTAGAAGCAAGATCAAGAAGCTGGCTCTTTGTTTCAGCTTCCAGCTTCCACAGTCTAGAAGCTAGCCAAAAGCCTAAACAAACAGGGCCTTAGCTGCATGCCCACGCACTTCTGAAGACTTGGCTAACTACCAGGGGCCAGGGGGCGGATCTATGATACAAAGTTCGGGGTCAAGTGACACCAAAACTTTAATTTTAGACCACCCTACTTAACTCTCTTAGCATATAAGCATATAATACTACACCAAAACAAGTTATATATACTGATATATTTGTACCGGTTCAGTTAGAACTAGCACAAATAAGACTACTGGTGCTGGTTCTTTAAAGGACATAAGACAAAAACTTTGATGTATTAGTGCTAGTTACCAATCGACATAATTTACTATTTATATGTGCCGGTTCTAACTACGAACCGACACAGATATAATGTGGCGGTTCGTATAGGGACGCGGAAATAAATAAATAAATAAATAAATATATATATATATATAGTTGGGCTCCCATCAGCCGTGGTTGACAGGAGCCCGGTGCTTTGCAGCCGTGGCCATCGGATTCGCAACAGAGCAGCCATTGGATGAGCCCCACCCGTGCGCTCTCTCTCCCCGCCCGTGCGCTCCTCTCTCTCATGCACTCTGCCTCTCCATGCGCCGCGCCCTAACCCTAGCCTTGTCCTCACCCCACCGAGCCGCCGCCGCCTGAACTGTTCCACGCCGCCGGCCACCTCCAACCGAGGCCCCCCCCCCCTGCGCCGCCGCCTCAACTCTCCCCACAGGCGCCGCCGCCTCACCTCTCCCCACCGGCGCCGCTGCCTCACTTGCTGCACGCTACTGGGGAGCTCCAGCCGAAGAGGTCCCCCTGCGCTGTCCCCTCTCCTTTCCTTCCCCAATATCTGAAGGTCGTCCCACAGTACCGCCGTCATGTCGGCTTTTGGGTCAAATAGTGCCCACATGGAATCAAGCAAGAGAGTCCAATTAAGGGTATGAATCGGATTTACATTTTATATTCGCATATACACCCGATGTTAAGCTGACGCAGCTTTATTTACAACAGATGGATGTTCATGATCCATACAATGGAATGGAGGGATACAGCGAGGAAGGAGAGGATGTTCCAATAGAAGGAGACATCGAGGAAGGAGAGGATCGAATTGAAGATGAAGAAGTACCGTTGGGTAAGCCTTATGTTGGGCAACAATTTTTCACCGTGGAGGAGGCGTACAACTTTTATAATGCATATGCGGAACGAGTAGGTTTTAGTGTTCACAAAGCAAGCCAACATCGAACAAAGGCTGGGTTGGCATCGGTTAGGTTTACCTATAGCAAAGAAGGTATATCTAAGCTTCAAAAAAAAAAGAGATGCCGATCAGTAGTTCATCCATTGAGAAGAGCCCCACAAAAGTGATGTCTATTACAAGAGTTGGGTGCAAGGCTTCTTGTAGGGTAAGGCAGATCAATGAGATTTGGCAAGTGTCTGTTTTCGAGGAGAACCACAACCATCCCTTTGTAACTTCTCCATCGAAAAAGCGCAATTTGAGGTCTCATAGGTCAGTAAGTCAAGAGGATGTAGAAATAATTCATGACCTAAGTGTCCAAGGAGTGGAAACATCTAAAATTTACGAGTACTTAAGTGGTAAGAAGGGGGGTAAGCAAAACATGAGAATAAAAAAGAAGGATGTGAGCAATAAGATATGCAAGCAAAACCAAGCACTTGTAGGTTGTGATGTTGAGACCACTCTTCTTTATTTTAGAAAGAAACAAGTACAAGATGCAGAGTTTTTCTTTGACATAGACTCAGAAAAGGATGGTTTAGTGAGAAATTTGTTTTGGGTTGACAGAAGGGGAAGAAGAGCATACCAAGAATTTGGTGATGTTGTCACATTTGATAGCACGTACAACACAAATAAATACAATATACTATTAGCTCCATTTATTGGGGTCAATCATCATAGGCATAATATTTTCTTTGGGATAGCTTTGCTAAGGTCTGAAGATGCAAAGAACTTTGTGTGGCTTTTTAAGACTTGGTTGATAGCCATGTATGACAAGCACCCAACTGCCATTAACTGATCAAGATCTGACCATGAGAAAGGCAATTGAGATTGTTTTTCCTCAAACTGTTCATAGATGTTGCCAATGGCATGTTATGAGGAAGGCTAGAGAGCATTTGGGAGTTTTATATGGGCAAAAACCAGTTTTTATGGATGAGTTAAGTGCTGTAATTAATCGCAGCATGACTGAATAAGAATTTGTGCAGAGTTGGGTGGCTATGGTTGATAGGTATGAGTTGGCAGGTAACAAACATCTGAAAGTTATGTTTGATAAAAGAAGAGAGTGGGTTCCGATATTCTTTCGAGACACATTCTTTGCGGACATGTCAACCACTCAAAGAAGCGAGAGTATGAACGCAATTTTGAAACTTTGGCTTTCAGACCATACCTCTATTTATCAATTTGTCATAAAAATTGATAGCTTGATAGAGGGCATTTGGCAAAGGGAAAGTGACGAAGACTTGAGGAGTATGAATGAGATACCACACCTTCAAACAAGATATCAAATAGAGGTCGAAGGACGTCAAATCTATACAAGAGCAGTGTTTAAAGTATTCAGAGAGTTGGTTGTGGAGAGCACTCTTGGAATTGTTAGGGAGATTAGTAAGGATGCCACATATGAGGTAAACATTACAAGCCACCCCTTCATTCGGAATTGGGTCCCAGAAACGTATATGATTGAGGTAGACATACCAACAATACATTTAGTTGCATCGGTAAAGGATTTAATTTTGAGGGTTTTTTGTGTTCTCATGCTATCAAAGTAATGCAACATGTTGGGGTGACTCATCTTCCTTTAAAGTACGTCTTGAAAAGATGGACGAAAGATGCAAATGCAATTGTAAAACGACCAATTTCAGAAAGAATCATTGAGGATGGTGAATCAATTCAACTAACAGAATATCGGTTTGCAACCTTGAAGGATGACTTGTTTGAATTAGCAAAGAGTGCTTCCAAATCCGCGGTGAGGTTTGCAAAATTGAAGCGACATATCGATGAATTAAAGGTTTCATTTAGTGACAAATTGGCTAATTTGACTTCAAACGAGGTTCAGACAGAAGGGCCAGGCACAAGCCCACCGAACATTGAAGGTTCAAAATTTTGTGATCCAACTGAATCACAGTGCAAAGGGAGAAAGAAAAAACCAACTCGATTCGTACCCTCAGCTGATGCGAAGGTGAAGAAGAGAAGGACCTGCAGCTATTGCAACCAGCAAAATGGACACAATGTAAGGACTTGTCCGTTGGTAAGCATTTTCAGTTTGTTATTTTGGTTTTGCAGCACGTACTAATTATTTTTTCCTATTTGTAATGCAGCGAGACAACGTATCTTGCAAGCAAAAAATAGTTGAGAGTGAGGAAGAAGATGACAACATAGAAGAAGAGATGTCAGATTGAACAACTTGTCATGGTTCTTGAATCATGTTATGTATTTCACCATGTTTTGTAATTTTAATTAGAGCAACTAGCGATGGTGCTTGTAATTGTAGACATATGTTCTGCATTTCAGTTCTATATGTATGGATTTTATTTCAGTTTTATCGGCGACCGGGAGGCGAGCCTCTGCGGCGCCAATAAGCAAGGAAAGAGGGTGCGAGGCCCGATGGCGGCCCTTTCCCCTGGACCGAAGCCTGGCCGCTTGGCCGGACGCTGCCGAAGGAAAAGACCTAGTCCCGACGCGGTTGGACGCGTCGAGACCGGATCGCTGGGGGAGTAACACGAGTGTTTTTATCCTGGTTCAGGCTTCCACTGCGGGATAACAGCCCTACGTCCAGTCTTCGTTTAATGCTGAGCTTAAACGAGTACAAGGGGTGAAGTCCGGGCTTTGGAAAGCCCGGGCCTCGAGTACAATAAGTGCTCAGGGCACTGTGTGTGTTCCTACCGTTACCTGAATGCGGAGAACTACCGCCGGGAACTAGAGCTCCTACGAGGGTGCAAGTGCTCCTGTTCTACAGTAGCTATTCTCCGAATGTGTTGTGTGTATGCAAAAGCGGGGGGTCTCTCTCGTTGTGGCCTGTACGCCCCTTTTATAGGCGCCCTCCGGCCACTGTAGCTTGCGCTGGTCCGTTGAATTAGTCGTTGCCTTTTTGCACGCCGGTAGCGTACGAAATCCACCGGGTAATCGAGTGTAATCTCCTGATCACCGCGCCGGACCGCTACCGGTCAGCACGTGTCTTTGCCCATGCGGGCGGTTGTGGACCGCCGCCAACCCGTCGGCTGCCGCCAGCGCCTCACCGATGCAAGGCGCGCATTTAATTCTTAGCGACTCACGGGGACCCGGCGTATCTGTCATGGCGCGGCACGATTTGCCTCGGGGCCTGTTCCTTTGATCCTCAGAAGCCCGGAGAAAGCAAGAGGCCCGAGCTTCCAAGGTGGGAAGCTCGGGCTCGAGCTTACCAAGCTCGGGCGCGAGCTTGCTGGCCCCGAGCTTGCCTCCTGTGGGCCGCAGGTAAGTAAGTGGACCGAACCTTCATGGGCCACATACTTTTCCAACAAGTTTGAATCATGTTGAATAGTGCTTTTAATGGAACACCAATGATAGTGCATGAATCATGTTATTTATTTCACCATGTGTTCTGAAACACCTAGTGATGATGCTTGAATTGGTGCATGCAGTTGTAAAAATGGAATGATTTCAGTATCCCTGTTAGGTTATCATGTGCAAGTGTCTTTTACAAGTGTACAAGTGTTTCTGGACAAAATTTCTGGAGATAGAAATATGTACAAGTGTTTCTGGACAAAATTTTTGGAGATTGTAAAAATGGAATAATTCCTGTATCCATGTCATGTTAATTCTTGACAAAATTTCTGGAGATAGAAACATGTACAAGTGTTTTCCACAACTGTTTTTTTCCACAACTGGAGATAGACACAGCAAGATTAATTTTACTAGGCTGAGCAATTGATTAGGTCTTCATGTCATGCATCAACAGGAACCAAAAGGACAAAATTTCTGGTTTGCAAAATTGCCATTATCTGGAAAACAAAATTCTGGACAAAATTTGATTGAACCATGTACAAGTATTTTCATTGCATTGCACCCTCTGTACAGGTGGTACAAAATGGCTCAAACAAGAACCAAAAGGGCTCAGAATTACATCACAGGGTTTTATGAGCACCATGGCTCACAATTACATCACAGTCTTGTATACATCACAAAGTTACATCACAGAGTCATATACATCACAGTTATATGAGCACCATGGCTCACAATTACACCCTCAGCAGCAACAAGATTCCATGATCATACACACGATAATTATCACCTGGATTAGATCACATCTTTGTGAAACATGCTTCTCAGGGAGTCTTCAAGGCAAATCTGCATAAATGGTTTAAGGATTATTCTTAGCACTTGCAATCACTCAAGGATGAATTGGAATGCACTCTCGAGAGCAAGTGCCAAAGTGAACACTATGAGAAAATTATGCAAATTCAAGAGGCAATGAAACTAACCTCAGATTGAATAAACAGAGAATGGGGCAGCGCCGGTGGACAGAGGTGACGCGGCGCAGGGGGCACCTCTTCGGCTGGAGCTCCCCGGTGACGTCCAGTAGGTGAGGCTGCGGCGCCGGTGGGGAGAGGTGAGGCAGTGGCGCGCCGGTGGGCAGAGGGGACAGCGCAGGGGGACCTCTTCGCTGGAGCTTCCCGGCGGCGTGCAGCAGGTGAGGCGGTGGCGCCGGTAGGGAGAGGTGAGGCGGCGGCGCGCTGGTGGGGAGAGCTGAGGCGGCGGTGCAGGGAGGGCCTCGGCTGGAGGTGGCCGGTGGCGTGGACAGTTCAGGCGGCGGCGGCTCGGTGGGGTGAGGACGAGGCTAGAGTTAGGGCGCGGCGCATGGAGAGGCAAAGCGCGTGAGAGAGAGGAGCGCATGGGCGGTTGAGAGAGAGCCCGTGAGAGAGAGAGAGAGAGGAGAGCACACGGGCGAGGTGAGAGAGAGCGCACGGGTGGGGCTCATCCAACGGCTGCTCTGCGAATCCGACAGCCACGGCTGTAAAGCACCGGGCTCCTGTCAGCCACGGCTGATGGAAGCCCAACTCTATATATATATATATATACATGGCAACATATCTAGTGCTAATGGCCATCCAGTGTTAAGGTGCTAACATGCGATGCAAGCCATCAGATCTATCATGTGCGGGTAAAATCCTTTGAGGTGGAAACTTCCTTCCTGACTTAAACCAGCTTTCACAAAACCCCCTGGGATTTCAGATCTATCATATGCTTCCACCTATGTAGATCTCAGCTATACGTGATGGATTTAAAGGCTCTGGTTCAAAGTTAGCATGTTAGCACTAAATTGGCATTAGCACTATCATACTCGTAAGAGTACAAAACCCTTCCTTACTCCTATATTTATAACCAAACACGTGTCCCTCCCTCACCCCCGCATGTCCTCCCCTAAAATACTGTGCAAAACAACCAGGATGGATGCAACAACCTGTATGTTGGCATCATCCTCTCTATACTCAATAGATTTTTCTTTCTTCCACTGTAACTTTTGATTGGAAGCTCCGATGGAGGAACAAACCGTACTACTGTGTTCTTGACATTTTTACGAGTAAAACTAGATTGGTCTCAATATATAAATTTTTCTTTACTAGTTCATATATGATAGTTTACTACATATTTTATTCATTAATGTAGTAAAGTTGTGTTTAGAGAAGTAGTAAAGGTACTGTACATCTACCATATATAGCACAAAAATATAGCAAGTGTGATCTAGTTTTGTTCAAAAAATGTTAGGAACCCATTTTCAAAAACCGTTCATCGATTGGAGTTTTTAATAAAAAAATATGGTGAAAAAAGAAAAAAATAATTACATACATGCTTGGATTGGAAGAGAGGTGATGTCATCCTGCATGCATGTTGCCCGTGTACAGAGAGGGTGATGTGGATCCGGTTTTTTTTTACGTGAAGCTATGAGGATTAGATCTAATCTAAATCATGTGGTTAAAAATGTATGAGTACGATCCATCATTCCTAGATCTCCGCCAATCCTTCTCCCACTCCACCATGGCCCAATCCCCTTCCTCCCCCTTGTCGCCGCAGCCCTCTCTACCTGCCTCGTTGCTGGCACAGTCCTGTCCACCAGCTGTGCTGCCTCGGCCCTCTCTACCCACCGCCTCTTTCGGCCTCGCCATGGTCACCATGGCCTGCTGGCGATCCGGCATCCTACGAGGAGGAGCCGGTCACCGGCGAGGAGCCCTGTGAGGAGGAGTTGGCACCCAAGCGATAGCGGGCCACATCGCTCGATCCATCTTTGGATCCTTCGGTGTGCGGCCCTGCCGACGAGGAAGAGGATGCCAATGACAAAGAAGAGGTGTAGGAGGACGATGACGAAGAGCTCACCCCCACTGGCTCCGAGGAGGAGTCAGAGAAGGAGGTCGTCGTCAGATTCACCCGGAGGTCCGACGATGGGGACACCTCCCTGAGGACAGCGAGGTAGAGGACTACGACAACGACGCCGGCAGCTACTTCGAGCCGACGAGCGGCGGCTGTGACGATGAGGAGGACGCCTTCATGTAAATAGCTAGTTAGCTAGGGTTGTAGAGTAGTACATACGTAGCAGTAGCAGCCTACCTAGCACTGGTGTTGTACTAGCTAGGCTAGATAAAAAATATTTTGAAATTTATATGTATCGGTTCTAGCTATAAATCAGCACAGAAAATAGGTCATCTATGCGGGTTCATGACCAGCACAGATGTTTGACGACATCAATTCTTGTTGTTTTGTGCCGCTTCAAAAACCGGCACTGCTGACCTATTCTATAGCAGTGTAATCCCTTAATACAAGTTAAAAACTAGTATTACAAGTGCATAATGATCGTAACGACCCAACGACATTATTTCCTGGATCCGGCCTGCTAATTACTAGTCAACTACATGCACACCGGATGAACATTTACACACACTCATGTCACATGTCTATATATGAAATCATATCCTCCACTTTGCTACTTAATTAATGTTTCCTCCCGGTGTCATTTGATTCATTCCATCCATTCATAGGTGATCCAAAGGTTAGCGAGTTGAGACCCACTTGCAGGTTGCAGCCACAAACTTCCACTCCTCGATCCTCTCTATCTTGGTGCCCGGTGTTAATTTCCTCCACGTTGGATAAACATTTTCTAAATATATATACATAGAGCTTTCAAATGTGCATGTAACTCCATGGATATATTTAGTTGATTTTTCTTCCCTCACAGGCCACAGAGATGGACCACCTCCCGTCATCAATCTCACACCCTTTGTGGATGGAAACTTCCCCTTCTAATGCATCCCCGGTCCGACGGCGGTGGCAACTGTAGGGGAGGCTACGCCACGGCAGATGCGATCAGATCCACATGTCAGAAGATGCACCCATGTCTACATATACAACACCATGCGTGCATAACTCTTATTAACAATAACATGCATAACTCAACTTAAGGTGCAAACTTATCTAAAAACATACAAGAAGATTAATATCCAACAAAAACCAAGACTACAATTAATTACAATCCACACAAAATAGCCGAGAACTCCCATATTCAAGTTGACAGCTCTCATGATGCTTAGGGCATGTACAATACAAGATGTTTATATACAAATGCTTAAGAAGAAAGATATTGCCAAGTCAGTTGTGCAGTTGCACCTATGTAAAAAATCTCTCTTCCAATGCAAGGAGTTTAGATACGTTACAAGTACCTTGTTAGCATCACGTAAGCCCCGGTTTTAACTTAAAAAGCATTCATCGTCTCCTTCTAAGCATTCTAAGCACTTGTGCTATCTCACGTGAAAAATTGTACATGCATTTACAAGCCGTGAATGAGTGTTACATTGAGAGAGATACATTACTTCATCGCTGGAGCACTGGGCATTGTTGACTAGTAGCACCCCCCAAACCGCGAAATATTACAAGACAATTAATGGATCCGTTGGATTGATCTAGTCATCTAGAAGGGCTTCTCGCCGTCGTAGTTGCCGGGCGGCCAGTAGCTGCAGACCATCATGGTGTCGCCGGTGGTGCAGGTGACGCGGCCGCAGCTGACGCAGGTGGTGTTCTTCCAGACGACGGCGGTGTAGTGGCCGCACATCTTGCCCTGCCTGCAGCTGTTGGAGTTGTAGTCGTAGCTCTTCTTCTCGGCGCTCCACTCGTCCACCGTGTGCTTCCACGTCCAGTCCTTTCCCTCGCCGTACATCAGGTTCTCCCCGTACGGCCCCGTCGAGTGCTTCAGCTCGCAGTCCCCCTTCCGCTCCTCCGCGTACTGCTGCGCGTACTTCGCCAGCGTCGCGTTCCACCTGCACCTGCATCGCTTCCATCCTCGTCATCTACCACGGATCGATCTTGTTGGACTTAGTGATCTCGGCTAACGACTTCCCGAGACTTAGGGTTAGCCCGTGTCTACAGTGCCCGCAACGAACCGCGCGAAGTTCGCGCGCGTCCGTGCGTTGGCCACCACGCGCGTGGCTAACGGCTAGCAGTGCCCTGATCGGAGGCGCCCCAACCAACCTTGGTTGAGGGTCCCCGTCGTCGCCGGCCGATATAAAACCTAAGGAGAGGCCAACTCACACACACTGTTGTTGCTGCGTGAGAGACCCAACCCTAACACCCGATCTACTGAGATCGAGCTCAGGCGACGCGAAGACCTTCTTCCTCCACTGTCTACTCGGTGGATTCATCTCATGCGATGTACGCGCTTGCGGGATCTCTAGGAGGAGATTAGCTGGGATTATTCTCTCTCGGTTACTCTCTTGGTGCAGTGCTACCGGTGGGATTTATTTCGGATTTATCTAATGGCTTCTCCTAATCAAGGTTAGTGCACCCTTAATTCCGCATTATGATTAGTGTTCATGCTTAGACGAGATTAATTATGTAATTAGTTTAGTTCTAATGCAATTAGTTTAGACCTAAGTTAATTAACATTTGGTATCAGAGCAACTCGTGCTAATCATGAACCTAAATTATCTAATTAACCCCTAATTGTGCATCGGACTAATGTCAAACTTCAACCCTAAAACTTGCTGTTTTTGTGGGTGATAAGATTGTCTGTTTAGGGATGCAATTAGATGGGTTAGAAAGAATTTAGAAGGAGAGGATCATCGGATAAGAAACAAAATGGGAAGAAATTTCCGAAATTAAACCCTAAATTCGGCTCGGCCGAACCCTATAAATCCCCTCTTCCCGATTCAAAATGTTTCTAAAATTTGGCCCCGGATCAAGAAATTGGAGGCAAATTGGGGAGGATTGAGGCTTAGAATCGAGGAAAGAAGAAGAATCGGCCATGAAGAAAATTTTTCCCCAATCCGAAACCCTAGTTCATCCCGGAGTCAAATCCCCAAAATTGCAAATCGGAGTAGAGGCGCGTACCTTGCTGGATCATGGACACCGGCGGGTCGCACCGAAGATGAGGCTGCCCTCGCGCATTAGCCGCCGGGTGCAAGCTCCTTGGCGCCGCCGCGATAGGGGCCTCGGCTCGCCAAGACGCTGACACCGCCGCCGCTACAAGATGAGACCAGCGCGTTGGGCTTTCGTGTCGGCGTCGCCGTTCTTGGTCATGATCGCCGCTCTTCCGCCGCTCGTCTCGCGCGCGTCGCCCCTTTTCCACCGCCTTTCGCTTCGCCCGTGTAGCTCTGTCTCGAGCTAGCCGTCATTTGGGTCGTGGGCTCGTGGCTGACCGAGTCAGCGCATTAGTCTTCTTGATCGACTCGCCAGAGCCGTGGATCGGCGTTAGCGCCCAGAGCCGTGGTGGTGGGGCAACACGCCGCATTAGAAGCGCTTCGGCTAAGGACAGCCAGACTCGGCGATGCTTGGCGTAAAAGGCCCCATGGGCCGGTCGCCGTTTTAGTGGCCAGTGGCCGAGTAGGTTAGTTTTTGGGCCCTTTCGTGCGCCTAAGTCATAGCGCATGGGCTCAATAGTACTATATAGAGGCCGAAAAATTTAGTAAGCCCATAACGTATAGGGCCAATATAATTAATTTTAAATAGCGGATTAGTGAATCTGCTAATTAATTGTACTAGATTAAAATGGAACCAACGGGAAATTTTGATTTGGGACAAAATTTGAATTATAAATTTTGATGGTTTATTATAATAATCTGGCCAAAGCTGTTTATTGTAATAAACTATTAAAATTAATCTAAATAAGTAAAATTCTAATTTCGTTTTCTGCCCAACGGTGATACGGAATTGGAATGTCATTAACATGTAATTAATCAGACCAACGTAGGATTAATTATATGTAAGACATTATTTAATTATTTACTAATGGTGCTCCTTTTATTCAGCTTTGAATGTTTCCAACATTGCTGGTGCCATAAGCGGCATCGAGCAGCTTAATGGGACTAATTTTCCCTCATGGAAGGAAAAGATCCAGATTATCCTAGGCGTGATGGACCTCGATTATGCACTTAGAGAGGATGCCCCCATGCCTCCTGCACCTGATGTGAAGGATTTTGCCGAAAAGAAGAAAACTTATGATTCTCTAGCAGAAAAGTGGGAGAGATCCAACCGAATGTCGCTCATGATAATGAAGAGCACCATTACGGTTGGAATCAGGGGAGCAATCCCTGAGTCTGATGATGCCAAAAAGTACCTGGCGTCAGTTGAGGAACAGTTCAAGGGATCCTCTAAGGTTTATGCAAGTACTTTGATCATGAAGATGTTGACTTCAAAGTATGATGGGTCTAGCGGCGTTCTTGAGCATATCATGATGATGACTGATATGACCGCGAAGCTCAAGGGCATGGATATGGCTATCTCTGAGGGATTTCTTGTCCATTTCATTATGACCTCCTTGCCTTCTGAGTTCACTGCATTCAAGGTGAACTATAATACTCAGAAGGAAAAGTGGACAATGAGCGAGCTGACAGCCATGTGTGTGCAAGAAGAAGAGAGGTTGAAGGTCGAGAGAAAGGATTATGTGAACCTTGTCGGCCAGAATAAGAGGAAGTTCCAGGGGGATTATAAGTCCAAGAAGAGCTGCAGTTTTCTCCCAAGCCGCAGCCTTCTCCCAAGCCTGAAAATGGCAAGGGAGGACAGAAGAACTCCAAGCCTGCTGATGGCTCTGCTGCTTCATCAAGCACCATCAAGTGCCGCTTCAGTAAGAAGGAAGGGCACATTCAAAAGGACTGCACGGGCTTTATGAAATGGCTCGCAAAGAAGGGTAATGATGAAATTACATTCGTCGATGAGTCCCTTTATGCTAATGATTCCCCTAATACTTGGTGGATTGACTCAGGTGCCACTGTACATGTTTCTAATTCTTTGCAGGAATTCAGTACCGTGAGGACTATAAGAAGGGGGGAGCGAGCTCTTAGGGTGGCAGACGGGAAGAAAGCATGCGACTGACATTAGAAAATGGCTTCATCTTGTATTTGAATAATGTAGTTTATGTTCCGAGTTTGAGACGGAACCTTATTTCAGTTTCTGTTTTAGATGATCAGGGTTACCATTGTAACTTTGGGAACAATAAATGTGTTTTGAAATTCCAGTCTGAAGTTATTGGTCTCGCGGTTAGACGAGACAAACTTTATATGCTCTCTTTGAATGAATCTCCTGTTTCTATGAATGAGTATGATGGCACCAATAAGTGCAAGAGAACTGATGATGAGACCTCGTCGAAATTGTGGTACTGTCGTTTATGCCACATTTCGAAGGGGAGAATGGAGCGTCTCATTAAGGAAGAGATTCTTCATCCTTTAGACTTCTCTGATTCAGACCACTGTATTGATTGTATTAAGGGGAAGTACGTTAAACAAATTAAGAAAGTGGCTACTAGGAGCACAGGACTTTTAGAATTAATACACACTGATATTTGTGGACCCTTTCCTGTGACGTCAGTAGATGGATATGACTCCTTTATCACATTTAGTGACGATTTCTCCCGATATGGATATATTTTCCCCATTCGCGATCAATCTGAATCGCTAGATAAATTTAAAATATTTAAGGCTGAAGTAGAAAATCAGCATAATTTAAAGATTAAAGTAGTTAGATCAGATCGAGGAGGAGAGTATTATGGGAGACACGCCCCTTATGGGCAAATCCCAGGCCCCTTTGCTAAATTTCTTCAAGAAAGTGGCATAGTAGCCCAATATTCGACACCTGGTGAACCTCAGCAGAATGGAGTGGCTGAGAGAAGAAATCGTACCCTTATGGACATGGTACGAAGCATGATGAGTCACTCCAGTTTGCCAGTGAGTTTGTGGATGGAGGCACTGAAGACAGCTGCACATATATTAAATCGGGTTCCTAGTAAATCAGTCCCTAAAACCCCTTATGAATTGTGGACTGGTAGGAAACCGAGTCTAAAGTATTTACGTGTGTGGGGTTGTCTTGCTGAAGCCAAAATCTTCAACCCTCAAATTGGGAAACTAGAACCTAAGACTGTGAGTTGCCACTTTGTAGGGTATCCCGATAGATCTAAGGGGTATCGTTTTTATTGCCCAGATCGTCACACTAAGTTCGTAGAGACTAGACATGCTGTATTTTTAGAAAATGGTGAAATTATTGGGAGCTTAGAGGCTAGGAGAATAGATCTTGAGGAGATGCGGCCTAATGTCTCGTTGCCGATAATCCAAGAGACTATGACTCATGTGCCTCAAATTGTCTCTGTTCCTGCTAAGGGTTCAGGGGTCAATGATAACCCAGCTGAGGATTCTGGGAATAATGATATGGTTCCTGCTAATGAACCGAATGCAGTAGCAAATGATGAATCTCATCCGCCTACTGTGGAAACTGATGATTCTCTTAGAAGATCACAGCGAGCTAGGAGGTCTGCCATTCCGAATGATTATGTCGTATACATGAATGAAGACGTATACGACATAGGAAAGGTAGATGATCCTACTTCCTTCAAGGAAGCCATGACTAGCATACACTCAGATAAATGGGTCGAGGCCATGCAAGATGAGTTGAAGTCTATGAGCATTAATGATGTCTGGGATCTAGTAGAAATCCCCTACGGAGTCAAAACAGTAGGCTGTAAGTGGATCTACAAAACTAAGCATGACTCTAAGGGGAACGTCGAAAGATTCAAGGCAAGACTTGTAGCAAAAGGGTTTACACAGAGAGAGGGGATAGATTATAATGACACTTTCTCCCCTGTCTTAAAGAAAGATTCCTTTAGAATTGTTATGGCCCTCGTTGCTCACTACGATTTAGAACTACATCAGATGGACGTTAAAACCGCGTTCCTTAATGGTGACTTGCATGAGAGTGTATACATGGCTCAACCGGAAGGTTTTGCTATGGAAGGCAAGGAGCATATGGGATGTCGGCTTAAGAAATCCATTTATGGATTGAAGCAAGCGTCCAGACAGTGGTATCTAAAATTTGATGAAGTCATTAAGAAACTTGGCTTCAAGGAAAATGAGGTAGATAATTGTATCTACATTAAAATTAAAGAAAGTAGATTCATCATCTTAGTGCTCTACGTAGATGATATCTTGTTGGCCAGCAGCAATAAGAATATGCTGCATGAGACCAAAAGATTTCTTTCATCTAATTTTGACATGAAGGACCTCGGTGATGCTTCTTACGTTCTGGGCATTGAAATTCACTGAGATAGGTCCAAAGGAGTATTAGGATTATCTCAGAAGTCATACATAGACAGAGTGCTAAAGAGGTATAATATGCATAACTGCTCTGCCTCGCCTGCTCCTATTGTAAAGGGCGATAAGTTTGGGACATTCCAATATCCAAGAAATCAATTAGAGACTCAGCAGTCGGAAGCATCATGTATGCACAAGTGTGCACTCGCCCTGACTTAGCATTCGTAACCGGGATGCTTGGCAGATATCAATCAAATCCAGGAATGGACCACTGGAAAGCTGTGAAGAAAGTCCCACGTTATTTGCAGGGTACTAAGCATTACATGCTCACATATAAGAAGTCTGATGACCTTGAAGTTGTGGGTTATTCAGACGCTGACTTTGCAGGGTGCATTGATACTAAGAAATCCACGTCAGGTTATATCTTCACCCTTGCGGGAGGAGCTGTTTCATGGAAAAGCTCCAAACAATCACTTACTGCATCATCAACGATGCAGGCTGAGTTTGTGGCATGTTATGAGGCTACCGGACAGGCGGTATGGCTTAATAATTTTATTCCCGGACTTAGAGTGGTTGACAGCATATCTAAACCACTAACAGTATACTGCGATAATAAGGCCGCAGTTTTCTATTCTAGTAACAACAAGTCAAGTGGAGCTGCCAAGCACATTGACATTAAGTATCATGTTGTGAAAGATAGAATCCAAGATCAAACTATAAGTGTGCAGCATATAAGTACTAATTCTATGCTTGCGGATCCGCTAACCAAAGGCTTACCACCCAATCTCTTTCGAGAGCACGTTGCCGGCATGGGTCTGTTGGAAAGCCTTTGACTCTGATCTTGGAAACGAGGACCATAAGAACAAACCAACTTCCGTTAAGTTTAAGTGGCTGTCTTATCGAGATGGAATTATGCACTATAGATACTGGGGTTTCAGTGGCATTTGTTGACCGCTGTAACGCATTATCTTGGTGTGTTATTTTATTGAGAATGGACATAAGTTAGCCTTTTGATCAAGTGGGAGAATGTTGGACTTAGTGATCTCGGCTAACGACTTCCCGAGACTTAGGGTTAGCCCGTGTCTCTGATGCCATAACGAACGCGCGAAGTTCGCGCGTGTCCGTCGTTAGCCTGCACGCAGCGTGGCTAACGGCTAGCAATACCGATCGGGCGCCCCAACCAACCTTGGTTGAGGGTCCCCGTCGCCGGCCGATATAAAACCTAAGGGGAGGCCAACTCACACACACACTGTTGTTGCTGCGTGAGAGACCCAACCCTAACACCCGATCTACTGAGATCGAGCTCAGGCGACGCGAAGACCTTCTTCCTCCACTGTCTACTCGGTGGATTCATCTCGCGCAGTGTACGTGCGCGGGATCTCTCTAGGAGGGGATTTGCAGGGATTATTCTCTCTCCGTTACTCTCTTGGTGCAGTGCTACCGGTGGGATTTATCTCGGATTTATCTAATGGCTTCTCCTAATCAAGGTTAGTGCACCCTTAATTCCGCATTATGATTAGTGTTCATGCTTAGACGAGATTAATTATGTAATTAGTTTAGTTCTAATGCAATTAGTTTAGACCTAAGTTAATTAACAGATCTCACCGCGTTCCGCCGTCGCCGGCGAGTTTGATGAACACTACGTGTTGATTTGCTGCCGCTTACTTGATTGGCGGCACGTGCTCCCTGGCGCGGAACACGTTGTGCTCCTTCACAATGTCGTTGATGGCCTTGTCGTTGAGGCCGTCCGTCGGGTCAGACGATGGCGGCGCCGGTTGGGTCTCGGCTTGGCCGGTCGCTGGGGCGGCCTCCGACGGCGATTCCGGCGTCGGCGTCAGGGTGGGGGAGGACCCGACCTTCGGCGCGGTGGAGCCCGGCTTGGACGGCGCCGGCTTGTTCGGCTGGTAAGGTGCACCGGCGTCTGGCTTCTTCAGCGGCGGTACCGGCTTGAGCTCCGGTTGTTGGGGGCTGCGTCCCGCTTCTTCAGCCGCAGCGGCGGTACCCGCGTGACCTTCGGCTGTTGGGCGGCGTCCGGCTTCTTCAGTGGTGGAACCGGCAACACCTCTGGCTGTTGGGCGTCGTTTCGACCGGTGGCTGCTGCGGCGGCGTCTGGCCTCTTCAGTGGAGGTGTCGGCATGACCTCCGGCTGTGGCAAACGTGGCCTGGCCTCCCCCCGTTGGAAGTCGTTCCTACCGGTGACTAGAGCGGTTGCGGCGGCGGCGTCCTCCTTGGACGGTGGCGGGAAATACGGCTTGACCTCCGCCTGCGGCGGATCGTTCCTCCCTGTGACTAGGGCGGCAGCGGCAGCGGCAGCAACGTCCTTCTTGGACAGTGGCCGTTGCACCATGACCTCCCCTAGAGGGTTTTGGGTATCGGCGGCAGCAGCGTACTGCTCCTTGGACAGTGGCGGCTTCGCCATGACCTGCCCCAGTGGGGCATCGTTCCTGCCGGTTACTACGGCGGTGGCGGCAGCGACGTCCTCCTTGGACAGTGGATGCTTCGCCATGACCTCCCCCAGTGAGGCATCGTTCCTGCCGGTGACTAGCGCGGCGGCGTCAGCACCGTCCTCCTTGAACAGTGGCGGCTTTGACATGTCCTCCGCTTGGGCGTCGTTCCTGCCGGTGACCAGCGCGGCTGCTGCCGCGGCGTTGTCACCAAGCGGCGTCTGTTGCTCGCCCACCGTCGCTTGTCCCTCATCGCCGTCGCACGTTTTTTTGGGGATCTTGCTGGCTGCGGCGACGGCGAGGCGGCCGTCGAAGAGAAGGCAGAGCAGCAGGGCGGCGATCACCGCGGCGGCATGGCGGCACATCTTGCGCATCGATGGTTGGTTGCTACGCACGCGCGCGCATAGGTAGCGTTTTTTTTTTTTCTCCTTGTAGCGAGCTAGGGGTGGATGCTATTCTTGGCGCGAATGGATTAGTGGCGGCGAAGGTGAGGAGTGCGATTTTCGAGGTGAGCCAACGGAGCAGCGCGCCAGCAACCAGGAACACGAAACCACCATGCATGCATGCATGAACTTCAAATGCTACTCCGCGGTTTGTCAACTTAAATGACCGTTGAATCTGCTCTAAAATTTATGCTCGGCTTACACACTTCCTCACATGCTCATTAACAAAAATGTCCTCAATATTTGAAAAAAATCAGGTCCTTCTTCCTTCCCTGTGCCTCATAATACCCGGTTTCAACCCATCAGGCGTTGTTGTCAGTGGGGGAAGGAGAGGGAGCAGGATTTAACCCTAGAAACCTCACCTCCTAGCTGTCAACTTCTCCTGTCATCATATTCTCCATTGCCTAGGGATGCCACTGCTGCACAGTTAGACCGCCAAAGAACACAGTCGTGACCACCGGAGGATGCCGTCATCGCCTTGGGCACCTACGCCGTTGTCGCGCCCCACGACTTCCCTAGTTGTCATTGCTTGTGTGCAGCTCAGCTAGCCACTACTCAAGAGGAGACTAGAGATGGGAAGAAATGGCGCCGACCATCAGTGGGAAGGAAAAAAGAGAGGAAGATTAGGGAAGAGAGGAGAAAAGGATTTGTGCTTGTGATCAGATTCTTTGAAGATTTCACTTGTGGTAACAAATTTGAGATATTTTTCCATCAATTTTTCTGTTTTGAGTGCTAGCCCTTGCGGTTTGTGGCCTATAGATGAAGAAATTGAAGACTTAGTAGATCAATTGCACATTCCATACGTGTGGCAACAAATTTGAGTGTCATGCCAAGAATTATAACTCGGTCCTATTATGAAAAAAGTAGGCTTTGGTCTTAGCTTTATTTAGATTGTAAGAACGCGAATATTATTGTATAGGCGAATTAAAAGTTATGATGCTTTTAAAACAGTTGTCCAGATCCGTCAAGTTGCTATCTATAAGTGATGAACACACGGGTTGGCCCGATCTTCCGGTGAGGGGATAACCTCGATTTGACAGAGTATGACTTTGACGATCCGGTGACGAACCACGCAAGAATAAGCACCCGCAATCACTAAACCACACTCCTAATCATTATCAACCGTGCCAAGACACGGATGACCTGACCACGAAGGTCTATTCTTGCAAGCAATCGAAAACTAGCAAAAATAAAGATAAAGCACACACTCAAGTTGAGATTTTGAACTTGTTTACTGCTGCTCTAGCCGAGTCAGGAAAACAAGGATGAAGTTCTACATATGGGGGCAATTAATCTAAACAAAACCTGAGGAGATAGAGAGGGTGCTTGTCCAATATATAGCCACAAGATGGCTGCTAGGAGGTGGTCTCACGTCACTTGAATTAAATGGAAACTCAGCCCAACATTAATGGTGGCGCAGCACCCAAAGAGACCGAAACCGTTGAATGTTTTTTGACTGATATGGCCAGCTCAATAAGAATTTGAAGATGAGACCGGATCCGTTGGAAAGAGCACAAAATTTCTTTCCATCAAGTACTCACATGCCCCAAACAGAGCCCATTTGAATTCTCTAGGTACATTTAAATTCTGACTGGTCATTAAAGGCCGAGTGAAGCCCTTACGCGTTCCACCTTGCATGTTGGTTTGACCCTTTGTATTCCCACATCCTTATATGTTTCCACCTTGCATTTAGGGCCTGTCCTTTTGCATTCCCACACTCCTTTGCATCCTCATGATGATCCTTGCCAAGGTTCCTACGTATGAGAATATTATTAGGTAGCGGTATATTCTCAAAAGTAAATAATGCAACCTAAAAAACAAATTAACCTGATAATTTAGTTGTCGCACACGGGCTCGTGTAATTGGTTCTTGAATATTGGTGGTTGGTCCCATGGATATATCCGATTTAGAGATGTCCTCGTCAATGAGCATGCCATCGGTGGATGGCATTGTGTTAAACTTATTAATTAGGGTTAGCAATTGGCTGAATTAAAATATATGCCTAACTAATAATTGCTAGGTAATTTTCTTTAGTCATTTAAAGTGGTATTGTTTGCTAATTTTTGAGAATATATAAAAATAGTTATGAACTTGGTAAGGCCGTTGTCCAGATTGTTAATTAGCTGGTTTTTAGAGTTGAAATTGGATGGTAGGAGGGTTAATTAGACATTGATGACCACGGTCTACTTCTAGTTGATGCTTATGATGTTGCTTTCTTATATGTTAAATGTGGGAATTTATACTAGGGGGTGTGGTTTCGAGATTGGTATCCTCTAGGAATCAAGTCATGCCATTGGGTAAAGAAGACAAATACATGCTTGAACATTTATAATAGTTGATGACTTATTATGATGATCGTTAATTGACTATGATGGCTAATAAATCCCTGTGTCGGTGGTTGAGTTCTTGTGATATTCGATGAATTTGTGATGAAAGTGGCGTAATGGTGTTGCATGTTGAGCTTAGTGTTAGTTTTGAACGACTATGTACAGTGGTTGTTGTATGTTTTTCGTTGAGGTTTCCTTATGGTAATGTGTGATTGTGATGCTGTGGTATATTTTTGTTCTTGTTCGTATGGTTGTGATTTAATGTCCAGGTTGATGAGAATGTTACTTATTGGCCAGTCCGATGAGGTCGATGAGAAAGCCAAAAGCGACTAGCCCGGTGTGCCTGAGCTAGGTTGGTGAGAAAGCCAAAAGTGACTACTCTGGAATGCTCATACAGGTTGCTTGTTTAGATGACTATGGTTTTGTTTTTAGAGTGAATCATGATTTCCTATTTCTTATTCTTCATGAATGTGATTCATAATTGTACTTTGCTGAGTATTTTGTATACCTACTCTTGCTTTTTGGTTTGGTTTTTAGGTAACAAGCGACAACAACATGCATGGGACTTGGGGAGTAACACCTCGTTCTAAGCACTCACTACCTTGCATCTTAGAATTAATGAACATAGGTTCCTTGTGAGATTTACTTCAACAACTGAGGACTTCATTTATAAATAAGGCCTCTAGACATTTTCAACAAGCTTTTAGGGCTATTGGTTGGCAGAAGATGGTTGTACACTACTTAGTGGTTTAGGTATTGTTCATGTGATGAATTGCCTGTCGTGGATGTCCATATATACAAGAGAGACCATCAAAATCTTCATAAATTTCTAGACATAGTATGTAATAGGTAAATGTGGGGTAGCATCCTAGTATGCGGATACGTGGGGTGTTACATTCCTCTCCTCTCCCCTTCGACCCGACCGAGCCGTTTCCCCTCTAGAGAAGGCGCAATCAGCGACCACTATCCCTCCCCACTAATGACCACAGCAGCCCCACACGAGCCGCCACGTGTAGCCAGGCCAGAGAGAGAGGAGAAGAGGAAGAGGGGAGGAAGAAGAATGGCCTAATTGCTTTTTTCTCTAAAAATTGTTTTTTTTCAAAAGAGCGTGTAAGGGAGGGTGGAAGCTTAGAACAAATCTTAGAGCAAATCCAATGGTCACTAGCATATATAGAATTGTATATATATGTGAAAAATTGCTCACTTTTTTAAATAACACTGTTTCTCAACTTGTCCCACGGAGAAGAAGAGAATCAAATCCAAAAGTTGGGCCCAAATATGCCTATGTATTGAATGGGACAACAATGTGTTTTCACATCAAAACGTGGCCCATTAGTTATTCATGTTTTCTTCTCAACATCATCACGGTCAGCTAATCCTCAGACTTATCGATCCCGAGTTATCGATTAGTCGTTCATGTGGCCCATTAAGAGTAAATTACACCATAGATATATGAAATTATCGATCCCGAGTTTTTGATTAGATCCAAATTCAGAAAATCATGTATTTTTGTACATGAAGTTGTGCTACTGTTTCGATTAGATCCAAAGTGGTATCTAAAGGGAAGTTAATTTAATGACATGGACTGCCATGTCACTTGTCACTTTTCCACATTACCTTCTATTCTCATTATTCTACCTTTTTCTTCTCTCCCCTCTGATTTCAATCTTTCTTCCTAGCTCTCTCTACCTTTTCTTCTTAGCCACCGATGCAAGAAGCACAGAGGTAGGGAAGGAGCTCCATCCAAGCGTCCTATGCGACATCTTATCTTCTTTCATGGGCCTCTCTCTCTCTCTCTCTCTCTGTGTTCCTTTGGCCTCTCCATTGATCAATTTTTGAGGGGTCTGCTTCGGTCCGTCGCTGATATGTGCCTTGATTTGCTCGCCACTCAGATCTACACCTTAATTTTTCTCACTGTCATCCTAACCGTTTAGGAGGCAAGGATTGGGGAGAGAGAGATGGGAGAGTAGAGGTGAGGGTCAAGCCGAGCGACAGCTCATCGGCCGGCAGCGGCACACTAGACCCCTTGGCAAGGCAGTCGTTTCTTCCTCTCCCCTTTTCCTATGCATCTTGGGCACCAAGGAGGTTAGCCTCCACCACAGACAAAAATCGTCATGGCCAAGCTGAGCCACTGCTGACAACCTCCGCCAATGAGGTTGCGCTGTCTCGGTTTGTTGCGCCATGGCCGGGACGGGAGGAAGTTATCTCGTTGGAGGAATTGTCGGGGGGAGAGGAAGGTGTTGTGGTGGTAAGGCCGTGAGTAAATCAGTGCTGCCGCAAGCCGCCACCCATTGGTGCAAAATTGTGGCCTTTCCGAGCAAGTGGGTGGCCGACGAGTGAAGGAGGAGGTGGAGGAGGCTGGCAAGAAGGATGGTGGTGTTGCGGTCAGAAGAGAGGGGAGTAGAGAGAGAAGGGAGGGAGAAGAGAGGAGAGAGGGGATCGGATATAAGAAGAGGGATGACACTTGGGCAATGTGGTCGTGTAGGATGGTGATCAGGAATGCTACGTCATTAAATCGTCCTCGACGTACCAATTTAGACATAATTGAAACAATAACATAATTTCATGTAAAAAATATAATATTTTTTTTATAAAATTTGGACCTTATCGAAAAATTGGAAAAGTTCATGCACCTTGAGTACAATTTACACTTTATTCAACATGTTCCATCTTACCGGAGCTGATTGTAGTGCTATGTAATTAGCACTGACGCATATGTATACGTCAGGTTCACGTCAAATCAAACGTAAGAAAACATTGGCATGCATCACCAGCTACCGACCATACGTCGGAACTCGGAAAGCAGCACACAACGACAAGCTTGCTACTTCTTACGAGACAATAATACATCATTGATCATTCTACCTACACATTTTGCGGCTTATATATCCTGCTATACTACCTGTCAACGATTATTTCAGCTACTACGTACGTCCAATCAACATTTTAACCCTTCTTTTTTCACAAACTATTATATCTCACTTATCTGCAGGCCCGCGCGCGGAAGAAACATTGTGTTTCCATGGCTATAGGAACCAAATGAAATCCCACGAGCGTGATTCGTTGGCCGTTTGTAGCCAGCCAGGTTCGCGCGAGCCAAGCACGGGAGAAACGGCGCTGAACTGCGTTTCCACGCGTGCAGCCTCACGGCAGAAAAATGAACGGAGCTGCACGCGCGCAGCCTGGCCGGCGCTCGCGCGAGCGGGCAACCAATCACCGGCTCTGATACGGTCAACGCATGCACGTAGCCTGGCTCGCCGCGAACAACCAACCAAACACGCCCGTCATGAGAGCATGGACCCATTAAGAACGTGTGATCTCTACGGAGGCCACCATGGTAGGATCCATGAAAGATGGCCTTCCTAGCTCAAAGATCTGAAACTATCTTTAACCATTTTCCCTTTATTTGTTTTCTTCCCTATTTCTGTTTTCTTTATTTTTAACCATCTCCAACAGCACCTCTTCAAAAGGAATGATACAGAAAAAATGAGAGAATCGCTTTCTAAAGAGAATAGAAAAGAGATTTTTTCAAAAAAAAGAAATTAACGGTGAAAGAAATCTGTTAGAGCATCGATGGGACTCTATTGGAGATGGCCTGGTAATATAAACTATCTGTGCTCCCTCAACCCATGTTATCTTCCTGTGGCAACCAGCCATTGGCCAAGGTGAACACGTCGTCAGTGCATTAGGTAGTAGGAACCAATTCCTTTCTTACACGTAACGTGGGGTCATGGGTCTCTCTCTCCTGCACATTGTCCCAAGTGTGCAGCATCCCTTCCCATCCCCATTTCAACTATCTCCAACCATTTTCCCTTCATTTCTCCCTTCTCGTTCTCTTCCCCATATTTATCCTCTTCATTTTTCACCATCTCCAACAACATCCTTTCGAAGAGAATAATATAGAGAAATGAGAGAGAATCACTTTCTAAAGGGAATAAAAAAGAGAATCCCTTCCAGAAAGAAACTGTGAAGAGAATCTGTTGGAGTCACGAAGGGAACGGGATTCTCTTCGTGGCAGGATTGGGGGAAGGGATGGACACGGTTGGAGAAGGTTTTACAAATGTAAAATTTAGTTGATACAAGTTTCAGCTCCAAACTTAACAACGTATTTAGACTATAAATATTTTGTGTGGTGGCTAATTAGATGGACCAAAGTGTGTGCGTGTGTATGTATGTGTGTATATATATATAGCAATGTAAAACCTGTGGCCGGTTTATGAGTACCTGCAGAAAGATCGTTCCCTAGCCAATGTGTTGACCTACCGGGGGAACATGACGCTTGGACATGTGGAAACAGAATCCACTGGAATAGTTGATCGATGTCATGCATGCTCATGGAAACTATCGGAGTCATGATGTGCAAAATGCACGAAGATTCACACGTCCCTATCCTCCTTAACTATTGTAGAGACTGGTCTAAGCTGAACACTTTCGTGTGATCTTGTCAATATAATGTTAGTAGAAATTACTACTACTACGCTGCTTGACCATAAGCCGCTTCTTAATATAGTAATCTCTGGTCTAAATCATAAGCCGCTTGATCGCCAGGTGCATGCATACATAGTAGGCCGGCCAGCTAGCTAGCCCAATGGCAACATCTATCTGCAGTGATCAGTATATATATGGACTGTCCGATCAAGAGTCGTGGACGGTTTAGAGCAATGTGGTGCTTTCCGATCGATGATGGATGGCCAAAAGTCATTGCTAATTGAGTGATTAGTCCGGACAAGAAACCAAAAACGGATGCGGTCAATCGAGAGAACAAAAATATATGAGAAGCTAGCTAGCTAGCTAGCATGACCATCGGTCGACTAGCTAGCTAGGCACCTTCATTTTCAAGAGAATATGTGAGCAAGCTAATATAGCATGCATATATATTCAAGCCGGCCGGCTGGCCAGTTGCCTAACAAGCACCCTCGAGAAGGAACAACCCAATTATAATACCAGTACTGGATCAAATAAATCTGTGTGCCGCACGCACTTATCTCCTGGATTGGTTTTGTGCTGGCTTTCAGTCCATGAACGACTCCGATTTCTAGCTAGTTACGTATAGCCAATCACATGCATGCGCCACGTTGTCGGACCGACCGAAATGATGAACTCTTTGTGCATCTCGTATTAATCTTAAGGATCAACGGCTAGTACGTACAAGCTAAACAGAGTAATATATTATCAACGTAAATAAAATATTACATAACGGGACATAGCCCTAATACAGTAAACACATGATGACACGCAGGCCGCGAGTCAGAGTCTGGCGGAATACAACACATGGGTCCACACAATAGGACACAACAGTACTACTACTATCTCCCCACAGGCATCAAGACTGCAGGAAGGACCCTAGTTTTTCGGAAAGTCCTCGTAGTCCTTAACCTTGTAGTCAACGTCGGCGTCGTCAAACTGCGGATCTTCCACGAGCTATCCCTCGACTGGAGTTTAGAAAGAAAGTGAAAAACAGCAAGGGTGAGTACAATTGTACTCCGCAAGTCAGGAAAAAAAAATGCAGAATGAGGCTTAGTACAAGAGGAGACTTAGAACACTTTGTGAAAATGCCAATTTTCCAAGTTTTCTCCTAAGGTGAGAGAAAAGCAATTTTTGAAAAAGTCTGGGGTGAAACAAAATGTATTTGGCTTGATCTTTCCTTCGTCAAAAGCCATTTGCAATTCTATTTGCAAAACCATTTACTCTCTCTAAAAATCATTTTCTTTTGAAAATAAGAGTCTACCATATGAACACTCACTTCACATGCTCTTAGCTGTGATCATGGTTATCATGATAGTTTTAACTCTGCAGAACGGTACACTTTACCCTTAGGAGATTACACACCGGGGTGTGAATCCCAAAGCCGTTTGGGTTATAAGCCCTAATAGCACTTGCTTCGTGAGTCATCCCTGGGTACTCTGTGGGGGATCGGCCCACGACCCTAGTCCTCACGTTGTATAGGTAGGCCAAAGAAACACCATCTAAGATGAACATTGAAACATCATCCATGCCTGTACAACTCAGAAGTCTACGAAGGGCATCTCCACCAGTAAGTTGTTATTAGAATCAAAGCTTAATAGGCCAAGTCCGTCCCATAACGGAACCCAAGGCTGTATTATAAGGCTTAGTTCGTAGATTCATTGGATGAACAGTCCTTAAACTAGGGAGAGGTATCAACATGAATCCGAAACCGTGCATACCTTGCACCATACCGTCAACCGGGTCCTTCCTAATCAGAACATTTAAGGGAAGGACAAAAAATATCCCAATCCCGGCATTCTTCCCAATACCTCATTTTACCGAAAACTCCTTTACAAACATTGCAATAACATACCAACCGTAGCATTTAATCAGCATGAAGCATTTTTATCCTATTCCAAGGGTAAGCATGACATCGAGGTATTTTACATTTAATCCTTTGGTGCAAGATTATTAAGGTGTAAAAATCCTTTTATATTTTCCGGTCGTAGCTAACATTAGCAACTACTCATTTTAAAGATAGCATGCAAATTTAAAAATTCTATAAATTTCTTTAAATCAGACAATGGTTCATTCAACATGCGTCAAGGGGACTTGCCTTACTCGTACTCCAGGTACGGGTAGTCGTCTCCAACAGCGGGTTCCACGAACTCCTCGAATCCTATCCTCGCACACGACAACACACCAAGCAATCATAACTCAAAAACTTTTTGTGAATATTTTTTCAAAATTTTACAGAGTAGAAATATAAGGGTTTTGTATTTTTATGAATTCCTTTTATAGCCCCTAGAGAGCTACTGGATTTTTAAATACATTTGTTCCTACTAGAGTGTGAAGTTCAATATTTTTCCTAAGTCAAAAAACACATCTAGTATTTTACAGAATTTTTCTAGAATTTTTGGAAGTCATTTACTATTTTTAATAAATCTATTTGTATTTACTGGTTTTCTAAATTAGCAAAAGACTAGAAAATACTCCAGTCCAATACTGGGCTCGGCCCAATATCGTGCGGAGCCCACGCGGCGCGTGGCCTGGCAGATGCACTGCGGTGCGTAGGCGCTAGTGTATAGATAAAGCGTACTCCAGGGAGTATGTTTCCACTCAAACTGATGGGTGGGTCCTCTGGTCCCACCTGTCAGCGATGGCTACGCGCTGCATGATTTAATCCTCCGGTTAAACCTAGCGGGTTTGACGCGTCAGTGACACATCAGTGGCTAACAGCCGATTAACAGCTAACTACGTAGGCCTACCGGTCAGCTACTCAACCGGAGGAACGTGATGCCAATCGGCGTCATCTTCGTCATCCTCCGGTCGGGCGTGACCGGGCGGGGAAGAACAACGGTGCGCCGGTGACTCGGGCCATCATGGCCAGTGAACACCGAGGATTGGGTAATAGGCTCTATGGCGATCCTACGAGAAGCGACGGCGTCGCCGGAGATGGCCTATCTCGGCGGTGCGACGAAGGGAGGCAGCGATGATCATGGCTCATCGTAGCGTTGACCCACCCGAGGCTACTGGCTACGCGCGGAAGGCGCCTAAGCTTTGGGAGAGTGCCAGGAGGATACCCGCAACGACGACAAGGACTAGGAAGGGTCGGATCGTCCTAGCATCATGGAGGTCGGCAGCGGTTAGAACAGAGGTCTCGTTTGCCGGCTGCCGCAAGCTCCGGCTAGTCCTAGACCAAAATAGGGGCATGGGGGTGAGTGCGAGGTTCCGGGGTTGCTCCCAGAGCAAGGAATCGGGACGGAACTTACCGACGGTGACGGAATCGGAAGGGGACGGTTTTAGGTCGGCAGCGCTTCACGGGCATTCCGGCGAGCTGCAGAGGAAGGGAATCCGATTAGAGGGAGGGTGGTGAAGGAAATAGGTAGAGCTCTCTGCTGAGCTCGAGATTGAGCTAAATGGCTCACCACAGAGCGTGGGATGCAGAGCTGGAGTGCAGCGGCGAACTTGGCAGAAAAGGAAAATTGTGGGGGAGGGGCGATTCAGGCTTTAAACAGCTTGGGGAGAGGTAGGGGGCACGGGCGGCAGTCCGGGAAGCTAACCCGCGGGTCCAAGCCGTCATTGAGGAACGCGAGCCGCGATGCCGGCCAGCAAGGCAACAACATTGTGGCTTGTCGCTAGGTGGGTGAACGGCTGGCCTAGCTAGAGATTGGTTGAGGAGTTATGGCAGCAGCGACTAGGTGTTGAAGATGGTGTCGTGCCGTGTCGCGCGGCGTCATGCCGCCTCGGAAAGGATTGGCTGAGACGACGGCGCGGCACGCGCAGCGTGGTGCGAGGCAGCGAGGCATGGCGTGACAGTCACCAAGGGGAGCAGGGGAGTGAGGACGTGGTCGCGTCGGTACGATCGTGCGTATGCGCGACTGTCGGTCTGTCACAAGTACGATGAGGTGAGTACAGCGTGCTCGGCATGTACGTGAACAGGCGGGCGCGGCGAAAGCGGAGGCGAGACAAAGAAGAGAAGGGAGACAAGGCGGGCGCGGCCAGTCTAGGCTACTCACACGGCGTGGCTAGGCTAGGTCGGGCGAGGAGGCGACCCAAGAGGGTGAGAGCGAGGGAGAGGAGGGGGAATGGTGGCTGGGCTGGGGGCGCGGTAGGTGGCCTGCGAGCGAGGCGTGAGTTTACTTATTATTTAAAATTTTCTTGTTATTTGAAATTTTGCAAAATTAAAATCCTTAGGTTTTAACCATTACTTGATTTTAATAATTCATTTTCTTAAAATTCTAAAATTAAAACAGTCCAAGTTTTATTTACTTAATAAAAATTAGAGTGTTACACGTATGCACGTACGTACCCTATATACTGTCTAGTCTGTGTATATACATACGAGCATGCATTTCTTTCCGCTCGTATTGCGCCGTCGGCACCGACTTTCCGCCTCCTTGTCCTTCTTGCCGGTGAGACTGATGCAGGAGGTGGTGTAGGTCTATGTTTCTATTTATGTAATTTCTTTGGTGATTGTTCGTTGCATTTTGATGTATGTTTGTGCTATTTTCTATGTTCCTTGTTGTATGAGGTTAGACTGCGCATACAACTTGTTCTAAAATCTAAACTGCTCATCAGCTAGTGTTTCTAAAGCCAAATAGTTTGACTTCTCAACCATGTTTCTTGAAAATCTCTTCTTAAAACTCTTAAAAACAAGTTAAATCAAGCAGACCGGCTTTTTAAAGCTGTTTCTATAGGCTCTCGTAGTTAAGCTTTCAACAATTCAGTAATTCATCTCAGCTCTTAGAACAGGCTAATGTGAGATGACTCAGTTGGTTGCGGATATTTTCAGCAATTTTTTTAGTGAAGACTCGTTAACTTATTTACTTCAAATATTTGTTTAAAATTGTTGGAAGGAAATTTACCGAATATTTTTTTAAAAAAAACATCAGGAAAATCGGTGCTACCGAATCTGCCTCTTGATAAAATTTTCAACAGGTTATCATAAACCTGGAACTGGTCCTGGCTTTTTTTCGTTTATGTTTGTTGTATTTTCCCTTTTTCCTTTACTCATGTACTTTTAAATGTTCTTTTCTATTTTATTTCAAAGGCATCTCAAACATTTTTCAACTAAAAGACTACCAAACATCAAAATTTTCAGCCATTTATCCCTGCAGCCTAATCATTTTAACCGAGAAAATCTAGAAAAGCCAGAGCTCTTCTAAACAGGGTAAAGTAAAGCGATAGTTGACTACATATAGAACATGTTCTGCGTAGTTTTGTTTAGTTAGTTGATTATCCTTTTGAATGCTTTCATTTTTCATACCGTTTTTTCTCGAAAATCTTAGTTATAAGATAAACATTTTTCATCAATTTTAGGTTTTCGAAGCTACTAATCAAAACAATCAAACTTTAGTTGCAACAGATAATTAGATAATTTCAGCGCTTAAGAACATCCTCTGGACCCATCACCACCATCAGCCTGCAGGTGTGCTTAACAACCTTCCGCTGATGCGGCGGTGTACAAATTTCCGAAGCAGCTTGCAATAGTGACTTGATCATTAGAGATCATCGAGACCAAAGATTCTAAGACCCGTTCGTTTTACATATATATAATCACTACAGGAATCACGTGCAAAACCGACTAGGACAACCTCTCTCGACGGCCAAAAAAGGCCGTCGATTATGAGAATATGTCTCGACGATCACGAATATGAGTATAATAATCTCTATTGATGGCTCGAAATCTTGCTGTCGAGATAGGGTCAGTGAGCGCTCACGGGCGCTCATGGGTGCCCGGCCAAGGAGACGGCGTTATACTCTCTCGACGGCTTACTATTAGCCATCGAGAATATTTGAGCGCGAAAATGAAATTTCGGCCTGCTCAGTGGCGTGCTAGGGATCTCTATCGATGGCTAAGAATAAGCCGTCGAGTAACTGAAGTATCTCGACGGCCAGAAGCAAGCCGTCGAGTACCTCTATTTTTTTTCTTTTTTCTAATTTTTTTCAAATGCATAAATATAGTAATATGAATTACAATCATGAAATTTGTCATTGTAATATTTATTAAATTAGTTCTTACCGTTATAATCAATTTCTCAATTTTTCCGACCATGAGTACTAAAAACAAATTTAAATATATTATCTGATGATGGCCATCGTTTTACATTAATAATAAATATTTGGATTGTGCAAAATTTAAAGAAAAATAAAAGTATCGAACACTTCGCCGTGTAGATTTTGATCAGCCGTATAGTGCAGTGGTGGGATAGAACCGACAAAACTACCGATCATTATTTTTGAATATCTCTATACAGTAAAGCGTATCGATAACTCGATTAGGACGATTACATGGGAACCCGTAGGTCTGAATATCAAAATTTTTTAAAACTTTTGTGAGCATGCTAAATCATATATGGAGCAATATAATCGAAGGTTACAATCAATATCACCAGTATAATTTTTTACAAAAAAATTAAAAGAGCCGAGGTTGACCACCGTTTGCCTAAGAAAGGGGTGTCGTCAAGCAAGAGGTCTTTCTCGACGGCTTATTCAGAAACTGTCGATACAAAGAGGCCTCTATCGACGGTTGTCAATGATTGCCGTCAAGACAAATGTCTCTTGACGGCCAGTGGCAAAAAGGCCCTCAGGAGAATAAAGGGCTTCTCTTGACGGTACACGCCTGGCCGTCGATAAAGACCCCATTGTGGCATTGCCTAGAGAGGCTTTTATCGACGGCTATAGTTAGGTCGTCGATAGAGGTAGACCATGGCCGTGCCCTAGATAGGTTTCTCTCGACGGTATATTTCTAGCCGTCGAGAGAGGTGGGCCAAGCCCTCTCGACGGCCCATGGTAAGCCGTCGAGAGAGCATGATCGTTGGTCCTGTCGTAGAGGGCCACTCTCTACGGCTTATATCAGCCATTGAGAGAACTGGGCCATTGGCCATGCCCTAGAGAGACGTCTCTCAATGGCCTATAGTAAACCGTCGAGAGAGATATGTTTTTTTGAACCCGCGAGGGCTCGGGACTTGGGCATGTTCCCCAAGTCCCGAGCCCCAGCCGCCGTCGCCCGCCCCGGCCCCTCTCACCACCATCGTCCGCCGCCGCCTACGCCGCTACCATCCCTCGGCCCGTCTCGCACCGCCCCGCCTCTCGCGCCGGTGGTGGCCTGCCCCATTGTCTCGCCTAGCTCCCCATCACCTGCTCGCCGTCGCCGCCGCCGCCGTCCTCGGCCGTCTCGGCGCTAACGCCCGCCTCCTCGGCCGGTGTCGCCCGGCTTGGTGCCGCCAGCCAAGCCCCGTCGCCTGGGCAGTGTCGCCGGCCGTCGCCATACTGGTGTCGACCAGCTTCCACCTACCGGCGTAGCCGCCTCCCGACCCGGTGTCGCCCGACCGGTGTTGCCACTGCCTCCCGGCGCCGTCCTTGCCTCTCCGGCTCTGCCCTTCCCCGGCCCTGCCCGTCCCCGACGCCAACAGGACCTCCACAGGTATTTTGTAAATTTTTTTTAAAATTTATGACATAGTGTCGACGGCAGGCACACCGTCAAGATTTAGGGTTTGGATTAGAATTAGGATTAGTAGTATAATTAGTTAAAAACAATAGTAATTAGTAGAAAAAAGAAATAGTAGTAATTAGTAGAAATTAGCAATAGTTAATAGAAAATAAAAGTAATTAGTAGAAATTAAAAGAAAATAGTAGTAATTAGTAGAAACTATCAGTAGTTTGTACAAAATAATAGTAATTAGTAAAAATGAAAAGAAAATAGTTGCAATTAATAGAAATTAGTAGAAATTAATAGCAATTAGTAGAAATTTGTAGAAAATAGTGGTAATTAGTAGAAATTTTTAGAAATTAGTAGTAATTAGTTGGAATTAGTACAAATTAGTAGTAATTAGTATTAAGTAAAAGAAAATAGTAGAAATTACTAGTAATTTGTAGAAATTAAAAGAAATTGACCTCTGCCCCGTGCAGACGGCTTTTGAGTCAAATCGTAGCTTTGAGTCAACTCTTTGAACTCCTTTTCGCATCTGTATGGCCGAACGTTTTGATAGTGAACACCATGTTGCCTCATAGCGTTCGGCCCCAGCGGATGCTAGACTGAACCTGATGACGTCGAACCGTCAATCGACGATCCTCTCAATGTCGATTCAAATTACTTCTAATGCATAGTACATTTGCCCTTAAATTTATTTATACATCTGCTTGAATTATTTGAATGTATTACTAACTTTCCATTAATGTGCAGGATGAATTAACGTCGCTTCGTCAGCCCCCGCCAAGAGGAGGAGATCGACGAGGGAGGAGGAGTCGCAGGGTTTCGGACAGGACGACACCCAGGAGGACTCTGGCTAGGAGTTGGTGCCCACTCAAGGGTTCGGGGACGACCAGGCGAGTGGGTCTCAGGCCCCTAGGAAGAAGAGGGGCCAGAACAAGGTTCCCAAGACACCCACGGATGCTAGCTCGAGGATCCCCATCCATATCGATGGGGACAGGTATGTTTTATCGCTTTGCTTCAACCTCGTATATTTTAATTTTTCCAATGTAAAATTGCTAACATTCGTTCTATTTCTGTAGCAATATGTCGACGGTAGATGCTTCGCTGAGGATGCAGCCGGGCTGCACACTGGGGAGGCTCATCCGCCAGTTTTACCTTCATGGTGAACGTGGGCGACGTCACCAAGCCAGCGTATAGCTGGGACGACTACAAGCTTGCCCCCATGGGGACTCGACCGCCCCGCCCAGTGCGTTCGAGAGTTCTAGGTAAGTCTATCTAACCTGGTTTGCTTTCTGAATTTGTGATCATGATGCTAATCCCCTTGGTTTGTAAAATCTCAGCTCAGGTACCGTCCCTAGGCGGGGTTGACAGAGGCGGATTTTGAGCCTATCCTGGACAGGAATGCGAAGCAGAAAGTCCAGGACCTGATGTCCGGTGCTAGTGTCACGGCAGTCGAGGAGTACCACAGGTAAGAAACTATCCCTATAATCCTTGTAAAATGGTATTTACTATTTCTACAATAGCGAACTGTTCCTACATTTCAAGAGAGAGTATGGAGAGCGGATCACCACCTCCGAGGCCCGTGGGATCTACCTCGACGCGGTCGACTACGCGGGGGTGCCTCCTGAGTGGGCCACGAACCACCCGAAGGCATGGAGCGCTCTTGGCAGCAAGCGGGCCAGCCAGGAGTTCTGGGACAAGTCCGCGAAGGCCAAGCACAACCAGGTCTCCAAGGACTACAAGAAGAGCACAGGAAAGTGGTCCATTCCCCAGCTGGCCAAGAAGCTGGTAAGCTCTGATTTTTCCTTTACTTTTAAATTTTTTGGCTAGCTAACTTGTCTTTCCCTTCTTACATATGCTAAAGACAGGGACCTGCCCCCGGCGTGTTTGAGCTGTGGAAGCGGGCCCACACACCGAAGACTAGGCCCGGCACCCAGCCCGAGATGGACCGCCTCACGCAAGAGAAAATGGTAAGTGCTAAACAATACTTTTATCTTTCACAGATTTGTAGTTTTATTTAGTCTAACTCGAAATAACACAGGATCACTACCGGGAGGCCTACACTCAAGTGCATGGCCCGGACAGCTTCCAAGAGGATGCCTCCCTCAACCCAGTAGTGATCCACCAGCACATAGGGGGCAAGGCGCACGGTAGGCTGGCGATCGGAGGGGACCACCTTAGGTGAGCTAATTACTATATACAATGTCAATTTTTTTTTGAAAACATTGATTTTGTGAACTAACCACGGTCCTTATTTGTAGGTCGGAGTCCTACATGCCCGAGGTCCGAGCCTCTCAGAGCGCCACTGAGAGTCGGTGCGAGTTCAAGGCCCGCATCCTCAGGGAGAGGAAGCAGGAGAGAAGGCAGAGGGAGGAGGAGAGGAAGCTGGAGAGGAGGGAGCGCCAGCAGATGATGGAGGCGTTCTAGGCGAGCCTCAGGTCTGCGGAGAAGGACCGGCGACAGGAGCGCGAGGAGTTCCACGCTAGGCTCCTAGCATTGGAGGCAACAGCGAGACTTGGCGGGGTAAAACACTATCCACCTCATTTCCTTTCTTTCAAATCTATATGTTTTTAACTAATGCGTCGCGCATGTGTAGGTCTCGTCAAGCGGGTATAGGGGTCGTCCCCCCTCTCTTCCGCCTGCTAGTTCTAGATTAGCGGCTCCAGCTCCGGCTCGGCACAATGATGCCCAGGACGACGACGATGATGGGTCTGGGAGCCAGCCGATAGACCTGGTATCACGTTTGTTTCACTTCGACCCGCCATCCTGTCCTTGAGTGGTACCGTGGATGTGATATATGAGACTTGTGTAATATATTACATGATTTTAGTTCAAATTGTGTTTTTAATTTTGAAACTGTGAATGTTATATATTCTATTATTCTAGTTTGAAATTGTCATTATAGATGCATTTGTATGAGATGTGGGGATAATTATATATATGCGGGGGTGTTTTGGGTATGCAGGTGCAACAGTTGCTGCTAGGGTAGTAGCAACTGCTAAATTAGATTTTTTTTAAAAGCTAGTTACCTGGCTGTTTTTTTTTTTTGCTGGAAGTAAAGTATTCTCGACGGCTATGTATAATCCGTCGAGAAAAGGGGGTTACAAGAATCCCCCGGTACACAAGCACTCTCGACGGCTACCTACAATCGTCGATAGAGATCAAGAGGGCCACGTGGGCCAGAGGACCGCTCTCGACGGTCCTGTAGCCATCGATATACGGTAGGACGGCCACGTCACCCAGCGTTGGACGTCACCTCTTCTCGAAAGGTGGAGTCGGAGCCATGAACCGGCCAAACGACCATCCGCCCAACTGACTCGACGACATATTGTCCAGCCGTCGAGAGAAGTTTTCTCGACGGCCGAGCCGTCAATACAATGCACCTCTCCCGACCGGGCTAGCCCGAAGGCCATTTCTCGATGGCCGGCCGTCGAGAAATGTTAATATCGACAGTTCGGTGCCTTTTCTCAATGGTTTCAGCCATCGAGAAATCGCGCCTTTCGGAGCCGGTAGGTAGGCTGGCCGGTTAATTAGTCGTCACGCATGATCGAAAACGATGCTTCAGTCCAAGCACACCACAAGAAGAAGCAACACATGCAATGTAGCTAAGTAGCTAGCTAACCTTATTTATACCTCACAACTCTTGTACTTCACTACTTCCCTTTCAGTTAGTACTTAGTAGCAGCTCATCACACTTGGAATTTATTTTGCTGTATTTGTAGTAGAATTATTGTGAGTGTTGCGTCGATGGGGAGGGCGCCGTGCTGCGACAAGGCGGCGGTGAAGCGGGGGCCGTGGTCGGCGGAGGAGGACGCGCGCCTCCGGTCCTACATCCACCAGCACGGCACCGGCGGCAACTGGATCGCGCTGCCGCGGAAGGTGGGCCTGCGGCGGTGCGGCAAGAGCTGCCGCCTCCGGTGGCTCAACTACCTCCGCCCCGACATCCGGCACGGCGGCTTCTCCGAGGAGGAGGACCGCGTCATCTGCGGCCTCTACGCCGCCGTCGGCAGCCGGTGGTCCCTCATCGCCGCGCAGCTGGCCGGGAGGACCGACAACGACGTCAAGAACTACTGGAACACCCGCCTCAAGAAAAAGCTCCTCGGTGCCGTCGCCAACGCCGGCAACGGCAAGCCGCCGCCGCTGCAGCTGCATGGTCACCATTACGCTGCAAGTGTCAGCAATGCAGCAATATATCTAACGCCACCTCTACCGTCTTCGATCAGCCAACCGCACGGTACAATTGGTAGCACCGGCGTCCGAGCCGGAGAAGAAGACGGAGGAAGCATAGGCATGGCATCAAACACGAATGCCGCCGCCGTCGCAGGCCAAGGCTACGATGCTTTCGCTGCCGGTGAGCCCGCAGCCTGTGCGAGCTACCCGTGCGCAACGACGGCGGGGACGGAGCTCGACGAGATCTTCCGTTCGATCGGCAGCACGAGCGGCGGCGGCGATCTCTCTCAGTGCTCGGAGTCGGAGGCGCTGCTCAACTGGTGCGAACCAGGTGAAGATGGCATGCCCTACATGTGATGTATAATGCATGCGACATACCTACGTATGAGATTGATGTTGATTGTCTTTTCTGGTGGTTTTCTTGGTTTTGTTCGACGTGGCAACGTGACATGCATGCTCATTGTCCAGCAAGCTTAACTATTGAGTAATTAATAACACTTTATTGTTCTGGAGCTTATACATGGTTGGTTTGATTTTTGTGAGATTTCTTGTACAGCAGTGAAAGACGAGGTTAATTTGCTATTATCTGTTGGACGCAATATTCTTCTAAATTAAGACATGGATTCCGAGGCACGGTTTGAAGCCTATGAACCATACGTTAATTAGGAGGATTCATTTGAGATCTTTTTTTTCCTCTCTAGGATTTTTATCTAGTGGCCTATGGCAATCTTTATCTTAGATATTAGGTGGTTGAAATGCTAATAAAAAAAAACATCGCTGCATCTTTGTTGGTTGACTCGTTGCAATTTTGACTTGTTTTGTGTACGTATGGTTTGTTGAGAGATCAAATCATGCATCCACAACCATCAGTGATTACGTGACTGTTGCTTCAGTCACCCAAAAGATTAGCCGCATATTTTTTAGGACTTCCTACAATTTATGGCTTATTGTTGCTTCCAAAAGCTAATCGCTTTCGCTTATTGAACCCCTTTCTCTGAATTCTAGAGATCTCAAAAACAAGTGAAATAAAGTAGGCTGGTTTCTACAAACGCTGGAAGTTCAATTTGTTAATTTCAGCAAATAAGTTGAGCTAACGAGAATCCAATCCACATATGTATCAGCAATTCAGCACTTCGACATGAACGTTTTAAGTTCAGAGAGAATCTTCAGTCATAGTTTCCCTACACATGGTTGTGCTGCTCTGCTGGCTGCTACATTTTGGGAAATAATTAATAAGCCATTTCCATGTAAGTACCTACATTGAAAGATCGATCACCTTGATTTACTAGATGTCATCAACAAGGACCTGGTGACCTCTGGAAACTTCATCAACTTGGCAACTGCTGAGTCGTCCAGAAAGTCTTTAAGTTCTTTAGTGTAGAGGTCACCACTGACATCAAGACTATCCCCTACACCTGAAGTCATGCATGTCTATGCTTCTGTGTGGTTCTACTTGTATGGAGATGCACCATTGTCAAGATCAAACAGTCTCCAAGTCCAAATCCAGCATAGCAGCCTGAGAAAACCGGAGCTGTAGCTACTCCAACCGTCCAAGTAATATGTGGAAGATACAATATCACAATACAAACACCATACATCTATTGACATAAAACTTATGTATGCATTCTGTAAATGCTCTGCATGAATGTTACAGATCCAATCTCTTAAAACCATGCTTTCAGGGGGAGAGCAAAACAGTTGCTGGTGAATTCCCCTGCATGACTCGGACCCTTGTTGCATGCACTGGCACAATTAGCAGTAACAGCATCTCCAGCAGGAGTATAAAAACACCGTTTATTTGACTTTATAGGTACAGAGTCTATTGAAGAAAAGAAATCTTTTAAAATACAATGTAAAGTATGAAGGAATTTTAAAAAAGTGTCATACAGTTTGTAGAGAATAGTGTTATAAAGGAGAAATTTAAAGTTTCTGCTATAGATGCTTAATCTAAGAAAGGGAACACCACTAGAGGCAAAATAAAGTATTTGCTGAAATCAGCAAGCCCTAGATTTCTGTGAGGCACTGCAAGAATACAAAAGAAAAATCCCCAGAGAGATTTTGATGACGAGACTGATGGTGGCTGTAAAGTTTGGTGGGGGAATATGCTTTCCCCAACAGCCCGAGATATGGTGGATAGCAGCCCAATGCTAAATGTCAAGAAGTGCCACCAAATACAAAATGAAGGCACATGCTTCTCAAACAAAGGTGCACACCATGCAGGACAGGAGCTAAGCATCCACGCATGAAACCCCAGTTTTACATGCTTAAAGCTATGATAGCTCACAACACCAATTAGTATAATACTATAATCTTCAATACTTCATGGAATTGAACTGATAAAACAGTGATCCATGGAAAGATAAAGCTGCCAACTGATAGTTTAGAGGGTCTAAACTCTAAAGTAGGCAAGGGCAACCAAAGAAGCGAGTGGAGAAGAGCAACATCCCATGTACGGACCACTTTGCCCAACATGAGAATTTCATACAAGAAAACTATTGAGGATTACATCACTGTATGCAAGGCTAAGGCTGGACTGTTAACAACTAACATGACCTGGAATCACTAACTCGATTAACCAAACAAATTTAAAACCAAAATTTCACTCCAGCAATCATGATGGTACGCTCCCTTTGATTTCTATCTTAACCTGCTTTTCTTACCTTGTATGTGGTTGTACATTTACATGACAGGGTTAGTGGCTAATTATTGTCCAATGCTCTAATCTGACAAACCTCTTTTCTGCAATCTGATAAGAAAAGTAATCGATCTCACAGCATGCTGCAGACGGCTAACTGGGAGTCCTTTCAGTGTTGGGTGGGACAAATCTCTTCTGGGTTCCTCACGGGTTTCTTTGCCATTGGACTCACCCGAGCTACAACCTTGGTCCTCATCCTTCCCAACCGTCTGAATTTTCTCCAAAGGTATGTCTTCAGTGTCAGGGAACTGGCAATAAGCAGAATGAAGTTGGTGGTGGATTTCATCCATTCTTCCTGACCGTTCATCTTCCCTATCCATGTCAATTAAATCCTGCACAACCAGAACGCAGTAATAAATAACACAAGAGATCAGCTCACCTAGGTTCATCACAGTAGGCTATTATGGAACTAATACTAACCTGTGCTGGAAAAGTGTTGAATAATGGGAGAAGTCGGTTTCTGCAATACTGGTTGAATAAAAGAGTAAGGATGATAAGAGGTATGGTGAAGCCTGCAGCTACTGGTGATTCTTTAATGCCAAATACACCAAGGCAGATGATCTGGGTAAGCGCGAGAGAGAATATCACTGTGTTGTGCGCTATTGGCCAATACAAACCACCTGTGTCATATCTTGTACGGTAAACATTGAGCAACTGAAAACAACATAAAAATCATGTTATTAAGATGTAGAACTAAATCAACTAATATGATTTAAGGTTAAAAAATAAAAAAAAAGTATTTTACCAAATATTCTTTGATAGGAACATGCACTTCATTTACCAATTTTAATTGCATATAACAGGGTCAGCTACTAGACAGATATCATGTTCACCTATATATTGCAACATAATAATGACGATTGATGAAAATATTCATTTTGACATATTTATGGATAAAATTACAGTTATGAGTTCCCAGACAAAACACCATTTCTAGGCTCTCACCTGATTGCGGTATACCACATAACCAAGGAAAAAGTACACCAGCAGAAAAGGTAAGATCAGAGGTGCTAGTACAGAGCACGTGAAGCCCAATAGTCCAAACAGCATAACTTTTGGTACTTCTGTGTGATAGGGGAACGAGGGCACGAATTCTGTATCTTCTCTCATTCTCAGAATATATTTCCTTATAAAGTTCCATATCAGACCAAAGAGCTGCATAACTTCAGAAGATAAACTAGCCCATCCTGAAGTCAGAACATAGGTGATGAAGAAGGTAGCCTGAAATAGACATAAATGTACAGATTCTCAGGGAAAAGTTAGAAGAAAAATTAAAGAAAGGACAAATATATTATCTTTCATCATGCAAAAAGCCTTTGTTTGTGAATTTTGAATTATTGATTTTTCTGCAGCACGACGACAAAAAAAGAACTTTGATATGATTTACCTGCCCAGGTACAGCTTTAGCAAGCTGGACAGGAATGTCCTTTGGGCTTGATAACACATTGAGTTGGCTTATGACAGTACCAGATAATACATTAACAAAGAATACGTTCCAAACTGTGAAGTACAAAACTTTGCAGCAAGCACTCCTCTTCCTTTCACTGTGTGATGTAGGCCCCTCTAATGTAGAAAATAGTATCATTATTGGAGCAACCGTGTATAGAAATATTTGCAGTATAACACTGGGAAGGTATCCAGTTACTAGCTGGATCATGAATTTCCTGCACATGGACGAGTAGTTAATACACACCACATACAAATGAGCAAAGGGCCACATTTCTATGTTGAACGGTGCCTCAACAACACCAAGCACAAGACATGTGAAACTATGTTCCTTTACGTACTGACTGGACTAACTTCAAAGTATGTCAATCAGTATAAGTGTTTAACAATAGGATATACTGTTTTAGTTCTGGATGGTATGTGGTGCAAACTACAGCTGAGCAAAGAGCCACATTTCTATGTTAAACGGTGCCTCAACAACACCAAGCACAAGACATGTGAAACTATGTCCCTTTACGTATTGACTGGACTAACTTCAAAGTATGTTAATCAGTATAAGTTTTAACAATTGGATACATTGTTTTAGTTCTAGATGGTATGTGGTGCAAACTACAGCCAGGCTGTTCTCTTCAGCTTATCTTCTTATTTGTTTCTAAGCTAAACTTCGAGAGCTTTTTAGAGGTAGTTTGGAAAATCTGATCCGCTTCGTTTGACTTGTTTCTGAGAGCCATAGTTTCGAGATAGAAAAAAAAAAGGACTTCAAAAGCCAAAGCGTTTGGAGTTTTAATTCGGAGATAAGTAGATAAGATAAGTAAATAAGCTAAAGAGAACAACCCTACATGGCACTAGATACAAATATAAATTTTCTACTAACCAGTATAACATAGATACCTACTTCTTCAATATCCCCTTCAGGAAAGGAAGCTTCTGCTGCAACTGCTCTAGCTGAGTTAATCCTTGTATAAATGTCACCGGTATCAGAAATAAGAACATAAAAACAATAGAACCCAGGAGCGTAGCTATTCGGCGAATCCAAAGCTGCTCAAAGGGTAGCCAAAGATTTGACCAATACACATCTTCTGGTTCTGGAGCTAGATTAGTAACCCATTTCATAGGGTTAGATGTTTGGAGTATTTTCGATGAAACAAGTGAAGCATACCGAGTTTTGAAAAATACAAAAGCAGCTGCACATTCCTGTGAATAATTCCAAAAATAAAGTCACTAACTTGTACCGACTAACAGATGAATTTAGTAAAAGAACCAATATATGCAACAATGTAAGTAGAACCTCATCGTCATCTATGTTCAAGCTGGAATCGTTCTGGTCAGCTTTTCCCTTGTTCTGCTCAAACTTGGTGCGTAACAATTGGAAAGAATTCGAAGAGGCTCCACAAAGGCAACATCTGTATGTAATTGCTCTGCAGCTCTGATCGACAGTGGTGTCCTTAAAATGTTTGAATTTCCTATACGCCTTCTTTGCACCAGTCTGTCAGAGGATGAAATAGATTTATGCCAAAAACAGAGAACAAAATATAAAGCTGCAGTTTAAAATTTATACTTTACCACTTGATGGAAAAGGCAGAAAAGAAAAAAAATGCATGGAAAGGAATGCGCAATATTTTAAATAGGGTTTTATTTTGGTTGATCTAATTATCTATCGTAGTGATTATCCAACTATGAGAAAAGTAAGCATACAATTAATAATCTTATATCATAACAACTATCAGCAGTATTACATCCCCCCAAACACCACAAAAAAAAACAATTAGAGATGTTCTTCATTACAAAATATGCTCAGCAAATTTTATATGACCTGTGCTTTTGCGCATTGCTTACCATTATCTTCTGAATTTTCCCAACTTTGTAAACAACTTGATGGAATAGATAACTTGATGCATGATACTTGGTGAAAAAATCATCAATAGCATTGCTGCATGATTCTTTACTTGTCTTTGGTATCCCGCGAACGAGGACAGCAAAATGGCTTGGATTGGGTGTTGCACGTGTAAGATGAAGCAACCTCAGCCTAGCAATGTGTTTGTACTCCTAAAAGACCAGGTAGGAAAATAACATCAAATTTGTTCCTAGATATAAAGAACATTTCGGTAATGCCTATAGGCAAAAGACTTACAAGATAAAGGAGAATGCAAGCTACTCCGGATATTATATACAGGGCTACACAATGGACCCAAAGCCTGCAATGCAATAAATCAGCAACATGAAAGCATGTACATTAAAAAAAGTTGGTCAGCTCACCATCTTGATCTCAATTGCACATTTCCGATTGTAAAGATATCCAACGATGCTGACGGAATCCGAACATGACGTATATCTCGTCCAAAATAATTCAGTGGAAGAATTCCAAAAACACACAGAAGGGCAGCTAGGGAGAAGATGCGTATGCTGTTGAAAAACAAATGTATTAGCATGAAAATTTGTTTTTGAGATTAAATAAATAGAGAAAAAAGAAATCTAAATAAATTTCTAGAAAATAAGACAAGATGTACAATTGCGCGTGACAGACTGACAGCATTTCAAGCAGTTCTGTTTTTTGATGCAGCTGTCACAGCTATACGTTCTACTTCTCATGCATATGCCATATAGGTGTTAACTCAGCAATCAAATAGACAAATATTACTTCTACTGGAAGTATGGAACCAACATAATAATAGAAAGGGATGCATAGAGTTAAAAACGGAGTCCTGCATTACTTGAATACAAGAATTCTATTGAAAACCACAGCATCCAGGCCAGCAGCAGCCAGGATTTCTTCCTCAGTACACTGAAGCGCCTTCACTATCCAGCCAGTGGATGGAACAAATCTCTCCAAGATAAAAGCCTCTCGGAGGTGATTATGCTCCTCGGCGATCCTCCGGCCAAAGTAGACCCTGACATTAGCCGGCTGCTTTCTCAGAACAGAATAGAGCGACAGGAAAAGAACGCAGAGGCCAATGTTGATGCCCGCGGAGGTCAGAAGCGCGCTGATTTTCATCGATCCCTATCCGAAGCACAACACACCCTTATGTCATTGAAATGCAGACGGAAACATCATACATCCTTCCTCGGTATCCTCAGCACCTGCAAGAAGAGGAAGAGATTACTACAATACATTGACATATCACATATGAATAGCTTGTATATGTGGGGGAACTAGTCCCCATCACAAAAATAAGTGTATCACAAAGGTAACCAGTTGTTGCATCAGATTTGAAGGTGAAGCTGATTTGTCAGCTGTGAAGGTGCAACAGGACACTGGGAACTTGAGCAGAGTAAAAATAATTAAGTAAACATAGTATACTCCGAGGCCATGTGTCCAAATCGGCCGTGTTTATATTCTATCAAGCAAACATGATTGTGAGAGCATCAGCCGTCAACATCGTTAACTGGAGCCGAGCGAATCCAAGCTGTCTAGTTCGCTTATTAGCAGGTAGATTAGATTCTATTCGATTGGATGATGGGAATCATCAGCTTGGCGTGCGAGCATCAGCAACACTAGAGTACCACGGTACCGAAGCAAGAATACTTGCAAGCAAAAAACTGCCACAGAAAAATAAAGATAAAAAACAATGCAACCGCAGGCTCTCTCCCGTTAACTACAGGATAAAAAAAGAGTTTTTTCAGCAGAAAAGAAAAAAAAGAGTTGGATTTGGGGAAATGGATGAACTAGTGCATCGCATGGAAGCATGTAAAAGCAGCAGTTCACTCGATGCAATCCGCGCGATGATTCCACCCAGGTAGTAAACCGACGGGATCTCTCAGAGAGCGGGGATAAGTCATTCATTCAGTTGCCTACCTGCAATCCAAGTGGAGTCGACGGGAGGCCGGCGAATCGATCGAGCAGACGCCGCGGCGTCGATTCCGCAGAGGCTCCACTGCTGCACCATTAAGCAAGCAAAAAGTGAGAAAAAGAAGAGGGGAGGGGAGATGAATGGGAAGCATGAGCGGTGAGGAGCGCGGGCGAGAGGAGACCTTGAAAAGCGCGGCAATGGCGAGCGAGAGATGGAGGTTGGAGTTGGGATTAGGGGCGGGAGAGAGAGAGAGAGACCCGTTGCGTTGCTTTTGCCTCTTTGGAGTCTTGGAGAAGGCAGTGCGCGAGCGAGGCGACACGAGAGCGAGACGAGTTTTATGAATTTAAAATTTTGTTGCTAGTATTATTATTATGAATTTTTCCAGCCCGAAGTAAACGGAAGAAGGAAGAAATAAATGGATAAATTGCGACATACGATAGCAGAGGGGAACGTGGTGGGCGCTGGTTGGCCGCAGAGGACGACACGTGGACTCGAGAGAATTCCGCCGAGCGCAGCACGCATCGGCATTGCCCAGCCATCGGATGGAGGACTGATGGCTCTGATCGAATGACGCGTCGGGTTGCCTGCTCACGAGTAAAGCACACTAGATTTCCCGTGATTTCCATTAACATTCGATTATATTTTTATTTTTAAATTTTAAATTGAACGGAATGTGCCAAAAAAGGAACGCTAAGGTTCTCAAAAAAAATTGTTAAATCACTCGGTTTGAATGAAAAATCAAGACGGGAAAATCATTTAGTTTGATGCTATTTTTTTAGAAATCTCTATATTTTGCGGGAAATCTCTTAGTTTTAGAGGAAAATCATTCAGAATTTTTCATATTCATTATCTAAAATTTAAAATTTGTTTCAGTTTTTTGGACCGATATGTCGATACCGTCCCACGACATTTAACGATTTTGAAATTGGAACCCTGCTACCTCTTGCAACCGAGCAGCCATGCAGGTTACACTATACATGTTTTGTTACAACTCTACCATCAAATTACATGTTTGTTTTACGATCAAGCCGGCAATGAATGCTTGCCGAATTTCACCAAAAAATTTACGTGTTTGGCATGAACGAGTTTCAGAGAAAGGAAGCCATTAATTGGGCCAGTACATCTATCTATACTTGTCTCGCTCAGTTCAGCAGGAGCAGGAGGTTTGGCGATGCATGGATGCTTCTCTTCTCTTGTGTCGAAACAAGATACACCACATGCTAATGCATGCTGCCCAAATTTTGTGGATCTCATGATGCCAACCTTAGGCAGGTGCCGTCCTAATCCCTAGTCCGTCATCACCTTGCAATCGTCAACGAGCTGTGCAAGTAACTAGCCAGTTTGGCTACCTAGTTGTTTGATTTTCCACTAGATTCCGGCGTCAGCCATATGACATACATTGTTTTCACTGACCACTGAGAGATCTCCGGCATTAAGTGCAAAATAGTGTTCCTTTGACTTTTTACTGATAGAGTTGTTGCTGGAGAAACGAATATTTTGGACGATGTAGTGTAAAACGTGAAAGAATTATAGAGAAGGATGGGAATTTTTTAGAAGATGTGGTGAATAATGTTATAGATGATGACTTATGGAGTAGCCGTTCAAGATGCTCTAATACGTTTTTACGCTAGTATGCTCTAAGGGTTGTTTGGTCACCTGGGTAATCCAGTCTGTTAGGAGCTAGGTTGAGTAGACGCGAGTGATGGTGTTTAGTTACCTATTGGTGTTTATCTAGGCTCTAAAGAGAAATTGCTTGGTTGCCTGTAAGTTTCATCCTGCTTTGATTGTCTCCTTGCTAGACATTTCATTGAACATGTATCAACGAAAAATTGCACTTCTATAATTGTGCCTAGTCGTGTCCTCCAAAAATCTCCAGAAAGATTGGGAACTCAATAATCTGTAATCACCACCCATTAATCTGTGAGCCGTGGTGCCGTGGTAGCCTTGGACGGGAGCAAAGCAAAGCAAGAAGTGCAGCTGCTGGGCGGCCAACGCCGCGGACGCGGATGTGCTCTGCAACCAGCGCCGCCAACGCGCAGAGCACGGCCATGGTGGCGGCTCAAGGTCAGGCACGAGCACGGCGGCAGCTGCCCATCCTCGTCGTCCAGATCGAACCCGTCCCTGCTCCATGTTTGGAATCGACGGGCGCTGCAGGGAGGATGGGGATGTTAGATTGGGGGCAGCGATGGCGGAGGCAAGCCGCTCGGTGCACTCTGGGCCTGCGACTAGGGATGGCAATGGGTACGGGTATGGGTAAATACCCATGGATATTTACCCATCGGGCATGGGTATGGTGAGATTTCATATCTGCGGGTACGGGTATGGGTATGGTTCGGTACCTGCGGGTATAATTTTGGCGGTATGGGTTTTGGGTATCCATACCCGTTACCCGCGAGCTGACATGTGGACCAGTTATCCATATGTCTTTTCCCTATATGTTGTTGTCAGTCTTTATGAGAACTAGTCATCTTTATTATTAATTCAGGTCCTGTATTTGTCATTATAGCACACTGAAACTGAGGATTAGGTTGAGATATAGAAATAACTAGCAGTGGCAAGTGGGTACTCTGTCATTGAAGTATCTAGCAGTGGGTATTTTGTTACTATATCCGTGGTGATATATTTGTATAATCAAGTAGTGACTCGTGAACTACAGCGTAGTTCTGACCTGCAGTAATAGTTTTCGAAACGTTTGAGCACCGCCATGCTTCTGTTTGGTTCAATCCAATCGAGACAGGAGCTGGCCGGGGGGGGCAACGACAGCTCGAGGGTGACTCGTGAACTCAACGAGCTGTGTGCGGGTTGGCGGGTACCCGTTGGGTTTCGGGTACCCGACAGGTACGGGTATGGGTATGAGTCTATACCCGTGGCGGGTTTCGGGTACGGGTATGGGTACGGTTTTCTGGCACGGGTACGGGTTTGCGACACTACTATCCATGCCCGACCCGTCCGATTGCCATCCCTACCTGCGACTGCGGCGGAGAAGGCGTGGCGAAGCGACAGCGCCGTGGGGAAGACGTGGGCGCGGCAAGAGCTGGGGGGAAGCACACACGGGACGGCTCCTGCGCCTGTGCGGGCCAGGCTGCGTGGAAACGCTGGATTTTTGCGTTCCTCCCGAACCTGGCTGAGCTAATGCTCAAGGACCAGGCTCCAACCATCGTGCAGGCAGCTAAACACTGTCTAATTGCATCCCACCAGCCTGGCTCGCCTATATACAGGCAACCAAACAGATCATAGGCGCATGCATACAATCCCTCCTCTCCACAATATATATATATACACACACAGGCTATTATACTCTTAAGAGTACGGAGTCCTTCCGTACTCATACTTTTTTAACCACACGATTTAGATTAGATCTAATCCTCGTAGATCCACATGAAAAAAATCCACACCACCCTCTCATGCGGGCAACATGCATGCATGATGACATCACCCCTCTCTCTCCTAGTCCAAGCATGCATGTAATAATTTTTTTTTTATTTTTTCACCATATCTTTTGATTGAAAGCTCCAATCGACAAACAGTTTTCGAAAATGGGTTCCTAACATTTTTTTGAACAAAACTAGACCACACTTGCTTTATAAAATTTTTTAAAAATATTTTCATACTATGTACGGTATACGTATTGTAGCTTTACTATTTTTTTAAACACAACTTTACTACATTTATAAATACAACTTTATTACATGTATGTAGTAGAATAGTAAATATATGTAGTAAAGTGTTATATACGAAGTAGTAAAGAAAAATTTATATATTAAGACTAGCCACACGGTGGATTTAATATTTTAATAAACATAACTTTATTATTTTTATGAATACAACGCCACTATATATATGTAGTAAAGTGTTATATAAGAAGTACTAAAGAATAAATTTATATATCAAGACCGGTCTAGTTTTGTTCGTAAAAATGTCAGGAACACGTAGGTGAAAACCACTCGTCAATCGGATGTGTCAATTAAAAGATATAATAAAAAACAGAAGGAGTATATGTCACCTTCGCTGATATCAGCGCTGACTTCATTGCATGCATGCATGCAGAGCCACCCATGGGCTTCTTGCGGGGGATTTGCTCCACATGTGTTTATTGATTAATCCAATGGATAAAAAATTATATGTACGGAAGCCTTCCGTACTCTTAAGAGTATATTATATATATATATATATATATATATACACACACACACAAAGGCTATTGTACTCTTAAGAGTACGGAGCCTTCCGTACTCATACTTTTTAACCACATGATTTAGATTAGATCTAATCCTCATAGCTCCACATATAAAAAATCCATACCACACCTCTTTGTACATGGCAACATACATGCATGCATGTAAGATGACATCACCTCTCTCTTCCCGTCCAAACATGCATGTAATTATTTCTTTTATTTTTTTACCATATCTTTTGATTAAAAGCTCCAATCGACGAACGGTTTTCGAAAATAGGTTCCTGGCATTTTTGTGAACAAAACTAGACCACACTTGCTATAAAAAATTTTTAAAAAATATTTTTCATACTATGTACGGTATACGTATAGTAGCTTTACTACTTTCTTAAACACAACTTTACTACATTTATAATATAACTTTATTACATGTATGTAGTAAAATAGTAAATATATGTAGTAAAGTGTTATATATGAAATAGTAAAGAAAAATTTATACATTGGGACTGGCCACACATTGGCTTTACTATTTCAATAACCATAACTTTATTATTTTTATGAATACAACGTCACTATATTTATGTAGTAAAGTGTTATATAAGAAGTAGTAAAGAATAAATTTATATATCGAGACCGGTCTAGTTTTATTCGTAAAAATGTTAGAAACACGTAGGTGAAAAACAGAAGGAATATATGTCACCTTCGCTGACATCAGTGTTGACTTCATTGCATGTATGCATGCAGAGCCACAAGCGGTGGGCTTATCGCGGGAGATTTGCTCCATGTGTGTTTATTGATTAATCCAATGGCTAAAAAAACTATATGTACGGAAGCCTTTTGTACTCTTAAGGGTACGTTAGTACTACTATATATATATATATATATATATATATATATATATATATATATATATATATATATATATATGGAAATGCAAGAGATGAATCTAGTAGAAGAAACTCCCTAAGAAGTTCATGAATTGGAGGGGGGACAGGAACCCCGCAAGAATCAAACTCAAACGTCAGTTATAGTTCTTTTGCATAAAGCCAGTTTTGCCAGTTTTACCTAGATTTTGTAAAAGGTTTAAGATGAGTTAAGAGAAAACAAATATTTGAATCATTTCCTTTTGGAATCTCCGGCCTAAACCGGTTTTGCCCAGACCTGGCTACTCACGGCACCCACCGTGCAACACCCTCATCGCTCACAGCACCCACTGTGAGGAGAGAAAACAAAACTCACGACGGCGGTCGCGGTTTTCTTTTAAAACACCATTTTGAAAACAAATAGATAAGAAGTACCATGAGGCAGCTCCCCGTCGTCCGTCCTTGACCGCGGACACGGCTATCATGATAGTTGTTCACTCTGCAGAGGTTGCACGCTTTACCCATGCGAGGTGGTTCTTCCTCGGGTGCCCCAAAGAAAAATGGTCACCACAAGGCCTTTCTCCAACCTTCCCTAGCTAGGACATTCCGCTGAGGTTTCCTTTGCAATGCCCTCTTGCGCTGCAGACAACACCGATTGCCTACTCCACCGATCGGAATGCCCTAACTAGGAGTCCAAGGATACTAAACCAGGGCCGCCCATACAGTGCACACATGGTCGCCTTTGTTAAACTTAGCTCGTCTACCTCAAGGAATCGGTCCTTAGGGACCAGGGTGGTTCCCACATTGGACCCAAGTCTCGTGCTTACTGCACCAACCTTGCAACCAGCCACCCCGATCAGGTTTTATAAAACAGTTTACCCGATAGCACCCACTATCAACTACACCCATTTGCAAACACGACAGCACCCACTGTCTTTTAAAATCATTGATGAAATAAGCATTGAGATTATCATGTCCAAGTTCCATGTGATTGCAACTAAGCATAACTAACATGATTAAAATCTAGTTCAAGGGGGTGAAGGCAATATTAAACAATATAGTATTAACCTAGGGTGGCATAGAAGGTGTTTATACTGATATTGTTAGTTTGGGTGTTTAGCTAGCATCTAACCAATTAGCAGTTTTAATTTTTAACATAGCATGCAGTTTTAAATATCTAATAAAACCATTTAAAATCATAGGACCAAGATTCAGCACTTACCTTGACCAGCAGAAAACCCTAAGTCTTCCACGCGATGTCGATCACGATCTTCGGAGTCGCGCGCTCCTAATCGCGAAAATAACGATAAATGAAACAATAAACACCATGCGAAAATATGGATGCACATGCATGAAAATGCTCAAGTAAAGTGTACAGGGCAGTAAAAGGTGGTTTAAAACTAAATAAGCCATTTGTACATTTTTCTGGAATTTAAATGGAAAGATTATGCACTTAAACTAATTAATTTGCTAACCAAAAATCTAAAACAGTGGGTAAAATAGTTATCAAAAATCTCATGGAAATTACAGATGCAAGGTAAACATTTTAAAGTCATTTTAAAATTGGTTTGACAATTTGTGGACAAGTAAATCTCCTAGATAATTAAAACAATGCTTAGGATATTTAAATAATTCAAAACAATTTACAACAGTAAAAGTAGATAAAATTACACAATTAAATAGGTTTTAATTTTGTGAGTCTAACAAAACTAGTTTGGGGATTTTGGAATTTTCTCTGAGGAGATATGAATTTTGGAAGTTAGGGATAAAATATGAAAAGGGAATGGCTTGGCTCAAGGTGGCTGGCTCGGCTCGGCTTGAGCAAGGCTCACGCTGGCATGGGAAAGAGGGAGCCGGGCGGGCGGCTCGGCTCACACCGACCAGGCCCCATTGTCGGTGAGAGGAGCAGGAGGCGACGGCTCCGGGCAAGGGAGCCATGAGGGGAGGAAGAGGGGGGACGCGGGCGGGTCATGTGAGCGATGGTCGCATGCGGCAAGCGGGAGGCGTGAGGCTGGCGGTTATGGCTACGGCGGGGCGGTGGCCAGGCTGGAGGCATGTGAAAGGGCCGGGAGCTTCACGGGCAGAGAAGTTTCAGGGCGGCGGGCCTGGTGGTAAACGGCGGCGTGACGGGCGGCCGAGGCGGAGGTGAATGGATGGCGGCAAGGCGGCGTGACACCGGGGCGGCGAGGTCTAGGAGGATCGGGAAGCACGGGAACCCGTGGGGTGGTTCACCGGGCGGGAGGAGGAGAGCCTGGCCAGCTCGGCACGGCCCTAGGGCCAAATTGGCCGAGGGGAAGGCTTCGCCTAGTCCTAGGAAAGCTCTAGGGGGAAGGAGAGGGAGACTCACCGCGATAATCGCCGAAATTCGGAGACGAGGCAGTGGCGCGGCGAGGAGACCGTCGCGGCGTCGGCGGCGAAATCCGTCGTCTCCATGATTTAAACACGAAATTGATTGAGGGAAAAGGTGAGAGGATGGCCGGGGAACACCGCCCTCGAAGGATTCGCGCGAAAACGGCTTACCCGAGCCGAATCGGAAGGAGAAGCGAAGGGGGAGAATGGAGCTCAGGCAGGGGTTTTGAGGAGGTGATAGGGAGGTGAGGGGGCGCATTAGCGGCGCAATTACCACCAATTAGGGTGGTAACTGACCCCATTAGGACGGATTGAAGGCAATCAAGCTTAGTGGGAGGGAGATGAGAGATCAGGAGGGAATTCTGCGTGAGCAGAAAGAAAGGGAAGAAGAAGAAGGAAGAAGAAGAAAGAGAGGGAGAGGATGGCAGGTGGGGCCCACATGTCATAGAGAGGAAAAATGGAATGGGATAAGATTAATAAATTGAAATTGAATTTGGCTTGGGAGGGAATTCAAAATGAAATTTGAATTCTAGGGTTAGGGATAAATGGAATCAATTTGAAATCGATTTGAATTTAAAATATGGTGACAGAAACATTTTCAAAAATCGTTTTGGTTGGAAAATTATGCAGAGGTGCTCATGATGTATGTGATGCACATGTTTTGATTTTTGAAAATGGGGATGTCACAAATCATATTTGAATTTTGAATTTAATTGTCAAATTAAAACATTAGAGAAAGGATTTTATTTAAATTTGAATATCACTTGGGGGAAAATCAAAGTTTTGTTGCTTGGGTTCAAAACCAAATATGAGTTGGGAAATAAAACATTTCCTTTAAATAAGTGAAATCCTTTTAGAGGTTTGAATCCAAACAGCATTTAAAATTAAACATTTAGAGCTTTATGTAAACCACATTCAAATCATGTTTCAAAGGGGATTTTAGTTTTGTTTAATCGGGTACAAAATCAAATACCACACAAGGGTTTTGGGCTTGCAATAAATTAGAGTTGGAAATCCAATTCGAAACCTCATTTATTTAAGTAACAAAATCGTTTCCAATTGTTTTTGAATTTAAAAGAGTTTCGAGAGTTGCAGTACCAAAGTGTTTATTAAACCAAAACTTAAAGGATAATATCATTTGTTTATAAAAATATTTGCTCCCTTAGAAATTTAAATCTCTTTGAAAAGGGTTTTATTGAAATTCAAAATATACAAAACGGGGCTTTTAATTTTATTTGCTTGAACTCAAAATCTGAACAAGATACAATATAGTTTGTTTATTTTGAATCCAAAGCGATACGGCAAAGCTTTTAGGTTTTATAAAGCTCAAGGGTTAAAATAATTATTTTAAGGAGTTAAATATTTTCCTTATTGAACATTGAAAAACAGAATTGCTCCTTTTTGGAATTTCAAATTCCTTTGGAAAGATAGCTTTAAATGTTTAATTGTTTGGGCCCAAAACCAAACAAAGCTTAATTTAAGCTTCGCGAAAATAAAAACCCAAACACTTTTCTTTTAGAGCTGAAACCATTTTCTTGTAATCCAAAACCTAAATCAAGAATTTGAGAAGTAAAAGCCTTTGGAACTTTTCAGAATTAAATAGCTTTGCCACGTATTCTTTTAAGATAATTGAAAATAAAATTCTTTTGTTGGTAATTAAAATTACTTTATTTTAAAACAACCTTAGTGTTTTGATATTGAAAGTTCAAATCAAACATTTATTAGTTTGTGAATACGAATCATTTTAAAGCAACCATTTAGGAAATAAAATCATTTTTCCTCCTTTGAAAATCAATAAATCATTTAAATACTTTGGCCTGGTATTTTGTTTCAAAACAAACACTCTGTATTTTGAAATTCAAATTATTTAGAATCGAAATCATAAAGATTTTGATGTTGAAAGTCAACTAAGATTATTGGTTTAGAAAACCACTACTTAAAATGATTATTTCCATAAATGTGAAATCCTTGGAGATTTGATATTGAAATGAAACCAAATATTTTTAAGTTTATAAAACCACCCCTAAATCAGTTAATTCAATAAAATGAAATTTTATTTGTCTCTTTTGAAAAAAAAACAACATTTCCAATCTCAAATCAATTTATAACCAACGCCAAGTATTTTCTTTTGAAAACTCAACTTTTTCCAAGATGTTTTATTTTCAAACAAACACTAGTGAAACCAGAATAGTTTCAAAATTTAATGTTTTTCAACAGTAACATACTTATTTTCAAAAGTTTTAAATTTTAGGGATTTTAATAACATGTCATAACATGATGCACATGAGTTTTAGCTTTTGAAAATGAGGATGTTACATGCTCATTTCAAGATAATACCAACTCCATTAGTGCTGCATTTGCATATACGTGATCATAGTTTTCTTGATTTGTTTTGTCAGGATTAATCCATCTGGGCTAGCTGTCAGAGATGTCAAACGAGTCCAGTTACTCTAATTGGGCTTATTTGTTTACGCATGGAATGCTTGTTTATATTCGTATTGCAATGCTATGGTGTATGATCTGTTCTAAGACCATCTCCAACAGTGTGCCCCAACACTATAGCTCGAGAATTTAAGACACACTGTTGGGAAGGTGAATAGTGATGGACAGTGAATAATGAAAATAATGATAGGGTTGTTGTTGGGAGGTGAATAGTGATGAAACAATAAATAGGGATAGGGATATGTCTCAACACTGTAGATGAATAGTGATGGAGTTAGGACAATGGATCGATATCACACTGTTGAAGATGGCATAAGACATGCTATAAATACCAGTTTGATGAATGTGCATGGCCAAGTAGGGCATCCCATTAAACCTTTTTTAAATGCCATTATGCCTTCTGTTTCTAGGAAAGTTAAAAATACGGAGGCACCATCATCTTCCTAGACGTACATAAACTTGCTGCCTTGGAAAGAAAGGCGGAAAATGTCATTTCATTCCGTTATATCACACGATTCACTAGATTTATTTGGATGCAATTAATGTACTAACCACGTATGATCTTTAGTCAATACCCGCGTGTTGAGAGCGGTTGGATACCAACCCCTGAAACATCTAAGGCATTGCGTGTTGCGCTTCTTTTTATATGATGCAATTTTGTTGTTAATTGAAAATTAAAAATAGGTGTTTGTTTTCTGGTTCTAAATGTTATTTTTGACATTCAGGAATAAGGAACAAAAGTTGCTGGGAATACTGTTGACCATCGTGGAGGTTTATATCTTGTGCTTTCCAGACCAGGCACTGGCAATGCAGCTCTGATCATGCTAGCTACGAAATCTTGTTCTCTGGTATTGTTGTTATTTATCTTGACGACTACCTAAAAAAGGGGTACGGTTTTGCTACCCGGTATCCCTTTGTTCACTGCCGCCAATTTCTGGTGAGTGCTCAAAAACTAAAGAGCATCACGATTGAGTTTTTTTATTTGCTCAAAAAACTAAAAAGCATCACAATTGAGTAGGTTAATTTTATGCCAAGATAACACTTTTCTCGCCCGAGCCCCTGCACTTTTACGTACGGTGAACAAGGTGCTGAATTTGAGGGACCGTTACTGCCTTGATACATGAAGCTTTTTACCTTAAAAAGTCCCTAATGTTATCAACTTAATTTTTAGCCACTTGTTTTTTTTTTTTCCAGTCGCCATATTCGTTGATGCATGGCATCTCTGTCGCGCGTGTTGCCGGTGAGGGCATGCACTTAATGGTCGTTTTCAAGTTAACTACCCCATCAAGCTCTCTACCATCTCGAAGGTACTTGGCTGTCTGCATTGTGATAGGTATATTATGTTTGTATTGATATACTGTTACTATTGAGCCTTCCTTTCTAAGCATGCATGCCATCTGTTCTTTTTTTTGGATACAGGTGCTCTTCGTGAAATACGGTGAAAATAAGTTTGTGAATCTGCTCGGCAAGTGGAAGGGATCCAAGCATTCTGAACATTTTATTCCGGTTGGTGGGATTGCGTATTACCTAACAACACCGCCAACGTGAGCGCATGCATATACTTGCCAAAGTTATACTATCAATGTTTTTTTTAAAAAATCACTACTTGAATCCAAAATGCTGCCTTTAGTTTTGCCTCATGTTTGCTTTTCTTTTGTTTGTTTTTTTTTTGTCCCTCTGCAGCTTGGTTGATCTGTGGAGAGACCTGGGCCATGCATTCATCTACGGCAACATATCCGGTGTATCCAAATATTCGGTGCAACCATGGTGCACCCCTACTAAAAAAAGTTTCAAAAAATTCTGAAAAAAATCATGGATGTACGTCTGAACTTACCCTATCTATGTATAAAATTTCATGATCAAATTCGTCCTATGCTAGAAGTTAGAAAAAAGACAAATTTAGGGTGCATTTGAATTTGAATAGTAGATGGGAAATTTGTCTTTTTTGTAATTTCTAACATAGGACGAATTTGATCATGAAATTTTATATGTAGATGGGGTAAGTTCATATGTACATCCATGATTTGTTTCAGAATTTTTTGAAACTTTTTTTAGTAGGGGTGTACCACGGTTGCACCAAATATTTGGGTGCCCCGGATATGTTGCCTTCATCTACATCGCTGTCGTGCTTATCACACATGTTCTTGCCTCTGAGGTCTGGTTCAAAGCTCGTGCGTCGTCAGAGAGATTTTGCACCGGATTATGGGAAAATGTATGGCTAATACTGTGTTCGACAATAACAATTCTCTCTGTTTACCCTCTTAATTCTTGCCAAATTAATTTATATCCTGACATGCTTACATCGTGATTGATTCAATGCTGAGAGGCAAGGACGTCTCATTGTCTATGTACAAATTCCATAGATGCCTTTACAAGACAGCTCGTTTCGGTGGCTTGTGCATGGGCGCGATGATAATCTGTGCAGATCTCATTCGGTTCCCAGGTTCACGCTAAGCTAGGATATTCAATTCCCAGATTCACGCTTGGAGTCACCCAAACTGGCCAGGTTTGCAACTTATGTCTAGCTATCTAGGTACTGGTGATCAGATTGCAACATTCACCCTGAGCGCATACACAACATTTTGCCCCCATTAACTTACACATTCCAAGGAAGGATAGCAAAATTAATCTGCATAATTATTTGTTCAGTCATTCGACTACTATAGAAGTGAGTATTAACATGTTCGTGTGGCTGGAAGAAGGCAATTCTGTGCACATGGATGATGATGTAATTACATAAAACAATGCCAGATTGGTTTTCAGGGTTTCTTATTTATTTATTTCTTTGGGACTGACTTGATGTCAATTAACTAAAATACCCACAGGAGATTTTAGTTGACCGCACCTTCTTTTTTGCCGACTTCTCTCCATCACCACTACCGCCACCTCCACCTTCCCTAGTGTCATCTCCCTCTTTGTGGAGCTCCGCACGTCTCTACTACTACCACCCTTGTCCCTTGCTAGCCACCACCCGCGGTCAACGGTACCCTCGCCGCTTCGACCTCTCTACCTCCCATGCCTTGTCAACCCCGTCCACCTAACTTCAATCATCGTCTCATGCCCCTTCTATCGTCCTGGCTTTCCTCTAAGCTCGAGGGCTATGGTGAACCATAGGTGCTAACCCTAATCTAGCGGTGAAGTTCCGCCAATGGTAGCCAGGATGTCGTCAACGACACATAAGGAAGAAGGCCGTAGCGGCGGCTCGGGAGATAAGAGGGAGATGTTTATAGTTTTCTTTTCTTTCTTTTTTTTTTTGGAGAGGAAGGGAGGAGGGAGCGTATGCAAGTCTAAAGAGTCATCCAACGGTAGAGGAATGGACTGATATCTGCAAACTTCAGTCGCCCGTTAAATAGCAATTTCTTATTTTTTTGTTGCTAGCCAATTACTTAGCGCTCGCCGCTCGACATGAAAGAAGACGACGAAGACGAGATGAGCTGAGCTACTGCTGGTACACGCTACGCTATCTTCTTGTCCAGCCCAAACCGCCGGGTGAAGAAGGCGTCGCGCACCCAGACGGGAGACGCCGCCAGCGCCGCGAACAGCATCGTCATACTCCCATACACGATCTCCCGCGGCGGCCGCGGCCCCAGCACCCACCGCGCCACGTGCCGCGCGAACACCCCCGCGTCCGTCGCCTTCCCCGTCTGCGACGCCCGCGCCCGCTCCTCGATCGCCGCCGCGAACTCCCGGTACAGCCCCCACTCCTGCCCGGCGAGGTGCGCCGTGTTGGCGTGCCCCAGGCCGGACCGCACCGCCCCGGGCACCACCTTCACCACGTGCACCCCGAAGGGCCGCACCTCCACCCGCAGCGCGTCCGTCGCCGCGTGCACCGCCGCCTTCGACGCGCAGTACGGCCCCGCCCACGGCGTCGCCACCCGCCCCACCACGCTGCCGACGTTCACCACGCGGCCGGACCGCCGGGCCGCCATGTGCGGCACCACGGCGCGCACCATCCGGAGCTGCCCGAGGAAGTTCACGTCCATGGCGCGCCTCACGGCCTCGGCGCGCAGCTCGGCCAGCGGGCCCGTGCAGCCGATGCCGGCGTTGTTGACGAGCACGTCGACGCGGCCGTGATCTTCCAGCACGCGCCCCACGGCGGCGGCGACGCTCTCGTCGGAGGTGACGTCGAGCGGGAGCTGGTCCCCGTCCAGGCCGGCGAGGTCGGGCACGCGGTCGGGGATGTCGGTGGCGACGACCTTACAGCCGAGGGCGGAGAAGGCCTGGCAGTACTCGTAGCCGATGCCGCCCTTGGCGCAGCCGGTGATGAGCACGACGGGGGGATCCTTGGCGTCGGCGCCATGGCCAACCTTAGCCTGCTTAGCCATGCAAGGCGCTAGGTGCGTGTCGCGAGTGTTGATACATATAGGGGAATGCAGTGCATGCGTTTGGGGTTTCCGTCGCGCGGGAATATGCACCATGGATATGCCATTGCTTGCTCTGAAACTTCATCCATGCATGATCTGGGTTTTGGATTCATTCACCTGTCCATCTTCTTCTTGGGAGCTCCAATCCGGCCGACGATGATTTAGATAGGTTAGTATTTCTTTCTTTTCTCTTGCTTTCTTTTCTTTCTTTTCTTGTCCTGATTCATGCATGGTCATCAGTATTTGTGTTCTGAATTGAGCCCATTGTTAAGTGGGATAACGTCATAGTTACATCACGCCACAGAACACTGTCATGTGGATTACTGCACAGAAACTGTTAGGGTTTTGTGAGCTATCCGGTATACCCTCTATTCCTCTGTCTTTTTCGTGGTGCTGCTCACAATTGTATATGAGGCTAGAGGGTACGGACCTATTTATAGACTCCACTTCTAGGTGTTACAAATAACCCCACCTGTTTCCATGAGACCCCTGCACCATGCCACCAACCACGATCAAGCATGTCAGTTTCACGAGTCCAAAATATAATAGTCCCAAGCACACATGTGTGAGTCATGTGCCATGATTAGATTGTACATATGAGATCAATTCCAATCTAATCACGTAGGCCAACAGCCTGCAGAGCCGATCCTGCAAGACGAACCTAGCTATTCCGCCCTGTGTTGTACCCAGGTATAATAAGTACGTACATAAGAATTTTCAGCAGAGTCGATCTCAACTAATTACTCTACTATATTCCAGCACAGCCGTACTCGACACCTCGAGTATCAATTCCTCGAGTGAATATTCCACAACGCATATTCCCTGTCACATCCATCAATTATATGCTATAAATATTTCCACATTGAGATAATAATTAGAAAACCTAAATATATTAATGTTGAAAGCCACATAAAAGTCCAACATCTCCCACTTGGCTAAAACATTTAATTAAAACCTTGAAGTCCCATGTCTCTAACATGCTTAGAAAACAATTCCTATCTAAGTGGCTTAGTCAGTGGATCTGCAACCATATTGGTACTAGGTAAATAAACCAAGCGAACAAACTTCAGTCTATTTATTACATCACGAATATAATAATATCTTCCCTCAATGTGTTTACTTTTACTATGAAATTTGGGATCCTTGGAGACCTTAATCGCAGCCTGATCATCACAGAAAATAGTGACAGGTTGGGACACACTTTCCATGACCCTAAGAGATGTAAGAAATTCCCTTAGCCATACACATTCCTTTGCTGCTTCAGATGCAGCAATATATTCAGCTTCCATAGAAGAAAGAGCAACCGAGTCTTGTTTCTTACTACACTAAGAAATAGCACCTCCTACCAAAGTAAAGATATAACCAGAAGTAGATTTTCGGTCATCCGGATCCCCTTGCCAATCAGCATCAGTATAGCCCTGCAGCTGAAGATTATGACCATTAAAACATAAAGAATAATCCATAGTTCCTTCGACATAACGCAATACATATTTGATTTGTTTCCAATGCTCCTCCTCAGGATTCTTTTGATATCTACTCAGAATTTCAATTGCATGGCTAAGGTCATGTCGTGTAAATAACATAGCATACATGAGACATCCCAAAGCTGAAGAATAAGGAATATTTTTTATTCTTCCTTTTTCCTCAGGAGTATTTGGACATAATTCCTCACTAAGTTTAGTTCCCTTTAACATAGGTACATTAACGGGTTTGCAATCTGCCATAGAAAATCCTTTTAAAACACTTCGAAGATATGTTTTTTGGGACAAACCTAGAAGTCGTTTATTCTGATCTCTATGTATTTCAACTCCCAAAACATAGGAAGCTTCTCCCATATCTTTCATATCAAATTTAGAAGACAACCAAGCTTTAACTTCCATCAATATAATTTTATTATTAGAGGCAATGAGAATATCATCAACATATAAAGATAGTAGTACAAATTTTCCACCAATAACCTTTGTATATATGCAATGATCACTTTCCGTCATTGAAAACCCATATGACGTGATAGCATTATCAAAAAGAATGTACCATTGACATGAAGCTTGTTTGAGACCATAAATTGATCTATTCAATTTGCAAACCATATTTTCATTTCCTTTTTCTATAAAACCTTCTGGCTGTGCCATATATATTTCCTCCTCCAAATGACCATTAAGAAAAGCAGTTCTTACATCCATTTGGTGGAGTTCAAGATCAAAATAAGCCGTCAATGCACTAATGATGCGAATTGAAGTAAATTTTGCAATAGGAGAAAAGTTTCCACAAAGTCAATACCTTCCCTTTTAGTAAAGCCTTTTGCAACAAGTCTAGCCTTATATTTTTCTACTAAACCTGCAGCATTTAGTTTTCTTTTGAAGATCCATTTACAACCTATGGGTTTGCGATTGTTTGGTAAAGCAACAAGTTCCCAAACTTTATTTTTTCTCATCGAGTTTAATTCTTCCCGCATTGCTTCCACCCATAGTTTTGACTCAAGACAACTAATCGCCTCTTTATAAGTCTTTGGCTCTTCCTCTAAATCTGAAATTTTAGAGTGAACTTCCCCCCAAAACACATAATAATCATCCAAATATGATGGTGTTTGTGTATTCCTCCCACTTCTCCTAAGCATGTTAGTGATAGGAGTTTGAGTTTGATTTGTGTTTTCATTCGGAGTTAAATTTTCCTCATTATGAGTATTAGTTCCAGATGTATCCATCTGTGTTTCTAGTGGTGTTGCCAATAATTCCATCCTCGCCCGTTTGGCACGATGAGATGTGTTTTCATCTAAAAATATTGCATCCCTACTTTCCACTAGTCTATCATTTTCTGGATCATAAAACCGATATCCTTTTGATTCCATAGAATATCCAATGAAAATTCCTGATGTGCTTTTGGGTTGCAATTTACTACGATTTTGATTTGGCACTCTAATTTGAGCATTACATCCCCAAACAGCTAAATGACGAAGTGAAGGTTTCCTTCCAGTCTACAACTCATAAGAAGTGACTGTGATAGCTTTAGATGGTGAATGATTTAATAAATAAATAGCAGTATGTAAAGCTTCACCCCAAAAAGATAAAGGAAGATCTGAATATGCCATCATAGATCTAACCATATCCATAAGAGTTCTATTCCTTCGTTCAGCTACGCCGTTTTGTTGTGGAGTATATGGCATAGTATAGTGATGAATGATTCCATGCTCTTTGCAAAAGTCATTTAGTATTCCCGAAGTGTATTCTCCACCACGATCTGTTCTCAAAACTTTAATTTTTTTATTCAATTGATTTTCCACTTCAGTTTTAAAAGTTTTGAACAGATCAAAACCTTCCGACTTGTGTTTAAGAAGATAAACATATCCATATCTAGAGTAATCATCAATAAATGTGATAAAATAAATCTTTTGACCTTTAGTGGGAGTAGACAATTCACCACAAATATCAGAATGAATAATAGCAAGAGGCTCATTTGATCTTTCTGCCTTTGGAAAAGGCGCACGAGTCATTTTACCCATTATACAAGCCTCACAAATGCCATAATCCTCCCACTTAAAATTCAAATTTTCAGAATTAATAAGTCTCTTAATTCTGTTTTTAGAAATATGGCCAAGTCGTAAGTGCCACAAATAAGATTCCGAGCATGTGATCCTATTATTAATATTCCTCGCTATAGAGTTACCTTCACCAACTAAACAATCATTATTGTTCTCATCTAATGGATTATCAAGGAAATAAAGGCCATCATGACGAATTCCAGTATGCACTAGTTTTCTATTGAGTAATATTTTAACTCTTACATTTCCAAATAGTATATCATAACCGGTAAATTCCAATTGAGAGACAGAGATTAAATTCCTTCTCATGCTGGGTGAGTATAAAGTGTCCTTTAATAACAATTTTCCTCCACCAAGGAGTTTAAGGACATAATTTCCAATTCCAAGTATATCAGCTTTAGCATTAGTGCCTAAGTAGACATATCTATTTCCCTTTGGAATTGTTTGCATAGAAGTAAAAGCATTTTTGTCTCTAGCAATGTGTGATGTAGAACCAGAATCCACGACCCAACTATTTGGAAAAGTAGTAGAAAATAAAGATTCAGTGCATACAAAAATATTAGATATACCTTCCGATGAAGTATTCCCTTCACGCTGATTTGGCTGATTATTTTCCTTCTTTTGCTCATTAGGCTTCTTCTTCTTCCTACAATCAGCTATGAAATGTCCATACCGACCACAATTGTGACATTTGAAATTCTTCCTGTCATTGTCATTCCTCTGTGCCGAGTCATAATTTCCACGATCATCCCTATCGCGTTTCTTGTTAAGCTTATCTCTCTTTTAGCTTTCCTCTTTTGCCAATTCCTTTTATTTTTATGCTCTCCAAGATGCAATTCAGAATTATTAGAGCTCCTTTCCTTTCCCTAGGAAAGTTTTCTGTCTTCCTCCATGAGCAAATGATGCCTCAGATTGCGCATGCTAAGCATCCTTTCAGAATGACAGATGGATATTTTAAGTTGTTCCCAGAAATTTGGCAAAGAGTTCAAAACAACCATAACTTGCACTTCCTCATTAAAAGGATAGCCTGCATTCTTTAATTCCTCTACCAAAACACAGAGTTTATTCATATGCTCACTAACAGAAACACCCTCAGTCATCTTGGTAGAGAGAAAACGATTAACAAGATTAAGCACCTTTATGAGAGAAACTTCACCAAAATCCTGTTCTAGATTGCGCATAATTTTCCTAGCAAACTGTTCACCCTCATATTCAGCAGCGAAAGAATCAGCTATGGAACCCAATATATATACGCGTCTTTTTATTATCTCTAGTCCAAATTTCATGTTCTTCTGTGTAACTTTCCTTTCCCTCAACAGCAGCATCTTAATCCGGTTCGGATTTATCAATAACATAATCAATGTTCTCAGCATAAAGCAAAAACATGATTTTCCTTTTCCAAACCGTGTAATTAGAGCCATCTAATTTGCAGGATCTAAGCAATTCAGAAAAAAATACTGTTTGATGCCATTGTAAGAGAAAGTATTACCGTGGCGGTACGGATGCGTGTGCAAGAAGCAATGAATCGGCGAGGTACAAACCGAAGTGTACACCAAGCCAAAATTGCTTGCACGGTGAAGTAGAATTTCCTTTCACGTGCAAAAGTTCCAAGTCCCTTTGTTAATTCTTGAATGATCCGATCCGGTTGATGTTTATTTGAGCCTTGGTCCACGTGCAAGAGGAATTCCACCGATGTCAGAGTATGTCACCGATCCACTGCACCTTCTCGCTTCTATAGACTTGAACCAGAAATCCAAACAGGGGCAGCGAATTCAATAGATCACAGAGAACCAATTACTTCCTCGATCCATGTGCTTGCAGAAAATTCCAGGTTGATTTGATAGATCATGCAATAGATTGTGTGCTGAAAATTCCAATCCAGGCAGCAGAGCAATCTGCTGCAACGCGGATCGTGGCGGGCTGAAAGTGGCGCAGATCAAGACGAGTGACCAGGTTCCTAGGTTGGGGATCAAGGGCGTGTTTGGCGCGGGCCACCCAACCGGTGTTTAGTTGGCCGAATGAGCACGAGAACTAGACTCAACACATACAAAATCACTGTACCGGCCTGGCTCACAGAAAACGCCAGCACAAGCAGTTTCCGCGCGGCCAGGCCAGCACAGTGACGGCACGGCGGCACACGAGCGTGCCCTGAGTCAAGGACTAACCAGTTCCATCCAGTTCAATGCACAAACTTCACATTCTTTGAAAAATTTTTAAAAATTCAAACGACATCCAAATTGAATGAAACAAAAAAAAATGGAACCGTACATTCAAGTACAAGGTATTGAAAAAAATTCAGATTTTTTTGAATTTTTATTTTTGTTTTCGAATTTATTGATTTTTTTGATTTTTTGTTTTTGAATTTATTTTCACTTTTGGATTTATTTTCTTTGTTTTTAATTTTCCTCTTTTGAATTTGTCCATCCTGCTTCCCTCCTAGTGCAGCCAACCAAACAACATCTCTACGTAGCCTGTTCAATCTTATACAACCAACCAAACAACATCCCCTTGCATCACCTCAGCCTGTCTCCCACCAGTCTGGCTGAGCTCATACGACAACCAAACAGCCCCCAAGTGGCCGAGCAATCCAGGCGCAGGCGGCGGCGCGCTAGTATTCAGTGTAGGAGTCGACGCAGAACAGATTGATGCGGCGCAGATCGATATAACCTAATCAATGACAGTGACAGAGAGCTCGCAGCAGAACGGGCGGCGGCGTGGACGGTTAGGCAGAGGAGGGAGTTGGCGTGGATTCACCTCGCTCTGATACCAATGTTAGGGTTTTGTGGGCTATCCGGTCTACCCTCTATTCCTCTGCCTTTTCCGTAGTGCCGCTCACAATTGCATATGAGACTAGAGGGTAGGGACCTATTTATAGACTCCACTTCCAGGTTTTACAAATAATCCCACCTGTTTTCGAAAAACCGTGAGACTCCTGCACATGCCACCAACCACGATCAAGCATGTCAGTTTCGCGAGTCCAAAATATAATAGTCTCAAGCACACATGTGTGAGTCATGTGCCATGATTAGATTGTACATATGAGATCAATTCCAATCTAATCACGTAGGCCAACAGCCTGCAGAGCCGATCCTGCAAGACGAACCTAGCTATTCCACCCTGTACTGTACCCGGGTATAATAAGTACATACATAAGAAATTCCAGCAGAGTCGATCTCAACTAATTCCTCTACTATATTTCAGCATAGCCGTACTCGACACCTCGAGTATCAATTCCTCGAGTGAATATTCCACAACGCATATTCCCTGTCACATCCATCAATTATATGCTATAAATATTTCCACATTGAGATAATAATTAGAAAACCTAAATATATTAATGTTGAAAGCCACATAAAAGTCCAACAGAAACATGCTTCAAAAATATTTCAGGTTCTGAAATAAGCTCGCTGTCATGTGGATTACTGCATACCGCTAGCATAGTAGCATGCTGCAGTTTTGTTGTGATTGGATGTATGGTGAAGAGTAGGTCTTCTCTGCATCCTATTAGCAACTGTTTAGACATTTCTAAATTCAGAGTTGCTCCACAAATCACAGATACAGGGGCCAAAGGTACTATTTAGTTTGACCGGAGTGTTACGTGTAATTAAATATACAATTTAGTGTGGATAACAGAGTTGTGATATATGTTTGGATTGATCTAGTTACATAAAAACAGAGTAGCATAGCGAATAACGGATGTTTAGAACAGAGTGTTACATGTATTTATACAATTTAGTTCTGATTTTGTGGAATATTTTTATGTGAAAATATATGTAACACTTTGATCAAACCATCTTTGACTAGTGAAAATCACCCTTTGGCTGGTCAAATGTCCATTTGTGCCTGGTTTTTATATTTTGAGGACCGAGTTAATTCGGTTTTGGAGTTCACAAATCAAAACGGGTAACCAAAACGGTACTTTTTTCCTTGAAAAATTCCCAGCTGCAAATGACATCATTTGACCCCTCAAACAGAGCATTTATCAAAGTCGTGCATTGCAAAGCATCTATCAAAGTTGTGCACTGCCGAATCCGCCGCTAACAGAGCCGTTAAACTCCCTTTCAAATCTAATCCTAAATCCAACAGCACAAATGAAGAGCGACAAGTGCAGAACAAGCTGACCAAAAATACGTTGGCCTCTCTGAGGCTTGACATAAAGTAGGTAGAATTACTGCTGCATACCTGTACTTCATCAAGAATTTTTTTTTTTTGGTATGAGGGCCCGCGGCTCACATTGGCCCGCATAAAGCTCCACCGCTTTATGGCTCAAAGGCACCGGACCGTTCCTGACTCTTGGGCTGATTGTTTCTTTACACAGAGGAATATTTATCAAAAACAGTTTTCATGGGCGAGGCTTCAGAAGCTCCTACAGGTTACAAACTCTCTGCTCCATACGACAGATCGTTATGAAAGCAGTAAAAGAGCACGGAAATCTCAACTTGCTTTAGGGCGTCTTGAACAGAGTCCGTAAAATAGAGTCTTCTCTGTATTTAGAGTTTCTCGTTTTCCATCAAAGTCTTTATTTAGATTTAGTTTTTTCTTCCGGTCTCTAAATTTGGAGCCTCTCTGTATCAATCTCTATAGTTTCTCTAGACAGAGGTTCTACTCGAGAGAATAAAAATATAGGGAGCGAATAGTGATTTAGAGGGGATGTATAGAGACCCGATCTTAGAGCATATGCTGGAGAGCTCTTAGTGCCTTCAAGCCAAGAGCAAAACCACTCTGCTCTAGTAGGCTACTCCCTCCATATTTCAAGTAGTAGTCGTTTTAGATATGTCCTAAGTCAAAGTTTTGAAACTTTATCTATGCAAATCTTTTAAACTACTTAGATTGGATACATAAAAAACATACACATAGATTCATCTCAAAAAACACTTCCATAATATCATTTTTTTATGGATTTTGTAAATAAATTGCAATGGTAATTAGTGGTCAAAGTTGTATTTTGAAGACCGTGTCGATGTCCAAAACGACTACTATTTGAAGTATGGAGAGAGTATTAATATAGACATTACAAAACTGCACTCCAGTTTTTTTATTAAAAGATTCTTTTTTTTTAAGGTAACGGAAGTAATACTTCCGCCCTCTGCATCGAGACGAGGGATTTCAATTAAAAGGTACCTTGCAAGTTGAGATAAATTACTCGCGTAGGAAAGCTTGCAAAGTTAACCCAGATTGCTGGGGAAAATCTCCTCCACTTTGTTAGTATCCGCTAGGGTTGTCAAGCTGCTACAGACATGCATATGTAACCCGGTTAGATGCTTTGATTCCTCTAGCTAACAAGAAACTAACTACTTTGCTTGCGAGTTACGCATGACTTGCATGTTTTTATCAGGTACTCCATAAAACTGTCTAACAACGACATAATGACCCAAAAGAATATATACCTTCTTTCTCTCTTTCTTCTTTTTTTTTCCCAAACAACTGAGAATGACATGTTACATGTATACATATCTCTTAGTTGTGACTAATTCAAAGATGCAGTAATTAAGAGGGGCACCTGTAAATTTTGAGTTGCATACTTTTCAGTCATAATTTTCACAGATATAGTCACTTTCAGATAAAACCGCTTATATAATATAGTGCAAATCAGATATTAGCACGGAAGTTTCATCATTAATCGGGTTGCCTGTTCTGTTGAACAGACCGGTCAACATTCCAATCATCTTCAAAGATGACATCTCAGCTCGGAGACTAGGTAGCATCACAATCCATATGCGATAAAATTCAGGCCTTTTGCAATTCAGTCACATCATTGGAATAGCCATGTACAACTAGATGACTAATTTAGGACTAATATACTTGCATCAAAGCCACCTACCATGGATTAAATATATGGCAGAAAAATTCCTCCAAATACCCCATTTATGCATGCTTAATGATGCAAATAATTGAATAACTGCAGAACAAAAGCATATATTCAGTTCCCGATCAGTTGCTGTTTTGTAGCTTTCTCCTGCCCATGTGGTGCTCATCCTTTTGGACGCCATTAGCGGTCAACGTTGCAGGTTTGGCATTTCTCATGTCCTCGCACAGACATGAGAAGGATCCCCCAACCCCTTGATAACTACTGGCTGCATGAATGATTTTGCAGTGTCTCTTCTTGTTGTCAGCAAGAGAATTAAACTGTAGAAGAATGGAAGAAACATAACCATGTGATATGTAGCTTAATCCATTGGCCAGCATCAAGCAAAACTAACTAGAAGAAGGAAGACAAACGCTTTAACCTCTAGTTCAAGCAGTTCTATAGAATTTGAGAATGTGTACTGTAACTGATAAATAATTAATTATCATTCTAGATGTTATCTTTCGTAGGCTTGTGAAGTCCCATAAAGAAGAAAATGTTTGTTTGCTTTGTCTGCTGTTATAATTCGATAGGCACAAAAGCAAGAAGTAGATCTAATCGAAAGGAAAAAAGAGACAGATTTATTGTGGAAAACCTTACGGGAAAACACCACAGGCGCCGGCCGGCAAAACTTCACTATTTTCTAAAGAGTTACAAACGCAGAGGATTACAATGTGATATATCTCCCCGTACGGCTTACAAGAGGTATTTATAGATGGTGGCAACCTAGGGTCTAACTTGGAGACAAATCCCCAAGCCTCCCGGCGACGGGCCTCCGTTATGCTCCGCCAGACATTGGCCTTTTGAATTTGGATCATATATCAACAGTCTGCAATGTCACCTCACAGTCAAATTTCTATAATCTATCATTACACATCCAGTACTTGCAAATATGGAATTCAGGGACTGTGCTTTGACTCTTGTATTGTAACTTATAACTTAGCACGGTTGCTAGGGGACTTTCATGTCTATGGCCTGCCATTTCCCCTATCTAGGTCAAATACAATGAAATCAACACGGCTATTCGAGAAGTATTATATTCTTTTCCCTCTAGACTGAAGTTTGGATGTGTGGATCATGTCCGAAACAACCAACAAGTAGCCGAATATCTCTAATACCCTTTGCTATCTGCATCCAATCGGAGCAGCCCTTCTTCTAGATACAATGCATTCCCCATATTTTTAATGGATGCTATACACATAGATCTTATGTATAGCAGCCATGCTAATCCAAGCCGCCAGTATTTTGCCCTGCTTAATTTGCATATGATTAATCTGTTGCAACAAAAAAAAAGAAGAAGAGAGAACAAACAAAGAATAAGAAAAGAAAGGGAGAATGAATGGTCAAGCCATCAGTATTGAAGTCTTGAAGCTCATCTACCCTAACAAACATGCAAATTACCTGCACTCGACTCTAACCATTCCTTGCCCCTTTTGTATTTCTTTTTCTTTGTATTGCATATATCAATTTGCTATACTGCAAATACAAATTGATTTGCACATGCGTACGTGAGTAGAGAACAGTTGCAAATTAACAATACCAAAATACGGCCAAATCGATTCGCCTCCGTCTGCATATAATACCTGGGTCAGTAGCCAAGCCAAGAAATCCATCCGGCCATTAGCCTTCCATGCACATCCTAAACCATAACCGCCCAAGCATAAACTCCATTACCCCCACACGTTTGGCATGTATGCATGATGCATTCATGATTCGTCTCCTCTAAAAATTTCAACTTTTAAGCGCTAAACCCTCTCTCCTCTCCTCAGTCCTCCCTCCTCTTCTTGCATTGGAAACCAACCACCTCCTTGTTCTTCTTCTTCTTCCTCTCTCACGCCAAGAAACCAATCCACATCAAAAGGCTAGGGCAGGTTGATTGGTAGTGTCTTTGTGTTGCTTCTCATGGGGCAAGAAGAGACCGTGCCAGCCACCGTGGTCTTCTCGTGGGAGCACGAGCCCGGCGTGTCGAAGCAGAGCCCATGGACAAGAAAGGCGGTCGTGGAAGCCGATGACATGCCGGAGAACCCGAGGAAGGCGCAGGCGCCGGCTCGCCGGCTCTCCGTGCCGCCGCCGCCGGGCCGGGCGTCGATGCCGGTGACGAGGAGCTCCTCGAGGGCCCGGGCCGTCCGGCCGGAGGACGACCCGTTCCTTGCGGCGTACCTGGCGTGCACCAAGAGCACCAAGACCAGCGGCGGCGGCGGCGCGGGGGAAACCAAGGGACAGAGGCGGTTTACGTGGGCGCGGCTGGGGCTCTCCTGCAAGAGCTCGAATGGAGTCGTGGAGGAGAGCATGGTGAAGCTGTCGAAGCTGCCGGAGGTGCACCCCAGTGATGCTTGATCATCATCAGTTCATAGTCTCCTGCCTTGATCTCTTGTTTGCTTCCTTTTTTAAAAAGGTTCTTTCTAGTGCTGGTGGTTGTGTCAAGTTGGTGATTAGAATCAGAGGTACAAGAAGTAAGGGTTCAGTCTGACAAAAAAAAACAAAAACAGAGAGAGCAAGAGTTGATGCACATGTATGTTTTGTTTTATCTCTGGTGAAGGAAACATATCATTTGTGCAAGATGTTTGCAATCTCATCTTTCTTTCAATCTCAGATCATTCGTTCTCCTCTCTTGCTCAAAAAATGTTCATTTCTCTTTTCTTTTCAAATAGATGATTACCTTAGCTTTGATAGTGAATGGCATCAGTTTTGTGTGTGTCAACCTGACAGAGACAGAGTTTGACTGAGACTTTACCCATTGAAGTTTCTTTTACAGTTAATTGTTCATTCAGGGTTAATCGTTTCCAAAAAATTGTTTTTTCATGGGATATAAATAGGCGATTCCCTGCCCCTGCGAGGCTGATTCGTAATTCTCGGCTTGAAAAACAGGCCGTTTAGTCAAAATTGCTGCAGTTGTTCAGCAAGTGCTGCTGCGCGTTGGTGCAAAAATCAGTTCACTCTGATCTGATAAAAAAAAGATCCCGTAGAAATCAAGGTCACAGATATTTCTTCTGAGAGAAAAAAAAGCAGTTCAATAACTATAGCCGATACACGTTCGGTTTTTTAATGTCCAATGAATTCAGATGCTGTCAGACATTCACTATTCAGGGAGACCTTCTAAACTGATTCCATTGTGTTCTTGAAGGCTCTTCCAGTTCACAGTGTAGTGTCAGGTCCCTTCATTGTATTTCACCTCCCAAGCAGTCTTCTTGTTCTCAGATAATCAGACATGCTGGTGGTGTAAGTCGTTGTTGGTTGGAGATAATATTGGTTAATTAGAGTTAATGTCAGCAGAGTGAGTTGCCAATTGGCAATTCATGTTGGGATTCTTCTGAATCACAGGCACTAAGGTAGAACTGACAGATAAGCATGGATGGAATGCATTCTTTTTTGTCTGGTCGATTGGTTTCATTACATGAAGAAAGAGAGATCAGAGTGACAGACAGTTTTTGGATTGCAAGCCACTTCAACGGATGTACCATGCTTGAAAGAAACTGTAGACGTCACAGAAAAGGAGCATCAGACATTCAGACGCTACAGACACATCCAATGGATCAAGGTTTCAGACAAGCATATCTTCTTCTACTTCTTGTTTCCCTGACAGGGCAGAGATGCTTCAGGTTAGGTTAGTTGTAACTGTCAGGTTTATAGGGACATACGGTACAAAAAAGGCAAGAAGTCTATCTGCATTGCGTATTTGCATGTACATATATATCTCTCTCTCCATTCTTAAACATATAAAAACATATTCAAAAGGGCCTTTTTTTTAAATGCACTCAAACTATTTTTAGCCATTTATTTTACTTATCCAACGGCCAGATGAGATGACCCCTTACCACCATATAGCTAACCTGTAACACCCCCCCCCCCCTTTTCTTTCAATTGATATGGCAGAGCCCCCTAATTCTTTTGCTAAAAAAAACGATCATATATGTTTGATCCAATGTCTCAATGGTTTCCTACCTCTAGGTATGTTTCTTTATACTATTAAAAAGAACATAATGGTGAGTGCTGAGTGGTAATGGTCATAATCACTAAAATATCCACCGTATTCCCATAACAAACTCATGTTATCTTATTTAACCCCTCCAAATTCTACAACGACCCAACAGATTTGTCTTATCTATTGTCCTCCTCCTCACCCCCACCCCCACCCTTGCTGCTGCTACGTGGTATGGTTCTAGCACTAACTGCCTAGGGCGAAGCCAAAGGTAGACGATTAGACCATGATAAAACTAAAAGCACATGTCACGCTCTACTCTGCCTCGACTGTAAGGTGCATAGCATCAATAACCTACATACAAAACCGAAGGCGTATGACTTGCTCGCTCATAGTTTCGATGGTACAACTTAGATGGTGATTAATGATTGGTAACATGATTGCATTGAAGATTTTTTTTAAAAAAAATATATGATTCATCCTCTAAAATCTCAAATAGCGCATATGAATGCATTTCTACATTATAAAATATCGATACAAATCATTTAAAATAATTACATATTATTGTAAAAATCGTTGTCCACGTGTAAACCAGTTTGGCTGCCTAGGCGCTAAGCGGCCCTCTCTAACAGCCTAGCGTCTAGCGTCTCAAATAACCTTGTATAAATTTGATCTCAATGACATAGTAATTTCTTACCTCTAGGCATCTTTCTTTATGCTATTATTCTATTAAAAAGTGAATGTTGGGTGATAATTATCATCATCATTAAAATTATCCACCATGTGTCATCCATTGTAACAAACTCATGTTATTTGATTTAACCCCTCAAAATTCTACAATGACCTAACAAATTTGCCTTATCAAATCTCCACACACTCGCTGCTGCTATGCGGTAAAATGTCAGTACCTACGATGAAGCCGTAACATAGATGAGATTGGACCATAGTAAAATTAAAGGTGCCCATCACCGATGGCCCATGTGCGAAGGCCGAAGTGGAGGCAGTTGGTTGGGCCTATGTCATGGGTATTAACAGTAATCCCCTCTCCAACGTATAGCGGTCCGGCCCAACAATTTTTTTTTTCTAAAGAAAAGATTCCGGCCTAGCAAGCTGCAGACACACGAATTTTATTTTTTTTATATTTATTTATTTTCGGAAATAAATAAATGATATTCAATTTAAAAAAAATAAATAAATAGACTCCCGTCGCCAGCCCATTGGGCGAGAAAATCGAGCTGCTTTAAACCGCCCGTCGGTCGGGCGAGATTTTAAAAATCTGCCCGACGGATGGGCGGGCTTTTTTGGCGCCAACACAAGTGGGCCAAATACCGCCCGACGGAGGCGAGATTTGGAAGCCAAAATCCGCCCACCAATCCAAGTAGTTTTGAAGCGAAAAAAATTCGCCGCTTGGTTAGGCGACCTTTGAATCCATGGAAATCCCGCCCATTCAATCGGCTAAATTTGTCGGCTTTTAAGGCACATGCACATGTACTGCTTGCCATTTGAAGGAGAGGACCGAGAGCGAGAGAGGAAGTTGGAGAGAACAGAAGCGCGGAGCGATTCTTCGATTTCACAGGTATTTTTGTTATGTAATATAAAATTTATTTAATAAAACTTGGTAGGATAGTCATATGAATTTAGTGTATGTTACATTATATAGAGAGGGTAATATTTAGGATAGGATTTAGGCTAAATATAGTCACGTAATTTGTAGACTAGGATTAAGGTTTAGGCTAGAAATAGCACGGTAATATTTATTCTATGTTAGGGTTTAGGCTAAAATAGCCGTTTAATATTTAGGCTAGGATTAGGGTATTTTTGTTACAAAAAGGACGGTAATATTTAGAGTTTAGATTGAAATAGTATAGTCAATAAATTGTACGGTTATGTGGTATGTGTCGAACATGGTAGGGTTAGGGTTTAGAAAGGAATAGAAGGTAATACATAGTGTTTATATTGAAAATAATGTAGTATTTTACTAATTTATTAGATGTTGAAGAGTATTTTATTTGTAGAGCTAATGAACAAGAGGTTGGCCGACATTTTGGCAGTAGTAATATTGTTAAAAATAGATGTAGAAAAGGAGATTGACGATAATAATCAATGTGCGAAATTTGTTGGGCAGGGTAAATGACAGACAAGATCAATTTTCAGATCCATTATGGGGAAAGAGAGATTGTGCAAGGTCCTTACGGGATAGATTTATCAATGTTCCAATCATGTACATTAGGGATATCAAGACCCACCGAAAGGTCATTTAGGGGGGCTACAACATTGGTTATCACGGATGTTTCAACTCAACGAAAAAGAACATGTCATGACAGATTCAGGCATTGGTGAGCCGTCTTCTTTGAAGGTTTTTGGGAGTTGATACCTATATCGAGTACTCGGAATTGGAGACGCTACGTTGAGATTGCAATCGAGCGGTGCCTTCCTCTAGTTCTCTTAGTGCGGCCGAGTAGAAGCAACATGCGGAGGTGGAAGAGCCGGGGAGACTAGTGGTCTTTGGAGTGGAAGAGGAGGTGGAGGTTGTAGGGAACACGGAGGTGACAGAGGGCGTGGGAGAAGCGCATGCGGAGACAGATATAGGAGAAGGCAATGAAACAATTGAAGAGGCGGCAAGGCGGCCGATGAAGGGAACGAATCGAGTCAATAGTTCTTTGAAATGGCACCGAAGATGCAGAGCATGAGGAAGTCCACGATGAAGATACGTCGACGATGAGAGAAGTTTGAGTGATCGATCGGTGCTGTAGAGTGGAATACTTACAACTTTCAAGATTTATCTGTACATGAAGGCACGCACACACCATGGGATTACCATGAGAATGAGGTGACTCGAGGGAGCCATGTACCGACTAAAGAAGTGTATTGGATCCGTGAAGTATTGGTCTTTATCTCGAGGAGGAAGTTCGGGGTAGTGAAGTCGAGTAAAAGCGCTCTCGATGTGATGTGTGTTGTTCTGGTTGCCCGTGGCATGTACATGCATTTAAAGGAAAGTGGGTGGATTCTTGGGTGTGTTCAATTGTAAAGGAGCACGATCGGTTAGAAAATGCACAACAAAGGCACGTAAATCGACATCAACATTTGTTGCGGTTGTAATGTACTCACAAATTGTTCGAACATAAGATATGAGCCTCGGTCCATTATACGGGCCATTGAGGAACAATTCGAAGACACCATAAAGTATCCCACCGCTCAAGAGCTAAGCGAAGGCTTTGGAAATGCGGTTCGGGACATATGAAGCATCGTATGCAAATATGTCCCAACTTCGCAGACGATTAGTAGAAGAAATCTGGAACGTACTATGACATGAAGGAGTATCCTGCTTCCGGTGTCGACACCGGCAAGTGGGTTCTGCAACGGGTATTCTTTGCGTTGCGTCCGTGCATAAGAGCCTTCACATATTGTCCAATTGTGCTATGTGTAGATGGAACCTTTCACCTTGGCAAGTATAAGGGCAAATATTGACAAAGAATTGCCGTGGATGGCAACAATCGATTTTACCGGTGGCATTCGTGATTTGTGGAGGAGAGAATCTGAGATAGTGGTCTTGGTTCCTAGGCGTGTGAAACATCTTTGTTGTAACAGGAAGACCAAATGTCTGTGTCATTCATGATAGACATGCAGGTTTACTGCGTGCGATTGATGAGATTACAAATGGCTCCGACAACCGAGGGGGTGCCCAGTGGAGTGATATGCAAAGCAGGTGGTGCATGAGGCATTTGGGGGCAAATTTTTTTAGTCACTTTAAGAATAAACACCTTGCATAAACCTATTCAAGAGGTTGTGCAAGCAGAATCGAGAAAGAAAATTCAACAAATTATGGAAAACACTCGATGAGATGACCGCAGCGTAGCTGTGAACTACAGACAAGGCAGGCGGGCCACACGAAGCTTCGGTAGTGAGATGCTTCTCGATTGGATTAAGGATGATCCAAAAGAGAAGTGGGCTCTCCTATATGATACTGAAGGGGCTAGATACGGAATAATGACAACAAATTTGGCAGAGGTGTACAATTGGGTTATGAGGGGGTTGAGGGCATTGCCTCTGGTTGCAATTGTGGAGGGAATTCTTCACGGTACATGCAAGTACATCATGGATCGTTATCGTGCCGCGTCTGCGCTATGGTCGACAATACCGATATACTCATTGCTATTACAAAGTATATGGCCGAGAAGATAGGTAAGGCCGAAAGACATTGCGCGACGGCGATGGGGACAGATCATCTCAGGTACCATATAATCTGCAGGATAGAGGGCGTCGTGGCGTAAACGTGAGCGGTTACGCAGAGTGCATCTTTGCGTGATCATACATGCACATGCTCATGCCGCAGCGAAGCTTCTTCACAAGCCATGCTCTCATGTACTAGCGGCGGCTTCAATGACAAATCACCCTACTTTTCCATTTGTGTCCTAATATTTTAGGAAGGAAACAATCGAAATACATGGCATGCAGAGATATATGGGTATGCAATTTTCGGTACATTTCTTGATCCACTGGTCCGAACAACCGTCATGTACGGCTAGGGAATTCTGAAGTGTGATCTTGGTCGTCGCCGACACCATCGCATTCGAACGACATGGATCGGTCGGAGGTGGAAGAGTTGAGAAGAGATGCGGCGAGAGTAACGAGGACGGTCACACTTATGTGAACTGTGACAAGCCTAGTGCATTTGGGTCCTCGATTTGGATCTTTGGGCCGTCCGGGTCGGGGCGGATGGACGACGACCGCTCGGTTGAAAATGTATCTATGAAACCTTAATCGAACTACTTGATATGTGTAATTTACATTTGTAATATTCGCGTCAATGTAATATGCTGACTTACTAGTGGCAATGTAATATGATGACTTATTTATGTTTATGTAATATGTTATGTTTGCATGATATGTAGTGTCTGTTGATGACATTATCTTTTGGTATATCGTATTTTTCTTTATGAATTAGTCTTGCTTGAATTGAAATAAATAACTCATACTTGCATATCTCGCAGGTGACGTGACGATGGCCGAGCGAGATGGGCGGCCGAGAGCCGGCGCCCACAGCCAGAAGCAGCAGAGAGGGGCCGCCGACCCCTCCCTTGACCGTGAGGCATCGGGCCTACCTCGGTCTGCGGCGGAGGCGGTGCTAGGTGTCTTTCGTACTAGGACACCTGCCGAGTTGCTCACTCTGGACGCACGTTGGGTTGACAGGTACATCGTATAAGGCGAACCTTCCTTACTTTCGTTTTTTATAATTTAGCTTTACTTACGTACTGAATGCTTCATTTTCTGCAGACTGCGCCTCTCAGGCCTCCTCCCGCTGTGTCGGATGCTGGAGGCTACGGCCCAGGCGTTCGTTGGAGACCCGCCCCCGGCAGATCGTCAGAGGCGTTTCGGTTTTGACCGGTCCCTCCTTGCAGCACTTGTGGACCGATGGAGGCCGGAGACACACACTTTTCACCTCCCGTGCGGGGAGATGGCGCCGACTCTGCAGGACGTCTCGTACCTTCTGGGGCTTCCGTGTGTGCGGTGCACGGTCGTGGCGATGGGCGTCTCACCCGCTGGCGTGTCGACTGCTAGGCCGGTTCGCGGGTAGTCCGTGCACCGCAGGAGTGTACCGCCTTTCCCTCGGCGGAGACACGTGGTCCACCGAAGAGGTGGCTTCTGCAGTTCACGGTAAGAACTAACGAGCAGACTTGTCCTTCTTAAATTACATGCTAACATTGGTACTTGCAAACATTGACAGGCGGAGCACATCCACCCTCAGGCCGATGACGCTACTGTGCCCGACACCTTGAGGCCTACCTGCTTTGGCTATTCGGCTGGGTGATGTTCACCAGTACGGATGGCCATTGCGTCGACAAGCACCTCCTCGGGTACGCCAGGGAGATCGCCGACGCCGTCCCCTACGAGGTCCCCGATGCAGTTGGGCTTCACTGTCCTTGCGGGACGTCTGAGGTTTGTGCGACGCCGTCTGGCGGATGCACACCGATCTCGATGGTTGCCCTTCACATCTTGTGGTCGTATGAGCGGATCGCCATTGGGCGTCCGCTCATGGATCACAGTCCTTACGAGGCGGCGTATTACCACGACACACCAGAGGATAGGCCCACCATGGGCTTCCTTTGGTTTCGCCGGAGGGTACGTAATGTTTAAATCATGATTTATGCATTATTTACGTAACATAGCACTAACTACAGTTGTTTTCTCCTTTTGCAGCCTACCTCGGCCCACGTTCAGGCGCACAAGGACTACCAAGTACGTGAGGCGGTGGGCGAGGTACGAGGAGGGATGTCGTTTGGACACCCTACAGTGAGGACCGAGTGCTTGCTCGCGCCCCTCACGGGCTGTCGTCGCTTTTGCGGACCGGGCCCGGTTATCTTGGCTTACGACCCGACCGCTGTTCTTCGACATCTTCGCCGAGGAGTACTCACCGCAGCGGGTGATGCCATGATTCGCCTCCACCAGACTTCCTCTACTGTTGTCCACACCGCCCCGTCGAGCTCACTAGTAAGATCTTTTCCATTGCTGTAATTTCCATTTCGATCATCCGCCTTATAAGTGTCATACTCGATGTTTGCTGCAGATCCACTAGACGTGGCCACACCGCTGGCTATCTGTGGGCTCCTGTGATGGAGCCTTGGGTAGCACAGTGGGAGGACGCTCTAGGTGAGCGGGTCGAGGAGGACCGGCCGTACGACGCCACGTCGTATCCGGCGTACGTACGATGGTACAGTCGTCACGAGACGCAGGTGGGTCACACCCTTCCACCGAGATCGCCCACGTCGCGCGAGCCACCGACACGTACCCGCTGCACCGCGCACAGGCTGCGTACCAGGCGGTACCGACCTTCACCCCAACTTTTCAATTTCTATTTTTACCAGCATACACCTCATGATGTGCTATTGGCCTATATACAGATTGACATTCTTCGTGAGTGCAACGTCGATGCACGCACGGCTGTCGGCGCTGCAAAGACGGCATTGGATGACCGGAGGAGAGATATTCGCGACCTTCCAGAGGCTCTACGAGAAGACAACGCGAGCTATACGCCTCACGTGCTGCAGCCTTCCGGACGCCCTACAGCTTGCACCGAGGAGTTTGAACTTTATTGCCCTTCTCCACCCTACCGTCATTAAAATTTATAATGTGACACTACCCTAATATGTAGGATTGTACGGAGCGAGGACGCAGTTTGACGAGGCTGGCACGTCAGCCCAGGGGCCACCACTGTCCTCCTGGAGGGTACCGTCAGGAGGCCTTCGTCCGTGCTCACAGTGGCCGCCCCAGGGAGCGTGGAGGCAGCAGTTCGCCGAGGCCGGGACGTCTTCCTCTGCCGCCGTGTCGTCTGTCCAGACCACCGCGCCGTCCACACCGTACGGTGCTTCCAGGGCACCACCACCAGGGTCGCAGCCCACACCACAGGCACCGCGCCCTCCTGTTACAGGTGCGAGTTATTTTTCTGATCAAGCACTTCAAATTCATGTATTTATGATTTGTCGTTTAGTAATGTGGACATTGCATGGATTAGGTCCTATCTTCACAGAGTGGAACAGTCCGGTCGGTCGAGCGATGGGCGACTGTGGCTTGACGACCTTGACTCTGACCAAGATGCCGTCCCAAGACGACCGAGTTGGAGGCTCGCAGTTGTCGTGGGCGCCTCTGCGGCGACACTGGCCGTTCTGAGGTGAGTTGGCGACGCCTGCACCACAGGCTTGTCCTCACCGGGACGTTCACCCGCCGGACCGCTACACCTTCCCTAGCACACAGCTGGGTCGTGCCCGCAAGGCCGCCTCGAGGATCGATCCATGAGGTGAAGCCCAAGCGGGGACGACAGTAGTTTCTGTTCTTTGCATGTTTCTTTGTACCTTTTGATGTATATATTCAGTAGTTGCATGAACATTTTCGCTATTTGTTATTTTTAGCTTTATAGCTTTTTTATTTATGCCATCTAATCGCTCGTGATTTTTTTCGTATTTTCTGGCCCCGCTGAGTGCCGAATGCGGCTTGAGAAGTTATGTGGACGCTACCGGTGGGCCCTGCCACCTACGCAAACCCCTCGGACCGCCATACACGTATGAGGGCTACGGCATTACCGCTTTCTAATGCGGCTGGTGGTCAATTAGACACTTCATGTTCTATTCTTCTTTATCTTGTACGCCAATAAGTAGTCATTGTATCTCAAGGCTTTGAGATTATAGTACATACGATATGAATGAGATGAAGATGGTGCTCATTGACATTGACAATGTGAAACGCATTACATGGTTGTAATCCACGTGGCTTAATCTTTATGCAAATGACTTGAAATAAACCCCTATTGTAGTAGGGACGCTAGGTTTACTGCCATCCACGTAACGGTTCCACATGGGTATACACGTTGTAGGCCCGAGTAGCAAAGTCAACTCGCTCCTCAAGCCGGGAGATTCTTGCGTGAAGATGTTCGATGTAACTGAACGCGGCCATTGGGAAGGGATCGTCCATCCATTTGGTGAAGCCGCAGTCATCGGTCTACTTTTAGAAATGAGAAAAATGTGAGATGGAAATGTATTAAACACTTGGCTGTTGTCCGGATGGTTACTCACAGCGAAGTACGCGCAACGGTAGAAACGTCGGCGATCCATCCTTCGACAACTTTGGTCAAAAGTTTGTACTGGCTGTGTCACTCCGGCGCACAACGTGGCCATCCCCGAGAAGTTTGGGTCTCTTATCATTGTTGGCTCGTGTTATAGCTAGCTCTTGTTGAATAGGCGTGTCGTCGCTTGGTAGGCGGGCTTGCGATCGAGACCATTTGGCGTCCACCGGGCTTGTCGGATCCAACCGTTCAGTGTGGGTCGTGAAGCCATATGTGCGATGTGGTATGTCTATCTCTACTTGCCTCCCCTCCTACGAGGCCAACCCTAGTAGGGAGTATACACACACAGACTCAGAGTGAGAGTGAGGGTGGGAGTGAGAGGGACGCCAGCTCTACCTCGCATTATATAGGCCGAGGTGTACTTAACGAATTGGATTAATAAGTTGTTCATTATGCTTCTTGACATCGTTTAATGATTAAACACATGCTACCGGTGCCCTATATCCGCCTCGGCCACATTTCGCTTGATCATGGAGGCGATGATTGCTAACGATGCATGCCGGTCACATCACTAAATGCCCGTCACTGGCGACCAACAAGACCGCGGACACCGTCATATCAATAATTGCGAACGCTGGCGACCAGCGATACCACGGACACGGTCACGTCAATAATTGCGGGTCGCTGGCGACCTCTGATTCACGGACACGCCACAGCAATAATTGCGGGGGCGCTGGCGACCAACGATACCGCACGGACAACGGTCACGGCAATAATTGCGGGCATCGCTGACGACCAAGATACCGCCGGACACCGGTCACGTCAATAATTGCGGTCGCTGCGACCAACAAGATACCGTCGGACACCGGTCACGTCAATAATTGCGAACGCTGGCGACAAACGAGACCGCCGGACACCGGTCACAAGCAATAATTGCGGCGCTGGCGACCAACGATACCGCCGGACACCGGTCACATCAATAATTACGGCTTCGCTCACCAACAGTCCGCTGACACCGTCGGTACATCAAATGCGGCGAAGATCAAGAAGCATGAACTTCGGTCCATGCAAAGCGGACTTGGCTATTTATTTCCCTCCGGCCTCCGAGTCCTCTGCGCTCAAGTTTCCTCTCAATCTCACATATTATTTCTATCACATAAACCAAAAAGACTTTCGGCAGGATACGAAGCAATGTCATGCTAGCTTTTTCAACTCTGTGGTTATTCATCGAATGTTCTGTTTAGACCCGTTCATCCTTCACGGCTTGTCGCTTTTGTTTGTAATATGATCCTAATATCGCGAGTTTTGCGATGTTACGGGTTATATTACACTCAAAATGTGACATGTAAGCCGTGAAGGATGAATGGGGTCTAACTGCATGACCTGAACTTAAGGCCTTTAGGGGATTAGACAAATAGGTACGTACTATTTTTTATTTGAAAGCTAGCATGACATACGTGGTGCGATGATATGCAAGGGTGGTCACCATGGGCGGGTGAATGAGGGGACCAGAGGCAAAGAGCGGTGATGCCTCCTTCCTCTCTATATAGGCGTTACGTCATTATCAAGACGTGATTAAATTAGCTCCTAATTATCATTAATTAAGCTGTTCACGTTGACATGGCGAGAATCTCCGTCGTTCATTCCATCGGTGGAAGCGGTCGCCAAGATAACAAGGTGGAGTAGTCGCGGTGGCTTTGAATGCTAGCCGCCTAGGAATGAGTCTTTGTCCGAATTACCGCCTTCAAAGACGGGCTGGTTGGCCGCTTTAGCCACTTGTTTTAATTTCACTTTGCTAACATTGCATGCCGTCTGACGAACAGTACCTCTTTCAGCGTCCGGTCACATCGCCGCAAAGCAAAGCATCCATCATAAATCATCGCGCTCGCGACCAGCAGCGATACCGCCGGACACCGGTCACGGCAATAATTGCGGGCGCTGGCGACCAACGAGAACCGCCGACACGGTCACATCAATAATTGCGGGCTTTGCCACCAATGATCCCGCCGACACCGTCAATCACATCAAATGCAGCAAGAATAAAGAAGCATGAACTCGGTCCATGCACCGAAAGCGGACTTGGCTATTTATTTCCTCCGCCTCCGAGTCCTCTGCGCTCCAAGTTTCCTCTCAATCTCACATATTACTCCAGCCCATACACCGCACAAATCTAGTTGTAACGAGCAATGGCGACCTCCGGCTCTCGAGGGTGTCCATGAAGCAAGTTTAACACCACCGTGCTGAAGGGTCAATGTTCCAATGTGCCTGCGGTGACCTTTGCAAGTTTGTTCAATCCGGCGAAGATTTCTCATATACTTACGGAAGGAGGTTCTTTATGTGTGCAAACTACTGATACGATCTACCCAAGGTTGCCTTTGGCGGCGTCCAAAGGTACTTGCTCACCCTACCCTGCATGATTATATCTACCTACATGGCACATGTGATCTATCTTGACTTATGTTGAACAAATAGTCTCCCCACCTCTATGCGATTTTCGGCGTTGGCTAGACACACGAGCAATCGGAGGCAGATAAGAAACACATCGGCGTGAGTTCCGTTGGAAGAAGCGATGGTTTAAGCGGCGCCAAGATGAGGAGAAACAAGAGGACAAGCAAGCGTTAGCAGGAGGAGTACCGAAGCGACAAGAGACGTTGAACGTCAGTCTTGAGGCCCGAGAGGCCGAGAGGAGAGAAAGCGAGAGGGCACGTCGTGCAAAGGAGGCTGGACTGATGCTACCCAAGAAGGGAAATATCCCGTTGTACTCGATAGGAACTTTGTTGTAACCGTGATAATAAAATTTCCAAAGAGAGGCGGTTTATTCCTCTAGCTATTTATTTCATTTTCCAAATAATTATTAATATAAAACACTCTCTGAAACTTAATTTTTCCATTTTATTTTTTCAAGATTAAATAGACCAAATACCGGTTCATATATCTTGATCATATTTAGTTCATATAATATGTGTTATAACTATTATATCTTGATAACATATTACATAATACTATAATATAATATACACATATACATACATAGATATCTACATAATAGTTATATATTACATACATATATAATATAGTCAATGCTTGCGGTGTAGTGGCGCGGCATCGGCTTTCTTGTGATGCAGTCTTGCATGGTGGTAGAAGCGTTCATGATTGCTCCAAAAACATGGGTATTTCCATATTTGCAAATTTTTTTAGTAAAAAATATTATTTATTATGACTTACATTTTCAAATGATCTTAGGAACTCTATTTATTTAGTTTTATTTTATGATACATTATTTATTTTATTCTGAAATCACATAATTTATGTTTTTTTAAAAATTGGAAAAAATTTGAAATTTGAAAAAAATTGCAGAATCCCGCCCTATTGACGGGCGGACTATAATTATAGCCCAACGGGAGGGCGTTTTTTGGGCCGGAGCAAAGTCCGCCGGCTTGTCGGGCGGTTTATATAAATCGCCTTCCCGTCGAGCGAGATTTGCCTCTCCGCGAGAGCGTCAAATGCCCGCCCGTCCGTCGGGCGGATTTTTAAAATCTCGCCCGACCGACGGGCGATTTAAACCAGCTCGCTCTTCTCGCCCGACGGGCTGGCGACAGGAGTCTATTTATTTATTTTTTTAAAATTGAATATCATTTATTTTTTTCCGAAAATAAATAAATATATAAAAAAATTTTTCGCAGACACACCATCATTAAGGGTGTGTTTGGTTGTCCATGGTGGCGGGCCGTCTTATTTGCATTGACCGCGTTGCGCGCGTTTGGTTACTGTAGCGCTCACGTAGCCTGGCTTTGGCGGATGCATCACATGGGGAAGCAGTAGCCATTGCACGCTGGGAAGCGAGGCGCGGCCGTTTCCCGAGCGAGCTTCATGAGCCGCGCGTCCTGCCAGCATGACCATCCAAACACGTCCTAAGTGGATGAGGATACCATTTTGCGCTCTGCCTTCTCAGGCTTCCGTTACAATAGTTAGCACGTTTCAATTGGCGAGCAGTATTAACGTTCTCTTGATACTTTATCTTACACTACTAATTCTTATTTGTGATGAGTATATGAAGGAGAAGGAATCAGAGTCGAGCATAATTAATTAGACCATCTCCCGCAACCTCACTTCTTGGGCCAGCTCGCTATATTTACCTAGTGATGGATTAAATGCAAGCCACGTATGGCTCCAGCAACTTTGCTATTTGCAGCGAGTTGGCTAGCAAGAGAAGAGAGGCTCGCCATATCCTTGTCTCGAGTCCACGTGTGACAACAACTAATATCTTTTGCTCTCATTCGGAAGACCTAGCATAGGTGTGAATGTAGCTAGGGATGTCAACGGGGAATTCCCCGCCGGGATTACACCCCAAACCCGCCCATTGAAAGCCCCATCTTTACCCCCCGCCGCTGCGAGGACTAAATCCCCATACCCGTCCTCAAGATAGGTAGCGGGTGCCGACGGGGTACTATACCCGATAATTTTATTACAATGTACAGATGATAAATCAAACAGGATGACAGCATATCAGCGTGAGCTTTCAATCAACAAGGGATAAAGCCATAAACCAGTATAATTACTTAATCTTAGCATATAGTGACACAGACAAACAAATAAAGGTTAGGGATAAGGGTAACTTGATAGGAGAGTGGAGTGGCGAGTACATGGGCTGGGCCGGCTGGGGCACTAGGCCACTGGTCAGGGGGCTGTGGCCACTGTGCACTGCTTTCGGGGGTCAGGTAAACGGGTTCAGGTGATGGGTCCCCAAACCCGAACCCTCTCTACCTGATGGGGAGGAATTTTCTCGCAATGCTATACCCACGGGGGATTTTTCCTCCAAACTCTAACCCTAATAGGGGAATTCCTGTAACAGCCTGAAATTTTGCATAAAATTTTTTCGCGCATCAAGTACATGAAAATCCCCCTGGGACACCACTTATACTTCCAAATCCTTCTTAAGATCCTAAAATCCCCATTAGAAATTTCCCCTAATTTTATAACTTTTAAAAAGCCACATGTCATATAGAAAAGAAACTTTATCCATTTTTATAAAGAAGATCCTTTATAACATGCAACCTATTATTTCATATTCATATCATATATATGTTATGAATTCTCAGAGACCAAAACCATATTTTGACCTATCTTCAATATTTCATACGATGAATAGTGTTCTCGTATAATGAATAGTGTTTTCAATACCCTATGTTACAAGAATTCAATTTTCTATTTCTTTTAACCATTTTCACCTATAAGCAACTAATTCCACTATATTACAGATATGATACTCAACCATCAGGTACCGATGAAATTACCATTTCGCCCTTTTAAGACAAAAATCCCCAAATTACCCTTTTCCTTGACCTTTAACATTGATTTCAATAAATCCTTTATAAAGTACAAAATATGCATTCAATTAATGTACTATTTTCAAACTTTGAATTTATATCAAAAAGTGCACTAGTAAATTACTAAAATACCCTTTAGCTAAAATTCCAAGTTTCCCTCTTTTAAATTTAAATAGTTACTTATGCATGCTTAATTTCTCCCAAAACCCAAACTCAAATTTAAACTTTGAATTTACCTTAAATGTGCACCTGGTAAAATTACCAATTTGCCCTTTAGCTAAAAATCTCCAAATTTCCCTCTCTTTAAATCTATTCAACTACTTTGCATGATCAATATTCATTTAAACACAATTCCGGCCCTTGGATATGTTCTAAAATTTGAATTGGAAATATATTTAGCCAAATTACCAAAATGCCCTTCCAACTTGATATTTCCAAAATCATCTTCTTTTACATATTCACCTACTATCTTTTTATATGACCATTTGCATTCAATTTAAACCCCAATTCTGATTTCAAACTTTGAATTTTCTTTTAGAATTTGAATTGAAGATACTTTCAAAGAAAATTACCAAAATACCCCTCAATGCTTAAAATCCCCAAAATCCTCCTCTCTTTTCATTTTACTTAGCTGTCATATGCACAATATCTTCATATAAATCAACATACAAATTTTGGTCCAAACTAAAAGTTGAATTCGAGCTCTTCTATGTGAATTTACAGAATTGCCCTTGGAAGCCTTCCTTCCTTCTTCCCTCTTCTTCCCTTCTTCCCTTCTCCCCTGTTTCTCTGTCCTGCTCGTTGAACCTCAGCCAACCCGATCCCTTGGTGCTGCTCCTAGCTAATCTTGCACGCCAAGACAAGGAAAATCGGCACCACATGTCACTGCCACGAAGAACCCCGCTGGAATTTCTCCTCCCCCGCCATCATCGCTGCTCACGCGGCACCGTACACATGCCCAACGCCGAATGGACCGAACCACTGCAAGGATCATCGCCGATCCGAGCTAATCCGCTCCTCAGCGTCCCTAAATATCTACCAAGCTCAATTGCGCCTATAAATAGCAAGCCGGAGCTTCCAATTTCACGTTTGCGTTTCACCGGCCGCAGCCGCCTCTCCATTAAATTCGTCCCAGACCCGGCGTTTCAAGCTCGGCGCCGCTGGCCAAAGCTTCGTAGCAGCTTCGCCGAGCTACTACTAGGAGGAATTGGTATGAAATCAACCGGAGAACCGACGCCGCAACGAAGCCGCGCCTCCTCTGTTTCGGCCGCCGGCCGCTTCACGTCGACAAGCCAAACCACGGTCGCACGAATCCAATTGGTGGCATGGTAAGGACCCTCAGCACCCTCCCAAGCTCATACATCCATCAATTTGCATAATTGCAAAAGGAAACCAAAATTCCCAAATGTGTTCTTCACCGCCGCCGCCCGACCACGTCGACCGGCCAGCTCCGGCCACTTCGACCCACCAATCCACCTCCCAAACATTTAAATAACATCTAGAAACAAAAGCCCTAAGGTTAATTACCCCAAAACCCCACAAATCCGAAAGCCCCAATTCGGGAAATCAAGAACCCTAGAACAATCACTATTCATCCCTTCCAGTTTTGTTTTTCATCAAATTGAAGGTCTTAGAGGCACAATTAGCAAAGGGTTTCTATATAAAAGTTGTTCAAAATAGTGTTTTACATCTAGATATGATTTTTCCAGATTTTTAAAGTCATCCAAAATTTAAATTTGAATCTTAAACCCTCTCTTTAACAATTTAGAGAATTTCTAAAAATATAAAAATCTTTGAAAATGTAAAATTGATATTTTTCCTAGCAAATAAAAATATATACAAAATTTATAAAATTATCAATTTCAGGACTATTTTATAAAATATAATAATGGTATACTTCTCTTCTTTAACCTTTACAAAATTAATTTCTTAAGTAAAATTAATAATTAAATTATATCCAAAAATCTTCCCAAAAATAACAAACATGCAAAATGGATATTTTATTGAGTCATAAACAATTTTTGATATTCCTTAAAATTTCAAAACCCTATAGTGTTAGTTAGTACATAAATTTCCTATTTATAAAATTCCTTAAAATTTCAAAACCCCATAGTACTATCTAGTACATGAATTTTCCATCTATAAAATTTATCTCTTCTAGAATTTTAGAAAATTCCTAAAACTACAAAATACCTCCTAGAATAAAATTTATAATTTTCATCATATATTAATATAAATATTCTCCAGAAGAATATCCTATGATCCTATCCATTCGTAATTCTGTAACTCTATCCTTTCATATGATCCTATCCATTCGTAGAATATCCTGTAATAAATCTCAATCTCCACAACATCTAGTAATAAACCTAAAAATATCTCGCAATCACTTCACTCCAATTATGTACCAAGATTCTATCTTATCCCTCCAAGACATGCCAAATATCCATCTCCATCATTTCACCAGACATTTTCACAACTTCCATTCTATTATATATCCTATACTAGCCATAGCCATCATAACCACTCTTCTATCCACATCCTCATGCCTATTGTCCTCTAAACCTAGGAACCCCTTCAAAAGAATATTGTTACATGGCATCCAAAATCCTTTTTACCTGATTTAATTCTTATTCTCCCTCTTTTATCAAAATTTCACGATCAATAGAAGAAGAAGATCAAGCTCTGAAGACTCAAGCTACCCGCTGGACGGAGATGATAATCAAGAAAAGTTTAGTAGCATCCGTAACCAAGGCAGGTTTCTATTCCTTGGATGCACTTTGAATTCCTATTCAATTATTTATGTACGCATTACCTTTTAGTTATTACTTTATTTGCCAAATTACTATTTCATGTGTTATAAAATGGTCATGCCAAGATACAAATACCAGAAAGCTTACCTATTGTTATTTAGCCCTATCCTTTGAAGCCTAGAATAGGTTTTGAAATATTTAAATTGAGTAGGATAAGTCAATCATTTGTCATGTGGATAAGTAGTATGGGATGCTTATTTGGACATGGAAATGTTGCGATACAAGAATTATATATGAGCCATCATGTAGTAAGTATGACGGGTCCAGCCGGTAACCCTTAGAGCTGGGCACATCCTACGAGGGTCCAGCCATGTAAAGGCTCAAGGGGGCACATCCCATACCTACCATGGTACCTGTTGTCGGGAGAATGCAACTAGGCCGTGCTCATATAAAAACTTGGGTATAATGAATGAGAATGACACAAACTACATCCATCCATGTAACCGCGCACTACATGGGTAAAGCTGGATAGGTCCTGCAGGGCTAATAACAAAATCATCGATGGACCCTACTTCGGGTATATGAAGTTGTGTCAAACTGGGTGATGCCTCTCTTATTCAATAAACTCAAGCTTTCAAAAAGAGTTTGTGATGTATGATGCTGCTTGAGGTAGATAGGAAGTGGAGAATGGTGATAGTATTATGTAAAGATTGAAATGTTTCAACCAGTTTAACAAAGTTCTTTCAAATCTTAAGTCTCTTAAATCTACTGTACATTATTGCATTTACGTTCCTGTAAGAGCCTTAATTCTTTTGAATTCCTGCATATAGTAAGTAAGTCTTCCATATGGGAACCTGCAAGTACTGTTGGTACTTACCCACTATGTGGGGAATAACTTAATTTCCAGGTCTTCCAGCTCTTGACGGTTTTGAGAAATCTTCCGCGGAGGAATTGAACGATTATAGCATTATTGGTTTCTAGAGTCTTAGTTTTAGAGAGCTTTTCCTGTCCTCACAACTTGTGCCTTGATGTAAGTGTCTGAGAGAGGTCCAATTGTAATATTTTATATAAAAATGAATACCTCCCCATGTAATGAAGTGAACTTTTGTATCAGCTCTGGCACTGTTGCATCCTGGGTAATCGTGCTTTTAAGGGAACATTTTTCAGTAAAATTTAACCGGGAATTGGTCCCCACAATTCCCCGTGGGTTAGTGAGGAGCAGGCCCTATTGACATCCCTAGATGTAGCGCTGCATCGGACGCTCCGTATTCCAACGAGGGGCTAGGAAATCAATGCCACACCTCTGCACTGCATCCTCCAACTCCGCTCCTCCCACGGGCTATCCCTTCCAACTAATGGCTTCCTTACCGCCACCGGAACCGTCACCGGGTTTCGGTTCTTCCATCTTTGCGTCCGTTTCTACCGGATAGCACAACGCCGTTGCGCCGCCGCTTCGGCCCCTTGTCCGCCTCCGCCTTTACTGTCGGCTCCGTGGGCTCCATCTTCACCGATTGCGCCGCCGGGGCTCAGCGCCGACCAGCTATGGGTGTGGCTGCGTTGTACATACCCAACGCGGCCGCAGCCACAGGCTCGCCAAATGCAAGAGCGACAGCGACGGCCGGAGAAGAGGCGGAGAAACGAGGGTTGGCAGGGCCCCAACAAAAGTACATTCCCAAATACCACTGCGTACTAATTACCCAGCCCACTTAATGTATTTGCTAATACGTGCTATTAAGCCCAAGGGACCAAAAGCGGCAGAAAATTAGGAATTAGCAACGGCCACGTGACCGCTTGCAGGAAACTCATATTACTATTGAGTCGGCCTTGACTGCTTCCATCTTCCCATCTTCGATGGCTGCGGTGCCGCGCCGCCATTTGCAATTGCCCGCCCACAAGCGCTCCCAGCGCGATGAGTCCAAGCGAATAACACAGTCTTCAACTATTTTCCCTTTGTTTTTGTTTCCTTCCCCCTTTCATTCTCTATATTCATTTCTTTTATTTTCTACCATCTTCAACAGTATACTTTTGAAGAGAATGATATGATATAGACAACGGAGAGAATCCATTCAAAAAAACCAGTCAAAGAAATATGTGGTAGCGTTGTTAGGAAGGAGATTCCCTTTGTAACGAGAACGAAACAAGCGATAGAAATTCCTAGAAGATGGTCTAGCGATCACCAGATGGTGCGCCCACATTTCTCCCACACCGGACACTGCTCTCTCTATTTGAACACCCCCGGGTCTCGAAAAGCCCAATCCAATGTCTCTAAATTATACCATCATCAACTATTCAACATCGATTCGTCAATTTCTATTGGTCTAGAGATTTGTAATATAGATAATGTGCTACTTTCTTCTCTCTAGCTAGCTCTTCAATTTGATCTATTAGCTATATCCATATAGATATATAAAAGACATTAATTAATTCCATCTCCCAATCCTATGTTGTTAAATCGTACAATCATCACCAATATAACATCGATTTAATAATTTTTTATGGACATATAGATATATTTAATGCTTTTTCCAATGCTCATGCTTTGCCAATAAAACCGCAAAACCGTTCAACATGAGGGGGTTAAAAGGAAAAAAATAAGGGCCTACAAGTGAAACTACAAAACTTAGTGGGGCATAATCCTATAAACAGGAGTTTGCATCCGAAACAAAAAAACTCAATTGTAGAAAAAACTAAAGAACGGGAGCATGCAAAATATTGGTAACACTCGATTTTTACATATCATTAGTATATAGATATAATATGCTAGAGATTGTACATATTGTACGAGTTTTTGGTAGTGTTGCTTGGCCCCACTATACGCAAATCCTGACTCCACCCCGGGCGCCACCGTGGCCACCGCTGCCCTCACCCGCAGTGCGACAACCCTGACAAGGACCACCGATGCCTCTATTGGTTGGAGTTTAACTTGGATCGAGAGACGACGGACGAGGATGATGTCGTTGAAGGAGGAGGAGGACCGGTTAGCACTGCATGCTGATAGAATGTAGGTAGTAGGTAGAGTAGGTAATTCTAGTGTAGGAAAACTTTTGTAACTCCAACGAAGTACTCATCATGAAGCACCTAATGTTGTGGCTTCGTCGAAGTAGTTGCCTTTGAGCCTTATACATTTTGTACCTCCGGCCAGATCCTCGCCATCGTCGAGCTTCTAACCCCCAATGCAATTAGCAAAATTATAGTTGTTTCCTCCGTACTAAAACTTGCTTGTGTGGTTGCAAATGCATGTTTAAATTTATGAAATGTTGTTGCAAACGCATGCTTAAATTTTGTACATATTGGAAGGAACTTGAAGACGCCTAACTACCAAACAATATAATATAGGATAAATAAAATAACTAGCATAAATAGAAAGGCTGTTGGAGACGGTGTGAAGATAGTGAGCGAAAAATAGGAACGAGCTAACTATAGGGGGTTGTAGCGAGAAAAAATAGCGAGACTGCTGGAGATGTTTCAGAGTGTGTATTATTGAATCAAACAGGTTAGCATCAAAGGAACACACGCGGCACGCCCATTGATTTGTCCGTTTCTTCTGAAAGCAAGAGGTAGAAATCGAAGATATATAAAAATAATATAATGATAAAAATAAAGATGCAGCTCACGTGAAGGTAGGCCAGAAGATCGGAGGATCGAACATGCTGGTGGACCTGGAAATCAAGGAGTTAATACGCACGTCCTCAATTTGCATGCTTGCACGTGTGGATGCATAAGTGCTACCAAACCAAACAGATTACGGCATGCAATGATGCGAACGTGGCAACACCAGCATCCAAAGAAGAAACGTATAAGCGCTCGCACACTGCCGCACAAATGTAAGAGCATTAGCACACACCTAAATGGACGAAAAGGCCTGAGATTATTCCACATGCAAAGCTCACTAAAATTCTACTGAATCAAACTCGTGTGCATCGAGGGATGCAAACGGAGCTAATATCACTAATATTGTATCGATATCTATAGTTTTTTTTGTCGGATATAGATATAAATATGATGAATAGTATCAGATATGAATAAAAAAACGGAGCGGTAGCGTGAGCGAGAAAACTGGGTGCGAGAGGTAGCGCATGCACGCGCGCAAGGCCAAACGGGAGAGTTGGGCGGTATGCACGGGCGCGGGCCAAACGAGGAGCCTCCAGATTTTTTTGGGCATGATTAATTAGCAGCAGTTAATTAGGGGCAAGGTGGAAACTAATCACCTAGGCTTGACCGTCCTTGGTATTTGCAAAAAATTTTATACGCCCTATATTATATATAGAATGGAGAGAGTACGAGATTGGATATTGGTTGGAGCAGATATTTCCTCGTGAATAGAATGCGTCGATATTACTCGGGTTATCTTGTATTCGTGTCCTCATCCGCCGTCTAGTATCTACGTTCTTATCCGCAAAATACAGTTGAATATTCATATAATTATCTAAATTGATTCGGTCAGTCAGTAGGTACGTTGACTTTACCCGTTCAGTTTGCACCCTATTCTAGTGTACGGAAAGACAATACGGGTACTAAGATTAATTAAGACAGTACGAATGGGACATAAGATGCATATTTATGTTCAGTTGTAACGCATCAAAGTATTTTTTGGAGAAATCCCACCTTGCAAAGAGGCCGGCGTAGTCAGAAAGGAACTATATGTATTTGTCTGAGGAACTGTTTAGAAGATGCAGATTTAGGTCTAATAAAACAAGAGAGCGACTAAGAAAAAGTTACGTGATAAATAAGTGTCAGTCGATTATTAATAAAATTGCACTATAACTATACTAAAATTGCACATTCTAAATAAGTGCAAGTTTAGTTTTACCGGTGTACAATTTTAGATTGACTGAAACAAACATGATGGCTTGAAATATAGGAAAATAAAAGCATGTAAGCATGTGTATTTGATATATTTATGCATCAACAAAGCATAGAAATCAACGAATAAAACTGATAATTGATAAATAGCAATTTTGATACTAAAATTGCACCTTTGTAAGCTGTGCAATTTTAGTCTTACTAGAGTGCAATATCAGATTGACTGATAGTTAAGAAAATTTCAGTCGCCTGAGAATTAGCAATTCTGATAAAACAAAGCCTAAGAGAAGTTACTGTAGGCAACTTGCTGCGTATTGTCCCTTTGCTTAGCAATCAAATTACGTAGGATTCTTTGACCCTAGTACTGGGCACTGGCTGTTACCGTAGAAGGAAAATGTCACCACTGGTATGAATGGACGGGCATGGGTACCACACTGTACAGTGGGGCCCTGTCCTAGTGTTTTCTCCTCTCTCTCACATAGGAGAGCTGGACCAGCTGGTTTACACAATTGAAGCCGTTTACCCTAGCTCCTCGGAGCAAACTTCAGTGTTTAATCCACAGTGAACTTCCATTAATTTCTCCAGAGTGAACTTATCCACTTCAACACTTGCATCTCATTAATCATTATGCATAAATCATCTACAACCTAAATCATCACGTGTTGTGTTGTACTAGCTGTGGGTGCACGTGTACACTTCTGTGTTGTGACCCATGAGTCCTGTGACATGGTAAGAGCCACGTATTAGCTAGTGGAATATGCACTATCAAAGTATCAATGCTCTCTGCAAGTCATACACAACATATCCACTTGTAACATAAGAATTTTCATTGAAAGAGTGAAAATTCAATTGTTAATCAGGAATAAATCCAGGACTGCTAGTTTATACTATTAGCTCATAAAGATGGAACACGATTATAATTTCAGTCGCTACCGGCTTCTCCTCAGTAAAAAAGCCGTAAAGCCAAACGGAGCCGTGGATGGGGCCTTGAGCAAATGAAGCTGCAGCAGCAGGGTTACATGCATGCATGCATGCTCCGACCACGACGATTAGGCGATAAATTAGGCGACCGTGCTGCATGGGCCCACCTGCCATGCCAAACAGTTTCTTGCCCAACGACGCCATTTGCGTCGAAAACTTTGCAGCGTTAGAGCATCCGTTGCAGGTACTCTATATCACTGTAGTTCTGACTTTTTAGAATAGAGTAGCTGATGGAGGATAGAAAAGTGTAGTGTAAAATATGAAGGAATTTTAGAAGGATAAATAGAGGGAATGCTAATAGTGTTTTGGAGAAGAAAATTTAAAAAAACTGGTGTGGATACTGTAATGAAGCCGTTTACCCTGGCTCCTCAGAGCAACCTTCACTATTTAGCAGTGAACTTCCATTGGTTTCTCCAGAGTGAACTCATCCACTTCAATGCTGCATCTCATTATGCATAAATCATCCTTGCAATACTAGCGGCATGTTCTTTACATCGTATTAACTTAAAGAATACGTACTTATTTGCTTATGTCCGTTATCAAAAAATTTGACACCTTGGCGGACTGAGCCATAGCTCACTGGCAGCGACCGCAGTGGCGCCACTGCCCGCGCGTGTTCGAGTCGTCGCGTATGGTTTTCCTAGGATTTAATCCCGGGGTTTCGGGTACAGGCCCCGGGATTATATCCTGGGGCGTATACGCGTGCGCGTTCAGTGAGACTACGTGTGCCCGCGTAAAGAGGTCTTGTGGGCCTCTGATCCTGGTTTCAGCGTGTACCTTGGACGCGCACGTGTGTGTGGTGGTGTGTGTAGGTGTGTGTTATGTGCGTCCGTGTTGTACCCTCTCAAAAAAATTGACACGTTGGATTTTTGAGTCAGTTTTTTTTAATCTTAAAGATGTGTCTCGAAGGTCTAAAAAACAAGTCAAACAAAATGGCCTCAAGCTCTATAAACCGTTTCGAAAAGCTCTCAAAGTTTAGCTTATGAGCACTAAATGTGTTTTGAGCTATGAGTCATGTGACTGGTGTGATAGGACATGGGAGGAATCACACATTATAGCCAGTGCAATATACACAACATGTGCTCTACGTAAGATCCACTTGTAACATAAGAATTTTCATTAAAGCAATGAAAATTCAATTGATGAAAATTCAACTGTTAATATGGAGAAAAGTCATGCATGCTAGTTTATATTAGGGCTCTTTTAGAGTACATTAAAATTAATATGTGCCACTCATTCTTCTCCATCCAACGACATAGATTGTTTAGATTCTTTTTATACTACACCTAGTTGGCCGTGGTAGTATAATATATGTAGAGATAAAACATTAATTAATATTCTGGTAGTATAATTTATGCAGGAGCAAAAGGGTAAGGTGAATTATTTCCACCTACCGATCTAATTCCCATTCAATAAAAATGGGTTGTGATATACTGATCCAACGCTAGTGTTCATGAGCGGAAAAAGAAATTATTCAAGATGTCACTTTTATACAAACGTATCATTCTATACACTAATAGTTTACTAATCACCTAACAGTAGGAAGCACAAATTACTATGATGCCTTTAGGTTTTAGGGGGCAGAGGACTTGGATCTCATCCTTGCGTGGTAGTTGCAGAGGACATGTTGCGCGGGGGGAGATGTGGGGTTGAGAGCATCCACACCAGAAACTCTATCCCTATTTTCTCTCTCTATTACTCTAAAATTCCTTCACACTTTACACTACACCTTAAAAGATTTATTCTCTCCACCAGAAACTCTATCTCTAAAACTCTATTTCTATACCTATATAGGGTTTCTGCTACGGATGCTCTCAGCCGTCGCACGTACAGGAGGAAGACTGATTAGCGCCTGTGCCTGATGCTGTGACAACAGATGAACCGATGGACGAGTTGTGGGGGAGATTCACGCCACTGACATTCTTTAAAATTCGCGTTTTGGTGTATGCCATCCTGGTCCACTGTCATAGATACAGACAATCCTACATGTCATAGACACAGGCAAATTGACAGACGAATTGAGTGTCATACCGCTAATTTTTCAAGTTTGAGTTTGTGTGATTGGAGTCGAGCGAAGAGTTAACGCAGGAGTTAGAATTTCACTTTCCTATCCCCGTGTTTTTTTTTCTACAAAAGGCTAAATTATCTTTGCGATTGAACAGTTAGATATAAAATATACTAGTAGCATGTACTCCCTAGGTTAATGCACTGTAAAAGAACTTCTATATTATTAACCCATAAAAATACACTATGATTATAATTTCAACCGCTACTGGCTTCTGCTAAATAAAAAGCCACCGACCCAAACGGAACCCCTAGGTTGGATTGAGCACACGGTCTAGATGACTGAGTGGGGCTATGAGCAAATGAAGCAGCGGCAGCAGGGCTATTAGTCAAGATGGCGAAGTCAATGCTAAAAGATAAAAGTATGCCTGATACTCCCTCTATTTATTTATTTATGGAAGGCATATTTTGAATTGACATATAGATTAAGGAAGTTGTGAAATTAAGAGAAGATCAAAAGAAAATGACCATGCTACCCATGTTATAAATATCTTGTTTATAAATGTATAAGAGAGAATCGTATAATAAATACGGGTAGACAAGGAAGACCAATAATAACTTTGCATGCACACCTTGAAAATAAGAATATTTAAACTATATGGCTTATATTAAAAAAAAAGAGGTCTACTTTTTTGGATGCATACTCCGACCACGATGATTAGGCGATTAATTAGACCACGGTGCTGCATGGCCCCACCTGCTACGCCAATAGTCTCTTGCCCAACGACGCCATTTGCAGGAAACTTTGCAGCATAATGCACTCCAGTCCTGATGAACAGTGTTCTTGATTCCATCACTGCTGCTACTTAATTAAGCTGCCCTCATTTCTACTGTGCAGAAGCTACGACGACGGAGCAGTAATAACTAATCAAGGCACCAACCAGTCAACACTAACCCGGATCAAACGATGAACAGGAATTTTTTAACTAGCGTCAAAACGCAATCAGAGGTCAGCCAGGGGCGGCGATAAATCCTTGGGAGGGAACAGAGATTGGTTTCTTTTACTGAACCTGATTGCAGTGCACAGTACTTACTGAACTTGATTGCACGGTGCATGGATGATCATGGGCCTTAACACCGACCACACAAAACTACAAAACCCAGTACAGACCAGCCCCTACGAGGACTTAAACACACTGGGTCCGACATGATCAATGCGCGCATTACTTCAGATCTCCTATTAATAAGTCACTAAAATTTTAGAGCTTTCTGAAAGGAAAAAGAAAAGAACAGAAAAGAAGAGATTAAGGAACAAGTTTTGAGGCATGAGAGACAAAGGATTTCATGGCCGTGAATTGTCTTGCCAAGAAGCTAGAGAGATTTCATTCGGGCAATCAGGCGTTCAGCGCATGTGCACGTTTGATTGCGAAGTGCCAATAAACCGCCTTGTCTGATTCCAACTGCCGCTTCAGATTTTGCACACACACCCCATCTGATCCTTCCTGCCCAGCTGCCCCAAATCTATACTCCCAATGAAGCCAACTGGACCACTCCCTCTCTTCATTTCCATGCACAAGGAGGAGGAAAAAAAAAATATGACCTTGAAACCGTAAACTACTAGCGAAAGAGATTGAAGCGATTGAATGAATATCAGAGCACCATTCAGATTCAGATGGCTGAATCATATTCTGCTAATTAAGGTGGGAGTGCCCACAATCTGGCTGTGCTGCAGCAAGTTGGAAGATTACGTGATCAGATTTAAGCATTCTGGGCTTAGCCTCAGGCCAGCCTAACAGAGCATCAGATTAGCAGCTTGAGCCTTCTGGAGCAGGAGTGGCAGAGCAATTATCTGAAGAAAAAGCATGCAGAGGAGTGAACTGTGAGCCTGTGATGCTGAATTCATCATGTGATCTAGTACTACGCTTTGTTGCGTGGGAAGACAGATTGGAAAGAAGAAGATGGTGGCTCCAGATGCCGATTGGCATTTGTTTAACACACTGGCACTCCACTTGGTTACATCTTTTGACTCCTTGCAGATTCAGCTCAGCTTGTAGCAGCAGCAGAGTGCAAACGCATCAAGTGTAAAGGCAACCAAAAAAAAAAACAATTTTTAATCGAAACTCGTCATTAACCTAAGCTGAAATGAGGCATGATTGAGTTGTAATGTAGTACTACAGCACTAGTGTTCTGCAACTAAATCGTCCTTTAGCTTCTCAACTTTATCAAATGCGGACAATACATGGGTACAACCTAACACGATTACACTTTTCGCGCACACACACAAGCTGAATTTTTTTTCCTTTTTTCTTTTCTTTTAAGGAAGAAATCATTAACGAGATGTTGTGCCTGATCCCAATTTACAGTGAGGATTAAAGATTCAAGCAAGCATGTCGAGTACCGCCTCCCCTCTGATCTCCTCAAAGATCATGGCCTCTATGCATGACCCTACCAGCGAGACCTCCTCCTCCCCAAGTCGCCACCGTTCCGGCACCGAGCCGGAGAGGTCGAGCTCCATCAGCATTGGGATCTTTGAGATGTCTCCGGCGATCCTCTCCCAGGAAGAGATGATCATCTGCTCCTCCATGGCCTTGCAGCTCATCGTGATCTTTCCCATGTCTTGTACCTCCATTGCGCAAATCTTGCCGTCGTCGTAGAAGGTGAAGCATGGAGAGGTGGCGTCGGCGATGTCGTTGTCAGATGGCGGCGAGCTCTCTGACGTCGATGGCTTGCCGTCCTCCTTCCCTGCATCAGAAGCAGAGTGAGAATTGGAGGGAGGACACGAGAAATTAATGCCAAGAAAATACATGGATTGAAAAATGAGTAAATTATGCATAGGATTGCACACCGAGAGAGAATTCTTGGAAACAATGGCGAGGAGAAGCAGATGAGCGCTTGCAAATTACCGAGCATTGGGGATTCCTTGTCGGAGAGCAGCTCCAGGACGGACACCGGGCTGAGCTGCCTCCCGTGCCCCGGGCCGTCGTCGTCCTCCTCCTCCTCGTCGAATTCCACAGCGACTCTGCAGTCGGCGATGCCGCCGGGCCGCCGCAGCCGCCGGAAGCTCTCGCGGGCGGCGCCGCAGGAGAAGCAGCCGGCGGCGAGCTCCCACCTTAGCGCCCTCCTCACGGCCCTGCCGCAGAGCACCCTCCTCAACCCAGACCTCCCAGCATCGCTGCCGCTGGCGCCTCGCCTCCTCCCGACGACGGAGGCGTGGTCGCAGAGCCCGCGCAGCCGCCGCCTGCAAGCCTCGGCCACGGGGCAGCGTGGCACCGCCTCGGCGTCGACCCCGCCGCCGCCGCGGCGCGGAAGGAACGGCTCCTGCTGCTCCTGGAGAAGCTCGGAGAGCCTCCTGCCGTAGCAATTCTTGGCCATTCCCGAACCAACCAATTCACAATTCTGGCTTTCAACTCTCAAGAATCCGAGGCAGAGAGAGACGTGTTCCTACCAGCTGAGCTCTCGTTAAGGCGAGATCACTCCCTCCCACAATCATAGGGATACCTTTCACTCTCACTCTCTGTCTCTGTTGATCAAAATGTCCTGCTTTGGATGGCGACTGGTGCGTATATAAAGGCCGAGATGTCTCTTCTTCTTCTTCTTCTTCTTCTTCGTCCTCGTCCTCGTCTTCTTCTCTTCTCGTTGTACACAAGCAAAGCAAAAGGGTAGGGTACTATTGCAACTACACTTTAGGTCCTGTTCTCGTTAGATTATCTTATCTAACTTATTTGTCTTACTCCTATTTGACTTTTTTTTCTAACTTTGAAAGCTTCCCAAGATAGTCTCGAGAGTCGGATCCGCTTCGTTTGACTTGTGCTTTAAAGGTTTAATTAGATAAGTCTTTGAGATAAAAAAAAATGGATTCGAAAAACAAATCATTTTTATTTTAAACAAAAATAAGCCGAACCCCAAATAAGATAAATAAGATCTTACAAACTGAACTGACAAGAACAGAGCCTTAAATACACTGGGCTCACCAAGAACTCAGCTCTCTGCCTTGGACTGAGAAAAGTGACGGTGTTGGTGTTAGAGAGAGAGACTGCGTGCGTGTCTTGAGGTCTTGAGGACATTAAGAAGGTCCCCTCCTAGGTAGTTGCTGAATAGTGGAAAGGTGGCGGAGTCATGTGGTGCAATTTGCAGAGGGGAGAACAGAAAAGAAAAAAGATTTGATCTGATGCCGAGCCGATGCTGCTTGCTGAGCAGCGAGCAAGATGCATGCCACATTTTAAATCATCTGATCTGATGTTCCTTCTTAGTTTACTTGGAGCGGTCAACGTTCAGGAGACTGCACGCATGAACTCGCAGAGACGTTCAGGAGCTGGAGGAAGGGACAAGCATAAGGCTCCACGGCGAAGTGAACAGATGGCGATTCGATCAGCAAATCGATCACCTGAGAGTTGCTAGGCTTCTCGCATACCAGTGCAAGTTTCTGGTGCTCTGTTTCCCTTTCTTTTTCCCCTAAAGATTCACGGCCATATCATCGTATCCGAATTCAGCGTTGAGTGATCAGCAATCAGTCACTCACCTCTCTCTATCTCTGCTGATCAATGGGGGACAGTGCAAGGAGGGAGCAGCTAGCAGAAAGGCCTGCAAGAGCTGGGCTCCATGGCACCTCCCTTTAGCTTGCACTGCACTGCAGCTTGCAGGCGGGGCAACTTTTTTGCTGGTGAGAGATTAGCAGAGAGGTCCATGTCCATGCATGCATGATTCAGACCAGGCCAGCGGCCAGCCCAGCCATGGCCATGCAGGCATGAAGCCTGTGATGTGTGTGAGAGAGGGGGTCTTTGCATGTCCCTCCATGGGGCTCCTTTCTGTTGTGCAGTGTGCAGAGTTATTACCAGCATCACCGGCCGCTTTTCTAAATTCAAATCTCTATATCTCTTATCTAAACCACTATTTATTCTCTATATTTTCATTCTATCCAGCAGAGTCTCTATCCTCGAAAAAATACAGAGACAAGAGAGAGAATATCTAAATATAAAGACTCGAAGAAAGAATCTCTAAATTTAGAGACTGACATAAAGACTCTACTGGATAGATATAGAGACTGAGACAGAGTAGCAACAGTGATAGAACATGCTAATAGAGCACCTGCTGGACTTGCTTAACACTGCCAGTGCCACTAGCTGCTAGCTGCCTGCCTGAAACCCCAAAGCTTGATTGCTTCAAGGGGCCATGCATGCACACCAGCTAGAGCAAGCTCATCTGCAAGACTGCAACTGCGACTGCAAGCCCTCCATCAATCAGTGGCGACGACGATGGTAGTCGACGCAGCAAACAGTGCCACGTCTGCAGTGTTTAAATGTTGGCGTTTGCAGTTCCGAAAAATTCAGACATCGATCGAGCTCTCCTCTCCTGCGTGCACATTGAATGTTCTGTTCTTTGCTGACATTCCGTTCCTGTGCGAACTGTATGTGACCGCGCGTAGATGCCCATGGTCTTTTTCTGAACTGACAAAATGTATGGTTTTGGGCACTCCTGTATCTCATAGATTAGATGTTGGGGGGAGGTAGAGGTAGCCATGGTTTCGGTGTTGCAGGTGAGCGTTCGTCGTAGCTCTGAATGGATGCACTGTAACCTGCTGATCTATTAGTATTATAGTACGGCTAGCAGGTCTCTAAACGAGAATATTTTTTATATTTAGAGTATGTTCGAAATGGTTGAGCTAAATGAATAAACTGGCTAAGCTGAATGTTAAGCTGTACTTAGAAGCGAGTTTGCTTCTTTTATGCTAATTTTAAGAGCTTTTAGAGGTTGCTTCATGGTTAAAAAAATAGACTAAAAAATCCAAATTAATTTTCTAACCAAATAAGCCTAAGTCACTCTGAACATGTTCTAAGGCTATCAGTCCCTATATCACTCTAGCAAAGTCTCTATATCAATCTTTAAATTAAAGATTCTCTCTTCGAGTCTCTAAATTTAGAGATTATCTCTCCTGTCTCCGTATCTTTTTTTTTTATAATAGAGACTTTGCTGGAGAAGATGAAAATATAGGAAACAAATAATGATTTGAAGAAGAATGTAGAGATTCGATTTTTAAAAACCTGCTAAAGATGGTCTTACATTTGGCTTATGAAAGGTACACTGTAACCTGCACTCATCAAAGGTTTGGCTTATGATATATCTGATGGTTCACAGCACAGGTGAGGATCTGAAGGTACAAGCATGTATATGTTGTTGCACCTCGTTGGCTGCAGGGTCTTTTCTCTCCTCTCTGGAGCCTAATGGTCTTCTTTCCACAAAGCAAGCAAGCAAAGAGAGAGAAAGAAAGCAAGAGGGTCGAGTCGAGAGGCAGCTTGCAACTGCTTTCTTCTATCACTGCCACAATGCATGGGGAATGATGCCATCTTGCCTCCCTTTGTGTATTAGAGCATCTCCGGAAAGTCTTTAAATTTTTTCTCTATTTTCTACTAACTCTATATATTCTATAAAATTTCTTCACACTTTACATTACGATCTAAAAGATTTTTTCCCTCCAGTATTTTGCAGCTCCTACCGGAGATGCTCTTAACATAAGTATACATGTGCTTGAATCCATTATCCATGATGCGTGCAGTCTTGTTTGGAGTATGGGAGACGATGTTGCTACAGAATTTATGACCTAACGGCATATTTAATGGTGGCCCTATTTTTGTTCCAAAATAGGGTCATGATAAGAGAGAGATATGAAATAGGGCCAGCGTTGTGTTGGGGATAAAATAAGGCTAGGATAGGATAGGTCTAGAATAGGGCCAAAGTTATGCATGGCCTAAGTAAGGTTAGAATTTAAGGTAGTAGCACCCGATTCTAGAGACAGGCAAAAATCAATTCCACACACTACTACAAAGCAAGTCATGGCCAGAAATTTGTGCCTGTTTGGGGCCGGCACAGATAAGTCATTCTCTGTGCCGGTTTATGGCTAGAACTACTACAAATACATTTTAAAATTTTCTTTTATCTAGCCTAGCTAGCTAGGCTGCTACTACTATCTACATACTTTATAACCCTATCTAGCTAGCTATCTGCATGAAGGCATCGTCGTCGTCGTCGCTCGTCGACTCGGGGTTAGAGTTGCGGTCAACATCGTTGTTGTCGTGGCCCGCCACCTCCTTGTTATCCTAGTTCGACCAGTTCTGGGGGAGGCGTGTCCCCATCATCGGACCCTTAGGTGTCCCATCCACCGGTCGCCTCTGACGACGACTCCTCTACCTCCGACACAGGGTGGCCTCCTCCTCCTCCTCCTCTCCACACCGAAGGATCCAAAGACGGATCTGGTTATGTGACCCGCTACCGGTTGGGCGTCGGCTCCTCACTGGACTCTGGCTCCTCCTCATGGGGCTCCTGGCTAGCGGGATCCTCGTCGCGGGGTGCCAGTGCCATAGTGACCATGGCGAGGCCGTCCGCGGTGGGTGGAGAGTGCTACGGCGGTAAGACGGGTGGAGAGGGCATTGGTGACAAGGGGGAAGAAGAGGATTGGATCATGGTGGACATCGAAAGGAATGGGGATCGAAGAGGACGGTGGAGATCAGAATGAGAGGAGATAATCGATCGGATAGATTATATAGATGTATACGGGAAAATTTTGCTTGCAAAACATCTCGAGAGATGAAACATTATATGTGTTGGTTCTAATTTCCAACCGCCACATATTACTACGAAACGATGTGCCTCTTTAGTTAACACACGGGAAAAAACTTTATATCTATCAGTTCTAGTTTGCAACCACCATATATATATATATATGAGGATGGCTAGTTTGCTATGGATAGCACGGATCTCTCCGTGCTATCCACGACGTTTGGAAATTCCGAGACTGAAATATATATATATATATATATATATATATATATATATATATATATATATATATATATATATATATATATATATATATATGGCGAAATATGTGGTGCAAACCTGTGAAAATCATACCTAAAAGTTTTATAAATTCGTGAAAAAATTACTGGAGATAGAGATAGTCATGAATAATATTATCATCAAATCTCAAGATCAAACTAAACTTCGTTTGAGAGACAAAAAAAAAGACAAATTTTAAACAAACAGCGACATGAAACTATTCATTCAAAATTTGTATTTTTTATAGCTCCCAAACGAAGTTGAATTGGTGATAATATAGTTCATGTCAAGACCTATCTCCAATAATTTTTTCATAAATTTACAAAACTTTTAGGTATATATATGAAGCCAGTTTGGGGCTCCATGGAGCCTAGGCTCCATGATTCAAAAATCTATGATGTGCATTGAGATTTGTGATGTTTGACGTGTATATCTTCACATATCCATTAAAAAAATATTTCAAATATGAAACTAAAAAAAATTAAATTCCAACTCAATTTAAACTAGTTTGAAGTAAAGTTTGAACTAGTTTGAAGGATAGTTAAATGTAGTTTAAACTGAAGTTTAACTCAACTTTTTTCGGAGTTTGATGTCTCAAATATTTTCTTTAGAGGGTATATGAAAGTATAATAACCAAACAACACGAATCTCAAAGCACATCTAGTGGTAACGAATCATAGAGCCTAGGCTCCATGGAGCCTTATGTATTATATTATATATATATATATATATATATATATATATATATATATATATATATATATATATATATATGATGGCTAGTGTACTCTCCAGTCAGTTCCTCCGTACTCTCGGCGGGTTCTGAAATTCGAGATTTTTAACGACCGATCCAAACAGATTGATCTTGTTCATCTCATTGAAATGTAGCTACTGACCAAGTTTCGTATTTTTTGAATTTGTTTACTATTTGTTTCGTATTTTTAAAAATCAGCCTTCTAATTAGTCGTGGAGCATAAAAAAAACTGATTTTAGAAAATACGAAACAAATAGTAAACAAATTCAAAAAATACGAAACTTGGTCAGTAGCTACATTTCAATGAGATAAACAAGATCAATGGTTGGATCGATTCGTTAAATATCTTTAATTTCAGTAAACCCGTCGAGAGAGGAATCCTTACTGGAGGAATCCTAGCCATATATCGGCGGGCTAGTGTAATTCGAGATATTTAAGATCGATCGAACCATTGATCTTGTTCATCTCATTGAAATATAGCTACCGACCAAGTTTCGTATTTTTGAATTTTTTCTATTTGTTTCGCATTTTCTAAAATCAGTTTTTTTGACGCCACGACTAATTAGAAGGCTGATTTTAAAAATACGAAACAAATAGTAAACAAATTCAAAAATACGTAAACTTGGTCGTAGCTACATTTCAATGAGATGAAAAGATCAACGCTCGATCGATCGTTAAATATCTCAATTTCAGAACCCGTTTCAGAAATCTGAAGAGAATCCAGACTCTCTCTCTCTCTCTCTCTCTCTCTCTATATATATATATATATATATATATATATATATATATATATATATATATATATATATATATATGTGTGTGTGTGTGTTCCGGCTTGTTATACGAACCGGCATAGATATATCTATGCCAATTGGTGATCTGAACCGACACATATAATTTGCAATCTATACTTGTTGGTAATTAGCATCGGCACATAAAAGTTTTCATCGCGTGTCCGCTAAAAAATCGACACTAGTAATCTTATTTGTATCAGTTCTAACTAAACCTGTACAGATGTACAGATATATATGACATGTTTTTGTTGCAGTGACAGCCGCTGTGCCGTGCAGCTCACCTGGTGGAGGGATATCCCTGAGAGACGTTCCATCTAGTGCAAGGTCCAAGTGCGGTTTCCACCTCATCGCTCGTGTGTGCATGTTTTCAAACAAACCCCTCAATTTTATTGGAATTCACTCATGTGTGAGACGTCCTTCTGTAAGCTCCAGGATCGAAACTCGCCGCCGTCGAATTTGCTCACCAAAGATCAACGCTACAGCATGCGCTAGATCAATGCAAGCACATATAGATCAACCATGCATATCACGGTTCGTGACCTTCGTTCTTGTCGCCTCGACGAAACAACTCGATTAGGGAAATTACTTGCGCAAGGAATATATGATTTTTTGTGGTGTTTAATTTGTGCACCTTTTCTCTAGTCCCTATCCATTTATTTTTACTCAAAGCTTACATAAACCGACTAGGACTTTTCACCTAGAAAGAAAACCCTATCTCTAGGACTTCGACTATCATACGAACTCAATTCTACTATAACTCTTAACTCGAACTCAACCTTATCGCTAGATACGTACTAAAACTAATAGCACATACTTATTTTGTCAAGATTATTTCCAACACCTTCCTCTTCTTCCTACTCTCCTGATCCGGCTCTCTCCTCCGTCCTAGGCTTATAGGCTACTCCCACGCTAGCAACAGCTGACGACCACCACCCTACAGCTTAAGCCTTCGCGCATTTCTTCCTCTTCCTCTCCTCTCTCTCCCCTCCAGGACGGACTGGTTAACTACTCCTCGCTAAGGCCACCGCCGGTTCGAGCGGGCGGCTTGGTAGTCGCTAGGGGGATGGTCACTGGTGGTGGCCAATCCTAGGAGCAGCTGGCCAGGCTGGAGGGAGAGAAGGGGAGAAGGAGAAAAAAGATAATTGCATGTGTGAATTTAAATAAATGAAGAAGTCTTTTGCAAAAATATATGAGAGAAAAGGTGAAACAGTACACAAATATCAGAATAAGATCAATGACTCTAGGTGTCCTTGGAGCTGCATACCTAGTGGGGTTTACGTGTTCCTAGAGGTAGCAAGGAGGGGGACGGGGGGCACGACAGTATCACAAATGAGAGAAGAAAACATTTTTGCTTTGTTTTTGACATATAGATATGCAGCAACAGTTCCTAGATTAATTTCAGCTCCATATACATCAACTTCACCATCCATGTATAGCATCATCAAAACATCCCCTTGACACCAACAACCGACTAGCATGTAAATCCAATAATATCCGTGTGTGGCTGTCAGAGAGAGATGCTCTCTTGAGAAAAGATATTTTGAGACGACGTGGTTGGTAATGAACCCCCCTCCCCTCTTCTCTCCCGCTTTATTTTTGTGGAAGGACTAAAAATTGTTATACTTTATTCTTTGAATGCATGGTGGAAAAATTATGCAGAGGTGGTGGCTATATTTTTGAAATGTGACGGCAGACCAAGGTGATATTCTAGCATTTGCCACTTCCAGTAATGTGTAAACTAGGATATTCCACTCATATATCATTGACATGTGGATCTGGGATTCACATGTTAGTGACACACCGTGGCCACGTAGAATGCACATCTTTAGAATGTCAAATCCTAGATTATTACAGTGGGGATTGGAAATTTCCTAGCTTAGTTTTTGAAAGTCATTCCTCAAGGTTCGGACATTGCTTATGCAGGTTTGGCTGCTCTGCTCTGGGTGATAAGCAAAACACATGAATAATGCTTGCTTTGTTGGAAAAATGTTGACTTCACCTTTCGAAATCATTCATATGTGTTCTTTGCTTTGATATCGAGCAGATCTCTTGAAAGGGGCGTTGAATGAAGTGATTCAAGAGGGAGCCTCGCTCAAAGATCTTGCATATGGTGGGGAAAAAAAAATCAAGAAGAACCACTGCATCTATGGTTTGGCAAAACTTCTCACATCGCTCGTGGATGCTAACGAAGAAGTGTTGCAAAATTTTTGACGTTGGTATGTGCGCTAGTTATTATGTCTTATTTTGCCTATATGTAATTTATGCTTCTATTTGGTGATCATGCATGGATGTGCTGTGATATTTAGTGAACAATTTTACGGTACATTAAAATGGTAGTATTTATATTACAATAGTAGTATATTCCTATGGGGACGCTCTTTAAACAGTTAGGTCTAAATTATACTATCATTCTAAGTATATTTGCTATTGTGTACCTAAAAAAGGCTCTATTTAATGTTGGTACCTTGTTGTTTTGCTGTGTGAGTGAAAAGGAGCTTGTGTTGCTTCTGCTCAGGGGCTCTATTTAATACTATCGTTCAGTTTTATATGAACTGATTGAAAACAAAAACCGAGTAATATCTACATACGAAGGTGCAATCGAAAGTTTTTTCCTTTGGCTATTAATTACATGGCTTAATTAGTTTATTACAATGCGCGAAACATCTTACCGTAGAGCTCTAAATTTATGAGTGCAGCAATTACCATAGTTCCAATTAGCTTTTAGGATCGAGATATGTAAATCTAGCTCGATATTTTCGGTCTAGAGAAATCATCGGATGCGGGCCATACATGTCAGCCTCAGTATTGTTCTTCCCATCGGCTGTTTAAAGAGCGCGAATGCTTATACAAGTGGCGAGACCACGAAAGCGGCATTAGGCATGTACAAAGTCATTTAATAGGACGTCTCTTAGTGATGAGGTGGACATGTTTCGCTGATGTGGCAGGAGGAAAGTGAAAAAAATGTTAAGAGTCGACTCTTGGTGAAGAGACGACTCTTCAATGTTTCTAAGCGAAATTAGAGAGGGCGGCGTTAAATCGCCAAGAGACAGCGCGTTAAATGGGCTTTATACACGTGCTTATATCTTATCTTTTTATTTAAAAGAATGTGTTAAGTGACACCCTTAACTCTCCATGGTACATACCCTTACGGAACACAAACTACTACGTTTAGGAGGCGTAAAACACATGCTCTCTGCTTTCGATGTGGCGACGGCGACTCGCCACCAAATCGTCAGACGTTACGACGACTAACCCTTGATCAAACAGATGAACCCGTGGGATCTTCTGTGGATGATTGTGAACTGCTAGGCTCGTTGATTCGAGTTTGTGTGCGCAGCGAATCTGGACGCCTCTTTAATCAGCACCAATCGGGATGCATGGTCCATACCGAATCACTTTCACTCCCTCTCAAGGCAAAAAAGGATTAATGCATATCACACTAGCTAAGAGGAACCTTATCACGTGCTTTTGTTCTTAAAGGCAAACTTGTATTATTCATGCCATCCAAGATTATGACTAATGTTTAAAAAAAGATTATGACTAATGGTGGATATTTTAAGCGCTTATTAATGAGTGGTAGAGATAACTAGACATGGCCTGCACGTAGTCAAGGCATCCACAATTGATCATAACATGGATGAACGGGATGGAATGATAAAAAAAGCAAAGTTTGCGTTTGAGAATAAAAGCAGAGCCGGCAACCATAAGCGTCATTTCATTTCTCTGCCAACTTTATCGAGCAGGAAATTCTCAGCTCGAGCGTGACAAGTGCCAAATATCGGAGCCCATTTCACAGAGTTCGACAGCGGAAAAAGAAATAGTGATCAACGCGAGTAGGGAATTTCGGCGAGACGAAATTCGATTCTTGTTCGTGTTTGGTCGAATTTTGATCGAACATAGATAGGTGATTGCCAATTCATTTGAATTCGTTCCGTTTTGTCGCCAGGAGTTGCTCGCTCGCTTGCTATATCTACAAGAGGGTTGGATTCATTTCATGGCGACTAGTCCATTCGTTTGGTTGCAGTTGACCAAGTCAAAAAAAGATCCGTACGTCGACTCGAGCGGTCGAGCCTACGCGATCAGCGAGGCCAGCGTCTGCAGCTCGAAGGCGCCGCTGCCGGCGGCGGCCGACGCGGTGACGTAGAGCTGCCGCAGCGTGAGGGCGCGGCGCGCGGCGACGAGCCGGCGGCTGAGCGCGGTGGCCTCGGCGCGGAGGCGGGCATTCGTGAGGGCCGCGAGGCGCTGCGCGCGCCCTGGCGCCGCGGAGGGCCGCGGCGAGCCCCTGGTTGCCGGAGCGGAGCTTGGCGGCCTTGGCGCGCAGCTCGTCGAGGTGCCTCTGCTTGCGCGCGCGCGACCGGCGCGCCGACTCCCGGTTGGAGATCTTGCGCCGGAGCCGGCGCTCCTGGTCCTTGACGTGGTCGCCGGAGCCGGAGCCAGAGCCCGCCGACGCGTCCTCGTCCGGCGGGGTGGCTGGTGGGCCGGAGCCGAAGCCGATATCGGCGAGGAAGGCGTCGACGTCGACATCGAAGGCGGGGTCGGGGAGGAGGGCCATGGCCAGGACTAGAGGGGCAGAATGGTAATTACCAGCTTGCCAGAGGGGGTCGAGTGGAAAGAGAGGGAAAAGGGAGGGAAGAAGTACAACAACACCCTATTTATAGGCGGAGCACGAACAGTATCGAGTGCCACGTGGGCCCCACCTCTTTCCCCCCACTTGTAGTGGCCGCTGACGCGGCAACTTTCCTCCTCGTTTTTCTTTTCGAAAAAAAAGCTGTGTCTACACTGGTGCGTTGTGACGGCATGCGGCACCTTTGCGGCATATCCCTATTCCCTAGTACATATAAAATTTCCAAAATTCAAATATAAATTATAGGATAAAAAATCCAAAGAAAACTGGTCAATTACAGCATGCAACAGAGCAGGATAATATATATAGATTCCTTAATTCAAATGAAATCGTGCAGTGGTAGATGAATTTTTGGGAGTAAATTAAATGAACCTTAGATGGGAATCAAGGCGAGATTAAAGCAGGGAGGTAGGTAGTCGATCCGGTAGAGCTAACACATGCACACAACTCGATCGCTTTGGAGGCATTTGATCATGGCACTAAGGTGGCGAGAGCGACGTCCATATATACATCCAAGCCCAAGGAGAGCAAGACCCAACATAATTTCACCCCTAAACCTTAATCACTAAGGAAACAATTAACAATCTAGCTAGATCGGTCCCAATTATAAATTTAGATGCATGCATGGTGCCTATGCAGGCACCTATACCGTTAGTGCTGTGGTTTTGAGCGAAATTTTAAAGGGCGTTATTAACTGCAAATTTGGTTGTGGGCTCATGCGAGAGATTGACCAAGCTCATAGTTCTTACATGGTGGACTAGAGAGTATATTTCGCCGCATTGCTGCTAAATACATATGCCTCCCTCCGAAAATAATGAAAAAAAACCAAAAGTTTTTAAACTGAAACAAAAAGAATCTTTTAGAAACTCATCCTTGCGTACCGAAATAATTAAAATTTTGCAACTTTTTTACCATGTGCACGCACGAAAAACTGAGCAAAAGAAATGGAAATGCACGAAAATGGTAGATTAATTATGACATTGGCGGAGCCACCAAAATTTCGGGAGGGCCCAATGAAACAAGTTGTGTTTGAAACCTTTATAGGTAGTAGCCAAGACATTACTTTGTTGTTGTATATATAAATAACAGCTTTGTTCATTAAGGAAAACCATGTTTTCCCAACAAAGCTCGCCCTTATGTACTATGAATCATATAATACTTCATTCAAATTTTAAAGTTTAGGTCTAATTGAAATGTTTGATGTCCCTGATATATTTAATACAAGTGAAGATGCATTTAGTTTTTTCATGGAGTTTTGATATTTTATACACACTTTTTATTGGACACGCGCGCGCGTAAAGATACATGCACATGGCAACATCAAACATAGCAAATCAATAGAGATATTGACAAGCTAGGTACGTGTAACATATGAAACGCGTACATAAACATATTAGTTCGCTAAGGAGGTCGATGGGACGATAATTGCACGATTTTATTTTGTTAACGATAATCTGCAGTATATTCATCTGGTTTATTCTGGTCGTGCATTTGACCAACAACAGTAAAAACTTAGTGTTAATTATGGGCAGATAGACGAAGTTGTGCAATATGCATGTAGCCCGCCGAAATAGAAAAGGTTTATTAATTAATTAGTCCTATATTAACATTGACTACCTTGGGGACACCGAGGACAGCAACCTTATTAATTTTAGACTTTTTTTTCTCTTGTACGGTCTACGTGTGCCGGCGAAGAGAGGCAGAGCATCGATGTAGCACTTAAATTTCAGGTATATTTAGGTCACTGAAAGCTACACGAAAGGAAAGCAATCTACAAATAGCAGCTCGACAATGTGGCTCAGCCACTGGAACAGCATCTCATTGCATGCAAGTCATCATCCACCATAACGCATCTAATTAAAGTGAATTAGACAGCAAAAATGCTCACCCAGATGAGTGGAATGGGATACTCCAATGTTGCACATATATACATGCTATGCCATGAACCGTTCGATCCAGAGAGAAAACATGTGCAGATGAACCTTTGTTTATTTACAGATTTTAGAGCACAGCACAAGCTTGAGAAACAAAGGACATACAGACAGCCTTTAATTTGCCTGCACCACATGTTGGAATAAAAGGGCTTGGCCAATTTATTTAGAAATAATTTTTAAAAAATCTCAAAGGCCCATATATGGAAGGAGGTGTGAAAACTCTTTAGTACCATATTGCTAGTTGAGATGAGGAGATACAAACTTAAATAGTGGAGTGTACTTCATCCCACTAGCTCGTGTGGGAGAGAGAAAGAGAAGAATATACGTGCGCACTTGTTTTGCTCACCGGAGAATACCGAATCGGTTACGAGATAGGAGATCGTGCGAGCCCGATCGTGTCACGTCTTGTGACACGTTCGACTGTCGACTTATCCCATATAAAACCGTACGGCCGCCGCCCGAGAGAGAGAACAGAAGTTAGGATTTTGCATCTTCCAATTTTCTGCGCTGCTACAAATCGACTACTCCGTCCCACTGTACATTTTGCCTCTTCCAATTTTCTGCGCTGCTACAAATCGACTACTCCGTCCCACTGTGCCGGCGTGCACTGGTGATCGGGAGAGCAAGTCTTCGGAATCTGCCGTCTTTGAGATCCTGCACCGCGAGAGGGCGAATAAGGTTTTTGGGAAGCGCTTCATGCGATTGCTCGCGGTCTGCTTCCTCTACATCGTCGCCGCAATCTGCTCCGACTACCACATTATCACAATGGGGTCATCTGCATCTCTTCCCGATTTCACTTTCGAGGAAGATCGATAAGCACTGTTCTTGTCATAATTGGTTGTTTTCTATTGTGTCTGTTTATGAGTATATTAAAGGGACATATGAATACATCTGTTTCATTTATGTCTACAATACGTTAATGCTGCATGATGTTGCTAATTCGTCAGTGTGTGTTCATGATTTATTTAATTAAATTAAACCGAAAAGTGCTGATTTATCCAACACCACAAGCCCTTATACGGATCTAAGTACTATATAGTGAGTCTCAAAGGCAAATGAACATAAGAGATGGATTAGTTAAGCACTAAAGCTGCCTCCTTTAATCAGGATAAAGCAGGCATAACATTTCTGCTCCAGCAAGTGGGTGGCACGACAGAGATAAACTGAATACTTGTTAATAGATATGGAAACAAATTAAAGAGTGTGAGCTAGATTAGTAGCAAGCTAAAGGCCAAAGCAATAGGTGGTTTATAGTTGGCTATACATGTGACTAGCTGGTAAAGGAGGGAGTTATGTTAGTTAAGTGCGCCATGACCGGACAGATGGCATCTTCGTGCCTGCGGTGGCATGGATGTTTAGGTGCTAGTAGAGAGTCCATGCTTTTGGTTTCGTTCAAGATTGATTTTGGAGATAAATTAGCAGCCTTCCAGGGCTTTAGAAAATCTAGAGATTTAAAGAATCTAACAAGCCCCCTTGTTTGGTTAGACAGGGAGGATGCATGCCACTGACCAGGAGATGGGCATATTCTTCTTTAATTTTCTTTCTCATGCATAGCAAGTCCATGCGTATTGTTGTCATAAAGATTAGGGAGAGATGACATTTTTTTGTCATGTAATTTCTGGTTTCTTGATGAGCTAGTCTGCTTTGCAAATTTTATTTGCTCATTTAGAGAGCAGAGTTAATGACTGGCAGGTAATAAATTAAATTTAGAGATGGAACAAAAGACACTACACCAAAAACCTTCATATGTCTCGGATTATTTGCGCCGATTCATTATGAACCGGCACAGAAAAGGTTATTTGTGCCGGTTGGTAAGGGACGGGACGGGACAGACACATCTGGGCCGGTTCTAGCTAAGAACCGCCATAGATACTGTATAATCAGTGCCGGTTCGTGGCTAGAACTGGCACAAATGTATCTGTGCCGCCGGTTTGTGGCTAGAACGAACCGGCGCAGATACTCAGATATATCTGTGCCGGTTCGTGGCTAGAATCGGCACAGATGTATCCGCGTCGGTTGGTGGCTAGAACCGGCGTAGATAGTCAGATATATCTGTACCGGTTTGTGGATAGAACCGGCATAAATGTTTATTTTTAAAATTTCTAGATCTTTAGAATTTTATAACTTTTTCATACGAGCTCGGATGAAAACAAACTTTATATGTAAATTGTAGGTCTCGAGGATTTCTACAACTTTGTAGTTGATATCTTTTTCATCGGAAGCATTATAGATGCCTAAATAATCATTACAATGATAAAATATTTATAATTTATTCAAATGAAGTCGGATAGAAACTAAATTTACGTGAAAAATGTAGATTTTGACGAGATACTCAACTTTGTAATTGAAAACTTTTCTATTTGATATCATTTACATGCGTAAAAAGCTGTTGAAAGATTCAGAAAACATAAATCTAAAGGTTTGCATAACCTATTGTAAACATAATATGATGTGGGATGAGATGGTTAGGAGGAAAAGGTTGGATCGAAGAGATTTTGAGTTCGAATTCTTGAAGATAAAATAGTTTGTATTTCGTGCAAAAAGATGATTTAAGTGAGTATAAATGGTGGTCCTAAAAAATATTTTTGTTGTTTTCTAAATTAATTTTTAGCCTAAAAACACGTTTTCAAAAATTCTCATATGTGCCGGTTCTAAATTAGAACCTATATAGATGACCGGTTATTTGTGTCGGTTCGTAGTTAGAACTGGCGTAGATGACCTTTTTTGTGCTGGTTTTTGAATCGGCGTAAATACGTGTTTTTGGTGCGGTGAGAGAAGAAACGTGGAATATGTTGGTCGACCGAATAGGAGTAACGATAGATCGTGTCATGGCGAATACTCCAATGCTGCCCGGGACTTATCTACAACCTTGCTGCTTCAACGAGATCGGCTACTCGTTTACATACATGGACTGATGGATGTCACGACAATAATAGTAATAATTATATTAATTCATTCATAAATTAACAGCTCCGGTAATTCATGACGATTAATTAGTCGATCTCAACCCAGGAACTAAGGTTAGGTTCTTTTTAATTTATCTTATCTAGCTTAATTGATTTATCTCATAACTTTGAGAATTTATCGAGATAGCCTTGAGAGCTAGTTGGCCTTTGTGTTTAGGGTTTAGAGAGCTTTTACACACACCTACGAGTTTAAAAAAATGGACTCAAAATTTAATAAAAAAGTGAGATAAGTCCAATAAGACACGAGATAAGTCAAATAAGCTGATTTATCACGTGTCTTATTTGATTTATCTCACTTTTTAAATTAATTTTTAAATCTTTTTTTTTACCTCGTAGTCGTGTCTAAAAACTCTCTAAACCTTAAACATAAAGGTCAACCGGCTCTCGAGACTAACTCGGAAAATTCTCGAAGTTAGGAGATAAGTCAAATAAGCTGAGGAGATAAGCCGAAAAGAATCCACCTAAAGGTAATCTCCAAGATTGATAGAAACAAGGTAGAGGCGTAGAGGAATTAACACTAGTTGACGTCGGCCCTTCTGCTCCTCCCACCACAGCACGCGCTCTTGGGAGCCTCGGCGGCGTCGATAGTCAGAAGCGGCGCCCGCGCCGCCTCCTCGTCGTCGTCCGTGGCCGTGGGGAGCTCCACGCACGAGCACCGTTCCAGGGACGCGAAGAAGCAGCAGGCGATGCCGGCGCCGAACCACCCCGCCGCGCGGCCGAGTGGCCGCCCGCAGCTCTGCCCGGGGGCCGGGGCTGGAGCAGGTGGTGCGCGAGCCCGCCGCGTGACGCGCTGCTTGCCGCCGCGGCAGGCGCAGGGGGCGCAGCACGGCGAGGAGGAGGAGGTGGTGGTGGCGCGGGTCGCCATCAGCTAGCTAGCTAGGTGGCGATGGCTCGACCAAGCCTTGTATTCGCGCGCCATGGACGGTGGTGCATATATTCTTGGCGCCAACTCAGTGTAGGCCCGCCTGCTTTGTTTCCCACTTTGCCGTTGCCTCGTATCAAGTTCAGATGTGCAACACCTTTTTTCGAAGGACCAGAAATGAATTTGAACTACATGGCTGGAATGCTCAAAATCACCTTAGATTGATTTGGGGTGTCATGCACATGGTTTCTTTATGGGCCGATAATCGTTGATTATCGATGCACCGTGATAAATTTGCATAGCAGCAAAAGAAAACATCGGTCTTGAATGAATTTTAGCCAACTTTGAATATATTTTTTTTATTTTTTGAAATTATAATTTGAATGTTTTCTAGCGAATTTAAATTTGTACCTTTTTTTAAAAAAAGTCTCGACCGATAAAATTGATAATCTGTTCCCAATTTTTAGGCGCTGCTAATAAAATCCTTGGTCACGAAAGACCAGAAAGAACAACAAACTTGCACATGTTTAGACTTAGTTGCTCCTATTTTATTTTCCATTTTTTTTTAAAAAAAGGTATGAGCTCTATCGATATATTACAGACAAAAATAAAGTTTTTTGAGCAAAACAAAATTTCCTACTATTAAAAAAGCCTTCTAGTGGTGATGGCAGGGCCAACTTTTGATCTCGACCATCCATTCCTACTATTAAACAAGAGTGCTTTCCATTTATTTACATTGTATTCTTATTTCAGTGTGTTGCATTTATGGAAGCTTTCTGTTAGAAAAATATTTTCTATTGATTTAATTTACTTTCCTATTTTACTGTATTTGTATTAAAAGAAGGTTTAAATGGCATTCATGAAAAAAAATGGTCGGAGCCGAGGGCACGTAGATGCGACAATCGAGCAGGTAGATGTAGCTAAATGCATAAGACAAGAATATTGATCATAATGTAAGACATAATTTGATATACTTTTAGTTCCCAGCAAAACACGGGCACTCGCCCAACAAATATTAAAGTGTACAAGTTGCTGTCTCGACGGTATGGAGGACCCAATTACACTACAAATGTGAAGATAAGGCCAAAAAAGCCCAAATGTAAAAAATCAAAGTTTTTCTTTGGCGTCGCGTTGTCTCATTGATCAATACCAGGCTATTGCTCCGGTTCCAACGGAAACAAGTTAGCATTCCTATTATCCCATCGATAATTAATCCATAAATTCCCTCACCACTCACTATCTGCCTATTCTTAAACAAGGGAAATATACGGCAATTAAATTTAATTCTCGTGTGTCTCAACTGTGCATCTTTTCGGACCCGATCAAAAGTGAGGTGGGATGAGAGCGCTTGTTGCCCGCCTCCCTTGTTGGCCGCTCAAGAAGCGGCGACCACCCTCTTGCCTCCTCCGCCGACTCATGGCCGCTCCTCCTCCGCCTCCGCCAGCCTTCCTCTCTGGCGCCATCGCCAACCCGCTCGCCCCAGCCCGGCCCCCGGCTTCGCAAGGCTGCGCCGTCGTCGCCCCCTGGCTGCCATTCTCGCCCTCACCGACCGGTGCCTGACCTTCAATGCCAAAGACGCCTCCTCTGCATCCCTGCCGCGTCCCTGCACCGCCTCCCCCCATTTGCACCTCCTTCAAGCCTCCTTTCCGGCCGGCCCTCCCCCCAACGCCGCCACCTTCCCTCCCTGTCCTCGCCCGTGCCCAGAGCTTGCCCCGGAGTGGCAACTCGTCCGGCCTCGTTTCTGGTGGCGCAGACGCGGCTCCCCTCTTCCGGTCTTGCGGCGGCGGCCGCGCCACGCGCCACGCCCTGCCAGCGCCACGGCGGCGTTAAGAGGCAAAAGCACGTTGCTTCAGATGCCTCGCTAGCGACCACCTCCGCGCGAGCTGCCGCGACCCCGTGCGCTGCCGCGCCTGCAAGCAATCCGGCCACCTAGCTCGCCATTGCCGCCGCGTCAACCTCCCGGCGCCGCCCCTCCTCCCTACCCCTCCCCTGCCTCCTGTCCTCCCTCTTCCCCTCGCCATGCCCGCCTCCCGCTCCCCGCTAGCGGCCCTGCGACCTCCCGCCTCCCGGGTTTGCGTCGAGTCTCCCGAGATCTTTCGGGCCGACGCGGCGAACTCGCCGCCGCGCCGTCATCGTCGACATCTCCGGCAGGCCTCACCCCGACACCAACTTCGTCGCACGCGCTATTGATGGCGAGACGGACATTCCCGTCGGCGATATCATCGTCACGCACCTCGCCCACATGCACTTCCTAGCGCGCTTCACCCTCCCGGAGCAAGCGCGGCTCGCCGCCCAGCGCTCTTTCCGCCTCAACGGCCGACGGTTCTCCTTGTCGGCCATCGCCGAAGACTTGCACGAGGCAGGCACCCCCGTCGCCCTCCGCTTCCGCGTCTTGGTCTTCCTCGACGGGCTACCCCTCCACGCTTGGTCCTCCGCCGTGGTCGACCGCGTCTTCGCCGGGAGCGGCCGCGTGGACGTCGTCGACGAAACCACCCGCCTCCGGCTCGACACATCCTCGTTCCGCGTCTGGGTTTGGACAGCCGACCCCGCCTCAATCCCGCTAGAGGTGGCGCTCTCCCTGGTGGAGCCGTCGCCGTACATGGAGTCTCGCCGCCCGGGTGACCGTGGCCCGGCGCGTCTAGCTGGCTCCCCTCGGCCGCGCCCTCCCCGCATTTCGGAGCACCGCGTGCACTTGCACATCGACGTGGTCGAGGACTACTCGTCCGTCTCCTCCAGGGTCGGCGGCGGCGCGCCACGCGTCATCTCCCACCTTTGGCAGCTGGGTGTCCCCGATTCTTCGCCGTCGCCCGCTCCCGTCGAGGCCCCGCCTGCCTGCCGCGCCCTCTTCGGCCCAGGGCACCGCCGGGACAGCGACTCCGAAGATGAAGGCCGCGCCGGACGCTCCTCTCGCCGTCCCGGCTTGTCCCGATCGGTGCCTCCTCGCCGGCCCGCGCGCGCGCCGCCACGACAAGATCCGCTCGCTTTCGCTGGCCATGGCGCGTCATGGTGGCTCGTCCGGCTCCTCCGCGTGACATGGCCCGCTTGATGCATCGCGCCCCGTCACACTCGGGCGACTCGTCGTCGCGCCGAGGTGCTCGCGCTCCCCTTGGCGCGGCCGCGTCTGCGTCGCGCCCCTCTCGGCCGAGGTCGCCGACCGTCCCGCCACGCCGTTCGGTCAAGGCCCGGTGGCCTCCTCTTCGCCGGTTGTCCCCGGCGTCGCCCGCTGGACGGCCGGCTCGAGCTCCCGCCGTTCCCCGTCCCACGTGCTCCTCGGCGAGCTTGCCCGCACCTCTCCCGGCGCACCTCCACACGCGGGGCTGACACCTCTGGCCCTGGGCCCACGTCCTGCGCCCCCAGCTGCTGCCTTGGTCAGTGGGGATTCAAATCCCTCTGCTGCTGGTCAAAGCCCGCCTTCCGCCCCACTCTTCCGCCCGTCTACTTCGGCCCAGTCCCTTCCACCCCAGGCCGACCTTCCCTTGTCGGTGACTCCCTCCCCCAGCCGGACGGCTCCCATGTCGGCCCAATTCCCACCACCCTAGGTCGGCTCATCCCCACCGCCGGCAGACCACCCTCACGCCACCACCCAGCCCAGCCCTCCGCTCCACCCAGCACCAGCTCAGCTCCTAGCCCTCTTCCCAAATGATCCCTTGCTTTCACTCCTTTCTTCCCCCCTCCCACCCCCGGCAGCCGACCTTGACCCGATCTTTCTTTGGAGGCACTCGCCTCCCTCCTCCCTCCATCCATCTCGGCTCAGTCTCTCCTCGCTAGAGCCACTGTTCTCACCCCCGCCCCGCTGGTCGACATCCTCCCTAGGGTCTCCCGCCCTAAGGCCGTCTCTGTTGTGCGCCGCAGCACCAGGCTCGCCCGCGTCAGGTCAACCACAGCCGCGGCTGGTTCCTCTCCCGTCCCCGCCATCCGGAAGGCCCAGGGGATCCTGGCCCTCAAGCTTGGCCTGTCCCCTCCTCCCTCTTCATTTGACGACCTAGAGGTCCAGCTCCGTTCCCTGCTCTCCACCCCCCCTCCCCGAGAGCACACTCTCTGCGGTTGCCGACCTGTGCGGCCTCGCAAGACCCTCCGTCGACCTTGCTGAGGTCGGTGTTGCCGCACTTGAGGAAGGCCATGCCTAGGCTCGCTTGCCTAGTCCTGCCTCCCTCCCCTCCCTTCGTCGCTGCCAGCCTTGCTTTGCTTAGTCTACTTCGGTCCTTGAGTCCACCGTCGTGTGGTCGCGTCCTTTTTTTGTCTCCCACCTGTGCGTGGGGTGTCGGGTTTAGTTCTCTCACCACCTGCGTGTGGTCCCTTGCGTTTGCGTGTGCCACCTGCGTGTGGCATGTCCTTTGTCTGTATCCCACCTGCGCGTGGGGTGTCGGTTTGAGTTCTCTCACCACCTGTGTTTTGTGGTCCACCTGCGTTTCTTCAGAATCACCTGCGTGTGATGCGTTGAGGGTCTAGCTTCCCCTGCGTGGGATTCGCCCAAACCTTTCTCTCTTCTTAGCCGTTTCGTCTGGTCCTTATGAAGATCATTAGTTGGAACGTTCGTGGACTCAATTCCTCCGCCAAGCGAGACGTCGTTGCCAACCTAGTCCGTCAACACAACCCCACCATCCTCGCGATCCAAGAATCCAAGCTTTCCGCCCCTTCGCACAGCCTTCTCATGGAGGTTTGTGGCCATCGTCTTCGTGGAGCCCTTCATCTCCCAGCTGTTGGCACTAAGGGCGGCCTGCTGCTTTTTTGGGACGACTCCCGCATCCAGCTTTCCAACCCCACCCTTCGCCCGCACTCCATCTCTGCTCAGGTCTCTCCCTGGGGCAGCAGCGATAGCTGGGAGATTTCCACGGTTTATGGCCCTTCCGTCGACTCCGAAAAAGATGCCTTCCTCTTGGAACTCGAAGACATTGCCAGTCACGTCACCTCCCCCTGGCTGATTCTCGGCGACTTTAAGTTGATCTACAAAGCCTCCGACAAGAACAACCTCAACCTCAATCGCCGCCTCATGTCCCGCTTCCGCTCCACCCTTGACAGCTGCCTCCTCAAAGAGCTCCACCTCTCGGGCCGTCGCTTCACTTGGAGCAACGAACAATCCAACCCTACTCTGGTCAGGCTCGACCGGGCGTTCTCCAACTCCGCCTGGGAATCGCTTTTCCCATCCTACTCTCTTATCCCCCTCTCCTCGAAGGCCTCAGACCACTGTCCTATCCTTCTCACCGCTGAGAACCTTCCCCGTCCCCCTAGACGTTTCCGCTTCGAGAATTTCTGGACCAAGCTGCCCGGGTTCTCTGAAGTGGTGCAGCAAGCTTGGGAGGATTCCTCACGCCTTCCGGCTCATCCTCTGCAGCGCTTCAAGGCTAAGCTTCTCCGTACTGCCTCAGCCCTTAAAGCCTGGAGAAAATCCCTTCTGGGCGACATCAAGCTCCAGCTCGCCATTACCTCCGAGTTCATCCGCCTTCTTGACGTGGCCATGGAGTCGCGCGCCCTCTCCCCGGCTGAGTTTGATTTGCGCCGACGGGTTAAGCTGAGAATTCTTGGCCTCAGCGTGATCGAGAAAATGAAGTGGAAGCAGCGTTCTCGGATTAACTGGCTTAAGCTCGGTGACACCAACACTAAATATTTTCATCTCCGGGCCAATGGCCGTCGCTGCAAAAACCTCATCCTCTCCCTCCAGAGTCCCGCCGGCTCCCATACCGAATTACAGGACATGGCCGACGCCCTCCACCGCCACTTCTGTTCCATCTTTGGTGACGACGCCCGGCATCCACAACCAGGCGACGTTCATTCAAGCTGGGACTTCCTTGGCATGCTCTCTGGACCTCTCCTCCTGGAAGACGCCCTCACGCTCGAGGAGCTGAAGCAGGTTGTGTTCAGTCTCCCCAACAACAAGGCCCCAGGCCCCGAAGGCTTCACTTGGGACTTCTACAAGGCCTGCTGGGACACCGCTGCGGCTGATCTCTTCCAAGCTTTACAAAGCCTCTTCAACCTTAACGGTCCGGGCCTCGAGGCCTTGAACTGTGCCCACGTTGTTCTGCTCCCTACAAAAGAGAACCCCTCCTCTGCCTCTGACTTCCGCCCCATCAGTCTCATCCACAGCCTGGGCAAACTATTCACCAAAATCCTCTCCTCCCGCCTTGCCCCTTTCATGGATGAGCTGATCTCGCCAAGCCAGAGTGCATTCATCAAGGGTAGGCACATTCAGGATAATTTCCTCTTTGTCCAAGGCAGAGCCATGGCCCTTCACAAATCACACACCCCGTCCCTCTTGCTCAAGCTGGATCTTGAAAAGGCCTTCGACTCCGTCTCCTGGACCTACCTCCTAGACAATCTTCGTGCCCGGGGTTTTGGCACTCGTTGGCGTGACTGGATCGCCCTATCCCTCGCTTCTTCCACCTCAAAGGTCATCCTTAATGGTCACCTCGGCAACACCATCCACCACCGCAATGGGCTCCGCCAGGGAGATTCCCTCTCGCCCTTTCTCTTCAATCTCGCCATCGAGCCCCTCCTCGCTCTCCTTCAGCGAGCGCAAGAAGCTGGTGCGCTTTCTCCCGTTCGTGGCGTCCCAGCTATCCACCGTGCCTCCCTCTTTGCGGACGCCACTGCCATCTTCTTCAACCCTACCAAAAGCGACACCTATGCCCTGGCTTTCTTGCTTCACGAATTCGGCGAAATTACGGGTCTCCGAGCTAACCTTTCGAAGAGCCAGATTGTCCCCATCAGTTGCAAGCACCTCGACCTCGCTGACATTCTTCGAGATTTCCCTGCCAGCTTAGCTTCCTTCCCTCTGAAATACCTCAGACTCCAGATCTCTATCAAAAGACTTCGCCACGTCCATTTCCAACCCCTCATCGACAAGATCTCAAATCGCCTAGCCGGTTGGCGAGGCCCTCTCATGTCGAAGGGAGGTAGACTCACCCTGCTCAGATCCGTCCTTTCGGCCATGCCAACCTACCTTCTCTCCGTCATCCAACCCCCCAAATCCGTCCTTCAACGGATTGACAAGATCAGGAGGGCATGGCTCTGTAAAGGCTCTGCTTCCGTTTCTAGGGGCACTTGTCGTATCCCTTGGGATACCGTCTGCTCGCCGATCTCTCTGGGCGGCCTGGGCGTCCTAGACCTGGCGCGCTTTGCTCGCGCACTTCGCCTTCGCTGGCTTTGGCTCAACAAATCCCTCCCGCCGAAGGTCTGGGTTGACACGCTGGGCGGCCACCCTGGCCTCGACACGGCGCTCTTTCAAGCTGGCTCCCGTCTGACCCTTGGCAATGGGGTGCGCCTCTCGTTCTGGGATGACCACTGGTTGTTTGGCGTAGCCCCTAAACTACTAGCTCCCTTGTTATTCAAGGCCTCCTCGGGTAAGAACAGATCGGTTTTGGAAGCCCTCGCGAACAACACTTGGATCTCTGACCTCAGGCGGAAATTTACCCCTCAGCTGACTCCCCAATTCGTGGCGCTACTCCGCCAAATCCTCTCTACCGCTTTAGTGGAAGGAACCAATGACCAGATCACCTGGAGATTCTCTCGTGATGGTTCCTTCTCGGTCAAATCCGCCTACAACCTTCAGTTCTTTGGCCACAGCTGCCCTCCTGGGGCCAAGCAAGTCTGGAAGCACTGGGCCCCCCTGAAGTGCAAGTTCTTCCTTTGGCTCCTGCTCCACAATCGCGTCTTGACGGCGGATGCCCTCCTGAGAAGACACCTGCCCAACGACTATTTACGCCCCTCTGCAGTAACACAGAGACCCCTAAGCACCTATTCTTAAGCTGCGACTTGATTCGTTAAATGCAGACAAGAGTGGGCGCCTCCTGCTGCACACCCACCCTCGACCCGTCCTCCTGGCTTCGCCGCTCCTACCTCTCCAGCTGGTGGTCCGAGGACATCTTGCAGGCCAACCCATCCCGCGGCGCCCTTTCAGTGGTCTCGGCGACTATCTGGCATCTTTGGATTGAGCGTAACAATCGTGTGTTCCGGGCAACCGAGCTCACGCTGCCCGCCTTTGTTTCTTTCCTTTTAGATGCCCTGCGGCTCTGGGCGGCCGCAGAGGCCAGCTTTGTAATTACCTAACGTCTGTACCGCCCCCCCGCCCCGGGGGGGGTGGGTGGGGGTGTTTTCTTCCCCCCCATCTTGTAGATCGCTGTTTCCCTACTTTTAATATATGGTTGGCAGTTCTCCTTCCCCTCCTCAAAAAAATTTAATTCTCATCATCTCTTGGCCCTGGAAAGAGACACGAAAGAGATTCCCAATTGCATCTAGAAAACAAGACCATGTCGCAGAAGGTGGCCGCTGTTGTGTTCATGGCTCTCCTGATCCTCTGTGTCTCCGTGGCCGGAGCCGTCCGTACCACCGCCGGCGCTAGGGCAGTGGGTGCGGTAAGCGTCTCCCTCTGATTGCTGTTTTTTTTAATAATAGAAAAATATTCATGGCGCTACATCATGAGATGTATACCCCCAAACACCGGACACACCTTCAATTCTGTCCTTGCAAGTAAGGACAATTACAACCAAAAGCCAAATAAAGATATCAAGTAGCACAAAGTCTACTATAAAATCTCCATGGCAAAGCAGAATATGACTACCACCTCGAGAGAGTGATACGTCCAATTGCTAATCCAGACGGATCATCTTTTTATGGTTAATCACATTCATGCCGTTGTAAAATTGCTTCCACTCCTCCTAGGAAATGCCATTGGGATGCTTTTTTAGAACCAAATGCCCCCATCTATCTTCTTCCTTCCTCTCCTTCCTTCTCTCTCTCTCTCTCAGTTTTTCTTCCTAGCGAAATCCTCACTGGCGATGGCAGTGCGGACTCGAGGCAGCAAGGCCATGGCGACGCTCCTAGTGGGCAGGACACTAGCTAGTCGCTTAGCACGGCGAGTGGGACGGCACCATGACAGTGCAGTGGCACACATTGCGAGACGGCCAGTGCGGAGGACGAAGTGGCACGAGGCCATGGCGAGGGGCTGAGTGTCACAGGGCCAATAACATGCTCGACGCTAGTGCCCGCTGCGTGCGGGCGGTGCGAGTCCGTAGCGGCACTCATGGTAGCTAAGCGGATGGTTCGGTTGGGCCCGCACGGATCGCTGTTCAAGGCGGTGACACCAATGAGGCGCATGCTTGACCATGTCTCACTATCTCTGTTTGGGTGATGTGGGAGTTATTTAGAATTTGGGGCTTTGAAGGTTTCCTATGAAACTGCAAAAGAATGCCATGAGGGTTGGTGGTCATCTTTAACATGGAGGATAAATGAAAAGATTTAACCGTCAAAATGCTAGGGCTGTATGGGGGCTTCTCAGCCGGACAACATTTACTTTTTATTTCTTTCTCTTGGGCTAGCCTTAACATGATAATCTGTTTGTCGTATCGCTTTTAGTTCTTAGCCTTTGGTTTATAATAAATGTTTGACTTGGGATTGTGTAATGGTTGTATGCATTACTAGTTGGTGCAGAGATCAGAAATTATATTTTCATTATCTAAAAAACAGTGGCATTTCTCAAACCGGAACTTTGCAGTGGCATGGGCTTAATTAACCCGTTTTAATGAACTGATCATGTTATTGAGCAATAGAATTAGTCCTCAGGCTTGTGCCATTTCAGAATCCCCCGTAAATTCGATCGTCCTTTCAAAAAGAAGAATCCTCTCTAATTAGGCCCCGTTTGGCATAGCTGCAGCTCCCAGCTCCACCTTAGATATGGAGTTTGTATGTTAAAATAAAGTGACTTAAATTTATATTTTTAGTTTAAAATGTAAATAAGATGACTCACCTAAACATTCTCAATGTACCCACAACTCCAGCTCTATGAATTTCTGGAGTTAGAAATAGGGTGATCCACCAACTCTACTAATTTGGTGGAGCTGGAGCTGTGGTAAACAGGGCTTTAGAGTATGCACGTATGATGAGCCTACGAACCCGTGAACCCTATAGAGTTGTTTGTTTCTAACTTCAGAGTAAAAACTGCCTGTATTTCTTTGTTATTTTTACGGGTTTGCCGAAATACGTACGTGTGTTCTCAGGACGACATGAGGAAAGGATCGGATTTGCAGGGAGATTGCGAGGGGCCTGGGGCCACTACTAGAAAATAGGACATCACAAACGGTACATCACAAGCGGTTCAATGTGCACCACTTCTAATAGTTGCAACACAAGCGGTTCAATAGCTCAAACCAGAAAACCCCTCTAGAAGCGGTTCGTAATACGAACCCTTCTAAAGCCCAAGCAACAGAAGGGGTTCGTGTCACGAACCCTTTCTAAAGCCCCCTGCACCTCTAGCAGCAGTTGGAGACACGAACCCCTTCTAAAGCCCAAGCAACAGAAGGGGTTCATATTACAAACCGCTTCTAGAGAGGGCTTTAGAAGGGGTTCGTATTACGAACCGCTGCTAGAGGCCCATTTTTCGAATTGTTAAAAGGAAAGCTTGTCTTATCTCATCAGAGAGCATGTGTGGATGGGTTGGCTAGCTGGGTGAGACATGGGTCACGAGGAGAAGTGAGGTCCTAGGTTCAAATCCCACATACCCCAATATTCTTTATCTTTTTAGACACCACTAGAAACGGTTCGTAGAACCGCTTCTGGTGCTTCCGTGAGGTTGCTTACAACCGGTTCTAAAACCTGTTTCATAGCGGTTGTACTAGCCGATTTGCTGATAGTGGGCGCAGGACTGCTTGGAGAGGCGTTCACTCGCCGCGCACCTGGACTACATCTACACCCAGGGCACGCAACACAACTAGTACTACCGGCGGTTACCAGTCGAATCATAAATAGATTGATAGGTAATCACGCAGGCGTGTTTTACTTTTTGCCATTGTGAATTCCATCGATATATCGGCTGCATGTATGCATGCAGCCCAGCCTCTCAAAAAAAAGATGTACTAGTATTTTATATCTAGAATGTTCAAGTCAACCGGTATATCTTCTTATCTATTTATTTTCGAATAGAAAAACTAAATGCTTTGGTGTTTGCGGTCCATTTTTTTTTATCTCGAAATCACTTTTCAGAACTCTAAGAAACAAATCGAACGAAGCGAATCGAACTTTCTAAGCTACCTTACGAAGCTCTTGAAGTTCAGATCGTAAGCAAATAAGAAGATAAACTAATAAGATAATCTGAAGAGATCAGCTTATAAAAAAAAATGCTATGAATTGTGCTTGAGGTGAGTCATGAGTGTCGCAACCGGACCACGACAGTAACTGGGTTGTTTGGCATGGGCTAGACTAGCATCGGGCTGATTTCAGCCCATGCATACATAAATCCGGCCCGCATTGCTTGAGGCCCGCTTTCTGGCTGCCCAATTTGGGTGACTTTCGGTGTGAACCTGGGAACTGAATATCTGTAAATGGGACTAAATGGCCGCCATCGCCAGGCTGAGAGTCCAAAATCTGTAAATGCTCGCAGTAGCGTTCAGGTAAAGGTCACATCGAAACAGGAGATTCCGTATAGCATGTGCAACCAGATGTGTATTTCTGCTGATGATTACTGTGGTCTATAAATAGTCAATAGATCATATGTTTAAAGACACCGTAATTTTACTTGCCTTTGATATTTAATAATATATTATTGTTTCACGTGCTATGGTCGACTCTATAATTATAAACCCTCTTTTTTGCAGCTGAAAAGTTACGGTAGGTTATAATATGAAAAGTTAAGGATTATATACTTAAAAAAATAGTTTTGAGAGTTTTGAAAAGAATCACTAAAAGCCTTTAAAAATGACAACAAAGTGTTACACGTATGGGTTATATGAAAATAACAAATTTCAAGTTATAGATTTTAACAGGATCTTAAACTGAAAAGAAGAGAACCATACAAGACCACTTTGTTTTTTTCCCCCTGCATTCTCTGGTTTATTATAGACTGTACACTGGCGGTGGACTTTTTGCGTTATGGAAAAACAAGAAAATATCTACCTAATTGGCCAGCTGTGTCATCACTCGAACTATGACTTTGCGAACGACTCTGCAGGCATATGCATGCCGCCATTTTCCTTTGTTGGTTGGCTGGTAACGAGACGGTGGAGCAAGCTCCGCTGCTCCCTTGTGGAGCAGCAGGACCTTCACCGATCATGGTCTGGATAGCCACGTCCCCCCCGTCCGATCGATGTCCTTTTGTATCCACGTTCCCATGTCGGCAGTTCAGCATTTTTTTCCTTCTCCTTTTGCAGCCAGCCATCCAAGATGCCGGCATGCTAGCTTTTCTGCAGGTGACAACTCTGAGCTCGCGTTTCAGATATGGTTCAAGAGTGTCTCTCACCTTTAAGTTACGTCCCCCCAATCAATATCCGATATGAAACTAAATCAACAATCTCCTCTATTACACATCAGGTGGCCCAGCTGCACACCGTGAGGTTCATGAGACGTTTGACCTGCAGCTCTAATACCAATTATTACGAAATATGTGACTTGCACGATTTTGGAACAACACGAGAGGCACGATGTTTGTTGACATGGTTTGGCTCAAGTCTACACCGATCCCTAGGGCATGAACGAACACGGACACTTCTCCATATAAACTAGCAAATCAGGCACCTAGGTCTTAGCCACAGCCTGACCGTTCATTTGTGTGTGCCCCGTACAATATTGTTCTCTCCTATTCCTATGACATTGATTCCAATGGCACGTTCCAGGATGGCCGGTTGGCGCGCAAAGGTGGCGCCAAAGTCTCTGGACTCGGGAGGGAATAAGGACGCATATGGACGCATTTTTCCACCTGATGCCGATCCTGCGAGTGACAGCAGACAAGCAACTAACTTTGTTTGCCTGCTTTCATGAGCTCTAGTGTGAAGAGCAGACGAATCAATCACTCCTTTGTGTGGTTGTCAGACGGATCAACTGATCAAGGGTGGTGCATGCATAATCTCGCTAATGCTCTGGCACTGACACCTGGTTTTTACATACATATAGTCGGGACGAGCTCACTGCATGCACCACCATATCCATTAACCATTCCACAGGAATCGATCGCCATGGCCGCTACTGCTCGCCACTCCGGTGCTCTCCTCCTCCTCCTCCTCTTCGCTGTAAGCGCCGCCCTCGCCGCGCGCGACCTCAGCGAAGCCAGCGGCCTACCGGCGGAGCAGGGCAAGCCGGCGCCGTACGGCATCCCGGCCGGCTACTATGGCCCGGGCAAGCAGGGGCCGTACGGCGTCCCGGCCGGCTACTACGGCCCGGGCAACGCCGGGGGGTACGGCGGCGGGTGGGGCGGGGGGTACGGCGGCCCCAGCGGCGGGTACGCGCACGGCGGCGTGGACGTGCCCACGGTGGTGTGCTCCGAGAAGGGCCCCTGCTACGGCAAGAAGGTGACCTGCCCCAAGAAGTGCTTCTGGTCCTACAGCCGTTCCGGCAACGGCTACGGCGGCGGCGGCGGCGGGGGCTCGTGCACCGTCGACTGCAAGGCCAAGTGCACCGCAACCTGCTGATCCACCGATCGATGCATGCATATGTCTCGCGCTACCTGGTAATGAATACTGCATGAATCAGCTGCTGCATCTGATCGCAGTAGCTAGTAACCTCAGCTTATACAATGAGAAGAGACTAGTATGTATATGTTGCTGTACTCTCTGGCTCTGAATGTATCAATGTATGATGGATGAATAATGGTCGGCATGCCATGCAGATCGTACTATCGAATTCATGGCCGTATGTATCAACCTCGTAATAAACTTTACATATGTATGATATATGAATGCCCTGTTTGTGACATACTGACATGTCCATGTGTGTAGCATCACCAAAAGCACCTTAATTGTATGGACCAAAGAACACTACATTGAATTGAATTTCTACGAACAGATAGAAATTAAGTAATTAAGCAATCTGATTTTGCAAACGAAATTTGTGGGCCAGCACCACGTAAACAGTTACAGATTAGTAGCCGAAGACTAAACAGCACAACGTACGTGTGTACGTACAGAGTTACATCAGAAATGGGTGGTTGGTTACCCGATGAGAGGAGAAGAGCGCACTGGGCCGGTCATAAAACCCCATTTTTGGGAGTTTTTAAAAAAACTTTTGCAAACTATGATTTTGAATTGAATTTGCAATCAGTTATTAAGGTTACAAACCAAAATCCAACTAAGGTGCTAGTTTGAACCTGCATCATACTCAACCCCATTAGGAAAAGAAACCAAACCTCAAACCACACTCTAATTCAGATTCCAATCAAACCTTGAATTCAAAATCTAAATCCAAACTCCGAAATGGCCTTAGGTCTAATCTAGCCCAGCTGGCCCACTGCCTCCTCTTTCTTTCTCCTGGCCCAAACCGGCCCAATCAGCCCACCAGAGGAGCATCTTTCTCTCCCGTTCTTCTCCATCAAGCCACCACCATGGACTGCCACTGCACCACTACCCATGCCACCCAACTCCGTAGGCAACAGCCCTGTGATCCCTCTCTCCGAACTCTCTCTCTCTCTCTTCCTTTTCAAGCCGGTCTTGAGACGGTGAGAGAACTACTCACGAGCCAGAGCATTCGTGCCCCGTTCTTTGATGGCGTGCGCTGGGCAGGTCCGTCCCAGCCGTCGCCCCCCTCCTCACGCCATGTCCCTTCTCCCTCTCGCCGTCTCGCGCCGCTCCTGGGCACACCACTGCACCCTATGGCACAGTGCTGTCAAAATATCTCTAATTTAGAACACACTGTTCGAAAGTGAACAGCGATAGGACAGTAGATAGTGAATATAAAGAGTGAGAATAGTGATAGCATTATTGTTATGAGATGAATAGTGATAAGGCTGTGCTTTAATACTGTAAATGAATAGCGATAAGGCTGAAGCAATGAGGCACAATGATGAAGCATCCGCCTCCCATGGCCTAGGGAATACGAGATATAGTGAAGACGAACCTATCTACATCGAACCAGACCAATCACGACCTAAAGAGGGCACAAGCAACCCAAAGATCTAGACATTGTTCGGAGTGGTTTGACTTAGGTTTAAAGCTTAAGTTTAACTAAATTAAAGAGTTGAACGCTTTGACTTTTTTAATCTAGTTTTTTAATCATGAAGCCACCTCTAAAAGATGTTAAAAATAACGTAAACGAAGTGAGCCGGCTTTAAGAAGCATATTCAAAAACCTCTTGGACTTCGGCTTTATCATTTATGTCAGCCAGCTTATTCATTCAGTTCAGCCACTCCGAACATGCTCCTAGGTTTGGTTTTGTTGACACGGGCAAGGCAAAATAAAAATGATTCCAAAAAATATAATTTAAAAATTAAATATAGCAAGCATGCTTTGAAAATAATGAAATTTTTTATAGGACCACTTGAGCATACTATGAATCTTAATAAATTATTCACATCTACTGTCTAGTCCCCATTTATTATTATATAAAATCAACTAATATTTCTTGAAACTTTATTTCGAATATTAAAAATAGAAAACCTACTAAAAAACTTCAAATATTTTTTATGGAATTAATAGATCATATTGTCGACCTAAATAAGCTATTCCCATGTATTTTATAGTCCAATTTTTTTTATATAAAATAAAATAATAAATTTGGAAACTATAATTAAATGATAAAAATAGCAAACCAACTCCGCAACTGAAAGACCGACCAAGACGGTTAGAGGGAAGGTTGAATAGATGCTAAAAGGATCATGACGCTTTCTTCAACAGCGCATCCCAAAATATAAAACAAATGATGGACCTTGTCTCAAATATTTACAGAAGCTATCAAGATCTAGGGCTAATCAAGAAAAGCGACAGAAGATAAATTCTGACAGTAAAATAGAGGCTCGGTAAAAAGGTTATAACTCACAAACTGTAGTTCATATGGTCGTAAGATTTTTATCAGAGCTAGATATGGAAGTCAAGAAGCCAAAAAAAAAGAATCATCTTCATAGCATCATCGAGCAAAAAGATACAAAAATCAAAAGGTTTGCTGCTCAAAGATTTTGAACTGCATAATAGGGGCTCGATAAAACCTTCATAGATCTTAAATCGTGGCTCTAGGACCTATGAAAATTTTATTGAAAGTAGATCTGGTCAGAGAGCTAACCCAACAAGAACCACCTCCATCCAATATCTGAGCAAAAAAAGACAAAAATCACAAGCTCTGATACACAAGAATTTCATACTGTAAATAGAGGGATGGAAAAACTTTCATAGATGTTAAACCATGGCTCTAGGCCCTACGAAATTTTTATCACAAGTAGCTCTGGAAAGAAATCTAATTCAACAAAAATCACCTTCATATCATGTCAGAGTAAAAACAAATAAAAATAACAATCACTGCTGCACAGAAAGAATGAATCGATAAACTTGAGCATGTAAAAGGAAGAACTTGATCTCGATGTTCTTGATGGGTTGCAAGATGATATGAACATTATTCGCAACATCTACACTTTTGTTTCCCCTCTCTCTCTCTCTATATATATATATAGAGGAAAGCAGTTCAAGGCTCCATGATCGAATACCCTATGTTGTGCTTTGAGATTTGTGTTGTTTGACGTGTACATCTTTACATACCTGCTAAATAAAATATTTGAGACGCCAAACTCCGAAAAAATTAAATTCATCTTCATTTTGAACTAGTTTAAACTATATTTATCTTAAATTTGAAAGTAGTTTAAACTGGAGTTAAATTTAATTTTTTTCGTAGTTTGACGTCTCAAATATTTTTTAGTGGGTATATAAATATACAAATACCAAACATCACAAATCTCAAAGCGCATCTAGTGGCAATGGATCATGGAGCCATGGTTTTTGAAATTGATATGGCATAGAAAATCGCTAGCCCTTGATTTTCGATTTTTCGCGGTAAATCGCAGAAAATTGGCCAAATTTTGTGATTTAAATTTTGAATCAACCGAAGGTTTGAGGAAACCCAAAATCGCCTTTTTTCAGATAAATCGGTCGACATTACTGATAAATCGCTTCTAAGAATGGAAAAATCAACCAATTTTGCCAAAAAAAAAAGAGATTTTTGTTGCAAAAATCGTTTTGGAAGTAAATATTTGGGAAAAATTGTAAAAAGTTATTTAAAATTATGTAAATGTTGGGCATGCCTTTTGGTAATTATTTAACATTTAGGCGACATAATTGAATGCACAAAATAAGGCATCTCCTTGTGTTCATATATAACTCCCCTAAAATAAAACGTTGAAGAACTAGTGGGCAGTGTGTAGCTTCTTGGTTAAATGTATATACATACACATATTAAGTATATTCTTGTTGCTATTAGCCGATAAACTGATTTTTGATTCCGAAATAAAACGTTCCGTGGTATAATCATTGGTTGAGTACACATACACATATTAAGTATATTAATTGGTTAAGTACACATGCACATATTAAGTACTCAAGTGTAGTACTGTCGTTTTATTTTGGGGTATATTAGTGGGCAGTGCTACTAGCTAGTTGCTATTAGCCATACCATTGATTCGATTCTTAGCTTCAAATCCAAAGGACCGACGGCGTGAGAAGCTAAACCGACCTAATTACTGCACAAATCGATGGAAACAACCCAGAAATCGCTGTTGTCAGGTCAATTAAAGGAGCTGCATATGTCAGGGGCTCAGATGGGCCAGTTTGAAGAGTGAATCTTCAAATTTCGTTCAAACTAAATTCAAAATATCTCACGAATCCGATGTGATTTTAAAATTTCGTTTTAGCCATTCTATTCGTACACGTTTCTACAATTTTTAGGAATTTTTCTAAATTTTTTAAATTCAAATTAAATTTTGAATTTAACCAACGATTTACCGAAATCGCTCCCCAGCGATTTTATGGTAAATCACGATTTTTGACTGATTTTGAAATCCCTGCATGGAGCCTTATGTTATATATATATATATATATATATATATATATATATATATATATATATAGGAATCGGTTTGGGGCTCATGGAGCCTAGGCTCCATGATTCAAATATTTATGATGTGCATTTAGATTCGTGATGTTTGACATGTATATCTTCACATACTCTCTAAAAAAATATTTGGGATATCAAACTCCGAAAAAAATTAATTTCAAACTTAGTTTGAACTAGTTTGAAGTATATTTTAAAAGTAGTTCAAACTGAAGTTCAACTTAACTTTTTTCGGAGTTTGATGTCTCAAATATTTTCTTTAGTGCGATATGAAAGTACAAATATCAAACAACACGAATCTCAATGCACATCTAGTAAGAACTAATCATGGGTTTCAAGCTCCATGAGCTTTATATATATATATATATATATATATATATATATATATATATATATATATATATATATATATATATATATATAAACATATAAGTGTGTTTGGTTGGGTGTATAGGTGGAGAAGTGGCTCTAAAGATATAAGTTGGGTGTGTTTGGTTAGCTGTATTGGCAATTCAGCCTGGCCCAACCGGTGCAAACAGGACACCGGAGCCTGGCTCACGGGAAACGATTCCTTCGGTCGTTTCCGGCGGGCTAGGCTCGCTGCATGCGCGGGGCGAGCGAAAATTTTGGCTCCACGCGTGCAGGCTGCTAGTTACGGTGACCTCCTGAGTGAATCCCCTCTAGGGTTTCCAGTGCGTCTCGCCGTCTCCCCATCGCGCCCCTTCCCCCCATCGCCTCCTCCACCCCGCGCCCCCTTCCCCCATCGCCGCCTCCTCCACGCGGCCCCTCCCCCCATCGGCGCCTCCACCCCGCGCTCCCTCCCCCCATCGCCCTCCGCGCCGCCCTGCAAGCCGGGTCGTCCTCGCCGTTCTTCCTCCAAGCCGGGTCTTCCCCGCCGCCGTCGACCCTCCACGCCTCCACCCCGCGCCTCCCTCCCCATCGCCGCCCCTCCACGCGGCCCCTCCCCCATCGGCGCCTCCACCCCGCGCTCCCTCCCCCATCGCCCTCCGCGCCGCCCTGCAAGCCGGGTCGTCCTCGCCGTTCTTCCTCCAAGCCGGGTCTTCCCGCCGCCGTCGACCCCTCCACGCCGGTCTCGTCGACGCCGCCTCCAAGCCGGTCTTCCTCGTAGCCGCGTTCGTCGCCTGCAAGCCGCCCTCCGCGCCGCCTGCACGTCGGGTCTTCGTCGTCGTTCGTCCTCCACGCGTGGTCTTCCACGTCGCGTCGTCCCTCCGTACGCCGGTCCCCTCCACGCCGGTCTCCTCCACGCCGCCCTCAAAGGTCACGTTGTCAGAAGTATGTGTTCTCCAAGATCAAAAATATTGACATTATATGCCAGTTGAGGAGAATTTGCGTGAAGGAAAATCTGGATGTTGAATTAGCAGCTTTAGATCTGATGGCTCTAAATTCAGATGGCTCACTACGAGATGCAGAGACAATGTTAGATCAGTTGAGTTTGTTGAGGAAAAAGATAACACCTTCACTTGTCAATGATCTGGTAGGTTGCTTTTAGGATCGACTGCTTCTTTTGTAACTAAATATTGCTTTGCATAACACAAAAAGCTACATCCTTGTTTGCAGTATCTATGACCCGTTTGACATTTTTGTTTCTGGAATTGATATACTAATCAGATTGGCACCTTGTTTTTATAAATAGTTGATTGAATGGAAGACTATCCATACAAGCAACAAGAAACTATTTTTTTTTTTAGTGTTCTAATACCTGTCAGGAGGAAAATGACACTGAAAATCCTCTGAAAGTGCACAATTTTAGTCCAATGTCAGTAAACTAAACTATGAAATGAAATAAACTGAAATATGCTATTATGTGGCACTGTCAATGTTAACTGACAGAGTCCATAAAAGATAGCTCCTCTTCTGTCATTAGTCATTTATTACATAATTTGAACTTGAATGTCTTATCGTGGTATGCTTTCTCAACCACTTGCTATATTGCACATCCATAAAAGATGCAGTTCATTGTTCATCCATCCTACAATCTGTTGATCCATGTTTAAGACCTTTGTTTTTATGTGTGTTCTGCAGTAACTGATACAGAGTTGGAAAGATTACAACAAGCACTGAAGATTCTTTCAGATGCTGAAAAGCAGATAAGGCTTTCAAGTGAGCGTTCAACATGGTTCACCGCTGCTCTACTACAGCTTGGTTCTGGTAGTTCAGACATGAACCAACCAGCAAGTAGCAATATAGAACAGACTATATCAGCCAATGAAGTGACTGAAGCAGTGATAGAATCATCATCCAGCAAGACTGCTTCTGGTTTGAAATTTGTCATGTATATACCCTTCTTTTGTAACCTCCCTGCTGTCTAGCAGTAATGGCAAATATGTTGCCAATTTGCACTGGTTTCAAATTTGTAAAAATGGACACATGTTGAATTGTTGATACTTGCACTGGTTGTAAACAAAGAATACCGATATGGCAACCCCATTATCAATTGCTCCCATTATTTCTACACACAGTTACATATATATCTAAAACACCTTGGTTGCTACCTATTACCTGTTAGTTTGTTCGGAATATTGCTTTCAAAGTTTGAGTAGGAATATTAATCCCATCTAGGACGAACAGTTTTGCTTGGAATCTGAAAGTTATGTGCATGCAATGGATTGGAGTATGAAGAGGAGGTATGTTCATCACCATGGATTGGAGGTTATTACATCCACTACTCATGCATCCAACCAAACACCATCTCCTCTGATCTACCCACCAATTTCACTTCTAATGCGGCCATCCAAACATCTTCTCACAGCCAGGTTCAGTTTGCACAGACAACCAAACACTATCTCTTGCATCTCCTCAGCCTGTCTCAAACCAGCCTGGTTCAACTCGTACGAGCCAGGCTGAGTTGAGAAGACAACCAAACACACCCATATAGGGCAACATACCTAATGCTATTGAGACATTAGGTGCTAACATGCTAACTTTAACTATCAGCACTTGGATCCATCGCGTATGGCTAAGATTAGCAGAGGTGAAAACCCACCTTGCCACTTAAACCTTTTTAGAAAACTCTTAAAGTTTATTTTTCCCTTAGAGTTAGATAGAGGGTTTCCATCTTCCTTGATCTTGACCACCCAAACACAATCTAATGGTTATTATCTTGAGTTATAACATTAGCACCCAATTAGACATTAGCATTATATATATATATATATATATATATGCTAGTGTACTCTCCAGAGTACGGATTCCTCCGTACTCTCGACGGGTTTACGAAATTCGAGATATTTAACGACCGATCCGAACCGTTGATCTTGTTCATCTCATTGAAATGTAGCTACCGACCAACTTTCGTATTTTTTAAAATTTGTTTACTATTCGTTTCACATTTTCTAAAATCAGTTTTTTGACACTCCATAACTAATTAGAAGGCTGATTTTTAAAAATACGAAAAAATAGTAAACAAATTCAAAAAAAATACGAAACTTGATCGGTAGCTACATTTCAATGAGATGAACAAGATCAATGGTTTGGATCCGTCGTTTAAAATCTCAAATTTAAATAACTTGAAGTATACGGAAGAATCCTGTACTGAAATACACTAGCCATATATATATATATATATATATATATATATATATATATATATATATATATATATATATATTCAGGAGGCATAGTCTAGTTTATAAAATCCGAGACTCAAAATGAACGATCTGAACCGTCCATCTTGTTCTTCTCGTTGAAATATCTTACATGACCAAATTTCGTATTTGTTTGAATATTTTTGCTATTTGTTTTGTATTTTTGAAAACCAGCAAATTTGGACGCTCCATAACTAATTAGATCGGTGATTTTCAAAATAAAAACAAATAGCAAAAAAATTTTAAAAATATGAAATTTGGTCATGTAAGAGATTTCAACAAGATCAAGATGGACGTTCAGCTCGTCTATTTAAGTCTTGGATTTTATAAACTAGACGCAAAGTAAGACGTCTTCGCTCATATATATATATATATATATATATATATATATATATATATATATATATATATATATATATATATATATGTGTGTGTGTGTGTGTGTGTACTCTCCAGAGTACGGATTCCTCCGTACTCTCGACGGGTTTACGAAATTCGAGATATTTAACGACCGATCCGAACCGTTGATCTTGTTCATCTCATTGAAATGTAGCTACCGACCAAGTTTCGTATTTTTTGAATTTGTTTACTATTTGTTTCGTATTTTCTAAAATCAGTTTTTTTTTTACGCCTACGACTAATTAGAAGGCTGATTTTATTCCTATATATATATATATATATATATATATATATATATATATATATAGGAATAATATTTGCATTGGAGTGATCCTGCGATAACTGGTTAGCTTTTGAATAATAAAGCTATTGATTTCCTTTTCTTAAAATCGAGACAGAAGCGCTTTGCATGCGAGAGGCACGATGTTTCGATCCCCCGCATCTCCATCCTTTTTACCGCAAGCCTTTACATGTTGCTCTGATTCCTTTTATTGTTGAACCTCAAGTTGCTTCTTCCCCCTTGCATCACCGTTTTAATTGTCACCTCCAAACAGTGATATATATTTAGACTCCAAATGGTGATCTTGATCACAGCAGACGATCGTACTTTGCATGGGATTTGTGTGAATCACGGTCCTGACAATCTTGACGTGCGAGACAGGCTCGCAAGCTCCGGGAAATTGCACACGGGCCCCGCTGGCCAGTGTTCGGCGTTAGAGCATCTCTAGCAGAGCATGTAAAATAGAATCTTCTCTATATTTAGAGTTTTTTTATTCTTCAGCAGATTCTCTGTCTAAATCTCTAAATTTAAAATTTCTTTCTCGCAACCTCTAAATTTAGAGGCTCTCTATGTCAATCTCTATAATTTCTCTAGATAGAGATTATGCTGAAGAGAATGAAAATATAGAGAATAAATAGTGATTTAGAGGAGGTGTATAAAGATCCGATTTTAGAGCATATGCTATCCTTTTAGCATGACATATCCGAGGACCAGGAGCTGCAACTTGGACTTTGACCGCCGTGGTCAACAAGTTTGATTAAAAGTGGCCGCTACTGGCGCTGCGTGTGCTTGTGCACCGGGCCGGAGGGTTGAATTCAACCAAGGAATGCAACGCTCAACACGCGGAGTCAGTCGGACCGGCTGGTGCACGCCCACCTACAGCCATCAGCTTCAGCTTGGCATGCAAAGCAGAAGGTGGGTACTGTGAAGCTCAGGGATTTCTCTGCCTGCAACAAGATCATCATTCATGCATGCAGTACGATTCCATCCTGTTTCGTTTCACGGACTTTATTGATTCGTTTGCTCATCGATCGACCAATACATGCATGTTGGTCCATCCTTGTTACTCATTGCTAAATTCTACAACAAAGAGAATAAACACTGCAACAAGTATTAACTGTATATACTGAGTTACTGACACGGGGGAATTGATTAAAAGGCTAAGCTTTGCTGTTTGCGCTGCTCTGCTCGTGTAGGCTTAGCAGCTACATGCCGTGGTGGGCGTCGAGGCCGGCCATGGACAGCGGGTACGAGCACCACGGCGCCGCCGCGTACAGCTGCGCGTCCTCGCCGCCGGCGCGCACGGGCACAGGCTGCGCCGGTGCCACGGCCTGCTGCCTGGCCTGGCCTGGCGCGCCGGTGAGCCTCTGCACCAGCTCCCGGAACTCCCTGGGCTCCACGCGGTACACCTTGGGGGGCGCCGGCGCCGCGCCTCCGCCTCCGCCTCCGCCTCCGCCTCCGCCTCCTCCGCGCCACGGCTTGGCCGGCGGCTTCTGCACGGCCCTGAGCGCCGCCTGGTGCGCCGCCGGCCTCCTTATGTCGCCGTGCCCGTGGTGCAGGTCCATCGACTCGATCCTTATGTCTGTGTGTGTGGATAGATACGCGCCGCAAGCAAGAGAGAGAAGCTAAGCAGAGGAGGCCGGAGCCGAAGGAGGAGCAGAGTGGGTGGCTATATACCGGTGCGTGCGTGCGTGCGGCGGCGGTGACGCACCACGTGGAGATGGGAGGGAGGCAGCGGTCAATCGTGACGCCTGTCTGCCTAACCCCTCCCTCACGGCGTCCACATTCTCTCTTGGATCCGTCGCCACGCGCCACCTGCGTCTAGGTGTTACCGACCTCTCGTGGATATATGTATTCATCGGGGCATGGCTTTAGCACTGCCACGTGGATATATGTGTTCATCGGGGCATGGATTTTATTTGGAAAATGATTTCCTTACACCATCCAAACCATTCGCCCCGCGTCCAGAATGTATGTCTATTCTCTCTCCCATCCATGTTTTACGGAGTAAGAGCATCCGTAACAGAAACCCTATATGGGTATAGAAATAGAGTTTTAGAGATAGAGTTTCTGATGGAGAGAAGAAATCTTTTAGGGTGTAGTGTAAAGTGTGAAGAAATTTTAGAGTAATAGAGAGAGAAGATAGAGTAGAAGAGAGAGAAAATAGGAATAGAGTTTTTGATGTGGATGCTCTAAGCCTTTTTCGGTTGTACGGCGCGGCGTGTTCGGTGTCAGAAATAACGAGGGAGGAGAGAGAGTAACGGTTCCACCGCACCGCAGTCGCACTGGCGAATAAGTCATTCTACCAAGTAAAACTCTTGCCAAATTTTCTCGTGCACCCACTTCAGGCCTCCTTTCCCGTTCTCCTCCTTCCCCATTGGTCCAGTGTGAAGTTATATGATGAGGCATTGACATATTTTTGTGTTTGGGCTTATGTTTATTGATTCATGTTTTAAAATTTTAATTTGGAGTATTAGAATAGAGAGTTGGACTAATGCCAATCGAGGGTTAGACCAAGTCCAATAGAGAGCCGGACCGGTCCAGCCAGGCCGGATCAACTTCCGGAGAAGGTCAGTCTGATGTAGCCCTAGGTCGGACCGAGCCTGGTCCGTCATGCAGTTTGGGCTAGACCAACAAGCGTAGCTCGCTGTTTTTCGTATTTTTGAAGACCTTCCTGTGCTTGAAATAATAAGTTTTATATATGAAAGTTGTAAACAGTTTCATGAAGCATCTTTGTCATGTTGACAACTTTTCCGTTTGAGCAACAGAATAATTCATAAAAAATATTGAAGTGCACTGCTTTGTAGAGGCTTAGGTCCTTGTGAGCATGTGTGTTAGACTTGGTAAATGCTTTGGTTTGGTATGTGATTTTTGTCATTTTCATGATGATTTGATGTAGTGTAGGTGTTCATTAACTAATGTGTATCAAGTTGAGAGATACTTGTTTTCAAGAAAATGGTTTGCTCGTCTCATGTGCGTAGGTGACCGGAGTGGGTCGACTTTCGCAAGGGGATCAAGTATGTGCATGGGTGATCCACGGTCCAGGTGATCAATGGTTCGTGCACGTCGATCGAAACTGGGTTTAGTTACGTGGATGAGATTGATTGGAAAAGAAAGAATCAAGGTACGCAAGTCGGTTCGATCCAAGGAGGGTTGGACGCATGGCAGACTTGGCGACCAAGGAAGCAATGGACGGCGGTTTTGGAGAAACCGTGATGCAAGGAGAAGTTGTTTAGGTATTGATTTAACTTGGAGAGGAATTTGGATCGAAACGGGTTATCGACTGCCATGTATGACCTGTTTTGAGAAACATGTTGTGTGAGAGAAAAAAAAATCCGATGTCTTAACAGGTTTTGGGTGAGCCCATGTGTAATAAGAGAAAACCCTAAGTGGGATGACTGGTTGAGACTCCACTATATAAGAGGTTCGTGACCTTAGAGATAAGGTAAGCATTGTGAGAGGATTTTGGAGGCTTTTGGAGAGGCTTGAGGAGATAGGTTTAGCCAAATTACTCAAGGTTTGTGGAAGATGGGTTTGTGTTGATCCTCCTCGATCATTCAGCCGTAATAATTCTTCTTTAATCATCAAAGAGGTTTCAACTCATGGTTTTATTTTTGTACTCCTTGCCTTCGGTTCAATTTGGTTTTGCGTTGAGTGTTCTTGGCTTAAATCTTGGGAAAGCTTAGCCCTTTCGTTTTGGTGCTTATAGTTGGGCAATTCTAGGTCACAAAGCGTGTAGGAACATATTTAGAAGTAACTCATCCAAGTAGCCTTGAAGGTTTAGCCATTGATTGAAAAATTAGTTTTTTTCCATTTCATGGCCTATCTTTTGAAAAACACACAAAGATTGAGTCTTTGGGAACTATAATCTTGATTCTCGGAAGGAATAGGTATTAGACATCATAAGAAAGTTATGTTTCGAATTTGAACTGAATCCGACATTCTAATAAAAAAAATTTCGTAAAAATTCGTTTCATTTTGGGCTATGAATAGTGTTGGTCCGATGCAACACTATAGCTGGTCCGGCCCAACGCGAGGGTTGTTCCGGCCAAAAGAGAGGATTGTGAAGAAAGGGTTAAAATTAAATTGGCTTCTATTCACCCCTCTAGTCGTCTATCAGTCCTTCATCGAGCCACTGCTGACCACATGGCCTCTAGAACCAACCACTATGCTGTTCTTAGGCTACACCTCTTCTTCTCTAGCCCCCCTCTCTCCCTGGATTTGGTTTGCCCCTCTACCTAGACACCGGCCGACCCCTCCATAGGCGACTACCCTATGCCATAAAACATTTTTCACAAATTACAAAAGAAATATTTAAATTCAATTGTTTATGAAATAATCTAGACCCCTCAAAAATTTTAAAAAAATTTTAGCAAATTTTTGAATCTTTTCGGAGGCCAAGTTATTGTATTAAATTGTAAAAAACCTAAAGTATTTTCACAGAACTTTCTCAAAACTTGTTGATGCATCCTCTTATTTTCTAAAACTAGAAATCTTTCTGCATTTATTTTAGGTAACAAAATCTAGCTTTTTTTTTTTTCTCCAGGCCTTGGGACGGGTTTCTCCCCCACTAGGTCTAGAGCAACTTAGGCCAGCTCCCTTCCCCTTTTCTTCGCCCACGTCGTGTACTCGTGCGCACTCCAGCCTTTGGCTCTTTGACATCAGCCACAAACCCCAAACGCCCAACTCAACCAATCCTGGCCCATCATCGTCTCCTGAGTATAGTTATTAAAACTGGACCAATTATTAAACCGCTCCAAACTTCTGTTCACGGTTCATCGGTCGGACTGCCGGTTCAACGGGTTGAACCAGTTTAAGTTAAGAGTCAAAATAATTAAACAAAGTTCATTTCATAACCAATCTTTCACTTTGGAAAATTAACTGAGTAGGTTATTCTGCACTGCATGCATGGGGCAGATTGGTTGATTGGTTCGGTAATTAAGTGGCTGGGTAATCAATAGGCGATTTAATTCATTCATGCGGCCTCCCCACTCTAATCTGCCTCATCGGCATGTGTGGGGCCGACGCATGCAGCGGTGCAGCCTCTCTCACATCCCATTGCACGAGCGCACACGCGTAGCATGGAGCCTCCCCCTGCATCTCTCTAATCTGCCAGCATGCATGCGTGGTGGGACCGATCCATGCAGCCTCCCCTCCATGGCTCTCTCTCATCTGCCTATTCAATTCCTGCAAATCCTGGGCACGCGCCACGCAGCTGAGCCCACAGCCCCACACACCCTTGCGCCTGCAGATGAGGCCGAGATGTTTTAGGGGCAGTTTGGTTACCTGGCCCATCCGAGCCTGGCTCGTACAAGTGAGCCAGACTGAGTGTATATAGGTTCTGATGTTTGGTTATCTGCATGAGCTGAGCCAGGCTAGAGAGAGCTTATGTTTGGTTGTGTGTGTGGCCTTGCATCAGCATCTTGGCATTTCATCGAACATGTCTCGGATGTACTCTAAAATGTCGTGGCCGCGCACCGAATGCCAATGCCTCGTCTTGGCATTTCATAGAACAAGTCTTGGGCACCTCGGAATGCAGTCTCGTTGTGGCCTTGCCGTACTCCGGCTACACCGTCCACGCTCCAACCATGATAGCTACACCCTTGCAACGCGCCGATCTGCCATGCCTTGTCGCCGTCACCCCCAAGCGCTGATGTGCCCCTCGAGCTTCGGTGGCCCTCACTGTGGCTGCCCCGAGCACTGGTGTCCCGCGCCATACCAACCACAAGCTCGTCTGTGGCCACGCCGCCACGAGCTCGTCCATGGACATGCCGCTGCCGAGCGCGCCCCGTCCTCACGAGCCCGTCCATGGCCATGCCGCCACCGAGCGCGCCGTGCCACTGCGAGCTCATCCATGGATGCACCGCTGCCGAGCACGTCGCGCCGCCCCAAGCATGATGTGTCCGTTGTGAGCTCATCCATGGACGCATCGCCGCCGAGCACGCCACGCCACCCCAAGCACGCCATGCCGTCATGAGCTCATCCATGGCCACGCCAGCACCGAGCGCGTGTGCTGCCATGAGCTCGTCCCTGGATGTGCCGCCGCCGAGCACGCTGCGACGCTGCCGGGCACGCCGCGTCATGCCGCCGCAGACTTTCCGGACCTCACCAGACCACCATCGGCCTCGCGAGATCGTCGCCGTTCCATTTTGGGGTCCGACGTTGCCGTCCTCGCATCCACCGACCGCGCTTACGCCAACTCCGGTGCCTCCACTCGTGCATTTCTTGCTCCACGAAGCTAGGCTTGGTAGGAACGGCCAAATTCCTCGTACGAGTATAGCCTGGCTGGAACAGGGATTTTGTAGGAGTTGGGCCTAGCTACAACCCCTCTCTAGACAACCGAACACTTGCTAAGTGGCTCACTTGGGCCAGGCTATGCCAAAACCAAGCAACCAAACAGGCCCTTAGTGTTCGGTTCTAGGTTTTTTCTGGTCCAACCGACGGTCTGGCCTAGTTTTAATAACTATGCTCCTGAGTCCATGCCCCCTTCCCTTCCGATCGATCTCCCGACCTCCCGGAGCCAGCGACCTCTTCTTTTCTCGGTGGCCGGAGCAGCAACAAGAGAGGTACATACGTGTTGAGTGTGCGCTGTACTGTAGCTGTACTGTCAGCCCTCAATTTCTGTTAACCAAGGCCCTCTGTGATATTTACACTAGTTTCTCGATCTATAGGCTAGTGTTCACATCTATAAGCTAAAATCTAGTATTACAATTGCATAGTGACACCAACGACCCTAGTGACTTTTCCCCCTTGGATGCACCCCTATTCGAACTTCAAAGGAATATTGTCAAATGCTAGGTTAGAGGTCATGCTAGAAATCATGACAATATTGAAAAAAATTCCTCTTATGAAATTTCGTTGGAGTAATCCTACAAATCAAACATCTCTAACAATATTTCTCCTTTGAATTAAATTTGTCTATTTCTTGCTTTGAAATTCCTTTGAACAATACGTTCCTCGTGTAGATTGATGACATTTCATGCCACTTGTACTTAGCATAAGTCATAACGACCGGGACATTTAGTTGGCTAGTTGGCAATTCGTCGGCTACAAGGTATCCATGCATCGTGTACTGATGTTATCTTTTTATAAGCATCATACAACAATATATTCAGAGCCTGTGTCAGAATAGAAAGCTCCGCTCTGATTACCTGTTTCAAAGTTGTATATACTCATCAGAGGGAAAAAAAAATGCTCGTGTGATCGTTTTCTTCCCCTTGTCCTGTACATGGGATTAGAAACAGCTCGTATAACTGTACCGGACATGCCGAATTCGAGTACCTTTTTTTTTCTTTCCAAATCTTGGTACAGTTTTAGCTGCTTTATTAGTAGCATAGCATGTTGGAAATGTCAGCGCTATTTTTTTAGACATGTTGGACTATTTCTTGTAAATTTTCAGCTGCTTTAGTAGCATAGCATACACTTGTTAATTTTATCAATTCCAGGCTCCAGCCATATAAGTCCTGCCCCGCGTTGCTTTAAAAAAATCCATCATATGCCACTATAAAGAGTGGTAATCCAGCATCTGTCACTAAAAAAAGGTGGAATCCATTATTTGTCACTTCTATCACATTCTCCATTTCCAACCTTGCTTTTTTCACGTCAAAAGACCAAAATACCCTCAATGGGGTTGGGAAGATGATGGCTTGCTCCTTCTACCCTCCGCCTACAACCGTCAGCTGGTCGTTCTCCTTCGCCGATCCTTTTTACAGCTCCTTGGCTCCCCCTATTGGCCATCATCGCAAGCCCCCCTCCCCTCCCCTCCTCCAACCAGCCTTCTTCAAGCGTTGCAATGCCTACCCACCCTCCTCCTTCAGCCGCGCGACATGGGCCTGCCAGCTCCAGCCGCAGACACCCCAAGCTTGGTCCATCTCCATGGAGAACATCCCCGAATCTCGAGTTTTCTTGGTTCATTGAGGTGACATGGCAGCAAGCTCCGAAGAGACCGGCGAGAGAGACAACCATGAGAACGTTGCCTAACACAATGATGAGGGACGACAGGTAGCGGTCACACTCGATGTTGCTGGCGTGGGTGCCGAGCCAAATGTTGATCACAAGGTAACGATGCCTCGTCTCCTCCTCCCCTAGCTCCGGCCAGCCACTTCCTCCTCATCTCCCCCAACACCAGCGAGAGTAGTTTGGTCTTTTGACGGAGGGGGGAAGGGCTACAAATAAAGAAAATAGTACAAGTGACAAATGATTCATTGGCTTATATTTGGAGTAGCATATCATGGACTTCACTCTTTAGAGTGGCAAATCCTACATTGTCACTCTTTTAAGTAAATAGATTTTTTCAAAAAAAAAGATCCATGCACAATCTCTATGTGTGTTTCCAGTGCAAGAGAATAGTAGAAGTGACAAACGATGCATTGGCTTATGTTTGTTTCATTGTGTATTTGAGATGAAGAAAATATCTCAAAGTCGGTTCACATAACTCTCAAAATTCGGTCAAATCAAATGTTCTATTTTTTTAAGCTTTCGGATCCAACACTTTGATGTGGGTGCTCTTTAAAGCTGATTCGAATTAATTATCGATTGTCTTATTTACTAATAAGCTGAACTTTGAGAGTTTTTCAAAGCGGCTTAAAGAGTTCGGTCTGCTTCTTTCGATTATTCTATTGAGCTTTCACACCCATTTTCCAGATAAAAATATAGGTTGAAAATACTAAAATGTTTGTATTTTCAAAACGAAGATAAGTAAATAAGGAGATAAACTTAAGCAAATAAGCGTAAAGAACAACCCAGCTGGTACAAACAAACAGCGCGGCATACCATACGAGTGTTGCAGTGAGCTGCCGCCGCCCGCGATCGAGTCCACAGTGGACTTACACGAATTACAGGTAAATAACTGACTGGAAGCGCCGCCTTGTTTTTCCCATCCAGCTCCTTGGCTTTGTTCCAATTCAATCATACTGCTCTCCCAAACACCGTTCGTCTTCTCCTCGGGTTGGTTTAAGCTTACACCTTCAACCCTCCTACCGTTTATATATAAAAGAGAAATTAGTCGTAGAACACTGCAAATGGGTGGATTTTGTTATGCATCATTACAAATTCGCCTCTTTGCTATTTGACACTATAAATTTAACACATTTTGTCAGAAGGCACTTTCTTCAATAAAATATTATATCTGGTTGTAGAGGAGAGAGATGCCCTTCAACCGGAGCAAAGGTGATATAGGCTAGAAAAATGAGAAAAAAATATAGGGAAATTTTTAAGGAAAAATAGGAAAAAAATTTCCTTTTTTTTTTGTCATATCACCTCGCTCAACTCGAAGGGCAAAATAGACTTTTCCTATTTATCCTGTATTTGTTTTGCCATTTTCCTAGTCCATATCACCTTGCTAAACTTGAAACGCAAAATGTATGTTTTACTATCATCTCTCCCTCCTCTATAGCCGGATATACTATTTTTATTAAGAAAGTGTCTTCTGACAAAGAGTATCAAATTTCGAGTGTTATCATGGTTACCCTAGGCTGCGCCTAGACCCACCTAGGTGATGCCTAGGCGCTAGGCGGTGGTCTCCCACTCTGGTTAGGATATAGGCGGTGACCTAGGTGGCCAACCCACCTAGGTGGTCCTAGACAGTGACTAGACTGTTCAAGGCGGTCCTAGGGGGCGTCTAGATGACGGTTAGGTGGTTTTAAATGGAGATTAATGATTGTGACATGATAATGTAGAAGATTTTCTTTGAAAAAATAATTTATCCTCTGACATATTCAATATAGCATATACATGCACTTCTACATTATAAAAAATATCAATGCATATATTTGAATAGTCACACATTATTATCTAAACCGTTGTCAGCATGCAAATCAGTTTGCCCACCTAGGCGGTGAACCTAGCACCCCGCCTAGGCCACCGAGGCGTTAGGCGGCCCCTCTCCGCCGGTCTAGCGCTTAGCGCCTCGGATAACCTTGTGTTATACAACAAATAGACGAATTTGTAATCGGAGCTAGAAAATCCATCTATTTTACAGTGTCCTACAGCCATTTGTCCTTATATAAAATTATGTTGCTTATAGATTTATCTTAGGAAAAAGTATTGTTTGGTTCCTGAACTATAATCATTGACCCATTTTGGTCCCTGAACTATAAAACATGGTTAACTCCCCAAAATGTCAAAAAGGAACACAAATGGTCCGAGACCGAGTCAACAACAATTTTGACCCATAAAAAGGTGGTTTGATCGAAGTGTTTTATGTATTTTTAAATAAAAAATTCACTAAAGATATATATTTGAGTTTCTTATGATTACCTAATCTTAGAAAATTCACATAATTTTCTAAGCTTTACACACTTGCTTAGCATTATGTCCTATTTTTAAGACTACTAGAAAATTTAAAAACTTTGACACAACACGATAAAATAAGAGAAAAATTAATAAGCTTGTAAAAAAATAGGAATTCTATCGGGGATTGGATAAAATACCCTAACGGCTGGGCGCCGTACATGACTTACCCTTGGGGTGCATACTCAAGAGGATAAGACGAATATAGCAAGATTGGGCTGATAATCCAATGATTAATGTTTGGGAGTAGCCCTCTTTGCTTAAAGGCTGTTGTACATGTCATTATGGGTCCTGAAGAGATACATCAGGATGATCGGCCCGATGCTCCCGCTATCTTGGGAATTCTCTCATATCTAGAGCCCAATGACTTCAAGATATGCATTTTTTTGAGCTCAAATTAGCATGTTTATAGAATATATTTGTAGATTTGGTAGTATTCTGAGTTATCTAGATGGTTCCCTAGGTCGTATAGGACCAGGATCGCATATACCTTGTAGCTATAAATACCTTCCCCTAGGAGAGGGAGAGGGGGAGGGGGTTAGCGCAATCCACATCGACATCGATAGGCATCGAGATCCAATCTCATCGCAATAACATAAATGTCCTCGTTCAACTGGAATAGAGTTATTATCCCTTTTCGAGAGGTCTGAACCGGAATAAATCTTTGTGTTTGGTCTGTCTTTCATCTCGACGGATCCGTGTATCTATGATAAAAGCCCTTACTCAGGAAGGGGTTGTTTAGTCCCTCAATCAACAAGTAAACTCGGCGGAAAATCTGTTTTCCAATCGTCGACAAATTCAAATAGACATTTTAGTTTGAATTTTGTGATATATTTTTATATATAAATATGTACGACACATTGATCAAACCTCAGTCAAAACCATCTTTTAACCGGTCAAATGTCTATTTATGTTCGGTTTTAATATTTCAATAACTGAGTTAATCTTGTTTTAGAGCTGAGAGACTGAATAGGTCCGGGGCCGTAGTTTCGGAAGCAAAATAATACTTTTTCTTCCATCTTACTTGTTATAAATTGTGTTGTACGCGCGCCATGAGTTAAGCAAAACGCCTTAGTGGGGCATCGTAGAATTTCTCCGGAAAGGAACTCCCAGCGAAGAAGGGAATAGTAGCCGAGGATCCGTGGCGCTCTGCTCTTCTCCATTCTTGTATCCTCCGACCTTGTCGCTCCCTGCTCCCTGCTCTTGTCCTGCTGCCGCCTTTGTTTGCAAGCCGCTGCTATTCATCCTGCTTCATCAGGATTAGAATTGGAATTAGACTCCCATCGTTGAAGCAAATTCAGGAACAAATAGGTCTCGTCGTACCTTTGATACCTGTGTATGCTAGGATCGTGGTTGAATTGTTTATTTGCTCTTGTTATTTCAGTATACCTTTCTCATCGCATCTCGCTTTTTTTTCTTTTTTTTCTTCTGGTGATTAGCTAGGTAGCTCTCCTTGCCCTGGCTCACTGGTGGTAAAGCTGCAATCTTTAGGAGTTTCTTGCCTCTCGGTGAAGGAATGAATCCCCTCGTCTCTGTGGAGAACTGTTACTGATTGCTTGCTCCATTAATTGCTTCCTCAGAATTATTCCCCAAGAACCTTCAGCCTCTCTTTGATCAGAAACCGCCGCTGTTGTTTGGATCAGTAACCGGTGCTCTGCTTCTGCTGCTCGTATGTATGTATCGAAAATTTCTTGTATTTGGATTGGATTAAAACCCTCCCAAATTCCTCTGTTGATTTCTGCCAGGATCAGTGCTTGGAGGATTGAAAATCACTTCGTTTTGGTTTTCTTGGGCTCGATCAGCATGCAGGGGGGAGGAGCGCTGGCCGACGGCAATGGCAAGGACCCCACGAGGGCGCCGTCGAGAGCGCCTCCCCTGAAGCTCCTCAAGCCTTTGCTACTCTCCGCCGTGTGCGCCACCGGCTTCCTCGCTGCCGTCTTCGTCCTCCTCGGCGGCGGCTCGTACAGCCTCCGGAGGCTCACGGTACCCGACGTCCTGGCGGCGGTGCAGCCGGCCAGAGCGCCGCCGTGCGTGCGGCAACAGCAGCAGGATGGCGGAGGAGTGGAGCGGTGGACGCGGCCGGCGCCGAAGAGCGCGTGGCACAACATGAGCGACGAGGAGCTGCTGTGGGCGGCGTCTTGGGAGCCCCGGGTGCGGAGGTACCCGTACCGGCGGGCGCCCAAGGTGGCCTTCATGTTCCTGACTCGGGGCCCGCTGCCATTGGCGCCGCTGTGGGAGAGGTTCTTCAACGGCAGCGGCAGCGGCAGCCGGGGGCTCTACTCCGTGTACGTGCACTCCACGCCGGGATACCAGCCAGACTTCCCGCCGTCGTCGGCCTTCTACCGCCGCCAGGTGCCCAGCAAGGTACGCCGTCCGCAATTCCACAGCAATCTGCACAGTTTCGTGATAAGCTGGAAGCTTCGGTCTTGTCGTTTATGGAAGCACGGCCGTCCGATTTCAGATCAGACGGTCGTAGCTGAGGGGTGGTTTCTTCTAGCATGAGTGGTGAAGCCTTTGAGTGATAGGACAGGTGCCTGATTGGAATTCGGATCACAAATCAAGCAGGGCCATCAAATGCTAGATGGAAGAAACTGACTTGGAGAATGCAGTACCAAGGCCCAAGCCTCTTCCCTGGTCACAACGATTACTGCAAAGTGCGCCACGAAGCTACTCTGAAAACGATAGCCCTCGTAGTAAAATAAAAGTCTTCCGTATCCAACCAAGATGCCATCGGTGCGGCCAAAGGATCCTCTTCGCTTGCTCCAATTACAAATTCCATCCCACTTTAGAATTCCAACATCCAAACACATAACATTAGGTCAATCCCACTGTACATTTCCCTGGTACAACGATTTATTTGTACACCCTTGCTCTAGAATATGCTCTGAGATCTGAACCAACCGGCTCCACCTCTCTTCACATTTTTAAAAAAAAAACCTTCAGGTTTGTCATATTTCTGCACGAAGTCCTCCCTCCTTCCTCCTTCCTGTCTCCTCTCTCCCTCTCTTCTCCCTTGCCTCTGGTGATGGGGACCATTGTTACCAGCCCGACTATGGTGGTACCGATGTAAAACACTATGTTTCCTTCCCGACCTGGCCACCGAGCGTGCATGACGCCACGTTACGAGGCGCCAACACGGTGGTTGGAGATCTAGGCGCACATACTTAAGGTTGGCCAAGGCGAGGCAAAGCATGGCGCGGCGCCTGGTCGGAGGTAGGAGATCTAGGCGCACATGCTTGGGGTGTCTGTGCTCGAGCTAGGGAAGTGGTAGGGAGAGAGAAAGAGATGAGAGATGTTGTTGCAAGAATTTGAAGAATGATGAGGTTTTTTAGCAAAGATATGATAGCAAAAGGGGAGTTGTTCAGATCTTAGAGCTATACTAGGGCTAGAGGTGGCCGGATAACTATGTCTAATGGGTTTCTCTTCTTCGAATTGCAATTGATTTTCACTCCTAAAAAGATCTCATGATGATGAATGATGGTTTGTCGTCGCTCATCCTCACCATTCAACCACCATCTGATGCTCCACACATTTCCTATCCCTATTTCTCCCACATGCCAATCCCACCTCCCCCAATCACACACACTATCAATTTATTGTGCAAGTGAGAGGCCATCACCAAAATCAGGACCGATGTCGCCGCTCGGGCTCCACAATCACTAGATCCACTAGACGTCGCCGCTTTGAACCTGCTTCCGCCAGAGTTGAGCATGATGTCGTTGTAGTTCTAAGCCTGTCGAAGATCCATGCGCCTACTTGCCATTGCTTGAACCCCAATGTCTTCACCACTTCAGGACATTGTTACTCAGAGTCAGGCACCATCCCCACTAGGAGGTTGCAATTGCTTCGAGCCTAGTGCTAGGAGGGGGAGAGGAAGGAGGGGGCTAAGTGATGGCGCTAGGAGAGGGGGTGGGGGAGGAAAGGACAATACTAGGGAGAGGGGAGGGTGGAAGAGGTGGAGGAAAAGGGGGACTAACACCGAGATGGGGTAGTAGGCGTTGGTACCAGGTATGAGGATAGGGAAGGAGACAATGACACCTTCGCAGGGACCAGTCCATTTGATGCATATGGGCGGAGAAGGTGGCGGTGCCCTAGGAGGGAGAGGGAGGGTAGGAAAGAGGGAGACACGTGTTTAACTAGGTATATGGGGTGGCTAGGTGGGCCAAGGCTTTTTTGGGGCCATTAGGTGGGCTCAATGGGTTGAATGAAAAAAAAAAATATAATGAGTTTTTTAAAAAGAAAATATTGGTATTCTTTTTATTTTTTTGCTATAGTTACACATGCATCTGTGGGTTAAACTTTATATAGCATTACCTATTTAAATTTTCAGTATTTTAAATTTGATAATTAGGAAGTCACACATGCATGTATAATCAATGATTTGTAATTTGGCTTTGCGTTCTATTGAATTTAATATCCGGAGTACTCCATAACGTGCTGTCCGCGCAGGAGGCGCGGTGGGGCGAGGTGAACATGCTGGACGCGGAGCGGCGGCTGCTGGCGAACGCGCTGCTCGACGGCGGCAACGAGCGGTTCGTGCTCCTCTCCGAGTCGTGCGTGCCGCTCCACGGCTTCCCGGCGGTGTACCACTACCTGACCCGCTCCCGCCACAGCTTCGTCGGCGCCTTCGACGACCCGAGCCCGCACGGCCGCGGCCGCTACCGCCCGGGGCTGGCCCCCGAAGTGCCCCGCGCGCAGTGGCGCAAGGGCGCGCAGTGGTTCGAGCTGGACCGTGCGCTGGCGGTGCAGGTGGTGGCGGACGCGCGCTACTACCCCAAGTTCCGGAAGCTCTGCCGGCCGCCGTGCTACGTCGACGAGCACTACCTGCCGACGGTGCTGACCATCGAGGCGCCGCGGCGGATCGCGAACCGCAGCGTGACGTGGGTGGACTGGTCCCGCGGCGGCGCGCATCCGGCGACGTTCGGCGGCTCGGACGTCGGCGAGGCGTTCCTGGAGAAGGTGCGGCGCGCCGACGGGGGCAGGTGCATGTATAACGGCCAGCCGGCGGGGGTGTGCTTCCTCTTTGCCCGGAAGATGGCGCCAAGCGCGCTGCAGCCGCTGCTCGCGCTCGCGCCAAAGCTGTTCGGCTACTAGCTCAACCTCATACTCATGCTCGTCTATACATAGCTCGTGCTCAACACAGTGTCATACAGCAAAAGGGATTAAAATTTTTTTTTGACAGCAAAAGGGATTAAATTTTGGTGTAACAACGAGATGGCAGGGGAGGACAGGTTCACTAGTGCTAGCATTTAGCATTTTTTACAGTGGGGGTTAACGCTAATCTCTCCTGGTTGAAGGAGGCCAGAACTGTAGTGACTAATTACACAGGTATACAAACTTCATCCATCTGAGTAGAAAGAATCGCTTTTTTTTGGTTTGGAGAGAATCATTATCTCTATTATAAAGTGGTAAGCAAAATTGTTCAGTCGCGCTATCCACGTCGGCTAAAAAAAGCGTACGTCCGATCATGCTGTCTAGGCCAATCCGGCCGTCAGTTTATACATTTTGAGCCGTTGTATCCACGTCGGCGGAATTGTTTTGGCCGTCCGATCTGCTCCTCGGCGCTCAACCGACGGTTCGTGCTACGCGTTTGCAAAAAAGGTACGTGTTTACAAAAAAAGCCCAGAAAGTTAATGATTTCAGATCCAAATCCCCCGATGTTTACGACCGTCCGATCGGCCCATCTAACGGTTGTCGCTATGTTATGTTTTTGTTTTGGCCCCTACGTTTTTTGGTTCTCAACCCGCTGTCCTCCCTCCGCCCAAACCCTAGCCTAGCTCCGCCTCTCTCGTGCGCCGCAAGAAGAGGGCTACGGTTTGAACCCTAGCCGCTCTCTTCTCTGGCCAAGGCGCCACCGCCTCTTCTTCTCATAGTCCAGCTGGTGTCGGATGCTCCTTTCCTCCCTTCGTCGCTGCCGCCTCCTCGCTCCTTCTCCGTGGTGGCTCGGCCTTAACCACCCACCTCTCTCCCACCTTGGCCTACCCGGGAGCCTCCTCTCGCCCTCTTCGCGCCACCGCCTTCACGTCTGTCTCCGGCCCCAACCAACCTCGTACCTCCGATGGCTGCCCCTCCTTCTGCACTCCATTTGTCGCCTCAGCCAGCCATGCCCTTCGCTACCGTCTAGACCACCTCCTCGCCTCCCTCATCTTGGTGCTCCCACCATGCTGCCCCTTGTCTTCTACCAGTACGCACCTGTGGATAACATGGTCCCTGGGTATCTCACGGAGACAAATTAGGCGGACCACCTCACGGAGCAGGGTCACACCTACCATCTAGAAGACGGGCCTGCCCTGCATGAAGACCCGACTTGTATCACAAGGAAGGCACAGTTGTAATCTAATCCGGTACATTACGTACTCGGTAAGAAAGGATAGAGATAGACTTCCTATCTCTATCCCCAGTTTCCATAACTAACTAGGATATTTATTTGTAACCCTACCTCTCTCCACTATATAAAGGGAGGCAGGGGCCCCTAGTTCGGTATGGTAGATCATAGTTAGACATCCTGGATCACATCGGTAGGAGAGATCACACCGATCCAATCCCACATCCAACAATCATCATCAGCATCCACCATAATACAATCCACGAGCACAGGAGTAGGGTATTACCTCGCCCCGAGAGCCCGAACCAGTATAAATTCGGCTCCCTGTGCTATCATTGTAGTTGTGATTTTTTGCATTGCCCCTTAAAATACATTGCTGACACAAAGCGTCGACAGTTGGTGCGCCAGATAGGGGCAGCGCTAAGATCATTTTCATCAAGCTCGATGGCATCTCTCGGCGGCAGCGCCGTCGAATTCACCTTCGGCCAAGCTTCCTGTTTTGGAGGCTTGGATTTCGTCATCAACAACCTCGGCAAACTTGCCCTCGAAGAATCGGATCCGATACTGTAACATAACCAAAATTTTCCATTTTTGCATAAAATTTTTTTTCGTGAAATATTCAATTATAATATTCAATTTCTTTTAAAACCTTTCTAAAACCAATTCCAAAAAGGTTAAAGTATTTTCATTTATACATTAATTTTTCTCCTAAAAAGAAAAAGAAACTCATCCTAATTTTTCTAAAATTACAAAATCCTATGAAATGATAATTTAAATTTCATATTTAGATTCTCCTCATTTTTCTGAGAATTTAGAAATTTATTTCATATTTTTCTGATTTTCCTATAATTTTCTACAAATTTCTAAATCTCTTTCCTTTTCTGGAAATTGGGAAATACGCTTTCCCTTTTAAGAATGCGCTTTCCTCAGCCCGGAGTCCACTTGGGCCTAAGGCCCAAGGCCGAAACACGGCCCATTCCAACCCGCCGGTACATTAAGTAGTCATCTACGGCTGAGATCAAATCACATTGATCTAACGGCCAAAGATCATACCACTTCGATCTTTGAATCTTAGCCACCCGAATTGATCCGATGGCCAAGACGTGTCCACGTCGCATTTCCCGGCCTCAGCCCACGGGACAGCCGTGTTCAACTCCGGCGCCGCGGTTTTCGCCGGAAAACGACACAATCGCCGTTGGAGCTCGCCGCCGCCCCTGTTTTCGACCTCTCCGGACTCCTCCCAACGCCGCGAACCTCATCCTCCACATCGCCGACTTCATCCGGCCGCCGCGCGCAGCGAATTGCTCGCCGACACGCCGCCAGCGCCGCCGCCGCCGTATTTGTGATTTCGTGGCCGCCAAGCTCTCCCCCGCCTATAAAAGGCCACCCTCGGCTTCGCAACAATGTAAGGCACCTTTCCCATCTCTTCTCCACTCCCAAACCCCGCCGGAGCACCCTCCTCGTCGGAGCCCGAAATTGCGCCGCCGCCTAACCTCGTCGCCGGCCACCGTCAGCACCTCCTAGCCCCAGCCAAGACTACCAACAGGTAGCCCTTAACTCCCTCTACCCTCTCCGACCACCGGCCACCTCTCTCCGTGGCCATGCGACAAACAATCTTGTCCGACGAGCCTCCTCCATATCTCATCTGCTGGGCCCTTTGTCGAGCCACCTCGAGCAGGCTGGGCCAAGCCCATCTCGGCTCAATACAAGCCCATTACTGTTCATTCTTATTTCTTTTTCTTTTTCTTTATTCAGAGAAGGTTTCAAAATTTGTTTAAAATATTAAAATAGCTCTAAAAATTCTGCCAAAATTTACAAAAATATAAAATAATATGAAGAATTTATTTAAATTATTAAATCTAACATTTATATAATAAAATAATTAATAAATTTCAAAAACCTTTTTTCTATGAGTTATTTAAAGTGGTAAAAAGAATAACTTTTGAAAAATTCCTTTTACCCTCAATTGGCTCTATCTCTAACTCCAACATGAGAAATGTTGTCGGCCGATCTCTAGAGCTCAATTGATCCATTTTTTATATAATAATAAACCCAAAAATTTAAATAACAAATTTTCTTGCTATCAGGAGGAATTTCCGAAACTCTGTCAAAATTTTCTTAATATCCCATTTTATAAAGAAAATAATTTTAAAACATAAAATCATAAAATTCATCATTTTTTTTATCTATTTAAAAAAATCATATGCATATTTTATTTGAATTTATATCTTTTTGAATCTTTGTTATGTCTTTGCTTTTATAAAAAACGACTTAGGACTTCCTGAAACTTCCGAGTCGGATTTTCTAGAAGAATCCTTTGACCTTGAACCGACAATCGAAGAAGGCAGGTTTTCTTACCCTTGATGCATTTTGATATACCTAAATTTCTATTACTTATTATTTAATGCATATATTTTCTAGTTATATATACTTATCTATACCAAGTGTGATTTTTATCCAAGCCCCAATTATCTTAAAAGCAACCTAAAAATATTCAACCTCGATAAAACCCTAGAATAGGTAAAATATTAAAATTTAATTATCTCTTGATAAGATGGAAAATTGGTGCATACAAATAAGTTACTTTGGATAATTTATTTGTTGTAGAAGAGCTGTAGTTTGGAAGGTTGATTGAATTTATATAGAGTAATTCAGAAACAGTGTTTTGTTATTTGGGCCCGTCGGTACAAGGAAGTACCAGCTCAATAACAACAGGTGGAGAATATGTGAATTCCCTGAAAATCGTTACTCTATAAACTATAGAAGCAAATTTGGAAACAGTGTTTTGCCGTCTTGGGTTAGAGGATCAAGAGTTTGATTGACACTCAAGGGCACTAGATATTTGCTCGATCTGTGGTATGAGAATATCTAGATATCGTTTGCTTCTATAAAAACTTGGGCTTAATAAATAAGAATGACACAAATTTTTCTCCCATCCATGTAGTAGGCCACTATATGGGTAAAATTTGGGTAGGTTCTGCAGAGCTAATAAACAATTCATCGATGGACCTTACTTCTGGTATAAGAAGTTGTGTCAAATGGGTGATGCCTCTCTTATTTATCAAAATCCATGAATTTATTCTATAGAAAATATTATCTGAATTGTAAATGAATAAGGATGGAGAAAGTTGATAGAATTTGTATTATTATAAAAAAAATTGTTTTTTTAAAAAATAAATAAGACTTTTAAAAAATTCAAAATTTGCATAATCACCATAAAGCCTTAACTATTTCTTGAATATTGTTTACATATAATAATACTATTATCTCAAGAAACCTATACTTACCCATTATTTGGGAACAGTTCGTTTAAAATGAACAGATCCTACTTACGCTGCAGATATTGAATTTTCTCAAGAAGAAATGGATCTCTTCGGTCAAGAATATTAAGTTTTCCTGTACACTCAAACAAGCTGTAAAATAGGAGAAATAAAATTGTAAATTATTTAGTTTTGGTATTGTAAAAACTCTTATGTAATAAAGTTATTATTATCAGTTCTGAAGTTTTGTAACTTCAGGGTGATTAATTTTCAATATAAAAGTATTGGAAATTGGTCGCTCACAGATACGATCGGAAGAAAACTTCGTCCGTGAAGCAAACGCAAGAAGAAGATGCGATCTGTTCGCGTCCAGAATCTGGACAGAACTTGCGTTGCGATTTTCCATTGACACGGAAGGAATTTCAGGGTGGTTTTAGATGCGTTGGAAAGCTTATTTTGTTATCTTTCCAACGAGTCCAAGATCATTGAAAACCGAGTTTGGACGTGACCGTGGCGACCGTTTGAAAACAGACTGCGCGGAGGTGACGTGAATCCTGCGCGAAGATGGAGCTCGACGTGAATTTCGCTTGGCACCTCGGCGATCCTTAGTGCACCTTAGCAAGAGCATGGCGGACCTCGACAACAAAGCGGACCTCATCCCAGAGATCACGGCGAGGCTCCTACGCCGTCCCGACTTGCAGCTCCTACGCCCCCCGACTTGCGGCGACGACGACAACAACTACCGCCGCAACCACTCGTTGCTCCGACAACAACGAAAAACCGCGACTTTCGCCATGACATTGAAGCTCGGCGACGGAAGTGAGAAGAAGATGGGAGACGTCACCATGGTGACAATAGAAGAGGTTTCGGTCGAAACCGTGACCGCCGACTTCCTAGGCCGGCTTCTCGCGCACGATGTCGAGGACAGCCGCGCCGACTTCCTTAGACCGGCTTCTCGCGCACGACGTCGAGGACAACCATGCCGACTTCCTTAGGTCGGCTTCTAGCGCACGACGGCGAGGACAGCCGCGCCGACTTTCTAGGCCGGCTTCTCGTGCACTGCGCTGAGGACAGCCGCGCCGACTTCCTTAGGCCGGCTTCTCGCGCACGACGGCGAGGACAGTCGCGCCGACATTCTATGCCGGCTTCTCGCGCACTGCACCGAGGACAGCTGCGCCAAATTCTTAGGCCGGCTTCTCACGCACTAAGCGGAGGACAACCGTGCCGACTTATTGCGCCGGCTTCTTGTGCTCGACGTAGGGGACAGCCGCGCCGACTTCCTTAGGCCGGCTTCTCGCGAGCATGACGCCAAGGACTACCACGCCGACTTTCCAGGCCGGCTTCTCGCGCGCACGACGTCGAGGACTGCCGCGCCGACTTTCTAGGCCTGTTTCTCACGCACAACGTCGAGGACAGCCCGCCGACTTCCTAGACTGGCTTCTCGCGCACGACGCCGAGGACAGCCGCGCTGACTTTCTAGACCGGCTTCTCGCGCACGACGCCGAGGACAACCGCGCCGACTTATTGCACTGGCTTCTCGTGCTCGACGCTGAGGATAGCCGCGCCAACCTCCTTACGCCGGCTTTTCTCGCACGACGACGAGGCCAGCCGCGCCGACAAGGTGACATGCCCAGGGGCTCGTTCACTCGGGCGTGAGGTTGACACGATCAACAGCTAAGTTGTCTACTTTTATACTCAATTACATCATTATAATTCACATTGTCTTTACGCTTATGCAATTCAATTTCTGACTTACTACTTATTTGTGTTTTAATTAAGTAGTAAGTCGGGGGCTACACCTAATTAGGTGCGCAATCGCGCACCCCTTCTCTTTTATTGAGATTGATCTGACTTGCTCCCTAGTCGGATTCCGACTAGCCAGTAAGTCGGGGGGCTACACCTAATTAGGTGCAATCTGCACCCAATCGTTATCTTTCTTTTAGGTGCAATCTGCACCCAATCGTTATCTTTCTTTTTGAATTTTTGTTGAGGCTAAGTATTGGTTGTTCCGAGTAACGAAACTCTTGTCTCCATGCAACACTCATACTTCCCGATTACGTTCTTGGAGACAGAGCTCCGCGCCAACTCCTAACGCTGAGAAATTTGATGCGCTTGGCAGAGTGCTTAGTAAAAGGATCTAATCTACTCGGGCAAAATACAGATTCAATCACAGAAAGATACATCTCTTTTCGAGTTTTTTTTGTTCTTTTCTATGTTGACTTTTACCGATTCCGAGTGTCACACATTCTGAGTAGTGAAACTATGATTCCTATGCAAAATTTGGGTTTCCTGACGCTTGTTCGGAGACAGAGCTCCGCGCCAACTCCTAACGCTAAGGGACTTGATGAGCTAGGCGGAGTGCTTAACAAAAGGAATTAAACATACTCGGAGAAGCGTAAATCAATATGGAAAAGATAAAAGGACGACAATTTGAGATAATAAAAATACATAATTGGACATCATGCATATTGCTTTAAATCCAGTTTTTTTCTCTGCTACTCGTATTTTTCATTGTCTCCACAGAGTACAATGCAGGATAATGCGAGATGGTTTTTATGGCACGGCTGCACGCCTACGTTAGCACCCCGCGTGCATCATACGGCTCGGCTGCACGTCTACGTCAACTCGGTACGGCTTCACGCCAATGCCAGCGCCCCTAGCGCAACCCTTGGCACGGCTGCATGGCTACGCCAGCACCCCGAGTGCATTATACGGCTCGGCTGCATGCCTACGTCAACTCGGCACGGCTTCACTCCAACGCCATCTTTCGAGAACGGTCAGGGGTCGGCGCGAGGCCATGAGCTCTCACGTCGGCGCACCCATTGTGCGCTCTCACGCGTCATCCGCAAAAACAATACAATTAGTAAGCATGCCTCATGATAGGCCACTAGCTGGTGACCACCAAGTGGAATCAGATGCTGAAAGTTATTAAGGGTTCAGGTTCCGAGGATACGCTCATTGAGCCGCTTGCCCTACACCATTGGTTATGGGTGCACTCGGTTAAACCTAATCTTGTGATATGTCTCATGCTAGGTCAATTGTTGCCTCAGGTCAGGTCAATTGCCGGTTACTGCACGAGTCAGAATCGGATATCGCGAATGGGTTTCGAGATGACCACTCGGCTAAGCCCTTGGCACGCTCTCCGTGAGCCATAAGCCGGATCCGACACACTGGGCCGGATACTGCCATATACCGGTATACCCTCCGGGGTCAATTTCCAGATTTAATATACTTGGTCTGGGTACCGCAAGAGAAAAGAGATTCGAATGGGTCTCCCAACTTGGCACGGCTTCACGCTAACGCCCGGCATACTGGCGCAACCTTCGGCATGGTCTGACGTCACGCCCGACACCGAGTGCATTATACGGCTCATTTGCATGCCTCGTCAACTTCGCACGGCTTCACGCCAACGCCCGGTGCCGAAACAATCTTCGCACGGCCAGACGTCACGCCAAAGACACCGAGTGCATCATACGGCTCATTGCATGCCTATGTCAAACTTCGCACGGCTTCACGCCAACACCGGTATACCGAAGCGCAACCTCGCACGGCAGACGTCTCGCCAAGCACCCGAGTGCATGTTACGGCTCGGCTGCATGCCTACATCAACTCGGCACGGCTGCACGTCTATGCCAGCACCCCGAGTGCATCATACGGCTCGGCTGCATGCCTACGTCAACTCGGCACGGCTTCACGCCAACGCCAACGCCCCGAGCGCAAACTTCGGTCTGGCTACAAGCCCACGTCTACGCTTCAAGCCTACAAGGTGATACGTCCGGAAGCTAAAAAGCTCAAAAGTAAGGACGACATCATCGTCAGCAAAGCAGCTAAGTTTTCATTATCATAATCTTTGAACATATAAATTCGTGTTATTTTTTGACTTGCTACTTAGTTGAATTCCAATTAAGCAGTAAGTCGGGGGCTACACATAATTGTGTGCGTTTGCGCGCACCCATCTTTTTTATAATTGTTTCTTGATTTGCTACTTAGTTGAATTCCAACTAAGCAGTAAGTCGGGGGCTACACATAATTGTGTGCACTTGCGTGCACCCATCTTTTTCATAGTTATTTTTTGCTTTTGTTACTTAGTGATTTAAGTGAAATCCGATTTATTGCGCCAGGTTCTCACACTGCGCTGAGGACAGTTGCGTCGACAGTCTACTCACGCCGTGACGTCAACCATCGCACCGACTTCCAGGACTCCAAGAAATTGGGCTGGGAGTCACTCAGAGATTTCAACCTGCAAAGCTCTCTTGAGCCCTTCACAGCCTTCTTGCATGCTAATGGAGCACTCGGCATGGAGAAGGTTCCAGTCGGAGCACTCGGCATCAACTCGGTTGTAAAGCATTCAGGGGCTACTGTGGATAACATGGTCCTCGAGTATCTCACGGAAACAAATTAGGCGGACCACCTCAGGGAGCAGGGTCACGCCTACCATCTAGAAGACGGGTCTGCCCCGCATGAAGACCCGACTTGTATCACAAGGAAGGCATAGTTGTAATCTAATCCGGTACATTACGTACTCGGTAAGAAAGGATAGAGATAGACTTCCTATCTCTATCCCCAGTTTTCATAACTAACTAGGATACTTATTTATAACCCTACCTCTCTCCACTATATAAAGGGAGGCAGGGGCCCCTAGTTCGGTATGATAGATCATAGTTAGACATCCTGGATCACATCGGTAGGAGAGATCACACCGATCCAATCCCACATCCAACAATCATCATCAGCATCCACCATAATACAATCCACGAGCACAGGAGTAGGGTATTACCTCGCCCCGAGGGCCCGAACCTGTATAAATTCGGCTCCCTGTGCTACCATCGTAGTTGTGATCTTTCGCATTGCCCCTTAAAATACATTGCCGACACAAATCGTCGATAGCACCGGCCGCGGCGTTGCGGCACTGCAATTATGCACGACAACGCCGAAGGATGTGGCGGCCCATAGCGTGCTTACCTCCGCAGAAAGAGATAAGTAATTCGAAACCAATTTGGCTTGATTTGGGAATTAGGTTACTAGAAAATTGGGGGTTTAGGATGCGACTGATTTGGTTATGAAATTAGGGTCTTTCTCATGCATCTTTATCTCTAATCATGCTAAGTTTGTTGCATATTTGAGTAAAATCAGAGTAATCCGAAATTAGGGTTCTTTGGTCCGAAGGAAGATTTTCTTGATGCGGCCAATTTAAGGAAATTAGGCCCTTCCTAATGCTTTTTCTCCCCAAAACATGCTGAATACAATGAAATCGGTGAGTAGCCTAAATTAGGGTTCTAACCAAATTGGGGATTTTGAAGAGCAGGCTTAAATTAGGCATAATTGATGCACGAATCCTGCAATTAGATGCAACCTGGCACTAATACTAAATGTGCACGATGAAGACTTCAAATTAGTCCAGATAGTAGTCTCCTGTCGATGTGGATCGGTCTTCAAAACAGTAAGGACGTGGACCCTCTTGATTGGATCTTGAAGAGTTTAAGGTTAGCTGCTACCTGAGAGTGCTAATGACATGATTAACCAGTCATTTCCAAATAGTTGATATGTTTGGGGCTAGAAGGAGGATTGTTTTAATATGCTGTCATACAGAGGTATATAAATTCACTAACTAATTGGCATGCTTATTTATTTGCTGTTGAGCCAGTCTTTATTTTTTGGGGTTATTAAATACTGTGATTTTGTGTAGGATAATGTTTTTGTGATGTCAGGTTGTCAAACAAAGAATCCAATGCTTAAGAGATTTAAGGTTAGTTTTCTTTCAGGCCTTTACAAGTTGACATGTATGTGCCATACTGATCTTTTTTTGCTGACAGAATAGTTTACTGCATTTTTACGAAAATGAATTTTCTTTTATTTCTTTCTAAGGCTGTCTCGATTGAAATTATTCTAATCTAGCACACAAAGTATGATATAGTCTGAACAGATTTAGTTCTTACCATTTTTCGTTTGTTCGCTCATAGGTGAAGTTACGAATGTCCATATATGGCTCTTTATGCGATAGATTTCTAGAGATGTTTTTCTTTTCTTGTGCAAATTTCTATATAAATTTGCTGATATTCGCCTCAGGACATCAAATATTCATGAAATTTTTTGACACTAATGTTGAGTTCTCCTTACTGAAAACAATCTTTGAGTTAGGGCGCGTAGTCCTTTCTAGTTTCGGTAATACAAATAAGTGAAAAGGCTTCAAAATTTGTTCCTGCACCTTTTGACTATTTCCAAATTGTTTAGAGATTCGTTCTCCTTTTGACTATTGAAAATTAGTTAAGAGTGGCCTTGAGTGATCTTCCTGCTGATACGTCACTAGTCAAATTCCGGCGGCCGGCGTGACCCGCGTGTGAGCTACGGCAGGAGCCTCCTCCCTTGACCGGTCCCTGCCAAGCCCGACATGGAAACATTCACACACTCACGAATCTTCCTAGCTTGTTGATAAAAGAAAAAACAGTGCCTTCATGGTCTGATATATTAAAGGAATAACTAATGTTTAGATATCCGATTGTATTGGACGCTAGCTGCAAAAATATGTATGTTGAAAACATTTTTTTTATCGGACATTTGAACAGGAAAATGTTTGACAACCACCTCAAGCTTTTTTTTTTAAAGAATATGATTCAGCCGGACGTATGAACGGCAATCATTTCCATACATTAAATAGAATAATATGCAAACACAGGACAGAACATGGCCTAGCCAAAGCTAAAAGATCACAAAGAGTATAGCCAAGTACAGAAAATATCTAAAGTCATTTTCTTCCTAAATTACTGCTTCGATCCCGGAATATATAGTGGGAGGTTGAGATTCAAATGTTGCCTTATTATGTTGTTTGCAAGGCGCACCAAGCATAGATTATACTTGTGACGCCCTCTTCTAAATCACATTCGACCCAATAGAGATATGACGTGCTGTCCGAAATGGTTGAAAACCAACATATGAGCTACTCGAGCAGGTTGCCGAGCAAGCCACACATGTTAATCCCTAACCCGAGTAACAATTAACCCGTTCGGGCAATCTCTATTGAATCAAAGGTAATCCGGGTGCCCGGATATGTGCCCGGTGATGGCTTCCAAGATTAGCTATCATCACGCACATATCCTCACAATGATTGATAACACAACACATACATCTTCAGGCATAACTTACATCCAACCGGGCAACATGAATTGCTGTCCGAACAATAAGTTTTAGCATAATCAAAGTTTTACGACAGCGAAAATACAAATTTGTTCACCAAAATAGCAGCGGAAGAACATCATAAATAAATAAAAAACCAGCGTGGTATGCCCTCATTAACCCCATTGACAACCGACTGAAAATTAGAACTCCGCTTGCCCGCTAGCGTCACCGTGCTCAACTTGGTAGTAGTACTCAAGCACGGGGTCGTCTTCATCTGAAATTGCAGCACATCGGTTGAGTACAGATGGTACTTAGCACTAAGAGGTAATGTATATCCTCAATCATGAATATTATGTACTCCAACGAAGGGCTAGCAGTACTTTTAGCACAATTTGTATTTTTGCAAGACATATATATGAGTAGGTTGTAAATTGCATTTGAGGAAAACATTTCAAAAAGTAATGCTTGTAGCATCCATCATAATTCATCATCATAAACCCATTATCATTAATCCATGGGGCTCTAACCGTCCTTGGTCTCTATCCAACCATAACCACAACATGCTCGGGCTCTATCCGCCCTTGGTCTCTATCCGACCATACACCACGAGCAACCCTGTGCTCGGAAAGACACACGGCTATCCCACCATGCCCAAAACCAATACCCAAACTGAACCATGAGCTAACATCAGTGTCTCGCCTCACAAGTTTTCGTCCTTAACCCTGGACGCGGCTGTTCGAACAGTTTAACACTCTGCAGAGGTGTACGACTTTACCCACACGACACAGCAAGCCATGTCGAAACCTCTTAGATGTACATGCTAGTCCATTAGGTCACCCGAGTTGACTTTATCCACTCCCTACTCCTCGAGTGCAGGAGGGAGCCAACCGTTGCAGTGGATTTGTCCAAGGCCCATCACACCCGAGCACAAGGACGCACCACGGATGGTTCACCCTGCCACCCCACCCTCTAACACAAGTTGCCCCGCTGGTACCCAACGACGCGAGCATGCACAAGAAATTGGCCAAGTGTTCCCCCCTTAAAAAGAATCTCGTCCCCGAGATTCCGCTGTCTCGGCGAAGAGGTATGGATAAGTTGCTCGGAGATAATTTTCACGTTGCCATGTTGCTTCATCTTCGGTGTGGTTGCTCCATTGCACCTTGTAGAACCTGGTCGTCCTGTTTCTTGTTGTTCGCTCCCTTTCTTCAAGAATGAGAATGGGATGTTCTCGATAGGAGAGATCAGATTGAAGATCAAGATTTTCCAACTCGGTTGCTTCGGTTGGAACTCGAAGACACTTCTTGAGTTGAGAGACATGAAAGACATTGTGCATGTCGGAGAGGGAAGATGGAAGTTCAAGCTCGTAAGCTACTGCTCCTCGCTTAGATAGGATTCGGAATGGACCAATGTAGCGAGGTGCAAGCTTTCCCTTCACCTGAAAACGACGGGTACCTTTCAGCGGGGTAACATTGAGATAGACATGATCATTCATCTCGAAGCTAAGCTCGCGTCGACGACGATCAGCATAGCTCTTTTATCGAGACTGTGCTGCTCGCAATCGTTCTTTGACCACGAGAACTTGCTCTTCAGCTTCGGCGACCAAGTCTGGTCCAAAGAATGCTCTTTCGCCAGCTTTCGACCAACTAAGGGGAGTCCTACACTTCCTCCCATAGAGAGCTTCAAATGGAGACATTTGAAGACTAGATTGATAGCTATTGTTGTAGAAGAATTCAGCATAGGGTAAGCACTTCTCCCAATCCTTGCGATATGAGAGAACACATGCCCGAAGCATGTCCTCAAGTATTTGATTTATCCTCTCGGTTTGTCCACCGGTTTGGGGGTGATAAGCAGTGCTGAATAAAAGTTTGGTTCCCATTGCTCTGTGGAGCATTCCAAAAAACGTGAAGTGAATTGAGAGCCTCGATCTGAAACTATCCTCTTGGAAACACCGTGGAGAGACACGATACGGGATAGATAAAGCTCTGCCAAATTACTCACATGGTAATTAACCTTGACATGGAGGAAATTGGCAGATTTGGTTAATTGGTCAACGATTACCCAAATGGAGTCGAAACCCTTTCGTGTCTTTGGTAGGCCAGTTATGAAATCCATACCAACATCATCCCATTTCCACTCAGGCACGGGCAACGGTTAGAGAGTACCCACTGGCCTAAGATGGTCGGCCTTCACGCGCTGACATATATCACACTCCGCAACATACCAGGCAACTTCCCGCTTCATGCGAGTCCACCAAAACCTTTGCTTCAAATCTTGGTACATCTTGGTACCTCCGGGATGGATCAAGAAAGAAGAATTGTGAGCCTCATCAAGAATGGATGCCTTCAACTTCTTGTTGTTAGGCACCACTAAACGTTTTCCAAACCATAGGGCACCTTCTACGTCCTCCGTGAAGCAATCTGCCTTGCCGGTCTTCATATTTGCTCGAATATGAGCCATGCCATTGTCCATCTTTTGGGCATTCTTAATCTGATCCATGAGGTCTAGTTTCACCTCCATGGTAGCAAGGAATCCTTCTTGAACCATCTCCAAACCGAGTTTTTGAAATTCTATGCACAAAGCATCTGATTCAGACTTGGCCGAGATGTAATTGCATTATGATTTCTGGCTTAACGCATCGGCAACCACATTGGCTTTGCCCGGATGGTAATGGAGACCTATATCATAGTCCTTGATCAACTCAAGCATCTTTTTTGTCTACCATTCAAATCTAATTGTGTGAAGATGTACTTGAGACTTTTATGGTCGGTATAGACTTCACAACGTTTTCCAATAAGGAAATGTCGCCATATTTTAAGAGCATGCACTACTGCTGCGAGCTCGAGGTCATGGGTGGGATAATTCACTTCATGAGGCCTTAATTGCCTAGATGCATAAGCCACGACCTTTCCTTCTTGCATAAGGACACAACCGAGGCCGAGGTGAGATGCATCGCAGTAAATATCAAAGCTCTTGTGAATGTCCGGTAGGACTAGGACATGAGCGGTGGTCAATCGGTCTTTCAAGGTTTGGAAGCTTCCTTCATATTCTTGTGACCACTCAAACTTCTTATCCTTTTTCAAGAGTTGGGTCATGGGCTTAGCAATTCTGGAAAAATTTTTAATGAAACGCCGATAGCATCCGGCAAGACCAAGGAAACTTCGGATTTCAGTGACTGTAGTGGGCTGTTTCCAATTTAGTACATTTTGTACTTTGCTCGGGTCTATAGCCACTCCGCCTTTGAATAGGATATGACCAAGGAAGGCAACCTCTTTTAGCCAAAACTCACACTTGCTGAATTTGGCATAAAGTTGGTGCTCGCGAAGCTTCTCCAACACTAGTCGAAGATACTCTTCATGTTCCTCTTCGGATTTAGAATAGATGAGGATGTCATCAAGGAATATAACAACAAACTTGTCAAGATACTCCATGAAGATGGAATTCATAAAGTTCATGAAGTACGCCGGTGCATTGGTCAAACCAAAGGACATGACTGTATACTCATACAAGCCATACCGGGTAGAGAAACCTGTGTTTGGAACGTCCTCGAATCTGATTTTAATTTGATGGTAGCCTAGCCTCAGATCAATCTTAGAGAATATCCAGGCTCCGGCCATCTGAACAAAGAGGTCATCAATTCTTGGAAGAGGATACTTGTTCTTGATCGTTACAACGTTTAACGGATGGTAATCCACACACATCTTTAAACTATATTCCTTCTTCTTCACGAATAGCACCGGGCATCCCCATGGTGAGGAGCTCGGGCGAATGAAGCCTTTCTCTTGCAGCTCCATAAGTTGCTTTTTTAGTTCTGCTAATTCATTGGGAGGCATTCTATAATGCCGTTTTGATATAGGGGCAGTTCCGAGCAGCAATTCGATGACAAATTCTACTTCCCGGTCAGGTGGCATCCCAGGTAGTTCTTCAGGAAAGACATCCGGGTAGTCACATACCACAGGTACATCACTAACCCCAGGGGAAACATCACCTCTCAAGGCATAGAGGTGAACTGATTTGGACCTAGATGAAAACTCGACTTGTTCACCGGTGGTGTTGGTAAGAGAGAGATCTTTGGGCACAATTGATTTGCTCTTGATTCTTGGACAGCCAATCCATAGCTAGTATGACATCAATGTCTCCCATATCGATGAAGATAAGGTCGACCAAGAATTCTACCCCATTGATATCAACCCTCGTTCTTCAGCAAACTCGGTCTGTTTTAAAGGTCATTCCCAGGGCATGAATGCGAAGGGAGGAATGCAAAGTTTGGATGGAAAAACCATGCGATACAGCGAATTCCTCCTTGATGAAGGAATGAGATGCTCCAAAGTCAAATAAAACAGTGGCCGGGCACGAGTTGATAGAGAGCGTAACCAAAACCACGTCCGGGGCATCCTGGGCTTCCTCCGTCTTGACATGGTTGATGCGACCTTGCTGCTGGACTTGAAGAGGTTTCCGAGCAAGAATCTGAGGTGGTGTTGCTCGTCCGGGCACGACAGGTGGCCTTGCGTTGGCTGCTCCTTGATTCCTTTTTGGGCATCGGTTTGCAAAGTGTCCGGGCTGCCCACAGGTGAAACAAGTGGTGTCTAGGTGAGCCTGAACGTTGCCTCCGGATTGATTCCTACCCGAGGTAGGTGAAAACCTCTGCTGAGTTGGTCGGGGTACAGGGGCTTGAGGCCTTTGGGGAGGTGGAGCTTGAAGTTGAGGTCGGGGTTGCCATGCACGCTGCACTGACGAGCTACTGCTTGCTGAAATCTATGCTGCCCTCTTGCGCTTGCGTGACTCATCCAACTTGTTCCACTTCTCTTCCACCACAACGGCCTTGTTGACCATGTGTTGGAAGTTCCGGAAGTCATTTGCAGCAAGCTCTAGCTGCAGTTCATCAGAGAGACCGTTCATAAACCGGTCTTGCTTCCGCTCATCGATAGAGACATCCTCAGGAGCATAACAAGCCAAGTAGTTGAACTCGTGAAGGTACTCCATGACCGACTTGCGGCCTTGCTTCAATGCGAGGAACTCACGCCTCTTGATGGCCTTGATACCAGTGGGGACATGAGCTCCGCGAAAGCCCGTATAGAACTCCTCCCAAGTGATAACATGTTCGGCAGGCTGTATGATGACGAAACTGTCCCACCACACACAAGCCGCGGCTTCCAGTTGGTGAGATGCGAAGAGAACTTTCTCGTCTTCGGGCAGCGAGCAACAGCAAGCTTGCGCTTGATGGTGCGGAGCCAGTCATCCGCAGCAAGTGGATCCTCGGAACGAGAGAAAGTTGGCGGTTGGGTGCGAAGGAATTCAGCAAGTCCTCTAGCTGCACAATGCGCTGCTCCTCCAGCACCTTGAGTATTGCCCGCAGCAGGAGCAGTGTTGCGAGCAATCTGCTGCAAAATAAGGGTCTGATCTTGACGATTTTGCTCGATAAGGACAAGAACTTGAGCCATGGTTGGGAGTGGTGGCGGTGGGTTCTCCTCCGGTTGATGTTGAGGATGCTTGAGATTGGCATGGACGCTATCCCCAGCTTGAGAGCCAGCAGGTAGAGGGTTCTGGGACGAAGAAGCACCCCCATGCTACGAGCGAGATCGAGTGTTGGCTCCTGTCATCCTGTTGCCAAACTAGAACAAAAAGTTAGCAACTCGGATGATGGATAGCCGATAAGGTAGGATAGGACAATAAGCAACCAACGCTAATCCTACATGCATGCAGCGAGCAAGGTGCTCATAAATTCGATCATGATAAGAGCCAAAGACCCATAGGGCAAACAAGATATATTAAGATAAATTGGTAATTTTCCAACACGGTCACACAAGTACAAAGCCCGCAGGATAGTGGTAGCCGGTTGGAATGAAGAGCCAAGTTCACCATACAATTACATAGGTTCATAATAGAGAGAACACACTCTCCGACCAAGATTCTAATTCATTAATCATCTCTAACATAGCCTAGATCCTTATCGAAGCCATCAGGAAACACACTAAGGAGGTGATATCCTGATGAACCGGTATCTTCAAGGTCTCGAGGATCGGTGAGACGCTGAGGATGACCCAAGAGAGTATAAAGACTCTCATGGTTGCGAACAAAAGTCCTTCGTGGCTCCACTCCATCAACACGAGGAAGCTGGAAATGAGGTGGAGCAGGCTCTCGAGGAGATATGCCATGGGATCCTAAGTCATCCCGAGACATAAATCCGATCCGAGCAAGGTGGTGAAGTTGCTCACGTGCTGCTCCAAGGTAAGCACGAGTAGCCCAAAGCTCATGAAGAAGGCAGTGATGAGCTCAGTCCAGAGTGCGAACCAAGCCCGCCAAGAACGGATGGTCGGATCCCTGTTCAATGCTAGTTCAACGAAGTAGTTGTCATGGAAGTCATTGCCCAGCCATGGAAAGTAGGTGTACGGCGCCCGTGCCAACTCCTGGTACTCACGACGAAGAAAGGACATGGCAATACGGGCAACTTCTTGAATAGCCATGGCGATTGTAGTGCCCCTTGCTTCAATGTGATATGGGTTGCTTCTTGCTGCGATCCTTGCGGTGATGTTGACCGTTGCAATGTAGTCCTCCATGCCTGGTCCTTGAGTGTTGGTGTAGACAGCATACTCTGGGATATAAGTGTAATTGGCATTCCAAAGGAGATCTTGAAGAAGAGAAGGATATCCATCGAGTCCCTCGGCACGAGTGGCCAAAACAAGTCGTCTGTGAGTCATCTACCATTTTAGAAAGAGAAGAGGAGTTAGGAAAAATTCTAGTTTGTGAAACCAAGTGAATATGAAGGTAAGAATGAATATAAGATAGATGAGGAGAAAATTCAGCAAGCTTATGTTTCAAAACACATTTAATAGTTAAAATAATTTAGACTCAAGACCTTCTAGCTAGCTAGCGGCCATGCTAAGTTCTAACCTGCAGTCACATGTGCTCTGATACCAACCCTGTGGCGCCCCCTTCTAAATCACATTCAACCCAATAGAGATATGACGTGCTGCCCGGAATGGTTGAAAACCAACATAGGAGCTGCCCGAGCAGGTTGCCGAGCAAGCCACATATGTTAATCCCCAACCTGAGCAACAATTAACCCGTTCGGGCAATCTCTATTGAATCGAAGGTAATCCGGGTGCCTGAATATGTGCCTGGTGATGGCTCCTAAGATCAGCTACCACCACGCACATATCCTCACAATGATCGATAGCACAACACATACATCTTCAGACATAACTTACATCCAATCAGGCAACATGAACTGCTGCCTGAACAATAAGTTTTAACATAATCAGAGTTTTACTGAGCAAAAATACAAGTTTGTTCACCAAAATAGCAGCGGAAGAACATCATAAATAAACAAAAGACCAGCGTGGTATGCTCCCATTAACCCCATGGGCAACTGACTGAAAATTAGAACTCCGCATGCTCGCTAGCGTCACCGTGCTCAGCTTGGTAGTAGTACTCAAGCACGGGGTCGTCTTCACCTGAAATTGCAGCACATCGGTTGAGTACAAATGGTACTCAGCACTAAGAGGTAATGTATATCTTCAATCATGAATATTATGTACTCCAAGGAAGGGCTAGTAGTGCTTTTAACACAATTTGCATTTTTGCAAGACATATATATGAGTAGGTTGTAAATTGCATTTGAGGAAAACATTTCAAAAAGTAATGCTTGTAGCATCCATCATAATTCATCATCATAAATCCATCATCATTAATCCATGGGGCTCTAACCGTCCTTGGTCTCTATCCGACCATAACCACAACATGCTCAGGCTCTATTCGCCCTTGGTCTCTATCCGACCATACACCACGAGCAACCTTGTGCTCGGAAAGACACACGGCTATCCCACCATGCCCAAAACCAATACCCAAACTGAACCATGAGGTAACATCAGTGTCTCGCCTCACAAGTTTTCGTCCTTAACCCTGGACGCGGCTGTTCGAACAGTTTAACACTCTGCAGAGGTGTATGACTTTACCCACACTACATAACAAGCCATGTCGAAGCCTCTTAGATGTACATGCCAGTCCATTGGGTCACCCAAGTTGACTTTATCCACTCCACATTCTTCGAGTGCAGGAGGGAGCCAACCGTTGCAGTGGATTTGTCCAAGGCCCATCACACCCGAGCACAAGGACGCACCACGGATGGTCCACCCCGCCACCCCACCCTCTAACACAAGTTGCCCCGCTGGTACCCAACGGCGCGAGCATGCACAGGAAATTAGCCAAATGTTCCCATGATACACGTGTGGTCGTACGTATAGTAACTCGAAGGGATTGGCACCATGTTCGGTCCTTAATTCACTCAAACGGGGCTACGTGTCCGGGATCCATCCTCCCATCATCCCCTATCACCCGTTCAAGTCTAACTCAGAGCTCACACGTAATCCATCATCATTATCACCAGTATCACATAATAAATCATTGACAATTGAAGCCGTACGACCAACGGAACAACTCCATCGATCGCTTTACCACGTTGACTCTAAGCATGACTAAGCTTCCACTGACCAAACCCAAATAATACTACCCTCTTTGGCTACAAAGGAATAAGGATATCAAGCATAAGACCACTAAGTAGGATATAACTAAGTTCTACCCACCAAGTGATATATATATTTTAACTTAGCATGCAAGCAAATGATAAAACATAATTGAAATCATGTATTCATAAATAGATGATCAATATGATTCAAATGAGGGGAGTATATGTTCCTCGTTGCTGCTGGTCGGGGTACGGAGCTCCTTGCTCAAGCTCGGGCTCCTCCGGAACGCCGGTTCCTAATGTTCGGTAGGAAGAACATCAAATAAAATTCAAATAAAATACCAAACAAATAGGAACATCAAATATTTTTAAAGATTCAGAAAGTTCATGATCTAATACAAATTTTTCAAAAAGAATCACTCAAATCCGAGTTCGGACAAGTCAGATCAAGCCATTTGAAGTTTGGGTGCAAAACTAGCTCGGGGCTGTAGGGACTAAGCTCGGAATTGACCAAGGTAGCTCGGGATTGAGCCTCTTAGCTCGGGAAGGACAAAACTAGCTCGGGGCTGTAAGGTCTAAGCTCGGGATTGACCAAGGTAGCTCGGGAATGAGCCTCCTAACTCGGGAAGGACGAAACTAGCTCGGGGCTGTAAGGACTAAGCTTGGGATGGACGTTGCCTTGGTCAAGAGTGGGTTTCCAAGGTCGGATATGGCATAGCTTGGTCGGCTAGGTCATGACCAAGGTCGGGCTCAACTAGCTCTTGCTCGGGGAGGTCACTTAGCTTGTATGTTGCTTAGTACGAGCCACTTTTGGGGGTCCTAACGAGCTCGGTTAAGCTCGGGCTTAACACGAAAGTTGTAGGAAATTTTCTGGCGCACAATTTGTATGTAGAACACTCTTTCATCCGAGCTACGGTTGATATTATAGGATTTATTTACTAGGCTGCTGTTCAAAGAAAGGCTGAACATGCTGTTTTCAGATCTAGGGTTCTAATGCTTCAGTTTCCACCAAAGAAAAGCTTAGCCATGAATGCTAAATGGTGAAGAACAGAAATAAAAGGAAGTACCGGGTTCTCACCTAGCAAGGAAGGCCTTGCTTAACAATAGAGAACCCAAAGATGAGGGGATCGAAGTGGTGGACGGTAATCTGTTCAGAACTCGGTTCAGCAACTCTTCAGCTTGTTCCTTGAGGTCCCTTCAACTCCAGTAGCGTGGATCTGTTCCTAGACATTTCTTAGCTCGTGCATAAACTCTTTTTGGCCATCTCCGAGCTTGCATGTGAGGAAAAATGACATGCAAGATGAGAAAACTGTAAAGAACCTCACTGCTGTCCAAAACAGCGAAGTAGATGAAGAAAGGCAGCAAGAACTCACCTAAATCCTTGTAAACGTGCAAAGGAGTTGGATGTACTTGAAGCCTAGGAAGTGTAGATGTTACTTCTGCTCATTCCATGGCCTGGATTTGAAGAAAGAGGGCATAGATGGGCAGAAAACGAAATAAGCCTTTGCTATCCCAAAACCGAACAGCAAAGATTAAAGGAAGAGGAATCCATAGCAAACCTTTGTGTATGTGCTTACCATGGAGTGGAATGGATAACCAATGATTTCAGCTTTCCAACGATATATAACACCCTATATGGATTCATGGTGGTTTGGGTGGAGATTTGAAAATGGTGGAGGTAGAGATGAAGAACAGCTTGTTGTTCTTGCTGTTGTCCAGAACTTGGACGTGGGAAGAATGAGGGTGAGGGCTGGTTGAAGATGGGGGAGAGGGGTTTTAAATAGAGGTATACTCTCCCATTGACAAGTGGGTCTAGGTCCTACCTGTAATAGAGAGGCTGCGGGTAAGATTCCGGGTAAGAAAAGATGAGGGTCTGGGCTGCCTGCAGCACCGCCCAAGTTAGCCAGTGGATAAAAGATTCGGCTGATACTGCCGGAGGGCAAAAAGAATAAAGAATAGATGTGATGGCTGGGTTGTTTGAATAGGTACGAGCTTACTAGAGCTTCTCCTTGCCCGGTCAGGTCTTCGTTGCACAGTTCGACCATCTATAGCTCGGCAGTTTCCTCCGGACATCTTCTAGCTCGGACAAGTGATAACCAGCTCGGATGGGTAGCAACCAAGCTCGGGTAGAGCTCGGTGAAGTCCGGCACAGTCACTACCTTTGCTCGATAGAGCTCGGGTGGACTCTACCTTGCTCGGCAAGCTACAGCTAGCTCGGGCATCTAGGGAACATGCCCGTCGGGCTAGGTCTCACTGCTCTAGTGGCTTGGCCAGAGGGTTTAAAGTTAAAAGCTTTATGTTTCCATCATAGAGCATGGTGGTTGAATGCAAAACTTTTGTAAACCAACATAAAAACAAATGAACATGCTAATGATATGCATAGCTATACGTAATTTAACAGCTGGGCTGTTACAATACTACATCAGTTTTGAAAAAACATAAGGTTTGACATATGTGTAAGCCAAAGTTGTGAAACTTTATCTATAGATTTTTTTTGAACTATCTAGATTGAGCACATGAAAACCATACATATAAATTCGTCTCGAGAAACGCCTCCATAATATCATAATATTAGTGGTTTTCATATATAAATTGCAGTGGTATTTAATGGTTAAAATTACATTTTGGAGACCATGTCAATGAGGAATAATGGGTATTTCCATGAAGGAAAGAAATCCAAAAGTTTGTTGACTTTGCGGAAGAAGAGTTTTGAACATATGAGCGAGAAGTCCAGTTAAAGATCAAGTTCTGATAGCTAGACAAGCAGTCAAAGAAAGAGTATTTTACTATTCTTGGCACCTCTCATCAGAGTTGTCAATTACGTCAGATCTAATGGCTACGGTGAGATGGTATCTCTCTTCTGTTTTTTTGGTACCTCATAGTACCACCACTACAAGGGACAAATATGAGATTTTCTTACCTCCTTATTCCTCTCTCTCTCACACACCTCACATCCACCCCCCCGCAGCCAATCGCCGGCCCGCCCCACGCTGCCCATCCCCGGCGCATGCTGTCGCCGCCCACCCTGCACACGTCACCACCGCCGCCAACTAGACCACCACCTTGCTCATGTGAGATGGAGAGGAGTAGGAAGAGATGCTTTTTCAATCCTACTCTCACATATGGATAGCACGATTTGATTGGTGCCTGTCCAAGGATGGTAAAAAGTCTCTCAAAGAAAAGATGTTTAGAATTTTCCTTGTTTAGAACACAACTAAATTCATCTCCTGTAAAGAAATTTTTTTCTAGTCAGAATGTCTTTAGGGTATGTTTGGATGACGTCCCTGACACGCCCCGTCGATCCTCGGCGCTACAAGACGGCGGCGGCGACGGCGATGAGCGGCGGCGCCAGATTTCGCGCCAGCGCCGTTGCTCGCTTCAGGCGTGGAAAAAGCCACGGCCAGCGCCCTGCATGGCATCGGCGAGCCCGGCAACGGCTGCGTTCCAAAAGCCAGCCGAAATCCACGTCGCGCCCTCGGATGGAAAGGCTCGCGGCGGACGCTATCCAAACATACCCTTAGTGTTGAGACCATCCAAAAAAAAAAAAGGGCGCCGAGCAAATAATTTATGCTTGGTAAAACACATTATATATCATCGTACTTGCAAGATAACCCAAATGAGAGGGAGAAAGAGATGATTGTTCTTTTTTGTTTCTATGTTATCTCTTTTACCTTACTCCGGCGTAGCCCCTATAGGTAAAAAATCATTGGGTTGTCGAATCAAACAGGTACGGTAGGATCATCCGTACCACCTCATGAAGAATAAGAGATCATGAGGTTGTCAAGATGAACTAACATGGATAGACAAAATTTTGCTAAACAACATGTATAGACAAAACAGTTTTGAGTAAGTCTTGAAAAAAAATCCACTTTGTTGTACCCTTTGCAACCCATTTTTCACCATGGACAGGAACCAACAAAGCGAGAATGCAAAAAACCAGTTCAGATGAAGTCAATCAATTAGCAAAAGCAAGGGGCCGATGCAGATACCGGGGTTCAGCCGTGTTCCTTCAGGTAGGATGGGAGCAGCACAAAACCTCCCAAGGAGGGAGGCACTGCAAACTAAAATCTGGGCCGTCCATACATCCAGAATGGGAAGCTAAAGCTATCTCCAATGGAGTCCCGTCGCGGTGCATGTTCCTGTCACGAAGGGAATTTCGTTTCTTTCAACGTTTCAACAGATTGTCTTTACCTTTTCTTTCGAAAGAAATTTTTTTTCCATTCTTTTTAATAAAGGATTTTCTCTCTTTTCTCTATATTATTTTTTTTAAATGGATGTTGTTGGAGACGAAGAAAAACAAAGAAACGAATATGGAGGAAGGAATGGAGTAAGGAAACGTTGTGAAGGAAAAATAAGTGGAGATGGGCTACATGGCCACGTCCGTCTCATTTCTTGCGGCGATGCAGTGAAGTGTGCAGGTCATGTTTATTGTCCCAAGACCCCAGAGCAGAGTATGGACACACGCATCGATCAAGACTCAAGCAGCAGCAGCAACACAGTAACTAGGAGTTGGTCTTGCTGTGATTATATACGGCTGCTGCTGCTACTACCAGCACTAGTTTGATCCTTTTCGAGAGAGACTAGTCAGCCTGCTCTCCTCTGTTGAGCTTCACATGCTGCTCCTTCATAAACGCTCTTGCCACCTGCCTCTCTTGTGCATAGGCCACCGCATCAGTAAAATAACGACAGCGCACAATGAGTCGGTGTTTTTCTTTTCTTCTTTGGAAAACGGATTGTCAGATAACTAATACAGTTAGTAATTTTTCTTGTTCTTCTTTTTGGAAAATGGTAGTCAGGAAGATAATTCTAGCATGTGAGTTGGTGCCTTGCTGGTGTTGGTGAAAAGCTAGGCAGGATCCTTGGCCACTGGAGTTGATTAACCAGAAACCAAGGCAGGCACAGAATTTTTTTCATCAGTACTCTATTCTACTCACTCCAGTTGTTTACTTGTGTCTTGTATTTTTGTTCTTGTTTCCATCATAGTACCAGGGGAGAGCAGAGCATTCTGCTCTCTTCTGTGTGCGCCTGTACTTGCACGGACAATACAAGGTGTTGACACTTCACAAGATACAGTACTAGGACTAACACCAGTTAATGTCACACTAATGTGTTTGCAAGTTGCAACTTAAGCTTTAGGGGCGTCGAAAGATGCAAGATGAACATCGGTGTGAAGAAGAAGCAGCAGCACATGCATGCTGGCAAGTCCTTGGTTAGTAGGTGCAACAGCTGATTGGTGGTATGAATCAATTCTAGTTTGTTCGTCGGTTCATGTCAAAATCGTTGTAATGTTATGCAACCAATAACCGATGTGGCCGATCGGCCCAAATACTGGCTTAATTTTGTTGTCTTGTATTAGTAGTAGTATCAGTTATTCAGTTCAGCTTCAGCTGAGAAGAATATATTCTGAGATGGTACACAGGTTGCCCATAAAGGTGAGATTTTTAACGATCAGAGAATGGCAATAAGCTGACAATTTCAGCTCAGATCATGACACGGAAGCAATAGGAAATTTTTTTGATGTGATCAGATGAACCAACATGGCAGTAGAAAGAGAGAAAAAAAAGCATGGATTTGATCATGCCAATCTCTTGTTATTTTTTTTTCGTTTCATTGAGTTGCCTATGTACATGTACAAAAGTATTACAGGATTCTTTTGGGGTCACCTCGCGCTGGTCATAGGTCCTTGTTGCCGCCGTGCCGCGCGCGGGCGGCGGTGCCGCCGTCGTCGTCGCAGACGCCGCGCTTGCCGTAGCAATGCAGGAAGACCCAGAGCAGGGCGGCGTTGAGCAGGGTGTTGAACACCCACGCGCCGATGCCGCTGCATCCGCCGGCGACGCCGCCGAAGTGCATCCACACGACGCCGACGTGGCAGACGAGATTGCACCCGAGCAGCGCGAGCTGGCAGGCGAGCGCGACGGGCGCGGCCCGGGCCGCGCGGGCGGCGGGGAGGCCGGCGCCGACCCAGAAGCGGAAGCCGAATGCGACGGCGTGCGCGAGCGTGGAGGCCAGGATGGCGAGCACCTGGAACGACTGCGAGAACTCGAGCCAGAGGAACGCCATGGCGATGGAGGCCGCGTGCGCGAACACCCTCGCCGACGCGCCGCGCCGGCGGCGCAGGACGGCGAACACCCCCCGCGCGGCGTGGAGGTACCGGGAGAGGTAGTAAGCGTAGGACCAGAAGAAGACGCGGCCCGACGAGCGCGTCCCGGGCGGGAAGCAGAGGAGCCACCGGAACGGCGTGGTGCGGCTCCGCCCCCGCCACGACCACCGCGTGTCCCGTATCTCCGCCACGGCCGACAGGAGCGTCCCGGAGAAGATCGCCGCCGACACGGCCGCCATGAGGAGCGCGTGCGCGGCTGGCACGGGCCCCAGCGGCAGCGGCCTCCGCCGGCGGCAGAGCGCAAGAAGCGCGTCGAGCGCGAGCGAGAGCGCCACGTAGGAGGCGAGGAAGCCCATGAGGAAGGCCCAGGTGGAGAACCACAGGTCAGTGGGGCTCCACCGGAATCCGACGATGGCCGGGTGCTCGGCGAGCCAGTAGGCGGCGGCGCCCATGGCTGCCATGGGCTGGATCGCGAGAACCCGGTGGTTGTTGCGGTTGTATGGTGGTGGAGGATGGAAAGGGACTTGGGGGAGGGGAAGGTTGGATATATATAGTATAGTGCCCTCGCTTTGTCGGTCAGACTCGCATCACCAATTCACCATTCAGCTCAGCCCCTAATTTCTTTTTTCTTTCCTTTTCGTTTTGAATTTTCTTTTCGTTTGATTGTTTTCTAGATGGTCCACAAAAAAGGGTTTTGAAAATGTGCCGCTCTAAAATTGGGCTGGGTTGCCTATTATGTTGGGGTCATGCATGACATGAAGCACCATTGGCATGATGTGCCGGATTTTGGTTAGGGGACCCGTCTACTCAACTCAGTTTGTTTTCCCCGATTTTTTTTTTGCATGAATTTGAGCTGAAATTTTCACAAAAAAAAATTCCTCTTTTAAACGAACCTCGTTGGTTTACCGGAAACCGATTTGCTTGAAACGGAGAAAAGAGAGGTTTTTCTTGCAAAACAATCATCAGAGCAAAGGGTCAAGGATCAAACACACAATTCTTCAGCCAAAGACGACTTGGCCGCGCGTCCCTGTTGTTTATTGCCTCCGATGAGGTCGGCGGATTTGATAATAATCCATGGTTTGATTGGTATAAGTAATTAAGGACGTTGTTAACCTAGTAATCTATATATTCATCTGCTGCATGCGAGTACTAATATAGCTACCAATCAATCCGATTTCGTCACCTTGTTGCACGCATCAGTTGCCCTGTCGTCTCGTGCACGGCCTCTCTCACTCTCAGAGTGCTTACAAAACAGCTCTGCCAAACCAGACGCCACACTGGACAGATCGACCATGGTCATTACTGACTAGCACACACAGGGAATTGTCAAAGCATGCCCTTGGACCTGGATTTAGGTGTCCCTGTGTGATTTTATTAGTGTCTAACCTACGGCCTGAGAGAAGGACAGACATGGAATAAAGAAAGAAGCAAACACCTGGCTTTCACCATGCAAGTGCACGCTCTTCATCTGTCAGCTTTCCTCTAATTTTTTTTCTTTTTCTTCTTTACTCACTGGAACACAAAAGCTGTGTGTGCCTACTGCCGAGTCACTCTGGATTTGCATGAGAAGGAAGAAAAAGAGACAGCTCTGGATCGGTTCGTCGTTCCAACATCGTTCTAGATTTTGGATAAAGGTAGACCTTTTCGAGCGATTTCTTCGTGGATTTAACAGATTCTCTTCACTCTTTTTTTTTGAAAGGGATTTTCTTTTCCATTTCTTTTAGAAAGATATTTCTTTCTTTTTTCTATATCATTCCTTTCGAATGAATACTATTGAAGACAGTGAAAATAAAGTAAACAAATATGGAAAATAGAATAAAATAAAGAAAAATGGTTGGAGATGGTTTTAAACGGAGGATTGCAATAATAGTCGGGTGGAGTCCGAAGGAAAAAAAGGTGACGAAGGAATCATTTTTTTTTTCTCCTTCAGAGGTTGCTTTCCCTGCTTCAAAGTTAGCCCTTCATGCTCTCCTCTAGAGTCTAGAGTACCCTCCCGCAATTGTTTGTCTGGAATTTCATATGATTTTCCTTATTGCAAAAAATAGTATGATTTTTTTTAAAAAAATATAATTGCAAAAAAAGAGAAAAATTCAATCACCCATGAAATATCAGATAGCTCTGTTTGGAAGGTAGGTAATGCTGGCTTGTCAGTGAATAGGACAAATTAACACTTGCAGGGAAGAGTCCATATCTCTTTTGGCAGGATAATACATCCTAAAAGAAAAAATGACATTCTGATGCTGAAGCATGAAACTCATTGAAGAGGACGACCCTGGTGCCCCCTACCAACCTTTGGCTTTTGAGAAAAGGACTGCGCCTGAAGCAAAGAACCACACTGGAATATATACATAGCAGATTGCCGATCAAACACGGCGGCGTGTAATTGGATCATGAACGAATTAACAAGGGAAGCACGCCTGGAATTTATCGAGACAATTAATTACAGCGCCAAAATCTTATCTTTTTCTTATTGTATAACTGGGCTAAAAAAAAAGAAATCAACTGGACTCTCTAGACGGAGGAGACGGACGTACGTGTTGAAACAGTAGAGATTAACAAGAGAAGAGTCAGCCAAGCACCAATGGAGCTACACTTTGCAGCTGCTTTCGCATGATTGGCGGTAGAATCTGCACCAAGAGACCACTGCCGGTCGCGGTCATCATCCTCGACGAGACGGCGACGGCGACCGAGACGGAGAATATGTAAGTGGTATATGTATGAATAGAAGAAATTGAAGTAGGTCTAAGAAGAAATTCCGGATTGATTCAACTTTGGCGGATCGATCGACGCTACAGACAAGCAAGATGAAATTGAAGATTGAGGAAGCAGTACCAGTACAAGATGACCGACCACGATCAGCCTCCAAACTCGACATATCCATAGAGATATATAAAAGCTGACTTATCTTATGCCATATTTGAATTATCTTATTTTTTTATTATTTTTGAATCCTTTTTTTTTATCTCGTAGGCGTGTCTAAAAGCTCCCTAAACCTCAAACACAAAGGCCAACCTGCTCTCGAGGATATCTCAGAAAATTCTCAAAATTACGAGATAAAACAAATAAGTAGGATAAGATAAGTTGAAAAGAGCCCACCCTTAGATTAATTTGATGGATAGAGTTGTGGCTACTGCTTAACTAATCTCACATGCAACTATAGCTGGCTACTGTTAAGGCAGAGTATATATGCATGCGGATGTAGAGACGCGCATGCGTTGCTTTCAGTTTCAGGATCGACGTCGATCTCCATCGATCGGACGGATTAGCAGAGGAGGAGGACGAAGCCATAGCAGTGGTGGAGCTAGGACTTTTTGGATCTTGTACACAATAGATTTGGACTATATATTAGACTGTTGATGCTCGGATTTTAGTCTGTATATACCAATAAATAGAGGGTATATATATTGCTTATAGACTAGGAGCCCAGACACATGTCCAGGGTCGCCGGGCCTTGGCTCCATCCCTAAGCCATGGTACATGCATACCCCCCGTTAGCCATTGGTTTGTCATCAGGGCTTGCTTTTCTAATCATCGCCATCTTGATCATGCATCTACTTAATTTCGTCTCCTTCTGGATGCATGATCACATGCGATTTTATAAGTACATTCCATCTCTTTCGTTTCTCGTCAAACCCGTCGACTAAACCATGCTGCACTGCACATACGCATTTACGCTGATCAGGCTTGACATCTTCTTCTCCTTCGGGCTTCTAGAAGGACGCGTGCTCTGTTGATGTTGTTTCTAGAAGCCGGCATGGCGTCGTACGTGGCGGTCTGGTTGGGCCTTGTTGTGGCCCATATGATGGGCCCGGAAACCAAGGCCCACCTGGATTCCAGCCCAGTACTTCTCACGATCGCTTCCTCCGGGTTCGAGTTCGGGTTCGCCGGTTCGGCTCCGACAACTGCTTGACTACCATTTATCGCTGCTCTTCCCGGAATCTTCTCTCCCCTCGCCGTCGCCGCCTCCTCCGCTTCGCCGCCGCGCCGGTGCTCGCCTCCCGGCGGGCTCCTGCCTTCGCGGCTCGCTCGCGTCGCTTGGGGCAGGGCCGGACTTGCCTTGCCTAGCCTAGCGTTGGGATTGGATCCAGGTGTTAATCTTCCCCTTTCCCTGTCCCGCTTCGACTCCGGCGATCTGCCCGCGTGGTGCGGGACGTGGTCTCCGGCTTGGGGTTTCTCCTCGCCCCGTCGATTTGACCCAATTCGACCACTCGTGGGTTCGCTATCGCGTTTCTTTTCTGTTACTACGAGGCGATTTAGGGTTGGTGACGCCAGTTTTAGGTTTGATTTGAGCTGGTGCTCGATCCGTATTGCAAACCTCGTCTCCTAGGTGCTCCTGTCCAGGCGTCCAGCTCCAGATCTCATAGGTGGCGGCTGCAACTCCGGGGGAAGGGTTGGGGATTTCTTTTCTGTAGATTTCTTATGTAAGATTGATTGCATGCTTGCTAATCCTTTTGGTTTGACTTCCCATCTATAAGATCGATTGCTAATTACAGCTGATCGTCACCTCTTGGCTCATCTTTTAGCTGCAGATTCTTTAGGGTTTTGACCATGCTTAAACATAGAAAATTAGCGTCTTTCCCACATAGAGGACTACACATTTATATTGCTGGTAATTTTATTTTTAACAAAGCTGGATATCTCTAGTGATAACCTACATCTGGCTGGCAACATCCATTACAGTTTACAAGCCTTTTGTTGGTTCAGCACACCTACTCTGTGGTGCTGCTGCTCATGTTTGTAGCATTTACATCCATTTCAGCTCACCTCGGCTCCAACAACGCCCAATATGGCGGCAAACGTTGGGGAGTCCACAAGTGGCAGTGGCAGCGGCGGTGATGCTGGCGAGAGCTTCGAGTGCAACATATGTTTTGAGCTGCCTCAGGAGCCCATCGTGACACTATGTGGCCACCTCTTTTGCTGGCCATGCCTTTACAAGTGGCTGCACATCCACTCGCACTCACCAGAGTGCCCGGTGTGCAAGGCTGTAATCGAGGAGGACAAACTTGTGCCCCTCTATGGCCGTGGCAAGGACCGTGTCGACCCAAGGTCAAAGAATGTCCCTGGGGCTGATATTCCCCACCGGCCAACTGGGCAGAGGCCTGCCACAGCTCCGCAGGCTGATCCTAACAACCACTTTCCCAATGCCAATCCGAATCCATGGTTTATGGGCGGAGGCATCCCTCTGGCCAATGCACGGTGGGGAAACTACACGTTCTCAGCCGCATTCGGGGGTCTGTTCCCGCTGCTCAGCTTTCAAGTGCATGGATTCCCAGACGCAACAGCCTATGGGCAGCCTGCTGCATTCCCCTATGGATATGGTCATGGCCATGGCCACGGGCATACTTTCCATGGTGGGCATGCTGGACATGCTCATGCTGCTCCCCGACATGGACCACCTGGGCAGCAGCAGCAGCAGCAGCAGCAGGCAGATGTGTACCTGAAGGCGCTGCTCATCCTGGTTGGGTTTCTTGTGATTGCAAGCCTTATCTCATTCTAGGTTTGTTAATCTCACATTGCTGTGGTCATAATAAGAGAAATGGTTGTCGTATTACTCTCAAATGTTGTGTGCTAGTGGCCTCCATAGACGACCTAATCTAAATCAAGTGATGCAATTGTGCGAAGTGTTCATAGAATTCTTGTATATACTGTATTTAGATGTGGTCCTGTGGAGCATGTGTGTACTGTGGTTTCCATGAGTCATGAATAATTTCGAAGCTCTGTTTGGATGAACTAGAACAATAAATACTATGTATACTTTTAATTCGACAGTCATGGTGATCAGGCTGTGCAATTATTTGGAGTCCATGTCTATGTTTTAGTGGTTCTGTGCAATGATGTTGATTCTTAACTATTAGAGCATTTGGAGACGGTGGTGTTGACTGTTGAAATCATTAGTCGATGTCCATCACATAAATGGGTCAGATATGAGGAGAGGCCCGATTTGCTTTCCAACTGGTCACTTGCATGATGAAGTATGATGATGTTTGAAACGGTCGATCACCGGAGACACCTGTGTGATTGATCCTCCAACGCAAAGATATGTTTGCAAATAATTTATGCGTTCCGATTTTAGAGAGAACATTGAGGTTTTGGTAATGTGAAGTAGGCATCCATGTTAGCAAATAAGTAGAAGTTCAGAGCCTTCGGATTAGTGCAGAGCTCCCTCTTAACTGTTACCTCGGGCAAAAACGTAGCTACCACACATACTGGGCTTTCCAGCGCATCGTATCTGAATCCACATCTAAATCATTCTATTGTCGTCTAGATGATATCCAAATCTATTATACCATTGCACTAATCCACAAAACCATATTTATGCCATATCTAAACCATTCTAATTCCCATAGCTACGTTCCGTTTCGATAAATTGGGTGGTTAAACTGGCTGAAATGTTCTGCAGAAGGATGTGATATCTTACATGGCTGATTCCCATTCAGCTAGACGAGTTAACAGGTAGCAAAGACGCGCACATGAACTGAAGCAGTCTGATCCTCAATGCAAGGAGCTGATTTAACATCTCCACAACCCAAAAAAAAAGAACACTTTGCTGCATAGCTTGCTGTACACAGCTAGAGACTTCCAGGGAAAAAGAATCAATGGCAAAACAGCACATCGTTGGTGTAGCCCTAAAGTGACAATTACTTTACAATATAGTGCCCAAATCACAAGCTTTTACACGTATTGTAATATTGTGTTTATCTTTACAAGAAGATTTTTTACCTCTATCACCCAGATCACCCTAAGCTTTACATTACATTTCCTGCTATACCTGCCTCCTCTTGATCTGTATCCAATGGCAACTACCAAGCTACAGTCATCCCCATGCTCTTTCAGGCATGTTATTCTTCTGCCACTAGTGGAGTTACAATGCTGGTGCTGCTCCCCCCAATGCTTGTGCCCATGGTCCTGATGATGCATGCATGACAACATGAGCATTCAGGCCACAAAATCATGCAGAAGAGGCGAATGCTCGAACCGTTGCCGTTGATCCATCTGGTTCATGGACTCATAGTCCGAAGACGCGACGACGCTGACGCCCAGCGGAGCGGTAGCATTGTAGATGTCGTCGTCACTGACACCGGGGAAGCTCGCCTGCGCGTTGGGGACAGAGAGGCTGCCACCGGAGTGCTGCAAGCCCAGCGTCAGCGACACATTGCCATTGTTGTACCTCCCAAGCTCGGCCAGGTGGTAGGCCATGAACCGTGCGCTCTCGTCGGAGTGCTGCGCCACGGCGTTGTGGAGGAGGAGGCCGCCGTCCGCCGCCGCTTCGCCTGGTTGCTGGCCCTTCATCATCAGGTTCATGAAGCTGTCGTCAGGGTTGGCCTCGTTCTGGAAGCCGACATTCGCAGTCCCGATGCTGGCTCTCGACTCGCTCAGCTGGCTGGTCTCACAGGTCCGACCCCTTGCGCTCTTCAGATCTTCCTTCTCTTCGGTTGATGCCACCTTGTCCTTGCTTCTTGGCACATTGTCGGAGGAAGAGTTGGAGTCCTGCTCTAAATCACCGATCTCTTCTTTGTACATGTCTTCGATCATCGGTTTCCAAAGGCGCACACGGGCATTTATGAACCAGTTCGAGATCTGGAGAAGCACGGAACAGTCAGAAGATCATGAATTCTCGAAGAAATGCAAATAGCTTGTATAGAGAGAGAAAAAAAAAAGTAGAACTTGTGAGGTTTATGCCGTGCATGGATAGAAGCAGTAGCACTGTGTAATGATAGAAGCACCGGAGACAGCTCAGACAGATATTGTACTATTTGGCTGAACAGACTAGCATTTGTATTCGGGTTTCGTGCACACAGATGTAAATAATTCTATTCTATGATAGTAATATGTCTATACGAATTTGATTATTTCAACATCAAATATCTATCAATGATTCAGTGGAGGAAAAGAGAGACAGTATTACCTGACTCCTTGTCAAGCCAGTCTGCCTTGCTAGCATCAACTTTTCAGAATCTTTTGGATACCTGCAATATTGTGATGAAGAATGCTAAGAAACAAGAACAGAGGAATTATTGGCAGCTGCAAAAAGGAAGAAACTTACGGGTTAAGGAAGTGTTCAAAAAGCCAAGCGCGAAGAATGGTAACAGAGTTTTCAGGCAGCCCCCTCTGTGGTCTCCAGGCGTTTTGTGGAATCATACCATACTGCTGGAAAGCTCGCTGTTGCCTGAGCTGCTGATCGATGTACCGCAGACGAGTTAATTTGCCGTCCTTGCCAGATGAATTATCCTCTTCGCCAAGTTTCTTCCTGATAACATTGATCTGATCATTGATAGCGTCCTTCAAGCATCGGAAGTGGCATGAGATTGTCTGAAGAGCAACTGCAGTGTAAGGCTTGGCAGATCCAGGCCCAGCTACCACATCAAAAGATGAAACCACGGTTTGCATTTGGTGGTAATAGTGCTTATATTTCCGATCCACCTGAAATATGTTTTGCAGAATGTTAAAATTACTTACTACCAGGACAACAATAATCTGTACAAAATATAAAGTTACACTCGTTGGATAGAAGATTTGTCAATCTTATCAGAACTCTACCAATCAATTGACTGACATCACTGTGTTATAAGTAATCTTTTAGACATAGCAGTGGTTCTTTCACGGAAGTGACGGCACACTATTGATACAGTAATTGTCAATAGAAACAGATAGGTGTAAGTCTCTTTTATTTCAGAGGAAAGGTACAGGAGAAAAAACGAACAAGTCGCCCACCTCATCCAACATTGCCATCAGTTTTGCCATCTTATTCTGAAGCTCTTGCTTCTCAGCAGTGGAAAGCTCAGGTGCTGCATTGGCGCCAGATTCTTGTGGGTTAGAAGATACACCCTCACTTTTCAGTCCTCCGTCTGTCTCTCTGCCATCTGCTTTCGCTCCTTCAGCCTGCTCTTTCTGAGCTTTCTGTTTTATACTCTTCCAAACATTCACAACCTCATCAAGCAGCTCTTGTGCTGCCTTCAGATACCTTGAGTTCCGGATTGCACGCGAGGCCTCAGACTGCATGTTCTTCATCCGGATGTCGTCAACTCTAAGGCTGTCGTGGTAAGAGTGTGGCGTCATCATATCTGGTTTCATAGACCAGTATGGCAAGGAAGGTGCCAGGATTTGTGTGTTGAGGCTCAGAGACAGCCCTTGGCCTTGAACTGCCTGAACATTTGACGAGCTGTGGTTGTTTGGAACACCAAACTCAAGCTGCGCCCCGTTGTGGGCATCGTCATGGATGAGCTCGGCACCACCACTCTGTGCTCCATCCATCATATGCATCAACATCTCATTTTTCATGTCTTTGATCGGACCGAAAGAACGTTGCCCCCGATGGGAAGCAAGCATGTCCGACTCCCTTGCGGACGAGTCTTGGGGCATCGCTGAAGGATGACCGGGACCAGGCATCTCCATGCAATTCTGCTGAGGCTGCAGAATGCCGGTGAACTCCGTATATGGTCCAGAAGACGGATTGTTCAGATAAAGCAAGTTACCTAGAGCTGATGGCATCGGATAGGATGCACTGCCAGGGTCTCTCGAGTACATATTTTGCGGGTCTCTTTCACTGCCAGGGCTCGAGTAGTAAGTAGCCATCTCGCAGTTCTGATTACTTCCTGATCGAGAATCGAGATTACTGCAAAGGCATATATGTGTATGGAGAACCAGCCTAGACGCAGACTTGATCAAGATTCAGCAAAAGATCAATTGACCAGATTAAAATCTCTCTTATGACTCAGCCTGCAATCGAGTGAAATGAAACGGTTTGGTAAGGTACTCCAATCTTTGCTTTAAAAAAATAAGGTACTCCAACGAAGTTCAAAATTTAAGCAAGGATTATTGTTTCCTACGAATTGCAAAAGGCACACTGGTATCAATAAATAGAACTGCAAGTGCTTGTAAAATAATTCAACGAAAGAATTTCAAAACGCTCGGTACCAAAGGAAAAGGAGTTTAATAAAGCAACATATTCTGTAGGGGCGCAGAAGCGCTCAGAGGCCAGTCACAAGTGAGAAATCAGAATTGAGGCTGAGACACAATTTTTTGGCAGGATTTAACACTGTCTGATTGAAATGCAGTGCTCTGCAAAATTTTGCTCGATAAGTGGGATAATACAGGAACTGACAATGCAACATGCCGATTTGCAGGCTAAAGGCACAAGTGGTCCTTCAACTTTCAGATTGGATCAAGAAAGTTTTGGGCTTTGTGCTCCTCCTTTGTTATCATGATAAAAAGAATATATGCTCGTGAATTTCTCTTGTTATACCAAGAAAATAATCGAATGACACAAGAAACCAAAATCAATTAAGTGCACCAATGATTTTTTTTCTTCCAAAAGCCACACGGATAAAACCATGTTTCTGAGGAAACCACAGTATTACGAAAAGGGGTAATTGCATGGATAATTTGAGTTTGAACAAACGACTCGAGTGAGTGCTGATCATTTGTCAGGAGTACCTTGTGGAACCAATAACTGAGACACCTCAAAGATGCTTCACCAGCTCGTTGTCGACAATAACACAACTTTCCAATGAATCTGCAAGAAGAGAAAAAACTAATTAGCCTACCTTTTTGCAGTTTGAGAGAGATTGTGTTTGAAAACTAGATTTTATGATACAAAAGAGGTGTATCCAGCCTTGTTTAATAAAGAAAGAAAAAAGAAAGATGTGGAACCAGGAGAAAACTCCCAGCCTGGAATATGTTTGCTGTTTACAAGCTACATAATAAAGAAAATATTTAATTTTGATGAAAAAGAGGTAAGATTTACTTGCATAGCAAAAGGCATCTATAGTGCAGTAACTCAACACAAGAACTACTGCGGTAAGGTAAGAGTAACAGGAAACAGAGCATTTAAAGAGCTTTGCTTTCATGCAAGCATCAAAGGACGAAAGAACAAGCCTTCTGGGAATCAAGCCAGCAATCACAAAGGCTAGGCGCCTCTACAAAGAAGCTCAAATTATAGGCCAAGAAACCAACCTTAGTTGGCTGCCAATTTGAGAAGAAAGGCACAATTCAAAGAAGCCAACCATGAGTTGTGAACCAAGGAAGAGAAGATCTTCACAAGCATCTAACACCGAGAAAGACAAGAACTTTGATGAGTACATGTCACCTCATGGTCAAAAAGGACCGTCTTTTCTCCTGAGCTTTGGATTCCTCAAGAAAATCCAACACTAGCGCAAGACCAATCCATCTCGTAATTCATACCCAGGTTAAATCCCCAAATACCAAAGGGAAGGAGCTCAAAATTCAGCGGGAAATAGCGGTATCCTACTCTGCTAATCCAAGAAAGCGAGAGCTACTCAGAAATCCAAGAAAGCCTTGCGCAACAACGTGAACAAGAACACCATAATTCAGCGAAATTTCATCATCAAACTGAAGCAGCGCAGAAGGACAAGAATAGCAACAAGTCATCCGTGCAGGGAATAAGCAAGCAATTCTTTGCTGCTGCTGCAGCAAGAAGGAGCAGATGGTACAAGGCAAGGTCATAAGAAAATGGGAAGAGAGACCTGAGCCTGAGGGTGTGCTCCTCATGGGGGGCAGGCAAGAGGCAACAAGGCAGGGATTGCCACCACACCACCAAGGCTGATCTTCTTCAGACTAGAAGGGGGAGGGGGTGAGGGAGAAAGATAATCGATCCTCCCAATATGGGGACAAAATCAGATCCCAAGATTAAAATAACAATCTCAAAAGGAAAAGGGAGCAAGAGAGAGAGAAGAGAGAGAGGGAGCTGCTCCTCTTTCTTCCCTTCTCCCTCTAGCAGTTAAGCAGTAGCACAGCACAGCTGCACACCCCCCTCCCTAGCGCCTCTCTGTCTCTTTGCTCCTTCCTTGTTGCCTAAATAAAAAAGCTCGCACCACCCACTAACAACAGCACCAAATATGGAATAATGCGTGCCTCCAAAAGAAATTGTTTCCCTCTTTATTAGTTGCTGTTGAGCAGGATTATACTGACTGGGAAGGCTTTCTTTAACTAACCTCCTCTCAACTGTTGCCGCTTGGAGTTATTTGCTGGTGTAACCACCACAGGTTTCGGCTACTTGTCGATCGAGTTGTTTCTTTACGATAAAGCCTATGCGTGTATATACATACATACACACACCTCGTGCTGCTGGCCTGCTGCTAAGCATATAAACATATTCTACACCAAGAACAGGTTCAGAGCTTCTACTTTCTATACTTAAAGTCATTGAGCTCAAAATCTGCTGCTGTTCCCCTCTATCTTGCTCTCATCGGCCACTGCATCGCAAATTTGCAGCGCTATGGTATGGGGGAGATAGCAAGTGCGTTTGGGTTTTGATTTGATTTGATGCCAGCTAATGGCGAGATATGCAGAATCGTGAAATCATTTGAGGACAAAGACATGGAGGCAAAAGGATTTATCACGTGTGACATCAACACGCCCCAATGAGATGAGAGAACCCAGAAAACAATTAGTGGTGGGGGCGCAGGACAGGGCCGATCTCTCTTCCCTCTTCGCTGGGCTGGGTTGGGTTGGGTGGTTCATGTGGTCCACGAGGTCGCGCGATGGCACAGGTCCACCAACCAAACTTCTCCTCTTCCTCTTCGTCTTCCTCTTCATTCTTGCTGGTTGCTTCTGCTCCCTGCACCAAATTGGATTGGAGAGCTGGCTCTGTGGGGTTGTCTTTGAAGGCCTTGAATTCCTGAATTGAATTCAAGCCTACAACTACAAGTGAGCAATGCAGTGACAGCACCCCAGCAGCGGATTTGTTCATGGCAGGTGCAGAGAACATGGACAAAATTCAACCGAAATTTACATAATCTAGGGGTCCAGAATATTCCCGCGACACACACCAAAAAAAAAAAAAAACTGAAGGTTCACGCGGAATGGTCCAATGTGTGAGCCGAAATCCTACACGGTTGTGCGCCGTAGTATCTACATATATTCTCGTTAGCACTCCGTTTTCACAAGTACACACTAAAGTATGGTATGTATGCAGTTTGCTCCGGACCATTTGTCCTCGTTTCTAGAGTTATTAGCATGTATACGTATTATTTTCCTGCAGAAAATATTGCTGTGATTTAATTGCATCTACAGTACAGAACGACGACAATATTATCATCAGAAAGAACTATTCTTTACTCGATTGGCTTGGCTTAAGGTGAAGTTATTAGCATGTATACGTATTTTTTTCTGCAGAAAATATTGCTGTGATTTAATTGCATCTACAGTACAGAACGACGACAATATTGTCATCAGAAAGAACTAATCTTTACTCGATTGGCTTGGCTTACGGTGAAGTTACGGTGTCGCTTTTCCCACTCTAACCACGTTGCCATGATTGTTGCATATTGTATTATCTTAGTACACGTGTTCCGTAATTTAGGCAATAAACCGACGTGCCCAATGAGTCAGGAGAGACATGAGACTAAATAAGCAAGCTTGCTAATGGTGGTTAACCTGGTAAGCTCTCTTCAAATCAAAGGTAGGCCTGAGGGTGCAATGCCATGGGCTTGCTGTGCACACATTGAGGTTGGGAGTGGGTGTTGTGGTTAGGGATTGGATGGATAGATGCCCTCCATCTCCTAACAACCAGTGGGTGGACCTAAATCAATCCAACCTGCCTGCTTCTCTTACACTTTCGATTACAAATCCATCCCTAGCTACCTGCTGGCTGCTGCTGCAGCTGTCTTCCTTTTTATCCTACGGCTGGCTACTTCTACTGTCTACTACCCTCTGCTCTCTCTTTTTTTACCTTTCTGTAACCACCCACTAATTATCTTTTTCACTTTTTAGCTTGTGAATAGCATATTTTAAGCATGACAGTTCAACTAGAATTTATATATGGTAAGTTAACTAGCTTCTCTTCTCTTCTGTTCTTCTTCTTCTTGTTGCTCAAAATTTACTGCATAAACATGTCCAAATTCAAATCATTTTCATCCTAATACCAAGATTTGAGAATATGATATATTAATGGCTATTTGCAGGACACATAAAAAATATGCAAAAGCGCGATAATTATGTAAATGGAGTAATATGTAATCCACAAAACAGATCTTACAATGCCGTATTAGAAAAGATACACACTTACATTATTAATTGGCTGTTTTGTTTTTTCGTGGCACACATTACAGGAGTTTTCCTTGCAAGTTGTGACCAGTTAATCTAGCAAGCATCAATTATTGATATCATATTAAAATGAGTGGGTTTAGCATAAAACAATTGGCATGATTACTTTGATTGGTAAGCTGTTCTTTGGCCGCTTCGGTAAGCTCGTTTATGGTTTGCTTATTGGTAAGCTCGTTTATGGTTTGCTTATTCCACGCTAAACAACAACATCCATGGAACTGCCTTTAACTCAACCACAGTAAATTGTACTCCATGTATAGATATGCAGTGTAATTAAATTGAATTTCCGTTTAATGATAAGACATGGCGATAGAAACTAGTATTAATACTTGTGGAAGAGTTAATTACTCTATAATAACGACGATTTATTCTAGTTTAAGAAATTGCTAGCTTTCTATACTTACTATTGCAAGAAGTATGTGTAATTAAATTACATAGAGTATCAATCTGTGATGCTGTTTGCACAAACAGTAAGGCCCTGTTTGTTTGAGCTGTGGTTTTTCCAAAAGCTACTTCTGGCTCTTCACTCTAGAGAGCCAGCTTTTGTAGGTTTATATCTATTTGCAACCCAGCTTTTATGCTATCGAGGAGGAGGAGGCAGGCGGTGTCGAGGAGGAGGACCCGGCAAGGCGTCGAGGAGGAGGAGGCGGCGGCGGCGGCGGCAGGGAGGAGGAGGACCGGGCGTCAAGGGAGGAGGAGGAGGCGGTGGCGGTGGCGGCGGCGTCGAGGGAGGAGGACCCGATGGCGTCAAGGGAGGAGGAGGAGGCAGCGGCATCGCAAGTTCAACCCGCAAAAGCCACAAAAACTGGTAAATTGGACTTCTCGGTTCCAGTTGTAATGTTGGCTTTTGGATGGTTAGCTTTTGGAGAAGTAAGGTCCAAAAGATAGCTCTTTGCTTGGACTTTCGACTTTTACAGTCTAAAAGCTAGCTAGAAGCCAAAACAAACAGGGCCTAAAGCTCTTTGTCTAACTACGCTTCTGCTAAGGCGAGGCGAGGCGAGGCTAGGTCGATGAGAGCAGATCTGAGAAGAATGGTGGAGAAGCTGGATTTGTGATTACTAGCGCAAGTACGTACCTCGTACGCAACAAGTTCTTGGTCCTGGCAAAAGGAATGCGAGATGCTCTTTATACTGCTTCTACTAGGAGGTGTTAGGTTGTTGTGTGGAGTAGTGTCACAAGCGTTATTCCTCCAATGAAGGTGCCAAGGGCGGATCCAATGGGGGTGCCCGGTATGCACGGGACCCCCAGAAATTTTAGAAATAAAAGACATTCATTTACGTAGTATTAGACTTACTATTCAGACATGGTCTAGTTTTGTACTGATTCTTAGCCCAAATATCAATTTAGTAGGTCAATTTCTCTATCCAAATCATTAGCCCGTTACACCCCACTATATCCGGCTCAACTAATAACTCCCCCAAGAAGAGATTGGGACTCGAAATTCTCGAACCCTAGTTCTGAACTGCTTCTGAAAACTGGTATGTTTTTGTTGCGGTTTTGTGCATATGTACTAACATCCTCACTTTGGTTGTCTAATATATGTCAACTTCACTGCTCTGTGCAACAATGCAATTGTTTGTACAATGGTCATAACTCATAAAAGCATTAACATGCTATTTCGTTTTATGATTTATGTGCAATTTTTTAAATTTATGTTATAATTTTAGAAAATGTTACCTTTATGTGCAAATTTTACAATATTTTATGATGTCATACTATTTTTATATGATATTAGAAAATTTTCTATGTAAGTGTGCATCCCCGGTGTTTAAATCCTGAATCCGCCCCTGGAAGGTGCTGTTTTTCTTTTTAAAAAAACTACGCTTCTGCTGAGGTAGGAGTGACGTGAGCTGATTAATTAATATTAGCCACACAATGGTTGGGGTTGCTGTCGTGGTCCTTGAATTTAGTGAGTTTCTGCTTGCTTACTCAGCCTTCCTCCCTTAACTAATTCTTTTTTCCCGACGCATTTGTCGGTATTATATGCGTCTTTCTCGTTGGTTGCTTTCAAGCACAGAAGCTTCTCTTTGAATTAGGTGGCCGGAATGCGCCACGTGGCGGCTGCTTAATGGACAAGTTAGTATTGTCTGTCAAACTCGTGAGCTTATAGAACTAGTACTAGTCTCGGTATTAAAACCATCAAATTGAACTTACCAGCTCAGGACTGGTTTGATTTGGTTTCCATGTGCGAAGCAAATCTTGTTCCATGCTGCAGATATATAGATCTGCACAAGAATCAGAGATTAAAACCTAAGCATATCATGTAGTGATATGTTTTCTTATCTAGATATGTTTACAAATATCTGCAGCAGAAGTATATTGCCGTGGTGATCGGCCGTTGCTTATGGAGCTGTGCAAATTAACAAGTGTGTGAAGAGAAGACTATTATGTCGTTTGTTTCATGCTGTGTCAGTTTGCAGATAACCCTAGCTATGCGTAATCCACGCTATAGACAATGGGCATTAAAAATCTTGGGATAAAATCCAAAGTCCACATATGATTAACTTAAATTGACTAAACCAACTAGATCACCATCAAGTTAGTATATGTTATTGTTGTCCCGACCATGTCATCATCCAAACTACCAAACAGTAATATAATGCGAGTAATATATGATGATAATATATGATGGCTTGCAGACCAGAGGATTAGAAACCTCTATACAACGCACTGATTGTGCCCTTATTTTAGCTACACCTGGACAAACAAGTCTTGTCAAATGTTGACTAAACAAATACTAAAGTGTTTGTGCCACACAAGCAAGATCCAGTTCTTTATTTGCTTCTATTATTTATGGTGGAAGTTTCACAAGGAATTAGTTAATGGGTGTTGTTTAATTCAGCTTGGCAGCTCTAGGTGAGGGTATGCTGATGAATATGCAAAGAGCTATATATCAAGGTTTTTTTTTTGAGAAAGTATATCATGGATCTTAGACACTGTCAAACCCTAAAGCATGTCCAAACCATATCCCAGGATCGATTACAACAAGAAAGAAACATCAAAAGGCAATGATACAGAGATCCCAACTTGTGTTAACCTGTCTTTCCTTCTTTGGAATGGTTTCCTCTGAAGTACTGCTCTCTACTAGGCCCACATGTTAGTGTCACAAAGGCAGAGGACATAACCGCAGAGGATATTGCATCCAGCTAATTAGTCTGCAGATTAGGTACATTTCGGCAAGGCATTCAATCCAGCATCTATAAACTGATCTGTGATGTGATGCTAATCATGTGTTAAAATAATCTACTTTGTTCAGCTTTGCCAAAAAGCAGAAATGCTATATTTAGACATTGTCACCATCTACTTCCTTTTATTTGTGAAAAGGAGATCAAAGCAGGAAGGATGAAGAACTTGTGTCCTTTTGACGACTTATGACAAGTCAAGTACATTCCCTATCTATCCTTGAGCTTAAACAGCTAGTACATATCATGGTGCGTGTACATGTCAATCATAAACGAAATCGACCTAACCATCCAGCGTCTCTGTCGATCGCCACCGGATACATTTTGGTGCACAAGAAAAGAAAAAAAATACATGGAAAGAGACCAACATGACAGGTTTCGGCAACTACTCTTAGGCTTAGACAACAGCTTTCGTTGCACCGACGGTGATAGACGCATGCAAACGCACGCGAACAACTGAAACATCAGACAGACAACGATCAGTAGAGCTATCCTTGTTCATATCACCCATGCACCCCCAAGATTGTATATATGGATGACCCATGCATGACCAAGGTTTCTGACCGAGACATCTCTCACTCTCTCTCTCTCTCTCTGATCAAACACATCGCTTTAATTATGGATATATACATGCACTTCATGGTACCACTGTAGTTCCATGGTTGGTTTATGAAGTAAGAATTTCACAATCAGAAAGGTTTACTTGTCGAGTGTTCTGCTAGCCTTACTTCTTTCCTTTTTGTGAAAGAAACATCTTAAGCAAGCACGCATGCATGGTATATATGTTTTCAAGTCACTAGGATTTTGGAGTATTCGTATACTTGGTGCGTACACATATACAACACACATGTAAAGCATATGAGTAAATGGAGGCAACTACCCCAGGGGCGGACGGCCCATTATGGCATGCCACACTAAACTAGCTGCCAGCTAGTACTCATTGCGGGGCCAAATGTCCAATCCACTAGGAGTCAGGAGCAGACAAAGCTGACGAGCAGTTGCTAGCAACCTAGCATCAAATGGACTCATCGCGAGTACGCGATCACGGCACGTGAGTCGCTTGTTCATCTCTCGTACCAGCGATGATGTGTCCTGATGGCAGAGGGCCGATGCGGCGACGCCTCCATCGGCTCTAGCTCCACGTGACGACGCGACGAGCCGACAACGCTTCGACGCCACTGAACAAGATATTCGATGATTGGCTAAATGATATAATAGTGTGTTATATCGAACAAGACATATTCAAAGGACTTCATCTTGATGAGATCAAGAAGCATTGTCAAAAGATGAAAATTCGGCAAATGCAATTGCCTCAGCCTCCTAGACGCAATTAGTACTTTAATGGTACGTCTTTTACCTTCTCTTGTATCTTTTATACTTAATGCTATTTTTGTTCTCTTTTAGCATCATATTCTCTTATTAGTGTATGAATTGTTTGCTTTAATATTTATGGTATTATTTAATCTACGTAGAAACTTCGCCGCACCAATTTTTTTTTCCGTCCTCCGCCGCTGAACTACCCTGCCCTACATGAATATGCATGTATAAGATAGGAGTATTACTACTACTATGCATGACAGGGTCAAGGAGTTCAGGACATTTGTTCTTTTGCATTGGTCAAGGCTTTCCTCTTTGTTCAGTGCATGGAATCGTATTGGCCTTTCCAGTGACAAGTACAGTGTGCACATACATATGCACCAAGGAGGAGAGGGTGCCACTGTTGTTCTGCCCTGTCAAACAATTACTTCTCAACAAATTTGACCATTGGCCTGGCCCTCCTTCTGTGTCCTAGTGCCATGAATAACCCCATAGCCTTTTGGAGGAAATCTTTTGTTGGTTATTGCACACATTTGGCACCTAGCTAGCACAGAACAGAACTCTGAAGGAAATTGAGTTCTGTATGTGCAATTGAGCACCAAACATTTTTAAGTTCTGAAAATAGAACATTAAATCTTCTCCAAGGCACTGGACAGGGACATTCAACGATACAGGCAGCTTTCCTAAATATCAAGGAACAACAGGGCACCGAAATTCGGCTTGATCCACTGGGTATTTAAACGCCACTGTTTCAGTTGATCTAATTCTAGCTGTTTTGAAACCAGTGTGCACTTTATTTAGAATAAAAACCAGGTTAATGTGTCCTACTCAGGTCCTCATCAGCCGACTGCAATGTACCCATGTACTTGTATTCTTCAGCATTAAATGGATTAGTATCTTTATTTTTTGGACTGTCTGGGCACACATGTTCCATTTTTTTTTTTATCAATGAAACCAGAAACAATTCTCTTACATGGCTACAGGAAAACCTTGGATATTATTTATGGGCTCTTCAGACCTTTTGCAGGTCCGTCAGAACACAGATGATCAGAGGGTGCAGATGCACTTAAAATACGTGGCAGCTTTGCTCTGTTCATCACAACATTCTGTTAAGAAGGCAAGATAGGAGTTGCAGCTATCAATTGCAATCTGACTACCATTATAGCATGTGCCTCCAAAACCTGGTACTGGGAGCAGAGCAGAAAAGGTTGCTGATACAGAGATGCTGACTGTGTCACAGGCCCCATAGACACAATCAATGGGTCCAGATTAGTCTGAGCTCCAGCTAGAGGGCTATGCAGGCAGGCATATAGAGCTTCAGCAAGAGCAGGCACCATTACATGGATAGGTTCAGTGCATGAATACTGAATAGTAGTGGTATAGTATAGTAGAGGAGAGAGTGATCCACAGGGCATTACTGTAGTTCTCTTTAAAAATGCACACAACCATCAGATTAATGAGCAACTCTGAGATGAGAACTCAGAGAAGTTGATAGCTTCTCAATTGTTCTACACCGGAGACTGCACTGGATCATAATTTGCAGACATACAATTATATGGAGGGGCTGGCGGTCATTGCCAAAGCCGGCCCCGAATTAGATATCTGATCTCTTGTACATTGCAAATGGTTAGGTGCCTATGACCATCTCCAACAAACCCTTTAAATTTCTTTTCTATAACACTATTCTCTACACACTCTATTCATCCTCTATAATTTATTCGCATTTTACATTACACTCTAAAAGATTCCTTCCCTTCAGCAGCCCCTCTATCCCTAAAAAGTCAGATAAACAATGCTTTCCGGCTACTGCTAGAGATGCTCTAAGAAACCTTCCAATTCCACAAGCAGAGGTATCTATTGGGCATGCTCATATCATGCTACTCTTTTCTCATTTTTTTGGATAGCTAGGTTAGGGGTATATATAATGCCCATTTGTCGATGATGGGTGCAAGATTCTTTTTGCATCTTTGCTAATACATTTAATATAGTGCGTAGGGTTTGGATTTTGATATTGACAAAAGTATGTGAATGGCCTTGGTGGAAACTTTACATTAACGCCACTAGCTGGAAGCATGTGTCATCTTTACTATTATCACGTCGAAAATGTTTTACATGTTTTGCAAGCTAGGGAGACAGATGCCGTCTTTGCTAAACACAGTTCTTACAGCTTTTCTTTTCTTTTTTTTTTTACAAAGAAAAGGTCTAACATCTTTTATAGGTGTAGACTTTTCATTCCTGAACCACAAACAGATGCAGATGTATCTAAAAGCTCTTTCAAATATTTTGAAGCATTAGGAGAAAGTTTGTGATTGTAGTTTTGTTACTCTACTTACCTGTGTATGATTAATTTCTGGATAAGCAGCTAACTCAAAGAACTTATTTCAGGATAATTAAGCACCTAATAGCACTATACATTCATCAGCGTATGTGACTACACAAGAATAATTAACTGATGCTTGTAGCACCGTGCCTGCAGGATAATGACCTCTCACCTGTACTGGTAGCATTTTAATTTCAGCATGAGCAGAAGGCATCACTGCCGAGTTAGTTAGAGGTTGGAGGCGTAGGATTAACCATTTCCCTCGTGAAAAACATGCTTAGCTCTTGATGTTATTTTATCATATTGACTTCAGAACAGTTTAGGTTGAAGTTGAGCCGGAATTTATGAGCTCGATCGTACACGGATGCATCATGATCGATGATATATGCATGGGTCACAAAAAAGTTGAGCTCTTCTCTGCTTTTTCTCTAGGACTACGGACAGCGTCGACTATTTGTGAGGATATCATGGTACGAACACAATCACAAGTACAACAGCTAGGAGGGTTACGTACTGCTGCTCACACGGGGCAGTTAGACAAGAGCCCATAGAGGCAGCTCGTGCTAGCTCAGCCATTGGTGATTAGCCGATCCTAATTTTTTTTCTTTAACACCCTTCAAATTATCGGTTTATTATTGTCTACTTCTTTTCAGGGGCCTGATGATGTCTGTTAAGCCGTAGGATGTCTACGATGATGATCGCATTATTGGAGCCATGGACCATAGCCTGTGGCGTGAGGGAACCGATGAGTGTGTGGAAATTTTTGTGTGGCCCGTGATCGTCTCAATAATTGACAAGAATCTTGCTGCACGAGAATTACCTAAGGGCATGCATAATGGTGGCTCTATTTCTGCTATTACTGTAGATTTGGGACTGTAAATAGTAAAAATAGGGTTAGAAGTAAAATAAAAGAGAGATATGAGATAGGTTCAGGATAGGACCAGCGTTATAGAGTCAGGAGGATGAATAGTAATAGCGCCAGCAAATGGGTTCAATATAGGGCTAGCATTGCATATGCTCTAAGCATATCTCTCAAGGGAAAGGAAGAAAAAGAAGAGGCAATGGTCAAACTTGGATCATCATGTTCATGAGAAGCCTTACAGCCAAGGTTTCAAAAGTCGATTTTACCCAAAAAATCGCTTAGGTCCGATTTTCGATTTATCGCGATTTGCCGTGGTAAATCATGGAAAATCGGTTGAAATTCGAGTTTTGAATTTTAAATCAACCAGAGGTTTAAAAATCAGAAATCGCTTGTTTTTTTGATAAATCGATCGATTTCTTCGATAAATCAAAAAATCGGTATTGGAATTTTGAAATCTCGAGCCAAACTTCGAAAAATCACGATTTTTATCGATAAATCAACTGATTTCTTCAATAAATTAACCGGAGATTTAAAAATCAGAAATCGCTTGTTTTGTCGAGAATCGGTCGATTTTATCGATAAATCGACCGATTTCGAATTCTCAAGCCAAACTTCGATAAATCGATCGATTTCTTTGATAAATCAAACCAAATAGATTTCAAATTTTGAATCAAAATTTTGAATTTAATTCGTGATTTGCCGATATCGAACCGCCGTGATTTCGCGATAAATCGCGATTTGCCGCGATTTATCGACGATTTTTAAAACCTTGCTTACAGCCCATCTGACCACTCAACTCTGAATGATCATATTTCATTAATTTTTTCTCTCTTTTCCACCCTAAATTTTATTTTCTTTTTCTAGTAAATAATTTCTTCTTGTGTGTGTCCAGTTTTGGTTCTGTTTGTATTTTGGTTGCCATCCTTACAAGGCTAGCAGAAGCAAGGCATGATGACAACAGTAAGTTAGTAACATAATTTTATTATTGTACAATATTTTACACAAAAAACATCTTACTCCTATAGAGAAAAGATTAAGACAAAATGAAATGGAAGCAAGCAGTAGTATAAAATCAGGATTAAGTGACTTACATCACAGTAAATTTTGCTGAGAAGAATTGTGTGGATTGCTCCCATCTGGATCCCAATGGAATGATCATGATCTCTGCTTGTTTGTTGATTAGAGGAATCTGCCTTTCTGGTCACTAAAGCCATAGCAATCCTGCCTCCTTTGTTTTTATCATCAGATACATCTGATCTTCCCTCATCACGTCACTCAAAGTCGACAAAATCTCAGTCGTCAGTACCTTGTTTTGCACCTGTTAATGCAATGGGAAGCCCGATTCTTCTCTTCTTTGGTTCTATGGTTATAACTCTGAAAAGTGGTAAGTTTCTTGCAGAACCATTAGTCGCGAAAAGATCACACCAAATCAGTCTTTTTCTTTGGACAATAATTAAGCCAGTAAGCGCCATCGATATTGACTTATAATTTGGTCTACCTGTGTTGAAATTTGGGTCCTTCTAACAGTGTGCAGCACTGTAGTTTGCCGTGCCAGATTATGGACAGTGATCCTGAGTACAAGTTGTAACAAACTGAAGAATTGTGATGAACAGTGCATCATCAGGGTCCGTTTCCAACACAACTACACAAGATTGAAGAGTTTTTATCTTTTGTATGTCTTCATTCATCAAACTGCCCAAGGAATTGGCTCCATGCATGTTTCTGGCCAAGAAGCCTACTTCTTAGAGTGTCCACTTGCAGAGGAGATGTTCCTGTGCATTTCACCATGTTCAGAATCAGTTTCTGTGACATCGATCGCCAGAATGAACAAATTATTGCAGAACACACAACATATTTGTTGGGCTTTTGCCTGGAACATAAGGCCCATGGGCCTTTGGCCCACGTGAGGAAGAGATAAGGCAGCTGCTGCTACCTTCGTGCTAGTTCGTGCACGAGCGCACGCGAAGGAGCGTAGCAGCGGCAGCTGACCCGGGCGACGACGCTCTTGGGTGGCGTTGGCCCGGCCGTTTCTCGTGATTACCAATGCAGCGACTAGCCGATTCCTCTCATTCCTCTATTTATCGGGTAAGCTCCTCCCTTTTGCACCACTGGTTCGATGAGCTAAAATCCTAGTTTTTCTCACGCCTCCGATTGGCTCTTTCTGGGGTGTTTCTACCTCTGGTTCTTGAGCCGTGAGGTTGCCGGAGACCCATTCTTGCGAGGTTCGGCTGGTTTCTTGGGTTGGCTAGTCGAGTTGGTGGAGAGGAGGGCTGTATACTTTGGCTTTGGTCCCTTGGCCATGGGCTTGGATCCTGTGATCTTGTGCTGCATGTGCTGCTCCTCGGGGTTTTTGTATGGTGCTCCTTGGTTGCTACATTGAGATCGATGGTATTGTATCTCTAAGATATTTTGCCACCACTAGAGTCTTAATGACGACAATATTGTTTTCTAGGACAGTGTCTTTGAGACGTGCCTTGTCTGTCTTCACACTGGTTTGAATCTAGTGCACTGTAAGTTCATCAAATTCCCTCTTTTAATTTGTGCACAGGGCTGATTGAGGTATATCCGGGGACCTGGCAATTTGCTAAGGGGCTAATTGCCTCAATTTGGGGACTATGTACTGATTTTGGGTGCGACGTCGAGTTAAGCTCGATGATGATTATATGTGTGAGATTATCTATGGCAATTCATTGAATGTGTTTATGCTATATAATTGATTATATCCAATTCAGTTGTTATATATGTGAAAATTATATTGTAGGTATATGCTGCATTGTTCAATTCATGTGAGATTTGAACCTATTATTAAATATGTTAAAGCAGTGGCATATTGTTGGATGAGCAGTGGTATTTCACTGCTGTATACTACTGCACATGTTTGTACACCGCTGTTTGGTTAATTTTACTGTTGGATTATGAAATCTGAGGCAAGCTAAGCATTGAGATATAATTCTTATTTACATTGGAGTATAATTCATCTACTTAGCATTTATATATATACTTTGAATTTGCCATAGTATAATCTGTGATCATATATTTATGTGTTATATGTTATTGGAAGGCTATTCTTAGCAACCCGACATATTGAATCTAAGAGCAATTTATAACAATAACAAACTGAGCTATATTGCTGTTTAATTGTTATAAATTCTAGCTTATTATCATGTCATTTACCTTGCTGCATATGAGTTATTATCTTGCTGCAACTGCATTAGAAGAATTTATATCAGTAGGTTTAATTCATGGTATTATTGCTTGTTTACTGTTATATGACTTTGAAATTAAGTTATATACATTTATATGTATTATATTGCTTATACTGCAATATCTACAATAATATTTACATAAAACAACATAAAACAGCAGGTTCCGATATTGTTCATCGCAACCAAAAGAAAAGGGGAAAAAACCCATGTACGGCATTGATGGGTGCGCATCTGAATTTTCGTCATCTGAAGGATGCAGATTATAAGAAACGAGTGGTGCAAATGAAAATAGAAGAAAAAAACTTTGCTTTAATCAAGCATGAAAACGGCGTAAGAACGGATCGATGTGACGCATCCAATGAACGCTACCATATTGCAAGCCGCGAAATCATCCGATCCGTAACGAGGCGGCCCAACCACCAAGAGAAGCGAAGAGAGATCGATCAACGGAGACGGCGCTTGCCCTCGCCTCCCATGGGCTTCAAGAGGAACAAGGGTTTCGCCGGCGCCGCCCTCTGGTCTGCGGCGAGGAGGGCGTGACATTATTCAAATGGCCCCCTATGAATTACAATTCCTCCACGATGTAATAACTGCATCAGTCTGAGCCGCACAACACTGATCGAACGGTGTACGTCGCGTCCATAATTTGCGATCGGTGTCTTGGAGGGCGCAAACGGCATGCACCCAGCAATGGGAGGATCCAGCGAGAAAATGTTCGTGAAATAAGTTTGAGGGATCTACGCCGCACATCTGTGATCGGACGTCTCACGGAGACCGGCAGCCAAGATCCAGACGAGACGACGGCTCCCCCCCGCCGTAGCTCCGCCTCCGGCCACCGCCGGCGGCCTCCTGGATGAGATTGCGACGCCGGTTCAGCCATGGCCGTTGCCAATGGATTCTGAAGAAGCTGTTCTCTGCTCTTTTACCGAAGAAACAGAAGAGATTCAGACATTCAGTCCCTGGAGCTGTCAAGGTATCATCGATCTCACATCGTACTGGTTCTTGATCGGATTCCCTGGCTGTGCATTGAATGGAGTTAGCTCATGGCATGCCGATTTTCTCCGTTCCTTAAACTTTATCCTTAAGCCATCCCTAGTACAGTGTGACAAGTGCTCTGCATCGCAATTGCACTGCGTGTGTACCTACCACGGAGGTCTACCATTCAGAAGCTTCTTTAATTCCCCTGTGTGTAGTGTGTACCATGCGTGCTGACTTTAATCCCACTTAACATTGAGCTCACTTCAGAAGCCACTGTCACTGCCTAGGAGACGTGCACGTAAATGCATGCATCATGCTCGATCTCAGCCTGTATATAAGCAATCCTTGCCTCCAGCTTCAGAGAGCAAAAGCCACCCTTTCGTGCATGTGATCTTGTTCAAAGTTCAGACAATGGCGACCGGATTATGCCATCTGATGAAACCACGGCGATTTGATCTTACCATGTCGAGGAGGACAAGAAGGGCAGCAAGCTCGGTTGCTGGTTGCCATCAAGATCAACACATGGAGGATTCCCAGCTGGATGCTGAGGTGAAGGTACTGTCAGAGTGTCTATGTGCATCTGATCAGGTGCAACCACAGTACTCTGATTGCACCCAGGAGCATGAGGAGGCATCACGCCAACCTGAAGATGCCGAGGAGGTCAAGATGCCACAGCAATCTGAAGATGCCGAGGAGCCCAAGGCGTTCCAACAATCTGAAGATACAGAGGAGCATACATCGCAGAAACACGTGAACGACGACGAGGAGAAGACACAGCAGCAGCAGCAGCAGCACCACTGTGAAGATAACTCACGCCGTCTTTCGCTGCAGGAGCTGATTGATGAGGCCAACAATGGCGAGAAAGACACCGCCGCCGGAAGCCAAGAAGAGAGCCCTGACGCTGCTGCCGTCCATGTAGCTGCAGAGTGTGTACCGAAGCAGCCTGAGCATGTGGCAGGCAGGAGGATGATCGGAATGATGCGCCGGTACGTGAAGGTCCGTTCCATCAAGCACAAGCGTGCAACCGAGAAGAATGTGGCGCCTGAGAGTTGATGATGCTGAACTATGGAGACCAACACGGTTTGGTTCATCGGAGCAAAATTTTACTATCCTTGGTTAATCTGGTGTGCCGTGTGCGGCACCTGGTGCAGTTGCTGTTTGGAAAAGAACGTGTTGCCCCTCGACGTCCTCTGAGCTGCTCCTGGGCGACTCAGAGGGCGACCCTCGTTGCCAAACCTTCCCTCCCCCAATCGTCACCCCTCCCCACCGCCGCCGTCGCACAGGTGCGACTGCGGCGGCGAGCCTTCAAGTTAGTGCTTCCTCCTCTTAATTCTTTTTCCCTTCCCTCCCTGTTCCTGTGGTTTGAGATGGCATGAGCTGCCGATAGTGACCAGAGCACGGGAAGGTCAAATCCGTCACGAGGAGGCTGGATCCGGTGGCTAAAAGCTATTGTAAAAATTGCATTGTAAGCAATATGATATATATATAAGATAATTCCAGATATATATAATAGCAAGCAAACAAAATTATCATGAAATAAATCTACTGACATGAATTCTTCTAATATAGTAACAGCAGTATTATAATTCATAATCAGCAAAGAAAATGACATAATAACATGCTGTAATTTATAACAATTATACAATAACGTAGCTTAGTTTTAAATGTTATAAATTGTTCTCAAATTTATGTCGGGTTGCTGAGAATAGCCTTCCAACAACACATACTATTATAGATGAAGCTATGACAGATTTAGTGATTGATTCATTGCTGAATAATTGATAAATAATCCAATTCAAAGGAAAATTAATACCGGAATCACAATTTTATCTCAGATTTCAGCAACAATGTATAACCAAGCTGCAGTGTACAGCAAACAGTATAGGACTACTACTTAATCAGTAAATAAATTACTGAACATAACATGTATACTAGTAGATTAGGTTATCCCAAATGAATTGAACGGATCAATACAAACCAGCAATATAATTCTCACTATTAAATGGAACTTAAACAACTATGCAGCATGCATATAATTAATGAACTGTCATAGCCAATCTCAATATAATCATCATCATCGAGCTAGTAAGAGCCCACACCCACATCTGGTGCTAGGTCCCCAAATCAAAGTGATTTCAGCCCTTTACTCAATCAAGAGTAAAGTCCTCAAAAATCACCTTAATTAGCCCCTAAGCAGTCAAATACAGAGGAGAATCAAAAAAATACTCACAGTGCGCTAATCACATTCAGTGAAGCAGTAGGCAAGGCATAAAGAACGCAGTCCCAAAGAACTATATTGTTGTCGCTATATCGTGAACAGTGGCAAATGTCCCGGAGATACAATACCGTCGATCTCAGTGCAGCAATCCAAGACCATAGAACCAAGATCCCGAAGCACGGCACACACAGCACAAGACCACAGCACCTAAGCCCTCGGCCAAGAGACCAAGCCGAAGTGGACAACGTCCAAATCCACCAATATCAGCCAGCCAAACCCAAGAAATCAACCCAACCTTATAAGATTAGGACTCCAGCAACTTCGAAGCTCAAGAATTAGAGGCAGGAACACCTCGAAAGGAGCCAAGAAGGTGTGAGAAACTAGGGTTTATCTCATCGAACTGACGGCGCAAAGAGGAGGAGCTTACTCGATTAATAGAGGGAAAGAGAGGATTGGCCAGCCGCTGCAATGGCAAGCGCGAGAATCGGCCTGGCTAGCATCTCTAGGCTCTCGACGTGTTTGTCGCTGCCTGGGTCAGTTGCCGCCGCCGCCATCTCTTGCGTGTGCGTGCACATGAACCAACAGCAGCGAAGGCATCCACAGCAAAGGTAGTAGCAGCTGCTGCCTTATCCTCTCCACATGGGCCTAAGGCCCATAGGCCTTTGTAACGGTACGGGCAAAAGCCCGACAAAAGCTCATAGTGGTGACCGGAGCCCGAGGAAGGTCAAATCTGTTATGAGGAGGTCGGATCCGGCGGCATGGAAGCTCCTATTGCTGACCAAAGCCCGGGGATAGTTGGATCCGTCGCGAGAAGGCTAGATCCAAGCCAGACCAACTGCGGAGGCAGCAACGCCTAGTGTTCTCCCTCCCCCTCCAAACATTCGGTGCCCGCGCTCAGGTGGAGGCATGGTTGGGTGGCTTAGAGGATCATGGTGGTGGTTAGAGCTCGAGGAAGCCTAGATCTGGGCTAGACCAGCTACGGTGGCAATGGCGTCCGGTGATCTCCCTCGCTCTCTACTCTTTTGCTACTTGTGCTCCGGTAGGGACGTGGCCCGGCGAATCTTGCATGGAGACGGCAAGGGAGAGCATCGCGGTGGTGCTGTTTGCTGCTCTGCTTTGTGTTGCTTCTAGAGGAAGAAGGGCAGCGGACCAGAGGTGAGGAAGCCGCTGTTTTCGGCGGTGCGAGGGAGACCCGGTTTCGACTAAGGAGGTGACCGCGAGGCGGTATCTGTCAGTGCTGCATAGAAGACTAGCACATGTCAACGGGGGTCGTGCAGGCGATGGCCGAAGGTGGAAGTGGCGTGGGCCGATGTGGGCTGTTGCGACCGTCAAGCGCACCAGCACTACTAGAAGACCCGCTCAAGCTCGCGGGAGGCCATGCAGGCGGACGGTCAGAGGTGAAGGTTCTATGGGTAGAGGTTGTCGGTGTAGAAGTTGGATGTGGTCAAGCGTTTGAGGTCCGAGGTGCGCCTCTAGGGTGTTGGCCGGAGTACCGCGGGACTAGCAGGCGACCGGTGGTGACTGGTTTCAAAGCGGTTGCGGTGGAGATGCCTTGTGTGGCCACATTTGGCGGCATAGGACACCAGTTTGTTAACAGAGACAGACGGTGTGCCCCATGTGGACGTTGACTGAAGTAGTGGCCAGTGACCAGATCCCAGATTTGATAGCGGCACAACCACACCAAGTTAGCGTTGTGTTCGGTTTTAGGCTGAGTTAGCGGCGTAGCGCCACGGTGTGTTTGGTGCAGTGTATCTTTTTTTCTATATTTTACTTCTTCTTTAATGGAATGGCAGACCTCCTGCTCTATTGCACAAAAAAAAGAAAAGAACGTGGTTTGTTGATGTGTATGGTTCGTAAACCAAATTAAGAACATGTAGCATAAATATCAGTGTTGACAAATCGGTTCTTATGTGTTAATGTGCAATACCTGTTTAGTAAAATCAGCCAAATCGAAACAAATTTCTTTAGGTTTACTTAACCAATATCCCAAACCCTAAAAAAAGGCAAAAAGGTTATCCAAATAAACTAGGTGCGAACAAACTAGCACAGTATCACTCTTGAATTTTCTGTCTTCTGTTCTGTTGCTATCAAATATGTGATGATCACTTGCATAAGCACAAACTGAAACACATTATAAGTGGAAGGGATGGTTTGCTTAAAAAAAAGTGAAAGGGATGGACGATCTCCTTAACAGTGACCACAATCCTAAAATGGCTAGCTTTCATATTTATTCAAGTACAGCGAGATCCACATTTATTGAAGTACATGTTTTCAGTTCAGAAAAGGCAAGCTACCAGAAATTTTTAAACCATCTTGCAGTACATCATCTGTTTTCTCAGGCATGATTTGGATTATTACCATGTTTTTTTGAACCAAAGATAACGCCATGTTCATACCTCCTGACCGGTAAACTTGTCCAAGTAGGACAGTATCTCAAAGCTCACTCTTTCAGCCTGCTCTTGCTGGAGGAAATGGTAACCTTCGATAATGATAACCTCAAGATCTGGAACAATGGACTTGAAATCCTCACTCTTGATGTATTGCCCGGTTTTGAAGGACTGCATACCGACATCCTTGTCAGCAGCAATGAACTTCACAGGCACTGTGATTTTTGCACCTTGCCAGGGTGCAGTAAGCCTCCAGTTCCTGTATTTTGTCATACATACATTACTACAAAGCTAAAACAAATAGAAGGCGTGCACAGCACAGAGGGTCAGCATTTACGTGTCCATCATGCGGTAGTAGTTGAGGGGTCCGGTGAACCCAGACTTCTGAAACTTTTCTGCATACTGGCCCAGCTCCTCCTCACTCATCCAGGGAAGTGGCGATGAAGGTGCTTCGAGGAAGTCTATGAATTCTACTCCAGGAGGAGCAGTCATGTGGTCTATTTCAATGGAGAAAAACTTCTTTAAGACAGTTGCAACATCATAGCGAGCGAATGTTCTTTCAGCTCTTCCAGGCTCCTGTCGACATGGATTTTCAGATAAGTTGGTCTGTTTCAGCATCAACAGAGTTATATATATATATATATATCATTACTACAAATGTAGCCTGTAGCTGCACCTATTTTTTGTGACATCTTGGACCTAAAATAACTAGTTTGGAACTAAGTCGAGAGTTTATGACCAAACAAAATATATGGAAATCTTTGGTCCTAATGTTTGTAGAAACAAACTTAAGCAGGTTCTTTCGGTTGCATTTTAGTCAAAAGGGGAAGCTAGAAAGTTTCCCAAGTGAAACTAAGCTTAGTGATTATGAAGAATCAAGAAAACCATTACATTCATTTATACTCTTAAACCAGGCATAGGCACGACATATACTCTTAGGTGGAAGCAAACCACTGATGCCTTTACTTCATCTCAACCATTGGATATAAAATGGATATCCTAAATCAAACGGCATAGCTTTTGTGCTACACTAATTTACTATAATGCTACAGTAAATCAAACGATGTAGGCGTTTGTGCCTTAACTTCCTCTGCTGTGATTTATTATAATGATATATGCAAAAGATTTTTGTAGTTTGTACAAATTCGCATAACTCCATACAGGAATGCCTGGTTCTACCGAGATTGGATTGGTGCAAGACGACTAGAACAATCCTATCATGAACAAAGTCGATGATCAGAGAACACTTCTATCTATGCCTCTTGGAAATAATTGCAAAGAACCTATAAAACAGGTTACTTGCAAGACGCAGAGTAGTTCTCCAATCTTCATTCGCTTCAAATCCTAGAATTAAATTAGAAGAGTTGTGTAAGTGACCACCTGGAATTGAGTAATGTAGAACCCCTCGCCGAACACCTCAAAGGACTCCGACACCGAGCGAGGTCCACGGGGGAAGAACGGCACCCCCAGGTTGACGACGGCGCGCACCAGGTCCGGCCGGAAGAGGCTAAGGTGCCACGCCACCAGCGCGCCCCAGTCGTGCCCCACCACGAACACCTGCAGGCGCACTACGCCTCACTCACGGGGGCCAAGAAATCCAAGATTTTGATGGTACGGCGAGAAAAGGCCCACCTTGGGGAGGCGGAGGTGGTCGAGGAGGCCGACGATGTCGCCGACGATGTGGAAGATGGTGTAGACGGCGGGGTCGGCGGGGGCGTCGGAGTCGCCGTACCCGCGAAGGTCCGGGGCGAGGGCGCGGTAGCCGCGCGCGGCGAGGGCGATCATCTGGTGGCGCCAGGAGAACCAGAGCTCCGGGAAGCCATGGATGAGGAGCACCGCCGGGCCGGCAGCGGGGCCCTGCTCGGCGACGTGGAGGGAGACGCCGTTGATGTCAGCGTTCCAGTGCCTTACCTCGCCTGCGCCGCTGGACGCCATGGTTGACTCTGTATCTGGTGGTTGGCACTCGGCAGTGTTCCTGTCTTCTCCCACTTTCTTCTCTACGTCGGTTTGGTGTGGCTGCTGACACTGCTCTGCTGCGAGCAGGGTTTGAAAAGCCGAACCGGATCCCGAAACCGCTGTCCCGGCGGAACGGTTTTTCAGAAAAAATCGCTAAAAATTATTTAAACCGATAAAAACCGTGCAAATTCAAAATTAAATGGGAGACAGGGCCAGGTGGTTTTCCAGCGGTTTTTGGGTAAAAATCCAAAAACCGCCGGGAAAACTGGAAACAGTGGAAAATGAAAAAAAAAAGGAAAATAGGTCTAAAATTTTTTTAAAAAATTGGAAAAAATCATAGATGGGTGAGATATATTTGTTTGTAATTTGTTTAATTATGGAAAAATTTTGGAACAACCTTTGATAAATATATGACATATTGAACATGTGAATATGAAGTCAATAATTTGAACGAGGTAGTTTCCAACAAAAATGTCAATACGAAGTCAATTTAAACATATGAATTTGGACATATCAATATAAAGTCATAATGTGATATGGATGGTAGTTTTCAACAAAAATTTTGGCATGACCTATGCTAATTACTTAAGAGTTGGAACATATCAACATTAAGTCAAATGCATACAAACATATATTGCATTGCATAAGGTCAAGGTCCATACATGTATTGCATTACAGTACAAGCACTCTCTCAATATATATATAGGACCAAATTAATTCGTACCAAAATATGGAGATGATTCCAATCACGGTGAATAATTTTGGAAAGCCTTACTACGCATTCCAGCCCATAGCATTCCTAGAATTTGTGAAGTGAGAATGGTTAGTATAGTACAAAATTTGTGAGACAAAACAAATTTGAATACAACACCTGTTGAAATCCTCAGTGCCGTACAGAATTAGTCCCTCTTGTTCTGCCAACTGCACTTTATATCCATGCCAAGACATGCCGGTCCACGCGCTCATTCGACTCCACTGATTCAAATGGTAGGTATATAATTCCCCTTCTACCCACTCATACACACATCGAGCACGGGGCTGTGGTGGTGCAATTGGCATGTTTGCATAGGAGGGGTAGCCGTAAGACTCAGATGTCGACGTGCTTGAGCTGTCCTGACGAGGGTCCACTGAAATGGAATGCCTTCTATGAGTATCTTGACCTGTCCAGGTCTCCCTCTGCGACGTAGGCATCCCATGATCTTGGTCCTATGTGGCCCATCGAAACTGGCTCTCCCCTGAAAAGCGTAGGGGAGACGGAGGCTGCTCAGTGTGTGCCCCAGTCTATCCTCCCTGTCCTCCACCATCGTCATCTCCGCCGCTCTCTGTGGAAGAGCTGTCGTTGGACTCTTGGTATGGTGGACTCCTGGCAGAATCATCTGTGCTTTCATCGCTGTCCACCTTGATGCTATCAGCCTTTTCCTTCCCCTTGACCTTGGGCTTTTTTGGGACCTTTGTAGCTAGTTGTTTTCTTTACTTTCTTTTTCCAATATGTGTATCTCCCATCGTTGTGAGTCTAATCTGCAATTTCGCAGCCTTGCCCTTTCCTTTCAATTGTGCAAGATCTCATGAATGTGTGACAAGCGGAGGATTGGACCGTCGTGTCATTGTCATCTTCGTCAAGCACCGGAGGGGCGTTCGGCGTACCATGCTCCATCCACTTTCTGATGGGGTTGTCATGGTCAGTCAAAGTAAGGTGGACAAAGTGGTCAATTGGATCCTCTTCAGGTTATGTCCACCCTGGCTGTGCCAGTCTAAGCCTAAGATTGTAATTCACGTAGACTAGCTTATGAAGCTTCTTATATGACAGCCTATTCCTTACTTTTGTATGGACGAAGGCAAAGGTGCTCCAGTTCCTTTCACACCCACTTGATGAGCATACTTGAGAGTTCAGTCGTCTAGCAATCTTGGTCAGTGTAGGTGTCTCGGTGCCAAACATTGCCCACCAGTGAGCTACAAGTTTTGTGAAGCACTCAATTAAATGGTTTACATATCTACTTAAATTGTGGCCAGTAGTATATAGAACTTACATGGATTTGTCCTCTCATCTCGTGCCATGCGCACAGCCAACGCGGAGGAGAAAGGACCACATTTATTGGAGAAGCTCTCGGTTTCGAAGAGCGCCGAAGCCGCGGTTTCAGTGTCGCACATCTTCTCGAGTGCATCGCGTAGGTCGCTCATCAAGTTCGGGGCAGTCCCAAACGTGTACGACACCAGAGGGTGAAGTAGGCAGCTGCACGAAGAAAAGAAGAGTTAGTTAACATGAAACAATAGTACGGAGTATTCAATTGAAAAGATGAGAAATGTACCGGCAGAGACGTAGGTGTCATGTACTATGTCTGCCATCCTAGGGTCTATCGCTCCCATCATCTTGTCAAACCGACCAGTGTCATTTGTAAGCAAGCTAGCATACTCCTGGCGCATATTTTGGTACCTCATTAAGACCTCGCAAAGAGTAGGAAGCTTGTCCTGGTCGGCGAACAGTAAGAAGCTGTACAGTGGCTGCACTTCCTTGCAAACATAAGCCATATTATTCCACCAATCGAGAGCCGCCATGCATTGGTGAGTGTACTCACCCTCTTCTGTCCTAATGAAGGAACTCCCTGAAAACACAGAAGATACCATCCATCATATGAGTGCTCACATGTTATAATCATGTATGGATTGAAATAATGAAAACACTCGAACCTAAAAACTCAGGAGACGCCATCCACTGCATGAACTTCTCCTTTCTCCTCAGGAAGCTGTCTAGGAACATGTAGTTTGTTCCAAATCGTGTAGCATTCCACTTCACTAGCTCCTCACCGATGGCATTTTTCATCATTGCATGCAACTTGTTTGAGTTGTAAAGCCATCTCGATATCTTTCTTGCACTCCGGATTACCTCCACATGATCTGACCATGATCCAACCTCTTTCAGCATAAAATTGATCGTGTGCGCCACGCAAGGCTGCCAAGCAATGTGTTTATGCTCTCTCACCAGCAGCTGACAAGCCTTCTTGTAGTTGCTCCCATTGTCCGTGACAACCTGTACCACGTTATCCGAACCAACGAAGTTGACTACTTCTTTAATCTCCTGAAATTCAAGTCATGTGTAGAGAATATTACAAACTGTGTACTTTATATTATTGTGAAAACGTAATATGCAAATATGTTACCTTCAACAAGTAGTTCGCACTCTGCGTGTTCCCTGTGGCATCTACGGACTTGTGGAAAAAAATCCTACCATTACAACATAGCATAAAATTAATTATGCTCATCCCTGTTGGACCCGTCCATGAATCACACATAATAGTCACCCCATAGTCCAACCACTCCCGTCGCCATTTCTCCAAGTCTTTCTTGATATCCCTCTCATTCTCGTCTAGGTACTTGCCATCAATGTCCCTCCCAGTGGGAGGGGTCACACCTTCACCTGCACAAAATTGCCTGTCTAAGTATGCATAGTTCACACACAATTACAAATTAAATTAATACAACAACCATACCTAGCTTCTGTGTTTCCTTGATGGCAGCCACAAAGTAAGAGTCATCAGCCCTCCTCCCAGGGATCCCGGACACGTGGTACAACTTGGACCACACACTCCCTAACATCTCCCTGGCCGCTTTGCCTGCTTTAGACCAAGGCCCCCTATCAATCCTCGTCTGGACCGGAGCTAACGCTTGAGACAGATGGTAATCAGGAGCTCGGCCGCTGAACCTCATTGAACTGGACCTACCCCCCAACCTGGAGGACCGCTGCTCTGACTGCGTGGCTCCACTGCCACCTCCGTGCTCGTACCTCTGCCCAGCCTGCGTCCTGAAATCCGCCTCCATGGTTGATTGCGCAGTTGCACGTCGGATCTGCTCCTCCTCATCTAGCCCTGCAGTGTATGCGTCACGCCAGTCCCCATGGCCTGCCGCCATGTCCTCTCGTCTAAACTGCTCCTGGACCCTCTCTCTCTCTTTCGGTCCTTGATCCTGTCCAATTCACGCTGAAAATACCGCTTCACATTGGGGGAAACAGAGTTGCAGCTAGCAACATCCTTCCCCCGCCCTGCCAGATGGTGCTTCAACCTGGATGCTCCCCCGCATTTCTTTGTTTTCCGACAGTAATTACATTTGAATCCTTTCCCTTCTGGAGTCCCATGGTTCCAGACCTCATCAACTGCCCTGTCCGACATCGCGTAGCAATTCTTGAAAACAACCACAACCACAATCACACGTAATTACATGGGTAAGTACCAATACATGTGCATGCTGAAATTTTTGAACCCTGCACAGATAATTACATAGCTAACTACATGGCTCAGTACATGGCTAACCGGCCCTGCACTCTGTTAGCATACTTCTTCAATGGAAGCACATCAAATGTATACCAACTAGTGGAAAATTTTTATGGAAAAACATAAGCAACTTCTACTAACAATGCAGCTGCCAGGGCTGAAATAAAGCACTAATAGCCCCCACAGAACTAATAGCCCAATAAGCAACTTCTACTAACAATGCAGGGGCATCTAACACATACTGCAATTAGAAACTTAAAAACGGCATCTAACACATATTCTAATTTCATCAATTAAACTACATGTGCAAGCTGAAATGAAGCACTCCATCCATACAAATTTTTCCAAACGCACAGATCTAGAGAGAGAGAGAGAGAGGGAGGGAACCGGCCGGCGGTTTCTCGCCTAGGAGGGGCGGTTTCGCGCCTGGATCCGCTGGCTTCTTCCTTCCACGGCGGCGGGCTCCGGTGGGTGAGCGGCGGGTCGGGGCGGGTGTGGAGAGGGGAACAAGATTATATGGTCACGGGCGCTGCTAGCAGCTGCTGCTGGCAGCACTAAAGCACAATAGTCACGGGTCTACTGTACAATGTACATGCAATAATGCATGTCAATCAACTTCACTCTCCTAAACACATTTAGGGGTCTTAATTTAAAATTTTGCTTCATACAAACCCTTCTAAAAACCATCTAGTTTTTTATAAGATTTTTTCTTAATTTTTTTAAAAAATCAAATTCAATCTCAAATTTTTGAATTTGCCCGGGCAAAAACCGGCGGTTTGAGAAACCGCCGGCCAGCGGTTCGGCGAGAAACCGCTGGTTTTTGTGGTTTTTCATTGGTTTTTCAAACCCTGGCTGCGAGATCAGTCCAAGAGGAGAGATGGCAGGCATGGAATGCGGACCAGACGGTGTAAAAAGATTTTTTTTTTCACAAAGAAAATGACATCAACACAATTGGAATAAAGTTCTAGGTTCAAGAAATGGGAATGCTAACCAAGCAGAATCCGAAGACTCACTTTACATAGAGGATCTGGATGGATCAGTTTCTTGTCCGATCAATGCATCGATTTTTTATAGCATTACTCCATTTTGTCGGAGATGTTAATCAGGCAGGTGCGTGCTACTACGGTTTGTAGAAGTGTTCATTTTTATCCACCTACATTTCATCACTAGGATCAGTGTAGCCTGCTGTTACAATTTGCAGATAAGCTTATAATCTAGTGGTAATAGTGCGGTTGTTTATTTTCATTTAACTAGATTCGATCTATAGAATCAGCGTAGCATGCTATATGTTTAAGTCTATGTACACCTAAGACGTAAAGGTCTAAACAAAGTTCTATTTCTAAAATAAAAAAAATTACGGTCTGTGCGCACACGATTTTTGCGGACGTCGATTTCACGTGTCTCCAGATTCGCGCGGCGGGATAGGCGTTCTCCGGTGATCGGTGTGATGGACGACAGATGGGTGTAGCGTTCATAGGCTTCCTAATTCATTTTTTTGAATCTGTCCAGTGAGCGAAGCACTTGTCAGGGGGTGTTCTTTTAGGCTTATGAGCTCTGACTTATCTGTCTTATTTTCAACTTCGAGAATTTTTCGAGGTGGCCTCAAGAGTCGGATGGGCATGAAATTTAGGATGTAGGGAGTTTTTAGACTCTCCTACGAGATAAAAATAAAACGGATTCAAAAAGTAATAAAAAAAGTCAGATTGATTGTGACTTATCTGACTAATATTGACTCATCTGACTTTTTCTATTACTTTTCGAATCCGTTTTATTTTTATCTCGTAGGCGAGTATAAAAGCTCTCTAAATCCTAAATTTCAAGGCCATCCGACTCTCGAGGCCACCTCGGGAAATTCTCGAAGTTGGAGATAAAACAGATAAGTCATATTAGATAAGCCCAAAAGAACAGGGACTCTGTGCCAAATGCAACTGGAACTGAAGGCATGAAGCATAAAGGTTAGCGGAGAGAAAGAGTAAAGGTGGATAAAGAGAGAGGAGAAAAATTAGCTTGATAAAGAGCCGCGTCTATGGGTTGAAGCTGTTCACAAAATCTCTTTATGTCATTTTCTTTTGCGCATTTTGACAAGGCTAGATTTTGGTTTTTTTGCTTTGTGTTTTTTTATTCGGGAAGAGATGGATAGATGCTACTTTTTTTTTTATGAAGAGTCAACTTCAATTTTTTTCTTTAAGCGGTTTGGTGATTTCTTATGGGTAAAAAAGGGTGAGATGAACCTGTTTATGTGGAGTTTACCTCTTTGGTTTATTTTTCTAGTTAGTCTAGATTTATTTTTTCATTTTCTATGGATGTGGAAATGTTGATTCTTTTCTGCTGAAAAAAATAGAAGATGGCACCAATATTTAGATGCTGTTTTTTTAAGGATAAACTTCAATTTGTTGGCGGTATGGTGATTTCTTAATGGTAAAAAAGAGCGAGAGATGAACCTGTTTATGTGGAATTTATTCTAAGGTTTTTTTCCAATTAGTTTAGATTTTTTTTCATTCTCTTTGATCGTGGAAATTTGATTCTTTTGTACTGGGAAAAAAACTACTACACATAAAAGATGACATCAATATTTCAATACATGTACATCAAAATGTTAGTGAATTTATATAAAATTGTCATTTGTCCTAGAATGCATTTATCTTTTGTTTTGGTTTGGTCACTCTAGGTTTAAGGTGCCATGCATAGCTTTGTTGTTGTTTGTCATTAAATCAATATTTCATATATTTTTAGAGTTCCCTAGAATAGAATATATTTTCTTTATCTTAGTTTTTTTTTAAAAAATCATCATTTCATTGTGTCATTTTCTATTGGTCTTTTAACTTTTTTTATCTGTTGATTTATGCCAGATATGTTGTTTTCTTGTTGATTATTTTTTAGGCTCTCGTTGAGACTTTAGTCGGCCTTTTTTGCTTTGGGCCTTACGTTTTTTAATACATATTTTGGCCTGGGGATGGAAATATACCAAAAATTGGTTGCTTTTTCATAGGAATGACATGCTTCCTCAAAATCACATGCCTATTGAGTAGAATGACAAATGATTGCGATGAGTAATAAAAACCAGGCAAATGCTTATAAGTAAGGCTGGAATTTTAGGCTCAGCAGCTTGGGCTCAACTCAGAATTTGGCTCGGACCCTGCTTGGCTCGTTTGCAAACGAGCCTAAGCCCGAGCACAATTTCTAGCTCGAGTCTAGTGTTGGCTCTCTCGTTTACGCTCCCAACGGCTCGTTAGGCCTAGGCAGCCTACTATCTCCAAAATCCACCCCTAGTGGGCCACAGCCCAACTACAAGTCTCCCAGACCATAAGTCCTACTCATGTCTAACCCTAACCTTCCTCTCACTTCCTCAACTCTCATACACAGCTGCTGCCTGCTCCTTTTCTCTCCCTCTCCCTCCTTCTCTCCTCCTCCTCACTAAGTGCCGCCGCCTCTCTCCTCCCACTCCTTCGCAAAGCCTCGCTGCCTACCTCCTCCCTCTACTTCCCAAGTGCCGCCACTTTCCTCCTCCCTCTCCTCCCACTCCTTCGCAAAGCCTCGCTACCTACCTCCCCCCTCTACTTCCCAAGTGCCGCCACTTCCCTCCTTCCTCTCCTCCCTAAGCCCCAAGACGAGCTCGTGCAATCGGGTTTGGCTAGGGTGACGGTAGCAGCTTCCAAGTCCGGCGGCCGTCTCCTCCTTCCAAGTCCGGTGGTGTCCATAGTTACCAGCGGCGACGCCCCACCTCCTACTCTCCTTCCAGATCCGGTGTTGCCCCCTCCCCATCTCTCGTCGATGCCTTCAGCCAATTGAGCACTGCCTTGAGGTATTCCGGTTGCTGTCGCCGCCTGCCTCGAGGTCCTCCACCGCTTGAGTGCCACCCCGAGGTTTCCTAGTTGTTGTCGACACTGTCCATCCTAGACTTTGCCATCAAGCCTCACAAGCTAGCCTGAGCTTTTGATGAGCCCGAGCCGAGCTAGCATCCTAGCTGGCCCATTTGATAGAGCCAACCCGAGCTAGCTGGATTCCTAAACAAGCTCGAGCCGAGCCAGGCCTAGCTCGTTTAGGCTCGACCCGGTTCCACCCCTATTTGCAAGCCACTCAAAGCCAAAGAAAATTAGGGTTGACTAGCCCAATGTTGCATGAGCAGGTTCCAAAAACCATGGCAAACCTCTGAACAGCTACTGTGCTGTTTGAAAAATCATGGTTCTGAATCTGATCGAATTTTAAAATTTAAATTCAAACATAGGAAAAATCAATTAAAAAATCTAAAAATAGTACAATTATGTTTGGATCTTTTGAGATCAATAAAATTTGAAAAGGGAAAACCTATTTTTCATGCTTATTTTGACCTTTCACGTGCATAAACATTTTAAAAATACTGAAAATTAGAAAACAAAATGTGATCTTTTACTTATATGTTAAATATCTTTCAAACTCCATATTCAACATGGTATGCACTATGGGTTGTTGCATGGTATATTGGTATGGCTATGTTGCATCTTGCATGGTATGGACTATTAAATCTTCCAAATTATATATTTTACTAATATAATTATTTCGCTTGTAGATTTAACATGGTATGCAGTATGCATTGTTGCATGTTACGAACTATGTTATGATTCTTTTCTAATTATTTTTAGAAAAAATGATTCTTTTTAAATTTTACTGATTTTCAATTAATTTTTGTATAATTTTCTAGATTTTATTATATTTATAATGAATTTTCAGGCCTTTTCTGCTTTTTTCTAAATTTTTATTGGTCTATCGCTAAAGTCATCTGATTTACCAAAAAAAACTACGCATAAACTGGCCAAGGCAAAATTCCATCGCTTTACTGTTAAAACTGACGAGATAGGTTACGAGATGAAAATCCAATCTTTATTCCATTTTTTGCACTACTTTTTTGTTTTTTTCGTGCAGTATACCGCAAAAACTAAAACCATGGCCATGGTTTTCTAAGCTGGTTCGGTAAGTGAAACCCTGGTTCGTAGAAAGACCATAATTGCTTATGTGCTTTTGTTGTTTTTTATTTTTCAGTTTTGTGTGCTTTTGTTGCCTTTTATCTAGTTCTATTTGGTTAATGGGGTTGAACTTGAGACCGGTTAAATGCGAGGGTTAAATGGTCCCCCATCTTTTTTTAAGCATTCAACTGACACAAACGAATTTGAAGCACAAAAGTTCAAAAACAATAAAGCCTAATCTTCTTCTCAAAAAAAAAAAGCCTGATCAATTTCGAAGCACATATACAAAATTACTACCATTTGTTTTGTTAATAGATCTAAAAAAGAAAGTTGTTAATTGGTTTGGCTTATCTGGGTTCGAGGGTTTCTCATAATATACGTACAACATCAATTTTTTTTTTTTGAAAGGTATAAAGATCAAAATTTGACTTATCTTATTTGCTTATCTTCTTATTTTCTTATAATCTAAACTTTGATAGTTTTCCGAGATACTTAGAAAAGTCTAGCCTACTTCATTTTACTTGTTTCTTAGAGCCTTGAGGCGTGGTTTCGAGACAGGAAAAAAAGGGGCTTCACAAACTAAAGTGTTTGGTTTTTCGATTCGGAGATATGTAGATAAGTAAATAAACTGAAGAGTAAATCAATTGGTTAATCAGGTGCAGTTTATGTTTAAAAAAGATTTGTGGTGTTGATGATGTGTACGGTTGAGTTGTTACATGTAAACCAAGTTAAGAACATGCAACACAAATGTAAATGTCGATAAATCAGTTCTTATGTGTTAATATGCAATACGTGCATGGTAAAACCAACCAAATTGAAACAAATTTGCCTATGATGATTTTTTTTATCAATATTACAAACCTGTAAAAAAAAGGACAAACCAAGTTATCCAAATAAACCAAGTGCCAACAAACTATCACAGCAACACTTGAATTTCCCGTCTTTTGTTTTGTTGCTATCAATTATATGACCACTTGCATAAGCACAAACTGAATGCATGAGAAGTGAAAGGGATGATTGTCTGATTGATCTCCTTAACAGACAATAGTGACCTAATGAAACCTCTAAAATGGTTACCTTTCAGATTTATTTATGCACAGAGGTACAACAAGCTTTAGTTTTCGGTTCAGGAAAATAAAACTTACAGAAATCTTAAACATGTAGCGGTACATTATCTGTTTTATAATTAGGTATGATTTGGATTAGAAAAAATATTGTTTTGGTCCTGAACCATGGTACTCGGCCAATTTTAGTATCTAAACTCTGAAATATGGTTAACTCGGTCCTCGAAATATCAAAACCGGATACAAATGGTCTCCTGACTACTCAAAGGGTGGTTTAGCTAGTCAAAGTGGTTTGACCAAAGTGTTACATGTTTTTTTATATAAAATTATTTCACAAAAACAAAATTGAATTGTATTTTTGATTTCCTAATTATTTTAGAAGCTCACAGAAAAAATCCCTATTTTACCGCAATGTATCAATTTTTAACAATTTTTCTAGCATTTTATAATGGTCTTAAAAATAGGACAAAATGCTAAACAATTGTGTGAAGTTCAAAAAGTTATGTGAAAATTTCTATGAAATTAGGTAATCATAGAAACTCAAATGTATGGTTTAATTTGGATTTCGTGAAATACTTTTATGTAAAAATATATATAACACTTTGGTTAAACCACCTTTGACCGATCAGATCAAAACTGCCATCGACTCGGTCAAGGGACCATTTATTCTTGGTTTGACATTTCAAGGACCGAGCTAATCCAATTTTGGAGTTTGGGGACCAAAATGGGGTAAGGTCCATAGTTTAGGTAACAAAATAGTACCTTTTCCTCTGGATTAACACCATGCTCATGACTCCTTACTTGTAAACTTGTCGAAGTAGGACAATATCTCAGAGCTTGCTCTTTCGGCCTGCTCTTGCTGGAGGTAATGGTGACCTTCGATGATGGCAACCTCAAGATCTGGAACATTGGACTCGAAAGCCCCGCTCTTGATGTAGTGCTCAGTTCCAAAGGACTGCATACCGGTGTCCTTGTCACCAGCAATGAACTTCACTGGAACTGCGATCTTTGCACCTTGCCAGGGTGCAGTAAGCCTCCAGTTCCTGCATTTGTCAGACATTACTGTAGAGCTGAAACAAATAGAAGGTGTTGCAGAACAAAAGGTCAGAATTTACGTGTCCATCATGCGGTAGTAGTTGAGGGGCCCTGTAAACCCAGACTTCTGAAACTTTGCTGCATATTGGCCCAGCTCTTCCTCACTCATCCAGGGAAGCGGTGATGAAGGTGCTTCGAGGAAGTCTATGAACTCTACTCCAGGAGGAGCAGTAAGGTCATCTATTTCAATGGAGAAGAACTTCTTCAGGACAGTTGCGACATCATGGCAAGCGAATGCCCTTTCAGCCCTTCCAGGCTCCTGTAGGTATGGATTTTCAGATAAGTTTGCGTGTTTTGAAATCTACAGATCACAAAATTTAAATTTAATAACAACTTAAAAACATAAATTGACACACTACTGCTACAAACTGAAATTACTAGTTTGGAGCAAAGTATGAGTTTATGATGAAATCTTTGGTCCTAATGTTTGTAAGAAAGGAAAAAAAAATGATCTTTTGGTTGCATTACAAGAAGTCAAAACACAGGCTAGAATGTTCCCCAGGTGAATCCGAGCTAAGCAATTACGAAGAATAAAGCAACCCTTACATTTGTTTATACTCTTATATACCGCATCCATTTCTCATATTTAATGGGAAAAAAAATCTGATGTGAGCTTCTTGAATTGACTTATAACACGAAAGTTTCTACCAAGACTGTAACGAAGATTCCGAGCTAAGCAATTACGAAGCATCAGCTTATCGCATAACTCCACACAGTAACGCCTGATTCTACCAAGACCGGATTGGTGCAAGACAATGTCAGAACAATCGCCATTCACTACAAAAAAAAAACTTCAAATCCAATATAACAGGCTACTGGCAGGATGCAGAGTGCCATTCTAATATTCATTCGCTTCAAATTCTAATATTAAAATAGAAGAGCTGGAACTGTCATCAGTGACCACCTGAAACTGCTTAATGTAGAACCCCTCGCCGAGCGCCGCAAATGATTCCGCCACCGAGCGAGGTCCACGGGGGAAGAACGGCACTCCCATGGTGACGACGGCGCGCACCAGGTCCGGCCGGAAGAGGCTAAGGTGCCACGCCACCTGCGCGCCCCAGTCGTGCCCCACCACGAACACCTGCGCGAGGTGCAACACGCCTCACACACGGCGGCCAAGAAATCCAAGAATTTGATGGTACGGCAGGCAAAGGCCGCACCTTGGGGAGGCAGAGGTGGTCGATGAGGGCGACGATGTCGCCGACGATGTGGAAGATGGTGTATGCGGCTGGGTCGGCGGGGGCGTCGGAGTCGCCGTAGCCGCGAAGGTCCGGGGCGAGGGCACGGAAGCCGCGGGCGGCGAGGGCGGCCATCTGGTGGCGCCACGAGAACCAGAGCTCCGGGAAGCCGTGGATGAGGAGCACCGCCGGGCCGGCAGCGGGGCCCTGCTCGGCGACGTGGAGCGAGACGCCGTTGACGTCAGCGTTCCAGTGCCTGACCTCGCCTGCGCCACTGGCCGCCATGGTTGACTCTCTGTATCTGATCGCGTGCTCGTCTTGTCCCATATTGGGGAGATTTTATCATTCGCCGCTGCCAAAGACGTGCAATTGCAGTGCCAAATAATTAATCGTGGTTGTTTAGAGTGGCAAATCATCCATTATTAGAGCGTTCACAATGCACCGTTACTATAAATCGTTGCAACATGTGTCATGTCATCTAAGAATAAAGATCTAAAGCGATGAGACACAATCATGAATCTTGAGATAGTTTCTTATATTTATTAGTACCGCTTCTTGATTGGTTGGAAAGTTATGAAAAGAAACAGTGACAACCACAGTGGGTTGCTAAGTCGTTACTAGTGTCTCGATTGATGTGAAGTAACGATTGCTTATTGTTACTTAAACAAGCAACGATAGGCTTCTCTCTCCTCATTAAATACTTGCCATGTCACTCTTTTTTTCCTACGTGGCAGACTAAGCAACGATTATAGTAACAGCACTGTGAACGCTCTTAAGTGAAGGAATGACATAAAGAGCATTAAAGAGAAAATTTCCTGTGAGCCACTATCTAAAAACATCCATATCAGCTACTGTCGGCCCCGGTTACCGGAACCTCGGTGCACCTATGCTAGCCCAGGATCTTGTCTTGCTAGCACGACACCTTTTACAAAATGTTGGAATGTTCTCATACCTACGATAAAAATTATTAATATAATAGAGTTCAATTACAACATGGCTAGTTTTTGTAGGTCGAAAAGGCCAAATCTACAAAACAAAATTGAACTCTTACCAGAGTTTAGCATAGCGGAAACAATAAGAAAAGTAGGGTCTCAAGGCTGTGCCCAACCCAATCAGGCAAGCGACTGGAGTCCCGCCTAGCCCTTGGCCTATACGTCATTCTTTCGGCTCTTCTTCTCCTTGTCGATGTCTTCCGGACCAAGTTCCACCTTGATGCCACCTAAAAAGGTGAGTGGGTGCGAGTGTGAGCGCGCAATCAAACCGCGCTCGTGAACCAAGACCCCACCTATTGCTAAACAATGATGCAAGACTTTATGGTGGAGGTTAGGTTCACATGTTTGTTTAAAATCAAATATGCTTATTTTTAAGTTAAGAACTCGAGATTTAGCCTTTTCATAAAACAAAAACGTACTGGGCTATATATGCCGATTCTTTATAACACCGGGGGTTTACAGTGGCGACACCGTATCCTTAGCCAAGGAATACGTGTCCCACGTGGCAGATCCATACCACAGTCATGGTCATGGTCTCCACAAATGGCAGACTAGCTCCCATCGCCATGGCAAGCTATCTCCAACGGTATGGCGAACCCGTGCCCATACAACAACTGGCGCACGTTTCCCATCTTCTGGCGAACCCGTGCCCATACTACAACTGGCGCACGTTTCCCAGGCTCTGGCGAACCCGTGCCCATACAACAACTAGCACACGTTTCCCAGCTTCTGGCGGACCCGTGCCCATACAACAACTGGCACACGTTCCCCAGGTAAGTGGCGGTAGACTCACCCTCTTAGCCAAGAGGCGTGATCCCCTTGAGCTCAACAAAGGCTAGGATCCTCAGATCCTAATCTCAATCAGAAAGATTAAATGATTATTGACTTATTTCACACTCGGGCATAACTGGCACCCGAATGCATGGACTATCTCTTTAGCTTATCGAGTGTAGGAATATTCGGAACAGGGCATAACACATCACCACAAGTATGTACTCGGGATACGCACGTACTGACTAGACTATCCAACAAGGGAACCATCACGCTACAATGTCGTAGTCTTGATCAGAGGCGATATGGTACATCTTTGCTACACTATGCTTTACCAGCAATCGTGAGCAAAGAGACTAAACCCTGTCGTGATACATATCATGGTAATGATGGGACTGTACCATTGAGGTACCTACTCCGCATACGGCATTTGTCTGGGCCAAGTTGCACCATTGATAGCGGCTATGCCGTTGCAATTGCACCGTTGATAGCGTGCTATATCGTTGCATTGCACCGTTGATAGCGGGCTATACCGTTACAAAGGTTGACCCGTCATCCTAGTACCGTATCGTTGACAGCCAAGGTCAAACCCATGGACTCTAGACTTAAAACATGTCTAAGCCAATTCAAAGACTTATTAGTCAAGGAGTTTAACCTCTATACCTTAGGTTATCAAAGGATAGGATAAGGAAATTATATCAAGGAGAGGTTTGTGTTTATCAACACTATAAAACAAGTGGATTAACTAGACCAGCTCTAGTAGCTCTTGATACCAACATATTATATTTGGAAAATCTTATTGCATGCAATCTAATATATTAAAACCAACATAATTTAAGTAAAACTGGGTAAAGAAGAATGAATTAGAGGTATTGGCTCGCCTGGACCGAGCGTGTCGATTGTCTTGTCGTCGATTCTCAAGTTGTCCTTCTGTGTCTCCCGGATCTATCACTAAAATCAAGCAGCATCGATAAAGACACAGAATATAATAAATGTATGATAAATGAGATGCACGAGGTTGAGGGTGGTACTATTTACTGAGGCTACGGTATGGTCTTCTTTTAAGTAAGTTTCTTATCGAGGAAGTTCCATGAGTTATCGATAAGAAACCTTACTTATAAAGATCGCATGTGGGGGTTATATATGAATATATTCTTATGAATTCTACCCATATATTATAGCCCAAATTATAGTACATTATATTTAGGAAAACACGTCATGTATTACTTATGTAAATGAAATCATATTTCCCCTTCAGTCAACTCGTTTACCGCTGCTTTTATAATCCCTCGTATGCCACTGCACTTTTCTTTCTTCTTTCTCTTTCATTGATAGGTAGGACCCACGCATCGCCCACCATTTCCCCTTCTTCTCTTCTTCCTTTTCTTCTTACACATAACCCAAATTTCAAGCACGAGAGAGAGAGTGAGTGAGTGAGTGAGAGAGATGGCAGAGGAGGGTGCTGGCCGATCGGACTGCCAGCACAACCATCGCGCCAGCCCAGCTCAATGCAAGCACCTCCATTTTTCCCCCCACACAAAACACTAGCTGCCCCACTTGCCCCAACCGGCCTAGGAGGTGGCATTGATGGCGTTGACCAACCCTGCGATGGAGCAATGACAAGCACGGGTGATAGCAACCAGCAGCAAAGACCACACGGCCACCCCGTCGTGCCCACCCCAACAAGGTGCGGGCGGAGAAGATCCCAGCGGCGACCTCCTCCTTCTCCTCCTCCTCAATCTATCTCTCTCTCCCTAGGGCTTGCAGAAGGGGAAGAGGAGGCCGAATCGGCTTGGCCACCGGGATCACCGTCCTGTGCTGGCACCAACGCCGCCTCCCTCTTCCTTTCCCTCTCCTATCCCACATATCTCTTTCTCTCTTTGATGTGAGGGCCCCATGTGCCAGTCACATAAGGAATCGAGGCAGTTTAGGCAGACAAGCTGGCCCGTGTGTCAGTGGCATATGAGGGATTACAAAAGCAGGGGTGCTTCGGACATTATGGAGGGCTTTCTCACAGAGTAATCTAACGGACCTAACGGTAATGGTATATAAGGTATCGACGACCAAATGCGATAGCATGTAGAGATCCATGCTTAAGTGACGATAGTTACGGGATTTGATATTTTTGTAGTGGCATAAAAAAATTGCCCTGCAGACCAGACAATGTCCCTGTCCCTAAAAAGTTTAACAGACCATAAAAAGTTCTTTTAAAAGAAAACGTCAACAGAATTGAATTGAGGTTTTCTTTTTTATATGAGAGCCACCTATAATGTACCTTCTGGTGCAATTATCACGAGGAAGATGGAACCCTTTGTTAGTGGAAGTATGATAAACGCAAAGGAAGATGGCAATTTCTTTTGGAAATATGGTAGTTGCAGGATTAGATAGCTACTCCCTCCATTCACAAATATTTGATGTTTTTGACTTTGCATTGTCTCCAAGATGCGACTTTGACCACTAATTACTATTGTAATTTGTTTTAAAACCCAACTACAATTATAGTGTTACTAAAATACGTTTTGAGATGTATTTACACATATAAGTTTTATGTACACAATGTAATTATTCAAAAAACTATGTGTGACTCAAGTTTTGAAACTTTGACTGATGTGTATCTCAAACATCAACTGTTTATGATCGGAGAGAGTATTTTTTAATAAGAGCTGCTACAAATCGAACGTCCAATTGAAAATAAAAATATCAGATACTCGTCCAAACAAAAGAAATGAATTGTCGAAATAAAACTAAATAACTTGTGAAAAAATAATGCTTCTGCAATACCCATCTTGATAGAAGGAGCGAAAGCTGAGCTTAGCGACCTTCGGTTACCTCTCCTCCCTTCTAGGTGGCCTTCCCGCCTTTCTTCTCTATCGGCGCCAATGCTGCTGCAATGACGATCTGTTGGGGGAGCGATCCGACCCGTATGAGACCAGTGAAGTACAGTTGAAACATTTCTTTTTAAAAATTTATGGAAAATGAACAATGTTTCGAACATGTTTCAACCGATTATGGAAAATGTTTCAACAATAGTTCGAAGATGTTTCAATCTTATATGAGCAATGTTTCACCAAATTGCAAAAAAATGTTGTAGATATTTTTTGCACAATGTTTCAGACGTACATAAAAAAATGTTGTAGGTTGGATCCACGGTGCATCGTCCCCACACAGCTCCTCTACCACAGCTGACCTTGCTAGTCATCACGTGCACGACCACTACCACGTCGTCGTTGCCCCCCTCCAGCTCGGAGACGACATGGCACCATGGAGGAGGTTGAAGATGGTGCGGCTCAGAGACGGAGCGGCAACCAGGGATTGGCCAACAATAGCTCAGGGATAGGGTGGAGCGGTAGCTGTCTCCATAAGGTCATTGTCGGAGCCGTCACCATCGAAGTTGTTATCATAGTTGGACATGGCATGAAAAAGGAGGGGCTAAGGCCATCTCCAACGGTTGCCCCATTAGCCCTTACCCCATCACTATTCATCTATAGTGTTGGAGCATTGCCCCATACCTATTTATCTTCTCACTCTCTGTATTCACTGTTCACTGTCCCATCACTATTCACCTTCTAAGCAGTGTGCCCCAATTCCATTGCTACAGTGGATGAGGCACCTCAAAATGGAGCACTGCTGAAGATGCCCTAAGGGAGGGAATAAGATGAGAAGGACCACAGTGGTGGCGAGTGGTCACAAGCAGCTAGCCGATGTGTATGCGCCTGATGCGCGTAGAAGAGAGAGGAGGATAGACATTGAGATGGAGGTAAAGGTGGGATAGAGCAAGCTATGGTGGTGTATTGGTGGAGAGAGATGAAGGCTAGGAGGAGATGGGGAATGGATAAGAGGAAGAGGGAGGTTGGAGTAGGAGGTCTAATTTGTATATGTCAATTACTGTCGTCGCGCATAGGTTTTTTTTTTAAAAAAAAAACAAAACCAGGTTAAAAATGCTTCCTGAAGTACAAAAATCATCCCGAAATAGTTCTTTGGACAACAACTCAAGTAGTATATCATTGACCTAGTTTTTGCAAAAAAAATGTTATACAAAATAAAAATAAATTGTATATTTGAGTTCCTTGCAATAATATGAGCTCATGGAAAAATTTTATAAATGGGCAGCATTTTATCCTTTTTTGCAAACTACTAGAAAATGCTAGATAACTTTAGAAAATGATATGAAATATTTGAAAATTTTTATGAGCTTATAAAATTGCCGGGAACTAAAATCTGCAATTTAGTTTGGATTCTAGATAGGTGAAATATATGGAAAAAAACTAGGTCAACACATAAGTTACTTCGATCAAAACCACTATTTGATCAGTCAAAGAACGATTATGCATGGCTTTGACATGAATAAATTGCACCCTAGATACATGAAGTTGTCCCGAGTTTTCGCCTAGGTTCAAAATTTGGAAACCGTGTATTTCTGTATATGAAGTTGTGTTTGTTTTGATTAGGTCCAAAGTGGTATGCAGAGGGAGATTTGGTGATGTGGACTACCAAATCACTTGCACACGTGGCCATTTTTGCCAAAAACCCCTCCTATTCTACTTTCTTCTCCCCCACTCCCTCTTCTTCTTTCTCTTGAAGGGGAATCGGTTGGCTACGCTAGAGCAATTTCGAAAATTATACTATGATCACCCAGAATATCATGTGAGTAGAAGATCATGGATCGTTAGTATTGGTGTGCAGCCGCAGCAGAAGAAGAGTTGAAGTAGCTGGTTCCAACGATGCACGTGTCGAGATATTGGAAGTAGTCATTCACGCTGAGCCGAACGCTTCCTTCTCACCGATCACCACCACAATAACATCGCACGTACTGTCGTAGAGGAAGTAGTCAATCTCGTCGATCTTCTCTTTCTCATCGTCGATCAGTACCGCAACAACCATAGTAGCGCATCTACGGTATCCACACATCTAGGGCAAAACGTAGTGTGCCGGTGTGTTAGCACCGCCGTGCGTGGCTAGGGTTTGTAGAAGGTCGGTGGCGCGACAACTAGGTTTTTCTGGTGGTGAACTCATCTTGGCATAGCTGTACCATCCTACACCTCCCCTTATATAGAGCACACTAATGATGTTCTATGCCAGAGGCCCATCAAGACTCTAATACTCCATGGATCTGTATTCATAACCTACTAATAGATCCAATCCATTAGGTATATTTCAACCCATTAAATGTGTGACCCGTTAGGTTTATGCGCAGGCAGTCGTGGCCTCAAAAACCCTTTTTCCAAACCACAAGTAAATAGCGGTTCCTAGGAGGACATATTGATCCCTGAATGCACAGAATGATCGTATCGGTTGAATTTTGATATACTTACATTACCGATCCCTTTGCTACACGATAACAGTCAAGCTTAAGGGGAAATGCGTGTCACCCTTGTGAAAGCTCGACCATTCGCTCGATCTTGTGGTAGATGTCTAAACCATGATTAACTCTTTAATCATATTGACATGACCATACACTTTCTAATCCAACCACATTGAGGAGCCCACAAATATCTCTCCTATTATCGAGGAGGGGAAAATTCTATCTTGATCGCACATACCCTACGCCTTATTTTATAGCATACCCAAAAGCTATCTTTATAACTATCCAGTTACGGTGTAGCAGTTGATAACCCAAAGTATATAACTACATATGTTCGGACTTAAATGACAATATCAGTTCTAAGAATCATATAGGTATACCACTCAAGACAACAAACTGATGTCACTTGTGAGATAAAAATCCCAGCAGTGTATCAGGGTGGGTCTATCCAATATTATGTTATCTAATATGTGTCTACATTATTAATTTGATATCTCTATATCTATGGTATGTGAAACATTACTACCAATCAATACATGTGCCAGTCAAATCATTATTATCATGTATAACGATACGAGACCAAAGATCATTTAAAATAATATCATATAAATAATATGTCTCACAACCAAGTCATAGTCGATGAACAATGCAAATGATATTTATTCATGAAACTGGTAATATCCAAGAGTATATAAACATAGATGTGATACAATTATCTTCATGATCGACTCTAAGACATACCACTAATGCCTCTTTCTCCTCTCTCTCTCTTCCCAACGACCCAAGCTCTGGCCTTAGCTCCGGTGGCCCTAGTTTTGGCCGCACGGCGTCCCAACACTGGCCCTGCCTTGTTAGTTGCCATGTCGTCCTCCTCCCCTAGGCCTCAACCCTCCCCCTCTTTTCCTAGTTCTGGCAGCCATGCCACGCTTGCTCAACACCGATGAGGACGACGCTAACAAGGCCAAGACGGGGAAGGGTGACCCTAGTGAGGTCAGGACAAGGCAGGGTGACAATTGTTATCGCTCACCCGGCTAAGCGGTGATGATGGCTTGCAGGGAGAGAGGAGGAAGTGAGCAGGGCAACCAACAGTGGTGGCTTCCGTGGGCATGCCACCATCTACTTCTATTGGCATGCCGTCCCAATCCACTGCCGACCAAGCTCGCCGTCATCGCCACCACCCTTGGGCCTCCCTCTTCCTTCTCCACCCTCCGCTGACCGGAGCGTTGTCACAATGTAGCCCTAGCATCGTCGCAGCCCTGCTACTCCACTACCATCACTCCAGCTTGCCGAAGCTCCACCACCGTTTGCTGCACCACCACAACCAGCGGAGCCGATGCTAGCAGCGCCATCTCCCCACCGTTGATCATCAGAGTCGAGTCAAAGCCCGAGCACCCAACCCTATTCCTCTGCTATGTCGAGAGAGAAGGGGAGGAAGAAGAGAGAGAAAAAGAGGAAGGAGGAAGAAGAGGGCCACATGTGTGGGTGACATGGCAGTCCACGTCATCAAACTGCCCTCAGCATATCACTTTGGACCTAGTTGAAACAAAAACCTAACTTCGTGCACATAAATAAACAGTTTTCTGAATTTTGGACCTAAGCGAAAACTCAGGACAACTTCATGTATCAGCAATGCAATTTACACTTTTCACATCTTAGGACCATCTTGAGTAAATTGCACTACATGTCCTTGAAAGTTGTCCTACGTTTTCTTTTAGGTCTAAAACTAGATATTTGGGTACACGAATTTCTGTTACCGTTTCAATGAGATCTAAAGTGGTATGGAGAGGGTGGTTTGATGATATGGGTTCCTTAGTCAGCATAGCACGTGGCCACAAATGCCTATGTGTCATCCTAAATTCACAAAAAATTGAATTCAAATTCAAAATTCATAAAAAATCAACAATTTATAAAAATTCCTTAAATTCGTTTAAAAATACTAAAACTTGTAAAAATAAAAAACCTTAAATTCGTAAACAAAACCTTAAAAAATTCTCAAATTCAAAAAGTTTAAAAAATCTACAATTCTAAAAAAAGAAAATCCTAAAATTCGTTAATATCTTAAAAATCCTTAAAAAAAACTTAGAATGCAAGAATTTTCTAAACAAATTTTATAATTTTGCATAGTTTTTTACGGATTTGAGTTTGACTACAAACTCGAGGATGCTGGGAATGATCTCTTTTCAGGGAATCACTCTGGTGGAGAGACCTTCCTCCTTTTCCTGAATCTAGGAGAGAGGCAAAAGAGAAGTCTAGAGAAACCTCAACTCTTTTAGGGAAAGGAGAGAGATCGAATGCGAGATGTTCCGATTTTTAGGATTTTCTAATTTTTTTACAAATTTTAGATTCTCTTTTTTTAATTTTGGAATTTTTAAGTTTTTTTAACAGATTCATGATTTTTAAAGAATTTTAAGGCTTTTTTAGATTTTTTTTAAGAAATTTCTTGTAAATTTTTAATTTGAATTCAATTTTTTATGGATTTAGGATGACATGTGGTAATATATTATGCTGACTAGGCAACCCATGTTATCAAGACCACCATCTCTGTACTATTTTGGACTTAATTGAAACTGTAAAGCAACTTCATGTACCTAAATATCCGATTTTAGAAGTTTTGGGCTTTGGCGAAAACATGGGACAATTTTAAGAACTTGCGATGCAATTAACTCGACCATATTTATCCAGTTTTGCATCTTAAGAGAAAAAAAAATGTTGATGTCAGGGACAGCTATAGACTTCCCCCCTTTGTTAAGAGAAATGGAAATGGTGGCTCTGCAAAAAGGATCTGGATGGATCAGTTTCTTGTCCGCTCATTGCACATTTCATGTGGGTGAGGACACATTCGATCTACGCCTGATACAACAGTCTCCGATCTTCAGAAAGAACTTCAGTTATACGTGCTATATCTTGAGTCTAGACAGACGCACTCGCACATTTCACTCTGATTTCAACAAATTCGTAAGCTGGCAGACTGGAGGAGAAACCGACCAAATCCATCAGTGTTCAGCAGACAAATAAACGGTGTGAGACACTAGCACTGCTACGATCTCAGCATATTCAAAAGCACAGAGATAGCACGATAAATAAGGCAAATCATAGTTAAATCTGCATTTCTTTTTGGCTCGCATGAGCGAATGGCCGTGGTACACTCTTGCTTATTCTGTATATATCATTGATGGCAATAATATATTCACGGACTCGACACATGTGTGCAACTAATGTACAAATAACCACAGCATGTTAAGGTTCGCGGTCCAATAGAGGGGTGCTTGAAAGTAAGCCTAAAACATCTCATCGCCCCTTGGAAGAGATTTGACAGTAAGAAACAATGGCTGGCGAGTAAGGGGTGGCCAGAACAGCGAACCAATGCTTGTTACACTTTATCATCATGGAACCACCATCTGGTCTCCTTTGGTGACCTCCCGTTGCGGCAGTTCCTAACATAGCGGTCGTTATCCGCTGGACGTTGCTGCAGCCAATACTGTAGCTAGTTAGATAAAAAATATGTATGATGATTTCTTTTAAAAAATGTCAAGTGAACTGCTAGGTTTATGACCTTTGCTGGCGAGCTAGACAACATGGACAAAATGCTGATACAGACTGAACTCACAGTCATGGCTGGTGACCATGAATCATACAATATATCTGCACAAGAGAGATGCAGCAACAGCTGTCATTATATTATGCAAAGCAAGCAGCAAAACCGTAGCCCATACACCTCAACGATCCACCGACACTATTTCTTCTCAATGCAAAATCACAGAAAAATCAAAATAGCAGTAGTAATAAAAGGTTAACAAGTGCATCTCTTTTCGTAGAAAGAACTTCAGACAATAAAAGAACAAGGCAAATTGCTCAAAAGATGAAAGTTAGGTTAATAGCTTCCTTTTAGGCATATATTTGGTTTTCTAACCTCGCAGGATCAAGTGATAATTCATCTTACTGATTTCAACGAGGAGGTGCAAGAATGACAAATAATGAGAGTACATGGATGTCTTTATAAGCATTTTTCAGCTAAAATGAAATTCAGTCAGTGGCCTAGTTACCTAAATTACGTTCTCGACAGAGTACGATCAGTACTACATACCTCCACAGCCATTGTGTTAATGATTCACTTCATAATTAGCACTAAAACAACCAAATAACATTAAAAGAATTATCTGGGTCGATAGCCACCTATACATCGGATTAATGTAAATCCTTAAAAAGATCTTATCTTGACAAACAGATGCTCCACGCATTTCTAACCATCCCCATCGTAATTTGTGTGGAGTGGGGACTGCATAAATTTTAAGCATGTCTTCTCAATTTGGACTAATTTGCTTTAACAAAAACAACAAAACTAAAAATTCGGAGTAATTTAACCCTTGCATAAGGGTGAGCAAGTAGTAAAGGGCCAAGCAGATCAAGGAATCAAGAAACGTGTTAAGTGAAGCTATCCACAGCACAAGTCACTTTGTCTCTACTCTGGGCTAGTTACAGTGTTAGTGTACCACAAAAAAAAGCAAGTTGATTTGGCCCTGTGGTGCAAGGTTTAAATTTTAGACATTCCACAAATAATAATGTAAATTTTGTAATTTCACACACATCACCAAGTCAAAAGGTTACACAATAGAATAAAGGGTTAAAATCACCTATACTTGTTTCATTAGCAAAATGACCACAATGACTCAAGAATAAAGTGGCAACTCAGTGTGGGAAGATGCTTCTTGTTGGTTATAAAAAAAGTCAAGAGATTCCATTCACATTGGGGTGGGTTTGAAATTTTGGGGCGTATTTGGATGGATTGAATCTAGGAGTTTTCTAGAGAGTAGTAGCTCAGGGTATGAAGGCCATAATTCTTGCAAAAAGAAAATAACTATTAGAAGTAGTAGCCACAATTGGAATGGAAAAGTAGACAAGGACGAGAGTATCAACTGTGGGATGCAGTGAAAATGAATGGTGTAACATTGATGGGTGCAATGATGGAATAAATGAAGAATTTTTTTCTGTAGCGTGGTTATCAAAAAGAGGATAAAAATATAAGCTGAAGCTATGCTGGAAATACCATTATTATGGAAACTCAAGTTGGATTTAGGGCTGCCAACTGCTTATTTTATTATCAGATTTAGTAGTTTGATTCGTTTATGAATCAGATAATATGTGTACTGGCTACAGATAAACATGTGTGTGAGGGAATCTTTCAAATGTTTTTAATTTCATAAATAGCATAATTGCTTAGACTTCTTATGATCCAAAGTAATATATGCATACACCATAGATACAGAACTTAATGCGAACACCATATACTTCCACATGAAATATACTGCAAAAAAAGATCACATATTCACGTAGCTACTTGTTGTTCCATTATTTAGGCTATGACTAAATATTGCCACAATTCATTCACAGGTCACAGCTGCTATGATAATGGGAGATAGTGCTATATCAAAGAAACATGAGAACCAACATTCTAGTCATTCAATAGTTTAGAAACTGAATTGGAGAAGAAAGCTATAATCTAGCTATATCCCCACACGTAGATATCTAGTCTCTCATCACATTCCAAGAGGTTTATTTCCACCCCAAAAAACAAACCTTTCCAAGTGTCAAGCAGCTTAACATTCTTCCTCACCCAAGGTGGTGTTATCATCTGAGATATTCTGCTTATTTTTACATAGGAAAGTATGCATTCATATTACAACTTCGAAGTGTACACACTCTTAAGTACTTCAGTAAGTCAAAGGTTCTCATTGAAACAAAATGCATTGTGATGTTAATTATTATTAGTTATTACAATTCTTATTAACATTGGAACTGTTCGCTACAATGGAGTACAAAAAATAATATTTGACTAAAAAATAGTTTATTGGCACAAAAGAATAAATCATGTTTCTATTCTGTGTGACAACAAATGAACACCAAGAATAACACCACACCTATATGTGATCACTATGCAAAACTGAGACAGTTTTTTTCTTATTTTTTTTTAAATATGCGCCAATTTATCATGAAATACCTGATGTAAATATTGACCAAAACAATTATTTACATCTCATATGGTAATGGGAAAAAAAGAAGAGTAGCAACATATATCTCATACACAATAATAACATTGGTGCAGCACTATCATACATACATAAAAGCAAAGGGAAATAACAGGTACACCATCTACACAGATTAGAGATCGAATTTCAGAGGGAAGAGAGAGTGCCAGAAAAGAAGAAAAGTAACTATCACTCGTCATTAGAGAATTAAGACAGAACACAAAGCTTAAAAACATTCATTTAAAGACTAGCCGTCATTGAAGCATTGACGATAGCCATAATATTAGTTAAGAAAAGAGACAAGCCACCAACATCTAAACATTATGAGAACTTACAAAACGCAAGCACGAAACGCCTGCATTTAACAAGTTCATGAATCTGCTAATCCCATCAAGGAAGATACATAATCCCGTCAAGGACGTTAGAAATAGAATGAAAAGGTGAGTTGGAGCATCTCAATTGCACAGCTACTCCATAAAATGAAAAGGCACATTGGGGCTAAGGTGGTGGCTTTCCGCTAATAAATGGAATCTTAGCACCTAACTGACAGCTAGATGGAAGATTAGGTTAGGCAAAGAACATTCCCACACGCCATGCAGTTGATCAAAAGCATTGATATGGAGACAAAAACAAATCTCCATCAAGAGAGAAGAGGCACAAGGAACAACTTTACCTAAACAAATGTGGCCGTTGCTGTAGATGTGTGGATGCATCGGCGCCGGATTGAGAAAGATGACCTGGAAGAAGGGCAAGACCATTTATTGTCCAGTGAAATCAAATGAAACGGACATAGAAAAAGAAACGAGAGAATTAAGGGTATAATATTTTTCAAGAAACCTCACCTGAGGTGCCTCCATGGGATAATGCTCGGGAAAGTCGACCTGAAGCTGGTACATCTCGCCGGCGTAGAGAGTACCCGCCGCTCCGGTCACCTCGATTACCCACCTGTTTACTCATCCAAAGAAAATTCTCCCGTTAGGCAACAAGTCCAAATCCATCTCCACAAATAACAAACAGGAAGAACCCCAAAGAAATCAAAATCGAGAACAAAAAAGGGGAGAAAAAGAATCGTAAACCCGTACGAAGTACGGGAGCAGATCATCCACACCCAAAAAAAATCAATCACAAAACATATCGGGAGAAATTACAGGGATGCGATCGGCAAGGAGGCACCTTTGGAGGTTATCCGAGACCTTGTGCTTGAACCCAGCGGGAGGGCCGACCTGCCACTCGGCGAGCTCCTTCTGCAGCCGATTGCAAGCGATCTTGCTCAGCGCCTGCACACGCAGAAAAAAAAAAAGAACGAATTTTCAGCCAAATCGTGGACGGAAACAACTGTTCTGCCACTCTCCGGGCGGCGAATCCGATGGATTGGAGGAAGGATGAGAAGGAGCGCTAGGGTTCGATACCTTCCGGGAAGGAGACGAGGAGCTCGTCATGGTGCGGTGGGTTCTTGGGGAAGGCAGGGAGGGAGACGAACGAGAACAAGAAGGGGCGGAGATCGGCCGAGCAGTCGGCTATTGGGGTTTTCTATGGATACGTGCCACTCCCCCAATTTTTTTAAACAATAGAATTTCCATTAAATTATTGCCGAGAGGATTACAACAATAAAAATATTAAATGCATCTCCACCAATAAAACTAACATCTAGAAAAAAGGTCTTGTTCTTTTCAGCTAGCTGTAGATTATAATTTAAAAAAGTCATGGACCCTCCATAGAGCGCTTAGAGAGCAAAAAATATGAAAAAAATGGTTTTTGGGAGCTGGGCGTTTAGAGAGCCAAAAATATAAAAAAAATGGTTTTGGGAGCTTTCTGAAAACCACTAAAAGCCTTAAGAAATAGCTACAAAGTATGATAAAATTCTAGTTGTATATTTTAATTTCAATTTATGCCAAAAAGAACAACGCCTCAACTTCCACTTCTCTCATCTGAATGAAGCATCTGTAGCATGCATGGTAAAGTACTTGCACTAGTATCATACTAGGAATTTTATGCATGTTCTAAAAGACATGCACGTTCCTTACCAGAGATGATGCATGGACAGCCAATCCAGCTCCTCCACTGTTCTTCTTTGATCTGCCTCCGCCAACCACATCTGCAAATCGGCAAAAACATCTGACGGCGTCGTGAAGAGAAACTCTGCACAGCAACCTAACATACAATTCCCACCAAAGGGTGTGACAAATCCCAATAGCTCACGATCAAATCAGGACCACGAGTACTAATCCTACCAAAGACGTCATCGAGGAGGTCGCATAAGTCAACCATCACACTAGGGAATCTTGAAAGGGGACTTATTATCATATCAAGTTGCTTCGCTATCGATGCCGTCATGGAGGATGGGATGGACAGCAAGCCCTAACCCTAGAAAACTAGATCTAGAAAAAACTATGGGGGCCTTACTCGGAAGTCCGCTGAATGATTCCTACATTAGTCCTAGATCGGTAGGTTAGTGCACACCATTACATAGCCGGATCATAAAACATACACGATCAGAGTGAAATGGATAACTTAATGAAATTAAAGCCTTTCGGCAAATAGTTTTACATTAATGCCATCCAGGCCAAATAACAGTACAGTACACACAAGACTTCAGAGTACAAAAGCGAAAATCTTCATTGCAACAAAAGGAGTATCCAGCAACTATGCATCCATGCAAGTAGCTGGAGGGAACGCCCTAGGCATCGTCTCGGCCTTCATATCCAGGGTCCTCATCCTCGTAGCAAGCGTAGGGGTCTTCCAGGTGGGGGTGGAACTGAGCCGAGCTTGAGCGAGCCGGGCATGTTCGGGCTCGGGCTCGTTTTGCGAGCGAGCTGGCTCAGCTCGGCTCGCTCGGATGGCCGAGCTGCAAAACCTGTTAGCTCGGCTCGCAAAAGCTCATGAAGGCCAGGCTCGTTAATTTGAAGACCAAGGAGGCGGTCTTGGTGGAGGTGGAGAGGGAGGAGGCAGGACGGTCACAGGTGGAGATGGAGTGTTGGTTGGAAGTGGAGATGGAGGGTTGGGGGTGGCCAAAGGTGAAGATGGAGGGGACGGCGCCGGCCCACCCTGACTCGGTCAAAGAGAGAGCTTAGAAAGGAGATCTAGGTGCACACTGCTTACCGCCGCCATGGACGAACTACCGCCTCGCCATGCCGCCGTGGGGAGGAGCCGCCGCCGCCACGCCGTGCCGCCATGGGGAGCCGAGCCGCCGCCGCCGTGAGCCGCATGGCACCACCACCGCCAGGTCACCGTGGGAGAGCTGCCGCCGCCGCCGCGCGACAGAGCCACCGCGCTGCTGTGTGCGTGTGAGCCGCTGTTGCCGCCGCGTGAGAGGCGAGGGCCGAGAGTCGCATCATTGCCATTATTGTGCCGCCGCGTGGGAGCCGCGCCACCACCGCGTGAGGTCGCCGCGCCGCCGCCGCGCGAGAGAAGGTGAAGTGAGGGACCGGCGACGGGGATTGGGTCGCGCGCGAGAGAGGCGAGGTGAGGAACTGAGGGGACGGGGGAATGGGGGATTGGGGCTTGGGTTGGGATATTGCTATTCACCTCTCTGTGTAATATGTGAACGAGCCACGAACGAGCTAAGCCCGGCTCGGCTCATGCTCGTTTTTTGAACGAGCTAAAAAATGTGTTCGGCTCGTGCTCGTTTGTAAACGAGCCGAGCCCGAGCCCGAGCTTTTTTCGAGCCGAGCCCGAGCTGCTCGCGAGCCACGAGCTAAAGTTCCAGCCCTACTTCCAGGTGTTCTCCATCAAAAGAGTAAGTGAGTGCAAGGGTAAGTGCGCAATCAAATCGTACTTAAGAGTTAACACCCTCCTAATGCATTAATGATAATGGCTCTAAGGGAAGGCGTAGGTTTGTTTATTTGTATAAATCCAGTTGCAAATATTCATAGTAAAAACCTAAGACCTAGCTAATTTTCATCGGAAAAAGAGAGTGTTATTGAAATGCTGTGTTTTTGTTAGATAATCAATCATGTCTATCCCGATTCCATCCCATAGTATGACTAGACAAACTCAAACTCAGCTTATCCTACTTATCTCGTGTCTTATTTGACTTCTCACTTTTTTATTACTTTTTGAGTCGCTTTTTTATCTCGTAGACGTGTCTATAAACTCTGTAAACCCCAAAATTAGAGAACAACCGGCTCTCGAGGCTATCTCGAAAAATTCTCGAAATAATGAGATAAGACAAATAAGTAGATAAGAAAACTGAAAAGAACCCAACCTATATCTTGACACAGACTCGCGTTAGCATATTTCACTCTGATTTCAGCAAATTCGTGAGCTGATAGGAAGAGAAACCGACCAAATCCATCATTGTTCAGCAGACTGAAAGACCACCGCAACAATTTCAGCATATTCATAACCAGAGAGATAGCCCTTGGTTCATAAGCAGAGCGATACCATGACAAATTAGGTAAATCATAGTTAAATCTGCATTTCTTTTTGGCTCGCATCAGCGAATGCCCGTGGTACACTCTTTCTTATTCTGTATATATCATTGATGGCGATAATATATTCACGGACTCCTGACACATGTGTGCAGCTCATGTACAAACAACCACGGCATGTTAAGCTTGGCAGTCCAATAGAGGGGTGCTTAAAAGTAGGCCTAAAACATCTCATCTCCCCTTGGAAGAGATTTCACAGTAAGGAATGCTGGCTGGCGAGTAAGGGATGGCCAGAAGTGTGAACCAATGCTCGTTACACTTTGTCGTCATGGAACCACCATCTGGTCTCCTTCGGTGATCTCCCGTTGCGGCAGTTCTTAACATAGCGGTCATTGTCAGCTGGACGTTGCTGTAGCCAATACTGTAGCTAGTTAGATAAAAAATATGTATGATGATTTCTTTAAAAAAAGGTCAAATGAACTGCTAGGTTTATGACCTTTGCTGGGGAGCTAGACAACATGGACAAAATGCTGATACAGATTGAACTCACAGTCATGGCTGGTGACCATGAATCATACAATATATCTGCGCATGAGAGATGCAGCAACAGCTGTCATTACATTCTGCAAAGCAAGCAGCAAAACCATAGCCCATCCACCTCAAGGATCCACCCATACTATTTCTTTTCAATTCACAATCAGAGAAAAATAGCAGTAGTAAAAAAAGTCGACAAGTGCATATCTTTTCGTAGAAAGAACTTTGGACAGTATAAGAACAAGGCAAATTGCTCAAAAGATGAAAGTTAGGTTAATATGCTTCCTTTTAGGTATATATTTGGTTTTCTAACCTCACAGGATCAGGTGATAATTGATCTTACAGGTTTCGAAGAGGTGCAAGAATGACAAATAATGAGTACATGGAGGTCTTTATAAACATTTTTCAGCTAAAATGAAATTTAGTCAGTGGCCTATTAACCTAAACTAAATTCTTGACAGAGTACGATCAGTGCTACATACCTCCACAGCCATTGTGTTAATGTATCACTTCATAATTAGCGCTAAAACAACCAAATAACATTAAAAGGATTATCTGGGTAGATAGCTACCTTACACATGGGATTAATGTAAATCCTTAAACTGAAGAGGCACAAGGAACAACTTTACCTAAACAGATGTGGCCGTTGCTGTATATGTGTGGATGCATCGGCGCCGGATTGAGAAAAATGACCTGGAACAAGGGCAAGATTATCTATTGTCCAACGAAATGAAATGCAAGGGGCATTAGAAAAGAAGCGAGAGAACTAAGGGTACAATATTTTTCATGAAACCTCACCTGAGGTGCCTCCATGGGATAATGCTCGGGAAAGTCGACCTGAAGCTGGTACGTCTCGCCGGCGTAGAGCGTACCCGCCGCTCCGGTCACCTCGATTACCCACCTGTTTACTCATCCAAAGAAAATTCTCCCGTTAGGCAACAAGTCCAAATCCATCTCCACAAATAACAAACATGAAGAACCCCAAAGAAATCTCTAAAATTCGAGAACAAAAAAGAGGAGGAAAAGGAATCGTAAACCGTATGAAACACGGGACTAAATCATCACACCCAAAAAAAATCAATCAGAAAACATATCGGGAGAAATTACAGGGATGCGGTCGGCAAGGAGGCACCTTTGGAGGTTATCCGAGATCTTGTGCTTGAACCCAGAGGGAGGGCTAACCTGCCACTCGCCGAGCTCCTTCTGCAGCCGATTGCAAGCGATCTTGCTCAGCGCCTGCACACGCAAGAAAAGAACGGATTTTTAGCCAAATCGTGGACGGAAACAACCGTTCTGCAGCTCTACGGGCGACGAATCCGATGGATTGGGGGAAGGATGAGAAGGAGCGCTAGGGTTCGATACCTTCCGGGAAGGAGATGAGGAGCTCGTCATGGTGCGGTGGGTTCTTGGGGGAGGCAGACAAACGAGAACAAGGAAGGGGGAGGACAACGGCTGAGCAGTCGACTATTCGGCCTTTTTTTATTTCCTTTGATGCGTTTTTCCCCCTTATTTTTTTCATGTCTTTTTAGTTGGTCCCAGCATGTCCATTTCCGGAACCGTGTCTGGCCCACGGTTTAAAAAATCGTCGGCAAATCGCGATTTACTGCGAAATCGCGGCGGCTAGATATCGGCAAATCATAATTAAATTTAAAATTTTGATTCAAAATTTAAAATCAGTTTAGATCGATTTATTAAAGAAATTGGTCGATTTATCGAAAAAATCGACCGATTTATGGAAGTTTGGTTCGAGACTTCGAAATTCCAATACTGATTTTTTGATTTCAAACGATTTATCGAAGAAATCGGTCGATTTATCGATAAAAGCGACCGATTTCTCGAAAAAACAAGCGATTATCGAAGTTTAGCTCGAGATTTCGAAATTTCAAAACCGATTTTTTCTTTTCAAACGATTTATCGATAAAAGCGACCGATTTCTCGAAAAAACAAGCGATTATCGAAGTTTAGCTCGAGATTTCGAAATTTCAATACCGATATTTTATTTTCAAATGATTTATCGAAGAAATCAGGCGATTTATCGAAGAAATCGACCGATTTATCGAAAAAACAAGCGATTTCTGATTTTTTTAAACCTCTGGTTGATTTAAAATTCAAAACTCAAATTTTAACCGATTTTCCGTGATTTGCCGCGGCAAATCGTGGCAAATCGAAAATCGGGCCTAACCAATTTTTGGTCTAAAATCGATTTTTCAAACCTTGGTCTGGCCTGGCTCAAATAGTCAAATACAAGGGAAATTTAACTTTAAAACTCTAGGTTGGTGTTCATATTTTTATTAGACATTATGTTTGACCGTGGCTGCAAATTTTTTATTTCATGACATTCCTCTCATTTCCATTTTCTTTTCTATTTTCTTTGACCAAAGTGCCCCTAATTCCATGGCTTGAGTTCAAATTTTCAAAATTCAAAATAAAAGAATTTTAACTCATATGTGAACTTTGAAGATTCAATATGGATATTTGATATTTGAACTCATATTTTGAATTTTAGAAATTTGAACACACATTTGAAGTTTTAATTCATATTTGGAATTCAAAATTTTGAAATTTGAATCCTTATATCAAATTTTAGAAATTTGAACACATAATTTGACATTGGAAAAATTGAACTCAGATTTAAAAATTTAATCTTCAAATTTGAACTTTGGAAATTTAAATTCATATTTAAAATTTGAACTAAAGCCATTGAACTAGGTCAAAGAAAATAGAAAGTAAAATGTTAATGAGGAGATATGGGAGGAATGCCATAAAATAAAAGAATTCAAAACCACAGTGTCATGCACTAATTGAGGTCAAACTTAAAGTTTGTTCCGTCCAACTTACCCTTCTTATCTTATATACTTATCCTCGAATCGAAAAGTCAAATATTTTGGTTTTTATGGTCCGTTTTTCTATCTCAAAACCACGTCTCAAGGTCCTCAGAAACAAGTCAAACGAAGCTCACCGAACTTTTCAAGCTACCTCGGGAAACTCTCGAAGTTTAGCTTATAAGCAAATAAGAAGATAATCAAATAAGAAAAGCTGAAGAGAATAATCCCTTAATGTCTAACGAAAATATGCACACCAATTAAGGGTTATAAAGTTAAATTTTCCCAAATCCAAAGCTCCAAGCTAACTTAAGCTTGGATTTAGGGTTAAGCTTGAGCCGGGTTCTATGATTTTCATCGAGTAAATTATATCTATTTATGAATCTAAATTCAAATATTCAGGTCTAGTTATGAATGCGCATATGATTAGACTGCTTTTTTCAAGGGCGAATTGCAACCATGTCATTATAAAGTTTTCATTTTGTAGAAATGCCACTCATGTGTCTAGGACATATGAATCTAGGGCCCACCACTGTATAAAAACATGTCATATATACCTGTATATCTGTACCGGTTCATTAGAATTAGCACAAATAAGGTTACTAATATAGATTCTTCAGCGGATATGCGGCAAAAGCTTTTAGGTACCGGTGATTATTACCAACTGGCATAGGTTACAGATTATATGTGCCGGTTCTAATGACCAACCGTCGTATAGAGACCCGAAACATGTAATCTGTATATATGTGTCGGCTAGAAATTAGAACCGACACATATAAAGATTTTCCCACCTGTCAACTGACACATGATGTCTTGTCTTCTGAGGCGTTTCGCAAACATTTTTTTCGTACACATTTATATAATCTTATATCTGATTGATCCCCCCACCTTTCAATCAATCTCTCCTCCACTTCCTATTCCTAGATCTCCGCCTTCACACTCCACCATGGCCTAATCACCTTCTTCGTCCTCACCGCCGCTGCGCTCCCCACCCGCCTTGCCGCTGCAGTCGGCCACACTATGGTCACCATGGCCTATCAGCAATCTGACACCCCGCGAGGAGCCCCATGATGACGAGTCGCCGCCCAAGTGGCAGTGGCCACATTGCCCAGGGAGAAGGGGAACGACGACAACGGAGAACTTATCCCCGCCATGTCGTCCGAGGAGGAATCGAAGGAGGGGCGGTCGGATGAACCCAATGGCCATCCGACGACGGGGACACCACCTCCAATCTCCCGGACAGCCATATCCCGCTTGGTGTCGACGATGACTTCTCTGGCCCTGACTACCCCAAAGCACTAGCGGTGGTTATGATGACTACAACGTCGACGACGACGACCGGTGGATGTAGCTATAGGATAGCTATAGGGTATAATGTACAGGCGTAGCTAGCTAGTAGCTATTTTAAAACTTTTTTTAAAATATACATATGCTAGTTCTAGCCATGAACCAGCATAGATAATGGGTACTGGCACAGATGACTAAACACATCGGTGCTTATTGTATTGTGTCGGTTTAAAAACCAGCACTATCGTCGGTTTAGAATCGGCATTGATGGCCATTTCCATAGTAGTGCATATGCCATTGTCATATGAGTGACATTTTTTTGCAAAACGTCAACTTTATAATTGTATGAGTGCAACTTTCCCATTTTAAATCATAATTAGGTTGTTGTTACTGAGATAAGAATAAATCATGATTAGGTTGTTGTTACTAAGGTAATAATTTCTACTATTAAAAAGTTTCTTGTGGTGAGGGCTGACTTGTGAACAGTACCTCAATTATCTGGACCATCCAATCTCTCATCAATGGCCCAAATTTCACCAAAAATATTTTCTATTGATTTGGTTTGTTTTTTTTTTTTTATTTTAGTGCGTTTGCATATTAGGAAAAGTTCAATCAACAAGGCTACTTTTTATTGTTTTGATTTTCTTTCCTATTTTGATTTTTTGATGTGAACGTGTGTAGTAAGTTTTAGTCACCCATAAATAAAATGGTAATAGCCTAAGATACAGTGGAGCGACATAGTTGGACAAGACAAAGAGCCAAATGCATGAATCAAACATATCAATTACAACATGTTCGAATGTCATATGATATTCTTTTAATTTATAGGAAAACATGGCCAATTGGCTAGTCGCTTAAAAAGGGAGATAAGCGTGCAAGAAAGTGAAGTCGAATAAATCTAAAAAAGATTGTATAAATGAAGAATATTGTGACGTCATTATTATTCAGTAGACACACTTTGTATTACATATTCAGACTATCAAAACTCCGTTCTACACCTTAACTAAAACCTAATTATTTGACTCTAATCTATGAATCTTTTGGTCGGCTCCACCAATTATTTTGATGGTGTGGCTGAGATAACGCTAGTTTTTTTTTTTTAGAACGACATAACGCTAGTTTTGCCACTACGTGGCAATAGTGATTTTTTTTGTTTTATTAATCTTGATAAACAAATAGAGTAAAAAAATATTTATTTTCTATAAAAGAGAAACAACAAGAATACTTTGGTGCATAACAATCATGGAAAATGTAATTTTGGAAATTTTCAACCTTTAATATTCATAACTAAATAGCTTTGATTCCCTTTGAATTAATTAATGCTCTAATAAACTATTTAAAACTGTGGAAAATTATGAGGAAAAACTTTTGAATTTTTTTTGCACTTACGAGCCTTCAAAAGGTTTTTCATTATAACCTATTCTCCAAAAAAAACTAGTTGAAACCATCAAAAGGTGTTATGTGACATGGTACTCCTGGACTTCGTATTAAATAAGATGTTTTTTTAGTTGGGATGTAACCTATTTCCTTTATTTTTGATTAATCTGATTTGCCGACTACAAGAATTTTCATGTAAATGATATATAGGCACCAAAGATTGAGTTATCAAATTCTAATAATAGAAGATTCAATCTACAAGCAACCGCTCAAAAGTGGTTATGGATTTAATCCAAATCTACCATCACGACTAACAACATAAGTGTTGTCCCCTAGGAAAAAGTAACAATTTCGTCCCTAAATGTCGCCCTCGATCCATTTTGATCCCTGAACTGCAAACCGGGTGAATTTGGTCCTCATATTAGCAAAATTAGAACAAATGATCTCTTAACTAGTCAAGGGCTGTTTAGGATGGTTTTAGATGTGGCATTACACGTGGTTAGGTGACGTGGATTTACATGTGGCTACCAACGTGGATCCACTATAATCTATTTGTCTTACTTTCTCTATCTCTCTAGTTGTTACAGCGCAACATGGTTGTTAGAGCACGGCTGCTCCATCGGCGCCTCGTTAGGGTCAACCTTCCTTCTGATGGCTTGAGATAAGAGAGAGACACAAGGTGGCGGTAGAGATTGAGAGAGAAGGGAGATTAGGGGCTTGCCGATGGAAGATAGTGGTGTGATGTGGCGATGAGGTGTAGAGAGACCATCAATACACAGGGTTCCATAAGGTGGCCCCATTAGCACCGACAATGACCGGCGACGGAGGTAGCGAGAACCACAACGATCGGTGGTGGAGGTAGCAAGAACCACGACACCAGCACGCCATGGTGTAGCGGTGTTGTGGTGGTCGGCAATGAGCATTGGTGGGTGAAGGAGGAAGGAGAATGTGTAGGGTGCTTGGGTATGATTGAATCGACTGATGGTGCACCGAGACGACATGGCCACGAGACAATGGTGACATTGTGATGCTCCGATGTTCCAAGGTGCATGTATAAGAATCAGGGAAAGATTAGGGCACCTATTGCGTCCTTGGACTTGGCTCCAATTGGCACCGCTTGGTCTCTAATGGCAAGTCCATGGTAGCTAGCCATAGGAAAGATGACCCAGGAGTGCTACGTCGGACGGTGAAGATGGGGTGGAGAGCAGAGATGGAGGTGGAGGAGCCATTGTCGGGGAGTTCTCGCACCAAAGGAAGAAGATAAAGAGGGGTGAGAGAAGAGGAGAAGGCCGCCACGATAGAGGCGCTGCACCACCGCTACCGATCGCCATAGGTCCTATCATCTAGCCAGAGCCACCCTAGGACCTAGGGATCCATGTGTACCGGTGGGTTTCCCTGCGCCCCACCACCACCATCCACCAGTAAGCCCTAGGTAGATCTCCCTCACTCTCTCAATCTCGCTGACTCTCTTCCTCTCTCTTTCTCTATGTGCGTGTGTGCAAACGTGGACACTACTTAAAGAAAACCACCTAAAATCGTACACTTGGATGCCACATCAACCAAAACTACCCAAAACCATTGTGTTGACCCATTAAGGGACCAAACAAGCCCAGTTTTACTAATTCAAGAACCAAGTTCATTAGATTAATTTTAAAGTTCATAAACCAAAATGAGTCAAAAGCCATAGTTCATGGACCAAAATAGTACCTTTTCCTTTTCCCCAAAATGGAATAGGTGGGCCAAATCGCCAAAGCTGCTAGGGTTTTCCTCCATGCGTGTCCATTGTGGCAATCTTCGAGACTTAAGATGTGACGATGCATTATGCATATCATCATCATATCAGCCCCACTCCTATTCGATCGGAATAAACCATGCCCACACAATTAACCCGTTTCGTCTTTGCCGTCATCTCATGCCAAAACAGTTGACTGTGAAGGCCAGTTGCTTGGACTTGAGCCATGTAGATATGTTGGCGATGGATTCTATGATAGTCTTTATTCAGCTCATCTAATTGGTCCCTGTTTTAACGACAACTTGTAGCCATGCATTGTTAAAGAAAACACCTGACATCTTTGTTTAATTGCGCCACTGAAAGTGCAAACATACAGGCAATATTTGAAAGAGTGAGCTAATTGTACTACTCACTTTTGCAAATGTCAATTGTTCAAGAACAATTTAAAGAAAATAAACAAAGAAGGGCCACATATAGAGAGTCGACATCAAAAGGTATCACGAGCCAAAGTGTTTGCAAGGGGGGCTGAACGGCATCTCTCTCTCCTTTGCTCTCAATTATTAGTGGCTTTTGAGATCCGTTTTGCTTTGTTAAGCTTCTACGTTCTTGTTTGGCAAATCACAATTTATTCCACTTGGCATATTGTCATTTCCACTTGCTCAGTCTACATTCTTCAGTCAATTGGCATGTGATATTTATATATATTGGTGTGAGTATATAGGATTTTTTATACTTTTTATTATTTTGAAATAAATAAATAATATTCCGTATAATTTTATTTTTAAAAAAGACGTCCGTCACCCTTTGGTTGGACGATACTGAAATCCCGCCTGACCAAAGGACGGGTTTTGTATAATCCGCCCAACCAAAGGACGGATAAGGCATGTTAAATTCAACCCGTTGGTTGGGCTATATTTAAATCCAGTCTAACAAAGGATTGGTTTTATGTCTCGCCCAACTGACAGGCGAGAATTCTGTCCTGCCCAACCGAAGGAGTTTTTTTAATACGATATAGAGAAATTTTGCGTGTTGCTCAAAAAGGTAGACTTTGGGCTATTTTATACTTGGGTCTTTTCATATTTGGATCCTATTCGTGCATGTCCAAACCAAAAGAGAGTAAAGGTAGTAGTGACCACCTTTACGAAGGAGGACCGGCGTACTCGGAGGACTCATACCCAACGTACTTGCGATGGTACTCTAGGGCCACCCGGACACGCGTGGGGCACACGCCTACTACTGAGATCGTCTATGAGGCTAGGATCACCGACACATACCCGCTGCACCAAGCTCAGGGCCGGTCATACACGAATAGGATCCAAATATGAAAAGATCCAAACATAAAATAGTCCAAAGTCTACCTTTTTTTAGCAACACGAAAAATTTCTCCATATTGTATCAAAAAACCCCTTTTGTTGGGCAGGACAGAATTCCTGCATGTCGGTTGGACGAGACAGAAAACCAGCCTTTTGGGTGGGCTTGATTTAAATCTAGCCCAACCAATGGGCTGGATTTACCCAATATGCCCAATCCGCCCTTTAGTTGGGCGGTTTATACAAAACCTGCCTTTTGGTCGGGCGGGATTTCAGTCTCGCCTAACCAAAGGACGACGGACGTCTATTTTTTAATAAAATTATAAGAAATATTATTTATTTATTTCAGAATAATAAAAAAAAGTATGTAAAAAATTCTGAGTATATACATCATGATTTGTTAGAAATTGGCACATTGCTTAAGGCCCATTTTCTTTAATTCCAAAGCACATGTGGATGGTACGAGGACAAACACACACACGTGTGTATATCTCATATCTATGTGCGAAAATCGCATGATATGTATCCATATTTTCATTGTACAATTATATATGGCAATTAGAATGCATAAATTTGCTTTTTGAATGAGCATTTACCAGATTTTAATCAGGATCTACCGGATAGGTTTTTTTTTCCCTTCAAAGGAAGCTCTCATCTTTCATTCATTAACAGACAAATTGCCTGAATCTGTAACATGATTACATAAGAAGTTAGGACAATCTAGCCACACCCTTGGCTCAAACAAAGTACAAGCATGTTTTGCACAACAAATGTGCTACAATGTTAGCTTCACGCCTAGCAAATTAAAATCACATGAAACTCTGAGAAACCAAATTAAATATGAAACTCGGAGAAACCAAAAGATACCTCCCCGATTTCATCCAACAGACCAGTACGTAGCTGCCTGTAAATTGACTTTATGTTGTTAGTTTCAAGAGGAGGGGCTGCACACACATGCTTATACTTGCCTGGAGACGTCAAGACCAGGTACTCTAGCTCGAAGTGATGCTTCATTCTTCTCACTCCAATCTATCTAAGTACTGCACTGTGGTGTTTCGAGGCTGACCAAGCCAGCCTTACTCCTTGGCTTGCATTGTGAATAAATGCAAGCTGTACCATGTAGCCGTTATAATAAAACAGCATGCACCAGACAGCAATAAGGCTTTTAGGGCACGTTTAGATCGCGTCCCGGGTCGCGCGCCGGCTCGGCGCGCCCGCCCACGGCGCTGGCGTCGGCGTCGTTCGCGGAGCGACGACGCCGATTTCGCGCCAGCGCTTCGCAGTGTGGAAAGCGAGGGCACGCCCTCGCGCGGGCATTGGCGAGCCGGGCGTCGGCTGCGCTTCAAACGTCGGTCGAAATCGACGGCGCGCCGGCCGTTGGCAAGGCGAGCTGGGGACGCGATCCAAACGTGCCGTTAGATTGCACGATTTCCCCATAGACTCTTCACGACTAAAGTCCCATTTGGTTGATATGCTAAGCTCGCTAACAAACACTATATTTTATCAAATCTCAAGTTTTGCAAAAAAAAGGGACAAAGTTAGAAAAAATATAACAAAATTGGCTTCCAACTAAATGAACCCCGCACCTTCTCCCTCTACATAGACTGATCATCTGTTATCAAGTCCACTGGCCATCCCTGTGACTCTACTTCCTTGTTGCCCGTGCAACTTCAGAATGTAGTGCAAAATGTTATTTTTTCCTACCTCACAAAAGCTAGCAATTCCAGCGCACCTAGAGCAATTCAAGGGATTTCGGTCGTGTAGATAATTTTGCAACAAATTAACTTGATCAAGGCATCAGTTAGTATTTTTTTTATAAAATTATAAAAAAAATGCAGATAAGAACGTTTCAAAATGGTAACAAACTTCTGAGAGTTTCTTGTCAAATATGCATGGTTAGTTGTAGACTTCTTATCTCATCTAGATTCTAGAGTGGCCTCTAATCGACCAAATTTTGCCTTCATGTTGAAATGAGTTGGGAATGAATTTTAGCACTTCCACCAAATGGCAGGTTAGACAATACTCATACCCAAGCATTGATCAAGATGCATGTAAAATTATTGAATTAAAGAATGGGATAGCATTGTTCAGTACAACTACGGAAAAACGACCTTCATCTCCACCTCAGCTCAATTGCTGCTAATATCCCATCAATAATTACTAAGTACTAATCTAATCCAAGGAGTTTGGACTAGCTCGATTGCAACTACACCACAGCGAGCGATTTTTAAGTAAAATCTAAACTGAAAATTAAGGCGCGCCTAGCTGATTAAGTGATTATAGCTAGTAAGCCGCCTAGTTGGTGTCGGTGGGCAGATAGTATCGGTTGGTGAACCACGCCTTGTCGGCGACGACCTTGACGCCATCGTCGTTGCGGTGCCACTCGTAGTAGGCGTGCGTGCGGTTCTTGATGTCGAGCGTCGCGTGGCCGAAGCTCGCCTCCCGGAACGCCGAATAGGCCGGCTGCGGCGACCGGAACTGGTCGGCGAGGCCCTCGATGTTCCCGCCGTCGCCGATGTTGACGTAGACCGGCGCGGACGCGTTGAACGCCGGCGTGGCCATGCCGTTGTCGATGTCGTAGACGACGTTTGAGACGCGGCCGGTGCGCTCGTACGAGTGGACGTGGCCGGCGAGGACGAGGTCGACCTTGGCGTCGACGAGCCAGCGCTCGAACTGCACCCGCATCGTCTCCCCTTCCATGTAGTGGTAGCCGTTGGTGTTGTACCACGGCGAATGCACGCAGACGACGAGCCACGGCGTCACCGCCCGGTCGACGCGCTTCAGCTCGTCCTGCAGCCACGTCCACTGCGGCGTGTACTTGCCGTACGCCGAGTAGGACGACAGCACGATGATGTGCGCCGACGCCATCCTCACCGAGTACCAGAACGGCTTCGTGCTGTTCGACGCCCTGAACGGCGTCGGGTACCGGTTCGTGAACGGCTTGAACGGCTCCGTCTCGCCCTGCGATCGACGCGATGCAATGTGAGTGAGTGTGCGATCGATCTGACTGACATGCTGGAGGAGCAACAAGAGACTGAGATCATGGATGAATGCGTACGATCTCCGGCGCGTAGTCGAGCTCATGGTTGCCGGTGGTCCAGATCCATGGCTGGTAGGCGACGACCCTCTCGGTGAAGCGGCCCCAGCTGTCCCACCGCCGGTTGTCGTGGTCGGGGTGGTCGTCGGCGTACGACAGGTCGCCGATGAAGAGCACCGCGTCGGCGTTGGCCGCCTCGTAGTGCGTCAGCGTGTCGTTGGAGTGGTACGTCTGCCCGAGGTCACCTGCATGCACACGCACGCGCGCATTAGATCAAGGAGAAAAAAAAATTGGATCTTGATCTAGTCTGAGTTGGCACCGATCATGCCGAACTTGATGGGTACGTCGGGGCCAGGCTTGGGCGGCGTCTTGAAGGAGAAGGCCCGGACGGTGTAGCCGAAGCCGACGGCGTAGTGGTAGGTGGTGTTGTGGTCGAGGCCCCTGAGGGTGGCGTGGTGGATGTAGCCGGACCGGTAACCGCGGCCGAAGGTGTAGCGGCGGACGGAACCCTCGGCGGAGAGGGTGAGGTCGTCGGCGGCGAGGCCGTACCGGACGACGTTGCTGCCAGCGTGCGTGGGCGTGACCCAGGAGATGATCATGGCGCGGCCCGTGAGGTCGCCCTGCGTGATGTGCACCTGCTCGGGCGCGTTGGCGCCCGGCGGCGGGCGGAAGACGTCGGCGTCGAAGGGCATGTCGGGGAGCATCTCGAGGCTCCTCCGGTAGGGGCTGGTCACGCCGGCGCCGGCGGACGGCACGCACGCCGCGAGGGCCAACAGCGTGGCGAGCACGAGCTGTTCCATCCCCTACTCTTCCTTGTTTGCTACTACTGTCAGTCCATGCAACAATGCAGATGTAGGGATATATAGAGAGAGATGTGGAATATCCAGGGAGGGAGGTACCAACCAAATCATCAACTGCACACCTTTTTATCCCCTAACCGACTGCGGCTAATTAGAAGGGTTGTTTAGTTTGTTTCTTGCTTTCTTTTCTTCCAAAAATTTCTCTCCCTCTTTATTATTTCGGCCGTACATTCAACGACCGACGTTAGCGCAGTGAAGGCCTACTGGCCTAGGCATGCATACGCGCCATGGGCTTCGGCTGGCTGGACTACCAGTTCAAGCCCATGGTCAACACACGTGACGGCCCTCTACTATTGACGCCAGTGCTCGTACCTCTATAATATAATTTGTACTGTTAACGTCCCGTTCTCTAAGGCTTATCTGCATTATTTATTTATTTATGTTTCAAAAATCTAAACCTTTTGGCTCATCGAGCCATTTTTTTTGAACTTGAAGCTGTTTTTCAAAACTCTCAAAAACAAATTTAACCAAGTAGACCGGCTTCTCCAAAACTCTTCTAGAAACTATCGAAGTTCAACTTTTCAATAAATAAGCAAATCAACTAAAAAAAGACTCTCTGGAGAACCTCCTGTATTTGTTGTCTCCAATGCAAAGAAAGCAAAGCAGGGTGGCGGGAGCAGAGCTGCATAGGCATGCTACTTCCATTGCATGCCGCCGTCGGCGCTGTCCGTCCCTCCCTCTCTCTCTACATGGGTTTCACCATAGTGCCACCTCAACTCCTCCCTAGGACTTAGTTCGAGCTTGACCTTGCCTCCACGGACTCCTCTAATTGATCCTCTATGGCCAAGCTCCATTGTCGGCTTCAATTCAAGCCACGTTGTCGTGGCATTCGTCGTCATCTCCTTCCACACTTCGGCCAACATGCCGTTGTCTTGTCTTCATCATCTCCATTACCACCTCAACAGTCAACACCACTGCCCTTATCTTCGATCTTCATCTGCATCACCGTGCCGTCGCCACCTCGACGCCTACCTCGATGATGGCGTCATCGTTGTGAGTGATGGTTGAGGAGGATTTTATTGAATGATATTGGTGCATAATTTTAGTGAAATGACGTACTACCATCACTCACCACTATAGACTTTTTAATAATAGAGACTAGGGTCTGTTCTCTTTAGCTTATCTTCTTATCTTATCTACTTATCTCTGAATTAAAAAGTGAAACAATTTTGCTTTTGATGTCCATTTGTTTTCTATCTCAAAACCGCGTCTCAGAGCTCTCAGAAATAAATCAAATAAACTTCACCGAACTTTCCAATCTATCTTGGGAGCACTCGAAGTTCAGCTTATAAGCAACAAAGAAGATAAGCAAATAAGATAAACTGAAGAGAACAACCTCTAAAGCTGCAACAAAGGTTACCACAGACAAAGTCTCTATTTCTCTACGGTACGTAAGTGGTGATTGATAAATAGTAATCCATTACTATAAATGCAATATAAAATAATTTAAACTAATCCAGACAGTTATAGTGTACCTAAAAAAGCTCAAAAACTAGCTAGCTGTGCTCATGCACCGGGAAGCATGTAAGAGACGGACTCGCATCCTCTGTCATTACGGTAGAGGTGCAGTCTGTGAGGAGGGAGGAGAGAGGTGAGAGAAGGCAAGAGAGAGAAGAGGAAGAGGGTGTGCATAGGATTTTCAATAGATGGCTGGATGCAACAACAACAGACAAAACTTTAGTGGGAGAGCTATGGAACATAAGAATAGCCTACCACCCTTTAAAAAAAATAGCCTACCACTCCCAAAAAATTGTAAGCAGTAAAAAAAGAACATTAGCCTACTACTCGTCTCCCTCTTCCTCTTCACCTCATCTATATATATTATTAAAGAAGAGTTAAATGGAGTCACCACGCTAATACTAAAATACTAGAAATTTCCAAATTATCTACACCATTAATACTAAAAGACTAGAAAAAAAAGTCCATATCAACTACAATAAAAATAAAAAGAAATAAAATTTAGAATAAAAATAATAGAAAACTAGTCCATATCAACTACTATAAGAGTAGAAAAACAGTCCATATCAACTACAATAAACAAAATTGGGAATAAAAATAATAGAAAACAAATACGTATTAACTACTACAAGACTAGAAAAGAAGTCCATATCAACTACAATAAAAATAAAGAATATAAATAATAGAAAATGAGTACATTTCAACTATAATAAAAACAAAATAACAGAAATTTAAAATATAAAATAACAGAAAATAATAATGAGATCAATTACCAAATAGTTAAAAAAAAGATCACCACATTAATTCTGAATACTAGAAATTCCACCAAATCATTATGTGGGCCCGAATTATAACGGATAAGATTAAAAGGAGTCCATAACTCCATATCAATTACAATAATATAATAGAAGCAATTGAAATTTGGAATAAAAATAGAAAAAGAGTCTATATAACTAGTACAAGAATAGAAAAGGTCCATATCAACAAAAATAATAAACATAGTAGAAACGAGTCCATAACAACAACTATAAGATTAGAAAAAGGAGTCCATATAAACTACAAAAAAAAAATTATAATAAAAATAATAGAAAATGGGTATGTATCAACTACTACAAGATTAGAAAGGAGTACATATCAACTAGAATAAAAAAATAAAAAAAAACAACATGAATTTAAAATAAAAATAATAGAAAATCGTAATGAGATTGAGGTTAACTTTATTAGAGCTTACCATGATCAATATGATTATGAATCTTTATCTATACACTTTTCTCTTAAAGGTTGAAATATAGCCGCATAAATGTGTGAGACATCTTACCCGCTTATCTAGATTTTACCCTTGATGTTTTTCCCTTCATCCCTCCTTGTATCTATCTTAGTTATCTTGTAAGCTACATTAAGTTAATTACCATGTTTTGATTTCACCCTGTGAAACACCGGGATCGTGATAGAGTTGAGTACAAAAAATTCCCCCTGCAGGGGCCGAGGGGCATGCCTTTTCATACCCCTTGCATACTTTTGATCCTGTATTGAGATATGTACCAATCAAAAGTGGGTCCACATTAAATACTTTCTTGTGAAGTGGCTTTAGCAAACACCAAATGGTTACTAAGAGTGTCCACAATGCATTTTGCCTCTAAGATAGGACCCACAATTGGCCTCTAAGGAGGCCATTCTTGTAGTGCTTAGAGGCAGGTACAACTTGTAAGATGGAACCCACTACTATGATTAATAGAATAAAATTTATCATCTACATTAAATTACATGTAGGGTCTTGTATGAACAAAATGTTTAGAGACTGCCTCTAAACTTGGAGGAACCCTATAGCCGTCTCTAACCACTATGGCTCCAAAAATTGCCTTTAAGCTAGAGACATCCCCTAAGCATAGAATGCATAAATAGTTGCATTTGACTAGTGGGTTCAATGGCATAAGCTTGGAGGCACTATTGCCTCTAACTAATGAGGGAAGAGTCTTTAAGCCTTATAGGCCATACATGGGGCTCACCTTAGAGATAGTATTGCCTACTATTGTGGATGTTCTTAGAGGTAGCCTTAGATGCTACATTGTGAATGCTCTAAGCTATGTTACTTTGACAGTGCTTAATATGTCTGGGACACCATTTCCTAGCGGCAGCAATGTTGCTTCGGTCCGTGAAGTGCATTGTGTTGATGATTAAGATATTTCTCCCCCGTCAGCATGCATTTGGCAGAGCATGAGGGAATAACACGTGGGGGTATGGGGCGTCGATGATCAAGACAACGACACGCAAATTTACCCTAGTTTGAGCCTCTGAGGTCAGATAATATCTCTACTCTAGCCTTTCTTCAGTATATGATGAAGAGAATAAATATTGCAATGGTGAATTTGTCTAGATATAATTAACATTAGCTTTTATGCCTCCCTAAGGCTCTACTAACCGTCGGCGCCTTGAGTTTGGACTTAAATTTTTTTGTTTATGGAAAAGCTCTCCCTAATCCATGAGTGTTAAGGGCTTTATATAGTGTCGAGCAACGTCCCCATATACGAAATGCCTTAATATCCTTTTAGAGATACAACATCCTTGTCAACTCCACCTTTTGTATGGGTAAATCATGGACTCCATTTGTAATTGATTCCATGGGGTACTTGCTCCATAATAAGATAGATTATTCTGGAAGACGCCACCATCATATGCAACCTAAGGAGGCCTAGCCTATGACAACGACAAGCTAGTGTGTCGGCCTAGGCTACGCCACATGACCTACGATCCATGAGCCAACCCAAGGGCACACTGGGTTTAGCCAGCAGAGATGGCATTTTGTCAATTTTCCCTAGCCAGCATATGTATCTCCTAAGCAACTTAGAAGGAAGATGCCCTCCTTAGTCACCTATGTAAGGATCTAAAAGCTAAGAGGGGGTGCATCGAGAAGTTTTAGCCTTTTGGGTTCTCTTGAATTAGACAACAAGATTAAAATTTTTTACTCTAAACAAGTATAAGGAGATTGATGGAGCCTAAAACAAGCACAAACACAATTCAAGCAAGTAAGGATGCGGAAAGTAAAGGGATAGGCATGCTTAAGATTTTTTTCCTAAGGTTCGGTGAAGGTTGACGTCTTCCTCTACTCCTCGTTGGAGTACTCCCTATAAAGGAGAGTCTAGCTCCGATCCTTGCTCGATAAACAAGATTAGGCCATTCACACAGGATATTCTTTCACCGCTCCGATAAGGTGGACTTCAAACCTCTCACAACTCTTGATAGCTTCCACAAGCTTCTCTTTGGAATCTCACCAGGCTTAACACCTCCAAGACTGCATAGGAGCCATCAAGCTCCAAGACTAATAAATCCAAATACAAATTGACCACCTGGATCATACCAACTCGATGATGCAAACAACCACCTTGGAACTCTCTCAAGAACTCACCTAAGGATGAACAAACTAGCTCTATGTCGCACTCTCTATCTTACTATAGACTCAAGGATAATCAATGGGGCCTTTAACCACTATAAGAAGCTTGTCCTAGGGCTATATATATATATATATATATATATATATATATATATATATATATATATATATATATATATATATATATATATATATATATATATATATATACTCCTATAGGGGGGAGCATTCCTGCATTCTGAAGCTATCCACGTCGCTTAATTTTTTTCGGCTGTCCGATTGAATCAGCGGCTAGCATCCGGGGCATCCACATCGCCCAAATGCAAAAAACGGATTGCCAATGCAAAAAACTCCTCCGTCTTTTTCGTTTTACAGCCACGTCCTCCCATCTCCACAGCCGTTCGATCAGCCGATCGAACGGGCCTTCGCTACGTGGTCTTTGCGTTTAGTCCCTTCGATTTTTTTGTTCTCAACCCGTCGTCCTCCCGCCTGGCCCCGAACCCTAGTGCGCCCCAGCCGTGCGCCGCCCAGAGAGAGGAGGACAGGGTTTGCCGCCCTCTTTCCCCTCTCCCGCCGCTCCGCCTCACCGTCCCCACTCATGTGCAGCCGCCGCCACTCCATGAGCCGCCTCCCCACGCCTCCTCCTCCGGTCGTCTCCTCCTTTGTTCGACGCCCGTCTCCTGGGTCGTCTCCCTTCCTGGCGTCTCCCTGCGTCGTCCCCCCTGGTCGCCTCCCCACGCTATGGCCCTGTCTTGCCGCGTCCCCGCGCCATCCCCTCCAGGCACCTCCCCGTGCCTCATCCGTTCACCGGCCGTCTCCCCCTCCGGGCGCCTCCCCCGCTGTCTGACAACTGCCGCTACCCTCCACTCCCGTCTCCGCCCCCGCAGCCCTACCGCCCCATCTCCATCTGTGCGCCGGCCACTCAGAGGAGGCTAGGGTTTGCCGCCCTCTCCTCCCTCTCCCGCCGCTTATCCCGACTTGTCGCTCACCGCTCCCCACTCATGCGCAGCCGCCGCCGCTTCATGAGCCGCCTCCCCACGCCTCCTTCTCCTGTCGCCTCTTCCTCTATTCGCCGCCCGCCCCCCCCAGTCGTCTCCTCTCCTGGCGTTTCCCCGTGCCATCCACAGAGGCTGTGGTACGGAGGCGGAGGTCAGCGGTGGTGAGTCACCCTAGCGCGATACAGAGGCGGTGGTTGGCGGCGGTGAGTCACCCGACGAGTTGCTACGCTGAGCGGCGGAGTACTCCATGGCGCATCTATGGCGCGTCACGGCGGGGTTCGTCATCTGCTTCTCCAACTGCTCCACCTTCCTCTCCAAGCCTGGGCTGTACATCGAGGACATCTTCGTGCGCGTGCCGTGCTGCCACCGCGGGCTTCCTCCGCAGGCCCCACCGTCCCCACGCCGCCTTCCTCCTTCGGCCCTAGCCTCCCTTTGTTTGTTCTCGGCTGGATTTCCACGGCCTCGACCTCCCTGGGTTCATTCGTCGTTGGTATGCGTTGGACTAGTCCGATGGAACCTCCAGTGGCACTGGAACAAATGGCACCAACCTCCCTCACTGGCTGGCCCTATCTCAACGAGGTCCTCCATGACATTGCATATTGCCACATGAAAGTATATCTGACCATCAATAGTTGTCTGCTTTGTGAATGCTTGACTGCTTCAATGGTCAATAAATCTATAATTTCATAAAGTGCCATGCATTTTTTATGTCATCATAGTTTCATGAGAGCTCTGGCAATACCTTTCCTCCCTACAAGGACAAAAAGGAATCATCTGCTTTGAGCCTGCCACACCCTAATTGCTACATACGTAGCAAGTTTTTTTTCCCCATGTTTTTCTTCGGATCTCGATTCTTGATGAATTTATATTCTTTTGGTGTGGCTGATACATGTACTGCTGATTTGGTGAATTTAGGTCATGCATGATGCTGGTGTTTCATGAGGTGGTTTTGGGGATGGCACCGTTTAATGTTCAACATCGAATAACTTTAGAACAATTGAACTTGAGTCCTCTGATAAGATTTCAGATTATGAAAAACATAATCCAGCTATGATTGGTAACAAAAGGAAATTGTTTTGGGGTGTTTTGACTGAACTGAGTATGTTATTTAAAACAGGAAGTAGCTTCTTTTTCAGACAGTGAGTAAACTTTAATGTTTGCTCTACTTTTTAGGTAGGAAATGGTGTGTCTGGATGGAATTTTACAAGATTTTGTTTATAGGTGGCTTTAACCTGAAAACAAGTATCATTCAAAAAAAATTAATCAGATATGGACAAGATAGATCAAACTTTTGTTGCTTATGTACGGCTTTGTTGTGTTGGATTTCGTCAAATCCTAATTGATCATGAGATGCAGTTTAAATATTTTAGCCTTCATAGCTGATCAGTTGCTCTTACTACTGGCCTGCAATAATTTGTTTCCCCCCCAAGTAACATTTTATGTTCTTACAAAAGTGTTTTTCTAGCGCGCAGCATTACTACACCTGTAATGGAGCAAGGGAGTGCTTGTGTACCTGTTCTCCATGTTAATTGAACTTATAGCTACTTGAAATCACTTCGAATTTCTGAATAAAATGGCTGACAGGGCAGTTGAAATAAGCATTTCTATTATTCAACATCTGAAGAAATGTCGAATGTCAAAGAATTCACAACCTGAAATCTCCGGAGATAATGAGTAATGAATTTTAGTAATTATCTATTGGTCTATGTTCGGATTTATGTATTGTGTATGCCTCATAGTTCAATCTTTTGCAGAGGCACTTTGCAATAGATTGTTGGGCTGTGAAGTAGATCGATGTTTCAAAACTAGGAGCGTTTGCACACTGCGATGTAGCCTGCCATTCACTAGGTGCCATTCTAGCTGACGCTGCCAGAGTTCTTGAAGAGCATCCCCGAGATAAAGCAGTTTATGATCTACTGTTACCCTGTTTTCAAATTTATCTATAATTTGAACCATATAATTTCCTTTTTTCTTTTACAATGGGTTGTTCAAGCTTCCATTTTTTGTGCCAGAAATTTCTATTACTTGAGATTGTAATGGACAATTTATCACGAGAGACACCATTTTATGCTATCACTGAAGGAAGCGTACCCAATATTTCACAAGGTTCTTCACATGGGACTGCAAAATCAGCCATAGCATAAGGAGATTTGATCAGAGAATAGGAGATTCCAAGGCACTTAGTAATGGGTTTTCATGAGGAGATTTCATCTCCAGCATTGTCTTTTACTTAAAAGCTATACTTTTACATTCGTTTTCATCTAGCTAGGCTGCTTGAATATTTTTGTTATATGCAGCCCTATTCGAAGGGTGGACTGAAAATGCCTTTGGCTAGGGCGGATTGCGCTGTAATTGAGGTTTACAACTATATGTTTCTAGCATGGTACGTAGGGTCTTACTCTTCGAATTTTACCGATCATGCTCACCAGTATGGATTTTTCTCAGCAATATATTTTAATTATATGTGTTTTAGCCCTTTTTGGTAAGGTTTAATCATGACAGCGCTTACAGTTTGGTTCCTCTGGTGAGAGAGTGCATATTGCTTCTAACATTGTCAGGAGATATTGCTGTACCACTACTCCATGAATTGGTTGAGTAGAAAATGCTACCAAGGCTTACAATGCTATGGTGTTTGTTAGTTGTTCTTAAAAATTCGTTTAATCTTAATGATTGCTTCGTATGTATTTGTATATTACATATGCATGAAATCTTCTCTATCTTTCAATGTCACATCCTGTTTAATTGGTTACTTCGTCAATATATTTTTATTTTGGTATTCCATGTCACCAACCAGAAAAAAATGTACACCGCGCGGCATGGCCGCGGCATATTTCTGTAATTGTTAATCTGCTATTATGGTCTGTAGCTGTTCATCTATCTTACGTCAAGCTATATTCGCCTATTTTTGAACTAAACCTTCCATCATGCACAAGGTCTTAGCTTCTAGAGCGCGTACAATTGTGGTTTTAACTGAAGAAGAAAATGCTGATCAAATAATTTCTGCTAATTTAGTTGTACTGTTGTACGTGAATCTCTTCTTTACATTCTTTCCCTTTTTCAGAGTGATGCTCGAGCGGTGCGAACAGTCTAGAGTTTGACTGTGGTTAAAGGACTAAAAGGTCATGGTAGTTGAACTTAGTGATTGTATATTTTTTAGACACTATTAGAATTTTTCTCACGCATGCTTTGGAACCACGCACTTTGCACTCACCGGAACAACCGAGACGGCGTGGGCAAGCGCGCTATCATTTATAGTAGATTTAAAAAGCTAGCAGTTGGACTCAAGGCTGGAAAACTCCCATGTGTGTCACACATGGTGGATCGCCCGACATGTGCCAGATCGACAGGAGCCAAAGGCAAGTTTCGATAAGAAAAAAACTAGGCGTCAGACGTACCAAACCGTTTGCTACCTGTCGTAATTTCTAACATCCCACGCAGTTGCGACCCCAAAACCTACTAGACCAACGGCCCGACGCGCTGGACCCTCCGGTGCACACTGGCCGGAAAACTATCGTGTGCCAAGACTGTCTAGACCAATGGTCCAACGCGCTAGATCGTGCACCAGATCGTCCGACATAGACAGCTAGAAAGAGACGAAAGAGATAACCCTACTGGACGAAGGATCAGACACGTCAGACCGCGTGTCGAATTGTCTGACGACCACTAGGCTCCGTTTTTTTGCGCGGTGCGTTTGCGTTGCGTCTGTGTTTGCAGTGGCGGGAAGCCGATGCTGCCATTCGTGTGCGTGTTAACTGGCCATTAATGGCGTGTAGGGGCAAAAGCTTGGCGCATGGACTGGGAACCCCTTCGTCCCACTACGCTGACCAGGTGGCCCACCATCGATGCGACCGGTCACGAACCGCAGCAGTTGCAGCACGCGAGGTGCGAAGCAACGTCTCACGGCTCGCATTAATGGCGCGCGGAGATCGAGCTGGAGGTTCGTGCGGGCAAGCCGACAGTGCTGGCGCGAAGCTGACCGAAACGGAAACGCAACGCGACCAAAACGCAGAAAAAAACGGAGCCTAGAAAGACCGGCTAAGCCAAGTAGAGGTTTCTGAACCAAAGGTCCAATGCACCGGACCGCACGTCGGGTCATCCGGGAACAACGAGGAAAAAAGGACACACCCTAAAGACTCACTCTAAAATGACTCTCTGACTTCTCGACAGTCCAAACATAGTTCGAAAAGGAATATAAATGGATATTGTGTGCATCACGATTGAACTTGACAACGGAGTGATAAAATTGATTTGAATCTCTCGTAATAATAGGGCAAAAACTAAACAAGAAAAGGAGTTCCTGGACAACCTTAACATTACAAACTATTACATTTTGAAATAATAATATTACATCCCAAAATAACGTATAGATACAGAGTGGTCTAAGAGCATCTCCAACGGAGCCTCTAAAACAGAATCTTCTCTATATTTAATGTCTCTCATTCTCTAGCAGAGTCTTTATCTCAGTCTCTAAATTTAGAGTATCTCTCTTCTAGACTCTAAATTTGAAGGCTCTCTATATCAATCTATATAGTTTTTCTGAATAAAGATTCTACTAGAGAGAATGAAAATATAAAGAACATATAGTGATTTAGAGGAGATATATAGAGACTCGATTTTAAAGCATCTACGAAAGATGCTCTAACATGGCATATCAGATATACAAAGTCTATTACACAGCACATTTGTAGGATCACGGCGTGAGACCCCTCAAGTAGGCTGGCCGCGTGTGCGGTTAGCTATGCATGTAGCGATGTAGGTGCACGTCGTGGAGACGTGGGCACGTGGGAGTAGAATAGGTCAAGTTAGATGCATTGGTGGGTGTGTAACGTGTGTTACCCTGTTTAAGGGTTTGTAACACTTTGCGAGGAGAAAGAAATAAGAGGCAGGCTAGCATCTATGTGATTATACGAACTCCCTAGAGATTTTACGGTATATAAATATAGATTGATTCTAATAATTAGCTCTAAAAGAGTCATGTTTGTTTTTGGCGGTTGGATCAAACAAGATAAATGGCCTATAATAGTTTTGTTGCATCCTAAAAAATTCCTAAGATATAAGCCCCAGATTACATAAAAAGATCACAAGATATGTGTCGGACCCCGGTTTTTACCAAACCGGACTCCTCTGTGTTACCAGTATGGGTCCCAAGGGTCAATACTCATACCTACAGTGAAACAGAATCATGATACCAAAACAGAGCTGCATTAGCTAATAAAATAATTCAGAGTGCGGCGGAGCAATATATATTATATTAGCGGACAAATATAACACATATTAAAACGAAGCAAACATTTACAACCAAAAGTAGTGTCCCATCACGGCCACAGGCACACACTGAGTAGAGAAACGGCTAGTAGTCCGGAGCATCATCCGGGAAGATCTCAACGTTATCCTGCATGTTCTCGTAATCTTGACCTGCTCATAGATGAATAGCCCCGCATAACATGCAGGGTTAGCATTTGACTGCTAACAAGTCCTTCCTGGGAAGGGCCAGGTTAAGGTTTACCCTAATAAAGCTGATGGTTAATTTGGATAAAAGCATTTCACCTAGGATGGTAAAAGCATTTAAGAAACATACATAAATAAGTAACAAATATAAATAAATAGAAATTCTCAAAATAAACAGGACTGAAACAATTATCCTCTCAAGTCTCAAATCTCAATCTCATAATTCTTAGCTCATAATTTCATTCCTCATGTCTCATTTCTCAATACTCAAATCTCAACTCTTATATAACAAACTCATGATTCTCATCTAGCAACGGCACACACGCCGGAATAACCTTACCCAGGTCATATTAAGAATGGTGATGCTACGTTGCGATAGACGGCTGAGACGCTCTTTAACCGGGAGCTCGGCCATTTAAATAGGTTTACTCTGCAAGGTTGTACACTTTACCCGCAAGATACGATATCCTCCCGTTGAAGGATATTATAACAAAACCCTCCATAAAATTAACCTCGGACTTAAACACGGTCGTACCTGATACTCACAGGTACCCAGAGAAATGCTTCCGCATAAGTCTCTGACAATACCCCGGCGATGTTTCTCAACTTTCTCTCTGTACTCATCCAACGTGCAAGGACAGTGAGTAATCCCGACATTTTTTTTCCTTTAGATTAGGCCCGTCCCATACCGCGCTTGCGGTCGCACGGGATTATCTCAGTTAAGTGTGTCACAATCATCGGTCCTTAGTCTCGGAGTGGCAACCAACACAAACCCGATACTCGTGCTCACATGCACCCACCTTACCATCCATCCGCTCCCGATCCCATTTATTAGTTGGTCAAATTTTAATTAATGGTGAATCAACCCAATCCCACCATAACCCAAAATATCAACTCTCTTATCGTATGTGTATTATGTGGAATCGGATCCTCGATAACCTATCTGAGCATCTCTAAGCATCTAATATATGAAAACCGTGGGTATTAGTATCATAAGTTATCTAGGGTTAAGGGTATGTCGGTGGTTGCATATATCGGTCGGGTATATGCACTAGTTAACGCTATCCAACATACGTGTATAGCAATTTTGGATAAATCTACAAAAATTAGGATTCTAGGGGAAAGACTTGCCTTCGGAGTTGTCGTACTCTTGCGGTACGGCGGCGGCGTCCAGGAATTCTCCTTCGGCGTTCGAACGATCTATCGCACGCAAAACGAGAAAAAACAACCAATAAATAACATATATAGCAATATAATTTTAAAAATTATAAAAAAATTACAGAAGATAGATATGATTTTTATGGATTTTTAGAAACTTGAATCGCCGGAATTGGAGATCGGATGAATTCGGTACAACCGATTGAAGTTTGTAGCTATAGGAAATTCTAGAAAATGGAAAAACCACTGTAGCACGGGTCCCACTGGTCAGTTGCTGACCCATTTGGGTGTCTCCAACGGATAAGACCAGATGAGGCTGGCTTTGTGAGAGAGAAAACAAAAGAGAGAGAGAGCAGGAATGAGAAAGGAAGAGAAGGAAGAAGAAAGGGAGAGGAGGGAGGAGGAAGAAAGGGTTGGTCGGCGGGGTGAGCTCCGGCGAGGGCGGCGGTCTCCGGCGAAGTCGGCCGGCGGCGGCATCAACGTGCGGGGAGGTGGCGGCTTGGTGGCGTTGGGCGAGACTAGCGGTCTGAAGGAGGAGCCGGGCGGTTTTGGCGAGAGGTCGGGCGAGGTAGGTGGGCGGCGTGGCTCGGCGGGTGGCGGCAGTGTCTTTGGGCGGTGGTCGGCTCGGTGAAGGCGGCGGCAGCGCTGGCTGCTAAAGGCGGACGGCCGGCATGAGCTTCACGGGCGGCGGCGGGCAAGGAAGGAGGCGTGGCGGAGTTTGGGACACTCAGCAGGTCTTTGGCTGGCTCGGCAATGACTTGTTGGTTGGGCGGCGGCGAGAGGCGGAGACTAGCTAGGCGGCGTGTCCGGCGGCTAGGTGGCGTGACGCCAGCTCCTGCGAGTGCAACGCGGCAGCATCAACAGCCGGGTGGAGGACGGCGACGACTACCTTGGGTCGTAGTTGGCTCCGGCGAAGACGTTGTTCTGCCCAATGTGATGCGCGGGTTGGGTGTAGACATCCTAGGGTTTGGGGTTTTGCAGGTTAACACGGGAAGGAGTCTCCCGTATGTGGTGCAATGGGCAGCGGCCAGCGTAGGCCAGGTGCATGTTGGCCACGTCCAGGGCTAGATGGCCACATAGGGCAGGCCATGGATGGAGGGAATAATTGAGAAGCAAAGGGAAGAAAGATGGGATTTTTCTTAATATATTAGTTTAAGGTAGATTGAAATTGCAATTAAATGGAATTTTAATAAAATATTTTCTTTGTAATATAAATTTTTGGGGAAATGGAAATGTAAATATTTGGAATTTTCAAATTTAAGTTGTTTCTTGATATATATTTTTCGAAGGAGAATGAGAAGGCAATTTAATATCATTTAGAATAAAGGTGTTCTTTAATAAGATTGAAAAATTCAATTTGATTGTTGCAATATATAAATAAAATAGCATTTTATTTATGTATTTATGCTCTTGGATGTCACAATATGTAAGTTGAAAGATCCAAATTGCAAATTGATATATATATATATATATATATATATATATATATATATATATATATATAATGAATTTGTTGAGTTCGATCAGTACTATAAGCCTAAGTATTTTATTGATCAGGCGCAAAGGGTTAAGCAAACTTTACAACGTTACAAACACTTTGAGTTCGAAGTGGGATGAAATTCAACAAAAAAGGAAAAGGGAACTCGGCAACTCTATAAAACCTAAAGGGATAAATAGAGCAGTTATGAGGGCATAGAGAATTCATGAACTTCAGGCTGCTTTGAGGAAGTCAGGTATTTTTTATTGGTTGAAGGCTCACCATCACTGAATCCGGCGAAGGGAGGATTGTTCAGAGCGGGAAGAAAAATAGAAAGCCTTTTTCTTGCTTCGCTTACATATATATATATATACTATATATTCCTATATATATAGGAAGCCAATTTGGGGCTCCATGGAGCCTATGCTCCATGATTCAAATACCTATGATGTGTATTTAGATTCGTGATGTTTGACGTTCATATCTTCACATACTCTCTAAAAAAAATATTTGAGATATCAAACTCCGAAAAAAATTAATTTCAAACTTAGTTTAAACTAGTTTGAAGTATAGTTTGAACTAGTTTGAAGTATATTTTAAAAGTAGTTCAAACTGAAGTTCAACTTAACTTTTTTCGGAGTTTGATGTCTCAAATATTTTCTTTAGTGCGTATATGAAAGTACAAATATCAAACAACACGAATCTCAAAGCACATCTAGTGGTAACGAATCATGGAGCCTAGGCTCCATGGAGCCTTATGTATTATTCCTATATATATATATATATATATATATATATATATATATATATATATATATATATATATATATATTATCTTATATATAAAGTTGTTATCAAAGGCGGCCTCTCAGCCCGTCCACGTCGCCCAAAAAACAGGGGCCGTTCGATCGCGTCGTTCGTGCCATCTTGCCCCTCCGTCCAGCTCGCGGCACACATTGCAAACCGGTTTGCTCATGCGAAAAAGCCCTCGGGCTTTATGATTTTACATTGAGATCCCCACAGATTAACATCGGACTCCTTCCGCAGTGGTTGTCCATAGGTGACGTTTTTCGTTTGCACCCTTCCATTACCGCCGAGGTCAACCCGCGGTCCTTCCACCGCTCCTATTCCTAGCCCTAGCCTCACTCCATGGTTTCTCGCTGCTCCCAGCCGCGCCCGCCGCCCGCCGTCCGCCGCTCCCTTTCCCAGTCTCCCTCTCGGTCTCTCTCCTCCCTCTCATCCTCCACCCCTCCTTCCTCGCACGGCCACCCTCGCCAGGACCTTCTACGACACCGGCGGCGGATGTTGGATAGGCGGATCCGGCGGCGGCATGGTTCGGGGGCGCCGGATCCGGCGGTGGCGAAGGTCGACGTTGCCGGATCCGGTGCCGGCGTGCCTCGGGGGCGCCACAGATCCACGGCCGGAGGGCTCAGCCCTAGCCGTTCCTCCCCTTCCTTTCTTGCCTGCTCGCTGCGCCGCCGCCTCCCCCATACTTTCTTGCCAGTGCCGCCCCTCCCTCCCTGACCGGCGCCGTCTCTCTTTGCCTCCTCCTTCCAGGTCGGTCGCCCCGCCCCCGCCATGGTGTTCTCCACCGCCACCGCCTCACCGCCCAGCCCGCTACCTGTCTCCCCCGCCACGCCACCCCACCGCGGTATCTCCCCCGTTGCCGCCCGTCCCATCTCCCATCGCCCCACCTCCTCCCTGATCCGCTCTTCCTCCCTCCTCTCGCCTCCGCACGCCCTGCCCTCGCGCCTCCACACCACCCCACCTCTCCTCGACGTCCCCATCCCCGTCCCCGCCATGGAATTTTACCTCGCCCTGCAACACGACGCCAACCAGGTCAGCACCTTGCTTCGCATTTCCTCCGCTCACTCTCTAGTTGCCTCACATCTCTTGCGCAGGTGCCCGACATGCTGCCGCGCCCACCGGAGCAGGACTTCACCGGGGCGCCTTACGTCGCTGTCTACGCCATGCTCCCCGTAAGATCGCTCCCTTTTCCATCTTTTATGCTCTTCCGCCCTTCTATGTTCATGATGCAGCTTACAATTGTGATTCGTAGTTTGTATGCTATGGGTCAGCATGGTGCGATTCTATACTTAGTAGCAACGCATTCACAGAACATGGCTTTGATATTTGAAGGTCGATGCTTGGTGAGGAGCTCACCTTTGCTTTATCTTTTGGACATCATGGTTTATAGCTTATATTTCTCTTTGGAAGCTTTAGATTTCCCACAAATGTTGTTCTGGAGCGAGAATCAGAGGGTGGCCTCTTATTACTTTCAGATATGGCCAAGGTAAAATCTGCAATATGCCACTGCATTTCATCTCCTATGTTTATGTCAAAACTCACTTATGTAATTCCTAATATTATAACTGATTTATAAGTGAGAAAAGCAATGAGACGTCATTGGCATAATAATTATAAGTCAGGTAGGGAGGGATTTTTTTAAGATTGCAACCAAATCGTTTGTTCCAACAATCACATTTAGTGGCCAGATATTTTGTTAATGGTGTGTGATGATTAGTACTCATTCAATTGATGTATAAATATGTACATGCCCACTCTACCTTCTTTATGTCACTGAAATTATCCTGTCTTTATTTGTTTATCTCAGTGCTAACATGAGGCTGTAGAAACAATCTGGGTATTTGGAGCCGAGCACTTTAGCTATGCTTTTTGGGCAAAGTGCATCGAAAGGTATTTAGGCAGTTCATCTAAATACTTTGGAACAGCTCATAGTAACTTAAATCTTTACATATCTATATATCTTTGACTCCTTTATGTTTTTTTGAAGCCTAGATATTAATTTTCAGCTATATGGATGTACAGTCATGACATATTTCTGTTATTGATAGTAACTTTAATCATGATTAGTGCACTATATTGACTCAGTTCGGTTTGTTCTTGACTAAAAGTGATGGCCTTTTGCTCTGCTTCTTTTTCCCTCTAGACAATTTTTTATTTACTTTCCTATAACACTGGACTTTTCTTATCCATTTTGTTATGGAAGCCCATTTTCCTTTGCTTTTCAGGTTAAGCAATTCTTTGCCTTCAAGAATAGTTACTAAGCTGCTATCTGAAGGTATGAGCAGCTGTTTTGTATGCCATACCTTTAGGTATTGTGGATTGCAAAGCAAAATAGAAATATATGGTGCAATAACACATAAGGATTTATAATGTAAGTTATCAAATCCATGGTTGTCTTTTTGTGTCGACTGCTACCATTATCGGCTGCCCTAAAAGTGTACACAATGTGCAGCTGCATATGCATATATATTGCTGAAATGCTTTACCTTTGGCCTCTTATATTTGGTACTCATATGTAACAGAGTTCAAGTACTCACCATTGGAAAAATGGAGCCCAGCTACAAGGTTTTTACAAAAGGCTCTCCAAAATTTGGAAAGTGAATATATCCTTCACATTTTTAATGCTATAGGTTTAAAATATGGTTAGATTCAATTTTTTACATTCCTTGTGAGGTATCGTCATCTCAGGGAACTAGGAGAGATTGATGGCCTTTGTCAGGCCGTTTTAGGAAATTTGCTAAATTTAGGTAATAGATAATTAGCCTTCCGAATTCGTTTGGATCTGAGCGCGATGCAATGCAGATTATTAATTGTTTAACTTTTAGTATATAGAATGAGTAGAATGATTTTCTAATGCAAGTTATTATTTCCTTCTTTTAGAATGTGCTATCACATCTTACTATGTGGTGTTAATTCTTTTTCAGTTCAGTCTTTACTTTGGTTCTGTACATAACCATCATTCTTTAGGTTAGATACCTATGTGTGTCACGCTCTGATTCACATCCGTACATGTCCTGTGTTTTGGTACAGCTTGCTAACAACAGAAGTTCTAGAAAAAAGTAGATTCAGCAAAATTGTAAAATCTGATAATAAGGTACAGAGAGTCCGATAGCTGATATTGCATATCACTCGATCAATTGCATGTTATATATTTTCTCATGGAATAACATGCACCAAAATGATGTTTTCGCAAATTATAGCACACCATGCATGATTCCGTTGCTCTATGGACAAATCAGGTAACAGCATGAGCCTATGTAATCCTCCAGATCTTTCCATTACGGTTTCAGTATTTTGAGATTACCTATGTATAGTTTCACTGTAAGCAAATTTAGAGAGATCAACTCATCTTTTTGTGAAATTGCTATGCCAATTGTCATTGGCACACTATTCTTTTTCACCAGATCATGGTTTACAAAATTACAGCTATAATAATATGATCTGTTCGCAATGGACAGATCTGTTATTGTTCTATCAAGTTATGAGGTTATCATCTGACATTGAATTTTTGTCCAAAGGTAAAGTAGCTTGGATAGGTACTTTCACATCTGACATACAATTAACATTGTAATGTCTTTTAATTATTCCATGTCAAAATAATATGTTTTACCAATACAAGAACTTAGCACATTGTGTGCTAGCTTTTTCTTAGCTGATACACTATATAATTACCCTCATTGTTAAATTCAACATGATAACATTGAATCCTAAATCACATGTTTCATAATTCCTCATTCCAGTGCTATTTCTTATCTTTGCCTATCTCAGCATTTCTAACTTTTTTTTTATGTTGCTTTTTTCCCCCTCAGTTTCTAGCTGATTATGCCATTGCCTTCAGGTAGCCACATTTACTTCAAGAATTTCGGTTGCTTGGTGCATGCAAAAAATTTTTTTTTTTGCCTTCCCGTGGCTTTAGGGCAGTTGAATTGGCCTATGGAATGGCTGTCAACCTATCAAGCATTCGTTGAAGATCTTTTAATTTTTGGGTCATACAATGCGGTCTTAATTTCCACTGGTGTATGTAGGCTATACCTTTTGCATTCAAGTTCACCAAAATTACCTGCCCCATGCCCTTCATACAACTACCTCGCTCCTCTTCCTCCACCGTCACCATCACCCTCACACCCAAACCCTACGTCGCCTTATTCCCCTACCTGTCTCTTGGCTTCCTCCTTGACCACCACGTCGCCACCATACCACCTGTACTCCATCTCTCCCATCCCCCCGTCTCCGCTCCACCTACACATGCGCCTCCTCCTCATCCAGAGCCACATCATCTACCCTCAAGCCGGCCATCCGCCTCCCCTGCGCCACCGCTTGCCCATTGGTTGACAGCCTAGTCCACACATGTGACACTCCAACCTATCACTCTCCCTCTTGTCATCTTGCTATGACCGCTTCTTTATCCCAAAACTCTAGCTCTAGTCCTCGGAGCTCGGAAGAGCATGGTGGCGACTTGGGATGAAGGAGATCGGCAACGGCCACGTGATGGAGGTGCTCAAAAACGAGCATCTCATCCATGACAGCGCTCCGAGGTGGATGATAGCCCCAGCGTATGTAGCGCCCCAGGAGGACGGGCTGACATGATTGATGGTGTGGAGGACGATACCTACTAGGTGCTCAATGAAATGCTTCGCGGTTGGGCTCGACATATATGCATGCAACCAAATACTGGCTCGCATAGAACAATTCGTACAACCAAACAGGCAAACAACAAGCCTTACGTGAACTCAGTTTGCCTCCGGGCCCGGCTGAGTACTAGCTGCTTCCTCCGGGCTATCAAACAGCCCGAGAGGATGGTCGGTGGCAAATGCAAAGCTGGGAAGATGAAAAATGTAATGGGCATAACGCTGGTTGTAATGTTACTAATAGTCTGCTATAAGAGGCTTAGTTAAATCGTTGAATTACTAAAAACCGAACCTCAAGAGTTTCTAGAAGCAACTTTGAAAAGCTGCCCCACTTAGTTTGACTTATTTTTTAAAAGAGTTTTGAAAAGTCCCTTTAAGATTTTAAAAAAATAAGATCGAGAGTCGAAGTGTCTGTGTTTCAGAATGTGTGTTTGGATTCATGATTTGCTTTGATATTGGCGTTGCATGGTTCTGGTCCCAGGTTTTGTTTGGCTGTAAGGGCAGCTTTTGAACTTTTGGTTCTGGTGACGTTGTTAGGCATCCCCTTGTATTGGAGTTGGCTCTTTGGTTGTTGGAACTTAAACTCTTCATTTCTGCTTGCATGAATGGAAATTCGGCTATACCTTTTTATCATTAAAAATTGACGTTGATAAAATACCCCAAAGGTAAAAAGCCACGATTTGCCCCTTTTCAAAGTTTTGAGTAATTTCTGTCATCTTGCTAAGGGAAAAAGACCCTTTTACCCTTAGACTTGATGCAAAGATTTCTCATGAGATTGGTTTGTTCTCTTCGGCTTATCTTTTTATGTTATCTACTTATTTTTTAATCAAAAATCAAATGCTTTGACATTTGCAGTTCTTTTTTTTTTATCTTGAAACCACGTCTTAGAGCTCTAAAAAACAAATCAAACGAAGCTTACCGAGCTTTCCCGGCTATCTCGGAAAGTTCTCGAAGTTTAACTTATAAGCAAATAAAAAGATAAATAAATAAGATAAAGTGAAGAGAACGACCCAAACCTGATCGATATTCCAAGTGTTTCATGTCTCTAACCTGATCGATATTCCAAGTGTTTTGAATAATAGGTTGACGTTGATAATGTTTTGAGTGATAGGTTAATTTTATGATGTTTCATGTCACTAACCTGATCGATATCTCAACTTTCAAGTGTTTGCATTGCTTAATTGCAGGACTACAAGCGATTCGCTTAATCGAAATTATTCTAACTATGAAATGGATTAGGGCCCGGCGACCGCAGCAACGTTCAATCCTCCTGCAAGGCCACAGTTCAGCTGCCGCTGTCACACAAGCATGCGCACGGACAGGGGTAAAAGGGTCTTTTTCCTCTCAACAAGAAGGCAGAAATTGCTCAAACTTTGAAAAGGGGCAGATCATCGAGTGGGACATTTTACACTTTTGGATATGTTATCGATGGTCTCTCAACTATAGGGCATATTATTTATTTTCACTATCAACTATAGACACATTATCAATTTCCTCTTAAAAATACATGGTTTAATTCCTGTCACTTCTGATATCTCAACTATGATGCATGTCATCAATTTTCTCTTAAAAATACATGGTTTAATTCGGGCCGCTTCTGACTTATGCATACTAAAAAAATGGCAAAGTCTAATCAAACAATTCAGTTTATTGCTTATGTGTACTTAAAAAATACAATTCGGAAGCCACCTTTTGAAGCTCCCAAAGTCATTAGTGCTGCAGTTGATGCAGATAACATTAGGCCCCATGATCGGATTGAATTATCACTATCGTTATCGATTGATATATCATCTTTTCATGTGTAAAACGGGCTCGGGGAAGGCTGAAAACAAAATCATACAAAAGATATGCATGCGTGAGAAACGATCGACGATGAATCAGTTGTCGTCGTCGGCGGTGGGCAGCCAGTATCTGTTGGTGAGCCAGACGGAGTCGGCGACGGCCTTGGCGCCGTCGTGGTTGCGGTGCCAGGCGTAGTAGGCGTGCGTCCGGTTCTTGATCTCCAGCGTGGCGTGGCCGAAGCTCGCCTCCCGGAACGCCGAGTAGCTCGGCTGCGGCTGCGTGAAGCTGCATTCATTCGCATCACTTCATCAGTAACCGTACCTTTTCTGCGACATTGCAAATGCATTGAGAAGAGTGCTTAGACGTACTTGTTGGCGATGCCCTCGATGTTGCCGCCGTCGCCGATGTTGACGTACACGGGAGCGTCCATGTTGTGCGTTGGCGTCGACTTGCCGTTCACGATGTCGTACTCGATGTTGGAGAACCGCCGCTGCAAGTGCGTAATCTCAACCAGCCACTGTCAGGCCGAGACGAAGATCAATGCATGGTGAGGAAGCAGTAGGTGGAAGCGGAACGTACGCTGCGCTCGTAGGAGTGGACATGGCCGGCGAGGACGAGGTCGACCTTGGCGTCGACGAAGGACTTCTCGAACTGGACGCGCATCGTCTCGCCCTCCATGTAGTGGTAGTGGTTGCTGTTGTAGAGGGGCGAGTGCATGAGCACGATGAGCCACGGAGTCTCCTTCCTGTCCACTTTCCCCAGCTCCAGCTGCAGCCACATCCACTGCGGCGTGTACTTGCCGTACGCCGAGTAGGAGGACAGCACGATGATGTGCGCTGACGCCACCTTCACCGAGTACCAGTACGGCTCCGTGCTGCCCGCCGCCCTGAACGGCGTCGGGTACCGGTGCGTGAACGGCTTGAACGGAGTCGTCTCGCCCTGCATCCAGTGGGTCCATCAGCAAATCGAACAATGCTGGTAGGCGCCATGACACACACACACACACACACGAGAGAGAGCTCAGAGCAAGAGAGAGAGAGAGAGAGCTCAGAGCAGGATGGATGGCGACGTACGATGTCCGGGTAGACGTCGAGTTCGTGGTTGCCGGCGACCCAGAGCCAGGGCTGGTAGGCGACGCTACGCTCGACGAAGCGCGCCCAGGTGTCCCAGCGGTTGTTGTCGTAAAGCTGGTAGTGGTCGGCGTAGGAGAGGTCGCCCATGAAGAGCACGGCATCGCCGCCGTTCGCCTCGTAGTGCGACAGCGTGCTGTTGGAGTCGAACGTCTGCCCCAGGTCGCCTGCACCACACAATCTTCACTTCACCGCGGGGTACCAGTACCACCCCAAGCACTGACAAGACCGACTTTTACCCAAATTCAGAAAAATTCGATGGATTTCGATATGATCTTTCTAAAATCCAAAATTGATTTTTAAAAAAAACAAAAGAAGAAGAAGAAAATGAGTCCATGAGGACTCTGATCGAACCGGCGTTACTAAACTCAAGCTATGTTCTATAGTGATGCTTTTTTCTTAAGAGCAAGCCGCAACACTTTATTCATGGGAGCGACAAGCTATGCACTTTTTTCTCAAGGGTCCAGTACAAGAATTTAGGCAGAGACGTCTCCCCACCCTGAAAGCTTTGTGTTTTAAAGCATTACAAGCTAGTAAGTGTGCAGTTTTCTCGAGGATTGATTAGAATATTAAATTACATAATTGCCTCTAGACAAATAACTTGAGACATCCTAAATTTGCCCTCGAAAGCCATGTCCAAGAAGAATCCTATGGACCTACAAGGTTGCGTTTACACGAGCATTACCTTGTTAGCATGGGCTTAACCCTTCGAGCATATATGCTCAGATCCAGGCATGCGCCATACGACCAAGCGTGCTAGCCCAGATATCCCTTGCCCGGACATAACCATTATTCCGAAGAAGATGCCCACAACAACCACGATCTCTGTGCCGCTGACCACGATGTGGGTCTGGTGCGGCATTAACGAAGATTTAGGGCGTGTTAATTCATTATTATCTGTAACCGTTCATAAATGGTGGAATTAGCGTGTTGAGTCGTGATACTGGTATGACAGTATAAATACCCCTTTTCGACAAAGAGGAGAGAAAAAAAAAAGAGGAGAGAGGGGGCTTTACTATAACACACATCAGCATACAGAAACACAAACACTAGAGTAGAGCTATTATCTCCTCCGCGAGAGATCTGAACCAGGATAAACCGATTTTCCCCTCTGTCCCATGCCCTGAGTATCTTTCTACATCTCCAAAGCTAAATCCCAACGGAAAGGAGCCCGATTGATCTCTCATTCAAGAAATAAACTCGGCGGGGAACGACCCTCATAGGGTGTGTTTGGTTGCCGTATGAGTTCAGTCAGGCTAGGAGGAGCCAGGCTGAGGTGATGCAAGAAGATGTTGTTTGGTTGGTTGTATAAGATTGGACAGGCTGCGCAGAGATATTGTTTGGTTGGCTGCACTAGGAGGAGTATGCGATGGACAAATTTCAGAGAGAGAAATCAAAACACTACCACGGATTGAGCCTTCAATCCTGGTTCCAAACCAGTATCAATCCCGGTTTTGGAACCGGGATAGGCAATTCGGGACTGATGGTATGAAGCCATCAGTCTCGGTTGCTCTCAACCCGGGATAGATGTTAGAAATATATTTAAAAATATAATGCGCACATATGGCTTTTGCGGGACTCAAACCCGAGATCTCGTGACTCCCCACTCACCCTTCTAACCAACTCACCCACTCACGCGTTCTGATATAACTAGGATATGCATTCCTTTTAAAGATTCTTAGATGAGGCTTTAGTCGGTTCAGAATACCTAATGGGACTAAAGGTTTACTTTCGATCTGGTTGGTATTACCAACCGGATCGATGAGCTTCCATGCCACTGGTCAGTATTAGCTGCATGGGAGGAGATCAATCCCGGTTGGTATTACCAACCGGGACTAATGTGAGTGACGAACCGGGATTGAAGCCTTGGAACTATGAACCGGGACTGATGTTACTATTAATACTGGTTCGTATCTTACTAGGACTGATAAGCCGGTATGGAAGGCTGTTTCTCTAGTAGTGAAAACAAATATTGAAACAAAAATAAATTCAAAAACAAAAATAAAAAATTTTAAAAAACAAATACTAAAAAATCAATAAACTCAAAAATAAAAATTCAAAAAAATTGAAATTTATTTAAGACCTTGTACTTGAACTTACAGTTCCATTTTTTCTTGTTTCCCTTACAGTTCCATTTTTTCTTGTTTCATTGAATTTGGATGTCGTTTGAATTTTAAAAAAATTTGAAAGGTTGAAAAAGTAACTACACTAGTATACTGGAACATTACTAGTGCATGGTTATTAGTCTCCGCTCCGCATGTTGCACCAGCGCATCACCCGCCATGCTCGCGGGAAACGGCTGGATCGGCCATTTCCCGCGGGCCTGGCTCCGCGTGGTTGGCTGCACGGTCCGAGCCAGGCTCGCAACGCGAAATGGGCAACCAAACACCGGGCTAGCTGCACGCGGAGATGCAGGACGCGGAGATGCAGCCAACCAAACGCACCCATAATCGCCGAACAAGTATCCTTCGAGCATCTTTGATTGTAGGGTAAACGTCCATTCTGTCTTCGCTTCCGGGATCTCTAGTGATGCTTTTAACATTCGCTTTTAACCTTCTTTTATATTATAGGCATGATCAAATTCAAGCAAAACTAGATCGAAAATAATGTCTTTTTTTTGCCGATTCAGTAAAGAAATTGGGGGCTACCGAGAAAATCGATTTTCACTGGAAACGGTGAAAACAGACCGAAAAGCAAAACCATGGCTGTCAGTTGTCACTACAATTTACTACCCGTAATAAACACATCATTAGATTTTTCTATTCACAATGACAGGAAATCGATTCTACAGCCTGGTACATCCTCCTTTCTTTTCAAGCATGAACACTACATCGTTCTTACTAGCTAGTAGATGGAGACATGGAGTACATGCTACAATACTAGATGATTCAGTCAACACGGTGACGCTTAATTGATTGGCACTCAAAAAAAAAAAAACTCAAGACTGCAGTTTGCAGTCAGTCAACTATTGCTACTAATACGACCCTGGCTTAAATTCTTCGGTCAAAATTTCTATGAAACATTATTATCCCCAAAATTAAAAACATTGTGGCACATTGGATACTACGGTCACAATGGCAAACCAGGTCTTCTCTTCTCCTAGGTCCTATCGAACCGTTTGTTTCTAGTAGTACTTACAGTTATGAGTATATGCTAACCAAGACTGAAAGCTGCAAGCATGGATTATGGGACCTACCCTAAACATGAACGATCACTATTGAGATAAATATGGTGCTAAATTCAATCAATGCTTTTTTTCTCTCACACATATAAACCCAAAAACAAAGAGAGTACTCCACTCTTGCACAAGGATTTGTTTGTCTCTATCTCCACCATCCGATGTGGTCCAAGTTGTACGCATCGGATGGTGAAGACAGAGACAAGATAATCCTCGTAGAAATCCATGGTCAAGAACAAACTCATAAGTGAACGAATAAGCAAGCAGTACAAGGATCAAACGGGGCAGAAAAAGTATGCAAAAAAAGCGGGGAAATTTCAGTTTGTAACTCTGAATTGGGATGCTTCACGAAAAATGATATCCAATTGTTTCGCCTTTCAAAGTATAACCTTGTGCACACCATTTTTTCAATTTATGACATTCCACCCATTTTCCCCCATTTTTGAGTTCTTTTTCCACCTGGATGGACGAAAATACCCCATGTTCATCCGTTTTAAACCCAAAACCGAGACCAAGTTGAATTTGAAATTTTTTTTAAAATGAACTCATATTTTGAATTTCAGGATTTGAAATTTCAAATGCAAAAAATCCAAATTGTGATATTCTACCAAATTTGAATTTTTATATTCGAAAATTTGGCTTTTGATATTTAAAAGGTTGAATTTTGGACCTTGATATTCAAAAAGTTAATTTTCACAGAACCGAGCACAAACTGAATTTAAAATGTTCAAATTAGAACTCATATTTTGAATTATGGAATTCAAAATTTCAAGTACATAAATTCCAAACTTTGATATTCCACAAATTTTGAATTTTGATATTCGAAAATTTTAATTCTGATATTCTAAAACTTAATTTTGAATCTTGATGTTCAAAATTTTGCATTTTGATATTTAAAATTCAACTTGGGCTTGGTTTTGAGTTTTAAATGGATGAACAAAGGGGTATTTTCGTTCCTCCAGGTGGAAAAGAAAATTAAAATGGGGGGAATGGGTGGAATGCCATAAAAATTGAAAGAGTTAGTGTGCATCGGTTGTATTTTAAAAGTCAAAACAATTTCGTGCGAGACGTCTCAATTCAATTTTGTAAACTGTAATTTCCAAAAAAAAAAGGTATGTCATGCTCTTCTCTTTTGATTACCTATGAGTCCGAACTTGAAGGGCACATCAGGCCCGGGCTTGGGGGGAGTGGTGAACCGGAAGGTCCTCACCGTGTGCCCGAACCCCATCGCGTAGTAGTATTCCGTGCCATGCTGCAAGCAATAGAGCAGCACAGTTCAGTGCCGCCGCCGCCGCCATGGCTGCGCGCCATTGCTCCGAGCTCTTCGCCGCCGTCACGTACCTCGAGGTTGCTGAGGGTGCAGTGGTGGATGAAGCCGGAGGTGTAGTTGAAGTAGTCGTACCGCGTGTGCGCGCCCTCCGCCTGGAGCTCCAGCTTGTCCGGCGCGCGGCCGTACATCACCGTGCTGCTGCCCACCTCGTTCGCCGTCACCCACGACACGATCATCGCCGTGCCGGTCTGGTCGCCCAGCGTGATGTGAACCTAGATTGCCGAGAAAAAGATGGGATTTTTTTTTGCACACAATCAAGCCAAGAAACCACGCGATCACACGGCTGGCGACCGGCGAATCCCTCGGCTCACCTGCTGCGGAGCATTGTACCCCGGCGGCAGGCGGAAGACGTCGGCGTTGAGCGGCATGTCGACGGTGGCCTCCAGCTTCCGCCGGTACTCGCTGGTGACCCCGGCGTTGGCGCGCGTCGCCGCGGCGAGGAGCACGGCGACCGCGAGAAGCCCCAGCCGCCCCACCATGGTGCACCGCACTCTGGTCCCCCTTCCTCCTCCCCTGTTTCTTTGTCCCCTCGAGTCAAAGAAAGAAAGAGCAGAGCCTGCAATGGCGACGACTGACTCTGAGCTTCTTTGGGTGCTTAAGTAGAGCCCGCGCGAGTTCCGACGCTCGAAGAAATAATTTGCGTTCTAATTAGACCTTAATTAATCTGCATGATTCGGGGGGAGTATCCATTGATTGTGCTTAGAGTCCAGACTAAACTAGGATGGAGATAATTGACTTGGGAAATCGGGATGGAGGGTCAATGGATCAGACCTCAGAGAGGTTAGGTTAGCGTGCCAATCGATTTGATTAAGGGATTTGCAAGTTGACCTTGAAATTCAGTTTTGATTTCTGATTAGGAAGAGAGAATATTGAGCCTAAGCCAGGTTCTCAATAGCGCAGGACAAAGCGCGTCGCCTTCGTCTTCGTGTGGGCGCGCAGAGCACAAGAATGCGGCCTATTTTGACCAAGATTAGCAGCAGCAGCAGCAATGGAATGGGCCATGGCGGCGACGGCGACGACGACGACGAAAGATTGCGACGTGTTGAATGTTTCAGTTGATACCATTATAACTAGCAGTAACTAGCTAAAAAATAGAGATGAAAAAGGGGACAGGTTCAGTACATGACTACGTCAGCTAATTAACAGTGTGCAGAATTACAGGTGGTTGCAGTGTTCAGTGCCATTTTAGTTTCTGCAAGCAGGTTCTGATCTGTGTTGGCTAAACTACCCTCTTAGCTTGGGCTAGATCCTGATGGACCAGTGGACATGAACAAAAGGGGATGACAAGTTGTGCCAAAGGCATGGCATAAAGACACCGCTTTTCTCGTCGATTTCCTCTAGCTTGCTGAAAATGAATTGAGACCGTATATTATCAGATGGAAAAAGATGCAGCTTTCTAGATTCTACAGCCTTGTTCTCGCGCAATCCCAAAAGGCCCTGCTGCCAAGATCAAGAGTTGCACTACTCATTTAGTAGCTGACTTCACTAACTGCCTTTTTAGCCCAAGAGCATGCTACTCTCACCCAATCATAATCTTCTTTTTCTGAATTGTTGCAAGTAGCACCATACTTGTTCAGTGAAAATGCTAATCTCTGCATTTATTCTATTACTGTATTACATGCTACAAATACAAAGTTACATATACATGAAGTAGAGTATCTTTTACTCATTCATTTTCCGAACTATTACTAAGTCTCTTTGCTGCAGTCATCTGTGAGCCGCCATTGGCCTGCATGTCGAGCTCAAGGACAGGGAGTTATGGATGAACGGACGGCAAAATTTGACCCCCAGAAATTCAGAGATTGGCACTACTAAAGTTTCATGTCCTGCTTGACTGGGCATCAAGCCTTCCACAGGACATGATGCATGCATCTCAAAACAAAAAGAAAACAATGGAAAAGGAAAGAAAGGAAAAAAGGTGGCCTCTCATCACATCTAGGCTTCAATAATTCCACTGATCCGTTCATTCTAGTCTAGCCCGACCAGCCGTTTTGGCTATGCCGGATAGCAAAGGATACTCGTCCTCACCAATTCCCCCATTGACCAAATGGATGCTCACTTGCTTCAGGAATTCATCCATTCATTCACATTCAGAAAGATCATTCAGAAAATTTTATCCTATATTTGTCGCTTGTGCATAGATATGTTTGTTTTGGCACAGAGGAAACAAATTTGGAAAAATACTCTACGCTTGTACAAGGATTTCCTTATTCCTGTCTCTACAATCCAATGTGCTCTAAGGTATGTTCGTAGAGCCAAATTACATGCGTAGATACAAATTTAATAGATGCGTAGAAGGATACAATTTTGTAAAAATAACTCCACGGTTGAAACATAGATATGTCTCTTTTGAAACATAAGGATACAAATTTGTGAACAAGGGAGATGGGCATTCAGAGATTTTTTTAGGTGCGTTTGGTTTGAGCACAAGGGTGGATAGGACCATCCCATCTATGTGTTTCTAGGATGGAACCATCCAAGCAGTCTGTTTCGTTGGGTGGATGGGATGAGCCTGTTTTTTGTTTGGTAGGCTGGATGAGTGCTGGATAGGAGTGAGGAAAAGTTGAATGGCTGCGTAGGTGACTTTTTTGCGTACCTCTCTATCCAGAATCTGAGAGGAATATTTCTATGCTGAAATGGTTCCATCCACCATTGTTCTCAGACCACACAGAACAAAAAACTGAATAGGATGGTCTATCCCATCTAGTCAACTAAAAAGATCCTTAGTGTCGTCTGACTCATTTCACATGGAGCATCTTGAAGTTAGAGCCTTGGAGAGGTGGACTGCTCGACAGGAAAAGTTCGGCCACTCTTTCGCGGAAAAGAAGCAAAAGTTTTCAATTGCAAGCAGAAATTTTTGATCGGTTATGTGTATCTCTGTTCCTTTTTCCTCGAATCTTTTTGCCGAATTCCATTTGGCAATCATGAAAAAAGATCGATCGTGTACTGTTCATAGATTGAGCGACATAAAAGTCCTGGCCAAATCAAATTGGCAGTGACCATTGGAGAGCTTTGCCTTCTTTTGCGGGCTGAAAATGTACGTCCTGCTTCTGCAGCGATATGCTTTATGGCCATTCTGCTTCTGTCCAGTACATCTTTCAATTCCTCGTAGGTTTTTGTTATATAAATTCGGGCTGCTTGCAAGAAGATCGACGTTGTGTTGTATGAAAAAAAAAAAGGCTTTTTTCATCCGTATTTAAACTAATTTGAATAGTTTTTTTATTTGATGTAACCAAATGATCTCTTTACTTCCACATGTCAGATGATGTCTACATCTGTAACATCCAAACCCAACTGAGGTTCGGAATGCTACTAAAATTCTAAAAACATTAAAATTTTGACACATCTCTCTATAAATTCTATACATCCGCACAGCATAGATATTACAAATAATCATAATTTTCACAATATACCCAGTTTCAATCGCAGTCAAGCCTCCATAGGCTAAACACTGGCTCCACCTCAACGGGAACCCATCACAACCATTATTTACCAGTTACCTCTCTTATCTTTAACGATGACGAAGGCAATTATGACATTAAGCAAAACATCTCACAAGAATATAATAAGTACACATCCTACATAGCAATCTTGTTCTAATTGTTCTCAAATTGACCTAAGATGCAAATGTATTTAAATTAAATAAATCTACTAACATAAGACTAATTGGGTGCTTTGGTGCCAAAGAGGTGCTAAAACCATCCCATGTATGTTGCCGTCAACGATCACCTAAAAATCAAAATAAGCAAGATTGAGTCCATGACTCAGCAAGCATATATTAACGAAGATAATAACTCAACATCATTAATAAATCCAGAATTCATAACACAACGGTCATGCCATTTGTTTCGGTATCTTCTATTATTCATAACCAATGCAATGCAATATGTGTCTGTTCTATGAGCTCATACCAGTGCCACCCATCGGTGCAACACTCTGCCCGTCCTATTTCAAGCGGGGACCAATTACTCCACTCCCGTGGAGTGCCTACCGAGGTAGGACCTTCCCTCCCACAGATGTGGGATGCCTATCTAAAGTAGGTCCTATTAATATGAATGCAATGCACTAATGTCACTATACAATAAACAATCTCATCGACAAATGTGTAAAAGTAAAACTTGCATGGCATCAAAAACATAAACATTGCAAAGAAACTTTCAACACCACTTGTCAAACCTTTGATTAACATATACTTATCTTTCTAACCACGAGAGTAAGAGTGATGTGCGGCCGACGCCGATCTGTTCCCACTCCTACAAAGAATAGCGAACCTCAACATAATACTCCCTCTCAAGAAAGACAATATGAAATTCTACGCACCTACGAACACCTCCCCTCGTCAAAAAACCTCTACTACTATCATAACTCCAAAAATTGGCAATTAAGAAATTCTGGACATCAAGCTTAAAAGAGGTATAACTCTCAATCCACTTGTCCGAACATCGCGATCTTACATTCTACGGAAAGTTAACAACACTGCCCACAACTTTCGTAATAAAATCGGCTTCTAATTCTCAATAAAAATATCCCAATCCGGCAATACGGCTCGCTGCACTAGAGTCGGTCTCACAAGCCTTAACATCTAATAACCATTGGGGTAATAACTATCATCTAGCTTGGGGAAAACATAGAAAAAAACATCTGAAATTCGTTACCCTCAAGAATCAATGAAGACCCTAGCACAGGTACATGATCCTTCTTCTCTTCTTCCCTTCTTCCCGTTCCTGTAGCCGGTCCTTGCCTTCTCTCCATCGGTTACCAACAGATGGGGATGAGGGCGATAAAGCGGCGGCTCCGATGCAGGTGGCGATGACCTGGCGTGGGCAGCAGCGCTCGGGGCAGGCAGCGGCACTCCGACGATGGCTACTCGGCGCAGTTGAGGGTGCCCTCAAGGGCGGTGTCCAGGAGGGGGGACGGCGGCTGCGAACGACAGGGGACGAGGAGATCGGTCTACCCCATAAAAGCCCAAATTTGGGCCGGGCTGTATTAAAGGCTTACGAGGGCCAAGTTAGGGGTGGGGGCAGTAGTGGCGGCTAGGCCACGACGGGAGAGGAGTGTTAACCTTTTTTTTATCCAGAAAATATGGGCTGCATGAACTATACATGGTGATGATATATAGTACTAGGAAATCTTTCTACAAGTTTGACATCCATGCTAAAAAACAAACAATAGTATGGTTCTATGTGTCAATATATTATACATGCATGTGTTATATATTCCACACTTTACTCGTCGAGGTATGTCGATCTGATGGTACACAATATGCAGCATCTAAATTCCATAATTACATAAATGATACATGGCAACAGCATTAGCTTATTCGTTAGCAATTCAAGGTGTCTTATGCTCTTATAGTTCCATCCATCAGATGATTGCGCTGCTCGTCGTGATAGATCATAATATGTTGAGCAGTAGCACGTAATAACAACATATATAGATATATATAGTGCACGCATGAAGACGATGGATGTCACCTATCATGCGGTCTTGGCGTGGCCGGAGTCGTCGTGGTTGGGCATGTGGTACCTGTTGGTGAACCACATGGTGTCGGCGGCGACCTTGGCGCCGTCGTGGTTGCGGTACCAGGCGTAGTAGGCGTGCGTCCGGTTCTTGATGTCCAGCACGGCGTGCCCGAAGCTGGCCTCCCGGAACGCCGAGTAGGCCGGCTGCGGCTGCGTCAGCTCGTCGGCGAGCCCCTCGATGTTGCCGCCGTCGCCGATGGTGACGTACACGGGCGCACGGCGGTCCCGCACCGGCGTGCACCTCCCGTCGGTGATGTTGTACTTGATGTTAGAGACGCGGTAGCTGCGCTCGTAGGCGTGGACGTGGCCGGCGAGGACGAGGTCGACCCTGGCGTCGACGGCGAGCTGCTCGAACTGCGCCCGCATTGGCTCGCCCTCCATGTAGTGGAAGTTGTTGCTGTTGTACCACGGCGCGTGCGACGCCACGATGAGCCACGGCGTCTCGCTCCGGTTCACGCGCTTCAGCTCCGCCTCCAGCCACTTGTACTGCGGCGTGTACTTGGCGAACGCCGAGTAGGACGACAGCACGATGATGTGCGCCGACGCGAGCTTCACCGAGTACCAGAACGGCTCCGGCGAGCCGCTGGAGCGGTGCGGCGTCGGGTAGCGGTGGGTGAAGGGCTTGAACGGGGCCGTCTCCCCCAGCTCCGGCGCGTAGTCGATCTCGTGGTTGCCGGTCACCCAGATCCAGGGCTGGTACGCGACGCTGCGCTCCGAGAAGCGGCCCCAGGTGTCCCACCGGTTGTTGTCGTGGTGGGGGTGCTTGTCGGCGTAGGAGAGGTCACCAACGAAGAGCACGGCGTCGCCGCCGGTGGCCTCGTAGTGGGTCAGGGTGCTGTTGGAGTCGGCCGTCTGTCCCAGGTCGCCGATGAGGCCCAGCCGGAAGGGCACGTCGGGGCCGGGCCTGGGAGGCGTCGTGAACCAGAACGTCCGCACTGTGTGGCCCAACCCAACGGCGTAGTAGTACTTGGCGCCATGCTGCAACCCACGCAATCCACCGGTTATTCCGTGGTTAAGTTCAGCTACTGAATTACCGTTATTGTTTTTACACTCTTGGTAAAATTCTCTGAAAATAAAAAGAAATTCGCTTTTGCTATTGATCACTCGGTTGAAAAGGTGTTTTGATTTCAGTCCATTTGACAACCGTCCATTGCTTTGTGATTTGTAAAAGATTGGTGTGGTTTAGTAGGATGTTTGGCACTGCTCTGGGGCGGAGCTGAGAGTTAGACCTCTGCCAAACACCTCCTAAATATTGAAAGTGGAGTCAAAGAGTATGGTAATTAAATGTACCGTAACATGCACAGGCGAATACTTTTAATTTGCTTGTAAAAGTCTCTCTCTATTCTCTGACCTGCGCCACATATTTTTAAAGCTTAAGGTAAGCTAAAAGAACAGGGTTTCATCGATGAAGTCCTGAAAAAAACCAAGGAAATTTGCAACAATAATACTTGAATTTTAAATCATCGTTTTGTTTTTGTGTCACATAAAATTGTATTCTAATAGGTCTAAATTTGCACTCAATTTTAGTATACTTATAGTGTAATTTTAGTATACTCGATTAGTCGACTGGAATTAAGGGCGCTAGTCACGTGGATATTCTTTTGAGCTCTTTTAAGGCATTTAGTGTTTCCCATGAGAGTGAGAGATTATTTATTTAGTCATTAGACCAAATATATATTAGACGTCTTATTAAGTTTTCGGGTCCTTTTTATTCATCTAAAATCAGTAACATTTAGCTACTTGTATTACTGGCCCCTCCGGTTAAAAAAAAGTTAATATCGTTTTGATATTGACATAGGATCTAAAATACAATTCTTTTTACTAACTTACCATTGCAGACTGAAACGATATATTATAGAAGTACGAAAATTTTCGTGATAAACAAACGACGTATAATTTTTCTGTATTCCGTCCAAATAATTTCAAACGGTTGGCCGCACAAACGCGAAATCTTTTTTTACCAAAAACGAAATCTATTTTCAGCCATATATAGAGTATATATATGGTAGTAGTATACGGTAGTACGTACGTCCTCTCATATATATGTGGCGTACGTCCTCCCAAGAACAGTATACACGTGAATACCGTGCGTATTTCGACGAAACGTGTATACGCAGAGATAGGGTTTGTTTGGTTCGCTGGATACGCGCGGCTAGACTCGCCGCATGTATGGACTACACGCGAGCTCGCGTTTGGTTCACTGCATTGCGAGCGCGCGGCCTGGCTCGACGCATGTAGCGAAGGTCAGCAGTGCACGACGTGTCTGCAGGAACGGAGACACCACGCGCGGCCATTTTTCGTGGCCAGGCTCGCGCGAGCCGGAGCGCGTGCAGGAAACCAATCACACTTATAGGGTCTGTTTGGTTGCCGATATAATTGAGTAAATTTGTATGAATTGAGTAAAATTTGAGTGGAGCAAAGTGAGTGGATGTAAAAGGATGTTGTTTGGTTGGTTGTATGAGGTTGGACAGGCTGTGTAGAGATGTTGTTTGGTTGGCTGCATAGAATAGAAGTGGGATACACAAATTCAAGAGATGGATGAAACAAATTTAAAACCAAATACTAGTAAATCAATAATTTTTAAAATGAATTGAAAATTTTAAAACAAATAATAGAAAATCAACAAATTCAAAAACCAAAATTTTAAATTTTTAAAATTTATATGACAAGTGTGGTCTAGTTTTGTTCGAAAAAATATCATAAACATATTGGTAAAATCGGTTCGCTAATCAGAGATAATAATCAAAAGATATATCACTAAATAGATGAAAATATATTGCATAATGGTGACATCAGCGGCATGCATGCATGCAAACGTGCGTCGCCCGAGCCTACACGCGAAAAAACGGACCTCCTAGCCGTTGCTGCTCATGCAGGCAAAATAGTGCTGAGTTGCATAAGCTCATGCAAGCCCGAAGCTTAACCAGGCATCCAAACAGCCAGGTTCTTGCATGAACTCAACCAGACTGAGAAAAATCAGGCAACCAAACAGACCCATAGTGAATGAATACCTCGAGGTTGGTGAGCGTGCAGTGGTGGATGAAGCCGGAGGTGTAGTCGTGGTACTTGTAGCGCGTGTGCGTGCCTCGGCGGCGAGGTCGAGCCTGTCCATGGCGCGGCCGTACGCGACGGTGCTGTTGCCGAGCTCGTCGACGGTGACCCAGGACACCGTCATGGCCGTGCCGGCCTGGTCCCCGAGCGTGACGTGCACCTGCTGCGGCGCGTTGTACCCCGGCGGCACCGCGAACACGTCGGCGTCCAGCGGCATGTCCTCCGCCGCCTCCTTCTTCCGCGTGTAGGAGCTCGTCACGCCGGCGGCTCGCACGTCGGCGACGGCCAGGAGGGCCGCGGCGAGGAGCACGGCGGCAGCTAGACGGCGAGCCCCCATGGCCGGAGACTAGTGTGTGTAGTGAGGTAGCTACCTAGCTGCCACACGTTCTGGGCGCGTTGGTAGAGATGGAGCCAAGTGAGTGTGTGCATATATAGATAACGTGGGTTAATTAATGATCGACGCTGATCCACACGTAATATAAAGTACAGATATGACCTGCTTGGAAAGAAACATAAATTTTACTATTTTACTAGTTACAAATATGACCTTTTTGAATTGTACGGGTTGAACTGTTTTGCAGCCTATTCGAGACATGCTTTTGTTCCCTTATTTTCAGTTTTAGCTGAAACTTTAAATTATGTTTAGGGTTTATGTGCATCTCATCATCATGTCGTTGGAATTATACTTTCATTATTAAAAATTGTCATACTCGAAGAACGTGACGCGCGTGGCTGTTCATTTCATCTTGACGGAGATCTCTCAATCATACGATCGTTTTTTTGTCAGTGTCGATCCGGCGATGCAGCTCACGGACGGACGAGATGGTCCACGTACGCGCGCATGTGTATATCTGTGCAGAGTGTCGCACACTAGGACAAATAATGCCCATTCGTAGCGAGCGGTCTGATTATAGTTAGAGCCACATGCATGCATCGATCTTTTTCAAGAGGTGTAGCTAGTACTGCTCGATCCACTCACGTATGAGTCACACGGCAGGGTTCTAAAAAGATCGATCAATTATTTGCCACTCTGAACATTGCCAATCAAGAATTTGCGACTCTTTATGTCTATGCTAGTTCAGGATCCATATGGTACGTATATAGAGCGTTAAACTTAGGTATTTTATCTTTCGAGTGGCAAATCATCAATTACCTTATCTAAATTTAAACCATTCGGTTTTATATGGAAAGCCGCAAAATTTGGAGAGCAAAATCCGTCAAGCGGCTTCTCTCTCGGTGTTTTTTTAGTTTCCCAAACAGTTTTTTTTACAGGTTTTGCCAGTTAGGATAGCGGTTTTATGAACTCCACCTGAGTTTAAAACCCTCTACGCTGATATATATCATCGGAATTGAAGGATTAGAACTAGAACTTATCATACAAGATGTCAGGGTCCTCAATAATAAAGGCTGAAAGCAGAGCGCAGTAGTGACACTGTGATAGTACGTACATTAACCAAGATTCGTTTGTTTGTTTTCCTCTGGGAGAGGAGAGCTACAGCAAAGATAAGTACACACATTAAGACGATTTGGGCTTCAAATGTCGGCTTCCAAGTATACATCCAGGGGTATCCCCTTCACTCGCATAATGCCACGTCCAGGAATTGATTGAACACCATGATGTATACTCCAAGAAGAAAAGAGCTTCAAGCTAGAGATGGAGAGCGTCAGAGCGATATATCTTGGGTGTCAGCCGCGTGAAATCTTTCTTGAAAAGTGAATCTGACATCAATCCGTCGCTCTGAATCTGATCTATATACATGAATAGAATCCTGAAAATGCCTTAAAAATACTGAAAACGAGTAAACATTTCTATTTCCTAGCTCCTTATATTTTTATTGTATCTCCTTTCAATGAGAAATATCATCTCTTTAACAATTCTTTACTTCTAAAATAAAGCCACCACCACCAACATACTTGAACTGACATGTTGGACCGGTCCAGTCCTGCTCCACCTCCACACTTCCTTCTCTAGCTGTGGCCCTTCTTTCACTTCCACCACTTTCCTTCATCCTCTCCCCCCTTTCCGGTGACCTTTCCTTCGTAGGGCCGCCGGTTGAGCCTCCTTCTTGGCTATTCCCTAGCAACATTGTTATTGCCACCACTAACTCCCTGAAAATTAAAAATTTTGGCAGCACCTCCCCTATAATTTGAACATCTACTTAGCAGACAAAAGCAAATATACGCATATATCATAGAATAGTACCAAACTATGGACTTCCAACATTCATTCATACCAACCCATCCAACCAAAGGATAACACGTCCCAACCACTTATCTTGCCCAACCGGGATCCTGAGGTTGTCAATCTCAATTATCATATAAGCAAAAAGAAGTAACATAAAGTATGGATAACCCTTACACCAAGTTCAATTGATCACTAAGAGCCACGCTAAGTTACTGACTAAGTTCAAGTAGTAATGTGGTTAGGTGATGGTGAAGTGAGCAGAATGTGGAACTACTCCCATCCCACTCTCCTTGTCATGGAGTCACCTAGAAAAAACAAAAGAAGCAAGGGTGAGTCCTCGACTCAGCAAGTACATAATTAAACAGTATAACGCGCCGAAGCTTTTAAAACATAATCAATTCATAACATGAAGCATTCTTAACCATAATTCATTAGTCATAGGCTAATTTGATGCAATGCAACATACGTCCATTCTCTGAGTTCATACCAGTATAGTTAGGTGTGCACTCGTTGATGCCACACCTCGCAAGTTTTTAGGGAGTTAGTAGCATTCCAGACTCGAATAAAAGTTAGGGTGTTACATCTTCGGTGGTCCGATAGGGTTAGATCTATCTTTGGTCGACATTTCTACAACCAGAGGGAGCTGCGACGCCGATTAAGGTTTCTGGCACGTTTAAGGGTTCGGCATGGGGCACAAAATCTCTATAGCCTCCTCTAGCTTTGTGGCGAGTTTCTTCGGAGGTCTTCTTCCAACGATCGATATATAACATGGCGCCCAGTGGCGAATGTAAAGACTACTAGAAGCCGAGCCGTTTGATCCAAATCACTCTTGGACCTTATTCTAGTTTTTACGTGGTGTGTTGCGTTGGCTTGTCCAACACAAGAATTTATTCCAAGTGAGGTATTATGTGAAGTGGCCAGCAACTTACTCGTCCCCCCTAGCTAACAGATCACTCGTTCCTTTTAAAATAAGTAATACTGACTGCCTTAGGAAAGATGTCAACACAAACAGAGCAATAATGCCAAAAATATATTTTTTTAATGCGGCATTACCGGCGTATAATTTTTTTTGAGAACATTACAGGCGTATAATTGTCAATGCTTAGAATGTGCAGATTCATGTTTTATGTCATGAAGACGATGGATGCCTATCCTCTCATGCAATCCAAATCACTTCTGGATTGGATTGCTCACGACGCTCTGCATCTTCACAGGATCACATCGGATTGGGAGTCTCCATATGCAGGCGCCAGTCTCAAACCGTGTGCCTTGCCACCACTACTTTCGATCAGCAATGCCAGTGCAAGCTCACCAAACTTAACACACTCATATCACGCCCACACGCAACAAGAAACCAGAAACGCGAGTGATGGTTACGGCGGCGGCGGCGGCCTTCGCGGCGCATGTGCTGCGGGGGCGGTGGTTCATGGCGTACGGCTCCTTCCTTATCATGTCCGCCGCCGGCGCCACCTACATCTTCGCCATCTACTCCAAGGACATCAAGGCCACGCTCGGGTACACCCAGGAGCAGCTCAATACGGTGGGGTTCTTCAAGGACGTTGGCGCCAACGTCGGCATCCACGCCGGCCTCGTCGCCGAGGTCACCCCGCCATGGCTCGTCCTCGCCATCGGCGCCGCCATGAACCTGGGGGGTTACCTTATGGTCTACCTCTCCGTCACTGGCCGCGTCCGGTCAAGGCCGCCGATTTGGCTCATCTGCCTCTACATCGCCGTCGGCGCCAACTCCCAGGCCTTCGCCAACACCGGCGCGCTCGTCACCTGCGTCAAGAACTTCCCGGAGAGCCGCGGGGTCATGCTCGGCTTGCTCAAGGGCTTCGTCGGCCTCAGCGGCGCCATCTTCACCCAGCTCTACCTCGCATTCTACGGCGGCGGCGGCGGCGACACCAAGCCAATCATCCTGCTGGTCGGCTGGCTCCCGGCGGCCATCTCCATCGCCTTCCTCGGGATCATCCGGATCATACACGCGCCGCGTTCGCCAGCAGCGGCGCGCCGCGAGTACAGCGCGTTCTGCGGCTTCTTGTATGCCTCGCTCGTGCTCGCTGCGTACCTCATGGTCGTCATTATCCTCCAGAAGAGGTTCAGGTTCACCCGCGCAGAGTACGGCGTCAGCGCCGCCGTCGTGTTCGCAATGCTCCTCCTCCCGTTCGCCGTCGTCCTGCGCGAGGAGGCCGCGCTGTTCAAGAACACGCCGGATGCGCAATCTGACGCGCCGGCGCTGTCCGTGGTGACCGTGCCCGCGAAACCGACGACACCACCAGCGCCCGCGGCCGAGAAGACAGCGACGGCGGGTTCAAGATTGCTCCGCCCGCTGAGGCCGCCACCGCGCGGCGACGACTACACGATCCTCCAGGCGCTGGTGAGCGTCGACATGCTGCTGCTGTTCATGGCGACAGTGTTCGGCGTCGGCGGCACCCTCACCGCCATCGACAACATGGGGCAGATCGGCGAGTCGCAGGGGTACCCGCAGCACAGCATCGCCACCTTCGTCTCCCTCATCAGCATCTGGAACTACCTCGGCCGCGTCGCCGCCGGCTTCGCCTCGGAGGCGCTCCTGGCGCGGTACCGCCTGCCGCGACCGCTCTTGGTGGCGGCCGTGCTCCTCCTCGCCGTCCCGGGCCACCTGCTGATCGCGTTCGGCGTGTCGGGGTCGCTGTACGCGGCGTCGGTGCTGATCGGGTTCTGCTTCGGCGCGGCGTACCCGATGATCTTGGCCATCATCTCGGAGCTCTTCGGGCTCAAGTACTACTCGACGCTGTACAACGTCGGCAACGTGGCGAGCCCCGTGGGGTCGTACATCCTCAACGTCCGCGTGGCCGGGCGCATGTACGACCGCGAGGTCGCGCGGCAGGGCGTGGTGGGCGTGGCGGCGGGAAAGACGGTGACTTGCATTGGCGTGCGGTGCTACAAGGAGTCGTTCTTGGTCATAATGGCGGTGACGGTGGCCGCCGCGGCGGTGATGGCGGTGCTGGCGTGGAGGACTCGGGAGTTCTACGCAGGGGACATCTACGCGCGGTGCAAGGAGGAGACAGCCGCGGGAGAGGTGGTGGTAGCGCATAGCACTAGTAGTAGCAGTGACGAACGCGGAAAAGAGAAGAAAGGAGGAAAGGAGGCGGCTCTGGCGGTGGAAGAACGCCGATGAGATCTTTGTGTTCATCTCAGTTTTTTAACAAGACATTTGTGCTGATGCAGAATTGGTGAAAGTACTCTCGTTATACATTACAGGACTACCTAGACAACAACATAACAAAAAATCAGAGCCTCATCCTTAGCGTCTTCCGTTGCTACAGTGGAGGGAGGCAAAAAGGAAAGCAGCGGCTAGGGGTGTAAACGGAGCGGATAATTTTTGATCGACCGACCGACCGAATTAGTTTGGATAGTGATTTAGATAATTATACGGATATCCGGTTTTTTTTGCGGATATGGATACTGGGTGCCGGATACGGATATGGATACGGATAATGCGGATATTATCCGACGGTGTCGGATAATATCCGAAGAAAAAATATGGATAATATTTGATATTATTCGAATCCATTCTAGGGGCTATGGCGCCTGCCAGCCTACCGGACGGCCTACAAGAATCCAGCAAACCACGATACTCTTCAGACCCAGGCCACCGCACCAATCACCATCCCACCAACACTAAGGACATGAACAAAACTCAAGAAGCAAGGCTGATGTGTGTGATCCTTATTCTGCCATGTTAATCCGATATTACTCCATGCTTTCAAAATTATTTTCTTTAACAATTAGCGATGCGCGATGCAAGCGGCGCTTATCTCGCTATATCTCTTCATTGGTGAAATTGTTCACTCCAAGACATATATTGATTTTTTTTTTAGCATGTGTTTTCAAATAAGCGTATTATCCGAGGAAATATCTGTTCCGACCAATATCCGATCTTATATTATCCGTATTCGTATCTGACACTATCCGTGTCCGTATCCATATTCGGCACTATCCGTATCCGATCCGTATTTGAAAAAAAATATGGATACAGATACAATATTAATGATATCCGACCGTATCCGATTCGTTTACATCCCTAGCAGCGGCGAATCTAGTCGGACCTGGCCGGCCCCCTCATTTCCGGCGGCCTCACTAGCGCTGGGAAGTAGGGCTGGAACTTTGGGCTCGGGCTCGTGAGCAGCTCGGGCTCGGCTCGGTAATTGGCTCGGCTCGGACTCAGCTCGCCCGCAAACGAGCCCGAGCCGAGCTGCCTTCCCAGCTCGTTGGGTTTTGCGAGCCCGAGCCGAGCCAGAGGTGGCTTGCTCGTGGCTCGTGTCAACATGTTGGTTTGTGCCTCATTGGTGAATTGATATATGAATATGATGTGGATCATGTGGTAGTGCTGACTGCTGAACTGATATATTAATATGATGCTTGCTTGATATATGTGAATATGGTTACTTGATATATATGGTTATTTTGATATTATGATATACGATAATTGCTTGATATATGAATATGATGTGGTAGTGAACTAGTGATGAATTGATGTCTGATGTTGGTTGTTTGATATATATGAATATATGATGGCAGAAATTAAGGTTGAATGTTGATTTGATGTCACTACTGCAAAAGCTCGTGAAAGCTCGCGAGCCCTCACGAGCTGAACCGAGCCAGCAGCGAGCCCGAGCCGAGCTGCCATCTCAGCTCGTTGCACCGAGCAAGCCGAGGCGAGCTGGCTCGGTGAGCTCCACGAGCCCGAGCCGAGCCAGCCCTGGCTCGCTCGGGCTCGACTCGTTTCCACCCCTACTAGGAAGTGGAGGGTGGCCGGCTGGAATCCTTTGGAGTGTAAATGGTTTGGGCTTGCTACTAGCTAGGTTAGATAGATAGGCTTTTGTGTTACGGCTGGCAGCAGAAGGATTTAGGGGAGATGAGGGCACATTACCTAACCTTTAGGGAAATAGCCGCTCTTTTACGGCACCCACCGCCAGATGCAAGCCATGCGCTCCCTAGTGGGATCCGCACGTCCATCGTGCACAGGGTTTTAAAAACCGAAACCGGACCCGAAACCGCTAACCCACCGGGCCGGTTTTTCGAAAAAAACCGCTAAAAACCGCTAGAAACCGGTGGAAACCTCTCAAATTTAAATTCAAACGAACCGCGCGAGCCACCGGTTTCCCGGCGTTACCGGTTTCTCGGCGGTTTTTAGCGAAAAACCGCTACAAAAATCAGAAAAAACCATGAAAAAGGGAAAAATAAAAAAGGTCTGAAAAAATATAGGAAAATTGGAAAAAAAATCAAAATTTTGTTTCATACAAATTGTTCTACTCAGCATCTAGTTTTTTATAAGATTTTTTAAAATTTTTTAAAAAATCAAAAATTTTGAATTGAACCGGGGAAAAACCAGCGGTTTGGTGAAAAATTGCCGGTTTTTCCGGTTTTTCGTCGGTTTTTAAAACCCTGATCATGCACAAAGGATAGTAAGGGCGTGTGTAAGGGTACAGATTTGTGAGGTGACTTATAAAACCTTAGTGGTGACGTGTGTAAGGGTACAGATTTCAAAACGCTGGAGAAAGCATGAGCTTCATAGAGAGCGCACAGAGGGAAGTCAAGCGTGAAGCAATGCCACACCGTGAAGGCACATTCATGAACAACAAAGGTATTAGACATAAATTCAAAATCAATTTTGTTTTACGTTGACTTGTTCATCATACTAAAGGGGATGAGCATATAGAACACAAGGCATGACTAGGTGCATGACAAGGCAGACCCTCGACCATGAGGGGCTCCTATTGTAGGGCAGTACACCCACCCACCAATCCCTACAACATGATCATCAAAGCAATGCCTTGGTTTTGCAGGACCATTGCCAAGAGGGCTCCAGTGAAGCAAGACCTCAGTTAGAGAAACCAACGCAAGTTGACCATGACACTTGGTGTCAATCGCCTTGGTTGAGCCAGAAGCACCGGGTCTGAAGCACGAAGACCAACTTGGAGGTCAAGTTAGCCCAAGGAGGCAAATAGTACAGCAGGACCCACCTAGGTGTCAGGATAAGTATCATTGGATCCTTTCCGAAGAGACAAGTTGTAATTGCCATGAGACATGAATGTTCGCCCCAATCCCTGCTTTATTATAACAGTGCAAGAGCATATGGACTTTCGTCTCTAGGACGTTGTAGAAGGACACCTTCTCCCCTGCTTTAGTAGGTGGGTGAAGACGCCAATGTCATTTAGGTCCCGCCTCAACCCTCTATAAATAGGAGAACTTGTGTACATGTAAAGATATATGAGTAAAGGAAAAAAGGCACACCAAGTGTTTTTGACCCCGAAAATATCCGAAGTGTTGAGTTCCTAGGTGCGAAGGTCGGAAGAGCGGTGCCTCTGCGTTCATCTGTCCAAATTAGTCCGATGATAGTCCAATCTCGCTCCGAGATTCATGTTTCGCCCATACTCCCTCTCTCATTTACTTTTGCCCCTAGCATCTTTCAAATTGTCTCATTGAGTCCCTCTTATCTCTTCCTCACTCTTTCCCCCTCACCCTTCCCCTTTGGTTGTTGGGACCGACAGTGCCACCCTTCTCCATGCTCCACCAAGGCTGGCTGGCTGGCCTGACCATTATGTCCCCACCATGGCTGCCCGACCAGCCCTTCCCTTCCTCTTCGGTTGCCAGGACCAGGGGCACTACCTAGGGCTAAAAAAAAGCTTGAGGCTCACAAGCTGCTCAAACTCAGATCGCTATGGGCTCTATTTGAGCTCGGTTTGAGCATAAAACAAGTTGAGCTCAAGCTTGGACCTAGGCTTGCTATTCTAGGCAAGCTAAGCTCAAATTTCATTCGAGCCTACTCAAGCTTTGTCGAGCTTCTCAAGCTTGATCTTTATAGATAAATCATACTTCCTTCCGTCACAAATATCTGTCGTTTGAAGTATATGTAAGTCAAAATTTTAAAATTTTAGTTACGAATATATTTTAAACTATTTAGATTGAGTGCATGAAAATCATATGTGTAGATTCATCTCGAAGAGTACTTTCATAATATAATAATTTTAGTGGTTTAATAAATGAGTGTGATAGTAATTAGTGGACAAAGGTGTATTTAGGAGAACATGTCAATGTCTAAAATGACACTTAATTATGACCGGAGGAAGTATTTGACTGAGCCTACTCGAGCCTAAGCTTCATCTAAGCTTACTCGAGCTTCACGAGTCTATTCAAAATTTGTTTTTACTTAATAAAATTATATTTAACAAGTCTACTTGAACCCGAGATCAAGCTTTGTCTTTTTTTTTTACTGAAATTATTTGTTACCGAGCCTAGACGGGTTGAGCTCGAGTCTTGATTTGAGCTTGACTTGTAACTTGTAGAGTTTGAGCCTGATAGGGTAGTCTCGCTCAAGCTCGACTCTTTTTCAGTCCTAGCATCGCCTTCCTCTATGAGCGATCATGGCTAGGCTGGCCTTGTCATGGTCGGTTGTGGGAAAAGACGACACAGGAGTAGCCCGGCCTTCGGAGGTGAAGTGGGAGGGGAAGAGGGATCCAACCGTGTTGTTTGAAAATTTGAAGTGTTTTTCTAAGAAAGCATGAGACAGATGGAGGTAATGCATGGATCTCAAAGTGAGATGTCCAAGAAAGTGTACGGAACAGCATGTGTATTCGAGAAATCCGTTCTCTTGTCAGTAAAGAACACACTGTTCATCCCCTTTTTCCACCTCCGAATTCACAAATGAAGGAGAGCACAGTAAGTGTGGAAGAAGATAAGGACATCTTCAGCATAAACTCTAAAATCATGTCTCTATATACCTTCTCTAAATCACTATTCGCTCTCTATATTTTTATCCTCTCTAGCAGAGCCCCTGTCTAGAAAAACTATAAAGGTTGATATAGAGAGCTTCCAAATTTAGAGGTTAGGAGAGAGAAACTCTAAATTTAGAAGCTAAGATAGAGAATCTATTGAAGGACAAAGAACTCTAAAAGCAAGTCCAGCAGAGTCTCTATTTATATGTTCTATCACTGTTGCTACTTGTCTCAGTCTCTATATCCATCCAGCAGAGTCTCTATGTCAGTATCTAAATTTGGAGATTCTCTCTCCGAGTCTCTATATTTAGAGATTCTCTCTCTTGTCTCTATATTTTTTCGAGGATAGAGACTCTACTGGATAGAATAAAAATATAGAAAATGAATAGTGATTTAGAGAAGGGATATAGAGATCCGAATTTAAAAAAGCTACTAGTGATGCTCTAAATATAGAGAAGAAATTTTTTTTAAAAGTCTCTGCAGGAGATGCTCTGAATGGCAGCCGGATAGCAGCCACTCGTGTCTTTGTGCTTCTTCACCTACTATTCTTTTGTTTCGTCTCCCACGCCGTTCCTGCTCGCTTCCACCGCTGCCAATTCCTTCGTCTCTTCCCTTCCCGCCTTAAACCTCGCGTAGATGTCCCCTGCGTAGAACTCCCGCGTCCTCCACGCTAGCGCCGCCGTCACCACCGCCGCGCCCACCGTCACCGCCGTTATGACCAAGAACGACTCCCTGTAGCACCGCGCGCCGATGCAAGTCACCGCCTTCCCCGCCGCCGCGGCAACCGCGCCTTGTCGCGCGGCCTCGCGGTCGTACATGCGTCCGGCCACGCGGACGTTGAGGATGTACGACCCCACGGGGCTCGCCGTGCCGCAGAAGTTGTACAGCGTCGAGTAGTACTTGAGCCCAAACAGCTCCGACACGCTCGCCAGGATCAAGGGCTGCGCGGCGCCGAAGCAGAAGCCGATGATCACTGACGCCATGTACAGCGACCCCGGCACGGCGAACGCGATCAGCAGGTGACCCGGCACGGTGAGGAGGAGGACGACGGCCAGGATGAGCGGGCGCGGCAGGTGGTGTCGGGAGAGGAGCGCCTCGGAGGCGAACCCGGCGGCGACGCGGCCGAGGTAGTTCCAGATGCTAATGAGGGACACGAAGGTGGCGATGCTGCGCTGCGGGTACCCCAGCGACTCGCCGATCTGCCCCATGTTGTCGATCGCCGTGAGTGTGCCGCCGACGCCGAACACCGTCGCCGTGAACAGCAGCAGCATGTCCACGCTTACCAGCGCCTGCAGGATCGTGTAGTCCTCGCCGCGCGCCGGCGGCCTCAGCGCGCGCACCACCCTTCCTATCGGAGTCGCTGGCTTCACGACGGCACGGCAAGGCTCGGTCGTTGGCTTCGCGGCCACGGTCACCATGGACAGCGCCGGTTCGTTAGCTTGCGCTTCGTGCTTCTTCCTGAACAACGCGACCTCCTCGCGCAGGACGACGGCGAAGGGGAGGAGCAGCATCGCCAGCACGACGCCGGCACTGACGCCATACTCCGCGCGGGTGAATCGGAATCGCTTCTGGAGGATGATGGCGACCATGAGGTACGCCGCGAGCGCGAGCGACACGTACAGGATGCCGCAGAACGCGCGGTACTCGCGGCGCGCCGCAGCTGGCGAACGCGGCGCGTGTATGATCCGGATGATCCCGAGGAAGGCGGCGGAGATGGCCGCCGGGAGCCAGCCGACCAGCAGGATGATTGGCTTGGTGTCGCCGCCGCCGCCGCCGTAGAATGCGAGGTAGAGCTGGGTGAAGATGGCGCCGCTGAGGCCGACGAAGCCCTTGAGCAAGCCGAGCATGACCCCGCGGCTCTCCGGGAAGTTCTTGACGCATGTGACGAGCGCGCCGGTGTTGGCGAAGGCCTGGGAGTTGGCGCCGACGGCGATGTAGAGGCAGATGAGCCAAATCGGCGGCCTTGACCGGACGCGGCCGGTGACAGAGAGGTAGACCATAAGGTAACCCCCCAGGTTCATGGCGGCGCCGATGGCGAGGACGAGCCATGGCGGGGTGACCTCGGCGACGAGGCCGGCGTGGATGCCGACGTTGGCGCCGACGTCCTTGAAGAACCCCACCGTATTGAGCTGCTCCTGGGTGTACCCGAGCGTGGCCTTGATGTCCTTGGAGTAGATGGCGAAGATGTAGGTGGCGCCGGCGGCGGACATGATGAGGAAGGAGCCGTAAGCCATGAACCACCGCCCCCGCAGCACATGCGCCGCGAAGGCCATGGCCGTGGTCGTCATGGCTAGCTGGTCTTGTTAGGCCTAAAGGACACTGCGTAAGTGCGTATATAGCTTGGTCTTCTTCTTCTTCATCAAAGCGGAGCGTTCTGTAACCATACGAGATGCTAATTAGCTAGAGAAGCAAATGGGCTCTTAAGCTATGGTATTGGTTGGGCTAATTAGTTCCAGGTTGATGCACGTTTTGTAGGTCAGAATTGCTAATTCTCAGGCGACTGAAATTTTCTTAACTATCAGTCAATCTAAAATTATACTCTAGTAAGACTAAAATTGCATAACTTACAAAGGTGCAATTTTAGTATCAAAATTGCTAGTTATCTATCATCAGTTAGTCGTTGATTTTATGCTTTGTTGATATATAAATCTGTCAAATATACGTGTTTACATGCTTTTATTTTCCTATTTTTCAAACCATCATGTTTGTTTCAATCAATTTAAAATTATACACCGGTAAAATTAAATTTACACTTATTTAGAATGTGCAATTTTAGTATAGTTATAGTTCAATTTTATTTATAATCGACTGACACTTATTTTATTATCAGGCAACTTGCTCTTAGTCACTCCCTTTGTAGGTTTGGTTTGGTAAGCCCCATGCATCAAGCTAATGGCAGTAACTTTCAAGAAGCAATGGAGTATCTAATCCAGCTGAGTGGATCGAGCAGGACAAAGTTGACCAGCGTCCTAATCCTAGGAGTACTACCTATCATGCATCATCTTTCTACGCATGGTTAAATGGACATGAGTTGAGAACAGATGGTAAAGTTGTACTCCATTATGATTACGCTACCACCATGTTTGGCTGCCTAGATTACAGTTGAATACATTCAATTGGAGTGTAAATCTAAATTCTAGCTGGGTTGCAGTTTGGTTGGTAGCAATTTCGATTTCAGTTTTCCTATTTTGGTGCCACATAGAATGTAATGGCGTCCCTAGGCAAGGCAAGGAGCAGCAGAGAAGCCGCATCCATCGGCAATTGACTGCACAGGTGGATGTGAACATCTGATACAGATTATATATATACTGAAATAGCATATCTAGGCATGGATTATTACCACTGTCATTGTCATCGACGCAGATAGATTCAGGAAGGAGGACACGCGTGACACAACACAGCAGGCCCAGGGACAATATGCTTATTTGCAGCTTGGCCCAAAGGCCCATTTTCAGCCGAGATGCAGATGCAGATGCTAATGCTCCTCCCTACCTTCTGTGCTCCGCACACTAGTAACTACGCATAATTACCCATGCACATTCGTGGCAGATCAGATCTCATCGAGAAGCCAGAAGCTATTAGCACATTGTTGCTTTTTACCTATCTTCCTGTCAATTTGCACTGCACAGTTAATGTCCATGCAATGGGAAGGTGGAAAGGAACCTTCACAGGCATGTGGGCCCATGTCTTGGGGGAGATTGTGGGCCCAGGTCCCTCTGGGCCAAAGGCCAGCTACAGTTACTCCTGTCTGTAACTTTCCCCAGTTACCAGCGTGCCAAACAGCTACAGACATGGACACGTGGGCCAGCGCCTCATCATGCCCCTGAAATTGCTTGTTAGCTTGTCCTGGAAAGATTGCAAAGCATGATTTGGATTTTTTTTTTTTTTTTTGAGAGGAGCATGATTTGGATTTGGTTACATGTAGATGTACCCCTCTGCCATTACTACGATGCCCACTGCCACTTTCTACTACTCCAGCAGCTGCTGCCTCTGCAGCTGCAAGCAATGCATGGCTGCATCTTGTGTAAGCAGTGGCAGGCACCATTTCTACAACTCTCTCCTCCATCATTGTGTCCTACACCTGCACCCTCATTTTGAAAATATTTTTCTTCTTCTTGCTGAATTTTCTGCTTTGATTTTGCATGCTTGATCTTCAGCATTGGTGCATTGTGTCAGGAATGGAGTTTCCTTCCTGAAAACCACTTTCACATTACGGCAGATGATCAGATCACAATCCGAAGCAAGCAATGTGCATGTGAGGGGGGGGGGAAGAGAGTGGCATTGGGGAGTTAAACAAAGCTCCATATTCTATCCTGTTGCTGTTGAAAGCTACCAAAAGGGATGGCCATTTTGATGACCATGGCTCAGTTTTCCAAGTGGCATGGAGGCATGGAAGGGTGTCATTTCTTTTTTTTTTTCTCCTTCCTGGAGCACTGTGCAAGCCTTGTTCCCGTGCTCATTGATGCGCCCTCCTCGTCCTTACTTGACTGTTTTATTTGCAGCTGCAGCTAAAGAGCTTAGAAGTCTGTGTCTGAGATGCAAATGCTTTCTTTCTGGCGACTACTGAGGCTCTGGGCACAGGTTGCAGCATTGCTGTGGAAGACGGAATATTTGGAGCTACTCAGCCAGATGCTGTGTGAAGTACTCAAGCCAGGATGGTAAATGTATGCCCTCTTCTAAAGCATCCAAATTTCCTATAGTAATATGTGTCTGGAGTTGTAAATAGTGCCTCTAATTTTTCACTTTGACCTGAAGCTGAATCACCTTTCCCTTTCATCCATTTCTAATGGAACCTAGCTTTCACCTTTCTTCTGTGATTTGGTTAATGTGGAGTTCCAATCAAAATGGTTAAAAAAAAAACCCTAACCAGACAGAGAGCAATAAAAGGTAAAGGGGAAAGGGGAAAGAAAAAAAGATAAGAAAAAACAAAGATCTCTCTATGTACAAAACACACGGGTTTTTGGTTCTCTCCCAAGAACCACTTGGGCACGAAAATAGATGAGAAGCTGCACTTGTCCAGCTACTGTCCTACATGTTTCATCATGTATCTACAAAACCTTTGCTTCTTGCTTGCCCTCATCATGAGTAGTAAGGGGTGCTTATACTCAGTTACTCACTCAGAGCTCCAGGTGCTGCTCGTAGTAGAGCTCGCTCATGCAAGGCGACAGGATCTCCTCCTCAAGCATTTTCAGGACGGCGCTCATGGATGGGCGCTGGCCTGGGTCTGCGTCGGTGCACATTGCGGCAATGTCGAGGATTGCCTCGACGGCCTCGACTTCCACATCGCCGGATCTCTCGTCGACGATATCCTCCAACCTGTGCTCTCCTGTCAGTGTGTTCAGCTGAAAAGGGAGGTTGAGAATTCAGATGGCTTTGGTCACTGTCACGATTCATCTGGAGAGGAATATATAGCTGACAGTTGGAACAAGTACTTTACCCAGCCAACGATGTTCAGTCCCTTCTTGATGAAGCATGAATCAGTTGGCCTCTTTCCGGTCACTATCTCTAGCAGAAGCACTCCAAAGCTATACACATCTGATTTCTCAGTAGCATGGCCATTTTGCAGATATTCTGTCGACAAAAGTTCAAAAGTAGCCCATATTGGTATGGGTTGTAAACGAAAGCTCTTCATTGTTATAAAAACGAAGTAATCTTAATTTGTTTCTAGAACCTTTAACTAGAAATAACAAAATGTTCCATTGTGAGAGCAAAAATGCATAATCTCTATAATGTGCTAATTAAGCCTTAATCTTTTCTCTCTAGTAGTTAAAAAAGTAACAAGATTATTTCTTTTGCTAGGAAGAATTGCAATGCCAACTAGTATAGATCATAAGTACCTGGTGCAAGGTATCCAAAGGTACCCGCCACAACCGTGGTCACATGGGCAGCATTGTCCACAAGCAGCCTAGCAAGACCAAAATCGGACACACGGGGCTCCAAGCTTCTGTCTAGAAGGATGTTGCTGGCTTTGATGTCCCTGTGGACAATCCCCGGTGAGCAATCATGGTGCAAATACGCAAGCCCTCGAGCAGAGCCCAGGGCGATCTTCATGCGCGCATTCCAGTTTAATGGCTGCTCCTCCTGTGCATCTCCTGCCATTAGTAACACAGCATATAAGCCTGAGATACAGCAAGATGGAATTGCAACATGACCATGAATATATCATATACTGAAGATGTAAGAAGAGGCTTTACCATGAAGGTAGCAATCCAAGCTGCCCAGTTCCAAGAAATCATATATGAGTAGCTTGGCCGTGGGGAGCCGGCAGTATCCTCGCAGATTGACAAGGTTAATGTGCCTGATGCTGCCCAGAATTTCAAGCTCCTTCTCAAAAGTCCTGTCTCGCCTTTCACGGCTGAGATCGATCCTCTTGACAGCAAATGCAGTGCCATCATCCATCACCATCTTGTACACAGTACCGAACCCGCCACAGCCAACCACATCCTCTTCATCAAGCAGCTCCAGCCTTCTAATGATCTCACTTGATGTATATGGAAGGTTCCATTGGTAAGTGACAAGCTTTGCACCTAAGCCAGGACATCATGTACAACAATTAGTATACATTTAGTAAGACAGGACAAGCGTAATGAGTAGTGACCGTAGCTGGTGTCGATTGTTATTACCATCCGGTACAGTTTGCTTATCCATTTTTACATAATTTCCACCGATGCTTTTCTTCCTAGACAGCAGGCAAATCCAAAGGAAGCCAAGTACCGCGATCAACGCAAGGGCCATGGTGGACATTGAACCAATCACAATGCCATTCAGAAAGTGAGAGGTTTTGTTGTTGTTGATCGGAGAAACGCCTGTTTGAACCAGAAAGAAATGATAATAAGCATCAGTTAGCCACACATGTTGCACCAAAAATTGGCCAAAAAAAAATTTTTCCAGCATCGTGATAGTCTTGAAATGGAAGACTTGCCAGATGAGGAGAGGGGATCGGAATGCGGCAGCACAGCAGGAAACCCGAGGGTTCCACGGCAAGCTTTCTGGATGGGTAGCCCACAGAGCTCCAGATTTCCGACGAACCTGCATTCGCCATTGCGCCATGTGAAGAAATGAACTAGAGCATTGAATACATGTTACATGCATGGCAAATAGGTACAGCAAACCATACAAAGATATCATTCATTCATTCTTTCATATTTGCAACAACTATCTCACATCATAAAGGACACCACGCACTAAAGAAGGGAGAAAGGGAGATGGGGCCAAAGCTGAGCTTACGAGCTGCTTTTGAAGGTTCCCAGGACACCAACATTTGGGATCTCTCCGGAGAAGAAATTGGTGGACAGATTCCTGTAATGCAGATATGCATTTTTTTTATGAAAAAAAATCCAGTTTTGCATCAGCATTTTCTCCTTAAGTTATTACAGGCTACCAATGCCAAGAAGATCTACACCCAAGAAGAACTTACAGAAAACGAAGGTGGGTAAGGCTTCCAATTGACGCCGGTATAGTGCCTCTCAGCAGATTGCTCGACAAGTCCCTGAGGTTCACACAAATCAGACGACAAACAAAACAATGCAGCGTAAGCAGTAAGTGAAAGATGACATTTTTTTCAAGAACGTACAGGATTGTGAGGTGAATGAGCTCGCCAATCTCTGAAGGGATGCCTCCTTGCAGGTAGTTAGCTCTCAGGTAACTGAACACACAACCAAGCACCCACATTTTTTTCAACAGTCTAACCAATTTTAACAAACAAATCGAATGAAGTAAACCAAATCATGCTAGCATACATTGCTCTGAGCTCGGTGCAGTTCTTGATATCCGCAGGGATGGGGCCGTGCAAGCTGTTCTGGTGCAGAGCTCTGAAGAGGGGAACGCACAGATTAGTACACAGTGCAAAAATGAAAATAGGAAGGCCAATGGCAGATGGTGTTAGAGCTTGATGCATCCTGCAGAAGAGGGAGATATTTTGTGGACAAAAATGGTGAAGAAATCTTACATTCTCTGCAGCTTGTCGAGCCTCCCAATGCTGGGTGAAATGATGCCCCCAAGCTGCATGAAAGGGAGATTTCTGCAGCACAAAGGAAAACGAATCCAAGGACACATCGGGAAGCGAGCAATCAGACATTTGCTTCAAATCTTGGTGCCACGAAAAATCCAAAAACAGAGAGACAGATGGCTATTGCATTGGATGAACAGGAGGAGGAAGAGATGCAGGAGCAAGGGTGAAGAACGCACATGGATTGGACCCTGAGGTCGGGGAAGGAGCAGGAGATGCCCTCCCATCCGCAGGGGTTCGGGTCGGTCGGCCTCCAGCTGGTGAGCCTCTGGGCGGTGGCGTTGAAGGCCAGCCTGAGCTCAAGCAGGGCCTCGCCTGCAAGAAGCGCACCAATCAGTCAGGTGAGGTTCCACTGTTGCAACAGGGAGCGAAGCAGAGATGCGTACCATCTGGGGTGAGGGCGACGGCGGCGGAGCAGAGGAGCGCGGCCATGGCAGCGGCGATAGCGCAGAGGCCCAGCACCGGTCGGACCCCATGGCCGCCCGTCTTCGCATTCCCGTCCATCTCCTGAACCCTGGTGAGGTGGCTCTTCTTGGCTTCGTCCTGAGCTGAGCTGCTTCCCTTGTGCTCTTCCCTCTTGGTTTTTGAAGGAGGAGGAGAGAGAGAGCGAGGTGAGGGGAGGGGAGGGGAGGGGAGTGAAGTGTGGGGGAGAAGGTGCCTTACTTTAAACCGTGTGTCCAGTGTCCGCGAGTGGGGAGCCCCCAGAGCGACCGGCATGTGGGCTCCAGCGTGGTGGCCCCACTCTGTCAGAGTGAGTAAGCGCGCGGTAGGCTTCTCTTTGGAAAGGACAGGAGCGAGAGACAACAATACAAAATGCTTCTTCTCGCTCACCTGGCTTGAGCTCAGCTCTCAGCTGTTAGCGGTAGCCGGATGCGTCGACGCCGTACACACAACAAACGGTAACGGTACGCGTCACTCGGTTTTTTCCGTAAGTGCTGCTCCGTACGGGTGACCTTTTTTTTTTTTTTAGAAGGGTAAAGATTTCATTCATATAATCAACCAAGAACAGAACCCTATTACAACAAAATCCCTTACTAACATATTCTTGGAAGACCAAATTGCAAAGTAGACATAACATACAGCTATAACCCGGAAAACGACGTCTTTACCGACGAACGGCATGGCCATCGCTGCCTCAATCTTCATCACCTCCAGCCACCCGCGACGGAAGAAGACATCAAGATCAATAATAAACATGAAAGCACACCGATCCGTTGGTAGCACAACAGAGGGATGAAAAATCAAGGACCCGGCAGCAACCAATCCCATTGCCAACAAGAGACCCATAGAACTGGACATCGCCGATGCACGACCCACAAGCACCAAAATTTGCGAAGGAGGAGACGACGCCAAGACGCCATGGCCGCCGCCCGGAGAAGCTCCCACGCCGAGGCATTTCCTCTTCCTCATCCGTTCCGTCGCCGGCCCGGAGAGGTCTCCTAATGATTTCTTCCCCAACTCAAACTCGGTTGTACTTACTAGAACCGAAGTCGATAGTACTAATGCCGAAGGAGCTGCCGCATCCGTGTTGACGACGAGCAGACGAGCATGACCCTCGATGTCGGCGACGAGACTGCCGCCTGCAGGAAGACCACCGCCGCAATCGCTCCCCGCCTCTACATCTGCACACTCCGGCCAAAAACTCCCACAAACTAACCTTATCCTACCTCTACCCCTACAGCTGAGCAGGTGCCGGCATAGATCCTCTGATCCCCCACTACGGCAATGGCATGGAGGCCAGCGGCAGCATGGGGGTCGGCCAAATCTAGGCCGGACAACCCTGCTCAGAAGCTCCGCCCTAAAATCCATCCTCACAGCAAAAGGGGACCAAAATCCTAAGCCTAATCCTACTTCTCTACATCCCCCCACCAGGATCAGCCTTCTCCCATCCCCTGCGACGGCTAGAAGACCGCCGCCGGCACAGGGGAACGGCGGATCCCCGTGGAGGGAACTCCCTCCCTTGTTCGCCCTCTGCTCCGCCTGCTCTACACTATAGCCCGAACTTATCTGCTCTACCGTCAGCGAATCTATTTGGTCCCTCCCGTACGGGTGACCTAACCCTAAAACATAGGCTCTGTTTCTTTTGGCGGTTAGCGGTTTTACTGTAGCAAATTTATAAGTTTTTGAGAAAAATTTAAATAATCTAAAAAAAATCTAAATTTTTTATCAGTGTGATCACGGCCATGGCGCATGGCACGGCCATCTGTTGAAAAGAACGGACCCATAAGCATAAGGGAATTTTTAATAAATATACCAGTTAAAAAATATATTTAATAAAATATACTAGAGATAAAAAAAATTTGGAAAAATACCTATGGCGGCTAGCGGCCGCCGGCCAGCATGGCAGCAGCCACGTGTCCTCCCGACTAGCAGGTCCCAGACTCCGGTACATATATCTAACGAACTTTACGAAATTTTTTAAAAATAATGAAACATCGAATTGCAACGAAACATGAAAAAATGGAACCGTAGCTTTGTAGGAATGGTCCAGAAAAAATTTCAGTTTTTTTAAAATTTTAAAATTTTTTAAAATTTTGAGTGCTACTGATGTTCTTGGTTGAGCAGTGTTGGTCGGAGCGATCTTGCCCTTGTCTGCCGCCATCTCGTATGGCGGCCGCCACCCAGTGGCGGCGCCACCCCACCCGAGCCGCCGCCGCGCCACGTTCCTAAATCCCCGCCACGCGTGGGTCGTGGCTTGTATCCGCCATTTGGCCTGGCAGTCGCCACCCGGGCCAGTGGGCGCCAGGGATATTTTCCCAATTTTTTCTCTTTAGTATATTTTATTAAATATAATTTTTAACTGATATATTTAATTAAAATTCCTAAGCATAAGCCCATATCCAACTGTATCACGGGATACTTCCTGTTACGAAGGGAATCTTATTCCCTTTAATGCTCTAACAAATCTCTTTACCGTTCCATTTCAGAAGAGATTCTCTTTTCCATTCGCTTCAGAAAGGAATTCTTTCTTTTCTCTGTATGATTCCCTTCGAAAGGATGCCGTTGGAGATGATGAAGAATAAATGGAACCAATATGAGGAAGAGAATGAAAAAAGGAACGAAAGGAAGTAAAAATAGCTGAAGATGGTCTAAAGGCATATTTGGTTGGATACCAAGGTTACCAATATTTGCCACAATTTTTTTTTCTAAAGTGTGGCAAGCCACACAAAGTGTGGTCTTGAAATTAGAGGCCACATCTTATCTAAAAGTTGACACAAAAATGAGTCTACTACATATGGGTTTCATTAGTTAGAAAGTATGGCATGGCTAAACTATGATAATGAACCAAACAAGTGCCATAAAAAGTTTGGCATGATGTGACAATGTTTGGGAGTGAACCATACATGTCCTAATTCTGAAGGATTGATAGAGAATTTTGAAGTGATTCTCCGTTAATCATTGATAATCCAGGTCGGGATTAATCTAAACAAGACATAATTTTCTTGTTTTGACTTAAAACATGGTTTTCTTGTTTGACTGTCACTTTCTACTTAGGTCAGTAAATGTAATCCTCGATTAATAATATTTTGTTATATTCCGATCATTATGTAAAAATGGTATATCGAAAATATTTAAAGAAATATAGTTTTCACATAATTTTTACGGGTAAATGTAGCTAACGTGTCAATGCCCCCCCTCCCCCCTCTAAGGATGGAAGATGGGGAGCAGAACTGAAGTAGCCGTTGATGAGAGTGGTCCCACCAGGCCACCACCATTGGTTCTCTTAGCCTGCGTTGCACGGTTGCGTGTTAAGGCGTGTTTGGTTGGGTGGCTCCGGTCTGGCCAGGCTCACGTGAGCCGCTCAACCGGTGTTTGATTGGCTGAACTCGCATGGGAGCCTGGCTCTCCCCATGCCATTTCACTGTGCCGGTCTGGCTCGCGGGAAACGCGTGCTACGGCCGTTTTCGGCGGCCAGACCAGCACAGTGACCGCCACGCGTTCACTGCTCGCGTACTAACATCAACTAACAAGGATTCCAGTTCAATACACTTCAACTTTTCATTCTTTGAAATTTTTTTAAAAATTCAAACGACATTCTAATTCAATGAAACAAAAAAAAATGAAACCGTAGATTCAAGTACAAGGTATTGAAAAAATTTCAGAATTTTTTGAATTTTTATTTTTGTTTTCAAATTTATTGATTTTCTAGTATTTTTTGGATTTTTTATTTTTGGATTTTTTTTTGTTCTAGTATTTTTATTTTTTTATTTTCACTTTTGATTTTATTTTCTTTGTTTTTAATTTTCCTCTTTTGAATTTATCCATTCCGCTTCCCTTCTAGTACAGCCAACCAAACTACATCTCTGCGCAGCCTGTTCAATCTCATACGACCAACCAAATAACATTCCCTTGTATCACCTCAGCCTGCCTCCCAACAGCCTGACTGAGCTCATACGGCAACCAAACAGCCCCTTTATGTATGCAGTCATCTTCTTTGGACTGCCCTAAGTCTAGCCGTCTAGGAGGAAAAGGAAATGGAACGTTTATTAAACATGTTCTCCTCCCTGTTTTCTTCTTTATTTCTCTATTTCAAACGGAGCAGAATAGGTCTACTGGTAGGGACCCACAAAGAAGGCCGGAGAAAATGTAGGACCATAAATGGAGTCGTTTGATAATAGGAAATTAGTCCTAGGGCACTGCAATTTGGTAGCGCTCCTCACCTGCCAACACAGTACTCGAACTATACTTTAATTAATTTAAAACCAAATTACAAGCTTATAAGCTCTTGACAATATCTCTGTAAATCTTATAAAACCAAATTATATAATAAATCCATAATATGGTTTTTCATTTATTTAAAATGCTTAATGACCTTCAAAAATTGTGAGAATATCCCTGTAAATCTTATAAATACTTTGGAACCTAGCAAAAATATATTTGGAACTATTTCACTATTTTATGTTCGTAGGGAAAATATAAACTGCCTTCTTTAGGTATTAATAGCACATAAGGGGCTATAGTTAAAATATTCCTTTAAGTATAAATGATACTGGAAATAATCCCCTAACTTAAACCACAATAACAGCTTCAAACTTTGAACTTAGATCATGTGGATAGATATCTACACTCTCTCATGACCATATAGGCATTTCTCCATTAAATAAGAATAAAATGATAACCAGCAAGAAATGCAATCACACACACAACCTATTACGTTGAGAGATGTAGACGATGAATCCTCAAGTAGAAAAAATCTGTGCGAAATCTTAGATGAACATTTGCCTATCATGCATCATGCATATTTTATCTTCTGTGTCTTTATCCATGCTATTTGCTTTTATGCAATAGAATCGGATGACTCAGAAGAGAAACTGGGCAAGACCTCAATACGCTCGGTCCAGACAAGCCAATATCTCTAAATCATTCTCCCTTACCTAGTTTTACTTAAATTATGTTGTTTTAAATATAAAATTGCATGCAATATGATTTTTTGAGTATATTATGTTGGAAACAAAAGGCTATTAGAGCTAGTCTAATTATTCCACTCGGTAAATAGTGTTAATAAACACAAATTCCATCCTTGGTATAACTTCCTTATCCTGTCCTCTGATAACCTAAGGTATAATGGTTAAACTCCTTGACTAATAAGTCCTTGACTAATAAGGTACTAGGATGACAGGTCAACCCTTATAACGACATAGCTCGCTATCAACAGTGCAACGCTTGGCCCAGACAAATACCGTATGCAGAGTAGGTACTTCAATGGTATAGTCCCATCATTACCATGGTATGTATCACGACAGGAATTAGTCTCTTTGCACATGATTGTTGGTAAAGCATAGTGTAGCAAAGATGAACCAGACCCCCTCTGATCAAGACTACGACATTGTAGCATCTGAATGGCTCCCTTATTGGACAGTCTAGTCAGCAAGTGTGTATCCCGAGTACATAATTATGGTGATGTGTTGTGCCTTGTCCCTAGGTATTCCTTACACTCGATAAGCTAAAGAGATAGCTCATGCATTCGGGTGCCAGTTATGCCCGAGTGCAAATGTTGGTCAATAAACCTTCTTGATTTATTTGATTGAGATTAGGATCTGTGAATCCTAGCCATTGTTGAGCTCAAGGGGATCACGCCTCTTGGTTAAGAGGGTGAGTCCACCGCCACTTATCTGAAAAAACGTCGCTTGATTGTAGTATAGGAACAGGTTAAATCGAAGATGGTAACAAGTGTACCGCTTGTAGTATAAACGCACGGTTCGCCATACCTTTGGGGACAGCTCGCCATAGCCATGGAAGCTAGTCTGCCATTTGTGGAGACCATGACCATAGTCATGGCATGGGTCTGCCACTTGGGGTATGTATTCCTTAGTTGAGGTTACGTTGTCGCCGCCGAGATACCCCTGTTTTATGAACAAATGGCATATATAGCCCATTACGTCTTTGATTTGTTAAAAGGCTAAGTCTTGAGATTTTAATTTTAAAGTATGGTATCTTTGGCTTTAAGCAAACAAAAGAGCCTAGCCTCCACCAAATATCCTAGCATTGTTATGTTGCATTAGGTGAGGTCTTGGTTCATGAGCACGGTTTGATTGCGCGCTCACCCTCGCACCCACTAACTTTTTAGGTAACGTCAAGGAGGGATTTGGCCTGGATGATATCGACAAGGAGAAGGGCCGGAAAAATGACGTAAAGGCCGGGTGTTAGGCAGGACTCCAGTCGCTTGCCTGATTGGGTTGCGCACAGCCTTGAGACCCAACTCTTTTTACTGTTTCCGCTTTGCTAGACTCTGATAAGAGTTCATTTTGGTTTTGTAGATTTGGCCTTTTCAGCCTGTTAAAATGAGCCATGTTGTAATTAAACTCTATTGTAATAATAATCTTTATCCCATATATGAGATGATTCCAGCATTTTGTATAAGGTGTCGTGTTAGCAAGACAATATCTTGGGCTAGCACAGGTGCATCGAGGTTCCTGGAGACCGGGGCTGACACTCACCAAGGTAGTGCATGCCGATCCGTCTGCGTTCTTCAAGCTTGCCGTCGCCTGCTTCAACCACAAGCTAAGCTACTCGACAAGCTCAAGAAGATCCATGACTTCTTCCTTTACTCGCCCTTCCGCAGCTACGTCCAGGTCAACAACAAGATGCTCGAGATGTACACCAAGTGCGCCGCCATGTCTGCCATTGAGAAACTACCATTCGAGCATTAGCATCCGTAGCAGAAACCCTATAACACTGTAGCGCTAACTTTTTGAGGATAAGGTTTCTGGTGGAGTGAATGAATCTTTAAGAATATAGTGTAAATTGTGAAGGAATTCTAGGGGATGGATAGAGTAGTGGTAAATAGTGTTTTAGAGTAGTGGGGATAAGGTTTTCGATGTGGATGCTCTTAAACCTGGCAGGCATGAATTGTGACGTTGACCTCGAGGACCGGGGCAGAGGAATTGTTGGTGTCGCTTGATACATCCAAAGTTAATCCTAAGAAGCTCCCAACCCCACCTCCAAAGAGGCGCCTTGGGATTAACATGCTTGATGGGAGGAACAAGCTGGTAAAGTATAGGCTACCACCAAAGATTGAAAAGAAGGTGGTGAACGAGCAGCGGTATGTGCCAGACACAAGGTATGTGCTCCATGACATTGATCAGGAGGCAAAGGAGCAGACATTGTTGTACTATAGTGAGAGGCTGGCAATTGCCTATGGTTTGATCAACACCCTAGTGTTGCGAGAACAATCCCACGAACAGAAAACAAGGCTGCCCCCGATGAGCGATCTCACACACCCAAGACAGCTCGATGAAGCTCTCGTACTCTCGCTGGTTGCGCTCGTGGATGGAAGGAACACAACACTTGAGAAGAAAGAGTCTGCCGTTCATTGACACCATCCTCCCCCTTTTATAGGGGAGGGATCGTACAAGGCCATGCAATGGCGGTCTCTTCCCCGACTGGTCCTGACTGGGGCCGGGGGGCCATTTCTCTATCACTTTACATGTCTTGCCCCCTACTTGCCTCCGAGCCGAGGGCCCGGTGGTCATTTCGCTAGTATTTAACTATACCCTTTACAGTTTTGCCCTCCTATTTGGCTCCCTATATGAGGTTACACGGGGAATTACATATACACAACGGTTACGAGCCGGCTTATCCCAGCCTGGCGTTTACTCGAGTGCTCTAACGGGGTGGCAGGCTCGGTTGTACGACCTGTCTGCTCGGCTCTGTAAGCGACGGGGGAGTCCACCCCGCCGTCCTCCAGGTTGCTCCGACTCGTTCCTATATCTGCTGCGCTCCTTCTCCGCTAGGCTCCGCGTATGTTTCTCATCACGTGTTCGCACCATGCACTGCTCCTTCCTTGCTTCGCTAGACTTTGCGTGCGCTTCGCGCTCCGCCCGTGCCCTCCGCTGCCCCACCCTTGGCTTCGCTGGCCTTAGCATGTGCTTCGCTCCTTCGCGTCCGGCCTCCGCGTTCCCTTCCTTGTGCTTCCCCCGGGTGGCCTAGAAAACAGGGAAGCAACACGGAGGTGCAGAAAAGGCAGGGTTGTGCCCTCGCTCCAAAGTCAAAGGGGATACCTATCTTAGGCCTACAATAGGAGCCCTCATGGCTAGGGGCTTGCTTCGTCATGCCCTTGGCCATGTTACAAGGAGGCCTAAGTCCTTGTATCCCCTTGGGCGTGTGGAGCAAGGCCTACCCCTACTGCTCCCGACAGCGCGACAGTTGCACTTCCCGAAGTCTTGAATCGCACTCCCCGTCGTGGCACGCGCTCATTGGTCCACTCCCAGGGCACGCCGCCTTGTCCTTTCGCCTAGTTGCAGTTGCTCATCATGACATTTAGGGTTTTGTGCCGTTGCTAGTCGCCCACCTACCCACGTCGCACATGTCTCCCCTCTTCCGCGCGATTGACGCCACGTGCTCGCATCCAAGGCTGGGCTATGTCGCGCCTCCTCTTTATAACCATGGTGCCCATGGAGCGGGAGGCTTTACCTCTCCTTACATCGTTGCGCCTCCTGGTTTTTTCCTCTCACTCATGGCTCCCCGGCGCACACCCCAAGTGAAGCCGGCCCTGAATGAGGAGGATGCTGCCGCTCTGTCCCCGGCTTTGGGGCGCTCTTCTTTGGGTCCCGACGACCTTGACGCCTTGGCGGCCGAGTTCAGCGTGGCTTGCTCTACTATGCACGCCCCGGGCAGGGAGGAGACACCTCGGCTGTGGTCGGACGAGGCGGTGGTGTTCGCCGCTTTCTGGGCGGGCTCGATTCCCATTGCCTCGGCGGTGGTGGGCGTCTTTGCGATTCTTCAGGACGGAGCTCTCGCAGTTAACGCCCAACGCCATAGTCTGCATGGCGGTGTTGGATCGGGCCTTCGCCTGCCAAAGACGCGGCCGACCGGGCACCTGCTGCTTATTGAAGATGCCTTTTGGTAGCCGCGGCGAAGGCGGCCGATGGGGCAGCGGTCTGCCGGTTCCTCGAATTTTCGAGACGGCGGCCGAAGGAGATCCCTTCGGCGCCGCCAAGGGAAATGGGAGGTGTTTGGATCGTGTTGGTATTATCAAGCGCTCGACGGCCAGGATTCCCTGCTTCGGACCTCCATGGGTCCTGTCCGGGCCATCCGGTCGACCAACTTGGCAGCGACGACCGAGGAAGCGGAGCTTATCTCGTACTTGAAGACCCTCCGCCACCAGAGCACCATGCGTGACCTGGCGGAGGAGTTCTGTCTCTACCGCATCGAGCCCCTGGCGAGGAATCCCCTCGTCACCTTGGAATGGTCTGAGAACGGGATGCTGTCCTTTTACTGGCCGCTGGGGACTCGTAACCTCGAGCGCGGTGTGGCGGAGAAACGGGCGCGTGGGCTTCTTGGGCCCTGCAAGCCCGCGGAGTATAAGGGCACGATGGAGGCGGTCGGGGCCGCGCGCGACGCTCGTTTTGCTGAGTGGGGGCCTCGCGTGGTCCCTCAGCCCAGAGGTGCGGGGGATTCTCCCCGTCCGGCGAAGCGGGCCAGGGTGACCCCCGCTCGCCCTCTGCAATCGATCCGTGCCTCCTTCGGATGGGAGCAGCGACACGGGCGAGGACGATGACGATAACTTCGACACGGACTCGGAGGAGGAGGAGGAGGAGGAGGGGGATTCCTCCGCCTCTGCTGCCGCGATGTCGTCGACTCCGTCACGTGCTAGTGGCCCTTCCCACAGCGCCGGCCCGTCCGGAGCGCGCTCCCCCGGACTTTCCTTCTTGAACATCCCGAAAGTGGATCTCATAGACCTGGACGATGATGCGGAGGCGAGCAGCCCCCAGCTGGAGGGAGCGCACGACCCCTCTGAAGAAGCGGGCGACCCTTCGCAGGAGGGGCGCGTGGCCTCCCCGGAGGAGTGGGCGACCCTCAGCCGGAGGAGGCGCGTGGCCTCCGCGTGGACGCGTCCATTCCTGACACGCCCCCTGGCGCCGAAGGTCTGACTCCCGAAACTTTCCCTATGGGCTCCTTAGGTGGCATCAACTTTTCTGGGCTTGATCAGGAGGTGCACACAGGAGGGGGTGACGCGGAAATGTCGGACGCAGCAACGCCCACTGAACCACCCCTTGTCGAGCCAATCGTCGGGCCTCCGGCCACTATTGAAGCAAGTGGTGCCGAGCCCCTCGCCCCTGCCACCGACGTCATGCCCTCCGCGGCCGTGGCCTCCTCTGCTGCGAACGAGGGAATTCCTTCCTCCGGGCCTGCGGCGCCCTTCGACCCTTCCCCATCGACTTCCGTCCCGGTCTCCGGGGGAGTCCGGGGGCCCCAGGGGCCTACCCCCAGGTTCGATACCTCGGGGCTTTCGCCCCTAGACTTCCACTGCCAGGCCACGATGGCCCTGGCTCTAAGGAAGATACGCGGAGCGTTCCACCCCGACTCGGAGTCCAGACGCCTTTTCGGGGGCCTTGACGACTTTGCGCTTTACGATGCTTCCACGGACCTCTTCATAAAGGTACTCACTTCTCTTATTCCCCTTGCATGCTCTCCCGTGCGGCTTTGTTCCTACCTCCGCCTTTCCTACGTTGTTTTTCGTCGCAGGGGGCCTTTGTGGCTGCGGAGATGGCCAGGCGGGTTCAGGCGCAAACCCGCACCTACGCTCGATTGGACCGGGAGCTCGCCAAGGCCAAGAAACAAGTGGAGGAGCTCGAGGCGGAGAAGGCCCGCTTGGAAGGGGCTTTGCGAACCTCCACCGAGACTTTGGCGAAGGTTCAGGAGGAGCTGAGCCAGAGTCGGGACTTGGTGGCTCGGAACGCCGAGCTAGAAGACCTTGTGTCTTCAATGAAGGCCAGCCTCGCGACCGCAGAGCAGGCCTGCATCGTGGCGGAGCGGATCGAGCAGAAAAAGGACGGTCGCATCGAGGAGCTGAAGGGCCTCCTAAAGGTGGCAGAGCTCGTCAAGGAGATGCTCAAGAAGGCCGCGGAGGAGCACCCTCATCAGCTCGCCTCAGTGAAGGGCGAGGCTTAGATGAATCTTATCCATGCCCAGCGAGCTGAGGAGCACTGCGAGGGTGCCTAGAAGATCTTGGAAACCCTTACTTCCGGTATCCAAGGGGCGACCGATGCTTTTCTTCAGCAGCTTCCCCGACTCGGGATCGATGCCTCGAGTCGCACCCCCGCACCCGACGTGGAGGCTATCAAGTTCCTCCAAAACTCCGTCGGGTTGTTAGGGAGTTCCGCCGTGGCCTTCGGCAGCCATTGCGCCCGGCTGGGCTCTTTGAAGACTGCCCAACTCCTTGAGGCGAAGGGTTGCGCGCATGTCCAAGAGCACTTTGGTGCCACCTCCGCCGCTGCCGGTCACCCCGGGTTCTCTGACCTCGTTTCGGCAGAAAGACCTTCTCCCTCCGTGACCCGCTTAGCCTCCCGCTTCATCTTTGATTTTTGGAGCCAGCATGGCGAGGTAGCAGCGGGGGAGTCAATGCACCGGGCTCGGGCAGCGTTGGACGCTTCCAGGACCGTGGCTAAGGCGGGGTCGACCAGCGAGGCAAACGGCAAGGGGAAGCGACCCCCTTCGTAGCTTCCTTTCTTTTTGTAAACTCTTAGTCTGTAGACGGACTTATTTTAATAATGTATGAAGTTTCCATACGCGTGCTCTGTCTCTCTCGCTTCTCCTTTAGTTGCCTCGCTTGAACTTCGCGGGTTAATCTTTCGTCTTCAGGCCTTTAATTATGGGCCAACGGGAGATCTCGTGTGCTGACGTAATACCCGTGTGCGGACATCTCTCGCCGCGCCCGTTCACCTGCTGGCCAATGATGACGTGCATAGGGTCGCTTCGATTCTATTCCTGATTTATGATCGTGCGCGTGCGATTGCGACGCCTGGGGTTCCACGCCCTATCCCGCCTCGGCGGGGTTCTCCCCAGTCTTCGAGGTCCTACGCGCTGATGCGCCTCTTCGCCTTTCGAGGCTTGACCTCTCCGGCGCCGCTTGGCCTGGGTCGCTCCTCGCACCTTATATATGCATGCCGGTGTCACCGACAATGTCACTTCTTCCTGCTTCGCGATCCCCTGCCGTTCGTAGCGCGCTAGCATGTTTTCCTATCTTTCCGGTTTCTCATCCCTCTCCACCATCGTCTCCGTCCCCGACCTCGACGACGGCCCGGCGCTCGCCAGGGCTCTTGAAGCAAGACTTTCCGCCGAGGCGATGGCGGGGGGAGGCCATGTCGGCAGCGCAGCTAGTGCGGGTGGTGTAGCTCTTCCTGCCGCCGCCGTTCTTCCTAGGGCCAATGCCCAGCACTCGATCGTCATCTCCATCGGGGAAGATGACGACGTCGGCGCTCCGGTGCGGCCGCCCTCCCCGGTTAGCTCCGTCGGGAGCAACGACGTCCAGGTGGTCAGGCCGATCTGCCTCGGGCGCGCGCGTTTCCATCGGGCACCTGGCGGGAAAAGGCTTCGCCAAGTCTGAGCAAACTGGGCTTAGCTTTTTTTTTCCTCGGAATGTATCCATTATCCATCGTACCGGCGAAGCAAATGTTATCCCTTTTGTCCTGCTATCAAGTGTTGAAAATTTTTTCCTTCCTGCGTGTCTTGTTAAACTTGATCGAAGATTACATGTTACGCTGCTGTGGTAGTTTATACGGACTGTACGTAGTTCGTCGAAGCGAGGGAGTGGGTGGGACGTTAGCTCGATCAAGCACTCGTCGCGGAGCTACGAAGTTGGGCGTTAGCCAACTGCGAGTTCGTCGAAGCGAAGGAGTGGGTAGGACGTTAGCCCAACCAAGCACTCGTCGTGGAGCTACGGAGTTGGGCCTTAGCCAACTGCGAGTTCGTCAAAGCGAAGGAGTGGGTGGGACATTAGCCCGACCAAGCACTCGTCGCGGAGCTACGGAGTTGGGCCTTAGCCAACTGCGAGTTCGTCGAAGCGAAGGAGTGGGTGCGACGTTAGCCCGACGAAGCACTGGTTGCGGAGCTACTGAGTTGGGCCTTAGCCAACTGCGAGTTCGTCGAAGCGAAGGAGTGGGTGGGACATTAGCCCGACCAAGCACTCATCGCGGAGCTACTGAGTTGGGCCTTAGCCAACTGCGAGTTTGTCGAAGCGAAGGAGTGGGTGGGACGTTAGCCCGACCAAGCACTCATCGTGGAGCTACGGAGTTGGGCCTTAGCCAACTGCGAGTTCGTCGAAGCGAAGGAGTGGGTGGGACGTTAGCCCGACCAAGCACTCGTCGCGGAGCTGCGGAGTTGGGCCTTAGCCAACTCCGAGTTCGTTGAAGCGAAGGAGTGGGTGGGGCGTTAGCCCGACCAAGCACTCGTCGCGGAGCTTGCGTTGCACTTGTCTAGGTTTTTGTAACACACCGAATTGCATGCATGGAGACACTAGGTTTTTACGTGGAAACCCCCAGAGGGGAAAAAACCACGGGTGGGGGCACTAAACGGCCACTGGTTGTAACTTCTTTTCATTGATGAACAATAGTACAGGGTTTTTTTTTGGCATCACGGATAAAACTTTTTGAGCGCGTCGGTGTTCCAGGTTCTCGGTACTTCCTCGCCGTCCAGGGTGACGAGCCTGTGAGTGCCCTTTGCCGTGGACTCTTTGATGATGTATGGTCCTTCCCAAGTGGATTCGAGCTTGGCGAACATTGGGGTCGCTCTTTTAAGCACCATGTCTCCCGGCGCCAAGTCTCGTTTCTTGACTTTCTTGTCGAAGCTTCACGTTGAAACCTTCGCGTAAGCTTTCATGGTGACCAAGGCTTGGAGCCTGCCTTCCTTTGTCAGATCGTGCGTGACGTCTGCCTCTTCTTGCATAGGGCCTTTGATAATGCGGAGGGATTTGGCTTGGATCTCCACCGGTGAAACAGCTTCTTCCTCGAAGATTAGCCTGAACGGGGAGAATCCGGTTGTGCGCGATGTGGAGGTGCGGGCCGCCCATAGGACTTTAGGAAGTTCATCGGGCCATGCACCCTTCGCGGAGTTGTGTAGCCTTTTCTTGATGCCGTCTAGGAGCAACCCATTGCCCTTTCAACTGCACCGTTCCCTTGTGGGTGCCCCACCGAAGCGAAGCAGATATTTGTTGCAACGCCTTCACAGTACTCCTGGAACCTCTTGGATTCGAATTGAGATCCATTGTTAGTGACAATTTTGAATGGGACCCCGTATCTGCAGATGATTGTTTTCCAGAAGAACTTTGTCGTAGCTTCTGCTGTTATCTTTGTTACCGGCTCTGCTTCGATCCAGCGGGAAAAGTAATCGATGGCGACGATTACGAATTGAAGGCTCCCCCTGGCTTTTGCGAGTGGGCCAATGATGTCGATCCCCCATTTGGCGAAGGGCCAGACAGGGGGGTACTGGATGCAACTCGCCGGGCGGAGCCTTTTTTTTGCTTTGTCATCCATTGGCAGGCGTGGCAATACCGGACTAGGTGCTCCGCATCTTGGAGTGCTGATGGCCAGTAAAGGCCCATCCGAAATACTTTGCCCGCGAGGTTTCTTGGAGCTTGGTGCACTCTGCAAACCCCATCGTGTGCCTTGCGCAGGGCCTCGATTCCTTCTTCTTGAGACATGCAGCAAAGCCACGGGGCGCAGAGGCCGCCGCGGAACAGGAGTCCCTCGATTATGGCATATTTCTTTGCCCGAGTTTCAAACGTTTCGCCTGTGCTTCGTCTTGGGGGAGAGTGCCATCAAGGAGATAGTTGTATATTTCCTCTCTCCAATCGCTGTTGATCGCCTGAGTTATGAGATTCACTTGTGGGGAGATTGACAGGGCTCCGAGCACTTCAAAGAACACAGCTAGGGGTAGGGCGCTGCCGGCTCCAGCTGCCTTCGCTAGCTCGTCGGCTCACTCATTCTGCGCCTTTGGTATTGCTTGTATGGAAAAGCCGGCGAAGCTCTTTTCCATTGCTCTGACCGTTTCAACATATTTCTGGAGCAGTTCGTCCTTTACTTGGTACTCTTTGGAGACATGTCCTTCGATGAGCTTCGAGTCAGTCCGCAGGATAGCCCGCTTCGCCCCCATGGCTCTCGCTTTCCGAAGGCCCAAGAGAAGTGCTTAATATTCAGCTATGTTGTTTGTCGATGGGAACGCAAGCTTCGCCACGAATTCCGCCTTCTCTCCTCCGGGAGCCATAACAATTGCGGCTATCCCTGCCCCATTTACACCCCATGACCCATCGGAGTTGATGAGCCACACCTCCGCACGGTTGTTATCTTCTGGCGCTGGTGATGTCCATTCAGCGACAAAATCTGCCAGGGCATGGCTTTTGATCGCTGTGTGCGGGGCAATGGATAGTTCAAATGGGGCAAGTTCGACTGCCCACTTGCTGACGCGCCCGGAGCTTTCTTTACTAAACAGCATGGAGCTTAGCGGATATGCGGTAGGTACTTTGATTTGGTTAGCCTGGAAGTAGTGGCGAAGCTTCCTTGAAGCCATCAATAACGCGTAGGCCAGCTTCTCCATTTTAGAGTACCACAGCTTCGCTCCCTGCAAGGCCTCAAAGACGAAATACATTGGCTGTTGCTTCGCGGCTTCCTCTCGTACAAGCACAGCACTGACTGCAGAAGGACTTGCGGCCAAGTATAGGAGCAGCTCCTCGCCTTGTTTCGGGCTCTATAGGGTGTGCAACTTCATGAGGCTCTGCTTTAGACCGTCGAATGTAGCTTGGCATTCGTTCGTCTAGGTGAAGGTTTCGCTTGCCCGCAGTGTCTTGAAGAAAGGGAGGCTTAGCTCCGCGGATTTTGGTAGGAGCCTGCTGAAGGCCGCGAGCCTCCCCGCTAATCTTTGGACTTCCTTGACGCTTCTTGGCGGAGCCATGTTTTGTATTGCCCTGATCTTTTCGGGGTTCGCCTCAATGCCCCGCTCGGAGACCAAAAATCCCAACAGCTTCCCTGCTTTTACACCAAAAACACACTATTCGGCGTTAAGTTTTACTTTGTCCGCCAGCAAGCTATTGAAAGTCTCTCGAAGGTCGGCAACATGGTCCTCCTTGTTCTCGCTCTTGACGACGATGTCGTCCACCTAGGCCTCTATGTTTCGCTCAAGCTGCTTAGCAAAGATTTTGGCGATTAGTCTCGCGAAGGTGGCACCAGCATTCTTGAGGCCGAAGGGCATCCGTACAAAGCAGTACATGCCGAAGGGTGTAATAAACGCCGTCTTGTCTTCGTCTTCTCTGCGCATATATGCTTGATGATATCCTGAATACGCTTCGAGAAAACTCATCATCTCTGATCCGGAGGTAGAGTCGATGAGCTGATCAATGCGGGGTAGGGGAAAATCGTCCTTTGGGCATGCTTTGTTCAGATCGGTGAAGTCAATGCACATTCTCCATGCGCCGTTGGACTTCTGAACGAGGACCACGTTGGCTAGCTATTCGGTGTGAATGGCTTTGCGTATGATCCTCGCCTGGAGTAGCTTGGCCACCTCCGCTTTTGCTGCGTCTTGCCTTTCCACAGCGAGCTTCCTGAGCTTTTGCTTCTTGGGCCTGGTGTTCGACTTGATGGCCACTGCATGTTCGATCGTGCTCCGTTGTACTCCCGGGATGTCTCCAGGACCCCATGCGAAGACGTTTTCATACTCTTGAAGGATCTGCAACAAATCCTTCTCTTCTTCCGGAGCTAAAGTGGCACTCAGAGTTACAATTTTGTCACCATTAGGTTGTATCGCCACTCGCTTTGTTTCTTCCTGGGGTCTTGGCTTGGGAAGCCATTTGCTGCGCTGATCGAGAAGGGGATCTTATTCTGCCGTGTAAACGTGCTTAAATTGAGGGGGCCCCTCCAGATCTATTTTTCTTGCAAGCGCTTGGTCCCCCCGTACTGTGATGGTGCCACCGGTCGAAGGCATCTTCATGCAAAGGAAGCCACGGTGTATGATGGCTCTGAATGCGGTCAACGACCCTCGGCCCATTATGGCATTGTACTGAAAAGGCATGTCGACGACGTCGAATGTGACGTGGCGAGTGACGCTGGAATGTCGTGCTGCGAAGGTTACCTCCAATTCTATCTGCCCGATAGTGCCGATCTCATTCCCTCCGAAGCCCACCAGAGGCACCTCTGACTTCCGTAGCCGGTCATAGGGGATCATCATCTGCTTGAAAGCCCCGGCAAAAATTATATCTGCTGCACTCCCTCCATCTACTAGTATCCTGCTCACTTCACAGTCGGCAATCATAGCAGGGATGACTAGGGAGTCCTGATGCGGGAAATGCACTCTCGTCGCATCTTCGTCCGTGAATACGATAGGCTCGTGTTCCTGCTGAGGGGTGAATGACGGATTGACTCCGACATGATTGATTTGCCTCGCGTATGCTTTTTGTTGCCTTTTGGACGACATGTGTAAGGAGGACCCCCCGACGATGGTGTTAATAACTCAGCGCATGTGGTTTACTGCCCCATGAAGCGGGGGCCATTGATGCTCCGGAAGTGGTGGGGGTAGCGGTGGTGGTGGCAACGGGAGCGCTTCGGCTTCCCTTCTCTTGACCTCAAACCGCCGATATCCTTCGATCACTTTGCAGCGAACCGAGTCGTGTGTGCCATTCTCGCCATGGTACTCATAGTGGTACCTTCGCCTTGCTCCTTCCTCTCGCTTGGGTGCGGACCGATCGCCTTCTCGCTTATCATGCCAGCAAGGCGGGCTTCGCCTTCGCTGTTCCATCCGCCTCTCCTTGTCGTCACGTCGATCGGACCGCTCGTCAACGTAGTGGATTCTTTTTCCCTTGTCTTTTCCCTCGTGCTCTTGGCTACGAGTTTTGGCCTTCGCTCTGGACGCGGGCTCCCTCTCCTGATCCCTCTTGCGCGGGGACCGCCTTGATGATTCGTGCCACGGCTTATCTTCCCTTCGGAGATTATCCTCCTCCGCGCGGGCATATTCTTTTATTTTTGCAAACAGCTCCTCCACGGTGCGAACCTCTTTTCGAGCCAGTCTGTCTGCCAGCGGCCCCCTCCGTAGCCCACAACGTGCCGCATTACTGATGGTGCTGTCACTGACCCCTCGGATTTGGCATTTGATCTTGGAGAAGCGCTGGAAGTAGCTTTTGAGGGACTCTCCTGCGCGCTGCTTTACAGCGAACAGATCGTTTTCTTCCTTCATCCCATCGAAGTTTCCCTGAAAGTTGCTCTCCATCTTGGCCCGAAGCTGTGCCCAACTTTCGATGGAGCCTGGCTCGAGGGAGGAATACCACGAGAGGGCTTTCCCTTCGAGTGCCAACAGAAGCCCCTTGGCCTTGATGTCGTCATCTCCTCTTGCCGCCTCTGCAGTAGTATCATGGACACAGAGGAACTCTCTCGGGTCCGCCTTGCCGTTGTACGGCTTGATGGTAGGGAGCTTGAAGTTTCCCAGGGAAGGCCACCTCTTCGTGCGAAGCCTGGCGCAAAGTGGATTGGGGTCGTCATCGCTCCTGGTTGCTCTTGCATGCGCTGGCGACAGCACCTCCTGGTCCGGGCTCTCACCCTGAGACACGGTGAAGCCCTGGTTCGCCTGCCCCTGCAAACGCTTTACCTCTGCCATCAGCTTTTCATTTGCTTCCACCAGCGCCCGTATGTTGGGGTCGAGCACCTCCTGTGTCTCTCTGGCCTTCCGGGGGGTAGCTCTGCCCCCGCGACCACCTCCCCGCCGGCTCGGGTGGGTCGACGCCCCATCAGCATCCTCCTCGGTATATGGCTATCGATTGGCTCATTGCGCCGACGCTTTGAAGCGCTTGAGTGTTATCGGACGGTGGTAACGGGCGCATCTCCGGGGATCCCTCCACCTGCATGGGGGCTTGGCCTTCCTCGTCCTACACCTGAAGGCCATTGCGCGTCTGGCTCCTTAGCGACCTCCTCGATCCTCCATCCACAGCTCCCGTGGTAGCCCCCTGAGACGCGGTCGCAGTCCTCCTCTTCGGTGACATGATCATCGTTGATTCTTCGCCAAGCTAACTTGGAAGAGACGGCTTTCTTAAGCAGTCGGTCCACACGGACGGCACCACTGTTGTGAGAACAATCCCACGAACAGAAAACAGGGCTGCCCCCAATGAGCGATCTCGCACACCCAAGACAGCTCGATGAAGCTCTCGCACTCTCGCTGGTTGTGCTCGTGGATAGAAGGAACACAACACTTGTGAAGAAAGGGTCTGCCGTTCATTGACACCATCCTCCCCCTTTTATAGGGGAGGGATCGTACAAGGCCATGCAAAGGCGGTCTCTTCCCCGACCGATCCTGACCGGGGGCCGAAGGGTCATTTCTCTATCACTTTACATGTCTTGCCCCCTACCTGCCTCTGAGCCGAGGGCCCGGTGGTCATTTCACTGGTATTTAACTATACCCTTTATAGTTTTTCCCTCCTATATGGCTCCCTATATGAGGTTACACGGGGAATTACACATATACACGACGGTTACGAGCCGGCTTATCCTAGCCTGGCATTTACTCAAGTGCTCTGATGGGGTGGCAGGCCCGGTTGTACGACCTGTCTGCTTGGCTCTGTAAGCGGCGGGGGAGTCCACCCACCGTCCTCCAGGTTGCTCTGACTCGTTCCTATATCTGCTGCGCTCCTACTCCGCTAGGCTCCGCGTATGTTTCTCATCACGTGTTCGTACCACACACTGCTCCTTCCTTGCTCCGCTGGACTTTGCATGCGCTCCGCGCTCCACCCGTGCCCTTCACTGCCCCACCCTTGGCTTTGCTGGGCTTAGCATGCGCTTCGCTCCTTCGTGTCCGGCCCCCGCGTTCCCTTCCTTGTGCTTCCCCCGAGTGGCCTAGAAAACATGGAAGCGACGCGGAGGTGCAGAAAAGACGGGGTTGTGCGCTCGCTCCAAAGTCAAAGGGGATACCTATCTAAGGCCTACAACACCTAGCAAGGAGCCCAGGACTCTACTTTTGATAATTAAGAACCTCAGGATATGTGGAGACTGCCACAGTGCTATCAAGATTGATTGTTGGCAGAGAGCTCATTGTGACGAACAATAAGCGGTTCCACCATTTCAAGGATGGGAAGTGCTCTTGTGGCGATTATTGGTGAACATGGTTCTATCAAGTGCATCTTGTGACCTATGTTCTCTTTAGGATTGCTGCCATCCTATATGAATATATGTTGACAGTCATGGTTTCACCACACAAGAAGTATCAAGATATCTGATGTTAGCGTTGGTACTCTCCCCTTCATAAATACTTTGAAGTTATTGTACGCTACAGCTACAAATGCTTAATGTCTTTGCTTGTTGCTAGCATTTTTATGTGAAACTATTACTTCGTGATCCATAAATTTATGCCTATATTCTGTTTACATGTTGAGTTTATAATTTTTATAAGTATGGTTGTAAGAGGCTCAATTATGTCTCTCTTCGGGATTCACAAACCAAGAAAGTATCAAGGAGAGGTTTATGTTCATTAACACTGTTTATATATAATGGAATAACTAGACTTGCTCTATTAGCTTTTGTTATCAACATATTATACTTGAAAAATTCATATTGCATGCAATTTACCATTTAAAATCAACATAATCTAGGTAAAATTAGGTAAAGGAGAATGATCAAGAGATTTTGGTTCGCCCGTTTCTTCGTAATCCGGGTCTTGTATCTGATCCTCGTCCGGTAGATCGTCTATCGCCTTGTTTTCTAATGTATCAAGCAATCATAAAGTAAATATTTTGCAAGAGGTGGATGAGGGATGTCGGACAAGGGGGCTACCTAAAGTTTCGCATAGATTTTTCCTACTTGAATATTTATGTAATTTACTTTCCTATTAAAATAAGTTTTTAGGGGCGAGGAGCGTACAGGCGATAATATGGCTTTTACCAAATAATTTATACTTGATAAACATGTTTAAACAATTTTATAAGTACAAATTTCTACTTTTTTGGTTAATTCCTTATTTAATATGTTTTCTCTATAGGTAATATTATTTTAGGTATTTTTATATAGTTTATGTTTGCTTGTATTACCTAAATTTAAAATTTTAAAGGTAATTATCTATTGTAGACCTCTTTAAGTTATTTTTATTAGGTTATTTAGGTTTTGTAGTATTTTATAGATTTTTTACAGAATTTTTGGAGGCCACATAGTATTTTTAAAAATTATAAACAATTATCTAAATTTCTCTAATTGCTAAATGGGTAAAAATTCATTTTAGAACAGTAACGGGCTTAGCCCGTGCGTGTTTTGGCTCGGCCCACGGAGAGGGGAACGACCCATGGCCGAGACGGCCCGCACGGGCACGCTCCCACGCGTGAGCAGGCTGACAAACTGGTCCCACCGGTCGGTGACCGTGTGAGGGGAGGCACGACTGACGTGTGGGCCAAGGGGACCCACGAGTCGGAGACCGAGCGCAGCTCGGGGGAAGGCGTATTTCGCTTATATGCTTTCCACATTAGGAGGCTGCTCTTGGAAGGGGACGTGACCACTTAAACTGACGGGTGGGTCCTTGGGCCCACCTGTCAGTCACTCAGGAGTTTGACCGCGGGAATATCTTAAGCGAGCGCAGAGTAGTACGGGGCCCCGCTTGTCAGCGTGACAGAGAGAGACGTTACGCGAGACGAGCGACGGACCGAACTCTGGTGAGCTCTTCGGCATTAGCTCGGAGATGCTACGGGGCACAGTTCAAGTTGCTGATGATGCCTATGGGTTTGGGTTACCTAGGCACAGGTCGTCCTGCCTGAAATTTGGCTAGCGACGAGCCGGGACGGCAGTGCCATGAATGGGGCAGCCATATGCTACGGCAAGCTATCGCTATGGCAACTCATGAGCGTTTAGGCCTAGTTTTTGATTGGGAGGCATTGGGGAGTTGCAGGGATTATTACTCGGTGGTTGGTTAGGGTCGAGTGTGTCCGGGTTGGGCTGGCGGCGGTTAGGCCGTAAGCACAACAAGCAGGGCGTCGCCGGTAGGCTCCCTCGGTGGCCCTCCGCTCGAATGCTCCCTGAGAGGAGCTCGGCGATGGTCTGGGGATGCTTCGGACCGAAGGAGCAAGCCTAGGCGGCAATGGTTGGCTTGAATTTGAATAGGGGCAAATCCAGTTGAGTGGGGGAAAACGGGCAAAATTGGGGTGGGTTGCTCTGTTATATAGGGCCATTAGCGAGGCAGGGGCAATCCTGGAACTCCCACGGCGAGGGTAGCTTCGGAACTTCCCTAAGCTTGGGTGGATTTGGCCGGGGTAGAAGCTCGAGGTGATTTCCTGTTACGGCGGCGAAACGGAGCTCGCCACCGAGCCTTCCATCATGATGGTGACGAGATGAGGTGGAGCGATGTGGCTGCTCCTCCTGTACTGACTCATCAGCATGGGTCGGGCCGGGCGGCGCTAAATCGGTTCGGTCGGGTGGCGCTGGTGTGTAGATCGAAGCATAGAGGAGGAAGAAAGGGGAAGGGCAGGGGTCACTCACCGGGCCATCTCGGCTTAATGAGGCATCTCGGCTGATTTGAAATTTGAGGAGGCGAGGCCTACCAAATTCGATCTGGGTTGAGGAAGGGAAATTTAGGAGGGAAAGTGAGAGGCTAGGCCCATTAGGGCAATTTGACAAATTTTTCCAGAGTTTAAAATTTTAAAATTATCAAATTTTCATATCATTAAATTTTCTCTTAAAACCTTATTAGGAAAACTTTTTTTGCTACTATTTTATCATTGTTTTTCATGTATCCTATTTAAAATTTTTGGTAAATATCCCTTCATCAAGATATATAAAATTTTATTTACCCAACAATAAATTTTTCTAGTTAAATAATTTTTCTCGGACTTGCTTAATTTAGTTTCTTTTATTCGAATTTAAACACTTTTATTTGTATATTTCTATGAGTATTTTATTGTGTTTATTTCTTTTATATTATATTTATTATTATCTATTACTTATTTTAAATTAGGGTGTTACAACGCCTACCCCCCCCCCCTAAAAGAATCTTGTCCTCGAGATTACTAACCTTGGGTAAACAAGAAAGGAAATTTCTCTTGAAGTTGATCTTTTTGCTCCCACGTGATTTGGTCTCCGATATGGTTACTCCATAATATTTTACATAACCGGATTGTTTTGTGTCTTGTTTGTTTTTCCTTGGTGTCAAGGATTTGCACTGGATGTTTGGGAGGAGTGGGTTTTATTTGTTTTACGACCTCTTGAGCTTCTGGTGGAGGTGTACGTTCTTTAGGTTGCCGTACACATTTTCTGAGTTGAGATACATGAAATACATCATGTATTCCACCTAGCTCGACTGGTAAATCTAACTAGTTGGCCAATTGGCCTTTTTGGTCTATGATTTGATATGGTCCAATATATCGCAGAGCAAGTTTTCATTTGATTTTAAATCTCTTAATTCCTCGGAGTGGAGAAACCTTAAGATATACCCAGTCGTCAATGTTGAAGCTTAGTTCTCTACGTGGATGATCAGCATAGCCTTTCTGTCGTGACCGGGCAGCTAGCAGCCTTTCTTTAATTATCTCGACTTTTTCTTCTGCATTTTGTAAGATCTCTGTACCGAACACCTTTTCTTCACCAGTTTCTGACCAGGATAGAGTGGTCGGCATCTTCGTCCATATAGGGCTTCAAAGGGAGACATCTTCAAACTGGCTTGGTAACTATTATTATATGCAAATTCAGCATAGGGGCATCAAGGCATTCAATCAAGGCATTGCATAGGGGCTGTCGGTTCAAAGCATCAGCCACAACATTAGCTTTGCCTGGATGATAGTGGACACTCAGTTTATAATCCTTAATAAGTTCCAACCATCGTCATTAGCGCTGATTCAACTCGGGCTGAGTAAATATGTATTTTAGACTCTTGTGGTCGGTATAAATTTTACAGTGAATACCGACTAAATAGTGTCTCCAAAGTTTGAGGACTAAATAGTGTCTCCAAAGTTTGAGGGCATGGACAACATCAGCTAGTTCCAAATCATGGGTTGGGTAATTTTCTTCATGCTTCCGAAGTTGTCTAGAAGCATAGGATACTACCCTTCCACTTTGCATTAATACACATCCAATTCCTTGTCTCGATGCATCATAATAGATTTCAAATTCTTTGGTAATGTCGAGTGTCGCTAAGACTAGGGCTAAGGTTAATTTGGTTTTGAGTTCCTGAAAACTCTTTTAAGTGGCTTCGGTCCACTCAGACTTTTTATCTTTTTGAAGTAGTTGAGTCATAGGCTTTGCAATCTTGGAAAATCTTTCTATAAATCTTCGGTAATATCCAGCTAAGCCCAAAAAGCTTCTGACTTCTGTCACTGAAATTGGGGATTTCCAACTGGTAACTGCTACTACTTTAGCGGGATCAACTTTTATCCCTTCAGCTGATATGATATGCCCTAAAAAGCTAATCGCGCTTAGCCAGAAATCACACTTGCTATATTTAGCATATAGCTGGTGTTCTCGCAGCTTTTGCAAGACTAGATGTAAATGTTGGGCATGCTCTTCAGCGCTTCGGGAATAGATGAGTATATCATCTATAAATACTACCACAAAGTTATCCAGAAACTCCATAAGGACTTTATTCATTATATTCATGAAATATGCAGGGGCGTTGGTCAGTCCAAAGAACATACATAACAGTGAATTCGTATAGACCATATCTTGTGGTAAAGGCAGTCTTTGAGATATCCTTATCACTAATTTTAACTTGGTGGTAGCCTGAAAGAAGATTTATTTTAGTGAAATGAGTGGCCCCTTTAAGTTGGTTAAACAAGTCATTGATCCTGGGCAAGGGATACTTGTTTTTAATTGTTACTTCATTCAAGGCTCAGTAGTCCAACACCAATCTTTTGGTCTCATCTTTTTTTCCAACAAACATGGCAGGGAAACCCCAAGGAGAAGAACTAGGATGAATAAAACCTTTGAATTCTAATTCTACTAATTGTTTCTTCAATTCTTCCAATTCTGAGGCATTCATTCGATAGTAATTTTTTGAGATTGAGGCTGTTCTAGGAAATTCCACATCTCGATCTGGGGGCATTCCTGGTAATTCCTCTGGAAAGACATCAGGATATTCTCGGACTACTAGAACTTCTTCCATAGGAATTTCTCTTGTAGAATTAACAGAACGATTACTAGACTTTGTAATTTCCACATGGATTTTGGTTTGATTATATGGCCATTTATTAAAAGTTATTGTTCGATTAGCACAATCAATCATTCCTTCTTGCTTAATTAACCAGTCCATTCCCAAAATCACATCTATGGTTTGGGTGGGTAGGATTAACAGGTCAGCTTTAAGTGGTAGCCAATCTAAGGCTAGGTTTACATCTAAACATGCTTGGGTAGCTAATAGGGATCCTTCGGGGGATGATAGAAGCATAGGTTTCTTTAGTGTGAATGTAGGTAAATGGTACTTATGCACCACGCTTTCAGATATGAATGAGTGTGAGGCTCCAGAATCAAAAAGTATTTTAACGGGGACTGAGTTAAGAGAAAAGATACCCATTAGGACTCCGATAGCTTCACGAGCTTCTTCCTCGGTGATGTGATTCACTCGGCCATGTCCTTGAACTGTTGAAGCAGTCCATGGCATGCGAGTTCCTCGAGACAATCCCTTTTTAACAGCATTTGATGGTTGAACTCCTTGGTTCTAAGCTGTTGAAGTGTTGAAGCGGGTAGCCTTCTCAGGGCATGTATTTGCAAAATGCCCTGATTTTTCACAATAGAAACATGTGAAGTTGGGGGTAGTTCCAATGTTCCTTTGGCCCGTAGCTGTAGCTGGGGAATTCCGAGGTGGGATCCCCATAGGGCGTGACTTTTCATTATTGAAGTAGCGTTTCTGTGCAAAGTTGGGCCTCCATTGGTTTGTTGTAGGTGCCGAAGGTTTAAAGGTCTTTCGTTGACTAGTACTAGCACCTTTCTGGGCGATCTACTTTTTTTTTTTGAAAATTCTCCAACCCCTTCTTTTCATATTCTAATATAAGGGCTTTGTTAACTAAGTGCTAAAAACTGGGAAAATCATGGGAACTTAGCTGATATTTTATTTCGGGTGGAGTCCATCCTGAAATTTCTCTATTTTATCTTCATCATCTTCCACATCCTTAATGGCGTAGCGAGCAAGATGGTTAAACTTTGTTAGATACTCTGTCACTGTCATGCTTCCTTGTTTCAGTTCTTTAAACTCAGCTTTCTTCATTTTCAGTACTCCCTTAGGGATGAACGCGCTGCGAAAAGCTTTAACGAATTCATCCCAGGGGATACCTGGTAATGGCACTTCTTCCTTGGGCATGCCCCAATTAAACGCATCATGTTGGGCATTTTTAGCTTGGTTATCTTGGACGTCACCTTGATTTTCGGGCTGTCCTTCGTCTTCATTATCAGTTTCTTCAACTTCCTCTTCATCTTCCACAACTTCTTCCTCAGACTCTTCTTCTTCTTCCTTTGTTATGGTGGCAAGGTAATTGTCCCACCAACTAGCAGCAGCTCCTTTCAAAAGATGAGTTGCAAAGAGCACCTTATCCTCTTCACGAGTTCTTACCAAGGCTAGCTTCTTTTAAACAGTGCGAAGCCAATCATTTGCTTCAAGAGGTTCTGCTACTCGGGAAAAATTAGGTGGATTGGTTCGAAGAAAGTCTCCAAGTCTGGATCCCTGTCGACCAGGATTTCCTATCTGGTTAGTTACTAAAGCTTGGAGGATACGGGTCTGATGAGCCATAACATCGGCCATGGTTGGGTGAACCGGAGGGGGAGGTGGTATCGGGTTTCGGCCATAGCCTCTACCTCTGCCAACCGCTTCGCGGTGACGGGGGTGGATTTCGGCGTTGACCCTAACAGTTTTCTAGGGTGCCATCTGAAAGATGAGGAGGCGAAGTTTTAACAAGGGTAAGTACTAATGTTTATTTATATATTTATTACAACGAATGGTTATGCCAAAAGAATTAATTAACAAATAATAGTTTAATTCTTGCAGTCATGTTTAAATGAAAGAAACTAAAAGAAGAAAAACCATCACACGTATATAAAGGGCATCAAAAGTGGTACAACATCGAAGTACAAAATCGAGTACTGACCGACCATGAAAGATCTAACCTCAGACTGCGGGGTGTCGAAACATCAACCCGCCTCAACTAGCTCTGAAGTTGAGTACAAGCCCAAAAGTCGAATCTACAGAGGAGACCTATAAGCTACTTTCCTAAACAACGACTAGAGTAACAACCTAATATTGGTTTCAGCAGAAGTGTCTAAACACATCACTCTACTGTAACCGTAACTGTGGGTACTACTTCTCCTCGTAGCTCAGCTACAAGCTTCGAGGGGGTACAAAACTCTACAACCAAAGCAGTACTCTAGTGGTACTAACTACCTAAAAACTACTATGGGTGAAAACTCTGGCACTGGTCACAGAAGTGAAGGCCCTCCGTGGAAGGGGAGCTAGCGGAGGGTCTTGGACTAGCAGTGCCTCGCGAGGTCGTCGGCTGATTGTCCCTAGTAGCTGTGACGCTCCTCGTCACAGGACGGTGCTGAAGTGGTGGAGTGTGACGGCGCTTGCACACAGGCAAGCTGCTCGCGGGCGGCACATGAGAAGGTCTGGTGCCTGAAGGTCCAACCGTAGTCATCCAAGTGGTGGTCGTACTGGCAGCAACGACTGGAACTCCCTAGAGTGTAGGTGTCACGACCGGAGTTGGAGTCTGAAGTCCCAACGGTCCTAGAGCAAGTGTGGGTGAAGCAGGGAACCAGGAGAGTCCAGAGAACACTAGCCTGGGGACCGGGATACTGTGTGGGGTACGGAAGCCCAAGGCCGCTAAACGTGCACCTAAAGAGTCAGACACTCCATGCCAAGGTACCGGGGTAGGTGAGGTAAAAGGTGGCAACGGAGTAGTGCTAGTAGTGGTAACAATTGGAGCGGGGGCTAGGTCTGGCACTGGGGCTGAAACTGGGTGAGGCGGTGGAGGTACTCCGACTGAAGGCTGGGCAGTGGTAGTGGAAGGAGGTATAGGGCTAGCTATGTCAGTGAACCACAAGGAGAGGTAGAAAGCGGCTAGCTGTGGGGAGACTGACTATAGCAGGTAGTAAAGCTCTACTACACAAGTGTCGGCGCTCTGTAGAGTGTGCTGAAAACTACGGTACTCGGCTATGGTGTCAGCAAGGTATGCACAAGTACCTGTGGAAAAGGACTGGAGGGCGGTGAGGTAGGGGTTGTCATCCCCTACTCTCCAGGCTACCAGCGGTCCAGTACCATCTCTACGTGCTGGTCAAAAGTGTAGGGTGGTCTCTCGTAGCTGAGTATGGTACCGTCTGGCTAGAGACGCGCTGGCCTCAAAAGCGCCTGCCTGGACTGCTAACTCAGGGGAAAGGTAGGCCATGTCTGTGCTAAAAAGAAGTACACTATTGGTCTCCGTCGGAACGGTGACCTTAGCGTGCCAAAGGTACAAAGCTCTGACCTCTATCCTCTGTCCCATGATCAGTGGACCCGGGGGAAAGCCTAGGACATCGCAAATCCTATGTAACATGCAGAGGGTCTCTTCGCGAGGTCCTGCACGGTCTCCCTCAAAGACAAAAGTGTCTCCAGAGTCAGAAAAGGTGAACGCCATCTCTGAAAATAAAACCAAATTTTCAAGAGGTGGTGAGAGCATAAATAAAGAAAATATCCTTTTTGAATTTAGGGGTTTATAAATTAAACCAGATTAGGCTCTAAAACCTTTTTCTATGTATCTATAGCTTACATATATATATACTTGTACATAACATAGTATATTATTATATATGTTATATATCTTATAAGATTTGGTGTGTAAAATTTTAAGCTATCGACCGGGTTAAATGCTCCTACAGTCACGAGGCTCTGATACCAGCTGTTGTAGACCCCGGCTCCGTAGGATAGAACCGGACCCCTTACGTGCACCTAGTGTTAGACCAGGATCATGCTAACACCACAGAAATTATTACAACAAGCTAAAATCAAACTTGCCATGATAAATAGATTTATTTTATACATAGGGTCCAAAAGCGTTTAAAGACTCAAAGTGCGAGGGCCAAGTAGGGCCCGTTATTACAAACCAAAACTGAAACCTACTGGCGAACAGTTTGGCGGAAGTAGAAGGGCTGCAACAGGCATGTGGCTGAAGTCATCCTTTATTCATCACCTGGGTCATCATCCTCAAGCTTGTCTTCTCCGCTGAAACAATCATATGGGTCTTCGTCATCGTCTTCTTCACCTAAAATGTGAGTGGGTGCGAGTGTGAGCGCGTAACCAACCGCGCTCGCGGACTAAAATCTTGTCTAATGCAGATCAGTTATGCGAAGCTTTTTGGTGGAAGCTGGGTTTCTTTTAATTGCTTAAAATCAAAGCCGAAGTATTTTTGAATTAAAACATCTAGGTATAGCTTTTCACAATCAAAGACGTATGGGGCAATATACATATGCCAATTATTTCAGATGCCAGGGTATCTTGGTGGCGACAACGTATCCTTAGCCAAGGAATACGTGTCCCATGTGGCAGATCAATACCATCGCCATGGTCATGGTCCCCACAAACGGTGGACTAGCTTCCATCGCCATGGCGAGCTATCCCCAACGGTATGGCGAATCCGTGCCTATACTACAACTGGCGCACGATTCCCATCTTCTGGCGAACCCGTGCCCATACTAAAACTGGTGTACGTTTCCCAGGCAGTGGCGGTAGACTCACCCTCTTCAACAAGAGGCGTGATCCCCTTGAGCTTAACAAAGGTTAGGATCCACAGATCCTAATCAACAGAATCTCAGGTTTATTGACTTTATTCACACTCAAGTTTATTAGGTACCCGAGTGCATGGGCTATTTCTTTAGCATGTTGAGTGCGAGGAATACTCGGGAACGGGGCACAACACATTTCCATAATTATGTACTGGAGATATTCTCAGTGATTAGACTGTCCAACAAGGGAGCCATTCAGATGCTACGATGCTATAGTCTTGTTCAAAAGAATCATGACTCCATCGTGATACACATCATGGAGATGATGGGACCGTACCATAGAGGTAGCTGCTCTGCATACAGTGTTTGTTGGGGTCAAGTTGTACCGTTGACAGCGTGCTATGCCGCTGCATTTGCACCGTTGATAGCGGGCTATGCCGTTACATGAGCCAACCCGTCATCCTAGAACCGTATCGTTGACAGCTAAGAATTAACCCATGGCCTCTAGACTTAAGCGGGTCTAAGCCATATCAAGGACTTACTAGTCAAAGAGTTTAATCTCTAAACCTTAGGTTATCAATGGACATGGTAGGAAAGTATCAAGGAGAGTTTTGCGTTCAGTAACACTGCTTATATATAATGGAATAACTAGACTTGCTCTATTAGTTTTTGTTATCAACATATTATACTTGAAAAATTCATATTGCATGCAATTTACCATTTAAAATCAACATAATCTAGGTAAAATTAGGTAAAGGAGAATGATCAAGAGATTTTGGCTCGCCCGTTTCTTCGTAATCCGGGTCTTGTATCCGATCCTAGTCCGGTAGGTTGTCTGTGGCCTTGTTTTCTAGAGTATCGAGCAATCACAAAGTAAATATTTTGCAAGAGGTAGATGAAGGATGTCGGACAAGGGGGCTAACTAAAGTTTCACACAATTTTTTTCTACTTGAATATTTATGTAATTTACTTTCCTATTAAAATAAGTTTTTAGGGGCGAGGAGCGTACAGGCGATAATATGGCTTTTACCAAATAATTTATACTTGATAAACATGTTTAAACAATTTTATAAGTTCAAATTTCTACCTTTTTGGTTAATTCCTTATTTAATATGTTTTCTCTATAGGTAATATTATTTTAGGTATTTTTATATAGTTTATGTTTGCTTGTATTACCTAAATTTAAATTTTTTGCTAGTATTTTATCATTGTTTTTCCTATATCCTATCTAAAATTTTTGGTAAATATGCCTTCATCAAGATATATAAAATTTTATTTACCCAACAATAAATTTTTCTAGTTAAATAATTTTGCTCGGACTTGCTTAATTTAGTTTCTTTTATTCAAATTTGAACACTTTTATTTGGATTTCTATGAGTATTTTATTGTGTTTATTTCTTTTATATTATATTTATTATTATCTTTTACTTATTTTAAATTAGGGTGTTACAACCGGGCCTCCAAGTGTTACTACAACGCCACAAGGAAGTGTTCCTTTCCACAACTCAAGAAAAAAATGGTAAGCTCTGTTTTCTTCTTTACTTTTTTTTTGGCTAACTTGTCTTTCCCCTATTGTAGGTGCTAAGTACCGGGGTGGTGCCCGCCATGTTGGACATTTGGAAGAAGGCCTACACACCGAAGCCTAAGCAGCCTGGCACCCAGCCCATGACCCCCACGCGCAAGAGAAGATGGTAAGTGTCAACGAAAACTTTCATTTCGAGTAGATTTGTAGTTTTTCTTAGTTCGACTCGAAACAACGCAGGATCGCTATCGAGAAGCATACACTCAGGAGCACGGCGCGGACAGCTTCCAGGAGGACGCGCCTCTTGACCCTGTGGTGATCCACAAGCACCTGGGGGCAAGGCGCACGGGAGGCTGGTGATAGGAGGGGACCACCTCAGGTAAGCTAATTACTATCTAACGTGTCATATGTTTGAAACCATTGATTTCAGAAACTAACCACAGTGCTTATTCTTAATTGTAGGTCGCAGGATTACATGCCCGTGGTTCGGGCCTCTCAGGGCGCCACCGAGAGCCGCCGCGAGTTTGAGGCCTGGGTCCACAGGGAGAACGAGGAGAGGATGAGGGAGCAGCAGCAGATGATAGAGGTGCTGCAGGAGAGCCTAAGGACGGAGTAGGAGGAGTGGCGGCAGCGCGAGAAGGAGCAGAGGTAGGCACATGAAGAGATGATCTCGAGGATCCTCGTGTTGGAGGCGGCGTCGAGACTTGCTGGGGTAAGTGACTACGACCACCTCATTTCTTTTTTTACCATACAAGACTTTACCTAATGTCTCGCGAATGTGTAGGCCTTGTCAAGCCATCCGTCGCCTGGTGCTGCTTTGAGATCGGCCGCTCCAGCTCTGGCTTGGCACGATGACTCCGACGAGGGAGACGACGGGTCTGGGAGCACGCTGATGGACTACACGCGCTTCTTACGGAACAACCCACCACCCTCTTGACTTGTGGATAGACTTTTTTGTTCTTGTATGTTCTGCATGCATACATGTAATGGATGGACCTGGTTTGATTATATTTTGTGTTATATTGCTTGTTTTTTCCTTGAAATATGATTGTGGATGAATATGCGTGCAATGTAGGGGAATTATGAAATGCATGGGCTGATTTGGGTTTGCAGGTGCAGTTACTGCTGCTGGGGCGGCAGCCGCTGCTAAATTCTGATTTTGTTTAGCCATTTCAACAACTCTTTTTTTTGCTGGAATTCTATTATTCTCGACGGCTAAGCCTAGGCCATCGAGATAGAGGACCCAAAGTGTCTTGATGGACGTGGGCCTGCCGTCGAGAAAGGTCAACCTAGCGATATCCCGAGGTCCGCTCTCTCGACCGCCCCTAGATCGCGTGGCCATCGCGAGATCTGACCCCAGTTCCCGTGGGAGTTGCCTCTCTCGACTACCTCTAGGCCGTCGAGAGAGAGAGACGGAGCTATTTCATGGCCAACCCACCATCTCTCCACCTCGCTCGACGACCACATGGTTAGCCGTTGAGAACGTCTCTATCGACAGCTATACCGTCGATACAGACGTTCTCTCTCGACTACTCTTTGTCGAAGGCCGTTTGTCAACGGCCAACCGTCAAGAGGAGGATATCTCGATGGTTTCTTGACCTATCTCGACGGTTTTGGCCGTCGAGAAATCCTGCGATTCCTATAATGATGCCTTTCTAGATGGGTTAGCTACCGTCAATTGGGCTCCAAGATACATGTGAGCCTCTCCCCCCGCTCTAATCTTTTTTTTATTGCAAAAGCACCCTCTTGCTGAGTAAAATTCTAGGTATATGGGTCCTTCTCTATTTCCATCCTATCTTCCTGCTCCCTCCCGTTTCGGGGAACCGCTGCCTCCCCTAGCTTCCATTGTCACACATAGGGCCCACTAGTGCAGAATACGTCATCACTGGTGGTTCTGAACTCACATCACTGGCGGTTTTCGAACCGACAGTGATTATGTGACAGTGATAATCGGGGATTTTCACTGGCAGGTGTAGAACCGCGGTTCGTAACAGAACCGCCCGTGATATTAATAATATCACCGGCGGTTGTCGTGAGAACTGCCGGTGATAACAGATTTTCACTGGCGGTTTAAATCAAAACAGCTGATGATATATAGACCTTCACCGGCGGTTGTGATTAAAACCGCTAGTGATATATTTTCGAAGGTCAAAAAAATACATATACATATACATATACATATACATATACATATACATATATACATATACATCTCTAGAATTTCATCCATACACATCCAAAATTCATATTCATCCATATACATCCATATTCATCCATATCCATATACATATATATATATATATATATATATATATATATCCATATACATCCAAAAAATACATATACATCCAGAATTTCATCCATACACATCCAGAATTCATCCATACACATCCAGAATTCATCCATATACATATACATCCAAAAAATAATTTCATCCGTAAACATCCATATTCATCCATATACATATACATCAATAAACATCCAGATTTCATCCATATATATCTAGATTTCATTTAAATAAGAACAACATCAAATTCAAAGGAACATATCATATATTAATATAACAAAGTTATTACAGGACATGCATGCACTTCATACAATATGTCTGTTATAGTTAACTATAGGCGTCCACTGTTTACACGACCATTTGGGTCAATAACTTGGATATTAATAAATGTAGTCAAACTATCTCTAATGTCTGCAAGAGAATTGAAATCGATGTTTGTATCTCCAATGTTCAGATCTTCATTTGGTCGTAATCCCAGAATGATTTGCATATGTCGCGCAACGTAGAAGCCGCAAGCATGGCCTCCGGTCTGCTGGTGGCTCTACATAAGGAAGTATAAAGATGACAAGGCACAATAATCAGTGGGGCAGACACTAAAATTTTTTTTATTTTATTATGAGAAAAAGTGTGAATAGACACTTACTGGAAATTTCTCTATATGCCTAAGTTCCATGCCCATCGCAGCATTGTGCCTGTCCCCACTCTTGACATAACTCTTGAACACCGCATTGAGTAGGCCTTTTAAATCTTTCCACTCGTGTGTGGGGCTCATCCTCAACGAGTTGAGGTAGACAACCTTGTTTCTGTTATGTTCTATGAGCAGCAAGATCCAATGAAAATTTTTATTGATGGGCAACAAGAAGTATGCTTTGTCCTGTTCTTTAGTCAGGGCTCTCTTCTGGTATTGCCCGGTATTCTTTCGATCCCCTTTATGTTGTCCTGGGTGATAATGCCAGGGTCAAGAAAACTGCCTGGACTTGACCTCGTTTGGCAATTGGGTACATTTGGCTGAAAAGTAACATATATGTGATCAGTGTATAAGTGGTTAAGAAATATACACTGACATTGCACAAGACTTGTATACACTTACACTGCAAAGCAACGGATGATAGAGGCGTCCAACTCTTGCAATTGATACATATACCATAGGTCCTCGAAGGTTATGGTAAGATAACTATCGTTATCATGCAGGAAATATTTGCCCTTTACCTTACCCACGATACTGGATGATCGTTCCTTCACAGGAAGGCATGAGTTCCTGAGGTAATAATCATGTAGGTTCTGGCAGGCTGTACCCATGTCTTTTAATGCGGCAAGGGTATGCAGTGGTTCTCCCATCTGAAATTTTTTTCCTTTCTGCGCCCAGTGAATCTTCCTCTTAGGCGCCGGAGATTGACGGACGATTAGTTCCCCCATCTCTAGGGAGCAATAGCGCACTGGTGGTGAGGACGCAGCACGCTTATTGCTCTGTGAGCTTGTCTTCAAAGTTTCAGGGGCCGCCACAGACATGGCTTTCTTCGTTCTCTCCTCTTCATCGTTACGGATCGGATCTATGGGTCCAACGCCGCTGGCCTCGATTTCTTGAAGATTTGGTAGAAGAGTAATATCCTTCTTGGGCCATTGGACAAAACTATAGACAGCATCCCCAACTGTTATGATTTCATCATTGGGGGGATTCACAAGTGGGATCTTCGCTGCGGTGTTATCCATAACAACGTCTACCTGGACCTTCGCGTAGCCCGCCGCCAAGTCCGCACCATGAACCTTCATCCCCGAAATGCAGGGGTACACGACACCACGGGCCACCTCGAGTGAAACACCGGCGCTATACGAAACTTGGAGCAAGCAATGGGTAATCTCCTTGATGTCGTCCAACGGGTATTTCGTTGGGCCAGCCTTATCGGCCGAAGGTGCGGAAGCGCAGCTGCTTTTAAATGGAGGGGTGCAACCGAGAGCTTGTGTATTAGGGTTGGCTTCGGGTCTGTTCCTTACGAGTTCCTCCAACTGTTGTACCCGAGGCTTCCATTCTGCTCATATCTTCTCAGCTTCTGCGCGTACCCTATTTTGAATTTCATCCTCTAAGTTATGTACACATTTCTTTTTCTTGTAGGAGAGATAGTCATTGGGGAATCCCTGCTTCTAGGTAACGTAGAACCCGATGCCCCGCATACGGCCTGGGTGCTCCTTGTTTTCTAGGGCCTCAGTTAGGATGTCTCGCTCCCTGTTTTCGACAAAGGAGCCTTGCAATGCTTGTGTGTCATACTCAATCTGCAATACGTGGAGAAATTGTAATTGGGGTGTTATAAAAGTAAACATTGTAAGGGTCATTGTGCACTTACCAGCTTTTGAACCACCTCAGCAGTCTCAGGCGTGGAGAAAACTGGTCCCGTCGGTGTGACTTTGACCTTAGCCCTGATCCAGCGGTCAGCACGCGTGTTGGTGAGCCTTGTGGTGGCTTCAGATTGCTCACTGGCGCAGTCGGCCAGCTCCTACTCGCGTTCTTTTGCCGCATATCCAGCGGTGCCGAATCTGTGGGGTGGGTGTTGCTGGCCTGAATGGCATTGTGTTTGATGGAGGACTCCTTGAACTCCTCAGTTGTCTTCATCCTCTTGAACTCCTCCCACACCTCATTCGTAATGAAAGGGTACTTCTAAAACGGGGTCTTTTCCTCGTTGACGAAATCCTTGACAAGATCCACCTTCTAGTTCTTCCAGGCGATCCCATGCGCTTCAGTGTGTTTTTCCGCACCTCAGGAAGAGAGTCTTCAGGGAATTGAAACGACCGTTTGAGCTCCTCCCATAGTTGGCCCCTTTCTTGAGCGGTGAGGTCCTTCCAGGTGTTGGTGGTGCATGGGACTCGTGCCCTAGCCACCACCCCGCACATTGTTCGATACGCTAATGCAGCTTTCGTGGGAAGGACCGGTACACCTCTTGTCCTGACCTCTGTGATGGTATGAACGACATTGGTCTTGAGCTTGCTTGGCCCTCTGCTAACCCTTCTCTTCACAGCTAGGGTGGCCTCGGGCGCGGTCCCCACTTGAGGGGTGGCCTCGGGCGCTGCCCCTGCTTGAAGGGTAGCCTCAGGGTCCATTCTACATACAAGAGAACACTAGACAATTTAGCCTTCCAACATACAAGAGAAGCAATTAACTTTCTATAAAAACATATCCCTTTGTGTTGTGCATACTACCAGAGGACATTTCACAGGATTATTCCCTTTCGTAACCATATTTGTGCCTGTTTTAGAACCGATACATCATAAGTGTATGGACATCTATGGACATCGTAAGTAGATATCCACCATTATCTAAACCAGCACTTTGCCACGACCTATGAAGGGTCAAAATTGAATTGAGACGAGTGGAGGACCAAAGTGGTCTTTTCTTTCTCTGCTCTATTAATTTTCAATATATTCGATAGCATGTATAGTATCCTTATTTACACATGTCTTGTTTTAGAATTGTTGTAAATAGTGCATAATGAGTAAAATGATAGCAGAAATAATTCCATATATAGTTTAGAGCAATATAATGTCATGGAAATTAAATATAATCACAATTCCTATTAAAGACAGCATTAGGGCAACTAGAAAAGTGATTATCCACCATGTAACCATGACAAAATAGCAGGTATAAAATCAGTAACTAAACTCACATTTTATTTTAATTGATTGCTCTCAGATTGCTACAAGGGTTGCTAAATGAATTAGCCGTCCAACTTCTAGATGGACTATATTTTCACAAGTTGTATAATATGAAATTTCAGGATTACAATCCTGGAATTAGCACTTCTCTTGCACAGAAGATATAATCACAGCTCTATGTGTATGAAATCAGTAACTAAACTCACATTTTATTTGTAATTGATTGCTCTCAGATTGCTAGAAGGGTTGCTAAATGAATTAGCCGTCTAACTTCTAGATGGACTATATTTTCACAAGTTGTATAATTGAAATTTCAGGATTACAATCTTAGAATTAGCACTGCTCTTGCACAGAAGATATAATCACAGCTCTATGTGTATGACTAAGCAATAGCACTATGAACCAGTAATTAAAAGGTCTATGTATCAATTCAGCTCATATACAAATAGTCAATAAACTGAGATGAACAACAACATGCTAACACACTGCATCAACTAGTATCAGGCCTAAGCAGTCATACTAGTTCTCCAAACTTGAACTTAAGTAGTGCAACAATATATTGACCAAATAAATTAACTTCAAGTACTAAATTATACATATTAAGCCTCCAAATTATCAGCTAAGAGCAGTACTTATCTAGGTCTAACAAAATCCTTTACTTAACAGATTAAACAAGCCTCAATCTCAAGCAATCATCATCGAGCAGTAAATCCGAAGCCCACAGTCCGTACTGCTCCCCAAACCGAAGCCAAAATCAGCCCCTTGTACCAAGTACAAGGTCCCCAAATCCACTTCGGTTGGCACAGCACGAGATTAAACAAAAGAAGCCACAAAGAGTTCTTACAGTGCGCCGAACTGAGCCGGCAAGAGGAGACAAAGCGCGAGGGCGTGGCGCCGGAGCCGACGGACGCAGACATCGAGGAAGCCATCCACTTCCTGACCCCTTTGTTCCATAACATCTGTAGTTCCTCTTCCAATGGTGCAAGGTACACATCTATATCATTGCTGGGCTGCTTTGCTCCTTGGATTAGTAGGCACATCATAATGTACTTTCTCTTCATGCAGAGCCAAGAAGAAAGATTATATATGCATAGGTTCACAGGCCCTGTGCTATGCTTGCTGCTCCAGTTTCCAAATGGATTCATGCCGTCTGTGCTCAATCCAAACCTTAAATTTCTAGGGTCTGCACCAAAATCCGGGAATTTCTAGTCAATGTTTCTCCACTGCGAAGCGTTTGCAGGGTGCCTAAGCTTTCCATCTTTCTTACGATGCTCTGAGTGCCACCTGAGAAGTCTAGACTCTTTCTCATTTCAAAACCATCGTGTTAAACAAGGAGTGACTGGCAGATACCACAAAACCTTTGCTGGGGTTCCTCGATTAAGGTCGGCACCCTGATCCTCATCGTCGTTACGGGCTTTGACATTTCTCTTATAGCGGGATGCTTTACACTCTGGGTATGAGTGCAGGTTGCTATACTTGTGACGGTATATGATGCAGTCATTGGGGCATGCGTGGATTTTTTGAACGTCCAATCCTAAGGGACAAATAACTTTTTGGCACCATATGTTGTTTCTGGCATCAAATTTTCCTAGGGAAGAAGTTCCTTCGTAAGAGCTCCGTGAAACTCTTATCAGACCAATGGTTCCTAGCCTTCAATTGTAGGAGTTCAAGCACAGTCGCTAATAAAGTGTGTTTCACCTTGCAACCAGGAAAGATTGGCCTCTCGGACTCCTCTGACCATTTCATGAATTTAATGAACTCTTCCGTAGTGCCATAGTTTGTTTCGACGTCACACATCATTCTATCGAACTCGTAAACTTCATCATCTAATGTTTCACCGACATCATCACACTCGACACCTGTATCATCACTATCCACTACTTCAAAGTCGTCATCTTCACCCTCAGTTGTACTCTGTGTCTCACCGTGGCACGTCCAAAAAGAGTAACCTTTTTTGAAACACCGCTTAATGAGATGAAACTCGATTTGAGATGAGTTTCTATACAATTTCAAGTTATCGCAATCAACGCAAGGACAACATATCAAGTCAACCCCTCTCTGCTGCATATCCGCCAGCGCGGCTCTCATAAACCCTTGCACCCCATTCACGTACTCTTCCGTCGCGCTATTTTCTGTGTATATCCATGATCTGTCCATTATCTGCAAAAATGTATCCACTGTTATTTTAATTATTACATGATTACATTTCTTTCAAAATAAAAGACTTTATGAATAAAAGTTTGCCTTAGGACGACAAAGCTAGTATGACAAATAGTTTGTTAAAATAATTATTATAAACAATTACTACCTAAAATAATTACTTCCTCCTATATATGACTATAAATTAATTGTAGCTTATCCCATTAATCGTACTACAAACTCATGAACATATTAATATATTGTTGCTTATCCCATTAATTACTTTTCTCGCATTCTACATATGCAAAACACATCACAAGCCAAAGATATTAATTATCCTACTCTTCATGTACATCACAAACCTACAAATATTAATATATCTAGATCTCAAAGCACCTAATCTAGAGTAGGTTTTTTGATCTTCAAAAACAAGAAGTATAAAGAAAAATAAAAAGCATCACTAACCTCTAGCACTGGCTTGGATTTTTAAAAAACCACTTGAATCTTCAAAAACCACTTGGATCTTCAAAAAAACAGTTGGAATTGAACTCTAGCTATAGTCGCCGCCGCATCCGACGCTACAGTCGAACAGGAAGAAGACAGAGTGAGCAGAGCACCAATAATGAAGGTAGGGTCGGCACTATGTAGTGGAAACTATCAATAGCGGTTATCTCTGTAACCGCCCGTGATATGCTAACTATCACTGGCGGTTCTCTTTAACACCGCCGGTGATAGTTTCCTTTCACTGGCAGTTCTCACACTAATCGCCAGTTTGTCCTACATAACTATCTCTGGCGGTGTTAAGCTGAACTGCCAGTGATATGTAACCTTCACTGGTGGTGTTAACGTGAACCGCTAGTGATATGTAACAATCACTGGCGGTTATCCATACAACCTTATCACTGGCGGTCGGTGTTCTGTTCCAAGCCGCGCGGGGATCCTGTGACCCTCATCACTAGCGGTGACAAAAATAGCCGCCAGTGATGAGGGGTCGGGGATGAGCCATTCTGTAGTAGTGGGCCTCCATCGCCAGAGAACACTACTGCTCAGCTAAATACCTCCTCCGGCCTCTGGCCTTTGGCAAGCATGGTCCTCTCTGGTCGATCATCGACGTAGCTCCATGGCGCGTCATTGGAAGGCTAGTTGGAGGTTTGCTATCGGGGCGGCGGTGGTTCTTGGCAAAGTTGCCTCTATGGCCGCCCAACAACAAAGCCTAGTATGGGCGCGTTGGTCGATGATGGGCGGGAAGGGGGAGGAGTTGCAAAAAAGCGAAGGCAAGAGGGAAAGAATCTTGAAGCAGAACTGAATTGCCTCGGACCATGCTTCCCTCTCGTATACCCAGTTACCCACCACTATATACCGTGTATATAAAACGCATTGTGCCCAGGCAACATCATCAACTAAACACCGGATCATGGTGATTCCCATTGTATTTCGAGGTCATATAATTTTCAATAATTCCACAGAAAAAATTTACAAAACTTTGAATTTAGAAAGGGTCGGCAAGAAATTTAGGGGTTGCTTCTACCGTTCAGAAATTTTTCCTAGAGTTTTCATGTAATCTGATGAATTTTTCAAGTTTTTTAAATTTCTCATTTAAATCATGTTCCTTATATCATGTTATCTAGCTGTTAAAATGGAATTAAAACCAATATTACACACGGAGCTGACGCGCCAGCCCTGCTAGTTTATATATATAGACCGTACATCGCCCTATTCACCTCAGTTTCCCTCGTAAATAGCTGAGTGCCTCACTTGCGCATCCCTCTAATTTTCACATGAGGATTCATGACCGATTGTTCTTAACTTACAGAAAATGCGTCATATTTTCTACTACGTTGCTTGGGAAATGGCCGATGGCATCAAGAAAAGAAAATGTAGGAAATAAACGACGAGAAGCCGGATGGAACAAATATAAAGATGCAAATATTTTTGCGGTTACTACTAGAGAACATCCCTTCCTTTCCGGCTCTTTACTGCCGGTTCGCTTAGAAATGGCACATGGTTTGTAATTCACAAAAAAGGGACATTAGAATCGGCCAGCAGTGATACATCAGTTGTATACAACCGGCAGTGATAATCCTCATAACACTGCAGGTTAGAGTATACAACTAGCAGTGATATATCACTACATCACTGCTGGTTCAAGCCACCAACCAGCAGTGATAATATCACTGTCGGCTCGTAATCCCCCTGCAGCCCAATAACTGACAGCAAAGAACCAACATCGATAATACTTATCACTGCCAGTTTTTTAATACTTATCACTACCAGTTTTTTTGTAACACCCTGTCCAAATTCACTTAAAGTCTAGTCCACCTATGGGACTGGCTCACACATACATAGCATCACTCCTGGGCTTTCGGCCTTGCTTTGCCCAAAAGGGTTAACCTAGGGTTCTATGTTTGGATCCATCAGGCATTATATACTAATACAACTCTGTCTAGATTAGCAAGGTGGTACTATTCCACCACAACTTATCACATGGGCCATACGGGCCACACATCTCAATGGGCCGAGGTATTACACTCACCCTCCCTTAATGGGCTAACGCCCTTGTCAGCACACCGTAAACGTGGCAAATGTCTAGAATCGCCCCTTGGTATGCGACCGTGTGTCTAGTGCTGGCCCATATGCCATGTTGTGTGACTACTCCGGGCCCACAAGTGCCATGCGCCATATGCCTATGCAACTAAGCCCACACGTGCCCACATAGCAAGGGTTGATGATCTGATACCATTTGTAACACCCTGGCCAAATTCGCTTAGAGTGTAGCGCACCTATGGGGCTGGCTCGCGTATGCATAGCACCACTCTTGGGCTTTCGGTCTCGCTTCGCCCAAAAGGGTTAACCCGGGGTGCTATGTTTGGATCCATCATGTATTATATGCTAATATAACTCTGCCTAGACTAGCAAGGTGTTACTATTCCACCACAACCAATCACATGGGCCACAAGGGCCACACATCTCAATAGGCCGAGGTATTACATTTTTGTTTAAAACCGACAGTGATGTGAATAGTATAAATTCCATACCATCTTCCTCTCAAGCCCAAGCTATGCTTTTGGAGTTCAATTGGAGTGAATTTTGGGCGCCATCTTTAATTTGATCATTCGGGCGTGGAGGCTTAAAATTTTGGAAGTATCTAAACTAGCTACCTCCAATTTTGGGTGGCCATATATAGTTTGTATGGCTAGATTGCTTAGAACAAGATCAAGATCTACATCCAAATTAAGATTTGAAATTTATTTTAATTGTAGAAACATTTTAAAGGATTGAAAATTTGGTGGAATCAACTTGGAGGCTTCCAATTTTGGAGGTATCCATTTGGAGGTTGTTAAATTAGCTACTTATTTCATTTATACATATATAGTTTGTATGGCTAGATTGCTTAATTAGATCAAGATCAAGATCAAGATCCAATTTAAACTTTGAGGGGATTTTTTTATATTGTTCATATAGCTTTCAAGAAGCTATGTTAATGGTTGCTTTAAAATTTTAGTTGTACTATAATTGGCACTAAACAATTAAAATTTAGGTTGTTATCATTAATTCAAAAATTCGAGTGTATGATAAAGATATCTAAAATACCATTAAAAATTTTGGTTGTACTATAATTGGCACTACATAATTTAAGCCTTGAAATTTATTTAAATTGTGCATCCAATTTAAGGTTTGAAATTCATTTTAATTATACAAGTAGCTATGTTAATGGTTGCTTAAAATTTTACTTACAACTATAATTGCCACTACGCAATTGAAATTTAGGTTGATCTCATTGATTAGGGAATTTTTTTTATATTGTGCATATAAATTACAATTATCTCTGTTAATGGTTGCCTAAATTTTATTTATAGCTATAATTGGCACTACACAAGAGTGCGACTTCTCTGCTGTAATGCATTGCATGTGCGATTCACATTCTTCTGTCACAGGCCCATCCCCACATGCATATGGTGGCACTACTGGCAGAGAGGCTCGGCTGTTACACAATTGAAATTTATGTTGTTCTCAATAATTAGGGGATTTTTTTATATTGTTCATATAAATTACAAGTAGCTATGTTAATGGTTGATTAAAATTTTAATTATAACTATAATTGGCACTACACCATTGAAATTTAGGTTGTTCTCATTAATTAGGGGATTTGATTTTTATATTGTTCATATAGCTTCAAGTAGTTATGTTAATGGTTGCTTTAACATTTTAGTTCTAACTATAATTGGTACTTGCACGTCAACATAGTTTCTAATTTTAGTTAAGCAGTGATATTGTTCTATCATTGCCAGTTTTCTAGCCAGTAATGATACGGTTCCTCATCATTGCCGGAGCCAGAACAATCTTTTGTTATTTAAAAATGTTTAATGATTGCATTGATGGTTTCTAGGGAATGTTATAGGATAAGGAAAGAGAATCCCTTCCTAGAGGGAATGGAAAGAGAAATCCCTCCAGCTGGTGTTTTAACATTTTAGTTCTAACTATAATTGGCACGACACAATTGAAATTTAGGTCTTTCTCGTTAATTGTAGATGGACCAAAGTTGGATATACGATGCGGACTGTATAAGCCTAGAGTTCATTGATGGCATGGATTCTTTTCTAAGGGCTGTCAAGACGTACAAGTTATAATCTAATTGACTATGTATGTTGTTCATGCGTTGATTGTGAGAATGAGAAGTAGTTTTGCAGTGTAGTGTAGATCCGTCCTCACTTGCTTCGAAGGGTTGGACTAAGCATGGTGAAGAAGATGAGAACATACATAAAGCCTCGCAACACACGGTTGAAGAAGCTGGTGGCACTGAGATGCTAGCTAACGTGGACAATGATGTGTTGGTCAATGTAACATCCTCATTTTTGAAAAATTTAAAATTCATGCATATGCATTCTCATGCATTTAAAAATTCATTGAAAATAAAAATCAATTCCAAAAATGAGTTTGTTATTGAAAAGATTTTAAAAAACAATTTAAAGTGTATATGTTAAAATAATTCCAATATTCTTTTGCAAGGAATATTCTCAAAACAAAAATTAATTTTCAAAATAACCTTTATATTATAATATATTTTAAAAGTGAAAATTCTTGCCCTAAATATTTTGGAATAATTTAAAATGGTATTTTAAATTCACAAAATGTGGATTTTTGAATTTTGGGCCCTAATTCTCTTCTCCATTTTCCTTTTTTTTTCTTTTCTTCTTTTCTCTCCTCTGGGCCCACATGGCAGCCCTACCCTTCCTTCTCCTCCCCTACATAGCCAACCCTTCCCTCTTAGGAGATGGAAACTCCCCCATTTTCCCCAAAACCTCTCCTCTCCCCTTAATTACCATCATGGCTCTTAATGGTGATGGTTTCTACCATGATTACCCCTCTAATTGCGCAGCCTATCCTCTCATCACCCCTCTCTACTTCTCTATTTAACCCCAACCCGAGCCGTTCTTCCCCTTTTTGCTCTCTCTCTCAAATCGACTCAGGTAAGCCTCCTCTTTTCGAATCCTTCAAGGACCCTCTTGCTCGGGACCTCACAAAACCATTTTCGCCGTGGCATTTCAAGGAGCATCGCCGGATTTGCTGAATCGAAGCGCCGGAGCTGCCGTTGTTCTTCGCCGTGGCCGCAGCCAAGCTCGCCAATTCGTCTTCAATTCTCGGTAATTCCCCCACCTTCCTCCACCTAAAGCATCCCTGTAACTAGGGCAGCATTTCCCCTCGATCGATTTGCGAGTAGCTAACCGGGGAAGCGCCGCCACCGTGCCCGTCTTCTTCCCCAAGGCCAGCCACGACGCTGGGCCGCGCCGCCCAAAATCTCTTCTCGGGACCTTCTTTTCACAACAACCCCGCGCCACCGCCTTGCTCACCTACCCCGTGGCCGCCCCTCCCTCGCCACCGTTAGGCCGGGCCGCCGCTTGCCTCTGCATGCTGCCGCTTCAGGCGCCGTCGTCGCCGCTACCAGCGTAGGTCCGGTAGGTCGACCCTACCAGCGAGACCACCTCGCCCTCCTCTCCCTTCCCTGTCGTTTCCCTGCCGCTAGCCCCCATCGGAGCGCCGCCGCCGCCGCCAACCTGCGCCACTGCCGTCCCTCCCCTACTCCAAGCCACCGCTAGGTAAGCCCTACCTGTCAGCAGGCCGAGTTGCCTGGGCTGCCTAACGCGTCAAGTGGTGGTGTGCTTTCTTGTGGCAGCTTCAGCGTCGTTGCCTTCTGGTTGTGCTTGATTGGGCCCACTGCATGCTTGGGGTTGATACTTATTCTTATTTATTTAGATGAACAGTGACATATGTTTATTTTATATCTTTAAATTTACTGCTCAGAAAAATATGAAATAAATTTTAAAATGATCAGAAAAATAAACTCTACCAACTGTAAATTTTAAAAATGCATATGCATCCATTTTATTTTTTGCTATTTTTTTCCGCCTGTTGATTTATTCACGAGTTTTGGACGTTAGGACTGGGCGATGAAGGATTTACCGCTAACGCTCTAGGAGTTGACCAGAGGTTCGCAAACCAAGGCAAGTGCTGAACTTTGTCGACCTAAGTTTTTAAAGTGCACTTTTCTAGAGATTGTAAATTGCATGTGATAATTAAAAGGTAAAAAGGATAGTTTTGCTAGTTTAGCTAAACCAAATAAATTTATAATTGAATTAAACTTGCTCCTTGCTGCCCTAGGATATAATAATTGTTAAATTACAGACATACCCTTGGTTTAGGTTTTGCTTATGCTTAAAGCTGCATACAAATAATTTACGTGTTTTATGATGAACAATTTTGACTTTAATCAAATAAATGTTGAAATGTGATTTAAATGGACAACATGTGCTGCCGTGTTTCCAAAACTATGTAGTGGATAGTAGGTGCTATCCAATTTTAAAATGTTCTGCAAAACTTGATTGGGGTGGCTGGTTGCATGGTGGTTTTTTAAACCTGGGCCCAATGTGGGAACCACCCTGATCCCCTAAGGATCGATTCCTTCAGGTAGACGAGCTAAGTACAACAGTGCGACCATGCGTGCTTGTATGGGTGGGGCCCTGGTCAAGTAACCTTTGGGCCCTTAGTCTGGACATTCCAGTTGGTGAAGTAGACAATTGCAGCTGATTCTACTGGAGCAAGAGGGCCATTGTAGTGGAATCCTTAGCGGGAATGTCCTAACTAGGTGGATGTCAGGGAAAAGCCTTGTGATGATCACTTTTCTTTGGGTGATTCCTAGGAAAGCCAACTCGTATGAGTAAAGTGTGCATCCTCTGCAAAGTGTATAACTGTCATGACAGCCGTACCCACGGTCAAGGGCGGACGACGGAGAGCTATCTCATTGATACTTCTTACCTCTTTGTTTTTAAAATGGTTTTAAAGGAAAACCACTATTGCAGTCGTGGAACTTGATTCTTCTCATCACAGTTGGTGCTGTGAGTGATGAGGATTTGTGCTCACGGTCGGGGACGTGTGATTAGCCTAGTCTAGGCAGAACCGGTTGCTGGCGGAAATCGAAATTTGAGAGATATATTTTGGATTCTCCTTGCTTTTAAAACTTCTTCCAAAACTAGAAAAAAAATTTTAAAACTGGCTCTATGCAAATGAACCCTAACTTTCCTTTGGTTAAGCCTTAGTTGCATATAGTTAGCCTTGCTTGTTGAGTATTCGCATACTCACCCTCACCATTCATGCGGGGCTGCGATCATTCCAACGAGCAGGTCGCAACCAGAAGGAGTTATATCCAGAAGAGGTGTGAAGATGAGGACTACTGTGAAGGAGTTTAAGATGAAGGCTACTTTGATATCTAGAAGCGCGTCTCTCCGGTCTTGCCTGTGAAGAGTTGGGTCTTAATTGTATTTGGAGATGATCATGTTAAATTGAAGTTTCTGTTGTTGACTTGTTGTTGTAAGGCCTCAGTGCCAAATTATTGTAATAAGAGCCATGTTGGCTTAACTCTGATGTAATTTAAGTTTCGTGTATAATGGTGATGTTTCAAATCTGTTCACCTATGTGTACTAGCTACTTGATCCAAAGACTAGCACCGATAAAGTATAGCAGGGATCCGACTTCGTTTTACGGGTCCCTACAGTCAAAGATGGAGATGATGATCTTGAGCAGATGCTATGTGATGGGGAGGTGGACTTCACTATTGAAAGACAATTTTAAAAGTTACAACATGTGATAAAGAATTCTAAAACACCATTGTATCCAAGATGCAAAGAGGAGCACACAAAGCTATATATCGTGCTGACACTGCTACAATTGAAGACAAGCAATGGTTGCCCAGATAAGAGTTTCGAAGAGTTGTTATTTTTTTTGGGTGACGTGCTTCCAGAGGGTAACGTGTTGTCTAAAACCACGTACCAGGCCAAGCAGGTTGTCTGCTCGTTGGGATTAAAAGTAGAGAAAATTCATGGATGTCCAAATGATTGCATATTGTATCGTGAAGAGCATGCACACTTAGATGTGTGTCCTATGTGTGGAGCATCATGGTACAAGCGTAGGGATCCAGGACTCACGGTTAAGTGTAAAAATAAGAGAACTCCCGTGAAGATAGTGTGGTACTTCTCTATAATTCCATGTTTGAAGCAACTGTTCATGAACAAAAGGCACGCCCAGTTGATGGGTGGCATACCGAAGAGTGTAAAAATGATGAAATGCTTAGACACCCTGCCGATGGTGCTCGATGGAGGAACATCAATAGAAAATACAAGAAGATATTTCCATCTGATGTGAGGAATGTAAGGTTCGAGCTGAGCACAGATGGGTTGAATTCTTTCGGCAACATCAACAGGCGTCATAGCACTTAGCCCGTAACTCTACGTATGTATAACATTCCACCTTGGCGTTGTATGATGTTGTTGCTCATCCAAGGGCCGAAGCAACCTGACAATGATATCAATGTGTACCTCAAACCATTGGTTGAAGATCTTCAAATATTATGGAATGATGGTGTATGCGTATATGATGAGTACAAACGATAGAACTTCACCCTACGTGTAATGTTTTTCATAACAATCCAAGACTGCCTTGCCCTTGACAACCTATCGAGCCAGGTTGTAAAAGGTTACAATGGATGCGCAGTGTACATGGAAGAGACTTATGGCTGGTGGCTAAGGAGCAGCTGGAAAATGGTCTATATGCGTCATCGTAGGTTTCTTCACCTGGATCTTCCGTACTGCAAGAATAAGAAATCTTTCGAATGTACACATGAGACTTATTTAGCTCTAGAGATTTGCAAAGGAAGACATGCATTTAAGATGGTAAAAGATCATAAAGTTATTATTGGAAAGGGAGCAGGTAGTACAATTACGCCGAGTGGCTCTATCTGAAAAAAGAGACCATTGCTCTGGGACATACCGTATTGGAAGGATTTGGATGTTGGACACGCACTCGACATCATGCACACAGAGAAAAATGTGTGTGAAAGAATGATTGGTATCTTACTGGACATATCAGAAAAAACAAAAGATGCACTGGAAGCACGACAGAACATGCAAGATATGAAATTCAGGAAGGAGCTCCATCATAGAGAATTGGATAATAGGAAAAAGTACCTTCCTACGGCTTGCTACACACTAAGCAAGGCAGAGAAATTTAGCTTGTATGGTCCCTTCCACGGAGTTAAAGTTTCGTTCGGTTACTCCACCAACATGAAGAGGCTACTGAATATGAAAGATTTGAAATTAAATGGCGGCATGAAATCTCATGAATGCCATATGATGATGACACATATGTTGCGGTTGCAGTTAGGAGTGTTCTGCCCGAAAAAGTGTGAGACCCAATCATAAAGTTGTGTTCATTCTGCAATGTGATTTCATATAAGGTCATCGATCTATTCAAACTGGAATAGCTACAGGTGGATGTTGTCCATACTCTATGTTGCCTTGAAATGCATTTCCCTCTAACCTTTTTTGATATTATGGTCTATCTTATTGTTCACATCTTCCCGTAGATATGGATCCTTGACCCTATGTTTTTGCATTAGATGTATACATATGAGAGGTTTATAGGGGTTCTCAAGAAATATGTTCGTAACAGGAATCGGTCGAAAGGATGCATGGCCGAAGCTAGGCAACTGAGGAGGTCATTGAGTTTTGCATTTACTACATAGATCTAAAACCAATTGCTGTGTCTGTATCATGTCATTAGGAAATGCTACAGGGGAAAGGGACGATAGGTGAGAGATTTGACCATACTGATCGTTTCATTCACACAAGCACATCTTGTAGTTCTGCAACAATCAGTTGTAGTATTTTCTTGTGCACAAGAGAATTCTACATACCAAAAACCCTGACAAGTCAGATGATTGGATCGCCAGAGATCACAAAAGTTATTTCAACGATTGGTTACGTAGACACATCATGGGTTTGCAGACAAAGTGTGCTCAGTTGGAAGGATTGACCTAAGGACCATCAACTACAATTATGTCATCCTAAGGATACGACATAAATAGCTATACATTTTATATAATAGCATAAGATAAGAAGAGCACCAATCAAAATAACGGTGTCCGTATAGATATATACAACACCAATGGTGTTAAGGAAACCTACTATGGATTCATAGAGGAGATTTAGGAGCTCGACTATGGAGCTTTGAAGGTCCCTCCATTTCGGTGCCAATGGGACACACTCCCTAGGGTAGTGAACATCGACAAATACGGCATGACCACCGTAGATCTGAAACTCATTGGATACTGAGATGAACCATTTATACTTACTAAGAATGTTACATAAGTCTTCTATATAATCGACTTGGGCAAAGAACGCCATGTGGTTCTTCAAGGAAAAAGAAGGATTGATGTGGACATCCCATGCACAAATTCTCATACAACACATGTGAAGGGAGATGATACAAACACCATTCCTAAGGAGAAAGTTTATGTGACACCTTAAAAAAATTTATTTTGCATCAAATTTCATTTGATTTTTCATTTAATTACAAGATTCTAAAATCTCCTTCCAAATTTCATTTACTTATACATCTTACAAATCAAAATTTCCCAATAAAAAACTTTCTTTCTCCCCTTTATTCTCTTTTCCTTCCATCTTGCCAGCTTCAGACCGAATCAATGCCAAGGTAGAGCCCTCCAGTTCTGGCCTGTCAACCCTTTCCCCCCTTTCTCCCCAGGAAACCAGTCCGTAACTGACTAGGGCTCCAAAACTATCCATATCTAACCCAGACTACGGATCGGACGTCTCATCGTAGGGAAAAATCGGACACTGTTGTAGCAGGTTAGAGCAAATGTTTCACCAGGAAGAAAGAAATGTTTCAGAAGGACAAAACGCAAAATGTTTCAATAGTTATTAAAGAATGTTTCACCAGATATTTATGAAGCTTTGCTATAGCGAACCAACAGCCGTGGGGGACTAGATAGAAACAGTACCAGCGTTGTTGCTCAGATGTTTCAAGTTCATCAGCATACAGTGCAGCGAGTTTGGCATAGAGCAAAGAAATGTCGACAACAAGGAATCCCTGTAGACTTGAGTTCTAGGAAGCCTAAGAACTTGGCCAAAAAAAAGTGCAAGTAGACTTGGCACAGGTTCCAAATATTCCATTGCCTCTTAGGAGCACTATACGTTCCCTAGCGAAGGAGCTTGGGGTCAACAAAACCACATTGCACAGGTGCTTCAAACAGGGGATGCTACGTCGCCACACCAACTGTCTAAAGACTTCACTAAAAGATGCAAACAAGAAAGAGAGACTGGAGTGGTGTCTTTCCATGTTAGATGTTGATTCCTTGACAGATCAACCAAAGTTTATTAAAATGGACAACATTGTCCATGTTGATGAGAAGTGGTTCAATGCAACCAAGAAGGACAGATCTTTCTACTTGCTTCTTGAAGAGATGGACCCACATAGAACTGTCCAAAACAAAAATGCGATTGATAAAGTAATGTTCTTGGCTGCTGTTGCAAAGCCTAGGTTCGACGATGAAGGTAATTGTACTTTTGATGGCAAGATAGGCTTGTGGCCTTTTATCAGAAAGGTACCACAATTGCTGACATTATAAACTTTCTTATGCACACCTTGGGTTGTGATGTTGTTAATTTCAATTTACTTGTAACAGGAACCAGCACAAAGGACAAGTCGCAATCGAGAAAGGGGCACCCTAGTAACCAAGACAGTGAAGGTCGACAGAGGTCATACATGATTGCTAAATTGCTTCCAGCCATAGTTTCACGTTGGCCACAGGGAGACCGGACAAGAACTATATGGATACAGCAAGATAATACACCATCCCATGTGCCAGTTGATGACCCCCAATTTGCATTTGCTGTTTCACAGATTGGGCTTGACATTCGTCTAATCTCTCAGCCCCCAAACTCCCCTGACATGAATGCATTAGATCTTGGTTTTTTTGCGTCTCTCCAATCCTTGAGTAGTACCAAGACGTCGAGAAATATGGATGAGCTCATAGAAAATGTTTGCAAGGAATACGAACAATACAACCCAAGTGTACTTAGCAGGGTGTTCCTCACACTACAAAGTTGCTTGTTTGAGGTCATGAAAGCTGGTGGAGGCAATAGGTACAAGATCCCTCACATGAACAAGCAGAGGATGCAGACACTTGGGAGTATGCCTAAACAACTCGATTGTGATCATCAGCTGTATCAGTTTGTCCTACAATCCTTAGGGAACTAGTGTTAGTTTCCTACTGCATGTGAACCATGGTATGCTAATATTTCTTAGCCGTGCATCGCTTAACTGTGGTAAAAAACATGACATACACATGCATCACACGACAATTTCGCTTATTACTAGCATGACTGTAACATCCTCATTTTCAGAAAATAAAAACTCTTAGCATGGCATTTAGCATCTCATATGCATTGCATTGCATTTAAAAACAATTAAAAATAAAACTAATAAAATGAGAATGTTACCTGTTAATTAATAATTTTGCAAACTAAAATGTGTTTGTGCAAATAATTATTAATTTATAAAATATATTGTATTTTGGAAGTTTAAAGGATTACTAAACCAGAAAATTAATTTTTATAAAAATCCTCCCTGGGCCCACCTGCCATTCTCCCCTTTCTTCCTTCTTCTTTCTTCTTCTTCTCTCTCCTTTCTCTCCCTTCCTCCTCCCTGTTCACGCATGAACACTCCACCTTGAACTTCATCTTCCCACTGAGCTCAGTGGCCTTCAATCCGTCCTAATGGGGTCAGTTACCACCCTAATTGGTGGTAATTGCGCCGCTAATGCGCCCCCTCACCTTCCTGTCACCTCCTCAAAACTCCAACCCGAGCTCCATCCTTTCCCTTCGTTTCTCCTTCGATTCACCTCGGGTAAGCCGATTTCTTGCGAATTCCTTCTAGGACGATGTTCCTTGACCTCCTTCTCACTTTTCCCCCCCCCCCTCAATTCCCAGGGAAAGCCATCGGAGGCGACAAATTTCACCGCCGACGCCGCGACGGTCTCCTCGCCGCGCCACAGCCTCGACTCCGAATTCCGGCGATTCTCGCGGTGAGTCTCCCTCTCCTTCCCCCTAGAGCTCCCCTAGGACTAGGCGAAGTTCTTTCCCTGGCCAATTTGGCCCTAGAACGGCCGTAGCTCGTCGCCGGCGTGAGCCGCTCCTCCCAGGCCGGCCTGCGTCGCCACCCGCAGCCTCCTCGCGCCCCGAGACCACCCCACGGGTTCCCGTGCTCCCGATCCTCCTAGACCTCTCCGCCCCGCCACCGGAGCGCCGCCGCCGCCCCCAAGCCGTGCCCCGCTGCCGCCTCCCCTGCTCTCCCTCGCTGACCTATGGGCCCCGTTCGAGCCGCTCCCAGCCGGCTCCCCTCTCTCCGGCTCAAGCCGAGCCGCCCCCCTTTTTCCCTTTTTCCAGAAAATTTCCTAGCTTGTAAAATCTATATCTATTAGTAAAAAAATCCAAAAATTACCAAACAAATTTTGTTAGACTCATAAAATTGCAACCTATTTAAATATGTCAATTTTTGTCACTGTCACTGTTCAAAATTTACTAGGAATATTTAAATGCTAAGAAACCATGTTTAAATTGTTTAGGGTGATACACTTGTCTAAAAATTGCCAAATAAATTTTAAAATGACCATAAAAAATGTGTATTACTGTTCTGTAAACTTTCATAGAATTTTAGGATAATTTAACTACTGTTTAATTGTTAAGATTGCTAAAATGCCTTTAAATTGCTTAATAGATGATTTAGGTTAATAAGAAAATTTAAAAATTGGTATTAGTTGAACCAGAGATTTAACTGAACATGTTTGGTAATATTTGTGCATATCATGAGCATGCATATCAAGCATGATTTATTTGGAGCATTAGTTTTATTTTGGTTTAATTTCTGTTTTAGGAACTAGTAACGATAGCCTTGCGAACCCCTGTCCAGAAGAGCTTCGGGGAAGTGCTGATCAAGGCAAGTGCTGAATCTTGCTCCCAGGTTTTTAAATGATTTTAATAGATATTTAAACTGCATGCTATGTTTAAATTAAAAATGCTAATTGGTTAGATGTTAGCTAAAAACCCCAGCTAATAGTATCAATATAAAACCCCTCCTTGCCACCCTAAGTTAGCATAATACTGTTTAACTTTGCCTACACCCTTGAATTAGGTTTTTAATCATTGTAGTTATGCTTAGTTGCAACCATATTAAACTTGGATACATGATAATCTCAATGCTTGTTTACTCAATGTTTTAAAAAGACAGTGGGTGCTGTCGTGTTTGCAAAATGGGTTAGTTGATAGTGGGTGCTATCGGGTAAACTGTTTTATAAAACCTGATCGGGGTGGCTGGTTGCAAGGTTGGTGCAGTAAGCACGAGACTTGGGTCCAGTGCGGGAACCACCCTGGTCCCTAAGGACCGATTCCTTGAGGTAGACGAGCTAAGTTTAACAGTGCGACCATGTGTGCCTGTATGGGCGGGCCCTGGTCTAGTATCCTGCGGACTCCTAGCTTTGGCATTCCAGTCGGTGGAGTAGACAATCGGTGTTGTTCTATCGACGCAAGAGGGGCATTGCAGTGGAAACCTTAGCGGGAATGCCTTAACTAGGAGGATGTTGGAGAAAGGCCCTGTGGTGATCTTTTTTCTTGGGGGCACCCTAGGAAGAACCACCTCGCATGGGTAAAGCGTGCAACCTCTGCAGAGTGTACAACTATCATGATAGCCGTGTCCGCGGTCAAGGACGGACGACGGGGAGCTGCCTCATGGTACTTCTTACCTTTTTGTGTTTCAAAAGGTGTTTTAAAGGAAAACCACGACCGGTGTCGTGCGTTTTGTTTTCTCTCCTCACAGTGGGTGCTGTGAGCGATGAGGGTTGTCGCACGGTGGGTGCCGTGAGTAGCCAGGTCTGGGCAAAACCGGTTTAGGCCGGAGTTTCAAAAGAAATGAATTAAATATTTGATTTCTCTTAACTCCTTTCAAACCTTTTACAAAATTTAGGAAAAACCATCAAAACTGGCTTTATGCAAAAAGAACCTTACCCTTCCTTTGTAACCTTAGTTGCATATTAGTCAGCCTTGCTTGTTGAGTATTTTGTATACTCACCCTCGCATTTTATGCGGGGTTGCTCATTCCAACGAGCAGGTCCAGATCAGCATTGTCCCTACCCCGATGAGGAGCTGTATCAAGACGAGGACTTCGCCGAAGGGATCCAGGATGAAGACTACTCCGAAGCCTAGGAGCGTGCTTCTTCAGTTCTGCCTGTGTGGAGTTGGAGTTTCGCTGTTGGAGTTTTTGTCTTAAGTCGAACAATGTTCTTAAATTTCCGCTGCTGTTTGTAAGGCCGTGGTGCCAAACTATTGTAATAATTGGCCGTGTTGGCCGTACTCTGATGTGGTTTATTTATGCGTTGATGGTTGTGATCCAAACTGTATTACTGTGCGTACTAGCTACTTGATCCAGGGACTAGTACAGGTAAAGACACGGCAGGGATTCGACTCCGTTTGACGGGTCCCTACAATGACAGAGGTACTTACTCTTGAAGCCGTCCATGCCAGTCACCTCAACACCCACCCCCTCCCCCCCGGTCGCCACTACTTCGAAGTTGGTCGGCGCCATGTTGAAGCCATCCGCACGAGCAGCCCCGTCCACGCCGGTCAGCGCCACGTCCATGGCAGTCGCCTCCAGCCCCCCTCCCCCCGCGTCCCCTCGTCGTTCACCGCGACCTTCTTGTCTTCTTCATCCCACGCGGGGTCATAGTGAAGGATGGCCCCGCGTTGCCTCCTCACCGACTTCCTGGTACCAAGGAAGGTGGAGTGCAGCCGGCCACCCTGCGGGTGCTTAGGGATGCGCTTGGTGCTCCCATCGCCGGAGTCCTTGTGGGCGAGCTTCGTGCTTACAACTCCGTCGCGCGCCTGGTTCCCATCGCCGCCGCGCATCGGGCTCCCATCGCCGACGCGAGCCTTCTTCTCAGCGGCGTGCTTCAGCGCACGACAGATGCGCACTAGTTCTGGATCCTCGTCGCTCATCCTCCTCTGTATTGGGGATTTCTCCGCCGGATTTGAGGAGTCGCCGCCGGATTTGGGGATTTCGCCGCCGCCGAGGAGGAGAATGGGGAGGGGATTTTTCCTGCGCCGTTTCGGTAGTAACGAGGGATGCGGTGGATTTTTCTAGACGGAGCGCCTCACGTGGGACCCACTCCAAAGCGACCAGCTTTCAGGGACAATTTTCTAAGTCTAAAACGACCAGCTTTCCGGGACGGAGGGAGTAACATTTAAGTAACATTTGAAATTATTAGAAAAATCGATTTAAAACTTTGTATGGTGCGGAAAAATGGTAAAATTTTATTTAAAATTATGTAAATGGTAGACATGACTTTTGGTAATTATTTAACATATAAGCAACATCAAGGTAGTCAGAGTCGGGATCCTAAGTTGGATCGATTTTCCCTGGAAAGAATCGAATCGTAGTATCCAATCGTAAAATCGAGGATTCTATCTAATTTGTAAAATAAATATATATTTTGTTCTCCACTGTACTTTTATATTATATATATATATAGTTGAGCTCCGGTGCTTTGCAAAGCACCGAAGACACCATGCTTTGCGTCTAGTTTATAAAATCCGAGACTCAAAATGGACAATCCGAACTATCCATCTTGATCTTCTCGTTGAAATCTCTTACATGACCAAATTTCGTATTTTTTGAATTTTTTTGCTATTTGTGTTGTATTTTTGAAAACCAGAAAATTTGGACACTACATAACTAATTAGATCGGTGATGTTCAAAATACAAAAAAATAGCAAAAATTCAAAAATTACGAAATTTGGTCATGTAAGAGATTTCAATGAGAAGATCGATATGGATTTATCATGATTCGATTGAATCACACACTAATTAACATTATAGTTCTTGTCAATTATCAAAAATAGTTTCTAAACCTTATACGAGTAGGATCGCGATTCTACACGATTCTACGATTCTACGATTTGGATCGCGATCCTACTCGATCCTATGTGATCTGATTCACTAAGCGACTCGGATCGACATGCTTCCATAGGATCGTAGAATCGCACGACTCTACGAGTAGGATCGCGACTTTAACTACCTTGGGCAACATTGAAAATTATGTAAAATGTTATGAATGACAACATAGGAAATGAATTTTTTGAAAATTTCGGCATGACCTTTGCTAAATTCATATCTATTTCTGGTATCTATTTGACGAAAACAATTCATTGCATAGATAAATTCATATATACTCATATGTATCATATGACAAGTTCACAAGTTAACAACTTCATGACAACTGCATGATACAGAGTGCTTGTAATTGACTTACCTTTCAATTTGTCTGAAGAAATAGTGAACAGCTCCGTTTGGTTGCAAGGTACCTGGTGATAAGTAATAATGAAATGTCATATATGTATGAATTAAGATTTAACAAATATAAATTCTATAAAAAATGCGACATTACCTCTATTCCCACCATTAGCCACCGTAAATCTAGGATTGGCTCGCCATATTCATCTCTTCAATGGACATCAAGATCAATCCCTGCGTCGCCAGAAGGTTTGCCTTGTATTGTTGCCAAGTAAACCCCGTGTGCACTGAAAAGGTTTGCCAATCCGAGTACAACATCCTGTAGAAATCAGGATTCTTCCACTCATACACATATTGGGAGGGCTGATGAGGAGGCGCTTGTGGCAGGTTGGAGTACGGGGACGGGTTGGCTTGCTGGTGACTGTCGCGGCTGTTGCAAGGGTGGGTAAGGATAAGAAAATAATCCACCCCAACTATCTATGTTGCCATCGGAGTTGGAGTCACCCTCTGAGGTATCGTACCCGTAACCATACATGTGTTTCCTAAACCCATGTGTAGATGTAGATCTTGTGATCCTCTGGGAACATGGAGCCCCATGGTCTTGGTCCTGTGTGGCATATTGAAATTGGGACTCTCCTGTGAACCGTACTAGAGACTGGGGCTGTGATTGTATTTGAGGTTTAGGTGCTCCTCCATCACCACCACCACCGTCGCCACCAGCTCCATCATCATCATCATCATCATCGGCTGAGGAGCTATCATTTGATTCCTGATATGGTGGACTCTTCTGTGGATCATCTGGGCTTGCATAACTAATGTCCTCCTCTTCTATGTCATTTTCCCTTCTATTCTTTTTAGGTCGCGGGGGAGGAGGCCCTTTTCTTTCTTCTCTTGCCTAAATGTGTGTCCCCCACATTCTGTGTCGCCCACTTTGAAACACCGGCAGGCTGTGCATTAGGATCTTGCACGGTGTGAGTGCGTACAGGAGTGTAACTCTCTGTGTCCTCCTCGTTAAGCACAGGGGCTGCATTGGACCTTCCATTTTTCATCCATTGGCGAATAGCGTTGTTCTTGTCCAACAAGCTTAGGTCCATTAATCGTTGACAAGGATTGTCTTCATATGATGGAACCTGTGTCCCCTGTGTTGCCCGCTACAGTCGCAACCTCAAGTTGTAGTTGACATATACCAATCGATTCAGCTTTCCATGTAATAACCTATTGCGAGCCTTGGTGTGGATGAAAGCAAACATACTCCAATTCCTCTCACACCCGCTTGAGGAGACACACTGGGAGTGGAGGCGAGCCGCTAGCTGCTGCAAGTGTGGTGTCTCCGAAACGAACATCATCCACCGGTCAGCTGCAACAAACCATGTCATATATGGTAGTCCGTAAGTGTGAAGAAAAAATAAATTGCAAGTACTGCATTTTTAAATGAGCATTCAAATAATTTACCCGGGTTTGTGTCCCTGTTATGCGCCATTCTGGTGGCAAGCTCGTTTGCAAATGTTCCTGCTCTATGTCTCCAAACATCCACTTCTAAAAGTGCCCTCGAAGCGGTTTCGGGGTCTGCAAGCCGTTGAAAAGCCTTTTGCATATGACCAAGTACATCAGCTTGGGTAACACCGACGTAGTGGTTGTACGGGTGAAACGAGCAGGCTGCAAACATGAGACAACTGTGTTAGTATGTATGAAGTTATCAAAAATATATGCGAAGGTAAATGTGACATAAGTACCTGCAAGCAAGTAGTTGTCCTCAGCCACGGACACCATTCTTTCAAACATAATTTTCGTATTTGTATTATAATGTCTCTTGTTGTCATGACTAAAAAGGTTTATGTACTCAGATTTCAGCTTCTTAAATCGCATGGGTGACCTCTCCGAGAGTAGGAACTCTGTCCTGATCCACGAACCGCGGGTATTCATACAGGGGCTCGACGCTGGAGCATACCCATTCAAGATTTTTCCACCATTGCAAACTAGACAAGCACTCATGTGCATACTTGTCTTCGTCAGTGCCTATGTATGAACTCTGCAGAAATTCTGATGAGGCCATCCACTGCATGAACTTTTCTTTTCTCCTGGCGAAGCTGTCTAGAAACATATAATTTGTCCCGAACCAGGTGACGTTCCACTTCACCAGCTCGCCACCAATATGTTGCCTCATCATGTGGTGAAGCTTGTTCGAATTGTATAGCCATTTGCATATCCTCTTTGCACTATCAATGGCATCTTGGTGCTCCTGTGTTTCTCCAATTTTCTTTAGGATCAGGTTTATTGTGTGGGCCAAGCAAGGCTGCCACACAATAGCAGGATACTTTTTTGCAAGGTCCCTGCAAGCATTCTTGTAGTTGGAGCCATTGTCAGTCACGATTTACACAATATTATCTGGCCCCACGTCCTGGACAACCTTCTCGATCTCCAGCAAGAGCAAACCAATTTAATTAGGTCACTGCTAGGCTTCATTCAAAATACATGAGTAAGTAGTTGGAACTCCAATTACCTTAAGCAGGAATTTCGAGTCCTGCGTTTCTCCAGTGGCATCCACGGACTTGTGGAAGTACGTGGTGCCCTTGCAATATAGAAGAAAATTAATGACACTCAAACCCATGAATCACACATTATGCTCACACCATACGTAGGCCAATCCGCCTTCCATGGTGCCATCTCCCTCTCAATCTTCCTCTCATTTTGTTCTAAGTACATGCCGTCTATATCCCTTCCTGTAGGGACCTGGACGCCCTCACCTGCATAACATCGTCAGAGGTTAATTATGAACCAATGCAAGAAAAATCTGAAAATAGACATAACTTACCGCATCTTTGTGTCTCCTTTACGGTGCTCTTGAAATACGGGCTGTAAGCCCGCCTACCAGTGATCCCCGCGGAGTGAAAAAACTTAGCCCAGGCCATCCCGATCCTTTCCTTCACCTTTTTTCCCTTCGCGGACCAACTACCTGTGTCAATCCTTGTCTGTGTAAGCCCTCGTGCTGCTGTGAGGTCGAGGTCCCGAAGCACTGGGCATGGCACATCCGAAGTTGACTTTCTCCCCCCCATCCCCCGCATCCGTCCTGCACCCTGTGAACCACTTGCAGCTCCATGCTCGTAGTGTGGTCCCGCATGGGTCCTGAGCTCGGCCTCATGTCTTGACATATTCAGTGCATGCTCCATCTGTGCCTCCTCATCTGCGCCTCCGGTGAAATCATCATCTCGCCACCCTGTTGCCTCTTCCTGTCTCACCAACACCTGAGCTCTTCCCTTCTTCTTCTCAGCAATTCGATCCAATTCACGCTGAAAGAAAGCCCTCACATCGGGGGGGACTCAGTCACAACACGTCACATTGGTACCGCGTCCTGCTAGGTGTTGTTTCAGTCTAGTTGCACCCCTCTCCTCTTTTCCTTTTTGCAGTACTTGCACTTCCAGGTAGTATGACTAATTGCCTCCCCGTGCCACCAAACAGCATCGCACTTGCCCCCCGTCGACATACTTCAAACCTGACAAATAATCAACAAAGTATTAATTCATTGCCATAAGTCTTTTGCCATAACAATAAGTAAATACGCTGTAAAAAAATGGGGGTACTCATTCTCATTACTCTATTCTTCTCTCTACCTATAACAAGGAACCTATCTAGACATATTTCTAGTTATGCATGGGTACTCGGCTAGTAATTCCAAAAAGTGTCCAATTTTTTTATTTGGGATCAAACGTCCAATCCCTAGCATCTCCCTCATAATTATTCTTGGACTATTTCCTGCTGTGCGCACCACAGACTACTGCCATGCGTATCCGAATTCGAATCTGAATCCCTGATCAATTTGTGGAGCTGTTAGTAAAACAATTGATTATTCATTATCCAGCAAGCAAAACTGGGCATGCTGTAATGTATCACCAATAAATCTATATTTTCTAGGCAAACTTTGAGTCATATCACAATTATGTCATATATAACACTCAAATCCAAGGATCGATGTGATCGAAATACAGAAATTAGTCAAGCTTTAGAGAAATTCCTTTATTTGGTTCACAAATTGTCGCAATAGCAATTTTAATTAATTTTATGCCGTATGTTTCCTTTAACCTGTCATTTTTGACATCAACAAGTCTCAATAGACATATCTAGGTATTTATACACAAATCCTACTGTCTTTTTTTTCGAAACCTTTTGCAGGTGCTATGTTAATTCATTGAGTGATTAGCAAACAGCTCAGCAAGTGGCAGCAACTGATTACCTCCGAGTCTCCGACGCGCCGCTCTCCGCCGTCCGTGTCGCCGACTTGCCACTACCGCGTCGCCGACTTGCTGCCCGGCCGTCACGATTTGCCGCAGCCCTTGCCGACTTGCCGCTCAGCTCTCCGCTTCGCACGCTCCGACTCAGCGCCCTGCCGTGTGTCAGCCTCGATTTGCCGCTCGTTGACCTCGGTTTGTTGCCCGCCGACCTCGACTTGCCGCTGAACGCTCTGACTTGCTGCTCGAGCTCCCACCCCTCGCCTTGCCGAGCTCCGGCCTTGATTTGCGGAGCTTTCTGACGACTTGCCACCCGCCACGCTCGACAAGCCGCTGCGACGTCGCGCGCCGACTTGCCGTGGATTGCCGAGCTCCCGGCCTCGATTTGCCGCCGTCACCTTTCGATTTGCCGCGAGCTCGCGCGAGAGCAAGAAGATATGAGCAAGGACAGTGGAGGAGGGGAAAGGCAACGCACAGAGCCACGAACAAGGCAGGACTCTTTGCAATAATGATGAATCACAGGTACTACAGTCTACAGAGCATGCAATAATGCAGCTTCACTCTAGGAGTCTATGAACAGTATATTTTCTAATTTTGCACGATTTCAATTCAAATTTCCACGTGATTATGATGTTGTTTTTTTTCACCATTGCCTTCATACAGGCTTATGGAATTTTTGAGAACTTTTTGGGATTTTTTCAATTTTTAAATTCAAATCAAATTTTTGAATGAGGGTGGCGATTTACCGTTGCCGACCCGGCTTGATACGTCTATTTGCCACGATAAATCGTGGCAAATCGACGATAAGTGGAACCTTGCCCACCCCACCCCCCTCCCCCCCGCGCACGCGCCGGGGGCTACAATAGCTTTTCAAATTTTATCGAATTTCCATATCTAGCCAATTTGTCTTTTTCGTCACGGGTTCATCCGACCTCCGAATCCGGCGATTCTAGTTTCTAAAAAAAAATCAGAAAATTCATATCTACTTACTGTAATTTTTGTATAATTTTTAGAATTATTTTCTATTGCTACCTTTTATTTATTGCTTTTTCTCGATTTACGTGCGCTAGGTCGTCCGTGCGATGAAGGAGGGTTTATCGACGCAGCAAACATCCAGCAAGAACCAGGATACCCAGAAGGCAAGTCTTTCCTTTGAATCCTAGTTTTTATAGTTTTGCCCAAAATTGCTAGATAGATTAAAATTGCGTAAATTGTTAGATTGATTAAAATTGCGTATGGTTAATTCCTGATACCTAGTGCGTGTATTCCTTTGATATATGCACCCACTATCATGCTGAGCCCTAGGATTATTTATTAATTTATCATCTACTGTTTTTAAGCATTAGATGCTTAGTGATGCTCAGTTAGGAATTCGGGATCGAATCCCACTTAAATGGACACAATTGTCACTGAGACAGAGGATTGATTATTTGGGTATATGTCGGGTTTTGGTTCACTCATCATTAATTAAAATTTGATCAACTAATAATTGAGATCAGGAGCGGCTGGTTGTAAGGTTGGTGCCTTAGTGCAAGAGATTTGGGTTTGTGTTGGTTGCTGCTTCGAAAATAAGGACTGAACATTGTGATGGCTTAACTGAGTACTTTTTCGTGCAACCGTAAGCCTGGTATGGGACAAGCCCGATCTAGAGGAAGGGTAACATCGGAGTTATCATCGTCCTTGCACCGTAGGTGGAATCCCGAGGGATGCCTCATCGTCGGTGTATTGCCCAGACGTAGGTATGACTATGGTTAACTCGGGGTTAGTCTTCTAATGGGTTTTGTTATGATGTTTTTCCTGGCAACCGGAGCATGGGAGAGATATCATATCTTCTGGAGTCTTCTAATGGGTTTTGTTATGATGTTTTTCCTGGCAACCGGAGCATGGGAGAGATATCATATCTTGTGGTTAGTACAACCACTGCAGAGTAAATCCATTCAAATGGCCGTGCCCACGATCAAGGGCGAACTAAGTGGTTTTCACATTGTAGCATCACATAACTTAATATGACATGTGTAAGGTTATTCCGGCATGCGTGCCGTTGCTAGATGAGATGATGAGATTGGTATTTGAGTTTTGAGAATTGAGATCATGAGTTGATCATGAGACATTGAGATTTTGAGCATGAGAAAGAGAACCTGGTTATAACATTGTTTATCATGAGAATTGTTATTAATTTATTTATGTTTTCTTAATTTCTTTTACAATTCTAGGTTAAATGATTTTATGGAAATGAACCTCAGCTTTCCTAGGATGAGCCCTAGCCTAGCCCTTCCCAGAAAAGACTTGCTAGTAGTCACATGCTAACCTTGCCTTTTATGTGGGGCTATTCATTCCATGAGTAGGTTAGGAGTACAAGGATACACAGGATTACGCTGGAGTTTTCCCAGAGGTTGCGCTAGACTACTAGTTGCTTCCCGTTTAGTGTGTGCTTGTGGCTGCGATGGGACGCCAGTTTTATCTTGCAATTTATTTGCTTTAGCTAGTTTAATATATCTTCGTTGTATTTGATGCTTATATTCTGTTTACTGTGAGTATGAGCACTGCACCTGGGGCTCATACTAGAAGCGCAGAAAGGGCAACGGTTTAGTAAAATTGGGTCCTAACAGTTTACCAAGGTCCCATTACATGTAGTCATGCAAAACAAAATAGAAAACCAGGTGAAAATTAACTTGAGTTTAATTTATATTATTTTTGATGCTATGGTACTACCCATGTGTTTTTCTTTTGTTATACTTAGATATATGGAAGAGGAACAACCGCACAATGCACTAGAGATGAAAAGTGGAGCACGAAATACTATCAGTTGAATTGATGGACGGACATGCATATCCAGAACCCAGTGCAACATTCCAAGACCACGCATATCAATATCCATTTCCACTTCCTTAGAGACCATGTGGAGAAGAGTGATATAGTGCTGCACTTTGTTCAGAGCGACCACCAGTTGGCTAATATCTTCTGCAAGCCATTGGAAAGCTCTAGGTTTGTGGCTCTTAGGGTAGAGCTTGGGGGTAGTAAGCCCTCTCAGCATATCTTGAGGAGGAGCTAATCCTTATAGATTATGTGTATACTTTCTATATTTTATTTTTAGTTCTACATCATTGTAACACCCCAAATTTTTAAAATTTAGAATAATAGAGAAAAGAAAATAATAAAGATAATCAATTAGAAACCCAAATCAATGAGAATGTATAAATAAACTATATTAATACGTTAGATGATTGAGGATTGAGGTAAGAAATTTAAGTTTCTAAAATAAACATAATAGGAGATATGATGTCAATATAAAATTTTAGAAAATAGAAGATTCACCCTAATGAAATTATTAATAGAAAACTATATGGCATAAAGCACAATAAGATTTTAAACTCTGGAAAAATCTATCAAATATCTCCTAATAGGCCTAGATTTCTATTTGAAATCTCCCTTTCAAATTTATTTTTGTTTTTCTTCTCTCCTCAGCCCAAGCCAAGTTGGGCCGGCCTCCTCCCCCACTCGGCCTCATCTCGGCCCAGTCGAACCAAGCCGGCCCAGCCAGCCCACCCGGCTCTTCCTCCCTCCTCCTTCCTCCTCTGGTTCCGCCACCCCGGCCTTGCCCGAGCCGTCCGTCCGTGCCGGCGCCGCCTGGCTTGAGTCTGACCCATGCTGATGAGTCAGCATGGAGGGAACAGCCACATCACGCCACCTCCTCCTTCGCGCCATCATCACAGTGCCCTCGGTGGCGAGTTGTATTTCGCCGCCGTAACCCATCTCGCCTCGGGCGTAATCCCAGTCCAATCCACCCCGGGAGGGTGAAATTCCAGTGCCATCCTCGTCGCCCGAAGGTCAGGATTGCCCCTAGCTGCGTCATCGACCCTATATAAGGGAGCTTGACGTCCAATTTTTCCCGGTTGCATTTCTCGATCCGTTTCACCCCCTTCACGAATTCCGGCAAGCCGAGGCAGCTCGAGCTCTCATCTTCGGACTGAAGCAGCCTCAGGTCGTCGCCCACTTTCCCCGGGGCCGGGACTGAGCTCTCGGACACCAGGGAAGGCCGCCGACGAAGCCTCTTCCTTCCGCCTTCGGCCTCGCCGTCGCTAGCTCAACCCGAACCATTTCAACCCCAATTAGACATCAAGTAGGCCCCCACCAAGCTCCCTGATGCTTACTCATGCAAAATCCGAAATAAAACATGCCTAAATCGCCCTAGAACTAGCTCACCGTAGCTAATGGCCGCTCGACCATGGCGCAAATCGGCTCTTGGCCGCCAAATTCGGCGGGACGACCTGCGCCTAGGTGCCCTATACCCGTAGGACACATAAAGCAGTAGAGATAGGTCTCCTAGCGCCCTAGAACCGCCGCCGGAGTCTTCGCCGGAGTCTAGCCCGGAGCTGCCGCGAGTGAGCGCCGACGCGGTGCTCCCTCCTCCCTCGCTGCCAGGTGGGACCCGTGCAACGATCGCTGGATTTAAAATCGCGACACTCCTCATTTGAGACCGGCAGGTGGGCCCATGGACCCACCCGTCGAGTCAAGTGGCGCGCCTTCCGTTAGTCGCCTTCCTATACGGAAGACGCACTGATGAAGTGCGCCTTCTCTCGGCCGCGCTCGGTCTCCGACCAAGTGGACCATCGCCTGCGTCGGCCTCGTCCACCGCCCGAGCCGGTGGAGCCCATTGGTCGGCCCGGCCAAGACGCGTGAACGCGCCCGTGGGCTGTCTCGTGGGCGTTCGTGGGCCGAAGGCCGAGTCCCCGCGCGGGAATTGCCCCGAGCGATAACGGGCCGAGCCCGTTACTGTTCTAAGTTTTTCCAATTCAATTAATAGATAAAAGAAACGTGTATATTGCTATACAATTTCTAGAAATACCAAATGACCTTCAAAAATTATGCAAAAATTCTATAAAATACTACAATGTTCAAGGAACTTAATAAAAATAAAATTTTAGGGTTTTCAGTAAGGTTTACTTCTTTGAAAATTAAAAACTAAATAAACTAAATAAGAAAGACCTAAGGGTAATGTGTGAGTATATATATATATATATATATACATAAATATGCCAAAAATTTAAGGGAATTTAAAAAGAGGTAATAATGCATAGACTTATAAAGTTTTTAGAAATTTAATTCCAATTTAGTTTGCATATGTTTCTCTCACCCCAAAACCTATACATTAAGTATAATGAAAAGATAAATTAACAAGTAGGAAAAATCTGCGCGGGATTACAAATAACCCTTATTCCCTAACAACCCATATTTATATATTACCAAATATTTATTCTAGATTATTTAACAATTTTAGAGGATGAGACGACCAACGACCCATTGGAAGAAGATCAAGTACAAGATCCAGATTACGAAGAAACAGGCGAGCTAAAATCCCTTGACCATTCCTATTTATCTGATTCTTCTTTTTGAACTGTGTTGATTTATACTGATAGTTGCATGCCCAAAAATGGATTTCTAAACATATTATGATATTTTCCAAATGCTAATAGAGCCAGTCTAGTTAATCCCTTTTTGCGAGTTATGCTGATAAGCATAACCCCTTATCTTAACTTTTCCTATCTTATCCTTTGATAACCTAAGGTTTAGAAAACTAGATTTTATGGCTAGTGAGCCTTCAAACATGGCTTAGACCTACTTAAGTCTAGAGTCCATGGACCACTTTCTTAGTCATCAGCAGTGCGGCCTCGGGATGACGAATCAATCTAAGTAGCGGCATAGCCGCTATCAGCAGTGCAAGTGCAGCGGTATAGCTGCTATCAACGATACTAATTGATTCCGACAAACACCGTCTGTGAGCGGTACCTCTAAAATACGGTCCCATCATTTGCATGGCGTGTACCACGACGAGTTACATTCCTCGGATTAAGATTACGACAATGAAGCATCCGAATGGCTTTGTGTTGGGCGGTCTAATCTTAGCGAATATCTTGAGTACATAGTTATGGAAATGTGACGAGCCCCGTTCCGGAGAATTCCTTGCACTCGACTAGCCAAAGAAACGATCCATACACTCGGGTATTTGCTTAGCCTGAGTGTGAACAAAGTCGCTAATCACTCATGAATTTATTGAGCTTAAGGGGATCACACCTCTTGACGAAGAGGGTGAGTCCACCGCCACTACCTGGGAAATGTGCACCAATTGGGTTTGGGCACAGGTTCACCAGAAGATGGGAATCGTGCTCCTGTGTAATATGGACACGGATTCGCCATAACATCAGAGATAGTTCACCATGGCTATGGGAACTAGGCTGCTGATTGTGGAGATATCGTCGTTCTGTTGGTATTCAATACCATTGGTATACATAAATGACCAAATACGTCTTTGAATTTTTCAAATGTCTTTCACCATAGGGTTTTCAACTCTAAAAATTTTAAAGCATGATTTTCTGCAAACAAAATAGATCTATCACCTCACCAAAATCTGGCCTTGCATCTCCCACCTGCATCCAACAAGATTTTAGTTCGCGAGCGTGGTTGATTGTGCTCACACTCGCACCCACTCACATTTTAGGTGAAGAGGAAGATGACGAAGGCCCATACGACTTCTTTGACGGAGACGACGGAGTAGAAGAAAATGGATCAGACGAAGGCTAAAGGTCTACTCCAGTCACTCACCTGTTGCCGCCTCACTACTTCTGCTTCTGTTTAGTTGTTCAAAAATAATTCGGATTTCTGTTTGTAATAACATGTCCGACCTTGATGCTACTCTTGGTTTGTAAATGTAATATATTTAGTAAAGAATGGCTTGTTTGATCCCAGCTCAATGTATTATTTATGCGCGGTGTTAGTTTGATCATGATCTAACACTATGTGCGCAAATATGGGTCCTGGATATTATTTCTTCGGAGCCGGGGCCCACAATCATATGGGTGCATTTGGGCTTAGTCTGATTAGCTTCGTCTTCACGAGTTGTACACTTCACTTAGACTTCTTGCATGCTTCTGCATGGATATCTTATCTTACGCTTTAGGTTGCTATCATGCGTAATTAGTAGTTTTCTTTGCTCTAGTTAGGTTGAGTACCCTCATAGTCTTATAGGTCTAGCGGGTACCCCCCGCCCCCCCTCCCCCCGAGTAGACAGGGTTTGTATTAAGCCCCTAGTAGTTGAGTTGTAGGTCTGCTTTTCTATGTTAGTCATATAGGGAAGATGAGAGTGAGTTTGAGTCATAGTGTTTACAACATCTTCTCTATGCTCTATAGACTACCCATTTGTCTTTTCTTTATTTCTATCTCCCATTTATTTGGTTTTAGTTCTTGTGGAGTTCATTTGACTACTGTTGAGCTTAATGTTGACTTAACTCAATGTAAACCAAAATGTGCTAAAAATTGACTCACTAGTTGAGGGGAAGCTAAAAATCACCTTTGTTGCATTGTATAAATTGCTCATGTAGTGATAAGGCTTTGTTTATTATCCTTGCTTCATATGCTAGATTATATCTTGTTGCAATTTATCATGCCTTGTTGCTAGTGTCCTTTATTCTAGATGTTTTAACTTTTTGTTCACATAAGTTACCTATATTGAACTCTAATTGATCTAAATATACACTTGAACTTGTATTGGTTAAAGCGTCATTTTGAGGTTGTGCCATGCTAGCTTATACCTTATTTGCTCTTGAAACTTGGATTGGTCTCTTGATTGAATATATTCTATCTCATTTTGGCACCACCGAAAAGCTTTTCTAAGACACAAAAAATGCTTTTCTGTTTGCACTTCATACTTCACTAATTCTTCTCCATGAGATTGCTTGTCATCGCACTAGGTATGAACTTGGGGAAGTTTTTATTGACCGAGATCACAAATCCTTCAATATCATGCTGGGCATGATCACAAAGTAAGGCGTGAAAGTCTCATTTAATAAATATAAAAATATCAAATAAGTGCAAGTTTACATATAATTGTCAAAGATCAAATTTATGAAAATTGTCAAAGTTGAGCAATTTTAGTGCTTTCTTGAGGAGATATGATCTCTTTGGTGACCAATACTATAATCTTTATCTTACAGATGCATTCATGTATGGCATACATTTCGTTGTGATTTTGTTATCTTGCTCAATGTGAATATTAACTTGAACTAAAATTCACATGCTTGCTTGTGCTTATTGCTCTAAAATTCACATGCTTGCTTGTGCTTATTGCTGAAGTAGCATATTTTGTCACTTGTTACGATCTTGTCACAATGGATCACTAGTAGTTTTTATTTTGATAATTCTCAAAGCTTCTAAGGTTGCAATTGCATCCATGCATGCTCTCTCTTATGGAATTATTTACTCTATTCAAAAAGGGGAAGATCAATCACATATGATGCCTACATTGCCAAAAGGTGGAAAGTTGAATTTTAAAAGGCATTTTGAGTGTGGCTTTGTGCATTTGAATTTGCTTACTTGGACATGGTGACAAGGTGCAGTGTTTCACATGTTTCGAGGTTTTCTCGAGCTCAAATAAAAAGGTGTTGTACATAAATGTTTTAGAGAATTTTGAGGCGCATATTTTTTGTGTTGTGACTTTTTGAGAAACGGATGAATTTATAAAAATCATTTGTGCACTACTATGCTGAGAGGAAAGCCGAAAATGTGTTTTCGGTTCCACCTTGTGTGGGTTCTTGTAATGGCATGGGTATATGTTTGAATTCATGATAAAATTGGACTAACATATAGGAATCAAAAGATAAGATTATATTTTGGAATGTGCAAAATGGTTTGATCCTTGTGGTGTAGGTTAATTTGGAGGCAGCTGTGGTCGTTGGCGGGTACTAGGACTAGGTTAGGAGACCAAGGTCCGGAACGGTCGAGGATGCAGATGAAACGGTTTGGCTCAATCAAGGCTCACATGCACGTCATGGAAATGTACTTGAGGTGGCTCAAGGTTTTTGGTCTAGGTTGGAGGGTTGAAGGCACGAAAATAAAGCGGTCAAGTCTAGTGGATGAAGGCCCATTGCATCGGGTTGATCAGGTTTTGTGTAAAGCCCATGTATGCCTATATGGCCCATGTAAAGCCCATGTTTTGGGATTATTACAGAGTGAGTGGAGTGAGTGAATCTTAGCCCTTGATAGGATATCTTATGTTGTAAGCAACTAATCAGGGTTGGAGGTTCTCCCGGTTAGCCTATATAAGGAGGGGTGAAGGGATGCCTTCCCTAAATTTTGGCCTAGAGATTTTGTACTTGTATTCTGCTTCTTGGGAGCTTTTCCCAACTAGGTGTGGCTGTGAATCCCCCAAGCAATAGAAAATAAGTTTCTCGAAGTTTTGCTTTGTTCTTGCCTTGTTCTATGGTTTTGATCAAGTTTTCTTGTTGGTTTTGTTGGCACTGTGTTTATTTACTTCCTCTCCTTCTACTTGCTCAAATATTATTGATTGAGGAGGTATTGTAGTTACTATTATCTCTAGTATTATCTTGCAACCCATCAAGAACACTGAGGTCAAGTTCTTTCTTTTCTTGCTCAAGATTGTTCTTTCTACGCAACAGTCCTGATTTTTTTTTTTTGGAAAAATCATGATTTTAAAGTGATTCTTCTTGGGTTCGATTCCTAACTTCCATAGATATTTGTTATAAAACCTTCATTGGGCCAAGAGCCACGGTTTAAGAGCTGTGGAAATTTTCCCAATCATGTTTCTATTGTATATGTTTTCAGTGCAGTAGTTCTTGTCTATTTTGTAAAACATTCATATGGTATGAACTTGGGGTGATTCTTGTTGGAATAGTTGTGTGAATTTCATACCTATTATTCTTTTAAATGGGAAGTCCATATATATCATGGTTTCGAAGCTATAAGGTTTTCACCAAGTCACAAATGTTACATCTGAGTTCTTCGAGTGATAGAGTTTGTTATTTTCATCCTATTTTTTCTAATCAGACCTAGATCTGATTTGTGGTGGGTAAATACATGATTCCCTTATCTCATCAGATAAACATTTTGAAATTCATATGTCACACATTGGGAGAACTCACATTTTGACCTAGTTGCTTTTATGCTTGAAACTTCTTTTTGTTTTTTAAAAAGCAGCATAGCTTGCCTTATTATCCCTCTTTTGGAAAGGTGATTTTGACTTGATTTCTTTTTTATAGGACTCTCAACAACAAGAAGCACCCAAGGAAAAAAAATCTTCATGACCATATGAGCCATGAATTTTTATTCATGACAATTTTTTTAGAGGTATGTGTTGTTGTATCTAAGATGATTCATGATTGCTCTTGATTGTTTTACTTTGTACTTGGGGTTTGTTATTGAAGAAAGCGTCAATTTTCATTTATCATCTATTCAACCCCCTTCTAGCGGCCTAGCACGATCTTACAACAACAATTATTTGTAGTGGCCCCATATTTCAATACACACAAAAGAATTCTACGCAGCAAAAACCTAGGCAAGTTAGATGAATGATCACGAGAGAGTGTAGAATTCATTTCGGTGATTCGTTGCATAGACACAATGGTTTTGCATGCAGACTATGCTTAGTTGGAAGGTTTGGCTCATGGGCCATCAACTATTCAATTTTTTCATTCCAAGGATACGGCATAAATGGCTATATATTTTATACAAGAGCACCAGATAACAATAGCACTAGTGAAAACAACGGTGTTTATATAGATGCCTATGACAGCAATAGCGTTAGGGAGATCTACTATGGATTCATAGAAGAGATTTGTGAGCTCAATTATGGAGCTTTGAGGTGTTTCTATTTCGGCGTCAATGGGTAAGACTCCTAGGAGTAGTTAATATCGACAAGTACTGTATGACTACTATAGACCTTGAATTCATTGGATACAAGGAATAACCATTTATACTTGCTAAGGATGCTCAAGGAAAGAGAAAAATTGTCGGAGTAGAGAATGTAGCTGGCGAGGAAGAGTACAATCAATTTGATGAGCTATGTCCATTTGGAGAGAATGTCAACCTAAATCTCATGGAAGAGGGTGATGAATCTACTTACATCTGTCATGATCATAACGAAGGTCTAATTGTTAGTTGAGTGCAACTTAATTGTATCAATTTGGGATATGTTTAATCTGTAATCTATAGAGTAATGGAAACATTTACTATGTTGTCCAAAATATTAAGTATGTGCTTTCAAAATGTGCATTTGCATGCAATGCCAGACGACCTTTGTTACGTATAAAGAAAGAATCATCCAAATCCACTGTAATAAAAAACTTAGATAGAAAAAAGATATGGAAATAGCCAAAGCAAAAAAAGATTAACAAGGATTAGTAAGGATATAAAAAATGATATAGTAATAATCCTCTTAACATTTAGATAATGAAACAATGTAATAACAAAATAGTGAAAAACATATCCTTTGTAAGGTCTAGCGTTGAACCAAGCGGTGATACCACACATCCTTGCTAGTTCACTTATAGAACCAAGCGGTGATCTGAGCTAGACCCGGCGGTGATCTGTTCATATATATTGGCACATCTCCCAAACCCAAATCTTCCACCACTTCCCCGCTGGTGACCCTGTGCCCTCTCCAATGCAAATGACCCTGCACCCTCTGTACTCGGCGAGCCCACACCTTCCTTGATGCCAGCGACCCCACAACCTTCCCCACTCGGCAACCCTAGCGACCCCGCACCCTCCTCGACACCGGCAACCCTTGACCTCCCCTACTCGGTGACCCCACGCCCTCCCCAACCCCGATCTCATGGTGAGCTCCCGCCGTCTCCCCTCCTTGGCTACCTCCCTCACCCACGTGGCGCCTGGTCACCCTCCTCCCACGCCTACTACTTCCCTACCTCCATCTTGTGGCACTAGGCCTGATCATACACCGGGCTAAGCCGGCCCCGCCCGGCAAAAATTTTTACACGTCGGGCCTGAGCCCGGGCCCGAAAGCCCGGCCAAAAGCCTGAAGCCCGAAGCCCGACTTTGTACTGATTTTTAAATTTGGACAAGCCCGAGCTTAGCCTGAATTTAGCCCCGGGCTTGGTTTTTCGTCCTGAGCCTAGCCCAACGGGCAAGCCCAGCCTAGAAAAATCGGGCTGGGTCCGAGCCGGGTGACTGGGCCAGGCTGCCCATGAACAGGTCTAGCTAGCACCCCTCTCCCGCATGTTGTTTCCCCTCCCCGTGCGCTGCACCAGCTACCACCACTCCCCTGCGAGCTGCCCCTGCCGCCACACCACCCCTGCGTGACGTCACCCCTTCCCGGTGCACAGCCTCCCCTTCCCGCGCGGAGTCAATGTACATCCAGATTCAATGTGTTGGATGTGTGTTCATGTTTTATCAAAGTGTTCATGTTCTTGTGGATTAAATTTATTCATCCTGATTATGGTGCTTTAGGATTTGTTATATTTCAGTGTTTTTACTTATCTATGATGGATGTTTGCAGGTACATAGATTTTGGGCATAGGAAGCATACATAGATGCAAGATCACAATGAGCTGCTTAAAATACTTGATGGGTAACTACTTGACGCCTCCACTCTGCGAAAAAAATAATACTAAGATCTTTCACAATTGTTAAGCGGTATACCATAGCGCGATGAGGAAGAATGGGATCTCGAGACAACTCGGTCCCCAACACCGCGAGGAGGATCCAAACTCGGTGATGAACAAACAAGAAGCGGTAGCCCTAGTGCGTACCTCAACTCGGACCAACCTGAAGCCAATGTCGGTGAGGTTTTGGAGGGTCGACAAATGCATCAACATACCACTTGTGCATGGCCGAGGTCTAGTGGTCTACAATCTGTGTGGGTTCTATGTTTGCAAGTTCATGCATTCACTAGAGAAAAGTCACCAACGATGATCTTTGAGGTATGTTTTCGTATAAAGCACATGGTTGCATAAATCCCATATTTTCAATGATTAATTGCTTTAATTCTTTTTATGACAGCGTATGAAGCAGCACACAAGTACACTACCGATCTATCAAATCTTAGAAATTGCAGAACAACTTGTTGGGTTTATCCTTAGTGAAGTTATCAATCCAAGGGCGAGTTTTATGGTTCATCATGGCTAGTTGGTAGAAAGACAAAGGCCCAATTGCCTATTAGAAAGACAAAGGCCCAATTGCCTATAGTCGAAACATTGAACAATTCAATACAAACTTCATGTCCATGAATGTACTTGTAATAAATGTTACTCCAATGCTTGCTAATTGGCTTTAGATTGTTCAATTATTTAGTTTATTAATACATGGGTATGCTTTTATCATTGACTATATTTTATATTACAAGGGTTGAGGAGTGGGGGAGGGGGAGGCGGTCAAAAGGGGTAAGTGAGGAGAGGGGGAAGGGAGGCAACGGAGCGGTGGAGAGAAGGGAGGGAGGAGGCCGTGGGGGGAGGGAGGAGGCGGAGGTGGCAAGGGGGAGGGAGGCGGTTGTCGGAGGGAATATATATCACTTCTGGTTCGGGGCACGAACCAACACTGAAAATGTTAATATCACTGCTAGTTCTTGCCCCGAACTGGCATTGATACTTAAATCGCTGTCGGTTCTGTAACCGGCAGTGATAATGTTGGTCATCACTGCCGCTTATTCACTGCCAGTTTTGAAACTGACGCTGAAGCTAGTTCCGAGCCAGCAGTGAAAGGGTACTCTGTAGTACTGTATCTTTGTTTTTTGTTGTACTTCTAACCCGATTTTCACTATTTACAACTCTTTTATTGTACTTCTTACCTGATTTTACTATTCACAACCCTATTTTCTATGGTAATAGGGCTAGTAACAGTAAAGAAATATGGCCAACATTAAACATGTCTTAAGGCCATGCATAACCTTGACCCTATTTTACGGTACTATATTTTAATCCCTACATGTCTCTTTCTCCTTTTTTATTCACAAGGCTATTTTCACTATTTATGACTATTTTTACAGTAATAAAGTTAGATATAGGATCACCATTAAACATGTGTTAAAATGTGAGCAGACGGTGAGCAACAACCCTAGCGTCGCCACTCTACCAAAAAGTGCATCGAGCATGTACAATGCTCTCGTTAGCCATTTATAAGCCTTGGCATGTAGGATAAAAAATGATGTAGATGAGAGAAAGCGTGCATAGAGAATTGGGCGTCTATAAATCTCTGATCGACTATAGCACGGGAATTAAGTCGACTATAGCACGGAACTAAGATATCTTGTGTGTGTGGAGAGAATCTATCTACACATAAATGAGTTATCTATACCATTGTATGACCTGTCTATATACTTGTCTATGGATGATATGGCAAGTTATTGTAGAGCAGTATGTTGCTGTTTCATTGTACATACTCTCAAATGCTATCACTCCAGCAGATCGGTGTGGTGGAATGAACAGAGGAGTATTCTGCGCACGGAAAACAAGGAACATTTTGCTTTGCTCCAGACAGTGAAGCAGCATCCGATGCTCTCATCGAGTCATCGCAACCGATAAAGACAAAAGGAGGCCATCGATAATGACCTCTCGGATTAAAGCCGCCAAAGTAAACCTAGGCTCTGTTTTTTTTGGACGGTTGCAGTTGTGTTTGTGGTTAAGCTGAAAATTTGTTATTTTCGTACAAACCAAACGCTTTGGCATTTCGTAACCAATTTTTGTAGATCTTACTATTTCTTCAACTAGCTCTCAAAACCATTTTTTCTATAATTTTTTGATCCTTCGGATGTCCTTATCGAGGAGGTATAAATTTCCAGCTTAAACGTAAACGCAACCGCAACCGCTAAAAAAAACAGAGCCCTAGCTGCATTTGTATCCTCGGATACTCTGCTTTTGATTGCGTGCGTGCCTCCATCCCGACATCGTAACTTGAGAGAGGATTTGTATCCTCGGACTTTGCACTTCTCTGCTGTGCGTGCGTGCCTCCATCCCAGCATGTAACTTGAGATAGGATTTGTATCTTTTGACTTTGCACTTTTCTGCTGTGCCACCGACGTTCACCTCACATGTCACTTTGTAGTTCTGATAATCTCTGATGACTTTCTTGCGATGGAAACAATATTGTTCGATGTTACTGTTTGCTACAGTATCGATGCTACAACGTTTTTGCTACCGTATCGATGATACAGTCTCTGCCGTTTTAGACACAGGTCACTGGCTTTGCTACTGCAACGTCAGAGGATACGCGTCCCTTGAGAGGGTGGATTAAATTTGCTAAGAGCATCTCGAATGATATAGTCAACCACTAATTATAAAAAATAGATATGTTATTTATCAATTGCAAATAGACAACCTCTCTGATGAATCAGCTATGACACAGTCTATAAAATCATATGGGTTCATATGTAATAGAGAGCTTACATCTTAGAATTTGTTATAGACTGATAAATAGTCTTTATCTCTATATTACACATAAGCAAATGCCGAGTTGGTATCTTTATAGCTAGCTTACTAAGCATCGTTGGAGATGCTTTAAAGGTATCTCTAATGATGCCAATTCAGCTAGCTATAAGCACTTCAACTTATCTTTAGGGAGATCTACTATGGAGAGAATGTCAACCTAAATCTCATGGAAGAGGGTGATGAATCTACTTACATCTGTCATGATCATAACGAAGGTCTAATTGTTAGTTGAGTGCAACTTAATTGTATCAATTTGGGATATGTTTAATCTGTAATCTATAGAGTAATGGAAACATTTACTATGTTGTCCAAAATATTAAGTATGTGCTTTCAAAATGTGCATTTGCATGCAATGCCAGACGACCTTTATTACGTATAAAGAAAGAATCATCCAAATCCTTTGTAATAAAAACTTAGATAGAAAAAAGATATGGAAATAGCCAAAGCAAAAAAAGATTAACAAGGATTAGTAAGGATATAAAAATGATATAGTAATAATCCTCTTAACATTTAGATAATGAAACAATGTAATAACAAAATAGTGAAAAACATATCCTTTGTAAGGTCTAGCGTTGAACCGGCGGTGATACCACACATCACTTGCTAGTTCACTTATAGAAGAAGCGGTGATCTGAGCTAGACCCAGCGGTGATCTTGTTCATATATATTGGCACATCTCCCAAACCCAAATCTTCCACCACTTCACTTGGTGACCTGTGCCCTCTCCAATGCAAATGACCTGCACCCTCTGTACTCGGCGAGCCCACACCTTCCTTGATGCCGGCGACCCCCAACCTTCCCGCTCGGCAACCCTAGCGACCCGCACCCTCCTCGACAAGCAACCCTTGACCTCCCTACTCGGTGACCCCGCCCTCCCAACCCGATCTCATGGTGAGCTCCGCCGTCTCCTCCTTGGCTACCTCCTCACCCACGTGGCGCCTGGTCACCACTCCTCCCACGCCTACTACTTCCCTACCTCCATGCTTGTGGCACTAGGCCGATCATACAGGGCTAAGCCGGCCCGCCTGCAAAAATTTTTACACGTCGGGACTGAGCCGGCCCGAAGCCGGCCAAAAGCCCAAGCCAGCCCGACTTTGTCTGATTTTTAAATTTGGACAAGCCCGAGCTTAGCCTGAATTTAGCCAGGGCTTGGTTTTTAAATCTGAGCCTAGCCCAGCAGCAAGCCCACCCTAGAAAAAATCGGGTGGGTCGGCCGGAGTGTTGGGCAGTGCCCATGAACAGTCTAGCTAGCACCCTCTCCCGCATGTTGTTTCCCTCCCGTCTTGCTGCACCAGCTACCACCACTCCCCTGCGAGCTGCCCCTGCCGCCACACCACCCCTGCGTGACGTCACCCCTTCCCGGTGCACAGCCTCCCCTTCCCGCGCGGAGTCAATGTACATCCAGATTCAATGTGTTGGATGTGTGTTCATGTTTTATCAAAGTGTTCATGTTCTTGTGGATTAAATTTATTCATCCTGATTATGGTGCTTTAGGATTTGTTATATTTCAGTGTTTTTACTTATCTATGATGGATGTTTGCAGGTACATAGATTTTGGGCATAGGAAGCATACATAGATGCAAGATCACAGCGAGCCTGCTTAAAATACTTCGGTGGGTAACTACTTCGACGCCTCCACTCTGCGAAAAAAATAATACTAAGATCTTTCACAATTGTTAAGCAGTATACCATAGCGCAGTGAGGAAGAATGGGATCTCAGACAACTCGGTCCCCAACACCGACGCAGGAGGATCCAAACTCGGCTGATGAACAAACAAGAAGCGGTAGCCCTAGTGCGTACCTCAACTCGGACCAACCTGAAGCCAATGTCGGTGAGGTTTTGGAGGGTCAGACAAATGCATCAACATACCACTGTGCATGGCCGAGGTCTAGTGGTCTACAATCTGTGTGGGTTCTATGTTTGCAAGTTCATGCATTCACTAGAGAAAAGTCACCAACGATGATGCTGAGGTATGTTTTCGTATAAAGCACATGGTTGCATAAATCCCATATTTTCAATGATTAATTGCTTTAATTCTTTTTATGACAGCGTATGAAGCAGCACACAAGTACACTACCGATCTATCAAATCTTAGAAATTGCAGAACAACTTGTTGGGTTTATCCTTAGTGAAGTTATCAATCCAAGGGCGAGTTTTATGGTTCATCATGGCTAGTTGGTAGAAAGACAAAGGCCCAATTGCCTATTAGAAAGACAAAGGCCCAATTGCCTATAGTCGAAACATTGAACAATTCAATACAAACTTCATGTCCATGAATGTACTTGTAATAAATGTTACTCCAATGCTTGCTAATTGGCTTTAGATTGTTCAATTATTTAGTTTATTAATACATGGGTATGCTTTTATCATTGACTATATTTTATATTACAAGGGTTGAGGAGGTGGGGGGGGAGGCGGTCAAAAGGGTAAGTGAGGAGAGGGAAGGAGGCAGCTGAGGCGGTGGAGAGAAGGGAGGAGGAGGCCGTGGGGGGGGGAGGAGGCGGAGGTGGCAAGGGGAGGGAGGCGGTTGTCGGAGGAATATATATCACTTACGGTTGAGGCACGAACCAACAAAAATGTTAATATCTTTGCTAGTTCTTGCCCGGCGGCATTGATACTTAAATCATTGTCGGTTACATGTGGCGGTGATAATGTTGGTCATCATCGCGCTTATTCACTTGCCAGTTTTGAAGCGGCTGAAGCTAGTTAGAGCCAGCGGTGAAAGGGTACTCTGTAATCTTGTATCTTTGTTTTTGTTGTACTTCTAACCCGATTTTCACTATTTACAACTCTTTTATTGTACTTCTTACCTGATTTTACTATTCACAACCCTATTTTCTATGGTAATAGGGCTAGTAACAGTAAAGAAATATGGCCAACATTAAACATGTCTTAAGGCCATGCGCAACACTGACCCTATTTTCTGGTACTATATTTTAATCCCTACATGTCTCTTTCTCCTTTTTTATTCACAAGGCTATTTTCACTATTTATGACTATTTTTACAGTAATAAAGTTAGATATAGGATCACCATTAAACATGTGTTAAAATGTGAACAGACAGGTAGGCAACAACCCCAAGCGTCGCCACTCTACCAAAAAAGTGCATCAGAGCATGTACAATGCTCTACGTTAGCCATTTATAAGCCTTGGCATGTAGGATAAAAAATGATGTAGATGAGAGAAAGCGTGCATAGAGAATTGGGCCGTCTATAAATCTACAGTCGACTATAGCACGGGAATTAAGTCGACTATAGCACGGGAACTAAGATATCTTGTGTGTGTGGAGAGAATCTATCTACACATAAATGAGTTATCTATACCATTGTATGACCTGTCTATAGCACTGTCTATGGATGATATGGCAAGTTATTGTAGACAGCTGTTGCCTGTTTCATTGTACATACTCTCAAATGCTATCACTCCAACAGATCAGTGTGGTGGAATGAACCAGAGGAGTATTCTGCTGCACGGAAAACAAGGAACATTTTGCTTTGCTCCAGACAGTGAAGCAGCATCCGATGCTCTCATCGAGTCATCGCAACCGATAAAGACAAAAGGAGGCCATCGATAATGACCTCTCGGATTAAAGCCGCCAAAGTAAACCTAGGCTCTGTTTTTTTTGGACGGTTGCAGTTGTGTTTGTGGTTAAGCTGAAAATTTGTTATTTTCGTACAAACCAAACGCTTTGGCATTTCGTAACCAATTTTTGTAGATCTTACTATTTCTTCAACTAGCTCTCAAAACCATTTTTTCTATAATTTTTTGATCCTTCGGATGTCCTTATCGAGGAGGTATAAATTTCGGCTTAAGCGTAAGCATACCGCAACCGCTAAAAAAAACAGAGCCCTAGCTGCATTTGTATCCTCGGATACTCTGCTTTTGATTGCGTGCGTGCCTCCATCCCGACATCGTAACTTGAGAGAGGATTTGTATCCTCGGACTTTGCACTTCTCTGCTGTGCGTGCGTGCCTCCATCCCAGCATGTAACTTGAGATAGGATTTGTATCTTTTGACTTTGCACTTTTCTGCTGTGCCACCGACGTTCACCTCACATGTCACTGTAGTTACAGTAATCTACAGTGACTTTGCGCAGTGGAAACAATATTGTTCGATGTTACTGTTTGCTACAGTATCGATGCTACAACGTTTTTGCTACCGTATCGATGATACAGTCTCTGCCGTTTTAGACCTGAGTCCGGCTTTGCTCTTTGCAGCGTCGGAGGATCGCGTCCTTGAGAGGGTGGATTAAATTTGCTAAGAGCATCTCGAATGATATAGTCAACCACTAATTATAAAAAATAGATATGTTATTTATCAATTGCAAATAGACAACCTCTCTGATGAATCAGCTATGACACAGTCTATAAAATCATATGGGTTCATATGTAATAGAGAGCTTACATCTTAGAATTTGTTATAGACTGATAAATAGTCTTTATCTCTATATTACACATAAGCAAATGCCGAGTTGGTATCTTTATAGCTAGCTTACTAAGCATCGTTGGAGATGCTTTAAAGGTATCTCTAATGATGCCAATTCAGCTAGCTATAAGCACTTCAACTTATCTTTAGGGAGATCTACTATGGAGAGAATGTCAACCTAAATCTCATGGAAGAGGGTGATGAATCTACTTACATCTGTCATGATCATAACGAAGGTCTAATTGTTAGTTGAGTGCAACTTAATTGTATCAATTTGGGATATGTTTAATCTGTAATCTATAGAGTAATGGAAACATTTACTATGTTGTCCAAAATATTAAGTATGTGCTTTCAAAATGTGCATTTGCATGCAATGCCAGACGACCTTTGTTACGTATAAAGAAAGAATCATCCAAATCCACTGTAATAAAAAACTTAGATAGAAAAAAGATATGGAAATAGCCAAAGCAAAAAAAGATTAACAAGGATTAGTAAGGATATAAAAAATGATATAGTAATAATCCTCTTAACATTTAGATAATGAAACAATGTAATAACAAAATAGTGAAAAACATATCACTGTAAGGTCTAGCGTTGAACCAGCAGTGATACCACACATCACTGCTAGTTCACTTATAGAACCGACAGTGATACAGAGCTAGACCCGACAGTGATACTGTTCATATATATTGGCACATCTCCCAAACCCAAATCTTCCACCACTTCCCCGCTGGTGACCCTGTGCCCTCTCCAATGCAAATGACCCTGCACCCTCTGTACTCGGCGAGCCCACACCTTCCTTGATGCCAGCGACCCCACAACCTTCCCCACTCGGCAACCCTAGCGACCCCGCACCCTCCTCGACACCGGCAACCCTTGACCTCCCCTACTCGGTGACCCCACGCCCTCCCCAACCCCGATCTCATGGTGAGCTCCCGCCGTCTCCCCTCCTTGGCTACCTCCCCTCACCCACGTGGCGCCCTGGTCACCACTCCTCCCACGCCTACTACTTCCCTACCTCCATGCGCCGGCACTAGGCCTGATCATACACCGGGCTAAGCCGGCCCCGCCCGGCAAAAATTTTTACACGTCGGGCCTGAGCCCGGGCCCGAAAGCCCGGCCAAAAGCCTGAAGCCCGAAGCCCGACTTTGTACTGATTTTTAAATTTGGACAAGCCGAGCTTAGCTTTGAATTTAGCCCGGGCTTGGTTTTTAAATCTGAGCCTAGCCCAGCAGGCAAGCCAACCTAGAAAAATCGAGTGGTCGGCCGGGTGATGGGCAGTGCCCATGAACAGTCTAGCTAGCACCCTCTCCGCATGTTGTTTCCCTCCCGTCGCTGCACCACTACCACCACTCCCTGCGAGCTGCCCTGCCGCCACACCACCCTGCGTGGCGTCACCCCTTCCGGTGCCTGACCTCCCTTCCTGTGAGTCAATGTACATCCAGATTCAATGTGTTGGATGTGTGTTCATGTTTTATCAAAGTGTTCATGTTCTTGTGGATTAAATTTATTCATCCTGATTATGGTGCTTTAGGATTTGTTATATTTCAGTGTTTTTACTTATCTATGATGGATGTTTGCAGGTACATAGATTTTGGGCATAGGAAGCATACATAGATGCAAGATCACAGCGAGCCTGCTTAAAATACTTCGGTGGGTAACTACTTCGACGCCTCCACTCTGCGAAAAAAATAATACTAAGATCTTTCACAATTGTTAAGCAGTATACCATAGCGCAGTGAGGAAGAATGGGATCTCAGACAACTCGGTCCCCAACACCGACGCAGGAGGATCCAAACTCGGCTGATGAACAAACAAGAAGCGGTAGCCCTAGTGCGTACCTCAACTCGGACCAACCTGAAGCCAATGTCGGTGAGGTTTTGGAGGGTCAGACAAATGCATCAACATACCACTGTGCATGGCTGAGGTCTAGTGGTCTACAATCTGTGTGGGTTCTATGTTTGCAAGTTCATGCATTCACTAGAGAAAAGTCACCAACGATGATGCTGAGGTATGTTTTCGTATAAAGCACATGGTTGCATAAATCCCATATTTTCAATGATTAATTGCTTTAATTCTTTTTATGACAGCGTATGAAGCAGCACACAAGTACACTACCGATCTATCAAATCTTAGAAATTGCAGAACAACTTGTTGGGTTTATCCTTAGTGAAGTTATCAATCCAAGGGCGAGTTTTATGGTTCATCATGGCTAGTTGGTAGAAAGACAAAGGCCCAATTGCCTATTAGAAAGACAAAGGCCCAATTGCCTATAGTCGAAACATTGAACAATTCAATACAAACTTCATGTCCATGAATGTACTTGTAATAAATGTTACTCAATGCTTGCTAATTGGCTTTAGATTGTTCAATTATTTAGTTTATTAATACATGGGTATGCTTTTATCATTGACTATATTTTATATTACAAGGGTTGAGGAGTGGGGAGGGAGGCGGTCAAAAGGGGTAAGTGAGGAGAGGGGGAAGGGAGGCAACGGGGCGGTGGAGAGAAGGGAGGGAGGAGGCCGTGGGGGGAGGGAGGAGGCGGAGGTGGCAAGGGGGAGGGAGGCGGTTGTCGGAGGGAATATATATCACTTCTGGTTCGGGGCACGAACCAACACTGAAAATGTTAATATCACTGCTAGTTCTTGCCCCGAACTGGCATTGATACTTAAATCGCTGTCGGTTCTGTAACCGGCAGTGATAATGTTGGTCATCACTGCCGCTTATTCACTGCCAGTTTTGAAACTGACGCTGAAGCTAGTTCCGAGCCAGCAGTGAAAGGGTACTCTGTAGTACTGTATCTTTGTTTTTTGTTGTACTTCTAACCCGATTTTCACTATTTACAACTCTTTTATTGTACTTCTTACCTGATTTTACTATTCACAACCCTATTTTCTATGGTAATAGGGCTAGTAACAGGAAAGAAATATGGCCAACATTAAACATGTCTTAAGGCCATGCGCAACACTGACCCTATTTTCTGGTACTATATTTTAATCCCTACATGTCTCTTTCTCCTTTTTTATTCACAAGGCTATTTTCACTATTTATGACTATTTTTACAGTAATAAAGTTAGATATAGGATCACCATTAAATATGTGTTAAAATGTGAACAGACAGGTAGGCAACAACCCCAAGCGTCGCCACTCTACCAAAAAAGTGCATCAGAGCATGTACAATGCTCTACGTCAGCCATTTATAAGCCTTGGCATGTAGGATAAAAAATGATGTAGATGAGAGAAAGCGTGCATAGAGAATTGGGCCGTCTATAAATCTACAGTCGACTATAGCACGGGAATTAAGTCGACTATAGCACGGGAACTAAGATATCTTGTGTGTGTGGAGAGAATCTATCTACACATAAATGAGTTATCTATACCATTGTATGACCTGTCTATATACTTGTCTATAGATGATATGGCAAGTTATTGTAGACAGCTGTTGCCTGTTTCATTGTACATACTCTCAAATGCTATCACTCCAACAGATCAGTGTGGTGGAATGAACCAGAGGAGTATTCTGCTGCACGGAAAACAAGGAACATTTTGCTTTGCTCCAGACAGTGAAGCAGCATCCGATGCTCTCATCGAGTCATCGCAACCGATAAAGACAAAAGGAGGCCATCGATAATGACCTCTCGGATTAAAGCGCCAAAGTAAACCTAGGCTCTGTTTTTTTTGGACGGTTGCAGTTGTGTTTGTGGTTAAGCTGAAAATTTGTTATTTTCGTACAAACCAAACGCTTTGGCATTTCGTAACCAATTTTTGTAGATCTTACTATTTCTTCAACTAGCTCTCAAAACCATTTTTTCTATAATTTTTTGATCCTTCGGATGTCCTTATCGAGGTATAAATTTCCAGCTTAAACGTAAACGCAACCGCAACCGCTAAAAAAAACAGAGCCCTAGCTGCATTTGTATCCTCGGATACTCTGCTTTTGATTGCGTGCGTGCCTCCATCCCGACATCGTAACTTGAGAGAGGATTTGTATCCTCGGACTTTGCACTTCTCTGCTGTGCGTGCGTGCCTCCATCCCAGCATGTAACTTGAGATAGGATTTGTATCTTTTGACTTTGCACTTTTCTGCTGTGCCACCGACGTTCACCTCACATGTCCTTGTAGTTCTGATAATCTCTGATGACTTTTTGCGCGATGGAAACAATATTGTTCGATATTCTTGTTTGCTCTGATGTCGATGCTAACGTTTTGCTACCGTATCGATGATACAGTCTCTGCCGTTTTAGACACAGGTCACTGGCTTTGCTACTGCAACGTCAGAGGATACGCGTCCCTTGAGAGGGTGGATTAAATTTGCTAAGAGCATCTCGAATGATATAGTCAACCACTAATTATAAAAAATAGATATGTTATTTATCAATTGCAAATAGACAACCTCTCTGATGAATCAGCTATGACACAGTCTATAAAATCATATGGGTTCATATGTAATAGAGAGCTTACATCTTAGAATTTGTTATAGACTGATAAATAGTCTTTATCTCTATATTACACATAAGCAAATGCCGAGTTGGTATCTTTATAGCTAGCTTACTAAGCATCGTTGGAGATGCTTTAAAGGTATCTCTAATGATGCCAATTCAGCTAGCTATAAGCACTTCAACTTATCTTTTTACTTATATGCAGGAGAGAGATTAGCTCTGAATTAGTACACAACCGATTACAAGATTTATGCATACTATTACATATGAGCCCATATTAATTTTAGAGACTATGTTGTATCTAGTCTACTGGAGATGTTGTCTATTTGCTATTTATAGATGACATGTTCGTTTTAATTTAGTGATTGACTCGATCGATGGAGATGATCTAAAGTAAAGCTAATTATAGTGGCTAAAGTAAAGCTAGTCGAGCTATTCAATCACAACACACTGTCGTTTCAATCGCACCAGTGTCCAACCTCACAAACCAAAGCTTGAGAGCGTGGAGAGCCAGCTAGCATGGAGGCGACGGCGGTGAGCGTCGGCAAGGCCGTGCTGGATGGCGCGCTCGACTACGCCAAATCCACGGCGGTGGAGGAGGTCGCGCTGCAGCTCGACATCGACGACGACGTGTCTTTCATCACCGACGAGCTGGAGATGATGCAGTCGTTCCTGATGACGGCCGACGAGGAGCAGGGCCAGAACAAGGTGCTCACTACCTGGGTGAAGCAGGTCCGCGACCTGGCCTACAACGTCGAGGACAGCCTCATGGACTTCGGCCTCCAGTCGGAGCTGGAGAAGGCTTCCTCCTGGTGCGTCCCTCCCAACCTGTGCGATCGCCGGCGCATCGCCAAGGAGGTGAAGAAGCTCAAGGCCAAGGTGGAGGAAGTGAGCAGTAGGAACGTGCGCTACCACCTCGTCAGTGGCACGGGCTCCAAGGCTTCTGCCACTGCGGTTGAGCAGGCTCGCGTTGCTGGTGCAGGAGCAATGCCTGGCATCGAAGAAACGGAGAGGCAGAAATCAAAGCTTAGCCTTCAGCAGCTGGTCACCAGTGAGGAGGCTGACCTAAGGGTAATTGCAGTGTGGGGAACAGGTGATAATCATGCAAAGATGTATGAGATCAGGAAGACGTTTGATGACCCAGAGGTGAACTCAAAGTTTGGATGCCGTGCTTGGGTGAGGCTGGTGCTTCCTTTGAATCCGAAAGAGTTCCTCGAGGGTCTTGTGAGGCAGTTCTATGAAAATTCTTCAGAAGAAACTGGCAAGGTGGAAGAAGGAAAAACTGTTGGGGCTAATGTTCTCATGAAGATTGAAAACATGAGGCAAAGTGATACTATTGTTGATGAGTTTAATGCAAAAGTGTGTCGCAGCAACTACCTCATTGTCATTAATGGTCTATCATCAATAGAGGAGTGGGATTACATCAAAACCTACTTCCCTGACAAGAAGAACCAAAGCAGAATCGTTGTGTCCACACAACGAATTGAAATTGCTAGATTGTGCACGTGCAAACCATATGAAGTGTCAGAGCTCATGCAGTTTTCATCTGATCAAACTATTTATCTATTCCACAAGAAGGTAATCTTTGATCAAATATAATTTTCGTTTTAATATTTCCTATTCCACACAATTCCTTATTTACTGTCATATATATCTATTAAATTAGATGCAGTGGATTTTATCAAAATTATTTTATTGTCAAAGTGACCTTCCCATTTTCCACATCGATTATATATCCGTAAAACATGATACTATATTCACATTCTTGGATTAATGGTATATTTTGAAAAGTGAAATCTGCCCTGTAGCCCCCTGATTTCGCAGGGATTCTAATCTTACTTAGCCCCTGGCTTTGCATTTTACTTTCTCAGCTCCTTAAACTTGTCTTTATTTTCATAGTAGCCCCAAGACCGAATGGGCTCCCATTATGTGCTGAGGTGGTGTCTAGGTGTCCGCTAAACGCTTGCTACCACATGTTTGGTAAATAGTGATAAGTGATACCTTAGCCTCCACCTCATCTTCTTCCCCCTTTTATCTTTATATATTAAATGTCTCTCCTCTCTCTGTCTCACTCTCTCTCTACATCTCCCTCCATTGACAATAATGCATGGCCATCTCCTCCATGGCCACGAATGATACGCCCTCCTCTTGCATCGCCATCAGCTAGCACTCCCCCTCCTCCCTGTCTGGCATTGGAACCGCCTTCTCCTCCTTGCTTGTCCACCGCTCATGTTGTTATGGGGAGGTTGCAAGGACGACAGCGCTGCTACTACTACTCTAGGGAGGAGCTAACGAGGAACTCGGGAAGGGAAGGGAAGGAAAGGGCAAGCTGACCGCAAGAAAGGAGGGCTAGATTTGCACCGTCGCTACCCATGGCTAGCCGACCCTCACATCTCTCTCTTAGCTATGGAGGCAACACTAAACCAAAAGTCATCCTATATACTAGAACATTAGTATTGGTTCATGTAGAACCGGCACATATAATAATACTTGTTCCAATTCTTAAGTGGGTGGAAAAAAAATTTATCTGTCCATTTTTAATAAGAATTGACACAGATGTACAGATTATCTCTGTACCAGTTCTTAATACAAATAGGGGTGTGTGTGTGTCTCTAGATTCGTAAACAAAAATGACATAAATGGTTGGGGATTGGCCTATGCCTTTCTTGGGCAGTCTCGTATTCCATCATATGTAGGTGCCTAAGGAGATAATAGCTGCTCGTCGCCACCGGGTAACTTTCCCAGGATGTGAAGGCGGTCCTAAGGAGTTCCACATGCACGGGTACCTTCAACGACCAGGCCCGCACCGGAGAACTACACACTAGAATGGTGCGCTGCCCGAAGGCATTACTTGGGTGGCAAGGTAAGAGGTGCGTGGGCCAGGCCGGACACCGTTGGTAGTTTTCTATATCTATGGAAGCTGGCCGACTCGGATATGATCTTAGGGCGTTATCTATAGCAACCATTATCTTTCCATAGTAATCATCTTAGTATAAATACCCCTATGATCGACATGGGGAGGACGGAGGCTTTTTACCATAAGCAAACATTGTAATCCAATTTCCACATAACAAAGCACTAGACGTAGGGCTATTATCCCAACATCTGGGAGGTCCGAACCAGGATAAACCCCCTTTGTCTTTTTCTCGCATTGATCTACGCCAATATCCCTTCGGCATCTCAGAAGCACCGACGTGACAGAGAAGGGGCTCTCTGGTCCTTCATCTAAGAAATAAGCTCGGCGAGGAGCCTTGTTTCTAATCACCGACAGCAGGCGCCGTCCGTGGGGACAGTAAGTCCTTTATCACGGAAATCCTCTAAGATGCCGAATCACAAGACATGTGCAACCTTTGTGACTTCGATGACGTTGATGATCACGAAGGTCTCTACTCAGAGTATGTTCCCGAGCCAGTCCTTGAGCAATGCCAAGGAAACCCGCTAGGGGATACCCCCGATGGATCCGAGGAAGATGACCATAGGCTCTATCATAGGCTTGACATCCTGGAGTGGGGTGACACGTCCATAGGAGATACCATGATGACCCCCTCAAGCCCTATCGGCTCCCGCGATGTCAACATGGCCAACGCGGAGGCCGATGATGGGTGCGAGAGGGATCGGGACTCGGGTGAGGACCGAAGATGCCAGGAAGATGATGCCTGGTGACGCTGGGATGAGGCCATGAACAAGACTCTGGCCTAGGTACGGGACAGGAGCCGAAGGGCAGCATGTGCCCGGCCAAGGTCCCCCCGCTGGCGTGGATCTCTTAGATCTTCACACCAGACTCCCCTGAGGAATCGGGAGGACTCTAGACGCTCTGACGATCCAATACTGGAAAGTTGGAAGCACCTATGGGCACTGGCAACCATGTCCGGCAATTCAAGGACAACCCGGGCAATGGGGGCCTGCCCGCGATGGGTGTCGTAGTGGTCAAGAATCTCGAACAACTCGCTGCCGAGTTTGATCGAGCTAGGTCGCGCGATACCCGTCACAGCCGGAGCAATTTGAGGAATTGTAGCTCGAACTCTCAGGGTCACGGTACCCCGCCCAAAGACGTCCGCCATCGCTTAGACAATCACACAGAATCCCGGAGGCATGCCCGAGCAATCCCAAATCGAGATGAGCGTGGCGGGATGTCCCGGCGTGAGTATCGCGATGCAGCTACGTCTGGCGGCTCCTCCCATCCAAACCGAGCATATGTATTTTCACGTCTCGGACCCTACCGCGGTCAGCAACCCTGGGATGATCGGGCCGGATGAGACCATCGTCCTGAACGGCCCCAGGCCTCGGGAGAACGACATCCGGGCTATGGATGTAAGGCTTTCTCAAACCATCTTCGGACAGTTGTTTGGCAGAGCAAGTTCAAGCCCAGACACTTGGAGAGATTCAATAGGACGTAAAACCCCGAAGAATTCATCTCCGTATACGCCACCACCATCTTAGCTGCTAGCCAACTACCTCCCCACAGTGCTGGAAGGCCCTGCCCGAACTTGGCTGTTTAATAGCGTGAGGGGTCGATTCATAGTTGGGATGTGATGCTATCCGGAGCAACTTCCAAAGCTATATGAGCACCCGAGCAGGGAGGACGACCTGAATAGGTTGGTGCAGATGGACAGAGAGTCTCTATGCCAGTTCGTTCAGCGTTTTATCAAGGTCCGTAATACCATCCCCAATGTCTCAGATGACGTGGTTCTTCGAGCATTCAAACAGGGGGTGAGAGATGTTCGGTTCACCCAAGACCTAGAGATTAACGCACACTTGAATGCAAATGAACTCCTAAGGGTGGCCGATCGCTATGCCAATGCAGCTGAGGCTGTAAGCTAGAACCAAATGCTCGATCAGGGCAAGATTCCGCCACAGCCCGGTGTTCAATCCAAGGAGAAGAAGAAATCAGCCTCCAAAGATAAGAAAAACAAAAAAAAGAAGGTGAATGCCCCAACTTTGTTGCTGCGGTTGATCGGGAACCCACGCTCCGGAATGATCGGAAGAAGCAAAACTACCTAAACAAAGGCAAGGCCGGGCACCGCAACGTCACGATGATGATGGGGAGAAACCCAAAGGAGCTAAGTTTTGCTTGCTTGACTAAGTCCATGGGCGTGGCCTTCGAAATTGCCGTACATGGTTAAGCTGCATGGACGACTTCTATAGCGGCAAGGGTCCAATGCCCACGCTGCATGAGGAGGGCGAAGCTAGTAAGGGCAAACGCCCCGCCAGGGACGATGACGCTTTGGAAGATAATCCTAAGGTTGATCATGATGTCTCGGTAATATTCGGGGGCTCTTCGGCCTACACCTCTTGGCACGACCTAAAGGAAGCGGCTAGAGAGGTACACCATATAGAGACCGGGAAGTCACAACTCGGGTAGCTTAAGTGGACCAGAGTCCCCCTAACTTTCTCCAAGGATGATTATCCGCTCGGGATGACCAATCCGTATAGGCTACCGATCATAGTCTCCCAGACCATCAGCAATTCGACAGTCGGAAGGGTTTTGATCGAGGGCGGCAGTGCCTTGGACTTGATTTCTGCGAATGTGCTGGACAAGATGCAAATTCCTCGCTCCAAGATAAAGAGCATCGCAATCCCCTTCCATGGGATCGTTCTCGGTCAATCGGTTAGGCCCTTAGGCTAGATCGTGTTGCCCGTTACTTTTGGCGAGCCGACCAACTTCAGGATTGAATTGATCACCTTTGATGTGGTCGACATACCTTCGCTGTACAACGCGATACTTGGCCGGCCAGCGCTCAGCAAATTCATGGCTGCCACGCACTATGCTTACCAATGCGGGAAGGTTCCGATCCCCAAAGGGGTCATAACGGTGAAGGGTAGCCACAAGGCGGAGCTAAATTGCGACAAGCGTCCTTTGGCCTAGTCGGGCAACTGCCCAAGCGTGGCCCAGAACAAAAACCAAAGAAGTCTGCCCGGTTCAAAGCTGCCCGCCAGCTTGGAGGAGAAACCAAGGCGGTTCCTCTCTTCGAGGAGGACCCAACCAAGGTGGTCCATTTGGGGTATACTCTAGATCCCAAATAGGAACTCGAGCTCATTGCCTTCCTCCGGGCGTAGGCAGATGTGTTTGCTTGGGAACCATCCAACATTCCCAGAGTCCTAAGGGAGGTAATCGAGTATAGGCTAGCGGTTCAGCCTAACAAAAGGCCCGTCCAACAGAAACTTCGCCTGTTTTCTAACTTCAAACTTGACATTATCAGGGAGCAACTCGACAAACTCTTCAAAGTCGGCTTCATCCGAGAAGTGGAGCACACCAAGTGGCTAGCCAACCCTGTCGTTATTACGAATAAAGGAGGAAAGTGGAGGATGCTTGTCGATCACACCGGCCTCAACACGGCCTGCCCGAAAGACAATTTCCCGCTGGTCCGCATAGACCAGTTGGTCGATGCAACCGTGGAGTCCAAGCTCATGAGTTTTCTGGATGCTTACTCCGGCTATCACCAAATAAGCATCTCCCACAGGATGAAGAGAAAACTACCTTCGTCACCCTGTTCGGCACTTTCTGCTACACGACCATGTCATTCGGTCTTAGAAATACGGGTGCCATGTTCTAATGACTCATGCAGAAGACATTCCCCGACCAGATCGGACGAAACCTAGAGGTGTACGTGGACGATATAGTTGTGAAAAGCATAGAAGAGTCAACTCATGTACAAGATCTTGAGGAAACCTTCTATAAGCTAAATAAACATCGAATAAAGCTCAACCCTGAGAAGTGTACCTTCGGTGTTCATTCGAGCAAGTTGCTCGGTTACATGATTGGTTCCTTAGGCATTGGTGCTAATCTTGAAAAGATAGAAGCCGTCGAGAATTTAAGGCCGCCCACTAACGTAAAAGAAGTCCAAGCCCTAACCAGAAGAATGGCAGCACTGAGCCGCTTTATTTCCCTGTTAGGTGAGCGCAGGTTTCCCTTCTTCAAGGCTCTACGGAAACACGACGGATTCGAATGGACAGAGGAGGCTAACAAGTCCTTCGAGGACCTAAAGCGATACCTGTCCAACCCGCTGGTCTTGACGATGCCAAAGACCGGGGAAGTGCTGCTGCTATACCCAGTGGCTACCCCCTAGGTCGTGAGTGTGGTCTTGACCGTTGAAGGGAAGGCACCCAACGACAAATTTACTACGTGAACGAGGTGCTCCACGGGCCCAAGGAACGTTACCCTATGGCTCAAAAACTCTTATACGCCTTGCTCATGTCCTCCAGGAAATTAAAACATTATTTCCAAGCACATCAGATCATAGTCCCCACTACATTCCCGCTCGGGGACATCCTAAGGAATCAGGAGGCCACTGGCCGGATAGCCAAATGGGCATTGGAGCTGATGGAGTTCGATATCCAGTTCACTGCCCGGACAGCTATCAAGTCCTAGATTTTGGCCGACTTCCTGGTCGAATGGACCAATCCAGACCCTTCAAGTCCGGACAAGGTTGAGATCCTAGATGACAGGTGGACTATGTACTTCAATGGCTCTCGCTCCTTTGAGAGCTCGGGGCTGGAGTTGTGCTCGTCTCCCTCACTGGAGAACAACTCCAGTACGCAATTTCCCTGCACTTCCCCGGCGACTAACAACGCCGCAGAGTATGAGGCCCTGTTGGCCAGGCTCCGAGCATGCAAATCGCTCGGCGCCCAGCGGCTAACGGTGAAAGGGGATTCACAGTTAGTCATCAACCAAGTAAACAATGAGTTTACTGTTCCAATGACTCAATGGTGCGTTACTTGGTTGAAGTGAGGAAGCTCGAGAAGTACTTCAGGAACTTCGAGGTACTTTATGTGCCTAGGAAGCATAATACCCTGGCCGACCAACTATCCAAGTTTGGGTCCTCACAACTATCTGCTCCGGCAGGAGTGCTCATCGAGCACTTATAGGAGCCTTCGATAGCATCTCCGGACCAAGCACTAGAGATGGGAGGTAACGTCTCCATTCTCGAGCAGTGGGCTGACTAGATAACACCATTTGTTCAGTACCTAGCCTACACGACACTGCCCGAGGACGAGGCCGAGCGTTCCTAGTTAACAAGACGAGCCTCCACATACAGGTTAGTAGGGGGAGTCCTTTACTGCGAAGGTGCATTGGGAATCCTGTCAAAATGCATCTCAGGGATCATGGTGTGTATTTTCTAAAGAATCTTAACGAAGGACTTTATGGGGCACAATTGTCCTATCGGACATTTGTAGGAAAAGCCTTTCGGATGGGCTACTACTGGCCCACGGCATTGGCAGATGCTCAGGACATCGTGACCAAGTGCAAAGCCTTCCAATTTCATGCCTGAAAGAGTCACTAACCCGCCGAAGCCCTACAAACAATACCCATTACCTGGCCATACTCATCTTTGGGGTTGGACATCCTAGGTCCTTTTCCCCAGGGATGAAAGGGCAACAAGTTTCTTCTTGTGGCAATAGACATGTTCACCAAGTGGATGAGAGGTAGAACCTATGTCCATGATCACGGCTCAGGCTGCTACCAAGTTCTTCCGCAACAACGTGGTTACCCGGTTCGGAATACCCAACTGGTTGATCACGGACAACAGGACCCAGTTCACCAATGAACGGTTCCAAGAGTACTGCGAGGAGATAGGAACCTCGGTCTGCTTCGCTTCTGTAGCTCATCCGCATAGCAATGGAGTGGCCAAAAGAGCCAACGGACAAATCGTCTAAGGAATCAAGAAGCGGGTCTTCAATGACTTAGCACGGGCCGGACAGTCATGGGTCGACGAGCTCCCCTCCATTCTTTGGTCAATCCGCACCATGAGCAGCCGAGCAACGGGCAAAACCCCTTTCTAGCTGGTATACGGTGCAGAAGCCATGCTGCCCGTAGAGATCACTTTAGGCTCTGTACAAGTCGATTTGGTCAATGATCCCGACCAAGAGCCAGAAAAGCTACTCGACCTAGAACTCCTTGAAGGCCAACGCGAGCAAGCCTTGATTCGCTTGGCTGCCTACCTGCAGACTCTATGCAGGCATGCGGCTAAGAAGGTGCGGCCAAGGGAACTGAAAGTTGGCGATTTGGTCCTGCGGCGAGTTCAAGATCAATCGAAGACCAGCAAGTTAACACCTCGATGGGAGGGACCGTTGACAATCATCGCCTCAACACGCCCGGGGGCTATGCGCTTGGCCATGGAGAATGATCGGGAGCTGACCAACACGTGGAATATTGACATGCTTCGTAAGTTCCACGTGTAGGATCGCTTTTCCTTTTCTCTGTAGTTTTTGCGTTGTTTTTGCATTAAAACCTGCTGCTCGGGCAATCTAGTTTGTTACCATAGGCTCTTTGAATGTATTTGGGGGCAATAGCTCTTCGTTGTACCCATTCCCCTCAGGCCTTATTTGGCTAATAAATCGGTTGCCCGAGCATCTCGCTCCCTTGTGTTCCTAGCTCTAGCCCGTGTGCGATAACGTTCATGCTGCCTACACTTAAGATGCATAAACGTCCAACTCTTACCACTCGAGAAACATGCTCCGGTAAGCCAATTCTCATCGCACAGGCACTTCTCTTGTTGGCCTAGAGGCACATTTGGCTTTATGCGTTCCTAAGGGGACTGGCGCTTTCGAACTTAGCTATCGCACGTCTTTCTTAAGTCCTGCACACCTGCCGGGCTCGCAATCTAGGTGCCCGAACAAGTACGCCGCGTGGGCTGATAGGGACGACTTGTGCGATTGCCCGCATTTCGAAAATTTCGTTCTCTTTTGTTCGTTCTCTATGCAGGTTTCTTCCATGGGTACCCAGACAAGTAGATTAGTGAAAATCATTCATTTCATTCATAAGGAATGTACAAGAGAGGGTTACATAGATGTCTATCCGTATGAATCCTCATAGCCGGGGAGTTTTTCCCTTAGGCTATCTAGTTCATTCTCGAGCTCTAAGACCTTGATCTGCGCCGTGCGTGCCTTGGCCGCCTCCTCACGCAGTCTCTTGGTCTCTTCCTGGATCTTCTTAGGCCGCCCGGTCAGCTCTTCGACCTTTGTCGAAGTGCTTCGGTTTCCCCTTGGCCTTGCTCTAGGGAAGACACCTTTGCCTCTAGGGCTTCGACCTTGCTGCGCTCCTTGATGAGCAGCGCCTTTATCGGCTCGGCCTCCTTGGCCGATAGTTCGAGGCTGGCCCACAGAGCAGATGCCTCCTCCTGGGAAGATGCGGTTTCTACCTGAGCTTGGGCGAGCTCCTCGTCCTTAAGCTTTTCAACCTCGATGAATTCCTCCTCGTGGAGGAAGACGTTGCTCACCTAGCACATCGTCTCATCCACGGCCTGCAAGTAAGAAAAGACAGGATTAGTCCCTTGCGTGTAAGTGCCCGGCCCAAGCATGGTCGGAGGATAGAATACTTTACCTCTTGGAAGTGTTTCTCTGCACGTGCTCGGAGGATGTCCATCCCTCCTGCTTCCCACCACTTGACATAGTCAGAGTGGAACCGGGTAGCCCCGGCTTCTCAAAGCTGTCTCCAGAGCTCCTGGAAGCGCCACTCGGATGGGTCCCCTAGGAAGTCTCCTCTCGGAGGGGGACCATCCCGGGCCGGAACAGCCCGGGAGTCCAGGACTTGGACGTCATCGTCCTCCTCCTGGGGTGATCTCCTTCCCTTTTCCCAGGAGGCTTGGCCATCCGGAGATGGGGGCACCTTCTCAACTCCCGCGCCTAGGCTTTGCCTTGTGGGCGCGGGAGGAAGATCCTCCCCTTTCCGAGCAGTCGCTGCGCCTGGAGACTGGTCTCCCCTGACACTATCTATGGGCAGCACCGGGAGTTTCTCCTCAGATGCCCGGGCATCTTCTGTGCCTGGTGAAGAGGCTTCCTTAATATCCCCCGTGGGTAACACTGAGACTGCTCTCCGGTCCCCCGAGCAGCTTCTTCCCTCGGGGGCTTGACGTCTTCACTTGGGGAGGTGGCGATCCCAGGGGCGGGCAGGCCTAACCCGGATTCTTGCCCACCAACTAGGGGGAGCAAGTCCCTCGGTTCAAGGAATTTGACCAGGGTGTCAGGCAACTCCTCTCGCTCGAGCTCCATAGGGGTGCACGGCGCATCTTCAGGTGGTGGTGGAGTGGTCGCCTGCACTCTTTCCTCGGTCCTTGCCTCCTCCTCCTCGACAGGTTCCTCGAGGACCATGTCCGCTGTTTCCTCGAATAGTTCTGTCATGGCACGAGCAATGGTTTCGTCAACATAAGGAATCGCCTAGGCACGGAAGTCTGGAAGGTTGAAAGATAAATTAATACTCGACGAAGACACTAAAAGGTTTAGAAGAGTGGTTACCTTCTGAATTTGCCGCAGCGGGCAGCGCTAGGATGCCCTTCCCGAGAGAGGGAGAGGTTGCCCCTTGTGAAGGTTGCACATCGTTGCCGCTGTGCCCATCCACTTCCCGGCGAACATCTCTTGGAGGCCTTTCACTGCAGCCCTCTCCAGGCTGTGTCGTCCGAGGGTCGACATCATCCATGTCGACCTCGATTAGTGTCGCCTGCGCCACGGGCTTGTGCCCGGGCTTCTTCTGTTTCCTTGTTTCCTTGGCCGGGCATCTCTTGGCTTCACTGAACTGCTTGGTGTCCCCGAGGGGGACTGGCCGAGCAGTGCCTCCAACTCCGCCTTCTCCTTTTGGAGTCGGAGCTCCTTCTTGAGCCTCGTCATCTACTCGCGGAGGAGCCGAAGGCACTGTTCTTCCTAAGCCACCTCCGTGAGCTGCAAAATTGTAGCCCAGTGAGCCAGGTTAGCGTCCGAGTATTCTCGGACCCATTGTCTTAATTCTCTTACCTTTACCCGGTCGGTGTACTTAAGATGTCTCTTTTTAGCCGGAGGTTTGACGACGTCTTCCGCCTCCTCCTTGGCCTCTTCCTTGCTCGCGGCCTTGGCGACCGCCTTGGCCGTGGCTGCTTGTCTGCTCGAGCGACGCGGGGACACCCGAGAAGGCTCCCCGATGTCTGCCTAGATGGTGCGTCTCCAGCGCGTCATTTTCTTCTTGCCCCCGTCCTTAAGGACGGCCTCGGGAACCGCTAGCTTGATAGCAGCTCATTCCTGATGAAAAATAGAAGGTCTTAGTGAGGGGAATCCCGCTAAGGATACGATAAAGAGGAAAATTTGGATCGAAGTGGTTCTTGGTTACCTTGTCGTCGTGGTCCAACGCGTTCCGCGGAGCCGCGGAGACCTCCTCCTGGGCCTCCTTACCCCGGGGAGTTCCAAGCAACTCTGCTAGTCACTGGTCCACCTAGGACTCAGCTATTGCTGAAATATCCGAAAGAAAAAAGGTTTAGGCATGGATGGGAGAAAACTGGAACGGGAATACTAGAGTTGATACTTACCTGCGTTGCCTTCCCGGGTGAAGTCTTGCCACCCAGAGATCTCCTAGATGGGGTGCTCCCTTCCTTATAAGGGACACACCTGGTTGGCCAAGTAATCCCAGACGATCACCTCCCTGGAGAGCCCGAGCTTGACCAGCGCGTTGATCTCGCCGATCAACTTCTCCTCTTCGGGCTGGACGTCCGGGCGAGGAATGGGCCCGATCTGGCCTGGGGCATCTCCCCGGTAGATCAGGCTGCTCCCTTGACCTCGCTTGAGGTAGAACCACCATTGGGCCCACCGGGAGATCGAGTCCTTAAGGACGATCTTCGGGTAGGCAAGGTTCACGTTGGGGCGAATCCTGAAGTAGACACAGCGCATTGATGGATCTTGCTTCGCCGGCGGTTGCTTGGGGGAGCCGCGGTGAAGTCCGTAGAATTGAAGGAAGAGGCTCGCCGTTGGAGCCACCCTCAGGAAGCCTTCGCACAGATGGCTGAAGATCGCCATCATGAGCACTGAGTTGGGGTTAATGTTCACCAATTCAATGTCACATTGTGCGAAGAGTGAAGAGACGAATTCGCTCTCCAGCATGCGAAGCCCGTGCACTGAGAAGAGCTCAAAACATATGAGCTCTCCCTCACATGGCACGGGGGAAGTCTCTGTCTCTCCGAGGAGCCGCTAGGTGATTGGATCGATCAACCCTAGTGACTCCATCTCCCTCATCCTCTCCTCGGTGAGCTTTGTTTGCCCAAGGATCCCCATGGCTCAAAGGTGGGCTGTAGGAGCGAAAGAAGGGTGTGGGGAAAGAAGAAGAAGAGAAAAGATCAAAGAGTTAGCATGGGGAGAGCGTGTCGGGACTCGGCTTTGCAAAACCGACCTCTCTGTGTTTTCAGTACTAGTCCGAAGGAATCATATCTAGTACACACGGTGGAAACAGATGATCAAACCGAACGCTTTATTAAATTAAAATAAACATAAGATATTGTGGACTTAATGCCACTTATTACATTATCAGAGTACATTAGCAAGCAGATGAACATTAAACCGCATCGGTGAAGTCCCGTCAAATTGTCACAGGCATCTGACCGAGGGTACACCTCTAGTAGTCTAAATCACCTCCATCGACGTCTCCAGCATACTCAAAAGCAGCTTCACCTGTTTGCAAATCTGAAAAACAACTAAGGAGTATGGATAAACCATACCCAGCAAGCATGTATGCCCTTAATGTATGAATGCAAGGTATCAACAGGAATATGGATATGATTTATTTTGCATAAGAAGCACTTTTAAACAATCCTTCCTATTAGTTATAAAGCAATAGTTTCAAAACAATCTTTAAATTCATTTCTTTACTCATGTTTTCTCAACACTGAAATATACATATGCCTTCTCAGCACGAAACCGAAATGACATTCGCTGTCAACAATACACGAAACCCTGGCAATACATTCCCTGTAATGCACTGCTCGGCATTCGCTGCCTGACAATCCCTGCCCCTATCTACTACAGTAGGTTAATTAAGAAAAGGTGAGATTAACAAGTAGAGCTGCCTAAACCCACTATTAACCCTGAGCACGGCTATCATGATAGTTAACTCCGTAGAGTGTGTACACTTTATCCATGGGACTCACCCGAGAGTGAGACGAAGCCATTATCCCCGGTACATCTAGATTCGAAATTACCCCACTAAGGTTTCGCCCCAAGTCAATTCTCAAAGCCAGAGGTTTCCCTTGTGTGCCAGATGAGTATATGGTGATTGCAAGCCACACTCACACCCCCGTGACAACCCAAATCTAGATTTCCCGAGGTAACGACTAAGGTATTACCATAATTAACACCCATGGTTATACTGTTTTGCCTGATCAGTTCATCCACGATGTTCGGTTCTTATGTCGACCAAGGTGGCTTTCCACAAACCATACAACCACCCTTTAGCCTCCACCTTGAGTCTACTCACGCCATATTGATTTTAGTTAAATTTAACTAAAATCACAAGATAAAGAGTAGATTCTGTCTACCTTGAATTCAAATGATTTTCCATCATAATAATAATAATCATCTAGATTTTCTATCGAAGCAACTAAGCATCTAGTATGAGTAAATTTAAGGATGACTATATAGGAATAAATTAGACTAGGCATCAATGGAAAGATAGTACGCGCTAAGAAATGATTAACATGCCATAGGCATTAACTATAGATAAAACATATAAATTAGTATTAAAGCTAACATGCAGATTTGAAAATCTAGCAATAATATATCAGGACCCGCAAAAAGGAGTCGGATCCCTTCTGTGCCTTACCTATACTGGTCCCTGAATTAAGTAGCTAGTACACACAGATCCCAGAATGTTGGATCACAAACCATCACGAATAATAAAGTTTACATCAGAGTGAGCCATTTGGCAATTACTACAATAGTTTGGCTCGACGGCCTTACAGAGCAGAAGCATAGTTTAACAAAGTTCAACTCCAAATAAATAACTCGTAACAGCCCCACAGGCAAGCTGTAGGTAACGCGTCCTAGATTGACTAATAATATTCATTTTGAACACCTTCGGCAAAGTTGTCCTGCTGTGGTTCTCCATCTTCAGGATAGAAGTCCTGGTCATCGTGACCTGCTCGTTGGAATGAGGAGCCCTGCAAATGAACGCGAGGGCGAGTATATAAAATATACTCAACAAGCCAAATTGAAAATATGTAATGCAGGCTTAACAAGGAAAGGCTGGGATTATTTGCTGAAAGAAAATTTTAAAAAGTTTCTCCTATATTTTTGAAAGCGATACGAAAGAGTTAAGATAATTGAATCATTTGGACCTTCTTATTTCAAAAATTCGGCACCCACCGGCTTAGCCCAAAACCTGGCTATCTCACGGTGCTAACCGTGGTTTTCTCAACATCCTCGTAGCACCAACTGTAGGATAACAACAACCTGTTTAAAAACAAAGAGAGGAGAAAAGAATAAAACTACCATTGTGATCATGCCACTGTCGTCCGCCCTTGACCGCGGGCACGGCTTTCTAGAAAGTTTACACTCTACAGAGTTTGTACGCTTTACCAATGAGAGATGGGTATTTCCTAGGAATCACCCAAAGGAAAATAGACACCACAAAGCCTTTAACCGACCTCCTCCAAGCTCAGGCATTCCCACTAAGGTTTCCACCGCTATGCCAGTCGTTCGGTTGACAGAGGCCCCCTCTTGTGCCATGTAGTCCATGGTCTATCTCCATCTCCTACACCACCCCTTGAAATGCCTAACACTAGGAGTTCGAAGGGTACTCAGCCAAGACCAACCCATACAAAGCACTCATGGTCGTACTGTTGTAATTAGTCTTGACAACCACAAGGTTATGCTCCTTAGAGAAAAGGGTGGCTCCCACACTGACCCAAATCTCGTGCATGTTGCACCCACCTTACAACCATCCACCCAAATCGAGGTTTTTAAAACAGTTAAAACCCCAGGTAGCACCCACTACCATTCTCTAGCAACATGCCCAAATATAATAGCCCCGACTATACCATTTAACTGAATAAACATTAACCGTATAAAGAATATTGACTAGAGCAAGGCTAAACAAAATTTAATTTGTTCTAAACAAGGATGGCAGCAAGAATTAATTAATAACAGTACTAGGGCAGCAAGGGTATGATTAATATTAACAGTAGTTTGGGTTGTTAGCTAACCTAATCAAATAATATTTTTAAATTAACAAAGCATGCAACCTTTGCAATTCTAATAAAACATTTATCAAAATCAGGACAGCAATATGATCAACATTAACTTGCCTTGATCAGCGAACTCCGTGGACTTGACGGCAACATCAAAAGTGGAATCAATTGCAACCGTATCTAGCGCGAGAAAAATGATAATAATCACAATATTGAAAACAACAGAAAATAATATGAATGCACATGCTAATTAAAATTTTCAGTATTAAAGTCCTTATTTTTATGAACATTTAGAAATTTGTTTCATAATTTTTTGATTTATAAATTTAAAGATATAAAAATAACAAGCGTTATGGCTCATATTAAAAATAATAAAATTCCCCTCCGAACCGACCAGCACAGTGCGGCTTGGCACTGTGTGTCCCGGCGCTACACAGAGCGGCGCATGGCCCGGCTCGGCCCCACGTGGCGTTGCGTGCAACCTAGGCGGCGCTGGCTCGCCAACGCGACGCGGCGTGGCGTGGTGATGTGAGGAGGCGGCTGCCAACCGGCGGCGCCTTGCCCAACCCGGCACGCCCTACAAGATGCAGCCAGCACGCGACGCAGCGACACGCCCACGCAGCGATGGCGGCGCGACCACGACGGTGGTGGCGGCGGCGGCTCGCCGGCGACAGTTCCGAAGGCGGCGGTGGACCCCTGCAGGAAGAGCTCGACGCCTAGATCAAGAAGGTTAGGAAAGAGGAGAGGTAAACCTAGCGGTCTCGCCAGAATTTCTCGCTGGAGAGGAAACACCGACGAGGTCTTCGGTGTCGCGATTTGAGCAGCTCAGTCATCGAATCCTGGTGATTCGAAGCAAAACGGATTCGTGAGGAGAATACCAAGGACGTCTAGGGAGGGTTTTGCAAACGGGGCTCACCACAAAGCGTACGAGAGACAGGAGGCCAAAGGTGCAAAAGGGGTCGGTAGGGGGGTTTATATAGTGATGAGGGGGCGTATCCAGAGCATATTCCACTACTTAAACAAGGTAAGAATCCCCTCCATAATGGTGATTGATTGAGATTCAATTTAAGTGGAAATTTGGGTAGCTTCCATATATGTGATGCCTCCTTTAGCAAGAAAGGAAGGAGAGAGATTGATCGAGAGAGGGAGAGAGGGGGTCGGCAGGGGGAGGTGAGGCGCAGGGAGAGGGGAGAGAGAAAGAGAGAGGGAAAAGGAAGGAAGTGGGCCCATGTAGGGTCCACTTGGAAGAGAGAGAGGAAAGGGAAAAGAGAAAACAAGAATTCTATATTCCAAAATATTAAATACATATTTCAAATAATTAAACTGATATTTAAATTATTTAAAGTAAAACAATTTCCTTAATTAATTTATTTAGAATATACTTTACTATACTTATAGATTTTCACATTTAAAATACCTTTAATTTTTTAAGGCTATATTTGAAAGTAACAGAGTCATTTTCAAGGCTTTTTAGATTTTTAAAAATTTTATAAAGATGATTTTTTTTCTCTTTTTGTTGAAAATGAGGATGTTACAAACCTCCCCCTTAAGAGGAATCTTGACCCCGAGAATCGAAAGAACTCGCAAAAAGGTTGGGAAACTCTTCCTTCAGATCTTCTTCCCGCTCCCAGGTGGCCTCCTTCTCGGTGTGGTTGCTCCACTATAGTTTGCAAAGCTTGAGAACCTTGTTCCTGGTCTGGCTAACTGCTTCATCTAGAATCCGCACGGGATACTCTTGGTAAGACAAATTTTCCTGAATGTCTAACTGCTCTAAAGACATTTATTCTTTAGGAACCCTCAGGCACTTCCTCGGTTTGGACACATGGAACACATCGTGTATATCTAATAACTGAGCTGGTAACTCCAACTGATAAGCAACTTCTCCCCTTCTGGCCAAAATCTTGAAAGGACCAATATATCGAGGTGCAAGCTTTCCGCTGACTCGGAAATGACACACACGCTTACTAGGAGAAACCTTTAGATACACAAAATCTCCTTCGGCAAAAACTAAGTCTCTGCGCCGATTGTCAGCATAACTCTTTTGTCGGCTCTGAGCTGTTTTTAGTCGCTGTTGAATTTCTCGGACCTGTTCATCTGCCTCCTTAAGTAAATCTGGTCTGAACACCAAACTCTCACTAGTCTGCTTCCAATAAAGAGGTGTTCTACACTTCTTGCCATACAAGGCCTCAAAAGGTGCCATTTGCAAACTAAACTGATAGCTATTGTTATAAGAAAACTCAACATAAGGCAAATGTTTATCCCAATTCTTGACATTAGCTATGGCGCAAGTTCTGAGCATATCCTCAAGTATTTGATTTGCTCGCTCTGTCTGTCCATCATTCTGAGAGTGATAAGCTGTACTAAAATTAAGATTTGTGCCCATCAGGCTATGTAGTTTCTGCCAGAACTTAGATGTGAACTGGATTCCACTATCGGACATGATCTTTTTGGGAACTCCATGCAAGCAGACTATTCTAGCTAAATATAATTCGGCTAGCTTGTCCCTAGTGTAATTTGTTTTCACAAGAATAAAGTGAGCTGATTTCGATAGCCGATCCACTATAACCCAAATTGAGTCATAGCCGGTTTGAGTTCGGGGAAGTCCTACAATGAAATCCATTCCTATTTCCTCCCATTTCCATTCAGGAATTTTCAGCAGTTGCAGCAATCCTGCTGGTCTTTTGTTCTCTGCTTTAATCTGCTGACAGGTATCGCACAAGGCTACAAACTCGGCAATATGTCTCTGCCAGTCCACCAGTGTGATGCTCGAAGATCAATATACATGTTGGTACTCCCAGCGTGAATAGAGAAAACTGAATCATGAACCTCCTTGAGAATTATTTCTTTTATCTCCTTACGATTTGGTACAAAAATTCTCTTACCAAACCATAAGACGTCTTTCTTGTTGTGGGTGTCACCACACGAACAGAAAACAGGGCTGCCCCCGGTGCGCGATCCCGCGCACCCAAGACAGCTCGGTGAGACTCTCGTGCTCTCACTGGTAACGCTCGTGGATGGAAGGAACACTACGCTTGGGCAAGAAGAATCTGTCTATTATCTGCGTCCCGCTCCCCTTATATAGGGACGGGAGTGTACAGCGCCATGCAATGACGGTTCCTTCTCTTACATACCCCGACCAAGGACCCGCAAGTCATTTCCTCACTACTTTACACTTTTTGCCCCCCACCTGCCCTCACGCAGGGGCATCGGGTTCATCCCGCAACACATTAGCCATACTCTTTACAGCCTTGCCCTCCTAAAAGGGCCTCCACTACGGGTCATATGGGGGATTACACCCAGCAACGATTCTGCACAGATGCGCCTCGACATCCACTCGGGTACCCTGACAAGGCGTCAGGCTTGTCGGCGCGTCCGCCTGCCCGCTTTGTGGCGGGGGCGGGACGCCCCTAGCCCTCCGATCACGTCGCTTTTTCTTGGGTATTTGGATGTTAGCTCCCCGCGAGCTTCCCGGCTTGGGCTTGCTCCTCGTTCTGTTCCCACTGCCCGCTTAGCCCAGCAGCCTCCGCCTGCCCCACACGCTTGCGCCTTCATTGCTCGTGCTCAGCTTCACCGAGCCTTGTACGGGCTCTGCCCCGCCGTTCCCCTCCTCCGCACTCCCTACCTTAGCGTGCTCCGGTCGCCCTGAAAAAATAGAGGAGGAGGGCGGAGGTACGGCGAGGGCGAACCCTGCCTTCGCTCCCAAGTCTGAGGGGGTACCTATCTCCGACCTACGACAGGAGCCCCTCATGGTTGAGGGCTTGCTCCGCCATGCCCTTGGCCATGCCGTAAATAGGCCTAAGCCTTTATACTCCCTCGGGCATGTGGAGCGAGTTTCTCTTTTTACCTGACGGTTGCGCTTCCCAAGATCTTGGGGCGCGTTCGCCACGGCGACGCGCGCCCATTGGCTCATCGCTGAGTCACGTCGCCCTATCCTTTCACATGTCAGTAGCTACTCATTACGGCTCTTGGGGTTCCGCGCCGTTGCGAACTGCCCATTAAACCACAACTCGCACGCCTCCCCCCTTTCGCGGGATTGGTGCCAGGTGTAAACATCGAGGGCCAAAGCCGAACGCGCCTCCCCCTTATAACTAAGGGGTCCTAGGAGTGATGGGTTCCGTTTCTCTTTGCTTTCATCCCCGGCTCCTCTTTTTCGTCTCCCCCCACTCCGCCATGCCTGTGCCCGGCTCGCAGTTCTTTCGCCACCGATGGCCCCCCGCCGCGCGCCGCAAGTGAAGCCGGTCCTGAGTGAGGAGGATCTTTGCCTTATTGTCCTCGGCGTTAGGCGCTCGTCCTCGGGCCGAAGCGACTTGATGCCTGGCGGCGGAGTTCGGCGTTCGCCGCTCTTCCATCGAAGCTACTGGTCGGGAGGAGACGCCCGCCTCGAGCCGACGAGGCGGTGGTGTTTTGCTTTCTTGAGGCGGGCTCGCTTCCCCACCGTCTGTTGGTGGTGGAAGTCTGCGATTCTTGGCGGAGCTCTCGATTGACGCCCAACGCCATTGTCCGCATGGCGGTGTTGGATTGGGCTTTCCGCCCTACCCATGCTGTGCTGACCGGGCGCGCGTTCTCTCTCATCGAGGACGCTTTCTGGCAGCCTAAGCAACAGAAGTCCGGCGACGGGGGCCAACGATCCTGCTTCGGTTCACTGAACTTCCAAACGAAGCGTCCTTTAGTGAAGGAGATCCCCGTCGCCGCCGCCAAGGGGAAATGGGAAGCCGGCTGGATGCAGCGTTGGTATTACCAGGCGCTCGACAATTTGGACTCGCCTCTCCGCACCACCATGGGCCCTGTGCGAGCGATCCGGTCGCCCAACCTGGAGGCGACAGCCGAGGAGGCCGGGCTCCTCGCGTTCCTGAAGGCCCTCCGCTATCAGAGCACCATGCGCGATCTGGCGGAGGAGTTTTGCCTCTGCCGCTTCGAGCCCCTGGCGAGGGAACCCGCCGTCACCTTGCAGTGGTCTGCGAATGGCACACTGACCGTCTACCGGCCCTAAGGGACTCGCAATCTCGGGCGCGGGGCGGCGGAAAGGCGAGCGCGTGGGCTATTGGGCCCCTGCCATCCTGCGGAGTACGAAGCTGCCATGGAGACGGCCGGGGCGGCGCGTAATCCCCGCGTTTCTCAATGGGGGCTTCGTCAGGCTCCTCCGCCCCGGGGCACTGGGGGCTCCCCTCGGCCGAAGAAGCGGGTCCGGGTGATCTCCGCCCGCCCGCTGCAGGCCGTGCCCCCTTCGGACGAGAGCGGCGGCGCGAGCGAGGACGACGATAACTTCGACACCGACGGGGAGGAGGAGGAAGAGGAGGAGGCGGAGGGAGACGAGCGAGGCTCGTCCGTCTCTGCTGCGGCGATGTCCTCTGCTCCGGCAAGTACGAGCGGCCCTTCCCACGGGCCGGCCCGTCCGGGGCGCGTTCCCCCGGGCTCTCCTTCTTGAATATCACCGGGGTGGAGTTCGTGGACCTCGATGATGGCGCGGAGGCGAGTAGCCCCGCCCTGGAGGCGGCGCATGCCCCCTCTACGGAAACCGCCGCCTCCCCAGGAGGCGGAGCGCGAGATCCTTCCGGGGGCGCCACCGGCTCGCGGCCGGAGGGGACGCGCGCCATCTATGCGAGTGCCTCTATCCCTGACACCCCTCCTGGAGACGAAGGTTTGACTCCCGAAACTTTTCCCTTGAGCTCCTTAGGTGGCGTCGATCTTTCTGGGCTTGATCCGAAGGTGCACACAGGGGGAGGGGACATGGAGATGACGGACGCGGCGGCGGCCGCCAGACCTCTGCCCTGGGTCTGACGCTGGCCTCCCGCCCCGCCGAGGTGGGCGGCGCCGGGCTTGGGCCCCCATTGGCTGGCGACGCTCCTCCGGGCCGGACTTCATGGGCGAGGGCTCTTCCTCCGGGCCGCCGGTTATCGGAGCCACGTCGGAGGCTCTGCCAGCTCCTCCGCCGCATCCCCTGGCCTCGACGCGTCCTGATTCTTCGGCCCTTCCTCAGGGCTCCGACAGAATCCGAGGCGATTCGAGGCCTTCCTCGGGGCTCGACACCTCGGGGCTTTCCCCCCTAGACTTCCATAGCCGGGCTACGACGGCCTCGGCGCTGAGGAAGATGCGCGGGGCCTTTTATTCGGAAGCGGAGTCTCGGCGCCTCTTCGGTGGTATCAACGATCACGCGCTGGGTGACGCTGCCACCGTCTTCTTCATGAAGGTTTCCCATCCCTGCTGCTTCCTCCGCGTTCCCCTCCGCGAGGCCTTACCCTAGCTGATGCTGCTTCGCGCTTTGCTCTCTTTCACAGGGTGCCTTTGTAGCCGCGGAGGTGTCTAGACGGGTCCATTTAATAACCCGCAACTACGTCCAAGTGAATAGGGAGCTCGACGAGGCCCGGAAGCGCGCGGAGGAGTCGGACGCGGAGAGGGCCCGCCTAGAGGGGGCCCTGCGATCCTCTACTGAGACACTGGCGAAGGTCCAGGAGGAGCTGAGCCAGAGCCGAGACCTGGCCGCCCGGAACACGGAGCTGGAGGACCTCGTTACCTCCATGAAGACCAGCCTCGCCGCCGTGGAGCAGGCTCGCGTCGTAGCCGAGCGGAACGAGCAGAAGAAAGAGGGCCGCATCGAGGAGTTGAAGGACCTCCTGAAGGTGGCGGAACTTGCCAAGGAAATGCTCAAGAAGGCCGCGGAGGAGCACCCCCGCCAGCTCGCCGCCGCTAAGGGCGAGGCTCAGATGAGCCTTGTCAATGCGCGTCGGCGGAGGGCGCTATGAACCGCCCGAAGCTACTCGAGACCACGACGGGATTCAGGCGACTAACGCCTTCTCCAAGAACTCCTCGCCTCGGGATCGACGATCGAGCGCGCCCTGCGCCCGGCGCGAGGCCATCAAATTTCTCCGAACTCATTGGAGCTCTTGGGGAGCTCTGCCGCCGTCGCCAGCGACCATTGCGCCCGTCTGGGGTCTTTGAAGGCGGCGCAGACTCCTCGGCTATGGGCTGCACACACGTCAGAGCACGCCGGTACTACCTCATGGCCATGGCTCCGGGGTTCTCTGATATCGCGTCGGGGGGGAAGGCTTCTCCCGCCGCAACTCGCTTAGCCTCTCGCTTCATCTCCGACTTTTGGAACCATCATGGCGAGGCAGCGGCGGGGGAGTCCGTGCGGCGAGCCCGAGCGGCGCTGAGCGCTCCGAAGGCCGCGGCTAAGGCGGGCTCGTCCTGCAAATCTAAGGGCAAGGAGAAGCAGCCACCCTCGTAACCTGCATTCCCCCTTCTCTTCGTGTAAACCTTTCATCTGTAATCGGACCTATGTAGTTTATTTGCTGCGCCCCGCGATGCTTGGTCTGCTCTGATATTTTCCTTTCTTTGATTGCTTCGCTCGAATCCCGTGGGCCAAAGAGAGATCCCGCGGTCTTGATATAACGTTCTTACGGCGCCTCGTCTTTTGCCCGCCTATTTATGGTAGCGCGCGTGGCTGTGGTGCGTCTTCGAGCTCCTGGGCCGACGGCGGCTCTTGCGACGCTTCGGTTTTGCTTAACATTTATGATCGTGCGCGTGGCTGCGGCGTTTGGGGCTCCGTGTCCCGTCTTTTCCCAGCAAAGCTCGCTCCGGCTTCCGAGGTCCCTTAATGGCGAGCGGCCGGCTCGGCTGGCCCATATCGCCGTATAAATACATCTTCTCCGGCGTCCCCCGACTGCATCCCCGATCCTGTTCCTAAGTGTGCCGCCATGTCCCAGCTTTCCGGCTTTTCGTTCCTCTCTTCGATCGTTTCACTCCCCGACCTCAGCGACGGCCCGGCGCTGGCCGGAGCTCTCGACGCAAGACTCGCCGCCGAGGTGGGGGCGAGGGGGGGCGTCGTCGGCGACGTGGTCGTCGCAGGCAACGCGGGCCAGCCCGTCGGTCCTGTTCTCCCGGGCGCCGACGCCTTGCACCCATTCATCGTCTCCGACGGAGAGGACGAGGACGCCAATCCTCCGGCGCCGCCGCCCTCTCCTACTAGCTCCGTCGGGAGCAATAGCGTCTTGGGTGGTGGCGGCTTTGCCGCCGGCATGCTTCGCTTCACGGGCGCCGGGCGGGAGGGCCTCATCGACCTTCGAGCGGCCAGCTTAGATGATGTTCTAGGTAGCCCCTAGGGGCTTTTGTATCATTCTACCTTCTCCGAAAGGAATGCCATTGTCTTCGCTCCGGGAGTTGGTGTCAACGGGGTGTTTGCCTTGTGTGCATGTTGCTTGTTTCGAGTGACAACTGCTAAGGTGCGGCTGTAGCGAGGGTAGCGCGTTAGACTTAGCTAACCGCGTTGACACGAGGGAGCGGGTGGGACGTTAGCCCGACCAAGCGCTCGTGGCGGAGGTAGCGCGTTAGACTTAGCCAATCGCGGGTTCGTCGACGCGAGGGTGCGGGTGGGACGTTAGCCCGACCAAGCGCTCGTGGCGGAGGTAGCGCGTTAGACTTAGCCAACCGCGGATTCGTCGACGCGAGGGAGCGGGTGGGACGTTAGCCCGACCAAGCGCTCGTGGTGGAGGTAGCGCGTTAGACTTAGCCAACCGCGGGTTCGTCGACGCGAGAGAGCGGGTGGGACGTTAGCCCGACCAAGCGCTCGTGGCGGAGGTAGCGCGTTAGACTTAGCCAACCGCGGGTTAAATCGACGCGAGGCGGGTGGGGCGTTAGCCCGACCAAGCGCTTCGTGGCGAGGTAGCACGTTAGACTTAGCCAACCGCGGGTTCGCCGACGCGAGGCGGGTGGGGCGTTAGTCTCACCAAGCGCCGTGGCGGAGGTAGCGTTAGACTTAGCCAACCGCAGTTCGTCGACGCGAGGGGGCGGGTGGGACGTTAGCCCGACCAAGCGCTCGTGGCGGAGGTAGCGCGTTAGACTTAGCCAACCGCGGGTTCGCTTTCTTTAGTCGCACCACACTGCATGCACGGGGACAATGAGATTTTACGTGGAAACCCCCGAGGGGGAAGAAACCATGGGTGGGGGCACTAAACGGCCCCCGGTTGTAACTTTTCCATTCATTGATACACGTGTGTACATTTTTTTTTGGGAAGTACATACTAATACTGACATTATGGGTAAAACCTCTTGAGCGCGTCGGAGTTCCAGGTCCTTGGTACGTCTTCGCCCTCCAGGGTGGCGAGCCGGTGTGCCCCCTTCGCTGTGGATTCCTTGATGACGTAGGGGCCTTCCCATGTGGATTCAAGCTTGGCGAACGTCGGGGCTGATCGTTTGAGTACCACGTCCCCTGGTGCCAAGTCTCTTTTCCTGACCTTCTTGTTGAAGGTCTGCGTCGAAGCCTGGGCGTAGGCCTTCATGGTGATTAGGGCTTGTAGTCGCTCCTCCTCTGTTAGGTCGTGCGTGACAGCCGCCATGTCCTGTATCGGGCCCTTGATGATGCGGAGGAATCTGGCCTGAATCTCTGCGGGCGAGACAGCCTCCTCTCCGAAGATCAGCCTGAATGGGGAGAAACCCGTGGGATGGGACGCGAAGGTGCGTGCGGCCCAGAGGACTTTGGGTAGCTCGTCTGGCCATGCGCCCTTCGCTGTGTTATAAAGTCTTTTTTTGATGCCGTCTAGCGCCGTTCGCCTGTGGGTGCCCGACTGACGCGAAGCAGATTTTTGTGCCGATGCCCACGCAATATTCTTGGAACTTTTTGGACTCGAACTGGGTTCCATTGTCCGTGACGATCTCGTAAGGAACCCCGTACCTGCAGACGATTGTCTTCCAGAGGAACTTGGTTTTGGCTTCGGCGGTTATCTTCGCCACTGGCTCCGCTTCAATCCACCGGGAGAAGTAATCGATGGCGACGATTACGAACTGTAGGCTTCCTCGGGCTTTGGCCAGCGGACCAACGATGTCGATCCCCCACTTCGCGAAGGGCCAGATCGGGGGCACCGGGTGTAGTTCGCTAGGCGGGGCTTTCTTCTGCTTAGTCATCCATTGGCAGGCGTGGCAATGCTTGACTAGGTGCTCCGCATCTTGTAGAGCTGTCGGCCAATAGAGGCCCATTTTAAACACCTTGCCCGCGAGGTTCCTAGGGGCTTGGTGTGCTCCGCAGGTCCCTTCATGTGCCTCGCGCAAGGCTTCGATCCCCTCTTCCTGGGATATGCAGCGAAGCCACGGAGCGCAAAGCCCTCCGCGGAACAGGAGCCCCTCGATTATGGCATATTTCTTCGCCCGAGCCTCGAGTCGTTTGGCCTGTGCTTCGTCTTGTGGGAGGGTGCCGTCGAGAAGGTAGCTGTGTATCTCGTCTCGCTAGTCGTTGCTGGCCGCTGGAGTTATGACGTTGACCTGGGAGGCGATGGAGGGGGTCCGGAGCACCTCGAAGAATACGGTCGGGGGTAAAGCACCTCCGAACCCCGCCGCCTTTGCAGCTCGTCAGCCCGCTCGTTCTGCAACCGCGGGATCGCACGTATGGAGAACCCGTCGAATGTTCTTTCCATCGCCCTGATCGCCTCGACGTATTTCTGAAGTTGTTCGTCCTTGACCTGATACTCCTTAGAAACATGTCCTTCGATAAGCTTCGAGTCAGTTTTTACAATGGCGCGCCTAGCGCCCATGGCTTTGGCCTTGTGAAGCCCTAGGAGAAGTGCTTCGTACTCGGCCGTATTGTTTGTCGAACGGAACTCCAGCTTCGCCGCGAACTTGGCTGCTTCTCCACCCGGGGCCGTGATGATGGCCGCTATTCCTGCGCCATGTACCCCCTAGGATCCGTCGGAATTGACGAGCCATACGTCCGCGTCGTCATTGCCGTCGGGTGCCGATGAAGTCCACTCCGCGACGAAGTCGGCCAGGACCTGGCTCTTGATTGCGGTGCGTGGTACGATGGTGAGCTCGAAGGGGGCGAGCTCGACCGCCCACTTGCTGACACGCCCTGAGCTTTGCTTGTTCAATAGCATGGAGCTCAGCGGGTATGCCGTAGGTACCTTGATCCGGTTTCCCTGGAAGTAGTGCCGGAGCTTCCTTGACGCCATCAACAATGCATACGCCAGTTTTTCCATCTCGGTGTAGCGCAGCTTCGGCCCCTGCAGGGCCTCAGAGACAAAGTAGACCGGTTGTCGCCGGGACTTCTTCTCTGAGGATCGGCCGATCATGAGGGCCCGCGGCCAGGTAGAGAAGCAGCTCCTCGCCTTACTTCGGGCTTTGCAGCGTATGTAGTTTCATGAGGCTCCGCTTCAGGTTGTCGAATGCGGCTTGGCATTCGTCTGTCCAGGAAAAGACCTCGCTTGTTCGCAGGGCTCTGAAGAATGGGAGGCTTTGCTCCGCTGACTTGGGAAGGAACCTGCTGAGCGCTGCGAGGCGCCCTGCCAGTCATTGAACGTCCTTGACGCTTTTTGGCGGGGCCATGTCTTCGATAGCTTTAATCTTTTCGGGGTTGGCCTCGATACCCCGCTCGGAGACAAGGAATCCCAGCAATTTTCCTGCTCGCACACCGAAAACACATTTTTCAGGGTTAAGTTTCACGTTTTCTTCCAGTAGGCTGTTGAAGGTTTCGCGCAGGTCGGCGACGTGGTCCTCTTTCTTCACGCTTTTGACGACAATGTCGTCGACGTACGCTTTGATGTTCCGCCCTAGCTGCTTAGCGAAGATTTTGGCGATTAACCTGGCGAAGGTGGCCCCGACGTTTTTTAGGCCAAACGGCATTCGCACAAAACAGTATGTGCCGAAGGGTGTGATGAATGCCATTTTGTCTTCGTCTTCCCTGCGCATGTACACCTGATGGTATCCCGAATACGCATCGAGAAAACTCATCATCTCTGACCCCGAGGTGGAATCGACGAGCTGGTCGATGCGAGGCAGAGGGAAGTCATCCTTCGGGCATGCCTTGTTGAGGTCGGTGAAGTTAATGCACATCCTCCATGCCCCGCTAGACTTTTTAATGAGGACCACATTGGCGAGCCATTCGGTGTGGATGGCCTCGCGTATGATCCCAGCGCGAAGCAACTTCTCCACCTCCGTCTTTGCTGTGTGTTGCCTCTCCGTGGCGAGCTTCCTGAGCTTTTGCTTCTTCGGCTTCGCGTCGGGCCTAATAGCCAGCCCGTGCTCAATCGTAGTTCTCTGCACACCGGGGATGTCCCCCGGGCCCCATGCGAACACATTTTCGTACTCCCGAAGGATTTGCAGCAGTGCTTCCTCCTCTGCGGGGGTAAGGGCGGCGCTAAGGGTGACCGTTTCATCACCATTGGGCTGTAGGGCCACCTTCTTCGTTTCTCCTTGGGGGCGCGGTTTGGGGAGCCACTTGCTGCGTTGTTCGGTGGAAAGACCTTCCTCCGTCGTGTAGACGTTCTTGACCTGAGGGGGCCCTTCTAAATCTATCCTTCGAGCGAGAGCTTGATCCCCCCGGACTGTAATGGTACCACCGGGGGAAGGCATCTTCATGGAAAGGAAACCGTGGTGTACGATGGCCCCGAATGCGGTCAGCGACCCCCGCCCCATTATGGCGTTATACTGGAAGGGTATGTCGACGACATCAAACGAGACGAGGCGAGTGACGCTGGACTGCGGTGTCACGAAGGTTACTTCCAACTCAATTTGCCCGATAGTGCTGACCGGGTTTCCTCCGAAACCTACCAGCGGCACCTCCGATATCTTTAGACGGTCGCGGGGGATCATCATCTGTCTGAAAGCTTCGATGGAGAGGATGTCAGCTGCGCTTCCTCCATCAACCAGCACTCTGTGCACCTCGCAGCCAGCGATCATAGCGGAGACCACCAAGGAGTCTTGATGGGGGAAAATGCACCCCCTGCGCGTCTTCGTCGGTGAACATAATTGGCTCGTGTTCTTGCTGGGGGACGAAAGACGGGTTGACCCCGACGTGGTTGATCTGCCTGGCGTATGCTTTGCGCTGCCTTTTGGAGGGCATGTGCAAGGAGGACCCGTCGGTGATGGTGTTGATGACGCGGTGCATATGATTTATTGCTACGTGCGGCGGGGGTCGCTGGTGTTCCGGGATTGGCGGGGGCGGCGGTGGGAGGGGGAGTACTTCGCCCTCTCTTCTCTTGGCCTCGAAATGCCGGTACCCTTCGATCACCTTGCAATGGGCCGAATCGTGTGTGCCGTTTTCGCCATGGTACTCGCAATGGTACCTTCTCCTGACTGCCTCCTCCCGTTTTGGTGCTGGCCGGTCATTGTCCCGCTTGTCGTGCTAGCGGGGCGGGCTTCACTTCTTATTTGCTCGGTGCTTCCTGTCATCGCTCTCGCCCGTTCATCAATGTAGTGGACCCTTCTTCTCTTGTCTTTTCCTTCGCGCTCTTGGGCACGGGTCCTTCCCTTTCCCCTTGACGTGGGCTCCTTCTCCCGATCCCTCCGGCGGGGGAATTGCTTCGATGATTCATCCCGTGGTTTGTCTTCCCTCCGGGAGTTGTCCTCCTCCGCCCGGGCGTATTCTTTCATCTTGGCAAACAGCTCCTCCACGGTACGGACCTCTTTCCGGGCCAGCCTCTCCGCCAACGGTCCCCTTCGCAGCCCGCATCGCGCAGCGTTGATGATGGTGGTATCGCTGACCCCCCGGATCTGGCACTTGATCTTGGAGAAGCGCTGGAAATAGCTCTTGAGGGATTTCCCCTTCGCGCTGCTTCACAGCGAACAAGTCGCTCTCCTCTTTCATCCCGTCGAAGTTTCCCTGAAAGTTGCTTTCCATTTTGGCGCGAAGCTGGGGCCAGCTTTCGATGGAGCCCGGCTCGAGGGAAGAGTACCATGAGAGGGCGATGCCTTCGAGTGCTAGGAGCAGCCCCTTGGCCTTGATGTCGTCATCTCCTCCCACAGCTTCCACGGCGGTGTCGTACACGCGGAGGAACTCTCTAGGGTCCGCTTTGCCGTTGTACGGCTTGATGGTGGGGAGCTTAAAGTTTCCTGGGGAAGGCCACCTTTTTGCACGGAGCCTGGCGCAAAGGGGGTTGGGGTCGTCGTCGTTCCTGGTTGCCCTTGCGCGTGTCGGGGAGAGTACCTCCTGGTCCGGGCTTTCATCTTGAGACACCGTGAGGCCTTGGTTCGTCTGTCCCTGCAGGCGTTGCACCTCCGCCATCAGCTTTTCGTTTGCCTCCATCAACGCCCGCACGTTGGGGTCGAGGGCTTCTTGCGTACTCCGGGCCCCTCGTTGGGTGGCGGCTCCCTATGTCGCCTGCTTGATGCCTCCACGCGCCCCTATCCGGTGCGGCCGCCGACCGCCTTCGCCACTGCGCCCGATGTTCGGGCGGGCTTGCGAAGTCACCGAACGGCGGTGGGCGGCCTCGAGGATGCCTCGGCGGTGCGGGGCCCGATCCTCCTCGTCTGCGTGACTCGCAGCGATGCGTGTTTGGCTCCTCAGCGATTTCCCTGACTCTCCGCCCGCAGCCCCTGTGGTAGCCCCTTGGGACGTGGTTGCGGTCTTCCTCTTCGGCGGCATGGTTGTCGGCGATTTGTCGAACAGCTTGGGAGCGATGGCTTTCTCTAGCGATCTATCCCCACGGACGGCGCCACTGTTGTCGGTGTCACCCCATGAACAGAAAACAGGGTTGCCCCCGGTGCGTGATCCCGCGCACCCAAGACAGCTCGGTGAGACTCTCATGCTCTCACTGGTAACACTCGTGGATGGAAGGAATACTACGCTTGGGCAAGAAGAATCTGTCTATTATCTGCGTCCCGCTCCCCTTATATAGGGACGGGAGTGTACAGTGCCACGCAATGGCGGTCCCTTCTCTTACATACCCCGACCAAGGACCCGCAAGTCATTTCCTCACTACTTTACACTTTTTGCCCCCCACCTGCCCTCACGCAGGGGCATCGGGGTCATCCCGCAACACATTAGCCATGCTCTTTACAGCCTTGCCCTCCTAAAAGGGCCTCCACTACGGGTCATATGGGGGATTACACCCAGGCAACGGTTACAGACCAGACTGCGCCCCCCTGACATCCACTCGGGTACCTTGACAAGGCGTCAGGCTTGTCGGCGCGTCTCGCCTGCTTCGTCCTGCTGCGAGCGGGGACGCTGGCCCCGCCGCCCTCCGATCACGTATCTTTTTCTTGGGTAGTTGGATGTTAGCTCCCCGCGAGCTTCCCGGGTTGGGCTTGCTCCTCGTTCATTCTCTTTGCCGCTTAGCCAGCAGCAGCCTCCGCCTGCCGCCTGCGCCGCCGCCAACCGCTTGCGCCTTTTGTTGCTCCGTGCTCAGCTTCGCCGAGCCTTGTACGGGCTCCGCCCCGCCGTTCCCCTCCTCCGCACTCCCTACCTTAGCGTGTTCCGGTCGCCCTGAAAAAACAGAGGAGGGGGGCGGAGGTACGGCGGGGGCGAACCCTGCCTTCGCTCACAAGTCCGAGGGGGTACCTATCTCCGGCTTACGACATTTCTCATCCATAGAAAATCGTGGTGCTTTTCCCTCCTTGATCCTTTGCTTTATCTCCAGAACTTCCTTGTCATTTGTTTGGGCTTCTCGAATATGATTTTCTCATGTGGGTTGTAGTTCAAGTGCATTGATGCACCCTTGTTTGACCAATTCCAAATAACTTCTTGAATTCCTCATACAAAGCTGGTTGACTCTCTTGAACTATCAAAGTATTGCAATAGCTCTTCCTACTCCAAGGTGTCAGCTACTACATTTGCCTTTCCAGGATAATAGTGGACTCCTACATCATAGTCCTTTATCAGCTCTAATCATCTTCTTTGCCTCATATTCAGGTCTGGTTGGGTAAAAATATACTTCAAACTCTTGTGATCCATATAAATTGTTGTCGGTTGCTCACAAGATAGTGCCTTCAAATTTTCAAGGCATAAACCACATCAGCTAGTTCCAAATCATGAGTTGGATAATTAACTTCATGGGGTTTAAACTATCTAGAAGCATAAGCCACAACCTTTCGTTTCTGCATGAGCACACAACCCAGCCCTTACTTAGAAGCATCATAATAAATCTCAAAATCCTTATGTATATCTGGCAAAGTGAGAACTGGGGTAGTGGTCAATCTTTTCTTAAGTTCTTGAAAACTATTCTCACAAGCTTGAGTTCATTCAAATTTCTTATCCTTCTTTAGAACCTGAGTGAGTGGTCTGGCAATTCGAGAAAAATATTCAACAAATCTTTGATAATATCCCGCCATTCCAAGGAAACTGCGGACTTTAGTCACCGTCCTTGGCTGCTCCCAATCCAAGACATCCTTAACTTGCCCGGACAACTCCTCCGACTGAAACTATATGACCAAGGAAAGCAATTTCCTTCAACCAAAACTCACATTTGCGGAACTTGGCATATAGTTGATGCTCACGAAGCTTCTCTACTACTAATCTCAAATGTTCAGCATGCTCTTCTTTATTCTTGGAATAAATGAGAATATCATCAATAAAGACGACAACGAACTTGTCCAAATATTCCATGAATACCTTGTTCATCAGGTTCATAAAATAAGCAGGTGCATTAGTCAAACCAAAAGACATGACTGCATACTCGTATAAACCATACCGAGTAGTGAAGACAGTTTTCGTTATATCTTCTTTTCTGATTTTGATTTGAAGATAACTTGATCAAATCAATCTTGAAAAATACAAATGCATCTTTGAGTTGATCAAACAAGTCATCAATCCTTGGTAATAGGTACTTATTCTTAGTTGTCACCTCATTCAGTGATCGATAATCCACACACATTCTTAGGGTCTTATCCTTCTTTTTGACAAAGATGACTGAAGCTCCCCATGGTGATAAACTAGGACGAATGAAACCCTTGGCTTCCAATTCTTCCATTTGTTTCTTCATTTCTGCTAGAAGATTAGCAGATAACCGGTATGGTCTTTAAGCTATAGGAGTAGTTTCAAGAGCTAGATCAATGACAAACTCGACATCACGATCTGGTGGCATGCCTGGCAAATCGTCAAGAAAAACATCTAGGTATTCCCTAACAACTAGAATTGATTCCAATGCCACTCCTTTTAATTGGTTGAGAGTACTTGTAGTCGCTTATTTTCTACCCCTCTCAATAACATGGTGCGGCCTGACGACAGGCTACCCAAGCGCCCTATTCCCCGATCCCGCTCGGCGGATCCCATGTAATTCCTAGGTATTCAGCTGAATACCCATTTCTTTTGCAAAAAGATCAAGTATATATATACACACACACTACTTAAAAGTGGCTTGTGGTAAGTGATGATGAGTGGTAGTCCATTTTTTTAGACCATTCTACCCTTCATCCTTACATTAACTACACACCAACCCCACTACCTCTCTCGTCTATTCAAAATTTGAAATCACCGTCAGTGGAGAGGCAATATTTGAAATCATTCTCGAAATGGGTATTTACTTTATTTTGATCCAATATTTTAAAAATGTAAAAATATAATAAAAACCATGTAAGCCAAGAAAATTGCCTAAAATAAGAAGACAATATTTAATTGCTTGAAAAAACATAATACTTTATAACTAGCAAAATTATTAGGCAATTGACATTGTATATGATAGATTCTAATATTTTTTTTACTATTTATGTTTTCATAGCAACGCACGGACATTCAGCTAGTATATATATGTATATGTATATAATGAGATGAGTCAAATTGATGCATTCTAAGTAACAAAGGCTCACAAATGAGGAAAGGACCCTACCGAACCCAACCACCCAAGCTTAGCCTGTTGCCCTACTCCCTGGCTTGCTCGTCCAGCCTCCATACACACTACCGCCCCCTCTGTGGTTCCGTTCGGCCTAAGGGTATCTCCACCAATGTGTCCAAGCCCTATGTCCCATCATTGTAGCAAACAATGATGGAGCATAGAATAGAAAAAATAGAGTGTAGAAATAGTGATGGGACAATTGTTGGGGAGATAAACAGGGATGGGACAGCCCCATTTGGTGAGGTGGTACGTAAATAGTAATGGAGCAAAAAGCAAATGGGGAAAACCGCTGAAGATGCCCTAAGGGTTGAGGACACTCGAGGCACGACGGCGCGGCACCGGATTCAGCCTCTGTCCGCAGTGCAATGGCGCCCTGTGCTCCCTACAGCCTCCATCTACGACTGCAGCTCCTTCGAGCTTCAGCAGTCGTCAAAGCACAGTAGGAGCAGCTAGCAGTGTGTTCCGTGCAGAGTTCCAAAAATCGATTTTAGACCAAAAATGGGTCCGGCCCGATTTTTGATTTGCCGCGGCAAATCACGAAAAATCGGTTGAAATTTGAGTTTTGAATTTTAAATCAACTGGAGGTTTAAAAAATCAGAAATCGCCTGTTTTTTCGATAAATCGGTTGATTTCTTCGATAACTCGACTGATTTCTTCGATAAATCGTTTGAAAACAAAAAATCGGTATTGAAATTTCAAAATCTCGAGCCAAACTTCGATAAATCGGTCGATTTCTTCGATAAATCGACTGATTTCTTCAATAAATTGAAATCGCTTGTTTTTTCGAGAAATCGGTCGTTTTTATCGATAAATCGACCGATTTCTTCGATAAATCATTTGAAAACAAAAAATCGGCATTGGAATTTCGAAATCTCGAGCCAAACTTCGATAAATCGGTTGATTTCTTCGATAAATCGACCGATTTCTTCGATAAATCGATCCAAACTGATTTTAAATTTTGAATTTAATTTGTGATTTACCGTTATCGATGCGGCCCGATACCTCGATTTGCCGCGGTAAATTGCGGTTTGCCGTCGATAAGTTTAACCTTGGTTCCGTGTGGAAGCGTACATAGGTTAATAGTCCTCAACCACTACTTCTGTAGTCCGGTTACTCCGGTAGTCCTTAGTTGTTGAAAGATAAGTGACTGTATGTATATTTTCGTCAATGAATGTTGTGAAGAATAAGGTCAAAAATAGAATAGGGACCAATATTTGAATGATTGCTTGGTCACATTTCATTATTCACTACTGGAAAATTGACCTTTGATACCGGCCCATCAGTACCGGTTGGATTGGAACCGGTACTGATAGCGGCATTAGTACCGGTTCATTGGCTACAGGGCAGTAGTGAGCTTTTAGTACCGGTTGGAGTCACGAACCGGTACTGATGCTCTCGCATTAGTCCCGATTCCTGATACGAACCAGTACCGAAGGTTACGAACCGGTACTGATGTCTCGTTTCAGGAAAGTTCAAAAAGAATGCATATTCTATCTATATCAGTACGCGATGATAGGTGAGTTGGTTAGAAGGGTGAGGCTAGAGTCACGAGGTTGTGGGTTCAAGTCCCGCTTCTCCTATACATCCTCGATATTTTTAAACATTTCCTAGTACTATTAGTACCAGGTGAGGGAACTGGGACTGATGCTCACTAAAGCCAGTTCCCAACCGGTACTAAAGGTGAGTTCTCTAGTAGTGATTTGTTGGGGAAAGTACGCGGCCCGTAAAAACACGGCCCATTAACTTGCCTCCGGCCAGAAGAAAGTACGCACGAGCTTTATAAGCTCGGGCCCGAGCTTCCATGCTCCGAAGCTCGGGTCACTCGCCTCCCGGGCTTTCGAAGCCCGGGGCTCGGGACCCAAAGCAGACTGCACCATGCTGCGCATAGGCACGCTGCCGGTCCTGCATGTCACCGCGAGTTAAATGCGACCGCAGTACCAATGCAGGCCTGACACAAGCCGCTGGCAGGTTGGTGGCTGGTCATGTCAAACGGTCAGCTTACCATCCGCCCCTATAGAGAAAGACACGTATTGCCGGATTGCGGTCCAAACACCGATCCTGGCGAGATGAGGAAATATGCCCGAATATCCGGCGGGCCTCGTACGTCCGCCACGCCACAGCATGGCAAAGCAGGAGAACACAACTAGTGACTGAAGGACAACCCGGTGCATCACGACGGACCAAGGTCAGACTACAGTGGCCAGAGGCCGCCTATAAAAAGGGGCACAGGCCACAACCACGAAACGGCAACGAAGATAGGCTTAGACAGAGCAGGAGCACCCGGCCGCCATAGAGCAGGAGCACTCGTGTCAGTGTAGGATCTATAGTTCTATGCAGTAGTTCTTCGTTTTCAGGTATTGTAGGAACACACATAGTGCCTTGAGCACTTATTGTACTTGGGCCCAGGCTTCCCAAAGCTCGGTCTCACCCTCTTGTACTCATTTAAGCTCAGTATTAAACGAAGAGTAGACGTAGAGCTGTTATCCAACAGTGGAGGCCTGAATCAGGATAAAAACACCTCATGTTACCTTAGCACGCACACGTCCTTCCATCGGCGGCGCCCAGCCAGCGGCGGGGCCTCGGTCCAGGGGACAGGGCCGCCTTCGGGTCTCGCACACCCCTTCGCCTTGCTCATCGGCTTGCGGAGGCTCGCCTCCCGGTCGCCGACAGCTGACGCCCACCGTGGGGCCCGATTGCGGTCTTCTCCCTTTGATCGAGTCGAGGATGCCTTGTTGTCATATGATGACGACGAGGGCTTAGACCTCAACTTCGATGACTGTGACGATCTCGACGACGTCAACGAGTTGTACGAAAGATGGCAAGCTGCTTTCCTCGCCGAAGCCGAGACGGACAAGATGGAGGTAGTGGCATCGCCTACCTCGGGAGCAGCTGTTCGCCCCCAGCATTGCCCGGCCATGGAGGGACTAGAGGCGCCGTCGCCGATGCCACAGACGGATGGCTCACGCACGTTCATAGCCTTATCCGAAGGAGAGGACCGGTCCTGTGCGCACAATTGGCGCCCCGGCCCGCAAGGGCTGATGGCGGACCAGAGCGCACCCATGGTAGTCGAGGGCGCCGACGGCACCGCTTCCGTGGGTGACACCGACATGTCCCCCTCGCGGGATCCTTCCTCGCGCCACGTCTTCGTGGCGTCAGGCGAAAGGACTCCGTACTAGACGCACGCTGACTTAGGCGAAGAGCACCGCTGGCGCGAGACTGCTCGGAGCCTCTTCTCTGGGTCGGTCGGGCGGACCATGGCGGACATCCGCTGTAGGCCTACTGGCCCAACGCCTGCCACTCGCGCCCTGCGCGCGCCCTCGTCCACCACTACTGTCACCAACCCGGTTCTGCGCAGTCAACACCGGGTTAGGGCGATTGTCCAGGTCACGCGAACTGCGTGGATTTACCATGGCCGACCTAGGCGCTACGGTTGCGGACGGCCTAGAGGAACTTGCCAGGGACCTCGGCGAGCATCTTCAAGCCCGGTCGCGCACCAGCGGCACCTCATGTAAGAAATATGCCTTAGAGGCCAATCATGGAGATGATTGTAATATGTTATGCTTGTATGGTTCCATTAATGATCTCATATTACAGATCATCAAGTACGACTTGGTTGTAAAACTCTGTAATACATAATGACATCATTATAAAAGTTGTCCCTTGATTTTGTTTATTGGCTGGAACACCAATAATAGACATAATATAATCAAGCACATGGGTTGTTGTGATAGTCATGTTTTGCAGACTATGGATATGTGATATCAATACAATCATGTGGATACACATGTAGGAGTACATGGTATCGGATCGACCGCTTTATGAAATACCTTTGAGGATATAATGTGTCATAGGTGATTTCATACAATGATAATGTTTGATCCTCGGACACGAGATCAACACGTTTCCTACATGAGGATGGCATGCTTTGATATTGTCTAAAGTTATTCCAGAATCGGATAACGATAAGGGCTTTACTCGGGTATGTTTTGAATCATGCGAGAGGAAGTGATTGATCAAGATAGGAGTTGTCCTCCTCGTTAAGAGGAAAACGATATCTTGGGCCGCTCGATGAAATAGACTAAAGAATGTGCATGGCCATGCCCGAGCGATCAAGGAGTTGATTGATCGATAAGGTTTAGTCCATTTCAGATAATCGAGTAAAAGGGCTTAACAGCACAAGGATGACACATCTTGATCTTGGGTTAAGTCAATATATCAATAGAGACGAAAGGATCAACATCTGATCATTGAGAGGTTCGTTGGATCGCCGACCTTCATGCAATTTGAGTAGTCGCAATGTTTTGCTAGAAGCCGCTTGCGACTTGTACATCGAAATGAGATTTCGATTTACGGTCAACATTGCATGAACCTACAGGGTCACACACATAGAACAAGGTTTAGGCAGGTTTGTGAAACCTCCACTCGTGACGTATGTTCTCAATGCGATTGAACGAAGTATCTGGATGTTTCCGGAAAGCGGAAAAAACTGTAGCAGTGCTGAAAATACTGTTCCTGCGCAGAAAACACTGTAGCACCGACCTATGAACAGTGCTCGTGTCGGCAGCACTGCAGCAGCCGCCAAATGAACAGTACTCATGCCGGTGCGCTGTAGCAAACCGACTTGCTACAGTAACAGATCTGCTACTGTTGCTACAGTATTTTGTCTGTATATAGATGGTCATGCTTCAAGTAGAAAATGAGAGAAAAAGAGAAAGAAAAGTGAGAAAAAGAAAAAGAGAAGGAAGGAAAGAAAGAAAAGAAAAGGGTGTAAAAGTTACACCTGTTCCAGAGAAAGTCACGAGGGTCATGTAATCCGGTGCTAGCACACCGACACACGAAGCCGAAGGCCTGTTCGTGTGGATACCTGAAGGGCACAGCTACCTTGTTGTGATAGGTCTGACGGGTATCTCTCTGCTGCGATAACCGGGCGTTGAAGGCTACGAGCAAATCCATCTCCGAGGCTTCATCTTGATTCTCCAGGGCCACGGTATGTTTTTATATGCTTTTGTGTGAACTAATCTTGGTTCTAATGCATGCGATGATCTTGGGGAGGGAATGAAATTTTTTTGAAACGCATGGGTCTTACCCTAGACATCATTCCCCAGCACCTCAAGGCGGCGCGGCCAGAGCATCCGGTCGCATCAGCAGGCGTCCACGTCCACGGCGGATGGCGCTCCCCAGCGCACCCTGGGCGGAGTATTTTCCCTCCTCGGGCCGCTTCCGGGCGGAAGGCCCCCTGTTGGTAACAACGGGGCTGCCCCAGGGTGTCCGGCCTTCTTCCGGGCTTTACGCGAGGCTCCTTGGCCCTGAAAGTTCAAACCTGGGAACATCGAGAAGTTCGACGGGAGCAAGAATCCCGACGAACACCTCGCCGTATATACTATCGCCATCTTGGCCGCCGGCGGTAGTGAGGCCGTTATGGTCAACTACTTTCCTACCGTCTTGGAGAGAATGGTCCGAACCTGACTCTTTAACCAGCGCCGAGGTTCTATACGCAGCTGGAAACAGCTGCAAGAAGCACTCCAAACAAACCCATGACCTCAAGCTCGTGGTCTAGAAGATGGGGGAGGGCCTGCAGGACTATATCCATAGGTTCGTCCAGGCGCGCAATACTATTCCGTCAATCTCCGACGAGGCCATGGTCGAGGCCTTCAAGGAGGGGGTACGGAATACCCTCTTCACCGAGGATCTTGAGCTCCATCCGGTCCACACCGCAGCTGATTTATTTCGCTCTGCGGAGGGATACATCAACGTCTCTGAGGATCCTCACCGCTGCCGCCTCGCCGCATCCACCACAAGCCCCTCCCCATCGCCGGTCCTCCGCCTCCCGCCACCCTCCCTCTAAGCTCAGGGGCATAGGGCACCACTCCTCCAAACCCCGACCCCGAACCCTAACCCTAAATGTTGTGCAGCTCCAGCGAGAAGGAAGAAGCAGGTACATCGAATGAAATTTTTGGCAATTTCAGTCGACTGCATTATTAATGCTGGTTTCAACCAAGTCATTTGTGCCCGTAAGATTATCAGTGCCTCTTATTTTATGCCAGATCAAAAACCGGCACTAGTAGTCATTTGGAACCAACATTAATGACCTTCTTTCTAGTAGTGCAAGGAGGCAACAACACGTCACCCTTGGAGGAGAAAGTGATGCACTGGTGGAGCAAGCACCGATTTGTATACACCCAGAGTGAGGCAATGACCCCGCAGAACAACAGGGCTTTTGAAGCTAGGAGGGGGCGAAGCAGCTAGGTTGTCCCTTCGCTGGAAGAAGCAACGCTAAGGATGGATTGACTTGGCAACCAAGGCACTATGGGGGACATGTCATATGTGAGGGGCCCAAGGGGTGTTAGGATAAGCATCACCGGATTCTTGCTAAGGGAGACCACTCTAACCACTTGAGGGCATGAACTTTCCAGGATGCCCTACATTAGTATGGCAGTGAAAGTAATTCTCGTCCGCAGCTCTCTAAGTAAAGGCCTTGAAGACCATGCAACCCTTACCATGTGTCAGCCGGCAAGGACAAGCCCGTCATTTCCTATAAAAGACCAAAACCTCCCGGTTGTAATAGATCTATAAGGATATTCTGGTCCATTTGATGTAAAAAGAGCCTTACCCAACATATAAGAAGGCTAGAATGAAAAAGAGGGTAATGCACATACTTTCCATTTGATGAGACAAGTGTTGAATCCCCCTTTGTGGTTAGTCCTTCGCTCAGCTCGCACACGACTCCCTTGAGTGTGCTAACCAGAGGAGGGACACCGCCACAAACACTTCTTGCAAAGAGTTCCGAACACAAGCATAAATGAAAACATAATTAATGGTTGAATTTTCAGAGAAAATTGACAAAGTAGCGTAATGGTGATATAGTGCCTACAAAAATTGTAGAAATAGCGATCAATGTAGTGACTATATAGTGGTCGTAGTTGTGCTCCTGGAATTTTAATCCTTAGCGATATATTTTAATCTGATAACGTTATAGCGATGCTATTGTACAACTATAATGGGCTATTTAGAACAATAAGTCATATAAATATACCAAAAATCCACAAAAAAAATTTAGTTTTATCAAATATGTAATATATTACATTTGTTCTTTTGGTACTTTTATCAATTAATTATATTTAATTTACATTTTCGAAAGCATTTCACATAGAATATTAGTATTACAAATACTAAAAAATATGTAAATTCAAATGGTTGCATACTTAGCAACACTGTGATTTTATAATGATTTTTGAAATATTTACACAACTTAAAACAATAAGATAAATTTTCATGAATGACATGCAAATCAATAATTTAGAATGGAATGGTGATGTCAATAAGTGATAGCAAAGATAGGATTAAACTCAAGTGCAACTAATATTTGCAATTTTCCTTCTATTTTGTGAAACTTTTCTTATTACAAAATCTATGTTAAATATGTTGGGAATAGCCCCATACAGAATATGAAAGAGGTAGAGTATGATTTACAAGGGTGAGGGACATATCTTGATAAGCTAGGTTTTTGGGATGACCTAAAAGCATGGTTCAAACGCGCTAAAAGTGAAACGGTTTTTCGGTGACAAAACATGTGTTTCGGGTCAAAACCATTACAAACAGCGACCATATTTGCCTCGCACTATCACTACTAGAAAACTGACCTTTCATACCGGCACATCAGTACCGATTGGATTGAAACCGATACTAACAGTGGCAGCAGTCCCGGTTCATTGGGTACAGGATAGTAGTCCCGGTTGGAGCCACAAACCGGTACTGATGCCCTCGCATTAGTCCCGGTTCGTGATATGAACCAGTACCGAAGGCACGGGATAAATTAGTCCTGGTTCGTAACATGAACCGGTACTGATGCCCTCTCATTAGTCCCCGTTCGTGTTACGAACCGGTACTGATGCCTCGTTTTAGGAAAGTTCAAAAGAAATGCATATTATACCTATATCAGTACGCGATGGTGGGTGGGTTGGTTAGAAGGGTGAGATTAGAGTCACGAGGTTGTGGGTTCAAGTCCTGCTTCTCCCATACATCATTAACATTTTTAAACATTTTCTAGTACTATTTAGTACCGGGTGAGGGAACCGGGACTGATGCTCCTTGAGCATCAGTCCCGGATGGCTTGTACCGGTTCAAAACCCATCTTAAAGCGATTCTAACCCGTCTTAAAGGTGAGTTCTCTAGTAGGGTATACTTTTGGGAGCAGACAATTGTCACAGTACTGGAGCAACGTGCAGGCCCACTAGTCTCGTGAGTAAAATCATTGGTATATATTGATTGTGACCGAGCCACGGAGTAGTATCGTAACTTTTTTATTAGTTGACAGCAGATTAATATAGCTTCCAAAGTACTTATTATGCATGAAGACGAAACTAAAATTACGAAATTAAGCCCACACACATAATTTAGCAAGAGAGAAAATCTATACTTGACTAATACTCTTTATTTACCTAGGTTGACTCATGTTCTACCAGTACCAACGCGACTGGGAGCAGCTCAACATTGTTGACCAATGAAATACAGGAGGCACGCAATAATCAGCTGGAAGGTGGGAGTCCGGAAAATCCAGCTTCCACCCCAACAATTGGAAGAGGCCTTAACCGCAGCACAACTACGACAATGATGAGCGAAGAATTTGTTGGACGAGCAACGGAGAAATCCAAAGTTATGGATCTGATTGGTGACCCAGTTGACAGCCATGGGCGCAAGGTGATCTCAGTTTGGGGAATGGGGGGCATCGGGAAAACCACTCTTGTGCTAAGCGTCTATCGAAACCAACGGCTTGGAGTCTGGAAGCGTGCTTGGGCCGCTGCACGGCGCCCTTTCAATCTCGAGGAACTCCTTCGAAGTTTGGTATTTCAACTTGCGACGGATATTCAGAATATATGGGGGATGAATTTTGATGAACTGGTTGTTGAGTTAGGGAAGCTTCTGGAGAAACAGAAGTGCCTCATTGTTATTGATGATTTATCTTCCACAAAGGAGTGGCATTCCATTCATTTTCATTTGAGAGAGGCTGCACGAATCATAGTTACTACAAGGGAAAAAAGTGTTGCCGAACATTGCTCTGAGGAGCATAACATGTACAGCCTTAAAGGCCTGGATGCCGATGTTGCACTTGACTTCTTCAAGAAAAAGGTAATTCTAAAACCCTCTTGTCTGTTCTTTTCTGGTAACAATCATTTATTAAGTAAGCTTTCCATGTTTCGTACAAGTTCAGCTTTCAAGTACTTAAACTTGTCAAGTGATTCATCGATCATGAATTTACCCAAAAAAGGGAAAAAACATTCCACTGTCTTAATTGGAAAATGCCCACAAATATAAGTGTGAATTAATTCTAAAAGGCCTAAGTTCTGTGTTGCTCCCTTCTTAATTTGCTTAACATATTTTTTCTTAATACAGTCAATAAAGTGGTCTGAGTCAGAGAAGTCTGAGGAGTAAAATGTCTCTTTCTTAGTGAGACACTCCATTCTCTCCTTCGAAATGTGACCCAAATAAAAGTGACACAATTTCAACAGTCTCATTATCCACATATCTCTTATGCTTATCTGTGTTATCACACACATTCAATGATCCAAAGGATTTATTTAAAGAGAGCATATAAAGTGTATCTTGTCTAATCTAAAGACAGCATTATTACAATCAAACTTAATAATGCATTTATGGTTCCTAAAAGTACACTCAAATTTAAAGGGAGCATATAAAGTTTGTATTGTCTAATCTAAAGGCAACATTATTACAATCAAAGTTAATAATGCAATTATGGTTCCCAAAAGTACATTCAAATTCATCATTATCCAATAGAGAAATAGAAATGAGGTTCTCCTCATGGTAGGAACATAAACTACATTATTCACGTGGAGGATGAAGCCACTCATAAAAACTAATGAGTGGTTCCCACATATTCCTTTTCTAATTTAAAATGGCATCCACGTCACCTCCCTCCCTCTCTCTCTCTCTCTCTCTCTCTCTCTTAAAAAGACAACTTTGATTTTTTTTTTCAAAAATTCAAATTAAACAAATTTCATAGTTTTGAAATATGAACTTTAAATTTAAATTTTCAAATTCAAACTTACAGAATATTTTAGTTTCCAAATTTGAATTTTGAGACTAAAATTTTGAATTTGAAGTTCAAAATTGTTCAATTTCAATTTTTGGTATTTTATATCTTCAAATATGAAAATTTGAATTTTAAAAGTTTACATTTTACAATTCAAATTCGAATCTTTGGTTTTGAAAATTAAAAAATTTTGAATTGGAATTTTCACATGTTTTAAAATTTAAAATTGAATTTTCAATATTTTCTTCAAAATTTTTTAATTGAGTTTTCAAAAAAATAAAAAATTAAGGTTGAACTTTTTGTCGCTGAATTTTTGCCAAAGAGAGAGGGATGTGGGGAGGGTGATGCCATTTCTTTTTTAAAAAAGGAACATGTTTCAATAATTTAAGCATTTAACAGAAAACTAATAATCACGTCAGCATTTAACTGTGCATCTAATGGTTTCGGGGCTGTGGTGCAAACAAATACAAATTCAAAAGGTCGAAAAAGTAAATTTGAACTTCAGTGGGCTAAGTGATATTCGCTACAATTTTAAGAAGAAAAATGACAATTATTTGTATTCAGACATCACATAAGTGAGACATCAAAATCAATAATTACGTGGAAACATCATAAAAATTAAATTAGTGAGTAATTGTCAGGCATGATATTAACCCTATGTTGCTCTAATTGATAGCATGCTAGTAACATATCCCAATTCGCATTACCATTGGGCATAAACGAAAAAGTAAATAAAAATGTCTACATACGAGAGAATTAATTTTTAGAGATCATTATTATAAACATTTTTGGTCAGATTACATAATGAACTATAAAAATTAATGATTATATTTTTCAGAATTAAAACTAGTGTTAAATTATAATTTTCCACTGGTTGTAGACTCAAAAAATAATAAATGAATTGCCATATTTAAATTACAATAGCTGCTCTGCCCTAAGTACCTGCCGGCTAAAACTGGCCCAATATCCCGCCTACTCGCTAATTTGGTCTGGTAACGCACCACCAGCCCTGTGGCCCAGTCAATACCGTCTCTTGCCCGAGTTGGCCATCGCCCACCAGTTCGATCAGAAAAAAGGATTGCAACGGCACGGCATGGCAGCGGCGGAGGACTTTGCACGCGAGCAGATGCGGTGACCGCGTGGGGCATAAATTTTGCTTTATCATTGAAGCCTACGTGTGAATCTATACTACTCCCTGGTTAGTACACTAGTGGCCACATTACATAACCAGCTCATTACATACAAATGAAGTTCTTGATATTACAATGCTCGTAGATGAAACTAGACCAAGAGGCCTTTTAGTTACATAAAGGCCGGCCGGGCATGCTAAATTTGTACAATACCAAAAGGATATCAAAGTTCAGTGGAAACATTAAAGAAAACCCGAAAGAGCTCTAGTGGCTATGAATCTCTAGCAAACAACTGTAGAGGCACCCTACGCCTGATTTTGGCCATCATACTCCAGATCTCCATCTTCGTGGTATTCGTAGCAGTCTCCAGTTTCATCTAAAAGAGTGAATAGATATGAGACTAACTAGGTAAGTGCACAGTCAAATTACACGTGCGAGTTAACAACCACCTAATTCAAATAGTCATAGTCTCCAAGCAAAGGATAGATGTAATTTCATTTGGCAAAAGCAAATTTTAGAATGGAATAATACTTAAAAAAAGTGTACTTAGCCATTTTTAGAAAGCATCTCCAAGAGATGAGAAGAGTAGATATGCTACTAGTTTTCAAATATCAGACCGCCAAACCAAACCAACACCAAAACCAATCTTCCTTTAAACAGCCGCCATCTTATTCAGGATTTGGCCTTCTCATTGTGGATCAGCGCATCATCGGTTGTTGGCCCAGCAATCGCATAACCTAGATCACCTTGGTGATGATGTTCTTCCGCATGTTCCTATGGTTGGAGTTGAATCCAAGGGTGCCTCCTCCATAGATCACATGGCTAGACCCCACATCACATTACCACGCGATGGTCACGGATTGTGTCAGAACCATCTCCCACAAGTAGATGGCAGCTCTCGCTTGCTACCTATGTTACTTTGCGCTCCTACTAGGTCCAAGCCCAGCACTCATTCCAAAGTTTCGTGCGACCTCTTCTGCTGCACCTTCCTTGATTCCTCATAATCGCTCAACTGTCGAACCCCGTTCGTATCCCGTTTACTGGACCCAAGTCCATTACCAATTTAACCCCTATCCCAAAACACAGTTCAACACAACAGCATGATATACAAGCTCTACTCCTCAGATAGTACAGACCAAGCGAGGTCATTTATGTATTAACAAAGATGTGTCCACCGATGAGTTTTTGGCTCACCGGCCAGGCTTTAACTGCTTGTTTAAATCATGAGTAGGATCTAAGCATGTTTTAAGAAAGTTTACCCAAGACTTAAGAGTCTAAATTAAGGTTATTTAGCAGTGGCAATTAAGGGAATATGATTATCAAGGCAATCATAGCATGATATTCAGATAATTATTGCACAGTATAGAACATATCAAGGATCGAGGTATGTATACAACATGATTAACAGAGTGGGCATTTAAAAACACTTAGATCATGTGTTCGTTTGCTCTTATTTGACTTATATGCTTATCTTCATTTAAAATACAAATGATTTGGATTTTTGAATCCATTTTTTCTATCTCGAAGTTATATATAAAAGCACTTCAAAATAAGTCAAACAACATGGACCTGACTTTCGAGACCACCTTTAGAAGATGTCAAGTTAGGAAATAAGATAAATAAGTAGATAAGCTAAGTATACGGCAAACCAGGTAGGGATATGAACTAAGGATGTTAACTCGTCTTAAGCCGGGTGTGTTGTTGCTCTTTGGCGTCCTGATATTAACCTTCTGGATCCTTATAGTCTACTTGCAGAAATAATGCAATAAATAACCAGATGCATAAACAATGATGCATGCATATTCAAGCCGGACCGACTATGTTGCTAATGTTGCGCGACTAGATTTTCTTATTAGATTCCTAACTCGTTCCCCACTAATCAAGGAAGTTCTATGAGCTTACTATAGATCGTAGTCATCATAATAATCACCGTGGGTGTTGAAATCGATGAACGAAATGATGATAATAAGCATGATGATGCATGTATATAAATATGTACATAACCCCAATAAGCTATCCCAACAGTAGAGATTATCTTAAGTTTAAAACAGGGCAAAATAGGTCAAAATGTATATTTATCGAGTTCAGTACCACTTACAGAGATTTCTGAAAATTTAGTAAGATTTTTAGAAGGTAAATGCTATTTATAAATAAACAGATACATATTTGTTGATAATATTACAAAAGGAAATAAGATTGATTTAAGACTATTCTAATTTTACAAAGGTATGTAGTAGTTAATTCTCCATAATTATATTTTTAATAAATCCAGGCTGTCATCTAGTATTTATCCTTATTTTCATACAATTTTTGTAAATCCAGAAGCATTTTTAGTAATTAGAGTGCCACTATACCATTTTAAATACCTAGAAATTACCTATTTAAGGCTATCGCAAATTACAGAGGAGAAATGCAAACTACACATGGGAACCAATATTTTTCAAGTCCAATACAAGGTCTAGTATTTTGTTCTAATGTTTGGATGTCATTCCATATTTTTTTAATAAATTAAAAGATTTACTGGATTATTTAAAATCAAAATTTGGTTTTTCCTATATGAAAAGTACTAGACTGATACCAGTACTGTGCGGCCAGTGGCCAGCGTAGCCCACGCTGCTCTGGCCTAGGAAGGGGTGCGACTCAAAAGCGGAAGTGTATTCTAGTGGCCTACGCATCAACTTAACCTAACGAGTATGGCCGTCAAGCCCACATGTCAGCGAATCTGGCTAAGGAGGGGGTGAATCCAACGGTTTAAGCCGGTGGGACATAGGTGCCATTGACTTTAGAGGATTTAAACAATTTAAATTAGTTTTATAAATGGAAATGATGCCACATGTTAGTGGGTGATTAGTGCATAGTGGTCCTAATCATGATGTCATCGTCATCTACCTCTGGCAAGATGCGTCACTATGGGAAAGATTGCAGGCTCACCAGTGTTACGGAGCATGGTGTGTAGAGTTCATGTGTCCTATGGGTTCAAAGAGCTCCTGCGCACCCATGCGTTCTAGCGGCGAGGCCAATGGTGGCCAGATGCGGCGGTGCCATGGGAGGTGGTGTTGGCGAGTTTCGAAAGGCATAGTAGCGATGATCAAGGCATCGCAAACCAAACTTCATCATGCATGATCATGAGGGAGGATAGAGGGTGCTCACCAAGCCGATTTTACTGAAGAAGGACAGAGAGGTGCTGTCGGCGTGGAAGAGGATGTAAGCCGGAACAGGGGCACCATCACGAGCAAACTCTGGCGATGTACTTACAAGGATAGAAATGGGGACTGTTTAGGGATGCCCAAGGGAAGCTCTAGGCGTGAGGAATCAGAATGAGACTCGCTGAGGGAGAAGCAATCTGAAAAGGGGTGAATCGTGCGGAGTTGAGCTAGAGGCAAGGAAATGGTGTCTTTGGCAGGCTACCACGCGCTTCGGCTCGATTCCTTGGGGGATGTCGTAGGGTAGGAGGCAGGTTAGATGTGGATATATGCACGTGGCATGGATTGCACCGGTGACAACAAATCGCTGGGTTGGAGAGGTGGTGGAGAGGGCAAACAGGGGAGGAAGCGACAGTTGCGAGGCAGGGCTCGATTTTATGCACGAGCAGAGTTGGGTGAGCACGCGATGTAGGAGAGGTCATGGGAAAGCAGTTGCACCCTCCCACATGCTCAGAGAGAAAGCGAGGCAGTGAGAAATAGAGAGAGAGAGAGAGCGGCAACGGGGGCAGCGGCTGAAGCGACGACGCGGTGGTGTCAAAACGGCGATGACGTGCCCGAAGTGGCAATGGCTCCATGGGGCCACGACAATATAGGAGCAACGCCACAGGGCACACTGGCACGGACAGCGCACATGTGAGGATGAGTGAGGCGGGTCCGAGCCGGGGGGAGGGAGGGAGGCAGAGAGAGAGATGGGCTGGCCGAACTGGGTTGGCCCAAGACAAATGGGTAGAGCCCAAAGACTAGAATTGAAATATGAATTTGAATTTTAAAACTAAGGCAAAATGAGACAAATTCAAAATCGGTTTTCAAATTTTGGTTGGTGAGTAGTAGTTCCAAAAATGCTATTTTTTCATGTTTTAAGAAAATTGTGATTTTGAGATTAAAGGTTTACAAATTTGAGTCCCAATTTGGTGGTTTTGACAAAATTTCATTTGGATTAGTAAAGTTTGAAAAAAATTTTCCAAATTGAGCTATTACAATGGTGGTGGCCACCCTCGATTGATGTGGTGGCAATGCACAGCAGCCGTGGCGACGCTATAATGCCATGCTCGGCCCGCAAACGAGGTTGGAACCCGCTCAATTTGGATTGGCTTTCCTTCAATTTGGGGATTTAGGGTTTTGGGTATTTGGGGAAAATTGGAATGCGGCCAATTTGACTGAAATCAGATTCTTCCTTGTTGAATTTCCGGCAAATTAGAGAGAATCAGTGCTAATCCCAAATTAGGGTTTTATGCCCAAACCAGAATTTTGATGAGCAGGTCAAATTTAGGCTTGATTCATGCAATTAGATCTAGTGCTCTGATACCAAATTAATTATTGTGGGTCTTCTCACTGCTAGAGAAATGGCCATCAGTACTGGTTGGGAACTAATCTTTAGTACCAGTTTTTAAACCGGTACAGGCCATCTAGAACTGATGTTCAAGGACATCAGTATCGGTTCAACCAACCGGTACTGATGGGCCTAGGCTTGTTTAAAAATGGTTTTGAAATATTGGAAGAAACGAGACTTGAACCCAGAACCTCATAACTTCTCGTGACTCACATCTCACCCTTCTGACCAACTCACTCACCCACACGCTCTAATATGAATAGGATATGCATACCTTTTAGCCTTTTCAGAAACGAGGCATCAGTACCAGTTCGTGATTCCAACCGGTACTGATGCCCTCGCATTAGTACCGGTTCATCATACGAACCGGTACTGATAAGCCCCCATGCCAGCTGGCCTGTACCAGCCTGCCAGGGGGCTCCTTAGTACGGGTTCGTGACACGAGCCGGTACTGATGAACATCAGTACCGGTTGGTGCCGCCAACCGGTACGGAGTTGCCCCGTGGCCCAGTAACCATTGAACCGGTACTGATGCCACTATCAGTACCGGTTCCAATCCAACCGGTACTGATGAGCCGGTATCAAAGGCTAGTTCTCTATTAGTGTCTCTAATTGCACGAAGACAGCATGCATAGTTAGGATGAGACGAGAATTGAACCTGAATTAGGCTTAGTCATCCCTTGAGAGTGATGAAGACCTAGAATTAGTCACACCCCATATTTTGGTTGAGTTTTAGGAGTTAGTTGCTAACTGAGAGTACTAATGACGCGACTAATCATGAGTCGTCACTAGCATGGATGGCAAGGCTACTCCACATATATATAGCGCTAACTGACCTAGGACCCAACCAAATTTTCATTTAGCCCCTAATCAAAGGCCTATTAATTAGCTAATTAGTCCTTAATGACAACTCAATAGCCCAATTTCTAATGCTGTCCTTTAACTAACGGGTAATCATGGTATAACCTATATCACATTAGGTCTAACGGAGAGAATTAATTACTTCTGAGGTGGCATAAACAAGCATGTCATTCTAATGGCGTCTTTAGGCCACATTCAAAGGACAGAGATGATTTTGGCCAATGTAGATGGTGAGAGAGCAAAGTGATTTTTTTGAAGTTTAGGGACTAATTTGACTAGGAATTGTACTAGAAACGTTGTTTCCCGTTCGACTTGCATGTGTTAAACATGTTGCCAGTGTTCATCCTGAGCCAGAATCGAACTCTCCATGAAATTCATAGTTGCATTACTTATAGCTTCCTTATTTGTAGATAAAGCGGATTCGGCATTTTGGACCAAATTGTATTAATGGTATGGTTTACCATAATAATAAGTGATATGTGTAGATTCTTTAACATTACTATTTATCCTTGTCAAATTTTATACATTATGCAGGTATTTAAGGATACTCACAGTTATGTGTTACAACCTGGTATGCTGGAGCAGGCAAAACTAATCATGAAGAAATGTGATGGACTTCCCCTAGCAATATCGACCATAGGTGGGTTCCTGGCTAATAAGCCTAAAACCACGACTGAATGGAGGAAGCTGAATGAGCGCTTAAGTGCTGAGCTAGAAATCAATAATGAACTTAAGATGATAACGACAGTCCTTGTACGGAGCTATGATGGTTTACCCTATCATCTCAAGTCTAGTTTCTTGTACATGTCTGTTTTCCCAGAGGACTATAGAATCCATCGTAAACGGCTAGTAAAGCGATGGATTGCAGAGGGTTACTCAAGAGGGATGCAGGGCATGAGTGCATCAGATGTTGGACGCAAGCATTTGGATGAGCTTCTTGATAGGAGTATGATCCTACCATTTGATGGGGACACTAAATCTTGTCAACTTCATGACCTCGTCCGTGAAATCTGCATCTCAAAGGCAAGGGAGGAAAGCCTTGTTTTCACACTAGAGAAAGGATGCAGTCCAAGTGGTGCACAAGGTGCAATACGCCACCTTACCATAAACAGCAACTGGAAGAGAGACAGGGAAGTGCTGGAGAGCGTGCTGGACTTGTCACACGTACGGTCGTTGACCGTGTTTGGAGAGTGGAGCTCCTTTTTCATCTCCAAGAAGATGAGGTTCCTCCGAGTGCTCGATTTGGAATATACATCTGGGCTAAAAGATGACCATCTTCATCTAATCGTGCAGCTCCTTCATCTCCGGTACCTTTCTGTTCGAGGCTGTGGTGACCTCTCCCTCCTGCCCAAATCGTTGGGGAATTTGAGGCACCTCCAGACATTAGATGTTAGACATACTCATGTAGTTAAGTTGCCGAAAAGTATCACCAAGCTCCAGAATCTACAATACCTCCTGGCAGATAGCTTGGACAGTAGGGAACATAAATCTTCACCCTTACTACGATGTTATTGTCCAAAGGGTATTTGTTATCATTTGGGCATTTGTTGTGATTTGCTATGCGGCAGCTACGAGCGTCTTGTGGATTCCTGCTATTTTGCTGGTATTGAGGTTGACGACTTGACGACCAGACCTGTTATGCTTGCTCCTCCTGTAATCCCGTATGGTGCTGAAGTCGTTCCTGGAGGTATTGGTGTCGAAGTGCCGATAGGTATCGGCACATTGAAGGCCCTGCACGAGTTAGGTGTTGTCGATGTTTCACGGGGCGACGGAAAGGCCATCCTGCAAGAGCTCAGAACACTTGACCAGTTGAGAAAGCTACGAGTGACCGGTACAAATGAGGAAAATATCAAGGAGTTCTGGTCTGCCATTTCTAAACACAACCAGCTTCGATCTTTGTCAGTGCACAATCATCAGCCAAGCATACATGGTTGTTTGGACGGGAATTGGTTGTCGCCACCGAAATGTCTCGAGAGCCTCAAGCTGGAAGGCAGGCTAAAGTGGACAGAAAAATGGATCCATAAGCTTCAGAATCTGTCCAAGCTGCACTTACAATGGGCCAGTCTGGAGTTTGGTAGTGAGTAACAAGCGCTTGGTTTGCTACCAAATCTTGCAGTTCTACGCTTGAGAAGGGGTTCGTTTGTGGGGTCGGAGCTCCATTTCCAAGGCTCCTCTAATTTCCCAAGTCTCATGGTGCTGGAGCTCTATGAATTGTTTAACCTCAGATCGCTGGGTTTTGAGAGAGCAATGCCTAGACTCGAGCTGCTACAACTCAAGCATTGCGGGTGCGTGCGGGAAATTTGTGGCCTTCGATACCTCACAAGCCTCAAGGAAATTCGACTGGGCGACGACATCAGACAGTCTCTCAAGGAACAGCTGCAGAAGCAGGTTGAGGGGGATCAAAACCGTGTCAAGTTAAAGCTCATGTAATGTAACTGACGAGTTTAGCTAGGAATATTTGGATTTGTCCAGTGGTCCAGCATCTATATCACGTGGCGCTAGGCGCTAGCTCCCACTGCTTCTCGCTTTCCAAGACATTATATATGATTCTCACAGCCCACATGCTAATTGTACGCTGACACTACGCATAATCTGCGGTCTCGATCTATCTAGCTTTAGTAAAAGTTTTAATCCATTCTGTGCTACTAAAAGTAGAAATGCTGTAATAGCCCAAATGTGGGCAACTTTTGACGACCAATTGCGAAATTCAAATAGAGAATTCAAAACCTGGTTGAGCTTGGCACATTTTGGCTTTGGTCCGACCCATTCCCACTCAACCCCAGCTCTCTCGGTCTCTCCCTCCCTCTCTCTCTCTCCGTGTGGAGGATGGCAATGAGTATGGGTTCGAATAAAAACCTATGGGTATTTACCTGACGAGTACGGGTATGGTGAAATTTTATGTCTATAGATACGGGTATGGTGAAATTCCATACCCACGGGTATTTATTTGGTGGGTATGGTTTCAAGGTATCCATACTCGCTACCCGATATCCATGAACATAAGTCACATAACAAGTGGGTTCACCATGAGTCACATATCCAATATGAGATATCTCTCAACTCCCACCCTTGTCATGCTGAATACAAATATTAGAGATGTGCTGTTGAAATGTTATTTAAAGGTTGCTAATATGCTTGGTTCTAAATATTATTGCAAAGTTGCTAAGTTACTCAAATGTTGTCAAAATAATGCTTCTTGTTGCTAAAATGCTACCAAAATGATGCTTGGGTTTGCAATGTTGCTAAAATGCTGATAAGTGTTGGTTTAGGTCATGCAGGTAGCGGATACCCATGGGTATCCATTACCAGACGGGTACGGATATGGGTATGGTTTTGTACCCATGGGCGGGTATGGGTATGGGTATGGGTACGGTTTTCCAACACGGGTACGGATCCATGACCATCATATCCATGCCCGACCCGCCCGATTACCATCCCTATCCGCCGCCCCTGCCCATGCTTCGCTATCAACATCAGCTTAAGTGGTGCACCGTGGCACTCATTCCTCCTGCCTCGTCAACCACTTGCTCCCGTATCGTCGCCGCTGTCTCCATGCGAGCATAATTAAGCCATGCCGCCGCTACTACTGAAGAGGAACGCGCGATTGCTACGCTAGCATAGAATTAAATTCTACCGCGAAAACCCAAGACAGCCTACAAGTAATTGATCATAGATCAACCTACAAGTAATTGATCATAGATCGTTACCGTCCAAAATGTAGTGCAGCGCAAGACGAGTCGATGAAGCCGGTTCAATCGATGTAGTCGTACGGAAGTAGTCGATCATGCCAGGCCCATCGACTTCTCCTAGCCGATCGGCACCGTGGCGTGAAGCCTTGCCGCTCCGTGATCATCGACGAGCTTCATGTCCTCGCCGGAGTTCATGACGCCCCCAAGCAGTCCACCTTCAGACAGATGCCTAGGCCATATATGGTATCCGTTTTTTATGTTCTACCACTTCGCGGAAGGCATAGGAGATAAACTTTCCAATGTATCCAGTTTCACTGCTAAATTCTCTCTAGCTTAGTAGGAATTGTCGAAACAAAAATGCAACCAGAATCTGGTCATAAATAGAATCTGTACCACAGATCACGTCTCCTCTTCGCAACCGCCTGGATCAGCGCCACATGTCTAGTGCCTCTATGTAGTCCACACGTATAGGGGTAGGAATCTGCTCGCACGCGGCATGCGTGACTAGGGAGACAATGGCTAGGGTTTGGAGGAGGAGAAAACTTTGAATAGATCTATCTCTCAAGCCCCTCCACCGCCCCCCTTTATATAGACCCCTTAGTGGGTCCCTGCACTAGAGACCCAATAAGGTCTAAGCCCCACGTTATACGTGGTCTATAAAACCTACATCATATGTGGTCCATGATTGCTATTAGGTATGAACCCAACAATCTTTCACTTGGATAATAGACAATTATGCAGTAACAATTTCAATCCTCTTAAGTGTGTGACTCTGTAGTTTCGTATGTATTCAGCCATGACACAGAAACTCTTTTTGGCCACAAATCAGCATCGATCCTAGCAGAATGTACCAACCCCTAAATGCACACAAAGATCCAGTCTTACGAACCAATAATGTTAAAGTGTTGATTCCTTTACTACATGATACCAATCAGGCGAGAAACGTGTAATCCCTATGGTCGATTTGGAATACACATCTGGGTTAAAAGATCACCATCTTCATCTAATCGTGCAGCTCCTTTATCTCTGGTACCCTTCTGTTCGAGGATATGGTGATCTCTCCCTCCTGCAAATCGTTGGGGAATTTGAGGCACCACCAGACATTAGATGTTAGGCATACTCATATAGTTAAGTTGCCAAAAAGTATAACCAAGCTCCGGAATCTACAATACCTCCTGGCAGATAGCTTGGACAGTAGTGAACATAAACCTTCACTCTCACTATGTTGTTGCTATCCAAAGCAGGATGATTACCCAGAAGAATCTTCCGAGGGTAGCGGCAGAAAACATAGTTATGTTGTTGCAGCTATTCTTTATTTTTTGCTATGCGGCGGCTTCAAGCGTCTTGTGAATTCCTTCTTCAAGCGTCGAGTGGCCCAGACCTGTTATGCTTGCTCCTCCTATAATCCTGTACGATGTTGAAGTCGTTCCTGGAGGTATTGGTGTCAAATTTTCGATAGGTATCGGCATATTGAAGGCCCTGAACGAGTTGGGTGGTGTTGATGTTTCACGGGGCAACGGAAAGTCCATCCTCCAAGAGTTCAGAACTCTAGACCAGTTGAGAAAGCTACGAGTGACCAATATAAACCATGAAAATTGCAAGGAGTTCTGGTCTACCATTGCTGCTCACAACCAGCTCCGATCTTTGTTAATTAGTGCATCAGCATCAGTCCAAACGGGGAGATGGCTTAGATGGTTGATTGGACGGGAATAGGTTGTCGCCACCAAAATGTCTCGAGAGCTTCATGCTGGAAGGCATGCTAATGAAGACAGCAGAATGGACCCATGAGCTTTAGAACCTGCCCAAGCTGCACTTTAGTGGGCCTATCTGAAGCCTGGTACTGGGGTACGAGCCCTTGGTATGCTACCAAATCTTGCAGTTCCATGCCTGAGAAAGGGTTCGTTTGTGGGGGAGAAGCTCCATTTCCAAGGCTCATGGTGCTGGAGTTCTATGGATCAATTGACCTCACATCGCTGGGTTTTGACATTTGAGGAGAGAGCAATGCCACACTTGAAGTTGAAGAGCCACACTTGAAGTTGAAGAGAAGTCGTGGGCCAATGATGGGCATGCACATGAAGGGTTGTCCAATGCCAATCCATCATGTTAGAAAGAACAAAGGGAAGAACAAGGTCAATCAGACCACCAACATTAAGACGAATAATAATCAAAAGAACAAGGTTAGCATGAATGAGATTGTTTGCTTCGTCTTTGTCTGTGGCTAGACTGGGCACTTTGCCTAGAAATGCAACAAAATGATGGGTGTCGTGAGATCAATCTCACAAACAGAAAACGGGGTTGTCCTTGTTGCGCGAGATCGCTCACAGAACGGTTCACGCACCCGAGAAAGCTCGGTGGAACTCTTGCACTCTCGCCGGTTGCGCTCGTGGATGAAAGGAACACAACACCTGAACGCGTAGTTGGCTAACGTCCTTTGCAGAATTGTGAAGCCTATTCTTGATGCCATCCAGGAGCAACCCATTGGCTCTCTCAACCGCGTCGTTCGCTTGTGAGTGACCTACCGAGGCGAAGCAGATCTTCGTGCCGACACCTTCGCAGTATTCCTGGAACCTCTTGGATTCGAATTGGGATCCGTTGTCTGTGACAATTTCGAACAGGACCCCGTACCTACAGATGATTGTTTTCCAGAGAAACTTTGTCATAGCTTCTGCAGTTATCTTTGCCACCGGCTCTGCTTCGATCCAGCGGGAGAAGTAATCGATCGCGACGATCACTAATTGAAGGCTCCCCTGGGCCTTTGCGAGTGGACCGATAATGTCGATTCCCCATTTGGCGAAGGGCCAGACTGGGGGTACTGGATGCAATTCGCTGGGCGGGGCTTTCTTTTGCTTTGTCATCCATTGGCATGCGTGACAATGTCGGACTAATTGCTCTGCGTCCTGGAGTGCTGAGGGCCAATAGAGGCCCATCCTAAACACTTTGCCCGCGAGGTTTCTTGGGGCTTGGTGTGCTCCGCAAGCCCCTTCGTGTGCTTCGGTAGAGCTTCAACTCCTTCTTCCTGAGATATGCAGCGAAGCCATGCGACGCAGAGTCCGCCGCGGAACAGGAGCCCCTCGATTATAGCGTATTTCCTTGCTTGGGTTTCTAAACGCTTTGCTTGTGCTTTATCTCTCTAATCATTGCCAGTTGCCTGAGTCATGAGGTTTACTTGTGGGGAGATTGACGGGGCTTGGAGCACTTCAAAGAATACAGCAGGGGGTAAAGCTTCGCCGTCTCTAGCCACCTTCGCTAGCTCGTCGGCTCGCTCATTTTGTGCCGTCGGTATTGCTTGTACGGAGAAACTGGCGAAGCTTTTTTCTTCGCTCTGATCGTTTCAACGTATTTCTGGAGTTGTTCGTCCTTCACCTAGTACTCCTTGGAGACGTGTCCTTCAATAAGCTTTGATTCAGAGCGTAGGACAGCCCGCTTTGCTCCCATGGCTCTCGCTTTTCGGAGCCCCAAGAGGAGCGCTTCATATTCGGTCGTATTGTTCGTTGATGGGAATTTCAGTTTTGCCGCGAATTCCACCTTTTCTCTTCCGGGGGCCATGACGATTGCTACTATTCCCGCTCCATTCACGCCCCACGATCCATCGGAGTTGATGAGCCATACCTCTGTATGAGCCTTGTCTTCCGGCGCCGGTGATGTCCATTCTGCGACAAAGTCTGCCAAAGCCTGGCTCTTGATCGCTGTGCGTGGGACGATGGACAATTCAAACGGTGCAAGTTCGACTGCTCACTTCCTGATGCGTCCGGAGCTTTCTTTGTTGGACAGCATGGAGCCTATCGGGTATGAGGTAGGTACTTTGATATGGTTGGCTTGGAAGTAATGCCGAAGCTTCCTTGAAGCCATCAATAGCGCGTAGGCCAGCTTCTCCATTTCGGAGTATTGCAGCTTCACTCCTTGTAAGGCCTCGGAGACGAAGTAAACCGGCTGCTGCTTCGTGGCCTCCTCTCGTACCAGAACAGCACTAACTGCGGAGGGACTCGCGGCCAAGTAAAGGAGCAGCTCCTCGCCTTGCTTCGGGCTTTGTAGAGTATGTAGCTTCATGAGGCTCTGTTTTAGATCGTCGAATGCGGCTTGGTATTCGTTTGTCCAGGAGAAGGTTTCGTTTGCCCGTAGTGTTTTGAAGAATGGGAGGCTTCGCTCCGCGGAACTTGGCAGGAACCTACATAGTGCCGCGAGCCACCCCGCCAATCTTTGGACTTCCTTAACATTTCTTGGCGGGGCCATGTCCTGGATTGCCCTGATCTTTTCGGGGTTTGCCTCGATGCCTCGCTCGGAGACCAGGAATCCCAACAGCTTCCCTGCCTTCACACCAAAAACATACTTTTCAGAGTTAAGCTTTACCTTCTCCGCCATCAAGCTATTAAAAGTCTCTCGAAGGTCGGTGACGTGGTTCTCCTTCTTCTCGCTTTTGACGACGATGTCGTTAACATAGGCTTCTATGTTTCTTCCCAGTTGCTTAGCAAAGATTTTGGCGATTAGTCTCGCGAAGGTGGCGCCAACGTTCTTGAGGCCGAAAGGCATTCGTACAAAGTAGTACGTGCCAAAGGGTGTAATGAATATCGTCTTGTCTTCATCTTCCCTCCGCATGTACACTTGGTGGTATCCCGAATATGCATCGAGAAAACTCATCATCTCGGATCCGGAGGTAGAATCGATGAGCTGATAGATGCGGGGTAGGGGAAAATCATCCTTTGGGCATGATTTGTTCAAGTCGGTGAAGTCAATGTGCATTCTCCATGCTCCGCTGGATTTCTTAACGAGGACCACATTAGCTAGCCATTCAGTATGAATGGCTTCACGTATGATCCCAGCTTGGAGCAGCTTGGCTACCTCTGCTTTTGTTGCGTCTTGCCTTTCCACAGCGAGCTTCCTGAGCTTTTGTTTTTTGGGTCTCGCATCCGGCTTAATGGCGAGCGAATGCTCAATTGTGCTTCGCTGTACTCCGGGGATATCTCCAGGACCCTATGTGAACACGCCTTCGTACTCTTGGAGGATTTGCAATAAGCCTTTTTCTTCTTCCGGAGCTAAGGCGGCACTCAGGGTTACGATCTTGTCACCGTTAGATTGCAGCGCCACCCGCTTTGTCTCTCCCTAGGGCCGTGGTTTTGGAAGCCATTTGCTGCGCTGATCGAGGAGGGGATCTTCTTCCGCCATGTAAACGTGCTTGACCTGAGGAGGCCCTTCTAGATCTATCTTTCTTGCGAGTGCTTGGTCCCCCCGCACCGTGATGGTGCCGTTGGGCGAAGATATTTTCATGCATAGGAAATCATGGTGTATGATAGCTCCGAACGCAGTTAACGACCCTCGGACCATTATGGCGTTGTACTGGAAAGGCATATCAACGACGTCGAATGTGACGCGGTGAGTGACGCTGGTATGTTGCGCTGCGAAGGTAACTTCCAACTCTATCTGCCCTATGGTGCCGATGGCATTCTCTCCGAAACCCACCAGCGGCACCTCCGACTTCCTTAGCCTGTCATAGGGGATCATCATCTGCTTGAAAGCTCAGGCAAAAATTATGTCTGCTGTGCTTTCTCCATCTACTAGTATCCTGCGCACCTCACAATCGGCAATCATGGCGGTGATGACCAAGGAGTCTTGGTGCAGGAAGTGCTCTCCCTTCGCGTCTTCTTCCGTGAACACGATAGGCTCATGTTCCTATTGAGGGGTGAATGACAGATTGACTCCGACATGATTGATTTGCCTCACGTATGCCTTTCGCTGTCTCTTGGACGATATGTACAGAGAGGACCCTCCGACAATGGTATTGATAACCCGGTGCATGTGATTTACCGCCCCATGAAGCGGGGGTCTTTGGTGTTTCGGATGTGGTAGGGGTGGCGGTGGTGGTGGCAACAGGAGTGCTTCGGCTTCCCCTCTCTTGATTTCAAACTGCCGATACCCTTCGATCACCTTGCAGTGAATCTAGTCATGTGTGCTGTTCTCGCCATGATACTTGCAGTGGTACCTCCTCTTTGCTGCTTCCTCCCTCCTGGGTGCGGGCCGATCGCCTTCCCACTTATCATGCCAGCAAGGCGGGCTCCGCCTTCGCTGCTCCGGCCACCACCCCTTGTCGTCACGTCGATAGGACTGCTCGTCAATGAAATGAATTCTTTTTCCCTTATCCTTTCCCTCATCCTCTTGGCCACGAGTCTTTGCCTTCGTTCTGGACGCGGGCTCTTTCTCTTGGTCCCTCTTGTGTGGGGATCGCCTTGATGGCTGGTACCGCGGCTTGTCTTCCCTCCGGAGATTATCCTCCTCTGTGTGGGCATATTCCTTCATTTTTGCAAATAGCTCCTCCACGGTGCGAACCTCTTTGCGGGCTAGTCTCTCTGCGAACGGCCCCCTCCGTAACCCACAACGTGCTGCGTTGATGATTGTAGTGTCACTGACTCGTCAGATTTGGCACTTGATTTTGGAGAAGCGCTGGAAGTAGCTTTTGAGGGATTCTTCTCCGTGCTGCTTTACAGCGAACAGGTCGCTTTTCTCCTTCATCCCATCAAAATTCCCCTGAAAGTTGCTCTCCATCTTGGCGCGAAGCTATGGCCATCTTTCGATGGAGCCTGGCTCGAGGGAGGAATACCACGAGAGAGCTATTCCACGAGCACCAGCAGAAGCCCCTTGGCCTTGATGTCGTCGTCTCCCCCCCGCTGCCTCTACTGCAGTGTCATATACACGGAGGAACTCTCGCGGGTCCGCCTTGCTGTTGTACGGCTTGATGGCGGGGAGCTTGAAGTTTCCTGGATAAGGCCACCTCTTTGCCCGAAGTCTGGCGCAAAGTGGATTGGGGTCGTCATCGTCCCTGGCCGTTCTTGCATGTATCGGCGATAGTACCTCCTGATCTGGGCTCTCGTCCTGGGATCCGGTGAGGCCCTGGTTCACCTGCCCCTGCAAGCGCTTCACCTCCGCCATCAGTTTTTCGTTCGCTTCCATCAGCGCCCATACGTTGGGGTCGAGCGCCTCCTGCATCCTTCTCGCCTTTCAGGGGGCAACTCCGTCCCCGCAACCACCACATCGACGGCTTGGGTGGTTCGACGCCTCCACTGCATCCCCCTCCGGTACAACTGTCGATTGGCCCGCTGCCTGCGGCCGACGCCTAGGAGCACGCTTGCACGTTGCCGCCACTGGCTGCAACGGGCACATCTCCGGGGATTCCTCCGCCTCCATGGGGGTTCGGCCTTCCTTGTCCTGCACTTGAAGACTACTGCGTGTCTGGCTCCTCAGCGACCTTCCCGATCCTCCGCCCGCTGCTCCCGTCGTAGCCCCCTGAGACGCGGTCGCAGTCCTCTTCTTTAGTGGCATGGTCGTCGATGATTCTTTGTCAAGCTAGCTTGGGAGCAACAGCTTTCTTAAGCAGTCGATCCCCACGGACAGCGCCACTGTCGTGAGATCAATCTCACAAACAGAAAACGGGGCTGTCCCCGGTGCGCGAGATCACTCACAGAACGGTTCACGCACCCCAGAGAGCTCGGTGGAACTCTTGCACTCTCGCCGATTGCGCTCGTGGATGAAAGGAACACAACGCCTGAGAAGAAAGAGTCTGTCCTTCATTGATACCATCCTCCCCCTTTTATAGGGGAGGGATTGTACAAGATCATGCACTAGCGGTCTCTTCCCCGACCAGCCCTGACCGGGGGCCTGCGGGTCATTTCTCTATCGTTTTACATGTCTTACCACCTACCTGCCCCCCTAGTCAAGGACCTAGTGGTCATTTCACGGGCTTTTGATTGTGCCCTTTATGGTTTTGCCCTTCTATTTGGCTCCCTATATGGGGTTACACGAGGAGTTACACACGCACAACGGTTACGAGTCGGCCTATCATAGCCTGGCGCCTACTCGAGTGCTCTGATGGGGTGGCAGGTCCGGTTGTACGACCTGTCTATTCGGCTCCGTAAACGGCGGGGAGTCTACCCCGTCGCCCTTCTGGTTGCTCCGATTCGTCCCTCTATCTGCTGCGCTCTGGCTCCGCTAGGCTTCACACATGCTTCTCGCCTCTTTTTTACACCTTATGTTGCTCCTCCGTGCATTGAGCCAGCGTATATATGCTCCCCGCCCTGCATACTGTCTTTGCTTCATCCAAAGCTCACTGGAACCAGATATGCTTTGCGCCTCTTCGTTCGTCCTCCGCGGTTCCTTCCTTAGGCTTCTTCTGGGTGGCCTGGAAAACAGGGGAGAGACGCGGAGGTGCAAAAAGGTGGGGTTGTGCCCTCGCTCCAGAGTCGAAGAGGGTACTTATCTTAGGCCTACAACAATGGGCAAGATGAATCAGCAAGAGCAGAAGAACTCTACGAGTGTAGTCATCAATGATGAAGCCACAGATGATGCTGCAGCAAAGGGGTATGGTAATTTACCTATTGTTCTTTCATCATGTCAATCTACTGATTGGTGGATTGATACATGAGCTAATATTCATGTTTGTACTGATGCATCTCTATTTTCTTTTTATCAGGCTGCTCAGTGTGTCTCCGTGCGGATGGTAAATGGCTCACATGCTTTCAGTTCATGCTATTGCCATGATAGTTTTAAAGTTTACTTTGGAATGTGTGATTGAAGAATGTGCAGCATGTACCCGGAATAAATAAGAATATCATCAGTGGTTCCATGTTGTATCGAGATGGTTTTGTGTTAGTTTTTTAGTCCAATAAAGTAGTAGTAACAAGGTTTGAAAATTTTATTGGTGAAGGTTATGAGTAGAGAGACTTGCTCCACTTGTTTCTTTCAGATTTTAATAATTCGGTTGTGAACCATGTCAGTGATTTAAATAATGAAAGTGACATCAGTGTGTGGCCCTCACGATTATGCCATGTTAATTATAGTTGCATCTCTTGGCTATCTACTTTGTGTTTAATTACTAAATTATCCATAGTCAAAGGTTCTAAGTGACAAGCTTTTGTGCATGCTAAACAACCAAGAAAACCTCACTTTTTTGGCTGAGGAAAGGAATTTGGTACTATTAGAACTCATACATTCAGATCTGTGTGAGATGAATGGCCTGTTGATAAAAAAAAATGAAAAGAAGTACATGATAACTTTTATCGATAATGGCACTAGATTTTGCTATGAGTATTTGCTTAAAACAAAAGATGGGGCATTAGACTACTTTAAAATGTATAAGGCTAAAGTTTAGAAGTAGTTAGACAAGACAATTAAAAGACTCGGGTCAAATTGTGGTAGAGAATATTTCTCAAATGAATTCGATCAATTTAATGAGAAGAATGGAGTTATACATGAGAGTAAACCTTGCTATTCTCCCCCATCTAATAGGGTTGCCGAAAGGAAGAACCACACACTGACTGATTTGGTTAACACCATTGGATATTACAGGTTTATCTAAGGCATGGTGGAAGGTCATTCTAATTGCGTCTCATGTTCTAAAATAGAGTTCCCACAAAGAAGAGTGAGATAACTTCATATGAAGGATGGAAAAGAAGGAAACCATCGCATCATTATTTGCACACTGGGGTATCTAGCGAAAGTTAATGTGCCAATAATTAAAAAGTGCAAACTTGGACCCCCAAAACCATGTGTTGTGCCTTTATTGGTTGTGCATTTCATAGCACTACATATAGATTTTTAGTAGTTACATTAGATTCCTCTTATGTGATTTTTTATATAATAATTGAATCTAGAGATGCTACATTTCTTAGAACATGTTTGCAATGAAAGATACACATACTTTTTCTAATTAGACAAGTTATGTTACTCCTAAAAAAATTATCCCTATTTAAAATATAGAACAACCATTTGAGTATGATAAAGTGAAATATCTCCTTGAAGGAGTAAGAGACAGAAGACTATAGTTTTTGGTGATAATTTCATTGTATACCTTGTTGATGATACACCCAACTCTATTCTAGAGGCGTATGCATCCTTAGATGTAAAACACTAGAAAGAAGCAGTCCATAGTGAAATGGAATCCATCATAGCAAGCAGAACTTGGAAAATCATTGATCGTCCAGTTGACTAGCCAGTTGGATGTAAGCGGGTGCTTCAAAAGAATCTTAGGCCTAATGGTACTATTGAAATGTTCAAGGCTACGCTTATAACAAAAGGCTATACACAGAAGGAAGGAAATGATTTCTTTAATACCTAACTCACTGGTTGCAAGAAGCCCTATTATCCAGGTTCTTTTATCTTTGGCTACCTCACATAGTCTTTTCGTCCATCAAAGAGACATACGAACGTCATTCCTTAACAGAGAATTAGATGAGGATATATATATATATATATAATAGCTAGTGTGCTATGGATAGCACAGAGAGATCTGTGCTATCCATGAGGTTTGAAAATTCTGAGACCGAAATAGATGATCCGAACCGTCCATCTTGTTCATCTTGATGAAATCTCACTACACACCAAATTTTAAATTTTTTTGGATTTTTTTACTATTTGTTTCGTATTTTGAAAATCGCTGATCTAATTAACTATGGACCCTCCAATAAGTCCAGTTTTCAAAAATATGAAACAAATAGTAAATAAATTCAAAAAAATTTGAATTTGGTGTGTAGCGAGATTTCATTGATGTGAACAAGATGGACCGTTCGGATCGTCTATTGCGATCTCAGAATTTGCAAACTCGGTGGATAGCACGGAGAGATCCGTGCTATCCATAGCACACTAGTATACACACACACACACACCAAGACAAGAGGACAAGGCGTGTAAACTACTAAAATCTTTGTATGGCCAAAAACAAGCACCAAAGCATGGCATGAGAAGTTCGATAAAGCTTTGATATAGGCATTATTTGATGTGAATGAAGTAGACAAATGTGTGTACTACTGCTGTGGTGGGGGTAGAGGAGTGATCACGTGCTTGTATGTTGATGACATACTGATTATTAGGACTAATATTGAGTGGTTGTGGTGATGGGCTGGGGAGGGGGGTGTCCTCCTATAGGGACAATCTCCTCCCGCTGGGCATCAACCTTCACTTCCACAATATCTTGGTTGAAAAGAGATTCAGGAGTGTTGGGAATGGTCCTACATTGGTTGTTAGGAGGGCTTGAGCATATTTATAAGGGTGAGGGAGCACCCCCTCATTGAGCTAGCTTCTTGGGGGAGATGGCCCAAAAAGACCTTTGACCCGCTGCTTTGTGTTGGGCCTGTGACGATACTGTAGCCCAACGGCCTGGGGTCCGGGTGTGAGGCCCGGCTGACAAGTGGTATCAGAGCCTAGATTGCCCAAGTGCCCGGATAAGTCTTGGCCTAATATGTGAGGGGGAGATTGTTGGAAATAGTCCCACATTGGTTATTGGAAGGGATTGAGCATGGTTTATAAGGGTGAGGGAGCATCCCCTCATTGAGCTAGCTTTTTGAGGAAGATGGCCCAAGAGACCTTGGCCCGCTGCTCTAGTTGGGCCTGCGAGTGTAATGCAGCCTAATGGCCTGGGGTCCAGACATGCTAAGTGTAGCGTCTGGCTGACAAGGAGAAACTGACTTGCTCATCACCTTGTTGGAAATCTCATCGAGCATCTGGTCAACTACGAAAGGGATGTCGTTAGCCATTTTACGGAAGTCAAAAGTATTGTGGGGGTGTGTATACCCGCCCCCTCTGGCATCACTAGTGCAGAATACGTCATCACTGGCGGTTCTGAACTCACATCACTGGCGGTTTTCAAACCGACAGTGATTATGTGACAATGATAATCGGGGGTTTTCCGGCGGGTGCGGAACCGCCGATGATATGCATTATCATCGGCGGTTAAATATGAACCGCCCGTGATATTAATAATATCACCGGCTGTTGTTGTGAGAACCGCCGGTGATAACAGATTTTCACTGGCGGTTTTAACCAAAACCGCCAGTGATATGTAGGCCTTCACCGGCGGTTTTTACATAGAACTGGCAGTGATGGTGCATATCACTGGCGGTTATTGTATAAACCGCCAGTGATATCTTTTCAGGGTCAAAAAAAATAATTAGCTCGCCCCATATTTCATCCATACACATCCAGAATTCATCCATATACATATACATCTAGGTTTTGGTTTTTCATCCATATACATATACATTCAAACAGATTGTTCTAATGGTGGCTAGTTTCATCCATATACATATACATCAAATAAACAGATTTCATTCAGATTTATCCATATACATATACATCCATAAATATCCAGAATTCAAATAAACAGATTTCATCCATATACATTCAGATTTCATCCATATATAACATCAATAAACATCCAGATTTCATCCATATACATCTAGATTTCATTTAAATAAGAACAACATCAAATTCAAAGGAACATATCATATATTAATATAACAATATGTACTTCATACAATATGTCTGTTATAGTTAACTATAGGCATCCACTGTTTACACGACCATTTGGGTCAATAACTTGGGTATTAATAAACGTAGCCAAACTTTCTCTAATGTCTGCAAGAGAATTGAAATCGATGTTTGTATCTCCAATGTTAAGATCTTCATTTGGTCGTAACCCTAGAATAATTTGCATATGTCGCGCAACGTAAAAGCCGCAAGCATGGCCTCTGGGCTGCTGGTGGCACTACATAAGGAAGTATAAAGATGACAAGGCACAATAATCAATGGGCAGGCACTAAAAAAATTTTTCATTTTATTATGAGGAAAAGTGTGAATAGACACTTACTGGAAATTTCTCTATATGCCTAAGTTCCATGCCCATCGCAGCATTGTGCCTGCCCCCACCCTTGACATAACTCCTAAACACCGCATTGAGTAGGCCTTTTAAATCTTCCCACTCGTGTGTGGGGCTCATCCTCAACGAGTCGAGGTAGACAACCTTGTTGTCGCTAGGTTCTATGAGCAACAAGATCCAATGAAAATTTTTATTGAAGGGCAACAAGAAGTATGCTTTGTCCTGTCCTCTAGTCAGGGCCCTCTTCAGGTATTGCTCGGTATTCTTTCTATCCATCTTTATGTTGTCCTGGGTGACAATGCCAGGGTCAAGAAAACCGGCCTGGACTTGACCTCGTTTGGCAACTAGGTACATTTGGCTGAAAAGTAAGATATATGTGCTCAGTGTATAAGTGGATAAGAAATATACACTGACAATGCGCAAGACTTGTATACACTTACACTGTAAAGTAGCGGATGAGAGAGGCGTCCAACTCCTGCAATTGAAACATATACCACAGGTCCTCGAAGGTTATGGTAAGATAACTATCGTTATCGTCCAGGAAATACTTGCCCTTCACCTTACCCACGATACTGGATGATCATTCCTTCACGGGAAGGCGTGAGTTCCTGAGGTAATAATCATGTAGGATCTGGCAGGCCGCACCCAAGTCATTTAATGCGGTAAGGCTATGCAGTGGTTCTCCCATCTGAAATTTTTTCCCTTTCTGCGCCCAGTGAATCTTCCTCTTAGGCGCTGAAGATTGACGGATGATTCGTTTCCCCTTCTCTAGGGAGCAGTAGCGCACTGGTGGTGAGGACGCAACACGCTTATTGCTATGTGAACTTGTCTTCAAAGATTGAGGGGCTGTCGCAGACAAGGCTTTCTTCGTTCTCTTCTCTTCATCGTTACGGATCGGATCTATGGGTCCAACGCCGCCGGCCTCGATTTCTTCAAGATTTGGTAGAAGAGTAATATCCTTCTTAGGCCACTGAACGAAACTATGGACAGCATCCCCAACTGTTATGATTTCATCATTGGGGGCTTCACAAGTGGGATCTTCATTGCGGTGTTGTCCATAACGGCGTCTACGGACCTTCAGCGTAGCCGCCGCCAAGTCCGCACCATGAACCTTCATCCCGAAATGCAGGGTACACCACACACCATGGCCACCTCGAGTGAAACACCGCGCTATATGAAACTTGGAGCAAGCAATGGGTAATCTCCTTTATGTCGCCCCACGGGTATTTAGTTGGGCGGCCTTATCGGGTGAAGGTGCGGAAGCTTGTTGCTTTTAAATGGAGGGTGCAACCGGCGGCTTGTGTATTAGGGTTGGCTTTGGGTGCATTTCCTTATGAGTTCCTCCAAGCTGTTGTACCCGAGGCTCCCATTCTCGCTCGTATCTTCTCGACACAAGCATACCCTATTTTGAATTTCATCTTTTAAGTTATGTACACATTTCTTTTTCTTGTAGTAGAGATAGTCATTGGGGAACCCCTCCTTCCAGGTAACGTAGACCCCGATGCCTGCAGACTCCTGGGTGCTCCTTGTTTCCTAGGGCCTCAGTTAGGATGTCTCGCTCCCTATTTTCGACAAAGGAGCCTTGCGATGCTTGCGTGTCATACTCAATCTGCAATACGTGGAGAAATTGAAATTGGGGTGTTACGAAAGTAAACAGTGTAAGGGTCATTGTGCACTTACTAGCTTTTGAACCACCTTAGCAGCCTCGGGCGTGGAGAGAACTGGCCCGGTCGGTGTGACTTTGACCCTAGCCCTGATCCAGCTGTCAGCACGCGTGTTGGTGAGCCTTGTGGCGGCTTCAGATTGCTCACTGGCGCAGTCGGCCAGCTCCCACTCGTGTTCTTTTGCCGCATATCCAGCGGTGCCGAGTCTGTGGGGGTGGGTGTTCTTGGCCTGAATGGCCTTCTGTTTGATGGAGGACTCCTTGAACTCCTTCGTTGTCTTCATCCTCTTGAACACCTCCCACACCTCATTCGTAATGAAAAGGTACTTCTGAAACGGGGTCTTTTCCTCATTGATGAAATCTTTGACAAGATCCACCTTCCAGTTCTTCCAGGCGATCCCCATGCGTTTCAGGGTGTTCTTCCGCACCTCAGGAAGAGAGTCTTCCGGGAATTGAAATGACCGTTTGAGCTCCTCCCATAGTTGGTCCCTTTCTTGAGCGGTGAGGTCCTTCCAGGTGTTGGTGGTGCATGGGACTCGTGCCCTAGCCACCACCCCACACATTGTTTGATACGCTGATGTAGCTTTCGTGGGAAGGACCGGTAAACCTCCTGTCGGGACCTCTGTGATGGTATGAAATAAATCGGTCTTGAGCTTGCTTGGCCCTCTGCTAACCCTTCTCTTCACAGCTGGGGTGGCCTCGGGCACGGCCCCTGCTTGAGGGGTGGCCTCAGGGTCCATTCTACATACAAGAGAACACCAGGCAATTTCTAATCTTTATTTGGTTATAGAAATATAATGAAATATTCAATATTTTATTACACATTATCTAAGGAGAGTGAATATTATTACATAGCGTAAACTTCACACTATGTAACTGCATCTTGGACAGCTAAAGTGCGACATAGTCAGCCTGGGGGTTTTTGTGTAGATATAATGTCGGGTAGCTACCAGTATGAGCTTCCAACGGTTCAAAGTTATAGCAACTGTTCACACTATGTAGCTCTGAAAGTGCCTCTTAAAATGGAAGAGTGAAGAAAATCTGAGATAATTTGTGTATTGGCTACAAATAAAAATGGGCACAAATGTATATTACTATTTACTTCTAAATACTTCTAAAATGGGTTTTAGTAGGCATGTTATTTGTACCTTTTTTATTTAATCTAAATGTGGTTGGGCGTATATAGATCTAATGAAAGAGGATAATGACTACAAGATTTTGATCCAATGGTAAAAAATGTGACTTTGAGATTTTTAAATCCCAACAACCTTACGGCTATGTGGATTGGCATATCTAATCATGAAATGTTAATTTTATCCTCACTTATAACCCTTCTAAACCTTCTGGCTATGTGGATTGGCATTCTCTAAGCTCCATAACTTAAGTCTCGATCTAAAGATGAGAGCAATCTATTGGATACCTTATAGTTCTAAGAAGAGTGTAAAGTTCATTAGCTAATTAACATCACCTCTGCCCCAGGACAAAATCAGCAGGGGACTCGGTTACTCTGAACTCAGCTAATGATCATGACAAATCCATACCATCACACAAATTTCCTACAATTCGAAAATAAATCATTCTTGCATTTTACTCATATTGAATGCATATATTCAAAAATAAATCATTCTATCATGACAAAGCGCGACGGCGTGGCGCCGGAGCCGGTGAGAAGGGCTGACTTTGAGGGCGGGGCGGTAGAGGGCGTAGCGCCGAAGCCGGCGGACGCAGACGTCGAGGAAGCCATCCACTTCCTATCGAGGGATCGGCAATGAGGGCGGCTGCGACGAAGGCGGCGTCGAGGGCTCGGCGACGAGGGTGGTTGCGACGAAGGCTGCGACGAGGACGGCGTCGAGGGCGGTGGCGGCTAGGGCTCGGCAACGAGAGAGTGTGCGCGGGACTTGTGAAAATTTTGGGGTTTGGCGCGGCTGGGATTATATGTAAAGTGGTCACCGTATTGGTGGCTCATACTATACCCGCCAGTGGTAGTGAACCATCACCAGCGGCTCATATCATACCCGCCAGTGGTACTGAACCATCACCGATGGCTCATACCATACCCGCCAGTGGTACTGAACCATCACCGACGGCTCATACCATACCCGCCAGTGGTAGTAGACCATCACTGGCGGCTCAAACTATACCCGCCAGTGGTAGTGGACCATCACTGGCGGCCCACGAGATAACCGCCAGTGATAGCTATATTAGGGCTATATAATACAACTATACAGGACTATATAGGATATAATAAGACTATATTAGGGCTATATAATAGGATATAATAGAACTATATAATAGGATTATAATAGGATAATATTGGATTACATTATACATTCTATAATAGGATTACATTACAAAATGGGATTACACAACTCAAATATAAGATACAAATAAAACAGTACAATCAGTCCTCAACGATCAGCCCTTCTTGATGATCGTTGCGTACATAGGTGGTTGTATTGGCCATTTCACTTGATTTTGGGTCGGTTTCATCATGTAATGGAAGTATTTCATCGAATTGGTTGTAATCCTCCTCGTCCACCACATTCTCGATTCCAACGATTTTTCTTTTCCCAGTAAGAACAATATTTTTGTTCTTATCAGCAGGATCTATGACATAGAAGACCTGTAAAACTTGGGTTGCGAGGACAAAAGGGTCATCTCTATATCCCACTCGGGCGAGGTCAACGATAGTCAAATCAAACTCATCAGATTTGTTAACCCCTCCACTTTGGACCCATTTGCACCAAAAAGGGTTATTTTAAAAATCACGTAGTCCAGTTCCCAGATCTCCTCAATGAAACCATAGAACGAGCTCTTCCGTTGGGTTACTAGGCCTTGGTTGTGCTCCTCTTCATATGCATCTATACGAACGCCGCTGTTCTGCATAGTACTCTTCCTATCTTGAGATATCGTGTAGAATGTGTACCTATTTATGTCATATCCTTGCCACATCACCACCGTGTATCTTGGTCCCTTTGCTAGCCATAAGAGTAGATCAGAACACTGTGTTCCAGTGAATCGTGCCTTGAACCAATCATTGAAACAACGGTTATGCTCCTTTTTTATCCAAACCTCTGTCTTGTTTAGGTACGGGCCGCGTATGAAATCCTTGTGCTCTTCTATGTAAGGGGCCACCTCCGTCATGTGATTCAGAACAATGAAGTGCGCTTTACGGTACATGTCTCCGTTGGGTGTGATCCGTTTTCTGCCAAGTGTGCCCGTACCATGCAGCCTACTCATGATGGGATACGGGCACACCTATGGGGTCAACTTGCAACATGTAGTCAATGCAGAATTCGATCACCTCCTCTGTTCTATACCCTTCGATAATGCTAGCCTCAGGACGATATCGGTTGCGTATGTATAACTTTAGAATCCTATGTACCTCTCGAACGGATACATGTAACGTAGAAACACTGGGCCACATAACTTATTTCCCAAACAAGGTGAACCATGAGATGTACCATAATATCGAAGAAGGATGGGGGAAATACATCTCAAGATCACATATAATTCTTACTGCTTAGTTATGTAGCGAATTAAGAGTAGAATCGATGACTTTCTAATGGATTGCATTGAAGAACAAGCTCATCCTTGTGATGGTTCGTCAGACATCCGGAGGCAATATACTCCTTATTGCAATGGGAATCATCTGAGTCATTAGAACATAGCAGTCATGTGACTTCATTCCAGACAATTTCAAGTCACTCATGGACACTATCCTCTTCATGTTGGCAGCGTACTTGGATGGGTATTTTACACCATGCAAGCACTGACAAAATTCTTTTCGCTCGGCCTTGGATAGAGTAAAGCAAGCTGGAGGGACTTCCGTCCTGCCCGTACTACTAATTTTGGTGCTAACTCGCTTCTTAAGTTCATATAGGTCGAGCCGTGCGTTTAGTCCATCATTTGTTTTGTCCTTCATGTGAAGCAATGAACCAACCAAACTATTGCAAAAGTTAACCTCCATGTACATCACATCCAAGCAGTGTCGAACATATAGTTCCTCCCAATAAGGTAGATCCCACAAAATTGACCTTTTCTTCCATATGCCGTTTTCACTGGTTTTTGTTTTCTTCCTCTTTCTCCCCATTTCACATTTTTCAAACTTAACATGCAGCCTTGTAAACATGTCATGCATTTCTTTTCCACTAAGTATGCGTGGAGCCGATCCATTCTCCCTGGTTCCATCAAACTGCTTGGTCATCTTGCGATATGGATGATTCACACGTAGAAACCGTCGATGGCGCATATACATAGCCTTCTGGCAATTCCTGAGCCACACACTTGCTGTATCATCTAAGCAGTGAGGACAAGCTTTACTTTCTTTTGTTTTCATGCCCGAAAGGTTTCTAAGTGCGGGAAAATCGTTGATGGTGCAAAACAACATTGCACGTAGCATGAAGTTCTCTCGTCGATCCGCATCCCATACCCTGACCCCTTCGTTCCATAACATCTGTAGTTCCTCTACCAATGGTGCAAGGTACACATCTATATCATTGCTGGGCTACTTTGCTCCTTGGATTAGTAGGCACATCATAATGTACTTTCTCTTCATGCAGAGCCAAGAAGAAAGATTATATATGCATAGGTTCACAGGCCCTGTGCTATGCTTGCTGCTCCAGTTTCCAAATGGATTCATGCCGTCTGTGCTCAATCCAAACCTTAAATTTCTAGGGTCTGCACCAAAATCCGGGAATTTCTAGTCAATGTTTCTCCACTGCGAAGCGTTTGTAGGGTGCCTAAGCTTTCCATCTTTCTTACGATGCTCTGAGTGCCACCTGAGAAGTCTAGACTCTTTCTCATTTCAAAACCATCGTGTTAAACAAGGAGTGACCGGCAGATACCACAAAACCTTTGCTGGGGTTCCTCGATTAAGGTCGGCACCCTGATCCTCATCGTCGTTACGGGCTTTGACATTTCTCTTATAGCGGGATGCTTTACACTCTGGGTATGAGTGTAGGTTGCTATACTTGTGACGGTATAGGATGCAGTCATTGGGGCATGCGTGGATTTTTTGAACGTTCAATCCTAAGGGACAAATAACCTTTTTGGCACCATATGTTGTTTCGCATCAAATTTTCTCGGGAAGAAGTTCGCCGAAGAGCTCCGTGAAACTCTTATCGCACCAATGGTTCCTAGCCTTCAATTGTAGGAGTTCAAGCACGATCGCTAATAAAGTGTGTTTCACCTTGCAACCAGGAAAGATTGGCCTCTCGGACTCCTCTGACCATTTCATGAATTTAATGAACTCTTCCGTAGTGCCATAGTTTGTTTCGACGTCACACATCATTCTATCGAACTCGTAAACTTTATCATCTAATGTTTCACCGACATCATCACACTCGACACCTGTATCATCACTATCCACTACTTCAAAGTCGTCATCTTCACCCTCAGTTGTACTCTGTGTCTCACCGTGGCACGTCCAAAAAGAGTAACCTTTTTTGAAACGTCGCTTAATGAGATGAAACTCGATTTGAGATAAGTTTCTATACAATTTCAAGTTATCGCAATCAACGCAAGGACAACATATCAAGTCAACCCCTCTCTGCTGCATATCACAAATGACTCTTATAAACCCTTGCACCCCATTCACGTACTCTTCCGTCGCGCTATTTTCTGTGTATATCCATGATCTGTCCATTATCTGCAAAAATGTATCCACTGTTATTTTAATTATTACATGATTACATTTCTTTCAAAATAAAAGACTTTATGAATAAAAGTTTGCCTTAGGACGACAAAGCTAGTATGACAAATAGTTTGTTAAAATAATTATTATAAACAATTACTACCTAAAATAATTACTTCCTCCTATATATGACTATAAATTAATTGTTGCTTATCCCATTAATCGTACTACAAACTCATGAACATATTAATATATTGTTGCTTATCCCATTAATTACTTTTCTCGCATTCTACATATGCAAAACATATCACAAGCCAAAGATATTAATTATCCTACTCTTCATGTACATCACAAACCTACAAATATTAATATATCTAGATCTCAAAGCACCTAATCTAGAGTAGGTTTTTTGATCTTCAAAAACAAGAAGTATAAAGAAAAATAAAAAGCATCACTAACCTCTAGCACTGGCTTGGATTTTTAAAAAACCACTTGAATCTTTAAAAACCACTTGGATCTTCAAAAAAACAGTTGGAATTGAACTCTAGCTATAGTCGCCGCCGCATCCGACGCTACAGTGCTACAGTCGAACAGAAGAAGACAGAGTGAGCAGAGCACCAATAATGAAGGTAGGGTCGGCACTATGTAGTGGAAACTATCAATAGCGGTTATCTCTGTAACCGCCCGTGATATGCTAACTATCACTGGCGGTTCTCTTTAACACCGCCGGTGATAGTTTCCTTTCACTGGCAGTTCTCACACTAATCGCCAGTTTGTCATACATGACTATCTCTGGCGGTGTTAAGCTGAACTGCCAGTGATATGTAACCTTCACTGGTGGTGTTAACGTGAACCGCTAGTGATATGTAACAATCACTGGCGGTTATCCATACAACCTTATCACTGGCGGTCGGTGTTCTGTTCCAAGCCACGCGGGGATCCTGTGACCCTCATCACTAGCGGTGACAAAAATAGCCGCCAGTGGTGAGGGGTCGGGGATGAGCCATTCTGTAGTAGTGGGCCTCCATCGCCAGAGAACACTCTTCGCTTTCCTAAATACCTCCTCCGCCTCGGCCTTTGGCAAGCATGGTCCTCTCGGTCGATCATCGACGTAGCTCCATGGCGCGTCATCGGAAGGCTAGTTGGAGGTTTGCTATCGGCGGCGGTGGTTCTTGGCAAAGTTGCCTTATGGTCACCAACAACAAAGCCTAGTATGGGCGCGTTGGTCGATGATGGGCGGAAGGGGAGGAGTTGCAAAAAGCGAAGGCAAGAGGGAAAGAATCTTGAAGCAGAACTGAATTGCCTCGGACCATGCTTCCTCTCAGATACCCAGTTACCCACCACTATATACCGTGTATATAAAACGCATTGTGCCCAGCAACATCATCAACTAAACACCGGATCATGGTGATTCCCATTGTATTTCGAGGTCATATAATTTTCAATAATTCCACGTAAAAAATTTACAAAACTTTGAATTTAGAAAGAATTAGGCAAGAAATTTAGGGTTGCTTCTACCGCTCGAAATTTTTCCTAGAGTTTTCATGTAATCGATGAATTTTTCAAGTTTTTAAATTTCTCATTTAAATCATGTTCCTTATATCATGTTATCTAGTCGTTAAAATGGAATTAAAACCAATATTACACACTGAGTCGACGCCAGACTCGCTAGTTTATATATATAGACCGTACATCGCCTCTATTCACCTTAGTTTCTCGTAAATAGTGAGTGCCTCACTTGCGCATCCTCTAATTTTCACATGAGGATTCATGACCGATTGTTCTTAACTTACGTAAAATGCGTCATATTTTCTACTACGTTGTTTGGGGAAATGGCGATGGCATCAAGAAAAGAAAATGTAGGAAATAAACGGCGAGAAGCTTCGGATGGAACAAATATAAAGATGCAAATATTTTTGCGGTTACTACTAGAGAACATCCTTCCTTTCCGCTCTTTCTTGCCGGTTCGCTTAGAAATGGCACATGGTTTCTAATTCACAAAAAGGACATTAGAATCGCCAAGAAGTGATACATCGGTTGTATACAACCGCGGTGATAATCCTCATAACACTGCAGGTTAGAGTATACAACTAGCAGTGATATATCACTACATCACTGCTGGTTCAAGCCACCAACCAGCAGTGATAATATCACCGCTGCTCGTAATCCCCGCAGCCCAATAAGCGGCAAAGAAAGAACCAACATCGATAATACTTATCACCGCCAGGTTTTTAATACTTATCACTACCAGTTTTTTTGTAACACCCTGTCCAAATTCACTTAAAGTCTAGTCCACCTATGGGACTGGCTCACACATACATAGCATCACTCCTGGGCTTTCGGCCTTGCTTTGCCCAAAAGGGTTAACCTAGGGTTCTATGTTTGGATCCATCAGGCATTATATACTAATACAACTCTGTCTAGATTAGTAAGGTGGTACTATTCCACCACAACTTATCACATGGGCCATACGGGCCACACATCTCAATGGGCCGAGGTATTACACTCACCTCCTTAATGGGCTAACGCCTTGTCAAGACACCGCAAACGTGGCAAATGTCTAGAATCGCCCTTGGTATGCGCATCGTGTGTCTAGTGCCGCCCATATGCCATGTTGTGTGACTACTCCGCCCACAAGTGCCATGCGCCATATGCCTATGCAACTAAGCCCACACGTGCCCACATAGCAAGGGTTGATGATCGATACCATTTGTAACACCGCCAAATTAAGCTAGAGTGTAGCGCACCTATGGGGTCAAGCGGCAGATGCATAGCACCACTCTTGGGATTTCGGTCTCGCTTCGCCCAAAAGGGTTAACCCGGGGTGCTATGTTTGGATCCATCAGGTATTATATGCTAATACAACTCTGCCTAGACTAGCAAGGTGTTACTATTCCACCACAACCAATCACATGGGCCACAAGGGCCACACATCTCAATGGGCCGAGGTATTACATTTTTGTTTAAAACCGGCAGTGATGTGAATAGTATAAATTCCATACCATCTTCCTCTCAAGCCCGAGCTATGCTTTTGGAGTTCAATTGGAGTGAATTTTGGGCGCCATCTTTAATTTGATCATTCGGGCGTGGAGGCTTAAAATTTTGGAAGTATCTAAACTAGCTACCTCCAATTTTGGGTGGCCATATATAGTTTGTATGGCTAGATTGCTTAGAACAAGATCAAGATCTACATCCAAATTAAGATTTGAAATTTATTTCAATTGTAGAAACATTTTAAAGGATTGAAAATTTGGTGGAATCAACTTGGAGGCTTCCAATTTTGGAGGTATCCATTTGGAGGTTGTTAAATTAGCTACTTATTTCATTTATACATATATAGTTTGTATGGCTAGATTGCTTAATTAGATCAAGATCAAGATCAAGATCCAATTCAAAGAAGGATAGGGGAAAATACATCTCGAGATCACATATAATTCTTACTGCTTCGTTATGTAGCGAATCAAGAGTATCAGGATCGATGACTTTCTGATCGATTGCATTGAAGAACAAGCTTAGCCTTGTGATGGTTCGTCGGACGTCCGGAGGCAATATACTCCTTATTGCAATGGGAATCATCTGAGTTATTAGAACATGGCAGTCATATGACTTCATTCTAGACAATTTCAAGTCACTCATGGACACTATCCTCTTCATGTTGGCAGCGTACCCGATGGGTATTTTACACCATGCAAGCAATCGACAAAATTCTTTTCGCTCGCCTTGATAGAGTAAAGCAAGCTGGAGGGAGTTCCGTCATGCCCGTACTACTAATTATTGGTGCTAACTCGCTTCTTAAGTTCATATCGACTAAGTCGAGCCGTGGGTTTAGTCCATCCTTCGTTTTGTTCTTCATATGAAGCAATGAACCAACCAAACTATTGCAAAAGTTAACCTCCATGTGCATCACATCCAAGCAGTGTCGAACATATAGTTCCTCCCAGTAAGGTAGATCCCACAAAATTGACCTTTTTTTCCATATGCCGTTTTCACTGGTTTTTGTTTTCTTCCTCTTTCTCCCCATTTCACATTTTCCAAACTTAACATGCAGGCCTGTAAACATGTCATGTACTTCTTTTCCACTAAGTATGCGTGGAGCCGATCCATTTTCCCTGGTTCCATCGAACTGCTTGGTCATCTTGTGATATGGATGATTCACACGAGAAACCGCCGATGGCGATATACACGATCTCCAAAGAATTTCGAGCCACACACTTGTCAGATCATCTAAGCAGTGAGGACAAGCTTTACTTCCTTTTGTTTTCATGCCCGAAAGGTTTTCAAGTGCGGAAAATCATTGATGGTGCAAAACAACATTGCACGAAGCGTGAAGTTCTCTCGCCGATCCGCATCACATACTCGACCCTTCGCTCCACAACATCTGCAGCCTTCTACCAATGGTGCAAGATACACATCTATATCATTGCGGGCTGCTTTGGTCCTTGGATTAGTAGGCACATCATAATGTACTTCCTCTTCATGCAGAGCCAAGGAGGAAGATTATATATGCATAGGTTCACAGGCCATGTGCTATGTTTGCTGCTCCAATTTTCAAATGGATTCATGCCGTCTGTGCTCAATCCAAACCTTAAATTTCTAGGGTCTACACCAAAATCCGGGAACTTTTAGTCAATGTTTCTCCACTGCGGAGCGTCTGCAGGGTGCCTAAGCTTTTCATCTTTCTTACGATGCTCTGAGTGCCACCTGAGAAGTCTAGACTCTTTCTCATTTCCAAACCATTGTGTCAAACGAGGAGGATGGCAGATACCACAAAACCTTTGGGATTCTCGATTAAGGTCGGCATCTCGATCCTCGTCGCCGATTCTGACTTTTGACATTTCTCTTATAGCGGGATGCTTTACACTCTGGGCATGAGTGCAGGTTGCTATATTTGTGACGGTATAGGATGCAGTCATTGGGGCATGCGTGGATTTTTGCACGTCCAATCCTAAGGGACAAATAACTTTTTTGGCACCATATGTTGTTTCTGACATCAAATTTTCCTGGGAAAGAAGTTTCTTCAGTAGTCGTAAGAGCTCCGTGAAACTCTTATCAAACCAACGGTTCCTAGCCTTCAATTATAGGAGTTCAAGTACAGTCGCCAATAAAGTGTGTTTCACGTTGCAACCATAAAAGATTGGCCTCTCGGACTCCTCTGACCATTTCCTAAATTTAATGAACTCTTCCGTAGTGTCATAGTCTGTTTCGACGTCACGCATCATTCTATTGAACTCGTAAACTTCCTCATCTAATGTTTCACCGACATCATCACACTCGACACCTGCATCATCACTATCCACTACTTCAAAGGCGTCATCTTCACCCTCAGTTGTACTTTGTGTCTCACCGTGGCACGTCCAAAAGGAGTAACCTTTTTTGAAACCCCGCTTAATGAGATGAAACTCGATTTGAGATGAGTTTCTATACAATTTCAAATTATCGCAATCAACACAAGGACAACATATCAAGTCAACCCCTCTCTCCTGTATATCCGCTAGCGTAGCTCTCATAAATCCTTGCACCCCATTCACGTACTCTTCCCTCGCGCGATTTTCTGTGTACATCCATGATCTGTCCATTATCTGCAAAAATGTATCCACGGTTTTCTTAATTATTACATGGTTACACTTCTTTCGAAATAAAAGACTTTATGAATAAAAGTTTACCTTAGGACGACAAAGCTAGTATGACAAATAGTTTGCTAAAATAATTATTATAAATAATTAGTAGCTAAAATAATTACTTCCTCCTATATATTAATATAAATCAATTGTTGCTTATCCCATTAATTGTGACTACAAACTCATGAACATATTAATATATTGTTACTTATCCCGTTAATTACTTTTCTCGCATTCTACACATGTAAAACACATCACAAGCCAAAGATATTAATTATCCTACTCTCCATGTACATCACAAACCTACAAATATTAATATATCTAGATCTCAAAGCACTTAATCTAGAGTAGGTTCTTTAATCTTCAAAAACAAGATGTACAAAGAAAAATAAAAAGTATCACTAACCTCTAGCACTTGGATCTTCAAACAACCACTTGGATCTTCCAAAAAACAGTTGGAATTGAACCAACTCTAGCTACAGCCACCGCCGCATCCGCCGCTACAGTCGAACAGGAAGAAGATAGAGTGAGCAGAGCACCAATAATGGAGGTAGGGTCGGCACTATGTAGTGGAAACTATCATTGGCGGTTATCTCTGTAACCGCCCGTGATATGCTAACTATCACTGGCGGTTCTCTTCACAATAGCCAGTGATAGTTTCCTTTCACTGGCGGTTCTAACACTAACCGCCAGTGAAAGTTTCCTTTTCCCGCTAACTCCCGCTAGTTTGTCCTTCACAACTATCTCTGGCGGTGTTAAATGGAACCGCCAGTGATATATAACCTTCACTGGCGGTTTTAAAGTGAACCGCCAGTGATATGTATCTGTCACTGGCGGTTGGCTGTACAACCTCATCACTGGCGGTTGGTGTTTTGTCCTAAGCCGTGCGGGGGTCCTATGACCTCATCACTGGCGGTGACAAAAATAGCCGCCAGTGATGAGGGGTCGGGGATGAGCTATTCTGTAGTAGTGCATGGATCGAGCGAAGGTAGGTCCTAGCGAGGTTATGACCGCCTTGTGTGCGACCTGGCGAAGGTGCGTCCCTCGCCCGACAAAGCCTCGTGCTACGGAGGGAGCGAGGGTTGGGACCAACTAGGAAGCCAAGAAAGCCGGGGAACAGGAAATACAGTGGGGGCTCGCCACACGTCGGAAGGATCATCATTGGGCATATCCCCTAGGGAATAGTGTCCAACATCCCTGCCTATGTAAATTGCCCCTTGTAACCCTACTTTAGCATGGTAATAGAAGGGTAGTTTGATCAGCCATCTCACATCCCGCAATGTGATGCCTATCCTGCCCTAGCAAAAGTTGGAATGCAAAAGGCAGGAAGGTAAATATAAGGGGAATGACCATGTTAGCCCCCAACGAGTCCACTTTTCTAGGGCATGATCATCCCGAAAAGACTGTAAACCCTCTTCTATAAAAAGGGGAAGAGAGCCCCTGGACAAAGGACGAGAATACGAGATAATACATTTTAAGAAAAAGAAAGATCGAAAAAAGAGCATCTCTAGTGTCAATAGTCCTGAAACACTATAACTGTTGCACCGTTAAGGAGATGAAAACTCACATTTGCGCCACGAGTCTAGGGGCGTGCCAGAGCACGTCTTCTCCGGCGTTCCTTGTCGGAGCTGGATCGTCGGAGACTCGTACGTGGGTGCGAAGGGAGGTTGGCCATCCTCTCATGGAAGCGCAGGATGTGCGACGCGTGGAGAGTCCCGCGGTGCACGATCGGGGAGGTGAGTTTCCTTCGTTGCCCTCTCGTCCCGTTGTGGATGTGGGGGGTTCGGGGGCGCTGAGGGGATTTCCTGCCCGGGCAGATTTGAGGAGGTTATTTGGGCACATCTGGGCGATTTCTTCGTTAGATCCCGGAGTGTCGTCCTCTTCCACTTCCTCTATTTCTAGGGTTTCGTCTCCTTTCAAGGGGCGCTCGTTCGCCGATGTGGTGCGATCCTCTATGAAGATCTCGGGAGAGATGTGGGGAGAGGGTAACCGTGGGGGTTGGAGGTCTGGTCATCAAGGTACCCATCGCGGCGGAGGCCGAGATCGGGGGTCCCCGTTTTGGTTGTGGCGGTAGGAGGTTTCGGTGGGTGCGTACGGGGGACCAGTCATCTGCTCCAGATCGGGTAGATGACGGTGTCCCGAAGCACAAGGAGCATCCTCCTCAAGGGATTGTCCAGGAATCTTCTTCTATGGCTAAGGGTTCCGAGGGGTTGGATGGGAAGGAGAAGGATGAGGGCCTTCAACCTAAGGATTCAGGGGTGAATCGATGGACTCAGCGGAGTGAGGCAGTGAAGGCGAAGAAGTGGCCAGAATGGAATGTCTCTTCTCCTTGTCAAGATGATAATCAGGTTAGTGATCTTCAGAATCCTCAGCAGGATCAACCTGGTTTGGTAGATCGTGGCCCGGGACCTTGCTATAGATGCAATCAGTTGGGGCATTTGGCTGCTGATTGCAGGGGGCGAATTTCTGTGTGAGATGTGGTCTTGCGGGGCATGTTTCCTTGAAGTGTCTGGAGAAGAAACCATGGGATTTTATGTGACATCCTAATAAAATTATAATGTCACATAGTAGCAATAAAGAAAATAAAAGCCAAAAACATAAAATAATAATAAGGAAAAGGTCCTAACAGGCTTGGATAGCCTAATTAGGCCCTAACTAGGCCCAAAACCCAATCCACCTAATCCTAAACCCCCTAGGACTCTAATTTGACCAATTAAAACCTAATTCTAGCCCAATACAAATTCTACCCATATTAGGGCTGACCCAAACCGACCCAAGCATTATATAAACCCCCCCTAGGGTTCCTGGTCGGCCACATCATCCCCAACCCTTGAAACCCTAGCCGCCGCCTCGGTTTTCGTGCAAAACCTGAAGCAAACCGAGGTAATGCTCCTATTCTAGTGCCCAATCGCCAAATCCAAGGCCATCACGTTGTAGAGCTCGTCACGCTGGTCAAATTGACTATATGGATCGCCATATTTGGTGGAGAAACGAGGAGATCCAAGTCGCCGAATTGAGGTTCCCGGCCGCCGGCGAACCTCGGCGTCGCGCCACCCGCGTCACCGCAGCGTCGCCGTCTCCACCACGGAGTCCGTGCCGACCAACCCGCTGCCGCCACGCCTCGCCGCCGCCACGGAGTCGCGCGCACACGCCGCCGCAGGCGATTCGCCGCCGCGTGTCCCCGCCACCGCGTGATCCGCAGCGCTGCCGCTGCCGCCGCCACGCGTCGCCCGGATAAACCGTCTCCGCCACGCCGCCGCCGTGGTCCTTGTCCTCCGCGCCAAGACGCCGCTTAACCGGCCGCAGCCCACGCCGCGCCTCGCCGCGCGCTGCCGCGCTGTCCCCGCTTCGCGTTACGCGCCACCAATCCGGCCGCGCCACATGCCCGCCACCACCGTCCGCCCACGCGTGACCGCGCGATGAGCCGCCGCCGCCCCGCGTCCGCGACGCCACTCGCCCGCAGCGCCGCCGCCCTTTATCCCACACCGCCGCCGCCGCCAATGCCCACGCCCGCGCGTCCCCATGAGACAGCAGCAGCCAGCCCGCCGACCGCTCGGTTTTCGGGGTTTTGCCTCGGTTTTCGTGGGGTTAACCCACGGTTAACCGGGTTTAATCTTTTCTGGCTTTTCTATTTAGCTCAAAACTTTCTTGAATTGTTTAGTGAGTTCCCGAACTCCAAATTAGATGATTCCAGAGCCTAAAAATCACAAATAATCCCAAAAAGTTTATATATTTTTACCATACTGTTTTCTGTATGTTTGATATTTATTGTTGTTTATTTATTCTTTCGCGTAGAACCGACGTGTACTGCTTTGTCCGGAGACGTTCCGAGCCGCTCGAGGAGGTGATCCAGAACCTAGCTTCTTCGAAGGCAAGCTAGATTCATGTTGAACCCTAGTTTGCTAAATTTCAATTATTTCATGTTTACTTTAATTGCATGCTTAATTTATCATCTTATGTGCTAGTTGCTCCGATTTCATATTAGTACTCTGCTGATATGACGTAGCCTTCCATTGATAGCCTACTTTGGTACTGTTTTACTAGCCTATCCTTGTGTAGATGCTTAGCCTAGCTTCTGGGATTGGTAGTTGATAGGTTTCACATATTATTAACTGGTACCCGTGGAGTCTTGGCTTCAGGGTGCTGTTTTTGGATAAACCTAATCAACTAAAATCAACGAGGTGTGTGTCGATTTGAGGAGACACAGAAGAGGTGGATTTTGGGCTTGTGGTTGTGTTGTGCAGGTCTCCCCTGTCATATAAGGACCGTATACTTGTGACTACCATACCGAACCTAAACCGTCTGACCACTTGTGCCTTCGCCCGACCGTTAGTGTGGAAGCTTGTTTCACAGACTCAGAGTGGACGGACGTGATTCGCGATCACCGGCTCGAATGGCTTAAATGGGGCTAACCTCATGCGGTGCGCTTATCGGTCCGGTGAAGGAGTGCGCATGTTGTCGGCTTACCGGTCGAAGTGTACCATATGAGGCGCGAAACCAAAAGAAAGGGTACAGTATTGGGACAGGTGGAAACAGGGAACGGTTTTGTACTGTTTCTCCCTCGGGATGAGATAGGGCTTGTGGGGAACGTGTACACGCTCTGCAGAGTTAAAACTATCATGGTAGCCGTGCCCGCGGTTATGGGCGGGGGAAAGGAGTTTGACACAAGGTAGTCCAATGTGTTTCAATTAATCAACTTGATGTAGTGTAGGCAGGGATTGCCTCTTTTGGAGCTGGTTAGCCGTCCTTTGGCTACGCTCGTGTGTTATCATGTGTTCAGTGAATCAAGAATAAATAAACAAGTAGATAGGTGATATTTTAGCAAAATAACCATACCCATCCATTGACCTTGCATTCATTCATTAAGGACCGCTTGCTGAGTAGCCGTGTACTCATTATATGGACCACGGATCTTTGTTCAGGTCAAGATTTCAGCAACGGTGCCAGCTGTGACCAGGAGGGTCAAGGTGATTAGCCGCGCGTTCCGGGTCAACCTCGGGATGTCATCGCTTCAGTCTTCCGCTACGTTATTTTTATGTGCTTGAATTAAACCCTTGGCAAGACTATGTATTTGTCTATGTCGACTGGGATGATATTTATGTAAACTGTTAAATTTTAGTTAAATGTAATGCCTGCGATGATATTCCAAATGTCCTTGAGTGCAATACTAGCTATGATCTCCTGGGACTAGTATTCGGTCACTCAAACCGGTAGAAACACCGGGGTGCACGACATTTTACTCCGCTTTTCTGTGGTTTTGCTGGTGAAGGGCAGGGATTCTATTTTATTGATGATATTCCTTCCGAAGTGAATTGCCGTGAGCAAGCTTGTACTGCGGTAATTTCTGTTCTTCGTGGGGAAGTTACTGCGAGAGATATTGAAGTGGATTTCAGTACGATACTAGGGTCGGCGTGGAGATGTATTGCGAGACCTGTGGGTACGAATCAATTCCTTATGCGTTCCCCCAATGCTAAAAGAGTTGCAGATCTTGCTCAGTATAAAGAGATGAATATGAGATTGGTCAATGCTGTGCTGAAGGTGTCTGTGTATAAAGATGATGTGGGAGCTAAGGGGGAACTAGAGGAAACCTGGGTTCTATTCGTAATATTCCACTTAATAAAAGATCGGAGGAGGTGGTTTGTGCTGTTGGCTGTCTTGTGGGTGTTACTTTGGAAATAGACAGAGCCAGTTTATCCAAATTGGAATATGTTCGGGTCAAGATTGCTTGCAGGAGCATTTCTGATATTCCTAAGGTGGCTGAAGGGACTATTGGTAAATTCATATATGATTTCTTGTTTGAAGTTGAAGGAATGGGATGGTCGAATCATGGCAGAGATCCAGATCCTGCTGATCCTGAAATTGGTGATGGGAATGGAGGCCCAGCGCACAAGAAGCTGAGATCTTCTTTTGAGAAAAATGTGAGGCAGGAGAACCCTGGTAATGAGAAATCTGTCTTTGATAGGTTACAATCTGATTTGAGGCACCAGAAAGGTGATAAGGGGAAGAAGTATGTGGATGAAGCGGATTTTGACTTGACTTTTGATGATTCCCAAGAGTCTGTTTGTGAAGAGGATAATGATGAGGAGTTGCAATTGGCTATGCTGCAATCTAATGCTGAGTCTGGGCATCCTGGGCAGTCCTCTAGCCGATTCGGGCAATAGGAGAAAAAAATCTGGTTGGTGTAGTGCCAACATGTCAACATTGACAAACCTGTGTTCTCTAAAAAGTTTAACCAATATGGTTCGTTCTTTACTCCTGCATCTGGTGTGGTTATTGAGGAGTTACCTATCTCTGCGGAGGAAATGGTTAGTAAAGAGTCCCCCCCCGAAAGGTATTGGCAAGAAGAAAGTCGTTGCTGAATCTGTGATTACCAATGCTAGTCAACTTCCCCATAAGCAGTTGAAAGATAAAAGAGCGGGTATGTTGACGGCTCCTGTTAGAAGAAGCTCCAGGATTCAAGGATACTCTATGCCGATTGCTGAAAAGGCAGCCATGAGACAGAAAAAGAGAAATTTAGATGGTAACTTCCCTTCTTCTTATAATTCTTTTGCTTTTCTTGAGTCTAATGAAATAGTTAATTTAGCTGCTAATATGGGGGTGATTATTAATGAGTCTGAGTTGCCTCAAATTGAAATTATGAAAGAACTTGAGATTGTTAGAAACAAGTTGTATAAAAAACAGCAAGAGGTTACAGAGAAAAATGACGTTTCTAGTTCTGCTCTTAGTAATAATTCCTCGGAAGTTTTTTTCCTTGATTGGCAGGGTTTAGATTCAGAGGATGGGGGTTTCAGCCCAGTTGTCAGTCAAAGAAATAGGAAAAAGAATAAAAAGAATTCTGTGGATTCACCTAGAGGTCTGGTGATCCAATCTCCTATCCCCCGTGTCCAGAGGGCTAGGATGGGGGGTAGGAACCAGAAACATAAAAATAAAAAGTTTTCTTGATGAAAGGCATCTTCTAGAATTGTAGGGGTTTGGGCAAAAGGGGCATTTGCAGATATATCTTAGACTTGGTAAAGGGTCATCATGTTGATTTTCTGGGGCTCATTGAGACCATGAAGCCACAGTTTTCGGATTCCTTCTTCAGGAAAATTGATCCTAATCAAAAAATTTTCTGGACCTTTCTTCCTTCAGTTGGCAGATCGGGTGGGATTTTAGTTGGAACTAACAATGATAGATTTGATGTGTTGTCCAAATCTTTGGGTTCCCATTATGTGAATGTGATTCTTTGGGATAAGCTTCTTTCTTGTGCTTGGAGCCTGCTTGTGGTGTATGGCCCCGCGCATTTGGATGGGAAGATTGCTTTTATCACTGAACTTGCTGATGTTTGTCATTCCTCTCATCATCCTATGCTTATTGGGGGTGATTTCAATATGATTCGTTTTGCCTCGGATAAAAACAAACCCTGGAGAGAGTGTAGAGTCTCTCGTATCTTCAATCATTTTGTTAATTGTTTTGATCTTAAGGAGATTAACCATACAGGTAACCAGTTTACCTGGACTAATAACCAAATCTGCCCCACTTTGGAGAAACTAGATAGAGTCTTTGTTTCTCAATCTTTGGAATTTTATTCCCCATGTGTTCGGTTCAGAAGTTGCCTAGGTTTTTATCCGACCACAATCCTAATTTGCTGGATGATGGTAGGAACCTTAACAACAAATCTGGGTGGTTCCGTTTTCAGATTTCTTGGCTCAAAGAACCTAATTTCCTAGATATTGTTAAACGTGGTTGGAATAGAAACTATGTGCATATGGATGCTTTGTCCACGTTTCTGTGCAAGATGAAAAATCTTAAAAAGGCTCTTAAAGGTTGGGGTGCCCACCTTTATGGTCATAAAATGAAAGAAAGACAGTCTCTTGCCAAGCAGTTGTGCATTTTAGAGGAAAAAGAGGATTTGGGGGTTTTATCGGCCGGTGATAAAGAGAATATGGTGGGTATTATTGCTAAGCTTGATCAATGTTATGCGGAGGAGGAAGCTATGTGGAAACAAAAATCCCAGGTTGATTGGTTGTTGAAAGGTGATAATAATACAAGGTATTTTCATCTAATAGCCAATGGTAAGAGAAGAAAGAAGTTGGTTTCTCACCTTATGCATGATGATTGTCTTATCAAGGGTGAGGATAAGTTGGTAGAACATGCTACTGATTACTATAAAAATCTTTTTGACAAAGATAAAAAGAGTTGTTTCCATTTGGATCCTAATCTGTGGGATATGAGTGAAAATGTGTCCTTAGAGGAGAATGTCTTCTTGACTAGACCTTTTTGTGAAGAAGAAATTTTTTCTAGTCTTTGTTCCATGGCACATAATAAAGCCCCTGGTCCTGACTGTATTCCTATTGAATTTTTTCAAAGTTGTTGGGAGGTGATTAAGATGGATATTCTTGATATTTTCCAGTTGTTCTTTGAGTGCAATTTGGATATTCAAAAAATTAATCATGGGGTAATTGTGCTTTTGCCTAAATCAGAAAATGCCGATTGCATGAAGCAATTCAGGCCCATCTGTCTTCTTAATAGCTTGTATAAGCTGCTAACTAAAACCCTGACTAGGAGAATGGATTCGGTTATGGGGAAATTAATTAGCCATACCCAAAATGCTTTCATTCAGGGGAGGAATATTATGGATGGGGTTTTGGCTCTTCATGAAATTTTCCACCACACCAAATCCAGTGGGAAGACTGGGGTGTTTTTGAAGCTGGATTTTGAAAAGGCTTACGATAAGGTGGATTGGGCTTTTCTTCTCCGGTGTCTCCATATAAGAGGTTTCAATCAAAAATGGTGTGAGTGGGTTAAAATGATTTTGCACAATGGCACTCTTTATGTTCTGGTTAATGGGACCAAGGGCCGAAATTTCACTAGCCATAAGGGTGTGAGACAAGGGGATCCCCTATCTCCTTTTCTTTTTAATATAGTGGCTGATTGCCTGGCCAAGATGTTTTGGAAGGCTCAACAGACTAGTTTAGTTCATGGTCTAGCTTCTGACATTTTCCCTAGGGGTGTGTCTGTGCTTCAATATGCCGACGACACCATCATTTGCCTCCAGGACGAGGTGGAAAATATTCATAATGCTAAACTCTTAGTTTCGCTGTTTGAGCAAATGTCTGGTCTCAAAATCAACTTTTTAAAGAGTGAATTGGTTTTGGTTAATGGCACCCCTCATTGTGAATGCCTTTACTCGGATATCTTTACTTGTAAAATTGGTGAATTCCCCTTGAAATATCTAGGAGTCCCGGTTAGTCACAGAAGAATCAGGGTCAGAGAGTGGGACTTCCTGATTGAGAAAATTCAGAAGAGACTTAGTGCGTGGAAGAGTAAATCTCTCTGTCTTGGTGGGAAAGTAACTCTCATAAATGCTTGCCTTTCAAGCATTCCTATCTACACTATGTCTATGTTCTTGCTGCCTTCTACGGTTATTAAGAGAATTGATCAGATTAGGAGACAGTTTCTCTTGGGGGGTTTTGCTGGGAAGAAAAGATATCATCTTGTTAAGTGGGCTCATATTGTTAAACCTAAGCAGAAAGGGGGACTGGGTATTCAGGATTTGACTCTCCTGAATATTAGTCTGCTTGTGAAATGGTGGTGGAAACTTGAATCTCAAGAAGGCTTGTGGCAGACTCTTGTTAAAAATAAGTATGTTAAGAATCGGCCTATCAACAATATTACATCCAGATGTTCTGATTCAGCAAACTGGAAGGATCTTCTCAAAGTCAAAAAATATTTCTGGATAATAGGAAAATGCGTGTTGGTAATGGTAAGAATATCAATTTTTGGAGGGACTGCTGGGTGGGTGAGCTCCCTCTCTCTTTGGCTTTTCCTGATCTGTTTGATGTTTGTATGAACACTGAGCTTTCAGTGGCACAGGTAGCTGACTTAGGTTGGATGCCTGTTTGGAGAAGATGGCTCTCAGCTGACCAATTATGCAGGTGGAGAAGTTTGGTTGAGAGTTTTCTGGTTGTTTTCCCTGGTGAGGGTTCGGATAAAAGTGTTTGGGTCTCTCATAAAAAGGGGGTTTTCTCTGTGTCATCGATGTATGACTCCTTTTTCAGAGGTCCAAAGCATAGGTTCGCGTGCTTGTGGAAGGCCAAGATCCCTCTGAAGATTAAAATTTTTACCTGGATTTTTCTTAAAGAATCGGTGTTGGTTAAATACAATCTGCGGAAAAGGGGTTGGATGGGGAATGCCACCTGCGAGTTTTGCGATGATATAGAAACCTGTGATCATCTCTTTTTTCAGTGTAGTGTGTCCAAAGTGGTTTGGGGCTGTTTAGCCAAATGATGCAATATGAGTTGTACATCTTTGAATATGGAGCATTTCTGCTATTGGATCAAAAAAGCTTTACCTGGATTGAGGAGATTTCACTTTTTGTGTCTGGCTGCTGTTATTTGGTCCATATGGCTCCGGAGAAATATGGGTTGCTTTGAAAGGAAAATGTTGCATGATCCCGTTGATATAACTTACCGCATTTGCACTCTTCTCCGTTGTTGGACAGGTTTGCTGAAGATGGATGACCGAGATCTGGTGGAGATGGGGATAGACAAGATTTTTCAGATCGCTAGAGGACTACAGAAGCCAAGCAATGCTGACGATTCTGACCCGGGCAGTGGTCCTTAGTGATGTATTTCCTGTGGTGGCCCGGTTCTGTGGGTCTTTCCTTTTGGTGTGTTGGTGGTCTGTCCTTTTGCTCGACTGTCTCTGTTCTGGTGTAGTTACTTTGGTGGGCTGTTCTGTTACTCTTGTTTAGGTTTATTGTTCCTCTTGGCTCCTGGGTCTTGGTGGAGAGTGTTTCCCATCCCCAGGTAGTCGGCTGTTTTCCTTTATTCTTCCTGTTTGATCAGTTGTCTAAAACTGGGTGACTGTGCTGTGGGTTTCTGTTCCCTTTTGGTAATGGAAATAGGAGCTATGCTCCTTTGCAAAAAAAAAAAAAAAATAGTCCCGAAACACAAGTGGCTTCCGTTTCACCACCCCTCGTGCTCTGGTGTTGGGTGGAGAAACGTGGGTGAGTAGAAGTAGGCTTGTCCGGCTTTGATCGACGGCAAATGGCGCCATCTGCCGGGATCGAGACTAGAAGCTCTTCGTCAAGCTCGCCAGCAGGAATGGCGGCAGGATCAGGGTGAGCAAGTTCGGGGGCGATCTTAGCACCGAGCTCGCACGCTGGGCCTGAACAGGAAAACGTCATGCCTCCGGAGAAGCAATTAGTAGTGGGAGCAGCAGCAGCGGGAGCGTCTTGGGCAGCCGCTCCGTCGAGAGGACGTCCAACAATGTCCAGAAGCGCTAATGTCAGTGGTAACACTTCCATCCCCATTCCCCGTCCCCGCCCCCGCCCCCGAGTCGGTCTCCAGCACGTAGTCCCTCCCGCCCACCGCAGAATTTGAGAGAAAATGTTGTTGACCCCCCAAGGAAACACCCAGCCTAGTACCAGGATCTCCTTGCCAATCCCCCTTGTCAATCCCAAAACCTTAGCCACCCAATGCAATCAGCAAATCACTTGCATCTGGAAGTGCCAGAGCTACTCCTAACAAACGCCACTTCAATGCGGGAATTACGGGAGCTGCGTGTAGCATAGAAGGAGCGAAGTCCTACTCCGGACGTTGAGGGCCAGTCTTTGCACCCAGAGCACTAGCGTCAATAAGCCTCACGGAGGAGGAGGAAAAAGTCCTATCCTCGCTCCGTCGACGAGCAACTCAAGAAACAGAAGACTTAAACCCCCTATCCCTTGTTGCAAATAGTGCATAATGAGCAAAATAACAATAGAAGTAATTTCAGAAATAATTAACAGCAACATATAGTTATGGAAAAATAACATAATCACAAATTCCCTCAAATGCAACATTAAAGCAACTAGAATAGTGATTATCCATCATAATTGCATGACTAAACAGCAGTTAAAACTGAATAAAACCAGTAAATAAACTCAGGTTTTATATTGGATGAATTGCTCTTAGATTGCTATAAAAAGGTTGCTAACTAAATCAGCCGTCCAACTTCTATATGATCAAAGTTATCAATTTAATTGATGCTGAATCTAAACACCAATCTCACAAAGTTCAGCACAGCCTATCATATATATACTCAAAGTGTAATTCAAAACATATACTCTACTATGCAATTAACACTGTAAGCAACAGTGCTGCTCAAATAATCTGGACACAACACGGCACAGCACAGCAGCACCTAACCCAGATCAGATCAAGACCACAAAAGCCCAAACCAATCGGGCCACAGAGGTGCTCCTGTTCAAACCAGTTTCCCAGCACAAAGATCAACCACACAGTATGACCAACAATATGGCAGCAGTATCATATGGAAGTAAGCTCACAAACTCATCTAGAATTGCATGGAACAATATAGCCACAAGTATATATATCAAGAACTACACAATCACAGTGATAGGCTAGTGCTGAATCAATGTCCTATCAGCCTCTAAACACAATATCAATAGATTTCATATAGAGCAATCATCATCAAGCAATATTATACCGAGCCCACAATGTACTGCTCCCTAAATGAGGTGAATTAGCCCCTTGTACAGGGTATAAGGTCCCCAAATTCAATTCAAATGGCTCAGTACTTTCACAAATAAAAGAGGGGAACCGATAGCTTCCAGTGCACAGGAACCGAGCCGGCAAGAAAGCAGGGCAAAACGCTAGTAACTCGCTATCCCAGAAACCAAATCGCCGTGCTACAAACGCAGCCACCGACGAGAAGGCTAGAGATATGATGCCGTCTCCCCCACCAAGGCCGAGGCCGCAGTGGAAGACCGAGGAGTAGAGGAAGCAGCGCAGGGTACCGGCGCCCACCTCGTGGCCACCGAGTACCGGAATCGAGAAGGAGAAGGGCAGCACCACCACCACCACTCCGACAAGCAGAGGCAGCCGGCGAAACCACAAGCACCAAGGCGCACCGCAACAGAGAGTAGTAGGGAGAAGAGAGGAACGAACTAAAAAACGTGTGCACATAAAAGAAGAATCCGAGGAAATAAAGACAAAGGAGGAGCACCGGACTCGATGAGAAGCCCGGAGACCAAGCCACGTCGCGCCGCGCCAACACGGACGCTGAGTTTCCCGGCGCTGCCGCCCCCATTGCCTCCATGGGTTAGGAACCCTAACAGCCGGCCGAGCCAGCTCTCTAGGCAGCAAGGCTACTGCCCTCTTTCCCCTTTGTGCCAAACCAGAGTTACGTGGAGTTGGGGTATTTGGCACTGCTCCGACTAGATTCAGGGTAGAGTTTGGAGCTGGAGCCCTGCCAAACAACCCCTTAGTCCCAATAATCATTATGTCATCAACATACACGCACGTGATCACTCCTCTACCCCCACCACAGCAGTAGTACACACATTTGTCTGCTTCATTCACATCAAATGATGCCTATATCAAAGTTTTATCGAACTTCTCATGCCATGCTTTGGTGCTTGTTTTTGGCCATACAAAGATTTTAGTAGTTTACACGCCTTATCCTCTTGTCTTGGTATTACAATATATATATATATATATATATATATATATATATATATGCTCCACGAATCACATTTATCAGAGTAGACGTGGAGTTGGGTGGTAATTACCCACCAATGCCACTGGGATCATAACCCCCAGAGCCACGCTCCACTCCTGGAAACCTAACGCGCCTCCCTCCCGCAACCGCCTCTCCTGCAGCTCTCTCCCGCCGGCTCTCCCGCTGCCGCCTCTCCCGCAGCCGCGTCTCCTCTCCCGCCATCGCCGCTTCTCCTCTCCCACAGCCGCGTCTCCTCTCCCGCCACCTCCGCTCCTCCTCACTCCTGCCGCCTCCTCCCCTCCTTTCTCCCGCTGCCTCGCCTCTCCCGCCGCCTTCTCGCCGCCGCCACCTCTCACGCAGCTGTCTCTCCCGCCACCTCCCCCCCCATCAGACCTCTCTGCCGCCGCCTCTCTCATGGTGCGACTCTCTCCGTCGCCGAGGTCACTCAGGACCCGCCTACACGCTGGGCCCCAAGATCTCCGACCGACGAGCGGCTGGTCAGTGTGGCACCGCCGCCACCCAGAGACCCCGCTTTTGTCAACGACGTCAAGCCTGGTCTTTGCGCCGTCACGGGTTTCGCCAAGCCTGTGAGAACCCCGTCGGCGACGACTATCTCCTCAAGTCCATCAAGAACAAGATGGGCTAGTGCCGCGTCCACGGCCTCGAGATCTTCTACAACATGGCGCTGCTCGACGCCGATCTTTGTCGGGTGTAAGCCGTGTGGGAAGGTTGGCAATTACCCTGTTGAGCGGTGTCTCAAACAGATGGAGCGTGCTTTCAATTTTGGGGATAACCAGATCTTGCAAATGTGTGGGTTTACACATAAGACTCTTGAAAGCAGGAGGGTGAAAGGATCAGGAATGAGGCTAGTAATCCTCTGGACGTGAAGGATGAGCTAGGGTTGCTCCACCCACCATTCAAGGCCACGAAGACTACTACATGATAATTAGAGTACAATTCCACTTATTATTTTGTTTGTTCGTTCTAGATCCTCTTGGATCTAAATCTTAAAAAGTGTTCTTTTTGTAGACTCGGGGGGACAACAGGGTTTGGGTTGGGATGGGATCATGGAATGAATATCTATGTTGTAATGTGAGATGGTAGGAGAATGAAGTTATGTTTATTTTTGCCATAATTTATGTCTTACACTTCTAGAAACTGGATTAGTGAAAGGAACTCAGTTTATTGGTCACTATATATTTCTATAGAAATCCCTACTTCTTTCATATTGGCTCAGATCCTTGAACTGTTTAGTTGGGATATTCTTTTGTCATAAGTAGTAGTCAGATGCTCTCAAAGGTATTAGTTATGTGCTTATTTGTAGGGACCCGTCAAACGGAGTCGAGTCCCTTCTGTGCTTTAACCGTACTAGTCCCTGGATCAGTAGCTAGTACACACAGTTGAACAGTTTGGATCATTGTCATTGAACGTAAAAGTATATATTACATCAGAGTGCGCCAAGCATAGCGTTAAACAACAGAGGGCTCATTGGCCTTACAGGGGTGAGACTAAAAGTCTCAAAACTCAAAAGAAGACCCAAAACAACTCCACAAGCACGGCCGAAGTAGAGCTCCTAGACGTCGGGGTGATCCTGATCTTGAAAACTTGCGATGGGGCCTTCATCTTCATACGTCTCCACCTTAGGGTTCTGCTGAACGCAACCTGCCCGTTGGAATGAGCAGCCCCGCATAAAAGGCGAGGGTGAGTATACAACATACTCAACAAGCAAGGCTGACTAAATGCATAAGGTTTGCAAGGAAAGGTTAAGGTTCTTTTGCATAAAGCCAGTTTTGCAAGTTTTACCTAGATTTTGTAAAAGGTTTAAAATGAGTTAAGAGAAAACAAAGATTTGAATCATTTCCTTTTGAAACTCCGGCCTAAACCGGTTTTGCCCAGACCTGGCTACTCACGGCACCCACCGTGCAAAACCCTCGTCGCTCACAGCACCTACTGTGAGGAGAGAAAACAAAACGCACGACACCAATCGTGGTTTTTCTTTTAAACACCGTTTTGAAAACAAAAGAATAAGAAGTACCATGAGGCAGCTCCCCGTCGTCCGTCCTTGACCGCGAACACGGCTATCATGATAGTTGTACACTCTGCAGAGGTTGCACGCTTTACCCATGCGAGGTGGTTCTTCCTCGGGTGCCCCCAAAGAAAAATGGTCACCACAAGGCCTTTCTCCAACCTTCCCCTAGCTAGGACATTCCCGCTGAGGTTTTCACTGCAATGCCCCTCTTGCGCCTGCAGGACAACACCGATTGCCTACTCCACCGACTGGTATGCCCTAACTAGAAGTCCGAAGGATACTAGACCAGGGCCCGCCCATACAGGCACACATGGTCGCACTGTTAAACTTAGCTCGACTACCTCAAGGAATCGGTCCTTAGGGACCGAGGTGGTTCCCGCACTGGACCCAAGTCTCGTGCTTACTGCACCAACCTTGCAACCAGCCACCCCGATCAGGTTTTATAAAACATTTTACCCGATAGCACCCACTATCAACTAACCCATTTGCAAACACGACAGCACCCACTGTCTTTTTAAAACATTGAGTAAATAAGCATTGAGATTATCATGTATCCAAGTTTAATATGGTTGCAACTAAGCATAAATAACATGATTAAAACCTAGTTCAAGGGGGTGAAGGCAATATTAAACAATATAATATTAACCTAGGGTGGCATAGAAGGTGTTTATACTGATATTGGTAGTTGGGGTGTTTAGCTAGCATCTAACCAATTAGCAGTTTTAATTTTTAACATAGCATGCAGTTTTAAATATCTAATAAAACCACTTAAAACATAGGTTCAAGGAATCAGCACTTGCCTTGATCAGCACAGCCCCTAAGTCTTCCGTGCGATGTCGGTCACAATCCCGGAGTCGCACGTTCCTAATCGCGAAAATGACGACAACGGAAACAATAAACGCTATGCAGAAATAATATGAATGCACATGTATGCAGTGGCAAAGTGCAAGGTACGGAGCATGAAAATATGTTTTAAAACTAAATATGCTACTGTACCAATTTTCTGGAATTTAAATAAAAGGGGTTTATGCATTTAAGTTAATTGGTTTACTAAATAAAATATCTAAAACAGTGAGTAAAACAGTACCAAAAATTATGTAAAAATTACATATGCAAGGATATTAGATAAAAAAACATTTTAAAATTGGTTTGGAAATTTTTGGTTAAATAAATCTCCTAAAACAATTAAAACAATGATTAAGGGTATTTAAATAATTTAAATAAATTTGCAACAGTGACATTAAATAAAAATTACATAATTAAATAGGTTGTAATTTTGTGAGTCTAACAAAATTGGTTTGGGGTTTTTTTGGAATTTTCTACAAGGAGATATGAATTTTTGAAGCTTGGTAAAAATCTGAAAAAGGGAATTTGAGGGGGGTGGCTCAGCTGCCACTGACGGACGGGGCCCGCATGGCAGTGAGACAAAACAGGGGAGGGCGGCGCCGGCTCGGACAGGGGCGGCGGTGGCGCTCCGGCGACGGGCGGCGGCCGGCGAGGTGGGGAGAGGAGAGGACGGCGCGGGGAGGTGGTGGCATGGGCGGGGCGGCGAGGCGAGGCCGGCGGCAGGCTGGCGGCGCGCGTGGGCGGCGGCGGCCACGGCGGCGCGGCGCGGGCGCGTCGGCGGCCGGATAGGTGGGGAAGGAGGCCGGGGAGATGCGCTGCGGTGAGGGGCAGCTCGGGGCGGCGGCAGCTGGGCACGGAAGGGCCGAGGCGGCGGGGAGGCGCGCGAGGCGGCGGCGGCCATGGCGCGGCTGTGGGGAAGCGCGCCGGTGGCCGGAGGAGATGGGGAAGGGCGCCGGGGAGGTGCGCTAGGGCGAGGGGGAGGCGGAGGTGAGGTCGGCCTGGGTCGGGGTCGACCAAGGCGGCGGGGCGGCATGTGGCCGGAGGCGGGGAAGAAGGGGCGGCGCCCGGGACGGCGGCGTAGCATGCGCCGGGGGCGGCGGCCGGCGGCGAAGGTTCGCACGGCACCGAGGAAGGTGAAGGGAGGGGAAGGAGAGAGCCATACCGAGCGGCGGCGACGAAATGGGAGCGGCGGTGGAATCCGGCGAACTCGGGCTCCCTCTTCGGCGTCCAAATCCGGCGATCCTAGGGCATGAAACAAAGAAAGTTGTACATGGGAGATGAGCGCGATGACGAGACGAACAACGTCTTTGAAGGAATTGACGAAAGGAGCTCACCTCGGCGAGAATTCGAAGAACAAGGAAAGAACCCGAGGGAGCGTCGGTGTGGAGTTTTAAGGGGGAATTGGGGGTTTCGGGAGCCGTTTCCCTGCGGAATTGAGGGGGTGGAAGAGGGGAAACGGGCGCAGTAACTCGCCATAAAAGGGGAGTGATTGAGGGGGAGGAATTCCATCCAAGGGTGCCTGCCATGGAAGGCACAGAGAGAGAAGGAAACAGGGAGAAGAAAGAAAGAGAGAGAGGAGGAAGGAAGAGGGAGGTGGGGCCCACTCGCAAGAGAGAGAAGGAAAATGGAAAGATAGGGATTTCTAGGACCAAATCAGATAAAGAATCTATTCCAAATGATTTTATATTTTTAAACAAATATATTTGAAAATACTTTCCAACAATAATGTTATTTTCCATAAATCTTTTTGTTTGCACTGTTCTTTTAAATTAAATATTCTTTTCAAGGTTTGGATTCAAACAACTTTTTAAAATTAGTTGTTTAGTGTTTTATAAAACTAAAATTCAAACTCGCGTTTAAAAAGGATATTTTAGTTTTGTTTAATCGAGCACAAAATCGAATACCACACCAAGGGTTTTGGGCTTGCAATAAATTGGGGTTGGAAATCCAATTCGAAACCTTATTTATTTAAGTAACAAAATCGTTTCCAATTGTTTTCGAATTTAAAAGAGTTTCGAGAGTTGCAGTACCAAAGTGTTTATTAAACCAAAACTTAAAGGATAATATCATTTGTTTATAAAATATTTGCTCTCTTAGAAATTTAAATCTCTTTGAAAAGGGTTTTATTGAAATTCAAAATATACAAAACGGGGCTTTTAATTTTATTTGCTTGAACACAAAATCTGAACAAAATACGATATAGTTTGTTTATTTTGAATCCAAAACGATACGGTAAAGCTTTTAGGTTTTATAAAGCTCAAGGGTTAAAATAATTATTTTAAGGAGTTAAATATTTTCCTTATTGAACATTGAAAAACAAAATTGCTCCTTTTGGAATTTCAAATTCCTTTGGAAAGATAGCTTTAAAGGTTTAATTGTTTGAGCCCAAAACCAAACAAAGCTTAATTTAAGCTTCGAAAATAAAAACCCAAACACTTTTCTTTTAAATTTGAAACCATTTTTTTAAAGGTAGTTGAAAACAAATTTTTGTTTTCATTAAAAATCCACTTATTCTTTTAAGATAATTAAAAATGAAATTCTTTTGTTGGTAAATCAAATTACTTTATATTAAAACCTTAGTGTTTTGATATTGAAGTTCAAACCAAACATTTATTAGTTTATGAATACAAATCTTTTTAAAGCAACCATTTAGGAAGTGAAATTATTTTTCCTCCTTTGAAAATCAATCAAAACAATAAATATTTTGGCAAGGCATTTTGTTTGAAAACAAATGCTCTGTTTTATTTGGAATTCAAATTACTTAGAATGGAAATTATAAAGATTGATATTGAAAGTCAAATAGGATCATTGGTTTAGAAAACCACTATTTAAAATGATCATTTTTATGAAAATGAAATCCTTGGGGTTTGATATTAAAATGAAGCCAAATAATTTTAAGTTATAAAACCACCCTCAAATCATTTAGTTTAATAAAATAAAATTATGTTTATCTTATTCGAAAGGAAACAACATTTGAACTCAATTCATTTTATAACCAACAGCAGTTGTCCTCTTTTGAAAACTCAAGCATTTACAAAGACGTTTTATTTGCAATCAAAACACTATTGAAACCAAAATGGTTTTCAAAATTTAAATGTCTTTCAACAGTAACATACTCATTTTCAAAAGTTTTAAATTTTTGTGATTTTTAATGACATGCAATGACATGATGCACATGAGTTTTAGCTTTTGAAAATGAGGATGTTACATTATTGCTGTCTTCTTCAGCAGTATATGGTTGTCTTCCGGGCCAATATTTTTTGCTTTCTATGCATTGTTTTTAGTGGTGGTTGGGTAGTAGGATATCCAGTCTGTCATATATGTGAGGCTCAGAGTTCTCAAAAGTATACCTAGCTGCAAGGTATTTTCAGTTTATATAGTTTATATTGTGCGGTTTGTCCTAGCTCCATCTTTATCCATTTCAATTTAATAATTGAAAAGGGCTTGATGCAATACATCTATCATTTTTTGTATATTTATTGCCAAATTGTGGGGCTGATGTAAACTTCTAAAGCTGTTTGGTTCTAAATGTGGCTGGCATTCCACCATTATGAAAAATGTTAGAACCCAATTGTTCTTTTGCACTGTAAATGCAAATGCCCTGTTATGTGAGATGACATCCCCCCAGAGGACCTGTTATGATTTCAGTTGCTAGCCTACTTGGGAATTTACCTTTAGGGGTGAAAACGGTTCGGGTTCTACCCGACGGATACCCGATCCGCATGCTCACGGTTAGCAACCGGGTTCTCAGAAAACAGATTTTTCGGATTCGGTTTCGGATCCGGTTAATATCTGGATTTTTTTTACCGAATTCGGATCGGATCAGGTAACACTGGTACCCGACAAATTCGGATCGGATTCAGATATCCGCTTAATTAATCTATCCGGATACCCAGTATATTGGTTGGGGATTTCTCCCACAGGCGGCGGCGGCCAGGCCCAATAGGCCCAACTACCAGGCACCCCACCCCCACGTTTTACCCTAACTTTCCACTGGTGGCCACTCCACCTATTGTCTACACTCTCTGTATACAGTGAAAGTGCCGACGCCCGCCGCCTCCCCGCCATTGCGACCGTCTTGGGCGACGCCATGACTTCGCCTGACTGCGCCTCCTCGTCGGCCGCGCCTCGCCGCCGGCCACGACCGTCTTGGCGATCTTGGTGACCCCACCGCCTCGCCTCCCGCCCGCCGCCTCCCGTCGGCGCGACCCGCCGCCAGCCCCCCCGGTCGCCTCCCGTCACCAGTGACTCCCTGCCGCCTCCCCGCCGACGCGACCCCAGCGCCAAGACCGCGCGCCCCGCCGACCAGCGCCTCCTCGCCCTCAGCGCGCAAGACGCGCCCCCACCGCCGTGCCTCCTCACCCTCAGCGCGCCGCCTGCGACTCCCGCCCGGCGGCCTCCTCGCCGGCGGCGACAGCGCGCGGCGACGCCTTCCCCGCCGGCAACAGTGAGTTCTTCTCATTTGTAAGTTCACTTGATACATACTTTTTTTGTTGAACCAAACGCCACGTACTCCAGTCATTCACACGCCGCGTGGACTAATCAACAGAACGTGTCAATTATGTGATCAACACACATAATCACATGCAGTGACGGGCAATTAGACTGATGCAGTGGTTGGTGTTTTCAGGTTTGACAATCTGCGTCTTTCTAGAGGCCGTGTAGGTTTTACCTTGCTGGCACCGTACGTCTCCGTTCAATTTGCAAACTGAAGAAAATTAATTGGACTATGCCGATGTGATGTGTTAATTAAATTTTTATATAATCTTTTGATTATGTATGTTATATACATTATATAATGCTTGGATTATGTGTTATAAACACGTGTTAATTAGATTGTTCTCATCGAATGCTTTAATCGTATATAATTTAAGTACTAACCGATTTAGTATCCGATATCCGCTTTGTACCTATTCGTATAATAACCGTATCCGTTTTCTACCCGTCCGTAGTTATCCGTTACCGCACCCGTATCCGATCCGATATTTGTTCAAACCGTATCCGAACCGGTATCCGATTTAAAACATAAGGTTAGGATACGGTATGACCCAATATCCGACCGTATCCGAACCGTTTTCACCCCTATTTACCTTAGCGGCTTGTCAGTTTTGACTATGTTTCGCACCGTGTTATGCTAGGCACCTTGCTTGTTCTTTGGAAGGCTGTGAATGTCTAGTTCTGTTTTTCAAACGTCTTTTGCACCTGCTGCCTGGTGAGCTGTAGCAGCTTGATCGCTAGAGTGTTCATTGCTCTGTGAAACGGATCAAATGCCTCTATTTAAGCGCAGCTGTGAAATAACTGGAGATTTTGTATGGTTCTTCAGAGGCTAACTCATTCCCCCTCTTGTTTTCATAGAGCATTATCCTTAACAAAAGGTGCAACTTATATTAATACAGCTCAGTAGCTCACCATGCTGGGAGGTTGTGTAGAGTGCACTATAGGCTTGTAGCAGAGAGTTTCTTTCTGCGTACTGTGAGAGCTCGGTAAATTATGGTGCTTCATAACTTGACACGTGAGCATGGGAGTGGAGATTAGGACTTCGCAAAATTTGGTAAAGTATATTTTTTAATAGAGCAATCAGGAAAGTCTTGATCACAAGGACCATCACGTCGCAGGTCAGTGACCTCATCTAAACATATCTGCAAAAACACTAAGGGTAGTATTGACCATTCATCTAAAAATCTTGCTTATTCCTGGATCTGGAGCCAACCTGCTAGCCAAACACTTACTGACAGCTCCAGCTCCATAGTGGATCTGCTCCACAGTGGAGTTGTGGAGCAGAGTTAAAAAATTATAACTGGAGCTCTATCAAACACCCCCATAGTTGCAAAATATTTAATTATGAATTTTCCAGGAATTAAAATCAGCTAGAAAGCTTTTTTCCAAAATAATCAGGAGCTCAAAACAACTTTAAAGAGTAAATATTCATAAACAGTACTTGTTAAATTTTTCTTAAGTTCCAATTGCTTCAAAGAAATTTTGAGAATTTCCTCAGATTTTTCTGAGGAGATTTCATATTTTTAATAAATAGAAAGCATTAAACTTTATTTCTTGAAAAAGGAAAAAGGGGTTTTGTTTTCTTTTCTAGGAGAATGGCGACATGATGCTATCTCGGCCGTCCATGCGTGCACGTTGTGGGCCAACGGATGCCACTTATCCGGGCAAACCGGTATACGTGCATCTCGCACGTCGGTTGGAGCGATGTGGCGCAACACGAGCCGTTGGATTGCTGCTGCCGCCTGGCATGCTTGGCGTCCGTGCTTCCCTAGGGCCCGTCAAGCATATTTAAGGCCACGGAGAGGTGTGCCGGGGCATCTAGGGTTCCACGCCGCTGTCGGTTTGAGCTGGGAGGTCCGAGTCGCCGATGAGAAAGAAAGGGACAAAATCAACTCCGAGAGATCTGCTACTGTTGTTGGTGAGTCTCATGCTCTGATTTTAGATGTGTAGCTGTGTTTTAGAGTCGCGGTCTTCACCGTTCACCAAATTGGCAGGAGGAGGGCCGGAGAGTCGTCGCCGGCATTGGAGCTCGTTAGCTTTAACCGGAGGTCCCCGAGGCTGTGCAATGCATAGGTAAGTGTGGACAGCATGGGTCCCGGGTATTCGGAGATAGACGATTGGACGCACCACCTTCTTGGGCCAAGTCGCATGGATCTTCCAGAAGGCAGGCTTGGAGGACGACGCGGCCCAACTCGCTCTATTTAGAGTAGAATCCTAATTCTACTCGAATACGTGGAGATAAGCGTAGCCGACTCAGTTATATCCTTTATCTTCCTTATACGGACTAGAAAACCAATCTGTAACCCGGCTCCTTGCACTATCACTACAGGAATCCGACTTATTTACGTCGGCCAGAAGCCGACGTAAATAGGGCAAAAGCTGACGTAAATAGCTATTTACGTCGGCATGCCGACGTAAATAGGCCGACGTAAACCGAGCGACGTAAATAGCACTATTTACGTCGGCCTGGAAGCTGACGTAAATAGGAATAGTAGTTCTCACCCGAATGGAGGCGGCGTGGTAGATTATTCGTCGGCCGAGGTCGACGTAAATAAGCCATCCCGGTGGCGACTATTTACGTCGACTGGCCGACGTAAATAGGGTCATTTACGTCGGTCTCGGGCCGACGTAAATAGCTATGGCCGTGGAAGGCTTATTTACGTCGGCCTCGAAGCCGACGTAAATAGGATTATTTACGTCGGCCTGGCCGACGTAAATAGGTTATTTACGTCGGCTTTCAGGCCGACGTAAATATCTGTGGCCGTGGAAGGAGTATTTACGTCGGCCACGAAGCCGACGTAAATAAGCTTATTTACGTCGGCTTCATGGCCGACGTAAATACTGGGTTGCATGCTGAATTTTGCTTCAGCATTTACATCGGCCTGGCAATGCAACGATCAGCTGTCTCCTGTGAAATTAAGCCGCCTCCACACTGTCAATGCTCGCTTGCTTGAGCTTGCTTCATGACAAGACATCAGTTTTTTATCTGATGTGTGCCTATGACAGCAACCTACATCAGTGTTTTGAAAAAATAACAATAAAAATTGGAACCTATTGAAAGGAATCATAACCAGCTTCATTTTTCTCAATGCAATGATTCCTAAGACTTCACATATGATATAATGGAATACATTAGGTTCCAGGAGCAGCACCAATGAGTAGCTAATTAACTATTTAGCACCTCCCAGTTCTCTAGATTACAAAAATCAAATACATCCTACTTAATTACCACTTAGAACTGGGCTGCATAAATTTGTTTCCTAAAGATACATGATCAGAAAATAAATAAATAGAATCAAGGCTTCCATATCTTCATCATACAATCTTCAGCATAGGAGGCAACTAAGTTCCTGTGAGGGTGGTGTGTAATCCCCATCACATCCTTGTCATGAACCTGGAAAACCCAATCGCAGTATGTCAAGGCAACACGACCAGGAAAGCATTGCAATTTTGCACTATAATCTGGCAAAGACTCCTGTTTGAGATCTTGTACAAACCTTCATTAGCTTACCAGATTGATAGCTAAAGCAATGCATGTTCCTACATAATTAAACAAGCAGAACTCTCATTAATCATGAAGCCACTTCAAGGCAGCATGAGTGAATAAAAATTGTGGAGCAAAGAACTTTATCACAGATCCTCACATGTCTTCACCAACACAATAAATCCATTCTCCTTTTGGTGAAACTGAAGCTGCAACAAAATCTCCTCCTTCCCGTTTACCAGATGAGAAACTCTTTACAACCTGCAAAAAGTTTTCAAGGCAACAACCATAAGCTAATATTCATAATGGTTAATTTTCAATATTGACCATGCAATGCAATTCCTTGGACGCAATAATTAAGCAAACCTGTAAGATTTAAGAGAGAGAGCCTTTTGAATGGAAAAAATCAACCTCTTAGAAATAGATCCTTGAAAAACAGTCCCAGCACACTATGTATTTTACATTCCTATTTCAATTTGATGTGTGCTGCTCACCTGGTCTATATACCCTAGTTGATTTATTCTGTATGGAACCATTTCCAAATCACCAAAAAAGGTGACTCAGTAAGCATAAACCATAAAAACAGTGTTCCACGTGGGTAATTGCAGCAGGAAAATTTATTTTAGTTAACAAAGTCTTATTACAGACAACAATGTGGTCAGTATTCTTTGGAAATAAATGGACAGAATTAACAGATGCATCACCTCCCTGCAAATGAAAGAATGTATATGGGTAAATAAGAATTGCCTACATAAATTTTAGTGGAAGGGCTCAGAAAGTATGATAAATAATTACCCTCAGAGGAGGTGGTGGCTTGAATGATTGCAAACAATCTGTTGTTTTTGTATCCCATACCTATATCAAGAAATAATGAATGAACATGCATACCACAATATAGCATAAAGAACAATAGAGATGAGAAATTGAATAATAATAAATACATTTTGAGTTTCTCCATTGGACATACACCATAACAAATGTTGCAATGGAAATAACACACTGAAATGATAGTTCCAAACCAGCATACCAAACCACCCACCAGTCAATAATGCTAACAGTTCACAAGCATTCCATGAAGATTCCTACCAGCTACAATTAGCTCATCTTAACATTTAACAACATGTCCTAGTAAAGGCAGACCAATTGGTCCCAAATCAAGTGATTAACCATGCACATCAAGCAGTGAATTCATAAATTTCTTCTAAAATTAGTAGATTAGAACTTTAGTACAAGGATTAAGAACGAGCACGTTACCATCTGGAGATCCCGGCTTCTAGAAGTGCTCTCGGCGAGGTTGGGGTGGGCGGGCGCGCGCAGGCGGGAGCAGTGGCGAGGGCGGCGAAGCGCGGCGCCGTGGTGGCGCGGAGGCCGGTGGTGGGCGAGGCGGAGGCGACGGTAGTGGACGGCGGCAAGGCGAGGACGGCGGCAGCGAGAGGGGGCGGCGGCGGGCGGCGGGCGGCGGCGCGTAAGCGGCGGCGGCGATGGCGGCGGCGGCGGCGCGCGGCGGCGGCGCGCGAGAGATTGGCGGCCGTGTTTTGGTGCACGAAAGCCAGCGCTGCCAAGTTAAGGTCGCCTATTTACGTCGGCCACGTAAATAGGCTTCATCAATTTTTAATTTTTGGTCCACGTGAGGAGGCTTTATTTACATCGGCCTGGCTGCCTATGACGTAAATAGGCTTTGCTAATTTTTTATTTTTTGTTCCCGCGGAGGCTTTATTTACGTCGGCTGGTGGCGTAAATAGTTCTATTCGTCGGCGGGCCGGCGTAAATAAACTTTTCAATTTTTATTTTTGTTCCGCGGAGGCTTTATTTACGTCGGCTGGTGGCGTAAATATCTATTCGTCGGCGGGCCGACGTAAATAGGCTTTTTTAATTTTTTATTTTTTGTTCCCGCGGTGGTTTTATTTACGTCGGCCTGGTAGCGTAAATAATATTATTTCGCCGGGCCGGCGTAAATAAACCTCCCGATTTTGAATTTGATGGCGCGTGAAAGCCTTTATTTACGTCGGCTTGGCCGACGTAAAAAGCCGACATGTGGCGCTCGGGCTATTTACATCAGCCTGGCCGACGTAAATAGCCGCCACGTGTCCTATTGACGTCGGCCAGGCCGACGTAAATAGGCCTCCCCGTTTTTGAATTTTGTGGGCTCGTGATAGCCTTTATTTACGTCGTAGGGCCGACGTAAATAACCTCCCATTGTTTTTAAATCGGCGGCGACGAATGATGCTATTCGTCGGTTTGACGTGGCCGACGTAAATAAGTTCGGGTTTACGTCGGCATTTTTTAAGCCGACGTTAATTTTTTGGGCCGACGTTTATAGGTCGGATTCCTGTAGTGTATATAAAGGGGGTCAGGCCCCTAGTTCTAATCAATCAATCCATCATCATCTGTTCTCGTGCAATCTCGACGAGAACATACGACACCCCACAATGCAAAAACCAAGAGCACAGGAGTAGGGTATTACCTCTTTCAGAGGGCCTGAACCTGTATAAATCTTGCCATGTACTACCATTGAGTTGTGATCTTTCACGTGCCCTATAAAATACATTGTCGACGTAAATTGTCGACAATAAGGTTCTTAGTAACCCATAGATCCTGAATCTATTCTTAGTTTAGTGTGGGGAGGCTCATACATGGGTTTCATGAGTGGGCTGAGCTGTGTCGCCACTTCATGCCATCATGGCTCGCCGTCGGTGATTGCTGGCGAGGACTTTTGGTCCTCCCAGAAGGTTCGTAAGGTCGCCAGCTTTGTGTAGGACCAAACCGCACACGTTTTGGTGGCCTGGAGCGCCTGATCATGCAACTTTGGCGAGGCGCTGCTGTGCTGGAGCTTCGCGGTGCTGTTGGCTTTGGTCACCAAGGCGACGCAACAATGTGGATTACTCGTGGTCGTCAGATCCAGAATGGGTGGTTCAGATCTAGGTCAGGTCAGTTCGGTCGGTCCGGGTCAGATTGTGTCAGATCAGTTCGAGTGTGTTGCTAACATGTGGGGCCCACATGTTAGAATGAGACGGAGCACTGTGTGTGCGCGCTTAGGCTGCATGGTCAACGTCCGCCATGGGTCAAGTGGCTGACAGGTGGGGCACACGGTCAGAGCGATGCGCGGTGTGTTTGAGAATTTAAAATTTAATTCTAGGAATTGTTTTAATTGAGATAAATAGGTTTAAAACTTATAAAATTCATATCTTTTAATCTATAAGTCCAAAAAATCTTATTCAAGTCTCTAAAAATTTAGAAAAATAAGATATACCTACTTATGAATTTTAATTATTTTTGCAAACTTATTTCTCTACTGTTTTATTTATTTTTCTTTCGTTCAATTTATTTCACGTAGAGACTACTGTTTGAGAAGGAGCTCAGTAGAATATTTAGCTGCAAGACTAGAGTGGGAGTGGCTATAAGGCAAGTCACACATATTCCTTGACCATATTGGACCCATTTGCAAATAAAATAAATTTGCTTTATACTTTGCATTGCTATGTTTATTATAATTTACTGGGTACCCTAGCTATTCTAATTTGAATATCATCCATTCCATTGAAAGTTTTGTATTAACCCTGAATCATTTGTACCCTGGCTCATTATCATTTTAGTTGGATAATGATAATTATTCTGACCTCGACAGAAAACAAAATTAAATTTGGTGAAGATGATTAAGAAAATGACTTCACAAATTAATTAAATTTGGCTAGATTTTGAAGATTTAAAATTTTATCAAATTTCAAATTTTGGTTAGATTTCAAATTTAGACAGGTTTCAGAATTTTCAAAATTAGTTTTTTAAAACTAGAGATATTTTAAAATCTAAATTTTAATAAATTTGAAAATTTTGAAACCTATCTAAATTCTAAAGTTTCAAATTTGGTTGAATTTGAAAATTTTCAAACCTACCCGAGTTGTGAAATCTAACTGAATTTTGAAATTTGGACAAATTTTAAAATTTCAAAATCTGACCAAACTTTGAAATTTTAAATCTTCAATTTTTTTTACCAATCTTTTGAGATGACTAGAAGCTAGAACTAATTTTGGACGTTGATTATTTGTTGGATGGTGGATAGAGGAGGTGCCACATAGGTTATATGGCATAGGGTGCCATAGAATTTTTTTCCAAATACCTACGGGCTACCGCTAATCCCTCTAACTTAAACTAAGGCACTATTTTCCTTAGCTTATTTATCTTATCTCGTAACTTCGAGAATTTTTCGAGACGGCCTCGAGAGTCAAATGCTCTTGGTTTTTAGAGTGTAGGGAGCTTTTAGACACGTCTACGAAATAAAAAAAAGATTCAAAAAGTAATAAAAAAAGTTAAATAAGTCAAAATAAGCTATGTCTTATTTGATTTATTTCTTGTCTTGAAGCTGGGAGCTAGAGTTGTACCAAATGGGGCCTTAACCACCATTGGCCCAACTGCTGTAGTCGAGCCTATAAATTAGGGATGGCAATCGGACGGGTCGGGCATGGATAGTAGTGTCGCAGACCTGTACCCGCGCCAGAAAACCGTACCCATACCCGTACCCAAAATCTGCCACGGGTATAGACTCATACCCATACCCGTACCCGTCGGGTACCCGAAACCCGACGGGTACCCGCCTACCTGCACATAGCTCGTTGAGTTCACGAGTACCCACTTACCACTGCTAGTTATTTCTATATCTCGACCTAATCCTCAGTTTCAGTGTGCTATAATGACAAATACAGGACCTGAATTAATAATAAAGATGACTAGTACTCATAAAGACTGACAACAACATATAGGGAAAAGACATATGGATTACGGGTCCACATGTCATCTCGCGGGTAACGGGTAATGGGTATGGATATCTAAAACCCATACCCACCAAAATTATACCCGCGGGTACCGAACCATACCCATACCCGTTCCCGCGGGTACGAAATCTCACCATATCCATGCCAGATGGGTAAATATCCGCGGGTATTTATCCATATCCGTACCCATTGCCATCCCTACTATAAATCATCCGCAATGGAGATTTGGATCCTCACGCCAGTAGTACTGAAAGAAAGAGAAAAAGATCGTAGCTAGAGACGCAATGGATCAGAAGCAACCCATGGGCACCACGAGAGCAGAGCTTCTGCAAACACAGGCAGAGCTTTGGTGCCACACCTACAGCTACATCAAATCCGTTGCCTTGTACACTGCCGTCAAGCTTGGCATTCCCAACGCCGTCCACCGCTGCGGTGGCGCCGCCACCATGTCCGACCTGCTCGCCGCAGTCCACATCCACCCAAGCAAACAGCCCTACTTACCTCGCCTCATGACGATGCTCGCCGCGGCCGGAATCTTCACGGCGCAGGATGCTCCTGCCGAAGGCGAGGCGGCCACCACAGCGACACGCGTCTACCGCCTCACTCCGGTGTCCCGTCTCCTCGTCGACGATGTCGGCGGCGATGCTCGTGCTTCACTGTCACGGTTCGTACTCACAGCCACCTGGCCTTTGGCTGATTCACTGTGCATGGATAAATGGTTCCAAAGCGAGGACGCCGCCGCAACCAAGACGCCTTTCACGATGGCGCGAGGCAGAGACTTCTATGACTTCATCGGCAGCGAGCCGGAGCTCAACGCCGTTTTCAACGAGGGGATGGAGGCCGATAGCCTGTTCGTGGTGGAGCCTGTCATCGAGCAATGCGGCGAGGTGTTCGCCGGTGCAACGTCGCTGGTTGACGTTGGTGGCGGGAACGGCACGATGGCAAAGGCCATCGCCACGGCCTTCCCCCATGTCAAGTGCTCGGTGTTAGAGCTGCCACACGTGGTGGACAGCATCCCGGCTAATGGCACGGTTGAGTTCGTTGCCGGTGACATGATGGAATTTATTCCACCCGCTGATGTCGTTCTGCTCAAGGTACATACTTGTGGTGCAGTAGCTTAATAGCGAGTTTAATTCAGCTTAAATTTGGCTTAAAACTTAAGCCTAAATCACTTTAAAAGATTTTTTTTTGGATTTTTTGTCTAATTTTTTTAGAGTCCGGTTTAGTGACAGGTGTTTTGCTTTTAAAATTTATGGCACCCACATGCCCAATACTACTTAATCATATAAAACAACAAAAAAACATACATAAAAAAATTCTAGAAGTTAGGCAAAATATCCGAACATAGTTAACTTAAAAAAATTACAAATTGGATTTCTATCTAAAAACAATAACAAACCAATTGATCAACAAAAAAATTAAAATTAAAATAAGCATATGTATGTAAGTCTTTTTTCCAATACAGAATAACTAAATTTCCACTATAAAAACTAAGTGGAAAAATAGTGTAGAGTAACCGGAAAAAAGTCACCAAAAATGGAAAAACAGTGTAGACTAACTGGAAAAAATAGTCGCTTGTCCAAAACTCAAAAGGCAGGCGATTGGTATTTAGCAAAACCATTTCCTTTTTTTTAAGGGGCCCCTTGGGATCGTGGAATGCTTTTCTTCTCCTCATTCCATAAGGAATACAATCAATTAAAATAAGAAGGAATAGGGAAATATTCGACCGAAATAATATTCCAAAGTCTTTGTATGCTCTCCATTGCTTGTGTGTATAAGGCCTATGTCATAGAGTATATAACTTCGATCATAGAGATCAATTTGTATGCTCTCCATTGCCACGTATTGCCATACCTAAGGTTAGTCAGGTTTGACCATGCTAGGTGAGTGTTTGGTTCATGCCTAAGGTTAGCTAAGATTTCTTTTCCAACATATAGACCCCACATGTCATAAGTACAAAAAAGTGTAGCAAACTTGTCTAACCTTACTAAAGTGTGGCTAAGAATTTTACAAACTAACCTTAGACAATTTTAGCAAGTTAGTTGTGGCAATGTTAGGAAAAATTGAGCATCAACCAAACAAACCCTATAACTTCCATTATAGGGATCAATTTCTAGGCGCGTAACTTCATAACAATTAGGGACTAGCTTACTGGCAGGTGGTTGTTTTTAAGATTTGTGGCACCCACATGCTCAATACTACTTCATCATAGAAAACAACAAAAAAAATACATATAAAAAAATTCTAGAAGTTAAACAAAATATCCGTACAAGTTAACTTAAAAAAACTTACAAATTGGATTTCTATCTAAAAACAATAACAAACCAGTTGATCAACAAAAAAATTTTAAATTAAAATAAGCATATGTATGTAAGTTTTTTTTCCAATATAAAATAACTAAATTTCCACTATAAAAACTAAGTGGAAAAATAGTGTAGACTAACTAGAAAAAAGTCACAAAAAGTGGAAAAACAGTGTAGACTAACTGGATAAAATAGTCGCCTGCCCAAAACTCAAAAAGCAGGCGACTGCTATTTAACAAAACCGATTGCACAAACCGATTGTACACGGCTAGCAAACATGGGGTGGGGGTAACGGCCGATACCGGTAACTCACTTGTGCGTGGATCATGAAACAATTTGACGGTCACCCTTGACGACTGAAAAAAGAAACAAAAACAGTCGACTACACGCTAGCAAAAGTGTTTTTTTAATTATCCAGACACCTCTAAAAACTCTTAAAATTAACATAAACGAAGTGGATCAACTGTAATTAGTAAATTCAAGAACCAATCAAAATTTAGCTCTGCCAACTTATTTATTCAGTTTAGCCACTCTGAACATGTCCTAAATATAGTACGTGTCAATACGGCACATAGGGCATGTGGTAATTAAGCTGCTTGGTTATTGAAGGCCGCCACATGGGTTCAAAATTCCCATGGATAGACCACCCCCATATATGAAATCTTGCACACATATATCTAGAGAAAAATTTGGATAAAGGGAAATCAACGGCATGTAATAGTTTGGGTTCATGCTAAAAAAACCCTACACATATATCTAGAGAAAAAAATAACTTACAGACACACGGAAACCTTTGATATGCCAGGGAAATTTCAAATACCCATTTTGCTGTTTACTTTGAAAGTTTGATCGGCTAAACACACGTGGGTTTAGGGGTTTAGGGCTTATGATCCCGTCAACACCAAATCGTGGGGTTCAGGGCGTGGCAGCCAATTTGATCCTGTAATCAGCAAGAAAAGATATAATGAGCTTTAGGTAGTCGATTAGATCTATTATTGCAACACTTAAAAGAAAGTTCAAACAAGAGTGAAAGATAACGAAACTATCAGCTTTGGTTGGATATAAATCAATAGATTCAAAAGGTAAGAAACTTACTATAAAACCGATGAAATCAACTAGATAGCAGAGGGTAAACAAATTAGGTTTGAACTAACAAGTAGATTAAACCAATAGAATGATCGAAGGATAAACAGACTATCAATTAGATTGTAAAGCCAAACTAATTGATAAAATGAGGATAACAGACTATCACTAACTAATGTGTTGTCAATAGAACAAGAGTAAAACCTAACCCCTAGTTGAAACGGGCGATACGAAGTAATATCGCCAAGATAGTATTTTGATAAATCAAGCGAGAAGATCGGACTTAATCGAGACAATACTCATCTAGGTGTACCTTGAAACCGATTGAGAAGGCGATGCACAACAAGTCGATCGAAATCAAAATGTGACGAAACTTTAAAAGTAAATGAAAGGTATAAAACATGTAAAAAGTATATTTGTTTGCCGATGGATTACATGTCTAATGGGCTAGGTATTTATATAGGACTTCGACTCAGTTGACTAGGGACTCGTACTTCGTCTCCGACATGAACTCGACTCGATATTTTTCCTATCACATCCACTACTACGTAATATATCTATATTAAGCTGACCCGGACTCTGCTTTCTAGTTTCTATACCCACCCTAGCCGATCCAAATTCTTCTGTCCATATTCAAGCTGATTGGACTCTTTCTTTTATATCTCATATGGCGCATATTTTCCTTGGACCAAGCTGACCTCTAGAAGCTTCTAGAGTATAATCTTATTTCCAAAATTGGGTGTCACCAGAAGTCTACCAGTTTATTATGTATCTTCCAGTAATTTTGTTGGCGAGAACTGCCACTAGCGCAGGTGGTAATGTGCTTGGTTGTGGAACACACCACATAGGTTAAATCCGCATGGGACAAATAAATTTCTGGGTCTAATTCCTAACAGGTGTTTTATAATTATCTGACCGAATCGCCGGATTCCCATAATAATTAATTAAAAACTTACCTCAGTTAAGCAATTGTTCGTTTCTTTTGTCGAAACTTGAGGAGGCTACATAAGATGGTCCAAACCGTTTGAAATACCCGTGTATATATTTAACAATTTATGCTTAATATAAAATTGAATTTGTAAGGCACGTAAATTTATATCAACCAAAACAAATTTGAATTAGCTATATGGAGGGCTCCAATTTTTTCTCTTGGGGGAGGGGGGAGGGTAGGATATGGTACACAATACCTTTTCTGGGGTAAACTATACTCCAATCGACTGCAGGCAGTATTTGCTATTTGCATGCTATGCCATATGGGTTTCCTATTGTACATTAAACTAAATGCAGGTGTTCATTCCTCGTGATGCAATAGTTTAAATTACTTATGATTTAATTATACTACGTCTAAATGGCATGGATAGTAAAATTGTTTTAATTGAACAGTTGGATTTAAATTTACTACCACAATACACTTTGTTCTGTAGTGTATGATAAGTGAGCTCATGCCATAGATATAGTACTGATTTTTTTTTTATAATTTTTTTGTAAAATGAAGTTTGTGCTGCATAACTGGAGCGACAAGGACTGTGTGAAGATATCGCAACGAAGCAGAGAAGCCATCTCCCAAGGACCAAGAGCAGGGAAGGTGATAATCATCGACACAGTGCTTGGGTCTGCCTCACAGCAGGTATTGGAGGCTCAACACTTGATGGACATCTGCATGATGACATTTTTAAATGGTAAGGAGAGAGGAGAGCAGAACTGGCATCAGATAATCATGGAAGCAGGATTTAGTCACTACAAAATCCGACCTATCCTCGGAGTGCGGTCTGTCATCGAAGTCTACCCGTAACTTGTCACTGATTTGGAACAGTATACATCTCTAATATATATGAGATTTTTTTAAGTCCCTGAGGAGGTTGAGGAGGTATCGAGAGGTACCACAATTTCTATTGTTAATTTATGATACCTCCTGATACCTTAATACTGAGGAGATACCGAAAGGTACTATAATTTATACTAGAAATTGCGGTACCTCCTTAAAAACCCGTAAAAAAGCTCAATATATAGTGCCGGTGCCGTAGGTGTCAACGCCTATGGTGTCGTCACTGTGCATGCAACTGCTTCACAAATTTGTTACTTCCACGCATGCATGTATCCCGGCCGACACGAACATTTGTAAACAGGAAGGAAAATGTTAGCAGCCGACTAGCTGTACCTGTGACCTGTGCTTCTTATGGTGTAAATTGTTAGACAACCATATTACCGAGTGTAATCCGAGATTGTCGATTCACACGTAAGACAATTACAGATGAACACAGATGTAGGAGGGGAACGATTCTTTATTGCTTTCTCATGTGTGTACAATGGGGAAACCCCTCCTCCTTTTATAGAGCAATTCTAGGGTTTCGGCATGGGCCAATACCGGGTCTTCGTGGGCCGGCTGGTTTCTCAACACTCCCCATTTGGCCTTTGCCACGAGATACATATGCCTCATTAAAACTCCATAAAAATCCAGTGGAAAAAATTTTGAGAAAGAGTACATATCATACGCCTTGTGCTGCATGAATTGCCTCGTTAAAAACCTTATATGAGAAACTTCTGTGAAAACTCACTAAGGGAAAAAGAGTACAATTCACCCAATTTTCAAATCGTCTTCGTGACATTCATTTGGATACTTAGACTACATGTCTAAGATTTACTTTGGAGTATGTGAACATTCTCCCCTGAAATCTGTACTTCTCTAAGTCTTTTCATCCCAATTCCCTTCACGCACCTTTCGAAAGTAGATGCTAGGAGAGACTTAGTGAATAAATCAGCTAAATTCTCGCATGACTTAGTGTTCAATATCTTGATCTCGTTCGTCTTATGCATTTCATGAGCATAGAAGAACTTGGGGTTAATATGCTTCGTTAGGTTGCTTTTCACATAGCCCATTTGCATTTGAGCAACACAAGCTGCATTATCTTCATAGATTATCATAGGGTTTGCTCAATATTCAGTCCATATGACTTCTGGATGTGGTGAACCATTCTTCGAAGCCAAACACATTCCCCAGAGGCTTCATACAGGGCAATTATTTTTCGAGTGGTTTGTAGAAGTTGACACAAGTGTCTGCTTGGACAACCTCCATGAAATGGCCGTCCCACCACAAAGGAAAACATACCCAGTTTGTGACTTGCCAGTATGCGGGTCAAACAGGTACCCTGCATCTGCATAGCCAACTAGATTCAATTCTTGATTCCTTCCATAAAACAAGCCAAGATCCTTGCTTCCTTGAAGGTATCTGAAGATGTCCTTGATCCCCTTCCAATGTCTTTTGGTTGGCTCTGTACTGTATCGAGCCAGCAAATTCACAGCGAACGCAATATCCGGCCTAGTGCTGTTCGCGAGGTACATGAGCGCACCAATTGCACTTAAGTATGGGGTTTCTGATCCCAGGACTTCCTCCCCCTCTTCTCTAGGCCTGTATGGGTCTTGATCTGCTTGCAGTGACCTTCCGACCATTGGGGTTTTCACGGGATACGCCTTTTCAAATCCAAATCTCTCTAACACCTTATGGGTGTAGGATGATTGGTGTATCAAGATTCCACCTTGGACATGTTCGAGCTGTAGGCCCAAGCAAAATTTAGTTTTTCCCAGGTCTTTCATTTCAAACTCAGACTTCAAGTATGAGCAGGCTTCATCTATCTCTTTCTTTGTCCCGATGATGTTCAAGTCATCCACGTGAAGCGAGATTATCTGAGAATCCATTCGGGGATCTCTGTATGAATACACAGGGACAATCTTCATTGTTTGTGTAGCCCTTTTCGCAGAGAAATTCACTCAAGCGATTATACCACATTCTTCCTGACTGCTTGAGTCCATACAGTGATTTCTCAAGTTTCACACTGTATAGGTTTCTATTTGCTCTATCTTGGTTCAGGACAGGGATACCTTCTGAAACTTTCATGTATATGTCCGAATCCAAGTTTCTATAGAGATATGCCGTTACAACATCCATCAATTTCATTTCCAACTTCAAGTTGACTGCCATTGAGATCAAGTACCTAAAGGTTATTCCGCCCATGACCGGGGAGTAGGTTTCTTCATAATCAACTCCAAGACGTTGAGTGAAACTTTGAGCAACCAGCCTTGCTTTGTACCTTACAATTTCATTCTTTTCATTCGTCTTCTGAACAAAGACCCATTTATGACCTACGGGGTGAATATGGGGAGGTGTGCGGCATACAGGCCCAAACACCTCTCTTTTGTTCAGAGAGATTAATTCAGCAGATATTGCCTTCTTCCATTCTTCTCAGTCCGGCCTTTTCTTGCATTCTACGAGGGATGCAGGCTTAGGATTGTGGTCGATGATGGTGACAATTTTCTTTGCAAAATATGCATCTACATTGGCTGTTGCTCTATTCATAGATTCTCCCGTTAATACATAATTTATGGCCATTTCATCATGGGGTGCTTCTTCTTGCACTTCTACTTGCCTTCCTCCGCTATTTCCCATCGCGGGGGGCAAGTTCCTTTAGCTTTTCTTCGTCTATGTGTGCGCACACATTTTCGCCGGCGACTTCCTTTAGTGGAAAATTCAAGTCTGGTATTGCCCTTTCCTCGGGCTTCTTTCCGGTGCCAGGTCTCAACTGGCTCCCCTTCTTTCTTTGGGGCATTTTTGTGATAGGCTGTGGTAAGTCCCGTTGCCCTTCTTTCCCCGAACGTCTTCGAGTACTTCGGGTTTGAGGAGGCAGAGTTCCCGTTCTTTTGTTTCTGTTTGGAGGTCTCTGAACGGGATTCGGGGTACCTTCTATTTTATTTGGTACTTCAACCCTCTCTGGTGCATTTCGAGCAGGTACATGCGATTTGACCACGCTCTTTAGATCACAAAAATGATCAGGCAGTTCATTTGCTAGGTTTTGCAAATCAATTATCTTCTGGACTTCTTGATTTGCTTCATTAGTGCGGGGGTCATGTGCAGGGATACCAGTGGAATGTCATATGATTTCTCGACATTTTTCATCCAAAGGTTGATTTCCTCCCCCTAATGACGGGAAATTATCCTCGTCAAAAATGCAGTCAGCGAACTGGGCCGTATGCAAGTCCCCGGACATAGGTTCCAAATATCGGATGATAGATGCACTTTCAAATCCGACATATATCCCATGTTTACGGAGTGGGCCCATGGCAGTCCGCTGTGGAGCCGATATCGGTACATATACCATGCATCCAAACTTTCTAAGATAGGAAATTTTCGGTATGACCCCTTGCACTAGTTGCATTGGTGAATGGATGTTGTAGGCTGATGGTCAAAGATTGATGAGTGCTGCTGCGTGCAGGACTGCGTGTCCCCAACAAGTGTTGGGCAAGTTACAACTCTGCAAAAGCGGCCGGGCAATGAACTTAATTCTCTTGATCAAAGCCTCTGCTAGCCCATTTTGCGTGTGGACATGAGGTACGGAGTGCTCAACTGCGATGCCTAGTGCTGTGCAGTAATCATCAAATGCCTTTGAAGTAAATTCTTAGGCATTGTCCATTCTAATGGACTTCACGCGATGATCGGGGAAGGTATTCTTAATTCTAATGATCTGCGAGATCAATTTTGCAAAGGCATGATTTCTGGTGGACAATAAGCAGACGTGCGACCACTTCGAGGACGCATCAATGAGCACCATGAACTACCTAAATGGTCCTGATAAGGGCTGAATTGGACCGCAAATATCCCCTTGGATGCGTTCTAGGAATGCAGGGATTTCATCTCTTACTTTCATAATGGATGGCCGAGTTATTAATTTCCCGGTGGCACATGCGGGGCACACAAAATCTTCTTGATTTGGGAAATTTTTAACAGTCAAGGTATGGCCTTGTGAGTTATTTACTATATTCCTCATCATTCTAAGACCGGGGTGACCTAGATGGCAATGCCAAAGGGGAAATAATTCAGAGCTTCTAAATGCAGTTTTCAGAGAAGTATACACTATGGGTGCATTTATTCTTGTGTAGTACAACCCAGTTTTATATGAGAGAAATTTCTCTGCTACCATCTTTTCACATCCTACTAATTCATGATGCATAGATATTCTTTGCCATTTTCTTTAGATGTTTCTACGTGAAACCCATTGGCACAGATGTTTTTGAAGTTTAAGAGAGTTCTTGTAGATTCTGGGTACAAGAGTGCTTCTTCAATATTCAGAGTAGTACCCATAGGCAGTGTAATTGTGGCTCTTCCGGAGCCTATTATACACGAATTCTTGCATGCGATTGTAGTAATACTTCCAGTGTTCTTTGTGATTGACTGGAAGTACTTGGTCTCTCTCAAGATGGTGTTTGTCGTGCCACTATCGACAATACAGATTTCCTCCATTGGGCGCTACACAGATTCTATTAAGATACAATACAATTCCAATCAAAATAGTGGCATAATTATTGCTTGCAAAAATAGAGTACTGAAAAAATAGACTGCATGTCCAACCATGAGAAAATAATAGTTTGCTCTTCTAGAGCTTACAATTCATTATTCAAATGTTCACAAATGACTACCACCATCCAAAATAAAAGTACTAGAAAGTGCTATTCATGCACTAAATTGATTCAGTGAAGAGGGCGTCCACTTCTGCCTCTATATCATCAACAGAGGTCTTCTCCCCTTCATTAGGTGTGGGGTTGTGGTGTCAGGGGCATCCAAGGCGTCATCGTCGTCTGCCATGGCGAAGTGTGCCTCGGCTTGCATTTTGCCCTTCTCCTTCTTCTTAGCTTGGAATGCAGCGACGACATCTTTGGGTTCCCGGCAAATCTTCGACTAGTGCCCGCATGTGCCACAACGGAAGTGTCGCGCCCCTTCTCGGCTTACCAAGCGAGAACGGTCGGACCTGCACTAGGCCCTGGATCAGTAGGCTAGTGCAAGAGTTACACAGCTGGAATCATTTCATACATCGGTGTCCAAATATTACATAACAGCGATCATCCGATCGCATTAGTAGCAAACGGCATTTAAGCCTTAGTTACAGACCAAAGTTCATCAGAGTAGCGGAAATCTCCCAAAGGGCAACTTGCAAGTTCAAAAGAACAACAAAATCACACCAAGAATTGTGTAACCACACACGACGGTGGAACGACTAAACCCTATCTAAAGCATCTACTCTCGATCACAGCATCGAGGATCTCCTTCCTCATGACAATCGTAGGCATCTTCCTCGACGGGCTCCTCCATGTCTAAAGATAGATATTTATGCGAGGTCGGTGTCATCCAAACACCGGCGAGCTAACACCAACCCGATGCATTTAATGATAGAGGTTTCAAAGGAAAGGTCGTGTTTATTTATTAGCGAAAAAGCCGCTTTTGGAAATCAAAGCCTATGACTTAGCAAATTAACCAAATTCCATATCAAATTGATTATTTATCATCTTTCCATTTCAATACATAGACCAAACCCATGGCGGTTTCAAGTACTCGCCAAAGCGTTCTCTTCCACTCCGCCATCATCTTCCGAGTGTGGCGCTTTTCGTTAATGGATCACATTCCCAAAAAGTACCGGTCTCGTCCTAGCTGGGTGCCGACCCACGCTAGACTCACGGCTCTCTGAAGAATGGACCTAGATCATCCTCGATAGCGACATGAAGCTGTCTTTACCTCAAGCATGGCGGCAGCAGGTACGCCCGCAGTCGTAACTACCCTGAATCCCCAATACTTGCACTACCGCGCGATGGCGGCGCGTTGTGGTGTTAGGAACTATCTCCGCAGCGGATAGTCGATGGCGTCTGCTGTGCATCCTCGATGCACCCGTGGGGAATCCTTGATTCAGCCCAGCCGATCCTGAAGGGCCTCACCCTTATGCACTTCTTCTTCGGCTAACTCGCACCCTCCGTGTGAATCACACGATGTGGCGGAACCCTCCTTTGGGGCAGCGCCACGGCATTACGCGGATCTCGCGCGCTCTCTTCCATGCACTACGTATGTGGGCGATTAGCTCCTCAAATCACGAGCCCAGCTACTCCATCTCTTACCCAATGCGGACCCGACCAGCATTGCAAAGACATCACAACCATACACACACCGGCATGCCAGCCCAATTTCAATTAACCATATTCAATGTGTGATCATGTCCGGTGAATGTCGGTTCACCGCTCCGAGGCAATTCTAAGCCTAAAATTAATAGTTGGACTGAGCAATGTCTAAGCAAGATTTTAACCAAGACTTAGGAGTCTAAATCAGTTTATTTAAATTAACCAGCTACCAAGGGTGATCATCAAAGCGATCAATAGCAAAGCCAAATGACGATGATTAATTCAAGGCAACATCATCATGGTAAATTGATAGCAAGTAAGTAAATGGCATGATATATCATGATTGAACAAATAGGCATAAGTACTTAAAAGGCATGCGGTTTAATATTGTAAAATAAATACTTTAGAATTCAGGATTCAATATGATAATATTGGATGTTAACTCGCACTAGGAAAGCGATACTCTCCTAGTAAAAGCAACACTATTAAGGATAAGTATTATCTTCGACTAGGAAAATCGAGATTCTCCTAGTAAAAGCAAACTCCTTTGAGGGTAGATATTAACTCGCCTTGGGAATGGAAGTCCGGTCTTGTGCGGAGTCCTCGAGCAGTGTTCCGGATCCTCTACGTCTAAACGGAGAATCAACAATTCATCGTAAACACGATGCGGCGAAGAAAAGAATGATGCATGAAATGCAATCGAGGTCGCTTCAGATTCGCTCATTTACGATTCCTATGTTTAACTATCTACATGAATCCATATATATATATATATATATATATATATATATATATATATATATATATCGAGAAAGTTCCATGATCCTTCTAAATAATGAATCATAGCGGAATGGCGCGAAGTGCTTGTGAGATGATGCACATGATACATGTATATATATGTGTAATGAAATTTCTACCTAATTAACCCAATAGGACAAAATATGGTTTTATCGTCTTTTAAAGTACTTTAAATAGTTAGAATATGATAACATGATACATGTAGCTAGTTATTCATGTTTCCTAATTATACCAATATTGAGTTAACATGTAATTAGGAAACATATTATAGGTTATACTATATTCACCTAGGTCCAAAAAGTCATTTATCGGCATCCATGATTTTCTTATGTTTAACTTAATTGTTAATCTATTTTTAATACACAACATTCTATTTTTCTTATTTTTATATGAATTAATACCTAAAATAAGCTTAATGGATTTAATCTAGGAACCGCGTTAGATTCTTGTGTGAGGTACTATTTTATTAAATCCAACACAAGCTCTAGTATTTACCCTAATTTTTCCATAATTTTTAATGATATCTACCTATTTTAAATAAATCGTTTCTATTTCTTGTCTTTGTTTTATTTATAAAATCTAGGAAAAAGGGTGAACAATATTGGCCGCCCGCTAACTCACGGCCGAGCCAACCACGCCGAAGACGCGTTGAAGGCGTAACTTCGCGAGTGAAGTATTTGGGGTCATAGGCGCCTGATTTTACCTCGACATGTGGGACCGAGGGCCCACATGTCGGCCGACGTGAAGAAGCCGCTGGAGTTTTAAATCCGCGAAGGCCGACAAATGGGCCCACTGTCGGCGACCACACACGGTGAAGCCGCACGGATCTTGGCGCAGATCGGACGGCTCGCCGTCATCGTCTTCCTTCTGCCGGCCAAGACGCCGGGCGAGGCTAGCCGACGGCTAGCCGAGCTAAAGTGCACCGTTTGGGCGTTCTTGGGTTCGGTGGAATCGGTGAGCTAACGCGCATCTAGGGGTGCCCTTGTCGAGGCGTAAACGGCCGGACGCGGGCGAGCCATGCCCGGCGGCGAACCGCTACCGGCGGACATGAGTAAATGACCTAGGGTCGAGCTTATGGAAAAATAGCGCGCGCATGAGCTATCGCGGGGTTAGTGGGTGCTACCGAGCAAAAAGGTGGTCGGGGCACGGTTGGATCGGCGATCACGCGGGTCCGAGCAAGGAAGGCGCGCTCAAGATGCCGGGAAGACCGGCGAAGCCTGGGCCAAAGAGGGAGCACGGTGTGAGGGAAGACAGCGGCTCACCGAGCAAGGACTTGCCGCCAAGCTCACCAGAGATGATGATCGCGCGTCCCGTGCAGTCCGAAGCAAGGAAGGCGGCGCTCACGATCTTTGGGGAGACCGTGAAGCCTCGAGCCAAAGAGGAGAGCACGGTGTGAGGGAAGCAGACGAAGCTCACCGAGCAAGGACTTGCCGCAAGCTCACCAGAGATGATGATCGGCGCGTCCCGTGCAGTCCGAAAGCAAGGAAGGCGGCGCTCACGATCTTTGGGGAGACCGCGAAGCCCGAGCCAAAGAGGGGAGCACGGTGTGAGGGGAAGACAGACGAAGCTCACCGAGCAAGGACTTGCCGCGAAGCTCACCAGAGATGATGAAATCGAAAAGGGGGAAGAACCGGGCGGTCGGCGGTGGCGAGAGCGTTCCGACGAGCTCGGGATGACTCAGACCAATTCCTTCGGGCAGGAGCTTCACGAGGTCATGGCGAAGCAAACGCGAGACAATGTGGAGACTAGGGAGGTCTGGTTTGGGCTGGCGACGTGAGAGTGAAAAGAGGGAGAAAACGGCCGATGTGGCGCGGTGGCATATAAGCTCGGTCCGAGCTCGGCTCTTGACCAGCGGTCGCGCGAAGATGTGAGACGGTCACAGAGGAGCTCTAGTGCTCATTGGCTAGCTGGGGCGGTGGCTTGTTCGTCTTGGCGAATGTCCGAGCCGGCGGCGAGATGGCTTGCTTTCGGCGGCATTGCCGGCCAGAGACGCGGCGGTGCTGGGGCATCGATGGCGCGACCAAGTCGGCCATTGGGCAAGGTGGGCGGTGCTGGGAACTCCACGAGCGAGCCGCCGACAAGACGGCAAGTCGTCCGCGGCGAAAGCAGTGCAGCGGCGGCAATGGCAGCAGCGTCGCGTCATGGTCGGAGGTGGGGTCCACAGGTCCAGCGACACACACAAGCCGCCAATTGAAGATCTTCCCAGAGATTCGGCGGGGAGTGATGGTTGAGCCGGGGTGGAAGGCTGGCGGTGGCGGCCAGCGTTGACCAAATGCCGCAAGGGCGTAAAGGAATAGGAAGGCGCCATGTGGGCCCTACCAGGTCAAATTGGTCAACATCTGAGCCAAACTCTCTATTAGGGTTTAAACTAATCTATGGATTTTTCCTGGGATTTTTAGAGCAATTTAACATATTTAGGCTTATGTGATTATGTGTATACATATATATATATATATATATATATATATATATATATATATATATATATATGTGTGTGTGTGTGTGTATGGATGTTTTATGAATATGAAAATATATTCCCAATTTAAGGTCCATTAGAATCTTACATTTCAACAATTTCTTAAATAGTGCTATAAATTATAAATTCTTATGCAAGGGTTTATTAATTAGCTTATTTAGTGCTTTATTCAAACAAAAATCATCAATTTCAAATGGCTTCTAAAGTCTAGAAATGTGTGTTTGTCACATAGAAATTTTACGGGAAACGTCATAGCTTATGCAATGGTACAGAAGTGTTTTCAAAATATTATCATAACTTTGGGCTGTTACAGGAAGCACGTCTGGTTCTGTTCTCCATACGGCTTGACCAGTGGCCTCTCTTTGTCATTTGACTTCTCTTGGGCATTAGGCTTTTTCTGGGCTGTTTTCCCTCCCTTTTCTCCCTTTTTGCCCCTATTCCTTTGATTGGGCTTCTTTATTTTGTAGCTATTGGCATTGACTTCTGTGCCATTGCCCTTTCCTGGTTGTGAGACAAAGTTCTTGCGAAGAACTTCATCCTACTATTCCGCAACTTGCATCACATCGATCAGTTCGCTATACTCCTTGTATGCGTCCTGTCGATAGCTACGGGCAACCTGGATAGCACTAGGGTGGAAGGCTAGGGTGGAAGGTAGAGAGAGTTTTCTCAATCTTTTCTTCATCTGTGATTTTCTTGCCACAGAGAGTGAGATTGGTACAAATCCTATGCAAAGCGGAGTTGTACTCGCACCACGATCTTATAGTCTCGCAAACCTCGGCGGCTCCAATCTGCCAGGCTCAGGGCGAGATAGTGTACTTGAGCTTTTCAAATCGCTTCTGGAGTGCGTTCCATAGCTCAAGTGCACTTCCCTCAGCCATATATTCATTCTTCAGAGTGGCTGAGAGGTGGTGCCTAAGAAAATGCAAAGCCTGAACTTTCTGCTCCGGCGTAGGTTGCTCGTCCTTCAAGGACCCTAGCCCGATGGTAGATCGGAGCTTCTTGCTTCCGAGCACGATCTTCACATCAGATGCCCACGTGAGATAATTCTGACCATGTGGGGCCAGTTCCTGAAACTCACGGTTCATGATGCCTGTCATCTGCATGTTCATTAAATTCATTTATTAGATTACTGCGTGTAATCCGGATGATGGACGTCAAATTTTAATTTTCTCATGGATTTCAGTAAACTAAAGCAATAAATTCATGCAATCATGTCAAAATTCATAAAATAAGCATGAAAGCAGTAAAAGAGAGCTTCAAAATCAAAAACAGGACTAAAATTCCAAATCCTGAGGCCATTTTATGCTAGGAAATGTATTTTCTGCAATTTCAGCAATTTCCAGGCGGGTTTCTATAATTTTCAGTATTACAGAGGAATTTCTACGCAATTTTCAGATACTTACGGGCTTATAAGCAAATTTGCTCGGCCCACATTTCTCATTCTATTCCCGGCCGGCCCTTTCTATTTTTCTAGACCATGGCCCATCCGTCCCACCGTTTCCCATACGGCCCACCCTTTTTTTTTTCTCACGACCCACTTCTTCGCAGCTGGGCGGCCCGCCCTTTTTCCTTTTACCGGCCTGCATGGCCTAGCCCACCGCGCCTTCCCCCCTTTTTTTCTTCACCGCACGGCCTGCTTCTTTTCGTGGCCCACCTTTCTCTCGTGGCCCATACTGGCCTGTGTGGCTCGGCCCATCGCGGCCGGCGCGGTGTGAGAAACGGGCAGGGCAGTAGGGTTTCCCTACTGCTGCCGTCGGCGCCGTTGCGTGGAGGACGCGCGACACGGTGGGATGGGCTGTCGGCGCCGCGTGCGGCGCTTCCAAGACGGGCCGTCGGTGCGAATGGTGGTGCCGAGCTCGGCGGCGGGCGTTCGTGGCGGCAAGCCGGCGGCGGCGACCGCTACCACGGCGGTAGCGATGTGGCGGCCGCTTCAAGAGGCTCAACGGCAGCGGTGCCGTCGGCGGCGGGCGCTGGCGCGGCGGCGGCGCTCAAGCGTCTTGGGACGGACGGCGAGGCGGGCGACATCGTCGCTGCGTGCCGCACGGCGCGTCTTGTTTCGTGGGGACAGCGCCCGCCCAAGCGGCAGCTGCGAAAGCACGCCGCAAAAAGCGGCGCTGTTTTGAGGCGCACAACGCTTTGTGCGTCGAAGGGTGAGCTGCGCGTGGAGGGACGGGCCGGTGGCGACGGCAGACGCCAGAGCGGCCGGGCTGGGGCATGCGCCCGCAGGCGTGGCGGCGGGGCGGAGTGAGTGCTCTGAGCACACGGCGTCGGCGCCGAGGGCACACGACGGCGTCGCATGACCTTTTTTTCTATTACAAATCTATTAAAAATAGATCTAATGCATACAGATTCAATTCCCACAGATTCAATTTTCTTTTACCTTCGTTCTTCGTGAATCGAAATAGGGATTCGACGACTGTCGCGTAGGACAGATCGACTGGTCCTGACTAGACCTGCCGGCGTGATGGCGATTCGATGCCGAAAGTACGTCGATGTCGTCGTTCGATCCCTCCAGCGTCTTGCGATCCTCGAGCGTCGTGCTGATAATGTGTTAGACAAGCACGCTACCGAGTGTAGTCCGAGGTTGTCGATTCACACGCAAGACAATCACAGATGAACACAGATATAGGTGGGGAACGATTCTTTATTGCTTTATCATATGTGTACAATGGGGAAACCCCTCCTCCTTTTATAGAGCAATTCTAGGTTTTTGGAATGGGCCAATACTGGGCCTTTGTGGGCCGGCCGATTTCTCAACATAAATTAATCTGTGCAAGCATTTGCGCAAACACTATATAAATATATATCCACTGTCATGCATTTGAGAAAATAGCCGGCAGATGCGGCGGCGTTTCATCTTGCATTGCACACGCTGCATTTTTTATCAGCCACTAGTTACTATCGGCCGACGAAAACGACTAAAGTTTTCTTTTCTTTTAAAGAGATTTCGCGCGTTGTCCTTGCTGGCTAAGAATCTAGAAGCAAGTCTCAAGGAAAAGAAAATCTCGAAGCAAGCAGCAGTGCATGATAGCGTGAACGGCGAGTACTCTTCTCAGCTTATAATTAAAAATTAGAAATTTATTATTTTTATACAAGACAAATATTTTAGCATTTTATAGGACTCCTTTTGTCTTGGTGTTTTCTTGGCTTGGGGGCGAGTACTCTTTTCCGGCTTAGGGGCGACCAGGATAGGAGCTTGAGATAAATATTCTTTAAGTTTGAATAAAGCACAGTTGGTCTCATTAGTCTAGACAAAGCCATCATGCTTTCTTAATATTTCGAAGAATGGCAGTCCTTGTTGCCCCAAGCGGCAAATGAAGAGCATCACCAGCAGCTTCCCTAAATTCGGATCTCTATATCTCTTATCTAAACCACTATTTGTTTCCTATATTTTCATTCTATCCAGCAGAGTCTCTATCCTCAAAAAGATATAGAGACAGGAGATAGAATCTCTAAATATAGAGACTCGGAGAGATAATCTCTAAATTTAGAGACTGATATAGAGACTCTTCTGAATGGATATAGAGACTGAGACAGAGTAGCAACAGTGACAGAGCATACAAATAGAGAATCTGCTGGACTTGCCCTAAGGGCCACCATTCGGCCGGTTAGAGATTGGATCTACTTGATAGTGTAGGCCGGTAGCATGCGCTCGATGGCCTCTTTCTTCTCTTGGTTGGCACCGATGCCTTTTCCTCCGATCATATAGCCCAAGATCTTGCCTGAGTGCACCCTAAACGTGCTCTTCTCTTCCTAAAAAAAAGCATGCTCTTCTCCAGGTTGAGTTTGATTTGATGTATTCTGAGATTATTCAATGTTTCATGGAGGTTAGACACGTGTGCATCTTCCTGTCGGCTTCTAATTACCACATCATCAATGTACACCGAGAAGTTGCGGTTGATTTGGCTGTCAAAAAGTTTTTTTTGCATGAACTGCTGATATGTGGCCCCAGCGTTTTTAGGCCGAATATCATAGTGGTGTAGCAGAATTTCTCAAAGGGCGTGATACATACAGTTTTTGCTTCGTCACTTGGGGGCAATACATACTTGGTGACACTAGTGTAGAATACGTCATCACTGGTGGTTCTGAACTCACATCACTAGCGGTTTTCGAACCGACAGTGATTATGTGACAGTGATAATCGGAGATTTTTCACTGGCGGTTGTCGAATCGCTAGTGATATGCATTATCACTGGCGGTTAGTAACAAAACCGCCCGTGATATTAATAATATCACCGGCGGTTGTTGTGAGAACCATCGGTGATAACAGATTTGCACTGGCGGTTTTAACGAAAACCGCCGGTGATATTTAGACCTTTATCGGCGGTTTTTATCTGGAACCGCCAGTGACGGTGCATATCACTGGCGGTTTTTGTATGAACCGCCGGTGATATCTTTTTCAGGGTCAAAAAAATAATTTCATCCATACGCATCCAGAATTTATCCATATACATATACATATACATCCAAAATTCAAATAAACAGATTCATCCATATACATATACATCCATATACATCCAGAATTCAAATAAACAGATTTCATCCATATACATCCAGATTTCATCCATATTCATCCATAAACAGATTCATCAATAAAAATCCAGATTTCATCCATATACATCTAGATTTCATTTAAATAAGAGCAACATCAAATTCAATGGAACATATCATATATTAATATAACAAGTTATTACAGGACATGCATGTACTTCATACAATATGTCTGTTATAGTTAACTATAGACGTCCATTGTTTACACGACCATTTGGATCAATAACTTGGGTATTAATAACTGTAACCAAACTATCTCTAATGTCTGCAAGAGAATTGAAATCGATGTTTGTATCACTAATGTTCAGATCTTCATTTGGTCGTAATCCCAGAATGATTTGCATATGTCGCGCAACGTAGAAGCCATAAGCATGGCCTCCGGGCTGCTGGTGGCACTATATAAGGAAGTATAAAGATGACAAGGCACAATAATCAGTGGGGCAGGCACTAAAAAAAATGTTTATTTTATTATGAGGAAAAGTGTGAATAGACACTTACTGGAAATTTCTCTATATGCCAAAGTTCCATGCCCATCGCAGCATTGTGCTTGCCCCCACCCTTGACTCTTGAATATCGCATTAAGTAGGCCTTTTAAATCTTCCCACTCGTGTGTGGGGCTCATCCTCAACGAGTCGAGGTAGACAACCTTGTTTTCGCTGGGTTCTATGAGCAGCAAGATCCAATGAAAATTTTTATTGAAGGGCAACAAAAAGTATGCTTTGTCCTATCCGTTAGTCAGGGCCCTCTTTAGGTATTGCCCAATATTTTTCTATCCGCCTTTATGTTATCCTGGGTGACAATGCCAGGGTCAAAAAAACCAGCCTGGACTTGACCTCGTTTGGCAACTAAGTACATTTGGCTGAAAAGTAAGATATATGTGATCAATGTATAAGTGGATAAGAAATATACACTGACATTGCGCAAGAATTGTATACACTTACACTGCAAAGCAGTGGATGAGAGAGACGTCCAACTCCTGCAATTGATACATATACCACAGGCCCTCGAAAGTTATGGTAAGATAACTATCGTTATCGTCCAGAAAATACTTGCCCTTCACCTTACCCACGATACTGGATGATCGTTCATTCACGGAAAGGCGTGAGTTCCTGAGGTAATAATCATGTAGGTTCTGCCAGGCCGTACCCATGTCTTTTAATGCGGCAAGGGTATGTAGTGGTTCTCCCATCTGAAATTTTTTCCCTTTCTGCGCCCAGTGAATCTTCCTCTTAGGCGCCGGAGATTGACGGACGATTCGTTTCCCCTTCTCTGGGGAGCAATAGCGCACTGGTGGTGAAGACGCAGCACGCTTATTGCTCTATGAGCTTGTCTTCAAAGATTGAGGGGCCACCGCAGACATGGCTTTCTTCATTCTCTCCTCTTCATTGTTACGGATCGGATCTATGGGTCCAACGCCGCCGGCCTCAAGGAATTCAAGATTTGGTAGAAGAGTAATATCCTTCTTGGGTCATTGGACAAAACTATGGACAGCATCCCCAACTGTTATGATCTCATCATTGGGGGGATTCATAAGTGGGATCTTGGCTGCGGTGTTATCCATAATAGCATCTACCTGGACCTTCGTGTAGCCCGCCGCCAAGTCCGCACCATGAACCTTCATCCCCAAATGCAGGGGTACACCACACCACAAGCCACCTCGAGTGAAACACCGGCGTTATACGAAACTTGGAGCAAGCAATGAGTAATCTCCTTGATGTCGTCCACCGGGTATTTCGTTAGGCCAGCCTTATTGGGTGAAGGTGCGGAAGCGCAGCTGCTTTTAAATGGAGGGGTGCAACCGAGAGCTTGTGTATTAGGGTTGGCTTCGGGTCTGTTCCTTACGAGTTCCTCCAACTGTTGTACCCGAGGCTCCCATTCTGCTCGTATCTTCTCAGCTTCTGCACGTACCCTATTTTTAATTTCATCCTCTAAGTTATGTACATATTTCTTTTTCATGTAGTAGAGATAGTCATTAGGGAATCCCTCCTTCCATGGAACGTAGACTCTGATGCCCCGCGTATGGCCTGGGTGCTCCTTATTTCCTAGGGCCTCAGTTAGGATGTCTTGCTCCCTGTTTTCGATAAAGGAGCCTTGCGATGCCTGCGTGTTATACTCAATCTGCAATAGGTGGAGAAATTGTAATGGGGTGTTACGAAAGTAAACATTGTAAGGGTCATTGTGCACTTACCAGCTTTTGAACCACCTCAGCAATCTCGGGCGTGGAGAAAACTGGCCCTGTCGGTGTGACTTTGACCCTAGCCCTAATCTAGCAGTCAGCACTCGTGTTGGTGAGCCTTGTGGTGGCTTCAGATTGCTCACTGGAGCAGTCGGCCAGCTCCCACTCACGTTCTTTTGCCGCATATTCAGCGGTGCTGAGTCTGTGGGGGTGGGTGTTCTTGCCCTGAATGGCCTTGTGTTTGATAGAGGACTCCTTGAACTCCTCAGTTGTCTTCATCCTCTTAAACTCCCCCCACACCTCATTCATAATGAAAGGGTACTTCTAAAATGGGGTCTTTTCCTCATTGAAGAAATCCTTGACAAGATCCACCTTCCAGTTCTTCCTGGCGATCCCCATGCACTTTAGTGTGTTCTTCCGCACCTCAGGAACAGAGTCTTTAGGAAATTGAAACGACCGTTTGAGCTCCTCCCATAGTTGGTCCCTTTCTTGGGCGGTGACGTCGTTCCAGGTGTTGATGGTGCATGGGACTCGTGCCCTAGCCACCACCCCGCACATTGTTCGATACGCTGATGCGGCCATCCTGGGAAGGACCGATACACCTCCTGTCCTGACCTTTATGATGGTATAAACGACATCGGTCTTGAGCTTGCTTGGCCCTTTGCTAACCCTTCTCTTCACAGCTGGGGTGGTCTCGGGCGCGGTCCCCGCTTAAGGGGTGGCCTCGAGCGCTGCCCTTGCTTGAGGGGTGGCCTCAGGGTCTATTCTACATATAAGAGAACACCAAAATAAATAACCATATGCATCTACCATATGTGCTAGTTCGTGACTTGAACCGGCATAGATGCCCTGGAGACATTTGTAAATATTGGACGGCAATTTGGTTTTTGGACTGTTGTAAATATGTGCTAGTTCGTGCTAGGGTCAATCATCGTCGGCTGCGAGTGTAGCACGGCGATTTGGTTTTTGGACTGTTGTAAATATTGCATAAGGAGCAAAATAATAGCATAAATAATTCCAGAAATAATTAACAGCAACATATAGTCATGGAAAAAATAACGTAATCACAAATTCCTTCAAATGCAACATTAAAGTAACTAGAACAGTGACTATCCAGCATAATTCCATGACTAAACAGCAGTTAAAACTGAATAAAACCAGTAAATAAACTCAGGTTTTATATTGGATGAATTGCTCTCAGATTGCTACAGAAGGGTTCCTAATTTAATCAGCCATCCAACTTCTATAAGATTAAAATCACAGATTTAGAGAGATTGAATCCAAAGGCTAGTTTAACAAGTTCAGCACAACCTACTAAGTTCACAGGAGGTGTAAATCAGATATACTCAACTATGCACTTTAACAGATTAATCCAAGTGGAGATACCGCAGCACTGCTGCCATAACCAAACCGAAATGGCTATAGATAACAGCCTAAACAAGCTTAAGGTCAGGCTGCATCACTGCCAATAGCCAGATCGGTTAGGAGATCACAAAGTATCACAAATTAAACTACTCCATCGAATCACATATATGGCAGCAGCACCAGTATAGCCACAAGAGTATATGAACTGAATTGCATACTCACAAGTACAAGTATATGTTGAACGAGTACACAATTAGCCTCTAATTGCAATTCCAATATTATTCATCCAACGCAATCATCATCGAGCATATATATTCCGAGCCTACAGAATTACTGTTACCCAGATTGAGAGATTAGCCTCTTGTAGAGATTACAAGGTCCCCAGTTCCAGTTCAATCGGCACAGTACAACACAAGTAAAATCCAGGAGCAGCAGGTCTTACAGTGCACCGGAACCGAGCCGGTGAGAAGTGGCAAAGCGCAAGTACCTCGCTGTCCTTGAAACCAAATCAAGGCACCGCAGCGTCCAACTCGAGGCCACCGAGTACCAAATCCGATGTAGAGGCCAAGAAAGATCTCCACCACCTCGGCTCGGTAGGCCAGAGAACAAGCGACTCAAGAAAGCCGTGCAAGGAGGAAGAAGAAGGAGAGGGGAAAACTCATTGCGCTAGCATTACAAAGAAGGGCTGACCTTGAGGGCGGGCCGGTAGAGGGCATGGTGCCGGAGCCGGCGGACGCAGACGTCGAGGGCTGACTTGAACGCGCGCTTTCGGCTGTCGAGGGAGCCATCCGCTCGGCGACAAGGGTGGCGGCAACGAGGGTGGCGACGAGGGCGACGGTGACGAGGACTCAGCGACGAGGACGCAGACGACAGGGCGGCGGCTAGGGCTCGGCAACGAGAAAGTGCGCGCGGGACTTGTGAAAAATTGGGGTATCGCGCGGCTGGGGTATATGTATAGTGGTAGCTATCACTAGCGGCTCTTGTTATAACCGCCAGTGGACGTAGACCATCACTGGCAGCTCAAGATATAACCGCTAGTGGACGTAGACCATCACTGGTGGCTTAAGATATAACCGCCAGTGGACGTAGACCATCACTGGTGGCTCACGAGATAACCGCCAGTGGTCGTGAGACTATCACTGGCGGATCATATGATAACCGCTAGTGGTAGTAGACTATCACTGGCGGCTCACGAGATAACCGCCAGTGATCGTCAGACTATCACTAGCGGATCATGTGATAACCACCAGTGGAAGCTATATTAGGGTTACATAATAGAACTATACAGAACTATATAGGATTATAATAGGACTATATAATAAGATTATATTGGATTACATTATACATTCTATAATAGGATTACATTACAAAATAGGATTACATAACTCAAATATAAGATACAAATAAAATAGTACAATCAGTCCTCAACGATCAGCCCTTCTTGATGATCGGTGTGCACATAGGTGGTTGCATTGGACATTTCACTTGATTTTGGGTCGGTTTCATCATGTAATAAAATAGTACAATCAGTCCTCAACGATCAGCCCTTCTTGATGATCGGTGTGCACATAGGTGGTTGCATTGGACATTTCACTTGATTTTGGGTCGGTTTCATCATGTAATAGAGGTATTTCATCGAATTGGTTGTAATCCTCCTCGTCCACCACATTCTCAACTCCAACGATTCTTCTTTTCCGACTAAGAACAATATTTTTGTTCTTATCAGCAGGATCTATGATAGAAAAGACCTGTAAAACTTGGGTTGCGAGGACAAAAGGGTCATCTCTATATCCCACTCGGACGAGGTCAACGATAGTCAAACCAAACTCATCATATTTCTTAACCCCTCCACTTTGGACCCATTTGCACTGAAAAAGGGTTATTTTGAAAATCACGTAGTCCAGTTCCCAGAACTCCTCAATGAAACCATAGAACGAGCTCTTGCGTTGTGTTACTAGGCCTTGGTTGTGCTCCTCCTCATATGCATCTATACGAACGCCGCTGTTCTGCACTGTACTCTTCCTGTCTTGAGATATCGTGTAGAGTGTGTACCCATTTATGTCATATCCTTGCTATGTCGCCACCGTGTATCTTGGTCCCTTTGCTAGCCATAAGAGTAGATTAGGACACTGTGTTCCAGTGAATCGTGACTTAAACCAATCATTGAAATGACGGTTATGCTCCTTTTTTATCCAAGCCTCTGTCTTGTTTGGGTACTGGCGGCGTATGAAATCCTTGTGCTCTTCTATGTAAGGGGCCACATCTGTCATGTGATTCAGAATAATGAAGTGCGCTTTACGGTACATGTTTCTGTTGGGTGTGATCTGTTTTCTACCAAGTGTGTCCGTACCATGTGTTGTGAGAACAATCCCACAAACAGAAAACAGGGCTGCCCTTGATGTGCGATCACGCACATCCAAGACAGCTCGATGAAACTTTCATACTCTCATCGGTTGCGCTCGTGAATGGAAGGAACACAACACTTGGGAAGAAAGAGTCTGTCTTTCATTGATACCCTCCTCCCCCTTATATAGGGGAGGGATTGTACAGCATTATGCATTGGTGGTCTCTTTCCTGACTAGCCCTGACCGCGGGTTTGCCGGCCGTGTACTTACCCTTTTACATGTCTTACCCTCCACCTGCTCCCGAGCCGAGGGCCCGGTGGTCATTTCGTGGGTTTTTAACTATGCCCTTTACTGTTTTGCCCTCCTATTCGACTCCCTACATGGGGTTACGCGGGGAATTACACATACATGACGGTTACAAGACAGCTTATCCCAGCCTGGCGTTTACTCGAGTGCCCTGACGGGGTGGCAGGTCCAGTTGTATGACCGGCCTGCTTGGCTCCGTAATCGGCGGGGATGTCCACCCCGCCGTCCTCCAAGTTGCTTCGACTTGTCCCTCTGTTTGCTGCGCTCTAGCTCCGCTTGGCCCTCCGTATGTTTCCCATCTCGTGTTCGCACCTCGCTCTAACTCCCCCTTGCTCCGTTGGGCTTCGTGTACGCTCCGCCCGCGCCCTTCGCTACTCCGCCTTTGGCTTCGCCAGGCTTAGCGTGTGCTTCGCTCCTTCACGTTTGGCCTCCGCGCTCCCTTCCTTGGGCTTCCCTCGGGTGGCCTGGAAAACAAGGAAGCGACGCGGAGGTGCAGAAAAGGCGGGGTCATGCCCTCGCTCCAAAGTCGAAGGGAGTACCTATCTTGGGCCTACAACACCATGCAGGCTACCCTCATGATAGGATACAGGCACACCTATGGGTCAACTTGCGACATGTAATCAATACAGAATTCGATCACCTCCTCCGTTGCATACCCTTCGACAATGCTAGCCTCAGGGCGATATCGGTTGCGTATGTATGACTTTAGAATCCCCATGTACCTCTCAAACGGATACATGTAACATAGAAACACCGGGCCATATAACTTTATTTCCCGAACAAGGTGAACCATGAGATGTACCATAGTATTGACGAAGGATGGGGGGAAATACATCTCGAGATCACATATAATTCTTACTGCTTCGTTATGTAGCGAATCAAGAGTATCAGGATCGATGACTTTCTGATGGATTGCATTGAAGAACAAGCTCAGCCTTGTGATGGTTCGTCGAACGTCCGGAGGCAATATACTCCTTATTGCAATGGGAATCATCTGAGTCATTAGAACATGGCAGACATGTGACTTCATTCCAGACAATTTCAAGTCACTCATGGACACTATCCTCTTCATGTTGGCAGCGTACCCGAATGGGTATTTTACACCATCCAAGCACTGATAAAATTCTTTTCGCCGCCTTGATAGAGTAAAGCAAGCCGGAGGAGTTCCGCCCCGCCTGCACTACTAATTATTGGTGCTAACTCGCTTAAGTTCATATCGACTAAGTCGAGTCGTGCGCTTAGTCTATCCTTCGTTTTGTCCTTCATATGAAGCAATGAACCAACCAAACTATTGCAAAAGTTAACCTCCACGTGCATCACATACAAGCAGTGTCGAACATATAGTTCCTCCCAGTAAGGTGATCCCACAAAATTGACCTTTTCTTCCATATGCCGTTTTCACTGGTTTTTGTTTTCTTCCTCTTTCTCCCCATTTCACATTTTTCAAACTTAACATGCAGGCCTGTAAACATGTCATGCACTTCTTTTCCACTAAGTATGCGTGGAGCCGATCTATTCTCCCTGATTCCATTGAACTGCTTGGTCATCTTGTGATATGGATGATTCACACGTAGAAACCGTCGATGGCGCATATACACAGTCTTCTGGCAATTCCTGAGCCACACACTTGTCAGATCATCTAGCAAAGGAGGACAAGCTTTACTTTCTTTTGTTTTCATACCCGAAAGGTTTCCAAGTGCGGAAAAATCGTTGATGGTGCAAAACAACATTGCACGTAGCGTGAAGTTCTCTCGTCAATCCGTATCCCATACCCTGACCTCTTCGTTCCACAGCTTCTGTAGTTCCTCTACCAATGGTGCAAGGTACACATCTATATCATTACCAGGCTGCTTTGGTCCTTGGATTAGTAGGCACATCATAATGTACTTTCTCTTCATTTTGGGCCAAGGAGGAAGATTATATATGTTTAGGTTCACATGCCATGTGTTATGCTTGCTGCTCCAGTTTCCAAATGGATTCATGCCGTCTGTACTCAATCCAAATCTTAAATTTCTAGGGTATGCACCAAAATCTGGGAACTTGTAGTCAATGTTTCTCCACTGCGGAGCGTCTGCAGGGTGCCTAAACTTTCCATCTTTCTTACGATGCTCTGAGTGCCACCTGAGAAGTCTAGACTCTTTCTTATTTCCAAACCATCGTGTCAAACGAGGAGTGACTGACAGATACCACAAAACCTTTGCTGGAGTTCCTTGATTAAGGTCGGCATCCTGATCCTCGTCGTCGTTACGGGCTTTGACATTTTTCTTATAGCGAAATGCTTTACACTCTAGGCATGAGTGCAGGTTGCTATACTTGTGACGGTATAGGATGCAGACATTGGGACATGCGTGGATTTTCTGCATGTCCAATCCTAAGGGACAAATAACTTTTTTGGCACCATATGTTGTTTCTGGCATTAAATTTTCTTGGGGAAGAAGTTCCTTCAATAGTCGTAAGAGCTCCATGAAACTCTTATCAGACCAATGGTTCCTAGCCTTCAATTTTAGGAGTTCAAGCACAGTTGTCAATAAAGTGTGTTTCACCTTGCAACCAGGAAAGATTGGCCTCTCGGACTCCTTGACCATTTCCTGAATTTAATGAACTCTTCCGTAGTGCCATAGTCTGTTTCGACGTCACGCATCATTCTATCGAACTCGTAAACTTCCTCTTCTAATGTTTCACCGACATCATCACACTCGACAACCGCAGCATCACTATCCACTACTTCAAAGCCGTCATCTTTACCCTCAGTTGTACTCTGTGTCTCACCGTGACACGTCCAAATAGAATAACCTTTTTTGAAACCTTGCTTAATGAGATAAAACTCGATTTGAGATGAGTTTCTATACAATTTCAAGTTATCGCAATCAACACAAGGACAGCATATCAAGTCAACCCCTCTTTCCTGCATATCCGCCAGTGCAGCTCTGATAAACCCTTGCACCCATTCACGTTCTCTTCCGTCACACGATTTTCCGTGTACATCCATGATATGTCCATTATTTACAAAAATGTATCCACGGTTTTTTTAATTATTACATGGTTATATTTCTTTCGAAATAAAAGACTTTATGAATAAAAGTTTGCCTTAGAACGACAAATCTAGTATGACAAATAGTTTGCATATTATTTAATTAATTGGCATATACTCAAAACTAGCTAAAATAATTACTTTCTCCTATATATGACTATAAATTAATTGTTGCTTATCCCATTAATTGTGACTACAAACTCATGAACATATTAATATATTGTTGCTTATCCCATTAATTACTTTTCTCGCATTCTACACATGCAAAACACATCACAAGCCAAAGATATTAATTATCCTACTCTCCATGTACATCACAAACCTACAAATATTAATATATCTAGATCTCAAAACACTTAATCTAGAGTAGGTTCTTTGATCTTCAAAAACAAGATGTACAAAGAAAAATAAAAAGTATCACTAACCTCTAGCACTTGGATCTTTAATAAACCACTTGGATCTTCAAAAACCACTTGGATCTTCAAAAAAACAATTGGAATTGAACCAGCTCTAGCTATAGCCGCCGCCGCATCCGCCGCTACAGTCGAACAGGAAGAAGACAGAGTAAGCAGAGCACCAATAATGAAGGTAGGGTCGGCAGTATGTAGTGGAAACAATCACTGGCGGTTATCTCTGTAACCGCCCGTGATATGCTAACTATCCCTGACGGTTCTCTTTATAACTGCCAGTGATATTTTCTTTTCACTTGCGGTTCTAACACTAACCGCCAGTGAACGTTTCCGTTTCTCGCCAACTCCCGCCAGTTTGTCCTACACAACTATCTCTGGCGGTTTACTTTAAAACCGCCAGTGATATGTATCCGTCACTGGCGGTTTTAAAGTAAACCGCCAATGATATGTAACCGTCACTGGCGGTTTTAAAGTAAAACCTCATCGCTGGCGGCCGGTGTCTGTCCCAAGCCGCGTGGAGGTCCTGTGACCCTCATCACTGGCGGTGACAAGGGGTCGGGGATAAGCCATTCTGTAGTAGTGTGATATCTGAAATAGGTGTCGAGGAAGCTTAGTATTGCTGCGTTGGAGGTGGAGTCGAAGGGCTGATCAATGCGGGGTAATGGAATGTTATATTTAGGACAAGCGGTGTTGAAATTGGTAAAGTCAATATACATTCTCCATTTCTTAATCTTCTTCTGAGCCAAGACCGGGTTAACCAGCCATTTAGAATAAGTGATTTCTCGAATGAACCTGGTTTTCAATAGCTTCTCTAGCTCTTGGCAGATAAGTTCTTGCTTCAAGATGTTGAACATCCCTTTTTTTTGCTTGATAGGCCTTTTGTGGGGGTTTATATGAAGTTGAAGCTCGATTACTTCCACTGGGACGCGGGGCATATCAGCTGGTTCCCAAGCAAATTAATATGTTGATGTTTGCTCTGATGAAAACAACGAGCGTGTTTGCTATTTGGGATGAAGGGATGTCCCAATACACATAGTTTATTTGGAGGAATCACCTTCGATTAAAGGCACCACTTTAGTTTAGTCTTTGGGCTGGAGAGTTGCCTTATACCAGTTGGGTTTGCCTTGCTTGGCGATTTTCTCCTTATCGGGAGGGCCTCGAGGTGGCTGCTGCTAAACCTGACTGACTACTTCCTTTTTATGGTGATGGGGGGCCTTTGGTCCAAGCATTTTCATGGCATGCCACGCCCTACGGTTGTGGTGGTCGTGGCCACGCCCTACGGTATAGCCACAACCATTGGCTCCAGCGAGATCGGTGTAGATTTCAATTGCTCACATGGACATGGAGGCACAACCTCTCGAGGCGATGGCTCCGCTACAACAGTGAGGAGCAGCAGCAACTTGTCTAGGGCCTCCGCGTCGGAGGTAGGGTTGAGTGGAGTTGAGGGGTGCTCTTGCATGGCGGTACCAAATGCATGGCTAGGTAGAGCCGGGGGAGCTCATGCATGGAGCAGCCGGAGGTAGGGCTGGGTAGAACCGTCCGACGCTCCTGTGTGGCGGCGGCGGAGGTGGCTTGGGCTGCACTGGAAAACGGGCGGCGTAGCGGTGACATGCCGCTGGATTGGGATCAAAATCAATTGCTTGTGTAGTGATTGGGGAGAGAGAAGAGAAGGAGACAGGGAGGCAAATGCAAAAAATAGCTGCTGACGGGATGGAGGCGGGTGTCTCTTTGCAAAATGACATTGTCAGGACCCCCCCTCGCGGAGGTGGGTCCCGCCTGTGCTTTACCTGTACTAGTCCCTGGATCAGTAGCTAGTACACACAGATAACAGAACTTGGATCATAGCCATGACGATTAATTTACATAAGTTTACATCAGAGTGCGCCACATAGTATGGTTGCATAAGTTTGGCTCGACGGCCTTACAAAAGCGGAAGTCTTACATAGGCTGCTAAGGCCTCAAAATACATCCATAGAGCCAGGTAAAACCAAAACATTTCCCCACAGGCAAAGCTGGAGGAACGCAGCCCTAGGCGTCGGTATACTCCTCGTCCTGGACTCCGTCGGCGAAGATGTAGGCTTCGGGGTCTCCATCTTCAGGGTCGCACGGGTACTCCGAACCTGCGCGTTGGATTGCACAGCCCCGCGGCAAAGCGCGAGGATGAGTATTGGTGCAAATACTCTCAAGTCAATTGACATATGCACATGCATGGTTTAGACAAGGGAAAGGTAGGGCTCAGTTGCGGAAAGCAAATTTTGAAATAGTTTACCTAAGATTTTTAAAGCAATTTAGAAAAGAAGTGAAGTGATCAAATTAATTGATAAAACATTTAAATCATCCGGTCCCAGCCGGCTCATGCCCAAAGGCTGGCTCACGATGCAAATCGTGATTTTTATCAAAGACATTTTCCTTACGGCTAATCCACTGAAGGACCATTCCCTCTCAACGGCTAACCACCGTATGGACAAATCCCAAACGTCGGCTAACCACCGAAGGTCATCTCCTCACGGCTAACCACCGTAGGCTCCCAAAACAAAACACGGCACCTGCCGGTTTTCTTCTTTAAAACATTTTAGAAACAGAGAGGAGAGAAAACTACCATTGTGATCATGCCACCATCGTCCACCCTTAACCGTGGGCATGACTTTCTAGAAAGTTTTACACTCTGCAGAGGTTGCACGCTTTACCCATGAGACATGATTCTCTCCCGTCAGAGGTCATCATGACAAGGCCCTTCACAATCTAGCTCCTAGCTTGGCATCCCCTCTAAGGTTTCCATCGTAGCGCTGCTCTCCCCAGTTGGCTGAAGCCCCCTCTTGAGCCTGGTAGGTCGGCGAATGCTTCGCTCCTACTCCACCACAAGGGATGTCCAAACTAAGAGTTCGAATGCTACTCAGCCAGGGCCCGCCCATACAAGCACTCATAGTCGCACTGTTGTACTTAGTCTTGACAACCACAAGGTCGCGGTCCTTAGGGACTGGGGTGGTTCCCACACTGGACCCAAGTCTTGTGCCTACTGCACCAGCCAATCAATCCGTCCACCCCAATCAGGTTTTGCAAACACTTCAGAAACCCCCAGGCGACATACCCGCCACCTGGCACTAACAATTTTTCCACAGTAGCACCCTACTACTGCTAATCAAACAAGCACTTTGCAAACAGAGAGATACTTTTGAATTAAAACAGATATTAAACCAGGGTGAAGTGTTCATTGTGTGGTAATCACCTAATAATGACTAGTAGCATGACTAAGCAAGATTGATTAAGCTAATCAAGGTTTGGCAGGTAATTACGGATTAATTAGCCTAATGTTATCAAAGATCAGGATTAATAACATAATTAAAATGTATTAGGTTCTTAACTAAGTTCCTACCATAATGGCAATGATTAATTAACATAGCTATGCACATTTATCAAACTTCTAATAAAACATTTGTAAATCTAGGTTTCAACATGGTCGAAGGTATTTGGGAAAAATGTCAACAATGACTTGCAAGAGGGTCAAGAGTGACTTGCCTTGGTTGAAGTTGTATTCCTGCCCAGCTTGGTCTTCGGCTTCTGACGCGAAATTGATCGGATCTAACGATTGCAAACAACATACACTTAACACATTGCATGAAAACATGCATGCAAAAATAAATGAATAAGTATGCATGTATGATAAAGTAATGCTTCCATTTGATTTAAGATTTTTGAAAATCGATTTTACTTTTAAAATGGCATAAACTATTAAAAGTAATCAGATAAAATATTTTCCTTCGAACAGAAATCATCAAAAATACATTTTATAAACATGAGCATACAACACTGAAGAATTGTTATTTTTATTATTTTGGAAATTTTATTTTATAATTTTAAAACTTTTATTTCATAAGAAATGGAAATTAGCTAATAAAGATATATAACATAAATATTTTCTTTTGAATAAAAATATAGAAAATAACTAATTATATGAAAATGGATAATTATTGTTTTCATTTTATTTGAGAATTTCAGAAATTTATTTCAATTAAAAAGACACTAGCTACTACTATAATAATACGATATAATTAGTTGAATGCAATTAAATAAAACATTTTATTTGAAACTAATATTTCTAAAAATAAAATAATTACATGATAATTGAATAAATATTACTGGAATTGATTTGAAAATTTAATAATAGTTTTTATCCTAAAAGAATAAGCATATACGATTAGTGGCAATTAGGTAAATCATTTTCTATTAATAACAATTTCTGTAAATAAACTAATTACATATTAAACATTATTTTTTTTGTTTATTTATCATTTTCAGAAATATTAACTTATTTTAGAGGCATGTACAAACAACTAAAGCAATGACAAAATACACTTTTCCCTAGTTCGAAAAATGCGGAAAATAGAATATATTCAGAAAATTACACAAAATTTATGAAAGCTAGAATACATCCCGATCTACCCACTGGAATTGGTTTCATCCAAAACGGATGAACGAGGAATTTTTGGTGGAGATCGGAAGGAGTGAAAAGAGTGGAGAGGGGGTCGTTCTTCTGCAAGCAGATTTCATGAGGTATTCGGTGAACAAGAACGTCGCGCTCGGTCAACCATTCTCCAAGCTCTTGGTTGGGATGGATTCGCGACGAAGATAGCAAGGATGTCCTCAGATGGTTTGTGGAGATTCGCAGCGAGGCAGCGCTGAGGCGAGGAGAAGTGGAGGCGGCCAAGAATGGAGAGGCAGAGCTTCGGCGTTCGATTCCCGGAGCTACAAGCCTCAGATCTAGGAGTTCTTGGGTAAAATAGAATCAAGAGAGGATCCTCTAGAACGTCCTTGAACAGTTTTTGAAATGGAGACTTACCCAAATTACCTTGTTGAGGAGGGAGCTGCCGGGTTGGAGAAGGACCTGCAGTGGGGCGTGGGAAGCTGGCCGGGGCTAAGGAAGGAAAGGGGGAGGGGCGCTGCTGTTGGGTGAGGAGGCAGGGAGTGGAGGAGGCGTGCATGGAGCGGGGGGGGGCGGTGGTGGGGTGGTGCTGGCCGGGTTGGAGAGGAAGGGGAAGGGTGGAGTGCTGCTTTGGGGAGGAGGAGGAGGTGAAGCTGCTGGATAGGGAGGAGGAGGAGAGCACAAAAATTTCTGCTGGTTTGGAGAGGAGGAAGAAGGGGAAAAGATAAGGTTGGGGTTTTAAGAGGAACGGATAAGGGGCAAAAGAGTAACTTCCCATATAGGGGCAAAATGGGCTGCCAAAAGAGAGGGAAAGGCTGATCCGTGGGACCCACACGTCATGGAGTGAGAAAAGGGGAAGAGAGAAAATGGGTAGGGTTTCATATAGGAAAAATTAATAATTCCTTTAATTAACCACTTAATTTGCAGTTTAAATGTTTATTCGAATTAAAATTTTAAATTACTGTTTTTTAAAAAAATCTAATTCGAAGTCAAATTTTCACAAACTATTATAATAGGTTTTTAGTAAATAATTCGCACTTAACATTTTAAAAGCAAATCTTTTTAATTAGGGTTTTAGGAAATTAAATATAGTAACATGCACATTTTTAAAAAAAGATTTTTAAATTGGTTAAATCATGTGCAAAGATGCGATGAATTTTATTTTATTTTCTTTTTGAAAATGGGGATGTTACAGACATGCTCCTTGCTGCAGGCCATTAGATCCGAATGTGAAGGCCAGCGTTCCTGGAGTGCATGAGTGCACAGCAACATGTGAGTACACAGGATACCTTGCCGAGATGTAATTCCTCATTTGTGTAAATCACCGCATAAAGTGCCGCAGCGACTCATCAGGTTCTTGTGACAATCTGAAGAGGTCATCTACTTTAGCAGGACGAGCATAATAACTTTAGAAATTACGTTGGAGGCAGTAACACAATTGGTCCTAGCTATAGATGAAGTTGGGGTGGTTAGTTGAATAACCATGTTCGCGATGCGCCCTCCAACACGGTTGGCAAATAGTTTGTCATGACTTCTTCATTTCCACCGGCAGCTTGGACCGCTATGGCGTAGATTTGCTGCAGGAACTCAGTGGGGTTTTGTGTCCCATTGAATTTCTCAATTTACCCAAGTCGGAATATGTCAGGCCAAACCACGTTGCGTAACCTAGGTGAGAATGCTTGGCATCCGTAGTGTGGATGTGGTATTTGTCATGGTGGGGAAGGACATTGTGACCATGTGAGTGGTATTCGTAATGATCTCGTGGGGGAGTTACCCGATATTTGTTGTTGTAGGGTGGCGTATGGATACGTCGACGACCCCAGGAAAGAAATGAGCTTTGAGGCTTATCATGACCATGAGCTTCTTGATGTTTTGGGAGGTTAAGTTGTTAATTAGGTGATCCCTTCAATGTTTCGTGCAACGGTCCGTCCAATATCTTCGGTATTTAAATTAGAAGGAGTATTAGGGAACATTCTTACCATATTGGCCAAAGCCATTAGCCATTTCTGAAGGTTTTCCTCCTCTTCATTTTTCTGACATGGCATTCCATCCTAAAACTCCCTGCTCCCTGCTGCCTGCCGCTGTCCACTGCCTCCACAGGCGCATGCACACACGCAGCGTTGTCCCTCTGCGTCCCCTAACACTTGCACGACGAACTGAGGAAGCACAAGGCACAATACATGCATGGCGATTCCAGCAAAATTCAACATTCAATCGAAAACCGTATGAACCAAATTGAGAAGAAGCATTTCAGCAAATGGAAAAAAAAAATTCATTCGTCTGGAAACAAAATTGGGAAGTCGCGAGACAATTAATGCTGCAATGGGGGGTGGGGCCAACAGGGTATTGGCAGCTTTGCAGGGAGGGCGATGAAGGGGGCGTCGCTGCAGGGCAGTGGGCGCTGCAAAAGGAGGGGTGAGAGTGGTGCTGTGCAGATGGCGCAATGAAGAGCAAGGGATTAGGATGGTAAGGAAGGGGCAGGGGCAAAAGAGACATTTCGGGTGGAAGAAAAGAGGTCAAATAATGTTAACAAGCAAGGTGTCCCGTGCATTTACGCTGCTAGATTTGTGTCAAATTTGAGAGAAATTTGTGTATATAAATATATATACTCATATTGATCATGGTAAGCTCTAATAGAGTCAACCTCGACCTCGTTATGATTTTCTATCCTTCTATTTCAAATTTCTTTTATTTTATTATTATCTACTATAGTTGATATATACTCCTTTCCTATTTTCCCATAATTTTTTATTTTTATTGTAGTTGATATGGACTTCTTTTCTAGTGTTGTAGTAGTTGATATGAACTTGTTTTCTATTTTTTTCTAAGTTTTATTATTATTATTTTATCATAGTTGATATGGACTATTTTCTAGTCTTGTAGTAGTTTATATGGACTAGTTTTCGATTATTTTTATTCTAAATTTTATTTTTTATTGTAGTTGATATGTATTCTTTATAGTATTTTAGTAGTTGACATGAACTCCTTTTTCATTATTTTTTATTCTGAATTTTAGTTGCTTCTATTTTATTATTGTATTCGATATAAACTCTTTCTTTAAATCTAACCATACCGTTATGATTCGGGCTGACAATGATTAAGGGTGTATATCTTTCTTTCTTCCTTCGATTAACATATTGTTTTTATTCTGATTTTTTCTTTATATTTTTTATTGTAGTTGGTATAAACTCTTTTTCTAGTCTTTTAGTAGTTTATATGCACTCATTTTCTATTATTTTATTCTAAATTTTAGTTGCTTCGATTTTATTATTGGTAGTACATATGAACTCTTTCTTTTAATTTAAGCCATTATGATTCAGTCCCACATTGATTAACAATATAGATCTTTCTTTTTTCTCTAATTTACATGGAAATTTTTAGTATCTTAGGATTAATTTGGTGCCCCCGTTACCTCAGAACGAATATGGTGCCTCTGTTGGACCTGTTTTATATTGATAGTAGAGTAGAAATAGATAGATAGATAAAATATAATAGATAGATGTACTAAATATTTTCTTTCAAGTTACAAATTTTATTAGCATATATTGGCTAGTCGTCCAACTCAAATACGGACATAATACGTTAAATATTTATGTGACGCTAACCAGCAGGTTTGTTATAGTTAATTAGTATCCATGTCTAATATGAGTGTTGGCTAGGCGTCCAACTCAAATACAAAAAGTGTCAAATTCGTATGTGATGCTATTTGGCAGGTTGGTTAGTTTGCCGCACAATTTTAGTTCCCGCATGGACCGGATTCTATTTTCTTTATTATAATTGATATGGATTTTTCTTTTAATCTAAGCCGTTATAATTGGTCCCACTGTAATTGATAGTGTAGATCTTCCACTAGTGCAAAATACGTCATCACTGGCGGTTCTGAACTTACACTGTCGGTTCGAGAACCGCCAGTGATGAGAATATTCGAAAATACGATTTTAGACAGTAAAATTTGACTAAAAAATATTATTTTGATCCGAATAGCACCCCTACACCATCTACCACCGCGTATATAGCCTTACTACCTTTTCTCATGCTACCTTTTCTCATGCGAAATTTAAACCACATATAACTAGGATTGGAACTCCAAACCTCTTGCCTCTAATCTAGTCCTCCTAACCATCTCACCCACTAGCACTTTTTGACATATATAGGATATGTATATCATTTAAGCCTTGTTTTTTGAATTTTTTAATAACTTTTTAACTATACAAATGACGTTAAATAGAAAAGTTTTCAACTACAAATTTGTATATCTTGTTGAAAGCTACAGTTTTCATGTAAAGATTGTTTCCATCCAACTTCATTTGGATAAGTTATAAATTTTTTAAAATTGTAATGATTATTTCGGCATCTATATTGCTTCCAATGGAAAACATATCAACAATAAAGTTTTAGATCTCGTCGACAGCTACAATTTACATATAAAGTTTATTTTTATCCGAGCTCGTATCAAAAAGTTATGAAACTCAAAAGATTTAAAAATTCTAAAAATTACTTTTCACTTGCGGTTCTTTTAAGAACCACCAGTGATACTACTATCACTGGCGGTGATACTACTATCACTGCCGGTTCATTTAAGAACCGCCAGTGCTACTTTCACTATCACTGGTGGTTCTAGGATTGAACCGCCAGTGATACTTTTACTGCGATTTGTTATAGAACCACCAGTGATAGTGAAAATATCACTGGCGGTTCTAGGATTGAACCGCAGTGATACTTTTACTGACGGTTTTCTTATAGAACCGCCAGTGATAGATTTATTATCACTGGCGGTTCGGTATCACTGACGGTTTTTTCTGGTTCCTAGACGGGACGGAGCGGGGCAGGTCATATCACTAGCGGTTCTAGATGAATCCGCCAGTGATGAAGCATCAGGGATGAGCATTTCTGTATTAGTTTTTTTTTTTGGAAAAAATCTACTTGACCCCCTGAACTATATAGCTTCGTCTACCTAACCCCTTGAACTAGAAAACCAAATGTTCTACCCCCTCAACTATTCAAAACAGGGCAAATAACCCCCACGAGTGGTTTTGCAACCCATGAGGTTGCAAAACCCCATGAGTTGCAAAACCACTCGTGGGGGGTTATTTGCTCGGTTTGAATAGTTCAAGAGGTTAAGTAGACGAAGCTATATAATTCAAGGGGTCAAGTAGACTTTTTTCCTTTTTGTTTTTTTATAAAGTTTAGCTGCAATTTTGTAACATTTTAAAAATTTCGAATGTTAAATTTTCAACTTTCAAAGTATTTAAAAATTATTTCCTTAAAATACTCAAGGGCAATATAAAACAATTAATAAATGCATATAAATATATGAAGATGTCTAATCATACATGAAATCATATAGGAGATAAAATATTTACATAAAAGAAGGATAAATATATAGAAGAAATTAGGATATATATGTATACATATATACATACCAAAATATCAAAGTAAACTACTAAATGAATATCTATATATACATTTAATATCAAAAACATAATTGAACAAAGCATGCAAGTTAGGCTAAACACTATTCATAATTACTAAATACTTTGAATAGTGTTTATTTTATGTAATTACTAAATACTATTCATAATTACTAAATACTTTGACTAAATTTAAACATTTTCATATATTTATATGCATTTATTAATTATTTTATATTGCCCTTGAGTATTTTAGGAAATAATTTTTAAATACTTTGAAGTTAAAAATTGAACATTCGAAATTTTTAAAATGTTAAAAAATTGCAACTAAACTTTATAAAAAAACAAAAAGAAAAAAGTCTATTTGACCCCTGAACTATCTAGCTTCGTCTACTTAACCCCCTCAACTATTCAAAACCCGGCAAATAACCCCGCGAGTGGTTAGTTCAGGGGTAGAATACCTGGTTTTCTAGTTTAGGGGGTTATGTAGACGAAGGGGCCAAGTAGACTTTTTTCTTTTTTCTCTGATACATGTGAATTTTTCGATTAACATGGTGGCTTCGCTGGCATATGTTTTAATTATACAATAGATTGCATTAAAGACAAAAGTGACATTTTATTAATTTATGCTTCTTTAGAGTGGCATATAGTTAATTAGCACCTTTGGAGTAGCAAATAGTTAAAGGACGATATTTGGAGCGGCAAATAGTTAATTTCCTATAAAATGTTTTAGATAGATTATGTGAATTGTGATTAGGATGCATCATGCATGTGAATTAGTTAGTAATGTATATGATTTTATATGAAGCATAGGTAGTGTCGTGCACCCCGATATTTCTACCGGCTTGAGTGACCGAATACTAGTCCCAGAAGACCATAGCTAGTATTGCACTCAAGGACATTTGAAATATCATCGCAGATATTACATTTAACTAGAATTTAACAGTTTACATAGCATAAATAGCATCCCAGTTGACATAGACAATTACATAGTCTTGGATAGGGCTTAATTCAATAACATAAAGTAAACACAGCGGAAGACTGAAAGCGATAATATCCCGAGGTTGACCCGGAACACGTGGCTAATCACCTTGACCCTCCTGGTCACCACTGGCACCGTTGCTAAATTCTTCACCTGAACAAATGATCCTTGGTCCATATAATGAGTACACGACTACTCAGCAAGCGGTCCTTAATAAATGAATGCAAGGTCAATGGATGGGTATGGTTATTTTGCTAAAAATAACACCTATCTACTTGTTTGTTTGTTCTTGATTCATTCAACACATGATAACACACGAGTGTAGCCAAAGGACGGCTAACCAGCTCAAGAGAGGCAATCCCTGCCTACACTACCATCAAGTTAATTAATTAAAACACATTGGACTACCTTGAATTAAACTCCTTTCCCTGCCCATGACGGCGGGCACGGCTACCATGATAGTTTTAACTCTGCAGAGTGTGTATACGTTCCCCATAAGCCCTGTCTCATCCCGAGGGAGAAACAGTACAAAACCGTTCCCCGTTTTCATCTGTCCCAATACTGTACCCTTTCACGAGGCCCATGAAGGTTCGGCCCACTAACTTACCTACGGCCCCACAGGAGGCAAGCTCGGGGCCGGCAAGCTCGCGCCCGAGCTTGGCAAGATTAAGCCCGGGCCTTCCCTCCTCGGAAGCTCGAGCCTCTCACTTCCCCCAGGCTTCCGAGGTTCAAGGCTCAGGACCCGAGGCAAATCATGCATGCGCCATGACAGATACGCCGGGTCCCCGAGTCGTCAAGAATTAAATCGCTGCGACTGCATCGAGGAGGCGCTGGCGGCAACTTCGACGGGTTGGTGGCCGGTCCCGTCAACCGCTCGCATGGACAAAGACACGTGCTGACCGGTAGTGGTCCGGCGCGGTGATCGGGAGATACACTCGATTACCTGGTAGATTTTGTACGCTCCGGCATGGCAAAAAGGCGACTACTATTCAACGGGCCAGCGCAAGCTACAGTGGCCGAAAGGCGCCTATAAAAGGGGCATACAGGCCACAACAAAGGAGGACCCCCGCTTCTGCATACACACAACACACTCGGAGGATAGCCACTGTAGAACAGGAGCACTTGCACTCTCGTAGGAACTCTAATTTCCGGCGGTAGTTCTCCACGTCCAGGTAACTGTATGAACACACAGTGCCTTGAGCACTTATTGTACTCGAGGCCCGGGCTTCCCGAAGCCCGGACTTCACCCCCTTGTACTCGTTTAAGCTCGGCATTAAACGAAGACTGGACATAGAGCTGTTATCCCACAGTGGAGGCCTGAACCAGGATAACAACACTCGTGTCATCATCTCCCAGATCTGGTCTCGACGCGTCCGACCTCATCGGGACTAAGTCCCTTCCCTCGGCGACGTCCGGCCGGCAGGTAAGCCGATCCAGTAAGGGCCGCCGAGACCTCGCACCCCTTTCCTTGCTTATCGGCGCTGCGGAGGTTCGCCTCCCGATCACTGACAATATCAGTAGAGGACTAATATGAAATCAGAACAAAGTAACACATACGATGATATTTTAAGCATGCAATGTAAATAAACATGAAATAATTAAATTTTAGCAAACTAGGAATTCAATATGAATCTAGCTTGCCTTCGAAGAAGTTGGGTTCTGGTTCTCCTCCCTCGAACGGCTCCGAAACGTCTCCCGGACAGCAGGTGCACGTCGGTTCTAGGCGAAAGAGATTTAAAACAGAAATAAATAACAAACATACAGAAAATAGTATGATAAAAATATATAAAATTCCTGGGATTATTTGTGATTTTTAGGCTCTGGAATCACCCCAATCGGAGTTCGGGAACTCCCTAAACAATTCGGGGGAAGATTTGGGATAAATAGAAAATCCCAGAAAAGAGAAAACCGGGTTAACCGGCGGTTAACCGAGGGAAAACCGAGGCAAAGCCCGGAAAACCGAGCGGTCGACGGCTGGCGCAGTCGGCGTGCGCAAGGGACACGTGGCGGCTGCGGGTTGGTGGGGCCATGGTCGCGGCGGCGGCGACACGCTGACGACGCCGGCGCGGTTGGCGCGGCGCGGGCAAAGCGAGGCGGCGGCTAACGGGGCGAGCGCGTGGCGGTGCTATCGGCGGCTGCGGCGGGGACGCGACACCGAGCCACGCGCGGGCGCTGGTGGCGGCTGCGGCGGCGTCACGTCGTGTGGGGACGGCGAACGCACGCGCGCGTGTCCGCTGTGAGGTTGGCGGCGGCGCGTGCTGGGCGCGCGGCGGCAGCGGCGGAGGCGTGGCGGCGTGTGATTGGCTGGCACGCGATGGTTTCTGCGCCGGTGCGGGAAACGGGGGCAGCGGGCGGCTTGCCGGCGACGATGGCGGCGGTGGAACTCCGGCGAACCTTTGGCATGGCAATTCTCTCTCAATTCTTGGCCAAATATGGCGATCCATATAGTCAAAATTGATCAGCGCGATGAGCTTTACAACGTGTTGGTTTTAGATTTGGTGTTTGGACACTGGAATTCGAGAATTACCTCGATTTGCTTCGGGTTTGGCACGAAAACCGAGGTGGCGGCTAGGGTTTCGAGGGGCTGGGGTGTGATGGCCGACCAGGGGACTCTAGGGGGTTTATATATGGCTTGGGTCGGCTTGGATCAATCCTATTATGGGTTGAACTTGAATTGGGTTAGAATTAGTTCATATTTGGTCAAATAAGAGTCCTAGTAGGCTTAGGACTAGATGGAGTGGGTTTTGGGCCTAGCTAGGGCCTAATTAGGCTATCCAAGCCTGTTGAGACCTTTTTCCTATTATCATTTTATGTTTTTAGTGTTTATTTTTTTTATTTCTAATATGTGACATAATAATTTTATTAGGATGTCACAGGTGGTGGAAGAAACAATTCAGCTAGCCAATGTCGCACCAACAACTTTTCGGGTGGCACTTAAAGACGTCCTGTATAGAGGTGTGTACTACGTAGAAGATGCATAATTGCATTTAACTAAGAGTGGGATGCATTGAACATGCCATCTACTCCCTCCGTTTTACAATGGTTGTAGTTCTAGCTAAATGCACACAAAATAAGGAGACGTAGAAAATAACTTGTCTACCCTCATTTAATGAAGGGTAGTTAAACAAATGAGCTAAATAGATGGCTGTATTGATGAAGGATACAAAGGTCATATTGGCTCTAAAGTTGTATTGGAATGTGAGAACTACAACCATTTTGATAAAAATTTTGAATGCTAGAACTATAACCATTGTGAAACGGAGGAAGTAGCTTATATGTGGCTCTTCCTATATCCATATGTGCAGCAGCCCACGATCGGATCAATATTACAAGATATGATACAAAGTGTGCACGATATCAATTACAATCTACATGAATAATTTAAGTGTAGAACCAACATAATGATGATGGTCATGATGAAAGAGAGATTTGGCGAACCTGATCCCACATTTCATAAGTCAAAATAAAAAAAGTACAGGAGATTGTCACTCTTTTACAACCTCAAACTTTTTAGATTTATACTCAGATCACCATACACAAGAAGTAAGAATTCTAATTTGTAGGATCAAGATTGGCAGAGGTGTGTGAATGATACAAACAATTTTTCCCAATTCGGATACAACGTCGTTCCAACTCAACCCATGTTTGTCCATAAAATGCATCAGGCAACACATGAACACATATACAGCAACACCAACATTCTAGAGACACCAACCTATTTAACTTTGCTCCATTTGCATCTATATGCCCCCACAACATATGCATATATAGCAAAATCTCGTATAATTAATAACTCACAATTCCCCCTAAAAACATCACCAATACATTCAGCGAAGTCCTCTGCAAAACACATTATGGTCCTACAACCGCCAGATCGATGAAATATATCAAAATAACTCAATAAACATAAAAATGTACTTGCTGGAAAATTGATCCAAATAAGATCCAACTAACTCAGATGATTTGACCCTCACTACTAGAAAACAGGACATCACAAGCGGTATATCACAAACGGTTCAATGCGCACCGCTTCTAATAGTTGCAATACAAGCGGTTCAATAGCTCAAGCCAAAAAACCCCCTCTAGAAGCGGTTCGTAATACGAACCCCTTCTAAAGCCCAAGCAACAGAAGGGGTTCGTGTCACGAACCCTTTCTAAAGCCCCCTGCACCTCTAGCAGCGGTTAGAGACATGAACCCCTTCTAAAGCCCAAGCAACAGAAGGGGTTCGTATTACGAACCGCTTCTAGAGGGGGCTTTAGAAGGGGTTCGTATTACGAACCGCTGCTACAGGCCCATTTTTCGAATTGTTAAAAGGAAAGCTTGTCTTATCTCATTAGAGAGCACGCGTGGATGGGTTGGCTAGCCGAGTGAGGCGTGGGTCACGAGGAGGAGTGAGGTCCTGGGTTCAAATCCCACACACCCCAATATTCTTTACCTTTTTAGACACCACTAGAAACGGTTCGTAGAACCGCTTCTGGTGTTCTCACGAGCATCAGTCGCGGTTGCCTACAACCGGTTCTAAAACCTGTTTCGAACCGGTTGTACTAGCCGATTCGCTGATAGTGCCTGTCCCATGTAGTTCTGAAATTGAATTCGTTTTGGACAATGATCTGACCATATAATTCAAGAACCTAGATGGTTTGACTCAATGCAATCTTGAAATTGCAATCTCTCTGGACAATTGACCCAACAAATGATCCTAGGGCTCAATGATTCGGCTCGCATCATTGATCTGACCTACTCGGGTAATTATATGGCTTCGCATGACAATTTCAAACCCATTTCGACCTTTTATAAAAGCAAACTAAATCCAGTTCACCCCATATCAAACTATTAATTACTCATCACAACATGTGGGAGCACCTTCATATGATCTTACATAATTTAATTGGGATTCGTTAAGGATCACTGCAGCGATTAAGATTTTAGCAATATCCCAACACGAACATTGACCATGGATACATGCAGACTACACGATCCCGAAGGGGTGGAGAGTCGTAGTGTGGCTACGATCCTTGCATACCGATGCTAAATACTATGACCATCCACTCTCCTTCAACCCTGACAGATGGGATGTAAGTTAGTGTAAATTGATCTTTTTTCCCTCATGAAATGGGATGTAAATTAGTGGCTTAACACATGCTTGCAGAAACCAGCAAAGCCAGGTACATTCCAGGTGTTCAGAGGCGGCCATAGGATCTGCGCGGGCAACATGCTGGCCAAGCTGCAGCTCACTATTATGCTGCATCATCTCTCTGTTGGCTACAAGTAACTACTGCCTGTTAATCACTAATATCTACCATATTCTCATTAATAATGACTTATTAAAGTTAATGATCTCTCACCGATGCATATTAATTATTTTCCTACTCTTACACATTGAGTGTTTTGTTATATTTGCTTTTTTTTTTAAATATAAATGTTCACGTTGCCTTTGTTGATCTCTTACTTACAGATGGGAGCTGCTTAATCCTGATGCAACGGTTGTATATGTTCCGCACTCCAGGCCAATAGATGGGGCTGCCATGTCCTTCACTAAACTTTAAGTGATCCAGATTCCTTCCATTCAGATCAAATACAAACACCGGCCGTATCAATATGGTTGCTTCACTATTACATATGCATGTCCTATTCATCTTCGTCTTTGAAAGAAAGGAACTATTACACATCTCCCTGATAGGATTGAAGGAAAAGCAAGAACTAGTGCCCCGCTGTCTTTCAGCCTACCATTACTTGTCTATTATTAGTTTTTTATCACTACAATTCCGACGAAAGATATGTTTGGCCCAAGAAAACGATTGATTTTCCTGAAGTGAGTGTGCAATATATCTCGGCAGGAACAATAAATCGTATCAGACCTGCCACCTTTTATCCTAATTAACTGAAAATTGGTTGTAAACTTCCAATCAGCTGGATACTTCATTTGTTAATTAATAGTTCGAATTTAATCAATAAACAGTTAGTGCAAAATTAATTTTCTTTGTGATGTTATGCTATCAGGATCGAGGTTGATGCATAATCATATCTTCTTCTTTTATCATAATGTATGTACTCTTGTTTCGTTCAGCTAATCAGGTGTCAAAATTGTTTATGGCTAGCTAGTTACCACATATATATTAGGCACAAGTTCATTTGGTGTGGAATCGAATGGTGAAAGGAGGTAGCTAGATAAAATAACCAGCTCATTAAGCATCTACACCTTGGCATAGAGCATGGGTACCATAAAATAGGATGACTCATATCTTAACCTATCACTGCTTTCAAGAGCCTCACATTGATATCATATAAACACACGAGGAATTAATGAACATAGTGAGCTAAGCTATAACAAGCAACTCATGCAAACAAGAGTGTGCAACAGGATTAATTAAGGAGTTATTTGCATGCCAGTGCTCAATCCTGTCTGTGCCATCAATGAACCATCACATCTATACACGCCATTGCATTTTGTCATTGTTCTCTTGTATGCCATCATCGTTAGCTCTGTTAACTAACACCACTGCAGAGCCCCATAATGCCCGAACTACCCCATCTCCTCATATTTCTAACAAGGGCCCATAGGTCAGCAAGGGAAAGTACGGGAGAGGGAGATGGCTGAAAGGTGGGACCTAGACACTACTACAGAACTAGGCATCACAACCGGTCCATCAGAAGCGGTTTGGTGCGAACCGTTGTAATCTTCGTACCAGAACCGGTTCATGGGCAACGGGAAGGAGAGAGCTTCCAGAAGCGGTTTGAAACACGAACCGCGTGTAAAGTCCCATCTCTACAACCAGTTTGTGTCCCAAACCGGTTGTGGATTTCCAGAAGCGGTTTGAGACACAAACCGGTTGTAAAAGGCAAGCTATAGAAGCGGTTTGTGTCTCAAACCGGTTGTAGAAGCCATCCCGCCCAGCGCATTTAAAACATCTTCTTTCTCCCCGAGGGCGCAGAGGTGAACGGGAAGTGTTAACATGAAGGGCCGAGCTACTGTTCAAGAGGAGGTGCTACCCAAATTTTCAATTGAGGTGATTTAGCTGTAAATTAAGTGTGTCAAGGTTAGTAACGTCATGTTAACATCCTTCTCACCTAAGTATTGTTGTTTTTTTTTGCATTGGATGTGGAGAAATGTTGATTTGTTCTTTGTTGAAAGGTGTTTGTTTGCTAGCTAGCTTCATCACTGAAAAGTTTATTTGCTTGTTTGCTAGCTACCTAACTTGTTTGCTAGCTAGCTTGATCACCTAATTTTAGGGAGTTGATCTCAAAATTAAGTTATTTGCTTTAGGATCCAAAATTTAACGATAAATTTGCTAGATAGCTTGATCACCCTAATTTTAGGAACTAATTATTGGAGTATGAAATAAATAAGGCAAAAATTAGAAGGATAAAAAAATAAAAAGGTAGAAAGGGGAAAAAATAATTTGTTAGATTTAGTTAAAAATTATAGAAGGATTAAAAAAATAATTAAAAAATGTAACAATTAGTTATTTTTTGTTCAATAAATATGAAGGGTAAAAAAATTTTAGTTAGGTTTAGTTAAAAATGTATAAGGATAAAAATAATTACAAAGGTAGAAAGAGAAAAAATAATTAGGTTCAAAATTGTAGAAGGATAAAAAATAATTAAAAAATGTAACAATTAGTTAGTTTTAGTTCAATAAATGTAGAAGGACAAAAAAGAATTAGTGTAGGTGGGGTTTTTTTTGTTGCAGCAAAAAAATATCGCCTTTAATTGTAGACTGAAGAAGAACAAAAAAGTAATTAGAAAGGTAGATCTAAGTGCTTATGAGCTTTAGATTCTGAAATGTAACTATATTTTTTTAATAAAATATAACTTGTTGTAGATGAACCGACAATGGATGTACAATGCGGACCGTCGCTCCAAAGAATTCATTGATGGCGTGCAGGGTTTTCTGGATGCGGCCGTTGCCTTCTTGCCTCCAGGCAGCTACATATGTTGTCCGTGTGTAGACTGCAAAAATGAGAAGGAGCACTCCCACCGATGGCAGGTTATGAACCATATGATCATGAGAGGATTCATGCCAAACTATACCTGTTGGACCAACCATGGCGAAGTAGAGGATTAGCCGGGAAGATGATGAAGACGACGAGGAAGAAGAAGAGGGTTTGAACAAGATGTCGCAGACGCCAGCAATCTTGTTCGTGGAAGATACACTCGGGGAGTTTGGTGATGATGAGTGGACCAGATCTTTGCGTGATGGAGAGGAGACTACAGATGAAAGACAATTCGACAAGTTCCAGCATGTTAGAGGACCACAGGACTCCTTTGTACCCAAAGCGTAGGCGGGGCCACAAAAGCTGCGCACCACTGCTGGAACTAATGCAATGGAAGGCCACGAATGGTGTCTCGGATAAGGGATTCGATGAGTTGTTATCACTCATAAAGAAGTTGCTTCCGGAAGATAACACTCTACCTGAATCTACATATGAAGCCAAGCAAGTCGTATGTCCTTTGGATTGGAAGTACAGAAGATATACGCATGTCCTAACGATTGTATCCTGTATCGCAATGAGTACGAGGATTTTGATGTTTGTCCAGTGTGCAAAGAATCACGTTATAAGATGAAGCGTGACGACCCAGGTGAAATAGATGGGGAGCGTACGAAGAAGAGACCTCCCGCTAAGGTGGTGTGGTATTTCCCTGTCATCTCCCGATTGAAGCGTCTGTTTGCTAACAAAGCGCATGCCCAGATGATACGTTGGCACAAAGAAGAGCGTAAGGATGATGGGATGCTTAGACATCCCGCTGATGGCTCCCAGTGGAGAAAAGTCGATCGAACATACCCGTACTTTGCAGATGAGGCGAGAAACATAAGGTTTGGGTTGAGTACCGATGGTATGAATCCGTTCGGCGAGTTGAGCAGCAACCATAGCACCTGGCCTGTTACACTATGTATCTATAACATTCCTCCTTGGTTGTGCATGAAGCAGAAGTACATATTGATGCCGTTGTTGATCCAAGGGCCCAAGCAACCCGGCAATGACATCGATGTCTATCTGAAACCATTGGTTGAAGATCTTGTAACGTTGTGGGAGGATGGTGTACGGGTATGGGATGAGCACAAAAGACAGTATTTCACCCTACGTGCATTGCTATTTGTAACCATCAACGATTGGCCTGCGCTTGGTAACCTGTCTGGCCTAACTATAAAAGGATATAGAGCCTGCGTGCAGTGCTTAGATGAAACGGACAGCATGTACCTCAAAAACTCTCGGAAGGTTGTGTACATGGGCCACCGTAGGTTTCTTCTTACGAGGCACCCGTTGCGGAAGAAAGGCAGGAATTTTAATGGGAAACCAGATCTTCGTGCTAAGCCTGAGCATCGAAGTGGGCCGCGTGTGTTTGCTATGGTAAAGAATCTGAAAGTAGTATTTGGAAAGGGTCCTAGGAGAAAATCTATACCGAATGAGGAAGGTCAGGCACCCATGTGTAAGAAGAAGTCAATATTTTGGGACTTGCCTTATTGGGAACTTTTGGAGGTCCGTCACTCACTTGACTTTATGCACATTACGAAGAATGTTTGCGTGAACTTGCTAGGATACTTAGATATGTACGACAAATCGAAAGATACACTGCAAGCTCGGAGGGATCTAAAATATTTGGAACTGAGGAATGATCTACATCCAGAAAAGAAAGGGAAAGGACAACATTATCTACATCCTGCGAGCTACACTCTAAGCAAAGAAGAGAAAAAAAAGCATGATAGAGTACTTAAACAGTGTGAAGGTCCCTTCCGGATACTCCTCGAATGTAAAGAGACTCATAAACATGAAAGAGAATAAAATTGTCCATCTGAAATCATATGACTGTCTTGTGTTGATGACACAGTTGCTCCTAGTGGCTGTGAGAGGTATTTTGCCCAAGTGGGTCCGGGGGACATTCACAAAGCTGTGTTCCTTTTTCAATGCGGTTTCGCAAAAGGTTATTAATCCAGATAAACTAAGTAAGCTGCAGAATGACGTGGTAGAAAGTGTGGTTAGCCTTGAGATGATCTTTTCTCCTGTATTCTTTGATATTATGGTTTATCTCATTGTTCACATTGTCAAGGAGATAGGTATTCTTGGACCCGTATTTCTGCACAATATATTTCCTTTCGAGAGGTACATGAGTGTCCTAAAGAGGTATGTCCATAACCGTTCTCGCCCAGAAGGATGCATAGACGAGGGGTATGGCACAGAGGAGCTGATTGAGTTTTGCGTGGATTACATTAATGATCTAAATCCGATTGGTGTCCCTATATCACGCCATGAGGGGAGGCTCCGAGAAAAAGGGACACTAGGACGGAAAGCAATTGCATGCAAAGATCTTCTTACTTTTAAACAAGCACATTTCACGGTTCTGAAACAATCTACTATAGTGGCCCCTTATGTCCTTCAGCACAAGAGTATTCTACGCAGCGAATTCCTAGGGAGGTCTGAGGATTGGATAACACTGAGACACATGGATTCATTCGGCTCTTGGTTACAAAACTACATCCTTTCCAAAGGGTCAGACAATGAACAGTTGCAACGCCTGGCTCGGGGACCATCTAGTGAAATCGTGACATTCAAGGGGTACGAGATAAAAGGTTACACATTTTACACGAAGTCCCAGGATAAGATGAGCACGAACCAGAACAGCGGTGTCTGTATAGACGCCGTGGACAACACTGGCAAGGTGGACACATATTATGGTTTTATAGAAGAGATATGGGAGCTTGACTACGGACCTTTGAAGGTCCCTCTATTCAAGTGCCAATGGGTTAAACTGAGTTCAAACGACGTGAAGATCGACAAATACGGCATGACAACCGTAGACCTCACCCAAGTCGGCTATAGGCGCGAACCATTCGTTCTCGCCAATGATGTGAGGCAGGTCTTCTACATAATGGACATTTCAAGCAAACCTAAGAAGCAGAAGGACAAGCCAAAGCGACACGTGGTTCTCCAAGGCAAACGAAGGATTGTCGGAGTTGAGGACGTCACAGACGAGAAAGAGTATAGTCAGTTCGACGAGCTCCCTCCTTTTGCAGTGGATGTCGACATAAGTGTCCTGAATGACACAGATGTCGATGCTCTGTATATACGCCACGATCATAACGAAGGCACACTTGTAAAGACAAAGTATGTTACTAGTTAAGATGTGCTCCTGTATGAAACTTGTATATTTGAAGCATATATAGAAATTAACCAATGAAATTTGAAACATTTTAATGAAATATGAAACATAAGTACTAAAATTTTAAACATTTTAAAAAATATAAAACACAAGTAACCTCAGCCATTTTAATAAAAATTTAATAAAAAGGAAGAAAGCATTTTTTTCAAATTTTTAAATGAAACTTGTATATTTGGAGCATATATAAAAATTAAGCAATGAAATTTTAAACATTTTAATGAAATATGAAACACAAGTCTTGAAATTTTAAACATTTTAAAAAATATGAAACACAAGTAACCTCAGCCATTTTAATAAAAATTTAATAAAAAGGAAGAAAGCATTTTTTCAATTTTTTAAATGAAACTTGTATATTTGGAGCATATATAGAAATTAAGCAATGAAATTTTAAACATTTTAATGAAATATGAAACACAAGTACTGAAAAGGAAGAATAGAGAAGGAAAACCCCCAAAAGCCCCTCTACAAGCGGTTCGATATACGAACCCCTTATAAATGTCCTCTACAAGCGGTTCGTAATACGAACCCCTTGTAGAAGGTAACCTCTACGAGCGGTTCATACTACGAACCCATTCTAGCGGTTGGTAATACGAACCTCCTGTAGAAGAGGACCTATACAAACGGTTCGTAATACGAACCCCATGTAAAATGTCCTATACAAGCGGTTCGTAATACGAACACCTTCTAGCGATTGGTAATACAAACCCTTGTAGAAGAGGACCTCTACAAGCGGTTCGTAATATGAACCCCTTGTAGAAGAGAACTCTACAAGCGGTTCGGACTACCAACCACTTGTACAGGCCCCTTTACAAGGGGTTCGTATTACGAACCGCTTGTAGAGGGGGTTTCCTATATATTTCAGATCGTCTTTCCCGCGCGCTTCACTCCCCCCAAAATTTTTCTAAGTCCCGAGCCGTCCCGCGCTTCACTCCTCTGTCGCTCCTCCGTATCTCCGTCGAGCCCCCGCGCCGCGCTCGACGCCTCCTCCACCGTGCGCGCGCCCTCGTCGCCGCGTCTCTCCGTCGAGACCCCGGGCCACGCTCGCCGTCTCTTCACCGTCGTGCAGGCGCCCTCGTCGACGCGCATCACCACCGCCGTCGACGCGCCTTCACACCGCCGTGCACGCGCCCTCGTCATCCCCTCGCCGTCGGACCTCCACCGTGCCGTCGACCTCATGACAAGCCCCGCTCCCCCCCAATCCCCCAAAGGACCTAGGTTGCCCACGCCCACGCTGCACTCTCCCTCTGTTTTATGTCTGCACACGAGGTGTTCGATGAAACGTCCCAATAGGAAAAAATAGAGAAACAGATCGGGAGAGAGAGATATAGAGATAGGGAGTGATAGAGAGAGACAGGGAGAGATAGGAAGAGACAGGGAGAGATAGAGAGAGATAGAGAGATAGGGAGTAAGAGAGAGAGATAGGGAGAGATAGAGAGAGAGATAGGGAGTGAGAGAGAGATAGAGAGATAGGGAGATAGGGAGTGAGAGAGAGATAGGGAGGGAGAGAGAGATAGGGAGTGAGAGAGAGAGAGAGATAGGGAGTGGGAGAGAGAGAGGGAGAGATATATATTTAACAATATTTCGCAATTATGTCATGTGCACAAGTAGCAATACTAATTTAACAATGTTTCACAATTATGATATATAGATGGAGCAACCAGGTCGTGCTGACCCTATTTTCGATGAGGAAGAACAGTTCTTCTAGACTCGATCGCGTAGGGTAGCATCAGAGGATACGACGAAGGTGACGCTGACGCTACTGCCGAGGCGGCCGATAACAACGCTGCCGATGAGGCCATGAACCAAGGCGACGCTAACGCTACTGCCGGTAGTTCCGGTGATGCCGTGGACACTGGGGCCAGCGAGGTAATGCCACAATAATGCCTGGTACATGCGGCCTTTCAACCAATATAAAACACTCTAACACGCTCATATGGTTCTATATTTTAAGCAGGGTACATCGAGCAACCAATCGAAGCGAGGACCTAACAAGAAGCCGTCGGCAAAGCATGTCTTTACCGACATTAACTCCGACGGGACGCCGGTTGCCCCTCTTTTAGCAATTGGCCCATTCAACAACGCTTGTGGTTACCATGTAAGGGACCACGTCCCAATTAACATCCAGAAATGGGCTGAAGTCCCTCAAGCTACCAAGAACCTGCTGTGGACAGATATTAAGGACAATTTCAAATTCCTGAAGGGTTCGATGACAAAGTAAAGAAATACACTTTGAAGAAGATGGCAACCGTATTTCAGTCATGGAAGTCGTCTCTAAATGCCAAGTATGTGTAGAAAGGACAAAGGCCTGACTTCAATCTATTTCCTAAGCTGGCCGATCACTGGGAAACGTTTGAGGAGTACAAGCTATCAGCTGGAGGCCAAGCCGCGAGCCAAAAGAACAAGATAAATGCATAGAAGAAGAAATACCACCACCATCTCGGCACCGGTGGTTACATCAAGGCTATACCGAAATGGGAGAAGCGGGAGGAAGAATTATTGGCCAAGGATGTACCTCCTGCTACAGCTGACTGGGAATTTCGCCTGCGAAATTGGTTCATGGCTCACGAGGGGGCCCTTGTAGATGACGGCAGCTTGGTGATGGCACCGGGAGTGCAAGATGTTGGGCAAAGGATCGTACAAGCCGTTCAGCAGTCTCAGTCAGGTTCCTTAGTGACAGATAGGGAGAATGACGAGCTGACACATGCCCTCCAAAACCCGGAGCACCTGGGACGGACAAGAGGTATTGGTTCGTCGACGCCATGGAAGCACAGATTCGCGAAGGATTCCCAAACATACAGGAGCTGAGCAAGAAGCAAAACCAAAGAGCCGAGCAAGTTGGAAAGTTGGAAAGGGAGCCGAGCCAAACAAATACAGCCAATTGGAAAGGGAGCTAAGAGCTACCCAGGCTAGCATCGGCGACAAAGTTGCGCAACAAGTGCAAATAGCCCTCAGCAAGCTTCAGGGAACAGGTCCGAGCAATCTGCCAAACGCCATGATCAGCCCGCAGGCCTCCGCGCGGAGGAACAACTATGCGTCTACCGCGGCACCTGAAGGGGATGACCTCGGCCATTTTCTAGTAGACGACATCAAGGTTCGCCACCAGTGTGAGCTACATGTCCATGCGCGTAACCTCTCCATAAAGGTGGCTTACGGCATGACGTTCCCAATAGAGCCGGGCCAGACATTCCATTGCAACGAGATACCCCCCGGTTACTCGAAAGTCGCCACGGAGGAGGTGTTAAGCAGTTTTGAAGATCTTCTGCTCGATATTGCTGGAGGCGATGAGGTGGCCAAGCTTGGACAAGCCCTCCACGGTATCATCCTTTGACGAAAACGGTACATCATGTTTTCAGATGGCATGAAGGTGTCATCTCCACCAAGAGACATAGAACAATTGGAGCCGGCTGGAGGAAGCTCGCCTCCTCCACAACGACAAACCACGCCTCCTCCAACGTCACCTCCACGCAATGCCTCGCCGCCAATACAGAGTACTCTGCTCCACCACCGCTCCACGCAAGCCCAACTCCACCGGCACCTCCAACAAAACGAACTCCCCCAGAAAAGCACGCCTCCACCATCTCCTCCGCGAAAGAAGCTTCAAATAAGAAGGAGCCATCCTCCTCCCGAGAAGGCCCAGTCCAGCCGATCAACAAGGTCAAAGGAACCTTCAAAAAGGGCATATGATATGACGGACGAGGAGACAAGAAAAATCGTTGCCGCAGAAGTTGCTACACACTTTGCACCTAAGGTGCCAGCGCCGAAGCAAGCAATTGATCGAAAAGCTTCAAAACACTTCGCGACATCCCATACAGTGCGACTGCCTACGACGTCAGATCACAACCGGACAATAGCAAAGGCTACACAGAAGTCTAAACGGGCTAAGGCAGAGGCGGCAAAGAAGAAGAAAGAGCAAGAACAGCTTGACCAATTCATGAAAGAGGCAAACCTCGGTTCTGCAGCTGAAGCTCTTGAATTAACGGATGATATCCCAATGGCAGAAGTGAGATGGCAATATAAGTTGGGCCGGGAGTTGGTTAACCCTAAAAACATAAAGGATTTACCAACCAAGATGCGGCAATTTCATGAATGGTACATGGTAGAGTCCGCTCAAGAAAGAAATATGTTTCCCCTCCGTATCACAAACGAACATTTCTTTCGCGGGGACAACCAAATATGGCTAGAATTCGAAGACTTGTACCATTTTTACCATCAGGACGCTGTCAACGTGTCTCTCATGAGCTGCTGGTGTCTGTAAGTGTCAAGCTAATAAGTTTACCATGTGCTTCCTCGTACCAGAAAGTTGTAACTCTAATAGTTTTTCCATTTCTATGTAGAATGGAGATACAACGATGTAGAAGACAGCATGACTTCAAGATCGGCTTCATAGACCCAGATATTGTCAACGAGGCTGTCTTCGGATACAACCCAAAGGTTGTTGAGGATTACGTTCTGGATGCACTCTTCGGACAGCACTACAAACTGTACATACTTCTGCCCTTCAACTTCGAGTACGTATATATCCGTTCCTCACAACCCCTCATTCCTAGCTTTTTAAAGCATACATAATATGACTAATTACATATATATGTTGAAATATATTAATAAGTTTCACTAGGTCCTTCTAAGATGGTTTTCTTATTCTATTGAAATGCCTAGCTATTTAATTAATTCGAACTCTAATAATTACTATTCATGTATTAACGCATCACAGGGCATTCGCAAGGTTCCGAAAGAAGCATAAAGGAACTTTCAAGAACGAATTCACAGTCCAATTAAGCACTCGAGTACGTAATAAAGCATATTAATTAATTCATATTCTTTAGTGATAGCTTTTCATCTCAATACTTATATTCTTTTTAAATTTCATCATAGGTTATACAACAAACGGCTGGAAACAACTTATGTGGCTATTATATGTGCCACTACATGCAAAAACTTTGCCACGGCGATGTGCCCAAAATAAACGACGAGGTGCGTGTATGTCAAAAGTAGCAAATTAATGATGATCCAAATTAATGATGCATCTCAATTTCATAGTACTTACAATTAACGTGTTCAGAGATTTATTTATTTCCTGCTTTGGCAGCCTTACCTCGATGTGCAAGGTGTGATCCCGCTTCACCGGGTTGCAGCAATCCAAGAACAACTTATCGGCTTCATTGTCGACGAGATTATATCCACCAAAGGCGAGTTCCACACAAAGGGATAGAGAGATTGTCCTTCTCTAAGGACAGGTGAAATATTGGAATCATCGAAGGCCACAAATAGCGATGTAGGCCAAAAAAGATCTCAAGATTCACGCTTGTACTCTTGAAATGTATAAACATTGCTTCAGTGTGCTCCTTATTTTATGTATGTATACATTTTTTATTCATTCGTATTATTGTGTAAATGAACTTAATTGTGGTTATGTGAATGAGTACACATCATATTATATATTTAATTGTGAAAAAATATTGTAGTTGTATTTAATTTTATCGTCAAAATTCATATTGAAAACCCCTCTCAGAACATATTCTATATTGAATACAATTTGTGCTCAGGCTCTCTCCAACCGCTTGCGGAGAGGGCACACGTGTCGCTCCCCCTCGCTGCCTGAGAGGCTCTCCACAAGCGGTTGATAACTCCAACCGCTTGTGGAGAGGGCACACGTGGCGCTTCCCCGCGCTGCCTGAGAGGCTCTCCACAAGCGGTTCGTAACACCAACTACTTGTAGAGAGCACCCATGTGGCGACTCTACCAGCCTACCAGTGAGCGTTCCGAACCGCTTGTGGTGTCGTACCACCATCGGTTGGAGGAACCGCGAGTGTTACCCGAAGGGTATCTGTCGCGGTTGCCTACAACCGGTTCTAAAACCGGTTCTGAAACCTGTTTCGAACCGGTTGTAATAGCCGGTTCGCTGGTAGTGAGAGTTAGCTGCACAAAGGGAGAGAGGAAGCAAGGGAGGGAGAGGGTGGCGCAGACCGACGATGAGCCAAGAAGGCAGTGGAAGGCGCGCATGTGGTCGCGACAGCAACTAGAGGCACTACGAAGCAGCGACGACCACTACCAGATATGGCCATCAGCGCCGGTTCTAAACAGGCATCAGTGCCAGTTTCTGAACTGGTACTAATTTTCTGGCATAGATGACAAAATAATATCAATGCCGGTTATTCGACACCCAAAAAACTGGCACAGATGATATTGAAAAAAATTTAAAAAAAAGCAAGCGTCGAGCACCGCGCCCACGCCGCACCCGTGCCCAAGTCTCTCCTGGCCGCGTCACGCCGCCGCGCTGGTTGCACCACCCTTGGCCACGCTGTCATGCCCGAGCCCGGGCCTAGCCATGTTGTCGTGCTTGAGCTTGCGCCCTAGCCGTGCCCGCGTGCTGGACGTGTTGCACCACCATGCTCGAGCCTGTGCCCTGGTTGCGCCGTGCCATCATGCCCTAGCCCGCGCCCATGCCCAGGTCACCACCATGTCGCATCGCGCTCGCACCGTGGCCGCGTTGCGCCGCTGTGCCCAAGCCTGTACCTAGCCCCACCCGCATCCACGCCTGGCCACGTCGCGTCGCACTCGCTATGCGCCTAGGCTGCGCCCCCCTCCTTCTACGGTCGCAATAAGAGCATGTACCTAGAAGAGATAAGGAGAAGAGGGGAGAGAGATGTGTGGTCAGTGGAGAAAGTGTGAAGTGATAAGGGAGAGAGAGGGGGGTAATAAAGGTGGGAAGTGATAAGGGAGAGAGAGGGAGTAATAAAGGGGAGAGAGAGATCATTTTTTTTTGCCACCGCATGACTTTTTAATTTGAAACCGCACCCAACTTTTTCATCCCCGCTCTTTTTTAGTTTCTTCTAGCGGTTCTATTTAAGAACTGGTACTAATATACGTATTATCTATGTCGGGTTTATTTATGAACTAACACAAATATTGATAACCGGCACAAATAAGTTTCTCTCACCTCCCCATTTAGGAACAGACATAGATGTTCTTATCTGTGCCAGTTTTATATGAACCGACACTGATGTACCGGTATATATGACCTCTTTTGCTTTAGTGGACGGGCCCTTATGGTAGCACTCAAATAGCTGGAGATGGGGAGGAAGGTGCATGGGAGTCCAAGCCCCTAGAGCACCACCGCCGGTGCAAAGGAGGAAGGCATGGCTAGAGGAGCGTGACCCTCGGATGAGGTCACCATCTAGGAAGGCACTTGCATGAGGGAGAGGGCATACAAGAAGGTGAGGCCACCGTCTAAGCCGAAAGTTTGCTTATTAGAGTTTTCCTTTTGAGATGTTGCTTATTAGAGATTTGGTAGTTGCCACTGCAAAGTACAATATTGTAACCGTGCCATTTATGAAGTTACAAATATTGTTAATATGCCACTCCTGGACATCTCTACCTTTTTGCTTATCAAATTTACATCACAAGTGCCATTCTACCATCATCCTCCTCTTTCCCATGTACTCTCTCTGTCCCTTCCCTTCTTCTCTCCGCAAGACAGTTGAAGAGGACGCCTCGGCTTGCAAGTCTGCATGACGCGCCGCTCGCCAATGGGCAACGGCCACCTACAACATCGAGACTTACAATATCATACTTTGTAGTGGTAATTATTTGATTTTCAAACTCTATAGTGGTATCTATCCAATTAACCCAAATAATAAACATGTCATCACAATTAAAATTTATGAAAATATAACAAACTTATCACCACAATAATTCATAGCGATAATATTAAATGTCGAGAGAATATGTTTTGTTGCATTTTTCTTTTGAAGTGGCTAGGACCCCTTCTAGAAGAGTTAGAGATAGGTTAAGATTAGGTGGAGCAAATAATCCTTTTTGAAAATATTTTATTTCTAACTCCTACCAACCTTATTTTCAACTCTAACCTTTTTGGGCATACCATAGCATGTACCCAAGGCCCTAGCAAATACACACTACCACACTTCAATCTTGACGCGATGGACGATATCTTATCAGGGAAGTGACCGAAAGAAGTCAAATTTCGGTTCAAAGCTCGACTGAATCATGGTATGGCGATGTCGTTTTGATATGCACCAATTGATGGCATGGAGTTATATTTGGAAACAAAGTAGGCAAGAGAGATTATCCAAGTGTCTACACCCTTGATAAATGTTGTTCCCTGTTAATTTCCTACAATCACCATGTGTTCTATGTTGACCGTATGTGATTTGCTTACAATAGATGAGTACCCACGATAAATGTTATTCCGTGTTAGAGATTGCTTACAATAATCAAGTGCACCAATGTGGTAATTGTTGTTCCCTATTGGAAATTGATTATACACTACTAGAGAATAGGCCTTTCATACTGGCACATCAGTCCCGGTTGGACACGAACCGGTATTGATAGTGACATCAGTCCCGGTTCATGCCTCCAAGGCTTCAATCCCGGTTGGGCTCTGACATCAGTCCCGGTTCGTGATACGAACCGGTACTAATAAGTTCTTTGGCAGACGGGTACAAAACAACTGGCATGGGTGCTCATCAGTCCCGGTTCGTGTTACGAACACGAACCGGGACTGATGCCTCGTTTCAGGAAAGTTCAAAAGGAATGCATATCCTAATTATATCAGAGCGCGTGGAGAGGTGGGTTGGCTAGAAAGGTGAGTGAGTAGTCTTGAGGTCTTGGGTTCGAGTCACACTACTCCCATATATCCACGAGTTATTTTTAAATATTTGTAGCACATTAGTCTCGGCTGGTTGGAACCGGGACTGATGCCCAAGAACCGGGACTGAAACCGGGTTCCCAACCGGAACTAATGGCCCGTTCCCTAGTAGTGATAATAACCTAGGATTCTATGTTAAGCGTTGGAAATTGATTATAATAACTGAGAGTTTTATGTTAACCGTTGGGCATTGCTCAAAATACCCGAGTGTATTCTATTAACAATCGGTAATTGCTCACAATGGCCGAGTTAGTTTTGCACCCATGACAAATGCAATTCCCCATCGGTTATTACTTACAATAGCTAGGTGTTACGCATGCACACATGGTAAATTTTTTTCCCCATCAATGATTTGCTTACAATGGCCGAGTCTTATTCTTGCAAACGACTTGGAGAAGGCAAGAAGCAAGTCATCCAGAGCGTAGGAAGGACACGTGTATCCTCCATCGCTCAGTAACTGACTAAGGAAGAGCAATACGAAAAGGAAAAATAGAAGCTCGGGTTGCAAAGCATGGCGATCAAAGGTAAAAGAAAAGTTTAATCTATTTCTTTTCTATTTGTGATTTCTCACGTTCATTGGGAATGCGTATGTGCGTGTGTGTGTTGGGGGTTGTCTCCCATCATTACTATGCATCGACCAAGAAAAAGCATTACGAAAAGAAAAAACATATGAGTTTCAAAGAAAAGCTCGAGTCCGATAAGGCACCACAGTCTAAAAGACCTGAATTCCCACATTAATCAATGAATAAAGAAAAATATATGTATAATCAACTATAGTTGGTCTAGATTATATATAACGATATAGATCTTAAATATGTTTTTTGTTCTAACTACAAGTACGCGGGATTATAACGTGTAGATCTAACCAATTTGAATATGGATAATATCTGCATTGTATGGCAACCACCACGTTCACTCTAAAATACTAGAAATTTCCTGGTAATCAAAGAAAAAAAGAAAAATTCAATTATGGTAGGTACGCATTACAACGATGTAGATCTAACAAGGTTGAAGCAGGGTAGGCAAGTAACGCCACATCACCACCATAAGATCGATCGCACTATGATGTCGCACTATGATGTTGCATGTTAATCTTTCATATGATATTTGATCTTCCTATAGCTGCCAATAAGCTAATCGGGTATGAACCATCCATGTCATTGGTGCATCTGAGAAAGAATTTGGTGGGGTCCATCCACGTTTGGAAGTATGCTCAATTTCCCTACGAATATTTATCTTTAGCCGCAACAACTTTGTAGATTTGTTCGGTGATAAAAAAATCATTTTAATTGATAGTGAAAGGAGCCACTATATTTGCTCTCTAAAATGCTAGAAATTACCACAATAATAGAAGAAAAAGAAAAAGAGAAAATTTACAACATTAGTTATAGTGGGTCTTGTTAACAGCCCAAATGTAGCCAATAGAGCCTAAGCATGGATATAGCCATTTATTAATCTTTTAAATCTCATTTCTGTATAAATTGTCTTTTGAAACACACACACACACACTCTATATATATATATATATAGTGTGTGTGTGCGCGCGCGCGCGCTCGCGCTTAATTAGCCAAATGAATTTTAATGTCACTAATAATCCAAATTTGCATCTAATTCCTATAAGACCAAGAAAATTTCTATTTATTAGGAACCAAATTGCCCCTCCCAATAAAAACATTACTTACCAAAAACCCAATTAGTAACCTAAAACCTGGGGTTGAATTTCATAAGTTCACAAATCTCTTAGTTAATCCCCTAATTACAAACCCTAGCCACACACACTGTACAATTAATCAAATTCAATTTGATTTGCCAAAATTCAAATACCACAATTTGAATCTATCTACCAAAATGGGTTCCCTAGTGGGTCCAACCCATTTTGGTCAGGCCCTCAGTGCCCGGCCAGTGGACCCGGCCACCGAGGCCGGCTCGGCTCACTCCGGCTCGGCCACTGGCTCCCCCCCAGCTCATCGGCACGCTTGCCTTGAGACCACGGTCCGTATGCCATGCCGCTTGTGCCGCGCTAGTAGCTGCGCCACTGTCACGCCGTCCTCCGTGGCGCCTCCGCCCTAGCTTCGCCGCCGCGTGCCCGCACGCCCCTACACACCTGCGCCGCCCAAGCCCCTGCATTGATCGCGCCTGCACCGCTACCGTTCGCACACGGGCCGTCTCCGCGCTGCCCCTGTCCCTAAGCCGCTCCGTCAGGCATGCCTTGTCCTGTTGCACTTGGTCGCACCCTGTCTCGTCCTCGCTCTCTGCTCACTCTCTCTCTCGCCCGCCCTCCCGAGCGGCTGACCGGCTATAAATGCCCTTGAGCTCACTTCCCCCGAGTTTCCCCTCTGTTTCACCCTTGCCACGTCACTCCAGCGCCTAAATTCCTCCCTGCTGCAACACCTCGCCCCCTGAGCCCATAGCCATAGTTCACTCACCCCCTCACCTTCGCCGTCCTCGAAGGAATCGACCCGAAATCCCCTAGAGCCTGCCGGCAATGAGTTTCCCTTGTAGCCAGCCGAAAAATCTCCATTTCACCCCCTTTCGGGTTTCTCCCTCTCTAGTGAGTTTCTCTTCGATTCCTCCTATCCTGAGCTTCGACACGAGCCAACTCAGATTTCCCCCAACCTAATTTGGGCAGATCATCACCGGAGTTCCCTCGAGTCGACAACTCGATTTCCACTTCCACCCTCTCCACGTCACCGACCTGCTTAGGCTCCTCTCCGGCCAAACTGACCGCTCGGTGAGCAACCACTAGCCCTCTATTGCTCCTACCTGCTTTTATTGGAAACACAGTGAGCTACATCGCCGTAGTATTGCTCACCATATCTTTTCGCCACTGCCACTCATGGTGCCGCCGCGCTGGGCCACCCTAGGCCTCGCCGCCGGTACCCATGGGTGCGCGGGAGTCCCCTAATCCTGTAGTGCCCTAGAGTCCCCCGTGGGAGGCCCTCTTAATTGCACCGGCAAGCCGCCATTCTTCCCCACGGCCGTGCACCTCGCCAGGAAAACGGCACTAGCTTCATGCTGGCGCCATGGTGCACAATCACTGTGCATTGTGGGTCACTGACATGTCGAGCCCACATGCCAGTTCACTCAGATTTAAAATCTCCCGCTAGGGGATGGTCTGTCACTGACAGGTGGGGACCCGGCCCCACGGGTCAGTTTAAGTGGAGGCATAATCAGAGGAATATGCCTTCCTACGTCGGTGGCGCCCCTGCAACGTGCGTGCATCGCACAGGCCGCGCGGGCCAAATGGTCCACGCACGTGTGCTTCGCCGTCACTCGGTACTGGGCTTGGCCCAGTACTGTTCTAAAAGGTTATCCAGCTTTTTATGAATTTAGATAATCCACAAAATGATTTAGGATTATTAAAAATAGTAAACAGCAAACTTAAATTAGGGAAAATTATAGAAAGTACTTTATGCAAGCTGGATCTAATAAAATTATAATTTGGTACAGTAACACCATTTTAGACCTCTGTTTAAATCAGAAATCCCATTAATAGTAATTTATAAATGGTTTTTTATTTATTTTAATTGATTATTGAGCACTAAAATCTTGGTAAAATTCCAGAGGAACTTAAATATGAACTAGTATTTAATTCAATATTATTACATGCTTTTACCCCATTATTGCCCTCTGGATAAAATTAAAACAAGAATTTAAGCCTTTTGTTATATATATCATTAATGCAGTAACAATTTCTGATTTATTTAAAATATTAAATGGACTCAATTAAATCCCAAAATTTTACATAAACATTGTTAACCTTTGAAGAAATTATTAAAATATTGAAACTTGGTTTAGCATGGTATTTTTACATAATTGCTTAATTAGGGTAATTAAAACCCTCTTTTAGAGATTTTCTTTTACTGTTAAAATAAATTTAAGCTAATTATAACACTGACAGTAACTCACTAGTAAATTCTAGGAAATACAATAGACAAAAGTATTTTCGTAGATTACTTATTTTCTTTGAATATTATATTAGATGATAATTGCATCATCATCCTCATCATTATACATTTACTTGCTATCGCTCACACCACCGATATCTATTCGTAAATTCATAAACATGAGTAGACTCAAGGAACTTCCTTGATATCTAAAATTGAGTAGTTGTTAACCTTTTAACGCTAATCATTGATTGCTAGACTTGGTGCGCTACATTTCATGCATCATACCTTCTCATTGCACTTTGGTGTTTTATTCGTTATTCTTTGAATTCGTTCCGTTACTAGACGCCAAGGAGCACGAGGAGCATTTCGAAGAGCAGCTGAAAGCCCCCTTCACTCACAGGATCAAAGTGAGTTAACATCTAGTTAGATCATGTTGATTACCTAATTTTTAAAGTATTTCATTAAAATATCAAATTGCATGCTCTTTAAGTATTTATGCCTACTTATTAATCATGATATATCATGGCCTGCTAATTTCTTGTTATTGCTTTACCATGATGATCTTGCCTTGATGAAATTATCCTTCATTTGACTCTAATAATGATTGTCTTGATGATCACCCTTGTTAGCCTGATTAGGTTAAAATAAAACAAGTTTTAGACTCTTAAGTCTTGGTTAAAATTTACTTAGACATTGCTCAGATCCAATTAATAATTTTAGGCTTAGTCACCTCGGATCGGTGAACCCACATTCACCGGACATGATTACACTCTAAACGTTTAACATTGGAAATTGGGCCTAGCATGCCAGTGTGTGTATGATTGTGGAATGCAGATGTGGTCCAACATATAGATAAGGGTGTATGGAGTAGCTCAGGCAACATGGAGATGGGAAGAGGGTTATCGGTTCACAGACGGTGCGTTGAGGATCGTGGGCCAACACGCATGGCTGCGAAATGCTGCCACTTGTCTGCGGGAGGTGGTTCCGACATATCGTGTGCACGGCACATGAAGGAACAATAGTGGAAGAAGGAAGGGGATATGGATAAGTATGGACTGGCCGGATCCGAGGTGACTCCTAGAGTGGATCGGACGGGCATGCAGTGAGGCACGCAGTGGGAAGTCACTCACCAGTTGCCTGCGGGAATTGGTTCCTTGCACCACAACGCGTTGCTATCACGCATAAGTGCGGACATGGGGCCCATTGGCTTGATGGATAGCGTCATGACTAACCCCAGTCCGAGGTGAAGACAAAATCATGTCGTCATCCGCGGGATGATCTAGGTCATACGTCGCCAGGGAGCCGTGACTCTAGGGTGGGCTTGGCAACCCAAACTAGGGAAAAGCGGGCATTTCGTGGGATATGACTCACAACGGGTGTGCTTCAATCGGAAGATGATCTGGCTATGTAAATGGTATGCACTAGTGTAATGATCCAGGGACTAGTGCAGATTAAGTGGTGTGGGAGAGGACGACCCCGCAGGTCTGGACTATAACAGTGTAGATCTTAAATAGATCAAAACATTGAAAGGGTGACACATACATGTTGTAGCAGGTCGAAAACCCGAGGAGGTAATGCCTACGTGCTACTACAGATTGAAACGCTCCAAAGATTTATACACCCGTAGGGAGGAGACAAGGAGGCAGCGAGAAGTAAGTGAGTGGATCATAGAGAGGAGATGAGGCGGCAAGAAACAGTCAACAGGAGAGCAGGAACACAACGAGGTGGCGACAAGTAGTCAACAGGAAAGGAGATTAATGTGCATGTCATTGCTATGCATATGACCAAGGAAAAGTAGTGAAAAAAAGGAAAAAAGATGCATGAGTTCCAAAAGTATTGTGGTCAAATCTCTACTAATAAAGTCTCTTGTGGTGAGTGATGGTGATCATGTGGTACGTCACTCATCTCCGTCATCCAATCTCTAATAAACACCTTAGATCAACCATCCTCTTCAACACAAGTTAAATCAAATCAAGATTATCTCTTTCCTAATCTTCATAAAGCGAATGCATTAAAATCAAATTAGGATCATTTCTTTCCTATTCTATGAATTCATATTTTATGAAGGTTCATATCCACAAGGATATTTTTCTGTAGATTTGGTTTTTTTCCTATCTAAGTGCGTTTGTATTTTAGGAAGCTTTCGACCATGCATGTTCAGGACATATAAGATGAATCTACCTATGATCTACAGGTGCATATGTGCATTGATACTAACTTTATATCCCGTTCATATTATATATAAAATAATAAAAATAGACGAAGCCTAGGTACAGAGATAGGACGCAATCGAGCATAGAGTGGAGATAAATGCATATGTTAAATACATTGATCACAACATGGTATAAGACGACATATGACCTTATTTTTGTTGTAGCAAAGCTTGAGCTCTTGGCTGATGTAATAAAAAAAATTAATCTATCTCTGTCCTATATATGATTTCTTCTATGTTTGGATGCAACATAGAGACCACGCTTCAAAAACCTAGAAATTCCCACATTAATGAAAAAAAAAAACCACACTAAATTGAGCCCCCAAAGTGTGGGGGTGAACATGCTAGTTAAGTTGGAATTAACCTAGCTTAATGGCCAAATGATTTTTGTCATCTCTGGTTGGCTGCTTGGCAATGACATACGCGCATACGTACATGTGCATGCGAGTGTGTTGCTACGCTGCTTTGCAGCTTAAAGAATCTGCCTCCTCGAATCATGTCCAATCCACCATATGCATACATATATATGCCAATACATATATGCTTGCTACTCAGCTTAACATCAAATCAAATACGTACAAGCATTAGTGTAATTAACCATCAATCAATCGAGCAACTTGTAAGCATTCATGCACATGCAGGCTGTGGCGGATTGCGCATGGTGGCTCGGCCTCCTCTTCGGCGCCGTCCCGCTGCTCGCGCTCGCCGTCTTCCACAGCGCCGACGCCGTCTACCGCGCCGCCTTCACGCTCACCCATTCTACGGGTGGTCACGGCGGCCGGCGGCCTCCCCTGCCTCCGGGCCACATGGGCCTGCCCTTCGTCGGCGAGAGCCTCGCGCTGCTCTGGTACTTCAAGCTCGCGCGCCGCCCCGACGGCTTCGTCCACGCCAAGAGGAGGGCGTACGGCGAGGGCGCGGGCATCTACCGGACGCACCTCTTCGGCTCGCCCACCGTCCTCGTCTGCTCGCCGGCCGCCAACAAGTTCGTGCTCAACTCCCCGGACAGCTTCGGCATCCGGTGGCCCGCGCCGGAGCTCGTTGGCGTGTCGTCCATCGTCAACGTCGAGGGCGCCCAGCACGCCAGGCTCCGCGGCTTCATCGTCGCGGCGATCAACCGCCCCAGCTCCTTGCGTACCATCGCCGAGGTCGTCCAGCCGCGCGTCGTGGCGGCGTTGCAGGCGTGGGCCGACAAGGGAACCATCACCGCCGCCACAGAGATCAAGAATGTGGGTACTTCTCAATAGCATTGCCGTGCCAATGATCGATCGATCCACGCATATTATACATCTTCTTGCTGATGCTTCCATCATGCCGCACATGATCAATTCAGGTGACGTTCGAGAACATATGCAAGATGTTCGTGAGCATGGAGCCGTCGCCCCTCACCGACAAGATCGACGGTTGGTTCGCCGGCTTAGTTGCTGGGTTCAGGGCGTTTCCGTTGGACTTGCCAGGAACAGCATTCCATCGCGCTCGCAAGGTAAAGCGCATTTGGGTTTTGGCGGGTGTTCACTCGTCTAAAAACAAGCAAGCAAAACAAAATTCCAAGTCACAAGCTCCATGCACTAAAAAAGAGGATATAGTTAAAAAGGAGGGTTCGCGAAAAATGTCGTTTTCTTACCATTGGGATCTTTTAAGATGCACTAGAAAGGTTTAGACTATCTCGAACGGAGACCCGTCCCTGTTTCCATTCCCGTCATAAAGGGATTTCGGTTTCCTTCAACGCTCCAACAGATTCTCTTCACCGTTCTCTTTCAGAAGGGATTCTTTTTTTTTCCATTCCCTTCATAAAAGGATTCTCTTTCCTTTCTCTGTATCATTCTCATTCTCTTCGAAGGGACGCTGTTGGAGATGGTGAAAAATAAAGAGAGAGAACAGAGAAGGACATGAAATAAAAGGAAAATGGTTGGAGATGGTCTAACTCATGAACCATTTCAGACAATTCATTTATTTGATTTAATAATCTTATGATTTCCTTACGTACCATAAATGGTAAGATAATAAATGGAAGGGACTACTCGGTGGTATACCATCCCTGGCCAAACTGACGGTCTAGGATATGGACCAAAAAAAAATAACCACGCAGCATTGCGTTTTTCGTCACGAGCTTGCCTTGTCGACCCTACCTATTGAACCGCTCCTCCACCATGCGTTAGCGCAAAAAGCTCCATGTATTGATTCCGCTTCCTTCCTTGCGAGGTCGCTGGGTCAACCTCAAGGTTGAGCCCCCCTTCTACTGCACGTCAGCGCGAAAAAAAAAGATTGGTTCCGTTTTATTCCACGCAAGCACTACTAGGCAACCGGGTATTACAACCGGTTCCAAACCCCCTTCACAACTGGATAAATATATTAGGAGAAGTGGGATTCGAACCCAGGACCTCACACCCCTCCTTGTGACCCACGCCTCACCCTTCTAGCCAATCCACCCACGCGTGCTCTCATCACGCGTGCTCTCTGATGAGAGTAGGACAAACATTCCTTTTAGTATTTCGAAAATAGAGCTTCTACAACCGGTTGGGGCATGAACCGGTTGCAGAACCCAATTTCTACAACCGGTTCGTGTCTCCAACCGGTTGTAAAAGTCCACAACTGGTTGGAGACACGAACCGGTTGTAGAAATTGGGCTCTCCAACCGGCTCATGCCCAAACCGGTTGTAGAAGCCCTCTTCTGGCTCCTAGCCTAACGATCCGTACTTTTACAACCGGTTGGAGACACGAACCGGTTGTAGAAATTGGGCTCTCCAACCGGCTCATGCCCACACCGGTTGTAGAAGCCCTCTTCTGGCTCCTAGCCTAACGATCCGGTACTGGTGCACTATCACAACGGGTTCGAAATGAACCGGTTGTGATGGGGTTTTTGAGACCGGTTGTGATACCCATTTCTCTAGTAGTGAAGCTCGCCATGTTCACTTCAATGTTGAGCCTTCATCTTCCATGTCGATCTCATATAGAAAGGAAGCCACTAGGGGATAGTATACCGTCCCCTAGCATAGCTAGGGTATATAATAGGATAAAATAAATATGAACCATAGATGAATTAGTTTGGGTGAATCGGTGCGAACCATAGGTGAACCAGAGTGAACCATGGGTAAACCAGTGTGGGTGAACTATAGGTGAACCGGTAAATCATGGGTGAACCACGGATGAATCATAGATAAACCACGAGTGAATCAGGTTGAAGTGAACCATAGGTGAACCAGGGATAAACCATGAGTGAATCATGAGTGAATCAGGAAAAACGAACTTGGATAAAGATGAACTATGTTTGTGAACAATAAGGTGTCAGGTGACCCATGGTGTGTCAGAGGTGAATCATGATGTGTCAGGGTGAACCATGTTTGTGAACCATAATGCGTCGGGGTAAACCATAGTTTCATGTGTGAACCATGGTGTGTCGAGGTGAACCCTGGTGTCTTTAATGTGAAACATAGTGTGTCGAAAGGTGAATCGTGGTGTCTCAGGTGTGAACCATGATGGCTCAGGTTGAACCATTTTTATCATTTTCCTATGCCATAGTGTCTCAGGTGTGTGTGTCGGAATGAACTATGTTTGTGAACCATAATATGTCGGGTGAACCGTGATGTCTCAGGTGTGAACCATGGTGTGCTGAGAAATGAACCGTGGTGTCTCAGGTGTGAAACATAGTGTGTCGAGAGGTGAATCGTGGTGCCTCAGGTGTGAACCATGATGTCTTGAGTTGAACCATCTTTGTCATATTTCTACACCATGGTGTCTCAGGTGTATGTGTGTCGGGGTGAACCATGTTTGTGAACCATAATATGTCGAGTGACCCATGGTGTGTCAGGGATGAACCATGATGTGTCAGGGTGAACCATGTTTGTGAACCATAATGTGCTGGGGTGAACCACGGTGTCTCAAGTGTGAATCATGGTGTGTCGAGAGATGAACTGTGGTATCTCAGGTGTGAACCATGGTGTGTCGAGAGGTAAACCATGTTGTCTTAGATGTGAACCATGGTGTCTCGAGTTGAACCATTTTTATCGTTTTCCTATATCATGGTGTCTCAAGTGTGTGTTGGGGTGAACCATATTTGTGAACCATAATATGTCGAGCAAACCGTGATGTCTCAGATGTGAACCATGGTGTGTTGAAAGATGAACCGTGGTGTCTAAGGTGTGAAACATCGTGTGTCAAGAGGTGAATCATGGTGTCTCAAGTGTGAACCATGATATCCCGAGTTGAACCATTTTTATCATATTCCTACACTATGGTGTCCCAGGTGTATGTGTGTGTGTCAGGATAAACCATGTTTGTGAACCATCTTGTGTCGGGTGACCCATGGTGTGTCAGGGGTGAACCATGATATGTCAGGATAAACCATGTTTGTGAACCATAATGTATTGGGGTGAACCACGGTGTCTCAGGCGACTAGTGTTTGGAATCAAAAAGAAGGGGAAACCTATATGAATGTAATGCACCTAGTCCAGTGCAATCATACAAGTATACTCGAGATTCCAGGACCAGAAGACAGGAAGGCATTGCTCATCTGTGCAAGTTAAGGCCAACACGCAGTCACCGTCCAAAGTTTGGAGCAAACAACGTGGCAGGTGGAATGGATTTAGGAGGTATTCAACTTAGAGCATCCCCATTGACTTCTCTATAACCCATTCTCTATAACATTGTGCATTTGGTCTACCTTGTGAGCAGAAGTTTTGGTAGGCCTTAGCCCATTGGAAGTCCAGGAGCAAATTTTTACTTCTTTTTTTAAATAGCAGTTTTCAACAGTTTTGTTTTTATCAAATTTGAGGTATCATCAGGTATCATAAGTATCGTCAACTATTAGGATGGGGTATCGTGCAGATTAGATATTGAACCAAGGTATTGGGTCGAGTGTCGGGGGTATCATCGTGTATTGGAGGGTATCCTTGTGTACCAGGGGTATCAGAGGTATTGGGTCGGGTATCAGAGGTATTTGTCGAGTATTGAGGTATCGCGTCGGGGGTATCGCGTCGAGTATCGTGGTATATCATTGAGTATTGGGTCGATTATCGGGGGGTATCGTCGAGTATTAGGTCAAATATCGGGGGGGTATCAGTTCAGATACTGGGGTGTCGTCGACTATCGAGGGTATCGGATCGAGCATCATGGGTATCACGTCAGGTATCATGGTGTATCATTGAGTATCGGGGGATATCATCGAATATCTGAAGGGGTATCGAGTCGGGCATCAGGGTATCACGTCGAGTATCATGTTGTATCATCGAGTATTGGGTTGAGCATCGTGATATCATTGAGTATTGAGAGTATCATCGAGTATCGGTATATCATTGAGTATTAGAGATATCATCGAGTATCAGGGGTGTCGTCGTATATTGGGTTGAATATAAAAAAGAATATATATAGAAAAATAAACTAAAATTCATAAATTATGATTTTCAAACTTCACCCTATGTTCTCATTTAAAAATAACACTCATGAAAATAAATTAATAAAATAACATAAAATTAAAATTTTATAAAATTTTATCAGTAGCTAGATCTTGATTTTATAAGATTTTTGGTTTTTGATTCACTGAATTTGGAGATCATATGAATTTTAAATGAATTTGCAAAGAATTGTAACTCATATGTATAACTTTCACTGGCTAGTTGGCTAGCAACAGCTGGCGACCGTGTGCGTGGATGCACGGGGAAAGTGGAGCTGAGAGAGCGCACCGGAGTTGTTGTTTCCTATACCGTTGCATGGCGAAGCAATGGTACAGGGTGGGCTAGTATTTCTGATAATAAATACATGCATTTAGGCCGTACATATCTGAACAGACAAGTACCAGCCTAGTGACCTATTATGCCATGGGGTATAAGCTGGAGGATAGGGGAGCAAACGGATGAGGCACGGTTGGATAGTGCCGGATACGGATATGGATACGGATCCATATTTTTTATCGGATATGAATACGATACGAATAGTGCCAAATAAGGATACTATCCATATTTTTTTTACATATTATCCATTACATGTTATCCGTCATTATCTGTATCCGTATTCATATCTGCAAAAATAGCCGGATATCCGTAAAACTATCTAAATCACTACCTGAATCGATTCGATCAGCCGGTCGGTTGGAAACTATCCATATCATTTGCATACCCTAATGGAGGAACATAAAAGAACTCACATAGCAATATAAAGTTTCACTGGTTATTAAGTGCTCACGGTTTGAGTGGTGGTGAACAGTGTTCTCTTCCCTCAAATTTCACCCCTCTGATCTGCATCGTGATTTGTACTTTGGCCATAGTCATCCATGGCTCAACCAGTGAACATACCCTAGAGACGCTTTGGGGCATGTGTCTCCCTACATTCCAGTGCCACCTCCACCCCTCCACCATGCTCGACGCCAGGGAGCTTCCCCAAGCTTGGGAAGACAATAGGTCGCCGTCACACGCGAGATGGGGCGTCTACGCGCTGCGTGTAGGAGTTTGCTAGCTTTGGTTCGGCCATAGGGGCCCAATGGCTCCAATCTTACACCAAGGCCCATGACCCACACCTAACCAACTAATCCTCAATTCCCCTATCCCTAGCCAAGCATCGTCGAGCCTAAGAGCAACCACAGCAGTTTCTCTAAATTCTCCCCTCCAAAACACTATTAGCGTCTCCTTTATCCATCCCTCCAAACTTCCTTCACATTTTACGCTACACTCTAAAATATTCATTCTCTCCAGTAGCTATTCTATTCTTAAAAAAGTCAGAGCTACAGTACTTTAGGGGGCCTGCTGGGGATGCTCTAAGGTAAACCTAACCGAGTGCGCGTGTTGGAGGACAGAGACGACAGACCAACAGCATGAACGACAGGCCGGTGACGGTGGCATTGCGGCTGTGCTGGGTGCATTCGAGCAATTCAGCACGGGCGCGCGGCATCCTGCAGGCGGCGTGTGGCAGGTTACGGTTGCGTACAACAGGGCAGTGTGTGGCAACTAGCAAGGTGATCAGGGATAGTGTCACAGCGCAATGCAGTCATATAGGCGTAGGCAGCTACGGGCTTGCTGCTCCAAGGGTATGTTTGGTTCGTGATCCTCGGTAGTCTTAACAATGCATTGGTCATGACTAACCAAGGACATGATTAAAACATTTGTAATTTAAAGTTTTTGGATTGAAGTGAAATTTTGGTAGAGTGTGAATAATTATTGTTTGATTAGAAACCAAAGTAGGCAACAAAATTTTGGCCAGTTTTGTGGATATTATTCGATTTATCATTATATATGATTCAAATTACGAAAAATGATATAATAAAAATTCTAGCTTCAAATAAAAAATCCAAAAATATCAGAAAAACTAATAAATTCTACAAAATTTTAAAAAATATATATCTAGAGGTATAATAGGATTTTATATGAATTTAGAATTTTGTTTTGTGCAATTTTGATCACGGATTAAAAAGATATAAAAAAATAGAAATTAGAAAAATTAAAAAGCACAAAAGTACAAAACTGCTTAGCTAGTAGCACTGCCTCACGCTAACTAATGGGCCCGGTTGTGCTTGGGCAGTGGCTCGCGGCTCGCCATGCATGGGCGTGGGATTCCTGCGGCCGCACCAAAGCTGTAATTTTATAGCCGCGCCAATGAATTGGCAAGACAGTCAAATTTTGGTGATGAACCAAATGGGAAGCCAAATCATTAGGGGATGACAAAAATTGGTGGGGTTAACTAGAGCACGAACCAAACGCAGGAAGGTTCTAACAGTCCAACTCTGCTAGGTGATCGATTGTCCATTTGTGCTCACAACTCACTCCTCTCAGTCTCATGCAAATTGCATTAATTCCTTCCTGTCATCATTTATGCGCGTGATCATGTGAATTAGTGAATCTGTGACCTACATCCACTAGCAATTAGCAAATAGCCTTATAGCTGCATAGGCAAATAGCAAATTAGGAAATTATGATTGTTGAGTTGTTGATTACTAAAACAACAAGATTTAGTTCTTAATTATACTTCGATTATCATTTGTTGTTTGATTGTTTCATTGCTTAGATGAGCAAGCCGAACATTGCATTCCTACATTAATTTTGCATCTCAAGGCCTAACTCATCCAATCGGATATGCCTTTTCACAGGAAATGAATTTCAATTGCACTCGCTTGTTTTCTAGCTAGTTCGGTATACCCATTCTCATCGTCTCCTTTTGTAACTTGTTTGTTTAGTTATGAATTAATTTGGATTGCACCGTGAATTGAAATTTATATCTTCTATTATTTTTGCAATGTTTCGGTGATTGAAATGTTTAATTAGCTTAGCCCCCATCTAATGTGATCCTGCATCGCCACAGTATCTAGCATGTTATGACTGCTTAAACATGGATGTAGCTTTTTGTGAGGGGCAGGTTAAATACCTTAGAAATCGGTGTCTCTCAAACACACAACTGTCTAGGATTTTAGTTGCACTCATGTGTTGTGCCATCCTGCAATGATAAACCATATTTCGAGAATTAGTTTGCAGTGGAAAACAAGGTCAAGTTTTATCTTTTAGCTAGTCTTATGTATGACTTGCATGGATATCAAGTAGAAATGACGCTCTTGCTACAATCACAGGCAAGCCTGAGTGTACGAGAAACCTAAGATCTTAAGTCTAGCGTGTGAACCTTCTTGATCCAACTGCAACCCACTCGTTTGAATAAGCAGCCCACGAAAAGTAAGGATCATTATTTTTAAATACTCGGCAAGCCATATAGGGAAAATTCCTATATAGCTAGCATGTACATGGATATTTAATAAAAAGGTTAAGGACTTGACCCTAACGGCTAAACCATAAATCAATTAGTTTAATAGAGACACCTTTTTTTAAAAAAATTTTAAGGGTTGGTTAAGCAAGATGACCTTTATAATCATCCCTCGGTTCATTCCAAACATCCATTAAAGCTACTTATGCTATGATAGCCGGTATCACCCATAGCACAGCTTCATATACGTACCAGAAGCACAGTTCATCGATATTGATTTATCAATTATGTAGAATTTCTCTAGCTTTACCCATACAGTGCGTACAACTTGTGCATAGCTAAACCACCACAGTAGTTTTCACCTAGTAGGCTAGAGGTTCTCTTAACTAACGGGAACTTGACTGACCTGCCAAGCGTTAAATGGGTCCGCCGCTAAGGGGAATGCATATATCACAAATCATACGACCAATCCAACAAATTGTCACTCCTGTGGAAATATCGCATTGACAGCCTAGCACATATCCAAGCCCGATTTCTCGGTCATATGGAAGGGCGTGAACTATATCATTCCATCTTGGCATGAGTGGGTACTATATCCTTATGTGCCTTGGGCAGGCCCACCATAAAATGGGCTCATAGAACTCTCTATCGGACCGATCTTGCCCTCGACACTTAACCCTCAAAATTGATGGCAGTGTCGGAAGCAGCTGAACATGGTGTTTAGGAAGGAGCTGGAGAGAAGGAAGGCAGGTGCTGGAGGAGGGAAGCAAGAAGAAAACAAGGATGATTTGATGAGCGGGATGATGCAGATGGAAGACGGGGAGGGGAAGAAGCTCTGCGACGACGAGGTGGTGGACAACATCGTGTCGCTGGTGCTCGCAGGCTACGAGTCCACTTCCAACGCCATCATGTGGGCTGCCTACCATCTCGCCAAATCGCCCCATGTCCTTGCCAAGCTGCGAGTAATTGATATATCTTGGTAATTAATTAGTCACCATCTCATCTTGCTTAATAACTTAATTTATGGGTAATGTGATGTGATAGGAGGAGAATGCAACGGTATGCAGGGAGAAGAAGGGAACCAACTTCATCACTCTAGATGACATCCCCGAGATGAAGTACACTGCCAAGGTAGAGAAATTGATTAGTATACATGTTAATTAAGTAGTATTGTATATTATTCATTCTTAAGCACATTGCAGGTGGTGGAAGAAACGATTCGGCTGGCCAACATCGCACCAATGGTCCATCGGGTGGCACACAGAGATGTCCAATACGGAGGTAGGTAAATATTCATTCATTACATACATTGCAGGAGTAGCTAGGTGGTAAGCATATCTAGCCGGTGCTTTACACGTCATCTTTCTCTATTTTAGATATCACTACTCTAGTAGTCTCTATAAATCGCTCCCTATTTTAGAAATTATTTATCTGCGTCACTAAATACAGGGAGTCTATCTCTTCTCCCGGGTGAGATTTGGGGAGTAGTGCTGCTGAAGATGTTACAAATATGGAAAAATTGCATACATGTCATCAAAAAGATTGCAAAATTTTGAAACTTTATAATGTCACGTATGCAATTCGCCCTACAAATATAGGGAAAAAATCTTTTTTAGAGTGCGTGTATAGAAAGCCGATTTTAGAGAAAATTGGATTGGTGGAAGCATCTATGATTCCTGCTATGGTCGCACACAGGTTACATGATCCCGGAAGGTTGGAGAGTTGTGGTGTGGCTGCACTCCCTGCATAACGACTCGAGATACTACCACGATCCACTCACCTTCAACCCCGACAGATGGGATGTAAGCTAATGTATATTATTATTTTTCACATCAAACTACTAAGTGCATGGAAATAAACTAGCTTGTGGATCAATCACACTCCCATGCATGTAGAAACCGGCAAAGGCAAGCACGTATCAAGTGTTCGGGGGTGGCTACAGGGTTTGCGCAGGCAACATGTTAGCCAGGCTGCAGCTCACCATCATGTTGCATCATCTCTCCCTTGGATACAAGCAAGTGCTGCTTCTTCGTCACTACTAGATATGACTACTTGTTTAAGATAAAACTTAATTTCGCTGCTATTGTATTTTTACATAGTATAAAAGGGATATATTAATTGCATGTGTTTTTGTTGATTGATTTCTTAATTTTAGATGGGAGCTGCTTAATCCTGATGCGGAGGTTGTATATGCTCCACACTCCAGGCCAAGAGATGGTGCTGCCATGTCCTTCACTAGACTGTAGATGACGAGGAAGATTCCTTCAATTTAGATAAATTAAAAACACCAGCTACATGTATTGTTGCTTTACACATGTCCCCTGCAAAGGATTGATGGAGAAGTTGATCGAGAAGAATAAACTAGTGTTGCACTGCATTTTGCCTACCACCGCATGTATATAATAATAGTCTTTACTACTACCACTACATGTATGTGCTATATATCCTGAGTCCTGACAGGAATGTAATATTTATCCGGCCGTGAACTTCATATGTTAATAGAAAAATTGGTGTGAAATTAATTTTATTTGTGATGTTACAATGATAGGAGATTCAGTTATATCTTTTTGTGAGTGCATGTCGATCTCCCACGTGTACAAGGATATCTTTGTACGGTGGGAGCCCTAGGATACATTTTTCGCATCCTTGATTGCTTGAGAGATGTGCTCCTACACGAGACGAGCTGGAGCACGTCTCTAATATATTTATCTAGTTTCTCTTAATAATAATATATATGAACACATTCCTGCTAGTTGTAGCTCACATTATGATCTCAGCCATGATTACTTTTATACACCACTGATTTAATGATAGATGCATGAGATTAAGTAAAGGCGGATATGGATTGGTCTTCAGACCGTAGAAAAGAGGTACGCGAGAAGATCGATTAGATTAGATGATGTCTGATTCTTTACCACTAGATTCTTGAATGATGTGAGAAACCGAGGGCCCTGAAACTAATTATTGAGATGTCTGGCAATTCTCATACAGTAGTAGCAGAGCACAGAGCAGCTGCTCCATTCCTAGCACTGAATCACGTTGACCTCCAAACCCACTGAACTGAAGCCCAACTTTGATTGATTGGATGTATGGCTAACCTTGTTTTAGGCAGATGTACGTACCAGCGATGTTGCATGCAAAAATGGAGTATATATATTATTGCTCAAGACAATATCAAGCTAGTATTAGTGTAGAATTATTCTCTTCCGTGTCGTCAGCGACTCGATGGCTGCTACTCCGATCCAGATATCGACCCAGGGTTGACTCACTTATTTGGACAAGGCCGGATAGATTAGTTGATTTATATTAGCTGTATTGCAACCACCATGCATATGGCAATACATATATAATTAAGTTTATTTATAGCCTACTAGTGGAATTAACTCAGCTTAATGGCCAGGCCAAATGATTTTTTTTGTGTCTATTTATAACGCCTCATCATATAAGACCTATATATATATATATGGAAATTACATAAGAGCCTAGGCTCTATGATCCATTACCACTAGATGCGCTTTAAGATTTGTGATGTTTGGTATTTGTATATTTATATACCTACTAAAAAATATTTGAGATGTCAAACTCTAAAAAAAATTAAAATTTAACTCCAGTTTAAATTACTTTTAAATTTAAGATAAATATAGTTTAAATTAGTTTAAACTAGTTCAAACTGAAGATGAATTTAATTTTTTTCGCAGTTTAGCATCTCAAATATTTTATTTAGTAGGTATGTAAAGATGTACATGTCAAACAATACGAATCTCAGAGTACAACATATGGTATTCGATCATGGAGCCTTGAACTGCTTTCCTATATATATAATGGGAAAAAATTGTTCAAATCGGTCCAGCCGTCGAGCAGTTGAGCTGTTAATAGCAGGAGGTTCATCGTCATATTTTTTTAATGTCGCGGCGCATTCATTCATCCCGCTAATCTGCCTAATCAGGTGCCAAAATTGTTGATGAATATTTAGTTACTGGGATCTTTTAGGCACAAGTTGGCTTGGCAAGTGGATGGTCATGCTGATTGGCTTGCTCAGCTTATTAATTATATAAGGGTGAAATGGCACAAGAGTATCTACAATTTTACAAGTCAGCGGCGTAAGAGTATATGTAGATGCTAAGCTCTCTGTTTTGGCAATTGGCATCCACTGATTTTGTCGGGTATGCTCCCGTCGACGGCTGGGTGGCACGCCTGGAATTGTTTAGTATGCAAGCTAAGGGCATGGATAATGGTGCTGTCATCCATAGACAATACTTATAATACATGTTTTTCTGCATGTTTCTAATTTTTATAGACAACATTATGTGTGTACAATGTGATTTGATTCATAAGCTATAGTCGACTAGAATATAGCAAACGGTCCAATTCTTTATGTTCTCGTTTGTGCAAGCAAGGTTTTAGAAATTGATATACACGAAAAGACAAGTATATCAAGATCAACACAAGAGCAAAGAGACGTTGATTTTATGTGGAAAACCCATGTGGAAAAAACCATGGGCATCAACTTGGTGAAACCTTTGCTATTTCTGGAGAGTTACAAAATGTAAGGAGATTTATAATGTGCCTTACCTTCCTGTATGATTTACAAAAATACTTTATATAGGGTGGGCGAAACCAATACAGAAATAAATTCGCTTAATACAAACAATCCATATCGCTCCGCTCCTCGCGAGCCTCCACTCTCCTTCGACAGACTTGACCATCTTTAGAATTCAAATCACATATCAACACAAGGATTATAGATAGCAGATGTTACACCATTGTGCATGCTCAATGATACCAGTCACACTCCAGGAGTATCTCCCTCTTTTCTTTAGCAGCTCACTCACGGGTTTAACCTTGATCCTACCACACAAATGATGACATCTGGACACTCACAGTATCAGAAGCTTACTCCTCCAAGTCTGCATACGACCTCTAGTTCCTTGGCAACACCTCCTTTGACCTAGCTGCCAACATTTGGTAGAAAACAAATGCATCCGCTCCGTGTGGTCCTTCAGACATGGTAGGATCCACACGGGAGGGATCCTAACCAGGAAAGGCTGGTCTCACCAGCCGCTTTGCCTCCTCTGCAAGTCCTCACTGGAGACGATCGACCATCTCTGTGCTTACTGCCCCCACTCTGTTGTAGTCTAGACCGATATTCTGAGATCCACCAACCATAATATCAACCAGTGTCCAGGCAATACTCGCTTCTGGGATTGATGGGCCCAATCAACTTCCAACATGCACAAAAAGGTCCAAGAGGAGTTCAATGGTCTAGCTATGTACACAGCCTAGAATATTTGGAAAGAGAAAAATAAATACCTCTTTCAGCATTATAGCCTCACCGATGCCCAACTAGTTACCTGTATTCGAGAGGAGGCTCTTCTTTAGAGCCATATGGTCGTAAAACTGTGAGTAGCCGTCTAGCTATCTAGACACTCCCCCTCCCCCTCCCCTTCTCCACTCCCTCTTGTATGTGCAGTTTTTCAACTTCTTTAATGGAATGATAATGCTATTGCCCTTTTTGTTAAAAAAGAGATAGCAGCCACAGCCAGTGAAGCATATCCCATCTGGACATATGGTTCTACACATGAAAGCGTCTTCCACTGGAAATCAATTACCAAACGATCCTCATCTGACTTGTTCTTCAATTCTTACATACCTGACATTCCATGTCCATGCATACTTGCTCTTCTTATATACCTGACATCCTGACAAGCAAGCGATCGAGCTGGTTTCCGACTCCATAGCTGATAGCTGTTCAGAAATTGCTGTGAATATTACTGCGTCGGGGCATGCAGATCATGGCAGCGGCGGACTGGGGGTGGTGGCTCGGCCTCCTGTTGGGGGCCTTCCCGCTGCTCGGGCTCCTCCTCTGCCACTGCAACGACGCCTTCTACTGCGCCGCCTTCGCGCTCAAGCATCGCCGCCGCCTTGGTACGAGGCTACCGCCGGGGCACATGGGCCTGCCTTTCCTCGGCGAGAGCCTCTCCCTCAAGAGGTACTTCAGGGCCGCTCGCCGCCCCGACGGCTTCGTCGACGCCAAGAAGAGGAGGTACGGCGAGGGGTCGGGGGTTTACAGGACGCACCTCTTCGGCTCGCCGGCCGTTCTCGTCTGCTCGCCGGCGGCCAACAAGATGGTGCTGCAGTCCGGCGAAAGCTTCGGTACCTGGTGGCCGGCGCCGGAGCTCGTCGGTGTGTCGTCTGTAGCCAACGTCGAGGGCAGCCAGCACGCCAGGCTCCGTGGCTTCGTCCTCGCCGCCATCAACAAGCCCAGCTCCCTCAGGGTCATCGCGCGGGTCATCCAGCCCCGCATCGTGGCGGCGCTGCAATCGTGGGTGGACAAGGGCGCCATCACCGCCGCCGCCGAGATCAAGAAAGTAAGTACACCACTCGTAGTGATTTGCATAATTCTGAGATTGATCCATACATATGTATATATATTCGATCGTTAGCTACTCCTAAGGATTAATCTTTCGGTAGAGCAAAAATTTCGTCCTCTGATGAAAAACCCAAATTCTACAGAATTCAGAAATTTCGGACGAAATTTCGGATGAAAAACATCAAACGTGCTGGTAAAAACTAGCTGAATTTGGATAAATTTTGACCAAAAAATCACTGAATTTTCGGCAAAAATCCAGATGAAATTCCGAACGAAATTCCGGTAGATAACCACACATTACGATAGCTAAGCTGCAGTGCTGCGTGCGTCTAGGTTGATTCAAACACTACAAACTCTACAAATTCGTGTTGCAAATCTAGCTAGGCTGTAGTGCCATGTGCCATGGTTACCTGAGTACCTGCTGCAAGTACCGAGTAGGACGGCAAGCGCCGTGAGAACGAGGGGTGGAGGAGCAGTTAGGCAGGGGCGCAGCCGCGTAGGATGACGAGCCCCGCACGAGCACGACGGCGAGTCTCGCCACGGAGGAGCAGCCGGGCAGGAGCGCAACCGCGCAGGGTAGGGGCATAGCCGCCGCCACCACCACCAGATAGATGGAGGGTAAGGGCTTAGGGGGGCACAAATCAAGCAAAAGAGGATTTTTTTTTTCCCCTTATCAATGTGATGCCCTGGTCAAGTTGGGCCGGTTTGAGGTAGCCTTCAATTCAAATTTGGCCGAAAATATTTGACCCAAATAGGTTTTTTCATTCTAGGCCGAAATAGGTGAAATTCATGAATTTTGATGAAATTTTGTCAAAATTTAAATCCCAAGCTACTCCATGCACGCAAGCCTCATTCAATCATAGTTTTAAAACCAGACCAGACAGTTACCACCGGTTTAGCTAGAAAAAACCAAAAGCAAGGTCCAAGCCGTATCAGTTTGTTTGGAAGACCGTCTAAACAGTTAGACTGAGAAAACCGAAAGAACCGGTCAGTTATTCACTAAACCGCTAAACCAACTAGTTGTGGATGAACTGTCTGGGTTAGGGAGGATGACGACGTAGACTTAGGGTGAGGAGAGAGAGGGCAACGTGATGTTGAGGGAGATGGTAGCATGATAGCCTAACGTGGAGGAGGGGCCAAAGAAGGCAACACCACAGCATGACATCGGTAAAGGGGAGCATGATGGCATAACATCAGGGTAGGACACACTATTGACACCCCCGTTAGGCACACGTAGATTTGGTTTGCTCCACCGCGTGGAGGAAGAGAGAAGAGGATGCCGTTGGCATCTGGAGGGAGAGCGAAGTGAGAAAAGGAGGGAGGAGTGGTGCTGGCATCTAAAAGGAGAGGAAGGCGATGGAAGGAGCCAAGGAGGGTAGAGTAGGATGAGCCGATGTCTGGAATCTTGAGTACATGAGTGGAGGGAGAGGGAGGCATGAAGAGGAAGGACTGCATGGTGGCTGGCTTGAGGCTAGAGCCAGACTAGGTAGGCTTAAAGATGGCTAGGTGGGCTGGGCTGAGTTGGAAATAGCCACTGTGGAGGTTAGTGGGTGGTGGACAGGGTGGTCTAAGGGATATGACTAAGGGCTAAAGCATAAATTAAGAAGATGGGCCAAGCCAAATTTAGGGAGAGGGAGAAGGCTAAGTTGGGTTAGGCCGATAGTTCAACCGGAGCATGCAAGGACTGGTCCAGTTTTAAAAACTATGTTTTACATGTTAGTGCATCGATCTTACCATTCCTTAATGCAGATGATGTTCGACAACACATGTAAAATGTTCATAAGCATGGAGCCATCACCTCTCACCAACAAGATGGAAGAGTGGTTCACCGGCTTAGTTGCCGGAATCAGGGCGTTAACACTGGACTTGCCAGGAACAACATTTCATCACGCTCGCAAGGTGAGTAAAGCAAAATAAAATGTTTAATTGATTATGTGTGTGTGAGATTGATTACGTGTCGTAGGGTGTGCCTGTCTGCTGATGCATATCCATCTATTATCTATATATGTATGGGAGCGTCTCCATGGCATGCATCTATCTACCCACGCCACACCAAGTGGACCCACCACTCCTCTAAAAAAACTAGAAACTTTTACGTAAATTGAGAAAAATAAGAAAGATCTGCACGATCAATTATAGTGGGTCAAGATTATGATTGCTTATATTAAAAGAAAGAGTCCACCAAGTACAACTGGCACATTTAAGTTGTAATTGTTTAAATTCGGCCGTATGTTATTCATCTCAACCATATCCAATCTTCTAACCAACCATTAAGATATCGTAGGGGTACTTTACATTGATTTGATATGGTTTCTTACTTAGTGCTTTGTTATTTTAGGAAGCTTTTTTTATTATGATGAGATCACATAAACGAGATATAGAAAGTTCCATATGATGTTTATGGTTCCAAATAATTTTGTAGCAAAGCACTTGGCTAGTAACAGGAGGAGCCCATGTCGACTACAACAAATAAATAAAAACAACTTAAATTCAAAATAAAATAATAGAAAAGGTCCATATAAACTACAATAAAAAAAACTAAAATTCAAAATAAAAAATAGAAAAATCTAATTTTATATCAAAGTAGAAGTGAAAAGAACCATCACGTTCTCTTTAAAATACTAGAAATTGCCCCCATTGATAACAAAGGAAAAATCTATATCACCGTGGGTTCAAATTATAACAAGGTTAAAAGAAAACGTCCATACCAATTACATCAAACAAATACCAGTCATAATTGTTTATATAAAAAGAAGAGGCCATATAAACTACAATTATAAAACAACTAGAATTTAGAATAAAAAATAATAGAAAATTTTGATCAACCACGTTTTCTCTAAAGGCTGGAATTTTCCACATTAATCGGAGAGAAAAATGAGAAAAAATATACACCATCAATTATACTGGTTCATATTAGGATGGCTTAGAATAAAAGCAAATGTCGATGCCATGTACATCAACTGTATTTCGGTTGTAATTGTTTAGGTTAAAGGAAGGAATCCATATATATACTACAATTTAAAAATAACTGAAATTCAAAATAAAAAATAATGATTCAATTTTCAAATAATTTAAAAGTAATAAATTACAGAATAAAATTTAAGGAAAGTCTATGTATTACATTACTAAAGTAGAGGTAAAAAAAAGCCATCTGTTCATTGTAAATGACTAAACACTCTGAAGTTAATCGGTGGAAAAAAGAGAAAAAACTATACTAATTTTAATTGATCCATATTATAACGGCATATATCTAGTGAGATTGGGGTTATTATTGCACCCCTCAGATTAGACATAAAGTTTACCATAACCCACATGACTACGAATCCAAACCATAACTAACTATACTAGATTTATGTGCATGTATGAAAGGAGTTATCGTTCGGATTAGACATAGACTATATTAGAGATTACCATGGTCAATGTATACGACTACAAATCAAATATAATCATGCATTTGCATGGTACACATTGCTCATTATATTATGAAAATCAAGATCATAATGCTCGCTCTAAAATACTAAAAAATCATATGTTAATCGAAAAATAAAGAATATCTACATCATCAATTATAGTGGGACCAAATTATGACATAGTAGATTTGTTTGATGATAAGAAGGTTTGCTTCGTAGAAAAAGAGAGAGATGTTTTCTTTGGAAACTAATCTTACCTACAGGATTTTACCAGATTGGATTATATCTCTATGCTTCCTATTCAGATTGAATCGCAACTCTACGCATAATTACTCAATTCTATATAAAGAGACCCTAAAACCATACATCAATATGGCGATCCCACTGGGAGCCATCTGCTATGAATAGGAGGAGCAACCATAAATCATCAAAATCTAGACAAGCTTCCACAACATTTTCCACGCATCAACGAGCAACAACCAAGATCGAGCAGCAGTTGGTCAAAGCAATAACACGTGCACGCAACCGGGAGTCCTGGGAGCGATGGGAGGATACCCACAAGCACCTGATGTATATAACTAAGGAGCAAATGTATTGATCCATCAAGAGATCAGGGGAATATATTAACACTTAGCACGACCAAAACAACTATACATCCAAAGTAAATTTAATTACATTAAATTTATCATTCTGACTATATTAGAGTTTACTATAGTCAATACGACACATCACTCGTTTTATGGTAAATAATAAAGGTGGTTTTACGTGTTAGTATAATTTATACCTAACCATTGATTTGGGAAATTATTAGCAATAAACATGCTATTTTTAAAGATTTGTTTGTATGCATCTTGAGCCACCGTCTCAACACAGTTTCCATTTGTCGGATAATTAATAGTTGTTTATAGCACGTAAGATTGTTGGCTTCGTATGGTCATGTTCTATGTTGTGCTTAAGCTCCTAACGAGTTTTGGTGGATTGTTGCCGTTGCTTGTGAGGTGTTGTTGCCTGTCAATTACAATTTTGCCCTGGAGGGATTATATGATAATATGACTCGTGCTGGTTTGTGTAGTATAAGTAAATCTAATATGAATCGTTGGACGAAGAAGATTGAAATGTACATATTTATTATATAGTTAAACTGTAGCTAACGAAGCCACCGCATTAATCGAAGAAATTCCCTTGAATATCAGAAAAAAAAAACATCTACACTATTGATTATAATTGGTTAGATTATAACGATTTAATTGAAAGAAAGAGTCCCTGCCAACTATAATAAACAAATAAAAATTTATAATAAAAAATAGAAAAAAGAGTTCATATGAACTACAAAGCTAAAAAAGAGTTGATATCAACTACAACAAAAAAAAATAACAGAAATTTGAGATAACAATAATAGAAAAAACCAAACACCACCGGGTATCTTTCTCACCAAAACATCCAAGCTATCCTCGCTGCCGGATTAATTCGAAACGCCATGTACATTCGCTGGATATATGCATAGGAATGAATAGACTACGCGCATTGAGAGGCGGATCTAGGCCTATGGCAAGGTGGGCTTCAGCCTGCGTGTAGTTCCTAGTAGAATACCTCTTCATGTAGCCTAGGCCCAGCACAGCGCCCCAACAAGCCGTACAGCGCGTGGGAACGTAGCCTGGAGGTGGAGCATTATTGGGCTAAAGTGCTTAACGTCTCAACACCTCAAGCCTCAAAGGCTAACCGGTCAATGCACTACAGGAAACATGCTATTTCTCGATGGCTGAAACCGTCGATAAAGGCCACCAAAACCATCGAGAGTACCTTCTCTCGACAGTCGGCCGTCGAGAAATGACCGTCAGGCCAGCCAGGTCAAGGGAGATGTCTTTTCTCGACAGCCTCTCTCGACGGCTCAAGGAAGTGCCGTCGAGTGAGTTGGGCGGACAGTCGTTTGGTCGTTTGACGGCTCTGATCCACCTTTCTCGATGGCCATATGGTCGTCAAGAGAGGAGACGTCTAGCGCTCTAGGCCACATGGTCGTGGCACCATCTCTCGATGGCCACATGACTGTCGAGAGAGCCTCTCTGGGCCACGCGGCCTTCTTAATCTCTCTCAACGGCCGAAGTTCAGTCGTCGAGAGTGCTTGCCTCTATGGGGTTCCCAGGAACCCCACCCCTTTCTTCACAGCTTAGGCCTGGCCGTCGAGAGTAATAGATTTCCAAAAAAAAGAACTGGGTAAATGGTTTAAAAAAAATTAATTTAGCAACTGCTACTGCCCCAGCGGTTGTAGCTACACCTCCATACCCAAACCCCACATATGTATCATCATCCCCACAATTCACACAAATATGCATGCACAAGCACAATTCCAAACTAGAAATATATAATATATTACATTCACAATTTAAAACCACAAAACACAAGTTCAACCAAAATTATGTAATATATCACACATGTTTACCACAATTAAACCAAAACACAAGTTCACTCTACCACTCAAGGGAAGGGCGGCGGGTTATAGTGAAACAAACGCGACACTAGGTCCATCGGCTGGCTCCTAGACCCGTCATCTTCGTCTTGGGCATCGTCGCAACGAGCCGAAGCTGGAGCCGCCGATCTTAAACCAGTATGCAGAGGAGAGGGCAGGCGACCCCCGTAACCGCTCGACGAGGCCTACACAATCGCGACGCATTAATTAAAGACTTGTAGATTTGAAAGAAAGGAAATGAGGCGGTGGTAGTATCTTACCCGCACCAAGTCTCACCGCTGCCTCCAACGCAGGAGCCTAACGTTGAACTCCTCACGCTCCCGCTGCCGGTCCTCCTCCGCAGACCTGAGGCTAGCTTGGAACACCTCCATCATCTATTGGCGCTCCCTCCTCTCCGGCTCCCTTTCCTCCTCCCTCTGCTTCCTCTCCTGCTCCCTGTCCATAAGGACGCAGGCCCCGAACTCGAGCGGACTCTCAGTGGCGCTCTGAGAGGCTTGAACCTCGGGTATGTAAGCCTCGGACCTACAATTAAGGACCATGGTTAGTTCGCAAAATCAACGCTTTCAAAGAAATGACATGCCAGATAGTAATTAGCTCACCTAAGGTGGTCCCCTCTGATCGCCAGCCTCCCATGCGCTTTGCCCCCTATGTGCTAGTGGATCACTACTAGGTCGAGGAGGGCGTCCCCCTAGAAGCTGTCCGGGCCGTGCACCTGAGTGTAGGCCTCCCGGTAGCGATCCTGCGTTTTTTTTAGTTAGACTAAGTAAAATTACAAATCTGTTAAGGGTAAAAGTTTTAGTTAGCACTTACCATTTTCTGTTGCGCGAGGGGGTCCATCACGAGCTGGGTCCAAGCCTGGCCTTCGGTGTGTGGGCTCGCCTCCACAACTCAAACATGCGGGGGCGGGACCTTGTATTTAGCGTCCGCAATAAGGGAAAGACAAGTTAGGCAAGAAAAGAAAAGGTAAATAAAAAATTAGAGCTTACTAGCTTCTTGGCTAGCTGAGGAATGGACCACTTTCCCGTGCTTTTCTTGTAATCCTTGGAGGCTCGGTTATGCTTGGCCTTCGCGGACTTGTCCTAGAACTCCTGGCTGGCTCACTTCTCGCCAAGAGCCCTCCATGCCTCCGGGGTGGTTCGTGGCCCACTCAGGAGGCACCCTCGTAGTTGTCCGCTTCGAGGTAGATCCCACGGGCCTCGAAGGTGGTAATCCACTCACTGTGCTCTCTCTCCTGAAATGTACAAACAGTTCATTGTTGTAGAAATAGTAAATACCATTTTATAAGAATTGTAGGGATGGTTGCTAACCTATGGTACTCCTCAAACGCCGTGACACGAGCGCCGGACATCAGGTCCTGGACTTTCTGCATCGTGTTCCTATCTAGGACGGGGTCGAACTCCACCTCCGTCAACCCTGGCTGGGGACGGTACCTGAGCTGAAATTTTACAAACCAAGGAGATTAGCATCAAGATCACAAATTCAGAAAGTAAAGTTAGTTAGACAGACTTATCTAAAACTCCCGAACGCACTAGGCGGCGGCGGTTGAGTCCCTAGATGCTGCATTGGATTGAAGAAGCTGGGGACATATATCCTTTCGAGCTTACAAACAAGCACAACTATATCATCCTCGACTTGTGCCATCTTCCCCTTCTTGATCTCTTTAGCGCACAATTTCCTATAGAAGAAACTAAGCTCTACAAGGGTTCTCCAGACGTCTTTGGGGACGTACCTAGGAAACACGATGGGAAGCAGGTCCCTCATGAAGATGCCATAGTCGTGGTTATTCATGCCATGTATCTTTCCTTGAGGAATACTCAGCCACGACCAAAGCTTGACGCATACCCGTCGGGGAATTTAAGCTTATCTTCGAACCATATTAGAACATTTGTCCTTTGTGCTCTAGTGAGATAGTATGGGACCTTTGACTTCTTCGTCCGTCCTGCTATTAGGTTCATTGACGGTCGACTGCATATCATCGCACAGTTGAGACCGACTTTGAGATTGTGTTTCAAGGTTTGTGCCAAATATGGCTTTTGCAACATTTTCCCCTGGTGCAACGCTGTCAGGGTGCCATTCCTGGCACCCCCAACACTTATGTTATGCACCGGAGAATCATATAGGGTCATGCCATCGAAATTTTACCACGGAAACCACAGGTACCACAACGTATCGTAACCAAACCGACATTCGCAAACTGTCCACTAGGATGCCAATCAAGGTAGTCCACTGGACAATTCGAGAACGCTTTCCACTTTTTATAATGGAACCGGATGAATCACTGTCTTAAATCCTTATGGGCTGTGACGTTCCCGAACGAGTGACGTACGGCTAAGTGACATTTTTTATCAATTTTTAACAATTTGTAGCTATTTATACTAATTCTAATATTACCAATTAATATTAATTTTGAGCAAATTTTTAATAATTTCTACTAATTTCAAATTATTACAATTTCTACTAATTTCTAGCAAATTTTAATAATTTCTACTAATTTCTACCTTTTTCTATTATTTTATATTGACTAATCCTAATATCAATACTAATTGCAATCCTAATCCTAAGTCTCAACTGTATGCCGGCCGTCAAGGCTAACACGTATATTTAAAAAAAAAATTGAGAAATTACAGCGCAAGGCGCAAGGTGGTTGGAACTACTGGGCAGGGGGGAATGGCCTGGCGGACGGGACCAGGGTGGATGGGTAGGGTAGTCTTGGGAGGCGGTCTTGTGAGCGACACCGAGCGTGGCCCGGCACAAAGGGGACAACGGGGCAGGCAGATCGGCCGGGCGGCAGTGGGGATGGCGGTGGCTGTGGGGACGGGCTAGGCGCTGGGGGCGACGCCAGTGGGGACGGTGCAAGAGGTGGCGGCGTCGGGGGAAGGGGGCGACGGTGTGATATAGGGGCTCGGGACTTGGAAAATGCCCAAGTCTTGAACCCTTGCGGGTTCAAATGCACCTGCCTCTCTTGACGGCCACCATTAAGCCATCGAGGGAGGCCTCCCTTGGGAACAGTAACTGCTAGTTTCTCTCGACAGCCACCATTATGCCGTCGAGAAAGGCCTCCCTAGGGCACGGCCACGGCCAACCTCTCTCGATGGCCCCACTGATGACGTCACGAGAGGCTACCCTCGGGCTAGGGCAACCGCCAACCTCTCTCGACAGCCCAACTTATATCGTCAAGAGAGGCCTCCCTAGGGCACGACCCACCTCTCTCGACGACCCCACCTACGCCGTCGAGAGAGGCCTCCCTAGGGCACGGCCTCGGCAAACCTCTCTCGACGGCCCCACTAACGTCGTCGAGAGAGGCCTCCCTTGGGCATGGCCACCGCCCACCTCTCTCAACGGCCCCACTAAAGCCGTCGAGAGAGGCCTCTTTGTTCTCCCGAGGGTTTCTTGGGCCCTAGTCGTCAAGACACATCTGTCTCGATGGATGCCATTGACAACCGTCAAGATAGGCCTATCTTTCTGCATGTCTCGACGGTTCCGAAGGAAGCCGTTGAGACAGATCTTTGACTTGACGGCCCCTCTTTCTTAGGCAAATGGTGGTCAACCCCGGCTCTTTTAATTTTTGTAAAAAATTGTACTGATGGTTTTGACCATAACTTTCGATTATATTGCTCCATATGCGACTTAGCATGCTCAACAAAAGTTTGAAAAAAACATTTCGAGCTACAGGTTTCCATGTAATCGCCCTAATCAAGCAACCGATACGCTTTAGTGTATAGAGATATTTAGAGATAATTATCGGTAACTTTGCTGGTTCTATCCCACCGCGCACTATACATCGGATCAAAATCTATGCGGTGACGTGTTCGATACTTTTATTTTTCTATAAATTTTGAACAATCCAAACATTTATTGTTAATGTAAAACCATTTCCATCATTATATAATACATTTAAATTAGTTTTTTGTACTCACGGCTCGAAAAAATTTATAAATTGATTGCAAACTATAAAAACTAATTTCATAAACCTTGCAATGTCAAATTTCATGATTGTAATTCATATTACCATATGTATGCATTTGGTAAAATTTACAAAAAATAAAAAACCATATACTCTCGACGACATATCGAAAGTCGTCAAGAGAAATGGAGGTACTTGATGACTTATGGCCGGCCGTCAAGAGAGATCCCTAGCGAGCCATCCGTCCAGCCCAAATTTCATTTTCGCGCTAACGGTAAGCCGTCGAGAGAGGTTAACGCCGTCTCTATGGGCTGTCACCCATGAGCTATCACTAAGCCACTCTCGACGGCTTGAGTGACAATCGTCGAAAGAGATAGATGTACTCGACGGTTAGACCTTGGCTGTCGAGAGTGATTATCACTCTCGACGGTGGTGTCTTGGCCGTCGAGAGAGCTTGGTGGGGTCGGTTTTCCGCAGATTCCTATAGTGATGGGCCTAGCCACCAACACCAAGGGCCATACGTTAATTACTTCCTATCCCTGAGCACGCTAAGCCCAAAACACAGCACTAGTACAGGTAAATGGCGATATTCTACAAATTTTTAAAAATTCATACGACATCCAAATGCAACGAAACAAAAAAATGAAAACGTGTGTTGATGGTGAGACGGTACAAAAAGTTTTATAAATTTCAAATAATTTTAAAGGAATAATAGATAGGAGTGAGAAGATAGGCATTGAGATTTAGTCATCCTAGTTGGAGATGTGTTGAATGTAGATAGGAAATCTTTTGGTAGGAGTACATAAAAATGGATATAGGTATTGAGATTAGGCATCATTGCTGCTTGCTAGAGATGGCCACGCTGAGTCGAATCCCTTCTGTGCTTTACCTGTACTAGTCCCTGAATCAAGTAGCTAGTACACACAGATTCTAGATCTTTGCATCATTGCCATTGCAGTCCAAACAAGTATTACATCCGAGTGCGCTACATGGCGTTAAATCAGAGTACAAAATTCAGGCACGCAGGCCTTACACAGCGAAAGTCTTAAAGTATCCCATAACTCCAAATGGAAGAAGCAAAACGCAACACAAAATGATCCCACAGGCAAGGCTGAAGGATGGTGATCCTAGACGTCGGAATAGTCTTCATCTTGAATTCCTTCAGCGAAGTCTTCATCCTGGTATATCTCTTCTTCGGGAAAGGGTGAGTATACTTTATACTTAACGAGCAAGGCAGACTAAATGTAACTAAGGTTTACAAGAAAAGGGTAGGGTTCTTTTGCATAAAGCCAGTTTTGCAAGTTTTACCTAGGGTTTTATAAAATTATTTGAAATGTGTTGAGGAAAACAAATAGTTGAATTATTTTCTTTGAAATTCCAGCCTCAACCGGTTTTTGCCCAACCTGGCTACTCACGAACCTGGCTACTCACGGCATCCACCGTGCAAACACCCTCATTGCTCATAGCACCTACTATGAGGAGAAGAACCAAAACACATGACTGCAATCGTGGTTTTCTTTAAAACATCATTTTGAAAACAAATACAGAAGAAGTACCAAAGAGGTAGCTCCCCGTCGTCCGCCCTTGACTGTGGGCACAACTGTCATGACAATTTTACACTCTGCAGGGATGGCATGCTTTACCCTCGAGAGGTGGTTTTCCTATGAATCACCCAAAGGAAAAGAGCACCACAAGACCTTTCTCCAACATTCCCCAAGTTAGGACATTCCCGCTAAGGTTTCCACTACAATGCCCCTCTTGCGTCTGCAGAACAGCACCAACTGTCTACTCCACCGACTGGAATGCCAAAACTAAGAGTCCAAAGGGTACTCAACCAGGGCCCACCCATACAAGTACTTGATGGTCGCACCGTTGTACTTAGCTCGTCTACCTCCTGGAATCGGTCCTTAGGGATCAGGGTGGTTCCCACACTGGACTCGAATCTCTTGCTTGTTGCACCCACCTTGCAACCATCCACCCTAATTAGGTTTTTGCAAAACATTTTTCCCTCCCCGATAGCATCCACTATCAAATAACCCATTTGCAAACATGACAGCACCAATTGTCCTTTTAAAATCCATAGTTTAAACAAGCATTTCATAATGGCAATTATCCAATACGGACAATAATTCAACAATAAGCATTTCTAAGCATGTGCAAAACCTAATTCAAGGGTGATGTCCAATATTAACAATTTTAATAACCCTAGGGCATCAAGAAATGTTTTAACAGAGTAAATTATTAATTGGGTGTTATCTAAGCAACAAGGTAATTAGCTTTTTTTAGTTTTAATATAACATGTAGTTTGGAAATTTCTAGAAATTATATTTCAAATCATAGGGGTACAATGTTCAGCACTTGTCTTAATCAGCACAACCCTGAAGAACCTCCGTGAGGTTGATCTCAATGCTAACGACGCTAGAACCTAACAAACAAATTAACAAAAAAAACACAAATACCCAAAATTAAAACATGAAATGACATGCATGCTCATGATTATGAAAAATTAATTCAAAAGGTAAAGTTTATTTCTCTGGTCAACAAATATTTATTTGCAATTTTATTGAAACCAAAATTATCTAAATAACCATTTAAAGACATTTTATCAATATATTAATTAAGCAGAAAATTGAATGTTCTCAAATATTTATGAAATTTACAGAATGGTAGAAAATATTTTTATAAGCATTATGAAATTTATTTTGGAATTTTTGGGATTATAGAATTAAAGATATAAAATAACAAAATTGATTTATTAGGAAAAATAGGAAAAGGATTGGGGCTCGGTCGATGGGCTCGGCCCATCTTCAGGCGGCCTAACCGGCGCCAGCGCTAGCACACACGCGCGGACGCTCATGGCCTAGGCGGTGGCTATAGCGGCCCACGACGCAGCAGCGGTCCACGGCACGGCGGCCCAACTAGCTCAGCCCAGAAAGAGGCGAACCCGACAGGTGGGGCCTACCTGTCGGTGGTTCAAAACAGGGGAACGCGGTGGCGGCGCTCGGGCGTGGCGGTGAGGGCGAACGCCAGTGCGGCGGCATTGGCCGAGGGTGGGGAAAGAGAGAGGAAGGCACGATGATCCCAGGGACGGGGTCAGCGCGTGAGGAGATGGACGGTGGCGGGGGTGACTGCGCCCGAGGCGGCGGAACACGGCGGCGTGCGGCGGCCCGGCCGAACGGTCGCAAGGGAGGGACAGCGGTAGGGTTTAGGGGCAAGGCGGTGGCATAGTGATGCCGAAGGAGACGGTCCCAAGGAAAGGCAACGGGCGGTGCGGCTCAGCGACATTGACGGCCATGGAGAAGAAGGGGCGCACGGTAGTAGCACTCCCCGGTGAGGAATCGGCAAAATTGGCAGAGGGGAACGACTCCTCTAGCTAAGGCGATGCTAAAGAAGGAAGAAGGAAGGGGAATTACTGAGCGTCGAAGCCGGATTGGAGCAGAGGCAGTGGTGGCGCCGGTGATGGAGACTACGGCTCGGCGACGAAATTCGGCGACCTCGACGTCCAATCCCTGGATACGAAGCCAAAAAGGGTCACCCAGAGGACATCCCCGAACGTCTTCAAAGGAGATGGCCAACAATGCCTTACCCGAGCCGATTCGAGGGAAGAGTGAAAGGGGAAGAAAGAGCTCAGTTGGGTGGTTTTAGAGAGAGAGCCAGGGAGATGAGGGGATGGGTTAGTGGCGAAAATTACCACTATAAGTGGTAACTTAAGTCATTAGGGGATTGATGACAACTTGGGTTGAGTCGAAGAAGTTAGGGGGATTTAGGGAGTTTCTGCGTGATACAGAGAGAAGACAGAGAGAGGGAGAGAGAAGACAGAGAGATAGAGAGAATAGAGAGTGGCAGGGGAGATGACAAGTGGGTCCAAGAAAGATGAAGAGGAAAATGGAGTAAGAAAAAGTTTAAAATTCTTGACTTTCTCTTTTGAAAATAAAACTCAAATATAATTTTATTTTCTCTTTTCAAAATTAAACATTTAAGTTTAATTGTTTTATAAGATATTTTAAAAAACTCAATTATTCTTCAAGTTTGAATTTTTAAACAAGTAACATACTTATTTTGTTGAAAATCATTAACTTAAAAAATTTTAATGCAACGCAATGCAATGCAATGCATGATGCTGATGAGTATTTGGTTTTTGAAAATGAGGATGTTACACTTACACATGTGTACTCCTATTCCGCCTGGGCGCTTACCAACGTCCACTCCTATTCCGCCTAGGCCATTGATCGATCCGCCTTCACCTCACCCCTAATTGAGTCATCGTGATGCCTTCCCTATTTTGCCAACCGGTATTTTCGCACAAATTTTACATTAGATTTTAGGGCAAATCGATAATTTCGTGTAAGTTTTACATTAGATTTTAGCCTAGGATTTAGCAAGATCCTGGATCCGCCACTGCACGCACTGCTGTACAGATAGTCAAATTTTGCCATTGCATGTACAATCGATTTGCTCTTATTGTCATGGCCGTCGTGCTTGATCAATTGATTCAACTTGATCCCAGATAAATACTGTCCAGTCAACCAGGGTACTCGATCCATACTCATGCAAAACAGGCAAGGAAAATTGAAGAACATCCATTCCATCACCAAGACATGCATCAATGGCCTCTTATGTAGCACCCTCCTAATTGGTCACTCCCTCGTGGAGTTATGCAGCAGGCATCTCAGCTCCCTACAAGATTTTATCGGATTGGATTAATTCTCCTTCTATAACCCCTTCATTGGCACTATATAAAAAGACATGAAGTTGATGCATCAATCTAGCTAGCCCCTTTCACTAACTAGCGCTAATATGCTATGAATGAGAGAAACAACTGGACACCATTGAGAATCCGAACATGCTTCGACAACTTTTTGTGTGCCCTAGCAAGCAGTGATCAACATTAAGGAGCAAGCTTGTTAAAGCAATAAAATATATACAATGCAATCGGGATCTGTGAGAAGATATATACCCACAAACACCGGACACATTTATCCGAGAAGCAACCACATTGATACATTATCAGACCAGAGCTAACCAATGGATCAAGAAGTTGACGCGTATTGCATCTGCAAACATCATATGTATGAACAATCAAGGAACCAAAGAGCATCACGATAACCAAAATAGGAGACGCACAACCCAGAGTTACACGCGCATTAGGAGTTGACCAAAGAGAGACGCACACGCACGTGCAAAGCAATCAAAGCTATGTCAAGGTAGGAGTATGTTTAATCTATTTCCCCCCTCCTTTCTTCCAGTCTCCCAAATTCTCTCAAGACAACCGACACAAGCTAACATATACAACCAACACCAACCAACCAAGAGGAATTGTGTGTTTGGTTTGGATCCAAATTTTCCCCAAAAGTTTAGGGTAAAAATTCTCATATTAACCAGAAAAATGTACCTTCAACTATAATGGATCCATATCATAATTAACAATTGGAGATAAGCAAATATACCATCAATTATAATAGGTTTATATTGTAACGGCTTACATCTAACAAGATTACGATGAACTGTATTAGAGTTTACTACACCCAATACGACATGACTACATAAGCATCGGTCCTGCCCTCTCCGTCTTTGTGAGAGAACGTGGCTCTCCCTAAGAGGGTAGAAATGCTTGCTGTGATCAGAGAAAAAAAGAGAAAAACATATACCATATATAGTGGACTCAAAATAAGAAAATCTACATCATCGATTGTAGTCAGTAATGGTATAGATGTACCAAGATTAGAATTATTATTGGATATTTTGGATTAGACATTAATTATATTCAACTTTATTGTATGTCCAATACGACTATGTGTACAAAACAAGTTAAGTTGTACTAAATTTGTGACATGGACTATATTAAGAGCACGTTTGGTTGCTTGCCATAATATGCCACAACTTAGTTAGCTACACTTCATTTTCTTAGCCTATTGTTTGGTTTGATGCCATATCTTAGATATACCATAAAATCTTAGCATCATGTTCCACTTGTCATAGACACAATTCATTGTCATATTATGCCACATATGTGGCCAACAATTTTGGAGCCACACAAATTGGGATTGCTACACTTTGGCATAAAATATTTGGTAATCTATGGCTAGCAATCAAATCAAAGATGTCCTAAACCTTACTATGGTTAGTACTTATATCCTCAAAAAATCTCTTAAATTTTGATACAATATAGCTGTACAAATGCATGGAACACCCTGCTATTTGAATTTAATCCACCATAAAATGCTGACTCAACGTGGCAGTGCCGCAAGAAGCTAAACGCGGTGTTCAGAGAGGAGCTCGTGAGGAGGAAGAAGGCGGCAGCAGCAAGGGACGAGGCTGAGCAAGACGACCTGATGAGCAGGCTGATGCGAGTGGAGGACGAGCAGGGGAGGCAGCTCTGCGACGACGAGGTGGTCGACAACATGGTGACGCTCGTGCTCGGAGGCTACGAGACCACCGCGGCCGCCATGACGTGGGCCGTCTACCACCTGGCCAAATCGCCGGACGCCCTTGCCAAGCTACGGGTAATCAACCATGCTACCTCCTGGCTCCTAGCTCTTCTTCTTCTTCTTCGATGAGCGATGCATGCACATGCGCTGCAGGAGGAGAACGCGGCGATCAGGAGAGAGCGGAGCGGGGAGGAGGTTTTGCAGAACGACGACATCCCCAAGCTGAAGTACACGGCGAAGGTGGTCGAGGAAACCCTTCGCCTGGCCAACATCTCCGCCATGGTCTTCCGCGTGGCGCGCAGGGACGTCCAGTTCGGAGGTAACCCACTGACCGACTCGTAACTCGTAAGCTCAACTGCTCAATGGAGACGACGATGCATGAGTCGACGGTGACGACGACGCAACAACATCTGCAGGCTACACGATCCCGGAAGGGTGGAAGGTGGTGGTGTGGCTGCGCTCCCTGCACACCGACGCCCAACACTACCACCACCCGCTCGCCTTCAACCCCGACAGATGGGATGTGAGTCAGGCACCTTGAGTGAGAAATTGGTGTGTTCATCTCTCTCCGGATTGATCGATCGCATCCATGGACGATGCAGAAACCGGCGAGGCCAGGCACGTTCCAGGTGTTCGGAGGCGGCCACAGGATCTGCGCGGGCAACATGCTGGCCAGGCTGCAGCTCACCGTCATGCTGCACCACCTCTCCATTGGCTACAGGTAGGCACTGCCGCTGCTGCTACTCGTTACTGATCGTCTATCGATCTGCTCAGTCCTCTTCTTCATTGTTTGCGTTGCATTCAGATGGGAGTTGCTGAATCCTGATGCAGACATCGTGTACCATCCGATCCCAAGGCCCAGCGATGGGGCTGCCATCTCCTTCACTAGGCTTTAACTTCCTTTTTCCCCAAGTACCTACCTGCCTGTAAATTTTATTTTACCGAGATTGATAATCCAGTGATCATGGACTTCTGTTGTTGCAGAGTGATGCAGAGTCTGCTCTGGTCTTGCAAAAGTTGCTTGCTTTGGTCTGGTCTTGCGAAAGTTGCTTGCTTTATCACTGTATTTAATCAGATTTTTTTTAATCCCAGAGATTTATAGATGATGTGTGTGCTGATATCATACCTGATTCCAAAGAATCAGTGCATCCTAATTAGCTCTATATCTATCCATCTATATGCGCGTATTGATGCTGCATGCTATCATGGCTATGTATTGCGCTGCGGGCAAATGGCGTATCAGCGTCTACACCGGCGCTGCATTCACCTTCAGGCCGTCGTTTCCGTCCAACTCCACGTCGCCGTCGCCGGCGTCGGCGTCCGTCTTCTTGAACCTGTACCAGCGCGCGCACAGGACGAAGTACACCAGGTTGACCGCGGCCAGGGCGGCGACTAGCAGGTAGAAGAGGTCGATGCGGCCCTGGTTGAGGTCCTGCGCCAGCCAGTCCGGCTTGCCTGCGCGGCCGCGCGTGGCCCGGTGCACGGCGGTGATCAAGAACCCGCTGGCGTAGCTCCCCAGCGAGAGGCCCAGGAAGAAAATGGCCCCCGCCACGCTGCGCATGTTCTCCGGGAACTGCTTGTAGTAGAACTCGATCTGCCCGATTGCCGCGAACGCCTCCGACATGCCGGCCAGCAGCTGCTGCGGCACCAGCCAGAAGCAGGACATGCGGTCCCCGACCCTGAGCCGCCGCCGCTCCACCGCCGCGGACACCAGCATCGTCGCGATGCACAGCGCCAGCCCTATGCCGATGCGCTGGAGCAGACTGATCCCGCCCTCGCGCCGCGTCACACGCCGCACCGCCGGCACCACCAGGCTATCGTACACCGGGATCCACACCGTGAGCGCCAGCATCTGGAACACCACGAAGGAGCCCGCCGGGACCTGGAACCCCGACCGGCCGATGCGGCGGTCGGTCTGCATGGCCTGCAGCACGATGTAGGTGCCCAGCTGGGAGAGCACCACGAAGTAGACGATCCCCGACGACCACACCGGGATGATGCGCGCCAGGCACTTCACCTCCTCCACCTGCTGCAGCGTGCAGAGGCGCCACGGGTTGGCCGGCGTCTTCCCGTCGGGGCCGAGTTTGTCCTCGGGGGTGAGCACGGCGGCCTTGTCGAGGCAGCGGAACTGGTCCGAGTAGGCGATCTTGGAGACGAGCTTGCTCCGGTGCGGCGGATCGAAGAGGCCGGCGGGCGCAGTGCCGGGCAGGCGGAGGCGGCGCTTGCGGGCGGCGGCGACGAAGACCTGCGCGAAGCTGGTGAAGGGGCTACCCTCGGGGCGGACGCGGACGTAGAGGCGAGTGCCCATGAAGAAGAGGGCGCAGGAGAGGCCCATGAGCGCGGCGGGGAGGGCGAGGCCGATCGCCCAGTTAACGTTGCTCTGGAGGTAGATGATGAGGGTGGCGGAGATCATCATGGCGATGGTGAAGGTGAAGTAGTACCAGTTGAAGAAGCTGGCGATGCCGCGGCGACCGGAAGGGGTGCGCGGGTCGAACTGGTCGGCGCCGAAGGCGAGGTTGCAGGGGCGGATGCCGCCGGCGCCGAGGATGATGAAGAAGAAGGAGGCGAAGAGCGCGGACAGCTGCCAGGGTGATGGGCCTTTGCAGTACTTGGTGGCGCCGGCGCCGGTGCTGCACGGCGGAGGGTGGAGGGAGTGGAGGGCGGCGGTGAGTGTGAGGATGAGCATGCCGACGAAGGAGGAGATGGAGGCGGCGGCGAGGGTGGTGTAGCGGCCGAGGTAGGTGTCGGAGAGGAAGGCGCCGAGGACGGGGGTGAGGTTGCTGGTGCCGTTGAAGAAGTTGATGAGGGTGGTGGCGTTGACGCTCTTCATGTGGTACACCGTCGTCAGGTACACCAGCAGGTTCGACAGCGTCCCGATCGTCCCCAGCTTCTCGAACGTCTCGTTGCCTGCAGTGCACCACCACCACGTACCATTGACGCCATGCATTCATCCATGCTTCTCACTCAGTTAATTTCTTGCTGCTGATGATTTTGCTCATTTTGAAATAATGATACTACACATACAATTCATCAAATTTGATTGATCACTATTCAAATCCAAACGAAGGGAAGAAGCAGGAGCTAGTGGTAGCTGTGAAAAAGATGATGGGCGCTGCGATCATGTCTTGTCTGATGAGCACGCATCATCACTACACCAGCTCACTCATCCACTGCTTCTTGTCCTGTGACCAGTGACCACCGCCCAACAGTACTAGCTAGCTCCATCTGACTGGCGCACACACATACTGAGATCGACTCAGGAAGTACGACTAAAAACCAGTGATTAAGCTGTAGCTGCTATTGCGTGTTTTGCAAATTGCAAATTCAGGAGGACAGAACAGTGATAATTTATATCCTGTCAATGATATATGTTGATTGGTTGTACTAGCTAGAGAGAAAAAAAGGGTCTTGGAAAAAGAGAGAAGAAAAGATGATAGCAATAGATAAGCTAGCTAATAACTTGTGAATCGATCGATCAGATCAAAGTCTATGCTCCTATACGGTGCGGGCGTGCGGTATGGTTGAACGATAGGATTAATAAAGCTGGGGCAACACTAGCACCAAGTACACGCCAATAAACTAGCGTCGGTACGGCTGCTAGGCTTCGAGAGTTTTGAGAAAAAAAGTGGTTTTTAAAAACGAGATCTCTTGTTGTTCACCTTTTGTGGCTTTTACTTACACAAAAAGCCAACAGCTAGCTTGGCTGCCATGCACCCGTTTCTCTTCTCAACTATTTTTTTTTTCCTTGAAAGAGTTTCTTTCCTGAATTTCAGATGGACTAAAGAAGCTAGCCATGCATCTCATCTTTGTTGTATATTGTAGCTAGAAAACTGAGATGCATGGCATATATAATCTAGAGATGGATGAACTCAAGTAATCAACCTGGAATCTCGTCCATGGATGAATCAGTAGAATATCGATCAGCTTGGACGACGATCCTAGCTACCTCACACATGCATGCATGCATGACTAAGACAGAAAGCCAAGTTCTAAAATGAGACGAGAGAGAGAGAGAGAGATATGGTGGCTACCTATGACGTATGGCATGGCCTTCCATCCGCGGTACTCGACGACGGGCTCGCCGGCGTCGGCCGCCTCGGCGGGGTCGCCCAGCTTGTCGCTCGACTGCTTCTTCATCCTCTCTGCGCCGGCGTCCACAGCGGCCGCGGCCATCGACGATCTCCTTCTCTTGACACTGCCGCACACACACAAGCTGGTGTATTCCTATAGGTGGCTACGCCGGCATGAGGGAGGCTCGCTGCAGGAAGGAGAGAAGCGAGGTCGGCCGTATAAATAAAGAAGCTGCTGCTACTGCTGCTGCTACAGCATGTGTGATTGGGAGATGGAGACGTTCGTACAAGAACAAATTAAGTTTCTCTACCTCTTGTGCTTGTCTTGATCTGTATCCTTGCTAGCTCATACTATTATGTAGCGAAAGCAACAGCAAATAATTGAGGAGAGCTAGGCTGCCTGCATTAGGCAGCTTACTAGCGATCAATCAAGATGCATCCTAGTTCACAAACAAAGCATGCATATATGTATGCGTAGGCATTATATATGCATGCAGCTGTTAGCTAGCTAGCGGGGATCTGCATGTTAGTGAATGCTAATCTTCACAAATGCATGCATGTAGGTCGTCACTAATTACTAATCAGCGAGATGATCCACTTAGTCATGCCACGTACGTATATATCCTAGTTGGTTATAATTAGTTGATTAAGTAGGAGTGCATTCTTCGCCGCGCTCGATATGATATCGGAGAAGTAATTAATTATCCAAGTATAGGAGTAGTGTAGTAGCAGCAAGGTTGCAGCGATGTGAAGTTGGCCGGGTCTTCGATCAATCGGGATTGTTAATTTGCATGTGCATGAAGAATCGGCTAGCTGGCCAGAAGATGCTCGATGTAGGACCGGTGACGTGCATGCCACCTTGCATGATTCCATTCCACTGTTAATTGCACTAGCTAGCTAGTACTACTTCATGTCCTCTCCCAGCTCCCAAATGAATCACTCTAGAACGAATTGGTCCACTATATGCATGCATGTCCTGCCTGCACAAAATTTCTAGATATATGTTAATTAAAAAAAGTCTAGTTTACTGAAAAACCAAGTATTATGTCCCTATGATCGAAATAATAGTGGACGAACGTGAAAATCCACATAGATATGGAGTTCTATGTGCTTTGGCCACAGTCTAATTTCATACTGAGATCCGTGCATGGCTCCTACCTCTCCACTCACACGATTTTGTGAAAAAGCCCCCTAAAAATTCCAAGTTCTTGTGCACGGTCCTTCTTCTTCCTCCTCCTCTCCCTCTCCTCCTATCTCCCCTCCAACCCAGCCCAGACCGATGGTCCCCGCGCCGCCCCACCATTGGCGACCACCGCCCTTGTGGCTGCGACCATGATGTCGGCTACTCAAGCTATCCCGGATTCGACACGGTGGTTCGGCACGACGGCTTGGCCCGGGGCACGTTGGGGTGGCTAGAACGGCCAGACACGTGGTCACAGCTGCGGGGGTGGTGTTTGTCGGCAATAGGGTGCCACGAGAGCAATCAATCAGGTTAGGAGCCGAGAAAGGAGGAAATCCGGGAGCCGAAGCCAACAACGTGGCAAGGCAGTGGCCGAGCCGGAGAGCAGCGAAGAGAGAAGAGGAGGGAGAGGAGGAGGAAGAAGGTCTTTGAGCAGCAATTCAAAGAATAGAAGGGGTCTTTTGCAAAGAACAGTGAGAGAGGAGGTGGGGGCAGTACACGGGTCTTGGCGTGAGATCAAACAGCGACTAGGGGTGTAAAATGGTTATGGATAATCCGTATTACCTGGTATTCATATTTGAAAAAGTGCTATTTGTATCTAACTTATCCGCATTTGAACATAAACACTATCCATATTCGAAAATATCAGTACTCAAAAAAATGTTATCCGTATTCGTATTATTAGTACTCGTATCTGGTATTGAAGCCTTGATTTGTACCAAGGATCGGATAAAAGTATCTAAGAAAGGTAATATCCAAATTTCTGTCTGTATTCGAGAGTATCCGTATTCATATTGGACAGTGTCCGTATTCGATCCATATTCATTAAAAAAATCGATACGGATATAGTAAAAACATTAACCGATCGGTTTACACTCCTAACGGCAACCAACGTGCATAGAACTCCATACAGTTGTGGGATTGAATTTCCCAATGCTGGAGTAGTTTTCAGTTCAGGGTAGAGTAGCCTACAGCGCACTAGATCAGGTCATCAACCGTGAAGTATACTTTTTTTCCTGTATATTACCAGTATTTCAATCTAGTATTAGTTCAACAGTACCACTATCAATCGAGCGGTTTGCTAGCTGGAAATCAGTGTTACGGCGGCTACATTTATATGCGTAAAAAAAAGAATAAAATGAGTACTGTAACTCCAGTCCATGCAATGCATGTCGGAAACGAAAATAAGACCAATAGAAAAATAAGTTAATCATACGGATTCAGGTCACAAACTCAACGTCAAAGTAAGCAGCGGTGAGTTTTTGGACTGACGCAGACGCGCGCAGCGTAGTGGCGGGAAGCGGCCGCAACGACCGTCAAAGGAATCTTGCGAGATTTAATTAATGTTTAGCTGATAATTACAGGGTGCCTGTTTGCGGTTTCAGATTTCACGTCAAGCTATCGGTGACTAGTGAGTAGTGAGTCGTCACCACATATCTCAGAATTGAGATCCATATGTGCACATGTATGTCTTATAAGGGGCGGACGTAGGGCGTATCCGGCACCCCTAAAATTTCGGGAAAATTGATGAAATATATAATTTTAAAAAGAAAATTGCACTGTGGTACAACAGTGACCAGTATTTGTGGGAAGGCCTCGCCGCGTGCGCCAGGCCACGTGGCGAACGCCACACCCGACGGCAATCGCCGACCCAGGTGGCGAACGCCACCTGACCTGGCGTTCCCGGCCGCCTTCGCCACGACACACGGCGGACGCGCTCCCGTCGCGTGCCAGCCCATGCACTGTCCCATGCACGTCCACGTGCCAGCCCATGCACGTCCACCACCTTCACCCGCCTGCCCGCCCATGCACGTCCGTCACCTTCACACACCAGCACTGACTGTCCAATTCTTGTTAGGTTTATTTCAATGTTTATAAAAATAAAAAAAATAATACGGTAGTATTAAAAAATGTACATTTATTTGAATTAGTTGGAAGCATTTATTCCCATAACACCATCGTTGTCGAAGTCAAAGAAGTTTGTAACCATTTCAGACATACAAGTATATGCAAGTGAGATATGAATTCAGACGTAAAGTCTTTAAGGGATTTGACCAATATGCAGGTACCATTTTTACTTAGAAAGCTGACATGACATACAGGGTGCGATAGTATGCATGGGTGGTTACCATGGACGGGTGAAAGGGTTGTGGCATTGGCATGAACACCAAGTAGCCGCACACGGAGCAGTCGCTTCCCACTCCGTGTCATAGTACACGGGGTAGGTCTCTTGCATGATGACTCTTCGATGTAGGACTTCAGCGTTGGGTGTGTCGGGGTAGTGACATCCGCATAGACATGTATGGTCCTGACATGATCGATTCGGCTGATAGTATTGGTCCAGCACTGGCTGGTTGTGCGATTGACGTGCCAGCATGGATTGCCTAAGAGGCCGGGGAGGCCGCGCGGACCTCTGCTGACCTACTGACTGCACCAACCCCCTCTAGCATCATCCACTCTAGCCCGCAAGCGATCGATTCTTGTGTGCAGGTATGTTATGTAGGTGTACGCTGTTACTGGGTATGGCCCATCTATCCACCGAGTCCAACCACCCGTGACATCTGGTAACTGGAAATAAGAGAACTGATAAGAAAATTGTATTCACGGTAGCATAGCGTAAATAGGAGGGAACTTACGTTGTAATCTGGGCATCGGTAGAACCTGCGACCAGTGAACCCCTCGTGCACGTGGTCAAACCACTGCACAACGACGGGGTTCCCACAGTCGCATGTCGGCCAATCGAAAACTGACGGAAAGTGACGATTATCCTTAATTAACTGTTTACTTTGACATGGCAGAATCTCCGTCGTTCATTTCGTCGGTGGAGCAGTGCACCGAAGATAATACCACAGGGCGGAGTAGTGCGGTGGCTTGAGTGCTAGGTGTCTAGGAATAAGGGCTGCCCAGCATTACCACCTTGGAATGCGGGCCGGCTGGCCGCATTAGTCACATGGGGTGGCGTTTGCGCACCGAACGCCATTTCATTTGGTGTTAGCGCACCGTAGCGCGCATGGGAGCACAGTTCGTGGCACAGGTGTCGGCCTCTCCGTCCGCCACGCGAGCTGGCGAAATCAGCTGGGAGCCGCCGCATGCACTTCATATGGCGTTCACCGCATCAGGTGGCGGTCGCTGCCTCACGTGGCAAATGCCGCTGCCCTCCATGCAAATAGTTCGAACTGTTGTACCGAACCGTAATTTTCTATTTTTAATTGTATTTTAGTTCAATTAATCCTAGAATTTCATGACATTAATTTAATATTGAATACCGGACACCCACATAATATATATAAAGCTTAGTGATTACTAATCAAACGTCTTTAGTAGTTTAGATGGTAAGGTCTTCACTCTTATAATGCAGTTGGCCTTGAGTTCAAATCCCTCCCAACATATTATTTTTCCATTTTCTTTTCCACTTTACTAATTTCCTTTTTTCCTTTTTAGTTTGCATCTCTTTTTCAGTTTGCTTCTTAGGTCTTGTACTTTTTTTTTCAAATATGGTTGTTGTACTTTAGGGGCAAACACTTTTATTTCAATTACTTTTTTAGTTTCCATCACTTTTTTCGATTTGCTTATTAGTTATTCTACTTTTTAAAAAAAATTGTTTGTTCTTGCACTCTAGGGGTAAACAATTTTTTTTTAATTCAAAGAGATTTGTTCCATTTCTTTTTTATTTTTCATCTTTTTCTGTTTTGCTTACTTCATGTACTTTAAATGGATAAACACCTTTTGTTTGCACTCTAAAACGTTAGTCGTGAAACCAACATGACAGCTGCAACATTTTTTACGGGCGCTATAAAATGCTAGTCGTGAAACCAACATGGCAACTACACGTCTTTTGTTAAGAGAGAGGAGCAACAAGTGGTATAAAACGGTTATGACGTCTTCAGGGGCATACCTAGTTATAAAATCCTGGATCCGCCACTGGACTCTTAGCCGCCCGATCGAACCATCCACTTATATACACGTGTACTGATGGCCGGTGACAAAAATCCTAATTAGCTGAAAGCTATGTATATATGATCTGTGAAATGTGAATCCCTCAACCTTTAACAAAAGAGCTTTTTTACGTTTCATCGACATAGTACCACCAGATATGAGATACCAAATCACATCTAACCGTTCATCTGTCATGAATAGGATTGGAATTTTACCAACGGCCGGTGGCAGCAACTGCACACGAGCGGGCAGAGACACTCGGAGGCAGAGTAGCACCGCGTGTGCCCACGCCGCCACAACGACGCGAGGGGTAGGAGGGAGGGGCGGTTCGTGTGGTGGTGGCGCTCAGATGCAGCTAGCGCAACAGTGCATGCGTATGTGCAGCTGTGGTGGTTCTCGAGGTCAACGCAACAAGGGCATGGGGATGTTGGAGGAGCTTGGACACTAGAGCGATGGCGGCACAGGAGAAATTGGACGCTAAGGCGACGGCGGCATAGGGCCTCGGGCGCTGAGACGGCGGCCTTGCTCGGGCGCAGAGGTGAAGGTGGCGCTGAGACGGCGGCACCGCTCGGGCGCAGAGGTGACGGTGGCGAGTCGAATGCGGCCTGCCAATGATGGGCATTAGCCAGTAGTTGTCGATGGGAGATGGGAGAGGATCGATAAGAAGAAGAAAAAATATACTTTTTACCCTTATGCAAGGAGGTACACAACGAGATAGAGAGAGAGGTAGTGGAGGGTACCACTAATCTGTAAATTGGATTTGGACTTATGGATGACTGAAATTAATTAGAAGTACTTTAAGATACCATGAGGTATGATATACGGTAGAAAAGCTCTGGACAAAAACAAGCTCTTGACAAAAAAAAACAAGCTGTCAGACCCTTTAAAAATCCGTAAGAGAAATCTTCACTTGGCCACACATCGATGCCTCAGCACTAAGACTAGTAAGCTAGGGTGCGTGGTGCAATAAGCAGTGAAGCTAGCCAATGTCCCAGACAGAGTTACAAGACTAGTAATTATCTCTCCCTCCCTCTCCGACTGACATGTGAATCCCTCTAATTTACCAAGAGGAAGAAGAGCCTTATAAATTTCCAAAGGAAAAATCTAATTCCATGTTGTGAGACACACGTCCCCATTATGCACCAGCATTACAAGCTAGACTTGTACGTGATTCGGGATCGGATCAGTGTGTGGTACTGGCATCGATCGAACGTGCAGCGCGCAGGAGACGGACGACGTCGCTGGCATGGCGGGCAGCAGCAACCTTTGACCTCGCGTCCAGCACGCGTGCATGTAAATGGCCGAGGGCATGAACACCTGTCTATCCTTTTCCTCTTGTCAGTAGCACGCACGGATGCATCGATCTATGATCTATGTTCTAGTGGCGGTGGAGATGTCGACTGAGCCTAGCTACTTGGCATTGCATTTGTTAGGAATAGCACTTGTATTGATCTGAGGTCAAAGGATCCGTATATGTATACAGTACAAGGGCAAAAGAGGAAATCCCAAATACAACAGGTAAGGGCCTAAATCTCATATATATACATATATCTAACATCCCCCTCAAACTCATGCTGGATTAACAATACTGAGTTTGGAGAGGTAAAAACTATGCTGTTGTCGAGTCCGTGCCTTCATGAAGAAGTCTGCTAGCTGAATCTCAGACGGCACATACTGAAGAGAGACAACCTACTCCTGAACCTGTGACTGCATATAGGAAGCATCAACACCAATATGCTTGGTGAGCTCATGCTTCACCGGATCACGGATAATACCAATAGCTCATGTGCTGTCAAACAAAAGAGGAGTCGGTGTAGTAACAGAAACACCAAAATCCTCAAGTAACCAACGCAACCAAGTAACCTCTACCGTCAAAAGAGCCATAGCACGCAACTCAGCCTTCGCACTCGATCGAGAAACTGCCTTCTGCTTTTTAGTCTTCCAAGCAATAAGAAAATCACCAAGGAAAACATAATATGCAGAAAGAGACTGGCGATCAGAAGGATCCCCAACCCAGGTAGCATCAGAATAAGCATGAAGCTGTAAAGTGTTGGAGCGAGAAAAGAAAAGATAACGGGAGATAGTGCCACGCAAATAAAGCAACACGCGAAGAAGATGACTATAGTGGAGCTTAGTAAGAGCATAGACAAACTGACTCAAGATATGAACAGCATAGGAGATATCAGGACGAGTGACACCAAGGTACACAAGACTACCAACGAGGTATCGATACCGAGTAGGATCCGAAAGAGATTCCTCATTGGCGGGTTGAAGCTGAAGATTAAGCTCCATGAGAGTCTCATCCGTCTCGTGGTTAGTAAGAGAGACCCGCTCAAGAAAATCCCCAATATACTTCTCTTAGAACAAGAAAATACCCTCTGGAGTGGAGGTAACCTCAATCCCAAGAAAATAATGAATAGGACCCAAATTAGATATACGAAACTGCTCATTAAGACGAGTCTTGACAAAATCAATGTAAGATGGATCATCACCAATAATGATCATGTCATCAACATAGAGCAAAAGGAGGGTGCGACCACGAGGCGATGTGTGAACAAAGAGCGCAGGATCATGATCACTAACAGAAAAGCCAGCAGCAGTGACTACGGAAGAAAACCGCTGAAACCATGCTCGAGGAGCTTATTTAAGCCCATACAGAGCACGACGAAGGCGAAGAACCATCCCATCAGAAACAAAATACCCCGGTGGAGGCCGCATGAAGACTTCTTCATGCAACTCCCCATTAAGAAAGGCATTCTGAACATCAAGCTGATAAATAGGCCATGCTTGAAAAGAGGCCACAACAAAAAGAGTCTTAATCATGGTCATGTGAGCCACAGGAGCATAGATCTCATCATAGTCAACACCATACTCCTGCTAAAAGCCATGAGCCATAAGGCGAACTTTGAAGCGCTCAAGAGAACCGTCAGAGCGAGCCTTAACCTTATAGACCCACTTGCAGGTGATGGGACGAGCGTGAGACAGAAGAGGCACAACCTCCCAAGTGACAGTACGTTCAGGGGTAGCAAGTTCCTTGGCCATCGCATGCTACCACTCGGGATGAACAATAGCATCACGGTAAGAGGCTGTTCTACAGGAACCGCACCAGCAAAGCCAAAACACTTAGTGGGTCGAATGGATCGACGATCACGAAGAGCATATCGAGGAGAGGTAGAAGTTGTCTCATCAGAAGAAGATGAGGTCGCAGGTGGTTCCTCAACTGGCTGAGTTCGACGAGTGTAGACAATAGGATAAGGAGAAGCAAAATGAGCTGGAATAGAGGGAGGAGACGATGAAGGAGACTCTAAGGAAGGAGGCGGCTCTGGAGAGGATGAAATAGAAAAGTGTATAGTAGAAATAGGAGTATCAGGAAAAGTCAAGAAAGACAAGGAATCAAGAATAGAAGTTAGAGAAGAAGGACGAGGATAGAAAGGACGAGACTCATTAAAGTTAACATCCCGAGAAATCCTCATCCGTCGACCAACAGGATCCCAACATCGATAACCCTTGTGCTCAGCACTATACCCAAAAAAAACACACTCAACCGAGTGAGCAGTTAGCTTAGTGCGTTCACGTGAAGCAAGAAGAACATAGCACACACATCCAAAAGAGCGAAGACTAGAATAGTCCGGTATGTGCCTGAGGAGACGCTCTATAGGAATACCACCCTGAAGGACAGAAGAAAGCTAAAAATTGATAAGATAGCAAGCAGCAGAAACAGCCTCAGCCCAGAAGTGAGGTGGAATAGAGGAGGAAATCATGAGCGCATGAGCAGTTTCAAGAAGGTGTCGATGTTTACGCTCAGTAACACCATTTTGAGCATGAGCACCAGGACAAGAGAACTGAGAGAGAGTGTCCTGCTCAGTGAGAAACTCGCGAAGAGCCCCGGGCAGGTATTCCCCTGCAGAATCAGCCCGAAAGACACGAATGGGAGAAACAAACTGAGTCTGAATCATGGTGGCAAAATTTTTATAGATAGACAAAACCTCACTACGATGGGATATAAAATATATCTAGGTGTGGCAAGAAAAATCATCTATAAAAATGATATAATATTTATGACCACCTTGTGAGACAAAAGGCGCTGGACCCAGACATCAGAATGAACAAGATCAAACGGACGAGCTGACATAGGCTCATTAGAAGAATAGGGGAGTTGCACCTGCTTGCCAAGGTTGCAACCCGCACAATCTAAAGAAGCATCACCGCATACGATCCTAACAGCACCACGCATTTAACTAAAGATGACATAAGCGAACCACAGAGATGTCCCAAACGATGATGCCACTGAGCAAAAGACGCTGTGGAGGAAGCAGCGGAGACGGAGAGACTGGCAGGAGCAGCGGAAGGAAGACAAAGCCAGTCAAACTCCCAAAGACGCTGCAAATCATGGCACCGGGGGCCAGTACCAACCAGAAGACCCGTGCAACAATCCTGAATAGAACAAGAATCAGTATCAAGAATCACACGACAGCCATGATCAGTGAGTTGGCCGACAGATATAAGCTGCATGGTTAGTTTAGAAACATGGGAAACTGTAGGAACGTAAAAAGAAGAAGACAGAAGAGTGCCTCATCCTATGACAGGAAGAGAGGTACCATCTGTCGTCTAAACAGTTAAAGGGGTAGTCAAAAGACTGATGGAAGTAAGACAGGTAGAATCAAATGTCATATGAAAAGAAGCACCTGAGTCAAGAATCAATGGTGATGTACCTGAAGTAGAGGAAGGCGGTTTTTCACTAGAAGACTGTAAAACAGAATCAGCAGAACCTGACGGTGAAGAGGCAGTCATGTGACGCAATAGCATTAAAATCTCAGTAGAAGGATCAGAGCTGTGCTGGGAGGAGTATGAATCTCTTGTAACTAGTGCTATAGTACTCTTGGTCGGCCGACGACGAACAATATCCTTCTTCTTCGGGTAACAAAACTGCTCCATGTGACCATCCTTATGACAATAGGCGCAGTGAAGGCCAGCCTTCGTCGTCACTCCAGAAGACGGCGGGGCTGGTGAAGTCGAAGAACGAGAAGCCGGAGGTGTCGAAGCAGGCGTCCAAAGAGCAAACACAGACGGAGAAGCCAGGAGGCCCGCACCACAAAGTCGAGTCTCCTTGGTACGAAGAGCAGCCAGAGCCTCCAATAAAGAGACACGAGGGTGACAAGCAAGAAGCTGAGCACGAATCTACTCAAACTCTGGCTGAAGACGCGTGACAAAGCCGTAGATGCGGCGAAGCTCCAAACGAGACGGTTGGCGCTGGCAACAAGCACAAGTCCCGCGGTCATGATCAGCATCCGCAGCATCAAGAGAGTCAAGCTGATGCCACACTGCAGAAAACTGAGCATACAGCTCATCCACCGTAGAGTCACCCTGCTGCAGTGACTGCTCATGTCACACAGCGGCAAGATACTGTGAGTCTCTAGTAAGCTCATAGCGATCACGAAGATGTGACCACATCAGCTATGCTGAGGCTAAAGAAACCACCTCCTCAGTTAGATGCACCTCCATGCTAGCAACCAAAATAGCAGAGGCACGAGGAAGCTCACCAGTAAGAAAATCCCACAGACGCTGACCACGTATGTGCAGGCGCATATGAAGAGATCAATTCTGATAATTGAGACCATAAAAAATCACCGGGCAATGAGGAACAGAGACGGTGCCCGACGACATTTTTTTCTCCTTCTTTTCTTTCTTTCTTTTTCTTTTTTTTGGGTACTAGTAGTACTAGAAGTACTAGTAGTACTAGCACTGCAGTACTAGAAGTACTGGTAGTACGAGCAACATAGCAGCCAGCTCAAAAGTAGAGGAAGAGCCGGTAAGCACGAAGTGACTAGGGCGACAGGCTCCAGCGACGGCGTCGATAGCAGTGGCAGCTGTGGCAACGGTGGCAGCCAATCCTCGTGACGGCGGTGGACGACGTGTCCCGATCTGTGGGACCAAGCGGCGGCTCACGGAGATGACGACGACGGCGGCCACCCGTGGAGAAGACCGGAGCGGCGACGGTGGCTGGAGGAGTGACACTGCGGCCCATGATGAGCACTGCGATGAAGAGCAGCGGCAGCGGACGACGCCCGACTTTCTGGATCCGGGTCGGCGACAGGAGAAGGCCGGCGGGGAAGAGCTGGCCAGAGCGACGGCGACGACGGATTCGGGGTGACAGCGGCGAGCGACGGCGACAACAGATGGATCCAGGCGGGCGACAGCAGGAGGCAGTGATGGCGTGCGGCGACGATGACGGATTCGGGCCGGCGACAACCGGAGATGCTCTAAGATGAGAGTGGCCCGATCCCAAACCGCACGGATCCAGCAACGGGAGCAACGACGCCCAAAGATGATGGTGCAACAACGGCCTCATAGGTGCAATGACGGTCGACGGCCAAAGATGATGATGGGAAGAGACAACGCAAGTGCAACACTGATGAGAAAAACTTAACCCTAATTTTACTCTGATACCATGTTAGGAATAGTACTTGTATTGATCTGGGGGCCAAAGGACCCGTATATATACATAGTATAGGGGCAAAAGAGGAAAACCTAAATACAACAGGTAAAGGCCTAAAACCCATATATATACATATATCTAACAGCATTTTCACTCGGTTCATCCATGTGCGTGCAGTGCATATCTCGCTAGCTATTCTCGATCGGTAACGACTGATGAGGCGATCGATCGAGTGTTCGTCCGTCGACATTGTTGCTAGCTTGCATGCTTATAATATTCCGGCCCCGTTATGATGTAGTCCATGTGGAATGGTCGTGGTGGAATAGTACGTACCATCATATGGATTGGTTGTGATGGAATAGTATCATCCTGCTAGTGTAGAGAGAGAGTTATACCAGTATATGTATATATAAAGGCAGATGAATCCAAACATAGCATCTGGGTCAACCCTTTTGAACAAAGCGAGGCCGAAACCCAAGAGTAGTGATATGCATGAGTACGTCCACCCCTTAAGTGGACTAAGCTCTATGAGCCACTACAAGAATCCAGTTTTAGGGCGAGTGTAAAAATAAATGACCGAGTGCACACTCGGTATAGATAATCCTACTCCGATGGCCCTCTCGTCTTACCTACCCTTCGGGACAAATAGGTCTAACCCGAGCGTGCTCTCGAAATATACCAAATCTATTCCAAGAGGGCACTCGACGTATGAGGGTTTTGTCCATGTAAGACACAATAATCCGATGGCACACTCGGCATAGGTTACCAGCTGCCAATTCAGCATGCCTATCCCGAGTGGCCACTCGGCGTAGATGCTCGCGTATACCGAGAGGGCACTCGGCAAAGGCTGGGCGTAGCTTTGCCGAAGGGGCCCTCGGCATCGTGATGGCCATTTGCCGAGAGGGCACTTGGCACATCTGCCGCTGTGTGGAGCCCCAGCCTTCGGTCAGTGATATGGACGGCGCGTGGGGCCCCACCCTATGCCGAGAGGCCACTCGGCCCAGCTGCCCTTGTGTGGAGCCTTTGCTCCGTGCCGTTGGGCGTGTGGGCCCCACCCTACACCAGCTGCCAGTGCCGAGAGGCCACTCGGCCCAGCTACCAGTGCCGGCCTTTGCCGAGAGGGCATTCGCAAAGATGGAGCCTTTGCGCCGTGCCGTCGGCCGCGTGGACCCCACCATTTCCGAGAGGCCACTCGGGCCAGCCGCCATTGCCGTTGGGTGCGTGGGGCCCCCACCCTTGCCCAAGAGGGCACTCGGCCCCGCTGGCGCGTGGGGACATCCTATCCCGAGAGGGCACTCGGCCCCGCTGGCATGTGGGCCCCCACCGTGTTCCGACAGGCCACTCAGCCCAGCCTTCGCGCAACACCGTTGTGCGCGTGGGCGGACTGGGAGCGTGGGGCCCTCATGTTTGCCGAGAGGGCACTCGGCGATATGGACGGCGCGTGGGGCCCCATCTTTGCCGAGAGGGCACTCGGCCCAGCCCGCCTATACCGAGAGTCCTCTCGGGGTACATGGCCTCTTTAGCCCGCCATAGGGCACCCAGCCCAGTACGCGCCCACACCTGCTCGCGTTTTTGCCTCCGCCGCTGGACCGCATTGCCTCCGCCGCCCGCCGCCGATCTGCCTCCTCTCACCGCCCGACCCCATCCGCCAAGACTGCCACCGCCGCCGCCGCCTACCTCCATCCTCTCGGCCCGGCTTCCTGCGCCGCCGCCGCCTTCGCGTCCTCCGTCCGCCGCGCAGCCGCTTCGCCGCCACCCGCCACCGACGCCGCCAACCTACTTCCTCTTCCACCGCGGCCTCCGTCCTTCCTCCTCTCCCGCCCCCCTCCGCCTCCATTGGCGTTGTTTTCGTTATATTGGTTTAACGTATAATATGAATTGATATTGTGCATGTGTATTATTGAAATGATATTGTGCATTCTGGTGGAATGATATTATGAATTGATATTTGAATGAATTTATTGAAAATTTGAATGGGTGCTGCTAGGGGAAATTAGATATCCCGACGGTGCACTCAGGATAGCCTTCAGTCTGACAGGGCACTGGCTATCCCGAGAGTGCACTCGGGATAGATATCAATATTGACTGTGCACTCAGGATAGGCTATCCCGAGAGTGCACTCGGGATAGCCATCATTACCCTAAGTGCACTCTCGGGATAGACCTATGCCGAGAGTGCACTCAAGTTAGACCTATACCGAGAGTGCACTCGGGATAGCCATCATTACGCTGAGTGCACTCTCGGGATAGACCTATGCCGAGAGTGCACTCGAGATAGACCTATGCCGAGAGTGCACTCAGCATAGATGTTGACGTGGCGCTTCCATGTCCGCCACGGGGGCAGGACCTGGTGTCCGGATTCACAGGGCTATCCCGAGAGTGCACTCAGGTCGCATTTATTTTTTTCGAGAGTACACTCGGCATAGCCTACTTTTCCTGATAAAATAACGCCGAGTGCGCTACGCCGAGTGTGCCCACTCGGGATAGGCTATCCCGAGTGTTTTGGTCCCTATCCCGAGTGTGAAAAACACTCGGGCCAAATCTGCAACCTTGTAGTGAGCATCTCCTGCAATAATGCTAGCAATAATGCTTTTATGTCACCTACACCTCAACTATCGACAGCATAAAAGACTATTCCTCCAACAATCTATGTGCAATAGGTCAGCGAAGTGTGAGCGGGCGCTCCAAAGTCAAGGCCAAACACGTCATCCTAAGAAAGTTCCTCTTCCGTCTTCTCACGAGCAGATTAAACTTTGGTCAACTTCTCTTACAAAAACTTTTCCTAAAAAAAAAAGACTTCCCCTTGCTATCTGAACATGATGAACATGTTATAAATACAAATGAGGTGCCAAGAAAAAGAGCCTACATCGGAGACTTGTCTATAAGTAAGTCCATTTTTTCTTATCTTAAATGGGACATCGAGAGACTTTCCTCTCTCTCCGATTGCAACTAATCTTTAGTACAAAACCAAAAGATAACTTGTGTCCCTCATATCAATGAGAAGAAGTGCTCCTTGTAGATAGAATGGCTCTTCATCAAGAGCTAACTATTGTCTCTCCTCAACCTCTCTCTCCTCCACCTAGACAAAATGATGATATGTTTTTCTCATAGCTAGATGATTGTACCTTGTTAGAGATATCCTAAGCGGATTTGGTCAAGATGTTACAATGCCACTGTATATCCATCCATTCATGGCCGGCCGAATGATAAGCTCGCAGCTGCATGCGATCGTACGTATGGATATCAACACAAACATGCAATTCATCACTAGTGCAGGCAGATCTACAAGTAGAAAATAAGACAGAGACACGTATGGCGTGCAATATTTAGGATCAGGATCGTGCTGATAAGAGCTGGGCAGATACGCCAGACTAGACCGATCGATCGATATGGCCACCACACACATGTTTGTTGCTGCTGCTGCCTTTTGCTTGTGCTTTCCAGCTAGTTGGCTTCGCGAGACACCCCAAGTGGAGTGGAGTGGCAATAAGCTGCCTAGCTCTCTCTCTTTTTTTTTTTTTGAGTAAAGCTCTCTCTTGATTCATCAGTTTAAAAGCAAGCCACAGCGATAATTAATAATTGATCAGTATTTGAGCTTACTTTCAATGCACGTGCTCGGTTGTGGACCAGATTTTAATTCGTCGACACTGGCAGCTTCTCATCAGTCTCGAGTCTTCGTATGCGAATGAATGAATGAAAAGTCTGTGCTTAATTAATTCCGTGAAAACTGGCACACGAAGAGCATGTAAAACAGTCCAAACACATGTCTATAAGCATTATCACATACCATATGTATAAGGTAAGGCAATTCCTGCTCGCACCCGCTCTGGCCCGTCCAGTGAATCTTAGGTGGTATGCAGGAGGAGAGAGGGGACCATCGAGGACGAGGACTAGAATAAGGAAATAAGAAAATTGTATGCAAAGTAATTAGTGTGATCGTCTATATAGATATGTATAGAGACAATATATTGTACGTTTGTGTCATTTTTAGTGTTGTCTATAGTGACATAAAGCTTGCTATAGACAAAGGTCACCTAAACCACATTTAGTGGATGATGGATTGTCTATCTTTCAATACGCAGAAGACATCGTTATCTTTTTTTTTGAAACACGATTTCCAACAAGCAAGGAATATGAAGCTCCTTTTATATACTTTTGAAATTTTTTCAGGATTGAGAGTGAGGTTTCTTGTTTTGGAAGAGCCAAGGAGTGTGAGGAAGAATACTCTAAGCTGTTTGGTTGTGATACTGGTTTGCACCCATTCATATACTTAGGTATTCCAATGCATCACAGAAGGTTGAGAAATGAAAGGGGTAGAGGAAAGATTTGAGGGAAAAACTGAGTAGTTGGAAAGGAAAGCATTTGTCCGCTGGGGCCTGGTTAGTTTTAATCAACTCGGTACTTAGTAGCCTACTTTTCTTCATGATGTTCTTTTTTGAACTCATCGGGCTATTCTTAAGAAAATGGATTATTTCATATCCAGATTCTTTTTGGTAGAGTGATAACCATAAAAAGAAATATTGATTGGCTAAATAGACTATATTGTGCGGTCCCAAAGATCAGGTTGGGCTAGATATTCATGACTTAGACATCCAGAATAAATGCTTACTTAGCAAACGACCTTTTAAGTTATTTAATGAGGATAGGATCTAACAACATTTGCTCCAAAATAAATATTTAAAACACGAGTCTTTTACGGTGGACTTATAGCCTAAAGATTCACATTTCTAGAAGGGCTTAATGAAAATCAAGACAAAATTTTTCAAATGGGAATCTTTCAAATGTGGAGATGTAAAACAGGTAAGATTCTAGGAATATAAGGGCATGTTTGGTTCTCTTGCTCACCTTACTTTGCCTTGCCTAGCTAGCCTAGCCAGGCAAGGTGAAGCAAAGCAAGGGATGTAAAGGTGTTTGGTTCACCTTTTATTTGGCTTGCCTCAACTCTCTCTTACCCATATAGAATCTTGCCCACGCAGGAGAGCCAATTTGGCTAGCCTGGATGGGCAAGGATTTCCTTGCTAGGTGAAGCAAGCTTGCCTAGCAAAGCAAGTTTTTAAGTTGCTACCAAACACCAAACCTTGCCAGGCAAAGCTGAGCAAGGCTGGGCAAGGGTACCAAACAGCCCCTAAATGGCTCGGTTCCACTCCCTTGCGAGATCAATATCCATCTTTATTTCAAATTGTTCAAAAAAAAAATGATACATTAGCTAAAGTGTTTAGCGCTTGTCCCATTAGAGTATCTTTTGGTCTTGCTCTAGTGGGTCAAAAACTATTAGTTTGGCATAATTTACTTAGCGGATTAACCCACATTCAGTTGGATCAGGATAGAGAATTTTACTCTTAGGTCCTTAACAAGAATGGTCATTTTTTGGTCCACTCATTGTATCAAAGAATATGGAGACAAGTTGTTATGGAGACTTAAGCTACTCCTCAAGATTAAATTTTTTTCCTTTGGTATTTGGCTAGAGAAATTATTTTAATAAAAGATAACTTTACTAAACAAAATTGGAAAGATAGTCGGAAATTTGGGTTCTGTAATTGTAATGAAAATATTGGTCACCTCTTCTTTCATTGCCAGGTGGCTAGAGTAGTTTGGGGTTTAGTTTATATTGCTCTAGGTTTGAAATCCACAATTAGTTGTTCTCACATAATAGAGGGTTGGCTTCAAGGTGTTGCATTGAAATAAAAAAGACAAATTTTGGTTGGCACGGCGGCTTTGTGTTGGGATATTTGGCTTTATTGAAACGATATTGTGTTTGGCAAATGCGAAATATCTTTCTTCACATAGGTCATTTTCAAGGGAGCATACTGGTTATGACACTGGTCGTTACTACAGAAGGACGATGATAAAGACACAATGCTTAGTGTTTGTCATTCCATGGAGGTAGTGGCATTGTCTTTCTTCGCTAAAAATGGATGGCAATTTAAGATGTTTGAGTCGACTTTTATTCATTTCAATTCCTTCTGATGTAAGTCAGTTTTTGACTATGACAACGTGTGGATTGTAAGGGACCATATACATCTATGATATAGAGACCGAAATACATTTTCCATTATCTAAAAAACCATTGAACATGCATGCCCTAATACATGGATCCATGGGCAACTAATGTTATGTGACTCTTCGTCTTGATCAGTAATTACTATCCTTCCTTTCCTTTTTATTTATATATCGTCACTATTATATATAGAGAGAGAGTTTTGTTATGGTGTTTTGTAAAGCACACAAGTTTTTATGCTTTGCACCGTGTTTGCAAAATCCGAGACTTAAACGGCCAATTCGAACCATCCATCTTATTCATCTTATTAAAATCTCACTACCGACCAAATTTTAATTTTTTTGAATTTTTTACTATTTTTCATATTTATGATATTTATGAAAATCTACGATCTAAGTAGTTGTAGAGCCTCTAATAAGGCTGACTTTGAAAAATATGGAATAAATAGTTAAAAAATTTAAAAAGTATAAAATTTGGTTAGTAATGAGATGAACAAGATGGACGTTCGGATCGGCTGTTTAAGTCTCGGTTTTTGAAACAGCAAATCTCTCTCTCTCTCTCTCTCTCTCTCTCTCTATATATATATATATATATATATAGGATGGCTAGTGTACTCTCGAGAGTACGGATTCCTCCATACTCTCGACGCGTTTACAAAATTAAGATTTTTAACGACCGATCCGAACAATTGATCTTGTTCATCTCATTGAAATATAGCTACCGACCAAGTTTCGTATATTTTTAAATTTGTTTACTATTTGTTTCATATTTTTAAAAATCAGCCTTCTAATTAGTCGTGGAGAGTCAAAAAAACCGATTTTACAAAATACGAAACAAATAGTAAACAAATTCAAAAAAATACGAAACTTGGTCGATATCTACATTTCAATGAAATGAACAAGATCAACAGTTCGGATCGTTCGTTAAAAATCTCGAATTTCGTAAACCCACTACCAGGGAATAGTGCTACACAAGCGGTTCGTAACCGCTTTCACAAGTGGTTATCGAACCGCTTGTACGCAACCGAGAGTGATACCCAGAGGGTATCACCACGGTTCCCCGAACCGCTTGTGGTGCGGCACCACAAGCAGTTCGGAAGGCGCCAGGAAGCGCAGTGGAGCAACCACATGGGGGCAAACCACAAGCGGTTGGTGTTACCAACCGCTTGTAGAGAGGCCTTCTATCGTGGGTGGCGAGACACCACGTGTGCTCTCTCCACAAGCGGCTGTTGTTACAAACCGCTTGTGGAGAGGCCGACAGCTACATGACCTTTTAAGCTAGACTTTCAAATATGAATTTTGACAATAAAAATAAATAGAACTACAAATTTATTTCTGCATAATTAAATATATATTATAATTGAGAAAACCAATAGTTTATTTGCATAAATAGTATGAGCTTATAATTTAATTACAAATTAAATGCATATATATATGTTTTACAATACATAAAATGATGATCAGCACAAGCAACGTTTTACAACTTTCGAAGAGTACAAAGGTGGTGATCTTGAGATCATTTCCTGCGTGCATCGCTCTTTGCGGCCATCGACGAAGATTTCGTAAGTTCACCTGTCCTTATTGAAGGGCCATCTCTTCATGCCTTTGTGTAGAACTCGCCTCTAGGGGTTATAATCTCATCGACAATGAAGCCAATAAGTTGTTCTTATATTGCTTCAACCCGATGCGATGGGATCACGCCCGTCTCATCGATGCCGGGCTACGAAAAGAAAGAAAGAAATAAATCTTTGAACACGTGAAGTATAAGTGTATTACGAAATTTGTTTTTAACACACACGCACCTCGTTGTCCAGTTGTCGCATATCGCCGTGGGTAAGACTTTGCATGTAGAGGCACACATAATAGCCACATAAGTTGTTTCCTACGATTGTCAGAGAACCTAGAGTGATATTTGAAAAGAATGCAATTAATTAATTGGCTTGAGAAGATAAATTTTTACGCCATACATATTATTTAATTGATATTTTGTAGTACGCACTCGAGTGCTGGATTGCACTATGAATTGATTCCTAGAACTTTTTCCTTTATGCTTCGTTCGAACGTGGCTAATGCCCCGTCATGCGTTATTATATGAATAGTAATTATGAGTATTCGAAATCTTATATATATATGTAGGTTGGCATCTCAATGTTACCTGTTTAGAATATCAATGATAAACTGAAAATCTTGTCGTGGTTTTCTCCTTGAGTCTTGCACAATGATGATCGCACTATCGACATTGATAATAAGTAGGATTCAGTGAAACCTATTCATATATAAGTATTGCAACATATATGTAATTAGTCATATTATGAATGTCTTCAAAAAGGATGAACGAGAGGTTGTGTGATGACATGTATATATACGTACTGGAAGTTGAAGGGCAGAAGTATGTGCGGTTTGTAGTACTAGTCGAAAAGAGCCTTCAGCATGTATTCTTCAACTTCTTTTGGCTTATGTTCTGAGCTAGGCTCGTTGACAATTGATGGGTCAATGAAGCCGATGTCGAAGATAGCCTCTTTTCTACATCGTTGTATCTCCATTCTACATACAAAGGAGATGAGTTATTAGATTTTGCAGCCTGAACTACGGCGAAATGAACACATATATATGGTAAACTCAATCATTAGTGGAAATACTTACGACACCAAGAGCTCATTAGAGACACGCTGACGGCGTCTCGATGGTAAAATTGGTAGATGTCGTCGAATTCCATCCATATGAGTTCATCCCCACGATAGAAATCTTCGCTTTTTATACTGGGCGGGAACATTGTTCTTCCTTGAGCGGACTGCTCCATGTACCATTCATGAAATTGTCACATCTTGGTTGGCGATCCCTTATCTTTTCCGGTGCAACCAACTCTTGGCCCAATTTTATATGGCCACCGACCTTTGCCGTTGGAAGCTCATCTGTTAGTCCCATAGCTGTAGCGTAAGACAGCCCCGACTCTCTCAAGAATTCCTCTAGCTGGTAATCTTGGGCTGTCTTCTTAGGTGCCGTCGCCGCCTTAGCCCGTTTCCCTTTCACTGCAGCCTTCGCTATTGCGCGTTCGTAGTTAGTCGAGACAGGAAGAGGCGTTGCACGGCATGTCGCAAAGTGGGCTGCAGCTTTCGGATCAATTTGCGCCTTGGGAGGTGGCACCTTTGGTGCGAAGTGTGTCTCAATTTCCTTTTGAACTATTGCTCGTGTCTCCTCAGCCGTCATGTCGTATGCCCTTTTCGGAGGTTCCTTTGACGATTGTGTTGACCGGCTAGACTGGGCCTTCTTGGGAGGGGATAGCGTCGTAGTACTGCTCCTTCGTACTTGGAGTTTCTTCCTTGGAGGAGATTGTGGAGTCGGGCTTCGTGGAGCAGGAGGTGGAGGCGGAGTGCTCTGTATTGGAGACGAGGCATATCATTGAGGTGATGTAGGAGGAGGCGTGTTTTGTCGTTGCGGTTGAGTTATGGTCCCTTCGGTCAGCTCCAATTGTTGTATTTCTATTGGTGGAGAGGTCACCTCCACGGTCTTTGGAAATATGATGTACCTTCTTCGCCAGAGAATGATTCCATTGAGGGCCTGTCCAAGCTTGGTGATGTCATCCCCTCCAGCAATCTCGAGCAGGAGATCTTCATAGCCGCTTGACACCTCCTCCACTATGACCTTCGAGTAACCTGGCGGGATCTCGTTGCGAAGGAAAAAAGCGGCTGGCTCCACCGGGTACGCCATGCCATAAGCCACCTTGGTGGAGAGGTTATGCGCCTGAATGTGTAGCTCACACTCCCGGCGAACTTTGATGCTGTCCACTGCGTACTGTCCCAGGTCCGTAGAAAGTGCGGCGGCGTTCGACGCGCAGCTACTCCGTCGCGCGGAGGTGGGCGGGCTAACCATGGCCTGTGTATTGCTTGTACCTGCTCCTTGAAGTTTACCGAGTGCCGCCTGCAGCTTTTGCTCAACAATCTCTCCGATGCTCTGCTGAGTTGCTCTGAGCTCCCTTTCCAGTAAGTTGTATCTCATGATCTCTTTTTTGCTTCTTGACCGGCTTCAGACGATCGGCATCTTTGGAGAAACCGTACTTCCATGGCACGGACGATCCCATTCCTCTTGTCCGCCCCGGTGCTCGTGGTTTTGAAGTGCACGTGTGAGCTCGTCATTCTCCCCTGCTGTCACAAAGGAACCGGAGCGAGACATGTCAACGGTTTCGACAATTCTGTTTCCAACATCCTCCGCTCCCGGTGGCATCAACAAGCTACCGTCGTCTGCAAAGGCCCCTCCGTGACCCATGAACCAATTCCGCAGGAGGAATTCCCATTCAGTAGTAGCAGGCGTGATATTCTTGGCCACTAGTTCTTCTTCCCGGTTCTCCCATTTAGGTACAGCCTTGACGTAACCACCGGTGCCAAGATGGTGGTGGTATTTTTTCTTTCCAGCGTTGATCTTGTTCTGTTGGCTCGCGACCTGTCCTTCCTCTGACAATTTGTATTCTTCAAATGCATCCCAGTGATCTGCCAGCTTGGGATGTTGGTTGAAGTCTGGCTTTTCTCCCTTCTTGACATACTTGTTGTTCAGGTGAACTTTCCACGACTGAAATTGGGTTGCCATCTTCTTCAAAGTGTATCTCTTAACCTTGTTCTCGTATCCTTCAGGAAATTTGAAGTTCTCCTTGATGTCTTTCCAAAGGAGCTCCTTGGTGGCTTGCGGAACTTCAGTCTATTTCTTGATGCTAACTGGGACATGATCCCTAACGTGGAAACCATATGCGTTGTTAAACGGGCCTACTGTAGAAAGAGGAGCAATCGGCTTCCCGTCATTGTCGACGTTGGTGAAAACAAACTTTGTAGCAGGCTTCTTGTTAGGTCCTCGCTTGGTTTGGGTGCTCGATGTACCGGGCTGAAAATGGACAGAGATGTGAATTTTTCATGTCAGAGCCATTTATAGTAATTGGTTAAATATGGCTAAATGGTTTGTCCGGATTCTCGTGGCATTACCTCACTTCCCTCGGCGTCAACGGATCATGGATCCACCGGCAATGTGTTGACAACGTTGGCATCACCTTCATTGGCGGCCAAGTTGCTACCATAGTCGATCTCGTATAGCATGAACGCTTCATCCATCTCGAAATTAGGATCACCACGTCCTGGTGTCGCCATCTATCGTTATTATGAAATATTGTTTAATTAGTAAGTATGGCAACTCGTCAAATTGTAAAAGAAAAATATATAACAAAAAATACATTTTCACTCATTCTCTCTCACTCTCTCTCTCTCCATCTCACTCACTCTCTCTCTCTCTCTCCATCTCACTCTCATTCTCTCACTCACTCTCTCTCCATCTCTCTCACTCACTCTCTCTCCATCTCTCACTCATTCTCTCTCACTCTCTCTCATTCTCTCTCACTCTCATTCTCTCTCACTCACTCTCTCTCCATCTCTCACTCACTCTCTCTCCATCTCTCACTCATTCTCTCTCACTCTCTCTCATTCTCTCACTCTCATTCTCTCTCACTCACTCTCTCTCCATCTCTCACTCACTCTCTCTCCATCTCTCTCTCATTCTCTCTCACTCTCATTCTCTCTCACTCACTCTCTCTCCATCTCTCACTCACTCTCTCTCCATCTCTCACTCTAATTCTCTCTCACTCTAATTCTCTCTCACTCACTCTCTCTCCATCTCTCTCTCATTCTCTCTCACTCTCATTCTCTCTCACTCACTCTCTCTCCATCTCTCACTCACTCTCTCTCCATCTCGCACTCACTCTCTCTCATTCTCTCACTCTCTCTCACTCTCTCATTCTCTCTCACTCTCTATGATTCTCTCTCATTTTCTCACTCTCTCTGATTCTCTCTCATTCTCTCACTCTCTCTCCATCTCACTCACGCTCTCTCTCTCTCTCTCACTGTCGAACACCTCTTTTTGCCCTTAGGGACATTTTGTCGAACACTTTGTGGGCGGCGACTGTACAGAGCGCGTGTAAGCAGAGGAGGGGGTAACCTAGGCCCTTCGGGATGGACGAGCTCGCAGCGGTTGACGGCGGCGCGGGGAGACGACTTCGACGGCGACGGCGTGGTGACAGTGGCGGTCGACGGCGCGGTGACAATGGCGGTCGACGGCACATGGAGAGACGACGACGACTGACGGCGACGGCGCGGCAGCGGCTTCGACGGTGGCGCTGGGAGACGACGACGGCGACGACGCGGCGGCGACGTGCGCGACAGGCTCGACGGCGGCGCTGGGTGGTCGATGGAGACGACAGAGGTAGAGAGAGCGCGCGGGGACTTAGAAAATTTCGGAGTGTGTCCCCGGCCAGGCGAGATCCATATTTATAAGAGCACCTCTACAAGCGGTTGGAACCACCAACCCCTTCTAATAAGGGTTCTACAAGCGGTTCGTAATAGAAACCGCGTGTAGAGCTACCCCTCTACAAGCGGTTCAGATCACCAACCGCTTGTAGCAACCTCTATTGGCGGGGAGCGGTGAGGACTCTACAAGCGGTTCAGATCACCAACCGTTTGTACAAGCGGTTCGTATCACCAACCGCTTGTAGAGTGTGAAGAGTCAAAAGGGTTTGACGCCCCGTACTGGTTGAGATAAAACTTCCCCCCTTCTGGCTAGCGAGTGGCGCTCGAGCGTGGGCTCACCTGCGGCGACACAGGTTCGAGCCCCGCTCGCGCCTCCTACCTTTTAATTTTTGCTTTGCTTTCCTCTTATAATTTATTTAACACCCCTCTACAAGCGGTTGGTATTACAAACTGCTTGTAGAAAAATATTTAGTGCAGCCAAAAATTAGTTAGTGCAATAAAAAATTAGTTAGTGCAATAAAAAATTAGTTAGTGCAATAAAAAATTACTTAGTGCTTTCAAAAATTAGTTAGTGCATTCAAAAATTACTTAGTCCATCCAAAAATTACTTAGTGCATCAAAAAATTAGTTAGTGCATCAAAAAATTAGTTAGTGCAATAAAAAATTATTAGTGCTTTCCAAAATTAGTTAGTGCATCCAAAAATTACTTAGTCCATCAAAAAATTAGGTAGTGCATCAAAAAATTAATTAGTGCATCAAAAAATTAGTTAGTGCAATAAAAAATTATTAGTGCTTTCAAAAATTAGTTAGTGCATCCAAAAATTACTTAGTCCATCCAAAAATTACTTAGTCCATCCAAAAATTACTTAGTCCAAACAAAAATTATTTAGTGCTTTCAAAAATTAGTTAATGCATCCAAAAATTACTTAGTCCATCCAAAAATTACTTAGTGCATCAAAAAATTAGTTAGTCCCTACAAAAATTAGTGAGTCCATTCAAAAAATATTTTATCAATGAATTAATGATCACTTTGCCTTTACAAGTGTTCCTTCGTCGTGATCGCGACGTATGTAAGGAGCATCGACTTCAGTTACATTTAGGACACTTATGTCGACATCTTCCGCAAAGGGAGGGAGCTCGTCGAACTGATTATACTCCTCCTTGTCTATGACGTCCTCAACACCAACAATCCTTCGTTTGCCCTGGAGAACCACGTGTCGCTTTGGCTTACTACTGCAATCCTTTTGCTTCTCCCTGTGTTTCTTTGGTTTGCTTGATATGTCTATTATGTAGAAGACCTGTCTCACATCGTTGGCAAGGACGAATGGTTCGCGCCTATAGCCAACTTCTGTCAGGTCCACGGTTGTCATGCCGTATTTGTCGATCTTCACGCCGTTTGAAGTCAGTTTGACCCACTGCCACTTAAACAGATGGACCTTCAATGGTCCATAGTCGAGCTCCCATATCTTTTTTGTGTAACCATAATATGTGTCCACATTGCCTTTGTTGTCAGTGGCGTCTATACGGACTCCGCTGTTCTGGTTGGTGCTCTTGATATCCTGGCATTTTGTGTAGCAGGTGTAATCATTTATCTCGTAGCCCTTGAATGTGACAATTTCACTAGATGGCATCCGAGCCAGGCATTGCAACGGTTCATTTTCTGACCCGTTGACAAGGATGTAGTTTTGTAACCAAGCGCCGAAAGTATCCATGTGCCTCACTGTGATCTAATCCTCGGACCTCCCTGGGAATTCGCGGCGTAGAATACTCTTATGCTGAAGGACATACGGGGCCACAACGGTTGATTGCTTCAAAACAGTGAAATGTGCTTGCTTAAAAGTTACGAGATCATTGCATGCAATTGCTTTCCGTCCTAGTGTCCCTTTTCCCCGTAGTCTCCCCTCATGGCGTGGTATAGGGACGCCAATGGGATGTAGATCCTCAATGTAATCCAAACAAAACTCAACCACCTCCTCTGTCCCATAACCCTCCGCAATGCATCCTTCGGGACGTGAACGGTTATGGACATACTTCTTTAGGACTTTCATGTACCTCTCGAAAGGAAACATGTTGTGCAGAGACACGGGCCCGAGAATACCTATCTCTCTGACAATGTGAACAGTGAGATGAACCATAATATCAAAGAATGCAGGAGAAAAGATCATTTCAAGGCTGACCACACTCTGTACCATGTCATCTTGTAGCTTACTTAGCTTATGTGGATCGATGACCTTCTGCGAAACCGCGTTGAAAAAGGTACACAGCTTTATGATTGTCACCCGGACCCAATCAGGCAAAATACCTCTCACAGCCACTGGGAGCAACTGTGTCATCAGTACAAGATAGTCATGAGCTTTCAGGTGTATGATTTTATTCTCTTTCATGTTTATGAGTCTCTTCACATTTGACGAGTATCCTGAAGGGACCTTCACACTGTTCAAACACTCTATCATGCTTTTTTTTCTCTTCTTTGCTTAGAGTGTAGCTCGCGGGATTTAGGTAATGTCATTTCTCTCTCTTTTCTGGATGTAGACCATCCCTTAGTTCCAAAAGTTGTAGGTCCTTCCGAGCTTGTAGTGTATCTTTCGATTCACCGTACATATCCAAGTATCCTAATAGGTTCAAGCAAACATTCTTCGTGATGTGCATGAAGTCAAGTGAGTGACGGATCTCCAAAACTTCCCAATAAGGCAAGTCCCAAAATATTGATCTCTTTTTCCAGATGGGTGCCTGACCTTCCTCGTTCGGGGCAGGTTTGCTTCCAGGACCCTTTCCAAACACTATTTTAAGATCTTTTACCATGGCAAATACACGTGGGCCACTACGATGTTTAGGCTTATCACGATGGTCTGCTTTCCCATCAAAATACCTTCCTTTTTTCCACAATGGGTGCCTCTTTAGAAGAAACCTACGATGGCCCATGTACACAATCTTTCGAGAGTTTTTCAAGTACATGCTGTCGGTTTCATCTAAGCATTGCAAGCAGGCTTTATATCCTTTGGTAGTATTGCGATTGTGTTACCGAGCGCGGGCCAGTCGTTGATGGTTACGAACAACAGTGCACGTAGGGTGAAATACTCCCTCTTGTACTCATCCCATACCCGTACACCATCCTCCCACAACTTTACAAGATCTTCCATCAATGGTTTCAAATAGACATCGATGTCTTTTCCAGGTTGCTTCAGCCCTTGGATCAATAATGGCATCATGATGTATTTCCGCTTCATGCACAACTAAGGAGGAATGTTATAGATACATAGCGTAACAGGCCAGGTACTATGGCTACTGCTCAGGTCGCTAAAAGGATTCATACCATCGGTACTCAACCCAAACCTTATGTTCCTCACCTCATTTGCAAAGTTTGGGAATGTTCGATCGACTTTCCTCCACTGGGACCCATCAGCGGGGTGCCTAAGCATCCCGTCATCCTTACGCCCTTCTTTGTGCCAACGCACCATCTGGGCATGCGCTTTGTTAGTAAAAAGACGCTTTAATCGGGGGATCACAGGGAAATACCACACCGCCTTAACAGGAGGTCTCTTCTTCTTACACTCCCCCTCTATTTCACCTGGGTCTTCATGTTTCGTCTTGTAACGTGATTCTTTGCACACTGGACAAGCATCCAAATCCACATACTCATTGCGATATATGATACAATCGTTACGACATGCGTGTACCTTCTGTACTTTTAATCCCAAAGGACATATGACTTGCTTGGCTTCATATGTAGATTCAGCGCGTGTTATCTTTCGAAGCGATTCTTTATGAGTGATAACAACTCATCGAATCCCTTGTCTGACACACAATTTCTAACCTTCCATTGCATTAAGTTCAGTGTCGTGCGGAGCTTCCTGTGGCCCTTCCCACAGTCTGGGTACAAAGGTGTCCCGTGGTCCTCTACCATGCGCTGAACTTCTCGAATTGTCTTTCATCTGTGTAGTCTCCCTCTCCGTCACGCAGCATCTGGTCTAGCTCGTCATCACCAAGATCGCCGACTGTATCTTCCACAGAACAATATTGCGTGGTGTCCGCCATACTGTTGAATACCTCTTCTTCTTCACCATCTTCTTCATCGTCTTCCTGGCTGTTCCCCTGTACTTCGCCATGCTTGATCCAATAGGTGTAGTTTGGCATGAAACCTCTCGTGATCAAATGGGTCATAACCTGAAAGCGTTGGGAGTGCTCCTTCTCATTCTTGCAGCTTCACGACGGACAACATATGAAGTCATCTCGAGGCAAGAATGCAACAGCGGCATCAAGAAATGCCTTCATGCCATCAATGAACTCTCTGACTCTGGAGCGACGGTCCGCATTGTACATCCATTGCCGGTTCATCTACACAAAGATCTAATTTTCAGATACCTTCAAAGATCTTTCACTAAAGTGTTATTTACATTGTAGCAAAATTCCATTCCAAAGTACTTTGACACGTATTTACAAAAGTCATTGTTTCCATATTTTGGCTATTATCAAAGGTAATAAATAATATACTTATTTTATATATGCATGTCATATAGTTACATTTGTAATTAAAAATACTCAAACATGTTGTTAGTTTTATAGTTCTACAAGACATAATCGAAAAAAAATTAAAAGTTTTATAGTGCCAAGAAATTATATGCCATATATTTTGCGATGGAGGGAGTGGTTTTTCAAATTTAACCTTTAAACTTAATTTAACTAATTATTTTGTCCCTTTAAATTTTTTCCTATTTTATTTCATAAAACATTAATAATTTTCTTCCAAATCTAGATCTACTATTGTTACATTGAATGGAGGAGTGTTATATTAAAGATTGTAAAGCTAACAACTTTTGAAAAACAACTCTTTAATTACAATTCATCATGGTCCTACCTAAAATTAAAGTTATGGAGTGAGATTGAAGAGAATGAGTGTTACACTAAATATTCTAATCCTAAGAACACTTTTGGAGAAAATAACTACCATAATTCATCATGGTCTTGCCTAAAATTAAAGTTATGGAGTGAGGTAGCAATAAAAACCCCAACAATCAAAATCAATTTTTTCTCCATATTAAATGCAAAAGAAACAATAATATCTTGGTGAGAAGGATGGTAGCATGGTGCTACTAACCTTGATTCACTTAATTTGAAACTAAATCATCACATTCAAAAATTTTGACAGCACCTCCCCCAAGAACAGTGCCAGGCTCTTCCCTGTTCATGTCTGCGAGCTCGGGGAGGGAGAAAGAGTTTAAATGGGTGGGCGGGACCTCTTTCAAAAGCTTTTTGAGACACCAACCGCTTGTAAATGTGTATCTCTACAAGCGGTTGGTGTCTCAAACCGCTTGTGATAATTCAGAAGCGGTTTGGGACACGAACTGCTTGTGGAGGTTGCTCAACACAAGCGGTTGGTGTTACCAACCGCTTCTGGAAACCTCCTCCCGTCCGTTGCTCACGAACCGCTTCTGGTGCGAATGCCAGAAGCGGTTCGCGCCTACCTGCTGGTAATAGCCCGTTTGTGATGCCCAGTTCTGTAGTAGTGACCCATTAAATCCGTACTCTCGAGAGCACACTAGCCATCGTCATATATAACTTTTTTGAACTGGAGTACACTTCATATTTGAATGAAGGAAAAGTAGTCTGTGGTAATAGATGGATCGATGACCAACTAATCATCGTAAGTTACGTGATTCTTCAAGTTCAGTAATTAGTACCCTTACTTTTCCGCCGCTCAGCAAGCTCTACAATGGTCCTCCGCTTTCATTCATTAATTATGTGTTGATTCACACAATCATTCACGTGTACTATTCAGTCCATCATCTATGAATAAAGACCGATGATTGAAGCATCCATCCACATTGATTTCACAGATAAGGATGGCCGATCGATCGATAGACCCAGATCAGATTATAGATGCTCATGTTGACTCCTTGTGTGCCAAAAACTGCAGAGCTTCTAACCATATACTCCAATATAGAAATAATTGAATATATGCCAACTGGTTGTAAAGTGCTTATCAACGTACACTCCAACAATTGGGCCGTTTCTAAAACTTAAATCATTTGACTTTTCGACCCTATTTTTTAAAAATCTTAAAATAGTTAGACAGCTTCTTAAAACTCTTAAAAACGAGTCAAACCAAATGGACCGACTTTTCGAAGCCACTTCTAAAACCTTTCAAAATTTAGAAATTTGTCATAAAAAAGTCGAATGCTGTAATATCCCACTATAGAGTCTAAAGAATTGTACACGTACGTGCAACTATTCTAGGGGAAATATTGCCCCCTCCTTCCTTCCTCCTCCCCTCCTCCACTGTTATTCCTTGACAACCACCGGTGGCAACCACCATGTGAACCTTCGTTCTTCCCTACCTCTATTAGCACCAAACCGAGTAAACCACTGTACGTCTATATGTACCATTAGTGAGTACGTCTTTGGCTTATCTTCTTAATTATTTGCTTATAATTTGAATTTTGAGAGCTTCTCAAGATAGCTTGAAAATGTTGGCGCACTTTATTTGACTTGTTTCTGAAATCTCTGAAACACACCTTTGAGACCAAAAAAAAGAATAAATCCCAAAAGTCAAAGCGTTTGACTTTTTAATTTAAAGATAACTGATGAGATAAAAAGACAAACCGAAGAGAACAGCCCCTACCATCAACTGACACTGATGGAATGCAGGCAACTGAAGCCACTGGCTGGCTAGCTAGCCAGCAACATGGATCGATATTCCATCGTAGATAGAGCTGTGCATATATATGTACGTGTATATATGAATGAATGCAACATATCCTATGTATACAGCCTGTTTCGTGTACACACCGTATATACCAACTAACAAAAGTTATGAAAAAATTTAAAAAAATTTATAGATGTACTCCTAAACTTACTCTATCTATGTATAAAATGATAAGTTCAAATTCATTATATATTAAGAGTTACAAAAAAGAGAAAATTATATCAATTTTAAACTCTTCAAATTTGTCAGAATTTTCTCTTTTTTATAACTCTTAATATAGAATGAATTTGATTTTGAAACTTCATACATAGGTAGAGTAAGTTTATGAGTACATCTATAAATTTTTTTAGAATTTTTCACGACTTTTGTTAATTGGTATACACGGTGTGTACACAAAAAGCCTGTGTACACAGAATATGTTGCCATATATGAATATATGTACAACTAGCAACACGGCCGTTACCTAAATGGGGTAGTCCCACTCTACTCATTTACTCTTTGGAATTAATCTATATATCTATCTATATCGAAATTATTGGTCCATCTAGGTAGCTCCTGAATCAATTAATCATCTAGTCATTATATAGGGGGAATTGATTTGGTGACACCGAATGAACGCACGTTTTGCTTTCTACCATCGAAGCGAATTGGTATACTTTAATACCACCGAAAGAACGTGTTGTTCTCTTTTTTTGCCATTCCGTTCACTTCAATTAGGCTTATTTCTTTCTTTCTTTCTTTCTTCTTTTTTGCCAAAATACACTGTGTGAATGTACGACCCTATGTCCTGCTTTACTGTGTCCCATAGAGTAGAGGGAGGGAGAGCAGAGCGGTCCATGGGGCGGTACGGCTGCTGGCGGTGAGGTAGACCAATAGCGCGGGCGACCGGCGGTGAGCGTGACCGACGACAAGGGCGATTCAACAACGTGGAGCTCCTACTGTTACCTCTCTGTGCCCCCAGCCAGGCCTCTGCGCGTGGGTTCTCTTCTCCGTCCCTACTCCAAGAGTGTCACCGCCGCCGCGGTCATCCCTTGCCACCAGCCACACCGTTCCTGGAGCCAAGCTGCCCAAGCCGTTTGGCTCCTCCTTGGTGGCCCGTGGCGGTGGTGGTGGCAGCGCTCCTCCTCACTGTTGGCGGTGATAGCTGAGGGGGAGCAGAGAGAAAGAGACGAGGACAAACGGGAAAGGAAATGGCAAGCTGGACGGAACGGCGAATGGGAAAGGGAACGACAAATTGGATGGAATGGCCAAAAATGCAATGGTGCATTCTTTCAGTGGTATTAAAGTATACCAATTCGTTTCGATAGTAGAAAACAAAAATGTGCCATCTTTCAATATCACTAAATCAATTTTTCCATTCACTTATCCTTTCAACACTCCTCCTCACACGTAGATCAGGCTCCCTCAGCCTCACACATGCACGTAGAATAGGAGCGGATGATAATTCTCACACATATGGAATATGAGTGGACGATAATTTTTATGTCTATCAGAACTCGAACTCGAGACCTCTGGATTTGATACCATATTAAGTTGCGTGTACCAATTAATTTATTCAAAAGTCTAAGATAAAAAAACATGGACAATTCACTTGTGCTTCTGACATTTACATGTGTACGCCACGCGTACCTAGCTTTCTGCATACGCGCGCAATCCATCCATCCATCCATCATCCATCATCTACGTCAAAGAGAGATACGTGATGTAGCCGGCCCGGCGAGCGCCGTGCCGTGCGTACACACATACATACATCAGATCTTAACTAGCTTGACATGGACACGTACGTATACTTACACTTGAGCTGTTGCCGACGATATATGTATATGAGTTTTTTTACGGTAACGTATCCGGAGATACCACAATTTCATTTACACTAAAATTGTAATACCTCATACTTCATCAGTGTTAAGATATTAGAAGATACCATAAATTAATATTAGAAATTGTAGTATCTCTCGGTATCTTCTTAGAAGATACCGTAAAAAATCTCATATACTGATCTGTCGGTTTGTCGCCGGCGCGCGGCGGCCGACTGCATTTCCGGCCGGATTCCTCCGGGAAACACGCACGGACCATCCAAACTCTTGAGGGAGACGTACGTACTCGCAGTCACACCTGCTAGCTTGCGGTGGTTAATCAATTAATGGATGGATTAATTATATGTTTCCCTGGGAGCACATTGCATAGATTGATCAGTAGTATACATAGGCATCGTCAGATAGAATTAGCTCGCCAGGGGCCACTTGCTGCGGTGTTCATATATAGATCGATCGGCGTCGATCCAAGATATCCAGGGGAAGGGTCAAAGATCTAAGCTGGCTACATTGATAAGAACAAGCAAGCGAGGAGATCCAATCATCCTTCCATCCATGTGGAATTAATCGTCCGTTGATCCATCGATACATACGTCCACGAGAGCGACCAATATATATAATTAAGAGCATCTTCAGTAGCAGATGCTCTAAAATCGAATATCCATATATCCCCTCTAAATCACTATTTGTTCTTTATATTTTCATCCTCTCCAACAGAACCTTTATCTAGATAAAACTATAGAGATTGATATACAGAGCTTCTAAATTTAGAGGTTATAAGAGAAAAATTCTAAATTTAGAGACTGAGATATATAGAGACTCTACTGAAGGACGAGAAACTCTAAATATAGAGAAGATTCCGTTTTCGAGTCTGTGCTGGAGATGCTGTAGCCACCGGTAGAAATCATCCATTTGTACCGACGTGCCATCGACGCTGCTCCACCGATCGTCTGAACCGGCCGGGGCCGCCTGCATGCCGGCCATGTCCATTTACACTCACGGCCTCGACCTAGCTACAAATATGAGCAGCATGTGCGTGCACGGTGTTCACACACGCTCAAACGATCTCAATAGTCAATACCAAGCAGTGTACGTACTCAGCATGGAGCCTGCCTCAACGGATCAGTGGACTCACTCGTCTCTGATCAGCTAAGAGCAGTCAATGGAGTGAGCAAAGCAGGCACCGTGAGCTACAAGCAGCCACACTGTAATGAGCTACTGGACAACACTTGCTCTACTCACCATGCTCAACTGCTGACCTTAGCTAGCTGCTTGCCTCCAATTGCACCCCTTTTCCTTTGGCTCCTAGCTACCTCCTACCCATCTCTCTCTCTTTTTTTTCAAGATATATACCCATCTCTATCTGTCTTTACTAGCAGATCTGACTGAAGAAAGAAAACCATGTCATACTTGGTGCTGCCACAGTGCTGGCTGCTGGTCTACTAGACGGGACCAGCTAGTTCATACACTGGCTTGGAGCCTTGGACTCGTTACAGAGTTGAGATACGAGAATCCACTATTGTTGTATATCTTCCTTCCAACCTAGTTGAGATATCTGTGATGTCAGTGTCAGGAACGCACGCTACCAGTTGATTTTGAGAGAGAGAGAGGAACTATACTTGAGATTGCTAATATATGTAGGAAAAATCTACTTTTGGTCTCTCAAATGTGGCCACTAATTGCTTCTGGTCCCTAAAGTAAAATACTTGGGCAAAAGTAGTCTCCCAATTTGTGATAGTTGTTAAACCGTGGTTCTTTGACGGGGCCAACAGTGTTTTTTTTTAATTACTGAAGTGAGATATGTTTGTCCAGGATTTGTATAAAAATGCTTCGTCAATTAGACAGCAAACTGTGCATTTGAGTTCTCTATAGTTATCTAAGCTCGGAGAAAATTTTTCTCAGTTTTCTACCCCCAACTCTTCCAAATTTTCCCTTTTTTCAAAACCACTGCAAAAATGCAAGATTTTTTTTGAAAATTTATAAAATGCAATAAAATATGGGACAAAAGATATGAGCATGTAAAATTATTGGCAACCCAAAAACTGCCACAAATTACGGAGGACCTGCCCAACAACCCAACCATGACTATAGAGGATCACGGAGAACCACCAAGGAGTGGCCCGGCCCACTATAAGAATTCGATGGTAGGCCCAGAAGAGTTTAAAAACTGGGCCTTCTTTTCCTGGAGGGTTCAGCTGGGCCGACCAAACAACGGACGGGAGCGTGTACGTTCCGGACCAAATTACTGAGCACATCACGAAAATGCAACTAATTTCAGCACCACACGATGGTACACTCCATATCTGTGTTAGTTTTTTTTAATTATTGCAGCACAAACCCTGAAATGAATGTCTCCTATGCATTATTTAAGTTCATCCACCGCTAATATGTACCTCATGGTCATGGGCAGTTGTCTTATGTTCAGAGAATCAAAGGCAAAGCCCGTGTTAAGCAGAGTTTGGACGGAATTAAAGATGCACTGCTTGCTTGCTGTTGCTGTGCTAGCAGTCAAAGCAGGACTCTTGTACACACCACTCTCTTCACATGAATCCTATTACTAAGCCAGCCAAATAGTTTTGTCTTCACGACAGACCACCTAATTAAACTTACCAAATCTAATTGGTCTCCGTGAAAGCTATGGTTAACTTGGGTCCACTGCTGCGTAATCTTGGATCAGACACAGTTATACAACGTACCTTCTCTGAACTCTCATCTGTACGATGTTCACTGGGTATCTCTAATGTTTGAACTCTGAAGGAGTCACCTCGATCATGTGGGAATCGATGTTGACATAGAAGCACGTTGTGCCATGCCGACCCTCATTTGCATGAGATTAGCATGCAGTTGGTGGTCATGACAAAAGCTTAGCGAGTAGAGGGAGTAGCAAGACCAGATGAACTACAATGTCACTCATCCGTCTGGGCATATGCCCACATGCATACCCAGTGATCATGTTATTCATCATCATCATATGAACAAGGACTCGATGGCCCGGTTGGGTTTGATTGGTGACAGCAAGAACCATGTGATCTCAAGTTAATCCAGCCATTCAGATGATGATTGCCTTGGTTTACTACCTGACCTGCAGCTAGTTCACACACTAGCTTGGACTCACTTGAGAATTGAGAGATCAGAATATCTACTGTTAAAAAGGCCCTTGCACTGAGTAAAAGGCCACGGTACATCAGTCATCCCCCCATTCATCCATCATCCAATGGTATTGCGTCATGCCACGTCACCCACACGAGCAAAGCATGGCCCCATCGCCACTCTCACGGACTCCTCGACCGTCACAAAACTCTATCCCTTCTCCATCACCCTGTAGGGAACGGGTAGGCTACGCCAGCATAAAACGAAAATTTTCTACCGCGAACATCCAAGATCACATGCAAGTAGGGGATCATGGATCGTTACCCTTGACGCGCTGATGCAGCGGAACCAGATGCGCACGCATCGTGGAAGTAGTCGTGCACGTCCCGATCAGATCCGAGCAGCACGCATCGTGCTCACCGACTGGTTGCCAAGTGCTCGAGGTCGCCACCGACCGTCGCCAAGTGCTGGCCGCCGCCGACCGTCCGAGTGGTCGACCGTCGCCGAGTGGTCGGATGGTCGCCGAAAGTGCTCGGCGAGATCCAACCGAACAGCCAGCGTCTGTACGGCAATTCTATCGGTATCCACACGCATCGAAAGCGTAAACGCCGTGCGGGGTGTGCTAGCACCTCACCACGCGGCTAGGGTTCCGAGCGAGCAGGAGGGGCGCGGCGGCTAGTGCTTGGTGAAAGCTCGTCTCGCGCTCTCCCGCGCCGCCCCAGGCCTCCCCTTTTATGGACATACTAGTGGGCTCAAGTCAAGGCCCACTAAACCCTTATTCTAATAGATCAAATCCACTAGATATGTTCCAACCCGTTAAGTGTGTGACCCGTTAGGTTCATGTGCAAGTCGGTCGTGAATCCGAAAAGTTCGTTTCCAATCCACATATCAATAGTGACATCTAGCAGTACATATTGACCTCTGAATGCACAGAATGATCTCATCGGTTGAACCCTGATACATTCAACATACCATCCTTTTGCCACACGATATCAATCAAGCTCAAGACGAGATATGTACCACCCTTGTGATAGCTCGATCATTCACTCGTCAATGTGATGGATATAAATATCATGATTAACTCTTTAATCATATTAGCACGGCTGTGCGTTTTCTTTATCCATCCACACCGAGGGGCCTAGAGATATCTCTCCCGTTATCGAGGAGGGACAAATTCCATCTTGATCAATCACATCCCTACGCCATGCTTCGTGGCATACTCAGTAGTTATCTTTATAACTACCCTGTTACGGTGTAGCGTTTGATAACACCAAAGCATACGACTCCACAAGCTGGGTCTCCATGATGATCTCAGGTCTGAGGGCCATATAGATGTACCACTCGAGACTATACGCTGATGGCACTTTGTAGATAACAATCTCAGCAGCGTCTCGGAGTAGGTCTGTCCAACCACCCATGTTCTCTAACATGTGTTCACATTATTGATTTGATATCTCCATATCTATGGTATGTGAAACAGTACCATCAATCAATACATGTGCTGATCAAATCATTACCGCTCCTCGTAATGATATGGACCAGGGATTGTTTAGAACAATATCACAATGATAATGTGTCTCACAACCAAATCGTATTTGATGAATAAAGTCGTGATATTAATTCATGGAACCGATAAGCAATGTTATCATAAGTACATGAACAGAGATGTTACACAATCATCGTATGATTGCCTCTAGGGCACATTCCCTTCACACCCTCTCCACCACGCCATTGCCGTCGATGCTTCGAACCCTACTATTGCATCACCGTCAAGCTCGCCCCCACCCCCTACACACACATCCACACATATCTCTTCAGCACATCAGATCGTACGGCAAGGCAGTGAACATGCACAAGAAAGCGGTGGCCTAGGTCGCATCGCTTGTCCATGGCGATCAACGCAGGGTCGCCCATGGACGATGACAAGGCGTGCTGCCGACTTGCAGGCAAACTCCAGGGAAGAGGTGCATGCTACTGCTCTTCACCCCTTGTAAGCATCTCGGCCCCTATTTTCGGTATTGTTGGTTTTGGTATTGACGACAAAGTGAAGGTGATCAACATCGGCGAAGGGTGTTCATGGCTTTTTCAGAACCCTAGCGCAATGGTGACGTGATCAAGAAGAGACAAGTTCATAAAGGCGAAGGTGTGACTCGAGAGTCGAGAGGGGTCACTAGAGTAGCTCTAGGGTTTGTTTCTTTTTTCCTGTTTGGACTGTACTATCAAGAGGTGTGACATACCAAAATATTAAATAAAATTTTCAACAGAAATTAGTTATCTTTTCTTATCTTTAGCCAATTTGATTTTTAACCCAATTTTATCTATAGCCATCTACTCTCCCTATTTATACCTACCAAATCCCTAGCAAAATCCCTAATTTCCCCTTCCCTAACTTCCCCAAACCAATCTGCTCGTCGCCCCCAAAACCCATCTGTTCAACCGATCCACTACACTGCCGCTGCCATCATCATCGACGTCGCTGCCACACCGTCCCATTGCTGGAGCCGCCGCCGTCGTCATCGACGTAGTCGCTAGGGCGAGCCAGTTGCGCCACCCTCTTCCTCCCTCCACCGCCTATGCTCGTGGGCGATGTCACCATTGTTAGTTTGCATTGCCACTTCCCTTTTGCGTCATCCCCTGGCCGTCGGGCAGGACACCCTGGACCGCGCCGCCGCCTTGTTGTTGCCAGACAGCGCAACAACCCGCCGGACCGTGTCCCGGTCGGATTGTAGCCGCCGCCGCTGTGCACGCCACGCCTATGCATTGCGCCGCTGCTGTCAATGCCGTCCCGACTCCGTCGCCGCCGCCGTCGCAGTGCCGCGCTGCCACCCACGACGCCACCAATCATGCCACCACCATAGCTTGCTGCCAGCCGACCCCGTCGCCGTTGTCGCCTCCGACCCCGCCGCCGCAGCTCGCCGTGCGCCACCTATGCGCCATGCCTCACCACGTTACGCAGCCGCCAGAGAGCCACCGCCCCTCGTCGCCCGAAGGCCCCTTCTCTCCCCTCTTGCTCCCTCTTCCCTCTCTTCTCTCCTTTCTCTCTTTCTAACTCCCCCTCCATCTCTCTGCTTCACTCCCAGCCACCCACATGCAACTAGCCTTATCTTTTTCATCTGGGCCGACATGCTATAGTAACTGACCCATGCTATAGTTTTATTTTCTAGATTTTTAGTGAATAGTGTTCCTTCACTAATTTGCTGTGAATCCGTCCGAGCTCCAAATCCGGCGATTCCAGTTTCTAAAAATCTAAAAAATCATATCTACTTAATGTATATAATTTTTAAATTTATTTACTGTTTCTGGTATTTATTGCTATTTTTCTCGTTTTACGTGTAATAGACCACATGTGCGACGAAGAAGAGTTCATCAACGCCGCCGACGTCCAACAAGCTTAGGAAGAGCAGGAAGGCAAGCTAGTTACATATTGATCACAGTTTTCTAAAGTTTTCTTAAGCTTTGAATCTGCATGCTATTTAACATTGATATTCTATCTGTTTAATTCATTAGTTAATTGCCTATGCCATATTAATCATTTATTAATATGGATTACCATTCAATTGCTGCTTAGTATAAATTATCCTGTTATGGCAACATATCTAGTGCTAATGTCTAATTGGGTGCTAGTGTGATAACTCAAGATAGTAACCATTGGATTGTGTTTGGGTGGTCCAGATCAAGGAAGGTGAAAACCCTCTATCTAACTTTCTAAAAAAGGTTTAAGTGGCAAGGTGGGTTTCCACCTTTGCTAATCTCAGTCATACACGATGGATCCAAGAGCCAATAGTTAGAGTTAGCATGTTAGCACCTAATGTCTCATTAGCACTAGATATGTTGCCTCCTGCTATAGCCATCCTTGTGTTTTACTTACGCTAGACATGCTTAGTTTTGCTACATGAATTTTAGCTAAGTATTAAATTTGTAAATAATACTTTGCAACTAATAGTTAAAACTGTTTAAATTGCTATTCCACAAAAGAACCATCTTATTTTTTTGTAAGCTTTGCATTTATGCTTAAGGACTTTAGCTTGTCGAGTATGTTGCATACTCACCCTTGCCTTTTATGCGGGGCTACTCATTCCAACGAGCAGGTGTTGATCTGGAGAAGTATACCGACTACGAAGGAGACGTTGACGCGGACGATCTAGACTACTAGAAGTGTACCTTGGTCCGATGCCTGTGGCGGTTGACGGGACATCGTGATGTAGTTATTTATGTTCTTCTGCTTGCTATTTATATTATGATATTGTAATAAGTGGCATTGAGTCCATAATGCTATGATTATTTCAATTCAATAAAGCGTATGGTTTAATCATCTTTTTATCCTGTGTGTACTAGTTATGATCCGTTGGGACTAGTACTGTAAACACAGAGGGGTTCGGTTTTACACAGCTGGGTCCCGACAAGAGGGGTCTATGGTGTTAGGTGTCCATGTTAGATCTTGAGCCTTTGTGGTGCACATCAGCCCTCTTACCTTGTTGTGAGCCTTACAGTAGGTTTAGAAGGAGTGTGCGCGGATTCGCGCGTGTTTGTGCCCTTATGGCCCTTGGGCAGTGCCTCTCTTGTCCACCAGATTGAGTCCGGTGGTCACCGGACTGGGTTCGATGAAGTGTGTTCTACAGGTGTGTGGGTTGTGCACTGTTTTGTAGTTTACCGGACTGAGTTCGATAGTCACTGGAATAAGTCTGATGGGACATAGTACAATGCACACGAGAGACTAGGGCACAGCGGACTGAGTTCAATGGCCACCAGACCCCTAGTGCTTAATGGGCACCAGACTGAGTCTGGTGGGACTGGATGGAGTCCGGTGGGTTCTATTAGCGAGCGCGCATGGAGGGCCAGGGCAGCGGACTAAATCCGCTGGCCACCGAACCCTAGGGTTTCCTTAGTCACCGGACTGAGTCCAGTGGTACCGGACTAAGTCCGGTCAGCCTGCAACGGCTAGTCTATGCGGGATTTCGAATCCCAGCGGCTAGTTTTCGGGGCCTAGGCTATTTAAGGGGTTGTGTAGGCTTCCTTGCTGGTTTTTTAAGCATCTTGAGAGCTAGCCTAGCCTGTCCCATAGCCTTGAAAAGCAAGTGCACTTAGAGTTCTTGAGAGTTCATCCATGTAAGTGTTTCTCCAGCCTGGTTGATTGTGTATCTTAAGAAGCTCTTGACCCGACGTGATCAAGACACTTAGGCTTGTTACTCTTGGAGCAAGGGCTTTTAGCTGGTCTCTTAGAGGCGACGTGACCCAGTGATCTTCCGACGTGGCTTATGGAAGACCTCGGTGGTTCTACAAGGTCTTTGGAGTCCATCTTGCCGAAGGGGTGAAGGACTATCTCAAGTCGACACCCTAGCTCTTCGTGGAGTGTGGGGGAGCTATATTCTTGTGAAAGAGTGCTCCAACGAGGAGTAGAGGATGACCTCGAACCTTGGGAAAAAATACTCAAGTCTCCTTTAATTCTCGCATTTACTTTTCCACATTTATTTCTTTGGTTTTGTTGCTTGTGTGTTTAGATCTTGTTCTTGTTAGCTTGTTGATTAATATTGTAAGCCTAAGGACCTGTTCTTTTCAGCTTATCTGTCTTATTTCTTATTTGCTTATTTGACTTATCTCGTAACTTCGAGAATTTCTCGAGGTGGCCTCGAGAGTCGGATGCTCTTGGTTTTTAGGATTTAGGGAGCTTTTAGACACGTCTACGAGATAAAAAAGGATTCAAAAGTAATAAAAAAGTCAAATAAGCCCAAATAAGCCACGTCTTATCTGACTTATTTCGTGTCTTATTTGGCTTATTTTCAATTTTTATTACTTTTTGAATCTGTTTTTTTTATCTTGTAGGTGTGTCTAAAAGCTCCCTAAATCCTAAAACCAAGGGCATCCGACTCTCGAGGCCACATCAAAAAATTCTCGAAGATACGAGATAAGTCAAATAAGCAAATAAGTAATAAGATAGATAAGCTAAAAAGAACAGGCCCTAATTCAACTTTAATCATAGAAAAAATTAAAAATTTCCTATTCACCCCCTCTAGGCCGTCGATCCTATTTCACGTGATATGAGAGCTAGGTTTCTCATTCATTAGCTTAATCATTAGATAATGGCTTATGAAGGGATTAGTGTTGAGAGAGCACCGCTCTTTGATGGCTTAAACTATGTCTATTGGAAGATTCGGATCCAAACCTATCTTGAGGCCATGAATTATGATGTTTGGATTGTCGTGCAAACAGGTTATCCAGCTTCGACCGATGGGGCAGCTATCACTGAGCTCGATATCAAGTATCGTCAACTCAATGCTCAAGCTAGGAATGCAATTTTCTCATGCTTGAGTATTGAGGTGTTCGATCGTGTGAGCAACCTCATCTCTGCTCACAAAATTTGGACCTCTCTAAAAGAAATTCATGAGGAGACTTCAAATGTAAGGGAGGAAAGAACGTATGTGCTAAAAAAAATTAATTTCTTCAAAATGTTGCCCAATAAGAATCCTAATGCAATGTACTCTAGGTTGAACTCTATCATCAATGAGCTTAAGAGACTCGGATCAACCATCACCGAACTTGACATTTGCCTGAAGATGGTGTGGGTGCTTTCAAGGAACTTGCTCTATTGATGAGGAAGACTCGACGTCTACTCAAGAAGATGGGCTTCAAGAAAAAATTCAATTCAAGCTCCAACTCCAAGAACCCTCATGCAAATCTCACTTGCTTCGAGTGCAACAAGAGAGGGCACATTGCCACCAATTGTGACAAGAGGAAACAAAAGCTCAAGGAAAAAGGGGATGATGAGCAAGAGGATTCCAAGGGCAAGAAGAAGAACTCTTCTAAGAATATTCATTTCAAGAAGACTAACAACAATGGAAAGGCGGATGCCTACATTGGTAAATGGGTCTTAGATGACAAAGACTCAAGCGATGGCTCTTCCTCCGAAGATGATGACCGCAAATCTAAGATTTTGGCCGGTCTCGCCATCACGGAATCATTGCCTCCTCTATTAAGCATGTCATTTTGTCTCATGGTGAAACAAAATGAAAAGGTAATTGATCCCGAACCCACTCAAGAGGAGCTAGTTGATCTAATTAAGAAATTGAATCTTGCTCTTGCTAAAGAAAAATCTAAAATGGAGACAATAAAAAAATTGCATGCTACTTTGGTTGTCCTGTAACCTGTAGCACAAGAGCTTAATGAGAGCAGAGAAATCACTCTTCCAGTTAGAGAACTAGATCGATGCCATCAAAGATTTTCCTATCCTCTGTTTCCAAATTTGCCAAGCTGCTAGGATGAAAACCTCCATAGAGTTCAATATCAGAACGTAGTCTTGCAGATGTAATAATGTCGGGAAGGAAACCTAGTGGGGCTCTATGGTTTGATAATCATTGTATATTTAGGTATTGCTAGCAGTATTGAGCATAAGGACGGGCAAAGAAGAGGTGCCAAAGAGATTCCTCCTCCCCATTTGAGCATAACTCACAATTATAAGAGGTCAGGTCTTGAAAATTCTTTCTCTTCAATATGTTCTTAGTGTTAAGCTTGTCTAGCAAAAGTAGCCCAACAAAAATTTTGTGCTTTGGCAAACATTTAATTTTCTAGATAAGCTTGAAGATCGGTCTAGCCTGCTCATTTTTGAAGTGGTTATTGTAGAAGTGTTTAGATGTGTAAGTATCATAGTTCCAAATATAGTTCCAACTGTCTTCAATGTTTGCATATGTGTCGACATTTTCCAAGATTTCATATAACAGTTCCAACTCCCTAAAAGCTCTACTAGAGAGTGGTAGGTGAAAGTGCTCCATAATGTTTTAGTGAGAGGTGAACTTTCTGAAAGTGATATCATGCTCTTTAGCATAGGAAAGGAGATTGGGGAGCTTACTCACCATCAGGTATCCATGCCAAATGTCTTTCCAGAAAAGAATTGTGTTCCTATTGTCTATTGAACAAGATGATCTTCCTCTGAAGATGTCCACTGATCCATTATTTGTCTCCACCAAAACGATCCATAAAGTGGTTCAACATGAGGGACTTTATCATGCTCATAGTGTTTTTGCCAAATCAACTTTACCCAAGGAAAATCCTGATGGTTGTAAAATGTGTGTAAGCTTTTCAAGAGTAGAGCCTGATTTTGGAGATGCAAGTTGATTCCTTCTAGTCCCCTATTCTCTTTCGAACGACACACTAGGTTCTAGGCAGCCAAGAATGGTGTTCTTGCATTAAGATCTTGGGATCCTCTCGAAAGGTAGTGTCTCCTTGCTTTATCGATGTGATTAATGATCATCTTCGAAAGCTAGAGGGTGCACATATACAAGGTAGGTCGAGTGGATAGGACTGAATTTATCACAGTTAGCGTACCTCTATAAGAGAGGAAGTTGTCACTACTAGATAACCTTCTTCAATTTTGTCGACTTTGGGGGGGGGGGAGTCCTAAACTTTCAGCTTATCAATGCCTAGTGGGGGAGCCAAATAAGTGAAAGGAAAGGTTCCTATCTCACAATTGAATTATCCAGCGAGATTGAGGGCCTTAATTATTTGCAGACATATTGATAGGGACTATCATTGACTTGTGAATTAATTCTTAATCCTGTGAACTTTGAGAAGGAATGAAGGATGCCCTTTAAACAATAGATCTGCTTGGCACTTGCTGGCATTATGATCAAGGTGTCATCAGCATACTAGATAACTAGGAAGTCTTGAGTTGATTGATATCTGGAACTCTTCTCATTGCTTCATTTAGGACTGATTGGAGAAGGTCTGTTCCAAAAACAAACAAGGGTGAGGAGAGAGGGTCCCCTTGACGAACCCCTCTTTTATAATGAAAGGATTTTTCGGGTGGTGCATTAAGTAGGACTGATGAAGAAGTTGATTCTAAGATTTGGTTTATCCAAGAAATCCAGGTTTCATTGAAGCCTTTCTATTTCATAATGGCAGTAACGGCATTGTGTTCAATGGTATCAAATGCCTTTGTAGAGCATTCCCAGCATATCTTGCAAAACATTGTTCATCTAACTTTTAGGGATAGAGAACCTGCTGGAGGAACGAATCTTTTGGATAATGTAGTGTAAAGTGTAAAAGAATTTTAAAGGATGGAGAAATTTTTTAGAGGATGTGGTAAATAGTGTTATAGAAGATACGATTATAGGGGAGCTACTAGGGATGCTTAATGTCCAATTTTAGAAGTATAATATCTCTTTTGCTCATCTTGCATTGGTGAATGTATTCAAATGTCCATGCCACACAGTCATGAATTGTTCTTTGCTTGATGAAACCATATTGGTTTGGATGAATCACCTTTGTTATGACTTGTTAAGCCTATTAGCCAGTATTTTGTGATGATTTTTAGGACATGATGGATTAGGGAGATTTTTGTGATGTTCTTTTTTCTCTTGTTCCGGTTCGATTAGTGTTTTATTTTTTGGGAAATTTTTCAGTGAAATATAGAAAACATGTGACTTAGTAAGCTTTTACACCATAGAGGAATGTTTTTGAGTTTTCCAATACGTTCTTCTTCTATCATTATTTATATTTAAAATTTTTAGTGAAAGACCATAAATGTTAGCCTTGGCCCTTGGGTATGAGTATATGGTGAGTTTCGATCAAAATGTTAGAAATACATGACATAGTGTATTTTACACACCAGAGAGGCCTATTTTTTAAAGTATTTTCTCAAGATTTACTTCTAGCATTGTTTGTTTTTAACTTCTCGATCTTTTAGAATTCTTTTTAGCAAAAAAATCATAAATGGTAGCATCTGCTATAAGTATGTGGTGATTTCGATTGTAACACTAGAAATACATGATGTAGTAACTTTTTACACCAAAGATGCATGTTTTTTGCTTTTTCTAATGTTCTACTTTGGTCACTGTTTTCAATTTTTTCCATTGTTTGGAAAATTCCTGCAAAAAAAACCCCTAAGGTTTTAGCCTTTGTTGTGAGTATGGTGAGTTTCGGTCGTTACGCTGTAAATACAAGATCTAGTAACCGACCTGGTAACCTTTTACATTAGAAAGGACTATTTTTCTGTTTTTCCTCATGTTCTAATTTGATACTTATTTTTCACTTTCTTCATTTTATGGAGATTTTTTAGCCAAAAACCATAGGTGTTGGCCTTTGGTACCAGTTTGTTGTAAGTATCGGTCATAACACTGGAAAACCATGTCATAGTAACATTATACACCAAAGAGGCATTTTTTAGTTTTACTCTGTTCTTCTTCCGACAGTATTTGTTTTCATTTTTACGATTTTTCAGAAATTGCTTAGCGAATAATCTATGGTGTTAGCCTTGGTATTAGTATATGGTAATTTTGGTCTTAATGTTGGTGATACATGATGTAGTGACCGATTACACGAGAGAGACTCGTTTTTTTTTGTTTTGGCCACTAATTTTTCATTTCGTCCATGTTTTGGAATTTGTTTAGGGACAACCCATACGTGTTAGTTGTTGGTATGTGATACACGAGGACTTCTGGTTGTAACCACGGAAATAAATGACAAATTATCCTTTTCCACCAGTTGCATCGGTCATTATTTTTAATTCATTTTTCATTCTTGCAAAATTTTTAGAAAAAAAACATATATGTTAGCCTTTGATACTAGTATATGGCAAGCTTCCGCTGAACATCTAGAACACACGACTTTGTAACCTTTTATAACAGAGGGTAATGTTTTTGAGCCTATCTCACCTAGATCATCAAATAGAAATTAAAGGTAGCCCTTATCCTCTCAAACTCATGAAACCCAATAGGATGGGTCGGGCGCCTAGGCACAGTGGGGAAGGAGGGGTTCTTCCCCGGGAATTAAGAGAAAAAAAAGTAAAGAAAAGGTTTTTCGTTGGAGAAAAATTAATCAAAAGCTTAGAAAAATCTAGAAAATTCTAGCCAACTTAGATAAATAAGAAGAAAATTTCTATAAATCTAGGAAAAAAATAAAACTCAATTTCTAAAAAAAACTCTTAAAATTATATTTAGACTTGGAGCTTTTCTAGTAGTTGAATAATTCAAATAAATCTTAGAAAGTATTTGAGTTCAGAAAAATGTGGAAACTTTTATGGAGACTTTGAAAATGTAAGAGGATTAATTTTAAAATTCATATTCAAAATTCAGTACCACAAATAGTACACACACTACATATACGCGTTTCTTCATTTTTGCAGCACAAACCCTAAAAATAAAACGAAAGCCTCCTATGCAATAGTTAAGTTCACCTACTGCTGATATGTCCCTCATGGTAATAATAGGCGGCTGTCTTATGTTCGAAGGCCCCATGCATCTTAATCAGAGTTTGGACAGAATTTAGATGCACTGTTTTTTTTTTTTTTTTTGCTGTTTCTGGGCTAGCAGTCAAAGCAGGACTTGTACACATCACTCTCTTAATTCACATGAATCCTATTCCTAAGCAACTAGAGACAACCAAACTAAACTTACCAAATCTAGCTGGTCTCCGCGAAAGCTATGGTTAACTTTCGTGCACTGCTGCGTAATCTTGGATCTAACATACACTTACCTACCTCTCTGCTCTGTATATGACGTTCACTGGTATCTCTGAAGTTTCAAGGTATATATAACACACTGTCCTAAATTTGCTTAGAGCCTAGCCTATCTTAGAAGCTGACCCACGCATGCATAATACCATTTTTGGGCTTTCGGCTTTGTTTTTGCTAAAAAAAAGTTAATCCGCAGTGCTATGTTTGGGTTTATCTGTCATTATATATTGGTTCAACTCTCTCTAAAATAACAAAGTCGGTACTATTCCACCATAACCAATCATGAGCCTCAACATCACGATGTGATGAGATACACTCACCCCCCTTAATAGATTAACGTCCTCGTCAACAGACCGCATCCATGGCAAATGTCTATAATCTCCCCTCGATATGCATGCAATCGTGTGTCCAGTGCTGACCCATATGCCATGCTGTGATCACTCCAGGAACACATGTGCCATGCACTATATGCTTACACGCATCCGCACAGCGAGGGTTGATACTCTGATACCACCTGTAACACTCTGTCCCAAATTTGCTTAGAGTCTAACCCACCTTAGAGGCTAGCCCCACGTATATATAGTACCACTCTTGGATTTTTAGCTTCGCTTTGCCCAAAAGAGTTAATGCGCAAGGTGCTATATTTATGTCCATCTTGACACTGTATATTGGTGCAATTCTCTCTAAACTAGTACGGTGGTACTATTCCATCGTAACCAAACTACGTAGGACTTGGCATCACGACGGGCCGGGATATTACAGGAGTCACCTTGATCATGTGAGAATTAATGTTGAGACAGTAGCACGTTGTGCCATGCCGACCCTCATTTGCATGAGATTAGCATGCATGCAGTTGGTGGTCATGAAAAAAGCTAGCTAGCAGAGAGAGTAGCAAGATCAGATGAACTGCAATGTTCACTCATCCGTTTGGGCATATGCCCACATGCATCCCAGTGATCATGTCATTCATCAGCATCAATCATATGAACTCGATCGACCGGGCCGGCTGGGTTTGATTGATGACAGCAAGAACCATGTGATCTCAAGTTAATCCTGCAATCAGATGATGATTGCATAGGTAGCCTCCAAACTATTTGGTTTCCTGTGATTTGGCACTCTCACTTCAACACGTGTAATTAGTACTCTGTTGCAGTAGCATGTCTAATTTGTATGCCTAGCTGCTCCAAGATTACAAATCCATTTTCTTTTCCTGCACAAGTACTGCAAGTTTGCAACTAGCTAAGAACTCATCTTGCTCACATGCGTTGCTTGGATAATCAGACACATGGGATAGGGTGCTTTTATTCCAAAGTGAGTGTATTCCCTCCTTTCTTTTGGCTGAAATTACACCTTATGATGCCTGCCTGCTGTCTAGGTCAGCATAAGAAAATTTCTACCTGAATTCCTCTCTTATTTCTCATTTTCTTTCTTTCTATCTTTCAGGCCATCCTCCAGAACCGGTACTAGCTCCTTCATGGCTGTTATAAAGGCTGTAAAAGTATGCTTAAAAGGTGTTTGGTTATACCATCTTATTGGCTTATTCTATTAAGCAGGGTTGTTATGAATTAAGATAGTCCTATTAATTCCTTCAGGGTTACTCCTTTCTCATGACAATTTAGTCTGCTGGAACTGGAAGCAGTCCGGTGACTCCTTGACCACAGGATTGATGTTTCTTTCGGTTCCAGAAAGGCATTAACACCTACACCAATATGGGTCCTTTTGCATTAGTCAAGGCATTTAAAGAATATTAATAGATTTAATTAGGATTAGTACGATATAATGCCTTTAGATAAAAGAAAAGAGATGAGATCAAGCAAGCATGCATGCGTGCATATTTGTAAAACAGAAGTGGTCCAAGATTGCTACTGCCTTTGCATGACTCTGATTGCACAACCTAAAGCAGATTACATCTTTGGCTCTGCCTTTCTGAAATTTATACCATGTTTCTGTTTGGAAAGAAGGAAATGGGAAAGGTGCATCCTTGCTTTTCTGAAAAGAAGAGGGAAAGAAAAAAGGAAGGCCTAAACATGGCCAAGTTAGTTCTCCCTTCTTGCTTCTTGCTATTTTTTTATTGGATCATGGATGCAGTTTGCACTGTGTGCTGTGTGCTGTGTGCCGCAGTTCATCGTGAGTTGTATTCTTAAAACGAAATTGTGAGTTGTTTTTATCTGCGCAATTGCAAAGTTCAGCGGCATGCATGTCTTCTATAATATCTCCTTTTTCTTCCAAGTACATAAATGTGATAAACTGAGTTTTATCACAGTGAGCATAGAAGTAGTTGCTGCTGCGATAATCTCTCTTAATGATAGCTACGAGCTTGATGATTGAAATCTCAGTTTGATGACCCACCATCTGTAAGCTATTCTTTTTTTAAAAAAAAAAAGAATTTTTTTTGGAAAGAATCTGTAAGCCATTAGGTGGCTTCTGTCCACTGAAATCACTCCAAATGGAAGAATCTCATACTGTTCTGAATACCGCCTTTACACCTCGCCGCAGGGTGTTCTGTACTTTTGTTGGTGATCGGATTTCATCATTAATTCCTTAAGAGGCGGATTAACTTCCAAATGACGCGTGCACGTACACCGCTTGTTTTTTAATTACTTTGGTGTCTCTTAGATTATTGGGGCATGATTGATTATTTTCCCCAATCGTACAGCTCTCTCGCAATCTCTGTGATTTTGTTCGTGGCCTACATGTTGCACCAACTCTTCTCTTCCATCCATCCAACTCTGCAGATCAGATGGATGGGTCGTCATGTCACCAAGGGTACAGGCAGCTATGAAACACAAAAGACTCGGACAAGCATACAACATTCCATTTGCCGAAGTAGTCTGATTGAAGGAAGGTTTCTTTCGGATGGCACCATGAAACTTTGCATACTTACTTGACATGCCTAATTGTACCCGTCATGTAGTTGAGCACAAATGACACATGAACCAAATTTGCAATCATTTCATATCAGTTAAGACAATGATGGAGACTTGGCATAGCTATGATGCTGTTTCAGACAAGTCGATCAGTATGGATATTGGCCAAGATTACGCTACACCGGGAGATTTCACACATTCAGAGTTGTCTGATTTGACATCTCATATATTAAGGTTTGATAGTTGATATATCTCACAAGATCCCGTGAAGCACACCCTGCAAGCTTGAATGTACTCGTGCCCCACGCACTTCTGATTTGTCACCTAATTACTTACCTGAAAGCAAGATTGTTGGCGCCAAGCGACAACGGAGCGGGCAAGGCGTTGTGAAACTTGACAGCAATTTTAACCTTGCCCGATGATTTAGCCTAATAATGTTCATGAATTGCGAACCTCTGGTTGGAGGCTCGCATAGTCGCATTTGGAAGTATCGAGAGCAAAAGTAAAGAATGATCATTGCCTTTTCAACAGTTTTCTAGTCATAGCCTTCCAGTGATTCTTCTCAAACCTCTCAAAACCAATTTTAAAATTTTTTTTGACCTCGCCGAGCTTTTTTTCGAGGACCAACTTTTCAGTTTATAAAACTCTAAAGAACATGATGACATAGTTTCTTTCAATTCAAAATTGGCTAGATAGATTCCTCTAAAAGTTTTAGTCTTCCTCTTTTTTCTTCCCCTCCCTCCCTCTTCTTCTGTACCAAAACTTGTTTTCCTACCGTAGGCTAAAGGAAGCCGACTTTCACACCAAATAACTGAGAAGGGGAAGACGCCATGCGTTTGGCATTCGGCAGCTTCACTCCCACTTTCTTGGGCAGATTTTTAATTGCGTGAAATTGATCTGACGTGAAAAATTGACGGAGGAGCAGGTAAGTGAAAAAGAAATCGCTGTGGTTCTCCCAGCAGCCACCTACCGCTACCAGTGCCTCCGCTGAATTTATTTTGCCACCGCAAGCAAAGGATGGACGAATGGAACATGGAACTGGAAGGCTTCAGCCTCAGGATGGCCTAGTACTAGTACGGCCCCGTGCAGGCAGAGGCAGGCTGCAAAGTCGGGCGATGGCCACCGCCTGCTGACTAGCTTGCCGCTGACATGAAACTTTTGACACCCTTTGCTTACGGCTCACCTAACCTTAATCGTCACTCTCTCCTTGAGCTTGTCAAGTACTCAGGGTACTCGGTAGAATCTCTGTTGATGTTTAGTTTAATGCAGATATGAAATATGGCCTTACAAATGGACACGTAGTGCACGTTTGAAAAAAATTAAAGATGGACACGTAGTATTGCTGACTTGCAAGGAATCGCATTCTCTGAAAACTTTTTCCTTTTAGCTGTAAAGTTTGTTCGATGTAATTGCAGGAACTGGAGAGGTGTCCAGTGGTGGTCTAGTATTCCTTTCGTTAGTCTGCTTTCTTATTTTTCTTATTTTAGCACATTATATTTTTATATGTTTTGAATCGATCAGTTCAACATATATCATATCATCTTATTATCTAGCCTTCTTATCTCAGCGCATTGTGTTTTACGAACTTTTGATTAACTTAAAATATTCCAAGTTAAGGACGTAATCGAAAGGTTGATGCGTGTCTATTGATACTACTAATAAATGAGGTGGATCATCACTATTTGCACTTGCATTCTTACATAGTCCTTAGAGCATCACCAGCAGCTTCCGTAAATTCGGATATCTATATCCCTTCTTTAAAGCACTATTCATTCCCTATATTTTCATTCTATCCAGCAGAGTCTCTGTCCTCGAAAAAATATAGAGACAAGAGAGAAAATCTCTAAATATAGAGACTCGGAGAGAGAATCTCTAAAGAACCGTTTGGTTGCCTGCATGCACAGAGATTTGCATCTACAAATACAGAATCTTGCCTTTTTCTTATGTTTGGTTGTCTGCATCTAGTTTTGACCCTGGCTCTCTGGATGCAAGATTCTCCATGCAACCTGGCTCTAGAGATACGGAGAAAATGGGCGTATCTCTGGATGCAGCGCATGGCAGCCTCGTGTTCTGCGCAGGGGGCCACTGTCAGCCACAATACCAAACCATGCATGCGGTGCCACGTGGGTATGTAAGTTTTCTTTTTTCTTTTTTGTTTATATCTTTTGATTAGCATTTCCGATTACCGAACCGATCTCAAAAAATGGGTTTCTGACATTTTTTTCAAACAAAACTAGACCACACTTGCTATATAAATTTCAAAGTACCTGCCTACTAAACACTCAACCAAACACCGTCTCTGCATCTGTGCATCCCGTATCCCATTAGTCTGGCTGAGTCGAACGGGCTAGACTCGTGAGAGAAGACAATCAAACAGCCCCTAAATTTAGAGACTGACATAGAGACTCTGCTGGATGGATATAGAGACTGAGGCAAAGTAGTAACAGCGATAGAACATGCAAATAAAGACTCTGCTGGACTTGCTCTTAACTATTTGGATTTATTTTTTAAACGGAGCCCCCCTCAAGCCCTGGGATCCTTCGAGAAATGAAACATGGGAAACTAATCACCACCATCTCTATCGCTACGATGAAGAAGGGTGTAGAGAATCCAAACAGGTCATTAAAAAAAACAATCTTTTTCCTTCCTCTTTCCCCTCGGCCCTTTTTCCTTCTTCTTTATTTTTCATGTGTGGTTTTGCTTTCTTTATCTTCACATTCCTCTCCACATGTTGTGGACTCCCACTCCTCTCTCCTGCCTACCACCCCTCTAGTAGCAGCTCCAGTAGCTCAGTAACTCAGGTACTCCCATTCCCAGCATCCAGATTGGCAGATTGCTGGCAAAACACCAGAGGAAAAGCTACACCCACACCCATTCATTTGCAGCCTTGCAGGCAAGCTCTTCTTGCATATAAATCTGGAAGGGGAACCGAGCAGGAGAGAGAAGGAAGGGAGGGAGAGGGGGAGGAAGAAGCGCCGGAGGGAGATCCGCGAGGAGCCCCCATGGCCGAGAAGGAGGGCAACCTTGAGGCCGTCCTCAAGGAGGTCGTCGACTTGGTACGCCCACAATCTCTACTGCCTGTCTGCCTGCTCCGGAGGTGGTGGTTCCTGGGAAAAGCTCGAGCCTTTGTGCTAGCTGAGGCTCCTTTCCTTCGTGTTCGTCAGAATTTGCATCTGGGCGGGTTCCTCGTTTCTTGGGCTGCTGCTCTCATGCTGGGGTTGCGTTCTGTCAGCACGGTCTATGTATATGATGGTTTCCAGTTCTTGTTCTGCGGGTTCCTGGGTGAAAAATCTAGTGGACACTCTAGCAGAGAAGCTCTTTCTTTCTTTCTGTGCCTGCTCCGTTTGCTCTGCAAATCTGGGTTCCTGCTTCTTTCTGGTCTTAGGATTCCATGGTGGAGGCATTGGCATCTTGGGTCTTGTTTGTTTCTCGTTCTTGTTGTATGTGTTAGCTGGTTTCAGGGCAAGAGTTCAGTGTACGGGTTTGGTGCTTCTACCAATTCTTGTGTTGGTCATAAAATTGGGCCGGTGAATTCATGTTGCCTTTTCTTTCCTGCAGGAGAACATACCCCTTGAGGAGGTATTTGAGAACCTGAGATGCAACCGCGACGGTCTCAGCACTCAGCAGGCGCAGCAGCGCCTCGAAATCTTCGGCCCCAACAAGCTTGAGGAGAAGGAGGTTTGATTCATTCTCTGTACTTTTAGTGAACTTGGAGAAAATCCATGTTGGATTTGCGTGGCACCGTCGGTTGAGTTCATTTCAGTGAATGCTTAGAAGTTGCAATTTTGATGATGGTGGTGGCAGGAGAGCAAGTTCCTCAAGTTTCTGGGATTCATGTGGAATCCACTCTCCTGGGTCATGGAGGCTGCAGCTATTATGGCGATTGCGCTCGCGAACGGAGGGGTAAGGCAGTGAGACATATGTACAGATTAGTTTTCATTCCTTAAGATTTTGTCTGGTTTGTTGATTTCGAATTCATGATTGGAGTATATAACTGTTTTGTTATCTTGTGTTGTGTCATCAGGGGAAGCCACCGGATTGGCAGGACTTTGTTGGTATCATAACCCTGCTTGTTATCAACTCGACAATCAGTTTCATTGAGGAAAACAATGCTGGCAATGCTGCTGCTGCCCTCATGGCTCGTCTTGCACCAAAAGCCAAGGTTCATTACCACCTACTTGATGCTGTTTCACTATGTTCTGAAGGCAGGTTTGATTTGTCTGTTAGAGCCCATCCAGAATTCTGAACTCATGAGAGATGTATTTTTCTTTTCGTCAGGTGCTCCGTGATGGCCGATGGACTGAAGAAGAGGCTGCCATCCTTGTACCAGGGGACATCGTCAGCATTAAACTTGGAGACATCATACCTGCAGATGCACGCCTCCTTGAGGGAGATCCTTTGAAGATCGATCAGGTTCCCATTGTTCTAGACTTGTTAGAATTGCTTTCAGCTATTGATGGGCCTTAGAGGCTTCTCCTCACAATTTCTCTTCTTTTGTAGTCTGCTCTGACTGGAGAATCATTGCCGGTTACCAAAGGTCCTGGTGATGGTGTCTATTCTGGTTCGACGGTCAAGCAAGGTGAGATTGAAGCCGTTGTGATTGCCACTGGTGTACACACTTTCTTCGGGAAGGCTGCACACCTTGTTGACTCCACTAATCAAGTTGGCCATTTCCAGAAGGTAAGATTGAAAGCCTTACCTCACAAGTGTTTTGTTTACCAAATTATCAATGTAATTATACAGTTCATAGTATCATCTGATTGATGCAGGTCTTGACGGCTATTGGGAACTTCTGTATTTGCTCGATTGCTGTCGGCATGTTTGTTGAGATCATTGTAATGTATCCTATCCAGCACAGGGCATACCGCCCTGGGATCGACAACCTCCTTGTCCTTCTCATTGGAGGCATTCCCATAGCCATGCCAACAGTCTTATCTGTGACTATGGCCATAGGGTCGCATCGCTTGTCTCAACAGGTTTGTCCCTGGAGGCTGGAGTTCACATCTGTCGCTTTTCAATTTTTTATCCATGTTCATATTTTTAATCACTTAAAATAAAATTTCTGCAGGGAGCTATTACAAAGAGAATGACTGCAATTGAGGAGATGGCTGGCATGGATGTTCTTTGCAGTGATAAAACTGGAACTTTGACCCTGAATAAGCTTACCGTGGACAAGAACCTCGTTGAGGTGATACAAGGATAATTAATTGATATACTCTTAGCTTTCTTTTGTCTGATTTAAACAACTTCAAATTTGTAAATCCAGGTTTTTGAAAGAGGCATCACTCAGGACCAAGTGATTCTTATGGCTGCTAGAGCATCTCGAACTGAAAATCAAGATGCTATTGATACTGCAATAGTTGGGATGCTAGCTGATCCAAAAGAGGTAGCTTGCTTTGTTAAAGTGGTGGCAGCTGATTACCTAGTTCATCTGATGAACTGATTGTTCGTGTACATTTTGAGACAGGCACGTGCTGGTATTCAAGAAGTCCATTTCCTGCCATTCAATCCTACTGACAAAAGAACGGCATTGACATACATTGACGGTGATGGAAAAATGTATCGTGTTAGTAAGGGTGCACCTGAGCAGGTACCACAAGAATGAACTGCTTTTCTATTCATATTCTAACATTTCCTTATGTAATCATTATATTCAGATTTCAGTTATCATCTTTTGTAACTCAATATATTGACTGCAGATTCTCCACCTGTCTGACAACAAGTCAGAGATAGAGAGGCGGGTCCATGCCGTGATTGATAAATTTGCAGAGCGTGGACTTAGATCACTTGCTGTAGCATATCAGGTGAGAAGGATTACAATGTACCTTATATCTTAGTCTAATTACAGAGCAGCTCCATTGACGACAAGGGTTTCATGAACATGTATAAAACAATGTTCGTAAGCCTTGTCCATGCAAACTGGGGAATACTTGACTTAAGCTAGCTATCTGAACTTCACACTTCTTCTGTTTGTCTATCACTTACACCACCATAATGACTATAAGTTCATCTGAATTATTTCTTTTTTATGTTTTCTGTATATGTTGTCTTAGTGGTGTATTATTCTGTTCTTGCATGTAGGAAGTACCAGATGGGAGGAAAGAAAGCCCTGGTGCCCCATGGCACTTTGTTGGTCTCATGCCACTTTTTGATCCTCCAAGACATGACAGTGCTGAAACAATTCGAAGGGCACTTAACCTTGGTGTCAATGTCAAGATGATAACAGGTATAATTTCCAGTGGAAGAATATCCAAATATTCTGTCTCTCTATTTATTCAGCTGCAACTCTGTGAGTGAATATGCCTTTGTTGCAATCCTTTCAACTTTTTTCAGAAATTATATTAAACTTCAATACATTGGCAAGGCTGTTCTATGTTTTTCTCGCCCAATTTTTCATTTGTTTTCTAATGTTCAGGTGATCAGCTGGCAATTGGAAAGGAAACGGGGCGTCGCCTGGGAATGGGTACAAACATGTATCCTTCATCTGCTTTGTTGGGACAGAACAAGGATGAGTCCATTGCTGCTTTACCAGTTGATGATCTGATTGAGAAAGCTGATGGTTTTGCTGGTGTATTTCCTGGTACGGTTTATAAGGAATTACAAAATGGCAAAATTTGGGATTTAGGAAAATTAATAAATATTCAATTTTTGACTATTCAATTTTTGACTAATTGAGTAATGGTTTTTTCTAGAGCACAAGTATGAGATTGTGAAACGTCTGCAAGCACGAAAGCATATCTGTGGAATGACTGGTGATGGAGTTAATGATGCTCCAGCCCTAAAGAAAGCTGACATTGGTATTGCCGTTGCTGATGCAACTGATGCAGCCAGGAGTGCTTCAGATATTGTCCTCACAGAACCTGGCCTTAGTGTGATCATCAGTGCTGTGCTTACCAGTCGAGCAATTTTCCAGCGTATGAAGAACTACACTGTATGTAAAAAGTGGAACTGTGATCTAGTACTCCTTCCTTTTTTTTTTTCTTATGTTATCAGGCTAATACATTTTAATGCTGGCAGATCTATGCTGTCTCGATTACCATTCGTATTGTGGTAAGTTTTACATGTCTTTTACAAAACTTTCGGATTGATGCATTTTTCGATTAGGCAATTGTGCAATGTTGTTCCAAACTACCCAAATATATGTATATGTATTCTATTTATTGGAGAAATTATTCTTGATGCTTCTGTTGGGAACTAAAAGTACACTTTATTACAAAATAGCAAATACAAAGATATTTCTGTGCATAAATGTCTTCTATAAAGCATACTAATCTTGAACATGGAAGTGATGCCCATGTGGCTTATATATGTTACCTCAGAGTTGAACTTCATCTGTCTCTTTTTTTCCCTTAATTTCAACAGCTTGGATTTATGTTGCTTGCCCTCATCTGGAAATTTGATTTCCCACCATTCATGGTCCTAATCATAGCAATTCTAAATGATGGTACACCTCTCTCTCTCTCTCTCACTCACACACACAAAACAGAAGTAACAAGTGTTATTTTAGCAATATAATCGTAAGTGTTTAAAACTTTCCAATCATTGGCTATCATCAACAGGTACTATCATGACTATTTCAAAGGATCGGGTAAAACCGTCTCCTCTACCCGACAGCTGGAAGCTTGCTGAGATTTTCACAACTGGAATTGTCCTTGGTGGATACTTGGCAATGATGACGGTCATCTTCTTCTGGGCTGCATATAAGACAGACTTTTTCCCAGTAAGGAGCATTGCGCTTAAGCAAATCACGTTTTGAGTTCTGACGAGACTTAAGCCTGATGAAAATAAATTACCATTGGCTACTAAGTTTGGTTACAGAACTACTTTTAGGATCTTTACTTTTACTCTGATGCTATGCTTGCTGTTCATAAATTTTCAGAGAATATTTCATGTTGAAAGCCTTGAGAAGACAGCTCAAGATGATTTCCAAAAGCTTGCTTCTGCTATTTATCTCCAAGTTAGCACCATCAGCCAAGCTCTCATCTTTGTCACAAGGTCGCGCAGCTGGTCATTTGTCGAGCGCCCTGGGTTTCTACTGGTCTTTGCTTTCTTGGTTGCACAGCTGGTCTGCTCCCCTCTCTCCCTCTTATAAACTGCTCTAAGAGATAAGCGACATTGAGCTAAAATTTCTCATTTAATTACAGATTGCTACACTTATTGCTGTGTACGCTGACTGGGCGTTCACTTCAATCAAAGGCATTGGGTGGGGCTGGGCTGGTATTGTGTGGCTTTACAATCTCTTATTCTACTTTCCGCTTGATATCATCAAGTTCCTCATCCGATATGCTCTGAGCGGCAAAGCATGGGATCTTGTCATCGAGCAAAGGGTAATAATATACTCTGCACAACTGTCCTGGCCCACATCTATTGGGCTGGATATCACAGATCTGTGACTAATGTTCATCTTCCTGCAGATTGCGTTCACAAGGAAGAAGGACTTTGGTAAGGAGGAGAGGGAGCTCAAGTGGGCACATGCGCAGAGGACCCTTCATGGGCTGCAGCCACCGGATGCAAAGATGTTCCCAGACAAGCCTGGATATAATGAGCTGAATCAGATGGCTGAAGAGGCGAAGAGGAGAGCTGAGATTGCAAGGTAAGACACAGACCGCTTGCAAGATCTCAGGCCCCCTTCTCTTTAGCTTATCTTATTTACTTATCTTTTTATTTGCTTATAAGTTTCGAGAGCTTTCTGAGGTAACTTGAAAAGTCCGATGGGCTTCATTTGACTTGTTTCTCAGAGATCTGAGATGTGGTTTCGAGATAGAAAAAAAAGAACTGCAACATTTGACTTTTCGATTCGAAGATAAGTAGATAAGATAAGAAGATAAGCTAAAGTAAAGGAGACCTCAATAATAGTGCTTTCTTACGTATACTATTCTTTGGGGCCTTTATAGGCCCACCTGTCCCTTTTTTCATCAATGCATTATTACTCATGATTCCATTTGTGAAGATAAAATGTATCTATTGTGATACCAATAGGCATGCAACAGCTATTACATCGGCACTAAGGTTGCTTGATAATGATGTGAAGCTAACCGTGCACTCATGGATGATTGCAGGCTCAGGGAGCTTCATACGCTCAAGGGGCATGTGGAGTCAGTTGTCAAGTTGAAGGGCCTCGACATCGAGACTATCCAACAGTCATACACCGTGTAATCTGGCCTGTCCAGAAAAGAGAGGAAAAATTTTCCTGTTTTGCCACCGAGTGTGAATTTGATGGGTGGCTTCTCCTCTGCTTTAAACTTAACTGCAACCATCTAAGTGTACCTGAATCAGAATTTGCCATAATCGTGTCTCTACTGTTTCTACCTAGTGTTATAATTAGCTCACCCTGATTAAGTATGCTTGAAGGGGGGGCACAATGGCATTGCCATGCTTTTTGCTCATTTTCTGAGATGCATGTTGTTATCGACATGTTGATGAAATTGGTCTTGTGGTCTAGTTGTGTTGTGGGGGCAAGACTGCGGGCATCACTTTGTGTAGGTTAGCTAGCATGTGAGCATCAATGAATGCACAGCGCTGAGAGAGATGCTACCTGGAATCTTGTTTCAGATCTGCAGATCTCTCTGTAGTTTGGCTGATATTGTCTGCCATGTTGCCTGTCAAAGGCGCAAGAGGAGAGCAGCACATGATGTGAGACCAAGAGATGAGGCTAGATGGGTTGGAAGATCTCGGTAATATGTTATGTTTTTTAGTTTTAGTCTCCAAGCACCATTTGTCGAATTGCACCTGCATTATTTCCATGCTTACCGCTCTTCCAGCAGGCTGGATTCGTACCATGAACAGATTAGTGAAGTTATCTGATAAATTACTCCGCTCTAGGCTTGTTAGCACAGGGAGTAATCTCTGATTTGCTCAGGACTGGTTTTCCTGGCAGTCATCAATCTTATCCGGCTTGATCTGAAGCTACGAGGCTAAGATGTTAGAATCTTGATATCCAAAGTCTCATAAAGGATATTCTCTTTTTTTTCAATAAATATTTATCTATCCTAATTTGGAAAGGGAAGTGGAAGGGTCTCTCTGCGAAGAAACTTTCCCTCATTTAAATGATAATTTCCCTTCTTTCCTCCTATATTTCTTTAACCAAAAGACAACATCAATTTCACACTTCTTATTTCCTAGTTCCTTTTTTGCCGACCTTGCTTGTTCTTTTCACCTTAATCCAAATATAGATTATAATCTATAAAAGTTGTGAATACTTGATAGTGTTTAGAGAGCTAAAAAAAATTGTAAGAAAATGACTTTGGGAGCTTTGAGAAGAACCATTAAAAGTCTTTAAAAAATAGATTAAAATGCTATAAGGTTTAGCTCGTAAAAAATAACATTTTCAGCTGTAGCTTTTAATTTTAATTTAAGCTGCAATGAAGGTTTGGGTCCAAATCCCTATTTGGCAGTAATGTGGATCTAGGGCCATATACAAATAGGCCAGGCAAGTGCGGCCCATGCCAATGAAGCATGTAAACAACGCCACTATGCCACACACCTTACCCTCCATCACCACAAGCTCGTCAGAAATGCCGCAGTGGCCGTGGCTCCAGCCCAACGCCGCCGCCGTTCGCCGCGCCACCACCATCCCCTTCGCCTTCCGCAGCAACTGGCTATCCTCTAGTGCCGGCGTTGCCTCGGTTTGCGCCTCAGCGACCAGCCACGACCAGGTAAGCACAGCTACCCCTGCCTGTCGCCGCCAGCTCCTGAAGCGTCTCTCTATTGATGCGCGCGCGTGTGCAGGAGGATGAGCAGTCGCTGGTGGTGGTGGGCGGAGGCGCGGCCGGGGTGTACGCCTCGATAAGGGCCAAGACCCTGGCTCCCCACCTCAGCGTGGTGGTCATCGAGAAAGGAAGGTTCTTGTCCAAGGTAGTACAACGGAACCATGCGTCCTGATTAGTATTAAACATCGACCATTCCTGTGCGGCGCCGGCGATTGATTGGTTTCTACTCACTGCGAGGCTGCAGGTCAAGATATCTGGTGGTGGCCGATGCAATGTCACCAACGGGCACCATCTTGAGCCATCAGTATGTGTGCACTACATGCTCTATCTTCTGTTCAGTCATTATCTCTTCGGTAGTTGCATGTTTATGTTAAGGATATCGGCATATCGCATCGCTTTTAGTAGTCCATTCTAGTGTTAACTATGTTGCTAAGTATACAGACATGAATGGCAATGCTGTGATTCTTGCAACTAACTATTGCATTAAGTGGACTTGTGGTTAATTCAATGTATGGCAAGATTGCAATGTGTGTAGCATTTTGATCAGCACTCGTCAAATGATTCATGCTGTTATTTCATTGCTTTCATGGCTTTACGTTTGTCATTTATGCTTGTGTGTGTCTCATTGAATATGTAATTCATTCTCAGGGATTGGCAAGGTGTTACCCAAGGGGGAACAAAGAACTCCAGGGATCGTTCTTCAGCATTCATGGTCCAGAAGATACCATGCGTTGGTTCTCGGATCATGGTGTGGAGCTTAAGGTAGCCATGTTGACACCACAATTACCGCATGATCTTGCATATCTATTGAACGGAAGCCAAATTTTAGTTATAATTGCCGCTTTTGTTGCTGGTGTTCTGATTGGCATGTCAGACAGAAGATGATGGTAGAGTTTTTCCTGTCACTGACAATTCTGCGTCAATAGTCGAATGCCTACTGAATGAAGCAAGAAGACTTGGAGGTAATTAGCTACGCTTTTCATTAGTTGTTATCCAAGCACTGCTCACTCAGACAATTTCTGAAATTGAAACAAAAATCAAATGGAAGTTTCCCTGCAGGCTGGTACAGCTGTGTCCAGTGCATCTGTCACTGAAAATGGAAAGTTTGTTCTGAAGGTTGAGAAGCGTACTGTTGATTTTGTTGATTATATGAATGCTAATTATATCTTAGTAGCTACAGGCAGCAGCCAGCAGGTTAGAGAGTATATATATTTCTCCCTCACTATGTATCATAATATTTTTAACAGTTAATTGCACCGTAGGTTCTTAAAGTTGTCCCACATTTTCGCTTAGGTCCAAAATTTTCAAAACCGGATATTTAGGTACACGAAGTTGTCTTGCCTTTTCAAGTTGGTCCAAAGTGGTATGGAGAAGGTAGTTTTGATGACATGGGCTGTCTAGTTAGCATAATATGTTGTCAAAAATGGCCACTTGCCATCCTAAATCAATAAAAAATGAATTCAAATTGAAATTTCATAAAACAAACCCTAAAATTCTACAAAAACTCTAAAATTCTTTTTAAAAAAAATCCATAAAAAAACTTAAAAGATTTGAAAATTCATAAAAAAATCAAATAAATTCTAAAACTCGTTTAAAAATTCACAAAATCCTAAGAAAGCTTAAAACTTTTCTAGAATTTGTAAAAATATAAATAAAATCCCAAATTTCCTCCATTTCTCTCTCCATTTTATTTAGATTTTATATTTTTACAAATTTTAGAAAATTTTTAAGGTTTCCTAGGACTTTCTAAGTTTTTTTAAACGAGTTTTAGAATTTATTTGATTTTTCACGAATTTTCACATTTTTTAAATTTTTACGGATTTTAGGTTTTTTAAAAAAATAGTTTTTTTTAGAATTTTAGGGTTTTTTTATGAATTTTCAATTTGAATTTATTTTTTTATTGATTTAGAATGACTAGTAGCCATTTTTTTGCCACATATTATGCAAACTAGGCAGCCTATTATCATCAAAACTACCTTCTCCATATTTGAAATGGCAAGGCAACTTTGTGTACCCAAATATCCGGTTTTAAGAATTTTAGACCTAAAAGTGAAAACGCGGGACAACTTTAAGGACCTGTGGTGCAATTTACTCTATTTTTAATATATCAAATGGCATAAAAGTACCTCCCTTACATTTTTCTTACCTGTAGGGTTATTCAATTGCCACACAACTTGGTCACTCCATTATTGCACCAGTGCCCAGCTTATTCACATTTAAAATTGCAGACAAGCGACTGGCTGATCTCTCTGGGGTATTCAATCATAAATGTTATTACAATTTCATGCTAACGAGAACAACTTGCTTGTGGAACTTTTTTATCACTCTTATGCTTCTGACAATGAAATAATCGCACTTAAGCTTATATTCTGTGCTGCCCTGGTTTGGTCGACTAGGTGTCACCCCTTCCAAGTTCTTTAATCTTATACCGTATTTCCCTGTTATGTTAGCTCATATATCAGGTTATATATTACCATGAAACTTTTTAAAACCTCAAGTCTTGCTTTTAAAAATTGAAAACTGATAATTGAGCTGGTTTTTGTTTCTTCAAGTTAACTGGACAACAATGATTCACCCAGTTTTCTCCTGTTATGTAGGTCACATTTCCAAGAGTTAAAGCAAAATTGAAGCTAGATAACATTAAAAAAAATGCTCCCGAATTAACTCAGGTGAACTGGCCACCTTCTGCAATTAGTTTGTTACATAGATGTTTATTACATAGTTACATTAATTGCTTGCTCTTTACAGATTGGGCCTATGCTAGTTACACATTGGGGGCTTAGTGGGCCTGTTGTTCTTCGATTGTCTGCTTGGGGAGCACGTGTACTACATCAGTACAACTACCGAGGTAAGTGGCAAAAAAAACTATACAGGAATTGCACCACAGTTGCAACTGGTCAGCAAGGAATTGGCACCAATATCGTATTTCTGATTTTGGTCTGTGACCATAATTGCATTCAATTGATCCAGAACATACAGAGTATTTTTCTTATTTTCTTTCATTGTTACATTGCTATGAATACTTTGGAGTTATCGTTTAGATGTTATGCATGCTGGTTTTTTTTTTAAATGATGCAACATTGAAATCTCGTGTAAGTATTTTGTACCGTGGTTAGTGCATTTGTAAGTTTACCTTCATTTGGAACATTCGCTCTCTGTCCTCTGAAGTCCAAGCTTCTAATTCCATTTTACCATTTGTGCTAATTTTTCATGGCACCTTGCTAAGTAGAACAAATCATATTTTCCCTGCTGAGAATTGTTTATTCTAAGATTACATCATTGTTTTGCTGTTTTGTCATCCAATGCAGCTGCAGAGGACAAAATTAGCTTTACTGTTTTGTCTCTTCATCTGTTGAATTTTGTGTTTCGTCAAATACATGAATTTTTCCATTATGATGACCTTTACAACTGTATGGAAGACCTAGAGGCTAGAAATAATTATCTCAGTAGTATCCATACATTTCTTTCAACACAGGAAAGCTTATGGTTGACTTCATACCTGACATTCATATTGAGGACGTGAAGCGCATCCTTTCCGAGCACAAGGATCAGCATGCGGTTCATTTCTTTTCCCTTTATTGTTGCCTTAACATGAATTTGTTAGTGCCTTCAAGCGTTCATCTAAGAATATGAACTTTTCACTGCTAAGAGTGCTCTTGAGCCTTTTGTGCTAATAGGTTGAAAATATCAGATCTTGCAAATGCTTTCATTAAGTCAAATCTTGTGAATTGTTTCTGTATGCGTCAACCATATTATGCTTTCTGAGCTCGTTAAAGGAGCTTTGCTATTACAATTTCCAGATACAGATTAGTGAAGTCACCTTTACAACTATCTGTTCAACTGTCTTATTTGCATTGAAGTATTTAATTTTTAACTGAAGCTTTGAATGTCTTGTAATTCATTTCATAAATATTTCCTGTAATCATGTGAATATTCCACTGTTCCAGCAAAGGTCAATGATAAAGTTGAACTAAGAAGTTTTAGTGCCTGCAGAAGCACAAAGTGAATAACACTTTTCCCTTGGAGTTTGGTCTGGTGAAGAGATTTTGGAGATTCCTGCTAGAACAGGAGGTCATACTTTTGGTTGATAGGGATCTTTACTCATTTCTTTAACTAAATGATCTCATCAGTTAAAAGTATTTTCTTGCAGGGTTTAGATGACGATACGCACTGGGCCTCCATACCAAATAATTATCTAACAACAATTGCTACTCGCTTAAAACAATGGATGTTTGAGGTTGTAGGGAAGGTATGTGATATCAATCATAATACCACCTAAAAAGTTTTCAGTGATTTGAAATATGATAGTAACAGTGTTTCTGTCAAAACTCACTGCTTGTTATCTAATCATCAAATGAAGGGCCAATTCAAAGATGAATTTGTGACTGCCGGAGGTGTTCCAGTTTCAGAGGTTTCTACTGTTACTTAATTGTAGTTTTCATGAAAATGAATCAACTTGCATATAAACCTAACTTGTTCCTCTGTTGTAAAGATATCACTTAACACTATGGAAAGCAAGAAACAACCCAATCTGTTCTTCGCAGGAGAGGTAATGTTAAGTGTTTTTGAACTTGCAACATTCTGGAACAGCAATAATAGGTTTCACTTTACAGAGGGTGATCTTGAATCTTGATGTAGGTACTTAATGTTGATGGAGTGACAGGCGGATTCAATTTTCAGGTAAGCGATATAAGTTTCTCAAATAACCACTTCCTTGAAGGGAGCAATAGGCTCATTACAAGCTTGCAGATCTTTTCATAGAACAATACACATATCAAGTCCATTAAGTTGTCACAGCACTTCAAGTAACTGAATGGAAATTTGATTAAAAAGTTCACTTTTGAACAATACAAAAGGTTTGCAACTAGCATCAGTTCTTTGTTACCCACAGAACGCATGGACCGGTGGGTACATAGCTGGGACAACTATAGGCACAATGGCATCAAGCAACAATCTCAGGCATCAGCCGTATTTGCAACTGGAAGGATAATAAGGAGAATGGTTGGAACCATGAAAAGGACTCCTGCTTTGTTCATCTGAGGGTAGTGATTCAGGGATTCATATTTGCTGACCAACTTGGGAAAAACTCACCCCCTGCTTGAGCAGCAGTACATATGCGATAGGTCGATCGTGGGGCTTGTAACAACAATTTTGTCTCTCTTAAGATTTTGAAGCAGCTCTCCAACTTCTGAATTGTACTTTGCAATGAATATGCAGATCGAATTATGGTTCTTCTCCAACACTAAGGTTGTCTTTGGTTGATTGAATGAGATTGGATGGCACGGTTCACGGTTCAAATGGTTTATTTAGTTGGATGAGGTTGAATAGGATGGTACAGGATAGATCTTAGATAACTTTTATTCCATCCTATTTCATTCCATTCCATCCTTATCTTGTACCACCAACCAAACACATACTAACAAGATGTACTGCACCTGATGTACTGAAACATGCAATAATAGATTCTCATTGGCCAAGGCGAATTAATGAACTATATCTCACGCTAAACGCAACAATGCCATCTCTAAATTTTATGACAATAAATAGTTTCAAAGCATAAGCATTCGACCACCACTACACTTGACTAACACACGCAACAGACCAGACTAGAACAGATGCACCTGAGGTCTTCATCCAAGCTGATTCTTCCACAAAACCGCACCTGTTTGGATAGGTCTTTATTTCTAGGTTCTGACGAATATGCAACCTTCCTCACTGGTCCTGACGAATATGCAACCTCGCTAGTCACTACAACAAATGCATGCGCTCAACATAAGGATTGTGCAGCCATTTATTGAGTGGCTCCCCACATCCAACAAAGCATCCGGTGTTGCCGCGAGAGGTGAAGAACGGGAATTCGAAGAGATGAAGAAGATTCTGAACTGACTGTCTAACCAAGGATGATCCGGTTACCCTGCTCCTCCTGCCCCATCCAGTGACAATGTCGATTCTTTCAGGGCACATGCCCATTGTCAGAATCTGCCTGTGGAACCAGGCAAGTGTCCTGGACAGCGCAGTCACTGCAGTGCCCTCGGACATCAGGTGAAGATTGATGAGCCAATATGACGAGGTCTTCTCCCTCACAGAATCTGGGTACACGTTCTTCTGGGCAGCAACCTCCCATATGAAACCAGCCTCCTCCTTGAGGCCGGACTTGTGTAAGAAGTCTATGACGGCATCCATTAAGCCCCTTTTACTCTCTCTGTCCTCGCTGTGCATCATGTCCAAGAAATACCTGGTGTGATCTCTCACATTCTGGCCACCAGGTTCTGCATCAGGCAAATACAGCAAGAACATGTGAGCTGGATGTCCAGTGATTGCCATGAGCTGGCAGCATAACCCCATCTGTGCATGAGCCTCCGTACAGCAGCTGAGCAACAAGGTGTAAGTCTGCAGAGATGGAACAAGTCCCTGATCGAGCATGTTTTGAAGCACGCTGTAGGCATCTTGAAACCTGTTTATCCTAAGGAAAGCACTCAGGAGGGAATTGCAGGTGGGCACATTAGGCTGCAACCCATCCTGAAGCATTGCATGGTACCATCCTAATGCCTTGTCAACATTGCCAGCTTTGCCCCAGAGGTCCACCAAAAGACCATATACAGGTTCATCAGGAGCCCAGTCATGCCTCATCTCAATGAACACAGCCTCAGCCTCATCAAGATGACCACAATTTCCAAGAACTTCCATAACGATGCTGTATGTTATTTTGTCAGGACCAAATCCAGCAAATTGCATGTCCTTGTACAGCTTCACAACATTGTCATAATTTTTTGCTTTGGCCTGGAGAGCAATCATTATGTTGTAAGTAACGAGGTTAGGTGTGCATCCATTTTCAATCATCTCACAGAAAAGCTTATAAGCAGCTGCCAAATGGCCACCCTTTCCAAGGCAATTAACCATGGCACTGTAAGTGAAAGTATCCGGTGACAAGCCTACTTGTTGCATCCTGCCATACAAATCCATTGCTACTTCCAGATAACCTGCTTTAGCATGGATATCAATCAACGTACAATATGTAACCCGATCAGGCTCATAACCTGCTTCCTGCATTTCCTCAAATACCTTAATAGCCTCCCTTAGATAATTTGCACGGCCATATGCATGTATTATTCTGTTGTATGTTACCACTGTTGGTTTGCAGTGAGCTCTGTACATCTCATCAAGAAGTTTCCTCATTGTTGCAAATTGTTTGGCTTGTCCAAGGATGCCTATCATGGTTGTGTAGGTATGACCATCATGCTTAAACCCTGGTTGCCGCTTTAACCACTGGAAGAAACCAAGAGCAATAGTGTGATCATGAAGCAGCTTGAGTACTTGATTAGCTTGGAATGCATCTATCCTGCAATGGAGACTATCCAGAACATGTTCTGTCATAGGACCCCATTTCATTTGCTGCAGTGTGTGGTAATACTGTTCAACTGCCCGCAGTGACTTCAATGATCTTAAGTTAGACTGAGGTCCTCCACCATGAGCTTTTATCGTTCCCGTAGGACTCTGGGATTTGTCACTGGGACCGTTATAAACAGTTGGAGCTGAGAAGTTTCGAGTTTGAACTTCATTCCACCTGCCATCTGAATTGAGATTATTTGAATGGTAATTTGTGTGTCGCTGACCAGGATGTCTTTGATTCCTTATTTGTGACGGCGAACTAGAAACTATAGGAGATGGCCCAGTGAAATTCTGCTTTGACTTTGCATAACCAGATCTCGAGACCCCCTTCCCAAAATTATTTTGCATGGGAGTATAAGGCATCTTTGCCTCTGAAAGGTTGTGCTGATTGTGTGCCTTATTATTAGAAGGCTGGCTATCGGATAAGGGCTGGCAAGAATAGTTAGTAACCACCTGTGGAGCTTGATTAATGCTTCCATTATTTGATGTGGGCCTAAAATTTACCAACTCAGAATACACACCAACTCCCGCAATTCCAGACTGAGGAACACTTCTGGCAGTCTGCTTAGATGGCTGTACAAAATCATTTTCTATGACTTCATGATTACGAGGATGGTTGCTTCTGTTGCTAGATGTTGGCTCCTTATCTGGAGATGAGGTGGAAGGAATGACATGAACAGCTGGATGTGGGTAGCCAGTAGCACAACCAATGGATCCAACATGTTGTACAGGAGGAGGCTGAGCCTTCACAGAAGATCTGCGGTTTGAATGAAAGTTCTGTTCAATACCACCCGTAGTCTGCCTTTTTGAAACACTATTGTCATCCTCAGAACATGTGCATGAAGCTCCATCAGTGCTACCACACCTTGACCCATTAAGATAGAAGGACCGTGCACACTGGGTTAGTGTGCCAAGTTGCTTTGCCCTCAACATGAACTGCAACAAGAAGTTACATAGTGTTATCAACATAAGATATTCTGATCGAGTGGTTGTTATAATATCGATTAAAATACAAGAAGATTTATCGATCGTGTGTCATCTAAGCACAATGATCATAGAGACAGTACCAGGTCAGAAGGAAATAAGCTTTAGATAACTGAGAAAACATCATAAAGTGAATGGGTTAAGTTTGTTATTTGTTTTCTACGATACAATCACAAACGTAAAACTAAAATTAAATAGCATATCTATAAGATCCATAGCAGGAGTTTTTCCTTCACCGTCATACTAGAATCAAATTGTGGAAGATAGATGACAGTATGGAGCAGCATGTGTGTATTGTATTTATACCAACTGTCTAAAATTAGAACGGAATACTGAAATGATTATACATGTAAGCATTTCCCATTAAGATTTGTTTAGTGATGAAATTTGCACGTTCTTTTCTGTGGTTGACCCAAAAAGAAAATACAGAACACCACATGATGGTGCTTCCATATTGTAGATTAATAACTCATTAATGTCAAGTAAAGTACATGACATACTACCTCCAATATATTATACATGTGTCTCATGATCAATTCATCAGTTGAGTTGGAGAATATCCTTCTCACTCAAATGATAAGCATGACTGCATATCCTTAGATAAACAAGATGTTGTTTAACTAGAAAACAGTATACAATATAGAATAATAGTATATATTATCATGGATATAAATTAAGCAGCATGTATAAAAAATAGACATGGGTGTCAAGTTGCAACTCATCAAGGGAAGGATGGCTGGCTATGGTGGTGCAGTGCATATGTTTTCTTTTCTAGATAGTTATGTTCAAGTATTAGCGAGCTATTATTAGAGAGAGAGAGAGACGCACTAGTTAGGAAATAAACTAAAACTTTTGACGATGTGAGATGTCGACGTGGACTTCTACCCGCCACTGAACTCCATGTAGCCTCTCAAAGGCAAACCTGAAACAAAATGTTTGTGGAAATCAATATATATAGTAATATACTTCTTACAATGAATTATTAGTTGTATATCAGACCAGTTGCACAAACTCAACTAGCCTATTAGATTATGTACAACAAACGAAAGACATATAAAGGTAAGTCTAGCTCCTGACTCCTGGGCATCTGTTTAGGCTAGCATCGTCTTACATGCTCAAGCTTTTGGAACTCCAAAGATAAAACTCAATGACAATCCTTACAGGTACACGATAAGTAATAAGGTTGTTAGATAAGTATAAAAGCGCACTTCTTAGTGAAGACAATCTTATTCGGGTTGAATGAGCAGACCGCTGGGAGATACTGCCACCTGAAACAACTTTGCTTGGTGGTCCCCCAATGTCTACCCTGACTATGTGACAGTGACTATATGAAACACTTTATCTCATCCTCGATTCTTTATTATAAGTAAAAAAATACACATTTAAACCATGAAATAAGGTCTTTGTTTGGCATTATGTAGGATTTTATTGACCAAACATAAGCTTTACTGGCCAAGCGTCAGCTGGTCTACAAAGACAAGCTGCAACTGCTGCAAGGCAGCTTTTCTGGCTTACATGAAAGGCTTCTTATAGAAACAGAGATTTAGTGCCCATAGGCCTTTTTTTTTGTCCTACAAATGGCTTTCATGGCTTATCACCAGTCAGCTTGTGGAGCTTACTGGTGAAAACCTATGTAAGTAGCTTGTTGAAGAAGTATATGCCAGGCTCAACAGGACTTCTTGTAAAGCATAGAAGTGGCTCGGCAAAAGACAATCGCATACAAATTAAGCCAAGAAAACTTATATGTGCAAAAGAAAGCTCAAAGAACCAACTTCGCAAACAACCTGAAGGCCAGCTGCAGCATAGGTCAACCAGGCCCACAAAATTATTTAACAAGACAATGGGGCTTCAGTTTATAAGGCATGCCAAAAGATTCAGAGCCTATTAAAAACATGTCCAATTAGCCAGCTTATTGGGGCCTAGCTTCTAGTACAAAAGTGTCTCAGATTTACAGGCTAATCCCAACAAGCCCCCATGGTTTGGCCTAGCTTCTGGCATCTTATTTGCAGGTTTGTAGTTGGACTTGGAGGAAGGCTCAAGATAAGTCCAAAAAAATACGACCCCTATTTCTCCATAGCTTCAATTTATAAGTCAAAAAGGTGACACTGAAGCAGGCAAACCATGTCTTAAAATAGATGGCAGAGCTCTTGTTACATAACTCTTTTGATAGAAGTGTAATCACACAAAATTCCAAATAATAAAACAAAAGGCATTCAGTTATATATAATGGACACACTAAAGTGTAGTCCAGCAAATCCATGCATAGTGTGATGACACAATATCCTGCTAAGTAAAAAAGGATTTATACAGATGTTCTTACAGCATGGGCTACAGTAGTCTTTGTAATGAGTAGTAATATAATACAAATAATTTGAAAATGGTTACAAGAGTTCAATGCAAAGGAATAAAGCACATATTTTTGAGAGAGTAAACACAAAAAACAATTAACATGTTCTCAACATTGTGATCCCATGGAAACACACAGGTACTCTGCATGGGTACTTATGAAAACATTATGGTTTTCATATCTAAATACATCCTATTCGGTATATTTTGTATCGTACAACTACCAAATAACCCAAACTAAAGCCAAACCACTAGAAGAGCTAAATACATTCAGGATGTTATCATTTTAAGCAAATATAGGCTTCCACGCAGTATGTAGTATGACCAGTGGATGCATATATTTGGCTTATAACACTGTATACAGACGCACAATATCATTATTCAATTAACGGGCCAACACGGAAATAGAAAAAAAATCCCAGTTTTTACAAATCAAGAAAGCCTGAAGGGAGAGAACCCCTAAATTGTAATAAGTCTGTGGAGACGCAAAGTTGCCAGGATTCTTTCCTAGTTCCTTACTAAAACTGAATCTTTATATAAAAGATATCTGACCTGGAGACCACATTCTAGCCTAGTTGGCGGCATCGAAATATTCGAATCTAAAGTCAAAAGAAAACCCGTACTAAAAATTTCTTCGCCAATACAAAGAAGGGGGGAGAGCTCCATCGCATGTAACAAGGGCAGCAATATTGAAAGCCTCAGAAGGCCCCTAAACAGCAGCTGGAATGCAAATGCCTCGGCAAAAGATGCAATCTTTCCCCATTCCACAAACCAAAGGTAAACAAAAAGAAGATTTTTTTATGAATACAGAGTACTAATGACACCAATTCGATCACACAGCCACAGCCAAACCTGCACCGGAAACTAGATCAACCCTTGGTAGTACGAGTCAAAGACAAGTAGAGCAAGCAAATCCCCTTTGCACTTTCGTCGCCAGGAAGAAGAAGAGGAAGAGGAAAAAGCAAGAGCGAGACGAGGAAGGAGAAGAAAGAGAAGAAGAAATCTTTCACCTTCCCAGCAGAAGAGCATCCGAGAGAGGGCGACCCCGACGCCGAGCCCCGGTCGGCCGGCGGCAACGTCGCCTCCTCCCGCTGCCTCCCCCCTCTTCTCGCTGGGTGGAGTCCTCCTGGCACGCGGGTGGCGGAGAGCTGCGGGTGGTGGGGGGGAGAGAGGCGTGAGGAGGAAGAAGGAGGGAGCGATTGGGGTGGGGAGCCAATGAAGTAGCGCATTCGGGTGCGATCTCCCGGCGGCGCGGCGCACGGGTTGAACAGAACGGAACCCTTTCTTTCTTGCTTGGTTCCCACTCCCTCCAGACCTCTGGGGCACATCACATATGGCGAACCGGAGGGGCTTTTGTGCAAGACCGACGCAAGGCTGCTGCTTCTTTCGCAAGTCAATAAACGTGTTTACTCGCCGCTTGCATCGATTAACGTGCCAAGTACACACAAAAAAACATAGCTCTTTCAAAACCTGGCAGCAACCCAGCATGAATTTTATTGAATACCGCTCCGTTCATAGAGAAATAGAGAGAAAAAAAATCTAACATTCTAATTTCCACACCTATGAAAAGATCTCACGTTCCAGACGAGACTGGTGCACTTTCTTGGCCCATCAGGCAGGCATGCATGTACATCTTCTCACGGTGCACACACGCTGCACGCACACGTGTGTGGGTTGCGGACGGCGCATGTGTGCTTCGCCTTCAGCCATGGGAAACGTGCGTGGCTGAGGAACGAGGACACAAAAGAAAAGCAGACGAGACGTGGATCATGCTGAATCCGCATCCGCATCTGCATGCTCTTGGATGCCTAGCATAGCAACAAGGGAAGAGGATGGCGTACGTGGAGACACGTCGCTGTAATTCGGCGCAAAATTGGTAGAAACCGAACAAAATTTGAATTCCAAATTTTGTATCTAGGAGAAGAGTTTTTTTTTTCACTCGGGTTTCCGAAAAGCTAATCGAAATTTATGAAAAACCGATTCCGCACGGGCGGGGCATATATAAGGAGTACGTACGCGTCGCTGCCACGAAGATCGACGCAAACTGCACAAGCCTGCACTGCATATCTATCTTGCCCAAGCATGCTATTCTCTCCGTTGAAATTTATAGGGCGTATTACATGTTTGGATTTGTTGTTTAATATAGGACGCACACAATTTTCAATGTTATTTTAGTGAGATCTTTCCTATAGTACCCTCGTTAAAAGCATGCATGCGTGTGATTAAGTTCATTTGAAGCATTAATTGTCTCCTCCACCGATTAAGTTCAAGAATAAATTTATAATTTGACCATTGCCTTTGATCTTGGAGCCCATCTCTAATACGCCCTGTAAATCCCAACGGAGGGAGTATTAATTATTTCTGACACATTTTTCTTGTATTCTAAACCATATACATGGAGCACGTACATTCGAGAGGCGGCAAAACATAGCCATGAATTAATGTTTTGACAATTAAGGATAATTTACTTAATTTGTCTTTTATGAAACTTGTACCAACATACATGGAGGCAGCCTGCACATGCGCATCTTTTTTATCATTGCGTAGGTTTCAGATTCTGTTAATTGCTTGTCATCGGCTGGGCCCACGTACTCACATCCATCCATGCATGATGCATCCTTCTCTTCACGATCGAGCCGCCGCTGGTTTTGTTTTTCGCAGTGGATTTCACTCCTTGGCTGTAATTAATCTCTGTTTTGTTTGGGCTAACACAAAATTAACGAGGGCTAGCTAGGTCAATACATGCATATCGACCGATTTGGACCGATGCTGCAGTTACAAATAGTAAGTATTATCTTCTATTTCTCAAAAAAAAAAGTATTATCTTCTCTTAGACTAAATCAACGCTTCGTTACCTAAAAAAAAAGACTAAATCAACGCCTTGCTCCTCAAGCGATTGAGATTTTTTTTTCTTTTTTCCTTCTTTCCTTTATATTATTCTAGTGGCGCCAGTAAGGACACACCAATACACCAAGATACTCTCAATACAATGAAGTCAACTATTTCTATAGATATCACGTGGGACCAATTACTGAGGCGGAGGGTAATTGTGAGGAGAGAGAGCAAAATCGTTTCTTATATAAGGTACGGTCTCTATCCATTAAACAAGGGAAAGAAACAAACAAAAATCCCCACGGGGAGCATCAAGTCGTTTCTATGAGGCTTATAATAGAAAGAGATGATAAAGAATAAATCAATTATGAGATATGATGCATTGGGAGGGTTATATCTATAGCCGTCTCTATATGACGTGACATGTTTAAAAACAACTCATTAAAACCATGCACCGGGAGTGCCCTAAATAGAAAATGATTCTACATGTCCTGAACTTAGCGAGATCTCTATCTATACTATTAAAAAAAAACTCTTTTGGCAAGTGATAATTAGTGGTATCACACTTCGCTAAAATTACTTACCATGGTCATCCGATAAAATTTTCCTCCATTGTCGCTAAAATTTTATCCACCATATGTCATCCTGTATTGACCTTTGTTTTAAGAAAAAATTTTGTTTGTGCCAATACAAAGTTGTGCAATATTGGATTTGTCACTATATAATCAGACATGTGAATGCTTGATTTAGTTAGTGCTTAATGTCAAACCTTTAATATGCTTATTGTCACGAGGCTAATGTGTTCATTGATAAGATGGTTCTAGTCTCATCACTTTTAGAGGGAATTATGTGGATAAGATATTCATCCATTGCAAGGTATGTATCCTGTAAATTCGGTAAAACTTATGAGACTAACAATTATGATTGATTTATCGTCTTAGTCTCATACTTGCAAATAGGATGAATATGCGACATTGAAGTATGTGTTCGGTATTCCACTCCTATCCACAAGCGCATCCCTCTTATGCTAGTACATGGTATAGTTGGATTGTATTTATGCTCATTGCTTCATGTCATGTATATTTGAGTATACTTATATTTGGCCCATGCCATGGATATGTTGATTACTTGTTCTAAGAGATCCGCTCTTAAATATGCCATGTATTAGTGATCCCCTATGTGACTCACTAGATAGACTTCACCATGCTTGATTGGCTATGTGCATATTTGCTATCCATGTTTACTTTCATATGCACATCCTTTATGGAGTCGTTGTTTGTATAGGGCATTGATTAATTATTATGTGCCTTGAATCATATTGTACATGTGTGCTTCCCTCATATTCATCCATGTATACATTTAGTGAAGTTGGAGATTGAGGGGGTGTTCTATTGGGCTCATGAGCTGTGACTTATCTGTCTTATCTCCGACTTCGAGAATTTTCCGATGTGGCCTCGAGAGTCGGATGGCCTTGAAATTTAGGATTTAGGGAGCTTTTAGACTCGCCTACGAGATAAAAATAAAACGAATTCAAAAAGTAATAAAAAAATTCAGATGAGTCAATATTAGTCAGATAAGTCACAAAATTTTCGTGACTTATCTGACTAATATTGACTCATCTAACTTTGAGCCCAATAGAACAGGGCCTGAATTACTTTGATTAATTGTCTTGCTTTGGAATTTAGCATAAATATCTTTTGGCATCCTTCTCTCATGTGCATTTAGTTCTAATATCTTCTCAGCATACAATGCATATTAGAGAACTATTATATGTCAAGTATTTTCTTTTATGATGAGCTTTATTGTGAAACACTTGTGGTGGTCAATTGATTATGAGTATTAATTCTATTAATTTACATTGAGCTTTTGGGACTAATACCTTTCATGAGGTGGTGTGAAGAGGATTAGGTCCTATGAAGGTGGATGATGATAAAGAAGTGAGATGAGATGATGGCCACGTTGAGATCAACATGACAAGAATCGCCAATAGTTGATGACAAGGTTGAGACCAATATGACCGGATGATCGTCGGGGAGGATGGTCGAGTTGAGGTCAACAGGACCGCGAAGTCATCAAGCTTTGGGATTGAGTGCAAGGTTGATGAAACGAAGACATCATCGCAATTTAGAAAATATCGTCAAGTGAAGGAGAAGAATCAATGGATGATGGCTAAGTCGAGGTCAACTAGACGAAGGTTCACCAAGAGTTGAGGACAGAGTTGAGATCGATTTGACGGAGGATTGTCGAGGAGATGATCGGGTAAAAGTCAATAGGACGGGAGAGCCTCATGAAGTGATCAAGTCGATGTTGATGAGACGAAAGCGTCATCCTGAATCAAAGGTATGGTTAGTGTAGGGCTAAGGATTTTTTCTAGTCTTTTGCCGGTCTCGGCGTTGGTTGCGAGACTGGATTAATAGGATAGATCGCCGTACTATTAAGAGGGGATTAAGGTGTTTGGATCACCTAGGGTCACCTACACCATGTTACACACTCTCTAGGTGTTCCTTGTCGGGTTCGTGTAAGAGTGGTGAGGTATCTAGATATTGGTTGCGTGTAGCGAGAAAGAGAGGTGACGACGGTGTCGGATAGTGTAAGAAACGGGTCTTCTTTGGATTCCTTGCTTTTTCCTGCACCTATATTTTGGGCTTGAGGTAGTGAGACCTTGTGGGTTGGATAGCTCTCGTTCTTATCTTTCCAAAAAGCCCAAGATCACCGAAATCGGAGTTCGGAGCTAAAAGTTACGGGTTTTTACGGAAGGGTCGACAGTCAGTCCGGACCATCTAGACTAAGGTCCGGACCGTCCGGAGCCCATGGTAGCTGCTCGGTCCATGTGACATACCCAAATTTTCTCTGATTTTTAGCATGAAATTTTTTCGCGAAAAGTCATAATTAAGTTTCTACCATTATTCCCCAACTTTTTAGTCTTTTCCAAATTAATCCCCTATTATTTCCTAAAAGAAAATACCTTATCATCATTATTCCAAAATCATCTATCACATAAAATGACTAATTTTATTCCATATCTGGATTCTCCTATTTTTTTGGATTTTTAAAATTTTACTTCACATTTTTCTGAGCCCTATAAAATTTCTTATGAATTTCTAAAGCTCTACTTAATTTGTGAAAATTCATTTCTCATTTAAATTTAAACTTTCCATTTTCGAAAAATCTAAAGTACGTTTTCCCTTAAGAGAATAATTCTCCACTTAACTCCACCTCCGACCCACTCCCTCACTGACTGGTGGACCCCAGATGTATTTAATTCGATGGCGCCCACCGATTCCTTTCCGATCCAACAGTGCCCACACCTCCTTCCACCTCCCACCGGAACACCCTCTCTGCCCAAACTCCGGCGCTGCCATCACCGTCGGGATTCTTCCCCGCTGCCGCTACTGTCTACCCCTTGCCCCTGTGTTGCCTTCACGGGAAAGCCCTGTGGGCGACCAATTTCCAATACTTTTATATTGAAAACTAATCACCCTAGAGTTACAAAACCTCAGAATTGATATAATAATAACTTTATTACAATACCAAAACTAAGTAATTTACAGTTATATTTCTTCTATTTTACAGCTTATTTGAGTGTACAAGAAAACTTAATATTCTTGACCGAAGAGATCCATTTCTTCTTGAGAAAATTCAATATCTCAAGAAGATAAGTAGGATCTGTTCATTTAAATGAACAGTTCCCAAATAATGGGTAAGTATAAAAAAAATTATACCAGCAGGTTTCATGAGAAAATAATAATATTATATGTAGACAATATTCAAGGAATAGTTAACGCTTTATGGTGATCATGCAAAATTTTGGATTTTTAAAAGTTTTATTTATTTCAAAAACAATTTTTTTTTATAGTAATACAAATTCTATCAACTTTCTCCATCCTTATTCATTTACAATTCAGACAATATTTTCCATAGAATAAATTCATGGATTTTGATAAATAAGAGAGGCATCACCCATTTGACACAACTTCTTATACCCGAAGTAAGGTCCATCGATGAATTGGTTATTAGCTCTGCAGAACCTACCCAGCTTTACCCATATAGTGGCCTACTACATGGATGGGAGAAAAATTTGTGTCATTCTTATTTATTAAGCCCAAGTTTTTATAGAAGCAAATGATATCTAGATATTCTCATACCACAGATTGAGCAAATATCTAGTGCCCTTGAGTGTCAATCAAACTCTTTGATTCCTCTAACCCAAGACAGCAAAACACTGTTTCCAAATTTGCTTCTATAATTTATAGAGTAACGATTTCCAGGGAGTTCATACTTTCTCCACCTGGTGTTATTGAGCTGGTACTTCCTTGTACCGACGGGCCCAAATAACAAAACACTGTTTCCAAATTACTCTATATAAATTCAATCAACCTTCCAGACTGCAGTTCCTCTACAACAAATAAGTTATCCAAAGTAACTTATTCGTACAGACCAATTTTCCATCTTATCAAGGGATAATCAAATTTTAATATTTTGCCTATTCTAGGGTTTTATCAGAGGTTGAATATTTTTAGGTTGCTTTTAAGATAATTGGGGCTTGGATAAAAATCACACTTGGTATAAATATATAACTAGAAAATATATGCATTAAATAATAAGTAAAAGAAATTTAGGTATATCAAAATGCATCGAGGGTAAGAAAACCTGTCTTCTTCGGTTGTTGGTTCAAAATCAAAAGATTCTTCTGGGAATTCCAACTCAGAAGTTTCAGGAAGTCCTAAGTCGTTTTCTATAAAAGCAAAAACATAACAAAGATTCAAAAAGATATAAATTCAAATAAAATATGCATATGATTTTTAAATAGATAGAAAAAAATGATGATTTTATGTTTTAAAATCATTTTCTTTATAAAATGGGATATTAAGAAAATTTTGACAGAGTTTCAGAAATTCCTCCGGATAGCAAGAAAATTTGTTATTTAAATTTTGGTTTTATAAAAAATTGGATCAATTGAGCTCTAGAGATCTGATTCGACAACATTTCTCATGTTGGAGTTAGAGATAGAGCCAATTGAGAATAAAAGGAATTTTTCAAAAGTTATTCTTTTTACCACTTTAAATAACTTATAGGAAAAAGGTTTTTGAAATTTTATTAATTATTTTATTATATAAATGTCAGATTTAATAATTTAAATAAATTCTTCATATTATTTTATATTTTTGAAATTTTGGCAGAATTTTTGGAGTTATTTTAATATTTTAAATAAATTTTGAAACCTTTTCTGAATAAAGAAAATGAAAAATATAAAGAGATGAACAGTGTTGGGCTTTTTTATGGTAAAACTTGGCTGGTCCTATTGTCATGTAGGCGGCCGACATGTGGGGCCCAATGCACAGTGAGTGAGAGAGGGAAGCTCGTCGGTGGCGGCATTGCCGGCGGCGAGCGGCGGCCGGGGAGAGATGGCCGGCGGTCGGGGAAGGTAGAGGGAGTTGCGGGCTACCTCTAGGTGAGCTTGGCTGGGGTAGAGGCGAACTGAGTGTGGTCGAGAACGAGGTTTGGCGGTGGTGAAGCTACAGCCCCGAGGAGTGCTCGGCAGGTTTTGGGAGTGGAGAAGTGGTGGAGAAGATGGCTTGCGTTGATGCAAAGCCGAGGGTGGCCTTTTATAGGCGTCGGGTGGCTTGGCGGCCACGAAATCACGAAGATGGCGGCGGCGGCGCTGGCGGCGTGTCGGCGAGCAATTCGCTGTGCGCGGCGGCCGGATGGAGTTGGCGACGCGGAGGATGAGGTTCGCGGCGTCGGGAGGAGTCCAGAGAACTCGAAAACAGGGGCGGCGGCGAGCTCCAATGGCAATTGTGTCGTCTTCCGGTGAAAACCACGGCGGACACGGCGGCGCCGGAGTTGGAGACGGCGGTCCTGTGGGCTGAAGTCGGCGGAGGCGACGTGGTCGTATCTTGGCCATCTGATCAATTTGAGTGGCTAGGATTAAAACCTTGAAGTAGTATGGTTATCGGCCATTAGATCAAGGTGATTTGATCTTGGCCGTTCGTGGCCACTTAAGGCGCTGATAGGCCGGTTTGGGCCAAAACAGGAACGGGCCTTAGGCCCAAGTAGCGCTTCGGGCTGAGAAGGAAAGCGCATTCCCAAAAGGGAAAGCGTAATTTCGATTTTTCAGAAAAGGAATGGTGTTTAGAAATTTGTAGAAAATTATAGGAAAATCAGAAAAATATGAAATAAATTTCTAAATTCTTATAAAAAATAAGGGGAATTTAATTATGCATTAATATTGGTTACTTATGTAATAAATATTTTTGAAAAATAATGGATGTGACTTTCTCTTAGTAATAAATAGGTATTAAATTTGGAAATTCATCAAAATTAGAAAAAATTAAATGGAGTTTTAAATATGACTTTTGCGGAAAAAAATTTTTATGGGTAAATTTTGGTTATGTTACAAGCCCTCCACGTCATCAACTCTATCCGCCACCTCTTCTCCTCTTACCCTTCCGACAGCTCGCCAATTCCTCGCCGCCACCTTGCGCCTCCGCTGCCATGATGAGCTGGAGTTTCCGTGACCACCACTACTCGCCGAGCCTATAAAAGGCCCCCTTCAGCATCGACCTCCCCAAACCACCTGCCCCACCCCTCCATTCCTCCCCTACTTCACCACATCGCGGCCATGCCCCGTTTCTTCCCCAACTCCGGTGAACTCCCTCGCCGTAGTTCCAATCCTTCCCCAACCATGATCCCAACATCAAAAAGCCTCCACCTGCTGTCGCGAAGCCCTTGAAGCCACTTCCAAGCCCCGACGATCACCGGAGTACCCTCGCCGCCACAGCCCGCAAGCGCCGCCACCCCAACCTCGTCGCTCGACCACCTCCGGCCACCTCGAGCCTCGCCGAGACCTCCCGTGGTATCCTCAAGCTCCCAATTCCATTTTTCCAGCACCAATTGCTCGCCGCCGGTGTCCCCCTCCGCCACCTCCATCCCCTCCGCCACCTCCCATTTTCCCCTTTCTCCCTCACTAACCACCCCGCCCTATCTGTCAGCCCCTCCTATCCCGCCCGCGCGCACCTCCTCTCTCGCAGCACGCTAGGTCCCACTCGTCAGCCACCGGCGCAAGTAACTGGGCCGAGCCTAGTATTGTAGCCTAGTAAAATTAAAAACCCCTTTTAAAATTTCTTATACCATTTGAGCATTTGAATTTTATTTTAACCACCAAAACCTTCCCAAAAATTCTGCAAAAATTTCCAAAATTCTAAAATGAAATATAGAATTTTATAAAAATATAATATCCCATATATTTAAAATAAAATAATCCAAATAAATTCCTTTTGCTTATTTTCTTATAAAAGAGTTTAAAAATTAAGGAAATAACTTCTAAAATTTTGAAAAAAAGTTTTCAATCTATTTAAAAATATTATAGCACCCAATAATTCAATAAAAATATATTTCAAATTTTTTACCCCCATATCTTCGACAAATTCCATCTCGAAACCCCGGCAATTTTTGTCGTCGACCTCGATATCTGGATATTTGTCAATCCACACCTAAATTCATACGTACACCAGTGTTAGCCTCATGCTACCTGGAGAAAATGTCTATTTTTACCCAAAGCATCCCCTCCCTTATCCATTTGAAAATATTTATAAATTCTTAGAAAATCGTACAGCCCATCAACTATTCCCCTTTTTATGCATTTTCATCATTTTATACATATTGCTACTCCAATTCTTATTTGAATATTTATTGGAACTGCTTTTCTCTTTTCTGTATTTGCGACATATAGACAACGAACTGATCGTCTCCAGACCCTTTGAACAAGAATATCCGGAAGATACTTTTGAGCTCGACCCGACTACCAAAGAAGACAGGTTTTCCAATCCTTGAAGCATATTGAATTCCTAAATTTCTTATTTACTTAATTATCGCATTAATTTCTAGTTATTTATTTGCGAAATACCCTTATTTGAGTTATTGTATTTGCCGTTTTATGTAGAATAGTTAATCCAAGCTACACAACCAAAAGCCTACCTAAAATGGATAAACTTGACAATACCCTAGTTTAAGAAAATCTAGATATATGGATATTTCAATAGGTAGGACAAATATCATCATTGTCATATAGACATTGTGATATAGAGGAGATCGAAAAAATTAAAAAGTATAGGCATGAATTACCTGAATGGTAATTGCATGGGCAAGGTATTGCCTTAGTGTTTTCGCAATACTGAGCATTTGGGATGCTGGCCGAGTAGTCATCAGTAATGATCGTGCAGAGACCAGGCATTTGCCAGGTTCTGGGATATTGGGCCAAGTGATTCACATGTTTCCGGCTGTGTCTGTGCGGATGGCAATATCGCCAGGGTTTTTCCTCAATGTTTGCACCCTGTGCGAAACATTACAAAACTTGAACTATTCTAAATAGAAATAGCATAAATACCACCCATCCATATTATCAGCCATTTTATGGGTAAAGTTGAACAGGTTTTGTACAGCTGATAACAACATCATTAATGGACCCTACTTCAGATATATGAAGTTATGTCAAACTGGGTGATGCCTATTCTATTCAAATAAATCCATAAATTTTAAGAAAGGATAATGTTTGTCAGATGAGTTAAGGATAGATAAAGGAAATAGTAATTTACAAACTCATTTAAATGTTTTAGAAAACAACTTTAAACTCTAAATGCTAAATCTTCGAATATTGCATTCTATACTAAGTTAAATCATAGCCTTACCCTTCTTTGAAACAATTTGCATATAGTTAATATTTTATTTTCTATGGAAACCTACAAGTACTATTGACGTACTTACTCGCTATGTGGGGACTGTTCATGTTAAATGAACAGATCCCTATTCCGCTGCAGATCCCGACTTTGACTTTTCAACAGAGGATATGTAACTCTTCGGCTTAGAATACTAGATACTTCCTAAACTCACAGAGGTGTGTCCTTTTATGACATCCTGTTATTTTCCCAACTACCGGAAATATTATTTCAATTTAAAATAATTTTCAAGTCAATTTGCTTAATATAATTACCCTCTAATTCCTGATCGGTGCCCTAATCTTTTCCCTAATCACATTTTTTCCTGATCATATTTTCTCCTAATCATTGTATCGTGATATGCCGACCAGCACTCAGTTTTCCTCGTTGAAGCCATCCTACCCAAAAGACTTCACACCTTATTCTCCTCTTTCCAAACCAAACCAAATCAAAACCAAACCTTACCAAATCAATTCTTGCCATAACTTACAGCCCAAATCATGCTAAATCCAATCCACCCTTACCATATCAGGATCCCAAATCATAAAAACAAATCACGCCCCAAATCCCTACATGCCATATCGATGCATACCAAATTGGAACCCATGCCACGTATGTGCACTATAAAACCCCCAAGAACGTCGGCCGTGGAATCCCATCTCCAAACCCGAAACCCTAGCCCCTGTCATCATAGAGCAAGTGAAGCAGGACGAGCAAAGGTTGCCGCCGCCGCCGCCGTCGTTGCCGAGGTGAGCCGCGCCGCTCCAAGCCGCCGCTGTCAAATCCGCACCGTCGCGTAGCCGTCCCGGGCCTTGAGTCGTTCTTGCGCCGCCGATGCACCGCCGACCACTAGACGCGTTCGCCGAGAACACCCGCGTCAAGTCTTGCTGCCGCCGCCGAAGCGCCACGGTAGGGCCAGACGGAGGAGTCGCGCCGCCACCCACAGGGTCGCCGCCGAAGCGGTCTTGCTTGCGGCTGCGCCGCCACGCCGTGGACCCGTCGCCGCCACCTACTCGAAGTCGCCGCCGACGCTGCCTAGCCGTGCCTCCGAGATCAAGCCGCCGCTGCTGGCTCAAGCTTGCGTCAGCTGCTAGCATCACGCCGTCGGCCGCCTCCTTCCGCCGCCGCTACGCCGAAGTCCGCCGTTCTCCGCCGCCGTGCCGCTATCTCTCTCTCTTTATCTCCCTCCCCCTTTTCTTTTCTCTCTCTTCTTCTTGTTTCTCTGCGCGTAAAGAAGCAGAGGCAGCAGCCAGCCTCTTTAATCATTGATCTGGTCAAAATCCAGTCAACTTGCCACTGTTCATATGAACAATGCTTCTTCATCTTTTTGTATCTTCCAAACCGTAGCTTCGTTTCGCACCAAACAAATTTTGTTGATCTTATTTTGACCTAATCTACCTCCTGTATTTATTTCATAATTTTTCAAATTTTATTTACTGCTTTTGATTCGTCCGTGCCTCGATTTGCGTGTAGATGTCGCGGAGGAGTCCGGAGGGGAGCTAGCTGCCGGTTGTCAAGAAACGTGCTATTCGGATCAAGGTGCAAGCTAGATTTATATCGATCCCACCGATTTTTCTCTTAAATTTACAATTCATAGAATTTAACTGTGCTTGCTAGTTTTACTTTTATTTTGTATATTTAATTTTAGTTATTGCCAATGACGTGTTAATCCTCTATTAGCACGTGTTACCTTTTATTGACGCCTAGCATAATTTATATCTTGTTATAGCCACCCTTGAATTTACTCATGCTAGATGCTTATTTGTTTCGATAGAAAATCGAGTTCATATGATGGGAGATCATTTACAAAATTTGTAGAGAGATTCTACTCCTTAGTTTTTTGTTTTGGTTAATTTAATTCAACTAAAATCAACGTGGCATGAGTAGATTCAACGTGGTGGTTTGATCGGTGGATGTTGGTATTGTGGTATGCCACCTCGGTCGACATAAGGACCGAACATAGTAGATGATCTAGCCAAGCACAACAGTACAACCATGGGCGTTAATAATGGTAATACCTTAGTTGTTACCTCGGGAAATCTATGGTTGGTTTGTCATAGCGGTGTGAGTGTGGCTCGCGACCACCATATACTCACCTGGCGCAAGAGGGGAACCTCTAGCTTAGTGGGAGACGGCTTGGAGCGAATCCTTAATGAGGCATTCTTGACCCTAGATGGAACGGGGATAGCGGCTTCGTCTCACTCTCGGGTGAGTCCTATAGGTAAAATATACCCACTCTGCAGAGTTAAAACTATCATGATAGCCATGCTCACGGTTAAGAGCGGGCTTAGGCGGCTCTACATGTTATCTCACCTTTTTAATAATTAATCTGCTATAGATGTAGGGGCAGGGATTGCCCGGCAGCGATTGCCATGCAATGCATTACAGAGAGTGTATTGCAAGGGTTTTCGTGTAGAGTTGACAGCGAGTGTCATCTTGGTCTGTGCTGAGACAGCATAAGAATATATTCAATGTTGAGAAAATATGTGTAAAGAAATGAATTTAAAATTGCTTTTGAACTATTGCTTATTAACTAATAGGTTTGTTAAAAATTGCCCTTTTATGCAAAATAATCATCTCTAATCCTTTTGTTAGCCTTGTATTCATTATTTAAGGATATACATGCTTGTTGGGTATGATTTATCCATACTCATTAGTTGTACTTCAGATCTGTGCGCAGGTGACGACACTGTCGAGTACGTCGACTACAAGCCAGGGTACGAGGATGGAGCTTCCGGCTACTAGTGTATCCCCAGTCAGATGCCTGTGGTGTATGGATGGGTTTACCGAGCCGTCACTTTATTCTTTCTTCTGCTTACTACTATTTATATTAAGACAATTATTGTAATATTTAGCGTTTGTGGCCATGGTACTTTATTTTGTTAATCATTAAACATTAAGGTGTGATTTCAATTTGCTCTAACTGTGCGTACTAGCTGTGATCCATTGGGACTAGCACCGTAAGGCACAGAGAGGTCGGCTTTGCTAAGCCGGGTCTCGACACCATTAGCTACTAAACTCTAGTTTCCTTGAGAGTATGCTTCAAGGTGTGGATTGATTCAGAGTGACCGATTCATCTCGGTCTTGTTACTCCTGGTGCTTGCGAGCACCTAGACGGTGTGGGTGGTGTCATGCGCCAGTGATCTTCTCAAGCAGCTTGTGAGAAGGCCCGGTCAAATCTTGTGCGTGGCGTTGGTGCTTGCTATCTCCGGAGCAGAGGAAATAGCAACCACTAGTAGAGTGGAGGCGGTTGGCTCGAGCGAGAGCCAGTCCTTGTGAGGAGCAAGGATTTGCCTCAATGTGGATGTAGGAGCATGGCTCCAAACCACAGTAAAAATTGTCGTGTCACTTGTGGTTATCTTTTATGCTCCCTTTTTCATTTATCTACCTTGTGATTGTGTATGTGCTCATTATGCCACTTGTCATGTGTTGACTTGTATGGATTATGAATAGCTTCTAGCGGTGTGTTTTACCTTGTTCATGATTGTGCAAGCTTATCTATCTTGATCTATTTAATTCTTTGCAATTTACATTCCTAGAATTAAATTGTTCTCATGTCACCGTAGGATTGCAAACCCCAATATAGCTTATACTTTATTTAGGGTGCTTGTTTTTATTGCCTTATTTTTTTCAATTCACCTCATTTAGTATTGCCATCACATAGATTAGCAACTTGTGTTCAAATATTAGTATTTCACTTCCGCATTTATTTAGGGTTTGGACACAAGCATAAAACTTGGTTAATTAGAAAAGTAAAATTTGAGAAACCCAATTCACCCCTCTCTTAGGCATTTGATTCCTTTCACGCGGCTTGTCGAGCGAGAAGTAGCTACCACCGGCAATGTCGGCCGTAACGCATTCTTGGTGCTTGCAGTCACAAGACGCCGGAGAGCTCGACGAGGACGACGACCCCCGCCGCTGCTACTACCTCCACAACATCCCGCGATCACTTCACCTCGCCTCACTCCATGTTGAGCTGAGCTGAGCATTGAGTGGGCCCCAACCGTCTAGAGCGGTCTTATCTCAATTCTATTGCCAATAAAAACTCCATTTTCTTTTAAATTTCAAAATTCTTTTTTTCTTCACCTGCGCCTCCCCCTCCCTACTATACCGCCCCTCACCAACGTCGGCCACCTCTTCTACTCTCTCCCTTTCTCTCACTACCTATCTCCCTTTGTTGCTTCTCGATGGCAGGACACGGGGGTGAGATGAGAAGGGGAATTTAGGGATTTGACCATCTCTCGATTTAGTCCCTGGATGTCTTGGCGAATGACAAATAGTTGCTTGAAAACTATAATTCAGCCTCTGTTTACATGTGATTGTCACATAATCTTTTATACGTTCCTTTTAGTCTTTTTATGTGATTTGCAATAGGGTGCTGAAAGGTTCCGGTCAACAAGTTGAGATGACGATAAACTAAATTAGCTTGGCCTATGACAAGCAATGAAATTTCATATTTTTACATTTCTCAACTGAATGGATGATTCCATTTGTTGATATTTAATTTGAGTCAGTCAGGTCGTTGTATTTTAATTTTGCTCCTCTTTTACAAGCATACCGTTTTTACATGTTGTATTTACATCGCTACACCTCATCTGTAACATCCCTATTTTCAAAAACTCAAAATCATCATGCATCATGCAATTGCATTTTTAATGAATTTCACTAAAATTTAAAACTTTTTGAAAATAGGTATGTTACAATAATTTCTGAGCTTATAAAACAAATAATTTGGTTTCCTTAGTAAAAGAAGAGTTTTAAATGAGAATCATTAAGAATTTAAGCCTAACTTTTAAAACATATTTAACTGTAAAGATATTTGTTTTTGAATAAGACTTTAAAATCTTGCAAAAGCAAAACCTTCAATAAATTGAATTAATCAAGATTCAAGAATTTATTTGAGTTTTAAAAATACTTTATTTCCCATAAAGGAAATAATTTTGAATTCATCATTTCAAATAAAACACAATTGAAAGTTTTTGCTTTCACAATGTTTAAATGCAAAGTGTTTTACGAAAAACTTATTATAATAATTTGAAAATTTATAATTTCAAAAGTACATTTTTGAAAACAACAATTTGAACTTGATTCAAATAAGATTTTAAAATGCAAATTAAATAGGTTGATTAAAATAAATTCCTATTTTACCCTACCCTTTTTCTCTTTTTCCTTCCCTTTCTCTATGACCAGTGGGCCCCACTGGGCACTCTCTCCCTCACGTGCCACCTCACCCCTCCTCTTCTCTCTCTCTCTCTCTCCCGTTGCCACCTCCCTGCTTAATACCCACGCCACTCCCCCCTCTCACTCACTGTCTCTCTCCCTCTCAATCCTCACCAGCGGTGCCTCCCGGCCCGATCCCCTCCACCACCCTCCTCCTCTCACTCCCCTTGTTCCCTTTACTACTCATGCCGCCATCGCCGGAGCTTCGCTTGTGGCCTGGCCGGCTGCCTGCGTCTTGCCGTCGGAGCTCGCCACCGGTAATCTTCCTCGCTCTTGCCCCCTTCCCCTAGGCCCCTAGGAACTTTTTCCCCACCACTGCCGCCTCACATCACCGATCGGCCGGCCAGCTCCTCACGCCGCCCAGCCCCGACCACGTCGCCGAGCCGCCTCGGCAGATCCCAGCCGAGCCGGCGCTACCCGAAGCTTCAGCGCCTCCTCCCTCACCCCACCGCCTTCCCTCACGCATTGTTTGGCCGGCCGGCGACACCATGACCTCCAGCCGCTCCAGATATCGCTGAAGCTCACCACGGTCTCTCCTCGCCGTCCGACCCCACCTCAAACCCTCTTCCTCCTTCCTTTTTTTCCTCCTTCAGGCCGGCTGCCAGCTGCCACGGAATCGCCACCGCCGAGCCGCTTCGCCATCGCTCGCGCTGGTCGCTGACGGTGGAGCCCACCGTCGACCACCCTTCGTCATGCTGCTGGGCCTATCTGGTGGCCGCACTTCGGCGCTTTCCACCGGCCGCTGCTGGCACGCCGGCTGGCCGAGCCAACAATGCCGCTGCTTCGCGCCACGCCAAAGCCGCCTGCCCAGGCTGGCTGGCATTGGCGTCGTCTGTGGCAGCTCAGATTGGTCAGCGTCAAGACGCTGTGGCGCTCCACTCTTTGGCCGCCGTGCCAGTGGACCGAGCCCGTCGGCCAAAGCTCCTTTCTTTTGATTTTATTTACTATTTTTCTATAAAATATAGCTTATTAATTCCATATTTGTAATTCCACAAACCCAAAAATTTCAAAATAAATTTCATAATGGTTGTAAAAATATGTTCTATCAATATATGAATTTTAAATAAATATTTGTGGATATTTGAATTTCTGTTTAAATTGATAAAATGGGTAAAGTATCTTTAAATTTTGATATTTAGATAAATTTAAAATCAACAAAATTGCAAATGAATTTTGTTTTCACCAAAAGATAAAAAATCATCATTTTAGGATAATTTTTGCATAGCATGATCATACATATCATTTTAAATTTTAATTGAGCATTCATGTTTATGTTTGGTTATTATGTAGGTTTTAACGACGATAGTTTCGCGACCAATCCCCCGGAGGATCACCAAGATTTTGCTGAGCAAGGCAAGTGCTGAACCTTGTGTCCTATGATTTTGAAACACAATTTTTAGACATTTACAAAATGCATGTTATCTTAGAAACTAAAATGCTAATCACCTAGCAAATTAGATAATACCCAATCAATAATTTATTCTGCTAAAATGTTCCTTGCTGCCCTAGGATTATTAAAATTGCTAATACTTGACATCACCCTTGAATTAGGTTTTGCATACTGCTTAGAAATGCTTAGTACTGAATTGTCGTTCATTCTTAATAGCTGCAACTATTAAATGCTTGTCTAAATGCTTGATTTAAAAGGACAGTGGGTGCTGTCATGTTTGCAAATGGGTGTAGTTGAGATAATGGGTGCTATCGGGTAAAAATATTTTGCAAAACCTGATCGGGGTGGATGGTTGCAAGGTGGGTGTCGCGAGCACAAGATTTGGGCCCAGTGTGGGAACCACCCTGGCCCCTAAGGACCGATTCCTTGAGGTAGACGAGCTAAGTACATAAGTACAACAGTGCGACCATGTGTGCCTGTATGGGCGGGCCCTGGCTTAGTATCCTTCGGCCTCCTAGCTTTGGCATTTCAGTCGGTGGAGTAGACAGTAGGTGTTGTTCTATTGGCGCAAGAGGGGCATCGGTGTGGAAACCTTAGCAGGAATGCCTTAACTAGGAGGAGGTCGGAAAAATGCTTTGTGGTGATCATTTTTCTCTTTGGGTGCACCCTCGAGAAAAACCACCTCGCATGGGTAAAACATGCGACCTCTGCAGAGTGTAAAACTATCATGATAGCCGTGTCCATGGTCAAGGACGGACGATGGGGAGCTGCCTCATGGTACTTCTTCTCTATTTGTTTTCAAAATGGTGTTTCAAAGGAAAACCACAATTGCGGTCGTGTGTTTTGGTTTTTCTCGTCATAGTGGGTGCTGTGAGCGATGAGGGTGTTTGCACGGTGGGTGCCGTGTGTAGCCAGGTTGGGCAAAAACCGGTGGGTGCCGGAACTTCAAAGAAATTGATTTCGAACATTTGCTTTTCTCAATGTGTTTTAAATCATTTTATAAAACCTTAGGTAAAATTTTGTAAAATTGGCTTTATGCAAAAAAAAAAGAACCCCTAACTCTCCTTTGTCAAGCCTTAGATGCATGGTAGTCAGCCTTACTTGTTGAGTATAAAGTATACTCACCCTCGCCTTTTATGTGGGGCTGCTCATTCCAACGAGCAGGATGCGAACAGCAATGGAACCCCGAGGAGGAGATGTACCACGATGAAGGATTCGCCGCCGGGATCCAAGACGAAGAGTACCTCGACGTCTAGGATTGCGTTCCTCCAGCTCTGCCTGTGGGGATTGTTTGCTTTTCCACTTTTGGAGTTTCAGTTGTATTATAAAAGACTTCCGCTTTTGTAAGGCCTTCGTGCCAAACTATGTAACCACGCCATAAGGCGCACTCTGATGTAAATTTATGTAAATTAATCGTAATGGTTGTGATCCAAGTTCTGCATCTGTGTGTGCTAATTACTGATCCAGGGACTAGCACAAGTAAGGCACAGGTGGGACCTTCCCTCCGCGAGAGGGGTCCCGACATCATCAGTATTCAATGAGACTACAAAGAGCATCGGTATGTTTAGATATTCTAGCCATTTACATTGTTGCCTCTCATCGAGACTATAAGTGCATCTCTAATAGTAGAGCCAACTACTAGTTATAAACAATATCCATGTCATTTATAGATAGCATGTAGACAAACTTTTCAATGGACTAGCTATAGCATACACTCAAAATTAAATATGGGTCCACATGTAATAGTCTTCATTTGTCTTGAAAAACGTTATAGACTGACTCTTACTTAAAAGGTAGCTTTTGTCTCTCTTCTCTTCTTCTCTTCTCCACATAAGCAAAATGTTGAGTTGAAAACCTTATAACTAACTAAGGTGGCCTTATTGAAAATGCTCTAAGAGCATCGGCATGCTTTGATCTTCTGACATGATAGGAACACAGGTTGATTAATGACACTAATCCCCTCTGTAATTACTGCTTTGTGTTTTCATAGGTGTTGGCAGGGACTGAAATTTGTCAATTTTGGTTAACAAATTACATGCGCTGCCATTCGAAAATTGAAGAGAACCAAACTGGAGAAATGTGCCTAGAACTGTACAAGGAATATCGCACCACATTGGCTGGCTTCAGGTACAACCTATATTTCACAATGTCATACTTTTGTGTTTCCATGTAAAAAGCAATATACTTGAGCCGCCGCTAGTGCTTACAGGCCGCGTACGTCGGAGAGCTCAACAAGGACGACGACCCCCGCTGCTGCTGTTGCCTCCACGGCATCCCGCGATCACTTCACCTCGCCTCACTCCGAGTTGAGCTGAGCTAAGCGTTGAATGGGCCCCAACCATCTAGAGCGGTCTTAATCGCAATTTTGTTGCTAATAAAAACTCCATTTCTTTTAAATTTCACCCTTTTTTCTTCACATGCGCCTCCCCCTCCCTACTATGCCAGCCCTCACCAGCCCCTGCCACCTCTTCTACTCTCTCCCTCTCTCTCACTACCTATCTCCCTTTGTTGCTTCTCCATGGCAAGACACGGGGGTGAGATGAGAAGCAGAATGTAGGGATTTGGCCATCTATCGATTTAGTCCCTAGATGTCTTAGTGAATGACACTGATGTGCTTGAAAACTATAATTCAGCCCCTGTTCACATGTGATTGTTGCATAATCTTTTTATGTGTTCCCTTTAATCTTTTTATGTGATTTGCAATAGGGTGCTGAAAGCTTCCAATCAACAAGTTGAGATGGCGATATACTTAAGCTTCCAATCAACTTGTTCTTTTCAGCTTAAATTATAATTTACAACATAAATTTGTTTTTTGTGCTAGCGATATACTTAGGCCCTCTAAAGCCATTTTTTTTGAAGATCTAGTTTTTTCCTTAAAGATCTCAATTTTTAATAACTAGCATACTGTATGTTCTCTGCCTTCTTATTTTTACCATGATGCAATATGAAACTTTCTAGTTTACATTGCCATAAATTTAAAAATGAGCTCTAGTTGGGCAAAATGGTTGCAAGAGGAGATTCAATAATATAAGAGTGAAATGTCTCTATTTATATTATTACAATGTCGTTGTGTTGTTACCATGTGGCATAATCCAAACCATATAACTTGAATCTAGAATCATCTATATAAAAGTATCTTTAATCTAGATTTCTCTACCTAATTATCTAATACCTAGATTATTCTTTACCTATCCATGAAAGATAGTACTTCATGATAAATTAGCTTCTACATTTTTTATACTTTGATATGAACCATTCTTCTAGTACCTTTATATATAATATGTATCTTATGAAAAATTCAAACTTTAATAGAATATTCTAAAATATGCATGGCTAACTCTAAACACTTCCCCTCAATGTGTACTTTATCTTAATGTTTTTTAACCAGGTTCAGTCATATTATTATTTTTATTTTGTATTATTTCATACATCGTTGACGTGAGGACCCTCTTGCATTTAGTTCAATGGAGCAATGAACAAGCTGACTGCCCACTATTTGAAAATTTACGATAGAATGCTCATCCAATATCTTTTGTCTTCACAGGACCTTATAAACCCTAGCTCCTTTCAACCTCTCTTAGATCGTCCCACTCCCTCTATTCATGTGCCGCCATCGGCCATACACGAGAGATCCAGGTTTGCAATATCGATTATTGAGAACCAGTAGTGTACTTGTGCCTTGCTATGAAAACACATATTTGTAAAAGCATGTTTCATAATGGAAGTAGAGAACACTGAAAGAAGTTTACTACTGAGTCTATCTTCAGTATGACGCAAACTTTGTGACTCATGGAGAACTCGATGATGTGCTTAATGTCCCCGACAATGTACCTCGTATCCTTCCTATACGCCCCTTTTTCCATGTGTGTTGTGTTAGTGATATGCCCTAAAGCCGATCATGTAAAATGATTGTATCACATCTATGTTCATGAACTCTTGGATAATATGTTATCAGTCCCATGAATAAACATCATTCACATTGTTCATAAAGTTTGACTTAGTTATGAGACACATTATTTATATGATCTTATTCTAAATGATCCCTAGTCTCATATTATTATGTGGGATAGTAATAATTTGATCAGCACATGTATTGATTGATGGTAATATTTCACATACCATAGATATAGAGATAGAAATCAATAATGTAAACACATGTTAGAGAACATGGTGTTGGATAGACCTATTCCAAAACACTGATGAGATTGTTATCTTACATGTGCCATCAGCCTGTAGTTTCGAGTAGCATACCTATATGATCCTTAGACCCAAGATCGTCATTAAATCTCAGCATGCGTAGAGTTGTATACTTTGCGATTATCAGCCGCTACATCGTAACTGGGTAGTTATAAAGATAGCTTTCAAATATGGTATCAAACATGACATGGGGTGTGAGTGATCAAGATGGAATTTGCCCCTCCTTGATAACAGGAGAGATATCTCTGGGCCCCTCGATGTGATTGATTGGAAAGTGCACGATCATGCCAATTGATTAAAGAGTTAATCACAGTTTAGAATCAATCATAAGATCGAGTGAATGGTCGAGCTATCATAAGGGTGGCACACATCTCGTCTTAAGCTTGACTGGTATCATGCGGCAAAGGGATCAGTATGTGAGTATATTAAGGTTCAGCCAGTATGATTATTCTGTGTATTCGGGGGTCAATATGTGTTGCTAGGATCCGCTATTAACTTATGGTTCGAAAAAGAGTTTCCAGGGCCACGACTACTTGCGCATGAAACTAATGGGCCACACATTAACGGGTTGGAACATGTCTAATGGATTGGATTGAATAGTGGGTTTCATAGATATTGATCTGTGTAGGATTAGAGTTCTAATGGGACTATAACGTGGAAGCCCACTAGTGCACTCCATATAAGGGGAGGTGGTGGGGCGGCACAGACATATGAGTTCGCCCCATGTAACCCTAGCCATCGCGCCCCCTTTTGACTCCTAGAAACCGTAGCCGTGCGGGTGCGGTGATAGCACACTAGCACATGATGTTCCGTCCCTGGACGTGTGGATACTGTAGAGGTGCTATTGCGGTTGCTGCAGCACTGATTGGCAACAAGGAGAAGGTCGACGAAATCATCTGCTTCCTCTACGATGTTGCTATGGTGATGATCGGCGAGGAGGGGACGTTCGACTCGACGTGAAAAACTACTTCCTATACCTCAACGCGCGCGACATTGGACTCAGCTTCTCCGACTCCTCTTTCGCCACGACTGCGCGTTAAGGGTAACGATGTGTGATCCTCTACTCGCATGATGTTCTAAGTGTTTACGGGAAATTTTTTTAAAATTGCGCTAACATAGCCTACCCATTCCCCTTCATGTTGGCTCAAAATGAAGCTTAATAAACGACCACAATCGATGACATGTCAATGGAACATGTTCATTATGTTCACTAGTATGGCATACATAAATCATGAACATGACATCAGCGATGGGGATGAAGTTCCTCTCGTTGACGAGCATCAGCCCACGACGCGGGTACAACAGTCGATCCTGCAAGCGCACATCGACAACCACCAATAAATTCAGACTACCCTTGGGCACCACTCCTTCATGCTAGCTGTGAGAGCGTCTCAAGATGCACATGACGCCCATGCCGTGGCTGCCAAGATATTAGCCGCACTCATAGGGAGCATCTCTAGCACGTGGAATTCGTTCATGCCAATGGAACCGTGAGGTCAAACACATGCAAATTCAAAGGGTAGCACTCCGTGATCCTGGTGATCCATATTCGTATCTAAGAAGAAAAATGCGAGTTGGATACGGGAGAGATAATATCCAGTTTCACACCTAACACTCACAACTACACACTTTTTACTAGTAGAGACTGCTCGATAATCGCAATATCGATTTTTAAAAAATATAGATTGGAAACAAGAAAAAAAAAATCAAAATTTGAATCTAAGATTGAAAATATGGATAATATGGATTTTTGCCTCGATAATCGTTCACTTTGGCTTGATATAATTATAAATTTAGATCTAAAAGCATTTGAAGGAAAACAGAAAATAACCATTTTTTATCTAAAGCCAATCAACTTTTATAACCAGTCGATCTAAAAACACCCATAGACCCTTCACGTGAATGCCTCGAGTAGAGCTGGCCAAATAGGTCGGACCTAGTAGACTAACCAGAATGATCCAAAACTGTTTATGGTCGGGCCAACCTGGTTCATTCTAGCGAACCGTGTTTGGGTCGATGTCGCGACCAGGCAAGCCAATCTGACTTGGTTCGTCCAGTGGCGAATCGGGCTAGCTTAGTACGGTTTGTAGTGGCGAACCAAACTATCCTGATTCGGCTCGCTACTTTTATAACCTATACTTTTAAATTTAATAATTTTTGTTGATTTTGAAATATTTTTCTCACAAAATATAGGTTGGCATGTGGATAACCGGACAGGCCTGGTTCAACCTGCTTGTCCCTTAAACCTTGCCCCCTTCTATTCCCTCGCTGCCTGCCTGCCCCCTATGTGATCGTTCACTGATCCACGCTGCTCCGCTCCCCTCGTGGCATCGCCTGTGACCACGACAGGTTAGCATCAAGCCGCCCGCCGCTCCCCTTTGGAGACCATTGCCCTGCCTTCTCCTATGGATCGCAGACCTAGTGCTAAGGCGCCGCCTCCACTCTGGTTCTCTCCTTCCCCAGCCTCATCTCCCTTCCTTCCTCTCTTTTGGGTTTTTCCCTATTTTGTGAGTTCGGATTTGACCCAAATTCAACGGAATAGTTTGCTTTTCTACAAAAAAAATTCTCCATGGCAGATGCTTCAAAAACATTAGTATTATTTTTAGGATTTTTTTATGAAATTTTCCCTAATTTGAACTTGAAACCCTAAATCATTTGATAATACTTGGACATCCATGGGATTCAAGTTAGGCCATCTCCAACCGTGTCCCATCGTGGGGCATGTTCCCGTTGTGAAGGGAATCTCGTTCCCTGTAACGCTCCAACAGATTTTCTTCACCGTTTCCTTTCGGAAGGGATTCTCTTTTCCATTCCTTTTAGGACGGGATTATCTTTTCTTTCTCTATATAGAAAAATAAATGTGAAAAGAAACAAAATGAAGGAAAAATGGTTGCAGATGGTCTTAGCCTCGCTCAGCCCACAAGCATTCACATGGCCACGAGTCTTGCTCGAGCGTGAGGATCTCGAGGAACCATCCGCCGGGGCGACATCGCGATCATCTTCTAAGAGTGCCCCAGCACATAGAGCCACTGCCGCTTTTCCATCGGCTTGGTTCCAGTGCCAAACGCCAACTCTACAGTATTGCCGTCACAGAACAAAGCAGCGACGGAAACCAGCGCGAACCCGCAACGCTTCATCCGTAAAGATGGAGGAGCGTCGTCGCCGGGGACTGCTATGACTGTGACGACAAGTACACCCCGGAACACTCCTGCCAATGTATCTTCAGCGTCGAGCTCCTGCCGGATGATAACCACACCACGGACCTTGCTATTGGATTTCCCTCCACGCGCTCACTGCCATCAAATCTAGCCGTGCCATGCGCTTGGAGGTCCAACGCCCGTCCTTGGCCGTTGGATTATAGATCTAGTTCAAATCTTTGTTATTTTTTTATAACTACATAAAAATTCTAAAAAAATTCTAAAAAATATAAATATTATCTAATATGCATCAAGTTCAACATATATTTTTATCATATTTTCTAAAAAAGTTTTTCACCCATTTTATACTTTAGAACCGTTTTTAATAAAATATTAATCATAAAATATGAGAAAAATATATGTTGAATCTGGTGTACATTAGATAATATTTATATTTTTTTGAAATTTTTTGAAATTTTTACAGAGCTATAAAAAAATGACAAAAATTTGAGCGAGATCTAATCCTGGCCGTTGGATGAGGATCCAACGGCCAGGGACGGGCGTTGGACGGCAGCTGGTCCAACGCCCGTTGGACCGCCCTCGCGTCCGCTTGGAGGTACACATTGGTGGTCAGCTTGTTACCGCCTTGGTTAATCAGCATATCTCATACACACGACCATCGTCAGTTGGCTAGCATATGTGTGGTACAAAGAGAAATAACAAATGATGAATCTAGTAAGAAAATCACATCAAGAAAGGGAGAGAGATCATGAAAGAAGAAACAAAATCTAGTAAACAAAAGATGAACATATTTAAACCGCATACATCTTTTCGTTTCGACGTAGAGACCGAAAACTATCCATTATCTAAAAAACGAACATATACGTACTGATTAATTACCTGTTGGGTTCAAGCAGCATGTCGTCATCGTTCTCCATGTTTTCCAAGAAGGGTGTGATGTCGTCGTACTCGTGCTGGCCGCCACTGGCGGTGCTAGGCCACAAGTGAGTGTGATCTTGTCTTTGTGCGATGCCGTCGTCGACGTCGATGTTGCCGTTGTTGCCGCCGTACTGAGGTGGCTGCATCGGTAATGTCGCAAGGATGCCATCGTTGCTGTGATACAGGAGGTGATCATCAGGATGATGCGTACTGTCATCGAGCGGCGGGACGGGTGCGGCGGCGGCGCTTTGGCTGTAGGCTTGGAGGGTGGCCTTGAGGTGGCGGAGCTCGGCTTCAGCCTGGGTGAGCTGGCGCTGGAGCTCGGCCTGGACGCCCACGCAGCCGTGGGCGGGGTACATGTCCCAGGCGTTGGCCTCGAAGACGATGGCGCGCATGGCGTCGTTGCGGTAGCGGGCGCCGACGCGGCCGAGCGTCTTGAGGATGTTGCTGACGCCGAAGAGGCGGTGCGCGTTGTGGAAGACGCGCGGCTTGTCGTGCGGGAAGTAGCCAGCCAGCTGGCAGTCGGCCGCGCAGTGTCGCCGCTGGTGTTTGCAGGCCGCGCATGCCGGAGAGCTTGACGAGGACGACGACCCCCGCTGCTGCTGTTGCCTCCACGGCATCCCGCGATCACTTCACCTCGCCTCACCCTCACTTCGAGTTGAGCTGAGCTGAGCTGAGCGTTGAATAGGCCCCAACCATTAAGAGCGGTGTTATCGCAATTCTGTTGCTAATAAAAGCTCTATTTTCTTTTAAATTTTGAAATTCCCTCTTTTTTTTCACCTGCGCCTCCCGCTCCCTACTATGCCGGCCCTCACCAGCTCCTGCCACCTCTACTCTCTCCCTCTCTCTCACTACCTAATTACTAATGATACTAATCCCCACCGTAATTACTGCTTTGTGTTTTCCTAGGTGTTGTCAGGGACTGAAATTTGTCAATTTTGTTTGACAGATTACATGCGCTGCCATTCGCAAATTGAAGGGAACCAAACTGGAGAAATGTGCCTAGAACTGTACAAGGAATATCGCACCACATTGGCTGGCTTAAGGTACAACCTATATTTCACAATGTCAGACTTTTGTGTTTCCATGTAAAAAGCAATATACTTGAGCCTTCTGTGCATATCCATCTGTTTGTTCGTTTCTAAAATGCCATGTGGACAACCCAAGTCGAAGCATTTCCAACTAAAGATGAGCATCCAATTCTAAAATTTATAGTTAAGCAGGAAGATATATATATATATATATATATATATATATATATATATATATATATATATATATATATATATATATATATATATATATATATATATATATAAATGTATCATAGAAAGAAAATTATGGCATCACATCTATGATTTGTGCTAGCTTGCTCCTCCTGGTGCGGTTCCCATTAGCATCGCTGCAGGCGGCCAAATCCGGTCGGCTCCTCTTCCTAAGAAGACTTTGCTGGATGTGCAATGATAAAATGCTTCAGGTTCATATTCTCATTGTCATCAAGCGTGTTTCTTCAAGCATTCAGATTACTCTCCAATGAAAACCACAATGTAGCTCTTGTATTGTTGACTTTGGTCTTTCTGTACTGTTTATTCTAGCAAGCAATGTCACATTTGGCAGGCCGTCGGGTCTCTGCTAGAAATCTGAAATGTTATGTTAGGTTCGGCAAGCAGTATTCGCCCAGGAACAAACGTATAGCGGCAAACCGTGACACGCTACCAAGGAAAGAAGAGATTAGGTTGTTAGCTGACATAAAAGCAAGTTTACATATGTTTACCATAACTAGTCAGGGGAGTACGTCGCTGCCGAGCGGCCGCAGATGATCTTTCTCATGCTGGTTGTGGTGGGAAATTCCTCCTCAACCTCGCAAGTTGTCGAGGCTATGCCATCTTGATTAAGCTCATTTGATTCTTATAGATCACTGTTGACAACTTCCATTGGGTACGTGTCTCTTCCATTCCTTGGGATATCTTGACCTTGGTTGGTTGTATCTTGCTGGTATAGTGGTATCTCGGATATGCTGCAGATTGCAAACATGCTTATTGATTTAGGTGCTTCGCTTGAATGATGCTAGTCTTCGTGCCACCGACCTGAACTCTCTTTCTCAGGTTATTTTTTGACACTACGCCTTACATGTGTGGTTTTTGTTAAATAGTTTGGCCTACAACTACATATTTTCTGCAACTGACTTGATGACCTTGCAACAAATAGAAGCAGAACCAAGGATAAATCTGATATTTATCGGAAGGCATTCTCTGCCGGTGTGAGTTACTTGGTCTAGGCTTTTGGTATATAGTTGGAAATTTTTGTCTTCCTGTCGCACATGATGCATATGGACTTTACTATTGATTTCAGCAGTGACAAATTAACAATGATGGTAGTGTGTATCTATTTGCCAAAGAAACCTTTTTGGTTGATTTTTGTTGTGTGATGCTCCATATCGTAATAAAGTTTTCTTAATAATCTCTACTATTAAAAAAGTATGTAGTGGTGAGTGAAGTGGTACATCGGCTTGGCTCAAACTACTGGCTTGGCTCGACGCACATCACCACGTCGAACCGGCAATGGACGGCCATTTCTGGCCTCTAGCCCTCCACTGCCCCAGCCGACCAGCTCCCCCAATCTGAGCCTTAGAGCATACCACTTCTCCCATCAATCCAAATTTGAACTCCATGGCTCCATGCCCCTTAGTGAGACCCGTTGCCCTACCTCGCGCTCTCCCCCTCCCTATCCCCGACGGCATCGCCACTTCCTTAGCTATTCATTAATTATAAATATGTTTTGTAGAATGAATAACGAGGTTAACTGAATGTTTGAGGCATCAAATTAGGAGGAGAGGAACAATGATCCATCGCTTAATAATTGTTGTCTTCAAGATATCCTTTTACTCTCTCCCAGCAATACTATGAAGTGTTGTGTTATTTTGTCTATTTTAATATGTAAGGTTTGTAGTGCCCTAACAAAGTTAAGCACATGTATAGTCTTGCTTGCATCAGGGAAAGTTTTTACAAATATGCTGAATGGCATGGTAACAGATGACCCATTCTTTGTGCTAGAACTGGCACAGATACATTTTAAAATATTTTTTATCTAGCCTAGCTTGCAACACACTAGTGCTAGCTATGCTGCTACTATTACCTACATACTATGCAACCCTAGGTTGCCAACTATCTACATGAAGGCGGCGGCGTCATCGTCATCGTCATCGTCATCGTCGTCGTCGTCGCTCAACAGCTCATGGTAGGAGTAGCGGCCGACATCGTCGTCATCGTGGCCTACCGCCTCCTCACCGTCCTGGCCCGGCTAGTTTTCGGGGGAGGTATCCTTGTTGTTGGACCCTCGGGTGCCCCATCTGCCAGTCTTCTCCTTCAACAACTCCTCCACCTTGAACGGCTCCTTCGCCGCCGCCACCGTTGAGCTAGCAGGGCTATACACCAAAAGATCCGAAGATGGATCTGGCATTGTGACCCACTGCCGCTTGGGCATCGGCTCCTCCTGGCAAGGCTCTTGGCTGGCAGGCTCCTTCTTTTGGGGTCGCAGATCACCGGCAAGCCATGGTGACCATAGCGAGGCCAGTTACGGCAGCAAGGCAAGTGCAGAGGGCATCGGCTGCAGCGCCGAGGCATCGACGACAAGGAGAAAGAAGGGGATTGGACCATGGAGAACATTGAGAGGAATAGGGATTGAAGAGGCCGGCGGAGATCAAAATTAGGGGAGACGATCGATCAAATAGATTATATAGATGTATATGAGAAAAATTTGCCTGCGAAATGTTTGGTATATGTGCCAGTTCTAATTTTTTAACCGCCACATATTACCACGAAACGACACGCCTCTTCAGTTGACAGATAGGAAAAGCTTTATATGTGTCGGTTCTCCACCACATATATACAGATTATATGTTTCGGCTCGTTATACCAACCAGCACAGATATATCTATGCCAGTTGGTAATCAGAACTGGCATATATAATCTGTAACCAGTGTCGATTGGTAATTAGCACCGGCACATGAAACCTTTCATCGCGTGTCCGCTAAAGAACCGACACTGGTAACCTTGTTTGTGCCTGTTCTAACTGAACTAGCATAGATGTACAGATATACATGTTTTGGTATAGTGATGAAACCACTGAGCGCCATGTTCAACTGGGCAACTCAGGAAGGGCTCATCCAAGAATCACCAGGGGCACAATCAAGGCTGCGGGTATGGATGTATGCTGACGATGTAGCACTGTTTGCAAATCCATCTGTGCACGAGATGATCACCATAAAGGAATCCTACACATTTTCAAACAAGCAACAGGGCTCAAGGTAAATGAACAAAAGAGTGAAATTTACCCTATAGCTTGCGAGGAGGTGGATTTGTCTCAGATTCTCGAGGTATTCCACGCCAATCATAAGGAATTTCCTTGCAAGAATTTAGGTCTACCCCGTAGGCCAACAAAGTTGAGACGGTCTGATATGCTACCACTCGTTGAGAAAGTCCAGGCCAGGATAGGCCATCTCCAACCATTTTTCCTTCGTTTCATTTTCTTCCCTATTCCCTTCCCAATCCACATTCTCTTTGTTTCACACCATCTCCAACAGCATCCCTTCGAAGGGAATGATATAGGGAAAGGGGGAGAGAATCCCTTCCTAGAGAGATTGGAGAGAGAAATCCCTTCGTGAAGGGATTGCTGAAGCCGTTGGAGCGCTGAAGGGAACGGAAATCCCTTCGTGAAGGGAACGGGAGCCGCAAGGGGAAACCGTTGGAGTTGGTCTTAGCAAGGTGGAAGGGGCAGTGCCTTTCGAAAGCTGGCAGAGTGGCAGGTTGGTGCTTGTTAACTCAGTGCTGATATCCTTGCTGATCTACTTCATCACCTTGTTTAAACTGGATAATTGGACTGTAAGAAAAGTTGACAAGATAAGGAGGAGCTTTCTCTGGAAAGGAGCGGAAGATTGTAAGGGGACATTGTTTGGTGAACTGGAATAGAGTATGTGTGCCGAAGCGACTTGGAGGGCTAGGGGTCAAGGACATAATTAAAGATAATGGGGAGTGCTCTTCGTGTTCGTTGGTTGTGGTACAATTGGACCGATGGGCAAAGACCCTAGAAAGGTATGGATATGTCGTGCAACTTGACTGAAGGGAACCTCTTCAATGCTTCAACATAGGAGTAGTTGGCACTTGGCAGTTGCATCTGGGTGATGGATCAAAAGCAAAATTTTGGGACTCGAAGTGGTTGGGGAGCATGTCCCCGAAGGACCTTGCTCCTAGCTAGTAGTTTCCAGATTGCTAGCGGAAGAAGTATGACTGTAAAGGAAGAGCTAACAGGGAGCAAGTGGTTATGCGCCTTTGGCCACATATTAACAATGAAACGCAACTCGTGGAATTCCTTAAGCTTTGGATAACCATCACAGGGGTCTATTTGGATAGTTCAAGATAAGATTACTTGGTGTGGCGTTGGACGAGCACTGGGTTGTATTCGGCATCTTCGGCCTATCAAGCACAATTCATCCGCACGTAGGCGGGATATGATCACACAAGGATCTGGAGAGCAGCTTGTGAAAACAAGTGCAAGTTTTTAATCTGGCAATTGGCCGAGCGCAAAATCCTCATGGTTGACAGCCTCATAACGCGAGGATGGCCGACCGGTGGTATATGCACCCTTTAGGCCCTACTTGGGTGTTTAGAAATTTTTTACACTTGTAATTCGTTGAGCACAAGATATGCTCGTAAATTTTCCCCCTACTTGGGAGTGGTAATATTATACATCTGGAAAAATTTACATATGTAAAATAATACAATTCATCCAAGCATGCCTAACAATAGCCATCCAAGCATGCGTGATTAAAGCCACTAGTGAAGTATTTCATACAGGAGAAAACATTCATACAAGAACCATTCATATAGGAACATTCAGTTCATCCAAACATGAATCATTCATATAGTTAAATCTGAAATATATCATACAGAAACCATTCATATAGGAAACCATTTATACAGGAGAGAACATCCGACAGAAAATGATTCATACAGAATAGAACATTGATACAGGAACCATTTCATTGGAAGCATTCATACAGGAAGCCAAAATCTGAAGGTCCTGATTTGTCAATAATTCATACAGGAGAGAACATTTCATACAGGAAAGAACATTCATATAGAAAGCATTCACTAGCAAATGATTCTAATAATTTTCAGCAGCAACCGAAGCTTGAAGCTTGTGCAGCTGGGTCAAGCAAGAGTGAAGCCGTCATGCCTGCAGTGAAAAAGAGGTGAGGTCATACAAGAAATCATGTGAAAGTGCATCTAGACACTTAAGTGATTTTGGTGATTAATGACAAACACATATAATAACAATTATTAGTAAATGTATAAATGCTTGAGTTAGTGCTTGCCTATTGTCAAACCTCTAGTATGTATTATGAGACTAACAAATTTGTTACTAAGATTATTTTAGTCTCATCCAAATTGAAGAATTCTTTAGACCAAGTGAATGAGCAAAGATGAGGCATGCAATCTCGGTATCCCTTCTGCATTTATTATTGCATTCCTCTTGTGCAAGTGCATAGTGAGCTCCAAGTAACATATTGATTATATATGCACATTGGTTGATGTCATATCTATTCGTGCATATATATCCACTTGAGTTCAATATGTGTCTTGCTTCTAATATACATGTCTTAACTAGAGTTAAACTTCACATTGCTATGACTTGACTTGGTGCATGCATGCTTTACTTGTATATCTTCTTATGCACATCACTTAGTGAAGTTTAATCTAGATGTTCCATAACTTCACTCTAGTTTGAACATTATTTGCACATGTGTAATTCTTGTATATTCTATCATGTGCTCTATTTTAGTGAAGATTGTGGTACTTGCCATGGTTTAGTCGATTTATCATATTGGCAAATATCTTCCTAGTGCATCTAGCTCCATTACATATTTAACATGATGCACTTAGTAGAGATCTTTTCTATGTCAAATGTTTCCATTTAATATTGTGCTTATTTATATGAAACACTTGTTGTACTTAATTGCTCGCAAATATCAATCTATTCATATCTATTGAGCTTTTGGACTAATGCCTTTTATGAGTATGTGTGATGACCAAGGTATGTTAAACGATGATGGTTAAACCAAGGTCAACAAGACGGCGGTGTCACCGAGAGTTGAAGACTAAGTCAAGATCAATTTGGCGTGGAGATCATCGGGAAGGATGATCAAGTCAAAGTTGATAGGACGAGAGTTTCATGAGGTGCATCGAGTCAAGTTGGACAAGGTGAAGGCGTCATCAATCTTTTGGTGAAGGTCATCATACATAATGAAGAAAAAGACGGCAAGTGACTATCCTAGACTTGTATTATCTTTGATTTAATTTGAGTCTAATGGTTGTCGTACTACTAAGAGGGATGCGATGGAGAATGACTTCTAAATGTGTCAAGTGCTCAAGTGATACATCTTTGTGAAATTTAGTTGGAGAGTGGTGTTAGCGGTGTCGGAAAGTGAGAGTTGTAGGTCTCCCTTGTCTTCCTTGTGAATCCTGTATTTATCCTTTGGGATTTGAGAAGTGAGACCTTGTTGGTTGTGTAGCTCTCGTTCTTAGCTTTCCGTAGAGTCCAAGATCACCCAAAACGGAGTCCGGAGTCAAAAGATATGCCTATTTTCGTCGGGGTGTGCAGTGGCTGTTTTTAGGCCTCGGACAGTCCGACCCTAACCTCGGACAGTCCGACCCCTCGGACAGACCGACCTGTTCAGTTGTGAAGCCCGCTGTTTGGAAAATAATTATTCGGACAGTCCAACCCATGAACTCGGACTGTCCGACCCTGGTTACTTCGTGGGACTTCCAAACTTCACCCCATAGTCTAAAATGCAATTTTGACCGTTGACCAAAGTTTTTCAACTCGAAGATTCCGGACAGTCCGACCCTAAACCTCGGACAGTCCGAACTGTCTGTAACGGTCAGATCCGCGGAAGCTGCTCCTATTTAAAAGCCTCCCTCTCCAAATAGCCGTTGCTAAGGCTATATGAAGCACCTCCCCTTGTTCTTAAGCCCCCATAGCTCCCCTCCTCTCTAGATCTTAGTGATCCCCTTTTTGAGAAAGGGTTGGAAAGAGTTGGGAAGAGGGATTGAGTGAGAATTGGAAAAAGGGTAGAGAGGTGATTCCTTTGTGGAATTAGTGTGTTCTTGAGCCCTAGTGACCCCTCCACTTTTCGATCTAGGTGATCCCTTTAGGAAGAAGGGTTGGGAGGAGGTGTGAGTGTGAATTGAGCAAGAATTGATCTTTGACCACTTGAGTTCATCTCCAAATTCGTTCTTCGTGGCATCTATTACTCTTGGAGGTTGAGGACTCCTAGACGGCTAGGAGTTGGTCACGAGCCACCTAGCTTTGTGTGGTGAGCCGTGTCAAGTTTGTGAAGGCTTGATTCCGCCTCCGCAAGGAAAGGAGTCAACTAGTGGATTCCAAGGGAGCTTGGTGCGGACCTTGGAGAGGATTAGGGTTGAAAAAGACCCCGGCTCAAGTGTGACCGAGCCGCCTCAACGGAGACGTAGGATCCCCTCAAGGATCCGAACTTCAGGAACAAACATCGACGCGTCTCCTCTCCATTCGTGGTTCTTCATTTCTATTCTCAAGTTTGATCTACTTGCTTATTTTACAATTGAATTGATTATCTTGTCTTGTGTGATACTACTACACCTATACTTGCTTATGAACTATCTTTGATGCAGTGGTATCCTTGAATTTGTGAGATTTGAATTCAATCCAAAGTCCTCTGTTTTCTGTGCAGACCGGACAGTCCGACCCTTGCCTCGGACAGTTTGATACCCGACCGTCTGACCTGCACCATCGGACTGTCCGATATAGCTTCCTCAATTAACTCTGTTTATTGTTTTAGAATTTGAAATCGCCTATTCACCCCCCTCTAGGCGACATCCCGGTCCTTTCATCATGGTATTTCCCAATTGCTGCCCAAGGAGAAGGAAGAAATTAGTAGCATTGTGACAATGCTGAAACAAAATGATGACAAGCTATCATTACAAATATTTGGCCTATAACAACTATAGATTATCCTAGCAAAAAGAGAAGTAACAGAGCCACAGATCCTAAACCATGATGCTATCACAGTACATGTTTTTTCTTAAGCAGCAGGTTTGAAGTGTAATCACAATCACAGTACATCAATCTAGCTGAAATCCAAATCACAGTAACCAAATCATAATCAGTGCAAAATACTCTATACAGATCAAGAAGCCGGTGGGGAAGGGAGGGAGAGAAGACACACACGTTAGGAAGAGAGGAGCCGGATCAAGAAGTCGGCACTGCACAGCACGTCGCCGCCTCCCGCGCCGTCGCCATCGCCGTCATCGTTGTCGTCGCCTCCTCACGCGCCGTCTTCGTTGCCGTAGCCTCCTCCAGCGCTGTTGCCTCCTCACGCGTCGTCGCCGCCGCCGCCTCACGCGTCGTCGCCGTCGCCGTCGCCGTAGCCTCCTCCCGCGCCGTTGTCGCCTCACCCAGCTCCCATGTCGCCGTCGCCGCGGCAAGGATTTTGGGATGGCTGGAGGAGAGGACAAGGGGAAGGGCCGTCGCCGCCTCACCCAGCGAGACGCCCGACTTCTGTCGGTTTAGAAATGGGCTGCGCCTCCCAGTTTTTTTTTCCCGGTTGTATTTGGGCCAATCCGGGTAGGAATAAAATTTTATACCGCCTATCCAAGCGGGCCAAAATAATATACATCGGAAAAATTTCCAGGCCCTCATTTACACCTGGATTGGACCAAAAACTGGCCATCCAAGCAGTCCCTTACGGAATTCGACACAATTTATGACATCTCTCAACTTCTTTGAACTGGCAGACCCCCTGCACAGTTCAAAGCGGTTGATGGATGCCTTATCTACGTGGTGTGAAATCTATGGAAGGAGAGGAATGCTAGGATATTCAACAACATCTTCACTTCAGTGGAGGATGTCTATCTTTGTGTAGTGCAGGATTTTGCCTCAATGTGTTTAGTCTGTTCAGGAGATTAGGCTTTAGTCGGGGCTTCCACCTTTTTTTGTTTTTGTTTTCCTCGATGCCTTGTAAATACTATATTGTCTTGGCTTAGGCCATCTCTTCTAATGAATTAGCAAGCAAGCTTGCTCCTTTCCAAAAAAAACAACAGGTTTATGATGATCTTATAAACACCAACTTTGCATTATTCAAATCTCGGCTGATATGACATAAGCATAAGTGGGGATATGGTGGTCTATTTGGCTGCATTGAGACAAAGTAATTCATCCTTGCACTAATATTTTCCAGACTTCACGGTCTTCTGACGAGTGCACATCTTCTCCCGGTAGATGGGCTATATATCTTTTTTTTTTTAAGAGAAGGGCAAGAGAGCTGCCGTCTATTAATTATTAAGGGATAGGCGGGATAATTCTCGCCAGGTTACAAGGTACTAGTAGATCAGCTAGCAGCACAGATGATTCTACGGGAGGTCATTATTCTCTTCAGAGTGCAGTAGATCGGTCGATATTGAGGAGCGAGATGAAGGGCGGCGAGACCAGCAGCATTAACCGCTGTGGCATCCTTTGTCCTCGGCATGGCTATGCGCTAGAGTTTGCATACTCTTAGGCCCTGTTTGGCACAGCTCCAGCTCCACCAAATTGGTGGAGTTGGTGGAGCACCCTATTGCTAGCTCCATAAATTCATGGAGCTGAAGTTGTGAATACATTGAGTATGTTTAGGTGAGTCATCTTATTTATATTTTAAACTTAAAATATAAACTTAAGTCACTTTATTTTAACCTATAAACTCTAGCTCTGAGGTGGAGCTGGGAGTTGGAGCTGTGCCAAACGGGACCTTAATCGTGCCGGCCGCCTAGCTCATCAAGATCTCGCCTGGAGCCTTGCAATGGCATGACCGCCTGCCCGCCCCACGGAATTCTAGTCTAATTATATAGAGTTGAGGGCTAAAGAGATAAAATCCAATTCAGATGTGCCGTTCGCATCTTGTATTGCCATGATAAGTTATGATATATTATGTTCAATCTCATTAAATCTACACCGTTATAAATGAGATCTACCATAATCAATGATGAAAATCTTTTTTTTTTGGCGCACAGATGGCATGCAACGAAGGCAAGGTAGTTGGTTCCTTCCGACGAAACGAAGTTGAGCTCGTCATGGCCTTATTTCTAGCCCCGCTTGCCCGTCAGCCCGGCCACGGCTGCCACCGCCTCCGCCTCCCAGCCTAACACGGCCATCCTCCCCATGGCTCTGCTCTAGCCCTCCCACTGGGTTCCTCCGGCCCTCCGCCTCTAACTCACCCACCGCCTCTCTCCCACGCCAGGTGGTCGCTCGCCTGCCGCCATTACTCCCGCCGCCATTACTCCTGCCGCCTTTACTCTCGCCCAGGTCACGTCTCCATCATTTTCCCCTTCGGGGCGAGCAGCTTCCCCAACACCCCAGCCTCCCCGTCTTCATCGATGCCGACAGTTCCCGTCCGTGGCAACTCGTGTCTTCAAAGCGGCGGCGGGCTCGTCACGGCTTTCTCTTCGATGCAAAGAGGTACGGGCAACGCTTTGCTTTCGCCAGGTTCGTCGCTCGCCTTCGCCTTAAAGGGCGATGCTTCGATAACCGGTAGTAGCCACAGCGACGCTGCCGGGACCCGCTTTGTTGCCGCTTGTCGTCGCCCGTCACCTTGCGCGCGCGATGCCACAAGTCGGCCGGTCTTGTTGCGCCCCGGCCGTCGACCCATCCGACCACCATGGCCCCTCCTCGTCGCCACATTCCAGCGCTAGCCTCGCTGCGCCCTCCTTCCGCCCGCGCCGCTGTGGAGGTGGACGACCAAGTGCGCGCCGACGCAGAGGAACTGCGCCGTCGGGCGATCTTCATCTCCGTCTCCGGTGGCCCACACCCAGAGACCTCCTTCGTCGCCGACCTCGTCAGCTCCTACACCGACGTGCCCCTGTGTGACATCACGGTCATGCACGTCGCCAACCTCCGCTTCCTCGCTCGGTTCACTCGCGCCGACCAAGCTCGCCATGCTGCGCGCCGTTCGTTCCACGCCAACGGTCGCAACTTCCGGCTAGAAGCCTTCCCGGAGGATGTCCACGCCGGGGGCTCCCGGCGCCGCCCGCTTCCGGGTCCTCCTCTACATTGAGGGCCTCCCTCTTCATGCGTGGTCAACCGCCGCCGTCGACGCCGTCCTGGCCGGGGCGGGGCGTGTTGATGTCGTCAACAACCGCACCCGCCGCGCTTTGACACCACCACCTTCCAGTGTGGGTTTGGACCCGCGATCCCACCGCCATCCCTCGAGTCGAGCTGGAGCTCTTCGACCGCGCCGTACATGGAGCCCGCCCGTGAGGCTGGCATGGCGTCTCGCCGCCATGCATGCATGTCAAGCGCGTCGCCGCGGTGTCCATCCACAAGCTCATCCTACACCTTGACACGGTGGAGGACTACATCTGCTTTCTCGGGTCGACGGCGGCCAGCCCATCGTCCACCTCCCTACACTTGGCGCCTCGGATTCCCAGACTCCACCCCCGGCTTCGATCGTGGAACCGCCCGACTTGTTGCTTTCTTTCTTGGCGCCGCAGGCGGCCGTGACCGAGACGACAACGACGACAGCGCGATTGCGGCAAATCAAGCTCCACGCGCCGCCGGCAAGGAAACGCGCCAAGATCCTCCGAGCGCCTCAAGTCTCTCCGGCCACCCACCTCGCCGAGACGCCTCGTCACATCGCTGAAGTCACGGCGGCGCCTCCTCGCTTGCAAGGTGCCCAAGCACCGCCATACCGCCGCTTGGTTCGCTGACGCTTTGTCCTCTCTCGCGTGGCAGCGACGCAGGCAGAGAGGCGCCGCTAAGGCCGCGGCCGGTAGCCTCATCTCGCCTCCGCCCAGACCTGTTCGCCAGAAGACTAAAGATCCTACCGCCGCCGACGTTACGCTCGCCGCCGACGAGCCCTTCCCGACATATAGCCGGACGGAGCGGCCGCCAAGCACCGCCTATGACCCGCTTCCACTTTTGTCAGAAGCAACAGACCACTTCAGACCTCGGGTGGGACCAATTCAAACGCTTCCTCCTGGTCAATGCCTCGTGGTATGGCCAACTCTCGCCACCACAAGATGTACCAAACCGAGGTCAACTTATGCTCTGCGGCCTCAAGACGACGGCCGCCCACTTTGACCATCATATACCGGGCAAAGCATTCTCCCCACCACCGTCAGTCTTGGTGGGCCGCAAGTCTTCCTTGCTACTTGGCCTCATGGCGACCGCCCAGCGGTGCCTCACTTCTTCAGCCACCCCCCAGCCCAATGTCGCGCCCCCAAGCAGACCTCGTTGACTCCCCCTGGGCTGGACCGCCTCTTGACATGGGCCCCGACGCGTCCCCTACTGCCTCACTCCTCCCCAACGCAGATGCGAATCAGACCTTATGTTGTTTGAGGCGGGTCTTCCGCTTGTCCCACCTGCCTCCTCCTTGGCTTTTGCTTCCTTGCTCGAGCCCCGCCCCACCTCCATCAAGCTACTCGGCCTACCAGACCGGATCAAGACGGCCTACCTCTCTTCGTCGCAGCTCTCGACTTGCAGCCTCTCGTCCCCTCCTCGCGCCCACAGGCTCCTCCACTATGCCGGCTATTAGGCGAGCCCAAGGTCTTCTTGCTCGCCGTCTGGGGCTCTCTTCCCCGGACCATGTAGACGGCATCGTCGACCAGCTCCAGGCACTGTTCTCCGCTGCGACCCTCGACACCGCTACTCGCTCGACCCTAGCTGATGTCTGCGGTCTGATGCGCCCGATCATCCTCCTCTCTGAGGTAGGCGCAGACGGGGTGGAGTAAGCCCACCCCCCCACTTTTTTATCGACGCCTGTGGAACCTCTTCGTCTCCATGATTACTATGCTGTATCCCTTGTACGTGTTTGTTGTGTCCCCAGTAGGGGACGATGTCGTCTTGTTGTGTGCACCCTCTGCGTGGGGTTTTCCTCCGCCTGCGTGCGGTCTTTCTCCTTTCTTACCGCCTGCGTGCGGCCTCCTCGAGTCGAGCTTTCCCCTGCGTGGGTTTTCCTCGCTCGGACCCTCCCTTGTCCGCTGTATCTCTGGTCTCCTTTTTACCCTGGCCTCCCCTGGCCCAAGTCGACGACCACTCCTTAGAAGCTCGACCGTGTCTCCCAAATGAAGATCCTCTGTTGGAATGTGTGTGGCCTCAACTCGGCTGCAAAAAGGGATGTAGTGACCGCTCTAGTGTGGGACCAGCGCCCCACGATCCTGGCAATCCAAGAATCCAAGCTCCAAAACCTCGGCCAGCAGTTAATCGGGGAGATCTCTGGCTTCCACCTAAGAGGTCATCTCCAACTCCACGCTGCAGGAACCAGAGGCGGGGTCCTTCTGCTCTGGGACGAATCGCTAGTCCAGCTCTTCGATCCACTTGCCCTCCGGCACTCTCTCTCCGCCAGGGTGACCACCCTCGACGGTCGACAACCCTGGATCTTAACCACCGTCTATGGTCCCACGGCTGAAGCGGAGAAGTCAGCCTTTCTCCAAGAGTTGCAATCCATTTCCTCCCACTTCAATGCCCCGTGGCTCGTCCTAGGAGACTTCAACCACATCTACAAAGCCTCCGACAAAAATAACCTCAACCTCAACAGAGCCTCCATGACCCGCTTCCGCTCCACCCTAGACCAATGCCTCCTCAAAGAGCTGCATCTCTCCAGCCGTCGCTTCACTTGGAGTAACAAGCAGGCCAACCCCACCCTAGTTAGGTTGGACTGGGCTTTTGCCAACGCCGATTGGGAGCTTCTCTTCCCGTCATCGTCCCTCCTAGCTTTGTCATCCGCCACCTCCGATCACTGTCCTCTACTGCTAACCGCCGAATGTCTGCCTAGGCCACCTAAGCGCTTCCAATTCGAGCGCTTCTGGCTAAGCATTGAGGGCTTCCAGGAAGCCGCCCAACAAGCATGGTGTGAGCATTCCGCCTCCATGCCCTCCAACCCGCTACTACGCCTGAAGCTCAAACTCTCTCGAACCACCTCGGCCCTCCGAGCCTGGCACCGCTCCTTAATTGGCAACACCAAACTCCAGCTCGCGATAGCCTCGGAGGTTGTCCGCCTCTTCGATGTGGCTATGGAACATCGTAGCCTCTCACCCGAAGAAACGGAGCTCAGAAGGCAGCTCAAAACTCGCATCCTCGGACTCTGCGCCATCGAAAAAATCAAATGGAAGCAGCGCTCCCACCTCACCTGGCTTAAGATGGGGGACGCAAACACCAAGTTCTTCCATTTGCAAGCCAATGGCCGTCGGAGGAAAAACTTCATCCACTCACTCCAGGATCACAACGGTACACATACAGAGTTCCACGACAAAACCAGCGTTCTTCGCAACCACTTCATGGCAATTTTCCATAGCACCCCTTCCGACAATCACCTCCCCCCGCTTCGCTCCTTTAACTAGGACTTCCTTGGCTTGCCCAAGCTCGACCTCTCCTCGCTTGATGTACCCCTCTCCTTAGATTTAACTGAAAACGCCGTCTTTCCCTCCCAACGACAAAGCGCCGGGTCTGACGGTTCACCAATTTCTACAAAGCTCGCCGATTTCATCTCTCCGGACCTTTTCGAGGCTATGCAGTCCATCTTCAACCTGAATAACACGGGCTTCCAAGATCTAAACAACTCTCTCATTGTCCTGCTGCCTAAGAAAGATAACCCGCTTTCGCCCTCGGACTTCAGACCCATCAGCCTGATTCATAGCATCGGGAAGCTTTTCACCAAAATTCTAGCGACCCGCTTGGCTCCGTTCATGGACAACCTCATCTCACCTTGCCAGAGCGCTTTCATCAGGCAGAGGCACATCCAAAATAACTTCATCCTCGTACAGAACAAAGCCAGATCCCTTCACAGATCGCATCAGCCGGCCCTACTTTTCAAATTAGATCTCCAAAAAGCCTTCGACTCGGTGTCTTGGCCTTACCTTCTAGGTAACCTCCGCGCCAGAGGTTTTGGTGTCCGCTGGCGTGACTGGATAGCACTCTCACTTGCCTCCACTTCCTCCAGAGTCATCCTCAATGGCCACCCCCTGGACGCCATCCACCATCACAGGGGACTCCGGCAGGGCGACTCACTCTCCCCGTTCCTTTTCAACCTAGCCATTGAACCGTTGTCTGCCCTTATCCTCCGGGCCGAGTGCGAGCCACTTTCGCCGATCCGGCCTCGACCGGCCAGAGTTTCTTCGCAGACGACGCGGCAATTTTCATCAACCCATCCAGCTCGACGTGTCCACCTTCAGATCCTCCTCCGGAATTTGGGACTATCACGGCCTCGCGACTAATTTCTCCAAAAGCAGTGGTGCCTATTAACCGCTAAGACCGCGATCTCGACAACATCCTCGGGACTTCGGCGGCTGAGCGCCTCCTTCCCAATCAAATACTGGCCTCACTCTCCGTCCGGGCGCCGCCACGCTCAATTCCAGCCGCTTATCGACAAGATCGCTTCCCGCCTAGCCGGCCGAAAGGCCCTCGATGTCCAAAGGCGCTGACCGACCGCTTCAAGATCTCTCCTCTCTCCCGTTTACACGCTTCGCTTTGTCCCTCCCCATGCAGATCCTCAGGAAAATTGACTCGAGAAGAGTTGGGCGAGAGAGCCGCAAGATCCGGAGGAGTGAGGCTAAACCGACCGCGGTTTGTTCGCCGACCTCATTGGGTGGCCTGGGGGTGCTCGACCTCCATAAATTTGCAAGGGCTTTAAGGTTGCGCTGGCTCTGGATCAGCAAACGCCACCCCCCGCCGCTGTGGGACTCCACTGCCCTAACCGTCCCGAACACCGACATGGCCCTTTTCCAAGCTGGGACCAGCATAATCCTCAGAAATGGCTCCTCCGTAGCTTTCTGGGACGACAACTGGCTCTCTGGCATCGCACCGAAGACTTCATATCCTCGACTCTACGAAGCTACAAACAAGAAGAATCAGTCTATGCGCCAAGCCTTGCACGACGCCTCCTGGATCCTACACTTAACACCGAATCTCACCATCGACTTATTACGGACCTTGCAAGGCCGGCCTCGCAGTAGCCGATGTAATCTCGATCCTCACGAACCGGACATTTTCCTTGGCGCTTTCTCCAGACGAGGCCTTCTCCGTCGGACGGCTTATCGATGCGATCATTGGCGCGTTCGACCTATATATTCAGCTCGCTTGGAAATTATGGGCCCCATCGGCGCAAGTTCTTTCTCCGACGCCTTCACAACAGGTCCTAATGCGGATGCCCTGTTATTTATTTAAATCTGCTTAATAACTACTTTTGCCCCTATGTGGTTGTAACACGAAACCCGATTCACGTGTTCTCCACGCACCTTCAGCGTCTCGCTTGAATCGGGTGGCGCCGTGACTAACTCGCCGCGACTCACTCCGGTGGTGGCCGCCCACCACAACGTGAATCGAATGGTGGTTCACCCTTAACCGTGACGGCATTACAAAACAGCGCTTATCATTTGTCGCCGCCACTATTTGGCATATCCGCTTGAAAGCGAACAACCGGATCTTCCGACAGTCGACAGACGCCGCCGTCTTCTCTAAATTTTTTTTAGTTGATGACTGCGCCTCTGGGAGGCAGCAGGAGCACCCTTTGTAATAAGCTAGTTCTGAGTTGGTCAAAACCCATGGGGGAGGGGCAATTGTCTCCCCCGCAAAGTTCCTTCTACTTCTAAGAAATACAAGGCAATCCTCCTGCCCGTTCTTAAAAAAAAAAATCTTTTTTTTCTTCGATTCACATGAAATTTTTTTTATATTTTAGAGCAAATGTGGTGGTGGCTCCATGGTAATCTTTTCTTATTTCTCCGATAATAGATAGAGAAATATACATAAGCAACCACATTTGCTGACCATCCGTAGGTCTGACACTCCCCAATTAATCAAAGGAATCCTACATGCGCATGATCCATGCCAAATTATTCATTTGTAAAAACAAAAACAAAATACTAGTACTAGCATACATAGGGGTGATCAATCCGCCGTGTTACCCGGCAATCAACGAAGTGCGCGTACGTAGCTTATAATAATCAGAGCCTGCTGTTGGTGGCGTACTTCTTGAGCGCGTCGCCGGCGCCGGCGAGGTTGTCCGGCACCGGCAGGTTGCAGAGCACCGTCACCTTCGCCTCGGCGATCTGGGGCCCCTTCTCCCTCGTCGACGGATCCATCTTCCACAGCTTCACCTCCCACACCTTCAAGCCCAATCAATCCTCTACTCGTCTCAGCAGCTCGTCGTCAGGAGCTGCTCTGCCTCTGATGGAGAGGAAGCAGAGCAGAGCAGGACAGCAGGTTGCCATGGCTGAATTATGGATGGATGGAAGAGGTTACCTGCGTGGAGCGGCCGAGGTGAAGCGGGGCGGCGCGCGCGAGGACGACGTCGCCGACGGTGGCGGTGCGGAAGTGGTTGATGCTGAGGTGCACGCCGGCCACGCGGCGGTACCCCGACGCCATGTGCGCCCCCATGCTGGCCATCCCCTCCGACACCAGCGCCGACACGCCGCCGTGGAGCACCTTGAACGGCTACGCGACGGCGACGCGATTAGTTCCAGCAGCAATCGAGGTGAGGTGATGGAGCGAGAAAGAAGAGAACGGTGAGGTACATGTGAGAGGTAGCTAGGTGCTAGGAGGTACCTGGCAGCATCTTTCGGTGACGGGGAGGCGGCCGGTGAGCCGCGACGGGGAGACCTCCTCGATCTGGAAGCCGACGGAGTGCAGCACTCTGTCCAGCTCCGCCGTCTTGCTGGACGCCGGCGGCTCATCTTCTTTACCCATGGGCATGAAGCTACCAGGCAGCTCAGCTCAGCTCAGCTTGTGGGCTGCAAAGGAGTTTGGGATGGAGTGGTTGACTCCACTAGCTGCTCGGCCAGTTTGATTGGGTTTTGGTTGCTGTCACGCCATGTGGATGTGGCTGGAGCGGGGAATTTCACCCGTCGTTTTAACTAAGACAAGATTGTCAACAAGCTAGTAGTTTTTTTTAGAGCTAGTTAATCATGGGTTAGTGCCCTGGTTGGTGGAGGATAGATTAGATTTAAAGGTGATGGCCGTGGCCAATCCCACGGGGAGTGGGGCCAATTCTTTAAGGATGAGGTGCCGGTCGGTGCCATGTCCCACTCCCTAGTTCCTATCTTATTCATGGCATGAACGGACGCCTAGGCCCAAGCGCTACCTCGCCTAGCCTGGCCGGATGTAACACCCTGGCCGATTTAGAGTCACAGACTCTCTGGCCTTCATTCAAGTTCATTGAGGACCCGTTTGGCACAGCTCCAACTCCCAGCTCCACCTCAGAGCTAGAGTTTATAGGTTAAAATAAAGTGACTTAAGTTTTTTTTTAGTTTAAAATATAAATAAGATGACTCATCTAAGCATCCTCAATTTATCCACAACTCCAGCTCCATGAATTTCTGAATTTACGGGTAGGAATAAGCCCACCAACTCCACCAATTTCAATTTGGTGGGGCTGGAAATATCAGCCAAACAGGGCCTGACTATTGCAGGCCAGCATTCCTATGTCACTATTTATCTCTCTACCTCACGTGATCCTATTTTATCCAATTTCCAATCCTAGCCCTATTTTTCAAATCCCTAAATGTTATTCTCTTATTATATTTTACTCACAACCCTATTTTCACTATCTACAATCCTATTTTTATGGTAATAGCAGCTATATTAGAGAAATAGAGCCACCAGTACATATGCCCTATATAGTTATACTAATATGAGTGATATAAACATAAAGATATTTTCTTTATATAGGATGTTTTCAGAAAAGCTCATTGACTAAGGCACTGAACGTTGCTACAAAAGGAGGACGATAGAAAGACGGTTCTTCAGTCATGTTGTTCACTAAAAGTCATGGCAATGGAGCTCTTTAATATCTATGAATAGAGAACTAATTTTAGATTGAGCTCGGCTTAAAGTCGATCCTTTTTTTGCTTTTATTGTCTTTTGTCGTGTGTGAGACATTCCATCTATGTGCCGGGAATTTTATGAAACTTTTGTGTTTGTGTATATCTCACGATGTAGAGACTAGAATTTTGCTCCATTATCTAAAAATATAATATTAGATGGATCTAAAAATAGTACTTCATATTAACAATTTTAGTTTATCTGAGACCAATGTACCAAGTAAAAACCAACAAAGCATGAGACCAGCCCTTTATATGGCTGAGCTCTAAATGAATTTAAAGCATGTGTAATGCTATGACTATTTTCTAGCCCTATTTTACTATTTATACACTATTCACAACCCTATTTACTATTCACCTAATCAAACTTGGGCCTATTTTCTCAATCCCTACATATATTTCTCTTATATATTATTCTCAACCTTTTTTTACTATTCACAACTTCATTTATAAAGTAATAGGCCTAGTTACATTAAAGATATAGGGCCTGTTTGGTTCGTTGCCTAACAAAGCCACGCCTAAAGTTAGGCTTGCCACAGGTGCTAAGGCAAGTGTTTGGTTCGTTACTAACGTTAGTTCCGCCACAGGTTCTTAGCTGCGTAAGACGAGACTCGGCGAAGCAAATTTCGCCGCAAGTGTGGCGGCAAAAACGTCCGCCACACTTGCCTAACACACGAGCAAACCGGCCCTGTATAGGGTTCCCACTTCCCAGCTCCGGCGGCGATGGCAATAAGAGTTCGGCGGCAAGATAGGTTTTCAAGGCGGCGGCGCCCGTGGCGCGAGCTCCGGCGGCAGAATATGAGCTCCACTTCCAGCTCCGGCGGCGGCGGCAGAAGACGAGCTCCTCAATGACGGCGGCGCGAGAGCCTCAGCAGAATATGAGTTTTGGGCGTGGCGGCGGCAATGCGGTCGCGCGGCTCCGGCGGCGGGTGGCGCCTCCTCCTCCACAAGATTAATCGGTGTGATTATTGCATGATTTGCTTAATTCTTCAATTCATGGTGTGATTTGTTGATTAATCGGTGAATGATGGTGTATGATGGTGTGATTTGTTGATTGATCGCGAATTAACGATAAGTTAGGCAATTACTTGTGGCTACTGAACCAAACACGGCCATCAATTTTTGCCTAACCTAACCTTAGTCGTGGTACGCAAACCAAACACCGATTAAGGTTGGCCAAGTTAGCCGTGCCACAGGTGTGGCACGCTGCTAACCTTAGGCGTGGCTTTCTTAGTCATGAACCAAACAGACCCATAGTCTCATCATTACATATGCTCCCATGGCATTACTTTAGAGCTCCACGGTGCAAACCAGCAAAGGATGGGCCATTAAGCTAGCTCTTCATGTCGTGCTATGTCGAGCTCCTAAGCCCATACGCAACGCTAGCTCTATCATATTCTGACTCTATTTTATCCTTAACACAATGCTGGCCTATTCATCTCTCTCTTATATTTTACTTATAACCCTATTTTTACTATTCACGACCCTATTTATACAGTAATAAAGTCAAAAAATAGTTCCACCATTAAAAATGCCCTAATGGGCTCAGCGTTTGGTGCATGGCATGCACAGACCGACCGTGCCGTGCTAGCGATTGGTGTAGGTCCCTGGCAAGTCAAATGGTGGTTTTAGGTAGAATGACACTGTGGTTTTGGGTGACACGGCGATCACGTGGCATGTATCACATTTCAAATCTAGTTTTTAATAAAAATAAAAATTATTCGCTGATGCCATGCAAAATGAAATACACCACAGTTATCCGACATTGGTGTTTAGGACCTAAAGCGTGTCAAGACGTATAGTCGAGGAACATAAGTAGATTTTTTTCCCTAAGAAAAATAGACTGAACAAATATGGTTACATTTTTGCGCTTATCTGGCTGGGCTAGGCACGGCCCTGCTCATCGGCCCGGCCCATGCCATGCTGGACACGTGTGCAGTGGCATGCCGTCCGGTTGGCCAAGTCTACCGCTGATGATGGGACGTGATCATCAGGACGACCTGACTGTGATACACCGCGGTGATATGCATTTGATAAACATAAGAATATTTTTTATACTGTATGTTTTCAGAGGAGCCTACGAGATAAGACACCGAATGTTGCTATAAAAGAAGGACGATAGAAAGATAACTTTTTAGTTATGCAATTCACTAAATGTGATGGGAATGGAGCTCTTCAGTAATTATGGATAGAGAACTAATTTTAGAGTGTGCTCAGCTTAAAATTATCTGTTCTTTGTTGACTTTATTGTATTTTGTCATGCGTGGGACATTCCATCTATTTTCTCAACTGTGTACTGAGAACTTTGTAAAACCTTTCGTGCTTGTGTACATCTCATGTTACAGAGATTGAAACTTTATTCCATTATCTAGAAATATAAGAGCATCCACACCAGAAACTCTATCCCTATTTTCTCTCTCTTCTACTCTATTTTCTCTCTCCATTACTCTAAAATTCCTTCACACTTTACGCTACACCCTAAAAGATTCCTTCCCTCCACCAGAAACTCTATCTCTAAAACTCTATTTCTATACCCATATAGGGTTTCTTCTACGAATGCTCTAATATCAACTAGGTCTAAACATAACACTCTGTCCAAACCTTTACTCCATTATCTAAAAACACCAACTGAAAAACAGCAAAGCACGAGACCAACCCTTTAAATAGATTGTGCTCAACTCCAAAAGAAGAGCCTGATCCTCATGCTACAGTACACAGAGGGGGAAACCGAAGCTACTATCAGACCGGTGCAGATATGCTGAGTGTCCTTACCGCCAGCAACCTTCGGGTCGTCGGAGAGGGCAAGGGGACGGTGGTCCATGCTAGGAGGTGTAAAGCTCTACAACTATTAGTGCAGAAATAAGGTATAGGGTTCTTTGTTGGTCTCGATTTGTTCTCTTCCTCAGCGGATATGTCGCCCTCAATGCTATGGGCGGCGGCGAAGCAAGATGGAGGTGGAGATCCGGTGGCCGGAGTTCTGAGGAAGATGTGAGGGCGAGGACGGGACGTCAACGTCGGCGGCTGGGACGCAGGGGTGGCGACGTGCTACTGTTCTTGGCATCGCTGGGTGTCCGGTGCTTGGCGATTGGGTAGCCACGGTGGTGTTGGTGATAGGTTTGTGCCCTATGGTGCGAGCTTCTTCCTCAGTATGGTTGGCGGTGGCTTTGGTGGAGGTTCCGAAGTTCATGGCAAGGACAATGATGTAGTGACTAGCTTTGGGTTTGGGATCAGATTAAGAAAGTGGAAGTGTGCAGAACTGGATGCTTGGATCCATGAGTTTATCTCACGTCTCAGCAGACTAGTGGAGGAGCGAACTAGGAGTGGTCATGCTCTTTGGTTGGTGCAGGATGGGTTTGTCTTCGAGCTGGTCGTCTATCTTCCTGCTGCTATTTTGCCAGAGGATATAGATTGCTTTGCATCTTTCCATAGCTTGTGTTGGGCCAGTCGATGGCGTGGCTTTTCGCTTTGGAGCACTTCTAAGTTGGTGGTTCGTATCATAGATACTCGTTTATGCATTTTTGTACCTTTCTCGTTGAGGTAATAGAGGTCGCATGCTTGGTCTGTTGTAAACAAAAATAGACTGAGCTCTAAACAAGTTTAGACTATATATGGTGTATTTTTTTTTTTTTATAGATGCCCAAGCAAGCAAGACCCTCGGGCATTACTATGTTGCCCGGCCCGAGCATACCACGACGCTAACGTCAGGGCGAGCTGGGCAACCTCTAGCCGAGCATCACCTAGAACTACTCCGAGCAAGACCGCTCTAGGCAAAGACCCTGCCAGAGGTAGGCTGTCTCAGAAATCACTTCCAAGGCGCTTGTCGATTTACGGAGTTACTAGGACCAGTCTTGGCCCATGGGCCGTAAACAAATCCTCGACAGTTATCTTTCCTAGAATCTATATATACCCAACATTTTTGTAAACAGAGGGACGAAGGACTTGAGGCGACAAGCTCGCACATCCAGAAACATACGTAATATATACACATTAGAGTAGGGCTATTATCTTATCATTGAGAGACTAAACCCAGAATAAACACCTTGTCTTGCCCGTTTTATCATCATATAAATCCGCAACATCTCAAAAGCAACACCTTAGTGAAAAGAGACTATCTTGTTTCCTCGATTAAAAAAATAAGCTCGCACAGGGAAGCCATTTTTCAATCATTGAGAGGCCCTTTAGCAATGAAAAGATGGTTTTAGGTGGAATGACATGATGGTTTTGGGTTTGGGTAGCACGTGACACCAACATGTATCATATTCCAAATCTTGTTTTTTAGAAAATAAAATTATTCGCTGATGCCGGGCAAAATGAAATACAGCATAGTTATCCGATATTAGTGTTTAGAACTAAAACGTGTCAACGGGAGAACATAAATTGATTTTTTTCCTAAGAAAAATAGATTGAATAAATATGGTTATGTTTTTTGTGTTTATATTGCTGGCCCAAGCAGGCAAGGTCATTCCCGGGTGTGGGCCTAGGTCCGGCCCGCTTCATCGGCCCAGCCCGTGGCGTGCTGGACACGTGTTCAGTGGCATAACGTCTGGTTGGCCAAGTGTACCGCTGATGATGAGACGTGCTCATCTGGACGACTTGGCCGTGACGCACCGTACAAGTTTACGTGTCCGCTCAAAACAAAACGTCATGTTCGCGCCACGTTCACATCGCGTTTTCAGCACGAGCCGATCCACCACAGGAGGCATAAATCAACCCAACCCCACGAATCAGAACAAATAAAAAAAGAAATTTTTTTTTTCACGAGTCCGATCCAAAATTCTCTCTTCACGGCGCCGGCGCCGGCGCCGATGTCCACGCGGTGGTCGGCGCTCGCGGCGAGCGTCCTCATCCAGTGCTTCGCGGGGAGCTCCTACTGCTTCGGTGTCTACTCCCCCGCGCTCAAGGCCTCCCAGGGCTACGACCAGTCCGCGCTCGACGCCGTCGCCTTCTTCAAGGACGTCGGCGCCAACGCCGGCGTCCTCTCCGGCGTCCTCTCCTCCTGGGCGCCCGCCGGACGCCGCCGCCCGTGGCTCGTCCTCCTCGCCGGCGCCGCGCTCTGCGCCTCGGGGTACCTCCCCATATGGCTCGCCGTCAAGGGGGTCGCCCCGGCGCCGCTCCCGCTCGTCTGCTTCTACATGCTGCTCGCCGCGCAGGCGCAGACCTTCCTCAACACCGCTGACGTCGTCACCGCCGTCGAGAACTTCCCCGATCGGCGCGGCACCGTCATCGGCATCATGAAGGTCCCCTGATTGCTTCATATTATTATTGATTATATAACTGTTCCGATTCTACATAGCTCTAACTATTAATTCCTATAGCCACCTGTGATTACCAACCAAATACAAGTATGTGAAAGCAATGATCTGGATTATCTTCTGTTTAGGTGGTTTTCAATTTTCTGTTCATAGTTGCTGTCGAATTAGATTCCAGCGACTGTCTATTTTACTAATTGTCCAATTGATGGTGAAAGTAATTATTGTTAGGGAGAATGAATTTGAACAGATTTAAAGTTCTTGCTGGTATATATATCCCTTGCCCCCAATCACTTTCCTTCTCTTCACCTATCGGCGAGTTGAGGATGTGACTAATATTTGACAAACTTGAATCATTGATGACGTTATGGCCATGTTCCAAACCGCATCTATGGTCAACCCAAACTCGGAGTGTTATTTCACACATTTCACACGTGCAAGTGAGGCCTAAAATTCAAGTTTGGGGGCCTACGCGTGCATAAACTCTTTGTCATGAATTAGTAATCAATCTTTATCAATGTGGCAGGAATATATATTTGTTCAACTGTGATATAAATAAACAGAAGAAAATGAATTTTAGGACTCTGAAAGTGTGAACTGATCCATTCATTAATTCATCATCTCATACTGACATTTTTTTAAAAAAAATAGTGACCAAGGAATTTTAGGAAAATAGGACTTTTGTGATTGTATATTGTTTGAAATATAAAAAAAATCTAGATACATACGAAGATTTTTATCTGGAAGAGTCCGAACGAGATAAGAAGCGGTTGTTAGGATATTTTATCCACAGCAACTGACGACGAACTCTATCTCTCAACCCCCTATATAAAGCAACCTCGGCCCAGGAAAAAAAAAAGAAAAGAAGGCATCGTGTGGAGCAAGAAAGGAGGAAGAGGAGAGACAACGCTCAAGACTCGCGCACAAAGGAAAAAGGTAATAGCGGAGAGAAGAAAGACATCTACCCCGGATACTTTCCTGCCTAGCTAATACTTGCGACCTCCTGTTTTTTTCCCATCTACTTTTCTTCCCACATCTCTCTCATTGTCTCTCTCTGTGTCTCGCTTCTGCCGCCTACGTTATTCTTCATTGTCCTGGCCACCGTCTAGAGGGTCGTCGTCGCCTGCGGGCTGCGCCACCACCACGGCGACACCCAACGCCACCGCGCTGGCCCCGTCTTCCAAAGTTGCCGCCGGCCTGTACCGTCGACCTAGCCCCATACCATCGACCACGCCCACTGCGCCGTCTAATCAAGGGCGTCGACCTACACCGCCGCCTTGCCATGGTGCGCCGCCAATTTATCGCCGTCCGGACTCGGACTGGGCGCTGCCTGTCTCTGCCTGCCGCCGCCCCGGACATCGACGGCCTCGCCCATCTTGCTGCCGGCCATCTTCTGGCCATCGGCTGTCGACGCCACCGCTTGTCTGTCGGCTAGCCCCACGCCGTCGACCAGCCCATCAGCTGTTGTCGGCAGCGGCATTGACTACGACCGCTGGCCTCGCTTCGCTGGGCACCGTCTCGAATCCCTATTGTCCGGATTGTCGGCCATGGGCCTTAATCAGCCGTGTCATTGCCGGACCATTAGCTCTCTCCCGGCCTCGCTCGTGCTCTCCATGCTTGTCCCCATCTTCTGAGTGGCCTCCGACTTATATCGTCGGCCCGCCCCACGCCGCCGACCACATCCACAAAGACCGCCCCGGCCATGCACCGTCTAGCTTCTGTTCGCCGGCCCGACTTTCGCCGCCCGGACCGCCGGCCTCGCTCGTGGCGTCGCCTCTTATTGCAATGCCGTTAATTTGTCGACTTCTAGCGTCGGTCGTGCCCGCGGCGCTGTCCCTACCGCGTCGTCGCCCGAATTGCCGTCCTATACTGCCGGCCTTACCTGCGTCGCCGCGCTAGCCTCGTCTTTCCCATCCGTCACCCGCCTGCCACGTTGACCTCGCCCACGGTGCCACCCCACGTCGCCGGCCTCGGTCGCACCACATGATGCCATGGTGGACTGATGTCGCCTCATCTTTATCGCATCACCGACACTGTCTCACTCACTGGCCGCACCGACGCACTGTCAAGACTGCCCTGGGCCGGAGCTCTCTGACTTCCTTCTCCACGCCGGACAACCATCGACATTTAACGGTGCCACTAGCGCCGTCCTCCGCAATGACACGTCGTCTTCACCGCCCTGGCTCCCGGACGCTGCCGCGCTCGTGCTGGCGTGGCTAAACACGTTGCACTTTAGTGTGTCGTGTTCGTGTCTTGCGCTTATCTTAGTCTTTGTTAGCCCGACCCAGAGACCCTTGCCTTTTTGGCGTCCTGGCCGCCAACTTCTTCATGATCGTCGTGCCCGACGGGCTAACAACCTCGCGCCGTCCTCGTCGCAATGCTCGCCGCCGTCCTCTCGACGCCTCTAATCGCTACTCCAGCGCCGCCGCCTTAAGACCATCGCGCTTATCGCGGCGCAGCCTTTAGCTATGCCGCAGTTATGCCATCGCTCGCTGCCGCGACGCAGTTTAATCAGATACCGCCCGGGCGTGTCGCGCCGTATCTTCGACCTTGGCCGCGCCGTCCGCCCGATGCCACCTCAGATGCGCCGCGCCCTGTCCTCGTCCTGGCCACGTCGTTTGCCCAGTGCTCCTTGACGGTATCTGTCTCGTCCTAGGCGCCATATGGCGCCTGGCTACCGCGACTACGCCTTAGGCCATGTCCGAGGCACGCTACGTCACCCTCGTCGCATCTTTAGTGTTCTAGGTCGCATCACCGGTGTTCTAGGCCATGATGCCTAACACTGTCTACCGGCGTCCATCGCCATTCACGCCGGAAGCATGCCATTGTCTATGCACCATCCTCACGCTACCCCTACGCAATGCTCGACCCTGCCACACCCTGCTACAACCGAGGAGCTTGTGGTCAAATCGAGAGGCCACCATTGAGCCAGGAAGCCATTGCCATGGTGTTAGTCCTGGAGCTATTGCCAAAGTGTGTGCGAAGAAATTGCAGCCTACAAAACAATGAAAAGCTATCACATGGACGACTTTGAGAATTCTTGAAGTCAAACCTCAAAAGCCGCTAATCTAGATTCCATGAAATTCAAAAATTTCGGATGAAATTTTGGATGAAAAACATCGAACACACCGGCAAAAACTGGCTGAATTTGGATATATTTTGAATATTTGACCGAAAAACATCAAAGCCGAAAATATTTGATCGAAATGGGATTTTTTTGCCCTAGGCCGAAATAGGCGAAATTCACAAAATTTCGTCAAAATTTAAATCCCTGGTCTGGAGATGACGTTAATTGACCCATGAAGTCCATGCCGAGAGGACGTTGCATATGGCCACTGGAGCCTAAGAACAAAAATATTAAATGGCCCTATTGACAGCTCCACGAGTGTTGATGGTCGTTTTTCTCATCAAAATTTTCAAGTGAGCATCATTTGGTTTCGATCGATATCCACATCCAAGACTAAACATAAGGGGACGCCCTCGATGACAGTAGCAAAGTCGTCAACTTCAAATCCAAGCCAAGTGCAGAAACATGCAACTCATTCAACTACAAACGACAACGTAGCGTTCGACGAAACAAGATCAAACAACACGGGCGGATGAAATTAAACAAACAATGGCTACTCTAGGCATCGCATGGGCCCAAACTACCTCATGTGTTCTACCATCGCCAATCTCAACATTCATCTACACCAGCATGGTGAATCACAAAGCAAATAAAAAAAGAAAGGTGACAAGTAACTTAATCGGAGGTGTTTTGCGTGTCAACTTACGGATGTAATTAGCTGGGAGTCGTTCCGAGGCCTTAGGATCCTGAATCTCCACAATTGTCGAAAACAGATGTTCAACATATGGACTATAGAGCACAACCTACAGAAATCAATATTTTATTGTAATACTAAAATATTAGTTTTCCTATTCTCTTTTCTTTTGTGTATTTTATACACTGGCACGCTTGCAAAATTCTTTTTCTCGTTTTAGCCAAGGGCTGAAATTTGTGGCGAACATATATCATGCCTGGAAATTCTTGCTTCTAGGGAGGTAGTATGGTTGATGCTAGAGTAGTACAACTGAGTAGATAATTATTTGAGAATACTGTTTTGTTATATGGAGCCATCAGAGAAGACAATCATGCCATATTGTCAGGCCCGGCCCATAGAGGGGGGCAGCCGGTGCGACCGCCAGGGGCCCCCAATTTTGGGGGGCCCCAGTCTATATAGTGTGTAATAGGTATTAAAGGTATTAGGATTTTTAACTGTGTAGAAAAAAAGAAGCCCAACATGTAGCGTTTAGCCCAAGATGCAAGATAGCATACATTAAATTAGCACATAGCCCGCTGTTGCAGCTAGCCCAATAGCAATAGCCCACCATTATACGTAAGCTATTGATAATTGATGCAGTCGTTTCATATTCCATTGATCCTGGATATCTATTGCGTGACGCGCTCTGGCGCGCATATAACGCGTTGGCCGTTTGCTTCGCCCTTTCATTTTTCAACGTCTCACTAGGTTCTCCCTTCCGGAAGCACCTTCCCACCATCGAGCAGCTTTTGCCTCGCACCTAGCTTCCGGTCGCACCACGCCACGCTGCCTCCTCGGCCACTTGGTTGCACCTCCCTCCAAGGCCGCCCTACTTTGCCGGTGCCTGCCCGATGAAGCCCTCCACGAATTGGTATGCACATCGTTCTAATTCTCAGTTTCCTGCTCGTCGGTTCAAATATGTCCCCGTTCTTTCATAAAAAAATTGCCTCAATTGGTTTTGTTTGGTTCAAATTAATTGTTCCTTCCAAACCCTAAATTGGTATCCACATTTATTCTCATTTCGTTGCTCTTCAGTTCAAGCATGCCTCAATTCTTTCCTAAAAAAACAGGGCCTCATTTGGTCGTGTTTAATTAAGATGAATTGTTGCTTGCACATGTATTTTTGGATTTAGCTAAACTTGGCCCATAGCCTCATGCAGACCAGTTTTCGATTTGTGAGAGCTAGACAAAGTAATTGTAGATGACTGAAGTGTAATTTCCTATTCTTTCACCACTGTACAGTACCCATGAACTGTTCAATTGTATCTTCCTTCTTTCACAGAAAAAAGGTCTCAATTGGTTTTGTTTAGTGATGATACCGTGGCAAGGATGGGCATGGAGGTACAACTTGGAGCTTATTACTTTACTTCGCTACTCGCTGGCAATGAGGAGGATCGAGAGCACTAGATTTAGCGATGATTGAGTTATATGGGTCAGTAATACTAATATATGAGGTTAACTTTATTTAAACTATGTTTTGGTAACGACTTATTCTCTCTATCAATTTTATGATACAATAACATATTCATTTTTATCTATAGTAACTATGTTAGTTAATAAAAAGGCTTTATGTTTTTGCTCGCCTCAGGCCCCCAAAAACTTTAGACCGGTCCTGTATATTGTTTTCTTTGTCTAGTCTTCCTTTTTTTTTTTCGTAAATGTGGTCTCTTCTTTATTGACTATGCTTTATGTGGCTGGTACAGTGGGTGAAGCTATGATTTGTCAAAATAAACTTCTAGTGTAGTTTTACTCGGAACCTCCGAATGAAATACTAATTTCACCATCTCTTATGTTATTGTATTTAGTTTTCACCAAATTTTATTCCTTCTTCTGATGTTGTGAACTTGTGCACGTCCAGGGTAGCGCACACACTGCTCAATAAGCTTAACCTGCACTTTCTTTCTCAAAGACATAGCAATCTTAAGGTGCATCTTTCTTTGAGTTGCATCATGTTTTGTCCTGTTACCCAGGTTCAGATGTCTTAAGGTGCATCTATCTTTGAGTTGCATCATGTTTTGTCTTGTTACCTAGGTTCAGATATGTGCTTCCTATGTCATTTAATTTGTCTTTGTACTTTACAAACAGGGTTTTCTAGGCTTGAGTGGGGCAATACTGGTCCAAGTATATCACACTCTTCATATTGATTCAAGCACTTTCATACTGATGCTGGCAATATTGCCCACAGCCATCACGCTGCTCCTCATGTATTTTGTCGACGTCCACAGCGCGCATCGACAGTACAACAAGAAGCTCCTCGAGGCTTTCTCTCTCATAGCCATCACCGTTGCCGGGTACCTGATGATCATCATAATCTGTGACCAAGTATTCACGATAAGTTCGGCTGTGCAGAGCGTTTGCTTTGTGGCACTCCTGCTACTGGTCATGTCTCCCGTTGCTGTTGTTGTCAAGGCCCAGAGGATGGAATCGACGCGGCGAGAAGAACCAGTCTCAGAAGAAAGAACTGGGCTACTTGGTGAGGGTTCTGAGACTGCCAGCACTAGCGCCGCGCTTGCAGGATCTAGCGACGACTTGTCGTCAGGCAAAGAGAACCTGAATCTGGTGCAGGCAATGTGCGAGCTGAATTTCTGGCTGCTCTTTCTGGCAATGGCTTGCGGGATGGGGTCGGGGCTCGCCACGGTGAACAACATCAGCCAGATCGGGGGCTCCCTCGGCTACACGGCCAGGGAAACCAGCACCCTGGTGTCACTCTGGAGCATCTGGAACTTCGCAGGGAGGTTCGGTGCAGGCTACATCTCCGACCACTACCTTGGGCAGCGAGGGCTCGGCCGGCCATTCTTCATCGGCGCTACGCTTCTGATCATGAGCTTGGGTCACGCCATCATCTCCTCCGGCCTCCCCGCGTCGCTCTACGTCGGCTCGGTCCTCGTCGGCCTCTGCTACGGGTCCCAGTGGGCTCTGATGCCGACCATCACGTCGGAGATATTCGGGCTGAACCACTTCGGCACCATCTTCAACATGGTGGCCGTCGCGAGCCCCGTCGGGTCGTACATCCTCTCGGTGCGCGTGGTGGGCTACATCTACGACGTGGAGTCGCCGCCGGGTGAGCGCACCTGCGCCGGCAGGCACTGCTTCGCGCTCTCCTTCGTGGTCATGGCCGGCGTCTGCCTCGCCGGCTCCGCCGTGGCGTTCGTGCTGTTCGTCAGGACGAGGAGGTTTTATAAGCGCGTTGTGTATGCGAGACTGCAACCTTTTTTCGACAAATGACAGTTCTATATTGCTTGTTTGCAATTGTGTATCCTCTTTGCCGTGTTACAATTTTGCATTGCGTACTACTACTGCAGCATTACATTATGTTGGATTGTTGGTCACATCTTTCACATCTTGGCTTTTCAGGGAGATCATAATTTAGATGAAGATGAACCCCATCATATCCTTGTCTGTTATACCTTTCAGTAGTTGTAAACAATCGAAAGGACGTACATTTATTTGGCACATATTTTCTTTAACTTACATGGATCACATCGTTTGAGCTTGATTTAAGCTTAATATTTAAGTCTAGTGGAATTGAAATGCTAAATGTTTTTGGTTTTTTAGTCTAATTTTTTTTATCACAAAGCTATCTCTAAAAACTCTTAAAAATAACAAAAGCGAAATGAAGCAGCTTTAAGAAGCAGATTGAAGTATCTCCGAAAATCCAGCTTCAGTTCAGCTAGTCCGAACATTCTAGTCTTCCATCTTAGTCATCGGCGAGGAATTAATCTCACTGTTCTGGTCAATTGTCACCTCCTTTGATCTCTCCGTTGGCTTTCTTTGTCTCGTGCGAGGTTTTGTCATTCCCTTCGCCTTCTGCCTCACCTTTCTTCTTCGCCTCCTCTTTCTCCTTCGCCGCCGCCACCTCTGCCTTCTCTTTCTCCTTAGCTGCCTTTGCCTCCTCCTCCTTCGCCTTGGCCGCCAGCTTGTCCTCCTTGGCCTTCTTCAGCGCCTCAATGAGGCTGGCGAAGCATGCGTCTGGGTCCCTTTTCTTCTTCTTGGACATGGGCATCAGGTTCTCGGCCACGTCGGCCGGCGACATGTCGGCCTCCTCGAGCAGCCGCCGTATCTCGTCGAACAGCTCGTGGTCGGCCACGTCGAGGTAGTTCTTCGCCAGCACCTTGAAGGCCTCGAAGCGGCAGTAGGACATCTCGATGTGCTTGTCCATCCTCCCCCGCCGGACCAGCGCCGGGTCCAGCTTCTCCTTGTGGTTCGTCGTGAAGATGATGATCCGCTCGCCGCCGCACGCCGACCACAGCCCGTCGATGAAGTTGAGCAGCCCCGACAGCGTCACCTTGGTGCCTTCGTCCTTCTCCGGCTCCGTCGGCAGCTTGGGCTTGTCGTCGTCCTCGGACTTCTTGTCGCCGGCGGCCTTCTTGTCCTTGCGCTTTCCGGTGAGGTCGACGGAGCAGTCAATGTCCTCGATGACGATGATGGACTTCCCCGTCGTCTCGATGAACAGCTTGCGCAGCTCGGTGTTGTTCTTGACCGCCGTGAGCTCGAGGTCGTAGACGTCGTAGTCGAGGAAGTTGGCCATGGCAGCGATCATGGTGGACTTGCCGGTGCCAGGGGGACCGAACAGGAGGTACCCTCGCTTCCAGGCCTTGCCGACCTTGGAGTAGTAGTCCTTGCCTTCCTGGAACGCCATGAGGTCGTCCATTATGACTTCCTTCTCGGCGGGGTCCATGGCGAGCTTGGCGAAGGTGGCCGGATGCTCGAACGGGACGTGGCTCCAGACGCCCGTCCCCCGGTAGGGGTTCCAGTTGCTGCTGGAGTTGTTGGTGAAGAGGCGGCGCTGGCGGTTCCTGACGGTGACGGCGCGGCCTTCCTCGAGGACGTAGGGCAGGTAGGAGGCGACGACGAGGTCGCGGTGGCGGCGGTGGAAGACGACCCGGTAGAAACGGGGCTCGTCCATGCCGGGGTAGATGCTGATGACGTTGCCCTTGGAGGGCTTCTTGGAGGAGTACCACCAGACCCTGGCTCCGGCGAAGTCGTCGGTGACCTCCTCGTAGTCGTCGACGGAGACCTGGAGGTTCTTGCTATCCTTGCCGAGCTCGGCCTTGAGCCTGCGGGCGCGGCGGGCGCAGGCGTCGCTGAGGTAGGCCTCGGCGGCTTGGAAGAACTCGCTGCGGCGGAAGCGGCCGGCGGAGCCGTACTCGGAGATGGTGATCTGGAGGTAGGGGTTGAGGTAGGAGGAGAGCTTGTGCGCCCAGGTGGTGAGGTGGTAGCGGAGCGTGACGGGGATGTGGTTCTGCACCACGGACCAGAGGAAGAGGAAGCTCCCCAGCGCGGAGCCGAGCCCCGCCCACCTCTCCACCATCACCATGGCTCGCTCTCTAGCTCCTCAGATTCTTGATCTTGGTTGGCAGGAGCAACTGACCGAGCAAGATGAATCGTTTCTCGATCAGGTGGTGTGATCTCATTTGTCGTGTGATATATAATGCAGATGAATCGTGAGATCAATGTGCCTTGACTAGCGAGTCGCCGGAGCAGGTGAGGAGGAGCTGTCGGAGATGAGATCTGCAGCTTGTTAGGCAAGGCGGCCCATGGCGATGGAATAGTCAAATCTAGAGCTAGGCAGAGTGGAGTTTGCATCTCATTGTTGATTGCATCCTGCGCGTCATGATCAGCCCGGCTGGGTATTTCGTGCGTAGAAAGACATGACTCATGAGAAGAAATTGGTGACGACATCTGAATGCTGCAAGTATCATGCATGTGTGCTGAGATGCATATATAGACCGACACGAAAAAGAAGGATGTGATTGTCTTTTTCCTGAAATTCTAGGAATATTTTTTTTATAAAAGAGCATGTGAGCATGAATAAGGGTAGAGCATAAATCTTGAGCATATCCAGTGGCTCCGGACGTGCTTGGAGCCGCATATATACGTGAAAATATATTTCTGTATCACAAATCTAAGGCTGTAATGGTATGAGGACGGTTGGAAACTTTTTTTAAGAGCTTTTTAACGGTCCTTGAGGAGGTGTGGTACCTCTCGATTGGTCTCCTCCTCGTGTTAAGATCTTGGGAGAGTCCACAAATTAACTAGAAATTGTGGTAACAAGATCTACTTAGGACCGTAAAAAATCTCTTTTTTTAATGGTATTTCTGATAAATGGGCATGAAACTAATTAATCCTTAATAAAAACATAAGGTTAAAGCACATGCGTATCCAATTCTGACGGTGAAGATCCCGGCGAACAATTTATTATTCTCAAGTTGTCCAACTAGTTTAATTTCATTGCCCGGACACAAAATATTGCGAGCGACCATGACATAGTTTGCCATTAATCGCGATGACAGGATGCAGATTGTCGATTCAGCGTTCATCTCCGCCGGCCTCTCCACCATATACATCATCCATTACTGGCTCTTTGCTAAAGAATGAATGATATCATCCATTAAAGCAACATAATGATAGAAAGGAAACAAGCATATTTTATGCTCTAAACTATCACATTCCGTCCAACTATAAAATCCAATATTCTGCTCTTTGAACTTCTGAAATTGGTGCAAATAACCCCGAGGTGGTTTTGCCACAGTGGCAGTGAAGTGGCGTTTCCGTGGCTGTGACGTCGGAGTCAAAATATACTTTGTTGATGACCGATACTCATAGGCCTGACTACAATTGGAGAAAAGAAGATGGTGACCCTAAAACTTTGTACAATAGCGGGGGTGGCAAGAAATATAGAATGTTTTTCATGTTTAATGGTTACCTGGATACTAGCACAATTTTAAGTTCGGCGAGGCCATCTCAATCCTCCCAGAGCGGTGGGACGAGCGCTCATGAGACTCGACTGGAGGAGAAGTTGAGACAACAAGCAGCTCGTGAGACTCGACTAAAGGAGCAGTTGAGGCAACAACAAGAATACTTTATTGCATGGCAGACATAACAACAAGCAGCTCTACAAGTTATATGTTTGTATCGTAAAAATGGATAGTTTGTTGCCTATAATTCATTGTATGATTGTATTAATGTTCTAACTAGATGTAAGTTACAAATTTGAACAAGGACTAGATGCTAGTGATCGTTTGAGCATTCCTCTTCTAACTAGATGCAAACTACAAATTTGAACTTTGAATTATCGAGATTTAGTCACTCATGCTCTTAGTGAATGAAATCTGCTAATTATACTTGTATTTATCAACAATTACTCATTTTTGCTTCAAGTATATGAAATTGTCAAATTAGTGGTCATTTGAGCATTCCTGTTCTAACTAAATGAAACTATAAATTTAAACTTACAATTGTCAAGATCTAGTCACTCGTGCTCTTATTTGATGAAATCTTTAATTAGACTTTTATTTGTCCACAATTGCTCGTTTTTGCTCCACGTGCGTGAAAATTATCAAATTAGTGGTCATTTGAGCATTCCTCTTCTAACTAATGCAAACTACAAATTTGAACTTAGAATTGTCGAGATCTAGTCATCGCTCTTATTTGATGAAATATACCAATTAAATTTGTATTTGTCGAAATTTGTTCATTTGTAGTTTAAGTACATGAAAATTCTCAAATTAGTAGCTACTTGTGCTCTAAATAGATGAACATATCCGATTACTCTTGTATTGTTTTTTTTATAGTGATTCAATAATTGTGTTAACTGTAGGAATATATGTAGCAACAGTTTGGAACACTATTGAATCTTCCTCCGTTCCAACCTCCACCCTTCTTTGCCCAGCAATCTCCCTACATAGTATTGTCAATTATTGAAATTTTATTTAACGCATTCTAGCTTGTTCTAACATATGTTCGTTAATATAGGGTTCAGTGGCTTCCACACCCGATGCCCATGTTGGAGGCAATGACTCTCCTTCTTCGAGGACTCTGCCTTTGGTTGGTGACTTCCTTAACTCGGGAGGCGACACCGGTAATGGGCATTGCTTCAACGATACCCCTCCAAATTGATGGTAGCAAGAATGTGGACTTTGCTTGTTATATGTGTACTCGTTTGTGTTTATGAACATGTGAAGTAATGCATATATAGATGGCCAAACGGGCGGCACGGCCTGGCAAGACACGGGCCCGATAGGGCACGGCCCGATTAAGCCTGGCCCGACACGGCACGGTTAAATGCTGATCTTGCGTGCCGTCGCCCACGGCTCAACCGGCTGCCCGAGCACGCACGCACGACTGGCCCATTGTCGGGCGCGTCTTGCGGCCGGTTAGCCCGACAACATAATCGTCTTGCGTCCGCCCGATTCTAAATCCTAAATTTAGTCACAGGCTCGGCACAAGAACACACATGACAATTGACAAATCTTGAAATACCAAAGTTCATAAATTATTTTGAGTTGTTATAAATGTTTGGTCGCCTCACTAAAAACCTTTCTAGGTAAAACTCATACCTCATGAGAAAACCCTAGAAAGAAAAAAAATCTTGCTTGACTCATGATCATATCTCAATGTCTTTGCTAAATAATTAAATTACACAACATTGGCATTGGCAAGGGAGGGAGAGGCGGGGCCACGACGAGTCACTGAGAGAGGCGAGGCGAGCCGTGAGGCGTCTTGGCGGAGAGGCGAGGTGAGTGGCAAGAGGCGAGATGTAGCGGAGAGGGAGAGGAGCGGGGCCACGATGGAGTCACGGAGAGGGCGAAGGCGAGCCGGCGAGGGGCGGCGCGCGGTGGAGAGGGCAAGATGCACGGAGAGGGAGTGAAGTGGGGCCACGACGGGGTCACGGAGAGGGCGAGGGTGAGCTGGCGTGGGGTGGCGCACGGTGGAGAGCCGGAGAGGGCGAAGACGAGGGGCGGCTCCGACGGAGAGGCCAAAATCTTGGCGAAGCGAGCCGAGGCGAACCGCCGAAGCGAGACGAGAGGCGGCCGTCGCGGGACGGGTGGGATTGGGGAATGGGATTGGGGTTAGGGTTAGGGAAGGCGGCCGGCCGGGCCGGTGGGTTTTATACGGAGGATTGGGGCCGGGGCGTGGGGGTTTAGGGCCGACCGGGCCGACCGTTTAATCGGGCCGTGTTCGCCAAGACGCCGCAAGATCTGGCCCAAACACGACGCTTCATCGGCCGGCCGGCCCGCACGACCTCGGCCGGGCGTGCGTGTGCTTGGGCAGCCAAAAAAAAGACCTCGTCTTGGCCCGTTTTGTCCGGTCCATTTGGCCACCTATAAATGCATATGTGCATTTGATCGATGCTGTTTTGTGAATTGATTAATATATGTGGTTTTGTGATTATAATTATGGTGCTATGAATTAGCAAAATTTTTTTTTACAATATTTACGTCAGCCTTAAGCCAACGTAAACACTGGTGCAAATCAGGCCGCGGGTCGAATTCTCCAGTAGCCGACGTAAATACTTGTGCCACCGAGGCAAGCATGACGTGGCAGCTATTTATATCGGCTTCTGGCCGATGTACTTAACACGCCATGTGGCATTTGACACAACGGGGCAGCTGACGTGGCACTGAAAAGACTGGGATGTCGCCTAGAGGGGGAGTGAATAGGCCATTTCAAATTCTAAAAAATAAACAGAGCATCGGATTGTCCGAGGCAAGTATCGGACTGTCCGGTCTGCACAGAAACAGAGAACTTCGAATTCAATTCAAATCTCACAGATTCAAGAATACCACCTACACCAAAGATAGTTCATAAGCAAGTATAGGTGTAGTAATATCACAAAAGACAAGATAATCAATTCAATTGTAAAATAAGCAAGTAAATCAAACTTGAAGTAGAAATGGAGAACCACGAGCGGAGAGGAGACGCGTCGATGTTTGTTCCCGAAGTTTGGATCCTTGAGGGAATTCTACGTCTCCGTTGAGGTAGGGTCGATCACACTTGAGCCCGGGTCACTCTTGACCCTTATCCTCTCCAAGGTCCGCACCAAGCTCCCTTGGAATCTACTAGTTGACTCCTTTCCTTGCGGAGGCGGAATCCAGCCTTCACAAACTTGACACGGCGCACCACACAAAGCTCGGTGGCTCGTGACCAACTCCTCGCCGTCTAGGAGTCCTCAACCTCTAAGAGTAACAAATGCCACGAAGAATGAACTTGGAGATGAACTCAAGTGCTCAAAGGTCCAATCTTGTTCAATCCCTCCTCCCAACTCTTCTTAACCCTTTTCACTCAGAGGATTACTTAGATCAAAGAGTGGAGAGGTCACTAGGGCTCAAGAACACACTAAATCCACAGAGGAATCACCTCCCTACTCTTTTTCTAATTCTCACTCAATCTCTCCTCCCAACTCTTTCCAACCTTTTTTCAAAAGAGGATCACTAAGATCTAGAGTGGAGGGGTGCTATAGGGACTCAAGAACAAGGGGAGGCACCTTTACACCGTCTTGGTAATAGCTATTTGGAGAGGGGGGATTTTAAATAGGAGCTTCCACGGATCTGATCGTTACAGATAGTTCTGTGCAATATCGGACAGTCCGAGGGTCAAAGGTCAGACAGTCCAAACAAAATATTAAGTCGGGATAGAGAACCCCAAACTCTGGAAGTTCGGACAGTCTGCTTTTGGCTATATCGGACAGTCTGATACAAAACATCGGACAGTCCGAACAGAAAATTATTTCCAGACAGAGGACCCCAAACTCTGAGAAATCGGATAGTCTGATTTATGCTTATATCGGATAGTCCGACATGAAACATCGGACATTCCGAGGCCTAAAAATAGCCACTGCATACCTCGACGAAAACGGGCATAACTTTTGACTCCGGACTCCGTTTTGGAAGATCTTAGACTCTACGGAAAGCTAAGAATGAGAGTTACACAACCAATAAGGTCTCACTTCTCAAATCCCATTAGATAAATATAGAATTCACAAGGAAGGCAAGGGAGATCTACAACTCTCACTTTCTGACACCGCCAACACCACTCTCTAACTATGTTTCACAAGGATGGATCACTTGAGCACTTGACACATCTAGAAGTCATTTTCCATCGCATCCCACTTAATAGTGAGGCAATCCTTCCTTGTTATCAACTTTAAAGATAATACAGGTCTAGGATAGTCATTTGCCGTCTTTTTCTTCATTATGCATGATGACCTTCATCAAAAGAATAATGACGCCTTCACCTTGTCCAACTTGACTCGATGCACCTCCTGAGACTCTCGTCCTATCAACTTTGACTTGATCATCCTTCCCGATGATCTCCACACCAAAATGATCTTGATTTAGTCTTCAACTCTTGGTAACACCGCCGTCTTGTTGACCTTGGCTTAACCGTCATCCTTTAACGTACCTTGGTCATCACACATACTCACAGGACCTAATTCTTTTTAAACCACTCATGAAGATATTAGTCCAAAAGCTTAATAGATATGAATAGATTGATGTTTGTGAGCAATTAAGTATAACAAGTGTTTCATATAAATAAGCATAATATTAAACAGAAACACTTGACATAGAAAAGATCTCTACTAAGTGCATCATGATAAATATGTAATGGAGCTAGATGCACTAGGAAGATAATTGTCAATATGATAAATCAACTAAACCATGGCAAGTACCACAATCTTCACTAAAATGAAGCACATGATAGAATATACAAGAATTACACATGTGCAAATAATATTCAAGCTAGTGTAAAGTTGTGGAACAATCTAGATTAAACTCTACTAAGTGATATGCATAAGAAGATATACAAATAAAGCATGCATGCACCAAGTCAAGTCATAGCAATGTGAAGTTTAACTCTAGTTAAAACATGTATACTAGAAGCAAGACATATATTGAACTCAAATGGATATATATGCACAAGTAGATATGACATTAACCAATATGCATATATAATCGAATTCTTAGTTGAAGCTCACTATGCACTTCCAGAAGAGAAATGTATATATATATAGGGTGTGACTATGGTCACATGGTGACGGAGGCTTCCGTCGACCAGCGGCATTTTTAAAATTCATGATCGAATTTTGATCGAACCGACCATCTCATTCGTCTCGCTGAAATCTCACTCTTGACAAAATTTCACATTTTTTGATTTTTTACTATTTTTTCGTATTTTTGAAAATCCATGATCTAATTAGTTGTGGACCGTCCAATAATCCCGATTTCAAAAATACGAAAAAAATAGTAAAAAATTAAAAAAATGAAATTTTGTTGGTAGTGAGATTTCATCGAGACGAAGGAGATGGTCGGTTCGATCGCCAAAATCGATCACGGATTTTGCAAACAAGCCATTGACCATAGCTATATTATATATATATATATATATATATATATATATATATATATATATATATATATATATATATATATATATATAAGCTTACCGAGATTGCATACCTCATCTTTGTTTACCCATCCCATTTGTATATGTGAGACTTACCTTGCTAGGATAGATAGATTGTCCACTTGGCATATATGATTTCCTCTAAGTAGATGAGATTAATATTCAACTTGGCAATAAACATGTTAGTCTCATAGCAACGCAATCATATTAGAGGTTTGTCACTAGGCAATTACTTAGCCAAGCATTTACACAAATTTGTCATTTACAAATAGTTGTCAATTATATGTGTTTGTCATTAATCGCCAAAATCACTTAAGTGTCTAGATTCACTTTTAGGCACGTATTTACGTCGGCTTCTGCTCGCCGGCTAAGGGAGATGACTGATGTTTATGTCAGCCTCTAAGTCGGTGGAAATAAACCGTATTTACATCGGCACCCTATTTACGTCACTAGGTTTACGTCAGTCTATTCACGTTGTTTACGTTGATTTTTAACTTATTTACGTCCGCCACATCAGATTCCTGTAGTGAGTGCTTGTGATAGGGATGATGCGGTGTAGATCTTTCTTTTTTCCTTTGATTAATATGAAAATTTCTAGTATTTTTCTTTGATTAATGTTAGAACTTCTAGTATTTTAGTATTAACGTGGTTGCCTTGGTTGGGATCTATTATATATATAGTAGATAGAGTTTGATCTAGACCATTATAATCTAGTTCAGCTATAATAGATGGTGCAGATCTTTCTCTATTGCGGTATGAATATTCTTTACATACATGCACTATGCTATCCGATTGGCTATGAATTCAATCTGCTTGATCTATACCGTTATAATTTGGTTCAATTATAATCAACGGTATTGATCTTTCTCTTTTTCTCCAATTAATGTGGACAAATCTAGTATTTTAGGATTAATGTGATGGCTTCATTGGACCATATATATATATATATATATATATATATATATATATATATATATATATATATATATATATATATATATATATATATATGCGTGGAAAGAAAGAGGCCGTAGGGCCCATTCTCATCGGTGGGCAGAGAGACGAGAAAGATAAGTAAGCACTATGTTAATTCACGGTCTATTTTTATTCCTAAAAAGATAAGTAATTAAGCAGTGCATAATCTAGCAGCTTGTATTATGTGAATCAGTCACGTGCTAAAATGATGGTGGCATGGCATGTCATGCTGGCGTTAGGTCAGGTGTTGTCTCCTTTTTTAAGGAACTTGCTCGGCAAGTTCTTGCATGGTACCGGGTACGGCAGGTGTAGCAAAGCGGCGGCTCGCTAATTTTTTTCTTTTCTTTTTCCTTGTGAAGAATATGTGCTCGCTGCAGTACTGTTAAAGTTTGCATCGCATGCACACGTATAACGACGAGTGTCGACGTGACATTTCTTCAAGGTACAAAACCTTAAGGTCATGCACAACGCTTAACGCTTGTTCTATCCTAGATATTTTCTATCCTAGTTTTATTTTATTATTTTATTTTTAACACAACGTTGATGCTATCACAACTCTATTTTGCATTTCTTCTTTATATTTACTTCCAATTTTATTTTCACTATTTATGATCCTATTCTAATCTTATTTTAGAAAAAAAATAGAGCCACCGTTAAAGCTTTTCCACAGAGCTCGTGAAACCGCGTTGCCGACGGTACTTCTAAGAGCATCCACACCAGAAGCTCTATCTCTATGTTCTCTCTCTTCTACTCTATTTTCTCTCTCCATTACTCTAAAATTCCTTCACACTTTACACTATACCCTAAAAGATTCTTTCCCTTCACCAGAAACTCTATCTCTAAAACTCTATTTTTATACTATTATAGGGTTTCTACTACGGATGCTCTAAGCTCGCTTAAGCGTCGCCGGCTTTGCCGCCTCGTCTTCCACCTGTTTCTTCTTCTGCTTCTGCTTCTGCCTGCATACACAGCCATGCGGGCACACACGCTTGCTTGTTATAGCCACAGCCACACTCACTCGTACAGAGCAGAGCAGAGATCAGTAGCTAGCTAGCTAGCGATCGAGATCGTCAGATCGATGAAGGTCGACGGCGACGTGATCCCCGGCGGCGCCCAAGGCTACAGCTGGGCCGGCCTAGAAATATTAAAGGTCCACATATGGAAGGAGGTATAGAAACTCTTTAGTATCATATTGCTAAGTGAGGTGAAAAACACCAACTTAAATAGTGAAGTATGCTCCTCCCCACTAGCTCATGTGGGAGAGAGAAAGAGAAGAACGCACTCGTGCGCTCGCTCGCCTCGCTGGGCGCGGCACCTGCGTGAATAGTCGGCTGAAATCGGATCCAATTGCTTGCGCAGTTGCAGCCTTTTTTTTTTGCAATTTTATTTTATTTTGAAAAAATACGGAATCGATTACGAGATATGGAGATCGTGCGAGTCTGATCGTGGAACGTCTTGAAAATATGGAATCGGTTACGAGATATAGAGATCGTGCGAGTCCGATCGTGGCACGTCTTGTGACACGTTCGACTGTTAACTTATTCCATATAAACCATATGGCCGCCGCCCGGGTGAGAGAGAGAACCAAAGCTAGGGTTTTTGCCTCTTCCATTCTTCTGCGCTACCACATATCCACTACTCCGTCCTGCTGTGTCGGCGTGCACCTGTGATCGGGAGAGAAGGTCTCTGGAACCCGTCACCCTTTAGATCCTGAAAGTGCTGATTTATCCATCAATCCAAAAACCTTATATTAGGCACTTTGGTTTAACGATGGCTAGCTTTGCTAATGCACTAAGACCGAATAAATTTACTGGTGTGCACTTTAAGAGATGGCAGGTCAAAGTCACTTTGTGGCTAATACCTATGAACGTCTACTAGGTTGCAGACTTGCAGCTGGCAAACCTGAATGAACACTTACTCCTAAACAGGAGAAAGCGTTCAAGGATGCCACCACACTCTTTATAGGTGTCGTTCTTAGTATTCTTGCTGGCTGTCCATATGATGTGTCTATGCACATAACAGACGCGAAGGAGCTGTGGGATGCATTGAATACTGCATTCGGTACATCAGATGCTAGCAGTGAACTGTATGTCATGGAGTAGTATCGCGACTCAAGATGATTGATAACCGTTCTGTAGTCGAGCAGCCCCATGAATTACAGTGCATTATAAAGGAACTCGAACTCCTTAAATGTGCATTACCCGTCAAGTTTATGGCTGCGGGCATCATTATCAAATTATCTTCCTCGTGGAGAAATTTTTCCATTGCTCTAAAACACAAGAGATAAGAAATCTCTATTGAGAGTTTGATTGCGTCCCTTGATGTTGAGGAGAAAGCTCGGTCTAAGGATGCACCTGCGAGAGGAGCCGAGGGATAGTCGAGCGCAATGTGGTGCAACAACAGCATGGCAAGAACAAAGGAAAAAACAAAGTCAAACAGACCACAAATTTCAAGAAGAAGATGGACAAGGATGACATGCCTTGCTATGTGTGCGGTGAGACTGGACATTGGGCTAAGAAGTGTCTAAGCCGCAAAGGTGGAAAGGGTGATTAAGGACAAAGCTCAAAATATGTCAACGTGACCATTGGCAACACCGGAGATGGAACCTCTGGGTACGATAATCCACCTACTGTTCTTTCAGTGAGTCAGTCCACCTATTAATGGAATCATACTGGTGCTAATGTGTATATGTGTGCTGATATTTCAGCGTTCTTTTCTTACTAAGTTACCCGGGATTCCTTCGTCCTAATGGGGAATGGATCATATGCTTCTGTTCATGGTGTTGGCATGGTAGATCTAAAGTTTACTTCGGGAAAGATCGTGCAGCTGAAGAACGTGCATCACATCCCTTCAATAAATAAGAACCTGGTCAGTTGTTCCCTTCTATGTAGAGAGGGGTTTAAAGTGGTTTTTAAGTCCAATAAAGTAATTGTGTCAAAACATGGACTTTTTATTGGTAAAGCTACAAGTGGGGAGGCCTGTACCCTTTTTCCTTTTATGATTTCTGCAATAAAGTTGTGGACTATATTTGTGACAATTCCAATGAAGGTGAGGCCAATGTTTGGCACTCACGGTTATTTCATATAAATTTTGGTTATATGTCTCGGCTTACCGGTATGAATTTAATCCTGAATGTTCCTACTGTCGGAGGTTCTAAGTGATAAAATTGTATGCAATCAAAGCAACCTCGTAAGCCTCACAAGGCAGTAGAGGAGAGTAATTTGGCACCTCTAGAACTCATACATTCAGATATTTGTGAAATAAATGGTATGTTCACAAAGAATGGAAAAAGATATTTCATGACTCTGATTGATGATGCTTTTATATTTTACTATGTATATCTATTGAAAACCAAAGATGAGGCTCTTGATTACTTTAAGATCTATAAAACAGAAGTTGAGAATCAATTGGAAAGAAAAATTAAAAGACTTAGGTCAGATCGTGGTGGAGAGTATTTCTCTAGTGATTTCGATTTACTTTGTGAAGAACATGGTATTATTCATGAGAGGACGTCTCCCTATTCGTCCCAATCAAACAGGGTTGCTGAAAGAAAGAACTGCACTCAAATTGATCTGGTTAATGCTATGTTAGACACTATGGGTTTATCTAAGGCATGGTGGGGGGAGGCTGTGTTGACCGCGTGTTGTGTCTTGAATAAAGTTCCTTGAAAGAATAAAGAGAATACCCCTTTTGAGAAATAGAAAAGGAGAAAACCATCACGTTCTTACTTGCATACTTGAGGGTGCTTGTCAAAAGTCAACATACCGATAACTAAAAAGCGCAAGTTTGCCTTAATGGACGTTAAAACAGCTTTCCTTAATGGAGAGTTGGACGAGAAAGTTTACATGGAACAACGTGATGGATTTATAGTAAAAAATCAAGAAGGCAAAGTATGTAAGTTGCTAAAATCTTTGTATGGTCTTAAACAAGCTCCTAAGCAATGGCATGAGAAGTTTGACAGAGCTTTAACTTCTGCTGGCTTTGCCCTAAATGAGGCTGATAAATGTGTATATTATCGTTATGGTGGGGGCCAGAGAGTTATTTTGTGTCTTTATGTTGATGACATGTTAATTTTTGGAACAAGTTTTGATGTGATTAACAAGGCCAAGTCTTTCTTATCTTAAAACTTTCATATGAAAGATCTAGGAAAGGCTAATGTAATCTTGAACATCAAGTTGATCAAATGTGCAGGAGAGATTACACTTTCGCAATCTTATTATGTGAAAAAGGTCTTGAATCATTTTGGTTATATGGATAGCAAGCCCTCTCCAACACTTTATGATTCTAGCGTGATTCTTTAAAAGAACAAAAGAATAGCTAGAGTTCAATTAAGATACCCTCAGATTATTGGATTTCTCATGTACTTAGCTAGTGCTACAAGGCCAAACATCTCATTTGCTGTGAGCAAATTGAGCCAGTTTACTTCTAACCTGGGTGATTATCATTGGCGTGCCCTCGAGCGAGTCATGCATTATTTGTCAGGCACTATGAATTATAGACTGCACTATACTGGGTTCCCACCGGTACTAGAGGGCTATAGTGATTCAAAATGGATATCCGATACTGATGAGATTAAGGCCACGTGTGGATATGTATTCACTCCTAGTGGAGGTGCTGCTTCATGAAGGTCTTGTAAATAGACCATTTTGACGATGTCAACCATAAAAGCAGAACTTACTGCATTAGATACAACCACTATTAAGGCATACTGGTTGCAAGAGCTCTTGATGTATCTTCTACTGGTTGAAAATCCGATTCCGACAATCCTTATGAACTGTAACAATCAAACGGTCATTGCAAAGTAAACAGTTTTTAAGGACAAGAAGTCCTCAAGACATGTCAAAAAACGTTTGAAGTCCGTCAAGAAATTGAGAAATTTTGTTGTAATAGCCTTGAATTATGTCCACACCATAAAGAAGCTGGCAGACCCTTTTACAAAGAGATTATCGTGGAATGTGATAAACAATGCATCAAAAGAGCTGGGTATGAGACCCATATGAGTTACCATAGTGGTAACCCAATCTATGTGATCGGAGATCCTATGAATTAGAGTCTGGAAAGAACACGCTATTGGTTAAATGAATGAGAGTATTTTCCAATCCACTCTAGTGAAGATGTAATACTCTCAGTATCTGTAAGGTATGTTGGCAATTGCCTTAATGTGTTTTGTTGGCTTTAATTAGCGAAGATACTATCCTACAGAGCATTCTTGAAAAAGCACACCTATGTGAGCTCGACCGCTGGTCGCAATCTATGAGACTTGGGTAATCTCTAATAAGCTCATGAAGAGACCAAGGAGTACGACTTATATGCTCCACCCGAGGGGTAGCCCATTGGCAGCCAAGTATCAGTAATGACTTTAAGTGAAATTTGTTCGCACAAAACTTGCAATTCAAAGCTTAGTCCAATGTTCAAGTTGTGGATGAGTGTAGTTGGAGCTCTAGGTGGATGTCCAACCCTAACAGGTCTTCATTGAAATACTGGTATATCAAAGTGTGATTTTGATATACCAGTGTTTGGATAAGGCAAATCTTAGTGGGACTTTGAGATCTGGTGAGGGATTATTGGAATATATGGACTTGAACCATTTATTTGCGAATAATTCCTGAAAAATCTCAAAGGCCCACATATGGAAGGGGGTGTGGAAACTCTTTAGTACCACATTGCTAATTAAGATGGAGAGACACCAACTTAAATAGTGGAGTGTGCTTCACCCTACTAGCTCATGCGGGAGAGAGAAAGAGAAGAACACATGTACGCACTCGCTCGTCTCGCCTTGTCATGCCAGCCTTGGGCCTCGAGGCCAGGGTGGCGCAAGCGCACGACACCTGCGTGAATGGTCCGCTAAAATCAGGTCTAGTTGTTTGCGTAGGCACGACTTCCTTTTGTAGTTTTATTTCTTTTTTGCTCCCTGGAAAAATACGGAATCGGTTACAAGATATGGAGATCATGTGAGTCCGATCATGACACGTCTTGTGACATGTTCGATTATCAACTTATCCCGTATAAACCGTACGACCACAGCCCGGGAGAGAGAGAACAGAAGCTAAGGTTTTTGCCTCTTTCAGTCTTTTGCGCCGCCACATATCGACTACTCCGTCCCGCTGTGCTGGCGTGCACCGGTGATCGGGAGAGCAGGTCTTCAGAACTCGTCGTCCTTGAGATACTGCACCGGGAGAGGATGAATAAGGTTTTTGGAAAGCGCTCCGCACGACTCCTCGCGATCTGTTTCCTCTACGTCGTCGCCGCGATATGCTCCGGCTACTACATCGTCGCAACGGGGTCATCTTCATCTCTTCCCGCTTTCACTTCTGAGGAAGATTGGTACGTGTTGTCATCTACCATGTTTATTATCTTGGTGCTTCTGTGCATGATTATATTTCAGAAAGATATGTGTGATGTTGTTCCTTACATGTCTAGATTATACTTATGCTGCATGAATCCGCGTTTTAATCAGTTCGTCAAAATTTATTTAGTGATTATATTATTAAACCTGAAAGTGCTGATTTATCCATCAACACCTCCCCTTCCAGCTCAATGACTACCTCGCCGCCCTCGCGCGCCGCCTCTAGGGGGTGCTCTCTCCCTACGTCACCATCTCCATCAATTACCACGCCTCCGACTCCTTCGCACGAAGCGAGGCCTACGTCGACGTTGAGGCCTACCTCAGCACCACCTCCGCCGTGGCCACCGCCACCCAACTCCATGCCAACCTCGTCGCCAGCACTAACCTCATGACCGTCACCGTTGACGACCAGTAGGAGGTTGCCAATGAGTTCCGCGGCGCCAAGCTCTCGTGGTGCAAGACTAAGGCGCTGTTAGGTCTAATCTTGATATGGTAATAAGAGTCTAGGTTATGTTCGAGTAGGATTAGGTTTCATAGTTCATATGGAAGTTAAAGTCTTAGAAATAGAGTTTCTTTATATTTTGTAGTTCCTATTAGAGTAGGAGTCATGTAATTTTGCTATTATAAATAAAGGGCCATAGGCCAAAGAAAAGGTGCAAGAGTAGCACCACCAAATTCTATATTGTGTTTTAGCTATCTGATCGGCACATACATCCGACAAAAAGCACAAAGATATCTAGTTCTTGTGTTAAGACATGCATGTAGCGGTCCTAGCACGAGATGCATCAGCCACACATGTACATGCAAGCTCCTACGTCAAACACGGTAGGCTGCGCGTGTGCTACATGCTTGTGCTGAGTGCATTCCTTGTCAACATGCTTTGTGTAGGTATGTCTTATGTCGAGCGTCTCAACGTGAGGAGCCGCATCAATGTGAGGCCACCATTGCAAACCGATCCTGAGCCAACATTAGTATCAGAGCTTGTCTTTGATGTTGAAGGACGAGTTCTCGTTGAGGAAGTCCAACTCAGGTACGATGGACAATGATCTCATGGACACAATGGTGTCTAGAGCTCCGTTGAGGGGAGGTGCTGTAACGATGTAGTACCCATTGTTGTCCAGGACGAACTACACCACATAGGCGATCAAGATGCGCGTCTTCTTGAGGGCTCAGGGTGTCTGGGACATTATCGAGCAGGTGGATGAGAAGATGGTGATCGATGCATCGGTGGATCAGATGGCACTAGCCGCCATCTATCATGCTGTTCTTGAAAAGACCTTGCTGCTCATCTCTGAGATGGAGACGGGGAAGAGGGAATAGGAAACTTTGAAAACCATGCAAGTTGGCGCAGAGCGCGTGAAGGAGGCGAAGGTTCAAACCTTGAAAAGTGAATTTGAGGTGCTTCGCATGAAGGATGGTGAGTCAGTTGATGACTTTGCTCTCAAGTTGACAAGTATCGTCAACAAGGTACGTGCATTGGGCGATAAGATCGAGGAGGTCTATGTCATAAAGAAGTTTCTGCGCTCGGTTCCTGACCTACTGAAGTTCTTGCAAATTGTTTCTACAATCGAGCAATTCGGTGATCTCACAAAGATGACTTTCAAGGAAGTTGTGGGCCACCTTAAGGCATATGAGAAGCGTATGCGCAACACTGGGAGGAGGAAGAAGAGCATCTTCTTCTCACCCAAGATGAGTGGAAGGCCAAGTTCAAAAGGAACGACAAGGATTCTAGTAAAGGATACAAGCCAAAGGACAGATGCAACAGTGGTCGTGGACGTCAACACGGCAAGGACGGCCATGATGATGATAACCGGTCAAGTGATACCGATGGTGATGATCAGTCAAGACATGGCAACGATGACAAGTCAAGAATCGCTAAGCGAAACTCAGGGGATGCGAAGGACAAGAGTAAGATCAAGTGCTTCAACTGCAATGTATATGGGCACTATGCATCAGAGTGTCGAAAACTTTGTCGTAATCATGATTAGGACGCTGAGGCGAATCTCATCCATGCAGACGCCGAAGAGGAGCCTTGCCTACTTCTCTCTATGTGTGTGCAGAAGGCACATGACATGGTGCTAAATAAGAAAAAGATGATGCCAAGGTTGCTTGTCGAGGGAGAAATGCAACCTACATCCAACAAAGTGGTACTTGGACAATGCTGCAAGTAACCAGATGACGTGGCAAAGGTCTGTGTTCGAGAAGCTGGATGAGAGTATCCAAGGACAAGTTCAATTTGGTGATGAATCTATTGTGGAGATCAAAGGGAAGGGGCCGATTCTTCTCCAATGTAAGAACGAAGAGGAGCGTGTACTCTTTGAGGTATATTTTATACCAAGTCTCTCCAAGAACATCATGAGTGTTGGACAACTTGTCGAAGATAGGTACAAGGTGATCATGCACGAAGCACACCTATGGGTCTACGAGCGCAACGGGAATTTCCTCATCAAGGTGGAAAGATCCAAAGACAGGTTATGTATGATTCAATTGAATATATATGTTGATGAGACAAGCTGACATGGAGAGATGACTCCAAGTGTGGATAAACCGGTAAATCCCTTATGAAACATGTTGAAGAGGTAGAACCCACCAAAGCGCCGCGACTAGGGGATGTCGCTGTTGAGTTTAACAAGGTGGAAGAAGAATATAAAAGCATGAAAGGCAACAACTCAAGGAGAATTGTTGATCTTCATGCTGGGAATAAGACAAGAGTTGGTGAGGCGGGGCATAGAGATGTTCCTAAACTTGCGCACACACTGTTCCAGAAGTCATGCAGCTCTATCCCAAGGTTAGCACGGCATGTACACGGGAACAAGCTAGAGCGCAGGCTAGAGCTCAAAATCACCAAGGCTGTGTCCTCATCTGACGAACACGAGGATACCATGCTGCAAGGACGACAGACCAAGGCTGCACCATCGTTATCTACGAGACTTGCAACGATGCCATCAAGTGCAAAGCCAGGGAGACGGAGCATAGGATCTTGAAGACGCAAGCGCGATCAATGCGCCACAATCGGGAAGGGGATGCACAGGGTGACCGGTGGTGAGCGAGAGGTGCATGTGCCAGGTGGTTATGTTTGTGGTCATAAGAATGAGACTCAGCAAGGAAGTACCAGAAGTCGAGGAACATGGTTAGCAGGAACACAGTCACACAGTCCGTGCTATGAAAGATAAGAGGTTGATATCTTCATCAAGCTAACAAACCATCTCGAGTTCGTCGAGATGAACCAGGAGCTTAGTATCAAGATTAGGGGGTGATTGTTAGGTCTAATCTTGATATGGTAATAAGAGCCTAGGTCATTGTCGGCGACCGGGAGGCGAACCTTCGCGGGCCGATGAGCAAGGAGAAAGTGGGTGCGAGGCCCGAAGGCGGCCCTGCTCCCTGGACCGAAGCCCGGCCGCGTGGCCGGACGTCGCCGAGGGAAAGGACTTGGTCCCGACGCGGTCGGACGTGTTTAGACCAGAGGGTGTGATGATGACATGAGTGTTTTTATCCTGGTTCAGGCCTCCACTGTCGGATAACAGTCCTACGTCCAGTCTTCGTTTAATGCCAAGCTTAAACGAGTACAAAGAGGGTGAGTCCGGGCTTTGAGAAGCCCGGCCTCGAGTACAATAAGTGCTCAAGGCACTGTGTGTGTGTTCCTACAGTTACCTGTACGCGGAGAACTACCGCCGGGAACTAGAGCTCCTACGCGAGTGCAAGTGCTCCTGTTCTGCAGTGGCTACCTTCCGAGTGTATGTTGTGCGGCTAATGGCGATGATCCTCCTTTGTTGTGGCCTTTGCGCTCCTTTTATAGGCGACGCCCGGCCACTGTAGCTTGCCGCAGGTCCGTTGAATAGTCGTTCCCTTTTTGCCATGCCGGGGCGTACAAAATCTACCGGGTAATCGAGTGTATCTCCCGATCGCAGCGTCGGACCGCTACCGGTCAACACGTGTCTTTGCCTATGCGGGCGGTTGACGGGACCTGCCGCCAACCCGCCAGTAGCCTTCGCCAGGCGCTCCTCGGTACAGTGTGCGCATTTAATTCTTGATGACCTTAGGGACCCGAAGCGTATCCTGTCCACGGCGTGGCACGATCTGCCTCGGGTCCTGAGCCTTGAGCTTCGGAAGCCCGGGGGGAGTGAGAGGCTCGATCTTTCGAGACGGGGAAGCTCGGGCGTGAGCCTGCCAAGCTCGAGCGTGAGCTTGTCAAGCCCGGGCTTACTTCCTGTGTGGCCGAGGGCAAGTCAGTAGGCCGTATTTCCATGGGCCACGTACTTTCCCCAACAATCATGTTCAAGTAGGTTTAGGTTTCATAGTTAGTATGGAAGTTAAAGTCTTATAGATAGAGTTTTTTTTACATTTAGTAGTACGTATTACAGTAGGAGTCATATAATTTTGCTAGTATAAATAAAGCGCCATAGACCAAAGAAAAGGTGTAAGAGTTGCACCACCAAAATCCATCTTATGTTTTAGCTATTTGATCGGCACATACATCTAACGAGAAGCATCAAGATATCTAGTTGTTGTGTTAAGACATGCATGTATTGGTCGTAGCACGAGATGCATCAGCCACACACGTGCATGCAAGATTCTACGTGAATCACTGTAGGCTACGCGTTGCTAACGCTTGTGCTGAGTGTGTTCCTCGTCGACGTGCCTTTTGTAGGTACGTCTCATGCCAGGCGTCTCAACGTGAAGAGCTGCCTCGACGTGACGTCGCTGTTGGGAACCGATCCTGAGCCAACAGGTGCTCTCCCGCAGCAACGTCATCTCCTGGTCGCTGCGCAAGGAGGAGCGCCGCACCTACCACCTCACCTTCCACTGCCACCACCGCGACCACGTCCAATCCACCTACCTACCGCACGTCCTCGCCGAGGGCCGCGTCATCACCGTCAGGAACAGGCAGCATTGCCTCTTCACCAGCAACCCCAGCGGTGACTGGTCCAGCTATGAGGGCCGCATCTGGAGCTATGTCAGGCTCGCACACCCCTCCACCTTCGCCACCCTCGGCATGGACCCCGCAAAGAAGCAGGAAATCCTCGACGACCTCGAGATTTTCCGCTCTGGCAAGAACTACTACGCCTCCGTCAGCAAGGCATGGAAGCACGTACGGGTACCTGCTTTTCGGCCCCTGGGCACCGGCAAGTCCACCATGATCGCCGCCATGGCCAACTATCTCGATTACAACATCTACGACCTCGAGGTCACGGCAGTGAAGAACAACATCGAGCTACGGAGGCTCTTCATCGAGACGACCGGGAAGTCCATCATCATCATCGAGGACATCGACTGCTCCATCAAGAAGGTGGTATATGTATGCCAGCCTCCTGGGTTTGAAGAAAAAGGCAGCAAGCATAAGTTGTACAAGCTACATAAAGCGCTCTATGGTCCAAAACAAGCGCCCAGGACATGGAACACGAAGCTAGATAACACTCTAGTTTCACTTGGTTTTGCAAGGAGTCCTTTCTAGTATGTTGTGTATAAGAAAGGACATAGTGACAATACTCAACTGGCGGGAGTATATGGGGATGATTTAGTTATAACCGGCGCTTGTGAAAAAGAAGTGAAGAGGTTCAAAGAACAGATGAAAGATTACTTTAAGATGAGTGTTCTCGGACTAATGGGCTACTATCTAGGCATTGAAGTGAAGCAATCGCCGGATAGGATCAAATTATCACAAGAAGTTTATGCAAAGAAGTTGCTTGATAGCAGTGGAATGGGGGATTGCAATCCTACTCAGAGGCCAATGGAAGCAAGGCTAAAACTGAAGAAAAAGAGCACGTATCCTTCTGTTGATCCCATTGAGTATCGAAGCATAGTTGGGAGTTTGAGGTACCTTGTTAATACCAAACCCGACTTAGCCTACTCTGTGGGGGTAGTGAGCTGGTATATGGAGAATCCTACAACTGAGCACATGGCTGCAGTTAAGCATATTTTGAGGTATGTCATGGGGACGCTCAATCTCTGGTGTTGTTATAAAAAAGGAGGTAATTTGCATTTGAGAGGGTTCACAGATAGCGACATGGCAGAAGACAATGATGAACGTAAAAGCACAACTGATATTATGTTCTTCCTGGGTGAAAACTTAATCAGTTGGGTCTCTCAAAAGGAGAAGGTGTAGGCTCTATCTACGTGTGAATCAGAGTACATAGCAGTGGCAACATGAGCGTGTCAAGGCATGTGGCCTAAACAGTTGCTAGCTGACCTCCTCAATCGCAAGCCAGAGATGGTGGTGCTCAACATCGATAATAAGTCCGCAATCTCTCTTTGCAAGAATCTGGTGTTTCATGAGAGAAGCAAATACATAGACACTAGGTTTCATTTTATATGAGTGTGTGGAAGAAGGATAGATCAAAATCGAGCACATGATCAGTTTGCTGATATCTTGACAAAGCCGCTCAGGAGAGTCAAATTCATAGAGATGAGAGTGGGAATCAGAGTTCGAGAGGTGGAGGAAGTACAACCAGCTTAGGGAGGTGATTGTCAACATAAGCTGGTCGTAACAGTTAATTGATACAGTATTTGCATTAGTTAGAATCTGCATGGTAGACGATAGCTTGCACGTTAAGTTAGGTAGTTAAAAAAGATGTTTATCTTTTGGTTTAAGCACTGCGTGATCTGCCGTGAGATGGCACGGGCTGTGGATTGCCCAGCGCATTGTTAGCAGTTAGTCGCATCTTTATCTTGTAATCTTCAGCATCTATGTAAAGGACAAAAAAACCCCGCCGTGGTAGCTAGTTGCATGGCACCAAAATATTCCAGCATGTTCTGCTCTGCTCGATTCTGTCTTTCGGACGAGCTATAAGAGATGGATTCCACGTGATATCGTTGAGTTTGATCCAGGGTCTGAAATCCAACAATGCCCAGGTCAAAGAAGAAGGTGTGGACACATGCCTCGGGACGCTTGTCCAGGCGCTGAAGGAGGCAAAGGAGGAGGCGCTAGCTGGTCGGGAACAAGGAGGCAGAGGAAGACGATGACGGCGGCGAGGACTCCTCCACATTAGCATTACTGCCACAGACAGTGTAACAAAACTGAAAATTGTTGACATCGATCAAATAAGTCAACAAAGAGATCAAATAATAAATGAATTCGCTTCTGCCACTGATCTGGAGATGAACAGAAAGAGCCTTGCTTCCACCTACCTAGGACCACACCATGTTGAGGATTGTTTTTTTTTTCCTTTTTTCCTAGTCGAAAGGCATTGCCCTGCTTATTTTTTTGAGAATAACCCTGCTTTTGTTAAAGCAAAGAGTTGAAGATAATTGGGATGCCAGTTTACAAAAACAAGCTCCAGTAAAAGTTTTAATGGTTTCCTCCGCTGCACTTCAATCTTTTATCTTCTCCACGAACCAATCCTCCCCATCATCAGATTTCTGCTGATTGCTGAAGGAAAACAAATGAACTTGTTAAGGGCATTCCATAGCGTCCAGGGACATGGGCATTTCTGCCAAATGAGAGGTCACGGACTTATGTGATTTAATTCGTATTCGACAATGTTTAACGTAAATTTAGGATCCGTTGAAAGTTCGGAGCTTAAATCTAAAATCCGGGCATGTTTGGAAGGATGTTATGTTGAGGCGGATGATCCGCCCGGTAGCCAGATCATCTGGCGCAATCCAGTAGTAGTCCTATGAACTTAATTGGGGATGATTTTACATCATACTAATAGAAAAGGTCCTCTTTTGGTCCTAACTCTGATCTTCGTCCTGTTTATTCTTTGTAAACTAAAACTGAGTTGTCCCTCGTTCGGTAAAACTACGCACAAATGTCCCCTTGACTAGCCAAATAATAGTTTGAAGCCAATGTCAGTCAAGTACTAAGCTGAAAAGAACTTGTGTTCGAAAAGATTGGCTTCTCTATTCATGTATAGGGATCGAGGTCAAAACAAGTCAATGGCGATCAGGAGTTGATTAGGAAGAATCGGTATCAGGGACTAGAAAAAAAACAAGCTGCTAGATCACAAGGACTAGGAAAAGTTTTGATTGTCTCCTCGGCTGCGCTTCAACCTTTACTTCTTCACGATCCAATCCTCAGTGTCACCTTTGCGCATGACCTGCCCAGTGCACGCGCAGCACGCCATGCTTCACGTAGTGGTGATTGTTTTTCGATCCTGAGCGAACAGATAACGCTTGCAAATCCAACCCACTTCGTTTCTCATGCAATGCAGACTCATGTATCCGAGAAATTCTCCCGTGGGAGATGGACTCTCCTGCCAAACGAGTGATCCTGTGATTTGTATTTGATAATGTCTAATGTGAATGTAGGATTTAGGTAAGCGCACTGATTTTATGCTTATTACATGGATTTCCATCTACTACTCTCACCCTCTAATATGCTCCAAGATTCGTCCCATTCCATTTTGTAAAAATAAAAAAGGTATGTTCTTTGAGATTCTTCCCTCCATCCTTCCTTCTCTCGCATGCTCTCACAACGGGTCCTGCCTCTGCAGCCAAGCCGCCACCACTGCCGTGCCCATCGTGCCACCCCACCCACGTGTCCAACACCCATATGCCTGTGTATACATACTGGGGGGCCCACGCGCGGTGGCGCGTTAGACCACTGCGCACCCACGTATTGTGGGCTTATGCGCGAACCCGCGTCGGTCCTATGCGACGGCTTTTTTTGCATACAGTTTATACATAGTTTTGCTATACAGCATACTTATAAACTGGATTAAATCTAAATAGACTATTGGCAATAGTATTTATTTAAATGTTTCTTTTTTGATTTTTTCAACCGGCTGGAAAATAGAAGAGAAAAAAGAGAGTGAAAACGTTTATTAAAATTTAAAATTTCTCTAATCTAAAATATTTTTGTAAAATATAATTTTTTTATGGACCTTCTTTGTGGGGCCATGGTTTCAATTTTGGGAAAAAATTTTCTTGAATTTTAAAACGGCATACAAAAAAGAAAATAGAAGAGGGAAAAAAGAGATTGAAAAGTTTTTGAAATTGCAAAGTTGTGTAATTTAAAAAAAATTTCAAAAATAAAACTTTTTTTGGGACCTTCTTCATGCAAGTATGGCTCCCTTCTTTTTTTAAAAATTTTTCTTTTTTGTGAATTTTAAATGGTCTAGAATAAATAAAATGGAAGAGAACAAAGTTTAAAATCCAAAAGTTTTCTAATTTGAAAAAAATTTAAAATTTTGATGTCTTTCTTTGTGGAACGATGGTTCTATTTTTGTAATTTTTTTAAAAATTTTTAAACGGCCTGAAAAAAGGAAATAGAAGAGAAAAAGAGATCAAAAATATTTTTTAATTCAAAATTGTTCTAACTTCAAAAATTTTTCAAAAACATCCAAAATTTTTGTAGACCCTATTTGTGCAGTCATTGTTCCATTTTTAAAAACTTTCTATTTTTTGGAATTTTTAGACAGCCAAGAAAAAAGGAAATAGAAAAAGCAAAAAAAAAAAAAAAAAGAGAAGCAAAGCGGTGGAAAGATGCGGCGGACATGATTCGAACGGTGCCCACGGCACTGAGTTCACCCGCTGAAGACCAACCCGGCAGTTTCGTCGCCGCGTTGGAAAACAACGAAACAAATGTTTTTATATATAATCTTCGAACGGACGGCCAGATCACGTTTCGGCCGACGATCGGACGGCCCGCGTTTAGCCAGTGACGTGGCCAAGCGGGGGGCTAAGAAACGGAAGATGCGCTACGCGCTTTATAGAGACTAGAAGTGTAAGCGCGCCAATGGCGCGCTGCATTTATAGCATCTTCCGCCACCTAAATGGCAATCAAGCATGTCGATGTAAGTTTCAGTAAAACAAATACTTGAATTATTAGGCAAACAAATATAGTAACACAACATTGAGCACGATTTTGGCCGAGGAGGAAGCTACGGGTAGCATGAGAGACATTGTTTTTAGGTACAACCAGTTTGGCTTGTGAAGTAAAGTAAAGTGAGGACACATGGCTCTATGGACTTTTGAAGATGCTGATGTATTTGCTTTAAAAAAGGTGAATATAAACTAACAATAAACAAAAGAGACACAAAATCGAGGAAGATGGCAACACTATTAGATCATCCACGATTCCATAAACAACTACATATTTGGGCCTTGGTCGTGACATTAAACAATAGAAGATAATCATATATGGGAAAATAATACAATTTCATAGGACTAAATAAGCATGCGGTTTTGATAGGCATGTTCTCATGTGGTTCCACCAAATACATTCAGTGATGCTAATAGAGTTGTAAGGATAACTAACGCAGGATTAACAGTGTCCAATCAAGTTTGCAAACATGCATACCTTTCTAGTACAATGTTCATGGGCTGGTCCAGATTAGGCAATGTCCAGCACACCAATAATGGCCATACCCCAGTGCATAAATTGTCAAAGAGATGCTTGTAAGAAAATGTCAAAAGCGGGGGGCTTGAGAAGTGAAAACAAATAAACCTGCAATGTTGAACCAAATAATTTATTAGTGCAAGAGCCCGTACACAAACACCACAATCATGAGTAATTTATTTTGCTAAACAGGAATATTTTGTTTCCGTGATAATAAATACATGGCAGAAACAAATAAATCTGCACTATCCAACCGAATGATTTATTAGTGCAAGAGCCCGTAACAAACACCACAACCATGAGTAATTTATATTGCTAAACAGGAATATTTTGTTTCCATGATAACAAATATATGGCAATAACCTGCACAATCCTTCAAAACCTAATCTACATAGAATATAAGATTGAGCTAACACCTGTTGTTATTTGCATACTGTCGGACATGTCGGATATGATGATGAAATTATTAATTGATTATTCTCCAGCCAACAAGCAGGACAAAGCATGTGCTGCATGGCAGTCTCTGGCTTAATAGCCTGAAGGTACATTCACTGAGGAAGAATAAGACCTTTTTGTTGCCCTTTTGTTAATAGCCCGAAGAAATGAAACCAATGCCTCAGTCGATAAACATCAAAACTCAGTGCATATTCACCATTACCATTTGCTATCTCTAGGTAATTTTACCTACGACCCTATAGCAAAAAGTTTTTTACCTATGGAAATAGCAAATAAAATTTTCAAGTCTCTTCACATGGTTCCTCAATTTCAGTAGTGTTTGCATATGTAAAATCATAGGAAACATGGTAATGACCCTATGGTTAGTTAGAACGGCATAGGTGGCTTGGAGTTGTAACAATTTCAATTATATGTAGCAAACAGGCACCATCTACGTAATTTGTGGGGACTTTGAGATGAATAGAACTCCACGAAATCAGATCGACATGCCAGAAAACATTCGGTTTGAATTTTGAATTTTGCAACATCTCTGTTAGCGCTACAGCGAAGAGATTGAGGAGAAGGGGGAGGGGAATACCGGAACAGAGTGGGACCTTGACGTTGAGTAGGAGGGGCATGGAGACCTGGGCGTGCTGCTGGACGAAGTAGAGCTCGACGGAGGGCTCGTTGGCGACGTACTTGATCATCTCGTCGACCCCATACTTGCCTCAACCGAAGCACTCACAGCGGTGAGCGAGGTGCTCGACGGAATTCCCCAGAGGCAGGAGCGAGGAAGAGGTAGGGATTGGGCAGGGTCGGTACCGTAGAGGAAGCTGTTGGCGAGCGAGAGGGGCGACGACAACGGTAGCGACGCGGCAGCTGAGGAGGAGGGGTTATGCATGTGCATGTCGGCGTCCGTTGCAGAGCGCTGCGAGCGACCATCACGGGCGGACTCGCCGGCGCCGGCGCGACTCCTCCGGTCGCCGGCGAACTCAGATTCGCTGCCACCCAGAGCGACGGAGGCGGAGACGGCGCAGGTGTAAGGAGAGATGGCGCCGGTGGGGGGAGGATAAGCGGCACGACGGCTGAGGAGGAAAGGCGGAGACGGCGCCGGCGGGGAAGGAGAGAGCGGCGCTAGCTGGGTGAGGGAGCGGCAACGGCCGGTAGAGGAGGCTGCGGCAGCGAAGGAGATGGCGCTAGGGCAAGGAGAGACGGCGCTGGCGGCACTGTCCGATGCGAATCCGATAGGCAACGCCGGTTGGATCCGGATCCCAGAGGAGGCGCCATCGGAGACGCAGGAGGCGGTGCCGTGAGACCCGGATCTGGGAGGCGACGCCGTGGGAGACGAGGGGGGAGGGGGGCGGCGGCGCCGGAGACGGAGGGGACGGCGACATCAGGGCCACAGGGGGCTCGGCGGGTGGCGTGGGGACCGCGGGGCGCGAAGAAGAGGAGGTGGCACCATGGAGAGAAGGGCCGGCGCGTGAACAGGCCGAAGAGGGCAGAGACAGGAGCGGCGGCGGCCGGCGACAGGGAGGAGAGTTGGGAGGAGGCGGAAACGGAGAGAGGAGATGGGAGGAGGCAGAAACGGGCAGGAGAGGCAAAGCGCCGCGGAGAGAGGGATGGGCCGCGCTAGGGTTTGGGGACGGCGGGCTGAGAATGGAAAAGTCGAAGGGGCTAAACGCAAAGATGGCACAGGGAAAGCCGTTTGATTGGTTCATCGAACGACCGTGAAGATCCTAGAATGTGGACATAAAACGAAAAAGTCGGAGGGGTTTTCTGCATTAGCAATTCGTTTGGGCAGGGTGAAGCCTCGGAGAGGAGACGGAGCGCCACGTGGTGCAGATCGGACGGTTCGCAAGCAGATCGAACGGAGCTAGGAGGGACACGCGGACACCCCAAGGGGCCTCCAATGCCTAGCGGCTTTATATATAAGTTTATAGTGTATATATATATATATATATATATATATATATATATATATATATATATATATGTTTTGAAAATTAATGACCATATATTTTGAAGACTAATTACTTTTTACTTGAGTTCATTGTATGGCAACTTAAGAAAAGATGTAAAAATGAAGATGAAATTTTCTTAGATTATAATTCAGAAGGAAAGATCAAGACAGATTAGTTACGTTTTCCTAGTCTGTTGATCGGTCTTGGTGACTAATGATTTTATGTACCTGTGCTAATTATCAATCGGCACAGGTTACAGACTATATGTGTCAATTCTGATGACCAACCGGCACAGATTATATCTATGCTGATTTGTATAACCACTCGGCACATATAATCTATATATATGTGGCGGTTAGAAATTAGAATTGGTACAAATAAAACTTTTCCCATGTGTCAACTGAAAAGGTGCATCGCTTTATTGTCATATGTGCCGGTTGGTAATTACAACTAGCACACATAATGTTTTATCTCCCAAGACGTTTCATAAGTATTTTTCCTGTACACATCTATATAATCTAACCGATCGATCGATCTCCACATTCTGATCCATCGATCTCTCCGCCACTTCCCACTCCTAGATCTCCACCTCTTCCTACTCCGTCATGTCTTATCCTACTTATCTCGTGTCTTATTTGACTTATCTTACTATTTTTATTACTTTTTGAGTCGGTTTTTTAATCTTGTAGACGTGTCTATAAGCTCCCTAAACTCCAAACTTGAAGGCCAACCGGCTCTCGAGACTATCTTGAAAAATTCTCGAAGTTACGAGATAAGGCAAATAAGTGAGATAAGATAAGCTGAAAAGAACCCATAATACTAAAGCAAGGGCAACTTTGTAACTCACTCCTTTACACTGGTAGCGATCTGTTACATGGGTTGTCAGACTTGAACGCGTGGCCTCCCTTGATTGGTTGCCAGAAACGTCCTTTACCTTCCCTTCAACGGTCGCCTGGAAATTACATGACACCCTATGCCACATATCGTGTGTGGCATCCTTCGATTTCTTTGTCGGTTTGCTCGTTTTGAGATTTGTGTAGCCAGATCGACCGACGGATTGAAGGGTACGAGCAGGTGCTACATGGCACCCTATGCCATATAATTTAGCTTCTCAACAGCCTTCCTGCTTCTACTCTCTGCTTTTGATTGCACCCTAGTCCTTCCATGTCCATCGCAGCCTAACGCAACTGTACGAGACGTAGCTGAAGCTTAGGCCATCTCCAGCCGTTTTTGCTTGTTTCGTTTCCTTCCTTATTTTCTACACCATATTTTTTCTTTCTTTTTTACATCTTTAATAGCATTCTTTCGAAGGGAATGATGTAGAGAAATGAGAGAGAATCATTTTTAAAGAAAATGGAAAAGAGAGTCTCTTTCGAAAGAGAACTATAAAGAAAATTTATTAGAACGTTGAAGAGAACGAGATTTCCTCCCTAACAGGAATGGGAACCGAGAAGAAACACCCAAGATGATCTTAGGCCAACAAAAACTGGTTGGAACCTAAATTAACTATGCGAGCGTTGCACCCAAGGGCCTGGTCCTGGTTCTGCGCCCATGCTTCAAGGGTACAGGGGAGTAACACCATGCCAACCATTTTTCCCTAGTTTCTTTTCCTTTCTCTTTCCTATATCATATTTTTTTTCCTCTTTATTTTTTACCATATCCAATAGCATCCCTTCGAATGTAATGATATAGAGAAAAGAGAAAGAATCTCTTCTTAAAAGGAAATCCCTTCCGAAAGAGAACGCTAAAGGGGAATCTGTTGGAGTATTTAAAAAAACGAGATTCTCTAGCCAAAGGAAACAAGAATAAGGAAGGGAGACTGTTGCTAATGATCTTAAACATCTAGAATACCTTGGTCTAGGGGTCATAGAGAGTTCACTAATGGCGCGTTTGGCAGCCTGCACGCATGAGCGCTGCCCGCTGAAGCCTAGCCCTGAGGAAATGGTCAGACGCTGCATTTCCGCTGCAGCGCGACGGCCGATTTTAGCGGCGGCTGCATGCGCGGAGCCAGGCCAGCGCGTGGCATGCAGGTGACCAAACGCGCGACGCGCGCGTGGTCAATGCATGCGCGCGGCCGGGCCGCGACGAAATGCAGACCAAAGAGGCTGTAAAATTCTTTAGTTTTGAACCCTAAATGACAGTAACACCGGAGGGTTATATGTGGTATCACCGTTGAGACAGTGACACCGATCAATATACACTGGTATATAAGTCCAACGAACCACAGAAAGCTCACACAAATACTTTAGGTTTGGGATCTTAAATAGCGGCTTCAATGTCTTGTTCCAGACGGTTCTGCCGATAGAACGGTAACACAGATAGTTACACGGTGGTACTTTAGTGTGCAAGAAGACAGCGATGCATACTTCTCAGGCACTTGTTGCATGACACTACCACACAGGTTTGACAACAGTATAACAGTTATAAATGTATCATCGTTATATATACAACCGTAGCTTGGCATTGGGAGCAACAGAGAGATTACACTCAAACAATGACAAAACGGTATCACTGATTTGATGAATGTCAGTTACACCGACAGGACAATGATATAACCGTTATAAATGTGGTAGGGCACTCCCAATGGGTTGTAACTAAGCTTGTAACTAAGTGCATTAATTGCAAGATAAGAAACTAGGATTACAATGGGTTGTTACTAAGCTTGTTACTAAATTAATTAGGTTGTTTCATGCTTGTACAAATCTGTGGATCTTCTATGCCATGTCATGAAAACATATAGTGGCTTAGCTCAATGCATCAAACTCTTAACATAATTGGCCACAAATACAAAACATATCAGCTGACATAATTGGCAAGAAACATGGAAATTGTATTACTGTATGATCTTTCATCTAAAAATGATAAAAAATCAGCTGACCTCTCTAATGTGTCTGGGGAATTATTTTAAACTCCACATCTCAACAATTTACTATTGTAACAGCTGTGCATGAGACCGGTGGTTAACAACTCAAGGGTAGCAGAATAAAACTCACTGATTTGCAATTCGAACTGAGATAGTTATATATATTTGCTATACAAGATATACATGAAGTGCTTAAGACATCAGTATAAATGCTTTTTGTAGAAGGATAGATGCTTAAGACATCAGCACCACAAATAAAATCTTGATGAATTATTAACAAACTTTACACAGTATAGCAAGACTTGTTGCATGAAAAACATCTCCCTTCTTGTAGATGGCAGGAAGCACACGGCGAAAATATAATTGATACATGCATGCCAAGGCTAAAAACAGGTTGCGTACATTTGTCAATGATATGATAACTATGTGACCCATTTCAACCAAAAAAATGGCCCCAGAAACTTTAGCGCATCATTTCTGATCAACCAGATGCTCCATGTCAGGGTTATTATGACCTCCATGAAGAACTGCTGCTTAATCGTTCTTTTAAAGGATAAAATTGTTTCCAACACAATTGAAGAAAGAATGTACCCTGGACATATGAAATGCCAGCAGCATCTTACGAAATCACGCTCACAAAGAAGGCAAGAGTAGCTCTGGATGAAACAGATTTGTTTTGCCTAACAAAAACAGTTGACATCAGTATCCAAATATGCAGATCAAATTTAAATTTCAACTAATTTGATCTAAACACACAAGTGCAAGTGCAAAATTTTTTTTACCTTGCTGTAGGCTTCATCTTGGGCCGCGAGGCAGACGTGGAGGGGCGGCGGGCGGAGGGGCGGCAGATAGGATGGCCACGAGGTAGACGGGGAGGAGGGACAGCGAGCGGAGGGTGGCGGGCGGAGGGGTGATGGGGCAGTGGGGCGACGGGCGGAGGGGCCTGGTAGGGGCGGCATGGAGGACGGGCGCTAGGCAGACGGGGAGGAGGGCGACAAGCAGAGGGCGGGCGGAGGGGCGGCGGATAGGACGGCCGTGGGGTAGACGGGGAGGAGGGCGACAAGGCAGAGGGGCGGGGGAGGCGGCAAGCGAGGGCGGCGGATAGGACGGCCGCAAGGTAGACGGGTGGAGGGCGGCGAACGGAGGGTGGCGGGCGGAGGTGACGGGCAGAGGGCGACAGGCGGAGGGGCCTGGTAGGGGCGGCGTGGAGGACGGGCGCTAGGTAGACGGGGACGAGGGGCGGCGAGCAGAGGGGTGGCGGGCGGAGGGGCAATGGGAAGGAGGGGCAACGGGAGGATGGGCGACGGGCGGATTGGGGACGAAGGTGGAGTCCGCGGGAGAGGCGCCACACCGGATTGCTACAAACGCGGAGGATGCCCCAACGCGAGATTTCTTCGTTTCTAAAGCATTGGATACAGTGAAGCAATCGTTTCTCAAACTAGAAATGAGTTGCTTCTCTCTCCACCTTAATTACTGTCCACGTCAGCTCCACATCAGATTAGTTACAAACTTAGAAACTGCATTGGGAGTGCCCTTATATAGGAGTATATAACCGTAGCTTGGCATTGAGAGCAAAAGAGATACACACTGAAACAAGACCAAAACGATATCACTAACCGATGAATGTCAATTACACCGATAGACTAATTCACTCATCATTAATTGTGGAACATGGAGCCATTGTGACACCAACAGTATCACCATTCAATGCACATCAGTCATGACGATTGTGTGCGGAGATTGTAAGAAATAAGAGCATCTTCAATAGTCTTTAAAAAAGAATCTTCTTTATATTTAGAGTCTCTATCTCAGCCTCTAAATTTAGAGTTTTAAATTTAGAGTTTCTCTCTTCCAGCCTCTAAATTTAGAGGCTCTCTATATCAACCTCTATAGTTTCTATGGATAGAGGTTCTGCTGGAGAGGATGAAAATATAAAGAGCGAATAGTGATTTAGAGAGGATGTATAGAGGCCCGATTTTAGAGCATCTGTTGGAGATACTTCGAGATACTTTAGAGTATCTATACATCCCCTCTAAATCACTATTGGCTCTTTATATTTTTATCCTCTCCAGCAGAACCTTTATCTAGATAAACTATAGAGGTTGATATGGAGAGCCTCCAAATTTAGAGCCTAGGAGAGAGAAACTCCAAATTTGGAGGCTGTGATAGAGACACTGCTGGAGGAGAGAGACTCTAAATATAGAGGAGATTTTGTTTTAGAGGCTTTGCTAGAGATGCTCAAGTAGCTAAGAAGAACTTTTGGCCATTTTCTCATTCAAATTGAAAGGTTGCTCTCAAAAACCAAAGCATTTAGTGCACTTTACTTAGAGTTGTTCTGAGAACTGAGTGCTTGCATTAATCATGCATCCTTGAACTTGATAGCACTATTGATCTCTTACTATTCTTTGAGTTGATTTGTTATTCTTGGTAATTGCTGGCACCTAGACGACGTGGAGGTGTTGTGGCAATGATTTTCTCAATCAAACAGTGGTTGTTAGAAGGCTCAAATGAATTGTGAGTGGCATAGGCGCTTACCACCTCTGTAGGGGAGGAAGTAATAACCACTTGTAGATTGAGATGGTTGGATCAAAACTCAAAAGAGGGCAGTTCGAGTTGGTTAGACCTAACGTACACTTTTGATTTATCAAAGGTGACTGTGAGAAGGCCCAAACAAATTATGAGCGGCTTTGGTCCTGGCCACCTCCAAAGGGAAGAAAGTAGCAACTACTATTGAATTGAGATTATTGGCTGGAGAGGGAGTCGATTTGAACTGGTTCGACTTAGCTTCAACATGGAGTAGGGAAAACGGGACTTTCCAAGACCACGGAAAAAACCTCCTTATGATTTTCTGGACTACCTCTCCATCCCCTCTTACTACTATTGGTATTCATTGATCATTGCTCTTGTTATTAATCTTGTTCATCACATTATTGACCCTTGCTATTGATCTAATCACACTGGCTTGATAAGTTGCCACTTAGCTTTGTGATATAGATTGCTACATACTTGTGTATCCGTTCATAGTTAACTAGCTTAAACTAGGAACTAAAGTAAAATTGTTTAGCATTACAAAATTGCTACACCACCTATTCACCCCCTCCAGTTGGTCATCCTTGATCCTATTACTGTATTGTGGCGATGCGGCCAAGGTAGAGGGGAGGAGACAACCCCACCGGTGAGGTCTCACCATGGCCCCAGCCTTAAGTTTCTCCCCGTTAGGGCACATGGAGGTGGTCTCTTCCTCGGAACTCCTCACTGGTGTCACCACTGCTCCATCATAGTGCGTTGGCTCGAAGAGCTCGCATGCAATGCAAAAGAGGAAGAAGGAGGTTGAGGGTGTGGTGGGTGACGACATGTCACCCTGCATCTCAGTAGTGCCACAGAACTGTGGAGGCCCGCTCGGGGTCCACCTAAATGATTCCTGCACTAGTCCCTGGATCGGTACATTAGTGCCACTATTGCATTGCCTAATCAATTTAAGCATAAAACGATAAAGTAACTAAATATTACATAAGGTATCGCCTTACAGCGAACAATTATAGTATTCAAGGCCAAAAGTTACGATCCATCAAAAAAACTTCAAAGTTCATGCGGAAGTTTTCAACAAAAAAAAAATCCAGGGGCTATGCATCTCTGCAAGAGGCTGTGAGGAACGCCCTAAGCTTCACCTTCAAATCCCCGCTCCTCATCTTTGAAGCAAGCATACGGGTCTTCCAAGCAATCTCCATCTAAAGAGTGAGTGAGTGCAAGGGTGAGTGCACAATCAAACCGCACTTGCGAGTTAACACCTTTCTAATGCAATTAATGATAAAGGCTACAAGAGAAGGCTGAAGGTTTGTTTATTTGTGAAATGCCGATTTAAAGTAACATTAGTAAGATTCCTATGACTTAGCCAATTTTTAACTGGAAAAAGAGTGTTATAAGAAAGAGTTGATTCCAATTCTACGAGAACATCTGTTCCTAATCTTCCTCTGAACACCCACCATCTTATTCCGGGGTTCAAGAATCCCATTGTGGATCATTGTTCCTGGATTGCCGGTCCAGCGAACACATGACCTAGACCACCCTCGGGTGGTGGCGTCCTGCCACACTTACCTCAGGTTGAAGCTTCGGCAAAAGCCTCCGCAGAGCGCTCTCCTGGGCCTCCAACCCGTACTACCGGGTGATGGCCACGCGTTATGTTGGACGTATCCAACATTGGCTCATAACAAGGGGCCTCTTCTGATCCCGCTTCACAGTTCTCCCTTCACACACCCGCCATTTTATCCGGGATTTGGCAATCCCATTGTAAATCATACCTCATGGGGTTTTGACCCAGCGAGCGTATGACATAGACCACCATCAGTGGTGGCGCCCAGCCGCGCTTACCTTAGGTTGGAGTTCCTGCCAGGGCCTCCACGGAGCGCTCTCCTAGGACACCATACCTGCACTACTGCGTGATGGTCACGCGTTATGTCGGATGCATCCAACACTCAAATCATAGTCAAGAGATCTTTCCGATCTCGCTTGTAACACCCCGGCTCCTACTGAGCCCAAGATGCTACTAACTCTCTAATTTCTTAAAAATTTTGACAGCATTTGCCCTAAAATATGGACATCCACTCAGCAGACAAAAGAAACAGTTTCATAATAGCATGATTATAATATCAAAGTAAGTTACAACATCCTATCAAATGTTCATCCACAGACCATCACGTCCACACCTCTTAAATTCCAAACCAGGACGGTCACAAGCCTTAACTACTTAGCTTGACCTTTAGATCTTGCCAGGAGACCACCGAATCACAGTTAACATTATTACATCTTGCTCAAGACAAGTTTTTATCTAGTTAGCATTTAATCCAAGGTTCTCAAATTCTTTTACTATTGTTAAAACTATTGCTTAGGTAGGTAGGTAGTAGTTTAGTGAGGTGCTAGTAGTGTGTCTACTCACTTGCGCCGTCACACGTCATGGTTCACCTAAAAACATAAAAGAGCAAGAGTGAGTCCAGTGACTCAGCAAGCACATATTTAATCAAAGGAGCATAAATGCATAACTAATCAAAAGAGCATATAGAAATAAAAACGTCATAGCAATAATATTGAAGATCAATCAATAACCCAGGTCAACCATAACCAAACGTGTATCCATAAGTGCCATGCACACATATCATCCATACCCGAACCAATCATATCATCCATATACGAACGCAAATCCATGAATGCAATGCAATGCAGGATGCACCTCTTCTCTGTAGCATATACCGGTATAGCAAGGGTTCACCCGTCGATGACACTCTTATTGCCCTTTCCTGTTTCATATGGGGTCCAAACATAACCTCCACTCCCGTGGAGTACTCCACTCCCGTGGAGTGCCTACTCCCGTAGGACTTAGGGCCCCAAGTCATGGTCATATGGCTTTCTCACCGACCTGGCCGAGGCACTCCAGACTAGTCATATGACCATCCACCGACTTGGCCCATGCACATGAATGCAAAATGATGCAAGCTCATACATTATCACATATCACATTATCATCAAGCTTTAGCAAGTTTAATTCATCCACTCGAGTTATATACATAGATAAATCAATGGGCCTTAAAGAAACTTCGCAATGATAAGACGAAACAGGAAAAGTCACTTTGAATAAATATGCACTTGCCTCTTTACCGGACGAAGCCAATAGTTGCGAAGACGGCACCGACCCCAAAGCGATTCCACCTACACGTCAAGCATACCATATTCACAACCATACAACAGCAACACAAACATCAACAATCTAATCTTTCTTAATTTTCCAAACTTCCGTTATTGCCTAACACGTTCATATCAAATACTATTTAATCTTTACCTTTCTAGGCCATATAAGATTGACCCTTTGATCGCCATATTATTTACTGATTACTCATTAGTTGGATCAACTTCGTATCAAGCAACTTTAAGCCATAACCAGATTATTACCTAAGTCCTTTTTAAGTTATTTAAGATTAACCCCCCTTTTTGATTCTTTGTCTCATATATTATCTTACTTAGCCATTATCTAAACCAAATTGTCATTAGCATATTTTAAAAGATCCCATCGTGACCTAAACTGGATAGCAACGTTCTGAAGGCCATATCTCCCAAACCGCATACCCAAAACACGCGTTCTAAGATCACGTGAAAGCTAGAACCATAACCTACCTTTCTCATAACATGATCGAGCTCTGATTCTTGCCATAAGCAGCTCATATATATAGGCCTCATCCTACCAATACATGCGTTTCCATCGTCTAACTCGAACTTCAACCTTACAGTTCCTAATCCCGAGGTGGCGACATCTCCTAAACCCCATCAAGGCCAGCAATATAGCTTAACACATGGTTACAATAACAAAAGAATAATAATTAAGTCTAATCCCCAATCCCCAACTCTAGTATCACCCGTTACCATGACATTCGCTCGGAAACCCAGAAATCTGGAATTTTCGAACAGCCGGCTTGCAACGGCCGTATCTTCTAGACCACTTGGCCGATTCTCACGTTCTAGTACTCTACGGAAACATAAAAACATAAGCTACGAATCTTACAATATCAATTTCTTCAGAATCTCGACCTAAGTACCCTGAAATTAGGTCGGAAGCCTCTGCATATGCGATTCCATCTCCAAATCAAGGAATTTCGAGCTAGGGTTTCTAATCCCCCTCAAATCCCATCCTAATCCTCAATTAGAACATTAATTTTTGCAGAGGGAAGCATCAATTTGGTTACCTTTATGGGGATTTTGGTCCAAACCCTAAACTCCTTTTCCTCTTCTTCTACCTTCCTCCTTCTTCCTTTCTTCTACCTTGGCCGGCGTAGTACTTAGGAGCTGCAACTGCTGGGCGACGGCTGGTTGGAGGCAGCGCCGGGCTAAGGAGGATGGCGGCACGGCTGGGCGGTGAGGGGCGGTGACTATTGGTGAGGCAGAGGGAGAGGCGGCGACGGCTTGCAGCTTGGGCGGCTGGGACTGGACGGCGTGCGTGCGGCTCGCTGAAGACGGCGGCGTCCAGGAGCTAGAGCAACGGCGGCTGGCGAGTAGCAGCGCGACGACGAGGTGGAGGCCCATGGTGCTTGGGACGGCGACGGCCGGTGGCGGCATGGAGGCGGCCAGTGGTGGCGCAGCAGCCGACGGTGGTGGCGCAGCGGCATGGTGACTCGGTGTGGAGAGGAGGGAAGGCCGTGGTGAGTCGCGAGGAAGGAGGCTGGCGACGGCTGCTCTGTTAAGGAGAGGGAGGGTTCTAGAGAGATGAAGAGAGACCTAGAGGATGGAGAAGAGACAAAGAAATGGGGGAGAGGCAGCAACCTGCCTCTAGAAGACTCCCCTTCGACGGCTATTTGGGGCAGTGGCCGGCTGGGCCAACTGGGCCTGGCCGGCCCCCCTCTCTCTTTTTTTTTTCTTGGTATCACACGCTACTCCTGGCCAAAGAGCCAAAGGTCCAACCTTTGCTCACTGTCTCAACTCAACAGGTCCATGACCTTCCCGTCTAGAACCACTCTAGACCACAAACCAACCTTGGGTCTCAACCCAACTCAGCAACAGGCACACATCTTGAGACCAACTGACACAGCCTACCAAACCAAACTATATCCAATTCATAGTATAATTATAGTATTTTTAGTGGTGAGCTAGTGTTCACGACTATGGGGTGTTTTACCCCGAAAACAGGCAATCAGACCTAAGCATGTCTAAGCAAATTTTACCCAAGGACTGAGAGTTCAAATGTTTAATTGTTTTAGTGGTTTACAAAGGATAAGACTATCAAAGCAGTCTTAGCACGATATTCTAGGCAATCATGGCATGGTAATTGAAAGTGTCAAGGGTCATGGCATGTGTATAACATGATTAATAAGCTAGGTATTAAATTCATATTGCATGCAATTGTCTTAATTGGACCAACATAAGTTTTAATAAAAACTGGGTAAGATATAAACTAGGGCTGTTAACTCGCCTTGTCCTGAGGTTTGGGGGTCTTCTTCGGTGTCCTGGAACCTTCCTTCTGGGTCCTCAATGTCTACTCGAGTATAAAGTCAAACATAAATATGCATGTAACACATGATGCAAGTATGCATGAGGAAGAAATCTATAATGAAGCTAGGATTTACGAAATTAATTATACAATTTAATTATTAACATAAAAGCATTTAGAGTTCTTAATTTATATTGCAAACATTATTAGGGTACATATTTTTAATAATTTGTTTCTAAGTTTAAAAGGTTTCTGTAAACTTTTGGTAATTTTTATAGTCCAATAGGTATTTTAAATAAATCAGTTTAATTAACAGCCATTTAATTCCTTAAGAAAAAGGTGTTAAATACAACTAATAATTGAACAGTGACAAGGGTTATGCTATAATTGTTCAACTAATTTTATTAAATCCCAATTTGCATCTAAAGTGTTTTAGAATTTTACCATGATTTATGGAAATCATTTAATAATTTATAAAATAGGAAGATTAATTCTTTAAATAGGAAAATAAGGCTTCTGGATTAATACAGAAGGCACAAATGGTTTACTATTCAAAGTTATAATTTTATTAGATCCAGCCTGCTCTCTAGTATTTATCATAATTTTTCTAATGTTTTAGGAGTTGAAATCATATTTTTAGAAAATCATAAACACTTACTGGATTATTTAAAATAGGAAAAGGTTTGAAATAAACCGAAAACAGTAATGGGCCAAGCCCACTACTGTTCGGGCTGGAAGTGTGCTAAGCGACCCACGTCGGCCTAACCAGCCATGGGGCCAAGGCGCTAACAGAAGGCACGAGTCCAAAGGGAAGATGTACTTCCCGAATTATGCTTTCACTTAAACTAATCGGTGGGTCTAGAGGGCCCACTTGTCAGTGGCTAGCAGAGGGGGTTCTGAACCATGACGCCAAGATGGCGTCAGGTTGTCTTCCCCACGGGATTGAGCGGGCGCGCCGGGGGGGAGCTCCAGTGGGGCGCGACTAGCCGATGCATAGGTGCAAGGCGGCATGAGGAATCGGCGAAAATAGAACCCTCACGCCAGACTACTCCCTGGGGTGCCAACAGCACGGTGAACGGGGCAACGACGTGGCGGCGCGATGAGCCCGAGCGGCGGCCGGCAGCGGCAAGAGCCGCGACGGTACGCTACGGCCTAAGTGGGCAACGGCGGGGTATCTAAAGCATCTAAGGGCCTCCAGAATGTTACTTGAGGGGACCAGAAGGCCGGGGAAGGACTAGGTTGGGTCGACGACGAGGAGGGTGGCGACGGCTGAAGGGGACTCACAGCGGCAGCAAACTCTGAGAAAACCTGTAGCCAGAGAGGGGCCAGGCCGAGCTTAGCAAGGAATAGGAAAACTTTGGAAGCAACGAATTGGGGAGAGACTTACCGGAGAAGGAGAAATTGAAAAAGGGGCAAATCACGGCTGGCGGCGATCCGAACGGTTTCCCGGGCTCTACGAGGCACCACGGCCCGATTCGGCTGAGGACAAGGCAAAGGAGACTGAGAGTTCTCTAGGGAGACCAAGAACGGGCAAAGAGGTTCACTGGATGGGTGGCGGGGCGATGCTGAAGGTTCACCGGAAAAATGAGAGAATGAGAGGAGGGGTTTAGAGTGAGCTGGGGGCTCAGGAAGGGCTTAAAAGCAAGGAGGGACAACGGACAGAGAGGGAGATGGCCAGCAAGGCGCCGCAGCAGAGAAGGGCTTGGGGTGGCAGCACGGCATGAAAGGCGCGGGGACGCAATGCACGCAAGGCCGGCGCCGTCGGCCTTGATCTGGCGAAGCATGCGGCGCGAAGAAGACGCATGCCGCAGAGCAAAGAAGCGAGAGGGACGTCGGCGCGACAACGCAAAGCGAGGGCACGCACACGCGTGGCTCTGCTGCGCAGGGCAACGAGAGAGAGAGCGGGAGGGTCAGCTGGGCTGGGCTAGGCTGGGAGAAAGAGAGAGGTAGGAGGGGAGCACTGGGCCGGCTCAGGGTTCCAAAAACCGCAGAAAACCACCGAAAACCGGCGGTTTCTCGCCAAACCGCTGTGCGGCCGGTTTTTCCCCGGCCCAATTCAAAAATTTGATTTTTTTTAACAAAAATTGAAAAACACCTTATAAAAAACTAGAAGATTTGTAGAACAATTTGTATGAAGCAAAATTTTAAATTGAGACCGATAATTATGTTTACGGAGTGAGAAAGAGTGATGTTTATTATTTCATATGTTCAACATGTCATATAATTTTAATATGTTCAACATGTCATATAATTTTAATATGTTCAACTAGAAGGTTTTATTATTTTTATTATTTCATATATAATTTTAAATTGAAACTACCTTGTTCAAATTATTGACTTCATTTTCATATGTTCAACATGTCATATATTTATCAAAGGTTGTTCCAAATTTTTTTCATAATTAAACAAATTACAAACACATATATCTCACCCATCTATGATTTTTCCCAATTTTTTAAAATTTTTTCAGACCTATTTTCATTTTTTTCCATTTTCCACGTTATTCCAATTTTTCCTAGCGGTTTTTCTCCAAAAACCGCCGGGAAACCGCCAAAACCGGTGGTTTTTCGGTAAAAACCACCGGAAAACCGCCTAGCCCGCCCACAGCCTGTCTGCCGTTTGAATTTGAATTTGAGCGGTTTTTGACGGTTTTTAGCGGTTTTTTTTGAAAAACCGCCTCGCTAGGTCAGCGGTTTCGAGCCCCGTTTCGGGTTTTAAAACCCTAGGCCGGCTCAGCTAGGCCGAAGGGCTATGGCCGGGCCAGAAGAGAGGGAAAGGACGGGAGGGACAGAAAGAGGGGAAGGGCTGGGCTAGGCCCACTAAGGATTTTGAAAATTAGATTTTTGAACAGGTTTGAGATAAATCTAACGCTATGAATTTTGAAATTTAAGTCAAGGTTTTGAATGAGATTTATAATCTGAGTTTAGAATTTCGATTTGGAAAATTTAGGTTTAAAATTCATTTTAAGTTATAAAGTTGGCCTTTGAAATTTTAGAAGGCGATTATGGATAATTTTAATAAAAGAATTTTGCAACTTTTATAGAATTATGAACTAAAGGTTTGAAATTTTTAGATTGTGACTAGTCAAAATAGGAATTGCAATCAAAATTTAAATTTATGCAAAAAAAAATTTGGAAGGCCCCAAAATGGGCTAATACAAGAACCAAGCAACCAATCGTAGCATTGTCGACGTGCACCACTTGGGTAACAGGCCGACTCGAGCGCCATGTGGTGGCTGGGTGGCAGTGCTCCCTTCTATGATCAAGCGGTGTTGGCTAGGGAAAGGAGGAGGCTCAAGGAAGGAGTCTGAAAGGATCTATAGTCCAAGAGGGGTGAATTGGCTAAACGGCAATTTTGAACTTTTTGTGGTTTTCTTGAATTAAGCGACAAGATTAATACATTGTTCGAAGTGTCTTGGGTTAGACTTAAGCTTTAAGCCTAGCCAAATTGAAAAATTGAACGGTTTGGTTTATTTAGTCTAACTTTTATTTTAATCATGAAGCCATCTCTAAATGTTCTTAAAAATAACAAAAATAAAGCAGACCAGCTTTGAAAAGCATATTCAAGAATCTCTCGAAGTCCAGCTTGTCATTTAGCTCAACTAGCTTATTCATTCAGCTCAGCCACTCCGAACATGCTCCTACTACTGTAGAACAATAAACTAAAGCTAAGAAAAGCTAGAGCGGGCTTAAAACAAGCACAACTAAGCCAAACAACAAAACAATCAATCACAAAGATAGAAGTGCTCATGATTTTTTTCCTGAGCTTGGGGAAAGGTTGACGTATTCCTTTGCTCCTCGATGGAGCACCTCTCACACAGTGGAATATCACTCTAGTCCTTGCCCGACGCACAAGCTTAGGCCATCCATTAGGGCTAGTCCTTCACTGCTCGGGCAAGAACTCCAAGACCTTGTACACTGATTGATGTCTTCGACAAGATCCTCTTTGAAAGACCAAGCAACCATCTCCAAAACCATCTAAGAGTCGTTAAGTCCCAAGAGTAACAACCTCGAGAATAACTTGACTGCCACGGATCAAGCCAACACCTGAAAGCACACCCTAGGCTTGGAACTCACAAAAGCTCACCAAGGATGGAAAACTAAGCTCTATAGACTGTTCTTTTCAGCGTTTGCGTTTGCTTATAAGATGAAAATTTGTTATTTTTGTACAAGCCAAACGCTTTAACGTTTGATAGAAAATTTTTGTAGGTCTTACTAATTCTTCTCAAAGCTCTCAAAACTATTTTTTCTATAATTTTTTGATCCCTCGGATGTTCTTATCAAGGAGTTATAAATTTTCAGCTTATAAGCAAACACAAACACAAACGCTGAAAAACACTGCCCTAGTTGGCTCTCACACTTCTAGAATCAAAGATGAACAATGAAGTCTCTGACTAACACAGGAAACCCATTCAAAAGTTTAAATACTAACAAAACAAAAAAAACTAGTTGTTTCCTATACGGCCTCATCTGCATGTGTCCAACGGACCGTCCTCCACACAGTGCGAACTACTCGTTGGACTACGCCGAACTGTTCCAGCAAACGGCAGATCGGCCGGCACAAGCCCATCCAACGCAACACACATTGTTGGCGGATTGTCCGGCAGTACTTGACACGAACTAAAAAAATAGCCAAACTCTCTATCAAAAGGTTTGACACCAGACCATCACATTCATACCTGTCGGGCGGTCCAATAAGGTGTCCAGCGCACACAACGTATATAAGGAAACTCTTTAGGCATGTTTGGATGCCTAGGCGGCGAGGGCATGGCTCGCGTAAGCCTGACCCACGGGAAACGGCCGTGCGCCTCGTTTCTCCGCGCGCATAGCAAATACATTGCGTGTGCATGAGCCGGGCCTGGCTACGCGAGCACGCTGGGGCAACCAAACGAGCAGATGCACAGTCAACGGCATCCCGCGGGTCTGGCCAGCCTCAAGCGGGCAACCAAACACGCCCATTGTGAATCAGTTCGACAAGTTGGACCGTTCGCCAGATAATGCAGAGGAGGCAGGGCACTATCCCAACTCACTCTCTATAACACCTCTAAAGAGACACTCACACTCACCAGGTTTAGAGAAGAAGATGTGTGCTTCATGCTTTTGACTCGATCCGAGATGATACAATTGCTTCGAACCCCCTTAATAGTGCGACAAACAAATAAAAAAGCCCTAATTTTAGAATTAGCTCATCTCAACGCTCAAGCTAATCCGTAAACATATATCCTTAGCATTTTGCCTTGATGCCGTCTACAAATAACTCTAGAGTTCCAATATTACCATGAACACCCCATGGAGTCAAAGTATTGATAAACCGTCATCAATCACCAAAACAAATCTCCATAAAAATAAGGGGCCTAGATTCATCATAAAAGTGACAGGCCGACAGTTGTGGGAGTGTATAGGAGGAGGTGATGTCAATGGATGGGTAGAGGAGGCTAAGGGGAGGAGGTGGTGGGTGACGATAAGGGTAGGCCAAGAGATATGGTGGAGATGTAGAAGGGTGTGGGTCGCTTACATGTGAACCCTAGATGTTAGCAATAGGGTGAGGTGGAGAAGGCATCCACGTCACACACCACGGTGGCGAACTGTCTCAAGGGGTTGTATGCACTGTTATGCATAGTTTAGGACGCAAAATACATGGTTTTAGAGTTTGAGGGGAATGTAGACGAAGCTTAATAGAAGATGCAAAGTTGTAACATCTTGTCTTTTAATATCATCTTGCCAATTCATCTAGATTTTTACATGTATATAACTATCACTGGCTGAATATAGCACTTTCGAGTTAACCCTCTCTTGGATGAAGCAAAAAGACCGAAAAAACCCAAGAGAGGTGCCAGTTGCCACATATGGGCCGCTCCTAAGATAGGGACATGGGAGCTTTGAATCAAGCTGATTAGGAAAAGTAGACTCTTTCTTTTTCAAACAAGTTGGCCGTCAGCCATCTCTCTTCTTCTCTGTGAAGCTGTCAGCCTGTCACTGCCAACATCGACCTTTCCTGGACGGGTTTCAGCGTTTCCAGGCCGCGGCGGCAATAGTTAATTCGGAACGAGTAGTCCCGCACTCCCACTGGGACCGGCCTCTGGCCACTAGCACACTGTTGTTGGACTGCCAGTGCGAGGTGCGCGCTGGCCAAGGAGTCCAGAGCCTCCAGGCTGCAGCTTGGTCAAACCCCTCCATCTCCATCTCCATCTCCATCTCCATCATCTCCATGTCCATCCATTCAAACCAATTACGAACCAACCCACCTACTCATCCGTGCATTGATACATATACAAGTATATGTGAGCTGCTGTGCTGCGTGCCTGCCGGTGGTGTCACACTGTCACTCCATCTCCATCTCGCCGGCGAGCTCCCTCACTCCAGATGCGCCGTCGGTTAGCTCCTGCAGCCATCTGCTGCTGCTTCTTCTTCGCCCTGCTCCGCCTCCCTGCCTCCCGTGCCTTACCGCTATGCACCGACGCCAGTCAGTACCACTCACCTCTGAGCTCAACGCATCTTGCTACTCTACTCGTATGTGTATGCTCACTCTCCTCCTCCTCCTTGCTGTGCTAGGGGCCCCGGTGGCGCTCAACAAGACGCTCGCCTTCTGCGCCTACGCCGGCCCCACCTGCTGCGACGCCGCCGCCGACGCCGCCCTGCAGAAGCAGTTCGACGCCATGAACGTCTCCGACGCCGCCTGCGCTGCTGTCGTCAAGGCCATCCTCTGCGCGGTACGCTCTCCGTCTCGTCTCGTCTCTACTCGATTCTACACACAACAGCACGGCGGCCTTGTCTGATCTCCAGCCGATGCCGCCGTACTTACAACCGCCCGCCACGTGCTCGACGGTTTGCCTCACTGGATGATCCGTGGGCTTCAGTTAGATTTAGTGTTCGGTGTTCACTGCATGCTGCTGCTGGGACTATTGCTAGCTACACATATGTTACAAGATCTGACCTTTGTCTTGTGATGGTGATAATCAGCATAGTAAATACCGTGGAAATGTCAACATGTATGTACAGCTGCTGATTTTTTTCCTCTGTTTCTTTTTCCTTTTTTTTCAAATAATAACATGACATCCTTATCCTCAGGGATTCATATGTTGATTTTGTCTGTTTCTTGCATCACGTATTTGGTTTGCTATGAACTGAACCAAAGACTATGATTCTGGTAATATGAACAAATATGCTACTTATTATTTAAAAGATATGAACTTTTTATGCAATAAAAATGATATGAGCTTTGAATAAATACCATCTTATCAAGTAATTGAATCAACGATGCTCTGGTAAATTTACTTTGCTTGTCAATCTAACAAATTCTAACTAGTTTACACTTTCAGAAATGCAATCCATATTCTGCTGAGCTGTTCAATGCCGGGCCAAAGATCCGCACAGTTCCTTTCTTGTGCAACTCTACCTCTTCAGCGACCTCTGCTCAATCCAAGGACTCCACACAGGACTACTGCAAACTAGTATGGGAAACTTGCAAGAATGTGACAATATCAAACTCTCCCTTTCAACCTCCCCTGCAAGGCAGTGTAACACCTCCTAGTTCACCAACAAAGCTTACTGATGCCTGGCAGTCCGAAAAAGACTTCTGTACATCATTTGGCGGTGCACCTGATAACCAATCAGTGTGCTTCAGCGGGAACACAGTTTCATTTAACACCACCGAACCTTCACCTTCTCCTAAAGGGATATGCCTAGAGAGGATCGGTAACGGATCCTACCTTAACTTGGCTCCTCACCCTGATGGGTCCAATAGAATCTTCTTGGGCAGCCAAGCTGGGAAGATATGGTTGGCAACTGTCCCTGAGCAGGGATCTGGAGGTACCCTGCAATTCGATGAGACAAGTCCGTTTGTTGATCTGACTGACCAGGTGCATTACGATTCAGCGTTTGGACTCATGGGTATGGCGTTTCATCCAAATTTCGCAACCAATGGACGCTTCTTTGCTTCTTACAATTGCGATAGGACAAAGTCATCCAGCTGTTCTGGTAGGTGTTCTTGCAATTCTGATGTGGGATGTGATCCATCAAAGCTCGGCAATGAAAATGGTGCTCAGCCATGCCAGTATCAAGCTGTTGTGTCAGAATATTCTGCTAAAGGTTCCTCATCAAATGTGTCTGAGGTTTGCTCATTTGGATGCGCTCTTCCATTCATGTCTTGATATTCCCTGAACCTCATCCATTCACATTCTTCTTTCCACTTTTTGTTAGGTAACCTCTGCCGATCCAACTGAAGTTAAAAGGATTTTTACAATGGGTCTGCCTTATACATCTCAACATGGAGGTCAAGTATTTTTTGGGCCTACTGACGGGTACCTCTACTTCATGATGGGGGATGGTGGACAGAAAGGAGACCCTTTTAATTTCGCACAGAACAAAAAGTCACTTTTGGGAAAAATTATGAGGCTTGATATTGATAATACACCAGGTAACTCTTTGAATTCACTCAAACCGGGGCGGATACTATTTTTATTTCCTTTCCTTTCATTCCTTCAGTTTCCACGTCTGCATCTCCATATGTTCCTCACTTGCTCTTATTTTCAGTATTAAATGGTTTAATACTTGGGCACTCTTTATAAAGTTACTTGAAAGTTGCTTGTGTCGTTACTATAAAGCAACATGGTACTCCCAAGTCTTAACCACCACCTTTGGTGAGACTATTTCAACACATATCAGTTATGGGCCAACCGTATTAGGCAAACCCTGGGCACATTGTTTTCCTGTCTAAATAGTGGGGTTAGTCAAAGATGCTTGATGATGACTAGGAATCTTCTTTGGGAGCTCCACAATGGCAGCATTATCATTCATATTTACTAACTAGTATGTTATTTTGTATATGTTCATAGTTCATTGTAAAATCTTGCACACATTTTTCACTCAAAAATTTACTCCATGTAGTGTAAACTATACACCAACAAATTTTTTTTTGCAAGGCAAGTGCTTTTGTCGGAGACTTTGAGCTTCACTTCTCTTCATACAAACGGACAACTCAATTAGCAACATATGAGCATCATCATGTACTGGATTTCATCATGCTGGCCCTTATGCTTTCTAAACTTTTTTTTGGTCCTTTCAGGACAGAGTGAAATCACGAACCAGAGCTTATGGGGTAGCTATTCTATTCCAAAAGACAACCCATACTCTGATGATAGAGACCTAGAACCAGAAATTTGGGCATTGGGTCTTAGAAACCCTTGGAGATGCAGTTTTGATTCTGAGAGGCCTTCCTACTTCTACTGTGCAGATACTGGCCAGGTACCATTCCGAAATATTAAACAATTCATGCTTGTTTGCTAGCTACTAATTTTAAGAGTTCTTCATTAGTTCGGTACCCCTGTACTGTAGTAGTGTAGTGTACCACTTGTAGCCATCATTGATGAACTTGATTTACATATATCAATAACCTTTTTTATAGTTTCATCGGTGGGATCTAGGTTCATCACAAACATGTTATCTCTGAACTCGACAAGTATTTACAGTTGCAGATAAATACAGTAAAGACAGCATTAACATGTAGCAGTCTAGCAGACGCCAGTTAAAAATTCTTAGAAGTTTCATGTGCACCAGAATTTAACTATTCTTTCCCAACTTGCATTTTGTTTTTTAAAAAATTCAAGGCAAGCTTTGGTATTTCTTTTTTAGATAATGGAAACAAATTCCAACCTCTACTATACAGCCTCTTACATCCATACAGTATCTCGGTCAAAGACTGAACTACAAGCAAAATGCAGAATTATAAAATTCAAACATCACAAAGCCTATTATTAAATCTCCATCCATGGTTGCTGAAAAAGGTCATGGTCACCACCACCTCTAGGGAATGGCACGCTTTGAGGATTTCCTCCCCCTTTTTTTTGAACGCAAAGGGCAGAAGCTCTGCCATTCCATTCAAGAATGAGAGAATTGTACAATATATACACATGGAGACAGAGGAGGACAAAGGGAGAGAGAGAAGGAGGGAAGAGTAGGAACACGACCCAACCAAATGGTAGGACTCAACAGATGCACCCACCCCCCCCCCCCACCCCACCCCACCCTGACTGAATTTCGAGCCCGCACGATACGCTAACCGCCACCGCAACAGCCACACGGGATGCTCGACCATTCGTCTTTCGCCGCTGTTGTCGACCGCTTTGCGGGGCATGCAATGGTTGGCTAGCTGTCAGCCGCCACTATCGCACGGGATGCTTGGCCGAGACGCTAGAGAAGGACATCAGCTGTCGCCACCACACGGGATACTCGACCGAGACACCAGTTGTCACCGCTGCCAACCGCGCCACCGTCAAAGACTCCAGCAGGCTATCGCCGCCGTCACAGGATGCTTGGCTGAAACATGTACCGCCACCATAGCCGACTACGTTGTGAGGCATGCGATGATCAGCCCAATCATCAGCTGCCACCGCCGCACAAGATGCTCGGTGAGACGTCAGAAGAGAGCGTGAGATGCTTGACCGAGACGTAGGCTGCCACCGCGCCACAGGGCACGCGATGTTTGATGAGGACTTCAACCGTCACCACCGTGCGGGATGCAAGGTGGAGACGCTGGCTACCATTGCCGCGCAGGATGCTGGCCACCACCAACCTCTGCTGCCGACCTGTCCCTCGGCAGGAAGCCACTATCTGCCCTGCCCAGCTACTCTTTTGTTGACGCCATGGACCCTGAGGCTGCGCCGGTGAACCGAGCAGGACAATCCGTGACTAAGGGATGGACATGGGATGCTGCTGCTGGCCGTCATGGGGGAGGGTAGAGGCCGAGCAGGGCCCACCACGATAGAGGAAAGGGATGTGGGATGCTGCTGCCACAGGCCAGCCTGCCAAGGGGGAGGACGGGTCGCCGCCGCTGCTGAGAAGAGACACGGGACGCTGTTGTAGTTGGCCACCGGGGGGGAGCGGGACACCACCGTTATAGGTGGACGGGTTGAGGCCGAGCAGGGCACGCCGCGATGCAGAAAGGGACGCGGGATGCTGCTGCCTGCCACTGAGGGACGCCGCCGCTACAGGGGAGCGGGGGATGTCACCGCTGCACGTTGTCATGGGGGAGGATGGGACGCCGCCACTGCTGAAGGGAAAGGAGGACGCCACCGCTATAGGCTACCGAGAGGGAAGACGATGACGCTGCTGCAGTCTGCCGCGGAGAGGGACGAACGACGCTACTGCAGAGGGAGTGGGACGCTAACACTGCTTCAACTGGCGTTCCAGCCATCGCCATCACCGGATCTAGAAGGACGATGGCAGTGCTGTAGCTTGCCATTGAGAAGAATGGACATCACAACTATAGGGGGAGGGGGATGATGATGCCACTTCAACCAGCCCGCCACCATCGCCGGATTTGGCGACACAACCGCCGCCGCCGGATCCGGCCAGATCTGAGTCCACGGCAGTTCCTACTGGAAGAGGAAGAGGAAGATGAGTGGAGGAAGAGGGAGAGGGAGGAAGAGGGGCCCGCCGCTGCCGTCGCATCAGCAACGATAGCGGCAGGGAGGGACGCCTATGGAGGAGTTGAGGCGGCGGGGCTAGGTCGCCCCCTAAGTTGCCCGAGAGTAGCGGCTCAGGGGTTAGGGTAATTCGTTTTGAGGAATTGCGAATTTCTCCCTTTCATCCTCCTTTTGAAGTAATCCTAATGACGCAACCAGTAGGCTAGGCTCATCTGAAAATGACCTGTATAATAGAAGTATCTTTGCATTTGTCAAAAAGCTTTGGTATTTCTAAGATAACCAAAACTTGGTTTCATCTAGTTACTAGTTTATAAAGACTTGTGAGTTATAAGTGCAATATGTGTAAACTCTATATCATTTGCTTTGCTCAAAAACTATATATCATCTGTATTGACCTTAACCCTGTAGGATCAATATGAAGAAGTGGATTTGATCTCCAAGGGTGGAAACTATGGATGGCGTGTGTACGAGGGTCCACTTATTTACCATCCACCATGGACACCTGGGGGAAACACATCACTTAGCTCCATAAACGCCATCCCTCCTATCATGGGATACAACCATTCTGATATCAATAAGAACATTGGGTCTGCAGCCATCATGGGTGGTTATGTCTACCGAGGATCTACCGATCCCTGCTTGTATGGAAGGTATTATCATTGTTGAAGTAAATCTAGAATTGATTTGGAACACAAAGGTGGCCTTTAATTGCTTTTTGTTCAGCAAACTTCTTGAAGTTGAATTCTCAAGATGTACCTATTAATGTGCTTTCAGGTATTTGTATGCTGACCTGTATGCTTCGGCCATGTGGACCGGCACAGAGACTCCAGAGAGCAGTGGGAACTACACCTCCACTCTGATTCCCTTTAGCTGCTCCAAGAACTCTCCTATACCCTGTGAAACTGCTGCTGGGAGCCCTCTTCCTTCTCTTGGCTATATATATTCTTTTGGTGTGGACAACAGTAAGGACGTCTACGTTTTGACAAGCAAAGGCGTCTACCGGGTTGTCCGGCCCAGCCTCTGCAGCTATACCTGTCCAACAGAGAAACCTGCGACGAACAATGGGACGACACCCCCCGGTCCTTCATCGAAGGCGTCAGCAACAGTAATGGGCAAGCATATGGGGGCGCTTTTGCTGTCTGTCATTATGTTTTGGGCTTTTGTAAGATAGGATCCTACTGCGTACGTACATCATGGCTTCGTATGATCAATCCTGCTACGTCAGTATGTATTAGCTGTACAGTACTGAACCCGGAGATTATTTAGAGGGGAAATAAGACTTGTGCAGTTAGGATATATGAATCAGGGTGCATGGCATCTGAGGATTAGATCCTGATGTCCTGCACGGCTGCACCTCGCTGTCCTTTTCGTTGTGCAACAGCCTCAGTATCTTACTCTTTTTTTTAGAACTAAGTGTCTTTGACTCTTAATGATGAACAAATATACATATGTACATAATTCAAGGCCGGCTCGGTTTGGCCTGGTTGGTCTAGTTCACTATATGAAGTGAACCAGGCCTAAGGGCATCTCCACCAATATGCTCAAGCTCCATGCCTATCACTGTAGCAAGGGCATAGAATAGGAAAAGTAGAGTATAGGAATAGTGATGGAACAGTTGTTGAGAAGGTGAATAGAGATGGAGCAGCCCCATTTGGTGAGGTGGCACGTAAATAGGGATGGGGCAAATTTGAAATGGGGGCAACGGTGGAGAAGCCCTAACAAGCTAGGGTCATGGTCCAAACCCGATTTGTATAGTAACTAGATTAGTCCGGTTACAAATGGGCTAACCCATTTTAGCCAAAAAATAATTATATTTAATAATATGCATTATAAATTGAAGAAATGAATTATATATATCATAAGGAAATATATATATATATATATATATATATATATATATAAAATTAAATATGTAAGCTACAATATTGGGTTAAACTGAATCGGGCCAGGCCTAGTGGACCATGGTCTTGGCTCAAATCTGGTTCGGTGAACCGAATCGGGCCGACCTAGCCTGATGAATAGTGCGAGCCACCCAGGTTCATCCCACTGGACCTAGCCCATTTGGCCACCTCTAATACATATGTAAATATTTTTTTAGGATTACAGTGATCCGACGATTCGATCACACATAACACACTAAGACCTAGATTTTTATTATCCCCTGGGGAATTGAACACTTGGTGAGCTTCACAACTTAGCACTTTACCACCTGCCCATGCCAAGAGAAAGAGATAAAAATGGAAACTTTATTGGTTCATGTATTATTGTCCATTTATTAATTGGTCACATATGGTGACATGTGACAGCTTATTGGAGTACTAGTCACCAGCTGAAGGTGCATGAAGAAGCTTGGGATCAGTAGCAGGCGCCACTGGTGGGGATGTCACAGTAGCTGGGGTACATGTTGCACATGGAGGGGAGGTTCTTGGCGACCTGCCTCACTATGCCCAGCTGACCCAGCTCCGGCGAGCCGAAGAAGCTGCCGCGGACGTCCCGGAACGCCCTGCACACGGCCTTGCACCGGAAGTGCGGCGCGATCTGCGATAGCTGCTGGCAGCACTGGTTCCGCAGCGCCTGGCAGCTGCTCGCCCCCCACTTCCACGGCCAGCCGGCCGACGCCGCGCAGTGCTGCTGCTGCCTCAGGTACTCCCTGCACGACGGCATCTGCATCTGCTCCTCCTCGCACCGCTCGTAGCTGCCGTCCTCGCATCGCTCCGAGGCGACGCTCGCCGTCGCAGCCAGTGCGAGGAGCGCAAGGAGGAAGAAGGCCTTCATGCTGCTTGCTTTGCCTTGCTGTGTGTCACTCAACTCAATGTTTATGTGCCTGTGGTGAGGATGAAGATGAAGGCATCATTTCGGCTCTATTTATAGGTGAGATTCTGCACTTGTGCGTTGCTTTTCATTGCCTATTTGTTTTCAGTAGGTGCATTTGCAATTGCATGTGTGTTGCTCATGTCTACATGTGTGTTTTCCTTTCAGTGTTGTCTACATATGCGCTTTCTGAACTAAGCTAGCACTTTAGGCCACTTTGCAGGTGTAAGTTGTTAGGATAGATTGATGTTGAGTGTACTGGATGATCTGCTCCTTCCACAAGATAGATCAAACCTCTTGCACTTTCGGTGCTGTCTTGTGCTGACGATCATGCGGTGATTCAAGCATGAAATGCTTTTGAGTTCATTCCTTTGCGAAACTGAACTTGGAGTGTTGTGTGCAGGTTGTTAAGCTAGGTGGATCCATTCATTATGTTACTTGTACCGATCTTTTTAGAGAGGGTCTTTTACAACCTAGCTAGTGCTGGTGTGTGGTTCTGGTTGAAGCATACAATAAGGGCTCTTATACGATATATTAAACCAACATATGCATATGACAACAAGCACACGCGAGTGCACGACCCAGTCCACCATCCGCCGTCACCTACCGTATCGCGCCAGCCCCGTGCGAGTCTGAATGAATTTCAAGCGAAATTTGATGCGTCGAGGATGTGAATCTATGCAACAGATTCGCTTCAGTAATTCCTTCGCGAAGGAATTTCTCTCCTCATTCTCTCCAGGAAGGGATTCTCCTTCCTTTCTCTATATCATTCCCTTCGAACGATGTGTTAGAGATGATGTGAAATAAAGAAAATATGGATGAGGAAAGGAATGGGGAAGGGAACGAAACGAAGGAAAATTGGTTGGAAATGCTCTAAGTCTTCTGGCCACAGCTTGTCAAATAAGACATTAGATGGGGTTGGCACATCAAAAACTCCACGATTACTTGAGATGAGATCAGTAGATGAAATAATTTATCTTACTCTTTTGCCCCTATATAAAATATACTACCTAGTATAAATTACTATTTCATCCTCGCATATATTATACTACCAAGACCAATCATGTGTAGTATAAAGAAATTCTAACCGATCTAAACCATTGAAAAGAGAAGAATGGATGGCTCATATTGACTTTAATATACCGTAAAGAAGCCCTGTAATTGATGTATGTTTGTTCTAGATTTTCATTCTTTAAATGCAAAAAAACTGCATTTGCGCTGTTGCGAAAAAAGGTTGTTAGAATGTACTATTAGCTTTTTGTCAGGGTTTTAGATTATGCCCCTAGTGTTGAGCATCCCTGAGTGACTCTAAGCACGCGTTTAGCGAGGGCCGGTCATCTGTGGTTGCTTGGCCGCGGATGAGAGCTACGGCCCGGGCTCAACAGCCCTACCCGAACGGCCTCGCTGCTCGGGCGCCTCCCCAAGTAGTCCCCTGCTCGGACGAATACATGGCGGGAGGTCACGTGCACCCATTTTCCTGCGTAGCGGACCGGTCCAAAGGTGCAGAAGTCAAAAGCGACTGTCACGTCTGCCCTATCTGCACTGTTCCAACGTCACAGCATGGGGAGTGGCATGGTTTACTATCATGCCTTATGCGCTACAGTGGCGCAGCGTCCCACGGTCCATCGCGTATGCCCGGCATACAATCGATTGTAGTTGTCCTCGGTGCAGGTATAAATAGGAGCTCGCGGCTGTCAATTCAAACAGACACGCGGAAAACAACATGCAACAAAGAAAAGAGGACATAAAGACCGCGGCTATCAACGAGTAGATCCCGCGAACATCCATAGTTGGAAATACAACTTGTGCTTGATCAAGGAGTGCCCGATCCGCCTGTGACTCCGCCGCTCACCCCTTGTACACATCCTCTTCCGCTATTAAGCAAGACTAGACGTAGGGCTGTTATCCTGCAGTGGGAGGCCCAAACCAGGGTAAAAAACCACCGCGTCGTCACCTCCCTTCGCTCGTTTGACATGCCTTAGGAAGCCTAACGCATTCCCGAAGTCCTCGCCTGGCGTGGAAAGGGGCCCGTTGATCTTCAATTCAACAAGTAAGCTCGGCACCTAGGAGCCCGAACTCTCAACCGCCGACAACGTGGATTAGGGGACACCGGCAAGTCTCCGAGAATTACGGTAAAAAGAAAACATGTCTATTGTGGTTTGCTTCTCCTTCTCATTTACTCCATGCCATCTCATATGAGTTGATTGTGTTATTTACATTCTATGTCATGTATTGATTGCTAGTGTCATAATTCTTGTATTGATCTTGTTAATTTAGACCTCCTAGTATCTAGATTGTGCTAAATTATGTATTTAGACTATCTAGTGTATTTGGCTTGCTCTCACTTTAGGATTGCTATCATCTAGATATCTTACATGTTCAAAGACTTAACCTCTTTAGCTTCCATATTTAATTAGATTTTGGACATAAGTGTAAAAATTGAATATAAACTAAAATTTTAAAAAATCCAATTCATTGCCCTCTTGGACATCCAGTTCCTTTAACCTAGATAGCAGCGGATCTAGGATTTAAAAGCTAGGGGTTCACACTTACGTGAAAAAAACGATGTTATACAAAAGTACCATGATCTTCCAAAAATTTTGTCTATGGACATAAAATTTTATAAAATTTTAACATAAATAGTTCAAATTAAGTCTTCATATAGAGTCTTAAATGACAAGAATATTACATAATATGTAATAAACAATAAATTGCACAGTCTAGTGTACTATTATGTTTGCAATTCATATTGGTTGTCCTCTAGATGTTGTGGCTTTATGCAAATTATTAGTGTTCACAAATTAACAATTAACAAATCCTATAAAAGCAAAATCACAATCCTCACATATCATACTATTTAGTACAGTCCTCACAAACCAGAGATTGAGAGAGGTTCAAAGGCAGAGAAGAGAGTGCAGCACTAAATAGTGCATTGAGCACATACTGTGTCGGTGTGACCAATGATCGTGGTCCTAGATCCTTGGTTCATGATGTGGCACCGTGTAGCCACCATACACGGTGTCAAGTTGCCGATGTCGGTCGTTGCCTCGCTCCAGCCCCCACTAGCTACCCTTCCCTCCAATCCTCACGGCTAGCCTCGTTGTTCGCCTATGCCTTAGCCCTGATACTTAAGCCCCTGACGCCCAATACACCGCACCGGCACGCCCGCACCACCGCAATGCCACATAGCCTCAACCAGTCTCCACCACCCGGTGTGCCCACAGAGTCCTCCATGGGTCTTCCGTGGGCCATGGCGGCGTGTCCTCTCGTCGAGCCATCGAGCAGAGCATCAACATCGGGTGTGAGGCAGCGGGGAAATTGGAGATTAGGGTTTACTACTTGCTGGATTGTGATTAGGGTGTAGGCTAGTGATAGCCTAGTGTGCTGAGTAGGGGAGTGCTCCTGTAGAATTATTGGGCCAGTGGGGACTAAGTACGAGAGAAGAATTGATCCATTAGTTTGCTACGAAATTCTTAGATTTGGGCTTATAAATCGATTGTGAAACTATGCGAAAATGGGCTATGTCTCAACACTAGACCTAATACTACATAGGTGAGGGCATTTTGTTTCTAAAATTTCGTCCCCATTGGATTAGCCCATGCTTGGTATATCATATAACAATCTCCATGATACTCCATAGTACTACGATATTTGTTTTGTATTGGGCACCCCATTGGAACAAACTCATGATACTCCATAGTATAATATGATATTTGTTTTAAGTTTTGTAACTGCTCCTTACTTATTTCCTGTGTGCTTTGTAGGGGTGAAAACAGGACAGGAAATATCCGCCCGATTCGATCCCAAATCCGTCTAAAACCCAACCTGCATCCTGAATACAGCTATCCAGCTGGATCCGGATAGCCTGGTGTGCTGAGTAGGGGAGTGCTCGGGTAGAATTATTGGGCCAGTGGGGACTAAGTACGAGAAAAGAATTGATCCATTAGTTTGCTACGAAATTCTTAGATTTGGGCCTATAAATCGATTGTGAAACTATGCGAAAATGGGCTATGTCTCAACACTAGACCTAATACTACATAGGTGAGGGCATTTTGTTTCTAAAATTTCTCCCCCATTGGATTAGCCCATGCTTGGTATATCACATAACAAGCTCCATGATACTCCATAGTACTACGATATTTGTTTTGTATTGGGCACCCCATTGGAACAAACTCATGATACTCCATAGTATAATATGATATTTGTTTTAAGTTTTGTAACTTTCTCCTTACTTATTTCCTGTGTGCTTCGTAGGGGTGAAAACAAGACAAGAAATATCCGCCCTATCCGATCCCAAATCCGTCTAAAACCCAACCCGTATCCCGAATACAACTATCTAGCCAGATCCGGATCCGGATACGGATCCGGATTCGGAGTCTCTGGTATCTAGCGGATACAGGATCGAATCCGGATATCGGGCACTTTTAAATACGGATATCCGATTGTCTTAGCAGGCCTGCCCAACCCCCATTCAATTCCCATAATCCCACCGTCCCCGATTCCTCGTTCGGTCGCCCCTACCGATCCAAGCGTCTAGCCAAAAGGCAAAAGCCTCCATGGCTCCACCTCGAAACCCTATCTCTCGGCTGCTCCTCCACTCCTACTCCCGCCCACACCACCACGCCACCACCCAGCCACACCACCACGCAACCACCCGGTCGTTACGCCACCACGCCGCGTCCTAGCCACCGCCCGGTCGCTGCACCACCACGACGCCACCAGGTTGTCAAGCCACCACACTGCCACCCAGCCGCCGCGGGGCATCCACCCAGCGGCCAGGCCGCCATGCCGCTAGACACACATAGTGCCTCTACCCAGCCGCCGGGCCGCCACCCAGCTGTCGCGCCTCCACCCGTATGGTCGTGATAAGTTGTACTCGATCATGGCTCTCAGTAGTTGTCTCCTTTGTACTTAACAGTAGTTTATCTAGTGAATTTCTTCCAGACTTTTAGTAATCATAGATGGAGTTGGGAAGTGGAAGTGCAAATGCTAGTGTAAATGTGGGTGTGGTTGCATCATCATCCGGAACAGATGTCAATGCTATTGTTGATGCACTACTTGAACCACTAAGTGAAGGGGCAATGACGATAGGTCATGACAATGGCAGGGGTACACAAAACACAGATGGCAATGCTGCTGCTGAGGTAGAAGACATTGGAGACTCGGGCAGTGATGCGCCAGACCGGAAAAGACAGAAAAAGTCCACATCAGAAGTATGGAATCACTACACCAGGTCAAAGGTAAAGGTTACAGAGAAAGAAAATAAGATTGTACAATCCTGGGCAAATTGTAACTTATGTCGTTACAAGGCCAGATGTGACAGCAACAATGGTACAAAGGTTTTTTGGAACCATCTAAAGAACAAGCACGCCATAAAGAATGGTTAGCTGCTGGCCTGCTGCTCAATGTAGAAAAGAATGAAGAAGATGATAGTAGTGTTATTGAAACATACAAGTATGATCAAGAAGCTAGCTTAAGAAAATTTTATTTGGCAATTATCATGCATGATGGCTACCCATTTAATATTATGGAGCATGAATATTTTGTTAAGTTCATCAAATCCATAAGGTTAACCTTTCCGATCAAGAGTCGTATCACAGTTAGGAAAGAACTTATGGAAATATTTACATCTGAGAAGTCAGAATTGTATAAGTATTTTACATCTGTTCAATGCCGCTTTAGGACAACTATGGACACGTGGACATCAAATCAGAACAAAGGATATATTTGTGTCACTGTGCATTGGATTGATGATACGTGGAGTATTCAAAAGAGAATTATCAAGTTTATGCATGTAGAAGGGCGACATACTGGTTCTAACTTGTCTAATGCATTCATTGCTAGTATTATTAGATGGAATATTGAGAAGAAGTTGTTCTTTCTAACTTTGGACAATGCATCAACAAATGAAATATGTGTTAATGATGTCATTAACAATCTGAGTGGTAAAGTTCCCCTAATATGTGATGGTGTGTTCTTTTCATGTGAGATGTGGTAATTAAGCACATATTGAATCTTGCTGCTAGAGATGGTTTGCAGCAAATTGCTTCTGCGGTTCAAAACATTCGTTCTTTTGTACTAGCCGTGAAGAGGTCACCATTGCAATGGAAAGAGTTTCAAAAGTGTGCATCTGAATGTAACTTGGATAGAATAAAGGTCTCTCATTAGATGTTGCCACAAGGTGGAATTCCACCTATTTCATGATTAGGGATGTTTTATATTATAAGGAGGCTTTTGAGAGGCTATTATGGTTGGATGGCAACAGATATGAGAGGATTGCACCATTAGATGAAGAATGGAACAATGCACTAACTCTATGCAGATGCTTGAAGAAATTCCATGATGTCACTAAGTTATTATCAGGTACTTTGTGAAAGGACCGGGATGTCGCCTAGAGCAGGGTGAATAGGCGTTATAAAAATTTAATCAGAGTTAGGTGGAAAATACTTCACCAGACAATATCGGATAGTCCGATGCAGACTATATGAGACAATCCGATATAGAACTTCGGACAGTCCGATGTGGAACAGCACTTGACTGTTGATTTTAAATCTGGGCACTTTCTCTTTCAAACCAAGATGGTTCCCTGCACCAAATATGTGAAGAGATACTAGTAGCACAGGAAAAACACAAGGATCTTGTCGGGACCCCCCTGGCGGAGGTGGGTCCCACCTGTGCTAGTCCCTGGATCAGTAGTTAGCACACACAGATAACAGAACTTGGATCACAACCATGACGATTAATTTTACATATTACATATTACATTAGAGTCGCCCAGCGGCGTGGTTACAAAAGTCTGGCTCGATGGCCTTACAAAAGCGAAAGTTTAACTTTTACAACTACAACTCCAAAAGTAGAAAACCAAAACAATCCTCACAGGCAAAGCTAGAGGAACGCAGCCCTAGATGTCGGTATACTCCTCGTCCTGGACTTTGTCGGTGAAGATGTAAGCCTCGGGGTCTCCATCTTCTGGATCGCATTGGTACTCCACACCTGCGCGTTGGATTGCGCAGCCCCGCGGTAAAACGCGAGGGTGATTATTGGTGCAAATACTCACAAGTCAATTGACATATGAACATGCAAGGCTTAGACAAGGGAAGGGTAGGGCTTAGTTGCGAAAAGCCAGTTTTGAAATAGTTTGCCTAAGGTTTTTAAGGCAATTTAGGAAAGAAGTAGGGTAATCAGTTCAATTGATAAAACATTTAAATTATCCGGCCCCAGTTGGCTCATGCCCAAAGGCTGACTCACGATGCAAATCGTGGTTTTTATCCAAAACATTTTCCTTATGGGTAATCCACCGAAGGACCATTAACTCTCGACGGCTAACCACCATATGCATAATTCCACACGTCGGCTAAACCACCGAAGATCATTTCCTCACGGCTAACCTACGTAGGCTCTCAAAACAAAACACGGCACCTACCGGTTTTCTTCTTTAAAACTCTGAGAAAGAGAGGGAAGAAAACTACCATTGTGGTAGGGCCACCGTCGTCCGCCCTTAACCGTGGGCATGGCTTTCTAGAAAGTTGTACACTCTGCAGAGGTCGCACGCTTTACCCATGAGAGGTGGTTTTTTCTAGGAATCACCCAAAGGAAAATGATCACCACAAGGCCTTTGACAATCTCGCTCCTAACTTGGCATCCCCTCTAAGGTTTCCACCGCAGCGCTGGTATCTCCAGTTGGCTGAAGCCCCTCTTGAGCCTAGTAGGTGGGCGAATGCTTCGTGCTTACTCCACCACACAGGATGTCCAAATTAAGAGTTCGAAGGCTACTCAGCTAGGGCCCGCCCATAGAAGTACTCATGGTCGCACTGTTGTACTTAGTCTTGACAACCACAAGGTCGCGGTCCTTAGGGACCGGGATGGTTCCCACACTGGACCCAATCAGGTTTTGCAAACACTTTTATAAACCCCCAGGTGGCATACCCGCCACCTGGCACTAACAGTTTTCCCACAATAGCACCCTGCTACTGCTAATCAAACAAGCACTTTGCAAACAGAGAGATACTTTTGAATTAAAACAGATATTAAACTAGGGGTGATTTTACTCATCCTGTGGTAGTCAACTAATAATGATTAGTAGCATGACTAAGCAAGATTAATTGAGCTAACCAAGGGTTGGTAGGTAATTACGAATTAATTAGCCTAGGGTTATCGAAGGTCAGGATTAAAGACATAATTAGAGTGTATTAGGTAGCTAAACTCCTACCAGATTGACAGTGTTTAATTTTAACGTAGCCGTGCATTTTTAATAAACTTCTAATAAAGCATTTGTAAAATTAGGGATCAATATGATCGAAGGGAATTATGGGAAATGTCAACAGTGACTTGCCTTGGTTGAAGTTGTATTCCTGTCCGGCTTGATCGTCGTGTTCGGGCACGGATCCGGTCGAGACTAACGATGAAAAACAACACACTTTTAAACAACGAATAAAATAAAATTATGCACCCAGAAATGAATGCATATGGATGAATATGATAAAACCATGCTTTCATATTTTTTTTTGAGATTTTGGAAATTGATTTTATTTTAAAATGGCATACTTCATTAAAAATGATTAGATAAATCATTTTCTATGGAATTAGAAATTTAGAAAATAAATTAAACATAAGATAAATAATTTAATATTTCTATCTTATTAAAATATTTCAAAAACCTAAATTCCATTTTAAGTAGACATAAGTAATTATCATAGTATTTAAATGTATAATTTTATATTTTAAAAATCATAAAAAGCATATTATTATTCAATAAATCATGCAAATGATATTTTTAAATTGAAGTTCACTTTTTATGAATTTTAGAAATTTATTGATTCTGGATTTATATTTTTAAAGATATAAAATTTACAAGTTTTCTATCCTAAATTAATTAGAAAAGGAGAGAGGGAGCTAGGTGGTAGTCGGCTCGGCTTAGCCTAGCAGGCGGGGCGGTGACCGACCACGCGTGGGTGGCTATTTGTTACCAACCAGTGGCATGTGACACGCTGCCCGCACGTGGCTTTTGTGTGTGTGGCGTCTTGTGAGGCGGAAGCCTTGACCTGCCGGTGGCTGGCCTAAGCGCCTTGCGGCGAAGAGCTTGAGGTGGAAGACGGCCGACAAGCATGGCGACCAGCGGTGCGGCAGGCGGCGTGGTGGGCCGGTCGCGCGTGGTAAGGTGTGGGGAAGGGACTACCGGCGGGACCTACTATCACCGCTTCGGGCCGGCCGACAAAGTGGGCCTCACTGTCGGTGACTTGAAGGAAGAAGCGAAGCGGCTCGGCGGTGGATCCGGGGGGCGGCGGCGGCCATGGTGAGGAGGGGGAAGGATAGAGGAAGGAAGAGGAGGCTCGAGGTGGGGTTGACCGGCCGTGAGCGGCGGCGACGAGCTCAGCTGCGGACCGAGAAGAAGAAGCGGCGGTGCTCGTCGCCCGACGATTAACAACGAGATGAGGAAGGCAGCGGGGTCGGCGAGGAAGAGGGAGGCGCGGGGGAGCTCGGGGCGACGATGGCTCGAGGTGGTGAAGCCGGGAGCTAGCGGTTACCTGGTCGAGACGAGAGAGAGGCGCGTCACCGCCGGCCCCATGAGGAGGAGGGCACGATCATGAGGAAGGGCTCCAAGGGGGCTAGAGGCGCTGAGGAAGCAAGGGAAGGGGAACTTTCCGATGAAGGGGGATTCGATGGCGTCCGGGCGGCGGCTCCAATGAGGGCTGGCAATTCAGCAAGCAATGCCGCCGAGAGGAATGGAGCAGAGGGGGCGAGAGGAAGGAGGTGGCGAAGGGAATTGGCTGGGGAGGGGTTCTGCTGGCGGGTGGAGGGAGAGAGGCGGTGAGAGTGAGAGGGGGTGTGGCTGTGTGAGAATGAAGCAAGGGAGGTGATTAGATAGACTTTTGGGGAAGGGCTAATTAAGGAAAGTGCCAAAAGGGAAAGGGCAAAAGGGGAATTTCTAATTAGGGAAAAAGAGTGAATTAGGGCTAGGTCTAATTTTAAAATAGATTTATGCTAATTCTAATTAATTTAATTTTGATGCTAAATTTTATTTAATTTGAGTTTGAACTTGGCTAGCTTATATTTCAAAATGAAATTATTATAAGTTGCTAAAATAAGTTCTTAGGAGTTAAACATCTTGGACTTAAGTATTTTAAAAGCTAAACCCTTAATTAGGTTTTTAGGAAAATGAAATACGGTAACATGCACATTTTCAAAAATAATTTTTTTATTTTGATGATTTTCTTTTTGCAATGCTCAATCTCATGCAATGATAATGCAAATTTTAAATTTTTGAAAATGGGGATGTTACAGATCTAAAACAAAGATTTACAATAAAGTAGATCTGAATCAAAATGCAAAATATAGAGAAGAGACAAAAGAGACGCAATCAATTTTTTCTGAAGTTCAGATTCTTGAGGGATCCTACGTCTTGGTTGAGGTAAGCTCGGTTCCACTTGAGCCCAGGTTTCTCTCAACCCTTTTCCTTACCAAGTCCGCACAAAACTCCCTTGGATTACTCCGTGGTTCCTTCCCTTTCGGAGGCGGAGATCGGCCTTTACAAACTTCAACGGCGCACCACACCAAGCTCTGGTGGCTCGTGGTAGACTCCTAACGGTCTAGGAGCCTTCAAACTCCAAGAGTAATAGATTGGCGGAGTGTGAGCTTGAAGACAACCCAAGTGCTCAAAGTTGAAGCCTAGACGTTGGTGCACTCGGATCTTCACCTCTCAATCCTTCCCTCTTGATTTTGCCAAGGAATTAAAGGGGAGTGGTTGGAGGCTTTGAATGCAAGAGAGTGGAGCAAGAGTTAGGGATAGTGGCAGCTGGTAGGTGGAGTAAATGATGTGCGTAACCCTAGCTCGGACTAGGTGAAGGGGTATATATAGGTCTGGGTGAAAATGTGTCTATTAGGTTCAAAATGTGTAGTATCGAACAGTCCGATGTCAAGTATCGGATAGTCTGAACAGAATGATAAATTGGGACAGAGAACCCAAAATTCTGGAAGTTCGGACAGTCTGATTTGCACAATATCGGACAGTTCGATACAAACATCGGACAGTCCGATCAGGAAATTAATTTCAGACAGAGAACCCCAAACTCTGAAAAATCGAACAGTCTGTACTAGGTTATATCGGACAGTCCGATACAGAACATCGGATAGTCCGAACAAAAATAATTTCCAGATAGAGAACCCTAAACTCGGAAAAATCGAATAGTCTGGACTAGATTATATCGTACAGTCCGATACAGAACATCGGACAGTCTGAACAAAAATCATTTCCAGACAGAGAACTCTACACTCTGAAAAATCGGACAGTCTAGACTAGGTTATATCAGACAGTCCGATATCCAAAATTGTGGACTAAAATGTGGTGAATGTGAGACTTGTCCTACGCACTAAGATTCATCTATTGAGCACCTTGGGGTCTAAAAGTCACATTTCGTCGCATCCCTCTTTATAGTACAGCTATCCTTAGAATTAATAAAAGTAAAATAATTATAAGTCTTCGGAAAACACCCGCATAACCGATTAGCTTGATTGTGGGGTCCGCATCCTTCACATTTGCTCCTTTTAGACTAAAACCTAAATAAACTCTTGACAAAGTCATTAGTCCCTTTATTTGATTGTCATTAATCACCAAAATAATTAGGGGCCTAGATGCACTTTCACTTTGTATCAACAGCAAATTTGTTCTATCAAAATTTTTGTGAGATTAAGTTGTTGATTAATGGTTGGTGTGGTAGTGCTGATATTACTATTAGTTCAATGGGTAAGACCATGAAAGTAAAGTTTGAAAAGTATTGGAAGAAGTCTAACATGGCACTAGCTGTGGACTCTATTCTTGATCCTAGGTATAAGAAAAAAATTGTGGAATATTTTTTCAGCAAGATATATGGTTCTGCACTGTATGCACATGAACTTGCTATTTTCAACAAGGTTTTAAGGCAGCTATATGAAACATATGCTTCTACACCTAGGGTGGGTTCTTTTGAGCTTATCTTATCTACTTATTTACTGTAGCTCGTCACTTCGGAAATTTTTTGAGGTAGACTCGAGAGCCGGTTGGCCTTCAATTTTGGGATTTAGAGAGCTTATAGACACACCTACAAGATAAAAAAAAAAAGACTCAAAAAGTAATAAAAAAGTGAGATAAGTCAAATAAGACACAAGATAAGTAGGATAAGCTGACTTATCCTACTTATCTTGTGTCTTATTTGACTTATCCTACATTTTTATTACTTTTTGAGTCGGTTTTTTTTATTAAGCAGGCATGTCTATAAGCTCTCTAAATCCCAAAATTGAAGGCCAACCGGCTCTCGAGGCTATCTCAAAAAATTCTCGAAGTGATGAGCTACAGTAAATAAGTAGATAAGATAAGCTCAAAAGAACCCCCACCTAGTGTTTGGAATAGTCCTGCTTGTACTGGGATAGCTACTGAGAGCCAAGAGCTTGATGATGACAATGATGATGAACTGCAAAAATTCTTATATGAAAGCTATGGGCCTGATCAAGCGAAAGTAGCTCAGTTGGATAAGTACATGGTAGACCCACCGCTGAAGCTTGGTAAAACTAATTAATTTGATATCTTGGCTTGGTGGAAAAATCAACAAATTGCATATCCTATTCTCTCAAGGCTTGCACGTGATGTTTTGGCAATGCAAGTATCAACCGTGGCTTCAGAATCAACATTTATTGCTGGTGGTCGTATCGTTGATCCATTTCGTAGCCGTCTTGATTCAGAGATGGTAGAAGCATTGGTATGTACTAAAAATTGGATAGCTTCATCTAGCAAATATGATAAATAGTTTGTCATTTTGTGGTATCATTGAACATAGAGTATTATCTACTCAATGTCTGACTAATGTAATTTATTCTACAATTTTCAAGTTCCATAAATAAGATTGCGTCTATCGTTAGAGATCTAGATGTTGTAGAGAACCTTGTTGTTAATTTAACCATGATGTAGGTATATACAATTTGTATCTAGCATTCGCATATCTTGATTTCAGATTTTTAATTGCCATTATAATTTGTAGAATGGAGGACCAGAAGCTAGCGAAGAGGAGTTGTAGTTCTTTGGCTATGTTGCAGAAGTTAGCGAAGAGGAGCTGTAGTTCTTTAGCTATGTTGCACAAGTTAACGAAGAAGTGCTACTGAATGGGCTGAATTGAAAGTGTGTGATGAATTTGGCTTTGCTTTGCTATTGAACTAAATGTTGTACGTATGAGATGTACTAAATGCTGCTACTGAACCTGTCACTTTAGTTCTTTGATAGTGGAATGTACTAAACTTTGCTTTGCTATTGAACTTTGGGTTGTATTAAACTTTGCTGAAACTTGAGCTTTTGTTGAAGTTAGTGTTAGTTTTGAATGGAAATATAGACCAGACGCTATTCATATGAATCATATGTGCCATTTTTAACATGTACAACATATCCGAATATTTATTAGTTCCTGATCCGAAACCGGTCCGTATTTGTCCCATATTCGTATCCGGAATAATTCGCATTCGTATTCGGATCCGGAAAAAAAAATATAGGTGAGGATACGGGACAAGGGATATGCGTCCGTATCCGATTCGTCTTCATCCCTAGTGCTTGTCATTAGAATAAAATACCGATAATTTCCTATAAAAATGGACACCGTCTAATTCATTAGAAAATGGATTTCGTAACTAGTACTACCTCCGTTTCATAATAGTTGTAGTTTTAACTAAATGCACACAAAATAAGGAGACATGAAAAATGACTTGTTTACCCTCATTTAATGAAGGGTAGTTGAACAGATTAGTTTAAATAGATGACTGCATTGATGAAGGGTACAAAGATCATATTAGCTCTAAAGTTGTATTAGAATATGAGAACTATAACCATTTTGATAAAAATTTTGAATGTTAGAACTACAACCATTGTGAAACGGAGAGGGTACTATTATAACTAATGTTGGTCAACCACTCTAGTGGGCCTCCACTAGTACAGTAGAGTTCTTACTAGTCGGTCCACTCGTCCTGACTCCTCTCCTCCGCTCAGTCTCTGGCTCGTCGGGCCCACCGCCGATGAAGCCCATCGCCCACTCCGCCGCCGCCGCCGTTGACCGCCGGTGGCTGCTCCCCCTCGCCGTCGGCTCCGCCCTCTCGCTCTTCCTCCTCGTCATCCTCACCACCTTCCCCTTCCCCTTCCCCTCCTCCTCCACCTCCACCACCCCCTCGCACTCCTGGACCCTCTTCGTCGAGCACAAGCTCACCCCCACCCCGCCCTCCTCCGCCTCCGCCGCCTCGCTCCCCCGCATCGCCTTCCTCATTTCCGGGTCCGCGGGCGACGCCTCCGCCCTCCGCCGCGTCCTTCTGGCGCTCTACCACCCCAGGAACCTCTACATCCTGCACCTAGATGCCGAGGCGCCGGACTCCGACCGGCGGGAGGTCGCCGCGGACCTCGCGGAGCACCCGGTCATTGCCGCCGCCGGGAATGTGCGCGTCATCGAGCGGGCCAACCTCATCACCTACCGCGGGCCCACCATGGTCGCCAACACCCTGCACGCCGCGGCCACCTTCTTGTGGAGCGACGCCGGCGCCGGCGGGTCGGAGTGGGATTGGTTCATCAACCTCTCCGCCTCCGATTACCCGCTCGTCACGCAGGATGGTATGGATTTCTTCGGTTCTTGATCCATCACAGCTGTTGAGAATTAGTGTCGTGCCATTTGACTTATTTAAAAAAAATTGCTGCAGATCTAATTCATGTGTTCTCCAAGCTGCCGCGTAATCTCAACTTCATCGACCATACGAGCAACATCGGATGGAAGGAGTGCGTGCTGATTCCTAGCTTCTTGACTTCGATTGTTCACTATGGGTGGTCTGTGGTCACTGATCAGGGCGATGTGTTTCTTGTTTGTGGCTGCGCCTAGGTTTCAGAGGGCGAAGCCGGTGATCATCGACCCAGGTCTGTACATGAAGAAGAAGGCCGATGTGTTCTGGATACCTCAGCGGCGGAGCGTGCCGACAGCCTTCAAACTCTTCACTGGTAGAGACACTGCTTCAAATCCATCCAATGATTTAGATTGATTGAACTAGTCAAAAGATTCACACTCTTGTATCAATCATCAGAGAAATGTCTTTATTGTTTGCCATGGCCGATACATCTCGTAGTTTGCTCTTGCAATTGTAGTTCTTGGCTAGAATTGTTGGTTTGTCCTCACCGAGGCTGTAGGAATTGCTTAAATAAGTTGTCACTTTTCAGTGAATATGATGGTGCTGCAAATTTCAAACTTTTATGCTCATGGTGCTTTGCCATATGTTGAACTGATATGAACTAATGCACGGGTTAGCACCAACTAAACTTAACTATTGCTGATAAATTTCAATTATGACTGATGAGTATACCTAAGGTATTCTTGCAAAACCCTACATAGAAATGTGGTGTTTTTCTATCTTTTTTCCCTGGAAACAAATATATTATACGCAACAAAACTCTCCCTGGTAAACAAAATACCTTTGTTGTGCCATTTGTGTGATATATAATGGTATCATCTTGTTGAATGTAATGGACATCTATAGTCTATTTTGTTCTCTTTGCCTGGATGGGCAAGTTTAACATCTTTTGCATGACAACAATAGCATTTCTCATAAAGAAAGACAATAATCTTATTTTGGAAAAAATAAATCTAGTCATTGTAGACGAAAAATCTTGCCTAGTGCATAAATTGGCTGTCATCAATTCGAAAGCTTGGCCCTTCTTTCACCCTACCTTGTTCCCATTTACTCATTCATAAATTGTGTCAGTGAGATTGCCATAAAAATATAGTTTCTCCTTAAAAGGTCCAAAGCACTTACCTACATATGCCTTTGTAAGCTTCAAGCTTGTAAGTTGATGTGGTGGTCTACAGACTACAAATTTAGTTTCTCGATAAAAGGTCCATCACCCATGCTTTTAATAGCAACCCCAAAAAATTCACTTTTCGACTTCTCTCTAGACCAAGAGGATCAGTTTATCAAATAGTCCTTATATTATCAGGCACAAAAAACTCCAGGTTTAGGCAAGTCAACTAGATAACTAAAACATGTAAGATGCAGGATCTGCATCTCCTTTATAACTCGCATGCACATTCTTAACAACATTAGGCTAATGTTAGTTTACTGCTTTATCTTGTAAAGTGTGTAACAACTAACAAAGAAATTGATATTTTTATCTTCCTTGCTTGAACCTAACGAGCCTTGCATTTCAATAGCTTTTATGGAATTATTAGAAGCTTTATTACTTTGGGCCTTCAAGGAATAAATATTTCTTTTAAAACTCTGATCTTTAGAGATAGAAAGCATCTGATAATCCTACCATATTGCAGGTTCTGCTTGGATGGCACTGTCTAGGCCCTTTGTCGAATACTGCATATGGGGCTGGGACAACCTACCCCGCACTGTACTCATGTACTACGCCAATTTCATCTCGTCGCCAGAAGGTTACTTTCACACTGTGGTCTGTAACACTGAGGAATTCAAAAACACCACTGTGAACCATGACCTGCACTACATCTCATGGGACAACCCTCCAAAGCAGCATCCACACTACCTCACAGTCGATGACTTGGACAGGATGGTTGCTAGTGATGCACCATTTGCTCGGAAGTTTCATGCAGATGACCCAGTGCTAGACAGAATAGATGAAGAGATTCTGTTCCGTGGTCCAGACATGCTCACTCCTGGAGGTTGGTGTGCAGGAACACGAGAGAACGGAAGCGACCCTTGCTCGGTCATTGGAAATACCACTCTCCTTAAGCCTGGTCGTGGGGCTGTACGGCTGCAGCGGCTTATGACGTTGCTCCTGTCAGAGGAGAACTTTCAGCCAAGACAATGCAAGTAAACACATTTTTCTGACTGAGAGCTGTGGTATGCATGGACTGCTACTGGCGACATGTCATGGTTCACCATTTTGTCAGGCAGCTTCCATTTAACCTGTGTTATGTTGTACAAGTAAAAACATCAGCACTAGAGTCTGTTGTACGGTTGTGTTGTTGTATCACCTAGACATAGGACACGGTATGTTGTATCATCCATGTTTATGGGCCTGAAGATGAAAAATTTGGTGATCATTATATATTTCAGTGCAACTCTACCTGTGCATATTTTCAAGGCTATCATGGCTTTTGAGGTGCAGTATTTTCAAGCTTATTTGAAAACCACGTTGCCTAAGAATCGATCAGAATGATGTGTGTATAATTCGTACTGTTCCCCATCTGCAGAACAGAGATGCGTTTCAGCTGTTGGTGTTGATGACCGTTATCCAGGCAGCTGGCAAGAGCTGCATGCTGTATTGTAGTGTGGTCAGCAAAATACAGCTCCGGTAACGATCATCAATGTGCTCTCTGTGGTCAGCAAAATACAGCTCCGATAATGATCAGCACCGTGCTCTCTAGAAGAAGCCAAGTAAGTCCCATGTTTTGATGTTCAGTTATGTAGTCTGATTGACTGCTATTCAAGGCCTTGTCTTGAGTATGGCTGCGAGTTACTTGCGGCTGCTCGTGATTTTCAGCTCTGTTGCTGGCTGCTGCTTCTGGCTGACTTGTGGTTACGAGATCGGGCCACTATATATTCGAGGATCCAGAACGTGAAAGCTGACGCCTTGGAGGCCATGCTACAAGCCTGCAGATGGGAATGTGTTGTCCGTTAACTCATGCATGAATCATCGTCTTGATGAAGCTGGAAACAAATATGAAAAGGTGATCACATGAAAGTCAGATTTGTTGCAGGGGCCTCATCAAGGCAGCTTCTCTGCTGTTACCTTACCGGCAACGAAGCTAATCTAAGGAGAAGTCGAAGGTTGGTCGTCCAAGAAAATTAACTGAATCAACACGGGGAGACAAGGACGCTTTGCTAATCCTAGTCAAGGGACGGCTAAGCTGTTCATCTAGAATTAACCCTACCAGCTTTGACATGTTCCGACATCGACATGGCGCCTCAGCGACGACGTTACAACTTGGACATATGTTTAATCAATTGGTACCACGACATAGCATAGCATTCCTTGCCCACAAAGCTAAAAAATGCTTCTTTTTCTTCTTTCCTCGCATCGCAGCCAAGAAGAGCTCCACTAGCCTCTCCTAGTCGTCGTCGCCGTCGCCGCCTCGTCGGAGAGGAGGAAGACGATGGCGCAGAGGGAGGCGTCCGGGGCGCTGATATACGCGATGGTGGCGCGTGGGACGGTCGTGCTGGCGGAGCAGACGGCGTACACGGGCAACTTCCGGGACATCGCGGCGCAGTGTCTGCAGAAGCTCCCCGCCGGCAACAACCGCTTCACCTACACCTGCGACGCCCACACCTTCAACTTCCTCGCCCACGACGGCTACGGTACCTGCCTTAATTCATCATGCCTATTCCCTTAGCTTCTTCTTCGTTCCCCACCACACACATACACACACAAATGCTCCTGTGCATGTCTACCTACTCTCTGATGCAAATACATGTCTGTTTGAAATACATGCAAATCAAAGTTTTAAAATTTTATCTACAAGTATCTTTTAAACTATTTAGGTTAAGTATATGAAAGTCATATATTTAGATTCATATTAAGAGTACTTTCATAATATAATAATTTTGATGGTTTAATAAATAAATTGTGATAGTAATTAGTAATCAAAGGTGTATTTTAAAGACGTGTTAATATCTATAACGACACTTATTTTTGTCTGAAGGGAGTATTACATAACACTTAGTTGGTAGCCTAGTGGTGGAATGCTTTGATGGTGAAGCCCATCATGCACCTAGATTTGAGTTCCTGCCAGGGCAATGAAAATCTAGATCCTATCAGGGGTGGTTTATAACCTAGGACCGAATCGGCTGATCTCGCAGTAATCCCTGAAGAAAAAGCAGTGCACTTCTTTCTTGACGCCCGAGATCAAATTTAATTTTGAACGTGTTACAATTTGGATTTTGATTCCTCTCATAAGCACTTGGTAGTATTATTGAGCTGCGATTATTTCTGCCTTGCTTGTTCTTTTTGTTTCCCTGTTACTTTAAATTGGTAAAATGGGAATTGCAGCTGACCTGTACCTTTACAATATCCTTTGGATTAGCTCTAGTGCTTGTTTATCATTTGGGCGGTGCCTATTCTGGGCCGTACAATGACCACCGTTTCAACATAGACTAAAAATGATTTCGGTTGGATTACGTCAGACGAAACGAAAAAAATGGCAACTAGAAGTACACCTACAGTTTTTCGTAGATTAGATAAAGATTGGTTCCTGGTTGAGTGTGTGTTGAATATGTTAAGAGATATTCTCCCTGACAGATGCTAGACATGGTCTCTGAAAGTTCAGATAGTTGAGCTCATGCCAATATTCAGGTCTGCTAGGATTCTTCCGCCAACTGTGTACAGCTCTTATTAGGTGCCCTCTTATTATGTGTGCAGGCAGGAGGAGTTTAAAAAAGATTGTATACTAGATTTAAAGACCACAGATTAGTATTCTATTACAAACAAAAAGTATGGATTTTCTGTATAAACGATGATGCCAATCGAAACAGGAAATCTAGCACTAGTTCGGACTTGATGCTCCTTGTTGCTCTGTTTCTAAGCTTGTCCATGAGAAAAGTTATATTCCTTCCCTCCATGCCAAGTGATCCCCAAAGTACCATGATATAAATCCTATATTTTCATTCCTGACTACTGTACTAGATGCTAAAGAAAAAGCATCACTCACCAGCCATAATAAGTTTCGTTCTATGCAGATTAACACATTAAGGTTTGCTTAGTTCAAACCTGGAAGAAAAAAAAAACATGATTGTGCCACAAGCAAGGCAACAGAAGCCAGAGCCATGGAAGGAAAAAACAGCACTCATGTAAAACTAACATTACATTACTTAATGCTGCCCTCACATGAGAAACATTACTACAAGGCTTCCTTTGAAGGGCATTGGACCACAATTAACCTTCCTTGGCTTCCTGGGAGAAGTAAGGGATATTCACAGATGGGAGACACAGCCAAGATAGGCCTCTTGCTCCATTGCTTGCTTCTCATTCTTTCGCTTGAAGATACCCTTCTCGAATCGATTGCCACAATCCACCCCATCCCAGTGACGGCCAGGTTTGATGCCGTAATGGTTTGGAGCAGGATCCACCCCACGCCTGAGCCAGCTGTGGCTAGGTATATCTTGTGGAATCACAAAGCCACATCCTTTCATCTTCTCATCATCTCCCAAGTCCTCCAGAACTAGATATCCAGGATCTTTCGGCTTGACGCCAAGACGAGCCATAGGATCACCCCATCGGAGCCTGTTCTTGAGCATGGCGTCAAGCTCAGGATCATCCCTCGTTAACGCAAACGGCTTGCTCCTCTCGGCTTCAAGCTCCTGTGCTCTAGCCTCGGCCTCTCGCTTCTGCACCAGCCCTCTACCCCACTCTAAAATTTGATGTTTTTCCTTTGGTTTCTCATGTTCCCTTGCCAGCTTCCGGATGTCTTCTTCACTGATCCGTCTTCCTCGCTTATCTCGGAAAATCGGCTTTGCGCCTCTCCCGGTGAAGGAGGGATCCAATGCCGCAAGCTTGCGCTTCTCGTCCCCTTAACCTTCCTCATGTCCTCCTTGAATTGCTCCGCTGACATCAACCCAGCCCTCTTTGTACCCTTTCTTGGAGGTGAGAGGTCTTTGGGCTTCCCTGGATGATCATGCCATGCCCGTCATAATGGAGCAACCGGCGACGGCGAGGCTCCTCCGTCTCCGTGGGCGAGCGCCATGGCCATGGGAGCGGAGGGAGGTCTCCCTGGATTATCCAGCGGTGTCGAATCGAATCCAATTGGGTGGGGACTGCCGGACTGGGGAGTCCCCACCCAATACGAGTCCGTCCGAACTCCAATCCAGCACCCACTAGGTATTCGATTCGTGCCAGTGTCCGAATCGAACAGGGAACGGAAGGGATACCTCCGGCGCGGCGGCTGAGCGCGACGGCGAGCTCCGGCGGCGCGACCTGGATCTGGCGCTGGCGGTGACGGGCCTAAACAAGTTATTGACATGTAAGAGAGCAAATGATTAAATACACATCAACTTTAAACATATTATCAAAAGTACATCAACTTCAGGACAAATAATCAATTTTTTCTGAATTTATGATGCCTAACTCGACCTGTGCAACAAAAGAGAAGAAGGGATCCCGCCACAAAACCACTCAAAAAATATGAATAATTCGGAATTATTAATTAATGAATGTAATTATGTAACACTACAGTCTGTGTAGGATAAAATGAAATTAATGTATAGCTTTAGGAGTTATTTCTAAGTCCGCTACATCATATAAAAAATGATTATGCATAAACTTTTCAATTCACTGTGTCTAGTAATTAATTTCTCTTTCTTTTCCATTTTTTCTTTTACTTTTATGATCTTTATAGAAAGGGTTAATTGCATACATGCCATTACTAAGTTTCGATTTCACGAAAATGTTATTACAAAACATGAAATTATTGTCATGCCATTATAACTTATGAATTGTTTCAAATATGCCATTACGAAGCATTCCCAACCAATTTTGACTACCATACCCCTTAGCCATCTTTAAATTTACAGCCAAAATGCAACTTCCCTCATCTTCCTCCTTCATCTTCCTTCTTCTCCAACTTCGGTGGCCGGCGTTGAGCGCGAGCAGGGTCGGCAACACTGCTCCAAGACACTGGTGGCGGCGTCAGGGGGAGCAGCTCCATGGCAGTGACGGCTCTCGAACATGTGGTCGCACCAGAGTTTGGGCTTGAGCTCGGGCAGTAGTGGCGCGGTGAGTAAAGCAGAGAAGAGGCTGACGGCGGCGCGGTGAGCACAAGAGGTTGCTAGGGCCGGCGGCTTCGTGAAGTAGGGGGCGGCGGCGCCGTCACCGAGCGCGAGCTCCAGTGCTGCTCGATGCGAACTCCAAAGTTATCATTGAGCGCGACCTCTAGCGCCGCCTCGTACAAGAAGCTCTCATCAGGCGGCTTGCTCTCGCGGTGGAGCTCGAGACCGAGCTAGGGTGGGCGGAGCGGAAGGAGGCGGCGAAGGGAGGAGAAAGAGAAGGGGCCATCCAGTCAACATGCATAATGGCATGTTTGAAATGAATCGTAAATTATAATGACATGACAATAATTTCACGTTTTGTAATGACATTTCTGCGAAATCGAAACCTAAATAATGGCATGTACGCAATTAGCCCTATAACAATAGCTGGTTTCCACTTTGCCTTGCTTCTAAGATAAAGAACACTTCTCATATTAAGAAACGACTATATTCTCTTGCTCATTAGGACACTCCTAATGCTTTGTCTCTTTAGCTGTTTCTAGGAGGTGAGAGAAAACATTAAATGCCTATTTACAGATAACCATCCCACTGGATAGTTTCTACCGGTTGTCTCTAATATTAATTAGCACAACATGTCGCCATGCAATGCATGTATCTTCTGCATCCAGCAAGAGAATACATACGTGCCTAAGAAAAAGAAGGTAGGAACAACTGATCGGCGTGGGGGGGTTAAGAAATGGTGATCTCCTCCTAATGCTAATTTTCACCTTTTTTGGCCTTGAAAACCGGGTGGAGAATGTCTCCTAAATAAGAGATGGTGCTTTTTTCTCACCTATTTAACTAACCATCCAGCTCAGTTTTTATCCTAGTTAGCACTTATAGAGACAACTAATTAGGATGCATTGAGAGTGCCCTTAGTTACCCTCAACATCAGCAATCTATTTTACGGTATCAACTATAGAAACGCACGACATCATCACATCAGGCGTACCCTAGCCTAAATGTGCGTGTTATATTTTCCCTGGATATGCGCTAGTTGTTTGTTGCTATGCTTATAAGACTGCCCATCACAAAACTTACCTTCCTTCTCTTCACGACAAGTTATGCAAACCCTATATTTTATTTCTTGACCACTATAGTATTACATGCTAAAGAAAAAGGGTTAGTTAGATACATGCCACTCCAAAGTGGCGAATTTGGATGTGTTATTAAAAAGTATGAAACTTGCTAGATGTCATTGCTTAGTTGCTATTCATCGAAAAATAGCACTGTGAACTCTTTTGAACCTATGTCCTCTTCAAAATCTCACAAAATCTACCCTCTCCCCTTCTTCTTCCTTCCTCCTCCCCTTCTTCCGTCTATCTCACCCAATCCATCCATCCCTCGCCAACCTTCTCCTCCTCCCTCTTGGGCCTCTTTTCGCCACGTTGTTGCCTAGGCCAGTCCTGTAGCCTTGCTGCCTCGCCTGCCCCTTTGACCTCCTACTCCCTCCCCTACCACCTCACATCTTCTCCCATTGCCGCCATGGACAAGGTTGTGGCCTTACGCGGCCTCACCCCCTCACCCTCCCTTTTTGGCCTCCTACTCCCTTCCAAGGCACCTCCTTGCCTCCTCCCTCCCCAATCTCCTCTTACCCTCACCAGGGCCTATGGAGCTTTGGCACTGATGCTTCGGGCATGGAAAGAGAGGGCTACAATGCTCTCGTTGGTGGTGCAGGCCTTCTCGGCAAACAACGCTCCTGGCAGTGGGGTGAGGTGGCAAAGTACCTTGGGCGGCACGACGAGAGGAAGTGGCAGTAGAGCGAAGAGATGTGACGGAGCCACCATAGCCTGCATGGACAATAGTATGGGCAGGAGAGAGAAGTGAGGAGGAAAGGGAGGAAGAAGGACCTGGTTAATTTAGTTTGAAATTTTTCATAATGGCATGTTTTAAAGAACACAACTTAGCAATGGCATCCAACAGAGTTCGGACTTTTTAATAGCATGGATTGAAATCGACCACTTTAGAGTGTCATCTTTCTAATTAACCCAAAGAAAAAGCATCACTCCCGTACCTATAAACATGGTTCAACTTTTAGTTTGTGCGAAATTTCGCCATTTCGCAAGGGGCGAGGTATGCAAAATTACTAGGTAATTTCAAGCCAAATTCAAATGAAAATGGGGTTTTTCGAGGATTTAGCTCAAATTTCGTTTAAAATCTCGTTTGATTTTGATGCCGATTTGCCAGCGTGGAATTCGAGTCTAAACTGTTCTTGAGCGAAATTTTCTTACTGCCGGGGTACAAATTTCGACTTAGAAACGAATATGACACCGTGGCTTATAATAGTCCCTTTCTTTTTTTTATCTAGTTTTACACATCAAGGTTTGCTTAATGCAAACCTGAATAAACACATGCCATGGTTGTAACACAAGGCAGGCAATAGAAAAGCTAGAACAACCCCCCATTTAAAAGCGGCTATCATATATAGTTGCCGGCACAGGCAGATTCAACTACTTACATTTTCTTCAACAAAAAAACTACTTGCTCACTTGCGTGCACGTACATGTGTTGTATTTGTAATGAGCACAGATTTCACACCTAAAAGGATTTCCTTGTTCCTGTCTCCACCATCCAATGTGTTTTCAGATCATCGGACAGTGCTTCTTGTATAAAGATGGAAAATATCCAATATGTTCATGTCAGACGGTGGAGACAGACAGGAAATTCTTTAGGGGCAACATATGTAGTGCTAATATGCTAACATCCAACCAGCACCATCAGATAGACTTCATAGATGTTGGCATATTAGCACTCAACGAGCATTAACACTAGATATGTTGCCTTCTTTAGGAGCAAGGAATGTCTCTCATTTGTAATGCCTATGCTGCATGCTAACTGGGGAAAAAAAAAATGTAGCATACTGCGTTGTGGCGACCGAGTCAAGCGGGCGCCAGATTCCTCTGGCGTTCCTGGACATGGCCAAGGACGACTTCAACAAGAGATACGGAGGAGGGAAAGCCGCCACAGCTGCAGCCAACAGTCTCACCCGAGATTTCGGGTATCTATCGACTCATCTCAAAATTGAAATTTCAAAATTTAAAAGTTCATGCTATACAGTTTTAGCCATGTGTTCGTTGTTCATGTGGAGCTGTGGAATCACAGGCCAAGGCTTCGGGAGCAGATGCAGTACTGCATGGATCACCCTGAGGAGGTCAGCAAGCTGTCCAAAGTGAAAGCTCAGGTCTCAGAAGTTAAAGGCATTATGATGGAAAACATTGACAAGGTAGGTAATTAAATATTCATCTGTGCAACAAAGTTTCATCCTTCTGTTGTGAAGGTTTTACCTCCATGCATCGATCTTCCTGTTTTGGTTCTTCAGTTGCTTCAGTTTGATTGTGAGTTCAGCTGGGTTTTTCACTGTGAGTTGTTGTTTGGGTGGTTTTCATGTGTTGTACATATGTTTCATGCTTGTCAGGTCATTGATCGTGGGCAACAGATCGACGTCCTTGTCACCAGGACTGAGCAGCTCCATGACCAGGTTTGTGATATCGAAAGTTCAGACATTTAAGTCAGCTTCTTCTTCAGATTCACTTGAAAGTTGAAGCTACTCGCTAACATACCTCTGTCACAATTAAAGAAGTGAAACATTGTTGGGCGTTTTTCAGGCAGCTGATTTCAGGCAGCAAGGCACGCTGGTGCGGCGCAAGATGTGGTACCAGAACATGAAGATCAAGCTGATCGTGCTCGGCATCGTCGTCGCGCTCATTCTCATCATCATCCTCTCGGTTTGCCATGGCTTCAAATGCTAGATCAGCAGAGGCTTTCAGAGTTGAGACCTCTGATTCAAGTCTGAACTCTAGTGTTGAGAATTTCTTTCAGCCATTGATTAGTCTAGTCGATTAAAATTAAGTTGATGTACGTGTTTTGGTCGCTGTACAGATTCACGTGCTACCATTGTTGACGATGTCCTATATGAACTTCTCACGATCTCTTTAAGTAATAGCAAAATTTGTTATGAGTTCTTTTTTTTTTTTGAGCATTCAGACGATAGAATGCTACTCACTTTGGCCCAGCCGAAGCGCTGGCCAAAATCTCACAAATGACTAGGAGCTGTGTTCACCCGAATCGAGCCCAGCTCCTAGCTTAGCTAGCTCATGGGCAACACGATTACAGACTCTGGGGCAATAACTGAATAAAATGTTCACCTCATTCACACTTTTAATGTACCTAATTTCTCGAATAATGGTTGCCACCACATTGTAATCCTCTTCCTCAGCTTCCAAAGCTTCTTTCAGTTGCAAAGCATCCATCTTAATGATGAAATGGCTCATACCTGCTTGAATAGGTTCTGACATTGCCTCCAGACAAGCTCTTGCTTCAGTTTGCAAGATGTTAATCTGATTTGAGAGCTTTCCAACTTTCATCGGGACTAGTTCGGCCCTATGATTAGTAGCTATTATGCCCCAGCTTCCATTTTTTGTATTCTCAATGAACGAGCCATCGATATTAAACTTGATCCAACCTTCCTCCGGTCTTTGCCAACCCCTTATCCTTCTGACTTGTGCATCTCCCCTAGGACCCAAGTAGGCCTGCTCAAACTCGCTAACATGTGCCCAAGTTTGGTGGATAATGGCATCAAAGTTTAGTTGCTTTTCTCCTTGAATTGTTTTGTTCCTGAAAAACCACCAATCCCATAATAAAGCCATGACTCTTATCTAGATTCTGGGCTCCCAATTTAAAATCATATCAATAACATGCAGAGCAGAATGGCAACTTACTAGTTGCAACCTTTCTTCTTCCACCAAGAGAGCCCTCCAAACCTTTTTAACCAATTTACATTTAAAAAACAGGTGTCCCCCATCTTCATCTAGTCTCCCACACATAGGACAAGAAGTCTCCATTTTTATGCCTCTCCTAATAAGGTTCATTCTGACAGGTAAGCTATTATGAGCTAACCTCTACAAAAAAGTGTTTCACTTTGCTTGGCAGCTTGATTTTCCAATTTGGTATGAGTTCTATATGAACGAATGTCGACCGATCGATATATACTCAGCCCATTAGTGTGAAGGGCCATGCATGTCAGTTTGATGCCCTTTTTTTAAAAAGAAAGGTGAATTTTCCATTAAAACTAGATAATCACACATCCCCAGCTTACACATGTGTCCATAGGAGAAGCACACAACACAAACTCCAACATGACCACACAAAATTCTTCTCCCGCTTGTCCACTTGACCCTTCCAGTGAAGGGTTCTGTTGAGACGTTTGTCACATTATCCATTGCCCCGATCACATCGCGACACATCTAAAGAAGAACTAGCACTACCACCTCCAACACCGTCGACGTCAGCAGTCCAGAAATATTGTCACCGTCATTGGCATTAAAGCCAGAGGCGCAGAATCTGGACCATAACCTAGCTTATTTCCTTTCACACAATGGATAAACATGACTACCCTCAAAAAGCCACCCTAGAGAGTTTGACGGCACCATCGACGCTATCAGGGCGCACACGAAGGATCAAATACACGTCGGCCATGGCTATCCTAATGCCACATCAAGCTTGTAGTTGAGAAGACAAGGATGACGAGGGTTTAGCATGGGGGTGGATGACGATGGCACAAACCAACACCGGGGGCAGCCCCTACCCAGCACGATCGTCGCCGCTTGCATGGCACCATCGTCGGCACGAACAACAGCCAACATGAGGACAGACCAACCCTACCTAGCGCAAACTTCACCGGTCACGTAGCATGACCTTTACGAAGCTTAGGACCGCCACTTCTCCTCCTTCGCTCGCATGTTAGTCATCGGCATGTTGCCCACACAGCATGACCTTCACAAAGCCTAGGACCGCCACTCCTCCTCCTTCGCCCGCACGTTAGTCACCAGCCTGCCGCCACCCAAGGAAACCCTAAGACCTAAAGACCTATCTACCCTATTCCTATCTACAAATGGGGACCTCCGGCAAGTCGCCCTCTTCGTTTAGCACTAGGAAAGGTCATCGGATTAGAGGGGCTCGTCTAGATCTGGCCGGATCTGCGGCTCCTCTAACCTTTCCCTCTCTCTACTGTAGTGGAGGCAAGGTTAGGGGAAGAGGGAAGGAAAGTTGGGAGGGGTTGTAAGCACGTTGTGAGTTTATTGTCTAAAGTGAATTGCAATAACATTAGAATTTAGTGCTACCTCGATCTTAAATGTAGCACCTCTAGATTAACCATCTTACACTAAGTGAGCATGCAAAATGTATATCAGAATTGTTAATTCTCAGGCGATTGAAATTTTCTTAACTATCAGTCACTCTAAAATTGTACTCTAGTAAGTCTAAAATTGCACAGCTTACAAAGATGCCATTTTAGTATCAAAATTGCTACTTATCAATCATCAGTTGTATTCGTTGATTTCTATACTTTATTGATCCATAAATATGTCGAATACACGTGCTTACATACTTTTCTTTTCCTATGTTTCAAGCCATCATGTTTGTTTCAGTCAGTCTAAAATTGTACCCAGGTAAAACTAAATTTGCACTTATTTATAATGTGCAATTTTAGTATAGTTATAGTGTAATTTTATTAATAATCGACTGACACTTATTTTATTATCAGGCAACTTGCTCTTAGTCAGTCTCAATGTATATGTGGGGTGGGCTTTAATCAAATTTTAAATTTTCAGTGCATGTATTAAGTATAGCAAAATTTTGTATGACTTCTATGAATATTGACCGATGGTCAAAATCAGACAAGCTGTGCACTGTAGATTGAGTGATGAGGATGGATTTTTCACATGTATATGGAGTTACATGCATATATGGAGAACCGCTAGATTCGCTTTGGGATATGTGTGATATAGATCTCGGAGTGGATTCAACGGCTCCCACATATGCATATGTAACTCTATGCATATGTGTGGAGTTGATTTTCCTTGCAAGATATTTCAACGGATATGCCCGACTCGTTAGTGTGAAGGACCATGTCAGTTTGCTATCTAAAATGAATGTTATAGCACTAGCATTTAATGCTAGATCAATCAAAATGTAGCACCTCCTCATTAACCATCTTACCAAGTGAGGATGAAAATGTATGTGCGGTGCTAGGCATCAATGATTTGTGGGCTAGCTCATCCCTAAGGCAGGGTAGGCTTTAATAGAATTTTAAATTTTTGACCCGTGCATTACATGAATATTTTGCTTTGATTAGTGTCAATTCAAAAGTGTTGAATTGTGATCTTGGACGTTTTGCAACGATCATACAAGCTTGCATCTAGAGCAGAGCAGTCGACCGAAAACAAGAAATATGACACGTACGACTCATGAAGGAAAACACTGCAGCTTGACTTGCTTCAAACCAAACCTAGGAGAAGACGATCAATTACCAGCATCTAGCTGATAATTAGCTTCCTTATTCCTTTAGCATGCATGGATGATCATATCGCTGGCCGGCTACTACAACAACGTGCTACATGGTGCTTAAAACCTGACATGGTTGCATGCAGCATGCAACTATGCAAGTCGAGGAGCACGAGATGTCCAGAACTCAAGATCAGGGATGGATGCAGCCACCACCGGCACCGCCCAGCCCTCCGCCACCGCCACCGCCACCTCCAGCACCACCGCCAAACCCGCCGAGACCGCCGGTTCCTCCACCACCAAGCCCGCCGAGGCCACCTCCACTACCAAGGCCACCGAGAGGTCCGGCAATCCCACCAACGCCTCCGATCCCGCCGACGCCCCCGAGTGGTCCGCCGATGCCGGCGAAGCCCCCGACAGCGCCGCCGTACCCCCCTCCAAGGCCGCCGCCGGCGCCGCTGCCTAGGAACGTCTTATTGCCGTGCAGGCCCACGCTGGTGCCGCCGCCCTTTTTGTTAGCGGCATCGGCCGTCGCCACCGCAGGCATAGGTCTCGCCTCAGCTCGCCCCAGCGCTAGTACGACGACGACGACGACGAAGCAGCACGCCGCTGCGGCAGTGGGCCGACGACACCTCGCCATCGCCATGGATGGGTCACTCTTGCTAGCTACCCTAGCTAGCTAGCTTTGTCCAGGTAGCTAGGCAAGTGCAAGTAGCCGTATACACAGTGAAGAGGCTGTTCGTGCTGCTGCTAGGTTATATAGACGGAGGAGGAGGCGGGGGACAGGTGATGGCAGTAATTGGCACCTGCTAGCTGCAGATCACCTGCAGTGCAGATGCCAATGCCTTGCATGGTGTACGTTGCGGTCGCTGCAGTGAAGAAGCTTCACGTTCGTGTCGTGATGATCGACGGCGCATTGCCCTAGCTAGCATGTATGGAAAGGAAAATTGTCGGTGATGAATCTGCACATCCAGCAGAAACAGCTAGTGCAGTAAGTAGTACAGGTGCAGCTACCACCGTAAGCGATAAATAGGCTGCATGCATGCTTCTTAACTGAACTCAGCAGAGCGGACGATCTGTCATCCATGCAAGGGCCTTCCACTTCCACCCTCAGCTCAGGCTAAGAGCGTATTAGCCTTTTTCCTTAAATTATTTATGGTTTTGCTATTTATCAGTCGCCTGGATTTAAACAAAATTTCAGTAATCCGTCTCCACCGTTGGATTACAATCCAACCCTTCCCCTCTTCTCTTCCTCCTTTCATCTCTCCCCCAGCCCTCCGCTACTATATATGCTTCGCCTTCCACCCACACCACTGTGCGATGCCTCGCTGGTTAGGGTTAGGGTACGTGTTAGGATTGGGGTGTACCCGAGCTTAGAGGGGTCCAGAGAGGCGGAGGCCTCGCGGTGGGAGGCGAACGTGACGGTGGCACTGCCAGCGTGTATGGGTAGCCAGAGGGCGGCGGCAGCAGAGGGTTTGGCATATGCGGTTAGAGACAGGGTTGTGTCGTGGTGGGAGAAAGGGGATAGAGCGAGGGCGCCACTGCCGGTAGTGGGTCAGCGGGGGGCGGCGATGGTGGTGGAGGTGCGCGGAGCTGCTCCGGCCAAAGAGGAGGAGGGGAGGGGCTGCCGGCGTAAAGGAAGGAGATGGCGGCAGTGGGGTGACTAAGCTAGCCAAGTCGGTCCCAATTATTTATTTTTTGAATGCCATGTCGTTTCATAACAATCCTAAAGTCACAAAATAAACATTTCTTAAATCTGACTTCAATTATTAATTTTGAATTTTTGAAACCATCAATCAAGACATTCAAAGCTTGATTTTAGCGGACAATCAAATAATTTGGGCACCGCTCAACACAGCCAGCTAGCACGGGAGAGCAGAGCAGCACTGCAGCATGGAGACGAACTGCTCCGTCTGGCAGAGATGTCGAAGGAGCGGCAGGCGTCGCGCACCCATGCACGGCACGCGCTGCCGAGTGTCTGACACGCGTTACACCTAGTGCCTCAACTTGTCTGACGAAACCGTGAAAACGCAGTAACAAAATGAGCCTGTTTTTGAAGAGAAGGTAGATGGATGGATCACACGGTCGGTCATGGTTGACGAGCCGACGAGGAGTTGGACCTGGAGTTGAAGAGATGCATGCAGCAGGACAGGGTGTTGGTCCCTAGGAGTACGTGGCTTCAAAACGCAGACCAGGACCTGGTACATGCTGAGATCGATCTCTCACCAGGACCGCAGCTCATACCGACTGTGACGCGTCTAGTTAAGAATTTATAGCAGGTTCTACTTACATAGTTTTTCTTAAATTATTTGGTTATCTTGGTAATGTTTTGATACTTTTCATGTTGCTTCTTGATAATCTGAAAGTCACGAAATAAACATTCTCAAATCCAGCTTCGATTATCAGTTTCGATTTTTTGAAACCACTTATCAAAGTTAAATTTTTCGAAGCCACTAGTCAAAGTTCAATTTCATCAAATAATTACATAATTTCAATGCCACATATTAGGCTCTATTATTGGTTAGTGGAACCAAAGCATCAAGATTTAAAACAATGACGAGATCTAAAAAGAGCACAAAAGAGGAAAACAAAGCATGATAAAAAAGAAGCAGGGAGCTATCGGACAAGGTGAAGGAAGACAGAAGAGGGAGGAAGGGAGATGATAAGAGATTTTGTACAAGAATTTAAAAAAGAATAAATTTTTTTATAATAACAGTTAAACAAGATTTCGGAGCACCATCCGACGGAGGGGAGGTGCCTATAAAAATTTTAGAAAAATTTGGTTCTATGACATTGAAAGAACACCAGTTTTTTTTTTTACCATCGAAGTTTTCTTTGGACACTTAAATATCATCGAAAGTTGTCGCCGCTCTTTTTTTTTATCACTTCATCCCACTTCCGTTAGGCATTTTCTATTGTCTTTTTTTTGGCCAAAAAACATACTGTAAAAGTACATAATTGCCCCCACTGTCTTTTCCTCTATTTTTCTTCTCCAACTTTCTCTCCCTTTCCCCATCTCTCCGGCCCCTCTCTTCTTTTTCTTCTCTAGTCTTTCTCTCCACCTTCCTCCTCCCACTCCCACACCCGCTCCCATGGTCAAGCCTGCACCTGGCAGCCACCGATGAGCCTTACGCCTGGTCTCGTCGTGCCGCCCTCTGCCTTTGCGTCATACCCTAGCCGTCATCATTGCTCTATCGCTACGTGTCGCCCTCTTCACTGGTCACGGAGTTGTCCTTCAGTCCTCCCCACCTAGCTCTGCTCCCTCCTCTCTCTAGCAGCAGGTTGCCTCCGACCCCAAGCTCCCTACCTTGTCGCCGCCACCACCACGCCCTCCGCCTCCAGTTAGTTCGCCCTAGCCGGTCTCCTCTCTTCCATATGGAGGCTAGGGTGGAGAAGGGGAGAGGAAAGAGGTGGTTGAGAAGGAGGGAAAAATGGTAACAGTCCACAGCAACTTGGATAGAATGGTAAAAAGGAGGACGTGCATTCTTTCCATGGTATTTAAGTGTACAAAAAAATTTCGATGGTATAAACTAAAACTGGTGTTCTTTCAGTGTCACGAAACCAATTTTTCTTAAAATTTGTAATAGTGGAAAATTCGCTCCAAGTACATGTGTGTCGTTGTGTGCAGATTTTGTCTTCGTCCAATATTTTTCTAGTGAGTAATTCATCCGTAGGGGCACGTACCAAACTGACAATTGGTTTGGTGTTTTTGTTTTCTCCAAAATGTACCTTTGCTCCCTCCATCATCGTTATCTTACAAAATATTTAGTTGTAAATTCGTTTTGAAAAGTGCTTTTGTAATATTATAATTTTATTGCAGTTTATAGATATATTATAATAGTAATTAATTATCAATGTTGTATTTTAGGACCTTAACAATATCTAAAGCGTCGGTTATTTGTGACTGGAGCAAAGAAGTAATACAACATGCAACTAGCTAGTTTTGTTTACACTACCTGCTCTGAAAATAGCACTTGTATTTTTAGCAGCTGTCTTGGAAAGAATATCGTGCTAGAGTAGAGAGAAGGGAAGAAGATATGTAAAAGAAAAGAAGCCCGCAAAATGCTCTCTGCCAGCGATAGTCCCTCTGTTCCTTGTTCATGGCAAAATGAAAGCAAATTTCTCCTAATTTTTGTTCATGAAATTGTGCATCATCGAATCCATCTTCTGCCTTTGGAAATTTGGTCATCGCTTAGCTACTGAATTGAATCACAATCAGCCATGGATTGCTCGATGACAAGCAGCATCCTGTCGGCGAACTACAACACCATCCTGTTCGAGTTCGGCGTCGTCCTCGTCACCAGCAAGATCATCTACGCGCTCCTCCGCAAGCTCTACCAGCCGCGCATCTTCTCCGATCTCCTCGTCAGTACACTAATTATTCTCTCTACGAGCATCACTGCAAGTGCAAAGCATGAATCTCACTCTCTCTTTCTCTTGATTTCATGGTCATGGTGCAGCTCGGCATCATCCTCGCTCAGTTCCGCGTGCTGTCTCTCACCAATGCCATCAACCTTGTGTTCGGCAAGATCGGCGGCTTCGTCTTCGCGCCCTACCTCTTCGCGCTTGGCGTCGAGAAGGACCCCTCGACGCTCCTCGACGCCCCCACCGCCGACGCCGTCGTCGCCTACGCCGGCATGCTCTCCACCGCGCTCCTCGTCACGCTCTTCCACACCCCCATCATGCACGCCACCTTCGGCATCGTCCACGAGCTCTCCCTCCGCGCCTTCCTCGGCCTCGCCGTCACTCTCGCCAACACCGCCTCCCCCGTCCTCACCCGCCTCGCCACCGACCTCAAGATCGCCAAGACCGCCGTCGGCCGCCTCGCCGTCGGCGCCGGCGTCGCCTCCGACATGCTCACCACGCTGCTCGTCGCGCTCGGCAGCATGATCTGGCGCGACAGCGGCACCGACGGCTCCCCGCTCGCGCAGCCGGTGCTCACGGCGGCGGTCCTCGTGGTCGTCGTCATGTCGGGCTTCGTCTCCAGGGCCATGGCGGAGTGGGTGGACGGGCGCAACCCCGAGGGCCGGCGCATGCGCGGGTTCGATCTGTCGCTGGTGGCGCTGGTGGCGGGCACGATGTGCTGGTTCAGCTCCGTGCTCCAGCTGGACGTGAACATGGCGGCGTTCCTGGTGGGGCTGGCGTTCCCGAGCGAGGGGAGGGTGTCGCGGCTGCTGGTGAGCAAGATCAACCTGGTGCTCAGCTCCTTCGTGCTGCCGCTCTACGTCTGCCACGTCTGCCTCTCGCTGCGGCAGACGACGGACGACATCGAGGAGGCCGGGCTGAAGAAGGACCAGGGTTTCCGCGTCTACGTCATGGAGCTGCCCTTCCCGTGGTGGAAGGTCTTCTTCGTCACCGTCATGGGCACTCTCGGCAAGCTCGTCGGCTGCGCCGCCGCCGGCCTGCTCAAGGGGCTGGGCTGGATGGAGGCGCTGGCGCTCGGCATGCTCCTCAACGTCAAGGGATACTTCCACATCTACTGCGCGCTCGCCGCATTCGTAATGCCTCCTCGTCCTCGTACTCGGCTCCTCCTCCTTGTCCATGCTCTCCATGGCGACCTCGATCCATACATCTAATTAACTGACAGTCACAACGATGACAGGAAGCTGGGGTCATCACGGACAAGTCGTTCATGGCCATCATCTTCATGGTGGCGCTGAACGTGGCGGTGACGCCGATGGTGGGGTTGGGGATCGCGTCGTGGGCGCGGCGGAGCGTGCAGTGGCGCCTCATGGGGCTGCAGCACCACGACCCGGCCACCGAGCTGCGCCTCGTCGTCGGGCTGCACGGCCCGCACGACGTGCCGACGCTCTCCTTCCTCATGGAGGCGCTGCGCTGGGGCGGCAGCGGCGGCGGCGGCGAGCTCGCCGTGTACGCCGTGGACATGGTGCAGCTCACGGACCAGACGGCGGCGGCCATCGTAAAGGGCGGGGGCTTCGACGGCGTGACGGTGGTGGACGAGGAGGTGTCGGAGATGCGGAAGCTCATCGGCGAGGCGCTGGACGCGTACCAGGAGGGCAGCGGCGACGGCGTGAAGGTGCGCAGGCTGCTGGCGCTGTCGTCCTTCGACGACATGCACACCGACATCTGCATCTGCGCGGAGGACGCCATGGCGGCGCTGGTGCTGCTCCCGTTCCACAAGCGGCAGCGCGTGGACGGGAGCATGGACACGGGCCACTTCGGGTTCCGGGCGGTGAACCAGAAGGTGTTGCAGCTGGCGCCGTGCTCGGTGGGCATCCTGGTGGACCGCGGGCTGGGGCGGGCGGCGCTGTCGGAGGCGGCGAAGAGCACGGCGGCGGTGGTGTTCATCGGCGGGGCGGACGACCGCGAGGCGCTGACGCTGGCGTCGCTAATGTCGAAGCACCCCGGCGTGCGGCTGACGGCGCTGCGGGTGGTGCAGAACGCGACGGCGCAGGCGCGCGCCAAGGCGAGGACGAGCCTGTTCGAGACGAAGAGCCGGCGGAGCATGCCGGGGGTGGCGAGGGCGGGGCCGGCGGTGGGGCAGGAGGAGCTGCAGATGCAGGTGGACGACAAGTTCTTCGCAGAGTTCTACCGGAAGCACGTGGCCGGCGGCGCGGTGGGGTACGCGGAGAAGCACGTCGCCGACGGCGCGGAGCTGGTGGCGGCGCTGCGGGCGGTGCAGGGGGAGTACGCGCTGCTGTTGGTGGGCCGCGGGCGGGAGCGGCGGTCGGTGCTGACGGAGGGGCTGGAGGAGTGGGCGGAGTGCCTGGAGCTGGGCCCTGTCGGCGACATCATCGCCTCCTCCGACTTCTCCACCACCGCCTCGGTGCTTGTCGTGCAGCAGTACGACGCCAAGAAGCACTACAAGGTCATCGACGACGAGTTCATGCCGCTCTAGCCTCTTTGTAGTCATTTTCTTTCATTTATTTTATTTTATTTTTGCCTGTACATTTGTTGTATAAGAGTTCGTCGATTGTGCATATAACAGGAATTGATTGCACTATAAAGCTTCGATTTTGCTCTAAGATACAGGTTGCATAATCTCATTTTTTTTTTGTGAAAAAGCTCATCCTCATATTCAAAGCACACCTTTTTTTTACACAAGGTATTCAAAAAACGCCTAGTCCTTCCTTCTCGCTAGCTATGTCCCTTCTCTTCTCTCCCTATTCAGACCCTTCCCAACGATTGGTGCCATCTAGGCTTCTGACCAATGCTGCCCTCAGAGTATCTCTAGGAGCCACTTTAAATTTTTCCTCTATAATATTATTCCCTACACACTCTATCCATTCTCTAAAATTCATTTACATTTTACACTATATTCTGAAAGATTTATTTTCTCCGGCAGCTCCTCTATTACTAAAAAGTCAGATGAACAGTGTTATAGAGTTCCTACTAGAGATGCTCTCAGTCTTCACTGGTGCCACAAGGGGATGGCAACGCACGGAGGCGAGGCCTTGTTAGTCGACAGCGAGAGACCAGTCGGAGCGGAGGAGGGAGGGACAAGGAGAGAGAGGAAGATGACACGATGACACGCAGAAGTAGGCCCTGTTAGTGAGCGGCTAGACCGGGATTGGCAGCCAGCGAGAAGTTAGGTGGAGTGGAGGAGGAAAGCGGAAGAGATAGAAAGACACGACAATGATAGGTCCTATTAGTCAGCGGCTAGGCTGGCATTATAAGTAGCTAGCAAGAGGCCGCCAGGCTGGGCAGGGTAGAGGGGGGAGAATGGAAAGGAGAGGAAGAAAGAGAAAGGTAAGGGAGGTATAGGAGCATCCGTACTCTATAACATTGTTCATCTGGATAGAGTAGCTGTTGGAGGGGAGGAATCTTTTAGAGTGTACTGTAAAGTGTGAAGAAATTTTAGAGGGATAGATAGAATGTGTAGGGAATAGTATCATAGAGTAGAAATTTGAAGTAACTGATATGAATGCTATAAGGTACACAACAAAAATACGGAGGAGGAGACTGTCCACAACCATGGACCAGAGTCTAGATTTTTTTTAAAATTTAATAGTTATTTTTAATATTTTTTGAAAATAATCGTAGAAAATTTAAAATTACAAAAATAGACGGCCGTCGCCCCAATCTCGAGCGATCACCCATGTCCGGGAGATAACCGGTTATGACCATTAAGGTGGGGTAACGGCCGTCAGAGCCGTTGGAGATGGGGCCCACTTATCGCCCCAATATGAGACGATCGCCCTTTATAGGGATGATAGGTGCCCATTTAAGCGCTTTGGCCTCCCCTCTCCCTCATTCTCACCGAGCGCCCCTCATTTTCACCGAGAACGAGCGAGACCAAGAGCAGAGCTAGAGCCGGGAGGAGAAGAAGAGAAGAGAAAAGAAAAGAGAGGAGAGGAAAAAAGATAGAAAAAAAGGAGAGGAAGGGAAGAATAGAAGAAAGTAGATCTGACATTTTCGTGGAGGTAAGTCCGAAATTTTTTTTCCCGTAAATAATGTATTATACAATGCTTAGAAATGTAATGTCATAGGAATTTTTAGTAGTGAAATTTGAATATTATTATAAAATATTATAAGATAGCCATATGTTAAAACATGGTAGGATAGTCATATGTTGTGCGAGTAAAGATTCGATAAATGTAATATAGAAATTAAACGAAGTATGATATATCATGTAGATTTGCAGTTATTAGGGTTAGGAAAAAACTAATAATTTATAGCAATAATGGCGTATGAAAAAATATGGGTAGTTCAATTAATAATTTATAGCAGTAATTTCCAGTAGGATAGCCATACGTTTTATATATTGTATTTTAGAGTAATATTGAAAAAAAAACATGGTAGGATAGCCACATATCGTACGTTGTCAGTATGGCAAAAATGTCAGATGCCGTTAAAAATTAGTAGTGTTACAACGAGTAAAAGTAGAGTATAAATGCGATATAGAAATTAATGAAGTACTAGGAGGAAAAAAGATTTAAAAATATATAGCAGAAATAACGAGGAGTGAATCTATGACATAGGATAATGTAACAATTATATGGTAATGCGTGATGCGGTTAGATGGAGAACTAATGAATTTTTTGGTCCGACATTGTAGGCAACATATCGGAGAAATTGTATTTTTAGATATTTTATGGAGATAGGGAGATAGCACAGGGGGCGGATGGAGTGGATTTGTCAGCATTTTTAAGAGTCATATGGGGCATATCTAGACTGAGCGATAGGACATACAGGGCTTTATTGGAGTGGATGTTTCAGATGTTCAATTTGAATGCCTAGACTTTTCGGCTGTGGGTTAGAGCAGTAGTAAGCCGTGGCAACACTGTTTTTATGGAGAGTTGATTCCTATAAACGCGACATCAACATGGATGAGCTATGTTGGATTTGCCGTAGAGCAGGGCCGGCCTCTGATGTTGCTGGTACAGTGGTACCAGTTAACTCCATCGGTGTCAAAAGCACATGATGTCGGGGTAGATATTATGGAGGAGGGGGAGACAAATATGTAAGAATACGATGATGAAGGTGGCGAGGAGCCCGGGGGCAGGGGACACGAGATTGGCGATGGCGACAGGATTGGCGGGGGTGAGGAGATAGTCGTGAAGGCGAGGGGGTGGCTGACGAGGGCGAGGAGGTGGAGGACGTAGTTAACATAATGGAGGAGGAGGAGGATCGCGTGGATGAGAAAGTTCCTGATGGCGAACACTCGGACAAAGAGGACAATACTCCCAAGGTGCTTGTCCTCGGGAAGTGGATTAATTATAATTTCTAAGACCTAACAATGAATGAAGAGAACAGTGATGCATGGGAGTATCATGAGAACGAGGTCACGGAGGGAGCCATATATAAAGACAAGGAGGTTGTGATGGATGCGGTGAAGTACTGGGCAATGTCTCTTTGACGGCAATTCTGGGTAGTGAAGTCAAGCAAGAAGGAGTACGACATGAAATGCGTCGTTGATTCTTGCTCATGGCGGGTGCATGCATACAAGGGGAAGTGAAAGGACTACTGGAAATGCTCCATAGTGATAGAGCATAACTGTGAACTGGAGCAAGCGGAGCAGGAACACCGCAATTTTTCGTCCACTTGGGTGGCAAATGTGTTGTACGGTCAGATCGTGGACAATCCACACTTGCAGCCTCGATTTATTATCAGAACTGTGGAGAAGAGATTTCAGTACAAGATTAGCTACGGGAAGACGTGTGTAATACCAATTTGAAAAAAAAAGAAGATGAGGGGCTGGCTTGGCCCAGCCGGCCTAGCCACCCACCGCCCCAAAAGTGGGTTGAGCCGGGAGGGCTCGAACCCCCGCTCTCCATCTTTTTCTTACTCCACCCCTGGTCTCTCTCTCACACACAATCTCTCGATCTCTCTCATCCTTCCCCGAATCAGCCATCGAGCTTATCCATCACCATCACCACCACCGGCACCCTCAACCTCACCCGCAACCTGCGCCGCCCTCCAGCAGCAGCGCCACGACGCCCCCAATGCCGGCCGCTACACCGCCACCCGCCGCCACCTCTCCCTCCGTCTCACCAATGGCCGCCGCCCCTCACCGCCCAACAGCGCCGCCGCCTCCAACCAGTCACCGCCCAGCAGCGCCACCGTCCTCCTCAGCCCGGCGCCGCCTCCAACCAGCCACCGCCCAGCAGCAACTGCCCCAAGTGCTGCGCCGGCCAAAAGGAAGCAGGGAAGAGGCCGGCTGAGTTAGAGAAGAAGGAGAAGAGAAGCTAGAGTTTTGAGCTTCACATTTGGGGGTAACGCAATTCTATCCATTAATCCCTGATAATTAGTTCTTTGGTTGTGTTAATTGAGTAGTCCTCAGGGGAATTAGAACCCTAGAATAGAGATTCATTGGTTCGGATATCCAAATTGCCTATGCAGCAGCTTGCGGCTCATCTTCGGGACACTTAAGCCGAAATTCTGTGGGCGGCGATGTTGTAGAAATTATAGGTTATGTTTTTATATTTCCATCAAGTCCAAGAATGCTAGAATTGGCCAAGCAGGTTGGGAGTTACGGCCTTTGCAAGCCAGCTGTCCGGATTTGGTCGGGTCACAGTTTTGGACTGTCGCAGCAGCAGCTTGGGAGCATGATTAGGGACAGTTTGGTCGGGGTTCAGAGTGAATTCATATTTTAGAAATCATAGTTTGTGTCTTTATCTTTTCATAGAGTCCTAGAATGCGTTAGTTCGATAAGCGGTTTGGAAATTACGGCCGTTGCAAGTTGGCTGTTCGGAAATTCTAGCTTTCCGGAGTTTCGGGTGATCCTAGAGTTGGGGATTGGGGATTAGACTTAATTATTATTATTTTGTTATCAAAACCATGTGTTAAGCAATACTGCGGGCCTTGATGGAATTTAGGAGATGTCGCCGCCTCGGGATTGGAAACCGTAAGGTTGAAATTCGAACTAGACAATGGAATCGCATATACGGTAGGATGAGGCTTATATATGAGCTGCTTATGGCAAGAATCAGAACTCGATCATGTTGTGAGAAAGGTAGGCTATGGTTCTAGCTTTTCATAGGATTCTAGAACGCGTGTTTTGGATATACGGTTTGGGAGATATGGCCTTTAGAACGCTGCTGTCCAGTTTAGTTTGCGATGGGATTTTTGGATATGTAATGACAATTTGGTCTAGAAAATGGCTAATTGAGATGATATATGAGATGAGAATAAAAAGGGGTTAATCTTAACTGACTTAGAAAGATTTAAGGAATGATTGGTTATGGCTTAACGTTGCTTAATACGAAGTCGATCCAACTAATGAATAATCTTAATAAATAATATGGCGATCGAATGGTTAACCTTATATAGCCTAGAAAGGTAAGGATTAAATGGTGATTGTTATGAATGTGTTAGGTAATACCGAAGGGTTTGGGAAACTAAGAAAGACTAGGCTGCTTGATGCTTGGTATTGCTATTATATGGTTGTGAATATGGTATGCTTGACGTGTAGGCGGTATCACTGTTGGGGTCGGAGCCGTCTTCGCATCTCTTGGCTTCGTTCGATAAAGAGGCAAGTGCATATTTATTCAAAGTGACTTATCTTGTTTTGTCTTTTCACTGTGAAGTTTCTTTAAGACCTATTGATATATCCATGCATATAACTCGAGTGGATGAATGAAACTTGCTAAATCTCGATGATATCATGGTATGTGATCGTTAGTGGGCTTGTATCATTTTGCATTCATGTGCATGGGCCAAGTCGGTGGATGGTCATATGACTAGTCCGGAGTGCCTTGGGCCAGGTCGGTGCGAAAGCCATATGACAATGACTTGGGGCCTTAAGACCTACGAGAGTAGGCACTGCACGGGAGTGGAGGTTATGTTTGGACCCCGTATGAAACAGGACGGGACAATAAGGGTGTCATTGACGGGTGAACCCTTGCTATACCGGTATATGCTACAGAGAAGAGACGCATCCTGCATTGCATTGCATTCATGGATCTATGTTCGTATATGGGTGATATGTTTGGTTCGGATATGGATGATATGTTTGCATGGCACTTATGGATCCATGTTTGGATATGGTTGACCTGTATTAATGATTATGCATCAATGCTATTGATATGATGTTTTCATTTTCATATGCTCCTTTTGATTAAATATGTGCTTGCTTAGTCTTGGACTCACTCCTGCTTTTCTCTGTTTTTTTAGGTAGCCATGGACAGTGATGTGCGTGGGCGGGTAGTTTCACTCACACACTTGCACCACTCACACCGAACTACTACTAACTACATAACCTAGAATAAGTAAATCAGTGTCTTGAACCTTACTATCCTGTTATATAACTGTAGATGTATGTGAGTTAGTATTATGGTGGTATAGTCTTATGTTGGTTCCCTCTCCGTGGCTAAGAAGGAACTAGGTAAGTGAGGTCGGCTGAAGGCCTTTGGCTTAGATAGGACAATTATGTTTTGGATAGAATGTTGATGGATGAACTTGTGGTACGTGGGTTGTTGTTTATCGTGGATGGTATGATGGATATGGTATGATATATATATGAACTGTGTTTCTTTTGTCTGCTGAGTGGATGTCCGAATTATAGGGGAGGTGCTGCCGAAATTTGTAGAATTTAGGGAGTTAGTAACATCTTGGGCTCAGAAGGAGCTGGGGTGCTACAGCGTGGAGGGCAAAAAGGAAAGCTTTAGAAATACGGTTCGGGACGTATGAGGCTTCCTACAAGAATATTTCACACTTGCTCAGAGCAATATCACGTAGAAATCCCGGTACATTCATCGACCTTACGAAGTTCCCGCAAACAGTGTATACACGGGTAAGTAGGTCCTGCAGCAGGCATTCTTACCCTCGGCCCGTGCATAAATGAGTTCCGACACTGCCGCCCGGTCATTTGCATGGACGGTACATTCCTCGTTGGGAAATACAAGGGGCAAATACCGACGGGCGACAATCACCCAACATTTAAGTGCATCTTGACACCCCACATGGCATCGATGAAGCTTGACGCAGCACATGCCTTCTTGCCGCTGTACCGTATAACAACTACCAGGTTGCCACTGTGAATGTGGGCATTTCCATATTTATATTTTTTTGGGCAAAAAAATATTTTTCTTTGGTTGCCACTGTGAATGTGGGCATTTTCATATTTATTTTTGGGCAAAAAATATTTTTCTTCTCTCTTCTTCCTCCCCTCTCTTTTCTTTCTTTCCTTCCGGTCTTGACTGCCTGTCGCCCATGTCTCAAGCGATCGCCCTTTCTACGAGCGACAATCACCCCACCGTTATAGGCGTTAATGGCGAAAGCACCTATTGCCTGGATATAGGGCGATCGCTTGTACACCGGGCGACAGGCGCTCATTTCCACTAATTTGCAAAACAGACGATCATTTCTGAAAAAATTTAAAATAAATATAAATTTAAAAAAATCCAGAGTCTGGAGATAGTAGCAAGTGTGAAAGGATTTTTGGTTTTACAAACGGTGTGGGCCCGGCCCAACAGAGCCTGTTAGGCCATTAGGAGAAGAGACATTTTTTTGACCTTTTACTTTACTTGGCGATGCCGATGCGTGCCCCGATAGAATTCTCCACTCCATCGCTCCGCTTATATAGAAAGAAAAAAATAAACGGGGAGAATTTTCCCCATTGGACTCGCTCCTCCGATCACCTCAGCGGCGGCGGTTGATGGGGCGCCTCTTCTTGACCAGCCTACCGGCCACCGGCGCCATCTACCGCTGCAGGCACTGCGCCGCCCACCTCGCCTACGCCGCCGACATCATCTCCAAGGTCCTCCTCCATCCCTCCCTCTCTCTCTCGCCCCCCTCTCGCGCCCACCGCCACGCTCCCCAGTCCTGACTCGATCGCTTCCTCTCTCTGTGCGCCTCTCGCTGCCGTCCTGGATCAGTCGTTCCGATGCAAGCACGGCAAGGCCTACCTCTTCCACAGGGTGTAAGTCCTCTTCCTCCCCCGTCCCACTCGCCAGATCTCCTCTCTAACCTGTGCCTCGGCCGGCGGCGCGCAGCGTGAACGTGAACGTCGGGGAGAGCGACGAGCGGATGATGACGACGGGGCTGCACACCGTCTGTGACATCTTCTGCGTCGGCTGCGGATCCGTACTCGGCTGGAAATACGTGGGTAGCGATTCCACCATCCGTTCCTGCCTGCTTTTCTGCTCATTGTTCTTCCTTACCTGGATGTGTATGCTCAATCGTGGTTGCAGGTGGCTGCATTTGACAAGAGCCAGAGGTACAAGGAAGGCAAATTCATCCTGGAAAGGTCACCCACTCACCATTCCTTCATCTCAAGTTACATATCTATCTTTCTTGTTGCGCCTCTGTTTCTTTCTGAAAAATGTATGTAATGCTTCTCTGTTTCTGTCCAAATGAAATCATTAATCTTTACAGACATCCAACCTCTTTGTAGCATGACACCAATTTTCTTTTCACCTCTTTGGCCACTTGTTGGTACTGCACTACTGCATCCATCAATGGTAGTTTTGGTCTTTTGGAAGCCTGTCAGTCGAGTACCTAGAACTGGTAACCAAGTAGAGACTGGTTGGTAACATATCATCGTATCAGAAACTGATACATCTCCATCCTCCTTCATTTTGGGACCCAGCTGGGGGAATTAGCAACTTTAGTGTTTAACATTGCCTACTGCTCAGAATCAAAAGAAGAAATGCTGCTTTTACATTTGTTATCATGTCTCAACAGTGGGAATTAATTATTTAGACTGAGTGACTGACTAGCTGTCGTATCCATTTGAGCAAGAAAAATGGTTGGGCTGCATCACAAACAAAATTGGCTGGCTGGCTAGGAAGTTTGGTCGATCTCAAATGTACAAAATCATCATGTTCATGGCAGTCGTGCATGGGGGCTAACTAGTTGTGCATCTATCACTTATCGTACGCTTGTTTGGAATCCGGCCACTGAAATATGGTGCCTGGTCCGTCTTTGGGTGAGGCAGGCGTAAAGTGTCTGGCGCCGTGGCTGCCGCCTCCGGCTCCGGCTCCGGCTCCGGTGGAAATGGAGTCCAGATGTGGGCTGAACTTGACGCTCGCCTGATCGATAGCGATGAAGATGACCAGGACGCTATATGATGTGAAGCACAAGGTGGATTAGACCTGTTCACCATCTGACATCACTGTAAATACTTCCTTCTTTTAGCTTCGTTTCTTGGCACTGCGATTGCTTCCAACATTGTCAGTGATTTTACCAATGTGTGTGACTCTCCTCCTATATCCTATAAGGTCATGCTTGCTCTACATTGAGCTGCTTTGCAATTTTGGTATGTTGCTGTTGTTCCCCTTTCCTTCGATTTGGACTCTCGCTCTTGATATGGGGTTTAGAGAGGTGAAAAAATATTAAAAATTGGTTTTGAGCGTTTTGGGAAGAAATTTTAAGATCTTAAAAAAAAATTGGCTGTAAAGCGCTAAAACACTTAGCCTTTGCAAATATCTCGCTTTAAATTCTTAATTTAAGCTGGACAGAATAAGACCGAGTGCCAGGTTTAGGATTGCCTGGTCATCCGTCAATCTGTCGTCTGCCACTCCTCTGTGGGTGTGGCTGTCCACTCGCCCTAAATGCTAAGTGCTATCCAATAGATTTCGCTAGTCCTTAACGGATGAGGAAGAGTACTCGCTCAATACACACAAATCAGTTCGGTTGAATGGGCTCATTTCACCTATTTCTATCTATTCTTTTCCAAAAAATAAAAAATAAGTCTATAAATGATTAAGCTAAGACAAAGACTTCCTGTCTAGCCCTTGAAATCAGTCCATTAGATAGGTTATCATAAATTCCATGATTCCAATCATAGCATGGCATCAAAAACAAGCATTTATCCACGTCTACAATTATCACATAATCAACTATAACCACATTACTCTTCTATAATTGCAATCATAGCATAGCATGATAAACAAGAACTTGTCCACATATACTATTATCACGTAATCAACTATAATCACATAACTTTATATCACATAGAAAGTATCCTCAGAACATGAATATAACTCGCCAAGGACTTTAGTAGTTCAATCACAAGAAGTTACTTCCTCCGTTTCATAATGGTTGTAGTTCTAGCATTCAAAATTTTTATCAAAATGGTTGTAGTTCTCACATTCCAATACAACTTTAGAGCCAATATGACCTTTGTACTCTTCATCAATGCAGCCATCTATTTAAGCTAATCTGTTTAACTACCCTTCATTAAATGAGGGTAAATAAGTCATTTTTCATGTCTCCTTATTTTGTGTGCATTTAGCTAAAACTATAACTATTGTGAAACGGAGGTAGTATCAACTAACGGAAGGAATGTCTGCAAGAGAAACAAAAACAAAAGGCTCATTCTTCTCATTTAAATCTTATTCGTGGTTCTCATTGGCTAGACCTAAAATTGCATATTTCTCTAGATTGATTTAACTAACTAAAAAAAAGAAAAATTGCATCTATGCTATTATAAAGTCCAGATATCTCAGAAATGCCACTGCAGAGTGGAAAATAGCCCCAATGCCATTATAAAGTCAGATTCCTTTAAAAAAATGCCACTACAGATTTTTTTTTTGCCCTTCCTTCCCCTTCAAATTTACCTTTGAAATGCCATTAACCCATATTCTCTTCTCTTCCTCTCTCTCTCTTCCTTTTCTACTCCTAGACCTCATCACCGGCACTGGCCGTCTCCTCCGTCCACGCCGTCACTGGCCATCTACTCTGTCCATGCCGTCATCAGCCGCCTCCTCCGCCCGCGTAGCCACCTCCAGGTCAACAACATAAGATCCTTCGCGTTTGCCGTCGCCTCCCGAGCTCGTCCGCGCATGCCGCCAGATCCGAGCTCCTCCGTTCACACCGTCCCCTCCTCGTCCTCGACCTCCTCCCCCTGCGTTTCTACCTTCCCCGACCACAAGCTCGTCCACCGGTGTCGGCGTCTCCTCGACCCCAAGCTCCTCCGCTCACGCCACGACGAGCTCGTCCACGACGTACACAATGAGTGCATCCGGCTATTCCCACTATTGATGAGGAAGGAGGTCGGAGGGGGAGGAGGGAGAGAAGAGAGAGGAGGGATGGAGGAAGAAGAAGAAGGGGAGGGTAGTTTTGTCCAAAAAAGTCTGACAACTCTAGTAATGGCAATTTTGCAAGGAGGGTAGTTTTGTCCAAAAAAGTCTGGACAACTCTAGTAATGGCAATTTTGAAAGGAATCTAACTTTATAATGGCATTAGGGATGTTTTTCACTTTGCAGTGGTATTTCTGAGATATCCAAACTGTGATGGCATGGATGCAATATACCCAAAAAATGATAGTTTTAGATTAAATTTCATATGTCATTAATGTTGGTACCCAACATATGCATGTTGCTTCATCAATGATAAAAGGGTTAATTACATCCATGCCATTATTAAGTATCGATTTATCAGAAATGCCATTACAAAACACGAAATTATTGTCATGCTGTTATAAAGTGCAAATCAGTTCATTCATGTCATTACGGTCCCTTTGTTGTATATACTGGCTCAAAATAAATGTTCAAATACAAATATATGATCTGACCAGTGGGCTCCACCTATCAGACCCTTCTTCTTCCTCCTTCCTCCCCCTCTCTCCTTTCTTCTTCCTCCTAACTTTCCTTCCCTGCCATTTCTAGCGAGCACCGGCCAGCCCTCCTCCTCCTCTCCCAGCCGACCCTCCTCCTCCTCCCCTTCTATTGACCACTCCACCTCCCTCTTCGGTCCGACCACTGTGCTTGAGGAGCCACCGCCACCGCTCCTTCTCCTCTACCACAGCCGAGCTCGAGCCGCGGTTGCCGTCGAGCTCGCTGGACACCGAGGTTATCGGGCACAAGCCGTTGCGCGCTTACGACCTCGCGCCATCGCGTCGTTGCCATTGTCGCTATTGAGGCCTCGCGCTGCAGCATCGCGCGCCAGCTCGAGCTCATTATTGCCATCGCCTCTCACTTGTGCTCACGTCGCCGCCGTCCTTGCAGACCAAGATCCACGCGTTATCGCTGTCGCTTCGCCTCTAGTCCCGCGACCACGCCCAACAAGCAGCTCTTTGAAGCACGACGGGCGGGGCCAGAGAGGGAGGAGGAGGGGCCGGCCAGAGGGGGAGATGGGAAGGAAGGAGAGTTAGGGGAAGAAGAAAGGAGAGAGGAGGAAGAAGGTTCTCACAAGTGGGGCTCATTGGTTAGGTCGCATATCAGTATTTGAACATTTATTTTGAGTCGATATGTACAGGCAAGGGACCATAATGGCATGAACGAAATGATTCACACTTTATAATAGCACATGTTCTGTAATAGCATTTCTGATAAATCGATACTTTAATGGTATGGATGCAATTAATCCATGATAAAACCAAATAGAGCAAATACACAGTATCGACGCAAATAAACGTTCTCACAATAATTTCAACAACATTAATTTATCTTAATGCAATACTTGCCTATTCAATGCAACATGCTCATCATCTTATATAGCGTATACCAGTATAGGTAAGTACACACCTGTCAATGTATAGCCCTGCACTCCACGTGAAAATGCCCACATGAGTATGTCTTTTCCTCCATCCTATGCCTATCTGATTAGGTCTTTCATTTCATGAATATGCTTAATATGCAAATGTATGTTTTTAATCTAATATTATGACATACCATCACGTGAATATCATTCTGGCCCGTTCTTTTCAGCGGACCGCCAGCGGTCGGCGGTCTGCTACAGTAAAAAAATACATTATTTTTTTAGATTATTTAAATTTTTTTCAAAAACTTTTAAATTTGCTACAGTAAAACCGCTAACCGCCAGAAACCGCCAAAAGAAACAGAGCCATAATCATAACCTCGTTAACATAATTCAAATTAAGCAACAAGTAACAATAGGTAACTAGAGTCATCAAAATTAAATATCATATCACGTACTTGCTTCTTACCAACTAAATTAAATTATTGTGTAGAAGACACCAATCCTGAATCAAACCCCTCCACAAAGCAAACAATCTAACTCAACAAGACGATACCACGAGCAAAATATCAACTAAAACAATCTAGCACCCATGAACAAATCAAACCGAGACAAGCCTACAAGGCTCAACTCTAAAGCCCTCAAATCTACATTTTCATAATCTTGACAGCAACATAAAAGTGCCATCAACTTCTAATCCGTTTGTCCAATTGTCATGTTTGTGTACTCTAATGAAAGTTAATATATATCCCGCAGTTCTTGTAATACGACGGGATTCTGTCAGGACAACCATACGAAATTCGTTGCTGTACCTACTCTACTTGGCAAAACTTTAATTTCCTCATCCATCGACCACGTAGTAACAAGGACTGGCACTTACACGAGGGAATTCATAGAAAACCCTCTATGACCATTTCTAGCGAACACTTCAAATTTCTTCTTTAATTATAACATTATTCCCTACATACTCTATCTGTTGTAGGAGTAGTATAGGGATGCCCCAACCCTTGGGGTTGTCGCGAGTAGAGGCCGTCAATGTATTCCCTATGATAAAGGTAAGACTAATGAGTTGTAAAGGTAAGCCTATAAGCTGTCTCCTTTAGGATGAGTGGGCCAAAATGTCCTTATAAAGTGAAGAGGTGAGAGGGCAAGATGGAAAAATAGATTCTCATCTTACCCCATATAACCAGCCCCAAGGACACTTGTATAGAGGGATTAGGAAAAAAATCCCCGCAAAAATAAAAATTATATGGCAGCTTGTGGCTTCTTCTCCAACGCTCTCTCCACTGCTCTAGATCCCCTTCTTCCTCCTTAGGTCACTCTCATGGTTACGAGGCCAAGCTCACCCATGGGGGTGCCTTCCTTTCTGTTGTTCTGCACGGCTACGACGACACTATCCAATCTCTACAATTTTCTTCACACTTTACACTACACTCTAAAAGATTTCTCCCCCTAGTAGACACTCTATATTTAAAAAATCAGATGAACAATGTTTTCCAGCTTTGCTAGAGATGCTAAGATTCATTACTCAGAAATCAACTGGCGAAGAACCAAGAAGCAAGCACGGATTCTCCTTTCCCTTTCCTCTCTACTCTTGCTCCCTCCTCTTCCTTCTATATCTTCTCTCCCCGTTCATTAGCCAGTGCCCCTCCCTTCTCTCCTCTAGCCCTCTCGGTTGGCAGCGAGGTGCGACGGTAAGACAACGAGGATGCGATCTACGCAGTGTAGCACCTCTATTTTTGGAATCTCTAGCTTTGGTTGATCCTAGTTATCTAAAATTATCTATATACGACAGCAAACTATGGTCAAATTAGGATTCTATCCATCCAAATATTTCTATATACGTCATCTCTCCTAAATCCTATTATTCTTCTTTGAAATTCTCTAGTAAAAACAGAAAAATATAATAATAAACAAGTTCAATCTCCCTACCAATTCTCCAACAATAAAAAAGTAGGAGCCAAATCACTCATCTGGCAAGGGTTTAGAGACGGCTAAACAGTGGCTCCAGAAAGCGTGGGCGGCGGCTCAGGCGTCCTCCTATCAAAGCTTCCTGGCCCCCTTGCTCCCCTAACTCCGGTGACCTCGCCGGAATTGAGAAGGTGGTGTGGACCCTTTTCTTGTCCTGAAGCATTAGGTTGTTAGCCAGATCTAATTTTTACGTGAGGGTTGTTGTCCGTCTTGTTCTGCTAACTGCATCAATGTCGAAGCAACTATTGATTCAAAGATTCTTCGGCTTGATGGTTGCCTTCGGTGATCTCCTCGATGGCGTCTTTGCTAGGGTTGGTACCCATGATACTCGATCTGTTTATGAGCTATTGGGATTTGTCTCTTTCTATGGCAGAAGTTTTGTGCCAGTTGTTGTGCTAAGTTTCTCTCCACAACGATGTCGGATGCTTTTGCTGATTTACAGATGTAGTTGGCGGAGGCAGATTAAAGAAGAACGGTGAAGAAGCTGGATTGTGGTGTTCGTGCATTATCTCTTGGAAGAAAAATGCATGCCTTTTTGAATGTATATAAAATTGCTAGTATGATATTACTAGTGGAAGCACTGTACCACGCATGCTATAAATGTTTGATCCGGGTAAGAAGAATGCAAGTTGATCTTAATACTGCTTCTAGTAGGTGTTGGATCTATAGGTGGAGTTGTGTTGTAATAATTTTTTCATTATAACCTTTTGTCGATGATGTAATGGAAATTCTATTATTTCAAAAAAAAAAAGAAGGAGCTAAGAGTGCAAAGAAGCGAAGTAATGAAGCGTGAAAGCGAAGTTGACTATTCTGGCTGATAAACCTAATACGGTAGGAAGCAATATATAGGGAAAAATCTTTGTATGCCAATAGACATTTTGCTAGTCCCTTTTGTGTCATCACATTGCCACCCTACCTTTGTATCTCATGCTTGTTCCCTTCCATGCTATTGTTGTTAGCTCCATTAGGTTGAACCGTTTGAAAGCGCCTCTTAATACCTAAAATGCCCATTTCACAATTTATTGATTTAAAACTTTGAAACATTGTGTCAGGGATTGGATAAAATACCCAAACGGTTGGGCTCCATACATGACTTACTCCTGGGGAGCGTACCCGAGAGGATAAGGCGAATATAGCAAGTTCGGACCAATACCTCGACGATTGGTGCTCGGGAGTAGGCCTCTTTGCTTATGGATCGTTGTACGTGTCATCATGAACTCTGAATAGATACGTCAGGATGATCGGCCTGACATTCCTGCCGCCTTGAGAATTCTTCTATATATAGAGCTCGAAGCTTTCCAGATTTGGATGTTAATTTCTTGGGGTGCAAGTTAGTATGTTTATAGAATATATCTATAAATCTGGTAGGATTCTAGGTTATCCAGATAGATTTTCTAGATCATGTAGGACTTGGACTATGTATACCTCGTACTATATATACCTCCCATGGGAGGGGGAAGGCATTGACAGATCGAGATCAATCTCGTCGCAATAACACAAATGCATATGTGCTACTGGAGTAGGTTTATTATCTCTTTTCGAGAGGCCCAAACAAGTATGAATCTCTGTGTCTGATTTATTCTTCATCTCGGCGAATTCGTGCATCTATGACGAAAGCCTTTTGATAGGAAGGGGTTGTTTGGTCTCTCAATCAGCAAAGTAAGTTTTAAATTGTCTCGTACATTTTAACTCTAAATTGAGTGATTCAAATTTCTAAATTTATGTAAAAACATGCTTTACATAATGATATAATTATTTGTATTTTTATTTTTTTCTCTCATTTTAATAAGACATGGTATCATTAATTTTGGAGTAAAATTTTACACAAAAGATTTTTGTCTATTTCACTTTTAAATTTGACTATATATAATTTTTATAATTTTTTGTAAGTATATGAATTCTCTATAATTTTGAGAAGTTGACCATATTTTCCAACTATTAGAAAGGCAGGGTATAATGATCATCTTTATATAGTTCTATCACGGTTTGATAGGTCAACAATGATATATAAGAGCTGAAGATGAAAATATGACGTACAAGATTAAAAGTCGCAATATGATGACATAAAAAAGTTAGCACAATATTCAATCGCATATGAAAGATTTTTCTCTGGCATACCTGATCCGCCGCTGCTCCGAGCTTCGAGAGAGACGTGGGTACTCTTGCAACCGTCGAAGGTACTGGGGTTGTGTCACGCGTCGTGTCGGAAGAAGAAGAGGATTGGAGGAGGCCACGCAAGCACCGGGACCGGCTGAAAATCCGCCACGCGTGACTCGCTGGCTACTGCCACGTTATCACCGTGCGACACGTGCAGCCCATCGTCGACGTATTTATCCATCCATGGCGGCGAGCTGGTGCATGCATCAGGCAGGCTGCAGGAGGTACGTGATGGCTTCGAGCATGCTGGCGCGGGTGGAGCGGCTGGACCTGGTGGCGGGCTACCTGGAGGAGATGCGCGGCGGCAGCACCTCGCCGTCGCCGTCAACCTGCTCGTCGGAGGCGACCACACCCCGGCGGCGCCGCCGGTCGGCGACGGAGGCGCTGCAGGAGGCGCAGGCCAAGGGCAGCCTCGTCGACCGCATCGCGGTCCTCGAGACCCGAATCCTCAAGGTATGTACGCTAGCTGGTACATGCATGCATGTACATACACTGAAGCATGCATGCGTTGTAGCACACGAGAAGATCACTCAGATATGCATGGTGCAGATGGAGGAGGACATGGAGATGAAATCGGACATGAGTAGGAGCCCCAGCAGGAGCAGCGGCGAGCTCAGGAAGAAGACGAAGACGAGGAAGGGATTGAAGAGCCTGGTGAAAACCTGCGTCATGGGCAACCTCAAGACCAAGGAATGATGATCGTTCGCTTAGATTATATGTAACCATTTTTCTTTTCTTTTATTTTTTTTTTCGTTTCCTTCGTCATATTCATTTTCTTAATTTAGTACCATCTCTATTTTCACTCTAACTGTATCCCTTCGAAGGGAAGGAAACGATACAAGGAAAAAAAAAAAAGAATCCGTTCTAGAGAGTACTAAAAAGAATCCTTTTTAGAATGGAACGGTGAAATGAATCTCTCGAAGTCATCCATCGAGACATGAAGGAAACTATTGGAGGCAGTCCCTATACCACCTGGGTGGATCATCTTCATCTCCCTTTTTGTTTCCCTTCTCTTCCCTCGTACGTGCAACCTACGTTTGTAACCCATGTAAATTTGTAGATCGAGTATTTTATCTTCAAAAAGTTTAAAATTGTAATTTTGAGTTGCAACTTGCGTTAAAACATTGCAATCTGAGCACATCCACTGCACTGGAACATCCGATGTATGCTCGCCCAGAACAATTATACGGTATGGACTACAGAAATCTTTTAATGTATCTAAAAGTAAGGTGCGTGATGTTCATGGTAAGTGATTCCATTCTTGGTACCTCATTTGGTACCTCTTGTCTCTCTTTTCTTTTTCTTTTGAACATTGTGCCAATTGCGTGGCACAACAACAGAATAGACCGATCAGGATAGCTGCTTATAGGAGTTGCGCGTTTTACCCTTTTAATATAGCTCTCCCCTTCTATAATCTAGTTAGCAGAGCTAACTGATCCTTTCTTTAAAAAATGAGAGCTAACGGATCAAAAAGTGCCATTAGAGCTGCTCTAATTTGGCAGTTGCTCTAAAATGAGGTCTCTATTAGCCTATTAGCGTGATTGGTTGCCTGAGCCAGCCTGGTTCGAGGCAACGAAACGTTGTTTGGTTGCTAGGCCAGCGTTAGGGGCCAGGCCCATGTCATGCAAATACACTGTGCCGGCCTGGCCGAGCTCACACGCGAGCTGGAGCCGTTTCCGCCGGGGCAAGACGGCCAATATTGTATTTGCCGGCTGGCCGAGCTCACACGCGAAGCTGGAGCCGTTTCGCTGGCGGTAAAGCACGACCAGCGATTAGCACGCGTTTAATACACTCATGCACAGGAACCAATGCACGTTTAATTTTGATTTCTATTTCATTTTTTCGCTATAACTTTTGATTAGCATCTCCAATCACCGAACCGATTTTGTCTTTGTGTTTCTGATATTTTTATAAACAAAACTAAACCGCACTTGCCATATAAATTTTAAAAAACTATTTCAATCCAACCATCTCATCCACTCCTCTTTCAACCAACCAAACACCATCTCTTCTCAGCTTGGTCCAACTGATGCAGGACAACCAAACAGCATTTCTCGTATCTGCTCAGCCCGGCTATCTCATACGAGCCAGGCTGAGGTGAGCCATGCAACCAAACAGCCCCTATATATCTTCTCTAAAACACTATTCGTTCTTTATGTTTTTATTCTATCCAACAGAACCTCTATCTAGATACTATAGAGATTGATATAGAGAGCCTCTAAATTTAAAGACTGGAAGAGAAACTTTAAATAGAAACTCTAAATTTAGATATTCAGATAGAGACTTTGTTAGAGGATGAGAGACTAAATATAGAAAAGATTATGTTTTGAGGCTCTCCTGGAGCTCAAAGTAATTAGTAACTGTTTTACACCGCACACAGTTACCTACGGCGAATACTAGGTAGTGTTTCTTTTAGCATTTGTTTTTGCTTATAAGCTGAAAATTTGTTATTTTTATACAAGTCAAACGTTTTGACGTTTGGTAACCAATTTTTGTAGGTCTTACTATTTCTTCTCAAAACTCTTAAAACCATTTTTTATATAATTTTTTGATCCCTCAGATATCCTTATCGAGAAGTTATAAATTTCCAATTTAAACATGATCGCAACCGCGGAAATAAACACCGCCCTACTCTTCCCTCTTTCGTCAATTGACTCGGCATGTCCTAGTCAACAAAAAAAGTGTAGTTATAAAGGGGAGATTTCAGCCGATGACTAGAGGTTCACTGTAGTGAGACAGAGTACTACTGTATGATAACATCTATTGTTTTGCATATCGTATCTTTTTGTTCTTCCTTTCCTCTCTCCTCTCTCCTTCGGTCACCTCACTGTCCACCACCCCACCTCGTGCCAGTCCACCGCATGTAGCCGTTGCCACGCCGGCCAGTGAGTGAGAGCATCCACACTAGGCCTTCATCATCCCACTCCATTATCCCTTAGAGTATCTGAAGCAGGTACTCTATAATACTGTAACTTGGGATAGAGTAGCTGGTGCAGGGAAGGAATCTTTTAGTGTATAGTGTAAAGTGTGAAGGAATTTTAGAGTGTTGGATAGAGAAAGTAGCGAATAGTGTTATAGAGTGGAAGGATAGAGTACCATGTGTAGATGTCAGACGGTGACGAGTTAGCAGCGTTTGTTCCAGAAGGCAACGGGTCTTGAGGCCAAGTCAAACTCGTCGGATGGCTCTCAGTAAGCCGCAAAATCTCAACTCAAGTCCGAGTACATAGATGTTCACATAGGACAATTTCAAACTTCTTGGTGATGAAGTTATATTCGCCAAGGTAGAGTTGTTAGAGTTGATGTTGAATATGTGTATGAGTAGGGTTACAGTTGGATTATGAGTTGTAATAGGAAGAATAGGTTAGAGTTTGAGTTAGGCTCTGTATCGTATGCCCTATATAAAGGGGGCACTGTCGATGTAACGTGTAGCGGCAAAAGTTGTGGTGTAAGCACGCATGGGGTTGCGGCCAGCATGTGGCCGTGACTCGGGTAGCCGGTATGTTGCATTGTTGGGAAGGAGCATTCATAATCATGCTCCGCAGATGTAGGCAAGTGTTGAATTGCATCATCAAACATTGTGTCTCCGGTGTCATTCCTAGATCACACCCCGTTAAAATTCTAACAAGTGGGCCACCCGATGTGTGATGGGGGAGATTGTTGATTTTAGTCTCACATTGGTTATTGGTTGTGGGGAGTACACACTACACCAAAACAGGTCATATATACCGTCACATTAGTGTCGGTTCATATAGGACAAACACAAATAAGGTTACTAGTGCCGGTTCTTTAATGGACATGTGGCAAAAGTTTATATGTGTCGGTGTTAATTACTAACCGACACATATTACTGATTATATGTGCTGGTTCTGACTACGAACTGGCACAAATATATCTGTGATCTGTGCCGGTTCGTGTGGGGAGCTGGAACATACTCCTTCCGTTTCTTTTTATAAGGCGTGCAAGCATTTCGAGATTCAAACTTCATAATCTTTGACCAGTGATTTGTCTAACAATATATAGATTTATATATATAAAAATGGTACAATTAGATTCGTATTGAAAAATATTTTTCAATGATCATAGTTTTATTACTATGCACAATATTGGATAAGAGAAATCAAGTGTCAAAGTATAGTATGGTGGACCGTGCCAAGTTAAACCGTGTCTTATATTTTGAAACAGAGAGAGTATAATTTGTCTATATGTGGTGGTTGGAAACTACAACCATCACATATAAAGATTTTTCAGTGTAGCTTCGTATTCATATGCGTCAGTTGGTAATTACAACTGGCACATATAACATTTTGTCTCTTGAAGCGTACGTTTCGCATGGCATTTTTAACCTCGTCATATCTATATACCTAATCGATCCCCATTCCACACACACTCTCCCCTAGTTCAATCCCCTTCTCCTCGCCTACATCTCTGCTGGATGTCTCTCTCATACTCCCCACATGCCGTGGCTCAACAATCCTCTTTCTCCCCTTTTCTCCGTTGCCCTCTCCACCGGTCTCGCCGGCGCATCCATGTCCACCCGCCGTGCCGACGTGTCAACCCTCTCCACCCGCCGCCTCGCCGCGTCATTCGTCATATTCATAATCACCATGGCCTACCGGCGCCCCGCTAGGAGGAGGCATCGACCGCCAGCGAGGAGCCTAGCGCGAAGGAGGCACCGGCACCCAAGCAGCAGCGATCCACATCGCCATCGGACATCGATCTGTCTTCGGATCTTCAGCATACGGCCCTACTGGCTTTCCGGAGCTGGAGGACGGCGACGAAGATGAGCCGCCAAAGGACGACGAGGTAACCTCCCAGCTCCTCTGATGAGGAGTTGGAGGCCGGGGTCATCGCCGTCCTTGGATTCACCCGAGGGTCCGGCGACGGGGACGCCTCCCCAAGAAAAGCGAGAAGATAGCTGGCTACGACAATGACGTCTTGACTACCACTGTAGATAGCTAGTTAGGTAGGGTTGTACAGTAGTACGTAGGTAGCAGTAGTAGTTTAAAAAATATTTTAAAATATATGTGTCGATTCTAGATATAAACGCACACAGAAAATGGTGACATCAGTGGCTATTGTTTTGTGTTGGCACTGACAACGGTTTGGAACTGGCACTGATATCGTGTTCTGTAGTAGTGTCAACTTAAAAGCTGGGGCGTCCATCATATATCAGGCTAGTTTTTTGGGTTGAGTTGGTCCATGACCTTGGTTGTGGCTCCGGTTAGGTTCATGGATGTAGCAGGCCCAATAGGACATGGGCCTGAGACTTTGTTGTTGGTCTCAGGGGAGCCGGATCATAGCGGGCTCTAACAGATCTCCTTTACAATGTGGCATTCACCTTTATTCATGGATGGATCTACAGTATTGGCACTGGGGTCAAGCGACCCTGGTGCCCTCTGGATCAACCCATACAATTTATTAGTATCTTATTAATATATAAGCATAAAAGTCTATCATTACAAGCTAAATATTAGTGTTTTAGGCTTCAAATGACCCGGACAACCGCACCTAGTCTAAGCTGTCACGGTTACCGGGTGCTCCACTTATGGGCGAATGGAGCCTGCTGCCCTGGAGGGAGACGTCACGTGATCACCGTAGCACTAACAAGCACCACACGAGCCGGAGCCTCGAGCCAAAACTGTCTCGATCGATAGGAGTGGTGGCCGAAGCAACAATGCACAGGAAGAACAAGATTAGTCAGAGCCAGAAGTCCAACAAACCACCCGAAATTCACGAATTTCAGGGTTTTTGATCAGCTAGGGTAGTAGTAGCGGAAACCAGCTCTCTAAACGGACCCAAATGCAAAAATTTAAGATTTCTTATATCCAGTGTTGCCACCATTAGATTTGCCACCCACCGTCCGCCATCTCTTAATGATCATACCCCTAACGTCCTCATCAATCTGTCGGTCTACCACGCCCGACCTTACCTTCGCCTCCCTGGCCTCATCACTTGTGGAAGGAGTTCCTTGACTATGGCAGTGTTTCTTTGGGCGTTTGCGTTTACTTATAAGCTGAAAATTTATTATTTTTGTATAAGGCAAACACTTTTATGTTTAGTAGCCAATTTTTGGAAGTCTTGCTATTTCTTTTTAAAGCTCTCAAAACCATTTTTTCTATAATTTTTTGATTCCTTGGATATCCTTATCGAGGAAATACAAAACTCCAGCTTATAAACAAACGCAAACGCAACCGTCCAAAGAAACACTCTCTATCTAAGCCACCTAATGTGCATTGAGATTCGTGCACCAGGTTCACAAGAAAATCCTCCCAAATCTCTTTCTCATCCCCTCACTCCCTCGTCTTCTTCTTATCTTCCTGTCCCAAGCTTTACTCTAGCGAACACGCTGCCTAGCTCAACACTTTTTGCACACCCATGTCATGGACCATTTTCCTGCACTGTGCCCGATGATGATGTGCCACCGCCTCTGATGGAAGCTCTATGGTTTCCTGTCCATTTTAATGATGGAAAACTCGTCGGTAACTCTAAGGATTTCTGTTTGCAAAGTCGGTGTTTTCTGTCACTGGTGGTGGGACGACATGGTTGGGCATGCCGCAAAGGTAGGGTCGGCGGCCAGCGCGTCGTGGTCGGATTGGAGAAAGAGAAAGAATAAGAGGGTGTGGGGTGAAGAAAGAAAAAGAGGAGAGATCTTTTTCGTAAAATTTTGCATTAAGATTAATGCAATTTTGCATTAAGATTAGTGCACAACGGAGGTCCAGACAGTGCAAGCATGCCGTTGTATAAGCGTAAAAACCTTACTCAAAATTAAATATCGCTTTCTAGCCGAATCTCGCAGTGTTTTGCCTTGAGTTACGCCTATCCTGAATGTTTCCGTCCGGTTGATGGAGATGTTCCTGGCCTGGTTCGGTGAGACTGTCAAGAGTGCCGGATTGGAACAAACGAATTGGACCTCTTGCTCGATGCGTTGTGCAAACTGAAATCCGTAAAATGCTGTGGTGTTCATTGGGGTCGACTTCGACTTGTGATGATGCTATTGCTGCGGGTGGGGGAGTGCTGCACTAGTTAAGCCGTCACAATTGTCAGGTTACCAGATGGATGTCTTGTTGGAACAAAATTACTAGCGATTGGAGGGAGACGTCAGGTGAGAAGCGTAGCCACTGCAGACGAAGACGATAATGCTAGCGTCAATATGCCAACGCCACTGGAGTGGTGGCTGAAGCAACAAGGCAAGATGAGAGGCACTGCCAAGGACAAGATCAGCCAGTCCGACCGACTGACTGACGCCACGACAAGTGCCGGCCGTCGCAACCACAAGCCTCGGCCTCGCTAGCCTGCCCTACCCCTGCTTCTATATTTGTCTCCGCCAGTAGGGAGGTGAGGGGAGCAGTGGTGGCCACTGACAGCGGCGGCGGCGGCCATGGGAGGAGCAGCGGCCGCGGCGGGCGACGATTCTAGCAAGAATGCGCTTGTCGTGCCGGCGCCGCGGCCGCGAAAGGGGGTGGCCTCCTGGGCGCTCGACCTGCTCGAGCGCCTGGCCGTCCGCCTCGCCCACGACAAGTCCAAGCCGCTCCACTGGCTCTCCGGCAACTTCGCCCCGCTCCGCGACGAGACCCCGCCGGCCCCCGATCTCCCCGTCCGCGGCCACCTCCCGGTCATTCCCACCCCCACTCTTCTTCCTCCTCCTTTCAGTTCATCAACACAAACACAACTGCCCAATCTGTTAAGAGAATTGTACTACTACTGCAGCTCCTACATCTTCCATCAAAGGAAATAAAAATCCCTTCTTTTTCCCAACACAAGAAAGGACTCTAGCTTAATTAGCTTTCCTGTATTCGACATCTTCACCTGCCCCTAGGCTAGACTTAATTAAGTCCAAATCCTCAGTTGAGGTCAAATCGGAGCACATGATGCTCAGGAGGTGACACTAGTCTTCTTTTGTCAACCCAGAGAAACCTGAAATTAAGAGGGGGACTAGGGACGGTATATCCTCTATCCAACCAATGGTACAGGGTGTACCAGAGCGTGTCATAATGTTTCAGGATGTATCATTCATAGTGTGTTATGGAGTTTTAGATTTTACTATAGTGTGGTAGAGTGTGTTATGGAGTTTTAAAGTGTACCATGGTGTGCCAAATGTACCCGCTCATTGTGTATCATGGTGTTTCAGAGTGTAGCAGAGTGTTTCATATTGTTTTACCAGAGCAGCGGTTGTTCCAAAGTGTACCAGAGTGTTTCATGGTGTTTCACCAGAGTGACGTGGGGAAAGCGTAGCATTGGACGGCTAGGATCCTATACCGTTGATGGCTGTTGAAACGGTATAGGGTCCTGTAGGGTATCATTGTGTATCGGGGGCATCGTGACGGAGACATCGGGTTGAGTATCGGAGGAGGGGGTATCGTCGTACATCGGGTTGAGTATCGGGAATATCGTGTCAGAAATATCGGGTTGAGTATTGGGGGTATCGTCGTGTATCGGGTTGAGTATCAGAGGGGGGGTATCGTCGTACATCGGGTTGAGTATCGGGAATATCGTGTCGGAAATATCGGGTTGAGTATCGAGGGGTATCGGTCGAGTATCGGGGGTATCGTCATGTATTGGGTTGAGTATTAGGGGTATCATGTTGGAGATATCGGGTTGAGTATTAGGGGTATCGTCGTGTATCGGGTTGAGTATCGGGGGTATCGTGTCGGAGATATCGGGGGGTATCGGTCGAGTCTTGAGTATCGTCGTGTATCGGGTTGATAATATACAAAAAATTCTGCAAATTCAGAAAATTATGAAATTCTACCGGTAGCTAGATCTTGATTTTATAAGTTTTTTGGTTTTTGTTTCACTAAATTTGGAGATCATATGAATTTTTAATGATTTTTGCAAGAATAAAAATGAATGTGTACAACGATGGATTGCTCAACTAGTAGAGTTGCATGCTCAGCTAGTATACCTCCCTCCCTGCTTGGGCCTGCATGCAGCGTCCGTGACAACGAACGCGAGCGCGCAGCCTTACATGCATGTACATCTGAGCGGAGCTTTTTTGTCGCTGTATTGTCAGTAGGAGTGGGGACGTTATACCGTCCCCTAGTATTTCTGGAAATTAATGCTTCCCACTTTATTTTAATACTACCCGGCCATGCACAAGATGTGCTTAAGGTATATAATCTCTTCTTCCTGTATGTCAAAAACATCCATTCGTTTTTCTTCAGAGGACAACTAATTGCAACTCTATCTTCCATCATTCTTCTCTCTGCTTGCATCCTTTTCATCTTGCTTCTTCATTGCTGCTTTCCTCACCTTGTATCTCCAGAGTTATTATTACATTACCAATCATAATAGGATAAGGATATGGGACACCCCCTCTAAACATGAGCAAAACAGTGCTTTCTGTAAAAGGGCTACGATGTGACCATTACGGTGATTAATAAGACTCGAAAAGATCATTGCTGAATACTCTAAAAGAGCTGTGAGTCATCGACCCCCTGGCTTTCACTAAAGTTGCAACTTTTTTACTAATTATTTCTTTTCACTATTCAAATTTTCTCTAACTGATCATATCAAGGGTAGTAAAAATCATAATGCTAGATAGATGGCTCAAACTGAAAACTGACATACATCCTAGCATCTAACTATGTGTTTGTAAGTATGTTTTTTTTTGGGTAAAAATACCTTTAATCCTATCTTACTATTTATCTTTGCTGGCTAGAGTTATGTCGGATCTGAAAGTTTGATCATACTTCTTGCAAAATACATTTTGGTCATAGTGTTCCCTTTTTCTTCTTTGAGAATATCAATACTGTTCCTTTTTTTCCATTAACAGGAGTGCTTGAATGGAGAGTTTGTCAGGGTGGGGCCCAACCCGAAGTTTGTCCCTGTCGCAGGGTATCACTGGTATTTACTACTTTTTTTTTAGAATGGTATTTACTCTTACTTGATGACAATTTACCTTTGTCTTAAGAGACACTATTCTGTTCACTGTTCCAGTCTCCTTCAAAAGGTCAAACATCACTTTGTGGTCCTAAGGGCAGTTAAACGTGGACTGTTGTCTTCTTTAAGTTCTTTTCGATAGTGTGATGAAACAAGAAAAAAAGTACTGTTTTGTAAAGTCTAAAAGTCACACATATGTGCATTTGTACATCTGCCTTGATGCACACATAAGTGAGCACACAGTTTTTAGCATAGTAGTTGTTTATTTCCTTTTGCGATGCGAGTGTCCATCTTCATACTGTTGCTTGCTTTCAATAATCGTACATCATATTCCTAATTGATTTCTTATTTTGTATCCTTTTTGGCAGGTTTGATGGAGATGGGTATGTGATATAACCTCTTCCTTTTGGAATAATATAGAGTGCTGTACATTCATGTGCTCATGTTCGGAGAACAATTTTTCATACAGTTCTATATCAGGGATCGCAAACCCGGTGGAAACCCGGAAAAACCGGCGGTTTCTCGCCGACCCGCTGCGGGCCGGCTTCGGAAACCGCCGGTTTTTGCCCGGGGAAATTCGCAATTTCAAATTTGAATTTCTAAAAATATGAAAATTCAGAAAAAAAAATTGTAAAAAAAACTAGGAGTTTTTTAAAACAACTTGTACAAAGCAAAATTTCAAATCTACATCATTTTCATGCTTAAATTTCAAATAAAAAATGTGGTAAAATTTTTTATGTGTTTAAAAAATATGAATGGTCCAAAATGTTACAAATGGGCTGGATCCAGGGGCTTTGCAGCATTTGCTGCGGCCGCAAATGCAGCCCAATGCCCTGACCCTGTGAAATTACGAAATTGCCCCCGAGAGAGATATTTCCTCCCTCACCGATCCCCTTCCTGCCTCCACTCCTCTTCTATCTTCTTACCTCCAAGCCACGTTCCCCTAGCCGCCCGCAGCCATCCCCGTCAAATCCCGGCCATCCGCCGGCCGGCCCGCCGCCGAGTTGGTGAAACCCGGCAGATCCAGCGGCTACAATGGATGGAATTAGTACGGCTACGAGGCTTTCCACAAAATCATGCAAAATGCAAATGGTCATATTGCTCAAAAGATATAAATATTTGGATGGAAATATGATGTGTTCATGTATAATATATGTGTTTGATGGAAACATTGTCTAATTTCTAAATATTTGTATTGCAATATATGTATGTATGAATCATACTGGTTTTGAGACATATATTTCTATGTCTAATGTCTAAATATTTGTATTGCAATATATGTTATGTATAATATGTCATATGTACATATGTTCCAAACATCAATTTTTAGCATAGGTCATGCCAAATTTTTTTTCTACATTTATACAAATTACCATGACATATATCCTAGGCATATATGATTTTTTCATATTTTTTCAAAATTTTTTCCTGCATCTTTTCAATTTTTCCAATTTTCAGTTTTTCTACTGGTTTCTTGCCAAAACCCGTCGGGAAACCGGTAAACCTGCTCGGGAAACTGGTAAAACCTGGCCGCAACCCGCCAGGCCGGCCCAGTTCGTTCGGATTCAAATTCGTCCGGGTTTTTGCCGGGTTCCACCAGGTTTTACCGGTTTCCCGCCCCGGTGGGAAGGCGGGTTCGGGACCGAAACCGGGTTTTTGATCCCTGTTCTATATTACTGTTTCATTGCCAATTTGCCATGCTATAGATCATGGGTTTACGCCGACTGTAGCTCTCTCCCCCACCCCCACTCTCTCTCTCATTTTCGATGTTTTAACGCCAAATTTGCAATATTATAGCTCACGATCTTTGAGAATTCAATATTTGATCTATGCTTCAAAGTTTTAGGGGGCAGCTATGCACAAAATGATCTTGCTATGGGTCATTGGTTTTATGCCATACTATAGCTCATGATTTGATACTATTTTTGGGAAAGGTTCTGTTTGTAGTTTCTGATACAGATTTGTCTTGCTATGGGTCATTGGTTTTATGTAAGTTCTAGCATCGTTTAAATTTCAATGTTTGAACGCCATATCAGCAATATTTTAGAGCAGTTCTGAAAGAAATGATCTTGGGGGCAAACATGCCATGCTGTAGCTCATGATTGAATGGCTTTTTTTTTTCAGGAATGATTCACTTTGTAGTTTCAAGTTCAAGGGTAGATTTGCCTTGATATAGGTCATGGTTTTTATGTTCCCCCAAATCAGATTTGAATGTTTCTCCAGCACAATAACAGCACTTTGTAGATACAGAGCAGTTATTTCAAGAAAAAAACTTTGGTGCAGATATGGCATACTAATATACTATTGCTCATGGCTTGATGCCATGTTTTGGTGGGGAAAAATCACTTCATGGTTTTAAGGGCTTACCTGCCTTGCTATAGCTCAAGGCAATTTTACTCTATCTAGATATGAATGCTACAAAACCCGATTTGGCATGCAAGGGCTCACGATTTACAAGAAATTCTACTATAGCTCACAGTATGTTCAGTTTTACTTGATTGGAACTGGACCATAAAGCATTGGAGTATATCAAAAATCTCAGTCAGCTCACATTTTTGGACATATTTTCTTATAGGTTTATATTACTTTTCCATGGCATATTAGCCATGTTATAGATTATGGTTCTATCACAATATTAGTATTTTGTAAATTCAATGTTTTGACTCCATATCTGCTATGCTATAGCCACATTTTTTTCATATTTAATGTTTGAATTATGTTTCAAAGTTTTGGGTCAGATGCGCAAATAAGATTTTTGGTGCAATTATGCCATATTAGTTCATGATTTGATGCCATCTTTTCCCTGAGAAGATTCACTTTGTAGGTTTAGTCAGATTTGGCTAGGTCATAGTTCTATGGTGTTTGACATGCTATAGCTAATGGTTTACAAGATATTTTACTTAGATATATGGTTCAAAGGATTGGTCCGGATTTGCATATATTGCTTTGTTATGTATAGATTGCAAATTTTCTTGAAACTCCATACTGGTTTCAGTGACAAATGCATTATACTGTAGCTCACGGTGTTTAGTTAATTTTAGTTTTCTCTATGTTTTAAAGTTTTAACACCTGATTTTGTCATATTACCATGCCATAGGTCATTTTTTTCCTCTGACTTAGAATTGGAATTCAGAGCTTTGGAGCAAATCTAGGAAAATTATTGTTCAGTGCAAATATTCCATGCTACAGATGACAATTCTGGGAAAATACTTTTACTACTTTGTTTTGCAATTTCATTGGGCATTTGGCACGCCAGTTACGGTCCCTATTATCTTCTAAATTTTTTGAACGTTTTGATACCATATGTGAATTACTATAGCTCACACTTTTCGAGAAATTATGCATGGTTGTCCAAATATTTCAGAAGCACTACAAAATGCTAGACATAAAATCCAGAAATTTGTTCGTCATAGCTATCCAACAATCCTCTTAACTCATCAAAACTAGTACATCTATACTATAGTGTGATATATGTGCATGAGATTTTTATTCTTTCTTACAGAATGATCCATGCAACACGTATTAAAGATGGAAAAGCCACCTATGTATCAAGATATGTGAAGACTTCTCGCCTCAAGCAAGAAGAGTATTTTGGTGGAGCAAAGTTTATGAAGGTTGGCTTACTTGTTGGACTGAAAAGCTCAATATGTTTTAGCAATTAGCCCATTATTACTGTAATACTTTCTTGCTTGCCTCCATTTCCAAAGTGTGTTCTGTTTAGCTTATTGGTGAGTGTGGTGTGTAACTTTTTTACTTGTTTTATTTAGGTGTATATCCTATGCATATGTTTAACTTATTCTACTGCCTGTACTTAGCAAATGTTTGTTTTGTAACCAATTTAGTCCTTAATGAGTAATGACACAGCTAGTCAGATGCCCAACACAATTTTCTTTGTTATACTTTTGGTTCTTGCAAAACTTCATGTGTTATCACCAAGGATTACAATATCAATATGTTAATTTTTTTTTGTTAATTTTCTCTGCCTGCGGTTGTCAACTAGTCATATCTCCATACAAATTTCTCTTGTGATGTCATATTTGCGTCTTTGCTGCTACAGACATGCTTGGACTTTGGACCCTAGTTTATTTTGGATGATGGCATCAACATATGATAATCTCATGAATCATCTGTGACAATTTAACGCTCGCCCTGATGCTACTAAGCAGTCTGTTGTGTTAGTCATAGCCATCTACAAAATCAGTTGCACATGCATGTGATTTTTTCCTTGATTTTTACAGATTGGAGATCTGAAAGGATTTTTTGGATTGTTTATGGTCCAAATGCAACAACTTCGGAAAAAACTCAAAGTCTTGGATTTTACTTATGGATATGGGACAGGTACCTCATTATCTTATGGTGTGTCTGTTCAAATACAGGGAATCTATTACTCTCTGAATGATGTATGCATATCTTTATATTTTTCATCAACATTTGATGGTAGAACCAATTTGTTGATATGTTACCTTTATTTCTCTTTCTTTTCAGCTAATACAGCACTTATATATCATCATGGTAAACTCATGGCGCTGTCAGAAGCAGATAAACCCTGTAAGCTCTCAACCCGTTATCGCAATTTTCCATATCCTCGTACACACGCCATTGGAAATGACGCGGCGGCCTTTTTTGGCAAATGAGATTGTGTTGGCAGCTCACTTTTGTGTTGCTACAAAACCAGTTAAATATCCCAAAAGATGAGCAGAAACATTACCTGCCTTCTGGTCAATAACAAAAAAACAGTAAAGAAATTGATTTGGAGAGATTTGTACAGCAGTATAATATAAAGTATGTGCTGACTGCTGAGTAATCATGGCACTATGTTGTGCACAATTATCTTACATTCTTTAGTGGGGGATTGTTGTCATATACTGTCCACCATATGAATCTTGATATTTTCTCAAGGCAAATTGTGCGTGCTAGATGAATTTATTTTCATCTTATATCTATGCAAACTGCATTTATAGATTGTGATAATTGTAAGAGCTTATTGCAACTTGTTATCACACATTCATACACAACTCCCCCACATTTATTAGTTATTACAATAATTATGCATTCCGGCTAATGCCATTCTGGCAATCCCATGTTCCCTTAGCCATGGCCCTGGTCCGCTTGTTGACCCTGTTTTGTCAGCCACAGCATAAACCCCTCCCCTTAGGCTGTAACTCTCGTCTAATGCTTTAAGCAGAGCTCCTGTCCTCTTTCTCAGAAAAAAAAAATGCAACTGTGAAACATGAGTTTCTTTATTGTTTTTCAGATGTTGTTAAGGTTCTTGAAGATGGAGACCTGCAAACTCTTGGATTGTTGGATTATGACAAAAGGTTGAAACATTCTTTCACTGCTCATCCAAAGGTCGATCCATTTACAGGTAAATGACAGTGGCTTGTACTATTTTGTGCTTTCCTTTTTCCTCTGACAATTGGGTTAAATGATATATGTACCCTTCTTTCAGATGAAATGTTCACCTTTGGATACTCACATGAACCTCCTTATTGTACATACCGAGTCATTACCAAAGATGGAGTTATGCTTGATCCTGTGCCAATAACAATACCAGAACCTGTAATGATGCATGACTTTGCCATCACAGAGAATTATTCTATTTTCATGGACCTCCCTTTGTTGTTCCGACCAAAGGTGCGTGATGTATATGCACTTAGCAATTTATGAGTAATAACATCAACATAGACAATTAAATGATTAATCGTTGCCCTTGTATCGTGTAGGAAGACTGCTTCAGCTTGTTTAACTTTTTAGTGAACACACCTATTTAGTTGTTTACTGTTTAGATAATCCCAGGGGATTGCTCAAAAAAAGAGAATCCTAGAGGAACATCCATGTGAATGTTTTTGTTAACATTGGCTTGTGAAATGCCTCCTTTACATATGTTTTTTTCTGCACCTCTTTACAGTTTGACTTTTGGGACGGGACATACACCTCTTTACAATTTGACTTTTTTGTTCTCCATTCTTGTATAAAGGAAATGGTGAAGAATGGTGAGTTTATCTTCAAGTTTGATTCTACAATGAAAGCTCGTTTCGGTATACTCCCACGCTATGAGAAGGATGACAAACACATCAGATGGTTTGAACTCCCCAACTGTTTCATATTCCATAATGGTATGCTATCGATATCCTTCTTCTTGAACTCTGGATATATTCCTTTTATATCATTTATCATGAAATCACACCCAGGGATTGGATAAATGTGTTGTATTGAGAAAAAAAGAAAGAAATTAAGATGATTTTCAGCCAATTCTTTATCGCTTGGAGAAGCTGTTTGGCACTTGGGCAGAAATGGAATGGCATTAGCCTGTTCATGAGGATGAATTAGGAAGTATAGCAGCATTTACTCTTGGCATATCTAAATAGGGAGTGCTTTATTTGCAATGTTAGAGCAAAAAAAAAACAGAAACAAATAGTGAACAAAATGAAAAAGAAGATAAATTTTTTTATAATGAATTAGCATGCATCTGCTTAAAGGCTTCATGATGAAAATCTACATAAAACAATCAGATGATAATGATATGAAGAGGAGAACCAAAGCTAGAGCCATTTCTTGCTATTTTGTGAGACTATGCAGCTCAGCAGCTCCATGCATTGCACAATCTAATTAAAACAGTTATCAACTTTATGAAGAAATGATATTATCAGTAATTCTTTTCATGCTAGTGTTCTTAGTGAATTGACCACTAAAAATATCTGTCATTACAGCCAATGCTTGGGAAGAGGGTGACGAAGTTATTCTAATTACCTGCCGCCTTGAGAATCCAGATTTGGACAAGGTGAACGGTTACCAAAGTGACAAGCTTGAGAACTTCGGGAATGAGCTGTATAAATCTACAATCTCAACCTTTATTTTAATTACAAGTAATGCAATTCTTTGCCTGATGTTATGTTTTGTAGGTATGAGATGAGATTCAACATGAAAACTGGTACTGCTTCACAAAAGCAACTGTCTGTTTCTGCTGTTGATTTTCCTCGAATTAATGAGAGTTATACTGGCAGGTACTTGTATTAAATGTTTCAATTTCAAGATGTAACGATTCTTTGATAGGACATCATGAACAAGATGCTTGTCATCAGTTGCATTAATTCCGCTCTCTGTAATGGCCACATTATCAAGCAGTATCAACTAGGAGAGCTTGTATTGAGATCCTTCACGAAGCAATTCTACTTTTTAATTTGTTACCTTGCTGAAACCAGAAAGCAGCGGTACGTCTACTGCACTATACTGGACAGCATAGCAAAGGTGACTGGCATCATAAAATTTGATCTACACGCTGAACCAGAGAGTGGCAAGAAACAACTTGAAGTGGGAGGAAATGTGAGAGGCATATATGACCTAGGGCGTGGCCGACTCGGTTCAGAGGCAATTTTTGTACCTAAGGAGCCAGGTGTATCTGGAGAAGAAGACGATGGTTATTTGATATTCTTTGTGCATGATGAGAATACAGGGTACTCCTTTCCTTCATTACCTCAGGGTCGATGCATGCTAAAATTTCTCAGTTTTGTAATTACATTGGCACTAAGCTTTAATTTGACTCTTGTTTGGTGGATGCAGGAAATCTGAAGTAAATGTGATTGATGCAAAGACGATGTCTGCTGATCCAGTAGCTGTTGTTGAGCTACCGAACCGGGTTCCTTACGGGTTCCACGCCTTCTTTGTCAACGAGGTACTAAAATGTTTTGCACCTCTGCTCTTCTGCTATAACCTGCAATTTGTTGTGCGAGGTATAGCTGTTTTGGCCTTTCTGCCATTTTTCCTTTCCTGTGTAGCCACAAGTCCCAACTTGTGGCTGTATTGGCAAGATAATTAGGCCTGAAATATCTTTTCAGGTGGACAGAGGAAAAGATCCTGCTAATCTAGCTACTGTACCTGCATGGAATTTTAAAGAGATTTCCAAGGTTTAAATGAAATCCCTTTTTTGTGTTTTACAGGAGCAGCTGGCACAGCAGCAAGTAGAGGAGCAGTGAGCTGAGGACTGGGACCTGCAGCTGCAGATGTATAGTTACACTCAAATAAGCATGCGTTGACATGCTAAATACAGTTGTTGAACTAACCTCACGGGTATATATATACAATGAAGTCTCCATGATTGTTCCATTTGGTGTTTGATTGGTTATTTGATTACCGTGTGTTCTGTGATCTACACTAGCTAGATGCATGCATGCCATGGAAATGGACATGGACAGTAGTAGGTATTGCTCTCTGCTCGGTGTGATATGATCGATGGAGACGCCATGAGCAAAAGGCTCTCACTTGGCGTTTTGCGTGCCAGCTTCACATTCGTTAGCTCCATGTGAATAACGCCTCGTATTCTCTGGTCACGTTCGTCCACACTACACACACACAACACAATGATCACCAGCTAGTCTGTAGTACGCATGCATGCACTCGTTTACCTCCAGCCACTACCAAGTTGATCTCTGCTGGATTGGGATTTTTCTTTTTCTTTTTCTTTTAAAACATCGCATTGCATAGCAACCAGACCGGCCAACAAGAGATAGCACTTGCAGCTGAAAACAGAGAAGCTGCAATCAGTCCCCCTTTAGAGAACTCAACTCGTAAATACCAAATTAACCACATGTCCAAATGCCCTCATACTTGAGGAGGAGTCTAGATCAAGTCATCATCAAAATGACAATCTCAGCTAAATTGAACATTATCTGTCTCCTCAAAGCATCTACCAAGGTTACACATGCTGAATCTATTGCTAGCGGATCTAGGTTTCCACTAACCAAATCCTCGATTAACCGCACATACAATACAAGTGTAGAACGAACTGAGCAAATTTAGAGTCGATTTAACCATATTTGCCCCTCTGATAGATTTCTTTCTTGCCTCACCTCTCTTGTATAATGGCTAGGTGCTACTTACTACTACTTGTACACTACTTAAGGAGTGATCTCTACCATCCATCTAGACGGTAATCGACAGCTCATCACGCCGGATTGTCATAGGCTCTTGGACAGCAGCGGAGCTTTATTAAGGTTGGCCCTAGCCCGCCCTCTCCCAAAATAAATTTTCTTAATGATGTACAATTAGTTTGCTACTTATACACTGACAAAAGAAGTTGGCGACGGCTAATTTCAAGCACAATCTGTTTGTCTGACGGTTTCAGATTTTGCCCAATCTAATCTGCTTGGTCATTTGGTGCCATTCGACGTGATGGGATTGACCTAGATAACTCACCTATTATGCCGGCAGATAATGTTCATGATGAAATACATCGTCCTGCCTCTCTCTCCATAAGAAAACTTAGAAATGTTCAGATTCAACTGCTTATTGACAAGATTGCAAACCCCTTGCATGATGGTGAGGATATGATGTCTAATTAAAGGAGGCACAACCCTACTGCAAGTCAATGGTCCTGACATAATTTTTCGTGCTTCTCAAAGGGATCATTTGGCAACCTGGGCGTCTTCCAGTGCAAAGTTCTTTGCCTGGTTGATGGCGCAACGGAAAATCCTCATGGTAGATATATCTTGTTAAACCGTTCTTGGCCACAAAGCTACTTCTGTCCGATCTGCTACTGAAATCTGAAATAATATTTTTTCCTTCAATGCAACTTCAGCAAAAGGGTCTGGCCGGCCATGACATGCTGGTTGAAGGTTGATGCCCTAAATCCATCTTTTTGGATTGAACCACCTAGCAAAGATCCTTTATTTTTTATTACATAATGAAATAATATTCTAGCATCTACATATGGAGATGACCTACGTAACAAACATTAGAGTACTCAACCCCTGTACAAAAGGGTAAATACAAACTAAGATAAATAAAATCCCGACAGCAAAAAGCAAAACTCAACTATGAGTAAGCCTATTATAAAATCTCCATCCATAGTTGACTAAACACTTCATGGCCACCACCGCCATAGAATGTCATTGCTATGATCCTTTAATTGGCGGCTACACAGGACATTTTAGCTAATTGTTAGAGTAATGCATACTTGCATCTTTATGGTTGTCATGTAGGGCCTACGTAATGAAACCACCTCGCGTCCTATCAACGAGCGAGAAGAGTGGCTACCAAGAGTTTTGGACAGTAGGTGGCTACACCAAAACGCAATTCGATCTCTGGTAGCCATTGTTTCTGATCTTTTGGTCCACCCCTAACTGCCATGGACTATAGGCAGGTATCATTAGATGGATGAGATCAAGGTGGAACAATATAGCAACACAGGTTCTTTCCTTGGTTGATGGCACGACTGAAAATCCTAATGGTAGATATCTTATTAACCCATATTCTTTGCCACATAGCTATTTCTATTCACTCTGCTACAGAAATCTGAAATAATATTTTTTTTCCTTCGCTACAACTTCAGCCAAAGCGTTTGGCTGACCATGGCATACTGGTTAAAGGTTGATGCCCTAAATCCGCCTTTTTAGACTGAACCTAGCTAGCTAATATCCTTCATTGGTGTCTACAAGACATTTTAGCTAAGTGTTAGAGCAATGTGCACTCAGATCATTATGGCTATCATGTAGGGTCTAGGTAATGAAACCACCACGCGACCTACCAATGAGTAAGGAGAGTGGCCACAAAGAGTCTTGGATAACAGGTGGCCACAACCGAGCTCGATTCTATCTCTGGTAGCCCATTGTGGTTGATCTTTTGGTCCACCCCTAGCCGCCATGGACAATAGCTAGAATTTTTTTTTTGCAGAAGGGGCAGAAGTCCCGATTTCCCTTTTCATAGAAAACGAAAACACCATTCACACTGTTTTTGACGATACAGCAAAGCGTGGGAGGTTACAGAGATAGAGATGGGCATCTCCACACCTACTGTCTCACCCTGCAACAACAAAAGCCAAAAAACCAAAGTTTCGCATGTCGTGCCGCACAGATAGGCTACCAGAGAGGGTGGGGGGTGGGGGAGGGGGATGGACACACTAACAGTTTAACTAATAAAGCAACAAAAGAGGGGGGCATAGCCCACAACACAAACATTATCTAAAGATCTAATTACTTGTTGGCTCAACAACTCGCTCCTGATCTAGGGCTTCTGATTAGTCTTGCGCTTCTTCTTCGCCGCCACCCCTCCAGCCTCCCCTTCAGTAGATTTGGTAGTGAATCTGCCCGCCACCTTGAAAATCATATCAATACCCATGTGAACCAGCTCCTGGTCACCTGCCTTCAACAAACCTGCCCAATAACGAAGACAAGAGCACATAGGAATAAACCAAGGACACTGGATTCGACAACTCTTTCCCTGAGAAGCAGCATTCGTTGCGAGTTTTCCACACAGTCCAGAACATGGTAGCTAAGCAAACAAACTGGCACTTAGCATTCAATTTGACAACTTGACTAAACCAAACCGGAAATTGCTTTATGTCGCTCGGTATCCTATTGGATCCAAAGCAGCTAGCGATCACCCCGCAACTACTCTAGCTACCCCACATCCGAAAAACAGATGGTCGGAAGTCTCAACATTATCACAAAATTCACATGTCACATTGCTAGCCCAGTTTCTCCTTCTAAGATTGTTTTTAGTCAAAATGGAATCCCACAATGCCAACCACAAAAACAACTTAATTTTCAAAGGCAACTTCGCCTTCCACAGCTTACCATGCTCACCATTTCTTTGGTTCCTCCAGAATAGGATATATCTAGATGAAACCGAAAAGTTACCTTTAGTATCCCATCGCCACCTGGGCATATCCTCATCTGTATTCAAGGCCAACCTAGCCAATTGGGTCCAAATTTGCTCCCAGCGTATCTGCTGATCATCGGAGAGCCACCTACGAAAATGAAATGCCACCCCAACATCTCTCCTTATTCAATAGATACATCCTTATCCGTGAAAGGTTCAAATATATCTGCGTGCTTCACACATAAAGGTACATAAGTTAGCCACGCATCACACCAAAAGCTTGTTCTAGCCCCTGATCCTATAAGCATTTTTCTATTCTCAGTATAAAGATGTTTCACTTTCAGCAGATCAGCCCACATAACTGAGTCACTAAATTTCCTGGAAATCTCACTTATCGGTTTTCCTTTGACGTATTTCTTAGACACTATCTCTTTCCATAGGCCAGAGCCGGCTTCTATCCTCCACCATTACTTACACAAGAGGCTAAGGTTCAAATTTCTCAAGTCTTGCACCCCCCATCCCACCTGTTTCTTTGGGCTCAATCACCTCAGACCACTTACACAGATAATATTTTCTTTTATCGCTTTTAGCTGCCCACAAAAATTTCCTCCAAATTTTGTCAATCTTGTCAATAACACCCTTGGGCAGTAAAAACATAGCCATATTATAGAGTGGGATACTTGACAAACAAGCATTTAGCAAGGTCACCTGTCCCCCCAAAGAAACACATTGACTTTTCCAAGTCCCAAGCTTTTTATTGATTTTATCAACAAGGAAATCCCAAATTGCCATTAAAGGGCAATTGTAACTCACAGGAACCCCAGATAAGTAACAAGGAAGGAGCCAGAGTACCATTGTTCCAATTCAGGATCACCATTAACAAGTATCACTTCACTCTTATCAAAATTGATTTTCAATCTAGACATTTGTTCAAAAAGAGAGAGCAAAAGTTTAACATTCAAAGCAGTCTCTTTGTTGTCCTGAAGGCACAAAATAGTGTCATTGGCATATTGAAGTAAGGCCACCCCCCTCAATCACATCATCTATAAGCCCCTGAATCATTTTGTTATTCATGGCTCTCTGAAACATGTTGGCTAGACTATCAACAACAATATTGAAAAGGAAGGGTGAGAGGGGATCCCCCTGTCTCACGCCCATACTACTACAGAAGTAGGACCCCCTGACCATCATTCACTTGAACACTTAAGGTCCCTTTAGAAACCACATTTTTGATGCACCCACACCAAATAGGATGAAAACCCCTACCTCTCAAGCAATCAAACAAGAAATTCCAATTAACTTTGTCATATGCCTTTTCAAAATCAAGTTTCAAAATTACCCCATTTTTTTTGACCTTTTGGTGTGGTGTAAAATTTCATGTAGAGAAAGGATGCCGTCCATAATATTTCGCCCAGGGAGAAATGCGTTCTGATTAGCACTAATCAAATATCCCATGACTTTTTTCCATTGTGATTGTCAAAGTTTTCGTAATCCACTTATACAAGCTGTTAAGTAAACATATCGGGCGGTACTGTTTAACCAACTCAGCATTAGTCACTTTTGGCAGCAGAATAATAGTCCCCACATTAAGACAAGATATATCTAAGTCACCCTTATAAAACATTTCAAAAATATACAGCACATCGGATTTCACAATCTCCTAGCATTTTTTAAAGAACTTAATAGGTATTTTATCAGGACCCAACGCCTTATTTTTTCCCGTGCCAAACAGAGCCACTTTAATTTCCTCGATCCTCATCAAAAGGGCGGATCAGAGACATATTATCAGCTTCCGAAACCTTACTAGCCGTATCCCATATGGACTGATCAATATTAAAAGCTCGAGAGGATTCCCCACCGAAAAGAGACTTATAGTAATTAGTAGCGTGTAACAAAATGTCATCATCCTCTTGGATGAACTTGTCATCCTCTTTGAAATACTCAATTGCCTTGAAGGTGTCCTCTTGGACAATAGCTAGATAGGTGTGGTTGGGAAGCCGCATCCCCTGCCTTGAAGGCACACAGGTGTCCTACCTTCATTGCCCTCGACGGTTGGATGAGAAGCGGATGGATGAGATCAAGCTTGAACACCGTAGCAACGTAGATTCATGCAGCGATTAGCGAACTAGGGTTTGGTACTGTAGCAGAGCCGATGTGGTATTTGATCTAGACGGTCCGTTTTTGATCCGACGGTATTCCGGATCGGCGGAAAGGCAGGGCTGCCTGCTGATCTCGATCGACGGCGCATCAATGTACGAGTACGGGTGGATGGAGATGCAGCAGTAGCAGCAGCAGATTTATGGGGGATCTGATCTCTCGGCCAAGAGAGAGTCTGCGAGCTTCACACGCTCAATAGCTGCTGAGAGATGCCCCTGCGAGGCCGAGGCGACCACCAACATATGGACGCCATGTGAATAACGCACGCACCCTGGTCAAGCCTGTACACACTATGGATTTGGATAGTACGTCTGCATGCATGCACTCGTTTTCCTCCAATCCATTCAGTTTTTAATTCGATCGTGATGGATTTTGGTTGATCGATCGATCGAAGCACAAGTAGCATCAGGCCTGACCGTCCGTCTACCTATAAATAGGCACACACTGATCAGCTCAGCAGCAGCAAGCAACCCAGCTCAAGTGAAGCTCGAGCTCAGTGTCAGTGGAGTGAAGTGTGAAGATGATCATCGGTGGCATCATCAGCTCGCTAGCGGAGCAGCGCCGCAACGCCAAGCTGCCCAAGCTGAAGGGTAAGGCGGTGCTGATGCGCAAGAACGCGCTCGACCTCAACGACTACGTCGCCTCCTTCGGCAACGCCATCCACGAGATCCTCAACCTCGGCGTCACATGCCAGCTCGTCAGCTCCACCGTCGTCGACCCCAGTACGCCGCCGTGCTCCTGCTCCCCCTCCCTACCTTACCTGGCTTCTGCATCTCCATGGCTCCATTAACGAGAGCAAGCATGCATGGCTGCATGCATGCAGATAACGGCAACCGCGGGGTGACGGGCCCGGAGGAGCGCCTCGAGGACTGGGTGGCCAACCTGCCGTCCTTCACCGCCGGCGAGACCTCCTTCACCGTCACCTTCAACTGGGACGTCCAGACGCAGGGCGTCCCCGGCGCCGTCCTCGTCAGGAACAACCACGCCACCGAGTTCTTCCTCAAGACCATTACCATCGACGACGTCCCCGGCTGCGGCGACATCGTCTTCCTCGCCAACTCCTGGGTCTACCCGGCCTGCAAGTACGGCCACTACACGCGCGTCTTCTTCACCAACGACGCCTACCTGCCCGCCCAGACGCCGCCGGCGCTGCAGCCCTACCGCCGGGACGAGCTCCACTACCTGCGCGGCGACGACAACCAGGGCCCCTACCAGGAGCACGACCGCGTCTACCGCTACGACTTCTACAACGACCTCGGCAAGCCGGACACGGGCAACCCGCGCCGAACGCTCGGCGGCTCCGACGAGCTCCCCTACCCGCGCCGCGGCCGCACCGGCAGGAGGCCCATGAGAACCGACCCAGCCGCCGAGAGCCGGGACGTGCTGCCCATTTTCGACCAGTTCTACGTGCCCCGCGACGAGCGCTTCGGCCACCTCAAGCAGGCGGACTTCAGCGCCAACAAAATCAAGGTCTTCACGTCGGCCATCCTCCCGCTCCTCCGCACCAAGTTCGACCCCATCTCGCCGGAGGAGTTCGACGACTTCGCCGACATCCTCAAGCTCTACGAGGGCGGCCTCAAGATCCCCGAGTGCCCCGCCCTCGACGACCTCCGCAAGAACTTCCCCCTCCAGCTCCTCAAGGGCCTTATCCCCAACGAGGGTGACTTCCTCCTCAAGCTCCCGCTGCCGCAGGTCATCAAGGAGAGCAAGACGGCGTGGCGGACGGACGAGGAGTTCGGCAGGGAGATGCTCGCCGGCGTCAACCCTCTCATCATCACCCGCCTCATGGAGTTCCCACCCCGGAGCAAGCTCGACCCGAGCAAGTACGGCGACCAGACGAGCAAGATCACGGCGGCGCACATCGAGAGGAACCTCGAGGGGCTCACCGTGAGGCAGGCACTCGACTGCGAGCGCCTCTTCATCCTAGACCACCACGACCGCTTCATGCCCCACCTGCTCGACGTCAACAGCCTCCACGGGAACTTCATCTACGCCACCAGGACGCTGCTCTTCCTGCGCGGAGACGGCACCCTCAAGCCGGTCGCCATCGAGCTCAGCCAGCCCAAGGAAGAGTGCGGCTGCGGTGGCGGCGGCGTCGTCACGGCCGTCAGCAAGGTGTACACGCCGGCGTCGGTCGGCGTCCAGGGATCCATCTGGCAGCTGGCCAAGGCTTACGCCGCCGTGAACGACTCGGCGTGGCACCAGCTCGTCAGCCACTGGCTCAACACGCACGCGGTGATCGAGCCCTTCGTCATCGCCACCAACCGGCAGCTCAGCGTCGCGCACCCCATCCACAAGCTCCTGCACCCGCACTACCGCGACACCATGAACATCAACGCCATGGCGCGGCAGATGCTCATCAGCGCCGGCGGCATCTTCGAGATGACCGTCTTCCCCGGCAAGTACGCGCTCGAGTTGTCCTCTAAGGTCTACAAGAGCTGGAACTTCACCGATCAGGCGCTGCCGATGGACCTCATCAAGAGGGGCATGGCGAAGCCGGACCCGAGCTGCCCGCATGGCCTCAAGCTGGTCATCGAGGACTACCCGTACGCCGCCGACGGGCTGGCCATCTGGTCCGCCATCGAGCAGTGGGTCGCCGAGTACTGCGCCATCTACTACCCCAACGACGGCGTGCTCCGGTGCGACGCCGAGCTGCAGGCGTGGTGGAAGGAGGTGCGCGAGGTCGGCCACGGCGACCTCAAGGACCGCCAATGGTGGCCCGAGATGAAGACCGTGCAGGAGCTCGTGAGGTCGTGCGCGACCATCATCTGGATCGCCTCCGCGCTACACGCAGCCGTCAACTTCGGGCAGTACCCGTACGCGGGGTACCTCCCGAACCGCCCGACGGTGAGCCGGAGGGCGATGCCGGAGCCTGGCACGAAGGAGTACGCGGAGCTGGAGAAGAACCCGGAGCTGGCCTTCATCCACACCATCACCAGCCAGATGCAGACCATCATCGGCGTGTCGCTCATCGAGGTCCTGTCCAACCACTCCTCCGACGAGGTGTACCTGGGGCAGCGCGACACGCCGGAGTGGACGTCGGACGACAAGGCGAAGCACGCGTTCGAGCGGTTCCGCGAGCGGCTAATCAAGATCGAGGGGCGCATCACGACGATGAACCAGGACCCACTGCTGAAGAACAGGACAGGGCCCGTGAAGTTCCCCTACACTCTGCTCTACCCCAACACCTCCGACGCCGACGGCGAGACCGCCACCGGCGTCACGGCCAAGGGCATTCCCAACAGCATCTCCATCTGAGGCTGCCGCCGCCGCCGCCGCCGCCGCTTCGCTTGATTACCGTGTGTGTTGTGTTCTACATCGTGTACGTCTGTATGTATGTATGTATGCCTCCGTGAATAAGGGCGCCAACACTGTCGCCCTGTTGGTGCGTCCATCCGTCGTTTCCATGTATCATTTTCAGTTCTAATACAAAATGTTTTACTACTATATTATTGCAAATACAATCTCTCTTTGTTTTCTGTTTTAATTTGCAGTGCAAACATGACCAGAATCTACTCCCTCTGCTCATAAATAATTGACGTTTGAGATACGTGTCAATCAAAGTTTTAAAACTTGAGTCATTATTATCTTTTTAAATAATTAGGTTGTGTAATAAAAACTATATATGTAGATTTGTTGGTAATCAAGTCAAACAATGAGATTTATATAGGTATCCCTTATGAAGGAGAGCGAGACTTAATTTCTCATTTCATCCTCCCTAAAAGTGTATGGGGTTCTCTATTTATAGGGTTATGTAGTAGTAAAGGACAAAAGGTGCATGGGCGTTTACAACATTGCCCTCACACCTGCCCACGGGATAAGGGTAAAATTGTAAATTCGTGGTAAAATACAGCTAGCTGTGAGCTAGGACCTTTCTTGGGGATTCGTAGTGACGTGGGGTGCATTCTTGCATAAACAACTTTTGTGCCTTGGAGCGAAGGGTATACTTTGAGCAATTATACCCTATGCCCTCATAATTCCTTAGCAGTGTTGTATGCCTAAGGTGACATGGTCACCCTTGTCTTTTATCAGGCGGAGGTGATTTATTAGCACCATCACCTTCGTCGGTCCCTCATCACGTACTCTGTGGCCTTGGCTGTGACAATGACCTCCGTTGCCCAATTTGGAGGGTACAGGTGGGCCAATTCACAACAAGATTCATTTAAAAGAGTACTTCAATAATATTATAATTTTAATGTGATTCTAAAATAAATTACACTAGTAATTAGTGGTCAAAATTAGATCTTGGAGATTGCAGAATCAAAAGTGTCAATTATTTGTGACTGGAGGGAATATCTACGCAGGCACTTTAACGGTGAATTAAATTCAACATGGACATTTCATCCTTCTCGACCCGCAATCCAAATTACTTAGGATTTAACTGTAGTACATCCATAGAGCAGAATTATAATTGCTAGGTGGTGGCACTTCATTTGCTATAGTAACCAAGCACTGCAACTTGAGACTTGAGAGGAGACTATGCACAAGATAGAACTGCAAATGTATTAGTCTTTTTAGCTATAATCAACCATTTATGATGAATTTTGTGGACAAAGCTTGACTACAATGAGCGGGGCTGGCACAACGCCTATGTGGACTGTGCGCCATGGAGTACTCTAAATTTTGAGTGTCCACGAAGCTCATCACATAAGCACAAAATAACATATGTTTGCTAATCTTCCACGAGCTAAATACACATTGTTACGACAGGCTACCCTGATTACACATCATTTAAAATATTTTTTTACTTTCGCGCCATTTTGGGGCCTTGTTTGACATTTGGGTCTCTTAGTGTTATGTTTTAGGGCCCATTTGAAACCTTATCTTACTTTGGCACCAAGGCCTCAAAATGTTAGGACCATGAGCGAGTTTATTTGGGAAGAATCTTCTCTGACAAACAAGAGGTTATAATACCGTACTTTGGCCTTAACACTGCCTAGCTCACTCCACCTCTATCTATAAAGGAGAGTCATATAGGGGAGAACACTAACTACTGCTACTTAGACAAACAAGAGGTTGTCTGTAACACCAGACTTGGGCCTTAGCCTGCCTACCCTACACCTCTATTTATAGAGAAGAGGTGTCGGGGATTGGATAAAATACCGTTATGGTTGGGCCCCATACACGACTTACCCCTAATGTGCGTACCTAGAAGGATAAGGCGAATATGGCAAGCTCAGACTGATACCCAGGCTTTGATGCTTGGGAGTGGGCCTCTTTATTCATGGGTTATTATGCGGGTCATCTTGGGCCTGGGGGGCTGCTTTGAGACGATCAGCCCGATGCCCTTAACCGCCTTCGGAGTCCTTTAATATTCAGAACCCAAAGCCTTCCAGATATGGATGTTTTATGGAGCACAAGTTAGCATATTTATAGAATATATCTGTAAATATGGTAGCATTCTAGGTTATTTAAATAGGGTGTCCAGGTCATATAGGACCAGGACCGTGCTTACCTTGTACTATAAATACCTCACCCTAGGGGAGGGAGAGGGCATTAGCATCGACACATTGAGATCCAATCTCATCGCAATAACACGAACGCACATGTACGACTGGAGTAGGGTTATTATCTCTTTTTGAGAGGCCCAAACCAGGATAAATCTGTGTCTGATCTACTCTTCATCTCGGTGAATCCATGCATCTACAACAAAAGCTCTTTGCCAGTAAGGGGTTGCTTGTTCCCTCAATCAACAAGTAAGCTCGGCAGGGAATCTGTGTCCCAATCGTCGACGGCTGGCACCGTCCGTGGGGACCAACAGATCCTTTGCTAAAGGAATCCCGGAGATGTCGGACGTTGAGAGTTCACCTGTTCACCGTGCTCCCGTTGACCGGTACTATGGTTGTCACGATAGAGCAGACTCACAGTATGTTCCCGAGCTAGTTCTGTTCTGAGCCCTACTGAAACAAGTTTCCCCCATGTTCTATGAGGATGATGATGAACTCTATGCTGGGCTGGATATCCTGGATCACATAGAACTCAAAAACGGAGCCGCGTCGTGCGAAAGCTTGATGATGACCCCCTCATATGCCTCTATTGGCAGATATGTCAACATAGCTACCTAGGGGAATCGCTAGCTCGAGGGAGAAACATTTGAAGCAGTCTCGTAGGGTGCCCGAGACGCTGCTCGAGCCCACCTCGAGTCCTCTCTGGAAAAGTCTCTAGCAAGCATTTGGCAGCACGCTAGGGGTAGGCCCCGCAACAATGCTCGAACACCTCCGCCTTCACCAGTTGGGCATCAGAAGCCCAGTCCGAAAGGACAATGCCCTTCGGCTTTGGTTCCCGTCGAGCAAGAAAGGCTACAGGCACTGGCAGCGGTCATGCGCGAGCTCGCAAACAAACTTGGGCAAGAAAACTAGGGAGCCATGGGCATCGCCATCGTGAAAGATCTCGAGAGGCTAGCCGCTGACCTGTCCCCACCGGCACTGCCTGAGAAAAGGGGATGTGAAGGACGTTCTCAGGAGCTTCCTTAGGGGAGGTCGTCCGGCTCTTACAACGGCAAGTCCCGGAGCACTACTCGGGAGAGCCATGACTATCATCATCAACACCATGACTGAGAAAGAGGACACGAAGAAGAGAGCTCTAGGGGCCGCGGCTAGGACAAATGTAGCTTCACCACGGTGCGCTCCCCACGCCGCGACCGGGAAGTGTTCTCTTGCCTCGGTCCTCACCCGTACAACCAACGACCTCGTGATGGTCGGGATTGCCTCAATCAACCTGAGCGTCACAGTTCTGTGGCTTACGGATGTCGAGCTTTCTCCCGCACTCTTCGTGACATTGTCTAGCCGACCAAGTTCAAGCCCGGACACATTGAAAGGTTCAACAGGACCCAAAACCCCGACGAGTCCCTTTCAATCTATACAATCGTCGTCTTGGCAACTGGAGAGGATGAGGGCATAATGGTCAATTACTTACTCACTGTGCTCGATGTGGCAGCCTGGACTTGGCTCTTTAATCAAAGAGAAGGGTTCATCTACTCCTGGACTCAACTCAGCGAAACACTCAGATCAAATTTTCAGAGTTGCTATACTCGATCGGGCAGAGAAAGAGACCTCGAGCGTGTGATCCAAACCGAAGGGGAGTCTCTATGTGACTTCATCCAAAGGATCATCGAGGTTCGCACTTCCATCCCGAACGTCTCGGTCGAGTCAGTCATACGGGCATTCAACTTTGGAGTCAGGGATGTTCGGCTCACTCAGGATCTAGAGACCCATCCGGACCTGATGGCTTGCGAACTTTTCCGTATGGCCAACCACTACGTTGATGCTGATGAAGTGATCAAATGGAAAAAGATGCTTGACGAGAGAAAATTGCCGCCACAGCGGGACCTGGAGATCAGTGAAAAGTTGAGAACTTCCTCACTTGAGAAGAAGATCAAGAAAAAAAGAAGAAGCAAACCTCGTTAGGCATTGTTGCTATGATCGAATAGCCTTCCGGACATGTGTCCGTCATGCAGGTGCAGCAGAGTTTGGCACGTCAGCGATAGCAAAAGCGGAAGCCTTGACCTCATAACACGGGAAGGGGCATAGGGCTTGTCTTCTCCTGCATCGCGGTAAATGGCCACAGGGCGGATACCAGAGCAATAGGATCTGCCCGATCCATTGAACCCACAGGCATAATTTGCGCAACTGCCACACTTGTTTAGCCTGCTTAATTAGACGTGTTCTATAAGGACAAGGGTGAGGTGCCCACTGTGCCCGCGGTAAAAGATGATAGAAAGAGGAAGAGGACGGTTAACAATAAGGATGACATGGAGTTCCTGGAGCCCTAGAATCATATCGATGTAATCTTCGGGGGGCTCCTCCGTGTACAAATCCCGGTGAGACCTCGAGGAAGCAGTGCGGGAAGTATACCATGTCGACGAAGGATCTTGCCCGATCTAGCAACTTAAGTGGACTGAGCTGGCAATCACTTTTTTGAAGGAGGATTGCCCCTTGGAATTACCAAACCTTAAAAACTCCCACTGGTTGTATGCCCGACCATCAGCAATATGATAGTGGGGCTCGTGCTCATTGACAGGGGTAGTTCTCTTGATCTCATCACGGCTAATGTACTAGACCAAATGTAGATCCCTAGGTCAAAGGTCAAAAACATCGCTGTTCCCTTTCATGGGATCATGTCAGAACCTCGATCAAGCTGCTTGGCCAGATTGTATTGCCCATGAAGTTTAAGAGTCCGAGCAATTTTCAGACAAAGCTAGTCACCTTTGAGGTGGTCTACTTTGAAACCACATACAATACTATTCTGGGTAGGCCGACGCTGGCGAAATTCATGGCCGTAACACACCGTGCCTATCAAAGCCTTAAGATTCCTGATGTTAGGGGAAATGCCAAGGTCGCCCTAAGCTGCGACGAGAAGACGCTAAGCATGGTCCGTCAGCGTGGGCCCGAACAAAAACCCAAGTCGTCCCACAAGAGGATCCGACCAAGCTCATGTACTTGGGGGCCGCTTTGAACCCTAAATAGGAACTCGAGCTCGTCATCTTCCTTCGGGCAAACGTGGACGTGTTCGCTTGGGAACCGTCTGACACGCTTGGTGTCCTAAGAGAGGTGGTCGAGCACAAACTGGCAATTCAGCCTGACAAGAAGACGGTGTGACAGAAACTCAGGTAATTCTTCCTCAAGAAGCAAGCAATAATAAGAGAGCAGTTCGACAAGCTCCTTATCGTCGGGTTCATCCGTTTGATCCATCACTCAGAGTGGTTGGCTAACCCAATCATAGTTCAGAAGAAAGAAGGAAAGTGGTGCACGTGCATGGACCACACGAGCCTGAACGCCGCATGCCCTAGAAACAATTTCCCGTTGCCACACATCAATCAACTAGTTGATGCTACAGCAGAAGCCTGGTTGATGAGTTTTTTGGATGCCTACTTAGGATATCACCAGATTAGCTTGCCACCGGAAGATGAGGAAAACGTAGCCTTCATCACCCCGTTTGGTACGTTCTGCTACACGACCATGTCTTTCGGTGTAAGGAACGCAGGAGCAACTTTTTAGCATCTAATATAGAAAATATTTTTCGACCAAATAGGCCAGAACTTGGAGGTCTACGTTGATGATATCGTGGTAGAAACTATGCTCGAGTCTAACCACGTCTCAGATCTCGAGGAAACCTTATGTAACCTCAAGAAGCATTGAATAAAGCTACACCCAAAGAAGTGTGTCTTTAATGTGCAAGCGGGAAAGGTGCTCGGTAACATGGTCGGTTCGATAGGTGTGGGTACAAATTCAGAGAATATCGAAGACATAGAAAGGATGCGCCCACCCTCCAGTGTGAGAGAAGTACAAGCCCTCATGGGGTGCATGGTGGCGTTAAGCCACTTCATTTCTCAAATGGGCGAGCATGGTTTGCTTTTCTTTAAGGCACTTCAAAAGTATGACGGTTTCATCTGGACAGAGGAGGTGAACAAGTATTTCGAACACCTCAAGCGTACCAGTCCAGCCCGCCCTTACTAATTACACCTAGAGCAGGAGAGGTTTTGCTCTTGTACATCGCCGCTACCCCTCAGGCCATCAGCGCTATCTTGACTGTGGTCTTAGACGGGAACCAGCGACTGATCTATTACATGAGCGAAGTGCTCCATGGGCCGAAAGAGTGTTACCCTAAGGTTCAGAAACTCCTTTACGCTTTGTTCATGTCGTCCCGAAAGTTGTGGCACTATTTTCAAGCCTACACGATCACGGTGCCAACTTGTTTCCCCTTAAGTGAAATTCTGATGAACCAAGATGCAAGCGGACACATAGCCAAGTGGGCCATGGAGCTCTCTGAGTTCGACATCCACTTCATAGCCCGCTCGGCGATTAAATCCGAGGCGATGGCGGACTTTGTCGCGGAGTGGACAAATCACAACCAAGCTAGCCCAAAGTCTGATCCCTCGGATAGTGGTCACTGGACAATGGTCTTTGACATGTCTCACACTTATGAGCACTTGGAGGCTGGAGTCATGCTCGTGTCACCTCTTGGGAGCGCCTCAAGTACGCGGTGTAGTTGCACTTCACGGCAACCATCAATGCCGCGGAATATGAGGGGCTTCTGGGCGGGCTACGGGCCTGCAAATCACTCGACATGCTGTGGTTAATTATGAAAAGGGCTACATAGTTGGTTGTCAACTAGATCAGTAAGGAGTTCCATTGCTCCGACTAATCGATGGCCCATTACTTAATCGAGGTAAGAAAGATGAAGAAGTACTTCAAGAACTTTGAAGTACTATAGATCCCTAGAAGAGACAATGCTCTTGTCGACCAACTCTCCCAGCTCAGGTCTTACCAGGAGGCACCACCGGCTGGGGTAATCATAGAGCATTTGTACAAGCCTTCCATACCTATAAAGGAGGAGTCAATCCAAGTAGGCGACACTGTCGCACTCCTTGAGCATGGAGAAGATTGGACTACACCGTTTATTTGGTACCTCGTAGATGGGTCCTGCCAAAGGAGTCAGCCGAGTGTTCCTAGTTTATCAGACGGTCCTCACCTACAAACTGGTCGAAGGAACCTTATACTGTAGAGGCGCGCTCTGGGTTCTCTCCAAGTGCGTATGTCAAGAGGAGGGCAAGTACCTGCTCAGAGAAATCCATGAATGAACTTGCGGAGCACACTCATCTTTTCGGACCCTGGTTTCAAAAAGTGAGCTGGGCTTGACCATCACAACCTAGACTGCTACAAAATTCTTCCGTAACAGCGTGGTCGCCAGGTTTGGTGTCCCAAACTGTTTGATCACCGATAATGAGACATAGTTCACCAGCAGACTATTCCAAGAGTATGGCGAGAAAATCGGAACAAATATCTGCTTTTGATGTCTATGCAAGAATTTGTGGTCCTTAATTAATCATTAATTCGATGATATGGTAGTTGGGATCACATGTGCAACAGGTCGGAAGCTGGATTTGAGATGCATTCATCGTTACTTAGAACTCACCCATATCACAAAAATTGTGGAAATTTGCCTTAAATTTCCATAGTCCTGTAACGTTAATTTTGGCTTAGCAGTTTAGAAGTTATGACCTTGAAATGTGGATTCTCCTGATGTTGATCATTGCATGTAAATGTCTTAATTTGATAACTAGACCTAATCGATGGCATGATTAAATTATGCTCCTGACTAGAAAAAGTTATATGCTTTCCTTAAGTATTGAAAAGTGGTATGTGTTTGATTTTTGTGTGCTCAATAAAAATAGTTACAAAACTTTTAAGCTGGTTGTCCAACTAAGAATTCTATAGATGAATTAGAATCTTGCTCCAACTAGGAAAAGATGGAAGTTCTGTGAGGATTCCATAAAATATATTATTCATGTGGTTCAGGGTTTCAGGATGGAAAGTAATAACAATTTAATTGCTGAGGCAGCGGGGGTTGTTCGCTGTATCAGGTGTAATTTAGCCGGGAGCGTGTGTAGATGTGATGTTTATGTTTATTTCATGTTTTTCTCCTGTCTTGGATATATGCTTGAGTGGTATGTTTGTTATAGGGTGTTGAACTTCATGGTTTATGTTGTCTACATATCTTCATGTGGTGGTAAACCAGTGGGTATATGTTAATCAAAGGTTTGGTTGTCGTACGTCATTTACTTTGTAATGCTTATGATAAGTGATGCAAGTCAATTCTATTTCTGGTGATATATATCTATGAGAAAGATTAAGACATGGTTAGTATCATTGCATTGTATTCCTTTACACGAACTACCTTGGGTGCATCCCACATAGGTGGGGATAAGATCTACATTGGTAGGTATTCCATGAGAATGGAGGATTATTAGACCCCATATGAAAGAGGACATGACCAAGTGTTGCACTTACGAGTGGCATTTAGGTATATCAGGATGAGCACATAGAATAGATGCAACATAGGTTGCATTGATCGAAAGAAAAGAGATATCTAATGGCACAATCCGTATATATGGGTCACTTTATAGATTATATATGCATTCTATTAATTGTGATATGGCATATGCAGAATAGTCACCATTGACGATAACTTGCATAGGATATATAGGCGTATGACCGCTCCGGGTCCACACACGTCATACACCATATGCCCACACCACTAAGCCCGCATGTGTCCGCACAACGAGGGGTAATGTTTTGATATCATGAGTAACGACCTAAATTCTCTTAATTAGAGCCTACCCTAACCAAGGGGCTAGCCCATACATGCATAGCATCTCTTTTGGGCTTTTGGACTCACTTCACTCAAAAAAGAGTTAGCATAAGGTGTTATGTTTAGGTCCGTCGAGGTATTATAACGTAGCTTTGTTGTCTTCGAGAACACGACATTATACCATCAGTTTAGGGGAAAATCTTCTTTGTTAGACATGAATGACATTAGGTTGACGACTCTGGATAAGCGCTGACAAATATTTCTTAGGGCTCTATTATGAATAGCATGACATGTCGTTAATATCTTCTATAGTAAATGGTTGGATCTAATTTATACTATAGCCATATACTATCATTGTGCACCGTATAATTATTACATATTATTAAGATAAAGGGAAAGAATGACACATTGATTTTGCTCTTGCGAGCTAGAAATTTCTGTGTTAATTGGGAAATAATGGAAATAACTACACTGACATGATAATAAGTCTAAGTGGATAGGAATCGATCGACGGTAATAGCAGGTTTAATTTATATATCAGTGAAACTGCACATAGAAATAAGCTCTCTCATCCATTAGCTAGTCAAACATCTTTGAGCAATATGCACCAACCCATTTGTGTGTCTATGAGGCCCATGTAGTCCATGTGGAGCTATGGTATCCCACATTGCTAGTTTAGGGTGAGTCTAAACCTAACGTCTTTGGTTTAACTTTTTTAGGCAAAGAAAGATGAAATCTTATAGGCAAGTGGCAAGTGCAGTTCTAGTCTTTTTTTTCTTTTAGAAAAAGAACTTGACAAGGAGCCCTAGCATTCAACTGAGAGACCGAGAGGTTATCATCTTGGTTCAAGCCCTAGCGGGTGTGGCGCCCAGCCGCACCCTTCAACCGAGCTTCGCTTGATCTCTGGTCTTTGTTTCGATCGAAACCGACGGCAATGTTGTCCAAATCAAATCCATCACTTTCTTCATTTCCACCCTCTTATTTCTGCGTCACTAGCTCTCCCTTTCTTCTCTTACATCGGTTCCTTTCTCTCTTCTCTTCTTCATCTTCTTTCGGCTGTAAAAGTCAGCAAGAACAACACCAGCTGCCCTGCCTGCCTATATATCTTCCTTCCATTTTCTTGGGCCATAATATACACGCATACATAATTAGTTGATATAGCTAGGTATACCAAAGCAAGGGGGTCTGCAATGGTGGCGGTTGCCTTGTTCTACGCTCTGCTGCTGGTGATGGTCTTCAAATCGTCGCTCGTCCTGCTCATCTTCTTCTTCGCCGTGCTGCTCTTCTCCATGGTTTTCAACTCCTCTCCGCCTCCGCCACCGCGCTACTGCCTACTAGCTAGCTGCTCGAGAAGAAGAAGAAGAAGAAGAAGAAGAATAGGTCCATCGGTGACTGCGCTGGCTGTACGTACGTACTAAGGCATCATCGATCATGTAAGCGTTCATCGATCATGTACACAGTATTAATCCTACTGCATGCCCCAGCTGGTTGCATGCACGATGCTAACGTTCCTACTATCATTTTCCGTAAAGATTTGACACTTAATTTGGCTATATCCTTTTTCATATTTACATTAGACAAATGGAAGTAATGTGCTTCTATAATATTATTATACATCGACACGTTGTATTTTTTGTAGTTTATCTTTTGCTTTTGTATTTAAAAAACATTTTATAGAATTCATGCACTATAGTCAAGTCTTTAAAACTTTGACCGTAAATATGCAAAGATGTATTTTTATTTGTCATATAAAATCATTTTATCTAATTTACCATAAAACACATTGTTTTTATATATATAGAACATAATTAAAGAGAGACCATGCGGATACCTAAAACAATAAGTAAAAAAAAGAGGGACGGCAGTGTGTGAGAGCATGCACGAGTGCCTGCGTGCAGCGTCGCGGATGGCTATGCCCGGGTGCTCCGCTCGCGGGAGGCGGTCTCTTTTTATAAATATACGTACACATATTGTATTTTCTATATTTTCTCTTTTGCTTTTGTATTCTTTTTATAAAAAACCGATTCACTGTATAGTGAAGTCTTTAAAAACATTGACTATAAACAGACCGGGCCAACGAACGAACCAGGCCAGCCCGGTTCAGGCCCGTTTGGCTTGGTTCACTGTATGAACTGAGCCAGCTCGGTTTAGCAAAAAATAATATATAAAAAATAAGAAAATGATTATATTTAATAACTATGTGTTATAAAATAAAGATATATATATAAACCGGGCTAAACAGGGCCGGCCCGGTGGGCCAAAGGCTCAACCCAGATTCGGTTCGATTTAACGAACCAGACCGGCCCGGTTTGGTGAACAGTACGAGCTGGCCCGATTCCTCCTGTTTGAACTGGGCCGGATGGCCAGCTCTGACTATAAATATACGGAGATGTATTTTTATTTGTCATATAAAAATCATCTTATCTGATATATCATAAAAACTTTTTAGTTTGTCACCTTGCATGGTTGGAAGGTGGTGCAGTGTGGCTGCGATACAATCGTAAGGCAGTACACAAGCGCTTGCTAGCGCTCAAACGCACCGCACTGCCCACCGCAGCGGTGGACCAAACCTTATATATAGGGCTCTTTTACAGGATGCTTAAGGTAATATGGACCATCCATTCTTGTGGATCTAAGGGTTCAGATTGCTTATAATTTAATTATACTACACATAATTGCTTTGGAGAGTATAATATACCTAGAGACGTATATTATATTCTCCATGATAATGTACCATAAAAGCTCTATATATAACATATTTAGAGAGGGACCCTACTGATATCCAGAGCAATATGTAAAAAAGAAAAACGAGGCAATGCTGGTCAGCTATCACCAACTTTGATCACCATCGGTGGTGGAGCCACCACCCAGCGAGCGCAGGTGCGCGCCCAAGATGAGCTCGCACGCACCAGCAAACCACGACCTGGGTTTTATGGGCCGACTCCCCAGTATAGCCCGGACGCCAAAAACTCCAGCAATGCCAGCGCCCTTGCGCTCAGGCTCCCCAAAAGTCTTGGCTCCACCACCGATCACCATAATACCATATATGGGTAGATCATGTTTCTCCAAAAAAAATTATGTTGCAAAGATGTACCTATATATGGAGAAAATTGATGATTTGCCCTCCTAAACAATGCACTTCTAGCCTCCTAAACATTGACTTCTATTATTTGCCCTCCTCTACAAAGTTCATTCGAGGATTTGCCCTCTTTCACCTTTAACATAATTTATCATTTATCTAATTCATTTTCCCTACTTCAAATGACCCTAATGCCCCTCCCTAATGTCCTCGCAGTGAATCTTCCCATACCTCACGAGCGCCACCTTGCTCGCGATGTCCATGCCGCAGGCGGCGAGCTAGGCGAAGTCCTCATCACGGTCGTAGTTGGCGTACACAACCTCCACGGAGACCGACCCGGAGGCCGTGTACGCGAAGAATGTCAGAATCGCCTCCGCTGCGGCGGACGCGTAGCGATCGTTGGGGTAGGTGTCCTGGACAGGAAGAAGGACGTGACGGCAAGGCCAGGCGCAGAGGGAGAGGGAGCGGTGGACAGGGTAGGAGAGGAGGATAGAGCGCTGGCCTCCTCATCACCACTGGCGCCGCCTCCCATGGTGGTTACGGCAGCGCATTAGCTAAACATTAGGGAGGGGCATTAGGATCATTTGAAGTGGGGAAAATGAATTAGATAAATGATAAATGAAGTTAAATTTGAAAGAGGGCAAATCCTAGAGTGGACTTTGTAGAGGAGGGCAAATAATAGAAGTCATTGTTTAGGAGGGCAAATCCTATAAGTGCATTGTTTAGGAGGGCAAATCATCAATTTTCTCCTATATATGCACTGCATTCTCTTTCCTCCAAGGAGTACCGGCAAGTAATGGATCGTGGTAACTGCCAAGAAAAATGGAAGTAGAATGTGTAGGAATAAGCGACAACAGACTCGTTTCTGCTGCTGCGTCAAAGTCATATGGAGAACCCATCGCCTTCCTTGCTCGCCACTCGCCATTCCAATTGCATCTTCATCGACCTCTTGTTTGGTTGCTTGAGATGATGGCTCTTGAGGTGGTTCTGACGCTGCTGTTCGACGCGCTGCTGGTGGTGTTCATGCTCAAGCTCTTCCTCGCCTTGTTCCACACGAAGCTCATCGTCATCCTCCTCTACATCGTCGTCCTGCTCTTCGCCATGGCCCTGTCCGGCAGCCGCTAACCCTAATTAGTTGATGGGGCAGTTCCTCTTCTTCTTCTTCTTCCGATTCTTACATGTACCGACATGTCAATTTTGTTAACAGCTCTGAAATCAAACTGAATTGCCAGAATTTTCTTAATTTGCTGAATCTGATGGATGAAATCCTCTTTTCTTTTCCATGCATGTATCCTCATGCCTCAAGGCACAAATCGCGTAGATACATACATCCTGTAAAGATCGATCGCTGCAGCCATGACCAAGAAGAAGCAAGAAGCAAGAGGAGGGAGATGGAAGAGGAAAGGGATCGCTAGCCTGCCTCTTGTGATTAGGAATCATGATCTCCCGTAAGTTAATTAAGGGAAATTAAGCTAGGATAAAAGAAAGTAGTAGCTCCTTATCCATCCATCCATGTCTCGTGTTCCACGTTACGCGACGTGTACGCTACTCTTTTTCTTTTGCTGAACTGGCCCAATCAATATACTAACAACCGGGTCACCACAGCAAAGCTATACGTCGATCCGAAGAATTAATTATCCCAAAATCACCAAACACTAGATGAAATTAAAAACAGTGAGTGATAACAAGGACCTCGAGGTCTTAAGTTTGGTTGTTCTCTTCAGTTTACCTTTTTATCTACTTTTCTCCGAATCGAAAAGTTAGACACTTTGATTTTTTTTAATCTATTTTTTTCAATTTCGAAACCACGTAGAGCCCTCAGAAACTAAGTCAAACGAAATGGATCAGACTTTTCAAACTATCTCAAAAAACTTTCAAAGTTTAGCTTATAAACAAATAAGATAATCTAAAGAGAAACCAAAATCCCAGTGCTTGCTGCTTGCTTTGCTTCTGAACATTTTGCTTCCAAACAGAAGTGCTTGCTTTGCTGTTAGATTTCATTGCAAAGCTTCAGCCTTATCTGAGAAGAACACGAAAGGGAAACAGAACATTGGCTGCGACCGAAAACCCATAAAGAAGGGAATTAAAATCAGTATGTTACGCAGACGGGGTGTGAAAACTGAAAAACCCAGCTGATTAACTAATACGCAAGTCAACCCACAGAACCTTAAACCCTGCCATAGATTCAGCATTGTCGATGATTATTTTGTTTGTTTATGCATATATATATGTAGGTTCAAAGGAGAAGGCTAGCCCACCAGTTCACCATTGCTGCTGTAAAATATGTCAAGAAAACAAATGAAATACAAATACTTTTAGATGTATTGCTCCTTGCCATAAACAATTGGACATGTGGGTACAAACGTCATGTACAGTGTTAGCCTCTCACATGAGAAAGGGGTCTCTTTTGCTGACCGGCTCAGCTTATTAAGCTTCTCCAGGACGACAATATTAGATTAGTACTATTTACCATATTGTACCAACCAAAGTGCGTGCAAAATGGAAGAATTCTGCTGGTTACAATATAGTTGCATTGCTAACCCAAATCGGAAACATCAGCAACTAAGTATGTATGAGAAAATTTAAGCTACACTAAAATCAATGCTAGCCGTCCATTTCTCTTAATCTAATGGCTCAGATTGATTTTAAATTTTTTATTCTACTATGATATTGTTTATATAACAATGATGGATTTCTTAGGTATACATGACCAGTTAATGATCAAGATGAGATAGCAATTGGGAAACAGCACAAGAGAGTAGAGTACACGAAATCTATCATCTGGTGTTCCGATTTTCCAATGACTCAAATGTTATCATACACGCTTCAGCAATTTGCCGGCAAAAAAAGAAAAAAAAGAAAAAGAAGAGTACAATGAAAGATTGTATATGCATGTGCTATTCCTATTTTACAGGCAGGAAGCCATACAAAAAGAGAGTTTTTGGTGTCATCTGGGACCCGACAGCTGCTGCGCCGACACGCACGACGGCGGCGACCAGCTGCTGCTCACGCCGCCGGTCACCTCTGAGCCTTTCCCCTTCCCCTTCCCCCCGTCCGTCCAGCCGCCGGGCCGGACGTCCACCATCCCGCGCCCGTACATCCTCAGGTACCCAAGGAGCTCCGTCCTGGGTGCGCCCACGTCCATGCTGCCGTCCAGCATGCCGGACACCGCCGTCATGCCCGGCCGCTGCGCCGCGTCCTCGTGGAGGCAGCACAGCGCCACGCGCACCACCCGCGCCACCTCCGCCGCCTCCGCCCGCCCCTCCAGTCTCGGGTCGACGAGCTCCTCGTACCTCCCCTCCTCGTGCAGCTCCAGCGCCAGCGCCGGGAAGTAGCTGCTCCGCTCGCCGCCGTCCGACGACGCGCTCGTGCTGCCCGTCCTCGACCAGCTCTGCTCCTTCTTGGAGTTCTTCCTCCCGCGCACGATCTCCAGAAGCACCATGCCGAAGCTGTACACGTCGGCCTTGTCGGTGATGGGTGCGTTCGTGAGCCACTCCGGCGCCAGGTACCCGCGCGTGCCGCGCATCGTCGTGAACAGCCCCGACTGCTCCGGGCTCATCAGCTTCGCCAGCCCGAAGTCGGCGATCTTCACACCGCCGTGGTCGTCCAGGAGGATGTTCTCCGGCTTCACGTCGCAGTGGAGGATCTTGCGGTCGCAGCCGGCGTGGAGGTACGCGAGACCGCGCGCCGCGCCAAAGCACACGCGGAGGCGGTCCGGCCACTCGAGCGTGGCGGCGCCGCCGCGGAAGAGGCACTGGTCGAGGGAGCCCCGGTTCATGTACTCGTACACCAGCAGCTGCCGCGCGCCCTCGGCGCAGAAGCCGCGGAGCTTCACCAGGTTGACGTGGTGGACGTTGCCGATGACGGCGATCTCGGTCAGGAACTCGCGCCGGCCCTGCATGCCGAGGTTGTTCATCCGCTTCACGGCCACGGTGGTCCGGTCGGGGAGCTCGCCTCTGTACACGGAGCCGAAGCCGCCGGAGCCGATCTGCGACTTGAATCCGTTGGTCGCCGTGTCGAGGTCGGCGAACGTGAACCGCGCCGGCAAGCCGGGGATGAGGACCTCGTCTTGGTCACTCTCGCCGTGCTCGCAAGCCGACGGGACATTGGAGGACGCTCGCGATGACAGTATCCGCAGCTTGAACCAGCTGTGGTGCCTACCCTCGCCGCCGTGGTGCTTCGTCGCGCCGTTCCTACCCTGGAGCTGCCGGCGCCGCCTTAGCCACTGCACTCCCATCACGTAAAGCAGGAAGGTGATGAACACGGCTGCCACGGTAGGGAGCACGATGCCGAGTATGATGGTTATGAAGCTCAGCGATGACCCGCGGCCGTTGCCTCCTCCGTGGTTTTGATGGATCGTCTTGATGAAGCCGACGGCGACGTCGGAGTTGCCGCGGAAGACGGAGCCGATCATGTTCTGCATGAAGAAGCAGGACTTGGAGGAGTTCTTGTAGAAGAAGCCGAGGCAGGAACAGTTGGCGGAGCAGAGGTCGCGGCACGCCTGGAGGTCGTCGCCGGACGTCACGGGAACCGCGAACTTGTTGGCGAAATAGCCGATCCCGTCGCCGAGGCTCATGTAGCTGTAAGCAGGCGTTGCATTGCCGGCGGCGGCGCAGCTCTCCGGCAGCGCCGAGCCATCAGCTGGCGAGCAGCCGCCATTGGTGTAGGTGCTGAACGCGTCCGGGCACAAGCAGGAGGAGCCGTTCGTGCCCGGCGTGCAGAGGCCGAGCGACCCGCAAGCCAGTGGGAGGTTGCACTCGTCGGCCGGCGCGGACCACACGGTGGGGAGGCTCGCGTGCGCGGCGGAGGGGGAGTAGGCCATGCTCAGCACGCGCAGGCGGCCGGAAGGGTCCACCTTGACGAGGCAGGACGCGCCTTTCGCCGGCGGCAACGGGAAGAGCAGCCGGAATACGGTGTCTCTGCCGTTCGCGGCGAGGAGGTAAAGGCCGGAGGCGTTCACCGCCATGGACTGGACGGCGTCGTTGGAGTCCTGCACGGAGGCGGCGTCGGAGGAGAGCGCCCAGTAGGTGAGGAAGGAGCCGTTGGGCGAGGTCGCCCACTGCAGCAGCGCGTCGTTCGGGGTGAGCAGGAGGCGGTAGGCTCCCGGGGAGAGGTCCTGCGCCGACACCGTCGCGGTGAGCGGGACGCCGACGCGGAGGGTCTGGGCTGGGAGCAGGGTGTTGGTGGGGAGCGCGAAGGAGGACCATAGCGTGGCGTTCGCGGCGTCGATGAGAGCGAGCTCGCCGGTGTCGAGGAGGCGGAGCGAGGCGACGGGTGCGGCGAGGCGGGGCGTGGACCAGGCGGCGGTGGCGGGGGCGGCGGGGTCGGAGAGGGCGAGGCCGGAGACGGTGAGGGAGAGGACGATGGACTGGAGGATGGTAGAACCGACGGTGGCGGTCCAGACGGGGGTGCGGGAGGCGGCGTGGAGGACGGAGAAGAAGTAGCGGGACTGCTGGTCGGAGGCCTCGGCGCCGGCGTTGTAGACGGCGGCGGAGAAGGTGGCGTTGGCGGAGAGGAGGAAGACGCCGTTGGTGTCGATGAAGTGGAAGTAGGTGAGGTTGAAGGGCGGGTAGAGGTACTCGACCGGCACATCGCGCGCCGCCGCCTGCTTCGGGGCCAGGAGTACGAGGAGACATGGGAGGAGGAGGAGGAGAGGCGTACGAGGAGGAGACGCCATGGAATGGGCGCGCGCATAGGAGGAGGAGGTGAAGAGGAGGAGATAAGAATGAAGGGTTGGGCTGCCTGAGGTGGAGGTGATGCGCAATGGCGGCGGCGAGGAGTTGACTTGTGCGGCAGCCCAAGTGGAAAATGGAGGGGGAAAAACTACTCCTCCGAATTGAAAAAAGAAGCTAAAGGAAGAGTGCAATTAATGCAGTGAAATGAAATGAAAGGAGTAGAGGGCATTTGACAGGGAGCTTGGTCGCCGGGGCCGTCCAACGGGCGTCGGACAGCTCCGTCGGATGGTCTCCGTTGACCGTTGGATGGAGATCCAACAGCCAGCGATAGATCTAGATGAAAATTTTGTTATTTTTACTTTAGCTATAAAAAATTCTTTAAAAAATCTGTAAAAATCGTAAATATTAACTAATCTGTGTCAGGTTTAACATATATTTTTAGTATATATTTATATTAAAGTTTTAGATCTAGTTATGCTTTAGTACATTTGTGAAAATGAATATTGATCTAAAAAGATAAAAATAATATATGTTGAACCTGACACGGATTAGTTAATATTTACAATTTTTACAGATTTTTAAAGTATTTTTTCATAACTAAAGCAAAAATAACAAAGTTTTCATCTAGATCTATCGTTGGCCGTTAGATCTCCATCCAACAGCGAGTGGAGGCCATCGGGCATCGGACGGAAGCTCGTCTGATGGGCGTCGAACGCCCCCGTGTCCAGCTGACCAGCTTTGACATGTGGGGAGCCAACTGCTAACAGAAAAACACACACAAATACAAATGGGAGAGATAGACAAGGTTAGTACTTCATTAGATAAACAAACAAATACAAATACTCCTCCTCGTTGTCTAATACCGACCAAATCCTAAATTTGATTCCATTCACGCACATGGATCATGAATGGATGTCCGCCCATTGTATCTGCTCATAGGACGCGGGGGCCGTCCGACGCCCGTCGGACGAGCTCCCGTCCAATGGCCGACGCTGGCCGTTGGATCTCCATCCAACGGCCAGCAATAGATCTAGATGAAAACTTTGTTATTTTTTTTTAGCTGTGAAATTTTTTAAAAAAATCTGTAAAAATCGTAAATATTAACTAATCTGTGTCAAGTTCAACATATATTTTTAGTATATATTTATATTAAAGTTTTAGATCTAGTTATGTTTTAGCACATTTATGAAAATGAATATTGATCATAAAAAGATGAAAATAATATATGTTGAACCTGACATGGATTAGTTAATATTTATAATTTTTACAGATTTTTAAATAATTTTTTCATAGCTAAAACAAAAATAACAAAGTTTTCATCTAGATCTATCGCTGGCCGTTGGATCTCCATCCAACGGCCAGCATCAACCATCGGACGGGAGCTCGTCCGACGGGCGTCGGACGGCCCCCGCGTCCTCCTGCTCATATACTCCTGCTATCTAGCTTGCAAAAGCATATATATTTTTGTTCTTTTCTTTTGCGAAGAAAGAAATACAGGTGGTAGCAGTACTAGGATAGATGACACAGCAAAGTTCAAAAATAAGAGAATTGTCACCATAATATTGGTATTTGTAAAATTACCATTATAAAACCATAAAAATTGTATAGATGCCATTATAATTCGAAAGGTCTAAAATGCCTCTTTTTTCTTCATCCTCCAATCTCTTCCCCCATTTTCTCCTTCCATCTCATTCATGGCGGAGACGTGGAGCTCATCGGAGTTGTAGTCGCGCTTGCCTTCTTTCTCCTCCTGCTCTCTCTCTTCTCTCTCACTCTGCTAGGAGATGATGCCCATGCGCCCATCGCTGACCAGCTCACCATGAATGAGAGGTACAAGGAGGAGGAGGGAGCAACGCTAGTCACCATGACTAAGGAGGCCAGCTCGCTCGTTGCTGACCAACCGACGGCATAAGGAGGAGGGAGGAGTGGCCACGGCTAGATCCATTGCCATGGCCGTGAAGGAGGCCGTCGAGATGGGGGTAGCGATTGGCTCCATTCGGATATAGGGGTAGGGAATGCATACTAATAATCTGTACTATTCGATATTTCTATTTGAAAAAATTGTTATCCGTATTTGTATTATCCGTTTTCGAATATAAAGGCTATTCGTATTCAACAAAATGTTATCCATATTCGCTTTATTAGTATTCATATCCAGTATTGAAGTCTTGATTTGTACCTAGGACAGGATAAAAGCATCTAAGAGACTATCCGAAATCGTATTCGTATTTGAAAATATATGAATCCGTATTCGGTAATATCCGTATTCTTATACAAGAATATCTGAAGTCGTATTTGTGTTTGCTTAGAAATTATGGATATGAATACGGTAAAGCCACTATCTGTGTAACACCCTAGCCCCCAAATTCACTTGAGTCTAGCCTAAAAATAGCACCACTCTTGAGTTTTCGACCTTACTTTGCCCAAAAGGATCAACCTAGAGTGTTATGTTTGGGTTCATCTAACATTATATATTGGTACAACTCTCTAGACTAGCAAGGTGATACTATTTCACAACAACCAATCAACATAGGCCACAAGGGCCTCACAGCACAACGTGCCGAGGTATTACAATCCGATCCATATCTGATCTGTTTCCACCCCTACACTTAGATGGCCTTAATCTATTGTGTTCTCCACAGCTAGGGGTGCACGATGAGGAGGTGGAGCAGAGGAGCAGCAGCGAGCATAGGAGGGTGGGCTACACGGTGGCTGGAGCTCAGGTGGCAAAATCTAGGAAGAGAGAGGTGGGACGTCGGTGGTGGTGAAGATGGCATGCTACCGTTAGGTGCAACACCAAGAAGTAGAACGTTAAGGGGAAGGAGGTCAGAACTTAGAAGAGAGAGGAAGGAATGAGGAAGAAGGTGGAGGAGAGGGAGCAACACCGTCGCCAGCTAGCTTGCTACCACATGTGTTCCCGTCGGTAGGAGGGGATTGGGAGAGAGAGGGAGTAAGGAGGCAGAAGAGGGTGGAGATGAGCGTCCGGACAAGGGAGAGAGAGTGGGGAGGGAGGAAGAAGAGATGACGGATTTGTTGAAGATAGAGGAAGAAGATGAGGGTAAAATGGTAAGGTAAAGGAGAGAAAAAGTGGATAGGTAAAAAAGTCGTACGGCGTGGCAATGTTGCATTTATACAATTTTTTTTGCAGTTTTATAATATTATTTTACAAATACCGAATTTGTAGTGGCAACTGTATGGTTTTACAATGTTACGGCAGCATCTATATAATTAACCTAATATACTATGGTTTCTATGGAATAATAAAAAAAGTTTTTAAAAGGAAAAAAACCAAAAATTAATTAACATCGGTATTCATATCCTCGGTTGCATGGTGGCTCAAGATGCGCCAGTCGCCACAGAATTAATTATGAGCTGATCCCGTATCATTCATCACCAGGGATCCTCTCCTCATGTCTCCACATTATTGATCTCTTCCTAACTGCTTCTCTTCATTTTCATGCATGCATGATGCAGCTTAATTAATTAGTTGTGCAGCTATCAGAGCCGACCTGGGCAACTACTGCAGTATACTTGTGATTTTCTCTAAGATTTCGTTAATTAGCGGTGTTCAGTTGTTGATCCTTGTCAGGCGATCTTCAAATGCCCTAGGACGCATCTCGGAAACCAAGATGGAATTGCCACATACACCTATGACTCAGCAAAAAGAAAGACAGAAACCTGTGAAAAGTTAATTGGGGTTTGGGGACACTGCCAAATCTACAGGCATTGGTGGTCGCTGACCACCTACAAAGCTGTAAGTCAGATTTGATTTGACCAGCCGATCAGTCCAAAGTGTTCACTTCGCTTGTAAAAACCTGACGTTTACGTTGAAACAAACTAGTCAATTCCCTGAGGCGCCGTACAACTGGGGAGATTGATTGCAGATTCAGCAGGGTGAAATAGATTGGATGGAGATGAATGCAACTGGGAGAGGGAGACAGGTATAGCCATCAATATTCAGTAGTGATGGACAAATGGCCCTTTAAACTCTAGCCGGCCAGATGGCCGGTTCAAATAGGACTAACCGGGTTGGTCCGGTTGGTTAAATTGAATCGAATTGAATCGAATCTGGGTCGAGCCTTTGGTCCGTCAGGCTGGCCCGGTTCGGTTCGTATAGTGACGGCTTAGTTCGGTTTGGTTCGGCCAGTTTATATATATATAATTAAATATATATTTATATGTTTATTTATTTATTTATGATATATAATTTATTTCTTTATTTTATAACACATATTTATCAAATATAATTATTTTTTATTTTATATATTATTTTTTGCTAAACCGGGCCAGCCCGATTTAGCTCGGTTCACTGTGCAAACCGTGCTTGAGCCAAGACCCTAGCTTGTTGGCTCGTTTGGTCAGGTTCGTTTGTTGGCCAGGTATACTTTAGACTTTGACAAGATTAGTTGGTTACAAACTTGCAATGCTCATTCTCATGCTCTGCTGGAGACCGACTAAAATAACCCACTCACGTCCTGCCGATTGATCGAGGATCCAACAAGTGCAATTGCCATTTCGTGCAAGATCATATGCGCCATTATAGATATATGTTATAGTGTGCACTTAAGATGATGTTGTTGGCCTCCCAGGTAGCAACTCAGACTGCTGTCTGTATGTATATATCTGTACTCAACTCCATCTGCACTTAAGATTCTTGTATGACAACTCTCAATAATAACCCATGCCTAGTATGAACAACATTACCAACCCATATATGCACAATAAAGTTACGTAGTACAACATACTAGCACAAGGATTTCACATGTACAATTTGATTTGCTGACCATCTGGATGCACATTCACAACACCTTGAGCACAAACATGGCCGACATGGCTGCCCCCTTTGCTGCCATTTTCAGGATAGCACGGCTTCTGTACAGCCTGCACCCAATCAAAACGCGCCTCACAGTCAAAGATATTAGCTTCCATTGAAAAAAAAAAGGTACACAGCACGATCCTTCTTAGAGTTGATTTTCTATCATTATCATCTGATAAAAAAACACCCAATAGCCTATCATATGTTTGCATCATTTGATCTCTTCACATTTTTAATTGGCCAGACACTATTGCAATTGCAAGAATCATATAAACAACTTAAAACACAACGCTACAAATATTGAAAAAGCGTATTAAACTCGTCTTGCTACACAAACGTAAACATAATATCCGTTAAAAATTATATTTTCGTTTTAAGTGAACTAGGCATCTTTAGCCACTTTTTTTTTCAAAATCGATACACACATTACTATGTCAATAATTAGGTTCTGTTTGGCTACATGGTTTTAAAAAAACATCGTTTTGTAATACATACAATTTGCAATTATGTACATATGAAACCATTGTTTCACTAAACTCTATTAAACTTTGTTATTCATTGTAACTCTGTTGGAATATATCCTTCCTTGCCATTTTGCCGTGTATACTATTACTAGTCCGGCAAGCACAATTACAGCAATCAATCCCCTGATTGCTCAACGATCAATGCCCTGATCGCTGTGTTGGTTTGTTTCCTTACTGACCATTGCTAGCTAGGAAGATTAGGATTAGTACACGTCATTACCTTGTATAGCTCCTGTTTCCTTCCTGCTGGAACCATGTACATGTATCTAGCTATTTATACACCTCCGTGTACTATGAATGGACTATTGCATGCATGATCTCCCAAATACTCGCTTTCATGGTATCAGAGCATCTGTGCTCCTAAGGTCGTCGCCAACCTTCCCTTCCGCTGTGACGCCATGTTCAGCACACGCTCTCTCTATTCTACGCTCTTATCTTCACCACGGCCAGAAACTCTACTCCCAAGCCGTGAGCCTTGGCGATTAACGTCGCCAACGTGAAGTCCTTCATCCCCTTCAACCTGGAGCTTCATCCTCCGAACTATGCTCACTGGCGAGAGTTGTTCATGGTGCTTCAACAGCAACAGGGGCACGCCGTTCTTCAACCCACACACCGGCACATTTCAGCTGTGGCATGGATCCATGCTGCCCTCTGGTGCTGCCTCTGCTGGACCCCTCGGCCCACAACCTGGCGGATCTCCTCATGTGTTCATCACCTACGCGCCTCCTGGCGCCCCATGCCCGGCATCCGGCGCGCAGTTCGCACACCCGCCTGGATACTCCATGCCATCCACGGTGACTACGCCCCATGGCACACCATCTTGGGACCAGGTGTCCCTTGTGCAGGCTATGAACGCCATGACTATTCGTCCTCCATCTACCTCAGACTGGTACATGGATTCCGGTGCATCCGCCCACCTCACCTCAGAACCGGGTAATCGTTGGTGATGGTTCTCATCTCCTAATCACATCCTCTAGTTGCACCACTCTTCATTCCGCCTCAAAACCAATTCACCTCAATGTTGTTCTTGTTTCCCCTAATATCATCAAGAATCTTATCTCTCTCCGTCAGTTTACTACTAATAACCAATGTTCTATTGAGTTTGACCCATTTGGTTTGTCTGCGAAGGATCTCCACACCAAGAACGAGATTCTTCATCATCCTCTTCAAAAGAGCACCATCGTCTACTGCAACAATGCGACAACGTAAGTGGTCTATCTCTCCACCAACCTTATGCAACATCAGCGCACCAAACACGTGGAGATCAATCTCCATTTTGTTAGTGATCGAGTGGCACATGGCAATGTTCGGGTTCTCCATGATCCCTCCAAATCGCAGTATGCGGACATCTTCACAAAAGGGCTTCCCGCTTCATTGTTCAACGAGTTTCGTTCCAGTCTCAACGTCCGCGGTGCTCCTAGTTGATACTGCAGGGGGCTGTTCGAATATATCCTTCCTTGCCTTTTTTTGTCGTGTATACTATTACTTCTGGCAAGCACATCTATATATAAAATCATGGTTTCACTAAATTCTATTAAACTTTGTTCTTCATTGTAACTCTGCTGGAATATATTCTTCCTTGCCTTTTTGCCGTCTATACTATTACTAGTCCGGCAAGCACATTTACAAAGAATCAATCCTCGATTGCTCAAAGCAATCAATGCCCTGATTGCTGTGTTGGTTTGTTTCCTTACTGACCATTGCCAATTAGGAAGATTAGGATTAGTACATGTCATTACCTTGTATAGCTCCTTAGATAGCTCCCGTTTCCTTCCTGCTCGATCCATGCCACCCTCTGGTGCTGGCTCTGCTAGACTCCTCGGCCCACAACATGGCGGATCTCCTCATGTGTTCATCACCTACGCGCCTCCTGGCGCCCCATACCCGGCATCCGGCGCGCAGTTCGCACACCCGCCTGGATACTCCATGCCATCCACGGTGACTACGCCCCATGGCAGACCGTCTTGGGACCAGGTGTAACATCCTCATTTTCAAAAATTTTAAAATTCTTGTGCATCATGCATTATCATGCATTGCATTGCATTAATTTTTTTTATAAATAATTTTAACAAAATGAGTATGTTACTTGTTTAATAAAAACTTTACAAAATAATTAAGTTGTTTTGCAAATATTCTATAAAATAATTAAAGTAATGTAATTGGGTTTCAAAAGGAGAAAATAAAGTTTCAATTGGAATTGGTATTTAAAAAAGAAAAAGAAATTATATTTGTAATTTGAAGGAGAAATGAGAAAAACAATTTTTAAAAACCCTTCCCTAAAGTCTTGACCCCACATGTCATTCTTTCTCTCCCTCTCTCCCCCTCTCACTGATCTTCCTCTCCTCACAGATCTCTCTCTCTGTTTCTTTCCGCGCAGAGAAACCCCCTCCCTAACTCTCATTCACTCCTAACTCTCCTCTCATTCACTCCTAACCCCCTTGGCCATAATGCATCCATGAAACTCCCTCTGCCATTAGGGGTGTTAATGGACACTGAGCAGATCCCCTCCCCTCATCTCCCTGCTCTCTCTCAGAAATCCCCACCCGAGCTCCCTTCCTCCTCCCTCGTTTCAATTTTCTTCGATTCGGCCGTAAGTGAGTTGCTATTTTCGAAACTGTTCCAGGACGTCCTAGATTTGTCTCTCACGGTTCCATTTTGCCCAGGAACTCGTCGATCCGACGTCCGTAGCTCCGGGAATCGCGTGCCGAAGACCTCGCCGGAGTTTCTCATTTTTCTCGGTTTTGGCGCCATTCCGGTGAGCTCCTCCTCCTCATTTTTGGTTCCTATGCATGCTCCGGTCCGGGCGCATCTTTTGGGGTCCGTACCGCCCCCTAGGACCGTCGCCGGCGAGCCGCGTCGCCGCCGGCGAGCCGCGCCACCGCCGGTGCCGCCGTGGCCGCCCCCGCCTCTGGGCCGGTGCGCGCGCGTGCCTCCCGCGCTGGGCTGCCTTGCGCAGCTGGGCCGCCGCCGCTGCCGCGTTGCTGGGCCGCCCTTCCTCCGCGCGCGCACCCGCGCCGCCGGGTCGAGCCAGCCGCGCGGCTGGGCCGTCGCTCCGCCCGCGCAGCGCCGCTTGGGCCGCGTGCTCGCGTTGGGCCGCCGCCGCCCCCGCGCCAGGCCAACCGTCGCTGGGCCGCCTCGCCGCTCCGCCTCCGCTGGGCCGCGCGCCGGGCCGCCGCAGCTGCCGCGCGTGGGCCGCGCCGAGCTGAACGGCCTCTCTTTTTTTTATTTTTCTTGTACAGTACAACTGTTAAATTCATATCTTTAAATGTACAAGTCCAAAAATCACCAAATAAATTTTAGAATGTTCATAAAAATAAGTTCTTCTATTCTGTAATTTTAATAAATATTTGTGAATAGTTAAATTTCTGTTTAATTAATAAAAGGATAAGATGTCTTTAAAATTGGCTGTTTAAATAATTTTGTATTGACAAAATTGCAAAATAAATTTAGTTTTGACCAGTGAATTTAATCTAACGTTTTGTATTATTTTTGCATAAGTATAAGCATACATGTCATTTCATGTCTTATTTGGAGCATTCGTGTTTATTGTGGTTATTTCATTTGTTAGGATCTAGCGACGTTAGCCCCGTGATCTACCCTGCGGAAGACCTTCAAGAGAGTGCTGATCAAGGCAAGTGCTGAACCTCGTACCCATGTTTATAAAATGACTTTGTTAGATATTTAAATTGCATGTTATGTTGAAACTTAAAAATTGCTAATTGGTTAGTTGGTTAGCTAAAAACCCCCCAAATTAAGGTACCGTTATAAAATCATTCTTTGCTGCCCTAGGTTATTATAATATTGTTAAGATAATGCCAACACCCTTGAATTAGGTTTTGATCATATTAGCTATGCTCAGTTGCAATCATATTAAAATTGGATACATGATGATAATATCAAATGCTTGTTTAACGTGGATTTTAAAGGACAGTTGGTACTGTTATGTTTGCAAATGGGTGTAGTTGAGATAGTGGGTGCTATCGGGTAAAAATGTTTTATAAAATCTGATCGGGTGGATGGTTGCAAGGTTGGTGCAAAGAAGACGAGACTTGGGCCCAGCTGGAACCACCCCGTCCCTAAGGACCGATTCCTCGAGGTAGACGAGCTAAGTACAACAAAGGCGACCATGTGTGCACTGTATGGACGGGCCCTGGTTGAGTATCCTTCGGACTCCTAACTTTGGCATTCCAGTCGGTGGAGTAGACAATCGGTGTTGTTCTATCTCGGCAAGAGGGCATTGCAAAGGAAACCTTAGCGGGAATGCCTTAACTAGGAAGATGTTGGAGAAAGGCCCTGTGGTGATCTTTTTCCTTGGGGGCACCCTAGGAAGAACCACCTCGCATGGGTAAAGCGTGCAACCTCTGCAGAGTGTACAACTATCATGATAGCCGTGCCCACGGTCAAGGGCGGACGACGGGGAGCTGTCTCATGGTACTTCTTATCTATTTATCTTCAAAATGGTGCTTTAAAGGAAAACCACGATCGCAGTCGTGTGTTTTGTTTTCTCTCCTCACAGTGGGTGCTGTGAGCGATGAGGGTGTTGCACGGTGGGTGCCGTGAGTAGCCAGGTTGGGCAAAACCGGTTGAGGCCGGAGTTTCAAAGAAAATGATTTAAATATTTGTTTTTCCCTCAACATCTTTCAAACCGTTTTATAAAATCTTAGGCAAACTTATAAAACTGGCTTTATGCAAAAGAACCCCATCCTTCCCTTGTAAACCTTAGTTGCATTTAGTCAGCCTTGCTTGTTGAGTATAATGTATACTCACCCTCGCCTTTTATGCGGGGCTGCTCATTCCAACGAGCAGGTCTAGATCAGCACTGCCCCTACCCCGATGAAGAGATGTACCAGGACGAGGACTTCGCCGAAGGAATCCAAGATGAAGACTACCCCGAAGCCTAGGAGCGTGTCTCTACAGTTCTGCCTGTGGAGTTGGATTTTATTTTATTGAAGTTTAAACAATGTTATTATGAGTTTCCGCTGATGTTGCAAGGCCTTGGTGCCAAACTATTGTAATAATGGCCGTGTTGGCTGCACTCTGATGTATTTGGTTTAAACGTGAGATGGTTTTGATCCAAACTGTTCTACTGTGTGTACTAGCTACTTGATCCAGGGACTAGTACAGGTAAAAGCACAGCAGGGATTCGACTCCGTTTTTCGGGTCCCGACACCAGGTGTCCGTTGTGTAGGCTACGAACGCCATGACCATTCGTCCTCCATCTACCTCAGACTGGTACATGGATTCCGATGCATCCGCCCACCTCACCTCAGAACCGGGTAATCTCTCCTCTCTTTTTGCTTTTTGGTTCTCCTCCTCTTCCACGGCATGTGATCGTTGGTGATGGTTCTCATCTCCTAATCACATCCTCTGGCTGCACTGTTGGAAGTGTAAGTGAATTGTCCACCTTTCTCTATCAGCTTAGGCTTTTGGGTGAACTGGTCGGTGCATACAACTTAATATGGTATCAGAGCCAGAGGTCTCGAGTTCGAGTCCTAGTAGATGCAATTTAAATAAAAAAATTATCGTCCGCTCCTATTCCACGTCTGAGGCCCGAGGGAGCCTCCACGTGAGGGGGGTGTTGAAAGTATAAGTGAATTGCTCACCTTTCTCCATCAGCTTAGGCTTTTGGGTGAACTGATCGGTGCATACAACTTAATAAGCACCACTATTCTTTCCGCCTCAAAACCAATTTACCTCAATATTGTTCTCGTTTCCCCTAATGTCATCAAGAATTTGTTAGATCTACCTAATGATCTAATGACTGTAAATCTTAGCCTAAACATGATTACCTAGTTCTAATGCGGAATTAGGTGTACTCACCAGAAGAGTTTGAAGCCATTAGCGTCTCGTAGTCGTTCGGTGATGTAGAGGACGCAGGGAGGTGGACGCCGGCATCACTGTACAGTCGTCGCCGGTGTTCCATCAATGGGTGGTGGCGGCCTTCGGGACGCCACCTGCACTGTCCCTGGACAGCCCTTCGATGCTCCTCCAGTACCGATGAGGATCGATAGAAGATTAGGGTTTTGAAGAGGGTTAGTCGTGCGAGATATCGTCACCTCTCGCACGAGCCGGCCTCTACCTATTTATATGGCGCTGAGGAGCTCGGGGACAGGTCCCATAGAATGGAAAGCGCCTCCGATCATGGTGCGTAATTAAGGAATGCACTAATCATGGAATTAGCATTTAGTTAGGAAAGTTCTTGATTTAGGAATATAATCATGCGGGTGCAGGGTGATAATGACCACGCGTGATTTTCTCGGTTGATTAGCCGAGATCAACCAACATTCTCCCACTTGATCGAAAGGCTATCATAATGTATTCAGTCTCAGTAAAACAGCAGTCCAAAGTAATGTGTTTTCAACAACAAATGAAAACGCCATTGAAACACCAATACCTATAGTCCACCATAATACCTCGATAGAATACTAGCTTAGTCATAATGGGTGTTGATTGATTTAATGCCCCTATATCCAGGATCATGATCAAAGGTCCTCCAATAAACCCATATCGGCAGTATGTTCTTTAAATAAGTTAGGAGGTAAACTTTTGGTGAGCGAATCCGCGGGCATTGACTTAGTACTAATATGCTCAATTTTAATTGTTTGATCCTGGATTCTATCTTTCACAACATGGTATTTAATGTCAATGTGTTTGGTAGCACCGCTTGACTTGTTGTTACTCGAATAGAAAACTGCGGCCTTATTATCGCAGTATATAGTGAGTGGTCTTGCAATATTGTCTACCACTCTCAGTCCCGAGATAAAGTTTTTAAGCCATACGGCCTGCCCAGTTGCTTCATAACATGCTACCAATTCTGTCTGCATTGTCGACAATGCAGTTAGAGATTGTTTGGAGCTTTTCCACAAAATTGCTCCTCCTGCTAGGATGAATATGTAGCCTGATGTGGATTTCTTAGTGTCTACACACCCTGCAAAATCAGCGTCTGAATAACCCAAAACTTCAAGGTTGTCAGACTTTCTATATGTGAGCATGTAATGCTTAGTGCCCTGCAAATAACGCAGGACCTTTTTAACAGCCTTCCAGTGGTCTAGACCTGGGATAGACTGAAATCTACCAAGCATCCCGGTAACAAATGCCAAGTCTGGACGCGTACAGACTTGAGCGTACATTAGGTTTCCGACAGCCGAAGCATAAGGAATTACCTTCATTTGATCTGATTCTAATTGATTCCTCGAGCTTTGAAATAATCCAAATTTATCGCCCTTAACTATTAGAGCAGGCGTGGCAGAGCACTTACTCATGTTATACCTTTCAAGTACTTTGTCAATGTATGACTTCTGAGACAATCCTAGTACTTCTTTAGACCTATCTTGGTGAATTTCAATGCCTAAAACAAAACAGGCTTCACCGAGATCCTTCATGTCAAAATTAGAGGATAAAAATCTCTTAGTCTCATGCAGCATATTCTTATCGCTGCTTGCTAATAATATATCAACATAGAGTATCAGAAAAATGAATTTTCCACCCTTATTCTTGATGTATATGCAGTTATCCACCTCATTCTCCTTAAATCCGAAGTTTCTAATTATTTTATCAAATTTAAGGTACTATTGTCCGGACGCTTGTTTAAGTCCATAGATGGATTTCTTAAGTCTGCACCCATATGTTTCTTGCCTTCCACAACAAAACCTTTGGGTTGTGCCATAAAAACTTGTTCATACAAGTCACCGTTAAGGAATGATGTTTTAACTAAAACATCCATCTGATGGAGCTCTAAATCATAATGAGCAACGAGCGCCATAATGATTCTTAATGAATCTTTCTTAGAGACAGTGGAAAAGGTCTCATTGTAATCAATTCCCTCTTTCTGTAAGAAACCTTTTGCTACAAGCCTTGCTTTGAATCTTTTGATATTCCCCTTAGAGTCATATTTAGTTTTGTAGACCTATTTACAGCCTACTGTTTTGACTCCTTCAGGAATTTCTACTAAATCCCGACACCATTAGTGCTCATAGACTTTAATTCATCTTCCATGGCCTCAATCTATTTAGATGAATGTTCACTTGTTATGGCCTCTTTGAATGAGGTGGGGTCATCCGCCTTACCAATGTCTTCACTAAGGAAGACTTCATAATAATCTGGTAAGGCAGACCTCCTCACACGCTGTGATCGTCTTATAGGTTCATTAGGGATCACTAGTGGTTGCGGAGGTTGTTGAGGCACTTCTTCAATTATTTGTTCATCAGATGTCACAGAAGGTTGTTGAGGTTCATTATTTGGTTCAGCAAAAATCCTCAACAATGGGTGCTGCTCCAGAATTTTTAGTTGGAGACTCTACTATCTGAGGCATTGCATGAGGAATGGGAAAAATACACTCTTGAGTTATTGGTAATGGGACATGAGCCCGAATTTCCTCAAGGTCTATCTCCCTTTGTTGTGAACTCCCACTAATTTCATTGTCCTCTAAAAAGACTGCGCGTCTAGTCTCAACGAATTTAGTGACACGATTTGGACAATAAAATCGATATCCCTTAGATCTTTCTGGATATCCAATAAAATGGCAACTCATGGTCTTAGGGTCTAATTTCTTTAGCTGTGGGTCAAATAATCTAGCTTCAGCACGAGCCGTTTTTAGTGCCTCCATCCACAAGCTAATAGGCAGACTGGAATGATTAAGCATGCTCCGTACCATATCCATAAGTGTACGGTTATGACGCCTCGCCACTCCGATTCTCACGAGGTTCTCCTGCATAGAGTATTGGGCAATTGTGCCATTTTCTTGAAGGAATCTGGCAAAGGGCCCATGTATTTGCCCATAAGGAGAATATCTCCCATAATATTCTCCTCCAAGATCTGATCTCACTACTTTGATCTTAATGTTATGCTGATTTTCGACTTCAGCTTTATAGATCTTAAATTTATCTAGCGATTCAGAACGATCACGAATGGGGAAAATATAGCCATAGCGAGAGAAATCATCAGTGAATGTAATAAATGAATCATAACCATCCACTGATGTCACTGGGAAGGGCCCCACAAATGTTATTGTGGATTAATTCTAAAAGACCCGTACTCCTAGTGGCGCCTTTCTTAATTTTCTAGTGAATTTACCTTTAATACAATCTAGACAGTGGTTCGCGTCTGAAAAATCTAAGGGTTGGAGTATCTCCTCTCTAATGAGACGTTCCATTCTCCTCCTAGAAATATGGCCTAAGCGACAGTGCCATAATTTCGACGACGTCTCACATGTCTTCTTACTTACAACAGTGCACACATTCAATATAGATTCATCCATAGAGAGTAAATAAAGTTTGTCTTGCTCGAAGGCAAGACCAATAATGTCATTATTTAACTTGATAAAGCATTTCTTCTCCACAAACTCACATGAATAACCTGTTTTAGTCAATACAAAGTCTGAAATCAAGTTCCTTTTAACACTAGGAACATAAAGAACATAAAAAAGATGAAGACTGGAGCCGCCTCCTAATGCAAGTTGAAGGGTTCCAACTGCCTTGACTTCAATCTCCGTTCCATCAGCAACCCTAAAACTTCGGTCCCCTCTTCTTATGGTCGTCAAGGAACGCAATCCTTGTAATGAATTAGTAATGTGCACAGTTGCACCTAAGTCAATCCACCAAGTATTAGAGGTAAATTCAGTAAATAGGGACTCATCAACGTAAGAAATGATTTCATTACCCTTCTTTGCTAACCACTGCCTGAATCCCGCATAGTCCCTATGTGCTTGCCCAGGCTGCTTGCAGAACTTGCAAAAGAAGTTCCCTGCGGCTGGTGGTGCAGGAGGTGCTAGAGGGCCATGAGCAACAGCCTTTCCCTTCCCGTCATTTTTAGGAGGGTGATAGGGCTTCTTATTTGCCTTAAAGCCACCAGACTCCCCCTGATTCTTCCTCTTGCCAGTGCTGACAAGATGAGCCTGTTCTTCAAATTTCTCTCGTCTTTCGCCTCTCTTCTTCCTCAACAGAGTGGCTTATCAGTTCAGCTATGGACCACTTTTCCTTCTGAGTGTTGTAATTAATCTTGAAGGGTCCATACTCAGGTGGCAAGGAGCTCATGATGAAATGAACAAGAAAGCCATTAGAAATGGCCATGTCCATCCTCTTCAGTCTCATAATATGCTCCCTTACACCACTCTTACCATCATAGCGGGAGGTGAGCATGCGCATGATCAAGGTACTAGCATAAGTCTTGGAGGTACCCTTAAAGTTCTTCTCAACATTAGCCAAGTACTGTTTAGCATTTTCGGAATCAGGGATTCCTCCCTTAATCCCGATAGAAATGCTATTTTTGATGATCATTAGTGACATGCGGTTAGACTTCTCCCACCACTCCGCCTTCTCATCATATTGTTTCTTGAGATCAATGTAATTCTCAACATTAGAGGCGGGTGCGATGGGAGCATCATCTCGTAATGCTAGGTCAAGGTCCAAGACCCCTAGCGTAATGAGGATCTTATCTTTCCACGAGAGAAAGTTAGTGCCATTGAGCTGATCAATGCCATTGATCTGAGAGGCAACATTGTTAATTGCTGAAAAATAATAACAAATTTGATCAATAATTTTAACAATGCCATATATGTAATTAATTCTACGTCGGTCTGATTAAATACATATAAATGACAAAATATTATAAAATTTCATTTCGCATCACCGTTGGGCAGAAAACGAAACGAAATTTAACAGAAAAAATTAAGTCCTAAATTGCATCACCGTTGGGTAGAAAACAAAATAGGAATTAAATATATAAGAAATGACTTAAAATTATTAATAACGTTGGTTATACATAATTTTAAGTCAAAATTAATTCTCTAATTAAATTTCTCGTTGGTTCCATTTAATGAGAGATCATAAAAGTTACCAGGAACAATTTCATCAATTTGCAGCAATTTAAAAGGCATTAAATAACACAAAATAACATTGAAAATGAATTAAGTGGCTTATCGGACCAGTTAAACAAAATGCAGCCATGTGCAAGGTGGCCCATTAACCATCAGCGGCCCACCTTTGCTTGCACATGCGGCGGCCGGCGCCCGTTGGATTAAATCTAATGGCGCACAATGCCTCGTGCAGGATCAAGGGACCCAGCGGCATCAGCTAACCCTAAGCCATTTTCATTCCATTCACACGTGCGGGTGCTGCGGCGAGCAAGCCGGTGACAGGTTCTGCGGCGAGCAAGGCGAGCCAAGCGGCGGCACACGCTGCAAGAAAATCAGCAGCGCGGGCGAATGGACCTACGGCCGGCGCGCCGACTAATGGCGAAGCGCGGCGGTGCGCCCGGCGATTGCTGCGAACGCAGTGACGCGCGCGGACGGCGCCGGCGACCACGATAGCCACGCGCATGGCGGGGGGTGGCGACGGCGGCCATCAAGCACTAAACATCAGGTGCGCCGGCAATCTAAAACCCAAGCTCTTGATTTTGGGACTTAGGGTTCCGGGATTTGGGGAAAAATTTGGGGGTTTTTGTCGATTCGGCCAAAATTGCTCTTATCTTACCTTTTCTTCACAGTTCATCACCATTTTAACGTGAAAGAACATGGGATTTGGGGTTAATCCGAGCTGACTAATTTCTTAGGGTTTCGGGTTTGGCCGAAAATTTGGGGATTTTGATTTTTGTTTCTTAATTCGTCAAATTCACCTCCTTCTCATTGCTAATCCGACATTAGTTTGGACTAAACCCACTAATTTGATCCGAGTTAGTCATGACAGTGAGCAAATTTTGCAATACCGAAACTGCTAAGGACTAATCTGACCACTAGTTAGAGGCTAAAAATTGGCTTCTAAGGTTTATTCCGGGATGATGGAATCATGAAGGCTAAGAGATTGCTCTGATACCAAATGTTAGATCTACCTAATGATCTAAAGATTGTAAATCTTAGCCTAAACATGATTACCTAGTTTTAATGCGGAATTAGGTGTATTGACCGGAAGAGTTTGAAGCCATTAGCGCATCGTAGTCGTTCGGTGATGTAGAGGACGTAGGGAGGTGGACGCCGGCGTCACTGTACAGTCGTCGCTGGTGTTCCGTCGATGCGTGGCGGCGGCCTTCGGGATGCCACCTACACAGTCTCTGAACAGCCCTTCGACGCTCCTCCAGCACCGATGAGGATCGGTAGAAGATTAGAGTTTTGGAGAGGGTTAGCCATGCGAGAGATCGTCACCTCTCGCACGAGCTGGCCTCTATCTATTTATATGGTGCTGAGGAGCTCAGGGGCAAGTCCTATAGAATGGAAAGCGCCTCCGATCATGGCGCGTAATTAAGGAATGCACTAATCATGGGATTAGCGTTTAGTTAGGAAGTTCTTGATTTAGAAAGGTAATCACGTGGGTGTAGGGTGGTAATGACCACGCGTGATTTTCTCAGTTGATTAGCCGAGATCAACCAACAGAATCTTATCTCTCTCCGTCAGTTTACTACTGATAAACCAATGTTCTATCGAGTTTGACCCATTTGGTTTGTCTGTGAAGGATCTTCACACCAAGAACGAGATTCTTCAACGTCTTCTTCAAAAGACCACCATCGTCTACTGCGACAATGTAAGTGGTCTATCTCTCCACCAACCTTGTGTAACATCAGCGCACCAAACACGTGGAGATCGATCTCCACTTTGTGAGTGATCGAGTGGCACTTGGCATTGTTCGGGTTCTCCATGATCCCTCCAACTCGCAGTATGCGGACATCTTCACAAAAGGGCTTCCCGCTTCATTGTTCAACGAGTTTCGTTCCAGCCTCAACATCCGTAGTGCTCCTATTTGATACTGCAGGGGGCTGTTCGAATACATCCTTCCTTGCCTTTTTTGTCGTGTATACTATTACTTCTGGCAAGCACATCTACATATGAAACCATGGTTTCACTAAATTCTATTAAACTTTGTTCTTCATTGTAACTCTGTTGGAATATATTCTTCCTTGCCTTTTTGTCGTCCATACTATTACTAGCCCGGCAAGCACATTTACAGCAATCAATCCCCTGATTGCTCAACAATCAATGCCCTGATTGCTGTGTTGGTTTGTTTCCTTACTGACCATTGCCAGTTAGGAAGATTAGGATTAGTACGCGTCATTACCTTGTATAGCTCCTTAGATAGCTCCTGTTTCCTTCCTGCTCGAACCATGTACATGTATCTATTTATACACCTCCGTGTACTATGAATGGGCTACTTAGAAAAAATACCTAATTGGTCCCTCAATTATGGCCTACAAACCAATTTGGTCCCTGAAGTGAAATACTGAGCAAGAATGGTCCTCCATTTAGCAAAGCCAGACCAAAATGCTCCTCTGACAGGTCAATTAGGTGGTTTTGGAGATTTGTCACTGATGTGGTTTAGTTTTGATGATGTGGTAGCCACGTGGCATTGATGTGCCCGCCACGTCCTCTCTCAATCTCTCGTCTCTCTCGCTCTCTCTCTCTTAATATATCCCCATCTCTCACTCGTTCCCTCTCTCTCTCCCCTCATCTCTCTTCCTCCCTGATGCTGCCCGCTGAGCCGCCTCCTCCTCCTCCCCTTACACCGATGAGCCACCACCTCCCCCCTCCTTGCACTGATGAGGCAGCCCGCCCCATTGCTCTCTCTCTCCACCTTCCTTAGCGCGGCAGATAGCCGGTGGCTACGACCTCAGCGGAAAGGGAGAGGAACAATGTCAAGGGCGATGGTTACGAGCTTGGTGGCAGCGGAGGCAAGCGAGGGCGGCGGAGGGAGGCAGCAACGAGCTCCTCTGCATCGAGGGGGGCGGAGGGAGGCGGGCGGCGCTGTGGGTGGGGAAAATGGCGACACTCGGCGACGACGGAGGTGGCGGAGGGAGGTGAGGGCAGCATCTACGAGCTTGGCATCGTTGGGGCGGCAGAGGGAGGTAGCAGCGAGCTCCTTTGCATCGGGAGGCGGTGGAGGGAGGCGGCAGCGAACTCCTCTGCATCGGGGGGCAGAAGAGGGAGGCAGGCGGCTTTGTGGGTGTAGAAGAGGCCGATGGAGGTAGGGAAGGAGGAAGGGATGGAGAGAGATGGAGAGAGGATGTGGCAGCCACGTTAGTGAAATATGCCACATCATCAAGAAATCCACAAAACCACTTAGTTGACTGGTCAGAGGACCATTTTGGTCCGGTTTTACTAAATAGAGGACCATTCTTACCCGGTATTTCACTTTAGGGACCAAATTGGTTCGCGGGCCATAGTTGAGGGATACGTTAGATACTTTTTCCATCTATTTATACACCTCCATGTACTATGAATGGGTATGATCTCCCAAATCCTCGCTTTCACCATCATCTGTTTGGATGCATGGTTTTTAAGATGATAAACTTGACTAAAGTATTGACCATGACCAATGAAGAGAGGTAAGAATACTCCAAAAACTTTAGCTTGGAGTGGAGTTTCAAATACTCAAAAAAACCACGGTTTCTACTAAAATAAAGTTTTGAATACATAGCTTTTATGGGTATCTAAATACCTCATGGTATTGAAAACCACGGTGATCTCATAAACCATGGTTTTATTTAGAAAATATGAAAATACTCTGTTGCCAATCAGGGCCATAATAGTAACATATGTGTATGGTAATCTGAGAACAGCAAAACATCAAAATTATTTTCTACACCAGCGATTTTGTTTTAGTTGATGGCCATTGCCTACTTATTTCATGAAACATTTTTATATATTTCCCATAAAAACGAGATATATTCATGCAGCGAGCAATTTACCCTACTAATATGATCCCTCAAGTTGATAAAGTGTAAATCACTTTTCCAGCCTTCCAGATACTTATCCATTTTCTTTGATCTATGGTGCTCAAAGCCCTCGCGACCACTGCATCATGATATGTACAAGTGTGAGTTTTGCATGAACATGAATTTGAATGACAAACAAACATAAAACAATATCCCTACATATAAACATCGGTCAAAAGTCAATTCCATGTAACCAAAAAAAATCATTATTTAGTCATCTATTTGTAGTGAAGCAACAGCAAAACTGAAGTTTAAAAAAAGTAACAACGAAATAGGACGAATCACAACATACCAACAGTGTCAAGTCTAACGGTGTGGATTGACCAATTAGGATAGGGGAATGCGACAGCACATTTGGCAGGTGAGGTCGAATTGGAAACGTATGATGTTAAAAGAACAATTGTTTTCTCGTTCTTTTTTGTTGTTTGCATATTATGGCCTTATGGGTGAACAGTTTCTTATTGTACTGATCAGATGGGCATCAGCTAATTTTGCGTTTCTTCATTAGGAGCATACGTTTCAGAATAATATAGCAATTGCATTCAGTATATAGTTAACCAGACGGAGGTTGGCATAACATACCTTTTTGTAGATCTACGGGTGATAATAATTGATTTAGATGAAACATTAAACAGTTAGAGCAAGAAAAAATAAGAGATTAGGACAAGAAGCATTTATAAAACATCAAGATGTACCTTGGACTTTGGATCTTCAATAATGCATCTAGCAACAAAGGTCGTGATACCATGAGCGATGTCTTCCTCATTAACAACCATGTAGCTCTCATTATCAATACCACTACTTTCCTCCAAATTAGCATTGCTAGAATCACAAGAAAGAAACACCCATGGACCATTCTTCCTACCGCCCGTTGCGTCGGGGACACCTCCAATTTGCACCCCTGCGTTTCACTCATAGGAAAAAAGCGTTCATGCTTCTGGTGTTCAATCAGAATTCACAGCAGTGAAAGAAAGGTAAGCAATACAGGATGGTATGGCTACTGAGGAACCTGTCATGCTGCAGGAAGATAGGATGGTATCTTGGCTCTCTTCGGATTGCTGTCGGACCTCTTGAATGCGATCCAGGAAGCTGGAGTTGTGAAAGCCGGGTCTGCAACTGTATCAATTCAAAGACGGCAATCAATCTTGGATCATTTTCAGATGCATCTGCTCTGTTGAATACAGTTTAGATGGCATTTCTTGATGTGAAGACAGGCAATTCGACTGACATTCGGAGGGCAGTCGACGGAGATCGTCGTCGGGCGGGCGCGGAGGGCCGCGTTCTCCGCTCTCAGCGCCCGTTCTTGGTCATCGTCGGCGCGGCGGCTGGCCACGGGGCTGTGGTGTTGGAAGGCGAACTGGGCGTCCTCAACGAGGGTGTGCGCCACCTCCAGGGGCACCTTGTGCGCCGCCGCGGCTATACCCATACGAGATGCTCCTGTCGTTGGTTGAGATGGAGAGGCTAGGCGTAAGCTGCCATGGTCAGGCCATGGAAAGAAAGAAGGAAACCAAGGGAACGTCGGGTAGCGGCGCCGGCGACGCAACCTCCTCCTCCTCCTCCTCCTCTTCCTCCGGTCACCTCTGCCGTGAAGACAAGTGAGACCGGACTCGGCTCAATTGCTGGAGTATCATTCTCTCATCAAGGATTTTCCAAGGCACGACAATCAAGTTAGTGTTTTTATTCATTTCATACCTTGTTTCTTTACAGAAATATACTGATTCCTCGGGAAGAATGTCGTAATGGATTTTCAACAGTCAACACCACAGACCTGCTTTACAGTAGCAGACGCACAAGAAATTTCTCACTTCCTGCAGTGACATCGTCCTGTGTTGCCATGCATGATGCAATTGCAGCATCAGATGTTGGATGCACAAATAGCAATAGCATGGATCAATAGTTAGTATTGTGCAGAGCGAGGCAGAATCCCCCATCATTGTTTCTCTTTACATTATTTGTACACAAACAATTTCTGCCAGCTATGGAAGCAAGCAAGGCTAACCACCAAATTAGACAATCAACTAAGGAGCCTCCCCTATTTTCAATTTGGAGCTCTCTCACAGTGCTCGTCACACACTCCTCTCGTATCTAGGTTTCAGAGAAGACAGCCCCTTCTCTTCTCTAAGAGCTGACGGGCCGGATGAATCAGAATCGCCATGGCTGGGCCACACTAGAGGAATCAGCGGTTGCTGATACGCGTTAGTGTTCTCACAAGCCCCAAGCTTCACAACAAAGGTAGCCATGCAGCCTTTCCCGACTCCATCGCTGTCCAGCCATATATGTCCTTCCATCAGACCGACAAACCTGCCAAGGGATTTTGCAAAAACTCATCATTTTTTTTTTTCAAAATGCTACTATCGATCAACCAGAACCATACATCTTTCACATAGGCAACTAGCTGGACATTAAAACATGGAAATACCTCTTGCAAATGGCAAGACCAAGGCCGCTGCCATTATACACTTGGTTCCCTCCACTTTGTGTGTGAGCAAACTTTGTAAATACATGGGGTAGATCCAGAGGGCCAATGCCACACCCTGTATCTTTAACCTGAAAGAACAAAGGAAAAGAGGCTGTTAATACATTCAGAATGTGACCAACAAGATCCGTCCATCATATGGAAACTCTATGCTATGGTCAGAACATGTAGTTCAGTGGCTATAATCCTCTCTATAATCTGTTCTCACTTAGTAGATCAAGCAGAACCTGGACCTTCTAGGATTTCAACAATGTAATCTGTACCTGAGCTTTTAGGTAGAAGTGACCATCACTTGCAACTGGATGAAAATCAGTGGTTCTGAAGTCTCTTAAAGAGTCAGACTTCACAATTGAAGCTACAAGTGAGATGTGGCCCTCCTTGGTGAACTTAACGGCATTACCGCAGATGTTCAGAATAATTTGCATCAGTCGCTTTTCATCACCAATGGCACACAGCGGCAAATCTGGGGACAGCATAGCCGATACAGAAAGTTTTTTGATAGCCCCAATCGGTTTGATGAAACTCATCACCTGTAATGCCATAGAGTAATTTCAGGTTGGAACAATATACATTACAGTTATTAGATAGTTGGAGGGTAACATTATGGACCTCTTTAATAACAGCATGAAGGTTGAATGCTCTAATCTCCAATTCAAGGCTTCCATCCTCAAGTTTCGAAAGATCCAAAACATCATTGATGAGTGTCGCCAACAGGTTGCTGCTTTTTAATACTGTTTCCACCATTAGGCGCTGCTCAGGGGTAAGTTCAGTTTCTAAAAGCAAGGAGGAAAGGGCTATTATTGCATTCATTGGGGTTCGCATTTCATGATTCATCACAGCTAGGAAATCATTGCGAGCACGGATAGCCATTTCTGCCTCTCGCCGAGCTAGATCTAGCGCAACATTTTGGTCCATGAGTAGATCACGTGCTCGCATGGACTCTTCAAGAATAGTGGCATGGGAGAGAGCAACCGCTACCTGGAAAGAGTAACACACAACTGCTGATTAGACTTGCTTACAATGCTAGTTAAGTGCGAATGACTCTATATGTAGCTAGTTTTTTTTTTTCATAATCTAGTGAAACTACACACAACATGGAACATAGCACATTTTTTTCTAGAAAGAACAATTACTCAAGGACTATAAATTTCAAAAGAGAAAAGGATGCCAAGGTTGATTCATTCAAAAGTACAAATAAATAGATCTGCCTATCACCAAGAAGGGGAAAGAAAACAGAATAATAGTTTAAGCAAATGAATTTAGGTTTAAGCCCACCCAAGCAAAGAAGAAAACAATTATGTATGTCTTAATGTATATTAGGTGTTGACCATCATTCCAATTAAGTAAATTATGAAATAATCCCATATTAGTAATCAGTAAACATGGTTGTCAAGAGGGAAAGTCAGGACAATCTACATCCTAATCCATTCAAGATGCACAACGTTCTAGAGTTGCATATGGTTTCATTCACTACAGCAGTTTGTAGCTAGTCATTATTGGAGCCAAAGATGAATACTATGGCTCTATGCTTTGTGTCAGAAAAGCTCTCCCTCCTTGCTGTTTGCACTTTTCACAAATCCATGAATAACTAGGCAACCGTGAAAGACCTTTCACATTTTCTACTTCAGGGGGAAAAAATCTTTTATCAGTTGGAGTTCACCCACTAGAAAAGAAAATTAAATTTCACACTAATAGACTTATGAAGAAGTTCACACTATTGTGTCTTTGTAGAAAATTTCAACATCTAGGTTATGAGTAACTGAAGTCAGGGGAAAGTGTACTAGTGTAGCAACCTGATCAGCAACAACCTCGACAAGCTCCAGTTCATGGACATGCCATTTCCTTGCACTATCAGATGGTAGCATCAAAACCATAATTGCATAGCTTTTCGCCGAAAGCTCTGGCCAATCATTTATCTGGAAATTTGAAAGATGTAATAGTGGGACCCTCACAGCAGCCACCTCTGGTGGGACATATCGCCCTGAAACAGGCCGGATCCTTGCCAAAGGACATGTATGGGGTATTATAATCGCCCGGTTGCTACTAAAAACTTGATTGACAGCAGGAAGGTTAATCTGTACAGATGATCCAACAGGAGTCTGGTGGCGCAGAGTATGAGATAGTTGAAGGCTTGAACCACTTCGTGATGGCATCCACAGCGCACATTCTTCCAGATCCAAGGTCCTCCGTAGCTCAACAAGGGTGGTCTTCAAGATTGTATGCCTATCAAGTGTGCTTCTGATTTCATGGGTAAGCATCCTCACATGCCTACCTGTCTCTTCCTGCGTCCGTATCAGGCCCATCTCCCTATCGAGCTCTTCGGCTTTATTCCTTAGAAAGAGCTCCCTCGTCTTGACACTCAACAAATCAGGTATGATATGAACAAGCATCAGAGCTGTCGCACACGACACCACGGCCGTCGAGACCTTGGCCACTGTCATGACAATAGCAACAGTTTTCGTGTGCATGGTGAAAGTCCATAGATTTATCAGATGAGTCGCTCCACAAAGGACTATAAATGCGCCAAACTGGATCAGAACCCATCTGTAGGGGAAGAACGATGACTTCTTGACGAAATAAATTAGCTCCAAAGGGATTGAGAAGTAAGCGAGGGCTATGAAGAAGTCTGAGATGTATTGGTATTTGATGAGAAGCTCATCAGTGGGCCATAACGGTTCAAAGCAGTCACAGCCCTCCATTTCAGAGGCTCAACGCATAGAGAACGCCCCCCGGCATTCCCTGCAAAAGAGAAAATGGACGAATAAGTTGTATATCCCAAGTGTGAGAACCATGAAGCACAGCAGATCACGACGGTCTATTCAATGATTCTGAAGTAAACAAGAAGAGGAGCAGCAAAAGCATATCTTTTTCAACACAGAGAAGAAATCAATTGACAAAATGGAACAGAGTCGCCTGAACTCCTTAGCTAGTTGCGAATTCAACGCTTGCTCAGCTCTTGTGCTACACGCATTGAAAACATACTGGTAATCCATTGGAGAAGAGAATAGTGGAACACTTTCCTTTTCTTTCTTCATCACACTAGTTTCTTGCTGAGAAGCACTATCAGCTCGTGCATTTGGGTGAGTCAAACATGGTTCTCAAATTCCGAGAAAGGAAACAGGCCTGCATCTGTGCTAGTGCGCAGACGCCATCTTGGAATCGAATCGAGGAGAGTCTCGATCGGTGGAAAGCGATCGGCGGTGGCGGTGGCGGCGGCGGCGGAAGGGATTTGCAGATCCAAGATGGCATCTTTCTTTCTTTCATGGCGATGGCGGGTAAAAGGAGGAGGGGAGCATCCGAAGCAGGGGGAGGATTGGAGGAGGGAGAAGAAAGCACCCACCTGCCCAGCCAGCAGCCTGACTCCTCCTCCTGCTCGATGGACGGAGCCTCGCGGGCCTGGACGACGCAGGCGACGACGGAGGAGGAGGAGGATTGATCTGGGTGGGGGTAGGGGGGGACGAACCAAAGCAAAGCAAAGCAAAGCACAGTAGAGCAGCCGTCAGAGTAGTTTAGACCCATGTTTTTTTTCTTCCTATTTTCCAGTTGAACTCAGCTGAGCTGAGCTCACAGCAGACACTTCGATAGATTCAGCGCTTTAATAGATTCCCTTCAACGATCCCTTTACAAAAGAATTTCTCTTTTCATTCCCTCTAAAACTATCTCCAACCATTTTTTATTCATTTCCTTCTCTTCCTTATATTTGATCTCTTTATTTCCCATCATCTCTAACAACATTTTTTTCTAAGAGAATGATATAGGGAAAGGAGAGAGAATCCTTTCCTGAAGAGAATAGAGAGAAAAATCCCTCCATGAAGATATCGCTGAAGGGAATCTGTTAGAGCGCTGAAAGGAACGGAAATCACTTTGCGATAGAAATTGAGGATGGGAAGGGAAAGGGTTGGAGATAGTCTAAGAAGGGATTCTCTCTTCTTTCCCTATATCATTTCTTTTGAATGATGCTTTTAGAGATGGTGAGAAATGAATTGAACAAATATAGGGAAGAGAATGGAGAAGAAAAGAAAATAAAGGGAAATGGTAGGAGATAGTCTCAACTCACGTAGCAGCAAAAGCTGATTCGGGTAGACTTTCGTCAGGAGCACCGACGGGTGTTGGACCAGCGCCTGTCCAACACTGGCCCCTGGACGTTGGGGCTCAAAACACCAGCGCCCGTCCAACACCGTCGTTAGATCTAGCTCAAAACTTTGTTACTTTTTTTATAGCGATGTAAAAATTTCTAAAAAATTTAATATATATATATATAATCTAATATGCATCATGTTCAACATATATTTTTCTCATATTTTTATGATTAATATTTTATTGAGAACGGTTCTAAAGTATAAAATGGACCAAAAACTTTTTTAAAAAATATGATAAAAAATATATGTTGAACCTGATGCATATTAGATAATATTTATATTTTTTAAAAAATTTTTTTGTAATTTTTATACAACTATAAAAAATAACAAAGTTTTAAGCTAAATCTAATACTGGCCATTGAATCCTCATCCAACGGTCGGGACGGACGCCTTTGGATGGGAGTTGGTCCGACCGCCATCGGACCGCCCTCATGTCCTTTCGTCAGATCATCTCCACAGAGGACTTGTACAAGGGTAAGATGGTGGCATTCAGTGTTTCAAATACTGCAGGACATCCTCCATTTCCTTGCAGGAAATTGGAAATGTTCTGCCGGTACTAACCGGTATCCTAAATTCGAAACCACTTTAAATTTAAATTAGATATTAAATATAAAATTGGACAAAATATTACTAAAAATTCATGAAAATGGTGTTATAGTATTTAAAGAGTTTGACGCATAATGTTTTTAGAAAAAAGAATCCTTTGGTCGTGCCCGACGCGCTCTGACCAAGTCAGGAAATCAAAGATTTTAAAAGGATTTCAAAGATCTCGTTTGGGATTTCGAAGTTTTGAATGTGTTGAGATTTTTAGGATTTCATGCATTTCGCTCGGGAAATCAAGGATGTTGCTCGAGATTTTGTTTTCAAATGGTTGACGATTTCTTTTTTTTTTTCCCTCGAATTTCATCGATTTCTCGTGGGAAATCGAAAATCGCCGCTTAAGAAGGATCGACCCTAAAACGGGTTTGTGAAAAAACACCAACTACCGTAAAAAAAGGGCAACCTGCAATCGTTATGCTCATCAAACGACACATCGGTTTTTCATCCCTAGATTCCCTACCCGACCAATGCGAGGTAGACACATACTACATCTCTAAGACTAGATCCCCGATCTAAGATAGGGATGACATCTTCGGCTCACTCATGTTCTAAGATAAGAATATCTTTGATGTGTAGTTTTCTTTCCACTGAGCATATTGGTTAAAAGCCTATTTATAGGCTACACACGCATATTCCTTAGAGCATATATAATGCTAGCCCTATTTCTTGGTCTTATTTCATTATTCACCTTCCTATCTCGTATGACCATATTTTATCCTATATGCAACCCTGGCCCTATTTTTCAATCTCTATATATCTCACTCTTATATCTTACTCTGAAGTCTGTTTTTACTATTCATAACATTATTTTTACAGTGATAGGACCAGTTACGGCAAAGGAACAGGCAACATTGGACATACCCTTAGAGCATCCACACTAGTAGCTCTATTTTCTCTACTCTATCCATCAATTTACACCCAACTATATATTCTCTCTCTTATACCTACCCCATCCACACCAGAAAGTCTATAATTGAAACACTATCTTCTCTCTTTATTTTATATTTCCACTTCAACTACCATACTATAACCGTTGTATTTTTGTATTTGGACATTTTCTAGGCGTATAAGCTGAGATGTAGGACATGTACGAGTGTATTTGTAAATTAAACAAAATAGAAAAATTAAACTTGAAATTTTTTTTTGAGAATGCTGTGACATTTTATCCTTTTTTCGTACGTTAAAAAAATGTGTAAAATTGAGGTCATTCGATTGGGCTATACGTACCTCTACAAATATTGACCTGAATAATATATTCGGCTGTCAATGCATGTTTAAGTGAGCGGGTAATGGAGTAATTAACACAACAAATATAGCTATCATTAATTCATGGTTAAATTAAGCATTTTCGGCTGTGAAGACATGGCAAAAATCGGCTTGCTTTGCAACCTTTGCACACCAGCCTAGCAAAGCTTGCATTGGAAGCTTTCGTAGACAGGCAAACAAAGCTTCCACCGGATGCTTCACCCTTGCAATCGCTTGCAAAGGAAGGCACAACGGCTACAAATATGTGGCCTACACAATTATCATATGTCAATCTCCAAAAGGAGTAGCAATGGCTTTCGATTCCGAGCAGGATATAATCTTGGACTCGAACGATGAGAAGAATTTCATGTTTCTTGCTATGCTCACGGAGGCTGATGAGGAGGACGCTCGTCGGGGACGTCCGGGGGTTCAGTGCCCGATCATCGTAGTATCAACCGGCAGTCTCATCTCGGCTATGCACAACTATTCCAAGACTACTTCACCGACATACCAACCTATCACGAGGGTTTATTTAGACGGAGGTATGATCAATTTTACATTAACACGCGATATAGTCAGCTGTCCTCAAGACACTCGTGTAGATTTTGTCGTTCATTAGGTTCCGTATGAGCAAGCGGCTCTTCCTCCGCATTGTGAACGAGGTCATGACAGAGCAACCTTATTTTCATCAAAGGCGGAACCGTGCAATGAAGCTTGGCCACCACCCGTTGATCAAGATTACAGCGGCTCTTCGTATTTTGGCATACGGCCCGCGGCGGACTCGATCGATGAGTACCTTCGCATTGCGGAGACGACGACCCTGCGTGATTGCTGCTTTCGGTCTGGAGTATTTGAGGGCTCCTACTGAAGCAGACACGCAGCGCCTTCTAGCTGTGGCCAAGCATCGAGGATTCCCCGAAATGCTAGGCAGTTTAGACTGTATGCATTGGCGATGGAAGAATTGCCCAATAGCATGGGCAAGCAGCTACTCGGGACGCGTAGGAGGGCCGACGATAATCCTGGAGGCTGTTGCATCTTACGACGGCTGGATTTGGCACTCGTTTTTCGGGACCCCAGGTTCGAATAACGACATTAACGTTCTGCAACGATCTCCACTTTTCGACAGGGTACTGAGAGGAGAAGCTCCACCGGCACGCTTCACCGTGAACAGGCACGAGTACAACCATGGCTGCTACCTCATTGATGGCATCTACCTGGAGTGGGCCATGCTAGTGAAGGATGTCCCCGCCCCAATCACAAACAAGGACAAGTCCTTTTACCCTTACCCTTCCCTCTACCACGACCTCTCCCTCCTATCCTCCCTGTACCCCGGCCTAAAACCATGGGAGTTTGTATCTCCTCCACCTCATCAACTGACACATTCTCCGATGTATTGCTACCAGAGGCCACATGTCCAAATGAATGCTGTGTACAACCATAGCCTTTTAAACTTCCTGCCCCCTCTCCGAAATTAGGCGGCATGGTTGGATATGGATAGTAACCAGCCATTGCTAGAGGATAAACAGGAGGATATTGTGGACCAGCAGGACTCATATGTGGTAGCACATAATTTGGAGGATATGGACTAATCCCACCAACTGGAAATAAAGGAATGTCTGAGGGCTGACCTATGTTCGGAGCTGGTGATTGAGGAGGGCCGGATTGCTCCCCTCTACCAGTTCCACTTTGACGATATCCATATTGCTTCATAAGGCGCCGGAAATTAGGATCCATCTTATCCCTGAAATTGATCAACAAAAATCACGGTACGTTAGTGCAAACTGATCTATGACAACAATAAAACACACACATTAGGGCATAGCACCATAAAGAACATAATTGTAAGATGCAAGCAATACGAGTACTCTAATTAAGCATCCACAGCCAAAGCGGAGAACTGCACGAACTGTAATAAGAGCAATACCATCATAATTAATAAGAACAAGGTCGTACATCAAGCGATGTAGCAAACAATAATGATAATGATTATTAAACATCTTCATTGGTAGACAAAGTCTCATCATGGGTACAATAGTTGTAATATCATCACCATGCCACATTAAATACTGAGGATACGACATGGCTACCATGTCAGAACAAAGTGACAATACCAGACAACAAGAGTCTTTTACTACAATCGGTAGTAGCACTTTTTTATTACACACCAACATTGCAGTGACCATATTAATAAATTGCACATTGATGAGTAATTCTAAACGCCCCTGGATTGTTCGTTATCGTAGTCGATGCCGTTCTCCTCGCACCAGTCCTGAAAAGCAGCAAGGATGGTCGTCACTACCATCTTTGTCGGAGTCCATGATGTCGGCTGGATCAATATCGAGCCAACCGCTGTCGTCTTCGATGGTTCTGACAACTACTTCAGGAGGCGATGACTCTGACGTGACCTTGGAGAGCTCATCCTTGCCTTGCAAAGCAACCTGTCCATTTCTTCCACCACACCATCGACGTTCAACACAAGGGTGTTCACAGCGATAGCTTGTGGGGAGCTTGTCGGATCGAAGTGGTTGTTCGCCAAATTCTTTAGAATTAGTCTAGCACAGTCCGAAGCAACATTGCAAGCTGCTACTCCGAAGGCATCATGGCAACAAGCACTGACAAGTGGAGTGGAAAAAAAATTATGGTCACACTCACCTGAATTTAAGATGGAACTCTCCTAGGTTATAATCATTGCACGGAGCACTACATTTAGTATAAGATTTATACTTCTCTGCATTCATCAGCTTATGGTCGCAACCACCAAGTGTGGTACTAGTTCATATGGCAATGAACCAAACATACATGAGCACTGCAAGTTTAAAACCATGGACAAAAATCAGATCTTGTTTCTATTCTGGTAGCACAAACTGTTGCTCTTCAATCTCGTACTATAAGTTACGTACATATGGATGGATAGGAACTTGGACACCATGCCCGGCTGAAGCATGTCTATCAAACAAATCAACTGGAAAATATAAAATTTTTTAATAAATCAGTGAGCCTAATCTCCTGCCCCTACGAAGGACCCTAAATCGAGATCTACTCTTCGTCACGGGAGACGACGAGCTAAACACCAACAAAAATAGCAGCGGGGAAGGCAAGAACTCACCTTTTTCTCCAACGATGCGGCGGTGTTGGAGCGGACGACGACTGCGAAGAAGCTACGGGGGAACCGGGACTTACCTTCTCTGGTAGCTCCGCCAGATCTGCCTCGCTGCGCTTGAACTCTGCCGCCCACGACGGCCGCCTTCGATCCCCGGCCAAACGCTGCTGCACAGCTCGCGTCCACTTCCCCAACCCAGCGAACAAAGAATGGCGCGAGTCGCCAGTAGTTGCCGCTGGAGAGGACAGAGAGTGCCTTAGGGGAGGGGAGGGGGCGACGCTATCGCTCCTTTTTTGGCGTCCGTGAGGCGAGACGCCAAACGCTAATCCCTGCAGAGCGTTTCTACTGGAAGCCGACGCTAACGCCATTCGCACTGCACACTCACGCAACAGTTCAAATAGCGCTCTGTGGATGCTCTTAGCACGGTTACTTTTTATGTGAATTAAATATTCGGACACTAAACATTAATAACTAAGTTCTTCCAAGTACCTGATGGTTCACTGCATTATCTATATACTATAGTGGTAAGTAACGGTGGCCTCTCAGGATGTCCACGTCGCCCAAAAATCGTCGGCCGTCCGATCTGCCCGTCCGGTCCAATCCGTCCGTCCCGCTCCGCAACCTGCAAACTGGAGTGCGAATAAAAAAAAACTCCATCTTTTTCGTTTTATTTATACTAATAAGAAACTGTGTTCACATGATGCCTTTTGAACTCCTTTAAACCGATTTCTGTTCACACTCTAGTATCCACATCAAAAGCAGAGCAAACTAGAGAGAGAATTTCCTATTTATTCAGTCCAAGAGATTTTACGGTACACGACTATTGGCACCAGGTAATATAGAGTATTTTAGATCTATTAGCTGATTTAGGTTGTTCTTATCTTAAAAAAAACTGATTTGGATGGCTATCTATATAATTACACTAAAAATGCAGTATGGAAAGAATATAAAGTAGACTGAGCCGTTAGATCAAAGAAAATAAATGATCCACGTGATCATTCACTTTGGTATACCGCTCACGCCCAAACCTCACCATCAAGGCGTACCACTACCCTATTATGTTACTATTTGCTCGAATACTCCTAGGTAACACACAAATAGCGTTTTACAAATAGACCCATGTTTTGGTGCACATTTTGGGTCTGTTTGGTTGTCTTCCCATCCGAGCCTGGCTCGTACGAGTGAGCCAGGCTGAGTGCATGCACGTGCTGGTGTTTGGTTGTATAGATGAGCTGAGCCAGGCTAGAGAGAGATTGTGTTTGGTTGCTTGTGTTTGGACTTGCACCAACATATTGGCATTTCATCGAACACGTCTTGAGCATACGCAGCCGTGTTCTGGCTGCGAACCGAATGCCATCCCGAGCAGCCGCTGCCGAAGCTCGTTCATGGCCGCCGCCGCCAGCTTCGGCGTCATCGAAGTTCGTCTCGCCGCCGCCGAAGCTTGTCCACGCCGCCGCCGCCGTCAACTTCTTGCGTCGCGGCTCGAGCTTCGTCCCGATCGCCGCCGCCGTCTATTGAGTTCATCCGCGCGTGGCTCGAGCTTCGTCCGATGTCGCCGACGTGTTTCGCCGCCGCCGCTATCGAAGTTCATTCGCGCCGCCGCCGCCGCTCGTCCGCCGCCGCCGCTTGTTTCGCCCACGCCGCCGCCGTCTTGGTCATCCGCCGCCGCTTTCTTGCTCGCCCACGCCGCTACCATCTAGCTCGACGCCGCGAGGAGTTTCGCCCACGCCGCCACCGCCCGGCTTCGGCGTCGCAGAAGAGCTTCGCCCACGCCGCGCTGCTCAGCTTCGACCGCTTCCGCAGGCGCGTTCCGCCGACGAGCTTGTCCGGGCCACGTCGCGCAGCACCGCCCATGAAGCTCGTTCGCGTCACGCGGCAACGTTCCGCCCATGAGCTTCATTTTGGCTCGGCTCGGAAACGACCAATTCTCTCGTTTTCCCCAGGCCAAGCTCCGGTGGGGAATTTGCATGAGCCGAGCCAGACTGAGACCTCCATACAGGCAACTAAACACCTGAAATCTGCATCGGTGGAGCCTGGTTCGGCCAAATGCGGGCAACCAAACACACTCTTTGTGATGTTTCTGTGATGAAAAAAGGGGTCAAGTACGCAGCCAAAGGAGTACATTCACACGGTCACACCGCCTGTCAAGATGTATTTAGACCCCGTAAGAATTTCATAGAAGCAATTCAACCTTAAACGGGCCTTATTGGGTAACGGAGAGTCAGACAGGGTAAGAAGGCCCAACTCCGTCCAGTAGTCGTCCTTGAAGCCCATCTATCTTACACAGCACCATTATTTGGGCCGGCAGTCCATCGATCTATACTAGCTGTATTTCCATTCATTCTTTTCAGTCAAAATCGGTCTGACCTCAAAGTGGTCCACTGCTGCTGTGCACTGCATGCACATCAAAAGAAAGCTACTACTCTTATCAAAAAAAATAAATAAATGCTACCACTTGCCGCTCTTTGATCCCCTAAAAAAGCTTGACTTCACCTCAACTAATCAAGTCCAATAATCAACCCTCGGTGCTGCTGCTGCTCATGTGCACATCCCAAGAAGACCAATAACTTAGCTTATGCTCTGCATATCAACCATGAAAAGTGAGGCAAGGATTAGCTGCAGATACCGATGACAAAAGAGGTCGCTCTCTGTGATTTGGGCATTAGCAGAGATGACCTATAATAACTGTCAGATTCAGTATACCCTTTCTGACCATATGCATGTGTATATGTATTCGATCTTTCTCTCTTTTTGATGATCACCCCTCCTCATCACTTTCCCCACTACCAGTACTGCTCAAAAAGACGAGGCCAAGGTTATAGCAAAGCCTGTCTGGTCTCCTCTCTCCTGCCACCCTGCAACACACACAAAAAAAAAACCTAGTACTAACTACAATCCTTTGAGGCACATGAGAGAGAGAGAGTCAGAATAAATTGTCCCCACAACTGGGACACATAAAGAAAGGAACCTCAAAATTAGCTGGTTATCCACCCATAACCTGGAGCAAAGTGTATCTGTACAAGATCATCTTACTGTTATCCATTATCCAAGGCTTGTTGCAAGACCCCAAAAATATCTTCTTTCTAAAAAAACCAAAAAAATTGTCCCCTTCTTTTCTTTCAACAGATATAGAAAGAGGGAAACAGACCCATAAAAAAAAGATAAAGACAAAGTTGGGTATCTCTCGCTAACCAACCACCAAATTTACAGACACCATCCCTCCCATGGCTCTGTTTCAAAATTCAGCCATCCCAACCATTCGAACCTCGTTTCCCTGTACTGATGCTCAAGGTTTTACTGTATTGTATAGTTACAAATTTACATTCGTCCATTGATAAGCTGCTTCTGTACTCTAAACTCTAAAGACCATCCACTGATATGATTGCTGGTAGACATGAAGCTTCTTTCCCCAGCACAAGGGCCTGTCATCTGTCAAATACCAAGTCAAATTATTTATGCCAGTGAATGGAGTGTCCATTGAATTTTTTTTAAGTGTCGAGCTAGCCGTCTTCAATGAAAATTTTGCAGATGAAATCTCGAAATCTTTGTGAATAGAGCTTTGGGTCCACTGCAGAAATTGAATTAGGGTCCGTCTGCAACGACTTGTAAGCATGTTCTAGCTTCTTGGTGATGTCATAATCCTGGAGAATGTCAATTATCCCAAAATAAAGAATAACATCATAGGCTTCCCCTTTCTTGTTTTGGGTCAACAATTCCCCATCACCAAAGAGAAATGAATCGATCTCGCTCCTGGATGTACGCTCTGCCCGAGCTGGCAAGTGCACGCCCAATCTAACTAATGATTTCCTGCAGTTGGTGGACGAAATTAGAGAATACCAAATAAATGAACTTAAAATTGGAGTTGCACAGGATCCAGTTGGCATTAGAGTAGAAGGACCAATCGACATGGTAAAATTATTAAGGAATCAGGCTCTCTGTGTATGACTACAGTTGGGCCAAACAGGCTCAAATGATGGCACAACATGCTCTGTGTGAAAACTAGGACGACGAAAATCAAGTTTGCACCATGGTGACAGCTCAAATTTCACAAGAAGAAATGGACAGCGGGACCAGGTGTAACATCTTAGGCAGGCAGAAACCAAATGTAGCACTTGTGGATAAAGCATGGCTTCCATGAGAACTAATGTATATGCAAAAGGTGAAATACTAATTTATGTATACTAAGTGGCCAATAACTGAAGTCTGAAGCTCTAAGATCCCAGATATAAAAAATTAGTACTTTGGTAGTCCAAGAAGAGTTCTCATAGTACAGTATTGCTCAAACAGAAGTGCTTTAGTAGTATGTAGCAAGAGAAGTGGTTATTCATCGTAGTAGAGTCCTGACTCCTGAGACAGCAACACATTTGATCTACAGCGGCAAAGCCACAAAATATATTGTCTAATTCAGAAAATAGTTATTCAAAGGATAGACATCAATATTTCATTTTCATATCACCAATGTGATGCTTTCAGATAGCTTGCCTTAGACAAAAGAGGCCCTGAGGGTACTTTGAATTAGTCTTCTTTTGATTAGAAAATTTGTTAGTACCATGCATGAGTAATATTGGATATAAACTAAGGACAAACTATAATCCGTATGTGTCAACAAGCAACAGAGATTCATATGTGCAAACACTAGTATGACATACTGGTAATCAGGTTTCTTGTCTAAATCTTTAGCTGAGAAGGACGGCTCACGCATGCCGACACCGCCTTGACATGCCGACACCATGTTAGTTGAAAGCTCTGGGTAATATTGTTGATGTTAGGAAAAAAAAAATTCCGTAATGCTGACAAAGTTGCACATTTAGAGTTTAGCAAAAGCATGTCCTTCAAGCAACATCAACTTACTCGGAGAAGTAGTAAAGGTAGATAATCCCATGTTTGTTCCAAGGGTGTCATCACAAAAGTGAACTCCAACTAATAAACTGTAATCCATAATGCCCTCGGATTCCAAAAACTGGCAATCTTGCTTCAGTTGCCTAACAAACAGTAATACTATGTATGTCAGATGCAGTGTTACTGTTTCACCTGAGGACAACATAGGTTCCTTAGAATCATATTGGGTTCAGAAAACTTACTCATGAAGCTCTTTATACCAGGACCGCTGCAACTGAAATACAAAATTGAGATCCAAGTCCTTGAGTGTGGTTGCCTCATCAATTTCGTCAAACTTGTCAACTGTCCGACCATAGGAGGAGCCTTTCAGATCATAACGGCGATGAATCCGGTGCTCTGAGCAGAATAAATTACCCATGACTATAAACCGTACCTGCAAAAGGACAAAATATTGTAACCAAGAGGCAGTCATACATTCAGCACCAAGGCTGTTGACTTGTTGCAAACATTACACACCTTCTGCCCGCCATTTGGCTTCACAGAGTGCACACCACAGAATCTTGTGATCAGAGAGTTGTTGTATCGTCTAACATGTTTGTAGTAGCTAGGCAACATCCGAATTAACAGCTGCATGAGCAAATTACCATAGATGTTGAATTTCCAGCTCCAAAATCAGGTTCATTTTTTTTATAAAAAAAAAACTTCAATAAGCAATACTACCCATTCATATGGATATCATCTAGAAGCAGTTTTTTCTACCAAATAACATTAGGAAACATCCTTGTTACCTTCACTTCCGATTTCTTCAGAGTCTTAATCATGAAGCGATTGTCTTGTGTGAGATAGAAGAAGCTCCCGCTCTTTCCAGGCGAAGACAGCTCCCGCAAGGCATCATCCCCACAAATTGCAAGCATGTAATCTGCTGGATCAACGGTGAACAACTTCCTCAAATGCCTGAAAGATCAAGAATCCATCACACCAAGCAAGCCAAAACTCACACACCAGTCGCATCCAGTGATTGAAGTGGAGACACATTAGACAGGCCATCCACCTGAACACCATGGGGCAGTAGTCCTTCCACCGGAACTTTGAAGACGAATGCGGGGGCGTCACCTTTGATCCCTCCAGTGGGAACCATGTCCAGAACTTCTCATGGGGATGAAAATCAGCGGGCTTGAGCTCCCGCATCGTCTTTGCCGCAGACTTCCCCACCGCGTGCCTACAAATGAATTATAGCAACGAATTTACAACCCATTCAATCTGTAACGCATTTTGCCCACCAGTAATGCACCAGATTGCAGCAGCAGCACCTGATGCCCAGCTGCAAGTTGAGCATGAGCTCGTAGTTCTTGTGGCCCTTGGAGATGGTCTCCCCTGGCCGCCTCCCTTCCGGCTGCAGCCTCGAGCTACACCGTGGAATGCGCGGGATCACCACGGAGGAGGCGTCGACAATGTCGCATGTGATATCGCCGGCCACGCCGTCCGAATCCCATATGCAGATCCGCGGCAAGATGGGCGCTTTCTCCAGCGAGGACGAGGAGAGCTTGCAGCCGGCGGGAATGTCCGGGAAGTCGACGTGGTTCTGCGGCCAGGGACCGAGGTGGCTGGTGCCGTCCGGCCAGGTGAAGGTGCCCGGGTTCTTGGGCAAGCTGTTCTCCCAGAGCCCCTCGTAGCGGCAGCCGTTGGCCCACACGAGCACGCCGCGGCCGGATATGACGCCGGCGCGCCAGTCCCCGATGTAGTGGTTCCCGCCGCTCCAGACGTAGCGGCCGTGGCCGTCCTGAAGCCCGCGGCGCCAGTGCCCCTCGTAGTAGTCGCCATTGGCGTAGCTCTTGGCGCCGTGGCCGTGGCGGCGGTCGGCGACCCAGGCCCCGCGGTAGGTGGCGCCGTCGGGGCCGACGAAGACGCCGCGGCCGTCGATGCGGCCGGCGCGGAAGTCGCCCTCGAAGGTGGCTCCCGACGGCCAGGAGAACCTACCCTTGCCGGAGGCCTTGCCGCGGTGCCACTGGCCGTGGTACATGCAGCCATCGGCCCAGACGTACCTGCCCTTGCCGTGCGGCGCGCCGGCCAAGAAGTCGCCTTTGTACACATCTCCGTTGGGGAGGGCCCTCTCGACAACGGGGACCTCGTGCAGCTCCCCAGAGCCGCCACTCGCCGGCGCCACCCGCCTCATTCCGGCATTACAGATGCGAGGCTTGAGCAGTCGAGCAGCAGCAGCAGAGAGAAGCGAGGACGGAGGACGAGGAGGCAGCGATGGTACGGCGCGCTTTTTCTTGGCTTCTGGTTGGGAGACGAGACGAGACGAGAGAGAGAGGTGGAGAGCGGACGGCGATGCGCCGATGTTTACAAGAGGACGGACGACACTGCCCTTGCGAATAAAATAAGGCGGCGGACGAGATTGCCAGTTTGCCACTGACGCCGACTGCCTGCCTCTGTCTTGGTGTTGCCGCCGGCGCCGGAGCAGACGCGCACTCCTCAGTCCTTCCCGCCGGCCATTTCGTTTCATGTCATCCATCCCCTCCAGTATCTAACTAGTTTATGGCGCGCAGCATCCACGAATTAGTGCAGTGCTGATCGTCTAGCCAAGATCGATCGATAGTGATTAGTTTGTCGATGTCGATATTATTAGTGCCTAGACGATGATCATGATGAATAATCCTATGCTCTCAAGAAGTAGAGTAGAGTAGTTCCCCGATCTAATCTACAACAGGATGTACCCTTGTGATCGATACTTAAAACAATGGGACAGAGTATAACTACATCACACGTCAACGCACGTACATCGTACATGCTTAGTTCTATGTGGACGTTGGTAAGATTAGATTTTCATCTTTGATCAAATCTTGGATATCTCGGATATGCTAGCCAAAAGCCTCTTTTAGCTAAAATTCGGGAAATCTTGTTCCCTTGGTCAGCCATCTAGTTTTCTATTTTAGGGATTCCTTATCTAGCTCTCTTTAAATATAAGGAATCTCTCTCCTCCTTTGTATCATTTCCTATTAGAGTGAGATTTAGAAAATGTTGTTAGAGATAGTGTAAATATAAAAAGGAAATCTCTTTTGGACAGTATGTAAAGAAAGCCGATTTTTAGAAAACGCTGTTAGGGATGATCTTAGCCATCAGTCGAAGAATATGGACAACACATATCGTTTGGTACCGTGCATCATACCTGCTATATATACGCTGCTTGATTTGCTATCCAACAGCTGGATTGAGGATGAAAGGCACGTGTCTTTCCTTCCTCAATGCAAATGATGCATTTGCATGTTTGTCAATGCTAATTAATCTCAGGTCATCCAATAGGAGTATTAGGACACTTCTAGTGCATTGTTTTTTAAATAAGCCACATCATATAAAAATGACTATAGATACAATCCTCTCAATGCACTGTATATAGTAGTTAATTTATTTATTTTCTCTTTTTCTATTTATAAGCCCTATAGAAACGATGTAACGCTCCTAATAGGGTTTCTTCTCGTTTCATTCCCCTGTTTCTAGGAGACCGTCTCTTTATATAAGAGACGACTCTCTTCTCTCTCCTCATTAATTACTGTCCACCTCGGCAGTCCGTCCTAGATGACAACTATAGAAACAGCTAACATTGTTACATTGGGAGTGCCCTTGCTAGACTAGCTCAGCAGTCAACATCACACCAAATTAAGCATACCCAGCAATTTCCGCATTTCAATCTGGCCACCCTTTGAACGTGCATTCTAAGTTTTTAAATTACTAGTTGAATGTCCGTACTTTGCTACGAGAAAATCCAAATTCCACCATTGAGATTATGAGAAAGCAAGTCATACACCTTCGGCGTTGCCATGTGCACAGCATGACTTGTAGAGACCGCGCGAGTGTTTTAGTGTACGCCTGCTGTGCCCTATATCATGGTAGGTAATTTTAGTAGATAAGATGGATTTGTTATAACGAATGGCATGGTGGGTAATTTCACTGAATTATGACGTTGACCACCAACGCCCACTAGTGGAGGCTTTTTAATAGTAGAGATTCACATAAAATTGCATAATCCAAAAAATACATAATGTTACTGTAATTAAAGTTGTAGAAATTCTATGATCAAGTATTACCAAATAAGCCACCTGGACCAAATAAGTTTAGAATCTCTACTATAAAAGGTTCTTGTTGTGAATGATGACAAGCGTGAGTGGTAAAAGGGAGCCTCCATGATTTTCCATTAGCAATTGATTGGGCTCGAGAGTTAGAACTCACCAATGTCTTCTTTATGAAAGCATGATGTGTAGACTTATCTACGAAGAAGGTTAAGTGGATCACCTTCTTTGTAGTCTATTTAATATATTTGAACATATTACCTCCTACAAAAGCTCAAGTACAAAACTCACACCAAGCCTTAACCACACTATTAAAACTTGAGTTGGTGTCGTAGGGACGCCCCTGATGGAGAAATTCAGGGGCACCCCTGTAGACAACACTACCAAATGGAGGTGATCAATTAACTAGGAAAGCACAAACTAGAACACAAAGGAAATTTTTTTTTGAGTAAGTAAGGCATTGTTGCATTAAACTTGGCTTTCCCTACAATGAGCAAGTATACCCCCTTGTAGGGATCCCTATATAGGCCACGGGATGCCTCTTTCTACCCTTAAACCACATACACAACCCTTGGCCCACTTAGGGGCCAAGATGTCTTTCTTAGGGAAATCTTCCTCTACCCTTGGTTGGGCTGGTAAAATATGGTGTAAGAAGTTTTCTTTATGTTCTCAGTCAAACTTGTAAGTTAGGATGAGTCGGGATCAAGAAGTCTTTTGTTTACTTTGCTCCTCGACCATGCCAATTTATCTTGTTCTTTGCTTGTCTCTGACCGTGTCGATTTGTTTTGTTCTCTGCTTTTGCCCCTCGACCATACCAGTTTATCTTGGTTGCTACTCATGGGGAGCTTTATGTGCAAAGCTAGCTCCCAAGCCATGTGGAGCCTTGGGGCCCTACACATTTGTCCTTGTGAGTCGTGGACTTGTATGTCGTAGGGAGTGGGTGTACCTCTCTACAATAGTTAGGCTCGTTTGAGCCCTGACATAAGCTTAAATTGAACCTAGAGAGTGAGCTTTGCTTGAGCAGTTCATTAGCCTCAATCAATTATATATGCCTCATTATTCTCCAACCCAAACCAACTTACAATTACCTCCGAGTTTTATCACAACCCAACATATTGTTCATGTTAAATTAACTTGATTCCCATGTCCACACAAACTAGACCATGAATGTCTATGCTAGTCATCTCTTTATATGAATGCACATGACCCGATACATTAAGTTCATTAACAATATTGTTCATCTTCATATTCATCATAATAAATATGATTGATTCATCATATAAACCACCATGGTAAATGTTGTATGAACATCAATTAACGAAACAAAGCTGCGTGCTTATTTTTTTTACCATAATCCTTAACAATGTAAAAAGACTTAAAGAGAGACATTCAACCACTAGAATAGAAGTGTGAGAATTTGATTCAACATCTCAATACTTGACCAACAATTCAAATATATGATCACACGCTTCTATGCTAAATCACACCCCCCTCATTTACCCGATTTTTTTGACAACATTGTCCTAGAGTGTGAATGGACATAATTTGCAAGCCACTAACCCAAATATATTACGCATTGTAATTTTGGAACACACACAATTTCTCTAGTTATCACAATTTTAACACTAGCCCATCCAAGCCCTCATTTTTTTAGCTCTTGCAATAAGAGACAACAAAACTTCAATTTCATAATTATTTCTCTACCACATGAGACATTGTCAAATATGCCACTTCTGAAAACTGGAAAAAATTTCTACATATTTACTGTTATTACCATAACTTTAGTATGTCATCTACTAATTTTAATATGTAAATTAATATGACATGGTCCAAAAGTAATGGATCACTATCATTGTACCTACAAATTTAACATCTATTTCAAAGTATTCTTTTAGTCCTTGAACTATGGCCCTCGATCTATTTTGGTCTCTCAACTCCAAACTAAGGATAAATCGGTCCTAAAATGCCAAAAACCGGGCAAAATAGTCACTTGACAAAGTCAACAACAGTTTTGACCGGCCAAAGGTGGTTTGACCCAAGTGTTATATATATATACATAAAAATATTTCATGAAATCCAAATAAACTGTTTATTTGAGTTCCTAATTAATTTACAAGCTCATAAAAAATTTCTGTGTTTTACCGTGCTGTACCATTTTTTTTTAATATTTTAGCGTATTTTCTAGTAATATTAAAATAGGGAAAAGTGTTAAAAATTGTGTGAAGTCCAGAAAATTATGTGAAAAATTTCTATGAGATTAGGTAATCATAAGAAACTTAAAAAACATCACTTTTTCCCTAAAACTACTAACAGTTTATATAAGCTTCCTTATGCACAATTTTTGGGTTTTATCTTGAACTTTATTTTAGTAATTACCACACGGCATATATATTGCCCTATCATTACAATTTGTAGCAAAACGAGCTTCCAAATAATATAACTCTCATCTAATCTATCCATCTGAATCCATCGTTTAAGCACTACATAGAAAATTTAAAATAAGATATCTACAAACTATCTAATAGCTAGATCAAAATTTTGAATTAATCATATAATTTGTAAAAAAAATGCACAACAAGCCTCTGACAAGAAATCAATCTAATGGCTAAGGTTTTCGGTCGACTTGATTTTATTAGTTTCTCGTTAACTCTTATAAGTTCTCAAAGCTATTTAAAGTTATCTCAATTTTCAATATTTCCTGTGCAACATGTGGTGATTTTAAAAAAGAGTCGAAATTTGATTCAACCCCAATTAAACCCTCTCTAATCACCTCATCGATTCTACACTTCTTCCTCTCTGTCTGCTCCTATGTCTTGTCCTCCCCCATCTACTAGCCTTTCTAGTGGTAACGAAATCTTGCCGCGACAGAGATTCATCTACATGACTTGAATATTACACTTTGGAGGTACCTTGTTTGGGATTTTACATCTAGCGAAGTAGACGCGATGCCTAGTAGGAGATAACCCAATGGGAACACTAGAATCTAGAGAAACTCGAACTTGAACTTATGTGACCTCTGCACTCTTTATATTTCCAAAAGGAGTTCTCTTTTAACAGAGTCACGTACACCTCTACTTATAGGGGTTTGGATTAACTCAATGGGTTTCTAGACTTCTTTGCTCCTGCCACTAGGCGTAAAGCATGTGCCAAGAAGTCTTTAAATTGTTCACTCCGCCGTTAGGTTAAAGTCAGGGCCAAGAGGTCTTTTAACCTTCTGACGGTTACAGTTAACTCTATTGACACAATATCTTTTTATTCATTTTCTAACACTGTGGGACCTATAGTACAAGTTGGTTAAAATGCTTACTTGGTTGTCAAGTTGATCGTTCAGTCCCTCCGACGCCTTCCCGGTCCTCATCTACCATCACCTTGGGTGACATAACTATGGGCTCGCTAGGAGAGAGCCACCCGAGGCTCGGTGATCTGGGTGAGGACCACTTGCAGTTTGGCAAAGCTTGGCTTAGGCCACCTGAGGCAAAGCTTTGCGCGAGGAGGGGAGGCTCGATTAAGCTTAGCTGAGTGTCAGCCGAGAGTTGATAAAGCTTATTTTAGTACATCGTAGAGGATGGATATGTCATCCCTACAAGAATAGAGTTTATCCTTGCCGTGGCAGGGGCGACAACACATAGGTCAAGCAATCGATTGCAACAGGTCTAGTCATATCCCCATTCTTATCTGCAGGCTGCACCCTCCTCCTTAATCCTGTTGTGCCCTCCTCCCTTGGCGCTGATCCAATTAATTTTGAATGTTAGAAAAATGCATGACATAATAGATGGATATTAAGGAGACGTAGATTTAACGTGCGAGAAAAACCACGAGTGCGGGAAGACATAACATCACTTCACTAGCCAGGAGAAATTAGAAGTACAAGCCATGAGGTTACATGGAAACAAGAGTAGTCCTAGGGCCAAGCCTCGTAACCAGCCGGGTTCGAGCGGTTAGGCTCATATATGCTGGGGTTTATGAAATATGGACTCTGGAGTTTTGCCCCTTCTTAAAAAAAATTAAAAAGAGTACTATGATAATAGGATATCAACATAAGATTGGTTATATGACATATATGAGTTAAATATGGAAGCGAATCCTAATTCAGATTAATATCACGAATTTAGATCATGCTTTAACATGGATCATGATTTGGTCCACGAAGGAAGAAGGATAAAACACGCAAAAAAAGATGTTACATCTCATCTAAGCCTACTGATACATGCAAATTTGATCATAGAATAGTGTTGGCAGACAAAAAAAAAATAATGAAGTGATGTTATGATCGAGACAGTTAATTAATTAGGGAAGTTGAGAGCGATGGATTGTGTGAGTATTCACATAGTAGGAGACAATAATCTTTTTCGGTTTGCTAGGACTGTTAATTGGGCCAAATATTGTGGGCATGCTAGCTAATATATGGTTTCAGCCCACTAAAGAGCTAAGATATGTTCGTCGTGATCTGGCCGGCCCGAGCAACAAGTACAGGTACCAAACCGACAACACTAGACACTACCCTACTAGCTAGCTAGTACAGCAGCACGTCGATGTCATCCAAATTCCACGCGCTGTCGAGTACAGTCGAGCTAGAGCTGGCCAATGGAACAAAGGGGAGGTCCGGTTCGGTCGTTAGGCCTGGTTTACTGTATAAATCAGGTCAACCGAGCCAACGGTCCAGATATTAGTCCAAGCACGGGTCGCATAGTAACTAGGCTAGCTCGGTTATAAACGGACTAACCCATTTTAACAAAAAATAATATGTAAAAAAATAATTATATTTAATAAATATGTGTTATAAAATTAAGAAATAAATTATTTATCATAAGAAAATAAACATATAAATATATATATTTAATTAAATATGTAGGCTACAGTAATCAGGCCGAACCGGGCCAAACCAGACTGGGCTGGCCTGGTGGGCCGAGGTCTCGGCCCAGGTTCGGTTTGGCTGAATGAACTGGGTCAGCCCGGTTCGATGAACAGTGAAGTCGAGCTTTGACAATGTTGAGTCTCAAAAAAGAGCTTTGACAGTGTTTACAATAGAAATAAAACACAACTATATTTCTTGTGCACACTAAAGAACAAATGGGATATTCTTTACAAGTGTATAAATTTACATTGTAGCCGAGCAACTGTCCTAAGAGCATCTCTAGCGATCCCTCTATATTTTTTCACCATCCCTCTAAATCCTCCTCCTATATATTCTTTCTCTTTTAATTATAGTATCTCTCTCTAGCAGACACTCTATATTCTCAGCATTATCTTCGTTCTCCTATATTTTTATCCCATACTGCAACCACCATACCAACGCCATATTTTCGTATACGGGGATTTTGTTGACGTATTTGGACACACATGGGAAATTGCAGTGGATATTACAAATGTCGTATAATTTTATTAATAAAAAATATCCGCCTTTCTTACTCGCAATATTTTCATATGGGCATGTCCCAGTCGTACACGTCCACTATACGCCGTATTTCGACATTCATGGTAGCAAACTCTTGGTATTTCATAGCACAATGTATGTCCAACTTAGGTATGTAGTCTGCATTGCTTTCGATTGAATAAATCAGTGTCATCATAGTACATGAATGAAGAGTGTTATCTTAACATTGAAGAGTCCTTAAAACACATCACTTGCAGTCCATGCCCAACATTGGAATGACAGTTATTACATTAATAATAGCACTGATTTTCTTCTTAAACGATATAATGCTCTCCCATTGGAAAGCATAGTAACAAAACCTGTTAGAAGACTAACCCCTAACTTGTCATGGTCATACCTGATATTCACACAAGTACCCTGTAATTTCATCTGGGCAATACATCGACGATGATACATCCCTTGGGATCCCACTTACGGTGCAAGTATGGTGACAATCCTGACATTATTCTCCCTCTATATTTAGCCACGTCCCATACCGGGCTTGCGGTCGTACGATAAATTTTTAGTTAAATCATCACAATCATCGGTCTTGACTCGGGTCACCCACCCCGAGTCAAATATTAGTTGGTCAAATTTTAATCAAAGAGTGAACAAACCCACCATAAATCCTAAGTTCTCCATTCTCATACTCAGTTATCTCATGTCCACTTTATTAATGATGATCATAGGGGTAGATCTAAACCATCTGATTCATAAAAACAGTAGGAAATTATATAATAATATTATCCTAAGGCGTTTCATGGCAATGGATGCATACTGTACAAATAGACAACATGCATTAGGAATTTCTATAGCAATTACGCATAATTTAAATAAATAGCCGTTTTGGCAAAATCTAGAAATTAGGATTCTAGTGAAAAGACGTGCCTTCCTAATCTCCTAAAACTTGCTGGACGTCGACGGCGTCGAGGGACTCTCCTTCGTTGCCCACGTGATTTAACGCACGCAAAATGAAAAACCAATAATAAATATGAGAAACAGCAAATAAATTAAAAAATTATATAAAAATTACAATAAGTAGATGTGAATTTCCTAGATTTTTAGAAATTGGAATCGCTGGATTTGGAGCTAGGATGAATTCTCAGCAAAATAGCAAAGGAACACTATTCACTGTAATACCAGAAAATCAAAAAAATTGTAGTAGTGGGCCACTACTGTAGCAATGGGCCGTTGGTGTGAGGGGATAAGAGGGAGAGCTGGTTGTCCATCGGGAGAGAGGAAGAGAGAGGAAGCTGCAGGAGAGGAGCGATGCTGGCAGCGGGTCGGCTCGGCGGTAGCAACCGGCGGCAGCAGGGGTGGCGACATGGAGGGATAGGAAGCGACAGCAACCGTGGCGGCGCTGCTTGGCCATGGCACGGGTTGGGCCCAAGGGGAGCACGAGCGATGACTGCAACTGGTGGTAGCAGCGAGGAGAAGCGGGCGGCGTGGCATGGTGACACTGCAGCGACGGCGCGATGGCCTGGGATGTGCGAAGGATGCAGAGGCCCAACCGAGTAGCAGCGGCTCGGCTGCTAAGGGAGTGGCGAGTAGCGTGCAGGACCGGCGAGCATGGGACCGGCGACGGTGACTGGCTGGCTCAGGTTAGATGCTGCAGCACTGGGTTGCGCATGGCGTCTAACGTCAGCGAGGCGGTGGCAACGGTGCACGTGGCGCAGTGAGGAAGGGAAGGACAGCGGGAAGGTTTGTTGGCATCAGCGCAACGCAAGGCACAGGGGAGCGGGCTTCCTCTACAGCTGCGCGGTAGCTGCCCGGAACGGCTACAGTGAGGCGGTGGCTATGAGGCTGGCTCGGTTGGCTCATGCTTGGCGGCAGCAGCAGCAGCAGCGACGCAGTGGCAAGGGTAGTGCTAGGGCTACGACCCCGGGTGACAGATGCGACAAGCTATGGAGGCGAACCGTGCTGCTACACAACGATGGGGAGCGGTGCCAACAACCTAGGAAGGACGGGTAGGGGAGGAATGGACGAGGAAGAGGAGGCAACAGGGCTGCCTTGGTGTCAACGTCAGCATGCAGCGGGCAGGGCAACGACACCCTGGATTGAATTGATGGCGACTTCTCCGGCTTAGCGACGATTGCAGATTGGTTTGGAAAAATTGAGAGGAAACTGAGGACGTTTGCAGGTATATATGGATGGAGAGTTAGAGATCGAGTTGGATTAGAGATGGAATTGGTTTGGAACAAGGATTGGGATAAGGACAAGGAGAGATAAACCTATTTCTTTTATAATTTTAATTTTATTTTAATTAGTATTTTTTGGGTGTCACACTAATTGTCTCCCAAAGGTCCGGCCACCTCCGTTAAACTCCACAAATCGGTGATTCCACAAACTATCCTTTGAAATCCCCAAATGCTTGAAACCCTACCTAAGTTCATCATCCCTAGATTCAAGAAACCACTGGATCTAGGGAGGGGAGGGGGTCAACGAGACTTGGACGTTTGTAAGGATCTACTTGGCCTAGAGGGGGGTGAATAGGCAAGTTATAAAATTTTATTCAAGTTTGATATTCTTTAGCAAATTGTTACCCAACCTATCTATTCAGTCCTATCACTAGTAAAGGATAAGCAGCGGAAATAACTGATAGAACAATAGTAAGACAAGGTAAACAGAGCTAAAACAGAGAGTAACAAGTGTAAAAACTGGAAAGTAAAAGAGGAGACACTTGATTTGTTTGACCGAAGTTCGGAGTCTTCCTCCTACTCTCCGTTGAGACAAGTCCTCCAACCAGGACCGGCTCTCTCTCGAGCCCTTGGTCTCTTTCCACTCAATGGCAGGTTTTCACCACTCCGATGGGCAACCTCCAAAGCCCTCACAACTCCACTGCTTGAGAGCTCCCACAAACACCCTTGGCAAGCTCCTCAAGCTACTGTCACGAAAAGTGTAGAAGATTGATTTCTAAAGTAACAGGCTGCAATCACAACATCTCGAGAGATTTCCCTCCCTCACACACAGCAGCTCAAATGTATGAGCACTAGGTGATGGAATGAAGAATTCTAAGTTCTAAGGCTCTAGGAAAGCTCTAGGAGTTGGTTTTGAAGTTCTGGAGCAGCAACCCAAAAGGTAAGCCTTCCAAGGGTTTAAATAGGCTTGGATTCAAGGAAATAGCCGTTTGGGACAGATTCTAGCCGTTGGGGAAAACTGCCAGAATTTTAAACAAAGTTAAAAGCACAACTCCTTTGAAACAGACACTCAGACAAGTCACACAGAAGGTTTGCCGTTCACGATGCACAATGAGATTATACGAGACGTTCACAATAGGTATGCATAGAACGGGAAAACTCTGGTTTGAAACTAAAGCAAAGATAGTTCACAAGAGACTGTCTGTGTTGAACTAGGTTTTGACTGGGTTTTGAGAATGAGTGAGAGTAGTTCACAATGGACTGTCTGTTGTGAACAGTCAACTTACTGGATTGCAAAGTGTTGAACAAGTGTTGTCTGTTGCGAAGGGTGAAACTACTGGATTTGAAAAGTGACATAGACAGGATGCAAAGATGTGTCTATGATAGATTTTGACCTAGGTTCTAAACTAATTTTGGTCCAAGATGCTGTACTTGAGTTAGGAAATCTAACAAGATTTTGATATGCAGCACCTCTTAATGGTAAAGCAAAAAGAGTTCAAAAAACAACCTAACTACAGGCTTGATCCTTCTCCCAAGCCTTAACTAGTTGGTCCTTATTCTTTAGCTTGATGCCATACCATTAAGCAATGATTCCCTCCATTGAGCCTCGATTGCTCTAATAGGGAAAATGTCAACCAGTCTTTGTCCATCAACACCAAAACTTAAATTAGAGATAAATTCCAGTAACTTTTAGGGCCTAGATGCTTCAACGTTGTACCAGCTCCATGGGCCGGGCTAGGGGTAGAAGATTGGTGCGCTGATGGGACCGAAGAGGACGACTCCACCATCTTCGGTGTTGGTGGCTGCTCTTGTGGTGTGGTCATGTGGTCCAACTCCCTCTACTCTCGAGCCGCGCCCGTCACGGCCGCCTCTCTCTGATGACGTCAAGACCTTCGCTTCGACCGGGACTTCGAGTGGTGGCATGAGGGTGCGACTGTTGCTGCCAGAGCTGAGCTGTAGCGGAATAGCGTCAACATGCCGGGTAGGCAAATATGGCGTCGTCGGGGTCCTCCGCTATCTGGTAATCACTGGATGGAGTGGCTGCTAGAGCGTCCCATCACATCAAATTCCCCCTCTCTTCCCGATAACCTCGGCTGCACAGTGCTTTCATGTTTCTGCTGGAGATGCTCTAACTGATTCCATGTAGGCATATCAAGTACTAGCTAGCTTAATTACTTTTCAACTACTTATTAATTGAGAGAAATAACAGTCTGTTCAGCTTTTTAAATAATGGGAAAAAAATCCCGGCCTCTACACCGCAAAGCGTATAAAGCCTAAAACAAAGTCTCAGCCTCAGCTATAATATACAAAATTTAGAAATACAATTGAAATTTAGTCTGACCTAAGCATATTATTGAATCACCACCCATGGTCATTGATTATGGCCATAGCGCAGATTTCCATAGCTTGGCACACATTTGTGATTTCCTCCTTGTCATGCTTCTTCTGTAGCAATGCTTAGTGGCGCAGCCAGTAGACTTCCCTAAAAATAACCTAAAGATGGAAAAGTTGAATATTGGCATTTGTTAAACACAATATTATTGTTTTCTTCTGAGTTAAATATACTTCACCTAGCCAATCCCCTCTTACGTGCATTAAGCTCGTAGGGGATTTCCAACTAGTGATATAAAGATCACTAATCGCCATACCAACATGGCGAGTTGAGACTCAAAGAATAGATATTGTTGATTGTTGAATAGTTTTATTATTATCGCAAAACAATTTTTTGGCTGCCCCGCCAATGACGTTTGGCCAGGTTGTCTTTCGTCGATAAAGCTCCTCTATCCACATACCAGAGATAGATTTTCATCTTCAAGGGAGCTTAACTTTCCAAAGGATTTTATTAGAATATTAACCATTATGATCAATCAAAACTTGGTATAGAGAATGGATTGAGAATTGACCATTTTGCTGTTGGGAAATATCCTTTTGCTAGTAGGGTATGCCAATCTACACGTTTCTGTCCCACTTGGCGGTCTCTCTAGCTAGGGTCTTAAATTTCTGAAATACCGAACCTGGTGACTAGAGGGGGTGAATAGGAGCCAAATAAATTTACTTGTAAGGAGATGAATGGTGCTCTTTACCCAACATGCCTCAAAGATGACAACTCGTAAGAAAAGCCAAGAGATGTTCTTTCTTTGTTCAAGATCTTGGGAGAAGAGATCAATCTACGATCATGTTCATGGGTGTCTTTGTGTTCAAAAAAATCCTATGATGATATCCCATAAAGAGGTATGAAGATTGACCCCAAAACTCTCAAGAACAAGGACACTCAACAGCTATATGTACCCCTAGTTGCATAGGTGAGAAACCGTGCTGGAATAAGGGGAATTTTAAACCATATTCCTGGTTGTTGAGTGCTCAAATTTAAAAAAATCTCAGTCCAAAGTGATTGCACTTAAAACAAAACACCCCATCTTGACGGGGGCCTAGGGTGACGTTCGGATAGTCACGCTAGAAACGCAAAAACAAAACAGCCCTCTCCCGAGCAAGGGGTATACTTCAAGGAGTCCTGCCGGGGCTCGGGCACGGCAGTCTGCTCGGACCGGTCCGAGCAGCTCCTTCCCGACCAAGGAAGGATACCCTCTCCGAGCAAGGGTCTACTTCAAGGAGTCCTGCCGGGGCTCGGGCACGCCAGTCTGCTCGGACCGGGTCCGAGCAGCTCCTCCCGACCAAGGAAGGATCTGACCCTCTCCCGAGCAAGGGGTAGACTTCAAGGAGTCCTGCCGGGGCTCGGGCACGCCAGTCTGCTCGGACCTGGTCCGAGCAGCTCCTTCCCGACCAAGGAAGGATCTGACCCTCTCCCGAGCAAGGGTCTACTTCAAGGAGTCCTGCCGGGGCTCGGGCACGACCAGTCTGCTCGGACCGGGTCCGAGCAGCTCCTCCCGACCAAGGAAGGATCTGACCCTCTCCCGAGCAAGGGTCTACTTCAAGGAGTCCTCGCCGGGGCTCGCACGCAGCCAGTCGCTCGGACCGGTCCGAGCAGCTCCTTCCCGACCAAGGAAGGATTCTCCCCATTGCATTAAATGCTCGACACGCTCGAGACAGCCGCAGGGCTCGCGCCACCAACCCACGTCTTGTAACATCGCTCCCACACCGTTTCCCGTAAGACGAAAAACGGCAGCGATGGCGCAAGAGGAAGACATGCTTCGGACCACCGGACAAGGAGGGACAACCATCATACCGCTAGGTAATAGGATTTCACCGCTAGAAAAACCGATGGCGTCCATGTATAAATAGACTACGTCATTGCACATCTAGGGGCGCGACTACCGAAAATACACACGCACATCGTGGGAGCTCCGACCGCACCATTCGGGCCAAAGCTCATCCCTCCGCCACAAGAAACTCATCCCTTTGTAACCTCTTGATCCCTCATATAGATACCCATGGGCGTAGGGTCATTACCTCCACTCGAGGGCCCGAACCAGACCTAAAAATCATCGTGCCTTCTATCGATAGCCACTCGATCGAAGTTCGTCTTCTTGAAAAGCCCCGACGCCCATGAAAGAGGCGGTTGATCCTCACTCTCAACAAGTAAGCTCGGCACCGGAGCCCCAGATTCTAATCGCCGATACCGGGCGCCGTCCGTGGGGACAGAGATCGGCTTTGCGGCGAAGGTCCTTGAAGAATGGCGAACTCTCGGGACAACCAAGATATTCGCCGACGACCTCGGCGACTTGGACGAATATTGGTCCGATCTCGAGGTCGCCCGGATTGTCGATCCGGAAGGACACACCATGGCGAGTCCTCTCCCCATGGATGTCGCCGCCGGTGGATGAGCTGGGTTCGAGTTCGTTTCGAACCTCTCCGCCCGAGTTACCGGAGCAGAGACACCACCATATGTGAAGGTGTCGATTAAATGCGAAGGGTCGATATCCGGACATCGTCGACTCCGACCACGAGGCGATCTCTGCGGGGATACGGTCATGACACCTCATGCCCGGCATTCCGCTGGAAGCCCACATGGCGGACATCGGCGGCGTCCTGCTCCGCGCCTCGGGAGGGCGAGTCGCGTCGCCGCTTGACGCCGCTGTGAGCCGGCCGCCGACTCGTCGACCGAGCCTCGCAACCCATCGCGATGACCGGGGCCGGCGCCTGCCAGCTCTCCGCTCCCCGGCCGGGTCGCCACCTCGGTCCTTTCCTCCGATCCGATCGGTAGGAGTCGCCAGCGCCTCCGGGCCTGGCACACGCAGCGTGACCTCCGACCTGATTTCGACCAAAGCCGAGCTAAGGCGTAGCCATGGCGAAAAGGTTGGAAGCGATTGGCGGCGATCTTCCTCGTCGCCGACTCGAGTGCTTCCGGAAAGCCGAACCGGGGTAGTTACTCCGCCACGACCTCCGTCGGGACCTTGATCGGCGAGGAATGACCGCACATCTCGCCATCACGGTGGCGTCTCTCGAGCAATGCTCGCAAAGCGAAGCATCGCCACGACGACGGCTCGGCTCGCCCTCCGCCGGGAGCAGGGCCACCCGAGTCGGTGCGAGGGCGCTTCAGAAGCGCCGACCCGCGCCACTGGGGAAACCCTCACGGATACCCCGGCGCTCGGCGCGCGGCGTCTTCTCGCGCCTCGGTCCTCCGAGGGCGTGAGGCGTGGCGCTCATGGGAACGACGCGGGTAAACCACGGTGCCCGCTTTCTCCGCGCCCTCGAAGCGCGGCATGGCCCCCAAATTCAAACCGGGCCACATAGAGCGATTCGACGGGACCCGAACCGGACGAATTCTCTCGGTATATGCTACCACCGTCACGGCCGAGCGTGATGAAGGGGTAATGGTGAACTATTTCCCGCTGTGTTGGAGGGCCCGCTCGGACATGGCTCTTCAACCAACGGAAGGCTCCATCCACTGTTGGGTCCAATGCGAGGCCTCGCGGGCGAATTTCATGGTCTTGTCCCCGCCAGAAGGCCGCAGACCTCAAGCGGTGGTCCAGATGGAGGACGAAGCCTCCGGGACTACGTTCGAAGGTTCATCCGCATGCGAACACGATTCGAACATCCTGCACGGCGATCGTCGAAGCATTCACCGGCGTCAGAACGCCCGCTTCACCCAGACCTCGAGATATACTCCGGCTCCTCGGCGGTGAGATCTTCAAGCGGCGGGCGTTACATAAACGCCGAGGAGGCCGTGGAGCGAAACGGCTTCTTGGGTCCGGCGGCGCCTCGCAGCCAAAGCTGGGATCTTCGGACAAAAAGAAGTCCGACAAGAAGGCCAAGAAGAAAAAGAAAGCGGCCAAATTGGTGGCGCTATCCTGCAGCCGTCGTCTCCACGCACACCGGTTAAAGAAGCCTCGGCCTTCCCGAGCAAGGTGGGCGGTCGCCGATCGACCGACCGGACGTAAGCGTGGACCTCGGGGACCCTCGAGCGGTCGCTTCGCTCGCTGCACCAAGTGCGCACGGCACGACCTCAGAATCGCCGCACTGGATCGCTCGGTTTGAAGACTTCTACAACGGACGGGGCCCATGCCCGCCCTCCCGGACGCCGGGAAAGGTGGGCCCGACACGAAGTCCGAGCCCGCTCCGACCGAACGGCGGAGAGCGAAGAATACCATGAGCCGAGTCACCACATTGCGGTGATCTTGGTCCGACCTCGCCTCCGCGGAGTTGAAGGCATGGCGCGCGAGGTGCCTGCCGGGCGACCGAGGCGGCTCGGTTCGAAAGCAACTTAGATGGTCGGAAACGACCATCTCCTTCTCCCGGAGGATGTCCCTCGGGAATGGCGAAGCCCGAAACTCCCCTCGTGCTCGCCCGACCATCACAGAATAAAGGGTCGCGACGGTGCTTATCGATGGGGAAGCGCTCGACCTCGATCTCGCCGGGTCTTGGGCGAGATGCAAATCCCTCGTTCCAAGATCAAAACATCGCTATGCCCTTCCACGGCATCATCCGAACACGTCCATGACCCCTTCGGGCGGATCGTCTGCCGTGACCTTCGGCGGCGAGCAACTTCCGGTGAGTTGGTCACCTTTGAGGTAGTCGACTTGAGTCGGCCTACGCGCCATCCTCGGCAGCGGCCCTCGCCAAGTTCATGGCAGCTACGCACCACAGCGTATCAACGCCTCAAGCTCCCGAGGGCGAAAGGGGTGATCACCGTCGAGGGCAACCACAAGGCCATACTGAGTGCGGCGAAATGGCGCCGACCCTGTCGGCCGGCTCACTGAACGCGGGCGAGCAAAACTCTCACAAGTCCGCTCGGCCCAAGGTTGTCCTCGGCCTCGAGCGGGCGAAAAACATCTCGATCTCCGGCGAGGATCCGTCGAAGGTGGTCCACGTCGGGGCGCTGGATCCAAAATAGGAAGGCGAGCTCGTCACCTTCCTAAGCAACGCCGGCGTCTTCGCATGGGAGCCGTCCAGACATGCCGGGGTCCCAGGAGGTGATCGAGCACGCAGTGGCGGTTCACTGTAAAACCAGTCAAGCGCCGAGGAGATTCCGCAATGGAAGGTCGATGTCATCAAAGCGGTGGACAAAATTTGTTGAAGGCCAACCGTCGAGAAGTCGAGCACTCCGACCGGTTGGCGAATCGATCGTGGTCGGGGAAGAAGAAGCGGAAAATGGCGGATGTCGTCGATCACACCAACATCAACGGCTCATGTCAAAGGACAACTTCCCCTTCCCCGCATAGATCGGTTAGTCGATGCAGCGGCGAAGCACGGTGATGAGCTTTTTGGGCGCATACTCCGGTACCATCGAGTCGACTGTCGCGGGAGGATGAAGAGAAAGCGCCTTCATCACCCCTTCGCACCTACGCTACGACCATGTCTTTCGGTCACGAAAGCGGGGCCACTTTCCAGCGTTTGATCACGAAGACCTTCCCACCAGATCGGCCGAACCTAGAAGTCTATGTAGGCGACATAGTCGTCAAGAGTGCTTTAGCCGAGGCCCACATCCGGGACCTCGAAGAAACCTTTCGTAATTTAAGAAAACATCGGATAAAGTGAATCCGGAGAAATGTGTCTTCGTGTACACACGGGCATGGTGCTCGGATCGTCATCGGGTCGGCCGTATCGGTGCCAACCGGAAAAGATCGAAGCCGTCGAAAGGATCGAGCTCCTTGAATGTAAAGGAAGTCGATCGCTCATTGGTCGGATGGCGGCACTTAGCCGCTTCATCTCCCGACTAGGTGAGCGCGGACTCCTTTCTTCAAAGCCTTGCGCAAGCACGACGGTTTCGTCTCGGACCAAGGAGGCCGACGACGCCTTTAAAAAGCTCAAAGAATATCTATCGAGCCCGCCGTCCTAGTCACCCCGAGGGGACAGGAGCCTTTGTTGCTCTACTTGGCGGCCTCCCCAAGCGATGGCGCCGTGAGCCAGAGCGAGCGCCGAGGGAAATCGGCCTATTTACTCGTGGCGAGGTACTTCATGGACCTAGGGGGCACCCCGAGGTCGAAACTTCAGACTCCTCCTCATGGCTTCTAAAAACTTCGCCACTATTTCTTGGCTCACCCAATCACGGTCCCGACCAGCTTTCCGAGAGAAATCCTCAAAACCCCGACGCCTCGGCGCGCGCCAAATGGGCAATTGAGCTCGGGAATTTGACCTCAAGTTCGTCGCCCGAACGGCGATCAAATCTCGAATCTTGGCGGACTTCGTGGGCGAGTGGGCGAATCCCCGATCGAACAAAAGGCCGGGCACACCGAGGAACCCCATTGGACAATGTTCTTGACGGCTCGCGTTCCTTCGAAGCCGGGCTGGAGTTGTCTTGACCTCTCCTCACGGAGAACAACTCGATCGTCATACAATTACACTTCATTGCGACGAACAGCGCGCGAATATGAAGGCCTCTTGGCGGGGCTCGGGCATGCTCTGCGCTTGGGGTCCGACGACTAACCGTGAAAGGGATTCGCGGTTGGTCGTAAACCGGGTTAACAAGGAGTTTGATGCTTCGATGACTCAATGGCGCTACTGGCGAGGTGAGAAGTTGGAAAGGAACTTGAAATTTGAAGTCCTTCACGTGCCGGAGAGCAAATACTGGCCGACCAATTTGCCAAGTTGGGCACCTCGCAAGAACTGGGTCCCAACAGGGTGCTCGTTGAGCACTGCTAAAGCCCTCCATTCCTCCGGAGAAGAGGCACCGAGACGCAAAACGGCGTCTCCGTCCTCGAGCAAGGAGCCACTTGATGACGCCATTCATCCAATTCTTGGCACACGGGACATTGCGAGGACGGCCGAGAAATCCCGCTTATCAGAGAGCTCCACTATCTGAGTTAGTGGAAGGTGCCTGCATCAAGAGGCGCGCCGAGTCCTCTCCAAGTCGTCCCTCAGAAGAAGGAGATTCTGCTAAAGGACTTGCACGAGGGTGCTGTGGAGCTCACTCCTCCTCTGAGCGCTCGTCGGCAAAGCCTTCAGATGGGCTACTATTGGCCCACGACGTTGGTCGGCGCTTCGGAAGATCGTCACCACATGCCGAAGCGTGCCAATTCCATGCCGGCAGTACACCAACCAGCCTACACCCTTCAAACTATTCCCTCACCGCCATTCTCTACCGGGGCTAGACATACTAGGACCATTCCCCAAAGGCGAAGGGATGCGATACCTCTTCGCCGCCATTGACACGTTCACCAAATGGATAGAGGCGAACCGGTCTCGGCATTCTGACCAGCGGCCAAAAATTTTTCCGCAATAGCGTGGTCACACGGTTTGGCGTCCCACCCGACCGATCACGGATAATGGAACTCGGTTCACGGTGAGCTTGTTCCAAGAATATTGCGAGGGCGTTAGCACGAAAATTTGCCGCCTCTGTGGCTCACCCCGAGCAACGGTTTGTCGGCGAGCCAAGGCGAGATCCTCCAAGGAATCAAGAGGCGGGTCTTCGATCGGCTTTCTAAGCTCTGACAAATTGGGTCGACGAGCTCCTTCCGTCTTGTGGGTCTGTCCGCACCACTCCCAAAGAGCGGCGCAGGCTAAACACCCTTTCGCCTCGTATCTGGCACCGAGGCCATGCTCCGATCGAGATAACCTTAAGGTCACCTCGCGTGGACCTCACGGAGGTCGCCGATGACCACCAAGGCGGGTTACTCGACCTCGACTGTCAGGAAAAGCGCGAGCAAGCCCTCGTCCGTCGCTGACCTACCTCCGAGCTCTGCAGCGCGCCGCCGCCCGATCGTCCGCCAAGGGCTCTGCAAAGCGGCGACTTGGTTCTGCGACGGGTCGGGACCTATCACACGCCAACAAGCTAACCCCAAGGTGGGAGGGTCCTTTCACGGTCGTCTCGTCTTCACGCCGGGCTGTCCGCCTCGCCTTCCCGACGGACGAATTCTCAAGAACTTCGTGGAATATCGCCCAGCCCACGCAGTTCCACGCCTAACCTTCCCCTTCCTTTTCGGCCCATCCTCCTTATTTAACTCTCGGATCTTGAGCGACTTCTTCTCGAAATCCCCGAGCATGTTAAATAAGAAGGAATAATACCAAAGTTCTTTTCCTTCCGAGGTTTTCGACCTTTTTTTTCTCGTTCCGCCAAGCACGAAGTGAAGCACACGCAAGATAGCGAGTTCTCGGCGGTACTACAAGTCGCTCCGGTCTCTTGCTGCAACGGGGGCGAAACCAAATTGAACTCTGGCCATTCGCCAGTAGCTTGAACTTGCGGCCGCCGTGCGCCGGTCTCTTGCTGCAACCCGGGGCAGGACTTCGGCCACAAGTGGACATCGCCTATTCGCGCATCTTCGGATGCGGCCGCCGTGTGCCGGTCTCTTTGCAACCGGGGCAGGACCCGCCACACCTGGGCCAGACATCGCCCATTCGCGCAGCTTGCGGTTGCGGCCGCCGAAGTGCCGGTCTCTTATAGCCAACGAGGGCATTTGGACTATCGCCTACAGGGGCGCATCTTCGGATGCCGGCCGCCGTGTGCCGGTCTCTTGACTTCGCAACCGAGGCAGGACTTCGGCCCTGAGGGCGGACATCGCCTCCATCCTCGGATGCGGTGCCGTGTGCCGGTCTCTTGACTTCGCAACGAGGGGCAGGACCCGGCCACCACGAGTGGACATCGCCTATTCGCGCATCTTCGGCTGCCGGCCGCCGTGTGCCGTCTCTGCTTGCGCAACGAGGGCAAGACCCGGCCACACGAAGTTGGACATCGCCTATTCGCGCATCTTCGGATGCCGCCGCCGTGTGCCCGGTCTCTTGCTTTCGCAACGAGGGGCAGACCTCGACCCGGCCACACAGGGAGGACTTCGGACATCGCCTATTCGCGCATCTTGGATGCCGCGTGTGCGGCCGTGTGCGGTCTCCGGCCCAGAGGAACGCCGCCATCCGTTTGGGGCCAGGACTTCGGCCACAACAGGCGGACATCGCCTATCGCCTATTCGCGCGGATGCGGCCGCGTGTGCGGTCGTCTTCAACGAGGGTAGGACTCTTGCTGCAGTGGACATCGCCTAGGCATCTTCGGGACCGGCCAGGTGTGCCCGTCTCCTGCAACCCGAGGGCTCGGCCCTGGCGGAGACGCCCATCCTCGGCTGCCCGCCGTGCGCCTATCTCTGCGCATCGCCGGGGCAGGGACCCGGCCACAAGTGAACATCGCCTATTGCGCATCTTCCGGATGCGGCCGCCGTGTGCGGTCTCTTGCTTTCGCAACGAGGGGAGACCGGCCACACAATAGGCTGAACATCGCCTATTCGCGCATCGCCGGATGCGGCCGCCGTGTGCCGGTCTCTTGCTTTCGCAACGGGGCAGGACTTCGGCCACGAGGCGACATCGCCATCCTGTTGCCCGGCGCCACCGTGCGGTTTCTTGCCCATAACGGGGTAGGGACTTCGGCCACGAGGTTGAACATCGCCTATTCGCGCATCTTCGGATGCGGCCGCCGTGTGCCGGTCTCTTGCTTTCGCAACGGGGGCAGGACCCGGCCACCGAGGGCGGACATCGCCATCCTCATTTGCCGGCTTCGCCGTGTGCCGGTCTCACCGCAACGAGGGCAGGACCGGCCACACGAGGGACATCGCCTATTCGCGCATCTTCGGATGCGGCCGCCGTGTGCCCGGTCTCTTGCTTTCGCAACGAGGGCAGGACTACGGCCACAGTGAACATCGCCTATTCGCGCACCCTCGGTTGCCGACTTCGCCGGTGCCGGATCCTTCTGGGCGCGTAGGCTTATAGGGTAGGTATATAGCGACAAATAGTAGCATAAATATTTTATAAGCGTGAACAAGAGAACATCTTGTATTTAAATTAAATGTACTACAAACCGTGTAACACCACGTACACTATTCCCTAGATCTACCCTTCAAGATTGAAGCTCGCCTCCACGTCCTCAAAGCGACTTGACTGGAGAACCTCGTCTGGGCTTCACGCCCGGCCGGATCTCCATCATGGCTCGCCACCTTCTCGGTCTCCGCTCGCTCTGTTGCCGCTCCTCCTCAAGCTCTTTGCGGACCGCTCGAGCTCCTCACAGGGCAGGGAGCTCCTCTCGAGACCCGAGCATACCCCAAAGCGTGCTCAAGTTAGATTCAGGACCCGAGCGAGCTCCGTTTGGGCCTCCCTAGTTCGGGCGCACCACCTTCACCTTGGCACGGCAGAGCTTCTATACTCATGACCCAGTCATCCACCTCGGCGAGACAAGCGCAAGCGAAGAAGCCAACAGCAAGATTACAGACAAAAAGTAGTTCACAAGAAGAAATTACCTCATGGCGTGGCTCGAGCAGCACCTCGGCCGGGCCGGTAACACGGATGTTCCCGAAGCGAGCGGCACCCCCTGAGCTCGGAGTTCGAACTACTCAGACCTCTTCGCCTCGGCAGGACCGGCGAGCATCGTCCCACGCCCGAGGTCGAGCTTCCAACCACTTCTAACCCCATACTCGGGCACGGACAACCAAAGCCATGTCGCGCTCGCGCCCCTCGCGGGGAGACCCCCATGGTCGAGTGAGATAACTTGACCACCTCAAGCTCGGAAGATCTTGCGACAACGTTCTGCTCTGCCATTACCTGACGGGGAAGTTTTCGAGAATCGACCTTCTCCCCCAAGGGCTAAGCCAGCGCCGCGTCGCCACCAGCGCCGTCATTGAAAACCGTCGACCCACTCACAAGTATCCGTTGGAAGACCAGCGTTTGGGCTTACCTTCAGGCGACCCACGATCGGCGACCCTAAGATCGCTTCGGGTAGCCTTTGCTCGGGGTAACCTTGAGCTCGGCCAACCCGAAAGACATGCTTGGACCACCGGACAAAGGAGGACAACCATCATACCGCTAGGTAATAGGATTTCAACGCTAGAAAAACCGATGGCGTCCATGTATAAATAGACTACGTCATTTGCACATCTAGGGGCGCGACTACCGAAAATACACACGCACATCGTGGGAGCTCCAGCCGCACCATTTTCGGGCCAAAGCTCATCCCTCTCGCCACAAGAAACTCATCCCTTTGTAACCTCTTGATCCCTCATATAGATACCCTTTGGGCGTGGGTCATTACCTCCACTCGAGGGGCGAACCGACCTAAAAATCATCGTGCCTTCTCTCGATAGCCACTCGATCGAAGTTCGTCTTCTTGAAAAGCCCGGCGCCCAAGGAAAGAGGCCGGTTGATCCTCACTCTCAACAAGTAAGCTCGGTACCCGGGAGCCCCGTACTCCCAATCGCCGACACATCTAATAAAGGTGCTTTACGAAAAGCAAGCAGGAATATTCCAGCAGAAATCAATTCTGATGACAGCAGTGGTTGCTAGCTTTTTTGGGCTCTAAAAATTATGAATTTTTTTTTTCTTATGCCTTGATAAGTCATGCAGCCTCTAGCCAAGTTTCAGATCAAAAATCCTCACAGAAAATTCAGGAAAAATCTGAACCAAGAACTGTTTGGAACTCGCGCACAGAAAGTTTGAAGCTCGGTATTCACATTATAGCTCACAAATGAAGAATCCAGATGACTCCAAAATTGTTTCACAAGTAGATATGGAAGTCACGGACCTTCTCCCACTGGAATCAAGCAAAAACAATTTTCTTGATTTTTATAAAATTCCTAAACTACAGACTGCGCGAGAGAAAGTTTCTGGACAGGATTTCAACTAGTTGAAGAACTTGATCTCTACCCTCTCCTATTTTGCAAGAAAGGTTTCAAACCATATGTGTAACCTCAAGGCATCATAGATCAGTAGCAAGTACAAGGAGGTGAGGCAAATAAACTAGTTGCAACCAAAAATAAGAAAGAAACTAGATCAAATACATGAACAACATAAAAACAAAGCCATGATTTGAGGAACTAGTTTCTATTATTTGAGAGGGTTTGTTCATAGCCACACCTAGGTGGGCAAAGCTCATCAAAGAGCAGAATACAAGCTACAAAACCTCACTCAAGACTTGGTGGAGGCAGCCCCCTTCACCCCTCCTTATATAGGGCAACCGGGTGAACCTCCACCCTTAATTGCTTGTTTGACTTCCAAGTAGTCTCATCAAGGGCTAGGATTCATCCACTCAACCAGCCACTTACATGGGTCTAAACTACTCACACACAGCCCAATATGGGTCAAACATGCCATACATGGGTTCTACACAAAACCTGATTAACCTAATACAACGGGTCTTCATCTGCCGAACTTGACCGCTCTGTTTCCGTGCCTTCGGGTTTCCAACCTGAATCGAAACCTTTGAGCCACCTCAAGTCCTTCTCCATGGTGTCCTCATGAGCCCCAAGCTTGAGCCCATCTGTCCCACGACATCATCACCATTCTGGACCTCGATTCACCCGATCTAGTCCCGGTACCGTCGCCGACCACGGTTGCCTCCAAGCCTACGCCCACAAGGACCAAACCATTTTCCACAAGCAAAAATATTTTCTTACCTTTGATTCCTACATTTTAGTCCAATTTCATTATGAATTCAAACATACACTACTACAAAACACCACATCAGTGCTGGTTCGGAACTAGCATTAGTGCCGGTTTTGAGCAAACGCTGCGAAGCAGGAGTGATAACCCGTGTTATCACTTGCGGTTTTAAACCGCAATGATAGCCTTATCATTGCCGGTTCTTGAGTAAAAACTGGTAGTGATAGTCCCTGTCGAACTGTGTAAAAAAATAGAATTTTTTTATGCCCGGAATCTATACACTAATCATGTACCACCTACTATAGGTTATTAGGACATATTTTCACGCGAAATACAAATGTTGCATTACCCGGGACTCGAACCTGCGACCTCTCCACTCTACCCTCACCTTTCTAACCATCCCACCCAATCTCACGTTCTTACTTACAAAGGATATACATACCTTTTAACCTTTACTTATCAGTGCCGGTTTTTAACAAAAACCGGTAGTGATAAGTTATCACTGCCGGTTCTTGGCTAGAACCGACAGTGATAACTCATTATCAGTGCCGGTTCTTGACAAGAACCGGCAGTGATAAGTTCTTTTGCTACCAGTTGAAAATTGGGGACGGGAGGCCTAAAGAACCGGCAGTGATACTTCACAGTCGGTTTTGAGCAACGAACCGGCAATGATAAGTCTTATCACTGTCGGTTCTCAAGTGCACAACCCGCTAAGGCTTACGAACCAGCAGTAATAAGTTATCACTGCCGGTTTTGGTCTAACCGGTAGTGATTGGGGGGCACAGATGACTATTTTTGTAGTAGTGATATATGGCTACATGCCCATGTTTCCACTTGACTGAAACCGAAATCTTTCAAACTGGTGCTTCCCTCAGCACAACAGAACAAAGATGTAAATTTTAAAAATACTTCCCTTACTCAAATGAAAAATTTCATAATATGAAAAAGATGCGTCTCCAAATTCTCTACAAAATCTGTATATAACATTTTTCCATCCACGCTTAGGAAGACCCTCAAAAGTGCAAAATACTCGGTCCTAGCACAAATGGCCGAACCGGCTCAAATTAATCTAAAAAACAAACTCCTCAACCAAATCAATTCAAGTCACATATCACAACATGAAGACCTCCACATGGTCTGACATTTTCTTTTTTTCTGGAAGTTTAGTAATTAACATAAGTAAGCCGGCTTGTGGTGTGCTATTATATAGTACTGCATTTCTTTTTTCCTGTTCTTTTAGAGAAAAAAGATACTCCATTCTGAATCTATAATAAAGTTCGATTCGATCGACGTCATGTTCAATTGATGTTAAAGTAAAGCCAGGCAGAAATTGCGTGACGACAGCCTTAGAAAGTTTATATATACATGGAGGAGGGGAGTAGTGCTTACTTAGAGATTAAGAATGGCATACAAGATTTCTATTAGCCAAGATCGATATATGCATATGATATATACAAGAGAGAGGGGAAGAAAGCACTAGCAGCTACAGGATGCATGGCGTCCCTCTCCTCTCTCTGCCTGCGACGTTGCAACTTGCTCCAAATGGATCAATGCATTATTATGCAAAGTTTGACTTTAATTTGAGCATCACAAGGCAGCTTTTAAGGAAGAGAGCGCTTTGAGGTTGTCTCTGACCATTGTAGACTATTTGGAGTAGCCAAGCTAGTCATATGACCTGCATGTAAGTTAAAATATATGCTAATTTTAGGATCTTTTCTTTCGATCATAGTTGTGGACACGGTCTTAGCAAGTAACGTGGGAAAGACATTAAGTCTTAATTAGCAAGTAGCTGTTGGTTCTAGCTTAAAGATAATTTCACCTTTAAACAGTGTGGAACATCTTCATGCTTCATGCAAGCTCCCGATCGAGTTCAACCATGGCCACTCATGTCAGAGTGCATGAAAAACACTTCAAGGTTATACACATGTATAGTGCTGTGGTGGACCAAACTAAAGGAAAAAATCATCTTTGATTGCCCACTTTTCCCTTTTATTTCTGGCCCGCTATTGCAATTATCAATATCGCTTTTTAAGGGAGTAAACATGTATACATATGTTTTCAAATTAGTAATACTATACATATATGCATGTGTTGGCAGTCGTACGTGCTTAGTTAAAGAGAAAATTCCTCCTATGCCAATGCAGAAGTCTCTAAACTCAAAACTGTCATCATCGAAACATCTCATCTATCAGTGCCATCGTATTTGCGAGATATTCTCTTATTTGCCATTGATAAAATGTTGTCTTTTTTGTTTAAGCTATATAAACATTCACAAAAATTTTAAAATAATCATAGTGCTACTAAATATGTAGTACTTTCGATCTGGATTTTTTGATATTTTTATGATTAAATTTTGGTGTGAAAAATATTGATTGATCGTTTATATATTGTTTTGGTAACATATTTGTTCGTAAAAATACAAAAAAATTAGATTGAAAATATTGCATATTTGACAACACTATGATTTTTTTTTCTAGTTTTAGGAATGTTTATATAGTTTAAACAAAAAGACAAGTTTTTATCGGTAGCAAAGAAAGGAACAGTCCGCAAAATGTGATGACATATAGAGATCGATGTTTAAGTGATGACGGTTACGAGATTTGCCACTTCTGCGGTGGCATAAAAAAATTTGCCCTTAGTTATATCCATTGCACGTAAAAAGCAACTAATGGAGTACTTACAAATTAATGCTCTCGAATGAATTAGTATACGCGGAAAAAAGCTAGCTAGGATGTTAGGTTAATTAACTGTTATTCGGTCCATGCCAACAGAAGTTCATGTTGAAGCTTCATCTGAGGATTGCACTGGCAGCTAATTAATTAGGCAGAGTTGGAGCTGGTAGGTGGCACTGAATTATGGCATCATCAAGCCTATCAGATTGCTTAATAGGAGATTATATACCAGCCATGCACTATTCCAGCATATATATATTAATTAAATCACGTGGGAGACTAGTATATAAATTTTTGACCAGTCATGCATATGTATAATCAATATCAAGGTGACCTCTCACACATCCACTCTGCAATTCATAAAGCTATTCGGTATTCACCTCACAAAGCTAACTAGCGATGGAAGTCGGTCGTGCTAGACAGCCTATCTAGAGGGTGTTTGGCAGAGTTTTAACTCTCAACTCTATTCTGGAGCAGTGCCAAACGTCCTAATTCTACGTAACTCTGGGGCAGACAACTCCATAGAGCAGTCTTCCTTACATATTGTAAAAGAGATTTTTTACGGTCCTTGAGGAGATACTGGGAGATACCACAATTTCTAGTGTTAATTTGTGATACCTCCTGGTACCTAACACTGAGGAGGTACCGAGAGGTACCATAATTTACACTAGAAATTGTGGTACCTCCCGGTACCTCCTCAAGGACAGTAAAAAAGCTCACTGTAAAATGTCCAAAATGACATATTTTGACGAACTGCAACTGAGGAGTGGCACCGTGCATATGTTTTTGACATTTTAATGGCATAACTCAAAATCAGCATCTTCGTAGTAGCATATATCTAATTAACCATATATTAATGACGAATTTGAAAACATATGCATATAGCATGCATGCGCTCAAAATTAAGGAAAAAAATAAGTCATGATTTGCATGGTCCGGTACGTGTTGTAGCATTAGCATACTGTAATTTGGGAGTGGGAATGAGCAGAGCTTGAGCAGGCCTAGCTCAGCTCAGTCTCGTTCACCAATTGAGCTGTGTCGGCTTGCAATTGGCTCGGTTAGGTGACCTAAAATACTTGTAGGAAATATAAAATAGCAGAAATAGGTGCCCGTCGCCCCTAAGGCGATCGCCTCAGGCACAGACGACGGGTCAAGTGACCATTAGGTAGGGTAACGGTCCAGGAGGAAGCCGTTGCGTGGGCCCCACCGATTGTCAAGTATAGGGAAGTATAGGGGCGATTGCCCTATACTGGGGCAATTAGTAGCATATATAGGCCGTGCCGGCCTCCCCCCGCCCCATTCTCACCGAGCCAAAGAAGTGAGGAGAAGAAGAGAAGAGGAAAGAAAAGAGAGAAGGAAGAAAAGAGGAGAGGAGAGGAAGAAAAGAGAAGGAAAAAAGTGAGGAAAAAAGAGAAAAAAGGAGAGGAGGAGGAAAAAGAGAAGAAATAGTTCGTCGCCTTTTATTTGAGGTAAGTCCCAAAATTTTTTTTCCGAAATAATGTAGTATAGCGTGGTTATAAATGTAAAGTAGTGTTAATAATTAGTACTGTTGTAGAGATTAAAAGTAGAGTAGTTTTTATAAAACATAGTAGGATAGCCACATGTTATAGGTCGATATGGATATTAGTTTGTAAGATTGTTGTATAATTAGACATAACGATAAAATTTATATGGGCAAAATGATAGGAGAGATTGATATTACTTGTATAATAGCCATAGTTTTAGACATTGTACGGTTAAGGAATTGATAAATGTAATGTAGAAATTATACAAAATATGGTATAACCTATAGGTTGTCAGTTATGCCGTTTTGGAAAAAAAAATTAAGAATTGATAGCAGTAATGCCGTTAGGGAAAATTATGAGTAGTCAATTTACAACATAGGATATTATAACAATAAAAGGAAAAACTAATTCTTTTTTCGGTCGGACGTTGTAGGCAACATGTCGGAGAAAATATATTTTTAAATATTTTATAGAGATGGGAAGATAGCACAGAGGTGTGATGGAGTGGATTTATCTAGATTTTCTTCAATCACACGGGGCATATCTAGACCGAGCGATAAGACATACAGGGGGTTAATGGAATGGTTGTTTCGGTTATTTGATTTGGATGCCTAGACTTATCGGTTGTGGGTTAGAGCCGTAGTAAGTCGTGCGCAATAATTTTTTTTGGAGAGTTGGTTCCTGTAAATGCAACATCAACATGGAGGATCTATGTTGGATATGCTTTAGAGTGCGATTGGCCTCTGACGTTACTAGTACAATGCTACCAATTAACTCCATCCGTGTCGGAAGTACGTGATGATGAGGTAGATATAATGGAGGAGGGGGAGAGAAACATGGAAACATGCCCCATCGAAGGCGGTGAGGAGATTAGGGGCGAGGGAGACGAGATTAGCGGTTACGAGAAGATCGGTGGTGGTGAGAAGACAGTCGTGGAGGCAAGGGGGTGGCTGATGAAGGCGAGGAGTTGGAGAACATATTTGAGATGATGGAGGCGGAGGATCGTGTAGATGACAAAGTCCTAAAGGGCGAACACACGGACGAAGAGGGTAATACTCTCGATGTGCCTATCCCCAGTGTGTGGGGTACTTTTAATTTCGAAGACTTAGGGGGTATTCTTTTGGGCTTATTTAAAAGTCTTATCAGACTTATCTCGTAACTTCGAGAATTTCCCGAGGTGGCCTCGAGAGTCGGATGGCCTTGATTTTTAGGATTTAGGGAGCTTTTAGACACGTCTATGAGATACAAAAAAAGAATTCAAAAAGTAATAAAAAAAAGTCAGATAAGTCAATATTAGTCAGATAAGTCATGAAATAAGTCAGATAAGACATGGCTCATATTGACTTATCTGACTTTTTTATTACTTTTGAATCCTTTTTTTTTATCTCATAGGAGTGTCTAAAAGCTCCCTAAATCCTAAAAATCAAGACCATCCGACTCTCGAGGCCACCTCGGGAAATTCTCGAAGTTACGAGATAAGTCAGATTAGACTTTTAGATAAACTGGGGAGAACACTCCATTAGCAATGAATGAAGGGAGCTGTGATGCATGGGAGTATCATGAGAACGAGGTCACGAAGAGAGCTATATATAAAGACAAGGATGCTGTGAAGTACTGGGCAATGTCTCTTCAGTGGCAATTCAAGGTAGCGAAGTCAAGCAAGAAGGAATACGACGTGAAGTGTGTCGTAAATTCATGCTCATGGTGGGTGCATGCATATAAGGGAAAGTGGAAGGAATATTGGAAATGCTCCATAGTGAAGGAGCATAACTATGAACTGGAACAAGCGGAGCAAGAGCATCTAAATCTAGCGTCCACTTGGGTGGCAAATGTGTTGTACGGTTAGATTGTGAACAACTCGCATCTAGAGCCTCGATTTATTATTAGAGCTCTGGAGGAGAGATTTCAGTACAAGATTAGTTACAGGAAGGTGTGGACGGCAAAGAGGAAAGTATTGGAGATAAGGTTCGGGATGTACGAGGCATCATACGAGAATATTCCACACTTGCTGAGGGCAATAGCACGTAGGAATCCTGATACATATATCGATCTTGCGGAGTACCTCGCAGACGGTGTGCACGTGGGTAAGTGGGTGCTGCAGAGGGCGTTCTTCGCGTTCGATGCGTGCATAAATGCCTTTCGACATAGCCGACAGGTCATTTGCATGTACGACACTTTCCTCACTAGGAAATACAAGGGCCAGATATTTACTGCAATCACAGTAGACACGAATAATCAGGTTCTACTGGTCGCGTTGGCCTTTATGGAGGAGGAAAACATGGAGAGCTGATATTGGTTCCTTAAAAGAGTGAAGCTTGCAGTGGTACAAGATCGGCCATATGTTTGTGTCATACATGACCGACATACTAGATTGGTGAAGGTGATGGTAGACATGCAACAAATGTCGTTGTAGGAGCATCAAAATGGTCAGACGTTAAGAGTAGATAGTGCATGTGGCACATGGGTGCAAACTTTTTTCCGCTAGTTCAAGAATAAGGAGTTGATGAACATGTTCAAGAGGCTATGCAAACAGAACCAGCAGAACCAGTTCGACACTTTGAAAGACACTAGATGAATTGATAACAAAGCAGACATCGCATCCTAGGGATACGGTTAGTTCGTCAAAGAATCCTATGGTCCACCACGAGCAAGGAGATGAGCCGACAGCCTTGTGTGCGCTCCTGACCGACGCACCAAACATTCGGCGAAGGTCAGGGACATCCATAAGGAGTTTCACGGACTGGATATGCCACGAGCCATTGGAGAAATGGGCTCTGTTGCATGATGAGGGTGGTGCAAGGTATGGAATAATGACCACAAACTTAGCGGAGGTATAAAATTGGGTCATGAAAAGCACGAGATGTCTTCCTTTGGTGGGTATAGTTGAAGGTGTCTTGCTTGGTACCAAAAAATATTTTATTGATCGATATAGGAAGTCGGCTGCATCTTTGTCGGACAATCGCTTCTTCTATTCAGCGATTATAACTGCATAGATGGCAAAAAAAAAAACCAGGAAGGCACAGACGCATCGTGTTATCCCAGAGAGTGGTGTGGAGCGGAGATACTATGTGCACTGCGGTGACCAAGGTCGTAGAGGTATCCACCGCGAGAGGACATTGCATCTATGCATACTTCGAATTGGTGATTGTGAGTGATCCTACTAGAAGCCAAGGCTTCTGCACTTGCCGTGCTCCCACATGATTGCCGCTGCTGCCAAGACAAATCAATCATGTCGTCCGTACGTCTCTGCATATTACCACAAGCAAAGTGTTTTCAACACGTGGAATCATGAGGTTTACGGGTACCAAGTCGGGTGTCCAAAGTGCAAGGGTCGACCACCGTAGAGCATAGGACGGCCTCGATTTGTCCCTTGAATTTTTCTAGCATCCCATTGAGGCCCACGTGCCGAGCAAAACCCCTAAGTTGCCATGATTTTCTTAGTTGCGTGGTGGACTAAGCATTGGTTACAATACCTCTTCTCTCAACCATATTAACTATTCATTTCTTACCGCATGTTGTTCTTCTTCGGCTTAATGCATAGCACCTATGGCTGCACGACACTCTATGAACACTTACATTAGGCAAGACTGGTGGGCATCAACTGGTCCTAGATCCCAAGCACGTCTGCCAAACAAGGACTTTCCTATTCAGACAAGAGCTAGCTACAACACTCAGCCAACCATGATAAGAGACCTAAACTTCTACAAAGGATGGCCATGGTGCGCACATGGAGTCGACACGGTTATACAAACCTTCGACCATGTTGTCGAAGGATAGACTGACCGATGTTTCTATCATTGCGCGTCCTATGTAGTGAGTCACCCATACCACAGCGACCCTAGTTACAATACTTTTTCTTTTTTTTAACTTTCCACTTGCAGACCGATGACTGTGGCTTCACCAAATGGATAGACAACTCCTTCCCAATGGCCACCAATAGCTACATTAAACATCTTCACGCAAGACTCTTCCACCTTCAGGAGCGACTAGACCATGTTACTTGCCTTAACAACATGTACTCCCATGTTGAAATGGCCCCTTGCCGCTGCTAAACCTTGCGTCCCTTATACAACGACTCCTTTCTTTCCTGTATATCGCACCAAACTTCCTACGAGGATTATTATCTTCTAATGTATAATACATTATGAATGTACGGTTCTGTGTGCCCTACCTACTAATGTTGTTCATAGTTTCCCATTACAATTTTCGTGCAATGTGTGCTAACAACAAGCTACTCATCTCGCACCTTTCATAACGATATTCTTCTTGTAGGCAGCACAAAATGTCCACATCAAGAGGGATAGCACATGTTCGAGGGGGCCATCACGACCCCTCCCACCCCCGTTGGACATGCCCCCTAGGTCCATGGAATCATTCATGTATGAAGGACAGTTGTACTTCGATTTCCTCTCTGCCAGGACATCTTGGCCAATGTGTGGCTGTCGGAAAAACGCTGTTGTCCAAACATGCGATGAGGTCAACACTTACTCGGGCTAACGGTTTTTTCGATGCCCTTACTACAACTCGGTATCATTCTTCCATACCCCCTTTCATTGCATACGCTTTTGTAATGTTGGTCACACTACCCTAATCTGGGTTTTGTTTTATCAAGGAATCGGACTTTGGCTACACCGAGTGTGCTGAGGCTATCACTCTAGCGTCTACTATTGAGTACATCCGCACCCTCCATTCTAGGGTCGATGCCACAAACCGCAGCCTGCAGGCTACAAACCTACATAACGACGACTTGCGCCGCTAGATCATCCGGAAGGACCACATTATGGTCGCCGACCTGAGGTCCGCTACTCTAGTATATGTTGCTGCTTTGACGCTTCGTGCATGTGCGCATGCCACACCCGAGACAGGTAACCCCGTCAACGTCGCCCAACGGATTGCCACACCGACTAGATGCCACGTGACGCCTGGCCTTAACCCATGAAGGCCGCGTCATCAACTTATGTATTCTCCATTCCATCAAGGCGCCACCCTTGTCTGCAACCACCGTCCCATGTACTCAAACTGTTCAATTTGGTCTTTTATGTTTCTCAACTATTTTAACTTGTATTCTAATTTCAGCATCATTCACACAACTGCGCCTTTCACGCTTAATTTCTACGCTGATAACATATTTTAAGCTATTGCCCAATTGCTTCTATTGATATACCTACTTCAAACTTCGCACAATTCCCGGAGTATCTTGTTTCTTCGTTCATGTTTTAAAATGCCTTCCAACATAATAAATAAGGTCTTTGTTGTAATTTAACTTTACTTATTATTTCAGTTTCACAATTTTCAAATTTCCTTTTTTTTTGGGCTATTTGCACTGATCACCTCTTGCTAGGACGATATGCTGCCAGGGGCCTAGAGCGTCGTTAACGGAAGTTTGGGCGTGGGGACCTGTCGCCCCTGCCTGGGGCGATTGCCCTCCCTAGGGGCGACGGGCGTCCATTTCGGCTATTTCATATTTCATACGAGTATTTTTTTTAAAAATATTTAAATAAATATTAAATAAAAAATTCCACAAGCAAGTTATGCCTAGTTTAAATTATTCTTGTTTTTGGACCCCAACTAAATACTGGGCATGGCTTGTGCTTGTTTGCTAAGGGCATCACCAGCAGCTTCTCTAAATTCGGATCTCTATATCCCTTCTCTAAACCACTATTCATTCCCTATATTTTTATTCTATCCAGCAGAGTCTCTATCCTCGAAAAGTTATAGAGACAACAGAGAGTCTCTAAATATAGAGACTCGGAGAGAGAATCTCTAAATTTAGAGACTGACATAGAGACTTTGCTGGATGGATATAGAGACTGAGACAGAGTAGCAATAGTGATAGAGAATGGATATAGAGCACCTGCTAGACTTGCTCTAATGGGCGCTAATGAGCCGAGCGTGAGCTGCTCGCAAGCAACGTAGCTAACTGTATGCATGCATCAGCTAGTTTCATGTACAGTATGCATTATATATTTTCCAAGGCCCAATGATGGATGATGAAACACGAGCGCATTGTCGTGCACGTACGTACTGATCAAGATGGATACGGAGAATCTTGCTAGCCACATGCATGGCAGCACGGGGATCGTCCATCCGATCTTCCGAGCGGAATCTCTCGATCTTGCAGGTACGAACTACGTGCTACTAGTTTAGCCAGCTAGCCGCGGCGGCATCGATCGATCAAATGCAGAATTGCATACACACTGCGGCCAAGTCCCCCTGCCCAATGCAACCCTGGAAATTGATCATGGTTTCCAGTCCAGTTAGTTGCCGGATGATGCAACTGCATGCATTGCATGGTTCATTCCTCCTTTGTTTGCGTACTAGCTAGCTACCGAGCTGAGCTGCTCTTGGTACCTGCGCCATTTGCTTCTGCTAAATGCATGCTGCGTACTGGTCAGGCCAAAAGGAGATGGATCGATATGGACGAGCTGACAGCTGATAGATATTGGGTTAGATCTTCTCTTCTTTTCAAGCTGGCACGCAGGAGCTCTTTCACCTTGCAGGCGATCTCTCTCCTCTTTCAGGACCATAAACTAGATATGGTACTAGCTAGCTAGTATATGCAGTTCCAAGGATGAATGCATCTGTGAACAAATCCCGAAAGCTTTGGACACAAGGATATCCCCGTCCCAGATGAATGGATGGAGTCCTAAAAAAAGGATATATGGATGGAGTAGACGAAAACGACCAGCTGGGATCTCTCAGAGATCGATGGAGATAGGCATGGAGATATTCTCCAACAGAGATTGTCTTTCCATTGCAGCAAGGATTTCTGTAGAAGGTTGGAGGTTCTCGTATAACTTTTATTTTTTTTTAATAAAAGAAGCCATACATTCCGTTAGATTCTCGGATGAGATCCCTCCCTCCCTGCCTGGTTCCTCCGTTAACTCTCTTCCCTCAACCTGCACATCCACCGAACACCATGTTCTTAGGGAGTGGGGAGACAAGGCCCCGTTCTTTGTAGCGGACCGCCGGCGGTTCGCTACAGTAAAAAAATTTTAGTTTTTTTAGTTATTTAAATTTTTTTTAAAAACTTATAAATTTGCTACAGTAAAATCGCCCCTCGCCAGAAACCGTCGAAAGAAACAGAGCCAAGGTGGTTGGCCAAACGGTGGAGAGGATGAGAAATAGAGGGAGAGGGACCTGTCTAACAATTTAAATTTGACAAAAAAATGAGAGGTCTTTTGAAAAAAGAATGAGTGACAGGGAGAAATGTGCATGAATCTTGAAGCAGTTCTAACGGCTCTGACCATGATCCTCCGATATAAAGATCCGTTACCTTCATTACTCAATAAAAAGGTTAAAAGGCAAACTAAAACAAAAACCAATAAGTCTTAGCGGTAAGAATCAACAACTCCTACACTAAACAATGCAAAGAGTATATTCTTAAAATCAGCTAGCCTAAAAATGCTTGTGATACGCAGCACCTTGTCCTCTCCTTTTGTAAAAGAGCGTTAAGAGGAATTTTAACACCGATACCGGAAATAAGCTTCTCAAAAGGTAGAAAAACACAGCCACTCAACGCACGCTTCTCCACCAACTTGCTGTGAAGAATCACAAGATGAAATCTAGAATTCATGCATTCAGTTCTTGACGCATTCAACTCATAGTACTATGAAAACATAAAAAGAGACTCCGCTTGCCCTCTTTTGCTTAAGGTGATGGTGATCCTCTAGTTAATAGATTTGATTTGCGTCACCGGAACGACGCCACTACCAGATCTAGCACCAATGATCTAACCTCGCGTGAACACTCCACCGGAGACACCGCTGTCGCGGCCCACCGAGGAGCAGCCGTCGAAAAAAGCTAACACCTCCTGATCCAGCTAACGACAAGAGAAAGGCTCTTATTCTAAACCTTAATCCATTACTATTACTAACTCCACTCACTGCAGATTCGGCGTTGCCTCCCTCACCATCTGTCTAGAGATCATCGACAAAGAGAAGGACGGCGGATCAATGGCAACGCCTCGATTCCCTCCTCTTCTCTCCTAATGTGCGGTGGTGTTCACAATCACCAGCTAGCAATAGGGCTGGAACTTTAGCTCATGGCTCGCGAGCAGCTCGGGCTCAGCTAGGAAAAAGCTCGGGCTCGGGCTCGGCTCATTTACAAACGAGCACGAGCCGAACACATTTTTTAGCTCGTTCAAAAAACGAGCACGAGACGAGCCAGGCTTGGCTCGCTCGTGGTTCGTTCACATATTACACAGAGAGGTGAATAGCCACTCTTATCCCTAAGCTTCCTCGTCTTATCCCTCTCTGCCTTCCTCCCGCTTCCTACTGCTGCTGCCCACTCCCGAAGCGAAGCCTCCAAGAACTTCCCCCATGGCTTCCACCGTGCTATCCTCCGCCTTCTCCCTCCTCTCGCTCCCCTCCTCCTCCCCGTCCTCCTCCGCTTCCCTTCCCAGGTTCCGTGCCCCGCCGCCGCCGCTTATCGCCGACGCGCTGTCATTGCCGTCATTCTCACGCCACAAGTGTCCTAGAACTCGGTGACGCCATCGCTGGCCTCACCCTCGAGAAGGCGCACAGCCTCGTCAACCACCTCCAGGAGCGCTTCGGCAAACTGCAACCCCACCACCGCCCTAGAGCTCAAATCCGCGACCGGGCGCTGGGAGAAAGTTTGGCTGAGAATCGTTTCGTCCGTGCAGCTGGAGCCTGGAACTCGATTGGGTGAGTGAGGTGAGGTGAGCACGTGCCATGGAGGGTGACGAGAAGTCGGCGGGCGGGGCCTACTGGGGCTTGGCTGCGAGGGCGTGCGACGCGTGGGGCGGCGTGGCTCTTCTGCCACACCGACGCCGCGTTTCTCTGTGCTACGACGACGACGCCAAGACGGGCCCGGTCACGCCCGCGCTGGTCAGCTCGCGAGGTTCTGCGAGCACGCACTCCGCCGGTCACCGCAAGGCCGACGCCGTGGCGCTGTGACCAAGACGGCGGTGGCGGCGGCTCCCACGGCGGGCGGCGGCGGTTCCGCTCTCCCCGGCGGGACGCGGCGTGGCGGCAGCAGCGGCTCCCCACGGCCGTCCCTACCCTCTCCCTCTCCACCTCCAGCTAGCACCGCCCCCTCCCTTTGGTCTTCCCGCCAACGAGCCACGAGCGCTCGCGAGCTTTTGCGAGCCCGAGCCGAACAGGTTTTCCAGCTTGGTCATCCGAGCGAGCCGAGCCGAGCCGAGCCAGCTCGCTCGCAAAACGAGCCCAAGCCCGAACATGCCTGGCTCGCTCAAACTCGGCTCGGTTCCACCCTAGCTAGCAATAGCATGCATCAAAGGCATGGAGACCGGCTTTGGATACTTTAATCCACGATTAATTCCAAGTGAAATTAAATAAAAATGAAAAGGCAAAATGAATGCATATATTGCACACATATTCTATTCTGTCGTTGTGAAGAGATTATATATACACATACGAAAAGTCGTCCAGTATGCATGCATGATGCAATATATCTAACGTAAGTAACTGCATGTGTTTGCCACTCTAACTAAACAAATGAAACACAAAGTGGCCAGGTAAAGCATATATATTTTGTGGCTGGCGTCAGGCATGCAGCTAGCTGGTTCACTGGCTAATCACTCTACTCTTAAGCAAAGAGTCAGATGCTTGGCTGCTTGCTACTGGTGATCATGCTGGGTCTCACCCCCACTACCACACACAAGTGAAATAAAGTAAACAAAAAGGTCAAAAGAGCGCATATAGAGAGAGAGGAAAGCACTTCAAGGCTCTATAGAGTCTAGGCTCCATGATCGAATACCATATGTTGTGCTTTAAGATTCGTGTTGTTTGACGTGTATATCTTTACATACCTACTAATAAAATATTTGAGATGCCAAATTCTGAAAAAATTAAACTCATCTTCAGTTTGAACTATATTTATCTTAAATTTAAAAGTAGTTTAAACTAGATTTAAATTTAATTTTTTCGGAGTTTAATGTGTCAAATATTGTTTTAGTGGGTATATAAATATACAAATACCAAATATCACAAATCTCAAAACGCATCTAGTGGTAATGGATCATGGAGACTTATGTAATTTCCCTATATATACACGCATGCATGCACAGCTAGCTATAAATCAACATATGTTGATTAATAGCGCATAAGAATATTATAGGTTTGTTAATGACATGCTGTGTGCTCAAAGAAAAGTCATCCACAACACACATGAGGTAATATAGGTTGAGAGGGTGTTGTAGAGATGGTGTAGGGATGCCCCATTCCTTAGTCTTGTCGAGAATAAAAGCTGTTAATTAAATGCTAAGGGAGGATAAGGATGATGAGTTGTAAAGGCCGGTCAGCCCATGAGTTGCCTAAATTTGTAAATGGGCTAGAATGCCCTTGCAAAGAGAGTAGGTGGGAGGGCATGATGGGAAAGCAATCTTCCATCTCGCCATATAACCAGCCCCAAGGGCTTATGTACGGGGAAATTCTCTAAATCAATAAAGCAAACCCAATCTTGGCTGGCATCTTGATTCCCCAAGGCTCTTCACTGCTCTAGATCCCCTTCTCCCGGAGCATCCCCATGGCTAAGCCCCAAGCTTGCTCATAGGGTGCCCTCAAAATTTGTCTGTCCGGTCTAGGCCAACAATAGTGGCGCTGTCCGTGGGGAACCTGGACAAGAAGCCACACATTAGGAGATATCCAGCCACCACGATGCTCATCTTTTATGGATTTGGCCTCAACGGTGCTTGTCCCTGGCGAATTCGGCCTCCACGAGCCCAACTTCAACAGATGCAACCTCTACGCGCTCATATATGAGGGATCCGGCGTCTGCACCAAGTGTCTCTGGCAATCTCGCCTCCTACGAGCTCAACCCTAGCGGATGTAGCGACCGTGTGCCCATCTGTGAAGGATTCAGCCTCCACGGAACACGTCGCCGTCAAATACGGTGGATCTAAACAAAGAGCGATGGAGCGAAGGAATCGCTGAACAAAGAGTGGCGGAGTGAAAGGGCCACCAAGCTAGGGATTGCCAAGGGGAGCAACAGTCAGCAAAGGGTCACCTAGCGAGGGCAGCGGCTGAGCAAAGGGTCGCCAAGCAAAGCAAATCGAAATAGTGGCATCCGAAGCGAAGCGAAGCGAAGCCAAGAAGTGCCTACCTGGAGCAAGGCCTCCCCGAAGCCATACACATTCCAAACCCATGCAGGTGCCAGCATAAATGGAAGCGAAGCAGGCACACCAAGGAGAGATGCGATCGAACTTCATCGAGCGAAACAGTTAATCTCAATATTGCTTGGAGGTACAAATTGCATGGCAGGACAAATACTGTGCGCAATGGTAATCTCAATATTGCTTGGAGGCATATACATACATGCATTTGTACCTGTGCGTATATATCTCTTTGCATCGTTATATCTATGGAGAGGTCGAAAATCCCGGGGCGAAAGTTATGCTAAGTGGTGAATGAATACCCCGCCAAGGGGAAAGCGTAACTTCTCTATAGTTAATGCGCTCGAAGGCCACGCTAAGTGGTGAATGAAGACCCAAGGGAAAAAGCGCAACTTCTCCACAGTTAATGCGCTCGAAGTTCACGCTAAGTGGTGAATGAAGACCCCGCCAAGGGGAAAAACACAACTTCTCCATAGTTAATGCGCTCGAAGGTCACGCTAAGTGGTGAATGAAGACCCCACCAATGGGAAAGCGCAACTTCTCCATAGTTAATGCGCTCGAAGGCTACGCCAAGTGGTAAATGAAGACCCTGCCAAGGGGGAAAGCACAACTTCTCCACAGCTAATGTGCTCGAAGGCCACGTTAAGTGGTAAATGAAGATTTCGCCAAGGGGATAATAGCAACTTCTCCACAGTTAATGCGCTTGAAGGCCACGTTAAGTGGTAAATGAATGCCTCGCCAAGGGGAGGCTGAGCGTTTGTAGGTTACGCCTACTCGCTCCCACGCTGAGTGCTTGGTGGGTTGTGTCCATTCACTCCTGAAGGTCACGCTAAGTGGTAATTGAAGGCCTCGCCAAAGAAAAAAAATTATGGTGCTTGCCAGAGAGTAAGCGGAGCTGGGCCATTGTTCCGCGTCCTTTTCGCCAGGGAGTAAGACGGAGCAAGACCATCGCTCCGCATCCCCTTCGTTAGGGAGTAAGACGGGGCAAGACCATCGCTCCGCGTCCTCTTCGCCAGTGAGTAAGCGGAGCAGGACCATCGCTGCACGTTCCCTTCGCCAGGGAGTAAGGCGCTGCACCTCCTTAGCTAGGGGCCTCGGATATTAATGGATTTCTCCTTCGCCAAAGCTCCGGATATCAATGGATTGCTCCTTCGCCAAAGCTTAGGATATTAATGGACTCTCCCTCGCAGGCTTCGGGCTCTCCGTCTCGTAGGCCATTGCCTCGACGAAGCAGATTGGCGGGCTCTCCTTCATAGGCTTCGGACTACCTCCGCCTCGTAGGACCTTGCCTTGATGAAGCGGATCGGCAGACTCTCCCTCGCAGGCTCCGGACTCTCTGCCTCGCGGGCCCTTGCCTCGGTGAAGTGGATCGACGGGTTCTCCTTCGTAGCCTTTAGACTACCTCCGCCTCGTAGGCCCTTGCCTCAAGGCGAAGCGGATCGGCGCGCTCTCCTTTGTGGGCTTCAGACTACCTCCGTCTCGTAGGCCCTTGCCTCGATGAAGCGGATCGGCGGACTCTCCTTCGCAGGCCTTGGACTCTCCACCTCGCAGGTCCTTGTCTTGGCGAAGCGGATCGGCGGACTCTCCTTTGTAGGCCTCGGACTCTCCGTCTCATAGGTCCTTGCCTTGGCGAAGCGGATCGGCGGACTCCCCTTCGCGGGCTTTTTGGATAACCTCCGCTTGGCAGGCCCTTGCCTTAGCAGAGCGGATTGGCTGACTCTCGTTCCCCAACCCGAATCGCCTCAGGGAAGACCAATTTCATCTGCTCCCCGCAAAGGAGTTCATACCCTAAAATAATTTTATGATTTCTAATTGCTTTTGGTAGGGCTCATACCCACCACATCTGTTTGCCCCTTCTTGTGTTAGAGCTAACAGTTAGGGGAGTAGGGGGCTCCGGACTATCTCCGCCTCGTAAGCCCTTGCCTTAGTGAAGCAGATCGGTGGACTCTCCTTCGTAGGCCTCGGACTCTCCGCCTCGCAGGCCCTTGCCTTAGCGAGTGTCCCTTCGCAAGTGAACTTGAAAATCACATGAAGACCACGCTAAGTGGTAGATGGAGACCTCACCAAGAGAAGGATGAGTGCTTGATGGGTTATGTCCATTCACGCCTGAAAGCCACACCAAGTAGTAATTGAAGACCCCACTAAGACGGAAATCATGGCGACGCGAAGCAAAGGCAAAGCGACGTGAAGCAAAGACGAAGCATGCAAAGCAAAGGAAGAGCGACGTGAAGTGAAAGCAAAGCAAATCAGATGCTTCGCCCCACCAACACCAAACAAGCGCTAGGCGAAGCAAAAGCAATGGTAAAAGCAGAGCAACGAGCGCAAGGACGGCAGCCTCTACAAACCAGTAACCTACAGAAGGGAGTGTATTCGACGTAAAAACTACGGATATCGAACGGCGAAGCTTCGGATTTCAATGGATTTCTCCTTCGCGAGCTTCAGAGGCTAATGGACTTGTTCGCTAAAGCATCGGAGACTAATGGACTTCTCCTTCGTGAAGCTTTGGATTTCAATGGATTTCTCCTTCGCGAGCTTCGGAGGCTAATGGACTTCTTCTCCGCCAAAGCTTCGGAGGCTAATGGACTTCTCCTTCATGAAGCTTCGGGTTTCAATAGATTTCTCTTTTGCGAGCTTCGGGGGCTAATGGACTTCTCCTCCGCTAAAGCTTCGGGGGCTAATGGACTTCTCCTCCGCTAAAGCTTCGGGGGCTAATGGACTTCTCCTTCGCAAAGGTTTGGATTTTAATGGATTTCTCCTTCGCCATCTTTGGGTATCAGCGGATGCTTCTCTGTCCGCTTCAGATCACCGCCCTGTTCATAGGCTCTAGCTACGACAAAGCAGCTCATTGGATGTTCCTTCGCTAAGGGGCCATTCGACAAATGCCGTGCACTCTTTTCTCCTTCCTGTGTTTTTCCTATCGGGTTTTTCAAGAGGAGTTTTTAGCGAGGCATGAGCACGACGTGGTATACTGACAACCCGAAGGGTTAAGGCAAAACATTTGCGTCCGCTCGCCCCTCGGGATCTCGGCACAAACGAACAAGGGAGTCCTGTTGTAGAGATGGTGTAGGCATGCCCCATCCCTTAGGCTTGTCGAGGATAAAAGGTGTCAATTAAATGCTAAGGGAGGATAAGGATGATGAGTTGTAAAGGCAAGCCTATGAGTTGCCCAAAGTTGTAAATGGGCTAGAATGCCCTTGCAAAGAGAGTAGGGGGAGGGCATGATGGGAAAGCAACCTCTACCTCGCCCATATAACCAGCCCCAAGGGCTCATGTATGGGGAGATCCCCTAAATCAATAAAGCAAACCCAATCTTAGCTGGCATCTTTATTCCCCAAGGCTCTCCACTGATCTAGATCCTCTTCTCTCGGAGCATCCCATGGCTAAACCCCAAGCTTGCTCATAGGGTGCCCCTAAAATTTGTCTGTCTTGTCTAGGCCGATGATAGAGGACAACGGTAAGAATGAAATTGCTACTGTTATCGGTTGTCCTAAAAATAATTTTTGTTTTAGTCGATTTTGGTGGCCATCCAATGAGGCTTGGGGATTCGTGCACATCATTTCAGTCAATGACCGAATTAGGGATTGAGTTGTGGTAGCAATGTAGCAAGGCGAGGAAGGTGCTGCTCTGGATACGGGATCATCGGAGGACATGGCCATGATGTGCACATCACAACAACCGAGCGAGTTAGGCTAGACGGATAGCAGGAGGAAGAGGGGTTGAACAAAGAGGGTACCGCCAGTCTCAATTAATAGTTAGCAACGGTAGAGGTAGCGGTGAAGGCATGCAGAGCTGCATTGGATAGTAAGTAAGCATCTAGGGATATGGAGGTGATAGCACCAACGAGGCAATGTGGCGAGGGAGAGAGGAGACACTCGCTGAGCGCTAGCTAGTTCTCAGTAAGAATAATCTTCGCTTGAAATATATCTATCCACCTATATATAGCCTACGTTGCAATGATTGCGATTGCATGTTTGCATGGCTACGGCGGTACATAAGGACTTGTAGAGCTTCTTGCGTTGCAATGATTGTGATTGCATGTTTGCATGGCTATGGCGGTACATAAGGACTTGTAGAGTTTCAAGAAGCCAGAGCATTTGGTCGGACTTTACATCATTTTACTATCCGGAAGCTATCAACGGATGAAATTAGAGAAAATTAATTATCTGTCACTCCAAAGAGTGGCATATTAGAATTTGTGCCACTCTAAAGGATGTATACCTTAAGTGTGTGCTTGGTTTAAGTAATAGTTTCATCCAGAGTTACTTGGTCCATCGACTATGGAGGACGACGTCATTCGTCGTTTTGTGAGGAACAAAGAGGTCACGCTAATTTGCTGGGAATTAGTCATGAGGGATGAGGCACTATGGAATCAGTTTGTCCAGCGATGCGAACCAAACAACTTAACAGAGTAGGCTTGGATCTTGGATTGGATTGTCTGATGATTGGCCCATCCGGCAAACCAAACAGGCTGTTAGAATATGGCATGTCCCATAGAATATGCCGCACGCGTAATCCCCCTGATTACGCGTGCATTTAGTGCTATTAATAGCCTGCCTCCCCTCTAGGCTATATATTGTACTCTCTCAGATGATTATCGAAAGATCAATTCTCCTATCCCTCTTCTTTCATGGTATCAGAGCGGGCATTCTTTCTCCTCCCACACTTCCGCAAACCCTAAATCTACTATCCTCGTCCTCATGGCCAACTCTAACAAGACCTCCACCGGTCCTGCCAATACCGGCCTCTCTTCCTCGGAGACGATTTCTGTCATCTCCTCCTCACCGACTGTTGATGTCGTCCCCTCCGCTGTGACGCACGACACATCTTTCCTGGCAGTGGCGGGCTGGCCGTCGGCGGCGCGGCCCACTCCTTCTTCTACAGCGTGCACGAGGGCAGCGCGGCCTACCCTGGCGGCACCGGTCACGACGATCTCACCGCACCCTTCCCCGGTGGCGGCGGAGCCTCCTTCTCCACACGGCCCACCCCTTCTTCTCCAGCATGCACGGGCATGAGCTCGCCCTCGCCTCCGGCGTGGTCAGCGTGCGTGGCGGCCCCTCTGGCGCCAGACTCGCAGTGGTCAGGGCTCCCTCCGGCACCGGCCTGCCCGTCTCATACGGCGGCAGCGGTTGGCACCCCATTGGCAGTGGAGTTGGGGGCACCCTAATGCCCCCTGGGAGCAATATTGGGGGCCGGTGTGTGGGCCGGTGTGGGCCTCCCCTCCACTGCAGCCTTTCTCGATCTGGGCCTTCCTCCTAGTGCTGGCTCCAGCGCTGCCCTACGAGCCGCCTACGCTCCTCCTGGCGACCCCAGCACAGTTGTGGCCCTCCATGCACAAGCAGTCGGGGTCATGAACATCGGCTCCCTTGTGCCTGTTATCCTTGACCTCGCCAGCTCGAACTACCACAAGTGGCGGGGCCTCTTCCTGGTCGCTCTCAGCTGGTTCGCCCTAGCCGACCACGTTCTCTCTCCAGATGGATAGCCACATGATCCTCACTAGGCTCATATGGATTGTGTGGTCCTCTCCTAGATCTACAGCCGCATCTCCAGCAACCTGCTCGATGGCGTCGTGAGCACCGTCACCACTGCTCGCTTAGTGTGGCAGGCACTGGAGCATTAGTTCCACGGCAACCAGGAGACTCGGGCCCTTTACATTGAGGCCCAGTTCCACTCCTTTGTCTAGGCGACCTCTCCATCGTCGATTACTGCAACCACATGAAGGGCCTGCCAGACAAACTTGGGGACCTTGGTGAGCCGGTCAGCGACCCGTACGCTGGTCCTCCAAGTGCTTCGTGGTCTGTCCGAGCGATACAAGACGGTGTGCACTGTTGTTCGCAACACCACGCCTCTCTCGATGTTTCTCTAGGTGCGAGATAAGCTGCAGGTTGAGGAACTCACTCAGACCCCTGCTTCGAGTGATTCCTCTACCGCACTGGTCGCCACCACACCTTCCGGTGTTAGTCGTCCGCCGTCTGGTGGTTCCACTTCAGGCTCCTCCACCGGTGCCCCACGGACCAACAGCAATGGTCGCGGTTACAATAACTGCAACCATCGTCGTGGTGGAGGAAACGGCGGTGGCGGTGGAGGTTGCCCTCCCACTTCGAGTGGTCGGGGCGGCCCTCACTCTACTCCCACAGGCACTGGGGGTACTCCTGTCTCCGTGCGGTACAACCCTTGGACCGGCACAGTTCAACTGTGGCCTCATCAGGGTCTGGGGATTCTCGGGCGGCCTCCCGTGCCACCTCGCCAGGCTCCTCATGCCCTGGCAGCTGTGACTACACCCGGTGCAACCAACCCCCCTCAGACTCCGAGGATGCCCATTGGAGGGACTTGGCAGGCCCTAGGCGGGGGTGGCTGGGACCAGCAGTCCCTAGTCAACACCTTCTACACCATGAACCTGATTCCGCCACCTATTGATACGAAATGGTACATGGACTCTAGTGCGACCTCGCACATGACCTCCGATGCTGGTAGTCTCTCCTCTGCCCATCCTCCCTCTCATTCTTGCCCGACCAGCATTGTTGTCGGTGACGAGTCCCGCCTCACTGTCACCCACACCGGTTATCACTCGTTTCCTTCTGCCAACGGTTCTCTAGTTCTTCATAATGTTCTTGTTACACCCAACATTATTAAGAACCTCATATCCGTTAGAAAATTCACTATTGATAACCACTGTTCTGTCGAATTTGACCCTGCTGGTTTCTCTGTGAAGGATCTTCGTTTGGGGAGCATGATTGCTAGGTGCAATAGCTCTGGAGATCTCTACTCCTTTGCCTCGGGTCAAGCCTCAGTCCATACCTTCACCACCAGCATTCCTTCCTCGACGCTTTGGCATCGTCGTCTTGGTCATGCTGGTCATGAGTCGCTCTCTAGATTAGCCAAGTTGTCCTCCATCTCCTGTAATAAAGCCGACCATGAATCGATTTGTCATGCTTGTCAACTCGGTCGTCATGTTCGCCTTCCGTTTTCTCCTTCTTCCTTTCGAACTACGCAGATATTTAGTTTGTTGCACTGTGATTTATGGACATCTCCTGTCCCTAGTATCTCTGGCTACAAATATTATCTGGTTATTCTCGATGACTGCTCTCACTTTTTTTGGACTTTTCCCCTATGCCAAAAATCTGAGACCTCCACTATCACCAACTTCCTCGCCTATGCTCGCACCCAATTCAACGCCACCGTTCAACACGTCCAGTGTGACAACAGTCGTGAGTTCGACCACTCCGTGTCTAGGGCATTCTTCCTTAAACATAGCATTGCACTTCGCATGTCATGTCCCTACACATCCCAGCAAATGGCAAGGCCGAACGCGCCATTCATACCACTAATAATGTCGTTCGCATCCTTCTCTTCCAGGCTAGCATGCCCTCCTCCTACTAGGTTGAGGCTCTCCACGCTGCCACATACCTTCTAAACCTTCATCCCACATCCACTCTCGCCCAATCCACTCCTTACTTTGCCCTTCACAGCACTCACCCCGTCTACGACGATCTCCGTGTGTTCGGCTGTGCCTGCTACCCCAATCTCTCTAGCACTGCCAAGCACAAACTCGCCCCTCGCTCCACCCTTTGTGTCTTTCTCGGTTATCCCTCAAACCACAGAGGGTATCGATGTCTCGATCTCACGACCAACCGCGTCATCATCTCGTGGCATGTTGTCTTCGATGAGTCCAACTTTCCCCTTGCCTCCACCACATTCCACACACAAGGTGACCTCGATTTTCTTGTAGACCCCGAGGATTCCCTCGGGCCTCGTGCTCCTATTTTTTCCTACAGGTACCTCGTCGATGCCGTCTGCATTGGGCCCGCTGGCATTACCGGCAGCCCCGGCCCCGTCGACTCTGGCAGCATCGACTCCGTCGACTGTGCCAGACGCCTCTGCAGCCCCGGCCTCGCCATCAGCCCTTGCATCGATGCCTACTGTGCAACCCGCTACCCCTATTGGATCTCCTCCTCAGGTTGCTGCCAGTGGGGTGCCCCTAGCTGTCTCGTCGCCTCTGCATATCACTGCCGCTGCTGGACTTGTTCCACAGGCTATTGCCAGTGATGTGCCGCCTACCGCTGTGACCAACGCTCATCGTATGGTCACTCGTCGGAAGGCCGGACTCTCCGTTTGGCCCCGGGAACGCCTCAACCTTCACGCCACTGTATTGTCTCCCCTCCCGAAGACATACCGTGGCACCTTGTCAAATCCCAATTGGCATGAAGCTATGGGCAAGGAGTTCGATGCTCTCCAGGCCAACTGCACGTGGGACCTTGTGCCACGTCCCCCTGGCGCCAATGTTGTCACTGGCAAGTGGATCTTTAAGCACAAGCTTCATGCAGATGGTTCTCTCGATCGGTACAAGGCTCGTTGGGTTCTTCGCGGCTTCACCCAGCGCCCTGGTGTTGACTTCGATGAGACCTTCAACCCAGTTGTTAAGCCGGCCACCATCCGAACTGTTCTCACACTGGCTCTCTCTCGTGGATGGTCTATCCGTCAATTGGACGTCAACAACGCATTTCTGCATGGCACCTTGACAGAGACAGTGTATTGTGCTTAACCATCCGGGTTTGTTGATCCCTCCTTTCCAGATCACGTTTGTCAGCTCAACAAATCATTGTATGGTTTGAAGCAGGCACCTCGAGCATGGTACAGTCGAATCGCCTCTCATCTGCTCTCCTTGGGCTTTGTTGAAGCAAAGGCAGACACGTCCCTGTTTGTTTTCTACCGTGGCACAGACACTGTCTATCTTCTACTCTCCGTGGATGACATTGTCTTGACTGCCTCCTCGCAAGCTTTCCTAGACAAGGCCGTTGCTGCCCTTCACCGTGAGTTCTCTCTGAAGGATATGGGGCCTCTCCATCACTTCTTGGGAGTCTCTATTCAGTCACAGTCTGGCAGCTTGCACCTCTCACAGCGACAGTACATTCTTGATATTTTGGACCATGCCGGCATGTCAGACTGCAAACCCTGCAACACTCCTGTTGGCACTCGGTCCAAGCTTTCTGATGATGGACCTCCTGTCTCTGACGCGACTCTCTACCATAGTTTAGCAAGTGCTCTTCAGTATCTCACATTCACTCGGCCAGATATCACTTATGCAGTCCAGCAGGTCTACCTCTTCATGCATGAACCCCGAGAGCCCCACTTTGTTGCCCTGAAGCGCATCCTCCACAACCTCTAGGGCACCCTTGAGCTTGGGCTGTTCCTGCACCGCACCATGCCTGCTGACCTCACCGTCTACTCGGATGCTGACTGGGATGGCTGTCCTAACACCCACAAGTCCACCTCATGCTACGGTGTGTTTCTCGGTGACAACTTGGTCTCCTGGTCTTCTAAACGCCAGCACACTGTCTCCCGCTCCAGCGCTGAGACAGAATGCCTTCTTTGGTTTTCACCGAGTTTCGATCCAGCCTGAACGTCCGTGATGCTGTCGTTCCGACTGCGGGGGAGTGCTAGTACTCTTTCTTTGCTTGTACCAGTCTCAATGGGTGTCATCCGCCGTTCAGACTGCGGGGGAGTGTTAGAATATGGCATGTCCCGTAGAATATGCCGCACGCGTAATCCCCCTGATTACGCGTGCATTTAGTGCTATTAATAGCCTGCCTCCCCTCCAGGCTATATTGTACCCTGTACTCTCTCATATGATTATCGAAAGATCAATTCTCCTATCACTCTTCTTTCACAGGCTATCATAAAATGCCAATTCTACATTTTAACAACCGTAAACATTTTCTTAACCTTTTTTTTACACCTGAAAAGGTCATATTTTCTCATGCTTCCTTTGCTCAATTTTGTGCAACCCTAGCGTCGTCTTCATCCGTTGCAACAACGCTGTGCCAATGTCCCCCTGCAGTGCCATCTCCCTCTCGTCCTGCCACGCACTAGCGCCATCCTCCCTGCCATCTCTTGGGTTTGGCTAACGGCCGACGCGGTTGTCGACGAATTATGTTGACAATATACTTTATGGGGCTATGCGTAAGACCCAAACCCGATGGTAACACAGGAGACAGATTTATACAGGTTCGGGCTCTCGAGGTGAGGTAATACCCTACTCCTGTGCTCGTGGATTGTATTGGGGTTGATCTTGACGGATCAATGTTGAGGATGGCTATGGATCGATGTGATCCCTCCTACTGATGTGATCCCGGATGATCTACCATACCGAACTAGGGGCCCCTGCCTCCCTTTATATAGTGGAGAGAGGTAGAGTTACAAAGAAGTATCCGAGTTGGTTATGGAAACTAGGGATAGAGATATGAAGTCTATCTCTATCATTTCTTACCGAGTACGTAATGTAATCTAATGTACCAGATTACAACTGTGCCTCCCTTGTGATACAAGTCGGGTCTTCATGCGGGGCAGGCCCGTCTTCTAGATGGTAGGCGTGACCCTGCTCCGTGAGGTGGTCCGCCTAATTTGTCTCTGTGAGATACCCGGGGACCATGTTATCCACAAGAGCCCCGAGTGCTTCTGTACCGAGTTGATGCGAAGTGCTCCATTGGCATGCAAGGAGGCTGTGAAGGGCTCAAGAGAGCTTTGCAGGTTGAAATCTCTGAGTGACTCCCAGCCTAATTTCTTGGAGTCCTGAAAGTCGGCGTGATGGTTGGCGTCGCGACATGAGTAGAATGTCGACGAAGCGTCCTCGCCATAATGTGAGAAGCGGCATAGTAAATCGGTCTTGGTGTCCTCGGCAAGAATGCGCGAGAAGCCGCGTAGTAAGTCGGCGCTGTTGTCCTCGGCGCGAGGCACGAGATGCCGCAAATTGGGTGGCCGTCCTCGCTTTTTTGTGAGCAATGAAGTCGATGTAGGGAGTCGGTGTGGCTATCCTCAGCGCAGTGCGTGAGAAGCCGAGCCGTAGTTTGCGCTCGGGGCGCTAGCGTAAGCATGCAACCGAGCCATATAACGCACTCAGGGTGCGGGTGGTGACACATAACTGTGCCATGGTCAGTGCTTGTAGCGTAAACACTTCCTTGAACCCCTGTAACATGTACATGTAGGATTTAGGCAGTATCTGAATATGAAAACATTTGGTCGGATATAAAATCCGACTATCTTTATGTGCGAAATAGTTATTTTTTATTTTTCTTACTTGATGATTTTTTGTTAGTCCGAGTGGTTTGCTTCCTTTTGTTATGCACTCTGCCCGACTAGTCTAGCCCCCGAGCGTAGAGAGTTGGCACATGACTTTTCATCCCAGGCACGCGTTTGGGTGACGTAGAGTTCGCCGTATTATGGGTTCAGAGCTTCACTACTCAGAATTATAGCGCACTCGGATTTCACTTAAATCACTAAGTAACAAAAGCAAAAAATAACTATAAAAAAGATGGGTGCACGCAAGTGCACACAATTATGTGTAGATGGGAAAAAGATGGGGGCACGCAAGTGCACACAATTATGTGTAGATGGGTGCGCGCAATCGCACACAATTATGTGTAGCCCCCGGCTTACTACTTAATTGGAATTCAACTAAGTAGCAAGTCAAGAAATAACACGATTTTATATGTGAAAAGATTATGATGATGAAAAACTTAGCTGCTTTGTTGACAATGATGTCGGCCTCGCTTTTGAGCTTTTATCCCCTGGGCGTATCACCTTGTAGGCTTGAAGCGCAGACGTGGACTTGTAGTCGTGCCGAAGCCGAAGTTTGCGCTCGGGGCACTGGCGTTGGCGTGGAGCCGTGCCGAGTTGACGTGGGCATGCAACCGAACTGTTTGATGCACTCAGGGTGCAGGCGTAGGCATGCAGCCGTGCCGAAGGTTGCGCTTAGGGCGCTGGCGTTGGCATGAAGCCGTGCCAAGTTGATGTAGGCATGCGATCGGCAAGATGATGCACTCGGTGTCTTTGGCGTGAAGCGTCGGCCGTGCCAAAGATTGCGCTCGGGGCGCTGGCATTGGCGTGAAGCCGTGCCAAGTTGACATAGGCATACAAACAGTGTATGATGCACTCGGTCTTTGGCGAGGGCGTCTTGGCCGTGCTGCGGTTGCGCTTCGGGCGCCGGGCGCTGGTGTGAAGCGTGCCAAGTTGACGAGGCATGCAACGAGCCGTATGATGCACTCGGTGGCGTGAAGCGTCTGGCCGTGCCGTTAAAGATTGCGCCGGCGTGGCGTTGGCGTAAAGCCGTGTCGAGTTGACGTAGGCATGCAGCCGAGCCGTATAATGCACTTCGGTGTCTTTGGCGAGACGCGTCTTGACCGTCTTGAAAGTTACGACAGGCGTTGGCGTTGGCGTAAAGCCCGCCGAAGTTGACGAGGCATGCAATGAGCCGATGATGCACTCGTGGTCTTTGGCGAGACGTCTTGGCCGCAGCGAAGGTTGCGCGACAGTATTTGGCGTTGGCGTAAAGCCGTGCCGAGTTGGGAGACCCATTCGAATCTCTTTTTTCTTGCGGTACCCAGACCAAGTATATTAAATGTGTGGCAATTGACCCCGGAGGGTATATCGGTATATGGCGGTACCCGGCCCAGTGTGTCGGATCCGGCTTGTGGCTCAAGGAGAGCGTACCAAGGGCTTAGCCGAGTGGTCATCTCGAAACCCGTTTGCGATATCCGATTCTGACTCGTGCAGTAACCGGCAATTAACCTGACATGAGGTAATAATTGACCTAGCATGAGGCATATCACAGGATTAAGTTTAACCGAGTGCACCCATAACCAATGGTGTAGGGCAAGTAGCTCAATGAGCGTATCCTCGGAACCCGAACCCTTAATAGCTTTCAGCATCTGATTCCACGTGGTGGTCACCCGCTAGTGGCCTAACATGAGGCATACTTACTAACTGTATTGTTTTTTTTGTGGATGGCGCGTGAGAGCGCACAATGGGTGCGCCGACGTAAGAGCTCATGGCCTCGCGCCGACTCCTGACTGCTCTCGACGGATGGCGTTGGCGTGAAGCCGTGCCGAAGGTTGCGCTCGGGGCGCTGGCGTTGGTGCGGAGCCGTGCCGAGTTGGCGTAGGCATGCAGCCGAGCCGCATAATGCATTTGGAGTGCTGGCTTAGGCGTGCAGCCGTCCCATAAAAATCATCTCGCATTATCCTGCATTGTACCCTGTGGAGATAATGAATAATACGAGTAGTAGAGAAAAACTGGATTGTAAAGCAATATGCATGATGTCCAATTATGTATTTTTATTATCTCAAATTGTCGTCCTTTTATCTTTTCCGTATTGATTTACGCTTCTCCGAGTATGTTTAATTCCTTTTGTTAAGCACTCTGCCTAGCTCATCAAGTCCCTTAGCGTTAGGAGTTGGCGCGGAGCTCTATCTCCAGACACGCGTTAGGAAACACAAATTTTGCATAGGAATCAGAGTTTCACTGCTCAGAATGTGTGACACTCGGAATCGGTAAAAGTCAACATGGAAAAGAAAAAAAAACTTGAAAAGAGATGTTATCTTTCTGTGATTGAAACTGTATTTTGCCCGAGTAGATTAGATCATTTTACTAAGCACTCTGCCAAGCGCATCAAGTTTCTTAGCGTTAGGAGTTGGCACGGAGCTCTGTCTCCAAGAACGCAATCGGGAAGTATGAGTGTTGTATGGAGACAAGAGTTTCGTTACTCGGAACAACCAATACTTAGGCTCAACAAAAATTCAAAAAGAAAGATAACGATTGGGTGCAGATTGCACCTAATTAGGTGTAGCCCCCGACTTACTGCTTAGTCGAAATCCGACCAGGGAGCTAGTCAAATCAATCTCAATAGAAGAGAAGAAAGGGGTGCGCGATTGCGCACCTAATTAGGTGTAGCCCCCGACTTACTGCTTAGTTGGATACCAACTAAGTAGCAAGTCAGAAGATAAATTATAATGATGTAATTGAGTATAAAAATAAACAACTTAGCTGTTGATCGTGTCGTCCTCATGCCCGAGTAAACGAGCCCCCGGGCATGTCATCTTGTCAGCGCGGCTATCCTTGGCGTCGTGCACGAGAAGCCGGCGTAAGGAGGTCGGCGCGGCTGTCCTCAGCGTCGAGCACGAGAAGCCGGCGTAGTAAGTCAGCGCGGTCGTCCTTAGCATAGTGCGTGAGAAGCCGGCCTAGGAAGTCGATGCGGTGTCCTCGGCATCGAGCGCGAGAAGCCGGCCTAGGATGTCGACGCGGCTGTCCTCGACGTCGTGCGCGAGAAGCTGGCCTAGGAAGTCGGCGCGGCTGTCCTCGACGTCGTGCGCGAGAAGCCGACCTAAGGAAGTCGGCGCGGCTGTCCTCGGCGTCGTGCGTACGAGAAGGCGGCCTAAGGAAGTCGGCGCGGCTGTCCTCGGCGTCGTCTTGAGAAGCCGCCTAAGTAAGTCGGTCTTGGTATCCTCGGCGTCGTCGCGAGAAGCCGACCCTAAGGAAGTCGGCGCTGCTGTCCTCGGCGTCGTGCGCGAGAAGCCGGCCTAGGAAGTCGGCGCTGCTGTCCTCGGCGTCGTCTTGTGAAGCCGCCTAGGAAGTCGGCGCGGCTATCCTCGGCATCGTGCGTGCGAGAAGCCGGCCTAAGGAAGTCGGCGCGGCTGTCCTCGGCGTCATGCGCGAGAAGCCGGCCTAGGAAGTCGGCGCGGCTGTCCTCGGTCTCGTGCGTGCGAGAAGCCGGCCTAAGGAAGTCGGCGCGGCTATCCACGACGTCGTGCGCGAGAAGCCCGACCTAGGAAGTCAGCGCCGCTGTCCTCGACGTCGTGCGCGAGAAGTCGGCCTAGGAAGTCGGCAGTCACGGTTTCGACCAAAACCTCTTCTATCATTACCATGGTGACGTCTCCCATCTTCTTCTCGCTCCCGTCGCCAAGCTTCAATGTCATGACGAAGGTCACGGTTTGTCGTTGTTGCCGGAGCAACGAGTGGGTGCGGCGGTAGTCGTTGTCGTCGTCGCCGCAAGTCGGCGGCGTTGGAGCCGCAAGTCGGGACGGCGTAGGAGCCTCGCCGTGATCTCCGAGATGAGATCCGCTTTGTCGTCGAGGTCCGCCATGCCTTTGCTGAGGTGCACCAAGGATCGCCGAGGTGCCGAGCGAAATTCACGTCGAGCTCCATCTTTGCGCGGGATTCACGTTATCCCGCGCAGTCTGTCTTCAAACGGTCGCCACGGTCACATCCGAACTCGGTTTTCGATGATCTTTGACTCGTTGGAAAGATAACGAGATAAGCTTTCCAACGCATCCAAAACCACCTCAAAATTCCTTCTGAGTCAACGGAAAATCGCGACGCAATTTCCGTCCATATTCTGGACGGAACAGATCGCATCTTCTTCCCGCTTTCGCTTCGCGGTTGAAGTTGTCTTCCGATCGGATCGGATCCGATTCTTCGAGGGCAAGTTTGCTGAGGTTGTTGATGACGAAATTCAAGCCTTTAAAACGGAAAGCTTGGTCGAAGGTGAATTCGACGGTGCTGCCGCCGAGAGATGTCATCGAGCTTGATAAAGATGATCTTAGCGCTGTCCCTACCTGGCGCGCCAACTGTCGACAAATTATGTCGGCAATATACTTTATGGAGCTATACGTAAGACCCAAACCCGATGGTAACACAGGAGACAGATTTATACAGGTTCGGGTCACCTCGGGCCCTCAAGGTGAGGTAATACCCTACCTCTGTGCTCGTCGATTGTATTGGGGTTGATCTCGACGGATTAATGTTGAGGATGGCTATGGATCGATGTGATCCTTCCTACAGATGTGATCCCGGATGATCTACCATACCGAACTAGGGGCCCCTGCCTCCCTTTATATAGTGGAGAGAGGTAGGGTTACAAATAAGTATCCTAGTTGGTTATGAAAACTAGGGATAGAGATAGGAAGTCTATCTTTATCATTTCTTACCGAGTACGTAATGTATAGGATTACAACTATGTCTTCCTTGTGATACAAGTCGGGTCTTCATGAGGGGCAGGCCTGTCTTCTAGATGGTAGGCGTGACCCTGCTCCGTGAGGTGGTCCGCCTAATTTGTCTCCGTGAGATACCCGGGGACCATGTTATCCACAGCGGTGCCTTGGTGGTGAGGTCGGCGAAGGTGCAGAAGATATGGCTGCCCATGGATGCCCCGGTTGTTGTGCTCTTGGTAGCAGGACACCGGCTCCTCCATGAACTCCCGGTACTCCACCTACCACCGGCATCTCCTCCTAGCCGCTCGCTGCTGCCGCTTATTTATATGACTTATTTGATTTTTTTCTTATTTTTGAATTGGTTTTTTTTTTATCTCAAATGTGTATCTAAAAGCCCTCTATAACAAGTCACACAAAGGACACTCGGTTCTCGATGTTGGGAAATTCTCGAAGTTACGAGATAGATCAGATAAGTGGATAAGAAAAGCAGAAGAGAAGGGGACCTAAGATTGAAGAGCGGTCCTGGTATTGCTTTTAATGTAATTTATTTTTTATCCAGAAGGAAGCTTTGTGTACTTTGGGGATGCACTATTCTCAAATTTTAATATAAGCCCCTAAAAAAAGAATGCCAACGGCGTCAGCAAAAGGCACAATCAAAATTCAAAAGCAGAGGAAGCAGCGATTGCTGGCTAGTGGAGGGAGGGAGGGCAGGGGACCCTCCTGTGCTGCGCCTCCGCCTACAAATACCCACCTACCCTTCTTCTTCCTGCAGGTGCAACACAGCAGCAGCAATCAAGCAAGAAACGGACAAGCTTGCTGCTCCATTACTCCATCCTTATTCCTTCATTGCTTTGCTTGCCTCCTCCTCCTTCTCCATCTTCTTCTCAGACGTCGGCTGCCATCCTCAGAGATGTCGGTGGCGGTGTGCTGTGGCGCCGCGGCCATGCCCACGACGTTCCACCGCGCCCCCGCACTAGACATATGGAACATTGCCGCCCCACCGCCCACCGCCAACAACAACATCAACAAACCGTACGTCCACCCGCTGGTGCGCCGCCGCTCCATGAGCCACAAGAGCCTCCAGGCCTGCACCGAGACCCTCGGCTGCGAGACCGGCTCCGGCGACTTCCTTCCCATCCCTCTCTTGGACGACACCACGGACCTGCCATGGCCACCACCGGAGGCCGAGGAGGAGGCCATATTCCTACCGCCAGCCAGACCCAGATTAGGCGATGACGAAGACGAACCTCCTGTCCATGCCTGCAAGGAGCTGCTGACGTCCGTGCACTACCACTGCTCCCGCTCGCAGCGCGCCTTCCCTCCGCCGCTGCCGTCCATGTCGCGCCGCGACGGCGTCTGCCTGCAGATGCGCCCGCACCGCCGTGACGGCCGCCTCGTCGTCCAGGCCGTGCCCGTCAGGCCCCACGGCTACCTCCACGCGCAGCGCCAGGGCGGCCGCCTCCGCCTCTGCTTCGTCGACTGCTCTGTTCGCGAGCAGAGCGCCGCCGCCTCCAACACCGTGGTGCAAGAAGCAGCTGCAGAGCAGGAGGAGGAATTGGCGGGACAACAGGAGGACGACGAGGGACAGGAGGAGGTGGAGGTGGTGGACAGGGGCACCGTGGTGGAGGTGACGGTGAGCGGCACCAGCCGCAGGTGGCCGTGGTGCACCGGTCGAGGCTCGTCATCAACAAGTTCGTCGGCGGCACGCCGCTGTCCGACTCCGACTCCGACGACCACCAGCCACCTCGCTGTGCGCCCTCCGTGGAGGCTGCGCCGCCGGCACCAGGGCTGCGCCGTGTGCCGTCATCGACGACGACCCTGGCCGCCGCGGTGGCGGTCGCGGCAGGAAAGGCATCGGGCATCGACGAGGAGGCGGAGGAGTGCGTGGAGGCAGCCCCGCTGCTGTTCACATCGAGGGTAGGCGACACGCAGGAGCTGGTGCAGAGCGTGCGGCGGTGCCGGCAGCTGCGGCAGAAGCCGCTTATCATTCTGGAGCCCTGCTGCATTGCCACCTCTTAGGCCTAGCAAGCTACTTCACTGGAGCACCCGCCTGTACAACTACTATTGAGCTCAACCCTGGCTCTGCCCGCACCTAAGCTAAGAAGGGAATTAAGTCGTTGGTTAAAATGTGTAGAAGCATCCCGCCATTAATTTAAAGAAATAATTCAGGATATGCCACTCTAAAAATACGCAATTCATTATATGGGGGCTAGGGTCATATGTCTCTGACACAGAAGTAACATATTATGAATTGTATATCTTTATGAGTGTTATGTGGTGAAATCTCCCTTAATTTATCATCGTTGCAGTATGCATGCACTTGTTAATTAAGTGGAGTAATTTGGTCAGGGCATGCTCTCAAAACCTAAAAAAGAATGGTCGGAGCATGCATGCACTTGTTGTGTTTGGGTACACTCAGCTCTTTCATTCTTTTCCATCTCAAAGCCGCTGGTCGAAACTCTTGATACATAATTGAATTAAACTAACTTAATTTTCAGAGCCTATGATTTTAGCCGTAACCATTCCAAACAAGGACAGTGCACGTTTGCGTTTGCATCTCCTACTTCAGGTGAGTTTGCTAAACACACAATGTGTTTCTTTCTTTACTCAGAGGGGAAGTGGCAATTTGAGAGAGAGCCGATATTTGGTAGAGCTGCGGAGTCTTATCTCGAAATTAACTCATCATGCTGATTCTCTGATGATCGAACCATCAAATAATCTGGTGCGATCGTGCAATAGTGAGATAACTCTTTGGTGGGCTATTGGCTCCAACAACAACAAAAGAGAGAATCAAAGTGGAAGACGTTCACCATCACGGAAAGACTTAGAGCATCACCAATAGGGTCCGTAAGAACACATCTCGCCTTTTGGCCTAAGGTTGTTGTAAGCAATCTCTCTCATACTTGGAGTAGAGACAGCTTCTAAGTATTATGCAGCCTATAAAAACTACCTCTAAGGTAGAACCAACCTCCAAGCATAGCATAGCCTTGATTAGATTGGAGGTAAATTGGTGCTATTTTGGGTGTGTGAGAAGAGGGAGAGAAAGGAAGAACAGCATACAAAAAATAGGAAAATTCTGGATCTAATTCTTTCCTCATTGTGTTGCTCCTTACATATTCTTTTCACTTCTATTGACGCTAGATTTTGGAAAAGCTGATTTGGTCGGAAAATTCTAGAATCGGCTGAAGGTTGGGCCGGATTAAGGGTGGATTCTTTTCAGCTTATCTTATCCCACTTATTTGCCTTATCTCGTCACTTCGAGAATTTTTCGAGATAGCCTCGAGAGCCGGTTGGCCTTCAATTTTAGCGTTTAGGGAGCTTATAGACACGTCTACGAGATTAAAAAAACCGTCTCAAAAGGTAATAAAAAAAGTGAGATAAGTCAAATAAGACACGAGATAAGTAGGATAAGTCAGCTTATCCTACTTATCTCGTGTCTTATTTAACTTATCTCACTTTTTTATTACTTTTGAGTCGGTTTTTTTTATCTTGTAGACGTGTCTATAAGCGCCCTAAACCCTAAAATTGAAGTCCAACCGGCTCTCAAGGCTATCTCGAAAAAATTCTCGAAGTGACGAGATAAGGCAAATAAGTGGGATAAGATAAGCTGAAAAGAACCCAGCCTAATTGAGGTTGATACGGGCCGGATCAGGTAGAGCAGGAGCTGGATTGGATATGGCCACGAGTGTTTATATCGGATTGTTAGGGATAATTTAAGCAAGTATCGAGTTAGAATTTGTACGGTCTACGACGTTAGAGTTCTAGTCGATGGTCTCCAGAGTCTGTATAAATATAGCCGATAAGCGACGTGTAAAATAGCCAACATCAATCAAACAAATATACTTTTTACCCGCCCTTTACTTTTCGCCGTATTTAGTCTTGTTTAGCTTAGTTTCGCTGTATTTTGGTTTCGATTGACATGTTGTGCATCATCTTCTCAATTAGTTTCAGAATACACCCTAGGAATTGCTTGCGAATAAGTATTATCTCGATTTAGTTCGATCTACGGGTTTGCATCGGCTTTTGGTTTTATCGAAATACTATCTTAGTCGATATTGCTATTAGTCGATAGTCTGTTTATCTTCGTTCTATTACTTAGATTAACTTGTTAATATAGCTGATAGTCTGTTTATCCATCGCTTTACTATTTAATTGAGTCAGTTGGCTTAATTGTAGATTGTTTACCCCTTGAATCTATTGGTTTAGATCTAATCTGAGCCGATAGTGTTGTTATCTTTTGAATGTGTTAACTCTTTTTGTTGGTCCTAAGATCTGATAGGTTCCTACTATTTTCATAGATCTAATCGGCTATCGAAAGCAGATTTCGTCTTTTCTTGCCAATTGCAGAATCAAATCGGCTAGCACGCTCTGAACCCTACGTTCCAGTGCTGATGAGGATCCTAAGCCCTAAGACCACGTGTGTCGTGCTGATCCAACTTTTGGTGCAAAAACTTTACATCTAAGTCCCTATGATATTGTCTAATTACAACTTTTCACACCAACACTCCCCCTCAAGATGGAGCAAACACATCATATAGACCCATCTTGCTACAAAATATAGAGAATGGTTTTTCGGGCAGCCCTTTGGTGAGAACATCGGCCACCTGACTAGTAGAGGTTATATGTGGTAAGCAAATCCTCCCACAATCAAGCTTCTCCTTGATAAAATGACAATTAATCTCAATGTGCTTGGTTCGGTCATGTTGAACCAGATTATTGGCTATGTCAATAGCTGCTTTGTTATCACAATAGAGCGTCAATGGTTTGCACTTGTACATAGGGGTGAAAACGGACCGGATCGGATCAAATATTGGCTATACCAGTTTCATTTCCATATCTTTTCACAGACCCGGATGTGGATATGGATCCTTCGAATATGAATACGAACCATCTCAAAAACGAAACCAGATCGAATATGACTCGAATCGAATACGATCACGATTATTTTATCAAAACATTGTAACCCCACAAACCGTACGCCCCGGAAACTACCATAACACATAAATAATTCAATTGACTAGAATATTAATAAGATTTAGATAAAATATGGTGTGATAATTAATCACAAATGAGCACACAAGGCAGAATGCGCAAGCATGATGCAAGCAATAAAACACCAAGTTCATAATTTATAAAATACTCAATCCTCAGACCATCAAACACTAAGTCAACCCCATTCCACATCACATTTGGCCTAGTTCTCTTTGACAATCTTGTCATCAGGACCTTTCTTCTCAATTATAGACTTCACATAGTACTCCCAAACATCGGATCTACACTTCTTTACTCTCTTTGTAGCACGATTAGCAGGATCTATCTCCGTACCATCTTCACGGACCAAATTAACATCTATTAGCTACGATGGGCCTTCAAATCCAGCACTGTCATTCGCACCAACAGCTTCACCTTGAGGGTTCTCATTACCAGTACCAGGTAGTGGCACCACTTGCAAAGCACGAGATGTATTGGTAACGCTTGCACTGCTACCCAATGCTGCTAGTTCCATTTCCTGAAATTAAGCTCTTATGTAGGATGTGTATTCGGTACTGGACTCCACCGGACTTAGTCCGGTGGCAATCTCCAAATGTGATTTTAGCATTTGGAGAATCTCCACCGGACTCAGTCTGGTGGCGACCAGACCTAGTCTGGTGGAGATTCTACAGATGTGCGTTCGGTACTGAACTCCACCGGACATAGATGTGAGTTCGGTATTGGACTCCACCGGGGTCTGAAACCCTCGCTTCGAACATGTTTTGTACATGTGTGCAGTATGTTTGATTCAACAAACAAACATCAAAGAAACATAAAAACAAAATGTGTCCTACCTTCTTTGATGATTTTGAGGTGAAACATCAAAGATCACCTTCTGTTCTTTGGCGGGACTACGCCGAGCGACGGCAGTGTTGCTCGCGTTGTACCGCCGGCGGGACTACGTCGGGCGGGCGGGTCGTTGTTGCTATGCCGCCGCCGGATCGTGTCAGCGGCAGGCGGCTACTCCGCTTCATGGTTGCCGGTAAGGATGCGTCAGCCGGTGCTAGCGTGTTGCTTTCTTGGCTGCGATATTGGCTGGGACTGCGTCAGGGAGTCGAGTGGCTAAGGGAGTGTTTGGTTGCATCGACTCGGACCGTCCGATCCGGGATACGCAAGTTTTTTGTTTGGTTGGATCAAATAGAACGCGCTCGTCCTGGCCCTATCCATCTCACCATAGCTTTGCTACCCGTCCCTCTTCATCCATCGCGAGAAGGTAAAATCAATTCGTCTGGGTCGAGCTCCTTCCTCACACCCCCTCCCTCACGCCATGGGGTAGCCCACCGCCGGGCGCCGGCGTTGCCCCTTCTCCCTCACGCCACCTCCTCCCCCTTCCTCCCCCTGCCAGATCCCTTCCCCTGCGCTGGTCCCATCACGCTAATTCCTCCCCCATCTCGTTGGATCTCCCTCATGCCGGCTCCTCCTTCCCCTGCTATGTTGGTAAGTAGCATTGTTGTGCCCCCACCTCCCCCATCTCGTGGCTCCTCACCGAGTCAGAGTTGCTCCACACTTCAGGCCCTCACCCGACTAAGATTTTGATTTGAAGTTGCTTGTAACCAGTAGCGGGATCTCGGCCAAGATCTACCAAGAAGAAGGTGACTTTCTTCCAGAGCATTCTTGATTTCAGTTTGATTTCGTTTTTCCTGTTAATTTCTCATGAATTATTTTTTTTGTGATTGTGGTTAGGGTTGGAGAATTGAACGAAGCAGACCACCCCTCCTCTCAGCCACCTATGGGTAATAATCATCTATATCACTTCTTGTGCTTTATTGATTATTGGTGTACCAAATCTTCAATTTAAGATTCGTAAATGTTGATCCTAAGGTGGAGCACTGAAGCACATCCCTTTAAAAATTGGTAGGTGGTGCTGCATAATCAAAGAAATATAAAGGAGTACTTTATTTGTGGCTAAAAGAAAAGGAAAAATATGTAGTCTATCATGAATATAGTGATGGTAAACTCCACACCAATATTTTAGAAGTGCATAACGTGTATTAATCATAATGCATGATGTTTAGTATATTGTACAACTTCGTGTATTCAGTGGAGACTACTATAATCCACACATCGATATTTTTTCTTCAAATTTCTGAAGTGAGTACCGACTAGGTGGTACTGTTCATCCATAAAAGAACCAAAATTGGAACAATGAAGTGAGTACTGACTAGCTTTCTTAACTAAACTAGGACCATACACCCACAAGCATGAAGGGCCTCACAGTTTTGAAACTACATGGGTTGGCTCCATTAGTAGAACTGAGCATATCTCTTGCTGTGATAAAAATGTTTTAAATACTATTTTTCTAATATCTACGTGTGTATTGACATTTTAAACATGTAAGATGGATGATGCCGCGAGGAAGAAGAGAAGATTGGCCCTTATTAGGACAGCCACTTACCTAGCTGGTTTGTTGTTAGTGGTGTATACTTGTAAAAAGTACATCAATAAAAGAAAAAGAGTAGAGTATGCTCTAATTTCATCTAGAAACATCTTAAGAAAATACTATTTGAATGGTATTTACCATAGAAGTGATGCTGATTGTGCGAAGATGTGTCGGCTAAGAAATGCTCCCTTTTTTATTTATGTGATACTTTACGCACAAGGGGATTGCTTAGAGATACTTTGCATGTCACTGTTGCCATGTTCCTTCATACAGTTGGACACAATAAGAGAAACCATGTGGTTGGTTTTAACTTCAAACGGTCGGGTGAAACAGTATTATAAACAACACAAATACATCAATGTTATGCAGCCAAATCCTCAATACTGGACACTATTATAGCAGAACACCATATTTACAAATTAGTCACAATGATGCTAGTGTTTGATGTTACCATTTGATTCTACTGTCAAGTACCATTTGATGCTAGTCACAATGCTATTTTTCACTGTCATTGCCTAGTGTTTTCATTGTTATCCTTTCCATGCCTCACAATAAGAAATATATATGCTTTGGTACTTACCTTACATGTTACTCTTGCTACTGTTCTCGAATGGGTGCCAAGGGTATAATATGACTAATAAGCTTGTCGTTAGGCAAGCCTATTTTTCTACTTATTGTAGATACTTGCTGTGGTTTGGACTAATGTCTTGTGAATGATGCTCACGCCATGTACTAATGTCTTGCTATGTTTTGGCATCCAAGGAGCTTTGAATTTGATGTTTAGGAATTTGTTGAATAGTAATCTATTTGTTTCGTGGTATAATTGAAAAGTTACAATCTCTCTGTCAGTAGAGTGCAGCACAACGATTCCATGTCCCTTCCAAAAAAAGTGAATCCATATCCCTGACCATCCCATCTTAACCAAACACGAGACAAATGCATCCCTAACCCGTTCATCCCCTTGAACCAAACATGAGACAAAAACCAATCCATCCCAGGTCATCTCATCCCCAGTAACCATCACATCCTTGATGGACCGGGACCCGGTAACCAAACACATCCTAAGTGGCTAGGGTTGGAAGATGAATAAGTTGGACACCTGGAGACTGGAGTGGAGGCTGGAGACTGAAGACTTGGACTGTAGCCTGCATGTTGGAAATTTGGAGTTAAAATATCCAAGTCCAGTTCCAAGTCGGACCTGATCCGACAAATTTCAGTCCGACCTAGTTCGAATCCAATTCCGACTGGACCAGACCGAAACTATCTGAACCAGATTTCACCCCTACATGTACAACCTAGCTCTGTTAGCAAGATCTACAACCACAATAGCTCACATACACCATGAGCCATGGCTCTATACTTAACCTCTATGGTAGATCAAGCTGCAACACTTTGCTTCTTGCTTCGCCATGAAACTAGGTTGTGTCTAACAAATGCACAACATCCAAATGTTGAACGTCAATCATCTAATGAACCACACCAGTTAGCATCAGTATAACTCTCTACTTGTAACTTAGTCTAACGTGCATACAAGAGGCCTTTCCCTGGATTGCCCTTAAGGTAGCGTAAGATTCTACTCACAACTTCCACATGAGTCGATCTAAGATTATGCATAAATTGACTCACCACATTTACGACAAAAGCAATATCTAGTTGAGTGTGTGAAAGATATATGAATCTCCCAACTAGCTATTGATAGCGCTCCTGATCCACAGGTGTTCCTATATCACAACTCAAGCAAAGATTTTGCTCAATGGGTGTGGCTACAGGTCTCGATCCAAGCACGCCTGTCTCCTTTAACAAGTCTAGAATATATTTCTATTGTGAGAGAAGTACACCCTTAGGCCTTCGAGACATTTCTATACAAAGAAAGCACCTCAATAGTCCAGAGTCCTTCACCTCAAATTTCTTTGCAAGATGATTCTTTAAATCTGAAATTTCCTTGGAGTCATCTTCAGCAATAACTATATAATCAACATATACTATAAGAATTGCTATCTTACCCAGACCATATTTATAAAAAAAAAAAATGTATGGTTAGCATTGCTTTGAAGATATAGACCAAGCTCGTGTTGATTGCTTCGGTCCATACAAGCCACACGATTTGTTTATTTTTGATATCACCCTTGTTAGTTCTTTCTCGGTTGGAACAAGAACTCGGTTGGAACTAACAAACCATGGTACCCATGAGAGCTCAGGATCAATTGGGCCTGACGAGCCCAACTGATATAATTACTAGGTCCTAACAGCTTAACAGGGTTAGACTCGCGTGGATGCTTAAAAAATTCAGGAACTGCCTTTAGTTGTTGCTATTGTTCTATTCTTTTGCTAATGATTTCATACAACCTGCCAACATTGGAATCTCCTTCCTTGTCCTCCCTAGTATCCCCCTGTCGGATAGTCAAGCCACAGGACCAACACAATGGGGGAAGAAAGCACAACGGCAATGCAAACTGATGGCACAAAGGCTAAGAAGCAATCGACAAAACCAAGGCACAGGAGAGTACTAGCACCTCACTTAGCTCAGCTCAAGAACAACCAGCTGGATGCATCGAGATAGCCACGGCTCACCGTCAGAAGAAGGAACTCCAAGCATGCAGCAGATCCCACGCAAGAGCACGTAGCACAGCGCGCAACCAAGAGCTGCACACCATAAAGCTCCCTTATCTCTCCTGTACACCTTCCCCCCTTCGTTTCTTCCCTTGCCTCAAGATACATTGCAATTTGAGGGATGTGGCAACCAACTACCTATCGTGGATTCTCTTTCCTCCTTCCCTGCTTCAACCCAGCGTCCATATCCCACCATCATCCTTTTTTATGTTAAAAACTAAAGGGACTCCATAGTCATATATTACTTACTATAGTCATATATTATTTAAAAGATATGTACAAGTTTTAAGCTAGGAAAAATAGAAAAAAATACAAAAAGGAAGAAAAGAAAAAGAACTTACTCTAGCTCCAACGTATAAAGCCAATAAGGGGTGTTTGGCAGAGCTTTAACTCTCAACTTCGTCTCAGATCTAGGCGGAGCAGTGCCAAACGTCCTAACTCCACGTAACTCTGGAGAAGACAACTTCATAGAGCAGTCTCCCTCGCAGTTCATTTTTATGGAGCAGCTTGAAGGGTGCTCCGTGGAGTTATAGATCTGCTCCATAGTGGATCTGCTCTACAGTGGAGTTATGGAGCAGAGCTGAAAAACTGAAACTGGAGCCCTGCCAAACACCTCCCAAGTAGTGGCTCTTCCAAATGATTCATTCCCTCTCATATGAAGAAGCTATAATGATAACCAAACCTTGGAGATCATGACTAACGAAGGTTATAAAGGTTATAATGGTAAGCTTGAGTTGAAGATCTTATGTTTCTCTAAATCCAAATATACCAACATATACAGAGACCGAACTTAAAAATATGCTCCAGTAAAATCTCGGATCATAATAGGCCAAAAATGGAAATTTTTAAAAAAAATACAAAAAGAAAATTGGAATAATGAAATGACACAATAGTTTGCAGATATTGCGGAAATCCTAACTGTTGTCGGTGTGTGAGAAACCGGCTACCCATAGCCGGCACATGGTACACCGGCTACCCATAGCTGGCACACCATACACCGGCTATGGCACGGCCCTTCTCGGTGGCCACCGCACTCACCCAACCAGCCTGCGTGGGAGGCAAGACAGGACGTCCACTGCACGAGAGGCAGCCCAACGTGGGAGGCAGGATAAGATGGAGGGGACATGGAGATGACATGGGCATATGCTGCATGCATATGATAAACGGTAAGTATGATTAGAGTCGGCGTAAGCACAATTAAGAGATGGATTAGAAGGGTAGAGTGACAGACCGGGTATAAAAGGAGGAGGTGCACGATGCTGCCTCCGCAACACTCCGCAGCACGCACAGCACTCAGAAGGAACACTTCGCGGGCTTGCTTCTCCGTATCAGCGCTTCGCTGAAGTGCGTCTCAGCAGCAAGCGAGTCGCAGGAGTGCCGGTGCTCCGCAGTCGTCACTCGTACACTGTACCAACGCTTCATAGAAGTGTGCTGGTAAGCTTCCTAGCAGCCTAACTGTCTAATTATTTAGTAGTGTTGTACTTACGCGTGGCATTAATCTAAAGGGCTGGCGGGTTTAAAGGGAAAGAGGAGGAGTCAGGCTATGCGGAAGTACGAAGACAAGTGTCTAATACTGTATTTGAGTTCCGTATAGTAGACGATTTCCATCTAGTAAAGAAGGCAAGTTCTGGTTATGTTCGTAGATAAATTCTTCATTGTTTCATGTAAATTTGAACCGAAAAACGTATTATGTGTGTCTAATAGGCAAGCAAATTTTATATCTGAACAAGTTGTACGTGCACAGGTCTTAATGAAGTTATGTTTCTTCCGGATGTGAGTAAGTTAGAAACAATTAATATAGATGGTTTTTTAGGTGAGGTACGAATAATTTTTTGGGACAACTCAATTATGGCGGACAATTAATGTAAGTAATTTTCTTATGTTAGGTATGAGTAATTTTCTTAACTTAATGTAGGTAATTTTGCGGGACAACTTAATTATGGTGGGCAATTAATATTGTTGGGCTAGTAGTGCGCGGACAATTAGGTTCCAGAGTGTGTTCAAATTTTATAAGGTTGGTCCCCATAGTGAATCATGGAACTGTCATTAATTGCAAAGATAAAAATATGTCAGGACCCGGTTTTACTAAACCGAATCCTCTTTGTTAACAGTACGTGTCTCAAGGATCAAGCACGTACCCACAGTAAAACAGGAATAAAGTATCAACAACAACACTGTATTAACTAATAAAATAAATCAGAGTGCGGTGAAGCAATTATTACCATACACTATAGCATTAGAAGAACCAAATAAACAACTAAAGTAGACCCATCATCAGCCATAAATAAACTGACTGGGGAAGCTTCTAGTATTCCTAATCACCTTCTAGAAAAAATCCAACGTTCCTACGTATCCTCACGGTCCTGACCTGCTAGTGGAATAAGCAATCTTGAATGAAAGCCGGGGTTAGCACGCGAATGCTAGCAAGTCTATCCTGGAAAGGGCTAAGCTAGGCTCATCCTAGGAAAAATAAGGGCTCATGTCGAGACCCGGCTTAGTAAAGCCGACCCCTCTGTGCTCTATGATACTAGTCCTAATGGATCACAGCTAGTACGCACAGTTATAGCATAATGGAATTATACCTTGCTGTTTAACAATTATCCAAATAAAGTACATTGGCAACAAACGCCAATTATTACAATAAATGTCTTTAAACTAGTATTAATATCAAATGGAAGCAAATAAATAAAGACGGCTTAGTACGCCCATCCATACGCCATAGGCATTTGACCGGGAATACACTAGTAGTCGAAAACTCCGTCGTCGTACCCTGCCTCGTAATCCATGTACTCAGCAGAGTCGTCACCTACGCATAGATCTGACAAACAACTAATGAATATAGATAAACCATACCCAGCAAGCATGTATATCCTTAGTAATGAATACGATGCTATCAAAGGAATAGAGATGGTTATTTTGCATAAAGAGCAATTTTCAACAATCCTATTAGTTGTAAAGCATTAGTCCAAAAATAATTTCAAATTCATTTCTTTACACATATTTTCTCAACATTAAATATATTCTTATGCCGTCTCAGCACAGACCAAGATGACATTCGCTGCCAAACTCTACACGAAAACCCTTGCAATACACTCCCTGTAATTTATCGCAAGGCAATCGCTGCCTGGCACTCGCTGCCGGGCAATCCCTGCCCCTACATCTACAGCAGATTAATATTAAAAAGGTGAGATAACATGTAGAGCGGCCTAAACCCGCTCTTAACCGTGAACACGGCTATTATGATAGTTTTAACTCTGTAGAGCGTGTACACTTTACCCATAGGACTAACTCGAGAGTGAGACGAAGCTGCTATCCCCATTCCATTCAGGGTCAAGAATGCCTCACTAAGGATTTGCCTCAAGCCGTCTCCTACTAAGCCAAAGGCTCCCCTCTTGTGCTAGGTGAGTATATGGTGGTCGCGAGCCACACTCACACCGCCATAACAAACCAACCCTAGATTTTCTGAGATAACAACTAAGGTATTATCATTATTAACACACATGGTTGTACTATTGTGCTTGGCTAAATCATCTACCATGTTCGGTCCTTAGGTCGACCGAGGTGGCATACCACAAAACCAACATTCACCGATCAAACCATCACCTCGAATCTACTCACGCCACATTGATTTTAGTTGAATTAAATTAACCAAAACCAAAACTAAAGAGTAGAATCTCTCTACAAATTTTATAAATGATCTCCCATCATATGAAACTAGATTTCTCAGGCGATCTTTGATTGCAACACTGAGATCGACGACATTGTATCTCCGGATTGATTTGCTATTGCTAGCATCCTAGTGACGACAATATTGACTTCTAGGACAGCGTCTATAAGACGTGCCTTGCCCTTCTACACACTGGTTTAAATCCAGTGCTGAGCAAATTTACCAAATTCCCTGCCTTTGTATTGTGCACAGGGCTAATTGAGATAATTTAGGGACCTAACACTGTGTTAAGGGGCTGATGATCTCGATTTTGGGGCTGTGCACTAATTTCTGTATGTGGCGTCGAGTTTATGCTCGATGATGATATCTATATTGAGATTAGCTATGACAGTTTATTGATTATATATCTGCTGCTTAGTTGTTTTAATTTCAGTCATTTGTGAGAATTATACTGCTACTTAACACTGCTATATAGTTGGTTATAGTTTCATTTTATAGCTGTTTGACACTTCTGGACAACCTCACCAGAGAGCATTATTGCTGTGTTTTGTTTAGCACATATGCAAGTTGAGAAGCAGTTGTGAACTTCTACTGTGTTTGGCTGTTTGAATGTGTCCAGTTGCTGAAATCTTAATTAAGTTAGAGATTTTAGAAGTAATTCTCATCAAAGTGGACTGTTAATCAACTTTGTTAGCAGTGGTTTAGTCAATTAATTTCTAATAGCTCATCTTTGTGTGTGTGTGTATATATATATAAGTGAATGTGTTATTGGATGGCTGATTCTACCAACCCAACATATTAAAACTGAGAGCAATTTATAACATATCAAAGTGAGCTATGTTGCTGTTTAAATGTTATGAATTTCTGCTTATTATCATGTTGATCTCACTGCCATATATGAATTGTTATGCTGTTGTCCTTGCACTTGCAGAATTCATATTTACATATTTCTTTCATGATAATATTGAATATTTGCTGTTATTTAAATATGAAATTATCTTAATTTTATTATATGTCATATTGCTTATACCGCAATACTTACAACAAGAACAAAGCCATAGTTTGGTAAAACTAGTTTCTATTGCTTGGGAGAGTTTTTTTCACAACCACATGTAAGTGGGAAAAGCTCAAATGAGCAGAATACAAGCCACAACTTAGCCCCAAGACTTGGTGGAGGCAGCCCCCTGCACCCCTTCTTTTATAGGGCCACCGGGTGAACCACAAGCCTTGATTTCTGCCTTAACCCTAAGCAACCAAATCAAGAGCTAGAATTCACCCACTCAACCAGCCACTTACATGGGCCTAAACCCACATAACACTTAGACCAACATGGGCCACACATGCCATACATGGGTTTTATACAAAACCCGACCAACCCGATGCAACGAGCCTTCATCTGCCAGACTTGACTGCTCCGTTTCCGTGCCTTCGGGCCTCCAACCCGAACTGGAACCTTTGAGCCACCTCAAGTCCATCTCCATGGCGTCCTCATGAACCCCAAGCTTGAGCCCATCCGTCCCGCGACATTATCACCGTTCTAGACCTTGATCCACCCGACCTAGTCCCGGTACCATCGCCGATCACGGTTGCCTGCAAGCTGCGCCCACAAGGACCAAACCACGTATAACTAGGATTTAAAATCTAGACCTCTTGCTTCTAACCCAGCCCTTTTAACCATCTCACCCATTAGTATCTTTTCACATATATAGGATATGCATATCATTTAAACCTTGTTTTCTGAATATTTTAATAACTTTTAACCATACAAATGACGTTAATAGAAAAGTTTTCAACTACAAAGTTGTATATCTTGTCGAAGGCTACAATTTTCATGTAAAGATTATTTCTATCTGACTTCATTTGAATAAGTTATAATTTTTTAAAAATTCTAATGATTATTTAGGCATCTATATTGCTTCAAATGAAAAATATATCAACTACAAAGTTTTAGATCTCGTCGAGAACTACAATTTACATATAAAATTTATTTTCATCTAAGCTCATATGAAAAAGTTATGAAACTCAAAAGATTTAAAAATTCTGAAAACAACTTTCACTGGCGGTTCTAATACTACTATCACTGGCGGGTTCACTCAAAGAACCGCCAGTGATATTTTTACTTTCACTAGCGGTTCTAGGATTGAACCGTCAGTGATACTTTTACTGGCGGTTTGCTTAAAGAACCGCTAGTGATAGGTTCACTATCACTGGCGATTTTTTCGGATCCTGGACGAGACGGAGCGGGGCGGGTCATATCACTGATGGTTCTAGATGAATCCACCAGTGATAAGGGTCAATGGTGAGCATTTCTGTAGTAGTGACCCAAATTATATTTGGTTATTATTAAAAAAATTAATCATCTACCATTTAAATAAGCTAGCTACCTAACTGCAGTGGGACAGACAGACAGCAAGATACAACGGGCATGCTTATTTTTTCCCCCAATTTCTAAAATGCTAGCGATAGAAAACACTAGAGATGCATGCATAGGACATGCATATATGCACGATGCACACACAACTAGCTAGGTATAGCTCAGGCAGGCAGCCACACGGACAGGCCGGCCAGCTAGATTCATCGAGTCCTTCTATCGCTTGCTAGTAACTAGATGGATCTCATCATCTGCTCTCTGGGAAGCTAATTAACATTAGTTTGACAAGCAAATTGTTGCCCAAGATTTAGCAAAAACTCGCGTCCCAATGCAAGTTCAATTAGGCTACAAACCAAACAGCAGATTTACAAAGCCAAACATGACTAACCTTTTTTTTAAGGAAACATGACTGATACAGGAGAAATTAATAATAACCAATTAATATTGTGGGAAATCCTATATTATTTCTTAATGAAACTATGGTGTGGATGCACTCAATCATGGGCCCAATTATATATGCTTATATGCAATGCTCGATAGGCCGGCCCAGGCCCAGCGAATTTTATCTCCAGCCATTCCTGTCAAAAAGGAAAAGAAACATGTAATCGCGTGCGATATATAAGACGTCGACGATGATGAGATCGATGGGCCTGCCTAGCCAATATCGTCACTTGCCAAATATAATAGAACATCTGCTTACTGTTCCTAGATACTATCTCTGCATTTCGCCTGCAAAAGCAAACATATTCATTGGTGATTGGTGAAGCTAAATTTGGCCCTGTTTAGCGGGTGGTTGGACTTTGAGCTAAAATATAAGGTTTCAAGAGCTTCTAGAAATTGGTCGAGAAGTCGGAATATTTGGTTTGATATTTAGTTGCTTACATCCTATGGTTTTTTGTGATTTCTTCGAGCCAAATGTTTCGCCTTCTTGAAATTGTTTATCAAATAACTTGAAACTGCTCCTCAAAGCTCTTCAAGTGTAGCCAAATCAAAATTAAGTTCATGCTTTCCAAAGTGTCATGTTTCAAACATCTCAAAACTGCTTCATAAAACCCTTGAATCCCAATCAACCAAAAGTTCTGGCTTCAATTGAAGCCTAGCATTTTAGTCGTTCACCGCTAACCACCGAGTGTCTAAATTAACAAGCTTCCAAGGAACTAATTATTGGGCTGAAGAAAAGGCAACGAAATTTATAGGCCCAAGCAACTAATAAGTATCATGCATTAATGGGAAGAGAGAACGAAAATGAGCTTAATTGAAGGTGGCTATGGGGCCCTTTGCCCTAGGAGAAAATTGACATTGTGCCACTGTCGAGAGTGTGCTTTACTATTTTGCCATCCTCCATATACGAAACTTTTTTTAAAAAGAATTTGACATCTTGATTGTTTGCCATTTGGGGGTTTTTTAAATGTTTTAATCCCATTTTCTATTTACTCGGCATGCGAAACGATCATTCTGCCCCTAATGACCTCCTCCCCTTTCTTCTTCCCCCAATGAATTCGTGCCAGCTCCTCACATCTCCCATTCTCCCCCGCTCCTCTTCCTTCTCTGTTTCCATCTCTCTCTCTCTCCCCCATGGCGCGACGCCCTCCCTTCCTCCAGCGAGATCTCCTCCGGCCAACACCGTCCATCCCAGCTCTAGCTCCGACCCCGACTGGCATGCCCAAGCTTCACCCCCCCAGCACCGATCCCTAATTCCGGCGACCTCCTGCACCGAATCCAGCTGCCATTTTGCCGCCCAGTGGCCACAGACGCAATGACACGACCGTACCCGAGCTCCTTCGTCTTGCGCCGCCCCAACTTCAGCGACCTCATCCTCCGAATTCTATGCATGAAGTGAACGAGGCAACAAATGAAACAAGGGATAAAACCTAGTGTGTCATTCTGCTTGAGCCAAATCTCATCCTTGCATACCTTCTCTTAGTTATTTCTTCCTTCCATGCTATTACAATTGCTCGATATTTGCTTTGGGTGTCATTGATAAAAAATTATCTTTTTTATTTAAGATGTGTAAACATTTGAAAATTCTTTAAAAATCACAAAGTTATCAAGCATGCCGCAATTTGAATGTATATTTTTTTTTAATATTTTTAAGATTAATCTTTTATATTAAAAACATTTTAAGTGTAAATTGTGTATAATTTCTTTTGTAAAATATAAAACAAATATAGATTGAAAGTATATCATATTTGATAACGCTATGATTTTTTGAGATTTTTTTATTATGTTTATGTAGTTCAAACAAAAAAGTTTTTATCAAATGACACATATAAGGAAAATTTAGATACATGCTATTATAAAGTGTGATATTTTAAAATATCACTCCATATATTAATGATATATGAACCCAGGACCTACCTGTCGTTGACACATCGAGTGACATATTTTAAAATACGAACTATGAAATAGCATAATTCTAAATCACTCGCATAATTGTGATAGGTACTTTTTTTTTTTTTTGAGAAGGTGATAGGTACTTGTAAGCGGTGAAACAATGGAACTGCTAGCGGCTCCATGACGAGCTAGACGCCAATTAGTTGGAACTGCTAGCTGCTGGTCCTGCTCCTAACGCAGTAGCGCTTCCATATCACATGTGAAACCCCAGGGTGGCCAACTCATATGTCAGTGTAGGGCATAGCCTACCAGATAACATTTTTGTCCAGGTTCAATGTCAGCTCACTGTAGCTAAATATTATAATTTGGGCAAAGGCTTTGGTTACGTAGCTTGAAGAGAAAAAATAATTGTGAAAAATTGATAGTTTCAAAAAAAATGCTAAAATCTTTTTTTAAAAAAATATGTACAAATTAAAACACCAAAGTGTTTGCCTTATAGCCGTGGGATTTAATTAGGATTAACTAACACCTTAAAGAACAATATATTTACACGACATGCCTACTAGGATGCAGTCAGACGAGGGCATCTTCAGCAGTCTGCTCCATTTTTCTTTTACTCCATCACTATTCATGTGCCACCTCATTAATCTCCATCTCAATTTACCTCTCTAACAACGGACCCATCACTATTCATACTATCTACTTTCTCTCTACTTTTACTATTCACTACTTCATTACCCTATTTCTCACCTCCATCACTATTTGCTATAGTGATGGGGCAATAGGAAATAGGGCAACCTTGTTAGGGCATCTCCAGCAGTTTGCTCCATTTTCCTTTTATCCTATCACTATTTAAGTGTCACCTCATCAATAGGCTGCCCCATCCCTATTCACCTCTCCCAACAATAACCACATCACTATTCTGGCCTACTCTCTACTTTCACTATTTACTGCCATCACTATTTGCTACAGTAGTGATGGGGCACTCATCTGTGGCACATTGGTGGAGATATGCCCTGAGAAGGCTCTTGCGCGATACGGATGAACGGTGGTTGGTACAGTCATTGGATAGACCCGGACGGTCCCATGCATCGATCTGTCACAATACAATAATACTCCCTCTTGTCTGTTCGCCCCTGGGGAGAAACGAGAGATATATAGCGATCGAGAGAGAAGTAAGCTAGGGTTTAACCTGATTGGAGACTTGCAGATACGTTTAGTCCGGCCGTACGAAGGAGATCATGTTCAGGCAGCTAGCTAGCACGCCAGTTTTGACCCAGCATAAAATATTTGGGAGAAAAAAGCCTATTGATCAGAGCACGCGCGAGCTGCCAACCGCAACAGTTCTTCCTCCCCAAGTCCCAATCCCCGGACTGGAGCCACGTACATACATAGTATATATCGAGCCAAATTAATCCAATATAACACACACACATATATATATATATATATATATATATATATATATATATAGGAAGCCAGTTTGGGGCTCTATAGAGCGTAGGCTCCATGATTCAAAAACCTATGATGTACATTGAGATTCGTGATGTTCGACGTGTATATCTTCACATATCCACTAAAAAAAGTATTTCAGATATGAAACTCCAAAAAAATTAAATTCAAACTCAGTTTAAACTAATTTAAAGTATAGTTTGAACTAGTTTGAAGTATAGTTAAATGTAATTCAAACTGAAGTTCAATTCAACTTTTTTTCGAGTTTGATGTCTAAATATTTTTTTTGTGGGTATATGAAAGTATAATAACCAAACAACATGAATATATATATATATATATATATATATATATATATATATATATATATATATATATATATATATATATATATATATAGTAAGAGGCACTAGAAATTGACCTCGCAAATTATAAATGGCATGTTTGGGCTGAGGGAGAATTGAATCCAACTATGAACTATCCTAAGAAAAGTGGAGCTTTCCAATACTAGATTTGTGTTTATATGTTTGGAATATAGGATTGAGCATAAACTTTCCAAAGAAATGTTTTCAAAACATATACTTTTTGCAAGAGACAATGAATGAGATTTGAGTTACAAATGAAAATTTTCAAAGTGAAGGAGCTTGTGATTAAAGGCATTCAAGTCTTTCACAAAATAATTAAAGCTACCTCTCACCTGGGTTTATCTTTAAAACAGCTCGATTATCCAGAAAGATCAACCTTTGTATTCTAATTTTTTATTTTTGATTCTCAGGTCAAAAAAGTCTCGATTTTCAAAACAATAATCAGTCGATATTGCTCGAAAATTAGTTGAATTTAATAAAAATATAAAAAAAAAAACCAACCAAGCCAACTCCTAATCGGAAGCTGATCAATTTTATATTAAAAAAAACCATCTCTGTCCCACCACTAACCCCATGTAACATGCACCGTAGAAACCTTCTTTGCACGCGTGACACGGCCAACTGAGCCCGACTCACCCAAACCTTATCATCACCGCCACCTTTCTCCCCTTCTATGGGCCTATGCTTCTGATCCGCTGTCTTCCTGCTCCCTGGCTATATATGTAAAACCACCTCCTCTCCCTCTCTCCTGGTATCCTCTCTCCTGTATTCACAACTTCCACAGCACGAGCGGCACCTCAGCGGATGCATATCCTCGTCCATATCCTTTGACGTACATCAGAGGATACACAATCCACCTCAGCACAGTCAATACTATTTCCTCCCTCTTTTACGGTTTTATTTGTGAACACGTGTTTGACCAAAATATGACTGAATAATTTGTTTTTTTAAAAATATTTTAATAACAAAACGTTCAAAGATGTTGCTACTATTTTAGGTATTTTTCCAATTTCGGATTTGATTCAATTTGATTTTGCTTATAGAACCATATTGGTACGCTACGATTTTGTAAACCAATCCTCTAGCATCCATCTATTGGAATTTAACAGCTTACAGGAAAATACCCTGACCATTAAAGTATGGTTTTGGTGGTGGAAATAATTCCACATTGCTATGGGTTCCAATTGAGCACCACTTGGTTAACCATTTTGGTGAAGTGAGACCTAAAGTCTAAAGGTAAATGTCATGCATGCATGTATGCATGGGCCAACCCTTGGCTAACTTGAGGTTGCACAATTTGGGCAAAGGTGTTAGAAAACATATCCAAGCATCAATCCTCGTATGGGTCGACACTGGATACATGAATGCATTCGAGAGATGGCTTTGAACATTTGCCATGGTGTGCTAACGAAGGTGTCGACCCTAAGGTGGGTTTGGCTTTAAGCTAATTTAGACTAGCATGTTACATTACAAATGAAAATTTATTTCTAAACTAGTCAAAAATTGTGATTACCATTCATGCGTTCCAAACACCACTTCTATAAAATTCTTAGGTTGTCCAAACTCTGTTTATATATGCATTCATTTTATAATTTCTATGTTTCTAAAGAGCTCTACTATCCAGGTGGTTGCCTAGTTTTAGATGGTGGTGTTCTACGGTCATGAAATTACCTAATTATCTGCTCAAACTAAACTTCGAGAGCTTCAAAAGGTGACTTCAAAAGTCGAAACTAATAATCGAAACATGATTTGAGAATATATATTTTGTGACTTCCATATTTTTGAGAAACGATGTTAAAAAGTAAAAACTTTCAAAAGTATAATCAAATAATTTAAGAAAAAAGTTGCGTAGACCATCCTATAAGCATTTGCTAGTGGAACAAATTTTTTTGGAGAATGTAGTATAAAGTGTGAAGAAATTTTAGAGTATGGAAAGAATCTTTTAGAGGGTATGGTGAATAGTGTTATAGAAGAGGGATTATAGAGTAGCTACTGGGGATGCTCCAACATTGTTTTCTATATTTGGATCCCTATACACATTCCATAGACAAGATTTCTTTCCTATATTTCTATCCTCTCTCTAATAATATGTGTCTCCACCTATAGAACTATCAGGGAGAAAAAAGAGAGAATCTATAAATTTAGGGAACAAGACATAATCTCTAAAATAGAGAACAAGATATAGATCCATTTGGTGTGATACAAGAAACAAGATTCCCTAAATTTTTAGAAAGACACCTTTTAGGGACCTGTTGGAGATGGTGCTTCCCTTCTTCACACTTCTGCTGCTGTTGCTGTCTGCTTTTGATTCTCTTGGCTAGCTTTGGCGAAATCATATCACCTTTGTAAATTAAGGCAAAGTTTTATCTTTATTTGGTTTCATCCATTTATCATTGAATCAATGATGCATAAAGGTTAGTCTATTATCTAGTGACAGAGACAGAGCCTGTGTAATAACAGAGATAAATGCAAATTTGCTTTAATTCACAACGGTTGAGGGTACCCAGCTTTTTAGCTTTCTTTTCCTCTCACTCGCATTGCACTCACCCTCCTCCCTGTTCCTGCCATGGAATCCTCCCATATCACTGGGGATGATGGCGATGGCTGCAACAGCAGCTGAGTCTGGGTGGACAATGTACCTTGCCTCCCCCATGCATGCATGTTTACATGAAGATGATGGTAGCAACCGGAGTGGCAGCGAAGCTAGGGAGCAATGTGGATGATGGCTATGGCTACATCACTGGTCGGGGAAATGGTAATGCGATAATCTCCAATAATGTGTTCTCTAAAATCAATCGTCTATATCGATCTATTCTCTAAAACAGACTTTTTTTTCCTATATTTCTATCCTCACTAACGTTATTTTAAATCTCACCTTCATATAGAAGGAAAAAGAATCCCTTGGTGTAAGAAACGAGGAAGACAATCTCTATTTTACAAAATGAGATAGAAAATTGTTGGATCAGCTAGGGAGAAATGATTCTCTAAACTTTAGAGAACGGGAGAAGAGAAAAAAAAAATCTTAGACAGTATGTCTACGATATAAAAGATTGTTCTTTTCAGCTTAAAATTATATTATAATCTACGTTAGGGCGTTTGCCTACAGGATATTTGTTATTTTTGTATAAGCCAAACAATTTGACATTTTGCAGCATTTTTTTGAAGATCTTAGTGTTGAAAGCTCCCAAAACCAATTTTGTCTATCTAAACCCCTATTAAAGACATACAACTTTTTAGATTATAATCTAGCATAGCTTTTGAAGTGGATCAAACAATACCTTTAGCTTCCCTATCTTGCTGCAATGTGGTCCAATGGTTGAACTGCGTGGGGCCGACAGACCAATAAGAGTGGTCGATCTGGGAAAAGGAGAAGGAGACCGAGTCAATATATGCTGACTCCTTTGGCTTTTGGCCACAAAATTGGACGGCCCCCGCTCCGCTCGCTCAACTCCTATTACGCATATATGCAGCAAAGGACACGATCAGAGAAGAGCTCGCAATTAGCATGGTAATTAACCAGCTGGTTAGTCGATCATGAAGCTGGCATACATGCAAGCAAACTTAACAAACCAAACTAAGCATGAGAGTGAGAATTGGAGGAGCCAACCAGGGCTGGCAGCCTGCAACTGCAAGGAGGAGGGAGCCAAGCAAACAAGAAGAAGATATTGCACACCCAGTAGTGAGTAGTGACCAGTGTACAACACTGATCTAGTGGGGCCTAGCTAGGCACTAGGCAGCAGTACGGAAGGCTGCCTAGCTAGCTAGCTATATGTTAGGACCAGTGTACATGTAAACATGCATGCAGTAGCAACCAAACTGGATCAGGTGAAGCACTGCTCACCTATAGCGACGTGAGAGAGAAAAGAGATGTCCCGCTAAAGTTTTTGTCCTCCTATAAGCTTACTGGAGCTGGAGCTGGAGCAGACAGTACTAGTACTACTCAATTCCAGCTCGGAACAACGCATGCATCACATATGGCGGAACCTGCCAGTACAAGAGTGGATGATGCATCTCATCTTGTTGCGCGCAGGAACTAAGGGCATCTCCAGCAGATGTCTAAGTCCCATCCATATTCATGTGTCACCTTACTAAATGGGACTGTCCCATCTCTATTCACCTTCCCAACAACTGCCCCATCATTGTTTGTCACTGTAGCAAACAGTGATGGGGTATGAATAGGAAAAGTAGAGTGTATGAATAGTGATGGGACAGTTGTTGGGGAGATGAATAGGGATGGGACAGTTCCATTTGGTGAGGTGGCACATGAATAGATATGGGACAAAAGGGAAATGGGGCGTCTGCTGGAGATGCCCTAACGATGAGCACGCGACTAGCTCTGCCTGCCTCAATCTTTAGTATTTATTTATTTATTTTTTTATTTTGGCTATAGGAGGCAGGAGCTATATCACTTGCCTCACATTGGGATCCTCTCACTTCATGCCTTCCTCGATGACATATGGGCCCACTGTAGCCGCAAGGCCCCTATGTCTGACTGCATTAAGTCACAGGATGCAATGCGGGCAGCGGCCGCACGCTTCATGTACTCACTTCCTATATTTTCCCTGAATAATTAATCCTACCAAAATTTAGTTCACAATAACTATCTAGTAGGCTCAAAACTAAGAAGAGTGAATAGGCATGTTTGTTTCTTGATTTTTTAAAAAAGTCAATTTGGTTACTCAACTTTTAAATTGGCCAAAGACAACCTAAGAATCTAGGATGATATCTCTCAACATGTATTCATGCTATATGTCAACAACCATTAAGAGCATGCATAATGCTCCATGCAATTAGTTATCTATAAGTCATACACAAGATGCATGGTGTGTGTGACAGTGGGGATAGCTGTGGTGGCCTGTGACCGGGAACTGCGATGATAGGATTTAACGTGATGTGATCTAGTAACGACATGGGAGGCATGATATTTGGTAACGCAGTTCGGTGCTTGCCTATATCTGTGGGGCATGATTATAAACGCTCCTCCCCAACATTGCGGTATACCGGCAGCCCGGGTCACGACCACATGCTGGCCATGACCTCTTGCATGCCTATGCCACTACTTTTGTCATTATAGATTACACCAGCAATGCCTTCTTTATATAGAACATAGGATACAAAATTTGACACAAACTCTAACATACCATGTCTATTACAACTCAGAATCCAAACATATCCCTACTCATATAAATATTAGACACAAACTCTAACACATGGCATTGAGTTTCTCGTGATGGCGATGGATGCAAGAGAGAGGGGGGAGGAAGAGGAAATGGAGAGTTGAAAAATGGGAGGTCGAGGTGGGCGTTTTTTTTTTCAAAAATGAGGATCGCGAATTTAGTTGTTGGATCTAGATCTTTAAACGAGATACATGAGTGCAGAAGTACCTTGGGTGCGTAGGTGTATAGGATACATTGCCAAGAAAAAAAAAGCAATATCACCTCAGGTCTAGAAGGTGCATATAAATGCTAAAAATTTAAAAAGGCCTACTCGGATAATCCGACATGTTTTTGTCTCACTTGAACTGCCGGACAATTCGACATCCATTATATTGAACTTAAACTACATGTCCTCTGTCCAATCGATGCACGAATGATATATATCCAACCTGCTAGGATGATTTGACTCCCATCAAAAACTTTTCTTTGTAATGTAATTTTCTTTTCTAGTCAGGACTTGTTTGTAATTTACTTGAGGTTATGGGAATGAAAGGTTCGGTTGGACTCAAAAAAAAAAAAAAAACTTTTTCGATATACTCTCTATAGAATTAACCCCACGCTCACTTGGATCATCCGACTTTAAGAGGATTTTATGGCTAAATCTATGATTCAAAAAAACTTTAGTCCCTTAGCTACGTAAAAGCTATAGGGTTTTAGTATGCATCACAACAAGGTGTCAAATTAACCATGCCAATATAAATTTAAGTTAATTACTAGCCTTAAAACCAACTTAATAGCACAACCAAAGTTAAAGAACAAAAACCTATCGCTAAAATGATCCAAATTTAACTCCTCGGGTTATTTTAGTTACAACGTCAGTAATCTTCAATTTACTTCATGCTTTGTCACCATATTGAAAATTTGGGATATATATATATATATGAAGATCAGGATCGATGCATTCAGATTGTAACAAATTAGATATTCTATGTAAATGCATCATTGCATTAGGGCATTAGGCCTAAACCCTGTTCGCGATCTCGATCAGGAACCAGCTTGCCAGTGTGAGTGCACCCAAATTTCACTGTAGATTTGCAAAGCAGATGTTTGTTAGGTACCTTTCCAACAGATTTTTTTTTACTATTCTCTTTAAAAAAAAAAGAATTCTCTTTTTATTTCCTTCAGAAAGAGATTGTATCTTCTTTTCCTATATCATTCTTTTTAAAAAAATACTATTAGAGACAGTGAAAAATGAAAGTAATGAACATGGGGAAGAAAACAGAGAAGAGAACAAACAAGGGAAAATGGTTAGAGATACACCAGCACAATTTTTGGAACAGATGCAGTTTCTATTTCGCGTAGCTGAATAAAGTGAACAGTTGATAACGAGATGTAGTACAATTGTCTGCTCTTTTAGGTGTGAAGATTAGTCAGTTCCCAAGACGGACGTGCAGGGTCCAAAAAGCCATTGAAACTGTCAGCAGTACGCCGTACGGAACGTTTTGGTTGAAGCATTCAGCTGCTATGCAGCATGTGATCGATTGTTGCAAGATTCTTTAAACTGATATTGGCTCTGGTCACAAACCGACACGCCCAATATTGCTCCCAGTACAAAACCAAAAGAATTAGCACATGGCAATTATTCAGTCAACTGGAACTCACAATCAACAGATAGTTATGTTAACAATCACGCCGGCCGATCGAGAGATTTGTATCCCAGTTTAATTAACGTGCAAGTTCCAATATGTTATATTATTAAAACAGGTTCAATGAAGCTAGCTACCATGTTCACTTAAATTATTAGAAATTCTCACATTAATAGAAGAAAAAAAGGATCTACACCATCAATGACGGTTGCCCGGACTATAACAGTGTAGATTTGTTATATAATAAAAAAGTAAAATTTTCTTAGTACGAGAAGAGACTTATTTGCTTTGGAAAGTAATCTTACTTTTAGGATTTTGTTAGATTGAATTATACCTCTGTATCTCCTATCAAATTGGGTTTTGTCTTAACATTTGCATAGGATGGAAGACATGTTTGTTTTGTAAACTAATCTTACCTATAGGATTTTGTTGAATTGCATTTTATCTCTACAGCTACTAAAAGGTTGGATTCTGTTGACGATGTGCCTACTCTCTTGGCATTATATATAAAGGAAACTAACAATGATTAGGAAACAGATTCTCCGTCAAGCTTACTTATTGATTGAGGAATCAAACAACTTTTTTCTGCCAAAGGCTTTTTGTCGTAGATGTATGAACTCACCGAGATGGAAAATGAACTAAGCATGAAAATTTATCCTGGTTCATTCCTCTCGGAAAGAGATAATAACCCTATGCCAGTTGCACATGGGCGTTTGTATTATTGCAAGGAGATTGATCTCAATGTTTTTCTCTCTCCCCTATGGAGGTGGTATTTATAATAAAAAAGCGTACGTGGTCCACATTCTATACGACCTAGAGAACTATCTAGATAACACAGAACCCTACCATATCTACATATATATATATATCCTAAAAATACGCTAACATGTGCTCCAAGGGATGTCCATATCCGGAAGGCATCGGGCTCTAAACATAGAAAGACTCCAAAGAAGGCTAAGGATGCCAGAATGATCACCTCGAGGCATCCTATCAGGGCCTAGGACGACTCGCATAGTTTCCCAACAATAAAAAGGCCTACTCTCGAGCACCAAAGTCAGAGTACAGATGCGAGTCATTAATCCAAACTTGCCGTATTCACCTTATCCTTCCTGGGTATGCAATCTAGGGGTAGACTGTGCATAGGGCCTAGCTGTCAGTGTATTTTATCCAATCCCCGACAATTGCCCCTAGCCTCAAGTGGAAAGCTACTTGGTCGAGCCTTCTTCTTGAGCCTAAACTTAAAGAAGGGATTGGAAGACGGCACCAAGACATTTCCGTCCTACCCGAGCTTGCTATGCTTGGGTACGAGTTAGATCTCCCCAGCACGAGTTGAACTCTCCCGACCCGAGCAAAGACAGGATGGGACAGAGCTCTTTCCAATGGTTATATTGCCCACAACGTCCATTGCAACGTCCTAAGGGAATCTTGCCACATGTGTCGGCTTAAGAACTGCGAACGTGTATTTTTAGGCGGAATAGTTGTGTCCCTCCGGTTCCTTCGTTTATATGCTATAAATAGTTACACACAATGAGAACATTCTCCATCTTCTCGCACTAGGAACACTTAGTACAGAAAAATCCTCCAAATATTTCCCTGCTTCCTTCTTCCTCCGTAGCCTACGATCCACATCCATGGCCAAATTGGACCAAGCTCCATCACCACCGAGCATTTGGGCGAGCTTGAAAAATTGGGTCACCTAGACGCACACTCATGGAGAGCAACCAGAGCGGAGGAATACCCAGAGCCAGAAGAAGATGAAGTCGTCTCCATCGAACTCTACGTCGTACATGGTCTCCGTACACCGGAAAGCGATTTCATCACCAGCATACTCGTGTATTGTGAGTACGAGCTTCTAAACCTTAATCCCAACACCATCCTCATCCTTGCCATCTTTAGCACCTCTGTAAAGGTTTTCTAGGCATCATGCCCACGGTGAGTTTGTTTATTCACTTCTACTCTCTTCTGCACCGGGAATAACTTCACAGTCGGTTATATCTATTTTTGGCTGCGCTCCTCATTTCCTTTCTCTTACCCTGTTATGACCCTGAAAGGCTTCGTCTTTGGATAGGCCAAATGGTGGTTTTACCTCAAGAAGTTCGCGAACAGTCACCTTTACTTCCACAATGAAATCTTGATCAAGAAGAGCCTCCCCAACCCTCCCGCCAAGCAGACGAGAAAAAGTGGCTCAACTTGATCAACAAGCTTGCCTCACGCGGGCTCACTAGACAAGCAATCACGAAGGACTTCATATGGACTAGGGTGTGCCCCTCCGTAGGAGAGAGCATCCCTTCTATGAGGTCACCGGCTGGCAAGACTTCACCCGCGAGGCTGACTCGGGTACTTTTCATTCTTTCTAGCATCCTTTCATGAGTGGGCGATGTTCTTTATCGTGCTTACATCCCCCCACCGACCTTTGCAACCCTAAGTATTAACTGGGTGGAAGCTCGGATGATCGAGCTCTTTGGTGCCTAGAAGGAAGGGGAAACCTCCTCTTAAGCGTTGCATGCAAAGAATGTCCGGGAGCGCTTTGAAGACTGTCAAGGCCACGGCCTTGGAATCCTTGGACTTAGACAAGCCCAAGCTAGCCCCAGAGACGGATGCCACGAGAACAGGGGAGGAAGAATTTCTCATTCTCCCCTACTTGTTCGAGGCCCTAGAGGAGATCCTTCCTCCTGCGGACACAACAAGCTCCCGAGTCACGGAGGATTCGGCCAAGCCGGACTCATCCACTCCAGGCCCTGCGAGCACTTCTCCAACGATGAGAGGCGACGAGTCCAAGCATGCAGACAATAGAGATCTTGCAGGTATGATTATTCAAACAGCCTAACTTCTTGCTTGATCAATGCTTCTCACCCTTTCTCCCTTACCATGATAGACCTTTAGGACCATAGTCTCGACTTTGCCGCTATGGCCACCCAGATTATTACTTACGCTATGGACTGTGAGCTCGAGCTCATTGCAGATCACATTATGGCGGAGGATGACATGGAGGATGTCGAAGAGTGCCTCCTGCCGTCTGCCAAAGCTCCTGAAACAAAGGAGGACGAAGCCAGGAGGTCCCCGAGCATAGGAGATGCTCGGGAACAAACCGTGGAGGAGAAACCTCCCCATGATGTCCCTGCTCTAATCGCCCCAGAGGAAGCGGAGTAGCCCCCAAGCATCCAAGAGGTCGTGAAGCCTATAGAGGCAACCCCTATCTAGGAAGAGCTTTTCGCCCGTAGTCCTAAGGATCTCGGATAGCCCGCAAGCACACAGGGTGCCCGCGTTGCTGCCATCGAGTTCGCAGGGAAAGCCTAACTCCCGGCGAACCAACAAGATCCAGGTGTCTCTCGCCGACCAAGTCTCCTTGTCCTTCCCTGGAAGGATTTAGTGGCAACAAGGAGCCCTGAGTACGAAGGTGTGGAAGATGATCCCTTTGCCTCGTCGTGCGAGGAGAACGTCCTCGCCTAGTTTCGAAGCAACTTGCTTGCTCGGTGTTACAAGGAAATAGATTCTCAATTTTTGCCATTCTCTGAATTTCATGCTTTTTCAGATCTATAGCTTTTGTCTTTGTCTCCTGCAGCTAGTGGAGGACACCTGTGCTGATCTCGAGGCAGTCACCATAGCTCCTGAAGAGGTCACCAGTGCCCACACCGAGCGAGAAGCCAAAATTGTGGACCTAGAGCAGCGCCTCTCTGAGGCCCAAGTTCACTTTGAAGCCAAAGTTGGGTGCCTCAAGATCCAGGTATGGACGGTCACAGCACAGAACCAGGAAGTCACCGCCGTACTGGAGCAAGAGCATGCCCGGTCACAGTCCTTAGAGGCCATGGTGGAAAAGCTCACCAAAGCTGCTCGGGAAGTCTCGGATTGAGCTAAGAAGGACCAAGAAGCACTGAGACGCTTGCGCCTCAAGGTCTAGGAGGGGTGCAAAGCATAAATCCAGGTCCTCAATGTCCAGACGGAGCTCGACGAGCTAAGCAAAAAGCTCTCGGCTCTAGAGCAGGAGAAGCTAAACCAGGAGTTGGCAACTTCCCCTAAACACTATGTAGCATTCCTTTGTAACCTTGGTAGTCTCTCAGTTTGATGATGTCTTCCTTGTTTTGTAAAAAGAAGCAAACAGAACACATTGCGATAGAGGCAGGTACAATGCAAAGCTAAAACCTGAGTTGAAATAACACGATCCTAACCTAGCTCCCGCTGTGACTAAGTCTCGTGCACCTAATTTGTGAGCACGGGCTTGGTCATAGGAGAATTAGTAACGAGCTTCGTCCTTTAAATGCCTAGCAGCCATGCCCCTATGTTGTGAGCATGGGAAGGGACACTTAAAGAAAAACATATCACACTTAGGCCTATCACCCCTAGTGTTCCAGCCCATGCACTTGAGTTACAAGCATGGACTTAGCAAAGAGGAAAGACGACCACAACCGTGGGACGCTTAGATTATAGGATAGTCATGCTTTAACCGGGCTAGGTTCCTGAACCGACCAAGAAGGGGGCCAGTGTGCGATTAGCTTTCTCTTATTTAGGCGTAGACCCTTTGGCAGTGAACGTAGGGCTAAAATGTGTGTGACACTCCCAATCATCATGTCCTATAGTCTCGGTCTGGCCGAAACTAACGAAAGCCTCTTGCTCTCACCCTTACACTATCTTGATGCCGGGCTACCCCTGCACGAGTCTTTTCTTGGCTCACCAGGATAATCCCAGACACTTATGATAACCAGATTAGAGCAATAAAGGCAAACAGAGCTTAGAAGAAAAGCTGATATTAAAAAGAGGAGGAAAATTACACGTAAAATTTTTAAAACTGGCCTATATTCCACGTGCTGGCGAGCTCAGGCCAGCCATGTTGACATATCTGTCAATAGAGGGGTACAACGGGGTCATCATCGAGCCGTCGCTCGACGCGACCCCATCTTCGAGGTCTATGTGATCCAAAATGTTCAATCCGGCATAGAGCTCGTCATCGTTCCCATCGAACATGGGGGAGACCTATTCTGGTAGAGCTCAAAACAGGATTGGCTCAGGAATATACTTCGAGTTTGCTCCATCGTGATGGTCGTAGCGCCGGTCAATAGGAGCACGGCGAACAAGCGAACGCTCGACGTCTGAAATCTTCGGAACTCCTTCAGCAAAGGATCTGTTGATCCCTACGAGCGGCACTAGTTTTCGATGATTAGGAAACAGATTCCTTGTCAAGGTTACTTGTTGATTGAGGGATCAAACAATCCCTTTCTGCCAAAGGGTTTTCGTCGTAGATATATGAACTTGCCGAGATGGAAAACGGACTAGGCACAAAGATTTCTCCTGATTCGGGTCTCTCAGAAAGAGATAATAACCCTACTCTAGTCGCACATGGGCGTTTGTATTATTACAATGAGTTTTTATCTCGATGTCCTTCTCTCCTCCCATGAGGGGTGGTATTTATAGTACAAGGTCTATGTGGTCCAGGTTCTATACGACCTGGAGAACCATCTAGATAACTCAAAATCCTATCATATCTACAGATTTATCCTAAAATACACTAACTTGTGCTCCAAGGGATGCCTATATCTAGAAGGCCTTGGGCTCTGGATATAGAAAGACTCCAAAGGTGCCAAGCTGATTGCCTTGAGGCATCCCCTCGGGGCCTAGGACGATCTGCATAATGGCCCACGAAAAAAAGGCCCATTCTTAAGCACCAAAGTCGAGGTACAGATGAGAGTCATTAATCCAAAATTGCCATATTCGCCTTATCCTTCACAGGTATGCACCTAGGGGTAGGTCATGCATAGGGCCCAGTCGTTAGGGTATTTATCCAATCCCTAATAGAAATTGTGAAGACAATGTATTAATCTATCACTCGCGCCATGACTGATCTAGAGACTTGTGAAGCTGACTCATCTGCTGTGAATGAGTGCAGCCATTGGAAACCAATGAAAATCAAGACATTTTTAATGATTTTAATATCTCTACATCTTGGTGAGCAACACCCAAAATCGAGAAGTATTCAATGAAAACATCAACACATATAGATGCAATAGGAGTCCATGGGAAGATAAGCACAAACACTAGACATGTACCAAAAGACTAACCATATTGATCTGTTAGGAGTTTGGCATGGTCAATATGACTATGTATCCAAAGAAAAATTTACTATACTCTAATTAAGGCATTGACTATATTAATGTTTATCATGACCAATACGATTATGAATCTTATATATGAAAGGGACACCTTGCTAGTTGACTATATATTTGCATACAATTAACTTCATTGAAAAATTAATGACAAATCTGATGGTAGGATAAGTTTTCGTGAAGGTGCACAACACATCCCAATGTCCTAGTACATGCAGTTCTAGGGTTCATGATATCGGAATTGCTCTACAATTTAGAATTGGTGGAGTAGGAGGGTCCAATGCCTATTGGACCGATCCTCGCCCAATGGCCCATCGCGTCATCCACCCCCTGCACTCCCAAGCAGCAGATCGCTCCTCCCAGCGCCTGCCTCCCATCTCTCATGCAGCTCGGCTCATCTTGGGTCCTCTCCTAGCCTAGCTCAGCAAGCCATCCTCCCCCACGCCAACCTCCTTTGCTAGCCTGTCACCCCTAACAGAACCCTGACTCCAACGACTTGCGTGATGCATGCATGCACAAGGAAACTAATTTGTGTCACGTTCATCTTCAGATATGCAAGCCATGCCCGAAGGACTCCTCCACCTCTTGATCCCACTCTAGGAGCCCTCACATGGTACTTTGATCTGATTAGCCTTATCCTCAAGGCACGATGAACCAATTCTCCTTTGGTGTTGGTGGTGCTTGGCAATGGAGAACCCTAACCCTACCACAGTTTTTTTTTGTCTAATTTGTGATCAAATCTCTACTAGTTTGTTGGAAAGATTTGTCTAAGTGTTAATTAGGTTATTTTATGCTATGTCTATTAGATGGTGATGGAAATGCTAGTTCCAGTGATAGAGCTATTGGTACAAAAGAACTGTCGGCGCCAACAATTGAAATGGAATTTCTAACCGTAGATTATGCATACAAATTCTATAATGATTATGCATCTAATGTTGGTTTTAGCTTCAGGAAGAATGAAGATCGAAAGAACAAGGCAAACATTGTCACAATGAAATGTTTTACTTGTTCAAGAGAAAGTACACAGAGGTCAAGATCTGCAAGCAAAGACCCACCAAATTTTCAATGAATGGAGAGATTAACGTTGGATGCAATGCACATATGAGAATTAACATATGCAACAAAGGAACTTATCAAATGACTTCTTTTGACCCAAAGCATAATCATGTGTGCACAACTCCATCAAAAACAAGGATGATAAAGTCCCACAGAGTCATAAGTATGACACAAAAAACAATGGGTGATTTGCCTCATGCATTAGGGATAAGTCCAAAAGAGACTAAAAATTATTTGAGAACGAAGTGGGACCAAGAAATGTCATTGGGAGATGCCGAGGCACTAATGGCGATTTGAGCTTCCAAATCGTCAGAAGACAGATCCATGCTTCTTTTATACAATTCAACTTGATAAAGAAGATCAAATCACCAACATATTTTGGGCTAATGGCAGATCATTATTAGACTATGGGTACTTTGGTGATATTGTTTGCTTTGATACAACTTACAAAATAAATAGTTATGGCCATCTGTTTGCTGTTTTTGTTGGTGTTAATCACCATAGGCAAACTGCTATTTTTGGTGCTGCATTGTTATATGATGAGTCAACTTCGACATTCGAATGACTATTTGAAACTCTTTTGGACGTTACATGTGGAAAGGCTCCCAAGGTGATGTCATAATATTGCTTTTTGATTTATTAACATCTATATGTTGTCAAAGTTATGTATTAAAATATGTTGGCAAACTTATTTTAGGTTATTCTGACTGACCAAGACGTTGCCATAAGCAAAGCAATTAATAAAGTCTTGCCAAACACTGCTCATTGGTTGTGTTTGTGGCATATGTATCAAAATGTTGCAAAACATCTCAGTCAAGTTTTCATGGCTACCCTAGATTTTAAGCGTGATTTTGGCCATTGTGTGTACGACTGTGAAAATAAATATGAATTTTTGAGTGCTCGCCAAGTCATGTTTATAATGTATGATCTATGTAATAATAAATGGTTAGCTGACTTGTTTGCAATATGTGAAAAATGGGCACCTGTATATGGTTGGCAATTCTTTTGTGCTGACATCATGAAATCCACACGGCAAAGTGAGAGTACTAATAGTGTGATCAAGAAGTACTTAGATCCAAAAAGAAGATTGCTTGACTTTTTTAATCATTGGGAGCGGCTAGTCGAAGCTCAACATCATGCAGAGTTGGTTGTTGATTTCCGCGCAAGTCAAGATACCCTTAAAATGTCATTTTCGGATATGCTCAAATAAGTTTCATGCATTTACACTGTATACAAGGAATTTGAAGCAGAGTATGGTCGATTTCTTAGTTATAAGATACAAGATTGTGCTATAAATGACAATGTGCATAGCTACATTGCCACAGATGGACGCCGTTAGCAGACTATCCAATATGACATATGTAATAATCACATGAATTTTTCTTGTCTTAATTTGAGTTTGTAAAAATACCTTTTGAAAAGATGGCAAACGAATGCTAAGACTAGACAAAGGATTTGTACATCTGATATTGATTCTACATCTAAAGCTTACATGGCAAATCGCTACAGTTCATTGATAAGAGCATTCAGTAGTGTATTTTCCATTCCATCACAGAGTGAGTTGGCATATAGTTATACTCTGAACCAAGCTACAGAAATTTTGTCTAAAGCAAAAGAACTTGTTTTGGGAGATAGCGGGTGCCAAGCAGAGATAAAAAGGCGTTGTAGCATCCAACAAAGATGTCGCAACACAATGCATAAATCCAACTGGTGTAAGAAAGAAAGATGAAGGCTGAGAATTACGTTGTTACCCAAGTTCTCTTGAAAAGTCTAATGTGCCTACACCTTCCTGTGATCTTGAAGGTGTCAGCAATGTAAGTTTCTCATCACTATGTTATCTCATTTAAATGTTTGACCTTAACCATGTATAATATATTGGACCAATTAATGTTACGCAGGTAATACAAATACCATGGACCACATTCATATATGGATATGCAATGGAACTTTTAAATTCAATGGCTTCTTCTAATCTAGAAGGTAATAAGACTTCTGGAAAAAACTTATGGGTACTTTGGATGTGATGGTTCTATATAGGAAATTCAATTACCACATTCTGATTTTATTTTTCTATTTATTTAGGTTCAAGTAGGGGACAATTCATGATATGTGATGCTGCTATGAAGGAAATTACTGTAGGTTTCAGGAATAAAAGATACATTTCTTTTTTTCATTCTTCCTGTACACAGTTGGATCGCTATAGTACACGGCTGGAATGGCATTATGAAATAATTCATGATGAAAAATGTGTTTCCCAAATATGTTGATGCACTTTGGTTCTGCATTCTACTGTTGTAAACTGGTATGTGATTTTTAAAGGAATTAGATTATCCCTTTACAATAACCAAGATCATGGTAAAGCATCTATCAGACCTCTCCACGCATTATGGTCAATTGGTCATAGAGAATAGTTTAGTTGTTGGGAATAAAGAAAAATCACAAAAAAAGAAATTGAACTCATGCAACGAAAATTTTGTGTACAACGATTGAGACAAACAAAGTACATCCACTGAGACAAACAAAATGTACACAATTAATCTCATTTATTTAAATTCAACAATGCCATCATTCTGATCCATACACTTCATACAGATGTCATAGACAAAATTGTTTCACTTCTGACAAATAATAGAAGATTGTGCAAATCCTAAAGCAAGTACAGCTATAGAGATATTGTCTATTATTGGACAACATCCTTGCATAGCTCAATGAGATCAATGGATTCCTATAGCTCCAAAGCATTCTGCCACCATAATCTCTATTTTCAGCAAGCAGACATGAGGTAAATGGAAGGCAACTGCTTCAAAGGTTTTCTTGTAGTGACTTTCCAACCTTAAAGACAAAGAATGAGCAAAAAGAATAATTTACGAGCTCTTATAGACAACATTAGAGGAAAACAACAATTTAACATCTCTTTTTTTTTTTGCAGTAGAGACGAATTTCATTTTTTATTACCAAAGCAATGGAAATAACATGGTCTTTAGCGGCCCATACACCACATATTCTTACATAACATCAAAAGAAACTAGCTACTGACAATCAATCCTCACGGCTGACAAGGCCTCCAAATATACATGTTTTTGCTAGACCAGCAACAGTAACCCCCTCTGAATCATCAGGTAGGGTAACAACTTCCTCTTTTATTGGAGCACCGTGGGGGAGAGGGGTTTGATGACGAGCTCCAAAGTGCATCCATGGAAAATAAGCTCCAACAACTCTAAAATCATCTTAAATCCCTCTTAAATTAAAAGAGCATTAAAAACACATATATTTAAATAAACTCATATCAACTCCTGAATTTATGCTAAAACATTATTAATCTTAAATAGCTTTATTACCAAGACATCATGTCTCCATCACAATGTCATCGTCACCCTGAACTCCATCACAATGTCATCATTACCAAAATCAAGATAATCTCTTCACAAACCATCAAAGGGGCTTTGAGCCATACAAGCTGAGCTCCTTTTTTTTTTGCCTCCTCTCTTTCACCCTCTTGCATTCCTGCTCGATAGATTACCAACCAAAGAAACACAAAAAGGAAACAATTTTTGGAACATCTAATTTTTCATGTAACATGATATAGTGGCAAATCTTATATATCAAATCTTTTGTTATGAATTCACATCAACTTTTCAAGAAGATAATCAAGTTAATTCCTTTTATTGGCCCTTATGATGTAACGTTTCAGTAACTTAACAGGTGGAGCAAAATGATGGCAGCATGGGTAATGAAAATCATCCTACAGTGGGCTGTATTGCCTCTCCCACCATGGCAGCATAGATGAATCAGTCCACAGATGCTATTTTGCAGAAAAATTGAAGAGAAACAGGTAGGCTACGCTAGTGCAATTTCAAAAATTTCTACCATGAACACCCAGGACATCATGTAAGTAGAGGATCACAGATCATTACCCTTGATGTGTAGTCGCAACGGAAGGAGAGTCGGAGTAGCTGAGTCTGACATCGCATGTGTTGAGGTATAGGAAGTAGTTGTTCACGTTGAACCGAACGTCCTCTCTTCGCAGATCACCACCGCAACAATGTCGTACGTACTGCTGTAGAGAAACTAGTCGATCTCGTCAACCTTCTCCTCCTTGTCATTGATCAGCGTCGCAGCAACTGCAATAACGCCTCTACGATATCCACACGTCCAGGGACGGAACGCGCACGGCTAGGGTTTCTAGGAGTCGGTAGGGGGCGCGATAGCTAGAGTTACGTAGTGGCGAACTCGTATGTCTACGTTGCCCCATCACCTCCCCTTATATGGAGCGCACTAATGGGCTTCTACTCTAGCCCATTAGAACTCTAATCCTAGACGGATCAGTATCCTAAGAGGACTCTAATCGTATACAAATTAGTATCTATGAAACCCACTAAACAATCCAATTCATTAGACATGTTCCAACCCATTAAGTGTATGACCCATTAAGTTCATGCACAAGTGGTCGTAGCCCTGGAAACTCCTTTCCGAACTATGAATCAATATCAGTCCCTAGCAGGACATATTGACCTCCGAATGCACAGAATGATCACATTGGCTAAACCTTGATATACTCACATACAGATCCCTTTATCGCACAATGCCAGTCAAGCTCAAGGTGAGATGTCTGCCACCCTTGTGATAGTTCGACCATTCACTCAATCTTGTAATGAATTGTAAACCGTGATTAACTCTTCAATCACATTGGCATAGTCATGCACTTTTCAATCCAATCACATCGAGGGGCCCAGAGATATCTCTCCTATTATCGAAGAGGAACAAATTCCATCTTGATCACTCATATCCCACATCTTGTTTCATAATATACCTAAAAGCTATCTTTATAGCTACCTAATTACGGTGTAGCGGTTGATAACCCCAAAGTATAAAACTACGTATGCTGGGATTCAATGACGATCTCAGGTCTAACGATCATATAGGTATACCACTCGAAACTACAGGCTGATGGCACATGTAATATAACAATCTCAGCAGTGTCTCGGAGTAGGTCTATCCAACACCATGTTCTCTAACATATGTCCATATTATTGATTTGATATCTCTATATCTATGGTATGTGAAACATTACCATCAATCAATATATGTGTTGATCAAATTATTACTGTCACATATAATGATATAAGACCAGTGATCATTTAGAATAAGATCATATAAACAAGGTGTCTCAGAACCAAGTCATACTTGATAGTATAAACAATGTGAACAACGTTTATTCATGAAACTGATAGCATATTATCCAAAAGTATATAAACATAGACATGATACAATCATCTTACATGACTGCCTCTAAGGCTTCTCACTAACAAAAATTAGTACAATTGCGTACGTAGCTAACAAACCAAATGCTACGGCATTAAAATCATTGGAATCAGCATTCAGCACTGATGTAAAATTACAGGATGATGTAAATCTCATATGACTAGTTTTACCATACCAGGCGGCGCAACTACTAAGCCAACGTGGTTGGTGAAGATGGCATAATTGGGAAGGGGACGTGCAACTAGGGATGGGCGCAGTCAGCGAGGGCAGTGCGCTAGGGTTCAGGTGACCCGGCAGAGGAGGGGCACGGTCTAGGAAGGCACCGCGGTTGGGGAGGCGGTGTAGATGGGGAAGGTAGTGTGCTAGGGTTGAGGCAATAGCGCCAGGGTTCAGGTGATCTGTAGAGGCAGATAGGCGCACGGGCGTGGATTGGGAGGCAACGCCGCCGGTGGGATCAGAGGCGTTCAAGTAGGAGCTGAGGTCGAGCCAAGGAGAGGGTGAGCATAGCGGAAAATTAGGGAGCGAAGTTGTTGGCTCTAGGATCGAACGGCAAAACACCCGAGCATGATGGGCCATTAGACAAGGATTGGTCTAATGGGCATTGGACCCTCCCTGCCCCACGGTATGAATTGTTTGAAATATATTTATTTTTATTCAAAACTACACTTCTATAATGCGACTTTAAAGTGTGATGAAATAGGCTGTCAAGTCGCCAAGAAGGCGATAAACGATAAACAATCAAGCAACCACGCTATGGGGTTGTCGCAAGATTGCCGCAGAAGGCGACAACCCATATCGCACTGCAACAATGTGATAATTCCCGCATTAGGGCTAACTAATGGAGTAGCCAACGGAGCCGTTTGCCGCCGTCAGCACTTATCGCACTGCAGCAGTGCGACATGTCCTAACACTGTACTGCCATTTGAACCGGGTGCCAAACGAAGAGAAGAGGGGAGAAAGAAGAAGAAGATTGTGGAAGGTATGTTTTGTTGTCGTTTTGGTTTTGATTTTGTTGCAAAATAATGCGGATATGGTAGGTTAGCCACATCAAACAACGACCTCAGGGTGTATCGTCTCAGCCTGCAAGAGTACGTGTCATATGCTGCTAGCACATGCAATGGTTTATTGAAATCTTTGGTACAGTCGCCAGGAGCTTACCCGAAATTGATACAACCACATCTTCTCTGGGCCGTGCGCCTGTCTCGTATCGTGTGGCTGGTATGGTCCACTGCTGGGCAGTCTCTCAATCCCGGTGAACCAAGCCTCTAGGTGAGCGCGCCATGCCTGCGGCGTGTGCCTTGGTACAACTGCCGTCCCGACACAGGAGAGTCCCAGTAGGTAGGACACGTCCTGGAGATTAGGGGCCATCTCCCCGCACGGGAGATGGAACGTGTGTGTCTCCGGCTTTCAGCGGTCCACGAGTGCCGTTAGCAAGGAGTAGTCATACTGGAACCGCGGGTGCGAGTGTCGAGCACCTGGCTTCGTGGTGAGCTCAACCAACCTGCACATAGGCAGCAGTCCTGCCTCGCGCAACCTGCACAAAGCATACTCCTCTAACGAATAGTGACAAGTAGCACGGTGGTTAAGCCATAACAAGAAGGTTCTAGTTACGTACCGTGGTATCCACCAGTCGTCGATGGTGAGCAACTTGGCAAGATCGACCGAGGTATAGCATAAGCTATGCTACGCCTACGTATAGTATAGTACTTATATATATAAATATAAAATACATGCTATTTTTTTGGAATATCTAAAAAACTTTAACCTACAACAAGTAGCTAACATCATATACCAAAACACATGGCAATCATACCAGGTTTAATGATTAACAATGTACATGCTAATCTACAAGCAAACAAAAAATTACCTCGTGGTGAAGCTAATCTTCAGCTTGCTCTTCTTCTTCCTTCTCCTCCTCCTCCCTCAAGCTTGCGCCGGCTCTCCTCTCCTCTCCTTTCCTCCTTCTCTCTTCTCACTAGAGGCGGCGCTCTCTTCTCTTCTCTCCCTCCGGCGACCGGGCACTCTTCTCTCAGCTTCTCTCTCTCTGCCTATGATGCTCACAGGAGGCATGTCGGGGAAAAAGCTGCGGGCCGTAGTGCGACAACCCTTATCGCATTGCCGCAGTGCGATAAGTGCCAACGGCACGAAACGGATTTGCGTAACGGACTTGGGTAATCACGGCCGCTGAGTCCTAATGCTGGAGTTATCGCACTGCTGTAGTGCGATATGTGTTGTCGCAACCCTGCCAGCGTGGCTGCACGGCCATTTATCGCACTGCGGCAGTGTGACGAGCGTCTATTTGTGTCATATTTTAAAGTTATAGTATAAAAGTGTCATTTTCAATTTAAATAAATATATTCCAAAAAAAATTTCCTGCACCATGTACCGGTACTTTACGTTTGCCTGGCCCCACATGTTCTTGGATCAAATGGTCTGCAGGTACACACAAGCATACGCATACGCATGAATACAAAACAATTAAGGCCATTGCTCAACCAAAACGCAAAACAGCGACATATCTATCGATCCATCTAGAGCGCGCAAAATTTGACACATACGCATGAATTCGATTTGATTGTTCCTTTAGTCCATGTTATTCTCAGCTCGGCTACCACTAGCACCATAAAGGCATCTTCAGCTAAAGTTCTAAAATCGGATCTCTATACACCCTTTTCAAATCACTATTTGCTTTCTATATTTTCATTCTCTTCAACAGAGCCTTTATTCAGAAAAACTATAGAGCTTGATATTGAGAGTCTCCAAATTTAGAGGTTGAGAGCATCTCTAGCAGATGCTCTAAAATCGGATCTCTATACACCCTCTCTAAATCACTATTTATTCTCTATATTTTCATTCTCTCCAGCAGAACCTCTATCCAGAGAAAGTATAGAGATTGATATAGAGAGTCTCCAAATTTAGAGATATGAGAGAGAAAAACTCTAAATTTAGATACTGAGATAAAGACTCAGCTGGAGGACGAGAGACTCTAAGGCCCTGTTTCTTTCGGCGTTTACCGGCGGTCGGCGTTTTACTACAGTATCCCTTGATAATTTTATATGATTTGTTTTGTGTTATAATTTCCAAAAAAAATTTCGAGGCTTTGATTAGTTCTCCTCAAAGATTCTTAAAAAATTTTAATTATTTTTTTAAGCTCATTAAACTTTTATAGGTGTATAGACCGTCAACCGCCAGCCATCAGTTTTCGCTGAAAGAAACCTGTCTAAATATAGAGAAGATTCGCCGAAGATACTCTAAGATGACGTGACCGTCCTCTCTCAAGTCTCGAGCAGGAGCTAGCTAGCTATATAAATAGTGTGATTTGAGCTGGATAGCTCAAGGAGCAGCAGTAGCAGTCGTCCTTAGCTAGGTAGCTCTTGAAGGCATGTTTTTCCCTTCGAGCCCCATGGATATTTCTTCGTTTTACCAGCAGCTTCAGCTCAGCCCTCCAGCAGCTTCTTCCCCCAAACACCCGGACGACCCGGCCTTGTGCGGCTACTACCCTTCCCCTGCCCCTCTCGCCACCGACGATGGCTTCGGCCGCCACATCCTCGATCTCGAAGCGCACTCGCACGCCGCCGCCGCCATGATGGAGACGGACAACCCTTCGCCGGCAGCTCCTGCGCGCCCTCCGAAGATGGACGACGGCGCTGAGAGGGCACTGACGAGGAGAGACCGGCACAGCAAGATATGCACCGCCGGAGGGATGAGGGACCGGCGGATGCGGCTGTCCCTGGACGTGGCCCGCCGTTTCTTCGCCCTCCAGGACAAGCTCGGCTTCGACAAGGCCAGCAAGACGGTGCAATGGCTCCTAGACATGTCCACGGCTGGCATCGAGGACCTCATGATGTCCGAGGACGGCCTCTCCGGCGCCGCCGCCGCCGAGCAGCAGATCGTCGTGGACTTCTCCGGCTCTGCTTCTGCCGCTGCTACGAAGAAGAAGAGGCCGGCCAAGGCCAAGGCGCTCATAAAAGGAGCAGCAGCCTCAGCTTCGAGGAAGAGCAATGCCTCGTCAATCACCACCATCGACAAGGAGTCGAGGGCGCGGGCGCGGGAGAGGGCGAGGGCGAGGACCAAGGAGAGGAACCGCCTCCGGTGGGCGGTGCTCGCCTCCTCCATCTCCGTCGACGAAGCTCCTCCGAGCTCGAGCCATCCTAGCACGGCCATGGCAACGCAAATGGAGGCCGCCACCGGTGGGGCTCCATCCTTGGAGCACCGCATTAGCAGCTACTCCTCCCGCCAAGACCAATGGGAGCTCAGCGGCGTCGTCTTCGCCAGAGGATGCACTACTCTTCCACTCATCCAATGATATTGATGGCCACGGTACTAGTACCACTTCCACTGCTTGCTGCTCCTGTTCCTCTTGCTGCTCTTTCTAATTAATTGTGTGTTTCCATTTGCTTAATTTTCTCCTCCTTTTAATTGGGACACCGTACATGATGATCTTGACCAGCGAGCACACATGATGTGCATGTAATTCTATGGATAGTGTGCTGTTTAATTTCCCATCGACTGCTGCTAGCTAGTTTGAGTTCAATCAACTTGTAATTAACTGTACATAATAACTTCAACCTGTTTTTTTAGATAATGGAGAAATTCCGTGGTCTGTACATATGAAATATATGGCCAATACATAAAATTCACCAACATACAAAATGTTGTCCTCAAACTAACTAGAATCCATCAATCCTATTATAAAATCTCCAGCCATATTCAAAGAAGAACATCATGTCGACAACTTCAAACGCTACCTGGTCGATATCATCTCTCTCATCCTCCTTTTGCAATAATGTCCAATGGCGCATCCAGTATACTCCCTTGAAGATAACCTGAAAAAAAGAGATATTTTTGTTCTTTTAAAAACAAAATTATTTCGACAAATTCACAGCCCACGATACAACTGCTATACCCGCTAAAATTCTTTTCTTAAGCCTCAATCCCAGATTAGAAAATCAATTTCCAACTATATGAGATATTTCTAGGACGGTTTAAACCTATAGCTATTTGGATTAAACGCCAGCCAAACAGATCTAGCCAAATGGCAATAAAAAAAAGATGATGAATTAACTAATTTTTATTACAAAAGCTGCATTTGGACTACCTTTCCAATTGTGTTTTATGAGGTTGTCCTTAATTAGTCAAAATTACACCTCTCCCAAGGTACCAGAGGAAATATTTAATTTTTAGAGGAAGACGTAGCTTCCAAAATAACTTATTAGAATAGATAACATCCTTACACACTAATCTTTGATACATATGGAGTGAACCAAGAATTGCCCATTCTTATTAAGTTTCCAAATAACTTTGACTAGCTCTTTGCATGGTTGGATATCTTCTAGCCTGGCCACCAGGCTGTGCCAAGTTAATTAGTTTAATTTGCCCAATCAAAGCTCTACCAAAGGACATTTGGAAGGGGCCTGGAATTTATAACTTCTGCTGCCATGTCGTATTTTTTCCTCACAATGGAAAATAATTTCAACGTGTGTATAATAAGATTCAAGATATGAAATATTAACAGTTGTGCTTAGCTTAAACAAGGTGAGTGAGATCATTCATATGCTAATTGAAGTAATTAAGGTGAAAAATATTATATACAGGTAATCAGATCAAGCTGAGGGGATCTTGTCCTTCCAAGGCACCTTTAGTTGTTATATGGTTGATGGGTATTAATATAACATTAACATTAAGGTTTCTATGATGCATTGACTTTTCTTAGTCTCGATTTCTTCTGCAATGTAAACTACAAGTAATGGCTCGATAAACTCAAACAAACAAACAAAATAAATAGTAGCTTCATATTACTACTAACATTCATCAAAGTGGACGATTTCCGGATCTTACTTTTCTTTTGTCTCTCTTGATTCTTAACCTCATGAATATTAATTTCAGCAGCAAAATTAGCATTATTATTAACCATGGAACTCACAAATTAGAACGGTATTCTCAAACTACAAAAGATCGGAAGTATTCTATTTGTATCACATATATGGTACTATCACCGCCTCAATTTGCGTCGCAAAAATGATAATCAACCTAAACCAAAACTGCTACTGCAACCATATCATCAGGGAATTTGGTTCCATCCCACAATAAGCACCAATTAATTGTACAGCATGCACCTTCATTATTTTTTTCTTGCCCTTTTGATATTTTTTTAAAATTATGGGAACAAGTATATTTCATACCATTGTTGGATATATAGTTACGTTTGCATTACTAGATAAAGGTTTTGAGTTGACTATTTGTGTTGACATGCATCCACATGCACATATATCATATCACGCCCCATGTACAGGCTATATATAAGAACTAGTCCGGTTCACATAATAGTATACTCCATGCATTCATATACATTCTTGCTATAGTTGCTACGTACTATGCAAGAAGAACTTCATTGTCATCCCATTAATGATCGTGTACGTACTAGAGCAGATCGATCTAGCCGACAAAAGTACCAACGACCGGCGACAATTAGTCACATTTGAAGTTAGCCTGTTGTTGCAACTCAGTTTGTCCACATGCACTAATAACAGGCAACTCTCTTTGGTTTGTTGTCAACGGCATAAGACGCCTTAATTAAAACTAGCATCAACTCTTAACTTGCTAGTAGATCGCGTACCTTCACAAATATCAGCCGAAAAGTTGACATGCCAGCCCATATTGTCTCAAGAACTGATCATAGATAGCCCATGTCCTTATATTTCTTCTGCGGTCGTCCGAATCTGTATGAAGATTAACATCATTCTGGAGGTACCAGTTTGCATGTGCAAAATGTAATATAAACTAGTAGTAGTAATAAAGGTTAATTTGGTAGAGCTTTTCAATTTTATCTCCATCTCTTTCCAAAGGCATGCATATATGTCTAATCAAATAGTTCGCCGGTGTGTCTAATTAATTCCTGTAGTTAGGGGCATTAATTGATACCATGGGCATAACAGATAAAACTTGCACGTTAAGCGAGCTCACGGAACTGTGTTAAGCACATGGAGCACAAGCAGGCTGCATATAATTAAGGCACTTTTGTATAGGACGTGCAGTATAGTATTGTTCATGTCCATTTTAATTGATTGATATACACAATGTCGAAGCTTCTATGGAAGCTAGTTACCAATTCTGGTCGTCTCCAAAGTTGGTCCTATTTTCTCACCATATTTCACTATTCATATACTATTTATCTCCTATAGATATTCACAACCCTAATTTACTATTCATCTTTCCAACCCTGACCTAATTTTTCTAATTAATCCCTATATTTCTCTCTCATATATTTTACTCTTAACCCTATTTTTAGTATTCACAAATCTATTTCTACAGTAATAGGGCTAGCTGCAGGAAATGTATAAGGCTATCATTGGAGATGCCCATGTAATGTTTGACTAAAGAATTAAGACCATGTGCAAACGTATTTCCCCATTTGGTTCTCTTCCCCCATTTTCTACGTCATATTCTTTCTTACATTTTGCAACATCTCCAACGTAATCCATTCGAAGGAAATGATATAAGGAAATGAGAGATAATCCCTTCTCGAAGGGAATAGAAGAGAGAATCTCTTTCGAAGGAAAACAGTGAATAAAATATGTTGGAGACAGTGGAACCGGAATCTCTTCGTGAAGAGAAAGGGAGAGGTGAAGGGAAACCGTTGAATATGGTCTAACTGAGATATTATCAGAACCGAATTTTTTTTTAATGATGTGTGTATACCATACTATTCCCCACGATTCAAAAATAACGAAAGTTAAATAAAAAGCACACATGTATATCATACTGAGTTCTCATACAAAGTACAGCATCTGTCTCAACAAACCACTTGAGTAAGTGTAAAACATTTCTACCGCTGTATGTTTAATCAAACTAATATACAATTAAGCTAACAAAAATATATATCAAAGTAAGTTAAGAGATTTTCAAGCTTTTTGGAGATGTACTTTTAAGATATCTACAACATTAAATGGCCTAATACAAACTGAACCTATGCTTTAACTGACACTCCGAGAGTTAATTTGTTCAGATTGTGTTTGATTGTGTAATAGTATATATGCACGTACTAATATAATTTAAATGGCCTCATGCAAATTTGTGTTTGCCACCGTCAAACGTGGCCAACGGGCTGGCCGGTTTGTTTTTGATTTGGTTACTATGCGAACCGAGAAAACCAGACTAGCGAGCCAGGGTCCGAGTCTAAGTTTGGTTTGGATATAGAACGGAACGGACCGAGCTGGCCCGATTTATATTTGGCCTAGTTGGTCCCTTTGGTGCTGGTTCGCCCTTTTCGAGGAAAATATTTCAAAAAATTTACAAAAATTAGAGGAATTAAAAATGGCAAAAAACATGAAAATGATTAAAAAATTTCAAGAAATAGGAAAAATATTTAGAATGCACTGAAGAGCTTTATTATTACGGATATAGTACATGCATGGCTGTCTCGTTAAAAACTCAGCCAAGTAAAAACTCAAAGTTAAGAAAACCTTGGCAAAGAAAAAAGAATACAGTCGAAAGCTATATAATAGAAATACAAATGTTTCAAGAGTCTTCTTCATCAAGCTCTAGGCCTTTTCTATACAAATCATTTAGTCCACTTCTAACGTCATGAAAATAATTAGAGTAATCTATGTTAGGAGCAGCACCAAGTTGTGTTAGAACATTAGTTAGTTATGGAAGTTTGGCCTTAGGGTCTAAAAAAAAGCAAAACAATATAAAAATAGAAGTTTTCTTCAATATTTTAGATATTTGGCTTTCATATGGCTAACTGCATCAAATAAAACCGCATCATTTTCAAATATCTTCAAATGATTAGTGATATGATAAATGCATTCGATAATAGAACAAGATGTAGGTTCATGCACAACAGAAGCAGTAAAGTCATAAGCGGTGTGCTATCATAAGTTTGATATTGTGTGTTAATAAAAAACTTCAATAACTTGTCTGTATAGTAATACATGCTGAAGCATAAGATAGGTAGAATTTTCTCTAACGGACATGTCTAAACCAAATATTCTAGGTGTATCTGTGAGACACGACAATAGTTCTTTTATGCAACAATTCTTACATCAGAGTTATTTAAAAATGAGATGGCATCCCAAATAGTTTAAAAGTAAGGTTGCAATCTTTTTAAGCCACTTTTAATAATTAGATTAATAATATGGCTTGCACAATATTAATGTATTAAAAAGAATTAACATATGTAGCTAACAGAGGTGTCAAAATGTTTATAACACTAATATCAGCTGATGCATTTATCAGCATTATTTGAGGTAATAGAAAAAATCTTATCTATTATTTTAAATCCTGAATAATATTCATAATGATATTAACTATATTTTTATCTGTGTGGTTAACATCTATAAGTCATAGGGCAATTATTTTTTCTCTATTTCCCAATTTTTGTTAACATAATGAGCAACAACACTAAAATAATCTTCTCTAGTCCTACTAGCCCAGATGTCTGAGCTTAACGAAATAGAAAATATGCAAGTTTTAAATTGTTCTTTTAATTTCGACTTGTTAGTGCTGTACAATTTTTTGATCTCTAATTGTTGTCTGACGGGAAACCTTAGTAAATCTAGGATTTTAAGCAATTTTAATGTATTCTTGAAAAGCAGGAGATTTACCAAATCCTAGCAGTAAATCTTCGGAAGCAATTAGACGACACAAAGTCTCTCTACCTACTTCAGGATTGTTGTCCTAATTAATTACTGTACTGTTATGGTTGTGGTTCAATTGCTGCTGCCTCATTTGAACGTCTTAACTCTTCTTACACGCTGCGGCATGCCTCTTCAAGTGTCCCATGCTCAAGCGTGTCACCGCCAATAACTCCTATCGATAAATTTTACATGTAGCTGTATACCTCACTTGCCGCCCATTGATAAGTTACTTCAATTTGTCGAAATCCTCCCACACTTCCGACCGGTTCACTCGGGCCCACTTCGATCCGACGATATTAGAGCCTCCAAGCACAAGTTGAATCGAAAGATCCATAAGGTATTTTCCCAGTTTCTTGTATTCCTGTTTTGTCATCTGGATCTGGCACACTATGATAAATCCATCATAGTCCTCCGGTCTTAAACCAAACTAGATAAAATGAAATTCATCGTACGGAGAATTTCCATCGGGCATTTTGAATAGCTACAATTGCAAAAAAAAATTGAACAAATAAATTAGAGAATGAAAAATACAATGAAAAAATATTGATATGATACAATTATACAAGCCTCATGCTCTCGAATCTGGAAATTTGAAATGTTTTATTGCAAAATATTTCAAACTTTGCCCAAATTCGTAAATAACAACTAAATTTTTAGCTCTCAATCTAAAGAAGAGAATGGGGTTGGAGGTGTGGCTGGTTAAAAAACAAACTGGATTTTTATTCTAAATGGTTTTTTATATTCATCCAAACGGTTAAAAAAGGCTATATTTTTAAACCAACCGAGCGAGCTGGACCGGCCTGCTTTGCTCACGTGGCGCAGGCGGCGACTCGGCGCCCGCCGCGTGGCGCAGCAGGCCAGGCATGGATGCTGACGTGGGCGCGTGCGGCGCCCGGGTGGGTGGACACAGACGTTCAAAATTCGAATTTTTACAGTACTCCGGGCCAAACATACCAAACCAGGCCAGCCCGTTTGAATAATAACGAATCAGACCACTACTATAAGAACTGAACCGTGTCGACCCGACGAACTGAGGGTCAGACCCAAACATGGTTCGCCGAATCAAGCCGGATCAACCCGGTTCATTTTGTAATCGGATCAGACGGGGCCGGTCCGATAAATAGTAACAGGGCACCCGGTTCGATTCACATGGTTGGGCTCAGACGGCCAGCTCTGGGCGCTGGCCGCTAAGGTGGCATCGTCTTTCTTGCCGCTCCGCTTCCTTGCGCCGCATTCCTTCGTCTCGCTTCATCAACACAGCCCTGCTTCAGATGCTTCCTCGCGAATCCGCATATTCATCTGTTCTGCACCCATTGCCGCAGCCCAAGGTGGATCCAGTTCTTGCGTCGGCAAGGCATATCGCTGCAGTTCGTGAAGGGATGGATATGAACAAGTGACACAATGGCAAATTAAATCAACAACTGAACGCGAATTGATTTTTTATGGGAAAAAATTGTTTGTAGTATCCAAACTTTAATGAACAGTTGACACAGTGGCAAGCTAAATTAATTATACATAAAAAAATAACGTATACACCAAAGGTAGGAAATGACCATTCTATCCCTAATATATAGGATTATAATACGCTTGTACTATATTACACTGCACTTCTGAAAGAAATCGAAAGCAACCTAAACGGTTATGTCGAGTAGAATAGAGGGTCATATTTATTATAGTAACCTTAAAAGACTCTAAAAAAATGTCCAGAGATCCTAGCATGATCCAATTATATTCAACCATGCCAGGATCAGAACCGAATTTGGGGTTGTACAAGTATAGAATTAGAACAGTGCAATGGAAATATTGATCTAAACTAACTATCTTTATACCTATGTTTTTTTAGATAATAGAATAAATCCCGGTCTCTGCGTGCAAAACGTATATGGTCAATACATGTCATTGTCAAATTAACCACCAAAAAAAGAAAAGAAAAAAGAGGTCAAAGGAGGAACAAATATATTAAAATGATTGCAATATTAGGACAAGCAATTGCTAGCTCACGGAAAATGCATTTCGGTTCTTAAATTGCATTACCAAATTATCATGAGGCACGCAGAATAGAGTGTACAAAAAATATGAGAAATATAGCAATTGAATGGTTACCAAAACAATACGAAATTGGAAATAATGTAGGTAGCTAGAAGGAAGGAAGCTTACGCCAGTGCTTAAGTTTGAAATGCATCAATTCAATAACTAAGCAACTAAGAGCATCACTGGTTGCTTCTCTAAATTTAGATCTCTAAATCTCTTTTAACCACTATTTGTTTTCTATATTTTTATTCTTTTCTGCGGTCTGTGTTCTCAAAAGATATAGAGATAGAAGAGAGAATCTCTACATATAGAGACTTAAAAAGAGAATATTTAAATTTAAAGACTGACATAAAGTGATATAGGGACTGAAATTTTCTAAATATAGAGAAGATTCTTTTTTTAGGCCCCGTTGAAAATGCTACTTCTAGTGCTAGCTAGGTAGGTCACACGTACTGCCGCAGCACGGTCGACATATGGGCTCTGTTTCTTTTGGCGGTTGGCGGTTTTACTGTAGCAAATTTAAAAGTTTTTAAAATTTTTTTAAATAATCAAAAAAATTAATCTATTTTTTTACTGTAGCAACCGCCGGCCGCCGACTGCCGGCGGTTTGGTTTGCAAAAAAGAACGAAGCCATGGATTTCCTGAAGCGATAAGGGTGGAATGAAATTAATAGACGGCTGGAAAGAAATGGAAGAAAGTTGCAGCAAAGCAAAAGGCTAGAGGTAGGAAGAAGTGAAATGTTGAAGGTTTTTTTTTGATAAAGTGAAATGAAGTTTTTTAATAAATAGTGGCTTTCTCTGCAGAGATGCAAGCAAGCTAGCTCGGAGAGAAAAAGAACACAGGATGCTACCTAGGTAGGTCCATCCAGAACCTCTTCTGAGCAATCCCCTGTAGTGGCAGCCTAGTATACTGTACCGCGATCCCAAAAAATCCTTGCTCTGATGACGAGGCAAACGCCAGTGTCACCCTCTAAAACAAAATATTCTCTATATCTAAAACAGAATAACCTCTATATTTAGAGACTTTTGTTCTCTAACAGAGTTTCTATCTTAGTCTTTAAATTTAGAGTTTCCCTTTTCCTGTCTCTAAATTTAGAGGCTCTTTATATCCATCTCTATAATTTTTTGGATAGAGATTCTACTGAAAAGAATAAAAATCTAAAGAGCGTATAGTAATTTAGAGAGAATATATAGGGATCTAATTTTAGAGCATCTCATAAAGAATGGAGAATTGATACCGCTCCTTTCCATCACCAGCGTCACAAAGCAAGACCGCTGACGGGGCCTGCTAGCTGCTAGTGCTAACGATGCATCCTAGATCTTGAGATCAGCTCTAGCGCTGCAGATGCAGTGCATTTACGTTCCAAACAGCAAGAGTATCTCCAATAGTAAGTCAACTGTTAGGTATAAGTAACCTTTAAGTTATTTATAGATAACATTTAGACAAACTTTTCAATAGACTAGTTATAGCATACTCTTAAAATTAAATATGGATCCACATGTAATAGTCTTCATTTGTCTAAAAAAACGTTACACGTATGAGATAACTCTTGTCTCTCTCCTCCTCTTCACTTCTCCATGTAAGCAAAATGTTAAATTAGAAACCTTATATCTAACTATTAAGAGCATCCACACCAGAAACTCTATCCCTATTTTCTCTCTCTTCTACTCTATTTTCTCTCTCCATTACTCTAAAATTTCTTCACACTTTACACTACACCCTAAAAGATTTCTTTCCTTTACCAGAAACTATATCTTTAAAACTCTATTTCTATATTCATATAGGGTTTCTGTTCCAGATGCTCTAAGATGATCTTCTTAAAAACTCTTAGGGGGTAGCCAGCACAGTATCTAGATACTGGCTGAGAAGCAAGAGAAGTAAAGGTCTAGGTGGGCGCACCATCACACTCACAGTCACAGTCACAAGTAGTGGCTGAAGACGAGAGCTAGGCGTGGGTCGCACATATTGTTCTGGGCAGGCGTACGAGTACGACCCTGGCAAGTGGGGCCCACATGTTGGTCTGCAGTCTGACCATGCCCTGCCCTGCCCTTTGCCGTCGCCGCTGCAGCCGGGCGCCATCTGTCGCTCTCCGCTCCAATCTGTGTCTGGGGCCGCACTGCCTTCAGTCAAAAATCTACTAGTGCTAGTCAACGCAGTTTTTTTTTTCTTTGGTAAACTTTTATAGGCAGAAGCCCAGAAAAACTTATAAAGTGCAGCGCAGCAGAGTCTATAAAAATCCACTCCTTGTACCCTTCGAGTCGCTATCCGTTTTATATTTTTATTCTCTCTGTAGCATCTTTATTCACAGAGATATACAGATAAGAACAGAGAATATGTACATCCAAAGAACAAGACATAGGCTCTTTAAATTTAGGAACCGAGGAACGGTAGAGTGATTTGGAAAACGAGAATACTAAAATATTGATAGGATGTATTTGGCTTGGATAATCCTTTTAGGACATATACAAATGTTATCTATAGCTATCATATTGTGTTGTCTTTTGTATGGTACTAGCTACGAAAGTTTGTTTTATACTATAAGGCCATCTCTATCAGTGTGTCCTATTGCTCTAGCCTTATCACTATTTATCTATAATGTTACATAACGCTATTACTATTCATTGTCCCATTCTTCGACCGAACCCATTAGGGCATCTTCAACAGCCATGGCTCAGCCCTATTGCTCTATTCCTGTAGCAAATAGTGATGGGAAGGAAAAAAAGGCAATGGAACAGTGAATAGTGAAAGTAGAGAGTAGAGATAGTATTGAGGCTGCTATTAGGGAGGTGAATAGAGATAGGACAGCTCCATTGGTGAGGTGGCATATAAATAGTGATGGGGCAAAAGAGAATTGGAACAAACTGCTGGAGATGCCCTTAGCAACCCTATTTTGATGCTTCATTTGTTCTCTCTCCTATGATTTATTGTAAACTCTCAACCGACATGACTACCACCATACAGAAGTATAATCCAGGGTTACACGTATTTCCGCGATAGGGTCCTCCTAAGATTGAAATGGTACATACACATAGCCATGACAGTTCACACACATGGACAAATTTAAACCCTACGCGACTAGTCGCTCGCTATCATTATCGATCCTGTTCTTCTTACGCGGCGATGTCATCCTTTTTCATCTTCTCCCCTGCCTCGAATGCTAGCTGATCAAGTCGTTCGGTCACGGCCTCAATGAGTAGGAGCACAGAGTTCAGTGTTGTGGTGGCCTCGAAGGACCCTAAATCGAAGTTGTCTTGCACTATCTTGCGGAGGTCCGACGCTACTTCCTCCATATTTTGCAAAGTTATCGCCATCACTGTTTGCATTTTGTCGCCCGCGGTGCCCATCTACAACCAACAGTATTTGCATTCACTGTCCTTGAAAAACAAGAGACAAAATTTGCTAAAGTTTAAAGAATCTACGACACAAGCATGACCTCTAATTAATTCTTCAATTACACTCACAATGCTATAATTCCAATACGGGCAGCGGATGTCTAAAATTCACACACCACGAGCAATCTGTCATTGCTGTCAGAGTTCAGACAGCTAGAACATGGCATCAATCAATCGATTCAAAGAGCATGAACATTTTCTTACTGAACTCACAGATCAGGCACACTGTACAGTTGAATCATCAATCTCAAACATGTATGCTAAATTCGATCCAACAGGAATAGCAGAATCGGAACCATTAGTCCTGCACAAATATGCTAAATTGAAGTTGCACATATATCATGGTCATCCAAAGAGGGGATCCGGGAAGAGGGGAAGAGGGTTCAGAGTTGCGGCATGGAGGCCGGGTCGGACAGGTCTGGCAAAAGCTCGGGGGAAGGGAGTGACAAAAAGTTGCAGGAAAGAAGGGAGGGCCAACACTTGCAGGCCAGACGGGAATGGGGGGAAGGGCGAAGGAGAGGCGGACGGAGGCGTACCTTAAGTTGCCGACCGAACTGAGGGAGATCGACAAAAACATGGAGTAGAAGGACGACACATGTGAGATCGGACTTGCCGAATCTGGCGATGAAGGCCTCGACTACGACGAATCTGCGGACGACTTGCCCGTGCTTTCCGACGGACCGCCTACTTCTTACCATTCCCACCCATACTCTCTTCTACACCGCGTTGTCACCGTCGGCGCCTGTCGACGAATTGTGTCGGCAATATATTTTATATTGCTATATTTGGTTGAGTGGATGAGGGTGGATGGGACCATCCCATCCAGCTTTTTGGTCTGTTTGGTTTAGGGACAAGAGTGGATGGAACCATCGCAGTACAGGAATATTCCTCTCAGATTCTGGATGGAGAGGTACGCAAAAAAGTCAAGTACCTAGCCATCCAACTTCTCCTCACTCCAAATCCAGCACTCATCCAGCCTACCAAACAAAAAACAGGCTCATCCCATCCACCCAAACCAAACAGTCTGCTCGGATGATCCCATCCCAAAAATACATGGATGGGATGGTCCCATCCACACTTGTCCTCAAACCAAACGCACCCTAAAGCTACGCGAAATATCACAACTCGATGGTGGCACAGGGGACAGGATTTATACAGGTTCAGACCCTCAGAAAGAGGTAATACCCTACTCCTGTGCTCATGGATTTTGTATTGTGGGGTGTTGTATGTTCTCGTCAAGATTGCACGAGAACAGACGATGATGGATTGATTACAATAACCGTATGTTCTCGTTGAGGTGGCACGAGAACAGACAATGATGAAGATGTAGATGTAGAATTTGATGATCCAACTAGGGACCCCTGACCCCCTTTATATAGTGCAAGGAGCCGGGTTACAGATTGGTTTCCTAATCCGTATAAGGAAGATAAAGGATATAACCGAGTCGGCTACGCTTATCTCCACGTATTCGAGTAGAATTAGGATTCTACTCCAAATAGAGCGAATCGGGCCGCGCCGTCCTCTAAGCCTGCCTTCTGGAAGATCCATGCGACTTGGCCCAAGAAGGTGGTGCGTCCAATCGTTTGTCTCCGAATACCCGGGACCTATATTGTCCACAGCGCCGCTTAGCACCATGCTAGGCCTTGCACGACTAGGGCCCCTTCACGGTGGACAAAGTTTTCCTCCTGGGCATGCACAGAAGGAACTGGATGAGGGGCGCCAACATGCACACATGAACACGCTTTCTCGCCATAGGGCCAGAAGAGGCAGCCTCATCCCTGTTCACCACAATGGGGCAGCTGCTGGGCAACATCAGTGCGCCCATCAGATGAACAGTGTTGGAGCAAGATAAATGTGCCCAACCGTAGGAGATGGCCTAATAGTCGACCAAAATTTCTATGTGTTCTTCTCCACAACATCGTATATCTTACGTGAAGATTGAGTCAGTTCATGGTCATGCCAATTTAAGACTAATGGAAATATAAATACACCAATTGAGTACAAGCGCATCCGAGAAAAGTACCTAAAATTAAATTAAACCTAATAAATTTTCTACTCTATATAGCGCGTAGCGCTCTCATCCTGCGCGAGGCCACGTCGCCGGAGATACTCGGACCGTCCGATCAGGCTGCCTGGCCTCCCATCTGCCCGTTCGTCCAACCCCTTCTCACTAGGTAAATTTTGTAGAAAACACCCCGTATTACCCTTTTTCCTATCGAGGTCCCCGTCCTCTCGTGTCCGGGTCCCTGGCTAGTTCTTCCTCGCCTCATGAAATTTGCGTTTACCCCCTCGAAGTTTTCCCACCTCGCATCGCAGTCCTTTTTGCCTTCGTAGGTACACCCGGAGTTCACGCGGAATTACAGCCCCATGCCACTAGATAAATACTGCGATGACCGTCTTCGATCCGCTGCGCCGGAAGCCCCCCCAACCCTAGCGCCCCTCTCCGTCCCCTTCCCACGGCGCCGCAACCCTTTCTTTTCCCACCACGGATCCGCGCTCACAAACGGTGTTGCCCCTGCCCATCTCTCCCCCAACGGCGGCGCTTCTCATCTTCCGCCTTTGCTTTGCGTCTCCTCCACTGGCGCCACCGCTCCACCAGGTGTTCATTCTCCTCCATCACGCTGCCCCCGTCCTGCAGGCCGGTTCGCTCCTTCTTCACGTCTTGGAGCTTAGCCCAGAGCGCCATGGCTAGATCTGGCACCCTCCTGTCTAGATCCAACCTCAGCGTATGCATGTAAGCATCACCCCGTCCTGACCTGCATCCTTCCCCATGCGTCCTTCTTCCTCCTAGCCGTTGTCTTGCCTCCTCACCATCACACCGCCGTTGGTCCTCTCCTTCCCTTTCCTTGGTTCCTCTTTGCCACATACGGCACTGACCTTTCTCTTCTCGCTTTGTTGTGGCTCGGCAGCTCTGTTCCACGATAGCAAGCGCTTCGCGAGGCAACGACTCCACACAGCTCCCATCCCTCAGCCTCTTTATGCTTCCAGCGATTGCACGCATCCACACAAGTCAGCCACGATAATTAGAAAGTTGGTGATGATAATGGAGCCGAATGAGAAATGGAGATGCTGCTACTGCACCTGGACACATTTGTCTACACTTTCTTCATTTATTTTACCAAATCCATAATTACAGAGTGCTTTGTTTTCCTCGATTTGTTGCAGGGCTTTGATTTGTTCTAGATGTATGTACAACAGAGGTACCAAAATTATTTCCATTGCTCCATATAAGGTTTGTCTGATAGCGAAGAACTTTGACTTGCATAGCCTAACTGTTTTTGGTTATACTATATTCACATGCATGGCCAATTACATGGTACATATAACATTCATTTCCACATTTTCATGACATGTCCATGTAAATGTGTTTGTTTTTATGACCTGCTTTTTTTATAGCATCATCGCTATTCAAGTATGTATTTTATATAATGTAGATAACTTATATTCCATTTTATGGAATGCAAAGATCCTAAAACACTTTAAACTCCGTTGTGCCTCCTTCATAAGCACAAAAAAATGTGTTACTTCATATATTAGGAAATATTGTTCATCCGCCACCTTGCCTTGCTCTTGGTAGACCACACAAGTATAGCTTTCTTTGCTTCTCCAGGTTTCGAATCGAGTTCTTTTCCCTTTCCTATGCAGGCCAATGTTGAGCTGCATGAACATTTTGTACATTTCTACATTGTGTAGATGCCATGGACCTATGGCTAGATAGCCTCTACTTCAATCGATGCCAGACCTTATTGTTAGTATTAGGAGTGGTCAACTGTTTGATGGTCTAATACTGAACGAATTCGCCACACAGATCAGTTACTCTTGGGGCTTCCTCTCTTGCGAGATAGGTTGGCAAACTATATCAACTGTTATGTACAGGTCAAATACTATTCAGCCATAAAATGCATGGCTGAAGAAAGGTTTGTACGCATTTTTGTATGGTGGATAAACCTGGTAATGGATAGGATCATTCACACTATATAAAAACTTCCATGATTCTTTACTATTAGCCATCCAATGTGAAATTTTTCGATCGAATTTGAGGCTCTCTTCTTTTATATCCTGTATTTCTATGTTAGTTAAAACATAGATATTGTTATTTATTTTCTGCTTTTAGATAGGGCGTATCTTGATACTGGTCTTTCTCATTGCACCGTTGCGTAACCTGAAAGTGTTTAATGACACTACATGATTTTCATAGATTGGAATGGATCCCTTAGTCTGTCCAAACGATGGTGACATTTTTTTCAGAGCAGGTGCTGTCGTTCTTATACCAATGGAATTGGTCCTCAAAATTGGAGTCAAGATTATAGTTGGGGATTGTCTTCTATGCATCCATGCCGATGTGCCCTGAAGGAGCCCCTACCACGGGATCTGTATAAGATATTTTTCGTTTTCTTAAATTCCTTTAATATTTCTTAAGATACTATAATTGTTAGAAAATTATCTATAATCAATAAAAAATCTGGAATCATCTAGATTTGATTAGTCTTTTGATTTATCCATAGGTTCATATATAATTTCCTTCAAATCAATGGTTTGGTGGGCCATCTAGCCTTGCAATTAGCATGAGACATGGTAATTAATGTGTCACTTCTAATTTCAGCACAATTCAATAGTTTATGAGCAAGACCTTTTAGCTGGAATTTTTCTGTATAACTGTTTCTTTGTTTTGTCAAGTTAGGTTCAACCATTCCAATGTGCATTCATTGTATATTCAAGTGCTCACTTTGCCCCTATTTAAACAAATTGTTGTGTGCTTTCTTAAGAACTTTATTTTTCTTTTGGGCTGTATCTTTTTTATACAATTTAGCTAAATGAAAGGGAGTGTTGTACTAAGAAGATAGTGGACACAAAAATTGTAGGCGATATAGGCTTTTTATTTCAAGCTTTTGTATGTTTTATGTTCTATATTCTTCACATTCTCAAAACTTGAAAAGACAATAGGATTATTATAGCTATAGTGTTTTTCACTCTACGGTTTGGAGCCTTGGATAATGTAACACCTCTTTCTTTACTTAAGTCAATTTGAAACCAAGGGTTATATGCATTCTGGATTAAATTTCAGTTACCTTGGCCCATTAGAAACAACCAATAAGGTCCACAAAAAATAACAACATTGCCACATTCACATGTACGATACAAGTACGGCCCATAGGCAGCAATGAACCGACGCGCCACCGCGCGTTGGCCATGCTAGTCATTTAGGTCCTCCGTAAAAGTTTTTGGGCTAAAAATACTTAACTCCAAAAGTCATTCCTAAAACACTGTTATATCCACATAATTATCTTAATATACTGGTTTCCCTTCCAACTAAAAAAATCAAGTATAGGGTCGTCTAGATGGGTTGCTAGGCGTGTTTGGTTGGGTGGCTCCGGCCTGGCCAGGCTCACGCGAGCCACCCAACTAGCGTTTGGTTGACCGAACGGGCGTGGAAACCTGGCTCCCCTCATGCAAAAATACAGGTGCGGCCGCCCGCTGGAACGCCAATGCGGCCGCTTCATGGCTGAGCCAAGACAAATGAAAAACACACGCAGCACACTATCAACGACTAGCAACATCACTACATCAGTCCAGTTCAATGCATTAACTTTTCATTCTTTGAAAATTTTTTATAAATTCAAACGACATCCAAATTCAATGAAACAAAAAAAAATAGAACTGTAGATTCAGGTGGGTTCTTTTTAGCTTTTCTTATCTACTTATTTGCCTTATCTCTTATCCTACTTATCTCGTGTCTTATTTGACTTATCTCACTTTTTTATTACTTTTGAGTCGGTTTTTTTTAATCTCGTAGACATGTCTATAAGCTCTCTAAACCCCAAAATTGGAGGTCAACCGGCTCTCGAGGCTATCTCAAAAAAGTCTCGAAGTGACGAGATAAGGCAAATAAGTAGATAAGAAAAGCTGAAAAGAACACACCCTCAAGTACAAGGTATTGAAAAAATTTCAGAATTTTTTGAATTTTTATTTTTTGTTTTTGAATTTATTTTTGTTCCAGTATTTTTTAAATTTTTTTATTTTCACTTTTGATTTTATTTTCTTTGTTTTTAATTTTCCTCTTTTGAATTTGTCCATCCCGCTTCCATTCTAGTGCAGCCAACCAAACACCATCTCTGCACAGCCTGTCCAATCTCATACAACCAACCAAACAACATCCCCTTGCATCACCTCACTGCTCTCACTACTGGCTGGTGAGCTCTCTACTGCTCCCACGGTCTGGCTGAGCTCATACAGTAACCAAACAGGCCCTAAATTTGTCAACTCAGTAGGGTCCTAAACTATTTTAAGGTTTTTTTTAGAATATGACTTGTTATTAGAGTTCCTTTTTTCCTAAAAAGAGAGAAACACCCATGTGGACTTCTCATGGAGATGATCGGTATAAATTGGATTACAATATTACCGTGAACATGGGAAAAATGCAATGCACGTTCCAGAAAAGCACATAGACATAAGAGCATCTTTAGCAGTATCTTTAAATTCAGATCTCTATATCCCCTTCTCTAAACCACTATTTGTTTTCTATATTTCCATCATCTTCAGCAGTGTCTCTATCTTTAAAAAGATATAGAGACAGAAGAGAGAATATCTAAATTTAGGGACTGATATAAAGACTCTGCTGGACCGTGGATCTCTAAATATAGAAAATATTCTTCTTTAGAGACCGTGCTGGATATACTCCAAACTAGGAAGGAATGCGCACCTACGGTGCGCTGTCCCTGTTCACGGAATACTAATCAAACTAACATTCCAATACTATTTTCATATTGCGATAATAAATCAACAACCCAAAAATCGACATTCTATGGCTAAGGTTTTCAATAAGTGAAGGCACGTGATGAAGAATGTTTTCTATAGGAAACCATCTGAAACTACATACCAAAAATCAATGTTACCCAGAAAAAAGCTATTTGCTAATGATGGCAAGAAAGCAACCTAGGTCATGCAGGGAATGACAAAAAGAGGAGGGCAAATGTTGTTCTGCATTCTAAGTCCTTTAATAAGTCAATAAGTATCTGATATGTGGGTTATAGTCTGTGTTAGTGTTTGATCTCCTGCTAGCTTTGTAGAGTCAGCATATAAAAGATATAAACATACGGTTGGTGTGTCATTGTTCCTAAACGGCATGCTCAAGAATCAGGATGCAAGTAAGACAGTCAACCAAAAATGAGCAATGACTTTTAGAGTCTGATCACTGACATTTCATCAAGTGGAAGATTAAGCATGGCACCAATATGAGAAGATCCTGTCATTTCTCACTACAATTATGTTATACAAATTGGTTGTTCCAAGAATATCCTAGAATAATGTAACGGAGGTATAACAAATTTGAAAGACGCTGTACAAATCAGTTTTTCTTGTAAGAATACATAATGCAGGTATAACCTAACTAAGATATGCAAGTCTCAGAAATATGAGGAAATTTCTTAGAGGTCACTGCACAGATGTTGTACAAATGGGTTGCTGTAGAAATACATGAGCATACATAATGATGTGCAAACAAACTGAGCTATAAAAATATGCAAAATTTAAAGTGAATGGAACAAAGAGCCATGTTGATCATCCCTAGTTCACATGGAATTGCTGACGAAGATGCAAGGGAAGCACATGCCCTCCAACGATGGTGAATCTTTGTGTCCTCCCTATTAAAAAATAATAAGAATGTCAGCAAATCTAGAAAGAGATTAAGATTACATCGATAACTAAGTAGGGATTTTCATCCTCCAACAGCTTTGTTCATTTGTTTCTTAGTTTTCTTAGGCCCAATTAAAGTTTGTTGCACCAATATAAAACTAAATCTTGAAGGATTATGGTCCTCTGCAATCATAATAATGCAGAAGTAAACCTTGTCAAATTGAAATAGGCACAATCTAAAATGAAAGAGAACATGTGTCGACGATTTGCGTTGGCAATGTATTTTATGGGCAGTGCGAAAGATCACAACTATGATGGTAGCACAGGAGCCGAATTTATACAGGTTCGGGCCCTCAAGGTGAGGTAATACCCTACTCCTGTGCTCGTGGTTTATATGGTGGGATGTCTATTACAATGTATGTTCTCGTCGGGATCGCACGAGAACAGACAATGATCAGATGAGATGTAGATTGGGTGTAATGTGAGATGTTGGATTAAGATGTTCTAACTAGGGACCCCCGACCCCCTTTATATAGTGCAAGGGGTCGGGTTACAGATAGGTTCCCTAATCCGTATAAGGAAGATAAAGATATAACCGGGTTGGTTACGTCTATCTCCATGTATTCGAGTAGGAGACGAGCTCGTTTCCTTATAGACCAAGTCGGGCCGCGCCAGCCTCCAAGCCCGTCTTCTAGAAGATCCGTGTGACTCGGCCCAAAGAGGTGGTACGTCCAATAATATATCTCCGGATACCCGGGGCCCATGTTGTCCACAACAGGGTACTTCAACCATATTATCTCCAAATAGTGAACCACTGGAGGCAGGAAACAAACATAAGTGTAGCATCCCAATTGTCAATATTTTGAAAGTGGCAGTAATCGGCATTGCAATATTGAGACAAAAAGCATATATTGACCATATATCGTGATCTCTTTGAAAGTGGAGCCTAAAATAATATGAAAATTAGGATTTGTGGTGATCATAAACCCTTGGTGCACCCTTTCTTACTTGGTATAGTAGAGTAAACAGAACCAATTAGGTAATAGATAAATGGTATCAATCTGTTAGCTGGTTTCAAGTAAATATTGATGTTTGTGACTATAAGCGGTAGATGAAGGAAGCTCATGTTACATCTTCAAGTCTAGTATAACTGCAAATCACCAACAGTAGAGAGTATATACTTTAGAAAAATAGTGTACAACCTATCAGGAGGAAAACCTCAGGAAGCCAGCAGTAAAACACTAAATTAGTAGAATTTCTTGCTGCCACAAAATTTCTCTATTAGTGGTGCACCCCTGCTCACACCAGACCTACAAAAGCAGTGCCCAAAGCTGGTTGCCATTGTAGCCCTACAGTGGACAGAAACCGAGTCTATTAAGGCAAAATTAAAAGGAAAGGTAGCAGTGCACACCTCCATCAAGCTATGTTAGATTAAACATAGAACAAACATCGGGCGCTGATTTAGTATCCCAAAACAATTCTCCAATTGGCATTTAAAAATTGGAAAACACACATACTGCAGGTTTCTTGATGAAGTGGTCATTGCACATATTAATGCAAAATAGAGGAAGTAAAAAAGGAACTCATCACCGAGGACATAAAAGCTATAGTGACCTGCATGTTCATGCCATCATCAACAATCCAGAGGCAAACATACACTAAAGCTATACTTACCACACCATGACAGCAATCATAACTGTGCATGAAATGTGGTGCAGGGAAAGTTCAGTCGGAGGGAGGCCATGGCTAAACAAAACAATAGTGGTATATGCATGAGGAGCATGGTAAGCAGCTGAAGGGAATTTTTACATATTGAACAAAATATACGACAAAAAACTGGATAAAGTAAATAGATAGCTATGAAAATCCATATGTAGAAGCTATGCTGTCCAGGGCTAATCCATTTAGTATCTGTCGATGATTTGCGTCGGCAATGTATTTTATGGGGCAGTGCGAAAGATCACAACTACGATGGTAGCACAGGGAGCCGAATTTATACAGGTTTGGGCCCTCAAGGTGAGGTAATACCCTACTCCTGTGCTCGTGGATTGTATTATGGTGGATCTCAAGGACAATGAGATGTCAGATGGCTAGATAATTGGATGCTCTAGCTAGGGACCTCTGACCACCTTTATATAGTGCAAGGGGTCGGGTTACAGATAGGTTCCCTAATCCGTATAAGGAAGATAAAGATATAACCGGGTTGGTTACGTCTATCTCCATGTATTCAAGTAGGAGACGAGTTCGTTTCCTTGTAGATCAAGTCGGGCCGCGCCAGTCTCCAAGCCCGTCTTTTGGAAGATCCGTGTGACTCGGCCCAAAGAGGTGGTACGTCCAATAATATATCTCCGGATACCCGGGGCCCATGTTGTCCACAGTAGCCCCCAAGTGCTTCGTGACTAGGTTGTCTTGATTCCGGGTTTAGCTTGCAGTCCTTCAAATGCAGCCCGAGTGATGTCACTCTTCGTTTGACTGATGAAGTTCCACTTCGCCAAGTAACCTGCTGATCAAACAACACTGTTGTAAAGGACTTAAGAAAAATCTCAAGTCTTAAAAGATGTCTGGTACCTAGCCCGACAGATCGGTATGCTGGCTATTGGCCCCACGAGGAGGCATACCAAAAAAAGGTGGATGTTGCTGAGTGATCAGTGTCACCCTGCGTTATCCTCCCTGTTATGAATTATGGCATTCGAGTCTGACGGGTAGAACCTGACATTCGGTCCAGCAGGGGACATGCCACAACCCGCGTAGGGCGTTCAGGCGTCCTGACCCGACTAACGCAGAGTCAAGCTAATGATTCTCGGAAGAATACGCCCGCCTCCAAGTTGAGGTCCTCCAAGTGGTGCTCGTCTTGATGACAAACGATCCGGAGATGTGCCACTGAGACCCAACTGGAGAAGTAGCCTTTGATGTTCGCTCTGACTGAAGCCAAACCGACTTATGTCCCCAAAGGGCACATCAAGGCTAGGTTAATTACCCGGGAGACGCCCAGCCCTCAAGAAATTGACGACTGGCATAAGGCCCAACCGGGGGCGCGCCCTTTTTTCTAACTAGGTTTGATCTAAGCGGCACCTGTACACGAGTTATGCCGTGTACAGCTTACAGCCCACATGGGCGTGCTATCTGGAACCTAAGTTTGGGCCCGAATATTGCAGCAACGAACCCAGGGCTTCGTTTTTTTTCCCGCCCAGCGCGGAGACGAAACGTCGCCCGTGTTCTTTTAATAAGTGTGCGCCATACTCCCACCGCTACGGGGCATCCCTAGCACCGCCTACCGGGATGCCAACCGTCACTTTGATTGTTGCGCCATGTTCCCAGAGACATCCGCGTCAAATCTCGGAAACTGCTCTCATCGGGGTGCCCCAATGCCATTACTTCTCGGAATCGGTTCGACTTCCCAATTCCGGCTATAAAAAAAGGCCGGAGCGGTGGCCGCTTCTCATCCAGACTTCTTCCCTCCGTCCCTCCTCCTCCGCGTGCTCCCATGGAAGGCGTAGAGTTGGCAGAGCTTTGGGCGCAGTTCGACCTCGCGCTCGCCGAGGTTGCTGAGGAAGAAGCCCGCGCCCGCGACGTTGCGACCGTCGCGGTTTTGATCGAGGTCGTCCCGGCCCTCACCGAGGTGGCCGACGAGATCGTCGAGGCACTGGTCGGTGGTCGTGTCCACGACGCCACCAGCGCCGCGGTTCTGATTGAAGTCGCCCCAGCTCTTGGCGAAATGGCCGGGGTGATCGTCGACCTCGCTCGCCGCCATCCCCTGTAATTGGCCTGTAGGCCATCTAGGCTTAGACTCCCTCTAGATGTAGGAACTCGATGTGACTTACCAATGCACATGATTTTCTTTTCAATATAATATATGCTAATCGTCCTTTCTTAATCCGAGTCATGCATTTTGCCTGAGCAAGTTAGTTTCCTTTTACTAAGCACTCTTCCCAGCGCATCACATTCCTTAGCGTTAGGAGTTGGCGTGGAGTTTTGTCTCCAAGGACGCAATCGGAAAGTATGAGTGTTGCTAGGAGACAAGAGTTTCGTTACTCGGAACAAATAACACTTAGGCTTAACATGAACTTGAATATCAAAAAGACAATTAGGTGCAGACTGCACCTAATTAGGTGTAGCCCCCGACTTACTGGCTAGTCGGGATCCGACTAGGGAGCAAGTCAATTTATCCTCACTAAGAGAAGGGGTGCGCGATTGCGCACCTAATTAGGTGTAGCCTCCGACTTACTGGCTAGTCGGGATCCGACTAGGGAGCAAGTCAGGTGAAGTTTTAGATAAAAGAGATTAGGTGCGCGATTGCGCACCTAATTAGGTGTAGCCCCCGACTCACTACTTAATTGAAACACAAATAAGTAGCAAGTCAGAAGCTGAATTGCATGAATGTAAAGACAATGTGAACAAAAACTTATCTTTATTTATCTGTAAATATGTGTACAACGGTCATCAGGTATAGAACCGACATAATTGTTCGATGTTCCATGAGTTGTCCAAGAGAGCGCCGTCTTCACGCCTCAGTCGGTAAGCCCCCAGGCGTATCACCGAGTCAATAATGTACGGGCCTTCTCATCGTGGAGAGAGTTTATGGCCACTCGATTGATTGACTCGAAGGACCAGATCTCCAACTGAGAAGGCGCGGTCCCGAACATTACTATCATGGTAATGACGCAGACCCTGGAGGTACTTGGCCGACTGAATTGTTGCAGCGTCTCGAGCTTCCTCCAATCGGTCGAGTTCATCGATCCGACTGGCCTCTGACTCGTCCTCATTGAACCTTTGAACTTGTGGCGACCCGAACTGTAGCTCCGTTGGAAGGACCGCCTCGAACAGATACGAGGAAGAAGGAGATCGCCCGTAGCTCGGCTAGGGCTTGTACGGAGCCCCCAGAGTACGGCAGGCAATTCCTTCATCCATTTGGCTGGGTATGGGTTGAGCCGATCGAAGATTCGCGCCCTGACGCCTTGTAGAAGCATGCCGTTTGCACTCTCGACCTGCCCATTGCTCCGTGGGTGTGCCACTGAAGCAAAGCAAATCTTTATGCCCACATCTTCACACCAGCTTTGAAACTCATCACTTCTGAACTGAGTGCCGTTATCCATGATGATCTGAGATGGCACGCCAAACCGACCGATGATCTCCTGAAAGAACTCGGTGGCTTTGACCGCCGTAATCTTGGTCACAGGCTTGCCTTCAATCCATTTAGTGAACTTGTCAATGGCAATGAATATGTGTTCAAAACCACCTGGGGCCTTCTTGAAGGGTCCGACGATGTCAAGCCCCTAGACTGCAAACGGCCAAGTGATGGGGATCGTCTGGAGTTCCTGGGCCGGAACATGGATCTGCCGAGCGAAGAATTGACAACCCTCGCACTTATAGACGATCTCCTTTGAATCGGAGACCGCGGTTGGCCAGTAAAATCCTTGTCGAAAGGCTTTTCCGACCAACGTAGCCGACGTGGCGTGATGGCCGCACATGCCCGAGTGAATTTCGTGCAACAGGGCGCGTCCTTCGGACTCAGGTATGCACTTTTGAAGTATGCCGGAGACGCTTCGGCGGTACAGAATTCCTTTATGGACCACGTATGCACGACTCCAACAGCCCCCCGATCGCCGGGAAGATTTTCTTCTTGTAGGTACTCCAAGTATGGCTGCATCCAATCCGAGTCGAGGGCAAGAACCTCTGACTCGGGTTGTTGTTCCTCCGGTTGGGGTAGTTGCTCGTGCGGTGTGATGGAGGGGGCGTGAAGCTCATGGACGAAGACTCCAGCCGGGACTGGCGCCCGACTAGAACCCATGTTTTCAAGCTCATCGGCCATCTCGTTGTCTCGCCGTAGGATGTGTATAAGCTCCAACCCATCGAACTTGTCTTCCAACTTTCTGACCTCCTGACAGTAGGCGGTCATGTTGTCATTGACGCAAGTCCAATCCTTCTGCACTTGGCTAACCACAAGCTGGGAATCTCCTCGAACCACCAATCGCCGGATGCCGAGCGATATGGCAATACGGAGGCCATGGATGAGCGCCTCGTACTCGGCTACGTTGTTTGAAGCCGAAAAATGAATCTGGAGGACGTACTTGAGTCGTTCGCCTCCAGGCGATATAAGAACGATGCCAGCCCCCGCGCCCTGTCGCCGGAGAGAGCCGTCGATGTACATATTCCAATACTCGGCCTCTTCGACGGCAGGGGGAGCCTGCATCCCCGTCCACTCGGCGATGAAGTCAGCGAGAGTTTGCGACTTTATGGCGCTGCGTGGCTTGAACGAGAGCTCGAAAGCCCCATGTTCCACCAACCACTTACCTATCCTCCCAGTGGCTTCCCGATTATGGAGAATTTCTCCAATAGGGAAAGAAGTGACCACCGAAATTAGATGTTCTCAAAAATAGTGCTTCAGCTTCCATGAAGCGATCAGGACCGCATACAGAAGCTTCTGCACTATGGATAGCGTACCTTGGACTCGCCCAATACTTCACTGACGAAGTAGACCGGCCGTTGAGCCTTGTAGACGCGTCCTTGTTCTTCACGCTCCACTACCACTGCGGCACTCACTACATGAGTGGTGGCCGCAATGTATAGCAGGAGCGGTTCCTGTGGCATAGGAGATGCCAAGACAGGCGGCGAGGTGAGGAATGATTTGAGATCCTCAAAAGCCTTCTGTGCCTCAGGTGTCCAGGCAAACTTGTCTTGTTACTTCTTCAATAGCTTGAAGAAGGGCGACCCACGCTCGCCGAGTCACGAGATGAATCAACCGAGTACAACCATGCACCCATTTAGATGCTGGACGTCCCTTTGGCACGTTGGGGGAGCCATCTCCATGATAGCTTTGATCTTTTCCGGGTTAGCTTCAATTTCGCGGTGCGATACCACGAAACCGAGGAGCATTCCCGAAGGGACCCCGAAGACACACTTCTCCGGGTTCAACTTCATGTTGTATGCCGACAGGCTCTCGAATGTCTCCGATAGGTCAGTGACCAAGTCGGAGGTTACCCGAGACTTGACGACAACGTCATCAACGTATGCCTCCACGTTGTGCCCAAGCTGGCTGTGGAAACATCGTTAAATGCAACGCTGGTATGTTGCTCCGGCGTTCTTCAGCCCGAAGGGCATAGTGACATAGTACAAAGCCCCGAACGGAGTGATGAACGAAGTCTTGATACAATCTTCTTCCTTTAAGCTGATCTGGTGATAGCCTGAGTAGGCATCCAGAAAGCTCAAAAGCTCACAACCGGCAGTGGAATCAACCACCTGGTCGATGCGAGGAAGTCCGAACGGATCCTTGGACATGCTTTATTTAAGTCGGTGTAATCGACACAAATGCGCCAAGTACCGTTCTTCTTTTGTACAAGTACCGGATTTGCCAACCAATCGGGGTGGAGCAACTCCCTTATAAAGCCGGCTACTAAAAGTTTGGTGATCTCCGTCTTGATGGCTTCCTTCCGATCTTGTGCGAACGACGCAGCCGCTGCTTGATTGGGACACCAGGCATGTCGTGTACATTCAAAGAGTGCTCGATCACCTCCCTTGGGACACCAGGCATGTCAGACGGCTTCCAAGCGAAGATGCCTCGATTCGCTTGGAGGAAGGTGGCGAGCGCCTCTTCCTATTTCGGATCGAGCCCGTCCCGATTAAGGCCGTTTGGCGAATCGGACGGGTCGAGCGAATACGCTGACATCTTCATCGCTTGATGCCCGACTTAGATGGCTTGCTTGGCGGTTCGCCTCGCCACGGAGAGTGGTGGCGCTGCGGATCTTGTCCCTTCGGCGCCGCTTGGTTGATCGGGCGAAGTCATAGTTTTCCCGATCAAGGAGATAAGAAAACTTGACGTTTCCGCGGACCGTGATTACGCCCCACGGACCTGGCATCTTCATGAGTAAGTAGGTGTAGTGTGGGACGGCAATGAGTTTGCCCAAGCCTGGCCTTCCCAAGATTACGTGATACGCAGTCTCGAAATCGGCCATCTCGAAGCTGAGGTTTTTCGTCCGGAAGTTGTCCCGAGTGCCAAAAGTGACCGGAAGAGTGACTCTCCCAATCGGCACTGAGGAGGTTCCCGGGATTATGCCGTGAAACGGCGCGTCGGTCTTCTGAAGCGCCGACTTTGAAATCCCCATCTTGTTGAACGTCTTGGCGAAAAGGATGTTTAATCCGCTTCCGCCGTCAACCAAGACTTTACGAAGACGGACACCCCATACCACGGGATCCAGGATGAGTGGATATCTTCCCGGACAAGGGATGTTGTCAGGGTGGTCCGAGCGATCAAACTTGACCGGAACTTCGGACCATCGAAGGTATTCGGGGGTCACCGAAGCAACTGCGTTAACTTCCCGAGTAGTAAGCTTCTGCTTACGTTTGGACTAGTATGCATCCGATCCCCCGAATATGTAATTGAGCTCACGCTCAGCTTCTGGGTAAGCGTTACCCTGAGGAGGGTCACGCTTGTCGTCTCGCTTGGCGTCCTTTGGAGCATCTTTGTGTTGTTCCTCAGCGAACCTCTTGAAGACGTTGCAATTCTTCGCCGTGTGCTTCGCATTTGTATGGAAAGGACATGGTGCCTTCATTACCTTGTTGTAGTCAACGGGTCGAGGCGGCTTTTGCCAACCATGGTCCGCGACTGCCACCAACTCCTCACCCTTGCGCTTCTTGTCCTTCTTGGAGGATGATTCGGGCTTGTCCTTCTTGCCCTCGTTCTTGCTCAGGTGATCCTCTTGACGCTCAGCGAGAGCGTCTGAGGCGGTGGCATATCGATCCGCCAGGGTGAACATCTCCTTGACGGTGGTCGGGGGCTTCCGAGACATTTTCTTGATTAGGTCGGGGTCGCGAACTCTCTTCTGGAAGGCCGCGACGACGACCGCCTCCAAAATCTCCCGGATTGTGTTCTTCTTCTTGGTGAAACGCCGAATGAAATCCCTTAGTGACTCATCCTTTTTCTGATGAATTTGATAAAGGTCCCATTGGGTTCCAGGCTTCTCGTAAGTGCCCTGGAAATTGGCGATGAATTGGTCGCAAAGCTCTCCCCAGGAACCGATCGAGTTCTCTGGAAGGCCTGCGAGCCAACCCTGAGCTGGAGAAGTTAATATGACGGGCAGATAGTTTGCCATCACATCGTATCCTCCGTCCGCGGCCTTGATTGCCAAAGAGTAAATCTGCAACCAAGCCTCTAGGTCCCGCTCCCCGTCAAATTTCACTATTCCCTTAGGGTTGAACCCTTCGGGCCAGTTTACCTGACGAAGTCGAGGTGTGAACGCCTTGATCCCGTCAATCAATCCGTCCCCAGGAGGAGGAAACTGGCGGGGAAGGATCCGGCGTGGCGGAGTGCGGCGCCGGTCTTGTTCTTGCTCCCTCCGCTGGGCTTCGATGTCGTGGCGGAGGTCACGACTTGTACTTCGGCGAGCGTCTTGCCCGCCGACTGGACCAAGTACTACTCGTGGCAGTCTGGCTTTTAGCCGAGTCTGCCTATTGGTCCCGAGTACCCTGGATTGCTGCTGCCGTCACCATGGCTTTGATCTAATCCATGATCGGCTGTTTTCTCCAAGCAAAGGTCCAACATTGTCCAGGAGGGTCCTACATGCGAGGATGTTCTGCTGGGGCGTACGAAAGACGGAGTGGTCTCCCATACGGACTTGAAGCAGTTCCTCCCGGACTTCTCGTGCGCGACCGCGCAATTTGTCGCACAGATCTTCTCCGCCTCCCTGATTGTGTTCGGCTCCCACCTCGTCCACGGGACGCCGAGTCGATCCGGAGGCTTGTCCATCCAGCACATAGATACCGCGACAGTCGGGGAAGCCGTTGACGCTCTCCTCCGACTCGGACTCCGAGTAAGAGAGGCTCAATTGGTCCCGATTCGTTGGTTCGTCGATGGGAGTGATTATGACTCCCACTTCTTGTGCCGGATCTTTGGTCAGAAGAGTGTCCGACTGAGATTCGGCAAAACGAATCTGCTGAAATCTTGCAGCCGAATTGACCATTCCGAATGGCATGTCCACTCGGGAAGTTGACCTGGTTAGAGTTATCCCTGAGCCCAGACTCAGAAAACTCGTCCCAGTTTGTGTTTGACGTGTTCCGCTCCTTAGCCCAGATTGAAAAAGCTGGCGTGTTATCTCATGGAAAACAGTGGCCGAGTTTTCTAATCCGAACAGGGTGAACCACGATTGAGGGATTGTGATTCCCGACTGGATCTAAGCGCGGTCCAGACTAGGAACAAGGTCGCCACTTGGTTCTTTATCAGCAGAAGGAGCTGGTAAAGCAAGAGGCAGTAAATCCCGACCGAAACCCAAGGGGAGTCCTGCGGTAGGCCAGTCGAAATTGTCATCATCAGATTGGATCTCTTCCGGATCGGAATCTAGGGAAGAGATCCTGAGGCGGTGTGGCTTGGCCGGAATCGCGTATCACTTCCCCCGGTAGTGCGTGGACCGAACGAGGTTCAGCTCACACATTCGTAATTCCCCGAAGTCACTGGCGATGAAGCCAAGATCTCCGAAGATGAAGCCTTGGCCGGGGGCGTAGGTGAAGACGAACCCGCCGATCGAAGCCATCGAAGTTGATGAAGTTGATTGTGACGCAAGCCCCTACTTGGCGGGCCAACTGTCGACGATTTGCGTCGGCAATGTATTTTATGAGGCAGTGCGAAAGATCACAACTATGATGGTAACACAAGGAGCCGAATTTATACAGGTTCGGACCCTCAAGGTGAGGTAATACCCTACTCTTGTGCTCGTGGATTGTATTATGGTGGATCTCAGGGATAATGAGATGTCAGATGGCTAGATGATTAGATGTTCTAACTAGGGACCCCCGACCCCCTTTATATAGTGCAAGGGGTCGGGTAACAGATAGGTTCCCTAATCCGTATAAGGAAGATAAAGATATAACCGGGTTGGTTACGTCTATCTCCATGTATTCGAGTAGAAGACGAGTTCATTTCCTTGTAGATCAAATCGGGCCGCGCCAGCCTCTAAGCCCGTCTTCTGGAAGATCCGTGTGTCTCGGCCCAAAGAGGTGGTACGTCCAATAATATATCTCCGGATACCCGGGGTCCATGTTGTCCATAGTATCCATAATAGCATGACATGTATACCTTAAGAGAGGAATATGGGATATAGCATTAGTAAAAAGCACACTACATAAATGAAAGCTGAAAAGACCACATCTCTATATTTCATTTTCCTTAATGCCGCCTATTATGCTTAAAGGCTATGTAGCACATGGAGGGTACTAAACAACAATTTACGTAGTCTATTTCATTACACTCTACATGTAGTGCATGAATGTTCGACTAATAAACCTAGTTGAGTCCGTAGGAGCATCCAGTTAATAGTAGTAGACCTGTTCACGCGCAGCCTGGCCCGGTGAGCCCGGCCCAAAAAAGCCCGCCTAGGCCCAGCCCGAACATTGCACCAGACTGGGCTCGAGCTTCAGGATTGGGCCCCGCGGCCAAGCCGGGCCAAGCTCGGGCCCAGGAAAATCACGTTTTCAGCCGTGAGTGGGTCAAGCTTTCGGGCTTCGGGCCAGGCTCAGGCCCGGTTTTGAAACCTGGTGCACCAGGCCGGCCCGAGCTCGGGCCTGGTCCCGCTGGACCGGGCTTTGCCAAGCTCGGCCCAAAGCCCAGCCCGGCACATGAACAGGTCTAAATAGTAGCCATTATTAGTCTAAGGTAGCATCCTACAGAATTTAACCGACCAAGGTAATATAAATAAGAAAGCAGCAATATAATAGGTTGTTCGACCTGCAACTGTTCATATTGTTTTTTCCCATGGCAGCAACACAAACAAAATAATCCTCTCATCAGAGCAGGTGTCATAAACATCAAATCCACATGGAAAGCCACAATATATGTGTATTCTTATACCTTGAAATTAATACTGACCCATACACCACCACATGATTCCTGAAAAAAAAGGTATTCATGCAATTAAGTTCTAAGTACTCTATAAATCATCTAAAAAAAGCTATGCTTATTGAAACGAAATACTTTCATTAAGGCTGCTCATGTACCTGTCATAGAGACATTTGATGTGCTTTTGGTACTCAGTATTGAAAATAGAACCTTGTTTTTTGTGACCTCCAATTTCCAATAACCTCTATTCATAAATAAAAGCAGTAAAATATGAAGAAGAGTTCGGTAAGGAATACACCAGAGCAACAAATTAAATGTACTCTTGTGGCATACATTAAGCCAAGGTCTCTTTGTAAGATCATCCAAACATACTCTATACAACCTCTTCGGATGCTACTTCTTCCCTAACAATGTAGGCAATATGTAGGGTTTGAGAACTGAGTTGCACATGCATGGAAATGCTATGCTAGTGCAAGAAAGGTGTTGGACGAAGCAGCCGGCTGATTCAAACATTCTGAAAGAAATTGTTTTAAATTTAATGAGCTACAAAGACCTTTTTCTCTCCTTAGGACGCTGTGCTGCAGCTATGGAAGTTATTGAAATAGAGAGATGGTGCCACACGATTAAACCCACAGAAGCAGATTAAGCCTAATGGCTTAATGATTAAGATAGGACACTCTAACAATTACTTATAAGACAAACCTGCCTAAGCTTAATCGTTAAGGTCAATATAACTTGGACGAATGTTAAAAGGCTGGTTTTGGCTTGAAATTGATTAGTAAGGTGGCTTAGCTTAATCATTACACCATTAAGCTTAGGCCACCTTAAACATGGCCTAAGCTGCACCTAAGAAAGAAATTACAATGAAGGCGCATGAAGTTAGGAGCATCGATAGAAAAACGAAGGAATGTTGCATACAAACTGACATTGCCATTAACCTTTTTTTTTGTGTGAACTATCGGAATCCTTTATGGATAGAAAGCAAAAGGAGAGAACGAACATCACACTCTGGCTTAGGTGCACAAATATAAGCATCCTCATAAAGACATAAATGCAAGGTTATGTCGGTGCAATTGTTCACGAATAAACTTAATCATGGAAGGTCATTGACAAATTGAGATCTCTACATAAAAATGTCCTTTGCAGAATGATAACATCAAATTTTGATCTAAGCATATGGCTGATTTCAATACTCATAAAAAAATACTTTAAATTTAATGAGGTATAAAGGAGACTTGTTTTCCCCCTACTTGGAACGCTGTGCTGCAGCTATGAAAATTAATGATATAGAGATGGTGGCATATCTGTAAACCTAAAATTTAATGAGCTAAAAAGGAGACTTATTTCTTCCATCCTTTCAATATTGCGCCGCAGGTACGAAAATTGATGAAAATAGAGATGATGCCAGTATTTAGTCTTAGATGAAGATGATAATCCGGGTACAATTTGTGAACCGAAGAGTAAGCAACTATAAAGATGTGCAAACCAATTTTAGTGGAAAAGTCCAAGAGATGATAAACACGCCCCCACTGTAATAGCTTACTATAGAACCATGGTTGTCTTTGGAAGAGGTTACCTGCAACCGTGGTGGAGGCGGCGACGGAAGGATCTGCGGGTGCGGCAACCGGCAAGGAGGCAGCGGCCGGCGATGGAGACGGCATGGTTGTCTTTGGAAGAGGTTACCTGCAACCGTGGTGGATTTGGCGACGGAAGGATCTGCGGGTGCGGCGGCTGCGGCTGAGATGGAGGCGGCGACGCAAGGATCTGCGGGTGCGGCGACCGGCAAGGAGGCAGCGGTCAGTGATGGAGGCGGCAGCGGTTGGAGATCGTCGTTGCGGCGACTCTAGTGGTTGGATCCTGACGGAGCATGATGGGCGACGCCGGGGGAAGATGGTAGGAGGGGCAGCGCTGTAGTAGCGGGCAAGGCGGGGCTAGGGTGGGAGAAGAGGCGGGTGGGGACGGCGCTGTGCGAGGGAGAGGCAGGGGAGGCGGCGTCGGCTTGAAGGGTGAGAGAGGAGGCAAGCGGAGGAGGCACTGCAGGCAGAGACGGAGGCTAGTAGGATCGGCGGCGGCGCCGTCCATTAGAGAGGAGGGACGGATAGAGGTCGGGGGCCTTGGGGCAACGCTAGCAAGAGAGGGGTGGGAGAGGAGCGGCACCCACACCAGCAAGGCGATTCGAGCAGCGTCGGCAACGGCGAGGAGGAGGGGCAGCATGGGGACGGTGAAGGAGAGGCGAGGGGAAGATGGGAGGAGGTGCGGCGTGGAGGAAGGAAGGAGGAACCTGGGCGGCGTCGTCGGCGACCGGCGACGGGGAAGGAGGGGGCCGACGCGAGGGCGGTGAGGCGGAGACGGGCGGAGAAGAGGCGGAAATGGGGAGAGGAGCTGGGAGGAGGTGGAGACGGGGAGGACGGCGGGGAGGTAGAGACAGGGAGGAGGGGCGGAGCACAGCGCGAGCTAGGCGATCGGGTGTGGTAGGGCTTGAGGATGGGGAGGCAGGCGGAGACGGGAACGGACGGTGGCGGCGGCGACCGCCGACGGGGAGGGGAGCTAGGAGGAGGCGAAGTTGGAGAGGAGGCGGAGACGGGGAGGAGGGGCGAAGCAGCTGGGGCGCGCAGCGCTCTAGGGTTCGGAGCAGGAGGAAGGAGTGCGGGTTGAGAATGAAAAAAGAGAAGGGACTAAACGCAAAGGTGACGCAGCGAGGGCCGTTGGATCGGCCGATCGAACAGTCATGAAAGAACCGAGGACACGAACGCAAAACAAAAAAGCCAGAGGGTTTTTTTGCATTAGCAATCCGTTTGGGTGGGTTGGGCAACAAGCGAACGGATAGATCAAACCAGAGCGACAGATCGGACGGGTGTCGTTTTTGGATGACGTGGACGCACGGGTCGACGGGATGAGATCCCACTTTACAGTATAGATAATATAGTCGTACTGGAGCATACAGTCTCCCTGTTCAAGTGCTCAGCTCAGCCTGGCCAGTTGAGTTGACGTTGAGTTGAGCTGAGGCTACTGGCTACCTAGCTGAGTTGATACTACAGTTCACCAAGGCAGAGGAGCTGCAAAACCTGTGAGCTACTGCCGCTGTAGAGGAACAGGAATGTTTATTCAGTACACTGACCTGTCTGTACAGCGGAGCCATACATACTGTTAAAATTAAAATGCTCTAGTGACCATTTCTCGAGAGCCAATGCAGTATATATATTGTACTAGTGTAAAGTGCAAACTAATTAATTGGCAAACAGATCATTACATCTAAATATACCACATATGCATGTTTCTACAACCATAAAAAAATGCTATTGTACATCAAAATTGTACACCCTCTGTTTCAAAATATAAGGCACGGTTTCATTTGACACGGTCTACCGTACTATACTTTAACACTTGATTTCTCTTATCCTATATTGTGCATAGTAATGAAACTATAATCATTGGAAAATACTTTCCAGTACGAATCTAATGGTACCATTTTTCTATCACAAAAATATATATATTGTTAGACAAATCACTGGTCAAAGATTATGAAGTTTGAATCTCGAAATATGTGCGTGCCTTATAAAAAGAAACGGAGGGAGTACTAGTTGTTACTACCTAGCTAAATCTCTGTGTGTGTAAAGTACGTACCGCTTAAATGGTATCACTACTACAGAATTGCTCATCCCCGACCCCTCATCACTGGCGGCTATTTTTGTCACCGCCAGTGATGAGGGTCACAGGACCCCCGCGCGGCTTGGGACAAAACACCAACCGCCAGTGATGACGTTGTACGGCCAACCGCCAGTGAGCCACTGACTGGCTCACATCACTGGCGGTTCACTTAAACACCGCCAGAGATAGTTTTGTAGAACAAACTGGCGGGAGTTGGCGGGAAACAGAAACTTTCATTGGCGGTTAGTGATCGAACCGCCGGTGAAAGGAAACTATCACGGGCGGTTTTTAAGAGAACCGCCAGTGATAGTTAGCATATCACGGACGGTTTAAGAGATAACCGCCAGTGATAGTTTCCACTACATAGTGCCGACCCTACCTCCATTATTGGAGCTCTGCTCACTCTGTCTTCTTCCTGTTCGACTGTAGCGGCGGATGCGGCGACGGCTGTAGCTGGAGTTGGCTCAATTCCAACTGGATTTTGAAGATCCAAGTGGTTGTTTAAAGATCCAAGTAGTAGAGGTTAGTGATGCTTTTTATTTTTCTTTGTACATCTTGTTTTTGAAGATAAAAGAACCAGCTCTAGATTAAGTGCTTTGAGATCTAGATATATTAATATTTGTAGGTTTGTGATGTACATGGAGAGTAGGATAATTACTATATTTGGCTTGTGATGTGTTTTGCATGTATAGAATACGAAAAAAGTAATTAATGGGATAAGTAACAATATATTAATATGTTAATGAGTTTGTAGTCACAATTAATGGGATAAGCAACAATTGATTTATATTAATATATAGGAGGAAGTAATTATTTCAGCTACTAATTATTTATAATAATTATTTTAACAAACTATTTATCATACTAGCTTTGTCGTCCTAAGGTAAACTTTTAATCATAAAGTCTGTTATTTCGAAATTTCCAGTAACCATGTAATAATTAAGAAAACCGTGGATACATTTTTGCAGATAATGGACAGATCATGGATGTACACAGAAAATCGCGCGACAGAAGAGTATGTGAATGGGGTGCAAGGGTTTATGAGAGCTGCTTGGCGGATATGCGAGAGAGAGGGTTGACTTGATATGTTGTCCTTGTGTTGATTGCGATAATTTGAAATTGTATAGAAACTCATCTCAAATCGAGTTTCATCTCATTAAGCGGGGTTTCAAAAAAGGTTACTCCATTTGGACGTGCCACAGTGAGACACAGAGTACAACTGAGGGTGAAGATGACGCCTTTGAAGTAGTGGATAGTGATGATGCAGGTGTCGAGTGTGATGATGTCGGTGAAACATTAGATGAGAAAGTTTACGAGTTCGATAGAATGATGCGTGACGTCGAAACAGACTATGGCACTACGAAAGAGTTCATTAAATTCAGGAAATGGTCAGAGGAGTCCGAGAGGCTAATCTTTCATGGTTGCAAGGTGAAACACACTTTATTGGCGACTGTTCTTGAACTTCTACAATTGAAGGCTAGGAACCGTTGGTCTGATAAGAGTTTCACGGAGCTCTTACGACTACTGAAGGAACTTCTTCCCCAGAAAAATTTGATGCCAGAAACAACATATGGTGCCAAAAAAGTTATTTGTCCCTTAGGATTGGACGTGCAAAAAATCCACGCATGCCCCAATGACTGTATCCTATACCGTCACAAGTATAGCAACCTGCACTCATGCCCAGAGTGTAAAGCATCCCGCTATAAGAAAAATGTCAAAGGCCGTAACGGCGACGAGGATCAGGATGCCGACCTTAATCGCGGAATCCCAGCAAAAGTTTTGTGGTATCTGCCGGTCACTCCTCATTTGACACGATGGTTTGGAAATGAGAAAGAGTCTAGACTTCTCGGTGGCTTTTCGAGCATCGTAAGAAAGATGGAAAGCTTAGGCACCTGCAGACGCCTCCATGATGGAGAAACATTGACTACAAGTTCCGGATTTTGGTGCGGACCCTAGAAATTTAAGGTTTGGATTGAGCACGAGCGGCATGAATCCATTTGGAAATTGGAGCAGCAAGCATAGCACATGGCCTGTGAACCTATGCATATATAATCTTTCTTCTTGGCTCTGCATGAAGAGAAAGTACATTATGATGTGCCTACTAATCCAAGGACCAAAGCAGACCGGCAATGATATAGATGTGTATCTTGCACCATTGGTAGAGGAACTATAGATGCTGTGGAACGAAGGGGTCAGAGTATGGGATGCGGATCGACGAGAGAACTTCACGCTACGTGCAATGTTGTTTTGCACCATCAATGATTTTTCCGCACTTGGAAACCTTTCGGGCATGAAAACAAAAGGAAGTAAAACTTGTCCTCATTGCTTAGATGATACAGCAAGTGTGTGGCTCAGGAATTGCCGAAAGACCGTGTATATGCGCCATCGACGGTTTCTACATGTGAATCATCCATATCGCAAGATGACCAGGCAGTTCGATGGAACCGGGGAAAATGGATCGGCTCCACGCATACTTAGTGGAAAAGAAGTGCATGACATGTTTACAGGCCTGCATGTTAAGTTTGGAAAATATGAAATGGGGAGAAAGAGGAAGAAAACAAAAACCAGTGAAAACGGTATATGAAAGAAAAGGTCAATTTTGTGGGATCTACCTTACTGGGAGTAACTATATGTTCGACACTGCTTGGATGTGATGCACGTGGAGATTAACTTTTGCAATAGTTTGGTTGGTTCATTGCTTCATATGAAGGACAAAACGAAGGATGGACTAAACGCACGGCTCGACTTAGTCGATAAGAACTTAAGAAGCGAGTTAGCACCAATAATTAGTAGTACGGGCAGGACGGAACTCCCTCCAGCTTGCTTTACTCTATCCAAGGCCGAGCGAAAAGAATTTTGTCCGTGCTTGCATGGTGTAAAATACCCATCCGGGTACGCTGCCAACATGAAGAGGATAGTGCCCATGAGTGACTTGAAATTGTCTTGAATGAAGTCACATGACTGTCATGTTCTAATTAGTCAGATGATTCCCATTGCAATAAGGAGTATATTGCCTCCGGACGTCTGACGAACCATCACAAAGCTAAGTTTGTTCTTCAATACAATCCATCAGAAAGTCATCGATCCTGATACTCTTGATTCGCTACATAACGAAGCAGTAAGAATTATATGTGATCTCGAGATGTATTCCCTGTGAGGATCCAAATTCCGAAAAGTCTTCATCGGAATCGTTCCCCAAAAGCACGATTACCCAGGATGCAACAGTGCCAGAGTCAATACCGAAGTCCAAAACATTCATAGGAAACTTTAATATTTTACAAAGGAAATTATTACAAACCGTTATTCTTTAAGTATTTATTACATCCACTTTATTGCAAAGGTTGTGAGTGCAAGAAAATATAGAAATTGGTAAACTAGAAGTCTATGGCATAACTTTCTAGTTCTCGGCGATGAACTCCTCGCACTCACCATAAAGTTGAGGAGTACTGAAAATAGTATAATTTCCCACATAGTGGGTAAGTACTAACAAGACTTGCGTGTTTCAAGAGGAAAATTCTACTCTAGTATATGCAAGAATCAAACAAAGGTATAAAGTTCAGAGTGAGTAGATGCAAGAACATATAATAGATAGAAGAATCTTAAGCTTTAGCAATCCTTTGCAACCAACTTTTGAATATTTGAAACCTTTCACAAAGCCTGTCTCCATCCTCCAACTACCCTGCCCGAAGCAGAACACATACACCATAGACTTTTTCTTAAAGCATGAGTTCACTGAATAAGAGAGGCATCACCCAGTTTGACACAACTTCCTATACCCAAGTAGGGTCCATCGATGATTTTGTTAATGACCTGCGCAGACCTACCCACTTTACCCACATATTGATCGATACATGGATGGGTGATATTTGTGTCATTCTTATTCATTATACCCAAGTTTTTATATGAGCACAACCCGCTTGTATCCCTTAACAACTGGTACCATTGTAGGTCTTGTATGGCATATGTCCCCTTGAGCTTTCTTGTGCCATAATTTCTCGAAGGATATACCCGGCTCAAGGGTTACCGCCTAGTCCAACTTCACTACACCCGTGGCTCATATACAATTCTTTTTCAGTAATCATCCCCATGTCCGATAAGTATTCCATACTACTTATCCACATGGCAAATGATTGACTTATTCTACTCGATTTAAATCTCTCAAAATCTATTTTAGGCTTCAAAGGATGGGGCTAATCAATAAGGGGTAGGCTTTCTGGTGTTTGTATTTTGGCATGATCATTTTATAACACATGAGATAATGGTTTGGCCAGAAAAGTAATAATTAAAAAGTAATGTAGCCATAAATATTTAAATAGGAATTCCAAAGTGCATCAAGGAATAGAAACCTGCCTTGATGATCACGATAAGTGATCCCTTCCTCGTAGTCCTCCTCCACAGGTGGTTCAACCCAGTATACTGCTTCTTGTTCTTCCTCTATTATTTAGATAAGAATAGCAATAATCAAAATATATTTGAGAATGATTTCTATAACATAATGCAGGAAAAATATTTTAAATGGTCTAGGGTGGTATTGGGAATAGGGTTGAAAGTTTTGAATTTTTTCTTTATTTGAAGACAATTTGTAGGAGAAAATAGTAATTTAAAATCTCTTTTTAAATTTCCTAGCATCTTCCTATAAAACAGGAGTTCCATTTTTACTTAAGAAATGGTATGTATTTTGGCCTTAGGAGGAATTTCCTATACTTTTATTTAGAAGAAAAGATTTAGAAGGATTTATAACTAGGAAATTAATATATAGTATATTCTTTATTGAAAAATTTTAAGTTTATAAAATTTGTTTATATCCTGTATTCTACTAAAAATATTAATTTGATTTTTTAATAAATCTTTAGGATTTCTAGAAATTCCTAAAATCTTAAGAGAAAGGGTTTTGACTTTAAATTTGAATGGAAAGGGTAAAAAAAAATATGGAAAAATCCTTTTAGATGTAAAACATCATTTGGAAAAACTTTTGTATAGAAACTTTGACTCAATTTGGCCTCTAAGGGCTTCAATTTGGGAGGATTCAAATCTGGGCTAGGATGAGCAGGGAAATTAGGGTTCTTGAAAACCCGATTTGGGCGTCTTCGATTTGTGGGTTTTGGATCAAATTAACCTTAGGGCTTTTGATCTATGGGGTGTGAGGAACGATTTGCCTCCGGTATTGGGGCTCGGGATGGCCGGAGTTGGCCGGACGACGAGGTCCAACGGCGGCTTAGGCTAGGGAAATTGGGGATTCTTCCGGGAGTGGTTAATAGGTTGAACTGCGGGGTGTACATGTCACCATAGGTTATGTGGGATGTTCTAGGATAGAAATCGGGGCATGAAAAGTTTCGGGGTAGCTTGGCGGCGTGAGCCGTGGAGTTTGGACGCCGGCGAGAGCGAATTTGACGCTACGGTGGGATTGAGTAGGAATTGATAGGAGTTTAAGTTTTAGAAGGTTTCGGGGAGCATTTTTGCTTTTGGCGGCATAGGTAGAGGATCATCGGAGCGCTCTGGCGGCGAGCTCCGACGAGAACGGCGGCGGTGGAACGGAGTAGTGAGGAATGCAGCTTACCCGGTGGCGCGCTGCGGGTTTAGTGAGCTTAAGACGGGTTCCAGGACGCCGAGCGACGTCGGAATTTATAGGGGGAGCAGTTTTGTCGCGATTTTGGTTGGGTGGATGAGTTCGGGGATTTTTCTCCGGCGGCAATTCCTCTCATTGCGCCATTAAATGGTCACGCGCGAGGCCATGGGGGTCGACGACGTGGCCCTGGCGCAATGGAGCGTCCAAGCTGGGCGCCGATAGGATCGGATAAAGCGGCGGCGAGGCACGCCGGCGGCAATGGGAGCAGGGGGTTGCGGCGACGGCGGATTGGGCGGCAAGGGTCTTTCCGACCGTGCCATGGGAGTACTCGAGTAGTACAAGTCCCAAGGATCACTCTGGTCACATCGGTGTGGACTATTAGGCGTGGAGTCACCTAGTAATGATGATTCCGGCGGATTCTCACGGCGGAGACGGCGGCGCTGCGAAGCAGAGCAGGGCGGCGGCGACGGCCGGGGAAGAACATGTCGTGGCCGTTGGATTGAAGACGTGGCACACCGGAGGCCCTCCGATCTCTTTTCGATATAAGCGGCGCGGCGGGATGACGATCCACTCAGACCGCTGGATTGGAGCGGCGTGGGCGCTTGGTGGCCGTCGGATTTCCTTAATCCGAACGCAGCAAGACGCTGGCTCATCCGAGCGGGCCCCATTTGTCGCGAGAGGAGTACGCTGAATGGGGAAGCGACAGCGTGGCTCGGGTAATTTTCCGGGAAAGGATTTTTTCAAAAGGAATTTCCAGTGGGTTTTTAATTCTAGGAAGCTTGTAAAAATTTTGGAAAATTGTAGGAAAATCAGAAAAATGTGAGGAAAATTTCTATGAATTCAGAAAAATGCCAAGAATTTTATAAAGGCATAAAATTACTCTTGTTCCATTAAACTTTTAAGGTTCTTTTAGAAGTTCCCTTTTCTTTCTTATTTTAGAAAATTCAAAAAGGCATTTTAGAGGGTTTAAGAATATACAAAAATACAAATGTAAATCTAGGTGATATTCATGCAATTTATGCGAAAAATTTTTATGTCAAAAATTCGGGTTTATCACATTCCCCCCATCCTTCTTTGATATTATGGTACATCTCATGGTTCACCTTGTTCGGGAAATTAAGTTATGTGGCCCGGTGTTTCTACGTTACATGTATCCGTTCGAGAAGTACATGGGGATTCTAGAGTCATGCGTACGCAACCGATATCGTCCTGAGGCTAGCATTGTTGAAGGGTATGCAACAGAGAAGGTGATCGAATTCTGCATTGATTACATGTCGCAAGTTGACCCCATAGGTGTGCCCGTATCCCATCATGAGGGTAGGCTGCATGGTACGGGCACACTTGGCAGAAAACAGATCACACCCAACGGAGACATGTACCGTAAAGTGCACTTCATTGTTCTGAATCACATGACGGAGGTGGCCCCTTACATAGAAGAGCACAAGGATTTCATACGCCGCCATTACCCAAACAAGACGGAGGCTTGGATAAAAAAGGAGCATAACCGTTGTTTCAATGATTGGTTCAAGGCACGATTCGCTGGAACACAGTGTTCTGATCTACTCTTATGGCTAGCAAAGGGACCAAGATACACGGTGGTGACGTGGCAAGGATATGACATAAATAGGTACACATTCTACACGATATCGCAAGACAGGAAGAGCACTATGCAGAACAGCGGCGTTCGTATAGATGCATATGAGGAGGAGCACAACCAAGGCCTAGTAACCCAACGCAAGAGCTCGTTCTATGGTTTCATTGAGGAGATCTGGGAACTAGACTATGTGATTTTCAAAATAACCCTTTTTCGGTGCAAATAGGTCCAAAGTGGAGGGGTTAAGAAATCTGATGAGTTCGTTGACCTCGCCCGAGTGGGATATAGAGATGACCCTTTTGTCCACGCAACCCAAGTTTTACCGGTCTTCTATGTCATAGATCCTGCTGATAAGAACAAAAATGTTGTTCTTAGTTGGAAAAGAAGAATTGTTGGAGTCGAGAATGTGGTGGACGAGGAGGATTACAACCAATTCGATGAAATACTTCTATTACATGATGAAACCGACCCAAAATCAAGTGAAATGGCCAATGCAACCACCTATGTGTAGCGATCATCAAGAAGGGCTGATCGTTATGACCGATTGTACTTTTATTTGTATCTTATATTTGAGTTATGTAATCCCATTTTGTAATGTAATCCTATTATAGAATGTATAATGTAATCCAATATAATCCTATTATATAGTCCTAATATATAGTTCTATTATAATCCTATTATATAGCCCTAATATAGTCCTATTATATCCTATATAGTCCTGTATAGTTGTATTATATAGCCCTAATATAGCTATCACTGGCGGTTATCTCTTGGACCGCCAGTGATGGTCCACTACCACTGGCGGGTATAGGTTGAGCCGCCAGTGATAGTCTACTACCACTGGCGGGTATATCTTGAGCCGCCAGTGATGGTCTACTACCACTGCCAGTGATACCCCCCAAATTTTCACAAGTCCCGCGCGCGCACTCTCGTTGTCGAGCCCTAGCCGCCGCGCCCTCATCGCGTCCTCCCTCGTTGCCCTCGTCGCCGAGCACTCTCGTCTGCATCCTCGTCGCCGTCGCCCTCTCGTCTGCATCCTCGTCGCCAAGGCCTCATCGCCGCGCCCTCGTCGCGTCCTCCCTCGTCGCCGCCCTCGTCGTCGCCGCCGCCCTTGTGTGCTGAGCGGATGGCATCCTCAACGTCTTCGTCCGCCGGCTCCGGCCCCACGCCCGCTACCTGCTCGCCCTCAAGGTCAGCAGTTGTCCTTGATGCCGAAAATACCTTTCCTTCCTTAATGCTTCCTAGTCGATCGAAAACATTCTAAGTATCGGCTTATATAAAAAATTGATGTCAACATCTTTGAGAGTCGAGGATGGTGTCAGAACGATTTCGTTGTAATTTTGGAGGATTTGGTCCAAAGATGCTACACAATCTTTCTTAGATGTGTTTGATTTCGGAGCTTAGTTGTGTGCATTGCTCGTGAAATGTAGGATGAAATCATGTATACTGAGTTGTAAATTTGGTGCTAACATTTGCAAAGGATCAGTTTGTGGTGTCTATAAATTTGAGCTTCATGGTTTAGTATTTTGGCTTGTGTGATTCTACACATTTGATTGATAGACTGAGTCTGCTCGATGCACTGCCCAAATGAATCCTCATTGAAATTGCTTTAGTGTTTTCAATTTTGTTTCGGATTAGTGTTGCCATGGAACCAATCGGGCCTTTTTTCGACATCTCACTAGAATTTGAGCATGGATGTATATGCAGTCATGCATATTTGTGCAAACAGAGAAGAGCTCATATTCAGTTTTCAGTGTTACATATTCAGAATTACAGAGGTTAACTCTAATTTAGCTATGTTTGTTTTCTTCTCCCTTTCATAGAATTGATCAAGAGTATGTTCATGGAATTAAGGTAGGCCTATTGGTCCATGAAAGATGAGACCATTAAATGCATTTTTGCCATTTAGTTATACTGTCGAGCACGTAATAGCATCCTATGGGTTGGATGAACTGCAAGAATCTCAAAAGCTTTCCCAGATCCTAGTGCTTCTTTATATATTGGTCCTTGAAATACTTTTTATAGAAGCTTGAGTTCGAATGCATGCATTAGGGATAAGTAGATCTCATCCTTCCATTCGCAGTCTTAGAGAATCCAACACAGCAATGCAGCACGGGAGTGGTCTCTCCTAGTGAAGCATGCTAAGCACTATTCTGTTTTAGTACCTCTATCTTGCTTTTATGTTTTTGTAACTATGGGATGCACATCAGTATATGTTCCGCTCTCAAGAAGCTTATACTTGGTCCTGTAAAACCCATTTATAATCAAATAATTACAACAAATAGCATGCCTACTAAAACCCATTTTTAGAAGTATTTAGAAGTAAATAGTTAATATACATTTGTGCCCATTTTTATTTGTAGCCAATACACAAATTATCTGTATAACCAACTAAAGATTAGAAATTGCCTGGTGTTCTCATCTATGTAGAATGGACCCTGAGGCCACCCCTCAAGCAGGGGCCACGCCCGAGGCCACCCTAGCTGTGAAGAAAAGGGTTAGCAGAGGGCCAAACAAGCTTAAGACCGATGTCGTTCATACCATCACAGAGGTCCGGACAGGAGGTATACCGGTCCTTCCCATGAAAGCATCGTGATCAACAGACAATGTCAAAGGGTGGTGGCTAGGCACGAGTCCCATGCACCACCAACACCTAGAAGGACCTCACCGCCAAGAAAGGGACCAACTATGGGAGGAGCTCAAACGGTCATTTCAATTTTTCAAGACTCTCTTCCGAGGTGCGGAAGAACATCTGAAGCGCATGGGGATCGCCTGGAAGAACTGGAAGGTGGATCTTGTCAAGGATTTCGTCAATGAGGAAAAGACCCCGTTTCAGAAGTACCCTTTCATTACGAATGAGGTGTGGGAGGTGTTAAAGAGGATGAAGACAATGAAGGAGTTCAAGGAGTCCTCCATTAAACACAAGGCCATTCGTGCCAAGAACACCCACCCCACGACTCGGCACCGCCTGGATATGCGGCAAAAGAACGCGAGTGGGAGGTGGCCGATCGCGCGATGAGCAATCTGAAGCCGCCACAAGGCTCACCAACACGCGTCTTGACCAATGGATCGGGGCTAGGGTCAAAGTCACACCGACGGGCCGCTTTCTCACGCATGAGACCGCCGAGGTGGTTCAAAAGTCGTAAGTGCACAATGACCCTTACAATGTTTACTTTTGTAACACCCCAATTTCAATTTCTCCACGATTGCAGATTGAGTATGACACGCATAAGCATCGCAAGGTTCCTTTGTCGAAAACAAAGTGAGCGAGACATCCTAACTGAGGCCCTAGGAAACAAGGAGCACCCAGCCGCACGCTGAGCATCGGGGTCTACGTTACCTGGAAGGATGGGTTCCCCAATGACTATCTCTACTACAAGAAAAAGAAATGTGTACATAACTTAGAGGATGAAATTCAAAATAGGGTTCACGCAGAAGCTAAGAAGATACGAGCAGAATGGGAACCTCGGGTACAACAGTTGGAGGAACTTATAAGGAACAGACCCGAAGCCAACCCTAATACACAAGCCGTTGGTTGCACCCTCCATTTAAAAGCATTGCGCTTCAAGACCTTCGCCCGATAAGGTGGCCCAACGAAATACCGGTGATCGACATAAAGGAGATTACCCATTGGTTGCTCCAAGTTTCAGATAACGCCGGTGTTTCACTCGAGGTGGCCAGCGGTGTGGTGTACCCTGCATTTCAGGATGAAGGTTCATGGTGCGGACTTGGCGGCAGACTCTGCTGAAGGTCCAGTAGACGCTGTTATGGACAACACCGCAGCGAAGATCCCACTTGTGAATCCTCCCAATGATGAAATCATAACAGTTGGGGATGCTGTCCATAGTTTCGTCTAGTAGCCCAAGAAGGATATTACTCTTCTACCAAATCTTGAAGAAATCGAGGCCGGCGGCGTTGGACCCATAGATCCGATCAGTAACGATGAAGAGGAGAGAGCGAAGAAAGCCTTGTCTGCGGCAGCCCCTCAATCTTTGAAGACAAGCTCACAAAGCAATAAGCGTCTTTGCGTCCTCACCACCGGCGCCATCGCCCCGAGAGAAGGGGAAACGAATCATCCATCAATCTTGGCGCCTAAGAGGAAGATTCTTTGGCGCAGAAAGGAAAAAATTTCAGATGGAAAAACATTGCATAGCCTTGCCGCATTAAATGACATGGGTGCGGCTGCCAGATCCTACATGATTATTACCTCAGAACTCACGCCTTCTGTGAAGGAACGATCATCCAAACATCGTGGGTAAGGTGAAGGGCAAGTATTTCACGGGCGATAACGATAGTTATCTTACCATAACCTTCGAGGACTGTGGTATATGTTTCAATTGCAGGAGTTGGACGCCTCTCTCATCCGCTGCTTTGCAGTGTAAGTGTATACAAGTCTTGCACATTGTCAGTGTATATTTCTTATCCACTTATACACTGATCACATATATCTTACTTTTCAGCCAAATGTACCTAGTTGCCAAACGATGTCAAGTCCAGACCGGTTTTCTTGACCCTGGCATTGTCACCCAGGACAACATAAAGGCGGATAGAAAGAATATCGGGCAATAACTGAAGAGGGCCCTGACTAGAGGACAGGACAAAGCATACTTCTTGTTGCCCTTCAATAAAAAATTTTCATTGGATCTTGCTGCTCATAGAACCTAGCGATAACAAGGTTGTCTACCTCGACTCGTTGAGGATGAGCCCCACATACGAGTGGGAAGATTTAAAAGGCCTACTCAATGCGGTGTTCAAGAGTTATGTCAAGGGTGGGGGCAAGCACAATGATGCGATGGGCATGGAACTTAGGCATATAGAAAAATTTCCAGTAAGTGTCTATTCACACTTCTCCTCATAATAAAATGGAAATTTTTTTAGTGCCTGCCCCACTGATTATTGTGCCTTGTCATCTTTATACTTCCTTCTATAGTGCCACCAGCAGCTCGGGGGCCATGCTTGCGGCTTCTACGTTGCGCGACATATGCAAATCATTCTAGGGTTATGACAAAATGAAGATCTGAACATTGGAGATACAAACATCGATTTCAATACTCTTGCAGACATTAGAGATAGTTTGGCTACGTTTATTAATACCCAAGTTATTGACCCAAATGGTCGTGTAAACAGATGGGCGCCTATAGTTAACTATATGAGACATATTGTATGAAGTACATATTGTTATATTAATATATGATATGTTCCTTTGAATTTGATGTTGTTCTTATTTAAATGAAATCTAGATGTATATGGATGTATATGTATATGGATGAATCTGGATGAGATCTGTTTATTTGATGTATATGTATATGGATGAAACTAGCCACCATTAGAACAATCTGTTTTGTATATGTATATAGATGAAAAACGAAAACCTGGATGTATATGTATATGGATGAAATCTGTTTATTCTGGATGTGTATGTATATGGATGAATTCTGGATGTGTATGGATGTTTATTCTGGATGAATATGGATGAATTCTGGATGTGTATGGATGAAATATAGGACAACCTAATAATTTTTTTGACCCCGAAAAGATATCACTGGCGGTTCATACAACTGTGGGGACCCAAATTCCGAGAAATCTTTATCGGAATCGTTCCCCAAAAGCACGATTACCCAGGATGCAACAGTGCCAGAGCCAATATCGAAGTCCAAAACATTCATAGAAAACCTTAACATTTTACAAGGGAAATTATTACAAACCGTTATTCTTTAAGTATTTATTACATCCACACTGTTGCGAAGGTTGTGAGTGCAAGAAAGCATGAAAATTGGTAAACTAGAAGTCTATGCCATAACTTTCTAGTTCCTCTCATGTGAACTCCTCGCACTCACCATAAAGTTGAGGAGTACTGAAAATATTATAATTTTTCCCACATAGTGGGTAAGTACCAACAAGATTTGCGGTGTTTCAAGAGGGAAAATTCTACTCTAGTATATGCAAGAATTAAACAAAGGTATAAAGTTCGGTAGTGAGTAGATGCAGTAACATATAATAGATAGAAGAATCTTAAACTTTAGCAATTCCTTTGCGAACAACTTTTGAATGTTTGAAACTTTTCACAAAGCCTGTCTCCATCCTCCAACTACCCTGCCCGAAGCAGAACACATACACCATTTCTTTTTGAAAGCATGAGTTATTGAATAAGAGAGGCATCACCCAGTTTGGCACAACTTCATATACCCGAAGTAGGGTCCATCGATGATTTTGTTAATGACCTGCAGACCTACCCACTTTACCCACATATTGATCGATACATGGATGGGTGATATTTGTGTCATTCTTATTCATTATACCCGTGTTTTTACATGAGCACAATCCAGTTGCATTCTCTTGACAACTGGTACCATTGTAGGTCTTGTATGGCATATGTCCCCCTTGAGCTTTATTGTCCTAAAATTTTCAAAGGATATATCCAGCTCCAAGGGTTACCGGCCTAGTCCAACTTCACTACACCTGGTGGCTCATATAGAAGTCTCCTTTTTCCGTAATATTTCCATGTTCAGATAAGTACTTCATACTACTTATCCACATGGCAAATGATTTACTTATTCTACTCAGTTTGAATACTTCAAAATCTATTTTAGGCTTCAAAGGATGGGGCTAATCAACAATAGGTAGGCTTTTTGGTGTTCATATCTTGGCATGTCCCTTTTATAATACATGAAATAATGGATTGGCCAGAAAAGTAATAACTAAAAAGTAGTATAACAGTAGATATTTAAATAGGAATTCCAAAGTGCATCAAAGAAATAGAAACCTACCTTGATTATCACTATAAGTGATCCCTTCTTCGTAGTCCTCCTCCACAGGTGGTTCAACCCAGTATGCTGCTCCTTGTTCTTCTTCTATTATTTAGATAAGAATAGCAATAAACAAAATATATTTGAGAACGATTTCTATAACATAATGCAAGAAAAACATTTTAAATGGTCTAGGGGTGGTATTGGGAGTAGGGTTGAAAGTTTTGGATTTTTCTTTGTTTTAAGACAATTTGTAGGAGAAAACAGTTATTTAAGGTTTCTTCTTAAATTTCCTAGTATCTCTCTATAAAATAGGTGTTCCATTTTTACTTAAGAAATGGTATGTATTTTGGCCTTAGGAGGAATTTTCCTATACTTTTTATTTAGAAGAAAGGATTTAGAAGGATTTATAAATAAGAAATTAATGTATAGTATATCCTTTATTGAAAAGTTTTGAGTCTATAAAATTTGTTTATGTTTCGTATTCTACTAAAAATTTTAATTTAATTTTTAATAAATCCTTAGGTTTTTAGAAATTCTTAAAACCTTAAAAGAAAGGGTTTTGACCTTAAATTCAAATCTGGAAAGGGTTTAAAAATATGGAAAAATCCTTTTTAGATGTAAAACATCATTTGGAAAAACTTTTGTATAGAAACTTTGACTCAATTCGGCCTCTAAGGGTTTCAATTTGGAAGGATTCGAAATCTGGGCTAAGATGAACAGGGGAATCTAGGGTTCTTGAAAACCCGATTTGGGCATTTTTGATTCATGGGTTTTGGATCAAATTGACCTTAGGGCTTTTGATCTACGGGGTGTGAGGAACGATTTGCCTCTGGTATTGGGGCTCGGGATGGCGGAGTTGGCCGGATGACGAGGTCCAAATGCGCTTAGGCTAGGGAATTGGGGATTCTTAGGGAATGTTTAATAGGTTGGATTGTGAAGTGTACATGTCACCAGAGGTTATGTGGGATGTTCTAGGATAGAAATCAGGGCATGAAAAGCTTCGGGGTAGCTTGGCGGCATGAGCCATGGAGTTTGGACGCCGAGAGTGAATTTGGCGCCACGGTGGAATTGAGTAAGAATTGATGGGAGTTCTAGCTTTAGAAGGTTTGGGAGAATTTTTTCTTTTGGCGGCATAGGTAGGGAGCATCGGGCGCTCTGGCGGCGAGCTCGACGAGAACGGCGGTGGAGCGGAGCAATGGGAATGCACGGCTTACTTATGGCGCTATTGTTGGTTTAGTGAGCTCAAGACGAGTTCCAGGACGCCGAGCGACGTCGGAATTTATAGGGGGAGCAGTTTTGTCACGATTTTGGTTGGGTGGATGAGCTCGACGGGATTTTTCTCTGGCGACGGATTCCCTCTCATTGCGGCCATTAATTGGTCACGCGCGAGGCCATGGGGGTCGACGACGTGGCCTGGCGCAATGGGCGTCAAGCCTGGCGCCGATAGGATCGGATAAGGCGGCGGCGATGGCATCGGCGGCAATGGGAGCAGGGTTGGCGGCGGTGGATTGGGCCAGCAAGGGTCTTTCCGACCGAGCCATGGGAGTACTCGAGTAGTACAAGTCCCAAGGATCACTTTGGTCATGTCAGTGTGGACTATTAGGCGTGGAGTCGCTTAGTAATGATGATTCCATGATTCTCACGGCGAGACGGCGGCGCTGGCGAAGCGAAGCGGCGGCGGCGACGGCCGGGGAAGAACATGTCGTGGCCGTTGGATTGGAGACGTGGCGCACCGGAGGCCCTCCGATCTCTTTTCGATGCAAGCGGCGCGGCGGGATGATGATCCACTCAGGACCGCCGGATGGGAGCGACGTCGAGCACGGGTAGCCGTCGGATTTCCTTAATCCGAACGCAGCACAAGACGCTGGCTCATCCGAAGCGGGCCCCATTGTCGGCGAGAGAGAAGACAGCGAATAGGAAGCGACGCGTGGCTCGGAAATTTTCCCCGGGAAAGGATTTTTCCCAAAAGGATTTCAGTGGGTTTTTAATTCTAAGAAGCTTGTAAAAATTCTGGAAAATTGTAGGAAAATCAGAAAAATGTGAGGAAAATCTCTATGAGTTCAAAAAAATGCCAAGAATTTTATAAAGGCATAAAATCACCTTTGTTCTATAAAATTTCTTTGAGGTTCTTTTAGGAATTCTTTTCCTTTCTTATTTTAGGAAATTCAAAAAGGCATTTTAGAGAGTTTAAGAATATACAAGAATACAAATGTAAATCTAGGTGATATTCATGCAATTTTTGCGAAAAAATTTTTATGTCAAAAATTCGGGTTTATCACAACAACAACCGCCAGTGATATGCACAATCACTGGCGGTTCTAAAATAAAACCGCCGGTGAATGTCTATATATCCCCAGCGGTTTTAGTTAAAACCGCCAGTGGCAATCTGTTATCACCGGTGGTTCTAACAACAACCGCCGGTGATATGTTTAATATCACGGGCGGTTCTCTTACGAACCGCCAGTGATAGTGCATATCACTGGTGGTTCCACAATCGCCAGTGAAAATCCCTGATTATCACTGTCACATAATCACTGTCGGTTTGAAAACCGCCAGTGATGTGAGTTCAGAACCGCCAGTGATGACGTATTCTGCACTGGTGTATGTTACACCTTTTTATCCTTTCGAGAACATATACTCTTATAATAATTTTATTGCATACCCTAACTAGGTCAGTACCGTGAAAAAGGTGATAAAAAAAATCAACTTTTTACATCACGGTTTGTGCATATATGTACCCATTTATTTATATATGAAAAGAGTGCATCCTTTATACTTGAAAAAAAAGGTATATAGCAAAACTAAAGATTTTGACTAATGTTTTTAACCATGTTGTTTTGGAACTGGAACGAAGGTACATAAACCAAAACTGATAAAGATGTATAATACATTAGATTAAGTAGCATATTGAACGCTGGAGTATATACCCGTGAATTAATAAATTAAGCAATCAAGTAATCAACGACGTATGTCCCTCCATACATATATACATACATACATACATACATATAGGAATAATACATAAGGCTCCATGGAGCCTAGGCTCCATGATTCGTTACCACTAGATGTGCCTTGAGATTCGTGTTGTTTGATTATTATACTTTCATATACCCACTAAAGAAAATATTTGAGACATCAAACTCCGAAAAAAAATGAGTTGAAATTCAGTTTGAACTATATTTAACTATACATCAAATTAGTTCAAACTATACTTCAAACTAGTTTAAACTAAGTTCGAATTTAATTTTTTTAGAGTTTCATATCTAAAATACTTTTTTTAGTGTATATATGAAGATATACACGTCAAACATCACGAATCTTAATGCACATCATAGGTTTTTGAATCATGGAGCCCTGAACTGGCTTCCTATATATGTGTATATATATGTATATACATATATATATGTATATATATATATGTATCTCTACTCCTAAAAAGCCTCTTATGATGATGAGTGATGGCTCATCAAAGTAATCTGTACCATTCGATATAATCCAACGGTCGCTTCCGTCTCCCCTCCCACCGATCCGCGTCCCTCCTCTCCACCAATCCATCGCCTCTCTGCGTCCCGCTTCCAGTCTTCCACCGATCCATGCCACCACCTCTCCACGAATCCACGCTCCCAATGCCCGCCCGTCGGCGTGCCACCGATCCACTCCCCCTCCTCTCCACCAATCCATGCTCCCTCCCTCTCCGCGCCGGATCTGGGCGCCGCTCTCCCTCCCTCTCCGCGCCTCCACATCTCCCACAGCCCCCCCACCTCCTAGCCGTGCCGGCCATCCCACGACTCGCCGCCCTCAACCACTGCTGTCGCCCCCAAGCCTCCACCCGCACCGCCTGCATCCTCAACCACGGCCGTCGCCATAGCCGCCTCCGCCTCCTCGACCGCCTTCTCCTAAGCCATGCCAGCCATCCCAGGACTCACCGCCTCCATCCTCAACCACGACCGTCGCATCTGGCCTCATCTCCTCGACACGCCCGCCACTCTCCCCGGTGGTATCTCCGCCACCCTGTTCCCCTCTCCTTCCCTCGCGCCGCCGTCCCCGCTCCCCTCCCCCAGCCTGGGTGCGCCGCCCCACAAAAATATCTTAGTTTGCGCTAGTCCGTGCCGCGTCGCGTCGTGTCGCTCTCCGTGCTCGCATCCAAGGAGACCAGAGGGAGAGAGCTCCTTGACATTTTAGAACTGAAGGGGGAAAAATCCTCACCTCGTCCTGTTCTTCGCCTCCCCTGCCAATCCGCCACCGTCTCCCACCTCGCTGATGGCGAAGTCGCGGCCGCCGAAGCGGATCCTGGATTCGTACGCCATCAAGGGATCCGACAGGGTCATCAAGCGTAAGCCATCCCGTGCTCGTACTGATAATTTTTCCTGGAGTTTTTTTGGGGATTTCTTTTCTAGGTCGGTGGGCTCCAATTCGCGATCTTTTTAGTGCTGTTTGTTTTTGCGGTCCATGTTTACCTGTAGAATCTACGCTCCCGTGTAAAACCATAAAAATCTGATCTTTAACATTACTTGGGAGGCTGGGAAGGCAAGCCCTAGCTGTACTCAGGTCCAGAGGTCACGGCTTGCAAGCACACTGAAACACGCTCAGTTTTGTACAGTAACCTTGCAAGCTAACTTGTTATGAATCTGCAGATTGCAATCCAAGGTTCTTTGGGTGTTTCTCAAGCCTTGGCGTTAGCTGCTATGGTTGGTTAACACAAATTTTCGTAGACTGTAAATCTTAAGTAAGCTTATGTCTTCTGTACTGATTGGCTATCGACTGAAACCAGGCTGTTTTTGTTCCACTTAGATATTTGCATTGGCCTCCACTATTGTTTCTCTTTACAAAAATATATACTTTTCACGTAGAACTTCATAGGATTGTTGGTCTTGAATGTTTTTGCTATCTGGATGAGTTCTTGCTTCCTATCTTGTTGCTCACACTAATCTTGGGCTCGCTCATTTCAGTTGGACATTGAAGTTACACCCACTTATGTTCTCTACGGAACTGGTGCTTTTGTTGCTCTATGGATTCTATCTTCAGTTGTTTCTGCAATTGATTCTGTTCCCCTGGTATGTAGTTGTGGCATTGTTGGCTGTCTGTATGTACCTAAGGAGTTACTCTCTACTCCCTAAACGGTTTGATCTACTCACTGCAGCTTCCGAAACTGCTGGAACTGGTAGGAATTGGCTACTCAATTTGGTTCACTGCCCGGTACCTTCTCTTCAAGGTGAATCTCCAGTTCCCTATACTACAGTGTTAGCGTCAAGTAATACATATTGTGTAACCCTAGATCGGCATTTGGTACGGGCTTGGTGACGTACTTGATGATCCGTGGATCCAAGCGTGAATCTCATCTGCATTAATTCAAGAGCTTAATGCATCTCTACCATTACTGCATTTGACTTGTGGTGCCTTGTGTAAAATGGATGCGCTCTGTCCGGACTATGTGGGTGTGTCTCTTGAGTTCTTGGGCGTATTACTAATAGAGCAGATCAGAGGTTGCCCCGTTTTGTTGTATCCCATAGCGAGATTCATCTGTTAGCTATTCGGCAGTTTGATTACTATGATATATTTCAAATTTCAAATGAGTATCATCTGCTTGTTACATACATCTTGTATGGAAACTAGAAAAGGAAAAACAATTGTTGGCATTCTTTTGTTGTCACATACGATGAGGATAAAGATCCTCTTTAATCTGAAGTCTAATTGATTGGGTATACCGCACAAGGAATCGAAGGAAGACACAATGTTTTATTCACATCTTCCTGCTATATGCGTTTACTTATTGCACTTGTAGCTTTTATAACCTATTGTCTTTTTCTTTTTCGTTGATTTCCGGATATTGGAAGGCCTTCTTCGGCTGCCTGAGAACAGAATAGAAAACAAAATTTGCATAAAAAATGTACACATTTACACCATTTAAATCAGTTTAAGTATTTGGCATGACACAATCCAGGTGAATTGCCTTGTGAGTCTATAGAAATAGCACTTTTCAGGAAGCAAAATTGAAAAACTGTAGCTGAATTTTATTAGAAGGGTTTGGTGTGCACTCCATACTGGGTTTTAAGTCCTTTTGATCCAAAAAATCACACAGTTGCAATGGCACATCAATTTACAAAAAGAACAACTTGAAGTCAAACACATGATGAACATGAACAGTCTTACCTGACTTCATGTCAACTCGGTCCACCCTTCCATATTTGCTGAAAAGACGTTCAATCTCAGACTGGCAAGCATCATAGTCAAGGTTTCCACAGAAAACTGGCCTCATTTTACTGGACAAACAACTTTTCTCCAAACCTATCCAAAAAGGGAAAATATGCTTATCAAAGAAATCGTTAGCTCATGTACACATAAGTATAAACATGCTATCAAATCCCCAAAGTACAATAAACATGCTATCAACTGCCATCAGTCTTTGTACATCAGCCAACGAGCAAATTCTGGAGTTTATTGCTGAAACTCCATTTGTATTCCAATTATTAGGCACATATGTTGACAATGAAGAAAACTTGTCCACAGATCCATTCGGCTAATTCTTATGATTCTCTGATCTCATCTTTTTGCACGTTTCAGGAAAATAATAAGTTTGAGCACTGGTGGAATGGGGATTATTACAGAATGGCCTTGCATTATTTGAGTGCTCAAAAATCATGTCTAAACAACTCTAAGGACCACTGATAGCATTATGTTCTCTTTTTTTACCCATTGCAGGAAGATGTAAAACGTCAGAAGAACCGAGTGCTCCAATATTGTTGTTCTTGGATTTCTGTTTGTCGCAGCCCTTTCAATATGCATAGAAGGTGCAATTGGACTTTCTTGTATTCGGTATCCTTGCATCATTTGGTTGATTATCATAGCTTCTCTGGTGAAAGTTTCAGGATTGAAATTTCCCCTTATTGAGACTGTTTTAGTATGCTGTGGATGTGCAACTAGGTTTTCTGGCATCATAGGACCACAAAACATTAGGTCAGGTCTATGCGCTTTTCCTTCAGAAGATTGATGGACCTAAGTATTGACTAAAATCGGCTGAGCTGTTCTGCATTTGATTTACTGAACTATTGAGATGAAAAACACTGTATCTATTTATTCATCAGTTGATAATCTTGATATTAATTTCATTTTCCCCTTCTCGTGATGTTGATGTTGAAAAAAAATTTGGAAAAATGTTCATATTACATTTGGCAACACATTGGATTGGCTCTCATTGTCATTTAACGTTGCAGGATTTTTTGGATTGATTTTGTTGTATATTGAAGGATACTATTCAAAAAAAAAATGTCGCAGCATCGTATCCATCAATCTATGAAAGGAAAAGAAGGTTAATTTGTTGCATGTTCAAATTATATACAATTTATATCTATTAAATCTTAACACAAACATATCTTAAATTAGTATCTCAATGTTGTAGCTCTTATGGTTGAACAAAATACTTCAAAGAGATATTGCCCCAACACGACAACAAATGCGACTACCAGTTTATTTATGCATGAACCAGCCAACATCAACAATGAGAAATATGTTCCTTCTAATAATAGTGGAAATATTCATCTAGCTACATCATCAGCTTCTATCATATCATTCAAATTGTTCGAACAAGGTGCAAGTTCGAATCAGGCTAGCAACCAAATTCAAGCAAGACAAGAAAGTGATAGAGTGCAGCATGAAAAATTAACACCGACCCAAAGAGAGCACAATAATGCTCGCCGCAGAGCACGAAGACAGAGTTTAACGGTAGAACAGAAGGAAGAGGCTAATGCTCGTCAACGAGTACGGAGGCAAGCTTTAACGATGGAACAAAGAGAAAATATAAATGCTCGTCAGCGAGCGCGTAGACAAACTTTAACGACAGAACAAAGGGAAAATATGAATGCTCGTCAACGATCATGTAGGCAAAGTTTGACACCCATGGAAAGACAAGCATTGCTAAATCGTCGTAAACAGATCTACGCAGCCGCACAAGATACCCCATGCCCTCAGTCCATCGCTATGCCATGCCCGACAACTGTTTTTTCATCGGTCGAAGATCTACCAACACCCCAACACCTTGCATGTGATCAGTCCCCAACACAACCTTTGAGTTCGCAAGGTGATACCTGCAACTTATATTTGTGTTTTTCTTATCCTCTTCTCAAATAAAAAATGAAATGTTTAGCGCTTATACTCACGTAGATGCGCTCACGGTCAATACAGAAACCATCGTTGAGGACCACATGGACGAGCAATCCTACGTATTTCCTGATGGAGGTATTTTTCATGTATCGTTTGTGTCTCCGTTATACAGTTATTGAAAGTTCTTATAACTCATTTAGTACTCTAAACATCTTAAGCCAAGGATGAGGCTGAGGACGTCGTGACCAATGGAGCAGAGGATTCATCTATCACGTCCTATAGCATGCCCGATCCATATGATCATGTCTATAGCAACATACCAGAAAATACCCATGTGCTCAAGTCTGAGGCAGACTGTGGAAAATGTGCTGCAAAGAAGTTCCAATATGAGCCAAAGGGTTTCTGTTGCCGTGATGGAAAGATCAAGCTAACACATAGGGGCCCACCCCTTGAGCTTATGAGACTTTGGTCGAGTTCAGACTCTGACGCAAGACATTTTCGAGACAACAAAAGATTCTTCAATGGCCACTTCTCCTTCACCACCCTAGGTGTTAGTCTTGATGAGAACTACACCAACATGAGGTTTGGTGTGTACACATTTCGAGCCCATGGCCAGATATACCATAACATTCATTCATTCGGTTCGAGGGATTCTGGCCCCGAGCATTTGGAGCTCTACTTTTATGATGACAACAATAGTCTAAATCATCGTTTTCGTCAATCCCCTAACCTCGATCAGGATGTAATAAGGAAGCTGGTTGATATACTTCGGGACAATCCATATTCCCAAACCTTTAGGAGTATGGGACAAGCCAATGACCTTGAGGAGTATCGTATCACCCTAAATCTCGATAGAAGGTTAGACCAGAGGACATATAACGTACCAATAACCCGAAGTTGCGCTTAGTGTGGGTCGAGGGCAACGAGCCACACTCGCAGCTTTCACCGTAGTGTGATCTTGTACGGCAACAACAATAGTAAACATTCTATTCGGGCGTACTACGGTTGCTATGATCCACTATCATATCCTTTGTTCTTTCCAAGGGGCGAGCTTGGCTGGCATCCACAGATACCAAATATAGGTGTGTCTTTGGACCAGGTGATCGCAAGTCGTGGAGATAATCATGCTGATGAAGGTTAGAAATTTTTTTATCACATATATGTATGTGTGTTTCATTACATTCACACGCAGACCTATCGTCTATGCAGGATCCAATAGTAGGCTATGCGTTTCTATCAGGGAATATTATTGCTACAAGTTTCAGATGCGCCCCGGTGTATTTAACCCCATACTATACGGCAAACGTCTCTTCCAACAGTTCGCGGTTGATACATACATCAAGATAGAAAGCACACGTTTAGACTACATAAGATGCAACCAAAGGGACATAAGGGCTGATCTATACCAGGGCGTGGTCGACAGTATCCATGCAGGCGAGAGCCGTGCTGATGCAATAGGAAGACGTATAGTGCTCCCACCGTCGTTCATTGGGGGGAGTCGCGACATGAAGCGTCGATACCTGGATGCAATGGCCTTAGTTCAGAAGTACGGAAAGCCAGATATCTTTCTCACAATGACTTGCAACCCGAACTGGCAGGAGATAACGTCTGAGTTACAACCTGGTCAGACTGCACAAGATCGTCCTGATCTTGTCGTCCGTGTATTTAGGGCAAAGTTGGAGGACCTCAAGAAGCAACTGTTGGAGAAACACATGCTTGGCAAGGTAGTTGCATATGTGTATGTGGTCGAGTTCCAGAAACGCGGTCTCCCACACGCGCATTTCCTTCTCATCATGAATGGGAGTTATAAGCTGACAAGCCCAGAGCAGTACGACTGTATTATCTCCGCTGAGCTACCAGACAAACAAAAGTACCCGGAGCTGTACCAGATGGTTGTGAAGCACATGATGCACGGCCCTTGTGGCGATCTAAACCCAAATAATGTCTGCATGAAGGATGGTTCATGCAAATGCCATTACCCGCGTCCTTTCATCTCAGAGACCGTTCAGGGCAGAGATTCTTACCCTATGTACATGAGACGTGATAATGGTCGTTTCGAAGAGGTTAGAGGAGAAAATCTTGACAATAGGTGGGTTGTGCCGTATAATCCCTTCCTCTTGAGGCTATATAACTGTCACATCAACGTGGAGGTTTGTTCAAGCATAAAAGCTGTGAAATACCTTTTCAAGTACATATACAAGGGGCATGATCGGGCATCTGTTTCTCTCAACGACGGTGATAGCAATGAACCAATTGATGAGATCAGGCAGTACTGAGCTGCCAGATGGATTACCCCTCCTGAAGCTCTTTGGAGGATATATGGGTTCGATCTAAGTAAGATCTCACCGCCTGTAAAGCAGCTCCAGTTGCATCTGTAGGAGAACGCGGTGCTACGCTAGCCGAAAACAAAATTTTTCTTACCGCGAACACCCAGGCAACATGCGAGTCGGAGATCATGGAGCATTACCCTTGGAGCACGTTAGCGGCGGAGTAGAGTGGGTGAAGCCTCCCGCGTCGCGCGAAGCATCAGACGAGTCGAACACGACGTGGTACAACTTCTCCTCGTCGCGGATCGCCGTCCACAAACAACGTCGGCGTAGTCGTCTGAGTTATGTAGCCGATCGAATCGATCGGCGCCGACGCGAGAGCGACGACGCCTCCACGGTATCCACACGCCCGGGGTGGGAACACCATGTTGGTGTGCTAGCACCCAGCGCGCGGCTAGGGTTCTTAGGGCGATGGGGCGTGGCGGCGGCTAGGGCTCGTGGTGGGGAGACTAACACACCGCACGCCCCATGCCTCGCTTTATATAGAGCGCACTAACGGGCCTTCTACGATAGAAGCCCATTAGGTCTCGCTCTAATGGATATGGAAGCCCACTAGGTCTTACGCTAATGGATCTTCTACAATAGAAATCCATTAAGGCGTCGAAGATCCAAATCCGTATAAACCCACTAATGGATCCAATCCATCGATATGATCCAACCCGTTAAGTGTGTGACCCATTAGGCTCATGTACAAGTCGGCGCGGTCCCGGAGAACCGTTCCCGCACCACAAGTCAATAGCGGTACCTAGCGGCACATATTGACCCCGAATGTACACAATGATCGAATCGGTGAACCTTGATACACTCACATAGGATCCTTTTGCCACACGATATCGGTCAAGCTCAAGGCGAGGCGTGCCACCCTTGTGATAGCTCGACAAATTCACTCGTCAATGTAATGGATATAATTCGTGATTAACTCTTTAATCACTTTGGCATGGCCATGCACTTTTCTTATCCATCCACACCGAGGGGCTCAGAGATATCACTCCCGTTATCAAGGAGGGGCAAATTCCATCTTGATCTCTTACATCTCACGTCATGTTTCATGGCATACCCGTAAGCTACCTTTATAACTTCCCTATTACGGTGAAGCATTTGATAGTCCCAAAGTATACAATTACGCATGCTGAGAATCAATAAGAATCTCAGGTCAAAGGATCGTATAAATATACCACTCGAGACTATACCCTGATGGCACTTCTAAGATAACAATCTCAAGAAGGTGTCTCGGAGCGGTCTATCCAACCCCATGTTCTTTATCATGTGCCCACATTATTGATTTGATATCTCCATATCTATGGTATGTGAAATATTACCATCAATCAATACATGTGCTGGTCAGATCACTATTGTTCCACATAATGATATGTGACCAGGAATCGTTTAGAATAATATCTCATAACCAATGTGTTTCACAATTAAGTCATACTCAATGAACAAAGGAGTGACATTTATTCATGGAACTAATAAGTACATGAACATAGACGTATGATACATCATCTCATATGATCGCCTCTAGGGCATATCACTAACAGCATCTCCCTAACATGCACATGGTCTCATTCCACACGGGACAAGATCTTCATGATGTTGTCGATCGACATGGTGCTGAGAAGACCATGTTGACTGCATACTTTGAAGCGAACAGGCTACACCAATGCGCTCGAGGCATCCTTTATAGGGATTTTCCCGTGAGTTTTACCTGGCAGGCAGGTGGAAAGTGTTGGAAACCAAGACAGAGGGGCACACAGATTGGCAGGATCGTGTCAGCCAGTCCAGCCGAAGGAGAACGATATTACTTGAGGGTCCTACTAAACCATGTTACCGGTGCAACCTCGTTTGAAGACCTGAGGACAGTGGAAGGTGTAATATGCTCGACCTTTCGTGAGGCTGCAGAACTAAGGGGCCTAATTGAGGGTGATAACACCCTTGATGAGTGTTTAACCGAAGCCGAGATGTTTCAGATGCCATCCTCGCTTCGTAGGCTATTCGCTACTATATTGGTCTTCTGTGAGCCTAGCGACGTGCATGGTCTTTGGAATAGTCATCTAGATGGAATGTTGGAGGACTTCCGTCGTTCTCACTCATGTCCACACACGATTGAGCAGATGGTTCTCCTGGACATCAGAAATATGCTCCAATCGATGGGTAAGGAGATAACATCCTTCCCTCTGCCTGAAATCGACGAGTCACATGACTTCGCAGGAGGCGAGCCTCGAGAGATCACCGAGGAGTCTAATATTGTGGTGGATGAAGAACACATTGCTATTTCAGACTCTCTCAACCCCGAACAAAGATCCGCGTATGATAGCATACTAGCTTCTATTAATAGTGGTCAAGGAGGTGTATTCTTTGTGGACGGTCCGGGAGGCACGGGGAAGACTTTTCTATACAAGGCTTTACTTGCCACGATCCGTTCCCAAGGAAAGATAGCAGTGGCAACTGCAACATCGGGTGTTGCGGCCTCTATCATGCCTGGAGGAAGGACTGCACACTCGAGGTTCAAAATCCCGCTTAATGTTCAAGATGGTGGGGTATGCAGCTTTACAAAGAATAGTGGAACCGCCAAGCTTCTTCAAATGTCATCACTCATCATATGGGATGAAGCCTCGATGACGAAGCGTCAGGCTGTCGAGGTCCTTGACAATAGCATGCGAGACATAATGGGACGTCGTGATCTGCCGTTTAGGGGGAAAACCGTTGTGTTTGGTGGAGACTTCAGACAAGTACTCCCTGTTGTTCGAAAGGGAACACGACCTCAGATAACAAATACGACTCTACGCAAGTCCTATCTATGGGAATACATGCAACAACTTAGACTCATACGCAACATGAGGGCTCAAAGCGATCCCGAGTTTGCGGAGTACCTTTTACGAATTGGGAGTGGAATTGAGGATACTGATGAAGAAGGTCTTGTAAGGCTTCCTGCCGAGATATGCGTCCCATCTAATGGAGAGGAGGCTGACCTTGACAGACTAATAGAATGTGTCTTCCCGATGCTGATAGAGAATCTAGCAAACCCAAACTACATCACTTCTCGTGCCATCCTGACAACTCGAAATGAGTACGTCGATCGGATCAACATGAAGATGATTGAGCGGTTTCCGGGGGAGGAGATGTTGTATCATAGCTTTGATCGTGCAGAGGATGATCCATATGGCTACTATCTGTGACATCCTAATAAAATTATAATGTCACATATTAGCAAATAAAGAAAATAAAAACCAAAAACACAAAATAATAATAGGAAAAAGGTCCTGACAGGCTTGGATAGCCTAATTAGGCCCTAACTAGGCCCAAAACCCAATCCACCTAGTCCTAAACCCCCTAGGACTCTAATTTGACCAATTAAGACCCAATTCTAGCCCAATACCAATTCTACCCATATTAGGACTGATCCAAGTCGACCTAAGCACTATATAAACCCCTAGGGTTCCACGGTCGCCACATCATCCCCAATCCTCGAAACCCTAGCCGCTACCTCGGTTGCCAGTGCAAAACCCGAAGCAAACCGAGGTAATGCTCCTATACCAGTGCCCAATCACAAAATCCAAGGCCAGGACGTTGTAGAGCTCGTCGTGCTGGTCAATTTGACTATATGGATCGCCATATTTGACCAAGAATTGAAGGAGATATGAGTCGCCGAAGAGATGGCCGGAATAGTAATCCCGGCGAGCCACCGACGAGCCAACCGCCGCCGCCGGAATCCGCGCCGCACTCACCGCCACGCTAACGCCGCCAACGCCGCTTGCAGCGTTGCCGCTGTTCGCCACAAGACGTCAGCACGCTGCCGCCACTCGCGCGCCACAGCGTGTCCTGGCCGCTCGCCATGGCGACAATGCCATGCCGCCAGCGTCGGCAAGACTGTTCCAAGCGCCTCGCCCAATCCCCGGCCAAGCCAGCGTAGCACACCGCCGCCGCGTCGCCGCCGCCGCCCAAAGCCCGGTTTTCTCGGTTTTGGAGCGGTTAACCGGTTTAATCTTTTCGATCTTTTCAATTTCCATAACTTCCCGGATTGTTTAGGAGTTCCCGAACTCCAAATTAGATGATTCAGAGCCTAAAAATCACAAATAATCCCAAGAATTTTATATATTTTTACCCTACTGTTTTCTGTATGTTTGATATTTATTGTTGTTTATTTAATCTTTCGCGAGAACCGAAGCGTGTACTGTTTGTCCGGAGACGTTAGAGCTGTTCGAGGAGGTGACCAGAACCTAGCTTCTTCAAGGCAAGCTAGATTCATGTTGAAACCCTAGTTTGCTAAATTTTAATTATTTCATGATTACTTATTTCGCATGCTTCAATTATCATCACATGTGCCGTTTGCTCAGAATCCATATTAGCACTCTACTAATATGAAGTAGCCTTCCATTGATAGCCTATTTTGGTACTGTTTTGCTAGCCTATCCTTGTATAGATGCTTAGCCTAGCTTCAGGATTGGTAGTTGATAGGTTTCACTTAGTAATAACTGGTATCCGTGGAGTTCGACTTCGTGGTACTGTTTTTGGATAAACCTAATCAACTAAAATCAACGTGGTGTGTGTTGATTTGGGGAGACCCAGAAGAGGCGGATTTTGGGCTTGTGGTTGAGACGTGCAGGTCTCCTCTGTCATATAAGGACCGAATACTTGTATTACCAAACCGGACTGAACCGCATCTGACCACTTGTGCCTTCGCCCCGACCGTTAGTGTGGAAGCTTGTTTCATTGTATCGTAGTGGACGGACGTGATTCGCGATCACCGGTTCGAATGGCTTAAATGGGGCTAACCTCATGCGGTGCGCTATCGGTCGGTGAAAGGAGCGCGATTTGTTGGCTTGGTCGAAGTGTACCGTGTGGGCGCGAAACCAAAAGAAAGGGTACTGAGATTGGGGACAGTGGAAACAGGAACGGTTTTGTCTGCTTTCTCTCGGGATGAGACAGGCTTGTGGGAACGTGTACACACTCTGCAGAGTTAATACTATCATGGTAGCCGTGCCCATGTTATGGGCGGGAAAGGAGCCTAATTCAAGGTAGTCCAATGTGTTTTAATTAAATAACTTGATGTAGTGTAGGCGGGATTGTCTCTCTTGGAGCCGGTTAGCAGTCCTTTGGCTACGCTCATGTGTTATCAGCGCTCAATGAATCAAGAACAAATAAACAAGTAGATAGGTGATATTTTAGCAAAATAACCATACCCATCCATTGACCTTGCATTCATTTATTTAAGGACCGCTATTTGAGTAGCCGTGTACTCATTATATGGACCACGGATATTTGTTCAGTCAAGATTTCAGCAACGGTGCGGTTGTGACTAGGAGGGTCAAGGTGATTAGCCGCGTTCCGGTCAACCTCGGGATGTCATCGCTTCAGTCTTCCGCTGTGTTATTTTTATATGCTTGAATTAAACCCTGTGCAAGACTATGTATTTGTCTATGTCGACTGGGATGATATTTATGTAAACTGTTAAATTCTAGTTAAATGCAATGCCTGCGATGATATTCCAAATGTCCTTGAGTGCAATACTAGCTATGGTCTTCTGGGACTAGTATTCGGTAACTCAAGCCGGTAGAAATACCGGGGTGCACGACACTATCCTTCCGAGTTCTTGAACACTCTAACACCAAATGGGCTTCCTCCGCATGTGCTAAAGCTCAAGGTGAATTGTCCGGTTATACTTCTCCGGAACATCGATCCTGCTAACGGACTATGCAATGGGACGAGGCTGGTAGTTCGTGGATTCCAGCGAAACACCATTGATGCAGAGATTGTGCTAGGGCAACATGCTGGAAAGAGGGTGTTCCTGCCACGAATACCTCTGTGTCCATCCGATGACGAGATGTTCCCGTTCCGTTTTAAGAGAAAGCAGTTTCCGATAAGGCTCAGCTTTGCAATGACAATTAATAAGGCTCAAGGACGACCATCATCGAGCGTCGGCATCTACCTACCTGACCCGGTGTTCTCTCATGGTCAGCTTTATGTTGCATTGTCTAGAGCTACATCTCGAAGCAATATTAAGGTACTTGCCATTTTAGATAAGGACATTGTAAAGCGCCAACCGTCTAGATTGATACACGAAACCTTCACGAGAAACATAGTGTACAAAGAAGTCCTGACATCATAGCCAAATGGTATAGCCCATTTGGAAACGTTGTTGTCAAAGGGGTAAATTTTTGTTTACCCGATGTACTTGTCAACAGATGACCTAGAAAACATGGCATTAAACGCAAGAAAATGCTCTTTGGCTGTGGTCGGGTCTTTATACAAAGTTCATTTCTACGATTATTTCTTTATACTACTTTTTATTTACAAATAGGTGCTTATGTGTTGCAGCAAATTTCAAATATAGAAATTACACTTTGATAGCTTACAAATAAAGGCATGAAAAATTGATCTATGCATACTAGACAATCTCCAAGAAGTTCACATCAGGTAGTATCACAAAACATTGCAAAAATAAATGCATATTTTTCATATTATGTTGGATTCCGTTGCAACGCACGGGCACTCGACTAGTATGTATGTATATATGTATGTATGTATATATATATATATATATATATATATATATATATATATATATATATATATATATATATATATATATATATATATATATATATATATATATATATAGAAGTTTGAGACTCCATGGAGCCTAGGCTCCATGATTCAAATACCTATGATGTGCATTTAGATTCGTGATGTTTGACGTGCATATCTTCACATACTCTCTAAAAAAAATATTTGAGATATCAAACTCCAAAAAAATTAATTTCAAACTTAGTTTAAACTAGTTTGAACTAGTTTGAAGTATATTTTAAAAGTAGTTCAAACTGAAGTTCAACTTAACTTTTTTCGGAGTTTGATGTCTCAAATATTTTCTTTAGTGCGTATATGAAAGTACAAATATCAAACAACACGAATCTCAAAGCACATCTAGTGGTAATGAATCATGGAGCCTAGGCTCCATAGAGCCTTATGTATTATTCCTATATATATATATATATGTGCAATCTGAGTTGGATATTAATTTGGCTGTGTTGTCCCAGAGAATTTATGCATATGTAAAACACACTAGTATATATAGGTAAACATTAATTGATGATCCAACTTGATCATCTCCTTATTTCACATAAACAAGTACTTTCACTGACATGCAGTACCGGACCATATATGTATATATGGGTCAATTGCTACTCCGTATTATTGATCAGTTTGTAATTGCACACCCAAGGTCCTCATGCAAATTAAACACATATATATGCATGCATGCATCACGCACATATTGATGAGGAACCAATTAAGCTTCGTCCACTGAAAATGTCCCGGCCCATAGTTGAAGCTAGGTGACGCCATCTGTTGGAAACAAATAAATTGATGTTTGTTTTCAATTTTTGTTTGGAATGCCCATGCATCTTTCTTACAAAGGAAATTCAACGTTATAACTTAATTATTACGTACTTTAGTGGACGAGATCACAGGTGTTATTTATCTGCAGGTTCTTCCTGCATCAGCTCAAGGTCGATAGGCTCACGTGCATCACAGAGAGCTTTCTCACTGGATATCGTAGCTCCAGACGATAGCTGAAATTAAGGCACATTAAAATCAAATTGTGTAATATATTGTCAGTATGTTCCTTGATAGCTTGCAACCAAAACATGAATAAATTCTTGGTTATGAATAGAGAGAGAAACACAAGGGGCAAACTGAAGCTGATCAGATCACTGATGTTATATTAGGATCGGAGTCGAATAGGAACATGCATACTATTAGCTAGCATGCACTTAGCATACCTTTTTTTGTAACTCTATGTTGTGCTGGTGAACAACGTTGAACTTCTCGCGAAGTTCTATATTCTCCTTGTGAACAAGAAAGCCCTACAAAAATATAATTTGATCAAATATAAATTCATATAACTATAATTCACTTATTACTAATACTTCGCGTGCATTCGCACAGTCACATATTTTCAACAGTGTTTGGTATAGATTTAGGAGTAGAATTTTATGTATTTATTTCGTTCAAAAAATTTAAATGTTTTACATTGATAAAACCTGTAGTTTTGACTTTCTAATTTAATTAGAAAACTTTATATATATATCTGAACATTAGAATTTAAAACATGAATACCATACTTATTTCGATTTTTAATTCCAAATTCACATTTTTTTTAGACTCCAAATTCACCGCATATTGTTGGAAACAATCGTAATGTAGCGGAGTCTGTCTCTATCCCCTAACGTAGTTAGTTTTCTAAAATATAAGTTTGTGTTAAAGTCTTGCCAAGAGATTGAAGTGTACGGGTTCTAGTTGCAGTTATATATATCTAACTAGGAGTATACCTTAGAATTCACATAGAAGTCAGAGAATTCGATCCTACTCTATATTTTGAGAGGCTTAGGCTCTGTTCTTTTGAGCTTATCTAATCTGACTTATCTGTCTTATCTCTAACTTCGAGAATTTTCCGATGTGGCCTCGAGAGTCGGATGGCCTTAAAATTTAGGATTTAGGGAGCTTTTAGACTCGCCTACGAGATAAAAATAAAATGGATTCAAAAAGTAATAAAAAAAAGTCAGATGAGTCAATGTTAGTCAGATAAGTCACGAAATTGTGTAACAAGAAAATAGAGTAGTTAGAGTCAATTTAGAGTACAGGAGCCTATGCTCTACATTTTCAGACGTTCCATCATGATCAAACGGATAGTATCAATTCGCCATTCCCTCTAGCACATCACTCCCCACTCCTTCCCATGCCCCTACCCCCAGCCCTTCTCTCTCTTCTCCCACTCAACCCTTTCTGATGCCTCTCTCTTTCCCATCATCCTTGGAGTCGTCGGTGGATCAAACAGAGGAGTACAGCTCTGCGGTATTGATTCAGGGTGACAACAGCTCATACAGATGGGAGACTATGGTTTGTGCTCATCCTAGTGGTAGTGGAGCCCTTCAGAGGTGGGATTCCTACAACACAACGACACAATTACTAACACAGACAGAGAGAGATGAGTTGCTTGAGGAGGAGGACGATGACAGAGATAGAGCCTCGGTGGCACCTAGGGTTCATATCATAGTTGGGGAGGGACAGAAGGGGGCTTAGTTAGGGATAACAAACATAGCAAGGGGGTGATGTGGATGGGCAGAGAGGCTAAGGAGCAATCTAGTCCCATGGATTCATGATTGGATAGATGTAAACATGGATAGTACGACCCACTGTACTCTCCACTCTTTTAGCAATTGGATCGAGCAATCAATGGACTAGAGCAACACCCACTTCGTGGCCCTTCTTGAGCTTTCTCCTTCCCCTGCTCAATTTTGTCTCCCCTTCACCTCAACACTAGACATCACCAGAGTCTCACTGCCTCCTCCTATGTCCCTATTTTTCTCTCTCTTGATCCCCTCTCCCTTTCCTATCTCTCCTCTATCGCCATGTTGTCATCGGTGGCTTAACTAGAGGAGGATGACGGCGGTCGGTAGCGGCTCAAATGGAGGATAGTGGCTCAATGGCAAGGGCGACGACCATGCTTGTCCTGATGGTGTTGGAGTTCATCAGTGGTGCGGTTCCTCCAACATGGCAGAGCGGCTGCTTATATAGATGGAGAGATGAGACGCTCGGGGAGGATGAGGGCCAGTGAATGCAGCGCAGGACAGCAATAGCTAGAGTTCAAATTTGAGTTGAAGGAAGGAAAGATAGGGATGCTTGATCCGACAATTGAAAGAGTGGAGAGTACTGGGGGTTTTACCCTCTAAAGTGCATTAGTCGATCTCTCTCTTAATCATTAAATTTTACTCGTGATCCATTTTTTGTGACCATGTTGTTTACCACTTTTCGGTCACTAGTTAATTAATAATGTATCGGTCATTTAATTACTTCACCTACCTCACATATATTGGTGTATCATCTACCACTCAACAGTACAGGGTTGTACGTACACCATCATTGATGGGATAACAACACTAAGTCACGAGCATACTGTCAAGTTGTGTGCCTGATTATTCTTGTATACTTGGTTTGTGAACATTACTTTATGCTAATGTTTCCATATTACCTATCATGATTAACATACCGTTGATTTGCTTAGCATGCTTTTATCATACTTTACACCTTACATTTCGAATTCTCATTAATTATCTCATATCGATTCTCAAATTTATTGTATTATAGTCACATTTGTGTGTGACTGCATAGAACTTTTTGGATGTTCCTTGGTTATTTCTTTTCCATGATTGTTGTTGTTGGTACTCGTTGAGATTTTGGATCTCACACTCAATTTGTTGTTGTTGGTACGTACTTATTGAGATTTTCGATCTCACACTCAATAGTTTTGCCACCATTATGTGTTAATTACATTTTCTTTAAATTAGCTTTGGATCGGCCTAGTTTGTCAAATTTGTTTCCTCTTATTTATTTTCTTTTGGTTCTACAGGTGACATTAGTATGTCAGAATTATTTATTAAAATTTTGAGAGATATTCATACTGTTGCATGTGATCATTTCAATTCTATAACTTGTGTCACTATCATTATTAGATCTGATGATGTTCCACGTAGTACCATATTTTCTATATATATGTGAAATGTTACATAAGTCGAGTTTAGTGAGTTAACTTTGTGACGTTGAGAAGTTGTATATGGCACCACGTCCAGTCTGAATTCGAAGGGATGATCATGATGGGAATAGCTAGTCCCACATTGTTATGGGGGAGGAGGACAAAACATGATTTATAAGGGTATGGGAGTACTATTTACATCTATCAATTCTAGTCTTTTAAGAGGAGGCGGTTGGGGGATGGCTCAATAGACCTTAATTGTTGCTTTGTGGATAGGTCTACAAGTATAGCAGCCCAACGAAATAGGCTCAAAATCTAGTGTTGCGGTCCGTGATCCTGATAGGTTCAGGAGTTTTGTCGCGTCTTGTGTCGAAATATAAGTATGGCAAGTCATAGGCGAGACCAACTACATCAACAAGTTAGAGATGCATCAAAATTAAGGGGAGTCCGTTGGAAATAAGACGTGTTGGTTTGTAGTAAGTGCTGAAGTACAGTTAATAAATAGTTAAGTCTGTCTCCATTTCTTAATTATAATTAGATTTGGCAAGTACAAGTATGTTTCTAAAAGTCGTCAAGAGTCTGAGGCATAGGAGTTGTAGTCATAGTTGTATCTAACTATAGGAGTACATCTTGGAGTTTCCGCAAGAGTTGACAAATCATTGTATGTGGTGGACGATAAGGCAATTGGATAAATGATATTAAATTGAAGAGTAAATTATACCATAGGTACATGAAGTTGTTACGTCTTTTCGATTAGGTTCAAAATTTGAAAAACCGTATATTTCTATACAGGAAATTGTGTTACTGTTTCAACTAGGTCCAAAGTGGTATCCAGAGAGAGCAGTTTTTGGTGATTTGGCACTCCTAGTCATGGGCACACGTTCCCACGTGGCATCCTCCTCTTCTCTTTTTTTTTTAAAAAAAATGATATTTTCTTCTCTCCTTCCTCTCTCTACTCTCTTTCTCTACGGCTATTCCTCTTCTTTGCTCCAATACACAATGGACATAGGGGAGGAGAGGGGTGCGTGCGCCGCCACCGTCGCCTCTTTTCCTGCCCCCTCCTCCTTCCCAATCTCCCTCTCTCCTACTCTTCATGGGATCTCCCTCTGCCTCGGTTGCTCCACTGGCATCGCCACTAACCTCATCGCCCTATGGCGCCATGGGTGTGCCGCCACCATCTGCTCCACGGCGCGTGCTGCAGCCGTTCGGCACCACGTACTGCCCCATGGCAGAAGCTCCGCCGCCTTGCTTCTTTGCTCCTCCGTGGCCAGTACGCCACGGGGCATGACTTTACCAGCGCCGGTGCAATCGGCTCCCGCCCGGTGCGCGGCCGCCATCTACCCCACGGCGCACACCGCCATTGTCCGACGCCGTTGCCCCATGGCAGGAGCATCATCGCCCCATCGCTTTGATCCTCCGTGGCCGGGTGCCACGAGGAACGACTTTACCAATGCCGGCGCAATCAGCTCCCCGCTCAGCACACAGCCGCCATCTGACCAATGGCGCGCACCGCTGCCCCAGGGCAGGAGCGTCGTCACCTCACCGCTCTGCTCCTTCGTTGCCAGCACGCCACGAGACACGACTTCACCAGTGCCGATGCAACTAGCTGCCACCCAGAGTGCAGCCGCCATCTGCCCCACAATAGGAGCGTCATCGCTCCGTCGCTCTGTTCCTCCATGGTTAGTGCGCCACGGGGCACGACTTCACCAGCGTTGACGCCCGGCCCGCAACCGCCATCTGCCCCACGGCGCGTGTCGCTGTCGGCCGATGCCACTGCCCCATGGCAGGAGCATCGTCGTCCCACCGCTCTGCTCAACGGCAATGAGAGGATTGGCGAAGGTGAGGGAGGACCAGGCCAGGCCAAGCTACAGCGATGCGTTGGACCCTCGCCGATGACCTTGCTATGGCCAGGCTGGGCCATCACTGACGACACTGAGCAGGAAGGAGGAGGAGGAGGAGGAGGAGGGGGCCACCGACAAGTGAGGGAGGAGGTGGGGCCATAGCTCGGGCCTTGTCAGATGCTCCTCTACGTGGAGCCTGCGGTCACGCCAGCGTCCTGCACACTAGCGATAGCCGTCACTTGCCTTTGCCGGCCCGCCTCCTCTATAGGTCCTCTACACCAGCCCGATCTACTCCAAGTCCAACCCATCCAGCCCCGCCATCCACATCGCCGATGTCCGCCATCAAGCAAGACTAGCTAGTCGCCACCACGGAGTAGGGATTTGTTTTTCGATCCGAGAATATCGAGAAAACTAAAAATCGGTGAAAATCGGTATTCTCGAGCTGGGCCGAGTTTTTATAGGCTCGGTTAAATAAATTAGTCCGTTTTGAATTTCTAAACAGCCCAGGTGAATCAAGTTGTCATGAAAAAATTCGGCTGATTTTGAACCGATTTTGGCAACCCATTTTCACTGATTCTCAACCAAATTTTGTTTAAATTCAAATATCAAATTTAAAATTTTGGTCGAAATCAGACCAAAAAACCGATTTTCACTCAAATTAGTTCTCTCGGTCCCCCTGAGTTTTTTCCCAAAACAAAAAACAAATCCTTGCCACGGAGTCGCCGCCGTCTATCCTTACCATCACCATCACCCTCGCTCTCTCTGGCTAGCTCGGCGACAGCGGAGCGCCGATGGCGAAGGTTAAGGAGCCGACCGACGGTGGCACTAGGCTAGACGATGGTGCCCACGGGCTTCAGGCAGTGGAGGAGCAGCTTTGTGTGGAAGAGAGAGAGAGTTAGGGACGAGGGCTAAAATGTAAAAGAAAAATAAATGAAGGGTTGAGAGTGAGGAATACGAGGGGTTTTTTGAAACAGAGGGCCACGTGTGCAAGTGACATTGCAGCTCAAGTCACCAAACCGCTCTCTGCATACTACTTTGGACCTAATTGAAATAAAAACACAACTTCTTGTACTAAAATACACGGTTTTCTACATTTTGGACCTAAGTAAAAACTCGAGACAACTTTATGTACCTTCGGTGCAATTTACTCTAAATTGAATGATTAATTTTTTACTAACGCAGAAATTAATTTCTTTTTCTATTGATATGAAAATTTCTATCTTTTTACCCTATATGAGTAACATGGGACTTCCGAAAAGGCAACCAATTATCACTTGACATGGTTAGATTAATTGATATATGGACGTGAGCACTAATTAATGCTCTTTCTTGAGTTATTTCATCAACAATATGAGGAGGTTTAAGATACATGCGAACCTTTTGGTTGAGTTCTTGAATCTCCTCTTCCAAGAGATGCTCCTAGAGAAGCGACAATATTACAAGTATCATCATTCAAGTAAAAAAAGGTTTGTTTAATAAAAAGAGAGACTAATGGTAGGTTCTTTAGCAAAAAAAAAAATTAGTTCAAAAAATAGAACAAAAAGGTATACGTACGTACCTTTCTCTTTCTTATGGAGTGCAAGCTCATCTCAGCTTGGCTCTGGAGAAATTGCAGATCTCTAACATTTAAGGTAGATAGTTCTTGTCCCAGAAGTTGTCTATCCATGATCCATCGATCAGCGCCACACGTACGGTTAATTTAACAGCATAACTTACTAGAATTCATAAGGTACTTAATTTTTTCGGTTAATTAATTAATATGCACATGAAACCAAATTGAGAGAAGAAGCTCTGGCTACCTACTTACTAAATGGCTTTTTATTATTGCATATCCATATGGATGATACTGAAGAATGTGGGAAAGCTTTATATGCCACTGCATTTTTTTATTCTATTTTCTATTTGCTATCATAATTGCTCAATTATTAATTATCCTATTTTCTATTAGTGAAAACTTTCATTTTTATTTAAGTTGTATAAGCATACCAAGAAATCACAATGTTATTAAATATGCAATACTCTCAGTAATTATTTTTCTATTTTTATGAATGAGTTTATATTCAATTTACACTTAAAATGTTTTTAATATAAAATATTAATCTTTAAAAATAGCAAAAATTGTTGGATACGTGATAGTTTTTGAATTGTTTACACAGCTTAAAAAAAAGTTATTTTTCACCAATGGCACATGTGGCAATAATCGAACAATTGTGATAACATAGAATAAACACAAATTGATAAAACACATATGATTAGGCTGAAGTGCAATGTCTTACAAGGTTTTATCCCAAGATTATTACCTATTATTGTGTTGTAAGTTCTGCACTTGCTGCCTCAAGGTTGTAACCTCCCTCTGCCAAAGCTGCCAAGCAATAGGAAAAATTAATTAATGAATTGTAGGACTATATCATTATATTTTAGAGACATCTGATAATCTGATTAGGAGGGTGTACTCCTCCATTCATGCTTCCTTGCAGAGTGTGCGAATTTTATTCTACATGGCTACATGCTGTAGAGAATACACTTATCTGCATTATCCATTACAGTACTCAACAGTTCCACCACCATTCACACTGCATGAGCTATACATTAATTTACTACGCATGACTGCTTAAGTACATCTATGGATTATGCACCCCCCCCCCCACACACACACATATATATATATATATATCACACGCACACACACGCTACGCATAGGCATAGTATAGTTTCTGCTACGCTCGATCGGTTTGTGAGCCATGCTCCAGCCCAACCACGTCCATTAATTAGGAAAGAGTGGTTACACTACTACAAAAATGGTCATCCGTGTCCCCCAATCACTGCCGATTAGACCAAACCAGGCAGTGTTAACTTATCACTGTTAGTTCGTAAGCCTCAGCAGGTTGTGCGCTTGAGAACCGGCAGTGATAAGATTTATTAATGTTGGTTCGTTGCTCAAACCGACAGTGAACTATCACTGCCGGTTTGAGAAAAGAACCGGCAGTGATTAAACTTACCACTACCAGTTCCTTAGGCCTCCCACCCCCAATTTTCAACCGGTAGTGAAAGAACTTATCACTGCCGGTTCTTGTCAAGAACCGGCAGTGATAATGAGTTATCACTGCCGATTCTAGCCAAGAACTGGCAATGATAAGTTCTTTCACTCTGGCAGCGAAAGAACTTATCACTGCCAGTTCTTGGCTAGAACCGGCAGTGATAACTCATTATCAATGCCGGTTTTTGACAAGAACCGGTAGTGATAACTTATCACTGCCGGTTCTTATAAAAAATCGGCACTGATAAGTAAAGGTTAAAAGGTATGCATATCCTTTGTAAGTAAGAACGTGAGATTGGGTGGGATGGTTAGAAGGATGAGGGTAGAGTGGAGAGGTTGCAGGTTCGAGTCCCGGGTAACGCAACATTTGTATTTCACGCGAAAATGTGTACTAATAACCTATAGTAGGTGGTAGATGATTAGTGTATAGATTCCAGGCATAAAAAAATATTTTTTCTATTTTTTTACACAATTTGGCAGGGACTATCTGATGTGGTGTTTTGTAGTAGTGTTAATTAGGAAATAGATAATTAGGAAACCCTAGTAGTTAATTCTAGATCCACTTTTTCTAGATCATGACCACAAGCCATTTTAGATCTTGTGGCCACCATTTTAGAGCTCATGGCCGTCGTCTCCTAGACGTTATCCATCGGCATTCTCATGGCAACCCCTCAGCGATGCCCTGCCGGCACCACGCCTCCACCGGCGGTGGCGCCCTACCGCCATGCGTCCCACGCCGGCGCACCTTCGATGGCCTACGCCATCGGTCACGCCGCCCCGGATCCAGCCCACATCGTCATGGATCCAGCAACGTCGATGGCGGCAGCCTGTCATGCCGGCATCGACCCTCTCAGCTGTCGTCGTCGTCACCGCCCTGCCGCCACGCCCCGCGCCGGCCGTTCCTCGTCGTTGTTTCCTCCCAGACGTTGACCCCGCCTCGCCGTCTTCGACCCTGCCTCGCCGTCTCCGGCCCCAACGTCGGCGAGTAGGAGGCCCGAGGATGTGCACCACCGCATGCCGTTGTAATTCCACGATGAGAAGAGACTTTGCACTGCTGTTTCTTGTCAATTTTTCATATTGATTAATATGAGAATTCAATGATGGTTATAAAGCCAACATGCGACGGTTAAATGTGTCTACGCACGATGGTTATAAAGCCAGCATGCGATGGTTAGAAAGTTTGACGCATGATGGTTATAAAGCCAGCACACGATGGTTGGATGTCTCGACGCACGATGGTTATAAAGTCAGTACACGATGGTTAGAAGTTTAGCGCATGATATGGTGGTTAGAAAGCTCGTGGCACGATGGTTAGAAAGTCAGCACACGGTGGTTAGAAGTCTAACCGGCGCACAATCGTTAGAAACCCAGCGCATGATCGTTAGAAAGCCATCACACGATGGTTAGAAGTTCGACGCACGATTGTTAGAACCTAGCATATGATGGTTAGGAACCCAGCCCCGATAGTTAGAAACCAGCACACGATGGTTAGAAGTTCGACGCATGATGGTTAGAACCTAGTGTATGATGGTTAGGAACCCAGCCCTGATAGTTAGAAACCAGCACACGATGGTTAGGAACTCCGCGCAAAAAATATATTTTTTATATGGTAAGAGTGGTCTCGTTTTGTTTGTAAAAACGTAAGTAATCCAATGATGAAAACCATTCATCGATCTGAGGTCCCAATCGAAAGTAACGATAAAAAAACAGAAGAAAAGATTCGAAAATCGATCAATTAATACGCTCACACCCTTGGGTGGGTTTCCTTCTGAGATTTTCGGGTTGCATGAAAATGGCAAGTTGGTATGGTTACTTCTGTTTTCCGAAATGGTTATTTCTGCTATCAGATTTGAAAAATTAAGGCAGATGATTTAATCAACGCTTGCTTCGCTGAGATTGGCTCTAGGTGCGACCGAGCGTAGAATAGGAGCCGCTACGCCTAGAAGTAGAATAGCACGACCATGTGTATATATATATATATATATATATATATATATATATATATATATATATATATATATAGTAATGCTATCGTTAGTCACGAAGCACGGATAAACCGTAGCCAGCGATGAGTTATTTAAATCCAAGACAAAAGCGATCAATCAAACCGTCCATCTTCTTCGTCTCGTTGCAATGTAGTCAGAGAGCAAATTTAAGTAATTTTAGAATTTTTTACTACTTATTTCATATTTTGAAAATTGGCCTTTTTGGATGCTCTAGAACTAATTAGATCGCTGATTTTAAAAAATATGACATAAATAGTAAAAAAATTCTGAAATTTGCTCTATAGCTACATTTTAACGAGACAAAGAAGATGGACTGTTCGGATCGATTATTTTCAGTCTCAGATTTCAAAAACACGCCAAGCACGGAGACCCCCTTCTGCGACTAACAATAGCATTACTCTATATATATATATATATATGTGTGTGTGTGTATTTGTATATATATATATATATATATATATATATATATATATATATATATATATATATATATATATATATATATGTATGTTATGTATGTATGGGAGGATGCATGAGCATGACATACTAGTATTTGGGAGCAAGGTGACATACATGTAATTAAAAACATACGTACGTACCTTTGCTTCCGACACTGGATTCAACAACTGACAATGCTCCTCTCTTGCCTCCTGGTAGCGCTCTACTATAGATTTCATGCTGATGCGAAGGAATTACATACGCATGTCAAATTCGATCTATGGTATGTAAAACTAGATTTCTAGGGCTTGTGAGCCCTACAATTAAGAAGGACCAAGCATGCATCTGCTGGAATGAATCAAACTAATTAAGAAGCTAGGATCGATGATGAGCTGAGCTGAGAGCCAGAGATAGAACCTGGAGTTGCTGGCGAAATCGTAGAGGCGGCCGGTGCAGGAGAAGACGATGAGGCCGACGTCGGCGTCGCAGAGGATGGCGAGCTCGCGGGCCTTCTTCATCAGCCCGCCGCGCCGCTTGGAGAAGGTCACCTGGCGGCTCGTCGCGTTGTCGATCCGCTGGATCGCGATCTTGCCTCTCCCCATCTTCCGACGAGCTAGATTTGCAAAGCGAGCTAGCCAGACACAAGGGACGACCAAGGAGCGAGCAAAGATGTTTACTGGGCAAAGAAATGGAGCATTGGGGCCTACCTAATCACTCTTTTATTTTGTTGGTCCGAGGTCTACATGGGAACCTACCTTTGTGTTTCTTTCTTTTTTACTTCTCTCTAGGCACCAGTGTATGAGCCCCATAAAAAAATATCTCATCAGTCATCAGCAGCAGCCAGCAGTGCACCACCTATAAGCTTTGGACATGTAGCAAACTTGCATTAATTACAATGTGGTTGGTCTTGGTTTACTTCTCTCTACTATCTCCAATTATTTTTCCTTTATTTATTTCCCTTCCACATTCCCTTCCTCATATTCGTTCCTTTTATTTTCCACCATCTCTAATAGCATTCCTTCTAAGAAAATTATATAGGGAAAAGAAAGATGATCTCTTCTGAAAAAAAAAAAAAAGAATCCTTCCGAAAGAGAACGATGAAGAAAATTTGTTAGAGCTACAAAGGGAACGGGATTTTCTTCGTGATAGGAATTCCGTCCGTGAACTCACGTGGGCTCCCACTTAAAAAATATCATCCGCATTCCACATCGTTGCCAGGGTGGAGCTGGACCAAAAATGACCAGGATTCACTCACCGGCTAGTTGGATTGCCCTACAGCATATACAACTGTTAGGGCATCCACACGAAAAAACTCTATCTCTATTTTCTCTCTCTTCTACTCTATTTTCTCTCTCCATTACTCTAAAATTCCTTCACACTTTACATTATACCCTAAAAGATTTCTTCCCTCCACCAGAAACTCAATCTCTAAAACTCTATTTCTATACCCATGTAGAGTTTCTGCTACGGACGCTCTTAGGCTGGATATACTAACTGTAACATATGATCTAATCCTTACTAAATCTTTTTTTAACCCGGTTCCCGTGCACCCCTTTAACTATACGTGGCTCTGCCCGGTTTAGGTTATAGTTTGGCTTGCATTCCAATTTAGGTACTCATACCTCAATTATGGTTTTGTGTGAAACCACGATAGGGGTTGCGATAATTTAGCATGCATAAAGACGGGATGTGGGCTATTGAAAGAACGAAAATGTGTGGAGCCAACCATGCAGTACAATAGCATGTGGAGCCCAAAGACGGTGCAAACGTGTAGCATGGGGCCTTGTGGGAATAAGTGCTGTAGACAACCTGTTAGCATCACCAGCTAAGTACTCTATTTTTCACTCTTTATATGCATTGTTACAATAATACTACCTAAAATGATCCCTTAATTTTTCTCAAACTTCTGTAGTAGTACTCCCTATTTCTCAACCCCTATTTTCTCTTTTCTATATTATATTGATATTTGCTGGTGGTGGAGGTTCTGCTGGTTGGAGAGGAGGGGCGACACCGGTGGGGGGAAGGGTGCAACAGCCGATGGGCAGCCGGACGGGTTGAGACCAGTCCGTGTGCATTGTAGAGAAGAAGGGAGAGAGGGATCGGGATTCAGGAGATGACTGAGAGAGGATGGAGATAGAAGATGAGGGCAAATTCATGTGGATATACTACTGCAGATTAGCTCATCACTACCGGTTTCAAACTGGCATCTGTACCGGTTTTGGAACCGGAAGAGGGCAACCGGGAGTGATACTCTAGGGTATCACTACCGGTTCATGCAACTGATAGTGATAATATTAGAAATGTTTAAAATATATTAAAAATATATTGGGAAAAGCAGGACTCGAACCCAAGACCTCCAAGGCCTTGTGACTCTAGCCTCATCCTTCTAGCCAACCCACCCACTTTCGCGTACTAATATAGATATAATATGCATTCTTTTTAAACTTTCCAAAAACAAGACACTACTACTGATTTGTGGCTTAAACCGGTAGTGATGGATAGGTATCGCTACCGGTCTGTGGCTCGAACCGATAGTAGTAGTGTCCGAGGTACCATTACCGGTTCATGGCTCAAACCTATTGTGGCGTCCCTTCTAAATTCACATTCGGCTCAAAGAAGTCATTGCCCATTCGCTGTCTATGTGATTGAAAAATATCATACAAGCTGCTCAAAAGCAAGCCGAGCGTGTTAGCTCCCAACCCGAGCATGCCGCGGTACACACGGGTGACCTTCGTTGAAACGAATGTGAACCGGGTGCCCGGATATGTGCCCGGCGATGGCTTCCAAGATCAGCTACCATCACGCACATATCCTCACAAAGATCAATGGCACAACACTTACAACAAGAGACATCTTTTCATACAACCGGGCATCAATATCTGCTGCCCGAACAAAAGTTCAACATAATCAGAGTTTGTTGCAGCGGAAACATAAGTTTGTCCAACACAAAACAGCAGTGGAAGATTCATCATAGTATCAAAATAAAAACCAGCGTGGTATGCCCCATTAACCTCATGGGCAACCGACTGGAAGCTAAAACTCCGCATCTTGCCCGCTAGCGCCGTCATTCCCTACTTGATAGTAGTACTCAAGCTTGGAATCATCTTCATAACCTGAAATTGCAGCATCCGGGTTGAGTACAAAAGGTACTCGCACTAGAGAGGTAATATATATCCTCATTCATGAGTGGCATGTAGCAAAGAAAGGCTTAAAGGTTATCTTCAGCATAAAGAGCATTTACAAGACATAAACATAAGTAGATTGTAAATTGCACTTTAATAAAATATTGGGAAAGTAATAACTTGTAGTAACCATCATAATTCCTCATCATAAATTCCATCATCATCAATCTCCAGGGCTCTAACCGCCCTTGGTCTCCATCCGACCATAATCAAAATATGCTCGGGCTCTATCCGCCCTTGGTCTCTATCTGACCATACACCACGAGCAACCCCATGCTTGGAAAGACACACGGCTATCTCACCATGCCTAAAACCAGTACCCAAACTGATCCATGAGCTAACATCAGTGTCTCGCCTCACAAGTTGCCGTCCTTAACCCTGGACGAGGCTGTTCGAACAGTTTTAAACACTCTGCAGAGGGGTACGACTTTACCCACACGACACAACAAGCCATGCCGAAGCCTCTTAGATGTACATGCCAATCCATTGGGCCACCCGGTAACTGTCACCCTACGACCCCACGTGCCGTGTTGTGGTTCGAAGGAGTTAACCGTTGCTGTGGATGTTGCCCATGGCCCTCTGTCCGGACATCCATGGACCCCACGGAAGCAGCGCTATCTACGACTGTCCCCCCACACAAAACACCAGCAAATAAACAATAGCCCCAATGGTACCCAACGGCGCGAGCATGCACAGGAAATTGGCCAAGTGTCCCCATAAACACGTGTGGTCGTACGTATAGTAACTTGAAGGGATTGGCACCATGTTCGGTCCTTAATTCACTCGAACGGGGCTACGTGTCCAGGATCCATCCTCCCATCATTCCCCTATTACCCGTTCAACTCCAACTCAGAGCTCACACGTAATCCAACATTATTGTTACCAGTATCTCATATCAAATCATTCACAATTGAAGTCGTACGACCAACGGAATAACTCCATCGATCGTTTTACCTCGTTGACTCTAAGCATTGCTAAGCCTTCGTAGACCAAGTATAGATAATATTACCCACTCAGGCAACCAAGGAAGAGGGTGTCAAACCTATCATGGTACTGACCACTAAATAGAAGATAACTAATTTCTACCCACCAATTAATATATACTTTAAAGTGGCATGCAAACAACTCATAGAACATAATTAAGGTCCTGTTCTTTTGGGCTTATCTAATCTGACTTATTTGTCTTATCTCTAATTTCGAGAATTTCCCGATGTGGCCTCAAGAGTCGGATGGCCTTGAAATTTAGGATTTAGGGAGCTTTTAGACTCGCCTACGAGATAAAAATAAAACGGATTGAAAAAGTAATAAAAAAAAAGTCAGATGAGTCAATATTAGTTAGATAAGTCAAGAAAATTTCGTGACTTTTTGAATCCATTTTATTTTTATCTCGTAGGCGAGTCTAAAAGCTCCCTAAATCCTAAATTTCAAGGCCATCCGACTCTCGAGGCCACCTCAAAAAATTCTCGAAGTTAGAGATAAGACAGATAAGTCAGAGCTCATAAGCCCAAAAGAACAGCCCCTAAAATCATGTATTTATAAATCATGGGATCTACATGATTCAAAGGAGAGTATATAGTGCCTGGTTGCTGCTCGTTGGCGGGAGAGCTTCTTGATCTAGTCCGGGCTCCTCCGGAACGTCGGCTCCTAATATTCGGTAGTAAGAACATCAAATAAAATCCAAATAAAATACCAAACAAATAGGAACAACAAATATTTTTAGAGATTCAGAAATTTCATGAGCTAATGCAAATTTTGCAATAAGAATCACCCAAATCCGAGTTCGGATAAGGGAGATATGGCCGTTTGAAGATTGGGTGGTATTCTTGTTCGGGGGCTTGCTCGGGAATGACCATAGTTGCTCGGGAATGGACCAATCTTGCTCGAGAAAGGGTGCCCTTGCTCGGGAAGGACATTCCCTTGTCCGGGAGTGGGTTCTCTTGGTCGGATATGGCATATCTTGCTCGGTTACGACTAGCTCTTGGTTGGGCATACCTAATCTTGCTCGGAAGGGTCGTACAGACTGTATGTTGCTCGGTACGAGCAATATTTGAGAGGGCAAACATGATCGGTTATAAAAGTGATCTACACGAAAGTTGTAGAAAATTGCATGGCGCATCTTTTTTATGTAGACAACTGTTTCATCCGAGAAACGGGTGATTTTATAAAAATTATTTCGTGCACTGCTATGCAGCTAATAGGCTGAAACCATGTTTCTAGGGCTGCTGCTCTCACACTTTGGTGCATCCAAGAAAATGATGTAACTAAGAGTGGTAGATGATAAAACATGTGAAGGATGGATAGGGGAAAGGGTTCTCACCTAGCAAGGAAGGTCTTGCTTAACAATAGAGAGCCCAAAGATGAGAAGATGGAAGTGGTGGACGGTAATCTGTCCAGAACTCAGTTCGGCAACTCTTCAGCTTGTTTCTTGAGGTCCCTTCAACTCCAGTAGCGTGGATCTGCTCCTAGACGTTCCTTAGCTCGTGCATAAACTCTTTTTGGCCATCTCCAAGCTTACATATGAGGAAAAATGACATGCAAGATGAGAAAAATGCAAAGAACCTCACTGCTGTCCAAAACAGCGAAGTAGATGAAGAAAGGTAGCAAGAACTCATCCAAATCCTTGTGAACGTGCAAAGGAGTTGGATGTAGTTGAAGCCTAGGAAGTATAGATGTTACTCCTGCTCATTCCATGGCCTAGATTTGAAGAAAGAGGGCATAGATGGGCAGAAAACGAAATCAGCCTTTGCTGTCCCAAAACCGAACAGTCAAAGAGAAAAGGAAGAGAAATCCGTAGCAAACCTTTGTGCATGTGCTTACCATAGAGTAGAATGGATAGCCAACGATTTCAGCTTTCCAACGATATATAACACCCTATATGGATTCTTGGTGGTTTGGGTGGAGATTTGAAAATGGTGGAGGTGGAGATAAGGAACAGCTTGCTCTTCTTGCTACTGTCCAGAACTTGGACTTGGGAAGAATGAGGGTGAGAGCTGGTTGAAGAGGGTGGAGAGGGGTTTAAATAGAAGTATATTCTCCCATTGACAAGTAGGTCCAGGTCCCACCTATAATAGAGAGGCTGAGGGTAAGATTCCAGGTAAGAAAAGATGAGGGTGCTGGTGCACTGCAAAGACCGCCCAAGTCGACCGATGGATGGAAGATTTACCGACATCTTGGGAGGGCAAAAGGAATAAAGAATAGATGTGGTGGCTGGGTTGTTTGAATAGGTACGAGCTTATTCGAGCTTCTCCTTGCCCGGCCAGGTCTTCTGTTGCTTAGTTCGACCGTCAATAGCTCGGGCAGCTTTCTCCAGACATCTTCTAACTCGGACAAGTGATAATCAGCTCGGATAGGTAGCAACCAAGCTCGGGTAGAGCTCGGTGAAGTCTGACACATTCACTACCTTGCTTGATAGAGCTCGAGTGGACTCTACCTTCCTCGGTTGAACTATTCTTTGCCGGGACAGGCTGCTCCTTGCTCGGTGGATCCTCGCCGAGCGGAGTCATGCCCGGTAGAAGGGTAACATGTCGTCCGGCATGAGGGCATGCCCGGTGGCTTTGACTCACTTGATTAGTTGCTCGGCTTACTAAGATGTATTAGGTTTCAGTTTCGGATTTTTATTTTTCCACCATAGAGGATGGTGGTTGCATGCAACTTTATGCGAAAACATTAAAAAACCAACTATGACCATGGAAACATGATAATGATATGCATAACTAACCGAAATTAACAGCTGGGCTGTTACACCTATGGCTCACGCAACTATCACTGCCGGTTCGTGATTCAAACCGGCAGTGATGCAACTCTCACTACCGGTTCGCAGATAACCGGTACTAATATGCCGGTAGTGATACCCACTTCTCTAGTAGCGATATAGCGAAAGTTGTCACGTGGTGTCCATAAATAATATTTTTATAATTCCTGCAGTTTTATAATTAATGATAATTTTATAAATATAAAGTTAGTAGTATCATTTGTGTGGTTTCCTACTCTCCGGTGACACCTATCTAATCAACCTTCATGTTAAGGTTCTGCCCTAGCATCCAAGCTGTAAAGGCTATATATAGTAGCAATTCTGTTTAAAAGGTTGTTTCATTGATGAGTACATATTGTGCAGTGTGCGTGCGTGCGCGCGCGTGGGACGGTTCAATTCGAGGCTTATCAAAAAGAGAGAGAGAGAGTCAGGAATTCACAGAGCACGATGCAAATGCTGCAGTGCTACTCCATCATGCGACGGCGTTCCATACTCAAAGCAACTTTGTTCTTTTTTTTAAAAAAAAATGTGTTCGATCGATCACCTTGATTCTTCGAAGTCTTGAATTAGAGGAGCATGTTTGGTGGGTATTCTCAACTAGTCACATCTTTTGGTAGTTGCATTTTTACTTACTGCAGAAATGGTCATCCACGACCCTTCATCTCTAGCGGCTATATCTAGAACCATCGGTGATTTGACCCACCATATCTAGAATCACGATAAAACTGACTGTGATGGTAGGAGTTCAAGAACCGTATGTGATGGTTGGTTACCTGAGACTGTTATAGACACTAATCGACATCAAATTATCATTGACAGACCCCATATGGTCTGTTTGTGATACTACCGACGGTTCTAACAAAGGACCGCTAGTGATAGTTTTACCGGTGGTCCCTATGGTAGCCGTCAGTGATACTACTGAAACTCTTGCATACGACTGCCAGTGAAACTATCACTAGCGGCTCTACATACGAACAACATGTGCAAACGCATCATCGGTAGCGGCTCTGACGACAAACAGCCTCTAATATTCCCATACCTACCCACTTCATCCCCGATGGTGTATTATTTGTTGTAGGCCGGAGACATGTACCCCCTCGGACTTGGGAGTGAAGGAAGGATTCGCCCCTGCCGTACCTCCGCCCCCTCTTCTCTGTTTTTTTAGGGCAACAAACAAAGCAAAGAAGGAGTCTTGTGAGAGGGGAACGGCGAGGCGGAGCCCGCGCAAGGTTCGGCGAAGCTGAAGACAGAGCGGCGAAGGGTGCAAGCGAAGCTGCAGACGACGCGACGGGCGATAAAGTAACACGGCGGAGCGCTTGGGCCTGTGAGGCTAAGCGGAGCAGCGAAAGTAACGAGGAGCAAGTCCAAGCCGGGAGGCCCGCGCGAAGCTAACATCCCCGTCCGCAGCGGGGCGGAGCGGGCAGGACGCGCCGACAAGCCTGACGCCTTGTCAGGGGTGGATGTCAAAGGGCGCGATCGGTTGAATCGCTGTTGCGGGCGTAATCCCCATATGACCCGTAGTGGAAGCCCCTTTAGAAGGGCAAGGCTGTAAAAAGTATAGCTAACGTGTTGCGGAATGACCCCGGTGCCCCTTGCATAAGGGCAGGTGGGGGGCAAAACATGTAAAGTATTGAGGAAATGACCCGCGGGTCCTTGGTCGGGGTACGGAAGAAAAGGGACCACCATTGCATGGCGCTGTACGCTCCCGCCCCTATATAAGGAGAGGGGGACGCAGATAATAGACAGATTCTTCTGGCCCAAGCATAGTGTTCATTCCATCCACGAGCATTACCAGTGAGAGCACGAGAGTCTCACCGAGCTGTCTTGGGTGCGCGGGATCGCGCATCAGGGGCAGCCCTGTTTTCTGTTCGTGGGGTGACACCCACAACAGTGGCGCCGTCCGTGGGGATCGATTGCTAGAGAAAGCCATCGCTCCCAAGCTGTTCGACAAATCGCTGACAACCATGCCGCCGAAGAGGAAGGCCGCGACCACGTCCCAAGGGGCTACCACAGGGGCTACGGGCGGAGAGTTAGGGAGGTCGCTGAGGAGCTAGACACGCAGTCGCTTGCAGGTGCAGGATGAGGAGGATCGGGCCCCCACGCCGCTGGAGGCATCCCCGGAGGTGCGCCCACCGCATTGCCGTTCTGATGAGGATAGCAAGCGCCCAGCGTCGGGCGCAGTGGCGGGCGATCGGCAGCCGCACGAGAGGGCAGCGGTGGAGGCATCAAACCACCCGGGGCGGCGGACGGGCGGCCGCAGGGGAGGAGCCACCCTACGAGGGGCCCGGAGTACGCAGGAAGCGCTCGACCCCAACGTGCGGGCGCTAACGGAGGCAAACGAAAAGTTGATGGCGGAAGTGCAGCGCCTGGAGGGACAGACGAACCAAGGCCTCACGGTGTCTCAAGATGAAAGCCCAGACTAGGAGGTACTCTCCCCGACACGCGCAAGAACAACCAGGAACAACGACGACCCCAACCCCCTTTGCGCCAGGCTCCGCGCAAAGAGGTGGCCCTCCCCAGGAAACTTTAAGCTCCCCACCATCAAGCCGTACAACGGCAAAGCAGACCCCAGGGAGTTCCTCCGCGTGTACGACACCGCCGTGGAGGCTGCGGGGGGAGACGACGACATCAAGGCCAAGGGGCTGCTCCTAGCGCTCGAAGGCATCGCCCTCTCATGGTACTCTTCCCTCGAGCCGGGCTCCATCGAAAGCTGGCCCCAGCTTCGCGCCAGAATGGAAAGCAACTTTCAGGGAAATTTCGATGGGATGAAAGAGGAGAGTGACTTGTTCGCTGTGAGGCAGCGCGAAGGGGAATCCTTCAAGAGTTATTTCCAGCGCTTCTCCAAGATCAAGTGCCAGATCCGGGGGGTCAGCGACACCACCATCATCAACGCTGCGCGGTGCGGGCTGCGAAGGGGACCATTGGCGGAGAGGCTGGCCCGGAAAGAGGTCCGCACCGTGGAGGAGCTATTCGATAAAATGAAAGAGTACGCCCGGGCGGAGGAGGATAACTCCTGGAGGGAAGACAAACCGCGGGATAAATCATCGAAGCAATCCCCCCGCCGGAAGGATCAGGAGAAGGAGCCCACGTCAAAGGGAAAGGGAAGGACCCGCGCCCAAGAGCGCGAAGGAAAAGACAAGGGAAGAAGGGTTCACTACATTGATGAACGGGTCGAACGACGCGATGACTAGGGGAAGCACCCGGAGCAGCGCAGGCGAAGCCCACCCGCTGGCACGACAAGCATGACCGGCCAGTACCCAAGCGGGAGGAGGTGGTCAGGAGGAGGTACCATTGCGAGTACCATGGCGAAAATGGCACACACGATTCGGCCCATTGCAAGGTGATCGAAGGGTACCGGCGTTTCGAGGCCAAGAAAAGAGAAGGCGAAGTACTCCCCCTTCCGCCACTCCCGGAACACCAGCGACCCCCGCCGCATGGAGCAATAAATCATATGCATCGCGTCATTAACACCATCACCGGGGGGTCCTCTCTGCATATGCCCTCCAAAAGACAGCACAAGGCATACGCCAGGCAGATCAACCACGTCGGGGTCAACCCATCCTTTGTCCCCCAGCAAGAGCACGAGCCAATTATGTTCACAAGCGAGGACGCTGGGGTGCACTTTCCCATCAAGACTCCTGGTGGTCTCGCTATGATCGCAGTGCGAGGTGCGCAGAGTGTCTTGGTTGCGGAGGAAGCGGCCGACATCCTCTCCATCGAAGCTTTCAGACAGATGATGATCCCCCGCGACCGCCTAAGGAGATCGGAGGTGCCGCTGGTAGGTTTCGGAGGAAACCCTGTCGGCACTATCGAGCAGATTGAGTTGGAAGTAACCTTTGTGACACCGCAGTCCAGCGTCACTCACCTCGTCTCGTTTGATGTCGTCGACATGCCTTTCCAGTATAACGCCATAATGGGGCGGGGGTCGCTGACCGCCTTCGGGGCCATCATACACCATGGTTTCCTTTGCATGAAGATGCCTTCGTCCGGTGGTACCATTACAGTCCGGGGGGATCAAGCCCTCGCTCGAAGGATAGATTTGGAAGGGCCCTCTCAGGTCAAGAACGTCTACGCGATGGAAGAAGATCCTCCCACCGAATAGCGCAGCAAGTGGCTCCCCAAACCGCGCCCCCAAGGAGAAACGAAGAAGGTGGCCCTGCAGCCCGATGGTGATAAAACGGTCACCCTTAGCGCCGCCCTCACCCCCGCGGAGGAGCAAGCACTGCTACAAATCCTTCAGGAGTACGAAAATGTGTTCGCTTGGGGTCCGGGGGACATCCCCGGTGTGTAGAGAACTACGATCGAGCACGGGCTGGCCATCAGGCCAGACGCGAAGCCGAAAAAGCAAAAGCTCGGGAAGCTCGCCATGGAGAGGCAAGACACAGCAAAGGCGGAAGTGGAGAAGTTGCTTCGCGCTGGGATCATACGCGAGGCCATCCACACCGAATGGCTCGCCAATGTGGTCCTTGTTAAAAAAATCCAGCGGGGCATAGAGGATGTGCATCGACTTCACCGACCTGAATAAGGCATGCCCAAAGGATGACTTTCCTCTGCCTCGCATCAACCAGCTCGTCGATTCCACCTCGGGATCGGAGATAATGAGTTTTCTCGATGCGCATTCGGGATACCATCAGGTGTATATGCGGAAGGAAGACGAAGACAAGACTGCATTCATCACACCCTTCGGCACATACTGTTTTGTGCGAATGCTGTTTGGCTTAAAAAACGCGGGGGCCACCTTCGCCAGGCTAATCGCCAAAATCTTCGCTAAGCAGCTCGGGCGAAACATTGAGGCTTATGTCGACGACATTGTCGTCAAAAGCGCGAAGAAAGAGGACCACGTCGCGGACCTGCGCGAAACCTTCAATAGCCTACTGGAAGAAAAGGTGAAACTTAACCCTGAAAAATGTGTTTTCGGTATGCGAGCAGGAAAATTACTCGGATTCCTTGTGTCCGAGCGGGGTATCGAGGCCAACCCCGAAAAGATTAAAGCAATCCAAGACATGGCACCGCCAAAAGCGTCAGGGCGTTCAAAGATCGGCGGGCGGCTCGCAGCGCTCAGCAGATTCCTGTCCAAGTCAGCGGAGCAAAGCCTCCCATTCTTTAGAGCCCTGCGAACGAGCGAGGTTTTTTCCTGGACAAGCGAATGCTAAGCTGCGTTCGATAGCCTGAAGCGGGGCCTCATGAAGCTGCATACGTTGCAAAGCCCGAAGCAAGGCGAGGAGCTGCTTCTCTACCTGGCCGCGGGCCCCTCCGTGGTCAGCGCTGTCCTCGTGCGAGAGGAAGCTCTGAAACAGCAACCGGTCTATTTCGTCTCCGAGGCCCTGCAGGGAGCGAAGCTGCGCTACACGGAGATGGAAAAGCTGGCCTATGCACTATTGATGGCATCAAGGAAGCTCCGGCATTACTTCCAGGAGAACCGGATCAAAGTACCTACGGCGTACCCGCTAAGCTCCATGCTGTCGAACAAGCAAAGCTCAGGGCGCGTCAGCAAGTGGGCGGTCGAACTCGCCCCCTTCGAGCTGACCATCGTACCACGCACCGCAATCAAGAGCCAGGTCCTGGCCGACTTTGTCGCGGAATGGACTTCGCCGACACCCGACAGCAACGACGACGCGGACGTATGGCTCGTCAATTCCAATGGATCCTGGGGGGTGCATGGCGCAGGAATAGCGGCCATCATCACGGCCCCGGGTGGAGAAGCGGCCGAGTTCGCGACGAAGCTGGAATTCCCTTCGACAAACAATATAGCCGAGTACGAAGCACTTCTCCTGGGGCTTCGCAAGGTCAAGGCCATGGGCGCCAGCCGCGCCATCCTAAGAACTGACTCGAAGCTTATCGAAGGACATATTTCTAAGGAGTACCAGGTGAAGGACGAACAACTTCAGAAATACGTCGAGGTGATAAGGGCAATGGAAACAACATTCGATGGGTTCTCCATACGTGCGATTCCACGGTCGCAAAATGAGCGGGCCGACGAGCTAGCAAAAGCGGCGGGTCGGGCGCTTACCCCGATCAGTATTCTTCGAGGTGCTCCGGACCCCTCCATCGCCTCCCGAGTCAACGTCATAACTCCGGCATCCAGCGGCGATCGGCGAGGCGAGATATACGACTACCTCCTCGGCGGCACCCTCCCACAAGGCAAGCCTGTGCCAAGCGGCTCGAGGCACGGGCAAAAGTATGCCATAATCGAGGATCTCCTGTTCCGCGGAGGACTTTGCGCTCCGTGGCTTCGCTGCATACCCCAGGAGGAGGGGATCGAAGCCTTGCGCGAGGCGCATGAAGGGACCTGCGGAGCACACCAGGCCCCCAGGAACCTCGCGGGCAAGGTGTTCCGAATGGGCCTTTACTGGCCGACATCTCTACAAGATGCGGAGCACCTGGTCAAGCATTGCCATGCCTGCCAATGGATGACTAAGCAGAAGAAAGCCCCGCCCAGCGAACTACACCCAGTGCCCCCGATCTGGCCCTTCGCAAAGTGGGGGATCGACATCGTTGGTCCGCTGGCCAAAGCCCAAGGAAGCCTACAATTCGTAATCGTCGCCATCGATTACTTCTCCCGGTGGATTGAAGCGGAGCCAGTGGCAAAGATAACAGCTGAGGCCATAACCAAGTTCCTCTGGAAAACAATTGTTTGCAGGTACGGGGTTCCCTACGAGATCGTCACGGACAATGGAACTCAGTTCGAGTCCAAAAAGTTCCAAGAATATTGTGAGGGCATCGGCACAAAAATCTGTTTTGCATCGGTCGGGCACCCTTGGTAAACAGTATGATAGAAAGAGCTAATGGCCTGCTGCTAGACAGCATCAAGAAAAGACTTTACAACACAGCGAAGGGTGCATGGCCGGACGAGCTACCCAAAGTCCTCTAGGCCGCACGCACCTCCGCGTCCCGTCCCACGGGCTTCTCCCTATTCAGGCTAATCTTCGGAGAGGAAGCCGTCTCACCCGCGGAGATTCAAGCCAAATTCCTCCGCATCATCAAGGGCCCGATATAGGACACGGCGGCTGTCACGCACGACCTAACCGAGGAGGCGCGACTACAGGCCCTGATCACCATGAAAGCCTACGCCAAGGCCTCGACGCGTACCTTCAACAAGAAGGTCAGGAAAAGGGACTTGGTGCCGGGGGACATGGTACTCAAACGATCAGCCCCGACGTTCGCCAAGCTCGAATCCACATGGGAAGGCCCCTACGTCATCAAGGAATCCACAGCGAAGGGGGCACACAGGCTCACCACCCTGGAAGGCGAAGATGTACCAAGGACCTGGAACTCCGACGCGCTCAAGAGGTTTTACCCGTAATGTCCCTACTCATAGGTACTTGTTGCACTCGTCCCCTCCCCCTGTGTGCGCCGTCAGATCAAGCCCAGAAAGATCGATGCCACCTAAGGAGCTCATGGAAAAAGTTTCGGGAGTCAGACCTTCTGCACTAGGAGGAGTATCAGGGACGGGGGCGCTCGCGTAAATGGCACGCGTCCCCTCTGGCCGCGAGCCGACGGCGCCCCCGGGGGGATCTCGCGCTCCGCCTCCTGGGGAGACAGCGGGTTCCGTGGAAGGGACAGGCGCCACCTCCAGAGCAGGGCTACTCGCCTCCGCGTCGTCGTCAAGGTTCACGAACTCCACCCCGGGGATGTTCAAGAAGGAAAGCCCGGGGGAACGCGCTCCGGACGGGCCGGCCCCATGGGAAGGGCCGCTCGCGCGCGCCGGAGCGGAGGACATCGCCGCGGCAGAGACGGAGGAGCCTCGCTCGTCTCCCCCTCCTCCTCCTCTTCCTCCTCCTCCCCGTCGGTGTCAAAGTTATCGTCGTCCTCGCTCGCGCCGCAACTCTCGTCCGAGGGGGGCACGGCCTGCAGTGGGCGGGCGGAGATCACCCGGGCCCGCTTCTTCGGCCGGGGGGAGCCCCCAGTGCCCTGAGGCGGAGGAGCCTGACGAAGTCCCCATTGAGCAACGCGGGGATTGCGCGCCGCCCCGGCCGTCTCCATGGCCGCCGTACTCATGAGGCGGCAGGGGCCAGCCACAGGCTCGCCTCTCCGCCCCAGCGCCGAGGTTCTGAGTCCTTGGGGCCGGTAGATAATCAGCGTGCCGTCCGCGGGCCACTGCAAAGTGACGGCGGGATCCCTCGCCAGGGGCTTGAAGCGGCAAAGGCAGAACTCCTCCGCCAGGTCGCGCATGGTACTCTGGTAGCGGAGGGCCTTCAAGTACACGAGAAGCGCAGCCTCCTCGGCTGTCGCCTCCAGGTTGGGAAACCGGATCGCCCGCAAGGGGCCCATGGTGGTGCGGAGAGGCGAGTCCAAGTTGTCGAGCGCCTGGTAGTACCAACGCTGCATCCAACCGGCTTCCCATTTCCCCTTGGCGGCGGTGACGGGAATCTCCTTCACCAAAGGACGCTTCGTCTGGAAGTTCACGAGCCGGCAGATCGCGGCCCCGTCGCCGCCTTCATTGCTTTGGGCGCCAAAAGCATCCTCGATGAGAAAAAGCGCGGTCGGCCAAGACATGGGATGGGGGACGGAAGGCCAATCCAAGACCGCCATGCAGACGATGGCGTTAGGCGTCGGTGTGAAACTCCGCCAAGAATGCAGCACCTCCACCACCGGTGGTGCGGGGAAGCGAACCCGCCTCCAAGCGGCGAACACCACCGCCTCGTCGGCTCGAGGGCGTGGCGTCTCCTCCCGACCCGGAGCCCGCATGGAAGAGCGACGAACACCGAACTCCGCCGCCAGGGCATCCAAGTCGTCTGGCCCCAGGGACGAGCGCCCCAACACCGGGGACAACGCGGCAGCATCCTCCTCACTTAGGACCGGCTTCACTTGCGGCGCGCGGTGGGGGGCCATCACTGAAGGAAGAACTGCAAGCCGGACATAGGCGCGGCAAAGTAGAGGAAGACGGGAAAGAGGAGCCGGGGACGAGAGCAAAGAGAAACGGAACCCATTGCCCCCAGGACCTCGTAGTTATAAGGGGGAGGCGCGTTCGGCCTCGACCCTCGATCTTACACTGGCGCCAATCCCAAAAGGGGGCGTGTGCGTTGCGGTTTAAAGGACGGTTTTGCAATAGCGCGGAACCCTAAAAGCCGTAATGAGTAAACCGCTGACATGTGAAAGGACAGGGCGACACGACTCGGCAATGGGCCATGAGCGCGGCTGCCAGAAGCGAAGCGCCCCGAGATCTTGGGAAGCGCAACCGTCAGGCGCCCGGTAAGAGAGAAACTCGCTCCACATGCCCAAGGGAGTATTGAGGCTCAGGCCAATTTATGGCATGGCTAAGGGCATGACGAAGCAAACCCTCAACCATGAGGGGCTCCTGTTGTAGGCCGGAGACAGGTACCCCCTCGGACTTGGGAGCGAAGGAAGGATTCGCCCCCGCCGTACCTCCGCCCCCTCTTCTCTGTTTTTTTAGGGCAACCGAAACAGGCTAAAGAAGGGAGTGCGGAGGAGAGGAACGGCGGAGCGGAGCCCGTGCAAGGCTCGGCGAAGCTGAAGACAGAGCGGCGAAGGGTGCAAGTGAAGCTGCAGACGACGCGGACGGGGCGGTAAGTAACACGGGCGGAGCGCGCGCGGGGCTAGGCGAAGCAGCGGAAACAGAACGAGGAGCAAGTCCAAGCCGGGAGGCTCGCGCGAAGCTAACATCCCCGTCCTTGTGGGCGGAGCGGCAGACGCGCCGACAAGCCGACGTCTTGTCGAGGTGGATGTCGAGGGCGCGATCAGTTCAGAATCGCTGTTCGGGCGTAATCCCCATATGACTCGTAGTGGAAGCCCTTTAGAAGGGCAAGGCAGAAAAGTATGGCTAACGATTGCGGAATGACCGGTGCCTTGCATAAGAGGCGGTGGGGGCAAAATATGTAAAGTATTGAGAAATGACCCATGGGTCCTTGGTCGGGTCGGAAGAAAAGGACCACCATTGCATGGCGCCATACACTCCGCCCCTATATAAGGGAGGGGCGCAGAATAATAGACAGATTCTTGGCCCAAGCATAGTGTTCCTTCCATCCACGAGCATTACAGTGAAACACGAGAGTCTCACCGTGTTGTCTTGGGTGCGGGATCGCGATCGAAGCGACCATTTTTGTTCAGAGGGTGACACCCACAACATTATTGTTGCTCACTTTCTTCCAGCTCGAACTAAGTGCGTTGTAGCGGGGCGGCGGCGGCGGCCATGAGAGCAAGTGCCACTTAGGAAGTAAAATTTTGCCATTTTTATTAAAGATCCTAGGTATTTGTGTTGTTTAAAGGTTAGTACTAGCTCTGTTTTGCTAATTTCTCTCTCCAATGATTAATGGTTGCTAGTTCGAAGTGGTTATAGGATGGGGAATAAATGAGATTTAGATCTAGAGAGGTGAATCTTCCTTTTATATTTTGGTTTTGTTCATGTTTGTTAGATAAGTAGTTTTATTTGGAATGAAAAGTGAAACACTAGATCTTGATTAACTAGGATTTGTTCATGCTAGCTATTTCCTTGAAAAGATATGGATATGTGCATATATATATATATATATATATGTGTGTGTGTGTGTGTGTGTGTGTGTGTATATGTGTGTGTACATGTATTAAATTTGAAGATCTTAGATAAATTTTCTCCTTTTTATTTGCTTAGTTACTACTTGATGATAATTACATGCATATAATTTTATTTTTATTTGGAAGAGAAAAGATAAAAATAATATGCAAATTAATGTAATTAATACATATATTTTAGGTTTTTTGGTTGGAGGTAATTTTTTTAGTATGCATGTAATTAAAATTTTCATGCATAAATATGTAATGAGGGTATATATGTTTTTTGATTGTTAGTAGCATTAATTTAATTAAACTAATGAAGCAAGTGCTATTAAATTCATGCAGATAATTGACAGGATATGGATGTACATGGAAACCGTGCAACAAAAGAGTATATCAATGGTGCACATGGTGTTATAAGAGCTACAAAGGAGAATATGCATGAGAAATGGGTTGATGTCATGTGTTGTCCATGCATTGCATTCAATAATATGAAGTTATATAGAAACGCAGAGCAAAACGAGTTTTATCTCATGAAGAGGGGATTCAAAAAGGATTATTCCTGTTATGAAGAAGAGATTACATAGGAAGGTGATAATTGCACTATCACAAGCGGCTCCACTCATGGGCCACTTGCGATAAAAAAAATCTAAATTAGAAAGGGGGACGCGAGCAGCGTAGCACGAACCGGGGACCTGGTGGGTGAGCGCGCACTCGAGCACCACACCCTAACCATCTGACCATGTTGCTCCTTTTCCGCCAATGAGCCGACAACCTGCAACAACTCTGCTGCTCCCGTCAACGAGGAGGCACCCCGCCGTCCCTGCCATCGACCCACTGCCACCCCAAAAGAAAAAACCACCGCCCTTTTGTATAGATTGAAACACAGTACTTTTTATTAGTACTTTTTATTTACTTCTTCCATACTAGGAAGAAAGGAAGGAAATCCTTGGATAACATTTCTTCCTTATTTGAAGCCTGCCATCCACTCGCTGCCACCCCTCGCCGTCCACACCGACAAGGAGCCGCTACACCTCTCCCCGGTACTTTGTAAGTATATCAAATTCCGGTGCACATGTGTACATGTACATGACTAAACTAGATGACTAAACAAAATTAAGAGGATTTTTTAAGACACATCAAATTATTATAATAGGCTATTCATTTTGTTCGATCTAACGGTACAGAGAACTCTTACACCCGGTCACCTCCAACCCTAAGTAGTGGTTGGACGATAAGTTCCCCTCCACTTTATATGTTTGATCCAATGGTGCCCCTTTGGTGTATCGTAGAAGTGCGAAAATTAAGAACCTAGCTCTATTCATGGCCTTAATGCATCCAGCACCCTTTGCTTGCTTGTTTGCTCTATTTCTTTCCCACCAATTGCCGTGATGATTGAGTTCCTTGCAAGGCATTTTAATTGGATTATGATGTTAATTGCTCCACATGCCGCAAGAATTCACCAAATGGCTCATGTTGTGCTCTGTGCTAGATCCATGTGAGTGAGTACGTATATTTAGCTTCGTTTAACACATAAGTAGTATATCATACATGCATGCCGCTTTACCACTGATGGCGATGTTTATGTATGAGTTATGGATATGTATTTTAGCTTGTTTTCGGAGGGCATGTCTAGCAACAAAAAAACCTGTGCCAATTAAATCTATACGATCGTGTTGCTTTAGTAACTTCATACATCACGTCGCTTTAGCAAAAAAAAAAAAACACCAATGCCAATGTTCTGGATGTGTGTTACTACTGATGGCGATGTTCATGCCACTTTACCACGTCGTTTTTACCGTTGTTTTCTGTATGTCAATGAAATCCAGATATGTATATATGAATTCTGTGTATAAACTCTGAACATTATGTATGAATTCTGGATGTGAATTTCTGTCTGGATATGTATGTATGAATTTTGGATGTGAATTTCTGTTTATCCGATCTGGATGTGTACGTATGAATTCTGGATGTAAATTTTGATTGTTTTTTGGAGGGCATGGCTAGCAAAACCTAAGGCTAGCTTAGAAATAGAAATTTTTTTCAGGGCTACAGACTCATCACACACACGGCTCTGCATGCACGCTGCCTATGTTAGCACTTTCACTGTTGGCTATAGAATGAAGCTGACTATGATGTGCTAAATACCCCAGTCGGCTAACACCTAAGTCACCGGTGATGTGACAAACACCACAGTCAGCTTAGTTGACAAACTGCCTCTGATGGCAGAAATATCACAAGCGGCTCACACCTGAGTCGCCGGTGATGTGTTAAATACCACGGTCAGCTCTGTTGATGAGCCACCCCTGATAAGTTTCTTATTGCAGGTGGCTCATATGTTAGCCGTTTGTGAATAATTACTATCACAGTCGGTTTTTTGAGCTGCCGGTGATAAGCAAGAGTTACCACCCACTTAATCACAGTCAATTTATAAACCGCCTGTAATAAGCTTTTCGAGCCACCTATGATGAGGTTTTCTATACTAGTTTTGTTTGGTATGATACCACACTTCTGGCATGCCACAAAATCCTAAACTAAGGTCCCACATGTCATAGATCCAACATCTTGCCATAGTTTATGTAAGATGTGACCATTAAATTTAGAGCGATACAATTTGTGCCACACTTTGGCATGAAATGTTTGGCATGCTGTAGTTAGCAACCAAATATGCTATTATTGCTATATAGTATGACCTGATCATCCTCGTATCATACATATTTTTTTGGGCCAATTGTATACGTGCCATTAAAAAGTTGCAAAATTGTATGGCCTATAGAAAATATGCATTTTTTGTACATGCCATGCAATTTTGCTAACTTTTGGATGGCATGTATGCAATTTTTCCTTTTTTTTTCTAGGAGGTAAAACCTCCTGATTTTCATTGTAGCAACGGAAACAACTGGTTAATCATATTACAAAACATCACCGCACACCCTTTTGCCACGAAATACTTGCACACCCACCTCCAAACCCAGTATTCTAGCATACATGCATCAAGCCTCTTCCAAAATAACAAGACATACCATCACAGGAGTCTGTACAACACACAAAATACCGCAAGCTTTTGTCGTTTCCATGACCTTCCCAGCTCCTCTCTGGCTCTCCATCTCATCACCAGCTTTTTCAATCAATCTTGTTGAAACGCAATCTGGGCCTCGGCATCCTTCTTCGTTGTGTCATTTTCAGACGTACTGATTTGTGGAGGCCAACAGCTGCAAATTGGAACCACCCCCTCCGCCACACACCCCGCCCAACCCAAACCAAACCCAACCCAAGCCCACCCCCCTGCCAATTGGCATGTATCCTGCACGACACCTACTCCCGGCAAGCATCCCCATTTCATTGTTCATTTCACTTTTTAGGATAAAGCTGCTAGGGGATGTTTTAGAGAATATAGTGTCAAGTAATTTTACAAGATAGAGATAATCTTTTACTCCCTCCATCCTAGAATAGAAGGCGCAACTGGTTTTTTCCTAAGTCCCGGAATAGACGGCGCCTGTTCACGCGAGACCTCCTCGGCTCCATCCACGCGCATGCAAAATTGATTGCACCGCTTGCTTGCTGTTCCGTTCGGCTCCGTAACCCGTTCACACGCATGATAGTACTACTTGGGCAGCAGCTTGCTTCAACAACGCCGATAGTAGTACTTGCTTCAACACAAGCACAAGCAAACGCGAGATTGATCCTAAACTCCTATTTCGGACGGCAGCATGCTCGGTGTCTGATCTGGGAAGCAGAGGTCGCGACCGCCGGGCGCATCAGCAGCGATCGCCCGGCAGACTTCGCCACGCGCGAGCACGTCTTGTCCACGCCGTCGCATGCGGCAACATGCGCAGTGGAGCTTCGGCATGCGAAGCACTCCGTGTCGCGCCGTCCGCATGCGGCAACAAGCGAAGGTGGAGCTCGGCCGCGCGCGAGCGCTCCGTGTCCGCGCTGTCCGCATCCGGCAGCAGATTCAGGTGGAGCTCGGCCGCGCGCGAGCACTTCCGGAAGGTGGGACGCACGCCGAGGACTCGCAGGTAGAGCTCAGCCACGCACAAGCGCTCTGTGATGATGGCGCTTACAACGCCGACGCCGGAGTCCACGAGGGCAGCGCTGTTGAAAGTGAAGAGGCCAACGTCGATCATGTCAATGACTCCGATAGCGTCCGGTATGTTCTCGACTCACTGGCAGGCGACACCTTCGTTCCAGATTCATTTGAGGAGATTGACGCCGAGGAAGCTAGGATTGCTGCAATTGTTGCTAGGGAGGAGGCCGCTGCGGTTGTCCGTCCAATAATGTTCAAAATCATGTTCCCTAATTTTCATTTTCTGCATACATGATGGAAGCAATGGTGTATGTTGTTTATGTGCACTTTGCATTTTTTTCCCTAATCGGTTACTCTAGATGCAAGATCAGATTGTTGAAGAGCAAAGAAAAGCAAACATGAGTACTCCATTTTGTTATGCAAGAGTTTAACAAACATGAATAGCAAGAGTAAAACCCTAAGCTATGCCTGGATAAAATCCACCGCATCTAGATAAATTTGCTTATCGCATTGCAACCTTATTGAAAGTTGACCATTCCTCTCCAATGTTCCCTTCTTCATATGCGGGATTTCATAATGTTGCCCTCCTTTTGCACGCATAATTTCTCTCATGCACCCCTGCTGCGTAAGGAACACACGGTTTGATCTCTCCACTGGATATTCTTCATATGCTTTGATCACATTTGTCTCAATTTCTTGGATGTTTGATGGAGATGACTTCGAAACAATGACCGTATTTGCAAAAAACCAAGATCCAAAAGCGTTAAGATCCGGAGAGTTTGGTGGTTGACATATTAGCCGTATATCCCACCCATCTTCTTGTGCAACACGACAGAATTCTGGGTCGTCAACCGCAATATGTGTCTTCGCATTGTCTTGTTGGATGAATATTGGAAGTCCTCGTTCTTCAGCAGGCCATTTTTCTTTGATGGCGGGCAAGACCTTTTCAATGAGATACATTCGGCTAGTGTTCCTTGTGACCGATGTCATGGCCTTCAGCTCCAAGGTTCCTACAATCAACCATGCAAGTAACCAAGATTAGTAGAGATGCTATATTTCAAGTAATTAAGCAAAATTAAACAACTTACCCCTCTCCCTATTGTGACTTTTCCTCTTGGCCGGCTGCCAGTAAGTGAATGGAAAAATTCCAATTTTTCCATCAAATGTGCATACGCCGTGCTCATCAAATCTTGGACGCGCTTTCGCCCCTAGAAACATAACCTTTTCAATGAAGTTTTTGCTCTTCACGGTTCTTGAGGATCTCTTCGTCAAGTGCCAAGTAATAATTTTGGTGCGGCCTTGTCCTATAAAACCATTTCTCATCTATGTACACGACATTGTACAAAGATTTGAAAGTTGGTTAGATTCGGTATGCTTTGGTCGTCAAGCATTTCTATGCAAAATCGCACACGAGCCTTCATGTTATCTTCGGTCAAGGAGAACTTTATGGCATTTGTATGGCGCCTAAAACTTCCTTCCTTTAGACGTTTATGCGGTGTGCTCTTTGACATATGCAAAGCATTGGCTAAGTCACGGATGGTATGGCTACTGTCTAGCGGCACATCTTTATGGCATCGGGGTTAAAGGGAAGTTTTTGCGGCCACATTTTTCCTTCTTCTTGTTTACAAAAGCTTCAGTTCCACTACCAATTTGTCCATCTCGCCATACTCGTTGAACAACTCTCAATGGCACCCCATGTCATTAGCAACAGACTTCGTCACTCCTCCTTCATCATGCCAGAGATGATCTCTCTAAACACATTGCATATATGGTTCGTTTTATATCGGGAGGATAGTGCCTCCTCCTCTTGATGTTGATACTGTACACGAAATGGTTTGCATGCATGGCTTAATACGTGCATGCTACGTGCTTTGGATTGGTTTGCATGCATTGTCTATAACGCATGGCGGTGTGCATGGTGGTGTGCATGCGACTAGTACCGCATCAAGCGCCCGCAGTTTCACCTTCACCGCCGGCGTCGGCTCGTCGCCGCCTTCAGCCTCGTCGGTTGCTTCAACTCCATCGCCGGCTTCACCTTGATCCACGACATCACCTGCATCATCGGGACCTTCACTATCTGTATGAACCAGCGAGAATTGAATGATCGAAAGAAAACAAGAGCAAAAAAGGAAAACAAGAGAGAAAAGGAAACCCCATGAACACCTTGATTGCTGGAATCCCAAACATAATCGATGTTCAAATCAGGTCTTGCTCCATCAAAATCCACAATTTCTTCCCAATTGATGGGCTGATTTAGATCAAAATCCACCATTTTGTCCAACCATGGGAGAGAAGATGAGAGAAGAAAAGAGAAGTGGAAGGAAGCGCTCTGAACTGTGAATAAGCATTCCGTTATTTATAGGACAAAGATCAGATTAGTGGCGCCAAGGGAAAAAAATTTAAGTGAAAAAATTCTGTACATGGCGCTTTACAATTTTTGGGGCTTTGCATGCGCTTTCCAAATTTCAGTTCGTGTAGCTAGGCGCGTACGTGAAAATAGCATGAGGCAGTTTGCCAATCGCACGCGCGGCCGAATATCTGCAAACACGCGCGGGCCGAACGGCTGCATGGCGCTGCATGGCGAACGCAAGCAAAAACACTACGGGCGCGGGCTGCGAAGCGTCACGCGTGAGCGATAATAAAAACGCTCCTTGGTCTCTGCGTTCCTATCAGTTGCGCCTTCTATTCTAGGATGGAGGGAGTACGGAATATGGTGAATAGTATTATAGAGGATGGGATTATAGGGGAGTTGCTAAGGATGCTAACCCTCTTAGACAGCATCATCTGCATATTAGTCTTCTGGCCTCTACCCAGTATGTCAGCAAAGCACATAATGAATGAAATAAGTTCCAGAGAGATTTTAACATCTTTTTCAACGCACACTTTATTCCTGTATAACCAAACAGTCCGATATATACTTCAAGACAAACAATGTACAAATGAGAGCATGTGCAACGATGGCTCTTTTTCACTATTTATCTACTATTTACAACCCTATTTTACTATTCACCTCTACAACCTTGATCCTATTTTTTTAATCCCTACATATCTCTCTCTTATATTTTATTGTTGACCCTATTTTTACAATTCACAACCTTATTTCTACAGTAATATAGCTATCTAAAGTAAAGAAATATGACCACCATTACACATGCCCGGAGAGCCCCTTTGCCTCGTGTGTGTATATATATATATATATATATAAACTTGTGAGACTGGATTAGCAAATGATCGTGCATGCGCCTCTGTTGATTGGTGGTATCTTCGAATTATGGAAGCTATATATTGTATAGCCAAGTTAAGAGTCAAGAATATCAATGTGACGTGGAGAAGAGAAGACGATGGACGTCGGTCGCATAGCTCGTGCGCCTAGTTCAGCTTGGAGAAAGTGCTCGTCGTCGTGTCCTCGATTAATCCTCCTCATCACAATCTTAATTGCCCTCACCATCCTAATTACTCCACTAATGATTCAATCCTGCCAATAACACATATCTGGATAGTAGTATGAAATGTTCATGCCTCAGCTGTTTAGAAAGTATTACTCCAGCCTAGTTACCTAACGCTAGCAAACTTCCTCTCCTATTGCATTCTAGTTGCAGACAAAAGATACAGCCATGCTATTATAAAATCCACGGCTTACATAAAATGTCACACTCTCTATGGCAATGGCATGTGGATTTTAGTCCCGTATGTTATTGTCAACATATAGGTTCTAGCCCCATATGCTATTGTTACATCAATAGCATTTTTTAAACCAGAAACTTTAAGAAACTTAATAATGGCATGATGTATAGTGTCCGAAGATTAAAGTGCATGCTCACGAGTGATTTCATTTGCTTAGATTTACGCAAGCTGTACGTATTCATGGATGCAGCTGATCCCAGCCTGGAGCCCAATCCTTAAGGCTTGCCCACCAATACAAGTTTTGCAAATGGGTGTGTACCGTACGAGGTTTTGGAATGGGCACACCCGGGCTCAAGATCCACACGAACACCGGGGCAGATTTGATTCCAGCTAGTGTTACAAGTAGGAGCACTTTATTGGCAGCAAGTACTCTGTAAACAAATCACAGATTATACATCTACTGGCAGTACAGAAAGCAAATAAATTGTACAGAAAAGAACGAAGTTGCATCTTGTTCTTCTGATTGAAGAGTTCATCCTAAATAAAAGGGTCACAAGTACAGAGTAACTTTATTTTGTAGAATTTTGATAGATAATTCCTAGTGGGCAACATCTAAGTTACATGATGGATTCCTAATGCACATGATCTGCAGGTCGCGTCCTGTGGTTGTAATTGTAGAGAGGGAGCTCAAAGAGGAAAGCCAGCTTGATCCACCCAGGCAGGATTCCATACACAGCAGGCGCCAACGGGACAAGAGGGCTGCACACAACCATCAATATGCTACAATTATATTAGGTAGCTATTGTATAAAAGTAATGTTTGGAGACGGGCAGTATATCAAGTTAAGAACATGTATATGTGCAGATCTATTCTGCAGTCACTACAGCGACGGTGTCATGGATCAATGGTTGAGACTGAGTACGGACTGAGCAGATCAGCAGGCAATTTCCTTTTTCCAAAGGACTCCTAGATGTCAGCCGGGCCTCATACCGGACCCCCAGGCCGTTGGGCTGCAGTACCTTCGCAGGCCAAGGTCTCTTGGGCCATCTCCCCCAAAAAGCTAGCTCAATGAGAGGTGGCACCCTCACCCTTATAAACCATACTCAAGCCCTCCCAACAACCAATGTGGGACTATTCCCAACAATCTCCCTCTCACACATTGGGCTGAGACTTGTCTAGGAACCACCTGGGCCACCTAGGCTCTGATACCACTTGTCAGCCGGGCCTCACACCCGGACCTCAGGGTGTTGGGCTGCAGTACCGTCGCAGGCCCAACACTGAGCAGCGGGCCAAGGTCTGTTGGGCCATCTCCCCCCAAAAAGCTAGCTTAATGAGGGGTGGCACCCTCACCCTTATAAACCATGCTCAAGCCCTCCCAACAACCAATGTGGGACTATTCCCAACACTAGACAGCTCAATCAGCCTGCATACTTGCTTCTGTTGTAAAACACAATCTGAAGTCTTGTGCATAGTAATACGCACCTGGTGGTTTCCTTGTAAAGATGGTATTCCTCCACGCCACTGAACCGCTTGTCGGCAGATTTCTTCAAAGAGAAACGAATAAAATCGTCGATCAGGAAGTATTAATGTGTTAGGGTGCCAGCAAAAATGGATTCTAACCTCCAGCAGTGGGATGCCACTGACAAAGAGAAGCAACCAGGACAGGAAGATAGGCCCAGAAATTACAAGCCATTCAGCTCCTGAGAGAACTGGAGTTGACGCCACAAATATTCCCCACCAAAGCAACATCTGCCCATCATACGACACACAGATGGTAACAGCAAACTATGCATGTCTACATCGTTACGTCAGAGATAAAACTAGTGTGGTTCTGTCAAGCAACTCTGATTATGTTAGAGGGCAGAAGCTAAGAGATCACACTAGTTTCAGTTGAAAAAGTAACTGTTTAGAAAGTTGCATCCATGTCATTTGTAGTAATAAACAGAAATATATTCTTGCAATCATTTTTTAGATAATGGAAAATCGTTCTGGCCTCAATATCATGAGATGTACACAACCTATAATCTTGCAATCTGTATCCCTGAAACATTCCATATTAGGTTGTTGGTGATATGAATTGGTAAGAGCTTCCTTTAAATGCACAAAAATTTCGGTCTAAAATAGTTCAGAAGCTTTCCAATCACCAAGTCAAATTAACTAACCTCCCCGAAGTAATTTGGGTGGCGAGAATACCTCCAAAGACCCACATTACACCACTTTCCCCTGTTACCTGGAGAACTCTTGAATAAAAGCTTCTGTTGGTCAGCAGCTATTTCGATGCAAAACCCCGAGAACCACATAGCCCAGCCAATAATGTCTTGGGCTATAATTGACGGATTTATGTCACTTGCATTCACAATTGTAACTGGTAAGCTGACGGTCCAAACCCAGGCAGCCTGGATCAATTCAGGAATTAAGAGCTCAGTCAGATTTTGTTCAGGAAAAGACATGATATACTCTTCCTCTTTCTTATCAAAACATATGTTGATTGATACCTGAAAGAGCCAGAAAAATGCTAGTTTGGACAAACTGTTGCGGATCTTATCAAACCGGCGGTCCTCTCCCCATTGCAATATTCTATGGGTGTAAGTACATAATATAAGAACTAGGGGGTCATACCAGCATGGTTAATTACTTAAATGATTCTATGAAGCTAAGAATCATATCTTCCAATTATGTATTCTGACTGCAGTACCCTACTCCTCTATGAAGCTGAAAAATGGTACCGAGATTAACCGAAACATGCGGAAATACCGAAATTGACTGTCCAGCAGTAATCGCACAAAAACCGCAGTGGCATGATCAAGAAGCTAATACTGATCATTAGGTGATGAATAGCAACCTACTGTTGTTGCCATTACAGTAAGCTATTAACCGCGGTAGCTGGAGCAACATGAACACCATCGATTGGCAGCTGATGGTACATACACAAAATCCATGCCTCTCAGACAGTGTGATTAACAACATACCTCATGAGTAAAAATACACCTAAGCGAAGGCCCCAGACAACAACGAATGCTGTGAGCACAACCTGGAAATTGGAGAAGTGGTACCTGTGATTGAGTCAAGCGCACATTCGGTGAAGAAAGAAAACAGGCTGTGGCTGTGGCTATGACCTGACGAAGGCGGCATGCTCCCTTGAAATAGAGTGTTAGGATTGCAAGTATAACAAAGTTCGTACAACCTGAAATGGAAGAAAGCAAGAAACTTGGTTGGATTGGATGCATCTTGGGAAGACAAATTAAGGATGGGCGAGGGGGGGACCGGCGAAGTCGGTGAGCTTGTCGAAGCGGAGTAGCGCGGTGACGAGGAAGAAGACGAGCTGGTAACCAACCTAGCAGCAGCAGCAATCGGAGATTCCAATTCAGATCCCTCGGACCAAGAAATCGGAAGGGAAGGGATGGGAAGATTGGGGGGCGGCGGCGGAGGAGAGATGGAGAGGCTTACAGTGACGATTGCTGTGAGGGCCAGGAAATCCGACGCCGCCATTGGAGCCGCTCCTCCTTCCCCTTCCTCCCCTGCGCTTCAGCTGCCTCCACGTCGGACCGCACGATTCGATGCCGTGGCTTCATCCTCTTCAACATCAGCCGTCCGATTCAGATAATAGATGCACGGTATGGCATCTGATGTGGACGTGATCACCGTGTAACTTAACCAGAACGACTAGGACTCCCTTCCTAATTGCCATTAATTAACAATAGAAATAGAGTATCAAGGTAAGATCAAGCTAATGACGCATATGGAGTATGTTTGCTAGGTTGTACGTAACTTTTTTCGAGAGGGCCAGGTAGTATATACTTGCTAGGTACAGGGGCACATACTTCAAATATTTATTTCAATCTGTGATTAGTATGTACAGGCGCATCTGGAGTATGTACTTGCTAGGTAGTTTGTACATGCCAAGTAGTATGTACAGTGCATATGCTTCAAATATTTGTTTAAATTGTGAGCAGTATGTACAGTACATATGGAGTATGTAGTGTGGTAAAGTACGCTGTGTTTTTTTGATACACAACGTCACTTGCAGTAGCATGTATAGGTGCGTATACACAGTGTCACTGGTAGAATCATGCTTGTCTTCCCAATATATTGTTGCCTCTCACGTTGAGCAAAGACGGCGGCTTCTTCTCTTCAAAGTGACGTAAGCAACATTGTATAGCTGTAGATTGTTTAAACCTGCAAAGGCATTACCGGCGTGTTTGGATCGTAGCCGCCAGTTGCCGTGCCGACGCCCGACGCGCCCTCGTTCGTGGCTGTTGTTTGGATCGCAGCCGCTGCCCAGCTCGACGACGCCTGCGCGAGGGTGCGTCCTCGCTTTTCCACACGCGAGCGAGCCACGGCGCGGGCGCGGAATTCTGGCGCCGTCGCTCTCCAACGCGCTGTCGCCCGCGCCGTGCGCGAGGGCGCGCTGAGCATCAGCACGGTGTGGGGCGGCTACGATCCAAACACGCCCTACATAAGATCTTCCGAGTCAATTGGAACTGACGTGCCACAAATCAATCGATAGAGCAAGGGCAAAAAAATTGGAGCAAGAGTCCGGATTTTCAATGAATCCATGGTCCACGTCTAAGCATACTAGCACGCATTTGAAATCATTTGGAACACTAATTGCGAATTTCCCAGAAATCGACGAGCTAGATGTATGTGTGTGTGTGAATATATATATATATATATATATATACACACACACACACTAGATGTAAAAGCGCTTGTGCCGCCGCACAGCTTCACACATCAACGGCAGGATAAATAAACCTGGAACATAATAAGTGTTCTATTTCTCAAGAACAGGCCAACTTTTAGGTAGTGTATTCATGCTCATAAAACTAGTATGTTCATGCTCATAAACTAGTGTGTTCAAGCTAATTTGAAGTAATATGTCGAGGTTCATTAAAAGTAGCATATTCAGACTCATAAGAAGCCATTAAAGCAGTATGTTCAGACCAATTTTTAAGTAGTATGTTCACACTCATAAAACTAGTACGTTCAGGCTCATAAAAGAAGTATGTTCAGGCTCATAAAAAATGCCATCTAGTGAACTAGCACACAAATGGGGCAGCGAATATTAAGGAAATGACTAGAAAAATGTAGCACTAGTTTCCATCGGCTAGTTATCCAAGGATGAGAAACAATGCCAAGGGGGACAGCGGCTACAATCTAATGAAGAAAAAATGCAGTGGCTACTACCAGGAATCAATGGAGCTACCAAAAGCACGAACAAGTAATCTGGTTTTCAAGAAATCTGAAGAACTAACCTGAACAAGTATCTGCACAAACTAGTAGCTAGAACAGTATCGGAATCCGGAACATGTTGATGAACGGACCAGGGAGGACCGGATGAAGCAGCTGCCGGTGATGCAAAGAGTAATGGATGGCGCAGCCGGCGACCGCTGACCCACGGAGAAGCGGATAGATCAGCCGATTGATGGAATGAGGGGGACGCGGCGGCGTATATGGCAGAATGGGATCGGGTTGAGATCTCGTCAAGAAGATGAACGGCTGATTGGGTGGGAGTAACAACAAATAGGAACAGATACTATCACCGGTACAGAACACCACATCGCTGCCGGTTCTAGTGATACTACTATCACTGGTGGTTCTTTAGGTGAACCGCCACAGATAGTGTTCGAAAACGCGATTTTGGACGGTAAAATTTGACTAAAAAATATTATTTTGATCCAAATAGCACCTCTACAATATCTATCACCACGTATATAGCCTTATTACTTTTTTCATGCGAAATTTAAACTACGTATAATTAGGATTTGAACTCACGACATCTTGCCTCTAACCTAGCCCTCCTAATTATCTCGCCATTAGGACCTTTTGACATATATAGGATATACATATCATTTAGGCCTTGTTTTCTAAATCATCTAATAACTTTTCTACTCTAAAAATGATGTTAAATAGAAAAGTTTTCAACTACAAAATTGTATATCTTATCGAATGCTACAGTTTTCATGTAAAGATTGTTTCTATCCATCAACATTTGAATAAGTTATAGATTTTTGAAAATTACAATGATTATTTAGGCATCTATATTGTTCAAAATGGAAAATATATCAACTACAAAGTTTTTGATCTCGTCGAGAGCTACAATTTACATATAAAGTTTATTTTCATCTGAGCTCGTATGAAAAAGTTATGAAATTCAGAAGATTTAGAAATTTTAAAAATTACTTTCACTGGCAATTCTTTTAGAGAACCGCCAGTGATACTTTCACTATCACTAGCGGTTCAATCCTAGAACCGCTAGTGATATTCCGCCTGTGATACTTTTACTGGCGGTTTTCTTATATAATCGCTAATTCGCTATCACTAGCGGTTCAATCCTAGAACCGCTAGTGATATTCCGCCTGTGATACTTTTACTGGCGGTTTTCTTATATAACCGCTAATGATAGGTTCACAATCACTGGCGGTTCAGTATCACTGGCGGTTTTTTCGAGTTTCTGGTCAAGAAGGAGCGGGGCGGATCATATCACTGACAGTTCTAGATGAATTCGTCGGTGATGAAGAGTCAAGGATGAACATTTCTGTAACAGTGTATTTTTCCTCTTTCTCTGTCTACATATATATATATATAAGCAGAGCTGGGCCCTCACCATCCATCAATGCATGATGTTCCAACTGATATAATCTTGATGGTAAAGGTGTTATTGATTGTAAACCCATATTAAGCTATTTACACAGAGGAATGAAAAAAAATCAGGAAAAACCGAACTATTATACAATGTACTTGCCTCATCTAACACGGCAGGCTCCATTTACATCCACCGTTGATACCTCTGTTCATTTGATTGACAGGCGTGGCATGAAAAATAGCCGTGAACGAGTATTATTAACTTTCCGAAGCCAACATATGGAGAATATTGGAGGGCCATTAATACGAAATGAAGACAGCGTGATTGATTCTTGCCAAATTACTCACTAATCATGTCATTAATACACGGCATTTTTTCCCAAAAGATAAGTACAAAACACGTTAATTAGTTAAATAATGTGTACGTAGAGAAAATAAGCCAAGATAGATTATATTGTTCATCCATCAAACACGCGGATCTCAAGCCAAAGCCAGAACGTGGTGTACATAAACAAATGAAAAAAAGGGTATGTACATAGCAAATTTACAATATTGCAGCCAGGCCAGGTCGCGCAGCTCGATGGTGCCTCTGTCTGCTGCTCCCATTCCCGTTCATGGCCACATCAGCCGCATCTCAAAAATGGTCATGGAGAAGAAGTTGATGGAAGGAAGACGGTTGCTAAGCAGATAGAGGAGGGAAAGAAGCAAGCGATGGTAGAGGGTGTCCGGCGTCGCTGGACGAGACGAGCTCCGATCGAGAGCCGCATGCTCCGGTGCTTGTGTTGAGGCCTCCAGATCGCCGCTGCAAAAAAAAATTGTCCACAAAATGCTGGATGTGGGGAGAGATGAGAGAGACATGAGCGCTAGCGTATGGAATATGAACATAAATATAAGACTTAATGGGCTACAATTAAGGACATAAATGCCGGTCCAAAAATATGGAAATAATGCAAATTATCGGGTTTTGTAGCTTTTCTAGTCTTATACCCTCTTATCTTTGCACCCTTTCTGAAGCAATCCGACGGATATGAGGATAGAGCATTGGCTCCATGGAGCCTTATGTCTTTTCCTCACACACACATATAGAGGCTCCACTTCTTTTATACGGAATATCGGAATTACTTTATCCCTAGCCTCCGATCGGACGTGTGCTTGCTCACGCACGGCTCCCTCTCCACATCTCTCAATTTCTTTCTCTCTTGATCTTCTCTTCATCTCTCTCTCCTCCCATTCCACCGCACAAATTCTCCATGCCTCCTCCGCACTAAATTGGAGGCGCTGCTCCTCCACCCCCATCTCCTCGTTCATGCTCGCGTCTCGCTACCCCCTCCAGTGGTCTCCTCGTCCCTCTCCTCCCTTTACTTCGCTGCTCATGAACTTGGTCGGTCGAGAATCGAGGACGGGGGCTAGAGCTCTGGAGGTAGTGTGCTCCTCGTCAGGTGCATGGCACACCCCACATCCGATGGTTTAGCTGTTGAGAAGAAGGGATGGGGAAGGGATGTGAAAGAGACTAGAGGTTGAAGGAGGAGGAAGGGAATTTGGCTTGAAACATTTTCGTTGTACGTATGAAACATTGCATTTTGTCTGGTGAAACATGATGTTTGCTCTGAAACACTCTAGTAAAAAAGTGTGTGAAACATTTTGTTTGCTCTTATAAAATATTGGTTTTGTTCTGGTGAAACATTGTTCTTATCTCTATGAAACGTGTTATTTACTCTGATGAAATACCCATCAAAAAGGTGAGCGTCCCAAATCAGGCGCCCGATATGAGGGCTTTCCATCAGACGCCCACGTGACCCTGACGAAACATGAAGAAGTACTGATGAAACATGGGTAAAGTACTGATGAAACATGATGAATTATTGATGAAACATGAGCGAAATACTGATAAAACATGGTGAAGTACTAACGAAACATGAAAACATGCAAAGTAATGATGAAACATGGTGGAGTACTGACGAAACATTGGTTTTGTCTGGTGAAGTATCGGCGAAGTACTGATGAAACATGGCGAAAGTATTGATGAAACATGGCGAAGTACTAGTAAAACATGGGCAAACATCATGTTTCTAAAAGAAAATACCATGTTTCATAATAGCAAACACATGTTTCATAAGAGAAAAATACATGTTTCACAAGAAGCAAACAGAATAATTTTTCACATTTTTTACATATGTTTCACCAGATCAAACTCATGTTTCACCCAATCAAAAATCATCTTTCATACGTACTAGGGTGATGTTTCAAACCAAAATACACGTACATCTCCTCCATCTAGTTCTCTTGCTCCTTCCAATGGAGTATCAAGCCTCCCATGCGGCAAGCTCTAGAAGGGGGCTAACCAGAGACGGCGCCAACATGCTTCCAAGCAGCACAACAACACTCCCGTGTCGCCCGCCCCTCCTCTTCACTTGGGTTGCTTCACAGGAGGAAGAGGGAGCAAAAGAGAGTAAGTTGGAGAGAGAAAGAGGAAGGCCCAACAAAGGAGGCAGCGGCGAGCCGTTGCTGGCGACAAGCGGCAGCACACGCGACCACCGACAATGGCGGCACCAAGGCTCACCAATTTCTCCTGTGCCTTCTCTCTGTTGGCGTGGATGAGGAAGAAAGAGAGAGAAATGAGTAGAGGACGAGCAACCAGGAAAGTATAAGGGGAAGCTAGTCCGATAAGGTCAGACACCTGATTCTAATAGTTTTCAATAAAAAAAATTGTAAAACATTTTTTTGAAACATTGTTTTTTCTCATATAAAAACATTTGTTTTGCTTTTATAAAACATTGCGTTTGTCCTCGTGAAATATTATGTTTTCTCTTGTGAAACACACTGCAAAATGCATGAAACATTGCTCGTATGGATTGAAACATGGTCAATTAGAAATCATTTGTCGTTAACATGTGAATGTTTCACACGTCTATGCAAAATGTTTTAACAGCACTTGAGCTTTGTTTTAATAGTTTATTGGATGTGTTTCTAAAAATATGTTTTTTTAATAATCGGGTGTCCGATCTCAAGGAGTGCCCAAAATATATACAAATTTAAAGACAAAATCTAAAACATAATCTATAGAGCTATCTACACGGTTATATAATGCCTGCACGGGCCTTAAAACTATAGTGATCAATGGATCAAGTATGCATTCAACCTTTGTACACTCATGTTTAAAACTACGGTGATCAAGTGTGCATCTAACTAGGGCATAACTATTCATGTTCTATCCACATTCACCTATAGTTATGCGAAAACATTGCTCGTACGGATTGAAACATGGTCGATTAGAAAATATTTGTCGTTAACATGTGAATGTTTCACACGTTTATGCAAAATGTTTCAACAGCACTTGAGCTTTATTTTAATAATTCATTGGATGTTTTTCTAAAAATATGTCTGATATTTTTAATCGGGTGTTTGATCTCAATGAATGCCCAAAATATGTACAAATTTAAGGACAAAAGGTAAAACATAATCTATAGAGCTATCTACACTGTTATATAATGTCTGCACGGGCCTTATAACTGTGGTGATCAACAGATCAAGTGTGCATTCAACCTTTGTACACTCATGTTTAAAACGATGGTGATCAAGTGTGCATCCAACTAGGGCATAACCATTCTAGTTCTATCCACATTCACATGTAGTTATAGGAAAATGTTACACACACTTTCATGTTCAATCACATTCAAGCAATACATGTAAAAGAAAGCATGCAGTTCACATTTATAGAATATTAAGGCCAACTCCAATGCTAGTCCTATTTCCTTACTTTATTTTACTATTCACCCACTATTAACCTCCTAGCCCTATTTTCCTAATCCTTATATTTCTCTCTTATATTTTACTCCCAACCCTATTTTCACTATTTATAATATCATTTCTATAGTAATAGAGCCACCTACACTAAATATATAGGGCCACCATTAGAGATGCTCTTAGTTCACGTCCATCATTATCTCAGTCATACCAAAATAGAAAACATCCAGGTCCAAAGAAAAAATAGGAAATATTTATGTCCAATCAAAATAGGAAACAAGAGGTCATATCGATGCAGCCATCTCATACTCACCCATCTGTGGTGCTTGAGTAATACCCTGTCTTTCTCATATTGGAGTAGCCTATAAAGTTATATTATAGGTGTGTGTCAAATAAAGTGCATATAGAAGATCTGTTGCATTCGACATAATTAAATTTCAAATAAGTTTCTTATAGTTGCTTTGGACAAAAATAACTACAATCACAACAAGTCTTCAAGTTGCATTGGGCAGAAATGAGGCTTATAAAGTATCACAAAGTAGCCAAAAAAAATATGTTCACAAATTGGTTCCCTCTTAACCTCGGTTAGTCTTGCCAAAAAAATTCACTCTCAAAAACCTAATTGCCTTCATGTGCTCAACTTTAACATCAGCAGTCATGTTAATAGTATCATGAGTGACGAGTGTCAAGCATGTTTTAAGCATTTTAGACTCCTCTTTGATCCTTTTGGTCTCCTTGTTCTCCTGTGAAGTAAATGGGAAAGTTTCACCTATTCATGCTTAATCTCGGATGAAGTACGTCTATATACTTCTATCAATTCACTATGATTCCTATTGATTTTAGCCTGCAAACTTAAATACTTGTCAAGCTCTTCCAAATATGATGTTTTGCCCTTTTCTTTTCCTTTGGCATTGTGTTTAGCCTTAGCAGCTTTAGTTTCTTTTGAACATGAGATATCTACTATAGCTCAAAGCATATCATATGCCTCCCACCGTCTGAATTTTTTGTTTTTCTCTCTTCACTAAGAATTTTTATGTTGAACTACCACTTTGGTTGCTGCACAGCCTTTCAAATACTTACTTGCACAAATTGTTCTCCAAAATCTTCTATAAAGATAAAGTAGGCCTTATCCATCAAATGGTCATCATGCTGTCTAGTAGCATAAACACGATAAGTCTTCATCCAAGAGCGGTGCAACTCATTGACCAACTTGTTTAGTTTATATCAATTGTCCTTGGCTTGCTTCGATAGTCGGTGTCGATTTTCTGGGGTGGTTCTATTGTACACAGCATCAACATTTCCCTAATATTGATCATTTTTTATTATTGCCCTTTATAGGATCAACTGAAATGTTCAACCATGCGCTCATCTACACTACGAAGGAAGAACATTCATATTGGCTTCTACTCAACAATTTAAATCACATGGAAGATTTCTGCAAATGACACTCTTTAAAATTCCCATTTTAGCATATGACATCCTGGCCCACTGTCATTGATCTCAGATGGTCTGACATGTCATAGACACATTCCCTGGGCATGCAAATTGAGTGTCATTTCCTGAATTTTAGGTTTAACGCATCTTAGTACTTCATTCTTAATCATCATCTCTAGAGACGTTCATGATTGGTTCGGATTGTATAGCTAAATGATCACATGGCCTGCCCAAATTAGCTTTTGTGGTGCTAGGAATGGAGTGTGTTGGTGTGTTGTGAAGGATCACCGACGAAGTGCAAATTGCAAGAATTTGAATGTGACATACAAAATTGTTGATGCGGAGAGTTGTGATCAGCCTCACACAATGTGGGCTTAGGGTTTTGGAACCCCGTCAATACCAAATTTAAGGGTTCGAGGTGTACCAACCGATTAGAACTAAAATCGGCAAGGTAAAGAAATTAATCGGCCCTAATAAGCCCATAAAATCCAAGGAATGCATGTTAAACTTAGATTGGAAAACCAAAAGATTAGCGGATCTAAAGAGATAATGAAACTATTGGTTTTTAAACAATGTTCAAACCAATAGATTAAAAGGGTAAACAAACTACTAACAAGCCGATAAAATCGTCTAATTAGCATAACAGCGGGTAAACGGACTGTCAATTAGCCGATTATAACGTCTGCTAGACAGAACGGAAGATAATCAAACTATCAACTAGCTGATTAGATCATGTAGCTGATTGAACGAGAATTTGGAATCTAACCTTTTGCACTAAACGGTGATGCACAATAATATTGACAAAGATGGTATGCCGGATAACTATATAAAGCCAACGAGAATAAGAAAACCGGACTTAAACAAGACAATACTTTTGTTTGTGCTATGTGTGGTATATATCAAAATTGATTGAAAAGTGATGTGCAACAAGTCAATCAAAAACAAAATATGATAAAACTAGTTATTACTACTCTTAGGAATTAAAAAGACAATTGTATTGAAAAGTAGATTGATTCGTCGAGGACCCTTTTCCTGTTATACAAGGTAGGTACTTATACTCAATACATAAACTCGATACAATACGACTCGATATCTAATTCTCAAACTTACTATATAACCTAACCGACTTATTCTATATCTAGGGCTATTTCCAACATAGACTTATCTAAAAATTAACTTGCCTAAAATAAACTATATAGCCGATCCGAACAAAATATCTTGCAGAACTTTCTTGGATCAACTTTGTGGATAAGGTTTCTAAATATACTTTAACCTAGCCGATACAGTCATGGAAACTTCTAGAAGTATCAACTATATTTCAAAATTATGGTGTCAACAGAAACCAGCACACAATCATTTACTTTAGTAGCATATTAATATGTTTTTTTAATATGATCTAATTGCAAAATTAATATGGATTGCAATTTAACTTCAACCAAAATTGAAAATATTGAAGACTAGATCTTGCAAATTTCTAACTATGGATATGATCTAATAGAAAAATTAATTTGAAAAGTCAGTTAACATGAACCAAAATGAATATGATCTAATGGCAAAATTAATATGATATAAATGCTAGTACTAAACTACTAACGCAAATTTCTAACTACTGGTACAAAAATCCTCCAAGCCACATAGAAATGTATAGAAATTATGAGAATAACATGGGCAGGTACACAAGCGCAACCAACATGCCAAGTGCGTATATGATCTGGCTCAAACCAGTGAGGCAAATATTCTGAAAATTGTGTACTAGATATTCACAAAATACTACTCAAAACCAGTGATGCAAATATTCTATTTGGATCAAACCATTTGCCAAGATAATATATCTGCAAACAATACAATCAACATGCTAACCGCATATATGAAACCAGTGACGTAAATATTCTATTTGGATCAAACCCTTTGCCAAGATAATATATTTGTGGACAATACAATTAACATGCTAACTGCATATATGATTTGTCATATACCAATTTAATTTGTGGATCATCACCCGACTGCTTCTCTGTGTGGTTCGCATGTGGATTGACCCTCCAAAGTCCAGCGTTGTGGCTAGCCTGCCATCACAACAACAGGTATGGTATGGTGAAATAATCCTCTGTTGATCACCAGGCATACTTGATTCCACATTAGAAGGGTGAGGTGATGCAATCTAGACATGGATAGTGGTGTGGCAGTGGACAATGAAGGGGAGAGGGGCTCGGCGGTTTGGAGAACTAGGGGAAACGAAGAGGAAGAGGTAGAGGGGCACAACAGTGCAGAGAAGATGGGGGTGGCCGCTATGGACACGGAGTGGGGTGGCAGCAGTTTGCGGTGACCTGGTGCGCTACAACGACGCGAGGTACAGAGAGACGAGGAGAGGTGCAATGTGACAGGTAGGTTTTGATGTTAACATGCAGGAGAGAGGAGCAATGTGACAGGCAGGTTTTGATGTTAACATGCAGGAGAGGAAAAACCAGGAAGTTTCACGAGGTGCAAAGAGAGACGACGAAGTCTGGTGTGGCCACAACGGACCAAGGAAAAGTTTGATCTATAGATGGCTCCCCATACAACAGGCTTTGAGCTATCGCTAGTTTTCTACATACCATAGGATAATAATCACTTTTTAATGCACACTCTTGTCGATCAATACAAGTATTAGTAACATTTACTCACAGTCTTTAGCCAAAACACTATTGTGCATAGTAAATATATTCACATACGAAATAAACAATTTAAAATGTGCAATTTGGATATTGGCTTGTTGTGCAGGAGAACACAACTGACTTATAACAATCCTTTAAAGACAATTACGTACCCAAATGATTTCTCTTTATCAAATATCTGTCATATATGACAGTTTTGAGAATTTGCCTTAACCGTGGAACAATCATTTAAAGACAATTACATGTTGCCTCTCCTTAGCAACAAGAGGAAAAAGTACAATGGTAATAGCGACGTCACCACGATGAGATAGAAAGAGGAGACGGGAGGTGACCCTACACCTGCTCATAAGGATTTGGTTAGACTCGTCGTATTCGATGCAACAAGGTGAACAGTGATCCAAACATACTCACATGAGTATGGACTATGATAGACAATGGAAAGCTAAGGTGGCAAAGGAGCGTATGAAGGCGTATCTTAGGAGCGTATGTCGCTGTTAAGAGCATAGAGATATCAACCAAGATGTGAGTCAAAGCTATCACTACACCCACACTGCCAAAAGCATATCCAAAACTAAATTTCCCAATTTTAAAGGCTAAGGCTTTGCCATTATTAACGCCTATGGTTGTACTGTTATGCTTAACGAGATCATCCACGAATGTTCAATCCTAATGTTGACCAAGGTGGCTACCAGACTGCCACTGAACCATACAACCACCCTACAGCCACCTCGTGTCTACTCACGCCACATTCATTTTATTTTAAGTTGATTAAGTTTAGATAAATAAAGGGTAGAAAGTAGATTCCCTATACCAAACTTTGAATGAATTCCTATCATATAATAATCCGCCAATTTCCAACATGGCAATAATAAGCATCTATGGCCTAATTAAACACAAGGATTGGTTATAACAGAATTAAATCATATTAAAGAACAAAAGATTGATAACCGTGTTAATGAGTGACTAACATTGCATGGGCAATAGCTATCGAGTAAAACATGTAAACTATGGATATCAAATAGCAATGCAGATTTAAAATCTAGAAAAGTTTTAAGAAAACTGAGATCAATATAAATCTAGCTTGCTTTGGTCTTGGTATTGAACTTCTCCCTAGAAATGGGCGGCCATCTTAGCTCCGGTATCATCGGTGGTCCACACGCAAATTGAGGTGCAAATAAATACGAGAAAAATCCAGAAAAGATAAATAAATATAAGAAAAATATAGAAGCTAGGGTGTAATTTAATGAATTTAATGAAATTACTTTCACAAAAATCAAAGATATGGATCTCGAGATATGAAAATATCAAGGAGCACCGTTCATGCAAATCAGAAAATTGCACTGTGCATGAAGTAGGCCGCACTGTTCAGCCCAACTAGGGATTAAAAGGGCTTGGGCAAGTTGGCTTGCTCCTACACACACACACAGAGGTGAGGACGATAGCTTCGAGCCTCTGGCATCGACAGTTAGCGACGCAGACCGAAAGCAATGACAGCTTCGTCTAACCCCGACGATGTGTAGTAGTGGCAACAGATAGAGATGGCAGCGAGGATGACAAAGCAGAGGCAAGCCATGGTGCTCGGGAGTGGCAGCGGTGCTCTTGAGGCAAGCAACACTCCAGCGAAGGTCAATGTACGTCGAGGCATGGCCACAATGCGGCCTAGGAGCAAAGCAAAGCCAAGCAAGGGCAGCGACATGATGAGCGGCAACAGCAGAGGATCAAAGCTCTCTAGACGGATGGCGCAAGGTGGAGACAAAGACAACTCTTCAATTTGATGCGTGTTTCCGATGGGGTCTATGCCTTTATATAGGGTCTATCTCAATAGAGTCCAAGACGAAGAGATAGAATCGGTTGCGCGCAAGAGAGATCAGAGAGACGATTGGATTAGAGATAGGAAGAGGGAGGATAGGATGGGCTAGCTCGGCAAGGAGCAGAGCACAGCCAAGGCGACGCCAGGGCCAAGGAGAAGACAGAGAAGAAGGGAAAACGAAAAGGAAAAGGAGGAAACCAGGAATTTTGCCAAATTTTGAATTGAAATTTGAATTTCAAAATCCTTTCTTTTTTTTTTTAGTTTTTGAAAATTTCAGGATGCCACACCTGTTGAATGAATAGGACTTCAAAGCGCTGCTCTGACATTTGAGGCCTCGTTGCAAGACAACCAAATCACTGCCTTCGTATTACATCATGTATACAAGAAATAATATCGAACATCAAGTTGTTGCCGTTATCTGCTGATACATTTTAAGGGGAAATTTCATGCCATGTAACTACGAAGACCTTTTTCAATTTGACATTAAGTTCGAACGTTTTTCACCGAATAACCCCAAGACTATGAATTGTTCCATTTCACGCCATTATCCTCTTTTGTTCCCCAAATTACCCCTCATGGACCCATATATCATCCCTCACCTCTCTTCCCTCTTCGGGATATTTAGCTAAGTGACACCCAATTGGAGAGACCGAGAAAAATTAACACCTAATTGGATCACTTTCTGCTAGCGACACTGTGGCAACAAATTGCTTCGGCTAGTGACATTTTCACAATTTTCTAGTGATTTTCCCTATTTTTCTCCCATTCCAGCCCCATTTGAGTGAGTTTCGAACCGTTGTGCCCCCCCTGGTTTGACCGAGCCAGTTTTGGTTTTAATAAGAGTACTTGATATAATGCAAGATAGTTGATATATGCAGCATCTATTGTTTAGTTAAAGACTATGATTGTAATTTTACTTCCAGATGTAGTGCAAGAATTGTGATTTCAATCCAGGTGATGCTTTAGTTGCAGCGCCATGATTGTAACTTACCGAGCCATGAATTCATTTCTAGCGCATTGCTTCGGCTCAGTCCAGCGCAATTGCTTCGGCTCGATCCCAAGCTCAACTTGTCGATGACTCGGTCTATAGCGATTCTATTAACCATCGGCCCCACCAATGACTCTAGAACAATTCGGTCACGCTTGCGACTAAAAGAAATGAAAAGTGAGGATAAAAGGGAAAATCATTAGAAAATGGTGAAAATGTCACTAGGCGAAGCAATTCGTTGCCACAATGTTGCTATCAGAAAGTGACTCCAATTGGGTATCAATTTTTTTCAATCTCTCCAATTGGGTGTTAACCAGCTAAATTTCCCCCTCTTCTTCCCCCTTCTCCCTCTTCTCCCTCATCCTCCTCCCATGGCAGCCCGAACTCTCTCCTCCTATGACGGCGCTAGCGAGCTCCTACTCTTCCTCTACCTCCCATGATCATCGCAAGCTTCCTCAGCCCAGCATCAACAAGCTCCTCCTCTTCCTCCCATGACTTGCCCTGAGCTCCCTCCTCCTTCCCCGTGGCCCCACAACAATCAAGCTGCTGACGACGCGAGCACCCTTCCCATGGCCGTCCCAAGCTACCTCCTCTTCCCAGCTACGTCCAAGGAGATCTTGCCAACACCAGCCACAACGACACTATCGTGCCCACTCCACGAGGTCGATATGGTCAACACTAGCGTCAGTGGTGACGATGCAATTGACAAATGGTGAGTATTGCACCGACGACGGTGACAGCGGTAGCGCACGAGGACTCAGGCTCCATGGCAGACGTGGCGTGAAGGGACCGCCGACGACGGTGATGGCCTCCCCAAGCTACCTCATCCTCTTCCCTATGGCCTCCCCGAGCTCCCTTCTCTTCCGATAGTGGCACCAGCAAGCTCCTCCTCCCTATGGCCGGCCAAGAAGAAGGAAAGAAGAGAGATCACATATATGCCCCACCGGGGGTAATTTGGAGAAAAAAAATGATAGTGGCACAAAATGGAACAATTCGCAGCCACAGGGTTATTTAGTAAAACCGAACTTAATATCAATTTGAGAAAGGCCTTCGTAGTTAGTGTCATGGCATAAAATTTCCCCATATTAAGTCATTCAAACACTTTGCTGTAAGAACCACAAACAATTGCTCACTGGGAGTCCATGTGATCATTCACATGTTAGATATACATGTTCCTCAAAATGGCACCGAGATAGACAGCCACCACTAACATGTAAGATACATATTCAAAAAGTAATCTACCGTGCAGGAAATACTGTACCATTAAAAGATCGATAAATACAAATCATACAACACTCGTATTCATGGGACAATCTTGATGGATGTCCTGGAAGAGTTGAAGAGTTGATTTTGCTGATACAAAAAATAATAAATCGATCATGACAAATTTAGTAATTTACTGACGTTTACTTCAACTTCTTGCCCTACCAAGATTTTTTGAACCATTTCACAATACAAACTTTTCTAGGGTTTAGCTACTTCATGTGGGACATTGCCAAAGTTCTGAAGGAACGCCAAATTAAGTCTGGTGATTTTATTGTGGTAAGTGTTACATGACAGCACAAACAATTGGTGTATTTTCATATCCAGAACCAGACAGAATAGCTAACAATCTAAAATAAGTGCCTATTTATGAATAGATGTTTGATAAATAATTGTCAAGATGGTTAGTGAATTGAAAATTTCCACTTGCTTATGATTTCTTGTGTTAAAAACAATGGTAAATTATACTTTAATCATTTGGACATATGAGGACATCAGTATGGCATTACTGTATCATTTTTCAGAAACTAATCACAGACAACAGATTTAACTCTAATGAAATTTTTGTTGGAAGAAAATACCAACATTCTACATTTCTACTACTTCTGGAGAGAAACCACGGGAATAACCTCATAACAAGACCACTAACAGAAGTGACCTCATAACAAGACCACTAACAGAAGTGAACACGGTAGTTAATACATAAAACAGAAACCTCAAATCATGTCAAAACAAAGGTGTCATAGATAAAACACGTACAAAAAAGTCTCCTTTCACAATATAAGAGCAAAGCTACACCTAAGGTTTTCCCTCTGTGAAAGGGTACTAATTTTTAACAAAATACCGAATGACTTGTATAACCAAATACAATGTAAGGTAAAAAAAGAAACGTTTACCATCAAGTTATCTAGCTATCTGAACAAAGTGTTACCTGAAATTTTAGTATTTCATCAAACAATTCTAACAAAGCATTCTGTGCATATAATAAGCATGATATAGAAATTCATCTATGAATGACAGATCGATATCATGTTTTCCCTTTTTTTTCCTATTCGCACATCCACTCCTTTACTAAGAGCACACCTGCTAATAAATTTCCTAAAAATATTATAAATGTCTTGAGTTTGGATGATACTAAGTAGAAATAGACAACCAGCGAGAAGTCTGCTAGAAAAGAAACTGCCTAGCTAGCCAGCTTCAGCTTCCAACTCATTTTCATCCAAAAAAAATAACAAAAGAAAAGAAAAGCTGGACTGAGAAATGCTTCAGCTTCCAACTCGTTTTCATCCAAAAAATAACAAAACAAAAGAAAAGGTTGATTGAGAAATCAATTGATAAACTTTGCTCAGTACACACTAATATTATTTCAGAACCAGATAACAATTTTCACATATTCTCAATCCTTGCTGAGTAGGCACCAAGTGATTTCTTACCGTACTCGTAGGTTTCCAGCAACCAGCAGTAAGTAGGCGTGATTTCTTACCGTACTGATGGTTTTCCAGCGAACCAGCAGTAAGTAGTCACCTCCTACCAGTCTAAAAAACTTGGTATGTGATATTTGGATTACAATTGGGCATACCATTACTGGAACTGCATTACGTAGAAAAAAGGGCAAACAATAATTGCATACAAATGGAAAACAGCAGAATCATGACACCCAAGTTAAGACCATGCTGAGTAGACGTTTATAACCACAGTACCACACATAGGTAATATTTAGCTCAACTCATGAGATAGACGCACAGAATTCAAAAGACAGCTAAATTTTGTACGTACTTGGCTACTTGCTCATATCCAACTCTTCTCAGCAAGGATTGCCCAGGTGACCAGGTCAGCTTTTCATGTAGTACATCAGTACAGATACAGAAAAAAATCAAACAAAATTTTATGTTTCTCAAAGATAAGTTTTTACATGTTCACATATTTGAACTTTTTTATGAACTTCTCTATATGGAGGTAGGCATAAGCCGTATGTTAAAATTGACAAATGGCTTTCTAAGAAATCCAACTGAATGAAACGAAAGCAGCAATTTTATGGCAGACTTTCATGTTTCAGCTAATAAAATAAGCTAGTCGACAGAAAGTGCACCTTGTCTAGCCCTTTGCTGTTGGTATTTGTTACTGAGATATAGATGCCATCTTTGGTTCTAACTAGCCCTCACTCCCTACTAATTGTCAGGATCATATATGTTATATATAGTTAAATTCTCCAATTCCTCAAAAACTGCAATAGATGGAACTATGGAAGATAAGAGATATCCTAATGCTAATGTATTTACTGGGTATTACACATAACCAGATATATATGTATTTCCTGATGAATACTCAACAAGAACACGATGTGCAATAGAACGAAGCTCACGAAAAACCTAACATGAATGTCAAAATATTGTTTATCATAACTTAATCCCTCTAAACGATTGAAAGAACATCTATACAGAAAAGGCTCACAAAACTTAGGTAAGGAAGCCACACTGTCAGCATTTCAGTATCAAAATTGAAAATTGATAAAATTGGTTGAGACTTCAGAACTCTTTAAGAATGAATTAATAGGAACATATCCAGAGTTGAAAGAATTTACCATGTAAGTGAATAGCAGAAGCAGCACATGAAATAATCTCCATCCCAGGGCCTCAATAACATAAAAGTAAAATCAAAATCAATTTTTGAATTGATATTCCACATGGAGGTAATAAGAAGCTAATGCACTTAACAGAATAAATATAGACATCACATATCAATTCAGACAAAATATCAAAAGGCAAACATAAAATTTCCACAGCTTTGAGCCTTTGATGATGCAAAAAATAAGGGAGTGACTATGTACATTTTCTTTGTATTTTAATAACTATACATAGATTTTTTTTCCACCATCCACTACTCATCCTACAAGTGGAATGGGGATAAGAATGTAGAAGAAGAGAGTTAATAAACTTTTTATAAGTAGAAGTGTTTATACCTGTACCATCCCCAAAATAAAAAATAGATTCATGTATATAAATATTAAGGAAAAGACCAAGTGGCTAACAAATGAAAATGCGAGCATTCATTATTAATAAAACTTGGATATCGTTAAGTCGACACATAACTTATCTAACCAACTTAATCACAGAATGATCTATCTTTAAGAAAACAGAATAGTGTATCACTTTTAAAGGTTCAAACACTTCTATGTTACCCAGATATCACACCAGGGTACCTTCTTATGTTGGCCCTTTAGCATATAAAATGTGCACACAGCAGAAGCCCTGGCAGAAACCCTGTATGAAAGAAGAATTAGAATCTTAAAATCCAAATACAAGTACACGACTGAAATAAATTAACAATAAAGAAGAGTCAGTAGTGTTAGTATTGGAAGGAGTTTATCAAGCAGTGAGAACATTCGGTGCATTGCACATCCAAATAAGTAAATGCCTGAAGCCAAGCATACAAAACAAGCAATCCTAAACATCAACAGAGTACTTGGTAGCACACAAAAGCAAAGCGTGCTGAGTTAGTGAATATGACATGTACATCCAAACATTTGCTCAATCCAGTCATTAGTAATACATAGAACCTTTCTTGTCAGGTCAGCCCAATTATTAAGAGAAACGAAGCGGAGATCATGTATATCTTGTAAACCATAGAAAATAATGTATACAGGGAATGAATGGAATGCCAGACGGCCAGTTGTCTTACAAGCAACAAACATATCCAAATGATAAGTGCATGCAGCAAGCCAGCAAGGCCTGTAGAGAGCCATCTCTTCCATGGTCCATGCTTCACCCACGATCACTGATCTCATAGCTCTCAGGACACAAGACAGAAATACTAATGATTAGATAAGAGGAACCCAACTTGTATTTTACAAGGTAGATGCTAAGTCTTAACAATGTGAAGAGGAACCAACATCTTATTTCACTTGCCAGTGATAAAAGGATGGCTAAGTGCCTGCGATACTGTTATCCTCTTTTCTGGATCTAAGATAAATATTTTTTCAAGAAGATCTTTAAAATTGGATAGCATTTTTCGATCATCGCCAGGAAAGTTTGAGATGAAATAGCCAATATCTTTTGGTTTAATGTTCAAAAGCAACCTCCTCACATCCTACAAACAGAAAGAAACTAAATTAAGAATTGAAATCATTCAAACCTGAAACAGTGAAGAGAATATGGTTATGTACACACCTTTTTTGTCACAGGATCCTCCTCAGTGGCATGAAAATTGAGATCTTGATCAAAGTGTTGCATTGTAAAAGCTCCCTGTGTAATCGGGAACATTTATTTAAAAAAAAATATGTATATGTTCACACACAGTTTAATAGAATCACGCAAGCTTTCTGTTATACAATTAAAAAAGAAAAAAGACATCTTCAATTTGGCAAAATTACACAATATGCCTGTAACTTCAGTTTGTGCAATCAAGTCCTCAAAATCCAGCTATAATATAAATCTATGATATGGATGTTCATTTGAGCCACTAGGATTTGTAACAGAAATCTAAGAAGGCACTAAACTATTTTCTTGACCTGTTGATGTTCTTTGGAGAAATTCTTACCAAAATATTAAGTTGGTGAAAAGATGTATATAAAAAGACCTTGAATGTCTCATATTAGTAGAAAAATAATATATAAAACACATCATAAAGGTTTAGTAATAGTTTATTATTATGTCTTATTTGAACAAAAAAAAACCAGATTGACACAAATTGGTTAAATTAAACACAATTTAAATATATATAAGGGTTCAAACAAACAAATTTAAATATATATAAGGGTTCAATCAAACAAAATTGAACTTCAAGGGCTTCATTGCACATAGTTGAATAGTTTAGAGGATCAAATAAAAAATGACTTCATGAACTTCATAGCACAAACTGAAATAGGGCTTATAATGTAATGCTGCCTTTCCTATTTCAAAGGTAATAAATGATTCAAGCAAGAAATAAGTAACAGAAAGCTCCTAATAATTTTCTAACCTTTCGAAGCATCTTCTTAGGGAAAGGGCCCTTCAATTCCATATGAAGCCGAAGCATTTTGTTATTTGATGGGCCTGGAAATAACACTTTTCCAGTGTAAAGTTCATATAGACAGCAGCCAACTGACCACATATCCAATGGGTGATCATAGGGCAACCCGAGAACTGCAAGAACAATAACTCATTAGAGGTAAAATACATTTCGAAGAGCAGTATGTCCTATGTAAACAGCAAATGAATGCAAACCATATATAATAAACATAGCGAAGTGAGGAACAAGTTGAGAAAGTACTCACTTATCTCTGGTGCCCGGTAGAAACGGCTCACAAGATAAGGTGTAGCTTCATTCATTCCAGCAAACATAGCATTGCCAAAATCACATAGCTTCAGCACATTTTTGGCCTCATTAACCTAAAATATAAGCAAAGGGTTACAGCTACAAAGGATATTTACTTGATGACTTCACAATATTGAATGAATGAAACCTCAATGAAGGATACACCATGACATCAGCAATTATTTATTTAGATTATTCATACATCGAGTGGCTAAAGCTACAAACATGTTTTACAGAACCAAATTTCACAGAAGACAACAAAAGATAACACTGTAGACTGATAGTGAATAAAAATATACTAAGAAAGGTCACGTACCAGCATATTATCCGGCTTTATATCACAGTGCAGAACTTTGCAGTTTTTCAGATGCTTCAGGGCGATGAAAAGCTGCTTTGAATATGCCCTCACAGCAGTCAGTTTAAGCCCGATATTACGACCAAATTTCTTTAATAATTCACGAAGATTCATATTTAGAGATTCGAAAACTAAGCAGAGATGGTTCCGGTACATGAAACTAGAAATAAACCGCACGCAGTGACGTTTGTCCTCGGGATCCGCACTTGCCAGTTTTTCTAATATTGAAACCTCTTGCTTACCAGTTTTGTACCTGCATGACCAAAAATGTAATTAGCATGTAATGCTTTGTTTCTGCATCACAAGTATTGCCAAAAAATTACTTCCAGGGAGCTTAACTCACATTGTCTCATTGTTGCGAATAATTTTAATAGCGACTTCTTCAGGATCATCTTTCCCAGCTTTAAGATCTGTTGCCCGGACAACTGTGGAGAACACACCCTTCCCATGCGCTGCTGTAATTTCATAACGGCCATCCAACAATTCCCCAAACCGGTAAGCTGCAGAGGTTCACAAAATGTAAAGGTGGAAACTGGAAAGTAATGGAATACAGTAGCAATGCTGACTACAGTTCAACAAAATAAAGAAACTAAATAGGAAAATTGGGCACAAGATGGCAAAACCTACTATAGTACCCATCTGCATCATCCCAGTTGTCATGAAGAGCATTTTTCTCAATCCGCAAATCATCATCTTTGCCCTGCAGAACAAAATTATCTGAGATTTGAGTGAACAAAAGAATGTTATTTTTATCCAACATTAAGAAAATATAATTCATCTTCAAAGTTCAGCAAGCCATCATAGTTCGACGCCTAAGCTGCTAAGCAAGACATGTTCAAGCAGATTAGCATGTAGGTTAAGTTTTATCAGAAATTCAGAATACTATAGCATTTTACTTTAACTTCTGTGTTCATATTTCAAAAGAACTCCAAGAACTGCTACAACTTGGATGTCAAAGAACCCACAAGCAACATTTCAACATTTCCTATGAGTGCCCACAGTTCACGGAGTTTACAGCAAAAGAGCACTTCCACACTAGTGACCTCTCTAAGTAGCAGAAGGGATGAGAATCGTACCAATTTTCGAACTCCAGCAGGTGATTCTCCAAAAATGTCATCACAAAACAAATCTGCTGATCTCTCACTCTGAAAATTTAAAGGAGCAACATAAATTTTCTGGATGGTTCGATTCCATAAAAACTATGTAGCTGCGTAAAAGAACACAGTTACCTTTGGAGTGCCCTCACCAAGGCCTGAAACACCTGTTGCCCTCTCATTACCCAATGTTCCCAGAGTGGGCAAAGCATCACTATGTGCAGGAGACTTGCCCACGTCGAAGCCTGTTTCAACAATAAGTGCATCTGAAGAATCATGCTTATTTTCAGCTTCCTGATTGGCCACAAAATTGCTACCATCATCATCTTTCAGATATGTAGTCTCATCTCTATTCATTGCTCCTACTTCTGTACAAGCATACAAGCAACAGTACATTTGTCAGTAGAAAATAAACTCATTCAAATGTCAAATAGTATGGCCCTGTTTCTTTCAGCGGAAACTGGCGGTTGGCGGTTGGCGGTCTATGCACCTACAAAAGTTTACTGAGCCTAAAAAGATAATTAAAATTTTTTTAAGAATCTTTGAGAAGAACTAATCAAAGCCTCAAAAAAATCTTTGGAAATTATAACACAAAAAAAATCATATAAAAATGTCAAGGGGTACTGTAGTCAGCCGGTAAACGCTGAAAGAAACGGGGCCTATAAGTATGGTAGACCAGGCTGACTAAATTTTAGCTAAATAAGTTACCTTCGTTGTTGCTTCTAGCTACAGATTCCAGCTGTTGCTTCTGCAATTGTTGCTGCCTATATTTTGCCATAATAGCTTCTTTCCTCCTCCTTGCTTCCTCCATAATTTTTTCAGGATCATCTTCTTCTTGCATTGCTAACTGCTGTTCAATTTTCTCTTGGTACTTCTCTTCATCTTCCTCTCTAACATCAAGAAAACAGCAGAAACTATAAAGTTCCGAAAAACCAAAAGTAAACAAAGGGTAATAAATCTAGTGAAAGATGTCTTACCTGAAAATGTTTTCCTTTGTTTCTTCAGATCCCTGGCTTCTGCGGTTAGCATCTCTACCTTTCTCCCCAGATCTAGACCTGTCTTTATGACCATCAGGCATGCTGTGTTTTGAGCGTGTATAATTCCTGTGCCTATCACTATTCCTAACTCTGTCATTTCCTTCTCCAGTTCTATGGGTTTCTTTTCCCATATCACTATGCCATCCCCTGTGTCTATCATCTCTCACTTTGTCTCTTCTGTGTCCAACGCCAACACTGTCAGATTCTTTATAATGATCCTTACTTGTATCCCTTCTCCTCTCATGATCTCTATGCCTTGAACTACCACTACGTCTTGTACTTTCCCTTCGATCAGATCTACTATAACTAATGCTCCTTTCTCTATCCCGACGAGTAACTTCATGTGAATCAACTTTATCTCTATCTAATATGTTGCTTCTGTGCCTTCTCTCATCCTTATATCTTTCCTGGCTATCATGCCTGTCATCATGTCCATCATGAACAACACGACCGCTGCTCCTTTCTCTTTCATTCTCCTGACTTCTAACTGCATGCCTACTGGACTTACCAATCCTATCATTGCTGTCACAATCAGAATCATTCCTTAGACTTGCTCGCAAACCATTAGCTTCAGCACCAGTTTCTCTGGACCTTGAGTGATCCCTGGCATGAGCTTCAGCGTGGTGACTTGAGGAAGGAGACCTTCTAGAGTGATCTTTCGATTCTTTAGAAAATGCAGTGTGATGCTCATCTTTGTACTTCCTTCCCTTCTTCATTCTTGGTTGTGGAGATTTTGACACCCTTTGGCTTTGTTCATATTCTCTAATATCCTCTGCATCACTTGAAAAGACACCTCCACTTTTAGTTTGCAAGGCACTCTGATTTGACTTCCACTCATCTTTTGAAGAAGAATAACTGGGCAGCTTGGTTGCATCAATGTTCAAGTTCATATCAGCACAATTACCAAAGGGCTCCTGCATTTAGAACACATTAAACAGTAAGTAGATTTCATGGTTCGCAACTAGGGATAGCGGCATGGGAAAAAAACATGAAAAGAAGTCCAAGGCATATTATTTACCAAGTAAAAGAGTCATTCACGAATTTCTCTATGTACACTAGCTCTTGGTATGCTACCTGCTCTGCTTAGGATTTTAAAAGTACTTCGGACCATAATAAGGAATTGAACTGCACCTGAAGGATTGAAAGCATACTTGAAGTATTGCAAGGAAGTGGCAATGGTGTTTGGTTAGCGCTTCGGTGATCCATCATAACTTTGTGAGTGCATGTGTTGGATATCATCACTAAGTTATGGATTTTGAGCTGCTTTTTAGTTTTTAAAGAAGGGGGGTAAAATTTGCAGCTGGAAACCTTAGTCAGGATCGATTCTAGTTGCCTACAATTTTCAAATATCAATTCAGATGACAAGGTGGAAATAGATGAGCGAGCAGGCAGGCTATGAAGCGCACAGCTATGGCTGATTAGGTGCGTGCATGAGTAAAGAATTAGCCATAATAATTCCAGTTAAAACTGGGGGTGAGGAGGGGGGTGGGGCACAGACCGGAGCGGTGGAATCATGCTGCTGGGCCTCCGCATCAACATCCATGGCGGCGGCGCCATCGTCCAGTATCTCACCCTCCTCAACCTCCTCGTCCGCCGCGGCGGGATCGACCTCCACGTGACGGTGGTGGTGGCGGTGGCGATGGTGCCTGCGGCGTTTCGGGGAGGCGGCGGAGTCGGCATCATCGGCCGAGCGACGGTGCTTGCCGGAGGAGGAAGCGGGCGCGGGCGAGGGCGAGAGGGAGGGGAAGGGGGAGGGCTCTCCGGCCATGGAGCGGAGCTAGGGTTAGGGTTTGGCCGGCGAGCGGAGCAGGACCAGGGGCAGAGCCAAACGGAAGAGAGGGTGCGGTGGAGCGTGGACTGGTCTCCTCGACTTTATTACTGTTAATACTGACACTGACAGTATGGCCCCACCTATTGGACTCCGTTACGTACGCCGAGTCTGTTAAAAAAGGGGCGCCGCCTCGGCTCGGACGTTCGATGCAAGCCATCCCATCGGACGCATGATGCTGACGTCATCACGAAAACCTAAAAAATAACTGCAGAAACTTTAAAAACTATTAATGAAACTTAACAATATAATAATGAAATATGGGTGAAACATGACGAAACTTAGATAATTTGTGCTGAGACTTAAGAGGACTACTAATGAAACTTAAAGAATAAGCAATTAAACTTAGGAAACCTACTGATAAAACTTGAAGGACCATTGAAACTTGAATAATTTCTTCCGAAACTTAGGAAAACTACCGATGAAACTCGACTAAACTGCTGATGAAACTTGATGAAGAGCCGATAAAATTTGGCTAAACTACTGATGTAACTTGAAGGAGTAATGAAACTTAGCCAAAAACCAATTGATGAAACTTGAAAAAGAACCAATGGAACTTAAAAAAGTATGAATAAAACTTGGATAAACTATTGATAAAACCTCATGTTTTGCTATTATTCAAAAAATCACCCCGTGCAAAATAAGAAGTTTCACATGAACAAAATCAAGTTTTACCAAACAAAACCAAAGTTTCGCACGTACATGCTGAGTTTTCAGGGTGAAAATGGGATGGCCCTTCTCCTAGCCCTCTTCTTCTCCAGATCCGACAAGCCCCATGGATCTAGCCACCGAAGATAGTGGGACAACAAGGCTCCTCGTTGCCCCTTGCTCCTAGAGAGAGGAAGAGAGATGATATAGGGAAGAGAGAGAGAGGAAGAGAGATGGGAGATGGGAAAGGGAGACGAGAGAGCCGACAGCGTGTGGGCTGGCTAGCCAGTCGCCTGCTGCAAGCTGAGCATGAGGCGGAGCCAAGCATTGCATTGCTTTCTAGAGACCATGACCGAGAGCTTCGTGGAGACAAGGCCGAGAGAGGACAACAGACGTATAGGATAGGGAATGAGTGGATGCAGATGACAAGGAACTGGGGATTAATGGGCGTTGGTGGGCCGTGGGTGGTGAGAATCGGTCCGCAACTTTGCATAGCAAGTGGTCGCATGCCCGTGGACGGGGTGGGCCGCGCAGCGTCCGTACCGCTCGGACGCTTGAGCAGAAGAGTTTTCGTTAAAAAAATAAGTGGAATAAGCGGTCCTCTAGTTCTAAACACGCCTTAGAGCATCCATACTAGAAGCTCTATCCCTATTTTCTCTCTCTTCTACTCTATTTTCTCTCTCCATTACTCTAAAATTCCTTTACACTTTACACTACACCCTAAAAGATTTCTTTCCTCCACCAGAAACTCTATCTACTCTATTTCTATACTACTATAGGGTTTCTGCTACGGATGCTCTTAGAGTTCTTCCTTTACTGGGTTGGGATTTCTTCGATAAACCAATTCAGTAGCAGTTCTGCGCCAACAAAAAATACTATGGATTGGTGTTCTTTATTTGGGTTCAGCGGGATGCAAGTACCTTTGCCTTTTCAATCAATGTTGGTTTAGCAGCGTTTTTGCTTTGATGTTTGTCATTTGAGAGTTTCCTTCTGGTTATTATGATTTGTAAGATAGGAATGACTATGGATATGCCATAAGTAGGATGATGAGTTAAAGCAAATTAGATAAAGAACATTGCGCATTTGCTTGCTGCTTCTATCTCAGAGGCTTGAAAAATTCCCAGTTTCAAACCATAATATTTATTTCATATATCTATTTGCCATATGCACAGACAAAATTGTACTAATAATATGTCAATTAAATGATTTGCGGTTTTATTTTTGGCAGTTGTGTTTCAAATGTTGACATTGTATATGGGTGTGCATCATGAGCTTCAAAGATTGCACATTTCACTTTATTTCATATAACAACCCGGACTTTATCATTCTAACCAAGTTTGGATGTTATTATCTATACTATAAAGTGGTAAGCAACGGCGGCTAGTTGTACTACAAGGGCGATTCTTACAGAGTGTGGATATGTTTCATAGTTCTTCTCTTTAAAATCTGAACGGAATATGCACAAGTCCTTTTTCCTTCTCCTTTAATTTACTCTTCTAAATGTAATTCATCTTTACATGAGAATAATGTGATATCACAAGAATGGAGGGTCGGTGGCTAACATTTAGGCATACCTAGCTAATTGATGTTTTTTCTTCTAAATTTACATATCAGCTGCCCAGTTGCAGTGAATCTATCTGATGCCGTGGAGAGGCTTCAGAACATGGTGTCAAGGAGACCTGAGGCTACAAAAGATGCGAGTTTGAGTAATATACTAATCATCTTCATACTTTCTTGCTTTATGTTTTCATGGGTGCTGAGAGAGATTAAGATTTGTAAATTTTGCCTACTAGATTACACACTACACTACCTATAAACTGAAAGACCAAATTTTAGAAATGTGTATAGAACTGTATAAGGAATGTGGCACCAGGATTGCTGATCTTAAGCGCAAACCTTTGTGTTTCCATGTCAAAAGAAAAATACTTGAGCCTTCTCTACATATATATTTCCTTTTTCTTCTTTCTAATCATGCAACTGTTGCTTCTCAGCAGCCACTATGTATCCACATCAACATATTTCGTGTAATGTTATTGCAAAGACTTGCATTTTTCTTCGGAAGTGGCTACGTGTGACATCCTAAAAATTCACCCCTAGGATTTCAAATTCTAAAGCAAATTGGTTTTCCAATTTCAGAACCCGTCATGGCTTGGCCCAGCCCAATTCGACCCCTCCTAGATATGTTCAGCCTAGTCCGAGCCCATCTTCAACTCGCCACTATATAAACCCCAATCCATAACGTGGCCCCAAAAACTTCATCCCCAATTCGCCCAATCCGATATGTTAAATCCCATGAACCATCTGGAACTAATCTATTTGTCGCCGCAAGCACCAGCACTTGTCACCGCTATTTGTTTCGTGCATTGCCGTCCAGAGGTTGTTGGAGCATGGGGAACGAGGAATCGCCGGCATCATCCCCTACGTCGCCGCCTATTCTAAATTAAGGAGGACGCTGTTGCCTCCATTAACCCTAAATCCCCAACCGATCTGTTAGCACATTGCACCGTTGTCGTCTCGTCGTCACAAAAGACAAAGAAGCAGCTGCCATCTCCCCACGCCACGGCGGTGCCACCGTGACCTCGTCGTCGTGCTGCCCTGTCGAGCGCTGCCCCTACTTCTCGCTTGCTGGCAGCTACCGTGCTGCCTCTGATGGTCGAGCCACCCTGCTGGCCACCGCCGTCCTAACCCACCCACGCGCCTCCCCGGCCCGAAGCTCTAGCGCCACCGTCCTCCGTCCCCTCTCTAGATTGGCATCGCGTGTCGCCGTCGCTGCTGCTGGCCACACGGCCATGCCGCATCGCTGCCATCTGCTGCCTTCTTCTCCGTGAATCGCTGCTGACCGTCTGTGTCATTGCGCCTCCTGCCATCTGACCGCTTGCGCAGCGTCGACAAGCGTCGCCTCTCGCCGGAACCGAGCTCGCCACCGCTCGCCACCGCCGAGCTCTAGCTTCATCGCCCGCCACCACCCCTGCCTTTGCCGCCGCCGCCGATGCCCAGCTTGCTCCACCGCGTCGCCGCACTGCTACTGCTGCGTAGTCGCGCTGCCTCTGATGGTCGAGCCACCCTGCTGGCCACCGCCGCCCTAAACCACATGCGCGCCTCCTCGGCCCGAAGCTCAAGCGCCACCGTCCTCTGTCCCCTCTCTAGATTGGCATCGCGTGTCGCCGTCACTGCTGCTGGCCACACGGCCATGCCACATCGCTGCCATCTGCCGTCTTCTTCTCCGTAACTGCGCCGACCGCCCAGGTCGCTGCGCCTCCTTGCCATGCAGCCGCTTGCCGCAGTACCAACAAGCGTCGCCTCTCACCGGAACCGAGCTCACCGCCGCTCGCCACCGCCGAGCTCTAGCTTCGCTACCCGCCACCACCCCTACCTTTGCCGCCGCCGCCGCTGCCCAACTTGCTCCACCGCGTCGCCACACTGCTACTGCTGCACAGTCACGCCACCGCCCTCGTCGTCACCTACATCACCACCGCCACCCATCGCCCCCTCTCCTCTCTCTCTCTCTCTCTGCTCTCACTCTGTTTCTCCCTCACCCCACCGATCCCCTCCTCTCTCTCTTATCCTCTCAACTGAGCCGGCCCACGAAGCAGTGCGGCTCAATGATGCTACAGTAGTTTTTGATTATCAGGATTTTTAGTGAATAGTGTTTCTTCGCTATTTTGCTAAGAATTCGTCCTAGCTCCAATTCCGGCGATTCCAATTTCTAAAAATTCAGAAAATTCATATCTACTTATTGTAATTTTTCAATTTATTTGCTGTTTCTCGTATTTATTGTCAGTTTCTCATTTTGCATGCGTTAGATCACATGGACGACGTAAGTGAGCACTTCGATGCCGCCGACGTTTAGCAGGATCGAAGATCAGGAAGGCAAGTCTTTGCACTAGAATCCTAATTTCTAGATTGTACCAAAACTACTATTTATTTAAATTATGTGTATATTGCCATCGAAATTCTTAGTACATGTTGTTTATTTGTATAATATGCACCCATTACCATGAAACACCTTAGGATAATATTATTATATAGTTTTCTACTGTTTTTCATGAATTAGATGTACAATTTGCTCATAATATGGGTATCATATTTGATGAAATGCACAAAGTAAATAAAATATCATCTTCCAACACCACTGAATTTTTCAAGTTATCTTTTTATTTGATACAACAGACATGTAGTTCAAGCTATGATATACAGAATTTACTGTTTGCTACTAATTTGATATCAAGCTTAGGGCAGCCTCTTGGGAAATTCATCAGCAGTTGACAACTTTGATGAACCATTAAAGTTTCTTTGTTCATGCTACGGGTCTTAGGTTTGACAAAATATGCAAGGTAAATTGAACATCCTCCTCTAGCGCCGTTGAATCTTTCAAATATATCTTGTTTTCATACAACAAATTTGTAGTTCAACCTATTATTCGGTTATTACCTTCATAATATGTCAAACATTTGTTTAGACCAGCCTACGATAGCCTTGCTTTAATGGTGAACACAAATACAGGTTCGGTTGCTTCAGAAATCAAGTTGCAGTGGAGGAGAGTAGTGACAGGAAACAGAACTATCTTTTCTTCTTAGATTGACGAGCGCTTAATGTTCTATTCTCAGCATGCATGGTATTCTAGACTGAAATATTGTCAAGATCCTAGATAGGCTTTTGCATTACAATTATTGCGAATATGTTATTGAAACAAAGGGCTGCTGTGTTAGATACTATCTTGAGTAGCCAGCTTGTTTCTGGTCATGGCCCTTTTTTCAGCATGCATAAATTATGTTATTGGCTTTGTTCTTATGACAATGTATTGATGTTACCAGATTTTGGCTCTGAACTAAAGTGTCATGACTGACCTTTTCTAGGTTTGGGTTCCAGTTATTTATATGTCTTTTGTAGGTCATGTTGTTTGTTAACTGTTCTGCTTAAGGGCTCGTTTGGGAGGCCTAAACCCGGCCGGGATCCCGGCCCAATCCCGGGGCTCAAATTCCATGCGGGCCAGACCCCGCGGGGGTTTTTGTGGCGCGTTTCGCGGAAGAAGGGGAAGGAAAAATCCCCACAGATCCTGGCCAAATCCTAGGGAAGGAAAAAAGCTCCTCTTCAAGCGTGAAAAAAATTCCCATCCAGCGCTTGGAATGACGACGTTGCTGGCGAGGTCGAAGAAGACGCGCGACGGCGCGATGCTAAGAAAGAGGTCGGCAGTGCAGGTCCTTGGCAAGTGACGTCGAGGTCGTAGGCATCCGTCAGGCTGGGGCAGCGAGGTTGAGGAAGATGCCCCGGCAGCGAGACGGCGTGGTGGGGCGAGGTGGCGCGGCAGTCCGGTGTGGCGAGGCCGAAGAGCAGAGGCAGAGCTAGGCGCGGGCCATGGCGGCGCAGTGGTGACCCAGCGGCGACGGTGTGGTGGAGGTAGCCCGACTCGGCAATGCAGCAGAGAGGCGCGGCGATCTGGGCTTGATGGGAGCGAAGGAGGCGGCATGAGGCAGCATGGCGGCCTAGTGGCGGCGGCGGCGATGCTCCTCAGTGGCGGAACTCAGTGGGTGGCTGGGTGTCGTACACCCCGGTATTTCTACCGGCTTGAGTGACTGAATACTAGTCCCAGAAGATCATAGCTAGTATTGCACTCAAGGACATTTGGAATATCATCGCAGGCATTGCATTTAACTAAAATTTAACCGTTTACATAGCATAGATAGCATCCCAGTTGACATAGATATATACATAGTCTTGCACAGGACTTAATTCAATAACATAAAGAAAACACAGCGGAAGACTTTGAAAGCGATGATATCCCGAGGTTGACCCGGAACGCGCGGCTAATCACCTTGACCCTCCTGGTCACAACTGGCACCGATGCTGAATTCTTCACCTGAACAAAAGATCTGTGGTCCATATAATGAGTACACGGCTACTCAGCAAGCGGTCCTTAATAATGAATGCAAGGTCAAAGAACAGGTTTGGTTATTTTGCTAAAATTGTCACATATCTACTTAATTATTTGTTCTTGATTCTTTGAACACATGATAGCACACGAGCGTAGGCAAAGGACGGCTAACCAGCTCAAGAGAGGCAATCCCTGCCTACACTACCATCAAGTTAATTAATTAAAACACATTGGACTACCTTATGTCAAACTCCTTTCCCCCGCCCATAACCGCGGGCACGGCTACCATGATAGTTTTAACTCTGCAGAGTGTGTACACGTTCCCCACAAGCCCTGTCTCATCCCAAGGGAGAAACAGTACAAAACCGTTTCCTGTTTTCACCTGTCCCAATATTGTACCCTTTCTTTTGGTTTCGCGCCCCATACGGTACACTTCGACCAAAGCCGACAATCATCGCGACTCCTTCAAGCCGGACCGATAAGCGACGCATGAGGTTAGCCCCCATTTAAGCCATTCGGAACCGGTGATCGCGAATCACGTCCGTCCACTACGAGTATAGCGGAAACAAGCTTCCACAGCTAACGGTCAGGGCCAGAAGGCACAAGTGGCTGTATGGTTCAGGTTCGGTATGGTAGTCACAAGTATACGGTCCTTATATGATAGAGGAGACCTGCACAACACAACCACAAACCCAAAATCCGCCTCTTCTGGGTCTCCTCAAATCAACACTCACCACGTTGATTTTAGTTGATTAGGTTTCTCCAAAAACAGCACCACGAAGTCGAACTTCACGGATAAAAGTTTATAATAAGTGAAACCTATCAACTACCAATCCCAGAAGCAAGGCTAAGCATCTACACAAAGGATAGGCTAGTAAAATAGTACCAATGGGCTAACAATGGGAGGCTACGTCATATTAGTAAAGGACTAATACGAAACAGGAGCTAAATAGCACATACGATGATACTTTAAGCATGAAATTTAAATAGACATAAATTAAATGAAATTTAGCAAACTAGGAATTCAATATGAATCTAGCTTGCCTTCGAAGAAGTTTGGTTCTGGTTCTCCTCCTTCGAACGGCTCCGAAACGTCTCCTAACAAAGAGTGCACCGGTTCTAAAGAAAAAGTAAATAAGCGAAATAAATAACAAACATACAGAAAACAGTATAAAAAATATATAAAATTCTTAGGATTATTTGTGATTTTTAGGCTCTGGCATCATCTAAATCGGAGTTCGGGAACTCCCTAAACAATTCGGGGAAGTTTTGGAAAAATCAGAAATTTCTCAAAAAGAAAAACCCGGTTAACCGTGGTTAACCGTGTCAAAACCGAGGAAAAGCTTGGGCTTGGGCCGGCTGGGACACGCGGCGGCCGGTTAATGGCGCGGCTCGGCTGCGGCGGCGCGCGAAGGCACGTGGTGGCCGGCGATTGGCGATGGGACATGGGTCACGTGGAGCGCGACACGCGGCGGCGGCGGCGGCATGGACGCGTCATGCGCGGTGGTTGGTTAGCGCGAGGCGGTTGTCGCGCGAGGGTGCGACACAACTGGGCGGCGGCCAACGGAGTGGCAACACGCGGCGACATTGTCGGCGGGACGCGGATCACGCGCGCGACGCGCATGTGGGTGGCGGCGGCGCGACACTGTGAGAGCCGGCGAGTGGCGGGTGGCGTGTGGCGGGCGGACAGCGGGGAGGGCGTGGGCGCGGTCATTAGGCGGCCACAGCGTGGGTGTCTTGGCCGCTGGGAAGCGGCGGCGGCAATGGCTCGCCGGCGGCAATGATGAGGCCAAAATCTGGCCAAACTTCGGCAAGGCATAACTTGGTCAATTCTCCACCAATTTGGGACTTCCATATAGTCAAATTGATCAACGCGACGAGCTCTACAACGTGTTGGCCTTGGATTTGGTGATTGGGCCCTGGAATTCGAGAATTACCTTGATTCGCTTCGGGTTGACACGGAAACCGAGGTGACGGCTAGGGTTTCGTGGGGGCTGGGGTGTGATGGCCGACCAGGAGACTTCTAGGGGTTTATATATGGCTTGGGTCGTGTTAGGTCAATCCTATTATGGGTTGAATTTGAGTTGGCCTAGAATTAGGTCTTATTTGGTCAAATAGGAGTCCTAGTGGACTTAGGATTAGATAGAGGGGGTTTTGGGCCTAGTTAGGGTCTAATTAGGCTATCAAAGCCTGTTAGGACCTTTTTCCTATTATTATTTTATGTTTTTAGTTCTTATTTTCTTTATTCCTAGTATGTGACATAATAGTTTTATTAGGATGTCACACTGGGGGACTGGTTGAGGTGAGAGAGAGATGCAGTAGGTAGTGGGCGGCTAGGACCGGGAGCTTCTAGCTCTTGCACGTGGGTGATGGCCGGGATAGGGATTGGGTTTCCTGGGATATGAATTGACCAAAAAAACCCCTCTAGGAAATATTGTCCCTGGGATTTTGTCCCTGAGCTCCCAAACTAGCCCTAAGATTACCATGACTAACTATACTGTGGACACCTGGAAATGGGTGCATCATGGGTGCGCTTTCCTTCTAGTAGGATACCAATGTGTATCCGATCCGAGATGGTTCAAAAACGTCATTTAATATGGGTTACAGTATGACATATAATTGTAGGCAGATATAATAGACTTTAGTTGGACTCTGTAATCTTGGATAATAAATAAGAAAAAAAGTTTGAATGCTAGTTTATAAGTGTCTAATCCCATCGCTACCAGCCTGCCATCACCTAAGCATTAATACCATGTACCATTGCATTATGACCCTTGTGTCATCGCATCGTTAACTCCGTTAGGTTACATCATTAGAAAACCCTCCATAATTTTCAAACAGCCCTCTTCTCTTCATGTGGCAAACATGTAGGGCCTACAAGTCAGTGAGAGAAAGTGAGCCACTTATGGGTGGGGCTCAGCTGCCAGAGGGCTGAACTTCAGCAAACAGGCAAATCTCACCTTGACAAATAATGAATAGAACATCTAAACTTCGGGAAAAAAGCAAATCATGCGCACTTTCTCTACAGTTAGTTTGCAATCAGTTAATCAGATCAATAAAAAGGCAGAGTTCCACATGGATTGCTATATAGAAGAGCCGCCACTGTCATTCCTATTCGGTGCTGCCGTGAGGCCGTGTCTACGCCACCGGTCATGTTGTTCTTCTCCCTCTTCCTCTCTCTATAGATGCAAGTACACCACGCATCGTTCTAGGCCGCCATGCTTGGTCATGTAGGCTATCACGCTGTCGTGCTTGGTAGCTCCGCTGCTGCCCTTGTCAGTGTCTGCCTCTTCCTTGCGCTGCTCGAGCCTCTGCCTAGATGCTGAGCCGCCTGCTCAATCGCTGCCATGCCAGCTTGGACCGCCACCGTACTATTCACCTTCGGCCAGCTATCGGCGAAGCGCCGACCCCTGGCTCCTCTTCTCCCCTACCGCCTCTCTCTAGTCGTCTCTCTTCTCTCTTTAGTAGCTACAAATGAAGGAGCACCACTGACAGAGAGACGAAGGATTGGAGATTTAATGGCCAATTTGCAATTTGGCCCGTGCTCTTTGTTTAAATATGAAAGGGAGGGCGAAGCAAAATAAAAAGTGGCTGGCACGTGGGTCCCAACAAAATAAGAAGAAACACATAGTAGCATACGAGGGATTACAAAAGCGGGGACAAATTCATCTTTGTGTAGCTCCATAACAGCAAGAATAGTTAACAGTGGCATAGAAGGGAACTACCGCAACTTGAGATGGCATGCAACGCCGACATGGTTAAGTGATTGCAGTGAGGTTTGGGTGCTTACGTGATGGCACATAAGGTAATTTTCCTAATAAATGTGGCACTGCTATTGTAAACCAAGAGAGACAATAATATTGTGCAGGGCACACAAGGGTCAGCAGCCAGGTTATGGGCATTACCCGGATGATCTGGTGTGCTAGTTTTGGGGAGGAGCACCCATGGAACATGCTGATGCATCAGTGATGTAGGCATAGGTCAAACCTCGTTAACAAATGCCGTATTTCTCGTGTTGTTCCAAGATCACTCATATATATCGTGTATTTCTTATAAGATTTTCACATAAAAATAGAGGATTTTTTTAAATTAAATATTATTTAAGTAGGTAGAGAAAATAGATAGGAAGAGAAAAGTTGCATTGGAATTTTCAAAAGAAATGCAAAAGAAGATGTTAGAATTCATCTCCAGCATTTAGACAAAAATTCCCTCTCGCATAAAATTCCTTCAATACAATCTGAACGCCCGTATAGGAACTCCCGTTGAATTGAGTTCATCTATTTTCTCCTTTCAAAATCATTTTAAATCAAAGAGACCTACTCTTACTATTGTGATCCTCGCGATCGATATTGTTCTAGTTATGTTATTGACTATCTTAGCGCTCGGTGACACTGGTTTTTCAACACATCGTCGACATGAAAAAAAGCATTACCCTTTTCCTCTTCTATCTAAAGCATAAATGTCCAGACCTGGCTTTGCAAAAACGACCCTCTATGTTTTCAGTACTAGCCCCAAAAACCAAATGATCAAACTGTACGCTTCATTATATTAAAGTAATCACAAGTATCGTGGACTTAATACCGCTTATTACAATATCATAATGTAATATCAAACAGAAGAACATAAATAACCATGTCAGTAATGTCCCGTCATATCACCACAAGCATCTGACCAGAGATATACCTCTGGTAGTTTGGATCACCACCGTCTACGTGTCCTTCGTAGTTGGCGCTGGTAGTTTGGATCGCCTCCGTTTACGTCTGCTTTGAAAGGACCGGGATGTCGCCTAGAGGGGGGTGAATAGGCGATTAAAATTCTAAAACAATAAACAGAGTTAATTGCGGAAGCTGTATCAGACAGTCCAATGGTACAGGGTCGGACAGTCCGATGGAGGCAAGTATCGGACTGTTCGATCTGCACAGAAAACAGAGGACTTCGAATTCAATTTAAATATCACTAATTGATGGATACCACCTGCACCAAAGATAGTTCTCAAACAAGTATAGGTGTAGTAGTATCACACAAGACAAGATAATAACTCAATAGCAAAATAAACAAGTAATTCAAGCTAGAAAGTGAAAGGATAAAACCGAAATGAAGATGGAGACGTAAATATGTTTTTTTCCGAAGTTCGGATCCTTGAGGGGATCCTATGTCTCCATTGAGGCGACTCGATCACACTTGAGCTAGGGTCTTTTTCAACCCTTCCCTCATCAAGGTCCGCACCAAGCTCCCTTGAAATCCACTAGTTGACTCCTTTACTCACGGAGGCGGAGTCCGGCCTTCACAAACTTGACACGGCGCACCACACAAAGCTCGGTGGCTCGTGACCAACTCCTATCTGTCTAGGAGTCCTTAACCTCCAAGAGTAACAAATGCCACGAAGAACGAATTTGGAGATGAACTTAAGTGCTCAAAGATCCAAGGTCGCGAAAATTGGATAGTCCGAAGGGGTATCGGACAGTCCGAGGCCTGAAAACAGCCACTGCAGACTCCGACGAAAATGGGCATAACTTTTGACTCCGGACTCCGTTTTGGGTGATCTTGGACTCTACGGAAAGCTAAGAACGAGAGCTACACAACCAATAAGGTCTCACTTCTCAAATCCCAAAAGATAAATACAGAACTCACAAAGAAGGCAAGGGAGACCTACAACTCTCGCTTTCCGACACCACCAATACCACACTCTCTCTAGGTTTCACTAGGATGGATCACTTGAGCACTTGACACATTTAGAAGTCATTCTCCATTGCATCCCTCTTAATAGTACGGCAATCCTTAGACTCAAATTAAATCAAAGATAATACAAGTCTAGGATAGTCACTTGCCGTCTTTTTCTTCATTATGTATGATGACCTTCACCAAAAGATTGATGACGTCTTCACCTTGTCCAACTTGACTCGATGCACCTCATGAGACTCTCGTTCTATCAACTTTGACTTGATCATCCTTCCCGATGATCTCCAAGCCAAATTGATCTTGACTTAGTCTTCAACTCTTGGTGACACCGCCGTCTTGTTGACCTTGGCTTAACCGTCATCCTTTAACATATCTTGGTCATCACACATACTCACAGGACCTAATTCTTTTCAAATCACTTATGAAAGATATTAGTCCCAAAAGCTCAATGGATATGAATAAGTTGATATTTGTGAGCAATTAAGTACAACAAGTGTTTCATATAAATATGCACAATATGAGTGGAAACACTTGATAAGAGAAAGATTCTCCACTAAGTGCAACAAGATGAATATGTAATGGAGCTAGATGTACTAGTGAGATAATTGCCAATATGATGAAATATTTAAACCATGGCAAGGACAACAATCTTCACTTAATGATCCACATGATAAAATATACAAGAATTACACATGTATATTTAACATTTAGAGCATGAGCAAATATGTGATCCAACTCTAGATTAAACTTCACCAAATGAAGTGCATGAGAAGATATACAAACAAGGCAAGCATGTACCAAGTCAATTTATAGCAATATGAAGTTTAACTCTAATTAAGACTAACAAACTAGAAACAAGCCACATATTGAACTCAAATGAATATATATATACACAAATTGATATGACATAAACCAATGTGCATATATATAAGAAATATGTTACATGAAGTTCAATATGCACTTGCACAAAAGGATTGCAATAATAAATATAGAAGTGATACTGAGATTGCATACCCCATCTTTGCTTGTTCACTTGACCTAAATAATTTCTCCATTTGGATGAGACTAAAATGATCTTATCAATCAAACTTGTTAGTCTCATAGGATAAATAAATACTTACTAGAGGTTTGACATTAGGCAAGCACTAAGTCAAGCATTTACATATTTACTAATAATTGTCATTATATGTGTTTGTCATTAATCACCAAAATCACTTATGTGCTTAGATGCACTTTCAATCTCCTTCTTTTTGGTGATTTATGACAAACCCTTTAGCAATTGCACCAAATGACAATATTAAACTATTTAGCACAAAAACAAACGTGGAGAGAGAATAAGAGATCATACTTACAAACATTCTTCCACAAATTTGATGGACAATTGATGATCTTCATAAATTTGATTTTCCCCCTTTTGTCATTCTCTTCCCTTTTGTCAATCGATCAGAAGGCAATTGATAAGTCATAAATTCTTTCCCTTTTGTCATTAATCCAAAAAGGTCCATAATAGGTCTTCAATATCCATTTGGGGTTTGAACTCCCCCATATTCATCAATTATCCAAAGATCCACTAAGGAATATCTTTTCTTCCCCTTGATAGTATACTCAATAAAAAAGATTAGAGAGAACAAGATAAAATCAAGGAGCTAGTAATAAGGCAATGATTAAGCTCCCCCTAAATCTAGGCAAGATATGATATCAATTATATCCAAGATTTAGGTAAAAAAATGAATCCAATGACACCAATTAAAAATATTTGTTACTAAATGAAAGAAGTCATGATTCAAACATGACAAAAGGATATGATACCAATTATGAAAATAATTCCTCTTTACAATGTGTCATCTGTACATACCTTTTAATTCTTGATAATGCCAAAGGCAAATTAGATGCCACTTCAAAACAATTTAGGGTTAGAGGATACCACTTGATAGATACCAATTGATATCAAATAAAAAATACACCACCATTTAGAATAACACAATTTAGCATAATGGTGTACAAAGACATTATTGAATATGGTTAAAAGAAATACGTCCCTTTATCGGTTCTTGTCTACCCATGCTTGAATTGGTCATGGTCAACTCACACGGTCTTAGATCCCTCAGACTATGAAGCTCATCTCCTTTTCCTTCATCCCACCGTCGACGAGGACCCCTTTTCCAATTCCTTGAACATCAATAGACAAGCACACAATTTCTGGGAATAAATATCTTTCAACTTGACCCGGATTAGTTTGATAATGTCTAAGTACAATATGCAAGATATAGATGATAAACATGATAATTCTACTTGCATTCATGTTGGAAGATATAGATGATAAACTCGACCAAGGTAGCTACCATAGAACCATACAACCACCGTACCAGCCACCACCCCATGTCTACTCATGTCACGTAGGTTTTAGTTTGATTAAGTTAAATCAAAATAAGAATAAAAGGAGATTCCCTCTACCAAGAATTTGAATGATTTTCCACCATAATAGATCTGCAAATTCCCATCGTAGCAATACTAAGCATCTAGCGTAATTAAACACAAGGATGGCTTAAATATTGAAATAAGTCATACTAGGTAGCAATGGATAGTTGACCATCTTAATTAATAACTAACACGACATGGACATTAGCTATGACCTAATCAGGTAAAATAACATTATCAATAGCATGTAGATTCAAAATCTAGAAACTGTTATTAAATCTGAGATCAAGATATAACTAGCTTGCCTTGGTCTTGGCATTGGACGTTTCTCGGGAAATCGTCGATGATCTCGACTTCGGTATCATCAGTGGCAAGTCTACACACACATCGAGACACCAATAAATACCTCTAGATCTATGGATCTGAAGGTATAAAATAGAGAAGCAGCACTGTTCATCTAAAAGTAGAAAATAACACTTTTTATCAGATTGGCCCAGTACTGTGCAACTCAACCTGATCGATTTAACTAGGGCTAGGGCTGGCTCGGTGTCTCCCAGAGAGAGAGAGAGGGAGAGAGATGGGTGGCGGCTAGCTCGATTTGGCTCCGACAGTGGCGCACCGTCGGCAAATGGCGGCAGTGGGCTCGAATATGGCCTGAGGAAGGCGGCATCACACTGTGGAGGTCTCGGCTCGGAGGTCCACTGAATGATTCATGCACTAGTCCCTGGATCGATAGGCTAGTGTACACCATTACATAGTCATACCATAAAGCATATAATGACCAGAGTGAAATGGATAACTTAACGAAATTAACGTCGTTCAGTGAATAGTTTTACATCAGGGTCGTCCAGGCCAAATACAGTACAGTTCACACGAGAGTTGAAAGTACAAATACGGAAGTCTTCATTACAACAAAATAATATCCAGTGGCTATGCATTCATGCAAGTGGGTAGAGGGAACGTCCTAAGCATCGTCTTTGCCTTCATATCTAGGTTCTTCATCCTCAAAGCAAGCATAGAGATCTTCCAGGTTCTCTCCATCTAAAGAGTGAGTGAGTGCGAGGGTAAGTGTGCAATCAAACTGCACTTAAAAATTAGGCACCCCTCCTAATGCAAGTAATGATAATGGCTTCAAGGGAAGGCTAGGGTTTATTTGTTTGCATAAAACCTGCTGGAAATACTCATAGTATAATCCTATGACTTAGCCAATTTTAAATTGAGGAAAGAGTTATGGAGTTGTGTTTTTCCTAGATTAACTAATCATGTCTATCCCAGTACCAACCCATGGTACGACTAGACCAACTCAAAACTCAGCTAGAACCACGGTTCATGTTCTTCCTTCTTACACCCATCGTCATATTCTGGGATTCGACAATCCCGTTGTGGATCATCGTTCTTGAATTGCTGATCAAGCAAACACATGATCTAAATCACCCTCAGGTGGCGGCGCCCTTCTGCCTATCCCTCGGGTTGGAGTATTGTGGGCCCCAGCTCTGTAGGACAGAACCGGACCCCTTTCGTGCACATAGTGTTAGACCAGGATCATGCTAACACCGCACAAATTTTTACATCAAGCTGAAATCAACCTTGCCATCATATAAATGTTAATTATACATAGGGTCCAGAAGCGTTAAAGAATCAGAGTAGGGGGGCAAGTAGGGCCCATTATTATAAACCAAAACATAAACCTACTGGCGAAAGGTTTGGCGAAAGTAGAGGGGCTGCAACAGGCATGTGACTGAAGTCATCCTTCATTCCCTGTCTGGGTCGTCATCCTTAAGCTCCTCTTCACCGCTGAAGCATTCATACGGGTCTTCGCCTTCGTCTTCTTCACCTAAAATGTGAGTGGGTGCGAGTGTGAGTGCATGATCACCCACGCTCGTGAACCAAAACCTCGCCTAATGCAGGTCAGTTATGCGAGGCTATCTGGTGAAAGCTGGGTTCTTTTATGAAAAAGGGGCAAATCCGGCCGAGTGGGGAAAAGGGCAAAATTGGGGCGGGTTGTTCCGTTATATAGGGCCATTAGCGAGGTAGGGGCAATCCCGGAACTCCCTCGGTGAGGGTAGCTTCGGAACTTCCCTGGGTTTGGGTGGATTTGGCCGTGGTAGTTACCCGAGGTGGCTTCCTGTTACGGCGGCGAAACAGGGCTTGCCACCGGGCTTCCCGTCATGATGACCGCGAGAGGAGGTGGCGCAACGTGGCAACTCCTCCTATGCTGACTCATCAGCATGGGGTCGGGTCGAGTTGGGGCGGCATGGACTTGGTTCGGTCGGGTGGCGCCGGTGGAGGGGACGAAGCAGAGGAGGAAGAATGGGCCGCCGGGGTGGGCCGTCCTGGGCTAGCTGGGCAAGGTTTGAGGAGGCCCCAAATTTCGGCCAATGAGGAAGGGGATTTGAGAGGGAAAAGAGAGATTTAGCCCAAGGTCAATTTGGTAATTTTGCCGATGTTTGAAATTTTTAAATTTCATATTAGTATATTTCAGTTGGATCCTCATTAAGAGATTTTTACTATTATAACATTATTTTATCCTTGTTTTTCATCCTTAAGTTTTATTTTACATTTGGGATTTTAGAAAATTTCACATTTTATTAAATTAGGGTTGCCAAAAATTAAACTTTAAAATTTTGGCTTATTATCTTTTCATGCTCCTTTATAAACTAAAATTTTTATTTTAGTCAAACAATAAATTTTCTAGTTGAATAATTTTGCTCGAGCTTACTTAATTTAGTTTCTTTTATTTGGACTTAAACACTTTTATTTGTATATTTCCATGAGTATTTTATTGTGTTTATTTCTTTTTATGTTATATTTGTTATTATCTTTTGGTTATTTTAAATTAGGGTGTTACAAGTATCATCCAAGGCATCCACAGAGCACCACACTGGACTCTACACCCGCACTACTGCGCGGTAGCCACACGTTGTGTTGGACGCATCCAACACCCATTCATATCCAAGGTATCCTTCTGATCCCGCTTCTCATGGCTCGAGAGCCGGAGACCCACACTCCGCTCTCTGCCTCAATCTCAACAGGTCCTCGATCTTTCAGTCCAGAGCCACTCAAGACAACACACAAACTCCGGGTCTCAACCCGTATCTTAGCCCAATCGGCTCACAATCTCGAGACCAATTGACACAAGCCTTTACCGAAACGAACTATAACCAATTCATAGTATAAGGTAGTAGTTGTAGTGGTGAGCTACTGCTCACCACTGTGGGGCTGTTACACCCCGAAAACAAAGCATTGATTAGACGTCTAAGTAGGTTTTACACAATGACTAAGAGTCCAAATGTTTTATTTGGTTTAATTGGTGTCGCAAGGGATATAACTATCAAGACAGTCATAGCATGATATTCAAGGCAATCATAGTAGGGTAATTAAACTTGTCGAGAGTCATAGCATGTGTATAATATGATTAACAAGCTAGGTATGAAATCATAGAACATGCAATTTCTTAATTGAATCAAAATATCTTTAAGTAAAACTGGGTAAGACATGAACTAATAATGTTAACTCGCATTGTCCTAAGACTTGGAAGTCTTCTCCCGCGTCTTTGAAACTTCCCTCTAGATTCTCGACGTCTAAATAGGAAGACAAAGACAATGCATAAACAAATACAAAAAGAAATGATGCATGTATACACGAATGGAAATATTATTATCGATACAAGGATCGTACGTATGATATGAATGAACATGCTCTAGATACCCTTTAGGGGCTTTTCTTTAATTTGGCTAACCTTTACCAAAGGTTAAATGGGTATAATATTTTTCTTAAATTATTTCTAAGTTGGAACTATTTCTGTGAAAATTTGGAAATTTTTACAGTTCAAACAGTATTTTAAATATTAATCCTTAAGAAAAAGGGTTTAAATATCTACAAAAAGATTTCCATGGAACAATAATGTAATTAAATATGTTCAAATAATTTTCTTGGGTTCAAAACTACATTTAATATTTTCTGAAATTTTTTACAAGATTTATGGAAATCATAAACTAATTTAATTAAACAGAAAGGGTATTTAAAGTATTTTCCAAAAAGATTATATTAGGGTTACTATTATTTTACAGAGGCAAGAAATGGACAGCTGATCAAAGTTATATTTTTATTAAATCCAACCTGCTATCTAGTATTTACCATAAATTTTCCAATATTTTAGGTGATGTTTAAGTATTTTTAGAAAATCCATAATACTCTCTGGAATTATGAAAATAGAAAAAGGCTGAAAATCCTAAATAGGAATGGGCCGAATCTAACAATGTGCGGCCTAGGGCGGTCCAGTCCACAAGGCAGAAGAGGCCCGAACGAAGCCCATGAATTGAAGGGGTAAACCAGGAGCACACCTCCACTAATACTGATAGGTGGGGCTGGGGCCTGCTTGTCAGTGGCTGACAGTGCTTAAGTGTGGGAGATTTAAACACTAATCACTATTAGCGTGGGGTCCCGCATATCAGCGAATCATGTCGAGGCCAATGTTGGGGTGACGTCAGTCAAGCGACGACCCGCTTGGTTCTCTGGCCGATCTCCAGCAAACATTCGACGGAGGATTGACGATGGTACAGTTCACTATCCTAGTGGTTTGTGATCAGGATGGGTTCATTTAGGTGAGACCTAGGACATCCTGGCTAGACATCGCCGGCGGCGAGCCAAAACGGCGGCGCCATGGACGCGGGCAGCGAGAAGCTACGGGAGCATGCTTCTTCGATCAAGGGAAGGGGCGAGGCTAGTTCGCCAGTGCAAGGAGCAACTAGGGACTACCAGGAGCCGCTGAGAGGCGACTAGCTCGAGGAAGACGAGTCGTCTTGGCACCGTGGAGGGTGATGGTAAAACAGGGCGTTGTCATTTGGGAGCTCCGATGGTTCCTGGCCAAAATTGAGAACGGGAATATGAGGGGTGACACCTAGAGGAGCTAGGGACTCGAAAAATCGGCCAGCGACGTACCGAGTCGACGGCGAGGCAAAAGGGGCAAAATCCAAGCTCGGCGGCGGCAATGGAGAAAGGAGGGCAATTCAAGGCTAAACCGAGGTTAAATAGGCTAGGAAGAGTCCACGGGGAGAGGAGAGAGTCGTCCTGAGGCGAGGGGCTCAAGTCGGTGACAGGACGGCACGGCGTGGCAATGACGACGGGTGCAGTGGGGGCTATAGCCAGGCAGGGTGTAGGGCGCGAGGCATGGCCGAAGCAAAAACTTCTTGTGACGACGCAAACTTCAGCTTCTTGGCTCGCGTGGCGGGTGTGATGTGAGCAGAGCAGGGAGCGAGAGGACGGCGGCTATGGCGGAGGTGGCGTGTCTGGCGCTCCCGTGGTTGGCATGTGAAGTCTTGCCTCAGCAAGAGCGAGAGAGAGGAGAGAAGGAGGAGAGAGAAGACTTGGCCTAGGCCGAGTAGGCTTGGGCTAGGCCTAGGTTGGGCTAGGGTAGGGCTAAGCCCAAAAGGGATTTTAGATTTTTTTAGGAAAATTTTGAAATAATAAGATAATTTGAATTCGTAATTTGAACTTTGAATTCAAATTGGATTTTGAATTTAGCATTTTTGAAATAGCTATTAAGATGGATTTTGAATTAAGAAAGGATTTTGTAATTTAGAAATTGAGTTTGCTACTCAATTTGAATTTTGAATTTAAAAACTGAATATTTTTCAGATAGGGAATAGTAATTATTGGAAATGCAAATCAAATTTTGAATTTTTGAAAATTTCAAAAAGGGGACCAAAAATGGGCTGTTACACTCTAACCATTGTGCACTCTTTAAAAATTGCCTCTAAGCTAGAGACCATTTCTAAGCTTAGAGATAATCTCTAAGCAAATAATGCATTAATTGTCTTACAGACTAGTTGTGAGTCCCATCTTAGAGGCAATATTGCCTCTAGATATTATGGATGCCCTAAGGAGGCAGTAGTCCATGAAGCATTGCAAGGAAGAGGAAAATAAGATAAGAAAGCAAACATCGCAGGTTGGGTGTCACAAATCTTTTGTGTTGAGGACTGGGCGTAGCTCAGCTAGCTAGCACCTGGCTGTGGGAGCAGTTGGTCGGGGATTTGACCCTCGGTTCTCGCACTTCCTCAAGATTTAATCCTGAGACTGATACACCCTGGATTGAATCCCAAAACGTATGCATGCGTGTTTAGTGAGACTAAGCATGCCCGCGTAAAAAGGCTTAAAGTCTCTAATCTGGTTCTTACGTACGCGTGCGCACGGGAGTGTGAGCGTGGTGCGAGTTACGTGTGTCTTGAGTTGTACTGTCTAAACAAAATCTTTTGTGTGTTGTTGTGTAACATCTTTTGTGGTGTTGTGTTTCGCATGCAAGCGTGTGAGAGAAGCCTGAGAGATTTCTCTAGGGCTGTGCCAACATGTCAGGGTGCAATTAACTCATGTTATTAGAATATTTTGTAACAAAACAATTAAGATTACAATTATAATACATACCAGTAGCCAGTAGGGGGGGCAGACTCAAAACGGTCGAACAACATTTCCTATGTATATCACCATCCAAGAAAGACAGATTACAATCAACACTAGCTTGTGTAATGGCAACCATCATTCCCCAAGCTAAAAAGAAAAGAAAAAGGAAAACTACAAGTATCTGCGCCTCAATTTATCTACGCTACCATTTTGGGCCCTGTTATCGTGCTTCCTGGAAATCATTTATCTGCATCTTCTTACGCCCAAAACCACATCGACAAAAGTATTCGGGGATGGGTCCCTCGTCCTCAACCACCCATGGGTGCCGCGAGGCGGCTTGCAAGGTGATTCGATCTACTGGATCTACAATACAACCATGCAATGGAACAACAAATTCTATTAATATACACCTGATGCGAGATCAATAATCAAAAACAAAAATCACATAAAGATAACCTTTGCAGAGAAGTCTTTGCAGCAGATCCATCAGTTGGGGGTTAATGCCATCAGGAATTTCCACAGGATTGTTCACTATCTATTTGACAAGAATGACAAGTTTAGAATATATATGCCTCAGGTACTAAAAAGTACTACAGTGTATAGCAGTCAGATCCACACCTTGTCAAAAGTATCATGTATGGTATCCCCTAGAAATGGATACCGACCCAAAATCATACAGTACAGAGTAACACCGACAGCCCATGTATCGGCTGCCCTACCATGATATGTTAAACCTGCGGGATGGTAAACAGAGAAAAATATTTGTCAGATTTTATAAAGTATGGGCCAATGTAGGATAAGTCCTTACACCATCCAAGATCCATCATTGATGAGACAGCCACATCAAATATTGTGGACCTCTTTTGGGGGGACATCATACATCCTTAATCCAACCTACATATTACTTGTGTCCTAGTTTGCATCTACATAAGTAAAAGTAGAGTCTGGCAGTTGCAAGCAGTATTTACCAACAAAACATAGGTAGTTTTTTTTTTTTTACCTTGACAACACTCTGGTGCAGTGAAAACTGGAGTTCCTGGAGATCTCCGGAGCATATCGTCATCATCCTGGAAAACAACCATACAGATGGAACTTCTAAGAAAGTACCAAACACTACAGTGAGATTAGACTATCCTTTGGGCATGTATCGAGCATAGAGCCAGAGAAACTAAAAATAAATGTCCGTTTCAGTTTGGCTTAGACATAAAACTTAAGCCTACCTGAACAGTTAAACGCTTTGCCTTTTTTAGTCCAGTTTTTTTTTATAATGAAATCACCTCTAAAAACTCTTAAAAATAACATAAATGAAGAGGACTAGCTTCGAGAAGCAGATTTAAAATCCTTTTAAAGTCCAGCTTAACATTCAGCTCAATCACTCCGAACGTTAACTAAATAATTTGAGCTGAAAGCTGTTGTGGATTACAATCTGAAAAGGTTGTGAACCCTCGATAGGGGGCTTGGAAAGGCTGAAAAAATATTAAAAATTGGTTTTCAAAGCTTCAAGAAGAAACACTAAAATTTTCAAAAAATGGGTACAAAGCGACAAAGTGTCTGGCATGTACAAAAAGAACAAATATCTAGATGTAGATAATAATGTAGAATAAAGCTGTAAAGAACAAGATGGTAGGCAATACTTCCAAAGAGAAAGCTTGAAACCACCAAACTTGATTATCCGCTCAATCCATTTGCAAAATGCTCCCGAAAGGAAGACCCGTTTCATGTGTCCAGATCTTGGCATTAGAAACTCAATAATTATGTTACTATCATTCATTAGAAAGGGGTCATTTTTTTTTTAAAAAAAAAGAACAACTAAATGCTAGACCTAGGGCAAGCAATTTAGCAACATGAGAAATACTAATCTGGGCTAGGCACTTTTCCCATGATGTGATATTGACATATTGTCATTAAACCGATTATCTTATCAGCGTTGATTGGTATTAACAGGAACATAGAGACTACCTCAAAGACCTGGCTAACACTGAAATCCCCTATCTTCACATTGCCATTACTTGTGATCAGAAGATTGTCTGGCTTAATGTCACCATGAATGATGTTCTACAAATAATGAAAGAAGACCTCAATATTCCATCCAGAAAATCTTAGTGAAGGAAGAGTCACTCATCATCACTCAGTCTGACTCAAGACGATTGGAAATCCAAATCTTACATGAGAATGGAGGTACACGAGACCAGAGATAATGTCGCGCAAATATTTTCTGGAAGAAGTTTCTCCTAGACCATTGTCACATACCATCTTTCCTTCAACATATTCTAAAACTGGAAACACAACAAAGTGGAAAATATCGACATATTACGATTTACAAACAGTACCAAATAAAAACCTAAATAAGCCAGCAGTAAGTAAACCATCTGTGAAGAACAAACTAAACACTATAGAGAAGAGAGTGCAAACAAATACCCATGTAGAAAAGCACTATAGAGAAGAGAGTGTAAACAAATACCCATGTAGAATTTATCTATTTCTGGGTCATCAATCACCTCGATGAGATTTACTATATTGGGATGATCCAACATTTTCATGATGGAAACCTGTCACCAACAGAGTTACTATATCATTTTGAATGATGATAAATCAGCTAATTATCATGTAACAGTGTAAAAGACTTCATATGATATAGATGCGCACAACAGACTGTGACTAGCACAAAGCAAAATAATCCTGCAAATTAACAACTAAAGGTACAGAAGTAATCAATTTCTGTTCAAAATTGATGTGCAGGCATAAGTCACTGATTTGTGCATGCTACAGGTAAAGTTTCCATGCCTTCTAAAAGGGAAATCAATATTTGGTGCATATGTTATATGGATATTAGTGCTTAATAAAGCTCTGAAATATGCCATGGATGTGGACTAGTGAATAAATCCAAATTCCCAAGTGGTGCTTGATAGTATTGTATGTTAATTAACACTATGGGGTTTAGATGTGTTTTAGAAAAACAAACCTGTAATATATTACCTGTGATAAAAACATGTGTAAATGTGCATGAAACTCCCTTTGCATGGAACAACTAAGGCATGCATGCATAGAAAACTGCAAATATGGCAAGTATTATGCAGATGAACCAAGCAATAATATTACTTACCTCACGAAGAACATCACTCATGGCAGTCTCTGAAGGTGCAACACGTATTTTCTTCATGTAAGATTTATGCAAAACCTGTAACAGAATAGGACAGGCTACAATTACCAAAAAACAGAAATCAGCATCATGCACCCAGTCCATATAGACGCAAGCCTAAACTGTTAACAAATTCTAATCCATGTGACTCCAAGAAGTATCTTAAAAATACAAACAGCACAAGTATGCAGAAGCAGATGACATGTTAGCAAGACATCAAATAAGAGCACTTTTCAAAAAAGATAAGAAATATAAGCATAAAGAACTTGGTCCTGAAAGTAAAACCATTATGAATAAAGAAATCATGTATTTTAAGATCCCCCGAGCAAATGCAATCAACAGATAGCTAGCCATGACAACACAAAAGTCACCCACCGAAAGGATATCCAAATCATTACCTTTACTGCATATAGCTTTCCATCTTTTGTGTTCTGATATAGAACCTGTTCAACAGTAAAATTGGATTGGTCATGATTGAGTTACATTGCTGCATATTTAAGCTATCTTACCACTTTGCTGTAGCTTCCAGACCCGATCTTGCGCTGGTGGACATATTCATTTACCATCTTATTACCATTCTCATCCTAAACATATAAAAAAAATACGATGATGTTTCCTCAAAGCAACATACACAGGAACACAAAAGTATAACAAATAAAACATAGATATCAAGTGACACAAATGTAACATTTTTATGCTAGTGAACAAAGCAAAGACAATGTCTGCCACCAATGCTAATTACAGGGAAGATCAATTGGAAACTAACTAGATGTTTGGTACAGCTCCGCTCCTGGATTATCGAGCAGAGCTACACTAAGTGCTCTGTTATCAAGCCACACAATTAATCGTCATCAGTTCTCGAGCACGACTTGGAGCCCTCGGCTTTTGTTACGCTAGGTACACGACTTGAGGCATCGTCCACGACTTGGAATATCCAATTGCCACCAACTAGGAGCATGTTTTCCCAGGCCAGAAAAATCACAGGTTGTGGGAGCAAATGGGCTTGGCCCAGCTTGAGGATTGAAATACTTACAACATCGAAATCCTTTGCCAGACAAATCCCCCTCTCTCCTCTGTCTTGCTTGGTGGCACGCTACTGGCCCGAGTGCCCAGTTCCAGCCGCCACCGCCACCGACCTTCTTTCTCCTATGGCAGCATTCATCCTCTCCAGTCTCCTTCTATTACACTGGCCCAAATTCGCTTAGAGCCCAACCCACCTAAAAGGCTAGCCCACACATGCATAACACCTCACTTGGGCTTTTGACCTCGCTTTGCCCAATAGGGTTAACCTAGGGTGCTATGTTTAAATCCAACCGACATTATATGCCAATCCAACTCTCTCTAGATTAGCAACGTGGGACTGTTCCCACCAACATCAATCCACATGAGCCACACGGTCCTCGCCTCTGTCATCCTCACCACTCTCTAGCACTGGCCTTTGTCCTCTCCAGCCGTCCAGCGTTGCCTGTCGTTCCCCTGGCCCAAAAGGCCCTATGCAAGTTTCGAGTGCCATCATTCATTCTATTACATGCCTGCAACCAGCGCCTTCTTAGGACCAGTAGAGAGAACGGAAGAAAGGTTAGCTTTTCCACGAACCCTTCTCTTCCTTGCTTTGCTGTTATGCAACTATACATGTATTGGCCAAAGGTCTTTTAGGTCATATACCTAACATATATTATTATTGACGGTATCATTTAAGTTAATGTATTAGGAGTTAGGACTACCCTGTTGGTTTCATTTAAGTTATGGACGATGGATCAGTAGATATCTTCGTTTAAGTTTATAGATGATGGATCAATAGATATTTTCATTTTAAGTTCATGGATGATGGATCGACATATTCATGATTATCTTTGGTCTAGTCATGGCTAGTCACCCTACAATGACTTGACAACCATGGCCAAGCAACTCAACATCAAGGCAAGAGCGGAGCAGAATCTAGAGTGGCGCACAGTAGAACACATGGAGCGAGAGGAGGGCTGCTTCTTGGCGAGAGTGAAGCGTGGAGAGTGGCCCCTCAATCACATAGAATCTGATTCCAACTGAATTGAAGCTCTACCAAATAGATGTAAATGTATCAAAAGGAGCAATATATGGACCAACCTACAGTGCAAAACAGTGCTACCACATAGCTATAGGTAATTTTCAATTACCTTGGGATGGGCAAGACATATGTTTTTGGAAGGAAAATGTTTTCGGTGTCATGACAAATGTAAGCCTACTAATAAAGAAAAACCATATTGATCCTTGCTGCATTTAATAGGATGCCATTTAAAAGTATAAGATCTATGAATGCAAGAGTTCAAGTATATAGAGATAGTACCTCACAGCAAATTGCTTTCTTTGTCTCCTTGACTGGAACTTGTCGACACATGAAGCCACTTTGAGCTCTGGACAGTATAATCTCTTCAGAGCGCTTAACAGACTGTTGTGGCTCATTATCCCTTGCGTAAAGAAAATCCACTTCTTCGCCATTGTAGAAGCTCATATCGGGGTCCTCACCGTATTGATGAACCAACAAACCATCCGATAAGAAGCCATCGGATCCTCGAAACTGTACTGGAGACCTATGTGGTTTTCTCAAAAATCCAAAACAGCCACAGCAGCCCATGTCGCTTAGGTCCGACATGCTGCAGAACGAGCAGGCACCAGAGAACCTGAAACAGGGGAAAAAAAAGATGCAGGGACAACAATTGAGCATAGGAAGACATAAGGCTAGGTAGCACATGCATTGTACTATCTCTAGGTAGCAGATTTCCAACACAACACAGAACAAACAGGGACTAATTACAATAATTGATGCCAGTCAGTGGCGGATCCACCGCCTGGGCAGGGAGGGCAGCTGCCTGGGATCCTGTGGATGTCCAAGTATTATCGAACGATTTAGGGTTTCAAGTTCAAAAATAGGGGAAAATTCACAAAAAAAACCTAAAATTAGTACTAATGTTTTTGAAGTGTTTGCCATGGAAAATTTTTTGTAGGAAAAAAAGGCAAACTGTTCGGTCGAATTTGGATCAAATCCGAACTCACAAAATAGGGAAAAACTAAAAAGATAGGGAGGAATAGGGGTGGGAATGGGTTGATCCATTTGGAATGGGTGAGACCCCATATGACCCTTGGTTCCAAGAGGAGTCAAAGGGTCGATCCATTTCGGAATAGGGCTGTGGCCCTCTTGTCCCACTGGATCAGTAGGGTCGATCCATTTCTATTACTGAGTGCACAATGGGCAGTCTAACTGAGGGTATCGAGCTATTAGGCTGGCTGAGCCACTGAGTACACAAGGGGCTTCTTCTTGTCTTTGGATGTAATTACTCTGACTTCCAAATCACATGAATCTAACAAGATATTTTAGGCCATATTCCTGCTAGTTGCTTCATCAATAGTGTTTCAATTTTCAACAAAAACCTCAACAGATACACCAGAATGCCAACCAACACAATTTCTGGCCATCAGATAAGAATTCTTCAGATTAATCATCCAGATACATAGATGTAGAAAGAAAGACTGAAAGAACTTGTAATCTCAACAAAGAAGCATAAAACTGGAAGCTGCCATGTTTTTTTCTTGCAAGAAACTCTTAAGCTCGCACATAAAAGGGTTTAATTTCCTCAAAGAGAGAACATACAAATGAGATCTATCTAAGCATCAACTATTTGAACAGAAAGGCTACAATTTCAAACATGGCACAGCATCCTGCAAACCAAAAAAATGAAGTTATCAGAATGTTTAGATTGCAGAGAGCAGGACAGAAGTAGAAGTAGTAGACAATAAAGCATAGTTATACTTTTTGTCATCAGAAACATTACTGTAAAAAAATCATGGCATGTTCAGAGAGGGAACATGCTGCAAGCATGTGCACAGTTGAAGCATTGATTCTCTTGTCATATACATGGTGCAGAAACTAATTAACATGTACGCCGTATTGTCATTTCTTTTTCTTTTGATCTGCAGAAACTAATTAACAAGCTTGCAAAAATTGTTACAATTGTTTGAAACTTGAAGCATTAGACTGAATTGCTAGTGTTGCTAAGAAATTTGATGTACAGCGAGCACAAATTAGCACAACGACCAGGGTCCAGGCTATCAGTAGCTTCAAAACAAAAAAAGATATGGAATCATGAATAATCCAAATTAGTTCTCAGAATTCATAGATCTCATATCCTATTCTTATTCCATGGCTCCAAATCAGAAGTAATTTAGTACCTGCAGTGTGGACGCTAGTGGGAGATGGCGTCATAGCTAGGAGGCCGTGGCCCCCACGCGGCGATGGACAGAAGCAGGCTGCGGTGTCCGAGTGGTGGTGGAGATGCAGTCATGCAGGTGGCGATGCTCGGATGGAGGTAGAGCCGTAGAGTTGAGGCGCCGGCGCACGAGCGGAGGTGGAGATGGCAGCCGCCGCCGCCGATCGCCAAAGGAAAGGCGGCGGTGTAGAGGAAGTGAGGGACTTGGCGAACAGGTGGAACGACCCCTCGATCCTTAGGGAAATTTCGTATGTGCCACCCAGCTGGTTGCCCTCGCTGTTAAGGGAGATTTCGAAATATGACACTCTTTAAAATTCACATTTCAGAATTTGATACTCTGCATACAGTCATTGATTCAGATAGTCCCACGTGTCATACACACAGTCAGAGAGACACACGAATTAAGTGTCATATTCTAAAATATTTCCCTCTATGGGACTCTATTGGACACTCAATTTGTCTTCTCTTTTCAAATTTGACACCTAACCCATGCATTATTTTGTTTCACGACACTCCTCAGTGTAGAGGGAGTGAGGGACTTGGTGAACAGATGGAACGATCCCTCGATCCTAGGGAAATTTCGTATGTGCCACCCAACTGGTTGCCCTCTGAAAGTGCATCTTCGCCCCTATGTGTTTTAGGGGTTAATGACAAAACGATTAAGGGACTAATGAGATTTCGAAGGTGTTATCTTCAGATCTTAGTCCTCCACAGTAAAGTTATGGGATTTGACGAACCCTAAAATTCTAATGAAGTAAAAGACGGTACCTAGACTTGTGATTTATAATTTATTTAAATTTTGAGTCTAACGATAGCCGTACTATTAAGAGGGATTTGACGGAAAATAGTGTTTGGATATTCTAAGTGTTCATGATGGAAATTAGTTAGCAATTTACAAGTTTATGAACCCATGTCACCAAAATCCAAAATCCAGACACAATATGCCTTTTGTCACTCGGAGTATCCGAGTAATTACTCGGACTGTCCGAGCTGACCCCCTCTGTCCTCCCAGAAGAAAAATGGTCTTTAAGGCTAAGTCCCATTCGGAATATCCGAGATTTCACTCAGAATATCCGAAATCACTCTGAGTATCCGAAGTAATTATTCGGACTATCCGAAGTGACCCTCTCTGTTTGCTAGGTAGTAATTATTCGGACTATCCGAGTTTTCACTCGGAGTATCCGAACCGCTCGGAGTATCCGAAGGTTCGGACTATCCGAAGAATCATCTCGGAGTATCCAAGCTTGGTGTCTCTGTCTCTGAGGTTTTATACTATTCGGAGTATCCGAGTATTTACTCGGACTATCCGAACTTATTTGGACCTGAATCAAAACGGCTAGTTTCAAGAGATTATTTATATACCTCACTTCACTCTCACCTAACACGACCATTCACTCAGAGTATTTACTCCTCCTCATTTACTCCTTGAGCCCTAGCTTTTCTCCCTCCTCTTGAGCTTGTTGATTGGATTCTCTAGAAGGAGAAAAGAAGTGAGATTTGAAGAGCTTGAGCTTGCTTAGGTCCATCTTGAGCACCGGGTTTCATCCTCTCGCGGATTTCTCGCCGATCTATTATTCTTGGAGGTTCAGGACTCCTAGACGGCTAGGAGTCGCCGGTGAGCTACCAAGCTTCGTGTAGTGAGCCTCCGGAAGTTTGTGAAGGTTGAATCCACCTCCGCAAGGAAAGGATTCAAGATAGTGAAGTCGGTGAGTGCTTGGTGCAACACCGAGAGGATTAGGGTTGAAAGAGACCAGGGCTTTGTGCCTCCTCAACGGAGACGTAGGATCCCCTCAAGGATCCGAACTTCGGGATAAAATCTTTGGGTCTTCGTCTTCATCTCTTGGATTTCATCTTCACTCTTGTGTTCAAATTCAAATCTTGGTATTTGAAGTGGTGATCTTATTTGTAAAGAAGATATTGTTGACCATACTTCATTCACAGGTATTCAGGGCTCACTAACACTCTTTGGTGCAGGAAACATCTCTCAAAGAGCCCAGATTTACTTTTGCACGTTTCCTTACTCTGCTATCTTCAGACTATCCGAATATACTTCGGACTCTCCGAAATACTCGGACGATCCGATTTGACTTTCAGACGGTCAGAACCTTTATTTCATTGCAATCAATTTAGTGACAAATTTAATTACGCCTATTCACCCCCCTCTAGGCGACATCCCGATCCTTCAATTGGTATCAAAGCCTAATCTCTTGTGTTAAGCTTAACCGCTTGGAGAAATTAGGATGTCGACTGAGAGAGCTAGTTTCACCGATGACAACATGGACAACCCACGTGTTAGCACCGATGTAGAAATTCCTTTTGAGTATCCCACTGTCGGCCCCTCGGGATCATCATCTTATGTCTCCGTGTCGTCCGGTAAAGCGCCGTATTTCGATGGCACTCATTACCCGGCCTGGAAACATAAGATGAAGATGTACTTGAGGTCTCTTCACCCTTCGATTTGGGAGATTGTTGAAACAGGTTTTAGGCCCAAGGACTCCACCAAGCTTACACCTCATGAGAAGAAGGAGCGTCACATCAACGATCAAGCGGCTAATGCATTGTTAAATGCCTTGAGTCCAACCGAGTTCAACCGGGTTGATAGGCTTGAAGATGCAAAGGTCATTTGGGACACGCTAAAGGTTGCACATGAGGGAACCTCAAGCGTTCGTGAATCAAAGATTGAGCTCATCAATGGAAAACTCGGTCGGTTTGTGCTAGAGGATGGAGAAAACTATACTCAAATGTTTGATCGCTTGATGATTCTAGTAAATCAAGCAAAAGGTCTCGGATGTGAGGACTTGACGGATAGAGCAGTGGTAAAGATTCTTTTACGTGTCATCACTCCAAAGAACCGAAATCTAGTATAACTCATTAGGGAGAGAGACAATTTCAGTTCTCTCACACCTCATGATGTACTTGGGAGATTGGTGGCCAATGAGATGATGGTCAAGGACGCCGATGCCGTGGAAGAACTTGTCAGGGCTAGTAAAAGGAAGGACATTGCTCTAAAGGCCACTAGAGGATCAAATGACACCGATGAAGGCTCAAGTGAAGATGATGATGATGGTCTTTTGAGTAAGGATGAAATGACACTCTTTGTGAGAAGATTCAACAAATTCCTCAAGAAGAGTGGGTTCAAGTCCAAGGGTCGATACAAGAGCAATGGGAGTAAGCCAAGAGGAAGGCACTCTCAAAGAAAGTGCTATGAGTGTGGGCAAGCCGGTCATTTCATTGCCGAATGCCCACAAAGAAAGAAGAATGATAAGAATGATGACGACAAGAAGAAGAGAAAGGACAAGCATCACAAGAAGGATGAGAGGAAAGGCAAGAAGAAGGAGCACGCACATATTGGGAAGGAGTGGGATTACAATTCCGAATCCGACTCCGAATCGGATTCAAGCTCCGAATCCGATGAAGAAATTGCCTCCATCGCCATCACTTCATCATACACGCCAACGAGTTCAAAGACTCTCTTTGATAACCTAAGTGATGATGATGATGTTCCAACTTGCCTTATGGCTAAGGGGCGCAAGGTACCAAATAAGAACTCAATCTTTACTATTAATGATCGTTGCAATAATGTTAGTGAAGATGATGAAAGTGATTGTGATGATGACTTGTTTAAATAAATGAAAGATTTTGATATGATAAAATTAAATGCAATGTTGAAAGAAATAGAGAGATAAGAAGCAATTCTTGGAACTCAAGAAGACTTGCTCATCCAAGAAAAGGAGAGAAACCTTGAGTTAGAGAAAAGTTTGGCTAGTGAGAAGAAAAAGAACGTTGAGATAGCTAAAAATATTGATTTAGCCACAGATCAAATAACTAATCTTGAGATCACCACGCTTCACTCATAGAGGATCTTGCTATAGCAAAGGACGCTTGCAAGGCTCTTGAAGTGAAGCTTGTTGATCTCTCGAAAAGTCCTTCTCACTCTTCAAACCTAGCTACTTCTCTCTCATTGCCTTCAACTAGTAATGGTTGTGTAAGATATTATAACATTGATATAAATGTTTGTACAACTAACTTTGAGACAATGCAAGTGTTGGCAAAAGAGAATGAAAAGCTAAAAGGACTTCTTGAGAATGGATTTCAAAAATCCTACAAGTCAAGCAAAGGACTTGAGGAGTTCTTAGGAAAGCGCAAGGCAACTTCAAAAGGGAGGGGCTTGGCTATATTCCTCCTAAAGGCAAGAAAGGACACATTGTGATAGCCCCCATTGCCAAGCCCATCAAGTTTGTGAAAGCACAAGGATCCTCCAACCATCTTACTCATTCTATTTTCAATGCTTCCTTTGTGCTCAAAAGAACTAACCTTGGTCATATAGTTGCTAAGTATGTGGGTCCAAAACCCAAGAATTCTAGTGTCAAATCTATTTGGGTACCAAAACCACTAGTTACTAATCTAAGAGGACCCAAACAAGTTTGGGTACCTAAAAGACAAGTATGATTATATCTTGTAGGACTATTACTCCGGTGGATCAAGTTGGATTTTGGATAGTGGATGCACCCATCATATGATCGGAGAGAAGTCTATGTTTTTATATATAGATCCAAATGGTTCAACAAGTGATAGTATCATCTTCGGCGACAATGGCAAAGGTGAGGTGATGGGTCTTGGTAAGATACCCATCACCGATGATATTCTTCTCACAAATGTTTTACTTGTTGAATCATTGAGCTACAATTTGTTGTCCGTTCCTCAATTGTGTGCAATGGGTTACAATTGTCTTTTTACCAATGAAGGTGTGGATGTCATTAAGAGATGTGATAATTCCATAGCCTTTAAAGGGCGTTTAAAGGGAAAGCTTTATCTAGTGGATTTTTCCATGGATAAACCCAACCTTGAAACATGCTTAATGGCTAGGTCTAGCATGGGATGGTTATGGCATCGCCGTCTATCTCATGTTGGCTTGAGAAATCTTCACAAGCTCTTAAAGGGCAAACACATTCTTGGACTAACAAATGTCACTTTTGAGAAAGACAGGATATGTACTGCATGCCAAACGGAAAAACAAGTGGGCACATCTCATCCCGCCAAGAATATAATGACAACATCAAGACCTTTGGAAATGCTACATATGGACTTATTTGGACCAATCGCCTACATAAGTATAGGAGGTAACAAATACGATCTTGTTATTATAGATGATTTTTCACGCTTCACGTGGGTGTTCTTTTTGCATGATAAGAGCGAGACTCAAGGAACACTCAAGAAATTCATGCGAAGAGCGCAAAATGAATTTGAATTGAAGATCAAAAGAATAAGGAGCGACAATAGAACGGAATTCAAGAATACGGGAGTAGAAGACTATCTCGATGAGGAAGGGATAAAACACGAGTTCTCGGCTCCCTATTCCCCTCAACAAAATGGGGTAGCCGAGAGGAAAAATAGAACCCTAATCGAGATGGCAAGGACGATGCTCAACGAATACAAGATTTCCGATAGGTTTTGGGCGGAAGCGGTAAACACCGCTTGTCATGCTACCAATCGGCTTTACCTTCACAAGTTGTTGAAGAAGACATCCTATGAGCTACTCACCGGGAAGAAACCGAATGTTTCCTACTTTCGGGTATTTGGGAGTAAGTGCTACATTCTTAAAAAGAAAGCTAAGTCTTCTAAATTTGTCCCTAAAGTTGATGAAGGTTTTCTACTTGGGTAAGGATCAAACGCATATGCATACCGTGTTTTCAATAATACCACGGGTATTGTTGAAATTACGCGTGATGTAACGTTTGATGAAACTAACGGCTCCCAAGCGGAGCAAGTTGATCGTTGTGTTTTAGAAAATGAAGAACCACCTTGTGAGGCGATCAAGAAGCTAGCAATTGGAGAAATCAAGCCTCAAGATGCTGAAGATCAACAAGGAGACGGACAGTCCGGACATGGACAACGGACTATCCGAACACACTCGGATACTCCGAGCAACCTTTCAACTGAAGGACAGCCATCCTCCTCAAATCAAGAAATCGACGGCTCCAACAACTTTCTTGAGAAGGGTGGAGATGTTCAAGAGAAGCATCAATAGGTTCCTCATCCTAGGGTACACCAAAGTATACAAAGGGATCATCCCGTTGATAATATACTTGGTGATATCAACAAGGGAGTATCCACTCGATCTAAACTTGCTAATTTTTGTGAACATTACTCCTTTGTTTCTTCTTTTGAACCTTTGAAGATTGAAGAAGCACTTGAAGATCCCGATTGGATCATTGCCATGCAAGATGAATTAAATAATTTCAAAAGAAACCAAGTGTGGGAGCTTGTGGAACGACCCAAACAAAATGTTATTGGAACCAAATAGGTGTTTCGCAATAAACAAGATGAAAATGGAATTGTGATGAGGAACAAAACACGGTTGGTTGCTCAAGGCTTCACACAAATTCCAGGTTTGGAAGTTGGTGAGACTTATACACCCGTAGCTAGGCTAGATTCTATTCGTATTGTAATTGCCTATGCTACTCACTATAACTTTAAGTTGAAGCAAATGGATGTGAAGAGCGCATTTTTGAATGGACCGCTCTCCGAGTTGGTATATGTTGAGCAACCACCTGGCTTTGAGGATCTTGAATTTTCGGATCATGTCTATCAACTTCACAAGGCACTCTATGGTCTCAAACAAGCCCCACGGGCATGGTTTGAGTGTCTTCGGGATTTCCTTGTCAACCAAGGGTTTGAAATTGGAAAGGCCGATCCTACTCTCTTTATTAAACATGTTGATAATGATTTGTTTATTTGTCAAATATATGTTGATGATATAGTATTCAGTTCTACTAATGATCTATTGTGTGAAGAATTTAGTAGGACAATGACAAATAGGTTTGAAATGTCCATGATGGGTGAGCTGAAATTCTTCCTTGGCTTTCAAGTAAAACAACTCAAGGAGGGCACATTTATTTGCCAAACCAAGTACACCAAAGACATGTTAAAGAAATTCGATATGGAGAAGGCAAAACCAATCAAGACGCCAATGCAAGCCAATGGTCATCTTGACATTGATAAAGATGGTAAGCCGATCGACCGAAAGGTATATCGATCTATTATTGGTTCACTTCTTTATCTTTGTGCATCTAGGCCGGATATCATGTTTAGTGTGTGCATGTGTGCGAGATTTCAAGCCGCTCCTAAGGAGTGTCACATGGTGGCCGTGAAAAGAATTTTGAGATATTTAGTCTACACTCCTTATTTTGGTCTTTGGTATTGTAGCGGATCGAAGGCCAAGAGGTGGGTGAATTGGACCAATTTTTTTTTTATTTCAAGTGACTACTTAGGCAAAGTTAAAGGAACCACCTAGCTAACCATCCTAAAACCAATCTACCACTAGTATGTGCACATCACACAGAAGATAAATTCTTGCAGAAAGTAAATTGTGGGAAAAGTAAATATGGACAGGATATTTTTTCCCGAGGTTCGGAGACGAACTCCTACTCCCCGTTGAGGCAAGTCTATGACAAATAAAGACCGGCTCCCTCTCGAGCCTTCCGCCTCGCTTCCACTCATGGTAACCCTTCACCAAGCGGCAAGGTGGGCTCAAGAACCTTTCTGGCGCTTGAGAGCTCCCACAAGCACCTTGGCGAGCTCCTCAAGCCAACACCTCCACCGCCACACGGTGGCTCACCTCCGGCACCAACACAAGGTGGAAGGTCTCTCCACCGACACACGGTGGGCAAACCCTACCACCGACACACGATGGCTTGCGAAGATGAATCGGTGAAGTTCTTCACGTCGGCGACGGATTAGAGGAGCACAAGGAAAAGCACACCCTTCACCAACACCAATCACACACACATGGGGACCTAAACCCTAGCCACCATGGGAGAGCTCTTGGACCTTGAGCAAAGAGGAGATTTGATCCCGGGTCTCTCAACTGTCCCCTGTGGAGAACAGGTGCTTAAATACTCCACTCACCGGAGCACTCGAGAACGGACCGAGCCGACCAGATACACTCACAGCCCGGACAGTCTGGCCCCCAGACCGGACAGTCCGGCAACCAGATCTCGATCTCTACCACGAACCTCACCCTAGACACTCAGTCCGGACAGTCCGCCCTAACGGTCCGGGCCAAGGCAAAACTTCCCTGAAAAACCATGGACCGACACTCAACTCGACATAGCGACTTTCACTTGGGCCGAACAATCCACCCCGGACAGTCCGGAGAACCGCAAAGTATCCCTGTCGAACCATTGCCAAAACCTTAGCGAAGCCCCCCAGGCCGGACTGTCAGGGCACCAAGGCCGGACTGTCCGGCCAACGGCACTACCTCCCTGACGAACCAATGCCAACACTTTGGCGAAGCCCCTAGGCCGGACTGTCCGGGCACCAAGGCCGGACTGTCCGGCCAACGGCACTACCTCCTTGGCCGAAGAGCAAACAAGCCACTTAGGCCGGACTGTCCAGCCCCCTAGGCCGGACTGTCCGGCCCCTCCTATGCCCACACGGCCTAGAGCCACAGCGACCTACAACACTCCTATGCAGCACAAACTAGAAGATTTGGGAGAAACCTAGAAACACACAAGGAGAGGGAGAACCGACTCTGCAATCTTTCTAAATACTCCACGCCGATGAACGGCGACCTTCAAACTCCTAGACAAGAAAGCAGACACACTGCTAATTCTAGGGACCACCGCCTGAGAGAGAAGAAAGAGAGAACAAGGCGGTTGTGCTCGGGGGACCCTATGACTAAAGAGAATAAATCACCGTAGCATCTAAATAAGTCGACAACTCACCCAAGAATTAAAAAGAACTAGGAATAAGAGGTCCTTATTCTTGAGAGTCATCGCCATCAGAAGAACAATGCTTGAGGGGTCCATGAAAACCGAGATTTCCCCATTTGAGAGAAAAGCGCATTAATCACCAAAACAAACTTTTGAAGATCATGGGAGCTTGATACTTACAATCTCCCCCTTTTTGGTGATTGATGCCAACACCTGTAAATCTATCTCAAGGAAATCCTCTGGCGCAGGGGTTAGTTCCAAAAAAAATGCATGTAACAAGATAGGCCATAAGCAGTGCGAATAAATACAATGCATGCTAAGACATAGCTCCCCCTAGATCAGTGCATACACAGTTAAAGCACAACAGCAGAGTATCAACAGCAGTTCAACAACAAAGCAGAAAAATCCAACAGACAACAGAAAATTCCAACAAATCAGCAAGAACACCAAGGGATAGATATCCGGAAAGAGATAGATATCTGGAAACACTCCCCCTTTGGCATCAAGGACCAAAAGGGGCCAACACTACTAACGCCGGAGAAGAGTCACTTCTTAGAGAAAAGACGACGGAAGTAGGTGGTGAGATTCTTGGAGATGGACTTTCTGGGAGGTGACAGGTGCGGTGCGAGAAGAGGTGGGTGCGATGGATGCGTCTGGCTCGACTGTGAAGATGAAGCACCGGTGAAGAAGTAAAATCTGTTGGAGCCAAAGAAGCATATACTTACGCTGTGAAGGATCTCGAGGCGGTCTTCAATGCCCATATTGAAGAATTGATCACCCAAGTCTTGAGCAGAAGAATAAAGATCATTCAACCGACTTGTGTGATCCACATTACGAGCACCTTGAGCATCCATCGACTATTCATTTGTCCTTCCAAGACATGGCCCGATTATGCCACCCAATGACTTCATTGTGCCATCTGTCATATTGATTGAACCTATCATTAGCCTCATTATGCCATCCACATATTGATCATGCCCGGTTGTGCGAGTCCCAACAAAGTCATCAAAGCGCTGAAAGAAATTATTAAACTCGAGCCACCGAGGCGGTGGAGAAATACTGGCGAGGGTGCCCGAGGATCTGCTGGCCGAACACCAAAGATCGACACGGGAGCAACACCGGCAGCAGCAGGACCAGCATATTGATCATCTCTGCCGGTCTCGAGCTTTTCGCTTCCCTCCGGGTTTTGGAATGACCATTTGGTACTCATTCATTTGATATGTGAATCTGATTCACAAACAATCTATACATGCGGATAGTAGCATAGAACGTGTCCTGAGGTAGCTCCTTGTGAAAACCACGCATGATTCCTTCCTCCATCTCGCCAATAAGAAGATCGAGGCAAGTTTATAGGAGTGCGAGGCGGAATATAATGACAAGTCCATTGCATAATAGGAAGGAACCTCTCTCTGTAGCCACTCCTGTTGATAATAGATCTCCGAGAATGCCCTCGAGTCTTGCTGGAGTGTTCTTGTGAAATCTGATCTTGCTAGGGTTGAAGGCGGGATCATTTGCATTCTTGTACAAATAGCTTAATTGTGTGGGATCAGAGCTATACCTTGATAGCCCATTTTCCATCGAAAAGAAATTGATGAATTTTTACACCAGTAGCACTAAGGTTGAAGACTTGCTCCAGGTCGCCTTGATGAAAAGAATAGTGTGAGCCACCATAAGTGAAAGAAACCCTGGAGCGATCCCTGGCGACCCACATTGTGGCATATACTTCCATGATTGACCTAGGATCAAATGGGAGTTGTGCAGATAGAAGCTCAACCAAACCCGTTGTTGCAGAGCAGCCATCAATGATCTCAGTAGACTGTGTAGCTTAAGCAACTCGCTCCCATTTTACATACTGAGGAGAGAAAACAGATTTCTTGGTGGCTTGATATCGCTGAAGATAGCCATTATAAATGTCCTTGTGAACTCTATGTCTGAAGATATCCCCTGGCAGCTGAGGTGGCCTAGGGAACCATTGTTTGAACTGGACTCGGCGAAGCTGTCGAATAAATTTATCCTCCCATTGGGTCAGGTCCTTCTCCTGAATACCATAACTAGCAAATGCTCTGGCCTGACCCCGAGGACCAGTGGGGATCACTTCTTCTTCCTCCTCAAATTCACTCATCTCAGCCTCTGACTCACCACCGTCAGATTCTTCCTGATATTCAATGTCCATCTCATGATCAGACTCTTCAGATGACCATTCCACACGAGGAGTGGCATTTTTCCTGGCAGGCATTTTCTTGCGTCTGCTTGTAGCACGAGAAGGGCCAGAACTAGCACCAACCACATCCTCCTTCGAGCGATCAAGCTGTCTTTATGCGAGGCATAATTCCTGAGATCTGACAAACCGGACACAAATCTTGACAAGAATTTGTGACAACAGTACTGACAACAGACAGAGAACCACTGCCACTGAAGAATTCAGACCGATCCACCCACAAATCCACACAATCACACCTTCGCCGGAAGCACGCCCTGAAAGACCAACAACACCACGCACATAGGCACAAGCACTGAAAACACCGGAGGAATACCATCTTGTAGCAGCTAGACAGCATAGATGTGCAAACAATCGGGCATGGTTCGCGGAGATAATCAATTAAAATAGATGGAAATAAACCACAAAGCAACTTACCACACCTGGAAAAACAAGTCCCCACAAATTTGGCCGAAGAAAATCAGCTAAAACACTAAACCCAACTCATGAGAGGTGACGGCTTCTCGCGAAAAATCCGGCCAAAAGAAGTCCTCCATGATTTAACCGACACACAGAGGTGGTGGAGGAGTTCGGGAGCTTGCAAATAGTAGGAGGATTTGTTGGAAGTGGAGGGATTAGAGTGATTGAGGAAGAGAAGTAATCGGACAGAAGAAAGAGCAAGGAAGAACACGAGTGAGGAAGGAAGACACAGCACACACAGGAGATTAGCAATGAAGGAGTCACCTGGCCACTTGGAGACAAAACGACTGAGGAAGACAAAGCCGAACGCACGCTGTCCGGACTGTCGGAATTTAGGCAGACGGTCGTACCGATAAAAAAGCGCTGGAATTGAGGATTAACACGGAGGAAGATGGGCTCACGGACTATCCGGAAATGCGACCCGGACGGTCCGGCCCAAGATAAGAAGGGCGCTGGAATGCAGGAATGACTCCGGAGTGAAGATGGGCCGGCCGGACTGTCGCGAAAGGCGACCCGGACGGTCCGGCCCAAGAACGTTTGCCGCTGTGACGAGGACTAAACAGTTGACACCGGAGGGTATTGGCCGCCGGACCGTCGGAATGGTGACGGACGGTCCGCCTAGAGGAGTTTCCACAGGAAGAAGGACAATTTGGTAGGATGGGAAGAAAGAACGCCGACCGGACTGTTTGGACAACCTATCCGGACGGTCCGGCCCAAGAGATTTTGCTCAGCCCAGAAAGGAAGAATTGATCTCAACGAAAAGTTTTGACAGGAGGAAGAGGATCACGAGAACACTTTGAAAAATTGAGAAGAAAGGAAGTGCAGATGAAAGAAGTGAATTGCAACCACACCAAAGAAAAATAAGAAGAATTATCATGAGACGAGAAAGAAAAAAAAATTGGAGCTTTGAGGGTTATAACCGCACAAAAATACTTAGTGAGCCATCACAAATCAAAGTAGAGTCATTTCAAAGATACAAGTCACATGGACCAATAAGAGCGTCTTTTAGAGCGATGAAATTCAAATAGAGTTAGACCTAGAGCATGCTTAGGTGGTCCATGGCATAGTAGTTTCAGAGGGTGCTCAAACGCTTCATAGAAGACACAAAATGCCATCTAGGGCTAGAAAAAGCAAATCTCATCACATGATGTCCAAGCCAAGCTATTTATGAGACCATAACAACAATATTTAGATTTCAAAGAGCAATTGCTAGAGAAGCACATCCCAAGGGTCATTGGAAATGGCCTCCTAGGTCACTCTTCTTTCTGTGTTTGTTCGCATGTTTCCTAAATATCTTTTTAAGAACAAGAATTACCAAATTACACAATTAACATCCTGTCTCAAGCCATTGGCGATACCATCTAGCATTACACTAAAGATGAGTATCTTGGTCATCCAAATTCCCCCTAAGTTTATGCCCAGTGCAATGACAAGCCATCTCATTTGAGAAGATTGGTGAGACAGGAATGGTCAAATTTGATCTTATTTAGTAGATTTTGCATATTTTCCATGAAATTGCTCATTTTAGAGAGACAAGAGGCACATGTAAATAGATGGCTTAATCCAGGCTAGGAGCACAAGGTCAACCTAAGAAGTAGAGCGACACAGGTGAAACTAAAAGCAATAGGACACCTAGAACATGCACCAAGATTCCATTGAGCACACAGATTTAAATTAAGCAGTTATTGAGCAAGTGACACATATCATGATAAAAGGCTCTCAGAAACATATGGGGACACTAAAGCATTATTTGAAACAGGTATAACAGGCAAAGCTCCACCAAATACTCCCAACCTAAAAACCAGTACCAGAAGCAAAGGAATATACAAAAAACACAGGCAATCACTCAAAGAACATTTGACCTGTCTAGTATGTTGAGTTCATTTCTTAATTTGCAGAAGCGTGCCTCATCCAATGGTTTAGTGAAGATGTCAGCAAGCTGGTCCTCCATCCGCACGTGCTCAAGCACAATGTTACCCTTCGCCACATGATCCCGAAAGAAGTGATGGCGGATGTCAATATGCTTGGTGCGCGAATGTTGGACCGGATTGTTGGCAATCTTCACCGCACTCTCATTATCACACAGAAGAGGCACGTGGTCAAATTTTATCCCATAATCAAGCAAGGATGTGTCAAGTAAAGAATTGGCGCAACAACTCCTCGCCGCTATATATTCCCTGCGGTTGATAGCGCCACGGAGTTTTGCTTCTTCAAGACCACGACACTAGACACCGCCCCAGAAAGTGACAGCCCGGAAGTGCTCTTGCGGTCAATCTTGCATCGGCGAATCGAGTCTGAATACCCCAGAAGCTCAAACCACGCACCCTTCGGGTACCAAATCCCTACACTAGGTGAGTTTTTGAGATATCTAAAGATTCTTTTCACAGCAGATAAGTGCATTTCTCTAGGGGAAGCCTGAAACCTAACACACATGCATACGCTAAACATGATATCAGGCCTAGAAGTAGTGAGATAGAGCAATGCATCAATCATAGAACGATAAAGCTTGAGATCGACCGGGGTACCTCTTTTGTCGAGGTCCAAATGACCATTCGTCGCCATGGGAGTCTTGATAGGCTTACAATTGTGCAGATCAAACCGCTTGAGTAAATCTTGAATGTACTTCTCCTGAGAAATGAATGAACCAGTCTTGAGCTGCTTGATCTGAAACCCTAGAAAGAAACTGAGCTCGCCCATCATTGACATTTCAAACTCTCTGGCCATCATATCACTGAACTCCTTGCAGAATGCTTCATTTGAACACCCAAAGATGATGTCATCCACGTACACTTGGCATAAGAAGAGATCTCCATCAACCATCTTTGTGAACAAGGTTGAGTCGATCCTCCCAATTTTGAAATCCTTAGAAGCAGAAGTCCCATGACCTTTCATACCAAGCCACAGGAGCTGCTTGAGCCCATCTGATGCCTTTGAAAGCTTGTACACATGGTGCAGGTATTTGGGGTCCTCAAAACACTGGGAAATTTGCTCGACGACACCAACTCTCCAATAAGGCCATTTAAGAAAGCACTCTTCACATCCATTTGATAGAGCTTGATGTTGTGACATGATGCAAACGCCAAGAGCAGCCTGATTGCCTCGAGGCGTGCCACAGAGGCGTGGGTCTCACCGTAGTCCAAGCCCTCAACTTGAGTGAACCCCGAGCCTGGCGAACCTTGTTGCGCACCACCACTACATTCTCATCCTGCTTGTTTTTGAAAACCCATTTGGTGCCAGTAACATTTTGATGGCTTGGCCTCTTGACCAATGTCCAGACCTTATTCCTCTCAAAGTTGTTGATTTCCTCATGCATGGCATTGACCCAGTCAGGATCAGTCAGTGCATCTTCCACTTTCTTAGGTTCCATCTCAGAAACAAAAGCATGATGCTCACAAAAGTTGGCAGCTCTTGACCTTGTCTGAACACCCTGGGTTAAGTCACCAATGACCTGATTGACTGGATGATCTCTGGCGATTGTGTGATGGGTTTTGATCAGCTGTGGAGTTGCTTCCACTTCCTCAGCCACTGTCTCTGATGTTGATACTCCACCAGAACCAGCCTTTGGAGACTGAGCTCCCCCTGAGTCTGCCATTGGAACAAACGAAGGAGAAAGTGACTTTGGCTCGTTCTCCTTAGATACAATGACTGGCCTCACATCACCAATGTTCATTTCCTCAACTGCCCTAGCTAGCGGCTCATCACCCACATCCCCTAGATTGTCATGCTGTCCCTGAGACCCATTTGACTCATCAAACTTCACGTCACAGGTCTCTTCCACCAAACCAGAGGAGTGATTGAACACTCGATAAGCCTTTGACTTAGCAGAGTATCCTAGTAGAATACCAGTGTCAACGCGACTCTGAAATTTTTTCAGATGTTGTCTCTTCTTGTAAATGTACACCTTGCACCCAAATACCCTGAAGTATGAGATATTGGGATGTCTCCCAACAAGCAGCTCATATGGGGTCTTCTTGATAACTTTGTGCAAGAAACAGGCGGTTGACCTGATGTGAGGCGGTGTTGATGGCTTCAGCCCAGAACACAACTGAGGTCTTGTACTCATCCAGCATTGTCCTTGCCATTTCAATCAAAGTGCGGTTTTTCCTCTCAACCACACCGTTCTGCTGTGGAGTGTAGGTAGCTGGGAACTGGTGACCTATTCCAAACTCATCACAGTAGCTTTCCACATTAGTATTCAAGAACTCCGATCCATTGTCACTTCTCACCCTTTTGATGAGGGACTCAAATTCGTTTTGGGCCCTTTTTGCAAACCTTTTGAAAACATCTCCAACAGGAGTTTTGTCAGGAAAAAAGAAAACCCAGGTGAAGCGGGAGAAATCATCCACTATCACAAAGCAAAACAGATTTCCCCCTATGCTCACATATGAGGTTGGACCGAAAAGATCCATATGCAAGAGCTCCAGGGGGCGAGTGGTGGACATGAAAGTCTTTACGGGGTGTGAATTTGCCACTTGTTTGCCTGCCTGACAAGCACTGCAAAGCTTGTCCTTCTCAAACTTCACATCCCGCAAACCAAGCATAAGCTCCTTTTTGAAAAGCCTTTTTCAGATTGGACATATCCACGTGCCCGAGACGTCTATGTCAAAGCCAACCGTGTGAAACTTTGGCGACGAGACAAGTCGAGATGCACGAGGTATTAGAATTGAAATCCACAAGATAGAGATTCTGAAATCGAAACCCTTTGAAAATCAAATTCTCATTTTCATCAAAGACCGAGACTCCACGAGATGATGGCCGACAATGGAACCCCAAATCACATATCCGGGCTACGGAGAGCAAATTGAAATTCAATGATTCAACCGGAAGAACGTTATGAATGGAATGGTCAAGTGATAGCTACCCGCCCTTGCCAAACACTTTGCTCTTTCTATTGTCGCCGAAGGTGATCTTGTTCGAGGGCACCTTCATCCTCCGGGAAGGTGAACAACCGAATTACCTTGTCATATCTTTGCGTCGTACCACTGCCGATGACCCAATGGCGTCCTCCGCTCCGGTAGTTCACCTGTCACAAGAGATGAATTATTTCTGTGACTCAGGAACCCAAACCACATTGGGTCCCCGAGGGTTAGCACTCAGGCGATCAATAGCGAAAGAGTTAGTGAGCAAGGACTTAAGCACCCAGATTTGTCTCTTGTTCTGAAAATTGTCAGGTGGCCCTATGAACCTAGCAATCACCCGACCATACGCATTTTTCTTCAGAAGATAGTCACCCACTACAATGTTAGACTTCCTGACATACACTGTCCTGAACTTGGGTTGAGACGCTCTGTGATGGTGAGTGTTATTGTGAGTGTTCCAAATTTGCCTTCTAGGAGGTTGTTGTCTACCATGAGTGATGTGTCCTTGAGGAGGACTCTACCAGGTGAAGCACCCATTGTGATTCCCATAAACATAGTCCTTAGTGTGCAAGTTGTGATGGTGATAGTTTCTCTGATGGTTAACCATGTTGTTATCTTTTCTAGGATAGGCATGATGGGTGCCCTGCTGCATGACAGATGCTCGAGGACCTCTTTTCTTTTTCTTCTTCTTGGATTTCTTTTCAGAAATGAAACCCAAACCTCCCTTGTCGGTGAGGTTCCTCTGGTCCTTGAGCATCTTATCCAGAGCAAGACTCCCCTCAAAGCACTTCCCAAGACCTTTATCAAATTTTTGTAGCCTAGCTTTAAGATCAGCATTTTCAATAGCTAGTTCTCTAGCAGCTAAGGCATTCCTACAGTTATCAGGATTACACACAGTAGCAATGCTGGAAGTACCGCTAGAGCTAGAAGCAATCAAAGTGACGTCAATTAAGTCATCACAGGAAGTGGCAGCATGAGATTTTTCAGAGGAAACTGACTTAGCAAGCAACAGTTCATGGTCATGCTTAAGAGATTCATGCATTGAGACAATATCATCTACTGATTCTTGCAAAGCATCACGTTCAATTTCCAAATTCTTACATTTCTCAACAAAATCCTGATGAGACTCTGGAAGCACACTGTGATCACCCTTTAGGCACTCAAATTTAGCAAAGGATGAATCAAGTTTGGCGACTCATGTTATCTAGGGCCTTTTTAGAGATTTGTTTTAGAATTTTTCTTTTGTAAAGCAAGTGACATGTCATTTATCAACTCAGCAAATTCAAGATGAGTGGAATCTGAATCACACACCTGATCATCAGAAAGAGCCATAAGACACTTTGGTGTGAGGACTGGTGGAGGCGGTGTAGACTCAGCAATCGCTAGTCCAGCAAGTCCCTTGGCCCTTGAATCATGATCTTCACTTGAGCTAGATGAAGAGGAGTCGCTTGAGCTATCTTCATCTGTCACCCACTCGCCAACAAAGGCTTGTCTCTTGTCTCGCTTGTTGAACTTCTTGAACCCAGACTTGCGAATGAATTTCTTCTTTTCCTTTTCCTTGTGTTTTGGCTTCTCACTATCACTGTCCTCTTTTGCCTTTGACTTGTCCTTGCCTCTCTTCTTGTCACACATAGAGGCTATGTGACCTCTCTCATTGTACTCATAGCACTTGATGGATGCAAAGGGGTTCTTGTTGGAGCTAGAGCCACTTGGGTTCCTTCTCTTTGATCTCTCAAACCGAACTTGTCCATTAGTTTGCGGCTCATCTCATGAGTAATGCCGGCTCCTTGGCATCACCTCCGGCTTCATCTTCACTAGACTCATCCTCACTGCTCTGCATGTCGGCTCCACCGACCTTTGCCTTGAGGGCCACCACCTTGTCCTTCTTCTTAGCATTGGGATCCTCTCCTCCACCGATCAACAACTCATGAGTCGCTAACCTCCCAAGCGGCTCGGTAGAATCGACTTCTTGAGATCTCCTTTGTTTGAGAGATATGTGACGAGATCTCGATACTCCTTCAGCAGCACCCGTATCATTTTCCTGCAAACATCAATGTCTGGCAGAGGAGAATCGAGCCCCTTGAGCTCATTGACAATAGGGTTCAAACCAGTGAACATATCATTTGCAGATTCATTGGGAAGCATTTTAAATTGATCAAATCTCTCCTTAACAACCACTAACTTTTCTTCCTTAATGCAGTAGTGCCCTCATGAATCTCGGCTAGAGTGGTCCACACAGAGTTCGCAGAAGTGAGATTACTAACACGATCAAACACCTCCATACTCAAGCACGAGAATAGGCGTTGATCGCCTTAGCATCATTGTCAAGCAATTTAATATCCTCGACACTAGGATCCTTCTCCTTGTCAATTACAACACCCGATGGGTTTTACGTAAGCTTTCCACACCTCATAATCTAGAGGCGGAGATAGCACCTCATGCGTATCTTCAAGATGGGAAGTTTGTACCATTGAACAAAGGGATCCTATTGGCGGAAACACTATTAGCCCCGTCAGTGGCCATCTCCGAGCAATGAAGCTCACACGGAGACCCTGATGCTCTGATACCATTTGTAGCGGATTGAAGGCCAAGAGGGGGGGTGAATTGGACCAAATTTTATTTTTATTTCAAGTGACTACTTAGGCAAAGTTAAAGGAACCACCTAGCTAACCATCCTAAAAGCAATCTACCACTAGTACGTGCACATCACACAGAAGATAAATTCTTGCAGAAAGTAAATTGCGGGAAAAGTAAATATGGACAGGATATTTTTTTCCGAGGTTGGGAGACGAACTCCTACTCCCGTTGAGGCAAGTCTTCGACAAACAAAGACCGGCTCCTCTCGAGCCTTCCACCTCGCTTCCACTCGCGGTAACCCTTCACCAAGCGGCAAGGTGGGCTCAACCTTTCTGGCGCTTGAGAGCTCCCACAAGCACCTTGGCGAGCTCCTCAAGCCAACACCTCCACCGACACATGGTGGCTCACCTCCGGCACCAACACAAGGTGGGAGGTCTCTCCACCGACACACGGTGGGCAAACCCTACCACCGACACACGATGGCTTGACGAAGATGAATCGGTGAAGTTCTTCACATCGGCGACGGGATTCCGAGGAGCACAACCGGAAAAGCACACCCTTCACCAACACCACTCACACACACATGGGGACCTAAACCCTAGGCACCATGGGAGAGCTCTTGGACCTTGAGCAAAGAGGAGATTTGATCCCGGGTCTCTCAACTGTCCCCTGTGGAGAACAGGTGCTTAAATACTCCACTCACCGGAGCACTCGAGAACGGACCGAGCCGACCAGATACACTCACAGCCCGGACAGTCTGGCCCCCCAGACCGGACAGTCCGGCAACCAAATCTCGATCTCCACCACGAACCTCACCCCGGACACTCAGTCCGGACAGTCCGTCCTAACAGTCCGAGCCAAGGCAAAACTTCCCTGAAAAACCATGGACCGACACTCAACTCGACAGAGCGACTTTCACTTGGACCGGACAATCCACCCCGGACAGTCCGGAGAACCGCAAAGTATCCCTGTCGAACCATTGCCAAAACCTTGGCAAAGCCCCCAGTCGGATGTCCGCACTAAGGTCGGATCGTCCTACCAACAAGACTACCTCCTGACGAACCAATGCCAACACTTTGGCGAAGCCCTAGGTCGGATCGTCAAACCAACAGCACTACCTCACTGGTCAAGAGCAAACAAGCCACTTAGGTCGGATGTCAACCCCCAGTCGAATCTGTCGATTTCTTCCTATGCCCACACGGCCTAGAGCCACAAGCGACCCTACAATACTTCTATGCAAAGACAAACTAGAAGATTTGGGAGAAACCTAGAAACACACAAGGAGAGGAGAACCGACTCTGCAATCTTTCTAAACACTCCACGCCGATTTAACGAGCAGCGACCTTCAAACTCCTAGACAAAAGCAGACACACACTGCTAATTCTAGGGACCACCGCTGAGAGAGAAGAAAGAGAGAGAACAAGGCGGTTTGTGTTCTGGGGAACCCTGCAGCCAAAGAGAATAAATCACCGTAGCATCTAAATAAGTCGACAACTCACCCAAGAATTAAAAAGAACTAGGAATAAGAGGTCCTTATTCTTGAGAGTCATCGCCATCAGAAGAACAATGCTTGAGGGGTCCATGAAAACCGAGATTTCCCCATTTGAGAGAAAAGAGCATTAATCACCAAAACAAACTTTTGAAGATCATGGGAGCTTGATACTTACAGGTATCCAAAAGGGTCTTCTTTTGAATTAGTTGGATATTCTGATGCGGATTATGCAGGTTGCAAAGTGGATAGGAAAAGTACCTCAGAAACTTGTCAATTTTTTGGTAGGTCCCTAGTTTCTTGGTCTTCGGAAAAGCAAAACTCGGTAGCCCTATCCCCTGCCGAAGCCAAGTATGTGGTAGCCGGGAGCTGTTGTGCTCAGTTACTTTGGTTAAGGCAAGCCCTAGATGATTTTGGCCTAACCTACAACCAAGTACCACTATTGTGTGACAATGAGAGTGCTATTAAAATTGCAAATAATCCTGTCCAACACTCTCGCACTAAACACATCGATATACGCCATCATTTTCTAAGAGACCAATCCACTAAAGGCAATATCGAAATTCAACTTGTAAGAACTGAACATCAATTAGCTGAAATTTTTACTAAACCACTCGATGAAAGAAGATTTTGTGAACTAAGGAGTGGGCTAAATGTTCTAGATTCTCGTAACGTGGCTTGAGGTGAGCACACAATTGGATGATGCTGGGAAAACATCTTGAAAATGCTTATTTTCTTTATTTATCTTAATTAGATGTGTTCATTTGATCTTTTGATCTTGTCGATCATGTCAACCATCATGTGATCATAGTTTGAATGTTTGATTGAGATGCTGATCACAAGATGAGAAGACTTTTCAGGACATCCTTGTCCCTCTTCCAACCGGTGGCATTCTCCTGTTTTGTATTCAGTGTTCCAGAGAAGGGTAGCTCGGAGCGTCCGAATAATTGTTCGGACTATCCGAATTGCTTAGAGTATCCGAACATCAGTTCGGAGTATCCGAACTGGCTGTCTCGGGTATTTTACCCCGCATGGTTATCTTCTCCCTCCTCACTTCTCATTTCCACTCCACCGCGCGTCCTCCATTTCGGCCCCGTTTGTGGATCTTCCTTTTGGACCTAAAATCCTTCGATTCAAGACCTCGGAGGAGTTCCCCGGAGCGAGGGCTCTCTTCTCCACCGCGCCATTGCTGGGATTTGACTCGGAGTCTCCGTGTTCAACTCTCAAGGTACGGTGAAAACCGCTCCTCAATTTTCACTTCATTTCGTTGTTTCCCTGTTAAACCTAGTGTCTAGGATTGTTCTAGAACCTTCTAGGATGATCCTCCTTGTTAGGCTCTAGTCTACTTTGATTAATCTCTAGATTGGATGAATTAGGGCAAATTTGAACTCGCGCAACTCGGACTATCCGAGTTACACTTCGGACTATCCGAAGCTTTTGGACTATCCGAACCTGTTCGGAGTGTCCGAAGCATTCGGACTGTCCGAGATATACCTCGGACTATCCAAAGTTGACATGCCCAAATTTACCCTATTCTAATCCATTTAGTGTTTAATTAGAGTCTAATCTTCATCATTCCTTTGAAACCTCTTAGATAGACCCTTCTCAAGGTGGTGATCGCTTCTCTCGCGATATCTCTGTGACCATGGCCCGAAAGAAGAAAAAAGCATGATCACCCTGCCGGCAGTTCCTCGGCTCCTCCTCCTCCTCGGTAATTGCTCCTCCTACTCGGTGTTAGGAAGCGGCAGGGGCGGTCGAAGGTCGATCTATCATCTCTCTCGGTCTTCGAGGAGAGGTGATGAAGAGGATTCTAGTGATGATCCGCATGCTGCCATGTCCAATCAAAGGGAAGACAAGAAGGCTGAGCAGCATCGTTCAGGGGTGCTCATTGGACCTCTGCAAGTCCATCCCTCTGTGCGGGTCACTTCAGGAGATGTGATGCCTAAGAAGAAGATTGACTCTGACTCAGGTCAAGGGAAGGAAAGGAAGTCCGAGATCGAGAAACAAGAACCCTCGGAGTTCCATCGGGAAGAGCATATGGATAAGAGGTTCTGGAATCACTTCCAACAGGATTACTATGACTCGATGATTCCGATAAGAAAAGTCCTGTGGTGTCCATGCGATGGGTTGGTGGGATTATATAGAAGAGCAAGAGGATCCTATTTTCAATCAAGTGCTAGAGGCTTGTGGCGTCATGGTGTCAAGGACATCATGACATTTCAGTTTGCTTGGAACAATGAGCTGGTTGCTCAGTTTTATGCAACGCTCTATGTAGATTCTGATGAGGATAGTACTATGTGGTTCATGGTAGACGGGCTCTACTATTCAGTGACCAAGGAACAATTTGCTGATTGCTTGGGTTTCTCAACTGAAGGGTGGTACAACCTGGACAAGCTTCATATGTCAGAACATATCAGTGTAAATGAAATGGAGTCCATTTATGATGACACCCAGGCCTTCAAACTGGGAACTACTAGAGGACTCAAGCCTTTCTATGCCATCCTCTACAAGCTGCTGAGGAAGACACTTTGGCCAAAAGAGGGAGATGCAACCAACATCAGCTCTTTCTATAGGAACCTCCTTCTCAGGATTGGTGAGGGAACACGTCCGTTTGACGTGTTTGATTTCATTTGGCAGGAAATTCGCTCAAACTCACTCAATCATCGCAGCAGCTGCAGTTTTGCTCCATATGTGATGTGTGTGATAGAAGAGGTCACTGGTCTGAGGTTTGTGAGAGATGTGGAGCACACCGCCTATAGGGTACGTTCTATCAAAGCCACTCCTTTTTCAACTCCCTCTGTCGGGGCGTGGTAGGACCAGATCTCTGCCAAGTCTCTGCTCCAGTCAATCCTCTACTTCAGAGTCGAGCCATCCTCTCTGGACCTTCCTCCTCCTCCGGTGGCTCGATGAAGAAAATGCTTCGCGCTATCTTCTGTCTTGGCATGAAAAGACACAGGAAGATTCAGGAGACCAACCTCAGGCTGGCTGACACTCGTCGTCAACTTCAAGACATCAAGAGGAAGCTCAACCTGCCTTGTTCTGCTGAGGAGTCTGATTCTGAGTCCTCTGCCACAGTGGACACTCAGACTAGGCACCTCTTTGGTCTCCACTCCACTCAGGGCAGCGAGGTAGGAGATGACGCTGCTTTTGCTCCCGACGACGATGACGACAGCGATGCCTGATTCTGTTCCTAGTTTCCTCTACTCTTTTGGTGCCTTGATGACAAAGGGGGAGAGGATTCTAGTCTATCTGTCTTAGTAAATCTTTTGTTTGTTCTCCGGTGGTGTGAACTGATGTGAACTGCTGTCTTTATCTTGTGGTTGTTATTTGTAGTAAGTTGAACTTTTAATTTGCGGTAGCTGAACTTCTAATTCTGTCCCTGTAATTGATTATGGTAATTGTGGATGTTTGTTGTAGAAAATTGTTGTCTTTGTAGAAATGGTCTATCTTGCAAATGTTAGTATTTCATTGTGTGCCCCATGCCATGTCATTTTGCTACAATGAATTTTACTCATGATTGGATTGCAAAGATATAGGGGGAGACCCTGTCAAAATTTTTTGAAAAATATGTGCATTCAAGGTTCCATTCAAATTTTTTGATACACACATTTAGGGGGAGCTCCACTATATGTTTGGAATTCAAAAGAAAGTCTATTTCATTCCTTTTGTAAAGTCTTAATCGTGTTGACATCAACTCACCAAAAAGGGGGAGATTGAAAGAGCATCTAGGCCCCCTATGTGTTTTGGGGGTTAATGACAAAACGATTAAGGGACTGATGAGATTTCTAAGGTGTTATCTTCAGATCTTAGTCCTCCACAGTGAAGTTATGGGCTTTGACGAACCCTAAAATTCTAATGAAGCAAAAGATGGTACCTAGACTTGTGATTTATAATTTATTTAAATTTTGAGTCTAAGGATAGCCGTACTATTAAGAGGGATTTGACGGAAAATAGTGTTTGGATATTCTAAGTGCTCACGATGGAAATTAGTTAGCAATTTACAAGTTTATGAACCCATGTCACCAAAATCCAAAATCTAGACACAAAATGCCTTTTGTCACTCGGAGTATCCGAGTAATTACTCGGACTGTCCGAGCTGACCCCCTCTGTCCTCCCAGAAGGAAAATGGTCTTTAAGACTAAGTCCCATTCGGAATATCCGAGATTTCACTCGGAATATCCGAAATCACTTGGAGTATCCGAAGTAATTATTCGGACTATCCGAAGTGACCCTCTCTGTTTGCTGGGTAGTAATTATTCGGACTATCCGAGTTTTCACTCGGAGTATCCGAACCGCTCGGAGTATCCGAAGGTTCGGACTATCCGAAGAATCATCTCGGAGTATCCGAGCTTGGTGTCTCTGTCTCTGAGGTTTTACACTATTCGGAGTATCCGAGTATTTACTCGGACTATCCGAACTTATTCGGACCTAAGTCAAAACGGCTAGTTTCAAGGGCTCATTTATATACCTCACTTCACTCTCACCTAACACGACCATTCACTCAGAGCATTTACTCCTCCTCATTTACTCCTTGAGCCCTAGCTTTTCTCCCTCCTCTTGAGCTTGTTGATTGGATTCTCTAGAGGGAGAAAAGAAGTGAGATTTGAATAGCTTGAGCTTGCTTAGGTCCATCTTGAGCACCGGGTTTCATCCTCTCATGATTTCTCACGATCTATTACTCTTGGAGGTTGAGGACTCCTAGATGGCTAGGAGTCGCCGGTGAGCTCCCAAGCTTCGTGTGGTGAGCCTCCGGAAGTTTGTGAAAGTTGAATCCACCTCCGCAAGGAAAGGATTCAAGATAGTGAAGTCGGTGAGTGCTTGGTGCAACACCGAGAGGATTAAGGTTGAAAGAGACCTGGTCTTTGTGCCTCCTCAACGGAGACGTAGGATCCCCTCAAGGATCCGAACTTCGGGATAAAATCTTTGGGTCTCCGTCTTCATCTCTTGAATTTCATCTTCACTCTTGTGTTCGAATTCAAATCTTGGTGTTTGAAGTGGTGATCTTGTTTGTAAAGAAGATATTGTTGACCATACTTCATTCACAGGTACTCAGGGCTCACTAACACTCTTTGGTGCAGGAAACATCTCTCAAAGAGCCCAGATTTACTTTTGCACGTTTCCTTACTCTGCTATCTTCGGACTATCCGAATATACTTCAGACTCTCCGAAGTACTCGGACAGTCCGAACTGTCTTCGGACAGTCTGAACCTTTTATTTCCGCTGTAATCAATTTAGTGACAAATTTAATTACGCCTATTCACCCCCCTCTAGGCGACATCCCGATCCTTCACCCTCTCTATTAAGGGAGATTTCAGAATATGACACTCTTTAAAATTCACATTTCAGGATTTGATACTCTGCCTACAGTCATTGATTCAGATAGTCCCACGTGTCATACACACAGTCAGAGAGGCACACGAATTAAGTGTCATATTCTAAAATATTCCCCTCTATGGGACTCTATTGGACGCTCAATTTGTCTTCTCTTTTAAAATTTGACACCTAACCCATGCATTATTTTGTTTCACGACACTCCTCAGTGTAGAGGGAGTGAGGGACTTGGCGAACAGATGGAACGACCCCTCGATCCTAGGGAAATTTCGTATGTGCCACCCAACTGGTTGCCCTCTCTATTAAGGGAGATTTCAGAATATGACACTCTTTAAAATTCACATTTCAGGATTTGATACTCTGGCCTACAGTCATTGATTCAGATAGTCCCACGTATCATACACACAGTCAGAGAGGCACACGAATTAAGTGTCATATTCTAAAATATTCCCCTCTATGGGACTCTATTGGACGCTCAATTTGTCTTCTCTTTTCAAATTTGACACCTAACCCATGCATTATTTTGTTTCACGACACTCCTCACATTTTCTTCCATTTTCTTTTTCTTTTCTCATTTTCTATTCTCTTTTCACCTAAAGTGACAAAAATACCCTCTCAACCGATAGAAAAACTTGAAACGTTTTGTCATATTTGAATTCGATCAAATTTATCAAATTCCAAAAAATTGAATATGGGCAAATATCAAATACAGACGAACGAGATGTCAAATAGAGAGAGGCTATGAATTGAGTGTCAAATATCAAAATTTCCCCTCGATCCAACTGTTCGATTGGGTTAAACCCTTTTCTCTGTGGCGTTGCTTGGGTTGCACCACCTGCCCCAATTTACTTAAAAAAGGATTGGAACGGGCATCTGATGGTTCACAGCAAACCACTCCCACCCCTAGGGAGGAAGGGAGATGAGATGGGCGAAGGAGAGAACCAGAGTGGAGGCAGGCGGCGACGCCTTAGGGCATGTGCAATGCTAGCCCCATCCTAGCCCTAGCCTATCCTAGCCCTATTTTATCCCCAATATGATGTTGCCCTATCCTAGCCTATTTCATATCTCTCTTATATTTTACTCTCAACACTATTTTTCACTATTCATAGCCCCATTTTACAGTGATATGGCCATGATAGGGCTAAGATGTGGCTACCATTGGACATGCCCTTAGCATTAGGTCTGGAATCCACAGGAGAAGGCAGGGCAGTGGTCTCTAGAGGGGAGCGAAGGCTCAATGCTGACTTGTCGTGGTCACAAGCGAGGCCACAAGGGGAGCAGAGCAGGTAGATCAACGAACAGTCAAATGGTCGGACAAGCCATGGCCTATGGGGAGGCAACTAGGCAGTGAGGGAATGGTAGGTGAGGGAATTAAGTGAGGCAGTGAGCTGAACCCACCCAGTCCAGTTAGGGCATCTTCAACCCTTCCCCTTCCTTTCCCCTTTGTTCGCAACCCTGAACAGGATCCCGTTCCTAGTTTCATCCCCTTCCCATGACGTGCTCTCCAACCTCTCCTCTTCCCCTTCCCTTCCCACCAACTAACTCGCATTGTTTAATATATCCATATAACCACCGTCTTTTTACCATATACATACGTGGGGGCTATATAAACCCATGGTGGGTGGCCAATACAGGCAGACCTCCACCTTGAGCCACACACTTGAACACATGGACCCGAGCTCGTTTGCTCAATACTACTTCATGGAAGAAAAGGATTCTTCTAGCAAGGACGAGAAGCTTGTGACGCTAGCGATGATGGCTGCGGAGGAGGTGGCCGCCGCCAGCAGGCCGAGTAGCAGAGGCTCCATCCCTGGCCATGCGGTCATAGACCGTGGATCCTTGCATGGGCTCAACCGCCTATATCGGGACTACTTCACTGAGAACGTTGTCTACGGGCATACACTTTTTGGGCGAAGGTATGTCTTCGATGTCAATTATAACAGTCAAGTTAGTACTAGGCGGAGACTAACCCATATGTCTTCATTACACGTAGGTTCCAGATGAGCCATTGCCTTTTCCTCCTCATCGCGGAGGCGGTGGTGGCCAAGGATGACTACTTCAAGGGCAAGAGGGATGTCATAGGGAAGCTTGGCCTGTCACCCCTGCAGACGGCCACCACCGCCCTTCACATACTTGCGTACGGTAGCCCGGCGAATGCTTAGGACGAGTACATCCTAACTGGGGAGACACAGCCATAGGGAGCCTCTAGAAATTCGTTACGACCGTAGCGGAGGTCTTCGAAGACGAGTACCTTTATGCCCCTGTTGACGCGGAAAAGTGGTTTCCCGAAGCCAACTACCGCCGAACTACAGGGGATCGGGCTTTGTGAAGGCGTGCCAGCTGATTTGACCTTTTGTAATCGGCAAGGTTTTCGATAGGCAAGCTGCCGGCAAAGCAATGACGATTTACTGATAGCTTGGGAAATAATCTGATGATCGGCTTAACTATGAATCGTCGAGCCGATAGAGCAGGCAGGCCGCCGGCGAAACGATGAGCGCTTTACCGATAGCTTGGACGATAACCCGATGATCAGCTTGACGATGAGTCGTCGAGCCAATAGAACGGCATGAAACCTAACACCTCCGTGGACGGTGATCTGCAAACAATGTCGCGAAAGATAGTATTCCGGACGAAACCTAACTCCTCTGGCGGACGGCGATGCGCAAACAATGCCACCAAGAGATAGTATTCGATGCCGACGGCGAGGAGATCGGACTGAACCGAGAGCGATGAGACGCCGGTATTTGTACTTAGAACGTCGTCACGATTCGATCGATCGAGTTAAATAGCACAAAGATAAAAGTGGACGAACTAGTAGATTGTATTGATGTCTTGAAGGAGAGAGTCCTTTACATGCGCGCATGCTCCTATTTATACTGAGACAACATACAAACCGATATGGAATCTATCTATTAGTTACCTAAAATAACGGATTAAACTCGACACGGATCTTAACCGACTCGAATAATACTAATACTATCTACTCTTATCGACACCGACTTCGAGCCTTTCCTTCTTTGATCTTCATGTGTGAAGCTTCTAGATCCTCTGCCCGAATATTAGCCGATCAAGCTCCTTTATTGGCCGATAACGCAATTTTTACCATCTTTTGGCCACCCAAATAACCGTATTTTTGTGCCAAATTTGGGTGTCAACAGCCCCCAATGAGAATGACATCGTCTGGCTCCTAGCCTATGCTGAGCAGCGGGGATGGCCTGGTATGCTTGGCAACATGGACTGCGTGCACTAGTGATGGAAGAACTGCCCGACAGCATGGCAGGGCCAATATACCAGCCATGCCCATCAGCCCATAGTGGTGCTTGAGGCCGTCGCATCCTACGACCAATGGATATGGCACACTTTCTTTAGTATGCCTGGTAGCCTTAACGACATAAATGTCCTTCACTGTTCCCCCATGTTTGCCAGGCTTCTAGAGGGCAAGGTGCCGAAGGTGGAGTACACCATCAACACTCACACGTACAACATGGGATACTTCCTTACCGATGGCATATATTATGAGTGGGCGGTATTCATGAAGACCATCCATGCCCCGCTAGAGAGGAAGAGGCAGCATTATGCAGACCAACATGACGTCCTGAAGAAAGGTGTGGAGCATGCCTTCAGGGTTCTCCAGCAATGGTTCGCGATTGTGCGCGAGCCAGCTCACCCTTGGGACATGGATGCCCTCACAAAGATCATGAAGGCCTGCATGATCATGCACAACATGATCATAGAGGATGAACAGGACCTCCTGCCCTAGGGTTCCTCGTACGATGGGGTAGCACAACACAAGCGATGGCAAACAGGGCCTACCGCACCCATCACGGAGTACATCCAGAGGAACTACGTTGTCCATAACCAGAAGGGCCATCGTTAATTAAAGGAGGACCTAGTCAAGCACCTTTGGAGTTGGTATAAAGGAGACTAGGCGCATTGTTATTCTTTCATAGTGCATGTGTGTCATGTTCGTCACGGGTGTTCTAGCTATGTCGTTTTATGAGTCACAAATCATAGAATGCATGTGGTTTATCTTTGTAGAGTACTCATGGGTGTCGTATGTATGTTCTACTTCCGTGATCATGAATAATAAACTTCCAAATGGCGTCATCCATAGTAGCATAAATGCTTGCTTGAAGATCAATATAGGCAGATGCGAAGTAATCATGAACCCATCAAAATTTACTCAATTAACTAGAACAATAATCATCAAACCATACAAGTTTTCATGAAGACATAGGTAAGTGCACATATTTCGACAGTTGACCAAATAACACACATGGTTCGAACCATACTGTTCGGCAAATGACAAGGCAACACAACATAGTTCTCCACATAAAACACAACATAGCTTGCATTAGCCGATGAATCGGAGACAACCTAGGTGTACCCGGTCATGCCCTCGAAAATCATTTGCTCCAGGAATTCCCAGTCATGCTCCATGTTGCACCTTGCAATGCCAACGAATAAAACTGTTAGTCGGTGGCCAAAGCAATAACAAAATCACAACCAAATTGCAATGTGACATTAAAAGAGGCAATTCATGATTCAAAAGGTAAAGTGCAACGAAAGATGGTTTAACATTACGGGTTCCTAGCATAATGGCAATGTCATACGTCCATAAGTACAAGCAAAAGGCAACAATAGCACTGGTACAACATAAAAAAAAACTTTAACACACACTGCATCACCAAATGATAGAGGCACTAGCCCTACAATCCTAGCTAAATCTATGGCCATCATGCCATGTTGGACATCTAAAAGAACTTCTCGGAATCATCATTATCGTTTTCAACGTCCAACATCGCACTCATGCTCCTCGTCAGTGCTGTAGTCGACAGGGATAAGGTCCTCGGGGTCCACATCTTTCTAGGGACTACCCGACTGCTCCACTGCAGTTGTGCTAAACCCACCAGCCATAGTTGCGGCAGGTGGCCTCTTCGTCTCCTCCGAGGCCTCAAGGGCCAGCTGCTCCAACTGTTCTACTACTACGTCGACTTCCAATAGCGCCCGGTTGAGACTAATAGAGGTCTTCAAGCAACCAGGGTCAAAGTTGTTGGTCGCATTCTTCTTGAGATTCTGAGTCATTTACTCAATCCGGCCAAGGGTGGTCACCAGGATCATGGTCACTTTGGCCGCTTCGCTATCCATCTACAGGCTCGAAAGACATATGCACCTCTCTAAATTTCAATATGCCAAACATTGCATTACATGAACATTCCCTAAGCAAGCAACAGTACATACACCCCAATGCAAACTCGGGATTCAATCACTACCGGCTCACAATTCAATGTCCAAGATGAAAGTTTCAACTAAAAACCCTACGGATGCAACGAAAAATATTGCAATTGATGTTCATACCTCATGAATCTAGCCCAACCGAGCAAATCCCGTAGCAGATCTAGCCGCCACTACCGCCGCCAACCCCAAACGGCCATCGAAACCACACTCCATAGACGCACCAGCCACGTGGCCAGGTTTACCTCCGGCAAAGTGGTTTGGCCTTCGCCTTGACGCGTGATGAGGACGCTGACTCCTCTGCCTCAACGCCGGTGGGTGAAGACGGTCGCCGCAGCATGGTCACCGGACGGTCTCCCATGCTCACAGGCCTTCCACCTCCACCCACGCCTGACACCACACACCGTCACGCAGTCTCTCTGCGTCGCCTCCTTTCGAGCGGACGTGACAGAAAGTGGCTGCTGCCCTGCACATCAACGAGGGTGTGCAAGGGGAGAGAAATGTACGCTGCGGCTAGATTTTCTCTCTACTCCCCCTTCGCATCTCAAGTTGAGGATGAGGATGGGTCGGAGGCTGGCCGAAACGCTTCCCGACCCAATTTGTGCTATAGAAAGGAGAAGGGGCAAGGAAGCGTACCCCTTGGAGATGCCCTTATACACGTGCCAACCCTAAACTATGAAACCAGTTATTATGAATCTCGAAACCTTAAAACTATCACAAATAATCCCTTAGGGTCGGTTTTGTGCCGACTGGCACGTGGCGCATGACATGGCTATGACGTGGAATGGGGCCCATATGTAAGTCACTCTCATATCCTTTCTCCACTTTCTCCTCCCTTCTCTCTTCCCTCTCGTCTTTCCTATCATCTTGAGACATCCTTTCCCCTCTCTCTTCCCTCTCTCCTTCGTAATCATCTCAAGATATCCTTTCCCCTCTCTCTTCCCTCTCACCTCTGCTCTCATATGGAGATAGCGTCACTTCTACCCAATGGATAAACCAAGCTTGGTCCAAGGTAGATCTCGTCCTCCAGGGCCTCATCATTGCTGCCTCCTCAATGGGAACCTCGCCGTCGCCACCAGGAAACGTGGCTAGAGCCACTACTGCCGCCATCTTGTGTCCTCTACCAGCGAGGATCAAAACCCGAACGGGTCCCAAACAAATCCTCCCGGCCGGTTAATCTGTAAAAACCGTGAAACCGCAGAAACCGATTTAATTTGAATTTGAATCATCTGGGGCGGTCGAGCGGTTTACAAAACAGTTTTAACCGGTTTCCCGGGCGGTTTCACCGGTTTCCCGGCGGTTTTTGGCGAGAAATCAGTAAAAAAAACTGAAAATTGGAAAAATTGAAAAGATGCACGAAATAATTTTCAAAAAATATGGAAAAATCATATATGCCTAGGATATATGTCATGGTAATTTGTAAAAATGTAGAAAAAATTTTTTGGCATGACCTATGCTAAAAATTGATGTTTGGAACACATGTACATATGACATATTATACATACATATATTGCAATACAAATATTTAGACATTAGACATAGAAATATATGTAGAAAAACTGGTATGATTCATACATACATATATTGCAATACAAATATTTAGAAATTAGACAATGTTTCCATCAAACACATATATTATACATGAACACATCATATTTCCATCCAAATATTTATACCTTTTGAGCAATATGACCATTTGCATTTTGCATGACTCGGTGGAAAGCCTCGTAGCCGTACTAATTCCATCCCATTGTAGCTTGCCTATATTTAGTGAAGCGATGATGGTTAGTATAGTGTGCAAAGTGTTAGATAGAAAAGAAGTTTCAAACTTTCATTACATCACATGTTGTATTCTTTAGTTGACATCAAAATGTATCCCCGTTGTTCTGCCAGCTGGGCCTTAAATTCTTGCCACGTCAAGCCGGTGAAGATGCTCGATGCACTCCACTCATTCCAAAACATGGCAAATAACTCTCATAAACCCATTGTGCACGGAACTGTGGTGGAGCTACTGGTATTCCGTAATAGGAGGAGGGGTAGGACTCCTGTGTGGACGTACTTGAGCTGTCGTGATGAGGATCAACTGAAATGGAATGTCTTCTCTGCGCACCCGGACCTGTCCTTGTCACCCGCTGTGATGTAGGCATCCCATGGTCGGTATCCTGTGTGGCGTATCGAAACTGGCTCTCCCCTGTAAAGCGTATGGGAGATGGAGGCATCGAAGATTGTGCGCCAGCCTGTCCTCCCCTCCTGCGCCTGCGTCATCATCATCAACGCTACTCTGTGCAGAAGAGCTGTCATTTGACTCCATGTATGGTGGACTCCTATCATCATCTTTTGTGCTCTCGTCGCTATCCACGGGATCATCCCCTTTCTTCCCCTTGCCCTTTGACTTTTTGGGAGGACGACTCACTAGTTGCTTCCGTTGTTTTCTCTTTCCTATGTGCATGTCCCCCACATTTCTGTCAGCCCAATCCGCAACGTCAGCAGCCTTGCCCTTTCCTTTGAACTGTGATGTGTTCACGGTGTGCGTGACTAGTTGTGATGGGATTAGAGAGTCGGTATCACTGTTATCTTCATCAAGTTCTGGTGGTGCATTAGACCTGGCAAGCTCCATCCATTTTCTTATAGGGTTGTCATGATCAGCCAGACTTAGATGGACAAACCTGTCAATTGGATCCTGGTCGGGTTGTGTCCATCCCGGTTGTTATTGTGTCATTCTAAGCCTCAAATTGTAGTTCACGTATACAAGCTTGTGGAACTTCTTGTATGACAACCTGTTTCTGACTTTTGTGTGTATATCGGCAAATGTGCTCCAGTTTCATTCGCACCCACTGGATGACACCACTTGAGAGAGTAGGCGCCTAGCAATTATGGTGAGTGTGGGTGTGTCAGTGCCGAACATGCCCTACCAATGAGCTACAAGACGTAGGACGCATGTCAGATGATGGTTTATATATCACAAACTGGCCCAATATTACATATAGAAAGATTGTACATACCCGCAGAAGTTCTATCATCCCGTGCCATCTTGACAACTAACTGTGAAGAGAAAGGCCCAACCTTCTGGGCAAAGCTCTCGGCTTCGATGAGCGCTGTCGCCGTGGTATCCACGTCACACATCTTGTCTAGTGCGTCGCGGAGGTCGCCCGCCAAGTCCGGGGGCGTGCCAAACGTGTACGACACTAGAGAGCTCAAAACAGCAGCTACACAAAACAAAAGTGGCGTTAGTGTACATTAAAATCTGGTAATGTTACAATCATGTTGAAAGAATAACGCGGTTACCTATGGAGACATATGTGCCCTTGACTATGTCTGCCATCCTAGGGTCTATTACTTCCATCACCTTGTCATACCGACCCGTGTCAGGCCTAAACATGGAGGCATACTCCTGCCGCATAGTCTGATATTGCATTAAGACATACCCTAAAGTAGGCATCTTATCTTGATCAGCGAACCGCAGGAAGGCGTAAAGTGGCTCGACCTCCTTGCAAACATATGCCATGTTGTTCCACCAGTCAATACTACACAAACATTGGTGAGCGTACTCACCGTCTTCTGTCTTAACGAAAGCACTGCCCAAAAACTTAGTAGAAGCCATCCATTGCATGAACTGCTCTTTTCGCCTCAGGAAGCTATCAAGGAACATATAGTTTGTTCCAAACCTTGTAGCATTCCATTTAACGAGCTCCCTACCAATGGCATTTTTCATCATAGCATGCAACTTGTTAGAGTTTTGACATCCATCTGGAGATCTTTCTTGCACTTTTGATGACCTCCACGTGATCAGGCCATGATCCAATTTCCTTGAGCATAAGGTTAATGGTGTGCGCTACGCAAGGCTGCCATGCGATGCGTTCATGCTCCCTTATCAGCAAATGGCATGCTTTCTTGTAGTTCGAACCATTGTCGGTGACAATTTGCACCACGTTTTCTGGCCCAACGAAGTTAACAACTGATTTTATCTCCTAAAATTCATGTCATTTGCAACACATATGAAAAAGTCTGTGTGACAAATATTTCACAAAAATATGATAAAAAAAATCACCTTCAAAATGTAGTTAGCACTCTGCGTGTTTCCTGTGGCATCCACAGACTTGTGGAAAAAAATCCGTCCGTGACACCACAACAAGAAATTGATTATTGACATCCCCGTCGGACCCGTCCATGAGTCACACATTATGGTGACCCCATAGTCCAACCACTCCCGTCGCCACTTCTGAAGGTCCTTCTTTATCTCTATCTCATTTTGGTCAAGATACTTTCCATCAATTTCCCTACCAGTCGGAGGAGTAATGCCCTCACCTAAAAAAAACGATGCATAAGTATCCATAGTACTTAATCATGTAAGTATTCATTGAATGAAATTTGCTTAGCTAGCTTTTGAGTCTCCTTGATTGCAACTGTGAACCACGGGTTATCCGCCTTGATCCCAGGGATCCCAGAGACATGGTAAAACGTGGCCCACGCATTCCCCAACATTTCCTTGGCTGCTTTACCTGGTTTCAACCACGGCCCCTTATCAATCCTCGTTTGCACTGACCCAGACGCCTATGACAAGAGGTAGTCAGGGGAAGCACCGGTCTCCCTATGTGAAGTCGACCTCCTAAACATCCTCGACATTGGGTTTCCTCTCGAGGACTGCCGATGTGACGGTGCTGTCCCACTACCTCCCCCGTGCTCACACCTGTCACCAGCCTGCTCCCTGAAATCCCCCTCCAAGGCAGATTCCGCCATTGCACGACGGACCTGCTCCTCTTCATCAAGACCTGATGTGTATGTATCACACCAGTCCCCTTGCCCTCTCGCCACGTCTTCTCGTCTCATCTGCTCTTGCACCATCTCTCTTTTTCTTTCTTTAATCCTGTCGAGCTCCCATCGAAAAATCCTCACATTCGGGAGGCGAGTTGCGACTAGCAACATCCTTCCCCCGCCCCGCCAGATGATGCTTCAACCGCGTGGCACCCCCACCATTCTTCGTTTTACGACAATATTTGCATGTAAACCCCTTGCCAACTGCAGTCCCGTGATTCCACACCTCATCAACCGGTCAGTCCGACATCACTACCTAGCCCCTACATGAACCAAATGTGCATACACAGTACACACTATATACATCAAAGTGGTATATTCACATTAAAAATGAAGTAAACCGACGGTTTACCAGATTAGCCACGGCTATTTGCGGAAAAACCGCCGGCTTTGGCCACCAAGCCGCTCAGTTTGGGCGTGGCCGCAAGCGGTGGCGACGGCGAGGCGGCCCTCGGTTTCTCGCCGAAACCGCCCGGGAAGCCGGCCAAGCCGTGCGGCTAGCCACCTGGAACCGCCGGCTGTAGCGCTCGGCCTCGCCGTCAGCTTCTCGCCTCAAGCAATGACTACCGCTGAATCTCGACGGTTTTGCTATTTGACACAAGGCGGTAGCCGGATGGCAGATTTGGCGGCTATGGCGGCGCGGCGGTGGTGCGGCTGGGTGTGGGAAGACAGAAGAGAAGTGGAGGACAAAGGGGATCGGTGGAGGACCAAAAGCCTCTCTCAGGGGCTTTTTTGTAATTTCACAGGGACAGGGAAATTGGGCTGCATTTGCAGCCGAATTTTAGCCTGCAAAGCCCCTGGATCTAGCCCACTTAACCCATTATGGAAAATTCATTTTTTTCAACACAACAAAAGTTTCACACATCTTTGATTTGAATTTTGAGTATGAAAACGATGTAAATTTAAAATTTTGCTTTGTACAAATTGTTCTAAAAAAGTCCTAGTTTTTTTTACAATTTTTTCTGAAATTTTTCATATTTACAAATTCAAATTTGAATTTGCGAGTTGGGCCGGGCAAAAACTGGCGGTTTCCGAAGCCGGACCGCACCGGTTTGGCGGAAAACCGCCGGTTTTTTGCCAGTTTCCAGCGGGTTTGCGAACCCTGCTACCAAGTCCCATGCTTTCGTGCCCTCCGCAGAGCACCGCCTCTCTACAGCCCCCACGCCATACCACCACCACCACCGCCCCCCTCGCCCTCCCCACTCTATTGCCAGCCGATTCCATGATGCTACTGATAGCCACTGTCCGGGGCACATGTCTAAGGTGGAGCATTTCAGGCTAGGGAACGTGGCAAGGGTAACAACTTGTAGAGGCTAGGACGTGTGACCTAGGCGGTGGGGGCTAGGACGAGGGCGGCACTCAACTAGGGCAAGATCGACAATAAAGAGGGCGACGCTCGGGTAGGGCACACGTGGCTGGCGATGGATGGGACGTCTCTCGACTAAGGCGCGTGGTCAATGGGGGACTGGGACAGGACGGCGCTCGTCTGCCTCCGCTAGCGATCAGTGATGCTCCGGCGACACCTCGGTGTTGCTTCGATGAGTAACAAAAAAGGAGGTAGATGAAGAGGATACAGGTTGTAAGGCTTACATGTGGGCCCTGGTTGTCAGCAGTAGGGTGAGATGGAGGAGGCACCATGTCATCGATATCTCACAAGCCATGGTGGCAAAACCACCTCTTAAACCGTCTTAGGAGGTTATCCGCGTCGTTTTCAAGTTTTGCAGATTAGAATACCTGATTCCATAGTTCAGGGGGGTTATGTAGACAAAGCGTGATAGTTCAGGTGTAAAATAGACTTTTTCATAGATTATAAATGGAAGGAATGTAACCATATATTATAAGAGAATAGGCATATAAATACATATCTAATTTTCAGAATGTGCTACAGTAGTAAGCTAAATCAGGCTAGCCTGGTTCACCACTATAAACCGAGCTAAGGTGGCCCAATTCGCTACTAGACAAACCAAATCGGGGCGGGCTTGCCAGGTCACAACATCGACCCAAGCACGGTTCATTGGAATGAACCAAGTTGGCCTGGCCGTGAACAGTTTCGGCCCACCCTGGTTAGTCCGACCTATTTGGCCAGCTATACGTGTGGCGTGCACATGAAGTGTATGTGGGCTAGGGTGCTAAGATTGATTGGTTATAAAAATTGATTGGCTTTTAAGAAAAGAAGCTGGCTATTTTTCGTTTTCCTTCAAATGTTTTTTGATCTGAATTTATAATTATATCGAGCCAAAGCGAACGATTATCAAGGCAAACGTCTATAATATCCATACTTTCAATCCTAGTTTCAAATTTTGATCTTTTTTCTTTTTTATCTATATTTTTTAAAAATCGATATAGCGATTATCGAGCAATCTCTACTAGTAAAAAGTGTGTAGGGGTGAGTGTTAGGGGTGAAACCGGGTCGGATATTATCTCTCCCATATCCTACCTGTATTTTTCTTCTCAGATAGGAATATGGACTGCCTCGATTATGGAGTGCTATGTCATTCTACTCTTCGTCGAGCTATAACGACCCTTCGTCCGGCCAACAATCGACATCATCCCCACCGCATGTCTTCAAATTTTGAATTTGCACGTACTTGACCTTGCAGTTCCACTGGCGTGAATGAGTTTGTCGTGCTGGAGATGCTCGCTACGAGTGCGGTCATCATCTAGGCGGCTACGACATGGGGCGCCATGTGCATCTTGAGATGCTCTCGCAACTAGCATGACAGGGTGGTTCCCAAGGGTAATCCGACTTTATTGGTGCTCGTCGATGTGTGCTTGGAGGATCGGCCGTTGTACTCGTGTCGTGGGCTAATGCTCGACAACGAGAGGAACTTCATCCCCATGGCTGATATCATGTTCATGATCTATATATGCCATGCTAGTGAACATAATGAACATGTTCCTATGGCACATCATGGATTGTGGTCATTCATTGAGCTTCATTTTAGGCCAACACACACGGAGAAAGGAGCGTATGGAAAGGATACGAGGTACATTGTCGGTGTCATTAAGCACATCATCAATTTCTCCATGAGTGGCAAAGTCCGCGTTGTGCTGAAGATAGACTCGTCAGATAAACTTCTTTCTAGTGTTCTATGCTTTCATTATGAAACATGCTTTTACAAAGGCGTGCTTTCATAGCAAGACACGAGCATACTACTAGTTCTCAGTAATCGATATTGCAAACCTGATCTCTCATGTGTGACCGTGGCCGGTGGTGGCGCGTGAATAGAGGGAGTGGGACGATCTGCGAAAGGTTGAAAGGAGCTAAGGTTTATAAGATCCTGCGAAGACAGAAGATATTGGATGAGCATCCAATTGTAAACTTTCAACTAGTGGATGGCGAGCTTGTTCATTGCTCCATTGAACTAAATACAGGATAGTCCTCACCTCAACGATGTATGAAATAATCCAAAATAAAAATAACGACCGACTGGACCAGGTTAAAAAAAAACTAAGATAAAGTATGCATTGAGGGAAAGTATTGAGAATTAGCCATACATATTTCATAATATTCTATTAAAAGTTTGGAATTTTTCATAAGATACATATTATATAAAAAGGTACTAGAAGAATGTTTTATATCAAAGTATGAAAAGATCTGGAAGCTAATTTATCACGAAGTATTATCTTACATAGATAAGTAAAGAATAATCTAGGTATTAGATAATAAGAAGATAATTTATCACGAAGTAATATCTTTCATAGATAAGTAAAGGATAATCTAGTAATTAGATGATCAGGCAGAGAAATCTAGATTTAAGATATTTTTATATAGATGATTCTAGATTTAAGTTATATGATTTGGATTTTGCCGCATGGTAACAACACAATAACATTGTAATAATGTAAATAGAGACATTTTCCTTTTATATTATTGAAGCTTCTCTTGTAACCATTTTGCCCACTAGAGCTCATTTGTAAGTTCATGATGATGTAAATTAAAGAGTTTCATGTTGCATCATGGTAAAAATAAGAAGGTAGGGAACAAATAGTATGCTAGTTATTAGAAATTGAGATCTTTTAAAAAACTATATCTTCAAAAAATGGCTTTAAAGGGCATATAGTATATCGCTGGTACAAAAAATAAATTTTATGTTGTAAATTATAATTTAAGCTGAAAAGAACAAGTTATGATTACAATGGAAATAAAGTAATATTGAGGTTAGCAAGTTAAGTATTTTAAGTTTTCTTAGCACTACTACAGAATTGGGCATCACAACCGGTCCATCAGAAGCGGTTTGGTGCGTAACCCGCTGTAATCTTCGTACTAGAACCGGTTCGTGGGCAACAGGCGGAGAGGGCTTCGAAGCGGTTTGAAACAAGAACCGCGTGTAAAGTCTCACCTCTACAACCGGTTTGTGTCCCAAACCGGTTGTGGAGTTCGAACCGGTTTGAGACACAAACCGGTTGTAAAACAAGCTCTAGAAGCGGTTTGTCTCTCAAACCGGTTGTAGAACCATCCCGCATAACGATTTAAAACATCTTCTTCCTCCCGAGAAGCACTGTGAACGGAAGTGTTAAGGAAGGGCCGAGGTCTTGTTCAAGGGGAGGTCTTGCCCAATTTTTCAATTGAGGTGATTTAGTCGCAAATTAAGTGGTTCAAGGTTAGTAACGCCATGTTAACATCCTTCTCACCTAAGTATTGTTGTTTTTTTGCATTGGATGTGGAGAAATGTTGATTTGTTCTTTGTTGAAAAGTGTGTATTTGTTTGCTAGCTAGCTTCACCGGTGAAAAGTTTCTTTGCTTGTTTGCTAGCTACCTAACTTGTTCTTGAGCTAGCTTGATCATCTAATTTTAGGGAGTTGATCTCAAAATGAAGTTGTTTGCTTTAGGATCCAAAATTTAACGATAAATTTTCTAGCTAGCTTGATCACCCTCATTTTAGGAACTAATTATTGGAGTATGAAATAAATATGGCAAAAATTAGAAGGAAAAAAAATAAAAAAGGTAGAAAGGGAAAAATAATTAGTTAGATTTAGTTAAAAATTATAAAAGGATTAAAAAATAATTAAAAATGTAACAATTAGTTATTTATTTGTGCAATAAATGTGAAGGGTAAAAAATTTTAGTTAGGTTTAGTTAAAAATGTATAAAGATAAAAAAATTACAAAGGTAGAAAGGGAAAAATAAATAGGTTCAAAATTGTAGAAGGAGAAGAAATAATTTTAAAAATGTAACAATTAGTTAGTTTTAGTTCAATAAATGTAGAAGGACAAAAAGAATTAGTGTAGGTGGATTTTTTGTTGCGACAAAAAAATATTGTCTTTAATTATAGACGAAGAAGAACAAAAAGTAATTAGAAAGGTAGATCTCGGTGCTTGTGAGCTTTATATTTTGAAATGTAACTAAATTTTTTAATAAAATATAACTTGGTGTAGATGAAGCCGCAATGGATGTACAATGCGGACCGTCGCTCTAGAGAGTTCATTGATGGCGCGGGGTTTTACGGATGCCGTTGCCTTCTTGCTGCTGCAGTGACTACATATGTTGTCCGTGTGTAGACCGCAGAATGAGAAGGAGCACTCCCACCGATGGCGGGTTATGAACCATTTGATCATGAGAGGATTCATGCCAAACTATACTGTTGGACCAACCATGGCGAAGTTGAGGGATTAGCGGGTAGATGATGAAGACGACGAGGAAGAAGAAGAGGATTGAGCAGTATCCCGCACGCCGAGCAATACTGTTACGTGGAAGATACACTCGGAGAGTTTGGTGATGATGAGTTGGACCAGATCTTTGCGTGGCGGAGAGGAGACTACACAGATGAAAGACAATTCGACAAGTTCCAACAGCATGTTAGAGGACCACAGACTCCTTTGTACCCAAAGCGTAGGCGGGGCCACAAAAAGTCTGCGCACCCTGCTGGAACTAATGCAATGGAAGGCCACGAATGGTGTCTCGGATAAGGGATTCGATGAGTTGTTATCACTCATAAAGAAGTTGCTTAGGAAGATAACACTCTGCTGAATCTACATATGAAGCCAAGCAAGTCGTATGTCCTTTGGGATTAGAAGTATAGAAGATACACGCATGTCCTAACGATTGTATCTGTACGCAATAAGTACGAGGATTTTGATGTTTGTCCGGTGTGCAAAGAATCGCGTTACAAGATGAAGCGTGGCGACCTGTGAAATAGATGGGGAGCGTATGAAGAAGAGACCTCCGCTAAGGTGGTGTGGTATTTCCTGTCATCCCCGATTGAAGCGTCGTTTGCTAACAAAGCGCATGCCCGTGATGATGCGTTGGCACAAAGAAGAGCGTAAGGACGACGGGATGCTTAGACATCCGTGATGGCTCCGGTGGAGGAAAGTCGATCGAACATACCCGCACTTTGCGAGATGAGGCGAGAAACATAAGGTTTGGGTTGAGTACGGATGGTATGAATCCGTTCGGCGAGTTGAGCAAGAGCCATAGCACTTGGCCTGTTACACTATGTATCTATAACATTCCTCCTTGGTTGTGCATGAAGCGGAAGTACATATTGATGCCGTTGTTGATCCAAGGGCCCAAGCAACCGGGAACGACATCGATGTCTATCTGAAACCATTGATTGAAGATCTCGTAACCTTGTGGGAAGATGGTGTACGGGTATGGGATGAGCACAAAAGACAATATTTCACCCTCGTGCATTGTTGTTTGTTACCATCAATGACCGGCGCGCTTGGTAACTGTCCGCCTAACTATAAAGGATATAGAGCTGCGTGCAAATGCTTAGATGAAACGGACAGCATGTACCTCAAAAACTCTCGGAAGGTTGTGTACATGGGCCACCGTAGGTTTCTTCTTACAAGGCATCCGTTGCGGAAGAGAGGAGGAATTTCAACGGAAACCGGACCTTCGTGCTAAGCCCGAGCATCGAAGTGGGCGCGTGTGTTTGCTATGGTCAAGGATCCGAAAGTAGTTTTTGGAAAGGGTCCCGGGAGAAAATCTATACCGAATGAGGAAGGTCAAGCACCCATGTGGAAGAAGAAGTCAATATTTTGGGACTTGCCTTATTGGGAAGTTTTGGAGGTCCGTCACTCACTTGACTTCATGCACATCACGAAGAATGTTTGCGTTAACTCGTTAGGATACTTAGATATGTACGGCAAATTGAAAGATACACCGCAAGGTCGGAGGGATCTAAAACATTTGGGCGAGGAACGATCTACATCCGAAAAAGACAGCAAAGGACAACATTATCTACATCCTGCGAGCTACACTCTAAGCAAAGAAGAAAAAAAAGCATGATAGAGTGCTTGAGCAGTGTGAAGGTCCTTCCGGATACTCCTCGAATGTAAAGAGACTCATAAACATGAAAGAGAATAAAATCGTCCACCGAAATCCCATGACTGTCTTGTGTTGATGACACAGTTGCTCCCAAATGGTCGTGAGAGGTATTTTGCCCGAGTGGGTCCGGGGACAATCACAAAGTCGTGTTCCTTTTTCAATGCGGTTTCGCAAAAGGTTATTGATCCGGATAAACTAAGTAAGCTACTGAGGATGACGTGGTACAAAGTGTGGTTAGCCTTGAGATGATCTTTCCTCCTGCATTCTTTGATATTATGGTTCATCTCAATTGTTCACATTGTCAAGGAGATAGGTATTCTCGGACCGTGTTTCTACACAACATGTTTCCTTCGAGAGGTACATGAGTGTCCTAAAGAGGTATGTCCGTAACCGATCTCGTCAGGAAGGATGCATAGCCGAGGGTATGGCACGAGAGGAGGTGATTGAGTTACGTGTGGATTACATTAATGATCTAAATCCGATTGGTGTCCCTATATCACGCCATGAGGGAGGCTCGGGGAAAGGGACACTAGGTCGGAAAGCACTTGCATACAAAGATCTTCTTACTTTTAAACAAGCACATTTCACGTTCGAAACAATCTCATTGTAGTGGCCCTTATGTCCTTCAAAGACAAGAGTATTCTATGCCGCGAATTCCTGTGAAGGTCGAGGATTGATAACACCGAGGCACATGGATTCATTCGGCACTTGGTTACAAAACTACATCCTTTCGAAAGGGTCGACAATGAGCAGTTGTAACGCTGGCTCGGGGACCATCTAGTGAAATCGTGACATTCAAAGTGCGAGATAAATGGTTACACATTTTACACGAAATCGAGTGATAAGATGAGCACGAACGAGCAATGGCGTCCGTATAGACGCCGCGGACAACACCGCAAGGTGGACACATATTATGGTTTCATAGAAGAGATATGGGAGCTTGACTATGGACCTTTGAAGGTCCTCTATTCAAGTGCCAATGGGTTAAACCGAGTTCAAGCGGCGTGAAGATCGACAAATATGGCATGACAACCGTAGACCTCACACAAGTAGGCTATAGGCGCGAACCATTCGTTCTCGCCAATGATGTCAGACAAGTCTTCTACGTAATGGACATGTCAACCAAACCTAAGAAGCAGAAGGATAAGCCAAAGCGACACGTGGTACTTCAAGGCAAACGAAGGATTGTTGGAGTTGAGGACGTCACAGACGAGGAAGAGTATAGTCAGTTCGACGAGCTCCCTCCTTTTGCGGTGGATTTCGACATAAGTGTCCTGAATGACACAGATGTCGATGCTCCGTATATACGCCATGATCATAACGAAGGCACACTTGTAAAGACAAAGTATGTTACTAGTTAAGATGTGCTCTGTATGAAACTTGTATATTTGAAGCATATATATAGAAATTAAGCCCGAAATTTTATACATTATAATGAAATATGAAACACAAGCATGAAATTTTAAACATTTTAAAAAATATGAAACACAATTCTTGAAATTTTAAACATTTTAAAAAATATGAAACACAATTCTTGAAATTTTAAACATTTTTAAAAATATGAAACACAATTCTTGAAATTTTAAACATTTTTACAAAAATATGAAACACAATTCTTGAAATTTTAAACATTTTTAAAAAATATGAAACTCAATTATGAAATTTTAAACATTTTTAAAAATATGAAACACAATTCTTGAAATTTTAAACATTTGTAAAAAATATGAAACACAAGTCTTGAAAATTTAAACATTATCTTGAAATATGAAAGCAATCTTGAAATTTTAAACATCTCAATAGTCATTAAATAAAAAGGAGAAAAGCCCTCTAGAACCAGGTTAAGTAATACAAACCCCTCATAGAAGTAACCTCTACAAGCGGTTTGTATTCTAACCCCTATAGAAGGAATCTACAAGCGGTTAAAATACTGAACCCCTTGTAGAAGGCGACCAAACAGAGCGCAGAAGACATTCTCCACCCTCTACAAGCGGTTCAGAATATCTGAACCCCTTGTAGAAGGCAACCTCTACAAGCGGTTAAATACTGAACCCCTTGTGAAGGCCACCAAACAGGGCAGCAGGACAATCCGGATAGCCTTTACAAGCGGTTAGTATACGAACCCCTTAGAAGTGACCTCTACAAAGGGTTGGGACTACAAACCGCTTGTAGAGGGCCCTTACAAGGGGTTCGTTTCTTAACCGCTTCTAGAGGGTCTATCCTATATATTTCAGCTCGTCTTCCTCGCTTACATCTCCCCAAAATTTTTCTAAGTCCCGAGCCGCCCATGTTGCTGCCTGCTCTGTCGCTCCGCCAGATCTCCGCCGAGCCCCGCGCGCGCCGACGCCTCCACCGTCTTGGCGCCCTCGTCGCCGCATCTCTCCGTCGAGATCCCACGTCGCTCGCCGGCTCTTCACCGCCGTGCGCGCGCTCTCGTCGACGCGCCTCGCCACCGCCGTGCGCGCGCCGGCGTCGTCGCCTCACCGTCGGACCTCCACCGCGCCGTCGACCTCTCTCGACAAGGCCCCGCGCCCCAATCCCCTAGAGGACCTAGGTTGCCCACGCCACGACGACTCTGCCTCTGTTTCATGTGTGCACACAGGGTGTTCGATGAATCGTCCCAACGGGAAACTGAGAGAGATAGGGAGAGATAGGGAGGGAGCTAGAGAGAGAGAGAGCTAGGGAGAGATAGGGAGGGAGCTAGAGAGAGAGAGCTAGGGAGAGATAGGGAGGGAGCTAGAGAGAGAGCTAGAGAGATAGGGAGGGAGCTAGAGAGAGAGAGAGCTAGGGAGAGATAGGGAGGGAGCTAGAGAGAGAGAGCTAGAGAGATAGGGAGGGAGCTAGAGAGAGAGAGCTAGGGAGAGATAGGGAGGGAGCTAGAGAGAGAGAGAGCTAGGGAGAGATAGGGAGGGAGCTAAAGAGAGAGAGCTAGAGAGAGATAGGGAGGGAGCTAGAGAGAGAGAGAGCTAGGGAGAGATAGGGAGGGAGCTAGGGAGAGATGGGGAGGGAGCTAGAGAGAGAGCTAGAGAGAGATAGGGAGGGAGCTAGAGAGAGATAGGGAGAGACCTAGAGAGAGAGGGAGAGATAGAGAGGGAGCTAGAGAGAGAGAGCTAGAGAGAGATAGGGAGAGAGCTAGAGAGAGCTAGGGAGAGATAGGGAGGAGCTAGAGAGAGATAGGGAGAGACCTAGAGAGAGAGGGAGAGATAGAGAGGGAGCTAGAGAGAGATAGGGAGCACTTTGGACCATACATATAGATTCGTTTGAGAAGCACTTCTATAATATCATATTTTATGCCGTTTATCCAAAAAGTACAAATATAATTAGTGATCAAAGTTGTATTTCAAAAACCGTGTCAATAGACATCACGTAAGTTTTAAGAACCGCAGTAGTATCTCACAACGAAAAAACCATCAAATTTCACACGAATACGGCATGGCTTGGATGAGAGATTAGTGGCCCGATCCGCAAAGTTGCGATCAGTTCATCTCGCACAAGTTGCGATCAGTTCATCTGTCTATGCTTTCTTTTTATCATGTGCACAAGTTGCGATCGGTTCTTAACATTGTTTCGCAATTATGATATATAGATGGAGCAACCAGCAATGCCAACGATATTTTCGATGAGAATCGGTTCATCCTCGACTCAATCGCAGAGGGTAGCATCGAGAATACGATGAAAGTGACGCTAACGCCGCGCTGATGAAATTTGTGAACCAAGGCGACGGTAATGCTACTACCTTGTGTTCGGTGATGCCGTGGACCTTTGGGGCAGCGAGGTAATGCCACAATAATGCCCTGGTACACGCCGCCTTTCGAGCAATCTAAACACACTCATATTTTTTCGTAATTTAAGCAGGTACATCGAGCAACCAATCGAGCGAGGACCTAACAAGAAGCCGTCGGCAAAGCATGTATTTACCGATGTTAATTCCGACGGGATGCCGATTGCCCTCTTTCAAAGAATTGGGCCATTCAACAACGCTTGTGGTTTCCATGTAAGGACCACGTCCCAATTAGCATCCAGAATGGGTGAAGTCCCTCAAGCTACCAAGGAGCTATCAGGATGATATTAAGGACAATTTCAAATTCCTGAAGGGTTCAAGACAAAGTAAAGAAATACACTTTGAAAAAGATGGCAATCAGATTTCGGTCTTGGAAGACTTCTCTAAATGCCAAGTATGTGCGAGAAAGGTGAAAGGCCCGACTTCAATCTATTTCCTAAGTCGGCCGATCACCGAAGCGTTTGAGGAATACAATTTGTCACTCAAGGCCAAGCCGCGAGCCAAAAGAACAAGATAAATGCACGAAGAAGAAGTACCACCACCATCTCGGCACCGGTGGTTACATCAAGGCTATACCGAAATGGGAGAAGCGGGAGGAAGAATTATTGGCCAAGGATGCACCACTGCCATCGCTGATCGAATTTCGCTGCGAAATTGGTTCATGGCTCACGGGGGCCCTTGCAGATGATGGCGGCTTGGTGATGGCACCGGAGTGCAGGATGTTGGGCAAAGGATTGTACAAGCCGCTCAACGATCTCGGTCAGTTCCTTAGTGACAGATAGGGAGAATGACGGTGACACATGCCCTCCAAAACCCGGAGCACCGGGACGGACAAGAGGTATTGGTTCGTCGACGCCATGGAAGCACGGATTCGGAAAGGATTCCCAAACGCATGAGAGCCGAGCAAGAAGCAAAACCAGAGAGCTATACAAATCTGACCAATTGGAAAGGGAGCTAAGAGCTACCTGTGCTAGCATCGGCGACATAGTTGCTCAACAAGTGCAGATAGCCCTCAAGAAGCTTCAGGAACAGTCCGAGCAATCGCCAGATGCCATGATCGGCCGCAGCCTCCGTGGCGGAGCAATTGTGTCGCCCACCGCGGCACTGATGGGGATGACCTCGGCCATTTTCCGATGGGCGACATCAAGGTTCGCGCCCGGTGTGAGCTACATGTCCAGCGCGAAACCTCTCCATAAAGGTGGCTTACGGCATGGCGTTCCCAAGAGAGCCGGGCCGACATTTCATTGCAACGAGATACCCCGGTTACTCGAAAGTCACCGTGGAGGAGGTGTTAAGCGGATTTGAAGATCTTATGCTCGATATTGCTTTGGAGGCGATGAGGTGGCCAAGCTTGGACAGCCCTCCACGGTATCATCCTCTGGCTAAAGCGGTACATCATGTTTGCAGATGGCGTGGAGGTGTCATCTCCACCGCGAGACATCGAGCAATTGGAGCCTAGTGGAGGAAGCTCGCCTCCTCACAACGACAAACCATGCCTCCTCCAATGCCACCTCCACGCAATGCCTCGCCGCCAATACTGAGTACTCTGCTCCACCACCGCTCCACGCAGAAGCCCAACTCCACCAAAGACCTCCAACAAAAACAAACCCCCAAGGAAAAGCACGCCTCCACCATCTCCTCCCATGAAAGAAGCTTCAAATAAGAAGGAGCCATCCTCCTCCTCGAAGGGCACCCACCGATCAACAAGGTCAAAGGAACCTTCAAAAAGGGCATATGATATGACGGACGAGGAGACAAGCAAAGTTGTTCTTTGCAGGTTGTTGCACACTTCGCACCTAAGGTGCCAGCGCCGAAGCAAGCAATTGACCGAAAAGCTTCAAAACACTTCGCGACATCCCATGCAGCGCCACTGCCTACGACGTCAGACCACGACCGGACAATAGTAAAGGCTACACAGAAGTCTAAACGGGCTAAGGCAGAGGCAGCAAAGAAGAAGAAAGAGCAAGAACAGCTTGAACAATTCATGAAAGAGGCAAACCTCGGTTCTGCAGCTGAAGCTCTTGGATTAACAGATGATATCCCAATGGCAGAAGTGAGATGGCAATATAAGTTGGGCCGGGAGTTGGTTAACCCTAAAACCATAAAGGATTTACCAACCAAGATGCGGCAATTTCATGAATGGTACATGGTAGAGTCCGCTCAAGAAAGAAATATGTTCCCCCTCCGTATCACAAACGAACATTTCTATCGCGAGGACAACCAAATATGGCTAGAATTCAAGACTTCTACCGGTTTACCATCGGGGCCATTGTCAACGTGTCTCTCATGAGTCAGCCGGTGTCTGTAAGTGTCGGGCTAATAAGTTTACCATGTGCTTCCTCGCACGTAAAGTTGCAACTCTAATAGTTTTTCCATTTCTATGTAGAATGGAGATACAACGATTGAGAAGGCGGGTGACTTCAACATCGCCTTCATAGACCCAGAGATTGTCAACGAGGTGTCATCGGATCTGACCCAAAGGTTGTTGACGAGTACATTCTCGATGCACTCTTAGCACAAAGACTACAAACCATACATACTTTTGCCCTTCAACTTCGAAAGTACGATATATCCGCTCCTCACAACCTCTCATTCCTAGCTTTTTAAAGCATACATAATATGACTAATTACATATATATGTTGAATATATTAATAGGTTTCACTGGGTCCTTCTTGTTATCATGCTTGATAATAGCAAGATCATTGTTCAAGACTCAAAAGGAAACCACAGAAAAATATCAATATATCATTGACGCTAAATCGGTATGGTATATATTATTTTATAAGATGGTTTCCTTATTCTATTGAAATGCCTAGCTATTTAATTAATTCAAACTCTAATAATTACTATTCATGTATTAACGCATCACAGGGCATTCGCAAAGTTCCGAAAGAAGCATAAAGGAGCTTTCAAGAACGAATTCACAAATCCAATTAAGCACTCGATGCGTAATAAAGCATACTAATTAATTCATATTCTTTATTGATAGTTTTTCATCTCAATAGTTGTATTCTTTTTAAATTTCATCATAGGTTATACAACAAACTACTGGAAACAACTTATGTGGCTATTATGTGTGCCACTACATGCAAAATCTTTGCCACGGTGATGTGCCCAAAATAGACGACGAGGTGCGTGTATGTCAAAAATACCAAAGTAATGATGCATCGAAATTAATGATGCATCTCAATTTCTTAGTACTTACAATTTACGTGTTCATAGATTTATTTATTTCCTATTTTGGCGGCCTTACCTCGATGTGCAAGGTGTGATCCCGCCTCGTAGGGTTGCGACAATTCAAGAACAACTTATCGGCTTCATTGTCGGCGAGATTATATCAACCAAAGGCGAGTTCCACACAAAGGATGGAGAGATTGTCCTTCTCTAGGACAGGTGAAATATCGGAATCATCGAAGGCCACACATAGCGATGCAGCAACAAATGACCTCAAGATTCACCCTTGTACTCTTGAAATGTATAAACATTGCTTTGATCGATGCATGTGCTCCTTATTTCATGTATGTACATATTTTTAATTCATTCAGTATTATTGTGTAAATGAACTTAATTGTGGTTGTGTGAATGATCGAGTACACATCATATTATATTTTTAATTGTGAAAAAATATTGTAGTTGTATTTAATTTTATTGTCAAACTTCATATTGAAAACCCCCTCGTAACATATTCTATATTGAATATAATTTACGCTCGGCCTCTCCACAAGCGGTTGGTAACTCCAACCGCCAGGAGAGGCCACACGTGGCGCTCTCCCTTGTCGCCTCTGAGGCTCCACAAGCGGTTCGTATGTCCAACCGCTTGTGGAGAGGCACACGTGGCGAGGATGCGCCTCGAGGCTCTCCACAAGCGGTTCGTAAGTCCAACCGCCAGGAGATGGCACACGCGGCTCCTCGCTGGCCGAGAGGTCTCCAAGCGGTCGTAATGTCTGAACCGCTTGTAGAGAGCACCCATGTGGCGCCTCCACCACTGCCAGGAGCGTTCGAACCGCTTGTGGTGTCGCATCACAACCGGTTGGGGAACCATGAGTGTTACCCGGAGGGTATCACTCATGTTGCCTACCACCGGTTCCAAAACCGGTTCTAAAACCTGTTTCGAACCGGTTGTAGTAGCCGGTTCCCTAGTAGTGTAGCCTCCTAATTATTAGGTTTACCTAGACTCCCGAAAATTTTTGTGTCCGCCATTGATGCTAGTCATGCATAATCAATATGAAACTTGAGCTCCATACTAAAGAGCAGTAAGAAAAGAATCCAAGGTAAGAGTAAAGTCGCAGCAGCATGCTTGGCTTATAGAGAGAGTGAAGCTGTGGAGCCAATGGCTTGTACCCCGCTGTGACCTTGAGGAGAGTCGGACCCTATTAGGCGGCACACGGTGCGATGCGAGAGCGACGTGAGAAGGGGAAGCGAAGGGGTGGAATCGAATGATACTGCGGTCGTCGTCACTGGAGGGGAGGCAGAGACGGAGGAGCGCCATGGAATCGAAGCCCATCGGGGTGAGGTGGTTCTGGTGGAGACTGGAAAGATTGACGACGACAACCTTAGCTCAGAGAGAAAGGAGGCAACGACGTACGACTGCTGATAATAGGCTGTAATCTGCAAATAGAATCGACGAGAATGTAACAAAGACTGGCCCAGTCCCAAATACGATATTCAAGCCTCATGTAGTTATGATAAGAGAAAATTGATTACAATTTGCCCTACAACACATTGCTCTTGATTATATACCCAAAGTCGAGAACACAATTGATTATATGCCCCCATTTTAAGTTTTTGTCCAAAGTTTTTCATATAAACCATAAGAAATTACCTTCTTACCTCCCTCCACTATTTAGTATGGTCTCAAGATATTACTATGTTTTCTTTAATAATCCTAGCTTCGATTATACATAGGTGTTTGATAAAAAAAGATAACCCTATTCTATAACTATGTTATGATTCAAACTAGTTTTTTTAGAGTTGTTACAACTCTAGCTAGTATTCACCTAATTCGACAAGCTGGCCCCTTCCTTGATGTTGATGATAACACTGATCAGTTGATATTGAGTTAGACTAAACTGGGGTTTAATAAGTGCACATTTTAAAATTTCAACAGACCCTACGTGTTTCTTGTCAATTTGGTGTGGCGGCAATGGAGGGAGAAGATCTTTTCTCATGGTTTGCATAAGAAACTTTAGACAAAAAAACTCAAAATAGGGTATATAATTAATTGTGCTATCAACTTTAGGGCATATAATAAAGAACAATGTGTCGAAGGGTAAACTGTTAACTGGACCTCAACTTTGAAGTATGTAATCACTCTTCTCTTATGATAATACCGAAGATTTCACCATAAATTTAGATTTGGAACCGCATAGTAAGCAAATAGCAGCATATACTTCCATCGAATGACAAGAGATAAACTTCCAGCAAATGACAGGAAAACTGGCCGGTGATCAACGGTCGTTGCCACTATGTTGAACAAAATATCATCTTTATACTATTCAAATAAAGGCAAAAAGGAAAAATTACGAAACCAATGCCATTGGACACACCGCAAATGCCCTGCAGCATAGGGATAACAGAGGAATGTTTGTGATCGACCTCCTCGGTGGCTCCTATGCCATAGGGCGTTTGCGGTGAGCCAAACATGGTTGGCTTTGTAATTTTTCCTTCGTACTCTCTATATTATAAGAATTTAGAACAATCCCTCTTTAAATAGCTTGAAGCTACTATTTTTATCTCCAAAGTGTACAACAACTAATGGATTCCAAAATTTAGGAGATATTCTTTAGAGTTGATCTGATTGATTGTCTTATTAACTGATAAACTTCAAAAGCGCTAGTTGTCCCACTTCGTTTCTTTTTTTAGAGTTCTAACACGCCCCTTCGAGAAAAGAAAGGGGGTGCTTATCTCCATTTTCAAAATACAAACCTCTGATTTTTTAACTTGTTTTTCATCTTGAATATGTGTCTCAAAACTTTAAAAATAAGGCAAACAAATTGGACCCGACTATCGATGCTATCTCGAAAAGCCCTCGAAATTTAGAAGATAAGTAAATAAAATCTTTACATTTTATTTGCTTAAACTTATCTACCTATTTGTTTATCTCCAGTTTCGAAAATGCAAATGCATTGGTGTTTTGAGCCTATTCTTTTTGTTTATTAGTGTCTTACAGCGTACACAAAAATAATAGCTTACAAGGGCAACCACCATTGATCTTCGGTGTCCTGCTGCCAATTTCTCTGCAAACAAGCAAATGATCATCAATTAGTGATAATTTGTATCATGTAGCAGCTAGGAGCAAAAACGAACATAGAACTTATGCGAATGCAATGACTATTTCATCTTGGTTCATGCGATGCAATGGGGATCTGAAAGCTGAGGTGGATGGGGGCGTTGACAATGACATGCTGCTTGCACCCATGATCCAGCATAGTGAGGAGTGTAGGTTTGACCGTCGGTGGGTTCATCCATGTCACGATGATGCATCTCCTTTTATGTTTCGCTCCAGGGGAGTGTTTTTTTCAGTGTTTGCGTTTGCTTATAAGTTGAAAATTTATTATTTTTGTACAAGTCAAACGTTTTGACGTTTGGTAGCCAATTTTTGTAGGTCTTACTATTTCTTCTCAAAGCTCTCACAACCATTTTTTCTATAATTTTTTGATCCCTCGGATGTCCTTATCAAGGAGCTACAAATTTCTAACTTATAAGCAAACGCAACAGCAACCCTAGACTGTCTGGTTGCATCGCCATGTTCCGTACGTTTTGGAGTGCTGGAATATAAGATTTTTTTTAGAGAATGCCAGCGACATTATTAATCTATTATCGTTTGCTACGGATAGCTAGATGGTATGTCATATAAGTACGGAAAAATATCTCACATGACATTGTAGAGCCGTCTAGTGTCTTACATGTCATTACTTAGATATTTATCTCTTCTATATCATTGCAATTGCTTGATTATTACCCTATGTGCCGTTGGTAAAAACTTTTTTTGTTTGAGCTATGCAAATATTCTTCCAAAAGCACAGAATTATTAAGTATGCAACAATCTGAATACATAATTTTTGTAGTATTTTTATGATAAATAGAGAATGTAATTTGTCCCATCACTTGTCATTTGCCAATGCAATTTTCTGAGCAACCCTCAATTTATTGATATGTCCAACAAGAACCCTGAGCTTGCCTCAGCATGTGGTCTGCATCCCTAGTTAGTAGCAATCCATGTCTACATTGCTCTGATTCCAGGATGAATACAAGAGTATCTTCAGCAGAGTCTCTAAAATATAATCTTCTTTACATTTAGAATCTTTTGTCTTTCAGCAGAGTCTCTATCTTAGCCTCTGAATTTAGAGTTTCTCTCTTCCAGCATCTAAATTTGGAGGTTCTCTATATCAATCTCTATAGCTTCTCTGGATAGAGGTTCTGTTGGAGAAGATGAAAATATAGAGAACGAATAGTAATTTAAAGGAGGTATATAGAGACCCGATTTTAGAGCATCCGCTGAAGATGCTCTAAGGCATGCTTTATGCTGCTATGCGGGGGAGACATGTTGAAGCTGCCGGGCGGAGCAACGCTGCATCCAAGGAGGTGCGAGGGAGGCAGTGAGGCCCTTGGAATTGGGTTGAGGTTGAGGTTGAGGAGGTTCATTGTGAGCATGATGGCAAGGAGGTAGGTCGACACAAGTTAGGACATCTCCAGCAAAGAATTTAAATTTCTTCTCTATAACACTATTTCTTAACAACTTTATTCATTCTCTAAAATTCTTTCACACTTTATACTATACTCTAAAAGATTCTTTCCCTTTAGCAAAGGCTCTATCCCTAAAAAGTCAAATAAACAATATTTTGTAGCTCCTACTGGAGATGCGCGTAGGCAATGGTAGCGACGGTAACGAGGAAGCAGACATGGAGCGAGTAGGTTTTGCCGCAGGATGTTGATGAAGTTGCCGGACAGAGGAGGGTTGTATACTTATGTACACAAGAAGGTGCAAGGGAGGCAGCCAGGTGCCAGGAATTGGGCTAACAGATTGAATCGGGATTAGAAAAAGTCAATGAACTTTTCTACACCAACACTTTAAAGGAAAAATGGCCAAGTGTCCTTCTAAGTTCTAACTGAATAATCAGATGCAAAATATATTATCACCTTAGTATATCATCTTCGTGTATATTTTTATTAAACCAAACGAGATTTGCTGAAGGAAAAGGTGCGTCATAGTACAGTGCTATGGGCTATTGGTGGTAGCAAACTATTAACTAGCACTCACGGGAGTGGAGCAGGGAAATCAAATCACATTTGTACGGTAGAAAACAGAAACAGGAAATAATAATCTGCGCGGAAGAAATCCATTTCTGATCTCACAGCGACATGACAGCAGTGCATGCGCGCGCCGGTGCTAACTGCTGAGAGAGATTTCTCGCTCCTATCATTCGCTCGCTCGCTCACTGGCATCGGCCTTGGCCTTGCTGCAACCACTCTGCACTCTCTCCATAGACACATACAGTGAGTGACCTGACCTCACCTGCTGTCCTGCTGACCCCCTCCTCCTTCCCCTTCCCCTTCCCCTCCACCTGCTGGGCAGCTCAGCAGGAGGCGGCGCGGCATTGCCATGGCCGATCCGTACGGCGATGCCAAGTCGCTCAAGCAGCCGCAGATCGGCGGCCGCCCCAAGCTCAAGCCCGCCCTCGAGGTCGAGGACTTCATCAACCTCCTGCACGGCTCCGATCCCGTCCGCGTCGAGCTCACCCGCCTCGAGAACGAGCTCCAATGTCAGTCCACCTGCTCCGATCTGATCTAGATCTACCTGCTCCTCCGTCAAAAATTGCATCTTTCGCCTCCTCACCGCCGCCCTCCGCTCTGCCTGCAGATAAGGAGAAGGAGCTGGGCGACGCGCAGGCGGAGATCAGGGCCCTGCGCCTCTCCGAGCGAGCGCGCGAGAAGGCCGTCGAGGATGTCAGTAAAGCCAATACCACCAGCTTCTCTACCTTCATTCATTTTACTACATCTACACTGCCACTGCCACCGTCCTGCTTGCTCTTCTGCTCTCAGTCCCACGCCTTTACTGCTAGCGCCACCAGATTTTTTCAAATACACCCCAGTAGCTAGCTGTTCTCCAAGCTTTCATGCTCCCTAGATGATTCCATTATGTTCAGTGACTTTCTAGATTTCTTTCTTTCTTTGTGTGTGCAAAATGACATCTTTTATTTGTTGAAATTTTCTACTACAGCTTAGGAAAGCCCCATCAAATCTTTCTAATCGATCTGGTTTATGATTTAGCTAATCGAATAATTCCCAGTCCTAGGAAAAAATGCAGTTTTATGAACCGTCCAAAATGACCTGATTCAGCTTGTGCTGTCTTGTCTTTGTCAACCTTTAACCATTTGTTCTTCTGATCGTACCCATTACGCAGCATCCGATTTCAACCTAAATGGCCAGCCTTAATTAATCTGGGATAATTGTTTGGAATTAGATTTGAACGAAGTGCCCTATATCATCACGGTTGTCGTTATACTTAAATATGTTCACTTTCACTCATCGTTAAAATTTTATCGATTCATACCTCTATTAACTAACACTGTAAGATAATTTCTGTATTTTTGAGACGATCTTGACTTTTCCTTCTGCATCAATGTAAGCTTACGGAAGAATTGGCAAAGGTGGATGGGAAGCTGAAGCTTACAGAGTCTCTCTTGGAAAGCAAAGTAACAGAGTACCCCTTCTCTTTCCTTTTTTGCAGCTCGCTGTTTTACCTTGAGAACAGATAGTGATAATATGCAAGATTGCAGAACCTTGAAGCGAAGAAGATCAATGATGAAAAGAAAGCCGCGCTTGCTGCCCAATTTGCTGCAGAGGCTACGCTACGAAGGGTTCATGCAGCACAAAAAGATGATGACATGCCTCCTATTGAGGCCATTCTTGCACCACTGGAAGCTGAGCTGAAACTAGCTCGTCAAGAGGTACTTGATCCAAGCATAAAGCTGTATTGTATTTTTTTTAAGTCATGATCGGTGTGCTTCATGCATCTGGACCTGTATGAGATGTTTCGTTTGCAGGTATCCTAGTAACTTTTAAGCAAATTGAGTTCTTATTCTCAAAGAATCCTCGCTTTGCAAACAAGTTGCAATCTTTCTCAGATACTGTTAGCTTTTATATGGCACCACCTATTTATTTTCTCTTCTCTTTCTTGATAGTTTACTTGTAATAATGCAACACCTACTAGTTTCCTCGTGTGATTTCATATATTGCTAATACACAAATTTGTAAAATGTATCTTAGTACATGATCTGCTAATTGTAGAGGTCCATATGCTGTATTTTATCATTGATAATTATGTGCAGTTTTCAATTTTAACATTCATTGTTGGCTATTTATTCATGTCGATTGAGTGGCAAGCTCCTGACAAAAAACTAAGGTTTTGGTTTTTCTTACGCAGATAGCAAAATTACAAGATGACAACAGGGCATTAGACCGCCTTACAAAGTCTAAGGAAGCAGCTCTTCTGGAAGCAGAAAGGACAGTTCAGATAGCATTAGCGAAAGCTTCCTTGGTGGATGATTTGCAAAACAAAAACCAAGAATTGATGAAACAGATTGAGATATGTCAGGTATAACTCTAAGACACCGAAAATATCCATTTATATCAATTTAACAATTTGCATGGTACAATTAGCTACAGTACATGAATTTTCTCTTTGGACTCTAGGAAGAGAACAAAATATTGGATCGAATGCACCGCCAAAAGGTTGCTGAGGTTGAAAAGCTTACTCAGACTGTCAGAGAGCTAGAGGAAGCTGTTCTTGCTGGTGGTGCAGCTGCAAATGCTGTGAGAGACTACCAGAGGAAAGTTCAGGAGATGAATGTAATGCATGATGACCTGGACTGGTATTTGTGTATGTCATCATGTTCTGGTGTATCTGAAAGCATAGTAATTAATATCAATTTACATGTATGCTGTTCTCAGGAGGAAATGAAAACTCTTGATCGTGAGCTATCTCGTGCAAAGGTTTCAGCAAATAGGGTTGCAGTTGTGGTGGCAAATGAGTGGAAAGATGGTAATGATAAAGTAATGCCTGTTAAACAATGGCTTGAAGAACGAAGGATTCTGCAAGTAAGTCATGAAGACCTCCTATATTCTAATTTTACTCTGGTGCTTAGTTGTGTTGGATGGGTTACATGGGTACCTGGACACCGCCCAATGGAAGTGTAGGCTTTTCACCAGGCCCCCCTTTCAGTGCAGTAAACTATGGATCCTTTTGTTAATTTGGTGAGGCTTGTCCTTTTGCAGGGAGAAATGCAGCAACTCCGCGATAAACTTGCTATTGCAGAAAGGGCTGCAAGATCAGAAGCTCAGCTGAAAGTATGCTTTTAACTCTTGGTTTCTATCAACAGAAATGGGAGCACCACTTTGTACTTGAAAAATAGTAGTGTGCTTTTGCTTTTCATGTTTCTCATATGTCGTGTACTTCTATCTTCCTAGCAGTTAGGTCTTTCCGCTGTCTCCTCATTGTGATCTGTATAAAATATTGCAGGATAAGTTACAGCTACGGCTTAAAGTACTTGAGGAAGGATTGAGAATGTCTACATCCAGAACCAACGTAAATGCGGCACGCCGCCAATCTATTGGTGGTGCTGAGAGTCTGTCTAAGACCAATGGCTTTTTATCAAAACGTCCATCATTCCAGATGAGATCCTCAGTATCTACCACCACCACAACTCTAGTCAACCATGCCAAAGGGGCATCAAAGTCGTTTGATGGAGGCTGTAGATCACTTGACCGTTACAAGGGCCTTGTAAATGGGATTGGTATGAATGTGTCTACAGATTCAAGTGAAGATAAGGAGTCAAACAACTCTGATGAGAAGCCTAATGAATTTTCTTCTGTTGAGTCGGAGGACACGGTGTCAGGTGTGCTGTATGATATGCTGCAAAAGGAGGTCATATCTTTAAGGAAGGCATGCCATGAAAAGGATCAAAGCCTGAAAGACAAGGACGATGCAATTGAGGTAACTTTAAGTCAGAACTAGCCAACTAGGACTGTACAATTACAATTCAGTACTTGCTTTGCCGTTTTTCGAGAAAAAAAACTTGCCTCCTTTTTACGAATGGCTTGATATACAGATGCTGGCAAAGAAAGTAGATACTTTGACGAAGGCGATGGAATCGGAGGCCAAGAAAATGAGGCGGGAGATAGCTGCCATGGAAAAGGAGTTGACCACTATGCGATTGGAGAAAGAGCAGGATGGCAAGTTGAAAAGGTTCAGTAGTTCAAGTGGTTCTGCCAGCAGTTCACAGCTGCCACCTGGCAGGTACATTTTAGGGGCAGCTTTCTGCTTATTGAGATTACTAATTTTGAAATGCACTTTATTATGTTATCTAAATTATGCAACTCAGGACATTACCTCGGAGTGGTTCGGCACGCAATATGTGATGCAAAAAGAGAAATCTGCAACCCCGTATGAAGCATACAAAGACTTGAATATTGGGTTAGGAACTGTGACAAGGGAATCCACTGATCGAATGATCAGAGAAGATAGTATTGGGAGAGGGGAAAATGGCGAGCCTACATCTTCTTGTGGGAATGAAAACTCTCTAACCAGCTGGCGAGCTAGTGGAAGGGGGCGCCGATCTGCGCTGCTGCAAGTGATTTTTATAAGATTTCGTAGTGTTTGTTTTGCGATGGTTGTTGCTGCCTGGTGTTGTATAGGTTTGGTGAGCCCTTTGCATTTTCCTTTTTCTATATATAATCTACGGAAGAGTTTCCCAGTTTCTCTGATGTTTTATATGTGCTGGCGAACTTGTTGTGAATAACTTGGCGATAGTGTAATTGCGGATGAGCAAGCGGTTATGTAATTTGTGAAATTAAGTTGAGTGCTATCTCTCGGATATATGTGTCTAGCTTCTTCGTGAATTAACATGAAGAAATTTTTTTTTGTTGAGTGATGCAAAGAGTTAAATTTTAGTTGTTCTTCCATTTATAATTGTAAAATCTCAAACTATTTAAAAGTCTCTTATGAGGATGTCACACTTCATTAAAATTACCACCATCCTATAAAATCCTTCTTTGTTGTACCTGATTATCCACCATATGCCATCCTATATAGGCACTTGTTTTAATTTCGTTTCCATCCACCTATCTTTTTGAATTCACACATCTTCCTCCATATTTCCTAATTCCGTGAATAGGTGTTTGGTTTGGTTTTTCGAGTTCTTTCTTATCACGAAGCATGGACACCGAGAGCCTGTTCTTTTGGACTGATGTGCTCATGCTTATGTGCTTATCAGCAAATGAGCACATGGATAGGCCACGCGACACTAGCTGATCAGCACATACGGCATGTCTCCCATTTTCCACGCCCTAGCCTGACGCTTTTCCCTCGTCCCCTCGCTTTCCCCGCAACACCACAACAAACAACGGCTAAATCTGACCGCCTCTGTTGTTCGGTCCCTCTCTCCACATTGCCCTTCTTCCTCCATCGTCCTGCTTCTCCATTCGGCCAACACTAGCACCTATTACTCCCCCAACCGGTTAGGAGACGGCGGCGGAGACAGCTCACAATAGGGGAGTAGCAGAGAGCAGCTCGGGGTCCTATGGCTTCGACGAGGTAGGGACAAATCCGGCCGATCTGGAGGCTGTGAGCTCTGATGCGCCCCCTGCAACCTATACTAGACCATCGTGTGTCTCCTCCAAGCAAATCATCGTCCTCCTCGACCAGCCCCTGTCGTCCCGCTCTTCACCCACGCTCCTCCCCTAGCACGAATGCTCGGTGTCGTGCAACATCACCGTCCGAAGACTTCCATTCACTCTAGCGCCCTGGTGTGAGGGGATGGAATAACCCGGGGACTCCACTCTAGTCGGCTCTATCGGCGCGCAGCCATCCAGTAAGGTTAGTCTCAACTACCTCAGCCCTCCCACCTATAAGGAACTGGATGCCCAAGAGGGGGGTTAATTAGGCTTTTCAAAATTTTACTCTCTATTCAAATTTACACTTGTGTTCAAACCTTTAAACAAATGCGGAAGTTAGAGATAAATTATTGAACACAAGTAATATGTTAATGTGATTGCAATCCTAGAGTGAGGTGAACCAAATACAACTAGACAATCAAAATATACAAGTGAGCACAATGTAAATGATATGAGGGCTAAGCACTTGCTCAAAGATATTGCAATGAATATAAGAGCACAAGAGGCAAACCTCAAATGACATGAAGACTTTTTTCCGTGGTGCTCGGAGGCTTGTTAGTCTCACCTAATCCACGTTGAGGCTTGGTCCTAGCAAGGACCGGTTCCCTCTCCAAGCCAATCGCCTCTTCTCTACTAGTGGTTGCTAGTTCTTCCCCTCCGAAGGTGGCAAGCACCAATGCCACTCACACGGTTTGCCCCGAGCCTTCTCACACTTTGCTTGAGAAGGTCATCGGCGCACAATATCTCCCACACCGTCTAGGTGCCGGCAAGCACCAATAGTAACAAATCCAAAGCCGCTTGATCGCACCGGATCAAGCTCAAGAGTGATGCATATAAGACTCAATTGGTCACTCACTCCTCTCACTAGGGTTTTACCAAATTCATCCAATATGATGCTCTCTCTCTATTTCCACCTCTCACACTTTGGGACACACCCAAAATCACTCCTCAAAACTCCCCAAGATTCTCCCAAGCTCAACCAAGCTCGAAAACCTCAACAGGGACCTACACAACCCCTTAAATAGCATAGATCCTGGAAACTAACCGTTGGGATTCAAAATCCCGCACAGACTAGCTGTTGTAGGCTTGACCGGACTCAGTCCGGTGATAGAGACAACCCTAGGGTCCGATGGCAAATGGACATAGTCCGCTGCCCCGTCCCCACGCACGCTTGCTACTAGAGTCCACCGGACTCAGTCTGGTGCCCATTGAGCACCAGGAGTCCGGTGGCCAGCGGACTCAGTCCGTTGTGCCCTAGTCCTCCGTGCACTCTACTGTGTCCTATCGGACTCAGTCCGGTGGACACCAGCAGCGCTGCCCAAGGGCCACAACTCTCCACAGACCATCCGGCCCCCTGGTCGGACTGTTCACCTAAAGCTACCAACTTTCTGGATTCCGTGGTTCGTCCGGCCTCCCTGGCCCAGACTGTCTGTCCTAGATTGCCCGCCTAACACTAAGAACTCTCTATTACCTAGAGATCGTCAAGCCCAATGAAACCCACTAAGTCCAGAGACCTCCTAGAACCTCACTCGCTCACTCGGACAACCACAAGTACAAACACCTCACGGACACCTTTGACACTCTTGCTACACGCCTACGACACCCCGACACCTCACTAGGTTCAACTAGGGTTTAGAAGTAAAGGTGCATCACCCGAGAGCTAGAAACCGATCCAGATTCCTTTTAATAGTACGGCAACTATCCTGCAAACCTAGTCTTTCAACCAACCACCAAGACTGATAAGATACTAGAAAATATCCTCAATCCTATACTAGCCATACCTTGGCCTTGAGCACCATCTTGAAGTTTGATGTTCTCCATCAACCACTTCACTATGCACTTACACTTGATATGATGTCTTTGTCTTGCCAACTTTGACTCGACCCCAAATCTTGATAATTTCTCCTTCCCACCAACTTCAACTCGATCAATCTCCTTGACGATCATCCGTCTCATTGGTCTCAACCTCATCATCAACCTTTGACGATCCTCTCGTCTTGTTGACTTTTAATTGACCATTATCCATTGATTCCTTCTCTTTTACTTAACGACCTTCTCCTAGTTGCGACTGCGCCCTTGCTTCATCAACCTTGACTTAATCCCAAAGCTTGATGACTTTACGGTCCTATTGACCTCAACTCGATCATCCTCTCTGACGATCGTCCCGTCCTATTAGTCTCAACCTTGTCATCAACTCTTGGCAATTCTCTCGTCTTGTTGATCTCAACTTGGTCATCTCATCACACCTCTTTGTCATACTTATTTATAGCAAGGTAAAGTTTAACTCTAGGTAGAATAAAAAGGCAAGTGAGCAATGCACATATTGAGCTCAAAAGAATATTTATGTACAAATAAGTACGACATGAAACAATGTGCATAATTATAATCAATATTTTACTTAGAGCTCACTATGCACTTGTATAAGAGGAACGTAATAATAAATATGGAAGGGATACCGAGATTGCATACCTCATCTTGTACTATCCATCCACATTTCATATGTGAGGCTAAAGGGAATAAATTATTAAATTATCAGTCTCAACAAAATAGACACTAATATGCATACCTTGCATGGACGAATGGATCGTTTAGTTGACCTTAATGATTTCTCTATAGAAATATGTGACTAGAGAAAACTTGTTAATAAATACATTAGTCTCATAAAAAGATTATCATATATGAAGGAATATTATGAGTCAAGTACTAAATTAAGTATTCAATAGATCTACAATGTAAAATATGCTTTTCATACCTCCACATGGATCATTCACCAATGACCTAAATATGAGACTAAAGGAGGAATATCAATGAAGAATATTAGTCTCAACTAGGATGATTAGATGTATGTCTTTAATGGTGAACAATCCTTCTACCAAAAGGACTAAGACAACACATATTAGTCTCAAAGGAGGTTAATGACTAAATCATGTTTATTTGTCATTAATCACTAAAATCACACAAGGGCTACTTTGAACTTACACCACCACTGTCGATCCATTCTGTTCTACGATGCTGGTACGTGGCCATGATGCATCCTCAGGCAAAATTTTGCTTTGCGGCTGTGCCGGTGTTTTTGTAATGCAACGAACCCCTAGCCCCTTACCTTTGTTTTGAACGGCATTACACACGTAGAGGTCCATCCGTCCAAAATCCACAGCGACCGTGTTCACCCCAGACGTCCACAGAGCTTGGATTGAAGCATGCCTGCTCAAAGTGAACAAGGGAAACCGTCAGTCATCCTACCTCAACCCAACAGCGCTTGCAAACATCAAAAATTACATCAAGTTGAAATGTGGCGTTGAGTTGAAAGAGAAGCAGTTATAGAACCACTGGACACACATGAAAACTGATTGGAACAATTGGAACACCCCAAGGAATTCCACGGGCGTCGGGTATGATGTAGCGACAGGTTGTATCATCGCCGATGACATGTGGTGGATCGAAATGAACCAGGTGCATTGATTTGTAATTCTGAACAATGTTATTGCCTATTAATCTTGCAACCCCTATTCTATTGTTCGTTTCCTACTGCAGAAATATGTCAGGGGCAAGAAGTTCGAGTTGTGCCCGCTAGAGTATGTCGACGAACTAGACATCATCTTTCGTGGCCTTGACACCTCTAGGGGTAGTGAGACTGCCACGTGATGTGGATGGAAGGGGAGGTGCCCTTGTTGAGGAGGTCCCGGTCCATGTCTCTAGGGATGACAATGCAGCAGCTGAGATGACCTCTCCACTCGCGCACATGCAGCGGTACAGCCAAGACTCTGAAGGTCCATCACGCCAGGCCTCCAAGAGGTCCCGCTCCTTCGGCCGCATGTCATTTGAGGATGCCATACAAATGGTGTCTGCCACAAACACCATCAACCGACGAACTACTATCAAGGACGATGTCAATGAGATGAATGCTCTGTTGGATGGGCTTGAGGCCATGAGGATGGAGCAGCATGACCCTGACTACATCCATGCATCGCTGCTTCTCGCCGACCCTTTCTACCACAGCATTTTTAGGAAACTGAGGACCCTGGAAAGCAAGCTGGCATGGATTAGGAAGACTTGGGTGTCATGCAAGCATGGAGTAGCCAGACCATCCTTTTAGTGCAACGTAGCACTGTTTCAGTTTTTCGTTATGTTGTTGTATGTTGTGCAGAACTATGGTTGCATTATGTGTTTTCCCTGTCATTTCATAAACTGAGCCGAACCACTGTATGATGTTGTCAGTATTTCATGATTGTCTTGTCTAATAAAATTTTTTATTGTTCTGTGTGCCATATAATTGTCCCTTCAGTCATTCATCCGTTATGTGAATGTTATTTTTTATTGAACTAGTGCACTACTGTATGCATGTCATAATGATCCCACGGTTGTCATTCCTACGTCGACTTATGTGCTGAAGTAGCGGGTGAAGCTATTGGGATCAAAACAAGTTAGCATGACTAAACTGACTATCTTTCCAAAATAAATTACATATGGCTAGCGTAGCAATATTTTGATGTAGAAGGACAATACTAGCTCTGTCTACCTGAACCTTGCCCATATGTTGATCATTGTGAATATTTCATTCTAGTAGGAATTTGTTTCCTCTATCTAGAACATTGTCAATATTTCATTAAAGTAGGAATTTATTACCTCTGCATACTACCTGTGCCTATTTGTATGTGGTAACCATGTCATGTCTTTCCTTTGTCTTTCAGAATTTCGACATGCGTTGATGGCTACGCAATCCATTAAGACAAGAAGTCATTCGCGCACCACCAAACCCCCTTGCCAGGCCTACTGCTCGTCGACACTCCGTCGATGACAGTAGCCTGGTTAGCAAAGAAGATCAAGTTGTGCAAGATGTGCTAATGGCATATTGGCTCATGGATTATATGAAGCCAACCTGAATGCTGCCGATGGAGGTTCCGCTACCTAGTAGCTGATGGGTGCGCTCAATCCTCAACGAACGAGTCGTCTGCTACGATATGTTTTGCATGCAACCAGAGCATTTCATAGAGCTACATGACCTTCTCATTGCGTGCTACTAGATAACTGCAGGGCACGACATATGCACCCAAGAAGCTCTAGCCATGTACTTGTGGATTGTTAGCAGGAATAAGTCCAATCGGCAAAGCCACGTTAGGTCAGTGGTAAGCAAGTACTTTCAGCATGTGGTCCATGTTGTTTAGAATTTGGGAGTCCATATCTTGCATTCTCAAGAACAATCATATCACACCGTGCACCTAAAGATGCAGCATAGACCGTTTAGTCCACATTTCAACGATTGCATTGGTGCGATTGATGGCACATATGTCCAGCTTACGTTTCGGACACGTGACCACTTGACATTTGTGAATCACCACCATTACACAAGTTTCAATGTTTTGGTCGCAGTTGATTTTAACCAAAGATTTGTGTTTGTGTATGGCAAGAGACCCAAAGGCACGTAGGATGCACGGATCTTGAGAGAGGCAAGGCATGATCGAAGGGCTTGGTTTCCACATCCACCACTAGATGATTATTTCCTAAACCGTGTCAGTTCCATATATATTTTCCTATTGTGATGTGAAATGCTAACCTTGCCATGTCTACGGTGCATGGAAATTTTGCCTAGTTAACTCAGCCTTTGCAAACGAGGAAGGATAGTTGGCCCCGTATCATGGGTTGACATACCATCTGCCTAACTTCCGCCAGAGGGGGGGCTATGGGAATGCTGGGGTACTTCAACTATGTGCATGTGAAGGGTCGCAATATCGTCAAGCGAACTTTCATGGTGTGGAAGAGCAAATATTGCATTAATCGAGACATTACAAGCTTCGACTTTGTCACATAGAGTCAAATTGTGGTGGGTAGCATGGCCTTGCACAATTTCCTTGTTGAATGTCATGACAATTACTACTTGAGAGGCACCTCTATTGGATCATGTGGATATTTTGGGGTGGATAGGAGATGAAAGAAATGGATAGCCAAGGACACGAGGCATGTGAGGATGACCACGATGACATGGGCATGAGACGCGACACCATGGCAGTTGCCATGTGGTCCTCAAGGCCAAGAAGGACACGAAGGTGAGCAATACATGTTTCGTTCCAACCATGTTGTATGTGTTTGTACATTTTAGTAGAGCCTATGGGATAGATATGTGTGACGTTTCCTAGCTATGTAGTAGTAGTTTGGCTTGAAATGTGGGTGCCATGTCCTTCTTTATGATGTGCCTTCTTCTTTGTATGTACCATTAATTTGCACTGTCGTAAATATTTGCTATTATATGGGACTGTAAGCTAATTTGCCAAAAGGGATAGTAAGCTAATTTGGTTAGTTTGATTATAGTTATATCCTAAGGACTATGGTTGTTGCATGTGTCATGCCCGATGAAGTGTCATATGTAGTGTGTTGTCTATTGCAATATGTTTATGCGTTTTTGCTCTTTATTAGGCAACTGAAAAATAAATACTGTCAGTCGATTTTGTACCCATTGATTTGTGCGTGTTGAGATTGGTGCGCGACGCCCAGCCGCGCAGGATGTGAATCATGCCCTAAGGAAGCAAAGGGCAAAACGAGGTTTTCCCATACCACTGTATGTCAGGGAGAGAGATTAATTTGTATTTCTTCGAAGACCGCGCATATTCCTGTTTCCATCGGTGAGTAAAGTAGACTAATTATTAATTTGTACATCGATGATCTGCAAGCTCGGCGAACCTCACCAGCGTGTGCATGGCTATCTTGTCGACGCGAGGTTGACGACATCATCATTTTTTTGACTGCATTGACTTCCTTGTCTTCATCCACATCGTCGTCGTGACTCATGACTACATGGTAAAGATCCAGAAATCTAGTACCGACTTCATACTCGTTGAACTGATTTTATCTTGGTGTGTCCTTTGTTTAGGCAGCACTGTATATAGACTCACGACCGCATTGAGTCTATATAGTACATTAATTTGTTATTGTTTTCTAATTCATGTAGAGACAATTTTTAGTTTTGCTAATACTAAACCAATTTGACTTTTTTGTCAGTATAAGTTATCTGTTAGTCATACATTAATTTGTTATTGTTTTCTAATTCATGTAGAGACAATTTTTAGTTTTGCTAATACTAAACCAATTTGACTTTTTTGTCAGTATAAGTTATCTGTTAGTCATTATTAACCACTTTGTGGGCCATCAGACCAATTTTTGTCACGTAAAATTGCACATTAGTTAGCCTAAAATTGCCTATGAACTAAGGTGCAATTTTGGTACAACTATACTGCAACTTTTAGTTCACCTAAAATTGCACATTAATAAGCCTAAAATTGCACTATGAATTAGGGTGAAATTTTAAGATAACTATACTGCAACTTTTAGCTTCATTTATATTTATATTTTATAACAATTCACTAAACCTTTTGCAACACACATCTTTTGTTTTTTGTATTTTGTGTTGTATTTATTTTTGCATCTTGATGTGGAAATGAAGATAGTTTGTATGCCTACATGACTAAAAATGGTTCAAATATCAAACGGTTCGGATATCATGTTGATTGATCATTTCAATCGATTGATTAATAGAAAGTCCCGTTCTTTTTTGTTCATCTCTTGTTGGATGTCATGAACCCAGATCGTTTTTGGCATCATCAATTTCAATTTGGGTTAATTCTGTTCTATTGTGCTTGTTGTATCAGGTAGTGGGCTCCTTTTAATTTTTTCAGCCCAAGGTAAACTTTTTTTTTTGACCCGGCTACCCTTTTTTTGTTGGAAGGGCAGTGAAGAACCGCATGTTCCAGCGTTGCCTAGGCGGTGGGATCCTACGGTGGGATAATCGGCTGAAACATGAGTGTTTTTTAGTCAGTTGAGACATAGTCAGTCCCATGTTTATGTGCCATATGAGCAAAACAACATTTCTTATAAGCAAATTAGTAACTTTGTTTGTCATCAGCAAATCTCTACTACTTAAAAGTGGCTTGTGGTAAGTGATGATAAGTGGTGGTCTATTTTTATTGGACCATTCTACCCTTTGTCCTTGCATTAATTACACATATACTCAGCCCCACTACCTCCCTCGTCTATTCAAAATTTAAAATCACCGTCGGTGGAGAGGCAATATTTTGAAATCATTCTTGAAATGGGTATTTACTTCGTTTTGATCCAATATTTTAAAAATGTAAAAATGTAATAAAAACCATGTAAGTCAAGAAAATTGTCTAAAACAAGAAGACGATATTTAATTAGTTAAAAAATATAATACTTCATAACTAGCGAAATTACTAGGCAGTTAACATTGTATATGATGGATTCTAATTTTTTTACTATTTATGTTTTCGTAGCAACGCACGGCCATTCAGCTAGTGAGAAAATAAGTGAAAAGAATAGCTCCTGAGTATATATATACTTTTTAACAAAAAGTCTAGATAGGATGGCAGCTTACAAAGGCAAGGAAAACGAAAACTATCTTAAGTATTAGTAATGTAAATCGAGGGAAAAAAAAGAGAGCCATGCATGCATGAAATTAGAAGGCGGTACAAATAATACAATGTGGGAGTGAGAGTGAGAGGCTGGGGGAAGTGGAGGGCGACGAGCGCGGGGCTCCGCATGTGAAGGCATAGCTGTATGGCCACTGGCGCAGTGGCGCTGCATTATTAATAGGAAGGCAACCCAGGCCGTCGTCCTCCTCCATCGAGCGAGAGGCTGAATCGATCGAGAGAGGCTAGCGAAGCAATCGTAGCAATGGCAGACGCGGAGGACATCCAGCCGCTGGTGTGCGACAACGGGACGGGGATGGTGAAGGCGGGGTTCGCCGGCGACGACGCGCCGCGGGCGGTGTTCCCGAGCATCGTGGGGCGGCCGCGGCACACGGGGGTGATGGTGGGGATGGGGCAGAAGGACGCGTACGTGGGGGACGAGGCGCAGTCGAAGCGCGGCATCCTGACGCTCAAGTATCCCATCGAGCACGGCATCGTCAGCAACTGGGACGACATGGAGAAGATCTGGCACCACACCTTCTACAACGAGCTCCGCGTCGCCCCCGAGGAGCACCCCGTCCTCCTCACCGAGGCCCCCCTCAACCCCAAGGCCAACCGCGAGAAGATGACCCAGATCATGTTCGAGACCTTCAACACCCCCGCCATGTACGTCGCCATCCAGGCCGTCCTCTCCCTCTACGCCAGCGGCCGCACCACCGGTACGAGGGTTCCGATATATAACGACGCTTTCTTGTCTATGCATGCATGCATGCGTTCACGTACCCACTGTACTGTATCTGTATACATGTAGGCATCGTGCTCGACTCCGGCGACGGCGTGAGCCACACCGTGCCCATCTACGAGGGGTACGCGCTGCCGCACGCCATCCTGCGCCTGGACCTGGCCGGCCGTGACCTCACCGACTACCTGATGAAGATCCTCACGGAGCGCGGCTACTCCTTCACCACCACGGCGGAGCGGGAGATCGTGAGGGACATGAAGGAGAAGCTGTCCTACATCGCGCTCGACTACGACCAGGAGATGGAGACAGCCAAGACCAGCTCCTCCGTGGAGAAGAGCTACGAGCTGCCCGACGGGCAGGTCATCACCATCGGCGGCGAGCGGTTCCGGTGCCCGGAGGTGCTGTTCCAGCCGTCCTTCATCGGGATGGAGGCCGCCGGGATCCATGAGACCACCTACAACTCCATCATGAAGTGCGACGTGGACATCAGGAAGGACCTGTACGGCAACATCGTCCTCAGCGGCGGCACCACCATGTTCCCGGGCATCGCCGACAGGATGAGCAAGGAGATCACCGCGCTGGCGCCCAGCAGCATGAAGATCAAGGTGGTGGCGCCGCCGGAGAGGAAGTACAGCGTCTGGATCGGAGGCTCCATCCTCGCCTCCCTCAGCACCTTCCAGCAGATGTGGATCGCCAAGGCCGAGTACGACGAGTCCGGCCCGTCCATTGTGCACCGGAAATGCTTCTGATCGTCCAACCAACAGTTCCATCGTTCACCACATCGCATCGCGGGCACAAGGATCCATTCATTCCATATTAATTAATTGGAGGCGCGCTATAATTTTTTTTCTTTCTCACCTGGTTAATTTCCATTTCGATCTTCATTAATTAGCATGCATGATGCATGGGTTAACTATACATATATACATATATGTTTTTCTTATTTCTTTCCTTTTTATTTTGGTTCTCCCATATGGTGACTGTAATCCCACTCGATCGTGATTCTGCTCTGAAATATGATTGGAGTGATGAATAGCATATCTCTACTATTAAAAATTGTCTTATAGTGAGTGATGAAGTCTATAACTAATCCTGATCATCGTTTTTAATCCAGCGGTGATCCTCGCTTTTAATCCAACGGTGCAACATTGTAAGGATACAATCCTTTTATTTATTTCGCTTTCTTATTTTAGTGTGTTGTATGTTTAGAAGCTTTTAATTAGCAATAATACTTTCTATTGATTCGTTTTTCTTTGCTGCCTTACTGCATTTATATTTCTTTAAGACGACTGCATTTATATTCTACAAATGTTTCAATGGTCTCCAAGGAAAAAATAATTGAAGCAAAGGGTATATCAAGCTAACACAGCCGAGCATGGAAGTGTAACTAAATTCTTGAGTAATAAAAATTGTCAAATTTAACGGTATATAGACATGACACTACATGCTCCAATGCATAAGCCATATACACTAATCACAACATAATTGAACATCAATAATGTTTTTTAATTTGTAGTAAAGCATGCACACTCGGTTAGTATACTATATTTGTGAGGACTCGCTTCTGTGTTAATTTAGCAATTACATGATGATCCAAACCAGAAGTAAAAGTAATTGTTGATGTCGCGCGTTCTAGCTCAAGTTTTTTTGAGCGGGGGATCATCCATTTTCAAGTTGTAGCTAGCATGGAAGGGACCGAAGTGGTTTGAATGGATTGAAAAACTGTTCGGCTAGCCGCGGTTTTCGATCGGGCACTGTTTGACATAAACCAGCCACTTCGGTTAGCCACTCAGTTTTCTTGGTTTGTCCCTCGGTTTTCTCCGTCAACTACAGTTTTCGTGGTTAGTCAGTGAACCGCTGGGCATCATTTTTTAGGGCCCAAATGGTTGGGTAACCTACTTCGAACTGTTTGGAGACAAATTATTTAAAGAATATGACCAATGGCAGTGGGGCAGCAATAAAGAGGAAAAGAAACTATTACGAAGTTGTAGCCACTGGGCACACTGCAAAGGCTCTACGACAAACCAGGGATGGAAATGGATCCGATAGCTTGCATCTGATCCGGCCAGATTTGGATGAGATTTTTTCCTAGCTATTTACATATATAGATTCAAATATTTCTTATACGGATCCAAATTTCGTATCACAATATACGGTCAGATCTGAATATAAATATTAAAATCCAATAAGACACTTGTTCGGATGTTGGGATGTTAGCCCACCATCCTTAGGATCAACCCAAAGGCCAAAACAATTCAACACATAAAAGGCAAAGCAGAAGACAAACCTACCCAACTGATGGTTGACCAACTCGTCCAGACCCCAGCGTCGTCGTCCAAAGCATTTAGGCCCACAAAGCATGAAGTCAGTTGAAGACCAAGGTTTATTGTTTAGAAATGATTTAGGACGTTGAGATGCATCATTTTAGCACTAGGTTATTGATTTCTTTGTTGATTGTACCATATAGGGGTTCAAGGCATGATCTTGATTAAAGCTTGTGTTGGGTAACGATCGTGATGCATTTAAGTCCAAAAAACCCTTAGAAGCCTCTTAGGTTTGGTGAGGAAGTCAAATTTTAATTGGATTGCCAATTGGAGGCTCGGATCAATGGAATAAAGAGTACATTGAGAAGTCTCTCATGCGAGCCAGACGATCCGAGTTATCCTTCGGACCATTTTTTTTTTTTTTGAATCAATGGCGGGTGCTCTGTCTTTTCATATGAACTAGCACATTGTCCATGACATTTGCGTGTCTAGATATGTATCAAAGTTTAAGAAATCATATATAGATGCAAGGATCTATAGTTGTATTGCTCATGATATTCTAACCCGACTTATCAGTATGTCAACCACAACCGCGTCTTCTTCAATGGCATCACGCTCTCGCTACATGCATCACTATGCCAACAACAACCATGTTCTTCCAGGCACGGTCAGCACTATACTTTCTTTCTCAATGGTATCCAGGGGCCTCCTATCTTGCACTATTTCACGACACCATTCTATCCCTTGATGGCCTCCATGATCCACTACTGGCACTAACCGTGTCTTCTTTGATGGCACCGTACTCCTCCTATACCTTGCATCGGTCACATGCCCTGCCATATTGCACTCTATAGCATCTCAGTCTAGGTTTTAATCTGCAACAGTGCATACGCCTCTCCCTTTTGGCATTCTGACACATTAATTTTCAGAGACATTATATAGAACTCATAGGTAGAGTTAAACTCCAGTTCGGTTAGAGTTATTATCCAAATAAACTTCTAATGTTATTATATCCTAACCCTTTTAAACAACATATTAATTTGTTTTAATTAAATAGATAAATTCTACATCATTGTAATCTAGATCCACTATACTTGGTGTAACTTTTTTCCCTTTTTCTTCGATTGTTGTCGAATTGTTAGCCTTTCAGAGTACGTGGCTCTGTCACACCCCAGCATAAAAGGAATCACAAATAGGAAAGAAGTAGATTAAAACTATCCTATTACATTTGACTGACTCGTATATCTTTTTCCTTTTTGGTACTATTTTATGTTAGTCAAATGTAGAGCAACGGTGGGAGCACAACTCCTTTATACCTTGTCATCGACTTCTCACCACCTCTAAGTCACTTTCTAATCTCTGAAGTGTTCCGATGTAATCAACTCAGGCTGCGCAGTGTAGATAAATATCACAATCAAAGTTTTTTAGCTACTTCTCCGCCACCAACTGCATACCAAGTGCCAACCATGCATGATTGATTGTGGATTGTAGTCTCTTTCTAGCCATCGTGCAGTTCACCAGCATCAACTACATCACAACAAACCAAGTTGTCTTCTAATCTCCACAGTGTTCAGATCCACAACATTGTAATATAGTACCATAGCTGCGCAATATAAGTAAACAACATCCCACCCCCTCTCTGATCAACAAATTGATTCTTTTTAGCTTCTTCGTCGCCGCCGACTACATGCCAAATGCCAACCATGTTTGATTATTTGTTTGTCGTCTCTTCTAGTTTGTTGCACACTCTGCCGGTGCTCACCACATCATGATTATTGAGACATCCTCTAATCTCCAAAATGTTGCAGTATGCAGCTATGTTATCTCATGGTGCTGTGCATTGTACATAAACAACATCCCTCCTTTTCCGATCTTCTACGTTTCTCCCGGGGAGTACTCTTTCCGTTTGCATAGCAACATGCCTACCTTGCCTTCTGTTCTATATATGCGCACGTGCATGTGTGTTAATCTCTCCTCCGTTCATGTAGAAGACACATTTAGAAGGAGAGTGTCCTGGACATTAACTATGACAACCACACCGTTGCGCTCGTCGACACAGGCGTGCTCGTCATCGTATGTCATCCCGTAGCCTGATACGTCGGACAAAGATTGGTTCCGATCAAGAAGTAGCTAAATTAAGGTTGCAACGCCCTATGTATAGGCACTGCAATTACATCTTAAAACGATGTTAACGACGTGGCCAACTCGAACTACTTTCCCAACGGATACTGACTCAATCTCGTAACAAATAGGGGAAGCTAATACCCCTTAACGAACTCTAAACGAAGTAACCGTTATTTTCATCCTAGAAGAAATTTCTACACCGCTATAATCCGGACCCACTAAAATCAACGGTATAGATCTTTCTTTTTTTACCAATTAACGTAAGAATTTCTAGTTTTTTAGGATTAACATGGTGGCTTTGTTTAACTTTGCTTTAATAATATAATAGATAGAAGTAGAGAAGCAGTTACAATATACAGATGAAAATAAAAGGAGTGCCACAACCTACAGCAAGAACAAAAGACAAATAAGAAGCTAAAAAGTCTGGAGCTAGCATCCGACATCAGCAACAGCAGGAAACAAGAACTTGCAGTGTGTGAGTGCTCGCTTCCTCAGCCGTGGTCATCATTTCCAAAGGACAAAGCTCGGCTATGCACATCTAACTTGATCAGCTGTAGGACTTGGATGAGAGAGTTGTGACTAAAGCTAGAAGATTCTTCGATTTCTCTCTTTCTAAATATTCTAACATGTATAGATGACAATACCGTCAAATCGTTACCTCACCATTTTGTGAAAATGTTTGCGAGCAATTAATCAGCCACCACTCGCCAAACGTTTCAAATTGATCGATGGATTGAGTTTCTTGGTGCACATCAGGTTCTTCAAGCATATGCACCGGATCATTTTGGTAAAATAACAGGATACTAGCAAGTGGTCCGTGGTCTCCTTGCCGAAGTCCTCTCTTATACCTAAAAGCATTTTTCAAGACTACCATTGATCATGATTCTCAAAGAGGAAGAGGAAAGAATGATAGATGCCAAGTCCCTCTGCTCCAGATCCCATATATTGCATTAAGTCCAAGAGATACTCCCAAGTGATGAAATTGAAGGCCTTGGCAAAGTCTAATTTTAAAAATAGACAGGGTCTCTTCTTGCCGTGGAAGTCCTTGATGGCGCTACTCATGAACATGAAATTGTTTAGGATACTACTTTGACGTATGAACACACTTTAAGAATTGGAGACTAATCCTTCCATTTTAGGCGCAAGCCTATTGGCCAAGACCTTACTGAATATATAACTTTCTAAAACTGTGAGATAAGCTGATGGGTCTAAAATCCTTAGTAGTATTTGCGTCTTCCTTTTTGTGAAGAAGGACGATGTGCGCGATATTAAGCAAATTCATTTGCTTCCCATTGCAGGCTGATAACTGAGAGAAGGCCCGTAGAATGTCATCTTTAATGACATCCCAGCATGTCCATAAGAAGGGCCCTATGAAGCCATCAGGCCAGGCGCTTTGTCCTTGGGCAAATCCCAAATTGCCTTACTATCTTATTTGACTTATTTACGTGTTTTATTCGACTTATCTCACTTTTTTAATTAATTTTTAATCCTTTTTTATCTCGTAGGTATGTCTAAAAGCTCCCTAAACCCTAAATACAAAGGGTACTCGGCTCTTGAGACCACCTCAGAAAATTCTCGAAGTTACTAGATAAGTCAAAGAAGCTAATAAGATAAACTAAAAAGAGCACACCCAAAGATCACAAACCAAACAGACCGTGCATCTCGCAAGTGTTGGCGACTCCATTTACTGAGTGCTTTTGCGTTCAGTGCTGAACTTGATATGCAATCTTCGGATGCCTTCGCAGATCGGACTGGCTTGGCCCAACACTGTTCCACCAACTCGCGATAACCTGGTAGCTTACCAGAAACACACAAACCGAAAGCCAACAAAACTTCTGTGTATCGTGCCTGTGAGGATGGGAGGACAGTGGTGGGAAGCCAAATTGTACAGGGCATCAAGGTGGCAGTCGGGAAAGAGAGCGTCCCAAGCTGCCGAACAAAAAAAAAAAAAAATACCAATCCTCAAGGTGCAATCAGCTCGCTCATTGGACTAAGTAAACCTCCTCCCGTGTTGGTTTATCTCCCTTAGGGCTTGTTTGAAAGTAAAAAAAATAAAACACAAGGATAAAAACCCTAAGAGGAGATTTTCATGGCATCTCAAAATTTAGGACAAACCTCCACCTCCGGGAATTAAATCCCTGGTTCTGTTTGGAGAGGGCGAGCATAAAAATCCTGATCATCTAAAAAATTCAGAAATTTTTTAAAAATAACTTCCTCAATGCGTCCCTATCCTCCATATCCAGTCCTCTTGTTCGTTCCTCTCTCTCCACTCCAGATCCAACCTCTTCGTTCCTCTCCATTCTCTCTCTCTCGCTCCCATATCTAGAGCTGGATAGAGTAGGTAGCTCCTCTGATGTCCTCCACCTCCGCTGAGAACTTCCCCTGCTGCTCGCTCCTCTAGTCGAGTGCTCTCCGTCGCCTAGCCATTCAACCTTCAAATGTAGCCGCTCCCCTGGCTCCGACCTCACGCCTACCAGGTCTCCTCCATCCACTCACCTAGCTAGGTGTGGCTCCACCCCGCCCTCGACCACTGTAGCTCAAACGCTCGCCACCTCCAGCGAGATTTACACCAACTCGACCTCGGATGCGTCCTCGCTTCCACACCAACCCGCCCAGATCACTGACTCCTCAGGCGACGCCGATCTAGCTAATTTTTTTCCCTCCATCGGATCTCGGGGAGGTGGCGTCAAATCTCGGGGAGGAGGCCGAAGGCATCGCCGGGGATGAATAGCTGGGGGAGGAGAGGCATCGGGGTATGGAGATGGTGAGGCGGCGCCGAGGGTTCAAGTAGAGGTGTGAGTGGGGGAGCGGAGCTGCGGCGGCGGGTGAAGCAGGCGAGCGGTGGCTGCGAGGAGACGGAGGCGGTGAGCGATGGCGGGGACGGTAGAGACGGAGGCAGGTGGAGTTGCGGAGGTCGCGAGGGCGAGAGATTGAATGCGAGACAGGGAAAAGAAAATATCAGGTGGGAGGCGATTATTTTTTCCCCAAGAAAGTGAACAGGATTGGGGTGGAAAATCCCTCCCTCGTGGGCTTCCAAACAAACCTTGATTTTAGCCTAGGGAAATTTGCCCCATGGGTTCCTAACCCTGGGAATGGGCCGGGATCTTAGGCGGGATTGGGCTTTCCAAACAAGCCCTTAAAGAAGCCCCATCAATACAACTCTTGAAAGCTACCATGACCCTATGATTTCTTGCTGGCTTATTTTTATCCGAGTCCAGGTATATATCATGTTAAAGTCTCCGAACAGGAATCATGTGTCTTTGACAGAATGACGCAAGAGATTTAGACCATTTCCAACAAATTCTTGTTGCGGGACACGTTTTACGAAGGATTTCTCTCAACACTCCAACAAATTTCCTTCACCGTTCCTTTTCGAAAGGGATTTTTTCTATTCTCTTCAGGAAAAGTTTCTCTCTTCTTTTTCTGTATCATTCCCTTCGAAGGGATGCTCTTGCAGATGTGAAAAATAAGGGGAATAAATATGGGGAAGAAAATGAGAAGGGATACTCTTAAAAATGGTGAAAAATGAAAGGAACAAATATGAGAAAGGAAATGAGAAAAGGAACTAAGTGAAGGAAAAATGGTTGAGATAGTCCTAGCTTGCTTAGAAATGCAAGCTTCTCCCCTTGTAGCTGTGGCCCATACACTCCTGTACAAGTCCAGACATCCAGAGAGTAATCACCGTGGCAGACACCGAGTGCTCTTCTACTCTGACATCTCGCGTCTTGAAGAAGACCGACGAAAAAGCCAACAATATTTCCCCTCTAGTGCACAGAGATATCCTCCACTTTGGTTTCTTGTAAGCACACCACTGTAACTCTATTATCATGAACCACATTCCTTGCCACTGCCTGTTTGGCCGGTGAGTTTAAGCCCCGTACATTCCAACTCAATAATTTGCATACTGTGAATCTGTGATAGCATTTAGGAACTAGCATTGCAATCTGTTTACCTGCTACATTACATTGGAACAAACAACAAAGAAGCACCACGTCCAAGTCTAAACGCAGGTTGGATGATTGCTTGGATCATTTCATAGTTGAACTTGAGTTAGATCATTTGAACAAACTTGAGTTAGATCATTTGAATATAGCCGTATGGCGGAACCACCCGCTGCCCAATCATCTCTCGTCTATTCGTCATCCTCTCCGACCCTCATCGTATCGCTAGCCCCACAACTATATATACCACCATTTGTTGTCCAGTGTCGTGTGGTGAGTTTTAACATAGTATTGGTAAAAATACTCGATCTAAATTTAATTGACAGGGGTATCTGGGTACGATGGGTATTTCACATAGATAAACAAAGTTATAAATAATAAAAATGAGCTTAGTTGGCTAAAATGACAAATAATGAAATTGCATTTGTTTAGAGTGGTAAATCCTACATTTTATTTTTAAGTGATAAATCCTATAATGCCGACAAATCCAAGATTTTACTCCTTGAGACGACATATCCGTCCTAGGCTATCACTTTACATGGATTTTCAGGGGGGAAAATGATGCGGGTCCTAGTCAGACAGCACTGCAGGTGAGGCGCTGGAGGAAGAAGAGCTAGCAATAGCAAAGGGGGGGGGAGAGAGAGAGCAGTGCGGCAGTAGCAGCTCAATCAATCCGGCCCCAAATCCAATCCCCCGGTACCAGTAGACCTAGCCCTAACCCTAAAAATCAATCCCCTCCTCCTCAGGCCGAATCCCACCTCGAATTCCACCCATCCCCGAAGCCAGGAAGGATTCCTCCGTCCATCCACCAGATTCCAGCGCACAGCTAGCTGAGCTACCTAGCTAGATGGTGCTCCGCGCCCGCGGCTGCATGGGACCATGGGCCGCCGCCGCGTCCGCCCTCCCCCGGCACCGCGCCCGCGCGTGACCACCAGGGCCGCCGCCGCGCGCGCTGCCGCCGCCCGCCGGGAGGATCAGAAGATGGCGGATAGCGGCGGAGTCAGCGCCAACAACGCCGCCGCCGGCCACGATGACGAGGAGGGCAACACCGCCCCTTTTCCAGACACGGTCAGCAGCCACTGCTTCCTCTTCCTTCCTTCTACCTCCTACACACCTCCTACTACTACCATGGCCCTACCCTACCTAGCTAGCTTCAGGAGGCTATCGCAGGGAGGGGACTCGAACCAATACCATTCTTTTGTGTTAGGGTTTACTCGCTCGTTGCTGCCTTGCTCTTACTTAGCCTATCTTTCGATTCAATTTACACTCTCCATTGCAGTGCAGTGCAGTGTACATGCTAGCTCTGTGCCTCAGTCAATCTACTACCAGCCATATGAATCTTACCTGATTGCCGCTCATTCTTCGCAAATTAGATGGGTCTAAATTCAAGGCACCATCTCATCAGCAGGCACTTTTCTTGGTCTAGGAATGACCCGGTATGCTTCAAGAATCTTATATAGGGAGTATGTATAACAAGGACACAACTTGAGCACACCGTACGCGATTAATGAACCTAAGGTTAAATGAAGAAACGGCATGCCACATAACCATGACCAAATCAGACCAGATCTGGGAAAAAGAACAAAGCATGAAATTAGCAAGAAGACGGAAATGAGGATCAACTGATCAGCATGCGAGGGATGCCAGTGCCAGTTTAGGCATTTTTTTTTACTATCTCCTCATTGAGGATCTGGGCCCACAGGGCCTTCGCATCCATCCGCAACTCGGAATTTTTCTCTCTCTTTTTTTTCAATTACATCAGAACACGTGCACACAGTAGCCTAACCGCTGGTGGTTGTCCCAGATCCACTCTGAGGCCCTTGCCTCGTTCATTTGCTTGTGACTGTTCCTTCCTTCGATGCCTTCATCTTATCCCTGCTTGTTGGCACCACCACTTTCACTACTTATCATGATGTAACATTATGATGTGCACCTACTGGAAGCGAGTGAGTACGATAACCATAGGAGTATAATTGGAGACTTCTGAACCAGTTAGATTAAAAACTTCGCCATTCTGCAAAGAACTTTTTCCGAAGCAAGCACATTTGAACTATTTCCTTTTTTTGCAGAGTTTTATGGCTGGTTAGTAAGGCTCTATTAACTAGTAATGTTTGCAAACTTCAAAGCAACCTTTTCATGGATCGACAAACTTCAGATCTGTGAATGCCAGTTAACACTACCTTGTTCTTCTCAGGTCCAGGTAGGAGGATCTCCTGAGTACAAGGTTGAGAGGAAGTTGGGCAAAGGTGGATTTGGGCATGTTTTTGTCGGCCGACGTTTAACTGGTGGTAGTGGACGTTCAATGGGTCCAAGTGCTCAAGAGGTGCTAATATTTGTACTGATGTGCTTCCTTATCATAATAAACCTGTGTTTGAGAGTCACATATTTTTCCTTTTTCTTTGTGCTAACAATGTTTACTTGTGTAGGTTGCAATAAAATTTGAGCACACTAGCAGCAAGGGATGTAGCTATGGTCCTCCATATGAGTGGCAAGTATATGCGTAAGTGATGTATTCTGTCTGCACAGGCAACGTTACCATTCTGTGTTTCTAATTCATGCTTTGCTCTATCTTGTAATCATAATCATGCTTTTACTGTATCAGTGCTCTAGGAGGTACTCATGGTGTGCCCAAGGTGCATTATAAAGGTCGCCAGGGTGAATACTACGTAATGGTATAATTCTTGTCCTGTCTGATAATGCTGCTGGATGACGATGTCTTAGTGGGACACAGTTTTATTTTTGTTTCTTGTGTAAAACTGCAGATTATGGATATGCTGGGGCCTAGCTTGTGGGATTCTTGGAATTCGTCAGGGCAAACGTGAGTTCCTCAGTTCTAATAATCTTCCTCAGTTCTAATAATCTTCTTATCTTGTTTAAACATAAAAAATGCTTAGCATGTGCTTTTCTTGGGAATTATTCTTTTCAAACTTATAACTGCTGTGTTATGAATATCTATCTGCATTTTCTTATCTTTTAGGAAATGTAACTACATATACTGCTGTAGCTAGGATGTTCAAAACAGAAATTGTCATTTGTCATGCACCTACTTCTTTTTTTTTGCTGATTAAATAGGTGTTTGTTCCATGTGAGGAAATAACTTGGTTAAAAACTTAAAATTTTTACATACAGTTGTAGACCAAGTCTGGTTTACATCTTTTCACACTCAAATATTTTAGTGATTGATTTTTTGTCTTGCACAATTATGCTTACATTTGCCATTGTATCTTTTCTGGAACTGCAAGGCTAAATTTACATTGAGTTGTATAATCAAGCAGCACATGTTGTAGTTTCGTACTCCCTGGTTCGTGCATTTCCTTTGTGTTTCTAACTTTTGTTAAACTCTTTCAGCATGTCATCAGAAATGGTGGCGTGTATTGCCGTGGAGTCCATTTCTATTCTGGAAAGTATGCATTCTAAAGGGTAAGCAGGCACCTGAACGTTGGCTATGTTAATGCATTCGGCATTTTCACTCTTTGATGCTTTTATATTTTGCTTTACAGATATGTCCATGGAGACGTCAAACCTGAGAACTTTCTTCTCGGTCAGCCTTCAACACCTCAAGAAAAGAGGCTTTATCTTGTAGATCTTGGATTAGGTAAACAAAGCTCTTTTATGAAAATGCTACTAATTTGCATTGTTGAGGTGAAGAAGCGTCTTTTTGTTTGTTTTCGCTAGAATACGGGTGGTTTATAGTATTCAAACTTGATATCTTCACTCCATATGACTTTGTTTTTAGATAATTTAAGACTTTTCATTTGGCAGCAACAAAGTGGAGAGATGCTGCTAATGGACAACATGTTGATTATGACCAACGTCCAGATGCCTTCAGGTTTGTTCTTATGTTTCATATTTTCGAACCAAAACAGCATTAATCCTATGGTCTGAGCATTTCTAAATCGTGCCTCAATAATCTAGAGGAACAGTGAGATATGCTAGCGTCCACGCACATTTAGGAAGAACAGCAAGCAGGAGAGATGATTTGGAATCACTCGCTTATACGCTAGTATTTCTTCATCGAGGCAGGTTGCCATGGCAAGGATACCAGGTATCTTACTGTTTAAATCTGCTTTTTGTCCATTCAGTACCTTTTTTGTTGGCCATTCATGTTTGAGTTTTTTTTGGGTCTTGTGTGTGTGTTCATGTGCACAGGGTGATAATAAATCATTTCTAGTGTGCAAGAGAAAGATGAGCACCTCGCCTGAGAGCCTTTGTGGCATCTGTCCTCAACCTTTTAGGCAGTTTCTTGAGACTGTAGTCAACATGAAGTTTGATGAGGAGCCAAACTACTCCAAGTTGATTTCTTTGTTTGATAGTTTAATTGGACCGAACCCTTCCATCAGACCAATCAATATTGATGGAGCCCAAAAGGTTTGTGTTAGGCATTGAGCATGTTTTTGAGTTAAAACTTGAAGAGTGAGGTGAGATGGAAAATATCTGGTCGTGTGTGATTTATGTATTATTTATTACGGATAAATTTTCCCTGTAGGTAGGGCAGAAGCGTGCGAGGTTGCTTAATGATGATGAAGATGGTCATGCAAAAAAGAAGGTTCGCTTAGGTGTTCCGGCAACACAGTGGATTTCAGTATACAATTCCAGATCACCCATGAAACAGAGGTATCCTTCCACAGAAATTCAATGTGTTATCATATCCCTCGTATTTAAGAATGCTTACAAAGTTATATTATCATGATGTGCTCTGTACTGTTCTGAATCATTTGATAAAGTATATATTTTCAATTTCTGGATTGGAATATTAAAATATTATGCTTTTTGTTGCATGCTGCTCACTTGCCGTCCCTTTTACTTTACGTTGATGGAACCCAAAGAATCATATTAGGGTTCTTTAGACAGTTACATCTATTGGTTTCATGGTTCCTTTGTATTGGATAGATTTTATCTGATCGTATTGGAAACTTAACCCAACAATTACAATCCAAACCGATCCTATGAAGTTCTTTTAGATGGAACCATAAAACTCATCTCATTACTTGTTCGGGTAGATTATGTTTAGATCGTAAGCTGGAACAGGCAGCGCTCTTATCTTTGACATATTTAGTTTTTTTCAATTTTACTGTGTGGTTTGTGACTGTTATTGATTTATTGTGTAACTCTACATACTGGTCTTCCAGACTGTTCCTAATTCCTAAATTAATAAACATCAAGCCACTGCGTGTTAAGGTTAGAGTTGCTCCTGTTCTGTCATGAAATAAGATGTGAAATATGTTTGCACATATGCTTGTTTGCTGTGGACAAGTTTGATACATGAGAATATTTATATTTCTCCATGATGTAAGCATTTGAAATGCAGACAAAAAGCTCCCTTGCTATTGCAAAAAGCCAAAAAATGTGAATTCCTTGTGCTACATCCCATATATTTACTGTAATTTATATTTTATATTATGAGATCATAAATTTAAATGGAAAAGGCTACACAATTTTCCTTAGGAACTCAGGTATGCAGTTGAAATTATAATGGACAATATTTTCCTTCATTATTTGCATTCAATGGATGCACTGCCATCCTTTATGTGCATTTTATTGGTGTACAGGCTTATTAAGTCTTCACCTTGATAGGTACCACTACAATGTGGCCGACACAAGGTTAGCACAACATGTGGACAAGGGAAACGACGATGGTCTGCTGATAAGTTCAATATCATCATGTGTTGATCTTTGGGCAATCATTATGGATGCTGGAACTGGTTTCTCAGCTCAAGTCTATGAGCTATCTCCACATTTCCTCCACAAGGTAGAACTTCCCTTCTGTACCTCTTGTTATTCATTCTATTTACTTGTCCTCATTTTTTTTACCATAAAATGCAGGAATGGATTATGGAACAGTGGGAGAAAAATTTCTATATCAGTTCTGTTGCTGGATCCAACAACGGAAGCTCTCTTGTGGTGATGTCCAAAGGTATGCATATATATTATGATATACATATTCTTCTTTACATTCTTTTGCTAGTTTTATACACGTATAGGTTGGGACTTGGGAGCATGTCTGTTGCGCTTAGTTGTTTCATAATCTACCATATGCATGAGTCTGAATACTAAACCTGGACAGCAAAAGTTTCTGTTCCAATCTGACCCTTACCCTGAATAGACACCCACCACATACCACTATACCAGCATCTTCCATTCTTTCTCTGTTACCTAATTTGCCACTGACATTAAACGCCTTATTTTTGTGTGGTTACTGAATCACTGTTTCCATCTGTAGCTTTTGTACATATTGTTGCTTAGCTAGTCCTCTAATACAGTATTTGATGATTATCAGGCACACCATACACTCAACAGTCTTACAAAGTCAGTGATTCTTTCCCATTTAAGTGGATAAACAAGAAGTGGAAGGAAGAGTTTTACGTCACATCAATGGCAACATCAGGCAGTCGATGGGCCATAGTTATGTCCCGCAATGCTGGATTTACTGATCAGGTCAGATGTTCCTAGGTCCTACCAATGCTAAACTTGGTAAACAGAAGAAAATGTGCATTTTTTTCATTTCATTCTGAAGCTTTTAAACGAAAGGAAGAGACCAAAACATGCATGTGTATGGTTCCACATGTTCACGCAATATTTTCTTTCACAATACACTGTTTGCAGAGGTCATTTTATAAATCATGGTATCCTGAGTTGGCCTGAAAGATGTATTTTAGGTAGTCAGGTCTAGCATTGCTTTATTGACTAGCCTCAGATTGTGCTACTGAGCCTGAGCCATAATTCAAGATGTTATCTTAAGTGGACTCACAGTTGGTCTCTATTGATGCAATCTAACAGGTGGTGGAATTGGACTTTCTGTACCCAAGTGAGGGCATCCATAGGCGCTGGGACAATGGCTACCGTATCACAGCAATGGCTGCCACAATGGATCAATCTGCACTGATCCTAAGCATGCCAAGGCGTCGCCCAAGAGATGAGACACAAGAGACCCTGCGGACCTCGCAGTTCCCCAGTGCACATGTCAAGGTAAAACACTGGAAATTCCAAGCTTGATTTATAAGTTTTAAGGAACTTCTGCTCAGTTCTGTTAAAGATAATATCAAGATAGTATTAGAGTCCTTTATCATATTAGGATAGATTAGTTATGCTACTGGATCTCGCTGTCCTTTGCTACAGGCTGCAACCAGCCTTCTGTTCCAGGCATGCACACTGCTGGGCCCAACATGGCTGTCGTGGTCGCTTGTCATCCAGGCTTGCCACCAAGGTTAATATCTGGCCGGTGCCTGGGCCCTGGGCGTCCTCGCGGCATTCCTTGCTGTCGCCTCTAGCTGGATCTGGCACCTGATCTGCAACGTGTCGCACCAGGCCGATCTGCATTGCTTGCTGTGCTTTTCTTCCGGGAGTGCTTCTTGGAGCACTATTGCTGCAGCTACATGGATCGTGTTTTGTGTTTAGGGTTCTATCATTGCTTTTGTCACGTCCCACCAAGTCTTTTGCTTCCTTTGTCTCTGAGATGGTCCATGTTGTGAGTCCTCAAACATCTGTCTGTTATCCAGCCTTGCTATCTCCTTTCTTTGCATGGCTGTAGTCCCTGCCTTTCTTCTGAGCTGTTGCATTTCTTCTCTGCGCCACTCTTTTGGGTTTCTATCTGTCACTATGCTTTTGTCTTTTGTCGTCGCTTTGCCTTTGCACCGTGTGCTTTCTTGGCCGTTGCACGACCCAGGATGGGAGTTCGTTTTTTGGAGGTTGACATCTTTGAGAGCTGCAAGCTACAACGGCGACATTTGCCAGACTTGTTTTTATTAGTGTGTTCCCATCCAAATGCAATGCTATTGCACATACGCTTTACATTTTGTTTGTTGGGGGGTGCTTTTCCTTTTATTTATTAGAGTTTTCTCTTTCAAATGCAATGCTATTACAAACACTTTGCATTTGAGGAGGGGTGTTCGAGATAATATCGGGATAGTATTACAGTCATTTATATCCTTGATCATATTAGGATAGATTAGATCTTTTGCCCTTATTTGGGCTTTCCTCATGTACGCTATATGTTCCAGCTTTTGGTCTCTAGATCAATACAAGTGCTATTCATAACTGGTTCAAAGTTTTTTTTCTTATGTGCAGGACAAGTGGGCCAAGAATCTGTACCTTGCTGGAATTTGCTACGGGCGGACCGTGGCATAACATACTGGGGGCGGAGCTGTCTTTCCTTGTTGGGTTCTATTTATCCCAGCATCTGCTACTGGGTCTGTTGCTGGCACCAACCCAACCCAGCCCAACCAATTTGATGTATATTTTGTTCGCCCTCTGTTGCTTGGTAGCATCTGTCAGCTACTTACTGCGCCTGTTTACTCCCTTAAAAAGGAGGGATGGTGAATTCTGATGTACGTATCTACTAATTCTATGCTTGGTCTCTCATCTTAATGAAGGCAGACTAGGGGGTATAGCAGCATAGCGTAGCGCTTGATTTGTCATAACATGGTACTCTAGTGCAATAAAAAGAGTTTATTGGCATCTGTTTTCGTCATCATAATGCACGTTGTCGCCATCTAACAAAAATACAAGAACTACTCAGGTCGAAGTTGGTGCTTGAGAAACAACTTGCAGCCGAGAGCGATCAACTGATGATAGCTCTCCAGAATCACATTCATGAATGGTGCACAGCAGCGCAGGTCAATTGCCATTGCAAGAGGGAAGATTTTCATGAATGTCCTTGCGCCGCGCCGGACGACTGACGGAAAGACAGCATGCTGGGAGAGTCAACCCTGACGATGACCTCTTCGTCTTCCCCCGCGGACTCATCGTCGCTCGAGTTGTCATCATCTCCTACGGCAATGGCCTTCCCCCCTCGCCGCCGCTGGCCTGCTGCAGCGGGCGGAGCAGCAGCAGCAGCAGGAGCATGAGTAGTAGCAGCCTTTGTGTTCATCATGTTGGAACCCTCGGACTGCACACAGAGCAGAGGCCGCCTGTTGGATGGCCTGGAAGGCACTCTGGGATAGGACGAGCTTCGCTTCTGGTTTGCCGTCGAGCGATGAAGCCTCTGCAGCCTGTGACTCGGAGCGGAGTACATGTCACTGATCTGCGAATCAATCAACCAATGGAGATTCAATTTCTTGACAAGGATCAGGTAGATGACAGTACATGCATACACATACAGTACATACCATGCTGCCGTACATGCTCAGCCGCAGTGCTCTCGCGGACAAGCTCGCCGGCTGGTCTCTCATCTCGTCAGTTAAGCTGGCATTCTGCCCTCTGGATTTCCGGAAGCTTTCCGGCCAGCTGAGCAAGCCGATGTGCTCTTTGCTCAGTGTTCGTGGGGGCTGAAGCCCAAGGCCTGTGGTCTGAGATAGCAACGATGCACTTGTTTGCAGCACCTCCGCCTCTGCCTCTGGCCTCCCTATCTCCAAGAAGATAACCCTTGCTCTAGCCTCCACCAGATAGCCGGGCGCCGTGTAGCAGTAGTCTATATGGTTCATAGATGCAATGTAACATAAGATCATCTCTAAGTGTACATACATATACTGGAGGCAAGGCAAAGGCATGCAAAGCATAGCATAGCCAGCCCTATGCAAAGTACACTCTTGGATATATGAGCACAGCTTAATAACCTGAGGACTGCAGGCCAAATAGGTTCAAGTCGGTGTTTGACGGTAGCAGCACTCCGGGAGGTGTGATCAAATTTTGGTTCGTCGTCTTCACAAATCCTTCCAGCAAGATGCCAATGTCGTTCTGCTCAAGTTTAATGTTTTCTCCCTTAATGTAGATGTTCATGCTAGATCTTTCAGCAATGACAACCCTCATCTCATGCATTGCCATTTTCTCAAATATCTGGGGGAGTAAAAGCCTGGCAATCACTAGAGCGCTTTCCTGTAATTTCCATGTACAAATGATCAGGTACTGCTAGATATAAATTCCACGATGCCAAGTAACATCACAAGACCTCACCTAATTGGAGGTGGACGGACCATAGTCCCACATTGGGACTTTAAATTTCGCAGTACTAAGCTCAAATATAGTGACTCGAAGATTTTATTCATTTTGGGTGAAGCAAGTACAAAGCCTAATACATAAAATAGTTGACACAAGGACTATGGGGTTGGTTGGGGACTCTCTTCCCTTTACTCTAGCATCATCCAACAACATAGGAAAAGAAGAAACAGCAAACATGAGCCTTCAGTTAGTAGTTGTCTCTGTCCTATTCCCTACCCCACACAATTCAACGGACAAAAAAGAAATAGCACCCTGAGGAATTGGGGATGAACACAAGAGCCATTCAAGGCATGAAGAACGAAGCATCCTCCTTTGATTTCCAACTTATACAAGTTGCCTTTAGTTTCTGCTAAACTAACCTTGGTGAAATTGAAATTTGAATAGACAAAATCTGGAATACAAAATGTGGCCAAAACATTTAGGGTCGCCTCTAGTTTCTGCTACACTAAACTAGCTGAAATTGAAATATGAATAGACAAATCTTTATACACACAAAATGTGGCCAAATATTTAGACCCTCAAGAAATTTCAATGTGTACTGTGGTAGTCAAATCATTGTAGCAGACCCTCTTATTAGTAAAGTTCAAATATTTCTGTCTGTGAATGCTAATGCATGGTGCAGACTAACAATGTCAAATTGGCACCTCATAACCAGGAAATTGTTGACAACTTGGTATATCACTGAATATTTTGTAGGTGGTATCTGTAGTTTTCTTTGCCTCTATAGTGATATTAACTGAAGTACTGAACCACAAAAAACAACTGCTTCACCCCCTTGTAGAATTAGGAAGGAAACAGCAAAAAAAAAAAAAACACTATGCAGTTGCAGGAAATGTACAAGAGTCAATGAATTTAATAAGCCAACAAGTAGGCAGCATCATGTAGAGGATACCTGCCACAGAAAATCCTCAATAGAAGGATCTGAGTGACACAATTGCTCTATCTTTTCAGTTTCAATGAAGAAACAGTGTGCCACAGAATCTGTAATCATGTCACAAATGCAAGGCTTTCCAATTAGCACCTCATATAGACCCAAAGTGCTCCCATGTGATAAAATTGGATCCAATGAATGCCTGCTGCTTAATCTCTGACTTGACCACTGTCATAGAAAAAGGGAAAGGCAGGTATTTGTTCATTATAGAACCAACCAGAAGAGTAAAGTATATACTCAGATGTAATAAAACTGGCCTTGAGGCAGAAAGAGACCTTTACTACTCCAATTGAAACAAGCCATATACCAGTTGGCCTTGAGCCTTCCCTATAAAGGATTGTGCCATGTCCTTTTACTGTTTCTTGTGTATTACTTAATAAAGGATCACGCACAGCAGCAGGCAACGCACCAATTAGAGGATGAGTGTTTAAAAGATCACTCACTCTTGGCATTTTCACCAGTGGTGGATTCCTCTTAAGCTTTTTCAAATCTGTCTGCCAAGTGGGTTAACTTACCAGAATTAACATATTTGTTATGATGTTTTTAAAAAAAGCCCTAAGTCATTTTTTTTTACTTGGGAGTAACAAATGACAAATCAAATATTCCAGCTACCTGCAAAGCATCATCTAGATGATGCATTTCCTTTTCTTCCAGCAACCCAGTCTTCTGGAGGTTTTGAATATACTCACTTAAGTGTGTCAATACCGAATATGTGACTTGTCGAGTCTTTAGCACCCGAAGGACCTGAAAAATGTGGAAACAGTTTCAAAATCTAGATAACAATGAATTCCTAGGATCACAGTGCTTAGGAATTTTTAATCAATGAGATTACTGCATTCATGTAGTGAGGTTTTTCATCATTACTATAAATTATTCTGGAATATGAAATAAAGTAGTCTGAAACATTTTAAACCTATTGCCTGCATGGAACTTTCGAGTAACACGATAATTTCTGAGTTTTGCAGGGAAAAGCAGAACTATTACAACTCCATTTCAAACTACAACATAACCATTCCTCAGGCACTCAGCATTTCGATGCCATGCAAGTACATGTAAAGAGTCTAAAGACCAAACTAGTCTCATTTCAGTTCAGCTCACCAGCTTCTGAAAGTGGAGAAGAACTTTATTCCCCTTTTACTAGCTGTTGCCTGAAACAAATCTATTGGAAAAATATCCCAATATAAAAGCATCATAGTTTATGACAAAGAGCACGGCCATCTAGATGCACAATGTGCTTGTCCTCAAGTTTTGAAAAAAAACTGCTGATTGAATGAAGTATCAAGATTTTGTGTCGGAAGCTGAAGGCTCCTTAATAGTTTAGTCAAATGACAGAAGAAGAATGTAATCACTAACCTGAGGGAATGTAACACGGACATCTTCCAGAAATTTTCTAGCCTCCTCACCCTCAGCATTACTTTCATCAATAACAATTCTTGCAATCTCACTGTTACCTGAAGAAACAACAAAAACATTTCATGAAAAAAAGAAAATGGTGAGGTGGATTAGGATCATTTTCAAATTAAGCTCCATGTTATTACGGAGCAATGTTTTTTTTTTTTAGCAAAAGAGGCGGAGCACTGCCATTCCATTAAAGAAGAAAAAATTGTTTACTGTACAAGAAAGATTTGGGGGAGGGGAGGGGGGGGGGGGGAGGGATGCTAGCGCTTAAATTCTATGCTTTAATGGGTAGAACATCCAACAAGCCCCCAAGGAGAATCTCCTCCCTAACTCTAGCAATGATCTGGGAATAGCAAGACTCTCCTGCTCAAAGATACGACGGTCCCTCCTTCCAAATATTCCAAACCATGTAGATCACGAGCTTGTTGAAATTACATCTGTCGTCCTTTGGGAGGAGGCCAGAGGCCTGGCTCCACCAGTCACAGAAGAAGGTGAGGTTGCCACTCGGTAAAGCCGCGTAGGAAGGTCGCAGAATCTTGGCCCAGATTGCTTGTGCGACAGTGGACACAAAGGTGGTCGATTGTTTTCGAGGCCGTGGAGCATAGTGGACAAAGCACCTAATGCGGCCAACCTTTCTTGGCCAGGACATTAGCCATGTTGATCTTGCCATGCCCCAACATCCAGGAAGGAATTTGCACTTGTTCTCAGTGGGGGCCCTCTAGATGGCCAAGGAGATCCTAAAAGGAATACTCCCACCAAATTGGAGTAGGTAGGCAGAATGGGAGGAATAAGAGCCAGATGCCGAGTGGGATCAGATGACATCATCTTGATTGTAAGGATGAAGCTGCACCTGGTGCAACAGCTGCCAAAGATGAATGTACTCTCGCAATTGTAGGGGGTTGGAGTGATGCTGTACCGAGTTGACCCAATTATTGTTGTGAAGTTGGTGAGCGACCGTGCGATGCTTGTTTCTGACTATTCGGTAGATGTTGGGGCAATGTTGCATGGTGAGTCACCCATGAGTGAACGGTCATGCCAAAAGTATGCTCTTGTTGCCATTGCCAATGATCACCGTTGTGGCGGATCAGAAGAGAGCCTTGTACTTCCCATCGCATGGTGCTTCTGATCCCACCCAGATTTTCCAGGCAATTTCCATGCATGACACAACAAACGAAGATGCAGCGCTTTGCCAAACCTAAGAAGGTCTAGATGTTATGGCTGCAGCTTAATACTAAATGGGCCCAAAATGGGCTATATGTACATGTACAAAAGAGAGGGCAAAAATGCAGAAAAACCCCTACATATTGTCTACTTTAACACCCCCTTCAAACTCATAGTGAATCTACAACACCGAGTTTAGAGAGATGACAATCATGCTACACACTAGTCTGTGCCTTCGTGAAGAGGTCAGCATGGATGAGAAAAGCGGTGGAGTGGAAAAGGACTCGGGAAGGCTGTGGAAGGATAGGGACTCGGAGGGCAAAGGAGAGCCAAAGGAATCAGGGGAACGAGACTCGTCAAAGAAAAGGAAAGACACATCAAAGGTGACGTCGCGTGAGACTTGAATCCGTCGACCAACAAGATCCCAGTAGCGAAAACCCTTGCGCTCAAAGTCATAGCCAAGGAAGGCACATGGAGCAGACTGAGTAGTCAGCTTCATCCGCTAATGAGGCTGAAGAAACACATAGACAACACAGCCAAAGGCATGAAGATGACGGTACTGAGCAGATCTACCAAAGAGCTGCTCGATAGGGATGGCACCTTGAAGAGCAGTAGAGGGCTAAAGGTTGATGAGATAGCGGCGGAAAAGCCCTGAGCCTAGAACTGTGGTGGCACAGATGCAGAAAGCATCATAGCTCAAGTGGTCCCAAGGTGACGGTGCTTATGCTCAGCAACACCATTCTGAGCATGCGCACCCGTATAAGAGTACTGAGAAAGAGTACCCTGCTCCTAGACAAACTGGCGAAGAGAAGCGGACAAGTACTCGCCAGCAGAGTCAGCACGAAACACACGGATGGGCGAGTCGAATTGAGTGCGAACCATGGCAGCAAAAACCTTATAGGCAGCCAACACCTGGTGACGAGACTTCAGAAAATAGATCCAGGTGAAGCGAGAGAAATCATCAATGAAAATCACATACCATTGATGACCCCCTTTCGAAACGAAGGGAGCAGGACCCCATACATCAGAGTGGACCAAATCAAAAGCATGAGTCGAAACAGAAGCACTAGTAGGATATGGCAGCTGTAACAGTTTGCCAAACTTATAGCCCTGACAAGAAAGGAGGTATCACTAGAAACCTTCCCAAGAACACCATGATTCAGCAAAGAAGAAAGATGGGGCCTAGACATATGACCTAGATGATGATGCCACTGGGCAAAATTGACGGAAGTAGTGGTGGCGAAGACAGTGGCATTAGTAGCAGTGGACGACAGGCTGCTGGAGGTAGCGGTGGAAGCGAAAGCAGAAGGAAAACGAAGCCAGTCGAGCTCCCACAGACGTGAGGAGCCACGGGATCTTCGGCCAGTGCCAACTAAGGTCCCTGTGCTGTGGTCCTGGATAGAACAAAAGTCAAACTCAAGGATAATACGAAAACCATGGTTAGTGAGCTGGCCAGTAGAGATCAGCTGCATATCAAGACAAGGAACATGTGAAACATAGGGAACATGAAAGGAAGAAGTGTGAAGAGTGCCCAGTCCAGCAACTGAAAGATGTGTACAATCAGCCGTCTTGATGGACACAGGAGCGACTGAGGCACACAAGGATGCAAGGTGAGTAGGATCAGGTGTCATGTGGAAAGAAGCTCCAGAATCAAGGTACCATGGAGACGGGATACCTGAGGGAGCCTGAGTGGTAGTAGTAGAGGAAGTTAGAGGGGACCGAGAGTCCAGGCGAAGCTATATGCACTCAAGGCGCCGAGTCAGCTTCTGAGCCCAGTCAGATGGGAGAGTAGTGGCACTACCAGCACCAATAGCTCCAGAGGTGCCAGACTTACCACCACTGGCCTTCTAAAGGGCTTCCTGCACTGTTGGATGGTGTGGACGGTCTTCTTGCAGTAGTTCCAGTGAACCACTGCAGCAACGGCGGCGGCACCCCCCGTCAACCAAGTCTCCTGCTGGTGCTGGGAGAGTGGGAGCTATGGCGACCAACAGCAGAGCAATAGGTGCTGCCTAGGAAGAAGCCGTGGTAGCGCTTAGCACGATCGAGGACGACAAGCGAACGCCATGAAGATGAGTCTCCTCAGCACGGGTGTGAGAACCTCAACCAGTGAGGGTCGCTGCGAGTGAGCAAGCAGCTGAGCACGAAGCGGCTCAAACTCATGACAAAGGCGGTTTAGGAACTCAAAAGACTCGAGCGCCAGTCCGATGGTCTTGGATACGGACACAGGTCGCATAGGTTGGGTCTAGGGTCGGCTCATGGGAATCAAGCTGACGAGAGACGTCGCTGAACTGGTGGAAGAAGGCATCGACCGAGGAGTCGTGCTGCTGGAGGGAGGCTGCCAACCGCAGGACAAAGGTGTAGAGAGCATTGTTGCTCGGCTAGTACTGAGCCTGCACATGCTCCCACCTCGCCTAAGAAGATGGCAAGGCACATAGATTTAGAGCAAGATCGAGCCTCATGCTGTTGGAGCTCATGCTGTTGGAGAAGACAACAATAGCTTGAGCCTTATCTGCATGCTAGGCCTCAAGTAGCTGAAGAGCAGCAGTGTACTTCTCCACGTCCTACTCGTAGGCCTCCCGGACAGCGGCGGTGACCGAAGCACCATCAGCACCAGGCACAGGCTTCACAGGGACTTGGGGCACGGTCAGCGGCGGAGTCGCACCGATGAGGTGGCCCCAGAGATGCTGGCTGTCGAAACACACATGAAGCATAGTGGCCCACTCTCAGAAGTTGGTGTCGTTAAACACCACCGGCAGAAGACGCATTGACCTACCGAATGATGAGAAGCAGCCATAGTTGAGGACAGCAGCTAGAACGACACGCCGGCGATCAGACGGCATCGGCACACAGCAACTCGGTTAGGCTACCGACGGCGTTGGACAGCGACAATGATGACTAGACAGCGACGGCGCTGGATGGCGGCACGTGGCCCTATCTTTGGATGGCAACGCGAGGCGGTGAGACGATGGGCTGTGGCGCATACTGCAGCACCGACCAAGGTAAGTGCGACGACGGCTTACCGAGGCGGCGGGCGTGGATGGCGGCGTCTTGGCGCGCGCAAAGACGGCATCGATCGGATGGCGGCGCCTGACGCAAAGCAGCGGTAGAGACGGGTCAGCAACGGCGGTAGCGTGAGAAGGCGGCCGACCGGGATGACGGCGACGGCGGCACGTAGGACAAGCTCGAGCTCGAGATGAGACGGGGTGGCGGGCAGAGTAGAGTAGAGGAAGGGGGAGGGGAGGAGGGCGCCGCCGGTAAGGACCACCGGTGATGATGGCACGGCTCGCTAGGCGGTGAGCTGGTAGAGACAGCGGTGGCTGCAAGATGGAGAGAGAGGGAAACCCTAACCCTAGCCTAACTCTGCTACCATGTTATGGTTACAGCTTAATACTAAATGGGCTATATCTACATGTACATGAGAGGGCAAAAATGCAGAAATGCCCCTATACATTGTCTACTTTAACACTAGAATCCCCAGACCGCCTAGGCTCTTCCGGCGACAAATAGGGTGAAAGGAGAAAATATTGTTGAAAGAAAGATGTCTTCAAACAGGGTTTTCGTAACAACTGCAAAATATAAGTATACTTCCTCAGGTTTAACCTTAATAAGCCAAAATTAATTGGACCGTCCACAACTTGCTATACAAGCTATAGCCTCTCTGGTTGAAGAAAACAACACTCTCTCTTTCCACTTATCAGCTACAACAATGTGCACCCACCCCAAGAATATATTTTTATTTCTCATATGCACCAAGTATCGCAAGAGACATCCCCCCCTTTTTTAGTGGAATTTTGTAGCCTAGATAACTAGCAAAGAATAACATCTGTGTAGTTTGAACAAGATTTTACCAAGAAAATCATGTAGTTGTCTCCTTGCAATTCTATGAGCACGAAGAAAGGCAGCACAAATGTAACATCCCAACTCCAATCTTTCCACTGTAAAGTACATGATAAGCCTTCGTGGCAACCTGCTCATCTGAAGGAATCTGTAGTAAATTGGGAAATGGACATTGGACCGTAAACCCTTCCAATCACACAATGGTTGGCTGGAAACAAGATCCATAGCTTCATCAACTGATCTCATTAAAATATTTGCTGTAGCTTGAGTTATCCGTCCCTCTTCAAGCATTCCCCAGTAAGCGGCTTGTACACCTGACCAAAATATTTACAAAATACAAAATCTTATTTGTCTAGTATGAAATTCCACATGTTTCGAATCATATCTAGAGAAAGATATAATCATCGAAGAAGTATTAAGTAAATAATTTCAGAGCAAAACAGGAAAAAAGATAAAATGAAAAGACAGGTAAGACCAATAGAACACCAACATTAAAAAAAGAGCTTTCTCAGCAAAATGAAAAAGAAGTAATGGAGGTCAATCACCTCCGATTAATATAGACATCAAATAAATAAGTACCAAAAAGTATTACCAAGCCAGAAAATAAAAAGGGCCTAGGTTCAGGTACAAACATGGATAGAGAAAATTTGCCTGCTTGCGAGTTGCAACTAGTAAGATATTCCATAGGATCATGACAGCATGCCTTGGTGAATAACACAATAGGGGAGAAGGTATAGCGAAGAAAATCAAGAGCAGTTAATCAAATTATCAAATATCAAATCCATTAGCACATTATCATGTAACTAGATTACATACCATTCAAAAGCCGCACTCGGATATCCCTTAGGTTCATGGTATGCATGTGATCATCTCTGTTAGAAACATCATGAGGGTGTGCAGGTTCATCTTCCAAATTATTCAAGCATGTAATATATTTTTTTACAGTAACCCAATCAGCAGGTCCAAGTTCCTCATCATCTCTAAGATCACCAAAAGCCTCTAATGCCTTGTTTAGCATTTCATATCTTGTATAATTCAATATACGAAGCTGCAGCAACAATCAGATTAGAATCTTCATCTGGTGCATGAAGAGAACTAACTATACCAATTCATATTCGTCAGTCACATATAAAACCCAAAATTGCTGTTGTTTCTGGAAGCAACAGTATGACATCAAGCAAACCTAAACATCTTGGAGTTCATGAAAAGAAAGGCTTAATTAACAATAGAAACTAAGGCTCTGTGAACAACTTTCGAAGTTAGAAGGGGTTCAACTTTAACCAAAAGAAAGTATCTGATTTTCCCATAGTTGATTTCCACCTTGTTTTGAAGGATGTACAGTTCACAGATGGACCCTAGATATTCTGGTGTTAGTGATCCAAGAGCAATATGTCAATGATTAATATAACGTAAGCAAAAGAAAAGAGAGAACCACTATCCTTTTTCTGGGAGGTCATGGTTATGTAAAACGACTTGATTCATCACTATTAACTTTGAATTCAAAGGGACTAGAATAAAATATTGGTACCATATAACACCTTATACCCGCCAATTTTCACTAATTTAATCCAAGGGAAAGGATAGATGGGTATGTGTGGCTCAAAAGGTTTCTAAAGCAGGTTAACGTACAGAAACAAAAACTCTAATCCCAAGGTTTAAAAAAAATCACAAACGACGGCTAACCTTTGTTGCTGACAGTTTGTTCATGCCAAGTAGGTGCAACAAAAATTGTGTTGTAGAACCATTCAAAATCAATGTCAGGAACACAATGCCACCAGTGAAGAACACAAACTACAAAAGGTGCAGTGTTAGCAAAGCTCAAACTATAGACTGCCAGCAAAGTATAAGACCATACCATTGTTCCGACTTCTGGTTTTAGATAAGGTTGAACTGCATCACTAGCACGCTAGTAAAATATCTCAGTAAATACCTCAGAAAAAATATATAGTAGATTGCTTTCTTATGAATAAAGTAGACTAATATGCTCAGGAGACATGAAAGGGTTGGTGCAAGAAAAATAACCTACCTTAACAGACAGTGACAGCGATAGAGCAACAGCCCCTCGCAACCCTGACCAAACAAGAATTGCCGCTTCTTTCAAGTTCAAACCATACCCAAAATGACGCAACAACGGATACAAAACACCAACAACTATAACCCGCGATATTTGCACAAGGACATAGAGCAGAAGAAGGAAGCCCCATGAAGTGCCTAAAAAGCAAGAGATAAAATGAATTTACACACTACACAAACATGGATTAGACTCAAACTCACAGTTGCAACTCTACTGAGTAACATGATTGTTTCTTTCAAGGACAAGAAAAGAAAATGCAATAAACCAGAGACCAATTGTGCTGCGCCATGATGTGTGGTTCAAAATGAGACATCTCAGCAATTTTTAGACAGAATAAGATTTGAAGTGTTTATTCACACGATTGGTTGATTGCATTTGCAGACTAACTACTGTGATATAAATATGTAACACAAAACTCAGGAGAAGAACCAAAGGCAGTAAAATTCATCAGCAGGACCAAGGAGTATGTAACTACTGTGATGTAAGTATGCAACACATAACTCAGCCGAAGAACCCAAGGGCAGTAAAATCCATGAGCAGGATGGATTATGCTATAAGGGAGTTTAGTCCAATGACTGTCAACAACTTGTTACCATGATGTGACAAAATTCACGCTTTTGTAGTCCAATGCAGAAGCTCAACAAAGACCACATGTATTGAGCATGTGCTTTTGTAGCTCTTTGCAATGAGAAGATCAATGGTGATTCATGCATGACAATGTGCAAGGAACACAGAGGTTGTGAAAGTCCAAGTATATATCTTTTTGTAGTTTTTTTACTTGAAAGTAAATGAGTAGACTTCACGAGATACATGAAGATGAATACCATGCCTCTCAAAATGGACATTATTTTGGAGTACACCATCTGCAATAACCACCCCACTGAGGGGAATTCACATGTAAGAAACATTATAACGCAATCTGCATATAAAGCATAAAATTATACAAAATAAAAAAAGGACAGTCTATTATAGCTGGGGAAAAAAAGAAAGATCATATATATATATATATATATATATATATATAGAGGATGGCTAGTGTACTCTCGAGAGTACGGATTCCTACTCTCGATGGGTTTACGAAATTCGAGATTTTTAATAACCGATCCAAACTGTTGATTTTGTTCATCTCATTGAAATGTAGCTATCGACCAAGTTTCGTATTTTTTGAATTTGTTTATTATTTGTTTCGTATTTTTAAAAATCAGCCTTCTAATTAGTCGTGGAGCGTCCAAAAAACTGATTTTAGAAAATATGAAACAGATAGTAAACAAATTCAAAAAAATACGAAACTTGGTCGGTAGCTACATTTCAATAAGATGAATAAGATCAATGGTTCGGATCGGTCACTAAAAATCTCGAATTTCGTAAACCCGTCGAGGTTCCTCCGTACTCTCGAGAGTACACTAGCCATCCTCTCTCTCTCTCTCTATATATATATATATATATATATATATATATATATATTCATGAGTATATAAAAAGTTGATTGTACCTCAAGATGAAAATAAGTGTGTTCGCAATATAAGCAACCATCTCCCTGAATACAAGTAAAACAGTAATTAATATGAAGTAGAGACCAGAAAGATATGCAAATCTCAGAAAAAAAGAACTTTGTTGCACAATGCATTGATAACAAACTGATGTGTAGATGAGTTTATTGAGCTTAATATGGAACAAGAGCAAAAGAAACCTTATCTAACGGGTTAAATGAGAATTAATTCCTAATGTAGTGTCAACTGAAGAGATAGCAATGCACTTTTCATCACCCAAGAATAACCATATTATTCCTCAGAAAAGGAGATAAAAACAGATGATATTTTATGAAAGGTGCCAGCCCACTAGACGCATTCTGCACCCAAATGATCAAATTTTGGTATTGATTCTTGAGGGTGTGGTTTTTTATTTTATTTGTTTTCAATGACAGCTACACAATCCAATACAATGCTGTTAAGGCCAATTCAGGGCATTGATGTTTTTTTTCATAGCACAAAATTATTAAACCAGGCAATAACACATAGAGGTGAACAAATAACTAGCTATTGGACGCCAACAAACTTGTCAACAAGTATCTTTATGAGAGCACAAAACTTTAAACGTAAATCTACTCATGTCCAAGTGCTGCTCATAGAAGGACCAACATTATGGAATTGATTGAAGACATGATCAAATTAGCATACATGACTAGGAATACAAGGTTTATCTTGTGTTGAAAATCTTGATTATTGGTGAGTGTTGACAAGAAAGTGACATAAATTGCTCAAAGAATACCAGAAATGATGTAAACTTTGCTGACTGTCACCCTTAAAAGCAGTTTTTGCAAAAGCTGCATAGAACCTGCCAACATCACAAAGTTAACGTTAATTGGAGGAATGGTATTAAAAGACATGCAAATCAGATTGTGAATACAAGTTTTACTAACATTCCCAAGGTCATGACAGTCAAAACACCAGAGATCTCCAGTGCGTCTTGTGCCTGATATAAACAAAATCAGCAAAACAAAAGTCTCCAAAAAAGCTAGAGGACTAAGCACTTCTTAAATGGAAAGTTTATATTCAGTTTCATGGCTGAAATCTGCCTTGCATAAGATGAGAAAACGGTTCCAATGCACAAGCCATTCAATAACAAGCTACCGATCATGAATACTGATGTCTATCCTCAGAAATTTTGTTTTGACAAATGATATAAATTTAAGGATGGTAATCATCAAAGGTACACAGTCAATAGCTCCAAAAGCTGTATAGAAAGCGAACTGATTTTACTAGGTTAAAATATGGTTAATAATAGCAATGGATCCATTTATCAGCACATCAAAGTCAAGAGCCATGTTCCTCGGGATCTTTACAGGGATAACATTTTTTCACAGCATATACTCAATCAGTTGTACCAACATTTCTTAACCTGTATCTTTCAAAAAAAACATTTGTTAACCTGTCAATCTCCACAAAAAACCCCTCAAGTTATGTCCAGTATAAGTTCAAACTAGTACCATTAATAACTTTTTCATTGCAATTATAAGTCCACCGATAGAACTTTAAACCTTAGATGCTTGTTTAAACCACACGTCAGTCCATAATTCATACCTGAGGAAAACCATTAAACTCTGTCCAATTCTGCGACCTCAAAATCAAGTGGGTACTTAAGCTATATATATAGCTAGAAGTAAGAAGTTGCCTCATCTTACAGTAAAACAGCATCCCTAGCAATATTGCCAAAAGGGCTACCATGGAATATATTATTAGGACTGGAACTACGAATTATTCCATTTGCTGTGAACTATTTTAAGAAACTGAACTCATAGGCCCTTCAAAACACAAGGCAGGATCAGGAATATTAGAACTTGGACACATTCATTATCTTACAGTGAAGAAAGCAATATAGCTGACGGCTAGAGTAAGCGCAATCTCTATGATTGTATCATTGAAAATAAAACCCAGCCATAGTACTGATGCAATTCCAAACGCAAGGCCCAGAGCAACACTGATCAAAGAAGACACTGATTAGCATTAGAAACATGGCAGCCATATTGTGTAGTTTGGAATTAAAAGACTATTACACATACGCTCCAAGTGAAACTTGCGACAAGAACTTTATTATTGATCCTGCATCAAAGCTTCTTCCAAGCACCATTCGATAGAATAACTGATAGACCACAATAGCAGTCCTGTAAAATGTATAATCATTTAGCATGAATAGTGGCTCTAAATTTTTGGTATACCTAGTGTAATTTTACAAACCCAAAAATTTCAGCTTTCAAAACGCCTTAATTATCACTTAAACCAGCAGTAAAACTTAAATTTTATAAGTTACTGGCCCTCTAATCCCAGCTATTTATTTATACTCATCTCAACCACCAAGAGTTTAACTATTTACTGTGTACGTACTTACTTACGAACTAAGCACTAGCTGGGGTTCCATGTTGCAAAAAGTACAATACTTGGCTGAAAGCATACAATAGCTAATGTTAGTTGCATAGTACATTAATCAAAGTGCCTTATATATGCAGATAGAGATGTCAGGTCATAGTTAACTAAATTCCGATTTTACTCTCATAAAGAATAACCAAATTGCATTTGCAGGACAGTCATAAAATGCTCTATATTTTTCCTATGACTCTAATCTAGGTACTCATTGTAAAGTAAGGTTACACAGGCTTTCATTTGTTTTTATGAAAGAAGTCTTGAATTTTATGTTGTTATTTGATGGTATCTCCCCTAATTGAAGGATGCACAAATTGAGCTGTAAACTATAGGCTCTCTAGGGCTTTTGAAAATGAATATTCAACCTCTGAAGCAAAGTTCTGTTAGATGTATAGTTTTATGGGCCTAATATGGGCTTTTCTTGTGTATGGGCTTTCCTTATATGCCCTCCTATACCTGTATATAAACTGGCCTATTAGCCTCAAATCAATACAAGCTATCTTCATAACATGGTATAGCTTAGGCTCTTCTCACCAAACCCTAGCTGTCCTAGGGTTTCCTCCAGCCACCGTCGCCGGTGATCCTCACTGGCAACACCACCGTTGGAGTTTCTGTCTCCAGCATCTCCTCTCCTTCTACTCTCCCTAGCCGTCATCGTATGTCACTAAATCTAGCACGCCATTGCCGGATCTCCCTCTGTTCCAGATCCAGCGCCGTCGTCCCTGTACTCGACGTCAACACTCCTCCAGACGTGCCTCCTTCCGTCGGTCCAGCCATGCCGCCCCCTCAGTCCGCGCCACGCTACCCCCCACGGCGGTGTCGCGCCGTCCCCTTGGCCGTGCCATCTTCCACCTCTCTAGCCACCGTCTCAGGTCATCGCCGCCGCCACCGCCTCAGGCCACCGCCGCTGCCTTAGGCCGCCGTTGCTCCTCAGGTCGCTCTCGACCAGATCTCAGATCTGATCCAAATCTAATCTTTTTAAAAAAAACTCTTTGCCATGGCAACACCATCTCGTTTCTTTGGTCTGATGCTGCTCCCGCCGGTGATGTTTGATGGGGCCAACTTTCAGAAGTGGTCCACAATGCTCCATTTCTGCCTCGACAGCCAGCGTCTCTAGGACCACCTAACCGGGACACGCCCTTGTCCATCCACCCCAACTCGTCCTGAGGGGCCCGTGGTTGATGCGGACGGTGTGCCCATTGCCGAAGATGCCTTGGAGGCCTATCAGCAGGCTGTGGAGAAGCGTGTCTAGGCTCAGTAGTACCCTACGTCACGGATCTTCAGACCCTTGAGAACCGACGTGCTGATGAAGTTCGCACTATTGTTGTCATCCCCAGCAGCATGAGAGTTGATCTCACCCTGGACTTGGCCACTCTCTCCTCGTCTCGAATCATGTGCAAGCGTGTCTAGGCTCAGTAGTAGCCTACCAGCGATGCTCTCTACTCTTCTTTGTTGGAGCTAGAGAGCAATCTTCGTCAGCAAGACTCTACATTTGATGCCTTCTATCAGCAGCTTACTGATGTTTGGCGTCAACTCGACTCTATGGCGCTTGTCTATGGTCCGGACTACAACTACTGTGCTCATCTCCGAGAGCATAAGATCAATGGTTGCCTCTTTGAGTTTTTTCGTCGACTTCGACAGTGTAGGATATACCATTCAGCAGTGCAGGAAACGTCTGAACCGTACCAGTCCTAGCACCACTCGTTCTCCGGTTGATCCTACTCGTCTTCTGACTGCTATCCAGGAGGTGACTCAGCGCCTTGAGCGTATGGAGCGTCACATGGATGCCAGATCTTCCTCAGCTATTGACAATGCTAGTCTCGCTAGCTAGTCTCCCTCAGGTATTCAGCCTTGGGTTCTTGATTTTAGAGCTTCGTTTCATATGACTCATGATGGTACACGTCTTTCAACTACTCCTATGTCCATCAAGACAACTCAAGGTACACGTCTTTCAGTTGCCGGTCGAGGCACTCTAGACACTTCCTCTTTTCATGTTCCTTTGGTCTCTCATGTTCCTTGACTTCATATGCAACTGATTTCTACTGGCCAACTCACTAATCATAATTGTCGTGTTATTGTTATTCTTGAGTCTGATTCTTGTTCTGTTTAGGACCGCCACACCGGGACCCTAGTTGGTATTGGCCACCGGGTTCGTGACTCTCCACGTCTCTGGGAACTCGACTGGCTTCGCCTTCCTTCTGCTTCTGCTTCTTCCACCTCCAACAGCTAGTCGTCCACGTCCACTGGTGCCACCGTTCTCGCCACACCAACTCTCGCTAGTTTCGCTCAGTGGCATCATCGTTTAGGTTATATGTGTGGGTCTCTTCTTTCTCCTTAGTGAGTCGTGGTGTTCTTGGGAAGGTTTTCGGTGAAACCTCTCTATCGTGTATGGGCTGTAAGCTTGGCAAACAGATGTAGCTTCTATATCCTACGAGTGAGTGTATCCATTCGTCCTTTTGATTTAGTTCACTTTTCGAAAGAGGGTCATTGTTATTATATATCTTTATAGATGATTTTTCTCGCTTCACCTGGATCTTACCTCCTAGCCTCTCGTCACCAAGTGTTGTCGGCCTATCAGGCCTTTGTGGCCATGGTTTGTACTTCATCTGACTCTCAAATTCGTGTTTTTCGTGCTAACTCTGCTGGCGAGTATCTTTCTACATCTCTTCGTCAATATCTTCTTGAGTAGGATACCCATTCTCAGTACTCATGTACCGGTGTTCATGCTCAGAACGGTGTTCCTGAGCGCAAGCATCGTCATGTTCTTGAGACTGCTCGAGCAATGATGCTAGCCTCCTCGGTACCACCTCACTTTTGGGCTGAGGTTGTCTCCACTATTGTTTATCTAGTCAATATTCAGCCTTCCACTGCTCTTCAGGGTGCCACTCCTGTTGAGCGTCTCTATAGTCAGCCTCCTCAATACACCCATCGTTGGGCTTTCAGGTGCGTTGCTTTTATGCTTCTCCAGCCTCGTGGGCGGACGAAGCTAACCGCTCAGTTTGTTGAATGCGCCTTTCTCGCCTATGATCCTGAGTGTAAGGGGTATCATTGTTGGGATCCCATTGGTCGCCGCATTCGGGTCTCTCGTGATATCACATTTGATGAATCGCGTACCTTCTTTACTTTAGATCGATCCCCTAATCCGCCTTCGTCTGCTGAGTCTACCTCTCTTCTCGGATTTGCTCCTCAGATTTCTTCTTCTATTCCGCCCTCTCCTGCTTTGGGCCTTCGACTTTGGAGTCTTCTCCTCTCTCACGATATGATGATCGAAGTATGATTCCTCGTCCTGATCGCTACGGCTTTGCTGCCTCTACCACTCCCTCCTCTGAGCCTACTTCCTATCGCGATGTTGTTGCTCATCCTGAGTGACAGTTCGCTATGACCGAGGAGCTCACTGCTTTGGAGCGTATTGGCACTTGGGATCTTATTCCACTTCCTCCCTTTGTCACTCCCATCACGTGCAAATGGGTCTACAAAATTAGATTCGCTCCGATGGTTCTCTTGAGCACTTTAAGGCTCGACTCATTGCACGTGGTTTTCACTAGGAGTATGGGCATGATTATGAGACCTTTGCTCCTATCGCTCATAAGACCACTGTTCTCTCTCTTGTGGCTGTTGCTGTTAGAGATGCAGCTCATATTCCATAGACCCAAAATGGGCTAGATATACACAAGTACAGGGAAAGGGAAAAATGCAAATAACACCCTATACAATACTACTCTAACACCCCCCTCAAACTCATGGTGGATCTACAACACTGAGTTTGGAGAGATGACAATCATGCTGCACTCTAGTCTGTGCCTTGGTGCAGAAGTCGGCAATCTGACGATCCGAAGGCACATAACTGACAGTAACCACTTGATTCTGCATCTAAGACCGAACATAAAAAGCATCGACGCCAATGTGTTTGGTGAGCTCATGCTTCACTGGATCGCGAGCAATGCTTATGGCGCCAGTACTGTCGAAGTAGATGGTCGTAGGAGCAGACTGTGGAACACCAAGATCTGCTAGGAGCCACCGTAGCCAAGTCACCTCAGCCGTCACAGAGGCAAGCGCACGAAGCTCAGCCTTGGTACTGGAGCGAGAAACGGCAGTCTATCGCTTGGTCTTCCAGGAGATCAAGGAAGAGCCAAGGAAGACACAATAAGCAGAGAGAGACTTGCGATCAGAGGGATCGCTAGCCCAAGTAGCATCTGAGTAGGCCTGGAGCTAAAGAGAGCTAGAGCTAGAAAAGAAGAGACAACGACCAATAGTACCACGAAGGTACCGAAGAACGCGAAGAAGGTGACTGTTGTGAATGTGAGTGGGAGATGCCATGAACTGGCTGAGAATGTGAACGGCATGGGAGATGTTAGGACGAGTGATGCCAAGGTAGACAAGGCTCCCAACAAGGTGACGGTAGCAAGTAGGATCCTCAAGAAGGACACCGTCAGTGGGGCGAAGCTGAAGGTGAAGCTCCATTGGAGTGTCAGCGATGCGCTGGTCAGTAGGGCAAGCACGATCAAGAAGGTCCTGAATGTACTTCCGCTGAGAGAGGTAGTAGCCCTCAGGAGTGGAGTCAACCTCAATCCCAAGGAAATACCGAAGAGGACCTAGATCAGACATCTGAAACTGCTAACTGAGATGGGCCTTGACAAAGGCAATGTATTGAGGATCATCTCAGGTGATGAGCATGTCATCAACGTAGAGAAGAAGGGTCCGACCACGAGGAGAGGTGTGGACAAAGAGAGCGGGGTCATGCTGGCTAGCAACAAAACTGGCAGCAGTGACAACAGAGGTGAAGCGCTCAAACCAAGCACGAGGGGCCTGCTTGAGCCCATAGAGAGACCGATGAAGACGACACACATGACCATCGGGCACATTGTAGCCAGAAGGAGAGTGCATGTAGACCTCACGCAGCTCGCCATGAAGAAAGGCATTCTTCATATCGAGCTGGGGGATGGTCCACCTACGAACGGAAGCAACAGCTACAAGAGAGTGCACGGTGGTCCGGTGGGCAACTGGGGAGAAGGTCTCCGCGAAGTCACGTCCGTACTCCTGCTAAAAACCCCGAGCCACAAGGCGCGCCTTATAGCGCTCAAGAGAACTATCAGAGCGAGTTTTAATCTTATAGACCCACTTGCAAGTGATAGGAGTGACAAAGGAGGGGCAAGGAACAAGGTCCCAAGTACTAGTCCACTCAAGAGCAGGGATCTCCTCAGCCATAGCGAACTGCCACTCAGCATGAGCAACAGCGTCGCGAAAGGAAGCACGCTCAGAAGAAGCAGTGACCGGAGCAGCGAATCCATAGCGATCAGGACGAGAAAGCGTGCTCCAATCACGAAGTGTGTACCGAGGTGGAGTAGGAGTAGAGTCCTGAGTGGAAGTAGGGTCAAGGGGAGAGGAAGGAGCCTCCGGAACAGAAGGTGAGACTGGAGGAGGACCCAACAAGGAGGGAGACCGACGAGAGTAATGAAGGCGGATAAGAGGACGGCCAGGAAAGAGAGGAGCAGGAGACTGAGCAACGAAAGACGAAGGTGAAGAAGATGGAATGGAAACAAGTGAAGGAGAAGGTGGAGCTGGTACAGGTGGAGAAGGTGGGGAAGGTGAAGGATCTGGTAAGAAAGGTAGAATAGAGAGACGCTCTGTGAGACTGAGGAAGGAAAGAGACTCAAGCGACGAGGAAGGGCTGGAAGATGAGACGAGATGACGAGACTCGTCAAAGAAGAGACGAGTCTCATCAAAGGTGACATCACGAGAGACCCGAAGCCGACGACCGACAGGATCCCAACAGCGAAAACCCTTGCGCTCAGAGTCGTAGCAAAGGAAAGCACACTCAACCGACTGAGCTGTCAGCTTTGTGCGCTCACGAGGCTGGAGGAGAACGTAGACCACACACCCAAAGGTGCGAAGGTGACTGTACTGAGCAGGTCTACCAAAGAGACGCTCAACTGGGGTAGAACCTTGAAGAGCCGTAGAAGGCTGAAGGTTGATGAGATAGACAGTGGTGGAGACACCCTCAGCCCAGAAGTGTGGTGGAACGGAAGCAGAAAGCATCAGGGCTCTGGCAGTCTCAAGAAGGCATCGGTGCTTGCACTCAGCAACACCATTTCGAGTACGGGCACCAGTCTGAGAATCTTGAGGAGAGTACCGATCTACAAGAAACCGACGGCGGCGGTGGACGGGTACTCACCACCGAGTCGTATAAACACACGAATGGGTGAATCGAACTGAGTGCGGACCATGGCCAAGAAGGCCTGATAGGCACCTAGCACATGGTGACGGGACTTCAGAAAGTAGTTTCAAGTAAAGCGAGAGAAATCATCAATGAAGATCACATACCACCGATGACCCCCTTTCTAAACGATGGGAGCTGGGACCTATACATCAGAGTGAACTAAGTCAAAAGGATCAGTCGACACAGAATCACTACTCGGATATGGCAGCTGTAGCTGTTTGCCTAGCTTACAGCCCTAACAGGAGAGGGAGGTATCACCAGAAACCTTCCCAAGAACACCACGACTCATCAACAAAGACAGACGCGACCCAGACAGGTGACCCAGACGATGATGCCACTGAGCAAAACTGGCGGAAGTGGTGGTGGCGAAGACAATGGCATCTGGAGCAGTGGACAACCGGCTCAGGGAGGTAGCGAAAGCGTACGAAGCATGAAGACGGTTCGAGTTCCCACAACGTGAGTCATGGAATCTCGGCCAAGACCAACCGAGTCCTCTTTCGCGATCTCGACAGAGCAAGAGTCAGACTCAAGAGTAATACGGAAATTAAGATCAGTAAGCTGGCCAGCAGAAATCAACTGCATATCAAGACGAGGCACATGAGACACAGAAGGAACACAAAAGGAAGAACTGCGAAGTATGCCCTGTCCAGCAACTGAAAGATGTGTACCGTCAGCCGTCTTGACGAACACAGGAGTAACTGGAGGTCTCAAGGAGTCAAGATGAGTAGGATCAGGTGTCATATGAAAAGAAGCTCCAGAATCAAGGTACCAAGTACCTGATGCAGCGGAGGGAGCCTTGCTGGTTGTGGCAGAGGAAGCAGTAGGTGACCAAGTGTCTAGGCGAAGCTCCATGCGCTCAAGGCGCCGAGTCAGTTCCTGAGCCTAGTCAGGAGGACGAGCAGCACCAGTGCTGGCAGAAGAACCTGGAGTACCACCACTAGCAGCATTCTTCTAAAGACGTCTCCTGCACTGCTGGATGGTGTGCCCAATCTTCTTCCAGTAGTAGCAGTGCACGGTCGAGCTTCCTACTGGTGCGGCAGCGGCAATACCTCCCCCCCCCACGACCAAGCCGCCTGCTGGCGCGGGGAGAGTAGGAGCGACAGTCGGCGAGGGCGCTAGCAGGACTGGCGAGGAAGCCACAAGAACACCCAACACAGACGATGTCGAGAAGAGAACACCACGAAGACAGATCTCCTCAACACGGACGTGGGTGAGGGCCTCAACCAGGGAGGGCAGCGGTGAGCGAGCCAGCAGCTGAGCATGAAGCGGCTCAAACTCTAGACGAAGACGAGTGAGAAACTCAAAGACGTGAGCTCCAACCCGGTGATCATGGATGCGAACACAGGTAGCACATGTCGGGTCGGGAGTCGGCTCAATGGAGTCGAGCTGACGACAGACGTCGCTAAACTGGAGAAAGAAAGCGTCAACGGTGGAGTCCTGCTGCTGCTGAAGAGAAGCTGCCAGGCGCAGAACAGAGGTGTAGAGGGCATGGCTGCTCGGCTAGTACTGTGCCTGCACATGCTCCCACATCGCTCGAGAAGAAGGCAAGGCGCAGAGATCGAGGGCAAGATCGAGCCGCATGCTGCTAGAGAGAACAGCAACAGCCCGAGCCTCATCTGCATGCCAGACCTCGAGGAGCTGAAGGGCCTTGTTGTATGCCTCCATGGCCTACGTGTAGCTCGCCTGGGCCTCAGCAGTGACCGGAGTGCCATCAGCACCAGGGGTCGGCTCCGTAGGAACCAGAGGCAAAGCAAGCGGCGGGGTGGCACCGGTGAGATGGCCCTAGAGACACTGGCTGTCGAGGCACACACGGAGCATAGTAGACCACTCCCGGAAGTTGGTGCCATCAAAGGTGACCGGTGGAAGCGACATCGGACCCGTCGAGCGATAGGGAGCTGCCATCGTGGAACGACCGAGGCCCTAGCAGACCGGGAAGCGCCGGAGCGGGCCCGGAGCGACCAAGATCGTCCGGAGAGGCGGCCGACGCCGGATCTGGCCGGGCGAGCCGCCGAGGCTTGGAAAGGGCCGGAAGAGGTCGGCAGAACGGATCGGGTCGGGTCTAAGGCAACGGCTACTGGATCTGGCCGACGGGCCACCGAAGCTTTCGAGGCGGCCGACGTCGGATCTGGCCGGACGGAGGAGGCCGAGGTCAGAGGAGGGGAGGGAGGAGGGCGGCGGAAGGCGGCATGGCGGATCGGGCGGCAAGAAGGACCCAAGCCGGCGACGGCTTTGGTCGGTAGAACCGGCAAGACCGCCCGGCCAGAGAGGGCGACGACGGCAAAAAGATGAAGTCCGCCAGATCCGCCAAGAACAAAGAGGGCGGCGAATCTAAGGCGTGGCAATGGCGGAAGTGGGGGCATGAAATGTAACGGCGGAGAGAGGAAAAGCAAAGAGGGAGAGGTGACGCCGCCAGTGAAGGTCACCGGCGACGGTGGCGGTGCTTGCTGGCGACGAGCCGGCGAAAGCCGCGGGTGGCGGCCAGGAGAGGATCTAACCCTAGCTTACCATGTTAGAGATGCAGCTCATATTCCATAGACCCAAAATGGGCTAGATATACACAAGTACAGGGAAAGGGAAAAATGCAAATAACACCCTATACAATACTACTCTAACAGTTGCATCTGTTCATCAGTGGACTATCTCTCAGCTTGATGTGAAGAATGTTTTTCTTCATGGTGAGCTGCGTGAGGAGGTTTATATGCAACCATCTTCTGGCTACTCTGTGCCTGATGGTCATGCGTGTCGTCTTCTTCGTTCTCTCTATGGGCTCAAGCAAGCTCTTCGTGCTAGTTTGAGCATTTCACCTCTGTTGTCACTGCTGCCGGTTTTGGTGTTTTTATCTCCATGCCTATGACAGTGCAGTCTTTTGGTGCTATCAGTATTGCTTGAGGCTCGGTGAAGCACTCACCAAGCATACTGGTGTTGATGCTTCTTATGTCCGATCACAGGTACAGCAGCAGGTCATTGCTCTTCAGTATGTGCCTTCTGAGCTTCAGCTTGAGGATTTCTTCATGAAGGTACAGACCAGGGCGCCGCATGGCTTTCATCTCTACAAACTCAATGTTGTGGATCCACCTTGAGTTTGAGGGGGTATTAGATGTATAACTTTATGTGTTAGATGTATAGTTTTATGGGCCTAATATGGGCTTTTCTTATATGCCCTCCTATACCTGTATATATACTGGCCAATTGGCCTAAGATCAATACAAGCTATCTTCATAACAAGTTCAACACATGTATGATAAATCACACAAATAACTGTGGTACCACAGTCACAGATATACTTTAGTTTTAAGCATAATTCTTTTTAAAACAATATAAGCATAAATTATAATGAGCATTTTCTACCATTAGCTAGATAAGTCAAATTTTAGAGTTTCTACAACCTGCATTTCATATATTTGAGTTGTTGATTGTCTTTGGGTTCACATAAATGGAATTGCTCCCCAAAACTCAATAGACTGACAAACATGATGAAAAGAAAGCATGTCCTCTAAGAATGAAAGGATAAACAAGTAGAGGGACACCGCAACATACCCATCGTTCATCAAGGATTCTCCCTCAATTATTGTACTGAGCTTTTTACTTGCTCCAAGTTCTTTTAGCAGTGCAACCACAGCAACAGGATCAGTTGCACTAAGCAGTCCACCGAGCAACAAGGATGTTTTCCAGTTCCAATCGTATGGGAAAGCAAGCTGTGAAACATCAATTAGCTAGTATCAAAATATTAAAAATAAGGGAAAATTGGCTGTGGGGGATTGTAAATACATGTCCTTTGCGCCTGAAGTCATTGGCATGTAGGCCCAGGATCCACGACCCACATGTCAGTGACACATGGAGTGTCCAGGAGCAATGGACAGAACTTTTCAGTGTCCCTGTGCCAGTTGCCCCTAAAAATAATGGTCTATGTTCATTATAAATGTAGCACATACCTTTAGAGCAGTGCCAAGGAAAAATGTTGATATTACCACACCTGGTCCAGCCAGTAACACCATTTGTGCCATGCATTTCTGCCAAAAAAAAGTTAGTATACACTGAACAAAGATATAGCATTTGTAGTTCTATATGACAACAGAAGATTGGCAGAGGAAGAGGTCAACATATAGCACTACTGAAAGCAGCAATGTTAAATCTTGCAAAGAAGAAGCAATATTAGAGAAACCACATATGATGTGCACATAGCCATTTAAGAAGAGTAATTAATGAAGAAATGCCACAACATGTATTCGTGGATTATCATTATCAAAGATGGTCTGTGCTGAGGTTGTATTAAAACATCAACTTATGTCACTGATCGGATCAAACAGAAGATTGATGAATACTGACTGATGTCAAGAGTGGTCCTTAGTGCAAAATCAGAATGACCTAGGGGAGAGTAACTGCAGTAATGCTGCATATTTGGAAGGAGTAAAACAAAAGAATTTTAAAGACAATGGTGGAACTACATCAAGGAGGCAAAAGAAACCATTTGCTCCAACTGTGCACTGCAGCTCCAAATGGAGTTGTAAGCTCTAGAATGGGTGCTTTATATATGAGGTTTTGCATACAGCACACACAAAACACACACACTTCAATTCCGTGGGCTCTTTAGCCCCAGTTTTTCATGCTTATAATAGCATAGCTGAGGAACGAGGACTAACATCAGAACAAACTGCAAAGAGCCAGGACACTAGTCAGAGAAAGAACTAAGTATTGCTACTGACAAGAATAAAATATCCATCCAGGATGAATAGTGACATTGTAAGAGATAAAAAAACTCTTGAAATGATTAAACAAGAAAAAAAAAAGCATGGGTGAGTGCAAGCATATTTCCTCATAGAAATTCAGTCTTTAATGAGGCCATTCAGCTTTCATCCTAGATTGACAAACTTGCAAAGATACCTTTATTTGGTGTACTTCCATTGAAAAGGAGCTTTCAAACAGAAGTGCAGGAAGGAAAACAGCCAAAAGAAGATCAGGATTTATGTTAGCCCCTGTAATTTCGGAAGCATAATTAATAAAGGCAAATCAAATAGAGAACTAACTCCTGAGTACTTTTTACACGAGTTCCAATCTTAAAATATATATCCAGGACGAACTTACAAATACGAATGCCAGCTCCAAGTTTGCCGAGACCATATTTTGTTCCGTATTCTGAATGTTGAAGAAAATTACTCACAAACTGATTGTGTTTGTCCAAGAATATTACTTAATATGTTATTCAAAGAGTAAGACATTGTCTACCCCCCAAATGAACGAGCAACTTGTTTTTTTAGGCTCAAAAGAACCAGAAACTTAGTTTTCTCATTCAAAGCCTTTGGTTACTAGGAACATGCAAGTAGTCTGGTGGTTGGGAGGCTGTCTAACCTCCTCGCCCACTCGAGTTCGAATCCTAGGACCAGATTGGGTGCCCACCTTCTCTATTAAACGGATGCCAAAGAGCCCTAATTTCAGAAAATAAAAGTCTTTGGTTACTGCAATGTTTGCAGTTAATGAAGGAGTGATGCTCATTTTTTTATATTTGAAATTCTACGAATTTTGACTCATTCTAAGTATTTCTTATTGTCGAGCCATAGCAATTGCACCTATCAAAGAAACCAGAAGAATTATGGAAATGGGTTAAAAAGGAAGATAAAAATCAGTTGCTAAATGAATCCCAATTTCCTTACACTTTAACTTGGTGCTTTTACACAGAGGGACATGGTACACGTACACCATACTATTGTCAGCAACTTGAGTACAACTGTACAAAAGAGTTATTTTTCCCTCACTACTGTATGATACCACAATTCCAAAACAGGGGAATCATGCTCCAGCAATACGAAAAGGACCTTCTCATCGACCTTGTCCATACCCGTGTGATACGATGACTGCTACAGGTAACTAAGGGTGCCAGTTTGGATGGTTTGTCAGAAGATCCAAAAAGAATCAGCTGTGCTGCCAAGAAGAGAAACTCAACCTTGGTTGAGGATACCGCAAGAAACGATGTTATGTTAAGACTTAGGAGAGTGGCAGTCCACCTGTATTCTGGAATTCTGGCATAGCAAATTATGATTGAAAAAGAAAATAGAGAAGGGAATGGCAGCCATTGCTTTGAAGAGTTGACAGTGGGGAAGTTGGATATAGGATACATGGCTAAAAAGCATTGAGCAAGCAAGGCAGTTAAGCTAGCAGTGACACCACCACCGCACTAGTGTGTGTAACCAGAAAGCTCTGCTCTGCTCTGGCCAGCAGAAGACGAAGAAATGGGGGACAGGGAACTCGGCTGGGGTGGCGCCGTTAATTATAGCAAGTAATAAATAAATAATTACGGGGTGGATTAACGGTGCAGCAGCATCATCATCAAAAGAATCGATGTAACAAGAAGAAGCAGGGGGAGGGGGAGGGGGAAGGAGATGGGTGAGGAAGGTGAAGCTGACCGAGCGACCCTAGGGCGACGCCGGTGAAGAGGAGGGCGACGGTGTAGGGGACACGAGTGCCGCGGAGGAGGTGGCGGGAGGCGATGCCCAGCACGAGGGACACCCCGACGAAGAGCACGGCGTCGTCAGGCTGGGGCTCCATGTCCATGCCCATCGAGGCCAGCCCAGTTGCAGCTCGAGGGCATGTACAAAGCCTATTAAATAAGTGTGATGAGGTGGATATATTTCACTGCTGTGGTAGGAAGGAAAGTAAAAAAAAATACTAGAGTCAATTTTTGGTGAAGAGTAAGATAGAAGCAGCATTAAATCGCTAAGAGACGTTCTATTAAATAGCTTTGATGTCCTTACATACTTGTCTTTTTATTTAGAAGAATATGTTAAGAAACACCCTCGACTCTCTGTTACATGCCCTGATGGCAGGCTGCAGCTGCAGCTGAAGTACCTTTGACTTTTGTTTTCCTTCTTGTTTTGTCATCAACAAAACATCATGGCTAGCGTACACGTATGACCGATCATTTGCTCAAATTATATGATTATCTTTTCTCTAACACTACGTTTTTTTAATGTTATTTCTAAAAAGCTATGAAGTAATAAGTGAAATATTTTTAAATCCTATTTCGAATATCAATTTCGACTCATCGAAACCACGTTCCAACACAGTCAAAGTTCACTTTCAAGTAGATAATCATGTTATTTCTACCCAAGAACACTCCGGATCTAATGTAAGTAATAGGTACTCGTATTATGATCGTATAGTACAGAAACAAATAATCAATCAATCAGCCGATCAGGTTTCATCTGGTCTAGTGTGAGGCAAGATATACGATCCAGACTAGGGCTCTGTTTTTTTTAGCAGTTGCAGTTGCGTTTGCGTTTAAACTGAAAATTTGTATCTCCTTGATAAGGACATCCGAAGAATCAAAAAATTGTTGAAAAAATGGTTTTGAGAGCTAGTCGAAGAAATAGTAAGATTTACAAAAATTGGTTACGAAACGTCAAAGCGTTTGGCTTGTATGAAAATAACAAATTTCCAGCTTAAACGCAAACGCAATCGCAACCGCCCAAAAAAACAGAGCCTAGTTTACCATTACAACTCACATGTCACATCCATCCTTATGTTTCTTCTTGATCTGTCATCTAGTGACAAGCATGAGCTAAGGTACAATTGTCTCCTTTACTTGTGCTTGCCAAAGTAGCCAGCGAGGTGACCTCTAGTGACAAGCATGAGCTAAGGGACCATTGTCTCCTTTAGGCACCGTTTTTTTTTTGCGCTTGCGTTTGCGTTTGCTTATAAGCTGAAAATTTGTTATTTTCATATAAATCGAACGCTTTGACGTTTGGTAGCCAATTTTTGTATATCTTACTATTTTTTCTCAGAGCTCTCAAAACCATTTTTTCTATAATTTTTTGATCCTTCAGATGTTCTTATCGAGAAGTTACAAATTTTTAGCTTATAAGCAAACGCAAACGTAACCGCCAAAAAAAAAAAAACAGTCCCTTACTTGTGCTTACCAAAGTAGCCAGCGAGGTGACCAGACGTCGGCGGGGTGCCTTTTGCTATCACCTACCTGACTTTCGAGGGCTCTGAACAAGGACAGCCTTATGTTTTATCGTATTTCATTGTTCATACATTTTTGGTCTTCTAAGTACAATCATATTTTACTATTTAATTCTATAACTCTTTTTTCCTAATCTTTATATATCTCTCTTATATTTTACTTTTCAACCCAATTTTTACTGTTCACAATCCTATATCTACAGTAAAAGAGCTAGCTACAATAAAAATATATAGCCACTATTAAACAAAAGACAACATCTGACCTCCATTGCAGTCAGCAATGTGACCACGCAAGAGTTAGTTTGGACCAAGGTTCCAAAAATCGTTTTGCATTGAAAAATCGTTTCCCGCCGATTTTCTGTTTGCCGCGGCAAATCGCGATTTATCGAACAAATTTTGGAATTTGAAATTTGAATCATGAATTGCTTGCCGAAACCGCAAAAACCGACCGTTTTTTCAGCAAATCGACCAGAAATTGCGGCAAATCGAACGGTACAACCGGCAAATCGATGGAATTTTTCGGCAAATCGTTGGTTTTACCGGCAAACCGATTGGCCGGTGTGAAAAATGGTAAAAATTTTATATGATGCGAAAATGGTAAAAATTAATTTAAAATTATGAAAATGGTTAGGGCATAACTTTTTGTAATTATGTAACATTTAAGCAACATTTGAAATTATTGGAAAAATCGATTTGAAACTTTGTATAGTGCGGAAAAATGGTAAAAATTTATTTAAAATTATGTAAATGGTAGACATGACTTTTGGTAATTATTTAACATTTAGAATTCACACAATTGTCAAAAGTAATAAGATTAGGAATAGTGTTACCATCACATCACACAAAAACTTTGGGTATCCATCCCCACCGACGGAAGTATCCCATGGAGGGGGACCCTGCCATTCAGAACAGCAATCCAATTTTCCTTTGCATTTGGCATCGGCAGGAAGCTTTTGTCTTTCTTTTCGTCTCGAGGAACGTGGTTTTGCATCTGATTCTGTCAACAAAATCTTCTCGCTGTATTTCGTTACAATTGAAGTCCAACAACCATCAGAGCATATTGCAAATCCAGACGACAAGCATTCTATTGATCTTGGTGAGCAATGGTCATTTGAAGTTAGTTCTGGCATAGGCAAACATTCTCCTGCAAACACTCTGGACACAGTGTTTCCCGCTATCGCCTAATTGACCTCCAAGACGGCTACTGCAGTCGGTGAGGTGACCATACTAGGAGGCCGATGAGTGTTTTTTCGCTGCCGTCTGATTTATTTTGAAGGCCATGATGTAACACCCAAATTTTGGCTTTTCAAAAACTTTTGCAAAGAAGTTGAATCTGATTGGAGTCAAGAAGTCAAGCACAAGAATTCAAACTAAAGCTCATGCTCAAATTCAAAGTTGGGTCGCAAAAGCTACCAAGAAATCAAATCTCAATTGAACTTTAGTCCAAACCCGAATTCAATTTGTTTAGAACTCAAAACTCCCAATTAAAACTTCACTTCAAATTAAAACTCAATATTAGCCTTGGGCAAGCCTAGCCTAGCCCTCCGTCTACCTTCTCGGCCCAGCAAAAGCCTGGCCCAACCGGAGCATCTTCTTCTTCCAATGGGCAATGCCCCATGGTTTTCCCTTCAGGCGATGTTGGCTCTCTCTCCACTCGCTGTGAGGAAGAGCACGCCGACCCTCTACCCCGTGTCTCCTCACTCACCAGAGCAATCCAAGGCAGAACTAAGATAGCGTATTCCCCGTCGTACGTATGCGAACAGTGACGTCTTGTTGCCTCGATCTCCTCTGACACACTGCCATGCCTCATCTCCCTCTCATATATATGTCGCTCCCGAAGAGGACGACACCCATCTGCCACTACGCCTCCAACACCATCACGAGCCTGCCGAGCAACTAGTATAGCTCCCCGCCATCCGCGAGACAAGCTCCTACCTTTAACTTGGTTGAGGGCCTAGCTCCACAGCTCTCCTTCACTCCTTGGATCCACCCGAAGATCTTGGATTTATATTATCTCGTGTTGTCGCTGTAGTTCATCCTATAAATCACTGTAGTTACAGTGGTAAAACAGTACTTGGTACATTAAAAAATACTGGTTGCTATAGTATTTTGTTACGTTACTATGCCGTTCCACTCACAAAACACTGTGTATCTATGTTTTTGTCGTACCAAAGACAGAAGATGTACTTCCAAAGATCTCATCTTCCCCCATGATGTTTCATGATGAATCTCTCTATCTCTCTCTCTCTCTGCGCTTGTAGCTCGCTGGAGATCCAAGGAGGTGTTCGCCCCCTTTTCATGTACGGCCGCTACAATGAGTTATAATCCAATTACTTCGAGTTAGAGCTCACTGGCAACCCCCTCACACACTCCCTTGCTTGATTGTACCTGCTATCCAGAGCATCTCCAACAGAGCCTCTAAAACAAAATCTTCTCTATATTTAGAGTCTCTCGTCCTCCAGCAGAGTCTCTATCTCAACCTCTAAATTTATAGTTTCTTTCTCAACCTCTAAATTTGGAGGCTCTCTGTATTAATCTCTATAGTTTTTCTTGATAGAGGCTTTGCTAGAGAGAATGAAAATATAAAGAATTAGAGAGCGAATAGTAATTTAGAGGGGTATATAGAGGCCCGATTTTAGAGCTTCTGCTGGTGATGCTCTTTAAGCTCGTTGTTGCCGTGAAGACTCTATGTTGATATATGATCCAAATTCTGAAACAAGGCCAAGTCTATTGCCTCAGGGAAGGGGGGTAGGGGGCAAAGCGGGTCGTGAGGGGTCTCCAAGTGGATTGGTTTCCATGTTGAACTCTAAGTTGCCATCTTATATAAAGTTCTGCTATAAACCGTATGAGAGATAAATGAAATTATAAATCTTCTGTAACTCTTTCGATATGTCGAAGGTTTCACCGGTTGATGCCCACGGTTTTTTCCTAGAGGAGTTTTGCACGTTTTCACTTTCACTTAGGCTCGGACAATTCAGTGGGAGACCCAATCGGGGATCAGCAGCTTCCAGTGAAGTCAAAATGAGTCAGGCACCCAGGGTAAGACTTTAAAACTTTCTGGCCATGGATCCTGATGCAATTTGCTTTTAATCAATCAAGCCCTTGATTGGAGGGAAAACCATAAACAAAAGAAGCCTTCCCGTGCGCGAAACCAATGGGCGCGGCGCTGTGTCGTGGGTCAGTTTTGGGGCCTACTTCTGTTTGTCCTGTCGTTTCGCTAACACTCCGTTTGTCCACACGTCCACCTCGTCGCTAAGCTCCTCCAACCTCGCTGCGACCTTGCCACCCCTCTGGTATACTGTATACCCCCTTGTAGTTTCTAGATGCTTGTTCAAGCGTTCTTTCAGCATGTGCATGCTTAGTTCGTCGTTATTGTCCCCGGCCAAACCTGGTCGCTACCTATAGCTGTGGTGCGCCGCCGTCGCCATCACTACAGTTGCATGCTAAAAATGGACACTACGCTCCGAATGGCATGCCGGGCCGGGTCTAAAAGCCTGGCACGATGGGATGCCCGGCACGGCCCGATCGTACAGGCCGTGCTCAGGCCGGCACGGTCCGAATTGAATTTCGAATCTGTAATTTGTATTTTTTGGGCTCTTCCTCTACTCATATGAATTTATATTCTACATAAAAGTTATAGAGAATTTCGAGACACATCTTTTTCATGTAGACAACTTTTTCATTTGAGCAACGTATAAATTTATAAAAAATATTTAGTGTGCTGTCTAGTTTTGGACTGACGCCACCTCTCTCGGTAATCTGCATTTTTTGGAGTCTTCCTCTGCTCATATAAATTTATATTCTACATGAAAGTTGTAGAAAATTTCGTCGTTATTGTCCCCGGCCAAATCTGGTCGCTACCTATAGCTGTCGTGCGCCGCCGTCGCCATCACTGCAGTTGCGTGCTAAAAATGGACACTACGCTTCATGGTAGCCCAATGACTAGCGGCACGCGACAGCTAGAGGTAGACCTAGCGAGACCTGGAAATTGGGCCGGGCTTTAGTGGGCCAGCATGAGCACGGTCCAATTTTAATAGTCCGAAGCACGACCCGGCACGAAAAAAATGGGCTGGGCTGGCACGGCCGAATGGCATGCCAGGCCGGATCTAAAAGCCTGGCACGATGGGATGCCCGGCACGGCCCGACCGTACAGGCCGTGCTCGGGTTTGCACGGTCCGAATTAAATTTTGAATCTGTAATTTATATTTTTGGGCTCTTCCTCTACTCATATGAATTTATATTCTACATAAAAGTTGTAGAGAATTTCGAGACGCATCTTTTTCATGTAGACAACTTTTTCATTTGAGCAACGTATAAATTTATAAAAAAATATTTAGTGCGCTGTCTAGTTTTGGACCAACGCCACCTCTCTCGGTAATCTGCATTTTTTGGAGTCTTCCTCTGCTCATATGAATTTATATTCTACATGAAAGTTGTAGAAAATTTTGCAATGGATCCTTTTTATGTAGACAAATTTTCTATTTGAGTAACTTATGAATTTATAAAAATATTTAGTGCGCTGTATAGTTTCGGACCGACGCCACCTCTCTTGGTAATCTGTATTTTTCGGGTTCTTCCTTTGCTCATATGAATTTATATTCTACATAAAAGTTGTAGAGAATTATGAGACGCATCTTGTTTATATAGAAAATTGTTTCATTTGAGCAACGTATGAATTTATAAAAAAATATTTAATATGCTGTGTTCTCTCCCGTGCCGTGCTTAGGCCGGCCCGACCCAACAGCAGCCTGGCATGCCTTTGGGGCCATGTCGAGCCTTGATTTTTGCCGTCCGTGCCAGCCTGGCCTGGCACGAATAAATGATCGGGCTGTGCCGGCCCATTTCATGCAGGCCCGAAGCACGACGAGCCTGGGCCGTGCCAGCCCGGCATGGCCCAAGTCCCACCTCTAGCTAGAGGTAGATGATGATGTTGTTATCGTTTAGGGTTAGTGTTCGCGCCGAAAGTTATCTATCGGTTAAACACACGTGGCTAGGTTTAGGGCTTAGGATCTTCGTCAGTACCGAAAGCAGGGTTCAGAGCGTGCCAGTCGATTTGATCCTGCAATCAGTAAGAAAAGACGTAACCAGCTTTAACTAGCCGATTAGAATTGTATTGCAGGAGACCTGTAATATTAGAAAACAAGTCCAAACAGGAGTGAAAAATAACAGAACTATCGACTTAGATTCAATGGGTAACCAATCTACTATAAAGTTAATAAAATCAACTAAATAGTAGAGCGAGAGACAAATAGACTATCGACTAAACCAACAAGTTGATCTGGCCAACAGAACAAAAATAAACAGACTATCAACGAATAGCAAGTTATAAGTCGATAGAATGAGGTAAACAGACTACTTACTGGTTGTAAAGCCGAGATAGCTAATAGAACGAGGATAAACAGACTGCCGCCAACGAATGTGTTGATCGGTAGAACCAGGGTGAAATCTAACTCTTAGTCGAAACGGCAATGTGTAACAATATCGATTAAGATAGTATTTTGATAAAATCAAAAGCCGATGCAAACCCATAGATTGAACTGAATCGAGACAGTACTTACCTGCAAGCAACTCCTAGGATGTATCTTGAAGCCGATCGAGAATGAGATGCGCAACAAGTCGATTGAAGGCAAAATATGGCGAAACTATGCTAAACTAAACTAAAGTCGACGGAAAGTAAAGGACAGGTAAAAAGTAAATTTGATTGATTGGTGTTGGTCCCTTTACACGCCCTAGAGGCTACATATTTATACAAATTCTGATATACATCGGCTAGGACTCTAACTTCATACACGGTATGGTCTTGACTCTATTATCCTTCTATTTTATTGGTTATTCTATCTAATACACATACAATCCGATACAAACTCTATATACTATAACTGACCTGACTGTTGCCATATCCGATCCGACCCATATCAAGCCTGGCTCAATTCTAACTGATTCTAGAACTTTTTAGACTAATTGGCTTTTTCAAATTTTGATGTCAATACATGCCTCCCTAATTTTGGGATATGAGAATCATGTTCCAAAATTACTTGACGTATCGGCTTCTTTCCTATCCACATACATTCCCCTTTTCCAATCTTACCCTTGATCTCTACCGTTCATCTTATTTTTTCGACCGTTGATCTTTATGGCTTCGCTACCATCTTACCCCTAAGGTTTTACCGCGCTGTCTCACTAGGATTTGTAACCAGAGGGCCTCCTGAAGATTACGGCGATATGGTTCTAGGCTCCTAGAACTCCATGTTGTCCTTATTGTCGACCGCCTTTTCCCCTTTCTGTCATCTTTCAAAGTGGGCACAGTGGGCATCTCACCCTTGCCCTTATAGAACGTCTCTAAATGGGCTAACCAGGTGTGGCAATTACGCAAGTCATGCCCGTAGGTTTCATGGATCGGACAGAACCAGTTGCTCTAGTATCCGTTCGGTGGCCCTTCGTCATGACGCGGGGGAAGACGAGCTCCCGTGCCCCTTTCGGTGTCATAAGGTTGGGTTTTCCGCTCCTGCCGACACCGACATATTGGGATTGCTGAGCTTGCATGACGAACTCGTGCTCAGAAGGCTGTTCGATCACAGCAATAACGCCTGACGAGGTGTGCTTCTTTTTTTTTCTTGATCTTCTTCTCAAGCGTGGAGGTACTCACCTTTTTGGAGATCTCCAGGTCTAGCTATGGTGGCAATTTTCCCTCGTCGAGCAACTTTTTTCATTTAACTACTTCATCGGTGTCAGCGAATTGGTCGGCCATGCGGAAAAGCTCACTAGCTATCAGGTCCCGAAGGATCTCTAGATCTTGAGTGAACCGAACATCCCTGACTCCAAACTTGAATGTTCGTATGACCGACTCGTCTGAAACGTTCGGGATGGATTTACGGACTTTGATGAACCTTTGGACGAAATCACGCAGAGACTCTCCTTCAGTTTGGATCACACGCTCAAGGTTTCTTTCTCTGTCCGGTCAAGCGTAGCAACTTTGAAAATTTGATCTGAGTGTATCGCTAAGCTTAGTCCAGGAGTGGATGAACCCTTCCTTCTGATTGAAGAACTAAGTTCAAGTCGTCCTATCAAGCACGATGGGCAAATTATTGGCCATTGTGCCCTCAACCCCTACAGCTGCCAAGATGGCGATCGTATAGATTGAGAGTAACACGTCGGAGTTTTGGGTCCTGTTGAATCTTTCGATGTGTCCGAGCTTAAACTTGGTCGGCCATAAGATGTTCCAAAGTGCATGGGACAAAGCCCAACATCAATATGCCGCATAACTACGACGTTCAGATCGATCGAGGTGATTACGATCATCACGAGTTTATTGGTTGTACGAGTGAGGATAGAGGCAAGGGAATACTTCCCGGTCACGGCGCGGGGAGCGCACCGTGGTGAAGCTACGTTCGTCCCGGCTGTGTCTCTCGGAGCTTTCCTCTCCATGTCCTCCAGCTTGGTCGTGGTGCCGACAATGACGGTTGCGGCTCTCCCAAGTAACGCTTCAGGAATCGCCGTTGTAAGAGCCGGCTGGCCCTCTTGAGTACGCTCTCAAGCACGTCCTTCGGGCCCCCTTTATTTAGGTATTGCCGGTGGGGCCAGATCAGCGACTAGCCTTTCGAGATCTTCTGCGACAGCGATGCCCATGGCTCCCTAGTTTCCTTGCCTGGGTTTGTTTGTGAGCTCACGCATGACCATCGCCAGTGCCCTTAGTCTTTCTTGCCCAGTAGGAAATAAAGCCGGAGGATGTCGTTCCCTAGACTGGGCCTCCGATGCTCGGATTGGCAAAGACGGAGGTGTTCGGGCATCATTGCGAGGCTTCCTCCTAGCGCGCTGTAGTATGCTCGCTAGGGTCCTTTCCATAGAGGATTCGAGGTGAGCTCGGATGGCTTCACGGGCGTGCTGTGAGGCCGCTTCAGAATTTATCCCTCGAGCTGACGATTGCCCTGGGTAGCCATGTTGACATATCTGCTAGCAGAGGGGTATAAGGTGGTCATCATCAAGCTTCCACACGACGCGACTCTATCTTCGAGTTCTACGTGATCCGAGATATCCAGCCCAGCATAGAGCTCGTCATCATCCCCATCGAACATGGCGAAAATTTGTTTCTGCAAGGCTCCGAATAGAACTGGCTCGAGAGGAGCAGGTGAACTGGCTCCATCATGACAGTCGTAGCTGAAATTGCATCTAGCCACTTAAGTGATTTTGGTGATTAATGACAAACACATATAATGACAACTATTTGTAAATGATAAATTTGTGTAAATGCTTGGCTAAGTAATTGTCTAGTGATAAACCTCTAACATGATTATATTGCTATGAGACTAACATGTTTATTACCAAGTTGAATATTAGTCTCATCTATTTAGAGAAAATCATATATGCCAAGTGAACAATCTATCCATCCTAGCAAGATAAGTCTCACATATAAAAATGGGACGGGTAAGCAAAATGAGGTATGCAATCTCGGTAACCTTCTATATATATATATATATTTATTATTCCATTCCTCTTGTGCAAGTGCATAGTGAGCTCCAAGTAACATATTGATTATATATATGCACATTGATTGATGTCATATTTATTTGTGCATATATATCGACTTGAGTTCAATATGTGTCTTGTTTCTAGTATGCATGTCTTAATTAGAATTAAACTCCACGTTGCTATAAATTGACTTGGTGCATGCTTGCCTTGTTTGTATATCTTCTTATGCACATCACTTAGTGAAGTTTAATCTAGATTGTTCCACAACTTCACTCTAGCTTGAATATTATTTGCACATGTGTAATTCTTGTATATTCTATCATGTGCTCTATTTTAGTGAAGATTGTGGTACTTGCCATGGTTTAGTTGATTTATCTTATTGGCAATCATCTTCCTAGTGCATCTAGTTCCATTACATATTTATCATGATGCACTTAATAGAGATATTTTCCATGTCAAGTGTTTCCATTTAATATTGTGTTTATTTATATGAAACACTTGACACACCTTAATTGCTCACAAACATCAACTTATTAATATCCATTAAGCTTTTGGGACTAATACCTTTCATGAGTGGTTTGGAAAGATTTAGGTCCCGTGAGTATGTGTGATGACCAAGATATGTTAAAGGATGACGGTTAAGCCGAGGTCAACAAGACGACGGTGTCACCAAGAGTTGAGGACTAAGTCAAGATCGACTTGGCGTGGAGATCGTTAGGGAGGATGATCAAGTCAAGGTCGATGGGACAAGAGTCTCATGAGGTGAATCGAGTCAAGGTTGACAAGGCGAAGACGTCATCAATCATTTGTTAAAGGTCATCACACACAATGCATCCAAGAAAAAGACAGCAAGTGACTATCCTAGACTTGTATTATTTTTGATTTAATTTGAGTCTAAGAATTGTCGTACTATTAAGAGGGATGTGATGGAAAATGACTTCTAGATGTGTCAAGTTCTCAAGTGATTCATCCTTGTGAAATTTAGTTGGAGAGTGGTGTTAGCAGTGTCGGAAAGTGAGAGTTGTAAGTCTCCCTTGCCTTCCTTGTTAATCCTGCATTTATCCTTTAGGATTTGAGAAGTGAGACCTTGTTGGTTGTGTAGTTCTCGTTCTTAGCTTTCCGTAGAGTCTAAGATCTCCCAAAATAGAGTTCGGAGTCAAAAGTTATGCCCGTTTTCGTCCGGGCGTGCAGTGGCTGTTTTCAGGCCTCAGACTGTCCGATGTTTTGTATCAGACTGTCCGATGGTGCCCAGCCTAGACTGTCCAAATTTTGAGAGTTTGGGGTTCTCTGTCTGAAATTAATTTCCATATCAGACTGTCCGATATCTGACATCGGACTGTCCGATGTTGTGCAAATCAGACTGTCCGAACTTTCAGAGTTTTGGGTTCTCTGTCCCGATTTATAATTAATATCGGACTGTCCGATATTTGACATCGGACTGTCCGATATTACACAGTTTTGAACCTAACGGGCAGATTTTCACCCAGATCTATAAATGCCCTCTTCTCTCCAACTAGCCGTTGGGTGGGCTGTGTGCCAAGGTTGTGTGAAGTGCCTCCCCTTGTTCTTGAGCCCCCATAGCACTCCTCCACTCTAGATCTAAGTGATCCCCTTTTGAAAAAGGGTTAGAAAGAGTTGGGAAGAGGGATTGAGTGAGAATTGGGAGGAAGGTTGGGAGGTGATTCCTTTGTGGAATTAGTGTGTTCTTGAGCCCTAGTGACCCCTCCACTCTTCGATCTAGGTGATCCCCTTAGAAAGAAGGGTTGGGAAGAGTTGGGAGGAGGTGTGAGTGTGGATTGGGCAAGATTGGATCTTTGAGCACTTGAGTTCATCTCCAAGTTCATTCTTCGTGGCATTTGTTACTCTTGGAGGTTGAGGACTCCTAGACGGCTAGGAGTTGGTCACGAGCCACCAAGCTTTGTGTGGTGTGCCGTGTCAAGTTTGTGAAGGCCCGATTCCGCCTCCGTAAGGAAAGGAGTCAACTAGTGGATTCCAAGGGAGCTTGGTGCGGACCTTGGAGAGGATTAGGGTTGAAAAAGACCCCGGCTCAAGTGTGACCGAGCCGCCTCAACGGAGACGTAGGATCCCCTCAAGGGTCCAAACTTCGGGAACAAACATCAACGCGTCTCCACTCCACTCGTGGTTCTTCATTTCTATTCTCAAGTTTGATTTACTTGCTTATTTTACAATTGAATTGATTATCTTGTCTTGTGTGATACTACTACAACTATACTTGCTTGTGAACTATCTTTGGTGCAGGTGGTATCCTTGAATTTGTGATATTTGAATTGAATCCGAAGTCCTTTGTTTTATGTGTAGACCGGACAGTCCGATACTTGCCTCGGACGGTCCGACCCTGTACCATCGGACTGTCCGATACAGCTTCCGCAATTAACTTTGTTTATTGTTTTAAAAATTTGATATCGCCTATTCACCCCCCTCTAGACGACATCCCAGTCCTTTCAGTAGCGCCGGTCAGGAGGAGCAGGTGGACAGGCGAACGCTCGATGTCCGACATCTCCGGGATTCCTTCGATAAAGGATCTATCGTATGGCCATGGACGGCGCTAGCAGTCGACGATTGGGAAACAGAGTCCCCACCGAGCTTACATGTTGATTAAAGGACCAAACAACCCCTTCTTGCCAAAGGGTTTTCGTCGTATATGCATCGAGTCACCGAGATGAAGAGTAGATCAGGCACAGAGATTTATCCTGGTTCGGGCCTCTTGGAAAGAGATAATAACGCTACTCCAGTCACGCGTGTGTGTTTGTGTTATTAGGACGAGATTGGATATCGATGTGTGTCGATGCCCTCCCCCTCCCATGATGGGTATATATAGTACAAGGTATATACAGTTTGGGTCCTACATGACTTAGAAAACTTATGCGGATAACATAGAATCCTATCATATTTACAGATATATTCTATAATCATGCTAACTTGCACCTTAAGAAACATCCATATCTAGAAGGCTTCGGGCTCTAGATATGGGAGAATTCCCAAGACATCGGGAGTGTCCGGCCGATCATCCTAATGTACCTCTTCAGGACCCATGATGACATGTATAACAGCCTATAAGCAAATAGGCCTATTCTCGAGCATCAATCGCCGAGTATCGTCCCGAGCCTAACATGCTTAGCTTATTCTCCTTGGGCACGCGCTCCAAGGGTATATTTCACACGGAACCTAGCCGTTGGGTTATTTTATCCAATCCCGGACACCTTCGATCTCTCTCTGTCGGTGCATAATGCACGAATAGGATCCAAATTTGAAAAGACGCTGAGATGTCCCCGTCAGTGGACCGATTGTTGTCGGCCATTTCTGCAAACTACCTAGTGCGCACTACCTTGGATTCTCTTCTCACGCATTTCGTACCTCATTGTATTAATCTGTCACAATGACTTCATGACATCATGCTGCACGAGGTGACATGAGTGCGTCCTCTTCACCTCCTACTACCTCTCTCTTTGTCGTTGCACTTAATAATTGCCCCCACTGTGCCACGGCAGATGGGCATTTCTCATATTTCATGCAAGACATGGTTATTTTGTGATTTAGGGATTTTTTTGGGCAATAAATGTAAAATTTTTTCATTTGGTATCAAAATACCCCTTTGATTGGGTGAGACAGAAAACCAGCCCGTTGGTTGGACGGGATAGAAGATCCACCCTATCAATGGGTGGGATTTATCCTGCCTGCTAGACTGTCGCCCTCTGCGTGGTGACGGGCATCTATTTAATAAAAAGAAATATTATTTATTTATTTTAGAATAAAAAAATCTATATGGATGCAGGTGGCATACATGTATGTCAGGCGCACAGCAGCGGCTAGCGGGCCAGGCAATATGCAGCCATGCAGGCAAATGCAGGCAATGTGCTGCCTCCCTCGCGCATAGAAGACAAAGAGGAGAGGAGAAAAGAGACAGAGTAGAGTTGAGTGGAGAGGAGAGGAGAAAAGGAGAAAAGAAGAGGAAGAATAAAAGAAGGAAAGAGAGGAAGGAGGAGGTTGCGGCCTGCGGCCTATGTGGAAGGTAATTTTTTTTATTTTGTAATTTAGAATTAGTGAAAATGGTAAGTTAGCCATATCAAGTGACTATACTTGGTGTAATGCAATATAGTTTAGACGAAGATAATGTACAATTAGCGTGTGTTGAACATGATAGGTTATGTGGTATTTGAGAAAAAGAAATAGAGTAATCTACGAGATATTGTTAGGGTGTGTACATTTAGCGTGTGTTGAACACGGTATTGCATATAATTAGTGTAATTACCGCAATGTGTTAATTTTTTTTATGTTTCATAGGTGCGAGTTATTTTTAGGGTAATTTGTGGGTAGATATGGGAAAGGAGCATTATTTTGAAATAATTCATATTGATGTATTTTGTCTAGGAGGAATGTCAGACATGTTATTTTTCCAAATTTATAATGGAAAAGGAGAGATTATGCATGTGTCATTCGTAGTCATGTGTCATCTATCTGGTTCTCTAACTTCGCGTAATGTCCATGTCAAAAATGATTGCCAACATTTCAATATGTCATAACCTTCTAATAGACCGCATGCCATTACCCGCAAAGGCCGAACGATGAAGTGCGTCGTCGCCAAAGGATCATGCATCGAGACTTTGGCCATGTATGGGACCCAAAATTTGAATCAAACCATACATGCACTACTTCATGGTGCCCTTGCCTGTGTCGCTATTCAAACATGACAAAACAAACATTTGCACGTCATTACCAATGTATAGCATTCTACCTATTTATTCATACTGATGCTATTATATTTATTGAGTTTTGTATTAAAATAAATATAAAATAGCCCAAAGTCCTGCACGTAAAGGTGGCCACTAATGCTTTTACTCTCTTTCGGTTCGGGCATGCACAAATAGGATCCAAATATGAAAAGATCCAAACATAAAATAACCAGAAGTCTACCTTTTTTTGAGTAACACGAAATTTTTTTTCATATCGTACCACAAAACCCTTTTGGTTGGGCAAACAGAATTCCCGCCCGTCGGTTGGGCAAGACAAAAAAAACCCTCCCTTTGGTCGGGCGGGATTTCAATCTCACCCAACCAACAGGCGGAATTTATCCTACCAGCCCGGTCGCGTGGAAACATGTCCTATCCTCTCTTTGGTCGGACAGATTATACGAAACCCGCCCTTTGGTCGGGTGAGATTTCAGTCTAGCCCAACCAAAAGGCGATGAGTGTCTATTTTTTTTAGTAAAATTATATGGAATATTATTTATTTATTTTAGAATAATAAAAAGTATAAAAAATAAAAAATTCGGCGAATGCATGCGGGCGGAGTTGTTGGGCTTGGGCTGAGTGGTGTCCTAGCAGGACAAACTGGCGCACCTTGCCAGAGAATAATAATAATTTTTTATTTAATATTTATTTTACATATTTTTTTGAAAATAATCATAAAAAAATTAAAATAACAAAAATAGGTGCTCTCGCCCAAATATGGGGCGATCGCCTCATACCCGGGCGATAGGTGCCCTGCACCGTCAATGCCGTGACGGGCCGTGACCGCCGTGACCTGGCCGGCTGCGCCCGTGACACCTATGGCCCAAATATGGGGCAATCGCCCCATATTGGGGCGATAGGTGCCCTTTAAATACAGCGCTGGCTTCCACTGGCCTCGTTCTCATCGAGCAAGACCGAGAAAAAAGGCAGAGCCGGGAGAAGAGGAAAGAAAAGAGAGGAAAAAGGAGAGAAAAAAGAGAAAAAAAGAGAGGAAGGGAAGAATAGAAGGAAGTAGAGGAAAGGAAAGTACAAAAAATGCCGAGGCGTGCAAGCGAAAAGGGAAAGGGGAAAGCCAAGGAAGAGGCAGGCGCTTGGGACTGGCCGCGCAATTCAGCGTACCAGGGCCTCTTCCTACCTCGTGGGGTTGTCCCACCGATGTGCATGTGCGGAGATCCTTGCAAGCTTGTCCGCTCTTAGGAGATTCCAACTTGGAAGAGGAGATACTGGAAGTGCCGCAACTACGCCTTCGACCGGCCGGAAAAGAGCTTGAAGAATCGCCAGTTGGTACTAATTATACGTATTTCATAATATTTGTACATGAAACTTTGCTAATTTATGTTCCATGTAGTCACCTTCGCCACTGTGTGGATTTAAGCAGCGGTTTGACATGAAGATCAACCCTGAAGACCAAAAGCTCCTTGATCAATTCAACCGGGACGAGGAGGTCAGGCGGCAGCTTCAAGAGCAGCGTGACGCTGCACGCGAGGCGACACATAGAAAGGAGGTGGAGGAGAAGGAGGCTAAGGGAGAGAGAGGAAACGAGAGAGGGCATGTCGTGCCAGAGAAGCCCCACCGGAGGCATGGGCGAAGGGGAAGTGGCCTCGATGCTCAGTAGACGTGAAGTTGTAACTATCGTTTTCCTAGTTCCTGATGCTCCTCCCGAGCACGGCCCAAACAACAAAACAACAGGAAAAACATATTTTTATAAATTCATATGTTGCTCAAATGAAAAATTTGTCAACATGAAAAAGATTTGTCTCGAAATTTTCTACAACTTGCATGTTCAACGAAAATTCATCTGAGCAATGGAAGACATCAAAAAATAGAAATTACCCGGTATGGTACCGTCGGTCCTACAGCAGGCAGCACACTAAATATTTTTTTATAAATTCATAATTTGCTCAAATAAAAAAGTTGTCAACATAAAAAAGATGAGTCTCGAACTTCTCTACAACTTTTGTGTTGAACCAAAATTCATACGAGCAAAGGAACACCTTGAAAAATTATTTACTGATCGTGCCTCGGTTCGAGCGGGGCCGGCCCGAGCATGGCGCAAACAGTCGGGCCGGGCCGGGTGGCCAGACATGCCTGATTTCCAGGTCCAGCCCAGAATGCCATTCGGACCGTGCCGACCCGGCCCATTCCGCTTCGTGCCGTGCCGTGCTTTGGGCCTGAAAAATCGGGCCGTGCCTGTGCCGGCCTAGATGGCCCGGCCCAAACTCCCAGCACTAACCCAACGTGGGTCAATACGAAGCATCTCGTTCTGCACACGGGGCCACAGTGTTCCCAGCTATCTGTTCTGCACCGCGGACAACCTAGGCCGGTGCGTCGCATTCACGATCCGGTCAGGCAGCTCAGGGCAAACATCAGCACCACGCCCAGCTCCCGCCATCGGTTCCTATCCCTGCATGGTTAGAAAGCAAGTAAAGTGATCATGACAATAATTAAATGGTACACATGATAGCTGAGAACAATTAAGTGGAATATAATGAAATGCTGCATATTTACATATATGTTCGATGGTACACATAATATGAAAAATTACATGACATGGATAATACTTAAATGTTACATATAGAAATACATGAAGTACAAATTCCATATTAATGAAAAAAATTACATATAGAAATACATGAAATCAAACTAAATGATCTAGATACAAGGTACATATAAAATAAAAATTGCAGCAACCTTATATGAATGAAATTTGTTTGATCGACAGGACTTCAAGGAGTACATGATACAAAGAAAAGTTTGTAGACTTAGTGTGTGCCTCGACGTGATATAGACGGCCCCACCTCAGATCCTTGCGTTCGACGACGCGCTTCGGACTCACCCATATCATTCTGAATATGTCGGGTCCTTCGACGCCCGACCTTCTGCTTCAACATATGCATATCCGGTACCCATCGATGACCTGGAGGGGGTGCTTCCATGAACGACCCATCCACTCAGTACCCTAAACCTCATGATGCCACATGTTGAGAACACTTTGCTTGTAGTAATAGTGGGAGATATACGGACAACATGATGGATGTGTCTCGGCGGCTGTGGTAATGATGTGCGAGCATGGCAAGTGCAGCAGCCATGGCTTTTGGCAGAAGCACTCGCAGTCAGCAGCACAGATTATGCACAGATGGGACGTCCCCTCGCGGTGGGCACTTCTACAACCGTGGTCACCATAGTACACATGGTATTTTCGCTCCATGCCACTCTCCGGTATCACGCGATGTTTCTTCGCCTTTCGTGTTTTCTTAGCCATGTATATAGATACAACCACTGAGTAGAACAGTCGATTGTCCGACATACATGCAGCGGACTTCTTATATCGCTCAATGAAATATCTTTGGGTACCTAGCAAGACACCTTCAACTAAACCCACCAATGAAAGACATCTCGTGCCTTTCATTACCCAGTTGTATACCTCCGCCATGTTCGTTGACATTATTCCATAACAGGAACCGCCCTCGTCATGCAGTAGGGACCATTTCTCCAACGGCTCGTGTCATATCCAGTCCGTGAAACTCCTTATGCTTGTCCCTGGCATACGCCGAATGTTTGGTGCATCGGTCGGGAGCGCACACAAGACTGTTGGGTCATCTTCTAGCTCGTGGTGAACCATATGGTTTCTTGATGAACTAGCAGTATCCCTTGGATTTAATGATTGCTTCCTGGTTAGTTCATCCAACGTCTTCCATAGTGCATCGAATTTTCTCTGCTGGTTTTGTTTGCACAAACGCTTGAACATGTTTATTAGCTCCTTGTTCCTGAACTGATGGAAAAAATTCACACCCATGTGCCTTATGCACCACCTGCTCTTCAAGTCTGGCCACTTTGCTGCTCCCATGACGTCAGACCCTTGTTGCATATCCACGATCACCCTGAGCAACCCTGCATGTCGGTCATGGATGACACAAACATCAGGTCGATCCTAAACGACTGCGAGCTTGACTCTGTCAAGGAACCAGTACCAACTGTCCGTTTTTTCCCCCTCCACGAAGGCCAATGCGACCGGTAGAACCTGGTTGTTAGCGTTCACCACGATTGCAATTAGGATCTGGCCCTTGTATTTCCCTGTGAGGAATGTACCGTCGATGCAAATTACTAGGCGGCAGTGTCGGAACGCATTTATACACACGCCGAGGGCGAAGAAGGCACGCTGCAAGACCCACTTACCCACGTACACACCTTCCGCGAGGAACTCCGCATGGTCGATGAATTTACCAGGATTTCTACTTAATATTGCCCTCAGCAAGTGTGGAATATTCTCGTAGGAAGCCTCGTACGTCCTGAACCGTATTTCTAAAGCTTTTCTTTTTGCCCTCCATGCCTTTGCGTAGCTAATCTTCTACTGAAACCTCTCCTCCATGGCTCTAATAACAAATCGAGGTTGAAGGTGTGGATTGTCCACGATCTGACCGTAAAACACATTTGTCACCCAAGTGGACGAAAGATTGCGGTGTTCCCACTCCGCTTGTTCCAGTTTATAGTTATGCTCCATCACTATGGAGCATTTTTAGTAGTCTTTCCACTTTCCCTTATATGCATGCACCCGCCATGGACATGAATCAACTACGCACTTCATGTCGTACTCCTTTTTGCTTGACTTTACTACTCTGAATTGTCACCGCAGAGACATCGCCCAGTACTTCACCGCATCCATCATAGCCTCCTTGTCTTTATATATGGCCCCCTGTGTGACCTTGTTCTAACGATACCCTATGCATCATTGTTCCCTTCATTCATTGTTAGGTCTTCGAAATTATAGTTAGTCCAAGCACCAGGGACAGGCACCTCGGGAGTATTGTCCTCCTCGTCCGAGTGTTTGCCATCAGGGACTTCCTTATCCGCACGGTCCTCCTCCTCCATCATGTCAACTATGTCATCCACCTCCTCGCCCTCGTCGGCCACCCCCTCGCCTCCACTACTGTCTCCTCGTCCTCGCCGATCCCGTCACCACTGCCAATCTCGTGTCCCCCGTCTTCGGGCTCCTCGCCACCTTCATCATCGCATTCTTGTACATTTGTCCCCCCTCCTTCGTAATATCTACCCCGACATCAGGTACTTCCGACACCGATGGAGCTAACTAGTACCACTGTACTAGCAACATCAGCGGCCAGCCCTGCTATACGACAAACCCAACATAGCCCCTCCATGTTGATGTCGTGTTAATAGGAATCAGCTCTCCATAAAAAAATGTTGTGCACAGCTTACTATTGCTCTAACCCGCAGCCGAACAGTCTGGGCATCCAAATTGAACATCCGAAATATCCGCTCTAACAAAGCCTTGTATGTCCTATCGCTCGGTCTAAATATCCCCTGAATGACTCTTGAAAATATTGACAAATTCACTCCATCCGCCCCCTGTGCTATCTCCCCATCTCTATAAAATATTTAAAAATATAATTTCTCCGACATGCTGCCTACAACATCGGACCGAGAAATTCATTAGTTCTCCATCTAACCACAACATGCATTGCCATATAATTGTTACATTATTCTATGTCATTGATTTACTCCTAGTTATTTCTGCTATATATTTTTAAATTTTTTTACTCTACTAATTTCTAACGACGTCTGACATTTCTACCATGCTAAGAACGTATGACATGTGGCTAGCCTACCATGTTTTTTCAATATTACTCTAAATACAATATATAAAACGTATGACGATCCTACTGGAAATTACTGCTATAAATAATTAATTCACCTACTCATATTTTTCCATACGGCATTACTGCTATAAATAATTAATTTTTCCCTAACCCTAATAAATACAAACGTACATGATATATCGTACTTCGTTTAATATCTACATCGCATTTTTCGAAACTTTACCCGTACAACATATGGCTATCCTATCATGTTTTAACATATGGCTATCCTACCATGTTCCATAATAATATTCAAATTTAATTACTACAAATTCCTATGACATTACATTTCTAAACATTATGTAATATATTATTTGCAAAAAAAAATTTCTGGACTTACCTCCACAAAATTATCGGATCTACTTTCTTCTATTCTTCCCTTCCTCTCCGTTTTTTTCTCTCTTTTTCCTCTCCTCTCTTTTCCTTTCTCTCCTCTTCTTCTCCTCCTGACTCTCGCTCACTCTCGGTAACACTAAGCCGTGCTCAGTGAGAATGAGGGAGAGAGGAAGCTGCGGGGTTAAAAGGGCCACCTATTGCCCCTCCAATGGGCGATCGCCCCATAACTGGGCGATAGGTGGCAGGCCAATAATCTGACTCTTGGCAGAGCCGAACGGCTACTTTAAGAACGGCCGAGGCGGCGGCTATCGCCCGATTATATGGCGATCGCCCATATTAGAGCGATAGGTACCTATTTTTGTTATTTTAATTTTTCCATGATTATTTTTGAAAAATATTTAAAATAAATATTAAATAAAAAATTTGAATAATACCACCTCGCCTGTAGGAGATAGAGATAACGGGATGAGTGCTCACCGGAGCAGGAGCAGGTGCATGTGCAGCCTCAAAATTAAGAGCTTGCGGGCCGGCCGGTCCGTGAAAACTCGGCCGGTTCAGTGGTTTTTGAAACGGTTTTCCCCGTTCAATTGCAGGAACGCTTGAACGGTCTTTTGAGCAAGCCAAACTGTTAGAAAGTGTAGTTCTGGTTTTTTAAGATTAACCGCCATCCAGCCCAGTTTTAATAACTCGGGTATATACCCATTTTCATATATAAAAGGAATACATACATTAATTTGATCCGTAAGTATGATAAAAAGTATGAAATTATATCGTTTGAGACACCTCGCAATGCAGACCTAATACATGTAACAGCAAGGTGTCCCATGCATATGCACGGTTAAATTTCTGTCAAAGTTTTACTTTGTAGATATAATAAGGATTCACAGTTGTATTTGCTATGTTAAGCCCTAATATAGTCCATGTCATAAATCTATGTGTGCATTAGATGTATTGTAGTTTAGTCTAGGTGCTCGTGCTCCACAATGAAAATAATGGAACCATTTATTGCTAGGATGGAAATCAGGAAAGTTGAGGGCTGAAACGCTAGAAACCAGTGGCCTATGTGTAAAATTGGGAAACTAGATGGCCAATTCGCAAATTTTTAGAAAAAGGATAGGAGAATGGACTATCACTGTTGCTTGCTTCATATTTGTAGAGATTGTCCATGATAAACTCTAATATAGTCGATGTTTAATCTAAAGGATATAGTAACACTTTTATTCTTGTTAGATTTATAACATTATAATCTAGACCCACTATAATTGGTGGCATAGACCACTATAATTGATTGGGAATTTCTAGCCTTTCAGATCGAGCTCCTTTTTGCCTTTGCTTTGATGTGTCAATGCTGAAGTCACATATTGCTGATTTAAGACCTCATAGTCATATTGCAATGGTAAGCTCTGATATAGTTATTCACATATAGTTAGATTGAACATGGTAAGCTCTAATATGAACCACTCATTTTTAAATTTCTATTTCAAATTTATGTTAATAATTGTGTACAAATCCAACTACTATTTTATTTAAACTTATTCCAATTTTTAGTTTTACTTGTAAGTTCGTATTAAAAACAAATTTTATTTTTGTAATATTCTTTATTCCTAATTATAGCTATTTTTTATTTTTTAATTGCAGTTGATATGTACCCTTACTTTTAACAATTACACCGAGGATACATCTATCGTACCTGACACAAACTCTTGATTTTAGTCTAAACAATCACAACTCAGGTACGCCGCTATCGTGCATGAATTTTTTTCTTTTAATTAAAGCCACTATAACTTAGATCACATAGATGTACAACCTAAATCTTTTTTCAATTAATATGGAAATTTCTAATATTTTAGACGAATTGAATGGCTTTGTTGGCTCTTGTTTTAATAATATAATAGATAATGGATGGACGTCATTAATTTCGCACTACTGAAAATGCATTCGGTGCATCCCAATCCCTTGGGTACTCGCACGAATTTTTTTCCCGCAAACAAATTTTCCTGGTAAATTTTCACACACAAGGAGTGAAAAAAGAGAGGAAGTTCAAATAATAAAAGGAACAAATAAGAAGATAAAAGTAGCATTAGTTCTAAAAGGGAAAATATTTAGTGTAAATTAACCATTTCGTGCAACCGTGCAAACAATCAATCCTTGTCCTCAAATCTCGAATAGATGGCTCGGATGCAACCACGCTCACCCCTGCCTAGCCTACCCAAGCACCCCGTACTCTCCCCTATGCCATTCTCCCCCATCTGCCCTCTCACTCTCTCATGTTGAAACCCTAGTTGCGCTGTCTTCTATCTCCTTTTGCGCTGCCAACACGAAGGCTGCACTGTCGCTAGAGAGCCGCATCGTCGTCATCCTCCTTCCCATCACTTCTCCCCTGTGCCGTCACCTGATTAAGTCACTGCCTCTCCTTCACCATCCTCCTCACCGCAGAGTAGTCCATCTCCCTCATTGTTGTCCTCCGCCCTCGGAAGTGGCACCAGTAGCGAAGTTGCCATAGGGAAGGATGGTGGCATGAGGATGATAACATGGTGTAACAGAGAACGACAATGCCGAAGGATGCCTTGGTGCGGTAATGGGTGGTTTTGGGGAATTGCATGATGGTGATGTGGCTCCCCGAGATGATAGCATAGTCCTTCGACGACGATGCTAGGGTTTGAGAGGCACGCTGAGAGAGAGAGACATATCGAGGGGGGGAGCGGGGCAGGCCGAACAGGTGGGAGGGGAGGTCGCATCCAAGCTATCCACCCGAGATCCGACTGATCCGTGGGGCAGGATTGCTTGTTTGCACAATTTTACCAAATGGTTGGCTTGCACGTGGGCGTTTAGGGTGAATCATTCTTTTGGACTCGGTGTGTGTGTGTGGCCAGGGTGAGTTGAGTTCACCTCAATCAGGGGCCCGACCAGCGCCACACACTCCCCAACGGCCACCACTCAACCACCTTGCCCTACCAAGGAGAGCGGAGCTGAGAGGCTTCCAGTTGCAGCATGGCCGGCCACCTCCAACTCTTGAGCTCCCCAGCCGCGCCTCATCGTCATCTGCTCACTTCCTCCTCCTCCCCCTCGCCATGGAGCTGGAGCTGGAGGAGCCAGGCAGTAACAAGCAAAGGGCAACCGCCCATCTTCTCCACAGCCACGAATCGGTCGTCTCGTTCCCCTCATCAATCGACAATCCTCTGCAGCAGCTCCTCCTCCTCTTTTTCTTCCACCACCAGCAGCGGCGAGAAGACGACGACGAAGACGAAGAAGAAGATGCTGACGCTCACCTACTTGGAGATAAACAGCTGGGTGTGGGAGCTGCCCGGAGGGTTCCGCATCCTGGTTGACCCCATCCTCGTCGGCAACCTCGACTTCGGCGTCCCCTGGCTCTTCGACGCCGCCAAGAAGCGCGTCCGGGTCGGGGTCGACGACCTGCTCGCTCCGCCCGGGGCCGTCGACCTCTTGCTCATCACGCAGAGCCTCGACGACCACTGCCATGAGCGCACGCTCAGGCAGCTGTCCGCCACGGCGCCGCACCTCCCCGTCGTCGCCACCCGCAACGCGCAGCCCATCCTCGGGGCGCTCCCCTTCCGCGACGTCACCTACCTGGAGCCCGGCGAGTCCACGGCCATCAGCCATGGGGAGGTCAGCATCCGCATACTGGCCACAGCCGGCCCCGTGCTGGGGCCGCCGTGGCAGCGCCCCGAGAACGGCTACATCGTCGCCGCCACCGCCGCCGATCAACAAGACCAGGATGAGCAGGAGGCGGCCGATGTGCGGCTCTACTACGAGCCTCACTGCGTGTACGACCGGTCGTTCCTGCAGGGCAGGGGGCTGCGCGCCGACGTGGTGATCACGCCCGTCGTGAAGCAGCTCCTCCCCGCCAACTTCACCCTCGTCTCCGGGCAGGAGGACGCCGTGGAGCTCGCCGTCCTGCTCGGGGCCAGGTGCGTGGTTCCCATGAGCAACGGCGACTTCGACGCCAGGGGCCTCCTCACCGCCGTCCTCTCCACCCAGGGCACCATAGGTGCATTCAAGGCTCAGCTGGCGGAGGCGCTCCCCGACGCTCAGGTGCTGGAGCCGACGCCCGGCGTCCCGCTCCATCTCGACCTGGAGTCAGAGCCTCAACCATCTGCTGCTGCTACATAGATCAACTGAGCAGAGGCATACACACGAGTCATGACATGTACTTATACTTACTCATCATATTAATACTACCAATTAAGCTAAATGCATAGTGCAATAACAAACATTGAAACCGAACAAATATTCCATCCGACCAAACTCTGTATTACCCGAATAAGCATTTCTTACACAAAAGCGTAGCACATTCGAATGACGTTACTTGCGCATAAATAACAGCTGATACAACACTAGGATCAAGATGATGGACATATCATACATTCATACTCACTGACGGCTTCATAATCACAGGTCACCGGCCGATGCTAACAAAGAGATAGCTTCCTAGAATCTTCTCAAGTAAACTCCTTGAACTTTTTATTCCTTAATTTCTCAAAATGACCAACATCCAATATACAACAACATACGATGATCTTTCAGATGGAGGCATGAAAAGGCAAAAAATAGCTCATGGAGGAAACAAGGCCCAAAAAATCTAACCGAACAAAATATACAGTTCCCCCCTGTGTGGTAGCGCTCCAAGTGTCTTGATGTGTCCAACTGCAAAGAATGGTTGCAAGTTGCAACTTCACAATATACAACTTGTAACACCATACTTATCGGTTGCCTCTCCTCCTTGATGCAATGCGGGCTCGTGGAAGACCCAAAATAGCTACCAGCCCGCCGATGAAAGATGCAACAGCTGCCACCGCAAAGGCTGGTGCATTTCCACCACCAAAAAGTTGGTCCCACGGCCCACTTCCTAGCGACACAATAACCTGCAAGTTCCATTGTCAGTAAAAACACTATCCTGAAGGTAGCAGTTTCAGAGTGTAATCCTTTCCTGCGAGCAATCAAACTAAAAATGCCTTTTATTTATCATTTTTTCTCACTAACATCCTCATTTCTCTCTTCTGGAAATAACATGGAAGTGTTATTTGCCATGCCATCATTTACCAATTTATTTTGATAATAAACTCATATTGACATCCAATTATTTTTTACACATCAATTTTCTGGGTTCAATCGTGCTAATGCAGCTCATAAATTTTGGAAACATTATGTGCAAACTCATAAATTCTGAGGACTTCACAGTTACAGGCCTACTAGAGAGTGGCAAATGATATAGCTAAATTTGGACATAAGTACATACTATATTATGCATTTGGCTTGAATTTCATGCTATAGCCCAAACACACTAACGTGCTACAATATAATGTTCTTCAGTTGATTTCCATTGCAAAATGAAATAATATAGTCAAGGGTTTGGATTTTTTGAGCTATAAAGTTTCAGCCTGATTTACCAAGCTATCCCCAGGGTTCAATTTCTTGGTGGAAACCAGTGGAGTGACCAGAAAAATAAAAGGGAAAAGTCCACATTTCAACCTTCAACCATGGTCTCGATTCCTTTTTCAACCCATAACTAAAAAACATTTACTCTACAAACTCAAACACTGAAAGATGTTTGAAACACAACCTTCAACCCATTCAAGGTGATTTTGCCCTGACGTGGCCCATTGTTCACCACTTCCCTGTCCACATGGTCCTCGGACTGCCCACTACTCGCCATCTCCCAGGCTCCCAGCCCGTGCAGCCATACACACCTACCTGTACAGAGTCGCCCCATCCCCATGCAGCTCACTGAGGCTGCCGCCCCATTACAAAGAAGAATGTGTAAGGTGGATGCCATGTCACATCAGCTATACTTGCACATGTGGATCCCATATCACTAAAATTAGGGCATGTAGAAAACAAATTGGCAGAAAACCACCCTGGTTTGGGTCAAGGTGGTAAATGGATGGTTTTGTTAGTTTTGAGATTTCGAATCATACGGTTTCATAATTCAGTGTTCAGTGTTGGAAAATGAACCAACCAACACCAGAGTTTAAGCTTGAAAAGTACCTTTTGCAAAAAAGAAATTTAAGTTTGACTTTTCAATGCATAGAGTGATCACCATGATCTCAAAAAAAAAGTGATCAGATCATCTTTAGCTGTAATACGGGTGTATATTTTAGTTCCAAACATCAGAAATCTGGAAGCAAATCTAATTATAGCATCTAACAAAAGTATAGTTCCAACCATCTGCCTTGTTCTAAATCTATGCACTACTTGCTTTAGGCAAGGGTGAGGATGCAATGTCTCTGTGATTCCAGGCTAGCAAATAACATCAATTTTTTTTTTTTAAAAAAAAGGAGTTCGAATTTGGATAGCAAACCAACTGGATGTTGGTTCCATGGAAATGAACCCTGAATACAGTTGGCCGTCACAACCAGATTTCTGTAATCAATTCCAACACAACGAACATTTTAGCTAATTATCATGTTATTCCTACTTTGAAGGGAAAAATTCAGTTGTTCAAACAAGAATATTTTGAATCTAATTTTCCATGAATATCTCATGAATATGAATCGCTGTCATTTTCGAGGGTATTAACATTGCTGCAACTCTAGAAATTGCTAAACCTTGGATATCTGATCCAAGGTCAGTCAATACTAAAATTGTGTTTTGGTAAAAGTGCCATTATCAAGTGGTATCAGTTCATTATGATGATATGATCTAAACTAACATGGTATATCACCATAGCACAAGTTCCAGAAGCTATAGCTTACAAGTTCAGCTTAGTTACATATTTTGCGGCAACTCATTGAATATGTTACAGCTTACATATCTGGCCCAAATTCAGTAGACCCTGAAATGTGCTTTTGGCTAATTTATGCTACAGCGTAGTGTTAGTATATTATGATTCAATGAGTTCTAGACTTTATATGTGCATATACTTTTGGAGGGGTAACAAGTAGAGGTAAATCATTGGTGTTGCAGATAATAGAAGCAGGACAGCAGCAACTTTGGAATGGCGCCCAACAGAATTGTCTTTTATATAATAGTTCATAGATCAGAGCAAACTTAAGCAATCCTGCACTTCTAATCTTTCAAGTTCATTTCTGATGTTCTAACTCATGGAATCAGGCCATCCATAGACTCAAAAGTGTCTTTTTAGTATGGTCTAGCATGATGGTAATGGTACTCACAATTTGATATTCAATCAATTATGAAATTGTAACCTGTGAGAGAGCTGATTTATCACTGCCCTGTGGGGGAAGAATTACAACAGTGTAAACACCAAGGAACAGGCGGCCACCTCTGGCATGCGCAAGCTGTCACGGTGGGCACCAAATTTGGCATTTGGCAATATCCAAAAAGTTATCTTTGCAAGGACTCTATAGATTTAATTAGAATACAGCTTGTTAGCTTATCTTAGATCTTGTTTAGAATTCAGATGTTAGGGCTGGCATATATAAAGCCAGCCAAAGTTATATCATCATCTTAAGAAAATACTACCAAAACCTATCTTTCCCTCATTCTATTGACATGCCCTTTAACTTCGGTGCAGTGCCGCTGCGGCAGAACCCAAACCCAGGGGTCCAGGTCATGGACTGCTGGTCAAACACAGTTATCCGATTCGTTCTCAAACACATGACAGTCACCCTTTGACTCACAGATACCTATCAGTTTACATTCAGATGGGGGTTTCCCCTGATTTGATGTGTTGAGTTTTAATCAAGTGTTCAAATAAACAAGTCTGAACTTACACGTCCCTACAAATGGTACAAAAGCAGGTTTTCCTAGCTTAGATCAGGGTTACAATGACTGGCTACATGGGAATAATTTCCATTAATTGAAGTTGCTAATATAACCATTTGATCTCAAGACGTTCAAATATTTCTTTTTTCCTGAAGGTGCATGTTGCTAAATTGAAGTTGCTACATGTGGCTCATGCTAGCTCACCATAAATTAGGCACTGAAACCATTTCTAATTGAACTCCAGAACTGTCATGTTAGTGCACATGTAATTGAGTTAAGTTTTCATTCATTATCTACTCGTTAGTATAGGAGGCAATTTTCCTTTTATAGCTCACGATTGTAGTGGGTTCTAAATATGCATATGAATGAACCACAGTACCAAACCCAAAAGCAAACATAAAAAAGGAGGTAATACCTGTGGTATGACAATAGCTAAATTGAGAATGCCCATTGCTAGACCTGCAATGGTTAAAAGTACTTTGTAAGAACAGAAATCCAACATGATAAAATTCATACAGTTCATTCAAAAGGAAAATACCTTGGCCAAGCCCAAGATTTTCAACACGACTAGCAGCCATTGCATATGGTATACTGTATGTGATCTGCAATAATAAAATCAAATCAATTAATAAACATATAACATACGGGAGAACTGGAAGAAAATTATACTGGTAAAAAATAATTCTGTTACTCACCGCCAGGGGTGCTCCTAGAATTGTAAAAACTACGAGAGAAGCAATGACAATGCCAGTTGGAGGTTCTCCATTGGGTGGATAATCCATATTCTTTGCCACATATGTAATTACAAGCATTGCCACAAAGCACAAAGCCATTACAATATTGGAGACACCCCATACAAGTCCAGCTCCCCACTTCCTACATAACTTTTCTAGTACAACTGAGGTGAATCCAAGAACGACCGAGTTCAACATTAGACCAAAAGAACCCATTCTCACACCATCATGATAACTTTGAGTCTCCCCTGGGATGTCTGGGCTTCCCCGGTAAATCTCTCGACCCATCCAATCAGTGTCAAAGAGGATAAAAGGAAACCATCCAATCCATGTAAGGGCGGTAACAATCAAAACCATCCAAACCGGTAATGTGAAGTATCTAAACGACCCAAAAAGTTCCCAGAGGAAGGCTTCCTGTTCATTGCTTGGATGTTCTGCTTCATCACTTCCAAAAGATTGAGGCTCTTGCACTGATGCTACTGTAATGTATGTAGTAACCACCAAAATGATAATATCGAGAAGAAAGGCAGACTTGAGGTTGGCACAACTGATGCCGCAGGATGGAGTAACAGTGAAAGGAAATATCCTGTACCAGCCACTGTATGCTCCAGTAGCATATCCGAGTATGTTTCCCAGAGCCATGAAGAGTGAAAAGTAGGCATTAGCTATTCGGGTCCTCCTTGCGTCATTCTCTGCAAGAGAACCAATTAGAAATAAGCCATTTGTGAGGTTTAACATGTAGCTTGCAGGCACAACCCTACCTCCTCAATGCTGGTTACAGTTGAACATATTAATCTGCACAGATGGATCTAAGTTGAACCTATAGCAGATAACCAAGAATGTTTCAAAATGGCACATACAATTACACATCAAGCCCCAACTAGAGTTTCTGAAAACTGAAAATTTCCTATAAGCTCAGATTACACAATTCAGGAGGGTGTATCGAATTACACGTCTCAAGTCCTGACCAAATTTCTGATAAGCTCCTCTAAGCTCAGATGTGTGCACCCATTGGGTAATGTAGATTTGCCTAAACAGAAAATTGGGAAATATTTCTTTTTTTCTGATATTCACCCAGAAATTCCATCATCTCCATGGCCACAAGCACACCCAGATGATGTCATTGCCATCTCAGCGCCGTGTAACGTCAATCTTGCCACAAGCCAATAGCAAGAGCTCAGCCACAAAACACTAGCAGACATGCAATTATTAACCAGGGCCCCTAAGAGAATACCTGGCTGTTGACAAAAGATGCCATCCTTATGATTCTAAACCTGCAATAGTACTGTGTCACCTAAATATCTCCCTGGCTCAATCCGACAGCGATCCCTTGAGCTCCCCCACACTTATCATTGATCCCACATAAACAAACACAAAAAAAAAGAAGGAAATACATAGCGTAGAGAGGATTGAGGAAAACAACAAGTGGTGGTGACATTTGTACCAACCCTAATTATTCAAAGATTGCATTGTGTAATGGAGTGGTAAACCTCATTAGGATTTGCATGTCGTTATTTGGTTGCAGCTGTCCAGCTCTGCTAACCACGGTGCTCATAATAGGCCAGCTGGCAAGGCTAAAGTCTAAAGACATAGAATATATAAGGATGGAGTTTAGAGCAGGAGCAAGTAAAACGAGCTACGCCGACCAACGTCGCATCGGAGCAGGAATCTTAACCTAAAGAGGAAAGCGACAGGCTCCTCTCGTCTCCTCTCCTCTCTAGTTGTCGAGAGCGAGCGAGCGAGAGGAACATTTTGCGGTTCACCCCTTCATCTCGTCGCTAAATTACCAATCCCAAATACGAAATGGATACCCGATCTCGCAAAGAAGCACTTCCAAAATCGAGAATGGATAAGCGATAACTGCAGCAATCGGTGAGCTAGAGAACGCGAGTTACCGGTGAGGTCGGCGAGGAAGGCCCTGCAGGGGCCCTGCGTGGCGTTGTTCCCGACGTCCAGGAGCCAGAAGCCGATGAGATAGACGATGATGGCGCCGAAGCGGGTGGAGGCGGGGTCGAGGGAGTCGCCGAAGAGGTGGCCGAGATCTGCGGAGAAGCCGACGGTGAGGACGGCGGCGGCGATGGACGCTGCCCCGGCGGCGATGAAGGGGCGGCGGCGGCCGAGCGGGGAGGCGGCGGGGGCGATGCGGTCGGAGAGGTGGCCGACGAGGGGCTGGACGAGGAGGCCAGAGAGGGGCCCGCAGAGCCAGACGAGGCTGGCAAAGGCGTGCGGGATGCCGAGCTCCTGCACGTAGGGCGTCAGGAGGGAGAGCTGCAGCGCCCACCCGAACTGCACGCCGCACGCCACCGACGCTGCCCGGAGAAGCTTGCGCAGGGGGACCTTGCGCGCGGGGGGCGCGGAGGTCGTCCCGCCGCCGCTGCCGGTGGGCGGCCGCCGCGGCATCCCCTCAGCTCGGCTTCTCGAGACGAGCAAAAGGAAGAGGAGCAGACTGGAGAGTATGGCGCTGGGCTTGGCCTGGGAGGGAAGCAAGGGAAATGCTTCCTTGCTAGCCTCCACGGCAACCGCTGTCAGGTGGAGTGGAGACGCGACCAATTGTTTTTTTTCTTTTTCTTTTACCTCCTTTTTCCACACCTGTGGCCGTCAGACACGCGGAACTAGCTGATATTTCCTTTTTCTCTTTTCGCACATGAATAATTTAAAAGACAAATCCGATTTATATACAGCTTCTGCAGTTCTGCTACTGTCTTGTGCAACGAAGATGCTATTCTCCAGAGTACACGCATGCCCTCGCGCAAAACAAGTCTAGACAAGCCCTTGGCTTTCAAAAGAGTAATTTTTTTATATCATCATAGAAACCAATACCTCTTTGTCATCTCTTAGCAGTTTCTCTCTCTTGCCATTGTAATTGCTACAGTAGTATTACCATTGTATGACATTATTGGCCGTTTTGAGGCAATCAAACTATGATGAGGCTATAAAAAGGCTAGTGTGCCCCTGTCGACAGTGAGAGGGAGAGGGCAATGTTAGAAGATGGCCCAATTCTACCTCTTCTTCCTTGTATCTTTGTGTTTGCCATAGAGAGAAGAGAGAGAGAAAAGAGGGAGAAAAGGGGCCAAGGTGCCTTTGGATTGGGTGGCGCTCGACTGAAAGGCGATGACAATGGGAGGCCTTTCCAGAGTGGAGCGGTATGCTGGGAAGCAATAGACGACCGGGGGTGACGTGTGGGTGTACCTGTAACTCTGCACAAATATGAGAGAAAGAGAGATGTAAAGAGGTGGCTGACTTGGCCGAGGTTGAGCCATAGGCACGGTGACCGATGTCCAAGTCCCCGATGGATTGACACTCGATGGAGGTGGCGTCGAATAGGGTGGTGTCGACGATTTGCGTCGGCAATGTATTTTATAGGGCTACGCGAGAGATCACAACTTGATGGTAGCACAGGGGGCAGGATTTATATAGGTTCGGGCTCTCTGTGAGAGGTAACACCCTACTCCTGTGCTCGTGAATTGTATTGTGGGGTGTTGATTACAATGTATGTTCCCGTGCGATCTTGACGAGAACAGACAATGATCTTGGATGTGTGTATGATGATGAGATGTTGGATGATCAGATATCTAACTAGGGACCCTCGACCCCCTTTATATAGTGCAAGGGGTCGAGTTACAGATAGGTTCTCTAATCCGTATAAGGAACATAGAGATATAACTGGGTTGGTCACGCCTATCTCTATGTATTCGAGTAGGAAATGAGTTCGTTTCCTTGTAGAGAAAGCCAGGCCGCGCCAGCCTCCAAGCCTGCCTTTTGGAAGATCCGTGCGACTCGGCCCAAAGAGGTGGTACGTCCAGCAGCATATCTCGGAATACCCAGTGCCCATGTTGTCCATAGTAGCCCCCGAGTGTTTTGGTGGCCGAGTTGTTTTGATTTCGGGTTCACTTGCGGCCGTCCGATGTAGCGAGTGACGCGTCACTCTTCGTTCGACCGGGAAGTTCCGCCACGAGTAACTCACGATCAAACAACACAGTTGTCAAGGACTCAAGAGAAAGATCTTAAGTTTTAAATAGATGTCTAGTATCGGCCCCGGTCGCGTCTGAAGTCGCTATTGGCCCCACGGAGAGGCATACCAAAAGTGGATGTTGCCGAGTGATCGAAGATCACCTGCGTTATCCTCCGTTATTTAATTATGACATTCGAAGTCCGACCGCGTAACCCGACATTCGGTCTAGCAGGGGACATGCCACAACCCGCGTAGGGCGTTCAAGCGTCCTGACCCGACTAGCGCGGAGTCAAGCTGGTGATTCTCGGAAAAATACGCCCGCCTCTAAGTTAAGGTCATCCGAGTGGTGTCCGTCTAATGACGAACGATTCGGAGATGTGCCACTGAGATCCAATTGAAGAGGTAACTCTTGACGCCCAATCTAATTAAGAAATCAGACCGACTATTGACCCCAGGAGGTACGCCAAGAGCTGAGTTGTAATTTGGGAAGCGCCTAGTCCTCAAGGACTAACGACCGGCATGAGGCCCGACTAGAGGCGCGCCCTTTTCCCGACTAGGTTTGATCCAAGTGACACTTGTACCCGAGCAATGTCGTGTACAGTTTACGGCCCACGTGGAGCGTATTCTCTGGAACCTAAGTCCGAGCCCGAACCTTGAAGCGATGATTTTAGGGCTTCGTTCTTTCCTGCCCAGCGCGGAAACGAAACGTCGCCCGTTTTCTTTTATTGAGAGCACGCCATACTCCTGCCGCCACGGGGCATCCCTAGCGCCGCCTACTGGAATGCTAATCGTCGCTTTGACTGTTGTGCCATGTTCGCAGAGACATCCGCGTCCAATCTTGGGAACAGTTCTCATCGGGGTTGCTTCCCAATGCCATTACTTCCTGGAATCGGTTCGACTCCCCGATCTTGGCTATAAAAAGAGGCCGGTGCGGTGGCCGCTTCTCATCCCCAACTTCTTCCTACCGTCCCTCCTTCTCCGCCTGCTCTCATGGATAACGAAGAGTTCATGGCGGAGCTTTGGGCGGAGTACGATCTTGCGCTCACCGAGGTTGCCGAGGAAGAGGCCCGCGCCCGCGACGTCGCCACCGTCGCGGTCCTGATCGAGGTCACCCCGGCTCTTGCCGAGGTGGCCGATGTGATCGTCAAGGCGCTAGTCCGCGCTCGTCGTCATCTCCTGTAATTGGCCTGTAGGCCATCTAGGCTTAGATTCCCTCTAGATGTAGGAACTTGCTGTAAATTATCTATGTAAATGATTTTCTTTCCGATATAATATATGCTAATTGATTTTTCTTAATTCGAGTCATGCTTTTTGCCTAAATAAGTTAAGTTCCTTTTACTAAGCACTCTGCCCAGCGCATCAAATTCCTTAGCGTTAGGAGTTGGCGCGGAGCTGTCTCCAAGAACGCAGTCGGGAAGTATGAGTGTTGCTAGGAGACAAGAGTTTTGTTACTCGGAACAATTAACACTTAGGCTCAACATGGACTTAAAAAGAGAAAAATCGATTAGGTGTAGACTGCACCTAATTAGGTGTAACCCCCTGACTTACTGGCTAGTCGGCATCCGACTAGGGAGCAAGTCAGGTTAGATTCCAGATAAAAAAGATTAGGAGCGTGATTGCGCACCTAATTTGGTGTAGCCCCCGATTTACTACTTAATTGAAATACAAATAAGTAGCAAGTCAGAAGCTGAATTGCATAAATGAGATTAGGTGCTCGATTGCGCACCTAATTAGGTGTAGCCCCTGACTTACTACTTAATTGAATCACAAATAAGTAGCATGTCAGAAGCTGAATTGCATGAATGTAAAGACAGTGTGAACGAAAACTTATCTTTATTTGTTTGTAAACATGTGTACAACGGTCGTCAGGTATAGAACCGACGTAATTGCTCGATGTTCCACGAGTTGTCCATGAGTGTGCCGTCTTCTCGCCTCAATCGGTAAGCCCCTGGGCGTGTCACCGAGTCAATAATGTACGGTCCTTCCCAACGTGGAGAGAGTTTGTGGCCACTCGATTGATTGACTCGAAAGACCAGATCTCCAACCGAGAAGGAATGATCCCGTACATTACGATCGTGGTAGCGACGCAAACCCTGGAGGTACATGGCCGACCGAATTGTTGCAGCGTCCCGAGCTTCCTCCAGTCGGTCGAGTTCGTCAATCCAACTGGTTTCTGACTCGTCCTCATTGAACTTTTGAACTCGGGGCAACCCGAATTGTAGCTCCGTTGGAAGGACCGCCTCAGACCCATATACGAGGAAGAAGGGAGACTGCCCTGTTGCTCGGCTAGGACTTGTGCGAAGCCCCTAGAGCACGGCAGGTAATTCCTTCATCCATTTTGCCGCATATGGTCTGAGCCGATTGAAGATGCGCGCCTTGACGCCTTGCAAAATCATGCCGTTCGCGCGCTCGACCTGCCCGTTGCTTCGTGGGTGTGCCACTGAAGCAAAGCAAATTTTTATGCCCACATCTTCGCACCAGCTTTGAAACTCGTCGCTTCTGAACTGAGAGCCGTTATCCATAATGATCCGAGATGGTACGCCAAACAAACCGATGATCTCCTAGAAGAACTCGGTGGCTTTGGCCGCTGTAATCTTGGTCACAGGCTTGCCTTCAATCCAGTTAGTGAACTTGTCAATGGCAACGAAGATGTGTTCAAAACCACCTGGGGAGTTTTTGAAGGGTCCGACGATGTCGAGCCCCCAGACGGCGAACGGCCAAGTGATGGGGATCGTCTGAAGTTCTGGCCGCAAGACGTGAATCTGCGAGCGAAGAACCGACAACCTCGCGACTTATGACGATCTCCTTTGCGTCAGAGACGGCAGTTGGCCAGTAAAAGCCTTGACGAAAGGCTTTACCAACCAATGTAGCTGAGGCAGCGTGATGGCCGCACATACCCGAGTGAATTTCACGCAACAGGACGCGTCCTTCGGACTCGGATATGCACTTCTGAAGTATGCTGGAGGTGCTTCGGCGGTACAAAATCCCTTCATGCACCACGTATGCACGACTCCGATGTTGAATCTGTTCAGCAGCCCCCCGATCCTCGGGAAGCTTTTCTTCTTGCAAATACTCTAAATATGGTCGCGTCCAATCCGAGTCAAGAGCGAGCGCTTCTGACTCGGGTGGCTATTCATCCGGTTAGGGTAGTTGCTCCCGCAGTGTGATGGAGGGGGCATGAAGCTCTTGGACGAAAACCCCAACCGGGACTGGTGCCCGACTGGAGCCCATGTTTGCGAGCTCATCTGCCGCCTCGTTGTCTCGTCGCAGGATATGTATGAGCTCCAACCCATCGAACTTGTCTTTCAACTTTCTGACCTCCTGACAGTAAGCGGTTATGTTGTCGTTGACACAAGTCCAATCCTTCTGTACTTGGCTCACCACGAGCTGAGAATCCCCGCGAACCACCAATCGTCAGATGCCCGAGCGATATGGCAATACGGAGCCCGTGGATGAGCGCCTCGTACTCAGCTGCGTTGTTTGAAGCTAGAAAATGAATCTGGAGGACATACTTGAGTCATTCGCCTCCAGGTGATATAAGAACGATACCAGCCCCCATGCCCTGTCGTCGGAGAGAGCCGTCGAAGTACATGTTCCAGTACTCGGCCTCTTCGACGGCTGGGGGAGCCTGCATCTCCGTCCACTCGGCAACAAAATCGGCGAGTGTTTGTGACTTTATGGCGCTGTGTGGCTTGAATGAGAGCTCGAAAGCCCCAAGTTCTACTGACCACTTAGTGATCCTCCCAGTGGCTTCCTAATTATGGAGAATTTCTCCAATAGGGAAAAAAGTGACTACCGAAATTGGATGTTCTTGAAAGTAGTGCTTGACTTCCGAGCGTCGGGACCGCATCTGAAGCTTACGCACTGTGGATAGCGTACCTTGGACTCGCCCAATACTTCGCTGACAAAGTAGACCGGGCGTTGAGCCTTGTAGACGCGTCCTTGTTCTTCTCATTCCACTACCACCGCGGCACTCACTACATGAGTGGTGGCCGCAATGTATAGCAGAAGCGGTTCCTGTGGCATAGGAGATGCCAAGACAGGTGGCAAGGTGAGGAACAATTTGAGGTCCTCAAAAGCCTTCTGTGCCTTAGGTGTCCAGACGAACTTGTCGTGTTGCTTCTTCAATAGCTTGAAGAAGGGCGACCCACGCTCGCCGAGTCGCGAGATGAATCGGCCGTGTGCAACCATGCACCCATTCAGACGTTGGACGTCCCTTTGGCATGTTGGGGGAGCCATCTCCATGATGGCTTTGATCTTTTCCGGGTTAGCTTCAATTCCGCGGTGCGATACCACGAAACCGAGGAGCTTTCCCGAAGGGACCCCGAAGACACACTTCTCTGGGTTCAACTTCATGTTGTATGCCGACAGGGTCTCGAATGTCTCCGATAGGTCAGCGGCCAAGTCGGAGGTTACCTGAGACTTGACGACAACGTCATCAATGTATGCCTCCATGTTGCGCCCAAGCTGGTTGTGGAAACATCGCTGAATGCAACGCTAGTACGTTGCTCCAGCGTTCTTCAGCCCAAAGGGCATAGTGACGTAGCAGAAATCCCCGAACGGAGTGATGAACGAAGTCTTGATACAATCTTCTTTCTTTAAGCTAATCGATGATAGCCCCGAGTAGGCATCGTAAAGCTCAAAAGCTCGCGAATCGGCGATGGAATCAACCACCTGGTCGATGCGAGGAAGTCCGAACGGATCCTTGGGGCATGCTTTATTTAAGTCGGTGTAATCGACACACATGCGCCAAATACCATTTTTCTTTGTACAAGTATCGGATTTGCCAACCAATCGGGGTGAAGCACCTCCCTTATAAAACCGGTGGCTAAAAGTTTGGTATCTCCGTTTTGATGGCTTCCTTCCGATCTTGCGCGAAACGACGCAGCCACTGCTTGATCGGTTTGGCTTTGTCTTATACATTCAAGGAGTGCTCGATCACCACCCTCGGGACACCTGGCATGTCAGATGGTTTCCAAGCAAAGATGCCCCGATTTGCTTGAAGGAAGGTGACGAGCGCCTCTTCCTATTTCGGACCGAGCCCTGTCCCGATTAAAGCCGTTTTGGCCGAATCAGACGGGTTGAGCGAAATACGCTTGACATCTTCGTCAGGCTTAATGCCTGATTTAGATGGCTTCTTGTTTGGCGGTTCGCCCTCGTCATGGAGAGTGGTGGACGCCTGCCGGATCTTGTCCAACTCGGCAGCCGCTTCGGTTAACTGGGCGAAGTCGCAGTTTTCCCTGTCAAGGAGATAGGAAAACTTGACGTCTCCGCGGACCGTGATTACGCCCCGCGGACCTGGCATCTTCATAAGTAGGTAGGTGTAATGTGGGACGGCCATGAGTTTGGCCAAGCCCGGCCTTCCCAAGATTGTGTGATACACAGTCTCGAAATCAGCCACCTCGAAGCTGTGGTTTTCCGTCCGGAAGTTGTCCCGAGTGCCGAAAGTGACCGAAAGAGATATTCTCCCAATCGGCACTAAGGAGGTTCCCGGAATTATGCCGTGAAATGGGGCGTCAGTCTTCTGAAGCGCCGACCTTGGAATCCCCATCTCGTTGAACGTCCTAGCGAAAAGGATGTTCAATCCGCTTCCGCCGTCGACCAAGACTTTGCGCAGACGGACGCCCCATACCACGGGATCCAGGATGAGTGGATATCTTCCCGGACAAGGGATGTTGTCAGGGTGATCCGAGCAATCGAACTTGATCGGAACTTCGGACCATCGAAGGTATTCGGGGGTCACCGGAACAGCTGCATTAACTTTCCGAGTAGTAAGCTTCTGCTTACGTTTGGACTCGTATGCATCCGATCCCCCGAATATGTAATTGAGCTCACGCTCAGCTTCTGGGTAAGCGTCACCCTAAGGGGGGTCACGCTTGTCGTCTTGCTTGGCGTCCTTCAAAGCGTCTTTATTGTGCTCCTCAGCGAACCTCTTCAAGACGTTGCAATTCTTCGCTGCATCTTTCCATTCGGATGGAAAGGACACGGCGCTTCAATTACCTTGTTGTATTCAGTGGATCGGGGCGGTTTCTGCCGACCATGATCCGCGACCGCCACCAACTCCTCACCCTTGCGCTTCTTGTCCTTCTTGGAGGATGATTCGGGCTTGTCCTTCTTGCCTTCGTTCTTACTCGGGTGGTCCTCTTGACGCTCAGCGAGAGCGTTCGAGGCGGTAGCATATCGATCCGCTAGGGCGAACATCTCCTTGACGGTGGTTGGCTGCTTCCGAGACATCTTCTTGATTAGATCGGGGTTGTGAACTCCCTTCTGACAAGCCGCGACGACGACCGCCTCCAAAATCTCCCGGATTGTGTTTTTTCTTCTTGGTGAAACGCCGAATGAAATCCCTTAACGACTCATCTTTTTTTTCTGATGAATCTGATAAAGGTAGAGTTAGGGTTGATTAACAACCATGTACGGGTTGGCTGATCCTTCAAGAACAGTGGTAAGTAATTGGCCATAACCTTTTCATCTCCCCAGCGGCTTGGACAGCCATGGCAGCATATATCTAGAGAAATTCAATAGGGTTTTGGGTCCTATTGAATCTCTACATGAGTCCAGGGCAATATTTCTCGAGCCATACAACAGTACGCAATTCAAGTGAAAAGGCCTAACAACCGGGTAGAGGTGTGTAATGTGTTAGTGATATGTCTTAGAGACGATTGTACTTTTAGATAATGTGTTATCAGTTCTATGAATAAATATCATTTACTTTGTTCATTAAGTACAACTTGGTTGTGAGACACATTGTTTCTATGATATTATTATAAATGATCTCTAGTCTCATATCATTATATAGAACAACAATGATTTGACCAGCACATGTATTGATCGATGGTAATGTTTTATATGTATAGATATAGAGATATCAAATTAATAATATAGACACATGTTAGAGAATATAGTTTTGGATAGACCCATTCTAAGACATTGCTGAATTGTTATCTTACAAGTGCCATCGATTTGTTGTCTCGAGTGGCATACCTACATGATCCTTAGACCCGAGATCATCATTGAGTTCTAGCATACGTTGTTGTATACATTGGGACTATCAACTACTACACCGTAACATGGCGCGGAGTGTAAATGATCAACATGGAATTCCCCCCCTTCTATGTAATAGGAGAGATATCTCTGGCCTCTTGGTGTTGTTGGATTGGAAAGTGCATGACTATGCCAAGGTGACTAAAGAGCTAATCACGGTTTTAGAATCTATCCCAAGATCAAGTGAATGGTCAATCTATCACAACGGTGGTACGCATCTCGTCTTGGGTTTGACTGGTATCATGCGACAAACGGATTTGTATGTGAGTGTATCAAGGTCCAGCCGATATGATTATTCTATGTGTTCGGGGTCAATATATCCTGCTAGGAACCACTATTGACTTGTAGTCTGGGAAAGGGTTTTCAAGGTTACGGCCACTTGCGCTTGAACCTAACGAGTCACATACTTACCGGTTGGAACATTTCTAATGAATTAAATCCATTAGTAGGTTTTATGGATAATGATTCGTGTAGGATTAGAGCCCTAATAAGCCTCTAGCGTAGAAGCCCATCAATGTGCTCTATATATGAGGAGGCGTGGGGCGGTATGGCTATACGAGTTTACCACCATGAATCCTAGGCGTCACGCCCCACTCCACCTCCTCGAAACCCTGGTCGCGCGCAATGGTACTAGCACAGTATTGATCGACGATGAAGAGGAGATGTACCACGACGAGATAGACTACTTCCTCTACACCGGTGCATATGACGTTGTTGCACTGATCAGCTAGGAGGAGGGGCTCAGCTCAGCGTGAACGACTACATCCTCTATCTCGATGTGCGCATCATTGGAACCGGCTACTCCAACTCTTCTTCCACTGCGGCTATGCATCAAGAGTAACAATCCATGATCTCGTTGATGTCCTAGGTGATCATCGTAGAAAGTTTTTGATTTGTGCTAACATAGCCTTCCGGTACCCCCAACATAATGTGTAGGGTAGACACCTTGGTAACCGTGGGGAAGTGAATTACCAAAATGCCCTTTTGGGCTTAACTTTTCTCTCTCCGTCCTAGACCCATTTCCCTTTCAGCCCAAACCCGAGCTGGGCCAGCCTTCCCCATTCTCCCCTTTCCTAGGTCCAAGCCGGCCCACCGGGCCCAGGGGAAGCTCCCCGAGCTTCTCTCTTTCCCCTCCCCTGTTTCCTCCTCCGGCGCCGCTCGCCACTGCTCTAGTTGGAGGCCCCGACCCGATCCCCGCAACGCTGAGTCAGCTCGGAGGAGCCACCCTGTTGTGCCACGTTGCTAGACCGCCATCATCACCGGGAGCATGGTGGCAACTCCCGTTACACCGCTGCAACGGGAAATTATCTAGATTTACCACTGCCCCAACCAAATCCACTTGGGCGCGATGAAATACTGAAGCTGTCCTCGCCTTTCGCGTTCCAGGAATGCCCCTGCCCCTCAATGCCCCATAAAAGGGAGCGCTCCGCCCCAATTTCCCCTGTTTCCCCATTTGGCCGAATCCATCCTGTCGACGAATTATGTCGGCAATATACTTTATGGGGCTATGCGTAAGACCGAAACCCGATGGTAACACAGGAGACAGATTTATACAGGTTTGGGCCCTCGAGGCGAGTTAATACCCTACTCCTGTGTTCGTGGATTGTATTGGGGTTGATCTCGACGGATCAATGTTGAGGATGGCTACGGATCGATGTGATCCCTCCTACTGATGTGATCCCGGATGTCTAATTAGGGGTCCCTGTCTCCCTTTATATAGTGGAGGGAGGTAGGGTTACAAATAAGTATGTATCCTAGTTGGTTATGGAAACTGGGGATAGAGATAGGAAGTCTATCTCTATTCTTTCTTGCCGAGTACGTAATGTACCAGATTACAACTATGTTTTCCTTGTGATACAAGTCGGGTCTTCATGCGGAGCAAGCCCGTCTTCTAGATGGTAGGCGTGACCCTGCTCCATGAGGTGGTCCGCCTAATTTGTCTCCGCGAGATACCCGGGGACCATGTTATCCATAGTAGCTCCCGAGTGCTTTACAGCCGAGTTGATGCCGAGTGCTCCGACTGGAACCTTCTTTATGCCAAGTGCTCCATTGGCATGCAAGGAGGCTGTGAAGGGCTCAAGAGAGCTTTGCAGGTTGAAATCTCCGAGTGACTCCCAGCCAATTTCTTAGAGTCCTGGAAGTCGGCGTGATGGTTGACGTCGCGGCGTGAGTAGAATGTCGACGAATCGTCCTCGCCAAGCAGTGATGTGAGAAGTGGCGTAATAAATCGGTGCGGCTATCCTTGGCGCAATGCGCGAAGCAGCGTAATAAGTCGGCGCGGTTGTCCTCGGCCTTGATCTTGAGAAGCCATAAGTTGGGGTGGCCGTCCTTGTCGTTCTTTGGAGCGACAAGTCGGCGAGGGAGTCGGCGTGGCTGTCCTCGAGCGAAGGCGCGAAGCCGAAGCCGTAGTTTGCGCTTAGGGCGCTAGCGTTGGCGTGGAGCCGTGCCGAGTTGACGTAGGCATGCAGCCAAGCCTTATGGTGCACTCGGTGTCTTTGGCGTGGGCTTCTGGCCGTCTTTGAAAGGTTGCGCTCCGTGGCGCGGGGCCGTGTGAAGCCGTCCGAGTTGGCGAGGCATGCTTGAGCCGTATAATGCACTTGGGTCTTTGGCGTGAAGCGTGGCCGTGCCAAAGGTTGCACTCGGTATTGGCGTTGGCGTGAAGTCGTCGCCGAGTTGGCGTAGGCATGCAAATGAGCCGCATAATGCACTCGGTCTTTGGCGTGAGGCGTCTTGGCCGTGCTATAAAAACCATCTCATATTATTCTGCATTGTGTCCTATGGAGACAATGAAAAATACGAGTAGTTGAGAAATAACTGGATTTAAAAGCAATATGCATGATGTCCAATTATGTATTTTTGTTATGTCAAATTATGTCCTTTTATCTTTCCCGTATTGATTTACGCTTCTCCGAGTATGTTTAATTCTTTTTGTTAAGCACTCCGCCTAGCTCATCAAGTTCCTTAGCGTTAGGAGTTGGCGCGGAGCTCTGTCTCCGAACACACGTCAGGAAAACCTAAATTTTGCATAAGAATCAGAGTATCACTACTCAGAATATGTGACACTCGAAATCGGTAAAAGTCAACATGGAAAAGAACAAAAGAAACTCGAAAAGAGATGCTATCTTTCTGTGATTGATTCTGTATTTTGCCCGAGTAGATTAGATCCTTTTACTAAGCACTCTGCCAAGCGCATCAAGTTCCTTAGCGTTAGCAGTTGGCGCGGAGCTCTGTCTCCAAGAACGCAATCGGGAAGTATGAGTGTTGCATGGAGACAAGAGTTTCATTACTCGGAACAACCAATACTTAGACTGAACAAGAATTTAAAAAGAAAGATATCATCTGGGTGCAGATAATGCACCTAATGTAGGTGTAGCCCCCGACTTACTGCTTAGTTAGACACCAACTAAGTAGCAAGTCAGGAGATAAATTATAATGATGTAATTGAGTATAAAAATAGACAACTTAGCTGTTGATCGTGTCGTCGTCACGCCCGAGCCCCCGGGTATGTCACCTTGTCAGCGCGGCCGTCCTCGGCGTCATGCACAAGAAGCCGGTGCAATAAGTAGGCGTGGTTGTCCTCGGCGTCGTGTGCGAGAAGCCGGTGCAGTAAGTCGGCGCGGTTGTCCTTGGCGTCGTGCGCGAGAAACCGGCTTAAGGAAGTCGGCGCGGTTGTCCTCGGCATCGAGCGCGAAGTCGGCCGAAGGAAGTCGGCGCGGGTGTCCTCGGCGTCGTGCGCGAGAAGCCGGCGTAGGAAGTTGCCGCGGCTGTCCTCGACGTTGTGCGCGAGAACCCGGCCTAGGAAGTTGGCGCGGCTGTCCTCGACGTCGTGCGCGAGAAGCCGGCCTTGGAAGTTAGCGCGGCTGTCCTCGACGTCGTGCGGGAGAAGCCGGCCTAGGAAGCCGGCGGGGCTGTCCTCGACGTCATGCGCGAGGAAAGCCTGCCTAGAAAGTCGGCACGGCTGTCCTCGGCGTCGTGCACGCGAGAAGCCGGCTTAGGAAGTCGGCGCGGCTGTCCTCGACGTCGTGCGCGAGAAGCCGACGTAGAAAGTCGGCGTGGCTGTCCTCGACGTCATGCACGAGGAAAGCCTGCCTAGGAAGTCGGCGCGGCTGTTCTCGGCGTCGTCTTGTGAAGTCGGCCTAGGAAGTCAGTCGTGGCTGTCCTCGGCGTTGCAGCGCGAGAAGCTCGCCTAGGAAGTCGGCGCTGGTGTCCTCGGCGTCGTCTTGAGAAGCCGCCTAGGAAGTCGGCGGTCACGGTTTCGACTGAAACCTCTTCTATCGTCACCATGGTGACGTCTCCCATCTTCTTCTCGCTCCCGTCGCCGAGCTTCAATATCATGGTGAAGGTCGCGGTTTGTCGTTGTTGCCGGAGCAACGAGTGGGTACGACGGTAGTCGTTGTCGTCGTCGCCGCAAGTCGGGGGCGTAGGAGCCACAAGTCGAGACAGCGTAGGAGCCTCGCCGTGATCTCCGGGATGAGATCTGTTTTGTCGTCGAGGTCCGCCATGCCCTTGCTGAGGTGCCCCAAGGATCGCCGAGGTGCCGAGCGAAATTCACGTCGAGCTCCATCTTCGTGCGGGATTCACGTCACCCCGTGCAGTCTATCTTCAAAGGACCGCCAAGGTCACGTCCGAACTCGGTTTTCAATGATCTTAGACTCGTTTGAAAGATAACGAGATAAGCTTTCCAACGCATACAAAATCACCCCGAAATTCCTTCCGAGTCAACGGAAAATTGCGACGCAAGTTCCGTCAGATTCTGGACGCGAATAGATCGCATTTTCTTCCCGTGTTTGCTTCGCGGTTGAAGTTGTCTTCCGATCGGATCTGATCCGATTCTTCGAGGGAAAGTTTGCCGAGGTTGTTGATGATGAAATCCAAGCCTCCAAAACAGGAAGCTTGGCCGAAGGTGAATTCGACGGCGCTGCCGCCGAGAGATGCCATCGAGCTTGATGAAGATGATCTTAGCGCTGCCCCTACCTGGCGCACCAACTGTCTACGAATTATGTCGGCAATATACTTTATGGGGCTATATGTAAGACCGAAACCCGATGGTAACACAGGAGACAGATTTATACAGGTTCGGGCCCTCGAGGCGAGGTAATACCCTACTCCTGTGTTCGTGGATTGTATTGGTGTTGATCTCGATGGATCAATGTTGAGGATGGCTACGGATCGATGTGATCCCTCCTACTGATGTGATCCCGGATGTCTAACTAGGGGTCCCTGCCTCCCTTTATATAGTGGAGGGAGGTAGAGTTACTGATAAGTATGTATCCTAATTGGTTATGGAAACTGGGGATAGAGATAGGAAGTCTATCTCTATCCTTTCTTGCCGAGTACGAAATGTACCAGATTACAACTATGCCTTCCTTGTGATACAAGTTGGGTCTTCATGCGGGGTACGCCCGTCTTCTAGATGGTAGGCGTGACCCTACTCCATGAGGTGGTTTGCCTAATTTGTCTCTGTGAGATACCCGAGGGCCATGTTATCCACACATCCCCTTTCCAAATTTGTGCCAATCACTGCAGCTCAGAGACGCCTCTTAGGCGTGAAGCTTCCCTAGGGCATCGCCAACCACCCCCCAGAAGCAATTGGTCGGAGGTTCACCAGGGAGAGTGGTCGACGCCATCCCTGTTTTTGTTGCATTCAGCCTCATCGTCGATAGCCCGCTCCGATCCACCCCGACCTCAACTAACCCCAGGGTAACGGTCTTTGCAACCCCCGGATGCTCCCCGACCCAAAGTTTATGCTTAAGCACGTGCGAACTGCCATAGAGCTAACTCGCCATAGCTCCTTTCCGTCCTATTCATGGCGCCGCCATCCTTGCTCATCACCGGCCAAATCCCCGGTGGGACGTCGTACGTCTAGTGACCCCGAACCCGTAGGAATCACCGACAAGCCAAGCCGTGCCCCGTTGCACTGCCAAACCAAAGCTGGAAAGCTCGCCGGAGCTCGGCCAAGGCAAGACGACGGGCTGACGTCAACCCTACGTCATGGACCTAGCGTTTTGTCCTCCTCCTCACTGATCGATGGGACCCAACAGCACTATGCACCCCATTTAAAAATTCCCGCGGCAGAATCCTATAGTGACTGACAAGTAGGTCCTAGGACCCACTTGTCAGATTAAGTGGCCGCGCCCATCTCAAGTTACGTCTTCCTGAAGAAGAGCCGTATGTTGAAAATACGCCTTCTCTCGGAGATCCATCCCGTCTCCGATTCGTGCACCCTATTGGCCCATGCGTCAATCTCGGACCCCTCTCACGCAGTCGTTGACCAGTGGGACTGAAGGCCCCACCTATCAGTCGCACCCACTCACGGGAGCTCAATTGCGCGGGCCGCTCCTCTTGCGCGATGGATCTGGGAGGTCCCTCCCTGGGCCGAGCCGGAGCGTAGGCGGGTTAGGCCCATTACTGTTCCAATGGAAATTTTCTAACCTTTTAACTATTAAAAAATCCAAAAAATGGTTTTGCAATTTCTAAAAATGCTTAAAAGCCTCCAAAAATTATGGAAAAATTCTATAAAATACTAGATTACCTCTAGAACTGGGAAAATATAATATTGAGAAGTAAACAGTAGAATTTAGTCCCTGGAAAATCAGAGTAGGGTAAACACAAATAGTAAAACCCATATAATAAATATAAAAATGACTTTACTGCAGGAAAAAATACTTCAAATAAAATTTTAGAATCATGGGAATATAACCAAGGGTAGATTTATGCACCCACATAATCATATAGGCATCTTCCCAAGTTAGATCGATCAAGAATGATTAAAACTGCGCGTTAGGAACCCCCTGCGCATTCACGCACCCACACCCTATCTTAAAAGATAGATATTTACGGGAGATATTCCAGTAGGGAAAATCTGAGCGGAATCTTAGATGAACCCTCGCCTGTCATGCATCATCCACTTCTCTACCGAATCTTTATTTCGTGATTGTTCGATACTATAGAAAATGAGGCGACGGATGACCCGCTGGACGAGGATTCGACGCAAGACCCGGATTACAAGAATACAGGCAAGCCAATATCTCTAGATCATTCCCCTTTACTTAGTTTTGCATAAATTATGTTGATTTACATATGAAATTGCATGCAGTATGATTTTTAAATATATTATGCTGGAAATAAAAAAAAGGCTAATAGAGCTGGTCTAGTTATTCCACTTGGCAAATAATGTTAATAAACACAAGCCCCCTCCTTGGTATGATTACCCTATCCTGTCCTGAGTGGCCCCACAGGTCAGTCCCGCTGCGCATAATAATCCCAAAACATGACGTCATGCTTCTTCTTCCTCATCTCGCGTGCGTCCGCGAGGGGAAAAGGCGTCGCGCCGGTGCTATGGTTCACCATTGGAGGAGCTCTTGGGCGCGTTAGAATAGGGGCGGCGTTGCACACCTACGGGTACCACTAGCGTGGCCGGAGACGGCCTAAGGCGGCGGCGCCATGGGCGGCAGCGGCGGCGGGTTCGGGCGCACGGTGCTAGGCCATGGGTGACAGCGGCGTGCGGAAATAAAGGGCGCATGAGAACGAGCGAGGCATGAGGATGCTCACCATGCCGGCTATTGGGCCGGAGCAGGGTCGGGGTGGCCTGTCGCCATAGAGACCGCGCGGTGGAGAAACAGGGGCTCCGTGGGCAGCCCACTCCGGCGACATTCATGCAAGGGCGAGGATGGTGGAAGGTTAGAGAGCTCCTAGAGGTGCTCTTGGCGAGAGGAATCGGAAGGTGACTTACCGGCGGGGAGAAATCAAGAAGGGGGTAAAACAGGGGATGGTCAGCCGGCGGCAATGGAAATCTAACCCCGGCGATTTCTAGGGCGTCTCGGGCCAATTTGGCAGAGGATGTCGGAGGGGACGAGGTGCCCTTTCTGTGGATAGCTTGTGCGAGCTAAGAGATGCACTGGAGAGCGTGGGAGGAGGTGCTGGAGAGAGGTGGCAGAGGGGGCAAGGAGCAACTGCGCGGAAGGGAGGGCTGCGGCCGGGTTTTATAGGACCAGGGAGGTTCCGGGGATGATGAATGCGCCCAATGGTGACGTCGGTTCCTTGTCCTTGCGCGACATTTCTATAGGGCGGCAAGTACCATCCGGTACTATCCTTGTCGTCATCCAACCAATGGCGGGCGCGACGGCTTCGAGATTTCCGTGGGGAGGTGAGGTCGCGGCCGGGTTTCTCGCGTGGAGGCATGTCCAGGAGGGGGGAAGCAAGGACAGAGCTTCGCGTGGCCGTTGGATTGGTGTCGTGGCAGTTCAACGCGTCAGCGATGCGGAGTGAGGCAGGGACCACTGGTCCGTGGCAGGGGCAACGATAACGTCCTGGGTGATGTTGCTGCGGGGCGGCGCTGAGGGACCGGTCGGAGGAGCAGCGTGCCGCGGCCGGGCATGAATGGCGCTGGCGAGCTCCGGCTTGGGCCAGAGCAACAGGGAGCAGGAAGAAGAAACAGGGGAGGTTCAGCTGGGCCGTGATGGGCCTCGGCCGTGAAAGGAATGGGGAAGGTGGGAAAAAGGCCAGACGGCACTGGGCTGGGCCCGTGATGGGCTGGGGAGGAGAGTTGGCCAGGGGCTTTGGTGGGCTGGATGGACCTAATTGTGTGGCTGCTGCGCTGGGCTATAAATAGGAAGAAGGCCCAAACTGAGAGTGCAAGGTGCAGGGGTAAAAGAGTAATTACACAGGGAATTCAAATTTGTATTTTGAATTGGGAAAGAATGGATGTTAGACAAGGAATGGCAAAGTTTAATACAGATATCAAATGCATTTGATGGTAAGGGTAAGTAAATATTATTTAAGACAATGAAAACTCTTTTCAAAATAATGATAGCACTATTCTTTATCTGGAAAATGCTATTCATGGTATGAAAATGTATGTGCCATTATATATATATATATATATGCATATGATTACATAAGTCGTATATATATACACGTTTATTTATTTATGGCATAGTTGCATTTGGAGAAAACCCATAATCAAGACAGCTTTGAATTAAATATTGAATATGTTTTATATAACACAAAATATCTTAGTTATGGGTACATGTATATTTGTATCATTGAGTCAAAAATAATATATTATAAGGCATAAGCCCTCCAAAATATTAAGAGCATTATTATTATTTAAAATTTTCAAAAATTTTACAAATTCTCAAAAATGGGATGTTACAAACCCTACCCCCTTAAAAGAATCTCGTCCTCGAGATTCGACAATCCTAGGAATGCATGATGCAATGCAACCTAGAGCTTAAGTCAATTTTGAAAATAAAGATCCTGGGAATTTGGCTTTAGGTTACCTCCTTCCGTAATGATGTGGTTCACTACACCTTGATCTTGAGTTGGTGGGGCAGTCCAAGCAGTCGGGGGAAATCTAGGCTCCATCGGGTCGAGGAACAGTAGGCACATAAACCTGCTGATAAGTTAGCTTGCTTCCTTGGACAATCATGAGCCAAGTGTCCAGGTTTATCACAGCGATAACAAATCCCTATGACATGAGGTCTTACAACGGACGGTGTTTTGCCAAAGTGAGGGGTTGTAAGTGGATCAAGATTAGATCTTTCCACTGGTTTGGTTTTGTCTACAGGAGAGTAGTCGAAGTCGGAATCAAAAGAATCCGTGTCTTGAGAGTCTACGGACGAGCTTTGGAAAGGATATTCTTCAAGGCATTGACTCCCAAAGTGACCCATTCTCCCACAAAAGAGACACTTTATGTCACCGGGTGTTTTGTCGACCTTTGGTGTTTATTTTGAGGTGGTATCACATCCAAAAGTTGGAGGAAGGTCCTTAAAGGGACATTTGCTTGCACGGTGTCCCATCTAGTCACATCGGAAGCACTTAATATTCTCGGTTGGCTTCTTAATTTCCTATGGGGGTACAGAGGGGCTGAGGGAGAATCTGACTTTCTCCGAATGTTGGCAGGCAAACTTTCTTGATCTGATAGCTTGTGCTTTCGCGCTATTCCAAGAGTTGATGCTTCGGCTTCTATTTTTAGTGCTTTAATGACGGACTACTGGAAACTGAGGCAGTCCTTCGTCAATAGTTGTATCTGGATTTTTGGCTGCAATCCATGCATGAAGCGCATTTTCTTATCCTCTTCACTATTGACGTCTTCTAGTGCGTAGAGGGACAGTTGTTCGAAGCGTGCTAGATATTCAGAAACTGATAGGTCTCCTTGTCTCAAATTTTTGAACTCGGTTCTCTTCAGACTTATCGCCTTAGCTGAAATAAAATTGTTCCAGAAAGCTCCTTTGAACTCATCCCATGTGATGTTCAAGAGAGGTTTGACATCGTCTTCCATGGGCGCTTTTCCCTTGGCTGAGTCTTCTTTTGTTTTGACTAAAAACTTACTCTTGGTGGCAACATAGTCATTCCACCATATTAGAGCATTGCCTCGAAGTTGTTGGGTAGCAAAGGCTAGCATATCCTCCTGGGCACATTTGATAAGGTAAAGTTTGGTCTCGGTAATCGTTTTCCATGCAACTGCTTCTCATGGTTCATCTGTACCGGAGAAAGGTAGAGGGTTGGCAAGGAAGAAAGCTTCAAGATTAGTGTCTCGCTGAGCTGGAGAATCCTTTTGTTCAGCAACGAGAGTGCGAAGTAGATGGGTTTGTTGGGATAGCTGTCGAATCAAATGACGATCAACAGGGTAGGAAAGGAGTGCTTGGCTTCGGCCACGGTCCTGACTGTCGCTAGTCTCAGACTTCAAATGGCAACGGGTACCGGCACCGATCCTTGAAGGGTTCCTTTTAGGCATCTAAGGGGAGTTTTAAAAAGAGGGTCAGTCTTTTGTCTATATGCATGACATGCAGGTGCAAAAGAAACAAATCAATAAATAACGATAAAATCCAAATACATCCACAAGGCACACATTCATACTAAAAAGCGGTAAGACACCATTTATTTATCATGGTATCCCTCTGAGCACATCACGATGCATCGCCTAGATTTCCACTAGGGATTGCGGAGGAGAGTGCTTGCTCAAAACCAAAATATAGCTAGGTGAGTACTAAGTCTCTTTGCAAGGCTTTGATTAAAGATAGGTTTAGGCTACTAGGGTTTAAAGATAAGGAATTTGGTCCACCATAAAACAAGTTGATGGTTTGATACAAAAGGTGAAATCTTACGGGGTAGTAGGAAAGTCTGATGTAGGGGTGGTATTCCGGGCGAAGATGCTTCTAGTGACGGGACAATGTCCTATGAGGTCCAAGTGCTTGCGCTTACGTCCTCTGGGTGTTACTAGAGATCACTGGGGTGAGGTGGTTGCTGGAGCTACTTGTGCTTGTGCAGCATCTTTCTTGGCAAAGTGGTACAGGACCGAGTAGTAACCCGAATTATCAAAATCAATTTTAAATTAGTAGAGATGAGGGAAAGCAATTCAGGTAAGCAAAGTGAATAAGAAGTCTTAAAAAGACAAGAGGAGATAGTGAAAGTGAACCAACAATAGAAATTGTTAAATCCCAAATAAAACATTTTTAAGTTGTATAGAAATGAAGGTGAGGAAAAGATTCCTAGGTAAGAAGAGTGAACCAGCAGTAGAAATTGTTCAAATAGATTTAACATTTTACAAAATAGGTAGGTGTTTTTGTTTTTTTTTTTTGGCTAAAGGCCTATTGGGATTAGCTAATCCATTATGGATAGATAATCCAAAGAATTCAAGAGGAAATCAAGTGATCTAAATTAATATAAACAAGTCTATCCTATAAGGAGTAGAGTTAATATATTGTCCCTAACGTCTACTGACTACGGCTAGGCTGACCAGGCTACAAGCAATCTGTATACTCATAGATGGTTCATGTGAGTACTAGGGAAAACTGCTTGTAGGCTTAGTACAAAACAAGGATACTAGGGTTAAATAATAAGAGTATCAAAATATGACAATAGGGATATTGGTCGCAGGGACTGCAAAGTCTGCAGCCTCAAAAGCACTTGGGGTGCTACCTCCCAATGATTAGGTGGTAGTATGGTTGGCAGCATAGCTCCTAGTGATAGGACAAAAGAGTAGTGGTTTTCGGACGAGGGTGCTTAAGCGGTTATGGCTTAGCTAATGTCACTGTTAGAGTTAGAACTCCATGCTCTAGGAAAGCTGCTTGTCAATCCTGGGACCTAGATATGGTCGAAGCTGCTTATGCAAAAGGGTTCCTTCTCAGCATGCTTGTGGCGAACACGATCTTTGGCAAGATGCACTTTCAGGTGTAAATCTTTTACCTCTTGGTCCTTTGTACTCGGGACTTCTAGGTACTTTAGGGATGTCGTTCGGTTAGCTTCTGCGATTTGGATGTGCACCAACAACTCTACTAGGCAAATTTATCCTTTCATTCTGCTTGGTAGGTGGAGCAGTATTGGTCTTTTAGTCTTCTAGAAAAGAGTAGAAACGAAGTCGATGATAGAGTATAGGCAGGTGATCACATAGTGAGTAGTCTCCCGCACAACAAATATTGATAAAAGGTGAGATATCCCAGAAATAAAGTGATGGGGACATCCTCTGTATTGGGAAAGCAAAGGTCATTATCTGCTAGGAAGGAATAGGTTCTGGCAAGGTTTTCTTTCCATAGAATTCTAGTTTCTAGTGGTGTTCAAAAAGCAATAGGAAATACTTTGGAATTTGGATATTTGCGTCGAGTACTCTATTGGTATCATCAACATGACAGAGGTTGGTTGCTTCTTCAGATATGGTAGTCATCATTCGATGTATTTTGCAAAAATCAAACTCAAAATTAGTAAAGAGTAAGGTAAGGGGAAATGTGTCAGGTAAGAAAAAGCACAGATGGTCCTTTAAAGAGATAAGAAAAGGTAGAGCAGATGAGCCAACAATAGAAATTGTGAAAATTTTCTAAGAGTGCATTTATTTAAAATACGTAAGGTCCTTAGATAACGACCAGGGATAAGGTTCCTACAGTCATATGCTCTGATACCAGCTTTGTCGGCCCTTGATTTTTGGTCTAACCGGGAACCTTCGTACCTCTGCGCTAGCCTAGGATCTATCTTTCTAAAGCTGTACAATTTACAAAATGATGGATCATCTCATACAATCGAAACTAAATATTATTATTACATTAGAGCTCAATTACACAGTGGCTCAGTTTAACAGGCTGAACAGGCCAAAAATTACAATGCCAAAATGAACTTCTATCAGAGTCTAGCAGAAAAGCGAAAAACGGAAAGAAGAGTCGGGTCTCGAAGCTATGCCTAGCCCAAACAGAAAAGCGGCTGGAGTCCCGCCTATCACCCGTCAATAGCGTTATCCATCTGGTTCATCTTCTCCTTGTTACCATCATGCAGTCCAGGTCCTTCCTCGGATCCACCTAAAAGAGTGAGTGGGTGCGAGGGTGAGCGCGCAATCAAACCGCGCTTGCGAACCAACATCCATCCTGATGCAGTTTAATGATATAGGCTATTTGGTGGAGGCTAGGTTATTTCATTTGCATAAAGCCAGATTTGCAATAATTAATAGGTAGAAATCCTATGACTTAGCCAATTAACAAATCAAAGACGTACTAGGCTATATATGCCGAAGTTGTTCATCATCTGGGGTATTTCAATATGTCGACACCGTATCCATGGCTATGGACTATGTGTCCCAATAATCGGCGGATCCATCCCATAGTCATGGGTATGGTCCCCGAAAACAACAATCAGACCAGTACCCATACCTACAACTGGCGTACTGTCTTTATCAACTGGCGAGTCCGTGCCCATACCTACAACTGGCGCACGACTCCTAAAGTGGCGGTCGACTCACCCCTATCTAAGGGCATGATCGCCTTGAGCTCAACAAAGGCCAGGATCCAAAGATCCAAGTAATCATTATCAAATAAAAAGTGATCATTTGACCAACATTCGCACTCAGGCAGACCTGGCACCCAAGTGCATGAGTATTATCCCGTCTATTCCGTTTATGTTGATAGTCGGGACCAGCGACCAGCTATACCATTACACCGTTGATAGCATTTGCTATGCCGTTGCAATGTTGATAGGATCGATCTATCATATCTATACCGCAAATCGTTGATAGGCAAGGATCGACCCATTTGACCTAGACTAGCAAAGGCTAAGCATTTTCCAAGGAATTACTAGTCAGGGAAGATTTAGATTAATTTCCTAGGATTCCAAAGGATAAGGTAAGGAATGATGTCAAGGATAAGGGTTGTGCTTAATAACACATATAGTCAAGCAGGTAATATCTAGACCAGCTCTATCAGCTTTGTGTTTAACAACATAATATAGCAACAGAATAAGAGCATGTAATTTTCATCATTTAAATCAACATAATTTAAGTAAAACATGGGATTAGACAGATGAACTAGAGATATTGGCTCGCCTGGACTGAGCGTGTTGTAGCCTGGATTCCGTTCTTTGAGCTGTCCTTTCGAGTCTTCCTGATCTATCATGAATAATCTAAATAACACAAATATATTTAGAAATATGTCAGAGCATGATGAATGTTATGCAATCGCATTTGATCGCGTGGGTGACTATTCGCATCGGGCTATATTGAAGATTATAAAATAATCTATTCTACTTATCTAGGAAGTTCCATGAACTCCACGATAAACGTGCTAAGGATGTCATGCATGTATGAATGCTCTTAAATACCCTTAATTATGCTCCCAAAGAAAAGGCCTACCATTTGTATTAAAATAACTTCAGCAAACGGCTTCGTATTTTTAATTAGAGAAGAGACCAAGCTCTTAAAGGGCCTAATAAATTTCTAAGGCTAGAAACCTTAAAAAGTATATACCAAAATATTTTCATAGTTTTAAATATAGGAATATCCATTAAAACATCTATTTGGGCATTAAATATTAGCCCTAGGGGAGGTTTTCTATTTCTAATAATTATTTTACTATAAGCTTAAAAGGTTTAGTATTTTTCCTAAGGTAGGTATTCTATGTAAAGTTTACAGAAAAATAATCAAGATTTTTATAGGTCCAATAATATTTTAAATAAATGGAATAACTATTCTAGCATTTCTTTTTGTAAAGAAAATAATACCAAAAGGCTATTTTAATTCTCGAAGGGCAAAATAGTAATAGAACATATACTATTTCTCAGAATTTTTCCAATATTTTTGGAGGGTAAAAACTATTTAGGAAAGGTTAGATAAGTTTTTATGGGACTTTCTTTATAAAAGAAATATATAAACAAGAGCTATAATTATTTTACAGAGACTTGAAATGGTGAAATATATAAAATTATATTTTTCATAGATCTAAAGGGCTATGTAGTATTTTATCAAAATTTTCCATGATTATTGATGGTCTCTAAGTATTTATAATCAATCATAATCATTTTTTGAGATTTCCTAAATAGATAAATCTCTGGAAAAATACTTTAAACAGCAACGGGCCGAAATCCTTACTGTGCGGCCCAAGTTGGTCTGGCCCGAAGCAACGGTGGGGCGGGCGCGACCACACAGGAGGAGGCGTATTCCTATAATAAGTCTCCACTTATCCTTACATGTGGGATCTTTGGGCCCACATGTCAGTCTCTCAAGGGGCATTGCGCGGGATTAAAAAAACGGATTTAATCGAGTGGCCCCACAGGCCAGTCCCGCTGCACACAGTAATCCCAAAACATGACGTCATGATGATGTCATGCTTCTTCTTCCTCAGCTCGCGTGTGTCCGCGAGGGGAAAAAAGCGTCGCGCCAGCGCTATGTTTCACCATTGGAGGAGCTCTTGGGCGCGTTAGAACCGGAGTGGTGTTGCGCACCTACGGGTACCACTAGCGTGGCCGGAGACGGCCTGAGGCGGCGGCGCCATGGGCGACATCGGCGACGAGTTCGGGCGTGCGGTGCTTGGCCATGGGTGACAGCGGCGTGCGGAAATAAAGGGCACATGAGAACGAGCGAGGCATGAGGATGCTCACCGTGCCGGCTATTGGGCCGGAGCAGGGTCGGGGTGGCCTGTCGCCGTGGAGACCGCGCGGTGGAGAAACAGGGGCGTCGTAGGCAGCCCACTCCGACGACGTTCATGCAAGGGCGAGGATGGTGGAAGGTTAGAGAGCTCCTAGAGGTGCTCTTGGCGAGAGGAATCGGAAGGTGACTTACCGGCGGGGAGAAATCAAGAAGGGGGTAAAACAGGGGATGGTTGGCTGGCAGCAATGGAAATCTAACCCCGGCGATTTCTAGGGCGTCTCGGGCCGATTCGGCAGAGGACGTCGGAGGGGACGAGGTGCGCTTTCTGTGGATAGCTTGTGCGAGCTAAGAGATGCACTGGAGAGTGTGGGAGGGTGTGAGAACTGGTTTCTAATATGATAATATCGGAGATTCTCTAAAATACAATTGTCCAGGATTCCAATTGTATAACAGAAATGACACCATTGCATAGCCTTTATTAATACTAATAACAATGTTACAGCGGAAGTGGAAAATACAAAAGGTATTACATATTAAATCTGTACACCCATTCCACAGGCTTGGCCTAAGGATAGGAATTCCTTAGAAAAATGCCGAGTCATCAGAGTTCCTTAATCTGTAAAAATTGAATTTAGCAGGGGTGAGTATTTCTACTTAGCAGATTTTCACCAATGCAAGTGACTATTAATTACATGCAAGTTACCTAAATAAGAAGAGCAAGATTTAAGTAGGTATAATGCAACAATTAAAATGGCTTACCAGTTATTTCAAAGAGTTTTGTAAAACATTTAAGAATCAAATTCTTTACACAACCAAATTCTTTACTCATCACACCCATACACCACCTTGTTACATCTGCACGTCACGTTTAGATTATTAATTAAATCACTGAGCATATTCATAAATTATGCAGGTATCACCCTTCAGACACAACTCCATATACCGGGAGTACGGTCCATTAATGATTTATTTTCATTCGATTCTGCAGAACCTAGGTCAACTTATATATTGATCAGATATATAGTTGAACAATTGTGTCTTCAACCCATGACATTCCCAGGTTTTAGCATTATTAGATAGGCCCACCATTCCTGTTTCGTCAACCTCATGTTCTCCATGCAGCACATGAGCAACCCACCACCGGTCCTTTTAACCCATGCCTATCCTTTGCAGGAAATATTTTTATTTAACACCAACACAACCAAAAATCTATATTCATTGTCATACCAGAATAATGTGCTTATCCAAGTAGATAATGAATGACTACATGAGTTGTCATATTTTTGACTATTTATTCTATTCTAGGGTTTCATGAGGTTATTTATTTAGGTGTATCCTAATGGTACAACTCTAACATGGAATATAATTATTCTACATGATATATATATACATATGATAACAAAGTAGATTAACTCAGAATAATCAACTAGAAAATAATGCATAAAGTAATAATTTAGGGAATTCTAAATGAGTGGAGAAAACTTGCCTTGGTTACGGATATAACTAAACTCTTTCTTCTGCTTCACTTCTTGATCCTTATCTTTGTCCAAAGAGTAGCTTGAATCTTCAAAGCTTGATCTTCTTCTATTATCGTGAGATTTTAATATTTAATAAAATAGGAAGAATAAGAATCAAATCAAGTGAAAAAGGAATTTAGATGCCATGCGGAAATGTTTTGGAAAAAGGTTTAGGTTTTTGGAATGCAGTGGCCTTTGGATAGGATAGGAGGTATGAATAGAATCAAGGGATATTTTATGAAGAGGTAGGAAAAAATGAAAGAAATGATTGTATAAAAGAATTTTGAAAGCAATGCTAAAATAACCTTTTAGAACATCTCTAGGCTGGTAGCTATCATTTTATGTGGGATTTGGGAACGTGAACGTCGATGGATTTGGGGATTGGATGATCTTAAAAGTGATTTAATTTATTTTAGGTTCTTTGCAAATCTCTTAGCATTGTCTTAGGGAAATGAATTTTTAAATTAAATAGTGGGTATTTATTTTATTATTTAATAAAAAAGGGTTTCTATTCTCTTTATTTTAAGAAGACTAATATATAGTATATCTCTTATAAAACATTAAAATTAAGGGGTTGGAAAATTTTATTTTACTAGATATGAAAAATACTGATTTCATTTTATAGCATATTTTTATATTTAGAAAATTCCTATATTCTAAAGACAAGGTTTTAAGTAATTACGAAATTCAAGTGGTAATGATTATTATAAAGTTTTTAATTCCAAGAATATTTCAAGTTATTCATGATTCATTCAAATGTTAGTTTTATATGCTTTTACTGTTGGAAAGAATTTTGGTATATTAATTGTTAAGCTTTATTTAAAGAGATTAATTTAAGAAAGAGTTTAAAGAAAGAAAATGCTTCATCTTATAAAGTAATTCTGTATTTTAAAGTTTCATAATTTTTATATATATTGGTGTTTATCAGGAAAAATATCAATTTTACTTTTTAAGGATTTTTATATTTTTAGAAATTCTTTGAATTGTTAAAGACAGAGTTTTAAATTTAAATTTAAATTTCAGTGGGATTCAAAATTATATAAAAATATCATTTCTAGATGTAAAACATTATTGGGAACAACTTTTATATAGGAACTTTTTGCTAATTTTGCTTCTAAGGCCTTCAATTTGAAAGAAATCAAAATCTGAGAGGGATGAATAGTGATTTCTAGGGTTCTTCGGAATCCGATTTGGGGTTTTTGATTTGGCTTGGTTTTGGGGCAATTAAGCATAGGGTTTTTGATGTACGGGGCATGAGCAACTATTTGCCCCTGGATTTGGAGCTTGGAACGGCTCAAGTTGGCCGAACGGTGAGGTTGGGCGGCAACGGGATGAACTTGATTTGGGAATTTTGATTCGGTAGGGTTTGGATCAAATTAAACAGAGGGCTTTTGATCTATGGAGCATGTGCAGCATTTTCTTTAAGAATTGAAGCTCGGGATGGCTCTGGCTGGCCGGACGGCGAGGCACCGCGGCGGCGCAAAGCAGGGCAACAACGGATCAGAGGTTTGAAGCTTCGATTGATTGATTTTGAAGGTGTACATGCTAGGGAAACTACCTGAAGTATCTTTGGATAGAAATTGGAGGATGAAATGGATTGGAGAAGCCTGGCGGCTTGGACAGTTCGGTTCGAGCGCTGGGGAGGACGAAATCGCTTTTACAATCGATTTTAGTTGGAATTAATAGTTATTCATGCTTTGGTAAGGTTCCAGGAAGGTTTTACCTTTTGGGAGGGGGAAGTAGAAGTTCAACGGGGAGCTCTGGCGACGAACTCCTGCGAAGGCGACGGGGGCGGAGCAAAAACAGAGAAGTGTGGCTCTCTTCTTGCTCGCTGCGTGTTGCTTGAGCTTGGTGTGATCTTTAGGGAGCTAAACAAGGTTCTATTTATAGACGGGATCGGCTTGTCGTGATTCACTCCGGGAGGATGAGCTCGTTGAGATTTTTGTGGCGCGGTGATGCTCATCTAGCCGGTTCTTGTGCAGCAAGCCACGGGAAGGGCGAGGCATCTTAATGGCGATCTGATCAATTCGGAGAAGCCCGGATATGATCGACGAGGTCAGCGGCAAGGCCACGGCGACGGCAGCTGAAGCAGTGCACACGGCGGCGGCGGATTGGGCCAGCGGGGAAGTTCCGACCGTGCCACGGGGCACTCTCGAGTAGCGCAAGCCTCAAGGAGTATCTTGGTCGGAACGGCAAGGACTAGTGGGCCCTGGAGCACACGGAAAACGACATTCCGGCGAGGTCGGACGATGGAGACGGCGGCGCCGGTGAAGCAGAGCACGGCGAAGGCGAAGGGACATGGCGAACAAGTCACACCCGTCTGATTTGGCGACGTTGAGCATGGGCAGCCGTCCGATTTCACTTAAGTGAAACGGTGCGGGCGGGGATCGGAGTGGGCGGCTGACAGGTGGGACCTAGGCGGAGGCCTTGAGTAAAGAAGCGCGCATGGTATTTGGAGGAAATTCCTCATGGAAATTTTAGGAAGGTTTTCCAATATGTTTTTAATTCCAGAAAATTTGTAAAACCTCTAGAAAATTGTAGGAGAGTCAGAAAATTATAAGGAAAATTTCTATGGGCTCATAAAAATGAATAGGATTTTTCTAGAGTATAAAAACGTATATGTTTTATAGAAATTTTGGAAGCTCTTTTAAATTACTCTTTTCCTATTTTCCTATTTTGTTCAAGTCTTCATTAATTCATTATTAATTGTACAAAAATCATACAAATATGAAATTAGTTTCTAAAAATCCAATAAAATGCATAAGATTTGATTATGATATAAAACGTGATATGTATGTGTGTTATTTTCCATATAAATAATAAATAAAGTTATTTCCTATATCACATGTGGCTTTTTACAATCTAAAAAGTGGGAAATTCATAAATGGGTGTTTTGGTAATTTATTAGTGCACTTTTAATACAAATTGAACGTTTGAGAATAGTGCATTAATTGAATGCATATTTGGTACTTATAAAGGATTTATTGAAATCAATAGGAAAGGGTTAAAGGAAAGGGTAATTTGGGAATTTTTGACTTACAAGGGAAAAATGGTAATTTCACTAATATCTGATGGTTGAGTATCAAATTCGTAATATATTGGAATTGATTGCTGATGGTTAAAAGAGATAGAAAATTGAATTCTTGGAATATAGGATATTAAAAATACTATTCACTATATGAAAATACTATTCACCATTTGAAACTCTCTTTTTCAATTAAATGTATAAAATCCTAAAACATGATTTGGGTTTATAAAAATTTATAAAAGGAATAGTGCGTAAAAGCAGCATGCTGAGAAGGTTTTATTTGGACAACAAATAAATCTTGTTTTACACCTCACAAGAGATTTTGAAATTTGAAAACCGAGAAGATTATGCCTCAAGCAATAAAGAAAACTGAGAAATGAATTAAACGCGAAAATTTTTTTATGCAAAATTTCAGGCTGTTACAGAGGTGGTGCTGGAGAGAGGCGGCGGCAGAGGGGACAAGGAGCAACTGCGCGGAAGGGAGGGCTTCGGCCGGGTTTTATAGGACTGGGGAGGTTCCGGGGAGGATGAATGCGCCCGATGGTGATGTCGGTTCTTTGTCCTTGCGCGACATTTCTATAGGGCGGCAAGTACTATCCGATATTGTCCTTATCGCCGTCCAACCAATGGCGGGCGCGACGGCTCCGAGATTTCCATGGGGAGGTGAGGTCGCGGCCGGGTTTCTCGCGCGGAGGCATGTCAAGGAGGGGGGAAGCAAGGACAGAGCTTCGCGTGGCCGTTGGATTGGTATCGTGGCAGTTCGGCGCGGCGGCGATGTGGAGCGGGGCAGGGACCGCTGGTCCGTGGCAGGGGCAGCGATAACGTCATGGGTGACATTGCTGCGGGGCGGCGCTGAGGGACCAGTCGGAGGAGCAGCGTGCCGCGGCCGGGCACGAGTGGCGCTGGCGAGCTCCGGCTCGGGCCAGAGCAACAGGGAGTAGGAAGAAGAAACAGGGGAGGTTCGGCTGGCCCGTGATGGGCCTCGGCCGGGAAAGGAAAGGGGAAGGTGGGAAAAAGGCCGGACGGCACTGGGCTGGGCCAGTGATGGGCCGGGGAGGAGAGTTGGCCAGGGGCCTTGGTGGGCTGGATGGACCTAATTGTGTGGCTGCTGCGTAGGCTATAAATAGGAAGAAGGCCCAAACTGAGAGTGCAAGGTGCAGGGGTAAAAGAGTAATTACACAGGGAATTCAAATTTGTATTTTGAATTGGGAAAGAATGGATGTTAGACAAGGCATGGCAATGTTTAATATAGATATCAAATGCATTTGATGGTAAGGGTAAGTAAATATTATTTAAGACAATGAAAACTCTTTTCAAAATAATGATAACACTATTCTCTATCTGGAAAGTGCTATTCATGGTATGAAAATGTATGTGCCATTATATATATATATATATATATATATATATATATATATATATACACACACACACACACACACACATTTATTTATTTATGGCATAGTTGCATTTGGAGAAAACCCATAATCAAGACAGCTTTGAATTAAATGTAGTTTTGTCCAAATGGAAATATGATCTTTTCGTGAGGCTGTAATGGCTTGAAGTGGGAAATTGACAATTTTAGAGTAGTATAGGGTTTTTAACATAAGGGATACTCCATTCATAGCTTTTTGAAACAGTAAAGAGAGAAAATGGGATGGGTTTGGCCAAAAGGGCAAATTTGGTCAATTTATCACCAAATTCAAATTATATTTGGAGGAAATGTCAAAAGATGGGTTTCACTTTATGGCTTAATTTGAAAAATAAGAAAATAAGGCCTTTGCATGATATGCAAAGTGTAGAGTTGAAAATAATAGATACCTCAATTGTAGGTTTTTGAATAGTACAAGAAGGTGGAATTTTGCAGCAAATTGGTTATTTATAAAAATAGTGTAGCTTCTAACTATTATTCAGCTAATAGGCATTTTATAAGATAAAATGCTTAGAAGCTTTTTAGAAGATACCTAATTAATGGCATTGTACTGCATACATAGATATGTGTAGCAATTTGTAATGATCATTGGCTTTTTAAAGTTATTTTAAAGAGGAGCAAAAATAAATATTTGCAAGAATGACCCATATATGTATATGGAGTTGGATATATGCCTTGAAGCAAAACTTTCAATAATCAAATAAATGGGAGAAATATTGAATATGTTTTATATAACACAAAATATCTTAGTTATGGGTACATGTATATTTGTATCATTGAGTCAAAAATAATATATTATAAGGCATAAGCCCTCCAAACTATTAAGAGCATTATTATTATTTAAAATTTTCAAAAATTTTACAAATTCTCAAAAATGGGATGTTACAAATTCTCACCTTTTCGAAATGTACAAACAATTTATACCTCACAAAAAATATTTATCTTATTTGAGTATAAGCTTTTCGGACGTTAAATGCCCTATATATGCCTCACATTCAAAATATAGATAAAAGATAACACGGAACATCTTCCGATCCATATCTCACATGGTACTGTCTTCTTTGTGACTTGATGGAGCCCTATTTAAATGAGCGCAATTATTTCTAAAGTGTACCTTCGGAGGAATAATGGAAGATAAGGACGTAAAGATGAGTATATCCTCAGGATTCGAAATATAGATTCATTCACTAATGGAGCATGCCCAAAAAGCAAATCAATCAAATAAATTGAACAACACTTGTCCTTTATTTGTGGTTCATAACCTTCTACTCCCAAATATGAAGTAGAAATACTGATTTTTCTTAGGCCATGAATATAATAATTATTATTTTATTCTAACATTAATTCTAAGGGTTGGGATTTTAAAGGTGTACCAATGTCCAACGAGACAACTTTTACCCCATTGCCAATGCGAAGATAAATCTAGCCTCTTCCAAAATCCAACTGTGCAGCATTAGGGTAGCACCAATCTTTGAATTCATAAGCTTAGGACTGATGCTGAAGATATCATCTCGATCTTTCCCATTCACCTAAGACTCAACCTCCTTAAGTTGACCAATCTTTTGAACCATCATCATATGATTAAAACTTACTATCATCATATGATTAAAGATTTCCTTAATGCTTTCCGCTACTGATATGAATCCTATGCATCTTGGTCAGTGATTTCTCCAAGTCATTCATCGAAATGCCTAGCTTAACGCTCGGAGAGAGCAACCAAAGAATCACATCAATAGCCAACACCCAATATAATCAATCACATTGACCATATGCGGGCTGACCGAATTTTCTTGTGCTAACTCACACAAACAATGACTTGGGGATCAAATCTTTTAGCCCTTGTATGTTCTCAAACATGTCTCAAAATCTATAATCATATTATAGATATCCATGATCTCATATTACTTGTAAAGTTCAGGGTTCATGGTGGCAAGAATGAGACAGTAAACACAAAGAAAATCATAAAGTGTTTTCAATAAACACGGGTTTTCAGTTCAGACTGCATTCCAAGCTGGTTCATCTAGGTACCTACGCTTTAGAACATATATTTCTTTTTCTATTCTAAGAACAATTCTCAGATTTCGATATCAATCAATATGCACTCATATCAAACTATATAACAAGAGGTTATAAATATTGACAAATATACTATGTTTATATTGTGTACCCTTCATTAAACAATTTAATAAAAGATATTCTCACTAAAATCACTTTCCCTCTAATGACTTATAGCGAGACAAGATCCATATTCATCTAAGTTCTAATGAGCTTTGCAATCACCACTAAAACGTAGTGAAATAAATAAGCAACACCTTGCTAATCACATCTCTATGTAATTCTTATTTGTTGTGTGGCATTCAATGCTTGACTTCAACACCATGCCCCAAAGCCCAAAATCATTTTGATAGCTTTGTTAAGTAAAACCAATGCTATACATGCGATATCCGACATCAACCCTATTTGATCAAGAACGCTAATGGCACCCTGCTTTGATAGACCTACCAAGAATGATCGAGACCCTTATATGTGCAACAATTGGAAGGGCATAACTCTTAATTTTTGTGAGAGAAGATCATGCTAAAACATATATGATAATAACATGACAAAAATAACATGAACAAGTAGTCATAAATAATCACGTTAAGCTATAAATAGTATGGCCCGTGACATGGCAATCTCTATTACCACGCTTCCTGTTCACTGAGCCACCTACTTGGTATCACCATATAGATATTCTAAGCTATTACACTTAACAAATAGCAATTAAATATATGTGAGAAAATCAAGCATCACAAGTAAATATTAAGTTGTAAAAAAAACCGACATATGCATCATATACATAAGGGTCATACTATTCATATACGTCTTGCAAAAATAAGTTATGCATAGAATCCAATTCTACCGGGCAATATAAACATATAGCATTTATAAAAGGCCAACGAATAACTTACCAGACTGACCCGCTAGCCGATTTGCGGGCAAGGTTCGAAGGGGTAGCGCCCCTCGCAAGTGTTGGCACCGTCGGTAGAAATTTTTTCCACAGTGCAAATCATATTCACAATTTTGCTCCTATAGCCGGACTCGGCCATGGTCGATTCTGCCGCTTGCCTATTCTACCTGCCTCGGATCCAACCCCACCAAATCAAACTCTATCGCGCCTCGCTCACCAAGAACGTGGTGGCGCCCATGGAGGTCTCGCTGGAGGCGGGCAACGTTGGGGACGCCTAGCTTGTGTCGGGACAACGATGGGCGCCTGCGCCGGACGGGCACGTTCTGGACGGCCAGCACGCACATCATCACCGCCGTCATTGGCTTCGGCGTGCTCGATTAGCGACGCTTGGCTGAGCCAGTGGCGCGGGCACGGCAACACAGGAGCACGTAGTCGTCGCCAGCGTACGTGAGTGGGCGGCTTCGCCGTGGCGGCTTTAGGCGCACGCGGCTGGTGGGAACTCATGTGCTCGATCCTTCCTCTGTCAACAAGATTAGCCACATCAAAACTCACATCTCTCAGCAAGTCGTCGTAAGGGAATTGCGACAAGGCCGAGCAGAGCTCGACGTGCTGCGTTCATGTACATGTGCGTATGAACAGGACGTGGCTGATTTAGTGCTTCATTGAGTTAGCTCACGTGAAACTATGCATGTGTATGTCTAGCGTTTCACCGATAACTCATGCCTCGCCAAACTCATGTAAATCTGCGCTGTTCATTGGTTGCTTAGTAATAGATCTAATCTATTACTGTTCATCCATAAATAGCAGATCCAATCTTCTATTACCCCCACATATCATATATGCAATTAATCTAGATCAATTAGTAGTAGATTCAATCTACTAAATGTCATACTAGTAATAGATCCAATCTACTATTAACGCATATCAGCTATATACAACCAATCCAAATCAAGAACTACGCAGGATAGCTCTGATGCCACTGAAGGAAACGCGGGATTGCTACGCTAGCATGAATAAAAAATCTACAGCACAAACCCAGGAAATCCTGTAAGTCAATAATCATGAATATTACCGATTGACGCACAATATAGCAGAGGATGAATCGATAAAGCCGGTTCAATCGAACTGCGCGTAGTCGTACGGAAGTAGTCGATCATGTCTCCTCCTGGCGATCGTCCTAACCAGCGCCACAAACACAGTGCCTCTACGTAGACCACACGTACAGGGAGATGAATACGTCCGCACGCGACTGCTAGCGCCAGTGTGCGCGACCTAGAAGATGACAGCTAGAGTTCAGTGGAGGAGGAAAACCTAATGCATTTCTGTCTCTCCAGCCTCCACCGTCTCCCTTTATATAGCCCCATAGTGGGACCCTACGCTAGAGAACCAAAAAGGTCCATTAGGACTCTAATCCTATACAGATCAGTATCCATGAAGCCCACATCATACGTGGCCCATCATCACTGAGCCCACATTTCATGTGGCTCATAATTGCTATTGGGCATTAAACCCAACAGGGCGAGTAGGCTGGGCTATCGGAGAACGCCCTGGTCTATTGGGTCCACTGGGCGTGGGCTGCTTGCCAAGGGCTCGGTGGCGGCAGCATCGCACCCGGCAAGGTCAGGGGCTGCTCCAAGTGCTTCGGAGTGCGGGCAGTAGGCTCTTTCCGGGTGGAAGTTGTCCCTTGAGGCTTCAAGGCCTCGACCCGAGCATCCCATATGACTGGGGTTGCTATGTGTCCTCAAGGACAGTTGGAATAGAGACACCCTGGGGGCGTGTCTCCTCCACGGTTTGTCCCCGAGCATCTTCTGTGATCGAGGACTTCTTGGCCTCATCCTCCCCTAATCTAGAAGCTTCGGTGAAGGGCGAGGGATGTTCTTCTGCATCCTCCATGTCATACTCCGCCATGATCCGATCTACAATGAGTTCGAGCTCACGGTCCATAGTGAAGGTAACAATCTATGTGGCCATAGCGGCGAAGTTAGGATTGTGGTCCCAACGGTCTATGATGGAAGAAAAATAAAGGTAAGAGGCATCGATCGAACGCAAAGAGAAGCTGCTCGTGTGTGCATACCTACGAAGCCCTAGCCTACTGCAGCTGGAAGGGGGACCTCCTCCTTGGTCGAGTAAAGGGGAGCGAGCTGCTCATCCTCTCCTGCTCGTGCAAACTCCAGATTCAACTCAGGTTCTTCTGAGCACGAGGATTCTGTTGGGCCGCGGCCCCGGTATTCCTGCGATGGATCCTCCGAACAAAGGGCTCATCGTCGTCACTGCTTAGCCTTTCTGCCCCAATCGATGATGCAATCATAGCTCATAGTCAAGCGTTATCTTCCTCCAAGAATTCACGCTTGTGCTTCTCATCGAGCTAGAGAAGACCGTAATGATCCCAGGGTTTTCTGTGGTGAAGTTCTTCATCCAAAGGCGTAAGTCGTGCACCTCAACTTTATTGGCGTATTATAGGTAAACCTTCTGGGCACCGCGTTGAAGAGGGCTTGAGCTCAGCCTGGCCCTGGTCGATCACCTCGTTGGGAGGGGAGGGCTAGGCGAATCGGAGCTCTGCGCCTCTGAACCAGGACCTTCTTTGTTTGTTTTTTGGGTCCTGTTTCTTGTGCTCAGGGGCCAGTTAGATTACACTCCAGGTCCTCCCTCTCTTGTAAGGGTCATAAGCCCTAGCATGGGTTAATGGCTTCCCGAGCATGGGGAGGAGGCAATATGGGTAAGCTTATGTACCTCTTTGGAGGGCTCCCGAGCATTCTTCATGCGCCCGATCGAAGAGGAAGTTTCCTACTCCTTCTGTGTGCTAAAGAGCTCGGCCATCCGAGCTTCCACCCATGTAGCGCTCGAGGCTACGAAGGTCGGGGATGATGTAGATAGGGTGAAAAGCATGGTTCGAGCATAAAAGGAGAATAGAATGGATAAAAAATACCTGATTTAGCTTCCTGGGTGAGGTCTTACCAGCTGGTGATGTCATAAAAAGGGTGTTTCCTCCTCTTAAGAGGGCATACCCTATTCCACAGCAAGTCTTCCGCGATGGCCTAGCAGTTGAGCCCGCGCGAGGTGAGTTTGTTGATCAGGTTGAAACTGTATAAATTCGGCTCCCTGTGCTACCATCGTAGTTGTGATCTCTCGCATTGCCCCATAAAATACATTGCCGACGCAAATCGTCGACAGTTGACACGCCAGGTAGGGGCTAGCATCACGATCAACTACATCGACTTCGATGGCTTCCATTGGCAGATTCGTCTTCACCTACGCTCCCGGCCAAGGCTTCATCTTCGGAGATCTCGGCTTCACCGCCGGTGACTTCGGAGAGCTTCGGCTGTGTGAGCTGAACTTCGTTCGGTCAACGCATTACCGGGGGAGATGGTATACGACTCCGACCGAGCCTAACCACTTTGGGATCTCTTCCCTAGATTCCGATCCAGAAGAGATCCAATCTGATGATGATGATTCCGACTGGCCAACCATTGGGCTTTCCTTCAGTTACGGTCGGGATCCGCCGCTTCTCTCTTTACCAGCCCCTTATGCTGGCGAAGAATCAAGTGGCGATCGGATTCCTGGCCAGGATCGCTCTCAGATCCGGTCAGGGATCACAATCCCTCGGTCGTGGTCTGCCCCGTTCGGATTTGGAAACTCGGCCGCTATTTTCCATCAGATGACATGCCAGCTTTTCCAATCCGGGCTAGGGAGCGGGACACGGCTCACGCACACTGGGACGAGTTTTCCGAGCCAGGACTCGGGGACAACTCTGACCAGATCAACTTCCCGAGTGGGTAGACCATTCGGATTGCTCAATTCGGCTGCGAGGTTCCAGCAGATTCGTTCCGCCGAATCTCAGCCGGGTCCTCTTCTGACCAGAGATCCAGCACGAGAGGTGAGAGTTATAATCACTCCCATCAACGAACCAACAGATCGGGATCGATTGAGCCTTTCCTTCTCGGAATCCGAGTCAGAAGAGAGCATCAATAGGTTTCCCGACTTTCGTGGCGTCTACATGCTGGATGGACAAGCCTCCGGATCGGCTCGGCCCCCCTTGGGGGAGGCTGGGGCCGAACAAAACCGCGGAGGCGGAGAAGACTTGTGCGACCAATTGTGCGGTCGTGCACGGGAAGTCCAGGAGGAAATGCTTCAAGTCCATATGGGGGACCACTCAGTCTTCCGTACACCACAGTAGAACATCCTCGCATGCAAAACCCTCCTAGACAATGTTGGTCCCTTGCTTGGAGAGGGTAACGTTGCGACGCCGATCATGGAACAAATCAAGGCCATGGATATGGCAGCAGCTGTCCAAGGCACTCGGGATCAGCAGGTCGACTCGGCCAGAAGCCAGACTGCCACGAGTAGCACTCGGCGCACGCGAACTCGCGGGCAAGACGCCCGTTGAAGTACAAGTCGTGAAATTCGTCTCGACATCGAAGCCCGGCGGAGGGAGCGAGACGAGGACCGGCGCCGCACTCTACCGCGTCGGAATCTCCCCCACCAATCTCCTCCCCCAGGGGAAGGATTGATTGACGGGATTAAGGCATTCACACCACAGCTCCGTCAGTAAAGCGCCCGAGGGTTCAACCCCAAGGAATTGCGAAGGTGATGGAGAGCGAGACCCTGAGGCTTGGTTGGAAATCTACTCTTTGGCAATCAAGGCCGCGGGTGGAGGATACGACGTGATGGCAAATTATTTGCCCGTCATGTTAACCCCTCCGGCTCAGAACTGGCTCGCGGGCCTTTCAGAGAACTCGGTCGATTCCTGGGGAGAGCTTTACGACCAATTCGTTGCCAACTTCTAGGGCACATATGAGAAGCCTGGAACCCAATGGGACCTTTATCAGATTCATTAGAAAAAAGATGAGTCGTTAAGGGATTTCATTCGGCGTTTCACCAAGAAAAAGAACACAATTCAGGAAATCTCAGAGGCGGTCGTCGTCGCAGCCTTCCAGAAAGGAGTTCGCGACCCCGATCTAATCAAGAAGATGTCTCGGAAGCCTCCGACTACCGTCAAGGAGATGTTCGCCTTGGCGGATCGATGTGCTACCGCCTCGAATGCACTCGCTGAGCGCCAAGAGGATCACCCAAGCAAGCATGAAAGCAAAAAGGACAGACCAGAGTCGTCTTCCAAAAAGGACAAGAAGCGCAAGGGTGAAGAGATGGTAGCCGTTGCGGATCAAGGTCGGCAGAGGCCACCCCGCCCCACCGACTACAACAAAGTCATGGAGGCGCCGTGTCCTTTCCATCCAAACGGAAAGCATGCGGCCAAGAACTGCAACATCTTGAAGAAGTTCGCTGGGGATCACAACAGCGACGCTCCGAGAGATGCCAAGCAAGACGATAAGCGTGACCCGCCCCAGGGCGACGCTTACCAAGAAACCGAGCAAGAGCTTAACTACATATTCGGGGGATCGGATGCATATGAGTCCAAGCGTAAGCAAAAGCTTACCGATTGGGAAATCAATGCAGCCATTCCGGTGACCCCCGAGTATCTCCGGTGGTCTGAAATTCCGATCATATTTGATCGCTCAGATCACCCAGGTCACATCCCTTGCCCAGGAAGATATCCACTCATCCTGGATCCTATGGTACGGGGCGTCCGACTGCGCAAGGTCCTGGTTGATGCAGATCCTAAGGACGGCGCTCCAGCAGACAGACACGCCGTTTCATGGTATAATTCCGGGAACCTCATCGGTGCCAATCGGGAAAATTACTCTTCCTGTCACCTTTGGCACTCGGGATAATTACCGGACGGAGAACCTCAGTTTTGAGGTGGCCGATTTCGAGACTGCGTATCACGCGATCGTGGGAAGGCCAGGCTTGGCCAAGTTCAAGGCCGCCTCACACTACACCTATCTGGTTATAAAGATGCCAGGTCCACGGGCGTAATCACGGTCCGTGGAGATATCAAGTTTTCCCACCTCCTCGACAGGGAAAGCTGCGACTTCGCCCAGTCGATTGAAGCGGCTGCCGAGTTGGACGAGATCCGGCGGGCGGCCACCACTCTCCGCGACGAGAGCGATCTACCGAACAAGAAACCATCTAAGTCAGGCATCAAGCCTGGCGAAGATGACAAGTAAAGAGGCGCCCGATGTTCTTCTCCAAGTAGATCAGGACGACTTCACGTCACTCGGCGTTACGCCCGGGGGTTCGCCTGGATATCTCATGGAACATCGAGCAATTGCGTCGGTTTTATACCTGATGACTATTGTAACACATGTTTACAGATAAATAAAGATAAGTTTTCGCTCACATTGTCTTTACGCTTGTGCAATTCAGTTATTTGTATGTGAATTAAGTAGTAAGTCGGGGGCTACACCTAATTAGGTGTGCAATCGCGCACCCCTTTCTTTCAAGATTAAATTGACTTGCTCCCCAATTGGATTCCGACTGGGAAGTAAGTCGGGGGCTACACCTGGTCGACTTCTTTCTTTTTAAGTTCATGCTAGGCCTAATGTTAACCGTTCCAAGTAACGAAACTCATGTCTCTTGGCAATACTTATGTTTCCCGATCGCGTTTTAGGAGGTATTGCTCCATGCCGACTCCTAACGCTAAGGACACTTGATGCGCTGGGCAGAATGCAAAGTAAAAGGAGCTTAACTTAGGCAAAAAAGCATAACTTGGATAAAAGAAGAGGCGATTGTTATATATCAAAAGACGATAATCCACACAGATAATTTACAATGAATTCCTGCCTTTACAGGGGATCTAGTTCTAAATTGTCTACAAGGGACTCGGCAGTCGGTTTCACCTCCTCGATCAGGGCTAGTGCTTCATCCTCTGAGCAGGCGAAGCTATCCCTGATAGCGTCAAGCTCAACTCGAGGGTAGTGTGACTTGATGATGCCCAGCGCCTGGCTGGCGCTCACCAGGCCGACCTCCCTGAGCCGAACCTTCAGCTGCTCGGGGGCTTCGGTCCACCACTGGATTAGCTCCGCCCGGGAGCACGGCTCGGTGACGCCGGCATAGAGCCGTCATCGAGTGGGTTCCGCGGCCGCCAGGAGTTCATCATATTGCGCTTGTGAAGTTTCGGCGTTCTTTTGTAGAACGTCATACTGCGCTAGCGTCTTCTTCTGATACTCTGACAAAAAAAAATAGAGAACGCACAGTTACTCAACTGTGTGAACATCGGAGGTTCGGAGCCGGCCAGGTTCGGGGGCTTACCCTCCAACTCAGCGATGGCTTTCGCCTCCGCTTTCTCCAGGGCCAGCCTTTGGTCCTGGGACTTCGCCAGCTCTGCTTCAAGACTGACAATTCTGGCGTCGCGCGCTGCACATAGTGCGGGGCATGATGTCGTTCGGTCACATGCAAGGCGAGCGATCCTGACTCAGGATAGGGTACTTACACCGGAGGGATCCTGCAAGGTCGAACTTTTCGTCCTGCAGCTCCTTGATTCGGGCCTGCAGCTCTCGGCGCTCCTTAGCTGCCTCGGTCCGGACTCCAATAACCTCCTCCTCCACGGATTTAATTCGCTCTATTTGGGGGAGAAAGTAATTAAGGAACTTGGTTTTCCTCTCGGAGAAATTACTGAGTTCCTGCAAAGAGGGAGAATGTTTACCATCCCACCTCGAGCTAAAGAAGATCAACTTTGCAGATCAAAAGGCTTACCCTGGCCATCCTACCGCATTCAGCGGCATGCTCAAAGAAGGACATCCTGATCTCATCTTCGGCCTCGTCGTCAATAAGGGCCCAATTCCCGGCCCTGTCCTTCCAGCCCGCCGAGAGCTTGGGCTCGGCCTCCTTTGGAGGAGGCGGGGGCTAGCGAAGGATCTCCTCCACCATAGGCTCGGGCCCCTCGCTGCCCTCCACGGGTGGTTTTGGGCTTGAGGCCGCGGCAGTGGTGCCTCCCCCGACCTTGGTTCCTGATGCGGCTTCCGCCGACTTCGTCGGTGGGGTCACCGCATCGGCCGTCGAAGGGGGCGCAGCCTAACTTGGCGCGGCAGGCTTTGACGCCGGCTCGGTCGGGCGATTCGATGGAACCTCTGTCGACGGTTTCCTGAAATGAGGAAACGGTTCGGTCAGAGTAAGCGTAAAAGAAGACTACCAGGTAATGGCAAAGCTGTGCTTACCGACTGGAGGTCTTAATCTTAAAACCGGTGCCCCTCCAAGGGGAACTCCCGCTCGAGAAGGCGTCGGGCGGGCCACTCGGCCTAGCCTGAGGGGCTGGACTTTGTCCCCTCTTCGGTGACGCTCCGCTGTCCGCTCTTGGGGAATGAGTCCCCCGACTACTCCTGGAAGCCGGAGTCGGCTGATTTTTCCCCCTTTGGGGGCCTCGCCGACCTTCGGCCCCGAGCTTCGTGGGCCGCGTCCTCCGGGTGGCGGGATCTTCTCTTTCACGGGGGAAGCCGGACCCTTGCCCTTCTTCGCGGCCGGGGTTTCTTCGGACTCTTCTCCTGGGCGCTTCTCGCCCTTGTTGGCGGAAGCTTCGGGAGTCGGGGCATCGGATAGAAAGCCCGGCGGCCCTGCCAAGGGGCACGGCACCCCCGAGTTAGCATCAAAACAGAATTGTTCGATACACAAAACAAGCAAAAAACACTCAGTCCTTACCTCTGGAGGCGGATTATTGAGGGAGAAGCTCCTGGGACTCCCTTGGTTAGAAAAGATAGTCCCTGGAGCGAAGAACTCGGAGAACCCCCGGGGAAGAAGGATTCGAAGTCGACGATCTCCTCTTGGTGAGGAGTGGGAGAGGACTCACCCGCGGCGGCGCGCCTGTCAATGAGCTCCGGCGTTGGGAGAACGCCGGCGTCGACCAGGGTTTGCAGCCGATCATCGGTGATGTTGGAAGTCGCCCAGTCCTCCGCCATTGAAATGTGGTGGATCTGGAGTTCGGCGACGGTGGCGGCGCTAGGGTTGCTGGATGGCGGCGGAATCACAAAAAACCCTAGCGGAAGTGCTTCGGGGAGACGAACGTTTTGGGCGCACAGTGTAAGCGTACCGGTTCGAATCCCCGCGTGCCTCACTTAAAGGGAAGAGGGCAGCGTTTCATTTCCGCGCAAGGCGGGAGAAAAATGAAGCCCTAGAATCATCGTTTCAAGACTTGGGCTCGGACTTAAGTCCCTGAGAACATGCCCCATGAGGGCCGCAAGCTGTGCACGACTCTACTCGGGTTCAGGTGTCACTCGGGTTGACTTAGTCGGGAGAATAGCGCGCCCCTTGTCGGGCTCTTTGCCAGTCTTCAATCTGAGGATTGGGCGCTTCTCAAAACTGTAATATGGCTTTTGATGTGCCCCTTGGGGACGGTAGTCAGTTTGGCTTTTAGTTGGACCGCACATCTAATGTTCCTTTCTAATTGTCCCGATGGCACATCTTTGGATTGCTTGTCGCCAAGACAAGCACCACTTGGGCAAATGTTAACTCAGCTCTTGGCATACCTCCTAGGGTCAATGGCTAGTTTGATTTTATAATCGGATTAGGCGTCAAAGAGTTACCTCTTCAGTTAGATCTCAGTGGCACATCTCCGGATCGTTTGTTGCCAAGACAAACACCACTAGGAGGACCTCAGCTTGGAGGCGGGCATATTCCTCTGGGGATCACTAGCTTGAATCCGCACTAGTCGGATCAAGGCGTCTGAATACCCTACGCAAGTTGTGACATATCCCATGCTGGATCGAATGTCGAGCTCTGCAAGCCAGGCTTGAATGCCATAAGTTGTAACAGGGAGGATAACGCTGGGTGACACTGCTCACTTGGCAACATCCACCTTTCTGGTATGCCTCTCCGTGGGGCCATAAGCTGGTATACCGACTAATCGGGCTGGGTACCAGGCATCTTTTAATGATTTGAGAATTTTCTCGAGTTCTTTGCAACTGTGTTGTTTGATCAGCAGGTTACTCGGCGAGCAGACTTCATCTTCCAGACGAAGAGTGACGTCACTCGGGTAATATCTGAAGGACTGCAAGCTGAACCCCGAATCAAGACATCCCAGTCCCGAAGCACTCGGGGGCTACTGTGAAAAACATGGGCCCTGGGTGTCCGAAGATATACTACTAGACGTACCACCTCCTTGGGCCGAGTCAATTGGGCCTTCCAGAAGGCAGGCTTGGAGGCTGGCGCGGCTTGAGATGATCTACAAGGAAACGAACTTGTCTCCTACCCGAATACATAGATATAGGCGTAACCAAATTGGTTATATCTGTATCTTCCATACACGGATTAGGGATTCTATCTGTAACCCGATCCCCTACACTATATAAAGGGGGTCCGGGGCCCCTAGTTCGACATCCAATCCCTCATCTTACAATCCACGAGCACAGGAGTAGGGTATTACCTCGCCCCGAGGGCCCGAACCTGTATAAATTCGGCTCCCTGTGCTACCATCGTAGTTGTGATCTCTCGCATTGCCCCATAAAATATATTGCCGACGCAAATCGTCGACAGAGGCTATGGGGGAAAAAAAGAAGCAGGGAAGGACTCGGAAGATTCTTCCACATTGAATATTCCTGGTGCGGGAGAGTAGGAGCAAGTGAAGAGTGTTATCACTGTGCGTGACTGTTTATAGTATGAATGGAGAAACCAAAGGGATGCAACTGTTCTGCCTAAAAAGGCGTGCTCGCGAATCGTGGGTTGACATGTGTGGAGAGATTCCCACAGGATGTTACAATAGACGTTGTGGGCAATATAACCGTTGCAAAGAGCACTATCTCGTCCCGTCCTTGCTCGGGTTGGGTGAGTTCAGCTCGTGCTCGGCGGTTTAAGCCTGTTCCCAAGCATGCCTTGCTTGGATGAGGTGTAATTGATCTAGTCTGGTTTAAGCTTGTTCCCGAGCATGGCTTGCTTGGACGAGGTAGTAGTACTTCGCTGCCATTTTCCAATCCCTCCTTTGAGTGCTTAGGCTTAAGGAGAAGACCTGATTAAGTAGCTTTTCACTTGAACCACGGGGGCTAGCTGTCGGGGATTGGATAAAATACCCTGATAGCTAGGCTCTATGCATGACTTGCCCCTGGGGTGCGTATCCGGGAGGGATAAGGCGAATATGACAAGTTAGGATTAATGACGCATCTGTACCCCGGCTTTGGTGCTAGGGAGTGGGCCTCATTGCTCGTGGGTCATTATGCGGTCATCCTGGGTCCTGAGGGGATGCTTTGAGACGATAAGCTCAGCACCCTAAACCGTCTTAAGAGTCCTTCTATATCCAGAGCTTGATGCCTTCTGGATATGGACATCCCCTTAGAACGCAAGTTAGCGTATTCTTAGGATATATCTATAGATTTGATAGGATTTTGAGTTATCTAGATAGTTCTCCAAGTCGTATATGACCAGGACCATGTATACCTTGTAATATAAATACCACCCCCATGAGGGTGAGACATCCACATTGAGATTTATATCCACAATCTTATTGCAATAATACAAACACCCATGTGCTACTGAAGTAGGGTTATTATCTTTTTTCGAGAGGCTCGAACCAAGATAAATCTTCATACCTAGCTAGCCTTTCATCTCGGTGAGTCCATACATCTACGACGAAAACCCTTTAGCAGGAAAGGGTTGTTTGATCCCTCAATCAATAAGTAAGCTTGGTAGAGAATCTGTTTTCCAATCATCGATAGTCTGCATTTGAAATTTGACTGGATTCAACTTTTTAAAAATTAAAAATTTCCGTATAAAAATTATACCGAACATTTGAAGTTTTAAAATTTGAAATTTAAATTTGGTAGTAGAATATCACAATTTGGATTTTCTACATTTGAAATTTAAAATTCTGAAATTCAAAATATGAGTTTAAGATTTTGAAATTCAACCCGTGCTCGGTTTACACAGGGACATTTTTGTGAGTGCTGCCAGGTGAGGCAGGGGAGGAAAAAGAAAGACAATGAGGAGGCTGACAGGTGGACTGGCCACGTGTTAGTGAAAGAAAAGGAGAAGAAGAAGCACGCGGTGGCATAGAAGGTATTACAAAAGTAGGGGTAAGCTTATCTTTGTGCACCTCCATAACGGCAAGAATTGTTAGCAGTGGTATGAAAGTGAACATGGTGAATATGCCATCGATGGCACTTAGGGGTGGCATGTTTTAGTGATGACAGAAATGGGATTGGGGGTTTATGCAGTGGCACAAAAGGAATTTTTCCATTAGAGTTTAGGCTGGGAGGACTGATACTGCATAGGATCTCTATCTCGGTGATCAATACTCAATAGTGGGTAGTTGCATATTATCACGTATCTTTCGTTCGATAAGATTTCTACTTAACAATAGGACTTGGATTATTATGATTGACACCTTGCTTAAATATAGCAGAAAGGTCAAGCCATGGGATTTGTTTGCTGCTATGTCTACCAATGGTTTGGGGCTTGATGCTGTGACCTACTCCCTCCGTCCCTAAAAGAATGTTATTCTGCGATTCAAAATTTGTCCCTAAAAGAATGTCATTTTAGGGCAATAATTGCTAGATTCCCCTCTCACCCCCTATAAAGTACCTATAGATTTCCCTCTCACCACTATAAAGTACCTATATATTCTCCTCCCAACACTATAAAGTACTCTAGATTCCTACCTATATATACTCTCCTTAATCTACTCAAAATTTTCCAGAACGACATTCTTTTAGGGACGGAGTAGTACGTATTAATAATAGTAAAATCTTTTAAAAGAAATAGCCATTACAAGAGTGTGATGACGATGTGTCAGATGTTTCTTTTTTAAGCACTTTACACGAGAGAATAAGTTCTCTAAACCATTGGATCAAACATACACGATTAAGATATGCTCATTGTTTACCCTCTGGAGGATAAGAGTTCTCTACACCGTTAAATTAAGCAAAATGAATGGCTCATAATAGTGTCGTGTCCGGCCGACCCGTCATGCCTAGATGGCGGCACAAGCGCAATATATATATATATATATATATATATATATATATATATATATATATATATATATATATATATATATATATATGTGTGTGTGTGTGTGTGTGTGTGTGTATGTATAGCTTTGAGATTCGTATTGTTTGGTTATTATACTTTTATATACCCACTAAAGAAAATATTTAAAACATCAAACTCCGAAAAAAGTTGAGTTGAACTTCAGTTTGAACTACATTTAACTATACTTTTCAAACTAGTTCAAACTTTACTTCAAACTAGTTTAAACTGAGTTCGAATTTATTTTTTTTTGAAGTTTCATATCTGAAATACTTTTTTAGTGGATATGTGAAGATATACACGTCAAACATCACGAATCTTGATGCACATCATAGTTTTTGAATCATGGAGCCTAGGCTCCATGATTATATTTATATATATATATATATAGAGAGAGAGAGAGAGAGTTGGGCTCCCATCAGCTGCGGTTGACAGGAGCCTAGTGCTTTGCAGCGTCCACCGTCGGATGAGCGAAGCAGGAGCCGTCCGATCCCAGCAGCGTAGCCCCCCCACCCCTCCTCTCTCTCTCTCTCTCACGCTCTGTCTCGGTAACCCTAGCCGCTGCTCCAGAGCCGCCGCCCCCGCCTCTCTAGATCTGCCGCCGTTGCCCCCACTCATCTGCTGCCACTCTCTCTCTCTCTCGGTAACCCTAGCCGCCGCTCCACTCATCTGCTGCCACCGCCGCCGCCCCCTCTCCAGATCCGCCGCCGTCGCCCCCATTCATTTGCCTTGCCGCCCCTCTCAGGCCGTCGCCGCCGCGCACCCTGCCTCTCTCTCAGCAGCGCAGCCCCCCACCCCGTCTCTCTCTCTCTCACGCGCGCTCTCTCTCTCAGCGCAGTGCCCCCAACCCGCCTCTCTCTCTCTCCTCCGAGCCGCCGCCACAATCTCTCAGACGCATCCCTTGCAGCTCCCAGCGCCGCCGCCGCACTCTCTCAGCGCTGCGCACTCTCCGCATCTCCTGACGCTCTCTCCCTCCCCAGAAAACCCTAGGCACTGTGGCCCCTGAGCGTCACTGCATTCTCTCGTGAACGCGGCCCCTCTCCTCCGACGAGGCTAGTCGCCACCTCGCTAGTCAGCGCCGCCTCGAGGGCATGTCGAGCTCAAGGAGGAGCCACGCCGCACGGGACCTCTGGCTCCAGCTACGGCTCCTTCTGCATCAGGATTTGAATTAGTTGTATGGGGCACTTGGTGTATTTGAGATTTCAATTAGTTGTATGAGATGGAACTCCATGTAATTGATGCTAGTCTTTGTTCACCCTGAGCTGTAAAGTCTGTCCTTTTTGAAAGTTGTGGTGCTTGTAGAATTAGTGCTTTGTTCACATTTCAATTGGAGCTGTAAAGAGATGAATTAGTGCTTTGTTCACATTTCAATTGATGCTAGTCTTTGTTCACATTACAATTAGTTGTATGAGATGGAATTTTGTAATGGCTGAATGTTTCATCAAGTTGTGAATGTTCAGTAGCTCTAAATGTTCAGTGGTTTAGTGCTTTGTGGATGTATTGGGGGTTTGGAGCAGCAGAGAAAAGCTAGATTCCAAGTTTTGATGCTTGTATGAGCTGTACATTCTGCTGTATGATGCTTGTAAGTTACATTGCCAATGTACAGCTTTGATGTGTAATTTACATTGCCAATGTATAGCTTGTTCCAGCCAATGTACAGCTTGTTCGGTGCAATTTTGATGCCTGTAATTTACATTGCCAATGTACACTCTCTGAGCAAAATGTTGCTCCTGGTGGTCATTGGTTATAATTCTTGTGCAAAATGTGCAGAACAAAACCATGCAAATCATTTTCAGATTTGATTTGTTCACATGTGCCACATGAATAGAACTTCAGTTCAACTCTATAATACAGAATAGAACTGAGCTCATTGGTTATAATTCTTGTGGCCTGAACTCCATGCCAAATGCAAATATCTGCAGTGTCCCCATGAGCAAAATGTAAATATGAATTCATCTTGTATTTCTTGTTTCCAATTGGCTTCAGGTTGAATAGAATGCTTGTAACAATAGGCTCCAGAGGACGAACCAGACCATACATTCAGGCAAAAATTGGAATTTTCATTCATGAGCCCTAAATAATCATAGCCATAGGCATGTTGCCAGACCCTCCTGTCTGAAGGAAAGCAATAACCACACTTGCATGATGGATGATGCTGACCAAGCAAAACTAGTGTCAAAACTGACACATTATAGCAAGCTCTGTCCAGAATTTTAAATACATGATTCAAGCACCATTAAAATACAAGAGTGGGGCGGCGGCGGCGGCAGCACATGAGTGGGGCGGCGGCGGCAGATGAGTGGAGCGGCAACTAGGGTTACTGAGAGAAAGAGAGAGCGTGTGAGAGAGAGAGAGTGGCAGCAGATGAGTGGGGGTGACGGAGGCGGGTTGGGGGCACCTTCTGTTGAGAGAGAGAGAGAGAGAGAGAGAGAGAGAGGAGGGGGGGGGGGGGCTTGCCTAGGATCGACGGGCTCTGCCCGCTCTTCCGACGGTGGATCTTTGCAAAGCACTGGGCTCTGTCACCGCTTGGTGATGGGAGCCCTCTCTCTCTCTCTCTCTCTCTCTATATATATATATATATATATATATATATATATAAGCAGTTTAAGGCTCTATGATCGAATACTCTATGTTGTGCTTTGAGATTCGTGTTGTTTGACGTGTACATGTTTACATACCTACTAAATAAAATATTTGAGATGCCAAATTCAGAAAAAAAAAAAAAAAATTAAATTCATCTTCAGTTTGAACTATATTTATCTCAAATTTAAAAGTAGTTTAAACTAGAGTTAAATTTTTTTTTAAGTTTGACGTCTCAAATATTTTTTTAGTGGGTATATAAATATACAAATACCAAACATCACAAATCTTAAAGCGCATCTAGTGGTAATGGATCATGAAGCCTTATATAGAGGATGGCTAGCGTACTCTCGAGAGTAAAGATTCCTCCATACTCTCAACAGGTTTACAAAATTCGAGATTTTTAAGGACCGATCTGAACAGTTGATCTCGTTCATCTCATTGAAATATTGCTACTGACCAAGTTTCGTATTTTTGAATTTGTTTTACTATTTGTTTCGTATTTTCTAAAATCAGTTTTTTTGACGCTCCATGACTAGAAGGCTGATTTTTAAAAATACGAAAAAAATAGTAAGCAAATTCAAAAAATGCGAAACTTGGTCGATAGCTATATTCAATGAGATGAACAAGAGTAGTTGGTAAGCATAAATCACCTCGCAAATGAACACCCCCTACAAAAATATGTCGTTGCTTTACGAGAAATTAGGTAATACCAGTAAGATTGGCAGGCTCAGAGGTCAGAGCTTCAACCGAGACCAATCAAACTAATGAGTCTGAATGATGGTTAAGATCAAGCTGATCGTTAGCTGGCTGATGCTACTGCTACTACAAGTTCTTTCAGCGTAGCTGCGTAGGCACATACAAGATACAACTACTGATCATGGATCATGGACAGGGGACTAGCATTCTGTGATCAATCAACGAGGCGTAATCAATACAAGAACGGATCATGGATGCTACTACAAGCTAGCTTCAATTCCCCTTATTCTTTTACACATGTAGCTCGCGCCAGATGTAATTAGTTAGGGTTCATCTATCCATGCATGCATGCCAATGGTATAAATCATCAGAGGGAACTGAGGCTTCTCGGCAGTTCTTGTTCTGTTTTTCGGAAGCTCCCTTCGTCATCTTCAGCTGGCTGCTCCTCCCCTTCAGGCGAATCTACGCATGGCATCAAAGTGCAAGAACGGTGAGAGCACATCCTATGATCCCAAGAACACAAGAGAATCGATGCAATATATATGCATGGGAGTAAAGTTAAAGTTTGAAGATTAAATGGTAACTCACAGAGATAAAATTCCAAGAGATTAAGAGAACGTACCGAAGAGGGATTTGACGCTTGGTCTCTTGGCCTTCTCCTTCTTCTTCAGCTCAGCTGTGTGTGTTAGTAGGCAACAAGATAGCTGTGAGAAGCAAGAACTTCATGGTCTACACGATGGCAGATTGTTGTTTATGTTTGCTAGTTTTTTTTAAAAAAAATAGGACTGTACTCTAGACTTTCTACTACTTTCTGCTTCTGCAATAGGGTACAATCATAATATGGAATGGTAAAAAGTTATAAACTCAAACTGTGTGATAGAAATCGAGGTGAAAAGAACAACTTGAGCATGTACTGCACAATTAAGAACCACAAATCTGTTGATGTTATGGAAAATTCCATTCCAAGTTGACCAGAACAAGTGCAAATGAACAATGGAAGAGATAAAACATGGTTCTTCGAGAAGAAACTGGAAAGTACATTACCCATTCCAAGAACTTCAGGATCATTCACAAGTTCAAAGTTCTTGTACGTGTAGCCCACAAAATTCAAATCCTTTGAAGAAAGCATCTGAAAGACAACCACACAATTAATGCGTGGAACTCATTGCATATGTTCGGCAGAGCTCTTGCCCCTTGCCAAAAATGGAATTCTTGCATATATTGAGATTCCTAATGCTATTGAATATGATCAATATCTAAAGGTACAATACAATTACCTTTCTCCAAGGACCTGTCTTCGAGGACGATTGAACATGCTCTGAAGACTGCAAGTACACCATAAAGATATAGCATTTTTGTAGTAACTTCTGAGGGTTGAGAAGGTTATTTCTTCAGAGAAAACAGCCACTGCTTACCTCTTCGAACTTCTCAAAGTTCTGAGTATCCAACTCATCCGTGACTTGAGGTATATAGGCAGCTTCTATTTCATATAATTGGTCCCATTCTACTCCATTAAACCAAGGATGCTCCTAAAATTAATCATGCGAAGTACTATATATGAACAAAATTCCAGTAGTATCATTTTTTTTTAAAAAAAAGGGGCCAAATATTTGCTTTGAGGCATGCTGAAACTTGAAAGGCATACTTAAAGAGACCACATAAAAACCTTTATTTCTTCTGCCCCTCTCGTGCCAAGACGCTGGTCAACGTTGCATAAGAGTTTACTTATGAGATCTTTTGCATCCGTTGTTAGCCTTGCCTCTTCAGGAAATTTCAAATGTGTTCTCCAGTTCACTATCTGTATTAGCCCATATAGGCATAATGTAATGAGGAGGACATGAGAGTAAACTAGTGGTGAATAAACTAGTGGAAGATGAGCATACTCTAGTCAATAAAAGTACCATCAAATCAAATATTCATAGCAAAAATCCTGGAATATATTACCTTTCTACAAGTTGTCATAGGCTCATCCGAATAGAACGGGGGATATCCCACTAGCATTTCATACATGATAGCTCCAAGTGACCACCTAAAAAGTGGGATTTTTTTTTGGAGTCAAGAGGTACAGTAGCATGATATATGCTGCAAACTATGCTTACCAGTCACACTCCATTCCATAGCCTTTCTTCAGAAGAACTTCTGGAGCAATGTAGTCTGGTGTACCAACAGTGGAGTAAGCCTGCAATCATTTAACATCTTCTCAGAAGTTTGGTAATAAATTGTCAAAAAAGGTATTACAGAGCAGATAATGACACCAACAATTTATAGGTATATTCTGCGGAAGCTAAGAAGGATCACTGCCGTATCATGGTAGCTACTGACCAGAGTTCTTCTATTCTTTTGCCAGTGCTCCAACTGTTCTTGCTGTGAGCGCTTTGGGAGAGTCTGCCTCCCATCACCATGCAATGATGGTGTTTTCGCAGATGTGACGTCCTTCTCGTTCAGGTCTGGGAAGTTAGAATAGTCGAGCGGCTTGCATAATCCAAAGTCTGACAGTCTCAAGTGACCATATCTATCTAGGAGCAGATTATCAGGCTTGATATCTCTGAAAAGTCAAGTGCTAAGTTCATCAAAATACCTCAAACAAAAAGTGTTGCAGTAAGAAGAAGCTCATTTGCATTTGTACACAACTACGCATGCATACCTGTGGACGTAGTTGTGCCTGTGGATTGCTTCTATTGCTAGAACTGTTTCACCAACATAAAACCTGGACTCATCTTCAGTCAATGTATCTTTCCTCATGAGCAATGTCATCATGTCCCCTCCGGGGAGGTACTCCATGATGAGGTACAAATATTCACTGTCTTGGAATGAACAATATAGCTTAACAATGCAATGGTGATCCACTTCAGCAAGAAGATTTCTTTCAGCTCTGACATGCTCAACCTATGTGATTGAAACCCAACTTAGCACTTGGCGAACGAACAATCGACGTAAACACGCACTCAAAATTCTTAAACAGAAAATAGCCATACCTGACCTCGGCGAAGCATTTCTGATTTCTTGAGTTTCTTCATTGCATAGACATTTCCTGTGGTCTTCTCTCTGCAGACCCTGACCTAGAAGAGAAATATTGCAGCTATTGAAAGAAAGAAAAGAAAAGAAAAAATAGGATTCAGACCATGTGTGTTTGGATGGAGTTTACCTCACCAAATGCTCCCTTCCCAATCATCGTCAACAGGTCAAAATCATCAACGCTCATTTTGTGCCTCTGCAAACGCATGTACTCTGTCTCTTTCTTCTCAAATTGCTTCAGTATGTTGTTCTGTTCCTCCTCGGACACATTGGCGTCTGCCAGCTTCTTTTCTAAAGTACACCGTCTATATGAAACAAAACGCCACTAGTAATAACATGGTCAGCCATGCAAAATCCTATCGCGATTTGCACGTAAAATCGTGGAGCATCAGGCAGGAAAGCTACATCAATTCAGTATGTAAGTCATGTTCTGAACATATAACTTCCATTACCCAAAGAAGCTTACGGAAATTAAATCACAACCGATGTCGACATATAGTCATTCTAGCAAACATAGTCAATTTGGTATTTACTATATTTCCCCTATCAGCATTCTGGAGGTAGTACGAGACAAAAATGAAACAATGCCACTGATCCTCACTTGTTTTGTAATCCGACGAAAAAAGGTTTGAACTTGTTGGCAGATTGAGACTCAGATAGCTAGGACAATGTCGTTGATCCTCCTTACCTTTCTTTCCTGTCCTGCAGATGCTTCATCTGCTCCTTGTAGTGCTTCTCGATGTACTGCTTCGCCGCGGCGACCCTCTGCTTGGTGGCGCTGGACGGCGCCTCGTCGCTCCCTTCCTTGCCATTGGGAGGCAGCTCTTTCTTCTTGCCGATGGATTTCTCTCTTGTTTGGAGCTTGTTGAACCAACTCCTGGCTGAATCCATTGCAACGGGAAGGCAAAGAACAGATTGCTCCAATTGATTATCACTACAAGCTAAATGCCTGAGCCTATACGCTCATTGTCTGTACACAAACTGCATCCAAAATTCTTTTCCTCTGAAGAAGTCTGATCTACAAGTGAACTCCCCCCAAAAGTGTGAAGATTAGGATTTTTATTTACTTAACTCTAAAAATTCTGCGAAATTATGGCCTAAATTCTAGGCGCAGCAGCGTCGAAATATAGTCATCGATTTTCAGGTATTGGCAAAAAGTGGTGGAAGAGAAGCGAAACTGAAGGCTAGAAAGGAGGGATTTGCCAAAAATACACGGTAGAACGAGTGGCTTTGGTTGCTTTTGAGACGAGAATACAGAATGCATTAAGAGGAACCACGGTTTACGCGATGCAAATTATCCTTTCGTTTTCCGAACATTATGTTACTCTTAAAATTATTTGCCGAATTTGTTTTTTATCTAAACTTCGAGAATTTGCTTTTTATCTAACTTCAAGGGCTTCAAGAAGCAACCCTACCGCCTGCTTGATTCAACTTAAAACTTCGAGAATTTGCTTTTTATCTAAACTTCGAGGGCTTCAAGAAGCAACCCTACCGCCTGTTTGGTTCAACTTAAAAGCCTGCTTGGTTTAACTTGTTTTTAACAACTTTCATTAGTGACTTTAAAGATTTTCGAGAAACAAGTGACTTTAAAGATTTTTGAGAAACAAGCTCAAAGAAGCCAAAGCATTTGGCTTTTACAAAGTACAAACGGTCTTGGCCAGCCACTCTTCCTCTTTGTTGCAGTGTAGTCTGTGTAGAGTTTTTACAAGCTTCAATGGATGCATGAGATTTACCCTAAAGCTTTAATCTTCGTCATAATTACTATTTAGATACCAAGCAAACCTTGATCAATGCACAGAACAAACACAGAGTGCTCAGGATCTAAATTGAAACTTGCCAAATAATTGAATAACACAGGCTTGCCGCATTTGTAACAGTATTCTCAAATCTTTCAGCTCACCAATACACATTGAGGTCAGTATAATTCTGGTTTTAGTATGTGAAATCTGACAATACAAATATGACAGACAACAAGGAAAGCCATACTTATATTCAGACTCTCAGAGCTCCCTGAATCCATGCGGTTTGATGGGCAACAGCACTTCTGTAATTGTTTATTCCATTTTCACCATGTGGGGTTCAAAGGATAGAGAATTCCAAATTCCAATGAGTTGAAGACATGTCTTGTTCAGTACACAATTTTCATTTTCTTTTCCGTGAGCAAAGATTATCAACAGTAGACGGCTCATCGTTGTCAAAATGCTGCCCATCCAGCACCTGTGCTTTTGATTTGTCCCGACTCAGTAGATGGTGGTAGGCTTTGCTGCATACCATAGATGATTGAAGTATAAGAAGTTAACTAGTTAAGAATAAGAAGCGATTTGTACAGAAACAATAAAAAGGCCCCCCAAAACACATACAAACATTTGAAGTTTATGTCTGCTAATCTAGTAAAATAAAAATAGTCAAATCACCAGTTTTTTTTAGCTGTTAGTCTTTATTGACAAGTAACAGAAAAGGACATCTAGAGACAAGACCAATGAGTTCTTCACAAGGGATAAAACCAACCTACATGAAAAAATATATAGCCATTTTTTACTTGGATCTGCAAAGATGGTTTCTTTATCATGAATCATGAAACCAGGAACTTAAAACTTTACATTCTCTAGTGCTACCTTTATCCTTTTTTATCAGTTTCCAAAACTGCATAAATGTGAACATGGCAGCAATTAATAGGAAAGTTGGATAGGTATTGCTTCTAATCCTATTTTCATGCAAAAATAGTGACTTTCGTAAGTTTGAGGCACAAAATAGAATTGTCACCTGTATGGCAGAAAGATCTGAAAAAGGGTCATTACTCTTGGCAGGTTCTCTTGGGTCCCTGGTTCCAGCATTTTGTCCAGAATTCATCCTTGCGGCTGCAGGGCCATTAGGTGGAGGTGGAAGAGGAGACCGAAGCTTCCCAGCTGCACCTGGTGGTGGTGCAAGGAGCATGTTTGCCTTGGGTTTTGCGGTGGCCCCTCCAGATAAACTAGCAGATGAAATCATGCCACTTCCAGTTGATGGCTTATTTTTTACATTTATCCTGATGGTTTCACCTTCCTAAAATAGAAGGAACACCAACAATAGTCATGCACAATACCAAGATACGACTGGATGCATGAATTAACTGCTAAGCATCAAACAAATGTTAGCTATCTTGTTTGAACTTTATCCTCTTCAAAGACAAGCTACGAGAAAGTGTGCATGCATTTTAGCAGAACACTAAAACAAGGGAAGAGCTCAGTTTCAAGCAATGTATCCTCATTGGGACATCACATCACAAAAATCAGGTCATGACAACAAGTAAAAAAGGAAGCTCCAGCAAATTCCCATAACTTATAGGCATCATAGAGGAGCAAAAGGTACATAAACTCATCAAAAGAAGCAAGAAATGGACATGACATGAACATATTCCTGTGTAACCTCTTAAACAGTAAAACACTTCAATATCATGATATGGTCATATGGCACCTTTTGTCAAAGCCTCCCTAACAATTGTGTCATGGCAAAGCAAAAACTACAGGTAGCACAATATTCTCTTCCCTCTTGAGCATTACCACTAATGCAACAACAATTGCTAGCTAAATAATTCAGTCAAATCAATGCTGTAGCTGTTGTTGATACATGCATCCCAAAAGTGCAAATTAATCACCACTAGAACATTTCTAGTTCCTAGTGTGATCATGTGGCCCATAACACAATAAAGTCATCTATATGCCCAATCAAAAACAGAATATCTAAAAATTTCGGTGTTATGGTTGGATGCTTTTCCTCATTCATCTAATCTGCTATAAAATTGCACTCATTTGAGTTATATAAATTGGATTCATTTGAGCATTTCTACACCTATAGCTGTCTTCACTTTTTAGAACTGTAACTTTACAAGACCTAAGTTATTCAGTCTTCACTTTAGTCTCTGCTTGTACAACAATTTGATTGGTGTCTTTTTCTTTCTAAGCTATTCACAGTTTGTGTGATGAATATTGGGCCTCTAGCTCGGCCCATCTCACCTAGGCCTTTTATTTGGCTGCATGAGGGGAAGGGCAGACCAAAGCACCACCTCCCCTGTTTTCCCCAGGCGCTGCCCTCGAGAGCCGCTGTGACGCCAGAGGATGCCACCACGCTACAGGGCGCCGCCTCGCCGGAGGGTGCTGCCGTGCCGGAGAGCTCTGCCTTGCCGGTGTCCCCCTCTTTGTTGGTCGGCCTTGCTGCTGGTTGAGGGCAACAGGGGGGAGGTGCAAGAAGCCAGCCAGAGGGGGAAGAAGGGAAGGAGAGAAAGGGGAAGAGGAGGACAGGAGGAGGATCCTGTCATTGTGCTAGGTTTCTTTGCTGATTCGTTTGAGGGTAACGAATTTCAGATTTGTTTGTTTGTTTTCCTGCAGCTAGATGATAGGCATAGTCCTCTGATGGTTGCTAGATGTGGAGACTTGTTGGGTCAATTCAAGTGCATCTGGCTGTATTGCCAATTGGGATGTTCCTATCGTGATCTAGAAGTTGGTCATATTATGGAAGTTGTGGGCATTGTTGTTAGCTTTCCATAGAATGTAAGATCATGTCATTTGGACGAGTGGATTGAGAGATATGATCCTTTTGGGCTTGTTGTCAATTTTCAGAGTTATGATAGTTGTAGAGGTTTTTGGGTAGTGGGGAGTGTTGTAGATGCGAAGTGAATTTCATATTGTCTTTCTTGAGAGGGGGAACTTTGTGTTGAGGTCTGCTATTCTTTGTAGGAGTGGGAATGGGTTTGGCGTCGACCGCACATCATTCTTACTCCCGCGGTTAGAAAGGCAAGTATATGCTAATTCAATATTTGACAGGTGGTGAATGTTTCTTTGCAATGCTTATGTTTTGATGCCATGCAAGTTTTAATTTTACACATTTGTCAATGAGATTGTTTATTGTATAGTGGCATTATCACATTGCATTCCTATTAACAGGACCTACCTTGGGTAGGCATCCTACGTCCGTGGGAGGAAAAGTCCTACTTCGATAGGCACTCCATGGGAGTGAAGTAATTAGTCCTCGCCTTAAATAGGACAGGCAGAGTGTTGCACCGACGAGTGGCACTCTAACTATACTGGTATGAGCTCACAGAACAGACACATATTGCATTGCATTGGTTATGAACAGTAGACGATACTAAAACAGATGGCATGACAGTTGTGTTATGAATTATGGATTTATTAATGATGTTGAGTTATTCTCCTTGTTTAATTTAATATACACTTGCTGAGTCATGGACTCACTCTTGCTTATTTTAGTTTTTAGGTGATCGTTGACGGCGACATGCAAGATGGTTATAGCACTTCTTTTGGCGCAAGAGCACACAATTAATCTTATGTTAGCTAGAGTCATTTAATTTAAATACATTTGCAGCTTAGGTCAACTTGAGAACAATTAGAATAAGAATCCTATGTGGGATTTTGTACTTATAGTTAATACTTTGAGATGCTATGTTTAATGCTGTGATTGCCTTCAACGTCGTCGAAGGTAAGAGCAGTAAGTGATGGTGATAGGTTCCTGATATGGTGGAACCACTGGTCAAGGTGTGGTTGTAGTTGTGATTATTGCAGATGGTGAAATATGCTTATGGCTGTGGATTATATATCTATTTGTGTTGTCTTTGCTGTTTGTTACAATTTATGGGGAGATGCTGTTGAAATTTAATGTTTTTAGGGTGTTAGTAGCATTCCGAACCCCAGTTGGGTTGGGGTGTTACAATTTGTTAAGACGCTTTTGCAGAATGGGATACTAAACACTCAGTGTGTTATCTATTAATACTTCCTTTGGCGATCGTCCATTCTTTTTCCTTTTTTTTAAGAAAGCAGTATTTTGTAGCAGAATTTCACTAGATACACATTAGCACACTCTAAATGCACGGTCAAGCAGTCTAAACAAGTTACCAATGTATCAGAGCGATGGAAAGAAAAATCAGGCCTTTGAGTTACCTTGAGCCGGCGATTGACGGCCGGGTGGATGTCAATCTGGCTGTCATCGCTCTCCTCGCCGGCGGTCTCCTTCTCCTGCTCCCTCTTGACATACTTCTCGTGATCCGACAGTGCAACGTTGAAGTCGAATGCCTCATTGCGCTCGTTGAAGCCGAGCCCCACGAAGGCGTGCTTCCCCCTGCCGTCCTCTATGCGCAGCACGAAGTAGCGCGACGAGTCGAGCACGGTCTCGACGGAGCTCTCCCTCTGCCCGGGCAGCACGAAGCAAGCGGCGAAGAGGTCCCCGGAGCCCGGGTCCTCGAGCCGGATCTCGCAGCGGTCGCCGCACGACACCACGCGGAGGCGGCCCGACCAGATCTTGTCCGACTGCAGCCACTCGCCGCACTTGTAGCCGCCGCTGGTGGTGCGCGGCGGGATCTTGTACACCGACACCTCCCGCACCACCAGCAGCGTGTGCTCGAAGGCCTCCTCCCCCTCGGCCAGCGACGCCATGACCGCTCCTCCTGCCTGCACCTCCCCCTAGCCGCTCCACTTCACCGCTGCGATTCAACAGACAATGCCCACGAGATCAGATTGGAACAGGGCAAGAACAACCCACCAACGATCCGGGACACCTCACCTCCGTGTACAGTGGCGGGTTCTTGGCTCGATCTGACCCCAAGATGAGATCTTTCCTGCGATTTCTTGGGATATTTCTGGGTTTGGGTTTGGATTGGGGTTCTTTTTTTTCTGAGCATGGATTGGGGTTCTTGACGACGGGAAGAAAGGTGGAGGAGAAGACGTGGGATGGAAGGGTAATGGCAGGAACGCAGAAGGCAGAACCAGAACGTCACATTTACGATTTCGCCCCTCTACTTGGGCTCTTTTGCGGTTCGAGCGTCGCCTTTTCCCCTCTCACTGGAGAGCGGCATTTGCGCTTTTCACCTCGACGTATTTCGATTTTAGTTTTATAGAACTGTGATGAAGAAATGAATGGCACGGATGGTTGAAACGATGAATCAACCAAAGAACGTATTAGTTGAGATTTCGCTGGCGACCTGTGGTTCCACTCGTGTGTGGTGACCATGATTTTTGAACATTTTGTTTTGGTCATTTTAGGTAGCCAGTCAAATTATCATCACAACATTTTTTATTTTTTTGCATTTGTTTTTGAGGGAAAGGGTTTTTCCAGATCTCATCGCTAAAGGTTGTGCTTACTAATAAACTATCAATCAACCACTTGTAATCTAATTTGTGCCACTAAACAAAATGTGAGTTCACACAATTGAACTCTCTGATTTACTAAACATAATATTACATACATACAGGCTATATATAGGTACGAGCATCCGTGTCACCGTGGTTGCTTGCTCGTGGAAAACCAAAAACACACAGGGTGTTCATTGATAAATACTACAATTAGCGCCTCCAAACGAGCACGTGTTCTTGTGACCGAACTATGCACGATGGTCGCACATGTCTGGCCTTGCTGATCAGCTCGTCGCACGCGGGGATTCGCTTGCAACTTTTGACCGAAATTTCGTGGCGCGAGGTGCGCTATTCTAAAGGAAAAGAAAAAGGGACTTTTGCATACATCATTAAATTTTATAATCCTCACTATCCAACGGTTATCACTTTTGATTTAAATATATTGCACCCGAATAGCATAGGTAATATAATCCTTCTGATTAAATGGTTAGATCTAGATATAGTACACAATATACTGCCGCTCCATAATACACCGTAAATGAACTAAAATAAAACGAGGTTACGTTGGCGATTGGAGTTGCTGAATTATGGTGTATGCTAATTAAGCTGCAGTGTTATAATCTGACCCACTGAAATAAGTGGTGTAGGTTTTTTTCAATTTTTTTTCGGTCATTGAGATAATTTCTATGCATTTTTTCTGATTTAATGACTACCGTGAGATTTTCTAGACCTCCAAAACGGAAGAGGTAGTTTGAACATCACTATTTGTTGTAGATATATAGATTGTATTTTCCTGCTCGTCAGGAATCACATCTGCTATATTATGGCATAGGTCCTCTCAATCTAGAGACATGCCAATGTGTTTGGTTGGAGGAAAGTAATAAGATAAAAGGGAATGGAAAGTTAGGGGAAGGGGAAGAGGGAGTAAATTCCTCTCTTTGTTTTGTTTGGTTGGAGGGAAGTGCAAAAAAGAGGGGAAATTTGTACTTTCTTCCCTAGTAAGATTCTTCTGGTCTACTTCCCATTCCCATTTCCCAGTTCCCTTCCCTCCTATTGACAAACACTGGCAAAGGAAGAACTGTTTCCAACATATTAGCGCATGCATGACTACACATGATTTGTACTATAATGATACTACAAGAAAAGCAGTGCATCTGCGCATGCGGCATGCCGCGAGCCCGCGACTCATGATGCAAACAGAAGTTCCAGATCTTCGATTTACCAGCTAATTTTTCAGACCATTTCGGCTAATACAAATTTGCAAATAATAATTCTGATTTTTGATTCAATATGAAAAACTGGGTAGTTTCACTAATCAGCAGCACTAAAGAAGAGATTCAGACCATTTCTACAATGCTGTTCATATGCCGCTTGGGCCACAAACAGAAGTACTGGTAGAAAGTCATTACCCACTCAAAAATCAAAAGCCAGAAACCTCCAGTTCATAGAAAGTCATTACCCACTCAAAAATCAAAAGCCAGAAACCTCTAGTTCACTGCTAGAGGAGCAGCGCCATGAAGGTAACTTGGTTGTCTCTTGGTCTAAACAAAGTGAGGAGCAGCTCCCTACCGTTTCTTTACCTTTCCACCACTCAACGATTCCAAAAGCGGATGTCGATCGTGGAGTCCCTCTCGACCTGGTGAAGAGTATTCCAAGCAGACAGAACTCGCCCCCTGTAGCAGAGACAGTACTTCCCATGCCTAATAGGCAACATATCTTCGATTTTATTCATGACTTCCTGTATTGTGTCAAACACATTGAAAACCATTGCTAAGGTCTTCCCTTCCCATGTCTTGATGAAGATCTGGACACTCTGCTTCAGCAGGAGAGTATCATTATTTTTTATACCCTGATTCTGCAGGGTTTGACTGTCTGTGCATAGTTTACCATCACCAAATAGAGACCTAGTAAGTATCTGTGTGGACACAGGTATACCCTCCAAGATCTCAATCATCAACTTGACATCAGCAACAGTATACCAGTATTTGACATCAAGACTTATAGTTCTGTCTTCTTCACCGCTAACAAGGACAAAGACACGCAGCTGGTCTGTCGGGCAAACCAAAACATGAAGAGCCTGGTTGTTACGCAAATCGCACATACTTAACATCTGGTTGTCCTCAAGCTGTTGTCCTGCGTACATCAGGGTTTGCTCATTCATAAGAATTCCCTCCTTCCGTTCAATCTCTGCTTTTACATCAGCGACACTGTTAGATTTCTTCACATTGAGCTTGATGGTCTTTCCAACCGAGGGAATCCTCACAGATACTTGCATCCCATCAGTTACGTAGAGGTCAATAGAAGAGTTGGTCATGATGTTGTAATCAGAAAGCCTATTCTCATTCTTCAAGTGAATCCCAGCAAAGAATAGCTCTTGATCGCTTTTGTCGATCCCCTCGATGGCACTAAATTTGGATTTGATCTCACCAACTGTATCAGTGCAGTTCACATCGAGGGCAGCTGTTTTCAGCATCTTCACATAGATCTGGACATAAGGGTTGAAATACTAAGTACCATCAAGCTGTTAGAGATATAAACACCTATTCTAGAATCAATATTTTTTGTGGTTTTTCAAGCACCGAACATTTAAACTTCATTTCACCACTCCCGCTCGATTTCTCATCATAACAGCACTCATTAATTATTTGATGACGCCTAAGGAGGAGCCTTGTAAACTTATCAAAGTAAACATGTGCACGTGGAAGTAAGGAGCACATTCTAGATTATTTACCTAGAGTTTCAAGAAGCTAACCACCAGCAGCACCAGGCATTGATCAAAGATTCTTACAAGTTATTTATCACTAAACACTCCTACGAAACAAACACATCTGACACAGTGACACCTGTGGCATCTCAAGACCAGGATCAGATGAAGCATGTTTGCCCTGATCCCACAGAAATGGAGCTCCTATGGTTACAAGCTTTATAATGCACAAACAACTTGTAGGTCCTTCATACTGAAGGCGACACAAAAGACATCATTTTTTTATAAGGATAATTGAGGATTTGCCTCTCCAAAGGTTGGCATTTGAGAATTTGCCACTGTGTGTCAATGACATGGTTTTTACCCTTCAACCCCACATATTCTACTGGTCTTTCGAGGAAAACCCCCAATTTTGCCAACAAAAACGAAGCAAATCCTCAGAGAACACTTCAACACGGAAATCATACTGCAAATGAGCACAATTCAAATCGCCGTAAATGCCAATCGCTTCTCGTAAGATGTTCTTATCGAAGCGATCGAGAGCGTCTCAGGAAGCACCGAGCTAGTAGGACTACAAGCGCAAAAGCCCCCCGTTTTCTTTGAGCCGATCGGACCAGAGAATCACCACCACCGGCGAGCGATCATCGATCGCCACCTCGCGCATTCCTCAATCCCGCGAACACAAGCCGGTGACGACCGAGGTAAGGTACGTTAGTAAGCCCAAGAAAGCGGCATGCGGGGAGGAGGGCGCAAACCTTGTAGCTCTGCGGCGGCCGCGGCAGCTCCTGGTGGGAGGTCATGGTGGTCCGCCGCTTTATCCCCCAGCTCCGGCCGCCGATTCGCCGGAGTGGGAGGACGGAGGGTTCGTCTCCTCGCCGGCTCGCCGCTGCTCCCCCACGCTGACCAACTCCACCGGTCACTCTCCTTCGTTTCTTACCCCGCTGAGCATCTCCCCCGGCAGCCGGAAAACAGGGTTGTCTTTGCTTTTTTAGGGTTAGATTAGAGGAGATAGTGAGATAAAAAAAAAATAGAATATAATATAAAATGTGAAAGAATTTTTTGAAAATAAATAGAGTATATAAAAAATAGGTTATAGAGAAAAAATTTAAAATGTTTATTAGAGATGGTCTGTTCCCACTATCCCACCACCGTCGTCTCGGCCCGTTTGGTTTGGGCTGAACTGACACGTGGTCAGAAACGTGTTCGTACAGACCTGGCAAACTGACCGCTCAGCTTGGCACAGCCTATTGGATTCAGAAATTTTTATTTTTTATATTTAATTTAAATCCAAAATAAAAATTAATATGCCAGTTTGAAAAAAATTAAATAACTAACATTCCGTCACCCAACGGTCGGGTGGAAATTAAATCCCGTCGGTCCATCGAGTGGTTTTTATATATCTCATCCGTTGGATAGGCAGCTGCTCTGCTAAGGAGAATTCCGTCTGTTAATTTGGCGAGATTAAATCCCGCCCGATCAATGCACGAGATTTATTTTTCAAAAAAAAGGGGAGCCGAGCAGGGCTCAAACCTGTGATCGCAAGCAGCCACGTCTAGCTCAGCTCTTTTAACCAGTGTGCCCTTAGGACATTCACAACCCTAAGAGACGCTAGTTGTTTTTATTATTCAAATCTCGCCCGTAGATCGGGCGTAGATCGGACGAGATTTAATCTCGCCCAACCAATGGGCGGGATTCTCGCTAGTAGACCAGTCGCCCATCTAACGAGCGAGATATATAAAAAGGATTTATTTACTGCCCGACCGTTGGGTGGCGGATGGTTAGTTATTTAATTTTTTTCAAACAGAGTATTAATTTTTTTATTTTGGAATAAAATAAATATAAAAAATAAAAAATTCCTGGATTCGGTGCTTGCCGGGCCGAACCATCTCATGTGCTTGACCACAAGGCCCAGGGATAGCGTGCGAAGGGCCGGCACGAGACGGCCCTGGCCTGGTTAGCCTGACGAACCACTTGCGGCCTGTTATTGTGTACCGGCCCAAAATACTTTAAGGTATCAAACAGATCAGGAAAGAAAAATGCACAGAATTCAAATTATAGAATTTTTAAGAATTTTTTTAAAAATATAATGCTTAAGCATCTTCTTTTAGAATTTATTTAGACCGCGTCTCCGTGCCGAGGTGTGAGCCCAAGACTTGAGATTCTGGTACTTGATGGCGGAATTAATTAGCAACACAAACGAGGATAAATTCATCTAAAAACCTAAAACATGAGAGATCACTACATACTAGATCAAGTAAAATGAATGGCTCACAATTATTAGGGTTCATGTCGAAGAAAAAATGACTCGCACACAAAGTTTCTGTTGCTTCATTTTAAATCTAGTAAAATGAAGATCTTACGCAACACTTTAGGAAAGCAGACATGCAGCTTTTTAGGCTGAACCAAGTTAGTTATTACAAATCATTGGAAAAAAAAAGTGAAAGAATCAATTGAGACTAGGATTGTTCATTTCTGTGCCAGCTGATTTGAGGATTAATAGAAAAAGGAAAATCTTCTCATTTGTGTTAGCTGCGCTGAAAGGCGGTGCCTCGCTGGCCTAGACGAACAGGCGATAGTACAGAAAACAGATGCCAAAATTGAAAGTACAGCATGCAGCCATGTACTAAACTATGGAAGTACATGCAGGCCCATGCAATCTCCTGTTGAATCTCAATAATTTTTAGACCCATCAAAGTAAACCATGTCAAAGGCAGCAAAATTGTGCATAGACAATTGACATAGATATGTTTTCAGAGAGAGAGAGAGTGTGTGTGTTGAGGTGGGTTGGTGATGGTAGGCTTTACTGAGTAACCTTCATGTTATGATCACCATAAGTTTTTAATCACAACTAAATGATCGGTGTGGTTTCTCGAGCTTCTCAAGAAACGCGTGGAAGCCCACTTTGTATGTTGCATCAATAAAGCAATATCATGTGAGTTTTAGGATATGTTATTGAAGAAAACGGCAAGATTTATTTGATGTCTATTTAACTTCTCCTAGCCATCATACTGGTTCTACAGTGTGGTTTTAAATTTTCAAGTTTAAGTGGAAAAAGGGAGGGGTACAAAATTCTCAAGATTTTGCTGAGGATTTCAAAGACTCAAGAATGTGTCGCTTTTTCGAAAATTTCGCTCAAATTTTAAAGATTTCGTTCGGGATTTTAGGAAATCCTAGCGAAATTTCGTCTTCAACTCGTCACCGGTTTAAAAAAAATTCCACCAAATTCAACGGGACTCCGCTCGAAGTTACCAGAATTAATTTCTCATTATTTCGAGAGAAAAACGAAAGCGTGAACCCTGCCGGCCAGGGCATCTTGCTCTTCTGGCTCCGAAACACGATGGAGATAATCGCTTGGAAGCTGGAACACGTCGTACGTACGCGGGTTGGTAACACATCAAGTCCGTCGTCTCGGGCGTACGGCTGCATGCATGCATGGGCGCAGGCTACAGTCCATGGCCGGCCGGTGATGCATCAACGGCATGGAGAGAGAGGACGGTCGTACACACGTCCTGACGTGCGGACGCGCGTGCCTCCAGCCGATAGCGAGCCGCGCGTGGTCCAACAGATCGACAGCGGCATTGAATCGGCTACTGAGAGCTCCACATCTCCATCTCACTCACCTATGATCGATCGATCTATCAACGCGCACAGTTCCCGCCCGAATCCATCTCCGCATGCGAGCCGGTACACCTGTCGCCGATCCACTGCACGTACGTACGTACGTTTAATTGGGCCATGCATGAAATTATTAATTTATCATGCATCTACTGCTGCTACTATACCATCTCGCTTGCCCTGCATGCATGCACGCACGCAGGCATCGCGTCGCACATGCATGCATGCCAGGCTCTTGGTCTAGCTCGTCGTCGGTGCTTTTCTTTTTCGTTTAAAATCGGATTAAAAACTGTTACTTAAAATTTGTCTTTTTTATAAACTATACGTGGTACCACTTTGTAGCCTTTTAGTGATTTCTTTTTCAGAAATTCTAAAACTAATTTTAAAATATTTTTCAGTCTCTTCGTGTCTCTTTCCGAGAACTTTTAACTTTTTATATTATAATTTACTGTAATTTTTAAGCTGTATTAAACAGGCTGGCTCGCTGCAGTCATGGCGGCAGCTGCATGCAGGAGGCAGGCCAGTCTGAAAAGGGCTTGCATTGCGTTGCAGGGCCATTGATTCCTCTCTTCAATGTGGGCTATCTATATAGCTTCGTTCATTCCGCCGCGCGTGTATATGTACTCCTATACTGTGTGCTCGAAACCATGGGAAAGACAAGACGACTGGGATGGGATCCAAGGTAGTACAGTCCGAGAATCGAGCTAGCCATTTGAAACCGCCTTGTGTTTTCATGTGAGGAACAGTGATTTGAACATTGGTTGGAAGGATGTCAGGAAGGCATCAATGCAAGGCGGCGTAAAGTTTCCATGCATGGCTGGCTAGCTAGCTATAGTAGTCACTCACAAGCAAGGGATATCGTCAACCGTGGTCTATAAGAATGTGTTTGGTTCGTAGTCCTGAGTGACCATACCAATGCATTGGTCATCGCCAATCCAGGACATGATCTTTGGTTGGCTAAAGTTGATTTGTTTGGTTTGTAGCCTTCAAAAGGTGACCAATAAAAAAATTTAAAAATTTTAAAATATTTAAAATGGGTTGCTTATGATTTTAGATGAATTATAAAATTTGTTTCATGCAATTTGTACACTATATGAAATATATATAAAAATAAGAAGTTTAATTACAAAAAAAAAAGAAAAACAGGTCCTGTGGTTATCCAGCCAGCGCTAGCCATGTCCGCCCGCGTCGGCGCGCCTCCGCGCGTGGGCCAAGTAATCAGCCGCCCACGCCCACGCACGCGACGCCACGTAAAAAATTTGGAAAGCCAAATTTTTTCGTTGGCAAGCCAATCTTCGGCTACAAACCAAACGCTGGCCAAATAGTAAAGGCACGACCAAAATTTGGTAAGGCAACCGAGAGCTGCAAACCAAACACGCCCTAATATCGTCTACTCTCGCTGTTTCTTTTTATAAGATGTACACGTATTTCGAGATTTAAACTTCATAATCTTTGACCAGTAATTTGTCTAACAATATATAGATTTTTGTGATATAAAAATAGTACCATTAAATTTGTATTGGAAAGTATTTTACAATGATCATAGTTTTGTTACTATGCACAATATAGGATAAGAGAAATCAAGTGTTAAAGTATAGTACGGTGGATCGTGCCAAGTCAAAACGTGCTTTATATTTTGAAACAAAGCGAATATATTATCAATGCTAAAGACAACCTATGCATTAATATGGACTGTTTTTTTTTACATATGTCCGTAGACAATTACTTGTGCACAACCTGTCTTGATTTTTATGCTATAGTTGACTATAATATTGTAGTCGACTAACCTCTCTATGTACTAAAATATCTCTCTTCCGCGTCATATTGTACCTTACCTTACTAGCATGACAAGGTTTTCAGACAGCCAATGGCGTCACACCATTGCACATGGTCTCAGACCGCTCTATACTCCAGGCACGGTAATATCGACGCGTCATTCACGATGTTTACTAAGGGAGAGGAAAGAATAAAAAACCTAAAACTTAATTTGTGTACACGGACGCTCGCAATCGTACATCGCATGCTACCTTGTTCTTTTTTGTTGAAACCAGTGGTAGATTATAATCTGAAATCGATTAGGGGTTTGGAGAGCCCAAAAATGCCAAAAAAAAATATTTTTGAGAGCTTTAAAAAGAATCATTAAAAGCCTCACAAAAATGGCTACAAAGTGTTACAATGTTTGGTCTATAAAAAAAATAAATTTTTAGTTGTAATTTTTAATTTTAATTTAAACTGAAAAGAACGAGCCCTTTTGATTGATCACTGCTCCGCACATATATATCAATTGCTCAACAGTTTCTTGGTTTACATCGGCTGTCTCGCTTCAATCCCATTGATGCGATAGGATACACGCATGTAATCGATCACCGCAGATCTCGATCGTTTTCGCTGCGAGTTAGAGCCGCGGACATAACAATGCGGCGAGCAATGGGCGCCGGCCAATGGCGTCCGTCGGCGTCGCTGAACGCTGAACAGTCGCTCTGAATCTGACGGGCGTTGCACATACTCGTCGGTCGATCCGTCCAAGTGCAGGAAGGCCAGGTCTGTCTAGACCACGAGAGGACAATAAAACAGGGTCGTTAATTCGCGCCGTTGCATGGCTACGTCGTCGTCTCGTCATCATCCGCCGCGCCGGCGGCGACTGTGCGTTTTGGCGGTTGCTACCTAATGGTCAGCTGACGCTCTGTGGAGCCCGGTAACACACTGGACCACAGGAGACGCATATGCATCAATTCAAGAACCTAATTTTAAGTAAAGTGTAGCATCAATGGTTGTCGTATATGACTAACGGTGAAGAGACCGGGTACATATCAGCGCGGTCGTCGTTCTATGGATAGATTCAGATCAAGAGAAGGAAAGCATTGGGAGTGAGGTTATTTATTTTTATTCACTTAGGTTCGATCTCTAGGATCAATATGTTATGCTGTATATCAAGATTATGTATGTCTTACGACATAGAGAAAGTTCTGTTCCCAAAAAAAGATCAAGAGTAGCGTAAGGTTTATTATAGATGTTAGGTGTAGATAAGGAGATAGTTGTTGAGCGCAGGGTTCTCATAATGTTCTTCTTCTTTTCTTCTAGGGCTTATTTAGGAAGCCATATCCTAGTCAGGATCTCGGCTCAATCCTAGGAGAAAAATCTCGTGTGTAAAATTTAATTTTCTAGGTAGCTTGTTGGTGTGTTTGGAGAGACAGGAGAGAGAAAAATACCATCCAAAGTTTTTTTTTCATGGTGTATCTAAGGCCCAATCGTCTAGCGCATGTTTTTTATATGGTTGGTCCTTTTTTATTAAAAAAAATGTCGTTACACTCTAAACAACATCCAAACTATTAGACAATACAATATAAATCGGGAAGATTGCCGAAGCAAGAGAATGTGGTCTATTAGAAATGTAATCCCACGTGTATATGCGGTCTAAGACACGTTCGTCACAGTTAGATCTCACTGGGAGATTCGTCCTGACTGCCTCTCTCTCATGCACTTTTGCAAAAAAAAAACAAGTCCATGTATTTCTGAAAACAGCATAGGCATATCCTTCTTCTTCCTCCCCCTCTCATTCTCTCTCCTCCCTCCAACTCGCCCCAGGTGGTTCGAGCGAGCGGCTTAGGCCCTGTTTGGCAACAAAGTATTTTCATAGTTTCTAGACAAAACCATGGTTTTGGAGAATACCATGGTTTCTAAAGCCATGAGGTGTTTGGTAACTCTGCAAAAAACATTGCTTTAAAAACCATGGTTTTGCTAAAACCATGGTATTTTTGGAGTTTTGGAAACTCCACTTTGAGCTAAGTTTTGGCTCATTGCTATCACTATACATAGGAAATAACTTTGTAACCAAACACTTTGTAGTTCCAAGAAATACCATGGTTTTGTGGAGGTTGACAAAACCATGGTATTTTTGTATATAACACTTACAAACCATGGTATCTCAAAACCATGGTTTTTTAAAACTTTGCTTCCAAACAGGGCCTTAGTTGTCACCGACGGGGTGCGGTGGTTGCCATCAGCTTACGCAGAGGCACTGCGACAACCATGTTGGCATGAGGCGCGATGGGTTGGCTCAACACGGTGACTTGAGAGGCGCGTTGGTGGTCGCTGGTCAAGGGGGCGGTGGTCATCGACGGGCGACGAGGGTGCGGCATCAACAATAACGTGAGGGGCCACAGCTTGGCTAGTCACACAAGCCATGTTGGGGAAGTAGGGTGGTCGCAACCGAAGGATATATGGTTGCCGGTGGTGGCTAACACGGGGCAAGAGTCGGTTGGGCAGAGGTGAGAGAAGAGACGAGGAGGAAAAAGAATGATTCAAACACAAGGATCCGGAACAAGCAAATTTTTTTTTGCATAAACACATGAGAGAGAGAAAGAGAGTGAGACGATAGACAGATCTCATAGCATATATAATATGTAAAACCGCATATAAGTATGAAAAATTATCATAATATGTGAGACCGCATATATGAAAAATCTTTTCTCCGCTGTCTAAAGAGCTAGGCGGCTGCCTAGAGGAACAATGCTCCAACCCTAGTCTGGCGTGTTGTCCATACAATTCAGGACCGAGACCCCAGCTTTCGGAAGTGCCTTACAGTACTGTAGCTGAGCTAGATCCTGCAGCCCGAAATGAATCTTTCTATGGATGGTACACATGCCCTGTCGAGTATTCATGACCGTGGATGGAATGTATCGGTGTCGTTCATCACGTTGCCCCACCGTACCTATGGCTCACTGCTGGTAGATTCCTACACACTACCATACTAATGCTACTCTACTATAGCCAGATTCTTGCAGACTCCGGCAGTAAAACTACAAGCGATGTAATGATAATCCAATGCTTTTACTCTCTTTTAGTGTCTCCTCTTTTATGGCTTCAAGCCATTTTTGTGCGGGATTGGCTTGGCTTAGGTCTGTGACTTGTGGTCTAATGATACTTTTTTGAAGCCGTTTCTTTAATATTTTAAAGCCACTTATCAAGTATTTTTAAAGTCTAGTCGAACCAAACTTTTCGGCTTCTAGTAGTCACCTCTCAAGGCTTTCAAAGCACATTATTTCTGGCCGATTCACTGCGGATGTGCAGGACAACCGCGCCAATACGCGCACATATATTGCCCAAACTTCTCAGGCCGCATGGGTTGTTTTGCAAAATTTAAGACCTACAAATTGTTAAATAAGCCCCTGACTCCGTAGCTACCTTCTTAAAATTAGTCTCTGTCGGGTTAGAAAATTGTCATTTTCTCCACCGGCCTGTATTCGTGAGGACTCGCTGGACATGCCATTCAATTCCCCAGAAATTAAGGACATGTTATTTTGGACTTATCTAATCTGACTTATTTGATGACTTATCTCGAATTTCGAGAATTTCCTGAGGTGGCCTCGAGAGTCGGATGGCTTTGAATTTTAGGATTTAGGGAGCTTTTAGATACACCTACGAGATAAAAAAAACAGATTTAAAAGTAATTAAAAAGTTAGATAAGTCAATATTAGCCACATCTTATCTGACTTATTTCGTGACTTATCTGACTAATATTGACTTATCTAACTTTTTTTTTTATTTTTTGAATCCTTTTTTTTATCTCGTAGATGTGTCTAAAAGCTTCATAAATCCTAAAAATCAAGGCCATCCAACTCTCGAGGCCACCTCAAAAAATTCTCAAAGTTCGAGATAAGTCAGATTAGATAAGCGCAAAAGAACATGTCCTAAGTCAAGGAACGGCAGTACATAGTACGTAGGCCGTGTGTGCGAGCCACTACATAAATGGTTCAATTAGCCATTGGAGTTCTTGCCCAAGATCACACCACGTCTGCGATTTTCTCCTTTTTAATTTTCCTCCTGTCAGATGATCAATCCTCCACAGTATACTTCCTCGAGTACCTGCATGTCTCTGGTAGACCTGGTACTCCTCCATCTTAATTAGCAAGAGTACGTCTTTTTCATGGAGATATTAGCCGGATAGCCGCTCAGCTTTGCAAATTCTTGATGTCCTAATCACACCTGCCATTCCAAAAAAAAACTTCAGTTTACGCGCAGAGGCGGAGCTTAAGGAAGGCCAACATGGGCCTAGCCCTCTTCAATTCTGCAAAATTTTAGGACAAGTTTAGAACTCAGGATTTTCCGGTGCTCGCAAATCACAGCAGTTTGGGAAAGGAGACGATCAAGAGGGCAGGGGAGAGAGCTAGGGTTTTAAGCCGCTGTAGTCATTGCCGTAGAAAAAGAAAAGAGGAGATGATCCAGATGCCGCCGTAGATTCACGCGTCGTTGTCATTACTGGTGACCTCTAGACGGTCGGTAGGGGAGACGGCGTTAGATCTGCTGCTGTGGGTTAGTAATAATAGTGGTTTAATGTTTAGAATAAGACTTTTTCTCTCGTCGGTGGGGAGCTGAATCAGACGGCGTTGGTTTTCTTCGGCGCCTGCTCCTCGGCGGGCTGCGACAGCGGTGTCTTCGATGGATTGGTCATGTGAGGTTAGATTCTCGATGCTAGATTTGGTAGTGATGTCGTTGTGGCGGTGCAGATCAGATCTACTCACAGGAGGATCACCATCACCTCAAGCAGGAGCCAGATCCAAACAAGGAGGGCAAGCGGAGTCTCTTTTTATGTTTTTTGATAGTTTTATAAGTTGGATGCATCAAGAACCGGATGCACAAATTCTAGATTTCATCTTGCGATTGGGCAGCATATTTTCCTATCTTTTGAGAAGTTTATCTCCAATATTGGTGTTAAAATTCTCCATAACGCTCTTTTACAAGAGGAGAGTACAAGATGTTGCGTACGTCATACAAGTTTTGTTGGGGCTAGCAGATTGCATAATCATACTCTTTGTATTATTTCTTGTAGGAATTGATTTTTTTTTTTACCGTTGAGACTTATTGGTTTCTGTTTTAGATTGCCATATAACTTTTATTATTAAGTAATGAAGGTTATTTGGTTTGTTCTAAAAAAATTATGATTTCTCTGGGTTTATGTGGAAATTAAACTGTTTCTTATAATTGACTTAAAAAAATAAACACAAACGTTTTGTTTTAAAATTAGGACAGGGACAATTTCGATTCTACTAGTAGAGACATCACGATGACAAAGGGGGGCAACCATCTAAGGGTTGGCACGGCGCGCTAGCCTTCTGCTCCTGATATCTTGCAATGTCAAGTTGAAGACCTATTGCACTGATTTGTATTCGTTTTGGAAGAGTCTTCTGTTGCGTTCTTTCCTTAAGTTCCGAATTTTGTAAAGAGCGGGTGGTGCAATGAAAATCATTTCTAGTATGGATGAAAACAGATCCGGATCCGATCCGGATCGGTCAGATATGGTTTCGGAACCAATCGGATTTGGATTCAGATTTGGATCCGGAACTGTCGGATTCGGATAGTTTTTTTCAGATCCAGATTTGGTTCCGGTTCAGGTGATATCCGACGGATTCGGATCCGGATCCGGATATTCGTAACTGTATAAATTCGGATTCTTATTCGGATCTAAGCCCACCAGCCCAATTCAAAGGTTTAATAGGCAAATATGCATTATAAATGGGAGATTTTAGCTATTTAAATCCAGAGCCAACTAGCCCATCGCCCACCGGGCTAGTCATTTAGGCCCATAACCTTCTCGCAAGTGTAAATTATAATAATATTTTAATTAATTGAGTTATTTATATGTTATAATTGATTTTGGACATACAATTTATTGGGTTTAAATATTCTGGTTGGTATCCGCAACCGTATTCGATCCGATCCATATTCGACCTTATTCGTATCCGTCAATATCCGTTTCCGTATCCGTATTTGGATTTGAATCCGAAAAATAATACAGATATGGATATGGTTCAACCATTATTGGATCCTATCCTATCCGTTTTCACCCCTAATTTCTAGGCACTGAGGATTTGATGGAATCCCACCATTCCACCGGCCACGGTGTTCCCTGTGATCACCGGAGGGTCGACGTGTAACTACCGAAACAAAGCTCATCGCCACCATTTTTAATTTTTAATTTTTTTTTGCGGAGGACGATTTGTTTGAAGCGACGCATGCAACTGCCAAGCTGCTGCAACCGCGCAATCTCCGGCGATCTGAACACGCCGTGCCCGTGCAACGTACGCGTGCGGCTTCTGCTCTCCTGATGACTGATGAGGCCGGCAGGGTGGGGTCATGTGCCGCGACGGTGTCGTCGGAGGCTCGGAGCCCCTAAATTTTGGCCGGAATGCGTAGACGTATGCCAAGCAAGAGGCACGGGGTGTGCCACTTCGCCTCAACTTGGGTACCTCATCTTGGTGTTCTGGAGGATAACTTATACGGGAGCAGCAAGTTTTTTAAAATTTTTTTTTATCATAATTGCTTTAAGTCATACGTCCGATGTGTATGGACGTTCTGCTGGTTTATCCATTTTTTGTGCTCACTCGCTCCATCGCTCTGGCTCGCTCCCATCCACTGCTCCTTATCTACTCCTCATGTTCCTCACTTCCTCTCTTTCTTCTCTCGTGTTGCTTCCTGACTTCCTCACACTAGGTATTAAAGAAGAGAAGGGGACGGCAGCCCCTTCTTGACCAGCCGACCGGCGCCATGCCGCCTTCTCTCTCAGAGGCACATCTCTCCCTTTAACCCTCTTCTCTCTCCACAGCGAAGGGTGGCGAGCTCGTGGAGGGTGACGACAACGCTGAGCTCGCGAAGAGCGAACACAACAGCAGTGCGAACTCATGTGATGACGGCGACGAGCTTGACAGCGAGCTTAACAACAAGAGTGAGAGGCCACGGGAGACGATGCTATGGTGGTTGTGTATGGGCTCCATTAGAAGGAGCTAGGTAGGAAAGATGCAATGCTTTTTTATGAAAGCTTTGTGTTTTGCCTGGTGGAACTTGATATTTGCTATGGCAAAACACTCTGTATGTGCAACACTTTATTTCCTTTTGTGAAACATTTGGTTTGATATCGTGAAATATTTGTTTTGCTCCGCTGAAACATAATGTTTGCTTTTGTGAAACATGGTATTTACTCTTGCGAAACATTTTGCCTGTATGAGGTGAAACATCTTTGAGAACATCGCTTCAACGATGTTTTGTCATTACTTTTGCTATGTTTCATTAGTACTTTAGTCATATTTCATTACTATTCTGACTATATTTCCATAATGTTTCACCATCACTTTGTCCATGTTTCTTCAAAACTTCTTGCATATTTTATCAGCACTTTGTCCATGCTTCATCAGTTCATGTTTCATCAACAATTCGACAATGTTTCAACTTGTATGAGGGATGCGGACCGCTTCCCCGGCGGATCCTTGCCGGAGTCGCACTGTCGGCGGCGGATGATAGGGCGAGGAAGCCATGGGGGGAGAGGAGAGGGGCGAAGACGCCACGGACGAATCATGTCATCGCGATGTTTCAGAAGCACTATAGTCTAGTTTCAACAGTTCTTGTGCTTTATTACAATAGTCTGTTGCCATGTTTTGAAAAAGCGTTTGATCTTTCCTAAAGTATCGAAGTCGTGTGAAAGAAGAGAGTGACGGAATTACATAGGTATTCACAGAGAAGAAATTGAGTATGTGGTACACTAAAATGAACATGTACCGTCCATTTTCTTTGATCTAGTAGTTCATATCAATTCAACAATATTTATACTACATGTGTAGTATAATTATATCTACGCAAATAAATGGTTAGATTGAAGATATACTATCACCGACCATTGTAAGGAAAAACTAAATGGGACAGTTTAAGTAAAGACAGGCATGCCTGGGTTATTGAGATGACCGGTACAGTCTATTTTTAAGATGACACAACCGCCTGGGTTATTGAGATGACCGGTACAGTCATTTTTAGCGTGTTTGGTTGGATGGAGAGAATTGGGAGGAGAAAATGGGAATTGAGAGAGATGAGTTGTAATCTCTTAATTGGTTGACGTGAATTTGAGAAGGAAATGGGAATTTATAACTTAAAAAGAGGGAATTCACTTCCCTAGATTAACCCAAGGAATTTAAAGTCTAGTTCACTTTTCATGCCCATTCCCATTTCCACCTCTGGCCAAACAGACCCTTTTGGTTGTGACTTTTGTTTACCCAGGAACTAATACGCTTAGGCCTTTAAAAAAAACTGGATAATTTTAGGGCTATTTGTCGTTTAGATTTTTTGTTGCCCCTGCACCGCTTTCTATTTTTTACAGGGCCAGCATCATTTTCTGCTAGTAGTCCAGTGGAGCAAGTAGTAATTAAAGATCTTCCTGGCCTACGCCCCTCTTCTGGTTCAGCGAGTCCAAATTGTCTATTTTTTTTTACAAACCAAATAATCTTCATTCCTCAATAATAAAAAGTTACAAGACAAACTAAAATAGAAATCAATGAGTCGCAACGAAACCATATACTCCTGCAAGAAACAATATAAAGAGTATGGTCTTGCAATGTCCTAGCCCTAAAAAAAAGCTTGTATGATATACACAACCGTTGTCCTCCCTTTCTGTAAAAGAGCATCACGAAGAATTTTAACACCAATATCGGAGGTAAGCTTTTCAAAAGGTAGAAAAAATATGACCACTCGACATACGCTTCTTCAACAACCTACTGGCAAACCTCAAGATAAAATCTAGGATTCGTGCATCTCGTTCTTAACACATCTAACTCATAGAACTATCAGAAAACATAAAAAGCGGCTCTGCTTGCTCACCTTATCGAAATCTAGCATCTTCTTAAGACGATGATGATCCTCCCGTAAGAAGATCCGATCTGCGCTGTCGCAATGACGCCACTACCAGATCCAACACCGAGGATCGAACCTCGCGTAACCACTACACCGGAGACACCGATGTTGCAGCCCCTGAGGAGCAACCGCCGAAGAAAGCCAGCGCCAACAAGAGAAAGACTCTTTTTTCAAACCTTAAACCATTACTATTGCTAACTCCACCTGCCGCATATCCGATACCGCCTCCCCTATCGACCACCTAGAGGCTGCCGACGAAGAGAACGACGAGCGAATATGTGGCAACACCTGGATCGCTCTCTTTTCTCTTTTCCTAGGGCCTAAAAGTCTATAATAATCTCTACTGCCAAATTGTCCGGTTAACTGGTCCATATCTCACGTTACTCACGTATGGCCCATTATTTCAACAAAACTTCTACCAATTAAAATTTATCAATTCCCCCCGAGCGATTTGTGACCCGACAAAATAAAAGTTATCTTCAACATATAAAAGCCTGAAATCTTCATAACAAAAAAAATTAAAACAAAAGATGAGTGAATTAAAATTATAAAAAATCAAAATTTACAAACCAAATTTCAATACAAGTAAACAAAATGTCCGAATCTAGTTAACCCTACAAAAGTAAAACTTTAAAGCAATTTTATACACAAGTTAAACAAAAAACTAATATATTGAGCCTAATAAAAACAAATATAAAATTTACTCTAAACTTAACATAACAATCCAATTTAATGAAGCCTTTAAAATTTTCAACACAACTATTCATATTTTTGAAAAGAAGACAAGGTGGAAAAATATATGAAATATACTAAAAAAAACAACAACAAAATCGTCTGTGCAAAAGGGCAAAATGCAGGTGCCTACGAAATTCCAAAACTAAATTGCTCTGAAATTACACGCCAATAAAAGAAAGAGAAAATAGGTTGTACACTCTCCGAATCCCAAGATATCCTTAGAGGTGTATTTCCAATAGACGTTTTGTGCCTATTGCTGCGGAAAGTTGTAAGTTGTTTCTATTCTAATGAAAAAAGAGATTCAGAGAGTGCTCGGAATGCCAGAAGGAGATTCTAATGTTCTGTTCACACGTTCGGTGCAGCTTCTGCTCCTGCGTTCTTAGTCGGAGCAGGGTAAAGCAGGGCCCAAATCCTAAAACCCAAAAGTGGAGCAAAATCAAGAGCAATTAAGTATAAAACACGTGCAGGGGTTAAGGATAAATCATAGCATAATATTATTATAAAAAATGTGTGGCTTTTGCCCTTGGCTAAGGAGGTCCTAGGTCTATCTTGGCCATTGGTCGCGCGCTGAGATACATGCATAACCTACCCCTCTTCTATGGTCTTTTGTAAAAAAACCCTCAAAAATTCGAAACAAAAATGATCGGACCGTTCTTTCTCCTCCTCTCTCCCTCTTCTTCCCTCCCCTCTACCCCGGCCGAGCTTGCTCCTTCCTGTGGGTGTGGCCGCCAATGACCACGTTGGCACCCACAAGAACCATCGCGCCACCGCTGCTCGTCTCGGCCACGTCGTGGCACGGACGACCAGCATGACGGCTCCTATGGGCGCCAACGTGGTCGCTGGTCAAATGGGCAGTGGTTCCTGGTGGCCGCGCCCACAGGGAGGAGTTGGCTCGGTCAGGGTGGAGGAGAGGGAGAGAGGAGGAAGAAAGAAGACCTGATTGTTTTTATTTTGAAATTTTAGAGGTGCTTTTGGAAAGACCATGTGAGGGAGAGAGTAAGGATTGTGTACTGATCTCGGCGTGCAACCATCAATGTAGATAAAACGGGGAGTTTCTTAGAAGGGGAAACTATTTTGCTTAAAGAAAACCCTAGCATAATTTTGTTTCAGTAGAATCCGGAGCTTTATTAATTAAGCAGAAGACGACTTTCGGCCATTAAATTTGGTCGGTCTATACTTACGTAAATGATGCCTGCCGTTGGATGGGTGAAGAGGAGTGCATGCGTCGGTTCATGCGTGAGGACAACGCTCGCGGAAGTTGTTCCGATCTGGCGCCCTAATTCTGTGCGTGCAAGGTGCTGCCTAGCTTGCAAGTTGCAAGACAATAATCGCCGCCATGATAAAAGTATGCTGCTCTGTCAAATCCTAATTAAGCGCTAATTAAGCGCGTACGTAATTGGATGGATGATAAGAAGATTAATGTTTCTCTTCACCGAGAGAATTCAAAACAGCGGCTAGCTAGGGTTTTTTCTGGTTTCTGGGTAAGAAGAGACGTACGGATACTGGATCGTGCTTGGAAAAGCTGGAATGCATGCGTATCGAAATTAGGCCGGTACAACTACCATCACGAAACACTAGATTGCATCGACGCATAAACATGGAGATATTTTACCTACGCAAAATCAGTGGACTACATGTGAGGTCACCCCAGATGCCTAAGTTGTGGAGTGTATATATATGTGGGTGGAGGCTCTATCTTAGTGGTAAAAGTAAGATTGTTTATTTTCACCGACTCAGATTTGATTGACATTACGTGCAACATATTTAGTGTTGTGTATGTCTCACAAAATAGAGGCGTGTGATCTATCGACAGGAGTAAAGGTGTTCATTTTCATCCGTATAGATTTGATGCTGAGGTTTAGGGTTTAAGAACAAAGCGGTGTATGTATATTTTATATAGAGTAGACATATAAGCAAATGTGGGTGAATTGTTGAAAATCTGCTAAGTTGTAACATTTGGTTTGGTTTGGTTTGGCTCTCATAGAAACAATTTCGAGAATTAATAAACAACTTAAAAAATCAAAGCATTTGACTCAGCAAAATTGTACTCTGAAAAAATTAACCCGGTCTGCATAATTACATATGTCTGACCTCTCCCACCACCATAGCAGGAACCCATACAATGACAAGTGGGCCACACATCCTTACTACACCTCCCATCCAACCATTACCGTGCAACTATATATATATATATATATATATATATATATATATATATATATATATATATATATATATATATATATATATATGAAAAGTATCAATTTGGTCCCTGAATTATCGTGTTCGAATCAAGTTGGTCCCTGTGATACAAAACCAGGTGAGATGGGTTTCTGAACTTCTCAAACTATGCCAACTTGGTCCTTTGACTAGTCAAACCATGGTTTTGGATGGTTTTTGTTGATGTGGTAGTCCATGTAATGATTTTTAGCAATGTGGCATCACATATGGCAAAATGATGTGTATGCCACACCAGCGAAACCACCCACAGGATCATCCACCTGGACACCACATCACACCAAACAATTCATCTGGATGCCACATCAGTAAAAACCACTCGCAAAACCAGGTTTGATCGGTCAAGGGGCCAAATTGGTACGGTTTTGATAATTTGAGGATCAATCTCACCTAGCTTTGTACCACAGGGACCAATTTAGCACGAATGTGATAGTTCAAGGACCAAGTCGGCGCTTTTTCATACACACACGCACACACACACACACACATATATATATATATATAATATTCACATGTGACCAATATTCTTCGATCTAATTTAATGCAAAATCATAGGATCAGTCCATGACGACATGCGGGCATTTTTCTCTCGCTGCTACCAAATTTTTTAAAAGCGTGTCCAATTTTGTGATGTCAGCTTTATGATAAATCTTGACATGAAAAGTATACTCCTTCCATTCTTATTTAATATATTGACATAGCCTTCAAAATAAACCACTAATTATTACCAATTTAGTTATAAAGTGCAACACAATTATAATATTATAGATTTTCGTATACATATTCTAAATATGTAAAAATATTAATGGATCAAGTTTTGGAACTTTGAAACAGAAATTTGTGATGAGAGGGGAATATATAAAAGCAGCTGTCCATGTAGACATATAAAATGGCAATATATTCTCTTAGTTGTATTACTCTCTCCAGTCACAAATAAATGTTGTTTTAGACATTGGCATAGTCTTCAAAATTCACCTTTGACCAATAATAACTATCACAATCTATTTATAAAACACACTAAAACTATTATATTATAGAAGTTCTTTGAAACAAATCTACCCATATGATTTTCATGTACTCAAAATAAATAGTTCCAAAAATATTCATAGCCAAAGTTTCAAAACTTTGATTTGCACGTATTTCAAACAACATATATTTGTGACCGGAGAGAGTACTTACTATTGTCTACATATGACATAAAACATATTATATACAATACTTATCTATACAATTGTAAGCATCCAAAGCTATTTTAATCGAGCGCTTTCCATGATACACTAGAGGTAAGAGTTTTCTGGCCATTGGATTGGTTAGAAATACTCATTATCTTACTGCTAAGTTGGTAAGAGATAACTAGGCCAATGGCCTATAATTAGTTTTGTCGACGGTTGGGAGTACGGGACCCCCAGGCGCCGAGCTTACTTGTTGAATGTGAGGATCAACCGACCTCTTTCCTGCGGCCTTGGGGGCTTTCGAGAAGGCGAGCTTCAATCAAGCAACCATCAACAACAAGCACACATGATTTGGGCTGGTTCGGGCCCCTCGTGTGGAGGTAATAACCCTACGTCCAGTGGTATCTATAGGAGATATGAGGAGAATTACAGGGGGAATGAGTTTTCTACCGTAGGAAGATGAGCTTCGGTTTAAAGTGGTGCTAGCCGAAGCTCCTATGGTCTCTCTCTGTTTCCTAGCCGCTCACCTTTACATGTGCAGCAATGTGGTCTATTTATACATGGACGTAATCAGTGTTCTAGTGGAGATGACGCCCTATTGTCCAGCGGTATGGGGATAGCTCCTTTTTGTCCGTCGGTCCAGAGCCTATCTTCAACTTGCGTCATCGCCATCATTCACGTTTTACGGAAAAACGGCATGGGAACAGTGTAACAAGACGTGGGTTGGTGGCCGCAGTCCCCTGCGACTTGACACAGCTGTCGCAGACGGCGTCAGAGCATTTAATGCAGCAGAGTGAAGAGGGCCTATGCCCGGCCGGGGAAGGAGTGGCCCGGACTCGGGTCCGAGCAGGATCGGCCGTGCCCAAGCCCCGAGCAAGGACTTCCTTGCTCGGCGGAGGCCAGCGTTTTTACGCTTAGCGTGTGCTGATCCGAACGTCACTCCAGGCCCCCGTCATCTAGCCCCCGAGCTTCGAGTGGGGGACCGGCCGGTCCCCCCTCGAGGCTCTAAACTGTACTGGAAGCCTTTTGGTTCGGACGTTCAGACAGAACCCAGGCATTGCCCGATCAGCCGAGCAGGGGCTAATTGGGCAGGACTTTGGGTCAGCCGAGCTCAAGGCCACCCGAGCAGAACTTCGGTTTGGCCAAGCACAAGGCTATCCGAGCCGAACTCCGGGCTGGCTGAGCAAGGGCCACCCGAGCAAAGTTTTGGGCCGGCCGAGCAAGGACCATCCGAGCAGAGCTTCGATCTGGCCGAGCAAGGACCACCCGAGCGGTGTTTCGGGCCGGCCAAGCAAGGGCCACCCGAGCAGAATGGGGGCATTTGTGTTATTCGATGAGATTGTGGATGTCGATGTGGATGCTCATGTCAATGGTGATGCCCTTCCCCTCCCTTGAGGGAGATATTTATAGTACAAGGTAAACGCGGTCCTGGTCCTATACGGTCTAGAAAACCATCTAGATAACTCAGAATTCTTCCAAATCTACGAATATATCATAAAAATACACTAACTTGCGTCACAAGGAACATCCATATCCGGAAGGCTTCGTGCTCTGGATATAGAGGGACTCCCAAGATGGTTAGAGGCGCCGAGCTGATTGTCTCAAAGCAACCCCTTAGGCTCAAGATGACCCGCACAATGCCCCATGAGTAAAAAGGCCCACTCTCGAGCATTAAAGTCAGGAGAAATACAAGTCATTGATTCGATCTTGCCATATTCGCCTTATCCTTTTCGGGTATGCACTCAGGGGCAAGTAATGCATAGGGCCCAACCGTCAAAGTAATTTATCCAATCTCTGACAGCTAGTCCACGAGGCTCAAGTGAAAAGCCATTTGGTTGGGCCTTCTCCTTGAGCCTAAACACTCAAAGGAGGGATTGAAAATTGGTAGCGAAGCACTTCCATCTCACCCAAGCATACCATGCTCGGGAACAAGCTTAAACCACCGAACACGAGCTGAACTCACCCGACCAAGGACAGGTGGGATAAAGCTCTCTCCAATTGTTATATTGCCCATAATGTCTATTGTAACATATTGCGAAAATTTCACCACACACGTCGACCCACGATTCGCAAGCGTGCCTTTTTAGGTGAAAAAGTTGCGTCTCTTCGATTTCTCCATTTATATTATAAATAATTGCACACAATGAACACTCTTCACCTACTCTCATTCTTCCCACATTAGGAACACTTAGTGCGAGAGAACCCTCCCGAGCTTCATTTGCTTCCTTCTTCTTCCCCTATAGCCTCCGATTCGCCTCCATGGCCAAATTAGGTCCGAGCTTGATCACCGCCGAACATCTGGCCAAGCTCGAGAAGTTAGGTCACTTTGATCCAAAATCGTGGCGAGTACCTAGAATAGAGGAATACCCAAAACTGGTGGAGGATGTGGTCGTCTCCACCAAGCTCTACGCCGTGCACGGTCTCAGCACGCCAGAGATGACTTCGTTGCCGGCATGCTCGGGCATTTTGAGTGCGAACTCCTCAACCTCAGACCCAACTCTATCCTCATACTTGCCATCTTCACACACCTCTGGGAAGGTTTCCTGGGCATCATGCTCGCTATGAGTCTTTTTTGTTCACTCTACTCTCTTTTTCACACCCGGAATAACTCCGCAGTCGATTGCATTTACTTCCGGCTACGCTCCTCGTCTCCTTTTTCATACCTCATTACGACCCTGAAGGATTCTATCTCTGGATGGGCCGAACGGTGGTTTTACCTCAAGAAATCTGCAGACAGTCACCTTTGCTTCCGTTGAGAAGTCTCGATCCAGAAGAGCATCCCTAATCCTCCCATCCAGGCCGATGAGGAAAAATGGCTCAACCTGATCAACAAGCTTGCCTCTCGTGGGGTCACTAGTCAGGCAATTGCGAAAGACTTCCTGTGGAACAGGGTGTGCCTCCTTCGTAGGAGAGACCATCCCTTCTACGAGATCACCGGCTAGCAAGACCTTACCCACGAGGCCGAATCAAGTATGCTTTACCCTTTCCACGCTCCTTTCATTCTCGGGTGATGTTCTTCATTTTGCTCACATCTTTCCTAACCTTCCCAGCTCCAGCGTCAGTTGGGTGGAAGCTCGGATGATCGAGCTCTTTGGCGCTCAGAAGAATAGGAATCTTCCTCCTTAGCGCTGCGTGTGAAGAACGTCTGGGAGCGCTCCGAAGAGGTACACAATTTTAACTCCATCTTCTTTCTATGCTTAGGAAGTCTTTAACTCATGCTCGTACTTATGACCCTTACAGGAGGGGAAAGACCTAGAGCACTCTCTGACTGGCACTAGAACAAAGGGAATGGGGCCGAAAAAATAGACAAAGATGGTCCTTGCCCGAAGGTGCAGAGCTCTAGTTCCCCAAGCTGCTCCGGTAATGCGTTTGACCAGAGTCATGCCAGCCTCAGGCCCCCTCCAACAGGGCATCCGGAAGACTAACCTAGAATACGTCGACAAAGTTAAGGCGCACGAATTAAGACTTTGGACAAGAAACTTCACCACAGAGAATCCTGAGCTCATGGAGCGTCTTTCCCAGCTTATCGAAAAGTGCAAGTGGGAATTTTTGAGGAGGAGAACGCCCGACTATGAACCATGCTCGCAGCATCAATAGGGGCGGGTTCGAGCTTAGCGCTTCCCACCGTCCAAGGAGAAGAAAGGCTAAGCACCGACGACAGCGAACCCCTTGTTCGGAGGGTCCATCGTAGGACTACCGGGGCCACGGCCTCAAAATCCTCGGTTTCAGAGGAACCTAGGCAGCCCATAGAGACCATGGGAGCAAGGAAGGAAGAGCAGCTCGCCCACCCTTACTTGACCGAGGATCAAGAAGAGGTTCCTCCTTCGGCCGCAGGTATGCATATACGAGCAGCTTCTCTTCCTGCTCGACTGGCATCTCTTACCTTTGTCTCATTTTTCTTTTCTTCATAGATCACCGGGACCATCATCTTGATTTCGCTGCTATAGCAAGACAAATTATCACTTGCGCTATGCACCATGAGATCGAGCTTATTACAGATAGCATCATGGCAGAGGATGACATGGAGGACACCGAGAAACACCCCCTGCCTACTGCCAAAGCTTCGGGACCAGGAAAAGAGGAACCCCCGAGCACGGAGCATGCTCGGTACAAAGTCATGGAGCCCCTGGAGAAAACGCCTCCCTAGGGAGTCCCTACATCTGTCGCCTCCGAGGACGCCGAGCAGTCCCTAAGTATACAAGATGCTCGGAAGGAGGCCGTAGGACCTCCTGAGGTGACTCTTACTCAGAAAGAGCCCTTTGCCCACACTCCTGATGACCTTAGGCAGCCTCCAAGCATGCCTAGTGCCCGTGCTACCGCCACTGAAGTCCCGGGCGTCACCTACCAAGCCAGCCTCCTCGCCCTTCCTTGGAAGGATTCGATGGCGATAGACAATCCCGAGCACGGAGTCACGGAGGATGCTCCCTTCGCCTCGTTGCGTGAGGAGAACATCCTCGCCTAGTTCTGAAGCAACCTGCTTGCTTGGTGCTCCAAGGTAACATACTCTCAATTTCGTGTTTCTCCGTATTTCACCCTTGTTTGGGTCAGTAACCTCTACCTATGTCTCCTATAGTTGGTAGAAGACATTTGCGTTGATTTCCAGATGGGCATGGTAGCTGCCGAAGAGGTCACCAAGGCCCACGCCGAGCAAGAGGCTAGGAGTGGACTTGAAGCAGCACCTCTTGGGGGCCCAAGCTCGCTTTAAAGCTAAAGTCGGATGCCTTGAAGCCTAGGTAGGGGCAGTCACGGTGAAGAACTAGGAGATCTCTGCCGCATGGGAGCAGGAGCGTGCCTGGTTCTAGTCCTTAGAGGACAAGGTGGAAAAACTTGCCAAAGCTGCTTGGGAAGCTTCGAACAGAGCCAAGGAGGGCCAAGAAGCAGTGAGACGCCTGCAGCTGGAGGTCTAGGAAGGGTGCCAGGCACGCAAACCCAGGTTCTGAATATCCAGATGAAGCTTGACGAGCTAAAGGAAAGGCTCTTGGCGCTGAAGCAGGAGAAACTGGACTAGGATGTAGCAACCTACCCTTAATAGCTTTGTAATTTTCTTTGTAATCTGGTCAAGCACAAAATGAACTGATTTTTATGTTATAGTAGGCACTACCTATGTTTTACCTTGGTCGCTTCTTGGTTTGACGGTATCTTCCTTTACTCTACAAAAAGAAGCAAGCATAATATAGATCGCGATAAAAGTAGGTATAATGCAAAGGGAAAACCCGAGTCGAAACAAGACGATCCTTAATCCCTGCCCCCGTTGTGGATAGGTATCATGTACCTAATTTGCGAGCATGAACTTAGTCACATAAGAGTTAGCAGCAAGCTCTGCCCTTCAAGTGCCCAGCAGCCATGCCCCTCAGTTGAGAGCATGGGCGGGGGCACTCAAAGAGAAGAAAAATAGTTCGCGCTTAGGCGTATCCCCTGAGGGTCCTGGCCTATGCACCTAGGTTGTGAGCATAGACTTGAAGGTAGGGTGACTCACGGTCATGAGGCATTTAGATTGCAGGACGATCTTGCTTTAATTGAGCTAGGTTCTTGAACCAACCAATGAGGGGGGCCCGTGTGTGATGAGCATCGGCTTATTTAGGTGCATACCCTTTGGTGGCAAATATAAGGCCGAAATGTGCTTGATAGTCACAATCGTCACGTCCCATGATCTCGGTCTGGCCAGAACTAAGAGAAAACCATTTGCTCAATTGTTGCACTATCCAAACGCACCAAAATAGAGCAAAAAGGCAGATAATGCTAAAAAGAAAAACTGAAAATTAAAAAAAGAGATTACATGTAGAACTTTCAAAGTTGGTCTACATTCCATGTGTTGGCGAGCTCAAAGCTGGTCTGCATTCCATGTGTTGGCGAGCTCGCGTCCGTCTTCCATTGCTAGACATACAGCCCCGTGCGTACTGCTGAAGCAACCGTATAAGGACCCTCCGAGCGGGAGGATAGCTTGTTAGCATTCGAAAGATTTTGAATTCTTCGTAAGACCATATCGTTAACTTCCAAGGTCCTTGGTCATACCACTTTTAGCGCATGCTTGCAAAGAGCTTGCAAGTAAGATGCGGAGTGTGGCAGAGCTCGGGTGCGTGTGGCTTCCAAGAGGTTGAGGTCAAAAAGGCGTTCTTCCTCTTGGTTGTTTTCATCAACCATATTGATGGCCTCTGCACCGTAAATGAGCTAGAACGGGGTTTCCCCCATTGCTCAGCTAACTGTGGTGCACACCAACCATAAGACGAAATAGGGCTCGTCCACCCATGCCCGCCCACGACGGGTGAGATGCTCGATTGCCCTATTTTTTATGCCTCGGATTACTTGTCCATTAGCATGCTCCACAGAGCCATTGCTCTACGGATGTGCTACATAGGCGAAGCAGACCTTTGTTTCGATTTCCTTGCTATACTCCTAGAACATCCCCCTTGTGAACTGTCCCGTTGTTGATGATAAAACGGTTTAGGACCCAAACCTAGTGACCATGCTGCTACGGAAGAACTTCGTAGTGGCCTAGGCTATGATGGTCGAAACTGGCTCGGCCTCAGTCCATTTAGTGAAAGTATTGATGGCAACGATCAAATACTTGAAGCCCTTCTAGCCTTGGGGAAATGGGCCCAGGATGCTAGCCCCCATGTCGAGAATGGCCAGACCAACGGAATCGTTTGCAACGCACATACCGGTTGATGGACATTGTGGGCGTGAAATTGGCATGCTTTGCAAGTGGTCACGATGGCATGAGCATCGGCGAGGGCGGTTGGCCAATACTATCCCATCCTAAAGACCTTCTCCACCAAGGTCCAAAAGGATGAATGGGCTACGCATGTTTCTTCATGGATTTTCCTAAGCAGGTATTTGCTCTCCTCTTGAGATACGCACTTGGAGAGAACCCTGAGCGTGCCTTTGTGGTATAAGACTCCTTCGACCAGTCTATAGGGAGAGGACAGCATGAGTAGCCGAAAACACTCAGCCGACTCCTCTGTGAGGATCCTATCTGTAAAGTACCGAATAAACGGTGTCATCCAATCTAATTCATACTCAAGGAGTGCGACAATGTCGCCTAACTTGTCTGGCTCCTCCTCGATAGGTAGGAAGGTTTGTATAAGTGTTCGATGATTACCCCTATTAGTGCTGCCTCATGGGAGGATTTGAGCTTGGAGAGTCAGTCGACCAAAGCATTGTCCCCTCTAGGATGTATACTACTTCGAAGTTCTTGAAGTACTTCTCCATCTTTCCCACCTCTAGCAAGTAACAGGCCATCGATTCATCGGAACACTAGAACTTCTTGTTGATCTAGTTAACGACCAACTGTGAGTCCCTTTCACAGTTAGCCACAGCACACAAGTGATTTGCATGCCCATAGCATGGCCAGAAGTGTTAGTGATATGCCCTAGAGGTAATCATGTAATATGATCGTACCACGTTTATGTTTATGTACTCTTGGATAATATGTTATCAGTTCCATGAATAAACGTTGTTCACATTGTTCATCAAGTACGACTTGGTTGTGAGACACATTATTTATATGATTTTTATTCTAAGTGATCCCTGGTCTCATATCATTACGTGAGACAGTAATGATTTAATCAGCACATGTATTAACTGATGGTAATGTTTCACATATCATAGATATAGAGATATCAAATCAATAATGTGGACACATGTTACAGAACATGGTGTTGGATAGACCTACCCCAAGACACCACAGAGATTGTTACCTTACATGTGCCATCAATCTGTAGTTTCAAGTGGTATAACTATATGATCCTTAGACTTGAGATCGTTATTGAATCTCAGTATGCGTAGTTGTATACTTTAGAGTTATCAACCACTACACCGTAACTGGGTAGTTATAAAGATAGCTTTCGGGTATGCTATGAAACATGTTGTGGGGTATGAGTGATCAAGATGGAATTTGCCCCTCCTTGATAACAGGAGAGAAATCTCTAGACCCCTCGATGTGATTGGATTGAAAAGTGCATAGCCATGCCAATATGATTAAAAAGTTAATCATGGTTTAGAATCCATCACAAGACTGAGTGAATGGTCAAGCTATCACAAGGGTGACACGCATTTCGCCTTGAGCTTGACTAGTATCATGCAACAAATGGATCGGTATGTGAGTATATCAAGGTTCAGCCGATATGAGCGTTCTGTGTATTTGGGGGTCAATATGTCCTGCTAGGAACCGCCATTGACTTGTAGTTTGAAAAAGAGTTTCCAAGGCCATGGCCACTTGCGCATGAAACTAACGGGTCACACACTTGCCACCATGTAACTCTAGACGTCACGCCTTCTACCGACTCCTAGAAACCCTAGCCGCGCGCGTGCGGTGCTAGCACACTAGCGCACTGCTTTTCGCCCCTAGACGTGTGGATATCGTAGAGGCGCTGCTGCGGTTGCTACGACACTGATCGATGACAAGAAGGAGAAGGTCGGCGAGATCGACTACTTTCTCTATGGTAGTACGTACGACATTGTTGCGGTGGTGATCGGTGAGGAGGGGATGTTCGGCTCGATGTGAACGACTACTTCCTATACCTCGACGTGCGCGACATCGGACTCAGCTACTCCGACTCTCCTTCCGCTGCGACTACGCGTCAAAGGTAACGATCTATGATCCTTTACTTGCATGATGTCCTGGGTGTTCGCGGTAGAAATTTTAGCCTACCTATTCCCCTTCAAGAAACCCCTTGTATCCTGCGCCGTTGTTGGTCGCCATCAAGTGCAGCTGCATGACATACTGGAGACGCTCCCCTTGCGGTGATATGAGTAGGACTTCAGCCCCACACACTCGTAGGTTCGAGACCCGTCAAAGAACATTGCCCAACGACCATCGGCTGAGGGATCGGGCTTTTGGCTAGTTTGGTCGTGATTGCTCCACTCTGTGACGAAGTTTGCTAGGACTTGGGATTTGATGACCGAGCGGGCTACGAAGCAGATGTCAAACTCGGTGAGCTCCATAGCCCACTTCGCTATGCCTTTGCTTGCATCTTGGTTTCTTAAGATTTCGTCCAAGGGGAAGTTGGTGGCACCATGATCATATGGGCTTGAAAATAGTGTCGCAGCTTCTGGGATGACATAAACAAAGAATAGAGGAGTTTTTGGACTTCAGGATAGCGCTCCTTTGACCCATGGAGTACCTCACTTATATAATAGACCGGTCGCTAGCTTCCATCTGGAACCATGGCCAAGACAGCGCTGACTACTTGAGGGGTAGCAACGATATATAGGAGCAGAGGCTCTCCTTCTTTAGACGTGGTCAACAAGGGCGGGCTGGACAAATATCGCTTGAGTTCCTCAAAGGATTTGTTCGTCTCCTCTATCTAGACAAAATCGTCGTGTTTTCGGAGCGCCTTAAATAAAGACAAGCCATGCTTGCCCAAGTGAGAGATGAACCAGCTTAATGCCACCATATGCCCTATGAGGGCTTGTACCAATTTTACACTAGAGGGCGCATGCATCCTTTCAATGGTTTCAATCTTCTTTGGGTTTGCACTCACCCTTGCCGAACTGATCATGTAGCCGAGTACCTTCCCCGTTTGTACGTTGAGAACAAACTTCTCTAGGTTTAGCTTTATTCTGTGCCTTTTGAGGTTGGCAATGGTTTCCTCGAGATCTAAGACGTGGCTAGACTCGTGTGCACTTTTGATCATGATATCATCGATGTAGACCTCCAAGCTACAACCTATTTGGTCGGGAAATGTTTTCTGCATTAGGTGTTGGAAAGTTTCTCTAGCGTTCCTCAGACCAAAAGACATGCTCATATAGCTGAAGGTACGAGGTCATGAAGGCCGTTATTTCTTCGTCTTCCGAGGATAAGCTGATCTTGTGACAACCCAAGTAGGCATTCAAAAAACTCATCAACCAGGCTTCCACTGTAGCGTCGACCAACTGATCAATGCGCGGCAATAGGAAGTTGTTCTTAGGGCATGTCGCCTTTAAGCCTATGTGGTCCGGGCACATACACCACTTCCCCCTTTCTTCTGAACGATGACCGAGTTTGCCAACCATTCTGAGCGATGGATCTCATAGGTGAACCTTGGCCTTAAGGAGCTTGTCGAGCTGCTCCTCTTATTATTGCTTGCTTCACGAGGAGAATCGCCTAAGTTTTTGTCGCATCTGCTTCTTGTTAGGCTGAACCGCTAGCCTATACTCGATCACCTCCCTTAGGACACCGGGCATGTTGGATGGTTTCTAGGCAAACACATTCATATTTTCTCAGAGGAAGATGATAAGCTCGAGTTTCTATTTAGGGTTCAAGGCAGTCCCCAGGTGCACGACCTTGGTCGGATCAGAGTCAAAGAGGGGGACTGCGTTGGTCTCACCACCGGATTGGAGGGAGATCCTCTTATGAGACATCTTAGACTCTTGTTGGGCTTGCACTGAGGAAGCTGGCCGACCATGCTTAGCGCCTTCTCGACATAGTTTAGGGCAACCTTAGCGTTTCTCCTAACGGTGACCGCCCTGTCCAAGCCGGGAATCTTGAGGCATTGATAGCCGTGGTGCATCACGGCCAGAAACTTCGTCAGCACTGGCCTACCCAAATGGCATTATAAGGGGTCTCGAAGTTAACTACCTCAAAGGTGATCAACTCGGTTTAGAAATTGCTCAGACTCCCAAATGTCAAGGGCAGGTCGATCTGGCCGAGCAGTTTGATCGAGTTTCTCGGCACGATCTCGTGAAAGGGAACAACGATGTTTTTGACCTTTGACCTAGGGAAATGTATTTGGTCCAGTACCTTAGTCATGATGAGATCAAGGAAACTGCCCTCATCAATGAGCACGTGCCCCGCCGTCGTATTACTGATGGTCAGGCTTATGACCAGTGAGAGTTTCTGAGGTTTGGTAATCCCAGGGGGCAATCCTCTTTTGAAAAAGTGATTGCCTGCTTAGTCCACTTAAGTTGCTTGATTGGGCGAGATCCTTGGTCAGCATGGTATACTTCCCACACTGCTTCCTTGAGGTCTCTCCAGGATTTGTATGTGGAGCCCTCTGAAGATTACAAAAATATGGTTCTGGGGCTCTTTGAACTCCATGTTGTCATTGGCATTGGCCGGCCTTTTTCCCTTGTTCTCACCTTTTGGGGGCAGGCATAGTAGGCATCTCGCCCTTGCTCTCGTAAAACGCCTCCAATCGAGCCAACCACGTGCGGCAGTTATGCAGATCATGTCTATGGCTTTCATGGATCGGGCAGAATTTGCCGCTCTGGTATCCGTCTAGTGACCCTTCACCACGACGCCAGGGAGGGGGGACGGGGGGGAGGGGGGACGAGCTCCAGTACTCCTTCCCGCATTATGAGGTCTTGATCTCCGTTCTTGTAGTTGCTGACGTGTTGAAGGTCGTTGCTGTGTTTGCATGACAGTCTGATGCTCGTTTGATTGCTCAATTGTAGCAATGACGCTTGAGGAGGATTGCTTTTTCTTTTTCTTGATCTTCTTCTCAACCGATGAGATTTTCACCTTTTCAGAGATCTCCCGGCTGGAGCGTAAGTGTAGTGGTCAGCCATGCAGAAAAGCTCACTGGCCCATAGGTCCGGGTAGATCTTCAGGTCCTAAGTTTACCAACATCCTGACCCCGAACTTGAACGCTCGTATAACTGATTCATTCGAAACATTCGAGATTTAATTGCGTACCTTGATGAACCTTTGGAAAAAGTCACGCAGAGACTGCCCTTTGATCTGGATTCCATGCTCGAGATCTCTTTCTCTACCTAGCCGAGCATAACAGCTCTGGAAGTTTGACCTAAGCACTTCACTGAGCGGCTTTTAGGAATGGATGAATCCCTCCCTCTGATTGAAGAGCCAAGTTTGGGCTGCCCCGTCGAGCACGGTGGGCTGGTAATTAGCCATTATGCTCTCGCTCCCCAGGCTGCCAGGATTGCGGTCATATAGATTGAGAGGAAATCGTTGGGTTTTGGGTCCCATTGATCCTTTCGATGTTTCGAGCTTGAACTTGGTCAACCAAACGATGTCGCGAAAAGCGGGGAATAAGTCCGGCATCCGTAAGTCGCGGAACCGCAATGTTCGGATCGATCATGGTGATCCCGACCATCACGAGGTCGTTGGTCGTACGGTTGAGGACCAAGGCGAGAGAATACTTCCTAGTCGCAGTGCGGGGCGGGCACGGTGGTGAAACTACATTCCCGGTGGCTACGGCCCCCGAAGCTTTCTTCTTCGTGTCTTCCTGCTCAGCTGTGGTGCCGATGACGATGGTTGCGGCTGTCCCAGGTAACGCTTTGGGACTCGCTGCTGTAAGAGCCAGACAGCCCCCTTGAGGGCTCTCCCGAGAGCATCCTTTAGGTCCCCTTTGCTCGAGCAGTGTCGGTGGAGCCAGGTTAGAGGGTAGCCTCTCAAGATCTTCCACGACGGTGATGCCCATAGCTCCCTGGTTTTCTTACCCGGGTTCGTTTGCAAGCTCGCTTACGACCGCTGCTAGTGCCCGTAGCCTTTCTTGCCCGGAGGAAACCGAAGCCGAAGGGCGTCATTTCTCGGATTGGGCCTCTGATGCCTTGATTGGCGAAGACAAAGGTGTTTGGACATCGTTGCGAGGCCTACCTCTGGCGCACTGCCAGATGTTTGATAGGCTCCTTTCCAGAGAGGACTCAAGGCGAGCACGGGCAGCATCGCGGGCACGCTGCATGGCTGCTTCAGAAGTTTCTCCTTCGAGCTAGCAATTGCCCTGGCTTGATATGTTAACGTACCTGCCAGCAGAGGGGTATGATGGGGTCATCATTAAGCTTCTGCACGACGCGACTCCGTCTTCGAGCTCTATGTGATCCGGAATATCCGGCCTAGCATAGATTTCGTCATCATCCCCATCGAACATGGAGGAACTTTGCTCCGGCAAGGCTCAAAACGGAATCGGCTTAGGGACATACTTCGAGTCTGCTCCATCGTGATGGTCTTAATTTTGGTCAATGGGAGCACGGTGAGCAGGCTAACGCTCTATGTCCGACATCTCCGGGATTCCTTCGACAGAGGATTTGTCGGTGCCCACGGACGGCACCAACAGTCGACGATTGGAAAACAGATTCCCCGCCGAGCTTACTTGTCGATTTAGGGACCAAACAACCCCTTCCTATCAAAGGGTTTTCGTAGACTTACGGATTCGCCGAGACGAAGGACAGATCAAATATAGAGATTTATCCTGGTTTGAGCCTCTCGAAAAGAGATAATAACCATACTCCAGTCGCACGAGGGCATTTGTATTATTGTGATGAGATTGTGGATGTTGATGTGGATGCTCATGTCAATGCCGATGCCATTGCCCGCTCTTGGGTTAAACGCGGTCCTGGTTCTATACGGTATAGGAAACCATTTAGATAACTCAGAATCCTACTAAATCTACAGATATATCCTAAAAATACGCTAACTTACATCCCACGAAACACCCATATCCAAAAAGCTTCGTTCTCTGGATATAGAAGGACTCTGAAGGTAGTTAGGGCCAGGCTAATTGCCTGAAAGCAGCCCCTCAGGCTCAAGATGACCCGCATAATGGCCTATGAGTAAAGAGACCCACTCCCGAGCATCAAAGCCGGGCTACAGATACGAGTCATTGATCCGGGCTTGCCATATTTGCCTTATCCTTCTCAGGTATGCACTCCAGAGGCAAGTCGTGCATAGGGCCTAGCCGTCAGAGTATTTTATCCAATTGCCGACACAATCTTTAGCTAACACATTAATCACCCCCTACCCTCAAACTTAGCATGGCTAGACACATGATCACATGAGTCATGACATGCCTGGTTTCTTTCTTTCTCTCTCTCTTGGAGCTGGGGCAGTTGGTATAAGTCGTATTAAATATAGAGATAAGCATGTGATACAACGTACGCATATTTTTTAAGAGTTACAACACGGATGCGCACTATTCACACACCACGCAAGCTACAACACCACTGACGCATGCATGCGTGTCCGATGAACACACTGAACTAGATCAAAAACCCAAAGTCTCGTTACGCAGACACGTGTAGTTCCACGGAACGCGTATACATGCATCCTAGGATCTAATCCTAGAGTGTACCAGCCCCATTGAACGCACATATGTGCACCCGCAGGATTTAATTCGGGAATGTACTCAGACCCAAAGATTAAATCCCGGAATATTCGTGACACCCAGCATCGGGCAAGCTCGAACGCTAGTGGGCATGCTGCGCACTGTAGTTGTTGCCACTTCAGTCCACCAGTGTACGCATATATATAGATTTTGGTGGTCTTTTATTAGATAATTCTTGAACATGTTGGAAAAAAACATATGATGTGAGAAGCTAGAACTGAAAATGGCTACAATAGGACAATATCAAAGAAGCGATCGAACAACACCCATAATTTCTTTTGGCACAGTGTGCTGGCCTAGCAGACCTAGAAAATACAATATCAAGGTTAGATTTGTAATTGTGCCTCAGATGATAAACAAAAGCAAAAAAAATGTTCATGGGCACTGAACCTTGATTATTACCGGCTACAAATGACATGGATGTCATGCACTTTTATTCTCATTGCATGCAGATCTATGGAGGCAAAGGCCTAACATAATTGTATGAATTCACTCACCATATGTTGCTGCAATGACATGTCGCAAAGGGAACATGTTCAGGTCCAACAATACAATAGTTGAAATTGATGAAGGTCAAGAAGATCACAAACCGAAGAGAAAATATCATGTGAAGTTTGAGGATCTGAGCTTTCAAACCAACAATAATAATTAATTAAGAGGCTTGAAAATCGCACAATATAATCTACAATGTAAAAAGGGTTAATTACTTAATAAAATACAGGCCATGAAGCATAGTCAGATAATAACTTATTAGTGCTGACCATACAAGCTGACAAATAAAATTCTTTCTTGGGTAATCTTGAAATCATTCCAAACTAAAGCAAACATTCTTCTGTTTACATACAGTTTCACTCAATTTTCCTCCACCAAATATACTTATTACCTATCACTCGTCAAAATTCTTAAAAAAAAATTGAAATGGTTGATTAGAAAAAGCACCTGGTTAACCAGATCATTGACGCAGGTTTGGAACTTGTTCCTGAACCACATCATCTCCAGGTAATCCTTGCTCATGAACGTCTGCTCCGATGCGAGGTTGGCGCCACCGCCGACGGCGACGGAGTAGCAGAATGGGTGCAGCTTCTGGCATCGCTCGAACGCCTTGGCGTGGACGGCCACGACGACCAGGTGCTTCAGCAGCGGCACCGTCTTCTCGCCTAGGCGGAAGCTCTCTAGGAAGACGTGGCGGCCTTACCCGGTGGTGGCACGACGTGGCTCGAGGACGGCAGATCCATTGGCCGCGGTGGTCGGGAACGATGGATCCGGCAGCAGTGCGGCTCGAGGACGGCGGATTCGGTGGCGGCGGTGGCCAGGGACGATGGATCCGGCAGCAGTGCGGCTTGAGGACGGCGGATCCGGTGGTGGCGGTGGGTGGGGATGACGGATTCGGCGGCGGCGCGGGTCGGGCATGATGGAGCTGACGGTGGGGCGGCTCCGGTGAGGATGGAAGAGGAGGATGAGGGGCGGCGCCGAGAGAGAGGGAGGAAGAGACGGCGATAGGAACCCTAGCGGCTGGGCAAAGCAGAGGAAAGGAATGGGGCGAGCGGGAGGAGGGCTGTGCGAGCGAGCCCAAGTGAGGGGAGGATGGGAGGGCACGCTAGGGTTGGGGCTGGGCGGGAGGATGGCAGGCTGAGAACGAAAAAGCCAAGGGGTGTAAATGGAAAAACGATGCAGTGAGGGCCGTTCGATCGGTTGATCGAACGGCTATCGAGATCGGAGGGCACGGCTATAAAATAAAAAAGGCGGAGGGGTTTTTTGCATTGGCAAACCGATTTGCACGGTAGGTAGCGAGCCGACGGACGGATCGAGCCGGATGGGCAGATCGGACGGACGGATCGAGCCGGATGGGCAGATCGGACGGCCGACGATTTTCGGGCGACGTGGACATACCCAGATCGCAGCTTTGGTTACACCTATAGGTAATAATAATACGTGACGTAGCAAATCGACAATCAATGTAGCAACTGGTTACTATAGCACAGTGGCATCGTGCCGAATCAAGGAGACTGCATCACGCGATCAAGGCCGTTGATGGCGGCTGGCAAGCAGAGAAGTTGAGGGAGAGTGGGAAGAGAAGGTGAGCGTGAGAAAATACCTGGGCACCCTTTTTTTTTTTGGCTGGGTGCCTCCATGAATGGATGGGAGATGGTTTCTTGTGAACTACCGGGTCTAGCTTAATGGATGGTTTTGATTTAAGATATCTTAACATGTGATATGGTAAAAAAAAGGTTTATGGTACTTATATTTGGTATAAAATGCTGAATTTTGAATTTGGTGTTTGAATACGGAAATTAGCACATTCGGCATTTGACCTTGTAATTGGATTCTAAAACAGATCGAGCAAGCACCCGGCTCTGGCTAGCCAAGTCTACTTCGACCCAGACAGAGGACCGATCAAGCAAGCACTGTACTGAATTAAATCGATGCTGTGACGGAAGACGGGAAGAGTAATTTCATCCAGGGTACCTTGAGTACCTCACATCACATCAGTCTATTTGCTCATATCCAACACCTACGAAGGGGTGGTACTTATAGTATTTTTTTTGCCATCCTCTTCTCTGTCCCGCTCTCCACCTCGGCGACACCGCCAAGCCACGCCACATCACCTTATCGGCGGCTGGTCTGCACGCTTGCGTGCCCCCAACCTGGCGCTCCTCTCGTCGGTTCAACCTCCTGCATGGAAAAGCTTATTATCTGTCTTTGTACGGCAAAGACAGAAATATAGTGTTTTATGATAGAAACGGTAGAGTACTGTAACGAAAATACTGTACCACCATAAACAGTACAAACAAGATCGTTTAAGTTACTATTCATTACTGTAGATACAGTGATCTATGAGATAAACTGTAGAGCCTGCAGCTCTCTGCCGTTGCATTAGTCAAAAACGGCAGAGGATATGCTTCTCTTGCATGGTGGCCTGCACGTTGCATGCCTGCCTAGCCTAGCCTAGCCAAGTTTGTGCCCCCACCGCCGCCCTACCTGCTGCCGCATGACCCGCGTGCCTGCTTGTGTGCTCGCAGAACAGTGACGTCATAGAGGCTGGTGGAGTGGCAGCGGTTGGTGGTCGTGCGGTGGCTGGTGAAGGGGTGGCAGCTGGTGACGGTTCCATGGCCAGTGATGAAGACAAGGCTGGTGGCGGTGCGATGGCGCGGTGGCCAGTGCAGCGGAGAGATAGAGGAGAGAGAAAAAATCGGCGCACTCAAATAGAGGAGAGAGAGAAGAATTAAATTCTAAATACCCAAAGTTCTCACTTGGTACCTTGAGATAGGTGATACCTCTTGAAGGACCTTTAGAAACCTTGTGACTGAATAATTGCCGCACGTGCGGGTGTCGCGAGGAATCAAACTCGTTTTGCCCGGGTGAAGAGCTTAGTATTCGACACGAATTTGCTAATTTCGGCCTAATACGATTAGGTTTTTGGGTAATATTTCTTGTATTTTTTGTACTTTATAAAAAAAAAAGACACCTCGAATTATAACGCGCGTCCGAGCTCTGAGCTCTTCCCACGTAGTTGCACGTCCCTGTCTCCTCGTGCCCGCTTGCCTTTCTTGCCCCAGCTGCAGCTCCCTCGTCGCGGCCTCCGAGAGTTCTATATATACACGCGCGCCGCGCCGGGACAAGGCGACCTTACCTCACACGTCGCCACGCCGCGCGTACACACGAGACCAAGAACCGTGTGCTCGATCCTAGGAGTAGCTAGCCGCGGCGATGGCAGTGCAGGGGGAGGAGGGGCAGAAGGAGAAGGCGGCGGCGGCGGCGGGGAGGAGGCCGGGGCAGGGGCACCCGCTGCTGCGCGGGTGGCTGCGGGAGAAGTACACGCACGGGATGCACCCCGCGCAGATGGAGGCGCTGCGGGCCATGTGCGGCGCGCTCATCCCCTCCCTGGCGGCGGAGGACGGCCCCCACGGCGCCGGTGCCGGCGGCCGCGGCGACCCGCCCGGCGGCAAGGACCTCGAGCGCTTCTACCTCGCATCCGCCGCCGACTCCCCCATCCCCGACGAGGTGACCCGCCGATCAAACCGCTCTCTCCTTCTCCGTTAGGCATCACGTGCTACTTCTCTTGCTTTGAATCAGTATCATCATAGTAGCTTAATTTGCTTGGCTTTAATCGCTTCGTTCGTCTCCAGTGTCTGCTTAATCAACCACTAGATCGATTAATTGATCCGGGTGTTTCGATGATTAGTTTGGTGAGACAGACCCGCTTGATGTCTTGACTCTTGTGTTCCTTCGTCTCTGCCGCTTTCAGCCCAACAGTAAGTACGCGCGAATAAATTCTCCGTACAAGTCCCTCGCCGCGAGCCCGCGACACGACCTACCATCTGGTCTCACGGACTGACGACTGTTCATCCTCGCCTTCATGGCGGAGTAGCTCGTCAGCTCAGCAACAAAAAAAAAATCACTTTTTTTTTACCTCTAAGTAACATCACAATTGTTTTAAAAATCTGTGTAATTTTCTTAGTGTTTGATGCGGAACATAGCAATTTTTACTGTGGTTAATTGTTTCTTTGATTTGAGGAAAAAAAATAGGTGGCGGAGCTGATGGTGACGCGGTGCATATGGGAGGCGGTGGCGCTGGCGTGGGTGGTGCTGTGGGTGCTGAGCACGAGGGTGGGCACGCTGCTTCTGTGCGGCCGGCTGAGCATCGCCGGCGAATTCCCCTTCCTCCGCCGCTTCGCCGACATGCCGGCGGAGCGGCGGGAGGCGGCGCTGCAGCGGTGGAACAGCGTGCGGTGGCTCTTCCCGCTCAGGATCGCCTTCGCCATCGTCAAGATCCTCTGCCACTACGTCTTCTACTCCATGGTACACTCAAGTTTCGTCTATTCCATTCGGATTACACGCTAATCTTGCATCTGCCCTCGGTTAGGATGCTATTTAAAATTTATATAATTACATCTTATCTACTTATTTACTTATTTCCTAAATTTTAAGAGTTTTTGAGATAGTCTCAAAAGTTGGATTCAGTTCAATTCACTGGTTTTTTTAGAGCTTTGATACGTGCCTCCGAGGAAGAAAAAGACTAAAAAAAACCGAAACGTTTGTATCTTGAAAACAATAAGTAGATATAGGTCAGCCTTAAAGAACACCCCTTATATTTGTACTAGCATTAATCTCGCATCTGTTCTCGCTTAGATTTGTGTTCATCTTGCATCGGTGGGCCTGACATACTGACATGCCATGCTGGTCACAGTAAATTGGCAATTCCTACCTATGCCATGTCCTCCTGGTCCCTTTTGGCAACATGAGGCTTCAAAGGATCAAACATGACACCTGACCAGTTCTTTTTAAAAGAAACAAACAAGCTAAATACTACATGAGATGGGGTTTTGGTATCTTGCTGTGATCTAAAGTTGCTATTGTCTGCATAACTGTGGCAAACCTGCTCTTTTGCTTATTATCAGTGGCAAACCGGCGACTAGGAAGCCAAGGAACATTAGGGCATGTGTAATGGTGACCCTATTTCTGATCCTATTACTATAAAAATAAGGTTATGAATACTAAAAAATAGGATCTAAAATATAAGAGAGAGATATAAAATAGGATTAGAATTAGGCTAAAGTTGTGTTAGAAAATAAAATAGAACTAGGATGGGATAGGTCCAGAATAGAGCCAGCGTTGCATATGCCCTTAGATTTCACTGGTGAGACTGCAAGTAGTAAGGGCATCTTCAGCAATCCGCTCCATTTCCCTTTTGCCCCATCACTATTTACGTGCTACCTCATAAATAGGTCTGCTCCATCCCTATTCACCACACCAACAATAGCCCCATCACTATTCCTACTCTATACTTTCACTATTCACTGCCCTATTATCCTATTCCTCGTCCCATCATTATTTGTTACAGTGATGAGGCAATGGGAAATAGGACAATCTTGTTGAAGATACCCTAATGGGATGAGAGTACTTGCACTAGTGTGTCCATTCAAGCTGGTGCTAAATTGCCACACTTACTACATATTCAGAGGTTAGATGCTTGGAATTAATAGGACAGCTCGGTGGGAGGGACCTGAGTCTCCAGAGTGCCCTGACTTCTCAAGTGGCCAGAATTCACAGCACTGTCCTGCAACTGCAAGCCTAGATGCACAATCCGTTTGATTTGCTACTAGTTAGTGGAAACTAAATCCAGTACCACACTAGTTCCATGCTTCTAGCTGGGAGTGTCCCAGTTGCGTTCATCTCCACACAATCCCCGGGTTTTTGCCAAAGAAAAGCTATTCTGTTGCCTGAAACTAAGGAGAGTATCTTGTGTAGAAAATGGCTGGACAGACTCTTCTCATAACTGATTAAACATTTGTAACTTTGTCACTCTTTTGGTGGTTAGAACATCGCAAATCCAGTCACTATCTGGTAGCTAGATATTGTGGAAGACAGTTTCTTGAGCATGACATGGTTTTCTTGTCGATTGTCTGCATTAAAGTTTGTCAAATATTGAAATGCTGTATCAGTTTTTTTTGTGTATGGAGACTGAATTCATTGTGAAAACTGAAATATCTCTGCTTTTCTGAGAGCAACTTGGCTCCGGGACCAATAAATTAAGCACAGTCACAATGAAAATTCAGGCCTTGACTTGTTAGGGGCAGTACTGCTGACCCAGCCTGTGAAAAGTGACCGCCAGAATGAATACTTAGTGGTGCTGCAGCGAGTAACAGCCTCAACATAAATGACACACTGATGTGATCCTATAACTTTTGTGTTTTAGAAGAAAAGATATGATGCAATTGTCAACACCACCATCAGTAAGCATACCCCAATCCATTGATAATCCTCTTGTCTTCTACAGTTCAACTGTCCTACTGTCCTAACTCCTAACCTCAATTTGTTCTCCTTCAATGGCAAGCAATTTGGTGTTTCTATCCATGTGCAATAAAGATCAGAGAATGAGCAACAGCTCTCTCAGTTCTTTATGTGAGCCTTAATGGAGGTGCAAGCAATGCGATTTTTGTCAGATTTTTTTTGTTTCTCTTTCACTTAAAGAAGCATATACAACAATACAAACTCTGAATGGTCACTTCACTTCTCAACACGGAAAGTAGCAAATCCTGAATTAGATAGAAATCCTTAAATACCAATCTTTACGGTAGCAAATCTTGAACCATTCCAATTAAACCTGTATCATATATTCAGGGCGAAGAAAAAAAAAGTTTTTTTAACCTTTTTTTTCATGTCCAGGTGAACGAGAACTCGGAGAATCCGTACTGGAAAGCAATAGGATACAGCGTGGAAGAGCGGGGGAAAGATCGAGCTGAAGCGGCGCCGTCGCCGTCGCGGCCACTGGACAATGGCGTCGTGGAGACCAGGGCGCTGAACGATACCACCCTGCTCATGTCACTCGCGGACAAGGGCCTCGCCGTGAAGCCAGGCGCGTCGAACGCTTACCACACGGTGCAATGCGATGCCGTCGTCGTCGGGTCCGGGTGCGGCGGAGGTGTGGCTGCCGCGGTGCTCGCGTCCGCGGGGTACAAGGTCGTCGTCGTTGAGAAGGGCGACTATTACACCGCCGAGGACTACACCTCCATCGAGGGTCCGTCCATGGAGCGCCTCTTCGAGAGGGGCGGCATCTTCTGCACGTCCAACGTGACATCGATGATATTCACCGGCACGACGGTCGGCGGCGGCTCGGCGGTGAACTGGTCGGCCTGCATCCGCACGCCGGAGGGGGTCATGCAGGAGTGGGCTCGCGAGCACGGGCTGCCCGTGTTCGCAAACCCGGGGTACGTGCAGGCCATGGACGCGGTGTGCGCCCGGCTCGCGGTGACCGACGGGTGCCGGGAAGAAGGGTTCCAGAACAAGGTGGTGCGCCGCGGGTGCGAGGCCCTCGGGCTGCGCGCCGACGCCGTGCCGCGCAACTCGTCGGAGGGCCACTTCTGCGGGAGCTGCAACTTCGGTTGCCCCACCGGTGACAAGCGCGGCACCGACACGACGTGGCTCGTCGACGCCGTTGCTCGCGGCGCAGTCATCCTGACCGGGTGCAAGGCCGAACATTTCATACTCGAGAGCAACACGGGGAACCGCGGCGAGCATGGCCGGAGCAAGAAGTGCGTTGGCCTGGTGGCGACGTGCATGAGCAATGGCATAACGAAGAAGCTGCGCATCGAGGCGAAGGTGTCCATCTCGGCGTGCGGGGCGCTCATGACGCCGCCGCTGCTGCGCAAGAGCGGGCTCAAGAACCGGCACATCGGCCGGAACCTGCACCTCCACCCGGTGTCCATGGCGTGGGGCTACTTCCCGGAGAACAAGCAGGAGCCGCCGCTCACTGGCAAGTGCTACGAGGGCGGGATCATCACGAGCATGCACCGCGTCACGGAGCGCACCATCATCGAGACGCCGGCGCTGGCTCCGGGCGCCTTCGCCGCCATGGTCCCGTGGGTGTCGGGCCGGGACATGAAGGAGCGGATGCGCCGGTACCCGCGCACCGCGCACGCGTTCGCGCTGGTGCGCGACCGCGGCGCGGGGTTTGTCGACGGCGAGGGCCGCGTGCGCTTCACCCCGAGCAGGGACGACAAGCAGGAGCTCCGCAACGGCCTGCGGCGCGCGCTGCGCATCCTGGTGGCCGCCGGCGCGGCCGAGGTGGGCACGCACCGCAGCGACGGGCTCCGGCTGCGGTGCAAGGGCGTGCGCGACGAGGACCTGGAGGCGTTCCTGGACGAGGTGAGCATCGAGAGGGGCCCCTTGCACTCGACGAGGGACAGGTGGGCGCTGTTCTGCTCGGCGCACCAGATGGGCAGCTGCCGGATGGGCGCCACCCCCAAGGATGGCGCCGTGGACGGCGGCGGCGAGAGCTGGGAGGCCGAGGGGCTGTACGTGTGCGACGGCAGCCTGCTGCCCACGGCCGTCGGCGTTAACCCCATGATCACCATACAGTCCACCTCGTACTGCCTCGCCAAGGACGTCGCCGAGTCCTTGGCCGCGCACGGCAAGAAACACAAGCGCTAGCCATGACCGCGCACGCGCGCGCAAAAGACATCGACGAGTTGCAACGCAAATGTGTGTCAGTTGATCATGTGTACTGATCTCCATTGTGCAGATGCTCAGTGATACATCCACACACTCGATTCTTATCAACACGCCAAGTTGTTCATCGTTCTTCGCTTCTATAGCAACCATATTTTTTTAAGTTAATTGCAAACATGCCATTTTGACAGTAAAATAAGCACAATATCCCTTCTACCCCTTATATATTCGTCCTCCCCTTCTTCCTCCTTCCCTCCTCTCTCTTCTTCTCTCCCCGGCTAATTCCGACAGTGGCACCGAGCTCCCCACAACGGTGCTAACACCGACCTCCTGCGGCCCCAGAGCTCCCACGACCCCTTGCTCCGGTGGTGCCGCTGCCCTTGCTTGACTCGAGCTCTAGTCGCCCCCTACTCCAATGGCACCACTCCTATCTCCCACAGCGGTGCGGCCAGCCCGAGGTGGCGCTCCCGTGCGGTGGCTACGGGAGGAGAAGGAGGCCGAGGACGACGGTGGCATGGCCTGCCTAGGGTTGCGCTCTCGAGTGATGGCTGCAGCGCTCCTGTGTAGCGGCATGGCTAGCATAGGAGGAGGCTAGGGTTGACCAGAGACTCTGTACAGAGGAGGAGGCCAGGGTTGACCGGAGTTGGAGGAGGAGCCGGACGAGAGAGGGAGGAGGATGGGTGCTGTATTTCTACAACAACCGGCAAGTCTCCGAGCACCACGGAAAAAAGTCTTCGTGTCACTTATGGTTTGTCTTTTATGCTCTTATATTTATTGCCCTCATAGCATTTATTTTGTGATTAATTGTTTATCTTGATTGCCTTGTTGTATTTGATTCACCACACTCTAGGATTGTTATCATTGACATATTATCTGTGTTCAAAGAATTTATCTTTAACTTTCGTATTTGTTTATGCTTTGTATACAAATGTAAAATTGATTAAAAAGTAAAATTTTGAGAAGCACAATTCACCCCCCTCCTAGGCATCCGGTTCCTTATAACAAGCCTTAGCAAACCAGGAAGCCCTTTGGAAACTAGAGGCAACACATGTTTAGCTCCTACGGCTGCCCACCGGTGGAGGTTTTTCCTAGAGATGTGTCACATGTGTGTAAGCCACCTATAAGGTGGCTAGCTCTTAACGGATTTTGAGCCAGCATATATGATACAAATAGCATTAGAGCAACAATTCATAGCGGCATAAAACATGGGTCGCGTACTGAGGGAGATTTTTTTGGGCTTTCCGCTGCTGAGGACAAGAACCTATTAAGGGGAGAGCTTGCAACAGCCCGCTCTTTAGTTCCATATTGTCAATCAGCCTAGCTTGCATTCAGAGTTAATCCTTTTGGACGAAGCGAGGACAAAAGCGCAACATATGTGCTACATATATATGGGCCACCGCCCGTCCCTAAGGTAGACTAACCGTAATAAAAATTTAGAGTACTGTGTTTGGTTGGAGGGAAGAAGAACTAGGCAATAAGAAGTATGGAGTTAGCGAAGTAAGTTTCATTGTTTGATTGAAGGGAAGCATGAGGCGAAAAGGAGAATTATCGCTTAAACCAAGAAAAATTACTTTCCTGGAAGGACCCTTAGCATGTACAATGGTCCACGTTAGCTATTTATAAGCAGTCTCTAAGGGTTACCATATAGGACATGTGATGATGTGGAGAAGAGAGAGCATGTATAGATATTTGAGCCGTCTCCAATGCAAGAGTCGACTCAACACGAGAATTAAAAACTTTATATGTGAGAAAACTATCTATTAAAGCGTGCAACCATCTCTACCATTATATATGTTGTCTCTAGCGCTGTCTGTAAGTGACATGACAATAGTTAGAGATAGCTGCTGTCTCAACCATTGTACATGCTCTTGTAAAATTCTATGTACGCCCCCATTCCCCAGTGCCCTTCCCATAGGATGTTACAGTCTACCTCATGGCCACTAGCATGCATGGCAGCTATATGGATTCATTGGCCAGTATTTGACTAATAGGAAATGCATATTGGGGAGGTTTTATATGGGTATGTTGTGATTTGATCTAGCGGCATATCCCGTATATATAACCTTTTATTTTCTTAAGATTACTAAGGTAATTAGCTGTTCCCAAATTGTCGAAAAATATCTTAAGTTAGCGCCTAGCTGGATTATGTAGACATATACTGACATTTAACTAAGTATGTATTTATTTTGGTAGCTGTGCGTCACATCTAGATACACAGAATGGATGTCTAGTATGATAGCAATGCATATGAATTATTGCACCCATGAGCAAGTCCAGCAGAGCCCTATATTTCCCCCAACTTTATTACTGTAGCAAAATTGGATGTAGGGTGACCTTTAGGTTGGGTTTTGATATAAGAGGTGAATAGTGATAGGATGGAGATATAAGAAATGAGATAGGAATTGTTGTTGGATAAGATTGAGAATCAGAGAGATAAATAGTGATATGGAGGGGCTATAATAGTCATAGGATTGATAAATAGTGAAAGGATCAATATGTCGCCTAGAGAGGGTGAATAGGCGAAATTAAAAATTCAGAGTTAAAACTGCAGAAGTCTTTTTACGAATACCGGACAGTCCGATGGCAGATGGTCGGATAGTCCGAAAGGTATCGGACAGTCCGATGGTTAGGTATCGGACAGTCCGAAGGTGAGTTTTACCTTTCCTATAATAAATCTCAATGAAAGCACACGAAAGACACTATGAATTAAACGATCTACACCAAACCCTAAAGCGCAAGTAGATCGAACACAATAATTAATTAGGGTTTGCAAAGACACAAGAGAGGAAGGGAGACGAACAAATTTTTCCCGAAGTTCGGATTCTTGAGGGAATCCTACGTCTCCGTTGAGGTAGGCTCGGTCACACTTGAGCCCGGGTCACTCTTGACCCTAATACTCTCCAAGGTCCGCACAAAGCTTTCTTGGAATCCACTAGTTGACTCCTTTCTATGAGGAGGCGGAGTCCGGCCTTCACAATCCTTCCCTCGACCACCACAATCCTTGGTGGCTCAAAGGCAACTTCTAGACCGTCTAGGAGCCCTCAAACTCCAAGAGAATAGAGTGGCAAAATACGGGTGAAGATGACCAAGTTCTCAAGGATGAACTCTAGAACACCGGTGCACTTGCATCTTCTTCCTCTCAACCCTCCCACTTGATTTGATCAAGGGATTGGAAGGGGGGAGTTGGAGGTGAGCTTGTGCTTGAGAGAGAGAGAGAAGGAGAGGGTTTGAGTTTTGAATGTGTAGGAGTAAATGCGGCCCACCCTCTGTCCAGAGGAGGTGAGGGGTATAAATACGAAGCCCTCAAAATCTGACCGTTAGGGTCAATTCTGTGTAATATCGGACAGTCCGATAGTAAAAGTTCGGACAGTCCGATAGAAACAATCAGCATGAACCAGAAAGACCCAAGTCTGTGAAAATCAGACAGTCCAAGGATAATTGTTTGAGGAGTATCGGACAGTCCGATAGAATTAAGCACCATGAATCAGAGGGTTCCATGGTTGTAATAATCATACAGTCTGGGGGTATCTGTCCGAGGGGTATCAGACAATCCGATAGACAACTGTCAGATAGTCTGATATAATTAAGTGCTGCCAGACAGAGAAACCCAGAAGTCAAAAATTCGGACAATGTCCGAGGGGGTATCGGACAGTCCGATAGAAAATGGTCGGACAGTCCGATACCTAAATAGGTGAATCAAATTGAAATGAGATGTTGTGTTGATGTGTGTTGACCTACGTGCTAGATTTCATCATTTGAGCACTTTTTCTTCTAAACAACCCCATTTTGTCTCTCCCCCTTAATAGTATGGTCGTCCTTAGAACTCAAGAAATTATAAAAATTTACAATCTAGATAGTCATGATCATTTCTCCATTTAGGTCTTCGGAGCATCATCACTCTTTGTCCTCGTTTTATTTTGGATTTAGGGCTGAGAGATTTCTCGAACAAACACATTAGTCCATACACACATTGTCATTAATCACTAAAATTGATTAAGTGACTGGATGCACTTTCAAATAGAATGGAAAAAAATAGGGTGACGGTACTTTATTTTACTAGTCCATCCTACATACAACAGGGGGGTTGTATTTACATATCTCCATACTTCGGAAGCGACCCATATTTTCACGCAAACCAACCGCCTCATAATTTTCTCCTACTCCCTTTTTTTAGACTACGAACTCCCTATTTCTCGAATTAAATTTTGGTGAATAAAGTCAAGTTCATAAAAAATTATCGTTAGCTGTTATAAAGACGGAGGGAAACATGTTCCGTCCAATCAAGTTTGGCATGTAATCACCGTGCTATAAAGCTAAAATATTGCTAAAAAAATGTTTAAAAAATTGTTGATATACTTATAAACTTACTCTATCTACCTATGAAATTTGAGGTTCATATTCATTCTATTAGAGGTAATAAAAAAGAGAAAATCTTATAAATGTTGAGATTTTAAATTAGATAGCTAGCAGCGTATGTGTTCCGCGCGCGGGGCTAGATTTGTGTCATAAAAGACCTTTTATAGATGTTATAAGCTCTAATATAGTTTATATCCGATAAAAAGGACAAATTTATATAATGTGTAACCATATAGATCATGGTAAGCTCTAATCTAAGTCTAGTCTAGATCTCTACCTTCTATCCGACATTACCGTTGTAGCTATCTCAATCTCTACTTTCTCATTGGTCTCCACATCATCTTTATTGGTGGTGACGTCGACTAATTGTGCTAGTCACAACTCTAGCGATTGCTCCTTCTCCTTTAGTTCACATACGTAGTGCCTCCGTTAGCTCATATTTTAATTATAATATATATATATATATATATATATGGACTCCTTTTTATTATTTCTTATTTTAATTTCATATGTTTTATATATTTTTAATTTTAGTTGATATGGGCTCCTTTGTAGTGCATGCTGTAGTTGATATGAACTTTTTTATCTTGTAATTGATATAGACTTTTTATTGTTAATTTTTTATTACAAAATTTAGTTATTTTTTTTATTGTTGTTGATATGGACTTGCGCCAAAAGAACACATTATCAGTGTCAGATCCAAACTGTCATTAGTTCAGGTTTTTGAACTGGCATAATACAGTAGGCACTAATGTGCCTGGTCATCTGTGTCAGTTTGGAATTGGCACAGGCTGATGTGCCTGGAGATCGATCAATCAAATAGATTATATAGATGTGTACGAGGAAAAACTTGCCCCCGAAACGTTATGGAAGATGAAACATTATATGTGTTGATTGTAATTACCAACTGTCACATATAACTACGAAACGACGCAGTTCTTCAGTTGACACGCGATAAAAGCTTAATATGTGCTGGTTCTAATTTCCATCGGCCACATATATACAGATTATATGTTTCGGTTGTTATACAAACCAGCACAGTCAGAACTGGAACATATAATATGTAATCTGTGCTGGTTAGTAATTAGCACCAACCAGGGTTCTCAAAACCGCCAAACACCAATAAAAACCGGTGGTTTCTCGCCAAACCGCTGGGTGGCGGTTTGAAAACCGCCGGTTTTTACCTAGCCAGATTTGAAATTTGCATTTGACAATTTGAAAAAATTCAAAAAATCTTATAAAAAACTAGAAGTTTTTTAGAACATTTTGTACAAAGAAAAATTTTAAATTGATATTATTATCATAGTATTTTTTACAAAGAAAGTTGTGAAAAAAGTGAAAAACCGTTTTTTGACTCAGATGGACTGGTTTCTAGAAGGTCTGGCTTATACACTTGCTAACTAGATTGATAGTGTTTATATTATGCAAATTAAACTTTAGATGATCAATGGTACTAAATGTGTTAAAGGATCATGTTTACAAATGTTTACAAATATCCTAGATGTGTATAGACACTATCAGATGCCATCTCATATCAATCTGATATCTCCTACAGAACCAAACTGCATTCCATTTTCTAGTAAGTATTATATTTTTCTGATAGATGGACGGGGACTACCATGATGCTGTCAAATTGGTCATTGAATTTAAGGAGAATGGCCTGAAACCTGAAGTGTATAGTTATCTTATTGGGTTGACTGCCTTGGTTAAAGAGCAAAAAGAATTTTCAAACGCGTTGTGAAAATTGAATTCGTCATGAAGGATGGCTCAATTTCCAAATTGGATGCTGAGAGTTTGCACAGTATTGAATAGTACCAATCCGAACTATTGAGGAAGTGCTTGTATTGCAATTTATCTTTCTATGGTATTTTATGTTTGATGAACACAATGTCATTCCTTATCAAACATTGGATATATCTATCATCAGATGCAATGCAATATATGTATGTATGCAATTCATTCAGTGTCGATATGTTCCAATTCTCAAATATTTAGCAAAGGTCATGCCAATTTTTTTTTCTTGTTCAAATATATGTTCCTTGTCAAAAAATACCATGCATATCACAAACGGCAAAACATGTGTCAAAACAAGTGTCATGGCTCTATAAAATTAAAGGAATATATAGCAACGATGAAGGAGCAAAATATATACAAGGTTCATCTCATTGAATTGATGTACCCAATATTAGATGAATAATTTGATATTGATATGTTCCAAATCTCATATATTTATCAAAGGTCCTTTGAAATTTTTTCCATGATTAAACAAATTACCAACACATATATCCCACCTATCTATGCTTTTTCTCAATTTTTTTAAAAAAATTTTCAGATCTCTTTTTATTTTTTATTTTCCACATTTCCCCTGATTTCTCCACCGGTTTCTCGCTAAAACCGACCGGCTAGCCGCTAAACCGGCCCGCCCGTTAGCTGCGTCCCGATAGTCTGAATTTAAATTTGAGTGGTTTTCACAGGTCTTTATCGGTTTTTACTGATTTTTGGTGAAAAACCGGCTCGCTCCAACACCGGTTTTGGGTCACAAAGCGGTTTTCAAAACCTTGGCACCGGCACATAAAATCTTTTGCCATGTGTCCACTGAAGAACCAGCACTAGTAACCTTATTTGTGTCGGTTCTATCTAAACTGGTACAGATATACAGATATATGATATGTTTTGGTATAGTGATTTTTTTCTGGTTTTGTTTTTAATATGAATTCATTTTTCTATTATATTATTTTTATTTTTTATTTTTTCTTGTAGTCTTTATGGACTCTTTTTTCAATTTTGTAGTTGACATGGGCTCGTTTTTCTATTATTTTTTGACTTTATGCCATTTTTATTTTTTATTGTAGCTGATACGAACTTGTTCTCTTAATCCGATGTGTACTATTATTTCTATTATTTTTATTCCTCAATTATGCAATTTTTTATTTTTAATTGTAATTGATATGATCTGTTTCTTTTTAATCAACAGCCTTACTACGCCGACAAAGAAGATCCAACCCGGAGCGAGTCGACAAGGAGTATACTAGCCTAGACTTTTCTTTCTATTATTTTAATTCTGAATTTATATAATTTTAATTTTTAATTTGAACTGATATAAAATCATTCTTTTTATCTGACATGAACTGTCATTTCTATTACTTTTATTCTGAATTTCTATTATTTTTTATTTTTATTGTAGTCGATATGAATGTTTCTTTTAATCTAAGTTGTTATAATTGAGCCTCACTATAATCGATGGTGTAAATTTTTATCGGCGTCTGGGAGACGAACCTCCGCAGGGCGATATGCAAGAAGGGGGAAGGGTGTGAGACTAGAGAGTGGCCCTGCCCCCTCGACCGAAGCCCGGGCGTGGGCGTGCTGAGGAAAAGATGGTGAGATGACGAGGAAGTCGTTCGTCGGTGACGTCGGATGCTGACGCGGGTGTTTTTATCCTGGTTCAGGACTCCACTGTTGGATAACAGCCCTACGTTCAGTCCTCGTTTAGTATCGGGTTTAAACGAGTACAGAGGGGTGAGACCAAGCTTTGGGAAGCTCGGGCTCGAGTATAATAAGTGTTCAATGCACTATGTGTGTTTCTAAAGTGACCGAACGCAAAGAAATATCACCTAGAACTAAAGATCCTACACAAGTGCAAGTGCTCATGTTCTATGGTGGCTGGGTACTGTTGCTCAGCGCGTCTGCCTCTCTTCTTGTTTGTGGCCTATGCCCTCCTTTTATAGGCGGTCTCCGACCACTGTAGTCTGACTTCGGTTCGGTCTGAAACATCATATTATCTTCTAATCACGGGTTGCGTTCTTCCATCTTGCTGGGTTGTGGTGTGGCTGATCTTTAGAGTCTGCTGGAATTAGGCATGCTTTCCCAACTTGTTGGGCTCAGCACTCCGACCGCTAAGCAGCAATACGTTCATTTCCCCTTAGGGGCAAACAGGCAAGCTAACCGTTGACACAACCGGCCACCAACCCGTCAGCGGCTGTGGCAGGCGCGCATCGGTATTGCGGTCGGATTTAACTCGCGGTGACATGCGGGCCCGCTGTGTTCTGCGCACGGCGCGACACAGTCTGCGTGTGGGCCTGACTCCGCCCCGAACTTTTGAAGCTCGGGAGCTAAGAAGCCCGGGTTGCCGGGGTGGGGAAGCTTGGGCGCAAGCTAACCAAGCTCGAACGCGGGCTTAAGAAGCTCGCGTGAGTCTTTCCTTGGGCCAAAGGTAGGTAAATAGGCCGTGTCCCCATGGGTCGTGTACTTTTCCCAACAGCTAGCCCCCGAGCCTCGAGTGGGACAGGATGGCCCGCTCAGAGGTTTCTAACAACTGTCTTTCGGCGAAACGTCGCGCCTCACGCATGCGACCTTGGTTCCGGCGGGAGTTCCAACCGCGCGCAGTTATGTGCGCCGCTGTCTTTTCTTCGGTTTCCGTGCCTTTGGCGGACAGACGCCGGTTCGCCTCCCCACGCCCGTTATAAGACGCGGTTCGCTCCCCCGCGTCGCTTTCTTTTCCCCTTACGCCTTCCTGTCTTCTTTGTGCTATTGCCTTCTCGCCCTTCAATCTTCTCGCTCTCTAGCGGTCTTGCTCTCCAGCCTTCTTCCGCCAATGGCACCCTTCACCCAGAGCCTTACCTCTGAGGAGGTCCTGAAGCAAATGATCGCGGTCGGCTTTATTGACATCGACAACAAGAGGGCGGCTGGCACGGAGGCGGTCCCGACGCCCGAGGATGGCGAGATCGTCTCTTTCGAGCTCTTTGTCGTCCATGGATTCTGGGTCCCAGAGTCTGACTTTCTCACCGTCATCTTGGCCCAGTGCGAAATCGAGTTGGTGAACCTCAACTCCAAATTGATCCTGTCGCTGGCGATCTTCGCGCACCTCTGCGAGGCTTACGTCCGCGTCGAGCCGACCGTGAGCCTCTTCATTTCTACGAGCTCACTACAACTGGCGGGAGTGACGCGATGGGGTGCGCTCACTTCAAGTTGCACCGCGACATGAAGCCCATGTACCCATTCAAGACCAAGGAGAACGTCGGCGGGTAGGCGTCGCGGTGGTACTACGCTAAGAAGCTCGGCGGATGCGGGCTTTGGTTCTCAAACGAGAACCACCGAAAGTTGACGCTGCAGCGCCCCATGCTAGAGTTGGCGGAGGCGGTCTCTACGACCAGGATTCGGAAGTTGGCCGGGCAGGGACTGAACGGCTACGACATCGTAGCCGACTTCGTCAGGAACCGGGTGAGCCCGCTACGAAAGAGGGAACACCCCTTCTTCAACATCCGCGGGTGGGATGACCTCACCCGCGAGGGTAATACGCGTAGGTCTCCTTCGACCTTCGGTTTTCCGCCCGATCTTTCCACCAGCGCGTCCTAATGTTCTTCTCATCTCTCCGCAGCCTTGTCTAGGGGCGAGGTAGCCGGGGTCGTGGGGCTGTTGCTGCCCGTGAACCACAACGAGCCATCAGACTCGAGCATCCGGAACGTCCTCCGCGAGGGCGACTAGGTTTATACTTCCGCGAGCCCTGCGTCCTTGGGCGGTCTTCCCTGGACCTGTGATAATCCCTCCCTTGTTCGCTTGCGGGGGGAAGAGGGCGAGGAAGCTGGGCCCGGCGCCTTGGCACTGGTAGTGGTCCTGGAGGTCGCCTCACTGGCGAAGCTTGGTGGTGGCGGCCGTCGAGCCCCTGGCCTGGCTCACAAAGGCGGGTCAGAGGCGCAGAGCCAGCCAAGCTCATTGGAGACCGCCGGGAGGAGTCCGTCCGGTTTTGGCCTCTGCCTGGCCCGTTCTTCACCGACTGGGTGGTGAGCGCCAAGGTGGCCAAGCAAAGGGCGGACTTCGGGGTGTAAGTAGACCTTGCACCCCGAGCCACGCCTACTGGCTATCGAGGCGGCCGAGCCCCCGGAGGAGGTGGCCCCGGCCTTGGTTGGAAAAGCCGAGGCTAGGCCCGCGGAGGAGTCCGAGGAGGGGGCGAGCAGCCCGGGAGGCGGCTCGGGTGACCTGGTCGCGGTGTCGTCCACGCCTAGGCGTGTTGCCCGGGCCTCGCTTGAGGCCGACCTCGCCGCGATCCTGAAAAGGGTAAGTACTTTCGGACTTGACCTTCGAACGTTTTGCTTTGCTTTCTTGCCCCTTTTCATAAGTTCGTTCTCCTGATGTAGACCTACCGCGAGGTCATTGGTCGCGCTTGCGCGTCCATGGCCGAGCAGGAGGCCGCGCTGGCGGAGGACGCGTTCTGGCGGCGACGGGTCGAAGCCACGCGCAACAAGCTGGAGGGGGTGCACCTAGCCGCGGATCAGACTGCGGCAGCGGAAGCTCGTGCCACGGCGCGGGATAACGCTGGGGAGGTATCCCGGCGGGCGCAGGAGGCACTTCAGGCCGAGCGCGCCGTGCTCCAATGAGCTCGAGGAGTGTCTTTGGTCGACGGAGGCGCGGCGCGCTACTGAGGTTGCTCTGGCCGCGGAGGAACGCGGCCACCTTACCGTGGAGCTATCCCGGCTTGAGTTGGCGGCGGCTGCGGTGGAGGATCGTATGAAGGTCCACGAAGACTCCGTCCAGGAGTTGGAGGCAGCCAACAAGGCGTTGCAGACTGAAGCTCGAGTCGCCCGAGATGATCGGAGGGCTCTTCTCGGGCTTCAGGACCGCTATGACGAAACCGCGGCCGAGCTTCGCAAGTTCAAGCGCCACCTTGGGGGACTGCTTTGGTGGGCTCCTACGGCTGCAGGGCCACCTTGGGGCGGGTCGGCGGTCGCTCGCCCTTGGCCGGGCTGGGCCCCGGAAGTTGCCCGACCATTGCTAGGGCACTTTTGTCACAAGCCATTGCGGCCTTGTGACTGCCCTTGACCGTGATGACCCTGTGAGGGGCCGGCATCTTAAGGCAGTGGTATCCATGATGGGTGGTCGCCATGAACTTTGATAAGGCGGGGCGACCCAAGATGGCGTTGTACAGCAGCCCGGAGTCCACCACCTCGAAGGTGACGTACTCCGTCCGAAAATTCTAGGGGGTCCCGAACGTCACAGGCAGAACAATCTGCTCGATCAGTTGCAGGGACGACCTTGGGTTAATTCCATGGAAGGGAATGGCTATGTCCTTGATTTTGGAGCCCGGGACCTGCATCTGCTTCAGGACCTGGGCTGTGATGATATCAAGGGAACTCCCGCCATCGACCACCACGCAGTCAACTCGCGTGTTGCCGATGGCAGGGCAGAGCACCAACGGCAGCCGCTGGGGCTTCGTCATTCCGGAGGGACAGTCATCCCTGGAGAAGGTAATGGGTTGGTTGGACCACCGCATGGGTGTGTCCCTGAACTTACCCCTTTCGAGGTGGTAAACTCTCGGGCGGCAGCCTTAAGCTCGCGGCGCAAGCCATACGTGGACGCGCCGCTGAAGATCATGGCGACGTGTCCGCGAGCCTCCTGGAAGGCGGCGCCGTTGCCACCCGCGGTCGCCCGGTCATCTGGCATCCTGTTGATCGGGAGCTCGGGCATAGGGCCGCGTCAGGCGTAGAAATCCTCCAGCTGCGGTGCCCACGTCCTGTAGTTACGCAGGTCATAGCCGTAGTGCTGGTAGAGAAGGCAGTAGCGGTTGCTCGGTGGTTTGCCCCCTGGGCCAGTCGAGGCCAAGGCTGGCGAGCTTGCTCCTGCCTCTGGCCCGCGCCGCGGCCTTTTTCGCCGCCTGCCGGACAAGCTGGCCAGGGAGGCGGTCGCTCGGGAGGAGCGGGCCTCTCCGGCTCTACTGCCGCGACGTAGTTCGAGGCAGCGGGCTCCTCCTCCTCCTCCTCCTTCTTCTTCTTCTCGGCGTCGCCCTTCTTGGAGTTTGCTCCAGCTCGGGCCGCCGCCTTCTCCTCCGCTCTCCCTCTCTTGCGCTCCACCGTCTCGGAGGCGTTGATGTATCCCTCCACGGCGTGAAATAAGTCGGCCGCGGTGTGGACTGGGTGGAGTTCAAGGTCCTCGTTGAAGCAGGTATTCCGCACCCCCTCCTTGAAGGCCTCGACAATGGCCTCGTCGGAGATCGACGGAATGGTGCTGCGCACCTGAAAGAACTTGCGGACATAGTCCTGCAGGCCCTCCCCCGCCTTCTGGGCCACAGGCTTGAGGTCTTGGGGCTTTCCAGGGCGCGCGTAGCACCCTTGGAAGTTCGTCCGAAGCGCTTTCTGCAGCTGTTCCCAGCTGCGTATGGAGCCCTGGCGCTGGTTGAAGAGCCAGGTCCGAGCCATTCCCTTCAAGACGGTAGGGAAGTAGTTGACCATAACGGCCTCATTACCGCCAGCGGCCAGAATGGCGGTAGTATACACGGCGAGGTACTCGTCAGATTCTTGCTCCCGTCGATCTTCTCCATGTTCCCGGACTTGAACTTCTGGGGCCAAGGAGCCTCGTGTAAAGCTCGGGAGAAGGCCGGACACCCCGGAGCAGCTCCGTTGTTACCGACGGGGGGCCTTTCGCCCGGAAGCGGTCCAAGGCGGGAAAAGACTCCGCCCGGTGTGCACTGAGGAGCGTCGTCCACCGTGGATGTGGACGCTTGTTGGTGCGACCGAATGCTCTGGTCGTGCCGTCTAGAGGTGCCATTGGCGCGCGAATGGGCCTAGAGGTGCTCGCCTAGATCTTCGACGAGCTCCTCGAGGCCGTCCGCAACCGCGGTGCCTAGATCGACCATCGTAAATCCGCGTGGATCCTTCTCTAGGTCATGCATGACCTGGGCAATCGCCTGAACCCGCTGCTGGCTACGCAGGACGGGGTTGGTGACAGTGGTGATTGGCGAGGGCGCGCATGCGGCGCGAGCGGTGGGTGTCGGGCCGGTGGGCCTTCGGCAGATATTTGCCAAGGTTCACCTGACTGACCCGGCGAAGGGACTTCGCATGGTCTCGCGCCGGCGGTGCTCTTCGCCTGGGTCGGCACGCGCCTGGTGCGGAGTCCTTTCAGCCGACGCCGTGAAGACGTGGCGTGAGACAGGCTCGCGCGTAGGGCACATGCTAGTATCACCTAAGGAGGCGGTGCCGTCGGCACCCTCGACTGCCATGGGTGTACTTCGGTCCGCTGTCGGGCCTGACGGGACAGGGCGCCAGTTGTGCACGCAGGGCCGGTCCTCCTCTTCGGATGGGACCATAAACGTGGATGGGCCGTCTGGCTGTGGCCTCGGCAGAGACGCCTCTAGTCCCTCCATGAGGGTCTCACTAACGTGAGTCAGCGAGGCGTCGCCCTGGCCGGGCAATGCGGGGGAGCGAACAGCTGCTCTCGAGGCGGGCGGTGCCTCTACCTCCATCTCGTCGGCCTGGGTCTTGGCGAGAAAACCGGCTTGCCACCTCTCGTATGACTCGTCGCAGTCGTCGAAGTTGAGGTCTAAGCCGTCGTCGTTAGCGTATGACAATAGAGCCATCCTTGACTTGATCGAGGGGAGAAGACCACAATCAGGATCCACGGTGGGCGCCAGCTGTCGGCGTCTGGGAGGGGAACCTCCATAGGCCGATATGCGAGAAGGGAAAGGGTGCGAGACCCGAGAGTGGCCTGCCCCCTCGACCGAAGCCTGAGCGTGGGCGTGCCGAGGGAAAGATGGTGAGATGATGAGGAAGTCGTTCGTCGGTGACATCGGATGCTGACGCGGGTGTTTTTATCCTGGTTCGGGCCTCCGCTGCCGGATAACAGCCCTACATCCAGTCATCGTTTAATATTGGGCTTAAACGAGTACAGAGGGGTGAGGCCGAGCTTTGGAAAGCTCGGGCTCGAGTACAATAAGTGCTCAAGACACTATGTGTGTTCCTAAAGTGACAGAACGCGAAGAACTATCACATAGAACTAAAGATTCTACGCAAGTGCAAGTACTCCTGTTCTATGGTGGCTGGGTGCTGTTGATCCACGCGTCTGCCTTTCTTCTTATTTGTGGCATGTGCCCTCCTTTTATAGGCGTTCTCCGGCCAAGGTAGTCTGACTTCAGTTCGGTGTGAAACACCATATTGTCTTCTGGTCACTAGTTCCGTTCTTCCGTCTTTCCGGGTTGTGGTGTGGCTGATCTTTAGAGTCTGTTGGATATTATGCGTGCTTTCCCAACTTGCTGGGCTTAGCACTCCGACCGCTAAGCAGCAATACGTGTCTTTCTCCTTAGGGGCGAACAGGTAAGCTGACCGTTGACATGACCGGCCACCAACCCGTCGGCGGTTTGTAGCAAGTCGATCAGATCTTGGTCGCATTTAATTGTGGTGACATCGTGGGTCTGGTGTGTCCTACGCAGGCGCGGCATAATTTGCGTTGGGGCCTGAGCTCCGCCCCAAGCTTTCGAAGCTCGGGAGCTAAGAATCCCGGTTTGCCGGGGTGGGGAAGCTCGGGAGCGAGCTTACCAAGCTCGGGCGGGCCAAAGGCAAGTACATGGGCCTTGTCCCTATGAGTCGTGTATTTTCCCTAATAATTTTTTTCTTAATTTACGTGGAAATTTACCTGATTAACATGGTGGTACGTTGGCTCTAGTTTTAATAGAAGATAGATAGATTTTCTCTTTTTGTTACTCTTTACGTAGACCAAATTTGTACAGATGGGCTAAAATATCAAGTACATCCATGATATTTTTAAATTTTTAATAACCTTTTAGTTTGATTGCACGCAATATGTTCTCTATTATAGAAATAGGTATGGATCTCTCGCATTGTTTAGGGGCGTGGAATTCTCTGTTCAAAACGGCGACGTAGGCCATCATATAATTAGATGTCCTGTAATCTGAGAGGTTGCCAGATCCAATCAAGGAGAAAATCAACGAATAGCTATGCAAATGTAGCACGTAGTTAGTGAGACACAAACCGTGACCGTCGACGACGTCGTACAGCAGGACGCAGCCGCCGTACGAGTTACACCAGCCACCGGCCGGCAGGAATCACTACTCTCCATTGATGTTTATACATGATTGGTACGGGAAGCCGGCATGCCATTGTCTAACTCGTTAGCTGGATCGTACTGCGTAGGCCGTAACCTATCGGCAGGTGTGGCTGTGTGGCTAGACCAGTAGCACGCCAAGCTCGCCACGGCCATGGCCATGGCCCAGGAGTCCATGGCTTCTAGCTCCCGCCATGGTTGGTTGGCGAGCAGTCTTAAACCGCGAGATGGACGTCAGCGAGACAGCGAGTGAATGCGCACGGCCGACCGGAGCTGTATATATGCGCGCGCGCCAACGCAGACTCACGTCGTCGCGCCAAGGCAAAGCCAAGAACTGCTCGATCGCCCTCGAGCTGAAGGTATCGGCTGCTTGATTGGCGGTAATGGCGGCCCGGGAGGGGGAGGTGGCGGCGACGGGGAGGAGGCCGGGGCATCCGCTGCTGCGGGGGCGGAGGCGGGACAGGTACACGCACGGGCTGCGCCCAGGTGAGATGGACGCGCTCCGGGCCATATGCGGCGCGCTCATCCCGTCGCTGCCCGCCACGGAGGACGCCGGCGACGACGGCGGCGGCCGAGGGGACCCGACCGAAGACAAGGACCTCGAGCGGTTCTACGCCGCCTCCGGCGCCGACTCCACCATCCCCGACGAGGTGAGCAGATATGATGGATCGATCCATAGCGCTTTGCTGTTCTTGCGTCCAAATCTCCAATAGTTAGGTCTTGTCAAGCTGTTCTTGATTTTTTTTTTCTCTAGCACTTTTTTGCGCCTTGAAGTTTCTCCACAACCTTTAATTATGTTTGTTCGGTTTCCATTTCCAAGGTTTCATGTTTGTTTAGTTTGAAATTAAGTTATACTCCCTCCGTCTAGAAATAATCTTCATATTAGCAAAATAAAAAAAAACCAGAAATTATCTTCGTATTAGCAAGTGGCCTCTTCGTATATCATGCACATTTAATGTACCAGCATGTAACTACCGATCATCATGCGCCTGCATGCAACTAGGAAAGTAATGCTCGGCCGCTATTGGTGGATTGCATGCATGCGGGGATCACGAAACGATGCACAACTCACACAATGTGGAGTAAATGGACTAAGTTGGTCTTTGTGTCTATAGCTTAAACGTAGATCATTTCTGGACGGAGGGAGTACCAAGCCTTTTCATTTTCGATACGAAGCTATGGGAAACCATCGAAAAATTAACAATGATACAGTAGTTATGAAAATAATCTATCAGGATTGATTTAATAATTTAGATTTTGTACACTGATCAAAATGAGATCCATCTAGTTGGTTTTGCCACTAGTGTCATACTGTTATTGGATAGGCTAGCTACCAACAAAATAGTCTCTCTCTGGCTCTCTGTTTTCGCTGACTTTGAACATATCAGCGTCGATTAAGATAACTCTTAAGGTACATTCTATCGGCAGCAAGGGATTGTGCCCTTATTTTTAATGACCATGAGTGCTAGGTTCGATTAGTTAATATACCTCTAATATTAGTAATATAGAGTCAGTCCATACAAGTCAACAGCAACCTAATGGTCCGAAGATCCCATTTCTAAATTAATTATGGCTCAATTACCACTCTAACACGTAACCCACTTAAGAACATAGCTAACTGCCCACTTTTCCCATGTCTATAATTAAGTAATAGTATTATTATAGAAAAGTTTGTTGTGGACCACTGCAAATTGCAAATTGCTTGATTTTGCTAATTGAGTTACTGATATACATAGAGTGGTTTGTAGTAAAGTCATAAACATTATTGCGGTACCAACACCAATTGCCTTTACACTCAAGTAGTGTCTCTTAGCAAGAAACTACCCAAGAAACCGTGGACAAAGTTAAGACCAAGTTTGAGGGAAGAACAATTAGAGCATCTTCAGCAAATATTTTAAATTTCTCATCTATAATACTATTCCCTATAAACTCTATCTATACTCTAAAATTTCTTCACAACTTACACTACACTCTAAAAGATTCTTTCTTTATCAGAGACTCTGTCCTAAAAAATTAAACAAAATGTTTTACAATTTCGGATGGAGATGCTCTTACCAGCGGCCATGCGTGGTTGACAAGACAAGTTCGTTGGTTATGGCTGCCACCCCTTTAACGCTACATACTTATTAAAGCTCTCGCTCTCACGCCCATGCGGCCGCCAGCCGTGACTTGGCCCGCTGCTCATGTAGCTGCACGGCGCCAATGCTCAATTCCTGCGAGAACTCTGATCGTGCAAAGCATCCATGCGACTGGGGTTCTTGTAGCCGCGGATTGGTTGGATACCATAATTGTGATGATGCGCCACGCTTTTTTAACCGTCTGGTCTAAATAGTCATACACGTGGCAAGATTTATCTTAGTTTTGGTTAACGATTTGCTGGCCGCAAAAAATAACGGCACACATGGACTTTTAAATATCCCGTTTTCTATATATATTTCTAAAAAAAGTGAACTGTGCGTAATTATATATCATTAATCAAAAATCAATTAATCATGGAAAATTTGGTCCTGTACCATCAAAAGATCCCTAATTTTGGTTTATACCACCATAAGAATTTGATGCACATTAATACCATCAAAAGACTCACGGTTACCTTCTTTTACCACTCCATCTGTCTACTGCTAATGGAGCCCATTGCCTCCTCGCCTCCCTTCTCCCGGGCGCAATTTCTCCCCGCCAAATCTGCCTCCCCCGTCAACCCCTTCTCCTATGTGGATATGCCTTCCCGTCGCCCCCTTCTCCTAGGCAGCGCAGGACACCGAGAGCAAGGATGACACAGCGGCGGCGGCAGCCCTCGGCCTGGTGGGTGTTACACTGGAGATGTCGCCGCGCATGGAGGCAACGCTACAGCTCCGGGCATGCGTGCTGCTGGCGCTTTGCCGCTACATCCCTAGCCGTGGTAGGTCATGTTGTACACTACCTCGTCGTCTTCCTCCTGTTCATCAGGCTCTGGCAACCTTAACGCCGCCTCTCGGACTGAGCTTCTCTCCCTGAGCGGTGTCCTTACCATGTCATGTCATCGGTGAGCTCATGCACCACGTCTCTGCCATGTTGTACCGCCGGATGAGATGCAGGATAGGGAAGAAGTAGGAAAGGATAGATTGCCCGTAAATTGGTGAACAATAAGGGATAAAATAGTTATTAGTTGACTGTAAGTTGGATGGAATGGTAAAAAATGATAACAGTGAGTTTTTTGTGGTATTAAAGTACATCAAATTCTTTCCATGGTATAAATCAAAACTAGGGATCTTTGACATAGAGCCAATTTTTCCATTAATCACTGCACAACCATATGCCTACTTTAATTAAGATATACGCAACCGATAAGATATTATTATATACATATGTTTGGTTCACTGCCCTGGCGCTATGCCTTCATGATTTGGGTGGGATTTGGATTGCAGCCAAATGTTGGCTCGCCTACTGGAAAATTTGGCTCAGCCTTCACTTTGCCATGCGAAACCAGGGTGAATCTGGGGCGCCACTTTCCTGCGCCTGCAGTTGGCGAGCCAACTCGCCAACAGCAGTACGTCAGGGCGGGTCCCAGCAGCAGTGACAAGAAACGTGTGAGCTTTGCATTGCTCTTGTTTATTTCCTTCTAATTTCAAACTTTCGATGTTCAAACCTATTTTATACGTATGCCAAACTGCACAAAACAAATTTCTTAAATCATCTAAAATCCTAGTCTACTTATCTATAATTTTTTTAAAAAATAAAATTTATATATTTTCTATTTCTATTTAAAGTTAGAAATTTTATTATTTCAATTTTTCGCAAATTAACTCGTATAAGCTAGGCAACAAACCAAATAATAATCATATAATTCAATAAATTTTTATTACCTCATTTGGCTTCCAACCAAACAATAACCATTCATATCCTACCAAGCATTGGCTTTAATCCAAACGCAACAAAATTACCAATGTTTTGGCCGTGTCTTAGGTTGGTCATGACCAATATATTAGCAACGCTATGTAGGATCATGGACCAAACACACCTATACTCTCTTGTGTGGTGTGAGTTCATCAAGGGCAGCTGTTCTTGACGTAGGTGGCGGAGCTGACGGTGGCCCGGTGCGTGTGGGAGGCGGTGGCGCTGGTGCGCGTCGTGCTCTGGGCGCTAAGCACCAGGGCCGGCACGCTGCTGCTGTGCGGCCGGCTGAGCCTCTCCGGCAGCCGCCCCTACGTCCGCCGGTTCGCCGACATGCCGGCCGAGCGGCGGGAGGAGGCGCTCCGGCGGTGGAACCGGGCGCGGTGGCTGTTCCCGCTCAGGATCGCCGTCGCCGTCCTCAAGATCATCTGCCACTACGCCTTCTACACCATGGTACGTACCCGTGCGCGCTATGAATTATATATCTTTGATATTTCTCTGGTTGGCAGAATGGTGTGCATGCATGCATGGCTCCTGACATGCCCATGTTTGCAATGAATTGGCACCTCCAAGTTCCAAGTACAAACAGTGTCACAGTTTCAGAAAGAAAGAGTACCGAACAGTGTCTGTCTTGGGTTTTGCATGATGGAGTCCAAGCAAACGGCGTTAGGACGACGAAGGAGGTTTACAAAACCATACCAACCCCCCACCACCACCACCCAAAAAAACCAAAAAACTGAGGTAACAAAACAGTCAAAAAAATTAGTGGTTTTTCAAGCGGTTTTCATGAAAACCGTCAAATAGCTGGGTAGCGATTTTTTTCAAACCACTACCACCGTGAACGCTAGGGAAAGCAGAAATCATCTAATATTCTCTAGTGACCAAAAGAGAAATAAAGAGACGGAGAAGAAAAACTTCTATCTTGCTAGTATTCATTTTAGTGCACTATAAAATTTCTGAGCTTTTTTACGGTACACTACGGAAAAATACTAAGGTGGTAGTATAATTCTGATCTAACCGTTCATTTAGAGAGCATCTCTCACAAAAATATATATACTATCATTATAGTATAAATAGTGACCTGATAGTATAAATAATCGATATCAATATAAGCAATTAGATATCGAGAGGAATGGACGACTAGTATTTATTTTAGTGTATCGTACAATTTCTCAAAAAATAACGTGCCAATTGGGACATAGACATTGTGTTTAAAACACAACTCTTGTAATTAATTACAATTGCAGTTTATGTTAAGACTCAATAAAATTTTTGTTTTATGGAGATATATATATACTTAACTTTTGAGAGGAATCTATATGCGCATATGGTTTTTATGGTCTCCAACATAAATATCTAAAAAGATATAGGCAGCTAAAGTTTTTAAAAATTAGCTGCTTACGCATCAAAACGACACGTATAGCTAGCTTAATTAGCCTACGAGATCACAGTGTTGGAATTAATTGGGTGGCTCCACGAGAGGGGACCTGAAAGGTTCAGATCTGAAGCCTAAGCACAGGCTGACAAGCTTCCCCGCGATCGACAACAAGCATCTGATGCAGCGACTGCATGGTTCCCTGTAGCTATCGTACTCTTCCACACTGATTTGATCATGCTAGCTTAGGTGACAGCTCACACGTACAGTACAGCTCAGAAGTAACGAACGGTATCGCACGGTGGCTTTTCGACGGCGCATCCGTCGTGACGAGTTTAGAATATTGCAGTACATAACATTTTTTTTTGTTAAGCTTTTCCAACCTGTCATAGATATTAGTCGTTTACCTGTCAACAATCGCAAATAGTCATCGTTCAAGACACATGCAAATCATTGTCTCCAAACTTTTATCTCAAGATATCTTCTAAAATATTTACGGAAGGTATTATGAAAAAATTATAGATTCGTCTCTAAAAGTACTTTTGTAATATTATATTTTATTAGGTTTTACATATAAATTGCAATAATAATTGGTAGTCGTTGCTATAGTTTAGAGACCGTGTTGATGTCCAAAACAGAAAATATTTGTGCCAGGAGGGATTACCATAGAAAACGTCATTGCGACTAGTAAATACTTACTCCCTTCCATTAAATTTTCTTTTCGCTTTTTGAAGTGAACAACAAGATGTACTCCCTCCTGTTCACAAAAATTTAACGTTTTGGTCTCCGAAATACAACTTTAACCATTAATTTCTATTGCAATTTAGTTAATTATAAAGTAAACTAAAATTATGATATTATGTAAGTGTTATTCGACATGAAACTATAGGTATGATTTTCATATGTTCAATCTAAATAATTTAAAAGATTTTCATATGATTTTCATATGTTTTACATATAAACTGCAATAATAATTGGTAGTCATAGCTATAGTTTAGAGACCGTGTCGATGTCCAAAACAGAAAATATTTGTGGCGGGAGGGATTACGATAGAAAACGTCATTGCGATTAGTAAATAATTACTCCCTTCCATTAAATTTTCTTTTCGCTTTTTGAAGTGAACAACAAGATGCACTCCCTCCTGTTCACAAAAATTTAATGTTTTGGTCTCCAAAATACAACTTTGATCATTAATTTCTATTGCAATTTAGTTAATTATAAAGTAAACTAAAATTATGATATTATGTAAGTGTTATTCGACATGAAACTATAGGTATGATTTTCATATGTTCAATCTAAATAATTTAAAAGATTTTCATACATAACGTTTGAAAACGACTTGCACTAATCTCAAATGTCATTTTTTTAAACTGAAGAGAGGATATCACTAATAAATTTTATCCGCGCATTAAGAAAATCATAAAAGTTACAATGCCATAAAACTATTTTTCACGGTAATTTTACACTACCGACAACACATGTAAGGCAACATCTTCGATCAAAATTAACACGATTTGACCGAGCATGTATCAGAAAGGACCTCCGTATGACGACAGCAGGACGTAAATATACTATAAATTTAGCAAAACATTGTCCAAATGCCACTCCTCAACAAGTGGCTTCGCTAAAATGCCATGTGGGACCACATGTATGATGTGTCTATGACAGTAGGCCAAAATGGTATTTTAGTGAAGCCATTTGAGAGTGGCATTTGGACAATTGTCCCATAAATTTAGTGGGGCGTCGTAGGCACATTTGATGAACCAGAGGATATAGAGTTATGAGATTTTCTAGGAGGAAAATACTCCATGTTTGTATAAGGATTTCATTCACCGAGAGTACATCGGACGGTGAAGGCAGATACAATGAAATCCTATTACAATCATGATGTTCCTTCTCTTTTAGCAAAGCATTTGCTCTTACGAGCAACCGCGAAGCAACGTTACGCACCGATGCTGCCATGTATGATGTGCCGCACCGCCACCCTCCGCCGCTAGCCACCCGTCGCCGCTCGCTGAGACCCGCGCCGCCCCATGGTTGTGGTGAGCCGGGCCGGCTGAGCCTAGCAGGCCGAACGGACCTAGCAGACCCGACGGGAGGGAGAGCAGGCCGCGCATAGGAGTGGGGAGGGGGAGCTGGGCTAAGGGCCCATTATGGGCCACGGGATGGGGGGCAGGCCGAAGCAAGCCGAAGAGTCGGCCGGATGGAGGAAGAACGGGCCGAAAGGCCCAATTCGCCCGTGGGGAAGAAAAAAGAATAGAAAAAAAGAGGGAAAGAAGGATTGGGCCGCAGGTTTTGCATATTGAACCCTGAACTTTTCAGGAATTACCTAAGAATTTCCCAAATAACAAATTTTATGCAAAAAAAGCCCCTGAAAAATTAAGAATTTATACAAAAGAATTTCTGAGGCTCTAAAATTTTTCTGGAGACACCGAAAATTTCACAAAAGTCCCTAGAGACATTGAAATTTTCATAGAAGTTCCTGAAATCAGCAAAAATCATAGAAAAGCATATTCAGGCATAAAAGCATCTCGGGATTTCGAATTTAATCCTGTTTTCGCATTTGAAACTTTATTTATCCCTAATAATTACTTTCATGCTACTATATGATGAATTAGATGCTATAATTATCAGTTTATGCCTGTTTATTAATAGAATTTATGCATCTGAATTATGAATGTGAATTTCTGATTATTTGTGGTGCCCGTTCATTACATTTAATGTATGAATTAAAAATAGCATGTTGAAAAGTAGAAAACCATGAATTGTATTGAAGAATTATAAAATTATATGCAGATTACATATAGTAGTCATGAATCAACATTGCTATCATAGAGATTGGGCCTGAATTTCACAGAAAAGCCCTAAAACCTTTGGGAATTATCTGAAAATTCACCAAAATTAAGAATTTTTGCATAGAAACCCCCGAAAATTAAGAATTTATTGAATTATATTCTGGCATAGAATTATTCCATGAAATTGCTATTATAATTTGTGTAATAATTATTTTAGCATGTTTATACTAGAAATTCTGAGAATTTATGAATATATCTATGTCATGCAACACACACTATGATTACCCATAGTATCTTATGCAAATAATTTGAATTATGCAAATGTTTGGCATCGTGAGTCGTGAGTTTGATGAATTTCAGCTACGCACATGAAGCTTCCCGCACCGCCATTGGCATTATACCGAGGGGCAATACCCGAACACAGAATAATCAAGCACTGCATTTCATTAGGCACCACATATCCAATACTTTAAAGAATGAATACATGGCAATGGAAAGTGCTATTGATCTTTGAGCCACACTTAAGAAGCGGTTCGAAAAGATCAAATACACTATCCTGCCATAAGCACAGTAGGATTGGACAAACCTGAGATATGCAGAAGCTACTAAAGAAGATGATGCCATCATAGAAAAAGAAATCGCTAACACCGCAGAAGCCTATTTTATAGAATCTATTTAGTGCATACATAGCAGCACTAGTCAACCCTTTTAGTGTGGTTGCATTAGCAGACATTTGTGATCTTATTATGAATGAAGAATTGAGAGCTCCAGGGGGAGCAAACCTTAAATTCTCGTGATCAGTTATGCGTTTTATTCCCAGTATATTTTTGTGAATGCTTGCAATATGAATGATAGCCTAATTGAAATTATATGAATTTATGAAGCGCCCATATGAAGGAGATATGCATTGTTGATAGTAGAACAACTAATAACATCTTAAGAGAGACAAAGTATTTTGTTAAGAAGAGAACTGGTAGTATAACCACAATTGGAAGAAGTGGCTCGTGTGTGGTAGGCTCCGGTCAAGCCACTATCGTTCTGCCTATGGATACTCTCCTGAAAATTAATGAAGCTTTGCTGTACCCCGAATCCACTAGGTCTCTCTTAAGCTTTAAAGACATCCGTACCAATGTTTTCCATGTTAAGACCACTGAAGAAAATGGCAAAGAATTCCTGTGCATTGTGAAGCACGACGGATGCAAAAAAAGAATTTTAGAAAAATTTCCTTCATTTGAAACTGGGCTATACCGCACAAGAATTGAAATACCTGACAACTATACTTCCCTAAAAACTCCTTTTAGGAGTGCTGAACTCTTCTCTCTTTGGCATAGTAGACTTGGTCATCCTGGCTTACGGATGATGAGAAATGTAATTAACATCTCTCAGGGTCATGGAATTAGTGTAAAGAATTTTCGTAATCAAGAAGCCTTCATATGTCAGTCATGTGCTACTAGAAAAATGATTACTAGGCCCTCAACCATGAAGGTGCAAAATGAAATCCCCACGTTCCTTGAGCGCATCTAGGGGGATATTTGTGGCCCTATTCAACTTCTATCAGGTCCTTTTTAGGTACTTCATGATACTCATTGATGCTTCCTCAAAGTGGTCTAACGTGAGCTTACTCTCGACAAGAAACCACGCCTTCGTGAAGCTGATATCTCAAATCATAATTCATAAGAATTAAGAATGCAATCCCGGATCATCACGTGAGGTTTATTCGCTTGGACAATGCTGACGAATTTACTTCAAAGGCATTTGATGATTACTGTATGGCATCAGGAATCAAAGTAGAGCACTCAGTGCCACATGTCCACACTCAGAATGGACTAGCAGAAGCACTAAATAAAAGGATCAAATTCATAGCAAAGCCGCTCTTGCAGGGTTGTAATTTACTGAATACGTGTTGGGGCCATGCTGTCGTACACGTAACAACATTATTGAACTATAGACCGTCAACGTACGACATCCAATCACCAATGCAACTAGTTCAGGGGATCACACCAAAAATTTTCCATTTAAGAAAATTTGGATGCATGGTGTATGTACCGATACCACCACCACTGCGAATAGGTATAGACCCTCTTCGGAGGCCGGGGATATACGTTGGTTATGAGACAGTGTCCATAATCAAGTATTTAGAACCCTCGACTGGTAATTTTCATACCGCCCGTTTCACTAATTGCATCTTTGACGAGGATAATTTCCCATCATTAGGGGGAGATAAAGATATCCTAACAGAAGAATGCCGAGAAATCATCTGGCAAGCCACAGGCATTCCCGTGTATGATCTCCGTACTAGAGAAGCAAATGAAGAGGTCCCGAAAATCCTTGATTTATAGAAATTAGTAAATGAACTGTCCGATCATTTTTGTGATTTGAAGGTGTGATCAAGTCGCATTACTCTTAGTAATGCACCAGAGAAGGTTTGAAATACCATAGAAGGTATCCTCATCCTGTTCCGAGGTCTCAGAGAAAAGGACAGGAAATCTGGTTACTCGAATCCTAAGTATCTAGGGACGCCTGGAGAAAAATGGATAAGAGAGCTTATCACAACCGGTCACGAAAGTGCCCTGAAAGAAAAAAGAAGGAGAGCCAGTTGAGACCTGGCAACTCTGGTAAGAAACAGCCTGCTAGCGAGGCGCTCCCAGATTTGAATATACCAGTAATAATAGAAGAAGAAGAAGACGATAGAAATATGAGTGCGCACATCGGCAACAATAAGCTAAAGGAACTTGCTCCCGTGATGGGAAATAGCGGTGAAGAGCAAGTAGAAATGCACGAAGCACCCTATGACGAAATGGCCATAAAACTTTGTAGAATCAGGGAAAATGATGAATAGAGAAACAGCCAATGTCGACATATATTTTGCTAAAATGATTGCTAAGCGAATAGATCCCGATCCAGAGCTGGCATCTCTTTCTAAGTGTAAGCACCTACTAGATTGGGCGGAATGGAAGAAGACAATCACCACGAAACTAATCTCACTGAAAAAAGGGAAGTATTTGGGCCTATGTGCCTTACACCCCCATGTATGTCTTGTGGGCTATAAATGGGTCTTTGTTCGGAAGAGAAATAAAAATAATGAAGTGGTACGGTACAAAGCAAGGCTGGTAGCTCAAGGTTTCACTCAGCGCCTAGGAGTTGATTATGAGGAAACCTATTCCCCGGTCATGAGTGGTATAACCTTTAGATACCTCATCTCAATGGCAGTGAATATGGACTTAAGAATGAAATTGATGGATGTGGTCACAGCTTATCTTTATGGCAACCTAGACTGAATTGTATATGAAAGTACCTAACGGCATGCCAACCCCGAATAAAGAGAAGAAAGAATTATATTGTGTAAAATTGCAGAAATCCTTATATGGATTAAAGCAGTCAGGAAGAATATGGTATAATTGCTTGAGCAAGTTCTTGAGCAAGAAAGGCTATACGAATAATGAAGATTGTCTATGTGTTTTTATACAACGATCAGAAGATGGTTTTTTGTATAATTTCGGTTTACGTGGATGATTTGAACATCATTGGCACTGATGATGAAATTAAAGAAGCAAACTCGTATTTGAAATCTGAGTTCGAAACGAAATATTTGGGTAAAACCAAATTTTGCTTGGGCTTTCAGCTTGAGCATATGCCAGATAGAATACTCGTACACCAAGCCGCCTACATCCAAAAGGTGTTGGAAAGGTTTACCTTTGAGAAGGCGTACGCATCAAGAACCCCGATGGTCGGAAGGTCATTACAAGCAGACCAAGACCCATATCGACTTAGAGAAGAGGGGGAGGAAGTCTTGGGATCGGAATTCCCATACTTAAGTGCCATAGGAGCGCTCGTGTACCTTGCAAACAGTACACGGCCTGACATTGCGTTCGCCGTAAACTTATTAGCAAGGTACAGTGTAGAGCCAATGAAAAGGCATTGGAAAGGGATAAAGAACATCTTCCGCTACCTACGGGGAACAGTCGATCTTGGATTATTTTATAGAAGGAACCAAGATATGACTTTAGTCGGATATACAGATGCGGGTTATCTTTTAGATCCGCACATCGGTAAGTCCCAGACAAGATATGTTTTCTTGTGTGGAGGAACCGCAGTATCATGGAAATCGTCAAAGCAGACACTTGTGTCAACGTTGACTAACCATTCAGAAATCATTGCATTATATGAAGCAGCACATGAATGTGCATGGATTCGAAGAATGACATTCCACATTCTCCAGTCATGTAGATTGCAAATAGAACAAACCCCTACTACCATTTATGAATATAATGCAGCATGTGTCGCACAAGTACAGACTGGATATGTGAAGAGCAATCTCACTAAGCATATAAATCCCAAGTATTTTTATGCTCATGAGATGCATAAGATGAATGAAATCAATATTCAGCACACTAAGACGTGCGAAAATCTCGCAGATTTGTTCACTAAGTCCCTACCTGCATCTACCTTTGAAAGATGCATTAGAGGCATAGGAATGATGAGACTTAAAGAAGTGCAGAATACAGGGGGAGAAACTTCACATATTTTGAATTAAATCTTGAACCGAAAGTTCAAGTACCCAACTATTACATTGAAGTAATTAGCAATGTTGGGTGGATTTGTACTCATTTTCCCTTAAGTGAGTTTTCAAAGAAGTTTCTCATATGAGATATTTAACGAGGCATATCCGTACACACAACAAGCATATGCTATGTTTTCTTTCTCCAAGAATTTTTTCCACTAGGTTTTATGGAGTTTTGATGAGGCATATGCATTACGCGGCAAGGTCTAAGAGGGAGTGTTAGGAAACCTACTCGGATACGGGCTGTCCCAGGCCGTATCCGGATAGGTCTATCCATGGACCTGCCAAACTCTATAAACCAGCACTATAAATAGGGGAAGGATCCGTCTATGTATACACACGAAAAGCAATAAAGAATATGTTCTTTCCCTACATCTGTGTTCCATCTACTTTGTGCATCTGTCGATCTCGCTCTCCATCTACGTCTTGCGTGCAAATCAGCAACCTCGAACTACACCCGGTAGCGTGGTTGCTCAACAGTAGAGTGCAGATAGGGGAAAGAAATTCCTGGCTTCTTGCTGACCATTTTTCCATTAAACAAAACAGTATGTTTAGGTTTGTTTAATGGAAAAATGAGATCAATAGGTCTACCATCGAGCATATTTTGGGGTCATTATGTTTTGTTTATTGTTCACTATTGGTCTAATATTTGTAGGATATGTATAAATTAGCTACGGTTAATTAGATACACGCCACTCTAAAGTGGTTGTTTTCGAAATATGTCATTAAAAAGTGCAAAGCCTGTCTAGTGTCACCTTTAAGTTGGATTCCTTCATAATATGCCATTATAGTCATAGACAATTTTGTCCCTTATCCAAATTTTTGGCAATTCTACCCTTCTCTCTCCTTTCTCCTCTCTCCCTTCTTCTTCGTCCCAACTGGCGAGATGGGCCCTCCTCCTCATCCACGCGCTGTCGGCCGCCTCCCCCACCCCCTTCCTCCTCATCGTTGATGGTTTCTCCATGCACTTGCCTGCCACATTGTCATGGCTACCCTGTCTAGGGTTTCACTTTTGGTTTGGCATTCAAAATTCGAGGGGAATCTGTTAACTGCTTCTCACAAAATTTGCTCAAAAGCCGATAAAAACCAAATAAAATTCACATTTAAAATTTTGTATCGAGGCATCAAATTTAGCCGGTTTGAACGGCGGTCTCCGCTAGGTTTTGATAAAAAAACTGAATAGAATTTACAAAAAATCGTGGGTTTAAAATAAAAAAACCCGTAATTTTAGCCTAGGACTGAATTTGGTTGTTTTCTGCAACAAGCATGTTTCACACTTTTCTAATGGCAGGTTCTAAAAACGTCATAATGTCATGTATCTCATTAGCCCTATAAATTAAACATATGAGAACGATGTCATGTGATACGTCTTGTCATATACTTCCATGATTGTTTGTTACTTTTATGGGACGTGCTAGGGATCACATCCTAGAAAAAAAAATTGGACGCTTTTTTGAAACATGGGTAATGTGCTACTGAAAAATGGACGAAGCACGGACGAAACATTATGAAACATGGGCGAAATATTGATGAAATATGGCAAAAGAACTCATGAAACATGATAAGAAAACTAATGAAACATCATCGAAACAACGTTCCGCAGCTATTCCAAGATTTTTCACCCCATACAAGGAAAATGTTTTACGAGAGCAAACACCATGTTTCACCAGAACAAAAACAGTGTTTCACCGGGCAAAACCAAATGTTCAAAAGAACAAAAACACAATAATGTTTCTCTCGGGGATTGAATAATGGCTACGGGCTAGGTATGCCCTTGACAACTTGAAGTCTTGAGACGTGCCCTTGGATATCGTTCCCAAAGGGTCTGTCCGGTCGTTATTCCTGACCGAGCAGGATCTCTGCCCATTCGTTCTTCCTGACAGAACAGGATTTCTGCCTAGGTGTCGGGCATGACACCTGCCCAGGACCCTCATGCCTGGGGCTGGTACCACAGGGCTTCAGTTTGGTCGAGGTCGTTACACTTAAAGGCTAGATGCTCGGCGAGGCGCAGCATGGTCACGAACCCTGCTTCCTTGGAGCCGTTACCCACGATCCAAACGTGGTGGCAACTGGCGTGCGCATCAAGGGCCGCATTTATTGTAACTAATGACGATTAATTAGGGCGGTTAATAGCCCCGTACGTTAGCTTCCTTGGGGCCTATATATACCCAACATTTTCTGTAAGAAAGCAACCGAGCAGAGCAATAGGCTCGCACACTCGGTAGCATACACAATACATATACGCTGGAGTAGGGTTGTTATCTCATCATTAAGAGGCCCAAACCAAGATAAATACCTTGTCTCATCTACTTTATCATCCTATGAGTCCGCAGCATCACAAAAGCAACAGTTTAGTAGAAAGGGGTTATTTTGATCTCTCAATCAAGAAATAAGCTCGGCGGGAAAGCCATTTCCCAATCATCAACAGTTTCGTAAGACCAAATCAAATGTTCTGTACATTTTCTAGCAATGTTTCGTCCATGGGTCCATACATTTTCTAGCAATGTTTCGTACATGAGTAATGTTTCGTGATAAAAACGAGGATGCATCTTTTCTTGGCTATCTTCTTCTCCAAATTCAGCGAGCCACCATGTTGTGCTCGTTAGATCTGGCCTCCAAGCTTGTCGGATGAGACCATCGGGAGAGTAAAGAAGGGGAATAGAGAGGAGAAAGAGAGATGGGGAATCAACAGAGAAGGATGCAGATAGTGAGCAGCGGCGCTAGTAGCCAACCGCCCCTTGATTCTTTTGAGGAAGGCAAAACACTGGTAGCTAATAGGGATGGCAATGGGTATGGGTACGGGTACGGGTAAAAAACCATGGTTATTTATCCGATGGGTACGGGTATGGTGGAAAATGGTATCTGCGGATACGGGTATGGTGGAAAATGGTATCTGCGGGTATGAATTTTGCGGGTATGGATATGGGGTATCCATACCTGATATCCGATACCCATGACCATGAATATGACAAGTGGGTCTGGGTCATGACAATGCTGCTCTTTTTACCTCTATTGTATGATGAAATCATGTCCTTTTACTCTCTATTGTGTGCTGAAATGATGCTGTTCTACCTATGAATGTGTGGGATTGTTGACTTGCTGTTGAATTTTTGGAATGGTGGGTGGGTAGTGGGTATCCGGCGGGTAGCGGGTATCCGTGGGTATGGGTATGGGTATACATCCATACCCGTGGGCGGATATGGGTATGGATATGGTGTAGTTTTTCCTCTACGGGTACGGGTCCGTGAAACCAATAACTATGCCCGACCCGCCCGATTGCCATCCCTGGTGGCTAAGTGATGAGCCGCGTGAGCGGCAACGACGGCATGCCCCATGTTTAAGGAAGGACATACGGAGATGGCTTGGGTGAATAATAGAGGAGAGAAGAAATGCAGCAGTGCATTGCATTCACGCGTGTGAGACCATCTGCAGAAAATACTTTAAATTTCTTCTCTATAACACTATTCTCTACACTCTCTATTCATCCTTTAAAATTCTTTCACACTTTACACTATACTCTAAAAAATTCCTTCCCTCCAGCAGTTTCTCTATCCTAAAAAGATCAGATGAACAATATTTTCTAGTTACTGTTGGAGATGCTTTGAGCACTGCTTCTAAAGATGGAGACTCTGCACGTGCAGGGGCACTAAGACCCACACACTGCAGCGGCGGAGACTCTTCACGCGTGAGCGCCGCATGGGACAGCTCGTCCGATTAGTGTCAGACAACGCATGAAGAGGACGCGCAGCCGGCGGGATGCTTCATGGATTCCACTACGGGATTAAATCGCGCCTAGCGCGGCGCCACATTCGCGTCCGAACACCCCGGACGTCAGTAGCGTAGCAATTCCGCACTTTTATAGCATATCGCCACCACCACCATCACCACCACGGACTCACGTCATCTACTGTGACGGCACTTACAACTATGGGCCCACATATTAGTGACCGTAACAGTTGCCGTTACGGCATAGAATATCGGTCCCATCACGACAATGATCAAAATTTTGCATTGAAACCACAAAAATCCAATATTGATGGGAGATAACATGCAATATGTGTGAGGCGGCTTTAGCTCCTCAGGTGCTATTTGAAAATTGATTTTTTTCCCCTTCCCGTACCTATGAAAGTTGTACTCTTTCAAAGATTTTAATCTTAATAGCGTTCCAAAATAGGGTCTAGGGATTTTCATAAGATCACGGAAGAGGAGAGAGGTCGGATGGGTGTAAACTTTGTTTAGGAGGGATCTACAATCTATGGTATCTCTTGATATCTCAAGGTATCCTAAATCATTACCATTGATCAGACTAGAACTATCAACTTTGAGAAGATGATACCTTAGGGTACCTCCTAGTACCACCTTTCATCTTCTAGAGGCACCAAACGCAGAGGAACAATCTCGTATTTTCTTGTTTCCTTCTCTCTATTCTCTCACCAACGCTGCTATGACGGGCCACCAGCCTCTGCTCACCGCCAACCATCGTCGTTGCCCAGCACTCAGCCACCACAACCTGCCATCGTCACTGGCCCACGACCACATGCCCCACCCCGTGCCCGCACCCCGCCGCGCGTCCTGCTCGCGCCCGGCCATTGTGGCTCGTCCCTGTGTGGTGTCGTCCTGCTCACGCCCGGTCGTCGCGGCTCATACCAGTGTGCTGCCGTCCTGCTGACGCTCGGCAGCCGGCGCGGCTTGCTCATGCTCGACCATTTGTCGCCGCCTCATGCCCGTGCGCCGCCACCGCCGTGCCCGCCCCGTCGCCGCCTCATGCCCGTGCGTCGCCACCCAGCGCGCTGCCTCCCACCACAAATCCTGATCACTGCCATTTCAAGCACGATTGCCGTCTTCCCAGGCTCGCACTCCGCCACCGTCCACGGCGATCCCCTTGCCACAGCTAGCTGCCCAGGAGAGAGAGGAGTGAGGATGGGAAGAGGTTTTATTTCAATCCTGCCCATAGCAAATCAACGGTTAGATTGAGGAGGCACCTCTTCAAAAATGGCAAAATGCCTCATTGTTTAGGGGTTTTTCTTACGGTTCTTGGTACTAGGAGGCACAACTTGTCTATTCCTTGAGTACCAAACTTAAAAGGGTTAATTGCATACGTGCCATTATAGAACGTCGATTTCACAGAAATGCCATTACAAAACCCGATATTATTTAGATGCCATTATAAGTCTGGGTTGATTTCAAAACTACCATTATGGATCTTTTCTTGCATATACGAGCATAAAATACATCCTAAAATGTGATATGACAGATGGGTCCCACCAGTCATTCACTCCTCGTCTTCTTCTTCCTCCCTTCCCCCTTCCTTCTCTTCTTCTTCTCCTTCCTCCCTCCTCTGTCCTCTTGCCTGGCACCTGCTGCACGTCAGCGAGCTTGTCGTCGGGCTCATCCTTGGCATAGTCGCCGCCCCCGTCGACCTTGCTCACCATCGAGCCCGTCTCGAGCCCCGCCGTGGCCTCGCGTCACCCGCGCCGGCTCGCCGTCGCCCACGCCGAGCTTGCCTTTCCCGTGCCGCCTCGCCATCCCCCGCAACGAGCTCACCGTCCCCATGCCGCCTCGCCGTCGGTGGCTGTAGTGGCGTGTCTGTAGTGAGAGGTCGAGGCCGAGACGTGCACCGGTGGGGATGGAGTTGGTGAAGACGACGTCGATGAACTCGGTGGCGAGGTCGGCGTGGAGGTCGGCGAGGTCAGTGGTGGCAAGGCCGGCGCCCTGGGCGCAAGCGACAGAGACCATGGAGGGCGACAAGGCCGGCCGCACAGGGCGGCGCTAGCTCGAGGCGCGGTGGGGTTAGTGAAGCGTCGGCGACCTCAGGCCCGCATGGCCAGCGGCACAGCGAAGGGGCGGGTGACTCCGGGCCGAGGCAGCAAGGTCGGGTGGTAGCACGGCACAGTTGGGCCATAGCGGCGGCGCGCTCAGCGTCAGGCCTAGGCCACGGTGAGTCGAGGCAAGAAGGTTGCGCTTCGGGTGCAGAGTGGAGATGGTGAGGCGACGCCAAGTCGATCTTTGCAAGAGGATTGGTGGCGAGGGAGGCGGCCAGTGGCGTGGCCAAGCAAGGTGGCTAGGTCGGCCTGGGCCATGGGTGAGTCCGGCGCAAGAAACGGGAAATGGGAGGAATAAGAAGACGAGGAGAAGGAAAAGGGAGGAAGAAGAAGAGGAGGAGTGAATGACAGGTGGGACTCACCTGTCATATTGTATTTTAGGATATATTTTGAGCTCGTATATGCAAAAAAAGGTCCGAAATGGCAGTTTTAAAATCAACCTAGACTTGTAATGGCATCTAAATAATATCGGATTTTGTAATGGTATTTCTGCGAAATCGACGTTCTATAATGGCATGTATGCAATTAACCCAGCTTAAAAGGGTAATTTAGTCTTTTCTCTCCCTTCTCTCTCCAAGCTTCTCTCACTAGCAGCTACCTGCTCCACCACAGCCATCACTATCGCAGGCTCACCACCTGCCCACGTGTGGATCGCTATCGCAAGCCTTGGGCACTCTGCTGCCACCACTAGCCCTCATGTTCCGCTGCCAGCCCTAGCGCGTGTCATCACCTCCAAATCTTGCGGCCCAACATGACGCCACCGCTTGTGCATAGAGATCTAGATGGGTCAGCTTGGGTCACGCCTTAGCCCAGACTTGACCTGGCCTACACCTGAACCAGACGAAAGGAGGAGATCTGGAGGAGAGATGCTGACCATGGGGAGCCGAGCCATTGGGGAGGAGAGAGCCACCACACGGTATAGTGAGAAGGAAGAGGAAAAAGGGTAATTTAGTCTTTTCTCTCCCTTCTCTCTCCAAGCTTCTCTCACTGGTAGCTAGCTGCTCCACCACAGCCGTCATTGTCGTAGGCTCACCGCCTGCCCACGCGCACATCGCTGTCGCAAGCCTAGGGCACGCAGCTGCCACCACTAGCCCTCATGTTCCGCTGCCAGCCCTAGAGCGTGTCCTCACCTCCAAATCCTGCAGCCCAACATGACACCACCGCTTGTGCATAGAGATCTAGATGGGTCGGCTTGGGTCACGCCTTAGCCCAGACCTGACCCGACCTACACCTGAACCAGACGAAAGGAGGAGATCTGGAGAAGAGATGCTGACCGTTGGGAGCCGAGCTGTTGGGGAGGAGAGAACCACCACACGGTGTAGTGGGAAGGAAGAGGAGGGTCGCCGTTGTATCGTCGTCCGTCGCCACTGCTGCCACATTGAGGGATGCCACACTTGAGGAAGGAGATATGTTCGTCCAACGTCCGCACGTCGCAGCCGCCACACGCTCCCGCCATCGCAGCCACCACACATGCTTGCCATCGCCGTTGTCGGCACCCGCACCACTAGCAGTCTAGGGCACCAACTTGCGCTCAGGGGAGTGGAGGGTTGGAGGACGGAGGGGAGACTAGGAGGCAGGGAGACGAGGTCACGTGGGTGAGTGGAGGGGAAGGGGAGGCAGGGATGCCGGTTGTCGAGGAGGCAACATGGCAATGGCTCCCAGTCACCCTAGTCCCCCTTCTCGGCTCTGCCTGTACGCGAACTGGAGGATTGGAGAAGTAGGGGACTAAAGTGAAGGGGCGAGCTAATGTAGTGGGTTCACCTAGCCGAGAGGGAAGGAGTGGGCTGGATGAGAGGGGAGAGGAAGGAGTGGGCCAAATGGCAGACTCAAACTCGACTCGAACCCAACCTGACTGAACCCGAGGACCCGACTCGAAGTCCACCCGGCTATCGAGTCAAGTCAGGACCTAGCGGGTCAGGTCAAATATAGATCTTTACTTGTGCACACCAGCGCCGTCAATCGACCCACACACTGCCTCCGTTGCCAGCCCGACCATCCACCATCGTCGGTCAAATCATCGTTTCCTTCGCTGCTGGCCCAACCACTTGCCGCCATTGCCCGGACCGCTGACGGCAACCACCGGTTCATGATGGCCTTGCTCACATGAAATGGTAAGAGAGAGGAGAGAGGAGGAGGAAGAGGAAGAGAGACGTTTTCCGATTGATTCTATCCTGAATTCCTGATATATTGACTGCTGGACTTCATTGCTGTCTCTTGATAGCTTATCCGATAAAGGACCATAGAAAACCTCATCGTTTAGAGTTTGTACTGAAAAGAAAACAAGTAGGCATCTCAAGAATCGTTTGCAACGTGCAGGTGGACGAAAATTTAGAGAATCCAAGCTGGAAGGCAATCGGGTACAGCGTGCCGGACGTGGAGCAGCGGCAGAAGGATCGAACAGAAGCAACAACGTCGCCGCCGCGGCCTCTGGACAATGGCGTCGTGGAGACGAGGGAACTGGACGACGCCGTCCTAATCAGGTCACTCGCGGACAAGGGCCTCGCGGTGAAGACGGACTCGTCGGGCGCGCACCATACGGTGCAATGCGACGCCGTCATCGTCGGCTCGGGCTGCGGCGGCGGTGTGGCCGCCGCGGTGCTCGCGTCCGCGGGGCACAAGGTCGTCGTCGTTGAGAAGGGAGACTACTTCGTCGCCGAGGATTACAGCTCCGTCGAGGGCCCCTCCATGGAGCGCCTCTACGAGCAGGGAGGCATCTTCTGCACGACAAACGTGACGACCGTCTTGTTCACGGGCACGACGGTCGGCGGCGGGTCGGCGGTGAACTGGTCAGCCTGCATCCGCACGCCGGAGGAGGTCATGCAGGAGTGGGCTCGAGAGCTCGGGCTGTCGGTGTTCGCGAACTCGGGGTACGTGCAAGCCATGGACGCGGTGTGCGCCCGGCTCGCGGTGACCGACGGGTGCCGGGAGGAAGGGTTCCAGAACAAGGTGGTGCGCCGCGGGTGCGAGGCCCTCGGGCTGCGCGCCGATGCCGTGCCGCGCAACTCGTCGGAGGGCCACTTCTGCGGGAGCTGCAACTTCGGTTGCCCCACCGGCGACAAGCGAGGCACCGACACGACGTGGCTCGTCGATGCCGTTGCTCGCGGCGCGGTCATCCTGACCGGTTGCAAGGCCGAACATTTCATACTCGAGAGCAACACGGGGAACCGCGGCGAGCATGGCCGGAGCAAGAAGTGCGTTGGCCTGGTGGCGACGTGCATGAGCAATGGCATAACGAAGAAGCTGCGCATCGAGGCGAAGGTGTCCATCTCGGCGTGCGGGGCGCTCATGACGCCGCCGCTGCTGCGCAAGAGCGGGCTCAAGAACCGGCACATCGGCCGGAACCTGCACCTCCACCCGGTGTCCATGGCGTGGGGCTACTTCCCGGAGAACAAGCAGGAGCCGCCGCTCACTGGCAAGTGCTACGAGGGCGGGATCATCACGAGCATGCACCGCGTCACGGAGCGCACCATCATCGAGACGCCGGCGCTGGCTCCGGGCGCCTTCGCCGCCATGGTCCCGTGGGTGTCGAGCCGGGACATGAAGGAGCGGATGCGCCGGTACCCGCGCACTGCGCACGCGTTCGCGCTGGTGCGCGACCGCGGAGCGGGGTTCGTCGACGGCGAGGGCCGCGTGCGCTTCACCCCTAGCCGCGGCGACACCGAGGAGCTCCGCAACGGCCTGCGGCGCGCGCTGCGCATCCTGGTGGCCGCCGGCGCGGCCGAGGTGGGCACGCACCGCAGCGACGGGCTCCGGCTGCGGTGCAAGGGCGTGCGCGGCGAGGAGCTGGAAGCGTTCCTGGATGTGGTGATGATCGAGAAGGGCCCCATGTCCCCGGGGACGGAGAGGTGGGGGTTGTTGGCGTCGGCGCATCAGATGGGCAGCTGCCGGATGGGCGTGAGCCCCAAGGTCAGCGCCGTGGACGGCGGCGGCGAGAGCTGGGAGGCGGAGGGGCTGTACGTGTGTGACGGCAGCCTGCTGCCCACGGCCGTCGGCGTCAACCCCATGATCACCATACAGTCCATAGCGTACTGCATCTCCAAGGGCATTGCGGGCTCGTTGGCCCAGGACATTGCACAGTAGCCGGCTCGAGAGTCCCAGACAATATAGTTGAGCAAGGCAGATTACCCGCCTTTACATATCCCAAAGCAAAAGATCATAAATTTAACGCAAAAGATCCTGAATTTGAAGCCTGGGTGACGCGATTTGATGAAACAAAATAATCGTGATGGGCAAATAATTAGTGATTAGACCAAATATGATCTTAAAAGTGTATGAAACTTAATATTAGTGTGTACGTACGCGATGTAATTGGTTATTGATCAAGTGTAATAACCCTGTCCATGCTAGTGCATTGCGTGGATGATTCATGAGCTATATCAGATGTTAATGTTCACAAAATTATATTCAAAGCAGCGCTGGTATGGGCACTGTGTCCAATCGGGAATAGACTAACAATTCGAGCTCAACACAAAAAATTAACGGGAGCAAGAGGAAATACAGTATCCAAATTATTCAGATAACTGCTTAGTCAGTCATGATTGAATTCCTTGTTGCAATACTACCACACTGACAATACTATTCAGATGAACCATCATCGATGGACATATGACATATCGACTCTAGCAAAAAACTGCTCCAAGTCTCTTAAGCTTCTAAGCATTCATAGCGCAAAAGGGCCATCAATTTGGTACCTGTAAGTTTCAACATAGGAATTGTAAACAAAATATACTTCATGACAGTGTTGCTCAGTAGAACAACATTGTGCATCACTAGCAACCATCTAATGAATCTTTTTTCTCTTTAGACTACAATGAAATGCGACACTAGAATTTGATAGATCTGGGATATCTACTAATGTAGTACTTGGTTGCAAAATATTCACAAGGTTCAAGCACAAGTGAACCTCAATCTAAACAATGCCAAAAAAATTATCCAGGAATGAAGCGCCTTACAAGTAACAGCAAACAGAGGATGTCATTTACAGAAATGAGTGGCTTAGATGTAAACAATAAATCGTGTCTAATAGCTTACAGCAGGATTGAAGTCTATCTGGATGGAAACAAAAACAAATTGAGAATGTTTCCGGAGTCTTATTTACCTGTTCTATGAACACCATTCTCGTGCATTCTGGAACATGCGCAACCAAGGACTGGGACTACTCTTCTCAACCTGCCATTCCTTGGGATACCATGGATATTGCCACATCATGAAGGAACGCTCTGGGTGTGGCATCAAAGCAAGGTGCCTTCCATTGGGGGAGCAAAGGGCCGCGATACCAAGTGGAGAACCGTTGGGGTTGAAGGGATAGACCTCTGTGACGTTATTAGCATCATCACAATATCGCAGAGGAGCCAGATTAGCCTCGACAACACCAGATAAAACATTTTCATCTGGGAAGAAGGCTCTCCCTTCACCATGAGCACTCCAAATGCCCAAAGTAGAGCCTTCCATACCTTTGAACATTATAGCAGGAGAATTTCCTACGACCACACTGGTAAACCGGCACTCAAAACGACCAGATTCATTGTGAATGAACCTTGGCTGGGACATGTCTCCACCTGCACCAAGGGAACCTCCAATATCTGGTCCTGGCACCCAACCAAGAAGAGCCATGAGCTGACAACCGTTGCACACTCCAAGGCTGAATGTGTCTGGCCTGTTGTAGAACTCCTGGAACTGCTGTATGAGGGGCTGGTTGAATCTAATAGATGCAGCCCAACCCTTTGCTGAATCTAGAACATCTGCATAGCTAAAACCACCAACAAATGCAATCCCCCGGAATTCCATTAGAGACGCCTTCTGGTTCAAGAGGTCTGACATTGTGATGTCCCATGGTTCAAAACCAGCAGCATGGAATGCAGCAGACATTTCCCTATCGCTGTTGCTCCCTTCTTCACGAATAATGGCAACCTTCGGTTTTGAGGATGCAGTCAATATTTTCTTGTCTGTGAATTTGGGAGTGAAAGACAAATGCCATGAAGGTGATGTTCGGCTTTTTAAGCCTTCTTTCTCAAGCATGACACAAGACTTCAGCCGCTGTAGCTCCTCAAGTTGGAAGCTTGTTTCCTCCCACAAATCTCTGAAGTCCGAAGTTCTTTCCTTCAGGCGCACCTCATCATGAACAACCAGCTCTATTTCTGGTGTTGTACATACTTCTCCAATTACGTTGGCAGAAACCCCTGCTGCTTGAAGCTTCTGCTGTACAACATCAAGGTCATTTGCATGAACTTCAATAATAAGACCAAGCTCCTCAGCAAACAGTGCTTGAAGAAGGTCATAATCTTTTAAGTCTATGTTCAGGTGAACACCACTATTGCCAGCAAATGCCATCTCAAGAATAGTAACAATAAGCCCACCATCGCTAATGTCATGACCAGCAGAAATAAGACGCTCACTGAGTAATTCCTGAACAGTCTCAAAGACTTGCTTCAGGTAAGGAACATCTTCTATGTCTGGACAGTCATTTCCAATTTGGTCAAATGCCTGTGCGAGAGCAGAACAACCAAGTCGCCGTTTTCCTTTAGCAAGGTCAATGTGCAGCAGAATTCCATCATTCCCAAGCTTTAAGTCAGGAGTAACTGTCAAAGTTATATCAGGACATGTTACATAAGCACTGATGACAAGATTTCCTGGAACCTTGACTATTTCACCATCACATTGAGCAGCCATAGAAAGACTGTCTTTTCCTCCATCTATTGCAATACCAAGCTCAATCATGCAGTCCGCCAATGCAACAGCAGCATCATACATATCTGCTCCTTCTCCATCAAGTTTAGCAGCATACATCCAGTTACCGCTAGCTTTGACATCGGCAAGCGATGTAACTTTAGCCCAAACCAGATTGGTCAAGGCCTCCCCAACCGCAAGCCTTGCCATGGCCTTGGGATTAAGTAAACCCTTTAGTGGTTGTTCTCCAATGGCGCAAGCACCACCTGTCAGATCTGTATATGTTTGTGCAATCACAGCAACATCAGCAAGTGGAAGTTGGAGAGGACCAACTGTCTGCTGTTGTGCAACAAGACCAGTCACACACCTGTCAACCTTTGTGGTCAAGAAACGTTTTGAGCATACAGACGGGAGCTTCAATACTCGCTTAAGAACATCCATTAGTGTGACCTCAGGTGCAATGTCTAAGGGCTCACTCAATCGAGAAACTCGCTTGAATTCAAAGGTCTTCTGAGGCATATCTCCTAAAACCTTTTCAAGCTCAAGATCAACAACCGGGGGCGGGGTAGGAAGGTCATTCAACTTGGCATGTTCAACAGCAGCACTGTCAATCAAAACAATCTTTCCACTACCATCAACTTCCCCAATGACAGCCATTGAAACTCTTTCTCTCTCACAAAGTGACTCCAGCAGGCTTCTGCTCTCAGGCCTAACCAATAATGCATCTTGTTCCTGGTATTCAGCACCCCAAATCTCTAAGACAGACAATGTGTGATCACCAACAACAATTGAGCGGATATCAATTTCAGCACCCTTAGGATAGATTATTTCTTTCACAACATTGCAATTTCCTCCAGCTCCCTGGTCATGAATGCTGATAATTGGGTTCTTCTCTCCCATTTCTGCACATGCTCTGATCACACGGTACAGTTTCTGTGCCATCTCAGCGTCTCCGCGCTGCACTGCATTGAAATCAAGCTCTGCATCATTCTGTCCACTAACCATACTTGAGGCAGCACCACCACCCATACCAATTCTGTATGCAGGGCCACCAATCTTCACAACTAGCATGCCAATTTCTGGATCCCCCTTTGATATGTGTGCATGGTCAATCTGCCCAATTGCTCCACTGAACATAATTGGCTTTAGCCATTCACGGCGCTCCCCATTTGGCAACCTTGTGCCAAAATTTCTTGTAAATCCCTGAATTAGAGGCTCACCAAATTTGTTCCCATAGTCAGAAGCACCATCACTAGCATCAATAAGAATCTGCAAAGGAGAAGCCAAGTTTGTCGGGTATGAAAAGGATGAATCCTCCCATGGTGCATAGGATTCTTCAATCCGAAGATTTCCAACACAATAACCAGCAGTGGAAGCAACGACAAAAGAACCCTTTCCAGTGGCATGTGTATCTCTTATGCGACCACCTGCACCTGTCTCAGCTCCTGGGTAAGGTGCCACAGCACAAGGAAAATTATGGGTTTCTGCTGTGAATAAAATGTCAAGCTCTCGCATCATAATGGTTAATGGTGAAATGGAACCCGGAAAGGCTGGACGTAGATGGTTTACTGGATATCCTTTTATTGCACTTGAATTATCCTTAAATCCAATGACAGAGTTACTAGGGTTGGTCTTCAATGGGCTCTTCAGTAACTGAAACAAAGTTCTAGCCATGGTATCTCCATCTATCACAAGTTTTCCGTTAAAAAACCAATGCCTACTGTGCTCACTATTGGATTGTGCTATATCAAAAAGTTCCACTGTAGTTGGATTGCGTTTGATGTCATCTCTGAAGAGGTGGGTGTAGTATTTGATATCTTGTTCATCAAAAGCAAGCCCCATTTTCACATTTATTTCTTCCAATGCTTCCCTTCCCCTTTCAATGACCGGTATGACACTGACAGGTTCTGGAATTAGATCAGACTGAAATGATGCGAGCTTGCTAGGATAAACACACTCTGTCATTCTGTCATGAATCAAAGCAGTAAAACTATTGAGTTGGCTTTCATCAAGTGGGACACTACCAGGCTGAAGGCACAATAGATATCTTCTAGACCTCTCCAAACGAGTTACTTCCACCAATGATAGAGCTTTACAAACCGAGACAGCATTGGTTGAGAAAGCTGTTGAAAATGTCATCCGTGGGCCAACCTCAACAAGGAAAGAATAAGGGCTCCTAGAGACTTCCTCATCTAGAAAGCTCTCTGTTTGTAAGTTCTCAGGTTCATAGGTTTCTGCTAGGAGCCACTGAAGTGTTGATAGCTTCTCTGAAGTTAGTGCATTCTCCAATTCAACGTTGAAGCATTGCTCGGTCTTTATGTCAATAATACTACAAGAAACCTTTGCCTGCACTTTCCTGAGTAGCTCCTTGGACTCACTCTCTTGAAGAAACGGTTTACGGTAAAAGTGAATAATCCTTGAACTTAATTCCACCTCATCAATCGATCCCTCGACCAATGGACTATTAACACCCCTGGATACTGCAAAACTGGGGGCAGGCATTGGTCTGATATCCGGGACAGCAACTCTTCGATGAGGTAACCTGCAAAGATGTCGTAAGTCCAAGCAGCGTCGAACCATTCGCGACCTTCTGAAGCAAGGATTCCTCGCGGAGATGAAACTAGGGATTTGTTTTCCCTAAACAGAGCACAAATAATCACACGATACCAATTAATTACAGAAAGGAGAAGCATAAGTTGGTGATACTCCAGCTCAGTGCATACCATAATACTTGGAAAGCATTCAAGACGTAGCATTTCACTTCCTGTCATCGCACCAGGAGACGCCATGTTTCAGGCAAGCCAAAGACAACTCAAGAACCTGCAAAGCACGGAACAGCAAATCAGGAATCGGCCATAGCTCAAAGCAAAGAATCATCCCCATCAATCGCTGATGTCGCTGCGGCCGGCTTGATTCGGTCAAGGTGTGGAAAGAGACCGGGCAGCGCCACCATCAGTTGGGGAGGGGAAGGAGGGAACAGGCTCTAGGGAAGAGGAAGCCGGGCGGCGCCGCAGCGCAGAGAGGGAGGAGAAGGAGGGGACCGAGAGAGAGAGAGGAAGGAGGTCTGAGGAAGAGTTTCCCACCCGGTGCCGCCGTCGCCGCCCCGCACGAGCTGGATGTCGCCCTCTGAAGCACCCCGCCGCGCAGAGGGAGGGAGTGGGGGGAAGGGTTTAACCGAGGTCGCTCTGGGGCCTAGGATTAGGGGTGCAGACTAGTGCTGTCCAACGGGCTGGCCCGATTCGGCATGGTTTGGAATTTTGGATCCGATTCAGACCGGTTTATTTTGAACCTAGTTACTATAAGAACCGGGCCAACAGGGCTATCGAGTGCCTATGTTTGGTTCGGATATAGAACAGAACAAACTGGACTGGCCCGGTATGTTTGGTCTGGTTGTCCCTTTGGTGTTGGTTGGTCCGTTTCGAGAAAAAATTTCAAAAAAAAGAAAAAAATGAGAAATTTGAAAATGGCAACGAAAAATTGTAAAATATTAAAAAATTCAAGAAATAGAAAGGAAAAAAAAGGGGGCGAGCAGCGACAAGTAGTGTATCCTCCTTTTGTTGCCTCTTTTTTTCCCGATCGTCTCTGGCCTCCGTGTACGCGTTTGCGCTCTAGGGAACGTGGTTGTATGGGCATCTACATTATTGGGCCCGGTTGCTGGTGTAGGCCTAGCCGACGAATCGGTCGAGGCCCAAGCTAGCTGCAAAGCCTAATTGACATACATTTATTAATAGGCCTATATATAGGTTTCAGTAGCAAGGTTTTTTATATTTTTATTATTCCAAATTAAAGAAATAATAGCTTGTTCAATTTAATTAAAAATAGATGCCCGTCGCCTAAAATCCCGTCGACCAAAGGATGGAATTTATATAATTTGCCCAACGGTCGGGCAAGATAAAGGTGCAGCCCGACCATTGGGCACTAATTGCACTGGTATAATCCTGCCCAACTATTGGGCGGGATTTTAGAAAATCCAACTATTGGGCGGGATTTTAGAAAAATCCGCTTGATTGTTGGGCGGGCTTTGTGATGCAAGGGAAACCCGTCCTTTGAAATGGGTGGGATTTGCTCCCATGTGTCGGCCCCAGTCTCCAAGAACCTTGGTGCACCTGTAATAGCCCAGGATTTTGTCTTGCTAGCACGACACCTTATACGAAATACTGAAATCATCTCATACATGCGATAAAGATTATTATTACAATAGAGTTCAATTACAACATGACTCATTTTAGCAGGTCAAAAAGGTCAAATCTACAAAACCAAAATGAACTCTTATCAGAGTCTAGCAAAGCGGAAACAGTAAAAAGAGTCGGGTCTCAAGGCTGTGCCCAACCCAATCAGGCAAGCGACTGGAGTCCCGCTAACACCTGGCTTTTACATCATTCTTCCGGCCCTTTTCCTCCTTGTCGATATCATCCAAACCAAGTCCCTCCTTGACAATACCTAAAAAGTGAGTGGGTGCGAAGGTGGGCACACAATCAAATCACGCTCGCGAACCAATACCTCACCTAATGCTATACAATTATGCAGGGCTTTCTGGTAGAAGCTAGGTTTGTATATTTGCTTAAAGCCAGAAATGCTATACTTTCTAAAATAAAATCCATAAGACTTAGGGGGTGTTCTTTTAGGCTTATGAGCTCTGACTTATCTGTCTTATCTCGAACTTCGAGAATTTTCCGAGGTGGACTCGAGAGTCGGATGACCTTAAAATTTAGGATTTAGGGAGTTTTTAGACTCGCCCACGAGATAAAAATAAAACGGATTCAAAAAGTAATAAAAAAGTGAGATGAGTCAATATTAGTCAGATAAGTCACGAAATTGGGCTTTAGTCTTTTTAACAAATCAAAAACATATTGGGCTATATATGCCAACTGGTTATAAAATAGGGGTATTTCAGTAGCGACAACGTAACCTTACCTAAGGAATACATGTCCCAGGTAGCAAACCCATGCCATGGCTATGGTCATGGTCTCCACAAATGGCAGACTAGCTCCCATGGCTATGGCGAGCTATCCCCAAAGGTATGGTGAGCCCATGCCCATATTACAACTGGCGCACGTCTCCCATCTTCTGGCGAACCCGTGCCCATAGTACATGCTAGCGCACGTTTCCTAGGTAAGTGGCGGTAGACTCACCCTCTTCGCCAAGAGGCGTGATCCTCTTGAGCTCAAGAATGGCCAAGATCCGCAGATCCTAATCTCATTAGATTGATCAAAGAAATTTATAGACCAACATTCGCACTCGGGCATAACTGGCACCGAATGCATGAGTTATTTCTTTAGCATGTCGAGTGCAAGGAATAGTCAGGGACAGCGCACAACACATCACCATCATTATGTACTCGGGATACGCACGTGCTAACTAGACTGTCTAACAATGGAGCCATTCAGATGCTGCAATGTTGTAGTCTTGATCAGAGGGGGTCTAGCTCATCTTTCCTACACTACACTTTACCAACAATCGTGTGCAAAGAGACTAATTCCTGTCGTGAACTCATGATACATATCATGATAATGATGGGACTGTACCATTGAGGTACCTGCTCTGCATACGGTATTTGTCTAGACCAAGTGTTGCACCGTTGATAGCGAGCTATGCCGTTACAAGGGTTGACCCGTTATCTTAGTACCGTATCGTTGACAACCAAGATCAAACCCATGGAATCTAGACTTAAGCATGTCTAAGCCATGTTAAAGACTCATTTGTTAAGGAGTTTAACCTCTATACCTTAAGTTATCAAAGGACATAATAAGGAAGTTATACCAAGAATGGGGTTTGTGTTTATCAACTCTATTTACCAAGTGGAATAACTAGACCAGCTCTAATAGCCATTTGTTTCCAACATAATATACTCAGAAAATCATATTGCATACAATTTTATATTTAAAACAACATAATTTAAGTAAAACTGGGTAACGGAGAATGATCTAGAGGGGTCCGAGCGTGTTGAGGTCTTGCGTCTCGTCTTCCAGCTTCCCTTCCGAGTCATCCAATTCTATCGCATAAAATCAAATAGCATCGATAAAGGCACAGAAGATAATATATGCATGATGCATGATAGACGAATGCTCATATAAGATTTCGCACAGATTTTTCTTACTTGAATATCTTCTGTTCGTGTCTTGATTCGTATTCATTTAACTTTGTGTTCAAGATTTTCCTGACCGTTTTTGCCACTACTGCGATCTTTGGCTTGGCGCCAAGTAGCCGTGCAGCTGCCATCACCGCCAGGTGCTTTTCCATGGCTTGCTTCCCCCATGGCCGCCCTATTTGACATGTCGCTAGCGTTGACGCCACCGTCGTCGCCGGACGGGTACCGGATAGTATGCGAATGGAAACAATACGGATACCTGGTACTTAGTCGGGTAGTACACGAATTACCTAGGATCAAAACATTTAATAAAAATAATCCAACTAATATACATAGTACATTTAATACACATGATATAACACATATATATTTTAATTAATACATATAGTCCAACCCACATAGAAATAATTAACTAACATAGTCCAACACACATAGAGTTTAATTCACATAAATAGTACAACACATAAACATATAGTCCAATTAACACACATAGTGTATAAACATAGAAATAAGGTCTAAGTCCACCATTTTGCAATACACTGAACAAAGTTCATTACATACGCATGAAGATCTTTAAGTATCAACATTGTCCATCCCCGAAGCATTCATGTCTTCATGTAAGGTTGCTATTTTGCTCTTGAAATCCAGAATTGATGAAAAATAAATCAATAGTTATCAATAGACTTATGCATAAACAAAGACTCACAGGTATGATAAAAATTTATCATTTCCTGAAGCAATAATCCAATCTTTCATAGAAACCAAAGTCTCAACAATTTCAGCATCAAATTGACTATGGAATGGATCAATAACACGTCCACCGGCGCTAAATACTGACTCCAAAGCAATCGTAGACACTTCTATAGAGAACACATCACAAGCAAGACTAGAAAGTATAAGAAAAGTTGTCATTTGCCCCTTCCACCATGATAGGACATCAAATGGTGCATCACTATCATTGAACTTCAATAGTGCTTCAGTCATGTACACATCCAACTCAGACATCTTAGTTTCATTCCTTGTGCAATTATATAACACATCGATATCAATTTCATCGTCATCCTCATTATCCATTAAGCAACTCTTTGAGTTAAAAACCAAATCACCCTCTTTCGAAGTAGATGTCTTATTGATTGAAGTTGCACTAATGGTTGATGAATAGAATGCAAATAATTCATTGACAACATTCATAAATTCCACCTTCTCCAACTCAGCTATCTCATGGTCATACATTTTATACAAGTACAACTCAACCATCTTGTACTTGTACCGAGGATCAAGAAAGGCGGTAACCACCAAAGCCATATTACTTATTTCCCAATACTTTTCAAACTTATCTTTCATAGCATCGGCCAAGGTAGAAATTATAATGTCATGATGGTTACACCATTTTGCAATAGCAATCTTAATCTCACAAAATTTCCGATAGAAATGATTTACAGTAGGATAGGATGTGCTAGAGAAAAGTAAGATGACATCATAAAACTTTTTCAAATACTTACAAATATTTGTTGTATTTAACCAATCATCACTAGAAGGGGTGATATGAGTGTATCTAGCCCTATCTTTAAGAGCAAGACAATCAAATGCATTCTTGTAGTAAATAGTATCTATTATTATAATATATGTAGAGTTCCATCTTATGGCAACATTGAAAGAAAGAGATTTCTTAGTGTTCAAATCACATTCTTTACAACACTTTTCAAATGCCTCCCATTGCTGAAGTGATCTTTTTACCGTTGTTATGAACTCTCTAATGTTTCTAATAGCATCTTCAATTACTTCTAAACCATCTCTAGTAACAAGATTTAATATATGATTTACACATTTAACATGGAAGAATTTGCCACCACATAGCAGGAAGTCTCTAGCATTTTCAATAACCACATCAACAGCAATTTTGTTTGAAGAAGAATTGTCCAATGATAGAGAAAATAATTTTTTATCAAGGTTCCAATTCTATACATTTGAAAAAATATGTCACCCAATTTTGGTCCTGAATGACTGTCTTCTACATGGATGAAATTGACAATCCTTTTTTGCATTTTCCAATTGTCATCAATCCAATGCGCTGTGACACACATGTATGCTTTATTTTGAATTGATGTCCATATGTCCATAGCAAAGCTAAAACAACAAGAGAGTTTTCTAAACTGTTCATACAACTTGTTCTTTTCCTCTTTATATAAATTCATGATATCTTTACGAACAGTTATACGGGATTTCAAAGAAAAGCTTGGTCGCAAATACTTGTATGCTTTATGTTGAATCCAATGCGCTATGACACACATGTATGCTTTATTTTGAATTGATGTCCATATGTCTATAGCAAAGCTAAAATAACAAGAGAGTTTTCTAAACTGTTCATACAACTTGTTCTTTTCCTCTTTATATAAATCCATGATATCTTTACGAACAATTATACGGGATTTCAAAGAAAAGCTTGGTCGCAAATACTTGATAAAATCAATAAAGTACTCATGTTCAGAGATATTAAACGGATGCTCATGCATAATGATGGTATTATAAAATTTTCTTAAGCTAGTTTCCTGATCATACCGATATGTTGCAATGCCATCCTCACTCTGATTAATGAGTTGTTGGCCTTTCACTACACTGTGTTTGTATTTCAAGTGATTACTGAAAGCCTTTATACCATTTGCACTTGCAACCCTAGCTGTATGTGAGCACCTATTGCATTTAGCTCACTGCTCTTTGATAATTGAGCCATCATCCATTGTCACATCCTTTTCAAACTTTGTGAAATATTCCCACACAAAGGAAGTGAGCTTCTTTCCAGGTTTTGGTTTCGCTTCTTCTTCTTCTCCACTTGCTTCGATATTTACACTTACACTTGCACTTACACTTGTACTTGCACTTGCACTTTTAGATTGTGTTGCTTTGAATGAGTCACTATGAATTTGCTTGTAGGGGTTGGGGTTGCAATAGTCTTGTTGCTATTGGAGGATACCATTGCCGCCTTATCCTTATTCAAAATCGGCGTAGTCACCGCATTGCTTGAGGAGGTCATCATCGCCTTGCCCTTGCTAGAGCCGGAGGGAATCGGCTGACCTGTTTGGAGGTCTGCAATTCGCCGTAGTTTCGTTGGACGAGGACATGCACTCGAGGACTTCTTCCTACCATGACCGATGACCGACTGCAGCCTTTCCCGCCTTCTTCTTTCTGTCAAAGTTGCAGCATAGAACATCATGAGAGATGTCAGGACGTGTGATCCCAAGGTAAACAAGGCTCCCAACGAGGTGACGGTAGCGAGTGGGATCAGCAAGAGGAGCACCATCAGTGGGGACGAAGCTGAAGGTGAAGCTTCATCGGAGTGGCTGCAGTGCGCTGATCAGTGAGACAAGTACGGTCAAGAAGATCCTGGATATACTTCCACTAGGAGAGGTAGAAGCCCTCAGGAGTAGAAGTGACCTCAATCCCAAGGAAGTAGCGAAGAGAACCAAGATCGGACATCTGAAACTGCTCACTAAGGCGGGCCTTCACAAAGGCAACAAACTGAGGATCATCTCTAGTGATGAGCATGTCATCCACGTAGAGAAGAAGAAGTGTGCGCCCGAGCGCGGAGGTGTGGACAAAAAGCGCGGGAACATGCTGACTAGGAACAAAGCCAGCAGCAGTGACCACAGAGGTAAAGCGCTCAAACCAAGCACGAGAGGCCTGCTTGAGCCCGTAGAGAGAGCAACGAAGGCGACACACGTGGCCATCTGGTACAGCGTAGCCAGGAGGTGGGTGCATGTAGACTTCCTCACGCAGCTCTCCATGAAGAAAGGCGTTCTTCACATCAAGCTGGGAGATGGTCCACCGACGAACAGAAACAACAGCCACAAGAGAGAGAACAGTGGTACGGTGTGCAACAGGAGCAAAGGTCTCCTCAAAGTCACGACCGTACTCCTGCTGAAAGCCACGCGCCACAAGACGAGCCTTATGACGCTCAAGAGAACCGTCAGAGCGAGTCTTGATATTATAGACCCACTTGCAGGTGATCGGAGTAACAGCAGGAGGGCAGGGGACAAGATCCCAAGTGCCAGTGCGCTCAAGAGCAGCAACCTCCTCGGCCATCGCGTACTGCCACTCAGGATGAGCAACAACATCACGATAAGAAGCGGGATCAGAAGGAGTGGAGACAGAAGCTGCAAACCCGTAGCGAGCAGGGCGGGAGAGAGTACTCCGATCACGAAGAGCATACCGGGGTGGAGGGGTGGAGGGACGTGTCACCTGAGCAGGAGTAGGCCGAAGTAAGGAGGAAGGCTCAGAACTGGAGGAAGAGAGCTCAGGAGCAGGACCCAACACAGAGGAGGAGGGAGGAACACGACGTGTGTAGTGAAAGCGAACGGGAGGACGGGACAAAGGAGGCAACAAAGAAAAAGAGGAAGGTTGGGAAACAGGAAGAAGGCATGAAGAAGGTGAAACTGGTAAAGGAGTGGGTGTAGTAGAGGAAGATGGGACTGGCGAAGGAGTGGGTGTAGTAGTGGGCGGAGAAGAAGGCAAAAAGGAAACCGGAGGATTAGAGAAGGACTCTGGAAGAGTGAGAAAAGAGAGATCCCCCAAAGACAAGGGAGAACTGGAAGGAGAGGCCGGGGACCGGGACTCATCAAAGAAAAAGTGAGACTTGTCAAAGGTGACATCACGAGAGACCCGAATCCTGCGACCAATAGGATCCCAACAACGGAAACCCTTGCGCTCAGAGTCATAACCAAGGAAGGCACACGGAACAGACTGAGAGGTTAGCCGGCGCCACGAGGTCAAGAAGAACGTGACAACGCACCCAAAGGCACGAAGGTGATGTCTTGGCGAGGCGACCAAAGAGACGCCAATGTATGGCACCTGAAGTCGCGAGAGAAGGCTGGAGGTTAATAAGGTAGACAAGGCGGTGGAGACACCTCGGCCGTAAGCGTGGTGGAACGTAAGCGATGAGCATCATAGCTCTGGCAGTCTCAAGGAGGTGGCGATGCTTGTGCTCAGCAACCCCATTCTGAGCATGGGCACCAGTACAAGAGTACTGAGGAAGAGTGCCCTGCTCTAGGAGGATCTGGCGAAGAGCAACTGACAGATATTCGCCAGCAGAGTCAGCTCGAAACACACGGATGGGCGAGTCGAACTGACTGCGAACCATCGCAGCAAAGGCCTGATAGGCAGCTAACACCTGATCACGAGACTTGAGAAAATAGATCCAGGTGAAGCGAGAGAAATCATCAATAAAAATCACATACCACCGATGACCCCCTTTCGAAACAAAGGGGGCAGGACCCCATACATCAGAGTGAACCAAATCAAAAGGATGAGTCGAAACTGAAGTACTGGTGGGATATGGCAGCTGTAGCTGTTTCCCAAGCTTACAGCCCTGACAAAAGAGGGAGGTATCACCAGAAACCTTCCCAAGAACACCACGACTCATCAAAGAAGAAAGACGGGATCCTGACATATGACCCAGACGATGATGCCACTAAGCAAAATTGACGGCGGTGGTGGTGGTGGTGGCGAAGGCAGTGGCATCAGAAGAGGTGGACAACTGGCTCCTAGAGGTAGCGGTAGAAGCGGAAGCGGAAGGAAGGCGAAGCCAGTCAAGCTCCCACAAGCGCGGGGAGTCACGGGATCTCCGGCCAGTGCCAACTAGGGTCCCGGTGCTGCGATCCTGGATAGAACAAGAGTCAGACTCTAGAGTAACACAGAAACCAAGATCTGTAAGCTGGCCGGCAGAAATCAGCTGCAGGTGTAGATAAGGAACATAGGAAACTGATGGAACGTGGAAAGACGAGGTATGAAGAGTGCCTCGTCCTGCAACTGAGAGCTGTGTACCATCAGCCGTCTTGATGTACACAGGAGTAACCGGGGTGCAGCAAGACACAAGATGAGTGGGATCAGGTGTCATGTGAAAGGAAGCACCTGAATCAAGGTATCATGGAGACTGGGGGACCTGGAGGGGCGGTAGCAGAGGACGCCAGAGGAGCCCGAGTGTCAAGGCGTGACTCCATGCGCTCAAGGCGCCAGGTGAGCTCCTGAGCCCAGTCAGGTGGTCGAGAGGTGGTGGTACCACTAGCACCAGAAGCTCCAGGGGTGCTAGAGGTGCCACCACTAGCCTTCTGGAGACGACGCCTGCACTGCTGGATGGTGTGACCCGTCTTCTTGCAGTAGTTGCAGCGAACCACTGCAGCCGCAGCAACACCCCCCTGCAGCCAAACCACCTGCTGGTGCAGAGAGAGGAGTAGTGACGCCAGGCAGCAACGCAGTCGGAGCCCCGGAAGAGACCGTAGTAGCGCTCAGGACCGTCAAGGGAGACGAGAGAACGCTCCCCAGGCGTGTCTCCTCAGCACGGACCTGAGTGAGGGCCTCAACCAGAGTAGGCGGCGGAGAGCGAGCTAACAGTTGAGCACGAAGAGGCTTGAACTTCGGACGAAGCCTAGTGAGGAACTCGAAGACACGCTGTGCGACGAGGAGCTCCCGTGTATGAACACAAGTCGCGCAGGAAGTGTCCGGAGTCGGCTGGAAGGAGTCGAGCTGACGGCAGGCATCACCGAACTGAAGATAGAAGGCGTCGACGGAGGAGTTGCCCTGCTGAAGCGAGCCAAACAAGCGGCGACGAGGTCCGAGGGCGTGGTCGCCGCTCGGTAATCTTGAGCTCGCGCCCGCTCCCACATCGTCTAACTGGAGGGCAAGGAGCACAGGTCAAGAGCAAGGTCAATCCTCATGCTACCAGTGAGGACAGCAACAACCCGGGCCTCGTTGGCAGACCAGGTCTCGAGGAGCTGAAGAGCAGTAATGTGCTTCTCAACAGCTGCCTCGTAAGCCGCCTGAGTGGCAGGAGCAACAGGAGCGCCATCAGCACCAGGAACGGGGGCCACAGGAGCAGGAGGCACGACAGGTGGCTGAGTCGCTCCAGTGAGGTGACCCCAAAGATGCTGACTGTTGAGGGAGACCTGAGCATGGTCGACCACTCCCGGAAGTTGGTGCCATCGAACACCAACGGCGGCAACGGCATCGGGTTCGCCATACTAGCCGCACGATGAGAGGTCGCCATGGTGAGCCGTCCCCAAACTCACACAGCGAGCTTGGGACGAGGCACCAGGACAGTGATGACCAGCAGAAGAGTGGCAGTGACAGGGAGATGGCGTCGACGAAGCTGCTGTTGTGTGCTTGGACCCGAGACTCCGCAGCAAAGGACAGCAGCAAGGCAGAGGCTGGCGACGCGCAGAGCAGAGGAGGAGACCCGCGCAGCAACCGGCGACGCGCGGACCACTCGGAGTGTGACGAAGACGGCCGGGGTGGCGGAAATCCGGCCAAATAGGAGCATGAGACGGCCGAGGCGGCCCGAATCCGGCGGCCGGCGACACGAGGGCGGCGCGGATCGTGACGAAGACGACCGGCGCGGCGCAGATCGTGACGAAGACGCGGGCGGCAGAATCGGCAAGGCGGATCGAGCGGCGGCAGCATGTGAACGAGAGGACGGCGACGGTGGGAGGAAGATAGGAGGAGGAGGAGGCGGCGGCCAGTGCAGGGGGCCTCGGCGTGGCGGGCGCAGCTTCGCCGGCGGTGAGCCTGTGGCGGCGGCGGCTGCAAGAGGTAAACCCTAACCTAGGGCTCTGATACCATGTCAAAGTTGCAGCATAGATTCTATGGCCCAAAATGGGCTAGTTATACACATGTACAAGGAAAGAGAAAAGAAGCAAATAAGCCCCTATACATTTCTACTTTAACACTTTCCATGTCTGACAGCAACTTCCTGCACCTCCACCTTCTTATTACCATGGCGGCCGGCAACATCCTCCTCCTCTATAGTTTGAATTTCATGCTCACCAGCAGGAGCATCATTTTGTTGAGGAACATGTGTGGGTGCCACATTCTCAATTGATTCTGAGGAATCTGGGAGACCAGATAGTACAAGGCATGCTAGATCAGGTGGATTGTCCTTACCTACCACTGGTGAAGCCTGAACCAAAACAATAATGTTAGAATGTCTTTCAAACTTATATAAGAAAAACTGCGCTGATGATCCATAGATTACCTCCAAGTCTACATAAGCTAGTTCTGGTTGCTTCCCAATAGAGATGAGAAACTTGTCCAGATTGCCTGAGCTGAGAGCTGAGATGAAGTAAGTCAGGATTTAGCCAATTAGTAGTCGAAGGCTTTAGTGTGTCACTTTTTTGTCCCTTTATTTTTGCAGAAAAACATAATATTAGCCAAGCCAAGATATATCATTTGAGCAATCTCCGCACAAATGTGACATCATTGAGCTAACACAACAGTTTGCAATCCAGTAACTATTAATAAACAATAGTAAATGAAGTAATGGAACATTATCAATAAAGGAATTGATGGTAGTATCGATCATACCATTGGTTACATCATTTGTTAGTGGATGGAAGTAGCAGTTCTGCTTATACTTAAAACCTTGGTCCAGTAATAATGAAACGGCACGGCTTCAAAGACACAATTGTATGGATCAGTAACACAGGTTACTTGAAAAGGCAATAAAAATAAATGTAACTATGAAACAATAATACAGAACACATGAAAGACAGAGCATTTTGAAATAATTTCCCACATGATTTTAAGCATTTGAGCAGGATATTTTTCATCAGTTGCATTTCCTATCCTGCAAAGTAGAATCCACATATTAAAGTAAAAAGGTCAGGCCAGCCAGCCTTTAGATAACATAAACATCACATCCTACCAACGTAGTCTTTACCTTTTTTTTAGTGGAAAGCATATGAACAGTGCTCAAACAGGCCTATCTGGCTGTCACAAATATGATCTACAAATTGTTGCCCTAATTCAGATGAAACAAGATTATGGTTGGCAATAGCTTTCTTCAATCATGGGCATCATAATTGGCAAAGAACCAAAATAGGAACAATCAATGGTACAGTCAAAGCAAGCCACAATACCTTGCAGACTCATTGATAAGCGCAAACGGAGTAACACATCCTAACGGTACCTGGACATAATCAAGAAGAAACAAGTGCATTAACGTGTGAACCATAAAATAATGTTAGAAACAGATATGCTATCCAACAGTTCCAACTGGAACCAGGGGCGGATCCAGGATTTAAACACTGGGGGTGCACACTTTAATAGAAAACTTTCTAATGTCATATAAAAATAGTATGTCATCATAAAATATTGTAAAATCTGCACATACAGGTAACGTTTTCTAAAATTACAACATAAATTTAAAAAATTGCACATAAATCATAAAAAGAAATAGCATGTTAATGCTTTTATAAGTTATGACCATTCTACAAGCAATTACATTGTTTCACGAAGCAGTGAAGTTGATATATATTAGACAACCAAAGTGAGGTTGTTAGTACATACACTGATGCACAAAACCGCAACAAGAACATGCCAGTTTTCAGAAGCAGTTTAGGACTAGGGTTTGAGAATTTCGAATCCCAATCTCTTATTGGGGGAGTTATTAGTTGAGCCGGATATAGTGGGATGTAACGGGTTAATGATTTGAATAGAGAAGTTGACATACAAAATTGAGATTTGGGCTAAGAATCAGTACAAAACTAGGTCATGTCTGAATATTAAGTCTAATACTCCCTCTGTTCAAGAATATAGACGTATTTTGATTTGAAAAAGTCTTTAAAGGTAGACTTTGACCGTAAATTTCTCTTATTATATATTGTCAATTGCTATAAAGTAATAATATATCAAAAGCTATTCGAAATACAAATCTATTGATACAATTTCTGTACAATAAAGATTTATATAATTTGACTAATTGTTGGTTAAAACTTATAAAGCTTGACCTTTTGGAATCAAAATACGCCTTATATTCTTGAACGGAGGGAGTACTACGTAAAGAGGTTCTAAAATTTCTGGGTGTGCCCGTGCATACCGGGCACCCCCATTGGATCCGCCTCTGACTGGAACTAAAAGGCTGGTAATTGGTAAAGCTAACAAACACCAGAGTCCAAGTACTCTCCTCACTAGAAATGAAGAGTAAAACAAAGAACAGCTAAAAATGACAATAACAAATAAAATCTATTGTTAATGTGTCAAGCCAAATTAGAAGTATTTCAGAAACTCCATCACTACAAGACTTCATGCTTTTTCACCCTGATATTATTTAGTATAAACTATAAACAAAAAAAATTGTTGAATTTGCTTTCTTAAAGAAAGTAGACCTCCAATAATAAACACCAGTAAAAGATACACCATTGTAAAAATGACACTCTAAACAGTAAACTGGAAGAGGCCCTAACTTCACTAAAGGATTGTACCAAACTTTCTTGACATGTTTCTCAGTGAATATGACAAGCTAACATGACACTTTTATGTCGATTTACATCCAAAAATGTGAAGCCAAAAGGCACTAAGGGCCTGTTCTTTTCAGCTTATATATCTTATTTCTTATTTGACTTATCTCGTAACTTCGAAAATTTTCCGAAGTGGCCTCGAGAGTCGGATGCCTTTGGTTTTTAGGATTTATGAAGCTTTTAGACACGCCTACAAGATAAAAAAATAGATTCAAAAAATAATAAAAAAGTCAAATAAGTCAAAATAAGCCACGTTTTATCTGACTTTCATGTATTATTTGACTTATTTTATTATTTTTTGAATCCATTTTTTTATCTCGTAAGCGTGTTTAAAAGCTCTCTAAATCCTAAAAAAAGAGTATCCGACTGTCGAGGCCACCTCGGAAAATTCTCGAAGTTACAAAGTAAATAAGAAATAAGACAGATAAGCTGAAAAGAACAGGCCTTAAGTCCTTTTTGCTTAATTGCTTTCTTGGTAACATTTCAAATAACAGTTTTATTTTTAAAAAAAGCATAAATAATGGCTGACCCGAAGTATTTCCAGCAAATAGTTGTTTTTAAACAGCATAAATAATGGCTGACCTGAAGTACTTGCAGCAAATTTTCCTCAGGAGCCATCCGTAGACCACCTTTTCCCAAACCAAGACGCTGGGATAGGACTAGTAGTTTTAAAGAAAATAAAATTAACAATGATGCCCAAATCAGTAACGAAATATGTGATCATCAAGAAATTCACTTACTTTTCATGTCTACTTTGGTGCCAGCAAGGGCAGAAACAAAATAAAGCCGATTTTTCTTGTCTTGAAACTCACTACAGGAATCCGACCTATAAACGTCGGCCAAAAAAATTAACGTCGGCTTAAAAAATGCCGACGTAAACTCGGACTTATTTATGTCGGCCACGTCAAACTGACTTAAATAGCACTGTTTACGTCGGTCAAGCCGACGAAAACAGCGGGGAGGCCAATTTACGTCGGCCTGGCCGACGTAAATAAAGACTATCACGCGGCCACAAAATTCAAAAACGGGGAGGCCTATTTACGTCGGCCTGACCGACTTAAATAAGACATGTGGCAGATATTTACATCGGCCAGGTTGACGTAAATAGCCCGAGCGCCATGTGTCGGCTTTTTACGTCGGCCAGACCGACGTAAATAAAGGCTTTCACGCGTCCATAAAATTCAAAATCGGGAAGGCCTATTTACGTTGGCCTAGCCGACGTAAATAGGGTTATTTACGTCAGCCAGGCCGATGTAAATAAAGCCTCAGCGGGAACAAAAAATAAAAAATTAGAAAATCCTATTTATGTCGGCCAGGCCGACGTTCAGCCAGGTCGACGTAAATAAAGCCTCCGCGGGAACAAAAAAATAAAAATTTAGAAAAGCCTATTTACGTCGGCCAGGCCGACGTAAATAGGGGTATTTACGTCAGCCAGGCCGACGTAAATAAAGCCTCTGCGGGAACAAAAAAATAAAAAATTAGAAAATCCTATTTATGTCGGCCAGGCCGACGTTCAGCCACGCCGACGTAAATAAAGCCTCCGCGGGAACAAAAAAATTAAAATTTAGAAAAACCTATTTACGTCGGCCAGTCCGACATAAATAAAGCCTCCGCGGGAACAAAAAAATAAAAAATTAGAAAAGCTTACGTAAATAGGGGCATTTACGTCAACCAGGCCAACGTAAATAAAGCCTCCGTGGGAACAAAAAAATAAAAAAATTAGAAAAGCTTATTTACGTCGGCCTGGCCGACGTAAATAGGGGTATTTACTTCAGCCAGGCCGACGTAAATAAAGCCTTCGCGGAACAAAAAAATAAAAAATTGGCAAAGCCTATTTACATCAGCCAGGCCGACGTAAATAGGCGACCCTTAACTTGGCAGCAGCGGGCTTTCGTGCACCAAAACGCCACGCCGCCAATCCTCTCGCGTCGCCACCGCCGCCGCCGCCACGCCTACACCGCCGCCCGCCGCCGCCGTGCCCACGTGCCATGCGCCCGTCTCGCCGCCGCCACCGCCGTCGCCCCGCACCCTCGCCCCACAAGCCCCAGATCGAACTCGAGTTCGTCGAGACAAGCACTCGAGAGCCGACTCCTCGGCCGTAAGGCCAACTGGTCTTACTTGCTCGTGCTGTATGAGTGGCTGACTCGAGTGTTGGATGTGCAGCCGACGGCGGGCGCCGACGGGTTCTACCCGGTGGGCCGGGCGGCGGCGGCCAGCGGCGAGAAGCTCCTTCGGGACGTCATGCTCGAGAACAAGGTCGAGCTGTACGGCCCATATGTGAGCCCCCCTCACTCTTGTGTGGTTCCTCTCTTACTACTAGCACAGTGATTTGCTGCTACTATTGGGTATTTGGGTAACCAGAGTGCTCTTGCTGATGCAATTGCAGGGGAAGGTCATGAACTGTGGTGGCGGGGGCAGCTGCGGCACTTGCATCGTCGAGGCACGTACTTGCTTCCTTGCCCTAATCCACGCCATGCATCTACTGTTCTTGGCTTCTTGCTTCAATGTCTTGCCACTAGAGTAAAATTCATGATTTGAAGCGGCTCTGAAATGTTAATCCTCAATCCTTACAAGCTATATATGCAACTGAAAATGACAAGGTGTCTTCCTTACACAATGGCTATTCTAAGCTGTAACTGAATTAACCACTAGCATTTCTGTCGATTGCTCTAAGTTCATGAAATTGTGAAATAAGTGGTTCTAACACTGTCTACCATAAATTCCACAGGGTCAATTGTGCCTTGTTTCAAATACAAGTTGGACAAATCATTTTTATTTATGCTGAATGTGATCCAATGCAGTTTTGAATAAAAACAACGAAAATTCAGAGCACTTAACATAAATGAGGGTTGACATTGTACATATATACATCATTTAATCCTTACTTGATGCGAAGTTTTTTTCATTTTATGGAATATCATGGAAATCATCCCAGTCAGGCTTTGTTCAAAATTTAAAGTGTTCAGGCTTATTTGACCAAAACAAAATGGAAAATTAAGCAAACATTTTTATTTTCCTGCAAGTTTATTTTGTATTAAGTAGAAAAATATCTAGAAGGGAACTAGTAAATCAAAAATGCTAAAAAATAAAGCTACTCAGGAATGTAAGCTATTAAGAAACGTTTTGGAAAGTGGAGTGCCTGATACATGTATAACCTTACATTCAATATGTAATACACCACTAGTATGCACACAGTATGCCCTTTTATTTAACCATACTTTAGACATATTAATTTCGATGTGACAGCACATGTTTCTAAGAAGTGAATTTTTTGTCAGATTTCACCCCTACAGTGCGTAGTACTGCACAAAAGAAGACTAGCAGTAAAACAGGTGCAATTGTTGGAGTCGTTGTTGGTGTGACAGTTTTCGGATTGATAGCACTTGCTGGATTCTTTGTGTGGAGGCAAAAAAACAGAAAACTATCATTGGAGCAACAAGGTATGGGATGTACTAGGCTCACAATGTATTCTTAACCGAGCAAAGAATTTCTCCAAATATGCTTATAGCTATTACATCTTGATGTTTTGCAGAGTTGTACAGTATTGTGGGAAGACCTAATGTCTTCAGTTATGGTGAACCGAGGTCGGCTACTGAAAATTTCAGTTCTAATAACCTTCTTAGTGCAGGAGGATATGGGTCAGTGTATAAGGTCAGTTCATCCAGTATTTACATAGGCTTGAATTTTCTATTATTTTTTAATTCTGAAAGTACTTATTTTGATGTAATCTAGCTATCTCTAATATATGTTCGTTAATATAGGATTCGGTGGCCCCCACACCGGATGGCCATGTTGGAGGCAATGGCGCTTCTTCTTCGAGGACTCCACCGTCAGTTGATCACTTCTTAAACTCTGGAGGCGACGCCGGTAGTGGACATCGATTTGGCAATACTCCTCCAAATTGATATTTGTATGAACAATGAGTACTATAATTGATCTGTGTTATGTTATGTTTCAGTATGAACAACGTACTATGGTTGATCTGTGTTATGTCATGTTTCTGAATTGATGTTTGTTTGAATAATAAGTATTATGGTTGATCTATGTGTTGTATGCTATGTTTAAGTTTATATTATATTGTGGATGGATGCTATAATTTATTATGAATGGACGGATTGATATTGGTTTATATGAATGTATGGTTGAATGGATTGGTCTATGTTGGTTTATATGAATTGATGGTTCTTTCTGTTATTTCTGTACAAATGGCCTATTTATTTGGCTGGCATGAATTCTCCAGTATTTACGTCGGCCTGAAGCAAAATTCTACCATACAGGCTTATTTACGTCGGCTTTGAGGCCGACTTAAATACTCCTTCCACGGCCAGAGTAAATAAGCTTATTGCCAAGCTGACGTAAATAAGACTATTTACGTCATCTTGAAGGCCGACGTAAATAAGCCTTCCATGACCACAATTATTTACGTCGGTCTGGCCGACGTATTTAGGTCAGCTTGGCCGACGTAAATAAAGCTATTTACGTCGGCCTTTAGGCCGACATAAATAAGGATTCCACAGTGGCAGCTAGCCTAGCTGCCACCGTGGAATCCTTATTTACGTCGGCCTAGAGGCCGACGTAAATAACTGCCACGTCAGCTCTACCGTGGGCTGAGAACTACTATTCCTATTTACGTCGGGGCCGACGTAAATAAGGGCTATTTACGTCGGGGCCGACGTAAATAGGGCTATTTACGTCGCTCGGTTTACGTCGGCCTATTTACGTCGGCATGCCGACGTAAATAGCTATTTACGTCGGCTTTTGGCCTATTTACGTCGGTTTCTGGCCGACGTAAATAAATCGGATTCCTGTAGTGACTCAAGAGTTCACAAAATCAACACATAAACATGTGTATTAAACTCTGAACAATTAACTGTCCATTAGTTGCCAACACGCATACCTTCAAGAGAAGATTTTTGCTCAGAGCACCTCCTAAATGCCCGACATATTTAGCCTAGAAAAAGTTCAATTAGCAATCATAATAAACCAATAAGAATTAAGAAGTCATCATGGAACAAAGTATCAACTTCATGGTTCACAGACCTGTTCTTCGACTGTCAACACAACTGGGTGATCGTAGCAAGTGAAATCAATCTTAAGCTCCTGCAGAAGACAATACCGCCAAATTGAGCCCTAGCTTCAGTGTAATGCTAGAAAGCATGACGCAACATCCAGAACACGAAAGCTCGTCCAGTCACGCAATATAACTAGGCAATTACACATCTACGCGCATATGGGGGAAACATCTCCTTTTGCTAACACAATGCACAACCAAATTCAGCTCAAACACACGCCTTCTCGCGCTACGATTCACAGCTAAGCTAACCCCAATCTAATCAACCTCGACGGAAGCATATCCTCGAGGCTACAGTCAGGAGCACCGGCAAGTCCTCGAGCGGCAATCCAGTTGAGTTTCGGCCAGGACGGGAGTCAGTACGGGACGAGGGGAAGCAGCTTGGGCGGGTTGAGAGCGAGCGAAGGACCATACCGTGGTGCCAGTGCCGACCTGGAGGCCCGTGAGGAGTTATCCTTGGTGTACCCCATGACTTCAATGGCGGCGGCGGCAGAGGAGAAAAGGAGGCGAGTAGGGGATGCGACCAGGGTTTTAAAAACCGATGAAAAACCGGAAAAAGCGGCGGTTTCTCGCCGAACCGCTGGCCGGCGGTTTGAGAAACCGCCGGTTTTGCCCGGTAAATTCAAAAATTTGAGTTTAAATTTGATTTTTTAAAAAAAATTAAGAAAAAATCTTATAAAAAACTAGATGGTTTTTAGAAGGGTTTGTATGAAGCAAAATTTTAAATTAAGACCCCTAATTGTGTTTAGGAGAGTGAAGTTGATTGATATGTATTATTGCATGTACAGTAGACTCGTGACCCAATTGCTTTAGTGCTGCCAGCAGCAGCTGCTAGCAGCGCCCGTGACCACATATTCTTGTTCCCCTCTCCACGCCCGCCCCGACCCACCGCTCACCCGCCGGAGCCCGCCGCCGTGCCGCCTGCCCGCCGCCGTGGAAGGAAGAAGCCAGCGGATCCAGGCGCGAAACCGCCCCTCCTAGGCGAGAAACCGCCGGCCGGTTCCCTCCCTCTCCCTCTCTCTCTCTCTCTCTAGATCCGTGTGTTTGGAAAAATTTGTATTGATGTAGTGCTTCATTTCAGCTTGCACATGTAGTTTAATTCATGAAATTAGATTAATGAAATGCACAAGTGAGAGGGTTTCAGTTGATGTGTGAGAGTGAACTGTGGGTTAGAAATTACTAATACGGCAGTAAGGGTGAAGTGCACAAGTGAGAGGGTTTCAGCATGCACATGTAGTTTATATTCATGAATTTAGATCAATAAAGTGCTTGATTTCAATATGCACATGTAATTATATGTTTGGCATGCGTGAAGAAAAGTAGTGCTTAGCCATGTACTGAGCCATGTACTTAGCTATGTAATTATCTGTGCAGGGTTCAAAAATTTCAGCATGCACATGTATTGGTACTTAGCCATGTAATTGCGTGTGGTTGTGGTTGTGGTTGTTTTTAGGAATTGGTACGCGATGTCGGACAGGGCAGTTGACGAGGTCTGGAACCACGGGACTCCGGATGGGAAAGGATTCATATGTAATTACTGTCGAAAAACAAAGAAAGGCAGTGGAGCATCAAGGTTGAAGCACCATCTAGCAGGGCGGGGGAAGGATGTTGCTAGCTGCAACTCTGTTCCCCCCAATGTGAAGCAGTATTTCCAGCGAGAATTGGACAGGATCAAGGACCGAAAAAGAGAGAGGGTCCAAGCGCAGTTTAGACGAGAGGACATGGCGGCAGGCCATGGGGATCTGGCGTGGACGATACATCGCAGGCTAGATGAGGAGGAACAGATCCGCCGTGCAACTGCGCAATCAACCATGGAGGCGGATTTCAGGACGCAGGCTGGGCAGAGGTACGAGCATGGAGGTGGCAGTGGAGGCACGCAGACAGAGCACGGGTCCTCCAGGTTGGGGGTAGGTCCAGTTCAATAAGGTTCAGCGGTCAAGCTCCTGATTACCATCTGTCTCAAGCGTCTGCTCCGGTCCAGACGAGGATTGATAGGGGCCTTGGTCTAAAGCAGGCAAAGCGGCCAGGGAGATGTTAGGGAGTGTGTGGTCCAAGTTTTACCACGTCAAGGGGAAGGGAAAGGCTGATAGTGATGAAAGCACAGATGATTCTGGTAGGAGTCCACCATACCAAGAGTCCAACGACAGCTCTTCCGCAGAGAGTGGCGGAGATGATGATGGTAGAGGACAGGGAGGACAGACTGGGGCACACTCTGAGCAGCCTCCATCTCCCCTACTCTTTTCAGGGAAGAGCCAGTTTCGATGGGCCACACAGGACCAAGATCATGGGATGCCTACGTCGCAGAGGGAGACCTGGACAGGTCAAGGTACTCATAGAAGGCATTCCATTTTAGTGGACCCTCGTCAGGACAGCTCAAGCACGTCGACATCTGAGTCTTACGGCTACCCCTCCTATGCAAACATCCAATTGCACCACCACAGCCCCGTGCTCGATATGTGTATGAGTGGGTAGAAGGGGAATTATATACCTACCATTTGAATCAGTGGAGTCGAATGAGCACGTGTACCGGCATGTCCTGGCATGGATATAAAGTGCAGTTGGCAGAACAAGAGGGACTAATTCTGTACGGCACTGAGGATTTCAACAGGTGATATATTCAAATTTGTTTTGTCTCACAATTTTTGTACTATACTAACCATTCTCACTTCACAAATTCTAGGAATGCTATGGACTGGAATGCGTAGTAAGGCTCTCCAAAATTATTCACCGTGATTGGGATCATCTCCATATTTTAGTATGAATTAATTTGGTCCTATATATATATTGAGAGAGTGCTTGTACTGTAATGCAATAAATGTATGGACCTTGACCTTATGCAATGTAATATATGTTTGTATGCATTTGACTTAATGTTGATATGTTCCAACTCTCAAATAATTAGCATAGGTCATGCCAAAATTTTTGTTGAAAACTACCATCCATATCACATTATGACTTCATATTGATATGTTCAAATTCATATGTTTAAATTGACTTCGTATTGACATTTTTGTTGGAAACTACCTTGTTCAAATTATTGACTTCATATTCACATGTTCAATATGTCATATATTTATCAAAGGTTGTTCCAAAATTTTTTCATAATTAAACAAATTACAAACAAATATATCTCACCCATCTATGATTTTTTCAATTTTTTCAAAAATTTTCAGACTTATTTCCTTTTTTTCCATTTTCCACGGTTTTCCAGTTTTCCCGGCGGTTTTTACCCAAAAAACGCCGGGAAACCGCCAAAACGGGCGGTTTCTCGGCTAAAAACCGCCGGGAAACCGCCCCGCCGGGGCAGCGGTTTCAGGGTCCGGTTCGGCTTTTCAAACGCTGGATGCGACCGGAGGCTGGAGCCCGGACTACCACTTGCCAGCGCAGCGCTGTAGCGCATTGTAAAACCGGGTACCCGGTTGATTTATGCTGTGATTGGTTGTCTGCACGCGCAGAGCGCGGCTCACGTGAGCCTGGCCTGCGGGAAACAGCCGCGCACAGTGTCTCCGCGCGTGCAGGCGTGTCGGCATCGCGCATGCACTGCTGGCCTTCGCATGCAGCGTCGAGCCAGGCCACGCGAATGTGATGCAGGCAACCAAATGCGAGCTTGCGCGTGGTCAATGCATGTAGCGAGCCTGGCCGCGTGCGGCTTGCGAACCAAACAGACCCTTATTTAACTGGGTACCCAATTCGACCCATACCCGGTATAATTTTTCGAATATTTGTGATCTTGCATCGGACTCGTATCCTACTGTACAGTAACCAGGTACTACCCGTACCCGTACCGTACCTGCCGGGTACCAGTATCCATTTCCAAAATCAGGTATTTTCACTCTTAGGTACGGATACGGGTCAGGTATTACCCGACCCGTTTTTACCCTGGCAGGAGGCAGGGCGACGCAGCTCTGGGGCAGGACGACGGCGTTCCAGGTCTCCGGCGGCATGTTCACTGCCAGCCAAAGCGCGCGCACGTAGGTGCCGAGTGCCTCGATCTCTGCGTCGGGAGTTCAGTTTGCATGCAGTGAGTTGAACGCATAGCAGAGGAGGGGCGCCTCCGATGCTGGGCGGCGCGATGTGAATATGTATAGATCAGTAGGTGGCCGTGTCCGTGTCTCGCATTCCGAGTTGCCCCTGGAGTCGGACTCGATTCGGAAAACCACTATTTACTTGAAGGCGAAGCAAACCAGTGAATTGACCGACCTCCTCCTTAACTTCCACCGAGACCATTAAGCGCCGCCAGCCATATACGCGTTCCATGCCGCTCCTCACATGAATGATTGCTTCTCGGTGGTTCCGTCCGCCCCTTTTTATTTTCCCCCAACTCGACGTACCTACACCGTGCCGATCTATGGCGTTGAAGGCTACGCTACGCAGCCGCTGATGCCGTGTTAGGTTTCATCTTGATTTGCTAAAACCGACCGTTTCGTAGGAAATAGAGTTTGTTTAGATTTAATAATTCGTGTTTGAGTACACTAGATTGTTTCAGCCCGTCGAGGAGGCCGGCAACGTCGTCGCCGTGCGTCCCGCGCCCGTCGACCCGCGATGATCGCCGATCGCGTTCATTGAGGCGCACCGCGCGCCCTCAAGGTTTATGGTCACCATAATTATGAGACTCTTGTGCTACAGATGACAGTAAACTAACAATGCTACCTTAGTTGGCTAGTAGTTTGTACCACTACACACTAGGTTGTTTCAGCCGGTTCAGAATTTGCACAGCAAATAATTTCAATGAACACTTCATCAATCTTTACAAAGCTGATGAAAATGAAAACGTTTGTCATCACAAAGAAAAAGAAGGAAAACAACTGCATCCCTAACACAGCCTCTCCAAGCAGAGGATCCATTTTCAGGTTAGTTCTTTGTTGAGCAAGTGAACCAAAAGAATCACACTTTTGTGAACACTGAAGCACAGCTCTCTAGTGTAGCATTCCCAGAACTTGATGCCAGCGGATGGGCGGCGTTGTTGAAGGCGCGACGTGTGGAGGACGCTGTTGTATGGGAGGGCGACGTGGCGGCGCCGCGCTGCCGCGCGCATCGTCACGGTGGCGCGCGGCGGGGGACGTCCACGGCTGGGGCAACCATACGTCGCGGCTGGGAGTAACTGGATTGGGTCACACAGCAAGCGATAGGAAATGATTTGCCAGTGACTGCGAGATTCGTTTCCGTCAAGTTTATTTCTTAAATAAGAGATCAACCAAACTCCTTTTCACATAGATTGAACTTTAGAGATGTGAAAAAATATTTAGAATATGGGACAGAGGAGAAAATCGGTTTATTCATGTTCGTGCCTCTTGCGGCAAAGATAATACCTCTACTTCAATGTATTTGTTTAAGCGAAAGTGTTTTACAAAGAAGCCCCTTTCCTCCTCTTTTTTCTTTTTTACTTTCTCTCCCCATGGTCGGTGGAGAGTATTTATACTGCTCTATCAGTGTCACGACTCAATGCACTAATTCCGTTAATTATGGAGAATTACAGATAATAATAGAATTAACATGCCCTAAATCCTTGTTAATGCCACACCGGACCAACATCGTGGCCAAAGCATGGAGATCATGGCCGTCGTGGGCACGTTCTTCGAAATAACGGTTACGTTTGAGCAAGAGGTACATGGGTTAGTGTGCTTGGTCGTATGGCGTATGCCCATATCTGAGCATGTGTGGCAGGATCTAAGCATGTATGCTCGGAAGGTCTCTTAAACCTATGCTAAACACAATAATGTTCGTGTAGACGTGATCTTGTAGGCCCACAGGGTTCTCCTTGGGTATGGCTTCCGAGGACAATTTTAGAATGTCCCGAGCTACCAATCTAGGGGCAATTATGTAATTTAATATTCTAGCCAATCCCCGACACTAACCCTTAAGGCTCAAGTAGAAAACTACTTGGCCCGGCCTTCCCCTTGAGCCTTTTGACTCAATTGAGGGATCAGTGACTTGCAACGTATGACTGTAGCAACATCCGATCATAAATGCTCATATTCGAGCATGTATGCTTGTATGCTCATATTAGAGCTTGTTTATGGCCATGCGAGCATGTCCTTGGTGCTGTGCTTATGGGGTAACTCGGTGAGGTCTGTTTTCAACTGTTACTTTGGAAAAATAATCTGCCCATTACTAGGCGCTTCGTGGTAGCGCGTTTTGATTGGACGGTTTCGAAAACGATGTGACACGCATCGTTTCACGAATGGGTACAGGTGAACTCCACACTTGCCCCTTCATTTTCTTTTTACCCCCATATATAAGGATCTCTGCCGTGGGGTGAACTCCACACTTGCATTTGCGCCTAAGTTCAAAGACACTTAGCACCCAATCTCTTTAATTTCCAATTTGCTTCCTACTTCATTGCCCTCTCCGTCGTCGCGCTGGATCCCATAGCAGAACTTGGAATGAGCAAGACAAGCGTGGCGCGCCTCAACTTGCCTGAAAGCGAGTTCGTAGAGGCTGTGTTTGCACATTATGGGTGTGAAATAGCCAACCTCAATCCTAATTCCATTCTCATCTTGGTTGTTTTGTCACACAGTCTTCTTCTTCATTTCTATTCTCTGTTCCGCACTGGTGAGGGCTCCTCCCCCATTGATTGCATTTACCTGCGCCTCCGCTCCAGCCGCCCTTATTGATTCCTGAGCCTCCCTCTCAAGGATTCGATCTCCAAATGGGTGGAGTACTGATTTTATTTGAAGAAGCCAGAAGGGAGTAAACTCCACTAAAACACAGCTTTCCCAGTGGAGAAGAACTTCCCTCGACCCTCATGCAGTTGGAGGAGGAGACGACCTTAAACACCATCAACAAGTTGGTGAACATGGGGCTTACCGGGCGTGCAATCGCCCAAGATTACCTGCACAACAGGGTGAACCCGCTACGGAGACGTGAACACCCTTTCTATGAGATCACGGGATGAAATGATCTCACCCGCGAGGGTAATTCTCGTAAGTGATGCACTTTTGGCACTAATTTCTCATCTTTTGATATGCAGATGCGAACAAGGATTGGCTCAACGATCGTGTAAACGAGTTGTTCGCCCCTCTTAGGGGCAAGGAGTCAGGGACCTCGACACAGCGCACGCGCAACGTCCTTGAACGTCGCAAGCTGGTAAGTTTTCTGATCCTTCCATGGAACTACCCTCACGGGTTTATCTAACTTAACTCGTGGTTCTCTTACGAACATACAATCATTGAATTATCTCATTTTAGAAAAGGAAGCTTTGGCCTTGGTGCTTGCTCAAATCCAGCCATTGGAACATGATGAGGACAGCGATAAAGTCTAGCCCAACACTAAGTCGAGCAAGAAGGGCTCACGCAAGCTTCGGGCTCCGGCGGCACTGCCTGCACCGATGCCCGCGTTTGGAGCCAGCCTAGTGGTCCACAAGGTAGACCGCATCGAGGTCAGCCCGGGCTGTGCTATCGAGGCCACGCTCTCCAGGACAACACTTGGAATACGTTGACCGGGAGGAGGTAACTTAGTTGCGTAACTGGCTAAGAGGTTTACTTCTGAAAATTCGAACTTGATGCGACGCCCATATCAGCTGGCCAAGAAGGCGAAGTGCCTGAAGTTCGAGGACGATAACGCCCAATTGAAGAGAGAGGTGGCCATGGCAGATGAAAATGCCAAGATGAAGGCCAGACTTGCCTGATTTATTGCCGGCCAAAGCTCTTCCAAGCTTGCGGATGAGGCGGAGGAATGCAAGCAGGATTCCATGCCCCTGATCCACAGATGACGCTGCATGTCGATGGGCAGAGCAGCTCAGTTTTCCAAGTCCCCCGTGAGTCTAAGGTTGACGGACATGGAATACATTGACCCCGCCATGGCGCTAGCCAGTGAAATAGTGGAAGAAAAGTCTCAAGCTGTGGTGATCAGCTCGGTGCCTTTAGTGAGCGACGCATTAAGGGCACCTGGCGAAAGCTTGGACGCCTCCCGTGCCTTGCTAAAGGGGGAATGGGTAGGCTACGCTAGTGTAATTTCAAAAATTTCTATTGCATACACTCAGAACATCATGCAAGTAGAGGATCACAGATCGTTACCCTTTACATGCAGTCGCAGTGGAAGGAGAGTCGGAGTAGTTGAGTCCAACGTCGCACGCGTCAAGGTACAAGAAGTAGTTGTTCACGTCAAACCGAACGTCCCCTCCTTGCTGATCACCATCACAGCAACGTTGTACGTACTACTGTAAAGGAAGTAGTCGATCTCACCGACCTCCTCCTCCTCATCGCCGATAAGCGTCAAAGCAACTGCAACAGCGTCTCTATGGTATTCACACGTCCAGGGGCGAAATGCAGCACGCGCATGACTAGGGTTTCTAGGAGTCGGAAGGGGGCGCGATGGCTAGGGTTACGTGGTGGCAAACTCGTATGTCTACGCCACCCCACCGCTTCCCCTTATATATAGCGCACTAATGGGCTTCTACACTAGAGTCCCATTAGGTCTCTAATCTTAATTACACGGATCAGTATCCGTAAAACCTACCAATGAATCAAATTCATTAGACATGTTCCAACCCATTAAGTGTGTGATCCGTTAGGTTCATGCTCAGGTGACTGTGGCCCTAGAAACTCTTCTCCGAACCACAAGTCAATAGTGGTTTCTAGTAGGACATTGACCCCCGAATGCACATAATAATCATATTAGCTGAATCTTGATATACTAACATGCCGATCTCTTTGCCGCACGGTACCAATCAAGCTCAAAACGAGATGCATGCCACCCTTGTGATAGCTCGACTATTTACTCGATCTTGTGATGGATTCTAAATCGTGATTAACTCTTTAATCACATTGGTATGACCATGCACTTTCCAATCCAATCACATCAAGGGGTCTAGAGATATCTATTGTTATCGATGAGGGACAAATTCAATCTTGATCACTCACACTCCACGTCATGTTTCATACCATACCCAAAAGCTACCTTTATAACTACCCAGTTATAGTGTAGCGGTTGATAACCACAAAGTATACAACTACGTAGGTTGGGATTCAATACCGATCTTAGGTCTAAGGATCATATAGATATATCACTCAAAACTATAGCCTGATAGCACATGTAAGATAACAATCTCAGCACTATCTCAAAGTAGGTCTATTTAACACTATGTTCTTTAACATCTGCCCACAATATTGATTTGATATCTCTATATCTATGGTATGTAAAATATTACCATCAATCAATATATATGCTGATCAAATCATTACTGTCCCACATAATGATATGAGGCCAGGGATCATTTAGAATAAGATCATGTATGTGTCTCACAACAAGTCGTACTTGATGAACGATGTGAAAAACGTTTATTTATGAAACTGATAACATATGATCCAATAGTACATAAACATAGACGTGATACAATCATCTTACATGATTGCCTCTAGGGCACCACACGATAAGTTTGTCACATTTAAGTCTTGAACAGATTAAGACTAAAGTCTTAACTTTTGTTCACGTAGATGCTCGAGGAGATGACCGCACACGTAACCGGGATTATCTCCTTCGAGGTCGACTTCCTCAAGAAGAGGCTACGAAAGACGCCTAGATCGAGGATCTCTAACAAAAGATGGACGATATCAAGGCCCACTACAGGAGGATTGACGCCTAGCTCGAGGATAAGGTCAAGGCCGTCGTTCCCAAGTACAAATAGAAGGCCGACAGGACTGAGGCAATCAAGCTCAAGCTTGACAAGACTGAGATAATCTAGCTCAAGCTCAATCCAGCTCAAGCAAGTCCAAACCTTGGAGGAGAAGGCTGGAACTCTGACCAAGGTTGCTCGAGAAGCCTCCAAGCATTTCAAGAAGGCGTAGGAGGAAATCAGCCGACTGCACGTGGAAGCCAACAACGCTCGAGCTATCTAGATAAGAGTTCTTGAACTAGAGACCGAGCTCGAAAAGACAAGGGAAAAACTCTCGTCCTTAGAGCCCAAGAAACTGGATCGTGAAACTCTTTAAGTCTAGGAGGCTCTCTTCTTGCAAACTATGTACATGCTCCGTTGTTATGTGAAAAAGTTACTTTTCTTCTGATTTCGTCCCTCAATGTATGAGTCTTTGCCTCAAAAATTCACTTGACCCTTCTCTGCTGCATGCCCTACAAGACAAAACACGAGCAAATGAGTAAGACAACAAATGAGCAAGACAAAAGAAAGGAAGCACAAGAGAAATGAACACATTTTAGAAAACACGGTACCTCATACCTATCCTTGCCCCCGCTACGGTAAAATCTTGTGGTCCTAAGTTACGAATGTGAGTTTTAGCGCAGGACATGAGTTAGAATGCGCAGCTCCCGATCTCAAACCATGTGCACCTAAGTTGCGAGCATGGGCAAGGTCTTAGGAACTGAACACGCGTGGCCATATCCCCCCTAGACCTTGGCGATGCTCTTAAATTTGTGTGCATAGACTTAGCCGCAGACGAGACAACATGCGCGGCCATGTGCCCAGTCAACGTGATTGAAATCACAATAAGCCACATAAGCTCAGAGACCGGCCTTGGGTGTCTATATGTGATGACAATCCGCTTATGTTGATGGAACCCTTAGGACGGTGAGAGTGGACGGTTGTGCTTGCTCATTTCACGGCGATCTGACATAGTGGTGCATGCCAGCAAACTACAAACCTTGGAGCGAGGGCTATCGGCCACCCGAAGAAAATCCGACATCAAAAAATGTGATAATGAGATGCCCTTGAGCAAAGGAAAATCGTTTAACTAGAGGGGTAGAGCCCTAGCACGTTAATTGATTCTTGGGAAAGTGAAAACATGAGGGGTACAATTGCTGAAGTTGATAAAAACGAAGCCCTAGAATGGACTAAAAGGAAAAAACTAAGCATAAAACTTATGGAGGTGAGAGATATTCCATGTGCTTTGGAGCTCCCAGCCATCTTCCGCTGACAAACGAATAGCCCCCGAGCGTGTCACCGAGATGACCTTATATGGGCCCTCCCATCTGGGAGTGAGCTTGTTAGCTTTACAGGTCCTGAACTCATAGTAGGACAAGGTCGCTAACTTGAAAAGCCCTTGGTCGAACCGACTTGGCTACGTGCCTGCGAAGAGTCTGCAGATAGGCAGCGGAATGAAGTGATGCCTCTTCATACCGAGCTTCTGCGAGGTCGAGGTCCTAGAGTCTCTCGCCTTCTTGATCACTGTCGTCAATCATGTTGACTCTCAGAGAGCCAAGGAAGATCTCGACAGGCAAAACGGCCTGTGCACCATATACAAGCTGGAATGGAGTTTTCCTCGTTGCTCGATTTGATGTGGTGCGTACCGATTATAGGATGGAAGAAAGCTCGTCCACCTATGCCTGCTGGTACCTGGTCAGGTGCATGAATACATGCTTCTTGATGCCTTGCATTATTTGTCCATTCACTCGCTCGACTGCTCTGTTACTATGTGGATGTGCTACAGAAGCGAAGCAGACCTTAGTGCCTAATTCTTCACAATATTCTTGGAACACCCTACTAGTGAACTAAGTCTCGTTATCCATGATCAGAAGGTTTGACACACCAAACCGAGTGACCACATTATTGCAGAAGAACCTCTTGATCGCCTAGGTGGTTATAGAGGAGATGGGCTCGGTTTATATCCAATTGGTGAAAGTGTCTATGGCCACGAGCAGATGTGTGCAACCTTTCCGTCCCCGAGAGAGAGGACCCAACAAATTGACTCCCTAGGTTGAGAACGGCCATGAGAGAGAAATCATTTACAGGGCATAGGCGGGTTGATGATTTTTGCATGCATGGAATGACATGCCTTGCAAGTCTTGTGTCATTCAGGGGTGTGGACCAGTAGTACCCCATTCTAAAGGCCTTGCCTACCATGGTCTAGAAGGACGAATGAGTCCCACACATTCCTTCGTGAATATTGCAGAGTAGGTACTCCCACTCTTCTCTGGAAATGCACTTAGAGAGGACTCCTAGTGGCCCCCTGCGATAAAGGGATCCCTCGACCAGCTTGTATATAGTGGGGATCACCTTATCAACCGGGAATGCTCGGCCATATCCTTGGACAGTATCCTCTGTGCAAGGTATTGGACGAATGGCGTCATCCAATCCACACACTGCTCAAGAAATGATACGTTACCGCTCGTCTTAGGTGCCTCCACATCGACTGGTATGGATGGCTTTTCTAAGTGTTTTATGAGGACTCTTGCAGGGACGGATGTTTGCGAGGAACCAAGCATCAACAATTGGTTGGCCAGGGCATTCTCCTTCCTAGGAACGTAAAGTACTTTGAAGTTCTTGAAATACTCCACCATTTTTAGCCAAGGAGTGCACCATTGAGTTATCGGAGCACTAAAACTCCTTGTTGACCAGGTTGACGATCAATTATGAATCGTCTTTCACAGCGAGTCATTGGACACCGAGCGCTTTGCATGCCTGAAGTCTGGCCAGTAGGCCTTCATGCCCTGCCGTGTTGTTCTTCACGGCAAAGTGTAACTGAATTAAATACTAGAGTCATTCACCCTAGGGGAACCGAGAACAACACTAGCCCCCAAGTGCTAAAAGGCGCGCGAGCCATCAAAGTACATGGACCATCCCTTCTCTTCTGTTTGGTCAGACACTAAGACGGGAGGAGACAGGTTCACCCATTCCACTATAGTCTGCTAGAATCTAGGACGTGATCGCTGTGCGAGCAGCAAAATGGATATCGAACTCAGCAAGCTCCATGGCCCATTTTGATATGCGACCGCTGACGTCTTGATTTCCAAGGATCTCCCCAATTGGAAAATTTGTTAGGGCCTTGACCTTGTGGGCTGGAAAGTAGTGCCGGAGTTTTCTAGAAACCATGAACAACAAATAAAGGAGTTTTTATACCTTAGGGTAATGCCCTTTTGGTCTGTGAAGAACCTCGCTTACATAGTAGACCGGATGTTGGACGCCTTCCTGTTCTACGGTCAAGATGGCACTAATGGCCTAGGGAGTAGCTGCTAAGTATAGGAGTACATCTTCCTTGACCTTAGGCATGGTCAAGACCAGTGGATTGGATAGGTACTGCTTTAGCTCCTAAAAGGATTGTTCCGCCTCGTCTGTCCAAACAAAACCGTTGTGCTTATGCAGGGTCTTGAAAAAGGGCAACCCACGCTCACTAAGCGGGAAAATGATGCGACTCAATGCCGCCATCCATCCGGTCAGAGCTTGCACTTCCTTTACATTTGAAGGTGAATGCATCCTCTCAACGGCCTCGATTTTCTCCGAGTTTGCGACAACTCCCTGTGAGCCAATCATGTAGCCGAGAACCTTGCCCACCAGTACACCAAAAACGCATTTTTCTATATTCAATTTTATTCGATGCTTGTTGAGGTTATCGAAAGTTTCCTCAAGGTCGGATACATGGTTCGAGACGAGCTTGCTCTTTATTACAATGTCGTCAATGTAGAACTCCAGATTGCGGCCTATCTGATCAGGGAAAGCCTTCATCATGAGGCACTGAAATGTAGCTCCAACATTCCTAAAACCGAAAGATATGGTTGTATAGCAGAAAGTGCCAAACAGGGTTATGAAGGCAATCTTCTCTCCATCTTCAAGTGATATGCTGACCTGGTGATAACCTAAGTAGACGTCAAGGAAGCTCACCAACTGAGACTCTGCCATTGCATCAATCAGCTGGTCTAATCTGGGCAGCAGGAAATTATCCTTGGGATATAAGGCATTCAAGCCCGTGTGATCTACATACATGCGCCATTTGCAATCATTCTTGTTGACGATGACAGGGTTCACTAGCCATTCCGAATGCTCAACTTCATGGATGAAGCCGACTTTGAGGAGCTTTTCCAGTGGCTTGTTTCTCCAAGAAGAAGTGCTTGAGCTTTTGTCACACAAGTTTCTTTTTAGGCTAAACTACTAACTTATACTCAATTACCTTCCTTAGGACCCCAGGCATGTAGGACGGCTCCCACGCAAAAACATCTGTGTTTGCCCGAAGGAAGGTAACAAGCTTGAGTTCCTATTTGGACTCTAAAGAGGCCCCAAATGCACAATCTTTGACGGGTCCTCTAGGAACGGAGTTACCGTCTTGGTTTCTCCTCTAGGTTGGAGGGTAACTTTTAGCTGAGAAGACTTTGGCTCTTGATCGGGTCCTCTTTGTGGTAGCTGCTCGACCATGTCTAGCGCCTTCTCATCATAGTTCAAAGCATCCTTATGGTTTCACTTGACCGTCATAACCCCACGCGGCCTAGGGATCTTCAAGCGCTAGTATCCATGATGTGTGGCCGCCATGATTTTGGCCAGAGCCAGCTTGCCTAGGATGGTGTTGTAGACAGACTCGAAGTCTAAAACCTCAAAGGTGACATGTTCGGTCCGAAAGTTGCTCGGACCACCAAATATGACAGACGAGATGACCTGACCCAAAGGCCTGGTTGACGTACCTAGAATGATCCCGCAGTATGGGACTGCCACATTCTTTATCTTGGACTGAGGTGCTTGCATCTCGTCAAGAACCTTTGCGGAAATCAAGTCCAATGAACTCCCATCATCAATTAGCACCTTCCCAACTGTCGTGTTACTGATGGTCAGGGTTAGCATGAGTGGAAGTCAGTAGGGTTTAGTCATTCGAAGGGGATAATCTTCCATGGAAAAGGTAATGGGCAGCTCGGACCACTTAAGCTGCTCGACCGAGGGCTTGCCCTAGGTAATGTGGTGCACCTCTCGAGCTACCTCGTTAAGGTCCTAACGGGATGTGTATGTGGAGGAGCCCACAAAGATCACCACGATGTGACTGCGGGGTTGTTGGAACTCCTCATTTTCTTCATCGCTGGCAGGTCCCTTCTCTTTGCTACTCTCTCCTTGCTTGGGAAGTGTCAACATGGAGCCCTTGCCAAGATAGAACTGCTCCATGCGAGCAGTCCCGACATGACAATCACGAAGATCATGCCCGCAGGCTTGATGCAGTAGGCAAAATCTGTTGCGGAGCTGCCAGCTTGCCCGTGAGCACCTTGATCGTTGCCGCGAAGCTACTGAGGCTGACCTTTATTTCCTCGTCCGTTGTACCCTTTGCCTTTGCCTAGAGCTTTATGGTCGAGGCTACAGCTGCTAGTGAGGAGGGACAGGAGGAAGCTGCGATGGTGGCGACTCTTGTTTCATAGACGCAACCACATTAGGCGAAGATGTTTTCTTTCTCTTCTTTTTGAACTTTTTCTCCACCGAGGCTTTTTTTTTTCTCCTTAGAAGATTCCAAACCCGACTACAGTAGAAGTTTGCCTTCGTCGAGCATCTTCTTGAACGTAACTGGTTCATCCGTGTTGGTATAGTGGTTGGCTATGCGGAAAAACTTGACAACCGTTGCTAATGTTTGAAGCTCTAAATTCTAGGTTAAATGGACATCTCTCACCCCAAACTTGAATACCTTGATTACTGCCTCATCCGAAATGTTCGGGGTCGAGTTGTGAATTGTTGGATGTAGTGCCACAGAGCCTCATCTTCGGTTTGGATCAAGCATTCGAGATCCACCTCGCTGCCTGGGTGGGTGTAGTAGCTCTAGAAGTTAGTTCGGAGAGTGTTACTAAGCTGTATCTAGCTTCGGATTGAGCCTTCCCTTTGGTTGAATAGCCAGGTTCAGGCCGCACCATCGAGCACTATGGGCAGGTAGTTAGCCATCACTTCCTTATCTCCATCGGCAGCTAAGATGGCGGTTGTGTAGATGGACAACTTGTTCGGATTTTGGGTACCACTGTACCATTTAATATACCCAGGCTTAAACTTGTTCGACCATACAACATTGCACAAAGACGAGGAAGAATCTCAACACCCGTAAAGGGCACCATCTCATCACCCCTTGCGGTCCGGGTGCCGATCATGGCCACCATCATGTCGCTCCACGGCTCCAGGACCAAGCCAAAGGAACACCTCTCTCTGCTAGCGAGGTAGCGATCTATCCTATGAGATGTACTTTGTTCGAGAGCGCTCGCAGTGGCTGCCCAAGCTTCCTTGGGAATGGCACCAGGTGCCCTCTTGCCTGTGGTCCTGGCTATAACGGTTGTCCTAGGTAACAATCCGAGATTCTGAGCACCGAGATCCTGCTTCCGCTTGCCTACCACTGTCTCGAGGAGGACTCCGAGTCCTCTCTTCCCTCGGGAGAGCTCGAGGACTGAGATTGAAGGTGAAAGTGCATCTAGGCCCCCTATATGTTTTGGGGGTTAATGACAAAACGATTAAAGGACTAATGGGATTTCTAAGTGTTATCTTCAGATCTTAGTCCTTCACAGTGAAGTTATGGGCTTTGACGAACCCTAAATTCGAATGAAGCAAAAGATGGTATCTAGACTTGTGATTTGTAATTTATTTAAATTTTGAGTCTAAGGATAGCCGTACTATTAAGAGGGATTTGACGGAAATAGTGTTTGGATATTCTAGGTGCTCATGATGGAAATTAGTTAGCAATTTACAAGTTTTTAAACCTTTGTCACCAAATCTAAAATCCAGACACAAAATGCCTTTTGTCACTCGGAGTATCCGAGTAATTACTCGGACTGTCCGAGCTGACCCCCTCTGTCCTCCCAGAAAGTAAATGGTCTTTGAGGCTAAGTCCCATTCGGAGTATCCGAGTTTTTCACTCGGAATGTCCGAAGTCACTCGGAGTATCCGAAGAAAATTATTCGGACTATCCGAGGTGACCCTCTCTGTTTGCTGGGTAGTAATTATTGAACTATCCGAGATTTCACTCGAGCATCCGAACCGCCGAGTATCAGAAGGTTCGGACTATCCAAGAATCAATTCGAGTATCCGAGCTGGTCTCTCTGTCTCTGTGGTTTTACACTATTCGGAGTATCCGAGTATTTACTCGGACTATCCGAACTTATTCGGACCTGAGTCAAAACGGCTAGTTTCGAGGGCTCATTTATATAGCTCTCTTCACCCACACCTAACAACAACACACTCAGAGCATTTACTCCTTCTCATTTACTCCTTGAGCCCTAGCCATTCTCTCTCCTTTGAGCTTGTTGATTGGATTTTCTAGAGAGAGAAAAGAAGTGAGATTTGGAGAGCTTGAGCTTGCTTAGATCCATCTTGAGCACCGGGTTTCATCCTCTCGTGGATTTCTCGCCGATCTATTACTCTTGGAGGTTGAGGACTCCTAGACGGCTAGGAGTCGCCGGTGAGCTTCTAAGATTTGTGTGGTGAGCCTCCGGAAGTTTGTGAAGGTTGAATCCACCTCCGCAAGGAAAGGATTCAAGATAGTGAAGTCGGTGAGTGCTTGGTGCAACACCGAGAGGATTAGGGTTGAAAGAGACCCGGGCTTTGTGCCTCCTCAACGGAGACATAGGATCCCCTCAAGGATCCGAACTTCGGGATAAAATCGTTGGGTCTCCGTCTTCATCTCTTGGATTTCATCTTCACTCTTGTGTTCAAATTCAAGTCTTGGTGTTTGAAGTGGTGATCTCGTTTGAAAAGAAGATATTGTTGACCATACTTCATTCACAGGTACTCAGGGCTCACTAACACTCTTTGGTGCAGGAAACATCTCTCTAGGAGCCCAGATTTACTTTTGCATATTTCCTTACTCTGCTATCTTCGGACTATCCGAATATACTTTCAGACTATCCGAAGTGCTCGGACGGTCCCGATTTGTACTTTCTGACGGTCATCAACCTTTATTTTCGCTGCAATCAATTTAGTGATAAATTTAATTACGCCTATTCACCCCCCTCTAGGCGACATCCCGATCCTTCAGACGGCGAGGTGATGCACACACGGGTGGTCCGATCTTCTGATGAGAATGATACGTCGATTTGCAAGATGATGAATTCGTGAATTTGGCTACCAATCAGCAAGGAGGGAACCGGAAATCGCAAAACCACCAACTCAAGTTGATCAACTACGTCAAGACGCAATTGATCCTTATCCCTGCAAGCAATCGAGAACAAGTAAGAACAAGATGGATAGCAAATCTGAAGCACAAACCAATTCTCACGATCAGGGGTGAGGTTCTATTTCTCTATCCGGATGGTCAAGCTGACACATGCTAGTCGACACATGCAAATTCGAGGAGGGTTACACACAGGGACATCCAAACACAACAAAATCTAAAGAAGAACTGTCGGCGACCGGGAGGCGAGCCTCCATGGGCCGATGAGCAAAGGGGAAGGGGTGTGCGAGATCCGAGGACGGCCCTGCCCCTGGACCGAGGCCCGGCCACTGGCCGGGCGCCACCGAGGGAAGCTGAGCGTAGTTGTGTGCTGTTTTTTATCCTAGTTCGGGTCTCCACTGTCGGATAACAGCCCTACATCCAGTCTTCGTTTAGTACCGAGCTTAAACGAGTACAGGGGGTGAGACCGAGCTTTGGGAAGCCCGGGCTCAAGTACAATAAGTGCTCAAGGCACTATGGGTGTTCCTAAAATACCTGGAGACGAAGAACTACCACCTAGAATTAGAGATCCTATACTAGTGCAAGTACTCCTGCTCTACGATGGTCTGGTGCTCTTCTGTCTAAGTCTACCTTCGTTGCCCCCTCCTCTTCGTTGTGGCCTGTGCGCCCCTTTTATTGGCGGCCTCTGGAAGTCTGACATTGGTCCGTTGCGAGGCACCGTGTTGCGCCTCGGTCACTAGTTGTGTTCTTCTGCTTCGTTGTGCTGTGGCATGGCAGACGTACGAGGTCCGTCGGATATTCGGGTTTGTTTTCCCAACTTGCTAAGATCGGTGTTCGGACCGCCACCCGGCAATACGTGTCTTTCTCTATAAGGGAGGATGGTAAGCTGACCGTTGACACGACCAGCCACCAACCCGCCAGCGGCTTGTGTCAGGCGTGCATCGATACTGTGGTCGTATTTAACTCGCGGTGACATGCTGGACCCGCAGCGTGCCTGCGCGTGGCGCGGCGCAGTCTGCCTTGGGGCCCAAGCCCCGGGCTTCGGAAGCCCGGGAGGCGAGTGACCCGAGCATCAGAGCGGGAAAGTTCGGGCGTGAGCGTGCTAAGCTCGGGTGCGAGCTTGCCAAGCTCGGGCACGAGCTTATAAAGCTCGCGCGTGCTTTCTGCTGGGCCATAGGCAAGTTAGTGGGCCGTGTCTCTATGGGCCGCATACTTTTCCCAACAAGAACGTACGAGAGCGGCAGCCATATATAGAGTGACGGCCAAGGGAGGGGAGCCCAAGCCAGGGGAGTCGGCCAGAACATGAACACCCACCAAACCCTAAAGATACATGGGCCTTGGGCCCAAAATAGCGGTGGTGTAGCACCGAGAAAACTAAGTCTATGATGCATTTCTGCAAATTCTTCTCACTCTAGGCCAAATCTGGTAGTGGGACTAGATCCATTGGAAAGCTTATCTTCTAAGCTTTCCGTTGAGTGGTGGATCATTGAAACCAGAGTCCGGATCCCCGAGTTACACCCGTTTGAAGTTGGCCTGCTCCTGGAAGGCCGAACCAGGATTGGCGACGAGTTGCTCTTCAACTTGGGTTGCGCTGAAATTTGTGTAGAACCGCAGCCAGCGCCTGGAGCCTCTCCCTATTAAGAGCGTCGGGAGGGAGTTGTGATGGTCATACATGCTCCAGAGTCCCGGGCTAGTGGTTCTAGCCGCGCGCTCTACCGAGTTTCACCCTCGCCTCTGGCCAAAGACTATCCAACGTCGTGTTGAGAAACGCATCTAGATGGCTCCGAGCACTTCATAGTGGCAACATTGAGCCACCTCCGAGTCCTCGGGCACCCCGGTGTCGTTGTTTCCCTTAGCCATATGTATGTCCCGGGCTTGTGAAGGAAAAGATGATGTCATAGCCATGTTGCCACAGGAAAGCTGTTTCATGCTCGGACTGTACTCAGCTGAGGATATTCACACCAACATAGAGACCAGTGTCATCCCCATCTAGCATGGGGGTTCTTGTTCCAGAACTTCTCTAAACTGGTCTAGCAATGGCTCCGGAACGTACTCTGAACCCTCCCTCCCGTTGATAGCAAAAATGGCTCTCGTGCGCCATAGCCACCGGGGAAGGACTCCTGGGCTCGGTATGACCCTCCGGGTCGGTGATCTTGGTCACCTCCCAATCAGTGTAGTACATGTCCCATCCTCTAGGTCATCGTCTCATCGAAGACATAGATGTCGAGAATTCAGCATCGCTAAGGAACTCTCTGACAAAGGATCCAATCAGATTCCCACGGACAGTGCTAGCTATCGGTGATTGGGAGATTCATTCCCCGCTGAGGTTATTTCTTGAATGAGGGATCAATCGAGCCCCTTTTTGCAGAGATTTAGTTTTGGAGATTTGGGAAGATGCTCTGGACATGGGACAGAGGGGAAGATCAGTTTATCCTGGTTCGGGCCTCTCACGACAGAGATAATAACCCTACTCCAGTGCTTATGTTTATGTATGCGAATGTCTTTTACAAAGAAGGTCCTCTCCTTCTCTTTTTTATTTTCCCTTTTCTCTCCCCATGGTTGAAGGGGGGTTATTTATATTGTCCTACCAGTGTCACGACTTAACATCCTAATTCTACCATTTATGGATGGTTACAGAACATGCCCTAAATCCTCATTAATGCCGCACCAAATCCACGTCATGGCCAACGGCATGGAGATTGTGGCCATCGTGGGCGCCTTCTTCAAAATGACAGTTACGCCCGTGCAAGGGGTACTCAGGTTAGTGTGCTTGGTCGTATGACGTATCCCCATATCTGATCATGTGTGCCCAGATCTGAGCGTGTACGCTCGGAGTGTCTCTTAAGCCCGTGCCAACACAACAATGCTCATGTAGACGCGACCTTGTAGGCCCACGAGGTTCTCCTCGGGCATGGCTTCGAGGGCACTTTTAGGATGTCCTGAGCTACCTGTCTAGGGGCAATTATATAATTTAATATTCTAGCCAATCCCTGACAAAAACCATATCCAAACAGCCTTGATAAATTTTGCTTTCTACAACGTCTAAGTAGCTAGCTTGTTCCCTATTTTGGCCTGCTACGTTGACATCCTCTCCAGCGGCCTCTCTATTGTTGGCTAGCTATCTTATATTTGCAGCACATTATATTGTGGGGTAGTTAGCCTCCTGCAAATTACACCCGATTGTTTGCAATGTACATGAACTAGTTTAGGAACGAACTACTATTTTAATATTTCCATGGGGGTTGGAACATCCGTACAACGGATAAATCCATTTTGTCAACGACTACCTCACTGGAAATAAAGGTTTTCGGGGCTCAACAGCGACTACTTCATTGTGGACCTAACAATTTAGCTGCTCTATGGCGAGCGTTTTGCCGAAGCTACAAAAGTTGTTCTACGCTACAACTACCTACTCTATCTACCAACTACTATTACAATCTAGTAACATGAGTACACGTCGTCCGCTCCTCCTCTGTCGCCTCTTCTGTCGAGGCCTCCTCCTCCTCTGTGGCCCGGTACGAGTCGGACTCAAGCCTACAGGGGTACCTATAGACACCATCAGGGTAGTTGGGGGCAGCAGTGAAAGTTGTATGGCTCAAAGCCCACTTGGTGGTTTGTGAAGTGATTATCTTGGTTTGGTGATGATGACATTGTGATGATGTTATATTGCCTTGGTGGTTGTCGACGATTTGCGTCGGCAATGTATTTTATATGGCTATGCGAGAGATCACAACTCGATGGTAGCACAGGGAGCAGGATTTATACAGGTTCGGGCGCTCTGTGAGAGGTAACACCCTACTCCTATGCTCGTGGATTGTATTGTGGGGGTCGATTACAATGTATGTTCTCGTCAGGATAGCACGAGAACAGACAATGATGTCGATGTCTAAATGTGCATGATGATGCTCTAACTAGGGACCCCCGACCCCCTTTATATAGTCCAAGGGATCGGGTTACAGATAGGTTCCCTAATCCGTATAAGAAAGATAAAGATATAACCGAGTTGGTTATGCCTATCTCCATGTATTCGAGTAGGAAACGAATTCGTTTCCTTGTAGAGCAAGTCGGGCCGCGTCAGTCTCCAAGCCCGTCTTCTGGAAGATCCGTGTGACTCGGCCCAAAGAGGTGGTACGTCCAACCGTATATCTCTAAATACCCGGGGCCCATGTTGTCCACAGTAGCCCCCGAGTGCTTCGCGGCTGAGTTGTTTTGATTCTGGATCCAGCTTGCAGCCCGTCAAATATAGCCCGAGTAACGTCACTCTTCGTTCGACTGGGGAAGTTCCGCTCGCCGAGTAACCTGCTGACCAATCAACACAGTCGCAAAGGACTCAAGAGAAAATCTCAAGTCTTAAAAAGATGTCTGGTACCCAGCCCGACTAGTCGGTATGCTGGCTATTGGCCCCGCGGAGAGGCATACCAAAAGAGTAGATATTGTCGAGTGATCAGTGTCAACCTGCGTTATCCTCCCTGTTACAAATTATGACATTCGAGTCTAACTGGCAGAACTCAACAATCGGTCCAGCAGGGAACATGCCACAGCTCATGTAGGGCGTTCAGGCGCCCTGACCCGACTAGTGCGGAGGCAAGCTAGTGATTCTCGAAAGAATACGCCCGCCTCCAAGTTGAGGTCATCCGAGTGGTGTTTGTCTTAATGACGAACGATCCAGAGATGTGCCACTGAGACCCAACTGAAGAGGTAACTCTTGACGCCCAATCTGATTAAGAAATCAGACCGACCATTGACCCCAGGAGGTACGTCAAGAGCTGAGTTGTAATTTAGGAAGCGCCTAGTCCTCAGAGACTGACGACCGGCATGTGGCCTGACTGGGGGGCGCGCTATCTTTCCCGACTAGGTATAATCCGAGTGACACCTGTACCCGAGCAATGCCGTGTACAACTTGCGGCTTATGCAAAGCAAGCTACTCGGAACCCAAGGCAATCAGGCGCCCTGACCCGACTAGTGCGGAGTCAAGCTAGCGATTTTTGGAAGAATACGCCTGTCTCCATGTTAAGGTTACCCGAGTGGTGTCTGTCTTGATAACGAACGATCCGGAGATATTCTACCGAGAACCAACTGAACAGGTAACCTTTGATGTCCGGTCTGGCTAAAGCCAAACCGACTACTGTCCCCAGGAGGCACATCAAAAGCTTAAGTCAATTATCCGAGAGGCGCCCAGTCTTCAGAAATCGATGACTGGCTTAAGGCCAGACCTGGGGCATGCCCTTTTTCCCGACTAGGTTTGATCCGAGTGACACCTGTGCCCGAACAATGTCGTGCACAGCTTGCGGCCCACGTGGGACGTGCTCTCTGGAACCTAAGTCCGAGCCCGAATCTTGAAGCGATGATTTTAGGGCTTTATTTCTTTCCTGCTTAGCGCAGAAACGAAACGTCGCCCATTTTCTTTAAAATAAAGCACGCCGGGACATTTGAACAGGTACGCTTGCATCGTGCGCCCGAGCCTGTTCGTCTTCCCGAAACGCTCCCGCTAGGGTTTGTGCTTCCGCCGCCACAGGGCAACTCTAGCACCGCCTACTGGAACGCGGACCATCGATTTGACTGTTGCGCCATGTCCCGAGAGACATCCGCGTCAAATCTTGGGAACTGTTCTCATCAGCGTTGCTTCCCAATGCCATTACTCCTGGAATCGGTTCGACTCTCCGATCTTGGCTATAAAAAGAGGCCAATGCAGCGGCCGCTTTTCATACCAAACTTCTTCCTACCGTCCCTCCTCCGCCTGCTCCCATGGTTCACGAAGAGTTCGTGATGGATTTTTGGGCGGAGTACGATCTCGCGCTTGCCGAGGTTGCCGAGGAAGAAGCCCGTGCCCGCAACGTCGCCACCGTCGCGGTCCTGATCGAGGTTGTCCCGGCTCTCGCCGAGGTGGCCGATGTGATCGTCGAGGCGCTAGTCCGCGCTTGCCAAAATCTCCTATAATTGGCCTGTAGGCCATCTAGACTTAGATTCCCTTTAAATGTAGGAACTTGCTACAAATTATCAATGTAAGTAATTTTCTTTCCGATATAATATATGCTAGCGGGTTTTTCTTAATTCGAGTCATGCTTTTTGCCCGAGTAGGTCACGTTCCTTTTACTAAGCACTCTGCCAAGCGCATCAAATTCCTTAGCGTTAGGAGTTGGCGCGGAGCTCTGTCTCCAAGAACGCAGTCGGGAAGTATGAGTGTTGCTAGGAAGTGAGAGTTTCGTTACTCGGAACGATTAACACTTAGGCTCGACATGCACTTCAAAAGAGAAAGATCGATTAGGTATCGATTAGGTGCAGACTGCACCTAATTAGGTGTAGCCCCCGACTTACTGGCTAGTCGGGATCCGACGAGGGACCAAGTCAAATTAATCTCAATAAAAGAGAAGGCGTGCGCGGTTGCGCACCTAATTAGGTGTAGCCCCCGACTTACTGGCTAGTCGGAATCCGACTAGGGAGCAAGTCAAGTTAACCTTAATCAGAGACCAAAAAAGGTGCGCAATTGCGCACCAAATTAGGTGTAGACCCGACTTACTACTTAATTGAAACACAAATAAGTAGCAAGTCAAACTGAATTGCACAAACGTAAAGACATTGTGAACGAAAACTTATCTTTATTTAATTGTAAGTATGTGTACAACGGCCGTCAGAACCAACGTAATTGCTCGATGTTCCACGAGATGTCCATGAGAGTGTCGTCTTCTCGCCTCAGTCGGTAAGCCCCCGGGCGTGTCACCGAGTCAATAATGTACGGACCTTCTCAGCGCAGAGAGAATTTATGACCACTCGATTGATTGACTCGAAGGACCAAATCTCCAACCGAGAAGGCTTCATCCCATACAGTACGATCGTGGTAGCGACGCAAACCCTGGAGGTACATAGCCGACCGAATTGTTGCAGCGTCCCGAGCTTCCTCCAATCGGTCGAGTTCATCGATCCGACTGGCCTCTGACTCGTCCTCATTGAACTTTTGAACTCGGGGGGACTTGAATTGTAGCTCCGTTGGAAGGACTGCCTCAGACCCATATATGAGGAAGAAAAGAGACTGCCCCGTAGCTCGGCTAGGACTTGTGCGAAGCCCCCAGAGCACGGCAGGCAATTCCTTCATCCATTTGACCGCATATGGTCTGAGCCGATCAAAGATGAGCGCCTTAACTCCTTGTAGAAGCATGTCGTTCGCGCGCTCGACCTGCCCGTTGCTTCGTGGGTGTGCCACTGAAGCAAAGCAAATCTTTATGCCCACATCTTTGCACCAGCTTTGAAACTCGTCGCTTCTAAACTGAGAGCCGTTATTCGTAATGATCCGAGATGGTACGCCGAACCGACCGATGATCTCCTAGAAGAACTCGGTGGCTTTGGCTGCCATAATCTTGGTTACAGGTTTGGCTTCAATCCATTTAGTTAACTTGTCAATGGCGACGATTTGAGATCCTCAAAAGCCTTCTGTACCTCAGGTGTCCAGACGAACTCGTCGTGTTGCTTCTTCAATAGCTTGAAGAAGGGCGACCCACGCTCGCCGAGTCGCGAGATGAATCGGCCGAGTGCAACCATGCACCCATTTAGGCATTTGGGCGCCCTTTGGCACGTTAGAGCCATCTCCATGATAGCTTTGATCTTTTTCGGGTTAGCTTCAATTCCGCGGTGAGATACCATGAAACCGAGAAGCTTTTCCGAAGGGACCCCGAAGACACACTTCTTCGGGTTCAACTTTATGTTGTATGCTGACAGGCTCTCGAATGTCTCCGATAGGTCAGCGACCGAGTCGGAGGTTACTCGAGACTTGATGACAACGTCATCAACGTATGCCTCCACGTTGCACCCAAGCTGGTTGTGGAAGCATCATCAATGCTGCTTATTGATGCGTTGCTCGGCGTTCTTCGCCCGAAGGGCATAGTGACGTAGCGGAAAGCCCCGAACGGAGTGATGAACGAAGTCTTGATACAATCTTCTTCCTTCAAGCTAATCTGGTGATAGCCTGAGTAGGCATCTAGAAAACTCAAAAGCTCGCAACCGGCAGTGGAGTCAACCACCTGGTCGATGCGAGGAAGTCCGAAAGGATCCATGGGACATGCTTTATTTAAGTCGGCGTAATCGACACACATGCGCCAAGTACCGTTCTTGTTTTATACAAGCACCGGATTTGCCAACCAATCGGGTTGAAGCACCTCCCTTATAAAGCCGGCAGCTAAAAGTTTGGTGATCTTCGTCTTGATGACTTCCTTTCAATCTTGTGCGAACCGACGTAACCGCTGCTTGATCGGCTTGGCTTTGTCGTGTACATTCAAAGAGTGCTCGATCACCTCCCTTGGGACACCCAGCATGTCGGACAGCTTCCAAGCGAAGATGCCTCGATTCTCTTGGAGGAAGGTGACGAGTGCCTCTTCCTATTTCAGATCGAGCCCTCTCCCGAGCCGTTTTGGCCAAATCGGACGGGTCGAGCGAAATACGCTTGACATCTTTGTCAGGCTTGATACCTGATTTAGATGGCTTCTTGTTCGGCAAATCGCCCTTATCGTTAAGAGTGGTGGCTACCTACCAGATCTTGTCCAACTCGGCAACCGCTTCGGTCGATTGGGCGAAGTCACAGCTCTCCTTATCAAGGAGATGGGAAAACTTGACATCACCGCGGACCGTGATCACGCTCCGCGGACCCGGCTTCTTCATTGCCAGATAGGCATAGTGAGGGACAGCCATGAGTTTGGCTAGGCCCGGCCTTCCCAAGATTGCGTGATACGCAGTCTCGAAATCGGCCACCTCAAAGCTGAGGTTTTCTGTCTGTTAGTTATCCCGAGTGCCAAAAGTGACCGGAAGAGTGATTTTTCCGATCGGAACTGATGATGTTCCCGGAATTATGCGGTGAAACGGTGCATCCGTCCTCTGGAGCGCTGACCCCGGGATCTGCATCTCGTCAAAAGTCTTGGCGAAAAGGATATTCAATCCACTTCAGCCGTCGACTAAGACCTTGCGCAGTCGGACGCCCCATATCACAGGATCCACGTTGAGTGGATATCTTCCTAGGCAAGGGATGTGATCAGGATGATCCGAGCGGTCGAACTTAATCGGAATCTCGGACCACCGAAGGTACTCGGGGGTCACCGAAACAGCTGCATTGACTTCCCGAGTGGCAAGTTTTTGCTTACGTTTGGACTCATATGCATCCGATCCCCCCGTATATGTAGTTGAGCTCGCGCTCGATTTCTTGGTAAGCGTCACCCTGAGGAGGGTCACGCTTGTCGTCTTGTTTGGCGTACTTCGGAGCGTCCTTGTTGTGCTCCTCAGCAAACCTCTTCAAGACATTGCAATTTTTCGTAATCTCCGTCTTGATGGCCTCCTTCCGGTCCAGTGCGAACCGACGCAGCCGCTGCTTGATCGGCTTGGCTTTGTCGTGCACATTCAAAGAGTGCTCGATCACCTCCCTCGGGACACCAGGCATGTCGGACGGCTTCCAAGCGAAGATGCCCGGATTCGCTTGGAGGAAGGTGACGAGTACCTCTTCGTATTTCGGATCGAGCCCTGTCCCGATCAGGGCCGTTTTGGCCGGATCGGACGGGTCAAGAGAAATACGCTTGACATCTTCATCAGGTTTGATGCCTGACTTAGATGGCTTCTTACTTGGCGGTTCGCCCTCGTCATGGAGAGTGGCGGCCGCCTGCTGGATCTTGTCATGGAGAGTGGCTGCTTCGGTTGACTGGGCGAAGCCACAGTTTTCCCTATCAAGAAGATAGGAGAACTTGACGTCTCCACGGACCGTGATTACGCCCCGCGGGCCTGGCATCTTCATGAGTAAGTAGGTGTAGTGTGGGACGGCCATGAGTTTGGCCAAGCCCGGCCTTCCCAAGATTGCGTGATACGCAGTCTCGAAATCGGCCACCTCGAAGCTGAGGTTTTCCGTCCGGAAATTGTCCCGAGTGCCAAAAGTGACCAGAAGAGTGACTCTCCCAATCGGCACTGAGGAGGTTCCCGGGATTATGCCATGCAACGGCGCATCGGTCTTCTGAAGCGCCGACTTTGGAATCCCCATCTCGTTGAACGTCTTGGTGAAAAGGATATTTAATCCGCTTCCGCCGTCTACCAAGACTTTACGAAGACGGACACCCCATACCACGGGATCCAGGATGAGTGGATATCTTCCCGGACAAGCCTTGAGTGGATGAGTGGATATCAGGATGGTCCGAGTGATCAAACTTGATCAGAACTTCGGACTATCGAAGTATTCGGGGGTCACCAGAGCAGCTGCATTAACTTCCCGAGTAGTAAGCTTCTGCTTACGTTTGGACTCGTATGCATCCGATCCCCTGAATATGTAATTGAGCTCACGCTCCGCTTTTGGGTATGCGTCACCCTGAGGGGGGTCACGCTTGTCGTCTCGCTTGGCGTCCTTCGGAGCATCTTTGTTGTGTTCCTCAGCGAACCTCTTAAAGACATTGCAATTCTTCGCCGCATGCTTCCTATTTGGATGGAAAGGACACGGTGCCTCCATTACTTTGTTGTAGTCAATGGGCCGAGGCGGCTTTTGCCGACCATGGTCCGCGACCGCCACCAACTCCTCACCCTTGCGCTTCTTGTCCTTCTTGGAGGATGGTTCGGGCTTGTCCTTCTTGCCCTCGTTCTTACTCAGGTGATCCTCTTGACGCTCAGCGAGAGAGTCCAAGGCGGTGGCATATCGATCCGCCAGGGCGAACATCTCGGTCGGGGGCTTCCGAGACATTTTCTTGATTAGGTCGGGGTCGCGAACTCCCTTCTGGAAGGCCGCGACGACAACCGCCTCCAAAATCTCCCGGATTATGTTCTTCTTCTTGGTGAAACGCCGAATGAAATCCCTTAGCGAGTCATCCTTTTTCTGATGAATCTGATAAAGGTCCTATTGGGTTCCAGGCTTCTCGTAAATGCCCTGGAAATTGGCGATAAATTGGTCTCTCCCTAGGAACCGATCGAGTCCTCTGGAAGGCCTACGAGCCAACCCTGAGCAGGAGAAGTTAACATGACGGGCAGATAGTTTGCCATCACATCGTATCCTCTACCCGCGGCCTTGATTGCCAAAGAGTAGATTGGCAACCAAGCCTCTGGGTCCCGCTCCCCGTCAAATTTCACTATTCCCGTGGGGTTGAACCCTTCGGGCTAGTTTACCTGACAAAGTCGGGGTGTGAACGCCTTGATCCCGTCAATCAGTCCGTCCCCAGGAGAAGGAGACTGGTGAGGAAGGATCCGGCGTGGCGAAGTGCGGCGCCGGTCTTGTTCTTGCTCCCTTCGCCGGGCTTCGATGTCGTGGCGAAGGTCAAGACTTGAACTTCGGCGAGCGTCTTGCCTGCGAGATGGCGTGTGCCGATTGCACCGAGTACTACTCGTGGCAGTCTAGGTTCTGGCCGAGTCTGCCTGTTGCTCCCGAGTACTCTGGACAGTCGCTGCTATCACCATGCCGTCACCTATTGGCTGTTTTCTCCAAGCAAAGGTCCAACATTGTCCAGGAGGGTCTTACATGCGAGGATGTTCTGCTGGGGCGTGCGAAAGACGGAGTGGTCTCCCATACGGACTTGAAACAGTTCATCCCGGACTTCTCGTGCGCGACCGGGCAATTTGTCGCGCAGATCTTCTCCGCCTCCGTGGTTGTGTTCGGCTCTCGCTTCATCCACGGGGCGCCGGGTTGATCCGGAGGCTTGTCCATCCAGCACATAGATGCCGTGATAGTCGGGGAAGCCGTTGACGCTCCCCTCCGACTCGGACTCCGAGTAAGAGAGGCTCAACTGGTCCCGATTTGTTGATTCGTCGATGGGAGTGATTATGACTCCACTTCGTCTTCGGATCTTTGGTCGAAGAGGTCCGACCGAGATTGGCGAATCGAATCTGCTGAAATCTTGCAGCCAAATTGACTAATCCAAATGGCATGTCCACTCGGGAAGTTGACATGGTTAGAGTTGTCCCTGAGCCCAGACTCAGAAAACTCATCCCGGTTTGTGTTTGACGTGTTCCGCTCCTTGGCCCAGATTGGAAAAGTTGGCGTGTTATCTGATGGAAAACAGTGGCCGAGTTTCCTAATCTGAACAAGGTGAATCACGATTGAGGGATTGTGATTCCCGACTGGATCTGAGCGCGGTCTAGACCAGGAACAAGGTCGCCACTTGGTTCTTTATCAGCAGAAGGAGCCGGTAAAGCAAGAGGCAATAGAACCCGACCGAAACCAAAGGGGAGTCCTGCGGTAGGCCAGTCGGAATTGTCATCATCAGATTGGATCTCTTCCGGATCGGAATCCAGGGAAAGATCCTGAGGCGGCGAGGCTCGGCCGGAATCGCGTACCACCTCCCCCGGTAATGCGTGGACCGAATGAGGTTCGGCTCACACAACCGTAATTCCCCGAAGTCACCGGCGATGAAGCCGAGATCTCCGAAGATGAAGCCTTGGCCGGGGGCGTAGGTGAAGACGAATCCGCCAATAGAAGCCATCGAAGTTGATGAAGTTGATCTTGACGCTAGCCCCTACCTGGCGCGCCAATTGTCGACGAATTGTGTCAGCAATATATTTTATGGGGCAGTGCGAAAGATCACAACTACGATGGTAGCACAGGGAGCCGAATTTATACAGGTTCAGGCCCTCAAGGTGAGGTAATACCCTACTCCTGTGCTCGTGGTTTATATGGTGGGATGTCGATTACAATGTATGTTCTCGTCGGGATCGCACGAGAACAGACAATGATCAGATGAGATGTAGATTGGGTGTAATGTGAGATGTTGGATGTTCTAACTAGGGGTCCCTGACCCCCCTTTATATAGTGCAAGGGGTCGGGTTACAGATAGGCTCCCTAATCCTTATAAGAAAGATAAAGATATAACCGGGTTGGTTACGTCTATCTCCATGTATTCGAGTAGGAGACGAGTTCGTTTCCTTGTAGACCAAGTCGGGCCGCGCCAGCCTCCAAGCCCGTCTTCTGGAAGATCCGTGTAACTCGGCCCAAAGAGGTGGTACGTCCAATAATATATCTCCGGATACCCGAGGCCCATGTTATCCATAGTCGGCAATGTATTTTATAGGGCTATGCGAGAAATCACAACTCAATGGTAGCACAGGGGGCATGATTTATACAGGTTCGGGCCCTCTGTGAGAGGTAACACCCTACTCCTGTACTCGTGGATTGTATTGTGGGGGGTCGATTACAATGTATGTTCTCGTCAGGATAGCACGAGAACAGACAGTGATGTCGATGTCTAAATGTGTATGATGATGCTCTAACTAGGGACCCTCGACCCCCTTTTATATAGTCCAAGGGATCGGGTTACAGATAGGTTCCCTAATCTGTATAAGGAAAATAGAGATATAACCGAGTTGGTTATGTCTATCTCCTTGTATTCGAGTAGGAAACGAATTCATTTCCTTGTAGAGCAAGTCGGGCCGCGCCAGCCTCCAAGCTCGTCTTCTGGAAGATCCGTGCGACTCGGCCCAAATATGTGGTACGTCCAACCGTATATCTCTGAATACCCGGGGCCTATGTTGTCCACAGTGGTGAAGAGGTTTAAGATTAAGGATGTTTAAGCATGAACTCTAGAGTCGAGATGAGTTTATCTAGAATTAGGTGTCTTTGTTGCTTATATTTTTTCTAAGAGGGGTTTGAGATGTTTTGGAGTGGTTAGAGCTTGATTTCCATGAACGCACATTGTTTTAGGTCTTAGTGCTATTTAGGAGTTTTTAGGCCTCTTTTGCTAGGATGTCAGTGCTGGGCACCAGACGACACCCCTAGCAACTTTTCCTGAAGTGTTTCTAAGGGTCTCTGTGCACACCGTATGGTACGGGATACCAGACGGCACGCCATCTAGTCTTTTCTAGAAGAGGTATAGGTTGGTGTTGGCTCAGGTGTGTCGTATAGTACAGCGTACCAAGCGGCATTGCCATAGCATTTTTTCCAGAAGGTTTCCGAAATGGTTCTAGAGCGCCGTATGGTATGGCATACTAGATGGCGCTGCCGTCTAATTTTTTTTCGAAGGAGGTGTTTGGGGGTCTAGGCTCCCCGTATGGTACGGGGGTACCAGACAAGGCTGTTGTCTGGTTGTGTCTCGGGGGACACTATATAAAACGACAGGGGCCATACCATACAGTAACCCTAGTGCTGTATGGTATAGCATATGCCGTATGGTACGGTGCCAACGTGGGTTCCCTGTTTCTGGGTCCCAACGGCTAGTTTTTGAGTTTGGCCTATTTAAGGATTTAGGGTACTCCACATCCTATCCCAGAGTCCATTTTAGTGAGAGCCACAAAAAAACTAGGGATTCTATCTTAGAGTGTTTATGAGAGCTTGAGTGTCATCTCTCCTTGTGTACTTTCATGGAAGACTTGATCCGGCAAGATCAAGTCATCTCAATCTTGTTACTCAAGTCACTTGTTTTTGGAATTGGTGCTTGGTGAACTCTCAAGGAGAATCTTGGGAAAGACTCCAAGTAGTTGTGAAAGTCGGATTCTAGCTACCGAAGTGGTGAAGGGCTATCTCGAGTAAAATCGGAGTGATACTCCTCTTCGTGAAGCATGCTCCAATGAGGAGTAGGGAAAGGGAAAACCTTTTCTGAACTTCAAAAAAAATTATTGTCCCTTTTCTCCTTTACTTCTTATATTTACATTTCTGCTTCTTATCATTTGTGTCTTGTTTTACCTCTAGGTTGCTTACTCTTGTTTAGTTCTTATATCTAGTTGTAGAAAAATTTAATCTTAAAACAATTTTTTAAAAAGGAAAAATCTTTAAAAAAATTTTAACGCTCTCCTGGCCCCTTGGTTCCTTTCGAGTGTTATTAGAGCCTCATTGCTCTTGGTATAACTTAACCGCCACAAGATAGCCGGAAAGGGGTCTAGCATCACTGTCGGTGGGGTTTCTATCTTTCATGGTTCAAACTATGCTTATTGGAAGGTTAGCATGCAATACTACCTCGAAGCTTTGAGCTATGATGTGTGGATTGAGTGTAAGGCTGGCTATGCCAAACCGAAAAATCCGTTGGCTCTTACCGACGTAAAGGCGAAGCATAGACACTTTAGTGTGCGAGCCAAAAATGCCTTGTTTTCTTGTGTTAGCCTAGAGGTCTTCCATCACATAAGTAACTTGTCCTCCACTCACAAAATTTGGACGACCCTCAAGAAAATTCATAAGGGAAGCACTGATGTGATGGAGGAGAGAATGTATCTCATTCGTGGTAAATTTGATGATTTCAAAATGCTCTCTAATGAAAACGGTAATTCCATGTTCTTTAGGTTAAATCCTTTCATCAATGAGCTTAAGAAGGTGCGACAAACTCTCTCGAACATTGAGATTTGTCAAAAAATGGTCAAGGTCTTGTCCGTGGAATATCATTCTTTGGTCACTTATCTTCACAATAGTCGAGAACTCCGGACAATGACTCCCACCATACTCTTGTCAACAATCACTTCTCACGAAATGCGTCTTGAGAAAAAAGGAGAACTTCCCATGAAGAAGGAGAACATCACACTTAAGGCCAAAGAGAAGAACGCTGTTGAGAGCAATGATGATAGTGAAGACAGTGATATAGGAAAACTTAAAGGCGATGCTCAAAAACTTGTTTTTATCATGCGTCGGTCTAAGACACTTGTCAAGAGGCTTAGTGTTCGTGGAAATCATGAGAAGTCTTCAGGTCCTCCATACAAGAAGAAGCATCTCTCTTAGATTCGGTGTTATGAATGTCGAGAGAAAGGACATATAGCCGCAAATTGCAACAAGAAAAAGAAGTAGAAGAACAAGAGCAATGATAGCGATGAAGATCAAGAAAGGGAAGTGTTAGTGATATGCCCTAGAGACAATCATGTAAGACGATTGTATCACGTCTATGTTTATGTATTCTTGTATAATATATTATCAGTTTCATGAATAAACGTCGTTCACATTGTCTTTCAAATACGACTTGATTGTGAGACACAATGTTTATATGCTCTTATTCTAAATGATCACTGGTCTCATATCGTTATGTAGAATAGTAATGATTTAATCAACACATATACTGATTGATGGTAATATTTCACATACCATAGATATAGAAATATCAAATTAATAATGTGAACACATATTAAAGAACATGGTGTTAGATAGACCTATATTGAGATACTGCTGAGATTGTTATCTTACATGTGCAATGAGCCTATAATTTTGAATGGTATACTTATATGATCCTTAGACCTGAGATCACTATTGAATCCCAGCATGCGTAGTTATATACTTTGGGGTTATCAACCGCTACAACATAACTAGGTAGTGATTTTTATATAAGCCAAATGTTGTAACACTTTGTAGCCTTTTTTTAAAAGACTTTTAGGGATTCTTCTCACAGCTCCCTAAACCATGTTTCTCACAATTTTTTAACTTTCAAATCCCCTATCGGCTATCGAAGGCCCACAACATTTTCAGAACAACTAGATTAAGCTAAAAATAAAAGGAGCCGAAAAGAACAAGGGAAGGCCATGTTCTCCCTATCTTTCTTATCTACTTGAGTTTGAGCCTTCCTTAACAGGCGTCTGGTCAATCAGAGGCATGTCCTGTTGCTGCAGGTCGAGTTTTGTTTCCTGCCTTCATGTTGAATGGAAGCAGGTGTTGTAGGCATTTTACGTTTCCAAAAGAACGAAATCTAGGGCGAATAAAGCTGCCTTCTATGAAATCCCACCTCACTGTATTCAAGTATGAGGGTACGGTCACTACAGGGATTGTTCTCTTTGACTTATCTTCTTACCTCTAAATTGAAAAATTCAGCGTTTTGACTTTTGCAATCTATTTTTTCTATCTCGAAACCACTTCTCAGAGCTCTTAGATATGAATCAAATGAGACACACCGGACTTTCCAAGCTACATCACGAACCTCTCGAAGTATAGCTAATAAGTAAATAAGAAGATAAAAAAATAAGATAAGATGAAGAGAACAATCCAATGTCTATGCCATGCGGAAGTACTAACTTCGAGAGCTCTCGAGGTGTCCTCGAGAGTCGGGTTCGCATCGTTTGACTTTTTTAAAGCTTTTAAACACACCTTTAAGAAAGAAAAAAGGGATTAAAAACCCCAGATTGTTTGTATTTTAAATGAAGATAATTTCAGCTTATAAGTAAATAAAAAGATAAGAAAATAAGATAAACTGAAGAGAACACCCCTACACTTGTCTACTTATCTAGCTTATCTTCTAACTTCGTTAGCTTTTGTAGGTAGCCTAGAGAATCAGATCAGCTTCATTTGACTTTTGTTGTAGAGATTTTAGATAAGTCTTCGAGATAGGAAAAATTGAATTCAAAAAACCAAATTATTTTTAATTTAAACGAAGATGAGTAAATAGACATTCCGATAAGGTGAGGATAGTACAGCCTTGGCGCATACATACAACATTTGATCTAGTACATGACATTGAAATGTTATCTGATCTTGCACACACACTGTATACTCTATATCGATATGTAATTTGAGCTAGTATAGATCATAAGGCATGATCTTTGTTCAAATCCAATTATAGAAAAAAAAATATATCATAGATGTAACAAAATTTAAGAGCCCGCTAAAATAGTTAAGACACACTTCATTAGAAGATAGAACATATCATGTTTGGAGCGGCCATAGTCGAACCACTGGGTTTCAGGAACTTGAGATGGCTTGCACAGGTTAGAGCATTTGGTTTGATCGTACTTTAAGAACTGAAAGCGTTTGGGTTTGCTTTTGGGCATTTTACTGTGCAGATATCCAATGCGGTTGAATCAAAACAGGGCCATGATCCTTCTCAAAAGTAAAAACAGGGCCGTGATATTATGCATCAGCGCGGCTACACACCGCGGTGCACCTATATGATCATCCTACACACAACCTCCTCTTTGACGTTCTCCATCTTGTTCAGTTCCGAGAAGACGAGGACATCGGCGAGCTTCGTCCGGAATGCGTGCACGTCGTCCATGGAGAAGCTCTGCATCAGCTTCTCTCCGTCCCACAGCTGCATGAACAAGAGCATGAAGAGGCCGCAGGACGAGTGGTCCGTCTGTTTCGGAATGCCCTCCGTCATAATGCGCAGCCCCCACCCGGTGACATTCTCTCGGCCGGCCATTGCCATGCACCGGCCCAGGCACTCGCGCAGGTTGGACGTCCCCTGCTCGTGGTATTTGGTGTCGTAGTAGCACGACGACCACTCAGAATCAGGGCACAACATGGACTCATAACCGGAGTCGAGGATTTGGTACTCGCACTTGCCGAAGTTGAGGACGACGACGAAGGCGTGGTTCCGCCATGCTCCTGGGATAAGGACCAGGTCGTGCTGCAGGTATTCGTCGGCGAGCAAGCGCATCGTTTTACGTTCTGCATTTGTCAGCTCGGTGCTCGGCTTGCCTCCCTGCTGCTCCATCCAATCCCGTCCCGATAGCATTGGAGGAGCACGTGGCGGCCATTCCTGACTGTTCGCTGGCTGCCCTGATGGTGGCGGAGCAGCTGGATGAACGCATCCATGAGTTCAAAGTCGATTCCTCTCTTCTCGCCATCCTCAGAGACGGGTCGGGTCAAGGGTAGCAAGCAGTTCGCGCTGACGTAAAACTCCGAGTAGTGAATCTCCGGGAAGTAATGCGCCGACGGGAAGAAAACCAACAGCTTCCCCTTGTTGCGGTCCTCTTCTTCCGCGACGTCCGCGTGCGCCTTGATGTAGGCTGCCGTCACGGCTTCTCGCGCGCCGAACGCGGTCATGGCTGTCACGACGTCGGCCGGGGCCAGGGCCACCACGCCCTGCGGTACTAACCGCCTCCAGTGCGTCAGCTTGGCTGCTGCGCGCCGTGGCCAGTTGAACCTGCGGCGCGGCTTCTCCGGCGCCGACGACCGCTCCTCGCGGGAGGCAGGGGCGAAACGGCGCCTGGGCACGACGACAGCGTTCCAGGTCTTGGGCGGCATGTTCGCCGCCGGCTAGAGCACGCACGTACGTGCCGGGGGCCTCGGTGCGTCGGGAGTTGAGCGGCCGTGAATTGAACGCAGAGCAGAGGAAGTCAGGAGCAGCTCCGATGCTGGGCGCGGCGGCGGGGCACCTGATGATTTGCGAGACGCGACGCCGGAGTGCGCGCGAAACCCACTACTTAAAGGCGGTGCGCGCGTGTCCGTCCGTGTCTCGCGTTCCGAGTTGCGGTTGCCACTGCATGGACTCGGACTCGACTCGACATTGCAGTTGATTAGAAATAGGTTAATTAGTGGCATGCATGGACAATGGATTAGCCGGGCATGGAGAGATATGGAGTTAATTAGCCGTGCATGCAAGGCTTACTGCGTGGTGGACCATGAAATTAATGGATCAAGTAGTTAGCCATCGGCTGCGTGCGTGGTTAGCTGTGCACACAGGGTATTACAAGGCATTTTTAATCAAATGCTCACGAAAGAGCCAGTAGTTTGTCCCACTAGATTGTTTCAACCAGTTCGGAATTCACACAACAAATAATTTCAATGGACGCTACATCGATCTTTAGAAAGCTGACGAAAAATGAAAACAATTATCATCACAAAGAAAAAGAAGAAAAACAACTCCAGCTGGCCCAAACGATCTCTAGCAAATTAAGCCAGGCCTAGCTTAGGCTCAGCTGGGTTCAACTTAGCTCCAACGAAGTAGTTACCGACGAACTAAGATTATTATCTTCCAACCCCTATGGAAATACTGAAATACTAGTTTGTTCCTAATCTAGTTTATTTACATTGCAAACAATTGTGGGTGTAATTTGGAGGAGCCTAACTACTCCACAATATAATATTGCAAATATAAGATGACCAGAGAAATCTTTTTCGCCGGAATCTAGGCGAATTTTGGCGAAATCCGGACCTACCGGACCACTGGTTAAACTTTAAACTGCTCAAAAAATTTTGGATTTGAATGAATTTTTCAAATTTCTATATATATGATAGAAGTAGATGCTTAAGAAGGAGAGAGAAACGCAGCCCAGCCCAGTGGTAGTGCTAGCTGTTCCCTTGGGACTGCTAGGTCGCTGGTTGGAGCTTGGCTTGAGCTAGTTTCCATCACGATCTAGACAAGAGGGTTGACTTTGGTTTATTTGCGAACAAGCCGAGTCTGATCCAAACTAATTACCGAGTTAAGCATGAGCTACTCATGAGCCAAGAGCAAAAGTTCTAGCTTTAGCTGAAGCTCCAATATTTTATTTTAGCTGCTTTACAGTAAGCACTTTGCCGAAACTAAAAATTATGTTACGCTACAACTACCCACTCTATCTACTAGCTACTATTACAATCTAGTAGCACAAGCACACGCAGACCGCTCCCCCTATGCTACCTTCATCGAGGCCCCTCCTCCTCCGTGGCCTAGTTCGAGTCAGGCTCGAGCCAACATGGCATCTGTAGTCCCTGTTGGGGGTCGTCGGAGGGTGGCAGCAGTGGCCACGGCTCATCGATAGGGCACTAGAGGAAGAGGGGCCTGACTGGGTGCCCGCCTTTGGCCATGATGCAACCGTCATCCTGTTGGGTAGGCCCAACACAACCACTCCCAGAGCATATTGGTGCTCAGGCCCGGTGGCAGAGTCATCTCCAGTGATGGAGAAGGAGCTCGAGTAGACAACAGTTGAGGTGGGAATGTGACATAGGATGCATGCATCGATGGGGTAGAGTAAGACGGAAGCGGTGGCACAGTGGCGCTGTGCCAACCAGTAGAACCTGCCACTAGAGGCGAAATGGAAGAACCAAATCCTCACGGCGCTGACATGGAAGCCATTTGAAGAGGAGCGGCCAGAAGTGGGGTAGAGAGTAGTAGTTCGTGGAAAGGCACCATGTTGCTAGCATTGTTGCAGCTACGCTTTGGGTAGGTGTCGACGATTTGCGTCGGCGATATATTTTATGGGGCAATGCGAAAGATCACAACTACGATGGTAGCACAGGGAGCCGAATTTATACAGGTTCGGGCCCTCAGGGCGAGGTAATACCCTACTCCTATACTCGTGGATTGTATTATGGTGGATGCTAGATGAGATATGAGATGTCAAACTAGGGGCCCCGGACCCCCTTTATATAGTGCAAGGGGCCGGATTATAGATAGAATCCCTAATCCTATATGGAAGATACAGATATAACAGATTTGGCTACACCTATATCTATGTATTCGAGTAGGAAACGAGTTCATTTTCTTGTAGAGCATGTCGGGCCGCGCCAGCCTCTAAGCCCGCCTTCTGGAAGACCCAACTCAATTGGCCCAAAGAGGTGGTGCGTCCAATAGCATATCTCCGGATACCCGGGACCCATGTTATTCACAGTAGCCCCCGAGTGCTTCGGGACTGGGTTGTCTTGATTCGGAGTTTAGCTCGCAACCCTTCAGATACAACCCGAGTGACGTCACTCTTCATATGGCTGACGAAGTTCCGCTTGCCGAGTAACCTGCTGATCAAACAACACAGTTGCAAAGGACTCGAGAAAATCCTCAAGTCTTTAAAAGGTGTCTGGTACCCAGCCCGACTAGTCGGTATGCCGGCTATTGGCCCCACGGAGCGGCATACCAGAAAAGTGGATGTTGCCGAGTGAGCAGTGCCACCTAGCGTTATCCTCCCTGTTATAACTTATGACATTCAAGCCTGACTTGCAGAGCTCGATATTCGATCCAGCATGGGATATGCCACAACTTGCGTAGGGTATTCAGGCGTCCTGACCCGATTAGTGCGGAGTCAAGCTAGTGATTCCCAGAGGAATATGCCCGCCTCTAAGTTGAGGTCCTCCTAGTGGTGTTTGTCTTGGCGACAAACGATCTGGGGATGTGCCACTGAGACCCAACTAAGGAGGTAACCCTTTGACGTCTAATTTGATTAAAAAATCAGACCAGCCGTTGACCCCAGGAGGTACGCCAAGAGCTGAGTTAATATTTGCCCAAGTGGTGCTTGTCTTGATGACAAACAATCCAAAGATGTGCCACCGGGACAATTAAAAAGAACTTTCGATGTGCGGTCCAGCTAAAAGCCAAACTGACTACTGTCCCCAAGGGGCACATCAAAAAGCCAAGTTACAATCTTGGGAAGCGCCCAATCCTCAAATTAAAGACTGGCAAAGAGCCCAACAGGGGGCACGCTATTTTCCAGACTAAGTCGACCCGAGTGACACCTGTACCCGAATAAAGTCGTGTACAGCTTATGGCCCTCATGGGGCATGTTCTCAGGGACTTAAGTCCGGGCCCAAATCTTGGAACGATGATTCTAGGGTTTCATTTTTTCCTACCTTGCGCGGAAACGAAACGTCGCCCGCTTTCCTTTAAGTGAAGCACGCCGGGGATTTGAACCGGTACGCTCACACTGTGCGCCCAAACCGTTCGTTTCCCCGAAGCACTTCTGCTAGGGTTTTTGTGCTGCCGCCACCAAGCAACCCTAGCGCCGCCGCCGTCGCCGAACTCCAGATCCACCACATTCTAATGGCGGGGGATTGGGCAACCTCCAACACCACCGATGAGCGGCTGCGGGTCTTGGTTGGCGCCGGCGTTCTCCCAACGCCAGAGCTCATCGACTGGCGCGCCGCCATGGGTGAGTCCTCCCCCACTCCTCACCAAGAGGAGATCGTCGTTTTCGAATCCTTCTTCTCCCGCGGGTTTGGACTCCCCACTTCCGCCTTTCTTCGTGGTTTGCTCAACCATTATGGGATTGAGCTCTTTCACCTGAATCCCAATTCCATCCTTCAACTTTCTATTTTCGTTCATCTCTGCGAGGCTTTCCTGGGGATCGCTTCCCACGTCGCCCTTTTTTGCCATCTCTTCTTCTTGAAAGCCTACCCCACCGACAATGCCCCCAAGGCTGTTGGCGGGGCCGGATTCCAACTCCGGAGCGGCCTCAAGGAGTATTTTGCCTTGCCACTCCGGACCTCTTTGAAGGGGTGGAACCAGGAATGGTTCTACTGCTCCAATCCTCCTCCCAATCTTCCTTGTTTTGACAGGAGAAAGCCCCGAGTTTCCTCCTCTTGGAATTCTCCCCCTCTTTCCCCCGAGATGGATCAGGTCATCGAGTTACTCGGCCTGATCCAACGCCTCAAAGAGGAGGGGCTGACCGGCGTTGTGATAGCTGTCTCCTTCACAAAGCGCCGTATCCAGCCACTCAAGGAGAGGATCTGGCTCGGGTTCGAGTACACCGGGCCATCTGACTCGACACGAGAAATGGATGTCCCGATCTCCAACTCAGACGCCGTCGATCGACTCTCCGAGTTCTTCACTCCAGGGACTATCTTTTCTAACCAAGGGAGTCCCAGGAGCTTCTCCCTCAACAATCCGCCTCCAGAGGTAAGGATTGAGTATTCTTTCCACTTGTTTTGTGTACCGAGCAGCTCTGTTTTGACGCTAGCTCGGGGATGCCGTGCTCCTATACAGGACCGCCGGGCTTTCGTGTCCGCTGCCCCAACTCCCGAGGCTTCCGCCAACAAGGGCGAGAAGCGCCCAGGAGAGGAGCCCGAAGAAACCCCAGCCGCGAAGAAAGGTAAGGGTTCGGCCTCCTTCGTGAAGGAAAACGTCCCGCCATCCGGAGGACGCGGCCCGAGAAGCTCGGGGCCAAAGGTCGGCGAGGCTCCCAAAGAGGGAAAAAGTCAGCCAACGCCGACTTCCGGGCGTAGTCAAGGGACTCATCCCCCTAGGGCGAGCGGCAGAGCGTCACCAAAGGGGGGACAAAATCCAACCCCTCAGGCTAGGCCGAGTGGCCCGCCCGACGCCTCCTCGAGCGGGAGTTCCTCCCGGAGGGGCACCGGTATTAAGATTAAGACCTCCAGTTGGTAAGCACAGCCTTGCCACCGCCTGGTAGTCTTCTTTTACGTTTTCTCTGATCGAACCATTTCCTTATTTTAGGAAACCATCGACAGAGGTTCCGTCGAATCGCCCGACCGGGCCAGCCTCAAAGCCTGCTGAGCCGAGTCAGGCGGCACCTCCTTCGACTGCCGATGCGGTGACCCCACCGGCGGAGCCGGCGGAAGCCGCGTCGGGAGCAGGGGTCGGTGGAGGCGCTACTGCCGCAGCCTCAATCTGTACCGTAGGTAAGAAGACCATTGCGATCCAATGGCTAGCATGGCTATCTGTGACCCTGCAGACCATGGGTCGAATCCTAGCTGATTTTTTGGTGGGCCTTCATCGCGTGGTGGGCTGCTCCACCGCAGCTAGGCCTTGGTGGCCTTGCGTGGTGGGCTGTTGCGCTGCGTGATGGCACGCGATGGGCTGCTGCGCTGCATGGTGGGCTGCTCCATCGCAGTGCTCTAGGCCTTGTGGCCTGGTTGTTCTATCTAGGTATCCGGATTGTAGAATTTATCTGGGTACCCAAACCCGACCCGTACCCTCCGGGTATCGACGATCCCATACCCGACCTGAACCCGTATTGAAATTAACCGGGTACTACCCGTACCCGGCGGATAGTGCAAAACAGTGTCCCATTAGGGTAATTTAGCATTCAAGTTCAGGTACGGGTCGCGTATTACCCGACCCATTTACACCTCTAGCCAGTTGGACCCGCGGCAGCGCCGCGTCTTCTCCGGCGCCGACCGCTCCTCGCGGGCGGCGTTCCAGGTCTTGCACGGCATCGTTCGCTGCCGGCTAGGTCGGGTACCGATTGACAGCAGCCGTGAGTTGAACGCAAAGCAGATGCGATGCTGCTGGTGCTGGTGCTGGGCACCTGATGACTTCGAAACGCGATGCCGTGCACACAACGACATAGATGAGGTGGCCGGTGCGAGCGCGTCCGTACGTTCTTGGGAAAATTTAAAACTCTCAAAATTTAAAAAAAAGCTATGATAATTATTTTGTGATTTGATTAGTGTGTTTTTGCCCTAATAAAGAAAAATATCACCTATTTTAAACATAAGACATTGTATTAATGCATTTTACTTTGGGATCTTGAAAATATTCTAAACTAATTTTCAAACATAAAAGACCTTTGAATTTATATATTTGAGTACATATGTATATTTGTGAATGTATTTATCAAAAATACATGAAAATTATGGAAGATTCATATAATGAATAGTAATTTCAGTATGGTGAATAATAATTATTAACTATACTTATTGGGAAACCAATTCTCAAACCCACATTGGTCCATTTCGTTTCCAAATTCAAATTTATATTCAAAATTTGAAATTTAGTGTGTAATTACCATTGTGCCCTTGGGCCCAAAATCCCTTATTTTTCTCCCCTCTCTTCTTTGTTTTGGGCTCAATTCTCACTGGACTTCACCTCCCTCCCGGCCTTCTCTCCACTGGACTTGGCCCACCTTCCCCTCCTCTCTCTCGGCCAAGGCCCATCATGGCCCAGCCCGAGCCTCCCCTCTCCTGGCTCCTCTCTCTGTTCTGCTTCCCTGCTCCCCTGTTTCGCTCTGTCTGAGCCAGGACAGCGCCGCCCCCACCTTGTCCTGGCCGTGCCTCAACATTGGCCACCAACCTCCTAGCCGCGCCCCGCCATTGGCCGGTGGCCATCCACATCACCGATACTGATGCCATGCCATGGCCCCAATCAACGCCGTCCTTCCCCCAAGAAATCCCGGAGCCACCGCGCCCCGCCATTGGACGCACGCCGGCGAGGACGGTACTTCCGTCCTAAACAAATGTCGCGCGAGGACGAGGAACCACGTTGCTTACGTGCGCACTATCCTCCCTCTGCTCTCACCTTTCTTCCCCGCACCTATAAAAGCCTAGCCGAGCTCCCGCTCTTCTTCCTCATTCGACTGCCCCGCTCGCACAAAGGCGACCTCACCATCGCGGGCCCTGTCCGGTGAACCCCGAGCACCGGCGACCATCTCCATCTCGTCCACTCTTCCCTCTTCTACTCTCACCGAGCCCAATTGACTTTTTATTGCTTGTAGCTCGTGGAAGAGCACCATCGCCGCCGCCGGCCGCAACTTTCCCCTTTTTAATTTCTCGTCAACAGCGACTTCTCCGGGCCTCCCCCTCGGTCTACGGCACCCCGGCATCACCACCAACCTTCCCCCGAAAGGAATTGATGCGCGGACCATCGGAGAACCCAGTCCCTTCTTCCCCTGTTTCGGAACCTGCGGCTTCCACGTCGCTGGCCCCCTCCGGTCCTCCTCGACCTCCTCTAACACCGAGGTAACGACCCTAGTAGCTCTTAGATACTCGTAGGCCTCTTGCCCGTGACAAAACCGCCTTGAATCGCCATGGCTTCCCGGAGCTTATCTCCGCCTCTCCACGTGGCGCCGCCACCTTGGCTCGTCGCTAGCAAAATGCCAAGGGGACGTCCTATGCATAGTTCTCGCGAACCCGTAGGAATCAACGACGTGTGAATCCAAGCCCTAGAACGTCGCCGAGACGACGCCGAAGCTTCGCCGGAGTCCTGGCCGAAGAAACGAGCCACGCCGATGTCAGCTTGTGCCACAAGTAATCACTATGCCATGGGACGCTATCAGGTGGGCCCAGTTGAGGTTTAAACCTACTTAACCCTGCGTTTTAGCAGTGCCTCTGCCTTATGGGCCCCGCGGACCTACCTGTAAGCTTAAGTGGAGGCGCAGTTTTGAAATGCGCCCGAGCCGTCTCGTACGTGGGCCGAACCCCGTTTGGGGCGCACAAGTGTTAGTATTTGGCCCGAAACTGTGTAAACCATTTTCCTAGTGTTTTCCCATTTGATTTAATGCCCGAAAATGGTTTTGATTTATTAAAAATAGTTAGTGACTTTGTAAAATTGTGTAAATATTTTGGTAAATACTTTATAGCATGCTGGATCTAATAAAATTGTAATATTTCATGTTTGTACATTATTTACCTCTATAAAATATTTGAAGCTCTGTTTAGCCCATTTTTGTAAATACAGAAAATAATTTTTGTTTTGTTTAAAATAGTAAACAAATTCAATAAATTCTCATTTGCACAGCAAGTACTTTGAAGACTTTGGACCTTAGGAAAAATACTAAACAGTATAGGTTTATAGTAAATAAATTAGTAGAAATAGAAAGCCTCTCTAGGGCTAATATTTGAAATGCCCAATTAGTTATTTTTAATAGGATACTTCTATGTTTAAAACTATAGGAATATTTCTGTAGAAACTTTATAAGGTTTTTAACCTAAGGAAATTATTGGGTCCTTCAGAATCTTGGCCACTTATTAATAAAAATACAAAACCCCTTCTAGGGCTATTTTCCTGTATCTTTAAAATACTTGTTTAAATATTTTAAATTGCAAATGATAGGTTTATTCTTTGGGAGCCTAATTAAGGGTATTTAGATGCATACTAACATGCAGGACATCCTTAGCACGTTTATCGAGAAGTTCATGGAACTTCCTAGATAAGTAGGATAAGACTATTATATAATCTTCGATATAGCTTGATGCAAATAGTTACCCACGCAATTAAATGTGATTGCATAACATACATCATGCTCTAGCATATTTCTTAATGTATTTGTGCTATTTGGATTATTCACGTTAGATCCGGAAGACCCGGAGGAGCAGCTCGAGGATCAGGATCCCAACACACACGGTCCAGGCGAGCCATTATCTCTAGAATCATTTTTCTAACCCAGTTTTACTTAAATTATGTTGATTCAAATTATGAACTTGCACGCTCTATGTTCTTTTATTATAATATGTTGTTAAAAACAAAGCTGATAGATTTGGTCTAGATATAACCCAAACTGTTACATGTGTTAATAAGCACAACCCTTATCTTTGATATGATTCCTACCCTGTCACTTGGTAACCTAAGAACTTAATTATCAACTCTTGGACCAAGTAAGTCTTTGGTGAATGCTTAGCAATGGCTATGTCTAGATCCGAATGGGTCGAATCCTTGTTATCTATGGATACGGATATAGGATGACAGATTGCTTGCAATTCCTGGCTATCAACGTACACATCGTTAACATGGTAAAAACTCATGCACTTGGGTGCCCCTTATTACCCGAGTGTGAAGTGTCTTTGGATCAAACATTATCCTGAATTAGAGAATCGATTCCAGAAAGGGTTTTGTGTACCGCAATGGGCATATTTTGGTGTGGTGTGAAATCATATTTTTTGACATGATGCCGCGAAGGGCATGTTTTTCCGCGATAGGAATTATATTATCCGCGATGGATAATGTCGTGGAAGTATTTATCCGCAACGGATGGTACCGAGACGAATGCTTATAAAAATGAATGCTGTGAGTTTGGGAATCTCTGGGATAGCTAAGTTTTGGATGTTGAGATAAACCCCAGTTATGATCAATTTGCCTATATAAGCACCATATGTCTTTGTTTTGTTAACTTGGTTAAGTCATAGGCCTTACTACTATGATTATAACATTGACATTTATGCAAATAAAATAAACCTTAGCCCCACCAGATGCCCTGTACCACTATATGCATTAGGCGGGGTTTTGGCTCGCGAGCGCGGTTTGATTGCGCGCTCACCCTCGCACCCACTCACTCTTTTAGGTCAAGCTGGAGAAGAGAAGGATCCCTACGATTGCTATGACGACGAGGGAGACCAGGGCACTGAAGCACAAGAAGGGTGTTAGGCGGGACTCCAGTCGCTTGCCTGTCGGGTGGATGGCATAGCTCTTGAAACCCAAATCTAGATTCGTTTCCGTATTTCCGAACTCTGATTAAAGAGCTTAATTTTGGTATTGTAATATTTGGCCAACTCGGCCCTACAAACTTGAACCTCTATGTATTTGAACCTTTAGAGCATCCACACCAGCTCCTCTAAATTTTCTCTTCCAAAACACTATTAACGTCCTCTCTATCCATCCCTCTAAAATTCCTTCACATTTTACACTACACTCTAAAAGATTCCTTCCCTCCATCAGCTACTCTATTCTAAAAAAGTCAGAGCTACAGTATTATAGAGTGCCTGCTACGGATGCTCTTATGGTTGTATAAAACTCATGCTTGTATGATTTGATTCCAATATTTTGTAACTCGTATAGCGCTAGCAAGATAGATTCTGAGCTAGTGTAGATATACGGAGATCCCCCGAAAATCGGGGCTCACAGTACGTGTCACCCATTCCGAGTTGCCACCGGAGTCGGAGTGTCGGACTTGATTCGGAAACCCACTACTTACTTGAAGGCGAAGCAAACCAGCGAATTAACCGACCTTCTTCTTCCACCGACCATTAGCCCGCACCGCCATATATACGTGTTCCATTAACATGCCACTCCTTGCATGAAAGATTGCTTCTTTGTCGCTCCGTCTGCCTCTACTTGCTTTCCCCAACTCGAAGAGGCAACCTATCTAGCGCTAGCTACACCGTGAGGTCCGTGACGGTCGATGGCGTTGAAGGTCGCGCTCCGCCGCCGCGCCGCCGCTGATGCCGGCGCCGGAATGAAGGCCAAGAAGGCGCGCCACCGCGGGACTGCTAATCCGCTTGACGTGTACTCTATTACGCGCTGCGTGCGGCCGGCGTGCCGCCGCGTGGAGGCGCCCGCTCCCGTCGAGGAGGCCGGCAACGTCGTCGCCGCGCCCGTCGACCCGCGGGAGGAAACGGCCATCGCGTTCATCGAGGTGCATGCGGGCCGCAAGGATAAGCTGCTGGTTTCCTCCAGGCGGCTGGCCGTCCGCGTCCGCGCCGACGCCATGCGGTGCCTGACCGTGCCCCTGTCCCAGGACGGCCCGGAGAGGCAGCTATCGGGGGTGGTCCTGGACGCGGCCATCGAGCTGCTCCGCCACCGTCAGGGCGCCGAGCACCACAGGAACGGCCGCCACGTCCTCCTTCAGCGCGTCGAGGAGCAGGACTGGCTGGAGTACCTGAGCTGCCTGCCAAGAACGGACGGACACCTCGCGGAGGAGCACCGCGCCGACATGTCCGCGACGGCTGACAAGTATCTCCGGCACGACATGGTGTTCTTCCCGGTGAACTACAGGGATCATTTCTTCGTCGCCGTCCTCAACCTCGACAAGGGCACGTACCAGGTGCTGGACTCCGACAACGAAGCACAGTACTTCGGCAACCGGTTCTACGAGCTGGCGCTGTCCAAGATACGGGACGGCGTGGGCCGGTGCATGGAGGCGGCCGGCCGGCCGGACGTCGCCGGGTGGGGGCTGCGCCCGGTGGCGGGTCTCCCGGAGCAGACGGACCGCTCGTCGTGCGGGTTGTTCGCGCTGAAGTGCATGGAGCTGTGGGACGGGGAGGCGCTAACGCAGAGCTTCTCCATGGACGACGTGCACGCGCTGCGGACGAAGCTGGCCGAGGAGCTCATCTTCTGGGAGCTGAACGAGATGCACGGCGTGAAAGAGGAGATCGAGTCGAGGACGACATAGATGCATTCCCCTGCTGCTCTTGCGATTGTTGTAACATGTACATGTAATTAAAGATGTAAATGAACAATGTATGTATACATGTGTGTGTGGATTGGTAAAGCTTGATCGTAATTAAGCATCTGTTTAGTGTTAATTCAACCTGTTTCCTACATGCTAGCTATTTAGCAGCCTCACACTCTGCAGTGAACACATTCATGGGAATTGCTAAAGAATACTTGCATGGATTTTTTTTTTCACTCTGCAAAAACACTCAAACCATGGAATTCATAATGAGGTTCGTGCCCAGCCCAATGATCGGCTCCAATTTTGACGATCCGTGCCTGTGAGATGTTACAATTCATGAGCGGCAAGATGATCGAGTTGGGTTTCAAGCAGGGTTTTGCTAACTGAACCAGAGTTGGGTTTCAGGCAGGGTTACTACCCTGGTGGTTTTCGCGTGGTTTCCATGATTCTCGCTAGCAAGTAAAAACAGCGGTGACCCTCTTCCACACAAGAACATCGCTTATATGGCTTCAACTGGAGCGACAATCGCTTATATGCCTCACAGTTGGTTGGACTTGCTTATTTGCCTCAAAGTTAAGACTTAAATATATCTTTTTTCAAAACTTTAACCAAATTTTGCTATTGAGTTTTGCCACTGAGCTCACAGAAGCCTGCTTTTTCCCTCCTGCACTAGGTGCTCGCAGGAAAAGCCATCATGGGCTTTGTACATGCATTACTAGGCTGTCTTTACATGCATTATTTTAGGTGTGCCAGCAATACATTGTAAAGTTTTTTTTTTCTAGAATATACTCTCAAGTTAAGCAACCTGCAATCTGCTTCTTCTAGTGTGTCCATTCGGACCATGCGAACTGAAGCCTAACCACACTCATTTCAAGAAGCCAGACGCTCAAGTGAAATCTTTAATTCAAGTTGGTAAAGAGTCCTTTTGCAAAAAGTTGGTAAAGAGTCTGTTCTTGGATTAAGAAAAGAAGCAGGGGCATAAGAGACTTTTCCCGTAAACTTAATGACAAAATTTGCTTAAATTTTTGAAAAAGGACATTGTCAAATCTCATCTCAACTTTGGAGCATATAAGCGATTGTCACTCAAATTTGGGATATAAAAGCGATTTTCTCTTCCAAACCGAGCCATCTACAGTAAACCAAACCGTTTTTGCGATATTCATGGTAAACCAAGTGGTTTTATGAACCATGGTTCCAAGCCGGTACCGGAGAGGAGGAGGATAGACTTGGGGAGCATGCATAATATCCAGAATTAGGGCTGATTTGAAATGAAAGAATTTTGCAGTAGTTTATATAAATTTATTCGATTTTTACATGAATGATAAAAAAAATTGTACTATGTTGCAAATGATGCATTAGAAGGTAGTTAGGTAGAAGCTAATTGAGGAAGGACGAGGGAAAAAAAACTAGGAGGGAAAGGAGTGATGAGGTCAACAATTCTTACAGCGCGCAACAGTGAAACCAAAAAAAAAAAAAAAGAGAAAAGCTAAACCACACAGGACACACCCGAGGTGTTAGATTACCCTAATATCTGTGTGTCCAGTCCACCTACTAGCAATGAAAATGGATACGGTTTCTCCCGATCCGTCTTATCGGATCGGATCGAATAGTTTTCGGATTCTGATCCATATCCGGATATTTTCTATCAGACCCGGTTTCTGATCTGGATCATGTGGTATTCGACTTATCCGTATACGGATTCGGATTCCCGGAGTTCCAGCCCATCCCAGCCCACTAGGCACTAGACCAACCCAGCCCACTAAACAAATGCTCAAAAATTATATTCTAACCTATATTCTCATAATATTCCTTAATAACTTTCTTTTGTTCTTATAAAATTAGTCAATTTGTGCAAATTTATAAATTTGATAATCAAATCAATAATGTATGCGCTTTAATTGATGTCAAATGTACAATCTAAGGGTTTTTAATGTTCCGATCAATTTTTGACCGTATTCATTTAGTCCCGTGTCCGGCCCATATTCGTATATGATACTATCCGTATCCGGATCCAGGTATATAAAAAATATGAATCCAGATCTGGTTTAGCCAGTGTCCAACCCGGATCAGGATCGTTTGCATCCCTACCACACCTACCCATTCTCTCGTCCAATTTTGCACAAAAAAACCCCCCTTTTAAAATTCTATAAAGTACCTCATCTCCTTGCCTCCTTCCTCTCCAACCATAGCGCCTCCCTACCGATAGAACCATGCTCTCTTGTCCCCATCATGGTACCCTGCCTCAGGCTGCCGCCTCAAGGCCATGGCAATGCAGCTCGACGGTCAAGGCGGTGCAACTCGGTTGGTAAGGGGCGAAGGAGTATGACTCAACCGACGAGTGGCGTTGTGGCCAAGGAGAAAGGAGGAAGATAGTTGATGGGCTTTATGAAAAAATAGAAAGAGTTCTTAAAAAAAAATAGACGAGAGAGCGAGAGGTAGCTGCACCAAACAAATTAGAATTTTTGGTAATTGAGCACGAAACGGATTGCTTGATACTCCCTCCAATTCACAAAAACATGATGTTTTAGATATTAACACAGTCTTCGAAATGCAACTTTGTCCACTAGTTATTATTGCAATTTATATATGAAGTCCACTAAACTATGATATTGTGAAAATTCTTTTTGAGACGAATCTATATGTATGATTCCCATATATCCAATCTAAATAGTTTAAAAAATATTTATAGATAAAATTTTGACTTGCACATATCTCAAATATCATGTTTTAGAAGGGATGCCATACTTTGACTTGCACATATTCCCATGTATGATTCCCTTATATCTCAAACGTCATGACACTCCAAAGAATGCCAATGCCACTTCAAATACTGTAATCCCAGATATGCCACTCCAGACAAAATCAGTTCCTTTTTGGCACTTCCACCCATTAACCTCATATCTAAGGCCCTGTTTGTTTGAGCCGTGGTTTCTCTAAAAGCTGATTCTGGCTTTTGACTTTGGAGAGCCAGTTTTTGCTGAAACTGTATCTGTTTGGCAACCCAGCTTTTGGTTCCGCTGTCTAGTAGCTTTGAGCTGAATGAAGAGTATAATGCTTGTAATACCCTAATCGGCGTCGAGGGAGGAGGAGGCAGCGGCGGCGGCGTTGAGGGAGAACCCTAGTTGCCAGAGGCAGCGGGTGGGTGCGGTGTCGCGATAGGGGGAGGTGGGGGCGGTGGGAATCTTTTTATACGATGGTAATGGTGGGTAATTTCTTACCAACTATGATGGCAATGTCACAAATTTAATCCGCAAAAGCTGGTGAAACTGGGCTTTTTGGTCCCAGTTGTAACGCTGGCTTTTGGATAGCTTGCTTTTGGAAAAGTAAGGTCTAGAAACTGACTCTTTGTTTGGACTTTCGTCTTCTACAGTTTAGAAGCTAGTTAGAAGTCAAAATAGGGCCTAATATTTCTAAAGCCTTTTCCCATGTGAATGAAAAATTTTACCCATGCCTACTATTAGCTCACATCTGTCTAGTACTAGGGATGCATGACGCGACGAAGCCTTCCCCTCAGTCAACGACCAGATTCGGGATTTGGGGCTGCTATACGCCTGTATGGGTTGGATGAGCTGTAGGAGGTAAGTGTACCGGGCTGGAGGAGGTTGGTAGCCCCGGTTGGAGGATGGTCGGCCTGCTGTTAGAGGTGGAGGGCCAGTGGAAGACGGTGGCCGGCCAATGGCTAGGTGGCAGGCGGCGGCGACGAGGTGAAGAGGCTCTTGTGAGGTGGACGGTCGGCCTAGTGCAGAGGACTAGGAGGATGGAATGGCCACGGTTGGAGACAGACACACGGCCGGTGAACGACAATGGTCGGCCGGCGGCGCCCAAGCGGGGGAAAATCCCCTCGGGATGTGGTGACCAGCTGTGGTGACCAGCTCGATTTATAAGGATATATACAATAGAGAGTTAAGGATGTCTCTTATCACATTCTTCTAAGTAAAAAAGACAAGTATGTAAGGACATGTAAAAAACCATTTAATAGGACATCTCTTAGCGATGAGGTGGATATTTAATGCTGCTCCTTTCTAATTCTGCCTAGAAGCTTGTGAAGAGTCGTCTCTTCACCAAGAGTCGACTCTAGCATTTTTTCACTTTCCCCTTGCCACATCAGCGAAACATATCCATCTCATCGCTAAGAGACGCTCTATTAAATGGTTTTGTACATGTCCTAAGGGAGAAAAGTGAGGGTATTTTTTTCGGATCACCTAGGAAATCAGATTAGAAATAGTTAATATGTATCTATTCGGTGCGGCGCGTACATACCTACACTGCCACAATAAGCTTTATTGATTAATAGAGAAATTAAGCATGATAAGAGCATGTATAATGTTTGAGACGAGTATTGTCAGCGCAATATATGTCATATATAGACAACCATAAAAATGATATATACAATGGTTTTTTGGGGGGTTAATTACATCCATGCCACTTCAAAGATCTCAATTGACATAAATGCCACTAAAAAGTCGGATTTTGGGACTGTTCTCTTCAGCTTATCTTCTTATCTTATCTACTTATCTCTGAATCAAAAAGCCAAACGCTTTTGCTTTTGCAGTCTATTTTTTCTATCTTGAAACCACGTCTCATAGCTATCAGAAACTAGCCAAACGAAGCTCATCGGACTTTTTAATCTACTTTTGAAAGCTCTAAGTTCAACTTATAAGAAAATAAGAAGATAAATAAATAAGATAAGCAGAAGAGAACAGAGCCTTAGCAAGCATGCCATTATAAAATAAAATTCCTCACAAAAATACCATTATGGGCTTTTTTTTCGCCCTTCGAACCTCTTCAAATATACATTCAATTTGCCATTGAGCCTTCTTCCTCCTCCCTCCTTCCCTTTCCTTCCATCTTCGGCGAACCATCCTGTCCTCTCCCGGCTGACCCCTCCTCCTCATTCTTCCCCTCTGGCCGACCCCTCCTCTTCCTCACTCTCCAGCGCCAATTCTAGCTAGTTCCGTCGGGTGGCATGGCTGTTGACCATTCATGGCGATAGTGTCGATCGGAGAGCATTGGGGAGCAGAGGTGGTGGACGCACGACACAGTGACGCGGTAGTCGATGGCAACGGTGTGGGAGGTCGGGGTACTCCAATGAACAGCCATGGCAGTCGACCATCCATGACGGCAGCACTAAGGGGTTACCAGAGTTAGACGGTGCGATGGTCACCGATGATGGTGCGGGAGGTCGGGGAAGGCGTGGTGGTATGCACGTATGGGGAGGTGGGGGGCATAGCAGCGCTAGGCGGCGCGACAGTCATCGGTGACTGCGCAAGAGGTCAGGGTGGAGGGGAGGGTCGCCAGACCGACGATCGCCGGCAACAGCACGAGAGGTCGGTGATGACGAAGTGGTCACCAGTGCCAGCACAGGGGCGGTAGAGCTGCAGTAAAGGAAAAGAACCTAGCAAAATTAACAACTCATTCAAACCATTCACTGAAGTGACACGAGGATCACCGCAATGCGCCGTCGGGACCAAACTACCAAATCCGTTGTAGAGCTATTGTCTAGTGGGCTAGCGGCCCATATCGACAAGTTCCAGGCCTAATGCCAACTCCCGCCCACGAAAGCCCACACACCCCCACTCCACCCTTTCTTTGAAGTCTCCGGCGAAGTCTCCCCTCGCGCTCCGCATCTCGACGGCGACGAGACGAGCCCAGTACGGCAGTACCCTCGGGAAATCCCTTTTGATGCCGGGTTCGGTGGCCGCCTCCGCCTACGCGTAGCCTGAGGATCGAAGCGGCGCGAGGGCCTCGGATCAACGCGTCTTCCCCCATGGCGGCGGCGCGAGGGGCCCGATCTGGGGTTTCGGAGGCAGCCCTGGTGCTGGCCGTGGTAGTGCTGCTCGTGGGATGCATCTCTGGGGGCGGCGCCGCGGCCGAGATCCGGCGGCCGAAGAACGTGCAGGTGGCTCTCCGGGCCAAGTGGGCTGGCACGCCGCTGCTGCTCGAAGCCAAGTGAGTGGTTTTTTCTGCTTCATATGCTGGTATATGCGGCTCCGTTCGATCGGGATGCGTCAATTCGACTTTGTTTTAGTGGGTTTCAGTAAATTTGGCATGTGGGGTTTAGCACCGAGATCCTGGCGCTTGTGGAAGCTGGGAGTGAGCCATCCCGTTGATGCTTACTAAATATGTTTAGCTAATTGGATTATGGAAATTTGCAGTTGTGTACTATGGATCACCTCAGTTTTGAATAGACCTCGAGGCTACAGACCACAAGCTAGAACACACTCGTGATGTAGCAAAACACCTTCCCTATGCTCAATTTCGTTGATTTTATTTCAGAAATGAATCCTACTAGACTAAGAAATTAATTAGAGCGAGAACTGGATTTTACAAGGCTTTCAGTAACATGGTATGAAACTTTGGCAGCTGCCTCTTGTTGATTCATTATCCCATATTCGATTATGCCTTCCTGCTCCACTGTCTACGAGCAATTGAGTTCAGACACCCAGTGAGATTGTAAACATCGGATTAGTACCAGTCTAAGTTGTTTGCATTAAATACAGTAATGATATTATACTCGGTAGTGGGTGATTGTTTGCAATTTCAGAATTTTCATATGAGCTCGAGTTTATTTTTTGCAACCACATACTGAGCTGTTAGAAATTCTTAAGTTAAAAATTCTTATTTATTCTTTGGAAGTTAATCAATGTATTGGATCAAACGCTACAATTTTTTCATACTTAAAAAATAGATCTAACTCATGAATTAGTCTACATTGTTGCAACTGACAACCTAAGTAAGCAAGCACATGAGTATAACCAGGACACCAGCATCACAAGATCAAATCTAGCAAATACCATTCTCATGAGGAAACATAAATAAATGCAGTACTTGTTAATGAATATTTTGCAGCATTTGCATTACTTGGTTAATTTACTTGTTATGTTCCAAGTGGTCCTAATATTTCTTACATTTACTACTTTTTTTTAGTGAACTTCTTTCAAAAGAATGGAAGGATCTATTTTGGGATTTTGTTGACTATTGGAAGGAACTGGACAAAGGATCTGAATGTTTGATGGCAAAATGTTGTGTCAAGAAGATTGTGGAGGATGCCCGTTCACTTCTCAATGAGCCACTTGCTTCAATTTTTGAGCTTTCTCTTACCCTTCGATCGGCATCACCAAGATTAGTGCTTTACAGACAGCTTGCAGAGGAGTCATTATCTTCACTTCCTGTTAAGCATGATGCATTGGAGCAAATTTCTGGCCATGGTACTGGGGATAATATTCACGAGGATGTGAAAGGAACTTGCTGTTGGGTAGATGCAGGGAGTGCCCTACTGTTCAATTCAGCTGATCTATGCCATTGGCTTGAGGGCTTGGGTGAACTGTAAGTATCTTCTTTTTTATTGTTCCATCTTTTTGCTCAGGCTGTAAGATGCAGAATTCAGAATATTTGTTAAACAGGGCAATGAACACCACTGGACAGCCTGAACTCTTTGACTTTGACCATGTATATCCTCGCTCAAATATTACTGCTCCAGTTGCTATATTTTATGGGGCTGTTGGGACAAAATGCTTCAAAGATATGCATGTTCACCTGGCAGAAGCATCAAAGCAGGTAAGGTACCTTTGACTTTTCTGTTGCATTTCAGGGCTTCTGAGATCCTAAGCAAACAATGAACTCTTTTTGTAAAGACAAAAGGAGTAATTCAAGGGCATTGTGTATTATATTAAATATTAAATGTCATTTTACATATATGGCAGTTGAGCTATGCTGTTAACAAATGCTGATACTCCAGCTATCGTGTGAACGTATAATTAAATCACGATAGCCTGTTGCTTCGTTTGAGTTATTGTTTCTATTACTACTAACTGGCAGTTCTTCTACACATTAGATGGATGTTAGTCACAATGGTAATTGATGTGAAGGTTTTATTTTTAGACTAGCCAAGTGTCTGTGTGTTACTGGGATTCCAAAAGGAAGATGACAGTTATTCATTCGTGCTTTACGTAGACATTCATTGATTCATGTCATGAAAATTTTGTTAATTTTGTTTTTTCTCATGTTTGATTCAGAGGGGTTTTTATCACATGATGTATTGATTGATTTATTTTCAAGAAATCAATAAACATGTATAGCTAGCAAATATAATTCTCGAGAGAAAAGCTCGCGACCATGCATGGAGCACTCCACTGCCGCGTCACCCATGGTGTATGTCGTGGTAGTCAACCCTGGCACATTGCCCATGGCATGTGCAGTGATAGTTAACCCCAGCACAGTGGACGGTCTATGTTCGATTAACTGCTCCACTACTTTATATAGTAACACACATTTTGAATGGATTCTTATTAGAGATTTCTTTGAGAGGGCATGTTGGCTGTTAGTTTGAGAGATTGGATGATATCATCTTTTGAGGAGGGAAGTTATAACATACAGCCACCGCCAGCGTTAATCTCTTTTTAGTAGTATAGTAGAGATTAATCATGCCAAACCTCTGCCTCATTGTACTTTGTTATCCTAGTATTTGGGTCATGTCTAGTATCTATATTTTTTACCTTTTCGTGAACAAGAACGACATGCATAATGGTTTGAATGAGCTTGATGCAATATTTGGATAGTCATATGTTTCTTACTGTGCTTACATTACACATCTTTGTATCATTTCAAATGGCGGCACAGTTCTACCTATATAATCATTAATCAGTCATGAAAACACCTCTTCTTAATTATGTGTGGAAACAATACTTGCTGTCGGTATACTATGTATGCCTTTTTGCTGTCATATCACCCCTTGCTTCTTTGTTTGGTTCTCTTAATGTTGTTTAGTGTTTACATATCTTATCCTTGGCTGTAACTGTCTAATGTACAGTATATGCTTTTCATAGGGAAAAGTCAGATATGCTCTTCGTCCTGTTCTGCCATCTGGATGTCAGGCTACATCTAGCTTTTGTGGTTCTATTGGTGCTGTAGATCCAGTCACTCTGAGTGGCTACGGGGTTGAGCTTGCTCTAAAAAACATGGAATACAAGGCCATGGATGACACTGCTATAAAGAAGGGTAACTCTACTAGGTGTCTCTTTGCACCAGAGCATGCACTTATCACTGCTTAGTTCTTTGTGTGTGTGTGTGTTCGGGTGTGTGATCACCGCTTAATTCTCACTAAGGAAAAAAATATTATGGATTTCTCAAGTAAAGCTGTATCCCATGGAAGAGCAAGTGGAAAACATTGCATCTGATCCCTCTCTGAAATAAATCAGTTGGGAAGAAGAGAATTCTCTCCTTTATTTGGTTGGCTGGGCTGGGGGTTGTTTACAGCATGAAGGTGAGCACATTTATGTAATTTTATTTCAAACTCTGAATGAACCTTATTATGTTCTTCCAGGTGTTGCTCTGGAAGATCCTAAAACTGAGGACCTCAGTCAAGAAGTCAGAGGGTTTATATTTTCCAAGATTTTGGTTTGTAGCATTCAGTCAATAAGATTAACTGCAGGGATTTTATGTAATGCATAGATAGAGAAGTACTGATAATTTAATTTTGCCTTTTCCTCATTGTGTATTGATATCTAGGAACGCAAGCCAGAGCTAAATGATGAGATAATGGCCTTCAGGGATTATCTGTTGTCATCAACAGTGTCTGACACACTTGAAGTCTGGGAGCTCAAAGGTATTGTTGCCACAAGCTGATGAGCAATCCTCACATTGTTTTGTGTTTCCATTTGTATAAAAGTGCATCATTTAATGGTATAGAAGCACCCCTTATATTTCTGTCCTGCTTGACATCACAGATTTGGGTCATCAGACAGCACAGAGGATCCTTCATGCATCAGATCCCTTACAGTCAATGCAGGAAATTAATCAAAATTTTCCCAGTATAGTTTCTTCTCTATCACGGATGAAGGTACATCGTTATATCTGAAGCTCACTTTAAACATCTAGATATGCACATAAGTAAAGATGATGATTCTTTTTGTGGGTAGTGAACATTTTGTTTTTGGATATGTTCACATATGCAGATTATTAACAACAATTTCATGTTGTACATGTGCAGCTTGACAATTCCATCAAAGATGAAATTATTGCAAATCAGCGAATGGTTCCACCTGGCAAGTCGTTGATGGCTTTGAATGGTGCTTTAATTAACATCGAGGATCTTGATCTTTACCTGTATGCTCTACCATTCTTGCTGGTTAACAATGTTGCTGGTTATTTACTCCTTATCACCTTTGTCAGCTAAGGGAAAATTAGTAATTTACTTCCTTTCTCATGCATACTAAAATGGACTTCAATCAGTGTATAACTGTATCACGTAACAACTGGCAATTAACTCATATGTGCCACTTGCCATTAGAAACCATGCAACAGAAGATGCATACTTGCAAGTGACAATCCCAAACTTATTGTGGAGAAGCAGATTCTAAAACTTTAGTTTGTTAGCTCTTTTCAAGCTACTTAAAGAGGTGACATGTTTTCTCCTGGAGTGTGGCATACATCACTTATCCAATTATCTCATTGGGCTTGGGTGTTTGACTGACAAGTCTCCATTCATCCTACACCCACCTACAACTGAACCAGAAAGAAAGAATAAACACACGTCACACAATCACTCGATGAGAAAGAATTATAGCTGAGAAGAATATAACACACATACGACTTTTATATGAAATTAGTCATTGGGAAGGAAAAGAAGATTAGGGTCTGATGATTTTGCTAGTTATAGAGCTTGCAAACATCCAGTGCATCACATTCCACTACATTTTTCTCCTCAAGCTGTTCACTCATGCAGGACAAAGGGATTTGCTAGCTTTGGCAGCGGGTTTACATAAAACTTCGTGTTGTAGCAGATCAATCTGGCATTTATTGCATTCCTCCACTTCCTTTATCTCAGCTCCTCTCATGTCCGTCAGCTCTGCACTCTTGATTACCATTGGACTAATCTTCACCATCTTTCCTTGTGTCTCTTTCTCATCTGTATTGTTTTCTTTTTTGAGATAGCATCTCTATTGTTTATGGCGTACCTTTTGTCTGTTTTTGTCCTAGACCTGAGACTACTTTACTAACTCTGATAGTTTGCTCATATTAAAATGGTTACCAATTTTGCTGTCTGACAGTTAATATACCTTATATGACTAACAAGGTAGACATTTGATTATTCTCTGTCTTACAGGTTAATGGATATGGTCCACAAAGAATTATCGCTGGCTGACCAGTTCATCCAATTAAAGGTGGATTATAAGAAAATATGCTATTAAATGTGTTATCGGGCTAGTCCTTGCTGTTCCAGGAGAACTTCCTGTTGGCACTTCTTGTTTTTAAGCTGTAATGCGAGAAACTAGTTAGATCTTCTGGGCAAAAACTAGATTTGACAACCTGGTCATAATTTTGTTGTGATTTTAAGCCTTGATATGAAATGCTGGGTAGAACTGTTTAGCTTTGTTGGCTTTCATTTACATTTATATTTTGTCGTTCTATAATTTCCGGGCATTTAATTTTGAATGTTGCCACTTGATTTGGCTTCATATCCTTAACTTGGCTTAATGATACTTCTAACATAGCATTTAACTTGAACCTTGAAAGTTTAATAGAGTATTAGTGCAGTGTATTTTGTTAAAAAGGCAACCAGGTCATTTTTGTTCTGTACTTAGCCACTTAGGATGTTGGAATATTTCCTGGCTATACATAACTGGCCGTAACCGGATCTACCAGCCACCTCTGGTAGCTTCTAAAACCGACCAAATATTTTGAAAGTTCAAAAATGAATTCACACCTGCAGTATATGCACATGTGACCTGTTCGTAAGTAGCACCTTCAAATAAGGCAAGTCGTGGGTGGTTTGAGCCTTGGAATCATTTTTTTGCTTTTTTTTTTTTCTATATAAAAAAGGTTCATTTCAAAAAAGTTGGAAAATTTTCCAAAATTTCTGGTTGCTGGTGGTAACAGAAAATTTAGTAATATCTGAATTAATTTTGGAAGCGAAATTTTAAACCATGGGCCATATTCACATAAGTTCATTTCAGAATCTGATATTTTCCATATTCACATAAGTTCATTTCAGAATCTGTTATTTTAAGGCCATTATTGTTTAAATTCTTAATACATTAGTTTTCAACGATGTTGGATCTTTATGCCATGCATTGCTATGTTATAAGTCAGCACGATCATGTTTTCTTGTTAGTAATGAACTGCATGTGCCATATCTCTATGTTTGAACATGAGATTTCTTGATTCTTAATCTAGTTAGTAATAAAATGCATGTGCCATATCTCTATATTGGAACATGAGATTTCTTTATTCTTATTTGCCCTTGTCCCATTTGAGTATATGAGATACTGTATATATATTTTTCTTTCTTACTGAGTGAGTTGTTTCGTAATTGATGTCAATACCAATTAGTTGCCTCAAAGTGCTGTCCACAAGATCCTGTCAGCAGCTCCACCAGCAGAATCTAATTCACTCCGTGTTGACTTCCGGTCTTCCCATGTTCACTATCTTAATAACTTGGAGGAAGATTCCTTGTATCGAAGGTGGAGAAGCGACATCAATGAGGTTTTGTTCACTTCTATTTTTACCCACATCATTGAACTGAGATTGTGATTTTGGATATTGCTCCACCCTGCCAAGTCAAATGAGGAACTGCAACCTATACCTATTCTATTCTTGGCTTTAGGGACATAGGATAATTAAATGTACGCTTTATAATTTTATAAATAAAAACTATGAATTGATAATCTTTGCAACACTATGATCCTGTTCTGGTATCACACTTAACCTCAAACTTTGTGTGCATGGTTGATATTGGTTCATAGCAGTGTCTTTACTTATTTAGTTTACACTATCATCTACAAAATTTTTCATGATTATCCCTGTTGAACTCAAATGTTCAGTGATTCTCATATGCTATTCAACATCAATTTGGCTGTTGCCTGTTTCTTTTCTGCATCCCCTTGTTAAATTGTATCACACAAATACTTCCAATTTAATGACTCCTTTTTTTCCCCCTGTAGCTATTGATGCCAGTCTTCCCTGGTCAGATGCGCTACATCCGTAAAAATCTTTTTCATGCTGTTTATGTACTCGATCCTGCTTCAGCCTGTGGTGCAGAGGTTAGTCTTTCATTTATCTTATCTTCTTTAAAAAAATTATGTATTTGCCTTTCTATTTTTTTATACTGTATTCATTTACTGACTTCTAGTCTGGTGTTGCCATTTTCCCTTAAAACTTTGCAGACCATTGACATGATCCTATCTCTACATCAAGATAGTGTCCCTATAAGGTTTGGCGTCGTAATGTACTCTTCAAGACTCATAAATGTTATTGAAGAAAATGATGGCACTCTTCCAGTAAATGATGGATCTGAGAGCAAGGATGACGACACTTCCGTTTTGGTAATCATTTCTAATGTTTCTATATGGTGATTTATTTGAAGCTCTTTGTTTTGATGTATATAAAAAGGAACTTGTTATACTCTATAAAACTACATAAATCTGGGAGGATTCTTACCTTATTTTTCTAGCTTTGTGGTCTACTGTTCTTTAGGTACATGGATATTAGTAGAAGTACACGGTTGCATTCATTTCTATATCATCATAATTATCCCCACACTCCAGCTTTTTTAGGGGAATTGTGCCCTCCAGCTTAGAAGGATGTATCATCTGTGTAATGTGTAGCATAAGTTTATAATTTGCAGGTTCATATACAGTATTTTGTAATTAGTAGGTCTATATATCATTTTAAACTAGGAGGCTGTTACACTGGATTAAGACTATCTTAGTTTAGTTGCATCATTTCATTATTCACATTCACATTATCCTATCATAATTTTGTAGAACTTGCTCTTGATCATGGCTTTGATGTGCCATCTTTATTTTTTTCTTCTTTATACAGATAATAAGACTTTTCTTGTACATCAAGGAGACATACTCAACACAGTTGGCATTCAAATATCTAAGCAATGTGAGTGCACTTGCCAAATTTTACTTGCCAGTTATGAATTGAAAGGAGTCAGTTTCCATGAAAAAAATCCTAGCCTGTCTACTATCTTTTGCATGGATCTATTATGTGCATGTTTGATCTCATGCACAATTATCAATGGAATCTATTGTTTTTCTGTATGCTAGATCAATGTGGTTCCAATAAAAATTGAGCTCGGTATATTAAGAATAATTGTTTTGAGCCCACAATACTAATATTAAGAATAATTGTTTTGAGCCCACAATACTTCTATTTGTGGTGGTCTGCTTTCCTCCCTTCGCATGATTAATGGCATTTGCATTCAGTTCTGTACTGAGTAGTAGTATTAAATTTGTTGCATGTCAGCCAGACTGCTAGTCCACTGCACTTAGCGTGTATGAGCCCTAGGTCATTGGGCCGCTACACCCGCATGCCCAACACAGAGCAATGGCCTAGGTCTCTTGGGCCATCTCCCCACAAAAAGCTAGCTTATTAGGAGGGTCCTCCCTCATCGTTATAAACCACACTCTGCCTTCCCCCACAACTGTTGTGGGACTATTCCCAATAATCTCCCCCTCACACATTGGACGTGAGATTATGTGGGAACCACTTGGGCTCTGATATCAATTGTCAGCCAGACCGTTACACTTAGCGTGTCTAAGCCCCATGTCGTTGGCTCTGTCTGTTAACTTTGCAGATTGTTTTTCTCATTAGGCAAATTGGCTAAGCTAAAACAAAATTATATGAGATGCCTGCAACCTGCATAACTTTGACTTTTGCTGAAATAATTATCTTCCCAATTTTATAACTGAAATCAGAAGTTGATATTTGTTTTATATGTCCTGTCATGATTTTTTTAAGCAAGAATGATTTGTATTTTTAACTGTATATTTGTTTCTTCAGAAAGTTTGAGAATGCTTAATGTGATTATGTCTGAAATAACACCATAGAAATTAGAGTATAGTGGCATTTGGGTCTATTTTTATGTGGAAATTGTTGTTGTTCCCTTGAACATGATATTCAGGTGGGTATGTTTCAATTCCAAGTTACATATGATCAGTGAAATCATGATCCATTGTTCTTTGTTTAATAAAATCACTCTTTGCATATATTCTTTCGTTAATTATCTGGCCACATTATCTGTACATATTTTGAATTTTACATAGTTGTAATGTACAGAGATTTCTTTTGTAGATACATAAATCTAGGGATGGTGGCGAGGACTATAGTGATGAGTCTGTGGAAGCTCATCATGTTGAAGGGGCATTTGTTGATTCCTTATTGTAAGCATGCCCAGTAAATTCTATGTATTAATGTATTATTGGATAAGTGCCCAAATAGTAGTGTGTTTTCCTTATGTTACTTGTACCTGGTAATTTGCAGGTCAAGTGCTAAATCTCACCCTCAAGATGTGCTACTAAAGTTTCAAAACGAGAACATGTACATGCAAGAGGCTGAAGAAAGTTCTCTTTCTGTTTACAAACTTGGGTTGTATAAACTCCGTTGTTGTCTACTGATGAATGGACTCGTACACGAATCAAATGAGGTAATAATTAGTTGCCTAACTTAAAAGTTTGATGAAAGGAGAGAAGCATCAAGCCTCCCTAATGTTTACTTAGATAATGTTTCTTTTGCCCCCACAGTATTACCTGATAGTTCTAAGCAAATTACACATGAATTATGAAGCAATAACTAATACAGTGCCATTTTACTACTTCTATACTTTTTAAAGGATGCAACCATGAATGCTATGAACGATGAGCTTCCTAGGATACAAGAACAAGTCTATTATGGGCATATCCAGTCCCATACAGATGTTTTAGAGAAGTTTTTGTCAGAAAGTAGCTACAAGCGGTACAATCCATCAGTAAGTACAAATATGTCTGAAAAAAATATTTATATTCTTTCAATCCAGTTGACCATTGTGTTTTTCCCCTCAGATTACTGGCAAGAGCACAGGGAAGAAGAAATTTGTCTCACTATTTGCATCATATCATCAGGAAAACTCTGTACTTCATGACATCAACTACTTACACTCTCATGGAAGTATGCAGCCTACTAATGTTTATCTGTACCTTGTCATCTATAGCGAAAGATCGTCATGCTCAAATCTAGCTGTTAAACCTGTCTGCAGCTACAGATGATGTGAAACCTGTGACTCATCTACTTGCTGTTGATCTTTCTTCAAAGATAGGGAGAAAGTTGCTTCATGAGGCCATACGTTACCTGGTAAATGCAGAAATTGTCTATTATGTCTATTCTAATTTGCTATTTATTTTGTTTCCCTCTGATAATGTCTTGTTTCTTGACATGATATAGATAGCCGGGTCTGATAAAGCTCGTGTTGGTCTACTACTTTATGTCCGCAATGATGGTTCATCCCTTATTTCACTATTGAAGGATATCTTTGATAGAACTGTATCATCTTTCAGGTTTGTTTCTTATCTTTTTTCAATACAGGTGCAGAGTTTGTACAGGCAATTTGCCTTCCTCTTAACATCGCATACATCAAACTTGTCTTTGATCTAGTTGAGTTATTTCTTGTTCTAGTTATAAGGAAAAGGTTCTGGACTTCCTGCATGGGCTCTGCAAATTGTATGAAGGTCAACATATGCATGCCTCTTCTGCGGTTGGTGATAGGATTAGCTCTATGATGGAAAAGGTGTATAGCTTAGTTGCTGAAACTGCCTTGCCCATTGATGAGTATAAAGCATGGTTTACAAGCTTTTCTGCAGATACAGTTATCAAAGGGATGGATAAGGTATCTGAATTTTCTTGTCCTCTTTGCAAAAGTCAATCTTAATTAAATTGTTAGCATGTGCAGTTCTAAGTGACTCTGTTAACTGGGCCCAGGCAACCATATGAAGCTATCTACACAAGGAAATGGGGGGGATAAAAAATCACATAAATCTGAACTATTTTTTCCTCCAAAGAGCCTAGCAAGTAGCAAGACTCTCTTTTGTTTTGTTTTTTGACAGCTCAGTTTAATTTGTACACAATCTTGATTGACCAAGTTGATCTCACCATTATGGAATAATGGAAGCTGGATCTAGCTCAAGCTTGGCTTGAATGGGCTGAACAGCTGTAGAAATTACAAAAGTTCTAGCCATCATGGCTCAGTTCTAGCTTGGCTAATAATTTGGTTGGTTTAGTTTAAGATCCCCTAGAAACCATAATGTGTAGTACCTGTAGGTTGTGTCTATCTATTTAAGCTAAGATTGAGCTGTAATTGATGGTCACCCATACCCAGTATTAGCTCAGTTTCTGTAAGAGTAGAACAAATTCGAGCAGAAACCAGGCTGCATGCTAGTATTAGTAATTTAACCTGCTCCCGGATGGTCGTGATCATCACTACCTGCTTCTCGCCAGTCGCCCTCCAGTTCACAGTCAGTTCAAGACCACTAGGGATGAAAATGGATCGGTAGTTTCAGACCGATCTGGATGGATTCCGGATTAGGATAGGGTCAGATTGGAACAGATGTGAATTTATTTTTCTTGGACTCAGTAGCCCAGTATTCGTTGGATACAGATATGGATACGAATATGGATATCCGGTGAGCAAGAAGTTGGGATGTCTGGATAGAAAGTGGAGTATTCTCAGGATTTTCTGAATTTCTGGAATATCTTCATAGGTCCACTTTCAAAAGTAGATAACTTTTACAATTTAAACAATTTATTTGAAATTATTTAGATTATTTGATTTTGAACTGAATTTGGACATTTATGAATTTTAAAGTAGAGATCCCCTCAATTCAATGTTTACTTGAAACTAAAGTTATATATTTTCATGTTCCAATAAATATCCATGACTGTTCGTTTCGTTTCGATTTGTATCTGTATTTGACAATGTTTGTGTTTGTATATATCCGCATCTGAGAAAAAAATAAATACGGCAGATCCATGTTCGATCCATACCTGGTTTCACACCTAAACCCACCTTTTTGAAAACGCCCCCTAAAGACCACTTTGCCCTTTCAAACCAAAATGTTCAATTTTTTTTACAAGACTGTAGGGCGGAACCCTACTGTGGATAAGCTCATATTTAACTTGGCCAACCACAGGCTAGTTTTTGGTGAAAACCATAAAGAGAAAGAGTTTTAAATGTTTTCTTTATGTTTTAAGAATAATTCTGTCAGTTTTCTATCTAATTTGCTCAGAAACATATTAAACTTTTATTTTATTGTGCAGTTGTCTGACTTCTTATTTGGGCAACTGGGGCTTGAATTCGGTAGCAATGCTGTGATCACCAATGGGCGGGTAAGCTTTATGTTCCCTTTGTTTACCTGTTTATATCCAAACCAGTTGTGGTTGTAATTCTTGTATCTGGAAATACACCAATGCCTCTTACCGAGTTACCACTGTCTAGGAGTGGTATGCCAGTGGATACACTACTGGACTATTGTGTGTACTGACGATAACAATTATTTGTTATCACAAGGCTATTTCCATCCGATTTCTGAGCTGCTTTTGTAGGTTATGACTTTATGTTGTTTCTTGCCAGGTTTTTGTCGCCAAAGAAGGAGACTTGTTTCTATCTGATGATTTAGGTCTCCTTGAGTCTATGGAGTACGAGTTAAGAACAAAATACATATATGAAATAATTGAAGAGGTTGAATGGGCAGGTGTTGACCCTGATGATCTGACAAGGTAAGCTATAGGCTTGTAGTAGTTCTGGTGGTTTTTCTGTGGGGGCTTAATTGTGTAGGCTCAATTATATATGGACTAGCCTAATTGTTATCTTCAAATGCTTTGTATATACATATTTGTTCTGGCACTTTTATCTGTTCCTTCTTTTATATTAGACAATTAGCTCTGGATACATCAAAAGTTTCACAATACATGAAACTTCTATATTTAGTTTGAAGTACTTTCATTTGGAATTGCTAGAATAAAAATACATGATGCTAAATCCCTTCATCTGTTGAGGAATTCTAATATATGTACTTTGTTTGCAGTAAATTCTACAGCGACATCGCCATGTTGATATCTTCATCAATGTCCGTTCGTGAAAGGCCATCTGAAAGAGCCCATTTTGAAATTTTACATGCAGAACATAGGTAAATTTCCTCTTTTTTTTTTTGTGCATGGATAAACATCCAACTGGAGTATATATTAACATGTAATATCACTACATCTAAAAGTGGTACTACACAACTTACACATTGTAGTCAGTTCTGATAGCTGGCCTTTTATTGACTAAAACACTTTAGGGAGGAACCTACCACTTGGCTGAAATGGTTTCTGACAGAACTCTTATAGAATTCGTAGGTTCCAATTATTTGTTTAGATACAAAAACAACAAAAAAACTTGGCTCAATGTGAATAATCATAAGCTCAGACTAATAGCCTTAATTTAGTCCCTAAACTGTCTGGGTTTCAAAAAACTGGGTGCTTATTATTTCGAAATTCTAAATTTCTAATTACTAGCAGTTTTTATTTTAATGTTACAGGCCTTCTGTATTGTTAATGATATTATGGCTACAAACCAAGGTTATCCTAGGAGCTAGTCGCTAGGTGGGTGGCAAGCAGGGGCCTAGGCGGCCAAACTGAATACAAGCAATTTGAATCACAAGCCCAATATAATGTATGCAATTTGATATAAGTAGCAAGTAAATAAAGCTGCACGATATTACTAGTACAGTTGTACTAAGTTCTGCCATCATAAGTAAATTAATTAATCTACAGCAGCACTGCAGTGCTTAAAAGTCTAATAGACCAATACTAACTAGTAACTAGTAACTACTAAGTACTGAAGCGACGCACTACTGCACTACTACTGAGAAACAAAGAAAGATTAAAGGGAAAGAGCAGAGCAAGCGACAGCGGAGAAGCAGCACTGCAGCAGCAGCGGCTGGGGGTGGAGTTGCAGCAGGCGGTAGCGGAAGAAGTAGCAAGTGGTGGTGGGGGAGCAACACAAGGCAGGTGGCTACAGCTCTCCAACAGGCAGCAACTGATTTTCCAATGGCTCTGCAGCTACAGGCTAGAGCAACAAGAAGACAAGGGGAGGACCGAGGGAGACCAGCCGCCAGCGGTGAAGAAACAGCGGCAACGGCAACCATATTTGGGGATTTCGGTGGTAACCCTAGATCGTCCCCTCCCCTTCTATTTTTCCCAAATGCCAACTCCGCTGGCCCCAAGCCAGCGCCCGATCCCCTTTTCTTCCTCCTGGATGCTGCCTAAAACACTGCTGTCTTGCCACCTAGGCACCACCCAGCACTGCCCCATGCTGCGTAGGTAGGCGGGCCACGTAGCTCACCGATAACATGGAAATCTCGGTGGGGATCTGTGCCGCCTAGGGGATCACTGCTGTTTGAAATATATCCTAATATATCTTTAACAGCCTCCCTCAAATGCAAGGTTTATGCAATAGCATTGCATTTGAAAGAGAATAGACTAAAAAGAAAAGTACCATCCTCAAATGCAAGGCGTATGCAATAGCATTGTATTTGAACGAGAATACCAAAAAAAAATCCAAAGTCTAGGTCTTGCAAATGTTATTGTAGTCATAGTAGCGTGTAGCCCTGTTGTGATAATATGCTGACATCCCGAACAACTTCATCCATCCATGATCATAAGACAGCCAAGAAAGCACACCATGCAAAGGCAAAGCCAGGACATGACACAAGGATAAAAGGAGATCAAGGAGGCGACAAGATATCGAAAAGTGTGTCAAATCAAACCAAGAAAGCATGGCAGCGAAAGCTCGAAGAAAAGAGCAGGCATGCAGAAGGCCGATTGACTATTGTGGACTCGCACAACATAGATGAACTTAGAGACAAAGGAAGTAGCAAACTTAGGTGGACGCGATGAAAAAGCGACTGAAGAGAAAACCCTAACGAGAAAAGGGATTTTTTATTTGCTTTACCGAATGCCAAAGGCCCAAAAAGCCAGCACACAGATAGCTCTATGACTCACGGCTCACAAGGCTAGAATAGGCATATTTGGCTTGGGCTAGGCCTGGCGTAGGAGCTCCACAAAGAAAGTCAGTGAATCCAGCCTGGCAACGCACGGATCTGTGCAGAAGAAAGGTTGCCACACCTCCAAGCAGAGAAGCAGGTAGCGCCCGCCCGCGTCTAGTGGAAAGTGACGAAATCCCACAAGAGGAACATTGTGCCATTCTGGAGCAGCGATGAGAGGAAGCCTGCACAGGACGACGTCGATGAGAAACTTGCAGGAGCCAACAGCAACCCACAAGCGTCACCGATGAGAGGAGCCGATGCATAACTTCTTCTTGAGCCAGCGATGACGAGCACAGCAGGAACGAGCAGATCGATCCCAGCGACAAGCAGCGACCAGACCAGAAACTCATTGTTGTTCTAGTTCCTCAAGAGAAGAGGATGCCGACGCAAGGTGACCGCTCCCAGGAGCGAAATGCTCTCCGGGGGGGGGGGCAGCAGCAGCGGAAGATGAGATTTGACGGTTAGGGTTTCGAGCACCATAGTAGTTCTGATACCATGTTATGAATATAAGATGTATATTGATCTGTAGGCCAATGGCCTGTATATATAGGGGACATGAGAAGTCTAGATAAGGCAGGGAAAGCCCAGATAATGGCAAAGGATCTAATCTATTCTAATATGATAAAAGACTCCTAATATATCTCTAACAACTGCTACAAACACAAGTTTTGTGTTTTCTGGTCCATATGTTTTAACTAAAACTAGCTATGCGCCAGTGCTTTGCTATGAACAAATATCATATTACTTTCCATTATGTCGTTCGACATGTTTGTCTCACGCCCTCAGCTTCGCTTCCACGCTTGGCTGCGTCGTGCTTCTGTACTTAGTTCCTCTTTTGCGCTCAACAGCGTTGTGCTTCTGCACCCTTGGCTCTGTTGCCCTCCACTTCTGAGTGACTGCTTGTGCTTCCACCCCCTCTGTTTTGGTGTATCTCGAGCAGTCAAGCTAATCGAAAGCTTCCTAAAATACAATGCACTAAAATAAGAATGCTATATAAATAAGGTGATTTGATATATCTTGAGCTAATCAGAAGGTTCTTAGGATACAACGCACTAAACTAAGAAGCAGATCAAATAAATAGAAGGCACCATTTATGGACTGTTGGATGAGGAACTGATGGTTGAAAATTGAGATGTATGACAATCACCACTCACCACTAGGCTCTTTTTAATAGTGGAGATATTTGTTGGTTAATATTATGGCAAACTACCATGTTGTGATACTAGATTTTGGAACTTCCTTCAACTTGCATATACTGATAATATGATTTGAAATGCTAAGAGTTCGTTCAAGCTTTGTTCAGCGCGCTGAGCTTATTGGGTCTTACGTCACTCATTACATTTATGATTGATCTATATATGTAAGAAGCTTTCAGCAGCAAAACTATGAAGACAAAACACGGAATGATCCATATATTAGCCTCAAATGCAAGTTGCTTTGCTTTTCAACTAAGCCGGAGTCCCAACCTTCCAAGCACTATTTTTATTTGAACCTACATAAAGCTTGAACTATTGTTGGGTTTTTTTAATAACTTCAAATACTTTGCTCTCATTTCTTTATCTGACTTGCAGTGCAATCAAACTGAATAATATGAATTCAAGTATTCACATCGATGCTGTCATTGATCCACTAAGTCCTGCTGGGCAAAAAATTTCTCCACTTCTACATGTACTCTGGAGACAGATTCAGCCGAGCATGAGGATTGTCTTTAATCCTATTGTATGTATTTCTTTTTTTTGTGTTCTTTTTACCATATCCTGTATATGAAATTAACACAAACCTTTTACCCATTGCTGTTGAGTAGTTTTGGTTTTGAGCTTCTGAATTATTAGTCTTAAGATATGAGCCAAGTAGTCACAATATACGGCCATCTTGTTGCTAGTAGAGGCTACTTGATACTGTAAGTCTTTAACAGTTTAACTATATAGCCACTTAACTGGGTAGTTAACTGGGTAGTTATTGCCAAGGTTGGGTGGTGCACCTTAATAGTCCATAGTGCCTATCTCTCTCTTTTTTTTGGAGATATTTGGTTGACCTTTGTGGTCACACTTACAATCAGTTCAACAAATATTTTAACTGACTTCACTATCTAGAGATTTGCTGGCATAATTAATTATCTTTTCTCTGCAATTTTTTTTTAGTGAATACGCAATCTCATTTGATAGGACAAAGATATAGTTCATTGGCATATAGCTATGACCCTACCTTTAATGCTAGCATTTTTTTATTATTTTCAGAGTTCCCTTGCTGATCTTCCTTTAAAGAACTACTACAGATTTGTTCTTCCATCGATGGTAAGACCACACACATTTACAACCAGTGCATTCCCACCTCTTACATTAATGCTTGCCCATTTAATATGCAGGATGATTTTAGCAGTACCGATTATTCTGTGCATGGTCCTAAAGCTTTTTTCTCAAATATGCCACTATCCAAAACACTTACAATGAACATTGATGTTCCTGAACCATGGCTTGTAGAACCTGTCATTGCCATGTAAGTTGGCCATCAAATAGCAAACAAATATCAGAGATTTTTATTTTTATTTTGAAGCATCGTCACCTGAGTGTGGTTTTTTTCCGTGCGCAGCCATGATTTAGACAACATTCTATTAGAGAATCTCGGTGATGTTAGAACATTGCAGGCAGTATTTGAACTTGAAGCGCTTCTCCTGACAGGTATGATCATTTGGTAATCATCTGTTTGGTTCTGGTGGATTATGTGTTGAACAGAAGAAATTTCTTTCAGGTCATTGCATGGAAAAAGATCGAGACCCTCCCCGTGGTCTGCAGTTTATCCTTGGGACCAAACGAAGACCACACATGGTAGACACACTTGTCATGGCCAACTTGGGTTACTGGCAGATGAAAGTCTCCCCTGGTGTGTGGTACCTACAACTGGCCCCTGGTCGTAGTGCCGATCTGTATGAGCTACCTTCGAAACTCATTGCGATAGATAGCTTGAGAGGCAACCTTATACATGTTGAAGTGCAAAAGAGAAAAGGCAAGGAGCACGAGGACTTATTAAATGCTGCTGAAGAAAACCACTTCCAAGAAAAGATGGTATTTTTTTTAATTTAGTTGTAAAAACATATCCTTGAAATTCAAAACAACATTCTTTGAAAATCATTTTCAATGCAGGATAACAAAGGCTGGAATAGCAACCTTTTGAAATGGGCTTCTAGTTTCATTAGTGGTGATGCATCATCAAAAAAGAAAGCTGAGAAAATCACCGTAGGCACTTCTTCTGTCGGTTGTTTAAGTTAATACTACATGTTACTGCAAACATGGTATAGAAAAGGAAAACCAATTTTTTATTCTGTAAGTTTGGTGGCGATTTTCTTTTTCGGAGTGCTTCCAGAACTTCAGGAATTTTGTATAGAGAATTACTGTAGTGTAATCTTACCCAAAAAAAAACTTAGCAAAGGCATGTCTTGACTAGCCCACAAGTACAGTGAATCCTTGGAAATTACATGAGAACTGATACAGAATGACTGGATGAGTCTGTTCTGAAAACTTTAGCTGCACATTTGGTTTGACTGAAAGGAAGTTAATATTACATGTATAAAAATCTAGAACACTTGGGAGATTGAACTTTGTTAGGAAGTTTGATTTTTTGTTCGATGAAAAATATGGAACTGTTCCAAGTTAAAACTTTGCTACTGTTATTGCTGATGAAGTAGATATCTTTCTTTCAATCTGAAAACATACTATCATAAATATGTATTTACGGAAAAATGTCTGGAGAACAATGATTCCATATGTGAAAGTTACACTGTTACAGACTAGTCCCATGCATGCATATATCTTATATTACTGGTTATGTTTCTATTTTTTGGTGCTCAGATAAATATCCAACAGTATTGCTGTTTTTTTTTTCAGGACCTTAAGGATGCAAGACAAGGGGAAACAATAAACATTTTTTCTGTTGCTTCTGGGCATCTGTAAGTGTCCATTTCTAGGATTTTGTAGCTATTTCCTGTACATGTGAATATCATTCTCTGGATCTCCATGTTGTTAACAATGATGCTTATATTTTATCTTGTTAACACTTCTACATGATTGTGATAAAGCCATGTTCTCAAATACTTTCAGGCTATTAGCTTTTTTTAGACTAGCTGCTGGCACTATTGGAGTATCCCATAATTCAGGCTATATTTCTCTATTGAACTATACAAACAGCTACTCTTGTGCTCTAGTCTAATGTACTACAGCAAAGTGCTGATTATATGTCATACAGCATTTTTACTCTTTGAAGAACATGCCATGCCGAGAAGTAATGAGAACATGTGATTTAGCTGTAAGGTACTCTGTTGCAGGTATGAGCGTTTCCTCAAAATAATGATTTTGAGTGTTTTAAAGAAGACACAGAGACCAGTGAAATTTTGGTTCATAAAGAATTATCTATCTCCACAGTTTAAGGTAGGTGACCTACCTTTGGGTTTATTTGTTATAAGCAGATATTAGACATCTCCATTGTCTAATCAGTAATGCTGCCAGGATGTCATACCCCACATGGCTCAGGAATATGGATTTGAGTATGAGCTTATCACATATAAATGGCCAACATGGTTGCACAAACAGAAAGAAAAGCAACGAATAATATGGGCATATAAGATCTTGTTTCTGGATGTCATATTCCCACTTTCACTGAGGAAGGTATTTTTCTTCTACATTATGACCATACTGTGTTCCCTGTAATTTCATGATGTTCCTTCAATAATTAAAAGCAGTCCTGACCTCATTGAATTCTAATTATATTTTTTTCTGATATTTCTTGAATAGGTTATTTTTGTTGATGCTGATCAAATTGTTAGAGCAGACATGGGAGAACTGTATGACATGAATTTGAAGGGTCGTCCCCTTGCGTATACTCCATTTTGTGATAACAACAGGGAGATGGATGGCTATCGATTTTGGAAGCAAGTTAGTTACCAACATACCATAAACAATATTTCTACTGCAGATGAGATTATTCATGGTAACTTAAAAATGAATTTGTTTTATCAAGTTGTTTGCTTACTTTTTTTCCTTTGTCAAAGGGTTTCTGGAAAGATCATCTGCGAGGAAGACCATATCATATCAGGTGGGTGACCGTTTGCATCAAATATGCTGCAATTGGTTATTGCTAGTATTTTGTAGTAGATGATATGACTGGGTATTATTTCAGTGCTCTTTATGTTGTTGATTTGACCAAATTTCGACAAACTGCTTCTGGGGATACTCTACGGGTCTTCTATGAAACACTCAGCAAGGACCCCAATAGTCTCTCAAATCTTGATCAGGTAACAAACTACTGCTTATGCATCTATTTGATCTCCCTATCACATTACTTGGGCAGAGTGGATTACTGGTTAGTGGCTGCAGACATGGGTTCACATTATTGGTATGAAGTATGAACTGGATTTCTTGGAAAGGAACAATGTATTAAAAAATATCTGAATTACTTTAAAAATAAATCTTGAAATTTTTATTAAAAATTTGGATAAAGAGAATGTCTATATCACCTGTCAAAAGTTTCAAAAGTTGGACAACATGACAACGAGAATATTCTACCTTCTAGAATTTTATGAGACACTTTGTGCATTTATCTATAAAGCAAATTCCTTTTTGAGTGGGAACCAGTTGGAAACTGCTAACCAGTTAACCAACTGATTACCGGTTTTAGTCTTGGATATAAAGAGTTTGAATTACATACAAATTACACAATTTAATGTTAGTTCGCACCAGGACTTGCTTATTTCTGTCTAGGAGCAAAATCCGGTATTTTGAACCATGCTGCAGAGTGCAGAGATTCATAGAAGTGAATATGAACACAATGCTTACTTAAGCACCACCTTTATTTCCAGGATCTCCCAAATTATGCTCAGCATACTGTGCCCATATTCTCTCTCCCTCAAGAATGGCTATGGTGTGAATCTTGGTGTGGAAATGCCACAAAAGCAAGAGCAAAAACCATTGATCTCTGCAACAATCCAATGACAAAGGAGCCAAAGCTTCAGGTAAAATTGTGGTGCATCATATTTGTTTCCTATTGCTTTTGTTCTAGCACTCTAGTCAAAGCTTAATATGTTATGCCTATTTTCTAGGGTGCTAAAAGAATAGTTCCAGAATGGGTTGATCTTGACAGTGAAGCAAGACAGTTCACTGCTCGAATCTTAGGGGAGAATCTAGAATCAGCAGAAGCCACTTCGCCACCATCTGATACACCAAAGCCTAATGATAAAGATGCAAGCCAGAATGTGAAAGATGAGCTATGAACGCCTGCTGTTTCCTGATTGGATTATTGTCAAAGCAAAAGATTAGCCCATTCTTCTGCCGGGAACCAGGAGGGTACGAACTGCAGGTACCAAACCAATTATGAACGCACTATACCAGGAGTTAGGAGTCTATTGTCTGAAAAGATTTCACCAGCAGCGATGCACAGATCGGGCATCTTTCATACCCTAATCTCATAACACAGTTAGATCCAAAGGTTGTGAGATTTTGTATTCCGCAGGGCTAATTTACCAAAATATTGATGGATCTAGTTATATGCGAAGAACGCTTCAGGAGGAAACATGGTATAAGTCAAGTATTCCTATACTTGATATACCTGTAAAATTTATTGGCAGGTGCTAACTGACGCCCAAGAATTTTGTTGTTACAGTCGATACTCGGTGTCCAGTCGCATGTACACTTTGTGTGCCTGCGAAATTTTGCCTACTGTTGCTTTGAGCTATTCTTCCAAAATCCTGCAGGGTTTTTTTCTCTTCTATATTTATATTAAAACGTCACGCCCAATTAAGTTAAGAATTTAATGGAGCACAAGGAAAGTTGATCATTTCTAAGGTAAGAGCTACCACGGTAGTACATCACAAAGCTAGCGGTGATCTATTTTTTTGGCTGCCAAGTTTAACCCAAACCAGTAGCAGCATGTCAGCATTTGACTGCCAAGTTTAACCCTTGGTGATCTTTAGCTCGCGGTGACTACTGCCTACTGGCTTATAGCTATGGTAGCATCCAAGCGTAGCTGCGCGTGCGCCGCGGCGAGCTCTGCAAATGTCTCCGGCTAGTGCCACTCCATGCCGCCCAGCGTGATGGAACCCATCCCTTCCCACATGTCGTCGGTCCACCCGATCTCCTCGCCGTCGACGCCCTCCATGTCGCCGTGCCACCAACCGCCGCCGCTCGCGTCTGAAAGTGAACCACCGCGCGGCTCAGTTAGTCAGCTATGGTACTCCACCGTGTTGGCCCTCCGGCTCGTCGGAAATTCAGAATTTTCAGAGAGAGAGGTCTCACAGTGGTTGTACAGGGCCTGGTCGCCGTCCCCGCCGCGACCCGTGGGCGTCGCCTGCCTCCTCATCGTCGCCGCCGGCCGAGGCTTCGGGTTGTCGCCGAGCACCAGCACGTGCTTGGCGCGGCTCTCGCGCTCGTCGTCGCCTGGAGAGAGATCAATGCCGTATCACTGCAAGTAGTATCATGAGAGGAAGGGGAGGGCGAATTCGGGGAGGGAAACGTGGAGGCGCACCGAGGGGGAACTTCCGCTTCCGGGCCTCCCGGCCGTGGCTCCCTGCCGCGATCTCCTCGACGTCCAGCCGGACGGCGCAACCGCCACCATCCTCGTCTCCCTCGGCCTCCGCGGCGACGCCGACGGCGGCGGCAGCTTCCGCTCTCGCCGATGAGGTCGAGCTGTTGAACCGCTTGAACACCGCCGCGTCCAGAGCGCTCGCGCCGCTGGCTTCGCCACCCCCGCTCTTCCCCGTGGAGGTGGAGCCCACCGAGGAGAACGCGCTCGCTTTCTCCTGCCAGGTTCCGCAACAAAGCACGTCTTGTTGGGTTGCTCCCGTCAAGAACGGCGACGAGCGCGACGCGAGGGGATAACAAACGTGGGGTCAACTGATGTTACCTTGATGGTCTTGTTGGTGACTCTAATGATCTCCCGCTTCGGCGGCGCCGGCGGGGAGATCGGCTCCTCATCCTCCGCCGTCGCCGCCCGCGGCGCCAGCGAGGGCTTCACTTCCCCATCGACAACCCTGAATGATCAAAATGGTCAAGCCAAGGAATAGAGATCCAAGAATTGGGAGAAACAATGTTCTTTTTTTTCTCTCCTACCTGGGCTTGAAGAGGAAAGATTGCAGGGTGGTCTGGCCACCGGACGGCCGGATTCGACTCGGGTAATTCCTCTGATGCTGCTTCCTCATTCTATTCTCTCCTCCCCAATTCTCTCTTTTCTTTTGTCTAAGTAAGATGCGACTTGACTCTCGAGGAGCTCATGATGTCCACCGAAATTTCTTGGCGCCAAATTTCTTTGAAATGCACACCCTCCCGCCAGAAAATTTGGGGATGATACTGCTAGGCACACTGCAATACTGCATTGCTGCAAACTTGGTAGAGTAGTAGAGTCCAATCTTGGGGAATGTGCAACGTAATACAACAGCATGCGATGGTTGATCCAACACTTGATCTTGAGAAATCAATTCGACGCAAAATTGCAAGAGGACAAGATGGTGGTACCATTGACATTTCAAGGTGGGAATGTGCAAGAGGACAAAGTGTGATTTCGTTCGTTCGTCTACGTTTGATCCAGGAGCCTCCGGTACAGCCAGATGATGAAGAGAAGCTGCGCCACGGAGACGAACATGAGGACGGCCACCAGCACCGGGCCGATGGTCCACTTTTTCCTGGAGCCATACTTCCTTTGGCGGAGACGGTGGCGGCGGGAGGCCGCCATCCTTCGGTAGTGCTGCATCGAGCTGAGGAACCGAGCTCGCAGGGTGTCGGTGTCGGTGTCGGCCCAGATTGCGGTGTACATCTTTGGTGGCTGATGTGAGCCGTCGCCATTGACGTTGATGGAGAACAGGGTGCTGTCATCGGTAAGACCGTCGTTCACCGCCGCATTGGTTGAGAATCCGTTTGCCATTGTAGCTTCAGCTTTCATGGCTGCTTGAGTGATATCAACGGCATGATGAGACATAGTGCGCATTGGCTTCGACGGAGAATGGGTGGTGTTCTTTGCTGTTTCAGCAGAGTCTTTCACTGATTCAGCTGTGCATTTGCTGCCAGCTTTCTCAGAGATTTTTCTTGCCATGCCAAGAATTTTGTTCATGGATGTGTCTGTGTCATCAAGAGAAACTCCTTGCTTTGTCCGTTGCTTGCTGCTGGCCAAACTGGCTGGGAATTTGCAAGGACCTGATTTACCAGTGGTTTCAGTACCACTGATTGATTTAGAAACTTCATGATTTAGGTTGCTTGACGAGCTTATGTTATTGTCCTCCATCTGATCACCAATGTAATTAGCAGTGCCAAAATCAGAAACTAACTTCACTTCACGGCATAACCGTTGCTTGCTGTGGAGTAATCTGGAGTGCAAACCTTGAGTTGTTTCAGCGACACTTACTGTGTGCAAATCTTCATGCATTAAGCAGCTACCAATGACACCATAAAATTTCTTTGTTACTTCTTTGCCTGATGGATTTTCCGGTATTGGATTTCCATTTTTTATTGAAGTAGCAGATGCTGCGATCCCATTTACCTTGTCAAGATGTTTCTGATTGACCATGTCGGATGAATGAATAGAAGGTGCAGTGGCATTGGCATCACCACCAGCAGAAGCAGAATCTTTTCCTTTCTGCGATGTTAATTGCCTGAAAGGAGCCGAACTATCAGGTAGATCATTTTTAGGTCTATTATTTCCAATTACTTTAGACTCTCTCTTTTTTACTTGCGTAGGTAAGTGTTCCACCATTTCAGGAATGTTTTTCTCTACAGAAACAATTGATGGCATCTTATTTGCAGTGTCATGAACTCTTCTTCCTTTATTACCAAAGCTAGAATCAGCATCTTCTCCTTTATTGGATATATATTCCTCACCTTGAATTAAATTGACATTCGATTTTTTATCAGTTTCAGTAATATTGATTGCTTGTGACCCTTCATGGACCAAGTTATGACCGATTGCAGCAACAGATTTGATAACAAGAGTATCTGTGGCAGTTTCAGCATCAGTTGGAAAACCTATTCCCATCTTGGACCCGCTATGCTTGGCAAGAACTGAACTAGCAACGGCATCATGATTAGTATGATCATCAGTAACAACAGGATGACTTTTCCCCACAACTGCACCAGCTTTAATTGGATGATCAGGAAACACCACAGTTGAATCTGCACCTTCCTGAACCTCGCCATCTTCAGGAACAACTTCTTCCAGCTTATGCATGCAGCGGCGAGTGAGCTTCGGTGTGAACCTCTCTGTGTTCCTATGCAGCACATTGTCTTCAGTCCTGGTACTTCCTGTCTTATCTACTTGTGAGTCAAAGAATCCAGTGATTTCTACATAGCCAGTACCTGAAGGTGAAACAGAAACATCCTCTTTATTGACAGTTCTGCTTCGTGTCGATGCACTATCAACATTATCAGAATCTGCAGCATTCTCTTCCATGTCAAGGTTTTCTTGAGTATTCACACTGCTCTCAAAGATGTAAGGGCTGTTGGAGTAGTATATGTAGCTGGAACCAGTGGAGTACCCACGGACTTGTGCAATGTCCTTGATCACAGGCCAGTCCGGGCCATCAACCAAGCACCTCTTCAGCAGCTCAACCTTGCAAGTGATATCCAGTGAGTAAAGATTCGATGCATGTGCTTTAATCCATCTTGGCATCTCCTGCAATTCATGATCGAAAATGTGCATCACTCGCAGCCTGTCGACATTCTCCACTGTCTGTAGCACTGGGCAGTGGCATATGTTAAGGTCTTCAAGGGAAGGCATGTTTAATATCTTCTTCAGATTGGGGGTGTTCCAGACGCTCAATTCCCTCAGTACAGCAATGTCCTCCACAGCCTCGAGGTTCGCCATGTCCACTATGCGCAGCTCCATCAGGGATGTCACATGTCTGAGGCCACTGGGAAGGCGTCGCAGGTCAGGGCAGCTCTCGACCTGCAGCGCCTGCAGAGATGGAAGAGCTCCTTTCTTGATGTCCATCCATGCCTCCAGCTGATGCAAACCTTGCAAGTGCAAGTTCTGGAGCTTTGGAAATGGTACCTGATGGTGGTGGTCTGTGGCCATGAACTCTGTATCAGTATCATTGAGAGTTGACGAATTGGCAATGTACAAAGATATCAACTGTGGCAGCCGACCTAATGGAGGAAGGGACTGGCAGAAGCTGCACCCAATGATGTCGAGACGGCGTAGATTCCTCAGGACTGTCGCTGACAGCCATCTTGGAAACTTTGTCCCAAAGTAGTTGGCAATCTTTAGAGACTCCAGGCATTGTGGTGGATTCAGCTCTTCGAAGATGTCCTCTATCTTTCTGACCATTGTCGGTGTCTGAAACGGCCTGACAGTTCCGGTGCATGACAGCTCGAGCTCCCTGAGGCATGTCTTGCCGGCAAGCGCCATTTCTACTGCCTCTGTTCGGCAGGTAGCCTTCTCAAGCTTCTGAACATGGAGTGTCCTCAGCTGACACAAGTTCTTGAGCTCATTCAGAGGCCACCCGCTCCTGTCTTGCGCGGCTCGCTCCTTTTTGCTCGTTACAGTGAAGCACCGGAGCGACGTGAGGCTTCTCAGCTGGCCTACCCTGAATGCCGCGTCGTCGATTACCGTGCCGGCAAGGTCAAGGTCTCTAAGCCCTCTCAGATGTTCGATCCCTTTTGGCAGAGCATGCAGTGACTTGCACTCTCCTAGCAGCAAGAATTTCAAGCTACACAGGTTGGCAATGGATTCTGGCACTGCCTGTATCCTTGTCTGGGACAGGTTCAAGAACCTCAGGTAAATTAGATTCCCCAGAGTCTCTGGAATGAGCTCAATTCCTGTTTCACTCAGGTCCAAGACTTTGAGATGATGCAGCCTTGTGAAGATGTTTCCTTCAGTTGTCAGTGGGTTCTTCTGAAGCAACAGTGTTCTCAGCGACTCTAACTTGAGAATCCTCCCTGGTATTACAGCCAGGTGTCTTCTTGGAAACGAGACACGCCGTGGCGGCGCGAAGGAGGCGTCGCCGCCGTCAGGCAGCCGCTGGGCGTCGCCGGTGAGGTCCTCGCCCTGCGAGAGCAGCTGCGCTAACGCACGCAGCATGTCGTGCATCGTGCAGCGCTCCGTGCAGCTGTATGTGTCTGCCTCCGCCGGCTGGAGGAGGTTCCTTCCGACGAGCTCGCCGTAGTACTGCCCGGCCACCTCCTCGACGTCGGCGTCTCCCCTGACCTGCACAAAGCCTTCGGATATCCACTGTTGCAGGAGGACTCGCCTGTCCATGGCGACGTCCGATGGAAACAGCGAGCAGTACAGGAAGCATTGCTTCAGCTGGCACGGCAGATCGTCGTAGCAGAGGTAGAGCGGCTTCATGGCTTCGTCCAGGAGCCACTTCGCCGACCACGCGGGGCTCGCAAGCATCGCCGCCCACTCGGCGGCGCTCGCCTCCCGCGTCCTCAGGACGCCGGCGACCGCCCTGATCGCCAGCGGGACGCCACCGCACTTCTCGACGAGCCTCTCGCCGACGGCCTTCAGCTCGCCGGCCTCGCTCTCGTCGGCCACGCACGCCGCCACGCGGAGCAGCAGCCAGCCGTCGTCGGTGCCGAGCCTCCTCACGCGGTGGACGTGGCCGGCGCCCATCTCTCGAGCAATGCTGCCGTGCCGCGCGGTGACGAGCACCTTGCTGCCGCGACCGCCGCGCTGGAGCGAACTCCTCAGCACGTCCTCCCACACCCCGCCATGCCACACGCCATCGAGCACGAGCAAGAACCTCCTGTTCGCCACCAGCCCGGCCAGCGACGCCTCGAGATCGGCGACGCTCTCGGCGCCAGTCGTGTCGCCGCCTGCGGCTTCGATGACCTGCGAGAGCAGGCTGGCCTCGGTGTACCCCCCGGAGAGGCGAACCCATGACCTCGTCGGAAAGCTGCGTCGCACCCTCTCGCTCTCGTACACCCCCTTCGCGAGCGTGGTCTTGCCGATGCCGTTCGGGCCGACAATGGCCACGACGGTGCAGGCAGCAGCTTGCCCGTCGGTGTCCGTCAGCCATCGCACGAGGCGGCGCGCGTCGTCCTCCATTCTTGCACCGATGATGTCGACGTCGGCGGGCTCGGATTCCCGGTGCCTCAGCACCGTCCGCGCATGGACGGCGTGATCAGCGAAGGACGCTTGGAGCTGAAGCCGGCGCTGCTCCTTCAGGATCGCCTGCAGCTTCTGGTTCACGTTCTTGAGGTCGCCGGCGACGTCACGGCGGGGCTCGTCCGCGTCGCAGCAGGAGGACAGCAGCCATGGGAGGGTCTGCAGGCCATGTGAAGGCTGCTGCTCCCGGCCCCCGCGCCGGCGCGCCGCGACCCAGCAACGGTCGACGGCGGCGTCCGCCTCGTACGCCGCGGCGCGCACCGTCGCCAGCCACCGCGCCGCGCCCTCGTCCCCGCGCGCCGCCCGCTCCTCGGCGTCGCCCAGCGCGGCGCCCACCCTCTCCAGCCTCGCCGCCAGCTTCCTGGCCTCCGCCGCCACGCCCAGCTGCCGCGCCGCCTCCGCCTTCGCCACGCTGCGCCACTGCGCCGCGGTGTCCGGCACGAACGCGCCGAGCACCACGGCCATGTCCACCTCCAACTCCTCAGCACAAACCAACCAACACGACGCAGCAACCTCTTCTCGCCGAGACGATTAATCGGCGAAGAAGTCAACCAAAAATACAATTGTCAGAATGTGATTACGTTTCGGGGGGCATCGCGTCATGACGAGACAAACATGCACTTGCCGCAATTTATGCTGAAAATAACCGAAACTGCTCAGGTAAAAGCCATTTAATAGAACGTATCTTAGCGATAAGGTGAATATGTTTCGCTGATATGGCAGGGGAGAAAGTAAGAAAAATATAGAGTCGTCTCTTGGTAAAGAGACGACTCTTCATAAGTTCTGGCAGGAATTAGAGAGGAAGCGGCGTTAAATTCTTAATAAATGACGCCTATTAAATGAGCTTTGTGCTGTTTACACATCTTGTCGTTTTACACCCTTGACTTTTCATTATACATGCTCTAAGAGAAGAAATATATTAAGAAAAAGGAAAGGGCTCTTGAAAAATAGCATGTCTACTTGGAATCTGTGATGTGACAGCATAAATTAGGATGCTTTCGCTGTTAAATGGAAAGGTACACGTCCAAGTAGGTAGTAAATCCGTACATGGATATGTGGTGCACGCTCCCTCGGTCCCTCGGCATGTCGTCTTGAGGTACATACGCTCAATACTTTTAAAACTTTGCATTGATTGTGCTTCTTAAAAAAGATAATGTTATTTCTCGTTATGTTGGGATTCGCTGATCGACCTATATCCCAACTCCGCTTTTATACAAGAATTGTGTCGAGTCTTTGCACCCCGCACCGCCATGTATAGCTGCTAGAGCTATTTATCGCATGTTCGTGTTGTGACAAAATAATTTTGAATCATATACATAGCACAAAAGATTTCCATATCCCATTTTTGTGATTTGAAAGGTGTTCATGCCGAAAGTTAGCGGTTGCCTTAAACACACTGTGGGTTTAAGGTTTTGAATCCCTATCAACACCAAGTTTAGAGTTTAGGGCGTGCCAACCGATTTGTCCATCAATCAGCGAGGTAAAGACATTAATCAGTTTAGATTAGCTGATTAAATCTAAGAATATGAGAATAACTTATCGAGCTTAAAGACAAGGTCAAAAACTCAACAGAACTAATAGTAGATAGAACTATCAGCTTAAATAGAAACTTAAACCGATAGATGTAGAAACTAATGATCTAAATAGAAGTTCAAACCAATAGATTCAAAGAATAAACAATCTACTGCTAAACTAACGGGATCAACAAAATAGTAGATCGAGGGGTAACCAGACTATCAACTAGCGTCGTCTAGCTGACAACGAAGGATAAACGGACTATCAGCTAGATTAACAAGTTAATCAAACCAATAAAACGAGGATAAACAGACTATCGGCTAAATAGCAAGCTACAAGCCGATAGAACAAAGGGTAGAACCTAACTCTTTGCACAAAACGATGATGCGCAGCAATATCGTCAAAGATAGTATTATGATAAACCAAGCGAGAAGATTAGGCTTAACCGATACAGTACTCACTTAGGGTTGTACCTTGAAATCAATTGAGAAGACGATACGTAACAAGTCGATCGAAAGCAAAATACAGCGAAACTAAGTTACTGCTACCCCTAGGAATTGAAAAGATGATTTCATTGAAATAGTAGATTAATTAGTCAGGGATCCTTTTCTGTTACATAAGTTAGGTATTTATATAAGTTGGGTATTTATACCCAAAACATAGACCCGATACAATACGACTCGAACTCTCAAACTTACTATAGATAACCTAACCAACTCAATATACAGTAGGACTCTCTCTAAATAAAAACCTATCTAAATATATGCTTAAAATATACGTAGTCAATCTGAACACTGCCTTCCAAAACCTTTCTAAATCGGCCTCATCGGATAAGGTTTCCGATTCTAACTTGCCGTTGCCGATTAGGAATCTTTTTCCTTATTAGGACTCTTAGCCGATCGTGTCTGATCCAAACTCCTATAATCTTTTTTTTTATATCGGCTTCTTGACCAAGTATTCTGATAGTTTCTATAAGTTTTGGCTAAGTCTAAAATTGGTGTCAACATAAGGCTTTCTAAAATATCATAGCACTGAACTAAGGAGCCGATTTTTTTTAAAAAAAAAGTTGTCACCGTCGGCACTCATCAGTAGCCTCTTTTTAGCAATAGATATTTGGATGGGATGCATGAAAATCATATTTGTAGCTCCATGCTCAAAAGTTTTCCCACAATTTTATTAAGTTTACACAATAAAATTTAACTGTAATAAGTTGTCAAATGGAGGTTCATGCTCAAAAGTTTTTCCACAATTTTACTAAGTTTACAAAATAGATGTTAACTGTAATAAGTTGTCGAATAGGGGTCCGTGCTCAAATAGAGGCGGATCTCCTTAATACAGCTGCAAGTCGATACCTCGAATCAATTTTTCTAACATTCATAGCAGATGATCAATTCTTAGTGGCCTACAAGCTTGAGTGCCTCGAAGGAATCTCCCTCCCTTCCCCCTCAAATTGATGATATGGAGATCTTGGGCACCTCTCGAATGCAAGTTCTTAGCGTGGTTGTTAGTGCCACATCACATCCTCACCATCAATGTACTCCAAAGGCGTCACTAGCCAAACAATTATTTCTATCTGCTTTGCTACAAGAATTTTAAAACCCCTCTCCACCTATTCCTAGAGTGTAACTTCAATATGGCTATTTGGCGTGGCATAGAAAAGTGGTTGCATATTCCCATGCTAGATCCACTCAATTGGTCGTACCCATATCACCCAGTGGTGGTTAGATATCATTCTAAACAGTCTACCTCGTCCTCTCCACCACAATATCAGCACAACCATCACGGTGGTTCTATGGGGACTTTGAAGTAAGCGCAACGCCAGAGTCTTTTGTCAGAATGAGCATCCTAGTAACTATTGATCAGCAGTATCAAGGAGGACCTCCAGTTGTCGAAGTTAGTTTTGGGACCCATGCCACTACGTTTACAAAACAGAAGTATTTTCTATAGGGATAGAGTATAGCAGGTATTTTTATGGCTGAATATTTTTCCCCTTTTGGGTAGGTCACTCTTACCTCACATCATAATAATAGTTTGCATCAACCACCAATGTGCTGTTCGGTGGGAAGAAATATACAATGGACACTGGTTGCAAGGGGATCGTTATGTACGAACCGATTCCCTTCAAAGATTAAGAACACAAGACACAGGCTCTGTTCTTTTGGGCTTATCTAATCTGATTTATCTGTCTTATCTCGAACTTCGAGAATTTCCCGAGGTGGGATCGAGAGTCGGATGACCTTATTTTTAGGGTTTAGGGAGCTTTTAGACTCGCCTACGAGATAAAAAAAGATTTAAAAAGTAATAAAAAAAGTCAGATAAGTCAATATTAGTCAGATAGACTTATTTCGTGACTTATCTGACTAATATTAACTTATCTGACTTTTTTTATTACTTTTTGAATCTATTTTTTTTATCTCGTAGGCGAGTTTAAAAGCTCCCTAGATCCTAAAAATCAAAACCATCCGACTCTTGAGACCGCCTTAGGAAATTCTCAAAATTCAAGATAATACAGATAAGTCAGAGCTCATAAGTCCAAAAAAACACCATGCGGCGTCCAAATGGCGTGCCGGCCGGTGCGTCACGGTGACACGACTTCACCGTTCGTCGCCGGAGAAAAAGGACCAAGGGATGCTGAGGACATCGACCATTCGGAGTAGAGTTGACATTCCGAAAGCGATCCTCCGGGCCGCGTACGGCTCGGCTACGGCCATACTATAACTTTGCAAGTCGCAAAGTCGGATGAAGATATGGACGTCGGGGAGGAAATAAAAATGAGAGGAAGAAAACCTAACTAATAATGAATCTGAACATGTTAGCGACTTTTTATCGTGCAAAAGCCAGAAGCGGCTGGACAATTAAAAGGCAGGTATATCACGTGTGGCTGAAAACTTGCAACTCATAGGTCCCTGACAATATCCACGAGTTCTTTATCCACATGTAGATCATAACAAATAAAAGACAAGACGAGACCATTACTGCAGATAATGCATGGGATGTTGTTTTTGAAGATCCAGAAGATTTTGGCGGGGATTACCTATCACTACTAGAAAAATGAGCATCACAAGTGGTACCTCTACAACCGATTTATTTGAAACCCATTGTGATAGTGCATCACAACCGGTTTAATAGCTACGAGCCAGGAGAAGGATTCTACAATCGGTTGGGGACACAAACCGGTTGTAAAACCCAATTTCTACAACCGGTTTGTGTCCTCAACCGGTTATGGACTTCTACAGTAGATTGGGGATATGAACTGCTTGTAGAAAGTGACTTTTACAACCGGTTTGGAACACGAACCGTTTGTAAAGCCCAGTTTTTGAAATAATAAAAGGAGTGCTTGAGGAGGTGGTGAGGTTGTGGGTTCGAATCCCACTCCTCCCAATATTATTTCTCTTTTTAAGTGCCTTCACAACCGATTATAAAACCACTTGTGATACTGCCTGGAGTATCACACGCGGTTGGTTACAACCGGTTTTAAAACCGGTTGTAAAACCCAGTTCGCTGGTAGTGTATACTCAGCCTTGTAATGTGTTGTATTACAAGTTTTAAAAATGTAAATTAAACTACTTTTGCTGTAAAATGTACTAAATGCTGTAATAAAGCCTTGTGTTTTATACTATTTTCTGAAATGCAATTGAAATCATAGACAATTGCATTTTGGAGGAATTTCTCGTATTGGGAAGGGTACCCGCATCCGGTCATCCGCACGCCTCACCAATGCTAGCACTACTAGAAAAGTGGGTATCACTACCGGCACATCACTGTCGGTTATCCGTGAACTGGTAGTGATAGTTGTATTACTACTGGTTTGAGTCACGAACCGGTAGTGATAATTACATGAGCCATGAACTTGAGCCACGAACCGGTAGTGGTGCCTCAGGCACTATCACTACCGGTTTGAGCCACAAACCGGTAGTGATATCTATCCATTACTACCGGTTTGAGCCACAAAGCTGTAGTGATGCCTCGTTTCTGAAAAGTTTAAAAGGAATGTGTAACATCCCTATTTTCAAAAACTAAAAATCATCGTGCATCATGCAATTGCATTCTAATAAATTTCACTAAAATTTAAAACTTTTGAAAATAAGTATGTTACAATAACTTTTGAGCTTATAAATCAAATAAATTATTTTTCTCAATAAAAGGAGAGGTTTAAAGTGAGGTTTTATTAAAGTTTAACCCTGACTTTTAAAACATATTGGTTGCAAAGATAATAAATATGAATATATTTTATTTTCCATAAAGGAAATAATTTTGAGTTCATCATTTTAAATAAAAGCCGTAATTAAAAGTTTTTATTTTCATAATGTTCAAATTGCAAAACGCTTACTAAAAACCTATTATAATAATTTGAAAATTTATAAATTTATAATTTCAAAATTTTATTTTGAAAACAACAATTTGAGCTGGATTCAGAAAGATTTTGAAATTTCAAATTAAAAAGGTTTAATCACAAATAAATTTTCCTAATTCACCTACCTATTTTTCCTCTCTCCATTTTCTCTCTCTCTTACATGTGGGTCCCTCCCCCTGTCACTCTCTTCTTCCTCTCTCTTCCCTCTCTCTCACTGACACCCCCTCCTCTCACACGTTCTCACATGCACCTTTCCCTTCTCACTGCCTCTCTCTCTCACTTCCCTCTCCTCTCTCTATCTCTCTCTCACACTCCTTCCCCTCTCTCTCTTTCCCGTTGCTCACCCCCCCCACGGACCCGTGGCACCACCGGCTTGCCCTCCCCTCACTGCCTCACTCCCACACAGCCTTCTCTGCCACGCAGCCCCTCCCTGCTTCACTCTCACGCAACATCCCCTCCCTCGTCTCTCTCTTTCCTCTCCCGGTCACTCTCTCTCTACCCTCACTGCCTCTCTTCCTCCACCCGCCGGCAGAGCCACTCCCGAGCCGATTTCCTCCGCCACCTCCATCCTCTCACTCCCCTCTTCTCATTTTTGCTGGCCGCAGCCGCTGCTGTCGACGGAGCTCGCCGGAGGCCGCCGCCGAAGCTCGTGTCGCCCCGCACGGCGTCGGGCCTCACCGCCGGGTAAATTTCCCCTCCACTACTCTCTTCTCCTTCCTCAGCCCCCTAGGACATCCTCCCATCGCGCAGCCTTGCCCTCCTCGCGGGCCGCGGCGACATGCTCACATGGCCGCCGGCCCGCCACCTTGCATTGACCGCCTCGGCCAACCCGCCCCTTCGTCGCTCTTCTCCTCTTCCTCTCTCTCCTTGCTCTTGGCCTCGCCTTCCCTCACGCCGCCAACCAGTGCCGACGAGCGCCGCCGTTTCCGCCGCCCCACGCGTCGCCAAGCTCACCGCCGGCCCTTACCTCATGCCGACCTCACCCCGGGCCCCTTCCTCCCTAGCGCGTTCATATCAATGAGGCCACCGTCTTGCCAGTCAGACGTCACTGCCTTGCGTCCGCCGAACCGCCATACAGATCCGCATGTGTGAAGCACATGACCGCGCCATTGGCAGCGCGCTGTGCACAGCTTGCCTGGCCACACACCAGTAATGCCATTGGACGCCACGCGTCTTGTGGCGCCCCATGTCGCCCATTTGGCCGGCCGAGCCCTTCCGCCCACTCCTCCTCTCATTTTTAAAATTAATTTTAAATAGAAAATTTTGTATCTTTAAAAATATAAAACCAAAATCAGTAAAGTAAAATTACTAAAAATTCATAGAAATGTGAGATTTAACTTAAAATATTATTTGCATAATTTCATGAATATTAATGTGATTTATATGATTTTCTAAAATATAAAATAATGCATTTAATACCATGGTAATTATTTAAATCCAGTTAAAATAAAACTTAAATTTTTGGAATATGTTAATGAGATAAAAACAATAATTAATTTATTTATCTTATGTTTAATCTATTTTCTATATTTCAAATTCAATAAGAAAATGATTTATCTAATCCTTTTTAATAAGGTATGTCATTTTAAAATAAAATCAAATTCTAAAGATATTAAACTAAATAAAAGCATTGTTTTGTCATATTTATGCATACACATTCATTTCTGCATGCGTAATTTTATTTCTTTGTTTTTGAATGTATGTTGTTGCTATCGTTAGATCCGGTCGACTTCGCACAAGGAGCTGAGGACCAAGCCGGAAATCAACTGGACTTCAGTCACGACAAGTCACTGTTGACATCTCCCCTAATTTCCTTTGACCATATCAATGCCTAGTTTTACAAATGCTTTGTTAGAAGTTTATTAAATGTGCATGGCTATGTTGATTAATCACTATCATATTGGTAGAGAATTTAGTTAAGAACCTAACACACTTTAATTATGTCATTAATCCTGATTTTTGATCACCTTAGGTTAATTAATCCATAATTACTGGTCACCCCTTGGTTAGTCTAATTAACCTTGCTTAGTCATACTACTAGTCACATTAGGTGATTACCACATGCTAAACAAATTACCCCGATTTAATATCTGTTTTAATTCAAAGTATCTCCCTGTTTGCAAAGTGCTTGTTTGATTAGCAGTAGCAGGGTGCTACTGTGGGAAAAATGTTAGTGCCAGGTGGCGGGTATGTCACCTGAGGGTTTCTGGAAAAGTTTGCAAAACTTGATTGGGGTGGACGGATTGATTGGCTGGTGCAGTGAGCACGAGAATCGGGTCCAGTGTGGGAACCACCCCAGTCCCTAAGGACCGATACCTTGTGGTTGTCAAAACTAAGTACAACAGTGCGGCCATGAGTGCCTGTATGGGCGGGACCTGGCTGAGTAGCTTTCAAACTCTTAGTTTGGACATCCCGTGTGGTGGAGTAGGCGCGAAGCATTCGTCAACCTACCAGGCTCAAGAGGGCTTCACCAAGCCCTGGGAGACTAAGCTGCGGTGGAAACCTTAGAGGGGATGCCAAGCTAGGAGCGAGATTGTCAAAGGCCTTGTTGTGATTATTTTTCTTTGGGTGATTCCTAGGAATAACCACCTCTCATGGGTAAAGCGTGCGACCTCTGCAGAGCGTAAAACTTTCTAGAAAGCCGTGCCCACGGTCAAGGGCAGACGACGGTGGGTTGATCACAATGGTAGTTTTCCTCCCTCTCTCTCAGTGGTTTTAAAGAAGAAAACCGGCAGGTGCCGTGTTTTGTTTGGGAGCCTACGGTGGTTTAGCCGTGAGGAAATGACTTCGGTGGTTTAGCCGACGTGTGGTATTATGCATACGGTGGTTAGCCGTCGAGAGTTATTGGTCCTTCAGTGGATTAGCCGTAAGGAAAATGCTTTTTGTAAAAATCACGATTTGTATCGTGAGCCAGCCTTTGGGCATGAGCCGACTGGGGCCGGATGATTTAAATATTTTGTCAGTTAATTTGATTACTCCACTTCTTCCCCAAATTGCTTTAAAAATTTTAGGTAAACTATTTCAAAACTTGCTTTTCGCAAAGGAGCCCTACCTTCCCTTTGTCTAAACCCTGCATTTGCATATGTCAATTGGCTTGCGAGTATTTTTACCAATACTCACCCTCACGCTTTGCCGCGGGGCTGTGCATTCCGACGCGCAGGTATGGAGTACCCCTGCGACCCCGAAGAAGGTGACCCTGAAGCCTACACCTTCGTCGATGGAGCTTAAGACGAGGAGTATACTGACGCCTAGGGCTGCGTTCCTCCAGCTTTGCTTGTGGGGATTGTTTTGATTTTTCTCTTTTGGAGTTTCAGTTGTAAATAAAAAGACTTCCGCTTTTGTAAGGCCTTCGAGCCAATCTTTTGTAACCACGCCGTTAGGCGCACTCTGATATAAATATATGTAAATTAATCGACTTGGTTGTGATCCAAGTGATGTTGTCTGTGTGTGCTAGCTACTGATCCAGGGACTAGCACAGGTAAAGCACAAGTGGGACCTTACCTCCGCCAGGGGGGGTCCCGACAGAATGCATATTCTATCTATATCAGTACGTGACAGTGGGTGGGTTGGCTAGAAGGGTGAGACTGGAGTCACGAGGTCTCGAGTTCTAGTCCTGCTTCTCCCATTATATTCCCAACATATATTTAAACATTTCTAATACTATCACTACCCCCTGGAGTATCACTCCCGGTTAGGTACTACCGGTTCTGGAACCGGTAGTGATAGTTGTTTCTCCGGTAGTGTAGGTATAACTGCCCTGTAGCCCAACAACCCTCGCTATAGCATCCTCCCGTTGAGACCACCATTACAGCTATGTATTATCGTGAGCCCGTCGCTTAGCTCTACTTGAAGCTCCTCGTCGGCCGACACAAGGATGCTGGAGCATGAATAAGTGAAGTCTGATACACAATGTGGTTCAAGGAACTCAATGTAACACTCTGGCCTAAATTCACTTAAAGCCAAGCCCACCTAAGGGGCTGGCAGCAAGGCCAAAAACCTAAGAGTGGTATTATGCATGTGTGGACCAATCCCTTACGTGAGCTAGGCTCTAAGTGAATTTAGGGCCAGGATGTTACAAATGGTATCAGAGTATCAACCCTCATTGTGCGGACACGTGAGGGCTTAGTGGCGCGGGCATATGGCGCATGACGTGTGTGGGTCTGGAGTGGTCATATGGCATGGCATACGGGCCGGCATTGGATGCATGGTTGCATACCGAGGGGAGATTGTAGACATTTGCCACACACACACACACACACACACACACACACACACACACATATATATATATGTGTGTGTGTGTGTGTGTGTGTGTGTGTGTGTGTGTGCTGATGACGGTGTCAACCCATTAAAGGGGGTAAGTGTAATACCCTGATCCGTTGTGATGTTGAGGTCTGTGTGGCCTATATGGATGGTAGTGGTGGAATAATATTGTATTGCTAGTCTAGAGAGAGTTGTACTAGCATATAACACCGGATGGATTCAGACATAGCACATCGAGTTAACCCTTTTAGGCAAAACGAGTTCGAAAGCCCAAAAATAGTGCTATGAATGTGTGAGCCAGGCTCTTAGGTGGGTTGGGCTCTAAATGAATTTGGGCCAAGGTGTTAGAGATGTGTGTAATACTCTGGCCCGTTGTGATGTTGAGACCTATGTGACCCATGTGGATTGGTATTGATGCAATAATACCACCTTGCTAGTTTAGAAAGAGCTATACTAGCATATAATGATCCATATGCTAGATGGATCCAAACATAACACATTGTTAACTCTTTTGGGCAAAGCGAGACCAAAAGCCTAATAGTGGTGCTATGCACGTGTGGGCCAACCCCTCAGGTGGGTTGGGCTCTATGCAAATTTGGAGCAGGGTGTTACACTCAGGGAGATGGACATCGACATCGAGAAGTCTCGCCGTTTGCGGTGTACGCCTCCAAGGGCATGAACCGAGGTGACTCTTCTATGGAGCATGAAAAAAAAACTAGAGGTGAGGTTTCTATGGAGCAGACGGCGGGGAGAGAGACCGTGAGAGGGAGGGGTAAAGAAGAGAGAGTTGAAAAGGGGAGAGTAGATGGAGAGACAAAAAGTGTACGGGAATGGCATATAACTAACTTACACGGTTTTATAATGGTATAATATGCACTTTGTAGTGCTAATTGTTTCATTTTTGAACTCTGCGATGGCACCTACACAATTAACCGTATTTTAGAATGACAAATGTTGGAGTGCCCGTAAATAATAAATTTTGGAATAATTGAGGATTCTTCACTTCAAATATTGGTATTTAAGAGTTTGTCACTTGGCATAGGAATGAATAACATGTGGATTAGAGGTGGCCAAATGGGCCAGGCCCAGTGGCACGAACCAGGTCTAGCAGGCCCGAACCAGGTTTTGGCTGAGACCCTGACCCATTGGACCAGCCCGATTCAATTCGCACAGTGGCAGCCTGGCCCAATTCTATCCAACCGCTACTATAACACACATATATAATTAAATGTATGTTATCTCTTTCGTTATGATCCATTGAAATTCGAGTAAGTGAATAGGGGTAAAAAGGATCGAATATGGATCGAATAGAGTCTTCCCATTCACCTTCGACTATGAAATATGAATGCCCCCGACTGTCCCGATTAATCATTACTTCGATCCCAAAAGCCAACACAATAAGACCAGCGCCCTATAATATTATCCCATACTAATGTAGTTAGAGCGATAGCTTGCTTTGAGCACTCTAATTTTTTCAAAGTAATGGTCTGGAGGCACGATTCGGCCAATTAAGGCCAGGATTACCAGATACGGATCCAATACGAATACAAAACTGGGTTTTACCATATTTTATTAGTTACTAGGCAAGGACCTGAATATTAATCATGTCTAACACATAATACAATATGTCGAGGATTGGATAAAATACCCTAACAGTTAACTCGGAACAAATAATATGTGCCCAAGAAGTATGACAAAGAGGCAGAAACTCGGACCTAATGGGACCATGCTTGGGTTTCGATTCCGCATGCTCAGGGGCAGGCATCTTTGCTCGTGGGGCTAGTATGCGAGATGATCATGAATCCTGAGGGGATATGACTGGATAATCGGCCCGAGTCCAAGTTCTAAACCATCTTGAGCCCTTTCCATATTTGCAGTCCGAGACTTTCTATCTACGGGATTTCCTGGAGCTCAAGTTAGCATTTTTTAAGGAATACATCTGTCATTATAGTAGGATTCGTAGTTATCATGAGCACTCTCCTGCTCGCATGGAACCAGAATTGCATGTACCTTTTACTATATAAATCCACCCCCACGGAGGGGGGATCCCATCCAACAAACGCACACATGCAATTGGAGTAAGGTTATTATCTCTTTCCGAGAGGCCCAAACCAGGATAGATCTTTGTACCTAGTCTGTTTTCCATCTGGACAAGTTCATACATCTGCGATGACAACCCTTCAACAAAATGGGCTGTTTGATCCCTCAATCAACAAGTAAGCTCGCTGGGGATCGAATTCCCGATCGTCGACAGCTGGCGCTGTCCATGGGGATTGACGGATCCTTTGTTGAAGGAATCTGGAAGATGTCAAGTTTTTAGGGTTCATCTGATCACCACGCTCCCAATGATCGGCACCATGGTGATCATGATAGGCGAGCTCGAAGTATGTTCCCGAGTTGGTTTAGTTCCGAGATCTGCCTGAACATGTTTCCCTCACATTAGATGAGGATGATGATGGGCTTTATGAGTTCAAGATGTGGAGTCTCCAAGATTCACTCAACCATCGTGCTCCTAATGATCGGTACTACACTGGTCACGAGGGACCATGCTTGGAGTACGTTCTCGAGCCGGTTCAATTTCTGAGAATTTCCAAGACAAATTCCCCCCACGCCTGATGGGGACGACGGCGAGCCCTATAGTGGACTAGATATTCCAGACCACATAAGCCGCGTACCACATAGGCTTTCAAGCATCTCCACTGTCATGGACAAACATAAGTAGACGAGCTTCCTTCCGTCCTATGGTCGGTGTGCACCACGACGGCCGAGCAACCGAGGAAATTCCGTTTCTGCTCATTTACAGTGCAGAGACCATCTTGCCAGCCAGAATTCTTCTTGGTTCCCGACGGGTCAAAGCGAGAACGATTTCTTGGCCTCGACCTTGTGGAGGTCGCATGCCACCGAGCTTTGCTACGCTTCGCCTCTTACTTGCAAGCTCTTCGCAAGCATGCGGCGAAGTCGGTACAATCAAGTACCTTGCAAGTTGGCGATCTCGTCCCACACAGAATTCCAGACCTATCATATGCCAACAAGCTCTCTCCCGTTGGGAAGGTCCTTACACGGTCATTTCGGCAACATGTCTGAGGGTTGCACGCCTAGCAATGAAAGACAGTCGAGAGCTCCTAGCGCGTGGAATATCGACCAACTCCGTAAGTTTCATGTGTAATCTCTCTCGCGTAATCTCTTCTGGTGCTATTGTTTTTTTAATTAAAAATCGACTCTTTGTGCTCTCATAATTTTTGTCCTTGCCAGGTTGTCGTGAGTCCTCTAGGGTTTTTTCCATGGTCAGCCGAGCAAGCCTCGCACAGAGACATCTCGGTCTCACGCATCATAATGACAGTACAAGGTTCTAAAAAGTCAAAGTGAACGCTTCAACCTTTTTCTAGTCTTAGCCGGTGTGTGATAATATGGCATGTTAATTATGGATATAACACACACTTCAACCCTACGTTCACCTCCAAGGGACTTCACCTAAATAAATTGATATCTATTGCACACAGACCGCCCTTTGGTTGGTTCAAGAACCCACACTACACCAGAACACCGCTTTAAGGGTAGAAGTTTGCCAGGAAAAATCCACATCAAAGGCAAATGTTCTGCCAGGAAAAATACAGAAAATTCCTGATATATTGTCTGTCGGGAATACTGGGTTTTCTAGGCTCATTGTGTGCTGATAAAATTATAGTAATCAAGGACAAGCTGTGTGTCGGGAAAACATGGTATAGGAGGCTGAGTGTCTGCCGGTAAAAGTTTTTAGAAACGGCGGAAGACTGTTTGCCGGGGAAAACAATGAATCACAGACCAATTGTGTGTCGGGAAACCATATATCACAAGTGGGGCGCAGACGTGATGAGTTGTCCGTGTATGTGTGTCATCGGGCGCGAAAGTGAAGGGTTAGTTGGCGGGTTTCTGAATATTTCAGCACATCCATCCGCCGATTTTACCCTCGCGCGCCGCCCCTTCCCCCTAGTTTACTCCGCCCCCAAATCAACCCTAGCAGCATCAAATCCCCATTGCTCCAGCCGTCCAATGCCAAATCCCCAATCCACCACCCCAGCGCCTCCCTGAATCCCCAGTCCACCGGCCTCCGCAGCACCATGAACTCTAGATCTCCTAGCATCAGCCCCTCCTAGACCAAATCGGTGTAAGGCCATGCGCACCGCCGGGAGCAACGGGACGGCGCTGTCACCACTGGCCTTGGACACCCCAACGACCTAGAATCATCCCCAATCCAAGATCTCGTCAGCATCTTGCACGGGTAAGCCACTCCCACTCTCCATTGCTCTCTGCTTCTGCCTCTGGTTAGTGCGCACGATGCAGCCACGAGCTCAGATCTGACTACACATCTGCCGCTGGTTCATCCTAATGGCTGCCGCCTTGACGATTGGATCTATGCCCACCGACCAGCACACACCTACTATTTGGTATCTATTGCTGTTCCATTGCCATCTAATGCAGCTGCGACACAACTAATTGGTGTTACTAGTACATCCGCTGCCCTCTAGTGCAGCTGGTAATTTTTTTTTGAGGACTAATGCTGCTTGTAATTACTGCTGCTACTGATTGATGTTGTTTTTTATGTACTATGTAATGTTAAAAACAGTACATAGGTGTGAGATCTTTAGTTTGGTTCGATAAACATTAAAATTTCCTAGCTGCTAGTTTAGTTGAAGTAAAACTGATACTCTGGATCATTTTTTCAAAAAAAAAAGTGACTTTGGACACTGCCATTGAAAATTTCATATAACTGTGGCATAATATCCTGAAAATGAGCTTGTCGTTTTAATTTTATTAAGTTCGGTTATGTGTAACTAAATAATTTTTGAAAAAAACCATGATGTACGTTCATCATAGTTGATGCTTAATTAGTGCTTACATTATGTTAACTTCCCACATGCATGCTCGTACAATTTTTTTTACTAGTTCTTTTGGATTATGTTGCATTACATGGCATCAACAGCTAAACTATCTTATCTTACTCCTATAAAGGATTACTTATTTTCCAGTTGCCAAGCATGTCTGCCAAAGTTCATTTTTTTATCCTTAAGTATATATTATGCCTTAGAATGTTCCAACTGTAAACTTTGCAACTGTCCAACTATGATGTTCTCTATAGCTATATGACATATCCAACAGCACTAGAGGAGTTCAGGTATCCTATATATCTACTATTAACCAAACATACCAGGTAGTGGTACTACCTTAGGCCCCATATACAACATGCCATCATTTGTATATGAATCAATTAGAACCTGGAATTATTTGTATTCTCATATTACATATTTACATTTAGCATTCTTGAGAGCATTTATAACTAACTAGCTGTACACTTTGTATCCCGTGGTCAACCCTGAAAGACAACAACATTTTTGTTTTGTGGCTAAGCATGTCACATAATTTGATAGGTTTACACTGAATATTCATACCACGCCAGTAAAAACATTAAGTTTACAGTTGATGTTGGATGTACATGATTCCACATAGGTGTTTGGATATTATGTTTGTATTCCTTGTATAACCACTTCGGAGTTATTTTACTTCTACAAGATCTGATATCATCTCCATTTTGGCTCAGGTTTTTGAGAATACACCTTTTTTGCTTATTGAGCAAGAACTTCTTCTTGGGTTTGAGCTGGTCTATTATACCTAAAACTTTGAGTGCATTTGACTAGGTATCATGTCCTCCCTTCACATTTTCTACAGAAATGTAATTATTCTTGAGCAGTTAATATAGTTCTTGTTATATGATCATATCATGTAATTTTGTGGTGGCATGCATGTGCTGCATACTGTAGAGTGCAAATTGTGTAAAATTAATCTTTTTTAGTATTTCAGAACTGATACTATACTTATTAAGCGTGTAAGCCAACCATGGATAAGGGGTGGATGGACATGCCTAGGTACAATGCATACACATTTTTTGTTTCATAAATTATGATCCTACATGTTATATTTCTCACCTACTGAAATAACCCAATAATTAAAAATGTAGGAACATATCTGATTACATACAAGGGGTCAAAGTATTCATAAAGTTTGCTTTTACCCATTCAGCAAAAGGGAATAAGATACTATGCCCTTGCAAGAAATGTGTTAACTGTTCTTGGAGGGAGGCCGAACTTGTATATGAGCACTTAATTTGTGAAGGGTTTAAACGTGGGTACAAACTCTGGATATTTCATGGGGAAGCATCATCTACCATAGTACATTCGAATGCAAATGATGGGGTTCAAGTAGAGGAAAGGTTAGATGATCATGATGAAATACCCGAAATGCTTAGAGATATGGCATATGGGTTAGATGGAATGGGGGATTTGGTTAATAATGAAGACGGCATAGGGGATGGCAATGTGGGTATGGATGATTTTTATAATCTAGTACATGATGCGAGTCAAGAACTATATCCTGGCTGCAAGACCTTTTCAAAGTTAAATTTCTTAGTCCGACTGCTACATACAAAATTTCTTGGAGGATGGAGTGATAAAAGTTTCGACATGCTACTGGACTTGTTTAGAGATGCTTTTCCTGAAGGTTCAGCGCTGCCTAAGAACTTTTATGAAGCAAAAAAAATGGTTAAATGTCTTGGTCTTGGTTACATAAAAATCCATGCTTGTGAAAATGATTGCATCTTATTCTGGAAACACTATGAAAAAGAGACTAAATGTCCTAAGTGTAATACTTCTCGATGGAAAATGGAAAGAAGGAATTTTGATGGGAAACGTTTTCACAAAGTTCCTAGAAAGGTTCTTCGATACTTTCCTATAAAAGAAAGACTACAAAGGCGGTTCATCAACCCAGAGATGGCAGCAAACATGAGGTGGCATGATGAAGGACGAACTAAAGATGGATTGCTTAGACATCCAGCAGATTCTCCTGCTTGGAAGGATTTTGACTATGAGCATCCTGTATTTGGTAAAGAGAGCCGCAATGTTAGATTAGCATTAGCTACAGATGGCTTTAACCCTTTTAGATCCTTGAGTAGTATCCATAGCACATGGCCAGTTGTTTTGATTCCATATAACCTGCCACCTTGGTTGTACATGAAACAGCGTAACTTTATCCTTTCATTGCTAATTCCTAGCCCAAAAGCTCTTGGTCATGATATAGATGTCTACATGGAACCACTGATTGATGATCTGGACTTACTTTGGCGTGAAGGCATTAAAACTTATGATGCTTCGAAGGGAGAGTTCTTTCAAATGCATGCTGCAATATTAACCACCATATGTGATTTTCCTGGTTTGGGTTATGTACATGGCTGTGTGACTTCAGGAGATGTTGCCTGCCCTGATTGCCATTTAGAAACCTGTTCCGTTAGACTAGCAAAGGGTAGGAAGAATTGTTATATGGGACACCGTCAGTTCTTGGAGGGAGGCCATAGATTCAGAGCAGATGCTAAATCATTTGATGGCACTACAGAATTTAGGACAGCACCTTCTCCACTTTCTGGTGAAGAAATTTTGAGGCGGACAGAAACTCTTAAGGTGGAATATGGTAAGGATCCAACTAGGAAGAAGGACAAAGCAAAACGCAAGAAAGGAGAGATGTGGAAAAAGCAAACTATTTTGTTTAGGCTACCTTATTGGAAAGATTTATTGCTAAGGCATAATTTTGATGTTATGTATATTGAGAAAAATATATGTGAGAATATAACTAATACACTCTTAGGAATAGATGGGAAATCTAAAGATAATCTGAATTCTCGCTTAGACCTACAGCTTCTAGGCATAAGGAAAGACCTTCATCCTATCGAAGTTGGAGATAAATTTTATTTACCTCCTGCTCCATATTCTATGAGTTCTAATGAGAAGAAGATGTTTTGTGAGGTACTAAAAGGAGTAAAGTTTCCTGATGGCTATGCGGCTGACATACGCAGTCATGTACATGTTAATGAGAAAAGGTTAGTTGGACTGAAGAGCCATGATAACCACGTTTTGTTGCAGCACTTGCTTCCACTTGCTATTCGAAATATATTGCCAGAGAGAGAGTTAGTGCAGCGTTGATCCGTGTTAGCAACATTTTCAAGCAAATTTATTCCTCGGTGGTACGCGTAAGTGATATGCAAAAGTTGGAGACAGAGATAGCTGAGACATTATGCATATTAGAGACTATTTTTCCTCCATCCTTTTTTGATGTCATGGTCCACTTGATAGTTCATCTTCCCTCCCAAGTTCGAATTGGTGGTATAGTATTATATCGCAATATGTACCCAATTGAGAGGTAATTTCTATAAACTGATGTTATTTTGCAGTATTTATGTATGTGTAAGTTTATGTGGGGAGTATAAACCAATGTAGGTTTGTGATGACATTGAAGGGGTATGTTCGTACTAGAAGTCATCCAGAGGGGTCTATTGCTGAAAATTATATTTTTGATGAGACTTTGACATTTTGCTCACAATATTTACATGGTTGTGAGACTAGATATACTCGAAAAACTAGGAATGATGATGGCAGGAACAATAGAAATGATAGTGGCATGCCCTATTTTTCCAACAATTTTGGTCGAGAATTGGTTGGCAAGTGTGCAGTGACCTTAGGCTATCAAGAATGGCTTCAAGCTCATAGATATGTGTTAACTAACTATGACCACATAGAACCATTTTTGAAGTAAGTAATCTATATTATTCTCATCTATTTTTCTCTATTATGGTATGGTACACTTATCTTAATTCTATACGTTGATATTGTTGAGCTGTGAACATTGATCACTGCAGAAAACATTTCGAGTATATTTCCACTACATGCTGCCCTAGAAATGAGATCAATCGTGTGCATCACGAAACATTTCATGAGTGGTTTAGACTATATGTAAGTAGATAATTTTTTCAATAATTTGCTTCCATATATTGGCACATAAATTGGTATCTAACATTAACATTCCACAATGACAGGTGGCTGACTTAATAATGAGAGGTGAACATGTGACACATGAAATACAAGCTTTAGCTAAAGAGCCCTTGTTAGTTGCAAAGAAGTTTAGTAGCTACACAATAAATGGATATAATTTTCATACAAAGTCCTATGATGAGGGTAGATCTGTTCAAAGTAGCGGAGTAGCTTTAGTTGCACAAACCTCAACCTACAATGCAAGTGATGCAAGCTATATAACTGAAAACAAGACGTATTATAGCATTATCACAGAAATCATAGAGTTGGACTATCATCGCAAAGGGAATATTGTGCTTTTCAAGTGTGACTGGGTTGATAATCGAGTGCAAGATAAATGGGTGCAAACTGATGAGTTTGGAATTGTTAGTGTAAACTTTAATCATTTGTTCAATACCGGTGAGAAGTCTAGTGATGAGCCTTTCATTTTAGCATCACAAGCTACTCAAGTGTATTATGTGACAGATCCAACAGTCAAAGATTGGTGCGCTGTAGTACAATCAAAGCCACGAGATTTATATGACATGGATGAGGATCAAACAGAACTTGTGACACCATTTGATAATATTAGTACAGATGCAAATATTAATGATATTGGGTATGGCACTGACATTAGAAATGATATAGAGGGTTCGATTGTTGATAAAATTCAGAATAGAAAGTAAGTACATGATTTTTTGAGGATTACGTTCTACTTTAATGCTCTTTGCACTGATCTGTTTGTTGCCTTCATCTATTTTAGTGTGATAACATCTTTTTTGTTTTATACTTTAGCATACAAAATGGGAAAAGGAGAAGGAAGTAGGAGCACAACTCCCAATGAGTATGAAAAAATGAGGAACAATAACATCAAGGGGAAGAATGCATTTCTAAAATCTTTGAATCTTGAGCCTATGTTACAATCCATGAGGTCTAATGGAGCAACGATTAATAATGAAGCTATCTCGTCACATACGTCTACAAAGGTATATTGCAAATGCATGCATGTGTGTTTTATATTTTAGCAAAAAAATTTGAAGTAGATCGGTACTAGTGGTATGCACATTAATGCACTAGTGTTCTTTTACAAAATTGCAGACAAGAGGATCAGCTACCAACTCATTACAAAATGAACCAACGATTGGACGTCGCAGTCTACGCCCTTGGCCAACAATAATTGAGACCCAAAATGGTGATGATGTTCAAAATGAACCTCTGGAGAAAGTGATTGAAGAAAACTTACAAGAAAAGAACGAAGGTCTGTTGCTATTAATATTAATAAAACATTAGGAATTTTTCCTTTGGCTATAGCTATAAACTTTAATTTTGGTGTACATGTTTCAAATCCTTATCAAGGGGAACAAAAGAAGCGAAAGGGAAGAGGGCACACTAGAAAAGAAAACATATGGTCAAGAGAAAATGAGTCATTGATTAAGTTGACATTCAATGAATATGGTCAGCCTATTGGAAAAGCAGCCAAAGAATTTCCTAATGTTGTTGGATCACTTGTGAGGACTAAAGGTTTTCCACTTGCTCATGATGATTGGAGAGATGTTGATCCAAATGTAAAGGAGAGATTGTGTGATACCTTAGAGGTATGTTTTTGTACAAATTTTATTGGCAAGAAATATGTGTTGTCAGCAATTATTTCTTGAGCTAACATACATATTTTATATTTGAGGATTAGTGTGTCTATGACATGGATGAGCAGCTTGAAGAATATACTTTGGCCACTGCTACAAAGAAATGGAAAGATTTCAAATCAGATCTAAAGAGAGCCAAATTTGATGAGACAAAGACAGATGAGGAGCTTCTTGCAGCTTGTGATAGTCAAGTTGATGAGAAGGATTGGGCATGGCTCATAAACCATTGGAGATCACCAGAGGGACAAGTATGCTGCCATAAAACTACTACTTGTGTTTCTATCATTTATTTAATACCCTATTTATTCCTTTCTTTCTTGTAGGCTCGTACAGAAAGAGGAAAGGCGAACCGTGCTAAGTTAGGAACGCCCCATACAGCTGGAAGCAAGAGTTTTGCACGTGTTGGACAGAAATGGGTAATGATATATGAATGATTTGTTTCAACCAGATCCTATAACAAATAGTTTATTCACAATAACCCTAGATATGTCTTGTAGTTTGAGGAGCATGGACACAAACCACTAAGGCATGAGTTGTTTGTAATTACGTATGCACGTAAAGATGCAACTGCTCTTAAACAAGCTGAACCAAAAATTGTAAGTATATTTAGTTTTTATATCAACTATCTGTGTACTTTTAGAGAAGCTTTTGATTCTATTGATGATGAACCGTTACTTGAAGTTTGTCCAATTTATATATAACAATCTTATATGAGCCAATAGTAGATGTCCAATTGCTATCAATTGAGATCTGAATATGAAACCATCACATGATCATGGCATTTGGCAATTGGCATAATGGTTGTTCTCTTGCTTCTTACATATTGATACATGAACTTGGTGCATGTCCACTGAACTCAACAGCATTAATCTTCCAATCATTTCAACTTATATTTTCTAGATTTTATCTTGTTAGCATTGAACCATCTAGAGCTTTTATTCAGAGTGTTTTCACTATTTTCAGAATGCACTTCAAGAAGCTGCAAGAAAATATCCAGAATTGATAGGAAAATCTTTAAAAGAGGGTGATCTCTTCTCTCATGTATTCGGGCGTGAGCCAAGGGGACATGTCCGTTCTGTTGGTTTAGGACCAACTCCATCTGCCTTGGGCATACCTGGGCATCGCAAGTACACACCAACAAAAGTTCAAATGGCACTCCGTGGTCGTCGCAAAGCTGAGCAAGAAGTCGCAATACTAAAGGAGACCATACAGCAAATGAAAGGAGAGATGCATGAGTTGAAGAGACTGGTTTTGGATGGCCAAGATAGAAGACAAGACACATCGAGCTTAAACACTCCTGCAGAACATGGATCCAATCCTACACCAAATAAGGTATAATTATTTAACCTTTCATTGCTTCATGTTGTTATCATGATCTTTATTTTATAGCTACTTGACTATTGTACTTATACAGGCAATGGGAGGCAATGGGAGATGCTGATGATGACATTTATGAACCAAATGATGAGTTGTGCCCCGAAGTGACAAACCAACCTGATGCCCATGAGGTATGTATTCGTCACTTTCTAATAGATATAATTGGTATGTCTATGTACATCATTGATGGTAACATTAACATACATTTGCATATCTATAGATAACGCGTCGGCGGGTTGTTGTCTCATCAAGATCACATGAAGGGGTATAGTTTCAATATTTGGTTATATGAACATATATTCAATTTTTATGTTTCTTTGATAATAACATTGTATCAATTTCATAGGGTGGTCGAGAAGTTTTTTTGCTTTCTTTACTTGGTTCCCATAATATTCCGGTGGCTAAGGCTACAATCCAATCAACCAATCCCACAAAAAAAGTTGGAGGTACTATAATAGGACATGAGTGCTATGAAGTCCATGTAAACTCTATGATGAAAAGAGATGCTCTCTTACTTCGTCCATATGGAAACATAAAGACCATGTCAGATGCCTTAGGGCATTCTATTGCATGGCCACGACAGAAAGTAACATCCTGAACTAACTTGCTTTTATTCTTGCAATGCTTCATATCACATATTTACTCCTAGATGCTTCTCTTTTTTAGATGATGAATGATGAAAAGGCAGCAAGACCATCAACATCAAATTTATTTGTTTCAGGTATAAAACTCATTGCAAGATCATTCTTGATCAAATGCATGTATCTTGAGCATCACTTACATGTTGTGAGCATCATTGCTTAGAAATCTAGAAACATAAATAAATTATCACAAGGATGGAACACTATCTCTCAACTATGTAATTTTTGCTTTCCCTTCATTCATCTTATTGAAGTTCAGAAATTACATTGGTTTCCTGTTGCAGTACCAGTTGCATTTTAATAAATTGAAGTTCATGTGTGCATTTTTTAACCTTGGACTTGATTGATACTGTACAGAGATCATCTCATTGTAAGATAAAGATGCACATATGATAGTTTATTCTAATTTATTTCAAAATGAGTTTGGCTATTGCTATCTTAAGGTGTTCTGTTCATGCAAGATCGATGCATCTTTCCTCAATTCTAACCATGCATGTAGCATCAATGTAAGTTCTTATTTACCATCACACATAATTCATGCTGCTGAATGAGTGTTATTTGGATCTTATTGAGTCAAAATTCACACTATTTGACCACTTGTCTCAACTATATACTTATCACCTACTTGTACATTTGTTTCAGGTAGTTGAACCCTCTTCAAGTATGTAGTCAAAGTGCAACCATGGAAAAGATGACTATGCTTGATGTCCATTCTAAATTAAGGGCGCTGATTGATTTTTGTGGTCTACAGAATATTTCACTATATGAAATTTAAGCGTGTGATGTCTATGCATCTAATACTGGATGCCCACTATGCATATCTTTTGTGTTACATATTGGTTACATATTGACTATGCTTATATATACCTCTGTGTGATGCTTATTATCTAGTCTATATTTTTGTGAGGATGTCAAGGCATGGTTGATCCATTTTGATGCTTATGTGTGCCCTTGTGATGATAGCCATGTTTGATGCTTTTATGGATAGTCTCATTACAGCTTCATGAAGAATGGAAAATGTATGTGCCATAAGAAATTGTATCTACATACGTACATTCAATATAGAACCATCGTATAGAACGACATAGGAATATAGAATCCTGTTGACTGTCGGTAATTCTCCTAATGTTTATAGGCAATTCGTGTGAAATATGTGTGTTGACAGACACAATATCTGCTGGGAAATCTAACTATACATGGCAAACAATCTGACGGCAAAAAGATGTCTGCCGGTGATAAATTGTCTGCCAGTGATTACTTGTCTGCTGGTAATAATATGTCTGCCGGGAAAAGTACACTTAACAAAGGCAAACAGTCTGCCGGGAAAACTTTGTCTGTCGGTAAAAATAATTGCGGACGGCTAGGTCCCTGGCTGACGGTTTCGGTGGAAGGTCTGCTGGTAAAAGTGATCCTCGGATGAGTGTCTGTCGGCAAAAGCTATTTTTCCCAGCAGAACATATGCCCTTAAAGCAGTGTTGTGGTGTAGTGCCAGCCCATCTAGCATGTAAATATCCCATAATCCCAGTGTCACGTAGTCACGTGTCGTCCCTCCTTGTTTCCGAGTTCATACTCGCAATCTAGGTGCATCAACTGGGACATTAGGGGATAAGACCAGTATTTGGTTCTGTTTTAGTATCCTCATTGGTGCTCGCAATTTAGGGGTGTGTTGATCGGGCATTAATAGAACACGATCATACCCAACTCTTCTGTGACCAAGATCGTGCTCGCAACCTAGGTACATGGGTCATTGTTACAGTGGAGGCTGGGAGTAGGAGTGTTCTACCATGTTTTTCCATAAACTCATTCCTATCTGTGTTTTTTGGTGGCTCCTTTTTGCTCGCTTGCTCCTTCTGCAGGGACATACAAGGAAGCAAGACACACAACAGCATGTTCTCCGCCTCCAATGCTTTGCGCTTCTTGGCAAGCTGACAAAGAAGCTCCATTAGTTTAAGATTCTTCGTAAAACTAGAAATTTTTAACGGACCTCATGGAATGAACATACCTTGTCCCCATAGATATAGCTTGTTCCTGAACATGGCATGCTCGGAAGCTGCAGTAGTTTTTCGCTGCTGACCACCAATCCCTTCGTTGAGTTTTCGGGCGCAACAGGAAGGCCTGGTGTAATAGCCTGAAATTTTGCATAAAAATTTTTCGCGTTTAATTCCTTTTTCAGTTTTCTTTATTGCTTAAGCCATAATCTTCTCAGTTTATAAATTTCAAAATCTCCTATAAAGTGTAAAACCAGATTTATTTGTTTTGCAAATAAAACCTTCTCAGCATGCTGCTTTTACTTTGCTTTTACACACTATTCCTTTTATAAATTTTCATAAACCTAAATCATGTTTTAGGATTTTATACATTTAATTGAAAAAGAGAGTTTCAAACGGTGAATAGTATTTTCATATAGTGAATAGTGTTTTCATACTCTATACTTCCAAGAATTCGATTTTCCATCTCTTTTAACCATCTTCCACCCATAAGCAACTAATTCCACTAAGTTACGAATTTGATATTCAACCATCAGGTATTAGTGAAATTACCATTTTGCCCTCCTAAGTCAAAAATTCCCAAATTACCCTTTCCTTTAACCCTTTCCTATTGATTTCAATAAATCCTTTATAAGTACAAAATATGCATTCAATTGATGTACTATTTTCAAACTTTGAATTTATATCAGAAAGTGCACTAGTAAATTACTGAAATACCCTTTAGCTAAAATCCCAAGTTTTTCTTCTTTTAAATTTAAATGATTACTCATGCATACTCGATTTCCCCCAAAACTCAAAACTCAAATTTAGACCTTGAACTTGCATTCAATATACATATATTTGGTAAAATTACCAATTTGCCCCTTTGACTAAAAATCTCCAAATTTCCCTCTTTTTAAATCCTATTCAACTACTTTGCATGTCCAACATTCATTTAAACACAATTTCAACCCTTAAATATATTTTAAAACTTGAATTGGAAATGTCTTAAGTTAAAATTACCAAAATGCCCTTCCAACTTGATATTTCCAAAATCATCTTCTTTTATATATATTTACTACCTTTTTATATGACCATTTGCATTCAATTTAAACCCCAATTTTGATTTCAAACCCTAAAGTTCATTTTAAAATTTGAATCAAGATACTTTCAAAGAAATTACCAAAATACCCCTCCATGCTTAAATTCCCTAAAATCCCCCTCTCACCCTCTCTTTTCACTTTACCTAGCTATCATATGCATAATATGTCCATATAGATTAACCTTTAAATTTTGATCCAAACCAAAGCTTGATTTTGAAACCTTTCTCTGTGAATTTACCAAACTGCCCCTGGCACCTTTCTTCTTCCTTCTCTCTTCTTCCTTCCCTTCCTTCTTCCCTGTTTCCTTGCTCTGCCAGCTGAACCGCAGCCAACCCCATCTTGTGCACCACTCCAAGCTCGATCTTGCACGCCAAGACAGTGGAAGATCAACGCCACTTGTCATCTCCACAAAGAATGCTGCCGGAATCTTCCTTCCCGCCGGCATCATCACGGCTCACCCACACCATACACTTGCTCAACGGCAATTGGACCAAATCCCTGCAAATATCTCCGCAAATTCGAGCTCATCCACGTCGTGATGTCCCTGAGTACCTATCCGCTTCATCCGCGCCTATAAATAGCCTGCTGGGAGGTCCAATTTCTTGTTCCCGTTGTTCCGGCCGCCACCACCTCTTCGCGAAATTTGTCCCAACCGTGACGAATTGAGCTCGGCGCCGCCGGCCATAGCTTCTTAGCAGTATCACCTAGCTACTTATAGAAGGAATCGACGGGAGAATCGACGCCGCGCTGCAGCCGCAAGCTCCCCCGCGGCTCCCCTGTTTTGGCCGTCGCGCGTCTCACGTCGACACGCCGGCCCGAAGTTCCTCGAGCTCAATTAGCGACGTGGTAAGCACCCTAGACACTCCCTCAAGCTTACAAAGCCATCAATTTGTTCAATTACAAGAGAAAACCCGAATCCCCAATTCTGTTCTTCACTGCCGCCGCCCGACCCTGTCGCCCGGCTTCCACGATTCGCCTCGATCCACTAATCCACATTCAAAACACTCGTAGACATCCTACAATCAAAAGCCCTAAGGTTAATTGCCCCAAAACCCCACCAATCCGAAAGCCCCAAATCGGGATCACGAAGAACCCTAGAAATCACTATTCCTTTCTCCCAGTTTTAATTTTTCATCAAATTGAAAGCCTTAGAGCCAAAATTAGCCAAAAGTTTCTATACAAAAGTCGTTCCAAATAATGTTTTACATCTAGATATAATTTTTCCAGATTTTTAAAACCATCCAGAATTTAAATGTGAATCCTAAACTCTCTCTTTAACAATTTAGAGAATTTCTAAAAATATAAAAGTCTTTGGGAATGTAAAATTGATATTTTTCCTAGAAAATACAAATATATACAAAATTTATAAAATTATCAATTTCAGAACTATTTTATAAAATATAAGAATGGTATACTTTCTTCCTTTAAACTTTTATAAGAATAATTTCTTAAGTAAAAATAATAATTAAATTGTATACAAAAATCTTCCTAATAATAACAAAAATGCAAAATGAATATTTTTAAGGAGTCATAAGCAATCTTTAATATTTCTTAAATTTCAAAAACTTATAGTGCTATTCCTATTTATAAAATTTATCTCTTTTAGAGTTTTAGAAATCTTCTAAACCCTAAATTTCAATATTTCATGAAAGTGCACTATGTATTAATTTTCTTTAATTCTTTAAAAGAACAAGATATTTTAAAATCATCCATTCCTATCTATTCATGAAATATCCTATGATCCTATCCATTCGTAACTCTGTAACTTTATCCATTCGTAACTTTGTAATTCTATCCTTTCGTACAAATATCTTATAATCCTATCCATTCGTAGAATATCTTGTGGTAAATCTCAATTACCACAATATCTCGCAGTCACTTCACTCCAGCTCAAATATCTACCAAGATTCTATCTCATCCTCTTCATAATTTCTTTCCGTCCTTATCTTCTTCATAATTCTTCATGATGAAGATTCTTCATAATTTTCTTCCATTCTCATCCTCTTCATAAAATATCTCATAATTCCATCTCCATCACCCTATCAAGTATTTTCATAACTCCTATCCTATCCAAAGGCCGTTGCATTCCAAAAACCTGAACCTTTTCCAAAATATTTCTGCATGGCATATAAATTCCTTTTCACTTGATTTGGTTCTTATTCTTCCTATTTTATTAAATATTAAAATCTCACGATAATAGAAGAAGATTAAGATTCAAGCTACTCTTGGGACGAAGGTGATGATCAAGAAGTGAAGCAGAAGAAAGAGTTTAGTTATATCCGTAACCAAGGCAGGTTTTCTCCACTCATTTAGAATTCTCTAATTATTACTTTATGCATTATTTTCTAGTTGATTATTCTGAGTCAATCTACTTTGATATCATATGTATATACATCATATAGAATAATTATATTCCATGTTAGAGTTGTACCATTAGGATACACCTAAATAAATAACATCATAAAACCCTAGAATAGAATAAATAGTCAATCATATGACAACTCATGTAGACATTCATTATCTACTTGGATAAGCACATTATTCTGGTATGACAATGGATATAGATTGTTAGTGGTGTTGGTGTTAAACCAAAAATATTTCCTGCAAAGGATAGGCATGGTTAAAAGGACCGGTGGTGGGTTGCTCATGTGCTGCATGGAGAACAAGGGGCTGATGAAACAGGAATGGTGGGCCTATCCAATGCTAAAACCTGAGAATGTCATGGGTCAAAGACACAATTGTTCAACTATATATCTGATCAATATATAAGTTGACCTAGGTTCTGCAGAATCGAATAAAAATAAGTCATTAATGGACCGTACTCCCGGTATATGGAGTTGTGTCTGAAGGGTGATACCTGCATGATTTGTGACATATGCTCAGTGATTTAATTAATAATCTCAACGCGACATGCAGATGTAACAAGGTGGTGTATGGGTGTGATGAGTAAAGAATTGGGTTGTGTAAAGAATTTGATTCTTAAATGTTTTACAAAACTCTTTGAAATAACTGGTAAGCCATTTCAATTGTTGCATTATATCTACTTAAATCTTGCTCTTCTTATTTAGATAACTTGCATATAATTAATAGTCGCTTGCATTGGTGAAGACCTGCTGAGTAGAGATACTCACCCCTGCTAAATTCAATTTTTACAGATTAAGGAACTCGATGACTCGACGTTTTTCTAAGGAATTCCTATCCTCAGGCCAAGCCTGTGGAATGGGTGTATAGATGTAATATGTAATACCTTTTGTATTTTCCCTTCCGCTGTAAAATTGTTACTAGTATCAATAAAGGCTATGTAATGGTGTCATTTCTGTTATACAATTGGAATCCTGGACAATTGTATTTTAGAGAATCTCCGATATTATCATATTGGAAACCGGTTCTCACACCTGGCTAAGCAGTTTTCCGCTTGTTGTGGACTAGCTGTCGAGGATTAGATAAAATACTCTAACAGTTAAACTCGGAAGAAATAATGTGTGTCCAAAGAGTATGATGAAGAGACAGAAGCTTGGGCTTAACACGAACATGCTTAGGTTTCAATTCTGCATGCTCGGGGATGAGTATCCTTGCTTATGGGGGCCCGTATGTGAGACAACCATGAATCCTACGAGGATACGACTACATAATGGGCCCGAGTCGAAGTCCTAAATCGCCTTGAGCACTTTCCATATTTGCAGTCCGAGATTTTCTATCTACGGGATTTCTTGAAACGCAAGTTAGCATTTTTTTACGAATACATCTATAATTATGGTAGGATTCGTAGTTATCATGAGCGCTTTTCTGTTCGTATCCCACCCCCGCAGATGGGAGGGGATCCCATCCAACAATCCAACAAACATACACGTGCAACTGAAGTAGGGTTATTATCTTTTTTTCCAAGAAGTTCGAACAAAGATAAATCTTCATGTCTAGTCCGTTTTCCATCTCGACGAGTTCATATATCTACTACGACAACCATTCAACAAAAGGGGATGTTTGATCCCTCAATCAACAAGTAAGCTTGGCGAAGGATCGATTTCTCCATCGTCAACACAATATGTTGCATTTTATTTATTTTAAAGAAAGAAAATATGTTGCATTTTTAGAAGGATAAAATAGATATTTTTTTGCTTGGGCAAATTAAATACATAGCTAGTGCAATGCCTGTGTAGCAGCATTGCAACATGCACGTATGTGCGTAGCCTGCACCAATAGCAGCTAGCAGGCCTAATATACAAATGGGCATGAAGCGGATGAGCCCAAACCCAACATGTATCCATATACAATATTGATATTTGAATAACAAATAACCGCATTATCCGATGGATACCAATATCCTCCGGATACCTCTCAACTCTTATCCACATCTGTATCCGTTAAAAATCTAGATTATTATCCACCTCTTTATCTGTATATCTACAAATACAAAATTGTTCCAAATCAGTAAAATCAAATACGGATCCGAATCTGGATGAATATAATTCGACCTGTTTTCTAGTCATGAATCCTCAATTGCGCTTGCGCTTCGTGTTTGATAGAGCTGAAAAGTTACGATAAATTATAATATGAAAAGTTAAAGTCTTTTGAAAAGAAACACGAAGAGAGGCTAAAAGAATTTTAAAAATGGTTTTAGTACTTTTTGAGATGAACCACTAAAAACTTCAAAAAAAATAAGTACAAAATGTTATAGCGTATGAATTATAAAAAAATAAATTTTAAACTATAGATTTTAATATGATTTTAAGCCGGAGAGGATAGCGCTCAAATCCTACCGTACCGTAAATTTTCCCCGGGGAAAGAAGATCGAGCGTGGCCGTGGTTCCATCCAAACCCACCGCCGTTCCCAGCAAGCCCCTTCGACGGCCGGCCCCTGTACTTCGAGGAGCAGCCACCGAAGGCCGCCGCGGCGAGCCTCCCCGCCGAAGAGCGGGCCCGTCCACCATCCCACGTGCCCCTGCCGGGGAGCAGCTGCGCCGCCGGCGCTGTGCGTCCGGTCATAGCGGCAGTGCTCGCCCGCCCGCCGCATCCACAGCGGCGCGACGCGAGGGCCCGTCCGTGCGCAGCTCCGCCGTCTGTTTCCCGACGAGGCGGGCAGGCGGCCCACCCGATATACCTGGCCCACCTATCAGAGTGAATCGGGGATAAAGAGGCGAGGCGAGCACGGCACTCACAGCAGGCGCCGTTCTATCTGCAAAATCTCGCCGCCGCCGCCGCCGCGGGTTCCGGTGGTGAGTCGCTGGAGGTTGAGGTTGCGAGAGAGCCTGCCGCAATGGTCCTCGGCAACATGGCCATCCTCATCGGCTCCGGTCCGTTCCCTCCCCCTCCCATCTTCTCTCCGCAATTTCTAGCGTTCTCCCTCCGCTGGGGATCGTGATGCCATCATGCCGTAGATTGGTTTGCTTTGCTGGATGGGTTTCGTTCAGCGCTTCAATCTACCTTGGGCAGTTGTGCTACTCGTGCGTAGTTGCCTTGCCTCCTGATCGCTTAGCTTGACCCCATGATCTGGCTGCCTCTTGCTTCTGCTCATGTTCATGCTCATCTTCTACTGGGAGGCAGCTTTTGCTAATGGAGCTACATCTCTATCATTGTTCTATATGCAGCATCTACTTGTATGAGGCCGTGGTTTCAATCAACTGTGACTGTTTGCGCTTTTGTTGTGCAGGCATTGCTGGTTCCGTTCTTATAGGTAGTGATGGGGTTGCTCCTAGCCTCGGCGACATTTTATCAGGCGCTGCTAAGGTATTTTCAATCTTCATCTGTTGACTATCAGTGGCAATAGAGCACAGTATTTATCGGTATCTACGCAATGAGACAATCTTTACGCTCTTACGCTATGTTTTCTTCCGTTAGTTGGTGAAAACTCATGGAAAGGAAGGCAAAGATGCACTGGCTACTGGCGATTCACATGTTGCTCAGCTGACGTCTCAGGTTTGTACATGTATTGTTTTGTCTACTTGACATGGAGAACTCTTGTGACACAACGCTCATAGAGCTTTTGAATGTTTTAGGTCGACCATCTCAGGGAGGAGATAAAGTTCCTGTCCATGAGACCAGCTACAATTGTCACAAATGCTGCTACATCAGGTCAGTTCTTGCTGACTAGTTTCTATCTCCGACGCACATTTGGGAGTACTGTATTTTAGTTATGACTTGCGAGTGAAATAGAGCTTTTACAAAAAATAAATTTTTTTTTGAGCAACAGGGCAAGAGCTCTGCTATTCCATTAAAGAAGTAAATACAGGAAAAGAAAAAAAAATGGCACAAAGCACCAAACACACCGCAGTGCTACACTGCCAACTAGGCCTAGCCACCTAGAGCCGAACACGCCACCAACTCAGCGTTATTGCGCCGATATTGGAACTGGTCACCATCGGTCCCATCTAGCCGCTCTGCACTTCCCGTCACTCGACTCTCTCAAGTCGCACCTTTTGACCTCACACGCCATCTTCGTCGTTGAACCAACATCTCACGTGCTGCCTCTACCTCTGCCATTTTGGAACCGGTCTTCTCTGCGACGAAAAACAAATTTCACTTGTGCACAAATTTTGTATTAGATTAGATGACTGTTACATTTGACCAGACCTGGCCAAATGGGCCAGATTTTTTTGGGCCAAACCGGGCAGCCCAGAACTATTCATCGGGTTGGCACTGCCCGGTTCGGCCTGGTGAACCAAACCTGGGCCTGACCTTAGGCCCATCGGGCCGGCCTGGTTCAGTTCACATAGTGATGGCCCGGTTCGGTACTATGTGAACCGGCCCGGCCTGGTTCGACCCGTTTCGGCCCGCTTTTTATTTTTTGAATTTCAAAGTCCCGTCCTTCAATGCTTATCAAATATTTTTTCTATATATTGCAATTTTTTTCAATCTCTTTTACGAATTTTCGTTGTTATTTTTGGAATCCTCGTTTTTTCCTGATTTTATGGACATATAATATGCGAACCGGGCCAATCGGGCCAAATGGGCCAAACCAGAACTGGGCCGGCCAGGTTCGCCTGGTTCAATAAGTGAACCGAACCTGAGCTCAGACCCCGGTCTGCATAGTAACCGTGCCAAAACCGAACAGGGCCGGCACGGTTCGGCCCATTGGCCAGCACTACATTTGACAGTGGGCAACCTGCCTTTTGCAAACTATTCATGTGCATTTAGATCCCTAGATTTTTCTATTACCTTTTGATGTTTCATATTCAAGGTGTTTTCTTGTCTTGATTCTGAATTAAATCAGTTAGATGTGTTCTGATACTTACATGTTCCACAGAGCTACAATTGTAAACCATATTCTTATATCCTGTATTTTGCAATTCTGGTCTGATGTCCACTTCTTTCTATCTCTTTCTTTTATTTTGAAGTTGTCTTGTGTACCAAATAGCAGCATGGTGATTGTTCATGTCTTCCTTGCTATCCTTTACTTCATTTATTTAGTATTCAGTTCACATCCCACAGGAGAGACTGCAAATCCCCCCTGCCCCTTTGCTTGGAAGCTATTCTACTATAGTTTCATGGTGTTCCTTATTATTATTTTTTTGGTGTTCATGCAAAAAACAGTTCAATGAATATCATTATGTTGTTGTTGCCCCTGGTAGAATTTTTGGACTTGTGATTGTGACATGTTTCATGTTTGTTGCAAATGTCTATGTTGGAACTGATACAATTTTTTTTTTTATCACGCCTTTAAAATACATGATTACATAATTTTCATTCCTCTCTAGTGTATACAATTCTGAGCAAAGTACTTGAATAGTTATTCATATTATGGTCTTCTTTTGTAGGACCTGGTTCATTTACTATAGCAGCAGTCGTTGTTGCTGGGGTGATTGGCTATGCATACATAAAGTGGAAGGTAAATTTCTTATTTCTTTTTATTTGATGAGAGAGCAGATATCACAGAGGATAATATATGCCATCTTTGATTATTATAGTTGCAGCTAATGTTTATTATTCCTTTATAGTGGCATGGCCATAATTGCAAATTGTGACATCCTATCTACTTACCTTTTCATGTTTACCACAATAGCTAGTACCTAAAGATTGCGCATCAATTTACAGGGTTTGAAACTTTCTGATATGATGTTTGTGACAAAGCGTGGCTTGTCCGATGCTTGCAATGTAGTTGGCAGCCAATTGGATCAAGTTTCAGATAGTGTTAATGTGAGTTTTTCCCTATCTCTGTTTTTACTAACACATCACGTGAACTACTGAACTGTGTGTCTGTGTTGTGCTCCCAACTAGACATGTTCCAACCAAAACATACATATCAATTTCTGTTTTTCACTGTTCAGGTTACAAGGAGACATTTAGCTGGAAGGATTGATCGTGTGGATATAAGTTTAGATGAAACTCATGAGATTATTGAAGGCACAAGGGATGAGGTTGGAACATTGCTGCAACATACCATCTTTCTTTTTCTGGTTTTGATGCATTTTGAAGTGAGAAGATCATACGAAATCAATCGACTTTTAGGTTGCAGTCATCCATGGGGATCTAAGTGCTTTCCAGGAGGATTTACAGTCAGTTAATCTTGTGGTTCAAAGTCTGGTAGGTGCGTTGTTTATTGGAGATTAGTATCATGCACCAATGCAGAATGCACTCATATGCCTTCCCTGTGTCTTGCAGGAGTCAAAGCTTGGGAGCCTTGAATGCACTCAGGTAAGTAGAAGTCCATATTACCACTACTTCTTTTGCCCCTGACAAATTCTGCATGTTCTTAATGCTATCTACTTGAATCCTATTAGGATCGTACGGTGAATGGAATACGTGAGTTGGTTGAGTTCAGCCAACAAATTGGACATGGCCAGAATGCTAATATTCATGAGGCAAGTCGGCATTAGCCTACGTGATCCCTTAATAGCATGTTGCTTATATGATTTTTAAGAGTTCTTCCTTTACTATTGCCCTCCTAGATACTTTCTTTGAAAAGCTATTTCGGATTTCAGGCCACGTCATCCATCCCAAAAGCTATTGGATCTTCTTCAGAGCAAATTGTGAGGAGGGTAAAGACTCGCACCTTTTTCAGCTTTGCTGTATTTTGAGCTATGAATGCTCATTTGTTGACTTTTTTTTTGTTTCACTACAGGCTCTGCCACCAGCACCTCTACATCTGCAAACAGTATCACCTGTAGCTGTATCATCGCCTAGGATAAAGGCATCCCAGGTCTGGTGTTGGTTTGAATTTGGCGCTGCACTTTACATGTCTAATTGTATCTCTGTGTTGTCGACTGCTTTCCATGATGATTTTAATTAGATGTGCTTGATATTTGTAGGCAAAGCAGAGTTTACTCAGCCGAACATCTTCTACAAGGGAAGCTTCACCTGAGGCATCAAATGGAGCCTTGTACTCAACTGAAGCAAGCTCAAGCCAATTTAGTGGGCTGAGGCTATTGAGTGGACTTAGCATTTTAAGGAGTTCTGCCAGTTGATGAGGTGGCACTGCCAGGAGCTTTCCAATTTTTTGCTTGTAGTTAGGCTATACTAGAAAAGATCATAGCAATGACAAAATACGAATGCTTTTTTCCTGGAAGAGGCCAGATTTTGTAGAAACAAATATCGTTATCTATCATCCCTGATGTCAAGATTTTGAGTTGTCTGACAATGTAGATTTACTTTATATATGTGAGTGAGCAGGACATATAGCATGCCTGAGTCATGGCTGGATGATGTCTAAGAAATCATGGAAAACATAGTGCTTCATTTCTTTCTGCAGGAAACAGAGCTTATGAAGCTGTTTCTTAAAAGGGAATTGATACCAAATAAGAAAGCAATGTGGGCAGTCTGCTTATATGGGCCACTGGCCATGGGCAAGAAGATGCTGTCAAGCTTTTGCTTCAACACAATGCTAAGGTAGTGCCTGCTCTATATATTCTCTTTCATCTGACGCACCTTTCCTCCCATCAATTAATTAATCCGAGTTTCAGTCATTTAGTGCCCTACTCTTGACTATGTGGTGATTTCAACATCAACGAGCAGCTATTTTTAAGTATGCAATGATGATTATATTGTTGAGCTGCTATTTGGTCCTAGTAGTCCCTTTCATCTTCTTTAACTAAGATTGGACTACCCTTTGTTCTTGGTTTGTAACTATGGCAGCAAACACCTGTATTATTTTTCTGAGTCGCCGTATTACATATGAAATTGAAGTTTGCTAGGTGAACTTTCCTTAACTTTTGTGATGAAGCAAGTTCTTCCAAACCTTGTTGCAGCCAAATACCGAAACTGATGATGGTATCACGCCGCTTTTGTCTGCTGTGGCAGCCAGTTCCCCCCATGCTTGAAGGTTCTAATCCAGCATTTCTTTAAATTTATTTGGATGCTGATGCATCAGCATTTTCTTCACTTTGCTGTCATGACTCAATTTTATTACTTGATAGTGGATACCCTGTTTCCATGTTAAACAACTTTACTCGTGATCTGGGAAATCAAACGAGCATGCACATAATATTTCTGGTGTGCCTACTTATTAGTCTCGTATAGGTTACTGTGGTGCAGTTATTAATGTTTCTTTCCACCTATTTGGCTATTTGATCAAAATATCTAACACAGCTTGTATCATCTATGTTTTCTCCCTGAAGGCAGGTGCAAACTCAAATACCATTGCTGGTGGAGCAATCTACATGTTTGTGCAGAGTGGAAATGTAGAAGCCTGCCTTAAGCTGGAGGTGACCCTAATACGGCAATAATACCTGTGATGTAGGTTGCTGTCATGTTCATATACACTGGCCTGGCAGTGTTTTCAATGCCAGTTTCACGCCATGCGTTTTGATCGAAAATGATCCATGATATGCATCCGATCTTTTGGTGTATCAATTCTCACCTCACCGCGTCTGACACCACCACCTGGCGTTGCTCGCTGGTGCAGTCGTGTTCTTACTCTGTCATTGTAATGAGTGTGTAATCCTGCAAGTCTGTACATCTGTGCTCCTGCATTTGTTTAGCTGGATAGGGGGGCCCGACTACCCAAGCTTAAATTAACCGATTATGTTGGCACTGATAAAATTGATCACGTTTACCCCCACCATTTCCGAAGATTAAGGCGGCGCGTTTAGAACAGCACGCGTTGCTGGGCCGGAAGCCTGTAGCAAGACGTGCATGTCACCCAGCAACTCCGCCTGCTCAGCCCAATCAAAAGACGCCGCGCCACGCACGAAGCCGGAGCGGCCTACTAGTCCGCCGACTTCTCCGATCTCCCTCGTGGTGTGGGGTGGAGCCGTAGATTTTTTTTTTTTTGGTTTTAAATATATTTTCTTTTAAAGAATTTCACAAAAATACAGTCGATTTGAATTATCACATAAGTAGACTCCTGTCGCCCGGGGACCCATTTATTCCTTGTCACCCTGTCGGGTGATTGGATGACGTGGTGGTCGCTATTTGGCTCACGGCTTATGGGTAGCGGTAGTTTTTTTTTTTGACACACCTCTGTAGTTCGGCTCGGTGCTTGATGTATGACTTTTCGTCATTTGATCCAAACCATTACAAATTCTTCGATCAAAAGGATCTCCTCTTTTAAAGAAATAGAAATGTTACCTTGTCAATTTCTGTCAATATTCTCTCTTTTTAGACTCAACCGTGAAGGATCCATCCAAACCAATTAGCAAGCTTCCATTTTCTAGGGTACCTTTCAAGTGTATCAATAAATACTTTGTTAGTAAAGAATCAAATGCACTTTCAAGTGTACCAATAAATACTTTGTTAGTAAGGAATGAAATGCTAGAGAATTCATTCCTAATAGATACTCGAACGAAAAAATTTGATATCATAGTCTTTGCTACTCCTCTCATTCGATCCTTATCAAAAGCTCAATTTTGTATTGGATCCAGACATCCTATTAGTAAACCAATTTGGATTGATTTATCAGATTGGGATATTCTTGTCGATTTGGTCGGATATGTAAAAAATCTTTTTCATTATCACAGTGGCTCTTTGTCTTTTTAAAGTCGTTTCTCAAAGGCTTATCACTTATCAAAAATGTCTGGTCCAACGAGAAGCCCTTGCAACCCACCGTTTTAGCTCAGCTATTCTTTCATATAAACCGTCCAACTTTATATTTGGCCTGAGTCATCTCATGAGTAAAAAAAAAAAAAAGTTTCCTCTTTGGTCAGACCACTGCCATTTGCGGATCATGCCCCGGGTTCTTGGCAGGGCGTGGATCACGCACCGGAGCGGGCAGACACAACGAAACCCACGGAGCCCCCGCCGTAGGCACGTCGAAGCGTGTCCGCTCGATCGCGGTTGCGTGACGGTGAGCTAGCCTACACGCCGCGCCGGGCTCACGCAAACGTTTTTCTCGGTGCGTCTCGCGCTAGCTGCAACTTGCACCGTTTCTTCTTCGTCTGCGTCCAGTGCTGCCGTGCGGCTTGTCATGCTCATGAAAGCTAGGCATTAGGCATATATATAGTATGGACGGCTCGAGATCGATCTCAGGCATGATTTTAGGAGAATGACATGACGGCATTATATATGGAGCTGTATTTCATTTGGTATAACTCTAGCTCCAGGATTCTTGTTCAGTTGGACTGTTGGAGCTGGTTCGAACGAATTAACTTCTAGAGCACGTATAAAAGAGCGGAACCTAGCTAGAGTGGCACAAAATGTAAAATGTACCGTAGGTGTTAAGGATTGCATCTTGGCAGGAGTTAAACGGGAGAGACGTCTCTCGGGGATTCTATAGAATCTGATTCCAACAGAATCTTGAACTCTGTCCAACGGTCGCTAAGTTTAAGCATAATTTAGGCAGCTATTACGATCATATACGGGATGCTCCTATTGCATGTCCTGGCTCTATCAGTTACCTATTCCCAAGTGTTTGTGGCCAAGAAATCTATATATCCTCGAACCTATCTCTCTCTGCGCTCTCGACCCTAAAAAAGAAGAAGAAGAAATCAAGAATAATTAAGCACAATGTGGCCGTTCCTTTTGGGAGTTTGTCGACATCGGCGAGCACTAGCCTATGACGAGTATTCGGTTAAAACCGATCCGTGTCAGTGCCGTGTCCGCTGTCCCTTCTCGAGCGGATGGAGAGCACTTGCATGACATGATGATTAGCCCAAGTAGCTAGCTAGAAGGCGATGTGGACGCCCGCTCGGAGAAACGCTCGCCGGAATTCGCCGAGCTTTTGTACGTGGATGTAGTGGCTCACGTCGTTTCGGCACTGCACGCCGAGGAAAAACGAGAGAGCATGCACGCACGAGCAAGCCACGAAAGAGAAGAGAGAGGAATTGGCTACGCAGAGGGAAAGCACTCGCCGAATGGTGCAGTGCCCAGTGGGTGCTCGCGATGGGGTGAAAAGAGACCACATGAAAGCTGTGTGGCCACTAGCGAAAGCGAGGCGCTTTTTCGATGGAGGCGGTCGTGTGGCGATCGACGCGTTTTTTTTTCCGGATTTGGTGGGTCCGCTTTACTGCTGGTTGTCTATGGATTTATTTATGTGGAACTACTCTCTATTGTTTCCGGATCAAAGACTATCATATGAGGATTTGTCACTTCGGATATCGCATAAATGTCTTCCTCCTTCAATTTTTCAAATCAATTCCTTAGGGTACAGGTTGTGAAAAAAAGTTTATGTGATCAGATAAATAAAGTCTTTTAGCCAGCTTCCACAACAACAGGTATGATGGTGTGGAGGCGCAAGGCATGGTTGAGACCAACCTATGCCATGGCAGATAAATAGGACTACTCATTTTATTAGATGCCCCCCTATATATCTATATGGGATAGGTCAGAGTTGGGTCTTGCCTCCACCTGTCCTATCCTATGTGTCCCGCCTCCCCCTGCCCCAGCCTGTCCCTACCCGCCGCCCAGGAGAGGAGAAGCGTGCTAGGCCCCATGCAGAACTGCAGATGGTAGACTGCAGATGGTAGACGCAAGAGAAGGGGCAGCGACACCGGTTGGTGGCCACTAGGAGCACGGTATGGGAAGGGGATCGAGACCGAGACACCGCATGCTAGGCTAATGAACTGGTGGCAACACGGCTCTAAGGAGCGGTGACCAACAAGAAGAGGTGAGGAGGGGTGTACGGGGATGGCAGCCTGGAGGGGGTAGCGGCTACTGATGGCATGACGAACGGGTGTAAGGGAGAGAGGTGGCAGCTAAGGGGAGTGAGAAAGGGAGGGTAAGTCAATGAGCCCATGAGGGATTAGGCTAGGGTTAGAGATGGGTAGGGACATACATTCTATTGTGCTAGTGTAATATGCTATTCCTAAGTCGGTTCAAATCAGGTAAGGTGAGCGTCAATTTGAACCTGACCCAATTAAACTGGTGGCCCGACCCAGTTTCTTTTTTAGATGATGGAAAAGGCATTACGATCTCTACGTGTGAAATGTACACGGCAATACAAGTCAAAAGCAACATACGAAATGCTGTATGATGAATAGAAAATTACATGCCAAAGGAATACTAAATATTGAAGTCCGAATATCCTATTATTAAATCTTCAGTCATGTTTGAAGAAGAAAGACATGGCAACGAGCCAGCGACATCGAATGAACCACATGTCTGAACAATCTCCTCCTATCATCATCCTTTTGCAGCAATTTCCAATGTCATAGCTAGTAGTCTCTTGAAGATGCCTCGACCTACTTTCTATCCACTAGTTTAAGAGAAAAACGACCCGATCCGTATCCAAATCTCTAGCCAACTCCTAAGGGTATGTACAATAGTATAGACGGCTGTTCTCTATAACAAGTTGACATGTTATTTATAAACAACGTTATAGATAACTCATACAACGGTATAGACAGCTTATTTATGAGTAGACAGCTTTTTCCTACACACAACCTATCTTGGTTTTCTATGTTAGAGTCGACTCTAAATTAAGAGACGGCTCAACCCTCTATGCATCCTCTCTCTCATCCACATCATTTTTGTTTTACATGGCAAGTTTAGAGACAGCTGACATAGACCATTTTACAGGCTCTAATCTTTGTCTTCTGATGTGACCTTGAGTTCTGCCTATTGCTCCAGTTTCCTTCCCAACACACAGCCTCAAAAATTGGTACGCGTTTGTTTTCTACACATAGGCCCATCTGGTTTTAGGCCAGGCATTTGCCTCTCGCGGCGGTGTACGACAGTGCGAGCGAGTGAGACGTCGTCTTCGGCGGTTTTGGGCGCGGGAAAAAGGCAAAGGTCGAGGAGGAGAGGCGTCCGTGCGCGCGGGCGATCGGCGCCGACGGCACGGCACGGCACGACACGCGCCGCCCCCGTGGCTCTGGCCAGAAGCACGGGGGTCTGAACTTGGTGCGTCTCGTCGGTCTCAAAGACTGGATGTCACACGTCCGGACGTGTTCTAGAGACACGTACCGTGCCTGCGTCTTGTGCCCACACGAACTCTCTTCTTCTTCGCGTACGTACTGTGGCAGAGACAATCGCGAAAAATCTCTCTCTCTCTCTCCAACGAGATGGAAAACGCACGGGATCGAGAACACGTGATGAGGTCGATGAAACGACTCGCTCAGGTCGTACGCGTGGATTTTTTTAATGAAAAATGGACCGACCCAATTTGATCCTTAAACTCTAAATTAATCGGGATAGGTAGGTCTAGAACTATCAAAGTCATACTAGTTTGGTCACTTGACTGGGCAAGGACCGATTTAGGATGATTTTTGCTGACATGTTATTGCACATGATTGGTTTGGGTGACGTGGATTTACACGTGGTTGCACACATGGATCCCTCTCTCTATCTCTGATTCTTTCCCTCTGAGAGGACGGCAGGGTCACCGGTCTTTTGGTAGCGCATGGTGCAGCGAGAACACCCTAAACGAGGAGTAGAAGGCAGCACAACTCTAGGTTGGGGCATGGGAGGAGGAGGAGGAGGCATAGGTAGTGTAGATCCATGTCACCGATGTGGGAGGAAGAGAAGGAGGCCTAGGTGGCGTAGATCCATGTCACCGATGCGGGATGAGAAGGGGGGTGCTAGATTAGGGGAGGAGGAGGCCGATCGAGGCGGAGCGGATCTAGGTCATCGACGTGGGAGAAAAAGGAAGTGGGGATGGCATGGATCCGAGGAAGAGGAGGCAAAGACAACACAGATCTAGGACGACGCTTGGCGGTGAGGACGGCGAAGCTAAGGCCGGTGAGTTGGAGTAGATCGAGAAAGAGATGCGATACCAACGTTGTTGCAGCAGCGCGTCGGCCACGTCGGTGATGACAACAAACGAAGTAGCGAACTCGAGTGTAGAGGTTGGAGACAAGTGGTGCTCCTAGGATGACTTGGCCAATAGGCAGCCCTATAGAGAGAGAACCAAAGATAGGGAGAGAGGAAGAATGGAAAGGGAGGTGATGTGGCAAGCTGGTTCACGCGGGCCATGGCACTAGGCGGCACATTTCCTTTATCCCTTTCTCAGGCATTCGTGCCCTTCTTCCTGTCTTTACGTGAGGGTGGTGCCGGTGTATTCTCCAAATAGAGATGATAGAGAGAGAATGAAAGTAAGAAAGAGATTGAGATAAAGAGGGGAAGATAGAGAGAGAGAGTGGAGAGAGCACATGTGGCTACCGCATCTCACATATCCGCCACATAACAAAAACCGCTCATGTACTTGACGCCATGTCACTCCAATACCTGTAAAAGGACTATTTTAGCTCGGTTTGAAGAATTAAGGGACTGAGTTCACCCGGTTTCATAGTTTTGGGACTAAAATGGGTAAGAGGACCATTTTAGCCTAGTTTGAAGAATTAAGGGACCGAGTTCACTCGGTTTTAGAGTTTATGGACTAAAATGAGTCAAAAGGACAGTTCAAAAACAAAATGGTACTTTTTTCTTTTTTTTATTCCAGGGACCAAAATAGGTCAAGACATAGTTTATGGATCACTTTTTTTCGAGTCACTGTGCTGAATAGCATGGAAGGGGAGAATTTCGTGTGATCCCACAGGATTGTAAGCCATGTGCGTTGAGCAATTTAAATTTTAAAAGGTGATTTTTTTTTTCCTTTTTGAAATTTATTGTTATTTTAGGTGGCCTCTAATTTGTGACAGATGGGACTTATGCATAGAACGGAAGACATATGAGCAACAGTTGCCTACTGGTTCGACGGGTACGTTTTGTTTTAGTTTAGAGCAATTTTAATGTGCACAATGATTTATGCATGCTAGCGTATCTTAGATATAACCGTTCATTTAGACGGTTATCCACATGATTATACTATATGTATGTAGCATGAAAAAACTAAAAGTTTAGGCTGTTAGATTAAAGGAAATAATAGTTCCTATTCATTTCGGTGCAAGTAAAAGTGCTCTTGGTTTAAAGGACTAGGCAGTGAAAGGACCATTCAAACCTATCCTAGTTATTTGGTTATTAATGAAATGAGTTGGTTTATGAACCAAGGCTAATATAAATGAGGGATGATGTTATTTCATCAAATTTCACGGGATTAGACGATGATGGACCAACTCATCTTAAAGTGAGCTCTCTAATAAAACCCTATTAATTTAAGAACCAGCCATTTTAACTAATGATGATGATAGTCTGTTTGGCAACACGTACTATTCTTATGGTTAAGGTAAAACTATAGTTTCTAAAATTACAATGGTTTAGAAAATTAACTTTAAGATGTTTCATACAAAACATAGATTTAGTTTCGTAACACTGTTTTGGTTGATACCATGTTTTTTTGAGTTTTTGCAACTCGACTCCACACCAATTTTTTCCAGCTTCGACAAGTGGTTAGTTGGTGATTTCACTTCTCCTTTGTCTTTGATCAAAGTTTTGCTTCACAAGACCACACATACAAACATGTTTAGTTGAAAGAAAACCTGAGTTCAAGATAAGGTTAATTGAATCCTTTTTTTTTTTCATTCAAACGACATTTCATTCATATTAAAACTTGGAGATCACACACAACAATTTTACAAGGAGGATCTTGAAACAAGAAAATACAACTTTGCACCTTCCTAGATCCTTCTGTAAAGATGCATACTGTGCTCGTCCCTAGAACGAAGCCCGCCGCTGAAAGAGAGACCAAGATGGCCAGCTGCGCCACCAAACCAAGCTCCTCTAGTCTAGACCCACACAGGGTTTGAAGACAATGGGGTGCCACTGATGCCATGCGCCGTAGCAACGCCACAGCTGTTGTCCCCAAACTATGGATATGGGGCACCCCAACCATGGCATGGTGAAGAGATGCCATGTCGACAGCACCACCACCGAGGAAGCCATCGCCGGTAGCTTGGAGAACCACCTTGCTGCCACCATCGGAAGAGACGCCACAGAGACAGGAACAGTAGCGGGCTCCGACCCCTACCTTGCACAGATTCCACCACCGAGGGAGGATAGTCGATGCAAAAAAGCCTGCACTGAGGACTCACTCGGTAAGGAAAACCACCTCTAGAGCAGCCGTTGCCATCCACCGAAGCTGAGGGTGAGATTGTTGTCGCACCTCTTTGGTCCATGACCAATTGCCGCCGACGAGCCAGCCCCACCATAGCCAACTGGTAAGGAAGACACGTCTCACGATGCATCACTGAAGAAGACAGATTGCACGACCATTGCTACTAGCTATTTGCACCACCTCCTTGATCTTCGGCCGGTCTCCCCTCCGCTCTGACGCCAGGATGGATGCTAGAGGCGAGGGACCGGCTAGATCCGGGGAGAAAAAGCCAGTTGCCTCTCTTCGCCTCATGCTCTACTGTAACAGGTCGGGGAGGAGGGATTCGGTTTAATTGAGACCTACTGAGACCACCATTTTACATACACACATTAGCAAACTCTATATATTAGAAAATAGTTTTCTCTTTGTTACCGACCAGGACGTAACATGTGATGATGCCAAATTGAGCACCAGTAATCTGTAGTCAAAAAAGTGCAAAGCACGGCCTTTGGTGATGGAAAAGGCAAGTACTTCTAGAAGAGGAGTTCAACTGGAGCTTTCCGTTAGCTAGCTAAGCCGGACATGTAATACTTTTATACGTTGCTTTCATTCCAGCAGCGAGTCCTTTTTTTAGCCGCAATAATCCCGAGCAAGTTAAAAGTCATCCTTTATTTTACCCACTCAATTTTTGTGCCGATGATGTTTATTCTTCTTTATTCTTTTTTTTTCGCATTATTGTGCCAACCGTTCGTGCAATTTGTGTGTGGAAAGTGTAAATATGTCTTTATACTTAAATGACAACCACTTGTTAAGGCATGAAACAATTGTACATTTCACCACGTTATATGAAAAATTTGTTTGGAACACGTGGAATCCAACAGTAATTTCTCAGAAAATAAAAAAGCAGGGGCCTTTAATACTTTATCCTCCTGTAGGTATATTTGTTTTTTATATACTCAAAAAACTGGAGGTTTCGGACACCGACACGGTAACTAAAATACAACTTTGACCACTAATTACTATCACAGTTTATAGATATGATCCATTAAAAACTATTATATTATGAAAGTGCTATCCGAGACGGATTTGTATGTATGATTTCTATATGTTCAATCTAAATAATCTAAAAGATATTTATAGATAAAATTTTAAAATTCTGACTTGTATGTATTTTAAACGTCGTGTATCTCAAAACTAGAGGGAGGATTTGAGATCTCCAGCAACACATGATTGTACTGTGTGGATAAGTAGTACGTGAGGATGAAATATAAAATTTTGTATTGTTTTCGAGTTAAATGTTTCGGTTTATAAAAAAAAAATCCAGCTTTTGAAGCCGTTTGGATAGCCGTAGCCGAACCAAACAAGTTTCACTATGCTACAACCAGATCGCAGCTCGGCAGCTAGCTGGCTCGAGCCGTGCGTACGTACGGGACAACGCGGCGGTCAAAACGGTCGCAGCCAGAGGAAGGGAGCGAGCGGCGCGCGTCGGGCGCGGTGGCGTGTCAGCAGCGCGCGCGTGGGCTGGGCATACGGCCGCGTGACCTGCGCCTGCATGGCCGACATGGCGGCGCCGGATGCGGGCCCACCTTCTTTTTAAAATTCGTGTTTTTTAAGTTTCGGAATATTGAGAACGCCGAGGGTATTTTCCGCGATGAGATCCCCCGTCCCACTCGTGTAGCTAGCTGAAACTTCGATGTGAAACCCCAGCGTTCAATGCAACTAGCCAGTGATCTGGCGGCTAGCAGCGTACGTCCTGCAAATGATGTTTTAAGCGGAGGTTTTGAACACACGAATTTTTTTTTAAAATACTTTCTCCACGTCACAAAAACTTGATCTTTTAGGTATTGACACTATCTTCGAGATGCCACTTTATCCACTAGTTACTATTATAATATATATTTATAAAGTCCATTAAATTTATGATATTATGAAAGAGCTTTTCGAAACAGTTCATGTGTATGGTTTTCAAGTGTCCAATATAAATAGTATTAAAAAAATTTTGTAGATAAAGTTTTAAAACTTAACTTGCATACCTTACTACTTAAAAGTGATTTATGGTGAGTGATATTGAATGGTGGTCTATTTTTAACTGGACCATTTTATTCTTGTCTACTTTAACCAAGTACCCACATATGCCATACCTTAGCCTCTACCATGTGGCTCAATTGAAATCAAATTTCGAACCCACCGAACCACACCAAACTAGCCCCAACGGGCTAGCCCTATCCTCCACACACCACACAGACGTGCAAATCTTATAGATGTTGACTTGTGTTCAATCTTTTTTTATTTGAATGATATGAGGTAGTTTCATCTATTTTAAATCCGTAGCAATGCACGGGCACCCAACTAGTATCTCAACCGTCAGTTTTTGTGATATGGAGGAAGCACGAGGAGAAGAATCTCACCATATATCTAGATAGGCTCATAGGGGTGTTTCTCCTATTTTTTTCCCTTCAACAGTGGAATCAATTATTAGCTATAAGAAATATTTTTATCATCTATAAATAGTAAATAGACAATCTCTCAATCAGACTATCTATAAATACTTTCTAAAACTAATATGGCCCCCATATTTACTGGATTGCATGCATCTTCAAATCCGTTACAGGCTTACTCTAGTTTGTAGCTTGTCTTTACCTCTCACTTTCCTTTCTTTTCTCGAATAGGCAAAATGCTGATATGTATTTTTTTTAGCTAGCGGACTTGACATTATTAGAGATGTCCTCACTGTGCAGGGTGCTTTTCACATAGCTCACTAACATCTACCACCTCCGCTTCTTCCATGCAGCAACTCAGAGAGAACAAGTACATTCCTATGTTTACTAGTAGCATGTAATGCCACCATGGCATCGCATATGTTCATTCAATTAGTAGTACATTTTGTATGTCTCGTGCCCTCGTAACATCAACTGTTCACATTTATTCGGCGGTCTTATGATCTAGTGATGGGGGTGCTTATAGCAGCCCTAATTTTTTTTATCTATGTCATTTAAGAATTTACCGCTCTTAAATATTAACAATTATTACGAAAAGTGAAAAATAAATGTCAATCTTTACCGTGGCAAATCCTGAATTATTCTTTTTATCTCATTGCAAACAAAACAACCTTTGATGTTGCACTATGGACTTCTATAATTGTTTATTCTAAACGTGCATGATTCAAGCAAAAGGCCAACATAAACTCTTGTGATAAAAGGAAAGAGACCTCGGATGCTGTCAGCATCAGCATCGTGAAACTCACAAGTAGATGAAGAAATTTTCTCCAAGGGAGAGAGACGAGAAAAAAAAAAGGTAAAAACACTAACAAAGAGGAGTAACCGTCAGCAGTGCCCACCTCCAAACCGGCCATGTCCATAAACAAAGTACTTTATGTGTGTCGGCCAATTATAGTTTAGGTTAATTAGTTGACCTTTTGTGCTTACTAGGATACATGGACAACTGAATGCTTGTACATGACAGTTGACACCGATCACAGTAGTGTAGTGTAGCTACTTATCTTTTCTCAAGGAAATATAGTTATTTAGCTCTTGTTTCAACTTAGCAAGACTACTTAGACCCGTTTAAGAGGGAAGAATTTTCTTGATTCCCACATAATATAAGTTTCTTGGCTTGCTTTAGACTTATAGGTTAAACATAGCTAAATAGAAAAGCTGCACTCTTTTCATGACTTTTTTAATCTATTTTTTTTTATCATGAAACAACATCTAGAAGCTCTTAAAAATAACATGAATGAAGGAGGCCAACTTCAAGAAGCAGAATAAAGAACTTTTAAAATTCAGCTTATTATTTAGCTCAGCTATCTTATTTATTCAGCTCAGCCACTCCGAACATACTCTTAGCACTCCAAACAGTGCTTTGGAACACGGTGAAATTTGCAGGCCACGCGGCAAATATAAATTTAGTTGCAAATTTTGGGCACGGCTAGGAGCGTATGTAACTCCGTTTAACAGAGCATGTAATGTACTGAGATTTGCAGCCGGCAGATGTACAGATGGCAAAGCTTGCATACTACCTGAAGCTGTGTGAGAAGCTTCTGTGTCCTTTGCTGATTAAGGCTCCGTTATTTTCAGCGGACCGCCGGCGGTCCGCTACAGTAAAAAAATTTTATATTATTTTTTTTTGTCTATTTAAATATTTTTTTAAAAACTTATAAATTTGCTACAATAAAACCGCCAACCATCAACCGACAAAAACCGCCGAAAGAAACAGACCCTAAGCTTGACGAAAGCATATACCGTCGGGAGTGCTCCACTTACATTAAGAAAATCGTGTACTTTGGTCTCTTCCCCGTGCTTACATCCCTCTTTACCTAATAGAGTTATTCATAAAGACGATTACAATGCTGTTAATTTTGTCCCAGAACAACCGCCTTTGCTACTAGCTAGCATCAACGAAAGTAGTATCTATGGTTTGGAGGTAGATCTTTCCAATATTTGGAGATCCACCCTATACTACGAGGTCAAAAAACTAAAAAGAATTGATCCATTTTCTGTTCTCGTTTTGAACCTTTTCAACCACACGTCATATCAAGATAGCAGCGGTAAAAGTACAATCAACTTTTAAATGGAGCAGTTAACATGGTGGTTAAGCGTAAGATGGAAAATAAGCACTGTCTTCGAGTAGAAAAAAAAAAAAGTAGTTTATGCATATAAATCTAGAAATCAATCCATACATCAAGATCTTATGCACATAGGATCTCAACCAAGAATCACCCCTTAAAACTGATTCAAATATCGTAATTGTTTCAAACACCACTCACGAAAGTCATGTAATTTAGAATTAACTAATATTATTTGGTTAATTAGATATATGCCACTGCAAAGTAGCTAGTTTGAAAGAATACCATTATAAAGTGCTAAGAGCATCTCCAGCAGAGCCCCTATTCAAACCCCTAAACCAAAAAATAAGGTTATGGTCAAAAAATGCATTCCAGCAGGGCCACTACTCAAACCCTTAAAATAAGGAGGCCCCCAAATCTCCCCCTCCAGCCCCAATTCCCAGAGGTCTTGAGGAGGCCCCTACTTTTCTGTTGGGGGTGTTTTCTCTCCATGTGACTCCTGCCTCATTGTCGCCGCCTTGCCGTCTCTCGTCTCGCCTCGCCTCCTCCTCTTCCCCGCCGTTGCCCGGCCGCCTCCTCGTCATGTTGCTCCTCGCTTAGCCTCGATCTAGGCCGTCACCGTCATTGGCCGTCGCCGTCGCCCGCCGTCGTCTCCTCTCTCTACTGGCGCCGTCTTCTCATTTCATGCCGACGCCGCTGTTGCCCATCGCTCGTTGCCTCGCCAGTCCGACATTGCCATTACTGCCATTGCCGCTCGTCGCCTCGCCAGATCCGACATTGCCGTCGCATCGCTCATCGCCTCGCTCGCCGCTCGTCGCCGCTCCCCCTCTGTCTCGCTTGTGAAGAGATGAGGGAGGAGAAAAGGGGAAAAGAAGAAAGAAAATAAAAGGATATTGAAAAGAAAAACAAAGAGTCATTGACAAGCCGGTCCCACATGTCATAAGCAAATAGGGGCTGAGATTTAAGGGCTAACTGCTGGAGTTGAAGACAAAATCAGAGGCCCCAAAAATAGAGACAGTCCCCAAATCAAAAGTAGGGATCCTGTTTTAAGGACTATTGCTTGAGATGCTTCTCTTCTTCATCCCGTTCCCTTCTTCTTCCTCCAACAGGTAAATCAATCAAAAATTTGATGAAGGTGGACTTTGGTCCAGAAAAAAAATATAATGGCACACTTTCATTCAGCAGGTTTAACATTCTATAATGATTTTTTTCAAGCTCGTCACTTTGCGGTGGCACTATGGGTAAATTTTTTTTATGACAATGCTTGGTCGGATAGTCCTAGTCGTCTCTTCCTTAAAGCATCTCCAGCAGGAGCTACAAAACACTGTTTATTTGACTTTTTAGGAACAGAGAATCTATCGGGGAAACAAATCTTTTAGAGAATGTAATATAAAGTGGGAAGGAATTTTAAATAATGGAAGAAATCTTTTAGAAGTTGGGGAAATGGTGGGGAAGAATAGAGCTCTTGTTGAAAATGTTCTTGCTATTGCAATCAGTTCAATATTGCCATATATGCCATTGTTGGCCGTTTTCCATCAATCAAACCGTTAAAAGGCTGAGAGAAGACCATTTTGCCCCCTTGCTTTTACAATCTTCTCTATGACAAGAGGAGGGCTGGCTGAAAATTAAGAGAGAAGTGAAGAAGGAAGAAGAAGAGGAGGAGCGAATACCATATGGGTCTCACTGGTCAGCCACAAGTATAAAAGGTATTTTAAGCATCACGAGTATGTGTAACGGTGAAAACTAAGCACCACGAGTATGTGCAAGGATGAAAACTTACTGACATTGACGGCAGTGACATGAAGCGGCAGTGACATGAAGGATAATATTTGCCTATCTACGATAGCACAAAAGAGATAAATCTCTAAGAAATGACATATAATATATTAGACGGCTTTACAATGACAAGGTATTTTTCTATCTAATTAACCCAATATGCTACACGTCAGCACAACAAATAAACAAGTAAAAAAAATCACAAGATGCCCCGCACAATCATAAGAACTACACGCTCCGGATCGATCTTTTTTTTAGAACCCTCCATACAAACCAAACCAAACCAAACGTGCTCCACACAAATCATTTGTTCCATTCGGCGAGCAGCGATTCCGATTCCATTTACGCGTAGGCAGCATCCAGCGTAGATTCCCAATTACCGGAAGGGAAAAACAAATGATCCCGGGATAAATTCCCGAGCTGCTGCTCCGTGAATTCACCTGAAACCAACGGACTTTAATCCCCCCTGGAAAAAAACCCCCCGAATTGCTGCCGCCACACCATAAATCGCACGCTCGCGGGTACACAGTTACACGCGCGCGTAGCCACCTTCCTTCCGCTTCCGCGAGTCCAGAGTCCAGACTCCAGGCTCCCCCACCTTCTCCTCCTCCTCCCTTGTCTTCCTCGCAGTTTCTCATCTCTGTTCGGCGGCGGCGGAAGCACGCCGGCGAGCGCGCGCGGGGTAGCGGGCGGGTTCCGCGCGAGGGGTTCGTTTCGGTGGGATCCAATTTGCCCCGTGGAGGCGAGACGGGAGGGCGGCGTCGGCGTTGGCGTTGGATCGGTTTTGCGGGTGGGAGGAGCTCGATGAGGAGGGGCGCCGGGGGATCGGACCCGCGCGCGCGTGGACGTGGGCGTGAGCGCGAGTGAGGGCGGCCGCCCGCCTGTGGATCCGCGTGACCTCAGGCAGTATTGCCTCCGATCGGCGGCGGGCGGGGCGGGGCGGATCGTGTGGGCATCAGAGGAGGCTGGGAGAGGGTGTGGCATTGAGGGGAGTGAGCAGGGATGGTGAGCGGCCACATCTTCCACTGCCGGAAGAACTCGTGGCGGCCGGAGGAGTATGTCGGCAGGAGCGCCCTGCAGCTGGTGAGAGGAGCTCGCGTCTCGATCACCACGAACCTTTTTTCTATGTGTTTTTTGGTGCTCCGTATTGGTTGTTGTGGTGTTGCAGTATACGGGTGTGATGAGATGGTTGGTGTCGGATTTTTTGCAGTTGGATTTCGATGGCGGGGCGCCGCCGGAGCAGGCATGGCGCCGGCGGCTAAACAGCCACGCCAACATACTCAAGGAATTCAGCGTTACCTTCATGGAGGCAATGAGGATGGTACGCTGCAGGGAATGAATTATGTGTGTCGGGTGTTTATGGAGTTTGGTTTCTTCCATCGTGGTTCGTTTTTTTCCCTGATTTTAGCATCTAATTTCTAGTCGTCTAATGCAAAATTACAGATGAGCCTTGGGCTGAGGCTATGGTCGTATGTCCGTGAGGAGGCTTCTCATGGAAGGGTAACATTGGCTAGCCTTTGCGCATATTCAAGTCGAAATACATATGGATTGGAACGTTGTGTGCTGACAGAATGGGGTCTATTGCTGTGCTTGCAGAAAGCTCCGATTGATCCGTTCACAAAAGAGAGCTGTAAGCCTTCAGCTTCTCAGGGTGTGCCGCTTGGTGGTATGGGGTGCGTCCGCCAGAACTGATTTTGTTGCCTTTAGTTGTTTTTGTTATGTTTGAATCATGGAGGTTTAGAGTTTTGATATTCGTAGACTGAAAAAACTTTTTCAGGAGTGGTAGCATTTCCAGAGGTTTCAGGGGAGAGTTCAAGAATTGGCATATCATTCCTGGTTTATGTGAGAATTCGCCAGTCATGGAGAACCAGTTTTCTGTAATGCTTTCATCTTATCTTGCTGTTGCTAGTTAATTAACTCTAGTTTATGTTAAGAGGTTTCCACCAAATATCATAATTTAGTTGTCTCACTGAGTGTCTTTCAGAACTGATCTTTTTTGCATTTTAGAATTTATACTTGTGCTGTTGCTACTGTGCATTAGCGTGAAATTGCGTGTTGCTAATAATTTTTGGGAGAATTGTTAAGATAAAATGACATTACATTGATAAGCTGACACAAATGTTACATTTTTTATAGATTATTTACGGATAGTTGGGAAGTGACACTTTCTTTGTCACTGTTGTATATTTATTAGTAAATTGCTGTCTATTCTTGTCTATCATATTTTCTTGCACGTAAATGTACACCAACTATAGTTTATTACAAAAATCTCCAGCCTTTTGCCTTAGTGCTCTATTGTCAGTGCTATTGTTTTGTCTCACAATTAAGGTTGGAGGCATGAACAGCTACTATACATTATGCTCTTGCAGATATTTGTATCACGTGATGGGGGGAATAAAAAGTTCTCATCAGTACTGGCTCCTGGACACCATGAAGGTTTAAAGTAAGTAAATACTCTGTTTTATTTGATTTAAACCTAATAGCCCGTGAGGCTTTCCTATTCTGTATCTTGTAAAATATACACTTCGGCAAGTTGATTAGTAAGTTTAATCTTTTCTTTTGGAGTCCAGACTGGTAAAGTTTTTTTAATATGGTTCAATGGTATTCACAACTATTTCCTACCTAAGCTAATGTATACCTTGTCTTCTTGTGCTATTTCTTCTGATTTGCTTTGTCTCTCTCTCTTTTTTTATGCCCTTTTGGAATATATTTGGACAGATAAGCATGTATATTCTATGTCAATCAGTTGCATTTAATTCTATTTGTAATATGTGATTTAAGATCCAACAATGTTGTGCCAAAATTTTAACAAGATTATGCTAGCTTTTGATACATGTTATAGTTGTTGTTCCAGTTTTTTATACTGGATATAGTTATTGTGATGTTATTTATTTATGGTCCAAGGCAGTCATATTGGAACAAGTAACAACATGGTGTGCTATATCAATTGAACCACCATTATTTTGTTTAGTCCCATATTTTATGTGTCTTGGCTTGTGCAGAAGAAAGTACACTTATTTGATGCCTTTAACGGTTTCAGGAAATATAGTGACTCTGGAATTTCTTCATGGGACTGGAATTTGAATGGTCAACATTCTACCTATCATGCATTGTTTCCTAGGGCATGGACTGTTTATGATGGTATGGCACTATAGAGCTATGGGCATACCCCATGCATATTATAGTTACATGCCAAGAGTTTTTTTTTATCTGGAAAATTTTCCTACCAACAGGCTGAGTGTATTGTTGCCAAGCTAGCTTATGTGTTGATTGCAGAATGAATTGACTTCCCAATGTATTATTGTAAACTTGTTAATTTCGTTTTTCGATGACGAGACAATTTTGAACTGAAGAAGTATGAAATTCGTTATGAATGCAGGTGAGCCAGATCCTGACCTTAAAATCTCATGTCGGCAGATATCACCATTCATCCCTCATGATTACAAAGAAAGCAGTCTCCCAACATCTGTGTTTGTGTACACTGTAAGTAACTTATATAATTATTTTTATGCTAAGCTGGTAACTTTAGTAGTGGTAATGGTATTCTTTCTTTAGCTTCTTATTTCCTATTTCCCAATAAGTATGTTATATAGGATATATGTTATGAAGTCTATTTTGGCATCATCAAGCAAGATGTCATTTTCATCATCAGATAAGATGCCAAATTTCAGCACAAAAATTCTGTTTGATTTGATACATAACCATATTGCATTAGAGCCAGTATTCTTGAAGTTTAGGGAGATGGCATTCACTTATGAATAAATGAATATTTCACTGATATTGGATATGTGAATGCCACCTGAGTTTTCATTTATGTTCTACATATAGATACACTCTTAATATAAATTAAACCTTTTGATACAGTAAATTTACATGACCATCTTTTTTTTGTTATGTTGATAATAGCTAGTGAACACTGGGAGAGACCGTGCAAAAGTAAGCCTATTAATGACGTGGGCGGTAAGCAACTAAAGCTTCTGTAAAATACATTTTCTGCAAATAACATCACTTGTGTATTCACTTTTGTGTTGTCGGCTATGTCACACATGATATTTCGCATATGAACCTTGTACCTTCTCACCTTCACTAATGCAGTACTAGTATCATGCTGGAAAAACGTCTTTGTACCATAAACATTTTCAACTAGTAACTGCCATCCCTTGCATAGTTACATGAAAGTACATGTTAATATGCATTTTCACCTTAATAATCTGCTTCATAGGTTCTGGATGTTCATTCGAACCAAGATTCACCTTAATAATCTGCTTCAGAGGTTCTGGATGTTCATTTGAACCAAGTTTGTGTTTGTAGAGTTCTTCTGGAAGAATGGTCTGATAAATGGTTGTCATAGCTTATATATTAAAAAAAATTCAAACTGTTTTTGAGTTTTATTAAAGTACAATATTGTGAAAGTCAGATCCCATTGTACATTAAAAACTTTCATGCTTTTAAGTGCCTTTTTAGTGATATTTCTGATCAAACACAGAATTCTATTGGAGGTTTTTCTCATCATTCAGGAGGTCACTTCAATGAGCCCTTCATGTAAGTAGATTTGTAGATATATATTTTTTATCAGTTTGCACTTTTGGGTCATTGGTAATCATGGTTTGATCTTGTGATATGGTCAGTGGGGAAGATGGAGTGTCAGGAGTGCTTCTGCATCACAAGTAAGTTTTATTGAACTTTCTCATTTTAATTAATGATATTCACACTTCGTGGATCGTCTTGCATCGTGCTACACATCAACAAGCTGACAAGCTGGTATGTATTGCAGAACAGCAAAGGACAATCCTCCAGTTACTTTTGCCATTGCCGCCTGCGAAACCCAGAATGTGAATGTGACTGTCTTGCCTGTATTTGGACTTTCTGGAGAAAACCATGTTTCTGCAAAGGAAATGTGGAATATGATGTTACAGGTAATTGCTAATGCCTCTCTCTTTTGATTGAATTGTGGAGGATTTTCATTCCAGCCATTCAGTGACTTGTTCTTCTAAGCACAGCGGTTCTATATTTTATCACCAAGCTATCATTTTCATGATTGTCTTTCTCTCTTTTTCAACATTATTCCTAAGGATGGCCACTTCGATCGGGAAAATTTTAATGCTGGCTGCAGTATGCCTTCTTCTTCAGGCGAGACACTTTGTGCAGCTGTCTCGGCCTCGACTTGGGTGGAGCCACATGGTAGGTGTACTGTTGTGTTTGGCCTGGCTTGGTCCTCACCTAAAGTGAAGTTTCAGAAGGGATGTACATATAACAGGTCAGTGTTATCTTGTTTTAATAAAATGGAGAATGCCTTTTTTTGATCCATATGCATCTTGAGCAACCTATTATGATAATTCATCTATCGAAGTTTTAAAAGTAGCTTTTGCCATATGGTCAAATGTCTCATTGGATTAACACTTATGGCTCATTTTTTTAGTTGTCTATCACATTGAACACAACAAAATAAGCCTTTTCTTTATAGTTTTCTTATTTATACACCCAAAAGCTCTATGGGGATTGCATCATGGAATATGAAGTTTCAAGCACTCTTCTTTCCAGCTTAAAATCAGATTAAAATGTACAACTTGAAATTTGTCATTTTTGTATAAGTCATACACTGTAGCACTTTGTAGTTATTTTTTCGGGGCTTTTAGTGGTTCTTCTCAAAGATCCGAAAAATATTTTGTTATGTGCAGAACAGTACATAGAACTTACTGTTCGTTGGTACTGTAGGACTATTAGTTATATTGGTTAGAAGTTACCCACCGTGCAGGATTGACAATGCTTAAGGTCATTGCTGCTTGGGTGTCTCCTCTGCATTGGGCGAGACTCCACCACGCTTTGCTTCCTCGGGCGTACCTGATCTACTCAGCCCTCCGACCGCTATTGGCTGTTCCGGGCCGTCTTCTCTGTGCAATTGTTTCCGCTGCACTGGATCTACACCTCTTAGGGCTGCCGCCGCGTCAGCTTGCAGCGACCCGCTAGGCTCTCCTTCATCGTGCTATTCTTCCGCATTCATGTGATCCGACCAACGATGGGGCAACGCACAATTCCATGACCTGATCACCCAAGGGGGACGGGACGGACTGGATGTCAGCGGTTTCGTCGACGAGGACTACCACCCAGGGGAGATTGGACAGCCACCGGACAGCTTGAGGACGAGCTCTCGCAAAGGGGTGAAATTGTTATGTGCAAAACAGTACATAGAAGTTACTGTTTGCGCACACAGTTCATGCGTGTGAACAGTGCGTTGGTACTGTAGCACTATTAGTTATATGGCAACATATCCGGTGCATCCAAATATTCGGTGCAACCGTGGTGCACCCCTACTAAAAAAAGTTTCAAAAAATTCTGAAAAAAATCATGGATGTACATCTGAACTTACCCTATCTACATATAAAATTTCATGATCAAATTCGTCCTATGCTAGAAGTTACAAAAAAGACAAATTTGGGGTGCATTTGAACTTGAATAGTAGATGGGGTGCATTTATCTTTTTTGTAACTTCTAGCATAGGACGAATTTGATCATGCAATTTTATATGTAGATAGGGTAAGTTCAGATGTACATACATGATTTTTTTCAGAATTTTTTGAAACTTTTTTTAGTAGGGGTGCACCACGGTTGCACCGAATATTTGGATGCACCGGATATGTTGCCTAGTTATATTGGTTAGATTGATTAGTTATCCTTGAGATAAGGCTGTTAGTTTAATCTGCTATTTTGTAGATTAAGTTGTTAGGCGGTAGTCCTATATCAAGGACCAGCTGGTTATTGAGTTAGCCAAGCAATAAAGAGGGATTTAGTCCACCACCGCGCCACGCGCGGCCCTCGTTCAACATATTTTTTAATATATATTTCAGCCTCTCCGAGCCTCTTTTCGAGGGTCCTCAATTTTTCAGATTATAATCTACCACATATTTTCAGCTTAGTCATACAGGGCCTCAATGGTACCTATCAAGTGAAATAATAAGTTAAATATGTAAGACGTAACAGTTAGCATGCCTTTTGGGCCTTTGAATTGTTCTTATGAAACCGTGGAGGAATGCCATCAAGAGACCATCTTCTGTGTGGACGATGCACAAAGTTACAACCGTTAGGATTGTTAGGATCATTTGGGTTTTCTGAGATGGGTTCCTGAGACGGAAGACTTTCTTTTTTTGGCTTGCTTTAATGTGACAATTTATTTGTCATATCGTTTTGGTTTTTAACCTTTTCTTTGTAATAAGCGTTTATCTTTTGGTTGTGTGATGGTTGTGTGCATCCCTAGTTGGTGCAGAGGCCCGAAATTATACTTCCATTATCTAAAAAAATAATTGTGATGGGAGAACTCATAAATGTGATCTCATGTTGCAGGAGGTACACCAAATTTTATGGAACTTCTGAAAGATCAGCTGTTAATTTAGTACATGATGCATTGACAAGTAAGTTTTTTTTTTTGTCATCTCCTACATTTGTATCTATCAACCAATTATTGATAGTGGCCATCATAATCTAGTCATACATTGCTAACAATTATGTAATAGGTGCTGAGAACAGGTGCAATGTTGGTACTTGGGTTGTTGATTCACTTATCATTTTCTTTTTTGCTTTCTGACCTTTGCTGTTGGATGTTTCTTATTTGCTTTACAGAATATAAACTCTGGGAAGAAGATATCGAGAAGTGGCAAGACCCCATCCTCAAGGATGAAAGACTTCCAGAATGGTAGATTTTCTCTCCCTCTATAGTTGTCATTGTGTTGTGCGTTTGCATCTCTAAAGCACCATCTTGTGCTGATTGATTATTGAAAAAATTGTTAAGGTGAGGATATTGGTACTTAATTTGAACTTGTCAGTGGTGGATGATGGGCAGATGGCTAAGGATGATCCAAAATTTGAGTAAAGCAGCCAGGACAGTAGGAATGAGACCATAAATAAGTTCATCTAGTTCTTTCACCTTAGTCTTAGACTGTATGCAGCACCCCCTTCCCCGTAATACAACTGATTGGAAAACAGTTGACCTATCACCACATCTGCCACTGACATCTATAGCTTATTTTTCATCTTGTGTGTTACTCATCAATGCATATGGACATTTCCACCTTAGTCTGTTAGAATGTTACCATGGTCGAATGCATCTATTAATACTTCATGTTAGTCTGTTGCCATGGTTGAATGCATCTCTTGCATTCTTATGTCAGCCATCTCTGATTAGTGTGGCAGGCTTCCTCCTGGAATGCCTTGGCGCATGGATTGGATTGGACATAAGAATGTTGTTTGACCATAGGGTTCTATACTTCCATCTTACCTGACGTATTTTGGTTTCTTCATTAAAGAAATATGATAGTGAAATTCTTATCTTCCTCTTAATATATAAAAACATGTGGGTTTCACAATTTTTGCAGGTATAAGTTCACTCTTTTTAATGAGCTTTACTTTCTGGTAGCTGGGGGAACTGTTTGGACAGGTATGTGGCATCCAACCTAGTGTATGAGGATGGATTCTTCTTATTTTTCATGTATCCATTTTTTTATACTTATAGCTACATTCAATTGCTTGAGTTTCTTCTTGGCATGTACGCCTCCAAGTGCTAGTATACATTTTTTAATCTTCCCCCTTTTGGTCTTGTAGATGGTCAACCTCCAGCTATTGATGAAAAAACAAGTCCTACTTATTATCAACAAAAGTCTTCAAGAAAGGGTACTAAAGAGGTAAAATCGGAGTCAGTTAAAGATAACCATGTCAAGCTGGCAGCACAGCAAGTCTCTAATGGAAGTGACCTGACTAATGGTGAAGATCGAAGTGTCTCAAAGTATGCAGCAGTTCATGGATCACAAATGCCTCAAACCAATGGACTTAGGTCGCAAGAGCCTATTCCTTACTTACTTTCCAAGGATGGCCCTGAAAATGTTGGCAAATTTTTGTACCTGGAGGGAGTGGAATACATCATGTGGTGCACGTATGATGTGCATTTCTATGCTTCTTTTGCTCTCCTTGATTTATTCCCAAAAATAGAGCTGAGTATTCAGCGTGACTTTGCCAATGCTGTTCTGTATGAAGACAACCGGAAAGTCAAATTTCTGGCTGATGGTACTTCAGGAATCCGTAAAGTCAAAGGTGCTGTACCTCATGATCTAGGAACACATGATCCATGGCATGAAATGAATGCCTATAACATACATGATACAAGCAAATGGAAAGATCTGAATCCCAAGTTTGTACTCCAGGTATACAGAGATTTTTCAGCTACTGGTGATATGTCATTTGGTAGAGATGTCTGGCCTGCAGTCTGTGCAGCAATGGACTACATGGATCAATTTGATCGCGATGGTGATGGCCTCATTGAGAATGATGGATTTCCTGATCAAACATATGATGCTTGGACTGTTCACGGAATTAGTGCGTACTGTGGTGGTCTCTGGCTTGCTGCACTTCAAGCTGCTGCTACAATGGCTCATCGTCTTGAGGATCGTCCGTATGCTGAAAAGTACAAACTCAAGTTCATAAAAGCCAAAGCAGTGTATGAGGCAAAGTTATGGAATGGGTCTTATTTTAATTATGACAGTGGCATGAGCAGCAATAGCCGGTCCATCCAGGCTGATCAGCTGGCAGGACAGTGGTATGCTGCCTCATCAGGTTTACCCCCAATTTTTGATGAGCACAAAATAAGAAGTGCTCTGCAGAAAATATTTGAATTCAATGTAATGAAGGTAAAAGGGGGACGGATGGGAGCTGTAAATGGTATGACTCCTAAGGGAAAGGTAGATGAGACATGCATGCAATCTCGCGAAATTTGGACTGGTGTTACATATGGTGTTGCTGCAAATATGCTGCTCCATGGAATGGAGCATCAAGCCTTTACCACTGCAGAAGGAATTTTTATTGCTGGGTGGTCAGAAGAAGGATACGGGTAAGCGTTGCCTTATACATTATTAATCGACCTTATATTCTGTGGCAGTGCAGCTCTTCACTTCAATTTAACGTTGAGCATTCCTGTCTTTCCTGTCAATTTCATTAAAAATTAGGAATTAGATATTGTGGTGGGCAGTTTCTTGTTGATACCACTGCTTGCTTTGTTTACTGTTCCGAATCTGTCTAGCGCATGTAGCTTTTACATTTTGTATAAACAATTTGCGGCATCAATGTGCCTGCTAATTGTCCCTTTTCCTAAACGAATTTTATGTATGTTCTGTTTAATCTATTGGTTGTAAATGACACAAGTTCTTGTGGTACTGCAGATATTGGTTCCAAACACCTGAAGGCTGGACCATAGATGGTCATTACAGGTCGGTCATATACATGCGACCTCTTGCCATTTGGGCGATGCAATGGGCATTGTCTCCTCCAAGGGCAATTCTAGAGGCTCCCAAGGTAAATCTGATGGACAGGATACACATATCCCCTCAAGTAGCCCGAGCAATCAACGAGATAAGTCTTAGAAAGATAGCACCTGATAATAGATGTTTCCCTAGTTCCGCATTTCATTGTGAATGCTGATCACAGAAAAAAAAAAGGGTAACACTCGTGACGAGTGAGTAACCTTCGGCTTTTTCTTTGGCCCCTTGTAAGGACCAGTGGGGTTCAGGGGTTTTTCGTTGAATCAGAGGGCATATCTAAGCAACCACAACTCACAGCTCGAAAGAGTTCTTGTTGTATAATTGTACAGTAAAACTGTTAAATCACATCTTTTTTTACTCCAAAAATTGGATACCACCTCTGTGTCTTATGTCTGATCTGCCCTTTGTAGTTACTGTATCAATTCCGGGAAACACCGCATATAGATCATGGACTAAAGAGAGCTAACCCTCGATCCACTAAACGAGACTTGAGCTATGCTGCTGAAATCATCTCAGCAGCATATTAGCGTGTCTTTCTTTTGAATAAGGTTAGAAAATAATAGAAAGAACTGTGGTATTTTGCTCTAGTTATTCTTGTTGCTAGAGGCTGGAGCCATGTCTGTGTGGGCTGTGGATGTGTTCATAAGAGATACCCTGTAAATAATCCTCATCATATCTTCTTCGCTGAGGGTGGTGTTGTAGAAGTCCTTATTTCCATCTAGGAAAAGCCCCATATGCTCCAAATCTCATGTGGACTTGCAGAAAATCACGTAAAAATAGTTCAAAAATAGTCCAAATTTCATGGGCACCCAACAAGGCCATAAAAATTTCTGTTTGTATTACTATGAATTATAAGAGCACTCTCAATGTACTGATGTCAGTTGTTTCTATAGCTATCACGTAGGATGGAATGCAAACAGCTGCCACGTAGGATGGAACGCTAAGGTTTGTAATACTATGAATTATAAGAGCACTCTCGATGCACTGATGTTAGCTGTTTCTATAGCTATCACGTAGGATGGAATGCAAACAGTTGCCACGTAGGATGGAATGCTGAGATGGAAAATAATTAATGAGGAGATAAAGTAAGGTCATTTCTTATTTAAGATACCGTAACAACAGAAAAAACAAGAAAAAACCACCACTGGAATTATTAAGTCGTTTCCATAAGATTTATAAATAGAAAGAAAAGATAAAAAATAAATTAATTGCTAGATACAGTGTATTGGAAGGGTTGTATCTATAACCGTCTCTATATGACATGACAAGTCTCGAAACGACTTGTTGAAAGTACCGGTCTTTAATCAAGTGGTCTTTAATCAAGTGATGCCAAGCTAGCGGCGTGGAAAGCAAGATCACTTTTGCCACTGGTTAAGAGCATCTCCAGCCGTAGTTGGAAAACACTGTGCATTGCTGCTAGAGAAAAGGAATCTTCTAGTGTAGAGGAAAGTGTGAATGAATTTTTGAGATAAATAGAGTGTGTAGGGAATAGTTATAGAAGAGAAATTTGAAGTGTTGGATGGAGATGGCCTTAGAGCATCCCCGGCAGTCCCCCTAAAACACTGTAGATCTGACTTTTTTAGGATAGAGTAGCTACTGGAGAGAAGGAATCTTTTAGAGTGTAGTATAAAATAGGAAGGAAGTTTAAAGAGATAGATAGAGAGGACGCAAATAATATTTTGAAGAGAAGAATTTAGAGGGACTGCTGGAGATACTTTTACCCACTGTAAGTTTAGTATTACAAGTAGCTAGTTCTACGAGTCCATGTGACACTTTAACATCCCGACGATCTTTTCTTTTTCTTGATCCGCCCCTATCACCTTGCAATATTTTCCGTGTGTCATACTGTGATTATGACTACACATTCTTTGAGGAGCCGTATCATCTGTCTTTTCTGCCTTTATCAAAGACAAAGTTTGTCTTTGTATTATCTCACACATCCATTTTGTGACCTGGGTACTGAACTATGGATGGCTCCGTAGGTTGAAAAGGGTTGCCCTCGAGCAAGTCATTTTACCATTTACGTTCTATCGCATTCAGGTCAGGTACGTACGCGGACGCTGCTGCTGCTATCTAGAATCTCGCTAAAATTTCAACGGCTCTGTGTCCAGGGCTGATACCCTCGTACGGTTTACGTCCATGATTGTCGCCCATCACAGAACGTCTATGGGGCGCACGGTTGCGTCATTGCATGAGTCTGTACAAAAGAGACGGTAGGCATGGAGGACCAAATCGCCATCACTTCCAGCTCTAGGAGCATCCGTACCAGGATTCCTGGAAGAAAATTTTCTCCATATTCAGAGATTTTCAGTCTCTATATCAGTTTAGCAGAGTCTCTATATTAGTCCCCAAATTTAGATATTCTCTCTTCCGTCTTTATCGGAGTCTTTATATTTAGAGATTCTTTGTCCGTCTCTTTATCTTTTTTTTTTTTAGAATAGAGGTTCAACAAAATGGGATACAGAGATCCATCCAAAATTTTTCAGTGGGCCACTAGTGGTCATGAACCAAGCCACTGCTCTCGACCATCGGCAGAATCTTGTGGCAAGGCACATCGCACATGCACCATGCAACGGTAGATGCCATGCTACGGACAGTCGACACCCTGGCACTGTTAAATCGGACGGTTTATTTCCGCCGCTTTCGGCTTTTCATAATACGTTCGAGCTAAATGCTACATGCTACTCAAAAGTTTTTCTAAGACCTCTCAAAAGTTTTTTTAAGACCAATCAAACCGTACAATTCGGCTTCTCCGAGCCGTTTCCTGAAGCTCTCAAAATTGTAGGCGTTGCAAACGGGGACGGCAGAAGCCAGGGCGATTGCCTGTGCTGTAGCATTAGAGCATCCGTAGCAGAAACCCTATATGTGTATAGAAATAGAGTTTTAGAGATAGAGTTTCTGGTGGAGGGAAGGAATCTTTTAGGGTGTCGTAGTGTAAAGTGTGAAGGAATTTTAGAGTAATGGAGAGAGAAAATAGAGTAGAAGAGAGAGAAAATAGGGATAGAGTTTCTGGTGTGGATGCTCCGACAAATCCTGCATGTGCATGTGCATGTGCATGCATTGCTGTTATAAGCATCTACCATGGCCACCATCCTGTCTCTCTCGGTTCATAGCGTACGTGCGCGCGGCCAGTCAGCCATTGCCTGTCTTCCTCCCGCCGCATTCATTGATGCATCGTGCTTGCAGTTGTATGTGTGCTGCGTCTGCCTGCAGCTCGCGGCCATCCGCTACAAAACAAGAAGACGTCTGGTTGCAAGTACTAATTCTAGCTTTGCACTAAATTAGGATGGACGGCGCAGATAAGGGGAGTAATCAGGGGGCACCAAAGCCAAGGATTATTTCAGTCGCTTTCGGTTTTTTATGGTAAAAGATGGTTTTTTAAACCAAATGCTGGATGGCTTCTCAAAGGTCTCGGGCCACTTCTTAAAGCTCTTGAAATCCAGCCGGCATGTTCCAGTCAAAGCTTTTTGAAGCCTAGCAACCACTGCCAATAGGGCCATGTTCCCCAAAAATTTTGTGAGAAAATTTAGCTAGATGTAGAACCATTCAAGTCTAGCGTGGTCTCCTAGGGTGGGGTGGGGTGAGTTGAGTTGCTGAAGTTGTTGATTTACTGCAATGCTAGACTTCGAGAGTTTAAAAAAGCGGCCCGCTTTGTTTGGTGTGTTTTGAAAGCTTCGAGACTCGAGAGTGGCTTCGCAATAAAAAAACTCAATAAGTCAAAGCTTTTGGCTTCCTATAATGGAAAATAACCTATAGACATATGCCATAAGCCCTAGAGAGCAAGACTGGAGGACCGGATAGGTGACTAGTGGGGGAGGGGGGGGGGAGGGGTTGAATAGGAGCCAAATTACTTTCGACCATTTCTTTACAACGCGTCCCCAAAATCCAAACATCCACAAATTTCAAACAACTTCTAAGTCTCAATTATCAAGCACCAAATCAAACTAACAGGAACAAGACATTTAGAGATTTAATCGAAATTCTAAACTACCCTTCTCTCCCTCTTTCTCTTGTGTCGGACCTCATGCTAGACCGGGCTTAGTGTTGTGTCGGACCAGAGAGGTTCGTGCTGGATCGGGCACTATTCACAGCCCGGGATAGAACAAAATTTTACGTAATTCTTGATTGGAATGTCTGATTGAGTTTAAATTTGAAACGTATCTTCCTTAAAATGTCTAATACATATTCCACCTAACAATCAAACCTATGGTTCCTAAAAGCTCAACCTTTTTGTGTTTTTCAAAGCCTAGATCATGAACTGAGCAAAATGAAAATTTTCAATCTATGGCTAAACCGTGTGAGCTACTTAGATGAGTTGATTCTAGATGTGTTTCTACACGTATTGTGATGCTAAAGCATAGAAGAAACTCTATCAAAACGAAAGGAACAAGATTTTCAAGGATTCAAGGTAAGAACACCCAAGAACAAGACCAAATCAAACCGGAGATAAAAGAGCATGAAATTCAAACTAGAGTTAAAGCCTTCTTGATGATTAACAAGAAATGATTATAGCGGAATGATTGAGGAAGATCAACACAAACCCATCTCCAACAAACTTTGAGTGATTTGTCTAAATCTTTCTCCATTAAGCCTCAACAAAAGCCTCTCTAATCCACTCAAAATCCTCAACTTATTTCTAATGCCATGAACCTCTTATACAGTGGAGGCTCGACCAGTCATCCCACTTAGGGTTTTCTCTCATTACACATGGGCTCACCCAAAACCTGTTAAGACACCAGAGTTTCTCTCTCACACAGCACGGTTCTCAAAGCTGGTCATAAAAGACAACCAATAATCTGTTTCGATCCAACTTCCTATCCAAGATAATCGATGACCTAAACCACTTATCATTGCGCCGCGGTTTCTCTAAAACCGCTGTTCATCGCTTCCTTGATCGTCAAGTACACCACACATACATCCAACTCCTCTTGGATCGAACCGACTTGTGCACCTTGAAGCTTTCTTCTCCAATTAACCTCATCCACTTGCCTAGATCCGGTTCCAATCAACACAAACGAACCCTTGATCACCTGGACCATAGATCACCTATCCACATCCTCGATCCCCTTCGTTGATGTCGATCCACTTCAGTCACCTGCGCACATGAAATCAGCAAACCATTTTTCTGGAACCAAGTATCTCTCAACTTAATCTACATTAGTGAAATGCCCCATCATATTAACGCATAATTAACAAACATAAATAATCAAATAGTGACACAAATAGTGACATAAGTCAACAGAGATCAAACTATTAATCAAGCCATAAGCCCAGAATATATGATTTTATTGATAAAATAATGATCAAGGTACACACAAGTGTCATCTATGATACAAATCACCGGGTAGCTACAAGACATACTATTATACATATCTCGGAGGCTTTACAACTCCCTACAATCCTCGACTTTCGACAATTACAGACATGTTGTTTTTACATCAATCAATTACATCACAAGATCCATAACTTTGCACGGCATACTCTTACTGTCACTTTTAGAAATTGTCGCATCCATAGCTTTTCCTTCCTGCCACCTTTTCTCTCCCTCCCTGATCAAGCTAGCACTGCACCTCACCTACACATGCAGATATATACGTCAGTAGCCAAAGATCTTGAATGCCAGTAGTGACTCAATAAATCTTCCAGTCAAAAGAATCCGAAAATAGATAAACAAGTTGTGAATAGGGAGGATTGCTGTCAGAACAAGTAGCCATTAAGCTCATAGGGACTCCAGGCCATTCGGGGCCAGCCAGCCTCCCTCGCCGCTACATTCTCCTCATTCAGCAAAAGAATACAAACCTGATTTTAAATTTTCAATGGAAATTCCAGCAACACTAGCAATTATATTTGCCCATCAATAAGGATAACATAGGGCATTAAACACTGCCACTAATCACAGCTAGGCACATAGACCGAACCAGGAGCATAGGTAGCAGGTCAGCCATAGCAGCAGCATGGATCTAGTTGCAGGCTGCAAATTAGCCCCAAGTTCCTACACAATTGGTGCCATACCCCTCTTCCACAAGAGAAAGAATCTTGTACACAACAAACTAGCACCATGCCCACAGTTTCCAAATCAGGAAACCACTCCAAACTAGGGGATATTTACCCAAGCCATGCACCGGTCGAGCCCTCCCAGGTAGTGCACTCCCCAGGCAACAAACCCTCCATATTTACTATTTCCAGCAAGAGAAAACAGAGCAGGGAACCAACCACCATCCACCCCATTCCTACCTCACAAACCACCAGCACCAGAGAGGGCACCCCAAAGGGTTGAGGGAGATAATGGCAGTGGCAAGCTAGGAGGGGAAGGCTGCCACTTCCAGCATCCATAAGTTCTTAGGAGAAGGAGGGGATCACCATGAGGGATCAAGGAGCACGTCAGCCACAAGGGAGCAAGCTGAGGCCACAACCTGCTTCCCCAACCCACCGACAACAAGCTCAAGGTCTACCTGCATGCTCAAAAATTCACCCATACCGAGTTGTCTCATGCACATGCACCCAATCCAACAGTACCACCCATTCCCTTTCACATGATTTCTTTACCAATGCAGGTCCTAAATAGCACAACAATTTCCTAATCACCTCTGAAAAAGCATGCACCATTCTCTAATCATCCCATTAGGCACCATCTATACATGCACGTCACTGTATGAGCATACGCACTATGCAACACCATAGCACTACATCCACACATGCACGACACCTTACTGTCGGTAGGAGATAGCAGGGCACTAATATGGCTCGCCATATGCTAGGGCCAAGTGTGCCGCAAGGTGGTTGCTGTCATGCCCCCCATAGGTCACTACATGCTCCCCGGCGCACAAATGACCCCTGGGTACCGACATGACGGTCGTCCCACCCTAGCACAACACTATCCCAACCCTAAACACATCAATTCCATCCCGAGCACCTCAAGCAATCTAGCTGACCAATAGCACAGCACTATCCCAATTTTATGCACATCCTCAACCAAACTAGTGGCAGCACAAATAGATCAAGAAATTGACTAATCAAGTTGCAAATCAGAAAGATCAAGCAAGGGGTTAGTAAATTGGGAGGGGGAAAGGGTTTGGAAAAGGGGGTAGCCAACGCCGGCACAAACGGGGCGGCGCCGGAACCAGTGCCGCAGGCAGGTCATCAGAGACAAGCAGCGCCGTGGCCGATGCTCCCATGGTCGTCGCTCTCATGGTCGCCGCCACCGTGGGAAGGAAGAGGTAGGGGCCGAATAGGGGACGGAGGTACCACCGATGTCAGCCGCGTCCCTAGCCGCAGCTAGGTATCACCGTCCAACGTCCCAAGACGTACTGAACCGATGAGGACCGCCGACGACAACTGCGTCCCTAACCATAGCTAGGTGTCGTCGGCCGCCGCTTAGGTCGAGCTGCGCCAGATGCGGAGACGGCCAATAGGCAGGGCCGGGAAGGAGAGGAGCCAGGGGTGGAGGGGGGTGGCGACAAGCCCCCGTAACCGACTTGGGGGTGAGGCGTCGCTAAAGCTCCCCCGGAACCCTAACAGCTGGGACACAACACCATTGAGTCGAGGAAGACAGGGGCGAGGCTGGCCCAATGGAGGAGAAGCGCCGCTGGTCATACGTGGTGCGGCGAAGGGTTGCTGGGAGGCAGGAGCGCGAGGGGAGGCGCGGGGTCGTAGGCATAGAGAGGAAGAGAGCGCACGGGAGGAGAGTGCCAAGAGAGAGCTAGAAAAGGAAAAGAGGGGAGGGAAAAATAGGAGAGGTTAGGGAGATTAGGGGAGATTAGGAGAATTAAGGGCAATTAGGGGAAATAGAGAATAGGGGAAGCCGTAGGGCTTCGATCAGGCCAAGGGATGGCTCGACCCTGACCCAACCTAGGCTTAGCCCGATTTTAGTCTGAAACGACTCGGGTCGAATACAGACCCAATCACCTATATCATCATCATAAATCAACGGGAAAAATATATCCATCATTTTACTGGAAGTAAAATTTAGCGAAACCCTAAATCATATTAAACCATCTTTCAGGGATCAATCAAGCGATTGAGAGCGAGCGGCCGAACGGTGGCGTCGAATATTTTTATCCGACTAAAGGCAAGCTTTTCCTTTGACCATATTGAGTAGTGTATTTTTGAATTACACCCTATTTTGAAATTAAGGTGAGAGAAGGGTGCTCTGGAAAGGGGCAGAAAAAGGTGAGGACCTTCACATGGTATAATATAAGGATACTCTCTATCACTCGGGTATTGAGCCGTAAGTAAAGCGTATCAACCTTGGTCTCGCATGGCAATCAGAGTCGGTGGATTTTTGAGGTGGTTACATCCTCCACATTGGGTAAGTAGCTAGGAGGGGTGGGCGAGCGTGCCCAGGAGCGAGCCTATGGTCTTCCCTGACCAGGTGGCTATATTACGCCAGGAGGTACTCATGGCATTGGGAATGAGTATTACGGTTGATGTAGCAAGTTGGTGGGGACGGGGTTGCATGCAAGGTGTGTCCTGCCGAGAGCACCAAAGCTTGCTAATCAACTGGGCTGGAGATGGAACCCACCGAGTAGAATAAACGCTATGAGTCCCGGTTTGTTTGGGATGGGGTAAAGTGGTACAAACCTGCGCAGGGTTAAAATCATGAATTCATGCCTGTCTCCTGGACTGGAGGCTAAGGGCCTGTTTTCTCCAGCTTATTTGTCTTAAGGGCCTATTCTCCTCAGCTTATTTATCTTAAACTTATCTGCTTAATTTACTTATCTCGTAACTTCGAGAATCTCTTGGTTTTTAAGATTTAGTGAGCTTTTAGACACGCCTACAAGATAAAAAAAGAATTCAAAAAGTAATAAAAAAAGTCAAATAAGTCAAAATAAGCCATGTCTTATCTGACTTATTTCGTGTCTTATTTGATTTATTTTGACTTTTTTTATTACTTTTTGAATCCGTTTTTTAATCTCATATACGTGTCTAAAAGCTCACTAAACCTTAAAAACCAAGGGCACCCAGCTCTCGAGGCCACCTCGAGAAATTCTTAAAGTTATGAGATAAGTCAAATAAGCAAATAAGTTTAAGATAAATAAGCTGGGGAACTTATTTGCTTATTTGATTTATCTCGTAACTTCGAGAATTTCTCGAGGTGGCCTCAAGAGCCGGATGCCCTTGATGTTCAGGGTCTAGGGAGCTTTTAGACATGCCTACGGGATAAAAAAAGGATTAAAAAGTAATAAAAAAGTCGAATTAGTCAAAATAAGTCACGTCTTATCTGACTTATTTCATGTCTTATTTGACTTTTTATTACTTTTTGAATCTTTTTTTTTATCTCGTAGGCGTGTCTAAAAGCTCTTTAAACCCAAAAAACCAAGGGCATGTGGCTCTCGAGGCCACCTTAGAAAATTCTCGAAGTTACGAGATAAGTCAAATAAGCAAATAAGTTTAAGGCAAATAAGTTGGGGAGAACAGGCCCTAAGTCCGCTTCATATACGGGTGAAAGTAGATTTCATTAAGTTAAAATATAACCAACCTTTACAAATCTATATTATGCTAAGTAAGAGAGATAGAAAAGAAAGTATCTTTATGAAGACTATGAGAAGTTTTTTCTTGTTTTAGTAATCATTGTTCACTCACTCTTGCTAATTAATCCCTTGTTAGATTTTAACCTTGGTGATGAGCTTGTTATATGTTATGACACTGTGGAGGGCGAGCATCATGCAGAAGCTACCGAGTACCCCGAGGGCGGTGATGTCCTGGAAGACTTCATATAGTAGTTATTTTCGTAGAGTGGTCTACTATGACCCCCCTAATTAAATAATGCACTGTTTGGGGGAAGAGATAGCAATAATATAATTAAGTTGAACTTTGCTGATTATGTAAAAAGACTGTTAGCCCTGCGTGGCATCATGATGTATTAAAGTGTGATGACTCTCTAAGTATTGTTCTGCTGCATCACTCTGATTTGGGCACCGCATCCGAAGAGGCATTGCAGTTGGGATGTCCTTCAGGTGTATAAGCCTAAACCCACACAATTACCTCATGATCTTGGTCTGATGAGGCCATTATCATGTGGTAATTAGGAGGGTCGTCTCAATTAGTCCACAAACACCTACATTACATCAAACTATCATGAAAATGACATAAAGCACATGCAAACCAAGTCACTTAGCACTACTAACACAAATGACCACAAACTCATAAGTCCCTACACAGTAGTACAATTTAATATTTTTTATGAATTTTTTCGTTGATCAAATGGAAACATTGTCAACATAAAAAAGATGTGTCATGAAATTCTCTACAACTTTCATATATAACACTTAATTTTTTCAAGCAAGAGAATGTCTCCAAAAAAATAGAAAACCACGAGCTGTGTGCCTCGGTTCACCATGAACTGCACCGGGCCGGACCATGGTCCAGAGAGCCCTGGTCCGCCGTAGCACCGTGTCGGACTGCGCCCGGTCCGCCTCAACCCATCGCGCAGGACCTCATGCTAGATAACTCCTCTAAAAATTTTAATCTCTATTCAAATGCCCTCTAAAATAAAACTTGCAAACATGGATCAATAAACACAAACTCAAACACAAAAAATATGTTAAAACCTCATCACATGATCTCACAAAGACGAATGTTTGGAACACGAGAATCGTGTAAGGAAATAATTCAATTTGTTAGTAATAATTCAATTCAATATTTTTTTAGCTATGCTGAGCAAACTCAATGGTCGAATGTCCCAACATTCATTTAAGGGCATCTCCAGTGGTTGCTCCATCTAGGGTTGCCCTATCATTGTAACGGTGAAAATTGGGGCACACTGCTGGGGAGGTAAACAGTGATGAAGTAGTGAATATTGAATATAGAGAGTGGGAATAGTGATGGGATTGTTATTGGAGATGAATAGTGATGGGGCAATGAATAGTGTTGAGGCAGTGTCTTAACACGGTAGATGAATAATGATGGGCAGAAGCAAATGGGGGCAATTACTGGAGATGGCCTAAAGAAGGAGATGAGACACACAAGACAGCCCTATGACTCGAATTCGAGTGGGTGGAGTTGTGGGGACCAATTCCCGGTTAAATCTTACCGGAAAATGTTCCCTCAAAAGCACGATTACCCAGGATGCAACAGTGCCAGAGCTGATACAAAAGTCCACTTTATTATATGGGGAGATATTTATTTTTACATAAAATATTACAACTCAGACCACTACTGTACACTTACACTGCTGCACAAGTTGTGAGGATTGGAAAAGCTCTCTAAAACTAAGACTCTAGAAACCAATAATGCCATAATCATTCAATTCCTCCGCGGAAGATTTCTCAAAATCATCAAAAGGCTGGAAGACCTGAAAATAGATTATATTTTCCACAAAGTGGGTAAGTACCAACAGTACTTGTAGGTTCCCATTAGGAAGGCTTAACTTACTATATGTAGGAACTTGAAAAGAAGTAAGACTCATACATGAACGTAAATGCAATATTATACACTAGATTTAAGAGACTTAAGATTTAAAAGAACTTTAACAAACTGGTTGAAACATTTCCATCTTTCCATAATACTATCACCATTCTCCACTTTCTACCTGTCTCAAGCAGCGTCATATACCGTAAACTTTTTTTGAAAGCATGAGTTTATTGAATAAGAGAGGCATCACCCAGTTTGACACAACTTCATATTCCCGAAGTAGGGTCCATCGATGATTTTGTTATCAGCCCTGCAGGACCTACCTAGCTTTACCCATACAACAGCTTCTTATATGGATGGGTGGTATTTGTGTCATTCTTACTCATTATACTCAAGTTTTTATATGAGTATAATCTAGTTGCATCCTCCCGATAACTAGTACCATTGTAGGTCTTACATGGGATGTGCCCACTTGAGCCTTACCGGGCTTGGATCCTCGAAGGATGTTCCCAGCTCCAAGTGTTACCGGCTGGATCCGTCATACTCACTACACCTGGCGACTCATATAAAAGTCTTTTTCTCGCAACATTCCCGTGTCCAGATAAGCATCCCATACTACTTATCCACATGGCAAATGATTGACTTATCCTACTCAATTAAATATTTCAAAACCTATTCTAGGCTTCAAAGGATAGGGCTAATCAATAATAGGTAAGCTTTCTGGTTTTTGTATCTTGGTATGATCATTTTATAACACATGAAATAATAATTTGGCAATAGATAATAACTAAAAAGTAATACATACATAAGTAAATAAATAGGAATACAATGTGCATCAAAGGAATAGAAACCTGCCTTGGTTACGGTTGCTACTAAACTCCTTTTTCTGTTCCACCGTTGATTATCATCTCCGTCCGGAGAATAGCTTGAGCTTTCAGAGCTTGATCTTCTTCTCCTATTGATCGTGAAGTTTTGATAAAAGAGAGAGAATAAGAATCAAATCAAGTAAAAAGGATTTTGGGTTTATGCAAAAATATTCTTTTGAAGGGGTTCCTAGGTTTGGAAGGCAATAGGTATGTGGACAGTGTGTTTAGACTATTGGAAAGTATATGGTAGACAAGAGGTTAAAGGAAGGGGTGGTTTATATCGGGGTTGAATTTATAGGATAGAGATGATAAGAATGAGTGTCAGAAATTTGGTAAAATGTTTAGGATAGGTATGAGGATATGGATGGATAGAATTATGGAAGAGTGGTTATCTGGTTTTACTTGGATTGTCATGATGGCTATGGATAGTATAGGATATATATATATATATATATATATATATATATATATATATATATATATATATATATATAATAGAAGTTGTGAAAATATCTGGGGAAATGATGGAGATGGATATTTGTTATGTCTGTTACAAAAGGGATGAGATAGAATCCTAACAGATATTTGAACTGGAGTGAAGTGACTGCAAGATATTCTAGGGTTTACTATGAGATATTGCGGTAGTTAAGGTTTACGGCGGGATATTCTAGGGTTCACCATGAGATATTGTGGTAATTGAGATTTACTACGGGATATTCTACGAATAGATATGGTCATGAGATATTTGTACGAAAAGATAGAGTTACGAAGTTACGAATGGATAGAGTTACAGAGCTATGAATGGGATAAGGTCATAGGATATTTTTCTGGAGAATACTTATATTAATATATGATAAAATTATAAATTTTATTCTATAAGGTATTTTGTATTTTTAGTAAATTTCTAAAACTCTAAAAGAAATAAATTTTATAAATAGAAAATTTATGTATTTAATAGCACTATAAGGTTTTGAAATTTAAGAAATATCAAGAATTACTTGTGACTTATTAAAATTACCCATTTTACATTTTTGTTACTATTGGGAAGATTTTTGATACAAATTAATTATTAATTTTATTTAAGAAATTATTCTTATAAATGTTTAAAGAAAGAGAAATACATAATTGATATATTTTATAAAATAGTCCTGAAGTTGATAATTTTGTAAATTTTGTATATATTGGTATTTGCTAGGAAAAATATCAATTTTACTTTTTCAAAGACTTTTCTATTTTTTAGAAATTCTCTAAATTGCTAAAGAGAGGGTTTTCAAATTTAAATTTAAAATTTGGATGATTTGAAAAATCTGTAAAAATCATATCTAGATGTAAAACATCATTTTGAACAACTTTTATATAGGCATGTTTTGCTAATTTTGCTTCTAAGGCCTTCAATTTGATGAAAAATAAAATGTGGGAGCTGTGAACAGTGGATTTCTAGGGTTCTTGAGCAGTCGAATTGGGGCTTTGGATTTGGCTCGGTTTTGGGGCAATTAACCATGGGGCTTTTGCTTCTGGGATGTCTAGGAGTGTTTTGGTTCTTGGATTGAAGCGGGAGATGGACTGTGGAGGCCGGGCGACGTGGTCTAGCGGCGGCGGGATGAACTCGGTTTGGGAATTTAATTTCCTTTTACAATTATACAAATTGATGGCTTTGTAAGCTTGAGAGGATGCCTAGGGTCCTTATCATGCTGCTATTTGGGCTTGCGCGACCATGATTCGGCCTGTCGACGTGGAGCATGCGGCGGCCGAAATAGGGGAGGTGCCGATCTGTTGCTTCAATGGATTTGGCGCCGATTGCTTCTAGGTTTAGCTTGGCGATGCCACTACAAAGCTCTGGTTGGCGGCACTAAGCTTGAGACGCCGTGGTTGAGAGGAATTTTGGGAAGAGGCGGCGGCGGCCGGTGCAACGAAGACACGAAATTGGAGGCTTTGGTGTCTTATCTATAGGCGTGGATGAGCTTAATAGATATTTAGGGACACTGAGGAGCGGATAAGCTCGAATTGGCGAAGATCTTTTCAGTGGTTCGGTCCACTCACCATTGGGCAGGTGCACAGCACCGGGCGAGAAGTGGCAATGGCGGAGAGGAGAATTTCCAACTGCGTTCTTCGTGGTGGTGACACGTGACGTTGATTTTCCTTGTCTTGGCGTGCAAGATCAGGCAGAAACGGTGCAAAGGAGTTGGGTTGGCTTCGGTGCAAGGAAACAGAGAAACAGGGGAGAGGGGAGGAAAGAAAGAAGAGAGAAAAAGAAAGAAAGGCCCCAAGGGCAATTTGGTAATTTCGTAGAGAAAGGTTTCAAAATCAACTTTTAGTTTGGACCAAATTTGAATGTTAATTAATATGGAGGTATTATGCATATAATAGCTAGGTAAAGTGAAAAGAGAGGAGGATTTTGGGGATTTTAAGCTCGAAGGGCATTTTGGTAATTTCTTTTGAAAGTATCTTCAATTCAAATTTTAAAATGAAATTCAAGGTTTGAAATCAAAATTGGGATTTAAATAGGATGCAAATGATCATATAAAAAGATGGTAGATAATTATATAAAAGAAGATGATTTTTGGAAATATCAAGTTGGAAGGGCATTTTGGTAATTTGACTAAAGATAATTCCAGTTCAAGTTTTAAAATATATCCAAGGGTCGAAATTGAGTTTAAAGGAATATTGATCATGCAAAGTAGTTGAATAGATTTAAAGAGAGGGAATTTGGAGATTTTTAGCCAAAGGGGTAAATTAGTAATTTTACCAAGTGCACATTTGATGCAGATTCAAGATCTAAATTTGAGTTTGAGTTTTGCGAGAAATTGAGCATGCATGAGTAACCATTTAAATTTAAAAGAAGAAAACTTGAGATTTTAGCTAAAGGGTATTTTGGTAATTTACTAGTGCACGTTTTGTTACAAGCTCAAAGTTTGAAAATAGTACATTAATTGAATGCATATTTTGTACTTATAAAGGATTTATTGAAATGACTATTAAAGGGCCCGGGAAAAGGGTAATTTGGGAATTTTTGTCTTAAAAGGGCAAAATGGTAATTTCACCAATGCCTGATGGTTGAGTATCAAATTTGTAATATAGTGGAATTAGTTGCTTATAGGTGAAAATGGTTAAAAGAAATAGAAAATTGAATTCTTGAAACATAGGGTATTGAAAACACTATTCATTATACGAAAATACTATTCACCGTTTAAAACTCTCTTTTTCAACTAAATGTATATAAAATCCTAAAACATGATATGGGTCTATAAAAATTTATAAAATGGATAGTGCATAAATATAGAGTAAAAGTAGCATGCTGTGAGGATTTTATTTGCAAAACAAATAAATCTTGTTTTGCACATCGCAGGAGATTTTGAAATTTGTAACCCGAGAAAATTACTGCACAAACAATAAAGAGAACTGAAAATGAATTAAGCGCAAAAAATTTTTATGCAAAATTTTGGACTGTTACAGGAGTGGTTACACAGTCCCACCACCAGGACACCAGTCTCTTCTCATCCAGCTTGTTTGCGAAGATAGACATGCTTGGAATCCTTCTGGTCTAGGATATGCTTGAAAGCTATAGACATCAACAAAAATTCTCATGTTCAGTTTGTTTGCAAAAGGTAGACATGCTTGGAATCCTTCTTGTTTCGGATACGCTCGCAAGCCATAAGTGAAGAAAAATTTCTCATGTTCTGCAATGATCATATATGTTTGCTCATCGGTACGTACGGCAGACATTCATTTCCAACGAACAGTCTTGTACAATATAGGCAAATTATTCATAAGGTGGGGATGTCACTACCTCTAAGTACGATATGTCGTTGGGCAGGTGAAAATGTCGGCGAATTCACTGAAAGGGCGTGATTTGGATCTGAATAGCCGGAGGACGCTCGTCATTCACTTGTTTGTCTCAACGCTGTCTAGCAAGCTGAATGGATCAGCATGCAATCTTGCTTCCAGAAGGGAGAAGCTACTGCCAATAGCAGTTCTTGCAATGCTAGTACTACTGTTGCCCCCGTGGTCATCCAGCTACCGTTATTTATGATGCCCTAGGGTCACACACTCATACTACCCTATATATTTACTCGTAGAAATTTCACATAAAACAGTTGGAATATACTCGACGTCTTTCCTTAGAAATTTCTTGTAAAACAGTCAAAATATTATGGCACACGCATTTGTTGGTGTATCTTCGGTGGCCATAGGAGCTCGGGCCTGTTTGGAATGCGATTTTTTCTCTGATTACAGTGGGAATTGAACTATTTTGTGTAAAGTTTCTGTAAAGAAAAAAAAATCCATTTTGTCTCTTGAACTATTTAGGTAAATTTGGTTTTCTCCTTGAACTCAAACTGGGAAAACAAACTCTCGAACTCTTTATACCGGACAAATTAACCTCTGAGCTGAAACCACCCCGGTTTTGGTTACCGTGGCGGCCTAGTCAGTAGGGTTTTTTTGAAAATAAATTCTATAAAAATCTAATAAATTGTAGAAAATAATAGGAGACTCAAAAAAAATCTAAAAATAAAAAATGTGTAAAATCCAAATACGCAATAAAGATATGATATTTGTGCATAAACTTATATGCAAAAAAAATTATATTTTGTGTTAGAGTGTCTTTTATTGATTAAATAAATCAAGTATTTAGGGAAATATTTAGTTTAGATTCTTCGAAAAGTGGGAAAAATTATTTTAGCTTCTTGGAAAATGGAGAAATTAATAAAATATCAGGATGTTATTTTGACCTTTAAATTTTAAATCTGTACGAATTAAAATTCAAAGGTCAAACTAACGTCCTTCTATTTTTCCTAGTTTCTATGAACTCAAAATCAAAGGTCAAACTAACATCCTTCTATTTTCTTAGTTTTATCCAATTTTCCAACAAATCAAACTAATTTTCCCTAAATAATTGACTTTTTAATCAATACATGACCCTATAAAACAAATATAATTTTTGGCATATAATTTTCTACACAAATATAATATTTTTATTATATATTTGGACTCTAAATATTTTTCTTAATTTGTAGATTTTTTTTTTATCTTTTTGAGCTTCCTATGATTTTCTATAATTTATTAGACTTTTCTAAAATTTATTTTCTAAAAAACCCTGCTTACTGTGATGCCATGCTAGCCAAAACCAGAGTGGTTTCAGCTGAGGGAGAAATTTTGTCCGGTATGAAGAGTTTGAGGGTTTGGTCGTCCGATTTTGGAGTTGGAGGAGAAAAATCGGACTTACCTAACATATTAATGAGGCAATACGGACTTTTTTCTTTCCGTAAATTCCGCTGATATTTATAATGCGTTCTGAGCATGTGCTCGTGTGCCGGTGAGTTCAAGTAAAAGCAGCTTGGTGGCTCGCCCATTTCCATCTATCCCGTTGCTACAGCTGAACCCGCCGGCCGGCCACGCCAAAGTCGTCGTCATGGGCATGGCATTGGCACCGTCCGTCCAGCCGCGTCCAAGTACAGCGCGCGCGGCCACGCACCGCCGCAGCACTCGGCGCGGCACGGGAGGAGTCCGCGTGCCACCCGCCGCGCGCGCGCGCGCGCCTTTACCCTGTTCCACCCGGCCTGTCCTGTCCGGCTGTCCGTCGGCCTCGGCTCCGGCATTTACAGGCTGCCAACGCGCGAGATGCCACTGTGCGTGCCGTGCGTCCTCCAACGACAGCACAGGATCGACGGGACGCGACGCCCAACCCTGGCGTCCGGCCTCCCCAGTCCCCATGCATGTGGCGTCATTTATCACGGTGTGGATCGGTGCCGATGGAACCGCGGCCGCGCTGGCTGGGCGCGCCCCGGCCGCCACCGACGGCGGCGCGCGCGAATCAATGCGCATGGCCGGCCGGCGCCCCCATGAACCAAGATCCGTATGCGCACACGCATGCAGCCGATGCCGATCGATCGATGCTTCCGATACACGCATGAACGCATGCATGTTTGATACATCGTGATCGGCGAGGACTGCGCGCATGCGTTGGCATTGCCTGTGCTTTTGCTCGGAGACGAGATGGTCCTGGGCTACGAATCCATCTCATTGATCCTAATCGCTCCTTGTGTACAGTGTGATCACACAGATGCGTGTGCCGATGGATTGGCGATTGGCATGGGCCGGGTAAACATAAGAAAGCAGCCATGGAGTGGATGGGGTCGATGCTTCACGCCGCCATTGCCAGCACGCATCCAGCAGTGCCGTGCCCCCATGGCCATGGCGCGTATTATTGTGGTTGCTGCGTTTCCGCTGCTCTAAACAAGGTGGATTTTTTCGAGACGCACCAAACTATTGTGTATCATTTATTTTACTTGATTCAATGGCCTATTGACCTCTTATACAATATAGGGGTAAGACGAGAGTACATCTAAATTGTGTATGTTTGAACCAATATTTTAGAACGGGAACAAGGAAGGAGGAAGAGGGTGTGCGCCGAGCTGAGGCAAAATCGCTTGGGTCCTATTGAAGCAACGAGGTGACCGCACGTGAGATAGTTGATCCTTTTTTTTTTCTAAATTATAGACAATTGTGCTATAGTAAGTGTCTGGAAGTTGTATTTGTTTCCTACCTTTCCTGCAGCTGTGTGGATATTTTTTGATCGTGACAAGTGACAAAGGTTTAAATTCTTTTCTCTAAATTTGTGAAACCAAAGGCATGCATATTCAGATCTCGACTGAGAACAACTCGAAACAGAGAGGGAACAATGTGCTACAAATAATCAGTATCTTTACACTATGATGAGTATGATCTTTATTACAGGCACCATCAATTAACTGATTAATTCGGTCCTTAAATCCATCACCGCAACACAATAACATCACGACACAACCAAGTACAATGATACCCAAAATCCACGTACAAATCAACGAAAAAGAAAGCCATATCCCGAGCCAAAACCCCCATGGTCCATGCATCATCGCCATCACCGTCGATCGCCACCAAAAGAATCATAAGCTATGTGTTCCTATGAATCCTTAGTCCAGCTCCTGTTCTTCGTCTTCCGCTTAATTAATTCTTGTGTTCATCTTAATCAACAGAGTAGTAGTAGTAATAGTAATTAACATCTTGAATTCTTGATCGATAGGTAGGTGTCTGTAGGAGAGAGCTTGATTGATTCTTGAATTGTTGTTGAGTTGATCTTGGGCGCTTGAAGAATTGAATTGAGGTGTGATCACAAGGCCATCATGTCCTTGACGAAGCCGTACTTCTCCATGAAGGGGTTGGTGATCTCCTTGGGCGGGTAGGTGGCGATGCAGTCCTTCCAGACGCCGGCGTCGGAGACGGGCTTCTCGACCGTCCAGACGCAGCTGTTGCACTTGAAGCCGGCGCCGAAGGTGAGCATGAGGACGCGGTCGCCTTTCTTGAGGCGCTTCTTCGCCTCCATGTAGCCGAGCACGTACCAGACGCTGCTCGCGGAGGTGTTGCCGAAGCGGTGGAGCGTCATGCGGGAGGGCTCGAGGTCGTGCTCGGTGAGGGTGAGGCCCTTGCCGACGCCGTCGATGACGGCGGCGCCGCCGGTGTGGACGCAGAAGTGGTCGACGCCGGCCTTCATGCGGATGGTGAGCGCCGAGGAGGAGCGCTTCTTGCGGGCGAGGCGCGCCGAGAGGGTGGCGTAGGCGAGGCGGAGGAGCTCCGGCAGCGGCAGCACCCGCGGCGCCAGCACGCGGAGGTTCTTGACGAAGGCCTGCACGGCGGCGCGGGGCAGCTCCTTGCCGAGGTGGAACCCGGGCCGCCCGGCGTCGTCCTCCATCTGGAGCGCGCAGTTGTAGGCCTCGTCGGAGGCGCCCGTGTGCGTGCGCACGACGTGCCGGAGCCGCAGCTTCGCCTGCGGGCGCAGCCCCGGGTCGTTGGTGAGGAAGTAGGCGCAGCCGCCGGAGCGGAAGAGGCAGTTGCCCAGCATGAAGGACCGCTTGTTGCCGGCGTACCAGTTGGGCGCGATCGACTCCGACGTCATCACCAGCGCCACCTTGTTCGCTTGCGTCCTGCCCATTAACACATACACAACCCCGCCAAATAACCTTCAAATCCATTCCAATCGGCCTATTAATCTACATAGATTTCAGAATTTGTCACTCACACGTCAATGGCATTCACTGCTGTGTGAAATCGCCATTGACACATCAGCGACACATCCTAAATTGCACATCTATACAATGACAAATACGAGTTTAATCCATTAATTTTACCGTTTAATTACTTTACTGCCGTCTAGGATCCAAAAAAGCACCGTTTGTTTTTGAGCTGTGGACTCGATTAAGGGTGGGTTCTCTTGAGCTTATCTTATCTACTTATTTATCAGAAGACATCACGGGAATTTTTGAGGTAGCGCCGAGGTAGGTTGGCCTTCAATTTTGGGATAAGTAGGATAAGTACTTATCTCACTTTTTTTATTACTTTTTGAGTCGTTTTTTTATTAAGTAGGCGTGTCTATAAGCTCTCTAAATCCCAAAATTAATAAAAAAAGTGAGATAAGTCAAATAAGACATGAGATAAGTAGAATAAGTACTTATCTCGTGTCTTATTTGACTTATCTCACTTTTTTTATTATTTTTTGAGTCGGTTTTTTTTATTAAGTAGGCGTGTCTATAAGCTCTCTAAATCCCAAAATTGAAGGCCAACCGGCTCTCGAGGCTATTTCGAAAAATTCCCGAAGTGATGTGCTACAGTAAATAAGTAGATAAGATAAACTCAAAAGAACCCATCCTAAGAACTGCTCAAAATACACTCGCTAATTGCTTCAACATTAAAATAAGTTAATTTTGAACTAATTTCATCGATCTGCACTCTGGCTCGACTCGTTACAACTAAAATGGCATGGAATTAATCTAGGCAAGTTTTGGAAAAAGGCTAGAAGAAAGTGTGACTTGCTCGATTTCCATCCCTATTACCATCGTGTACTCGCAATATTAACCCTGCCACGCAAGAAACAGACCATTTCTGACAAACGAAGATATTCAAACCACTCTATCTCAGCTGTTGATTTCATGGTCTGTACTTACACCACCTCCTCCTCCACCGTTCCCCCTTCGAGGATACGGACCAAAGGGCGAAGCGGCCATTAATGGCTGCATAGAGCTAGTGAGTGGTGCTGGTACACCTCCATGTCAGGCAGGGAGGGTCTCGCAAGAGGCCAAGGAGGAGGAGGAGGTCCACGGCCACCATTGATGCCCAACTCCATCCATAGTACACGTCTAAAGGCAAACCAAACTCGGCGAGCAGGCATTAATGGCGGCCGAGCAGGAGGCAGCGCGCGGTAGCTGGCTCGCATCACATGGCGCTGGCTGCTACTACCATGTAGGAGTATGTATGTACAGCCTCTGCGCGTCTGCGGCACGCAGCTCCAGCACATTTATCACTCCAGTGTCCAGCTCGGCTTAATTGACTACATATGATCATCGGTTCTTGGGCTTGCAATTTCGAGCGACATCGCAGGGGAGTGTGGAGGACAAGCAATTTATGGTTATTCTTACCTTATGATAGCAAGGATTAATCTTTTGGTGGGACAAAAATTTTGTCGCCCAACGAAAAATTCAGTTTCCGCGGAATTTGGAAATTTTGGATGAAAAAATTCAAACGCGCCGACAATAACTAGCCGAATTCGGATAAATTTTGACCGAAAAATCACCGAAATTTCAGCGAAACTCTGGACGAAATTCTGGTAGATAACCACACATTACGATAGATAGAAGTTCATAAGTTCCTAATATAGCCTTTGACCAAGCAAAGATAACCATAGCTAGGCTGCAGCGCTACGTGCCGTGGTTACCTGAGTATCTGCGGCAAGTACCGAGTAGGACGGCGAGCCTCGCCGTGAGTACCGAGCAGGACGACAAGCGCCGTACGAACGAGGGGTGGAGGAGCAGCCGAACAGGGGTGCAGCCGCGCAGGACGGTGAGCCCTGCGCGAGCACGACGGCGAGCCTCGCTGAGGAGGAGCAGGGACGCAGCCCCGCAGGATGGTGAGCCTCGTGCGAGCACTATGACGAGCCTCGTCGCAGAGGAGCAGTTGGGCAAGGGCGCAGCCACCACCATTGCCGGATAGATGGAGGGTTAGGGCTTAGAGGGCATAGGTCAAGCCAAAAGAGGATTTTTTTTTCCCTTATCAATGTGATGCCCTTGTCAACTTGAACTGGTTTGAGATAGCCTTCAATTCAAATTGGGCCGAAAATATTTGACTGAAATGGACTTTTTTGCCCTAGGCCGAAATAGATGAAATTTGCCAAATTTCAATGAAATTTTGTTGAAATTTAAATCCCCGTATGATAGTACTATAATGCCACGATGGTGATGCTTTACAATATTGTGCTTTTAGATTCCTAATCTAGGCTTTGCTAATGAGGACATTAAAGATGAGAGTTTTTTTTGAGGATTTGAGAGATTTTAGTTAATTGCATGTGTTTTGCAGTGAGGGGTTGAGAAATGGATCTGCCCCTTTTCAGCTATGTGATGGCTAAAATTCTCGTGGGTTCTTCTTTGCCTTCTACTTTTTTTTAAAAAAATAAAATTGGGATCGGTAAAAAAATGTACTCGAGATTAAGATCTTGCCGAGCTACAAACTTAATCCTCAAAAGATAAAATTGCATTAAACATGTGAGACAAAACACGTAATTAATATACATATACAACCGAGATTAACTTCCATAGGGACCATGCTTCGTTGCCGTCACAAAGCACGTATCTTAAGGGCTGCACACGTGTGCACACGCCGTAGGATCGACGGTCCGGATCCATCGATACGAGCCGTCCGAGCTCTGGTCAGTCGATCTGTTGCAGCTAGTAATGGCTGCAACTGATCGTACGCTGGTGTGCACCCACACAGGACACAGCCACACTTAAAAGCATGTTCAGCAGGGTCTATAAAAAAGAATCTTTTCTATATTTAGAGACTCTTAGTCTCTAAATCATTCTAACAGAGTTTCTATGTCCGTTCTTAAATTTAGATATTCTCTCTTCGAGTCTTTATATTCAGATATTCTCTCTCCTGTCTCTACATCTTTTCAAGCATAAAAACTCTTGAAGATGATAAAAATATAAAGAACGAATAGTGATTTGAAGAAGAGAATATAAAGATTCGAATTTAGAGACGCTGCTAAAGATGCTTTGAGTGAGATTTTAGCCGTTGTGATTTTGGGACAGAGGGAAATAAATGGAGAGTAAAATGCATTTATTAACTGCCAAAAAATTACAAGAAAAAAATGAAGAGAAGAGGAGGACCTGAAGAAGTTGTTGACGAGGTCGAGGGCGATGAGGGTGGCGCTGCAGCCCATGCCGGTGAGGTTGTACACCTTGACGTCCTCGCGGAGCTTGTAGCGGTTGACGACGCGGGCGGAGAGGGACGGCGACGGGGAGAACATGGAGACGTTGACGACGAGGAGGTCGACGTCGGCGGGGCGGAGGCCGAGGCCGCCGGGCGCGGCGGACTTGGCGAAGAGCTCGTCAAGCACGGCGTAGAAGGTCTCGTCCATCTCCTCCATGCCCTCGGCGACGCGGTTCGGGCTGGCGTCCCCGCCAGCGATGATGTTGCGCGGGCCGTACGTCTCCTCGCCGATGCCGGAGTTGACGATGACCTTGAGCAGGAACTTGTACTCCTCCAGCCCCAGCAGCTTGTTCCGCTGGATGATCTCGCCGCACAGGTCCGTCGGCAGCTTGCGGTCGTCCGTCCCCTTGTAGCACACGTAGTCCAGCAGGTAGCACCGCCGCCGCCGCGCCCGCGCCACCAGCACCCGCGCCAACATCGCCGCTGAGCAGGCCAGCAGCGTCAGCGTCAGCATCGCCGCCACCTCCATTGCCGCACCCGCACTTCTTGCTTCCGCCAGTGCCTGCTCACCCAGGAGGAGAGACGAGAGACTGGCTTGATAGCTGGCTGGCTACCTAGATGGCAATGCGCGACGCCGTGTGGTGTGGCCTGTGGCCGCCGCTCATGGAAATGGAGGGGTTCAGAGCAAGGGGAAGGAGAGGAGGCCAGTTTTATAGGGAGGCAGGCAGGGAGCTATCTACAAAGGGGCTCATCACAAGCTTGCTTTAATTTTATCTCTTGGTTTTTCTTTCATTGTTTTTTTAAAAATTAAATTTATTTCAAAAAATACACCTGTAATTAAAAAAAACCTGGTATACTCTTGCTCACGACAAATGGGGTTTAAGAGCATCTCTAGCAAGCACTTTATAACACTGTTCATCTGATTTTTTTTAGAAATAGAGTAGCTGCGAGAGGGAAGAAATCTTTTAAAATATAACGTAAAGTGTAAAAGAATTTTAGAGAATGGATATAGTGTGTAGGGAATAGTGTTATAGAGTAGAAATTTGAAATAGCTACTGAAGATACTCTAATGACGACATATCATGTTGTCTAAGGACCATCGTGTTAAAAGTTGGGACACCCATAATAAACAATTAATAGAGCAATAACATATGGTCTTGGACATATCCTAAAAGATTAGACTAGCAAATAAAATTTGCCCCCACCTTTATAAACTAGGATATTTTAAAGTCGTATTCAAAACACGTCATGTTAAATTGGGACACCCTAATAAACTATAGATCAATAAGCATCTCCAGCCACAGATGTTCTATATGCCACATTTCTCTATTTAATTTAAAGACCTTCTATCGCTCTTGTAGACTCTCTATATAATCTCTATTCTAGAGACCCTATATCTCGTTCCCCAAATATAGGGAGTTTCTCTCCTCTCTCTATATTGTTTACTATTAGAGTGATATTCGGGAGTGTTACAGGAGATGGTAGAAATATAGAGAAAGAATATTCTTTTAGGGAGTGTGCATAGAGAACCGATTATAGAGAAACTGTTGACATATCCCTAAAAAATTAGTTTGGCCAATAAAATTTCCCTCACCTTTATAAATTATGATGTTTTTGTTGGGAAACGGTAGGCTACGCTAGCATAAATTGAAAATTTTTTACCACAAACACCTAAGATCACATGCAAATAGGGGATCGCGGATCGTTACCCTTGACGCGCAGAGGCAGCGGAAGCAGAGTCACGAGCATCGAGAAAGTAGTTGTACACATCGAACAACTCCTCCTTGCTGGTCGTCAAACGTCCCCGAGCAGCACGTGGTCATAGCAGAGCACCGCGGGGTCGTTGTGGTCGTCATCGTCAGAGGTTCCACCGATCAGCTCATCCACGTGTTGTAGCGCCTCTAATGGTATTCACACGTCCAGGGCAGTGCCTCTAATGGTATTCACACGTCCAGGGAAGGAACGCCATGCGGGGTGTGCTAGCACCTCACCACACGGCTAGGGTTTCGGACGAGCGGGAGGGGCACGATGGGTAGGGCTTGGTGAGAACTCGTGAATCACACCCGCACCGCCCCAGGCCTTCCCTTTTTTGGATGTGCTAGCGGGCTCTAGTCGAGGCCCACTAGGACTCCAATTCCTAAGTGGATCGTATCCGTGCGCAAACCCTTCTTCTAATAGATCAAATCCACTAGATATGTTCCAACCCGTTAAGTGTGTGACTTGTTAGGTTCATGTGCAAGTCGGCCATGAATCCGAAATGTCCCTTTCCAATCCATAGATTAATAGCGGCACTTAGTAGTACATATTGATCCCCGAATGCACAGAATGATCTTATCAGCTGAACCCTGATACACTCAATATACCGATCCTTTTGCCACACGATACCAGTCAAGTTAAAGGTGAGATACGTGCCACCCTTATGATAGCTCGACCATTCACTCGTCAATGTGATGGATATAAGTATCATGATTAACTTTTTAACCATATCAGCACGGCCGTGCGCTTTCCTTATCCATCCACGCCGAGGGGTCCAGAAATATCTCTCCCGTTATCGAGGAGGAGTAAATTCCATCTTGATCAATCACATCTCCACGCCATGCTTCGCGGCATACCCAGTAGTTATCTTTATAACTACCCTTTTACGGTATAGCTTTTGATAACACCAAAGCATACGACTACACAAGCTAGGTCTCCATGATGATCTCAAGTCTAAGTACCATATAGATGTACCACTCGAGACTACACGCTGATGACACTTTGTAGATAACAATCTCAGCGGTGTCTCAAAGTAGGTCTATCCAACCACCCATGTTCTTTAACATGTGTCCATATTATTAATTTGATATCTTCATATCTATGGTATATGAAACAATACCATCAATCAATACATGTGCTGATCAAATCATTACCGCTCCTCGTAATGATATGGACTAGGGATCGTTTAGAACAATATCACAATGACAATGTGTCTCACAACCAAATCATATTTGATAAATAAAGTCGTGACATTAATTCATGGAACTGATAAACAATATTATCATAAGTACATGAACAAAGACGTTATACAATTATCGTATGATTGCCTCTAAGGCACATTCCCTTCAGTTTTAAGGACACATCCAAGCTAACCTGAATCAATCATTTTGCTTAATTCTAAAATTAAGATAAGAAATATATCTAGACTATATATGAGTTTGATCTAACAGTCCACTAATCTCTTACCCTGGGATGCATAAGTGCTCCATAAGAGCTAGTTTTGCAACGTTGAAATTATCTGATTATACGCTGAAATTGAACTTTGATCATTTTGAACACCCGCTTCAAAACCTGAAACTGGAGAGGCGAAAAGAGGGCGTCAAGTCAGGCGGCACAGACCAGATGGCCTACCTCACCGTCGTTGCCCTCTAGGTTGGTGGTGATGGAGAATAAGAAGGCAGCGACCTTGGGGTCGTTTGCGATAGCGACGGTTTCGGGACGACGGTCAGAGGATGTGTTCGGAAATTGCGACTTGGGGAGTTCCTGCGCTGGTGTGCTTGTTGTGTGCGACAGTGGTCTTTGGCAAAGTTTCCTTGATTTCTTCTCTGCCCAACAACTCGTGACGGATCTTTGTGCTACCACGACTTTGGTTGATGTTGATCTTTCTAATCCGTTCTAGGTCGAGTTCGGTGAAGGAGAAGGAGACGGTAGAGGCAGGTTCCGGCGACTTTGTGCTAGACAGCCGTGGCTGTACAACGTGCTCTTCTATTTTTTTTGTTGTTAGCTAGGGGTCTTGATGTAAAAGGGATGATCTTATCTTAGTGAAGTTTTATCCTATTAAAAAAAACCTGAAACTAATACTTGAAGCCGAATTTGAGAATGTTTATCTTGTGATTTTGAGTTTTTTGAGAAATAGTATCAAGTAATCAAGTCGCTAAAAGATAATAAAATAATTTAAGCAAAAAACTACATAGAACATGTTCTAAATTATGCTCTGAGTTCTCTTTATTCAATGTGGAACTTATCCCAACAATTATATAAAAGACATTTTCCTACGGCACGAAAATCTCATATCTAGGTCTCACTGAATCAGGTGATACTGACGGTTTGGGCATGGCTTTCCTCCTTGGAGGCATCATTTGTGAGTCACAAATTGTCTCGATGCTCGTTTATTCGATGGATGACTTAGCGGTGGATTGTCGACTATTACACTTGGTTTCAACTGGTCAACATTGAGTTTTCCTTAAGACTGATTGATTTGACCATTTGCCATTTGCCATCTTCCTATCTTTATTGTTTTGGGTAATGTGAGAGGCCTTTGGAATTTGGGCCTTTCGATTGTTCTTATGAAATTGTGGAGGAATGCCATGATGATCGGTGACCTTCTATGTAGAAAATTAATGCACAATGCTATAACCGTCATGATGTTAGACCCGTTTGGTTGTTTTGAGATGGAAGCTTGTTTTCTTTATCATTTTTGGCTTGCCTTAGTGTAACAGTTTATCTATCATATCATTTTGTTTTTTTATCCTTTTCTCTGCACAAGCGTTTTGCTTTAGGTTGTTTAATGGTTGTGTACATCCCTGATGGTGCAGTCGTACATGCATAGACCGGAAGTTATACTTTTGTTATTAAAAAATAAAAAGACATAATTAAGCATCTCGTTGTGTATGGTGGCTACACAGTGGAGGATAAAAGCACATGAGACTTGTTGGTCAATTATAGTCCATGTCATTAAATTTAAGGGGGATTTAGATTCATGCCATTCCAAAGTTGAAATGCCACATGTTGTCGATATGCCGAAGACAACAGAAAAGAGAGGCACCTCCATTATGCCATAAAGATGACCTTGTGAATAAGAAGGGGATCTAGAATAGTGGAGAGCCTTGGGAGAGAAGTCTTAAGCACGGTATCTTTATTTGAGGATTGATCCTGATCTGTTTGTACAAAGGGCCCTTGGAGCTGCATATATGGGCAAGATGGGAATCAGTTTCCCATCTTGCCCTCTCACTTCCTTACTTTACAAGGGCATTTTGATCCATTCATAAAAAAGGACAGCTTATAGGCTTGCTTTTACAACTCATTAGTCTTATCCACATCCTAGGGATTTCTTGACGGCCTTGATTCTCGACAATCCTAAGCATTAGGGCATCCCTATACTACCCCTAAAACAGGACTCCCTCGTTCATTTTAGTTGAGACCCAAGAGGCAAACAGACTCAATCTGGTCTTGTCCCAACTCTTCAGGTTGTCGGGGCAATTTGATCCACTCCGCGGGAGGCAAGGGCCTACGAGGCAGGTGGCAAGCGAACGATGGTGAAGGAGGGGCTGCCAGGTAGGGGTGTAAACGGAGCGGATAATTTCCGACCGACCGACCGACCGAATCAGTTTGGATAGTGATTTGGATAATTATACGAATATCCGGTTGTTTTTTGTGGATATGGATACGGATATGGATACTGTATGCTGGATACGGGTACGGATACAGATAATGCGGATATTATCCGACGGATAATATCAGAAGAAAAATATGGATAATATCCGATGGATATTATCCGAATCCATTCTAGGGGCTATGGTGCCTGCTAGCCTACCAGGCAGCCCACAAGAGTCCAGCAAACCACGATACTCTCCAGCCCAGGCCACCACACTAATCACCAGCCCACCAACACCAAGAACATGAACAAAACTCAAGAAGCAAGATTGATGTGTGTGATCCTTGTTCTGCCATGTTAATCTGATATTACTACATGCTTTCAATATTATTTTCTTAAACTTAATTAGCAGTACGCAGTAGGTAGCGCTATCCTGCTATATCTCTTCATTGGTGAAATTGTTCACCCTAAGACATATATTGATTCTTTTTTCTAGCACGTGTTTTCGAATAAGCGTATTATCCGAGGAAATATCCGTTCCGACCAATATTCGAACTTATATTATCCATATTCATATCCGACACTATCCGTATTCGTATCCGACACTATCCGTGTCCGCATCCGTATCCGGCACTATCCGTATCCGATCCGTATCCGGGAAAAAAAAATATGGATACGGATACAATATTAGTGATATCCGACCGTATCCGATCCGTTTACATCCCTACTGCCGGGCACTCCAACAAGGTATGGGCCTACGAGGCGAGCGGCGAACCGAAGCAAGCAAGGCTGGGCCGCTAGGCCGCTTCGCCGAGGAAATGGCCTACGAGGCGGGCGGCAAGCCAAAGGGCTCCTTAGGCAAATACCGCGTCATGCACATGCCTCATTAAAAATTCCACTCAAAAACCTAGTGGAAAAAAATAGAATGGAGAAAAGAGTGCATTGCATCTGCAGGTTGCATTGCCATATTGCCTATTGCAATTATAGATTACTACGATATAATGGTGAGGTCATCGGTCACTTCGCTAAGGCAAAGGCCTATGGGGTGAGCGGTTGGTCGAAGGAGGCGAAGCAGGGGCTGTTGAGCCACTCCGCCGAGGTAGGGGCCTACCCCTTCTTTGCCTCCTTTGATGGCCCCTACTTTGCTTGCGAAGGAGGGGCCGCTGGGCCACTTTACTGAGGCATAGGCCTATGAGATGAGCAACGAGCCATCTGGAATATGATTGTTCATTCGAAGGGCGTGATACCCTACTCCCTACTCTCTCTTCCGCAAGCTTCACTTGTAAAGGGGGACGAACCAATGCCACAGGTATCCGTCCTGCTCCATGAACCTTGGATGCTTGGTGTTTATCAAAAGTTGCTCACAAGCTTTGAATCATTTGGCAACAATACTCTAAGGCCTCCGAGGAGACGGACCCTTAGTTGAAATACTGGATGGCCAGAGAAGATGCTTCTGAGGAAAGTTGTTAGTTGGGTACGCGTGTCATCCTCAAGGTATTGCATCGGCTGTATCGTCGTCGACGTGGCGTGCAATGCCCATTCAAACTCCCCCATTGTTCGCATCCTGCTGAGGGGCACATGATTCTCGCAAGGATCCTCCCATTATGATGCCTCGACTGGGGATCTGGCTCATAGGAGGTATTTTTCCTAGTGTTTTGGGCCGAAGGCTGCATGCTTATCGCTTCGAGTGCTCTGATTGTGAGACATCCCACTAGAATAGAGTTATGTGTTGAGCCTATGGTTTTGTAGTGTGTTCCACTTGGGGTGGTCTTACTTGTACACTTTGGGCATCCCTTTTATAATTTTTCTCGCTTGACCCATGTATTTTTGTAGCACTTTGAAGCACTTAGAGCTTGGCTTGTTGCCTTCAACAGTCTTAGCGGAAGCTCTATGGGGTAATGGCTTGCTTCGCTGTCACTTTCTCATGAAGGTCTCATGCGGCAATGATTTTGCTTCGCCATTACTCCCTGGCGAAGGTCTAGCGGAGCAGTGATTTTGCTTCGCTGTCACTTCTTAGCGAAGGTCCAGTACTCATCGGAATGGCTGGGGTCACGCCAAGGTCAACGATGACTAGTAGCAGGTGGAGGATAGGGTTGGCTGGCGGCTAGAGCAAGTACCGCCGTCATTCGGCTTCATCAGTGCCGATTGCTACTTTGGCGCATCCAGCCTAGCCGTCCCGATGTGCGACAGCTTCTAGTTGCGGTCGGAGATGATGATTGTGCGGGTTCTAGCTTTATGGTGCCATGCTAGCGTTGGATTGGCCGAGACGTCTCCAGTCAAGGGCGGCGTTAGCTGTCGCCAAAAGCTTTTGTTAGGACAGAGATTTTCCTAGCTTTTGGCGTCTCTTGCAAAGCTTCTTGTCCAGAGTCCCCATGGGTGGCACCATTGTTGTCGATATGCCAAAGACAACAGAAAAGGGAGACACCCCCATTCTGCCAAGGAGATGACCTTGGGAAAGAAGAAAGGGATCTAGAACAGTGGAGGGCCTTGGGAGAGAAGCCTCAAGCATGGCATCTTTATTTGGGGATTGATCCACATCTGTTTGTACAAAGGGCCCTTGTAGCTACATATATGGGCAAGATGGAAATAATTTTTTCCATCTTGCCCTCTCATTTCCTTAATTTTCAAGGGCATTTTAACCCATTCATAAAAAGGGACAGCTCATAGGCTTGCTTTTACAACTCATTAGTCTTATCCACATCCTAGGGATTTTCTTGACGGCCTTGATTCCTGACAACCCTAAGGATTGGGGCATCTATATACTACACCTACAACACCACACTTTATAATGGCATGTATCTAAATTTTCTTAAATTGAATTAGGGGCGAGGTCTATTGCAACATTATCCCATATGCATCCCATGCGCTCCATCAGGGCCGTTCCTGGGCCAGGGCAGCAGGGGCGATGACCTGGGGCCCTCGAGAACTAGGCCCCCCTGGCCCAAGGCCCAATAGGTAGTAGTATGCATTCGGTACTCAATCGTGTCCGTATCTGTTGTTCCGATGTGCTCATTTTTTGGAATTGTGCAACGAGTATATGTGTTATTTTCAAGTTCTCCTAAAAGATGGAAACTTTTGGTTGTTCATGTTCCAAATTTAACAGTTAAACCTTTGTCTAATGCTCGTTTGGAGAGTTGAATCAAAAGTGTTAAAGCTATTAGATATCAAGCTCCGCAAATAAGGTTAGCTTTGTTAGAGGTATGCAAATCTTCCATAACCCCAAGTCAAAGAGTGATGCGAAGAATCTGTATGATGTTCTTTGAACTTTTGATTTTTTTACTTGGTATGGTCATTTGGTATGATATTTTATTTTCCGTGAACATGGTAAGTAAAAAGTTACAATCTTCATCTATGTGCATTGATTCTACCCTGCAACAAATAGAAGGCATAAAATAATCTAGTTTGAATATTGCTAAGGGTCTTGCATCTAAAATGAAGATAGAACCATTATTTCCAATAAGATGTCGTGCTACTAGGAAAAAACAATTTGATGAAAGTGATCACATTGAAGAAGTTCTATTAGCTCAAAATGCTTTTGAAGCTAATTATTTCTTAGTTATGGTAGACATTGCAATTACTTCTCTAAGAAATAGATCTGAGGAACTTCAAACATTTAAAGATATATTCGAATTTTTACTTAGCTCAAAAAGCATGAAGTCATTGGATGACATTGAATTAGGAAAGTGTTTTACTAAATTTGTAGAAGATCGACAATAAATTGATGTATTGAACATGTTAGACATATATATATATATATATAGAGAGAGAGAGAGAGAGAGACGAAATTTTTTTTAACCCTTTGAAAATAATTATTTTAATATTAACCTCATGAAAAAATACTTCCAGATCTAACCCTTTTGGCGCGCCACCCGGGCGCGACAAATAGCCACCGCGCGCCGATGCGTGGCGGCAAGATCAAGTTGCGCGCGGCACGGCTGGCGCGCAGGTTGGCCCCATGTGGCGACCATATGAACCGCGTTCCTCGGTGCCAGTGTGTACTGGTGCGGCAGAGACATTAGCCGCGCCAACCGCAGTGGCGCGGCCAAAAGGGTTAGATATGAAAATATTTTTTCGCGAGGGTTAATATTAAAATAATTATTTACAAAGGGTTAAAAAAATATATTTTTTTTCGAGAGAGAATAGCTAGTGTGCTATGGATAGCACGGATCTCTCCGTGCTATCCACCGAGTTTGCAAATTTTGAGACCGAAATAGACAATCCGAACCGTCCATCTTGTTCATATCAATGAAATCTCGCTACACACCAAATTTCAAATTTTTTGAATTTTTTAGTATTTGTTTCATATTTTTGAAAACTGGACTTATTGGAGGGTCCACAGCTAATTAGATCAGCGATTTTCAAAAATATGAAATAAATAGTAAACAATTCAAAAAAAATTTGAAATTTGGTGTGTAGTGAGATTTCATCGAGATGAACAAGATGGACGGTCTGGATCGTCTATTTCGATCTCAGAATTTCTAAAACCCGTGGATATCCATAGCAGACTAGCTATTCTCTCTCTCTCTATATATGTATAAAAGGCTGTGTTTTATGTTTTTTAGACTATAGGGCCTGTCGACGAATTATGTCGGCAATATATTTTATAGGGCTATGCGAAAGACCACAACTCGATGGTAGCACAGGGGGCAGGATTTATACAGGTTCAGGCTCTCTGAAAGAGGTAATACCCTACTCCTATGCTCGTGGGTTTGTATTATGGGGTGTCGATCACAATGAACAGGGGATGATCACAATGATCGTATATTCTCGCCTAAGGTTGCACGAGATTGGATGTAATTGGAGATAATGGAGATCATGTCTAACCAAGGACCCCGACCCCCTTTATATAGTGTAAGGGGTAGGGTTACAGATTGGTTCCTTAGTCCGTATTAGGGAGATAAGGGATATGGCCGAGTCGGCTTCGCTTATCTCCACATATTCGGGCAGGATTAGGATTCTACTTCTTGTAGAACAAGTCGGGCCGCGCTGTCCTCCAAACCCGCTTTCTGGAAGATCCACGCGACTTGGCCCAAGGAGGTGGTGCGTCCAATCGTCTGTTTCCAAATACCCGGAGCCCATGTTGTCCACAGTATCCCCCGAGTGCTATGTGACTGAGTAGTTTAATTTCTGAGTTCGGCTTGAGGCTCATCAAGTGTAATCCGAGTGACATCAGTCTTTGCTCGGTCGATGTAGTTCTACTCGCCGAGTAACCTGCTGATTAAACAAAACTGTTGCAAAGGACTCAAGAGAAAATCTCAAGCCTCTAAAAAGATGTTTGGTACCCAGTCCGACTAGTCGGTATGCTGGTTATTGGCCCCACAGAGAGGCATACCAAGAAAAGTGGATGTAGCCGAGTGATCAGTGTCACCCTGCCTTATCCTCCCTGTAACAAATCATGACATTCAGGTCTGGTTGACAGAACTCGACATTCGGTCCAGTAGGGGATATGTCACAATTCGTGTATTAGGGTGTTCAGGCGCCCTGACCCGACTTAGTACAGTGTCAAGCTAGTGATTCTCGGGAGAATACGCCTGCCTCCAAGTCAAGGTCATCTGAGTGGTGTTCGTCATGATGACGAACGATCCAGAGATGTGCCACTGAGACCCGACTAAAGAGGTAACTCATAATGCCTGATCTGACTAAAAGTCAGACCGACTATTGACCCCAGGAGGTACATCAAGAGCTGAATTATAACTCGGAAAGCGCCCAGTCCTCATAGACTGACAACTGGCATGAGGCCCGACTGGGGGCACGCCACTTTTCTCGACTAGGTTTGATCTGAGTGGCACCTGTACCCGAGTAATGACGTGTACAGCTTGTGGCCCACGTGGGGCATGCTCTCTGGAACCTAAGTCCGGGCCCAAATCTTGAAGCAATGATTAGGGCTCCATTTTTTCCTGCCCAGCGTGGAAACTGAAACGTCGCCCATTTCCTTTTAAATAGAACACACGGGGGCATTCGAACAGTTACGCTTGTACTGTGCGCCCTAATCCGTTCGTCTCCCTCGCAGTGCTCCCACTAGGGTTAGTCCCCTCCGCCGTTGTAGAGCAAATCCAACGCCGCCGCCGCCAATTTCCAGATCTAGCCTCGCCACCCCCATCCTGGCTTCTCCCGCACCAATCCCCCACTACTTTCTCACAAATGGCAGGAAACTGGACGTCCTCCGTCACCACTGAGGAGCGACTGCAGAAACTAGTCGCCGTCGGCGTTCTTCCGGCACAGGAACTCATCAGCTGGTGCGTCGCCATGGGTGAGTCTTCTCCCACTCCTCGCCAAGAGGAGATCGTCGTCTTTGAGTCCTTCTCTCGCGGGTTCGGACACCCCGCTTCTTCTTTCCTTCGTGGCTTGCTCCACCACTACAATATTGAGCTTTTTCATTTGAATTCGAACTCGATCCTTCAAATTTCAATCTTTGTCCATCTTTGCGAGGCTTTTCTGGGGATTCCTCCCCATTTCAACCTCTTCCGGCATCTTTTCCATTTGAAGGCCTTCCCCAACGACAGTGCCCCTAAGGCAGTCAGCGGGGCTGGATTTCAACTCCGGGGTGGCCTGAAAAAGGAGTACTTCTCTCTGCCACTCCGAACTTCCCTGAAGGGATGGCATCAGGAGTGGTTTTATTGTACCAATCCTCTTCCTATTCTTCCTCCATTTGATAGGAGAAAGCCTCGGGCTTCTCCTTCCTGGACTTCTTCTCTCCGTTCCTCCGAAATGGACTAGGTCACCGAGCTACTCGGCCTGATCCAGGAGCTTAAAGAAGAGGGGTTGACCGGCGTGGCCATCGCTATCAATTTCACAATGCACCGCGTCTAGCCCCTCAAAGAGAGGGTTCGGCTCAGGTTTGAGTACACCGGGCCGAACGATCCGACTCGGGAAGTGGCCTCCCAAATCTCACATCAGGACGCCGCCGACCGAATCACCGAGTTCTTCGCCACAGGGACACCCATTACCAATCACGGGTGTCCTAAAGGTTTCACCCTCGCCAATCCGCCACCAAAGGTAACGGCCGTGTAGTCTTTGTGGTCGTCTTAAGCCCGCCGAGTGGTTTTGTTGTCAACATACTAACTCGGGAAAGCTATATCTCTGCGCAGGACCGCCAAGCCTTCGTGTCCCTCCCCCCAATGCCTGAGGCCCCCCCAACAAGGACGAGAAGTGCCCAAGCGAGGAGTCTGAAGAAGCTCCCGCAGCAAAGAAGGGCAAAGGCCCGATTTTCTTCGAAGAGGAGGACATCTTGCTGCCCGAGGGGCGCAGCCGACAAGGTTCGGGCCCCTCAATCCATGAGACCACCGCGGAAGGAGCGAGCCAGCCCACGCCAACCCAAAGGCCAAGCAGTCAGGCGGCTCGCCCTCCGAAGTCAGGCCGTAGGACATTGCCCAGGAAGAAACGGGCGCACTCGGCACCTATGCCCGCGTCGTCCCAAGCTAGGCCGAGTGGCCCTCCCGACGCCTCTCCAAGCGGGTCATTCGCTCAGAGGGGTGCCGGAATAAAAATAAAGACCTTCAGTTGGTGAGTGTAAACTTTGTCGCACCTTGCTAGTCTTCGATGTTTGTTGTTTCTATGCTGAAGTGTCCCCTCTTTCAGAAAACCGTCAGAGGAAATCCCGACTGACCGCCCGGCCGAGCCAGCACTGGAGCCTAAAAAGGCGGCTGCTGAGCCCAGTCGGGAGGCGTCGCCTCCCCCTCCTCCTCCTCCTTCGTCTCCACCGACTGTCACGAAACCTCCGCCACCCAAGCCGACCGAAGCCGAGCGGGAGGATGAAGTCCCAGCCGGTGATGCCGCCGCCCCACCTAGCCCAAAGCCGACTGATGGGGGCGTTGAGGAAGACGAGACGGCCGTGGAAGAGATTCCACGCCAACCTCCACCTCCCCCGGAGGAGACTGAGCCAAAGTTCTCGGTGGCCTAGAGAGATGATGCCGGGGACTGGGCACTGATCGACGATGAAAAGGAAGAAAAGGCTAGGGTGGCCTTTTATGAGCACGCCGCAGCATGCGGCCGACTGATCAGGGTAAGTTTCCCGACTAGCCGAGTACGTCTTTTTGACTCGAAGTAGAGGAGTGTCAATATATACTCTTTTCTGCTTGAACTTGGTGACTTTTCCGAGAGGAAGACCAAGTTTCTCAACTATTTCCTTCCCAAAATAAAACGGATTAAAGCCGTGGAGGGGCAGATAGTTGAGACCCAGATCGAAGCGGCCCAGCAGCGTCGGAAGCTGCAGGCCGAGATCAAGGAGCTGCAGGATGAGAAGTTCGACATCGCAGGCTCTCCTCGATGTAAGTGTCCCGACCTAAGTCAGAATTGTATGCTCTGTATGCATCTGAGTGACATCACATTCCGCACATTGTGCAGCTCGTGACGCCACGATTGCCAGCCTGCGGGAGGAGCTTGCCAAGTCCAAAGACTCTGAGGCCGCCGCCCAAGCAGAGATGAAGAAGTCCCAGGTCCAGAAGCTGGCCCTAGAGGAGTCGGAGACCCGAGTAGTCACCGAGTTAGAGGGTAAGTCCCTTAACCCAACCGACTTCGAATTCTCCAATGTTGTACAGTTGCATGACTGCATCTGTGTCTCTGCTGATAGAGTACAAGAAGAAGACGCAAGCGCAGTATGATGTTTTGAACGAAAACATCAAAACCGCGCAAGTGCAATATGAAGAGCTCCTGGTGGCCGTGGAGCCCACTCGGCGACGACTCTACGCTGGGGACGCCGAGCCAAGCAACCGGGCTGAGCTGATCCAAAGGTGGACCGATGCCCCCGAGAAGCTCAAGGCCCGACTTAAGGAGGTCAGCTTGATGAGCACCAGTCAAGCGCTGGGGATCGTCAAGTCCTTGTATCCCCAAGTTGACCTTGAGGCTGTCAAGGACGGCTTCGCCTGCACCGAGGAAAAGGCATTGGTCCTGCTTGAGGAAGCGCGGCCCGTGGCCGAGTCACTTGTAGATAACTTAGATTTGGATTCCCTGTAGACACATGAACCTCTTGTAAATTATCAGTCCATTGTATGTAAACAGTTCATCCAATGTAATATGAGTTATCATATCTTTCTATGATTAACTCTGTATTTTGCCCGAGTAGATTCGGTTCCTTTTACTAAGCATTCTGCCAAACACATCAAGTTGCTTAGCGTTAGGAGTTGGCGCGGAGCTCTGTCTCCAAGAACGCAGTCGGGAAGTATGAGTGTTGCATGGAAACAAGAGTTTCATTACTCGGAATAAATAATACTTAGGCTCAACAAGAAGTCAAAAAGAAAGATATCAATGTGGTGCAGACTGCACCTAATTAGGTGTAGCCCTCGACTTACTGGCTAGTCGGCCGAGTGCCACCATGCACCCGTTTAGACGCTGGACATCCCTTTGGCAAGTCGGGGGAGCCATCTGCATGATAGCTCTAATTTTTTTTGGGTTAGCCTCAATCCCACGGTGAGACACCACGAAACCGAGTAGCTTTCCCGAAGGGACCCCGAAGACGCACTTCTTTGGGTTCAACTTCATGTTGTATGCCGACAGGCTCTCGAATGTCTCCAATAGGTCAGTGACCAAGTCGGAGGATACCCGAGATTTGACGACAGCATCATCGACTTATGCTTCCACATTACGCCCGAGTTGGTTGTGAAAACATCGCTGAATGCAACGCTGATATGTTGCTCCAGCATTCTTCAACCCCAAGGGCATAGTGACATAGCAAAAAGCCCCAAACGGAGTGATGATCGAAGTCTTGATGCAATCTTCTTCCTTCAAGCTAATCTGGTGAAAGCCCGAGTAGGCATCCAGAAAGCTCAAAAGCTCACAATCGGCAGTGGAATCGACCACCTGGTCGATGCGAGGTAGTCCGAACGGATCCTTGGGGCATGCATTATTTAAGTCGGTATAGTCGACACACATACGCCAAGTACCATTTTTCTTCTGCATAAGTACCGGATTTGCTAGCCAGTCGGGGTGGACCACCTCCCTTATGAAACTAGCGGCTAAAAGTTTGGTAATCTCCGCCTTGATGGCTTCTTTTCGATCATGCGCAAACCGATGCAGCCGTTGCTTGACTGGCTTGGCTTTGTCGTTTACATTCAAGGAGTGCTCGATCACCTTCCTCGGGACACCCGGCATGTCAGACAGTTTCCAAGCAAAGATGCCTTGACTTGTTTGGAGGAAGGTGACGAGCGCCTCTTCCTATTTCGAATCGAGCCCTGTCCCGATCAGAGCCGTTTTGGTTGAGTCGGACGGGTCGAGTGAAATCCGCTTAACATCATCGTCAGGCTTGATGCTCGACTTAGATTGCTTCTTGTTTGGCACGTCGCCCTCGTCGCGAAGCATGGTGACCGCCTGCCGGACCTTGTCCAACTCGGCAGCCGCTTCAGCCGACTGGGCTGAGTCACAGTTTTCCTTCTCGAGGAGATAGGAAAACTTGACGTCTCCGCGGACTGTGATTACGCCTTGCGGGCCCGGCATCTTCATAGCCAGGTAAGTGTAATGTGGGACGGCCATGAATTTGGCCAAGCCCGGCTTTCAAAGCTGAGGTTTTCTGTCCGGTAGTTGTCCTGAGTGCCAAAAGTGACAGGAAGAGAAATTCTCCCAATCGGCACAGAGGAGGTTCCCGGAATTATGCCATGAAACGGCGCATCAGTCTTCTGAAGCGCCGACCTTGGAATTTGCATCTCGTCAATCGTCTTGGCGAAAAGGATATTCAACCCACTCCCGCCGTCGACTAAGACTTTGCACAGTCGGACGTTCCGTATCACAGGATCCAGGATGAGTGGATATCTTCCTGGACATGGGATATGAACGGGATGATCCGAGCGATCAAACTTGATCGGGACTTCAGACCATCGAAGGTATTCGGGGGTCACCGGAATAACTGCATTGACTTCCCAAGTTGTAAGCTTTTGCTTACGCTTGGATTCGTATGCATCCGATCCCCCATATATGTAGTTGAGCTCGCGCTCGGTTTCTTTGTAAGCGTCACCCTGAGGAGGATCACGTTTATCATCTTGCTTGGCGTCCTTTGGAGTGTCCTTGTTGTGCTCCTGAGCGAACCTCTTCAGGACATTGCAGTTCTTTGCCTCATGCTTTCTATTCGGATGGAAAGGACATGGCGTCTCCATTACTTTATTGTAGTCATTGGACCGAGGCGGCCTCTGCCGACCATGATCTACGGCTGCCACCAATTCTTCACCCTTTCACTTCTCGTCCTTCTTGAAAGATGACTCGGGCTTGTCTTTTTTGCCTTTATTTTTACTCGGACGATCCTCCTGGCGCTCGACGAGAGCATCAGAGGCGGTGGCATACCGGTCTGCCAGAGCAAACATCTCTTTGACAGCAGTCGGGGGCTTTCGAGACTTCTTTTTGATTAAGTCAGGGTCACGAACTCCCTTTTGGAAAGCTGCGACAACGACTACTTCAAAAACCTCTCGGATTGTGTTTTTCTTCTTTGTGAAACGCCGAATGAAATCCTTTAACGACTCATCTTTTCTCTGATGAATCTGATAAAGGTCCCACTGGGCCCCAGGCTTCTCGTAAGTGCCCTGGAAATTGGCGACGAATTGGTCACAAAGCTCTCCCCGGGAACCGATTGAGTTCTCTGGAAGGCCTGCAAGCCAACCCTGAGCCGGGGGAGTCAACATGACGGACAGATAATTTACCATCACATCATAGCCTCCACCCGTGGCTTTGATTGCTAGAGAATAAATCTGCAACCAAACTTCTGGGTCCCACTCCCCGTCAAATTTCACTATTCCCTTAGGGTTAAACCCCTTAGGCCAGTTGACCTGACGAAGTCGGGGTGTGAATACTTTGATCCCATCAATCATTCCGTCCCTAGGAGGAGGAGACTGACGGGGAGGTATTCTGCGCGGCGGAGTGTGGTGCCGGTCTTCTCGGTGATGATCACCATGACGCTCAGCGTGGTCGTCTCGACGATAGTTTTTGTCGTGGTTTTGACCGAAACCATCTCTATCGTCATCTTGGGAACGTCTCTCGTCTTCTTCTCGCTCCCTCCGCCGAGCTTCGATGTCGAGGCGAAGGTCGTGATTTGTGTTTTGGCGAGCTTCTTGCCCGCGAGTTGGTGTGCGCCGACTACGCCGAGTATTGCTCGTGGCAGTCTGGCTTATGGCCGAGTTGGCGTGTTCAGCCCGAGTACCCTGGACAGCCGCTGCCGTCACCATGGCTTTAATCTCCTCCATGATCAGTGTTGCGGGACTATTTTCCCCGAGTAACGGACCAACGTTATCCAAGAGAGTCTTGGATATAAGGATATTCTGTTGTGGCGTACGGAAGACCGAGTGATCTCCCATACGGACTTGAAGTAATTTCTCCTGAACTTCATGCCCACGACCGCGCAATCTATCGTGTAGATTTTCTCCACCTTTGTGGGTATGCTCGGCTCCTGCTTCATTCTTTTCGGCACAGGCCGACCCGGAAGGTTGTCCATCCACCACGTAAATGCTGCGAAAGTCAGGGAACCAGTTGATGCCGTCCTTCGACTCGGATCCTGAGTAAGAGAGGCTTAACTGACCCTGACTTGTTGGCTCATCGATGGGGGTGATTATAACTCCCACTTTCCGTGATGAATTGTTTGGCGGAAGGAAACCCAACTGAGATTCGGCAGAACAGATCTGCTGAAAGCTAGCAGCCGAATTGGTTAATCCGAGTGGCATCCTGGTGTCCACTCGGGAAGTAGATCCGGTTAGAGTTGTCCCTGAGCCGGAACTCGGGAAGCTCGTCCCAGTAAGTGTCTGTTGGGCTCCATCCCTTACCTCAGAGCAAAAAAGGCAGCGTGTTATCTCATGGAAAACAGTGGCCGAGTTTCTCAATCCGGACGGGGTGTTGCACAATTGAGAAGTTGTAGCTCCCGACGGGATCTGATCGCGATCCAGGTTAAGAATAGCATCGTCGATTGGTTCTTCATTAGGGAAGAAGCTGGCAAAACTAAAGACTCATAATCCTGACTGAAACCGAAGGGAATCCCTGCAGTAGACCAGTCGGAATCGTCGTTATCAGATTGGATATCTCCCGGATCGGAATCCGGAAGAAGCAACCTGAGGTGGTGCAGTTCGGCTGGAGTAGCGTACAGCCTCCCCCGGTAGCGTGTGGACCGAGCGTCACTCGGCTCACATAACCGAAGTTCCCCGAAGTCATTGGCGACGAAGCCGGGATCTCCGAAGACAAAACTTTGGCCAGGGGCATAGGTGAAGACGAGTCCGCCGATTGAAGCCATCGAAATTGATGAAGCTGATCGTGACGCTATCCCCTACCTGGCGCGCCAATGTCGACGAATTATGTCGGCAATATATTTTATAGGGCTATGCGAAAGACCACAACTCGATGGTACTTGGTAGCACAGGAGGCATGATTTATATAGGTTCAGGCCCTCTGAAAGAGGTAATACCCTACTCTTGTGCTCGTGGGTTTGTATTATGGGGTATCGATCACAATGAACAGGGGATGATCACAATGATCGTATGTTCACGTCTAAGGTTGCGCGAGATTGGATGTCATTGGAGATGATGGAGGTCATGTCTAACCAAGGACCCCGACCCCCTTTATATAGTGTAAGGGGTAGGGTTACAGATTTATTCCCTAGTCCGTATTAGGGAGATAAGGGATATGGCCGAGTCGGTTTCGTTTATCTCCACGTATTCGGGCAGGATTAGGATTCTACTTTTTGTAGAACAAGTCGGGCCGCGCCGTCCTCCAAGCCCGCCTTCTAGAAGATCCACGCGACTTGGCCCAATAAAGTGGTGCGTCCAATCGTCTATTTCCAAATACCCAGGGCCCATGTTGTTCACAGGGCCTCCACTTTTGACTTTGCCCTAGACCCCAAAAATGTTTGGAGCAGCCCTGCGCTCCATTGATCATGGTCTTTGGCTGCACACCAGGCCAGAGTGCTAATTCTATTTGATTTGATTTCTAACTATGGGGAAAGCGTAAATTAAACAAGCCCTATGCATATACAGCAATGTGCATCATTCGTCTAAGCTTTGTCGCGTAGGGTTTACAGATATCTTAAGAGAGAACATGCACAAAAATTTGGTCCGTCTAAAATGCAAGAATTGATTATAGCAGGAAGAAAAAAAAGAGAAAAATATACATGAAAGAACCATACAAAAAGTCAATCTATTGTATATGTTATCTTTATGATCTCTTTTAGGCACAAAACGACAAATATAATATGGCGGTAGTATAATTTAGATCTAATCATTCGTTTAGAGATCATCCTCAAAAAAAATATATTATCATTATAGTATAAATACTACCCTAGTAGCATAAAAAAAAAGTCAAATATCAATCTGAACCATTAGATCAATGGGAATAGATATCTCATATTTATTTTAGTGTATAAAAAAGTTCTCAATCTTTATAGACTCTGGTGTAGACTGCTTAATTCTAGACAATTTGACAGCAAGCAATTAATGTATTGTAAACTAGCTAGCTAATTGCATATTGCATATGCTGTATAAATAATTCGTCCTAAGATAACCATCAATGTTCGTGGGCAGGTGTACTTATTTAGCTAAATCAATCGAGTCTATATGTGTATAGAGTATAGACACACACACACAAAGTATATGCATAGTATGAACATGGGTGTGTAAATATACCTATATGACGGGTGGAGAATTGGAGATGCATTTATAATGATTATTGGTAAGCCTGCAGTCAGTTGATCGACTATACATGGAAACAAATATGGAGTATATATTGGAAGAAATTTAATTCGCCCATTTGCCGTGTTTGCATGTATCCCCATTTTTCATCTTAATTTTTTGTAAGAAGTTGGTGGTTCTTACTGCTGAGACTCATTGGTTTCTGTTTTAATTTGTCATGTAACTTTTATTATTGAGTAATAAAGGTTATTTGATTTGTTCTTAAAATAATAATTTCGAACGTCAAACATACAACGCTTCGAAAACAGTATGATTGTTGTCTTTAATTTCAATGGAAAATGGAGGAATTCAATCGCAGGAAAAATATTCCTATAGAGATATTTGATTTTATAGGAGCGCTTCAAAATAATTATATAGGATAGCTAGGATTTCTAGCTTGTCCTCTATAGCTCTTTTCTGGATTCCTCAAAGAATTCCAACACAACTTCTCTCTTCCTCAATCTATTCTCTATCTACTCCATTAATTAGTGCTTAATCTTAAAATTCCTATATTTTCTCTATGGCACAACAACATACGGATTTGAATCCTGTGAGATTCAACGTACCTAGACATCCGAACACTGTGTGTCTTTATGTTCATAAAATTTTAGAATTTGTGTGAATAAAAGAGGGCTGGTTGGCCGACGTTCCGTCACATGCACCGTCGATTTATTGATGATGGACTGACTAATTGGTGATGGACGGACGGATGGAAGGGTGCCGTTGGAAATTGAAGCAATTTAGCGTACTGTTTGTTCATCGACTTGATTATACCACGTGGACGCAGCTCTGCACCGGCTGTGCGTACGTGCATGCTGCCTATACATGCATGTATATGCACACAGTTCAAGCCATGGGATTGCTTCTATCCTCGCATACACATGCGCGCGCCTCGAAAATTAAAGGAGAGATCACGGTCGTCACCTCTTGTTATAGGGTGATTAATATTCTAAGCAAAATTTTCATTTGTTACGTACATGGTGTACCCGTGTATATCTAGGTCTAGTCAAAGTGAGATACAATAGTGTGTACGAGATTGTCACTACCACGGATTGAGCCTTCAATCCCGGTTTTGGAACCGGGATAGCCAATTCGGGGTGCCATCAGTCCCAGTTGCTCTCAACCCGGGATAGATATTAGAAATATATTTAAAAATATAATGCGCACATATGGCTTCTGCAGGACTCGAACCCGAGATCTCGTGACTCCCCACTCACCCTTCTAACCAACTCACCCACCCACGCGTTCTGATATAACTAGGATATGCATTCCTTTTAAAGATTTTTAGATGAGGCTTTAGTCGGGTTCAGAATACCTAACCGACTAAAGGTTTACTTCGATCTGGTTGGTAATACCAACCGATCGATGAGCTTCCATGCGGTGGGCTATACTAGCTGCATGGGAGGAGCATCAATCCGGTTGGTATTACCAACCGACTAATGTGAGCGATTTAACCGGATTGAAGCCTTGGAACTACGAATCGGGACTGATGCTACTATTAATACCGGTTCGTATCTTACCGAGACTGATAAGCCGGTATGGAAGGCTGTTTCTCTAGTAGTGAGTTATCACTACGTACAATTAAAATTAATTAAAATAAAGAACCCCGCCCTCCTAATTCCTAATTATTTCCTATCTAAAAACAACCTAACAGCATAGAAAAAATGTAAGCGAAATTAATTGCATTGTTGCCCTCTAAACTTATAGTGAAGTCTTAGTTAGCCTCTTGAACTTAAAATTTACTTTTTCAACCCCTTAAATTTGTATTCTTCTGCATCCTAGCCTCAAAACGGTATGGCTTCCGTTAAATAATGAGGTGGCGCTTATATATGTTCCACGTCGTCGTTAAGAGCTGACTAGGCTATCCATGTGTACGAGTGATGCCATGTCATCTTCTCTAGCCTCTCTCTACAGTAGAGTAGACTGTAGCCCCTCTGAATTTACAGCGAATCTCACTTAACCCTTGGAACTAGAAATTTACATTTTTGCCCCTCTAAGTTTGTATTAGTTTGTGTACCCCAACCCCAAAACCGTTAGAGCTTACGTTAAACGCTAAAGCAACTGTCCGTGTGTCCATTAAACGAAGTTGGGAGGGAGGATAAGGGGGGCTTTGGAGGGAGAGCGAAGGAGGAGGGGGCTCCGACGACAGCCAGCAGTCGGTCGACAAGGTCCTCGGCCGCCAGATGTGGCCTCTAGAGAGAGAGAGAGAGAGAGTTAGATTGAGAGACAAGGAAGACGTAGAGAGAGGGGGGGAGATTGAGTGAGGAGAAAATTTTAATGGAGCTATCTAAGCCTGATCTCCCCTTCAACCCCACCCTAGCTCATCATAGCCATGTCTCTACGAGCCGCTTCGGGCCGAACCAAGACAATCACGAGATTCCCTACGAACACATCGGGAGCCACCTTAGTGTTTAAAACAAACCCTAACAGTTTTGGGGCGAGGGTGCAAACGGATACAAGTTTATGAAGCTAGAAAAGTAAATTTCAAGTTTGGGGCTAAGTGAGATTCATCGCAAATTCAGGGGGCTACATTGTACTTTTCCCTAGAGGGATGTTAGAGAAGATGACATGGTATTTACATTGATAGCACACCACTATCACCTGTACACATAGATAGCCTACTCAGTCCTTAATGGTGACGTGAAACATACGTCTGCGTCATCTCAACATTTGACGACCGTAATGGTTTTGGGGTTGGAGTAGAAACAAATACAATTTTAAAGGGCTGAAAAGGTAAATTTTAAGTTTAGGAGGCTAAGTGACACTTCGCTACAAGTTCGAGGGACAACAATGTAATTTTGTCAAATTATGATAACAAACACGCTACATCTTTCTAAAATTTTCTAACAAAACTTGAAAACAAAGCTAAGGACATGAGGCTATTTTTTTAGATTCTCCAAATCTGTAACGGAAGCCCATAACTTTTTTGACACCGTAATCCACGTCAGCTTCAAGCTAGAAAGAACTCCTTGTTCTTTTCAGATTAAATTAAAATTAAAATTAAAAGTTACAACTAGAAATTTGTTATTTTTTACAGGCCAAACATTGTAACACTTTATAGCAATTTTATAAGACTTTTAATGGTTTTTCTTAAAACTCCTAAAAATATATTTTTATATATTTTGGACTCTTCAAACCTCCTATCGAGCGTTTACAACTTTTTTAAATTATAATCTATCGCTGGTTTAAGAGAAAAGAACGAGACGGCCCGAGCTGCCAACGAAAGCTCGATATGTCCTTCCCATAGCATCGATGATCGATGTCACGCAGGCATAATTTGCTCCAAAGAGGCAGGCTAGGGCTAGGGTACATGCATGGGAGGGAGACGGCTCTGGATAGCCGGCCGGGCACCGCAACCGCGGCACCTAGCTCTGGCGAGATGGACGGCCTTGAATGCTCGCACCGCACGCGCATCCGCGGTGAAATTATCCGTTACGTGCATGCGTGGCTTCGCTTGGACCTATCAACGTGGCCATGCATGTCGTCTGATTTTACAAAAGGGGTACTCTACACTGCAGCCAGACGTCGCGGTATCTCGATGTCACAACGGACGGTCACGATTCGCCGTCATTTATTATGCTACTGTGCTTCTTGGCCCATGAACTATAGCACACAGTGATTGATGATGGTGTGCGCGCGCGTTTTTCCTTCTTTCTTTGCCACATGATGGTTGCAGTCAGCTGTGTAGTCGGTTTTCTCTAAATACCAACAGGTTGAGCATCTCCGGCGGCGACATTAAATTTCTACTCTATAACACTATTTTCTACATGCTCTATTTATCCTCTAAAATTTCTTCATACTTTATACTATATTCTAGAAATTTCTTTCCTTTAGCAGCTACTCTATCACTAAAAAGTTAGATAAACAGTACTATAAAATGCCTACTAAAGATGCTACGAGGTTCTGCTGGCTTCTCCTCATGCTAGCAACAGCAGCAGGAAGAGATGGCTTCAATTAATTAATCTCCGTCCCTGAAAAGTTTTAGCTCAGCTGAAACAGGATGGGAAAAGAAAAGAAAAGGCGGACGTACGTACATGAGCTGTCGCTTGTCACACTGCGTCATATATCTTACTGTGCTGACAGTGCCAGAGAAGGGGAAGAGGACAAATAGCTTGTGGCAACGCCTACGAGCTCAAGCTCAGTCGTCTCAGTGCGCATGCAGTAGGCGACCAGAGTGACTGAACACGTTCAGTCCACGTCCAGCTATCAGTGCGTGATCAGATTCAGCGTACCTACCGGTTGTGCCAAACCGTTTGGCGGTGCCTTTTTTTAAAAAAGAGAAAATTGATTGCATAACACTGCCTAGAATACCCTTCCCAAACATATCATCCGTAAATCGTCCTCTCCCAACCAGCAATGTTTAGTTTTACCGTTGCCACAGTAGCAATTCGTCATCATATACCGCATTCGTCCCCGGTCTTCTACCCCCTTTCTTCTACCCAGAGCTCGCGTCCTTCTCCGAGAGCTCTCCCGTAGTGTGCGGCCGGGCCATTCCCCTCTACCACTACCATTCTCTACTATCTAGCACTCCATTGCAAATTATATATTTATGCAATTCTAGTGCTCATTACATTTAATGCTAACATACAAATCAAAATACATATAATTAATCCTACAAAAAACACTAGCTGCTCTAACGAAGAAGCTATCTTGTTGTTCATTTGCTGCTTGCCTTCCACTGTCAACACAAGCTTCTCAATGGTACCCTTCAACTCATTCAAATCCTTCAACATACAAGCTGCATTCTCTCCTTCCTCGGTAGTCATGGCATGAACCCTGGCTAGGTACAACTCATATTTATCACTTCACATGAAGAACTTGCATTTGCCAACAACCTGGACAAAACATGACAAAGCCATCTCGATTCAAAAAAAAAAAAATCAAATTTTCCACTCCGACAAACTTACATTCTGATTGTTCTTGCACTTGCAATATACCCGATTGGTTATCTATGCTGTAGGACTCTTTAACCACCAATTGGCTTCCACAATAAGGACAAGGTACGAGAGGGATAAATGATTACACGCTTGCTGCGGACTTGACAGCATCCCTCTGGTTCATCGCTCTGGCGGGCAGGATCAAGGGTTAGATCTAGGGAGGGCATTGAGCGAATGTGGCAGAGGACGGCGCAACTGACGCGGCAGGGGTGGCGTAGGCAACGTGCCCTAGGGCAGACGGAGTGCTAGACAGCGGGGAACAACGGGGAATGGCAGTGGCACGAAGAAAATGGCGGTGCCGTGGGGGAGCTCTTGGAGAAGGGTGCAGTCTCTAGGTAGGAGAAAGGGGGAAATGAGTCGGGGTAGAGGGCCAGATGGGGACGAGGGGGTATGTGATGGCGGAGTGTTACGGTGAGTAATGGTGCAACTAAACAGTGTTGGTAGAATGAGGGCGTTTTCCGCGGTGATATGTTTGGGAACGGTATTTTGCAGAGTGATACGTGAGAAATTTTTTTCCTTTTTTTAATGTCTGCAGTATTTTATGTATAATAGAGGAACACACGTACATACCACACCGTACACGTGTGTGTTTGAAAGGAATGGATAATAAGAGGGAACGCGGGCACGTGTACTTATCCCATTGAACGTTCTCGTCCAAGAAATAAATCCCGGAGGGACTGCCTCACGCTCAGCCAACCGCGCTGTGCACAGCTTCTCCTTTGGTGGTGGTGCTCTTGGCCGGATGACTCTTTGAAAGCTACGAGGATTTGCTATATGAAAATAAACAATGTGTTTGGTTCGATGAAACAGTTTTTTACTCTGCATAAGCTAAATGATAAAATAGGCCGTTTCAAACAGGGCTGTCTTGTCTGGTTGGTGCATAGGATGACATGCGAAAGAAGCACACAGATAATTTGTTTGGAATTGCTCGATCGGAGATCGAGTACAACGTACCTGGAAATCAGCCTCCGAATAATCCTTTTAAGACGAAGCAAGGACTAAGCTCTAAAACACTTGCTTGGCGTGCATATACCAGTTAAATATTGCATGGGATCGGGCTGAACTTTAGCAAATTCTTTGTTCTCGACTCTGAAACATGGCATGATCATTTCTAATCACAAAATGGATGGATCCAATGTAGAAGCATCGGCCTTAATGCCCCCAGCGCCAGCAAATTAGTCGACGACAAACAAAGACGTAGCATTAAACCCATGTCATCCATGAGCTAGGCAGCACAGCAAATACTTAACATTAACTAGTACTACTTGCAGTGGCAGGTGGGTTTGGTGATGATCAGTGATTAATAAGTCGATCACTAGCTAATTAAACCGGCACGCATGGACTTAATCACGTAGTGCTAATTAGCAAAGCAGAAACTAAGCACACGACGTCGACCGAGCATGTGGCGGTTAAGCGCGAGTGTCTCTTGTACGGAGCAAGCAATAGCATGCAGCGATTCCCATGGAATCCTGTGTATTGATTGAACAGTGGTTCTATTAATACATGGCCGTCTGCGTCGATCGCCATCGCCATTGCCCATGCATGCTGCTGTTCGCTTTTGCTGCTGCGAGCTCAAGCCACTTGCGCTGCCGTTTGCCGGTGCTATTAATTGCGTATTAGCTCCTCATTAATCTGCGATTCACTCTGTGGTCACGCAGGGCAGAGCTAGGGAAAGGGAATCCCTTTTTCCGGGCAAGTACGACGATATTGATTGATTTCCTTGGGGGAAAAGATCTCGTGGTTTATGGCTAGAGAAGTCCTTTTTCGTGAAGGAGAGGGATTTTTTTTTTTTTGTTTTTGGAGCTAGATTTTGGGTTTTCTAGTACTGGCCGTTTTGTTCAGAGAGCAAGCTAGGCCGTGTTGTGCAGAGAGCAGAGGCGGTCCGGTGGACAACGGACCATGTTTGTTTTTCTGGGTCTATTAAAAGTTTAATTTGCTAGAAACACTTTGCTGGAAACACTGTAAAGTACTAGTGAAACATCATCGAAGTATCAAACATTTATTAAACATGTTCCAATATTTATTCAAGGATGCGACTACGCGTCGGACATCCGACACGAGCGCTCCTGTCGGACGCTCGCGCCCACCGTCCGATGCACGCATGATCTCTGCTCTCCCCCTCTATTGTTTCCATTGAAACATATCTATGTGCCTGCTGAAACATTGAAAGTAAATTACTGAAACATTTGAATTACCAAAACATAACTTAGACAGTGCTGAAACATTGAAAGTAAATCATTGAAATATTTAAATTAAAGCAATGAAACATGACTTAGATAGTGTTCAAAATGACATTTAAGCTACTGAAACATTTGGATTGAAGCACTAAAACTTTGAAGCTAACTACTGAAACATTTAAATTACTAAAACGTTGAGAAGTAGCTGCGAAAACATTTGAATTAGAACACTGAAACATTTGAATTAAAGCCCTGAAATATTGAAAAGTAGCTGCAGAAACATTTGAATTAGAACACTGAAACATTTGAATTAAAGCATTAAAAATTAAAAATTAAGCACCGAAATCGGGTGTTTCCGCAAAAGCAAACGAGATATTTCATGAAGAGAAACATAATGTTTCATAAGAGCAAATGGGATGTTCCAGTAGTGAACATGGTTATCCGAGGCGCTAGGCGCTATGCGGGCGGAGAGGGGCCACCTAGCGCCTAGGCAGCCTAGGCGAGGCGCTAGGCGCCGCCTAGACAGCCAAACTGATTTACACGTTATATGCCGTATTTAAGATGTTAGAGGACAAATTATATTTTTTCAAATAAAATCTTCTATATAATCAAGCCATAATCATTAATCACCATTTAAAACCATATAATCTTCATCTAGACACCTCGTAGGGTTGTCTCTTGAACCGCCTAGCTACTGTCTTGGACTACAAAGGCGGGCTAGCCGCCTAGGTCACTGCCTAGGCCCTAGGTGGGGCGGGACGACACTGCCTAGCGCCTAGGCGGGTCTAGGCGCCGCCTAGGGGAACAATGGTAGTGAAACATAAGCAAAAATAAAATGTTTCAAAAGAGTAAACGAGATGTTTCGCGATGACAAACACAATATTTCATAATAGCAAATAGGATGTTTTAGTAGTGAAACATAAGCAAAAATGAATGTTTCACAAGAGAAAATGAGATGTTTCGCAAGAGCAAACGAGATGTTTCCGTACTTACATGATGATGTTTCAAGCTAGTGCACTGTACATCTTCCCCAGTAGCCACCCTAGCAACCCCGCACGTCGGCACACGGAGCCGCGACCATCGCCCTCCTGCGCCTCACCTCCTCAATAGCTCAAAGCAAGCCCCTAGGCCGCACGCGCCGGCCTCCCGAATCCGATCAAAACTCCAGCCTCCCCTCCCCTTGCCTGGTCTCACAGCCCGCCCGACCGACCAGAGCACCCCAAGCATAGCACGAGAGAGAGCGAGGAGCACCAAAAGGTGACAGTTTTAAAGGCCAGAGAGAGAGGCTTAGTAGGAGGGAGCAGGCAGGCAGGCACACGGGGAGTGGCAGTGGCTCAGCTCATACGCCTACTAGGCTAGTACTACCACTACCACCATGCTGCGACTGCAAGCTAGACCTGTATAGGTTGCAGCAGCAGCTAGCGAGACGACGTGAGGAGAGAAGGGCGACAAGATGGAGAGAGAGAAGCAGCCCGGGGGAGAGGGGAGCAGGTGGACTCAATCCATGGGGTGGGAACTAGTCCGGCGTGGAGGGGCCCGCGGCGCAATGGTTGCTGTACGGCGGCAGCCCTATCTCGTGGAGGGGACACCACGCCCTCCCCATTATTTTTCACAAAGGGATAAGGCCCACGTGTGTCCGATTTTTTGCTGGTGTCAGATGCACAGCGTCTAGCATTTTTGTTTATTCAAATATGTCTCTATTCATACGAGCAAATATTTCTTAAAAGCAAATAAAATTAATGTTCCATGTATTTATGAGAAAACTGATTTGACAACACTAAAAGATAAACATCTTGCTTTCTACCTTCAAAGCGAAATGGTACATTTTGATACCATTGAAAGACGTTGTTGTTCCATTATTTGCCATTCAGTCCAACTTGCTGTTTCCTTTCACATTTGCCCTCCTCTCTCTCTCTCTCTCTGTCTTCCCCTGTTCAACTACCGCTGCCGCTGCAGCCTTGCCACCTTGCCACCACAAATCGGAAGGGAGAAGAAAGAGAGAAGGAGGCCGGAGGAAGAAAGAGTACCAGCGGAGGCTCTGGTAGCATCGGGCGACAACACCAGCAGAGAGAGATGGGAAAGATCTGCTACCTCAGTGTGGCTAGCATCCTCTAGCTACCTCAGTGTCGCCATCATCACCGCCCACGGTCGGTGTGGGCTAGATTTGCCACCACCATGCTGCCATCCACCGTGCTCGGACATCTCCACCACAGCATCGTCCTAGAGCTCTACCTCGTTGCATCACCCAGCCTACTCTGCTGCACCGGCCATCGACGAGCCCGTTGTCCAGCCTTCCTCTTTTTGCCAACTGGCTGGGTTTGCTCTACCGTCCTCCACAAGCCCACCACCCCACCTTGCTTTTATCCGAGAGGCGCCTATGTTTGCCATTGTTGTGGGTGAGAGGAGGCTGCATTGACGGAGAGGGAAACGAACAGCGCTTGTGAGGAGGAGGTGGCGCCGATGGTCGTGGTAGAGATGAACGTCAGCGTCGGGCATGGGCAGGGGTAGGGAGAGGGAAGGGCTAGGGATGGGGAGAGCAGAACAAGGGTAGGAAAGGGAAATAGGGGTAAGTTAGTCTTTTTATATTATTTATTTTGGAGAAAAAGAAAAATAGGAAAAACCTAACAGAAGTGGACGGAATGGTAAATAATGGAACAACGACATCTTTCAGTGGTATTAAAGTGTACCATTTTCCCTTCGATGGTAGAAAGCAAAACACATTATGTTTCGGTGTCATCAAAACAATTTTTCTATATTTATTAATGATGTTTTAGGCGTATATGGGTAATGTTTCAGGACATGTCAACGATGCATCTTCCTCATTTATCTCACTTCCAATGGGGTGCACGATCACCATGTGGATGTCCGCCATCACGCCATCGCTGCCACCATGAGCTCGCCGTCCCCGTGGAGCAGCTGATCGTCATTAGATCTATCTACAGAGGAGCTTGTGGCGGTCAGATCCAAGGTCGCTGACGTCGTGTAAGATCCGACCGCGGAGGAGCGCGAGACCACCTCCCTCTATCTCATCTCCTACCTCCTTATGCCACCCATCTACTCTCACCTGCAATCAAGAAGAACTTGACAAGAGAGCGGGGAGGGAGGAGAGCAGGCAAGATAGGAGGTGAAAAGGCACGAATGGAGCACTATCTCATTGTCCTAGCTGCAACACAAGCTCATCCATGGTGTTGGAGAAGGGGGAGAGGAGTAGGGACCTAGAGCAAGTGTCATAGAGTTTGGGAGGAGGTGAGAAGGGGAGAAGGGAGACGGCGCCAGAGTTCCGTTGACCTATAGCATGAGGAGGATGGGCGAAGCATTGTTTGTAGTATGTGAAATGAAATGTGGGATTGCTATGCTAGCACGAATAAAAAATCTACCATGCAAACCCAGAAAATCCTGCAAGTAGATGATTATAGATTGTTACTGATTGCACGCAGTGCAGTGGAAGTAGAGTCGATGAAGCCGATTCAATCGATCTGCACGTAGTCGTCGGAAGTAGTCGATTGTCCAACACCGACGTGTAGTAGATCGTCTTCGATCAGCGCCACAAACGCAGCGCATCTACGTAGTCCACACATTACGAGGAGAGGAATATGTCACACGCTGCTTGATAACGCCGGTACACGCGACCTGGGAGATGACGGCTAGAGTTCGGTGGAGGAGGAAAACCTAATGTTGGTTTGCCTCTCTAGCCTCCACCGCCTTCCTGTATATAGCCTCATTTTAGGCCCCTACGCTAGAGTCCCAAAAAGATGAATTATGACTCTAATCCTACACGGATGAGTATCCACTGGACTCTAATCCTACATGGATCAATATCCACGAAACCCACGTCATATGTGGCCCATCACCACTGATGAGGCACGGGATGCCCGATCTTCCGTTAGACAGAGATAAGTCGATTTGGTGGAGAACTCGACGTAGACGATCCGGCTTCCGATCATAACTGATCGAACCCTGTAATCGCAACACCACTACTCCGTTGGTTATCAACCATGTGCAAACACTGTTGACCTCACCAAGAAAGCTTATTCCTGCAAACGAATCGAGAACACAAGGAAGCATGAAGAAGAAGCAATTTAAAAATTGTGAATTGTATTAAGCACACGAATAATCTAAGCAAAACCTAAGGAAGAAAACATGATTTAAAGCTTTATTTATAGCCTAGAAAACCTGGGTTGGTGGCCAAGAGGGTGGATAGCCAACCCTAGGTCGTACAAGGCCAGTGGGCTCAAGTAATGGTGGTGTAGCACCCGACAGATTTGGTTCGTGTTGGTATTTCGACAATTTCGGGAGATCCGTAAGGAATTTGGCAGTGGGACTGGATCCATTGGAAAGCTTATCTCCTAAGCTTTCCGTGAAGTTGTTTGTATGTGGCCTGGGCATCCATTTGAAGTTGGACCTGTCTACGATGGCCGAACTGGGCTTGCCGATGAGGTGGGCTTTATCTTAGGCTGGACCTTGATCGACGTGAGTAGTTGGGCCTGAGGACCTAGAGGAGGTGGCTCCTTTGTTGATTTCGTCTTTGAAAAGACTGGGATGCTGTCTAGAGAGGGTGAATAGGCAAATTATAACTTTAAATCAGAGTTAACATTAAGCGAAAATAAGTTGAGACAGTCTAAGACTCGGACAGTCCGGGTTAGGCCTTGGACAGTCCGAACTGATGTAGAACAGAAGTACAGACCAAGTAAAAACTAGATTCGAGGATACAATAGCCACCAATCTTCAACCAAGATAAGCTGTAGAAGATGTTAATACAACTCTCTAGCACTCAAGCACACCCAAAATCAAACAAAAATAGATCTAGCTTGAAAGAACAACGAAGATAGGTGAAGAGAGATGAAACTGTCGAATTTTTTTGCCGAAGTTCGGATCCTTGAGTGGATCCTACTCTCCGTTGAGGAGGGCTCGGTCACACTTGAGCCCCGGGTTGCAATCAACCCTAACCTCCCGGCGTTGCACCAAGCACTCACCGGCTTCACTCCTTGATTCCTTTCCTTGCGGAGGTGGAATCGAACTTTCACAAACTCCGGAGGCTTACCACACCAAGATTGGGAGCTCCCCGTGACTCCTAGCCGTCTAGGAGTCCTCAACCTCCAAGAGTAATAGATCCACCGAGAAAACATACGAGGAGGTGGCCATAGTGCTCACAAGATCGAATCTAGCTCAAACCAAGCACTAAAACTTGCTTCTCAACCCTAAAGAGGCTCAAATCGAACAAATCGAGAGGGGAGAAGCTTGGAGAGCTCAAGAACAAGAGAAGACCTGTGTTTTCTCTCTCTTTCCAATGGGCAAACAGTGTTAGGTGGAGAGGGGTGTGTATTTATAGGCTCCCAAGAAGTGACCGTTTGACTATGTACAGACAGTCCAGATTGTCCGAGGTTAGGGTCGGACTGTCCGTAATCTTTGAGTTGAAAAACTTTGGTCAACGGTCAAATTTGCATTTTAGATGATGGGGTGAAGTTTGGAAGTCCCATGAAGTAAACAGGGTCAGAGTGTCCGGAAAAATCGCAGACAGTCTGAGTTATTATTTTCCAAATAATAGACTTCATAGCTGAGTAGGTCGGTCTGTCCGGGGGTCGGACTATCCGAGGTTCAGGTCCGGACTGTCCAAAAATTCCATATCATACGAACTCAAACACGGTCTGTCCGACCAACCAGCGGACCTCGCAAGGGGAGAAATCGGTCTGTTCGAGGGTCCGAACAGTCCAGGTATCAGGGGCGGACTGTCCGACCCCTGAGAAACGTTTTTCAAAGGAATTTTTGTGGAATTTGACATGGTGACTTGAAATTCAAACTAAGATTTTTTTAGTGAGCACTTGAGATACCTAAAACATGTTTTCTCGGTTTATCCCTCTTAATAGTACGGCGGTCCTAAAAACTCAAGATAAATGAAAATTACAATGTCGTTACCGACTCCATTTTGCTTCATAAATCTTGAAGGGTCCACATTCATCCAAGATTCTGTTAGGCCAATCTTTAATCTATATTTATATTCATTGAAACTCATTAGATCTTTAATTACTTGTCATTAATCACTGAAACATTAAAGGGCCTAGATGTACTTTCAAGATCAACACAATAAGAGTTTAACAGATAACACAGATCAAATAAACTGAGGAACCGAGGAAGCTTTCTTCTTCCCCTTTGGCATCAAGCCACCAAAAGGAAGGACGCAGACTCAATCGGATTCTTCGTAGTCCTCATCGCTGTCCTCCTGAGCTGGACCGGTGCCGAAGATCTGCACCTCATCAAGGCTTTCGCCGTCCTCACTAGACTCGCACTCTGACCCATCTGGAGAGCAATCTAGCTCAAGCTTGCGCTGAATGGCCTTCAGGCGTTGAGTGTTCTTCTTAGAGCGCTTGGAGATCTTCTTGCTTTCCTTCCTTGCTTCCTTGCCCAAGCAGAAGATGGCTCTAAGAGCCTTCAAGATAGGAGAGGAGGAGCCCGAGGAAGCTCGCTGAGAGAAAGAGCCAGAACGACCTGGCTGAGAGGAGGATGCATGGGGAGAATTGCATTTTTCCTTTCCATGATCACAATGACATAGAAGTCTTGGTGGAAAGAGTTCCAGAACCGAGGATCAGCACTGTGTTGATTATATTTCATTGGATCTTTCATTCTCTCTCTTCTCAAATCTTGTGTCTTCTTTTTGTAATCTATATGTCTCCTTGGAGCTCCAGGAAACTACACTGGCCTTCTCATGGCAAGTCTCCCTACTCGCTGAGGGGCATTACCCCCAGAAGCAGCAGAACTGCCTTGACCAGGGGTTGACACCCTCTTCACTCTCTTAGCCACAGTTTTCTTGATCCTTCCTCTTGAGTCAGTCGTGATGCCAGTAATGACTGTAGTCTCATCTTCCTCAATCTCACTTACTGCTCTTGACCATTCAATAGCTGGATCAAAGCGAGCCTTGGTGCGCCTGGCAGCATGCTCGGCAGGAGCTCCTTGGGCAACCCCTTTACCTCTGAACATGAGTAGAGGCAAAAGCAATTGATAATAGCATCTAAGAATATGAATAAGAGTTGTAGAATTAAATTTCAATTCAGTGCAACTCGGACAGACCGAGCCTGTAGTCCGGACAGTCCGAAGGTCTGACAGACCGACATATATACACGTCGGACAGTCCGGGTTGCGCAGATCTGAAACTAAACACTAGGGAACTCTAGATCCATCTAATAAAAAATAATGCTACTTTAGACAAATGTTCTAGGGTAGATAAGCAACCATTTCACCGAACCATTTCCTCTAAAAGTGCATGAAAAAGGAGATCAGGAAATAAACCCTAGAATAGAAGAACTTGCACTTAGAAGGGAAAAACTTACTTTGAAGAATAGAAGAACTTGCACTTAGAAGGGAAAAACTTACTTTGGATCCATGAAGATTGACCAAGGGGCTTCAATCCGTTAGGATGCGGTTCTGTCCTTCGATCCAAAGACCCACCACGAAATTTAGGGGAGGGGGCCAAAAATGGAGAGAAGACGGAGTGGAGGAGAGAAAACAAATGGGAGAGTGGACAGTCTGGAATGGAATCTCAATATATACTCCCAAAGATTCTGGACCGTCCGGGTTAAGGAGGTCAGACAGTCCGACTTGGCAGCAAACCTCGCAGCCAGCCACTACGGTCTGTCCGAGGTCCAGGAACTGAAAATGGATAAGATTTAAGCAAGAATTCTCTAAGGAAAGATATAGAGGATCTAGGAAGTCTTTCCACTCGTGATTAGAGAACACTCAATCAAACAAACCATAATCACGAGAGACTTGACAAAAATCCAAGTCAGTTTAAAAAAATTCCTCCCAAACCCAAGGATGATAAAAGGAAATTTTCAAATTCATTTTGCATTCACCGAACAGCATGTGCAATAGGTCAAACCACGTTGCGAGAATCAAGTATATTTAGCTCACTCCTCAACTCACAAAATCTTTTCTCATCAAGTGGCTTGGTAAAGATATCGGCCAATTGTTTGTCAGTTCAAACATGTTTTACATCGATATCTCCTTTGGTTGAGTGATCTCTAAGAAAATGATGGCGAATATCGATGTGTTTGGTTCTAGAGTGTTGGATGGGATTGTTTGCTAATTTTATGGCACTCTCATTGTCGCACAATAGGGAAATCTGTTTTAGGTTAAGGCCATAATCTCTAAGTGTTTGCCTCATTCAAAGCAATTGGGCGCACCAACTTCCCGCCGCAATATACTTGACTTCGGCGGTGGATAGGGCAACAAAATTTTACTTTTTGGAGGACCAAGACACAAGGGATCTACCCAAAAAAATTGACAAGTACCGGAGGTACTCTTTCTATTCACCTTGCAACCGGCATAATCCACATCTGAATAGCCGATTAGATCATAATTCGATCCTTTAGGATACCAAAGGCCTAAGTTGGGTGTGTGAACTAAATATCACAAGATTCTCTTGACGGCCACTAAATGGCACTCTTTTAGAGCGTCTTGAAATCTTGCACACATGCACACACTAAGCATGATATCGGGCCTAGATGCGCAAAGGTAAAGCAAAGAGTCGATGATAGAACGGTATACCTTTTGGTCGACGCCCTTACCATTTTGATCCAAATCCATGTGGCCATTTGTTTGCATAGGTGTCTTAATTGGCTTGGCCTCATCCATTTTAAACTTCTTGAGCATATCCTTGATGTACTTCGTTTGACTAATGAAGGTTCCCTCCTTAAGTTGTTTGACTTGAAAACCAAGAAAGAATTTTAACTCACCCATCATGGACATCTCAAAATGTTTAGTCATAATGTGACTAAACTCCTTGCAAAACAAATCATTAGTAGATCCAAAAATAATGTCGTCCACGTAAACTTGACAAACAAAAAGATCACCGTCTACGAATTTGGTGAAGAGTGTTGGATCGGACATTTCAATCTTAAAGTCCTTCTTCACTAGAAAATCCTTGAGGCACTCATACCATTCCCGTGGAGCTTGCTTTAGCCCATAGAGTGCCTTGTGAAGCTTGTAGACATGGTCGGGATACTTAGTATCTTCAAATCCTAGAGGTTGCTCCACATATACTTCCTCGGATAGTGGTCCATTTAAGAATGCACTCTTCACATCCATTTGATACAACTTGAAACCATGGTGAGTAGCAATGGATAATAATATTCGAATAGCATCAATCCTAGCTACGAGAGCATATGTCTCACCACAATGCAAGCCTTCAATCTGAGTGTACCCTTGAGCAACCAATCTTGCCTTGTTTTTGGTGACTATGCCGTATTCATCTTGCTTGTTGCGAAAAACCACTTGGTTCCAATTACGTTTTAATTGGGTCTTTCCACCAATTCCCACACTTCATTTCTTGTGAAGTTGGTCAACTCCTCTTGCATGGCCATAATCCAATCGGGATCTTGAAGTGCTTGATCTACATTCAAGGGCTCAAGAGAAGATATAAAGGAGTAATGTTCACAAAAACTAGCTAAACGAGATTGAATGGATACTCCCTTATTGATGTCACCTAGAATATTGTCGATTGGATGATCACTTCAACTTTATCATTGAGCGATTTGCTTGCTTCATCTTTATCTTGAATTGGCGTTGTTAACATTGATGGCTTCACTTGTGTTGAGTCTTGTTTCTTTTCTTCTTCACGAGGTCCTACATCACCAAGTGTTAGCTTCCTGATGGCCTCACATGGTGGTTCTTCATCACCTAGCACATGAGAATCAACTTGTTCCGCTTGAGAGCCATTAGTTTCATCAAATGTTACGTCATGCGATATCTCGAAAACACCCGAGGTATTGTTGATGACTCGATAGGCATAAGCATTTGAACCATAGCCAAGTAAGAAACCCTCATCAACTTTAGGGGCAAATTTAGAGGACTTAGCCTTTTTGTTGAGGATATGGCACTTGCTCCCAAAGACTCAGAAATATAACACATTGGGCCTTTTACCGGTGAGAAGCTCATATGACGTCTTCTTCAATAGCTTGTGGAGGTAGAGCCGGTTAATGGCGTGACAAGCCGTGTTCACAGCCTTCGCCCAAAAACTATCGGACACTTTGTACTCGTCAAGCATCGTCCTTGCCATCTCAATGAGAGTACGATTTTTCCTCTCGGCCACCCCATTTTGTTGAGGGGAGTAGGAAGCCGAGAACTCGTGTTTGATTCCCTCCTCATCGAGATACTCCTCCATACAACTATTTTTGAATTCCTTCCCATTGTCGCTCCTTATTTTCTTGATCTTTACCTCAAACTTATTTTGTGCCCTTCGCATAAACTTTTTGAGTACTCGTTGCGTTTCGCTCTTGTCATGCAAAAAGAATACTCAAGTGAACCGAGAAAAATCATCAGTAATTGTAAGACCGTACTTGTTACCTCCTATGTTTATATAGGCGATTGGCCTAAAAAGATCCATATGAAGCATTTCCAATGGTCTTGTGGTGATCATTACATTCTTCGTGGGATGAGGAGCTTCCACTTGTTTTCCCACTTAACATGCACTATAACGTCTATTTTTCTCAAAAACAAAATTTGTTAGTCCGTCAATATGGTTGTTTTTTAAAAGTTTGTGAAGATTTCTCATACCAACATGGGCTAGTCGGCGATGCCAAAGCCAACCCATGCTAGATTTAGCCATCAAGCACATTTCAAGGTTGGACTTATCTGTGGAGAAATCCACAAGATAAAGCTTTTCCTTTAAATGGCCTTTAAAGGCTACTAAATCATCACTCCTTCTAATGACTTCCACACCCTCATTAGTGAAAAGACAATTGTAACCGGAGGCACAAAAGTGAGGTACGGAAAGCAAGTTATAACTCAAGGAATCAACAAGCAACACATTAGTGAGAAATACGTATTTGGAGATAGCAATCTTACCTATCCCGATGGTTTTACCTTTGCTATTATCTCTGAAGACTATGCTCTCTCTAGGAAAGTCATCGGTATTAAGCTCGGTGAACATGTCTCTCTCTCCGGTCATATGATTTGTACATCCGCTATCAAGAACCCAACTTGTTCCACTAGATAGATATTCCTACAAAAGATCATGCCTTCACTTTAGGTACCCAAACCATGTTGGGTCCTCTTAAGTTAGTTATAAGTGCCTTTAGGACCCAAATGGATCTCACCAAAGGTGCATCAATATGTCTAGGCCCAACATGATGTGCAACCACCTTAACAAGACTAGTTTTCTTAAGCACATAAGATGCATTGAAAGTAACATGAGATGCATAAAGTCTAGTGCCCTTCGTCTTAACAAAGCGGATGGGTTTGGTAACCGGGACAACCACTATGTGCCCCCTTTTACCCTTGGGTGGAACATATCGAAGTCCCGCCTTGTTGTAGTTGCCATGCTTCTTGTGGAGGATCTTCTCGAGACCCTTGCTGTCTTTGTATGACTTTTCAAGCCCATCGTGAAGGAGACCCTTGAGCTTGTCATTCTCACGAGCTAAATCTTGCATTGTCTCAAAGTTAGTGGTATAAGCATGTATATCAACATCATAACATCTTGAGCAACCATTGCTTGTGGATGCCATAGGAGTGCAAGTTGCACTAGTACAAGTGGAGGTACTCTTCACAAGATCATCAAACTTCACTATAAGAGTCTCATATGCTTCCTTTGCATCTATGAGATCCTCTTTAAATGAAGCATTGTTGATCTCAAGAAAGGCAACCCTCTTCTTCTCTAGAGCTAGGTCCTTCTCTAGTTGGCGGTTTCTCTCGGATAAGCAAGTCCTCGCCTTGTTCAAGAAGTTCCTCTTGCCTTTCTATTTGTTCTATAAGCTTATTCATTCTAGATATATCAAATTTCTTAAGCATCTTAAGCAAGTTGGCATTACTAACTTCCTCATCACTATCGCTTATGCAAGACTCAACAATAGATGGAGGAGTAGATTTAGATGATACCTTGTGGCCCTTGGCCATGAAGCATAGTGGAGCATCGTCATCATCACTCAAATCCTCAAAGAGTGATTTTGGTCTAGTTATAGCGATGCTTGCCACCCCTCCATCCTCGGACTCGGAGCTACAGGTGGAGTCGGAGTTGGATTCCCACTCCTCTCCAATGTGAGCTTGACTCTTGCCACCTTTCTTGTAGCTCTTGCTCTTCCGTTTGTCCTTTTTGTGACTCTCGTATTTCTTCTTCTCTTCCTTTTCCTTATCCTTCCTTGTTGGACAATCGGCAATAAAATGACTGTGTCACCGCACTCATAGCAAGATCTCTTTGAGTGTCTTGTCTTTGATTTGTTTAATCCCTTCTTGTAGCCCTTGTGGAATCCGCTCTTATTTATGAACTTTTTGAATCTCCTCATGAAGAGTGCCATCTCTTCCAAGTCTATGGCACCTTCATTCTCATCATCGCTTGATTCCTCTTGGACCCTTTTGGACTCTTTGCTTGCCTTCAAAGCAATCCCCCTTTTCTTACTCTTCATAAACTCATCCATATCATCTACTTCCTTGGCCATCAATTCATCGTTCAATATTCTTCCTATCACGTCGTGAGGTGTGAGGAAGTGATAGTTGTCCTTTTCTCGGATAATTTGAACCAAGTGGCAGTTAGTGGGTGTGATGGCTCTAAGAATGAGCTTGACCACCGCCATGTCGGAGACTTCCTTACTTCCAAGCCCCTTGGCCTCATTGACTAAGACCATGAAGCGATTATACATGCTCTTGTAACTCTCGCCTTGCTACAAGACAAATCTTGCTAGCTTTCCATGAACTAGCTCAATCTTTGTCTCACGGACGCTTGATGTGCCCTCATGAGCAATCTTTAGTGTCTCCCAAATTTCCTTGGCATTCTCAAGTCCGTCAACTCAGTTGAATTCGCTTGGATTAAGTATGGCAAGGATAGTATTGGCGGCTTGATCGTTGCAGGTTCAAGATCAACACAATAAGAGTTTAACAGATAACACAGATTAAATAAATTGAGGAACTGAGGAAGCTTTCTTCTCCCCCTTTGGCATCAAGCCACCAAAAGGAAGGACGCAGACTCAATTTGATTCTTCATAGTCCTCATCGCTGTCCTCCTGAGCTAGACGGGCGCCGAAGATCTGCTCCTCATCAGGGTTTTCGCCGTCCTCACTAGACTCGCACTCTGACCCATCTGGAGAACAATCTAGCTCAAGCTTGCGCTGAATGGCTTTCAGACGTTGAGTGTTCTTCTTAGAGCGCTTGGAGATCTTCTTGCTTTCCTCCCTTGCTTCCTTGCCCAAGCAGAAGATGGCCCTGAGAGCCTTCAAGATAGGAGAGGAGGGGCCCGAGGGAGCTCGCTGAGAGGAAGAGCGAGAACGACCTGGCTGAGAGGAGGATGCCCTTGGAGCTGGAGCCTTTCTGCCAGAGGTTATTACCTTGTTCTGAAGTTTTGCACGCTCGATCTCCTTGATGCTCTAGATTGGTCACCTCTTCAACCATCTTCACGATATAGGGTGCATATCCGCAACTCCTAGTGGGAGTGATGGAGGTCAGGCGAATCTCTTCCCATATGAAGAAGTTATTGATGAAGACCTCGACAAAGACTGTTGCGAGGAAAAGCTCGGCGACGACCATGCTGAGAAAGTAGTTGATGAAAATCTTGATGTCAACCATATTGATGTAGTGTTGGTCATATCCATGATGGGCATAGGCACATTATCCACTAAAACCACATCTCATGTGGCCCTTAATTGCTATTGGACATAAAATCCAACAATCTTCTATTTGCACAATAGACAATTATGCAACGATTAATTCCAATCTCGTTAAGTGTGTAACCCTATAGGTTTGTATATACTCAACCATGACTAAGAAACTCTTTTCTGGTCATAAGTCGGCAGCGGTCCCTAGCAGAACATACGGATCCCTAAGTACACACAAAGATCCAATCTTACGAACCAATAGTATTAATGTACTGATCCCTTTGCCACACGATATCAACCAAGCTCAAGGTGAGAAACGTGTCATCCTTGTGATACCTTGACCATTCACTCTATATTGTAGTAGATTTCAATCCGTGATCAACACATTAGTCACTGTGATTAACTCTTTAATCACATTGGCATGGCCATGCACTTTTTCAAATCCAACCACATCGAGGGGCCAGAGATATCTCTCCCGTTATAAAGGAGGGGCAAATTCCATATTGATCGCTCGCACCCCACGACATGTTTCATGGTAAACCCAAAAACTGCCTTTATAACTACCTAGTTATGGTGTAGTGTGTTGCAGTTCCAAAGTAAACCACTACGAATTCTGTGAATCAATGGTGATCTCAGGTCTAAGGATCCCACAGTCACTATATCATACAAACTTATGACACTTAAGAATATAAAAATTCTCGTAGCGTCTCATTGTGGGTCAATCCAACCCCATGGTCTCTAACATGTACTCACATTATTGACTTAATATCTCTATATCTATGATTCGAAAACGTGTTCATCAATTAATACATGTGCTGATCTTGAAATCATAATTGTTGCAGATTATGATGTAAGGTCAGGGATAATTTTAGAATAACATCATGATAATAAAGAATTTTACTAACAAGTCGTACTTGTTAATCAATACAAATGATGTTTATTGAAGGAACCAGGATAACATATTATTCAATTATCATAAACATTGAAGTGATATGGTCATCTCCATAACCGCCTAATAGACTTATCACCAATAATTTTCACTTGCACTAGAGACTACTAATTAGATATCTAATATTCATTGCTCATGTGTGCCTCATAGAGAGGTTGTGAAAAATATTTATCTACTCTGGAACACTTCCAGCTCAGTACACCTCCATTAAGTATTGGTTTGAAAACTAGTGTGCGATGTAACCATTACATGTCGCCTTCCCTCATCACAAAAAACAAAGAACACATTCGCAATACTTCTCAAGTACTTCAAAATATTCCTTTAAAACTATCCAGTGACATTCACCCAAGTTTTATTGATATCATACTCGGAGGCATTCACCTTAATGCATAGGGCATGAAAACCTTTCTTTAGCATTTATAAAGCTCATCAAGTATCTAAATACACTGAATCTTGCAATTGAATGTAACATACACAAGAACTAATTCTTGCATGTTGAACCATTCAATGTCTTGTCAATACACATTATAGGTTTAATCCAATTAGTCTTTTAGACCTATCTCTATAGATTTTTATGCCAAATTTCTAGTTTGTCATAAGTCTTTTGTAGAGAAACTATTTCTTAATTAAGACTTGACAATTCAACCATTGGAATATTATTTCTAATCAATAATATGTCGTACATACATAAGATCAGAAAAGTAAATGCGCTCCCACTAGCTGTTCGTGAATTAGGCAAACTTTTGATTTTTCACCAAATAAATATTCCAACTCCGAGATGTGTGTTTCAATCCAGTGTTGGATATCTGAAACCTGTACATCTCTCTAGCATTATATGGATCATCCACATTGCATATCAAAATATGTAACAGTAGCTAGATAGATCCAGATAGACTTAAACATAGTGATGAACAAAAGAATTTCATAAAATTAAGCATCTTGAACTTATTCGAAAGATCTTGTTACCAATCACTCTCTATGCATATGATTACTTTCATCCAAGTCTATCTTTTCAAAAACCATCGAGCGGATCAAATATATTCAAAACTTAATTGTTACTCACAACACTCTTTTGGATCTCATTGTTTTAAGCCAACTCTCAAAGTCTGGGCTCATCATCGCTTCTTCATAAGTTTCAAGCTCACCATTATCCGATAACAAGTATCACACCTAAACCATATAGGCGACTGATGTGGCTATTAGAACTATATAGGGTTGGTTCTATTTCTATAAAACGTTAACATCTTGTACATTATGAAAATTTAGTAGGAGCAAAAACCTTTTCTGATGATTCCCAAATTACTTTGAGTCGCATCATGCTCCCACTAACTATTTTGAAGAAACATTTTCTTCAAAATAAACCATTCTGAGCAACAAATATTTTGTAATTCTCACCCTTTCTGAAATGTACAAACAATTTATACATCACAAAAAACATTTATCTTATTTGAGTGTGAGCTTTTCGGACGTCAAACGCCCTACATATGCCTCATATTCTAAATTTAGATAAAAGATAGCGTGAAACATCTTTCGATCAATATCTAAATTTAGATAAAAGATGTGGTGTCTTCTTTGTGACTTGATGAAACCCTATTTAAATAAGTGCAATTATTTCTAAAGTGTATCCACAGGGGTATAATGGAAGACAAGGGCATAAAAATGAGTATATCCTTAGGATTAGAAATACACATACATTCACTAATAGAGCATACCCACAAAGAAAATCAATCAAATAAATTGAACAACAATTGTTCTTTATTTGCTGTTCATAACCTTCTACTTCCAAACATGAAGCAGAAATACTGATTTTGGTTAGGCCACGAATATAATAAAAATTATTTTATTTCAACATTAATCCTAAGGTCTGGGCTTTTAAAAGTGTGCCAACGTCCAACGAGACAACTTTTACCCCATTGCCAATGCTAAGATAAACCTCACCTCTTCCAAAATCCAACTATGCGGCGTCAGGGTAGTACCAATCTTTTACTTCATAAGCCTAGAACTAATGCTGAAGATCTCATCTCGATCTTTTCCTTTCACCAAAGACTCGGCCTCCTTCAGAAGTTGACCAGTCTTTTGAACCATCATCATATGATTAAATCCTTTCTTAATTCTTTTTCGCTACTGATATGCATCCTATGTATCTCGGTCAGTGATCTCTCCAAGTCATTCATCAAAACGTCTAACTTAATGCTCGGAGAGAGCAACCATTAGCTAAACGAGAATTAAATTTTTCGAACACCCAATGTAATCAATCATATTGATTACATGAGGGCTAATCGAATTTTCTTGTGCTAACTTGCACACAAACAATGACTTCAGGAATCGGGATCAAATCCATTAGCCTTTTTCTATTTTCAAACATGCCCTCAAACTACAGAATCATATTGTAAGCATCTATGATCTCATATTACTTGTAAAGTTCAGGGTTCATGGTGGCAAAAATAAGACAGTAAACACAAACAAAATCATTAAAGTACGTATTTCTAATAAACACGGGTTTTTAGTTCAGATTGCATTCCAAACTGATTCATCTAACTAATACTCTTTAGAACATATATTCCTTTTTTCTACGCTAAGAACAATTATTAGATTTCGATATCAATCAATATGCACTATCAAGATTCTTTAATAAAGATATATCTTAAATAGTAAAACAGGAAGTCATAGACATCAACAAATATTAAGCACTATGTTTATGTTATGTAACCTTCATTAACCAATTTAATAAAAGATATTCCCATTAAAGTCACTTTTCTTCTATTGACTTGTAGCAGGACAAGATCCACATTCATGTAAGTTCTAGTGAGTTTTGATACCACCGTTAAAACTTAGTGAAATAGGTAAGCAACACCTTGCTAATCACATCCATATGTGATTCTTGTTTGTTGGGTGGCATCTAATGCTTGACTCCAACATCATGCCTCGAAGCTCAAAACTGTTTTGATAGCTTCGTCAAGTAAAACTAATGCTATGCTTGCGATGTTCGACATCAACCCTATTTGATCAAGAATGCTAATGACATCCTGCTTTGGCAGACCCACCAAAAACGATCGAGACCCTTACGGGTGCAGCAATGGAAGGACATAACTCTTAATTTTTCTAAGGGAAAATCATGCTAAAATATATATGATAATAACATGATAAAAATAACAGGAACAAGTATTCATAAATAATCACATTAAACAATGAATAGTATGGCCCATGACATGGCAAGCTCCATTACCACGCTTTCTATCCACCGAGCCACCTGGTACAAGATGGATCAATTGTTGTGGACAGGAAGCAACATGCTGTCGTCAACGAAGCTAAGGGACTGTCGAGGCTGAATCACCGCGATGGTGCCTCCGGCAGCTGCGGCAGTCGGCACAGCCGAGGACGAGCTGATGCTCGAGGTACATCCGAAAGAACTCACGTACAAGATCGTCCCCTCAAGAATCTCATCCTGTTGGTGAACTCAGTCACCAACACCATCTGGGTGGAGTCAACATCGACGACATGGCTGCCGGCCCTACCGCGGCATCCTAAACGATGTCATCTACTACGTCGTCTTGCCGCGGCTCCTATTCAAGCAGGTCACTCACTTGTGGGCACTATCCAAGAACTACAGCTAGGTCCTCACCGACGATACCAAGTTCATCGACGAGCAGGCCAGGCTCTTCCCACGGTGCCTCGTGCTCATTAATGTGTGCATGAACTAACTCGACGTGCTGTTATCGACGGCAGCCACCGTCAGGTTCCCTTCCATGAGCCTCTACTTCCTGGATTGCACCTTGGACCGGCGCTTAGACCGGAACGACTGGATTCGCACAAACGTGCTCCCCAACAATCTGCCAAGATCCGGACCAAGAAAAGCTCCGTCGACCACCACCGCGAGGTAGTGTGACGCGGCCAACGACGACAGTGGTGCACTCAGCGACTGCTGGTGCAACATCCTATGCGCCGTTTGCTAGAACAAGTATGGCTGCATTTGCACCAGCGTCCTCACAATCACAATCACCGTCCTTGTCACCGCCTTTGGCTTCCCTAGCCATGTACGCTGGCCAACATCAGCCTGGGAGTTTGCCTAGCGACAACCCAGCTAGCAGATCCAATCTACTATTTTCGAAGCTGATTTATCTTATCAATCATTAGTAGATCCAATCTACAAAACATTTAGCTAGTAGTAGATCCAATCTAGTATTGCAACATCTAGATAAAAAATGATACAGGATGGCTCTGATACCACTGAAAGAAGACGCAAGATTGCTACACTAACATGAATCAAAAATCTACCGCGTATACCCAGAAAATCTTGCAAGTAGATGATCATAGATTGTTACCGACTAACGCGTAGTGCAGCGAAAGTAGAGTCGATAAAACCGGTTCAATTGATCTACGCATAGTTGTACGGAAGTAGTCAATTGTCCAACGTCGATGTGTAGTAGATCGTCTTCGATCAGCGCCACAAACACAACGCCTCTACATAGTCCACACATACGATGAAAGGAATACGTCCACACGCGGTGTGATAGCGCCGGCACGCACGACCTGGGAGATAATGACTAGAATTCGGTGGAGGAGAAAACCTAATGTTGGTCTGTCTCTCTAGCCTCCACTGTCTCCCTTTATATAACCTCATAGTGGGCCCTATGCTAGTGGCCCAAAAAGGTGTATTAGAACTTTAATCCTACAATGATCAGTATCCGCTGGACTCTAATCCTACATGGATCAGTGTCCACTGGACTCTAATCCTACACGAATCAGTATCCACGAAGCCCACATCATACGTGGCCCATCACCACTGATGAGGCATGAGATGCCTGATCTTCCGTCAGATAGAGGTAAGTCGATTTGATGGTGAACCTGACGTAGACGATCTGGCTTCCGATCAGAACTGATCGAACCTTGCAATCATAACACCACTGCTCCATTGGTTATCAACTAGGCACGAACACGATTGACCTCGCCAAGAAGGCTTATTCCTACAAGCAAATCGATAACACAAGGAAGAACGAAGAAGAAGCAATCCGAAAATTACGAATTATATTAAGCACATGAAGTTGGGGTTCCACAAACCGATGACGGCGAAACTAAATAATATAAGCAAAATCTAAGAAAGAAAACATGATTTGGAGTCTTATTTATAGGCTAAAGAACCTAGGGGTGGCAGATCAGTATCCGCTAGACTCTAATCCAACACAGATAGTATCCGCTGGGCTCTAATTCTACATGGATAAGTATTCGCGAAGCCCACGTCATACGTGGCCCATCACCACTAAGCCCACATCTCATGTGGCCCATAATTGTTATTAGGCATAAAACCTAACAGAGTGGTGAATGGATAATGTGGGGAAGAAAACATGAGGGTAAGGACAAGGGAGCAAGCAAGTAAGCGAGCCAAACAAGTCCCGGCGGAGCGAGCAAGATGCTCCGCATCCAATGGGCTTGGACGTCACACTACTAGAGAAATGGCCTTTCATATCGGCACATCAGTACCGGTTATACATGAACTGGGACTGACAGTTACATCAGTCCCAGTTCAACGGTCTACGGGTCCGGGGGGAACATCACTACGTGCTGAAGACACCAACCAGTACTGATTTTCTAACATCCATGCTGGTTGGTTACACAAACCGGTACTAAGCAGGCTAGCTAGATCGGGGGCTGCTTAGTACTGGTTAGTTACACCAACCTGTACTGATGTCAGTACAGGTTGGTGTAACCAACCGGTATTAAGCAGCCTTATTTGAATCTCCTCTTCCCGCCTCCTCGGCTCCTCCCCACACTCTTCTTCTTCCTCCCACCTCGGCTTCAGTCCATCCCTGGTTTTCTTCGGTTCCTAAACTTTTGCAGTTCCTTGGTTTTTTTTTCCGTTCATTATAACTTGTTTTTATTGATTTCACATTGGATTTTGCAGTTCTGCATTGGATTTTGCTTTCTGTGTTTAATCACATTTGACTGCATTGGAATTTGCTGTGTGTTTAATGGATCCGACCTTCTATCTTCCCCTCCCCTATATTTCCCCCTCCATCCACATGGAGAACAACACCGCACCATTTCGATCCCCTTCTCTCCTCTACCACCGCCACCAGCCGCACCGCATCCTCTCTGCCATGGTTCGCCGCCTCAAGACCTGCAGGGCGACTTGCAATCCCCATCCTCCGCGGCAACCTCCTGCCGCCAGCGCAGGTCTGTCCACCTCCTCCGCCGCAACCTCCCGCGCCGCCCCACCCACCTCCTCCATCACAACCTCAGGCGCCGCCCCGCTCACCTCCTCCGCCGCAACCTCTGGCACCAACCTGGAGAAGGCATGGAGGGCCTTCGACCGCCAGCGCCCCATCTACTACCCGTCGACATATCAACCTCGCAGCTGGGAGGAACTGGCCTCGCTACCGCCGCCGCTGTTGCCACCGCCAAGCTTCTGGGATCGGATGCACGTGGAGGTGGGGATCCCACGCCACGTGCGCCGCCTCGTCCTCCCCCCTGCGCCTCATCCTCTACCCTACGATGATGAAATCGACAGGGAGGCGCTAATGGTAGAGGATGATGACTAAAATATAACTATTATATATATATATATGTATGTATATATATTGTTTAATTATGTGTTGTAGTGGATCAATGTTAGTTATTATGTATGTATGTTGTTTAATTATGTGATGTAGTGGATCAGTGTTTGTTATTATATGATGAATTATTTTGTGATGGAATGGGATCAATGTTTAATTATGAGATGTCCTTAATTATGAATTATTTGTATCAGTGTGTGATGGATGATGAAATGGTTATTTGTGAGTGATGGTGATCTGTGCAATGAATTGGTGATATGTGCAAATGTTCATCAAATGAGTTATGGTTCAGTGTTAGTCTTTTTCTTCAATTTGAAATGGTGATCTGTGCAATAAATTGGTGATATGTGCAAATACTGATTTGCATTGAAATGGTGATCTGGGTGTCCCTCTAGTACCAGTTCATAACATGGACTGGTACAGCAACCCTCTAGGATAGAAATGGCCTTCCGTAACAGAATCCTGGGGAAATATCAGTACTGGCTGAAGAAACCAACCGGTACTAATTCTCTAACATCAGTACCGGTTGATTACACCAACCGAAACTCGGCCTGCTTAATACCGATTGGTTACACCAACTGGTACTGATGTTAGAGCACATGCTGGTTTCTTAAACCAGTACTAAGCAGTCTTATTTGAACCTCCTCTTTCTCGCCTCCTCCCCCACACTCTGCCAGGAACAGTACAGCGCAGGCCAAGAGCTTCAAGAAAGGGGGAGATGCTGCCAAAATTTTGGTCATTTTATTCCTAGCCCAGTTAACCAAGGTTAGTAACATCATTCCTCATTACATTTGGTGTAAAATGGAGCTTCTTCTTTGCTTGAAATGTGACGAAAATTTGATCTTTTCTCATGGTCATTGAAGAACAGTGCAGCGCCGGCCAAGAGCTTCAAGGAAGGGGGAGGTGCTGTCAAAATTTTAAAATTTTGGTCATTTTACTCCAAGCCAAGGTAACTAAGGTTAGTAACATCTTTCCTCGCTACATTTGGTGTAAAATAGAGCTTCTTCTTTGCTTGAAATATGAAGAAAATTTGAGTTTTTCTCATGATCGATGAAAGATTATGAATGTAGAGAGCTAGCTCGATCTTTACATGTAGGTTGCAATAACTGTTGTGTAAGTTTAGAATTTGCTTGGATTAGATGTAGCTCGCATTGAATGTGTGCATCTAGTTTAAATTTAGGTTTTGGTTTCATCGATCGATGAAGAATTTTGAATGTAGACTTTGATCTACCAAGTCATTCTTGTTAGGTGTGGATCTAGCTCAAATTTAGATTTTTGTTCCATCGATCGACGAAGAATTTTGAATCTAGGCTTTTATCTACCAAGTCATTTATTTTAGGTGTGGATCTAGCTCAAATGTAGGTTTCAGTTTAAATGACTAATAACCTTCTTTTATTTTTTGAAAATTCTTTTAGTGTGGAATATGTATGCTTTATTATTTTTATTAAGCAATGAAGAAATAAATGAATTTATATAACAAGATGAAATTTTATCATGAAAATTGAATATGTAATGAAGTATTGACATTTTAAAAATATTAACTTTTTAATGAAATTTATCGACCTAAAATTTTTAAATAAATTTAATATTGGTTTAATTTGAAATTTGTGAAATGTTAAAAAATTCATTATTGGAAAATGAGCTAACAGCTGCCTTGATATAACACAATGTAGATGGACCGGCGATGCATGTATATGGACCGACGCTCCCCGGAGTTCTTGCAGGGTTTGCAAGTTTTTCTTCGTGCGGCCGATGTGGACAACATGGGTCCCGGATATTTGGAGACAGACGATTGGACGCACCACCTCCTTGGGCCAAGTCGCGTGGATTTTCCAGAAGGCGGGCCTAGAGGGCGGCGCGGCCCGACATATTCTACAAGAAGTAGGATTCGTGTTCTACCCAAATACGTGAAGATAAGCGTAGCCGACTCAGCTATATCCCTTATCTCCCTAATACGGACTAGGAAACCAATCTGTAACCCAGCCCCTTGCACTATATAAAGGGGGTCGGGGTCCCTAGTTCGGGACACATCTCATGATCATCTCCATCATCTTCGACATGCAATCTCGCACAACCTTAGGCGAGAACATACGATCATTGTGATCATCCTCTGTTCATTGTGATCGACACCCCATAATACAAATCCACGAGCACAGGAGTAGGGTATTACCTCTTCAAGAGGGCCTAAACCTGTATAATCCTGCCCCCTATGCTACCATCGAGTTGTGATCTTTCGAATAGCCCAATAAAATATATTGCCGACACAATCCGTCGACAGTTGGCGCGCCAGGTAGGGGCTACCGTCACGATCAGCTTCATCGACTTCGATGGCTTCAATTGGAGGATTCGTCTTCACCTACACCCTCAGCCAAGGTTTTGTCTTCGGAGATCTCAACTTCCTCGCCAACGACTTCGGAGAACTTCGGTTATGTGAGCCGGATGACGTTCGGCCCACATATACCGAGGGAGGCTGCGCGCGATTCCAGCCGAACTACACCACGTCAGGTTGCCTCTTTTAGATTCCGATCTGGGAGAGATCCAATCTGACAACGACGATTCTGACTGGCCCACCGCAGGGATTCCCTTCTGTTGCAGTCAGGATTATGAGCCATTGGCTCAGCCAGCTCCTTTCGCCGATGAAGAACCAATCGGCGATGTTGTTCCTGACCTAGATCGCGATCAGACCCTATCGGGAACCGCAACTTCTCAGTTGTATAATACCCAGTTCGGATTGAGAAACTCAGCCTCTGTTTTTTATGAGATAACACGCCGTCTTTTTCAGTCCGGGCTAAGGGGTGGAGTCCAACAGACACTTACTGGGACGAGCTTCCCGAGTTTCGGCTCGGGGATAACTCTAATCAGATCTATTTCCCGAGTGGACACTCGGATGCCATTCAGATTAACCAATTCGGCTGCTAGGTTTCAGCAGATCTGTTCTGCCAAATCTTAGTCGGGTTTCCTTCCGTCAGACAATTCATCACGGAAAGTGGAAGTTATAATCACTCCCATCGATGGGCCAACAAGTCGAGATCAGTTAAGCCTCTCTTACTCGGAATCCGAGTCGAAAGACAGCATCAACTGGTCCCCTTACTATCGCGGCGTTTGCGTGGTGGACGGACAACCTTCAGGGTCGGCCCTACGCCAGATAGATGAAGCAGGAGCCGAGCATAACCGCGGAGGTGGAGAAGATCTGCGCAATAGATTGTGCGGTCGCGGGCGTGAAGTTTAGGAGGAATTACTTCAAATCCGTATGGGAGATCACTCAGTCTTCCGTACGCCACAACAGAATATTCTTGCATCCAAGACCCTCTTGGATACCGTTGGTCTGTTACTCGGGGAGAACAATCCCGCAACACCGATCATGGAGCAGATTAAAGCCATGGTGACGGCAGCGGCTGTTCAGGGTACTCGGGATCAACAGCCGACTTCGGCGAAGCTTGATCGCCACGAGCAACACTTCGGCGCGATCGGCGACACCAACCGGGCGAGCAAGTCGCTCGCCAAAGCACAAATCATGACCTTCGCCTCGACATCGAAGCTCGGCGGAGGGAGCGAGAAGAAGACGCGGGACATCACCAAGAAGACCGGCGCTACACTCCACCACGCAGAATACTTCCCCGTCAGTCTCCTCCCCCTAGGGACGGAATGATTGATGGGATCAAAGCATTCACACCCCGACTTCGTCAAGTCAACTGGCCCGAGGAGTTTAACCCTAAGAGAATAGTGAAATTTGACGGGGAGCGGGACCCAGAATCTTGTTTGCAGATTTACTCTCTAGCAATCAATGCCGCCGGTGGGAGCTTTGATGTGATGGAAAATTATTTGCCCGTCATGTTGATTCCCCCAGCTCAGGGTTGGCTTGCAGGCCTTGCAGAGAACTCAATCGGTTCTTGTGGAGAGCTTTGCGACCAATTCGTCACCAATTTTCAGAGCACTTATGAGAAGCCTAGGACCTAGTGGGACCTTTATCAGATTCATCAGAGAAAATATGAGTCGTTAAGTGATTTCATTCGGCGTTTCACAAAGAAAAAAAACACAATCCGAGAGATTTGGAAAGCGGTCATTGTCACAGCTTTCCAAAAGGGAGTTCGTGACCCCGACTTAATCAAAAAGATGTCTCGAAAGCCCCCAACCACTGTCAAAGAGATGTTTGCCCTGGCGGACCGATATGCCACCGCCTCGGATGCTCTCGCCGAGCGCCAGAAGGATCACCCGAGTAAAACAAAGGGAAGAAAGACAAGCCCGAGCCATCTTCTAAGAAGGACAAGAAGCGGAAGGGTGAAGAATTGGTGGCAGCTGCGGATCATGGTCGGCAGAGGCCGCCTCGGCCCAATAACTACAACAAAGTAATGGAGGCGCCGTGTCCTTTCCATCCGAATGGAAACCATGTGGCAAAGAATTGCAATGTCTTGAAGATGTTCGCTGAGGAGCACAACAAGGACGCTCCGAAGGACGACAAGCAAGATGATAAGCGTGATCCTCCTCAGGGTGACGTGTACCAAGAAACTGAGCGCAAGCTCAACTACATATATGGGGGATCGGATGCATACGAGTCCAAACGTAAGCAAAAGCTTACTACTCGGGAAGTCATTGCAGCTGTTCCGGTGAACCCCGAATACCTTTGGTGGTCAGAAGTCCCGATCAAATTTGATCGCTCGGATCATCCCGTTCACATCCCATGTCCAGGAAGATATCCACTCATCCTGGATCCTGTGGTATAGAACGTTCGCCTGCGCAAAGTCTTAATCGACGGCGGAAGTGGGTTGAATATCCTTTTCGCCAAGACGATTGACGAGATGCAGATTCCAAAATCGGCGCTTCAGAAGACTGATGCATCATTTTCATGGCATAATTCCGGGAACCTCCTCTGTGCCAATTGGGAGAATTTCTCTTCCGGTCACTTTTGGCACTCGAGACAACTAATGGACAGAAAACCTCAGCTTTGAGGTGGCCGATTTCGAGACTGCGTATCACGCAGTCTTGGGAAGGCCGGGCTTGGCCAAATTTTTGGCCGTCCCACATTACGCTTACCTGGCTATGAAGATGCCGGGCTCGCAAGGCGTAATCACAGTCCGTGGGGACGTCAAGTTTTCCTATCTGCTCGATAAGGAAAACTGCGACTCAGCCCAGTCGGCTGAAGCGGCTGCCGAGTTGGACAAAATCCGGCAGGCGGTCATCACTCTTCACGAGGAGGGCGACGTGCCAAACAAGAAGCAACCTAAGTCGGGCATCTAGCCTGACGAAGATGTTAAGCAGATTTCGCTCGACCCGTTCGACTCAACCAAAATGGCTCTGATCGGGACAGGGCTCGATCCGAAATAGGAAGAGGCGCCTGTCACCTTCCTCCAAACAAGTCGGGGCATCTTTGCTTAGAAACCATCTGACATGCCGGGTGTCCCAAAGGAGGTGATCGAGCACTCCTTTAACGTAGACGACAAAGCCAAGCCGGTCAAGCAATGGCTGCGTCGGTTTGCACAGGATCGGAAGGAAGCCATCAAGGCGGAGATCACCAAACTTTTAGCCGCTGGTTTCATAAGGGAGGTGCTCCACCCCGACTGGCTAGCAAATCCGGTACTTGTGCAGAAGAAGAACGGTACTCGGCGTATGTGTGTCGGCTATACCGTCTTAAATAAAGCATGCCCCAAGGATCCGTTCGGACTACCTCGCGTCGACCAGGTGGTTGATTCCACTGCCGGTTGCGAGCTTTTGAGCTTTCTGGATGCTTACTCGGGCTATCACTAGATTAGCTTGAAGGAAGAAGATTGCATCAACACTTCGGGACGCCCCGAGTTCAATAGTTCAACGAGGACGAGTCAGAGGCCAGTCGGGCTGACGAACTCTATCGACTGGAAGACGCTCGGGATGCTCCAACCATCCGGTCGGCAAAGTACCTCGAAGGGCTACGTCGTTACCACAATCGTAATGTGCGGGATCGCGCCTTCTCGATTGGTGATTTAGTCTTTCGGATCAATCAGACGAGTGGCCATAAACTCTCCCCACGCTGGGAAGGTCCGTACATTATTGACTCGGTGGCACGCCCGGGGTTTACCGACTGAGGCGAGAAGACGACACAATCCTGGATAACTCGTGGAACATCGAGCAATTACGTCGGTTCTATACCTGACGGCCACATTTACAATTCAATAAAGATAAGTTTTCGTTTATACTATCTTTACGCTTGCGCAATTTAGTTTCTGACTTGCTACTTATTTGTGTTCCAATTAAGTAGTAAGTCGGGGCTACACCTAATTAGGTGCGCAATCGCGCACCCCTTTCTTCTCTTCTATTAAGATTGATTTAACTTGCTCCCTAGTCATATTCCTACTAGCAGTAAGTCGGGGGCTACACCTAATTAGGTGCAGTCTGCACCACACTGATATCTTTCATTTTGACTTCTTGTTGAGCCTAAGTATTGTTTGTTCCGAGTAACGAAACTCTTGTTTCCATGCAACACTCATACTTCCCGACTGCGTTCTTGGAGACAGAGCTTCGCGCCAACTCCCAACGCTAAGGAACTTGATGCGCTTGGCAGAGTGCTTAGTAAAAGGAACCTAATCTACTCAGGCAAAATACAGAGTTAATCAAAGAGAGATAGCATAACTTATATTATATTGGAAGAACTGTTTACATACAGTGAACTCATAATTTACAAGAAGTTCATGTATTTACAGGGAATCTAAATCTAGGTTATCTACAAGGGACTCGGGCCGCGGGCTTCACTTCTTCAAGCAGGGCCAACGCCTTCTCCTCGGTGTAGGCGAAGCCGTCCTTTAGAACCTCAAGCTCGACTTGGGGATATAGCGACTTGACGATTCCCAGCGCTTGACTGGTGCTCATCAGGCCGCCTTCCTTGAGTCGGGCCTTGAGCTGCTCGGGGACTTCGTTCCACCTCTGGATCAGCTCAGCCCGGTTGCTTGGCTCAGCGTCACCAGAATAGAGTCGTCGCTGAGTGGGCTCCACGGCCACCAGGAGCTCTTCATACTATGCCTGCGTCCTCTTCTTATACTCTGTCAGCAGAAAGACAGATGCAATCATGCAACTGCACAACATCGGAGATTCGAAGTTGGTTGGGTTAAGGGACTTACCCTCTAACTCGGCGACGGCTCGGGCCTCCGACTCCTCCAGGGCCAGCCTCTGGTCCTAGGACTTCTTCAGCTCTGCTTGGGCGGCGGCCTCAGAGTCCTTGGACTTGGCCATCTCCTCCCATAGGCTGGCAATCGTGGCGTCATGAGCTGCACAATGTGCGGAGTGTGATGTGACTCGGATGCATACAAAGCATATAATTTCAACTTTGGTTGGGACACTTACATCGAAGAGAGCCTGCGATGTTGATCTTCTCGTCCTGCAGCTCCTTGATCTCGGCCTGCAGCTTCCGACGCTGCCTCGATGCCTCGATTTTTTGTCTCAACTATCTCCCCCTCCACGGCCTTGATCCGTTCTATTTTGGGGAGGAAATAGTTGAGAAACTTGGTCTTCCTCCGAAGTCACCAAGTTCCTGCAAAGAGAGTAAACAATGACGCTACTCTACTTCAAGTCGACAAGACTCACTCGGTTGGTCGGGAGACTTACCCTGATCAATTTGCCGCATGCTGCGGCGTGCTCATAGAAGGCCATCGTAGCCTTCTCCTCTGCTTCGTCATCGAGCAAAGCCCATTCCCCGGCCTCGTCTCTCTAGGCTGCCGAGAACTTGGGCTCGGTCTCCTCCAGGGGAGATGGAGGCCGGTGTGGAATCTCTTCCACCACCGGCTCGGCTTGCTCGCCGCCCTCGTCAGTCAGCTTTGGGCTCGGGGGGGGGGCGGCGGCGTCATCTCCTCGGGTTTTAGTCGCCGGCTCGGCTTCGGTCGGCTTGGGTGGCGGAAGTTCTGCGTCGGCCGCAGGAGAAGGAGGGGGAGGAGACGCCTCCCGACTGGGCTCAGCAGCTACCTCTTTAGGCTTCGGTGCTGGCTCGGTCGGGCGGTCCGTCGGGATTTCCTCTGACGATTTCCTAAAAGAAGGAACACTTCAGCATATAAACAATACACATCGAAGACTAGCAAGAAGTGACAAAGTCTTACTCACCAACTAGAGGTCTTGATCTTTATCCCGGCGCCCTTCTGAGCGGAAGACCCGCTTGAAGAGGCGTCGGGAGGGCCACTCGGTCTGTCCTAGGATGCTGCAGGTTTAGGTGCCGAGTGCGCCCGATTCTTCTTGGGCGATGCCCTGCGTCCCGCCCTCGGAGGACGAGCCGCCTTACTGCTTGGCCCTCGGGTCGGCAGGACGTCTTGCTCTTTGAAGGAGACCCAGCTCTTACCCTCCTTCGCCGCGGGAGCCTCTTCAGACTCCTCGCACGGGCGCTTCTCGCCCTTATCGGCGGGGGCCTTAGGCGTCGGGGCGAGGGACACGAAGGCCTGGTGGTCCTGCACAGAAATACAGCCTTCCTGAGTAAGTACAATGACGACAAAACTACTCGGCGGGCTTAAAATAAACGCGAAGGCTTCCAGGCCGTTACCTCCTGTGGTGGATTGGTGAGGGAGAAGCTTCTGGGACACCCTTGGTTGGTAAGGGGTGTCCCCGTGGTGAAGATCTGGGTAGGAGATCTGGGTGGCCACCTCCCGAGTCGGATCCTTTCCTTGAGGGGCTGGACGCGGCGCATCGTGAAACTGATGGCGATGGCCACACCGGTCAACCCCTCTTCTTTCAGATTTTGGATCATGCCGAGTAGCTCGGTGACCTGGTCCATCTCAGAAGAGGGAGGAGAAGAAGTCCAAGAGGGGGAAGCCCGGGGCTTTCTCCCGTCAAAGGAAGGAAGACTGGGAAGAAGATTAGAGCAATAAAACCACTCCTGATGCCATCCCTTCAAGGAGGTTCGGAGTGGTAGAGAAAAGTATTGCTTTTTTAGGCCGCCTCGGAGTTGAAATCCGACCCGCCGACTGCCTTAGGGGCACTGTCGTTGGGAAAGGCCTTCAAGTGGAAAAGTTGACGAAAAAGGTTGAAGTGAGGAGCAATCCCCAGAAAGGCTTCGCAAAGATGAACAAAAAGGGAGATTTGAATAATCGAGTTTGGATTCAAATGGAAGAGCTCGATGTTATAATGGTGGAGCAAACCATGAAGGATGGAAGAAGCGGGGAGTCCGAGCCCGCGAGAAAAGGACTCAAAGACGATAATCTTCTCTTGGCGAGGAGTGGGAGAAGACTCACCCACGGCGGCGTGCCAGCCGATGAGTTCTTGATCCGGAAGAACGCCGGCATCGACCAGTCCCTGCAATCGCTCCTCGATGGTGATGGAGGTCGCCCAGTTTCCTGCCATTTGTGAGAAAGCGGTGGGGGATGGGGGCGGCGAGGCTGGATCTGGAGATTGGCGGCGGCGGCGGCGCTGGGTTTGCTCTACAACGGCGGAAGTGACAAACCCTAGCGGGAGCGCTGCAGGGAGATGAACAGATTTGGGCGCACAGTATAAGCGTAATTGTTCGAATGCCTCCACATGTTCTATTTAAAAGGAAGTGGGCGACGTTTAAGTTTCCGCGCTAGGTAGGAAAAAATGAAGCCCTAATCATCACCTCAAGGTTTGGGCCCGGACTTAGGTTCCAGAGAGCATGCCCCACGTGGGCCGCAAGCTATACACGTCATTACTCGGGTACAGGTGCCCCTCGGATCAAACCTAGTCGGGAAAAGTAACATGCCCCCAGTCGGGCCTCATGCCAGTTGTCAGTCTATGAGGACTGGACGCTTTTCGAGTTATTACTCAGCTCTTGATGTACCTGCTGGGTTCAATAGTCAGTCTGACTTTTAGTCATATGGAGCATCAAGAGTTACCTCTTCAGTCGGGCCTCAGTGGCACATCTTTGAATCGTTCGTCATCATGGTAAACACCACTCGGATGGGCTTGACTTGGAGGTGGGCGTATTCTCCCGAGAATCACTAGCTTGACACCGCACTAAGTCGGGTCAGGGCACCTTAACACCCTAATACACGAATTGTGACATGTCCCCTGTTGGACCGAATGTCGAGTTCTATCAATCAGCCCCGAGTGTCTTGATTTGTTACAGGGAAGATAAGGCAGGGTGACACTGATCACTCAGTTACATCCACATTTCTTGGTATGCCTCTCTGTGGGGCCAATAGCTAGCATACCAACCAGCCGGACTTAATACCAAACATCTCTGTAGAGGCTTGAGATTTTCTCTTGAGTCCTTTGCAACTTTTTTGTTTAATCAGTAGGTTACTCGGTGAGCAGAACTACATCAACCGGGCAAAGACTGATGTCACTCGGATTACATTTGGTGGGCTGTAGGCCGAACTCAGAATTAAACAACTCAGTCACGAAGCACTCGGGGGCTACTGTGGACAGCATGGGTCCCGGGTATTTGGAGACAGACGATTGGACGCACCACCTCCTTGGGCCAAGTCACGTGGATCTTCCAGAAGGCGGGCCTGGAGGGCGGCCCGGCCCGACATGTTCTACAAGAAGTAGGATTAGTGTTCTACCCGAATACGTGAAGATAAGCGTAGCCAACTCGGCTATATCCCTTATGTCCCTAATATGGACTAGGAAACCAATCTGTAACCCAGCCCCTTGCACTATATAAAGGGGGTCGGGGTCCCTAGTTCGGGACATATCTCATGATCATCTCCATCATCTTCAACATCCAATCTCGCGCAACCTTAGGCGAGAACATACGATCATTGTGATCATCCCCTGTTCATTGTGATCGACACCCCATAATACAAATCCACGAGCACAGGAGTAGGGTATTACCTCTTCGAGAGGGCCTAAACCTATATAAATCCTGTCCCCTGTGCTACCATCGAGTTGTGATCTTTCGCATAGCCCTATAAAATATATTGTCGACGCAATTCGTCGACAGCTGATGCATACACGAAGTCAGGCTACATATGTTGTCTATGCATAGACTGCAAGAATGAGAAGGAGTGGCCAAAATCTAGCCACCTTCACTTCCATTTGCTCTCAAGAGGTTTCATGCCAAACTATACCTATTGGACCATGCACGGTGAAGAAAAGACTATACGGGAAGATGGTGAAGAGGAAGAAGAGGGGGACAACAATATCCCGGGTGCTGGCCAACACGGTTTTTTTGAAGATACATTGGGGGAGTTTGGCGATAATGACCTAGACCAGATGCTGCTGGATGGAGAGGGAGAATGCACCGATGAAAGACATTACGAAAAGTTCCAGCACCTGTGGGAAGACCACAGAACACTATTGTACCCGAACTGCCGATAGGGCCACAAAAAAATGCGTACCACGCTAGAACTCATGCAATGGAAGGCGACCAAAGGATTGTTTGATAAGGGATTTGATGAGTTGTTATGCCATATAAAGAAGTTGCTTCCAGAGGGTAACACGCTGCCTGAAACTACGTACGACGCCAAGCAAGTTGTCTGCCCTTTGGGGTTGGAGGTACAAAAGATACATGCATACCGGAACGATTGTATCCTTTATCGCAATGAGTACGAGGATTTGGAAACTTGTCCGGTATGCCAAACTTCGAGGTATAAGACCAGGCGAGGAAGAGACCAGGCGTGAGGTACGGGAGTTATCGGCCTGGTAGCGTCAGTACACCGCCTAGTTGCTACAGACCGCCGCCGATCTTCGCCGAGCCGAGCAACGAGCCCAGCCGGAGAGAGATGCCGTCGGAAACATCCAGGCGGATCTAGACTTGGCGGGCGCGATGTTCTCTTCGTGGCTCAAAGGCCCAAAGGACGTCGGCCCTGGGACGGAGACCGAGGAAGCTTTAAAGGGCTTCCTCTAGTGGGCGAAGGAGCATCACCCGGAGTGGCTCGAGGCGGCGAGCCTTTCCCGGGTCGGGGCCGGCCCGAGCGAGGAGCCAGAGACAGTCCCACCGGCGCCTAAGCGGGCAAGGGCGCAGGTCCTGGCCTGTAAGACGAAGGCGCGCAAGAATCCCCTAGCGGGGAATGCTAAGGCCGAGCCGAGGTCGGAGGACGTCGAAGAAGAAAGTAGGCCTTCTGCCCTGTACTTCCTTTCGCTGGGCCGCGAGTTGCCGTGGTCTTGATTTTTTACCTTCCTTTTCGAGCGTAGTCAAGGGCCTGTGGGGGAGAAGACCCCCTGTGCCCGTGTCGGGAGCAGCGGTTAGGGTTCTGATTGACGAAGCATTTGAAACTGCAGCATCCCGCATCATCGCAGACCTGGCGGCGATGATTGTGGAGGAGCCGATCCCGGGGGATGGCTCGGCCGAGCAGGATGAGGGGAGGGACCCCTCGGAAGACTCAAGCTCGGACTCTGCTCCCTTGGTGGTTAGGCGGCGGAAGGCTGCGACGCCGAGTGCTGGCCCGGTCGCTCCTCGGGGAGCGAGGAGCGGATTCCGAGCAGGTCTTTTGTCCGGACTGTGGCGGAAGAGGGAGAGAAGGCACAGGCTCCGAGCGCAGGGACTGCACGGGCTGAGGCCGTCTTCGCAGCTCTGTCTCCGATCGTGGGGGCCGCCAAGGCAACATTGCCGAGGGGGAAGTCCCCTTGGCTGAGGCAGCCGAGGCGACCCAGCCCCCGAGCACGGAGGGTGCTCGGGCGGAAGCTACGAAAGAAGAGGTGGCCGAGGCGGCCCAGCCCTTGAGCATGGAGGATGCTCGTGCCGAGGCTGCGGAGGAAGAGGCGACCGAGACAGCCCAGCCCCCGAGCATGGAGGATTCTCGGGCCGAGGCTGTGGAGGAAGAGGTGGAGTCCCAGGGCTCAGGGGGACCTCGAACTCCAGCGGGCTCATCTTCGAGTACGGAGGATGCCCGGGTCGGGCCATGGCCCGGGTTGAGGGTGTTGCTCGAGCGCCATCACCATGATGTAGTTTTTTCTGCGGATGATGTTGCTCGTGGCGTGGTGCTGCTGCTAACACTTTCTTTGTTGTAGTTGGCCGCTGCCCTGAATGATCGGGTCGTGAGCATGGAAGCTCGGTGTCGGGCCAAGGTGGCGGCGGTGCGCTCCGAACTGGGCGAAGCTCAAAAGGAACTTTCCAGGGTCCGAGAGGAACTTGAGCGGGCTTTGGAGCATGCTCGGGGCCTTGAGAGGAATACCCGAGCCGAGGAGGAACTTGGAAGGGTCCGTAAGGAACTCGTCCAAGAGAAGGAGCGTTGCGCGAGCCTGGTGGAGGCGGAGGCCGAGAAGGCTCGTCGGGCCGCTAAGCAGGTGGCGAAGCTTTGTGAGGAGATTCTCCCTGGATGCGAAGCCCAGATCGAGGTGCTTCAGCTCCGGAGCCGTCTTGAGGACGTGGAGGCGGAGCTCGATGCTTTAAAGGGTAGATCTAGGGATTAGGATTTGGAGTGTGCGTGGTGTTACATATGTTATGTAACAAGAAATATTTTGTTTAATACGAGAAGTTTCTACATGTTCTCCTTTTACTCCTGTCTTACGTGCTTACATAGTTCTGAGAAGGGAGCTTAGGGATTTTAAAAGTGCTATCACTCATCCACCCAGGTCTTTGCCCCTAAAACTGATTGCGGGCAAGGACTGGGCACACGAAGCAGCCGAGTGCGCGCGAAAAGGCAATGTCCAGCTCCACCGTGTGGTCAGGTCTTTGCCCCTGACATTGCGAGCAAAGACTGGGCACACGAAGCAGCCGAGTGTGCGCGAAAAGGCGATGTCCAACCCCCTCGTGTGGCCGGGTCTTTGCCCCTGAGATTGCAAGCAAAGGCTGGGCACACGAAGTAGCCGAGCAGTCGAGTGCGCGCGAAAAGGCAATGTCCAGCCCCCTCGTGTGGCCATGTCTTTGCCCCTGAGATTGCGAGTAAAGACTGGGGACACGAAGCAACCGAGCAGCCGAGTGCGCTCGAAAAGGCGATGTCTAGCCCCCTCGTGTGGCCAGGTCTTTGCCCCTGAGATTGCGAGCAAAGACTGGGCATACAAAGCAGCCGAGCAGCCGAGTACGCACGAAAAGGCGATGTCCAGCCCCCTCGTGTGGCCAGGTCTTTGCCCCTGAGATTGCGAGGAAAGACTAGGCACACGAAGTAGCCGAGCAACCGAGTGCGCGCGAAAAGGCGATGTCCAGCCCCCTCGTGTGGCCAGGTCTTTGCCCCTGAGATTGCGAGCAAAGACTGGGCACACGAAGCAACCGAGCAGCCGAGTGCGTGCGAAAAGACGATGTCCAGCCCCCTCGTGTGCCCAGGTCTTTGCCCCTGAGCAAAGTCGGAGCACACGAGGTGTACGAGAGTCTGAGTTGTTTGTTCCAGAGTCTCGTGGGTCTCGTGATCGAAGTCTGCGAGGCACCGCCGAGAACCTGCTGGTGCGATGTGCTATCGGCTTATCCGAGCAGTGGAATTCAGGGCGGGACGCGTTTTCGGATCTGTTGACTGCCTCGAAATTCTATTTTGACAACAAGAAATCGTACTTGGGTGGGACAGCGAAAAAAGAATTAAAGAATCATGCGAAGAGAACTTAGGTTGCCCTCCCTCTTTGTTTAACTGGTTCGGGAAACTCGAGTAGAAGACCTTCGAAGATCCCTCAGTTAAATATGGAGGGTGAGGTTGGGGAAGAAAAGCTTAAAAGAAGCGATATTACGCGTAGAACCTGCGTAGCTGGGCGATGTTCCACGAGCTGCTGAGGACTCGACCGACCGGGAAGGCGAGATGGACAGCCCCCGGCCGTGAAGACGAGACGACCGTGAACGGACCCTCCCATTTGGGGATTAGCTTGTTGGAGTACGACAAGTCTTGGATGCGTCGTAAGACTAGATCGCCGTCTTGCAGGGTCCTTGGTCGGACCGATCGAGCCGCGTGTCTGCGCAGAGCTTGCAGATAGGCTGCCGATCGGATGAGGGCCTGTTTGCGCTTCTCCTTGGACAAGTCGAGGTCGAGCAGTCGGCTTTGGTGGTCGTCGCCCATCTCCGCAAGGTCCACGCGAGGAGATCTCAGAGTTATTTCGGTGGGAAGCATGGCTTCAGTGCCATATACGAGCCGAAAGGGAGTTTCACCTGTGGCTCGGCTGGGTGTGGTACGGACAGACCACAGGACGAAAGAAAGCTCGTCCACCCAGTTTTGTCGCAGTTTGTTAAGCCGGTCGAAGACCCGCTTCTTGATTCCTTGGAGGATCTGTCCGTTGGCACGCTCGACGGCCCCATTGCTCTGTGGATGGGCTACAGAGGCGAAGCAAATCTTGGTGCCGACGTCTTCGCAATACTCTTGGAACAACTCACTGGTGAACTGAGTCCCGTTGTCCGTGATCAGTCGGCTGGGAACACCAAACCACGTAACCACGTTGTTGCGGAAAAATTTCTTGGCAGCTTGGGCCGTAATGCCAGACACTGGTTCAGCTTCTATCCATTTGGTGAACGTGTCTATGGCGACAAAGAGGTGTGCACACCCCTTTGCTCCTCTAGGGAATGGACCGAGAATGTCCAACCCCCAGGTAGAGAAAGGCCAGTGAGGGGAATAGTCTGGAGGGCGTACGCTGGTTGATGCACCTGGCGGGCATGGAATTGACATGCTCGCACGTGGTGATGATCTCACGAGCGTCGCCCAACGCCGTGGGCCAGTAGTAGCCCATCCTAAAAGCCTTTCCAACGATGGTTCTGTAGGAGGAATGAGCCCCGCAGATACCCTCGTGTAAGTCCTTTAACAGGAACTTCCCCTCTTCCTGGGAGATGCACTTGGAGAGGACCTCGAGCGCGCCTCTCCGGTACAGGGCACCCTCCACTAGCCTGTATAGTGGGGCTCTCCTGATAAGCCGTGATTTCTCAGCCTCATCCTCGGGCAATGTCCTGTGCACCTAGAACTGGATGAATGGCGTCATCCAGGTTGCGCTTTGCTCGAGGAGGGAGACGTTGCCGTGCGTCTCATTTGCCTCTTCTCCGGAGGGAATAGAGGGCTTTAATAGGTGCTCAACAAGCACCCCCGCCGAAGCGGGTTCTTGCGATCGAGGTGCCTAACTTGGCAAGTTGGTCGGCCAGGGTATTCGCTCTCCTGGGCACGTGAAGGACTTCGAAATTCTTGAAGTTCCTTTCCAACTTCCTCACTTCAGCCAGGTAACGCGCCATCGAGTCATCGGAGCACTGAAACTCCTTGTTAACCTGGTTTACGACCAACAGGGAATCCCCTCTCACGGTCAGTTGTTGGACCCCGAGCGAAGAGCATGCTCGGAGCCCGGCCAAGAGGCCTTCATACTCCACCGCGTTGTTGGTCGTGGCGAAGTGTAGTTGTATGACGTACTGGAGTTGATCCCCTGGGGGAGATTAGAACAACCCCAGCCCCAGAGCGTTCGAAAGAGCGCGAGCCGTCGAAGAACATTGTCCAGTGGGGGACTTTGATGTGCACGGCTGCCTGCTTGGTCGAGGGGGGATTCATCCATTCTGCCACGAAATCCACCAGTGTCTGGGATTTGATCGCTGTGCGTGCGGTGAACATGAGGTCGAATTCCCCAAGTTCCACCGCCCACTTGGCGATGCGCCTAGAGGCGTCAGGGTTTCTGAGGATCTCCCTCAGCAGGAAACTGGTCGGGATCGTGATTGGGTGTGCCAAAAAAGAGTAGTGGAGTTTTTTAGAAGCCATGAGCAAAACATAGAGGAGCTTCTGTACCTCGGGGTAGCGCTCCTTTGGCCCGTGAAGCACCTCGCTCACGTAATATATTGGCCGCTAAATCCCTTCTTGCTCGGCTACGAGCATTGCACTCACTGCCTGGGGCGAGGCCACCAGGTAGAACGGTAGAGGCTCTTGCTCCCTTGGGATGACCAGGACAGACGAGCTTGATAGGTACTGTTTGAGTTCCTTGAAGGCATTGCTGGCTTCCTCGGTCCAGACGAATCCATTGTGCTTGCGCAGGGCTTTAAAGAAGGGCAATCCACGCTCGCCCAACCGAGAGATGAAGCGGCTGAGGGCTGCCATCCGCCCGGCGAGCGCTTGGACTTCTTTTATGTTTGAAGGGGCCTGCATCCTTTCGATGGCCTCGATCTTTTTGGTGTTTGCCCCGATACCTAACGACCCAATTACATACCCGAGCAACATGCCCGTACATACGCCGAAAATGCATTTTTCGGGATTCAGCTTTACGTGATGCTTTCTTAAATTACAAAAGGTTTCTTCGAGGTCACGGATATGTGCCTCGGCCAGACTACTTTTGACGACTATGTCGTCTATGTAAACTTCTATGTTCCGCCTGATCTGGTCGTGGAAGGTCTTCTGCATCAGTTGTTGGAAAGTGGCTCCTGCATTTTTTAGACCGAACAACATGGTCGTGTAGCAAAAAGTGCCGAAGGGCGTGATGAAGGCAGTTTTCTCTTCATCTTCCCGCGGAAGGCTTATCTGGTGGTACCCGGAGTACGCATCCAGAAAGCTCATTAGCTGGGCCTCTGCCGTTGCGTCGACCAGCTGGTCTATGCAGGGGAGAGGGAAATTGTCCTTCGGACACGAGCTGTTGATGTTGGTGTGATCAACGCACAAGCGCCACTTTCCGTTCTTTTTCTTGACCACAACTGGGTTTGCCAATCACTCGGAGTGCTCGACTTCACGGATGAAGCCGGCTTTCAACAGCTTGTCCAGTTGCTCTTTGATGATGTCGACCTTCTATTGTGGGAACCTCCTCAGTGCTTGACGTATTGGTTTTTTGCCGGGCTGAACCGCCAGCCTCTGCTCGATCACCTCCCTTGGGACACCGGGCATATCGGACGATTCCCCGTGCGAAGACGTCCGTGTTTGCTTGGAGGAAGGTGAGGAGCTCGATTTCCTATTTCGGATCCAGGGTGGCCCCGATGTCGACCACCTTGGTTGGATCTTTGGAGGAGACCGGGATCTCCTTTGTCTGCTCCTGGGGCTGGAGCATCACCTTGGGCCGAGCAGTTTTACGAGAGTCCCGCTTGGGCCCGCGCTCGGGCAGCTGGCCGACCAGGGCCAACGCCATCTCGTCGCATTTTAGGGCAGCCTTGTGGCTGCCCTTGACGGTGATTACCCCCTTCGGCCCCGGGAGCTTGAGGCAGTGGTACGCGTGATGCGTAGCTGCCATGAATTTTGCGAGAGTCGGCCTGCCGAGGATGGTGTTGTAGGCCGACTCGATGTCGACTACCTCGAAGGTGACCAACTCACTCCGAAAATTGCTCGGGCTGCCGAAGGTCACCGGTAGAACGATTTGCCCGAGGGGGGTCATGGACGTGCCCCGGATAATGCCGTGGAAGGGCATGGCAATATCCTTAATCTTGGAACGAGAGATCTGCATCTCGTCCTAGACCCGGGCGGATATCAAGTCGACGGCGCTCCCCCTGTCGATGAGTACTCGTGCCACCCTCGTGTTGCTAATGGTCGGGTAGAGTACCAAGGGGAGCCTCTGTGGCCTAGTCATTCCCGGGGGACAATCTTCCCGGGAGAAAGAGATGGTCGTGTCCGACCATCGAACATGCTCGGGGGCCGAGCTTGCGCGGTCGGCGCGGTAAACCTCTCGCTCCGCGGCCTTGAGTTCCCGCCGGGAGGAGTATGCCATGGAGCCTCCGAAGATCACCGCGATGAGATGGCTCGGCTCGTGGTACTCCTCGCAATCTTGACCCTGCCGGTCCGTATGTTGGTCGGACCGTCGGTCGGAACTACCCTTGCCGACGTCCGGAAGGACCGGCATAGGCCCTCGTCCGTTGTAGAAGTCCTCCAGGCTGGCGATCCAGGTACGGCAATTACGAAGATCATGCCCATGCACCTGGTGAAGCGGGCAGAAGTGGTTGCTTGAAGGAGCCTGCGACGTACGTTTCTGCCCGGAGCTGCTGGCCGCTGACCGCCCGTCTTGCCCTGAGATGGGCGAGGTTTCTTGGGCTTCGGTGTCTGAGGCGGGGACGACTGCTCCGAGATGGCGGCCACCATCTTGGCCGTCTTTGCCTTCTTTTTCTTTTTAGCCTTCTTGTCGGAAGACTTCTTTTTGCTTGATGTTTCCATACCTGGCTGCGGGGGCACCTGGCCGGCTCCAAGCAGCCGTTTGCGCTCGACAGCCTCCTCGGCGTTAATGTACCGCTCCGCTGCTTGGAGCAGCTCGCTAGCCGAAGAGCTGGAGTATGACTCGAGGTATGGGTGAAACGGACGTTTTTGACTCCTTCGGTGAAGGCTTCAACGACCGTTTCGTCCGGGACGCTCAGAATAGTATTTCGTACCCGGATGAACCTTTGGACGTAGTCACGCAGGCTCTTGTCTTCCATTTGGACCACTCGCTTCCGGTCCTGCAGTCTTCCGGGGCATGGGCAACATCCCCGGAAGTTTGCCCGCAGGGCGTCGCAGAGTTGTCCCCAGTTGTGGATGGATTCTTCTGTTGGTTGAAAAGCCAGGTTCGCGCAGGCTCGGTGCCCACGCTGCCCGTCGAAGTGCTTGGGAGAAGGCGGGACACCCGTGGTCACGAATATTTCGGCCGTCGTGACTCCGGAAGGGGCCAAGGCGTGAGAATACGTCGCCGCGCCGAGGTTCCGGAGTACCCGAGAGGGTGCCACTCCAGTTGGTGCGACGATGATGCTCGCTGCGGTCGCCTCTTGCCCGTGGTTCGGCGTGCCCCTGACCCTAGCGGAGTTGTGGGTCGAGTCGTTGTCACGGCGATGCTCATCCCGCCGACCGTCGAGTGAAGGACGATCGTCGTGTTGGCGGGGGGCCCTGCCGTTCCTTCGCCGATCAAGATCCTCGCGAAGGTCACGACGAGAGCGGTCGCTTCTTGGAGCCCGGCTCTCCCGGGAAGTACTCCGGGAGGAAATAGTGTGAGGGAGGTCACCACCAACTGCTCCAGATTTTCCGCCACGACGACTCCCAGTTCAGCGGCCTGGTCGAAGTCTGGCCGGAGGTCCTGCACCACGCGCGCTAGAGGTTGGAGGCGTTGGCGGCTCCTACCTATCAGGTCGGAGGAGCAGGATTTCGGTGGTGTCCTCGGGCGCAGTGAGCGGGGAGTTGGTCTAGTGCTGGGCCCTGGGTCGTCGCGATGGGTCGCCAGAGCTCGATCAATCGAGCTGGCCAGCCAGTCCCATGCGACTTCCAGGCGGCGGAGTGACTCGTCCTCCCGGGTCGCAGGAGTGGGCACGTCGCTAGTGCCCGCCATGTTAACCTCCTGCGGGAGCACCGGGTATGAAGGGGTCATGACAGTGTCTCCGTGGGAAGCTCTCTCATGATCGGACTCGTACGAGGCATCGGGGATGTCGACCCCCTCATACGAACCGGTGTCTTCGCGTTCTGCGAGCATCTCCAATTCCGGTACTTCTTGGAACCGGAAGGGCCTGGGGACATATCCCCCGCCTGCTTCATCGCTAGTAGGGCGGCAGATATCCATGGGGGAAGCGGATTCCTCCACGGTGTGACCATCCGAATCGATGATCCGGGGGACCTCGGTATCGGAACAATACTCGTCCAGGTCATCAAGGTCGTCGAAGCGGATGTCCTGGTTGTCTTGAGAGTTCGCCATTCCCAAGGATCTTTGCTGCAGAAGCTAGCTGATGATCCCCATGGACGGCGCCAGCTGTCGACGGTTGGGAGTACGGAACTCCTGCGTGTCGAGCTTACTTGTTGAGCGTAAGGATCAACCGGCCTCTTTCCTGCAGCCTCAGAGTCGTCCGAGAGGGCGAGCGTGATCAGACAACCGTGGATGTGAGAGGATTTTAGCCTGGTTCGGGCCCCACAAGAGGAGGTAACAGTCCTACGTCTGGTGATCTATATTCAAGAGAGCACAGAAGATTACAACGACACTCCCGAGCCTCCTTAGCAAGGGAAGCTCGGGCTTCTCGGGGAGGGATGAAACGAAGGCTCTGGGTTGCTATCCGCCTGGCCAGAGCTCTTGCGTGTGCGTATCTATGCTAGAAGAACTGACCTCTACTTTATGTACAGCCATGCGACTTATTTATAGACGGGCGTGAACCCTATACTAATGAGTACATAGTTCAATATCCAGCGGTCCGAAGCCTGTCTTCAGAGGCGTCGTGTGGGAACAGTCCTGGCCATCATTTGTGATGACAGAAAAGCGGAACGAGAACAGTAGAACAAGACCCGGGCAGGTTGCCATGGTCTCCGATATTGTCGACGGGACGTAATAGTCGTGGGGTGTCAGAATCATTTATTATAGGGGAGGAAAGTAAGGTGCTTGTAACCGGCGTTTAGTCGGGCAGGGACATGATTTGTCCTTTCCCCGAGCAAGATAGAGACTTGCCCGGGCCCCGAGCAAGGATGGCTTGCTCGGGGAGGTATTCGGGGTCGAGCCGCAAGAAAACGGGGGGGCGGGGGAGACCCCGAAAATGCCTTCCAGCCCCCGTCAAACCGTCTCATAAATACCTTTCTGTAGTAGTGTCCCTTCCCTCGCTCCTCAGCAAGGTGCAGGCAGAGCATGGGACAGTGAGTGCGGGCGCGGGCAAGCATGACGGAGCGTGACACAGGCGGGCACGACCAATAGGAACACAATCATGGTGCGTCCACAGAGTGTTCGACAAAATGCCCAAACCAACGGCATGCCCAAATTCCACATTATGGTGTTAAGAGTTTTCATAGAGTATCTGTATGTTTTGCTTTCATGTTATGGCATTAGATTAATTAGGAGTAGAAAATAGATGTGAAATGTTTGTATCATTCGACTATAGTATTCATTAGGATACAAATAAAATATAGATTTTTTCATCTGATTAACAAATCATATTATGTTTGTATTCATATTCACATTCATATTTGGATTGCGCATAACATCTTTTGAACCGAGCATAATTTCCTTTTGGGGGTTGGTACATCCATTCACAAGGTGTTAAAAATTGCAAAGGAGGTTAACAAAGGAGAGAGGATACAAAGATACAAGAGCACATAAATACATGATAACATTACAGGCTTACAGCTTAGCTAGTAATAGTGTATCTTGTATCTTATTTATATGTACTAGTTTTTTAGATAATGGAAGACATTTCGGCCTCTGTATCTTATTTATATGAATTTTGAGATGTATATGTATATGCCAATTTTATAGCAAATTTGAATTCTGAGATGTATATGTCAATTGTGAAATATATAAGTATATGTGAAATATAATGTATATACCGTCCTCGTCGCCATCGCCCATCCTCCTCTACCTTCTCTTCCCTACCGCCCTCCTCGTTGTTGCCGCCCGTTTATGTATAAGTATATGTGAAATGTATAAGTATATGTGAAATATGCAAGTATACTTTTGTTGATCTTTTTTCGTTAATTTTCAATGCCTTCTTATAGACTACGAAACTATGATAGCGGGAGAAGGATTTAATGGAGACGAGTTCATGAGAAGTTTGATTTCGGGAGAAGATGATTATGAGCTCAATGATTCCGCCGAGGCCGCAAGGCCTGTCGAGACCGATGAGGCCCCAGAGGCCGTTGAGACGACCATGGTAATTAGATCGAATGTGTATATGCTGATTCCACCATCATGCTAAGCCAACATTCTAACCCGTTCATTATTGTACCATATTTTCAGATTAGTCAATCGAGTAGCCAATCACGTCAGCGAGGTTCAAACAAGAATTCGAAGGCAAGACATGTTATCACCGAAGTCGGTGATAACAGCCAACCTCTTGCACCCCTAGGGGCGCTTGGGCCGTTCAATTCGGTATGCGTCGTCCACGTCAGGGACCATGTGCCAATTAGCATCGCGAGATAGGAGAATATCCCTGAAGATACGAAGAACATGATCTGGACCAACTTGAAGGAGACATTCACCTTCCCCCAAGGGACCGAAGACAAGGTGAAGAGTTACACGTTGAAGAAAAATGCCATCGTATTCCAAACATATAAAAAGAAGTTGAACACGGACTACATCAAGAAGAACCGAACGTCCGACTTCAACAAGTACCCAAAGTTGCAGGATCACTGGGATGCGTTTGTGAACTACAAGAATTTGAACGAAGGTCAAGGTATGACCGAAAGGAACAGCCAGAATGCTCGGAGGAAGCAATACCACCACTACCTCGGCCCTGGTGGTTACCGCTAGGCGATGCACAAATGGGAGAAGAGGGAACAAGAGCTGCTGGCGAAGGGTGTCGCACCCGCGACAATGGAATGGCCAGACAGAGAGAAGAGCGGGTTCTATGCTCACGGCGGCGGCCTTGAGGATGATGGAAACACGGTGTTCAGGAATGTGCTGACAGATGTGGCCAGAAGACTTGTAAAGTCGATCGAGGACTCTTCCCAGGGCACCTTCGTGCCAAACAGGGAGAATGACAAGTTTAAAAGGGCCCTACAAAACCCGGAGCACCCTGGACGTACACGTGGCGTTGGCGTTGTTCCGTAAAAGATTGAGTTCGCTAAGGACGCCGATACCTATAGGAGTTGGGTGAGAAGCAAGTCCCGACAGGCACAACAGCTCCTAATGCTTGAAGAACGCATGAATCAAACACAACAGAGCATGAAAGAAGAGGTCCAAAGACAGGTGTAGTTAGCCTTGAGCCAACGGCTGGATGCGGGCCAGGAACCTCCTAGTAATCCGGACGTCATTAGCCCCTCAAGGTGGCGAAGCAGCTACGCTTCCGGTGGGCTGCCCGAAGCGGACTTGGGCCACTGGCCCGTGGACGACATCACGCAGCAGACACCTTGTGAGCTGCACGTCCAAGCGAGGAACATCTCTTTCAAGGCGGCTCATGGCATGGCTCACCTGGTGGAGCCGGGGTAGGTCATCCATGGCCAACAGATACTGCCGGGCTACACCAAGGTCTCGGTGGAGGAGGTATGCCCAGGGTGCGAGGACCTGGACCTCGATATTCCCGGCGGTGACGGGACTATGAAGTTAGGAGAGGCAGTCCACAATTTCATCCTATTGCCCAAGAAGTACATCATTTTTCGAGATCACATGGATGTGTACTCTCCAACACCTTCGTCACCTCCGGCACACATAAGGGGTCCGTCATCACCTCCATCGTCACAAAGAAGATGCCTCCCAGAAGCAGCCCATCTCCTGCACCGAGCCCCGCACGTGAAACTCCAACTCCAACATCGTCGCCCAAGACAAGCAAGCCAGCTCAGCCAACAGCTCGCAAGAGGACAGGGTCCACTCAACCCAAGAAGCTGGCTGCACTTCCAAAGCGGGCGTACGATATGACGGAGGAGGAGACCGACAAGGTTGTCAGAGCCAAGGTCACTAAATTTTTAAACCCAATTCACCAAAGAAGAAGGTTTAGCCTGGTACGGAAGAATTTCTAAAAGGCTTGAGGACAGTGAAAAATTTGAAGGACAAAAAGAAAAAACCTCGTGTATCTGACTACGAGCGCACATTGGTCAAGGAAAGGTCCAAGAAGAAGACGTCAAAGGAGACGATGTCATCAGCTGATCAGAAGTCCAAGGAGATACAAAAATTCATCGAAGAAACTGGTCTGCACCCAGATCAAATATTAGGCGACATGCAGATTGAAGCTGCACAAGTCAGAGGGCCATTTACACCGGGCGCTTCCCTGGTCAGGCGTGAGGAGCTTGGCCAGCTACCAACTAGGATGCGCTAATTCTATGAATGGTACCTGAATGCGTTCCAGCATGGCCTAGCGTCATTTGCCGTCAAGTACAAGGAAGAACATTTTTTCACGGTGACAGTGAATTTTATGTCATATGGCTAGTAATGTACGAGCTATACCAGTTAGATGCTCTCGACGTGTCCATGTTGAGTTGCTAGACTCTGTAAATGTCTTATTTAATTGCAAAAATCCACCGTGCAGACCCTTGCACTATACTAACTTGCAAGTCTAACTAATTTCTTTGTATGTAGAATGGAGATACAAAGATGCAAAAGGGAGTGCATTTTCAACACAGGCTTCCTTGACCCTTTAGTTATCAATGAGACGACTGTTCAACTATCCCCTGCCGATACAGAGACCAACATATACAAGGGGCTAATAGGTCAAAGATATGAGTCAAAGATACTTTTACCTTACAGCTTTGAGTAAGTGTTTTCGTACCGTCTCGTTCTAATCTTTTTCCATAACACGATGTTAGAGCTAATTAGTTACCTACGTTGCCATATATATGTACAGCTTTCACTGGATTCTTCTCATTATCGAGCTAGATCGTAGCATGATCATAGTTATGGACTCGCTGAGGAGACCAGTTGAAAAGTACCAAAACTTGATCGACATGCTCAATCGGTATTCTTGTTCTTTCCATTATTGTGCTAGTTCTACTCCATTTTAAACAAATTCTAATCATGTTCAATTCGCAATCACGTGTATAGTGCATTCGCATGGTTCCGTATTGAAATCGGGGGCTAATTCAACGAGGAATTCGATAGTACACTTGCCTCTCGAGTACGTATGCCATCATGGTAGCTTTTGAGTTAGTTAACTTTATTTCCATGCATCCATTTCACGCTTTTAGCATTTTTCACCACAGATCTGGCGTCAGCCGTCGGGCACCAATATATGCGGCTACTATGTGTGCCATACTATGCACATCCTGACCAGAGGTGCTAGCGACTTGCAAGGTTCGTCCGATTTCTCGCCGGTGAAAGTGAGAGCGATCTAAGAATAACTCGTCGTCTGGATTTACGATGAGGTCAGAATCCAAGAGGCCGCCACGATCCAAATGCAAATAGGTGGGGCCCTTCGATAAAGACCGGTGAACTATCGGGGTCGACATCTACGGTTACCAAAAGCGATGCACATAAAAGATTACGATCAACGTTCTGTAATTAAAGTTGTAATGAATGTTATAATTAAAGTTGTTAATAAAAGTTCTGTAAACTGTATATGTGTACTATATATAGGCATGATTGATTCATTGTGATACCTAATAGTTGTAATTAAAGTTGTTAATAAAAGTTCCGTGATTTAATTATCAGTTAATTATGCATGATTGATTATATGTGATTTAATTAATTGTGACTTAGCGCGCGCACACACAGATATATATATAATATTAGACTTAACACACATAGACACATATATAATAGATATTACTCACATGCATATATATATATATATATATATATATATATATATATATATATATATATATATATATATATATATATATATATATATATATATATTATTTATAGCTGAAGGGGCTCTGTCTTGAAAACAGGTTGGAGGAATCAACCGACTAATCAGTTATTTATCAAGACGGTTGGTGCCTCCAACCAGATCGATAGGCCTCAGCGACACATGGGCTAAAGCCACGTGTGGCCTCCAACCGGTACTGATACTATATCAGCACTGGGTGAGGGAATCGGGACTGATGCCATTGGGCATTAGTCTCGGATGGTCTGTACCGGTTCAAAAACCGATACTGATGGTCGTTGTGAACCGGTACTGATGGCCAGATCTGTAGTAGTGTCGGCGTCTAAGCAATATCGTTGTGTTCTAAAGATGTATAAAAATTCAAAAACAATCTTTAAATTTTGGGTGGAAAATGGTATATGATAGTCTATTTTATCTAGTATTCATTTTTGAGAAAACGCTATTGAACCCTTGATTAGCACCAAGGATTGGATAAGAGCATCCAAAAAATGTGAGCAAACTAAACATAACAAAGCATGTTTTATTTAAACTTATGCATTATGCATCCATGCTTTGGATACTACTCGTGTTCGTATTTGAGAATATATGAATTCATATTTGTATACGAGAATATATGACCTTGTATTTATATTTATTTACAAAATATGGACATGAATATGGTAAAAACACTATATGTTCCGTATTCAATCCGTTTCCACCCTATCTAAAAGATTATCAACTATGCAAGACTTTCAATCTCATTTTTTATTTATATAAACGTTTTTAGATTCAATTTACTCTTTGGATAAGTCTTTATAAAATAAATATTAATCAAAAAATACATGCAAAAGATTGAATGTACTGAATACATAATATTATAATTTTTATGGATTTTTTTGAATATTTATACAACTTGAAAAAAAAACTACTATAGCTGATCCAGACAATATCGATGATATGAGACGGTATCGCATGGAATTAACTGCCTCTGCTCGTGGTGCATGCTTGATTGTAAAATAGGGGTGTTTTCTTATTTGTTGATAAGCTAAATATCGAGAGCTTTTCGAAGCTGTTTGAAGAGTTCAGTCCGCTTCGTTTGATTTGTTTTCGAGAGTAGTTTTGATAAGTGGTTTTCGAGATTACAGAAACGACGGACTAACAAATCAATGCGTTTGATTATCCGATACGAAGATAAGATATCAGAAAATAATAATAATAAAGCTGAGAAAACCTCGAGCCGAACTGCTGGTGGTTCGGTTTACATGCTATATTGATAACCTGTTTTCCATGCGTACGATGTTTTGCTCTACACCGCACTTGGCCATGCCTACCGGCCGCTCTGACAGTGCTGGTGCTTGATTTGCAGCAAGAATCAACAAAGCATTACTCTCTTGATTGATCTCTCACAGACCGGCCATGTTTCGCATTGATTGATCACTGCAACTTTACGGCACTCTTAGGTGTAACCACGTACATACGATTCTCGGAGGCGGTTGCAGTTGTAGGCCGAAAGGGCAATCTCAACCATATGTATTTGCACACACATACATGCATGCCGTACGGAAAAATTAAATAAATAATAAACAAAAAATTATTTAAAATATTATACCACAATATATATAGAAATTAGGACTTTAGTATGTTACAAGCATAGCTACTCTCTAGGGTGGAACCAAGGCAGCAATCCTGGCGGACAATACAACGGCACAGCTGCATTCGCCACCTGCCTGACCGCTGCCGCCGTCCCGTATGGCGGCTGGCTGCATGGCTGCAGCCGTCTATGGTGGCGGCCACCATCGGTATTTTTTTAATTTCATAAACCTGTGGTATAATCTATTAAATATGAATTAAATATAGTATAAATAATTAATTTTCCCAGCATGCAGGAGTATGTTTGTTTGTATGTACGTGTATATGGTGGTAGCCATTATCTATGGACGTACCATGCATGTGCGCCTTGATTAATTTGGATTATATGCATGGGTAACCACGTACGTAGCCGGTAGCCTTGCTAATCAAGTACTAACCTCATACGCGCGCCTCCTTTATTTGGGCTTCGCCAAGAAAACAATGCAGAAAGGAGGCCTTGATTATTGCGTCCGGTAAGCTGCTTTAGCAAAAGCCACTTCAAATTTCTACTCTATAACACCCTGCACACTCTATCCATTATCTAAAATTCCTTCGCACTTTACATTACGTTCTAAAAGATTCCTTCCTCAAATTTCTCACTCGTTCTTAAAAATCGGATGAGCAGTCTTTATAAGTACCGCTAGAGATGCTCTTACACGTAGTACTGCACAAATCTCTTTTCACTTGTCTTTTTGCTACAATAGAGATATGGGGGTGACAGTAAGGGGAGCACGGAGGAAGCTACAAGAAGGGCAAGAGGGTGGCCTGTTTGTCTTCTTCTCTAGCTCCGGCGATGCCGTTGGCACCCTTGTGCCACTGTGGGCTGTGGACTGCAATGTGGAGATTAATTAGTGTTGATATCGTTTTATGGGAAAGGGAAAAAAACTTAGGCCCTCTTCCTGTATCAGGGTCAGAGTTTGGGTCACTGGTGGTGCTGACAACGTCAGAGGTCGTCTTTGGGCTACTACCTTCCAAGCTTTTTTTTTTGGGGTTGTTGGGCGGGGTGGGGGGTGGGGTGGCTTGCCAGATTTGCTCTTTCAGAGCAATATTCGTTCACCGTCCTAGAAGCGTCTCGACGGTAGACTTGAGTCTATTGTTACGATAGACAAGTTCTTGTAGTTCTCGAGGTTGGAGAAGATGGTAGAGTGGTCCGGTTCGTACCACCTTTGTATTTCCTGTCCTTAAGGGACTTTTATGTAAACCGAGGATGCATTGTTCTCAAGTATAATATAATCCCTTTCTTTAAAAAAACATGTATTGCATGCCATGTTTGGTAGAGGGGAGATTTCGGACACAGACAATCTTTAAAATTCGCATTTCAACGTATGACACTCTGGTCCACTGACAAAGACACATACGGTTTCACATGTCAATGACTTGGGTGACATGCAAATTTTAAGATCGTCATATATAGGCTGAATTTTCTTTTGATAGAGCCCAAGATTTATGCTTTCTTCTAAATCTCTACCTCATGCTAAAATTATTTGATTATTCACTAAAACTTATTTTTGAGAACATAGAAAACCGGATTTGAGAGTTTTTATTCTATAACTGTGTTTTTTAAGAAACGGCTTTCAAAAGTCAAATCATTGAAAAATATAATCAAATAATTTAAGAAAAAAGCTATAGAAACAAGCTTTTAAAATCCACGGTAAAAAAAACCTTATCGCTCTCACTACTAGAGAACTGGCCTTTAATACAGACTCATCAGTCCCGGTTCATGCCTAACCGGGACTGACATTCACAACAGTCCCGGTTGAATGTAAGTTGGGACACGGGTGGGGATCAGTCCCGGTTGGAGACACCAACCGGGACTGATCCAATTCCATCAATCGCGGTTTGTATTATAAACCAGGACTGATGATGCCTGCAACGGCTTACAGGCGGGAAAGAAGGCACAATACCGGTCTGTGTGCCCAACCGGGATTAGTATCCATATTTGAACATCCCGTTGCAGGCGGCAAGGGGGCACAATACCGGTCTGTGCGTCCAACTGGGATTAGTATGCCATATTTGATCCTCCTTTCTCTCGCAGTCCCTACTCTACCCGACCAAGAACAGTAGCGCCGGCGGCCAAGAGCTTCAAGAAAGGGGAGGTGCTGCCAAAATTTCAAAATTTTGGTCATTTTACTCCAAGCAAAGTTAATCAAGGTTAGTGCATCATTTTTCACTATATTGGATGTTCAATGGAGCTTCTTCTTTACTTGAAAAATGAAAAAAATTTGATCTTTTGCCATTGAAAGATTATGAATGTAAAGATCTAGCTCAATCTTTTGTGGGATTTTTTTGTAGAATTATGATGTATCTCGCATTGAAGGTGTAATCTAGGTTTTGGTCCCATCGGTAGATGAAGAATTTTGAATCTAGACTTCGATACATCAATTCATAGATCAATTCTTTTAAGTAGGTTGTAATAACTTGTCAAGTATAAATAATGGAGCAAATAATCATTTTATAGAAAAAATTGTATGAAAATATAGTTTTTTACAAAAAATATGTAATGAAATAAATTTATTTTAAGTTTATAGTTGGCTTTAAAATAAGAATTGATATGAAAAATATGCGATGCAATTTGCTCTAGGTAGGAATAAATTTAGGCACATAAAATTTTAAATATTTTTAAATAAATTACATTTTTTGGAATTTGGAAAATGTTCAATAATTAATTTTTGGAGAATGAGCTAACAATTACCTTGATGTAACATAATATAGATGGACCGACGATGGATGTACATGGACCGACGCTCCCGAAGTTCTTGGAGAGTTTGCAAGCTTTTCTTTATGTGGCCGATGCATACACGACGTCAGGCTAAATATATTGTCCATGCATAGACTGCAACAATGAGAAGGAGTGGTCAAACACCAGTCACCTTCACTTTCATTTGCTCTCAAGAGGTTTCAAACCAAACTATACCTCTTGGACTAAGCACGGTGAAGAAGAGATTATACGGGAAGATGGTGAAGAAGAATAAGAAGAGGTGGACAAAAATATCCCGGACGATGGCCAACACGGTGCTTTCGAAGATACAATGGGTGATTTTGGCGATAATGACCTAGAGCAGATGCTGCTTGATAGAGAGGGAGAATACACCGATGAAAGACATTATGAAAAATTCCAGCGCCTGTGGGAGGACCATGGAACACTGTTGTACCCAAACTTCCGACAGGACCGCAAAAAGTTACGTACCATACTAGAACTAATGCAATGGAAGGCGACCAATGGTTTGTCTGATAAGGGATTCGATGAGTTGTTATGCTTGATAAAGAAATTGCTTCCAGAGGGTAACACGTTGCCTGAAACTACGTACGACGCCAAGCAAGTTGTCTGTCCATTGAGGTTGGAGGTACAGAAGATACATGTATATCGTAACGATTGTATCCTTTATCGCAATGAGTACGAGAATTTGAAAACTTGTCCGGTGTGCAAAACTTCTCGATTTAAAACCAGGCGTGATGACACAGGTGAGGTAGAGGGGCAGCGTAAGAAAAAGAGACCCCCGCTAAGGTGGTGCGGTATTTCCCTATAATCCCCGGTTGAAGCGTTTATTTGCCAGCAAAGCGTATGCCCAGATGATGTGCAGGCACAAAGAAGATCGTAAGGATAATGGAAGGCTAAGGCACCCCACTGACGGCTCGCAATGGAGGAAAGTTGATAGAAAATACCCGGACTTTGCTTAGGATCCGAGGAACATAAGGTTTGGGTTGAGTACTGATGGGATGAACCCGTTCGGCGAGATGAGCAGCAGTCACAGCACTTGGCCTGTGACTATGTATCTACAACCTTCCTCCTTGGTTGTGTCAGAAGCGAAAATACATTATGATGTCGTTGCTTATCTAAGGCCCGAAGCAACCTGGAAACAACATCAACGTGTACCTCAAACCGTTGGTTGATGATCTACTAACACTGTGGAACGATAGTGTACGTGTATGAGATGAGTACAAAAGAGATTATTTCACCCTCCGTTCATTGCTACTCATAACCATCAACGAGTGGCCTGCACTTGGTAACCTGTCGGGCCTATCTATCAAGGGATATAAAGCCTGCATCGAGTACTTAGTGAATACGGACAGCAAGTACCTAACAAACTCTCAAAAGGTTGTGTACATGGGCCACCATAGGTTCCTCAATCCGAAGCACCCATTACGAAGCAACCATGTTAATTTTGATGGGATAGAAGAGAAACGTAAGAAGCCCAAGCATCATAGTGAGGCAGATGTATTTTCTATGGTAAAGGATCTGGAAGTAGTTTTTGGAAAGGGTCCTAATAGAAAACCTGTCCCGCCACTCTCGAATGAAGATGCTAAGAAGAAGCCAATTTGGAAGAAGAAGTCAATATTTTGAGACTTGCCTTACTGGAAAGACTCAGAGGTGCGTCACTCACTAGACTTCATGCATATCACGAAGAATATCTGCGTGAGTCTACTAGGCTTCCTAGATATGTACGACAAATCAAAAGATACACTTCAAGCACGAAAGGACCTACAGCTATTAGGACTCAGGGAAGACCTACATCCGCAACAGAGAGAGAAAGGGCATTACCTCCATCTCACGAGCTACACTCTAAGTAAGGAAGAAAAAAAACATAATTAAGTTGTTGAATGGTGTGAAGGTCCCTTCGGGGTACTCCACGTACATAAGAAGACTGATAAACACAAAAGAGAATAAAATTATAAACCTGAAATCCCATGATTGTTATGTGTTGATGACATAATTGCTCCCAGTGACGGTGAGAGGCATTCTACCGGACATGGTATGAGGGACAATCATAAAGGTGTGTTCGTTCTTCAACGCGATATCACAGAAGGTCATAGATCCGGATAAGTTATCTAATCTGCAAGATGACATAGTCTCTGGTTTGGTTAACCTTAAGATGATCTTCCCTCCATCCTTCTTTGATATGATGATCCATCTCATGGTTCATATGGTCAAACAGATACAAATTCTCGGACCTGTGTTCTTGCACAGTATGTTTCCTTTCGAGAGGTACATGGGTGTCCTAAAAAAGTATGTTCGTAACCGATCTCGTCCAGAAGACTACATTGCCTAGGGTGTTGGCACAGAGGAGGTTATTGATTTTTTCGTCGACTACATTAATGATCTGAATCCGATTGGCGTCCCTATATCACGCTATGAGGGGAGGCTATGGGGAAAAGGTACTCTAGGGAGAAAAGAATCCTCTCGCCAGGATATACTTTCATTTAGACAAGCACATTTCACATTGTTAAAACAAGCAGCTTTAGTGGCTCAGTATGTCCATGATCACGACAACATTTTACGCGACCAATACCCAGGGAAGTCAGATAAGTGGATCGCAGACAAGCAAGTGTAGAGTTTCGGCGGTTGGTTACAAAAGCAATTGTTGGGCAAGGAGGGAGTCCATGAGCAGTTGCAACTATTAGCTCGGGGACCATCCATGACAATCATATCATGGCAATCGTATGAGATAAATGGATACACCTTTTACACGAAAGCCAGGATAACAAGAGCACCACCAAAACAGTGGCGTTCGTATAGATGCCTTAGACAAAAATGAAAAGATGGATACCTACTATGGTTCCATAGAGGAGATCTGGGAGCTCGAGTACGAACCTTTGAAAGTTCCTTTATTTCGGTGCCAATGGGTCAAACTGACATCTGTGGAGATCGGTGAGTATGGTATGACAACCATGGATCTGAAGAAAATGGCCTACAGGGATGAACCATTCGTGCTCGCCAATGATGTCACACAGGTATTCTATGTGATAGACATGGACAGCAAACTGAAAAAGCAGAAGGACAAGCCTACTAAAAGCGAGACAAGGTCTACCAAAAACAAAAGGCAGAAGGAGAAGAGTAGCGGTAGCGATCAGCGAAGGCTCCACGTGGTTCTCCTGTAATGTAGGATTGTTTGAGTCGAGGCGTCCTGCAGCGAAGAAGAATATAATCAGTTCGACGAGCTGCCGCCTTTCTCGGTGAGTGTAGACATTAGTGTCCTCAATGATGAGGAGGAAGCTCCCTATGTACGTCATGATCATATCGAAGGATCACTTGTAAAAACAAATTAGTTGCTATTTTGGAATTTCAAAACTTTTTATTTTGACAGCAGCATTAGAGTTTTAATAAATAGATAACATTTACTGGTACTGTAGAATTATTTTACTAATTTTATAGACATTTTTTATTATTTTTCTGAATTTTAGAAACTATAGAAGCAATTTATAAATGCTGAAAAGCCTTGTTTTACTTTTAAAATCATTTGATTATGGAATATGTGGGTTTTTTTAGTTTTACATAAAATTATCAACACATTTTATATTTGTAAAAAAGTTTACAGAATTTTGAGTAAATCTTTGATAATTTTACATTTTTAGTTAATCTTTGATAATTTTACATTTATCAAAGAAATGTAGAAAAATTAATGAGAAATTACAAGGCTCCCAACTCAATTTTTCACATTTTTATGATTTTTTTGTTATTTTTATTTAATTTGTATAAGCTCCCACAGTTTTCTATAATTTTCGAGTAATTTATGGCAAGTTACTACCACTAACATGTGGAACTCACCAAAGATGGACCCACATGTCAGTGACCAGATCCCTTTCTCCAAGGAAGGGTACAAAAAAATTTGCGTCTTGTCAGATTGACATAGCTCTTTCCTCTCCCCTGGCTAGCAGCGTGCGCTTGAGTGCGGGCTCCCCGTGCGGTCACTGGTTCGAGCCCTGCTATGCCGCTGCTTTTTTTTATTTTGGAGGAATCAATCCCGGTTGGTGTCTCCAACCGGGACTATGTGAGGACTCCAGCGGGGGTGAGAACCCCATCAATCCCAGTTGGTGTCTCCAACCGAGACTATGTGAGGCCCATCAATCCCGGTTGATGTCTCCAATCGGGACTATGTGAGCAATCCAGCGGTGGTGAGAACCCCATCCATTCCGGTTGGTGTCTCCAACCGGGATTGAAGGTATGCCTTTTATAGTCGTTTCGCGCGAGAGATTTAGAGACAAGTCTCAAATCATCTCTCGCGTGCGCTCCAACCCTAAATCGACACCGCTGCCATCCTCACCTCCGACACCGCTGCCCGTGAGGACGCCGTCTACAACCTCTCGCGTGCGCTTTAAACCCTACATCGACGCACCGCCGTCTCCACGCCGCTACCTCCATGCCGCTCGTCTCCAACGCCGCCTCAATGTCGCTCCTCTCCAATGCCGCCTCCACGCTGGTAAGCCCAATATTAGTGAAAAAGACTTATTGTGTTGTTAGACAAATGATAGTTGGTAATAGAGATAAAACTGATTTTTGGAGAGATTGTTGGCTTTATGATAGACCCATGTGTTGTAAATTCCCTGATATTTTCAATCTCTGTGTAGACAAAACTATTTCAATTGCTTATGCTAGGAATTTGCATTGGGGTCTGAATTTTAGAAGATGGTTCTCTCCTGAGATGCAAACTCAATGGGAAGATATTATTCACTGTTGTAATTCCTTTTATTTTTCCAATAACATGGATGTTGTGATCTGGAGAGGGAAAGACCAAAAGAAATTTACAGTCAATAGAATGTATAAATATATAGCTGTTGTAATTCCTGTTGTAATTCCTTTTGCTGTAGTTTGTGTTGGTATGCATATATTTTGTTGCTGGTATCTCTGCTTCATCCCTGCTACCTGTTCGGACATAGTTATTGGACCGAGTTGGACTTTTTTTCTTTTTCTCTTTTGGTTACTGGCTGTAAAGAACACTGTGTAATTCTGTTTTTTTCATCCAGAAAGAATGGAATTAGGGGGTGGGACACCTCCGTTGCCAAAAAAAAATTTACAAGCTTATATGCAATGTTAATTTTCTTGGTTTGTTTTCCAGGTCTGTTTTCCATTTGATTTTCGGAAGGAGTTTCCCATAGACATGCATATTTTTTGCCAAGGATAAGTGTTAAGAAAGAATTGCAAGAAGCAGTTGATAATGTGGGCAAAATAATAGGTGCTATGCAATTGTAATACGCCGCATGTGTGAAATGTTTATGATTGATATGTTTCAACCATGTGTACCTCTTATGTGAATTTCATCACATTTCTGTGCACTTTTACTGTTTATGGCACAGGCCGCCCGTTTGGCCACCTATTTGATTGTTGCTAGTGCAGGTCACTTCTTTAAAAATTATAGAACTTAAGCATAATCATTGCTTAATGGATTTGGGTATGGTGTGAATCTTGGATTCTTGTTAAGTTAGTTATTAAGGTGGTGATAAATTTAAGAAAGGAGTGAAAGAAAATGACTTATACATTCCCTATATAAATTGTCATAAAAAAATGAGAGAGAATACTTTGTGCACTAATAAATAAATGTAGATGATTGAAAAGAATAAATAGAGGTATATAAGAAAACACCTCATTAAAATAGCATGCATGCCTTATATTTATACGCAAGATAATTTTGTTATAACAGCAGCATTATTTTTGTTAAATTTCAGTGCCTTTTTCTGTTACGATGGCGAGTGGAGGGTATCATGAGGACGACATAATGAGTGACATAATTGCACAAGGTTATTTTGCGGCAAACGACCTCATGGATCAACCTGGGGCAGCCGGTGAGGGCCCCCAAGCCGCCGATGCTGCTAAGGACACCGAGGCCGCCGTGACCGAGGACACTGAGACTAGTCAATCACGTCAACGAGGTCACAGCAAGAAGTCGAGAGCAAAACACATAATCACTAAAGTCGGCGAGGACGGCGAGCCTATGAAGCCAGACAAGGCGATTGGGCCATTCAGATCGACATTTGGCGTGATTAGGGACCACGTGCCCATTAGCATTGTGAAATGGGACGACGTACCTACAGACCTGAAGAACATGCTATGGACGAATATGAAGGAGACGTTCACCTTCCCCGAAGGGACCGAAGAGAAGGTGAAGAGTTACACATTGAAGAAGATAGCACTGACATTTCAGACGTTCAAAAAGAAGCTGAACAATGCGTATGTTAAGAAGAATCTAACCCCGGACTTCAATAAGTTCCCAAAGCTTCAAGATCACTAGGATGAATTCGTGCGGTACAAGAGTTCGGAACAAGGTCAGAGTTTAACTGAAAAGAACAAGCAGAATGTAGCAAAGAAGCAATACCACCACCGTCTCGGCCCTGGTGGCTACCGCAAGGCGATATCCAAATGGGACAAGAGGGAACATGACTTGCTGGTGAAGGGTGCTGAACCCGTAACAATGAGATGGTCAAATAGATTGAGAAATTGGTTCTTTGGTCATGACAGCGGCCTTGATGACGACAGTAGGGCGGTGTTTGGTGAAAAGATCAGATAAATCGCCAGAAGGCTTCAAGAGGCCAACGATGAGTCGGCCCACGGCACCTTCGTGCCAGACAGGGAGAATGATGAGCTAACAAGGGCCCTACAGAACCCAAAGCACCCTGGATGTACACAAGGCATTGGTGTCGTCCCGTGGAAGGTTGGTTTCGCTCAGGACGCCGAGACCTACAGGAGTGGGGCGAGAGGCAAGGCCCAACAGGCACAACAGCTCCTTGACCTTCAATATGTCCTGAGAGCAACACAAGCGAGCATATAAGAAACGGTCCAAAGAGAGGTGCAGCTAGCCTTGAGCCGACAGCGGTAGAAGGGCCATTCACAACCTCCTAGTAATCCCAACGTCATCAGCCCCTCCGCGCGATGGAGCAACTGCGCTTCCGGTAGGCTGCCCAAAGTGGACTTGGGACGCTATCCCGTGGACGACATCACGCAGCAGACACCTTGTGAGCTGCACGTCGAAGCACGGAACCTATCCTTCAAGGCGGCTGAAGGCATGGCTTACCCGGTGGAGTCAGGACAGCTCATTCATGGCTAACCGATAGCGTCGGGCTACGCCAAGGTCTTGGTAGACGAGGTATGCCCAAGGTACGGGGACCTTGACCTCAAGTTCCAAGGAGGTGACGGGAGTACGAAGCTAGGAGATGCAGTGCACAGTTTCATCGTGTGGCGCAAGCGGTTCATAATTTTGCGAGATAACGTGGACGTGTCCTCTCCACGGTCTCCAACGTCAATTCCACAACCTCTTACACCGACGAACATGCCCCCTACAAGAATCCCGTCTTCTCAACGAAGCCAGTCTCCTCACCTAAGCTCATCTCCTCAACGAAGCCCTGTAAGTGGAACTCCAACTCCAACATCGTTTCCTAAGCAGGTGCCGGCCATGTCAAGCAACTCGGCTGGGGGGCCAGCACTTCTTAAGAAGGCAGGGTCCATCAAATCCAAAAAGAAATCTCCTCCGAAGCTGGCGTACCATAGGACCGATGAGGAGAACGAGCGGATAGTAAGAGGCGAGGTCACCGCACATTTCGTTAAGCAAGCATCTCCACCGAGGGTCCAGCCTGGTACGGATGAATGGCACAAAGGCAACAGGTGTCTGAAAACATTGAAAGATAGCATAGAGAAACCATAAAGGCTAGCTGTATCAGACTACGAGCGCATCTTGCATAAGGAATCTAATAAGGAGATACCATAGAAGCAGACGGCAAAAGAGGTCGCGCAAGAGATGAACAATTTCTATGATGATATTGGACTTGATCCAGATCAGGTATTGGGCCTCAAGGACATCCCAATAGCAGAGGTAGCATGGAGATTTATGCCGGGTGCATCATTGGTCAGACGTGAAGAGATTCCTCAACTAACAACGAAAATACGGCAACTCCACCAATGATACTTGCACGTGGCCAAACATGGACTAGAATTGGGAGCCTCTGTACGAGCTATACCAGGCAAGGGCTCTCGACGTGAGCATGTTGGGTTGCTGGACTCTGTAAGTGTCTCGTTTCTAAATTCCATCGTGTGCCCCCTTACATTATACTAACTTGCAAGCCTAACTAATTTCTTCTTGTATAGAATGGAGATACAAAGATGCCAAAGGGAGAATATTTACAACATTGGCTTTCTTGACCTAGTAGTTATCAACGAGCGAACAGTTAGAGCCCACCCAAAAGATACAGAGGAGAACATATACAACGTGCTAATGGGCCAAAGATTCAAGTCACAGATACTTCTAGCCTATGAATTTGAGTATGTGTTTTTGTACCACCTCGTTCTAATCATTTTTCTTAACAGGGTGTTACAACAAATTAGTAACCTATGCTAATATATATATATGTGCAGCTTTCACTGGGCTATTTTTATTATTGAGCTAGATTCTAGCCAGATCATAGTTATGGACTCGCTGTGAAAACCACCTGAAAAGTACAAAGACTTCATCGCCATGCTCAACCGGTACATCCTTGTTCCTTTCATTATTGTACTCTAATAATGTATAATTCGTAATCACATGTGTAGTGCCTTCACAAGTTTCCATGATAAAAACGTTGGGGAATTCAAGAAGAATTTTGAGTTGCGCCTCGCAAAGTATGTATGTATATCATAATACTAACTTTTTAGTTAACTTAATTTTCATGCATCCATTTCACGCTTACAATATTTTCACCATAGGTCTTGCATCAGCTGCCGGAAAACAATTTATGCGGCTTCTATGTATGCGAGATGATGCACAACTTCGTCGGAGGCACTGCTGACTACACGAGAAAAGGTCAATAGTATGGGGGTAAGTATATATAATTAGTACCTTACTAATGCCTAGCTATTCCGGAAATCTTCTACAAATTCAAGGATTAATTAGTTAATTTTTCTAATTAATAACATGTTCCCCTAAAATTGGCAAAAAAAAAAAAGGTTTGGACAAAGGTCCGAAACTCTCGCCAGTGCGTGTCAAAGCAATACAGGAGTAACTCGCCGACTTCATTTTTAATGAGGTCGTAAGTCTCACGGGCGAGCATTACCACCATATTTTTAATCATGTTCCGGAGCCAGAGCCCGCCAAAGAGACCGGTCAACCGTCGGGGTCGACATCTACGGCTACCAAGAGCAATGCACGTAAAAGATCCTGACAAACAAAAATATGTGTAATTGTGTACATACGTGATACTTATATATAGGCTAGCTAGCTATTGTAATACATTTTTATTATTAGTTGTAATTAAAGTTTTAATGAATGTCCTTTGATTTATCAGCTAATTGTGCATGATTAATTATATGGGTTTTAATTAATTGTGATTTAACACATGCATATATAAATAAAATAAATATAATAGCTAGGGGCCACAGATAATAAAATAAATATAATAGCTAGAAGCGTGGCAGGTGTGTCACATGCACATCACAGTCCTAGTTGGAGACACCAACCGGGACCAGCATAGTCCCGGTTGGAGACACCAATCAGGACTGATAGACTCTTCGGCCAGCGCCATGAGTTCATCTGGAGGGGCTTAGTCCCGAGACTGATGCCTAAGAGGCAGCAGTCCCGTATTGGCTGTCTCGGTTCAAGAACCGGGACTAAAGCCCGTTCCGAACCGAGACTGAAGTCCGATTCCCCTATAGTGTCTGTGTACTTAATCAGCGAAAACATTTACAAAAAAAAATGAAAATGCGAAGCGCGCTTGGTTAACTGTAGTCATTTCGTCGGGAATATACTTCTATTTATTCATCGGCCGTTTTAGAAACCAACGAAAAAAATAGTTATTTTGATCGGCCGATCTGGAAACCGATGAAAGAATGTGTTATTTCTTCATCAGCTTGCTCTACCTAGCTTGGCAAAAAAAAAATTCTTAGGCCTAAGTAAAAAAGGACGTGACTCCTCCACGGTCGCCTGACAATAGGTGAAATCTCAGTCGACCGACATATTTTTACACTAGTAAATAACTAAATTTACATATAATTGGATATGTAAAAATTTTATAATTAACTGTAAAAAAATTTAGATCTTATTTTAGCACATATCTTCAGTTTTATAAGTAGCCTCTTGTGTATCTTTTTTTTTTGTTTTGAATGAACTTGAAAAATTAGACTTCAATGCAAAGTGTAAATATCAATCGATGTGATGTGACGTTAATTTCCTATTAGGCTTGTCTCCTCCAATGCGTGGAGCAGCACGCCCTTTTAACACATAAGCCTCCACTGGTAGGATAAAACGCGCGCCGTCAAGGAATAAAAGGATCAAAATAGGGTAGAACTAGACAGCTTGGTACAAATCTCAAGCATCATATAACGTTGCAGAAATCGACTGAGATCAGTAAAAAAAAGTCGACCGTCGAATAGCAATCTCCATGTAAAAAATACCAGAAAAGTCGACCGTCGAATAGCAATCTCCATGTAAAAAATACCAGATTCTTCCAAACCGCCTATTGAGTTTAATAATTTACTATAAAAAGAGGTCATAGATAATACAGGCGGCTATCGATGTTATTCGGCGTGCGTCCCGTGGCAGCCAGCCGGATCTCGCCGGCGAGAGCGATGGGGAGCCATGCGTGCGCGCGTGCGTCTCCGGAAGGGCAGGTGCTGATTGCGAGCTAGCTAGGTCGGCGTCGAAGTGCCAGCAAGATGAGCTTAATTATCTACTTGCTCGGCACGTAGCGCGCGGCACCGGCGCGACGGATCCGGCGGGCTTTGAATTGATTGCCCGCCGGTGAACGGCGACGACGGCGACGTACGTACAGCGGCTCGCGCGTGCCGATGCCGGGACGGGAGCGAGAGGGAGGTGCGCACGCCTAGATTCCGACGATGACGGGGCGCGATGCCATCCCGCACTTTGATGTCATTTTTCGATTTGTGAATGCATGTTTGCCACCACGGATATGCAATCCGGCGTGTATATATGCGTTTCAAGCACATTCGTTGCCCTTAAATCTCGAGAAAAAAAAAATCTTGTTCTAACATCCATGCGCTGCTCCATCTCTCTTATGTACTTTTACATATAAAGAAAATCTTATTTATCTTGCATGAGCTCTCTCCCATTTTCATCCTCGCCCTCCCTCTCGCCACTTGAATGGACGTGTCGCCACACCGATACCCTCCTTGGACACCGACCACGGTGCCAGCAGCCACGACGGGGCACAACATCCCAACCTGGTGGCACGGAGGTCAGGGTGGTAGGTGCCGTAGTCTTGCCAACCACGGCGGGGAAGGCGACAGCGCGACAGTCTTGCCCAAGGAAGGACAGAGGGAGAGAGAGAGAAAGAGAGGAGGAGGAGGAGGCAGGGGAGCTCATGTGGCGGCGCAACGGCCTAGCCCAAGGGCTCCACAGGAGCCCCTGCCACTGGAGAGGCAAGAGAGACAGAGGGAGAGAGAAGATGGAGGTGGGGGAGCTCATGTAAGAATTTGAAAATAAACATGGTCTGTTTTGCAAAAGCACACAAGAGAGGAGGTCGGACATGCAATGCGTAGATGTTAGAGAGATCCAACAGACATGAACATGCCTGGAATTGTAGGTGCAACTGCAAGTGAGAAATCCACTCTCTAACAACCATGTATATTATAAGTGTATTAATTCGTCTTACCCTCTAAGATGCTAGCAAATCATATGATGGTTTGACCAAAACGATCTAAAATATATTTGTTGTGTCTAAGCTTGTTCTAAACTAGTTACAATCTCCAACAGCATTCACTCTGTATATCATTCTCTAAAGAAGATTCCTTCCCTATATTTCTACTCTCTCCAACAACATCCCTAAATCTGTCACTATAGAAAATTATATAGGGACAGGAGAGATAATGTCTCTATATATATGGAATAAGCAGAATGAATCTCTTCAATAGAGAACCAGACAGAAAATCGGTTGGAACGGAGAAGAGAACGAGATTTTCTATGTTTTAGAGAAAGGGAGAGGGGAAGAGAAGATGTTGAAGTTGGTCAACCAGCCGGAGGGTATCTAAAGTGAAACACTTTAACTTCTTCATCCTGTTTCTCGAAAATCTCGAATGAGCTTCTTATATCTGGTAAAAACAAGTCGAAGCAAGTTGTCGACGATTGAAAAATCGATTCCCCGCCGAGCTTATTTGTTGATTGAGGGACCAAACAACCCTTTTCTACCAAAGGGCTTTCGTCGTAGATGCACAGATTCACCGAGATGGAGAGTAGATCAGACACAGAGATTTATCTTGGTTCAGGCCTCTCAGAAAGAGATAATAATTCTACTCCAGTCTTACCGAGATAATAAACATGGTAACTTGCGCCCTAAGAAACATCCATATCCGAAAGGCTTCGGCTTTCGATGTGGAAGAATTCTCGAGACGGCAGGAGCATCGGACCAACCAATCAGACACACCTCCTTGGGGCCCATGAAAACACGTTCAACGGCCCACAAGGCCCACAAGTAAAGAGGCCTACTCTGAGCATCAATAGCCGGAATATCAGCCCAACCTTGCTATATTTTTTCCTTATCCTTTCGGGTACGCACACCAGGAGTAGATCAGCCATCAGGTATTTTATCCAATCCCCGACAGCTAGCCCCCGAAGCTTAAGTGAAAAGCTACCTGGCCGAGCCTTCGTCTTGAACCTAAACACTCAAAGGAGGGATTGGAAAACAGTAGCGAAACATTACCACCTCATCCGAGTAAGCTATGCTTGGGAACGAGCTTGAACCACCGAGTGCGAGCTGAACTCAATCGACCTGAGTAAGGACCGGGCGGGAAAACTTCCTCCGACAGTTACATGTCGTGCACCCCGGTATTTCTACCGGCTTGAGTGGCCGAATACTAATACCAGAAGATCATAGCTAGTATTGCACTCAAGGACAGTTTAGAATATCATCGCAGGCATTGCAATAGCTAGAAATTAACAGTTTACATAGCATAAATAGCATCCAGTTGACATAGACGTTCACATAGTCTTGCACAGGACATAATTTAATAGCATAAAGAACACAGCGGAAGACTTCGAATGCGACGATACTCCGAGGTTGACCAGGAACGCGTAGCTAATCACCTTGACACTCCTGGTCACAACTGGCACCGACGTCGAGATCTTCTCCTGAACAAATAATCCGTGATCTATATAATGAGTACACGGCTATCCAGCAAACAATCCTTAATAATGAATGCAAGGCCAAATGACAGGTTTGGTTATTTTGCTAAAACATTACCTATCTACTTATTTATTTAATCTTGATTTTTTGAACACATTATAACACATGAGCATAGCCAAAGGACGGCTAACCGGCTCAGCACACGATAAGCGTAGCCATAGAAACGGCTAACCAGCTTGAAGAGAGAGACACTCCATGCCTACACTACCATCAAGCTAATTAATTAAAACACATTGAACTACCTTATTGTGGATAACATGGTCCCCGGGTATCCTCACGGAGACAAATTAGACGAACCATCTCACGGAGCAGGGTCACGCCTACCATCTACCCCACATGAAGACCCGACTTGTATCAAAAGAAAGGCACAGTTGTAATCCGGTACTTACGTACTCGGTAAGAAAGGGTAGAGATAGACTTCCTATCTCTATCCCCAGTTTTCATAACCATCTATGATACTTATCTGTAACCCTATCTCCCTCCAATATATAAAGGGAGGCAGGGGCCCCTAGTTCGGTAGGAGAGGAGAGATCACATTGATCCATAGCCATCCTCAACATTGATCCATCGAGATCAACCCCAATACAATCCACGAGCACATGAGTAGGGTATTACCTCCACCGCAGAGGATCCGAATCTGTATAAATCTGTCTTCTGTGTTACCATCGGATTTCGGCCTTACGCATAGCCCCATAAAGTATATTGCCGATATAATTCGTCGACAATTGGCACGCCAGGTAGGGGCAGCGCTAAGATCATCTTCATCAAACTCGATGGCATCTCTCGGTGGCAGCGCCGTCGAATTCACCTTCGGCCAAGTTTTCCGTTTTAAAGGCTTGGATTTCATCATCAACAATATCGAAAAACTTGCCCTCAAAGAATCGGATCATATCCGATTGGAAGACAACTTCAACCGCGAAGCGAACGCAAAAAGAAGATGCGATCTATTCGCATCTAGAATCTAAACAGAAATTGCATCCCGATTTTCTGTTGACTTGGAAGGAATTTCGAGGTGATTTTAGATGCGTTGGAAAGCTTATCTCGTTATCTTTCCAACGAGTCCAAGATCATCAAAAACCGAGTTCGGATGTGACCGTGGCGACCGTTTGAAGATAGACTATGCGGAGGTGACATGAATCCCGCGCGAAGATGGTGAATTTTGCTCGGCACCTCGACGATCCTTGGTGCACCTCAGTAAAGGCATGACGGACCTCGACGACAAAGCGGATCTCATCCCAGAGATCATGGCGAGGCTCCTACGCCGTCCCGACTTACGGCTCCTGCGACGCTCCGACTGGCGTCTCCTGTGACGCCGACTTGCGGCTCCTACGCTCCCCGACTTGCGGCAACGACGACAATGACTACCGCCGCACCCACTCGTTGCTCCGGCAACAACGACAAACCGCGACCTTCGCCAAGACATTGAAGCTCGGTGACGGGAGCAAGAAGAAGATGAGAGACGTCACCATGATGACGATAGAAGAGGTTTCGGTCAAAACCACGACAGCCGACTTCCTAGGCCGGTTTCTCGCGCACGACGCCGAGGACAGTCGTCAAGGCCGTCTCCAGAAATTCGGGGCCCTCGTGCAAAATGCATAATGGGGCCCTAAATTTTTTTAAAAAAAATTGTATTTCTAATATAACTAGGGCATACTGTCACTCAATTATATAACATTAATATGTACTATTTCATACATATTTAAAAATTTATCAAATACTAATGCTTAAAAACTGACCTCATGTTCTACTGAAAAGCATCACCCGTCTAGTATTTTTTGAAATGAAACCTTCAATTATATCTTTATAATTAATCTTCTCGAAGACATCATTTTCAAGTACTATTGTCGCCAACCCATTGAGTCTTTCTTGTGTCATAGTGGTGCGCAAGTAGTATTTCAACAACTTGAGTTTAGAAAAGCTCCTTTCCGCAGATGCAACAGTCATAGGAATGGTTAACAAAATTCTGTATACAATAACGGCATTAGGATAAATGGGAAGCCTTTTCAAAAACTTCAGAATATCAAGAGGACCCATAGATTCCTTGAGTAAATCATGAATAAAAATTAACTCCCCAAACAATTCTTATCCGTCAATATCTTTATGTTCTCCACTCTTAAGTGCATCCTCAAGATTAACACAAGCATCCATCAAACTCTTACCATCCAGTGATCGCAGTCTATCTGAAGTAAACAAGAAACCAAAAGTTGTTTCATACCCCTAGTATTGTTCAAATCTTCTGGTAAGTGAAGCTATAGCCTGATCAACAACAGGTATAAAATAGTTGACCCTAAAGGTGTCCTCTGCAGATTGTGAATCAATAGACGCATCACTCACACCCTCGTCAAATTGTCTTTTTCTTTTGATTTTACGTTTGGTGCGGAACTCTGGATGAATATCCATCTCCATTGCAATTTCTTTTGCAGCTTCCAATGCTTTTGAAAAGCCGTTTCTCTATACTTTACGAAAAAAGAAATCAGCCTGTCACAGACTCAATTGCAATATCAATAAGCATATCTTTTGATTGTAGCGCTATTGATCAAATTAACGAGAGATAATATTTCATACCGATGATTATTGCCACTAAAAATTCAAAGCCACCAAGTTCATTTTCTGCCAATGATTTAGCTTCACTACTTGCCAATGGGTCATTATCACTTCCAGACACTTGTAGTAAAGCCTCTCTTATTTCTGGAATCTAAAACCTTATAGCCTTAACACTGTCAACACGACTCTCCCAACGAGTAGATGACAATGACTTGAGAGTTAATCCTGCTATATTATTTTTAAGAATTTGCCATCTTTTTGTAGAGTTAGCAAATGTTGTATAAATTCGTTGGATAACTCCAAAAAAATCTATTGCTTTACGACAAGACTTTGCCAAATCACATAGTGTCAAATTCAAGCTATGACAACCACAGGCTGAATAAAAGGCTCTTGGATTTATATCCAAAAGTTTCTTTTGTACCCCTTGATGTTTTCCTTTCATATTCGACCCATTATCGTATCCCTGCCCTCTCACATTGTCTACATCAAGATCAAGACTCTTCAATTCTTCCAGTAAAACATCAAACAACCCTTGCCCAGTCGTATCATTCACATCCAAAAAACCTAAGAAAGATTCTTCAATACAAACAGAATTTGAAGATACATCAACATACCTTAGTATCAAAGACATCTGTTCTTGGTGGCTTGCATCAGAGTCTGATCAAGTAAAACTGAGAAATACTTTGCTTCTTTTACCTTTCCAATGATTGCAGACCTGATTGCAGCAGCTAACAAATTTATTAACTCATTCTGGATGGAAGGACCAAGATAATGATCACGTATTTTATCATTGGTGATGCGGTCGACATGCTCTTTAATAACTGGGTCAAATTCAGCCAACATCTGAACCAGTCCTAAGAAATTGCCATTGCTATCTTGATACAACTTGCTATTACTGCCACGAAATGCTATATTATGTTCTGCAAGAAATTTTACAACCAAAATAATCCTGAGCAAAACTTTTCTCCAATGTTCCCTTTCTTTTTCAAGTTCTCGCAGAGCAACTTTATCAATTGTTTCATTCTTCTGGAACCTGAGACGCAAGTCATACCATGTAGCCATATTTGTGATATGTCCTCTACTAACTTCATGCTCTTTAAGTCTATTGCCAAGATGAGTCCAATCACTGAAACCGTCATTTGCTAACTGGCCTCTCACAAGCCTCTTTCTCAACAATTTGCAACAAAAGCAAAATACTTTGTCAAGATCTTTGCTGTACACAAGCCATTCTCTGTCACACTTCTCTCCATTCGAGAGAATTTTAGTGTATGATAATGCAGAAAACCTTCTAGACAATTTGTCTCTAACACCATGCTCAATAGACAAGTCTCTTTTAGGACCTTTTTGCACCAAAATATCGATCATTCTAGGATCGAGCGCATCCCATGTTCTTGGATAAAATATATCAGGCTGAAAGGAATTATTGATGTCATCGACAATATTAGCATCATTACCTTCATCGGCAATATTACGATTATTGCCTTCACCTTCGTCAATTTCTGCAGCCTGAGCCCCAACCTCTACTGCATCGCCGTCATCAACATTAGCATCTGGAGTTTCTCTCAAAACAAATCTGTCAAGAGCGCCCTTTTGAGATTGAGCTGCTGCCTCTAGTCTTTGTTTCTTCTTTCGCTTTTCAGCACTAGAATCATACCTTCTATTTCTAGAAGACATGATGAGTATTCAAGAAATAAACGTCCTCCTGTTTTATAAAAAATAATTTGAATTAATTCAAACAATACAATGATACATGTACATGAATACTAGACTTATGAACATAATAATTAATAAAACAAAATAAGATATCAAACCTTGAAAATTGAAATACTCCTATGTGAAATTCTGATTTTTGAAGTCTTAAGTCTGAACTTCGTAGTGCAGAAGTGCAACGGGTCTATTGGACATCGCACAACATCTAGATCAACTATCTACATGAGCAATTATATTATAGAGCTTATTAAGAAATTATTAAATTACATGATTAATTGATCGATCAAGTATCGAGTATTTAATTTGTATTAAATAATGAATAATCGATCACTTACCGGGATAGGGCTTAGAGGTTGGGGAAGAAAACTTAGGGATTAGGGTCATGCTGGTGTACGACATCACCAAGCGCCGCACGTTCGAGCAGTGAGCACGTCGCGCGGTGGTTCGACGAGCTACGCGCCCACGCAGCGACTTGCTGACCAGATGGTCCAGATCGCCGACGACGGCAATCACGGCACTACGGCAGAAACGAGGATCGCCAACGAGGCAATGACGGCTGATGCTTTCGAGTTTCGACCTTCCGTATTTCTGTATTTTGTAACTTCTGTTCATGCAACGCCATCACGGGACGCGGGCCTTCATCCGTTGCATCACGCCATCACGGGACACGGCTGGGCCGATCGGCCATTGCCCCGCCATTCTTTGGTGGACATTGGACTACTACGTAGTGTACCGTATGCGTACTAGTACTGTATTGAGGCCCATCAAATTTGGGCGCATACAGACGGTGCCCGGCTCGCAAGAGGGGCCTTCAGCGGGCTCGACAACATCGGCCGACTTTCTAGGCCGGCTTCTTGTGCTCGACGATGAGGACAGCCGCGCCGACCTCCTTACACCGACTTCTCGTTCTCGACGCCGAGAACAGCCGCGCCGACTTCCTAGGCCGGCTTCTCGTGCACGACGCCGAGGACAGCCGCGCCGACTTCCTAGGCCGGCTTCTCGAGCACGACGCCGAGGACAGCCGCGCCGACTTGCTAGACCGGCTTCTCGCGCACGACGCCGAGGACAGCCACGCCGACTTCCTAGACCGGCTTCTCGCGCACGACGCCGAGGATAGCCGCACCGACTTCCTAGGCCGGCTTCTCGTGCACTGCGCTGAGGACAACCGCGCCGACTTACTACGCCGGCTTCTCGTGCTCGACGCTGGGGACAGCCGCGCCGACTTCCCTAGGTTGGCTTCTCGCGCATGACGCCGAGGACAGTCGCGCCGACTTCCTTACGCCAGCTTCTCGTGCACGACGCCGAGGACAGCCGCGCTGACAAGGTGACATGCATAGGGGCTCGTTCACTCGGGCGTGAGGACGACACGATCAACAGCTAAGTTGTCTATTTTTATACTCAATTACATCATTATAATTTATCTCCTGACTTGCTAATTAGTTGGTATCCAACTAAGCAGTAAGTCGGGGGCTACACTTAATTAGGTGCATTATCTGCACTCATCTCTTTTCGTGTTTCTTTTGTTCTTTTCCATGTTGACTTTTACCGATTCCGAGTGTCACATATTCTGAGTAGTGAAACTCTAATTCCTATGCAAAATTTGGGTTTCCTGACGCGTGTCCGGAGACAGAGCTCCGTGCCAACTCCTAACGCTAAGGGACTTGATGAGCTGGGCGGAGTGCTTAACAAAAGGAATTAAACATACTCGGAGAAGCGTAAATCAATACGGAAAAGATAAAAGGACGACAATTTGACATAATAAAAATACATAATTGGACATCATGCATATTGCTTTACAATCCAATTTTTTCTCTACTACTTGTGTTTTTCATTGTCTCCACAGGGTACAATGCAGGATAATGCGAAATGGTTTTTATGGCACGGCTGCACGCCTACGCTAGCACCCCGAGCGCAACCTTTGGCACGGCTACACGCCTACGCCAGCACCCCAAGTGCATTATACGGCTTCACTGCATGCCTACGTCAACTCGGCACGGCTTCACGCAACGCCAGCGCCCCAAGCGCAACCTTTGGCACAGCTGCATGTCTACGCCAGCACCATGAGTGCATTATATGGCTCGGCTGCATGCCTACGTCAACTCGGCACGGCTTCACGCCAACGCCAGCGTCCCGAGTGCAACCTTTGTCACGGCTGCACGTCTACGCCAGCACCCCAAGTGCATCATACAGCTCGGCTGCATGCCTACGTCAAACTCGGCACGGCTTCACGCCAACGCCAGCTCCCCGAGCGCAATCTTTGGCACGGCTGCACGTCTACGCCAGCACCCCGAGTGCATCATACGGCTCGGCTGCATGCCTACGTCAAACTCGGCACGGCTACAAACTCACATCTGCGCTTCAAGCCTATAAGGTGATACGCTCGGGGGCTAAAAGCTCAAAAGCAAGGACGACATGATCGTCAGCAAAGCAGCTAAGTTTGTCATCATCATAATCTTTTCATATATAAATTTGTGTTATTTCTTGACATGCTACTTAGTTGAATTTCAACTAAGCATTAAGTCGGGGGCTACACATAATTGTGTGCACTTGCGCGTACCCATCTTTTTAATAGTTATTTTTTGCTTTTGTTACTTAGTGATTTAAGTGAAATCCGAGTGTGCTAAAATTCTGAGTAGTAAAGCTCTGAACCCATAACACGGCGAACTCTATGTCACCCAAATACGTGCCTGGGATAAAAAGCCATGTGCCAACTCCCTACACTCAGGGGTTAGACTAATCGGGCAAAGTGCATAACAAAAGGAAGAAAAATCACTCGGACTAACAAAAATCATCAAGTAAGAAAAATAAAAAAATGGCTATTTCGCACATAAAGATAGTCCGATTTTATATCCGACCAAATGTTTTCATATTCAGATACTGCCTAAATCCTACATGTACATGTTACAGGGGTTCAAGAAAGTGTTTACGCTACAAGCACCGACCATGGCACAGTTACGTGTCAACACCCGCGCCTCAAGCGTAATCTACGGCATGGCTCCACGCCTACGCCAACCGATGCGGTTGACGCCTACACCAGCACCCGAGTGCATTATATGGTTGTTGCATGCCTACGCCCGGCGCCCGGCGCAAACTACGGTTTCGGCTTCTCGCGATCGCGCCGAGGACAGCCACGCCGACTCCCTATGCTGACTCACTGCTCCGGAACGACGAGGACGGCCACCCTAACTTGCGGCTTCTCGCGCACTGCGCTGAGGACAACCGCACCGACTTACTACGCCGGCTTCTCGCGCATTGCGCCGAGGACAGCCGCGCCGATTGACTACGCCAGCTTCTCACACTGCGCTGAGGACAGTAGCGTCGACATTCTACTCACGCCGCGACGTCAACCATCGCCTCGACTTCCAGGACTCCAAGAAATTGGGCTGGGAGTCACTCAGAGATTTCAACCTGCAAAGCTCTTTTGAGCCCTTCACAGCCTCCTTGCATGCCAATGGAGCACTCGGCATCGAAAAGGTTCCAGTCGGAGTAATCGACTTGAAGTATGACTCAGTCGACACACATCCGAGAAGGCATCAACTCGGCTATAAAGCACTCGGGGGCTACTGTGGATAACATGGTCCCCGGGTATCCTCACGGAGATAAATTAGACGGACCACCTCACGGAGCAGGGTCACGCCTACCATCTAGAAGACGGGCCTGTCCCGCATGAAGACCCGACTTGTATCACAAGAAAAGCACAGTTGTAATCCCGTACTTACGTACTCGGCAAGAAAGGGTAGAGATAGACTTCCTATCTCTATCCCCAGTTTCCATAACGAACTAGGATACTTATCTATAACCCTACCTCCCTCCACTATATAAAGGGAGGCAGAGGCCCTTAGTTTAGTAGGAGAGGAGAGATCATATCGATCCATAGCCATCCTCAATATTGATCCATCGAGATCAACCCCAATACAATCCACGAGCACAGGAGTAGGGTATTACCTCCACCGCAGAGGGCCAGAACCTGTATAAATCTGTCTCCTGTGTTACCATCGGGTTTCAGTCTTACGCATAGCCCATAAAGTATATTGCCGAAATAATTCGTCGACACTTCTGTCAAACTCCTTTCCCCTGCCCATAACCACGGGCACGGCTACCATGATAGTTTTAACTCTGCAGAGTGTGTACACATTCCCCACAAGCCATGTCTCATCCCAAAGAGAGAAACAGTGCAAAAACCGTTCACTGCTTTCACCTGCCCCAATATTGTACCCTTTCTTTTGGTTTCGCGCCCCACACGCTACACTTCGACCAGACCGACAGTCATGCGCATCTCCTTCAGCCAGACCTGATAGCGCACCGTGTAAGGTTAGCCCCCATTTGAGCCATTCGGAACCGGTGATCGCGAATCACGTCCGTCCACTACGAGTACAGCGGAAACAGGTTTCCATAGCTAATAGGTTAAGGCCAGAAGGCACAAGTGGCTGTATGGTTCAGGTTCGATATGGTAGTCACAAGTATACGGTCTTTATATGACAGAGGAGACCTACACAACACAACCACAAGCCCAAAATCCACCTCTTCTGGGTCTCCTCAGATCAACACACACCATGTTGATTTTAGTTGATTAGGTTTACAAAAACAGTACCACGAAGTCAAAACTTCACGGATACAGATTTAATAATGAGTGAACCTATCAACTATCAATCCCAGAAGCAAGGCTAAGCAACTATACAAAGGATAGGCTAGGAAAACAGTACCAATGGGCTAACAATGGTAGGTTAAATCATATTAATGGGGGATTAATATGAAAATAGGATCAAATAGCACATATGATGATAATTTTAAGCATGCAAATCAAATTGAGATAAAATAAATAAATTTTAGCAAACTAGGAATTCAATATGAATCTAGCTTGCCTTCGAAGAAGTTTGGATCTGGTTCTCCTCCTCCGAAAGGCTCCGGAACGACTTCCGTACAGCAGGTACACGTCGGATCTATACGAAAAATAAATAAAACAGAAATAAATAACAAACACAGAGAAAATAGTATGATAAAAATATATAAAATTCTTAGGATTATTTGTGATTTTTGGGCTCTAGAATCATCTAAATCAGAGTTCGGAAACTCCCTAAACAATTCCATAAAGTTTTGGGAAAATCAGAAAAGACTGGAAAGAATAAACCTGGTTAACCGGCGGTCTAAATCAGAGTTCGGAAACTCCCTAAACAATTCCATAAAGTTTTGGGAAAATCAGAAAAGACTGAAAAGAATAAACCTGGTTAACCGGCGGTTAACCGCACGGAAACCGAGAAGAACCCGGTTTAAACCGAAGCGGGCAAGGCGGTCGATGCAGTGGCGGGGGCTGGGCTCGGCGCGGACGCGTGGCGGCGGCGGACTGGCTGGCATCTAGATCCTGGGTGAACCGGACATCCCTGACTCCGAATTTGAATGCCCGTATGATGGACTCGTCCAAGACGTTTGGGATGGAATCGCGTACCTTGATGAACCTTCGGACGAAGTCATGTAGAGACTCCCCTTAGTCTAGATCACACTCTCCTTCAGTCTAGATCACACGCTCGATGTCCCATTCTTTGCCTGATCGAGAGTAGCAACTTTTAAAATTCAATCTGAGTGTTACGCCGAGCTAGACCCAGGAGTGGATAGATCCCTCCTTCTAATTGAAGAGCCAAGTTCGGGCCACCCTGTCGAGCACGATGGACAGATAATTGTCCATTATGCCCGCGTCCCCTTCGGCTGCCAAGATGGCGATCTTATAGATTGAGAGGAATTCATCGGGTTTTGTGTCATGTTGAACCTTTCGATGTGTCCAAGCTTGAATTTGTTCGGCTAGATGACGTCATGAAGGGCACGGGAGAAAGCCCGACATCCGTAAGCCGCAGAACCGTGACACTCAGATTGATTGGGGCGATCCCGACCGTCACGAGGTCGTTGGTCATACAGGTGAGGACCAAGGCGAGAGAATACTTCTCAGTTGCGGCACAAGGAACGCACTATGGTGAAGCTATGGCCACCCCGGCCACGGCCTCTAGAGCTCTCTGCTTTGTGTCTTCTAGCTTAGTCGTGGTCTTGGCGATGACAATTGCGGCTCTCCTAGGCAACGCTCTGGGATTCGCCACTGTAAGAGTCAGTCGACCCCTCTGAGGCCTTTCCTGAGCAGGTCTTTGATAGGGATGGTAGGCTACGCTAGCGCAATTTTAAAAAAATTATACCATGATCACTCAGGACATCATGCAAGTAACGGATCATAGATCGTTACCTTCGACGCACAGTTGTAGCAGAAGAAGAGTTAGAGAAGCCGATCCCCACTTAGCGCACGTCGAGGTACTGGAAGTAGTCGATCGTTCCAAGCTGATGTCCTCCTTAGCCGATCACCGCTGCAACAACGTCGCACGTACTGCCGTAGAGAAAGTAGTTGTTCTCGCCGAACTGATCACCTCCTTCTAGTCGATTGTCGCCATAAGCTGATGTTCATCGATTGTCGATATCGATATCACAAATCGATTAGCAGATCGTCGTCGCCAGCCAACCATCGTCACTAGCCGATCGACGTCTAGCCGATGAGTGTCGCAGTAACGCCTCTACAGTATCCACACGTCCAGGGGCGGAACACCGATCGTCGGTGTGCTAACACCGCGCACGTCAGCTAGGGTTTCTGGGAGGTCCGAAGGGTATGTTGGCTAGGGCTTTGATGGCGAAACCGATAGCTCTTGGCTTGGTGTTTTCTTACCGTGCCGCCCCCTCGACCTCCTCTTATATAGCCAAACCAGTAGGCTTCTACGTTAGAAGCTGACTAGGACTCGTAGCCGATTAGGACTCCAAGTCGACGTAGCCAACTAGGACTCTAATCCGATTAGATATCCAAGTCGACACAGTCGACTAGGACTCTAATCCGACGCGCAGATTAGTATCCACGAAACCCATTAATAGATCCAATCTATTAGACATGTTCCAACCCGTTAAGTGTGTGACCCGTTAGTTTCATGTACAATCGGCTATGGCCCCGAAAACCCTTTTTTGAACCACAAGCCAATAACGATTCACAGCAGGACATATTGGCCCCCGAATGAACAGATCAAATCAGCTGAACCTTGATATACTCACATACCGATCCCTTTGCCACACGATATCAGTCAAGCTTAAGGCGAGATACGTGCCATCCTTGTGATAGTTCGACCATTCACTCGTCTATGGGCTGAATACTGAAACCGTGATTAACTCTTTAATCACATTGGCATGGCCATACACTTTTCAATACATCCATATCGAGAGGCCTAGAGGTACCTCTCTTGTTATCAAGGAGGGATAAATTCTATCTTGATCACGCATACCTCATGTCATGTTTTATGGCATACCTGAAAGCTATCTTTATAGCTACCCTGTTACAGCGTAGTGGTTGATAACCCTAAAGTATTTGGCTACGCATACTGGGAATCAATGACGATCTTAGGTCTAAGGATCATATAGGTATACCACTCGAGACTACAGGCTGATGGCACATAAAATATAACAATCTCAGCAGTGTCTCGGAGCATTGTTCGCCTAGGTGGGTCGCGGCGCCTAGACCCGTCTAGGCCGCGCCTAGGCACTAGGCAGTGGCGTTCTGCCCCACCTAGGGCCTAGGCAGTGACCTAGGCGGCTAGCCCGCCTATATAGTCCAAGACAGTAAGTAGGCGGTTCAAGAGGCGGCCCTACGAGGTGTCTAGATGATGATTATATGGTTTTAAATGGTGATTAATGATTTTGTCTTGATTATGTAAAAGATTTTATTTGAAAAAATATAATTTGTCCTCTAACATCTTAAATACGATATATAGCGCGCAAATCAGTTTGGCCGTCTAAGCGGCGCTTAGCGCCTCGCCTAGGCCGCCTAGGCGCTAGGCGGCTCCTCTCCGCCCGCCTAGCGCCTAGCGTCTCGGATAACCTTGTCTCAGAGTAGGTCTATTCAACACCATGTTCTCTAACATATGTTCATATTATTGATTTGATATCGCTATATCTATGGTATGTGAAATATTACCATCAATCAATACATGTGCTTGTCAAATCATTACTGTCCCACATAATGATATAAGACTAGGGATCATTTAGAACAATATCACATAAATAATGTGTCTCACAATCAAGTCATTCTTGATGAACAAAGTAAGTGACATTTATTAATGAAACTGATAACACATTATCATTAGTACATGAACAAAGACGTGATACAATCATCTCATATGATTACCTCTAGGGCATATCACTAACAGTCTTTAGGGTCCCCTTTGTTCGAGTAGTGTCAGTGGCGCCAAATTAGCGGCTAGCCTCTCAAGTTCTTCAGTGACAACAAAGCCCATGGCCCCTGGCCATCTTGCGCGGGTTCATTTGCGAGCACGGGCATGACCACCGCTAGTGCCCACAGCCTTTCTTGCCTAGCGGGGACCGAAGCCAAAGGATATCGTTCCCTGGACGGGGCCTCCGATGCCCGACTTGGTGAAGGCAAAGGTGTTTGGGCGATGTTGTGGGGTCCAGCCCTAGCGTGCCGACGGATGCTCACCAGGGTTCGTTCCATAGAGCATTCGAGGAGAGCTCGAGCGGCATTGCGGGCACGTTGCAAGGCCGCTTCAGAGGTTTCTTCCTCGAGCTGGTGATTGCCCTAGGCAGCCATGTTGATACATCTGCCAGTAGAGGGGTACAAAAGGGTCATCTTCGAGCTCCCGCACGATGTGACTCCATCTTCGAGTTCTATGTGATCCGGGATGTCCAATCCAGCATAGAGCTTGTCGTCGTCCCTATCGAACATGGGGAAAAGTTGTTCCAACTAGGCTTGAAACGAGATTAGTTTAGAAACATACACCAAGTCCACCTTTGTGATGGCCATCGTGCCGCCCAACAAGTGCATGGTGATCATGCAAGTGTTCAACGTCTGACATCTCCGGGATCTCGATCCTCAGCAAAGGATCTGTTGGTCCTCACGGACGGCGCCAGCTATCGATGATTGGGAAATCGATTCCCTGTCGAGTTTACTTGTTGATTGAGGGACCAAACAACCCCTTCCCGCCAAAGGGCTTTCGTCGTAGATGCACGGATTCCCTGAGATGGAGAGTAGATCAGACACAGAGATTTATCCTGGTTTGGGTCTCTCAAAAAGAGATAATAACCCTACTCCAATCGCATAGGTGCATTTATGTTATTGCGATAAGATTGCGGGATGCGGGATGTCCTCCCTTATCCATGAGGGAGGCATTTATAGTAAAAGATATACGCAGTCCTAGTTCCATACGAACAGAAAAGCTCTATCCAAATAACTTAGAATCCTACCAGATTTACAGATATATTCTATAGACATGCTAACTTGCGCTCCAAAAAATATCCATATTCGGAAGGCTTCAGGCTCTAGACATGGAAGAATTCCCGAGACGGCGAGAGCACTAGACCGACCATTCAGACACACCTCCTTGGGGCCATGATAACACGTTCAGTGGCCCACAAGCAAAGAGACCTACTCTGAGCATCAATAACCGAGGTATCAGTCCGAGCTTGCTATATTCGTCTTATCCTTCCACATATGCACCCTAGGGGTAGATCAGCCGTCAGAGTATTTTATCCAATCCCTGACACAAGTGGTTCGGCTTTTCGAATGCCCGCGTAAAAACTCTAAAAGTTCACCTTTCAGCGATTAAAAAATTCAGCTCAGCCGGCTGTACTGGCAAGATCCTAAACTAATGTGCAGGTAACCTTAGATCATTAGCTGCTGGTTAATTCGGGTGTATGGACATCAGATATCTGTTCTTTTGTTAGAGATAAAAGCCAAATTTTCGACCATGATCAGCCCAAGTACACACGTACGTACGTCCACGACCAAGTACTGTTGGTGCTGGGCACAACAGCTGGCGTGTCCAGGGTCGAGCGCCTCGTTTGTTAGATGAAACGACCACATCAACAAGTTGGCGGCCATTGATGAGCTTTGGGGCCGGAAGTAATGCCCTAATGGAATCTCGCCGCACGCCAAGTCCCTGATTGTAGCTCGCATCGATTGGTCGTGGTCGCTCATCACGTGAACCGGGAAAAAAAAAGGTGAAATCTGACGATAGGTTGTACTTGAAGAGCTTTATCGAGTGCTACTTTGAGAGCATCTCATGACTGCTTCGAGAGCCGGGAGCATTTGATTCAGCCTTGCGCTCTTTCTATGAAAAAGAAAGGGTACTATCGAAATTAAGTCGTCCCAAACATATCCGACCCAATTTATCTGCCACCGAGGTACAGATCTAGATTCGTTTTGGGGGAGAAAAAGGGCTAGGAACTGCGTGGAACATAGGAATTTTATGATGATTTTATGACCGTGGCCCCTTTACTGTGCAGGTTGGCCACTGTAATTAGCAACCTTATCTAACATGAGGGCATGTCTAATGGTGGCCTATTTTTGGCCCCATCACCGTAAAAATAGGGTTAGGATAGGATCATGAATAGTAAACATAGGGTTGGAAGTAAAATATAAAAGAGAGATGTGTAGAGATGGGTAAATAGGGTTAAAATTGTGTTGGCATAAAATAAGGTCATGATAGAATGTTGCATATGGCCTCACTTCACAAAAATAGCAACGATCATTGCTGACCTCCGGTAGACAAAATCATAAGACCAGAGATCTACACATGATCAAAGAAACACTCAAAAGTCCCAGGCCTAGGATTGGTATGGATCAAGGTTTCGAGCACAAATCGTGACCAGACAACCTTGGCCGTGACTCGTGAATACATCCATGGCATCAGAAACGCACACGAACTACACGCGAACGAATCTCCTCTGCGAGCCACTGGCAAACGCATTGATTTGCTCGGTTTTCTTCTCTGCGAGCTGTGTGATGATTGGACAATAGCTCGAACATGCCATGTAAACAAATAATTTCAGCCTGACGTCCAGCTGCATGCATGCAAGGACAGGCGATAAATTTCTAGTTGGCAGTTCAGCGGTTCAGCCGGCTTGGAAACTTTAATGGACTGAAAACTGAATGTTGGATACATGAACCAATAATTCAGCTTCATATTCCTTTTGTTTGCTTTTTATTTCATATTTTTGCCGTCCATTCGTCGTGAACTTTTGAATTATGATCAAGTATCCAAGTCAGCTGGTACCTGGTAGGAGTAAAAGTTCTAGAAGATCCAAAGGCAACCACAGATCGTTATATGATCTGTTTGTTTGAAGAATCAAAGCTTTGTTGGGAGTTGGAGGCTGAAACTTAAGGTTACCAACAACAGACCCTCCAGACTAACTAGTTATCAATCGCCTGAAAACATGAAGCTTTTTTTTCAATGTTTTAAACTTTTGGGTCTTAATAAAATGGTCTAGATCTCCCTTCTTTCTACATGTGAATTCTCCTCTCTCTAACAACCCTAGTCCTTCTCCCGTTCCCACCCGTGTAGCCGCTGCCTGCTCCTACCTCCCCACACCCGCCTTCTTACTCTAGCACCACATCCATGTTTCTTCTGTTAGAATATATATGGGCTGGGCCCACGAATATTGAGAATAAATTTCAGAAAAATCTCAAAGGCCCACCATATGGAAAGGATATAGAAATCTTTAGAAATATCAAAGGCCCCGGTGAGAAGATGAGTACCTCCACCCCATCCTCCTTCCTCATCTCCACCGGCTCTCTCAGTGCCACATTTGTCTTCACCTTCCTTCGCCTTCCTATGACCATCCTCTCATTGTCAGCCTGTCATCCAACATCGTCCACTCTCCTCCGCCGATCCCAAGGCCATGGCACCGTTGCCTCGCCATGCATTTGCCACATTGGCCTCCCTTTGAGCCAGGAGAGGGCGTGGTGAACCGTAGGCGCTAAACTATTGAGGAGATATCGGTGACGGCACGAGGAAAGGGGCAATTGTAATAAAGGGTGATTTTCATGCAAAGGATGAATAGCAAATTCAGGGGGGAAAACGGACTAATAAGTGAAACTTTTTTTTTCCTTCAGATCTGCAGTATATCTGTACATGCTGCAAAACGTGCGTGCAACTTGCACGCACAATGAAACCACGCAGCTGCATGGACCCTTCAGCTCAAAAGCTTTACTACTGCCACTACCACTACTACAACTAGTACTCCACGTACGTAGCACAAGTCGCGAGCCGTTCTGGCAATAGCATAAATGGATGTTTATGGCGGGAACTGTTCGTGAACAGCGATGAGATATCGTCCCAGTCTTTCCTTCTTCAAACGGAGCATGATGAAATTTTTACAAATGTTGGCCATGTTGATAGCTGTATGACACCGACCCGTGTTTGATTGATCGAGGGTGGTATAACTCATTGCATTTCTTTGACAATTGGGACACCATTCCGATCCTCTGATCATCTAGGCAGTCGATGAATAGAGTACTCCTCGGCTTTGATCCGGATTTACAAGCCAGACACTTCAAATTCATTTTTTTCACGAGCCAAAAACTTTAGAACCAGAGAAACAGTAGCACATGGAGTCCTGATGTGCATGACCTAATTTATAGATAAACAACGGATAACCCAAACCGGCCCTGACCGTATGGAACTTTCAAACAATTGTCAATCACAAATTTTTTTCTTCTGTTCCTCAAGACAGTAATACATGACACATTGGTAATGGGAACATCGGCGCCCAGTAGTTGGGCCTTGTAGTATGATGTACGAGTTTGGTGCAGATGCAAGGCTCCAACCTTGCACCAAACAAAGGCTGTGTCACACACACACTGTTCCAGTGTTCCTCGCTTCCTCGCCAGCTGCCACCAAAAAGCTGAAACGTGTGGCATTGATCCATATTTGCTTTTGATGACAGGCATGTTCAAAGGACGGGAGCAACCTGCCAACTGCCGTGAAAACTCTACCTCCTAACGTGCAGAAGACTGCGGGTATTTGACCTGTTTTACAATAAAAGGGTTACACCGACTCACCAGGTGTCTACTGCGGCAGAAACAGAACACAAACGCAGGCTATCTTCCATGCAAAAGAAAGCAATTGTGAATTCTGTGACATAGAAGCCTCACGCCTTGACAAAGACAACCGAGTATTGACAGGAAAACTGGAGCACGCACTGGGAATTTGAAATCCTCTTGACGGCAATCTGCTCGTCATAGAAATCATAGAATAGATGTGACACGGACAGAGTTGTCTGCAGATCCAGTAATGTACACTGGCAACGTGGGATGCCAATCTACACTTGTTATAGATGCACTGTGAGGAAGCGTTCTCAGGCCGCTTTCATGGCCTTGAACCTGAAAGGAAATTGTAGATGGTCGTGTTGGTACAACTAGTCAACTACTGCAAAATGAACTTAACACAGGTGTTTGGATAATGATGGAAACCTGGTAAATTGGGGCCCGAACCAAGCCCGACGTAACAAGCAGCCTCTTGCCATCAGAATCCAATGCTATCTCATGCATGTGTTTGTTAAAGCTCTCTGGATTACAAAACCTGGTAATAGAAGAATAAGAGAAATGAGCTAGCGCTCTGAACCTCTGATACCCCACAGTTGCACAGTATACTGCCACTGATAACTATGCAGTTCTAGATAAATACACAGGGTTTATAAGGTAGGGCATTCATTAGCATAGTAGTTCCTGTGTACACAAGTTCAACTAACCAGAAGGGCCAGAACATTTTACTCTATCTAACATGAAAAACAAGTCTCTCCCAAATGTGCACCTAGTACCAAGAAATCAAGCATTAAGTTGATATAGCAAAAACTGGTAGCCTTATTATAAATCCACTATGAACAAATATCCTAAATTCCTACTCATATCTCATATATAAAGGGGTTTAAGAAAATGGTATTCCTTCACCATGTACATATTTATAAAAGGGTTAATGGTTTGTCTGTGAATTCTGTACGCCAAACAATAATTCTTACCTTAAATAATCTAACCTTTCTTCAATACAAAAATCTCACCTTAATGAAACTAGTAGACCCTAGTATAAATCCAGCGTAGGTAAAGTCAATCAAACCAACATTAGCTTACAATTTGGTATTGATCACTGGATGTCAGATAATCTTACCTACTGCAATCTCTTGACCAAAGAATCTGACCTTGATTGTGCAAGCTCCACTCAAGTATCTGAAAATCATGCGGTTAAAATGAGAGAAAATCATGTGAACTAAGTAAAGATTATAAATGAAATATTTGCATAAGAAAGAATACACACAATTACAAAGGCATCAAAACAAACATGATTGATTATTTGTATCCATGCAATGAAAATAAAAGGCCATATATGGATATACCTTCCCATCTAAGCCTAAACTGAAGATGCTAGTTTCAGCAGGCCCAAAAAGAACTGAGCTGACAGGGCAATCATGGGCAGGCCATCCAGTGATTTGAAGACCAGCAGACATGTCTATGTGCAGTTAAGGAAATTACGATGGGCTCAAAAATAACAAAACACAAACCAAATCTCCTACAAAGAATCTAACCATGTTCTAACTCTGCTTAAGCAGTCAGTGAAAGTAATGAGTTCCAAGTCAATGGCTGATAACTTGGTGCAGATGGCAATGGAATATTAAAATAAAAGGATACCAAACATGTGAATCATTCCATCTGTTGCAGAAGCTGCCAAGATCTTCCCATTGTGATTGAAGCAAAGAGAAGTAACAGCAGGTGGATCCTCGCCAAGAGGGAGGACTGTCTTCACAATTGAAGAAAAAAAGAAGATATATCATGAGGAAAAGTTTACTGCTAAAAATACGTACATAGGTAGGTTAGAGCCAAGGCGGTGAAAGCAAAAGTACCATAGGCTTCCATGTTTTCATATTCCACACAGTCAAGGAAGCAAATCTTGTTTTGTCAAATATACTTGATCCATGCCTGAAAAGAAATGTAAAGCTGAAAATAAGACAATGCAACTGAAGGCCCTGTTCTTTTAGGCTTATCTAATCTGACTTATCTGTCTTATCTCCAACTTCGAGAATTTCCTGAGGTGGCCTCGAGAGTCGGATGGCCTTGAAATTTAGGATTTAGGGAGCTTTTAGACTCGTCTACGAGATAAAAATAAACGGATTCAAAAAGTAATAAAAAAAGTCAGATGAGTCAATATTAGTCAGATAACTTATCTGACTAATATTAACTCATCTGATTTTTTTTATTACTTTCTAAATCCGTTTTATTTTTATCTCGTAGGCGAGTCTAAAATCTCCCTAAATCCTAAATTTCATGGTCATCCGATTCTCGAGGCCACCTCGGGAAATTCTTGAAGTTAGAGATAAGACAGATAAGTCAGAGCTCATAAACCCAAAAAAACACCCCCTAAGAATATAGTAAATTAGCAATACAACAGTGTTAAGAGAACTAAAGCAAGGTATACAATCCTGAAACTATTTTTCTATACAGTTTAAACAACATGAAAGGAAAACAGTTAATGGAATGGCAGAGCTCCTGCCTATTTGCTAAAAAAACAGTATCGCTTCTATGTAGGACAAATAAGTTCCCATCTTGCAATAATTGGCAAGTAGTTTCTTAGGGGTTGTTCTCTTTAGTTTATTTACTTATCTTATCTACTTATCTCTGAATCAAAACTCCAAACCTTTTGCCTTTTGAAGTCTTTTTTTTTTCTATCTCGAAGAAGATAAGGTAAGATGAAGAGAACAGCCCCTTATAATGACCCAAAAATTACCGTCTTGACGCAGCTGCAGAGACAAACACAGGTTCTACAGGGCTACACTTTAAATCTAACACGCTGCAAGAAATGTAAAGCCTCATTAGCAAGTTAAGTCATCAGCAATAAGCCCAATGGCAATAGATTATATTATAACCTTGGAAAGTCTCTTGATGTACTTAGGTCGCAAACAACTCTCTTTGCATCAGCATTCCAAGCTTTAATGCCACCATTAGCTGTGCCTATGAGCAGCTACTGTCAAGAGAATGGGTGGTAAAATAAAAGTCTTAAAAATGTTTTTACAAAGGTTAATTGATGGGGGCAGAAATCAAATGTGATACAGTCCAATATAGACATACCAAGCGGTCAGATCTGCAATCCCAAGAAAGTGCACTGACTTCAGCCCCACAGTATATTGTGGCATTTTTGGATGATGGTGTTGATGAATCATAAGTCCAGATTCTTTATGAGTTTTAAAAAACATCATGTTAAATATACAAATTTCTGTTGGGCAACCAAATGAATGCTCAGATAGCACAATTACCTCACTGTACCATCAATAGAAGAACTAGCAATATTTGATCCAGATGCAGAAAATCGACATTGGCTAATTGAACTGTTATGTCCTAAAAATGTTTCCTGTTAGCAGGTTTAATTAGTCATGTAGGAAACAGAAAAAAGAAAAAAATATCCTATTGGGGACAAACTATAGGTTACCTGAAAATCCACTTTAACCTCAGGGAAGTCTTCCTCTGTCACCAAAATATGTTCATTCTCTGCAGAAAAAGAAACATGTTATGCTTCAACATTGCCATAACTATATGAAATTTAGTCTTGTAAATAGGGTTCAACACATCAGCAGCATTGAAGAGTATCAAAATAGGAAATTATGCTGCAATCCATTGACACAAAAACACAATCCAAACTAAGATAAGTGATAACGACATGGATAATGGAAAAGAGAGAAATACAGTGCCATGAAAAAAACTAGAAATAACAAATTAAAGCCAACCTGCATGGGCTATCTGAGAAGATTTGTGGAATTTCCCATCTCCTGTAGAAGATTTCACTGAACTTGAAGACTGTGAGCCCAACCCTTGTATAATGCTACTTGAAGCTGAGGATTCTTCATGCACTCTTGACATATCTTGCCCTTCAAGGGAGGAACCATCTGTACTAGTGTTGACTAAAGTTTTGTTTTTGAAACCAACATCATTATCATTCCTGTATTTATCAGTTGAGATTTGAAACATATTCAGAGGACTTCTCTTTAGGTGAAGGCAGCATAACCTTCCAGTTCCTTTGAACTCCATAAAAAAGTGTTGTAAAATTGCTCTGAATTCCATGTTAGACAAATGGTTATAACTTGTCTCAATGATTATGTGCAATAAACTAGCTAACAAATGAAACTACAGTTGCATTTCCATGCAACATCAAAGACTCTTGGGATTGCTAAGAAAAAGACTCTTGGGTGTGTCTGTGTCTGGTTTTTAGCCCCAACGCAAGTTACTGAAGTATTTGGTCCGATTGTTTGGTTATCACCAAATTTTATAGGGTACAGCAGCCGCCACGTTGAAATTAGTACACACTGATTGTTAAATATGTGCATGGGTGGTGGTTAGTGTCACACTGTAATTCATTGTTTCAATTAATAGGAGTAGTCACACTGTAATTCATTGTTTCAATTAATTGGACATGCAATCTAATAGGAAAGAAGCTAATTCTATGTACTTGACATACATAGTATTCCTAGTTCCATCCAATCTCCAAAACCAAGTGTTAACTTGTGCTACCCATGCATTTACAGGCAAATAAGTAATCTTGCAGTTTAAAGAGCAAAGCTTTACCTTCTCAGCTGCAATATTTCAGCCTCCTTTGTCTCTAACAATGCTTGCAGCTCAGACAATTTGTTATTCAGTTGCTTTATGTCGGTCTTGAGGCATCTGATGGTATTCTTTTCAGTGCTTATCTTTAAAAGCGCTGGGATTCGTGAAACAATTAAGGAAAAAACAGTGTAGAGGAAAACCATAATATATGTTTAGCCAATAATCGCATTCAGAGGAAGCACATTCTACCACAATGACAATTGACTAGAATGCTGAAAATTAAGCTCCCCATTTTATAAAAGATTTAGGCCCTGTTCTTTTGGGCTTATCTAATCTGACTTGTCTGACTTATCTCAAACTTCGAGAATTTTCCGAGATGGCCTCGAGAGTCGGATGGCTTTGATTTTTAGGATTTAGGGAGCTTTTAGACTCGCCTACGAGATTAAAAAAAACGGATCCAAAAAGTAATAAAAAAGTCAGATAAGTCAATCTGACTTATCTGACTTTTTTTATTACTTTTTGGATCCGTTTTTTTTATCTCGTAGGCGAGTCTAAAAGCTCCCTGAATCCTAAAAATCAAGGCCATCCGACTCTCGAGACCACCTCGGGAAATTCTCGAAGTTTGAGATAAGTCACATAAGTCAGATTAGATAAGCCCAAAAGAACAGGGCCTTAAAGCATCCCAGCAACTAAAAGAGGAATACAGCATTGAAGATATTGTTAAAGGATATGACTTCCATTGAATATTCCGCTCAAAAAATTCCGAAATGATAGAACCAGAGTGTCCAGCCATTCTTTGGAGAAATACATACGGAACTGTGGATCCAAGCTTGGATTTTTTATATATGGAATAGCTGCATATTATGATTGAGATTGGTGCATATTATGATTGAGATTGGGCAAAGCATAAGAATACTGCAGACATAATGTATGCAAAAGAAAGCTCAGAACACGCACCAAACCATGCCAGCCAATCTTCACGCTTTTGCATGAGATAATTTCCATTTGCACCAAAGAATTCAACAACTTTTTCTTGCCTCCCAGATTTCAAAGCATTGACAACATAGAACCGTAATACTGATTGCTCCAATTTAACAAGTGTCGAGAAAGGCTGTGTGTCCGCAGGAGAAGTGAAACACTGCTTAAAAAAGCTAAACAGGCCTAGCAGTCTATCTAGTTGATATTTCGGTATGTACACTGAGAATACTAAATCTAGGATCTTATCTACTTCAAAATTCCTCCCTATCTCGGTAGACAGTTCTGCCTCGTAAGTCTGCAGTGTATTCGTGAAACCCCTGAACACAAGAAACTCCCTCACGAGTTCTTCAGCGTACTGCATATTCTCCATTTCTCTCCAGCGTTTCTGCAAAAAAGGGAAATGTTAAAGTTAACAAAAGCCCAAAGGGGAAAAGGGGAAACGACACGACACTAAGCCAACAATGATCTATGTCCTATCCTCGTTTATGACAATCAACAGCACCAACAACTAGTTTATAACTAATTTATAACAAGTAACAGCACCAGCAAGTTCCAAAGAAACCATTAAATGCCATTCACTTCCTCTCGCCAAAACATATGATCTCTAAATAATTTCAAGCACTATTCTGGGTGTAATCTTGTGTTGTGAGGATATAACTACAAAATGTATCTCCCAGACACTTGCTAGTAGTCTAGCAGAAATGTGATCTCCCTCGAGTAAGCACGCATCTCATTATGCCATGAGAATTAGGGACCAGTAAAGCACCCATCACCAGGAGAGGCTGCTCACCAATTCAACCAGCACCCAAACCACTACTAGAACAACTACTGCTCGCAGTGGCTTGGATTGGGACGCAACCCGCGAGCTGCCAGTCTGACCGCTGCGAATTCACGAACGAGCCGCGGCGGGGGAACGGGCCCGGCCGGAGAGACTTGCGGGGGAGTTTTAGGGATGGGAATGGTTAGGATCAGGTTCAAAACGACGCTGATCCTTGGAACCTAGAGTTCAGGGGGCCGAAATGGTTCGGTCCATTTGAGTCGAGTCAGGTGCTCTGACCCCTATGGACCAATGGATCTTAAGGGTCAGACCTTTTTAATGCTGTGTAAGCAAGAAGCATATGGATAGCTCCATTCAATGCAAGCACCTGTGGAACTCCAATTAGACAATTAGGTGAATAATACTTCATGTAATGCTTCCAAGCTCTTCCCCTCAAACTCACCTGATCTCCGTGCAACAAAAAAGATGAAACGCAGAACAATGTGGCTTCAAATTAAGCAACCAAGACGTCGCTGCAACTCAGCAGTGATGTCTTGCCAGACCTACCAGAGAGGCAGCAGATAGGGATGGGGTGACGCTGAGAAGAGGCGGGGAATCGGAGGCGGTAGCCGGCACCACCCAGGCGGAGGTAGAGACCTCGGACGCTGCGTCCTTATCAGAGGAGCAGACCTCGGACTCTCGAAGGCGGTGGCGCCCGGTGGAGGAGGAGACGGCGGCAGAGGCGCCCGGGCGACAGGCGGAGGCGAGGCGGCAGGATAGGTGGAGGTGATACGGCGATTGGGCGGCAGGCGGAGGCGGAGGATAGACCGAGACCGGCGGCAGGCGGAGGTGGAGGCGAGGCGGCGTTTCCTACCCCTAGGGGAGAGTAGAGGGGGAAGAGGAGTTCGAACGAGAGGACCTGGCGGCGAAGGTGCGGCGACGGAGATGGGAGCGAGGCCGTCAGCGTCGCGGCGGCGATGGGTGCCAAGGAGGAAGAGGAGGGGTTTGCCCGAAATAAAAAAACAAAATGGGCCGACGGTCGGTGTGCACTGTGAACGCAAGTACGCAACAAACAGGTTTGCACGGGTGACACGGGCCGTCTTTGAGAAACCGGACCTGCGCCCAACGCCGATTGGTCCAGGCTGCCATAAACAAGCCCCTGACGCATTGAAACCTTCTGTTTTTTTAAAACAAAATTACGGCATTGCCCCAAACATGTAGCGAAGTCTCACTTAGTCCCGTAAACTTAAAATTTACTTTTTTGACCCTTAAAGTTGTATCCCTTTACACCCCAACCCAAAACCGTTAGAGCTTCTATTAAATGCTGAGATTATGCTTATTTGTGTTCCACGTCGTGTTAAGTTCTAACATGCTATCTACGTGTGCAAAGGATATTGATATGGCATCCACGTCATCTTCTCTAACCTCCCTATAGAGAAAAGTACATTGAAGCTTCTTGAACTCACAGCGGTTCTCACTTAGCCCCTTGAAACTGAAATTTACTTTTTTACACCTCTAAAACCTGTATCAATTAGCACCCAACTCCAAAACCGTTAGGGCTTCCATTAAATAATGGGTGGATGCCCATGTTTCCATGGAGAAATCTTGTGGTTGTATTGGTTTGTCTTGAAGTGGCCTACAGCGGCGCGACTACGATGGCTGGGGTACGGTGGGGAAGAAGGGAATATCAGGCCAATGTAGCTCCCTTAAACTTTTCTTCTTCTCTACTTTTCCCACTCTCTTAGTCCCTCTCTATAACTCTCTCGCTCTGTCTAACTCTTATCTTTTTCTAGAGGCCAAATCCGACGCCTAAGAGGCTTGTCGGCCAACCCTCATTCTCCCTCTCGGCCGCATTTAATGGACACATGGACAGACACCTCAGTGTTTAACGGAAGCCTTAACAGTTTTAGGGTTCAATGCAAATGGATACAAAATTAAGGAGGTGAAATGGTAAATGTGTGTTCCACGTCATCGTTAAGTTCTAACTATACTATCTATGTGTGCAAAGGATATTGATGTGGCATCCATGTCATCTTCTCTAACCTCCCTATAGAGAAAAGTACATTGAAGCCCCTTGAACTCGAAGCGATTCTCACTTAACCCCCTAAAGTTAAAATTTACTTTTTTGCACCTCTAAAACTTGTATCAATTAGCACCCAACTCCAAAACCGTTAGGGCTTTCTTTGAACAATGGGGTTAATGCCCATGTGTCCACGGAGAAATCCTGTGGTTGCATTGTTTGTCTTGAAGTGGCCTACAATGGCGCGACTACGACAGCTAGGGTGGAGTGGGGAAGAAGGGAAGATTAGGCTAAGGTAGCTCCCTTAAGCTTTTCGTCTTCTCTACCTCTCCCACTCTCGCAGTCCCTCTCTATAACTCTCTCGCTCTGTCTAACTCTTATCTTTTTCTAGAGGCCAAATCCGATGCCTAAGGGGCTTGCCATCCAACCGTCGTTAAAGCCCCCTTCTCCTACCTCCACGCTGGAGTTGCCCTCGTCCTCCCTCTTGACCGTGTTTAATGAACATATGGGAAGACAGCTCGATGTTTAACGGAAGCCTTAACGATTTTGGGGTTCACTGCACATGGATACAAACTTAAGGAAGCGAAAAGGTAAATTTTAAGTTCACAGGCTAAGTGATTTCGCTACAAGTTTAGGGAGCTACAATGTACTTTTCTCTAGAGGGGGTTCAAGAACATGATGTAGCATCCCCACATTACTATCACTTGTACACATGGAACACTTAGTCAGCACTTAACAATGATGTGAAACATATGTAGGCATCACCTCAATATTTAGCGAAAGCCGTAACGATATTGAGGCTATGATGCAAATTGATACAAGTTAAAGGTGGCAAAAAGGTAAATTTCAAGTTCAGAGGGTTAGATGGAACTTCGCTACAAGTTCGAAGGGCGACAGTGTAATTTTTTTTTAAAAAAAAAAAACCTTACCTTCAATGCGTTAGTATTTGGTTGATGGGAGCAGTGAGAACTGCATAGAAAGTTAGGAGGAAAAGAAATAAATCCTCGTGTTTGGTCAACGAAAGTAAACTGGGGAGAGAAATTTGTGACTTAAACCAATAGAACCACCTTCTATTATAATCCCATCCCTTTCCCCGCTACAGCCAAATAGGCTGAGGTTATGTCACATAGTTGGCCTTGTCTGCTTTATCCAACTGTAATAATATAATTAAAAAATTGTTAGCTTTCGTCGAGAGACAAAAAAAAATTGTTGAAATTTAGTTTCAGAGCTTAAAAAAACACTAGGACATTAAAAAGGAGCTACAAAGCATCAAAGCATTTAGCGTGTAAAAAAAAGTATATGACTATAGATTATAATCTAGCTTTTTGCCATAGCAAACTTTAAGTGTTTTATACAAAATTTGGAGGCCACTGTCAAAAGCAAACCACCACTCTTTTTTCTCACACGCCACTAACATTCAAACGGCAGACTCTATTGATTATATTATTATTATTATTTATCATTTGCAATAGTAATTGGAGAAAGAAATAAGCATAAGAAAAGGAGTTGCTAAAACTTAGATCTTACATAGCAATTAAGGTACCCCTGAAAGTTTTAGGTTATAAAATAGTTAGACTCCAATAACTATCAGCAAAACTAACCGCTTCTCGAAAATGCGTGACACACTATTTGGAAATTTTCCACGTGAACATGATTTTGGGCTAGGGAATGCGTTGCCAAATTTAGCTTCGTCTTTTAGGTGTCTTGTCTTTTTTTTCCCGTTTTTTCATTTTTTAAATAGCAAACAAGAAGTTATTTTTTAAAAAAGTCCATAAATTAGGGTTGTTTTCTTCGGTTTATCTTATTTGATGTCTTTTAGGTAGCCAAATTTAGCTTCGTCTTTTAGGTGTCTTGGCTTTGCAGCTTTTTTTTTTGCCTCGAACCATGTCTTAGAGCTCTCAGAAACAAGTCAAAACAAAGCTCACTAAACTTTCTAAACTAGAAGCTCTCAAAGTTAAACTTATAATCAAATAATATTAGCTGAAGAAAACAACTATGTACCCACTTCCCGAGGTAAGTTCTCGAGATAGCTTAAAAAGTCTGGACCATTTCGTTTGACGTTCTTTTTATAGCTTTAGGATGCACCTTTGAGATAAATGAAAGAACGGCACGTAAAAAGCCAAAATGCTTTTTTGGCACCTCTGGGATGCACCTTTCAGACAAATGCAACTTTTAAATAATCTGAACAGGACCACCCGAAATGTTTTTTATTTTGTTCTCTTTTATTTTTGGCCAAATTTTGGTAAGCAAGAAGGGCTGAGCACGCTAAGCAGCAGCACTGACACCCAAGAGCCGCATGGGGCAAGGCCAGTGCGCGTGATGCAACTTGTTCTGGATCACACAAGCACCGCAATGGATGCTACGAGCAACGCCGCAACGGTGGTGAATTCCCCGTAGCACCACGCTCTTCGTGCTTCGTTCTCTTCTCCCCCTCCTCTTCGCAGATCGAGAGTCCAAGGCCTCCGTCTCTCTCGGTCGATCCAGGGGCGTTCCTGTCTTTCCGGCAGCTACTGCCATGGAGGCGGCCCCGCCGGGGCCCGCGAGGAAGCGGAAGGACAGGGGCGCCGCCGCAGCCGCGGGCCTGTCCTCTCCGGGTGCCGACGCCGGCGCCGGCGGCGACAACAGGCTCCTGGCCGGGTACCTAGCGCACGAGTTCCTCACGCGCGGCACGGTGCTCGGCGAGAGGCCCGGGGCCTCGCCGGACGCAGGCTCGGGGCCGGGCCAGGGCTACGGCCGGGCGGCGCAATACGAGGCGGTGGCCGTGCTGGTCCAGGGCGGCGGCGCCCGCGTGCCGGGGGTGGTGAACCCCGCGCAGCTCGCCGCGTGGGCGAGCAGGTGAGGCGGCGGACGCGCTCCGGCGGTGATCGGCAGCCGAGTTTTTCTTTTTTTTTTCTCTTTTCTTTTTTGTGATATTAGTTGTATCGGTGAGCGTGTGCTCAAGGGAAGCTAGCACTTCAACTTGACTTAACGAATTTGCTGAGGATCAGATTTGTTGATAAGGGTGTTCTTATCTTATTGTTTTATCTTCTTATTTTTAAATTTAATTTATTTTCTTATCTCAAAATAAAAAGTTAAGCACTCAGTCCGTTTTTTTAATGGTTTTTTTATCTCGAGATCAGTTTCAGAACTCTTAAATATGAGTTAAATAAGAAGTAACAAACTTTTCAAACTTCCTCACAAAATTCTTGAATTTCGGCTCATAAGTAAATAAGAAAATATGATAAACGAGAACACCCTTGTTTATTTCTTTCTATGCAACTCTGGACATGGTACCGTACAAATGCTTTGAGCTTAGCTTTCTTTCTATGGAACTCTGAATCTCTCTGCTAATTGATGTCATGAGCTGCACTGGTAGAAATAGAATCAAGAACGCCATTGTTTTTGACGCGACAATGCTCAGAGATTCATCAAGCAGATGCCTGGAAAGTGGAAACCAAACCTAAGAGAGAGAGTCCTGGATCAACCAGCCACGGCAGCGTCTTGCAACCAGATGGCGATTCACATCGTGAACGATTCTGCTCAGGATACAAAGCATTGCTTTTATGTGCAATTTTGTCACTGTTCCTCGATGGGATTCGTCCGCCCGTCGATCCTACTCTCGCTGCATGGCGGCCGCGCGCTGCAGGCCGTGCCGCTGCATGACCCTCCTCGTCGCGAGCGCGGCCGCCTCGCCGGCCTGCACGCCGCCGGTCGCCATGATGGCCGCGAACTCCCTCTTTATCTCCTTTTGCACCCGGTTCTTGGCCTCCCTGAGGGGGTCCGGCGACGCTGCCGGCGCGATCACCTGGGTTGCCGCTGCCGGAGCAGGCTGCACCGCCGGTGGGATGATGCCACTGCCGTTATCCGCTGTCTTCTTGTCGGCGACCGATTCGTCGGTGGTGGCGTTATCCGCTGTCTTCTTGTCGGCGACCGATTCGTCGGTTGTGGCGGCTGATCTTGACTGGATCTGAATGTCATTCGGGGAAGGTTGAGGCGCAGGGGCAGGCCTGGACTGCGGAGGCTGGGGAGCAGCTCCAGCTCGCAAGGTTGTTTCCAGCCCCTGAATCATTGGCACTGGAAAAACCAAAGAGTAAATCCTCAATTCACACAGGTTTACCAAAAATTTTGAATTTCTGAATTGGCGGTAGTCAGTGAAGGTCTTACTTATAAGCGCGCCGATCGGGCTGTTCATCACCTCTTTTGGCAGCTCGATGATATAGCTAGGGATCGAGGAGCCAACGAGGAACTGCACGGCCTCGTTGCTGAAGTTGTTGCAGTTGTTGCTGAGGAGGTTGTAAGTCGCTGGAGTGTAGCGCGGGCTGATCTCCTGCAGGAAGTCCTCGAAGACCTCCTTGGGAACATGGGTGACCCCAAGATCTTCTGCTCGGATCGGCATTCCGTATGGGGTTCTTCCAGGTCGGTCTTGCTGAATGCCTCCACCAAAGTAGTACTCCCTCCCATAAACCACTACACCTGTATGCCTATGATCATATGGAATCCATATGAAAAGTGGATTTTTGTGGGGTACATGATTTAAGATCAAAACCTCTACATTCGTCATCCGCAACTACCAACAAGTTGTCTAAATAAGTGAAGATCAGCTATGCTGAAATATGCATCTTCTGCAATGTAAAGCATGCATAATTGTTTTTAGTAGTTTCCTGTACTAGTGAATAGCGATTATGCTGATGTAACATAACGGCATTACTGGCAGAGAAAGCAAAACCATAAACCCCATACTTCCAGGTATACCAGCTTGAGTATACAGTTCGCAGAATTCAACTGTAAGTTGAATCTGAAAAAAATGTTTAGATGAACCCAAACTCAAATAGACATAAGATGTAAAATGACAGACTACAGAGTTCATTCACAATTTTTTTTATATGACGCGGAAGGTTTAAAAGCTAAAACCCCTGAACTCTACAGCCCTTTCACAAATTCTCCCATAAAAAGCAGTACATCTAAAATAATATAAGGGGCGAGATACATGTGTTTATTGTTAAGTCATAAATAAGTGTGTATCAACATGGCCAAAATCACATATGTAGCTAACCATATTTAACAGTAAATGAACAGCAAAAATTCAAATTGCATGGCATTAAGATATTGATCTCCATATCAACATAGAGAGTAAATGGTATGTACAATCATCACGCATTAATACAGATTATTTTGTATGCAACTAGCGCAATCATCATCGCGAAGAAAGAGAGGGAATTAGTGATGCTCACCAAATTGCCTCAACAGCCTTGCCAAGGATCGTCGTCGAGAGTTGCCGTGCCATCCCCTGGCTAAGATCGTAGATATGCAGCTTGACTGGGTAGCCATCCTGCACACAAGCACCCCAATCATCCATCTCTCAGCTCCAATGCTCTATGTAAGCAAACCAGCAGCTCAATTAAACTTAAAAGCATAGATAGAACAATTCCTACCTCTGCCATCTTCGCCCGTGACTGGCCTCCAAAGCAGCCAAACCTAGCAAGAACAAAGCAAACTTCCTTGATGAAAACGATAGCGCCAATGGCAAAAACCAAAGATAGACAAGCGAAGCAAACTATGGCGGATCAAGTCCTGCGAAACCTAGGGATATAAGAGCTCCGAATGTTAAGTTTTATCTTTGATCTAGTTTTTCCATGAAGCATTGAAGCAATATGCTGACAAAACTGGGCTCTAGCCCAGAACCGCAATTACCCCCAAATTCTCCACCAAAAAATTGACCTTCCAAGAAAAAATCCTTTTTTCCCCAAAACTAAACACCAAATCTGCAGAACAAAGAATCAGCGATTCCCTAAATTACCTAGCACAAGCAAATATACTTCGCCGCCTGGCCATGGCCGCCGGCGACCGAGCCCCAGCCGGCCGGAGTGTCAGAGAAACCAGGCGACCAGAATAACCCAAGATTAAAGAAGCGGCGGGGATTCGACTAGACAAGGAATCAATCGACGAACCACGCGTGTGGAATTGGAGCAAGCCCGGATTCTACACTGGAGAATATAAGGTACCTGAGGGAAAGGTGCACGAAACCGAGAAGGAATCGCCTTTCTTTGTTGCGCAGGAGTATCTCTTGCGTGGAGTGGAGAGGAGATGAGAGGAGAGGAGTGGAGCGACGGAGCGACGAGAAGGGGAAGAATTAATTTTTTTGGCTGGTCCGGCGCCGCCGGTGGTTGGTTGGTTATTCTTAATGCGCGGCATTCAACCGTCTCCGGCCTCCCCTTCCCTTCTCTGCAAGCCACGGTTCGACACTAGCACAAACTCGCTCTTCCTATCCAATGGCGAAATCAGGAAGTAACAATTGAAGTCTAGCTCCGTTAATCCGCCGCTTATATATAGTATACTAGAAAGGATAGCGCTTTTGCATGTGTCTCGGTTGTTCCGTTGGACGCAAAGTGCATAGTTAAATATAACCTAAAAAATCATTGACATCAGAAAAGCATCATTAGAGTTTAAATAGGACAAATAAAAGAAAAGACCCATAGATAGTAATTTTTTTAGAAAATAATACAATAAGGATGTCCGATACATATGAGACCAAATTAAATGAAATATATTCAAACTCATAAGACTCATTTCTTCACTGAAGAGAAAACATGATCCAGATCTGAATTATGTGTTCCTTTCTTCACGGAAGAGAAAACATATTCATAAGACTCCTGTGACAAAAGTTGATTTATGTGATCTAGATCTGAATCATGGCTGTAGTCATGTTTATTTCAACATAAATCCGCTGATGGTTTTTTTTGTACCAACAAAAAAAGACTGTAGTCCATGTGCATTATCTATAAGCTGAAATCTATCTTATATACTGTATGAGTTGATTTTTATTCAATCATATGGTAGCTCCACTACCTAGCAATTGAAATGGGCTGACGATCCACAGTTAAGGATACGATGCTCAGGTGAACTTGTCTGCATGATAGTCTTCTATCAATGGCAACTTGAATCAATGGCAACTTGAATAGCCTGAAAAAGAACTGGATGATGTCCTCTTGTTTGGCTAGTGGTTCTTTCAGCTTGTAGTCCTAGATGGTATTGATCATATAGCCTTGTGTCAAACTAAATTTGCAAGCGAAAGAGGACACTGGGCATAAATTTTTGCAGCTGAGCTTATCTATATGTGTCGGCGACCGGGAGGCGAACCTCCGCGAGCCGATGAAAGAAAAGGTGGGTCGCGAGGCGAGGCGCCCCGCCTGGATCGGCCGCCACTGGCCGGACATTGCCGAGGGAAAGGACTTGGTCCCGACATGGTCGGACGCGTCGAGACCGGAGGGTGTGATGACACGATTGTTTTTATCCTGGTTCAAGCCTCCACTGTCGGATAACAGCCCTACGTCCAGTCTTCGTTTAATGCCAAGCTTAAACGAGTACAGAGGGGGTGAGGCCGAGCTTTGGGAAGCCCGGGCTCGAGTACAATAAGTGCTCAAGACACTGTGTGTGTTCCTATCGTTACCTGTATGCGGAGAACTAGCGCCGGGAACTAGAGCTCGAGTCGCGGCGGCGGAAGCGGCCCTAGCCGCGGTGCGGGATGATGCCGGGGAGGTTTCCCGTTGGTCGCAGGAGGCCGGAGGCCCTTAAGGCCGATCGGCCTTGGCTGGGCCGCGCTCGGGGAGCTGTCCGACCATGGCCAGGGCGCTCTTATCACAGGCCATAGCGGCCTTGTGGCTGCCCTTGATTGTGATGACCCCATGAGGGGCCGGCATCTTTAGGCAGCGGTACCTGTGGTGGGTGGCCGCCATGAACTTGGACAACGCGGGGCGTTCAAGAATGACGTTGTACGGAAGCTCGGAGTCCACCACCTCGAAGGTGATGTACTCCGTCCGAAAGTTCTGGGGGGTCCCGAACGTTACGGGCAGAACGATCTGCCTGATCGGTTGTAGGGACGACCCCGGGACAATGCCATAAAAAGGAATGGCTATGTCCTTGATCTTTGGTATGGGACTGCATCGCTCAAGAACACGGCGATGGCGATGTCAAGGGCTCCGCCGTCCACCAAAGACGCGATCCACTCGTGTGTTGCTGATGGTCGGACAGAGCACAAGCGGCAAGCGCTAGGGCCTAGTCATTCCGGAGGACAGTCATCCCCAGAGAAAGTGATCGACTGATGAGACCACCGCAGGGGTGCATATCTGGGCTTACCCTTTTCGAGGTGTTAAACCTCTCGGGCAGCAGTCTTAAGCTCGCGTCGCGAGCTATAGGTGGACGCGCCACCGAAGATCACGGCAACGTACGCGCCAGCCTGCTGGAAGGCGTCGCCGTGGCCGCCCTGGGGCACCCGGTCGTCCGGCACTCCGTGGTCGGGTAGTTTGGGCATGGGCCCACGCCCGGTGTAGAAGTCCTCCAACCACGTGGCCCACGTCCTGCAGTTACGCAGGTCATGGCCGTACTGCCGATGGAGAAGACAGGAGCGGGCCTCTCGGGCTCCACCGCCGCAACATAGTTCGGGACGGCAGGCTCCTTCTTCTTCTTCTTCTTCTTCTTCTTCTTCTTCTTCTTCTTCTTCTTCTTATCAGCGTCGCCCTTCTTGGCGTCTGTGCCGGTCCGGGCCGCCGCCTTCTCCTCCGTCCTTCCTCTCTTGCGCTCCACCGTCTCGGAGGCGTTGATGTATCCTTCCGCAGCACGAAATAAATCGGCTGCGGTGTGGACCGGATGGAGCTCAAGGTCCTCGGTGAAACGGGTGTTCCGTACTCCCTCCTTGAAGGCCTCGACGATGGCCTCGTTGGAGATCGACGGAATGGTGTTGCGCACTTGGACGAACATGCGGACGTAGTCTTGCAGCCTTGAAAGTTCGTCCGGAGCGCCTCCTGCAGCTGTTCCTAGCTGCGTATCGAACCTCGGCGCTGGTTGAAGAGCCAGGTTCGGGCCATTCCCTCCAAGACGGTAGGGAAATAGTTGACCATAACGGCCTCATTACCGCCTGCGGCCAAGATGGCGGTAGTATAGACAGCGAGATATTCGTCGGGATTCTTGCTCTCGTTGAACTTCTCGATGTTCCCGGGCTTGAACTTACGAGGCCAAAGGGCCTCGCGTAAAGCTCGGGAAGGCCGGGCACCCTAGGGCGGGCCCGTTGTTTCAACGGAGGCCTCACTTTGAAGCGCCCGAGGCGAGAAAAGACTCACTTTGGGTCTTGTTGGGAGCGCCGTCCATTGTGGACGTGGATGCCTGTCGGCGCGACCGAATGCTCTGGCCGCGCCGCCTTGAGGAGCCACTGGTGTGCGACTGGGCCTGAAGGTGCTCACCGAGATCCCCGGCGAGCTCCTCTAGGCCGTCGACAAGCTCGCGGCGCCTAGGTCGCCATGGTGAACCCTCGTGGGTCCTTCTCCAGTCACGCATGACTGGCATCGCTTTAACCCGTTCTCGATCGCGAAGCGGGGTTGGTGGCGATAGTGGTAGGCAAGCGCGCGCGTCTTGGCGCGAGTGGCGGCGTCGGGCGGCGAGCTTGCAACAGATGTCGCCAAAGTCCACCCGACCGACCCGGCGAAGAGGTTGCAGCGATTTCCGCCGCCGGTGCTCTCCACTTAGGTCGATGTGTGGTGGTGCGAGGTTGCTCGCTTTGACGCCGCAAAAGCGTGGCGTGAGGCGAGTTCCGTGAGGGAGACATGTCGGTGTCACCCATGGAGGCGATGCCGTCGGCACCTTCAACCACCATGGGTACACGCTGGTCACTCCTCGCCTGACGACGGGGGGCGCCGATTACGCCAGCAGATCAGTCCTCCTCTTGGACGTGACCGCGGCGTCTTGTGATCTGTCGATTCTATGACCGGTGGCGGTGCCTCAAGTCCCTCCATGAGGGTTTCGCTAGCGTGTGTCAGCGAAGTGCCGGTTTGGCCGGGCAAAGCTGGGGAGCGAACAGCTACTCCCGAGGTGGGTGTTGCTTCCACCTCCATCTCATCAGCCTGAGCTTCGGCGAGGATACCAGCTTGCCACCTCGTACGACTCGTCGACGTCGTCGAGATCGTCGCGATCGTCGTAGTTGAGGTCTATGGTATCAATGTCGTCGTATGACAACAAGGCCATCCTCGACTCGATCGAGGAGAGAAGACCGCAGTCGGGCCCCACGGTAGGCGCCAGCTGTTGGCGATCGGGAGGCGAACCTCCGCGGGCCGATGAGCAAGGAAAAGGTGGGTGCGAGGCCCGAGGGCGGCCCTGCCCCCTGGACCGAAACCCGGCTGCCTGGCCGGACGTCGCCGAGGGAAAGGACTTGGTCCCGACGTGGTCGAACGTGTCAAGACCGGAGGGTGTGATGACACGAGTGTTTTATCTGGTTCGAGCCTCCTTTGCCGGATAATGACCCTACGCCCGATCTTCGTTTAATGCCAAGGTTAAACGAGTACAAAGGGGGTGAGGCCGGGCTTTGGGAAGCCCGGGCTCGAGTACAATAAGTACTCAAGGCACTGTGTGTGTGTTCCTACCGTTACCTGTATGCGGAGAACTACTGCCGGGAACTAGAGTTCCTACGTGAGTGCAAGTGCTCTTGTTCAGTGGCTACCTTCCGAGTGAGTGTTGTGCGGGGGAAGAAGAGGGTGTTCCTTGTTGTGGCATGTACGCTCCTTTTATAGGCGGCGCCCGGCCACTGTAGCTTGCGTTGGTCCGTTGAATAGTCGTTCCCTTTTGGTCTTGCCATGCCAGGGCGCACAAAATCCACCGGATAATCGAGTATATCTCCCGATCGCCGCGTCGGACCGCTACCGGTCAACACGTGTCTTCGCCCATGCGGGCGGTTGACGGGACCTGCCGCCAACCCGCCAAGAGTTTTCGCCAGCGCTCCTCGATGCAGTCTTGCGCGATTTAATTCTTGATGACCTTAGGGACCCGAAGCATATCCTGTCCGCGGCGCGGCACAATTTGCCTCGGGTCCTGAGCCCTGAGCTTCGGAAGCCCGGGAGGAGTGAGAGGCTCGATCTTTCAAGATGGGGAAGCTCGGGCGCGAGCTTGCCAAGCTCGAGCGCGAGCTTGCCAAGCCCGGGCTTACTTCCTGTGGGGCCAAGGGCAAGTCAGTGGGCCGTATTTCCATGGGCCACGTACTTTTCCCAACAATATGGTAGGCTCTTTTCAGCAGTACTGTAAACAGCCTAAAAAGACGCTAAACAACCTCTTTAAATACTAAATGATTACTATCCTTTTGCTTAATAGCCCATTCGGTTTTCACCGATGCAATGTGCATTGAGGTTTAGCCTAAACTAAATTTGCAGGTGGAAGGAGCAAGTGTGACATGAATTGTTGCACGAAAGGCTGTCTATATCATATCCTCTTGCTAGGAGCAATGTAAGAAGCTCAAAAAAAATGGCTGGATAACGGCCATTCTTTTGACCAATAGTTCGTTGAACTTTTAGCTATACATTGTGCATTTAGAGTTAGCTTAATTTAAATTCTTAAATGGAAGAAGGAACTTGGGCATGAATTAAATTGATGTGATATTCATGATCAGTGAGTTCAATGGACTCTGCTGCCTTCTGGCTGTAAGAAAAGCCATGGTAAGCTATATATCTATAGCATAGATAATGAGGTCAAAATCTGAAATGTGGGCTATAAAGAACAAATGTGTCCAAAGAAATGATGGGAGCAAATATGTCTACTCCAAATTAAATTTGCAAGCAAAAATATGGGTTGACCCATGAGAAGGTTTACTCATTTTTCAGTTATATATTATGCATTCAGGCTTAGCCTCATTTAAATTCCTAGATGCAAGAAGGGACTGGGGCATGAATTGTAAATGGAAACTGACTTGTAAACACACACTACCAGTATAATTATTAGTACTTCATTAATCGATTAGCATATGAGCAGCATGTATGCATAGTACTTCTCTGCATGCTATTTTCTCCTTTATTGCCTTGAGCAAACCATCCGCCTTTTGAAAATACAAAATCAAGTCAAGATGAGCATAGGCCCCATATATAGCAGTGAACTACTAATTAACTGTTTTGAAAAGCTTATTGCATGAGCAAGTATGATACGTATAGTACATACCTATTGGCATCAGCCAACGGCAAGGAAAATAATCAAGGAGAAGGCATCGGGTGGTAATGCAATAGCTAGTTAGTTCAAAATACTCGCATATCAAGATTGTTCTAGGCCGTTGCATGCTTGAGATTAGGCACATAATAGATGCATACATCCATACTAATAACTATGATCTACAGATAACTGCAACGATGAACATACTGGCCGGCGCTGGATCCTGGCCATCCTCGGTCTTCACGGCCATAGCCGGCAGCACGGCGAAGGGGACAACAGCACGGGAATTAGGCCGCCGACCCGAGGGAGGTGAAAAGGGGGAAAGAGGGGATGGCAGCGCATACCATCGGCGGGGAGGGTGTCGCGGTCGGATCCATCATGGCACGTCGTCGTACTGCCCGCTGCCATAGCCGGATCGAACTGTCGGGACCCGGCCATAAAAGACCGAACCCTTCCTGTGCATCCTGTACTAGTCCCAAGAATCATCGCTAGTACACACAGTTGCCAACAGAGTGATACATTACCATAATTATACAAGGTACATGGTCGGGGAACTCGTCCCCATTATTTTACATACAAGTCAAGACGCAGTCGAACCACGAGTACACAATGGAGAACATAGGCTAAACCCATAATCTGACTATTCTTCGATCTGAGAATCCTCTGAGCATCTTGGTGAGGAACGGACCCTAAGCTTCACTCCTCCGAAGACTCCTCGTAGTCTGACTCGTCGTAGTCCCCATCATCCGTCTCGGAGTTGAATCCCGTCTCTTCACCTTTCGAAATTTTAAAAGAGGGGAAGAAAACAGGGATGAGTACTAATACTCAGCAGGGGAAAGGATGTGAAATGATATGATAGCTCAGTACAAGGTGGCTTTGGTATTTTGCAGAAAAGCCTTGAACAATTTTTCCTAATGAGTTTAAAATGCGGTTTTAATAACACCATTTTTCAGGGGGCTCCAATCTTGTCTATCTCAGTCATTCGGCCAGACGGAACTGTTCCGATCGACCCCTGGCGAACTATGCTCCTGGCTCGGTCATTCGCCAATGGGACTTATTCTAGCCATCCGTCGTCAGACTAGGTTCGAACCATATTCATCTCACGTTGGTCCCAATAGTGAAATCTGGAATGGCGGTCCTTTGCCAAATTATTTTAAAAGAAACCCCAATTTTATAAAAGAAGTGGCTACCATATGAACACTCGCTTCGCGCGCTCATGACCGTGAGCACATTTGTCATGACAGCTTTTAACTCGCGAGAGGGTACACTTTACCCTCGGGAGGCTTCTGCCGCGTTCACCACACGAGCCCCGGGTTCCCGCTCGATTGCTTCCCGCCAGGGGGTCGCAACAGAGCCAGAGGACCGGGAAACAGGCCTGTCCCATACCAGGACCCGAGGTTGTACTAAAAGGCTAGGCTCCTAGGTTCATAGGATGAACAGTCCTTAGACTAGGAGGGAACAGTTTTTAAGCCCCGATTTACAAAATCCGCGGTGTTAGAAAACACCAACACGGTGCATGCAAGCACCCACTAGCTGAAAGTTCCTCCTAGTCGGAATATTTGAGGGGGAGAGGAATAAGCATACCCATACCCGGCATCGTGTCCCTCCGATGCCTATTTTCCAAACAAGTTCATAAAGACATTTCCAGTAAACATGAACTATAACATGATTTTTTTTGCGGGCATTTTATTTTAAACAACCTAAGTCCAATGGAAAGTAGATAACAATTAATCTAGCTACACCTAGTTTTATAATAATTGGTTGTTATAGCAATACTGTTAAGTAGGTCTAGCTAGCCACTATTCAACTAGTTTTAATATTTTAAAACTAGCATGCATATTTATAAATTCCTAATAAAATATTTTAATGAAAACCGGCTATTGACAATATGCGTCAAAGGACCTGCCTTGAGTTTCGGGAACCTGGTAGCGGTACTCCTCGGTGGTGGTGCCCTCCGCGGTGCGTCCTCCTTCTGACAGAAACGACCGTACACGCGCGAATATGCCAAACAAACTAAGCATAGTACAATCAGGCGACCAGTACAAATAATAATGACATTATTATTATTTTAAAAATGGTTCTGCTATATATATTATTATTATTATTATTGAAAGACCAGGCTAGGCGGCTAGAAGGGGGGTTGAATAGACGCCAAATGGGAATCGACGTTTTCTTCAACAACGCACCCCAAACAACTCAAACATGCAGCGGAAAAACATTCTGGACAGTAGCACATACCCCTAGTAAAAAACTCACGAATAAAAATCCGTGGATCATATGGTCTTGGGGATTTTTTCTGTGGTGCTACTGGTTGTTAAGAACTCAACAAAAAAAGAATTAGATCTAAAGCTACTTTAGATAAAGAGAAACAATTCAAACAAGCTAGACTACTTTCTGGAAAGTAAAAACAGATTCCAAAACAAAAGCACTGTAATCGAGAGGTGTTTTCTCCCATTCTGAGATCCCAATGTTTTTATAGATTTTTCTCAATAGAGATATATGAGTTACAGATCACGTCTCCAAATTTCACCTCAAGATCAAATACAGAAAAAATCAACCGAAAAGAACAAGAGGTTCTGCCAAAAACTTCGACCAGAAAAATTGGGGCTCGGTATTCACCTCATGGCTCCCAGGTGGTGCGTCAAATGGACTTCAGGTTTTTATCACAGTTAGATATATAAGTCCCGCACCGTTTTCCGCAAGAATCACGCAAAAAGGATTTTTCTATATTTTTCTAAAAATCAAACAATAACTGCTGTGCGAAAGAAACTTTCTGGAGAGCACTGCAACTAGAAGATGAACTTGATTTCTATCCTTTCCTAGATTGCAAGAAGATTATCAAATCATATTTGCAATCTCAAGGCATCATGGATCAGTAGCAAATAGAAGAAGATGAGGGAAATAAACTAGTTGCAAACAAGAACACAAAAGAAACAAGATCAAACACAAGAACTAGACAAGAACTTGGATGAACATGGCTGATTTCTATTGCATCGGTTTGAGGGTAATACAAAGCCACACCAAGGTGGGCAAAGCACTTCAGAAGTGCACTCTAAACACACCCAAACCTCAGCCCACTCCCTCTCACAAATCTGAATGGGAGGCACCCCCTCCCCTCCTTTTATAGCCCAAAGGTGGAGTAGCTCTCAAGCCAACTACTCCCCACCTTTGGATGTCACATGGATGGCTGAAATTTGTTCAGTCTTTACAGCATATAATCCTTGGAATATACTCCACAAATCCTTAGAATATGCCACACACATTCCCGATACATGCCCCACATGGGCCCACACACCGGACGCAGCCGGTTCTGACCTAGCCGCTAAGTTTCTATCGCACTCGACCGCCTGCCGAGCCTCGGATCCTCACGCCGGCTAAGTCCGTCATCTTCATCATCTTTGTGGTCCTCAAGTCCGAGTCCAACCGTCCCACGCAACCTCCTTGTCGTTCTGGACCCACGAACAGCCAGTTCGCGTTCCGACACGTCGCTGACCACGGTCCACCAAGACCTGTACAACAAAGATTAGCCAAAAACACCATACTTACCTTTCTCACTTGCAAGGTTAGTCCATAATCAATCACATCCAAGACATGCACAAGTTTTCCGGACAACCCATCGAAAAACCGTGCACAAACGGTGCAACCCGCGCCAAGACCCGAAAACCCTGGGAAAACCCGGCGAAACCTCGATCGCCTCAAAAACCTTTGCGTTACACTCAAAACACTTGTCAATATACTCATCATCAACATGGGGCCACCTCCACATGGTTTCACAATCTCCCCCTTGATGAGTATATTGACAAACACTGGAAAAAGGTTTTGAAAGGCGAAAAAAAATGTCGGACTAACAAAGCAAAGTGATTGCCACAGATCATACTTGGACCAAGGAAAGAGCAATTGGTCAACATGTCCAAGTATAACAAAATTTGTTGAATATCCCAATTTTGAAATTTCTCCCCCCTTTTTTTTAAAAAAATGTTGCCCTTTCTCCCTCTTTTTGAACATGGAACAAATTATGCCCCTTTTCCAGAAATTTCTCCCCCTTTGGCAATATAGGCATCAAGAAAATCAAAGAAGAAAGAGCATGTAGGCAAATGCAAATGCACCCTAGGGAGCTTTGTAGAATATGCGAATGAACATGAAGTATAGATCACTTACATCAAACTAAACAAGTTAAACCAAAAGCTTACAAGTTCATACAAAATTGCTCACATTTTATCCAAGCTATCTAGCAAAACAAGAATGCCAATTTTGTCATGATGAAACTAGAGCATTACAAGGCCAATCTCAAAACTAAATACTAATGCTAATGCAAAGATCAAAGGAGCATCAAATGAGCAACTCAAGCAACAAATGAGAAAGTTAGATTTTATGCAAAGACCTTTTGCTCGATTACTTCCTAACTTTTTTTTTGTTTTCCTTTAGCAAACTCAGATTTTGGAGAGAGATCCCTAGCAAAGCACATCCCCGACTAGGAGCCATCGACAAAGGCTTCCTAGGTCCCTCTCCTACTCATGTTTGTTTGCATTTTTTTTTTAACATTTCATCATTTTTTTTAATGTACATGAGCAAGATCACATAATCAAAAGCTTACTCAAGTTGCAAGAAGTGCTCAAATGATGAACAAAAGATAATTAACCCTAGCATGAGCATTTAGTAGAAAGATTAGCAAATAAAAGCCACAAGTCTCATCAAGTTTTCATTAAAGCATGAAAATCATTTAATTTTCAGCTAGCCTAGCAAGTGTAAATGTTGGCAAAATAAGCATGAACAAGCTAGCAAAGGTCATCACTAAGTTAGCAAGATATAAACTCTCACTTAAATTCAAAAGCATAGTAGACAAAGCTCGGAAATGAAAATAAGTCTAAATGCCATGAAAAATGCAATAAAATCTCCAAACTCCCCTCAAACCAAGAATCATTCCACCAAATGAAAACAGAATAGATAAGGAGTGGAGAAACTCTCAGTATAGTCCAAGAGAAAAGATGAGAGACAGATAACTCTAAGGCTCAGAAACACACTCATCTACCCCAAGCCACAGACTAGGGAAGCAAGCCTACGACTCGACTACTAGAGAGTCTAGACACAAACCCTGTCTACCCAGGGAGCCCAACACTTGCTAGACCCAAAAGCCTGTGTGAAACTCAACTAGCTAGAGCAGAGGACATTGCTAATCACGCATGATAGCAACCTATGGGGTAAGAAGCAGTGGCTAAAGAAGTGAAACTGACTCTCTAATCATGCCCAAGACTAAGCCCAGAATGCAAATATGCAAATGCAGAAATTTAAAAGCATATATACATATAGACATATAATACAAAGACTAGCTCCCCCTCAACTAATGCCTAAAGGGCTCACTACCCCAAGCTCTCCCCTGAGAGCCACAAACCTAGAGCTGTCCAAGGGCTTGGTGAAAATATCAGCAAGCTGGTGGTCACTCTCCACGAACTAAAGCACTATATCTCCCTTTTCTACATGGTCTCTAAGGAAGTGGTACCTGAGATCTATGTGCTTTGTCCTAGAGTGTTGCACTGGGTTTTTGGCAATGTTTATGGCGGAAGTGTTGTCACAGAAAAATGGAACACTCTCTAAGGTCAACCCAAAATCCCTCAAGGTAGAACACATTCAAAGTACTTGACTACAGCAACTAGCCGCAGCAACGTACTCGGCCTCAGCAGTGGACTGTGCAACACCTGACTGCTTCCTAAAGGACCAAGAGACAAGGGAAGTGCCAAGAAATTGGCAAGTGCCAGAAGTGCTTTTCCTATCTATCCTCTGACCAAAGAAAGTCGCATCTGAAAAGGCTCTAAGGGACAGACAAGAAGAGGAAGTGTACCAAATCCCAAAGTCCAGGGTAGCTCTAAGGTAGTAGAAGATACGCTTCACCGCCTTAAGGTGAGAAACGCGAGGAGAGGCCTGAAAGCGAGCACAAAGACACACTGCAAAGTGTATGTCCGGCCTGGAAGAGGTAAGGTACAAGAGAAAGCCTATCATGCTTCTATACTCCTTCTGGTCAACCGGTTCACCATTTTCATCAGGCTTAAGAGCTGTGGTGGTTGCCATAGGAGTCAGAACAGGTTTGCCCTCAGACATAGCAGACCGCTTGAGAAGATCTCTAGTGTACTTGCTCTGGTGGAGAAAGATCCCCTCAGGGGTATGCTTGATCTGGAAGCCAAGAAAGAAAGCCAACTCCCCCATCATGCTCATCTCAAACTCTGAACTCATCACACTGGAGAAATCAGAGACAAGCTGATGGGAAGAGCCTCCAAAGATTATGTCATCGACATAGATTTGCACAAGGAGAAAATCTGAGCCAACTCTCTTGGTGAAAAGGGTCTTATCTACACTACCCATGGTAAAACCATTCCCAAGCAAATAGGACTTCAGCCACTCATACCAAGCTCTAGGAGCTTGCTTCAGTCCATACAAAGCTTTTGACAATTTGAACACATGATCGAAACTTCGAATTTTCAAATCCAGAGGTCGTTTGACATAGACCTCCTCTTCAATAAATCCATTCAAGAAAGCACTTTTGACATTCATTTGAAAAAGCTTGAAACCCTTGGATGGAGCAAAAGCAAGAAGAATCCTGATCGCCTCAAGTCTGGCAATAGGAGCAAAAGTTTTCTCAAAGTCAAACTTCTCGACTTGAGAGAAACCCTGTGCTACCAATCTGGCTTTATTTCTCACTACTACCCCATCCTCACTACACTTATTCTTGAAGACCCACTTAGTGCCTATAATATTGTGTCCTGGGGTCTCTCTACCAGTTCCCAAACCTTTTTTCTCTCAAAATTTTCTAACTCCTCATGCATGGCATTAACCCAAGACTCATTGGAAAGAGCATGGGTAATGTCTGTGACCTCAAAGGAGGCAACAAAGGCGGTGAGAGATGTAAGTGGGGCAGATCCAGACTTTGAGCGAGTGACTCGCTCTCCTAGGTCACCTATGATCGACTAGGTGGGTGCATTCTCTGAATGTGCCTAGGTGCACCTAGTGAAGAAGTGGCCTCTACCTCAGAATGAAAAGGTAGGAACAGAGCCACCGTAAATGAAGACTCTGAGTAAGCCCTAAGCGGCAGAAGAATCGGTGAGAGCTGGGAAGAGGCAGAGGTAAGGGTACATCCCGAGGAAGAGTGGAAGCAGGAGACTCCTCTGGATGAACCACTGAAGTCGAGCTCAAGAGTCTGTCATCTCCTCCAAATGACTCATCAACAAAGATAGTCTCGAGTTAAGTTCAAAGACTGAAATATCGGCCTAGCTCTGGACTAGCCTCATCAAAAGTCACCTCACAAGTCTCTATCAATCTCCTACCCTCTAAACTCCAAACCTGTAATTTTCGCGAAGTGGAATACCCAAGAAGAATGCCATCCGAGGAGCGAGATTCAAACTTGTCCAAGTTTCCAGATTTCAAGATAAAGCATTTGCAATCAAACACTCTAAAATGAGAAACACTTGGTTTCTGCCATATCTCAACTCAAAAGAGGTGTGATGCAACTTGGACCTCAAAACACCCTATTTGCCACATGGCAAGCAAGAGAAATTGCCTCGGCCGTAAATGCCTAGGAGTACAATATTCATCAAGCATAGTCCTAGCCATCTCAACAAGGGTCTGTTCTTCCTCTCCACAACGCCATTTTGCCGAGCGACGTGCGGAGAAGAGAAGCGGTGCTCAACACTGTCATCTCACGTAAATCCACAACCGAGAATTTTTGAATTCAGTGCCATTATCGGTCAAGGATAGCTCTAAGGGCACCGAAACTCAACAGAAAGCTTGCGTTGAAGACTTGAAAATTACCAAAAGTTTCTTCCTTGGTAACCATGAAGAAAACCCAAGAGTACCTCGAGAAGTCATCAACCACAACTAGCACGCACCATTTGCCACCCACAGATTGCACTCGGCGGGACCAACAAGTGTCCATGTGCAAGAGCTGTCTGGTGCATCTGTCATCACAAGGGTGACAGTGGGTGAACAAAGAAGAACCATCTTCCCATGTCGACAAGGAGCACAAACCAAATCATTGACCATTTTGAGTTTGGGCAAACCACTTAATAAGGTCACAGACTACTAACTCTAGTCAAGTGATCAAAACCAATGTGACCAAGTCTCCTATGTCAAAAGGAGAGATCACGGATTCGAAGCAATTAAACAATGTGGAGAGCCAATCGAAGAAGCATTAAAATCAGCACGAAAGACTCTCCCAACACGAGAAATCCCGAAACAAACTCTCCGGAAGAACCAAGAATCAGTGAACAATTATTTTTGAAACGCCTCAAAGCCATCATCGGTAAGTCGAGACACGAAAGCAAATTGTATCTCACCATCGACTAAGGCAACATCCTTAAGCACAAAGTCGTCACTAACTTTGAATTGACCATTTGGCCAAGACCCTACGAAGAAGCATCCCCAAAGGTGATGGATTCACCATTTGGGACACGGACAAGGAAAGAGAACCAACGAGAATCTCCGATCATGTGTCGGCAACACCCGGAGTCAATAATCCAAACCTCTCCCTTCCGCGCCCGACGACTCGCTCAACGAAACAAAGAGGTGAGTGACTCAAGATTGGGACAAATCAAGGCAGTTAGGAACCCACATCTTGAGTCACACCACAAACAAAGAAACTCCCCGAGCTAGCACCCGACGCTCTCAACTCTCACAAACCACGAAGGAACCCCTACAGACGTCTAGGCATCACATTTGGGTTGGGCCGCCATGGTGCAAAGGGCGGTCCTCCCCAAGTGTGCCGCTCAGGTCTCCTACCACCCAAAGTAGGATCAAAACCACGTCATGGGTGTTTACCTCCACGAGGCAAAGAAGGCACACCCTGAGGACGACGGGAATCAAAACAACGGAAAGCACTAGGTCCAAAGAACAGACCAACAACACTGCACCTAGACACAGCTCTACGCGAACTACAGAGCCAATTGCCTAGGCTGCTCGTCTAGGAGCTATGGGTGTCTTAGGAACTCTCAAAGTCCGAGTATGACTCTGAAAACCCCTAAGAGCGTAGCACGCCACGCCTAGCGACTCTAGCTCTCTGAAGCAAAACTCAACCAAGTGTCCATCCTTCGATAGAAGGTGCATGTAAACTTCGCTCTACCAGAGCGAAGTCACAGGAGAAACACCCTTCGAAAGCGTAAGTCTCTTGGACAAAGCCGCCAGATCGAAACACAGTCCTCTCGGGGACTCTGAAGAAACCTCAAACATCCGCCATCCTTATCGCCAGTGATAATCTTGGTAGGGTGGCGCTTGATGTGCTCAAGCCACCAAAACCTAGACCTCTACCCTTGAAAATTTTTGACTTATCCAAGATCGATTGAGCTTCTTCTTCCCACCAACAAACTTCTCAAGAGTGCTCACAAGGTACTCACACTCTTGATGAAGCCGAGGCACAAGTCACAATCAACAGGAGGTAAGACACTAGAAGAATCTTGATCATCTATCTTGTCCTTACCCAAAGCCCTGCGACATCTCTCACTCAACATATCCACCTTTTTCTAAGAGCAACATAGGAAAGACACTCAAGATTCTTGACTTGAGCTAGTGACCTCAAACCTCTTGCTAAGATCCTCATAGACTCTACCCATTTCTTCCTCCAATTCATCACAACAAGCACAGTAGAATTAGCAAGCAAGGTGTTATTCAACTCAGCAATTTTATTTTTCATGTTTAAAATTTTCAATTTAAAAGTGAGACATCCTCACAGAAGAAGCCGAGTGAAAACTACAGATCCTCATCTCGAATCGACAAGGTCCTTAGGTGCTCCAAGATCTCTATAGCTCTCATCCGAGCTAACTGGATCCTTAGGTGTGTCATGTGAAAGGTGTGCAAGCAGATCAGACAAGCAAATGACAGGCTGAGAGGATCAATCATACTAGCTGTCATAAGGCTAGGAGCGTATAGCAACAATAAGAGCATCTCTAGCTTTGATCTAGTTCAAGCATCACACTAGCATGTCTCCCTAAGTGACTCAAGCTCAAGAAACACACTATCATGCAAAGTCCTTAGTTCATTCAATTCTTGCACAAGCTTATCACATTCTTTCCAACCATCGAATCTACAGCCGAGGAGGCACAAAACATTTGGAATTTTCTAACCTCTGGGTCAAACAAGCTACTTCCTCCTCCAGTTCCTACATCTTGCTCTAGACTTGGCATGGAATCTACCTAGCTTTAAAAAGCATCATTGAGTTCTTCATAGGTTGGTACCTCATTGTCGAGTCGGTGTAGAGGTCGAGTCGCCGCACCATCTTCGTCGGCCATGAAGCACATGCCGGCGAGCCGCCGTCGTCGTCGTCGTTATTAGGCTTCGGTCGTCACCTCCATCATCGCTCCAAGTCTCCTCTCGAGTCCGAGATGTTGGCCTCATCCAAGGCGACCAACACCTTCGGAAGAGTCTCCGTCCCTTGGAGAACTTGGGCTTCTTGTCACCTCCAGCACCGGCTTCTTGTTGCGGTTCTTGTTGATATAGTGGTTCTTATCCTGTGTGTAGTCGTTTTACTTTTCTCTAGCTCGGGACAGTTGGTCTGAATGTGGTTAGGGCCACCACACTCAAGCACTTGATCGTCCCTCTTCTCCTCTCACTCACTCTCTTGTAGGCTTGGCTAAATTTTCTAGCAAGTAGGGCTAATCGATCCTCGTGCACTCCATCTAACCTCTCATCGGGCATCTCACACAAAGCGTAAAGAGAGAAACCAAGTGCAAACTCCAATGAACTCGAGGAACACCGCAAAGAAGGATCGGTGACCAAAGTCAGAGAAACTAGATGGGCTCACAGAAGAGATGCTCAAGCTCAGACGCCTTGAGATTCGAATATAGCCCATCCAAGGTCAAGGTGGTAAGATCCGCAGCCTGCCGGATCGTGGTCACCTTCACACCCCAAATCTTCAAATCCAGAGCGGACAAGAAATGACGAGCATTCTCAGAGTCAGTGTAGGTGGTGCCGATTGACCTAAGGTTGCTGCGAATCTTGGTGAACCGACTAAAACAGGCCCAAAGGATTCACTGACCTTTTGCACAAAGCGATTGTATTCCTCTTGTCTTGGTCTTGCCTCACGGTCTTGATCTGAACTGCCCTCATGGTAGGCAACAAGGGTAGTCCAAATCTCGTGAGTCGTCTTGATATGAGCAACTCGCTCATATTCATTTCTACTCATTTCTGAATGATCATGTTGCGGGCTTTAGCATTCAACTCTACATCTGCTCGATTTTGGAGGGTGATTTCCTCATCATTTGGCAACACATAGGATTTTTGACTTTCACCAAACACTCGATCCTGTGCCATGATATAGGATTCCATCCTCGCCTTCCAAAAAGGAAAATCCAAACCCGAAAAACACAAGAAGCTTAGTAGAGTACTTGTCATCCGCCATGGCTCAAAAGCGAAACAAGGAAAGGCTCAAAGATCGGTGAAGATCAAAAGAGCGCAACCTTGCTCGATACCAGTTGAAAGACCAAGCTAGGCGGCTAGAAGGGGGTTGAATAGACGCCAAATGGAAATCGACGTTTTCTTCAACAACGCACCCCAAACAACTCAAACATGCAATGAAAAACATTCTGGACAGTAGCACATACCCCTAATAAAAACTCACGAATAAAAATCCGTGGATCATATGGTCTTGGGGATTTTTTCTGTGGTGCTACTGGTTGTTAAGAACTCAACAAAAAGAATTAGATCTAAAGCTACTTTAGATAAAGAGAAACAATTCAAACAAGCTAGACTACTTTCTAGAAAGTAAAAGCAGATTCCAAAACAAAAGCACTGTAATCAAGAGGTGTTTTCTCCCATTCTGAGATCCCAATGTTTTTATAGATTTTTCTCAGTAGAGATATATGAGTTACAGATCACGTATCCAAATTTCACCTCAAGATCAAATACATAAAAAGCAACCGAAAAGAACAAGAGGTTTTGCCAAAAACTTCGACCAGAAAAATTGGGGCTCGGTATTCACCTCATGGCTCCCAGATGGTGCGTCAAATGGACTTCAGGTTTTTATCATAGTTAGATATATAAGTCCCGCACCGTTTCTCACAAGAATCACGCAAAAAGGATTTTTCTATATTTTGCTAAAAATCAAACAATAACTGCTGTGCGAAGGAAACTTTCTGGACAGCACTGCAATTAGAAGATGAACTTGATCTCTATCCTTTCCTAGATTGCAAGAAGATTATCAAATCATATTTGCAATCTCAAGGCATCATGGATCAGTAGCAAATAGAAGAAGATGAGGGAAATAAACTAGTTGCAAACAACAACACAAAAGAAACAAGATCAAACACAAGAACTAGAGAAGAACTTGGATGAACATGGCTGATTTCTATTGCATCGGTTTGAGGGTAATACAAAGCCACACCAAGATGGGCAAAGAACTTCAGAAGTACACTCTAAACACACCCAAACCTCAGCCCACTCCCTCTCACAAATCTGAATGGGAGGCACCCCCTCCCCTCCTTTTATAGCCCAAAGGTGGAGTAGCTCTCAAGCCAACTACTCCCCACCTTTGGATGTCACATGGATGGCTGAGATTCGTTCACTCTTTACAGTATATAACCCTTGGAATATACTCCACAAATCCTTGGAATATGCCACGCACATTTCGATACATGCCCCACATGGGCCCACACACCTGACGCAATGGGTCCGACCTAGCCGCTAAGTTTCCATCGACTCGACCGCCGCCGAGCCTCGGATCCTCACGCCGGCTAAGTCCGTTATCTTCATCATCTTTGTGGTCCTCAAGTCCGAGTCCAACCGCCCCACGCAACCTCCTTGTCGTTTCGGACCCACGAACCGCCGATTCAAGGCCCCGACATCGTCGTGACCACTGCCTACCAAGACTGTACCACAAAGATTAGCTAAAAACACCATACTTACCTTTCTCACCTGCAAGGTTAGTCCATAATCAATCACATCCAAGACATGCACAAGTTTTCCGGACAACCCATCGAAAAACCGTGCACAAACGGTGCAACCCGCGCCAAGACCCGAAAACCCTAGGAAAACCTGGCGAAGCCTCGATCGCCTCAAAAACCTTTGCGTTACGCTCAAAACACTTGTCAATATACTCATCATCAACATGGGGCCACCTCCACACGGTTTCACAATTATTATTTTTCTTTTAAAAGAAAACCCCGATGCGAAGATGAACTGACAGACTAGCCCTAAAACTACAAGCTGACCGAATCTTTAATAAATAACACGGGTTTAAATTAAGCGGGGATAGCTCGGCTAAAAGGATGTGAGCTACCCGAAAAGGTCAAGGTGCTCACCGGGGTTCGGGGTTTCGCCTGACCCGAATGGGTCGAGCACCGAAGACCGACGCAACGCAATAGGCGAGGCGGTCCAGCGTCCTGCGTCCAAACCCAGAATATGAGAGGAGAAGCGGGCGCGGTGGCACGAAAAGAACTGACGGTACCGACCGAAGCCGGTGGCGACGAGAAGGCGCGGCCAAACGGGGCGGCGAAAAATAGAACCGCGGTGGTTCTAATATAACGCACGACGGCGAGTGTCGATCGGATAGGTCGGGGCATGGAAGCGAAGCTTGCGTGCGGCGGCAATGCAAAGTAGCCACTGTTTTTCAGCTTGTGTGCAGCAGACTCATGCATCTGAGAATCGTGCATCAACATACAAGCATGCAGAGGAGAGTGCAAAATGCCGCACACGCAGAGCGAAGAAATGTCAAGAACACGCAAGTGCAAAGAACAGAATTCAAGAGCATGCAAGAGCAAAGAAGATGCAAAAGCAAAGATATGCTTGCGTGTAGCGTGTCTGCAGAAGAATGGTGTCTGCAGCAGAAGAAGAAGAAAGGGAGAAAAAATCAGATGCATGCATGCAAGATGCACTACAAGAGAGAGAGAGAGAGAGAGAGAGAGAGAGAGAGAGAGAAATTAGGTGCATGCAGGATGCACTACGGGAGAGAGAGAGAGGAAGAGATGCATGCATGCATCTAGTATGGGGAGAGAGATTAGAGAATTTTAGAGATTTAACGTTCAACCGGAGTTCATCAACTCGCGCGAAAAATAAATACTAGAATCTACTAGAACTATTAATTTGAAATTGGCTCCAAATTATTTTTACAAAATTTTAGAACATACTTAACATGCCAAATTACATTATTGAAAATTTGGGATGTTACATGAACCATCCCGGGGTCATCGTAGTGGTGGACGACATGAAGAAGGGTGGCTCTCTTCCCGTGCACAAAAAGCTTATGGTCCAGGACGGCGGTGAGGCGGCGGCGCTGGTCGAAGGTCGATCCGGAGTGGCGATGGGAGGGTGGGGGGAGATGGCGGAGGTGAGGTGGAGGCCGGATCCACACCTTGCAGCCACGATCCGCATTGACACAATCCGATCCAATGCGACGGCTACTGTAGAGGATGAATCCGGTGGTTGGAAGGGAGAGGGGAGCAGGGAGCAGGCGGTGATGAGGGAGGAACGGGATGAGGCGGCGCCGTAGCTTGAAGAGAGAGGCAAGCGTGGTTGCGGTGAGGGAAGAGGGGCACTGGCAAGGATGCTGCAGCGGCAACGGCAGCCTGAGAGAGAGCCGAATCCTAGACGGCGAGGAGGGCGGAGGAAAGGAAAGGAGCGAGCGGGCGGAGGACGACGTAGACACATCGGTTGGCCGCCTTTGATAGTAGCTTTAGGAGATAAATAATGTGGCCGTCTTAAAAACTAAATGCTATGGTTTCTCAAAACCGTTTCTCAAAAACTTGAAAGACACTTCTTAAATCTCTCAAGATTAAGCAGAACCAAACATTCGACTTTTTGAAGCGGTTTCTCGAAGCTCCTAAAGTTTAAGCAGATCAAACATTTCCATCTTCTTGAAGCTGCTTAAGTTCGAATTATAACCCACAACTGAAAAGAACGAGAGAGGCCTTCAGGATTTCATGGCTGCTGATTCTTTCGGATTCTGACGAGTTGTTCAGGTCAGTAGTGCTCCGTTAGAAATAACTGATCCCTCTAGGGATCGGAAGATGGCTATGGTGCAAATTGTGTTGATTGCTGGGTGTAATATCCTACTTGGGCCTTGGGAGGCCAGCCTAAGAGGCCCAACCAGCCCATTACCATCCCTAGAAGTTTCCAGAGAAGGGGAGCAGCAAATCCCCACTTCCCTGCTCGTTTTTCCCTTGCCCTTTGCTTCTGCGTGCTCTGCCTTTGCTCCCCCTCTGCCCCATGCGTCGCTGCCCCTGCTGCTAGCTTGCTGCCGCTGCTCCTCCTTGCCTTAGCTGGGCGTTGCCTGCTGCCAGTGTTGCTGCCCTGCCTGCCCCTTCCCTCTACTTGCTGCTATTGTGTGCTGCAGCCGCTGCTGCTGGCTGCTAGTGCTGGTCTGCACTAGGAGGGGAGGAGAGGGAAGTAGGGAGACAGAAGAAGAGGCTGCAGGAGAAAAAGATCAGGAGGAAAAGGAAGAGGAAAGGAAAAGCTAGGGTTTCACCAAGCTTTGGGGTATTGAAATTAAGTTATTTGTCATGTAATTTGTCTATCTAAGTGGTGTTTAAATATAATTTGGGAACCCTAGGAATGGAATTTTAAGACTTGGAGGTTGAATTGCATGTGCAACAGGTTGTGACGTGAAATTAGGATGATTAGGTCAAAAATTAGAACTCGGTCACGTTATAAAAAAGATGGGTTATGTTTCTAGCTTTCTAACGAGTCCTAGAACGCATAATTTGGTCAAACGGTTTAGGAGTTATAGCCATTTTACTCTGCTATCCAGATTTAAGGATTACCGGGTTTTGAGAGTTACTAGGTTAGATGATGGGAAAGGATAGCTTTAACCGTTAGAAGAGCAAGCGTGACATAGTCTATGAATTGTCTTGATGTTTGGTAGATTGATTGTAATTGTGTATGCCTCTTTTAGGAGGAGCTGCTTCAGGATCAGGGTCTTCTGCACACCACACCGTCTTTCGTGGGTAATAAGGCAAGTGCATAATTATCAGTGTAATGTAACCAATTATGTTTATTAATTGTTGTTATCTAAATGTGATGCTTAATATACTGCCGATGGAGTTCGATAAGAGCAATGTGGCATGTGTAAGACTGGTAAGTGAAATCTGGTCATTTGCATTCATGTGCGTAAGAGGCTCGGTCAATAACATAGTCGTATAACCGATCTAAAGTGTCACGAACACTGTCGATGAGGGCGTTATATAGCTCAGCCCGGCACTCTGAGAAGTCCCACTGGAGGTGGGGGCTCCACGGGAGTGGAGGTTGGACCCTGTATGCAAAAGGACAGGGCGAGGTGTGGCATCGACGGTGCACACCTAGCTATACCGGTATGAGCTCAGAGAATGGACGTATATTGCATTGCATCAACTTAGCCTATGACTAATGAATTATGGTTAAGAATGCTCGATGTTATGAATTTATTATGGTTTAAAAGCTTCGGTGTGTTATCCTATTTAAATTATATACTTGCTGAGTCGAGGACTCACCCTTCTTTTTTTTTTCTAGGTGACTCCATGACACAAAACAGGTTGGGAGTAGTTCCACATTTTTGCTCACTTCATTATCACCTACATATATTACTTCTTAAACTTAGTCAGTGACTTAGTATAGCTCTTTGTGATCATTGAACTTGGTGTATGGGCTCTCCATACTTGATGTCACTTCTTTTTGCGGTATGATATATCGGGTTGACAACCTCATGATCCTGGTTGGGCAAGGTAAATGGTTGGGACTTGCTATCCCTTAGTTGGATGGGTTGGTATAAATGGAATGTTGGAAGTCCATTGCTTGATACTATTTTATGATATACATATATGTTTGTTTTTGTCTGCTGAGTGAATGTCAAAATTTTGAATTTATAGAGAGTTAGTAGCATTCCAGGGTATGATAGAAGTTGGGGTGTTACACTGGGTGCCTGAAGAAGCCATCAGGTTGATAATCAGGCTTGCAAGTACTATTATATGATCCATCCTGTTGTCTGAATTCCGAAGCGTAGGGTGATGTCTATTTGGTATGTACAAGCTCTCAGTGACTAGCATTTTACAAGCTGATATATACATGGAGAAATTCAGGATACCTCGATACACCAGTCATTCACACACACAAAAAAGAGCCCTTTTTTTCTATTAAGGTATGGACGCATAAATGCAGTACAGCTGCAGATAAAGCTTCAGAAAATTCAAATAAGAGATGGAAACAAGGTTGAGCTCCTTTTAAATCAATGGCAACAAGATTAGGGGCAACAACCAGAGACGAGGAGATTCGTATAAACCACCAGATAGATGACGCTGAAAACCTACAATTCAATTAGCGCAGATCACATATACATAAGTAGATGCTTCAACTTTATTTCCAGTTATCTTCGGGCTAGTGTCACCTTTTATTTAATTTTTTTTTTTTGCACTTTGTTACTATGTTGAAATGCTGAAGCACAAAACTCTCACGAAAGTCACTAACAGAGCGAAATGAGGGATTGCTATGAGATACTGAAGTAGTAAATGCAGTACCAAAATTTTGCAAGTGTTATACCACCAAAGTTGTTGAGAAAAGCATGCTACTTACTGGTGTTAGCATATTCATGGGCTGAAACTAAAAGTTCAGACATACTACTAAAGCAAAATACGTAGTCCAAGGATGATCTAGAAGATTGATCCCATACAATAGCATAAACAATTCATGCCATTCACAACAGTCAAGATCACACTAAAATTATGATCAGTGAAAAAGAGTAGGAAGATTATCTGTTTAGCTCTCCCAGTAAAGCAATCTATATGTTTGAGAACTAATCTGAATTTGGAATACAAGACTCCGCACAGTAACCTTTTGTCCTCAATGGCCAAAAATTTAAATACAGCAAACAAATTAGAACAATCAAGATATCCTCACAACCATCTTGTTCTTCTTTCCGGCAGATAGCAACAGCACTTTACCATCAACTATATCACCTTCCTCGACCAGCTTACCCTCACTATCGATCCTCACGTTATTCAAGTATAGGCCACCTTGTTTAATAAGCCGCCTAACTGCTGACTTGCTAGCAAGCAAACCTGTAGACACAGCCAGATCAACCACGGGAGAGTTCAGTATTTGGTCATATGGTAACGAGCATGATGGCACGTCATCCGCTATCCCCTCAATTGTTTGTGAGTCCAACTGTGTCTGAGCCCCAGGCCGCAAGGCCTCAGTTGCCTTCAAGGCCTCCTCCAATCCCTCCTCGCCATGGACAAAACGTGTCACCTCTTCTGCAAGCCTCCTTTGAACCGTGTTTGGCACATAACCATGCTTCGTCATCGACTCTTCCAACTCCTGAATCTCGTCCAAGTTCACGAATGTTAGAATCTTCATAAACCTAATGACATCAACATCCGGCACTGAGAAGAAGTACTGGTAGAACTTATACGGGGAGAGCATCTTCGAGGAGAGCCAAATTGCCCCATCCTCAGTCTTGCCAAACTTTGTCCCATCACTCTTCAGCAAGAGCGGGAATGTCAGGCCATGTGCTCCCTCAACCTGGAGAATCTTCCGGATCAACTCGGTCCCTGCCGTGATGTTCCCCCACTGATCACTCCCACCAATCTGCACATTGACACCCATGTTCTTGAACATGTACAGGAAGTCATAGCCCTGGAGGAGCTGGTACGTGAACTCAGTGTAGCTCATGCCGTCCTCCGACGTGAGCCGCTTCTTGACGCTCTCCTTGGCTACCATAGTTCCAACACGCGCGAACCTGCCCACCTCCTTGAGGAAATCAAGCAGTGTGATGTCCTTCCACCAATCGTAGTTATCCAGAATCACAAAAGAACCCATCTTCTTCCCCACATTGCCCAAATTTTCTGACAAATCCACGCCCGAATTGGCCAGAGCTTGCTCATTTCGCTCCGAAGCTGTGATTTTACCGGATTGGAAATGATGGGATGGTTCAGGAACGCGGCCGAGGATCTGGGTGATGAGGGCCTTGATGGCGTCAGAATTGGCGGCGACGGCAGCGACGTCGAGCTCGGGGCGCTCGACGCTCTTGCCGGAGGGATCGCCTACGCGCGCGGTGGCGCCGCCGACGAGCGCGACGGCAGTGTGGCCGCAGCGGCGGAACCAGGAGAGCGCGACGAGGCCAAGGAGGTTACCGAGGTGGAGGCTCTCGGCCGTTGGGTCGAAGCCGCAGTACGCCTTGAGCAGCAGCTGCTGCCCGGGGGCGCCCGGCGGCGTCGAACCGAGAGCCTCGGAGGTGGTGGACTCCACGAGACCCCGCTCCTGGAGCACGTCCACCACGCTGCGCTGGACGGCCGTGGAGGCGGCTGCGGGAGCGGAAGCAGCGGCGGCGAGGCGGCGCCGGTGGGGGTGGGGTTGGGGGTGGGGGTGAGGGAGGAGGCGGCGGCAGTGCGGTCGGAGGAAGGCTCTGGACGAGGCGGCCATGGCGGCGGAAGCCATCGGGCGGCAGGAGGGGGAGGAGGAGGAGGTGGGGCTCTGGCCTCCGGGCCTCGCGCTGGCGATAGGGCTTGCCGGGTTGACGTCGTGACGACGATCCACACCAAGCCACTAGTCCAGCACACGCCGTACCAGATCCACACGAACCAGACCTGGCCGTATGGGCCGAATTAACCGGCCGAACCAGGCGGCCTGGTTCTGTTCATCAGGCCGGCCTGGTTCGATTCGGTTTCAAAATGAACCGGGTCAGTCTGGTTCGGCGAACCGTGCCTAGGCTTGACCTACGGCCCGTCGGGCTGGCCCGGTTTGATTCATATAGTAAGATCCGATTCGTTACAATGTGAACGGACCGGCTAGGTCCGATTCATTTGGCACGGTACTATAGCAAATAAAAATTCAAAGTCTCGCCACCACCCGCGTGCATGCGCCACACGGCGCCAAGATAAGCCGCCACCGTGCTTTCGTCGCGACACCTTGCCGCCACGCACGGCCGCCTGCCGCCGCCCGGCCGCATCACGCTTCTTCTGCTACGCTGCTTGCCGCGTCGGACGCCAAGACGCTGCCACGCCGTCTTTTCTTGCGACGTCAGGCGCCGATAAGCGCAGTATAAGACGCCAAGACAAGCAGTATGCCGGTTGATTCGATTCGTATCAAAGTAGCCATTTTTTTGCCCGTTGGACGAATATAACCGTTTTTTTTACCGTTTGGAGCCTTGAAAAATAAAAAATTCAAAAATCCCAGATTTTTCCTATAAATAGGCATATATCCTCCCCATCCAGCCACACTTATAACCCTATTCTCATCTCTGTATTGCACGATAAAAATTCAGTTGTTCCTTACGAATTTAAGCAAAGTTTGAAATATTTTGCAAAAAATATTTTTAGATTCGATAGCGTGAGGTTTGTATGGTTATATGACAACAATATTTTTTCAATGTATTATTCATTCTTTAATTTATTTGTTGAATTGTTTTGCAGTTGCAGCTGTTCGAAACGGCCGATGGAAATTCTCCATACGATAAATTTTATTTTAGCCAGTTTGGTTTAAGACCGGAGGACTATGAAACAAATGAGTGTAGTTTGCCTGATCTGAACAAAGAAACTAGAACACAAGGAACCGGAGAAGTACCGTATGGATATTCCGATTCAACTTGTGCTTCTAGCTCTGGTATCGTCAGATCGAAGTGGCCTCGAGTGAACCGGTCGGAGGTGTAGGAGGACTACAACGAGTTGAAGCAACTTGTCAACAGGTGAGGTATAGAGCTAAATGTAAAATTTGTGGACAGGATTTATCGGCGGCGACAGGCTCGAGCACGGTGTGGACAACATGGGCCCCGGGTATTCGGAGATAGACGATTAGACGTACTACCTCCTTGGGCCAAGTTGCGTGGATCTTCCAGAAGACGGGCTTGGTGGATGGCACGGCCCGACTTGCTCTACAAGGAGGCGAATTCGTATTCTACTCGAATACATGGAGATAGGCGTAACCAACTCGGTTATGTCCCTTATCTCCTTATACGGATTAGGAATCTATTCAGAACCCGACCCTTGCACTATATAAAGGGGGTCAGGGGTCCCTAGTTAGATCATCAAATTCTACATCTTCATCATCGTCTGTTCTCGTGCCATCTCGACGAGAACATACGGTCATTATAATCGACACCCCACAATACAAACCACGAGCACAGGAGTAGGGTATTACCTCTTCGTGAGGGCATGAACCTCTATAAATCCTGCTCCCTGTGCTACCATTGAGTTGTGATCTTTCGTATAGTCCTATAAAATACATTGCCGACACAAATCGTCGACAGTTAGCGCGCCAGGTAGGGGCTAGCGTCACGATCAACTTCATCGACTTCGATGACTTCCATCGGCGGATTCGTCTTCACCTACGCCCCCGGCCAAGTCTTCGTCTTTGGAGATCTCGGCTTCCTTGTCGATGACTTCGGGGAACTCCGACTATCTCAGCCGGGCAACGTTCGGGGGACGCTGAATGCGACTTCTGCCGAACCACACCACGTCAGGTTGCCTCTTGCGGATTCTGATCCAGGAGAGATCCGATCTGACGACGACGATTCCGACTGCCCCGCCAAAGGTACTCGCCGGCTCGGTCAGATAACGAAGCTCGGTTCGCCGGCTTCTTCCGGTAAGGAACCAACCGATGATCTTGTTCTAACTGGATCACGCTCGATCCAATCAGAATTGCAACTTCGCTTGTCGACGCCTGCTTGACCGAGAAACTCGCTTGTTTTCTATGGGATAACATGCCATCTTTTTCGGTCCGGGCTAAGGAGCGGAGCACAACAAGCACACACTAGGACGAGTTTCCCGAGTTCCGGCGCAGGGATAACTCTAACCAGATCAGCTTCCCGGGTGGACGCTATGATACCACTCGGATTGGTCAATTCGACTGCAAGATTTCAGCAGATCTGTTCTGCCAAATCTCAACCGGATTTTCTTATGCCAAACGATCCATCACGAGAAGTGGGAGTTATCATCACTCCCATTGACGAACCGACAAATCGGGATCAGTTAAGCCTCTCTTACTCGGACTCTGAGTCGGAGGAGAGCGTCAACGGGTTCCCCAACTTTCGTGGCGTCTATGTGGTGGATGGATAACCTTCTGGATCGGCCTGGCGCCAGCTAGATGACGCAGCAGCCGAACAAAACCGCGGAGATGGAGAAGATCTGTGCTACAAGTTGCCCGGTCGTGCACGCGAAGTCCAGGAGGAACTGCTCCAAGTCCGTATGGGAGATCACTCGGTCTTCCGTACGTCACAGAAGAATATCCTTGACTGTAAGACCCTCTTGGACAATGTTGGTCATTTACTTGGAGAAAACAGCCCCGCAACGCCGATCATGGAACAGATCAAAGCCATGGTGACGGCAGCGGTTGTCCAAGGCACTCGGGATCAACAGGCCGACTCGGCCAGAAGTAAGATTGCCACGAGTAATACTCGGCGCAGTCGGCACACGCCAACCCGCGGGCAAGATGCTCGCCAAAGTACAAGTCGCGACCTTTGCCTCAACATTGAAGCTCAGCGGAGGGAGCGAGAAGAAGACCGGGGCCGCACTCCACCGCGCCAGATACTTCACCGTCAGTCTCCTCCCCCTGGGGAATCTAGGCATTCACACCCCGACTTCGTCAGGTAAACTGGCCCGAAGGGTTTAACCCCAAGGGAATAGTGAAATTTGACGGGGAGCGGGACCCAGAAGCTTGGTTGCAGATTTACTCTTTGGCAATCAAGGCTGCGGGCCGAGGATACGACGTGATGGCAAACTATCTGCCCGTCATGTTAACTCCTCCGGCTCAGGGTTGGCTCGCAGGCCTTCCAGAGAACTCAATCGGTTCCTGGGGAGAGCTTTGCGACCAATTCGTCACTAATTTCCAGGACACTTATGAGAAGCCTGGAACCCAGTGGGACCTTTATCAGATTCATCAGAAAAAAGATGAGTCGTTAAGGGATTTCATTCGGTGCTTCATAAAGAAGAAGAGCACGATCCGAGAGATTTCTGAAGCGGTCGTCGTCGCAGCTTTCCAAAAGGGAGTTCATGACCTCGACTTAATCAAGAAGATGTCCCGGAAGCCCCCAACTACTGTCAAAGAGATGTTCACCCTGGCGGACTGGTATGCTACCGCCTCGGATGCTCTCGCTGAGCGTCAGGAGGATCACCCAAGCAAAAACGAAGGCAAGAAGGGCAAGCCCGAGTCATCCTCCAAGAAGGACAAGAAGCGCAAGGGTGAAGAACTGGTAGCGGCTGCGGATCATGGGCGGCAGAAGCCACCTCAGTCCAATGACTACAATAAAGTAATGGAGGCGCCGTGTCCTTTCCATCCGAATGAAAAGCATGCGGCAAAAAAATTACAAGATGACAAGCGTGACCCTCCTCAGGGTGACGCTTACTAAGAAACCGAGCGTGAGCTCAACTACATATTTGGGGGATCGGATGCATACGAGTCCAAACGTAAGCAAAAGCTTACCACTCGGGAAGTCAATGCACGTTTATTCGGTGATCCCGAATACCTTCGATGGTCAGAAGTTCGATCAAGTTTGATCGCTCGGATCATCGACCACATCCCTTGTCCAGAAGATATTCACTCATCACGGATCACGTGGTACGGGCGTCCGCTGCGCAAGAAAGTCTTAGTCGATGGCAGGAGCGGATTGAACATCCTTTTCGCCAAGACGTTCAATGAGATGCAGATTCCGAAGTCGGTGCTCCAGAAGACTGATGCATCGTTTCATGGCTTAATTCCGGGAACCTCCTCGGTGCTGATTGGGAGAATTTCTCTTCCGGTCACTTTTGGCACTCGGAACAACTACCAAACGGAAAACTTCAGTTTTGAGGTGGCCGATTTCGAGGCTGCTTATCACGCACTCTTGGGAAGGCCCCGCTTGGCCAAACTAATGGCCGTCCCACATTACGCCTATCTGGCTATGAAGATGCCGGGTCCGTCGGACGTAATCACGGTCCGCGGAGACATCAAGTTTTCCTATCTCCTTGATAAGAAAAACTGCGACTTCGCCCAGTCAACCGAAGCGGTTGTCGAGTTGGACAAGATCCGGCAGGCGGCCACCACTCTTCGCGACGAGGACGACCTGCCGAACAAGAAGCCATCTAAATCAGGCATCAAGCCTGACGAAGATATGAAGCATATTTCGCTCGACCCGTCCGATTCAACCAAAAACGGCTCTGATCGAGACAGGGCTCAATCCAAAATAGGAAGAAGCGCTCATCACCTTCCTCCATGCAAATCGGGGCATCTTCGCTTGGAAGCCATCTGACATGCCGGGTGTACCGAGGGAGGTGATCGAGCATTCCTTGAATGTACACGACAAAGCCAAGCCGATCAAGTAGCGGCTGCGTCGGTTCGCACAAGATCGGAAGGAAGCTATCAAGAAGGAGATCACCAAACTTTTAGCCGCTGGTTTCATAAGGGAGGTGCTCTACCCCGATTGGCTAGCGAATCCGGTACTTGTACAAAAGAAGAATGGCACTTGGCGCATGTGTGTCGATTACACCGATTTAAATAAAGCATGCCCCAAGGATCCGTTCGGACTTCCTCGCATCGACCAGGTGGTTGATTTCACTGCCGGTTGCGAGCTTTTGAGCTTTCTGGATGCCTATTCGGGTTATCACCAGATTAGCTTGAAGGAAGAAGATTGCATCAAGACTTCGTTCATCACTCCGCTCGGGGCTTTCGCACGTCACTATGCCCCGGGTTGAAGAACGCCGAGCAACGTATCAATACAGATTCAGCGATGTTTCCACAACCAGCTTGGGCGTAACGTGGAAGCATACGTTGATGACGTTGTCGTCAAGTCTCGGGTATCCTCCGACTTGGTCACCGACCTGTCGGAGACATTCGAGAGCCTGTCGGCATACAACATGAAGTTGAACCCGGAGAAGTGTGTCTTCGGGGTCCCTTCGGGAAAGCTACTCAGTTTCGTGGTATCTCACCGCGGAATCGAGGCTAACTCGGAAAAGATCAGAGCTATCATGGAGATGGCTCCTCCAACATGCCAAAGGGATGTCCAGCGTCTAAATGGGTGCATGGTAGCACTCGGCCGATTAGGCACGGAAGGCTTTTGATGATCTCAAATCTTTCCTCACTTCGCCACCTGTCTTGGCATCTCCCATGCCACAGGAACCGCTTCTGCTATACATTGCGGCCACCACCCATGTAGTGAGTGCCGCGGTAGTAGTAGAACGAGAAGAACAAAGACGCGTCTACAAGGCTCAACGCCAGGTCTACTTCGTCAGCGAAGTATTGGGTGAGTTCAAGGTACGCTATCTGCAGGTGCAAAAGCTTTTGTATGTGGTTCTGATCACCTCTCGGAAGCTGAAGCACTACTTTCAAGAACATCCAATTTCGGTGGTCACTTCTTTCCCTATTGGAGACATCCTCCATAATCGGGAAGCCACTGGGAGGATCGCTAAGTGGTCAATAGAACTTGGAGCCTTCGAGCTCTCGTTCAAGCCACGTAGCGCCATAAAGTCACAAACACTCGCCGACTTCGTTGCCGAGTGGACGGAGATGCAGGACCCCCAGCCGTCGAAGAGGCCGAGTATTGGAACATGTACTTCGATGGCTCTCTCCGACAACAGGGCGCGGGGGCTGGTATCGTTCTTATATCACCTGGAGACGAACGACTCAAATATGTCCTCGAAATTCATTTTCTAGCTTCAAACAACGCAACCGAGTACGAGGCACTCATCCACGGGCTCCGTATTGCCATATCGTTCGGCGTTCGACGATTGGTGGTTCGCGGGGATTCTCAACTCGTGGTGAGCCAAGTACAGAAGGATTGGACTTGTGTCAACGACAATATGACCGCCTACTGTCAGGAGGTTAGAAAGTTGGAGGACAAGTTCGATGGATTGGAGCTTATGCATATCTTGCGACGAGACAACGAGGCGGCAGATGAGCTCGTGAACATGGGCTCTAGTCGGGCAGTAGTCTCGGCTGGGATTTTTGTCCAAGAGCTTCACGCCCCCCTCCATCATACCGCAGGAGCAACTACCCCAATTGGATGAACAACCACCCGAGTCAGAAGTGCTCGCCCTCGACTCGGATTGGATGCGACCGTACTTAGAATATTTGCAAGAAGAAAAGCTTCCTGGCGATCGGGGGGCTGCTGAACAAATTCAACGTTGGAGTCGTGCATACGTGGTACATGAAGGAATTCTGTACCGCCGAAGTGCCTCCGGTATACTTCAGAAGTGCATATCGAGTCCGAAGGATGCGCCCTGTTGCGTGAAATTCACTCGGGCATGTGCGGCCATCACGCTGCCTTAGCTACATTGGTTGGTAAAGCCTTTCGTCAAGGGTTTTACTGGCCAATCGCCGTCTCCGATGCAAAGGAGATCATCCGCAAATGCGAGGGTTGTCAGTTCTTTGCTCAGCAGATCCACGTGCCGATTCAGGACTCGGCCGCCGGCTTCACTTCCTCAAGCAGGGCCAACGCCTTATCCTCGGAGCAGGCAAAACCATCCTTGACAACATCGAGCTCAACTCGAGGGTAGAGCGACTTGACGATTCCCAGCGCTTGGCTGGTGCTCATGAAGCAGACTTCCCTGAGCCGGGCCTTGAGCTTCTCGAGGGCTTCGGTCCACCTCTGGATCAGCTCGGCCCGACTGCTTGGCTTGGCGTCGCCAGCGTAGAGCCGTCGCCGAGTGGGCTCCACGGCCACCAGGAGCTCCTCGTATGCGCTGCTAGCGATTCGGCGTTTTCTGCAGAGCGTCATCTGCGCCAAACATCTTCTCTTGTATTCATCAAGTATAGAAGACATCTGATTATACAAGCTGTCGCGCAGACACCGGAGGTTCAAAGTCGGTCGGGTTTGGAGACTTACCCTCCAGCTCAGCGACGGCTTTTGCCTCTGACTTCTCCTGGGCCAACCTCTGGTCCTAGGACTTTACCAGCTCTGCTTGGGCGGCGGCCGCAGACTTGGCCAGCTCCTCCCGCAGGCTGGCGATCGTGGCGTCACGGGCTGCACTATGTGCAGAAGGTGGTGTCACTCGATCACACATAAAACACAAAGTTCCGACTAAGGTTGGGATACTTACATCGGAGGGAGCCTACAAGGTCAAACTTCTCGTCTTGTAGCTCCTTGATTTGGGCCTGCAGCTCCCGACGCTGCTTGGACGCCTCGGTCCGGGCCTCAACTACTTGCCCCTCCACGGATTTAATCCGTTCTATCTGGGGGAGGAAGTAGTTGAGGAACTTGGTCTTCTTCTCGAAAAACTTACCAAGTTCCTGTAGAAGGAGTAAACAATGACTATACTTCAAATCACCAAAATGTACTCAGCTGATCGGAGAACTTACCCTGATCAGTCTGTCGCATTCAGCGGCGTGCTCAAAGAAGGTCTCCCTGGCCTTCTCCTCCGTTTGATTGTCGAGGTGAGTCCACTCACCGGCTTCGTCCTTCCAGGCCGCCGAGAACTTGGGCTCGGGCTCCTCCTGGGGAGACGAGGGCCGGCGTAGAACCTCCTCCATTGGCTCGGTGTCCTCGTCGCCCGTGTTGATCGGCTTCGGGCTTGGCGGGGCGGCGGCGCCGTCTTCACAGTCCTTCGCCTCTGCCGCAGCCTCGGTTGGCTCGGTCGGCGGAGGGACTGTGTCGATGTCGAGGAAGGTAAGAGGAGGAGGCGGTGAAGAAGATGTCGCCCGACTCGGCTCAGCGATCTTGGTCTTGGCTCGGTCGGGCGACCCGTCGGAACTTTCTTCGACGGTTTCTTGAAAGAGGAAATGCTTCTGGCGAAAACATGAAGGAGGCTACCAAGAGGTGACAAGGTCATGCTTAGGTTGGAAGTCTTGATTTTATGCTGGCGCCCTCGGCGGAAGACCCGCTGAGGAGGCGGGTGGGCCACTTGGCTGGCTTGAGGCGCCGGAGGCCGCCTCTTCTTCGCAACGCCCGCGACCAGCCTCGAAGGGACGAGACGCTTAATCGCTGGCCTCCGGGCGGCGTGGCTGGCTCGCTCCTCCTTGGGGAGCCGTTGATTTTGGGGCTCGAGCTTTGTTGGCTGCGTCCCTCGGGCGGCAGGATGTCCTCCTCGAAGGAGGCCGGGCCCTTGCCTTTCTTCATCGCCGGAGCTTCCTCAGACTCCTCGCCTGGGCGCTTCTCGGCCTTGTGGTAGGGGCTCGAGTGTCGGGCGAGGACACAAAGGCTGGCGGTCAAGACAGAATGCGGCCTTCCCGAGTTAGTACAATAACAAACTACTCGGCACATGAAACAAATACGAAGATTATTCGATCCTTACCTCTGGTGGCAGATTGGTGAGGGAGAAGCTTCTGGGACACTCCTGGTTGGTAAGGGATGTCCCGTGGCAAAGAACTCCGAGAGTCGGTTGGCGGCGTCCGAATGGGAGATTGGGTTGCCCATCTCCCGAGTCGGGTCGGTCGGCCAGGAGTACTCGAACCCGAGCCGAATCCTTTCCTTGAGAGGCTGGACGCGGCGCGTCGTGAAAGAGACGGCGATGGCCACGCCAGTCAACCCCTCTTCTTTGAGATTTTGAATCAGGCCGAGCAGCTCGCTGACCTGATCCATTTCAGATGAGGGGGCTGCAGAGGTCCAAGAGGGAGAAGCTCGAGGCTTTCTCCCGTCAAAAGCCGGGAGACCAGGGAGTGGGTTGGAGCAATAGAACCACTCTTGGTTCCATCCCTTCAAGGAAGTCTGGAGCGGTAAGGAGAAGTACTCCTTCTTGAGGCCACTCCAGAGCTGGAAGCCGGCCCCACCGATGGTCTTAGGGGCGTTGTCGCTGGGGACGGCCTTCAGATGGAAAAGATGGCGAAGAAGGGCGAAGTGGGGAGCAATCCCCAGAAAAGCTTCGCAAAGGTGAACAAAAAGAGAAATTTAAAGAATGGAGTTGGGGTTCAAATGGAAGAGCTCGATTTCATAGTGGTTGAGCAGACCACGAAGGAAGGAGGAACCGGGGAGTCCGAACCCACGAAAAAAGAAAGACTCAAAGACGACGATCTCCTCTTGGCGAGGAGTAGGGAAGGACTTCACTTGGCTGACGCGCTTGTGCGATGACTCTGGCCGATGAGCTCAAGGTGTCGAACCGAGCACTGCGGCTCGCTCTCGGTGGTGATGGAGGTTGCCCAGTTCCCCACCATTGGAATGTGGTGGGGGATGGGAGCGGCGAAATTGGGTCTGGAGTTTGGTGGCGGCGATGGCGCTAGGGTTGCCCTGTGGCGGTGGAAGCACTAAACCCTAGCGGGAGCATTTCGGGGAGACAAACGGACTTGGGCGCACAAAGCAAGCGTAACTGTTCAAATGCCCCGGCATGCTCTATTTTAAAGGAAGTGGGTGACGTTTCGGTTTCCGCGCTGGGCAGGAAAGAATGGAGCCATAAAATCATTGCTTCAAGATTCGGGCCCGGACTTAGGTTCCAGAAAGCACGCCCCACGTGGGCCACAAGCTGTACATGTCATCACTCAAGTACAGGTGCCACTCGGATCAAACCTAGTCGGGAAAAAGGGCGTGCCCCTAGTAGGGCCTTCTGCCGGTCGTCAATCTCTGAGGATTGGGCGCTTCCCGGATAATTAACTTAGCTTTTGATGTGCCCCCTAGGGACAGTAGTCGGTCTGGCTTTTAGTCAGACTGGACATCAAGAGTTATCTCTTCAGTTGGGTCTTAGTGGCACATCTCCGGATCGTTCGTCATCGAGACCAACACCACTCGGGCAACCTCAACTTGGAGGCGGGCGTATTCTCCTGAGAGTTACTAGCCTGACACTGCATTAAGTCAGGTCAGGGCGCCTGATTACCTTGGGTTCCGAGTAGCATGCCCTACATGGATCGCGAGCTGTACACGTCAGCACTCGGGTACAGGTGCTACTCGGATGAAACATAGTTGGGAAAGATAGCGCGCCCCCGGTTGGGCCTTATGCCAGCCATTAGTCTCTGAGGACTAAGCGCTTCCCGGATTATAACTCAGCTCTTGATGTACCTCCTGGGGTCAATGGTCGGTCTGACTTTTAGTCAGATCGGACATTAAGAGTTACCTCTTCAGTTGGGTCTCAGTGGCACATCTCTGGATCGTTCGCCATCAAGACGAACACCACTCGGATGACCTCAACTTGGAGGCGGGCGTATTCTCCCGGGAATCGTTAACTTGACTCCACACTAGTCGGGTCAGGGCACCTGAACACCCTACGCGAGCTGTGGTATGTCCCATGTTGGACCGAATGTCGAGTTCTGCTAGTCAGATCCGAATGCCATTATTTATAACAGGGAGGATAAGGCAGGGTGACATTGATCACTCGGCTACATCCACTTTCTTGGTATGTCTCTCCGTGGGGCCAATAGCCAGCATACCAACCAGTCGGACTGGATACCAAACTTCTTTTTGAGAGGCTTGAGATCTTCTCTTGAGTCCTATGCAACCGTGTTGTTTAATCAGCAGGTTACTCAGTAAGCGGAACTTCATCAATCGAACGAAGAGTGACGCCACTCGGATTACATTCGATGGGCTGCAAGCTGAACCCGGAATTAAGACAACTCAGCCGCGAAGCACTCGAGGGCTACTGTGGACAACATGGGCCCTAGGTATTCGGAGATAGACGGTTGGACGTACTACCTCCTTGGGCCAAGTCGCGTGGATCTTCCAGAAGACGGGCTTGGTGGATGGCACGGCCCAACTTGCTCTACAAGGAGGCGAATTCGTATTCTACTCGAATACATGGAGATAGGCGTAACCAACTCGGTTATGTCCCTTATCTCCCTTAGACGGATTAGGGAACCTATCTGTAATCCGACCCCTTGCACTATATAAAGGTGGTCAGGGGTCCCTAGTTAGATCATCAAATTCTACATCTTCATCATCGTCTGTTTTTGTGCCATCTCGACGAGAACATGTGGTCATTGTAATCGACACCCCACAATACAAACCACGAGCACAGGAGTAGGGTATTACCTCTTCGTGAGGGGCTGAACTTGTATAAATCCTGCCCCCTGTGCTACCATCGAGTTGTGATCTTTCGCATAACCCTATAAAATACATTGCCGACACAAATCATCGACACACGGGGCACCTGAAGAGGCATGCCGCGGCATGCAAGAAGAGGAGAGGCATTCAAATGAGGCAACATCAATTGAACTACAACCCTGACGATACAATACGTAATTGGGACTATAATACTGATGTTGCTAGAAAGGCGTTGTGTCGTCTAATTGCTTCCGAAGATTTACCGTTAGGATTTGGTGAATCTTCTACTTTTCAAGAATATGTAAAAACTGCCCATAATCCTAAATTTACTAGTGTTTCCCATCAAACAACAACTAGAGATTTTAAAAATTTTGTATAACACCAACAAGACGAAATTAAAAGAACAATTTAAAACTTGCACATTTTCTATTTCGTTAACGTCGGACATCTGGGCTGGTAGGGCTAGGAAAGATTATTTAAGCGTTGTTGCTCATTATGTTAATCAAAACTAGGAAATAGAGACAAAAATAATCGCGCTAAGACTTCTAGATGTTAATCACACAGATGAGAATATAGCTGATATCATTCTGAATGTTGTTCAGAAATTTGAAATAATGGATAAATTTTTTTTCTATTACCTTAGGTAATGCATCAGCTAATACTAGTGATATGAACATTTTGACACCTGTACTATCTACATATGCTACATATGTTGAGTTTTTTTTAATGCATCAACGTTGTGCATGTCATATAATTAATCTAATTGTTAAAACTGGCTTAAAAAGATTGCAACCTTACCTTCAGAGTATTCGAGATGCCATTTCCTTTTTAAATAGTTCTAATGTTAGAATTGCTGCATGGAAAAATTATTGTCATGCCTCACAAGTACGACCTAGAAATTTGGTTTAGACATGCCTATTAGGTGGAATTCCACCTACCTTATGCTTCAACATATATTACCGTACAAGCAAGTTTTTGAAGTTTTTATTTACACACAATATCAAACACGTGATGGCACACCACTTCTAACTCCACAGGTTTGACAAGTACTTACTCATTTGCATTCATTTTTAGATGTTTTTCATGAAGCCACCCTCACCGCTTCTGCTGTGTATGAACCTACTTCTTGTGTTTATTATTCAATGTATTTATCATATTGCTAATCATTTGAAGACATTTGAAAATAATGCTGTTTTATTTGATACAGTTAGTCATACGAAAACTAAATATCTAAAATATTGGAGAGACGTTCCATATTTATATTGTTTTGCTTTTTTGTTAGACCTCGAGCAAAACTTTCAGGACTAACAAATGTTCTAACACAACTTGATGCTGCTACTGGCATAGATTACTCTAATTATTTTCATCAGGTTAGAAGTAAACTAAATGACTTGTAAAGAAAATATGAAGAAAAGTATACAGGAATTCGTCCATGGCAGCCGCCACCAGTACAACAGACAGAGAGAAAGATGTCCTTTTGTAAATCTGTTATGGGTAAGGATAGTTCATCTTCTTCAAGCACATCATCTGAGGTCGCGCTTGCACCATCACGTGGATCTGTTAGTGAGCTTGCCTCCTACCTAGCGAAGGACATCGTCAACTTCCAGGAGGAGGAGTTCAACATTCTCACATGGTGGCAGCAGCACAGTGGAACATATCAAGTGCTATCTATCCTAGCATGGGATGTGTTAACTGTTCCAGACTCCATGGTTTTCTCGGAGTCTGCTTTTAGTCTCATGGGGAGAATACTTGAGGAGAGGCGAACTTCCCTCCATAGCGACAGAGTGGAAATACTGCTGAGCACAAAGGACTCGGCGCTCGCAGAAAGACGACTCTAGAACCTCGGCGCCGATAGGCACAATCAAGAATTGATGGTTGTATTCGGAGGCTTAGACCTTGATGAAGAAGGCTCTTAAAACATTTTGTTTGTATTGTAGAGCTTTAATTTGCTAAAGTTTCTCAATATTGAGTTTTTACTTGGTAGAGTTTTTAACGAGGCAATCATGTACTACATCTATAATAATAAAGCTCTTGGATACATTACAAATATTTTTTCCTTTTTTGGAATTTTTTTGTCATTTTCACGATTTTTCATTGCCATTTTTAAATTCCCCCTAATTTTTCTAAATTTTTCAATTTTTTCCCTATAGCCGAGCCAACCTGTATCAATCGGGGCAAAATACAACCGGGCCGGCCTGGTTCATTTGGTTTAGTAAACGAATCGAACCTGGTCTCAACCTTCGGCCCGTTAGCCTGGTTGGCTCGGTTCACATAGTAACCGGGCCTAAACGAACCGGGCCAAACTGAGCCGACCTGTTGGCCAGGTCTGACATGAACAACGGCCACACCAGATCACACTCGTTAGGGCATAAGCAAAGGTAGGATGGAGCTGACTCTATTTTATCCTCTATTTTATCCTGACACAAAGTTAGATCTATCCTCACTCTATTTTATATTTTTTTATTTTTTAATCGCTGCTATATTTTTTCCTATTTATAGTCCATTACTGCAGTGATATGGCCAGAAATATTAAATATGCCCGTAGGCCTTATGGGGCTCAGTTTGGGCCGGCCGATGAGGTTGGATTGTGCTGGGACCACATGTCCATCACTATGAACAATTGGCCTTAGGGCAATAAAACGGGCCGGGCCTCACTTACTTGGGTCGGATTTTTTAAGTGCTTGGGCTAGAAATTTTTAGAAATACTTGGGCTGGATAATCACGTCTCTCTTCTGTACTTGGAGAAACGGAGGAGAGTGAAGACAGCTTTTATGTTCTGTACAGGGATGGTTTTTCCAATTCCCACAGGAACATTGGATGTGTTTTGATTTTCGAAACATAACGCCCGATTGGTAATTAATTATATCTTGAATGCTATGGGCATATGGCCCAAGATAATTGCAGTATTAGCATGAATAGTACAGAAATGTAACGCATTCAAACGTCACTTTCGCTTTTAGACTTTTATGGCTGTTCCAAGCTAATAGAAGTAGCACTAATCTCTCCATCTCCTCGCTCTGCATCACCCGAGTTCTATGTAAAAAGAATTACATATAACTTGGTCGTAGGTCGCACAATTGCACATACTTTTACACGTTCAAAAACCAAATGTTCGCTTGCATGCTTTGGGTAGCCTACGGAATATTACAAGTTATAGATTACAGTCATCTCTCCGGAGAGCTAAACATTCGGTTTCTCAAAGTTATTTCGCCGATTATTTGGAATCCGATCGAATCAAAAGTTTATTATGAGACCATGTGGAGGTCTTCATGTTGTGATGAGTATATGTGACTTGAATTGATGTGGTTGAGGAGTTTGTTTTGGAGACTAATTTGAGTCGGTTCGGCCTTTTATGGTAGGACAGAGTGTTTTGCATTTTTGAGAGTCTTTTCGAGCTCAGATGGAAAAATGTTATATACGGATTTTGTAGATAATTTCGAGATACATCTTTTTTGTATTATGACTTTTTCTCATCTGAGCAAGGGAAGTATTTTTAACATATCCATCTTTGTTCTGTTGTGCTGAGAGAAACACCAGTTTGAAATGTTTCGGTTTTAGTTCGAGTGGGAAGTTGGGCATATAGTCATGTATGTTTGAATTCATGATGAAATTGAACTAACATGCAGAAAACAAAGGTAAGAAAATATTTTTATTTGTGGAAAATGGTTTGGTCCTTATGGTATGAGCTTAGAAGGCAAGTGGTCGGCGACGATGATCAGGGACTAGATCGGGTGGATCGAGGTTCAGAATGGTGATGATGTCGCGGGATGGATGGGCTCAGGCTTGGGGGCTCATGAGGACGCCATGGAGAAGGACTTGAGGTGGCTCAAAGGTTCCGGTTTGGGCTGAAGGCCCGAAGGCACGGAAATGGAGTGGTCAAGTCCGGCAGATGAAGGCCCGTTGCATCGGGTTGATCGGGTTTCGTGTAAAACCCATGTATGGTATATTTGGCCTATGTTGGGCTGTGTGTGAGTGGTTTAGGCCCATATAAGTGGCTGCTTGAGTGGTTTAGGCCTATGTAAGTGGCTGCTTGAGTGGTTCACCCGGTGGCCCTATATAAGGAGGGGTGGAGGGGTTGCCTCCACCACCAAGTCTTGCGCTGAGGTTTAGTGGCTTGTATTCTGCTCTTTTATGAGTTTTGCCCACCTAAGTGTGGCTGTGAACAAACCCTCTTAAGTAATAGAAACTAGTTCTTCAAATCATGTCTTTGTTCTTGTGTTGTTTATGTGTTTGATCTAGTTTCTTTGGTGATTTTATTTGCAACAAGTTTATTTGCATCACCTTCTTCTATATGTTGCTGATCCATGATGTTTTGAGGTTGCTTGTATGATTTGACACCTTGTCAACTTGTGAGAAACAAGAGATCACGTTCTTCCCACCTTTGTTCAAGTTGGCAGATTTGTTCTTCCTACGCAGTAGTTAGTGTAACATTTTTAGAAAAATCATCCGAGATGCTTTTTGAGTGATTCTTGTTGGACAATGTCCGTGACTTCTATATCTACCTGTGGAAAAATTTTGAAGTCATTGGGATTCTTAGTTTGCGAGCTATGAGGTGAATAAATAGCCCCAAACTTTCTATGCGTGAGTTCCAGACAGTTCCTGTCTCAAGAATTGTTTTGATTTTTCGGTGAGGAGTTTTGATCTGGAACTTGGCTGGAGGCTTCACGACTCATTAGGAAATAGGGAGAAAACTTTTCATAATTTTTGGAGCCCAAGAAAGCCAGCAACTACTCCTGTGATCAGATTTGATTTCTGCTGGAATATTCATGCCCACTTTTCCTAAAGCACCTTTATTAGTTGGGGTGTTTTATCTTAATTGCAACTACTTTGGACTGTGATTACTTTTGTTTGAGCACTTAACAATCAGAATTATGACTCTTCTTATGGGATGTCATCCTTGAGACGCGTTGGGTGGAGAGCATCATTCATCTCCTTGCGAGAAAATTTATTTGGCTCCAATTCACCCTCCTCTAGTCGCCAGGTTTGATATTTCAACTAGTATCAGAGCAAGGTTGCGCTCTTTTCTTGATCTTCACCGATTTTTGAGCCTTTTCTTGTTTCCGTTTTGAACCATGGCGGATGACAAGTACTCAACTAAGCCTCCTGTGTTTTCGGATTTGGATTTTCCTTTTTGGAAGGCAAGGATGGAATCCTATATCATGGCACAGGGATACAGTGTTTTGCTAAAAGTCAAAAATCCTATATGTTGCCAAACGATGAGGAAATCATCCTCCAAAATCAGACAGATGTAGAGTTGAATGCTAAAACCTGCAACATGATCATTCAGAGGCTGAGTAGAAATGATTATGAGCGAGTTGCTCATATCAAGACAGCTCACGAGATTTGGACTACCCTCATTGTCTACCATGAGGAGACAGTCCATATCAAAACCGTGAGGCAAGACCAGTACAAGAGGGAATACAATCGCTTTGTGCAGAAGGCTGGTGAATCACTGGACGTCTGTTTCAGTCGGTTCAGCAAGATCTTCAGCAACCTCAGGTCGGTTGGCACCACCTACACCGACTCTGAGAATGCTCACCACTTCTTGTCCACTTTGGATTTGGAGATTTAGGGTGTGAATGTGACCACGATCTGGCAGGCTGCGGATCTTACCACCTTGACCTTGGATGGGCTATATTCGAATCTCAAGACATACGAGCTTGAGCATCTCTCCTGTGAGTCGATCCGGTTTCTCTGACTTTGGTCACCGATCCTTCTTTGCGGTGTTCCTCGAGTTCCATGGAGTTTGGCACTGGTTTCTCTCTTTCTGCTTTGTGTGAGATGCCTGATGAGAGGTTAGATGGAGTGCCTGAGGATCAGTTAGCCCTACTTGCCAGAAAATTTAGCCAAGCCTACAAGAGAGTGAGTGAGAGGAGAAGGAGGGCGATTAAGTGCTTTGAGTGTGGTAGCCCCAACCACATTTGGGCCAACTGTCCCAGGTTGGAGAAAGGTAAGAACGACTACACGGCGCCGGACAAGAATCACCACATCAACAAGAACCGCAACAAAAAGCTGGTGCCTGGAGGTGACAAGAAGCCCAAGTTCTCCAAGGGACGAAGACTCTTCCAGAAGGTGTTGGCTGCCTTGGATGAGGCCAATATCTCAGACTCGAAGGAGACATAGAGCGATGATGGAGGTGACGACCAGAAGCGTAAGAACGACGACGACGGCGGCTACGCCGGCATGTGCTTCATGGCTGACGAGGATAGTGCGAGCGACTCCGACCTCTGCACCGACTCTGACACTGAGGTACCAACCTACGATGAACTCAATGATGCCTTTTTAAAGTTAGGTAAATTCCATGCCAAGTCTAGAGCAAGATGTAGGGAACTGGAGGAGGAAGTAGCTTGTTTGACCTAGAAGTTAGAGAATTTCAAGTGCTTTGTAGCTCCCCAGCCTATAGATTCTGATGGTTGGAAAGAATGTGATAAGCTTGTGCAGGATTTGAATGAACTAAGGACTTTGCATGATAGTGTGTTTACTGAGTTTGAGTCACTTAGGGGGAGACATGCTAGTGTGATGCTTGAGCTAGATCAGGCTAGAGATGCTCTTGTTGTTGCTACTTCTGCTCCTAGTCTTATGACAGCTAGTATGATTGATCCCTCTGCACTGTCATTTTCTTGTCCTGATCCTGCTGCACACCTTTCACATGACACACCTAAGGACCCAGTTAGTTCAGATGAGAGCTATAGAGATCTTGGAGCACCTAAGGACCTAGTCCAGATGAGGACTGTAGTTTTTACTCAGCTTCTTCCTGTGAGGACTATCTCACTTTGAAATTGGAAAATTTAAACATGAAAAATAAAATTGCTGAGTTGAATAACACCTTCCTTACTAATTCTACCTGTGCTCGTTGTAATGAATTGGAGAGAGAAATGGGTAGAGTCTATGAGGATCTTAGCAAGAGGTGTGAGGGTCAGCTAGCTCAAGTTAAGAATGCTGAGTGTCTTTCCTGTGTTGCTCTTAGGAAAAAGGTGGATATGTTGAGTGAGAGATGTCGCAGGGCTCTGGGTAAGGACAAGATAGATGATCAAGATTCTTCTGATGTCTTACCTCCTGCTGTTTGTGACTTGTGCCCCCAGCTTCATCAGGAGTGTGAGTACCTTGTGAGCACTCTTGAGAAGTTTGTTGGTGGCAAGAAGAAGCTCAATTTGATCTTGGATAAGTCAAAAATTTTCAAGGGTAGAGGTCTAGGTTTTGCCTGGCTTGAGCACATCAAGGGCCGCCCTGCCAAGATTGTCACTGCTGGTGAGGATGGCCAGATGTTTGAGGTTTCTTCAGGAGTCCCTGAGAGGACCGTGTTTCAATCTGCTGGCTTTGTCCAAGAGGCTCTGCTCAAAAGGTTGTTTCTCCTGTGACTTCTGCTCCTGGTAGAGCGAAGTTTACGTGCACTTTCTGTCAGAAGGATGGACACTTGGTTAAGTTTTGCTTCAGGAGAGCTAGAATCGCTAGGCATGAGCGTGCTTCTGCTCTTAGGGGTTTTCAGGGTCATACTCAGACCTTGAGAGTTCCTAAGACACCCACAGTTCCTAGACAGACAGCTAGGCGGTTGGCTCCTGTAGTTATGTATAGGCCAGGTCTAGGTGCACAGGTTGTTGGTCCTGTTGCTGGACCTAGTGCTTTCCGTGGTTTTGGTTCCCGTCGTCATCAGGGTGTGCATTCTTTGCCTCATGGAGGTAGACACCCGCGACGTGGTTTTGTTCCTACTTTGGGTGGTTGGAGACCTGAGCGGCACACTTGGGGAGGACCGGCCTTTGCACTATGGCGGCCCAACCCAAATGTGACGCTTAGACATCCTGTAGGGGTTCCTTCAGGGTTTGTGATAGTTGAGAGGCGTCAGGGTGCTAGTTCAGGGGGAGTCTCTGCTGTTTGTGGCGTGACTTAGTTTGGGTTCCTAAATCTGCCTTGATTTGTCCCAATACTGAGTCACTCACCTCTTTGTTTCGTTGAGCAGGTGCGTCGGGCGAGGAAGGGAGAGGTTTGGATTGTTGACTTCGGTTGTTGCCGACACATGACCGGAGATTCTCGTTGGTTCTCTTCCCTTGTCCATGTCCGAAACGGTGAATCCATCACCTTTGGGGATGCTTCTTCCGGTAGGGTGTTGGCCAAAGGGTCAATTCAGGTTAGTGACAGCTTTGTGCTTAAGGATGTTGCCTTAGTCAGTAAGCTGAGGTACAATTTGCTTTCTGTGTCTCAGCTTACCAATGATGGCTTTGAGGTTCGTTTCAGGAATAATTGTTCACAAATTCTTGGTTCTTCTAGAGAGTTTGTTTGCGGGATTTCTCGTGTTGGGAGAGTCTTCCGTGCTGATTTTAATGCTTCTTCTGTTGGCTCTCCACATTGCTTAATTGCTTTAGAATCCCGTGATCTCTCCTTTTGGCATAGGAGACTTCGTCACATTGGTTTTGATCACTTTACTAGAGTTAGCAGCCGTGACCTTATTCGCGGTTTGCCCAAACTCAAAATGATCAATGATTTGGTTTGTGCTCTTTGTCGACATGGAAAGATGGTTGCTGCTGTTCACCCACCTGTCACCCCTGTGATGACAAATGCACCAGGACAGCTCTTGCACACGGACCTTTGTTGGTCTGCTTTCGAGTGCAATCTGTGGGTGGCAAATGGTACGTGCTAGTTGTAGTTGATGACTTCTCGAGGTACTCTTGGGTTTTCTTCATGGTTACCAAGGAAGAAACTTTTGGTCATTTTCGAAGTCTTCAACGCAAGCTTTCTATTGAGTTTCCAGGTGCCCTTAGAGCTATCCACACTGATAATGGCACTGAATTAAAAAATTCTCATTTTGTGGATTTCTGTGAGATGACAGGTGTTGAGCACCTGTTCTCTTCTCCGCATGTCGCTCAACAAAATGGCGTTGTGGAGAGGAAGAACAGGACCCTTGTTGAGATGGCTAGGACTATGCTTGATGAATATTATACTCCTAGGCATTTCTAGGCTGTGGCGATTTCGACTGATTGCCATGTGGCAAATAGGGTGTTTTTGAGGTCCAAGTTGCACCGCACCTCTTTTGAGTTGAGATATGGCAGGAAACCAAGTGTTTCCCATTTTAGAGTGTTTGGGTGCAAATGCTTTATCTTGAAATCTGGAAACTTGGACAAGTTTGAATCTCGCTCCTCAGATGGCATTTTTCTTGGCTATTCCACTTCTGCCAGAAATTACAGGCTTTGGACCTTAGAGGGTAGGAGAGTGATAGAGACTTGTGAGGTGACATTTGATGAGGCTAGTCTAGGAGCTAGGCTAGATATTTCAGTATTTGATCTTAACTCTGAGACTATCTTTGTTGATGAGTCATTTGGAGGAGAGATGACTCTTGAGCGACCTCAGTGGTTCATCCAAAGGAGTCTTCTGCTTCCTCTCTCCCTCAAGATGCACCCTTATCTACAGCCTCTTCCCAGCTCTCACCTAATTCTTCTGCTGCTCAGGGCTTATCTATAAAGTCTTCTATTTCTGGTGGCTCTGTTCCTACCTCTTCTGTTCCTGAGGTAGAGGCCACTTCTTCACTAGGTGCACCTAGGCATATTCAGAGAAGGCACCCACCTACTCAGATCATAGGTGACCTAGGAGAGCGAGTCACTTGTTCAAAGTCTGGACTGTCCCACTTCTGTCACACAGCTGCCTTTATTACCTCCTTTGAGCCTGCAGACATTACTCATACTCTTTCCAATGAGTCTTGGGTTAATGCCATGAATGAGAAGTTAGAAAATTTTGAGAGGAACAAGGTTTAAGAACTGGTAGAGAGACCCCCAGGACACAATGTCATAGGCACTAAGTGGGTCTTCAAGAATAAGTGTAGTGAGGATGGGATAGTAGTGAGAAATAAAGCTAGGTTGGTAGCACAGGGTTTCTCTCAAGTCGAGGGGTTTGACTTTGAGGAAACTTTTGCTCCTGTTGCTAGACTTGAGGCGATCAGGATTCTTCTTGCTTTTGCTGCATCCAAGGGTTTTAAACTTTTTCAAATGGATGTCAAAAGTGCTTTCTTGAATGGATTTTTTGAAGAGTAGGTCTATGTCAAACAGCCTCCAGGGTTTCAAAATTCGAAGTTTCCTGATCATGTGTTCAAATTGTCAAAAACTTTGTATGGACTGAAGCAAGCTCCTAGAGCTTGGCATGAGCGGCTGAAGTTTTATTTGCATGGGAATGGTTTTGCAATGGGCAGTGTAGATAAGACCATTTTCACCAAGAAAGTTGGCTCTGATTTCCTCCTTGTGCAAATCTATGTCGATGACATAATCTTTGGAGGCTCTTCCCATCAGCTTGTCTCTGATTTCTCCAGTGCGATGAGTTCAGAGTTTGAGATGAGCATGATAGGGGAGTTGACCTTCTTTCTTGGCTTCCAGATCAAGCAGACTATGGACAACACGGGCCCCGGGTATCCGGAGATATACTGTTGGACGTACCTCCTCTTTGGTCCGAGTCAATTGGATCTTCCAGAAGACGGGCTTGGAGGCTGGCGCGGCCTGACTTGCTCTACCAGGAAACGAACTCGTTTCCTACTCGAATACTTAGATATAGGCGTAACCAACTCGGTTATATCTGTATCTTCCATATACGGATTTGGGAATCTATCTGCAACCCGGCCCCTTGCACTATATAAAGGGGGTCAGGGGCCCCTAGTTCGACATCCAATGATCTAGCCATCTGACATCTCATCGTCCTTGAGATCCACTATAATACAATCCACGAGCACATGAGTAAGGTATTTCCTCACCTCGAGGGCCCGAACTTGTATAAATTCGGCTCTCTGTGCTACCATCGTAGTTGTGATCTTTCACACCGCCCCATAAAATACATTTAAGCGCAAATAAATCGTCGGATCGGTAGCGCCGGTAGGGGCTAGCATCACGATCAACTTTATCGACTCCGATGGCTTCAATTGGCGGATTCGTCTTCACCTACGCCCCCGGCCAAGGCTTCATCTTCGGAGATCTCGGCTTCATCGCCGATGACTTCGGGGAACTACGGTTGTGTGAGCCAAACCTCGTTCGGTCCACGCATTACCGAGGGAGGTGGTACGCGATTCCGGCCGAGCCTCTCCGCCTCAGGATCTCTTGTTTAGATTCCGATCCAGAAGAGATCCAATTTGTCGATACCAATTCCGACTGGCCTACCACTGGACTCCCCTTCGGTTTCGGTCGGGATCTACCGCCTCTTGCTTTACCAGCTCCTCCTGCTGATAAAGAACCAAGTGGCGATCTTGTTCTTGGTCTAGATCGCTCTCAGATCCAGTCGGGAATCACAATTCCTCAATTGTGGTTCGCCCCGTTCGGATTAAGAAACTCGGCCACTGTTTTCCATGGGATAACACGCCAACTTTGTCAATCCGGGCTAAGGAGCGGAGCACAGGAAGCACATACTGGAACTAGTTTTCTAAGTCCCGGCTCAGGGACGACTCTAACCAGATCAACTTTCCGAGTGGTCGTACCGCTTGGATTGGTCAATTCGGCTACAAGGTTTCGACAGATCAATTCTGCCGAATCTCAGTCGGACTTTCTTCTGACAAACGGTCCAGCACGAGAAGTGGGAGTCATAATCATTCCCATCAATGAGCCAACAAATCAGGATCAGTTAAGCCTCTCTTACTGGGAATCCGAGTCAGACGAGAGCGTCAACGGGTTCCCAGACTTTCACGGCGTCTACGTGCTAGACGGACAAGCCTCCGGATCGGCTTGGCGTCCCGTGGAGGAGGCGGGAGCCAAACAAAACCGCGGAGGTGGAGAAGATCTACGCGACAAATTATGCGGTCGCGCACTAGAGGTCCAGGAGGAACTGTTTCAGGTCCGCATGGGAGACCACTCGGTATTCCGCACGCCACAGCAGAATATCCTTGCATGCAAGACCCTCCTGGATAATGTTGGTCCTTTGCTTGGAGAGAACAGCCCCGCAACGCCGATCATGGAACAAATCAAAGCCATAGTGAGGGCAGCGACTGTCCAAGGCACTCGGGATCAGCAGGCCCACTCGGCCAGGAGCCAGACTACCACGAGTAGCACTCGGCGCAGTCGGCACACGCAAAATCGTGGGCAAGACGCCCGCCGAAGTACAAGTCGCGACCTTCGCCTCGACATTGAAGCATGGCGAAGGGAGCGAGATGAAGACCGGCGCCGAACTCCACCACGTCAGATTCTTCCCCGCCAATCTCCTGCCCCCGGGGATGGACTAATTGACGGGATCAAAGCGTTCACACCTCGACTTCGTCAGGTAAACTGGCCGAAGGGTTCAACCCCAAGGAAATACTGAAATTTGACGGGGAGCGAGATCTAGAGGCTTGGTTGCAGATCTACTCTTTGGCAATCAAGGCCGCGGGCGGAGGATACGACGTGATGGCAAACTATCTGCCCATCATGTTAACTTCTCTGGCCCAGGGTTGGCTCGCGGGCTTTCCAAAGAACTCAATCGGTTCCTAGGGAGAGCTTTGCGACCAATTCGTCGCCAATTTTTAGGAAACTTACGAGAAGCCTGGAACCCAGTGGGACCTTTATTAGATTCATCAGAAAAAAGATGAGTCGTTAAGGGATTTCATTCGGCGCTTCACAAAGAAGAAGAACACAATCCGGGAGATTTCGGAGGCGGTCGTCGTCGCGGCCTTCCAGAAGGGAGTTCGTGACCCCGATCTAATCAAGAAAATGTCTCGAAAGCCCCCGGCCACCGTCAAGGAGATGTTCGCCCTGGCGGATCGATATGCTACCGCCTCGGATGCTCTCGCTGAGCGTCAAGAGGATCACCCGAGCAAGCATGAAGGCAAGAAGGACAAGCCCGAATCGTCCTCCAAGAAGGACAAGAAGCGCAAGGGTGAGGAGCTGGTAGCGGCCGCGGATCATGGTCGGCAGAAGCCGCCCCGGCCCGTTGACTACAACAAAGTTATGGAGGCGCCGTGTCCTTTCCATCCAAACGGGAAGCACGCGGCGAAAAACTGCAACGTCTTGAAGAGGTTTGCTAAGGAGCACAACAAGGACGCTCTGAAGGACGTTAAGCAAGACGACAAGCGTGATCCTCCTCAGGGTGACGCTTATCCAGAAGCCGAGCGCGATCTCAATTACATATTCGGGGGGATCGGATGCATACGTGTCCAAACGTAAGCAGAAGCTTATTACTCGGGAAGTTAATGCAGCTGATCCGGTGACCCCCCGAATACCTTCGATGGTCCGAAGTTCCGATCAAGTTTAATCGCTCGGATCACCCTGACCACATCCCTTGCCCGGGAAGATATCCACTCATCCTGGATCCCGTGGTATGGGATGTCCGTCTGCGCAAAGTCTTGGTCGATGACGGAAACGGATTGAACATCCTTTTCACCAAGACGTTCAACGAGATGGGGATTCCAAAGTCGGCGCTCCAGAAGACTGACGCGCCATTTCATGGCATAATCCCGGTAACCTCCTCAGTGCCGATCGGGAGAATCACTCATCCGATCACTTTTGGCACTCGGGACAACATTCGGATGGAAAACCTCAGCTTCGAGGTGGCCGATTTCGAGACTGCGTATCATGCAATCTTGGGAAGGCCGGGCTTGGCCAAACTCATGGCCGTCCCACATTACACCTACCTCTCGATGAAGATGCGGTCATGGGCGTAATCATGGTCCGCGGAGACGTCAAGTTTTCCTATCTCCTTGATAGGGAGAACTGCGACTTCGCCTAGTCAACCAAAGCGGCTACCGAGTTGGACAAGATCCGGTAGGTGGCCACCACTCTCCATGACGAGGGCGAACCGCCAAGTAAGAAGCCATCTAAATCAGGCATCAAGCCTGACGAAGATGTCAAGCGTATTTCGCTCGACCCGTCCGATTTGGCCAAAACGGCTCTGATCGGGACAGGGCTCGATCCGAAATAGGAAGAGGCGCTCATCACCTTCCTCCAGGCGAATCGCGGTATCTTCGCTTGGAAGCCGTCCGACATGCCTGGTGTCCCAAGGGAGGTGATCGAGCACTCTTTGAATGTACACGACAAAGCCAAGCCGATCAAGCAGCGGCTGCGTCAGTTCGCATAGGATCGGAAGGAAGCCATCAAGACGGAGATCACCAAACTTTTAGCTGCCGGCTTTATAAGGGAGGTGCTCCACCCCGAGTGGTTGGCAAATCCGGTGCTTCTACAAAAGAAAAACGGTACTTGGCGCATGTGTGTCGATTATACCGACTTAAATAAAGCAGATCCCAAGGATCCGTTCGGACTACCTCGCATCGATCAGGTGGTTGACTCCACTGCCGGTTGCGAGGTTTTGAGCTTTCTGGATGCCTACTCAGGCTATCATCAGATTAGTTTGAAGGAAGAAGATTGCATCAAGACTTCGTTCATCACTCCGTTTGGGGCTTTCTGCTACGTCACTATGCCTTTCGGATTGAAGAATGCCGGAGCAACGAACTAGCATTGCATTCAGTGATGTTTCCACAACCAGCTTGGGCGCAATGTGGAGGTGTACGTTGACGATGTTGTTGTAAAGTCTCGGGTAACCTCCGACTTGGTCGCTGATCTATCAGAGACATTCGAGAGCCTGACGGCATACAACATGAAATTAAACCCGAAGAAGTGTGTCTTCGGGGTCCCTTCAGGAAAGCTTCTTGGCTTCGTGGTATCTCACCGCGGAATTGAAGCTAACCCGAAAAAGATCAAAGCCATCATGGAGACGGCACCCCCAACTTGCCAAAGGGACGTCCAGCGTCTAAATGGGTGCATGGTCGCGCTCGGCCGATTCATCTCGCGACTCGGCGAGCATGGGTCGCCCTTCTTCAAGCTATTGAAAAAGCAACACGACAAGTTTGTCTGGACACCTGAGGCAGAGAAGGCTTTTGAGGATCTCAAATCGTTCCTCACCTCGCCACCTGTCTTGGCATCTCCTATGCCACAGGAACCGCTTCTGCTATACATTGCGGCCACCACTCATGTAGTGAGTGCCACGGTGGTAGTGGAACGAGAAGAACAAGGACGCGTCTACAAGGCTCAACGCCCGGTCTACTTCGTCAGCGAAGTATTGGGCGAGTCTAAGGTATGCTATCCGCAGGTGCAGAAGCTTCTATATGCGGTCCTGATCGCCTCTCGGAAGCTGAAGCACTACTTTCAAGAACATCCAATTTCGGTGGTTACTTCTTTCTCTATTGGAGAAATTCTCCATAATCGGGAAGCCACTGGAAGGATCGCTAAGTGGTCGGTGGAACTCGGGGCTTTCGAGCTCTCCTTCAAGCCACGTAGCGCCATCAAGTCACAAACACTCGCCGACTTTGTCGCCGAGTGGACGGAGATGCAGGCTCCCCTAGCTGCCGAAGAGGCTGAATACTGGAACATGTATTTCGACGGCTCTCTCTGACGGCAGGGCGCGGGGGCTGGTATCGTCCTTATATCACCTGGAGGTGAACGACTCAAGTATGTCCTCCAAATTCATTTTCCAGCTTCAAACAACGCAGCCGAGTACGAGGCGCTCATTCACGGTCTCCGTATTGCCATATCGCTCGGCATCCGGCGATTGGTGGTTCGCGGAGATTCCCAGCTCGTGGTGAGCCAAGTGCAGAAGGATTCGACTTGTGTCAACGACAACATGACCGCCTACTGTCTGGAGGTCAGAAAGTTGGAGGACAAGTTCGATGGGTTGGAGCTCATACATGTTCTGCGACGAGACAACGAGGCACCAGATGAGCTCTTGAACATGGGCTCCAGTCGGGCGCCAGTCCCGGCTGGGATCTTCGTCCATGAGCTTCATGCCCCTTCCATCACATCGCAAGAGCAACTACTCCAACCAGATGAACAACAACCCGAGTCAGAGGTGCTTGCCCTCGACTCGGATTGGACGCAGCCATACTTGGAGTGCTTGCGAGAAGAAAAGCTTTCCGACGATCGGGGGGCTGCCGAACAAATTCAACGTCGGAGTCGTGCATACGTGGTACATGAAGGATTACGTACACTGGCGTCTCCGCAAACTTCGGCGCGTATCCGAGTCCGAAGGATGTGCCCTGCTTCGTGAAATTCACTCGGGTATGTGCGGCCATCACGCTGCCTCAGTTACATTGGTTGGTAAAGCCTTTCGTCAAGGCTTCTACTGGCCGACTACCGTCTCTGACGCCAAGGAGATCGTCCGCAAGTGCGAGGGTTGCCAGTTCTTCACTCGGCAGATTCACGTGCCGGCTCAGGAACTTCAGGCGATTCCCATCACCTGGCTGTTTGCCGTTTGGGGGCTCGACATTGTCGGACCATTCAAAAAGGCCCTGGGTGGTTTTGAACACATCTTCGTCGCCATTGACAAGTTCACTAAATGGATTGAAGCCAAGCCTATGACTAAGATTACGGCGGCTAAAGCCACCGAGTTCTTCCAGGAGATCATCGGTCGGTTTGGCGTACCATCTCGGATCATTACAGATAACGGCTCTCAGTTCAGAAGTGAGGAGTTTCAAAGCTGGTGCGAAGACGTGGGTATAAAGATTTGCTTTGCTTCAGTGGCACACCCACGAAGCAACGGACAGGTCGAGCACGCGAACGGCATGCTTCTACAAGGCGTCAGGGCACGCATCTTCGATCGCCTCAACCCATACGCGGTAAAATGGATGAAGGAATTGCCTGCCGTACTCTGGGGGCTTCGCACGAGTCTCAGCCGAGCTACAGGGCAGTCTCCCTTCTTTCTCGTTTACGGGTATAAGGCGGTCCTTCCAACGGAGCTACAATTCGAGTCGCCGCGAGTTCAAAGGTTCAATGAGGACGAGTCAGAGGCTAGTCGGATCGACGAACTCGACCGATTGGAGGAAGCTCGAGATGCTGCAACAATTCAGTCGGCCAAGTACCTCCAGGGCCTGCGTCGCTACCACGATCGTAATGTGCGGGATCGCGCCTTCTCGGTTGGAGATCTGGTTCTTCGAGTCAACCAATCGAGTGGCCACAAACTTTCTCCGCGCTGGGAAGGTCCGTACATTATTGACTCGGTGACACGCCCAGGGCCTTACCGACTGAAGCGAGAAGACGGCGCTCTCATGGACAACTCGTGGAACATTGAGCAATTACGTCGGTTCTATACCTGACGACCGTTGTACACATGCTTACAAATAAATAAAGATAAGTTTTCGTTCATATTGTCTTTACATTTATGCAATTCAGCTTCTGACTTGCTACTTATTTGCGTTTCAATTAAGTAGTAAGTTGGGGGCTACACCTAATTAGGTGTAGTGTTTTTCGCCTAATCGATTCCTAATCGATTTTTCTCTTTTCAAGTATATGTTGAGCCTAAGTGTTAATTGTTCCGAGTAACGAAACTCTTGTCTCCTAGCAACACTCATACTTTCCGATTGCGTTATTAGAGATAGAGCTCTGCGCCAACTCCTAACGCTAAGGAATTTGATGCGCTGGGCAGAGTGCTTAGTAAAAGGAACTTAACTTGCTCAGGCAAAATACATGATTCGAATTAAGAAAAGCCGATTAGCATATATTGGGAAGAAAAACATGTACATTGATAATTTACAGCAAGTTCCTACATCTAGAAGGAATCTAAACCTAGATGGCATACAGGCCAATTACAGGAGATATTGGCGAGCGCGGACTAGCGCCTCGACAATCACATCGGCCACCTCGGCGAGAGCCGGGACAACCTCGATCAGGACCGCGATGGAGGCGACGTTGCGGGCACGGGCTGCTTCCTCGGCAACCTCGGCGAGCGCAAGATCGTATTCCACCCAAAGCTCCGCCATGAACTCTTCGTTATCCATGGGAGCAGGCGGAGATGGAGGGGTTGAGGAAGAAGTCTGGGTGAGAAGCGGCTGCTGCACCGGCCTCTTTTTATAGCCAAGATTGGGAAGTTGAATCGACTTCGGGAAGTAATGGCGTCGAGAAGCAACCCCGATGAGATCTGTTTCCAAGATTGGACGCGGATGTCTCTGGGGATATGGCACAACAGTCGAAGCGATGATTGGCATTCCAGCAAGCGGCGCTGGGGATGCCCCGTGGTGGTGGGAGCATGGCGAGCTCTCATCAAAGGAAAATAGGCGACGTTTCGTTTCCGCGCTGGGCGGGAAAAAATAAAGCACTAAAATCAGTACTTCAAGGTTCGGGCCCGGACTTAGGTCCCAAAGAACATGCTCCATGTGGACCGTAAGCTGTGCACGACATTGCTCGGGTTCAGGTGTTGTTTGGGTCAAACCTAGTCAGGTAAAAGGGCGCGCCCCTGGATAGACCACAGGCCGGTCCTTATTCTCTTGAGGACTGGGCGCTTCCCGGACGATTAATGTAGCCTTTGATATGCCCCCAGGGGACAAAAGTCGATCTGGCTTTGGTTAGAACGGACATCAAAGGTAACCTCTCCAAGTTGGGATTCAGTGGCACATCTCTGGATTGTTTGTCATCAAGATGAACACCACTCGGATGACCACAACTTGGAGGCGGGCTTATTCTTCCGAGAATCACTAGCTTGACTCCGCACTAGTTGGGTCAGGGCGCCTGAGCACCCTACGTGGGTTGTGGCATGTCCCCTGCTGGACCGAATGTTGAGTTCTGCCAGTCAGACTCGAATGCCATAATTCGTAACAGGGAGGATAACGCAGGGTGACACTGATCACTCAGCAACATCCACTTTTCTGGTGTGCCTCTCCGTGGGGCCAATAGCCAGCATACCGACTAGTAGGGTTGGATACCGGACATCTTTTTGAGACTTGAGATTTTCTCTTGAGTCCTTTGCAACTGTGTTGTTTGATCAGCGGGTTACCTGGCAAGCGAAACTTCATCGGCCAAACAAAGAGTGACGTCACTCGGATTACATTTGAAGGGCTGCAAGCTGAACCCTGAATCAAGGCAACCCAGTCACGAAGCACTCGGGGGCTACTGTGGACAACAAGGGCCCCGGGTATCCGGAGATATACTGTTGGATGTACCTCCTCTTTGGGCCGAGTCAATTGGATCTTCCAGAAAACGGGCTTAGAGGCTGGCGCGGCCTGACTTGCTCTACAAGGAAACGAACTCGTTTCCTACTCGAATACTTAGATATAGGCGTAACCAACTTGGTTATATCTGTATCTTCCATATACGGATTAGAAAATCTATCTGTAACCCGGCCCCTTGCACTATATAAAGGGGGTCAGGGGCCCCTAGTTCGACATCCAATGATCTAGCCATCTGACATCTCATCGTCCTTGAGATCCACCATAATACAATCCACGAGCACAGGAGTAGGGTATTACCTCACCTCGAGGGCCCAAACCTATATAAATTCGGCTCCCTGTGCTACCATCGTAGTTGTGATTTTTCGCACCGCCCCATAAAATACATTGCCGATGCAAATCGTCGACACAGACCCCTGAGGGGATCTTTCTTCACCAGAGCAAGAACACTAGAGATCTTCTCAAGCGGTTTGCAATGACTGATGGCAAGCCTGTTCAGACTCCTATGGCAACCACCACAGTTCTTGAGCCTGATGAGAATGGTGAACCAGTTGACCAGAAGGAGTATAGAAGCATGATAGGCTCCCTCCTATACCTTACCTCTTCCAAGCCGGACATACACTTCGCTGTGTGTCTTTGTGCTCGCTTTCAGGCTTCTCCTCGCGTTTCCCACCTTCAGGCGGTGAAGCGCATCTTCCGCTACCTTAGAGCTACCCTGGACTTTGGGATTTGGTACTCTTCCTCTTCTTGTCTGTCCCTTAGAGCCTTTTCAGATGCAGACTTTGCTAACTGTAGGATAGATAGGAAGAGCACTTCTGGCACTTTCCTTGTCTCTTGGTCCTCTAAGCGATCGGTGTTGCCTGATCCTTCTTGAGGTCGAGTGCGTGGCTGCTGACTAGTTCTTTGCGATCAGTGCTGGATGGTTTCAACCTTGAAGGACTTTGGGTTGTCCTTAGAGTGTGTTCCACTTTTCTATGACAACACATATGCCATAAACATTGCCAAAAACCCAGTGCAACACTCTAGGACCAAGCACATAGATATCATGTTTCACTTTCTTAGAGACCATGTGGAGAAGGGAGACATAGTGCTTCAGTTTGTGGAGAGTGACCACCAGCTTGCAGATATCTTCACCAAGCCCTTGGACAGCTCTAGGTTTGTGGCTCTCAGGGGAGAGCTTGGGGGTAGTGAGCACTTTAGGCATTAGTTGAGGGGGAGCTAGTCTTTGTAATATATGTCTATATGTATATATGCTTTTAAATTTCCGCATTTGCATATTTACTATTTGGGCTTAATCTTGGGCAGGATTAGAGAGTCAGTTTCACTTCTCTAGCCACTGCTTCTTACCTTATAGATTGCTATCATGCGTGATTAGCAATGTCCTCTGCTCTAGCTAGTTGAGTTTCACACAGGCTTTTGGGTCTAGCAGGAGTTGGGCCCCCTGGGTAGACAGGGTCTGTGTCTAGTCTCTCTAGTAGTCGAGTTGTACGCTTGCTTTCCTAGTCTGTGGCTTGGGGTAGATAAGTGTGTTTCTGAGTCTTTAGAGCTATCTGCCTCTCATCTTTGCTCTTAGATTGCCCTGTGAGTGTCTCTGGCTCCTTATCTCTTCTGTTTTCTCTTGGATGAGTGATTCTTTATTTGAGGGGGAGTTTAGAGATTTTATTACATTTTTGCATTGCATTTAGTTTTTATTTACATTTTCAGGGCTTTTTCTATTAGGCCTTTTGAAGTTATGTGCTGAAATACACTTTAGCTTCTAAATGACACTTCTAACTAGCTGGTTCATTTTGAAAATGGTACCTTTTACATTCTAGGCTAGCTGAAAATTAATTGCATTTTAGGATTTTCTTGAAAACTTGATGACTCTAGAACTTTGTCTTGTTAAATCTTTTAACTAGATTATTGTGCATGCCTTGAATTCCTTTGGTCTAGCTCGAATCCTTGTTGCAACTTGGGATCGAACTTGTCGCTCATGTTTTGACCTTTAGAGTGCTCTTGTACATGAAAATACAAAATAAAAATAAAAAAGTCTGTGGAAAGAAATTAAAAAAAGAAAAAATGCAAACAAACATGAGGAGAGTAACCTAGGAGGCCTTTGTCGATGTCTCCTAGTCGGGGATGTGCTTTGCTAGGGATCACTCTCCAAAATCTGAGTTTGCTATGAAAAACAAAAAAATGAAAATAGTAGAAATATGTGAGCATGAAGGTCTTTACATGTGTCTTTAGATCATCCCATGTGTGCACAAGTTGAATTCTTGCATGACTATTTGATTCTTTGCATTTGCATTTATTCTAGTTTCTAGATTTTTCAAATGCAAGGTTTCTAGTTAAATCATGCAAAATCAAATTTCTTTAGCTTTTTGCTACCTAGCATGAATACCATTTAATCATTTCAATGTGAGCTAGTAGGCTTAAGTTGCTATTTGGCTAGCTAGGTGCATTTCATGCCTAATGTTCATTTGCCTAATTTACAAAGCCCCTTAGGTTGCATTTCATGCATTTGACATAGTCTTGATGCCTATATTGCCAAAAGGGGGAGAGTATTTTTTTTTGAAAAGGCATTTTGTGAAAACTTGAGTCTACTTGGACATATTGACCAATTGCTCTTTCCTTTGGTCCAAGTATGATTTCGTAAATTTGATTTGCTTTATCGTCTCAAAACAAACTTTTCTTCATGCCTTTTGATGTTTGTCAATATACTCATCAAGGGGGAGATTGTGAGACCATGTGGAGGTTTTCATGTTGTAATGAGTATATGTGACTTGAATTGATGTGGTTGAGGAGTTTGTTTTCGAGACTAATTTGAGTCGGTTCGGCCTTTTATGGTAGGATAGAGTGTTTTGCACTTTTGAGAGTCTTTCCGAGCTCAGATGGAAAAATGTTATATACGGATTTTGTAGATAATTCCAAGATACATCTTTTTCGTCTTATGACTTTTTTCATTTGATCAAGGGAAGTATTTTTAACATTTCCATCTTTCTTCTGTTGTGCTGAGGAAAGCACCGGTTTGAACGGTTTCAGTTTTAGTTCGAGTGGGAAGTTGGGCATATAGTCATGTATATTTGAATTCATGATGAAATTGGACTAACATGCAGAAAACAAAGGTAAGAAATATTTTTGTTTATGGAAAATGGTTTGGTCCTTATGGGCGCAGGCTTGGAGGCAACCGTGGTCAGCGACGGTGCCGGGACTAGATCGGGTGGATCGAGGTCCAGAACGGTGATGATGTCGCGGGACAGATGGGCTCAGGCTTGGGGGCTCATGAGGACGCCATGGAAAAGAACTTGAGGTGGCTCAATGGTTCCGGTTTAGGCTGGAGGCCCGAAGGCACGGAAATGGAGCGGTCAAGTCCAGCAGATGAAGGCCCGTTGCATCGGGTTGATCGGGTTTTGTGTAAAACCTATGTATGGCATATTTGGCCCATGTTGAGCTGTGTGTGAGTGGTTTAGGCCCATGTAAGTGGCTGGTTGAGTGGGTGAATCCTAGCCCTTGATTTAGTTGCTTAGGGTTGAGGTAAGAAATCAATAGTTGTGGTTCACCCGGTGGCCCTATATAAGGAGGGGTGGAGGGGTTGCCTCCACCACCAAGTCTTGGGCTGAGGTTTAGTGGTTTGTATTCTGCTCTTTTGTGAGCTTTGTCTACCTAGGTGTGGCTGTGAACAAACCCTCTCAAGCAATAGAAACTTGTTCCTCAAATCATGTCTTTGTTCTTGTGTTGTTCTTGTGTTTGATCTAGTTTTTGGTGATTTTGTTTGCAACAAGTTTATTTGCATCACCTTCTTCTATATGTTGCTGATCCATGATGTTTCAAGGTTGCTTATATGATTTGACACCTTGGCAACTTGTGAGAAACAAGAGATCACGTTCTTCCCACCTTTGTTCAAGTTGGCAGATTTGTTCTTCCTGCGCAGCAGTCAGTGTAATTTTAGAAAAATTATCCAAGATGTTTTTTTGAGTGATTCTTATTGGAGAAGGTCCGTGACTTCCATATCTACCTGTGGAAAAATTTTGAAGTCATCTGGGTTCTTCGTTTGGGAGCTATGAGCTGAATACCGAGCCCCAAACTTTCTATGCGTGAGTTCCAGACAGTTTCTATCTCAAGAATTGTTCTGATTTTTCTGTGAGGAGTTTTGATATGAAACTTGGCTGGAGGCTTCACGACTCATTATGAAATAGGGAAAAAAAATTCCCATAATTTTTAGAGCCAAAGAAAGCCAGCAACCACTCCTGTGATCATATTTGATTTCTGCTGAAATATTCCTGCCCACTTTTCCTAAAGCGCCTTTATTAGTTGGGGTGTTTTGTCTTAAGTGCAACTACTTTGGACTAAGATTACTTTTGTTTGAGCACTTAACAATCAGAATTATGACTCTTCTTGTAGGATGTCATCCTTGAAACGCGTTGGGTGGAGAGCATCATTCATCTCCTTGCGAGAAAATTTATTTGACTCCTACTCACCCCCTCTAGTCGCCAGGTTCGGTATTTCATTTATCTTTCCAAAACTCTTGAATCCTAAGAACGGCTCTGTTTCTTTCGGCGGTTTCTGGCGGTTGGCGGTTTTACTGTAGCAAATTTATAAGTTTTTGGAAAAAAAATTTAAATGAGCAAAAAATAATAATCTAAAATTTTATAAGCTGAAAAGAACGGAGCCAACATCTCCAAGGAAGTCTTCCGTCCCTGGTTCTGTTACTGTTATGAAGGGAATCTCTTTTTTTTAACATTTCAATAGATTCTCATCACTGTTCTTTTTCGGAAAAGATTCTCTTTTTTATTCTTTTCATGAAAAGATTTTCTTTTCTTTTTTATATCATTTATTTTGAAAGAATGTTGTTGGAGACGGTGAAAAATAAAGAGAATGAATATAGCGAAGGAAATAGAAGTAGAGAATAAAATGAAAGAAAAATGATTGGACATGGTGTTAAAGTTTGGAAGGCAAAAGTGCAGGTACGATCTACTCCCTCTGTCCCTAAAAACATGTTGCTCTGGGATTTAAAATTTGTCCCTAAAAGCATGTCGCCCGGACCAGTGCGCTGCCACGTGCTTCTGCGTGAGAGGAAAAAAAGAGCCAGCGGCGTCTCCCAGGCTCTCACTCCCGAGACCGAAAGGAGTCTCTCTCGATCCCCAAATCCCGTCTCAGGCCGTTTCCCAAATCCCGTCTCTCTCGATCCCCAAATCCTCCCTCTCTCGATCCCCATCGGCGGCGCCAAGATGAGCGATGAGGATGGCGAGCTGGCGCGCATCGTCGCAGCCTTGAAGCGCGCCGGCGACAAGATGGACAAGCGGCTAGGCGATGCGAGCGGCAGCGATGGGATCCACCCACGCGCCGGCGCTGGGAGAAGCGGCTATACGGGCGGCGGCGATGGGATCCACCCACGCGGAGGCGGTGGGAGCAGCGGCGATGCGAGCGGCGGCGATGGGATCCACCCACGCGGAGGCGGTGGGAGCAGTGGCGATGCGAGCGGCGGCGATGGGATCCACCGGCGCAGCGGCGGTGGGAGCAGCGGCGATGGGAAACGCCGGTTGTCGCCGATCTTGCCGGGAAGACGCTTGCCGCAAAGGAGCTGGCGAAAGTGCGGTGTCGGGGCCATCTTGCACTATGACCCTGCTTGGGAGGAAGAAGACGATGCGGAAGTGGGAGCGGCGGTGACGGCTACTGCGGAAGTGGAGATGGCGGCGACGGCTACTGCGGAAGTGGAGATGGCGGCGACGCCCCGCCTGGCCGGCGTGGACGTGGTAGTGACGGCTACTTCCCACGACGTTCAGGTAACCGAGACAACTCGTTCGGCCAGTGGACATGGCGTCCTGAACTGAAGGTGAAATCGCATCGGTTAGATCGACTAATGTTGCTTACTCTATGAAGTGCTATGATTTAATTTTTTGCACCTTTTGGATGAAGTACTCTAGCACTGATTGTCAAATGTTGGTTGATCGAGGTCTGCATTATCTGATTGTCAAAGTGTTGTATTATATGGTTTGTTCTCATGCCAATTGAACTTAATCATGCGTGTGTCATGATCAGGCCGGTTGCTCGATCAAGGGTAAACATAACAGTTATACATATAACAGCAATCAATTGTCTTGTTGAAACTATAATAGTAGACAACCATTATACAATACTACATCAACCACTTCCTACTAGGTAGCCTTTACGCAAATCTTTGTAGTATTCTTTAGTTGCCTAAAGGTGGCCATGACAGTCTCATATAGTTTACGATCACAATTCAATCTTGCTGGCAAATTCCCTTGTGATTCTAGCCTCTCTTTACCCATGTGTGGGATCTTATACCTGTTTCCTCCATTGTCTTTCATTACCTCAATCAAGCAGCTTTGTAATGTCAAGAACACCCTTCTAAGTTTTGCTGGATCGTAATCTTCATATTCTTTGCACACATTCTGTATGAGCTCATCCATGTTCCTAGAGACTCTAGTGTATGCTAATGATTGTAGGGAAGCAAAAAAACCCAAGTCTAAAGCATTCATATCTGGGGAATTAGGAGGCTGACATATGAGGCGTATGTCAATCCCTGTTTGGGAAACAGCAAATGCAACCTGCTCGTCACATTCTGTATGAGCTCATCCATGTTCCTAGAGACTCTAGTGTATGCCAATGATTGTAGGGAAGCAAAAAAACCCAAGTCTAAAGCATTCATATCTGGGGAATTAGGAGGCTGACATATGAGGCGTATGTCAATCCCTGTTTGGGAAACATCAAATGCAACCTGCTCGTCATTAGTTGGCACATGAGAAGGAGCATTGTCTTGTTGTATCCATATGGTTCTCGTACGGTCATCTGCAGGCCACTTTCTCACAATTGCTGGCAGCACTTTACCAATTAGAAAGGACCTCACAGTATTTCTGTCCACCTTAATTGTCTTGGTTACTATTGATCCCCTTTCTCTATTGCGGCTTCTCCTTTGTGCTGGCTCCTATCAAATAGAATTTAGAATAGTAAGCAACAACAAGTACTGTATGATCGAATTGAAACTAGTGATATGGTACCTTTCTTATGAAAGGCCACACGCCTAGCTTCCCATCAAAAGTACAAATATTTTCAGCATTGTACCTAGGCTTGGCAACCACTGACAAGAACATCACTTTATCTATGGAGTTCTTGTTCTGCACAGTCCTATGTGGATCAGCCTCATCAGGAAGCAAGTAAAAATTCTTTTCCCTTTTGGTTGCATTGAACCATTTTTCATCTAGATGGATTATATTATCCATCTCGATGAACCTAGGCTGAAATTCCAAAGAATTTTGATCTAACATGTTCAAACACCATTGCAGCCTCTCCCTTTTGTTTCCTTCCCTCAACAAAGGCTTAAGTGAGCTCGAATGGCGTCGTAGCTGCCCATCCTTGAACAATCTGTGAATTGTGCTCTTATTGATTCCAAGTTGTACAGCTAGGGAACGAATAGTGCCTCTCAAGTGCAATGGAATAGTAGCCACTTGCTGAAGGTTAACTTGAATTTTTTTTATGGCCAGAATTTTTCGGCTTCATTGAACTTACATCCACAGCAACTCCTAATTCACGACACTTCTTAGCTCGCTGCCAAATTCGCTGCACAGTACGAGGATTTACCTGAAACTTCTGAGCAACTATGGTGGTGCTGCTTTTGTGCAATGTCCCTCTATTTGTTCTCTGTAGTAATGCTTCATATATGGCTTGCCTTTGAGTATTTGTTAAATCTTTTGATCGGTTTGCACCATTTGCATGTACTTCCTCTTCATCGTATGAGTCGGGCAACTCTTCCTCATCGAACTCTATATCCACATGGTCAGCATAGACTCCATAGTCCTGCAGCTCCTCAATCATGGATGGGAAATCATGTATCCAGTCTTGTAGTTCTTCATCTACAAGGTTCACTTCAATTAGCTTTGTTAAGAGTCTCAAAAAAAATTTTGATTATAAGTTCTCACCTGGATTGTGTGCTTCCTCATGACCAGCAAAGTGGTCGTGCAGAGTAGCATGGTTCAGCTCAACCATACCATTACAGGCAACTTGGTTCTCATCATCTAAGCACAAGGTAAACATTCCATCGAAATAAGGATTTCTACTATGATTATATTAGCAAGGGAAAGGTAAATCACTAACCTCGGTTATTGTCTTCTAAATCAACGTCAGCTAGTACTTCTTCATCTACAAGGTTCATTTAAATTAGTTTTCTTTAGAGTCTCATCAATTTTTTTGAAAAAATCTCACCTGGATTACTACTGTTATCACAAAACAAAGGAAATGCAAATTACTAACCTCGGTTATGTCCTTCCATAGCAGCTTCATTTGCTATTTCTTCTTCTAGAACTGGTACATTCAGGTCAGGTAGTACTACAACCTCCTCCTCTAATGGTGGATGATTTAGATCTATGGCCATGGCTAATGTTCCTTTGTGTGGAGCTCAAATGGCAGCACAGTTTTACAAGGCAGCTTATAAGAAGTGAAGGGACTCAGAAATTTTGATTTTGCCGCTGCAAGTTGAGCTTCAGCTATTATGGTGGCAAGACAAGGTAGCAGCGGCGCTGTGAGTTTTGCTGCCGCTGGAAGTTGCCTTTTTGTATTCTTGGCGGCAACACTATTATACTTTTTGGCTAGTTTACCTATCAATCACAACTGTGGATCAATCCATTATCTAAGGGTACATGCATCATTTGATCTCATTACTATTTTCTCAGTTTAAATGCTAGAGTGACATGTTTTTACGGACGGAGGGAGTACACCGCATCTTCCACCGACGGACAAGCCAAACATAAGTACGAACGCATGACGCGACGTAAAGCTACGTACGGGAGGTAGCTAGATAAAGAGATCAGTGGGGCACGCACGCACGCATCAGTGGGAGGTAGCCTAGAGTCGATTGATCGATGTCGCGACGTTTGCAGCGTGCCAAGCGACAACGTCTTCCCGTATATCTTCTTCCGTTTTTTGCATTACTAGCTCAGACATCGTTGCCATTCTTAAAAATAATCTCATTCGAATAGTTGATGTTTAGTGTCCTAGGGCGCTGTTATCGGAAGTCTAGCGGCGCAGAGTCAGGGAAGGCACCATGCCCCCGAGAGAGGACGGCGGCATGGACGAGGAGGGGTAGCTGCTGGATGACTAAGACTAAGTCCAACCCAATTCCCTTTATTTCAATCCCTTCCTCATTCCCATCCCTATTCCCATGAAAGATTCCTTCCCTTCCCAGCAAATATCTCCAACCATATTCCCTTCGTCATTCCCTTCCCAACAATCTCCACATTTTTTAATTGGTTTATCCAAACCACCGTACCTACCGTGTATATGAACTGTACACGTATTATTACAATTCGTATACCCCTTCCACCCTGTTATCTACATGCATTATGCGTAACAAATACAAAGTAATAAAAAATTAAAATTGTAATTAATAATTTAATTTAATTAAATATTTATAACAGGGGAGACATGACATAATCGTTGAGGTCCATAGGTGTTGACGAACTTCATATATAGTATAATATCATGCATGAAATACAGAAATATACTTGAATTGTACTTTGGACGACGTATCATATATTGCAGTGCAATACATGGATAATTGTTGGGAATCTTCGAAGACAAGACACCGAGCTGTGCCACCTGTGAGCTCAGGCAAGACAAGAAATGGTCCTGTGCCACCCGTGATGTCTCGAAGCTTACTCCGAAGCTAAATTGCTCCTTGGCTTGCGGGATAAGAACGAGTGATTCGCTATAAATGGTGGCTGCGAGTGAGAAGCATAGGCCTTGCACAATATATTTCGAACCAAGTCTCTTCTTAACAAATCCAGGTAGCCATGGAGAACGACATTCGTGCGTTCAATTCTGGAGGCTCCTCCGATGAAGTGAACTCGACATCGACCGATGACAACTTTGAGGAGGAGGCAATGCTGATGGTTGCGGCAATGGAGGAAGAAGACCAGGCCGTGAAGGGAGGTACACGTTGGGGTGGTTCAGTTCATGGCCACGCCACAATCGATCGTGGTCGACATGAAGGGGCCGAAAGGTTATACCGCGATTACTTTGCTGATAACCCGGTATATGGGCATGTCTACTTCAGGCGCAGGTACGATTTATCTCATTACCCCGAAACATTTAGCCGTTTTGACTGAGCAACTTATGTTTTTCCCTCTTTATTGTCTTATAGGTTTAGGATGAGCCGCCAGTTATTTTTGCGCATTGCGGCGGCTGTGGAGGCACATGACGATTGGTTTAGGCAAAAGTCCGATGCCCTACGACAGCGTGGACTTCATCCCTTGCAAAAGATGACCGCAGCAATGCGTCAACTATCATATGGGGTGCCCGCTGACAGTACTGACGAGTACGTGAGGATCGGCAAGAGCACAGCTTTGCTAGCTCTTAAGAAGTTTGTTGCAGCCATCGTCCAAGTCTTGAACCCGAGTATCTCCGCGCACCGACTGCAGAAGACACTGCCCGTCTCCTTGCCGTTGGGGAACAGAGAGGCTTCCCCGGGATGCTCGGCAGCATAGATTGCATGCAATGGGAGTGGAGGAATTGTCCGAAGGCATGGCACGGGGCATTTAGGGGCCACACCAGAAAACCTTCCATAGTGCTTGAAGCAGTCGCTTCTTATGACTTATGGATTTGGCATGCATTTTTCGGAATGCCTGGTAGCTTGAATGATATCAATGTTCTGCATCGTTCTAACGTTTTCGACAGGGAGATGGAAGGTACTGCTCCGATGGTCAACTACAACATCAACGGCAACAACTACGCCTTGGGATACTACTTGGCCGATGGCATATACCCGGAGTGGGCAACCCTTGTGAAACCAATTCATGCTCCTCGGGGCAACAAGAGGACACTCTTCAGCGATGTGCACGCTGCGGTGAGAAAAGACGTCGAACGAGCATTTGGAGTCCTGCAAGCAAGGTTTGCCATTATATGTGGTGCCGGTCGCTGCTGGGACCAGGAAACACTTAGTAATATAATGAAGACATGTGTTATTATGCACAATATGATAGTTGAAGATGAGCGCCATGGACCACCTCAAGGGGTCCAATATGACTACATGGCACCTTCTGTCCATGCCACCAGGGGAACTCATGCGCAGGTCCTGCACTACATCGAGGCAACGAGCAGGATAAGGGATCGTGCAACTCATCAGCGGCTTCAAGAGGACCTGGTCGAGCACCTTTGGCAAGTTTACGGCCGCCAGTAGTGCAAAGTAATTCTGTTCAGTGCTTCTAATGGGTTATCCATTTACATGTGTTAAAACTATGTCAGTTATGTACCCGGAGAATGCAATGGTTGTACAATTCATGTCCTAAGTCATTCCTACCCACCTCTGTTGCAATCCGTGTCACCAACTGTGTTTTTCAAAATAAATACATTGGAAGCACTTTTAGTTCCCGTAAGAGGAAGCGTTTCTTTGTTCCATCAAGCTTGTGAAAGGTGATGTCCATTCAATCTGCTAATATCACCAGTAAAACGTGCATTGCATGGAAGTACATCCGTGCGTTGCATTAAATCAACAGTTTGTACATATCCATGTAATATGTACATTCAGTAACCAAATTAAACATCACGTCATATATCAACCAGAATGGCAAGCACGACATACATAGACTGTAGTTAACATGTCATTCAACAACACAACCATAACTCAGGATTTTAAACAGCAGGTCCATAGGTATTGCAACAAACCAAAGTACATGTCTCTCAAATGGAGACAAATAAGAAACTAGGACAGTACAGCGCAGTGCATCATGCACAACACATGTGAAACCAGCACAGTACCAAACCGGTGTACAGCACATATAAACCGGCCAGCATTTACAACACCTTCTCCAACATTTCTTGCCAAAGTTCACAACACATCACATCATTTACTGTGAGCTTAGATTATGGCGTGCACACAGACCTGCAAAACTCATTACAGCATTGTGCACAGCACATAGCTGTAATGAACCCTCACCTGGACAGCAGAAGAGTCCATATGTTGTGCTGCCCAAGTTCCTGCCCGGCAGTGAAACGACCTGCACAAAACATGTGAAATCGATGAGTACATGTAAATATCATGTTTGGAGGTCTAACAATCATAGTACGGAGATGATAAATACAGTCCATATAACAGGTTACGAACATTATAACTACAACAACTAATGGCCACGACTATATACATGAAATACAGAACTGGTACTCACCGGGCATCAATGGCGAAGGGATGGGTCAAGGCCCCACTTACTCGCGATCTCAGACTGCCTCTTCAGGTAGTACTCCTTGAGCCATCCGGTGCATTCATTTGGGTCAATGCTCAAAATTCGCTCTTCCTCCTTGTGCTCCATCAAGGTTTGCCTCCTCTCCTTTAGGCCAATGATCTTGAGTCTATCCTCGTGCAAGTCTTCGAAATGAGTAGCGTACACCCCTTCAGTGCCAGTTGTGCGGCTGTGCTTAGAAGAACTGCCCTTGCCACCCCTCGCCGCCTTGGCAGCATCCCTCCCTATGGGCCTAGAAAGACCTGGACTCGTCGGCGATGTAGACACATTCACCTCCACCTCCACGGGTGTGTCCCAAGGAGTAGGAGAAGGAGACACCTCAGGGGGATGGGCGGGGGTCTTCTGCCGTTTCGTGCCCAACAAGTCTGTCCACTTGGGATGATCAGCCAACAAGACCCAGCAATGGCTAAATCCAAACGGCTTGCCCTCGATCTCCTTGTACATCTTTCCCGCCATTGCCATCTATAAATGGGAAAAAATTAAGCCATTAGAACTAGCTTCATGAATGAACTAAGCCGAGTATGCACGTATACATTTCTTACCCTATCCCGCTCCGTGGTCCCACTCTGGTGCAGGTTGTCGAACTTCTTAAGGTATCCAGCAAACTTGCTGACAGCCTCGCTAATGATAGCCCAGTGATTAGTGATTCCCTTCTGCGATCTGGGAAGCATCCCTGGCTTCATGTACTTCTTGTAATATTCATCAATTCTCTCCCAGTATGTCCCCGCAGCCTGGTCCGTACCCACGATGGGGTCCTGGCTCACATTAAGCCAGGCAGACACCAGGAGCTCGTCCTCGTCTGCGGTCCACTTAGTCCTATCCGTCTTCGTGGCTGCCTTCTTCTTCTTCTGATTAGGACCGCAGGCCTGTGGGCACGGAACCTCCGCTGAACCATGCGTGAAAGGCGGGGTGGGTTCCCTGGGAGGAGCGGAGAAGGGGGAGAAGTCACCCACTCCCTCCTCTAGTCCTGCAAGAGCTGGATCCACTCGATCTGAATTGGACCATGAGAAACCCTGTCCACGCTCGTGGAGCAGGTTCTCTAGAAAAGGGTCCATGTCCTCCCTGCGAACATATGGCACATCTATATAACAGATATTTTCAAATACGAATAGAAACATGATGTCACAATGGCCACAGGTGCATATCATAAGTTGAACATAGACGGTACAAGGGAGGAGATATTGTTGTGAATACCACATATGAACTACAAGCCATACATAAATAGAGGGACCATATCAATGCCAGCACAACATGGCAGCATAAGAAACCTACACCCAGTAGTACGACATACCACATAGAAATGGCCCAGATAGAAGACACCCTTATGCAAAGGACAACCCAACGACTGTCACATACACAACTACATAATCCCTTCAATAAGGCTAGGTAAGGTGCCACGAACGGTCGGACTCCCAACCTTCCATACAATCCCCACTGTCATCGGAGGAGTATTCCTGGCATATGATGCGCTGACACCCCTCGGAGTCGTCATCAGGAAACAAGTCCTCGACATCCACCAGAAGGGTGGGATCTTCAGGTTCCTCAGGTGGGGGTTTCACATTCGTTGCCCCACCCGGTATGTTACGCGATCGTACCCTCCGAGCAGCCATACGCTTCGGGGTGAATTCCCCGAGCCTTATAGCGATGGAGTCCACCTCAAGAAGAGCACGGTTGCAGTGATCGGCACTTTCCAAGCTACCATGGATGAAGTTGTCATTGACAACCTTCCTCAGCGAAGCAGCCTCCTCGTCCACAAGCTTGATAAGCTTGGAGAGAATAGCTGATGATGGACATGCAGCCATCTACAGCCACGTAGACGTACATGGTAATAAATAACAATGGATTACAAGTACATGTACAATTAGTTTGCCGTAGACCGCCCCACGTCAAAAAATTAAGTTATTCATCTACAGAATAGTGTGCTACATATACACTGACAAAACAAAAAACTAGGATGATCTTCTTTGTGCTTTCATCTTTGCTTGATTTAGGTGTTGTTTCACGTGTTGCGATTGTGTGTATTGCATATAAGAGATGAAATATTTTGCTTTACCTTCATCGACCATTTTTCTATTCCCTACACCCACTAGCAAATGTTGTGTTACGCTTTTGCGAAGAGTTTGGAAGCAACTAGGTTGGGCGCTCAAAGAAAAGCTCAGTACATACACTTATCAACTACCGCTCGAATGAGATCATAATGAACTGCCAATATCACAAGTACCAAACTAAAGACGCAATGCACATCTGGTTGACATTACTGAGTGTACATATCCAGTAAAATGGGTAGCTAATTTAATCAATGAGGCTGTCAAACTTCAGTAATAGATCATGGATATGAACTATATGAGCATGTTCGGCATTGCGTCCCAACTATAGAGTATAGGTTGTCAACTATAGAATGAGGCTGTCGAACTTCATGACGATGACCAAGGACGACATCGCCGGCGGCCGAATCACGGTGTCCGGGAGCCACCCCGCCCCGTACTTCCCCCCTGCAATCGTCGCGTCCCAATGACAACGATGGCCCCCAACCCTACGCGAAGCATCGTCGCCGGTCCTTGGTCATGTCAGCCCAAATGTTGCCGCCGTCGGCCGCTCGGCTGTACTCGCCGTAATGCGTCCGCCGACGACGTCGTACTCCACGCGGCGCACGGCCGACCCAAATTTCCATGGCCAAACGGCCCAATCCCCCCAAATGGACGAAAATCCACCCAAATCCCACAATAGATTTACAAATCCACCCAAATCGGATGTCCTATGCCCACATCCCAGCTAGGTAATGAAGCGTACCTTGTCGCCGCCGCCGAAATCGTCGACCGCCGCCGCCGGCTTGGTCTTGATGCAAGATCTGACGCGAAACGCGCCGCAGTAGGTGCTTCCGCCCCAATACATGAACGATATGGCCTCCTCTTGCTGGAGCTCGGACGGGGATGCACAGAGGAACCCGGGGCCGTGGGTTTCTCTCTCATGCTCGCCGGGAATGGGGGCGGGGAAGGGGCCGGCGTTGGAGAGCTCCCGGTTCCCGTCCCGGCTGGGAATGACCAAATGAAGGGGATGGGTATGGGGACGGGAACCGGGTTGGATCTAGGCTAATAGCTTGATGGGAAAGGATTATAATCAACCCCTTCATATTGGAAGGACTGTAGTTTAAATTTCTAGCTCATCTGAGTGGATATAACAAAATCTAAGTTAAAAGTAGACCTGATTTTTTCAGGCTAGGTCAGGCTGGGCTTGGGCCCCAATTGCCAACCGGCCCGGCTTTCGGGTTTTTGACCGGACCGGGATTGGCCTTTGTCTTGGCGAGAAAAATCCATGAAGTCGTCGGGCTTCGGGCTTGTGACAGGGCCAGAATCGGGCTTTGTCTTAGTGAGAAAAAATGGGGCCAGGCCGGGCTCGGGCTTGCGTCCAGGTAACAACAGGCTTTTCCAAGCCTGGCCCGAAACCCGATCTGGTCCGACATATGATCAGGTCTAGTTAAAAGGCTAAGCTGAGTTGCTGAAAGCTAGACTCTGAGAGCTTCTAGAATTGGTCCGGAAAAGTCGGCTTACTTGCACTTCGACTTGTTTATAAAAGTCTTGAAAAGCTGCTTTGAAATTTTCGACAAACAGGTTAATAAGTGATACTCCCTCGTCCATTTTTATAGAACATATTTTGATTAGAGAAAGTCTTTTAAAATAGACTTTGACCATTAAATTTCTCTATTATATATTATCAATTGCCACGAAATAATATTGTATCAAAAGCAATTTGAAATATGCACGTGTTGATACAACTTTTATACAGTAATGATGCATATAATTTGACTAATTATTGGTTAAATCTTAAAAAGTTTAACTTTTTAAAATCCAAATACATCTTATAAAATTGGACGGAGAGAGCAGGTCACTGAGTCAAAGTGCTTAGCTTAGCTTTTAGAAACGCCGCCACTCAATTGCATGGCAAGCAGCTTAGATTAGCTTTGTTCAACGATTTATAGTGCCGCTAGCAGGTTCTGGTGGCACTCACTAGTATAATCTTAATATATTCTTTGGGTTATGCATAATATTCTTCCACTATCTTACATCCAAAGATAACTAATTTGCTTTAAGATTGGTAAATTTTGTGTTAGCAAAGTTGCGCCAGGAACCTATCTCTTTCTCGTGACATGGTCGCAAACAAGGCCGAAGAATCCGCAGCCGGTGCAGGCGCAGGACCATGGAAGAAGATCCGGACCCAGCCCCACGGCATTGCCTGCGCAGCCCCAATGAAACGCCAAGAGAGAGGCATGCAGCACCAGCGGCAGCCGTCAGCCGCCGCAGGAGGTAATTGAAGGAGGACTACAGCCCGTCTCGTCCTGGCCATGGTATTACTGGGAAGGAGCAAATATGTTTTGTTTCTAAACTGGTCATTAATAACAGTTTTTAAACCGGCATATAATAATATACAATGATATGCCACAGAATAACAGGTACTAATTTATTCCAGTCGTCTTTGTTGGTTTATTGCTAGAATCGAGATAGACATCTTTTAAGAATATTTTTTAATTTGCTAGCTTTGCGTCAGTGCACTATGTTAGCTTTGCGTCAGTGGACTATGTTAGTTATTAGCTACACCCTACATTCAGAATTAGGAGTCGTCATCCTCCTTGTCACCAGAGACGGAGAAGGAATTTCCCTCGTCGGAGGAACCTGGGGGAGGGTGGCCATTGTTGAAGAACATGGCATGGATTGAACGGTCATCCTCACTCGACTCATCCTCGTCGTCGTCCTCGTAAGTGGAGGGCTCCTCGTCGTCATTGGGAGGAGAGAGGTATGATGAAGTCATCGCGGCTTGATGGCGACAACGACACCATCCTCATCCTCCTTGTCGGCCTCCTTCGACGATGACGACAACGACTCCTTGTTGGCCTTTGACGCCGACGACAATGACTCCTCGCTGGCCTTCTCATTCTCGGACTCTTTGCCAGCCTCCTCCTCGAAGCCTTGCGGATGATGGCGATTAACACGGAGAGAAGGAGGACAGCCATGGCGACCATAGTAGAGATGAAGTCGACAGCTAGGACAGAGATGGGCAATGACGAGTATACAAAGTTCACGAATGTCAAGCGATTTGTGCACGAAATACATCAAGAGACAACACGTTATATATGCCGGTCCTAATTACTAACCACACAGATAATAACATGTCAGAATATAAAATGTCACTTGGGCATGTTCTATTTACTAATCGACACAAATAAGCTTTTCCCACACGTCTACTCAAGAACCGACATTAATAATCTTATATGTGTTGGTCCTAATTGAACCAATGTTGGTTCGTAAAAAAACACCGGTAAAGATAATTTGAATATTTGTGTTGGTTCTTAAATAAAACATGCACAGGTAAGTTTTTTTCACATGCCTACTTAAGAACCGGCACTAATAATTGAATCAGTACAAATATATAGGTAAATATAACATGTTTTAATGTAGTGTGGGGTAGGTGCCACGACTCTCTCACTGCCGCCACATGATTGATCAGCATGTTTCTGCCGGACGCAAATCCTCTACATCAAGATCAGTGCAGGTGTGCATCGACATGTGAGCCCACTAGCAACGGGCCCACATGTCGCTGGTGCTAACCGCAGGGAGCGATCTGACGAAGGATACATGTCCGTTTCTGCCTAGGTGCCGCACTGGGAAGCAAATCCTTTGACATTACAATGCAATGTTATGGTGCTATCCTAAGTATCCTTTGACATTACACTGCAATGTTATGGTGCTACAGTACCATGACATTGCATCATACCATCGGATGGAGAATGAAGGGTTGAGATTGGTCGGGGCACTGCACAAATATCACTATAGCAAGAAGACACTGTACACATGACACTGCAGCGTTACTGTAGCAGGTTGATCTGGAGCACAACTTCCAGGTCTAGCGGCTGAAATCCGAGCAATGTCACGGTACCATAGCAGCGGCCGTTCATACGCTCGGCAGTACGGCACGGAGTCGCCACCCATGCGACACACGGTGCGCCGTCGAACGGGCCGACTCCGAGACCGACCCGAGCTAGATAGCCAGCCTCAGAAAACGCGCGGTGCTTGCCGTCGGTCATGTAGACGTGAAGAAGGATATGATGCGGCCGCCAGTTCGCTGAGCTTGAATTTCGCCGGGTGTACGTCATGGGTGTGATCGAGGTGTCCGTACCAGTCTTCTTCCTGTACTGCATTTGCGAGGGGTGTGTTTGGTTGGGTGTATGGCTGGAGAAGTGGTTGTGGAGATGCAAGATGAAGCTTGTTTGGTTGCCTGTAGCAACATCTCGGCTAGGCCCGGCCGATGCAACATCGACCCATGACACTGCCCTCGGAAACGCCGAATCATTTGTTTCATGCGTAGACGCTTGAGCTTGGCCAAGGCCGATCAGGAGGCCCTTGCCGGCAGGATGTCCCAATGGCGATAACGACTAGTAACGAAGAGCCTGCTAACCACAAAATATAAATCAACTTTTTAGACTTTCAAAAATTTTAAAAATTCAAACGACGTCCAAATTCAATGAGACAAAAAAAATGGAACCGTAGGTTCAAGTACAAGGTCTTAAAAAAATTTTAGATTTTTTTGAATTTTCATTTTAGTTTTTAAATTTATTGATTTTCTAATATTTGTTTTTTCAAAATTTTTATTTTTATTTTTGAATTTATTTCATTATAGTATTTATTTTTGATTTCCCTCTCTTGAATTTGTCCATCACATTGCCCTCTTAGTGCAGCCAACCAAACAACATCTCTATGCAGCCTGTACAATCTCATACAACCAACCAAACAACATTCTCAAGATAACTTCATTGCTGGCCCACCAACTGATCGAGCTCATCTGACCTTAAAAGCTCATACTAACAACCAAACAGACCCTAGACTTCTAGTGCATTCCTTATGTATAGTGGATTTTTCGGATGGAATCTTCTACGATTCACAATAGCTCATCCAAAATTTAAAGGCTACGTCTATGCATGACAGATGCTTAGATAGGTGTTAAGCTAAAAAAAGTTTTTTTCTTCCATCTATGCTAACATAGGTGCTTAGAGGTGCTTAGAGAGGAGGAGAGATGCTTAACTTAGCAAGTTAGCATCAATGCTTGGCTCCATGGTTAGACTATATTTCTTGTGGCTACTTAGCCAGGGGCTTTATGCGATTGCTTTACCTACCTACTCACTTCAAGGTGACACTACCGCGGAAACTCTCATCCGACCCTCATCATAGACAGCTTAGTTTAAAATCGTCTCTAATGTGTTGCGCGCTAGGCAAAATCAGCCCGAGCCGCGGCATAACCATCTATGATATTTGATCAACAAGAATCTTTGTGATAATCACATATCATAGACGGCTCATATAGAGAAAAACTTGTGATAAATTCTTAGACCGTTCATACAAAACCCGTCTGAGAACAAGGCCATGGCGTCCGGCCCAATCGTGCCACGACACCATGACTACCTTGCATTCCAAGTTCCGCACAGGCGCACACCTAAGGGAAAAATCGCTGTCTTGCGTGTGCTCCATCAGTCCATTTTCTCTCGACGGTTGATTTTAGGATGTCGAGATAATGCAAGCACATTACAGCATCACAGCGGCGGTGGGCTACAGAACTCTTTCTCAACGGTTCTTTTTGTCATGGCCATCAAAACAACATTTCTCTCGACAACTGTTATACATCGTGGCTGCACTGAGAGTGCATCACATCTTTGATAACTTTAATATCAGCTGTCGAGAAGTGTATCTATCTTGAGAATCATGTCTGGACCGTCGAGAACATATTCTTGCCGTCGCGAGCAGTAAAGCTTTTCCTATAGCAGCTGTCGAAGGGAAGCTCATCCTCTGTCTTACGGTAGAAGGCAATTCCTGTGTATGTGAGGGGGAGGAGAGATGAGAGAGAGAAAGAAAATGGGACGCGTTGGACTGAGATGGAACCTGCCATGGGAGGGCTGCCCTCTGACATTAATGGCGGAGGATATGCATGCGTCCTGTGTAAGCATCTACACTGGCTCCTCTAAATTTTTTCTCCAAAATACTATTAGCGTCTTCTATCCAGCTCTTTAAAATTCCTTCACATTTTACACTATACTCTAAAAAATTTCTCCCTCTATCAGCTACTCTATCCTAAAAAAAATCAGAATTACAGTGTTATAAAGTGCCTGCTACGGATGCTCAATATTGTTGTGTTTAGTTCCGCCCGGTTTAGTTCCGCGCATGCCAAAATTGCTCACAAGGCAAGCTAACAGAAAATGTAAATGGAACTCGTTTCTCAGTCTCACAGACCTGCTCATGAAGCCTAAAAACTCTGTCCATGCTGCTGTTGCTGGCAACCGGATGCCCGTCGTATAAACGTCACCTGCTGCTGCAGGCCCTCGATCCGATGCCAGCTAGCTAGCCAGCCACTGCAAATGCCAAAAAGAAAACATATATACGCATGCATATCAGGTGAGAAACTGAGAACGATACGTTGTTCGATCGTATTCCTATCATAAGTCCAGCAACTCCTTGGTATTTCGCTCTCTGTATGTCATATAGCTAACTTTCTAATTTTTTTCTCTCTTTATGTCGACCTTCTCTCCAACGGCCTCCCTAAATTTTACTCTGTATCTTTCTATATTTTAATCCTACCATTCAATTTGGAACGTGTTTAACGATCGATTTTACACCGGATTAAATGAACCATACTATTTCCGACTTCCAAGAAAACTCCGTACAATGAATACTTTACAGGACCCACAAAAGAGTCAAGTTCCGTACAACAAATACGTCACGGAACCATAAAAGAGTTCTTTTGTAGAACTTGTACATTATCGACTCTATGGTTACAACTTTGTCGGGGCTACATAAGAGTAGCGGCTCTGCGACGACTACTTCGACGGAGCTATGAAAGAGTTCTACAACTATAACTTTAGCTATATATTCTACTTAACTACTTAATCTACTCCCCGAACCACGAGGAGCTGCCTGGATCATCCTTGGACTCCTTCATGGTGGCTTTATCTAGATCGTCCTCGAGTGCACACCAACACCGATAGTCATCTTCGGTGTTGGCTTGGTAACATTAGATGAAGAGACACCATCATCCACATCCAATTAGCGAGCTCGACGATGCTGTTCCATTGGGTACGCGTCCACAACTCACGACCACTGTGAGTCTGGGCTCAGGTTCGGAGGCAGAGACGGTCGGACCGGCAGCAGAGATAGAGATGCATTATGGAGTGACGGTGATGGTGGAGGCGGAGTCGGGGATGGCGGCGGAGGTGGAGGCTGAGTTGAGACGGAGCTAATGGCACGGTGACCTTTAATGAGTGGTGGAACAACATCTTGGCCCCTATATTCAATGATGTGGTAATTTTTGTGTTGATGAAGCTTGTTGGAGAACCAAGAGTGTGCTTAGGGTGTTCATCGTCTTATCGAAACCCTAAAGCAAAAAGGATGTTATCAAGAGGAAAAAGTCAAGGTTTAGGCTTATAAATGACTTGAACATCGAGTGGAGTCAATATTAGAAGAATAGGGCTTTGTTTATCTTTTGGTCGTACTACTAAGATGGGTTTGAAGACTGAACTTGCTCTTGGGAGACTAAGTAGCTCTTGGTAATGCACATTATCCATCTTATCTCTTCTAAGCCTTAGAACAGGTGTGTTGAGTCGGCAGATAGATGAGAACGTGCTAGAGAGAGTGTGTGGCAGGGTAAGTCCGTGATTGGGTTGGGTTGGTAGACCGTCCGACCAGCCAGACGCCCCTCCACTAGATTGTGGAGGTTGGTGCCATGGTCGGACCTGGTCCACCGGACTGCTCAGCCAACCAAATGCCCCTCTAGCAGCGTACGTAGCTGGTGACCGAATAGTCCCACCGGCTAAGTAATGACTATTTTGGCTAGACCATTCAGCTAGGTACGTGGGGTCCGACCAGCTCTGTGTAGTGGACACTTTTGTGTCTAACGGCTAGTTTTTGGTTTGTGAGCGTATTTATAATCCCTAAGTTGGTTCCTTAGGGAGGTTACATATTTCATTGAATATCCAACCCCTAGAAAGAGTGAGAGAACCTTAGTAAGTGAGTTGTCCATCCTTGAATATGTTCTTGGGACTGGTTTACACGCATCGCTTGAGAGTTCATGATTTGTTGTGATCAAGACAATCTTGGGGCTTGTTAGTTTTGGAGTTTGACGGCTTCTAGGCGATCTTGGAGGTGTGTACCTTGGTGAGCTCCTTGGAGGTGCTTGTGGGAGTCATTGGATGGTTTTGAAGGTCTGGATCTACCTATCCGGAGTGGAGAAGGATCACCGCTAGTGGATGGCTTAGAGTTCGACGAAGAACGTCTACCTGGATCAATACTCTTGAGGGAGTGCTCCAACGAGAACCAGTAGAGTCAACTCTTAATTTGATACCTCATGAAAACACTGTTTGCACCACTCTTTCTTTATCCTTGTCTTCCTCATTTACATTCCACATTTAATTTCCATTCACATGTTTGATTAAGTCGTGTTTGTGCTCGCCATAGGCTTTTATTAACTTTTTTTGGCTTGCTTAGAATAGAAAGTTTTGACCTTGATGCTTAATTCAAGAAAAACAAACAAAAGTAAAAGTTGAGAATTTAACACCTGATTGGAAGCGAAATTTCTACCTTTTGCCACCATCTGGCCATCCATAGCACACAGGGAAGATGGATAACACTTAGAGATGTGTGCAAGTGATCGAAAGAGAACGGTTGTATGGCAAGGCTATGGCGCCTCTGCCTTACGGCAGAGAATCTGCTCCCCCTCTTGGCATAGGATCCTTTTAGAACTGAGTGTTAGAGGCGAAGATGGAATGTCTTAGCCCTGACGGTGGCGACGACAAAGGCGGCGATGGAAAAGGAGACGTCATGGAGAGCATTGTATAGAGATGGAGGGAGAGCTGAAGATGGGGTAGAGAAGCATGTTTAGGGGAGGGCCGTGGGTGGGAGGAGAGGCGGTGTCATTTTAAAGTGGCATGTTGGAAGACATATCATCGCCACTCCATCGCCACGGGACACCATCGTTGCTTCTACTTTCGCTTCCTTACCGGAGGAAGGGTCATCGTGTCCAAGTGGGGGAGATGATAGCAAGAGAAGAGAGGCTCGCAAAATTTGACCATCCTCTCTCCCCTTGTATCCTGCTCGTTGGGGGTAGCAAGGCTTCTCAGGCCACACACCGCTCACCATCTGATAGCGAGTAAGGGTTAGGTAGCCAGACTGTTGGATATAGTCTTAGAAGAATATATGCATAGTGCGCTCACGTCTCCCTCTTTCTCCGGCTGCGTGCACTAGCTATAAACAAAACCACCAGTATTTCTTTGTGGCCGGGACCTATATTTACGAGACATGTTCTTTAAAACTTATTCTTATTTATTAATGGCTTATCTCTGTATCTGATAGCTAAACATCTTTTTTTTTTAATTTCGAAGCTGTTTATAAAGCTTAAAAAGAATGTTGAAAGAAGAATCTGCACACAAATCCGGCGGTGTTGTCAGGGAGTACGCGTGGTCTGGACTCCGCTAGGAGCGTATGTCGGTGCGCGCCGTGGCGCCCGCCACCCGAAATGGGTGCCGTCCCCGAGCCGCAGGTGTACGGCGAAACGGGCGGTTTCCGATGCTAGCTTCGAGATTCTCTTGCAAGTTGCAAGGCATCCATTTTATGACCATGCGAGAGAAGGCCACGCCATGTGCACCGGCGACGAATATATAAAGAGAAAATTGATTTGTTCTTTCCGGTTTAAATTAAAAGATATAGAAGATTTATTATTTTATACAAATCAAACATTGTAACACTTTGTAACCATTTTTTAAAGCTTTAATGATTATTCTCAAAACTCATAAAGCCATTTTTTATTTTCTTTTGCTCTCCAATTCCCCTGTTACGGCCCCACACTCTTTGAGATTATATCTACATCTAGATTAAGCAATGGCAGTTGACAATATGCCCTACAATGCATGGTTCTTAATTATATGCACCATTTTGAGTTTTTCACCAAAGTTTGTGTACAAAACTATGAGAAAAGTCCTTCTTACTCCCACCACAACAATTTCTCTTCATTAGATCAAAACATCTATTTCTACATACATGAATACGATTTTTCTTCATTCCAAACGGAGTCTAAATCATGAATAGCGTATAACTAATTGCATTATGAACTCTTTTTCAAAAAGTATTATATTTTACTAAGAAATTACTAGCCATATAGAGTTAAAAACAGATGATATATTGGTATAAGAAGTTTTGTGATATAAAATAGTACATCCTATTGCAAAAATATTCCTCTAGATATCTTTCTCTCCTTGACAGGGTAGTATTGCATTGTAGAATTTTTTATGAGTAACTATTCTCTAAAAATATGAATTTTGCAATTATAAGGAAGACATATACACACGTAGTGGAGGTGGTAAGAAGGTATTTTCTCAAAGTTTGTATGGTAAACTTTGGGCAAAAACTCAAAATAGAGTATATAATCAATTTTGTGCTCTCAACTTTGGGGCATATAATCAAGAGCAATGTGTTGAAAGGCAAATTATCAATTGCATCTTAACTTTGGGGCATATAATCAAGAGCGATGTGTTGAAGAGCAAATTATCAATTGCACCTCAACTTTAGGCATGTAATCAATTTCCCATATATATAAAAGGGATAATTGACAATATGCCCTAAGTTGAGTGAAAATTGATAATATACCCTATTTATGTGTCTATAACACGTGAGCCCAAATAGTGAAATGGGGCATATTGTGAGATGCCCCATAAAAGATCATCGATGTTCCTGAGCCAATTAGCTAATTACTCAGAGCAGGTGTACTAAAACACCTAATGATCTTGCGCAATCTTAATTGATGTAGAATAATAAGAGAGAACATACTTACATGATATACAACAGGCTCTTAATTCCTATACTAAAAGGGTGCAAATTAACCTAAACGATTTTTTCCGCCCTTTTGAAGCCGCTTTCTAGTTCCAACACGAGAAAAGTTGGAAGCCGGACCTCCGGTGGTGGTCCAGCGATAACTTGCACATCTAGTATTCTGAAATACCGAACCTGGCGACTAGAGAGAGGGTGAATAGAAACCAAATAAATTTTCTAGCAAAGAGATAATGATGCTCTTCACCCAACGTGCTTCAAAGATGACATCCCATAAGGAGAGCCATATTTCTTGTTGTTGAGTGCTCAAACAAAAGTAATCTCAGTCCAAAGTGGTTACACTCAATACAAAACACTCTAATTAAAAAGGTGCTTTAGAAAAAACAGAAACGAATATTTCAGCAGAAATTAATTCTGATCACAGAAGTGGTTGATGGTTTTCTTGGGCTCTAAAAATTATGGAAATTTTTCTCCCTATGCCTTGATGAGTCATGTAGCCTCCAGCCAAGTTTCAGATTAAAACTCCTCACAGAAAATTTAGCAAAAATTATGAACCAAGAATTATTTGGAACTCACGCATAGAAAGTTTGGGGCTCAGTATTCACCTCATAGCTCCCAAACGAAGAATCCAGATGACTTCAAAATTTTCCACAGGTAAGTATGGAAGTCACGAATCTTCTTCCACAAGAATCACTCAAAAAGCATTTTAGCATTTTAGATGATTTTTCTAAAAATCCTATACTAGCTGCTACGTGGGAAGAACTAATCTGCCAACAAGATCAAAAGTGGAAAGAACTTGACCTCTAACCTCTCCTAGGTTGCAAGAAAGGTCTCAAACCATATGAGCAATATCAAGGCATCATGGATCAGCAACAAGTAGAAGAAGGTGACGAAAATAAACAAGTTGCAAACAAAAACACCAAAGAAACTAGATCGAAAAGCACGAACTAGACAAGAACGATGCCATGATATGAGGAACTAGTTTCTATTGCTTGAGAAGATTTGTTCACAACCACACCTAGGTGGGCAACGCTCACAAAAGAGCAAAATACAAGTCACAAAACCTCAACACAAGACTTGGTGGAGGCAGCCCCCTCCACCCCTCCTTATAAAGGGCAACCAGGTGAACCTCTACCCTTGATTACTTCCTTGGCTTCCAAGTAGGCTTATCAAGGGTTAGGATTCACCCACTCAACCAGCTACTTATATGGGCATAAACCACTCACACACAGCCCAACATAGGCCAAATATGCTATATATGGGTTTTACACAAAACCAGATCAACCCAATGCAATGGGCCTTCATCTGCCGAATTTGACCGCTCCGTTTCTGTGCCTTCGAGCCTCCAACCCGAACTAGACCCTTTGAGCCACCTTAAGTCCTTCTTCATGGCGTCCTCATGAGCCCCAAGCTTGAGCCCATCCGTCCCACGACATCATCACCGTTCTGGACCTCGATCTACCCGATCTAGTCTAGGTACCGTCGCCGACCACGATTGCCCTCCAAGCCTGCGCCTACAAGGACCAAACCATTTCCCACAAACAAAAATATTTTCTTACCTTTGATTCCTTCATTTTAGTCTAATTTCATCATGAATTCAAACATATATGACAACATGCCCATGTTCCCACTCGAACTGAAGCCGAAACCTTTCAAACCGGTGCTTCCTTTAGAACAATAGAACAAAGATGAAAATTTTAAAAATACTTCCCTTGCTCAAATAGAAAAATTCATAATATGAAAAAGATGCGTCTCGAAAGTCTCTACAAAATCCGTATATAATATTTTTTCATCCGAACTTGGGAAGACCCTCAAAAGTGTAAAATACTCTGTCCTAGCCCAAATGGCTGAACCGGCTCAAATTAATCAAAAAAACAAACTCCTCAACCAAATCAATTCAAGTCACATATACTTATCACAACATGAAGACCTCCACATGGTCTCACACATTCGGTCGTTCAGTGACAATTTATTCGGACATGACCTTCGACCCAATAGTTCAGTTGCGGTCGTTCAACCATTTTTAGTCCGGTCGTTCATCCACGGGACGATCCAAACATGCCCGTGCCTTCACCCTCCTTCACCAATTCACTAGTGCATACCTTTGTGAGTCTGAGCATCTCCAACGGTAGTCGAAAACATTGTTTATATGACTTTTTAGGGATAAAAGAGCTGCTCGAGGAAAGAAATATTTTAAAGTGCAATATAAAATGTGAAAAATTTTATAGAATAGATAGAGACACGCATGGCAGCTATATAAGGCTACAGACACGCAGTGTCTGAGGGCGCGGCCAAGCTGATGAAGCGCCGCCGCTATGCGCGACCGCTAGGCCGTCGTACACCTTGCCGCCGGCCTTGAAAACTCATGCTTCTCAGCTCTCGAGTACTAAAGCTATAATAAACCCGCGACGCAGAGGTAGCTGCAGGCTAGCTAGGGATGAACCCGATCCGCATCGCCGTCAATCATGAGACGACTGGCTAGCTTAGCTACCTGTGCATCGAAAGAAGCAGCCAGCCACGCCGCTGCGACGTCGATACGTTTCAAGATTCCCTTCACTCGCTCTGCTCGATTTGCTCCGTGCATTTTGGTTTTGATGGTACGAGCTGATCAGAGCGAGAGGAGGATTCAGAGATTTTCCCCTCTAGCTCCCCAGGATTTGCCCCTTGGACGCTTGCGGCGATCTGATCGTCCTGTATGCATGCATGCGCGCGTCGTCGTCGTGGGCTCGGTTTGGACGTGCCTAGGCACGGCATGCACGGACACACGGGCTCCTTCACGAACAATGGTTGATAGATAGCCAGACATTCATGGCAGGCATCCTCTCTCTCTCAAAGTCTCAATCGGTCCCCCCCCCCCCCCACACACACACACACACACACACACACACACACACATATATATATATATATATATATATATATATATATATATATATATATATATATATATATATATATATATATATCATAGTACTATGACGACAGTTATCTATAACACTCTCTACATACTTCATCTAGAGACATAGTTCCAGACGATATATGTATAATTGGCTGCCCGTATATTAGCCTCTAAAAACAACACAATTGTATTTGACTTTAATGCAGTTTTTTAATTCCTGTGTTAATTACTGTCGACTACAATACAAAAGACAGTTCAATATTCTATGCTCTCTTCTCTCTATGTCATCTCATATCCTATATGCTAAGTCTTGTAGACAGCTAATGTGGACCGTCGTGTATGCTGTTAATTAATTATTCATGTTCGGTGGAGCTCTAAATTTAATTCGAAGGAATCAGATCTCTCAAGGAACTACACATAACGCTGTATTTTTTAGAAAGGATTCCATATCATTCTAAAAATAACTTCCATCTCACATCAAAGCCAGTGATAAAAAAAGAAAATTACAAGAACACCCTCACAAGGCCTTTGTGCAAAGCAGTAGAAGTTAATTTCCCCTTCTCCTCACACCAACGATGATGACAAAGGCCAGCAAGAACCACAGCACATCTACCCCCAACTCCTCTGGCTGGAAGGCCACGCAGGGTAACAGAGACAAAGGTACCACAAGAAATTGCCGTAGCTCTAAACTATGTCAAGGCCAAGAACGAGGAAGACGAGATGGCGAACAGGCGAAGTTACCGCTGTCGCCCTCTGGCTTCGACACCAAAACCACCGGCGTAGGAGTCTCTCCACAAAAGAACCACTGAAACATTTCTCCTACTAGCGGCAACCCTAGCGACGCCACCACTCGTGGCCGCCATGGAGCTGCCACCGAGGTCTGAACTTCTCCCCAAAACCGGAGTCTGCACGAACAACTCCCAAAAACACTAGATCCAGCGAGACATCTTCGCCGGCAACCGAACAAACACCAAGGAAAATTCCTTATTACCTCCCTCGGTAGTACTACGCACTACTACAGATCTGGCCGTCAGTACCGGTTCACAATGGCCATCAGTACCGGTTTTTGAACCGGTATAGGCCATCTGGGACTGATGCCCCATGGCATCGATCCGGTTGCCTCACCCGTGCCGATATAGTATCGATAACGGTTGGAGGCCACACGTGGCTTTAGCTCGTGCCTCGCCAAGCCCGATCGATCTGGGTTGGAAGCACTAATCGCATCGATAAGTTCGCTATTCGGTCCGGTTGATTCTTCCAACGATCTTGAGCACACGCGTGGCTTTAGCCGTGCCTCGCCGAAGCTTGATCGAGACGGTTGGAGGCACCAATCGGTATTGATAATTTCTTGATTGACCCGGTTGGTTCCTCCAACCGGTATTAACGAGCACCACGACCTATAAATAATATATATATATATATATATATATATATATATATATATATATATATATATATATATATGCGTGTGAGTAATATATATTATATATGTGTCGTGTGTGTTAAGTCTAATATTATTATATATATATATATGTGTGCTAAGTCACAATTAATTAAAGCACATATAATCAATCATGCATAATTAACTGATAATTAAATCACAGAACTTTTATTAACAACTTTAATTACAACTATTAGGTATCACAATGAATCAATCATGCCTATATATAGTACACATACAGTTCACATAACATTCATTACAATTTTAATTACAGAACGTTCATCTTGATCTTTTATGTGCATCGCTCTTGGTAGCCGAGATATCGACCCGACAGTTCACGGTCTTTATCGAAGGGCCCCACCTATTTGTCATTGGGCGTGAAACTCGCCTCTTGGATTGATGACCTTATCGAAAATCCACCGACGAGTTGTTCTTGGATCGCTCTCACGATCGCCGCAGAAATCGGACACACATTGCAAGTCGCTAGCACCTCGGCCGGGATGTGCATAATATGGCACACATAGTAGCCGCATAAATTGGTGCCCGATGGCTGACGCCAGACCTGTGGTGAAAAAAGCTAACAGCGTGAAATGGATGCATGAAATAAAGTTAACTAACTCAAAAGCTACCCTGATGGCATACATACTCGAGAGGCAAGTGTAATATCGAATTCCTCGTTGAATTCGCCCACGGTTTCAGTACGGAACCGTGCGAATGCACTACACACGTGATTGCAAATTGAACATGATTAGAATTTATTTAAAATGGAGTAGAACGAGCACAATAATGGAAAGAACAAGAATACCGGTTGAGAATGTAGATCAAGTTTTGGTACTTTTCAACTGGTCTCCTGAGCGAGTCTATGACTGTGATCATGCTACGATCTAGCTCGATAATGAGAAGAATCCAGTGAAAGCTGTACATATATATGGCAACGTAGGTAACTAATTAGTTCTAACATCGTGTTGTGGAAAAAGATTAGAACGAGGCGGTACGAAAACACTTACTCAAAGTTGTAGGGTAAAAGTATCTTTGAATGATATTTTTGACCTATTAGCCCATTGTATATGTTGGTCTCTGTATCGGCAGGGGATAGTTGAACATTTGTCTCATTGATAACTAAAGGGTCAAGGAAGCCTGTGTTGAGAGTAGAAACACTTTTGCATATTTCTATCTCCATTCTACATAAGAAGAAATTAGTTAGGCTTGCAAGTTAGTATAGTGCAAGGGCCCGCACGGTGGATTTTTGCAATTAAATAAGACACTTATAGAGTCCAGCAACTCAACATGGACACGTCGATGGCGTCTGACTGGTATAGCTAGTATATTACTGGCCATTGGACATAAAATTCATCGTCGTCGTGAAAAAAAAGTTCTTCCTTGTACTTGACGGCAAATGACGGTAGGCCATGCTTGAACGCATCCAGGTACCATTCATGGAATTGGCGCATCCTAGTTGGTAGCTGGCCAATCTCCTCACGCCTGACCAAGGAAGCGCCCGGTGTAAATTGCCATCGACCTGCGGCTTCAATGCATGTCGCCTAATATTTGCTCGGGTGAAGACCAGTTTCTTCGATGAATTTTGCATCTCTTTGGCCTTCGATTAGCGATGGCGTCGTCTTCTTCGGCGTCTTTTTCTTCAGACCTTTCCTTGACCAATGTGCGCTCGAGTCGGATACGAGGTTTTTCCTTTTGTCCTTCAAATTTTTCACTGTCCTCAAGCCTTTTAGAAATTCTTCCGTACTAGGCTGAACCTTCTTCTCTGGTGACTTGGGTTTAAAAAATTTAGTGACCTCGGCTCTGACTACTTTCTCGGTCTCCTCCTCCGTCATATCGTACGCCCGCTTTGCAAGTGCAGCCAACTTCTTGGGTTGGGTGGACCTCGTCCTCTTGCGAGCTGCTGGGCGAGCTGGCTTGCTTGTCTTGGGCGACGATGTTGGAGTTGGAGTTTCGCGTACAAGGCTTGGTGCTGGAGACGGGCTTCTTCTGGGAGGCATCTCCTTAGGTGACGATGGAGGTGATGACGGACCGATTATGTGTGCCGGAGGTGATGAAGGTGTTGGAGAGGACACGTCCATGTGATCTCGAAAAATAATGTACTTCTTCTGCCATTGGATCAAATTGTGGATGCCTCTCCTAACCCGTAGTCCGTCACCTCCGGAATATCGAGGTCCAGTCCTCGCACCTGGGCATACCTAATCCACCGAGACCACAGGTAGCGGCATTATCTGTTGGCCATGGATGACCAGCCACAGCTCCACCGGTCACCATGCCTTGAGCCGCCTTTGAAAGAGATGTTCTCACTTGGGCGTGCAGCTCACAAGGTGTCCGCTGCGTGATGTCGCCCACGGGCTAGTGGCCCAAGTCCGCTTGGCAACCCACGGAAGCACTGTTGCCGCGCCTTGAGGACTAATGAGGTCCGGATTAGCAGGAGGTTCTGGCCCGCATCTAGCCGTTGGCTCAAGGCTAACTGCACTGTCTTTGGATCTCTTCTTTCTTGCTCTGTTGTGTTTGATTCAGCGTTCTTCAAGCATTAGAGCTGTTGTATCTGTCGGGACTTGCTTCTCACCCGACTCCTATAGGTAGCGGCGTCCTTAGCGAACCCAATCTTCCACGGAACAGCGCCAACGCCTCGTGTACGTCCGGGGTGCCGGGTTTTGTAGGGCCCTTGTAAGCTCATCGTTCTCCTGTTTGCACGAAGGTGCCTGGGAAAATTCTCGATTGACTTTACAAGTCTTCGCCACATCTGTCGGCACATTCCCAACACCGTGTTTCCATCATCGTCAAGGCCGCCGTAGTGAGCATAGAACCAGCTCTTCGCTCTGTCGGCCATTCCATTGTCATGGTGCGACACCCTTCGCCAGCAGTTCTTGTTCCTCTTCTCCCATTTGTGCATCGCTGGCGGTAACCACTAGGGCCGAGGTGGTGGTGGTATTGCTTCTTCGAGCATTTCATTTGTTTCTTTCGGTCGACTTTGACCTTCATTCAATTCTTGTAGTTCACGAACGCATCCAGTGATTCTGCAACTTTGGGTACTTGTTGAAGTCAGGAATTCGGTTCTTCTTGACGTACTCCGTGTTCAACTTCTTTTTATATGTTTGGAATGTGATGGCCATCTTCTTCAATGTGTAACTCTTCACCTTCTCTTCTGTCCCTTGGGGGAAGGTGAATGTCTCCTTCAGGTCAGTCCAGAGCATGTCCTTCGTATCTTCAGGGACATTATCCCATCTCACGATGCTAACTGGCACATGGTCCCTTACGTGGACGCCGCATGCCGAATTGAACGGCCCAATCGCCCCTAGGGGTGCAAGAGGTTGGCCGTTATCGCCGACTTTGGTGATAACATGTCTTGCTTTCGACTTCTTGTTTGAACCTCGCTGACGTGATTGGCTACTCGATTGAGTGATCTGAAAATATGGTACAATAATGTCTACGTGTTAGAATGTTGGCTTAGCATGATGGTGGAACCAGCATATACAAGTTCGATCTAATTACCATGGTCGTCTCAGCGGCCTCGGCATGAGTCTCATCAGTCTCAACGAGTCTTAAGTCCACGACAGGCCTTGCGGCCTCGATGGAATCATCAAGCTCGTAACCATCTTCTGCCGAAATCAAACTTCTCATGAACTCGGCTCCATCAAACCCTTCTCCCGCCATCGTAGTTTTGTAGTCTATAAGAAGGTATTGAAAATTAACGAAAAAAAATTAACAATAGTATACTTGCACATTTCACATATACTTATACATTTCACTTATACATAAACGGGTGACAACGAGGAGGGCGGTGGGGAAGATGAGGTAGATGAGGACGGGCGACAGTGACGAGGACGGTATATACATTACATTTCACAATTCATTGACATACATCTTAGAATTCAAATTTGCTATAAAATTGGCATATACATATACATCTCAAAATTCATATAAATAAGATACAGAGGTCAGATTGTCTTCCATTAAATACATGCTATGTTTTATTTTTTCATGTAAAATTTATATCTTGGATCAATTATTTGGCAATTTAACTACTTTACTCCCAGTCTGAAATCCTGCTCCGCCATCTGCAGACGGTTTGGGCATTTCGTCGAACACTCTGGCGCACCGTGATTGTGCTCTGTTGGCGCACCGCACTCCTGTCGCTCGTGCCCGCCTGTATCACGCCTCCGTCATGCTTGCCCGAGCCCGCACTCACTGTCCCATGCTCTGCCGGCCTGCACTTTGCTGAGGAGCGAGGGAAGGGAAGGAGAGAAGAGAACAAGGAGCACCTTGCTCGCGGGGTCGTCGGAGGCGAGGAAGACGGCAGCTAGCTGGGGTCGTCGGTGACGAGGAGGACGGCCTTGTAGGCTGGGTCGTCGGTGACGTGGAGGACGGCGGCGCTTGTGGGTCGGGAGGACGGCGGCGGCAGCGCTGGGTCGTCGGAGGAGAGGAGGACGGCGAAATTTGAAAAGCGGCGTCGGCGAGAGGTTGGAGACGATAAAACAGTTATGCCTCCAACCTCTCTCGCTTTAGAATTTATATGATGGTGGCATCAGTCCCGGTTGGTATTATCCACCAGGACTAACCACACATCAGTCCCGGTTGGTTACACCAACCGGGACCAACGCCCGCATTAGGTAGTGCCCTAGGAACCATCAGTCCCGGTTGGTATCACAAACCGGGATGGAATGCTCACTTAGTCCCGGTTGAGGACACCAACCGGGACGGAATTTTCCTTAGTCCCGCTTAATTACACCAACCGACCGATTTGCCAAAAAAAAGCGCGAAGTGGAGCCCGTGCTCAAGCGCCTTATTGCTAATTTGCTATTAATATCTCGAAAATTATAGAAAACTGTTGGAAGCCTTGAAATTTCTCTTTAATTTTTCAAATTTTAGTATAAATTTTCACCTTTTATATAAATTCAATTATTGCTTCATGGCTTACTAAAAAATAATAAATCATACTTATTCCACACTAAACTGATTTCAAAAAATAAAATAAATTAAAAATTCACATATTCTTTACAATTTAATTTTCCAACCATCTTAATACAGATTTTCACCTTTTTATATAAATTCAATTATTGCTTCCTTCCTTCATAAAAAAATCATAATTCATACACGGGTTTAATTGCTAACATACTTTGTAATTTATGGCAAATTACTACCCTCGCCATGTGGGAACCACAAGTCCGTGATCTCCATTTTGAGGAAGTAATTCTGTTGGTGTCTCCAACGGGACTACCTAAATCCGGTTGGTGTCTCTAACCGACTATGTGGGAATTGAAACGACGCAATGTTGGCGCGAACCGAGGAGCCGCCTCGCCATCGACAAGAGCCCTCTTCTATAAAACCGACGATCTTCCTCTGCCTAATTAACCGTATTCCTCTTCGATCAATGGCGTCTTCCTCATCTGCCTCTTCCTGTTCCTCTAACTCCACCCCACCACCATCACCGATGCCTGCGGGTCTGCCTCCACCGCCGCCGCTGTCTTCCGAGGACGAGTGTCCCCCTCGGAAGCGCATTGGTCGCAACCGGCCGAGGAAGGAGTCCGTCTTCTACCCGGCGGAGTTGTCGATATCGGATGAGTTGTCCGACGACGACGAGGACGAGGAGGACTTCGACGACGAGGACGTCGTCGCGGAGAAGGACGAGGACGAGGAGGAGGAGGACGACGACGCCGCCGCCTCCGACGATGGCGCCGACGCCGACGAGGAGGAGGAGGACGACGACGAAGACGATGGCGTCGACGCCGACGACGAGGAGGAGGACGACGACGAAGACGACGATTAGTCCCGACAGATGGTAGAAATTAATTATTAGTTATTTAGTATATTATTAGAAATTAGCTTTTAGCATCTTTTGTGGTAACCCGTGGGACATTGTACAGGGTACCATTATTTGTAAATTATTATAATGGTATAATATATGTACATTTCCTATAATATATGTTGTTTTTGGACCTATAAGATTTGTCCTCACAAATACATTCATGTACCATAAATTAAAAATCAAAAGTATAAAATATAAATTAAAAATCAAAAGTATAAAACATTCTGTATAAACTATAAATTCTGATACTAAAGAAAATCACATTGGAAGTTGCTGTAATACACCGGGATTTCTCCCTTTCGAATATATATGATGAGGGAATCAGTCCCGGTTCGTGTCATACACTGGGACTAACATCACATCAGTCCCGGTTGGTGTATTACACCGGGACTGCTTGCTCATATCAGTCCCGGTTGGTGTAACAAACAGGGACTGAATGCTCACTTAGTCCCGACAGATTACACCAAAAATAAAAGAATACAACGGCGTGAGCGGGGCTTGAACCCGTGATCGCACGTGAAACCAGCTCAAGCGCACGTTGCTAGCCAAGGGAGAGGATGGGGTTTTGATCGGCCTTCACGGCACGAACCTTTTTTGTACCCTTCTTAGGAGATAGGGATCAGCTCACTGACATGTGGGCCCATCTCTGGTGGGTCCCACATGTCATTGGTACTAATTTGCCATTAATTTCTCAAAAATTATAGAAAACTGTTGGGAGCCTTGAAATCTCTTTAATTTTTCAAATTTTATTATAAATTTTCACCTTTTATATAAATTCAATTATTGATTCATTGCTTACTAAAAATAATAACTCATACTTATTCCACACTAAAATGATTTTCAAAAATAAAATAAATTAAAAATTCATATATTCTTTACATTATTATTTTCCAACAAATCATACTTATTAATACTGATTTTCACCTTGTTATATAAATTCAATTGTTGCTTCCTTGCTTAATAAAAAATCATAATTCATACACGGGTTTATATAACACGGTTCAACTTATTTGCTAACATATTTTGTTTTTACAAGTGATCCTTCATTATGATCGTGTCGTACACAGGGGGATTCCTCTATATCATTCAAGATAGTAATGTCTCGTCCACCATAAAAGGAGGTAGCTCGTCGAACTAATTGTACTCTTCTTTATCGTGGCGTCCTCAACTCGACGATCCTTCTTTTACGGAAGAACCACGTGGCGCCTTGGGCGATCGCTAGTCTTCGCTTCGCTTGTTATCTTGGTGAGGCTTGTCCTTACGCTTCTTGCTTTTAGTAGGTCGTCATACGCTTTTCGGTTTCTTTGTTCATGTCCATCACGTAGAATACGTGTCACATCATTTGCGAAAGCACGAGCGGTTCGTCCCTATAGGCCACTTGCTTGAGGTCCACGGTTGTCATACCGTGCTTGTCGATCTCAAGCGGTACATCAATTTGACCCATTGGCACCAAAGCAGAGGGATTTTTAAAGGTCCATACTCGAGCTCCCAGATATCTTCTATGTAACCATAGTAGGTGTCCATCTTTCTATTTTTGTCCAAGGCATCTATACGGACCCCGCTGTTTTGGTTGGTGCTCTTGCTATCCTGGGCAGTCGTGTAAAATGTGTACCCATTTATCTCATACCCATGGAATGATACGATTGTCATGGATGGTCCCCGAGCCAAGAGTTTCAACTGTTCATTGTCTGTTCGGGAGCCCATCAGTTTCTTTTGTAACCAACCACCGAAACGATCCATTTGCTCTAGTACGATCCACTTTTCTGACTTCTCTGGGTATTGGTCGCGTAGAATCATCTCATGTTCATGGATAAACTCAGCCACTACAGTTGCTTGTTTCAAGACTGTGAAATGTGCTTGTTTAAATGAAAGTAGATCGTCGCTAAAGAATTCTCTTCTCCCTAGAGTTCCTTTTCCCCGTAGCTTGCCCTCATGGCGTGAAACAGGGACGCCAATCGGATTTAGCTCATCAATGTAGTCGACACAGAACTCAATCACCTCCTCTGTGCCAACACCCTATGCAATGCAGCCTTCTGGACGAGACCGGTTCCGAACATATTTCTTTAGGACACCCATGTACCTCTCGAAAGGGAACATACTATGCAGGAACACGGGTCCGAGAATTTCTATCTCTTTGACAATGTGGACCATGAGATAGACCATAATATCAAAAAAGGACGGAGGGAAGATCATCTCAAGGCTGACCAGACTATCGACCACGTTATCCTGTAGCTTAGATAAGTTCCGTGGTTCGATGACCTTCTGCGACACCGCGTTGAAGAACGAGCACAGCTTTACGATTGTCCCTCGTACCCAGTCCGGCAGAATACCTCTCAGCGCCACTGGGAGCAACTGTGTCATCAACATGTGACAGTCATGTGATTTCAGGTGTACTATCTTATTCTCTTTCGTGTTGATGAGTCTCCTTATGTTCGAGGAGTACCCGAAGGACCTTCACCTGTTAAAGAACTTAATCATGTTTTTTTCTCTTCCTTGCTCGAGTGTAGCTCGCAGGTGGAGGTAATGTTGTCCTTTCGCTCTCTTTTACGGATGTAGGTCGTTCACGAGTCCCGATGAATCTGAGTCCTTTCGTGCTTGAAGTGTATCTTTTGATTTACCGTACATATCTAGGAAGCCTAGCAGGTTCACGCAGACATTCTTCGTGATATGCATAAAGTCAAGTGAGTGGCGGACCTCTAAGTCTTTCCAGTAAGGTAAATCCCAAAATATTGACTTCTTCTTCCAAATGGGCTTCGTATGACCTTGTTCAGTAGGGACAGATTTGCTACTAGGACCCTTTCCAAATACTACTTTCAGATCCTTTATCAGAGAAAATACAAGTGTCCCACTGCGATGCAGGGGCTTCTTACGTTTCTCTTCTGTCACATCGAAATTCTCACCCTTCCGTCGTAACGGGTGCTTCAAATGGAGGAACCTACGGTGGCCCATGTACACGACCTTTCGGGAGTTTTTCAGATACTTGTTTGTCAGTATCCTCTAAGCCTTTGGATGCGGGTTTTATATCCTTTGATAGATAGGCTGACGACAGTTACCAAGTGCGCACCCGATCGTTGATGGTTATGAATAGCAATGCACGTGGGGTGAAGTGCTCTCTTTATACTCATCCATACACGTACACTATCGGTCCACAGCGTTAGCAGATCTTCCACCAATGGTTTGAGGTACACGTTGATGTCGTTTCCAGGTTGCTTCGGCCCTTGGATAAGCAATGGCACCATAATGTACTTTCGCTTCATACACAGCCAAGGAGGAAGGTTGTAGATACATAGAGTCACGGGCCAAGTCTTGGATCGCCGCTCATCTCGCCGAACGGGTTCATCCCATCCGTACTCAACCCAAACCTTATGTTTCTTGCATCCTCAGCAAAGTCCGGGTATTTTCTATCGACTTTCCTCCATTGGGAGCCATCAGCGGGGTGCCTTAGCCTTCCGTCGTCCTTACGATCTTCTTTGTGCCGGCGCATCATCGGGCATGCGTTTTGCTCGCAAATAAACGCTTCAACCGGGGATTATAGGAAATACCGACCACCTTAACGGGGTCTCTTCTTCGACGCCCTCTTCCTCGCCTCGGTCATCACGCCTAGTTTTATACCTCGAAGTTACGCACACGGACAAGCTTCCAAATCCTCGTACTCATTGCGATACAGGATACAATCGTTCTGGCTTGCATGTATCTTTTGTACCTTCAACCCCAAAGGGCAGACAACTTGCTTGGCGTCGTACGTAGTTTCAGGCAGCGTGTTACCCTCTGGAAGCAACTTCTTTATGAGGCATAACAACTCGTCGAATCCCTTATCAGACAATCCATTGGTCGCCTTCCACTGCATGAGTTCTAGCGTGGTACGCAATTTTTTGTGGCCCTATCGGCAGTTTGGGTACAATAGTGTTCTGTGGTCCTCCCATATATAGCCTGACTTCGTGTATGCATCGGCCGCACGAAGAAAAGCTTGCAAACCCTGCAAGAACTCCGGGGTGCGTCGGTCCATGTACATCCATCGCCGGTTCATCTACATTATGTTACATCAACGCAGCTATTAGCTCATTTTCCAATAATAAATTTTTTAACATTTCACAAATTTCAAATTAAACTAATATTAAATTTATTTGAAAATTATTCATCGATTGATGGAACCAAAACCTAAATTTGAGCTAGATCCACACCTAACAAGAAAGACTTGGTAGATCAAAGTCTAGATTCAAAATTCTTTATCGATCGATGGAACCAAAACCTAATTTTGAGCTAGATCCACACCTAACAACAAAGACTTGGTAGATCAAAGTCTAGATTCAAAATTCTTCATCGATCGATGGAACCAAAACCTAAATTTGAGCTAGATCCACACATTCAAAGCGAGCTACATCTAATCCAAGCAAATTCCAAACTTACACAACAAGTTATTGCAACCTACATGAAAAGATCGAGCTAGCTCTCTACATTCATAATCTTTCATCAATCATGAGAAAAGCTCAAATTTTCTTCACATTTCAAGCAAAGAAGAAGCTCCATTTTACACCAAATGTAGTAAGGAACTATGTTACTAACCTTGATTAACTTGGCTGGGAGTAAAAAATGACCAAATTTTGGCAGCACCTCCCCCTTTCTTAAAGCTCTTGGCCGGCGCTGCACTGTTTTTGATCGATCATGATAAAAGATCAAATTTTCTTCACATTTCAAGCAAAGAAGAAGCTGCATTTTACACCAAATGTAGTGAGGAACTATGTTACTAACCTTGGTTAACTTGGATGGGAGTAAAATGACCAAATTTTGGCAGCACCTCCCCCTTTTTTGGTGCTCTTGGCCGGCGCTGCACTGTTCTTGATCGATCATGACAAAAGATCAAATTTTCTTCACATTTCAAGCAAAGAAGGAGCTCCATTTTACACCAAATGTAGTGAGGAACGATGTTACTAACCTTGGTTAACTTGGCTGGGAGTAAGATGACCAAAATTTTGGCAGCACCCGTCCCCCTTTCTTGAAGCTCTTGGCCGGCGATGTTCTTGATCTGGCAGTGTGTGGGAGGAGGCGGGGAAGAGGACTGTTCAAATAAGGCTGCTTAGTACCGGTTTAAGATACCAGCCTGTACTGATGCTGTAACATCGGTCCCGGTTCTTGTAACCAACCGGTATTAAGCAGGCCGAGTTCCGGTTGGTGTAACCAACCGGTACTGTTGTTAGAGAATCAGTACCGGTTGGTTTCTTCAGCCGGTCCATGTTATGGAAAGCCTGTACTGATGCTCTAACATCGGTCTCGGTTCTTGTAACTAACCGGTATTAAGCAGGCCGAGTTCCGGTTGGTCTAATCAACCGGTACTGATGTTAGCGAATCAATACCGGTTAGTTTCTTCAGCCGGTCCATTTCAATGCAAATTGGCATTTGCACAGATCACCATTTCACAGATTCATACTTGTACTCATTTGTTGATGAATATTTTTGCACATATCAACAATTCATTGCACATATCACCATTTCACCATAACTCATTTCATTGCACAGATCCCATTTCACAGATTCATACTTGTACTCATTTGTCGATGAACATTTTTGCACATATCAACAATTCATTACACGAGATCACCATTTCACCATAACTCATTTCATTGCCTGAGATCCCATTAATTCCATCACAAAATAGTTCATCACATACATACATAATTAAACACCGATTTCATTGATTCCATCACAAAATAGTTCATCACATACATACATAATTAAACACTGATCTCATTGATTCGATCAAAAAATAGTTCATCACATACTACATAATTAAACTACATACATACAAAATGACTAAACTATATACATAATTAAACTAAACATCAACTATATTCTAGTCATCCTCCTCGCCATCGGCGCCTCCCGATCGATTCGCCATCGTCAATCGAGGAGGACGAGGCGTAGGGGAGGACGAGGCGGGCGACGTGGCGTGTTATCCCACGTCTATGTGCATCCGATCCCGAAGCTTGGCGGTGGCAATAACGGCGGCAAAGAATGAGCCCGATTCCTCCCAGTGCGAGGTTGATATGGTGGCGGCGATGAGCGAGGCGCGGCGGCGAAATCCTCCATGCCTCCTCCAGGTTGGTGCGGGCGGTGAGCGAGGCGGCACGCGAGGTTGCGGCGGAGGATGTGGGTGGGGCGGCACGGGCGGTTGCGGCGGAGGATGTGGGTGGGGCGGCACGGGCGGTGGAGGTGGATGGGCCTGCACTGGCCGCGGGATGTTGCAACGGAGGATGGGGATTGCAAGTCGCCCTGCAGGTCTTGAGGCGGCGAACCATGGCGGAGGGAATGCGGTGTGGCTGGTGGCGGTGGCAGAGGAGAGAAGGGGATCGAAATGGTGCGGTACTGTTCTCCATGTTGATAGAGGGGGAAAATATAGGGGAGGGAAAGATAGAAGGTCGGATCCATTAAACACACGGTAAATTTCAATGCAGTCAAATGTGATTAAACACAAAGCAAATTCCAATGCAGAACTGCAAAATCCAATGCGAAATCAATAAAAACAAGTTATAATGCACTGAAGAAAAACCAAGGAACTGCAAAAGTTTAGGAACTGAAGAAAACCAGGGATGAACTGAAGTCGAGGTGGGAGCTACGAAGAAGAAAAAGTGTGGGGCTAGCCACTAGCCGTGAAGGGGGTTCAAATTAATACCGGTTGGTTGCACCAACTGTCTTGATGCTAGAGCATCGATGCAGTTTATGTAACCAACCGGTACTAAGCAGACACCGGGAACTTAGTACCGGTTGGTTATACCAACCTGTACTGATGTTTAGAGTATCAGTACAGATTGGTGTAAGCAGCCGATACTAAGCAGACCTCGGGACAGCTAGCCCTCTTAATACCGGTTGGCTACACCAACCGGCATGGATGTTAGAACATTAGTACCGGTGGTGTCTTCACCCATCTTGATGTTCCCCTCGACGAAGAGACCGTTGAACCGGATCGATGTAATCGGCAGATCCGGTTCATGTATAACCGGTACTGATGTGCCGATATTAAAGGTCATTTCTGTAGTAGTGACGCTGTCGTCCTCCTCTCCAGACTCCAGCGACATTGCTACGCTCCACGTTGCTATGTCCTATGAACACTTCAGTGCTGGAAACTGAAGGAGAAAAAATCACATCGATGAAAAAGCCAACAAAATCGCCCGAAGTACTCACGAATCACGGCCATGGAAAGGCAACAAAATCTCTCGAAATACAGAGACGAGCATCATCACTCACCGCAATACAGTCTCTTCTGCCTGCAAGCTGCAGCTACAGTGCAATCTGCGGCCAGAATGCATGGCATGCAGCGTTGCAGGAGAAAGAAACCTGAGTGCATGCAGTGCAGGGCAGAGAGAGATGAGAAGCGAAGCATGGCGGTATGGCCGCCGCTGCCAAGCCTGCGCTGCATGGCTGCAGGCATGCAGCCTGCACAGCCTGCAGCGCCATTGATTTGCATATGCTCTCACGGAATTTCCTGAAGGCAGGAGGCCCTACTGATGCAGTGATGCTGCATGCATACCCGCTGCCTTGCCTTCTGACCAGCTCTGTGCAACAGTAGCATTTCGCATCTCCATTTCCGTCACTCTCTTGTAAATTTACACGTTATGATTGGCTTAGACTTAGCCTTAAATCTTAAACCTAGCTGAATTGAAAAACTAAACATTTTGTCTTTTTAGTTCAAATTTTTTTTATCATGAAGCTATCTCTAAAAACTCTAAAAAAATAACATAAACGAAGCGGACCAGCTTCAAGAAGCAAATTCAAGAATATCTTAAAGTCCAACTAAACATTCAGCTCAGACAACGTTCAGCTTAGTCACTCCGAACATGCTCTTAAATTGAGAACTAATTATTGTGGATCTTCTCTAATTTCATAAATACAGAGCTAATTACAATTAGAAAATTAGGAATTAAAACCTGAGTCTGATGATTTCATCCCTTCGTGCATTATAAAGGCCTTGACCCCTATCATCGAGATGACCTTGCGATGTGGTTAAGCCTTCAAATCAGAACTGTGCTCTCCAGACTGGTTTGGAGTCTATTAGGGGTGCGTCAGATAACCGCATCGCTAATGACACGATTAGTGTATGATTAAGGCCCTGGTGAGGGCTCTCCCTGTTTTATGTAGCGCTAACTAACTTGGGACCTAACCATTTATGTTTAGCCCCCAATCAAAGACGTATTAGGTAATTAGCCCTTAAGACAGTCTTAATTGCGCAATTCGTTATGCTGCCCTACAACTCATGGATAATTACAAATTAGCCAAGATCACTTAAGAGTCTAACATTCTCCTACTTGATCACATGGCTAATACAGTTTTTCTTATATCCACCATACCAAGTAATGTAGTTACAACTACTATTAATTATCATTGAAACCCTCGTCATATATAGCATAATATTCCATCTCATTATGGATCTTAGTGTATGGTATTTAGAAGCTTTAGCGTGCAATCATGCTCCCTTATTATGGTCCTCATCTTACCCAGAATTAGATTTTGAGATCTTGTTTACTTAGCTAATAATCCCAGAGTTATAGGCTTTCCTTAAGTCCTATGCCGCCAACATGTTCTTGAAAGAGATTTAGAGAGAAGCCTTTACTAAGAGGGTCGGCAAGCATAAATTAGTGCTTATGTGATTTACATCAATTGTTTGATTCTGGATCCTATCTTTCACAACATAATACTCAATGTCAACGTGTTGGCAGACTCACTTGACTTGTTGTTCCTCGAAAGGAAAACTGCGGCTTTGTTATCGCAGAATATTCTTAGTGGTTTATTTATGCTGTTTACCACTCTAAGTCCCACGATAAAATTCTTAAGCCAGACGGCCTACTCGTAGCATCATAACATGCCATAAACTAAGTATGCATCATTGAAGATGCGGTGAGGGACTGCTTGGGGCTCTTCCATGAAATGGATCCTCCAGCAATTGTAAAAGTATATCCCAATGTGGATTTCTTAGGATCAGCACACCCTGCAAAGTCAGTGTCTGGGTAGGCCAAAACCTCAAGACTGTCAGTCTTTCTATATGTGGGCATGTGCCCCTTAGTTCCTTGCAAATAACGCAGGACGTTCTTGATAGCTTTCCAGTGATCTAAGCCTAGATTAGACTGATATCTGCCAAGCATACGTGTTACGAATGCTAAGTTAGGTAGTGTACATACTTGGGCATACATGATGCTCCCAATAGCTGAAACATAAGGAATTGTCTTTATTTGATCAACTTCTAATTAATTCCTTGAACATTGGAACAACCCAAACTTATCGCACTTAACGATTGGGACGGAAGTGGAAGAGAAATTATACATATTGTATCCCTTAAGGACTTTATCAATATAACCTCTACGTATCCGGTGGATTTCTATGCCTAGAACATAAGAGGCGTCCTTAGGATCTTTTATATCAAAGTTAAATGAAAGAAATCTCTTGGTCTCATACAACATGTCTAAATCACTGTATGCTAATAAGATATTATCCACATACAATACTAGAATGATAAACTTACTCCCACCGGTCTTAATGTTTATGCAGTTGTCCACCTCATTTTCCTTGAGATTGAATTTCCTTATGACTTCATTAAACTTTAGGTACCATTGCCTTGACGTTTGTTTTAGTCCATAGATGGATTTCTTAAGTCTACATCCCATATGTTCTTTGTCTTTTATAACAAATCCTTGCTGCAGAGCCATATAAACTTTAACATGTAAGTTACCATTAAGAAACGTAGTTTTAACATCCATCTGATGCAGCTTTAAGTCATAATAAGCAACAAGCGCCATGGCAATCCTCAGTGAGTCTTTCTTTGAGACAGGCGAGAAAGTATCATTATAATCGATGTCCTCTCTTTGCGAAAAACTTTTTGCGATAAGTTTTGCATTGAATCTTTCAACATTTCCCTTAGAGTCATGCTTAGTTTTGTAGACTCATTTACAACCTATTATTTTGATTCCGTCTGGAATTTCTACTAGATCCCATACATCATTAAAGCTTATAGACTTTATTTCATCTTTCATGGCCTCAAACCACTTGGATGAATGTCCGCTCATCATGGAGGTATGATCATCCACCTTCCTTATGTCGTTTACGTCTTCATTCATGTTCACAACAGTCACTTGGAATGGCAAATCTCCTGTCTCTTTGTGATCTACGCAAGGGTTCATTATTTATCACGGGAGACTAATCTGTGTGATTATCAATATTCATCATAGGAGACGGATCTACGTGGGGCTGGTCATTGGGCACTGTACTAGTAATCCTAGAATTTTGAACTGGATGTACAATCGGGTGAAGAACTGATGTTCTTTCGGATTATCGGGATTGGAACATAAGTCCAATTTTCCTCAAGTGTAATCTTTCTTGCTTCAAGGCTCCCATTGACATCAACATTTTCTAAGAATTTAGCGTGTCTTGTGTCAACAATCTTAGTGGTACGTGTTGGGCAATAAAAGCAATACCCCTTAGATCTTTTGGGATATCCAATAAAATGACAACTAACAGTCTTAAGGTCTAATTTTGCAATATGTGGACTAAAAATCTTAGCTTCAGCAGGACAGCCCCACACACATAAGTATTATAAGCTCGGTTTCTTTCTAGTTCACAATTCATAAGGTGTCTTGGGTACCGACTTACTAGGAATCCAATTAAGCATGTGTGCGGCTGTCTTTAATGCCTCCATCGGCATGATAGCTGGCAAACTAGAATGACTAAGCATGCTCTGCACCATGTCCATAAGAGTGCGTTTGCGTCTCTCAGCTACTCCATTTTGCTGAGGCTCATCAGACATTGAATACTAGGCAACTATACCACTTTCTTGAAGGAATAGAGCAAAGGGGCCAAGAATTTGACCATAAGGAACATATCTCTCATAATATTCTCCTCCTCGATCCGATCTCACAACTTTAATCTTTAAATTATGCTAATTTTCTACTTCAACTTTATCGATCTCCAACCCATGGAGTGATTTAGATTGATCGCGGATGAGGAAAATATACCCGTAATAGAAAAAATCATCAGTGAACGTGATGAAAGAGTCATATCCATCCACTGTCTTAATAAGGAAAGGCCCACATATATCAATATGAATCAATTCTAAAGGGCCCGAGCTCCATGTGGCTCCCTTATTAATTTGCTTAACATACTTTTCCTTAATACAGTCAATACAGTGGTTTAAGTCAGAGAAGTCTAAGGGGGTAAAATATCTCTTTCTTAATGAGACGCACCAGTCTCCTCTTTGAAATGTGGCCTGAACGGTGGGGCGTACCAGTCTCCTCTTTGAAATGTGGCCTAAACAGTAGTCCCACAATGTAGTAGCCCATTTTTTGGCCCTTTTAAAAACTTTTGCAATATTTAAAATTTGAATTGCATTTCCTGTATTTATTATCCATCATCTTTCCCAATTTAAATTTCAATTTTGGAAATGCAAAATTGTTTCTCTGTTATCTAAAATTGCATCTTAATATGCAAAATCCAACCTTTTAACTTATTCAAAAATAGAAATTAATTTTCCAAATTCAATTTATAATTTCTATATATATTAATACCCTTATGTCTTTCTGTAATTTTCAAAATGCCTTTCCTAACATTTTTTTATTCCCAAAATTTTTTTCCAATTTTTTTTGGAAAAATTTTATTTAGAAGGGGTTCGTATTACGAACCGCTTCTAGAGGGGCTTCTTGGGTTGAACTATTGAACCGCTTGTGCTGTAACTATTAGAAGCGGTGCATATCGAACCACTTGTGATGTCCAAGTTGTGATGTTCTGTTCTCTAGCAGTGCAACAAAGTGACAAAAGGCTACGTGCACGAGTACTCCGTCTCCCTTGTTTCGTGCGTCCCGCACAAGCCCGGGACAAGCCCCGCGTGCAACATGTCCTCTGCATCTGTGTGGGTCTTGCGCAAGACCTCTGCGTCCCGCACAAACCACGTCTCGCGCGAGCAAGCCGGATTGCCGACACGGCCCACACGTATTCGGTGATTTTTTACCAAGCTGCTTTACTAATATTATGCATCATCATGTACCAGATATCGTCTAGGGTCATATATCATCGAGTACCAAGTATTGTTGAGTATCATGCATTATCTAGTATTATTGAGCAACAGGTATAGTCGAGTATCGGGCATATTCAAGTATCATCGATTATTGGATACCATTAGCAAGTATCATCAAGTATCGGGTTGGTATTATGGGCAGATCCAGGGGGTGCTGGGTATGTCTGTGCACCCCTAGAAATTTTGGAAATAAAAGAACTCCCTATGTAGTATTAGGCCTAATCTGCAGACAGAGCCCATTTTCTTAGTGAATATATGGTCAAAATAAGCTGACTCGCGGCCCAAAACAGATGCCCATTCAAAGAATCAACAAGCAGCTTGCTCAGGTAGGTAGTAAGGTGTGCTGGTGCGGTGTTTGTGAAGCTAGGGTTACGATAACCAAAAATCTAAAATCCCAAAACGGTTGGCAGCTACGGGCTGCTGAACGGCAGGTGGCGGCTGTTTGCGGCTGGCGTGCACATAGGCCGATAGACGGTCGGCACTCGGCAGGCGCCAGGCAGGCTCCGTGCAGCAGTGCACCGGTGCAGACAGGACTTGGGAGCTTCTTGTTTGCATGTCCGTTTTCAATCCTCTCAATTCTTTTGAAGCTTTTGACAAGGAAAAAATACTTAAACTTACGGAGTTTTATCCAAATGGGTTTTCAGATACAGATTTGATGAGGCTTCCTTTTCAAATAGATAACTTCATTGATGATTTGCGGAGTGATAATAGGTTCAAAGATCTTAAGAGTATTGTGGACCTATCAATTAAGCTTGTTCAAACCAACAAGCATGACATATAGAGGTTGGTTTATTTGCTTCCCAAATTGGTATTGTTCTTTCCGGTGGCAACAACAAGTGTTGAAAGGGTATTTTCTATTATGAATTTTGTGAAGAACAAGTTAAGAAATAGTATAGGCAATCAATTCTTGAACGACTGTTTGATCACATTTATTGAGTGGGATATCTTCTCCAAGGTCACTGATGGTGTTAAAATAGAGCGTTTCCAAAGGACGAAGACCCTAAAATAATATTATAAGGTATTATTTCCATCATTCTATGCTCATTTTATTGCATGCTATGTTTTATTTTTTTAATGTAAGAATTTATATGGACCAATTATTTGGTAATTTAACTACTTACAAACCTTTATATTTATGTGCTATTTTTATAATGGTGTGATGCTTCTATATAGTATTAAAAAAATTCATATAGTTGTGCACCCCCAGTTTTGAAATCCTAGATCTGCCACTGTATCATTGAGTATCAGGTACCGTCGAATATCATGTATCCTCGACTATCGGCTATCATGGAGTATCGAATATCATCAAGCACCAAGTATCAAGCACGTATCGTTGAGTATCAGGCCAGATATCGTTGAGAGTATTAGGTATCGTCAAGTATCAAATGTTGTCGAGTTTCAGATATCGTCAAGTATTATGTAGGTATCATCGAGTATCATGTATAGTTGAGTATTGGATATTGTCGAGTATCAAGTGAGATATCATCGAGCATTGGGTCTAGTATTATGGAGTATCGAGCATTAGATCGAGTATCATGCAGTATTGAGTAACATCGAGTATCATAGAGTGTCGGGTCATCAAGTATCATCGAGTGGTTGCGTGTAAACAAACTAGAAAATAAAATCAAAAAAAAATTGGGAGTTAGAGTTTGTTTTTACTTGATTTAGAAATTTAGTTTGTGTGATTCAGAGATTGTATGATTTAACTATAATTCCTAAAAGTTTGATTACTAAATGAAATATTTGTGTACAACTAACAACCGACTAGTTACACAGATCCAACTCTAGGTGCTTGTACCTAGCGTGTGCCCTAAACACAAGGTATGACCATATGAGCTGAAGCAGACGCAGGAGCAGAGCACGAGCGCGTGGTATGGCACGTCTTTGTCTTTTAGCTATACCGTCATGATATGGAACAACGGTATACCGTTGTATAGTGTTTCCCATAGCTAAAGAGCTAAACCTAGTCAACTACCGGACCAGGTTTAGCATCTAGAAAATCGCTATCTTTAGAACAAACTTATAGATCGAACAAGTCAACTAAGGTCTCCTTCTCTTCAACTTATCTTCTTATTTTATTTACTTATTTTCGAATCGAAAAGTTAAATGGTTTAGCTTTTACAGTTTGTTTTTTTTCTATCTCGAAACCACATCTCAGTGCTATGAGAAACAAGCCAAATGAAACTCATTGGACTTTTCAAACTATCTCGGGAAGCTCTCAAAGTTTAATTTATAAGCAAATAAGAAGATAAGTAAATAAGATAAGTTAAAGAGAAAGGGCCTAAGATTTTCTTCTTTGAATTAGGATTCTGATTTTCGTGTGAAATTCCTGTTAAAAGGAGACTCATGATCCTATATTCTTATGATGCTATGCACGGTTAGTAGGTCATCGGATACCACACGGTGGCTCAGACCAAGGTGGGTGAACGGGTTCACCATGATTGCAAATATCTTCTAGTTCTAGATATTGGGCTAGATGTTTGACTTAGAAATTCGATTTTTTTCGGGGAGTAGTCTTGGGAGAAAGGCTAATTCACACCTTGATGTTTCGTATGGACCATGGATGGAGTGCTCACAATTCACAAATGGGTAATACCGTCTCCCTGATAAAATGGAGTTGGAAAAAAGGGACGAAAAGTTTAAAGTTTATTTTTCACTTCTCTCTGCCGGTGATTTGAACCGCCAGAACCCGAAATCTCCCGCCAAAGTTTTCCGCCAAGACAGCGGCGCCGCCTGTGCTGTGAATCCCGATTAGTCAACCTGCCTCTTCTCGCATGCGCACCGAGGCTATCTTACATTCTACACTGACCTCAGGGTCCTACCTTCGGTGGGCTATTCATGTAAGCGGCGTAGGGTTGGACGGCGGGCTTGTCGCCTGGTGCTGCCTCTGCCACGGCCGAGCCCACGTGGCAGGCGGGAGAAGGGAGCGTCGCCAGGCGGAGGCACTCGGGTATGGGAAGCTAATCGTTGTAGCCTAGGTTTTAATCCTAAGGGTTTTATAGACAAATCTAATTATAAAGATAATATAAAAGAGATATCTCTTTGTACCATTGAGAATTGATAAATAAAAAAGAAGAAACGCTGTCTCTTTTGGCGTGCTTGGTTGGGTGGCCGCAGCTAAGCCTGGCTCGCGCGAGTCACCCACCAAGTGTTTGGTTGCCTAGGTGATGATGGGAGCCAGGCCAGCTTCATGCAAATTCACTGTACCAGCCTGGCTCGAGGAACGCCACCCGGTAGGCCGTTCAGATGGCAAAGATAAAGGATGGCGCACGCAGCGCATGCATGCACTAACAAAGTCAAGACTAACAACGTTCAATCCAGTTTCCATGCACAAGCATCTCATTCTGTGAAAAAACATTAAAAATCAAACGACATCCAAATTCAATGAAACAAAAAAAATGAAACCGTAGATTCAAGTACAAGGTATTGAAAAAATTTTAGTATTTTTTGAATTTTTATTTTTATTTTTGAATTTATTGATTTTCTAGTATTGTTTTTGATTTTTTGATTTTTAATTTATTTTCACTTTTGATTTTATTTTCTTTATTTTTTATTTTTCTTTTTTGAATTTGTCCATCCCGCTTCCCTCCTAGTGCAGCCAACCAAACAACATCTCTACGCAGCCTGTTCAATCTCACACAACCAACCAAACAACATCCCCTTGCATCACCTTAGCCTGCCTCTCACCAGCCTGGCTGAGCTCATACAGCCTGGATGAGCTCATACGGCAACCAAACAGCCCCTTTGTCTTTCTACATACTGTGTTCATTGTCTTTTGTGATTGGTTGATTGTCTATCAACAAGAGTGTAAGCGACATGATTTACAACACATTATCAGCACGATCGTCTCTCGGGAGCAGAATCTGCCTGCTACAATCTACCTGCTACCTCGTCATCTGCATCGACTTGACAATTTTGCATCTATGAGCAATCGGAGGTAATGGGTCGATCCCGTAGATCGGTTGAAATTGCATTCTATTGGTAGATGTCTCGTTATTTTCAATTAGTAGATTGAAACTTGCATCGATAGAAGTGCTAGTCGGTATACTAGTTTTTGCATCTGCTATCGCGTTGCACTATAGGCGCGGCATAGTTTCGTGGTTATCGCTGCTTCCGACCGCTGGCCGTACCGTGCTCACCTTTGTCTCGCCGGACTTCGCTACGTATTTAGTGTACGGCGCCGCCATTGCGGCAAGACACACGCGACGCCACGCCGCAAAGACGCCGCTTGCCGCGACGCTTCGTAAGCTGCCGCCGCCGCCGCGAATCTTGCGCCGCCCGTGATGAGCCGGACGCGCCAGAAGCCGCCAGAGCCGCACCGCCGCTGCGGCACCTTACGTGCCATCGGCTTCCGCCGCATCGGTCCACCGCCACGCCGCCCGTAGCCGGCTCCACCACGCCGCCGTAGTAGCCTGCGCTGATCGCCGGATTTCACGCCGTGGAACCCGCATGTCGACGATTTGTGTCGGCAATATATTTTATAGGGCTATACGAAAGATTACAACTACGATGGTAGCACAGGGAGCCGAATTTATACAGGTTCGGGCTCTCGGGAGGAGGTAATACCCTACTCCTGTGCTCGTGTATTGTATTATGGTGGATCTCAAGGATGTTGAGATGTGTATGACAACAATGCTGATGATGATGGGGGATGAGATATGAGATGTCGAACTAGGGGCCCCTGACCCCCTTTATATAGTGCAAGGGACCGGGTTACAGGTAGAATCCCTAATCCGTATCTGGAAGATACAGATATAACCGAGTTGGTTACGCCTATATCTATGTATTCGAGTAGGAAACGAGTTCGTTTCCTTGTAGAGCACGTCAGGCCACGCCAGCCTCTAAGCCCACCTTTTGGAAGATCCAATTCACTCGGCCCAAAGAGGTGGTGCGTCCAATAGTACTTCTCTGGATACCCAGGGCCCATGTTATCCACAGTAGCCCCCGAGTGCTTCTCGACAGGGTTGTCTTGATTCGTGATTCAGCTTGCAGCCCTTCAGATGTAACCCAAGTGACGTCACTTCTCATCCAGTTGATGAAGTTCTGCTCGTCCGGTAACCTGCCGATCAAACAACACAGTTGCAAAGGACTAGAGAAAATTTCTCAAGTCTTAAAAGATGTCTAGTACCCAGCCCGACTGGTCGGTATGCCGGTTATCGGCCCCGCGGAGGGGCATACCAGAAATGTGGATGTTGCCGAGTGACCAGTGCCACCCAGCGTTATCCTCCCTGTTACAAACTATGACATTCGAGCCTGACTTGCAGAGCTCGACATTCGGTCCAACATGGGACATGTCACAGCTTGCGTAGGGTATTCAGGCGCCCTGACTCGTCTAGTGCGAGATCAAGCTAGTGATTCCCAAAGGAATACGCCCGCCTCCAAGTTGAGGTCCTCCAAGTGGTGTTCGTCTTGGCGACAAACGATCCGGGGATGTGCCACTGAGACCCAACTAAAGAGGTAACTCTTTGACGCCTAATCTGATTAGAAATCAGACCAGCCGTCGACCCCAGGAGGTACGCCAAGAGCTGCATCAATTACCCGAGAAGCGCCCAGCCTTCAAAGGATTGACGACTGGCATAAGGCCCAACCGGGGGCACGCCCTTTTTCCCAACTAGGCTTGATCCAAACGGCACCTGTACGCGAGCAATGTCATGTACAGCTTTCGGCCCACATGGAGCGTGCTCTTTGGAACCTAAGTCTAGGCCCGTATATTGTAATAACGAATCCAGGGCTTCGTTCTTTCCCGCCTAGCGCGAAATCGAAACGTCGCCCGTGGTCTTTTGATAAATGCGTGCTATTCCCAGCCGCCACGGGTCATCCCTAGCGCCACTTTGCTGGAAATCCAATCACCGCTTTGAATGTTGCGCCATGTTCCCATAGATCTCTGCATCAAATCTTGGGAACAGTTCTTATCGGGGTTTCCCCTTAATACCATTACTTCCCGAGATCGGTTCGACTTCCCGATTCCGGTTATAAAAAGAGGCCGGGGCTATGGCTGTTTCTTATCCAGACTTCTTCCTCCACCTCTCCTTCTCCACCTGAACCCATGGATCGCGACGAAGAGTTGGCGGAGCTGTGGGCGCAGTTCGACCTCGTGCTCGCCGAAGTCGCCGAAGAAGAAGCCCGGGCCCGCGATGTCACCTCCGTCGCGGTCCTGATCGAGGTCGCCCCGGCTATCACCGAGGTGGCCGACGAGATCGTCGAGGCGTTGGCCCGCGCCCGCGACGCCGCCACCACCGAGGCCTTGTTTGGCGCCGCCCCAACCCTCGGCGAGTTGGTGGGTGTGATCGTCGATGGCGCTCGCCGCCATCCCCTGTAACTGGCTTGCGAGCCATTTTAAATATTAATAAAATTGTTTGTTTTGCCTCCCCCTTTTCTTTCTTTTTTATCTAGCACGAACTAATCGATTTTTCGCGACTCAAGTCATGTATTTCGTCCAAGCGAGTCACGTCCCTTTTACTAAGCACTCTGCCTAGTACATCAAGTTCCCTAGCGTTAGGAGTTGGCGCGGAGCTCTGTCTCCAAAAACACAGTCGGGAATTATGAGTATTGCTAGGAGACAAGAGTTTCGTTACTCGGAACGATTAACACTTAGGCTCGATATAAGCTTGAAAAGAAAAAGATCGATTAGGTATCAAATTGTTATAGTGGTGCCGACTGCGCCTAATTAGGTATAGCCCCCAACTTACTAACTAGCCGGAATCTGACCGAGGAGTAAGTCAATCTCAATAGGAGAAAAAAGGGTGCGCAGTTACGTACCTAATTAGGTGTAGCCCCGGACTTACTGGCTAGTCGGGACCCGACTAGGGAGCAAGTCAGGTTATTTTTAATAAAAGATTAGGTGCGCGATTGCGCACCTAATTAGGTGTAGCCCCCGAGTTACTACTTAATTGAATCATAAATAAGTAGCAAGTCAAACTGGATTGCATAAGAGTAAAGACAATGTGAACAAAAACTTATCTTTATTTAATTGTAAACACGTGTTACAATGGTCATCAGGTATAGAACCGACGCAATTGCTCGATGTTCCATGAGTTGTCCAGGAGGGCGCCGTTTTCTCGCCTTAGTCGGTAAGCCCCTGGGCGTGTCACTGAGTCGACGATGTATGGACCTTCCCAGCGTGGAGAAAGTTTGTGGCCGCTCGATTGATTGACTCGAAGGACCAAATCTCCGACCGAAAAGGCACGATCCGGCACATTGCGACCGTGATACCGATGCAAACCCTGGAGGTACTTGGCCGACCGAATTGTAGCAACGTCACGAGCTTCCTCCAGTCGGTCGAGATCGTCAATCTGACTGGTCTTTGACTCGTCCTCATTGAACCTCTGAACTCGGGGCGACCCGAACTGTAGCTCTGTTGGAAGGACCGCCTCAGACCCATACACGTGGAAAAAGGGAGACTGCCCTATAGCTCGGACCCCAGAGTACGTCAGGCAATTCCTTCAACTATTTTACCGCATATGGTTTGAGCCGATCAAAGATGCGCGCTTTGACACCTTGTAGAAGCATGCCGTTTGCGTGCTCGACCTGCCCGTTACTTCATGGGTGTACCACTGAAGCAAAGCAAATCTTTATGCCCACATCTTCGCACCAGCTTTGAAATTCATCACTTTTGAACTGAGAGCCGTTGTCCGTAATGATCCGAGATGGTACGCCAAACTGTCCGATGATCTCCTGGAAGAACTCGGTGGCTTTGGCTCCCGTAATCTTGGTCACAGGCTTGGCTTCAATCCATTTGGTGAACTTGTCAATGGCGACAAAGATGTGTTCAAAACCACCTGGGGCTTTCTTGAAGGGTTCGACAATGTCGAGCCCCCAGACTGCAAACGGCCAGGTGATGGAGATCGTCTGAAGTTCCTGAGCCGGCACATGGATCTGCCGGGCAAAGAACTGACAACCCTCGCACTTGCGGACGATCTCCTTTGAGTCGGAGACCGCGGTTGGCCAGTAGAATCCTTGTCGAAAGTCTTTTTCGACCAACGTAGCTGATGCAGCGTGATGGCCGCACATGCCCGAGTGAATTTCACACAATAGGGTGCGTCCTTCAGACTCGGGTATGCACTTTTGAAGTATGCCGGAGACGCTTCGACGGCAGAATCCCTTCATGCACCACATATGTGCGACTCCGACGTTGGATTTGCTCGGCAGCCCCCCGGTCGTCGGGAAGCTTTTCTTCCTGCAGATACTCCAAGTATGGCCGCGTCCAATCCGGGTCGAGGGCAAGCACCTCTGACTCGGGTTGTTGCTCGTTTGGTTGGGGCAGTTGCTCCTGTGGTGTGATGGAGGGGGTGTGAAGCTCCTGGACGAAGATCCTAGCTGGGACTGGAGCCCGACTGGAGCCCATGTTTGCGAGCTCATCTGCCGCCTCGTTGTCTCATCGCAGGATGTGCATGAGCTCCAACCCATCGAACTTGTCTTCCAACTTCCTGACCTCCTAGCAGTAGGCAGTCATGTTGTCGTTGACGCAAGTCCAATCCTTCTGTACTTGGCTCACCACAAGCTGGGAGTCTCCGCGAATCACCAATCGCCGGATGCCGAGCGATATGGTAATACGGAGGCCGTAGATGAGCGCCTCGTACTCGGCTGCGTTGTTTGAAGCTAGAAAATGAATCTGGAGGACATACTTGAGTCGTTCGCCTCCAGGTGTTATAAGAACGATGCCAGCCCCCGCGCCCTGCCGTCGGAGAGAACCGTCGAAGTACATGTTCCAATACTCGGCCTCTTCAGCGGCTGGGGGAGTCTGCATCTCCGTCCACTCGGCAACAAAATAAGCGAGTGTTGTTGACTTGATGGTGCTGCGTGGCTTGAACGAGAGCTCGAAAGCCCCGAGTTCCACCGACCATTTTGCGATCCTTCCAATGGCTTCCCGATTATGAAGAATTTCTCCAATAGGGAAAGAGGTGACCACCAAAATTGGATGTTCTTGAAAGTAGTGCTTTAGCTTCCGAGAGGCGATCAGGACTGCATACAGAAGCTTCTGCACCTGCGGATAGCGTGCCTTGGACTCGCGCAACACTTCGCTGACGAAGTAGACCGGGCGTTGAGCCTTGTACACGCGTCCTTGTTCTTCCCATTCTACTACCACCGCGGCACTCACTACATGAGTGGTGTCTGCAATGTATAGCAGAAGCGGCTCCTGTGGCATGGGGGATGCCAAGATAGGTGGCGAGGTGAGGAATGATTTGCGATCCTCAAAAGCCTTCTGTGCCTCGGGTGTCCAGACGAACTTGTCATGTTGCTTCTTCAATATCTTAAAGAAGGGAGACCCACGCTCGCCGAGTCGCGAGATGAATCGCCCGAGTGCAACCATGCCCCTACTAAGACGCTGAACGTCCCTTTGGCACATTGGAGGTGCCATCTTCATGATGGCCTTGATTTTTTTCGGGTTAGCCTCAATTCCGCGGTGGGACACCACGAATCCGAGAAGCTTTCCGAAGGGACCCCGAAGACGCACTTCTCCGGGTTCAACTTCATGTTGTATGCCGACAGGCTCTCGAATGTCTCCGATAGGTCAGTGACCAGGTCAGAGTTTACCCGAGACTTGACGACGACGTCGTCAATGTACGCCTCCACATTGCGTCCGAGCTGGTTGTGGAAGCATCGCTGAATGCAACATTGGTATGTTGCTCCGGCGTTCTTCAATCCGGAGGGCATTGTGACGTAGCAGAAGGCCCCGAACGGAGTGATGAGCAAAGTCTTGACGCAATCTTCTTCTTTTAAGCTTATCTGGTGATAGCCTGAGTAGGCATCCAGAAAGCTCAAGAGCTCGCAACCGGCAGTGGAATCAACCACCTGGTCGATGCGAGGAAGTCCGAACGGATCTTTGGGACATGCTTTATTTAAGTCGGTGTAGTCGACACACATGCGCCAAGTTCCATTCTTCTTTTGCACAATTACCGGATTTGCCAACCAATCGGGGTGGAGCACCTTCCTTATAAAGCCGGCGGCTAAAAGTTTGGTGATCTCCGTCTTGACGGCTTCCTTCCGATCTTGCGCGAATCGGCGCAGCCGCTGCTTGACCGGCCTTGCCTTGTCGTGTACATTTAAGGAGTGCTCGATCACCTCCCTCGGGACGCCTGGCATATCCGATGGTTTCCAGGCGAAGATGCCCCGATTCTCTTGGAGGAAGGTGACGAGCGCGTCTTCCTATTTCGGATCGAGCCCTGTCCCGATCAGAGCCGTTCTGGTTGAATCGGACGGGTCGAGCGAAATACGTTTGACGTCTTCGTTAGGCTTGATGCCTGATTTAGATGGTTTCTTGTTTGGTAGATCGCCTTCGTCGCGAAGAGTGGTGGCCGCCTGCCGGATCTCGTCCAACTCGATGGCTACTTCGATTGACTGGGCGAAGTTGCAATTTTCCCTATCGAGGAGATGGAAAACTTGACATCTCCACGGATCGTGATTACGCCCCGTGGACCTGACATCTTCATAACCAGATAGGCGTAGTGTGGGACGGCCATGAATTTGGCCAAGCCTGGCCTTCCCAAGATTGCGTGATACGCAGTCTCGAAATCGGCTACCTCAAAGCTGAGGTTCTCTGTCCGGTAGTTATCACGAGTGCCAAAACTGACTGGGAGAGCGGTTTTCCCGATCGGCACTGATGATGTTCCCGGGATTATGCCATGAAACGACGCGTCTGTCTTCCGGAGCGTCGTCCTTGGTATTTGCATCTCGCCCAGAGTCTTGGCGAAAAGGATGTTTAATCCATTCCCGCCATCGACCAGGACCTTGCGCAGTCGGACGCCCTGTACCATAGGATCTAGGATGAGTGGATATCTTCCCGGGCAAGGGACGTGGTCCGGGTGATCTGAGCGATCGAATTTAATCGAAACTTCAGACCACCGAAGGTACTCGGGGGTCACCGGAAAAGCTGCATTGATTTTTCGATCGGTAAGCTTTTGCTTACGCTTGGACTCATACGCATCCGATCCCCCGAATATATAGTTGAGCTCTCACTCGGTTTCTTGGTAAGCGTCACGCTGAGAAGGGTCATGCTTGTGGTCATGTTTGGCGTTCGGAGCGTCCTTGCCATGCTCCTCAGCAAACTTCTTCAAGATGTTGCAGTTTTTGGCCGCGTGCTTCCCATTTGGGTGGAAAGGACAGGGCGCCTCCATAACTTTATTGTTGTCGTTGGACCGGGGCGGCTTCTGCCGACCGTGATCCGTGACCGCTACCAATTCTTCACCCTTGCGCTTTTTGTCCTTCTTGGAGGACGATTCTAGCTTGTCCTTCTTGCCTTTGTGCTTGCTTGGGCGATCCTCCTAACGCTCAGCGAGAGCATCCGAGGCGGTAGCATATCGATCTGCCAAGGCGAACATCTCCTTGACGGTAGTCGGGGGCTTCCGAGACATCTTCTTGATTAGATCGGGATCGCGAACTCCGTTCTGGAAGGCTACGACGACGACCGCCTCTGAGATCTCCCGGATTGTGTTCTTCTCCTTGGTGAAACGCCGAATGAAATCCCTTAACGACTCATCTTTTTTCTGATGAATCTGATAAAGGTCCCACTGGGTTCCAGGCTTCTCGTAGGTACCCTGAAAATTGGCGACAAATTGGTCGCAAAGCTCTGCCTAGGAACCGATTGAGTTCTCTGGAAAGCCTGCGATCCAATTCTGAGCTAGAGTTAACATGACAGGCAAATAGTTTGCCATCACGACGTATCCTCCACCCGCGGCCTTGATTGCCAAAGAGTAGATCTGCAACCAAGCCTCGGGGTCCTGCTCTCCATCAAATTTCACAATCCCCTTGGGGTTGAACCCTTAGGGCCAGTTTACCTGACGGAGTCAGGGTGTGAATGCCTTGATCCCGTCAATTAATCCTTCCCCGGGGGGAGGAGATTAGCGGGGGAGATTCCGACGCGGTGGAGTACGGTGCCGATCCTCGTCTCGCTCCCTTCGCCGAGCTTCGATGTCAAGGCGAAGGTCGCGACTTGCACTTCGGCGGGCGTCTTGCCCGCGACTTCGCGTCTTGCCGATCGCGCCGAGTGCTACTCGTGCGATCCGCTTCGCCGAAGTTGGCTCGCTGCCATCACCATGGCTTTGATTTGTTCCATGATCGGCGTTGCGGGGTTGTTCTCTCCAAGCAAAGGACCAACATTGTCCAGGAGGGTCTTACATGCGAGGATGTTCTGCTGTGGCATACGGAAGACCGAGTGATCTCCCATGCGGATTTGAAGCAACTCGTCCTGGACTTCTCGTGCACGACCACGTAATTGGTCGCGCAAGTCTTCTCCTCCGCCACGGTTTTGTTCGGCTCCTACCTCCCCCATGGGGCGCCGAGCCGATCCGGAGGCTTGCCCATCCGGCATATAGACGCCGCGAAAGTCAGGGAACCCATTGACGCTCTCTTCCGACTCGGATTCCGAGAAGGAGAGGCTCAACCGATCCCGATTCGTCAGCTCGTCGATGGAAGTGATTATAACTCCCACTTCTCGTGCCGGATCTCTGGTCAAAAGAGAATCCAACTGAGACTCGGCAGAACGAATCTGCTTAAATCTTGCAGCCGAATTGACCAATCTGAATGGTATGTCCGCTCGGAAAGTTGTCCTGGTTAGAGTCGTCCCTGAGCCTGGACTCAGAAAACTCGTCCCAGTCTGTGCATGCCGTGTTCCGTTCCTTGGCCCAGATTGGAAAAGCTGGCGTGTTATCCGATGGAAAACAGCGGCCAAGTTTTCCAACCCGAACGGGGCGGACCACGATTGAGGGATTGTGATTCCTGACTGGATCTGGGAGCAATCCAGGCCAGGAATACAATTGCCGCTTGATTCCTCATCAGCATAAGGAGCTGGTAAAGAAAGAAGTGGTAGATCCCGACCGAAACCGAAGGGCAGTCCAGTGGTAGGCCAGTCAGAATCGTCATCACCAGATTGGATCTCTTCCGGATCGGAATCCAGGGGAGAGATCCCAAAGTGGTGAGGCTCGGTTGTAATCGCGTACCATCTCCTCGGTAATGCGTGGACCGAACGAAGTTCGGCTCACGTACAGCCGTAGTTCCTCGAAGTCACCGGCGATGAAGCCGAGATCTCCGAAGATGAAGCCTTGGCCGGGGGCGTAGGTGAAGACGAATCCGCCAACTGAAGCCATCGGAGTCGATGTAGTTGATCGTGACGCTAGCCCCTACCTGGCGTACCAACTGTCGACGATTTGTGTCGGCAATATATTTTATAGGGCTATGCGAAAGATCACAACTACGATGGTAGTACAGGGAGCCAAATTTATATAGGTTCGGGCCCTCGGGGGAGGTAATACCCTACTCTTGTGCTCGTGGATTGTATTATGGTGGATCTCAAGGATGTTAAGATGTGTATGACAACGATGCTGATGATGATGGGGATGAGATATGAGATGTCGAACTAGGGACCCCTGACCCCCTTTATATAGTGCAAGGGGCCGGGTTACAGATAGAATCCCTAATCTGTATATGGAAGATACAGATATAACCGAGTTGGTTACGCCTATATCTATGTATTTGAGTAGGAAACGAGTTCGTTTCCTTGTAGAGCACGTCAGGCCGCGCCAGCCTCTAAGCCCACCTTCTAGAAGATCCAATTCACTCGGCCCAAAGAAGTGGTGCGTCCAATAGTACTTCTCCGGATACCCAGGGCCCATGTTATCCACACCGCCCGAAAAGTCGGCCTGTTGCAGCCGCCGCCGCCAGCCCATGCTAAGGGCAAGGGAAACCCTAATGTGATTGGAGCTGGGCTCCGAGCTGAATGAGGAGGCATGGCGCGGGCGGGGCCCTAGCAGGCCGAGGAGGCTAGGCGCGGGCAGGCAGGGGAAATGGCCCCTAGCAGGCCGAGGAGGCAAGGCGCGGGCGGGCGGGGGAATGGGCCCCTAGCCGGCTGAGGAGGAAAGGCGTGGGGAAAAAATGGGCCTTCTTGGGCCAACCCGGGCGGAAGAAGAGAAAAAAATGGGGAAGATGCCTATTTACTAGAGAATTAAAATTCTGGAAATCCTCTAAAATTCAGGATAAATTCGTTTATTGATTTATCACTGCTTATTCACTAAATTTGCTTTTATATTTAGACCTGCAGTCCTTTATTAAGAGCAAATCCATGTGAATTATATATTTATCCTATTTGCTTAATAATTTGTCTAAGACCGGTAGTCTCAATTATTAATGCGATTTAGAGAATTCTAGAATATTTCTTTGCAAACCCTCATTGTATATCTCCTGTAGTAAATATATGATTGCATGTGTAGGATATGTCTGACCTGAACAAGAGAGATTTCTCCCCTCTCGCTGTCGATGGGAACAATTATCTGACCTGGGCTATGGATCTTTAGATCAACTTGGAAGCCCGCTCCCTTGGTGCTATAATTGTCCCTCCTGCAGAGGGCGCACCACAAGCCCCTAATCCGGTCAGGTATTTAGCCCTGCACTACATGAGGCACCACATGCACCCGGACCTGAAGTCCGAGTATATGATGGAGGACAGCCCGCTGGCACTGTGGAACTCCCTGAGAGAACACTACAACCAGCATGTGCAGACTCTCCTGCCTGAGGCGCAGAGAGAGTGGGCGGAACTCAGGTTCCAGGAGGCTGGGTACAACTCTGCTCTCCATAGGGTCGTTGCCAAACTGTGGTTCTGTGAAAAACAGGTCTTAGATGAGGAAAAAATTAACAAGACCCTAGGGACCTTCCACCCTTCTATGATGATACTCCAGCAGCAGTATCGTCAGCGTAAGTTCACCCGTCACTTTGAGCTGATGCAAACGTGGCTAGAAACAGAGAAGCACGATGAGATTCTCATGAAGAATCATCACGTTCGCCCTACGGGGTCGAAAGGTGTGCCGGAAGCACACACCAATGCTTAGGGGTCCTCCAGTAGCCAGGGCCGTAAACGGGGAAGAGGTGGAAAGGCGTCGTGGCAGAATCACGGCAGGCAAAAAAAGCAAGATAAGGGAAAGGCTGGTGGCAAAGGCAAGGAGGTTGTCCAGGAGAAGCCTCCCGAGACCAAGTTGAACCACGCTGGTAAGCCATGTTACAGGTGTGATGGCAAGGGCCACTGGTCGCGGACTTGCCGCACCCCAAAACACCTCGTGGAATTGTACCAGAAGTACATGAAGAAGGACGACGAGAAAGACAAGCTCAGATCTGAGGTACACGTCACTCAGCTGGAAAATCCTTTGGGAGAGGAGAAGGGTGACAAACAGGAGGTCTCGCTAAGTCTGAAGATGAAGGACCCCACCTCTGATGATGAGGACGACCTTCTGGGTGTAGAACTGGAAGATATATATGGAGATCTATAGTAGCCTGTAGCTGCATCTATGTCATGACATTATCCCTACTTAGTTCGTGGTTTGCTTATGTTCTTGCAGAACATATTTTATTTATGAACTTGTAATAATTAGTTCTTACTGTTCTATGTCTGTGATAGCTCCTGAAGAACTTCATAATGTTATGGGTTATTTATCACTGCCTTCAATAAGTTGATATTATGCATGCTTGTGATACTTTAGAATATATCTTACTTGTGTGTATATGATATATTCATATGACATAGAAACCGTAGTGGCCAAATGGAGGAGGAACTCGCATGCAGTGAGCTGTTGCACGACCAACACCATACTAAGGGAGATAAAATACTTCCAAAACCTCCAGAAGAGGGACGAAAATATCCTGACGATTGCCGGTAGCAACGCATGGATTGTGGGCTCCGGTAGAGCCGTGTTAACTCTCCCTATGGGCACAATGATCACCATCGAGGATGCTCTCTTGTACCCTGAATCGATCCGCACCTTGCTAAGTTTTAAGGACATCCGCATGAACGGACTTCACATAGAAACCGATCATGAAGGTGGAACTGAATTCCTCCTCGTAACCTCTAAAGACAGGTGTGAGAAGCAGGTGGTAGAAAAATTCCCCTCTTTTAAGTCTGGCCTATATTACACCTACATCAAACCCTCTCCTCATCTTTCTATGAAGGCTGAAATAGCCATCCCAGACCAGTATATAGTCTGGCATGACCGTCTGGGGCATCCGGGTCTGAGTATGATGCAAAGAATAGTTAAAAATTCTGTAGGCCATACCCTAAAGATATCTGATTTTCCAAAGCCTAAAGCTTTTGTGTGCCCTGCATGCGCTAAAGGGAAATTAATAATTAGACCCTCTTGTGTTAAAGTCCAAAGTGAGTCCCCGAATTTCCTGGTGAGAATTCAGGGTGATATCTGCGGACCGATCCTGCCAGTGACAGGCCCGTTTAGGTATTTCGTGGTGCTTATGGATGTTTCTACACGCTGGTCTCACGTATGCCTGCTGTCTACAAGAAATCATGCATTTGCTAAGTTAATTGCCCAAGTAATTAAATTACAGGCCGACTTTCCTGAAGAAGGAATTAAGTCCATTAGGTTGGATAACGCTGCTCAGTTTAGCTCGAGGGCGTTTAATGATTGTTGTGCGGCCATGGGCATAACTGTAGAAAATTTCGTGCCTCATGTGCATACACAGAACGGCTTGGCATAATCACTTATAAAGAGGATCAAGTTAATAGCCAGACCTTTGCTCTGAGTGCAGGCTTCGGCCGGCGGTTGGGCCTGTGATCTTGCATGCGGAATTAATAAAACTCAGGCCGACTGCATATCATAACACATCCCCTATGGAACTAGTACATGGGCAGCAACCAAATATTTCCCATCTGCGTAAATTCGGTTGTCCTGTATACGTGCCGATCTCACCACCACAGCGTACCCCCATGAGGCCACACCGGAAGTTGGGGGTCTATGTTGGGTTTGTATCTCTGTCGATTATTAAATACCTTGAGCCTATGACAGGTGACCTGCATAAGGCTAGGTACGCGGATTGTATTTTTGATGAGGGTAGTTTCCTGGTATTAGGGGGAGATGAAAAGTACCACACTAAGATAAACCGGGAAAGCGATTGGAATGCCACTGGCGTCCAAGCCCTAGACCCATGCAATAAGGAAACTGAACTAGAGGTTCAGCGTATAATAGATTTGCAACAAGTTACGAATCAGCTGCCAGATGCTTTCACTGACCATAGAGGCATAATTAAGTTGCATATACCTGCAGTAAATGCACCGGAGAGAGTGGAGGTACCCATAAAGGCCACTCATGCCCCCCTTGGCAGAAAGAGGGGGAGCGATCCGGGTGCACTTGATTCGAGCACGTGGAGACGTTCGCAAAAGCAAAGAATTGGTGCAAACTTATTACCCTGGCAGGTGAGAACGAACGACCTGTAGTCGTGGATCGACCAGTAGTCGATAACCACCATGAAGGTGACAGTCGCCCCGAAGGCGCGAAACCCCGTGACCATGCACGCACCTTTCTAGGCGCTGGGAGAATGGAAGGGTCCAGTCCCGACGTGCTGGGAAATCACGCGGAGACGGATGATTTAAATGAGGAAATTTCCACAAACTATTGAAATTCAGGAGAATTATATAAAAGAAAGTCCACTGTTGTCGACATATATTTTGCCTCTAAAATCACTGAATCCTTGGATTTAGACCCAGAACCTAAGACCATGGCAGAGTGCCGGAAACGCTCGGACTAGGCTAAATGGAAAGAAGCAATTGAGGCTGAACTGCGCTCACTTAATAAAAGAAAAGTGTTTGGCCCCGTAGAGCTAACTCCCCCCAAAGTGCTCCTCGTAGGAGCTAAGTGAGTATTCCTTCGGAAGAGGAATGAGCATCACCAGGTGGTGAGATACAAAGCGAAGCTGGTGGCACAAGGGTTCACGCAGGGACACGGGGTTGATTATGATGAAACATATTCTCCTGTCAAGAGTGGAATCACCTTCCGATAGTTAATATCTTTGGCAGCTTGTATGAATCTAAAAATGTAGTTAATGGACGTTGTGACCGCATATTTATATGGGTCATTGGATTCGGAAATATATATGAGAGGCCCTAAAGGGCTAAAAATCCCGAATCAAGGAGATAGAAATTTTATAGCATCAAGTTGAATAGATCGATATATGGACTAAAACAGTCGGGTAGAATGTGGTACAACTGGCTGAGTGAATTCCTCCTGAAGAAGGGAAACACAAATAATGAAGACTGTCCCTGCGTGTTTACAAAGAAATCCCCGGGCGGATTTTGTATTATATTTGTATATGTTGATGATCTAAATATCATCGGCACGACCGAGGACATTGGTGAAGCTAGCGCTCACCTGACGACAGAGTTTGAAATGAAAGATTTGGATAAAACCAAGTTTTGTCTCGGCCTGCAGCTCAAGCATGTATCAGGAGGGATCTTTGTGCACCAGACTTCCTATACCCAGAAGGTGTTAGAGAAGTTCAACATGAATAAGGCACACCCCTTGAAAAACCCCATGGTGGTCCGATCCCTAGAAGCGGATAAGGACCCTTTTAAGCCGAGAATAGATGATAAGGAGATTTTGGGGCCAGAAGTTCCCTATCTCAGCACCATCGGTGCATTGATGTATCTGGCAAATTGTACTAGGCCTGATATCGCCTTTCATGTAAATTTATTGGCGAATCTGACTCCGCACTAACCAGAAGACATTGGGCAGGAGTAAAAATTGTTCTTAGGTACCTGCATGGTACGCAGGATCTTGGACTGTTCTATGGAAGGAACTTGTCCAAGAACATGGTGGGATATACTGATGCGGGTTGTATGTCTGGTCCGTACACTGCTAAGTCTCAGACTGGGTTTGTCTATCTTTATGGTGGTACTGCGATTTCTTAGAAATCCTGTAAGAAAACGCCGGTGGCTACGTCCACTAATCACTCTGAGATCATAGCCTTGTATGAAGCCGCCCGAGAGGGTGTTTGGCTGAAAAGGATGGTAAACCACATCCAGAAGTCATGTGGCATAGAAACCATCGATTCCCCCATTCCCATTTATGAGGGTAATGCAGCTTGTGTCATGCAAATGAAATCGAGTTATATTAAGAGCAATCTCACTAAGCATATTGCTCCTAAATTGTTCTACTCTCACGAACTCCAGAAGAGCGGTGAGATCGAGGTAGTTCAAGTGAAGTCTAATAAAAATCTGGCAGATTTGTTCACTAAGGCATTACCCACCTCAACATTCCGAAAACTTGTTCACGGAATAGGTATGAGGCGATTTCATGAGTTGTAGTGTTCAAAGGGAGACCCCCTAACAAAGAATTATAGGTATCCCATAGATATCTGCATCATGAAGATGTGCATGTCCTGAAGACGGAAATATTGTACTCCTTTTCTCTTATATGAGTTTTTCATGAAGTTTCTCATAATAAGGTTTTTAATGAGGCAATATCACAGTGCAGCATGCATGTGCAGTGTACTCTTTTCTCCAATCCTTTTTCCCACTAGGTTTTGTGATGGAGTTTTTAATGAGGCATTGGCATATCGCGGTTTGCCCAAGAGGGAGTGTTGTAACCCTAGGGTTTTAACCCTAAGGGTATTATGGGCAAACCTAATTATGGAGGCAATATAAAAGAGACCTCTTTGTACCATTGAGAATTGATGAATAAAAAAGAAGAAGCGCCGTCTCTTTGTCTCTCTACATACTGTGTTCATTGTCTTTTGTGATGATTGATTGTCTATCAACGAGAGTGTAGGCGACGTGATTTACAACACTAATCAAAAGTCTCACCAGTAATCAGTTACACTCCTCAGTGGAATTTTTTTTGCCAAAAAAAATCACAAATATGCAAATACCCACTATTTTCAGGCAAATACAAAAAATACCCATCATTGCTGCCATTAACGCAGACAATAGCATTCTTGTGATGCGATACTTGACAATGCTATTGTGCGGTACCACACACGGTGACAATAGCATTGCCCATTTGTACCATGTTGAGCATAGCCCAAAAACCCTAGTATATATTGGCACCCGACCTTATTTCCAGCCCCACCGCCCGCAGCCGGAGAGAGAGCAGCCCACAAGCAGCTGGAGAGAGAGAGAGAGCAGAGAGCGGCCGGCCCAGGGAGAGGGAGAGGGGAGGGGAGGAGAGAGCGGCCGAGGGAGAGGAGAGGAGAGGAATGGGGGAGGAAGAGGAAGAGGAGGATAAAATCACAGATCTAAAGTTGGTGAGTAATACAAGTTTTTATTTTTTTAATATATTAGGGTTTTGTTTATTTTTTGATATGTTAGGGTTTAGGGTTATTTTATTGTTATAAGAAAACATGGTAGGTTAGCAATTTTTTATATAATATGATGTTAATATATTAGGGTTTAGTTTATTTTTTTGATATATTAGGGTTTAGGGTTATTTTATAGTTATAAGAAAACATGGTATGTTAGCAAATTTTTATATAATATGGTTGAAAATAAGATCTGGTCAATACGGTTGGTTAGCAATTTTTGTATATAATATGATTAAAAATAAGGTAGATCATATATAATATAATATTTTAATTGACATTTTAACACGCATTATGTAGTTAGAAAATAATACGTGGAGATTAGGGTTTCTGTTTGATGGATAGATTTACGACTCAGTTTAATTAGGGAAAATATTTAGGAATTGTATTTAGGGTTTAGTGTTAGGTTAGTTAATGAAAAATATCTAATATTTAAAAATACACGAAGATTAGGGTTTCTGTTTGATGGATAGATTTCAGACTCAGTTTGATTAGGGAAGAAATTTAGGCCTTTTATTTAGGGTTTAGTGCTAGGTTTGTTAGTGAAAAATATTTAGGGATTGTAGTTAGCGTTGAAAGCTACGTTTGTTAGTGAATATTTAAATTAGGCTTGTGTCGTTATAATTAGCGAGTAAGGATGATTACTTGTGAACATGTAGTATCCACATGGCATAAAAGATTTTGATAGGATTAATGAACGATACCATTTGTATTGCAGCTATGGCAGAGTTTTGGTTTACTGTATATTATGGTGATGGCAACATAAGAGAAGGGCCTAATGGGATAGATCTTAGCGAATTTAGGAGCACAATGATTAGACATCCCGACCCAGAAAATTTGCAGATTGAGAAACTTTACTTATGGATGTGCAATATGTTCGGGTGGAACGCAGAGGAGCATGAAGTGTGGATTCAGGATCTATGGAGCAAAAGTGTAGAAGTTCCTAAATTTCAATTGATTAATTTAAACACACAGATGGGTCTGTCGAGATTTATAGGTGGATGTAGGCGGCGTAACTGTTATGCAGTTATCTTTGTGCAAGCCCGGGTTAGGGATACAAGTGATGCACAGGGAAATGCTGAAGAATTTGGACAATGTAGTGGTGTGATGCATGAAGAGCCGCAAGTTGTCATTGGGAGGAACGAGGCCGTGGAAGATGTACAAGAGGATGAAGGGTTGGGTGGAAATTTTTGTGCGGATGCTGGAGAGATTAACAATTATATCGTCGAAGCCATGGAGCATGTCGATGAAAGGGCAATGGAGGAGGAGGAGCATGCAGATGACAGTTCCAGTGATGACGAACATGAAGAGGGCGTCGTCATCCCAGAAGAATGGTACAGAGGAGAGTCTAGCCAACTTGTAGTGGATGATCGTCATGACTCGTCGTGCATTTACGGCGTAAATGAAGTCCGGGCAAAGCAAATGTATGCTAACAAGTCTGCTTTGCAAAATGCAGTTAAGGTCTGGTCCATGACAATGCAACGACCATTCAGGGTGGAAAATTCAGATAAATCAAGATATACAGTCAGGTGTGAGAGAGAAGACTGCATGTTTCATATACATGACAGCAAGTCTAGGTTTGCTATGAAGTGGATAGTTTCGAGCGTTGAACCCCACACATGTGTGTTAACAAATACCCTGGCAAAGCATCCCAATCTCACCTCCCGCGTGTGCTGCAACTTCTAAAAGAGAGAAACCCGGGTACCTATGTGGCTGTGCAAGACCCTCCGTCGGTGAACCCGGAAGGTTATAGGGTTATGAACCAGGCATTTTTTTGCGTTCGGTGTTTGTGTGGAGGGTCTAAAAAATTGTAGGCCCGTGTTATGTATGGATGGGATATTTCTGACTGGAAAGTATGAGGGAACAATTCTGACGGCAGTTGGCCTGGATGGAAATGATCAGCTGCTCCCTACCGTCTTTGCATTTGTGGAAAATGAGAACTACGAGAGTTGGCTATGGTTCATGACGCACTTGAAGTACGGAGTTGTGGAGGACCGGTCTGATATGTGCCTAATCCATGACCGACATGCAGGACTATGCAAAGCCATAAAGACAATGCAGGAAGACTCCAAGCACCCTTTTCACTAGCCGGACATGCGAAGTAGGTGGTGCATTTGCCACCTAGCTGCAAATTTTCATAGGTAATTCAAAAGTAAGAAAACGATGGACTTTTTCAAGTGTCTGTGCAAGCAAAACCAGCAGTGCAAGTTCGATACAATATGGAAGGTGCTCGATGACCTCACCAAGAGCAGCATACGACAGATGAGCACGTAGGCGGGAGGAAGCACAACAGAGTTGATAGAACCTCTTCCTCCGCTACCGAAGGTAGATTCCCCTACCTTGGTTCGTCGATCCGGAAGGAACATAAGGTGTTTCTCACACTAGATTGAGTCAAAACCACGAGGGAAATGGTCATTGCTGCATGACGAGGGTGGTGCAAGGTTCGGGGTAATGATGACTAACCTCGCAGAAGTCTACACCTGGGTGATTAAAGGATTGCGACCCCTGCCTCTAGTAGCCATCGTCGAGGGTATAATGCATGGCATCATGAGGTATCTGGGTGAAAGGCATGAGAAGGCCGTGCTGCATGCTTCCAGAGTTGGCATAACATTCAGCTCAACGATCACAGTGTACATGAAAGAAAAAAGCTTCAAGGCACAATGTCACACGGCCTTGAACACAGGTAGTGGACGACATCTTTATCAGATATGGATTACATCGAAAGATGGCCATGGTGGAGAAAACATGCGGCTCGCCCATGAGGTTGATCTGGGGGCATAGGAGTTGTGCCTCCATATTTTCCTGCAACAAACCATTGCTTCTCCGCCGCCCCTGCTCCCATATTTTGGCCGCGTGTGCAACCAACAAATTGGATGCATTGCGGTATGTGTCTCCATACTTCCTCAAGCAGGCGATTATTGCTACCTAGACAGGTAATATTTTCGGATTTTGCCGCTTCAGAAACTTCACGGATGATATGGGAGACCACCGTACATGGATATCTTGCAGCACTCTACTGCAGGGTAAGAGGGGCCGTCGTCACACTCGCCGTATCTGCAATGAGATGGACGAGTCACAGCGAGGAGGAAGAGTGCAACGATACGGATTATGTGGGGCCGAAGGTCATCGGAGAAATAAATATCCACAGTGTGAAGTTCCGCAGGAGTAATGAATAGATGCTTCATTACTAAATTGATTGTACTTCAGTCAATTACAATATATCTTATTTTACTGTGAGTGCTCTTATTAATGGGTTGTGACATTGGCATGAACACCAAGTGGTCGCACACCGAGCAGTCGCTTCCCACTCGGTGTCGTAGTACAGGGGGTAGGTCTCTTGCATGATGGCTCTTCGACGTAGGACTTCAGCGTTGGGTGTGTTGGGGTAGTGGCATCCGCATAGACATGCATGGTCCTGACATGATCGATTCGGTTGATAGTATTGGTCCAGCACTGGCTGGTTGTGCGATTGACGTGCCGGCGTGGATTGCCTAGGAGGCCGGGAAGGTCACGTGAACCTCTGCTGACCTTCTGACTGCGCTAGCCCTCCTCTAGCATCCACTCTAGCCCGCAAGCGATCGATTCTTGCGTGCAGGTATGTTATATAGGTGTACGCTGCTGCCGGGTATGGCTCATCCATCCACCGAGTCCAATCGCACGTGACGTCTGGTAACTGGAAATAAGAGAACTGATAAGTAAGTTGTATTCACGATAGCATATCGTAAATAGGAGGGAACTTACGTTGTAATCTGGGCATCGGTAGAACCTGCGACTAGTGAACCCCTCGTGCACGTGGTCAAACCACTGCACAACGGCGGGGTTCCCACAGTCTCATTTCGGCCAGTCGAAAACTTACGAAAAGTGACGATCTCATAGCAAAGGGGGGCCATCTATCTAGTCCCATATTGTATGACCCGCATATCGTCCGAAGGAGGACGAGCATGCTCTCCAGGGCCAAAAGACTCCCACCATGCATTAGGCACATATGGCCGTGAAGAGGCTCCCCCGCTCGCCATGAAGAAATGTGGACATGTGAAGTACGGCACAAGTGTGTAAGCGTCGGGAGGGTGAGTGTGGAAGTGAATGAGGGGACCAGAGGCAAAGAGCGGTGCTGCCTCCTTCCTCTCTATATAGGACGTTACGTCATTAACATCACTTGATTAATTTAGCTGCTAATTATCCTTAATTAACTGTTCACTTTGACATGGCAGAATCATCGTCGTTCATTCCGTCGGTGGAGCAGTGCGCCGAAGATAATACCACAGGGTGGAGTAGTGCGGTGGCCTGAGTGCTACGTGCCTAGGAATGAGGGCTGCCCGGCATTACCGCCTTGGAATACGGGCTGGCTGGCCACATTAGCCACTTCATGTTATTTTCTTATTTATCTTGTAGGCCAATAAGTAGTCTACTGTCTCTCAAGTTCTCATTGTAACGGCGTTACCATACGTGTGCCTTTTCCGGTTACGTCCCTAAGCGGCCACAATTTTAGGATTTTTTAACAACGTGTGCCTTTTCCGATTACCCCTTCCGCCGCTATACGGTACAGCGGCAACTACGTTGCCGCGGCGTGGCAATGCGGCAACCTACTTGTCTCGTCATCTGTGAAAGCCTGGCGCACCATATTGAATTGTCTTATCACATCGCTTTCACATCACATCGCTGTCATTGCTTGCTGAGGCACCACGGGCTGCCCGTGAACTCCAAAATTTATTCTGTGCCATCATCGCCTGTTGAGGCACCACGGGCCGTCCGTGAACTCCAATAATTCGTACCTGCCTCGTCCATCTCTCCACCACGATGGCTATAAAAGTAGGGCTGGATCCATGAGAGCAACCGCACAACGTCGTGAAACCAATGGATTTGGACCGCTCAAGGCATTGAGATTATGGTAGGCATGATATAAATGAAATGAAGATGGTGCTCCCGTGACATTGAAATTATGGTACGCAGTACATGATAGGAATCCACATAGATTGAAGCTTGATGCAAAATACATGAAAGAAACCCCTGTTGTAGTAAGGACGCTAGGTTTAGTGGCGTCGTTGGAGCGATTCAACACGGGTATACATGTTGTTCAAGTGAGTAACAAAATCAATTCGCTCCTCAAGGCGGGAGGTTATTGCGTGAAGATGCTCGATGTAACTGTTAGCGGCCATTGGGAAGGGGTCGTCCATCCATTTGTTGAAGCCGCAGTCATCGGTCTGCATTTGGAAATGGCAAAAAGGTGAGATGGAAAATTATTTAACCCTGGACCGTTGTTGGGCTGGTTACTCACTGCGAAGTACGTGCAGCGGTAGAAACGCCGGCCAGTCCATCCTTAGACAACATGGTCAAAAGTTTGTACAACTGTGTCCACTTCATGTGCACAATGTGGCCATCCCCTATAGAAGTTTGGGTCTCTTATCATGGTTGGCTCTGTGTTATAGCTAGCTCTCGTCCGAATAGGAAAGTCGTCGCTTCGTAAACGTGCTTCAGATCCAGGACCATTTGACGCCCACTAGGCTTGTCTGATCCAACTGTTCGTGGAGTGTCGTGAAGCCATATGTGCAATGCAGTAGGCCGAAGAAGAACGCACACAGAGTGAGAGCGATGTCGACTCTGCCTCCCATTATATAGGCCGAGGAGTAATTAACGAATTGGATTAATTAGTTTGTTCATTATGCTTATTGACATCGTTTACTAATTAAACACGTGCTAACAGTGCCCTACATCTGCCTATATCAATGCAGCCTATTCATTTCGTCGGTAGAGCAGTGCATTCACTGCTAACATTGCTTGCCAGCGGATCATCGCTTTTCACCGCCCGGTCACATCAACTGCAGCGTCCATCAATAATTTCGCCGCACTGCTTACCAACAGTACCACTTTTCACCGTCCAGTCACATCAACTACAGCAGCAGCACACGGGAGGGATGCGTACACTTCCATGAACTCCGTCCATGCACCTAACAAACTTCGCTATAAAACCCTCCTGCCTTCGGGTCCTCCGCGCTGCAACTTCCCTCTGAAAATCGCATATTACTCCGGCCCATACACTCCACATATCTCCTTGTAACGAGCAATGCCAGCCTCCGGCTCTGAGACCCCTCCGAGGAGCAAGTTTAACACCACCGTGCTAGAAGGGGTCAATGTTCCAATGTGCTTCTACGGTGACCTTTGCAAGTTTGTTCAATCCGACAAAGGTTTCTCATATACTTACGGAAGGAGGTTCTTCATGTGTGCAAATTACAAGTACGATCCACCCAAGGTTGCCTTTGGCGAGCGTCCAAAGGTACTTGCTCACCCTATGCTGCATGATTATATCTACCTACATGGCACATGTGATCTGTACTAACTTATATTGAACAAATAGTCTCCCCCACCTCTCTACGAATTCTGGCATTGGCTAGACACGTAGCAATCGAAGGAAGACAAGAAACACATTGAGCGTGTGGTCCGTTGGAAGAGGCAGTGGTTCAGGCAGCGCTAGTATGAGGAGGAGCGAGAGGAGAAGCGCAAGCGTTAGCAGGAGGAGTACCGCAAGGGACAAGAGGACGCTAAACGTCAGGCTACTGAGGCATGAGACACTGAAAGGGAGAGAAAGCGCGAGAGGGCACGTCGTGCAAAGAAAGCAGGACCTGATGCTACCAGCAAAGGAAAATATCCCCGTTGTACTCAGTAGAAACTTCCTTGTAATCCTGACAATAAAAATTTTCTGAGAGCACTCTACCTTCAATGCTATAACTGCTGGCATGCAAGGAATGCTTTGTGATTAAATCTCGCTCGACCAGAGGGCAGTTTATTCTTCTCGCCCAATGGGAGCTATTTATTTAATTTTCTGAAAAATTAATAATATAAAAAAATTCTGCTGAAACTTATCCGTTATTTCCATATTATTATTTTTTAAAGAATAAATAGACCAAAAGAAAGGCCATATATACTGATAATATATATACTTTTATATATAATATATATCATACATATGTTATATATGTTATAACTATTATATATAGCATATTATATATATATATATATATGTTATAACATATATACTAATAATATATATACTTTTATATATTATATATATGTTATACCTATTACATATATTATATAATATATGTATGGCATGTGACATACATATGTTATAAAATATATAAATATATAACATATATATTATATATGTTATTTACTATATATAAATACTTTATATATATTTATACTTTCTATAATATATATAAATATTTTATATAATATAGATGCATTGCCGTAGTGTCGATCAGGCAAATGCATTGTCTTGCATGAGGTGGTATTGCAAAGAATGCATTTGTCGCATGAAGATAAAGACAATGACATCAAGCTTCTTCTTGCTTGTCACTGTACCTGAAAGCAGACTAGTTATGTCATTTGTACCATGGAGCGGCACTAGCTATGCCGCAATACCACACAACGGCGGAGGGGCGTTTGTGCATTCGCCTGAAAATAATGGGCATTTTCATATTTGCTATTTTTTTGGGTAAAAAAAATCCTCCTGAGTGTATATGTTTTTTTTTTCTGAACTTAGAGCATAATGCTCATTAAAATTGGCTCTATACGCACACATAAAAAAAGAAGAGTTCGGTTTTGCTAGTTGTCAATCACCTGAAATTAAGCAAAAAAAAAATTAGTCAAAAATCTCCTCCATTGAATTGAAATCCAACCCTCCCCTCTTCTCTTTCTCCTATCCCTTAACCTCAGCCTCCTCCGCTCTTTGTTCCTCTGCTGCGCTAGGCCGTCGCAGTTAGGGTTAGGGCCCAGGGTGCACCGTTCCCCCCTCCACTTAGAGGGAGACTGGGGAGGCGAAGGCATGGCGATAGGAAGAGGCACGGCTGTGTAACAAGGCGGCGGTGATGCCACTGGAACTACGGGTGTTCGGATGCTAGTGGGCGATATTCATGGTAGTTTCAACACATGCGGCCAAAGTATTAAGGACTTTTGGGAGAGACCTCTACATTAGAGCATCTCTAAGAGAGCCCAAAAAACACCCCCTATTTGCCAAAAATAAGGAGCCCCAATAGATTAGGCAACCCCTATTGATTGGTTGATTCTAATAGACTACCTAAATCCCACACCCTTTTCTGCAGTTGAAACAGCCATCTAGCTCGATGGCAGATGCAATGGAGTCAAACCAACTCGGTGATCATCCCGGCCCTGCACGCAGCCGTGACCAGACCGTCAGAATACCTGCACTTGCTCTAATCCACCTCGCATTGTCGTGCGAGACTGCCATCGAGAATCCCGGAGGTGGAGATGTCGCCATGTCTGTAGCCACTGCACGTCGTCAAGGAACCGCATGGTGGTCTCAGTGTAGCTCTGGCTGAGAAGGACCCACTCCATGGTTGCTCTTCCTCTCCTCCGATGAACCTAATCTGTAGACCTAGAGCGTAGAGCAGAGCAAGCACCACCACGGCATTGGTTTCAGCAACGATCGAGGGGCGTAGATGGGGAGCGGTGGTTGCTGGCACCTGACAAGGGAGGGGCACAAATCAGGGTGGTGGCCACCGACACCCGAGGAGGAGGGGGCACAGGGGGGGCGGTTGCCGCCAACGGCTAAGGAGGGACGTGGTGGTTGCCACCGGAGCCCGAGACGGGAGAGGACGCAGATAGGGTGGTGACAGCCGACACCCGAGGAGGAGGGGACACAGGTGGCGGTGGTCGCTGACGATAGCAGAGGAGGGATAGGGTGGTTGCCGCCGGTTCTCAAGGAGGAAAGGACACAGATGGGGACGGTTGTCATGGGTGCCAGAGGAGGAAGGGGGCGCATGTGAAGGACAATGGCTAGCAAAGCCCGAGAAGGGATGGGCGGCAGTAGGGGGAGGTCGAGACTTCACACAAGCTAGTTTGGGGGAGAGATAGGGAGCCTCCTAGTAGTATCGCATATCCTCTGACTTAAGTTAGAGGAGTAGTGGCCCTGATCTAGCCCTCCATTTCTATATCTACGGTCAGCCCCTCCTTAGTTGAATTTTGATCCAATCGTCCATTCGTAGATCAATGGCCATCAGGGCTCCTCCCCTCTGACTTAAGTCAGAGGATATGCGTCCCCTAGACTATGGGGTGACGGTGAGGTTTGGGGGAGGAGAGAAGGTACGAAAAAGAAAGGGGCTCTCCTATAGTGAGTTTTTTTTTCTACGATCTCTTAATAATAGCTATAGGGGATGTTTAGGAGCTCCCCTAGAGATGCTCTTATCTCCCCACAAAAAATCAATATACTCATAATCTTGCGAGTATCTAGGACTCAGTACTTGTGTCCCTTGTTAGGTCACTCCCTACATCGCTTTGCTAGGTGCGGAGGTCCGGAGAGAGTCCCCCTGAAGTTATATGTCTAGGGTGTCCTAACAACAGTCTGTGTTAGCATGCTAACACTTGCATATAACTGGTGGAGAGTTTTTGAGAAACAACTTCTTTGAAGCTAAATGGTTTAATATAAAATTGTTTTAGCTCGTGTCATATGCTGCTTGCTCACTCAGTTCGTCTCTCGTCGCTCATGCGTGACTAGCTTGTTGCCCGCTTAGGATTAGGTAGATGGCACTCCACGCTAGAGAAGGGTTGACGACTAGACTGAGTTTTGTTGCGGTGACGCTAGATGAGAATATGCAATCGTTGAGTCATTTCTGCAACAGTGTCATTTACTTTGCAACATTATAAAAAATGTTCCCAATACTTTTTGTAAGTTTTGATGTTGGTTGTTGAAGTTTGTTGAAACATTTTTCTTATATGTTTGAACTCTTTTTCAGCGTTCGATCCTCTCAACAATAGTCGTTCTAAAAAAGGATTAAATTTTAATTGATTAGATAAATTTCTACTAATAAAACTATCTTGTCGTAGTAGTGGTAGTGTTACCAACTTTCAATCTCCATCGTCCATAAACATCCAACACTCCACATGGCTTCCCCTGTGCGTAGCACCGTGCAATGCACAAAGCGTGTCCGTGACCCCCGCTCGGCTCCTGCCCAACCCTTTCGGCCTCGCTCCCACCTCTGAATCCAAAACCCTAACCCTCAGTCCACCTTCCTCTCACCGTCGTCACCGACGGGCAGAAAGCCTGCCCTTCCATCGCCAACCTCCTCACCTCCGCCCCCACGTCACACCACCTTTGACTCTACATACGACACCATCTTCCACTTCCTTGACGACGGTGCATGAGAAGTGGCGCATCTATCGCTCTCTCCATCTCTGTCCAGTATCCCCCCACCTCCGACTCCATGTGACATGGGTGGATCTGGTGGCCATGTTGTGCGTCGTTGTTCCTGGATCCAACTCTCCGCCGCACTGTTGAGGTCCTAGACCTGGCTCTCCCCCACACTGTCGAGCTTTGATCCAGCTGTCCCCCATGCCGTCGAGCCCTAATTCGGCCATTCCACGCGCTGCCGAACACGGATCCGCCTGCCCCCTTCCCCATGTCTTCCATAGCCTCGCTCCTCTGTAGGATCAAGGATAACCGACTAGAGGGGGTGAATAGAAGGTTTTTAAATTTTATTCTTTAATTCAAGTTGATTAACGGAAGTAATAGCAATAAGACAATTTAGCACAAATTAAAATATATAAGAGCTAGTTGTCACTAGTGCACCAACAAATTAAATTAAGCTAGGTTATCTATTCTAGGGAGATAAAGGAATTTAAACACAAGCTAGAGCAATATCTAGGAATGTAAATGCACAAGGTAAAGGAATCAAGACGTAAACCACACAAGTGAACACTTGATGTTTTCCGGTGGTCACAGAGACTTGGCAGTCTCCCCTACTCCATCTTGAGGTCGCTTGAATGAATCAAGCCGGCTCCACACATAAATGAGCCTTCCTCAATCCACTAGAGGTAGCTCTTTCCCACTCAATCCACTAGAGGTAGCTCTTTCCCACTTCAGGTAGGTGAGCTCCAACCTTCACACCAATACCTGGCCTCTTCAACAAGCTTCTCAATGGAGAGATCACCGGCTGTCGACGATTTGCGACGGCAATGTATTTTATGGGGCGGAGCGAAAGATCACAACTACGATGGTAACACAGGGAGCCGAATTTATACAGGTTCGGGCCCTCGAGGTGAGGTAATACCCTACTCCTGTGACGTGGATTGTATTCTGGTGGATCTTAAGGACGATGAGATGTCAGATGGCTAGATTCTTGGATGTCGAACTAGGGACCCCTGACCCCCTTTATATAGTGCAAGGGCCGGGTTCTGAATAGATTTCTAATCAGTATATGGAAGATCTGATTATAACCGAGTTGGTTACGCCTATATCTAAGTATTCGAGTAGGAAACGAGTTCATTTCCTTGTAGAGCAAGTCGGGCCGCGCGAGCCTCCAAGCCCGTCTTCTGGAAGATCCAATTGACTTGGCCGAAAGAAGTGGTACGTCCAACAGTATATCTCCGGATACCCAGGGCCCATGTTGTCCACAGTAGCCCCCGAGTGCTTCGTGACTGGGTTGTCTTGATTCAGGGTTCAGCTTGCAGCCCTTCAGATGTAATCGGAGTGACGTCACTCTTCGTCTAGTCGATGAAGTTCCACTTGCCAAGTAACCCGCTGATCAAACAACACAGTTGCAAAGGACTCAAAAGAAAATCTCAAGTCTCAAAAAGATGTCCGGTATCCAGCCCGACTAGTCGGTATGCTTGCTATTGGCCCCACGGAGAGGCATACCAGAAAAGTGGATGTTGCTGAGTGATCAGTGTCACCCTGCGTTATCCTCCCTGTTACTAATTATGGCATTCGAGTCTGACTGGCAGAACTCAACATTCGGTCTAACAGGGGACATGCCACAACCCACGTAGGGTGCTCAGGCGCCCTGACCCGACTAGTGCGGAGTCAAGCTAGTGATTCTCGGAAGAATACGCCCACCTCCAAGTTGTGGTCATCCGAGTGGTGTTCATCTTGATGACGAACAATCCAGAGATGTGCCACTGAATCCCAACTTGAAGAGGTTACCTTTGATGTCGCTCGACCAAGGCGGATCGACTTTTGTCCCCTGGGGCATATCAAAGGCTACATTAATCGTCCGGGAAGCGCCCAGTCCTCAAGAGATTAAGGACCGGCCTGTGGTCTACCCAGGGGCGCGCCCTTTTACCCGACTAGGTTTGACCCAAACAACACCTGAACCCGAGCAATGTCGTGCACAGCTTACAGCCCACATGGAGCATCTTCTTTGGGACCTAAGTCAGGGCCCGAACCTTGAATTACTGATTGTAGGGCTTCATTTTTTCCCGCCCAGCGCGGAAACAAAACGTCGCCCATTTTCCTTTGATGAGAGCTCGCCATGCTCCCTCCGCCACGGGGCATCCCCAGTGCCGCCTGCTGGAATGCCAATCGTCGCTTCGACCATTGCACCATGTCCCCAGAGACATCTGCGTCCAATCTTGGGAACAGTTCTCATCGGGGTTGCTTCCCGACGCTATTACTTCCCGAAGTCGATTCAACTTCCCGATCTTGGCTATAAAAAGAGGCCGGTGGAGCAGCCACTTCTCACCCAGACTTCTTTCTCAACCCCTCCATCTCCGCCTGCTCCCATGGATAACGAAGAGTTGGTGGAGCTTTGGGCGCAGTTCGACCTCGCGCTCGCCGAGGTCGCCGAAGAAGAAGCCCGTGCCCACGATGTTGCCTCCGTCGCGGTCTTGATCGAGGTCGTCCCGGCTCTTTCCAAGGTGGCCGATGTGATCGTCGAAGCGCTAGTCCGCGCTCACCAATATCTCCTGTAATTGCCCTGTTGGCCATCTAGGTTTAGATTCCTTCTAGATGTAGGAACTTGCTGTAAATTATCAATGTACATGTTTTTCTTCCCAATATATGCTAATCGGCTTTTGTTAATTCGAATCATGTATTTTGCCTTGAGCAAGTTAAGTTCCTTTTACTAAGCACTCTGTCCAGCGCATCAAATTCCTTAGCGTTAGGAGTTGGCGCGGAGCTCTATCTCCTAGAACGCAATCGGGAAGTATGAGTGTTGCTAGGAGACAAGAGTTTCGTTACTCGGAACAATTAACACTTAGGCTCAACATAGACTTGAAAAGAGAAAAATCGATTAGGAATCAATTAGGCGAAAAAACACTACACCTAATTAGGTGTAGCCCCCGACTTACTACTTAATTGAAACTCAAATAAGTAGCAAGTCAAAATCTGAATTACATAAATGTAAAGACAATGTGAACAAAAACTTATCTTTATTTATTTGTAAGCATGTGTACAACGGTCGTCAGGCATAGAACCGATGTAATTGTTCGATGTTCCACGAGTTGTCCATAAGAGCGCCGTCTTCTCGCTTCAATCGGTAAGCCCCCGGGTGTGTCACCGAGTCAATAATGTACGGACCTTCCTAGCGCGGAGAAAGTTTGTGGCCACTCTATTGGTTGACTTGAAGGACCAGATCTCTAACTGAGAAGGCGCGATCCCGCACATTACGATCGTGGTAGCGATGCACGGTATTTGGAGGTACTTGGCCGATCAATTGTTCTTGACATCTCGAGCTTCCTCCAATCGGTCAAGTTCGTCGATCCGACTGGCCTCCGACTCGTCCTCATTGAACCTTTGAACTCACGGCGATTCGAATTGTAGTTCCGCTGGAAGGACCGCCTCAGACCCGTATATGAGGAAGAAGGGAGACTGCCCCGTAGCTCGGCTGGGACTCGTGCAAAGCCCCCAGAGTATGGCAGGCAATTCCTTCATCCATTTTGCCGCGTATGGATTGAGACGATCGAAGATGCGCGCCCTGACGCCTTGTAGAAGCATGCCGTTCGCGCGCTCGACCTGCATGTTGCTTCGTGGGTGTGCCACTGAAGCAAAGCAAATCTTTATACCCACGTCTTCGCTTTTGACTTTGAAACTCCTCATACGAACCGAGAGCCGTTATCTGTAATGATCCGAGATGGTACGCCAAACCGACCGATGATCTCCTGGAAGAACTCGGTGGCTTTAGCCGCCGTAATCTTAGTCATAGGCTTGGCTTCAATCCATTTAGTGAACTTTTTGAAGATGTATTCAAAACCATCCGGGGCCTTTTTGAAGGGTCCAACAATGTCGAGCCCCCAAACGGCGAACGGTCAGGTGATGAGGATCGTCTGAAGTTCTTGAGCCGGCATGTGAATTTGTCGAGCGAAGAACTGGCAGCTCTCGCACTTGCGGACAACCTCCTTGGCGTCAGAGACGGCAGTCGGCCAGTAGAAGCCTTGACGAAAGGCTTTAACAACCAATGTAGCTGAGGCAGCGTGATGGCCGCACATACCCGAAAGTGAATTTCACGCAAGTAGTAGCGCCGCCGGACTTCGGATCGCGCCGAAGTATGCCGGGCGCCAGTGATCTGTAATCCTTCATGTACCACGTATGCACGACTCCGACGTTGAATTTGCTCGGCAGCCCCCCGATCGTCGGGAAGCTTTTCTTCTCACGGGTACTCCAAGTATGGCTGCGTCCAATCCGAGTCGAGGGCAAGCACCTCTGACTCGGGTTGTTGTTCATCCGGTTGGAGTCGTTGCTCTTGCGGTGTGATGGAAGGGGCGTGAAGCTCTTGGACGAAGATGCCAGCTGGGACTGGCGCCCGACTGGAGCCCATGTTCGCGAGCTCATCTGCCGCCTCGTTATCTCGTCGCAGAATATGTATGAGCTCCAACCCATCGAACTTGTCCTCCAACTTTCTGACCTCCTGACAGTAGGCGGTCATGTTGTCGTTGACACAAGTCCAATCCTTCTACACTTGGCTCACCACGAGCTGGGAATCTCCACGAACCACCAATCGCCAGATGTCGAGCGATATGGCAATACGGAGACCGTGAATGAGCGCCTCGTACTCGGCTGCGTTGTTTGAAGCTGGAAAGTGAATCTGGAGGACCTACTTGAGTCGTTCGCCTCCAGGTGATATAAGAACGATACCAGCCCCCGCGCCCTGCCGTCGGAGAGAGCCATCGAAGTACATGTTCTAGTACTCGGCCTCTTCGGCAGCTGGGGGAGTCTGCATCTCCGTCCACTCGGCGACAAAATCGGCGAGTGTTTGTGACTTGATGGCGCTGCGTGGCTGGAAGGAGAGCTCGAAAGCCCTGAGTTCCACCGACCACTTAGCGATCCTCCCAGTGGCTTCCCGATTATGGAGAATTTTTCCAATAGGGAAAGAAGTGACCACCGAAATTGGATGTTCTTGAAAATAGTGCTTCAGCTTCCGAGAGGCGATCAGGACCGCATATAGAATCTTCTGCACCTGCGGATAGTGTACCTTGGACTCGCCCAATACTTCGCGGACGAAGTAAACCGGGTGTTGAGCCTTGTAGACGCGTCTTTGTTCTTTCCGTTCCACTACCACCGCGGCACTCACTACATGAGTGGTGGCCGCAATGTATAGCAGAAGCGGTTCCTGTGGCATAGGAGATGCCAAGACAGGTGGCGAGGTGAGGAACGATTTGAGATCCTCAAAAGCCTGTTGTGCCTCAGGTGTCTAGACGAACTTGTCGTGTTGCTTCTTCAATAGCTTGAAGAAGGGCGACCCACGCTCGCCGAGTCGCGAGATGAATCGGTCGAGGGCGACCATGCACCCATTTAGACGCTGGACGTCCCTTTGGCACGTTGGGGGAGCCATCTCCATGATGGCTCTGATCTTTTCCGGGTTAGCTTCAATTCCGCGGTGAGATACCACGAAGCCAAGAAGCTTTCCCGAAGGGACTCCGAAGACGCACTTCTTCGGGTTTAACTTCATGTTGTATGTAGGGGTGCAACTGGAACGGATATTTTTCGACCGACCGACCGACCGAATCAATTCGGAAAGCGATTTGAATAGTTTTTCGGATATTCGAAGAATTTTCTGGATACGGATACGGATAAGGATAGTTGTCTCGGATAAGGATACGGATACGGATAGTAATTATCCAACGGATACAGGAATATCCGAGTTTATAATCGGATAATATCCGGATATAAAATATGGATATTATCCGAAAACTTTAAAGACTTCTCCAAGACTCTGAGTCTGTAACTCTCCAATCAAAGAGCACCAGTCACCAGAGTCTGGACTCTGGAGGCACTAGTACTAGTGTTCCAATACCACTCTTGGTACTCTACTAGTACCAGTGCCAACTGCCAAGTGCCAAGTACCAGCTACCATTCTACCAAGTGCCACTGCCAAAGTGCCACGCATAAGCGCACCTGGCCTTGAAGGCGGTGCCAAACCAAAAATTTACCGCGTGTTTCATACTTCCCGGCTTGTCCACTGGCACCAGACCAAAACTGAAGGCAATGCGACACTGCCACGCGGCAGACCCAAAACCAAAAACATAAAATCCCCAATCCGGTCTGTCAATAATTATTTTCTTCACATTTTTTCATAAATCATAACAAATAAAAACATAAATAAAACTATTTTCTTCACATTTTGTCAATAATTATTCATAACTCATAAGTAATCTACCATTCAGTATGTTACATGTACAATAAATGATCTATATTTTCGTGTATTATCCGGCTAAAAATATTCGTACCCGTATTGAATCCGATGCGTATTAAGCCAGATTAAGTAAGTGATAGTATCCGGTATTATTCGCATTCGTATTCACATCCGACACCATTCATGTCCGACTTTGTATCCGATAAAAAATATGGATACGGATACGGGATGAACAATATCTGACCGTATCCGATCCGATTACATCCCTAGTTGTATGCCGTCAGGCTCTCTAATGTCTCCGATAGGTCAGCGACCAAGTCGGAGGTTACCCGAGACTTGACGACAACATCGTCAACGTATGCCTCCACATTGCGCCCAAGCTGGTTGTGGAAACATCATTGAATCTGTATTTGATGCGTTGCTCGGCGTTCTTCAATCCGAAAGGCATAGTGACGTAGCAGAAAACCCCAAACGGAGTGATGAACGAGGTTTTGATGCAATCTTCTTCCTTCAAGCTAATCTGGTGATAGTCTGAGTAGCCATCCAGAAAGCTCAAAAGCTCGCAACCGGCAGTAGAATCAACCACCTGGTCGATGCGAGGTAGTCCGAACGGATATTTGGGACATGCTTTATTTAAGTCGGTATAATCGACACATGCGCCAAGTACCGTTCTTCTTTTGTACAAGCACCGGATTTGCCAACCACTCGGGGTGGAGCACCTTCCTTATAAAGCCGGCGGCTAAAAGTTTGGTGATCTCCATCTTGATCAGTTTATTTGGACTTGTCTTGCATCATGTACCTTTTTTTATTGAGCTATGAAAGCCATGAGGGCTAATGCTTTCATAATTACCTTTCATATCTACGTCCAAATTACTTTTCTGGTTGCAGGTTCAAAAAAATTTGAGTAACGTGGGAAGAAGATCCAAGCATCATGAGCGAACAAGGTGAGAGAATATAAAAACATGAGATAGTATGTTATTTTGATATTTTGCTATTTGAGATCACATACAACAGGAAGTGTTCATATTCATATGGATCAAATCTGTAATGGAAGAAACTACGAGTAATATTACCTATGTTCATCTACAATACAAGTTAACCCCCTAAGTAATTTCCATAGTAGTTTGCGTAGTGCTTTACCTGGTCACTGACAATATCATTTGGTGTTACTACAGAAAGATTAGCATTAACTTCATGAATTTTAGATCCTATCTTACTAAAAAGCTGCTATGTTTTTATTACATGGTGAGTGACTTTATTTGCCTTTTTAGTGGGTCATGTGACTCCTCTCTGCATAATGATTATTATAATCTTATTTATATTTTTCAGGTATTTGATGAGATCATTAGCATATTAGATGTCAGCCTACAGTGCAGAAAGCCTTTACTTCATTGACTGCAATATGGGAAAAAGCATTAACTGGATTTTTTTGTAAGGTAGAATTTTCTTTCATAGTCATTCGCTGCAGCTTATTTATGTTGTTTTACACAATGTAATTGAGTAGTTGATGCAAGATTTAGAAAGGAAAAATATGGCATCATTCACCATTTATTTTATATACATGTACATACCTTTTATGTGAACTTAAAAATATTGTTGTTGGAAAAAAAAGCATGTATACTCATGTCTTAACAGAACGGCGTGCTTTCCTTTCTAGTTATTACTATTTTTGATTCATCGGAACTAGTATAAATAGGACTCCCCCATTGTCTGGCTCTCTCGTGCAATCCCCATACAAGGCTCGGCCATTTTTTAAGCGAAGCAGTATCACATCACTCGTACTACCACTGTTCTTTTCTCTCTGCACGGGTGGAGAGCTCAAAAGGACGCCATAAGCCGAAATACAAAATTCAGGCATCACCAGTTCATCACGAGCTAGGGCCGGTCTTGTTCGATGGGAATCCTATGATTTCCGTGCTGAATGCCGTGTGTTCCCATCGCTCTGAGCCACGGCGCACAGGTACGCAGTTCGAAGCGGCCGGCCGGCGGCGACGGCTGACCGCTCCGGCTCGGCCCCGGCGGCAGGCGGCTACCAGACACCAGCTAGCTTAGAGTGTAGCAACTTCAAATTTTTACGCTATAATACTATTCCTTACGCACTCTATTTATTTCTGTAAATTCCTTCGTACTTTACACTGCATTCTAAAATATTTTTTTACTCCAGCAGCTACTCTATCCAGATAAACAGTGTTATAGAGTGTCTACTAAGATGCTCTCACACATATACTGTATATACAGGAAGAGCTTACACATGTATGCGCTGGCTTGTGCTGTCATGGAGTATTTCCCGACACGAGACGCCACTGCCCTGCATGCAGAGTCGCCATGTCATGTCGCTCGTGAGTCTCTGACTCCGATGTGGATCGTGATGGAGACGACGAGGTGACCCACGTGGCATGCAGGTCATGTCTCGCGGATGCTCGCATGGCACTGGTCTTTCCACGTGGTGGATGGTGTGCGTGGCGTGCGTTCGTGGCTGATGGACGGCCTTTAGAGCAAGTATAATAAGGTGATGTAAACGGGCTATAAGAGTTGTCACATCATATTTTTGCTTTGTTGGAAGAGAGAGAAAAGAAGAGAGAGAAGAAGCGGGCTTTTGTTCAAGATGGCCAAATTTCTAATTTATAATAACGATTAAAAAAAAAATGAGAGGATGGATAGGTGGGCCATTTATTAATGTGTAGATTGTTTCTACAGCTAACTTATTATATGGGTGGGTTTTTAGATGGCTGTAGATGACATGGCAAATACATATAGCCAGCAGTGGGCTATATTACTAGCCACGCTCTTATCTGAGCTGGTTGCTCAATGTTTCATGGTCCACGTGTGTGGTTTGCATGAAATTCATTAGCGTTAAATTTCGTTAATTACGCGCACACCATGTCAGCAAAAATTATACTTATTGTGACAGCCCAAAACTGAATAGTATTTTGAAAAATGTTTCTGTGATGTTTGTATGATGCTATGACAACTTGTTATAAGACAAATTTTGTGAAAACACAAAATTTCTAGTCTTTTGCTATTATTCTAAACAAAATTTGCTAATTAACTTGAGTAAGACCATAAAAATTTAAACTTAGCACCTGATTATGGCTAACTAAAATATAACTATATATATATATATATATATATATATATATATATATATATATATGAACATGTCAATTCATATATAAGTAGATTTGTGAATAACAAGTTATTCACACTAATCATTCTACAAAAATTCCAGTAATTAAGTTAAAGCCCTCACAAAATTATCTCAAATGTTACCCTCTCAAATTAAATTAAAATTTTATTTCCCCAATCGGTTCCTAGGACAAAAATAGGTCCTTAGGGCCGGGCCCAACCCATTTTGGGCCCAACCCGGCCCTCGCGAACCCGGCTAGGCCCTTGGCCCAGCCTCTTTTCCTCTAACCCGAGCCGCCGTGCTTCCCTGGCTCGCCCTCCCGCCTGGCTCGCTCACCCGGCTCGCCATTCGACTCAGTGCTTCCTCGGCTCCCCTCACGGGCGCCTCTGCCTCTGCGCGTGGGCTCGCTTGTCGTGGGCACCGTTCGACCGCGATCCGTCTGATCCGCCCGCTTTCCCGCTGCCGGGCTGCTGCGCAATGGCTCGCCAAATCCGGCGCTCGCCGCCATAAGGCGTGGCCGTCCTATTCTTCGCGCTACCAGATCGGCCGAACCGATCATTGGCCGTTGCACGACTTCATGCTGCTCGGCGATCTGTCGCCGCTGACCGCCGAGGCCACGGCGTCTCGTTGCCGCCTGTACCCCACCCTGCCCCCGGGCAATGATGTCGCCCAATTACCACAACGCGCTGGCGTGCACGCTAAACCTCACCATTGCCGCTCCGCTAGCTCACCGTTGCCGCGCCGCCTGCCATCTCGGTCCCTGTGCACCCGGCCACCTCTCTCGCCCTTGCGTAGCGTCTGCGAGAAATACGCCTTTGGCGTGTCTCTTTCGGACTGAACCACGAATGGGCCAGCCCATTACTGTTCATAGGAATTCCCCAAATTTAGCAAATAAAACAAATACAGTAAACGATTTATTATAAATCGCTAGACTTCTCTAAAAATTCTAGAAAATTTGTGGTAAATACTAGACTTTATTCTAGATTTAATAAAAATATTACCATAAACAGTAACAGAAGATTTATCTCAGAATAATTTCATCTATTTGCATTTAGACGATTAATATGAACATAAATGGTTTTCTGAAATCTAAAAATAATAAATAACTTTAGAAAAATCTGAGAAAATATAGAATTACCACTAATATCATGATACGTATAGTAAAATTTTAATCTGGACAGTTAACCCCTTTTAGCCTCTGGATAAATCAAAATTCACCCCTCTAGCAATTTATAAATAGGCTTTCCAAATTGTATTGATTATCTTATAAGCTCCTGAAATCATGAGAAAAATCCAAAGGAACCTAATTGTAATTTAGGGGATTAATAAAATTATTGAATAAATTTTAGGACCTGTAAATAACCAAGGAGCAATTATTTAGCCTTACTTACCACTTTTTCCTATGGACATATTTAACTGTATTGAAACCAGAATTATTTTAAATACTAAATGACTTCAGAAAAATCTTAAAATCTTACAGATACGTTATTGGCCCCTAAAAAATTTATTAAAATTATAAGACCTCAATAAGGCTTAGTAGGATTATTTAACTAATTAACTAGGGTAAACCCGGGAACTTAATTACCCCTATACTTACGGATACTCTTAGGTTAATAATTCCTCATTGATTTAAGAGTAATATAACCAACACCAAACTAAGCACAATAAGTATTCTTCCGAGAGTTGATGAAGGAAATATTTCAAACAAAAATCTATTTTTGCTTTATACGTCTATTTGCTAAATCTAAGGGGAAACTATTAAGGGTAGCATTATGCATCATCGCATATCATCTTCATAACGCCCCCCTACCGTTATCTTCCGTAAACTACTATACCGTAGTAGGATCATGGAACTTCCTCGAAAACTAGGTTAAGACCTAATGTCAAACGCCAATCGCTAGACATTGAGAGCATTTCATGCATCATGCCTCTTATTGCATACTGGTGTTTTATAATTGTTCTTCTACTTCGTTCCGTTAATAGACGGCGAGGAGCTCGAGGGACATTTCAAAGATCAGCAGGAAGACCCCCACTACGCACAGAACCAAGGCGAGTTAACATCTACCCTTATGGGTGTTCACTTTTACTAGGGAGAGTCAGCTTTCCGTAGTGCGAGTTAACATCTACCCTTATGGGTGTTTACTTTTACTAGGGAGAGTCAGCATTCCCTAGTGCGAGTTAACATCTGCCCTTATGGGTGTTCACTTTTACTAGGGAGAGTCAGTTTTCCCTATTGCGAGTTAACACTTTTCTTATTAGGTGTTTACTTTTACTAGGGAGAGTCTGTACTTTTCCTAGTGCGAGTTAACATTCTTATAGATCATATTGATACCCAGTTTATTAAAATATTTTATTAACAGTATTAAACTGCATGCTTTTTAAGTAATTAAACTTGTCTGCTTAATCATGATATATCATGCCTTGTTATCATTTGCTATTGTTCTACCTTGATGATATTGCCTTGATATAATCATCAGTCATTTGACTTTATTAATGATTGCCTTGATAATCACCCTTGATAGCCAGTTAGGTTGAATAAAATAATTTTTAGATTCTTAAGTCTTGGTTAAAATTTGCTTAGACATTGCTCAAGTCCAATTAATAATTTTTCGGCTTAATTGGCCTCGGAACATTGAACTGACATTCACCGGACATGATTACCTAACAAACCTAGAAACTGATAATTGGGCCTGGCATGCCAGTGTGTGTGTTTGGTTGTGTTTGGGAAAGCAGACGTGGTCTGGCTTGTGGTTAAGGTGGAGTAGCTTGGCTACTGGTGTGATGTGAATAGGGCTATACGTTTACAGACGCAGTGCTGAGAGGAGCGAAGGGGCAACACGCGTAGCTGCCAATCGCTGCCACCAAGGGTGGTTCTGCTACATCGTGTGCAGGGCACACAAAGGAACGATAGCGGAAGAAGGAAGTGATTGTGAATGTGTGCGTGGATTGGCCTGTCAGATGTGACTCCTAGAGATGACCGGACGGGCGTACAGTGAGGCACGCAGCGGGATGTCGCTGACCAAATGCCTGCGGGATTTGGTTCTTATTACCATAACGCGTGGCCATCGCGCGGTAGTACAAGTAATGAGGATTCAGGGGTAGTACGATCTGTGGGCGTACCCTGTCTGCCGCCATGCTTGAGGTGAAAACAAAATCATGTCGTCATCCGTGGGATGATCTAGGTCTTACGTGACAGGGAGCCGTGACTCTAGTGCAGGCGTGGCAACCCGGCTAGGGAAGAACGGACACTTCACTGGCGTAAGATCCACAACGGGTGCACCACACCCGGAATATGATGGCGGGTGTGTGCAGTAGGTTCTAGGTTGGTGTGGAGTGGGGATTGTGGAATGTGGAATGTGGATTGTGGATTGTGATAGACAACAATAATGAAAATAATGATTAATAGAACTTTGGGTTAAAAAGTTGCTAAGTCATAGGCTTTGGTTTATAAAATTTGCTTTCTGCAAATAAATAAACCCCAGCCTTTCCTTTGGAACCCGTATCACTAAAACTTGCATCATTTTGGGTGTTTGCTCGCTAGTGTTTGGATGATATTGACCTCGCATTCATATTCTCTTTTAGATGGGGAATATGAGCAGGATCAGAACGCCTGCCATGAAGATGAAGAACAGGATTATGCTAACGATCAGGGCGAGGCATAAGGCGTCTCTCCAGTTAAGTGCTTAGGCATAGCCAGCATGAGACCTTTTGGATCTTTTGATTCCCTACACTCTCATCTTTTGGGCTTTATGACTATTTGGGCCAATGTGCCGCATTTGTAACACTTAAAAGCCCCTTGGGCTTAATACATATATTTGTGTAATATAAGTCTTCCGCTTGTATGAAATGATTTTGGCTATGTGAAAGGTGTGCACTAGTGTATTGATACAGGGACTAGTGCAGATCGTGTGGTGGGCAAAGGACAGGCCCCCACACTTATGGACACTGTTTATGTTTGTGGCATCATTAGTATGAGATCCCCCTTACACAGACTAGGGCTTGTCACATGACAAAATACAAAACACTCTTTAGCCCCCATGAGACCACATAGATATAAAAAACAAAGCAAAGTCATCCCATCCATCTGTCCTTCTATCTCTCGCTCTCTTTGATCCAAGTAGCAGGCCAACCAGAATTAAAATGAACGGGTTCACTATTATTGAATAGAGCTTCGCTACTATTAAATTAGGGAATGCACTTAAAATCATATGACCTAATCTAAGCTAAATTTTATTTTAGACCCTGGTGCCTGTGCATCCCTGTTGACATACCTAGCGCTGTCCTGGCAATGGTGGAGTTGCCGTGGAGACGACGAGAAGTGGAGAGCATGGAGCAGCGTCCTTGGGTGTGGCCGCGGCAACTCGGATTCGGCGGTTGTGGGCTTCGAGGCAGCGAACATGGCTCTTAAGGGCATTTCCAATGGTGTCATATCAGCTGGCTATAAGGAATCCAACTCAGCTTTTTGCTTATGTGGAGGAGAGAAGTAAAGGAGAGAGACAAAAGCTGGCTCTTATGCAAGAGTCAGTCTATAGTGTTTTCCAAGACAAATAAAGGCTATTACAAGTGGGTCCAAATTTAATGTTTAAGGATATGCTATAGCCAATCCATTAGAAAGATTATCTACAAGCTAGCTATACATGATATAGATAAGCTTATAGCTAGTAAGCTGGCTCTACCATTGGAGATGACCTAACAATTGATTTGGCTACAGACGATAGGCTGCTATGCGGAGCTGGCGAGCTTGTCCCCGGCGTTGGCGGCAATTGTAGCCTCTAATTCAATGACGGCGATCTCTCCTATTGTGTGGACAGCATAGACAAGGGTCGAGCATAGCGCCTGGCTTTGGATCTAGTCACCTAAGGGCACGTCTAATGTTGGGTCTATTCCTTTATTGTAGTTAGCCTTATTAATATAGAAATATTGGGTCTATTCCTTTATTGTAGTTAGCCTTATTAATATAGAAATAGGTTGTGAATACTAAAAATAGGATTAAGAGTAAAATATAAGAGAGACAAATGTATGGATTGAGAAAATAGAGCCAGCGTTACTTGACCAGAAAATAGAATCAGGAGGTGAATAGTGAGTGAATAGTGAAATAGAGCCAGGAAATAGACCTAGCATTAGACATGCTTTAAGGTCCTCCAGCGACGGCAACGGTGCCAGCGAGCTTGGTGGAGTCGGGCACATCAACAACTCCATGTGGGGGTCGGTCTCGGTGGCGGCTTGGTAGAGACGACAATGATGGCAACGAGTGGTGGCCACAGTCGGCCTCAACTCCGACGATGGATTTGGCCACCCTGTGGTCAATCGAAAGTGGGTGAGATGGGGAGATGGGATGACAATGCCTCTTATCTATGGGCCCCATGGAAGTGAGGCACCGGGTATTGGCTAGGACTTGGTTCTGAGAATCATATTGAGGCCTCATTTTGCTTTAGCATTTAAAACTTGGATTTTCATGTATTCTCTTTTTTAAGCCCCCCTCCCCCCTTCCTTCCCCTTCAAAACTCACCGGTAAAGATGCTCTTAGCCAACCATCTTCAGTCATGTTTGGAACGGATACGACTGAATTATTGATGGTCCTTAACTATCTCCAACAACGATACCTAAAATCAAATCAAATACATATATCCCCATTTATCTAAAGATTTCATACTTGTATTTTATGCAAAATACCTAAAACAGAAAACTATATAGGTAGAAGAGGGAGAATAGACAAATATATGTATTATGGGTGGAGAAACTTAAAATAGGTATTTTGTGATATGTCATCAGTTGAAGCAACCAAACTATCTCTAACAACAATACTCAAAATCGGATACTCATATCTCCATTGAACTGCCTATCTAAAAGATTCCCTACCTACCTATCATCTCTAACAGAATACCTAAACCCAAAAACTCTATAGGTAGAGGAGACAAAATATCTAAATATAACAATACTCTCTCCCTATTTAGCTTTGCATCCAAATATAGCAATCCATTTAGCTATTCCCTTGGAGCTCATACATTATGAGTAGAATTGCTAAATTTTAGCTATCAGAGAGGTTTGCATACTCCATTGGAGATAGTAAGGGACAACAATACCTATATTTTAGGTATTAAGGCCTTTTGAGTCTCCCATTGGAGACAACCCCCATTCAACGCTAGCTACTAGCCTACTACTACTAGTTGTAGCCCTAGCTTATGTGTTACTTTCATTGTATATATACTAGCCCAGCACATGTGGTTTACCGCAAACAAATATTATGGGGATGTTTGGCAGAGCTCCAACTCTTAACTCTGCCCCGAAACAGTACCAAATGTCCTAACTCCACGTAACTCTGGAGCAGGCAACTCCATGGAACAGGCTCTCTCGCAGTTCATTTTTGTGTAGCAGCTTGAAGGGTGCTCCGCAGAGTTGTGGATCTGCTCCATAGTGGATCAACTCCATAGTGGAGTTGTGGAACAGAGCTGAAAAATGGAGCTGGAGCCCTGCCAAACACCCCCTATATTACCTTTTCAATACATCATATTCCACATGTTTTTCTTAAATATAGCACGCTAAATAAGAAAGTTACACAAAGCTTCATAATACACTTGTCGACGGTTGGGAGCACTGAGATCCCATATGCCGAGCTTACTTGTTGAATGTGAGGATCAACCGGCCTCTTTCCTGTAGCTTCAGAGTCGTTCGAGAGATCGTGCTTAATCAGACAATCATAAACGGCGAGAGGGGGTTTTTGCCTAGTTCGGGCCCCTCGGAGGGAGGTAATAGCCCTATGTCCAGTGATCTGTATTCGAGATAACACAAGAGGAGATTACAGTGGCGCTCCCGAGCCTCCCTAGCAAGAAATGCTCAGGCTTCTCGAGGAGGGAGGAAACAGAGGCTTCAACTCACCGGGTGTGGTCGAAGCTCTCGCATATCTGTCTATGCTAGTCTCTCTCTCTCTCTATGTACAGCAACGTAACTTATATATACATGGGTGTGAACCCTATACTAACGTGCGTACGGCCCAATATCCAGCGGTCCGAAAATCATCCTTGGGCGCGTTGTACGGGAGCAGTCCTCACCATCATTCGCGATGACGGAAAAGGGGATCGAAAATAGTAGAACAAGACCGGGGTAGGTAGCCACAGTCTTCAATATTAGCGATGAGACGTAATGGTCGTACGGGTGTCAGGTCATTTATTACAGGGGTAGAAAACGAGGTACCCTCGGGGTAGCCACAACCCCCTATGTCTGTCAGTCGATGCCCGGCCGATGGGGTGACCCACTCTTGGCCCGAGCAAGGCAGGCCCTTGCCCGGGCCCCGAGCGCGGATAGCTCGCTCGGAGAGATATCCGGGCCTGAGTCACCGAGAGCAAGAGAGGGGGGATTTCTAGAAATGTCCCCAAACCCTGTCATCTAGCCCCCGAGCCTTAAGTGGGGAGACTTGACCGAGTTCCTCCTTGAGGCTTTATGATTCCCTGCTTCGAAGGCTCGGAGGCCGAACGTCTGGATAGGTGGATGACTAGGGAGGTCAAAACCCACCCGAGCAGAATTTCGGGTTAGCCGAGCAAAGGTCACCCGAGCAGGACTTCGAGTTAGCCGAGCAAAGGCCACCAGAGCAGACCTTCGGGTTAGCCGAGCAAAGGCCACCAGAGCAGAACTTCGGGTTAGCCGAGCAGAGGCCACCCGAGCAGAACTTCGGGTTAGCCGAGCAAAGGCCACCCGAGCAGAGGCCACCCGAGCAGAACATCGGGTTAGCTGAGTAGAGGTTACCCGAGCAGGACTTCGTGCGGAATTTCAAACGTCGGGTCCCCAACGTTTACTTCCTCTGGTGAGTGCGCCTGCAGTTACGCATCTAAGGCGACGCGACAGCCGCACTCGCGTCAGTTCCCGAGGTTTTTGGGGCGGTTTCGTCAGTGGGGGAGAATAAAAACCTCTGCCTTCTCCTTCTCCCACCACGTTGCCGGCTCTCTTGCTTCCGAATCCTTTGCCTTCTTCTTCCTTGCCAACGTCCTTCTTCGCTCCATCTTCCATGGCAAAATTTCTTCCTTCCCGAACCACCTCCGCGCTCCTCAAGGATCTTGAGGCGCAGGGACATCTCGACCCCCGGTCATTGCACATTCCTAACGATGAGGCTTTTCCGGCGCTGGCCGAGGATGAGTTCGTGAGCTGCGAACGTTTTGCCATCAACCGGCTTCGCGCCCCAGAATCGGAGTTCGTGGCCGCGATTCTCGCCCATTGCGGCCTCGAGATACCAACCTCCACCCCAACTCCATCCTTATCCTCGCCAGCTTTTCCCACCTCTGCGAGGGCTTCATTGGCGTCCAGCTGACGGTAAGCTTGTTTCTTCATTTCTACATGCTCCATCAAGGAGGAGGTCGCTGTGCGCGCAGGGTACATTTTGGTGTGGAACTCGCAACAGACGCTGCATTCCCGCCAAGACTAAAGGACTCCGTCTCCGGCTGGGCGGAGCGGTGGTTCTACGCAAAGAAGGGGGCGGACTACGGACCTTTCTTCCGTCACGAGCAACCGGAGAAGAAGGACCTTCCTCAGTCGCACGTGGTACCGGAGGAGGAGAAGACCCTCAGCACTATCCAGGTGCTGAGCGACAGCGGCTTGATAGGGCAAGCCGTTGCTCGGGACTTCCTAAGGAATCGGGTGTCCCCGCTGCGACGGCGGGAGCACCCGTTCTTCGACATCGTGGGCTAGAGTGACATCACCTGCGAGGCGAACACCCGTAAGTCCTTTTGCTCGGGTGATTGTTTGATTCTCTTTTGCTGACCGTTGGGTTCCCCCTGTAGCTCCCGAAGAGCATTGGGTCGACGAGCGGGTGGCTGAACTCTTCGCGTTGGGGAAAGAGGCGAACCCGGAGTTGGCTAGAAGGGGGCCGAAGAACGTCCTCGACCGCACCGAGCAGGTATGTTTTCTGCCGAGCAACATGTTCGGGTCAGGAAGTGTTTTCGTCCTGACGACCCCTTCTCTTTCTTTAGGATCGGGCCGCCCTGGAGGCCGTGTTGGCGGCCGAGCGGCCGGCCAAGGACGGGGGGAGGCAGCCCAAAGCGAAGAAGATCGCCTCGAAGAAGAGGGCGGCCCCGCCGGCTGCCGGTGATGTGGAGGAGCCGCGGCCGAAGCGATCATTGCGAGCGGCCCCTTCGGTGGGTAACCCTAGCGGACGCGCGCCCCGTCCGACCAAGGTGCACGTGCCGCCAAGGCACAACCCGCCACGGCCATACTTAGAGTACGCGGACCAGGTACAGGAGTTGTCAGCCAGGTTTCGCCAGTATTCCGAAGACCATCCCGATCACACCGCCTGGTTGCTGCAGACCGCCGCCGACCTTCGCCGGGCCGAGCGACGAGCCCAGCGGGAAAGAGACGCTGGGGAAGACATCCAAGTGGGCTTGGACTTGGCGGGTACGACGTTCTCTTCGTGGCTCGAAGGCCCGAAGGACGTCAATCCGGGGGCATAGACCGGGGAGGCCCTGAAGAGTTTTCTCTGGTGGGCGAAGGAGCAGCACCCGGAATGGCTCGACGAGGCTAGCCTTGCCGGGTCGGGGCTAGCCCGAGCAAGGAGCCGGAGACTGCTCCACCATCGCCCAAGCAGGCGAGGACGAAGGTCCTGGCCCATAAGACGAAGGTGCGCAAGGAGACCCGGGCTGAGGATGCTGCGGCTGAGCCGGGGTCGGAGAATGCTGCGGCTGAGCTGGTGTCAGAGGACGTTGAAGAAGAAAGTAAGTTTTTCTCCTTTACTCATTTTGCTGGGCCGCGAGTTGCCGCGGTCCTGTTTTTTCATTCTTTTTTTGAGCATAGTCAAGGGCCTGTGGGGGAGGAGACCCCCTGTGCCCGTGTCGGGAGCAACGGTTAGGATTCTGATTGATGAAGCATTTCAAACCGCAGCGTCCCGAATCATCGAAGACCTAGCGGCCACCATCGTAGAGGAGCCGATCCCGGGGGATGACCTAGCTGAGCATGACGAGGGGGCGGATCCTTCGAAGGTCTCAGGCCCGGATTCCGCCCCCTCCTGGTCAGGTGACGGAGGACGGCGGCGCCAGGTGCCGGGCCTGTTGCTCCACGGGGGAGCGAGGAGCAGACTCCGAGCGGGTCTCCTGCCCGGACCGCGGCGGAGGAGGAGGAAATGGCGCAGCCCCCGAGCGTGGAGGTCGCTCGGGCTGAGGCTGCCGTGGTAACTCCGCCTCTGAGCGCGGGGGGTGGCTAAGGCGACATTGCTGAGGAGGAAGTTCCACTTCCGGGTGAAGTCCTCTTGGCCGAGGCAGTCGAGGCGGCCCAGCCCCCCGAGCACAGAGGGTGCTCGGGCCGAGACTGCGGAGGAAGAAGCAGAGTCCCAGGGCTCAAAGAGCCCCCGAACTCCAGCAGCCGCATCTTCAGGCACGGAGGATGCCCGGGTCGGGCCGTGGCTCGGGCTAAGGGTGTTGCTCGAGCGCCATCGCCGCGAGGTATAGTTTTTCTATGAATGATATCGCTCGTGGTGCGGTGCTACTACTAACACTTTGTTTTATTGTAGTTGGCCGCTGCCCTGGATGATCGGGTCGTGGGCATGGAAGCTCAGTGCAGGGCTAAGGTGGCGGCGGTGCGCTCCGAGCTGGGGGAAACCCAGACGGAGCTTGCTCGGGTCCGGGAAGAACTCGAGCAGGCCATGCAGCATACTCGGGAGCTTGAAGGGAATGCTCGGGCCGCGGAAGAAGTTGGCAGATTTCGCGGGGAACTTGACCAAGAAAGGCAGCGGTCTGCAAGCCTACAAGACACGGCGAAGGCGGAGGCTGAGAAAGCTCGTCGGGCCACCGAACAGGTGGCGAAGCTTCGCGAGGAGATTCGTCCCGGGCGCGAAGCCCAGATCGAGGTGCTTCAGCTTCGGAGCCGTCTTAAGGACGCGGAGGCGGAGCTTGAAGTTTTCAGGGGTAGCTCCAAGGACTAGGTGTGCGTGTGGTGTTACATGTGTTATGTAGCAGCAGTACTCTGCTAAATACAAGAAAAGTTTTTACATATTATTCTTCCTTTTGCTCCTTCTAAACATGTCTTGGCACGATTCTAAGAAGAGGGCATAGGGAAAGATTGTTTATGAAGTAGGTCCCTAGAGAGTACCCTTTTAAACAGTCACTCGTACCCACCTAGGCCCCTCTTGTGGCTAGGTCCTTGTCGGTGAGATTACAAGCAAGGACATAGGCACAGGAAGTAGCCGAGCAGCCGGGTGCGCGCGAAAGGTAATGTCCAGTCCCCTCCTATGGCTAAGTCCTTGCCCCTGAGATCGCGAGTAAGGACTAGGCACAGGAAGCAACCGAGCAGCCGGATGCACGTGAAAGGCAATGTCTAGCCCCCTCCTGTGGCTAAGTCCTTGCCCCTGAGATCGCGAGCAAGGACTAGGCACCGAAAGCAGCCAAGCAGCCGGGTGCACACGAAAGGCAATGTCCAGCCCCCCCTGTGGCTAAGTCCTTGCCCCTGAGATCGCGAGCAAGGACTAGGCACAGAAAGCAGCCGAGTAGCCGGGTGCGCGTGAAAGGCAATGTCCGGCCCCCTCCTGTGGCTAAGTCCTTGCCCCTGAGATCGCGAGCAAGGATTAGGCACAGGAGGTGTACATGAGTCCGTGTTGGTAGCTCCGGTTGTTCGTGGGTCTTGAGATCGAAATGCGTGAGAGGATCGCAGCAAAGAATCTGCTGGTGCGATGTGCTATCGGCTTATCCGAGCAGTGGAATTCAGGGCGGGACGCAATTTCGGATCTGTTGACTGCCTCGAAACTCGGTTTTGACAACAAGAAATCGTACTTGGGCGGGACAACAAAAAAGGATTGTGCGAAAGAATTTGGGTTACTCTTCCTCTTTATTTAATAGGTTCGGGAAATACGAGTAGAAGTTATTCGAAGATCCCTTGGTTAAATAAAGAGGGACAGGTTGGGAAAGGAATGCTAGAAGTAGAAAGGAACGAGATTATGCGTAGAACCTACGTAGCTGGGCGATATTCCACGAGCTGCTGAGGACCCGACCGTCCGAGAAGACGAGACGAACAGCCCCTGGTCGTGAAGACGAGACGACCGTGAACGGACCTTCCCATCTAAGAGTGAGCTTATTAGCGTGCGACAAGTCTTGGATGCGACGTAAGACTAAGTCGTCGTCTTGCAAAGTCCTTGGTCGGACCGATCGGGCTGCGTTCCTGCGTAGAGCCTGCAGGTAGGGGGCTGATCGGACGAGGGCTTGTTCACCCTTTTCTTCGGACAGGTCGACATCGAGGAGTCGGCTCTAGTGGTCATCGCCCATTTCTGCAAGGTCCAAGCGAGGAGATCTCAGGGTTATTTCGGTGGGGAGCATGGCATCGGTGCTGTATATGAGCCGGAAAGGTGTTTCGTCCGTGGCTCGGCTGGGGGTGGTGCAGACGGACCACAGGACGGAAAGAAGCTCGTCCACCCAGTTCTGTCGTAGTTTGGTGAGCCGGTCGAAGACCCGCTTCTTGATTCCTTGGAGGATCTGGCCGTTGGCACGTTTGACAGCTCCGTTGCTCTGAGGGTGAGCCACAGAGGCGAAGCAAATCTTGGTGCCAATGTCTTCGCAATACTCTTGGAATAGCTCACTGGTGAACTGAGTTCCATTGTCCATGATTAGTCGGCTGGGAACACCAAACCGAGTAACCACGTCGTTGTGGAAAAATTTCTTCGCAGCTTGGGCCATAATGCCAGAGACTGGTTCGGCTTCTATCCATTTAGTGAACGTGTCTATGGCAACAAAGAGGTATACACACCCCTTCGCTCCTCTGAGGAATGGACCGAGGATGTCCAGCCCCCAGGTAGAAAATGGCCAGGTGAGGGGATAGTCTGGAGGGCATATGCTGGTTGATGAACCTGCCGGGCATGGAATTGACATGCCCGGCACGTGGTGACTATCTCACGAGCATCGCCCAACGCTGTGGGCCAATAATAACCCATCCTGAAGGCCTTTCCAACGATGGTTCTGTAGGACGAGTGAGCCCTGCAGATACCTTCGTGTAGGTCCTTTAGCAGGAACTTCCCTTCTTCTCAGGAGATGCACTTGGAGAGAACTCCGAGTGCGCCTCTTCGGTATAGGGTACCCTCCACTAGTCTGTATAATGGAGCTCTCCTGACAAGCCGGGATTTCTCAGCTTCATCCTCGGGCAATGTCCCATGCGTCAAGAACTGGATGAATGGCGTCATTCAGGTTGCGCTTTGCTCGAGGAGGGAGACGTTGCCGTGCATCTCCTCCGCCTCTTCTCCGGAGGGAATAGAGGGCTTTATCAGATACTCAACGAGCACCCCCGCCGGAGCGGGTTCTTGTGAGGTGCCTAGTTTGGCAAGTTGGTCGGCCAGGGTATTCACCCTCCTGGGCGTAAAGGACTTCGAAGTTCCTGAAGTTCCTTTCCAACTTCCTCACCTTTACCAGGTAACTCGCCATTGAGTCATCGGAACACTGAAACTCCTTGTTAACCTGGTTCATGACCAACTTTGAGTCCCCTTCGTTGGACCCCGAGCGCAGAGCATGCTTGGAGTTCGACCAAAAGGCCTTCGTACTCTGCCGCATTGTTGGTTGCGGCGAAGTGCAGTTGTATGACATATTGGAGCTGTTCTCCTTGGGGGGAGATGAGAACAACGCCAGCCCCCGAGCTTTAAAAAGAGCGCGAGCCGTCAAAGAACATTGTCCAGCGAGGAGCCTCGACGTGCCCGGCTACTTGCTCGGTGGGGAGGGGGGGTTTCGTCCATTCTGCCATGAAGTCTGCCAGTATCTGGGACTTGATCGCCGTGCGTGCGGCGAACTTGAGGTCGAATTCCACGAGTTCTACCGCCCACTTGGCGATGCACCCAGACGCATCAGGATTTTTTACGATCTCCCTTAGCGGGAAGCTGGTCGGAATCATGATCGGGTGTGCCAAAAAGTAGTGGCGAAGTTTTTTAGAAGCCATGAGCAAGGCGTAGAGAAGCTTCTGGACCTCGGGGTAACGCTTCTTTGGTCCGTGAAGCACCTCGCTCACATAGTATATTGGTCGCTGAATCCCTTCGCGCTCGGCTACAAGCACTGCGCTAACCGCCTAGGGCGAGGCCACCAGGTAGAGCGGCAGAGGCTCCTGCTCCCTCGGAGTGACCAGCACCGGCGGGCTCGACAGGTATTTCTTAAGCTCCTTGAAGGCGTTGTCGGCCTCTTCGGTCCAAACGAAACCGTCGTGCTTGCGCAGGGCCTTGAAGAAGGGTAATCCGCGCTCGCCTAGTCGAGAGATAAAGCGGCTGAGAGCCGCCATCCGCCCGGCGAGTGATTGGACTTCCTATATATTTGAAGGGGCCTGCATCCTTTCGATGGCCTTGATTTTCTCAGGGTTCGCCCCGATACCTGACGATCCGATCACGTACCCGAGCACCATGCCCGTGCGTACGCCGAAAACATATTTTTCGGGATTCAGTTTTACTCGATGCTGTCTCAAATTACAAAAGGTTTCCTCGAGGTCACGGGTATGTGCCTCGGCCAACTACTCATGACGACTATGTCGTCTACCTAGACTTCCCGGTTCCGCCCGATTTGGTCAGAGAAGGTCTTTTGCATCAGACGTTGGAAAGTAGTCCCTGCGTTTTTTAGACCGAATGACATGGTCGTGTACCAGAAGGTGCCGAAGGACGTGATGAAGGCAGTCTTCTCTTCATCTTTCTGTGATAGGCTAATCTGGTGGTACCCGAAGTACGCGTCCAGAAAACTCATCAGCTGAGCTTCCGCCATTGCGTCGACCAGCTGGTCTATGCGTGGGAAAGGGAAGTTGTCCTTCGGGCACGAGCCGTTGATGTTGGTGTGATCAACACACATGCGCCACTTTCCATTCTTCTTCTTGACAACAACTAGGTTGGCCAACCACCCGGGATGCTCGACTTCGTGGACAAAGCCGGCTTTCAACAGTCTGTCCAGTTGCCCTCAGATGATGTGTCGACCTTCCACTGCGGGAACCTCCACAGTGCTTCACGCACCGGCTTTTTGCCAGACTGAACTGCCAGCCTGTGCTCGATCACATCCCTTGGGACACCAGGCATGTCGGACGGTTCCCATGCGAAGACGTCCGTGTTTGCCCGGAGGAAGGTGATGAGCTCGATTTCCTATTTCGAATCCAGGACGGCCTCGAGCGTCACCTTGGGCCGAGCGGGCTTGCGGGAATCCTGCTCGGACCCTCGTTCGGGCAGCTGGCCGACCAGGACCAATGCCATCTCGTCACATTCCAGGGCAGCCTTGTGAGTGCCCTTGACGGTAATCACCCCCTTCGGCCCCAGGAGCTTGAGGCAGTGGTACGCGTGGTGCGTGGCTGCCATGAATTTCGCGAGAGCCGGCCTGCTGAGGATGGCGTTGTAAGCTGACTCGAAGTCAACTACCTCGAAGGTAATCAACTCTGTCCGAAAATTGCTCAGGCTGCCGAAGGTCACGTGCAAGACGATCTGCCCAAGGGGGGTCATAGACGTGCCTGGAATTATACCGTGGAAAGGCATGGCGATATTCTTGATCTTGGAACGAGGGATCTGCATCTCATCCAGGACCCGGACGGATATCAAGTCGAAGGAGCTCCCTCCGTCGATGAGTACTCGTGCGACCCTTGTGTTACTGATGGTCGGGCAAAGCACCAGAGGGAGCCTCTATGGCTTGGTCATCCCCGGGGGGCAATCTTCTTGGGAGAAAGATATGGTCTCGGGAGCAGGGTTTCCACGGTCGATGCGGTAAACCTCCCGTGCGGCGGTCTTCAGTTCCCACCGGGAAGAGTACGTCACGGAGCCCCCGAAGATTACCGCGATGTGATGGCTTGGCTCGTGGTATTCTTCGCCATCTCGACCCTGCTAGTTAGTACGTTGATCGGATCGTCGGTCGGTACTGCCCATGCCGGCGTCCGGAAGGACGGTCATAGGGCCTTGACCATTGTAGAAGTCTTCCAGGCGGGCGATCTAGGTGCGGCAGTTTCGAAGGTTGTGCCCGTGCACCTGGTGAAGCGGGCAAAAGCGGTCACTCGACGGAGCCTGCGACGTGCGTTTCTAACCGGAGCTGCCCGGCTACTGACTGCCTGTCTTGCCCTAAGATGGACGAGGTTTTTTGGGCTTCGACGTCTTTGGTGGGGACGACTACTTCGAGATGGCAGCCATTATCTTAGCCGCCTTTGCCTTCTTCTTCTTCTTGCTCTTCATGTCAGAAGACTTCTTCTCTCTCGAGGACTCCATGCCCGGCTGTGGGGGCGCCTGGCCGGTTCCCAGGAGTCGTTTCCGCTCTACAGCCTCCTTGGTGTTAATGTAGCATTCCGCCGCTTGGAACAGCTCACTGGCCGAGGAGCCAGACTATATCTCGAGATCCTAGGTGAAACAGACGTTTTTGACGCCTTCGGTGAAGGCTTCGACGACCGTTTCGTACGGGATGCTCGGAATTATATTCCGTACCCGGATGAATTTCTGGACGTAGTCGCGCAAGCTCTCGTCCTCCATCTAGACTACACGCTTGAGATCCTGCGGCCTTCCCGGGCGTGGGCAACACCCTCGGAAGTTTGCCCGCAGGGAGTCACAGAGCTGTCCCCGACTGCGGATGGATCCTTCTCGCTGGTTGAAAAGCCAGGTCCGAGCAGGGCCTTCCAACACAGCGGGGAAGTAGTTGACCATCACGCCTTCATCACCGCCAGCGGCCGTGATGGTAGTAGTGTATACCGAGAGGAATTTGTCCGGGTTCTGTGTCCCGTCGAACCGCTCGATGTGGCCCGGATTAAACTTTGGTGGCCATGCCGCCTCCCGCAGCGTGCGGGAGAAGGCGGGACACCCGTAGTTTGTCCTGGAGGGGGCCAAGCCGTGAGAACACGCTGCCGCGCCGAAGACGCGAAATACCCGAGGGGGTGTTGCTTCGGTCGGTGCGGGGGCGGTGCTCGCTACGGTCACCTCTTGCCCGGGACTCGGTGTGCCTCCGATCCTGGGCGGAGTTATAGGTTGCGTTGCCGTTGTGGCGACGCTCGGTCCGTCGATTGTCCATCGAAGGGCGACCATCGTGCCGGTGGGGCGCTCTGTCGTTCCTTCAGCGATCAAGGTCCTCGCAAAGGTCATGACGAGAGCCGCTTCTCGGGGCACGACTCTCCCGGGAAGTACTCCGGGAGGAAGCAGTAGAACAAGACCCGGGTAGGTAGCCATGGTGTTCGATATTAGCGACGAGACGTAATGGTCGTGCGGGTGTTAGATCATTTATTACAGGGGCGGAAAACAAGGTACCCTCGGGGTAGCCACGTCCCCCTACGTCAGTCGGTGCCCGGCCAACGGGGTGACCCGCACTTGGCCCGAGCAAGGCAGGCCCTTGCCGGGGCCCTGAGCGCGGATAGCTCGCTCGAAGAGAGATAGCCGAGCCCGAGTCACCGAGAGCGAGAGAGGGGGGATTCTCGGAAATGCCCCCAAACCCCGTCAACACTGCAATAAGAAAGCAAAATAAACAAATAGAATATATACTTGTGATGTGTAGACTGTTAGATCAAGAGATTGAATGGTTGAGATTAGGTGTAGAATAAACTGGCAGTTATTGTTAGACTCTTTTTAGGTATTGTTTCTTTCAGCGGTTGCGGTTGCAATTAAGTTGAAAATTTGTATCTCCTCAATAAGGACATCCGAGAGATCAAAAAATTATAAAAAAATAGTTTTGAGAGCTTTGAGAAGAAATAGTAAGACTTATAAAAATTGGCTACCAAACGTCAAAACATTTGACTTGTACAAAAATAACAAATTTTTAGCTTATAAACAAACGTAAACGCAAACGCTGAAAGAAACACTGCCTTAATAGTAGAGAAAGATATGACCGCACTTTGACAACATGTAAAAAATAGGGGGGGGAACACTCGGCTACTCGAACATGGAAGCAGAGCACACGTACCGGAACCTGAGCTGATAAAGAAGCGCGTGCATATTCTCACCATTTGACCCACAACAGGATACGCAGCTACGCTTTGGGCACTCTCTCGCGGATCAAAGCATCTACAAGTGTGGCTTAAATTTTTTAGTGAGGCCGTTGCACCTAGCTAGACGTTTATATTTAGAACGGGTTATTTCAACTGATGCTGTTTTTTTAAAAAAACAATTATTAAAACCAAACGCTCTATCTTTTTGAGTTATTTTTTAAAGATTTCGAAGCCCTTTCTTAGAACCAGACCTGTTCATGGGCAGCCCGATTCGACGACCCAACCTGGACCTGGCCTTTTTTTTGGGCCGGGCCGGACTTGGGCCTGAAACCAAGCCCAGCGGGCCAGGCCCGGGCCTGCAAAAATAAAAATATCAGTGTAAAGTCGACTTGGGCCGGCTGCAGACCAGCCGAAGTGAAGTTCAGGAAAAAATTTTGGGCCGGGCCGGGCTTTAGGCCAGGCTTCCAAGCCTGACCCGGCCCGGGGAATGATCAGGTCTACTTAGAACCCAACCGAACTAGGCTGGGTTTTTTAAGCTCTTCAAGTGTAGCATTTCGTCCATGCTCATACATCCACGGTCTATGAATCAAAAAGGGGTATCTTCAATGAGGCCATGTTAGCTAGCTGTAAGGAATCCAAGTCAACATTTTACTTATGTGAAAGACAAAAGGAAAGGAGAAAAGGAAGCTAGTTACTAATTAAAAGAGTCAATCTATAACACATTTCAAGACGTATGCAAATTACTACACGTTGACTCATATTAATTTTTAACAATGTGATATAGCTAGACCATTGGATAGGTTGTTTATTTACTATCTATATATGACATGGACATTACTTATAACTAGCCAAGCATATGTCCTTTGCTACAAGAAAATTCAAATTTCACTGTCGAGGCTATGAGCAAGTGGGTTATACGCCTGCAGCTTCATTGTGGACGATTGGTGCTATGCACCAAGCGGCATGACGTGTCGTAATCGATCGTGCACGGGTCATATGCAACTGGTTTCACTGTCGGTGACCGGTGATGTCCACTGCATGATGCGTCACGTGGTCTACCGTGCAAATGACGGTATAGGCCGAAGCACGATATACTTTGGTTGTACGCATCGTGGGAATTTTGGGGGGTTAAGTCAGATAGGATGACGAGTTTGTTGCGATAGATAGTATGATGGGTAACTTTAGCGAAGTAGATGACTTTGTTAGACGGACAACGCTGGTGGGTAATTTTATAGGAAGTGTAATACCACCATCACTCACTATAAGAGACTTTTTAATAGTATAGACTAGTGGTTAGGAAATGTCCTAAGACCATCTCCAGCAACCTCTCTATTTTCAACTCTCTATATCCCCATATAGCTCTCTAATTTTTAGCTACTTATCTTCTCAGCCTCTCTAGCAGCCTCTCAAAATGTTCATCACTATCTTTTTTACCTAAATTCTATTCTTTGGTTGTTAACCGCCACTAGATAGAATGCAAAAGTAAATGTGGTGAATAAATTTAAAGTAAATTCTATATGAAACATAAAATTAGTAATTTGTAGTGGGAGTGGGAAGATCCATACAGCGGATCTAGAGCTATAAAAGTTTAATGGCTCCACGGTGAGCACCTCGCCAAAGCTACTGTAGTATAGGGGCTACACAACGATTAATTTGCCCACGCAACAAAATGGTTGTGGGACTACGTACTATGTTAGCTACCTACTCTACCTAATACCTACATTCTAGCTGCAGGGGCACTAGCAGTTCTCCTCCTTATACTCCTTGGTCTCCATCATCGCCTTGTCCACATCAAACTCGAGCACACAGAGGAACCGAAAATCCTAGTCAACATCGGGACAATGAAATATATTACATAACATCAGGACCAGTGACCCCCTGAGCCGCTCCCTAGGCGACTCAGGGGGTGACCCGACCGCGCTGCCAGCAAGCCTCCCCATCGGCACCCCTTCCCGCCGCCGTCGTCACCGGTGCGGCGACGGTGGCAGGCTCCCCTTCCCCTCGGCCCTCCCACTCCCTCCTCTCTCCCTCTCCCATCCTCTTCCCTCTACCTCCTTGAGTTGTTGCGGCTGAGCCGGCGTCGGCGGCGGCAGACCCAGATCCAGGGCTGTACCGGCCTGCTAGGGTGGCATGGCGGCGGGGCTGCGGAGGGCTTCAACGGCGAAGGCGACGGCGTCTCCCTCTCCACGCCCTTCCTCACCTTCTCCCCGACCGCCTTCCACCGCGCCCTCACCGGCTGCGTGGCCGGGGCCTCCACTGCACGCAGCAACGTCAAGACGGCGGCGCTCCGGCGTAGTTCTGGCTCCCCTTGAGGCTGGTGGCGCCGGATCTGGCACTTGGAGGCTGGCCCGGTAGTGTGGAGGCTAGGCCCGGCGCACGGCGGCCAACCGTCCCCTCTGCGGCTCCGCGCCGTGGCTCTCGACGGGGACCGGGCAAATCTAGCCTTGGAAGACGTTCCAAGCAGTGGGAGGATGGCGGTGGGTGGCTCGCTCGCTACCGAGGTGCTTGTGCTTGTGAGATGATCGAGGATGGCGGTTCCGGCCAGATTTAGGGTTTGTCAGCTACGGAATGCCTGGTGAAACGTCGTCATCATCCCTCTCCTTTGAGGCAGTGACGTCCGTTCTTCTCTTAGTGGCCTGGGATAAGGCATCGCCACCGCTCCCATCCCCTCTGGCGGTGGTCCGTTCCTCCCCTTAGCGGTCTGCCCTGATGACTTTGGATTCATCCAGTTCTGCTGGTGACGGTGGTTTGCTCGCCTGTGGAGCGTTGAGGGAAGCGTCATCGCCATCCCCTCTCTTTGTTGGCGACGTCCGTTCTTCTCCTTGGCAGCCGCGTCGAAGCGTCACAATTGCCCTGTCTCCCTGTGACGGCGGTGTTTGTTCTTCGGCTTGGCAGTCCTCAGCGTTAGGATCTCCTCCCCCCTTTGCTTCTTGTAGCGTTGGCACCTGGCATGTGATCTCGGATCATAGCCCAGCTCGGCTTCCTCCATGCACGGCTCACGGGGGTGTAGGTGCTCCGGGTGAATGCCCGACCCAGCTTCTTGCTTGGGTCGACGATGGCGGCGCCCTCGGGTGTTGCTTCCCTTGTTGGAGGCTTCGTTATGGTGTCCCCTACCCTTCGGTGTATCTTTGGGTGAAAGCCTAGGTCTGGACAAGTGACAGCGGCGACTTTGTTGTCACAACCTTGCTGAAGGCATCGTCCTAAAGATCTTTTTGCGCTGTTGGTTGGCTGGCGGCTATAGCGGTGGCTACCAGGCGATCTCCCAGACCGAGCTTCCCACCTGGTGGTAGTTTCAACTCATCGTATCCTGCTTCATGCCTTGCTAGGCCTTGTTGTTTCTTCCCGCTCGGTGGTGACGACCGGAATGTCTGTTGTCTATAGCCCTTTGTGGTGCTTTTTGGGGGCAGGTCGAGCCTTGTCAAGCATCCTGTGGGGTGGTGACGGTCGACGCCCTCCTTCTTGCGTCTTGGCCAAGCATCCCCGGCGACGGTGATGACTGGTAGCAAGACCTGCCTTCCCTTGCCCCACAATACGACTACGGTGGCCGCGGATGGTCCGGTCAAGCATCCCTTGCGACGGAGGCGATGGAGGCTTCCTCCAACAACTCGGCATCATCTCTTGTGACGGTGGCATCTGGAGTCTCCGCTCTTCATCTTGTCTTTGTGGTGCGGTTGGCATTGGGGGTTGGTCGCACCTCAATCGAGCATCTTGCGCAGTGGTGGCGGCTGACGCCCTCCTTGCGTCTCAGCTGAGCATCTCGTGCGGTGGTGACAATTGGTGGCTCGACCGACTTTCCCTTGCCCCACAGTGCATTCGACTTCGATGGCAGTGGATGCTTGGAGCGAGCATCCCTTACTGTGGTGGTGCTGATGGGTTGGACCCTCATGTGGCGTTCCAGCTATAGTCTTCGCCGAGCAGGAGTTAGTGTTGGCTGCGACGACAGAGGAAAGGAATGCACGGAAGAGGATGACCGTGGGTTGGCAGGAGACGAACGACACACTTTAAAGCCGAACGCTAGAAGACGAAAGGTCTTGATCCACTCACCTCGAGAGCCATCCACGAGGCCTCGGGGCGTCGCTACTGCATTCACTCTCTTCTTATTCAACAAGGGAAAGTGGTAATTGTGTTCGCATGGATCAGATGAGGCTATTGGAAACGGTCTATCAGTGCAGTTTCAATGTAGTCCTTTCCACCGTCCCTATATGTGCCACATAGGAGAGAAGGATGACGTGGAAAACAATTAATACGGAGAGAGAGAGAGAGAGTATCATTGTTCCTTAAATAAGAAACCATCCCTACGATAACTCCGAGACGAAGGAACCCTCAAGAAATTCACGTTGGGGACTTCTTCCACTACTGCAGAATGGCTCATCCCCGACCCCTCATCACTGGCGGCTATTTTTGTCACCGCCAGTGAGGAGGGTCATAGGACCCCCGCGCGGCTTGAAATAGAACACCGACCGCCAGTGATGAGGTTGTACGGCTAACCGCCAGTGACGGTTACATATGCCAGAGATAGTTGTGTACGGATAAACTGGCGGGAGTTGGCGAGAAACAGAAACTTTCAATGGCGGTTAGTGTTCAAACCGCCAGTGAAAAGAAACTATCACTAGCGGTTATAAAGAGAACCGCCAGGATTATTAGCATATCACGGGCGGTTACAGAGATAACCGCCAGTGATAGTTTCCACTACATAGTGCCGACCCTACCTCCATTATTGGTGCACTGCTCACTCTGTCTTCTTCCTGTTCGACTGTAGCAGCAGATGTGGTGGCGGCTGTAGCTAAAGTTGGTTCAATTCCAACTATTTTTTTGAAAATCCAAGTGGTTTTTGAAGATTCAAGTGGTTTTTTGAAGATCCAAGTGCTAGAGGTTAGTGATGCCTTTCATTTTTCTTTGTACATCCGGTTTTTGAAGATCAAAGAACCTACTCTAGATTAAGTGCTTTGAGATCTAGATATATTAATATTTGTAGGTTTGTGATATACATGGAGAGTAGGATAATTAATATCTTTGGCTGTGATGTGTTTTGCCTGTGTAGAATGCGAGAGAAAGTAATTAATGAGATAAGCAACAATATATTAATATGTTCATGAGTTTGTAGTCACAATTAATGGGATAAGCAACAATTAATTTGTAGTCATATATAGGAGGAATTAATTATTTTAGATAGCTTTGAGTATATGCCAATTAATTAAATAATATGCAAACTATTTGTCATACTATCTTTGTCGTCCTAAGGCAAACTTTTATTCATAAAGTCTTTTATTTCGAAAGAAGTGTAACCATGTAATAATTAAAAAAATCGTGGATACATTTTTGCAGATAATGAACAGATCATGGATGTATACGAGAAATCGCGCAACGAAAGAGTATGTGAATGGGGTGCAAGGGTTTATGCGAGCCGTGCTGGCGGATATGCAGGAGAGAGGGGTTGACTTGATATGTTGTCCTTGTGTTGATTGCAATAACTTGAAATTATATAGAAACTCATCTCAAATCGTGTTTCATCTCATTAAGCGAGGTTTCAAAAAAGATTATTCTTGTTGGACGTGTCACAGTGAGACACAGAGTACAACTGAGGGTGAAGATGGCGCCTTTGAAGTAGTGGATAGTGATGATGCCGATGCGGGTGTCGAGTGTGATGATGTCGGTGAAACATTAGATGAGGAAGTTTACGAGTTCGATAGAATGATGCGTGACGTCGAAACAGACTATGGCACTACGGAAGAGTTCATTGAATTCAGGAAATGGTCAGAGGAGTCCGAGAGGCCAATCTTTCCTGGTTGCAAGGTTAAACACACTTTATTGGCGACTATTCTCGAACTCCTATGGTTGAAGACTAGGAACCGTTGGTCTGATAAGAGTTTCACGGAGCTCTTACGACTACTGAAGGAACTTCTTCCCAAAGAAAATCTGATGCCAGAAACTACATATGGTACCAAAAAAGTTATTTGTCCCTTAGCATTGGACGTGCAGAAAATCCACGCATGCCCTAATGACTGCATCCTATACCGTCACAAGTATAGTAACCTGCACTCATGCCCAGAGTGTAAAGCATCCCGCTATAAGAGAAATGTCAAAGCCCATAATGACGACGAGGATCAGGATGCCGACCTTAATCAAGGAACCCCAGCAAAGGTTTTATGGTATCTACCAGTCACTCTTTGTTTGACACGATGGTTTGGAAATGAGAAAGAGTCTAGACTTCTCAGGTGGCACTCAGAGCATCGTAAGAAAGATAGAAAGCTTAGACACCCTGCAGACGCTCCGCAGTGGAGAAACATTGACTACAAGTTCCCGGATTTTGGTGCAGACCCTAGAAATTTAAGGTTTGGGTTGAGCACAGAGCAAGCATAGCACATGGCCTGTGAACCTATGCATACATAATCCTCCTCCTTGGCTCTGCATGAAGAGGAAGTACATTATGATGTTCCTACTAATCCAAGGACCAAAGCAGCCCAGCAATGATTTAGATGTATACCTTGCACCATTGGTAGAGGAACTACAGATGTTGTGGAACGAAGGGGTCAGGATATGGGATGCGGATCGACGAGAGAACTTCACGCTACGTGCAATGTTTTTTGCACCATCAACGATTTTCCCGCACTTGGAAACCTTTAGGGAATGAAAACAAAAGGAAGTAAAGCTTGTCCTCACTGCTTAGATGATACAGCAAGTGTGTGGCTCAGGAATTGCCGGAAGACTGTGTATATGCGCCATCGACGGTTTCTACGTGTGAATCATCCATATCACAAGATGACCAAGCAGTTCGATGGAACCAGGGAGAATGGATCGGCTCCACGCATACTTAGTGGAAAAGAAGTGCATGACATGTTTGTAGGCCTGCATGTTAAGTTTGAAAAATGTGAAATGAGTAGAAAGAGGAAGAAAACAAAAACCAGTGAAAACGGCATATGGAAGAAAAGGTCAATTTTGTGAGATATACCTTATTGGGAGGAACTATATGTTCGACACTGCTTGGATGTGATGCACGTGGAGGTTAACTTTTACAATAGTTTGGTTGGTTCATTACTTCATATGAAGGACAAAACGAAGGATGGACTAAACGCACGGCTCGACTTAGTCAATATGAACTTAAGAAGCAAGTTAGCACCAATAATTAGTAGTACGGATAGGACAGAACTCCCTCCAGCTTGCTTTACTCTATCCAAGGCCAAGCGAAAAGAATTTTGCCAGTGCTTGCATGGTGTAAAATACCCATCCAGTTACGTTGCCAACATGAAGAGGATAGTGTCCATGAGTGACTTGAAATTGTTTGGAATGAAGTCACATGACTGCCATGTTCTAATGACTCAGATGATTCCCGTTGCAATAAGGAGTATATTGCCTCCGGACGTCCGACGAACCATCACAAGGCTGAGCTTGTTCTTCAATGCAATCCATCAGAAGTCATCGATCTTGATACTTTTGATTCGCTATAGAATGAAGCAGTAAAAAATATATGTGATCTCGAGATGTATTTCCCCCATCCTTCTTCGATATTATGGTACATCTCATGGTTCACCTTGTTCGAGAAGTAAAGTTATGTGGCCCGGTGTTTCTACGTTACATGTATCTGTTCGAGAGGTACATAGGGATTCTAAAGTCATACGTACGCAACCAATATCACCATGAGGCTACCATTGTCGAAGGGTATGCAATAGAGGAGGTGATCGAATTCTGCATTGATTACATGTCGCAAGTTGACTCCATAGGTATGCCCGTATCCAATCATGAGGTAGGCTGCATGGTATGGGCACACTTGGCAGAAAACCAATCACACCCAACGGAGACATATACCGTAAAGCACACATCATTGTTCTAAATCACATGACGAAGGTGACCCCTTACATAGAAGAGCACAAGGATTTCATACGCCGCTAGGACCCAAACAAGACGGAGGCTTGGATAAAAAAGGAGCATAACCGTCGTTTCAATGATTGGTTCAAGGCACGATTCACCAGAACACAGTGTTCTGATATACTCTTATGGCTAGCAAAGGGACCAAGATACACGGTGGTGGCGTGGCAAGGATATGACATAAATGGGTACACATTTTACACGATATCTCAAGATAGGAAGAGCACAGTGCAGAACAGCAGCATTTATATAGATGCATATGAGGAGGAGCACAACCAAGGCCAAGTAACACAACGCAAGAGCTCGTTCTATGGTTTCATTGAGGAGATCTGGGAACTGGACTACGTAATTTTTAAAATAACCCTTTTTGGTGCAAATGGGTCCAATGTGGAGGGGTTAATAAATCTGATGAGTTTGGTTTAACTATCGTTGACCTCGCCCGAGTGGGATATAGAGATGACCCTTTTATCCTCGCAACCTAAGTTTTACAGGTCTTCTATGTCATAGATCCTGCTGATAAGAACAAAAATATTGTTCTTAGTGGGAAAAGAAGAATCGTTGGAGTCGAGAATATGGTGGACGAGGAGGATTAAAACCAATTGGATGAAATACCTCCATTACATGATGAAACCAACAAAAAATCAAGTGAAATGGCCAATGCAACCAACTATGTGCGGGCCGATCATCAAGAAGGGCTGATCGTTGAGGACTGGTTGTGCTGTTTTATTTGTATCTTATATTTGAGTTATGTAATCCCATTTTGTAATGTAATCCTATTATAGAATGTATAATGTAGTCCAATATAATCCTATTATATAGTCCTATTATAATCCTATTATATAGCCCTAATATAGTCCTATTATAATCATATTATCCTATTATATAGTCCTATTATAATCCTATATAGTCCTGTATAGTTCTATTATATAGCCCTAATATAGCTATCACTGGCGGTTATCTCATGAGCCGCCAGTGATAGTCTGACGACCACTGGCGGTTATATCTTGAGCCGCCAGTGATGGTCTACGTCCACTGGCGGTTATAACATGAACCGCCAGTGATAGTCTGACTACCACTGACGGTTATGGTATGAGCCGCTAGTATAGCTACCACTATACATACCCTAGTCGTGCAAAACCCCGAAATTTTCACAAGTCCCGTGCACACCCTCTCGTTGTCGAGCCCTCGTCGCCGAGCCCTAACCGCCCTCTCATCTGCGTCCGCCGAGTCTCACCGCCGCCCTCGTCGCCGAGCGGATGGCTTCCTCGACAACCAGAAGTGCGCGTTCAAGTCAACCCTCGACGTCTGCGTCCGCCGGCTGCGGCGCCACGCCTGTACTACCCCACCCTCAAGGTCAGCCCTTTTCTGTTTACGATACAAAAACTGAGGTCAGCCTGCAATTATTCTTCTAAACAGACAGTGGTACAAAAGCGAAGCAAAGGACACTGCTGCTAGCTAGTTAATTATTATTCCGCATCATGGTACGATTGCAATCATGCTGAGAGTAATGCCGACGAACTCTTCCCGTGCTTCCTAATCCTTTATCTCGAGGGTGATCACTGATCAGATTCGCCTGTATCTGGCAGGTTGATTGCTGCAATGGATTCCACTGGGTTCTACTCCCTTGCACTTGTTCATCACAGCTTCACAAGCGAGCATACTAGGGCAATGAGATTGGCAATACAGTATTGGGAAATTTTGCTGTGACCCTGGCTTTGCTTAACGAGTTTAGACCAAACCATGAATTTTAGAGCATGGCCAGGAGATCCCCCATTTTATTGTTCATTTGACTTTTAATGGATACGGAAGCTGCTAGGGAATAAATGTTTTACAGAATATAGTGTAAAGTATGAAGAAGTTTTAGAGAATGGAGAGAATCTTTTTAAAGAAGTTTTATAGAGAGTGTGATTATGAGGATTCTATTGGGGATGCTCTTACACTAGTACAACGCCAATTGTATGGTATATGTTTTCATTTCAAGGAGAATGAAACCTTTAGGATATGCTTGACAACATAATATTTTCATGGTATCAAGATAATACTATAATTTTTGATATTAACTTGGTACTATGGGGTGTTTGCATAAAAAACTTGTTCCAAAACCATGGTTTGATGAAAATTGTTGTAGTTTTAGAGTATTCGCAACTCTGCCCCTAACTGATATTTTTCGCTAAGCCTGTTGCCTCCTTCCCTACTTTCCTTGCCTACTTTCATCGAAGTTGGCATCCTCAAAACCATGCACCTAAACATATTATAGTTTAATGAAGACGGGAGCTTAATGGAGTTTGCTAAAATCATAATTTTTATATGCACACATTTGAAAACTTTATGGCTGGGTTTGGTACGAGGTTAGATTAACTAGATTAGCTAATCTTAAATTAATTAGATTAGCGAAAATGTTGGACAACTTTAAAGACTTATGATGCAATTTACTCTTTGACAATTATTTAAAATGCATGTCTTATTATTCTTTTGTACATAGTATATTCTTCTGTGCCACTTTGTTATGTTTAGAGAGCACTTTGTCCCGCGCGGTGTGGATTAGGGTTTAGGCTTAACCAAGATAGATCATGGTAGATGCATATGGTTGTTTATTTTGGTGTTCTCTTGTATGTAGAATGCACCCTGAGGCCACCCCTCAAGCAGGGGTAGCGCCCGAGGTCACACCTCAAGCGGGGACCACGCCCGAGGCCACCTCAGCTGTGAAGAGAAGGGTTAGCAGAGGGCCAAGCAAGCTGAAGACCGATGTCGTTCATACCATCATAGAGGTCAGGAGAGGAGGTGTACCGGTCCTTCCCACGAAAGCTACATCAGCGTATCGAACAATGTGCGGGGTGGTGGCTAGGGCACGAGTCCCATGCACCACCAACACCTGGAAGGACCTCACCGCTCAAGAAAGGGACCAACTATGGGAGGAGCTCAAACGGTCGTTTCAATTCCCTGAAGACTCTCTTCCTGAGGTGCAGAAGAACACACTGAAGCGCATGGGGATCACCTGGAAGAACTGGAAGGTGGATCTTGTCAAGGATTTCGTCAACGAGGAAAAGACCTCGTTTCAGAAGTACCCTTTCATTACGAATGAGGTGTGGGAGGAGTTCAAGATGATAAAGACAATTGAGGAGTTCAAGGAGTCCTCCATCAAACACAAGGCCATTCAGGCCAAGAACACCCACCCGCACAGACTCGGCACTGCTGGATATGTGCAAAAGAACGCGAGTGGGAGCTGGTCGACTACGCCAGTGAGCAATCTGAAGCCACCACAAGGGTCACCAACACGCGTGCTGACCACTGGATCAGGGCTAGGATCAAAGTCTCACCGATGGGGCCAGTTTTCTCCACGCTCGAGACTGCTGAGGTGGTTCAAAAGCTGGTAAGTACACAATGACCCTTACAATGTTTACTTTCGTAACACCCCAATTACAATTTCTTCACCTATTGCAGATTGAGTATGACATGCAAGCATCTCAAGGCTCCTTTGTCGAAAACAGGGAGCGAGACATCCTAACTGAGGTCCTAGGAAACAAGGAGCACCCAGGCCGTACGCGGGGCATCGGGGTGTACGTTCCATGGAAGGAGGGATTCCCCAATGACTATCTCGACTACAAGAAAAAGAAATGTGTACATAACTTAGAGAATGAAATTCAAAATAGGGTACGCGCAGAAGCTGAGAAGATACGAGCAGAATGGGAGCCTCGGGTACAACAGTTGGAGGAACTCGTAAGGAACAGACCCGACGCTAACCCTAATACACAAGCTCTCGGTTGCACCCTCCATTTAAAAGCAGCTGCGCTTCCGCACCTTTGCCTGATAAGGCTGGTCCAACAAAATACCCGGTGGACGACATCAAGGAGATTACCCATTGCTTGCTCCAAGTTTCGTATAGCGCCGGTGTTTCACTCGAGGTGGTCCGCAGTGTGGTGTACCCCTGCATTTCGGGGATGAAGGTTCATGGTGCGGACTTGGCGGCGAGCTATGCGAAGGTCCAGGTAGACACTGTTATGGACAACACCACAGCGAAGATCCCACTTGTGAATCCCCCCAATGATGAAATCATAATAGTTGGGGATGTTGTCCATAGTTTTGTCCAGTGGCCCAAGAAGGATCTTACTCTTCTACCAAATATTGAAGAAATCGAGACCGGCGGCGTTGGATCCATAGATCCGATCTGTAACGATGAAGAGGAGAGAATGAAGAAAAGCATGCCTGCGGCGGCCCCTCAATCTTTGAAGACAAGTTCACAGAGTAATAAGCGTGCTACGTCCTCACCACCAGTGCGCTATTGCTCCCAGAGAAGGGAAAATGAATCATTCATCAATCTCCTGTGCCTAAGAGCAAGATTCATTGGGCGCAGAAAGGGGAAAATTTCAGATGGGAGAACCACTGCATACCCTTGCCGCATTAAAAGACATGGGTATAGCCTGCCAGAACCTACATGATTATTACCTCAGGAACTCATACCTTCCCGTGAAGGAACGATCATCCAGTATCGTGGGTAAGGTGAAGGGCAAGTATTTCTTGGATGATAAAAATAGTTATCTTACCATAACTTTCGAGGACCTGTGGTATATGTATCAATTGCATGAGTTGGGCGCCTCTCTCATCCGCTGTTTTGCAGCGTAAGTGTATACAATTCTTGCACAATATCAGTGTATATTTCTTATCCTCATATACACTGATCACATATATCTTACTTTTCAGCCAAATGTACCTAGTTGCCAAACGAGGTCAAGTCCAGGCCGATTTTCTTGACCCTGGCATTGTCACCCAGGACAACATAAAGGCGGATAGAAATAATACCGGGCAATACCTGAAGAGGGCCTTGACTAACGGATAGGACAAAGCATACTTCTTGTTGCCTTTCAACAAAAATTTCCATTGGATCTTACTGCTCATAGAACCTAGCGAGAACAAGGTTGTCTACCTTGACTCGTTGAGGATGAGCCCCACACACGAGTGGGAAGATTTAAAAGGCCTACTTAGTGCGGTGTTCAAGAGTTATGTCAAGGGTGGGGGCAAGCACAATGCTGTGATGGGCATGGAACTTAGGTATATAGAGAAATTTCCAGTAAGTGTCTATTCACACATTTCCTCATAATAAAATGAAAAAACTTTTAGTACCTGCCCACTGATTATTGTGCCTTGTCATTTTTATACTTTCTTATGTAGTCCCACCAGCAGCCCGGAGGCCATGCTTGCGGCTTCTACGTTGCACGACATATGCAAATCACTCTAGGATTACGACTAAATGAAGATATGAACATTGGAGATATAAACATCGATTTAAATTCTCTTGCAGACATTAGAGATAGTTTGGCTATGTTTATTAATACCAAAGTTATTGATCCAAATGGTCGTCTAAACAGTGGACGCCTGTAGTTAACTATAACAGACATATCGTATGAAGTGATGCATGTCTTGTAATAATTTTGTTATCTTAATATATGATATGTTCCTTTGAATTTGAAGTTGTTCTTATTTAGATGAAATCTGGATGTATATAGATGAGATCTGGATGTTTATTGATGAGTCTGTTTATGGATGAATATGGATGAAATCTGGATGTATATGGATGAAATCTGTTTATTTGAATTCTGGATATATATGGATGTATTATGGATGAATCTGGATGGAATCTGTTTATTTGATGTATATGTATATGGATAAACTAGCCACCATTAGAACAAGCTGTTTGAATGTATATGTATATGGATAAACTAGCCACCATTAGAACAAGCTGTTTTAATGTATATGTATATGGATGGAAAACCAAAACCTGGATGTATATGCATATGGATGAAATCTGTTTATTTAAATTCTGGATGTATATGTATATGGATATATATGTATATGGATGTATATGGATTAATTCCGGATGTGTATAGATGAAATATGGGGTGAGCTAATTATTTTTTTGACCCTGGAAAAGATATCACTGGCGGTTCATACAACAACCGCCAATGACATGTACTGTCACGGGTGGTTCCAGATTAAAACCGTCGGTGAAGGTCTATATATCACCGGCGGTTTTGGTTAAAACCACCAGTGAAAATCTGTTGTTACCGTCGGTTGTCGTTAGAACCGCCGGTGATATTATTAATATCACGGGCGGTTCTATTACGAACTGCCAGTGATAATGCATATCACTGGTGGTTTCACACCCGCCAGTGAAAATCCCCGATTATCACTGTCAAAATCCCTGATTATCACTGTCACATAATCACTGTCGGTTAAAAAACCGCCAGTGATGTGAGTTTAGAACCGCCAGTGATGACGTATTCTGCATTAGTGTTCGTTCCCATCATGGTGATGGGGGGAGAGAGAAAAAGAGATCTATTTTAAGGAGGTGTTTGGCAGAGTTTTAACTCTCAACTCCGTCCTAGATCTGGGCAGAGCAGTGCCAAACGCCCCAACTCCACGTAACTCTGGAGCAAGCAACTCCATGGAGTAGTCTTCCTCGCAGTTCATTTTTGTGGAGCAGTTTGGAGGGTGCTCCACGGACCACATTTATCAGAATAGACATGGAGTTGGAGGTAATTACCCACCATTGCCACTAGGCTAATACCCCCATCCCGAGCCTGCCTCCTCTCCTCTCTATCGAAAACCTAGTGCCTCCACCTCCCAAGCGTCGCCGCTCTCTTCTCTCCCATTCCCGAAGCCTCGAGCCCCTTCACCTCTTCTCCTCTCCATCACCGGCTCCTCCTTCGACCTCACCACGTCTCCCTCATCGGCGTCACCTCCCGGATCCGTCCATCGCCCTCGTTTGTTCCGCGTCCGGCCTCCTCCATGGCTCCCTCGTCCCTCGTCGGCACCGCTTCCACGCCGCCCCATCCCTGTCTTGACGTGCCTCGTCCTCGCCACCTCTATCCCTGGCACCTTAACCCCACCCGTGCCAGCTTCGTCCCCATCTCCGGCCTATCCCAACCCGTCTTCAAGATCTCTGGCGACTGCAGCAGGTACCAGGGATCCCCTCTGTTCATCTCCAGATTAAGCAGATGAAATTAAGGTTTTGATTTAACCTTTGTTAAATTCATGCCCATGTTCTGAATATTTCTGAATCTGAAAATGGTTATTCCTGTTTTAACATTCTCACTTAGTTTGTTTGTTTTCTAATTCAAACGTTGTTTAGTGTGTCTGAGATGCCATGCCAACTTCCAAAGAGACTTGTAGATTGAGAATTTGACATATTTTTTGTGTTTGTAGCGCAGCGTCATTAATCTGTGATGATTGTTGCTGTCTATTAACTTAATTGTTGCTTACAGTTAAAACTCTGGCTATGTTGCATTCCGGCAGAGTTTGCGGTTCTTGCAATTTTAACTGAATTTACATGCAACAGAGGTTGAATTTTGCTTTCTAGTTGAAACAAAAGAAATTCTGAAGAGGTTGAATTTTGCTTTCTAGTTGAAACAAAAGAAATTCTGAAGAGGTTGAATTCAGTAGTCTGCTTAATTATGGTAAACTTCCACGTATAGGTTCATTAAAACCAAATAAATTCCTCTTCAACTTGTGAAAAGTTTAAATTCCTTTTTATTGCTTTCAGTTAATGAGGGCATTCTAGTAGAAGGACACCTTAACTTTAGCTTTAATGAATAAGCCCATTGATTCGAACTTAAGCTCATAAGCCCCTTACACCTTGGTTCTTATTCGACGTAAAAGCTGAAGCTATTTATAAAGTTATGAATTAGCTCATATATTTATCATATTTTTCCTAGTATATGTTTTCCTTGCAAATTATTTGAACTAGAGATCCTATACTGACGCGAATGCTCCTGCTCTACAGCGGCCGGGTGCTCCTCTGTCTAAAACCTATCTCCCTTTTCGTGGTTGTGGCATGTGCCCCATTTTATAGGCGGCCTCTGGCCACTGTAGACCTTGGTTCGTTGTGATGCACTGGGTTGTTCTTCGGTCCATAGTTGTGTTCTCCTGCTTTGCCGAGCTGTGGCGTGGTGGACGTACGAGGCCCGCCGGGTATTCGGACTTATTTCCTCATCTCGCCAGGATCGATGTTCGGACCGCAACCCGGCAATACGTGTCTTTTCTCTATGGGGGCGGATGGTAAGCTGACCGTTGACACGACCAGCCACCAACCCGCCAGCGGTTTGTGTCAGGCGTGCATTGGTACTACGGTCGCATTTAACTCGCGGTGACGCGTGGGACCCGGCGTGCTGCTGTGGGCGCGGCGATCGCTTTGGTTCGAGCCCCGGCTTTGAGGCTTGGGAGGTGAGTGACCCGAGCTTCGGAGCGGGAAAGCTCGGGCGTGGGCTTGCTAAGCTCGGGCGCGAGCTTATAAAGCTCGCGGGCACTTTCTGCTGGGCCAGGAGAAAGTTGATGGGCCATGTCTCTATGGACCATATACTTTCCCCACAATAACCATTCTAGATTTTCCTCTAACTATTTCTAAATGGTTTCTTACTATAAATGCTGTTGACCTATGTGGACTTCTGCTTTCTCTTATTGCTCCTAACTTTGGTAGTTCTTCTATATGCATTTTAAATTCTTCTATATCTTTCGGTGTAGCTTCTATTGGACTTATTTTAATTATATACTCTGGATTAATTATATTAATTTTGCATATTATAGAATTTCTATCCCAATGTTTCATAGGTATTTCTCCAATTATTTGGATCTCTTCTAGTCTTTGGGCAATCTTTTCTACATCTTTTTTAGATTTTATATCTCTATACTAATTTGGTGATAATGACTGTAAGCCAATACATTCTATGTAAGATTTTGCTATATAATAGTCTTCAATACTTGTGCCTAACTCTTCCTCTATATTTATTTCAGAGATTTGGGTATCATTATTATCAATATTAAACAATTTTTGAGGTGTTCCACCATGCTTCCGAACCTCTGAGATGTGTGGCAAATTATCTTGGTGTGGTATAAATGTAATACCTTGTTCATGTATAATAGTTGTGTCCTGTTCTGAGATGTGTGTGTGTGTGTATGTATATATATATATATATATATATATATATATATATATATATATATATATATATATATATATAGGATGGATGGCTAGTGTATTCTCCAGAGTACGGATTCCTCCATACTCTCGACGGGTTTATGAAATTCAAGATATTTAACGACTGATCCGAACCATTGATCTTGTTCATCTCATTGAAATGTAACTACCGACCAAGATTCGTATTTTTTTGAATTTGTTTACTATTTTTTCATATTTTCTAAAATCAGTTTTTTTGATGATCCACGACTAATTAGAAGGCTGATTTTCTAAAATCCGTACTCTGGAGAGTACACTAGCCATCCTATATATATATATAGAGAGAGGTAGGTGGTACAACTTGGACGTTCAGAGCGATTGATTTGGTGCACCGAACCTAAGTCACTTTGCCACTGTATGTGCATAGAATACAAGCAAAGATGCGACTCAGCTGATCATGGCCTGTTTTCTTTTACATCATCTCAAGTTACTACTTGGGATGTGGTATGGTTGTGTGGGAGCAAGAGGGACGCTGAGCTGGGTTGGGCCGACGTAGGTACACGCAACAGCAATCATCGAACAGGTATAGGAACATCCTATAGAGAATGAACAGTGTGGAACACGTGCCTGGCAGGGAATGCAAGTTCTGCAAGCACACGCGTCGGCCAGGGAGCTCCATCCACGCTCATATAGGTATTAATGGATGTCCAAATGAGAGGACAATAGACTGACATAGTGCAAAGGGTTTCAAGTAACAGATTACAACAAAAATGGTTGTTTTATTTTCTATAATCCGAAGTAGCAGGTAACTGTTGCCACCCAAAACACTGCCGCAATTAGATTTTTATCAGTACCGAAGATGAATAAAAAGGAAACAAAAGAATTTGAAGTTTAAAGTTTTAATACAAAATTACCTGGAAAATGAAAAATGGTGCGATTGTGAGGAACAGAGAAAAGTTCCATAAAAATGGAAACTATAAGGTCATGGTCAGAAGAATAGTTACATGGTATTATGGTAGCACTCTTGGAGATGAAACTCATGTACGCAATCTAAATAGTTACAAGATATTCGTAGATGAAGTTTTAAAACTTTGATTTACACATACTTCTAGAATTCCCGTGAATTACCAGCAGCTTGTGTTCATATGCTAGTCCAGTGGATGATTCTTCTTTTTTTTTTTGAACTATTGGATTATGATTCTCAACTAGAGATTGTGTTCATTCATATGCTACCTTATAAGGGTGAAAGATATCATTTACCATAGTGGCATAGAGGTATGGAACCAAATACTCCTAAGAAGAAGTTCAATAGAATATACTCACCTGTGCGTAATATTATTAAGCGATCATTTAGAGTTTTGAAGATGAGTGGCAAATCCTGTACAATATGCCAAGTTATCCGATGCACAAACAAAAAGTGATTGTTGCTGTAACTATGGTGTTAATACGTGATCATGGGAGTGGAGACTGGGACTTTGCAAAATTCGATTAAGATCCAAACTATATGCCTACCATCCTAGAAAGATATAACAAATACGCAGTTCCTCAACAAGCGTCTGATGGGTCGACTACTCAACCAAGTATTGTTACTATTGATGCATTTCGAGATGAGATGGCAACCCCTATTGCTCTTGTGTGGAACTAGTATGTTTGTAATACAACTAGTATGTTATAAACCAGGAGTATCCATGCATGTGATCAGCTTGTTCTAGTATGTGCATCCGTGCAGCGCAGTGTTTAGCGTGGTGTAGTATGTGTCCATCAGTGCGACTGCCAAAAGAAAGAAAAAAAAGGTTTAAACCAGGAGTATGTATCAAACACATGAACCATTAGGTTCTAGGCCAACCACCCCCTTCACAAGAACCACGAGCAAGTATTTTTTTTTATAGAGCAACCAGGAATGTCTCGAACACAAGGACCATCACGTCACAGGTCAAGAACCTCGTCGAAACAAACCTGCAAAAGCACCAAGGGTAGTATTGACCATTCACCTAAAATCTTTCTTATTCTTGGATCTAGAGCCAACCTGCTAGCCAAACATCCACTGACAGCTCCAACTCCACAGTGGAGTTGTGGAACAGAGCTAAAAAAAATTAGAATCGGAGCCACTGGAGAGACAAGGCAATGGAGAGATGGTATTATGTACTCTTTCTTATTGACATGGCAGGAATAGAAACTATGAGAAGATATTTGGATTGGCACTGCTCTCAAGCACTGGCCCATCGATCAACAGAGCGTGGAGCATAGAATGCTCTTTGTGTTGACAGTGAAGCTGAAAAGGCCGGCTGTGTCAAAGTCAGCGATACCGTTGTTACTGTAGAAACACGTCGCATTGACTACTCCACCGTCTTGCAAGTTGCAACACGCCATTGTCGCGTGGACATTGTGCTTTCCGTTTGCTTGTTCAGCCGATAAGCAAATTAATGACCAATGGAATAAACACGAAATTCATGGGTCGTTATCAGTACCATTCTTTTCGGCTTAAATTTTTAGCTAAACACATTGTTCTTTCAAACTGCTTCTCAAATCTAAGTTGAATCGATTTTCCTACTTTAAACCATGTGTCGAAAAGTCAAAACCGAACCAAACAGGGCAGAGTTCATTAAAGTTTCTGCGTATGTACGGTGCTATGCAATCTACGCATCCTTGATACTCCCAGCTGCATTGAGGGCTTCAAAAATCGATTTCGTCAAAAAAATCGCTTAGGTCCGATTTTCGATTTTCTGCGATTTCCTGCGGCAAACCGTGAAAATCGGTTGAAATTTAAGTTTTGAATTTTAAATCAATCGGAGGTTTAAAAAATCGAAAATCGCTTGTTTTTTTTGAAAATTGATCGATTTTATCGATAAATCGACCGATTTCTTCGATAATTCGGTCTAGGATAAATCGACCAATTTCTTCGATAAATCAAGCGGGAATGTCGAAAAATAGTGGAAAAAAAACCTCACGCAATGCACAGCCTGGGATTCAAACCCAAGCCCTCCTGAGAGGTGGCCAAGGTTCCCACCAATGCACCACGCTTGTTTCGTTGTCTGTAAGATGTAGCATATATCTATTGAAGTGTTGAAAGCTGTCTAGATTTTAAATTTTAGCGATTTTGATCTCGAGATTTCGATCCCGCTCCAACCTGATTTCAAGATTTTCCGTGGGAAATCATCTATTTTTCGCTTTTGAAACTTAGGCTAATGGACCAACTTGGGCCGAGTATCAACAATATTTTTCGTAATTTTTCACGAATTAAATTCAAATTTTCAAGCGAATCCGACGTTGTTTTCGATTCTTTTTTTCACCATTGTGTTTATACACGGCTCTACAATTTTTACGAATCTTTTGGGATTTTTTTTCAAAATTTTAAATTCAAATCATATTTTGAATTTAATTTGCGATTTGCCAAAATCGCACCACCGCGATTTCGCGATAAATCACGATTTGCCGTCAATTTTTGAAACTCTGGCTGCATTGCAGCTAACGGGAGCAGAGTGGAGTACGTGCTGGCTACACCAACCTGCTTAACCCCCGTAGTCCCGTACATCGTCATTAAGGGAAATACCATTCAATTTTGCCACTGCTTAAAGTCATTTTCGCGTTTCACTCCCAACACGGTGCAGACGTCCATTACGTTCGGCTTCAATCAACGCGAGGGCCCAGAGCAAGGTTCTGTAGCGTTGGCAGGCAGGCTCTTCCCAATTCAACCAAGTCCCCGTGATCACTGTCCCCATCAACGCCAGTGTAGATCCAGGATTTCAGAACTAGGGATACACAATTATATAAATTTTTTAATGCTATATAGAAGCATCACACCATTATAAAAAATAGCGCATAAATATAAAGGTTTGTAACGTAGTTAAATTGCTAAATAATTGGTCTATATAAATTCTTACATTAAAAAATAAAACATAGCATGCAATAAAATGAGCATAGAATGATGGAAATAGTACCTTATAATATTATTTTACGGGTGTTCATCCTTTGGAAATGCTCTATTTTAACATCATCGATGACCTTCGAGAAGATATCCCGCTTAATACATATGATCAAACAGTCGTTCAAGAATTGATTGCCTATACTATTTCTTAACTTGTTCTTCACAAAATTCATGACAGAAAATACCCTTTCAACACTTATTGTTGCCACCAGTAAGAGCACAACCAATTTAAGAAGCAAATAAACCAACATATATATGTCATGCTTGTTTGTTGAACAAGCTTAATTAATAGGTCCACAATATCCTTAAGATCTTTGAACCTATCATCACTCTGTAAATCATCAATGAAGTTATCTATTTGAAAAGGAAGGCTCATCAAATCTATATCTGAAAACTCATTTGGATAAAACTTTGCAAGTTTAAGTATTTTCTCCTTGTCAAAAACTTCAAAAGAGTTGAGAGGATTTAAAGTGGACATGCAAACAAGAAGCTCCCGAGTCCCGCCTGCACCGGCGCACTGCTGCACGGAGCCCGCCTGGTGCTTGCCGAGTGCTGACCGCCTGTCGGCCTATGTGCACGCCGGCCGCAAGCAGTCGCCGCCCGCCGTTGAGCAGCCCTTAGCCGCCAGCCGTTTTGGGATTTTGAATTTTTGGTTGATGTAACCCTAGCTTCACAAACACCGCACCAGTGCACCTTACTACCTGAGCAAGCTGCTTGTTGATTTTTTGAATGAGCCTCTGTTTTGGACCGCAAGTCAGCTTATTTGGACCATATACTACATAGGGGGTTCTTCTGTTTCTAAAATTTCTGGGGGTGCACGGGCATACCCGGCACCCCCTGATCCGCCCATGATCAAAGCTAGGGGTCTATTTGATTCTTACAATTTTTTCAATATATATTTTGTTCACCGGGTCGACCCGTTTGGCACAGAAGCGAAACAGGATGGGATGACATGGTTCGGCCAGCCGTGTCATGCTTGGGCTAGCACCCAAGCCAAGCACCACCCATCGGTCGTTCAGACCTGCTATAAAAAATCAGGAACATTTACAAATTTGAAAATATTCAACTTATCTGTCATTTTTGTTATGACATTTTCTTCAATTTTTAATATGTTTTAAATTCTATACTTTTTCATTTTCCTTCATAATTTTTTGGCCAAACAGAACAAGAACGGAGCCAACGGGCCTAACAATGGGCAACCTTAGCCGTGCCTAGGCCAATGGCTAGGCTCGTCGGCTGTTCAACCTGACGCGTATAAGACCATCTTCAATGGAGTCCTGTCTCTATTTTTGTGTTCGTCACGAAGGAAATCTCGATCTCTTCAACACTCCAACAGATTCTCTACACTGTTCTTTTTTTTGAAAGGATTCTCTTTTCTATTCCCTTAAGAAGGAATTCTCTCTTTTTTTTATATATCATTCTCTTTGAAGGGATGTTGTTAGAGACGGTGAAAAATGAAGAAAAAGAAAAGGGCAAATAAAACGAAATGAAGGAAAAATAGTCGGAGATGTCAATAGCCAAGCCTTTAAAGGCCATGCCGAACCCGGGCTCGGACTGGGATATTGAAGATACTAATTCTTCTTAACAGTACGTCATCTATCTGGCCTTTAAGCACGGAGACCGATCAAAAGAATAGAAAATGTATCCTTATGTGTGGTTGTTTTCAGCTTATCTTATTTGCTTATCTCATTTACTTATTTGCTTTCCGATATGGTCTCGAGAGTCGGATCTGTTTCGTTCAACTTGTGTTAGAGAGCTTTTAGACACGTCTTCGAGATAGAAAAAAAAGAAATCCAAAAATTAAAAAAATCTTGATAAGTCAAATAAGCAAACAAGATAAACACTTATATGCTTATCTCGTTTGTTTATTGGACTTATCAGGATTTTTTATTTTATTCTTTTTTTTTATCTCAAAGGCGTGTCTAAAAACTCTTTAATATAAGTCGGACGAAGTGGATCCGACTCTCAAGGGCATATCGGAAAGCAAATAAGCAAACGAGATAAGCTGAAAAGAACCGCACCTTAATCTTGTAAGTTTTTATCTTGATTGTGCTCCATGAGTGATTCCCAAATAAGCTCTTCTTTCACTTTAATCCTTAGAATATATTTTCATGTAATCGAACTTGTGGTAAAGTGATTTGTCATCAAAAATATGTTGTCATCAATTACAAAAACATGTACGCATAGATATGTCGCCCAGGGAAAAGGCGACATGGCAAGGAGAGGTCACCGGCGGAGGTTGTCAGGACTCAAGGAAACCGGGAGCAAGTAGCGCGATGGAGGAAGCTGCCGGAGCTTGAGGAGGTCGGTGAAGAAGCCACTGGGCCGGAGGGAGTCGTGAACGGGGCTCGTTGGCTCGTGGGGAGGGTTGCTAGAGCTCAGGCATAGGTGGCCGGAGAAGGAAGGAGAACAGGCTGGGACGAGCATTCGCCAAATCGTCATCCCTAGAGCACATGCATGGATCGATCTTCTGCGCTGCCAGTAGGATAGCCAACGGAGATTTATCAAGCATATGGTGAAAAAGCATATCTTATTACATTTGCTGTTTGGATTAATACGGGGCATCGGTTTTAGATCAAACACGACTAATTCGTTGATGAGACTGTGTTATTTATTATGGTTTGCAAGAGAGATTTTTTTAAACAAACCAAATAACCTTCGTTACTCAATAATAAAGTTACAAGACAAATTAAAACAGAAACAAATGAGCCTCAGCAGTAAGAACCACTAACTCCAATAAAAAAACAATGCAAAGAGTATGGTTTTACAATCTGCTACCTTCAAAAAAGCTTATATGCGGTACGCAAAAGCTTGTCCTCTCCTCTTGTAAAGAGCGTTACGAGGAATTTTAACACTGATATCGGAGGTAAGCTTCTTGAAAGATAGAAAAATGTGGTCTTCTCAAAAGGCAGGAAAATATAACCACTCGACGTGCGCTTCTCTACCAATCTGTTGACGAATCGTAAGATAAAATCTAAAATCCATGCATCTGTTCTTAACACATCCAATTCATATAATTATGAGAAAACATAAAAAGAGGCTCTATTTGCCCTTCTTATCGGGATCGGGCTCCTGTTTAAGTTGATGGTGATCATCCGATAAAAAGATTTGATCCGTGCCGCCGTAACATGCCACTGCCAGATCCAACACCGAGGATCCAACCTCGCATAGCCACTTCACCAGAGACACCACCGTGCAGAGCCGCCCAAGAAAGCCAATGCCACTGCCTGATCGAGCAGCTCCCCACCGATAAGAGAAGATTTTTATTTCAAACCTTAAACCACTATTATTACTAACTCCACCCATCGTAAATCTGGCGTTGCCTCCCCGCCGACCGCCTAGAGGCTGCCAACGAAGAGAACAGCTGGCGGATCTACCACAACACCTAGATCACTTCCTCTTCTCTTTTTCTGCAGCGGCGCCTTGAAAAACTTAAACTCCAAAGAGAGCGTTTGCACGATAGATTAAGCAAGACCAAGTAGAGGGTGTAATATAATCACCCAAATCTTTTGGACCTAATAAATACAATGCATTATAGTTTATATTTGAATGCTGGCGAGAGGTCATTGAATATTCCAGTTATCCTCTTTAATGGAGTGAACATTCAAGTTATCCTCCTTGTATAATGAGCGACGGTTTAAAAGTGAAGCATAGTAAAATGTACCTTTTCTATTTGGCTCGATGTCAATGGTACAATAAGATTGCATTTTTCATGTTTCTCATCATAATCAATGTGATATGTAGAGCATTGATTTATTTTTGATCAAACGACATGCGTTACATTGTTAGATTATAATATATTCCAATTCACAGTCTTAATAAAATCAAACGCGGTTCAAACCAACCGGCTAATGAAAGACGTGTATCAGAAACTTATTTTTCTCATTGTATTGAACATTGATTTATTTGATCCATACGAGAATTTATTGAATCATAGTAGAGTGATTGTCTTTTATTTTGCATACACATCTAAGGCTGTCTTCATTGCCCTCGGCAAATTTGACTCAGAGCTAGCTTAGTAAATTTGTCGGCTCGGCAAATCTCCCTCCTCTTCAGCAAACTCAGCATCTTCTCTCTCATATAATCTATTCATTTTCCCTACTGCCATCAACTATAATAAACTTTTACCGTGTTTTATTCGACATGCCCGAATTGTGCTTCTTTAAAATTGTTGTCATAGTATTTATATAAATCACAATTTTCATCTCTAAATCGCAGATTCTAAATTTCCCCTATTTTTAAAATTTTTCTTTTATTTCCTTCCCTTTCATTTTTTCTTTCATTGGGCCTTTAGCTCTTGGCTTTCGGCTGGGTTGTGGGCTTTCCTGTTGTGGCCTTCGAGCCATTGTAGAGGAGGCTTAAAACACATCGATGTGTGGGGTTCGAGCACAAAATGAGAGACTAATTCTCATTCCTTCCTATGCCTTTCTCTGCTTTTCCTGTTTTCTCATCAGATCCCCAAATCCTCCCTCACATTCATGCGTTGCGACCCCTAGGTGGTAACAAAGGGCGGCCGGGAAGTGGAAGGAGAAGGGCGATGGCGGCGTGTGTGAGCTGTGTGGCAAGGCGGCGTGGTTGTACTGTGGCACCGACAAGGCCATGCTTTGTTGGGGTTGCAATGCGCAGGTGCCCGTCCACCCCGGCCTCCTCGTCGCTGCCTCGGGCAAGGTGCAACTCCACTCGTCCTCCCACTCCCCTTCTCCGCCTCCACCTAGCCTGCTTCTGTCAGGCCATTACACACGTGAATGGACCACGTTTGGGAGGAGCTACCTATCTACAGTAGGCTAATGGGCTAATGTGGTGAGGCTCTCTCCTCTCGCTATCCCGCTCGCCAGGGATGATGAGGCTGCTGGTGCCCGTCCCGACTCGCTATCTTGCTACCTTTTGCCATTTTATTTTTAGCAAGCGCAAGCTGGGTAACACCCTGTTAGCCTAATTAAAAAAACCTCCTATATCCTAAAAAAAAAATCCCGTAAGAAAATCCCTAAATTTTCTCTCCCCTCCTCTAGAGGTGGCCAAATGGGCCGGATCAAGTGAGACGGACCGGACCGCCCTGTAGTATTGTTCAATGAACGTAATCTGGGTCGAGACCTCGGCCCTTTGGGCTAGCCCAGTTCGGTCCGTATAGTGGTGACCCAGTCCGATACTGTAGCCCACATATTTAATTAAATATATAAATTTTTATGTTTATTTTCTTATGATATATAATTTATTTCTTTATTTTAGCACACATATTTATTAAATATAATTTTTTTTATATATTGTTTTGGCTAAAATGGATTGATCGGCTTGTAACCGGACAGCCCTGATTGACTCATTAGTTAAACCATGCTCAGATCGACACCTCCGCCCCATTAGCCCTTGCACATATACAAACGGGTTCGAACCAGGCCAGCCCTTCCATCCGCTCCGTTGTCCCTAGCATTCTCCTCCATCTATCTATAAATACCAACACCCACCCATCCCTTCCCTTCCTCTACAACTACGAGCCACCTGCCTCCCCCGTCTCGCCTCCACCTTCCCATTATTGCCTGGCTTCTTCCTGTGTACACGACCCCGCTCCGCCTACCATTTTAATCCCGCCTTCCTTAGCCTCTAATCCCCTCGCTTAATTTCGCTAAGCGCACCCGGGGAGGCAAATCCTAGCCCAGCCCCCACGCCCGCGCCTGCTGCGCCCTCCGACCATGGGCAAGTACATGCGCAAGGGCAAGGTCGCCGACGAGGTGGCCGTCATGGAGGTCGCCGCCGCCCCGCTCGGCGTCCGCACCCGCGCGCGCGCGCTCGCGCTGCAGAGGCTGCCGCAGGGGGAGGGGGGCGGGGCCGGCGGGGAGTACCTCGAGCTGAGGAGCCGGAGGCTGGAGAAGTTGCCGCCGCGGGCGGTGAGGAGGAAGGCGGCCGCTGTGGCCGCGGCCGAGGCCGTGGCCGCTGCGACGGCGGAGCAGGCGGATGCCGAGGTGTCCTTGGGGGAGAACGTGCTGGAGTCGGAGGCCATGGAGAGGTGAGGCTTCCTTTTTCTTCTTCTGATGATGATGATTATCATGGTTTTCTTGGGGTTCTTGGCTGGGTTTTAGGGGATTATTGCACGATTAGGGTTTAGGGTTTTGCGTTGTAACGGTGTTTGGTATGTTTCTGCGCGGTTTGTATCGGAAAGGTGGGGATTTTTTAGTGCTGTTTCGCTCTTCTGCTCGAATTCTTTTGGTGTATCTATCGGCTTGTTTGATTTGCGCAGCGTGCGGCTTCGAATTGGGGGGTGGATGCTATTTTCCCCAGTATCTTTTAACAACTTTGGTACTATGTTGGGGATTTTTTTTTTTTTGCTGTTCTAGGTCTTTTGCTGATTGAGCCATGCAATTAGTGTTTTCTTGCTGCTTAAATTTCGGTGTCTTTTCCCAATTTTTTTCCTAGTTTCGGAGCCGCTTTTGCCAATTTCTTGGCCGCTTACCTGCTGGCAACCAATTTTTTTAGTTTCTTGGAAAAAGCAATAAGTAGAGTTTTAATCCAAGAACAGCTTCTCACCAGCCTATTTAGAAGAAATTAGTGTCAAGCAGTGGCCAAATGCTCGCAAGAATCACTTCTTGATGTCCAATTTTGCCGCATACAAGCACCCAATTTTTGCTTGCTTTTTTAGATGAATTTGTTTGCTTGTTTTGATTTGCTGAAGAACATTTTTTAGCTCTTGTACCGAGAGCCTAATTGAAACACTATTAGTGTACTTGGCTTCCTCTCAGTGGGGTTTCATCCAGTGGCCATGGCCTCCTCCTTTTACTTAGTGGAAGGGAAAAGCAGCCTCCTTTCCATCTTGCTCTTTTCCCCCTTCGCCATGGACTACCCCTTGTTTCCCAACCCCACCACCCTCCTTTTTTGGCACAGGGGGGAGGGGCTTGGTAGCAATGGTGATGGTAGGGGCCCCTCAAATCTTTTACCAATCAAAAGGCTTCACCTTTTGCAAGAAATTTCTCTCATCTATCCCCCCAAAAGCACCCACCTCTCTCACCCTCCTCATTTCTTGCTGGGTTCTCTCCCTCAGACCTTCACTACCAGTAGCCTGTCACTTCTTTGGGTTCTGGAAGGTGAGAAAATGGCATGTCTTGGTAAAACCTCTTCCTCTGCCATGGCCCCAAATTGTCACCACCATTAAATGTTGAAGTGAAAGGGGGGTCCTCACCCCCCAGTACTAGAGAGGGTGTGATCTTTAGTTCAAGCTAGGGAATGGATGAGCAGATTGGGATTAAGCACGGCTGTAGCTTCTGCAGTTATTCGGAGAAACGTTTTCAGCAAGTATCACGAGCTAGCAAGTCTTTTTTTGGTTCACTATTAATGTATTATCTTGTAGAAGTGGGTCTCTCCCCTTGCATAAATAGGTCAAAATCCCTAGTTAGCTTGCGTGTGTCTGATAGGATAGTTCCATTTCCGTGTGAAAGCTACATGCATTGCACCATCAGCTAAAGTACCGCGTTGTGGGGGCACTTGTTTGTAAGGGATAAAGGCCAAAGGGTGTAATGTAAGAGAGAGATGAACAAAGCTCAGGAGGCTGTGTCATTTTTGTTGTCATCTTTGGTGCACCATCAAGGCTGCTGGTGCCACGAGCTTGAGGTGTCTTGGTGTGGGGATGACATGATCCAAGAGTGCATTTATTCGCCAGCTCGGTGCTGTTTGCATCTCTAGCCATGGCGTGATGGCAGTACTGCCTCAAGAACTGTGATCTTACACAATTGGTCTCTCGAATCCTTGGCCCTCCATGCATGGACCAAACTGTACTTCTTGTAAAATCGTCAATGCAGAGTCAGTGCGTGTCCTTGGGCCACTGTTGGTGGCCGGCCAACTTGTGCAGCAGCTTCGGATGCTGGGGCTTGCTGCATTTCGGAGAGTTATGGCTGTGGGAGAGCCTGACCTATTCATGTGAACTGGGAGTTCTGTAGTCCTAACCATTTTGTTGTTACCTTTGGCCTTGTGTTTGGTTGCCTTCTGGCCTTCTTATGGCATGTGAGAATGAGATAGATCTTTGGAGGGGGTAATGTTTTGCTTTGCAGGACCACGGCTGTTGTTTATTTGTGTTTTTCCTCTCTTATCTTGTAACTGTATTTGTAATCAGTTGTGCATTCTTGTTTGCTTGTCGGGAAGTGTGTTAGGCGAACGTGTGGAAGTAGAAAAAGACGGTACCTTTGTATTGTTTGTTTTAAATTTTCATACGTATGATGTTCTTGTTGCAGAAGTACCAGGGAGACGACGCCTTGCAGCTTGATTAGGGAGTCGGAGACGATAAGCACCCCTGGAAGCTTGATTAGGGACTCAGAGACAATAAGCACCCCGGGATCCACCACAAGACCCAACCATTGCAGGGTGCAAACTCCAGTGCGCCACATTATCCCAAATTCATCAGAGCTGGATGAATTCTTCACTGCTGCAGAACAACTGGAACAACAGGCTTTTGTTGATAAGTATGTCATTGCTTGGTTCTCTATAAATAATTTATTGAATTAGATATTCTGTTCAATTGCATTCTCTCTCCAAGAAGAATGCCAACGTCGGATAAGTTGTGATTGTCGTATGTTCGTGCCTTGCTTCTTAAAAACTACCATGATGCATTGCCCTAATGACAGACTGTTTCGGCTTAATAATCTTCAGGTACAACTTTGATCCTGTGAACGACTGCCCTCTACCTGGCCGGTATGAATGGGTGAAGCTAGACTGATGTTTTCAGGCAAGAGAAGCACCATGGACCTCTCCACGCCCTCCACCGCAGTGTCGTGGCAGAGGCGCCTCCCGTTAGCTTTGTTTCTGTTGTAAAAATTTAGGGTTAGCATGTAGCCTCAATGGTCTTGTGTAACATACAAAACTGATGCCGAGTTACACACCATAATCCCTCAATTCCACTGTAACCCTTAACAGCTTATTCTGTAAGGAATTATACCATCTAGGGCCTAGCTTTTGCTGGATTAATGAAGTAGAGCTAGATATTGTATAACAGTTTAATCTGTGGGGGGCAATGGCATTGGCATGGCAGTGTGCGCTTCGCTGCACCTGGAAGTGCTGTAATTTTTGTCTATACCTCTGCTCTTGCTGTCTGAAAAGCTGGTTGCAATGTTTGATACTCGTGGCCTTGTCCTGTGCCCTTGATAATGCAGTGGCATCTCTCTCAGACTCCAGCATGCTACTGCCTGTGCCATTATTGCCCCCATGCTTTGCATTTGCTATGGTCAGTTGCTCATGCTCTTACCTTTCAGTTGCTGCAATGCTCATGTGGGTCTGGGTTCTGCTTGGAGTTCTCCAATTGCTGCAATGCTCGTGTGTCTGGAGTCTGGACTCTATTTGGAGTTCTCCAATGGGTGAATGTTTGTGTTGTGCATGCTTGCTAACTTTTGTGTATTGTGTGTTACTCTCTGCTGTGCTTAGTGGGTGATCCTTTCGCTGTGCAAGCTGACAATGCTTTTTGACTGTGATGGGTCATTTGGGCATGTTGCACTTGCACTGTCACCCCTCTATGCTGCTAACTGGTAGTGGTAAAAGAGGTCCCCTTTCACAGTTTATCCTTTCACCCCCTTTTGCTGCCTGACCAGGGGGCCTTTCTCCTTTTCACTTATTACCAGCTTTGGTCTTTCTTTTTGAGTTGAATGGCAGAACTACTGATTTGCAATTAGATCGCCAAACCTTTTGTTCTGTTGGGGTGCAAACTAACAGGAGCTTGATTATTTTTGTTTGCTTGTTTACATTGCCCTCTATCAGTTCAGGGCATGTACATCAGTATCTATACGGTTCAGGTTTCAGAGGCTAGATGTGTTTCCGAACACGATGACAGTGAGACAGTATCCAAGGCCATAGGTACATAACTCTTGTTAGAAATCTGAAATTACTGCAAAACTAACTCTATATTGGTTTTATTTTTACAACATGATTTTTTTATCATGTTAGGAATCAGATATTTATTTCTATAATATTTTTTTTTTCATATTATGTTCTTCAAAAGACCATGGCACTCATTTCATAAAAGCTGGCGTATTGGGTATGTGCCGACACCAATATAAATGTTGATGACCACAGTATGATCCTGCACTGCCTCTTTTGTGTAACTGTTTCTCTTGAAATGTTACACCAAATTCATTTAGTCTTACTTCACGTCTTAATAAATCTGGTGATGAGACGGATCATCCAATGAAATTGTTCACCTTTTGAAATGTCAAATCTCGAAACAAAGCCTGTGGGGGCTAATCATTAACATGAAGGCTAGTAAATTCCTTGGTAATGCTTGCCAAGTAAAAGTAGTAGTACGGGGGAAAAAAATATGTCTTTTTTTAGGTTGCTGGTCAAGAACCGCTTTGACTATAAATATTTCTTGGTATACATTAGCAAAAATTACAATGAATGTAATACTGTGCAAGTAGTTCTTCATGAGTATGTCTTTTTTTAGGTCGCCGGTCAAGAACAGTTTTGACTAAAAATATTTCTTGGTATACATTAGCAAAAATTATAATTAATGTAATACTGTGCAAGTAGTTCTTCATGATGAATATGCTTATGCTGTTTTCTTGTGGTCAATCTCTATGCTTGAAACAGAAATATATCAATGTTCAAATTTTGTAAAAGTTGACTGGCATGAATATGAAAACACCAAATGATATCTGGTATGAATATGAAAACACCAAATGATATCTCAAGTCTGTGACATAGCTGCTCATGCAGCTCTTCCAATGTTGATAAGCAATCTCTGAATTCTAACACACTGGGGGTCCAGAAAGCAGCTGTTGATGCATTCTTGTTGACATGACAAAATTGGAGGTATCCTTTTCGTGCGTCAAGAACTTAGCTGCAAAAGACAAGGGAAGCTAAAAGTGTAGGTAAGAGCTGGAACTTGCCTATCATGCTTATGTGGGCATCTTAAAAGCCTCAATATGTACTTTGTTCTTGCATGTCCAGTTGGGCATATGATTGCCCCACCCTCAAACTTTCCATTTTCTAGAGATTTGAAAGATAGATGCCCAAACATCTCTTGATGGACATGTGCAACAATTATTCCAGCACCAAGGTTTGTTTCATCTGAACAAGCAACAGATCTTATGTTTTTTTAGAGCAGATAATACTGAGATAATCTTTACAGGTCCTGCTCTTTCATGACACGTCAGAAAAATCCCAGTGATCATGTTGTCGTTACTGTTCAGACAGCAGCATCAAGAACAGACGTAATGGCTGTTCTAAAGTCACAGAAAGGCTTGCCAGATTGGTGACATTTTCTGTACAAACTGAGGTAATAACTTCTTGGTACTTGCTAGTCTTCAGAGGTTTGGAAGCCATGCTACGGACGAATTTAACATTAGCCTGTGGCATCTTCAGAAGTAGCAGACTGGGCAGCATTTAGAACAAAACATGCAGAGGTCCCCCCAATCACTCTGGCACTTAACTAGAGGATGATCTCATCTGACCATTTGGTCAGGTGTTAAATGATTTTGTAGTTATTTTTTTGAGAGGAAATGATTTTGTAGTAATTGTGAAGCTTTGAATGGAACTAGGAACCGATTGGTGCTGTACAGTGTACACTGCAGTCAAGACAGAACTTAATCTATGGATCTGAGTATACCTTAATGAAGCACCAGCATTAAACCACTCACCAAATTGCTTTTCCGTTTTTCTTTTTTTTTAACATTCTCTGGACCATTTTGCTTTCCCCCCTGTTCTTGTGTATCTGCTCAGTGCTTATGCAGAGAAAATACAGGGACTCATGGTGCAAGATCACGCGGTACTTTACTCCTAATTAGAAAATGTTTTGCTTTTTCTCAAAAAAAGAAAATGTTTTGATCTTTTCAAAGAGTAGAAATCATGTATGTTGAATAGAAACTTTTGATCATATAGAGTCTGATTGGTTGCCCGGCCGAACTCGCCCAGGCCCGCGCAAGCACGTCTCTGCGGAAACGGTCCCGAGCGGCGTTTCCGCCGGGCCAGCCTCGCAGGCCATTTTTCACTACGGTTGCATCCCGTCGGCCAGGCTCGCGCTGTGCAATGCGGCCAACCAAACGCGCGCTCGCGGCTGGTCAATGCATGCCGCGCGCCTAGCTGGACGGAGCCGAGCAACCAATCAGACCCATAACGTTTATGCATCGTAGGATCCTCCAGCGTCCCATGCATTCAAGAACTAAGATACCCTGACAGGAAATGGTACATGCACATTAAACCCAAGCAGCAGAAAGCCAGTAGGAACCACTGTTTCTTGTCTAAACAGACCTTGCAATTGTATATACAACTTCAAAACATTATGAAATATGATGTACTTTAGTCTTCAATCTCCAATAAAATACTTTTACAGCCTTACTTAAGGAGTATATAACCATGGAAAATACAGAAGGCAAGAACTGTTTTCTTGAAACCTAAAACCTCCTCTGAATGATCCATGTATCTCATGGCCATCTCACAAGAGACTTGTTATGAAGTGAAACACTCTGTGCTCAACAGTAAATCTCCTGGCTTCTTCCATAGTGATGAGGCAAGTAACATGTAAATGAAACTGATCAAGCTATGCAGGAAGATGAGGAACAGGGGCAGCCATCCATGTAGTCAGGGTGACATGGAGAGGAGCAGCTCCTGGTCTAGGGAATCAATGGCCTGCACTGTGCTGCAGCTGGAGTAAATGGCCATCTTTGCTTGGTGCATGTGTGCCATCATCAAGCAGAGAGCTGCTGCTGCTACCTGCACTGCGTTTTACAATGCATGTAAAGTCTTTCTGAAAGGAGAACCGTAGTGAGTTGAGTAAGGATGGCAGCAGGAGCACTAGGCCGGTGTACTACCAGTAGCCCAGTACACACACCCATTCATTGTTTCATTTGATGCACTGTCTTCTTGTCCTGGAACTAGAGTTCCACCTTGTGCTTGGTGACTTGGTGTATGTGTGTTCATATGTACGCATGTAGATCAATCATCACAAGATGGGGGCTTTGGATTTGACATGGAAGGACGCGAGTTCATCCTCCTTGATGACCACTACTGTTCTTTCTTCTGATTGTTAACAGCAGTTACCAAGGTGGCATGATGACAAGAGATTAGCGTGGTTAATCCACAGTAAATTTGAGTGGTCGATGGGATGATGTGAGGCCATCTCTAGCAGTTGCCCCATTTGGTCTTGTCTTATCACTATTTATCTATAATATTTGGGCATTGTCCATCACTATTCATTGTCTTATCACTGTTTATCTTTTCGCTCTTTATATTCACTATTTACTATTCACCGTCCCATTGCTATTCACTCCAACAGGGTATTTCAAATTTCACTGCTGCATGCTAGAGCATCTCATTTGAGGCAACCACTTGATATGCCTTGAGGGAAGAGGAGCAGGCACATGCTGCCGGTTGATTGCAGAGGTATTTTCAGTCGCTGTTGAAGTGTATGACTGTCTAGCTAGATAAGAGGAAATAGGCATGGTTTAATTTGGCATCGCCGTTTATCTTGTCTCCTGCAGTTTTATTTACTACAATCAGTTATTCAGATATGGTAATCACTTGCTAGTATCATTTTTTTTAATCTGTGAAAGAGATGAATTCTTATTTGTTCAAGGCATGTAGCACAGGAGCAGCATCTACTAGCCCTGGACAAGGTACACAAGGCTTGTCTATTCGTCTAAGGCATAGGAGGCCCATTGTGCATGGCCCATAGGCTATTAATCCAAAATTTCAAGCACAAGACAACTGAATTTTTTATATTTAATTTCCAAAATAAAAAATTAATACATGTAACAGCCCCATTTTAGACATATCGGAAAGTATTTTATATGCATGCAATTGGGGGTAATATTTTAAAATCTTTTGGTTTCAAACTACCTTCCCTCACTTGCTCATAAACATTTTTGGTGCTTTGGCATATATAAATATATATATATATATATATATATATATATATATATATATATATATATATATATATATATATATATATATAAAGATATCTAGTGCTAATGGTGGTTTGGTGCTAACATGCTAACATTTAATCTAGACCTTTGGATTAAGATTTAAAGGTTGAGATGAAGGCCAACCAACTCACGTAAATGCTTACACATTTAGATGCAAGACAACTCATTGCCATAAGTGCTTTCACACACAGCTAGTAATTAGTTTCATCTCAACCTTTAAATCTTAATCCAAAGGTCTAGATTAAATGTTAGCATGTTAGCACCCAACCACCATTAGCACTATACATCTATATAATTCTAAGCTGTATGTTTTATTATAAAGTAAGTTTACATTTAAAAATGTGCAAAGTTCATATTTTCTTGGAATACCTGCATTAATAAACACTAAGAACATAAGTTGATGGAAAGTTTGAGCCCTAGTTGCAACTCCATATTTGAATAAAACCCAATTCCAAAAAATAAAATTTGTAGCAAATTAAAACCTTCTCTCCAGTTTGGGCCTGGCTCGGCCCAGCCGGCCTCACCCTGTCTCCCCCTTTTAGACCCCCTGGCCTCCCTCGCTAACCGCCCGCTCAACCCAGCCGGCTTGCACGCCTCCTCCCCCTTCTCCTTTCCCGCTCGGCCTAGCTTAGCCCAGTCGCGCCTCACCCCATTGGTCGCTTGCTGGCCCAGCCTCGTCGAGTGATGGATATGCCATCAGTTCCTCGGTTCATCCTATTGTCCGGTGGGTATGCTGCCGGTTCGCCGCCCCCTCGTGCTGGCGCTCGCGCTCTGACTCGTTCGTCCCGTGGCGTCGCCCCTGCGCCGAAGCCGTCCTGTGGCCAGGTTTTCCCTGTGCCCACGCCACCCCGCCGCTGCAGCGCCGCAGCTATCCCCGCCGCCTTGCCCTTTTGGCTCTTGACCTATTGCCTCTCTCTCTCTCTCTCTCCCTGCAGTCCTGCCTTGCGCCTCCACTCACAGCCCCTTAGACATTTAAGCCACTCCCGAGCTCCCAACTTGCTCCTTTTTTTTCCATTCCCCTAAAGCCCAAAAAACCGATGAACCTTCGGCGTCCTTGAACCGCCCGCCTGCTTGGCCTCTCCGCTTGCCCTTGGTCCCGTTGGGAAGCTCTCCTTCTCCTCTACTACGTCCTTGGACCAATTGAGTCAGAGGCCCGACAGAGTCCGAGAGGTCGCGTGAAACGCCGCCAGCCAGATTCTTTCCTCTTTTGGATATTTCCATCCCCGGTGAGTCATTCTTCGATTCCTTACTCCTATAGCCTCTTCGGGTCCTGCTAGACTATAGCCTCTTCGGGCCCTGCTAAGTCTAGCACGACCCCTATTTGGCCATAGGTCTCGTCGGTGTTTGCCGCCCCCGTGACCTTCTTCAGCCACCGTGGCCCCTCTCATCGCTCACCTCTTCCAGCTTGTCCCCGGCCCTTTGCCCACCAAAGGTATACTATTGGTAACCCCTAGCTGCTGTTAAGCCCTTGATTCGGCTCGCTCTAGCCGTCACGGCGTTCGTCGTTGCTGGCTGCCGCCCGAGCATGCTGCCCCATCGGGCCGTTGCTCCATCCTCCAAGCCATTGGTCCCTTTGGGTTCAGGCTAACGTGTAGACCCCATTTTCGCTCCCATCTCGCGCAACCTAACACCGGAGCTCTGGCCAAGCCCACCTCCTTGGAGCTTTCCCCCCAGCCGCTCGAGCCTCTATCATAAGGAGAAAGACAACATGACGTCGGCTTGGCGTCATGTGGTTGTTCGCTGGCTTGCAGTTCACTGACAGATGGGTCCTCCGAACCCACCGTTCTGTTTAAGTGAAGACGGGTTTCCAGGAAGGGAATACGTATTCCCCGTTCGGTCGCGCCCTCAATCTAATCGTGTGGTGCATGGGCTGTTCTCGGGCTGCTTGGGTGTGGGGCCTATCCTTTTCCACCACTTGATCTACACTAGTCCCTGGATCAGTACACTAGTGCACACCATTTACATAGCCGAATCATTTCATACAAATGGAAGACTTATATTACATTAAGTACCTGTATTATGCCCGAAGGTTATTAAGTTTTACAACACGACAAATTGGCCAAATTAGTTCAAGAACAACAAAAGATCAGAATGTAGTAAAAGATTCCAAAAGAGTTTCTTACTGGCTATGCCTAAGCAATTGACTGGAGAGACGCCCTAAGCCTCGTCCTGATCGTCAGCGTACTCCTGAGCACCGTCTTCATGGCAGGCGTAGTGGTCTTGCTCATACTCGACATCTAAAAGAGTGATTATGTACGAGGTCAATGTGCAATCAAACCGCACTAGGGAGTTAACACCCAACCTAATGCATTTAGTGATAAAGGTTCCAAAGGAAAGGTCGGGGTTTGTTTATTTGCAGAAAGCAAATTTTGCAAATTAAAATCTATGACTTAGCAATTTTAACCTAATGTTCTACTAATCAATGTTTCAAGTTATAGTTTCTCAATCCACAACACAATGCCATCCTAAGCTTCCATCCAAACACCCACCATCATCTTTCGGGTGTGGTGCACGCGTTGTGGATATTACTCCCATGAAGTGCTCGATCTTCCCTAGCCGGGTTGCCAAGCCCGCACTGGAGTCACGGCTTCCTACGACGTAAGTCCTAGATCAAGACATGAACATGTCTTCACCTCGGACTGAGGTTTACCCAGCCGTATTTCGGCAGTCACTAGGGCCTCACGTCCACGCTACCGCGCGATGGCAACACGTTGTGGTGCTAGGAACCAAATCCATGGTCAGCGACTTCCTGCTGTGTGCTTCACTGCATGCCCATCCGGTCCACTCTAGGAGTCACTTCGGATCCGGCCAGTCCACACATATCATACCACTTCCTTCTCCTGCTATAGTTCCTCCGTGTGCCCTGCACACGATGTGACGGAATCACCCCTGGTGGCAGTGATTCTCAGTTATGCATGTTTCTCCGCGCACCTCTCAGCATTGCGTCTATGAACGTATAGCCATCTTCACACCAAGTAGTGAAGCTACTCCACCTTAACCACATGCCGGACCACGCTGCTTATCCGACCACACACACACTAGCATGCCAGGCCCATTTTCCAGTTATCCATATTTATTGTCTAATCATGTCCGGTGAATGTCGGTTCACCGTTCCGAGGCAACTAAGCCTAGAAATTATTAATTAGACCTAAGAAATGTCTAAGCAAGTTTTTAACCAAGACTTAAGAGTCTAAATCATTCTATATAGCCTAACCAGGTTATCAAGGGTGATCATCAAAGCAATCATTATTATAGTCAAATGATGGATGTATTCATCAAGGCAAGATCATCGTGGTAAAGCAATAACAAGTAATTAACAGGACATGATATATCATGATTAAGTAAGTAGGCATAAATACTTAAAGAGCATGTATTTTTGATAATTCAACGAAATACTTTAGAAAATTGGGATTCAACATGATCTAACTGAATGTTAACTTGTCTTGGTCTTGGGAGTAGAGGGGGTCTTCTTGCTGTCCATCGAGGTGATCCTCGGCATCTAATAACGGAATGTAACTAGCAATAAATAACCAAAGTGAAGTAAAAACAGATGATGCATGTAATGCAACATGCTTATTCTAGTGTTCGGGAATTGTTGATAAGAACTAATTATCGTATCGAGGAAGTTCCATGAGTCTATTAATATTCATATTCTTACGAATAAACAACGGTGGCGTGACCGGTAGTGAATGTATGATGATGATGAGGAGGAGGAGGAGGAGGATGATGATGGTGCAGTATATGTCTTAACTGTAATCCCCATAATGTAGAATATAGGTTTAAAATATACTTTTGTCTGAAGTATTTCCTAAAATAATAGCATCCTGTTAGAGTAGTATAATTTGTTGAAATTAATTTATCAATAAAAGATAATTTCCTAAAAGAGGGTTTTACATTACTCTAATTAGGCAATTATGTATAATTACCAAGCTAAACCAAGATTCAATATTTTAATGATTTTCTTTAATGGTTCACTAGGTCTCTATAAAAATTAAGGTTTTATTGAAGTCATTTAATATTTAAAATATCCCAACTTTTGTTTCCGTTTTATTACTACATAAGGAAAATGGTTTAAGTGCACAATTTAATTATCCAGAGAGCATAATTGAACATAAAATGGTGCAATAAATTTATTAAACATCTAAATAGTTCTTATGTTTTACTAGAATTTTATCATCATTTTAGGGAGTCAGTAACTATTTATTAAGATGGAAAATCAAGTTTAAAAGGGCTTTTGGGAGGTTTATTCTAAATTATACAGGGATTAAGGAGGGTTATTGTGCCTATATTTAATTTTATTAGATCCAGTCGGATGTCTAGTAATTACCCTAATTTTATCAGATTTTTATTAAGTCATGTACTATTTTACTAAATCATTATTTATTTTCTGGGTTTATTTCTTAAAGTAAAATCCTTAAAATAGAACTTTTAACTTAAACAGTGGCATACTTCTATTTTATTGTTCACCTAGGTATTTTTCTTAGAACTAGTGGGTCATTTAGTATTTACCTACATTTTTTTTTTCAGATTTTTCTAAAGTCTCTAGGTATTTTTTATAATCCATTTTCTATTTGTGAGATTATTTAAATCGACAAAAGATCGATTTTTACAGTGAATAGTATTGGGCCAGCCCAGTTGCACGAACCAGAGCCTCACGCGGGAGAGAGGCGCCAGCGCGAAGGCGCCACTCAAAGGAGAAAATGTACACTCATGAGTACGCCTCCACTAGATTTGACGCGTGGGACCGTGGTCCCACCAGTCAGTGACACCAGGAGGATAACGCACGCGGGACTAAAATACTTAAATCCGGGTAGGGCCTACTTTTCAGCGACTGTTAATACACAGTAATCCCATACCATGATGTCATGCTGACATCATCGTCGTATACCTCTCACTCGTGCGCGGCTGCGGAGCATCCCGAGCTCGCGCTGGCGCTACGAGTCATCATCTCTGGTGATCTCGGGCTCTACAGATTCAGTGAACTCCCGCGCCTCTACTGGAGCTCGCGTCAAGGCCGGAGACGGCCGGACGTGGTGGTGCGGCGAGCGGCAGCGGAGCGATTCTCGGCCCCATCGTGGACTACACGGTACGGTGCTATTCTAAGGAATCTAGCACGCACATGAGTTATGTGGGAGCGAAGGGATGCTCACTGTGGTGTCTATGAGATCGGGGGAGCTCCGGAGAGGGCTGGCGACGAAGGGGCCAAACAGGGGGCGGCGGTGAGCTTCCGCGGTTCGGTGGCTCATGTGATGCACTGCCAAACAAAGGATGTGAGATATGTAGAGGGGATCTCGGTGAAACTACCAAAGCAAAGAATTGGATCACGAGAAGAAAGGGGTGAATCGGTTGGAACAGGGCAGCGACGGTGGAGAAGGAAAATCTGAGGACTCCGGCCAGCTTTTATAGGCAGGGGAGCAGTTCAGGAGTGGGTACGGTCCACGATGGATGCGAGAGCGAGAGAGCTAGCGGAGGAAGACGCGGTGTAGGTGAGGAAGGGCGGACGGACCGATCGCTCGGGTCCTCTGGCATGGGCAGCCATGTTGGCGGGGCCAGGCAATGCAGCCAAGTGATCATGGCATCGCAGGCGGCGACGCAACCAGGCGGCAACACGTTCACGCCACGTAGGGGCAACTCGCGCCGTGTGGCGCGTGGCTCCTGCGTCTGCACGAGCTATTGCTAGCATGCGGCAACGGGAAGAGAGAAGGGGACATGCGCGCGGTTGAGCTCACCTGAGGAGAGAGAGAGAGAGGGGACTCTGGTGGTAGGGCCCGGTGGCTAGAGAGGCGGTGCCGGTGAGGGGGGAGAGAGAGAGGGCAGGGAGAGAGGGGTAGAGAGTGGGGCCCACCTGGCTGGGTAAAACACAATTTAAATTCAAAAATAGATTCTACACACTAAAATGGATTTTTGATGAATTTTTGGGGGAATTTTTATATAAATAAGAGTGGGAGTTTGGTGATGTTTGTGATTTGGACCATATTTGAATTTAAACCTCCATTTTTCTTAAAATTATATCTGAGCTCAATTTGATGTTTCACCTAGGAGGATGAAATATTTGAATGGCTTGTAATTGTTTTTGGGCTAAATTATCCTTGAATTGTGGAAAGGGAATTTCATACCTGTAAGTATATGTCGGGGTTTCGGATTATGTCCCTAGTGTTGAGCACCCCCGAGCGACCCTAAGCACGCGTTTAGCAAGGGCCAATCATCTGTTGTTGCTCGGCTATGAGCAAGAGCTGTGGCCCAAGCTCAACAGGCCTGCCCTGAGCGGCCTCGCTGCTCGAGCGCCTCATTGAGCAGTCCCCTGCTTGGATGAACACGTGGTGAGAGGTCACGTGCACCCATTTGCCTTCGCGTCGGAAGTCATCGGGGATGCCTAATTCCCAAGATACCCGCGACCTCGCAGACATCGGCTTCGACGAACTCGAGCGCTCGGCGTTTCCCTCCAAGGGTGACGGCGTGAACGCATAGTACGTCCTTGCGCCCATCGCGAACCCATTCCGATAGGTTCCGGAACAAGACACCATCATGCATTCTGATGGTGAGGGTGGCTCGTACGGTCGGGCTAGCGCTTCCGCTCGGAAGTACGAGTCCGACGAAGGGACAACATCGTGGCGACACCATGATGTCACGTTCTTGCTCGGCGGCTCCGCACGGCCGCTAGGCCTCTCAGTCGTCTTCGCCCGGCCCCTCGCGCAGCGCGTACTCGCCTGACCTAGTGCTGTAGAGCCGCGAGCGCCTGAAAGCCCTTGCCTAGGTCGTGTGAAACCTCTAGCAGGACCCGTAGGGGTTCAGCATGGACAACATGGGCACTACGGTCGCGAAAGATTTGGAAGGACTCGTGGCCGACCTCGACGTGTCGGTCTGCTCCCTTGGCAACCGGTTCGCTCGGCCTGACCGATCGCACCAGGGAGGCATGACAGCTCGAACCAGTGTGATCACGATGAAGGGCGCGACCCCGCTCGTTCTCGCAAAGGGGGGGAGGGAGGGACGCTCTGGTGACCGCGGCAGCGGTGGCGGCCGGCGGAACCGTGGCAGGCAGAGCGCCTCCTTAATCCGAACACCCAAGCAACCCCAGCGCGTGGTTTTTGCTAGCCTCGGCCTGTTGCCTGGCGACAACAACCTAGACGCTCGGGGGCTCGGGGTCGTGTCATACGTGGTTGTGCAATGTTCTCTTGAGCGTTGTGCGATGCTCCATGGTCTCTGAAGTTCAATCCTAGGCACATGGAGAAATTCGACAGAACCCAGAACCTGGACGAATTTCTCAGAATCTATATGACGGCCGTGATGGCTGCTGGCGGCAACAAAGCCATCATGATTAACTACTTCCCCATTGTGATTGAGGGGCCAGCTCGAACCTAGCTCTTCAACCAGCAGGAGGGCTCCATTCCCAATTGGGATCAGCTGTGCGAGGCTCTGCAGGCCAACTTCCAGGGCTACTATGCTTGGCTAGGGAGGCCGCAGGACCTCAAGCAGACTACCTAGGGCAAGGATGAGAGCTTACGAGACTATGTTTGGAGGTTTACCCGGACTTGCAACACGATCCCAAACATCTCTGATGAGACAATCATTGAAGCCTTTAAGGACGGGGGTAAGGAATGCTCGGTTAGCCCAGGACCTTGAGCTCTTCCAAGTACGCACCGCTGCCGTGCTGTTACGAGCAGCGGTGAAGTATGCTAACTCCGATGAGGCAGTCAAGCGAAAGAAGCTCGGCGGGGATAGAAAGCCCTTAGCTCAGACCGGCGTGGAGCCGAGCGGGAAGAAGAAGACTGGGGTCGCCGATAGGAAAATCAAGAAAAAGAAGAAGGCATCCCCGCCAAACTTCATAGCCGCAGACGAAAAGGAGGTGGCCCGAGTAACCAACCAGGCCCTAGGAATCCTCGTCCTCCACGAACCGGCGGCGGTGATCGGCGCCGCGTGCACAACGATCAGAGGCCGCCTCGGGCACCGCCCCTAGCGCTGTAGTAGCAGGCCCCCCAAGCGACCGCTACTGCCTGTTGCACCTGGCATTCGGCCATGAACTGCGCAACTGCCGCACCTGGGTGGCTCGGCTCGAGGACTTTTACAATGATAGAGGTTCGATGCCTACCATCCCTGACGGAGGCCCTGCCGAAGACACTACTCGCCGACCTCCTCGGGTTAGCGAGGAGGAGGCCTACCATGAGGCGGACAACCACATTGCTATCATCTTCGGTGGCTCCTCTGCCTACTCCTCTCGGCGCGAGCTCAAAGCTGCCACTCGGGAGGTCTACCACATCGACCGGGGAGAGCCGGCCGTGGACCTGCTCCGCTGGTCGGGCACCCCCATCACTTTCTCCAGGGATGATTGCCCCCTTGGAATGACCGAGCCATAGCGGCTCCCACTCGTCCTCTGCCCGACCATCAGCAATACCTTGGTCGCCAGGGTCTTGATCGATGACGGTAGCTCGCTCGACATCATCACCACTCGGGTCTTGGACGAGATGTAGATCCCTCGCTCCAAGATCAAGGACATCGCCGTCTCGTTCCACAGGATGGTCCCTGGCTCCTCCCTGCGACCCCTCGGGCAAGTGGTCCAGCTCGTGACGTTTGGGAGCCCAAGCAACTTCCGTAACAAGCTCATCACCTTCGAGGTGGTCGACCATGAGCTGGCCTACAACGCCATCCTGGGTTAACCTTCCCTAGCCAAGTTCATGGTGGCTACGCACCACACACACCAATGCCTCAAGATACCAGGCCCAAGCGGAGTCATCACAGTAAAGGAAAGCCACAAGATGGCCCTAGCCTGCGACAAGAATGCTCTAGCCATGGTCGGCTAGCTCCCTACGCCCGGTCCCGAGTAGCCTTAGTGCAATACTGCTTGGCCAAGGGTTGTCTTGCAACCCCAGGAAGAGACCAAGGCGGTCCCTCTGTCTAACGGGGACCCGTCCAAGGTCGTTCATTTGGGGACCTCCTTGGACCCCAAATTAGAACTCGAGCTTGTCACCTTCCTCCGGGCAAACGTAGATGGCTTCGCTTGGAAGCCGTCCAACATGCACTTAAGCGCTTCCCTTAGTGGAAGGCCAATATTATTCGGGAGCAACTCGACTAGCTCCTAAAGGCCGGTTTCATCCGTGAGGCCAAGCACTCCGATTGGGTGGCCAACCCGGTCGTGGTCAAGAAGAAAGGTGGCAAGCGGCGCATGTGCGTCGACCACCGGGACCTCAATGCCGCGTGTCCTAAGGATAATTTCCCCTACCATGCATAGACCTGCTGGTCGATGTGGCGGCAGAGTCCCAACTCATGAGCTTTCTGGACACGTACTCCGGATACCCAGATCAGCCTGTCGCTAGAGGATGAAGAGAATACTGCCTTCATCACCCCTTTCGGCACCTTTTGCTATATGACCATGTAGTTTGGTCTGAATAACGCGGAGGCTTCCTTCTAGCGTTTAATGCAGATAACCTTCCCCGTGCAGATAGGGCACAACTTAGAGTTTATGTGGTTGATATCGTAGTTAAGAGCAAGGTCCCACACACCCATGTTTTTGACCTAGAGGAAACTTTTGCAAATCTCAAACGGCATCAAGTAAAGCTCAATCCGGAAAAATGTGTGTTCGGTGTGCGGACTGGGAAGCTGGTCAGCTATGTGATCGGTGAATTGGGCATTGGGGCCACCCTCGAAAAGATCGAAGCCATCGAGAAGATGCGGACCCCTTCGAATGTGAAGAAGGTCCAATCTTTTTCCGGGCGGATGGCGGCCCTTAGCCGTTTCATCTCCCAGCTCGGTGAGCGCGGTTTGCCTTTCTTTAAGGCATTGCGGAAACACGACGGTTTCGTCTAGAAAGAGGATGTTGATGACTCTTTTGCAGAGCTAAAGTGCTACCTGTCCAGCTCGCCCGTCCTGGCCACGCCCAGGGAGGGGGAAGCACTGCTCCTCTAACTAGCAGTCGCGTCGCAGACGTTCAGCGCGGTCTTGATGGCCGAGCGAGAAGGCACCTAGCGCCTTGTCTACTACGTGAGCAAGGTGCTCCATGGGCCGAAGGAGCGATACCCTGAGGTCCAGAAGCTCCTCTTTGCCTTGCTCATGGCTTCTAGAAAGTTGCGCCACTATTTCCAATCTCATCTGATTACGGTCCCGACCAGTTTTCCGTAAAGGGAGTGAAGGGAATGTGCCCAACAGGCAATCATACGATGATTGTGTAACGTCTTTGTTCATGTACTTATGATAATATTGCTTATCAGTTCCATGAATTAATGTCACGACTTTGTTCATCAAATACGATTTGATTGTGAGACACATTGTAATTGTGATATTGTTCTAAACGATCCCTGGTCCATATCATTACGAGGAGCGGTAATGATTTGATCAGCACATGTATTGAATGGTGGTATTGTTTCACATACCATAGATATGGAGATATCAAATCAATAATATGGACACATGTTAGAGAACATGGGTGGATAGATAGACCTACTCCGAGACGCTGCTGAGATTGTTATTTACAAAGTGCCATCAGCGTGTAGTCTCGAGTGATACACCTATATGGTCCTTAGACCTGAGACCATCATGGAGACCTAGCTTGTGGAGTCGTATGCTTTGGTGTTATCATACGCTACACCGTAACAGGGTAGTTATAAAGATAACTACTGGGTATGCCGCGAAGCATGGTGTAGGGATGTGATTGATCAAGATGGAATTTGCCCCTCCTCGATAACGGTTGAGATATCTCTGGGCCCCTCCGTGTGGATGGATAAGGAAAGCGCACGGCCGTGCTGATATGATTAAAGAGTTAATCATGATATTTATATCCATCACATTGACGAGTGAATGGTCGAGCTATTACAAGGGTGGCACGTATCTCGCCTTGAGCTTGACTGGTATCGTGTGGCAAAATGATCGGTATGTGGAGTGTATCAGGGTTCAGCTGATGAGATCATTCTGTGCATTCGGGGGTCAATATGTACTGCTAAGTACCACTATTGATCTGTGGATTGGAAAGGGACTTTTCGGATTCACGGCCGACTTACAAATGAACGTAACGGGTCACACACTTAACAGGTTGGAACTTATCTAGTGGATTGGATCCATTAGAAGAAGGGTTTGCGCGCGGATATGATCCGCGTAGGAATTGGAGTCCTAATGGGCCTCGACAAGAGCCCACTAGCGCATCCATAAAAGGGGAGGCTTGGGACGGCGTGCAGGTAACAGACGAGCTCTCACCAAGCCCTAGCTGCCGTGTCCCTCTCGCTCGCCCGAAACCCTAGCCGCGTGGTGAGGTGCTAGCATACCCCGCACAGCGTTTCTTCCCCGGATGTGTGGATACCTTTAGAGGCGCTGCCGCACGAGGACACGCTGATCGGTGGAACCTCCGACGACGACGACCTCGCGGTGTTCCGACTACGACCACGTGTTGTTCGGTGCTGCTCGGGGACGTTTGACGACCGGCGAGAAGGAGGTGTTCTGTGTGTATGACTACTTCCTCGACGCGCGTGACTTTGCTTCCACTGCCTCTACGTATCAAGGGTAACGATCCGTGATCCCCTATTTGCATGTGATCTTGGGTGTTCGCGGTAGAAAATTTTTGATTTTTGCTAGCGTAGCTTACCCGTTCCCCAATAGGGAGATCCTCAGAAACCCAAACGCTAGTGGGCGCGTCGCCAAGTGGGCAGTCGAGCTAGGAGAATTTGATATCTAGTTCACATCCCGCACGGCAATCAAGTCCTAGGTGCTCGTGGACTTCGTGGCCGAGTGGTCCAATCCTGCTCTGCTCGAGCAAGCTCCCGAGCAGCCCGAGCTGGGTCGATGGACCATGTTTTTTGATGGCTCACGTTGTTTCGAGCGCTCGGGATGTGGGTTTGTTCTCGTCTCCCACTAAGGAGAACAACTCTAGCACGTAGTTCAGCTCTAATTCACTGTGACCAACAACGCGGTGGAGTATGAAGGCCGCTTGGCCAGGCTCCGGGCATGTGTCGTTTGGGGTCCAACGGCTAACCGTGAAAGGGAACTCAATTGGTCGTCAGCCAAGCTAATAAGGAGCTTTAATGTTCCGACGACTCAATGGCACTTTACTTGGCTGAGGTGAGGAAATTTGAGAAGTACTTTCAGAATTTTGAGGTACTCTTCGTGCCTAGGAAGGATAATGCCCTGGTCGACCAATTATCCAAGATTGGATCCTCACAAGACTGCTCCGGTGAAGTGCTCGTAGAGCACTTGGTTATGCCCTCTATCACGTCTCCGGACGAGACAAATGAGACGGGTGGTAACGTCTCCTGTCCTGAGCAAAGTGTGGACTAGGACATTGCCCGAAAAAGAAGCTGAGAAATCCTGGCTTATAAGGCTAGCCCCACTATACAGGTTGGTCGAGGGTGTCTTTTACCGCAGAGGTGCACTTGGAGTTCTCTCTAATTGCATCTCCTAAGATGAGAGGATTTATTTGCTAAAAGATATCCATGAAAGAATGTGCGGAGCTCACTCGTCCTTTCGGACTCTACTAGGCAAGTCATTCTGGATGGGGTATTACTAGCCTACGGCCTTGAATGATACCTAGGTCATAGTAAACATGTGTACAACTTGTCATTTTTATGCCCGCAAGGAGCATCAGTTAGCGTATGTTCTGCACACCATCCCTTTCTCTTGGCCATTCTCGACCTAGGGAGTAGACATTTTTAGTCCTTTCCCCCGAGGTCGAAAGGGTTGTACACATCTGTTTGTGGCCATTGACACTTTCACCAAGTGGATCGAGGTTGAGCCAGTGTTGACCATAATAGCTCAAGCGGCTAAAAGATTTTTTCGCAATAATGTGGTTACACGGTTCGGGGTGTCCCACCATTTGATCACGGATAACGAGACCCAGTGCACCAGTAAACTGTTCCAAGAGTATTGCGAAGATGTTGGTACTAAAATCTGTTTTGCCTCCATGGCTTACCTGCAGAGCAATGGAGCTACAGAGCGTGCCAATGACCAAATAATCCAAGGCATCAAGAAACGCATGTTCGATCACCTAAGTCAACTCCCTTCCGTTCTTTGGTTGGTTTGCACTACAACCAGCCGGGCAACAGGAGAAAACCCTTTCTGGCTAGTCTATGGCGCAGAGGCCATACTACCTGCCTAACTTGTCTTAGGTTCACCAAGAGTAAACAAGATCGACGAAGTCAACCAAGAGGAAGAGCGCCTACTCAACTTGGATGTCCTTGAGGATAGCCGTGAGCAAGCTCAAATTCACTCAATAGCCTATCTCCAAGCTCTTCGCAGGCATGCGGCAAAATCGGTGAGACCAAGGACCATGCAAGTTGGTGATCTCATCCTACGTTAAATTCAGGACTTGTCAAAAGCCAACAAACTAACTCCCCGCTGGGAGGGTCCATACACGGTCTTGTCGACAACACGCTCCACGACTGTTCGTTTGGTTATGAAGGATAGGCGGGAGCTTACCAGCACATGGAACATCGACCAGTTGAAGAAGTTCTACGTGTAGGTCATCTCTTTCGCCTAGCTTCCTTTTACATTTCTGAAAATACGGCCTGAGTGACTCTGTAAGCATCATTCTAATACCTGTGAATGTTTTCGGGTTGCAACCCTAGTAAATCGACTCAGTCTCGTACAGGGAAACCCTGTCCTCACTCGCCTTGATTTCATTAATGAACTATCGGTTGCTCGGGCTTACGCTCCATCTGCCTTTGCTTTAGATTGGCCGCATGCGATTCTATGCTACCCGGCTCATGATAAAGCTGCTTAACCATGAAGTGCACAACCAGAGAACTCAGTCTAAATAAGCCGACATCTATCGCATATAGGCACTTTATTGGTTGGTTTAAGTACTTAGTTCTGTTGGGGAACGGGTAGGCTACACTAGCGCAAATCAAAAATTTTCTACCATGAACACCCAAGATCACATGCAAGTAGGGGATCACGGATCGTTACCCTTGACGCACAGAGGTAGCAGAAGCAGTGTCACGCACATCGAGGAGATAGTTGTACACACCGAACACCTCCTCCACGCTAGTCGTCAAGCGTCCCGAGCAGCGCCGAGCAGCACGTGGTCGTAGCTGAGCATCGCGAGGTCGTCGTGGTCATCGTCGTCGGAGGTTCCATCGATCAGTGCGTCCGCGTGCGGCAGCGCCTCTAATGGTATCCACACATCCGGGGAAAGAACGTCGTGCGGGGTATGCTAGCACCTCACCACGCAGCTAGGGTTTCGAGCGAGCGGGTGGAGCGTGGCGGCTAAGGCTTGGTGAGAGCTCGTCTGACTCCCCACGCCGCCCTAGGCCTCCCTTTTTATGGACGTACTAGCGGGCTCTAGTCAAGATCCACTAGGACTCCAATTCCTACGCGGATCGTATCCGTGCGCAAACCCTTCTTCTAATGGATCAAATCCACTAGATATGTTCCAACCCATTAAGTGTGTGACTGTAAGTTCAAGTAATACTTATGTGGTTTTGGTGATTAATGACAAACACATTTAAAAACAATACATTATTTAGTGCTTGATTTTATGATATCATCTAATATGCTTATTGCCTTGAGACTAATGTGTTTATTGTGAAGATTTTTTTAGTCTCACCCTATTTAGAGGAAAAACCCTATATAGGTCAAGTGGACAAGCTATCCATCCTAACAAGATATGCGTTATTCTAATCATGTTGTTGAGACTAACACACTTGCTTGTTGATCTTATTTAGTCTCATAAGTACAAGTAGGTTGGATTGCTAATTGAGCTATGTCTTAATTAGAGTTAAACTTCACATTGCTATGAATTGGTTTGTACATGTGGACCATGTTTATATATCATCTCATGCACATCACTTAGTGAAGTTTAATCTAGATTGTTCCACAACTTCACTCTTGCTTAAATATAATTTGCACATATGTAATTCTTGTATATTCTATCATGTGCATCATTAAGTGAAGATTGTGGTACTTACCATGATTTAGTTGATTCATCCTTCTGGCAATCATCTCTTTAGTGCATATAGATTAATTGAATATTCATCGTGATGCACTTAATAGAGATCTTTTCTATGTCAAGTGTTTCTATTTAATATTGTGCTTATCTATATGAAACACTTGACATACCTTAATTGCTCATAAACATCAATTTATTCATATCAATTGAGGTTTTGGGACTAATACCTTTCATGAGTGGTTTGGAAAGATTTAGGTCCCGTGAGTATGTGTGATGACCAAGGTATGTTAAAGGATGACGGTTAAGCCGAGGTCAACAAGACGACGGTGTCACCAAGAGTTGAGGACTAAGTCAAGATCGACTTGGCGTGGAGATCGTCGGGGAGGATGATCAAGTCAAGGTCGATGGGACGAGAGTCTCATGAGGTGAACCGAGTCAAGGTTGACAAGGCGAATGCGTCATCAATCATTTGTTGAAGGCCATCACGCACAATGCATCCAGAAGAAGACGACATGTGGATTGAATGTAAGACTTAGTTTTCTCGTTTGAATTTGAGTCTAATTAAGGATTGCCGTACTATTAAGAGGGATGCAATGGGGAATGACTTCTGGATGTCTCAAGTGCTCAAGTGATCTATCTTTGTGAAAGATTGAGAGACACAAATCACATCATGTACACCTAGGTATAGGTGGTTTGGTGTGAGGGGGAGAAGTGTTGGTGGTGTCGGGAAGTGAGAATTTTGGGCCTCTCTTGGCTTCCTTGTGGTTTCTGCACTTATCCTTTAGGATTTGGGCAGTGAGACCTTGTTGGTTGTGTAGCCCTTGTTCTTAGCTTTCCGTAGAGCCCAAGATCACCCAAAACGGAGTTCGGAGTCAAAAGTTACGCCCGTTTTCGTCGGGCTGCGCTGTGGGCCATTTTAGTATCGGACTATCCGATATGGTTGAACTAAAGTTCCGATCCACACTCCGATTGACCCCTTGCTGTCATAAAATATCGGATGTTACGATATGGACATCGGATATTCCGATATGTCGCAGAATGGTCTCAACGGTTAGATTTTGGGGTTCTCTATTTAAAGGTTCTTCTTCCCCACTTCGTGGACAGCTTTTGGAAGGATATTTCTGGGTGGAATAAGAGCTAAACCCTTATGTTCTTGAGCTCCAAAACACCTCTCCACTCTTAGATCTTAGTGATCCCCTTTGAGAGAAGGGTTGGGAAGAGTTGGAGGAGGGAAGTGCTAGGGTTGTGAGAGATTTGATCTAGTGAGCACTTGAGTTCATCTCCAACCTTATTCTGCGTGAGCATTTGTTACTCTTGAAGGTTGAGGACTCCTAGACGGATAGGAGGTCGCCTACGAGCCACCGGTGCTTTGTGTGGTTGGCCGTGGGAAGGTTGTGAAGGCCCGGTCTCCGCCTCCGCAAGAAAAGGAGCCAAGCGAGTGAAACCAAGGGAGTTTGGTGCGGATCTTGGTGAGGAAAAGGGTTGAAAGAGACCCGGGCTCAAGTGTGACCGAGCCTACCTCAACGGAGACGTAGGATCCCCTCAAGGATCCGAACTTCGGGGAACAAATCGACGCGTCTCCTCTTCTCTTTAGTTTTACCTCCTTTACTCTCTTTACTTGATTATCTTTGTGATTGAGCTATCATTTTGATTGAGTAGCTTTGCTAGCTCCTACTGCATATTTACATACTTGAGAATATTTGGTTCAGGTGGTATACCTAATTGTGAGCAGATTTGAACATTTCTACTCTGAGCATATCGGAGTATCTGATATAGACATCTGATAGTCCGATCCACATCGGAGTATCCGATACCCATATCAGATAGTCCGATATTTATATTCCGCTGCTTAATTGTTTTAAATTTGTAGTCGTCTATTCACCCCCTCTAGGCGACATCCCGGTTCTTTCAGAGACCCGTTATGTCCATGTGCAAGTCGGCCGTGAATCCGAAAAGTCCCTTTCCAATCCATAGATCAATAGCGGCACCTAACAGTACATATTGACCCCCGAATACACAGAATGATCTCATCGGCTGAACCCTGATACTCAACATACCGATCCTTTTGCCACATGATACTAGTCAAGCTCAAGGCTAGGTACGTACTACCCTTGTGATAGCTCGACCATTCACTCGTCAATGTGATGGATATAAATATCATGATTAACTCTTTAACCATATCAGCACGGCCGTGCGCTTTCCTTATCTATCCACGCCGAGGGCCCCAGAAATTTATCTCCCATTATCGAGGAGGAGCAAATTCCATCTAGATCAATCACATCCCTACGCCATGCTTCGCGACATACCCAGTAGTTATCTTTATAACTACCCTGTTACGGTATAGCGTTTGATAACACCAAAACATACAACTCCATAAGCTGGGACTCCATGATGATCTCAGGTCTAAGGACCATATAGGTGTACCACTCGAGACTACACGCTGATGGCACTTTGTAGATAACAATCTCAGCAGCGTCTCGGAGTAGGTCTATCCAACCATCCATGTTCTCTAACATGTGTCCACATTATTGATTTGATATCTCCATATCTATGGTATGTGAAACAATACCATCAATCAATACATGTGCTAATCAAATCATTACCGCTCCTCGTAATGATATGTACTAAGGATCGTTTAGAACAATATCACAATAACAATGTGTTTCACAACCAAATCGTATTTGATGAACAAAGTGAAGGGAATGTGCCCTAGAGACAATCATACGATGATTGTGTAACGTCTTTGTTTATATACTTATGATAACATTGCTTATCGGTTCCATTAATTAATGTCATGACTTTGTTCATCAAATACGATTTGGTTGTGAGACACATTGTCATTGTGATATTGTCCTAAATGATCCCTAGTCCATATCATTACGAAGAGTGGTAATGATTTGATAGCACATGTATTGATTGATGGTATTATTTCACATACCATAGATATTGAGATATCAAATCAATAATGTGGACACATGTTAGAGAACATGGGTGGTTGGATAGACCTACTTTGAGACGCTGCTGAGATTGTTATCTATAAAGTGCCATCAACATGTAGTCTCGAGTGGTACACCTATATGGTCTTTAGCCCTAAGATCATCATGAAGACCTAACTTGTGGAGTGGTATGCTTTGGTGTTATCAAATGCTATACCGTATCAGGGTAGTTATAAAGATAACTACTGGATATGCCACAAAGCATGGCGTAGGGATGTCATTGATCAAGATGAAATTTTGTAACATCCTTATTTTCAAAAACTAAAAATCATTACGCATTATGCAATTGCATTTTAATGAATTTCACTAGAATTTAAAACCTTTTGAAAATAAGTATGTTACAAAAACTTTTGAGCTTATAAATCAAATAATTTGGTTTCCTTAGTAAAAGAAGAGTTTTAAATGAGATTTGTTAAGGGTTTAACCCTAGCTTTTAAAACATATTTAATTGCAAAGATGTTTGTTTTTAATTGAGATTTTAAAATCTTGCAAAAGCGAAACCTTTAATAGATGATTTTCAAGTTAAAGATTTTATTTGAAATATATATATTTATACTTTATTTCCCATAAAGAAAACAGTTTCGAGTTCCTCGTTTCAAATAAAAGCCCAAGCTTGCAAAAATCCATTTTAAGATCCTAGCTCTAAAACAAAAAGGGTTTAGAAATTTCCCTTTTCATATCAAACAGGTGTTTGGTAAAAAAATGTTCCCACCAATAAATTTATTTTGATTTATGTTTGAACTTAAGTGGAAACATAAATTTCTAGGACTAATCACCACGGTAAATTATGTTTTCAAGAATTTTAAAATCTTTGTTTGAAAATCCTTTCAAAAGCAAAAGCATGGCATCATTGCATGCGATTTAAACGATTTTAAAAATCTTTTGGATATTGTGCATGTTACTATATTTAATTTCCTAAAATGCTAATTAAAAAGATATGCTTTTAAAGTATTAATTCCAAATTATTTACTAAAAACCTATTATGATGATTTGTAAACTTTGTGATTTCAACTTAGATTTTTGAAACAACAAATTAAAAATTTAATCCAAATAAAAATTTAAATTACAAATTATGTGGTTAATTTAATGAATTATTAATTTCCTATTTAATCCCTACCCAGTTTTCTCTCTCTCCCTTTTTCTCTTGCTATGTCAAGTGAGCCCCACTTAGGCATCCCCTCTCTCTCACTGATACTCCTCTCATTCTCTCACGAAAGAGGTTGAAGTGGGGAGCAATCCCCAGAAAGGCTTCGCAAAGATGAACAAAAAGGGAGATTTGAAGAATCGAGTTCGGATTCAAATGGAAGAGCTCCATGTTATAATGGTGGAGCAAACCACGAAGGAAGGAAGAAGCGGGGAGTCCGAACCCGCGAGAAAAAAGGACTCAAAGGCGACGATCTCCTCTTGGCGAGGAGTAGGAGAAGACTCACCCGCGGCAGCACGCCAGCCGATGAGTTCCTGTGCCGGAAGAACACCGGTGTCGACCAGGGCCTGTAATCGCTCCTCGGTGGTGACGGATGTCGACGATTTGTGTCGGCAATGTATTTTATAGGGCTATGCGAAAGATCACAACTCGATGGTAGCACAGGGGGCTAGATTTATACAGGTTTAGGCCCTTTCAAAGAGGTAATACCTACTCCTGTGCTCGTGGGTTTGTATTTTGGGGTGTCGATCACAATGTATGTTCTCGTTGAGATGGCGCGAGAACAGACAATGATGAAGATGTTGAATTTGATTATCTAACTAGGGATCCCTGACCCTCTTTATATAGTGCAAGGGGTCGGGTTACAGATAGGTTCCCTAATCCGTATAAGGGAGATAAGGGACATAACCGAGTTGGTTACGTCTATCTCCATGTATCCGAGTAGAATACGAATTCGCCTCCTTATAGAGCAAGTCGGGCCGCGCCATCCTCCAAGCCTGTCTTCTGAAAGATCCACGCGACTTGGCCCAAGAAGGTAGTACGTCCACCCGTCTATCTCTGAATACCCGGGGCCCATGTTGTCCACAACGGAGGTCGCCCAGTTTCCCGCCATTTGAAAGAATGTGATGGGGGATGAGGGCGGCGAGGCTAGATCTGAAGAATGGTGGCGGCGGCACTAGGGTTGCTCTACAACGGTGGAAGTGACAAACCCAAGCGGGAACGCTGCGGGGAGATGAACAGACTGGGGCACACGGTACGAGCGTAACCATTCAAATACCCTGGCGTGTTCTATTTAAAAGGAAGTGGGCGACATTTCAGTTTCCATGTTGGGCGGGAAAGAATGAAGCCCAAATCATTGCTTCAAGATTCAGGCCCGGACTTAGGTTCCAGAGAGCATGCCCCTCGTGGGCCGCAAGCTGTACACATCATTACTCGGGTATAGGTGCCACTCGGATCAAACCTAGTCGTGGAAAATAGTGTGCCCCCAGTCGGCCCTCATGCCAGTTGTCAGTCTATGAGGACTGGGCGCTTCCCGAGTTATAACTTAGCTCTTGATGTACCTCCTGGGGTCAATAATCGGTCTCACTTTTAGTTGGATCGGGCATCAAGAGTTACCTCTTCAGTCGGGTCTCCGTGGCACATCTCTAGATCGTTCGTCATCATGATGAACACCACTCGGATGACCTTGACTTGGAGGAGGGCGTATTCTCCTGAGAATCACTAGCTTGACACCGCACTAAGTTGGGTCAAGGCGCCTGAACACCCTAATACACAAATTGTGACATGTCCCCTGCTGGACCGAATGTCGAGATCTGTCAATCAGAGCTGAATGTCATGATTTGTTACAGGAAGGATAAAGCAGGGTGACACTGATCACTCAGCTACATCCACTTTTTTGGTATGCTTCTCGAGGGCCAATACCAAAGATACCGAGCCGGTACCGACCGATACCAAACATCTTTTAGAGGCTTGAGATTTTCTCTTGAGTCCTTTGCAACCGTGTTGTTTAATCGGCGAGTTACTCTACGAAAGCGTAACTACATCAACCTAACAAAGACCGATGTCACTCGGATTACATTTGATGGGCTGCAGGCCGAACTCGGAATTAAACAACTCAGTCACGAAGCACTTGGGGGCTACTGTGGACAACATGGGCCTCGGGTATTTGGAAACAGACGATTGGACGCACCACCTCCTTGGGCCAAGTCGCGTGGATCTTCCAGAAGACGGGCTTGGTAGAGGGCGTGGCCCGACTTGTTCTACAAGAAGTAAAATCCTAGTCCTACCCGAATACGTGGAGATAAGCGAAGCCGACTTAGCTATATCCCTTATCTCCCTAATACGGACTAGGAAACCAATCTGTAACCCTACCCCTTGCACTATATAAAGAGGGTCGGGGTCCCTAGTTAGACATGATCTTCTTCATCGATCTAGGATATACATCTTCAACATCCAATCTCGTGCAATCTTAGGCGAGAACATACGGTCATTGTGTTTATCATTGGATCAATGTGATCGACACCCCATAATACAAATCCACGAGCACAGGAGTAGGGTATTACCTCTTTAAGACAGCCTGAACCTGTATTAATCCTGCCCCCTGTGCTACCATCGAGTTGTGATCTTTCGCATAGCCCTATAAAATATATTGCCGACACAATTCGTCGACAGTTGGGAGTGGGTATCCAGATGTGTCCATAGAACAGAACCTATCGGGACACGAGGGGCATTGGTGTGGAAACCTTAGTGGGAATACCGGGCTAAGGGAAGGTCGTGGTGAAATACCTCGTGGTGTCCACTTCCTTTGGGTGATTCCTAGGAAGCCACCTACTCGTCGGTAAAGCGTACGACCTCTGCGGAGTGTAAAACTATCTAGATAGTCGTGCCCATGGTTAAGGGCGGACGACGGTGGCGTGATCACAATGGTAGTTTTCTCCTCTCTATTTCTAAATGGTTTTTAAGAGAAAACCGGCAGGTGCCGTGTTTGTTGGGAGCCTGCAGCAGGAAGCCGCGAGGAATTGATTTTCGATAAAACCACGGTCGGTGCCGTGAGATTGCCAGGTTTGGGCAGAAGCCGATGGGTGCCGGAGTTTGGAAAAGATTACTAAATTGCTTTGATGTAAACTCCTCTCTTTCCTAAATTGCTTTCTTAAACCCTTAGGCGAACTTTTATAAAACTAGCTTTCTGCAAACAAACCCTACCCTTTCCTCGACTAGCCTTCATGTGCATTGTTAATTGACTTGCGAGTATTTGCGCCAATACTCACCCTCGCGCTTTACCACGGGGCTGGCATTCTAACGCGCAGGTATGGAGTACCCATGCGACCCCGAAGATGGCAACCCTGAAGCCTACATCTTCGCCGACGGAGTCTAGGACAAGGAGTACACCTACGCCTAGAGCTACGTTCCTCCAGCTCTGCCTGTGGGGATTGTTTTGGGTTTATTTCCTTTTTTGATTTAGAGTTGTAACATAAAGACTTCCGCTTTTGTAAGGCTATCGAGCCAGACTACTGTAACCACGCCACTTGGCGCACTCTGGTGTATTATGTAAATTAATCGTTACGATTGTGATCCAAGTTCTGTAAATCTGTGTGTACTAGCTACTTGATCCAGGGACTAGTACAGGTAAAGCACAGGCGGGATCCGCCTCCGCCAAGAGGGGTTCCCGACAAATTTGCCCCTCCTCGATAACGGGAGAGATATCTCTGGGCCCCTTGGCATGGATGGATAAGAAAAATGCATGGCCGTGCTGATATGATTAAAGAGATAATCATGATATTTATATCCATCACATTGATGAGTGAATGGTCGAGCTATCACAAGGGTGGCACGTATCTCGCCTTGAGCTTGACTGGTATCGTGTGGCAAAAGGATCGGTATGTTGAGTGTGTCAGGGTTCAGCCGATGAGATAACTCTGTGCATTCGGGGGTTAATATGTACTGCAAGGTGCCGCTATTGATTTGTGTATTGGAAAGGAACTTTTCGGATTCACGGCCGACTTGCACATAAACCTAACGGGTTACACACTTAATAGGTTGGAACATATCTAGTGGATTTGATCTATTAAAAGAAGGGTTTGCGCGCAGATACGATCCGCGTAGGAATTGGAGTGCTAGTGGGCCTCGACTAGGGCCCGCTAGCACGTTCATAAAAGGGGAGGCCTAGGGCAGCACGGGGTGGACATACGAGCTCTCACCAAGCCCTAGCCACCACACTCCTCCCGCTCGCCCGAAACCCTAGCCGCGTGGTGAGGTGCTAGCACACACCGCATGGCATTCCTTCCCCGGATGTGTGGATACCATTAGAGGCGCTGCCGCACTCGAAAGCGCTGGTCGGTGGAACATCCGACGATTACGAACACAGGGATCTTGTGGTGCTCGGCTACGACCACGCTGCTCAGCGCTGCTCGGGGACGCTTGACAACCAGCAAGAAGGAGGTGTTCGGTGTGTACAACTACTTCCTCGATGCGTGTGACTCGGCTTCCGTTGCCTCTACGCGTCAAGGGTAACGATCCATGGTCCCCTAGTTGCATGTGATCTTGGGTGTTTGCGGTAGAAAATTTTTGATTTATGCTAACATAGCCTACCCGTTCCTTAACACAAAGTTGTGACATTAATTCATGGAACCGATAAGCAATCTTATCATGAGTAGATGAACAAAGACATTATACAATCATTGTGTGATTGTCTCTAGGGCACATTCCCTTCAAGTTCGGCTTAAGTAGGTGAAAAGGCTAGAGCTAGGGCAAGTCATGATCACATGTTTTTTCTGCCCTGTGCTAGCGCCCGAGCTTGCAAAATCAGGTTCCCAAGCATGGGCACGGCGGGGGCTCGGATAGGAGCGTGCTACCGTATTTTTCTTTAAACATGTGATTGTTTTTTCCTTTCATGTTATTCTTTCGTTTTTTTCCTTATTCGTATGTTTTTGCTGGCAAAATGCAAGAGATAAAGATTTTATTAAGGGATAGCGTTCCATCCTTCATAGCAAAGCAAGAGCCCGGGTTACAAGTTTGCTCCAGGGGCCTAAGTGATGGACACGATTGTTTTATCCAACTTCTCCCGCTCTAAGGCCTTGAGTTTTTCCTTCACCTCGCCGAGCTGGTTCTGAAGTTGGAGCGCCTCGATGCTCATCTTGTGTCCATCCTGGGTGTCCTGATGGAGTTTCTTGTTTTCTTCTTGGTTCTTCTTCAGTCGCTCATTAAGATCTACGGAGGACATGGCCAGTGTCCTCACTTTGTCTGCTAGGAAGTTGGAATGCTCTTCTAGTTGCCCGAGCTTCGCTGCCGCTTCCCCGAGCTTGCGGTCCTTCTCTTCGAATTCGGCTTCCAGGCCCGCTATCTTCAGAACCATGGTAACGAGCTCGAGAGTCAGCCATCAGCCTCTCTAGGGTAGCTTTCTTGGGCTGCAATTTGCTCACCGCCCCTGGTCTTCACCACCTTTAGCTTGTTCTGAAGGCACCGAATCTCTGCTTGCATTGACACTGCAGTGAGGGGAACGGCGGACAGCTCGTTCACTATCCAATCGTTGACCTAATTCAATAAGAAGAAAGAAAAGGATCAATAGGATAATTGTGAGGCATCAATGGTTTAGTGACAAAGTTTATTACCGTTCTACTGTGCTGATCCAGTATAGTTCTCAGCTCGGCGACAAAGGACCCAAGGTCCACTAAGGGACCCAGCGACCCTAGCGCTTCGGAATCTTTGTTGGAGGACGCCGCTTCGTCTTCTTGTTCTGCTCGGGACGGGGGTTCCTCCAAGCTGAGGAATACTGTCTCCCGGATAGACTGGTCATCTACCCGAGAAACAACTTTGGATGAGGCATTGAGCTCGTCATCCTGGGCACCTTCGACGCCCAGGGGCTGCATCCCCCGAGCAAGTTCTTCACTCGCAATGACCTCCAGTGGGTCCTCCTCCGTCATGATCCGGTCAGCCGGCTCGTGAATGAGCTTGTCCACTGCATCGTAGAAGATCCTGTCAACTTTATCTGAGAGTAGGCATTCCTCATACCAATTCCAACCTGGCCATGTAATCCGACTAAGGCCGAGAATGAGAAAAGAAAGGGAATATGAGTTGCATTCCTCACCTTTTTCGTTGTGAGACCAAGCCTCCCTGGAGTCCTTCCCTGCAGGAGAAGAGTCGGTAACCTCCTCCTAGTTACTGAGAGGCTCCCCTTCGGCCGGAGCGGTGGCGATAAGGTCATTTGTCTGCTGCTCTGGCCGAGCAATGGCGTGCCTAGGCTTAGCTGCCACGGCCGAAATGCTTACCGCCAAGTCTTGTGACCTTCGGGCAGCCACCATGCTTTCTAGGCCGTCCAGGGATCCGCGTCCTCCAAGTCTACGGCCTCCAGCAAAACGCTTCGCGACACGGGCTAAGGTTTGTGCCTAGGGATCTGCGTCCTCCAAGTCTATGATCTCCAGCGAAGCACTTCGTGACACAGGGTGAGGTTTGTGCCTGGGCTTCTTACACCTCCTCTTGTGATGGGGAACGCCTGATCCTCCCCTTCTCCCTCCTCGTCCTGCATGAGAGGTGGATCTGCCAGGGCAACCACCTTGCTCGGGGTTTCGGATGGTGAGGCTCCACGAGCTTGTCAAGCTTTGCTTGTAGCTCGGTGTTTTTGGCTTCCAGGGCCATCTCTTCCTTGAGCTTGGCATTCTTCTTGCGTAGGAGCTTGAGTTTTTCTTGGTCCTTATCCTTTTCCACAAGTTGATATAACCTTTCCATTAGCCCGAGATTGACTCGTGTGATGTTTTTAAGCCAGAGTTGTAGTTTTCAATTACCTCCACCGTGTCGGCATACTCTAAGTGTTGCCGGGCAAGGGCAGGTGGCGCGTCTGCCACTGAAGGCATCGAGGCCGTCTGTCTGCCAAAGCGATGGGGCCTAGTGGCAGGTGGTGCCAGCAACACTGGAGCTTGCCTTTTCCGTGACACCCTCTTGGACACGGTTTTGTGCTTTTCACTGGCCTTGTCATCGTCTTCCTCGAAAATGACGAGTTCTATGACGGTGACATTCAGAGCTACTGACTACTGCAACAGAGCAGTTTCTCCTGTGAACACTCTCACGGGCATGAACAAAGCAAAGTTTCAGAGGAACCATACCTCGTCAGTTTGCTCGAAGATGTTCTTGGGGCATTGGCGAATCAGTCCCACTTCTTTGGGCACACGGAATAGCTCCGCCAGCTATTCTGTGACCTAGGATAACTTGGGGACTATTAGCAAGGCAAGGAGTAAAGACCAAGTAAAACAAAATTCAAAGTTTGAATTAAGTGCTTGGTCAAGGTGGGCTTACTTGCATCGTCGTCATGGGTGACGTCTTTCCATCCCTTTACTTTGAAGAAGAGGTGTTCCTCCTTTTGAAGCAGGCTAATCTGGTTCACCAAGTAGTCCTTGGCAATCCCGTGCCCGGTGAGCCCCAATGCCTTGAGGCAGAGTTCTTGTCCAGCAAGGGCTCCTCCGCGGGCTGAACCGGAGGTTAGGGAAGATTCTTCTTCAGAGGAACCTTCCCTTTGAAATAGAGGCCACTCCCCTCGGCCCTCCTTGTGTAAAACCATCGCTTGACCCAGCCCGAAACCGAGTCCTTGAGTGCAATGCTCGGGTACAAGTAGGGCTGGTTGGAGCCAAGGAGGAAGTGCACGTGACCGATGGCGACAGGGGTCCTAATCCTGCGTATCTCATAGAAATGAAGGAACAGGCTCATCGTGGGCTCAATGTAAAGGAACCCTTCACAAAGAGGCGTAAAGGGCGCCATGATCAAATAAGAGTTGGGGTTGAGGTTGATTGCCTCAATCCCGCAGTGCATCAGCACTGCCTCCACGAACACGTTCTCTAGCGTGTGTAGCCCGCTGATCACATAAAGTTCACATGCTACGAATTCTCCCTCCGCAGGCCTTGGGAACTCGTTGCTAGGGGCATACCACGAATGAGGTCGATGTGGCCCTGAGACTCTAGCTCCATGAGTCGCTCAGTTGTGGTTTTGCTCGGCCCGAACTTCGCCATGAGATCCGGATGGTTGGGAGGATCAAGAAAATCAAAAGAAGAAAAGCGACCGGTGGAAGATTTCGCTAAGTTTTTGGGCGCTAAGTGCTTCTGTTCCTCGAAAACATAAAGAGAACATTTTCACCGCGTCTATAGTATTTATAGAAAAAAACTAAAGGGGCGCGACCGGGAAACCAACCGATGCCCACCAGCGAATCGACACCTGGATCGCACTTTCTGAAAACTATCGAATCAAGACGTGCACCGTCCAACGGCTAGAAAAAATCAATCCGACCATTGGTAAAAAACTGTTCCCGGGCATCCGTTGCCCAGGCGTGATGTTGTATTCCCGCAAAGCGGATGAGTTGGTCGCACCCGGGCATTTCTTGCCCGGATATGGCAGCAAAACTACACTGCTAGAACTAATTCTTGCTTTGAGTTGGAACGCTCAAGAGGAAGGCCCGGCCAGGTAGTTTTCCACTTGAGCCTCGGAGGCTTGCTGTCGGAGATTGAATAACGGCTACGGGCTAGGTGTGCTCCTAGCTGAAGTCTTAAAATGTGACCTTGAATGTCGTTTCCAAGGGGTCTGTTCGATCGATCAGCTTGACCTATCAAGATCTCCACCCGATTTGTTTCTCTAGACTGGGCAGGGTCTCTGCCCGGGTGCCGAGCACGACGCTTGCCCAGGACCCTCATGCCCGGGGCTAGCACTGCAACTCCGCTCTGGTTGAGGTAGTTAAACTTGGAAGAAGGATGCTTAGTGAGGCACCGTGTGGCCATGATCCCCACTTTCTCGGAGCCGTTACCCATGATCTGAGCGTGGTTAAAGGCCATATTTATTATAAATAATGGTGATTAATTAGGATGGTTAATAGTCTCGTACGTTAGCTTCCCTGGAGCCTATATATACCCAACTTTTTTGTAAACGAGAGGAGGGGCGACAAGCTTGCGCACCTAGAAATATACACAATACATATACGGTGGAGTAGGGCTATTATCTCATGATCGAGAGGCCCGAACCAGGGTAAATGTCTTGTCTTGTCCGTTTTATCATCTTGTGAATCCACATCATATCAAAAGCAATACCTTAGTAGAAAGAATCTGTTTTGATCCCTCAGTCAAGAAATAAGCTCGGCGGATAAGCCATTTTCTAATCGTCGACAATTTTTGTTTAGCTTAATCCAATTGTAGATTATAATCTGGAAATTTTGTGGACCCTCAATAGGGGCTTGGAGAGTCCAAAAAATTTTAAAAAAATAGTTTTTAGATATTTGAGAAGAACCACGAAAACCTTAAGATGGCTACAACGTGTTGAAACGTTTAGCTTGTAAAAATGACAAATTTACAAATGTATCTTTTAGTTTTAATATAAGCTGAAAAAAAAGGTCCATAAACCACAGATACTCCGCTGGTAGAAGTAAAAGCAATAAAGGGACACCTATTGCTGCTCCCCTCCTTCCAAACTGGTTGGCGACAATGACTCACGTCGGGATGGTGGCAAGGGCTGCATGCCTGCACCACGGCGAGGAAGACGACGACCACATTGGCGAGGGCTGGCCTCCGGACGACGGCGAGGGCAGCACCACAGTAAGGATGACATCATCATGGGCCCAGAGGGCAACGACCACCGAGGGAAGGCCTGGCTTCCGGATGGCGGCGAGAGCGGTAAGGAGGAGGACGATGACCACCGTGGGGAGGGCCGGCTTTCGGACAGCGACAAGCAGGAAGACCACCACGGCGAGGAGAACAATCGCCGCGGCAAGGCCCTGATGTTGTTTGGTGAACGCTGGTTTGGTTTGTTGCTTGGAGAGCGAGTTGCACTACTTGTGACAAAAAATGTGTGTAGCTAGGCTTTGCCGAAATCATAATTTGTTCGGCTGAGCCGAAATGGTAGCTAGCACTACTACAGAACTAGGCATCACAATCGGTCCATTAGAAGCGGTTTGGTGCGAACCCGTTGTAATCTTCGTACCAGAACCGGTTCGTGGGCAACGGGCAGGCGAGGGCTTCCAGAAGCAGTTTGAAACATGAACCGCGCGTAAAGTCCCATCTCTACAACCGGTCTGTGTCCCAAACCGGTTGTGGATTTCCAGAACCGGTTTGAGACACAAACCGCTACAACCGGTTGTAGAACCATCCCGCCCAGCGCATTTAAAACATCTTCTTCCTCCTCGAGGGCGCAGAGGTGAGCAGGAAGTGTTAACAGTGAAGGGCCGAGCCATCGCTCAAGGAGGTCTTGCCCAAATTTTCAATTGAGGTGATTTAGCTGCAAATTAAGTGTTTCAAGGTTAGTAACGTCATGTTAACATCCTTCTCACCTAAGTATTGTTGTTTTTTTTGCATTGGATGGGGAGAAATGTAGATTTGTTCTTTGTTGAAAGGTGTTTGCTTGCTAGCTAACTTCATCACTGAAAAGTTTCTTTCCTTGTTTGCTAGCTACCTAACTTGTTTGCTAGCTAGCTTGATCACCTAATTTTACAGAGTTGATCTCAAAATTAAGTTGTTTCCTTTAGGATCCAAAATTTAACGATAAATTAGGTAGATGTAGGTTTGCAAGGAACTAATTATTGGAGTATGAAATAGAAAAAGGAAAAAATTAGAAGGATAAAAAAATTAAAAGTAGAAAGGGAAAAAATAATTAGTTAGATTTAGTTAAAAATCGTAGAAGGATAAAAAAGATAATTTAAAAAACGTAACAATTAGTTATTTTTAGTTCAATAAATATGAAGGGTAAAAAATTATTAGTTAGGTTTAGTTAAAAATGTATAAGGATAAAAATAATTACAAAGGTAGAAAGGAAAACATAATTAGGTTCAAAATTGTAGAAGGATAAAAAATAATAAAAAATATAACAATTAGTTAGTTTTAGTTCAATAAATGTAGAAGGACAAAAAAGAATTAGTGTAGGTGGAATTTTTTTTGTTGCAGCAAAAAAATATTGTCTTTAATTGTAAACTGAAGAAGAACAAAAAGTAATTAGAAAGGTAGATCTAAGTGCTTGTGAGCTTTAGATTCTGAAATGTAACTATATTTTTTTAATAAAATATAACTTGGTGTAGATGAACCGCAATAGACGTACAATGCGGACCGCCGCCCGTAAAGGTCATTGATGGCGTCGCGGGTTTTTCGATCGCCGTTCCTTCTTGTTTCGAGGCGACTACATATGTTGTCCGTGTGTAGACTGCAAGAATGAGAAGGAGCACTCCCACCGATGGCAGGTTATGAACCATTTGATCATGAGAGGATTCATGCCAAACTATACCTGTTGGACCAACCATGGCGAAGTAAACAGGATTAGACAGGAAGACGATGAAGACGACGAGGAAGAAGAAGAGGGTTTGAACAGTATCCCAGACGCCAGGCAATACTCTTCCGTGGAAGATACACTCGGGGAGTTTGGTGATGATGAGCTAGACCAGATGCTGCGTAACGGAGAAGGAGACTACACAGATGAAAGGCAATTCGACAAGTTCCAGCGCATGTTAGAGGACCATAGGACTCCTTTGTACCCAAACTGTGGGCAGGGCCACAAAAAGTGCAAGACCACACCGAACTAATGCAATGGAAGGCCACGAATGGTGTCTCAGATAAGGGATTCGATGAGGTGTTATCACTCATAAAGAAGTTGCTTCTGGAAGATAACACTCTGCCTGAATCTACATATGAAGCCAAGCAAGTCGTGTGTCCTTTGGGATTGGAAGTACAGAAGATACATGCATATCATAACGATTGTATCCTGTATCGCAATGAGTACGAGGATTTTGATGTTTGTCCGGTGTGCAAAGAATCATGTTATAAGATGAAGCGTGCGACCTGTGAAATAGATGGGGAGCGACGAAGAAGAGACCTCCGCTAAGGTGGTGTGGTATTTTCTGTCATCCCCGATTGAAGCGTCTGTTTGCTAACAAAGCGCATGCCCAGATTATGCGTTGGCACAAAGAAGAGCGTAAGGATGACGGGATGCTTAGACATCCACCGATGGCTCTCGGTGGAGGAAAGTCGATCGAACATACCCGACTTTGCGATGAGGCGAGAAACATACGGTTTGGGTTGAGTCCGATGGTATGAACTGCTCGGCGAGTTGAGCGGCAGACCATAGCACTGGCTCGTTACACTATGTATGTATAACATTCCTCCTTGGTTGTGCATGAAGCGAAAGTACATATTGATGCTGTTGTTGATCCAAGAGCCCAAGCAACCCGGCAATGACATCGATGTCTATCTGAAACCATTGGTTGAAGATCTTGTAACGTTGTGGGAGGCTGGTGTACGGGAATGGGATGAACATAAAAGACAGTATTTCACCCAACGTGCATTGTTGTTTGTAACCATCAATGACTGGCCTGCGCTTGGTAACTTGTCCGGCCTAACTATAAAAGGATACAGAGCCTGCGTGCATTGCTTAGATGAAACGGACAGCATGTATCTCAAAAACTCTCGGAAGGTTGTGTACATGGGCCACCGTAGGTTTCTTCTTACGAGGCACCCGTTGCGGAAGAAAGGCAGGAATTTTAATGGAAAACCAGACCTTCGTGCTAAGCCATAGCATCGAAGCGGGCCGCGTGTGTTTGCTATGGTAAAGGATCTGAAAGTAGTATTTGGAAAGGGTCCTGGGAGAAAATCTATATCGAATGAGGAAGGTGAGGCACCCATGTGGAAGAAGAAGTCAATATTTTGGGACTTGCCTTATTGGGAAGTTTTGGAGGTCCGTCACTCACTTGACTTCATGCACATCACAAAGAATGTTTGCGTGAACCTGCTAGGATACTTAGATATGTACGGCAAATCGAAAGATACACTGCAAGCTCAGAGGGATCTAAAACATTTGGAACTGAGGAATGATCTACATCTAGAAAAGACAGAGAAAGGACAACATTATCTACAACCTGCGAGCTACACTCTAAACAAAGAAGAGAAAAAAAGCATGATAGAGTGCTTGAACAATTGTGAAGGTCCTTAGGATACTCCTCGAATGTAAAGAGACTCATAAACATGAAAGAGAATAAAATCGCCCACCGAAATCCCATGACTATCTTGTGTTGATGACACAGTTGCTCCTAGTGGTCGTGGAGAGGTATTTTGCCCGAGTGGGTCCGGGGGACAATCACAAAGCTGTGTTCCTTTTTCAATGCGGTTTCGCATAAGGTTATTGATCCAGATAAACTAAGTAAGCTGTAGAATGACGTGGTACAAAGTGTGGTTAGCATTGAAATGATCTTTCCTCCAGCATTCTTTAATATTATGGTTCATCTCACTGTTCACATTGTCAAGGAGATAGGTATTCTCGGACCCGTGTTTCTACACAACATGTTTCCTTTCGAGAGGTACATGAGTGTCCTAAAGAGGTATGTCCGTAACCGTTCTTGTCCGGAAGGATGCATAACCGAGTGGTATGGCATAGAGGAGGTGATTGAGTTTTGTGTGGATTACATTAATGATCTAAATCCGATTGGTGTCCCTATATCACGCCATGAGGGGAGGCTTCGGGGAAAAGGGACACTAGGACGAAAAGCAATTGCATGCAAAGATCTTCTTACTTTTAAACAATCACATTTCACGGTTCTGAAACAATCTACTATAGTGGCCCCTTATGTCCTTCAGACAAGAGTATTCTCTGTTGCTAATTCCTGTGGAGGTCTGAGGATTGGATAACATTAAGGCACATGGATTCATTCGGCGCTTGGTTACAAAACTACATCCTTTCCAAAGGGTCAGACAATGAACAGTTGCAATGCCTGGATCGAGGACCATTTAGTGAAATCGTGACATTCAAGGGGTACGAGATAAATGGTTACACATTTTACACAAAGTCCCAGGATAAGATGAGCACAAACCAGAACAGCGGTGTCCGTATAGACGCCGTGGACAACATTGGCAAGGTGGACACATATTATGGTTTCATAGAAGAGATATGGGAGCTTGACTATGGACCTTCGAAGGTCCCTCTATTCAAGTGCCAATGGGTTAAACTGAGTTCAAGCGGCGTGAAGATCGACAAATACGGCATGACAACCGTAGACCTCACCCAAGTCGGCTATAGACGCGAACCATTCGTTCTCACCAATGATGTGAGACAGGTCTTCTACGTAATGGACATGTCAAGCAAACCTAAGAAGCAGAAGGACAAGCCAAAGCGACACGTGGTTCTCCAAGGCAAACGAAGGATTATCGGAGTTGAGGACGTCACAGACGAGGAAGAGTATAGTTAGTTCGACGAGCTCCCTCCTTTTGCGGTGGATGTCGACATAAGTGTCCTGAATGACACAGATGTCGATGCTCCGTATATAAGGCACACTTGTAAAGACAAAGTATGTTACTAGTTAAGATATGCTCCTGTATGAAACTTGTATATTTGAAACATATATAGAAATTAAGCAATGAAATTTTAAACATTTTAATGAAATATGAAACACAAGTAATGAAATTTTAAACATTTTTTAAAAAAAATATGAAACACAAGTAACCTCGGCCATTTTAATAAAAATTTAATAGAAAGGAAGAAAGCATTTTTTTTCAAATTTTAAAATGAAACTTGTATATTTGAAGCATATATAGAAATTAAGCAATGAAATTTTAAACATTTTAATGAAATATGAAACAGAAGTACTGAAAAGGAAGAATAGAGAAGGAAAACCCCTAAAAGCCCTTCTACAAGCGGTTTGTAATACGAACCCCTTGTAAATGTCCTCTATAAGCGATTAATATCTGAACCCTTTAGAAGGTAACCTCTACAAGCGATTAAATATCTGAACCCCTTCTAGCGTTGGTAATACACTATCTGAACCCCTTGTAAAAAACCCTCTACAAGCGGTTCAGTAATATAAACCCTTGTAGAAGGGACCTCTACAAGCGGTCGTATCTGAACCCCTTGTAGAAGTAACCTCTACAAGCGATTAAATATCTGAACCCCTTCTAGCGGTTAGTATCTGAACCCTTCTAAAGAGGACCTCTACAAGCGGTTCAGACTACCAACCGCTTGTACAGGCCCTTTACAAGGGGTTCGTAATACCAACTGCTTGTAGAGGGGGTTTCCTATATATTTTAGATCGTCTTCCCGCGCGCTTCACTCTCCCCAAAATTTTTCTAAGTCCCGAGCCGTCCCGCACTTCACTCCTCTGTCGCTCCGTCATATCTCCGTCGAGCCCCCGCGCCTCACTCGACGCCTTCTCCACCATCCGCGCGCCCTCGTCGCCATGTCTCTCCGTCGAGACCCCGCGCCGTGCTCGCCACCTCTTCACCGTCGTGCGCGCGCGCCCTCGTCGACACGCCTCGCCACCGCTGTCGACGCCTTCACACCACCATGCGCGCGCCCTCGTCGTCGCCTCACCATCGGACCTCCACCGCGCCGTCGACCTCAGGACAAGCCCCCGCTCCCCCCAATCCCCCGGAGGACCTAGGTTGCCCACGCCCACGCCGCACTCTCCCTCTGTTTTATGTCTGCACACAGGGTGTTTGATGAAACGTCCCAATGGGAAAAAAAATAGAGAAATAGATCGGGAGAGAGAGATAGAGAGATAGGGAGTGAGAGAGAGAAAGAGAGAGATAGAGAGATAGGGAGAGAAAGAGAGAGATAGAGAGATAGGGAGAGATAGAGAGAGATAGAGAGATAGGGAGTGAGAGAGAGAGATAGGGAGAGATAGAGAGAGAGATAGGGAGTGAGAGAGAGAGAGTGAGAGAGAGAGAGGAAGAGATATATATTTAACAATGTTTCGCAATTATGTCATGTGCATAAGTAGCAATACTAATTTAACATTGTTTCGCAATTATGATATATAGATGGAGCAACCAGGTCGTGCTAACCCTATTTTCGATGAGGAAGAACAGTTCCTGCTAGACTCGATCGTGTAGGGTAGCATCAGATGATACGACGAAGGTGACGCTAACGCTACTGCCGAGGTGGCCGATAACAATGCTGCCGATGAGGCCGTGAACCAAGGCGACGCTAACGCTACTGCCGGTAGTTCCGGTGATGCCGTGGACACTGGCGCCAGTGAGGTAATGCCACAATAGTGCCCTGGTACATGCGGCCTTTCAACCAATATAAAACACTCTAACAGGCTCATATGGTTCTGTATTTTAAGCAGGGTATATCGAGCAACCAATCGAAGCGAGGACCTAACAAGAAGCCGTCGACAAAGCATGTCTTTACCGACGTTAACTCCGACAGGATGCCGGTTGCCCTTCTTTCAGCAATTGACCCATTCAACAACGCTTGTGGTTACCATGTAAGGGACCACATCCCAATTAGCATCCAGAAATGGTCTGAAGTCCCTCAAGCTACCAAGGACCTGCTGTGGACAAATATTAAGGACAATTTCAAATTTCCTGAAGGGTTCGATGACAAAGTAAAGAAATACACTTTGAAGAAGATGGCAACCGTATTTCAGTCGTGGAAGTCGTCTCTAAATGCCAAGTATGTGCAGAAAGGACAAAGGCCTGACTTCAATCTATTTCCTAAGCTGGCCGATCACTGGGAAGCGTTTGAGGAGTACAAGCTATCAGCTGGAGGCCAAGCCGCGAGCCAAAAGAACAAGATAAATAAACAAAAGAAGAAATACCACCACCATCTCGGCACCGGTGGTTACATCAAGGCTATACCGAAATGGGAGAAGCGGGAGGAAGAATTATTGACCAAGGATGTACCACCTGCTACTGCTGACTGGGAATTCTGCCTGCGAAATTGGTTCATGGCTCACGGGGCGTCCCTTGCAGATGACGGTAGCTTGGCGATGGCACCGGGAGTGCAAGATGTTGGGCAAAGGATCGTACAAGCCGTTCAACAGTTTCAGTCAGGTTCCTTAGTGACAAATAGGGAGAATGACGAGCTGACACATGCCCTCCAAAACCCGGAGCACCTCGGATGGACAAGAGGTATTGCTTCGTCGACGCCATGGAAGCACGGATACGCGATTCCCAAACGTACAGGAGCCGAGCAAGAAGCAAAACCAGAGAGCTATACAAATCTGACCAATTGAAAGGGAGCTAAGAGCTACCCAAAGCTAGCATCGGCGACATAGTTGCACAACAAGGCAGATAGCCCTCAAGAAGCTTCAGGAACAGTCCGAGCAATCGCCAGACGCCATGATCGGCCAAGCGAGCCTCCGTGGCGTGAGCAGTGTCGCCCACCGCGGCACCTGATGGGGATGACCTCGGCCATTTTCTAGTGGACGACATCAACGTTCGCCGCCAGTGTGAGCTATATGTCCAGGCGCGTAACCTCTCCATAAAGGTGGCTTACGGCATGGCGTTCCCAGTAGAGCCGGGCCAAACATTTCATTGCAACGAGATACCCCTGGTTACTCGAAAGTCGCCGTGGAGGAGGTGTTAAGCGGTTTTGAAGATTTTCTGCTCGATATTGCTGGAGGCGATGAGGTGGCCAAGCTTGGACATGCTCTCCACGGTATCATCCTTTGGCGAAAACGGTACATCATGTTTCCAGATAGCGTCGAGGTGTCATCTCCACCAAGAGACATCGAACAATTGGAGCCGGCTGGAGGAAGCTCACCTCCTCCACAACGACAAACCACGCCTCCTCCAACGTCACATCCACACAATGCCTCGCCGCCAATACAGAGTACTCCTGCTCCACCACCTGCTCCACGCAGAAGCCCAACTCCACCAGCACCTCCAACAAAAACGAACCTCCCTAGGAAAAGCACACCTCCACCATCTCCTCCTCAAAAGAAGCTTCAAATAAGAAGGAGCCATCCTCCTCCCGAGAAGGCCCAGTCCAGCCGATCAACAAGGTCAAAGGAACCTTTAAAAAGGGCATATGATATGACGGACGAGGAGACCAGCAAAATCGTTGCCACAGAAGTTGTTGCACACTTCACACCTAAGGTGCCAGCGCCAAAGCAAGCAAATGATCAAAAAGCTTCAAAACACTTCACGACATCCCATGCAGTGCCACTGCCTACGACGTCAGACCACAACCGGACAATAGCAAAGGCTACATAGAAGTCTAAACGGGCTAGGGCAGAGGCGGCAAAGAAGAAGAAAGAGCAAGAACAGCTTGACCAATTCATGAAAGAGGCAAACCTTGGGTTCTGCAGCTGAAACTCTTGGATTAACGGAAGATATCCCAATGGCAGAAGTGAGATGGCAATATAAGTTGGGCTGGGAGTTGGTTAACCCTAAAAACATAAAGGATTTACCAACCAAGATACCGTAATTTTATGAATGGTACATGGTAGAGTCCGCACAAGAAAGAAATATGTTCCCCTCCGTATCACAAACGAACATTTCTATCGCGGGGACAACCAAATATGGCTAGAATTCGAAGGCTTGTACCATTTTTACCATCAGGACGCTGTCAACGTGTCTCTCATGAGCTGCTGGTGTCTGTAAGTGTCAAGCTAATAAGTATACCATGTGCTTCCTCGTACCAGAAAGTTTCAACTCTAATAGTTTTTCCATTTCTATGTAGAATGAAGATACAACGATGTAGAAGACAGGGTGACTTCAACATCGGCTTCATAGACCCAGAAATTATCAACGAGGCTGTCTTCGGATACAACTCAAAGGTTGTTGAGGATTACATTCTGGATACACTCTTGGGACAGCACTACAAACCGTACATACTTCTGCCCTTCAACTTCGAGTACGTATATATCCGTTCCTCACAACCTCTCATTTCTAACTTTTTAAAGCATACATAATATGACTAATTACATATATATGTTGAAATATATTAATAGGTTTCACTGGGTCCTTCTTGTTATCATGCTTGATAATAGCAAGATCATTGTTCAAGACTCAAGAAGGAAACCACAATAAAAATATCAATATATCATTGACACGCTAAATTGGTATGGCATATATAAATGTATAAGATGGTTTCCTTATTCTATTGAAATGCCTAAGTATTTAATTAATTCGAACTCTAATAATTACTATTCATGTATTAACGCATCACAGGGTATTCGCAAGGTTCCGAAAGAAGTATAAAGGAACTTTCAAGAACGAATTCATAGCCAATTAAGCACTCGAGTATGTAATAAAGCATATTAATTAATTCATATTCTTTAGTGATAGTTTTTCATCTCAATACTTGTATTCTTTTTAAATTTCATCATAGGTTATACAGCAAACGGCTGGAAACTGAAAACAACTTATGTGGCTATTATGTGTGCCACTACATGCAAAATCTTTGCCATGACGATGTGCCCAAAATAAACGATGAGGTGCGTGTATGTCAAAAGTACCAAATTAATGATGCATCTAAATTAATGATGCATCTTAATTTCTTAGTACTTACAATTTACGTATTCAGAGATTTATTTATTTCCTACTTTGGCAGCCTTACCTCGATGTGCAAGGTGTGATCCCGCCTCACCGGGTTGCAGCAATCCAAGAACAACTTATCGGCTTCATTGTCGACGAGATTATATCCACTAAAGGCAAGTTCCACACAAAGGGATGGAGAGATTGTTCTTCTCTAAGGACAGGTGAAATATCGGAATCATCGAAGGCCACAAATAGCGATGTAGGCAGCAAATGACCTCAAGATTCACCCTTGTACTCTTGAAATGTATAAATATTGTTTCAGTGTGCTCCTTATTTCATATATGTACACATTTTTGATTCATTCGTATTATTGTGTAAATGAACTTAATTGTGGTTGTGTGAATGAGTACACATCATATTATATTTGTAATTGTGAAAAAATATCGTAGTTGTAACTAATTTTATTGTCAAAATTCATATTAAAAATCCCTCTCAGAACATATTCTATATTAAATATAATTTGCGTTCAGCCTCTCCACAAGCGGTTGGTAACACCAACCGTTTGTGGAGAGGGCACACGTGGCGCTCCCCCTCGCTGCCTCAGAGGGTCTCCACAAGCGGTTGGTAACTCCAACCGCTTGTGGAGAGGGCACATGTGGCGCCTCCCCTCGCTACCTGAGAGGCTCTCCACAAGCGGTTCATAACACCAACCGCTTGTATAGAGCACCCATGTGGCGAGTCCACCAGCCTGCCAGTGAGCGTTCCGAACTGCTTGTGGTGTCGTACCACAAGCGGTTGGAGGAACCGCGAGTGTTACTCGGAGGGTATCAGTCGCGATTGCCTACAACCGGTTCCAAAACTGGTTCTGAAACCTGTTTCGAACCGGTTGTAATAGCCAGTTTGCTGGTAGTGTAGGCTCCGGATGCTAGAATATTTGGATCGGAGAGTTTTGACAAGTGGCTTTAAAAAATTCAACAAATGATTTTAATATGTTAAAGTGTTTAATTCGTACATTCGACTACCAAACTCTAATTTTTGGAGAAAAATACGGATTATACCCTAGTTTTTATGGATGGAACTATGACGTCGTTAGCGGAGGCGTTACGCTAATACGCATATTATGTGATTCTAAGTAGGCTAGCCTTCTAAAGTATACACAAAGAAGCATTAAAAGTAGCTTCTTTCCAGCGCAGAATTTTTTTAGGGAAAGATGTTTAGTTTGTCAGTTAGTCTGTTGAATTATCCCAATTAAGCCCAAACCCCTGTAAACTCACTGCCTTCGCCAATCGCCATCGAACATGGCCAGCACGGCCTGCCAGCCTCTCAAGTCTCACCTCCCTTACTTTTCAACGACACGTCTCTTGGGCACCCAAACAACTGGATTAATTAGGCGTCTTTTTAATCCTTCTTTTGTTCTCCGTGCAAGGTGTCTGGATGGCTGTCAGTGGTTGAACAACAAAGCAGCTAAAAGCGATTAGGAGAGGCCCTATCATGCATGCTGAGGAAAGACAGAAGAGAGGATCACGTAGAAATGTGGAGTGCTTGGTGGCTGCTTTTGTAGGCATCGCTGGCCACGCGACGACGATGCAAAGGGAAAGAACACCATCATCGCAAATCTTAGCGCCAGCGATTCTTTTTTGCAAGGCATGACTGCAGGGCCAGCTGGAGATGCCCAGCATCCATCAGATGTCATGGGCTCATGGCCTCGTTCTAAGAGCATGTATAGAAAATAAAAGAAATAAGGATTGGAATATGCAGGCATATTGAATCACGTAGGATTGAAATACATAAGAATTGTTTGTATGGTAGGAAAAAATGGAGGGGTTTTGAGACTGAACACTAATTAGGTAGAAAGAGGATGGAGATAGGAAGAGAGAAGTTGCATAGGAATTCTCAAAGAAATAAAAAAAGATGATGCTAGAGATCATGTTATAAACCCTTCAAATTTGGAAGAAATTTCATGTCCTATAAAATTTCTTTGAATTAGTCCTACGAATCAAATGCCTCTATAGAATTTTTTTTCCCTCCGGACTATATCCCTCCATTTTTCTTTAAAATTCCTTTAAACCTAAGAGGTCCTCGGTTCATTTTCTTTCCTCTCTTTTCGCAGGAGACGAGTGACTGTTCATATAAATTTTAAAGAAATGAAGCTCGAAACCAATATATGTTGAAGTTAGCTGCAGTTGCCAGCACTTAGGCTGCAAGCAATTTTGCCAATCCATTTTCAGATCCGTAACAGCCCAAATTTGTGCAAATTTTGAAAAATTCTCAAAATTGAAACAAACTCAAAGTATTTACTATTCACTATTCAAAAATTCAAATGTCTGATTTAAATTCAAACCAATTCAATCAAATTCATCTAAAAATCAAAATTCGGGTTTTGGGCTTGGCCCACTTGGCTCAGCACATCTTGGGCCAGTCTGGCCTACCTCTCTCTCTCTCTCCCCTCCTCTGCCATGCCATGCACGCGCGCTGGATGCGCCTTGCACGCGCCGTACCACAGTCCCATCATGCCGCTCGCGCCAGTAGTGTCAGGCCCGTCACCCCATCACCCTCATCCTGCCGACGCGCCGCTCTAGCCTTGTGTTGCGCCGTGCCGTTCCTCGTCGTCCTGCGCACTCCTCCCTCGAGCCCAACGTCTCCGGGATGCCGCTCTCCTCCCCTAGTGAACCTCTCCTCTTTTTATAGCTGCAGTCCCAGCCCTCATTTCGCCCCTCTTCCCATTCCGCCGCTGCTAACCCCAATTCACCCCTTTTTGCCTTGCTCACGCCTCGGTAAGCCGCCGACCGATTCATTGCGCCCGTAGCCTCTTCTAGGGCTAGCTGCCTCTCACGACCCTGCCATCAATTTTCCCAACGTTCGTCGGAGCTCCCAGGCGGCGTGACCTCAGTTTCGGTCGCCGCCACACCCACGGTAATAGCTCGCGTCTAGCCTTCCCTGAGCACGGCACCGCCTCAGGTAGCCTCCTAGTAGTCCTTAGATTCTCCCTTTCTCGGCTAACTGGCCGCCGTCCTCTCTGTTCGCCGTAGCACCTTGGTACCGTAGTGTACCACCGCCCGCACCCATGGTGCCGCCATTTTAGCCCGCTGCCGGCGATGCTCCGGTCATCACATCCTAGCCCATCGCTCGCTGGTCCCATTTCGACCATGTAGCACCTTATCAATAGATCGTAGCGCCGCTAGTACCATGCCACAGGTTCGCCGGAGCTCGGCCGGAGAACCAGGCAAAGCCATTGCCTCGCTGACATCACTCCGATGTCAGCAGTGTGACTAAGCCACTGAAACGCGGGACCCCCCAGCTTTTTAAATCTCGTCATGGATTAATCTTGAGTCACTAATATGTGGGCGCTGATCCCACCTATCAGATTAAGTGGAAGCGTAGGCATATTCTGTGTCTGGTGTGGGAGCACCCTGACATGTGGACCTTGAGGCCCACTTGTTGGTCACTTGCGCCACGCCCGGTGAGCCTCTGCCCATCTGGTCACAAAGCATGCATGGTGGGCTGCCTATAGGTAGGGCGCAGACATCTTGGGTCAAGATAGTAGTAGGCCTACTATAAATGGTAGCAGGCCGAGCCCATCTGTTTATTGGATTTTCAAAAAATTTCTGATTTCCAGTAAATCTTGAAATAGAAAGTGAATTTTTAAAAATAGTATAAGATATCCAAAAATCATAAAAAAATTCTAGAAAATACTAGCTGTAGTACTGGACTTAGAAAAAAATATAATAGTTAGGATTAACTTAAATCTTGTGCTCTGAAAAAATGATAGAAGCTATTTAAACCATTTTCCTTAGTAAACTATTGTTAGAAATTAAATTAGCTTTATTAAAAATATGTAGGGAACTCTGTAAATTCCCAAAAATTATTCTAGCTTAGGAACAGCTAAATAAAAATACTAAGTGAAGTATTAATCCTTTATAAATTACAAAATTAAAGAAAACGCACAAGGGCTTTATAAAATTAATAACTTTAGCACTTGATTCCAAAAATTATTTTCCAGCATGAGTATCTTTATTTAGGGTAATTAAGGGCATATTCATGCATGACATATGATGACACGTAGAAAACCCCACTATCTTAATTAAGAGATGGTATGCTAGATGTAGATAATCATAAATAAATTGTGCATCCATGCATCATCCCTTTTTGCATGAGTTTATTCATTGTGTTAATTTTCACGAATGGACGTTGAGGACCCAGAGAGAAGATTTGAAGACGCCAAGGACGAATATCGTTCCCTAAGACAAGACGAGTTAACATGCATAGTTCATATATTACCTAATTTTACATAAGTTAATTTGATTTAACTAAGAAATTGCATTCTCTATTGTATGTTGCAATTACTTGAACGGCTAGAGTAGCTATGCCTATTCATTAATCATGTTGTACACATGCCATGTCCCTTGCTATGTTTTGATTACCATACCTGACTATCTTGATTATCATGTCATTTGGAACCCTAGAATAATTACTAGATGTTTTGGGTTCATAGTCCTTGGGTAAAACTTGTTTAGACATGCTCAGGTCTAATCTATGATTTTCGAGGTTTAATTGTCCTAGAACGGTGAACGGTAGTTCACCACTACATCTATTCACATTTTAGTATGAATTGGCATACATCTGAGCTGGTATGAAAATGAGGTCCGAAATTGGGTATCATGGGATGCTGAGTTGGGTTTGGGCTACGGTGCATTTAAGGGGTTAAGACTCTGTGATTGTACCTATGCGTCCGTGGAGGACAAGGTAAAATGAGATGTATGTCTGAAAATGGGATTGAGACTTACAGGGAACTTCGGCTCTCAGGCCATGAGAAGCGGAGCCAGAAGTGGTTCCTTGAAGTTAAACAATGTTGAATGCGGTCTGACAAACGTGTGGCCATCGCATGGTAGTGCGGGTGTTGGAGTCTAGCTGCGTGCTCCGAGGAGACCCTAGAACAAACTCTAGCCCGAGGCGAAGGCGGAAGGGTGCTGTCACCGAGGTTGATCTAGGTCATGCACTTGCTGGACCAACAATCCAAAAGAGTGACAATCCACAATGGAAGTGCCTAAATCTCGGAATATGATGTCGGGAGAAAGGAGGAATATTGGAATATGGGAAGTAGCTAGGTTAGGGTAGGTTTGATCATACCAAGGGGTAGATATAGAGGTTGGATAGGATTGGTTAGAAGGTTATAATAGGAACCATGACTCTTTTAAAAAATACACGACTATTTAACAAGGATTTAAATTAGCTAAGTCGTAGGTTTCTATTAGTAGTATTTCCAACTGACTTTATGTAAATAAAAGAACCCTTAGTCTTCCCTTGGAGACTCTATCATTACTTACATTAGGAGTGTGTTAACTCGCAAGTACGGTTTGATTATGCACGTACCCTCACACTCACTCACACTTTTAGATGGAGATCAACCCGAGGATCCTTATGAGTGCCATGAGGATGATGACCTTGTCTACGATGGTCAAGATGAAGTGTAGGACGGCTTTCCAGTTGTTTGCAAGATTGCATAGCTGTTGGATGATTTTTTTTGTTGTCATTAAGCCTTTCGCATTGATGTTGAACTCTGAACCTTCTTTTGTAATGTACTATGATATTTGGCCTGATCGGCCCTATTGTAAACTATTCACCGAAAGACGCTATTTTAGTTAAGTAACTAAGATAGCCCTATAAAGCTTATATGTAATTGAAGTGGCTATGTAATAGTGTGCACTAGCCTACCGATCTAGGGACTAGTGTAGGAAACTCAATGGTCCTCAAGATGAGAGCTTACAGAGAACAATTTAGATTAATGGTCTAACGCATTGTTGTTGCAATATCCCCCTCCCGGCATCCCCATCCTCACCCCCGCCCACATTTAACCTTCAGTTCTAGGCTTCTAAAAATAAAGAATAATTGATGATTTAATAGGGATGAAAATGGTATGGATAATTTTTGACCGACTAAAGCACCTTGGATAGTGATTTAGATAATTTTTCGAATATCTAGTCATTTTTTCAGATATGGAAATGAATACAGTTAAAGTGTCTCAGATATGGATACAAATAGTTCGTATAATATCCGTGCCAACCCTTTATCTTAGCACTAATTGTTCCATGATCGGAAAATGCAATTTTACATGCACCTATGGTTCCAGGCAAGTCTGAAACCGTCTAATCTCGCTTTGAGATCCATGCGGCTATCTCCACCCAACCTTTTCATACACTTTTGCAAAAAAAAAAAATCTTCAAAGCCATGGACTTATGCCCTTCTTCTTTCTCTCCTCTCTCTCTCCCCCTTCAATGACCAGTCGGCATGTCGCCACCCTTGCTAACGCCAACCATGGCGTGGCTAGTCCTGACAAACACTACCCTTACAGTCCTCTGCCGCTCCCCTGCCTTGGAGCAGTGCGGTAAGGCGATGCAGTAGAGCGGCGCGGTGGTCAGAGCCGACAGTGCAGCGGTCTGAGGTTCGGTCGTCGCTCCGATTGTAGAGGAGAGGAAGATAGGGGAGAGAGGAAAGCAAGAAGCAGTGGCGGAGCCACCGCCCGATGAGCACGGGCGCGCGCCCGGGGTAAAGCTCACGCGCACCAGCAAACTCGACCTGGGTTTTATGGACTGACTCCTAGTAGAGCCTGGGTGCCACGGCCCATTTTTCGTGCCGCCTAGCAGGCCAACCAGGTTCTAACCCTTACGACCTCCTTCTTGAACTAGACAAGGCGACGAGCCTATACAGATCAAACCGCCACACGAAGTTCTCGAGGTATCGGAGCATCTCCTCGTGGCTGGGGAACTTGCGGACTGGCGGAGGAGCAAGCAGAGCAGAGACAAAGAGACGTATGGGACTATGGGTAATGGCCTAATGGGGTTGTCATGTATGATTAATTGATTCCTAATTTGGTTTCTCTCATGTAGGCTGTAGCCGTTGGAGATTTGGAGGGAAGCAGGTCTCATGAGCCGGCCATGGCCAGGCCTTCGCCCCCAAGCAGCGTCGTGTGCGCCTATGCGGTGTGCCTATGTCCGCTGTCCGACAAGTTCTATGATTATTGTTTACTAATTACTATTTACTATCCTCATTTCTGAAGTCACCCAATTTACTGATTCAGAATGTTCTAGTTTACTAATGTTTGATTTTTTTCTACAATCTACAGATTCTACACTTCTACTGGAAGCATTAGGCACTAGCAGTGACTTAGTGTAGCACAAGGACAGAGCTCTTCTGCAGTTATGCACTTCTGTTGAATCTTGAACTTGTTGAATTGTAAAATTGTTGAAATTTGAAACATAAGGTGAACTATAAATTATTGCTTCATTGATTGGCGGATTCATTTGTTATTGATTGTTATGATTTATTGTGCTTGTCTGCTTGATATTCATTTCAGAAATGAGAAGATATTTGATTCCTATCGGAAGTAGGTTACCTCAACCTTAAGGTGAACAATAAAATGAACAAGGGTAGCATGAGCAAGTAGATGCACAAGGCGATGAAGGGCAACATGATAGTGATAATGTTGTCCATGAGTTCAACTTGAATGAAATCACAAGTGATCCTGCACTTAGAAAACAAATTCATGAATTTGCTCCTGAAGTTAGAGACCAAGTTAGGAGAGCATACATACAAAAGGAACCAACCCAGCCTATTGTAGATTTCCCTCTCAGACAATTTGGTAATTGTAGAAGAGCATTTTCACAATCATGGTATAAGAAATATAATTGGATAGAATATAGTAAGTCCAAGGACGCAACATATTGCTTCTATTGTTTTCTTTTTAAGCAACCGGGAAGGCCGAAACACTTTGGTTTTGATGTGTACAACAAAACCGGTTTTAATGATTGGAAGCATGCATATAAATCATTGCCTGAACATGTTGGTGGTGTGAATAGCTCTCATAACAAATGTGTCAAACATTGTGATGATTTCAAAAATTAAAGACAAAGTGTGTCTAGTAAGTTCAGTAGTGCAAGTCAACAAGCTGAAGAGCTATATAAAATTTGATTGACTTCATCTTTGGAGTGTTCAAGGTTTCTCATAGCACAAGGGATGGCTTTTCGTGGGCATAATGAATCTTTTACCTCCATAAACAAGGGCAATTTTTTAGAGATGATTGATTGGTATAAAGATAAGAATGCAATTGTGAGGAATGCTTTTAACCGTGGTGGTTTGAATTGTAAGATGATTTCTTCCGATATTTAAAAGGAACTTGCAAGATGTTGTGCAAAGGAAGTCACTGATGTGATCATAGGAGAGATCGGTGATAGAAACTTTTCTGTGCTTAACGATGAGTCACGTGATATATCAGTGAAAGAGCAAATGGCGGTATTGCTAAGGTAAGTACTTAGTAGATTATTATTCATTATTGAATTATTGTTCACTTGTTCCATTTAACTTTTTTCCTTAATATTTTCTTTTATGTAGGTATGTGAACATTGAAGGGAAGTTTATGGAACGATTTCTCGCTCTTCACCATGTCACCGATACTATATCCAATGCACTTAAGGTAGCCTTGTTTGGTCTTCTTGATAAATATAAGCTATCCATATCTAGGCTACGGGGGTAAGGATATGATGGGGCTTCAAACATGAGGGGTGAATTTAATAGCTTACAGAAAAAGATATTGGATGAAAACCTACATACTTTCTATGTCCACTGTTTTGCACACCAATTGCAATTAGCGGTTTTCTCCGTTGCTAATTGTTGTCCAGTTATTCATGATTTCTTCGAGTATGTCTCTTTGATTGTGACAACAACAAGTACGTCTTATAAGAGAAGGGATTCATTGACTGAAAGTTATCATAAGAAGCTTTTAGAAATGCTTGATGGAGGTGAAATAACCAGAGGAAGAGGACAGCATCAACAAACTAGTCTCACTAGACCGGGGGATACTAGATGGGGTTCATATCATAAAACTTTAATTCGTTTGTTTCAAATGTGAGACTATGATTGAGGTGCTTGAAAAGGATGATAAAGATGGACGTGGACCATTTTCGGCAGGGGGCTTGATTGAAAAAATGGAGTGTTTGGAATTTACTTTAATTCTAAAGCTTATGTTAAAGTTGCTTGCCATCACAAATGAGGTGTCACAAATCTTGCAAAGCAAAGATATCAATATTGTTCATGCTTTTGAATTAAATTCAAGATGTTAAAGATCAACTCATTACCATGAGAGATAGTGGTTTGGAGGACCTTTTTTGATGAGGTCAAACAATTTTGTGATGCCAAGCTAATCCTGGTGCCAAATATGTTTAATGAAATGACAATTAGGCCGCTCAAGGTGTCATCGCTTATCTACTACTTATCTCTACCATTATCATGTTGAGATTTCTATGTTGCTATTGATAAAATTTGTGTTGAGATGAATCATCAATTTGGTGAATCAACTATGGAGATACTATTATGCTTCTTATGTCTTGATCCGAAGAACAATTTCATCAAGTTTAACACCAATAAGCTCATCCAAGTTGCCAAAATTTATAATGTGGATTTCTCTAGTAGTGACCAAACAATAATTAGACAGCAACTTAATTGACACTTATGTTTTTCATGTGAGACGACATGCTGCCTTCTCTACTTGCAATGATCTTGCAAGTTTGGCTTCCAAGATGGTTGAAACAGAAAAATAATTGGTCTTTCCATTGGTCTATAGACTAATTGAGTTAGCATTGATATTACATGTGTCAACGGCATATATTGAAAGAGCCTTTTCGGCAATAAAGATCATCAAAACTTAGTTACGCAACAAGATGAGAGATGGCTGGTTCAACCACTTGATGGTGTGCTACACTGAGAGAGATATTTAAAAGCCTTGATGGTGTAACGATGATGCGACGCTTCCAAACATAAAGACTTGGGAAAATGAGTTTTCCTCAAGCTCGTGGTGCACATGTGTAGCATATTTTTGTGGTATGTGATGCATTTATCATTATCCTAATTTGAATACATGTTTATGCTATATTTTGTGCTAATTAATATATTCTTATCTTGTACGGGCGCTTCGACTTTTGTATGTGGCTATATTTAGGTGTTTCTATCATCGTACACTCTAGTGAGGTATTTATCATACCTTTCTGCCTTTGTTTATTTTCAATTTCAGTCCAAATTGTCAACAATTGTATTGGACAATGATTTTAGAGGAAAAAACTATTGATGGGTCTCAATTTTGTGTGTATTATGTATACATGGAATTATTAGCGGTAACTAGTAATTATTGCGCCAGCGTCCTTGTGCTAGGCTCCCTAAAACTCCTGGCTCCGCCACTGGAAAGAAGGAGCTCATGCACAATTTTAAAGTATTTTAGGGTTATTTGCAAAATCATATGAGAGAGATAGGAAGCATTACTCAAATTTTGAAGCACGATCGAACTCAGGAGAAGCTGCTTGGAACCGCAGAAGCATGCGGAAAATCCGCTCCCTTCCATGCATCGGCGTGAATTGATGGATGCCAAGCTAGCCTTTAAAATAGAATCTTCTTTATATTTAGAGTCTCTCGTCCTCTAACAGTCTCTATCTCAACCTCTAAATTTTGAATTTCTCTCTCCCAGCCTCTAAATTTGGAGGCTTTCTATATCAACCTCTATAGTTTTTCTGGATAGAGACTCTGCTGAAGAGGATGGAAATATAGAGAGTGAATAGTGATTTAGAGGGGTGTATAGAGATCCGATTTTGGAGCTTCTGCTGGAGATGCCCTAAACATGGCAACAACGGAGTTCTCCTTGGCATGCCACTTTCACCAGAGTTCATGAAGTTGACAACTGTGTCGACGACACTCAGCGTGCATGATGCGCTTTCTTGTTGGCCTGCGAGCACAAAGGTATTCATCTTATCAAACAAGTATTCTAGACGTACAGCTTTATTTTTACCGAGTGGTAAGTGGAAGTCACCTTAGAAGAATCATTTATGGGCTATTTATTTATGGGTCATGGCACCCTGACAGCTCGATCCGCCTATCTTTAAAAAAGGCACCATACAATCATGTCATTATAAAATCGAAATTGCTGTTGTACATATGTCCGACGGTATCGGACGCACCTTCCAACACTCTCTTTGTTTCTCTCTATCCTCTCTATCTTATCTATTTCCTCTCTCCCAGACTGTTTTCGCGCTACTCTTTTTCCCTACCAAGGAAGCAGAGAGACGGAGGAGCCAAAGGGAGCTAGCGCTAACGTAAGCGAGCTGCCACTAGGCTTGGTTGTTGGCCTCCAGCTAGCTACGGCTTGGTCATCCTCTCCCATTTGCTCTCCTCCTCCCTCTCTCTCCCTTCTTTCTCTCTCTCTCTCTGAACTTTCTCGGCTGTAGGCGGCATCTCTATTCGAGTTCTCTTGACTGCAGGCAGGGTTTCATTTATCGTTTTGGACCGATAAATCGCTCCGGGCCGGTTTTCGATTTGCCACGGCAAATCGCGATAAATCGGTCAAAATTTGGGATTTGAAATTTGAATCATAAAAGGGTTGCCGAAACCGCAAAAATCGATCGAAAAGTCGGCAAATCGACCCAAACTAGCGGCAAATCGTTGGATAAACGCGGCAAATCGCGGCAAACCGCAAAAAACGGCAAGCCGACCGGTTTTAGCAAGAAATCGAACGAATTTACTTTAAAACCGCTGGGTGGGAAAAATGAGAAAAATGTTTATGGTGCGAAAAAATGGTAAAAATTATTTTAAAAAATGAAAATGGTAGGCATGACTTTTTGTAATTATGTAACATTTAAGCAACATTTGAAATTATTAGAAAAATCGCTTTGAAACTTTGTATGGTTTGAATGAATAGGCTCACAAATTTTGTCGCGTCGATTTGTCGAGTTTAGCTCGATTTGTCGCCCAGATGTCTGATTTGTCGCTGCGGTTTCGCTTTTCATTTCTGCGCTTCAGTCGTCCGCCGCCGAGCTCGATTGTCGAGTCACGGCCGACCGCCTCGACTTGACGAAAGCGTCATACCGACTTGTCGAGCTAGGGTCAGGTTCGATTTGCCGCGTTGTCAGTGCTTTCGATTTGCCGCGTTCACGCCTCGCTTTGCCGCCGCTTTCGCCGACGGTCGACGCCGCGACGATTTGCCGAAATGGAGTAGCCAAGGACACCGAGCAACGAACAAGTGGAGTCCAATGAGTGAGTGGGAGGGAGGAAAGCGAGCACATGGACAAGGCAGGGATCACGGGTAGTACAAAGCAATGAAAGCATGCATGCAATAAAGCAGCTTTCCTGTTTTCTAATTTTAAATTCAAATTTCCACATGATTTCGATGTTGTTTTTGATTTTTTTTTTACCATTGCCTTCATATAGATAAGTAGAATTTTTGAGATTTTTTGGGATTTTTTTAAAATTTTTTAAATTCAAAACAAAATTTTGAATTCGGGAACGATTTGTCGCTGTCGTTCGAAGTCAAGACGCCGATTTGTCGTGGCAAATCGCTTCAAGAAGTCGCGCAAATGGAACCTTGACTGTAGGGCGGCACGAGAAGGGAGGAGATGAGATAGAGGGAGATGGTCACATGCTCCAAGTCGGGGGCTTCGCCATGGATTCGGCAAGCATGACGTTGGGGCTCGCCAAATTTGGAGAAAAAGATGTTCGGGAGAAGACGCATTCTCGTTTTGTGCTCTGAAACATTATATATGTACGTATGAAACATCATTATCAAATGTATAGAACATTTGATTAGCTCTTATGAAACATTACCATATTTTTTGTTATTTCGAAACATTTTGGTTCTGCTCAATGAAACATTGGTTTTGCTCTCGCAAAACATTTAGTTGTATGGGGTGAAACATTTAGTTGTATGGTCTTTGACAATGTTTTATCAATACTTTGTTCATGCTTTATCGGTACTTCATCCATGTTTCATTAAAAAATTGCTTCTAAGATGTCATATCGCAGTGTTTTATCAATATATGTATTATGTTTCTTCAGACAAAATCGAATGCTTCATTAATATTTTACTCATATTTTATCAGTATTTCGTCGTGTTTCAAAAAAGCGTATATTTTGCTTGGTATTGAATGTCTTATCCGTACCGGGACCTATAAAATTCACGCTCCATTATTTAGAAAAATGCCACCGTATCATTGTCACCGTCTTTTCCAGAAACTGCAACACCGGTCTTTACGGATGAAAAAACAGTAATTTTTTAAATAAAATGATTGAATTGCAAGGACTTAACTAGAAAAGTTGTGTTTACTTCACAGTTAATGCAGCAGTAGTCTACAGCATAGGCCGCATCGTCTGACCAGGACTCTCTCTTTCCAACTACCCCCACCCACTTCTTGTAAATACGCAGCACCACCTCCAGTCCTGACCATTCAAACCAGAAAGGGTGAGATTTCCATCCCCTCTCCCGTTTCTCGGATTCGGGAATCCTTCTCGGTGAACGTTGAACGTTGAATCAGCCTCGCAGAACTGTAGCTTTCTCGGAGCTCTGGCGGTCCATTTGACCTCCGTTTCGCCGCGGCCGGTGAGGAGCTCGGATCCGGCTGGGTCTGCGGCGGCGGGCGGCGGCTGGCCGGGTTCTTGTGAGTTGAGTGGGCGGCGGGCTGGGTTCCCTTTGGGTAGGAGGAAAGGTGAGCGGGTTTGTTTAATTTAACCAACTGGATGCTTTATTTTAGCCTCGGTTGGTTGGCTCTTTGTCTCTTTTAACGCTTTTTGATGCTTTATTCTTTGCGATATTTGGTTCACACTTATACTTTCTTTTTCCTCGCGGGTTTTAGTACCTGGAAGTGACGATGCGAACTCCAAATCTTGCATTCTGTCGGGGGGAATTCGATAGGTAGGGGCCTAGGGGGTAGAGAAGGCTTTGTTGGTGGGGGCCTTTTCTTGGGGAATGCTCGGGAGTTCTTGGAATAAAGGAGGAATTTTTGGCCATCAAGGTCCGTGCTTGGGGCTAGGCGTTGGGAATTTGGGAGAAAGCGTTGTTCTGATTTTTCGATCTGCCGTTGCGGCGGCGCCCGAATCTTGTTCTTGTTCTTCATGGGTAAGTTTCCTCGAAAGATCCCTCCTTTTCGTTCTGAGGGCATTTCAATCTTGCTTTGCGATAATTGAGTTGGGTGAAGTTCTCTTGTTTCTTGGTATGGCATCCGCGAAATCTTTGTCTGGGCAAGCCACCTAATCCATGCCGTAGTTGAGTATCCCTGAGATGTGCTTCGATTGCTAAATTGGGTGCAAGATTGCTATCTATTCAATTGTTTGCGTATAATTCTGTTGTAACAGCATAAAAAGGTTGTATTGTGATGTGATTATTTTAGCTATCTATAACATAATGCTTGTCTATTAATCTTGATTGTGTTGTTAAATGTTAGGTAATTGCACGGAGAGATGGGACCAAATATGATAGAGCAGGATGGAGGGTAGGAAAGGGAGGGGAATATTCAAGAAGTTTGCCCGGTGGATGGCAATGGAGTGCCTGTGCTCTGGAGAGCAGCTGAAGGGGGCAGATGAGACCATCCGTTCGCCAGACTCTACAATCACAAAAGATTGCTCAGCCAGTGGGTACTCGTCCAGGAACGGAGAGATTGAGCAATACCTTGATAATGGCAACATCGAGGAAGCTGAGTTATCACTCCGGGAGGGTGTTTGCCTGAACTACGAGGTCGGTGTTTCCTTTTGTGAATTGGTTTTGCTGCTTCGATAGAATATGCTGATAACTGAATTGCTTGCTAAATGTAAAGTCTCTGAACCTGCTTTCTTATGAGTATCTATGCTGTGCTTCCCTGTGAAGTAAGTTTATCATGATAGCTAATACAATTCCTAGTCAACTTAATCTTGAGTATCTATTTTCATTTGGTGCTTTGTATATAAAATTCAACATGTGCTGAACTTACTTGTTTTGCATGATTAATTGAACAGATGTATGCGTGACGAATCTTCTACTGAAATTCACTCAGTTACCTCTCTTCTCTTTTAAGAAACCATCGGCCTTTTCCTTTTCTGTTCTATTATTTGTCGTACAGAAAGCTATTCTGTACTTCATAGTTCTCTCTACTTTATCTACAATGCACACTACACGAGCACTTATATTATAAGCTTCATGAGTAAATTCTTCGTGGACATTCAGAGAAGTACTGATTATGTGATTACCACCAAGTCTGTTTCTTTGATTTGATCACATGCTAGAATATCATTTCTTACTCAAAATCTTCAGAATGTTAACATTTGTGCACAGTGATTGCAAGCTTGACTAACACTCACATCTACTTCAAAATGATAAATGTATATTTTGGCATTTTGCAGGAAGCAAGGGCATTGCTAGGAAGGTTAGAATACCAACGGGGACATGTAGAAGCGGCACTTCGTGTGTTTGATGGAATAGACATATCTGCATTAGTCCCAAAGATGAAAATATCAATTGCTAGAAAAGCAGACCGTCGGAAGACGCGTTCACAGTGGGATTCTCCACCAATGCCCTTGCATGCTGTCAGCCTACTTATGGAGGCCATATATCTCAAAACAAGAGCACTTCACGATCTTGGAAAATTCAAAGGTAACACCCATCTCTCTCTCACAAACATGAACACGCATGCACACTCATGCCTGTATTTGTGCCAATGCTTGGATTTTAGTTCTTTGGTGTTAGAAAAAAAGGATTGTAATTTTTTTGTAGCAAACCTACAGCCATGTGTGAGATTAACAATTTAACATAACTTCAATTCAAATTGATTTTGCAGAAGCTGCACAAGAATGCAGAATGATATTGGATATTGTGGAAGCAGCAATACCTGAAGGCTTGCCAGCAGGCTTTGGAAAAGATTGTAAATTGAATGAAATAATATGCAAGGCTGTGGAGTTCCTCCCTGAGCTTTGGAAATTAGGGGGGTTTTCACTTGAAGCCATATCTTCGTATAGGAGGTCTCTTCTTAATAATTGGAATCTCGATGGAGAGACCATAGCTAGAATACAGAAGGAATTTGCTGTTTTTCTTCTGTACAGTGGCTGCGAAGCACGCCCTCCAAATCTTCATTCTCAGTTGGATGGATCGTTTGTACCCCGCAACAATATGGAGGAGGCTATTCTTCTATTAATGATTCTATTGAGGAAGTTCAATCTCAAGAGGATTGAGCAGGATCCCACTGTGATGCATCACATTTCTTTTGCATTGTCTATGTCGGGCCAGCTAAAGCCTCTGGCTGGACAATTTGAAGAATTGTTACCTGGTGTGCTAGACAAAAGAGAATGGTCATACAATGTTGCATTGTGTTACCTAGCAGAAGAAGATGATTTGACTGCCCTGATTCTGCTCAAAAGAATACTGAAATCTGGAGAGGATTCTGACAATCTCAAAGAACTTCTCCTAGCTTCAAAGATTTGCACTGAGAAGAGCACTCATATGGAAGGTGCTTCCTATGCACGGAGAGCAATTGCCAATATACAGGGAGGATGTGAACAAATGGCTGGCATTGCGGAACTTTTGCTCGGTGTTACCCTTTCTAATGAAGCTAGGCGTGCCATATCTGATACAGAGAGAGTTTCTTGGCAGTGTGAAGCACTGGAAGTGCTTGGTAATGCTGAAAAAAAGATGCATGGGAAAGATTCTAGAGTAATATACAATCTCAGCCTCGAAAATGCTGAGCAGAGGAAATTAGATGCAGCAGCTTTTTATGCCAAGAAGCTGGTAAAATTAGAAGCTGGATCGGAGTTGAGGAGTTGGCTTCTTTTAGCTCGAATACTGAGTGCCCAAAAACTCTTTGCTGACGCTGAAACCATTATTGATGCTGCCCTTGATCAGACTGGGAAATGGAGTCAAGGAGATCTCCTGCGAACCAAAGCCAGAATTCAGGCTGCACAAGGGCAATTCAGGGATGCAGTTGAGACGTACACCCAACTTCTTGCTGTTGTTCAACTTAGAACCAAAAGTTTCAGTGCTGGGATGTCCTTGGCAAAGGTGGTTTAAAATGTCTGTTTTGAAATCAAACCTAGGAAACCACACGTTCTGTTTCATATGTCAATTATACTTTTCAGTCAAATATTTGGTATGATTTTCTGCCAATATGGAGTAGCATGCATTATATATTGATTTTGAGACAATAAGACATGAGCATTTGATATACATTTTGATTTCAGTATTCACATGATTAGAGAGTAGATCTCCTGATGTAATGCTTGCCCTGATCTCCTTTTTGAAAATAGGATAAGTTTTGAATACTGCCAGCACTCTTCTCTTTGGCTTCTATGTTTTATTCCTTTAATGATGAATTTAGCTGTGGTCATGCATGAAGCTAATAAACATTTTTCTTCAAAAGCTCAGTAAAGGGCCCCTGATTGGCCTCTTTAGCGTTTCATGTTGGTCGTTTTGTGACTTATATGTTCATAACTGAGCAGCAAGTAGTAGGACTCTGACATTCTCAAATGAAATTTTACAGGGTGCTAAGGATGATAAAAGCCTGGAAACAGAGACCTGGTATGATCTAGCTCTCTTGTACCTAGGCATGTCACAGTGGAGGGATGCGGAGGTTTGTGTATTAAAGATAAGAGCCACCAGTGATTATTCTGCGCTTGCTTGGCATGCTACAGGTGATTCTTGTTCATCCCTTTTAAAACATGGAAAATTTGCTGTGTAACATTGCAAATTGCATGGCTTTGCTTATTGGGTGGTATATAGCAAAACCATGAAATTTTATAGTGATACAACGCCAATTGCCCCTTTAAAATATTATGAAAATATTATCTTTTGTAATCGAGTCTTTTTGTTTCTATTTTGAAGATGTAAGTGCATGCCATTCTGTAAGTACAACGTTCATTTTTTCAATTGAACCCATATCTACATGAACTTAGTGTCGGGATAATACATTTCATCACAACTTGTTCAGTAAATGTTTTGCCAAAAAAACCTGTTTTTACCCAAAGATACCTTCTTTCATATTATTCACATAGATCCCATTTTGTTTCCAGGCAAACTTTATGAAGCAAAAGGTCTTCCGAAAGAGGCTTTAGGAGCTTATTTCAGAGCATTAGACCTTGATCCTAAACATGTCCCAAGTTTGATATCAACTGCTATTATTCTTCGACAACTTGGCAACAGGCCATTGCCTTCTGTACGGTGCTTCCTGACTGATGCACTGCAACTGGATAGAACAAATTATGTGGCATGGTTTAATATTGGTCTGCTATACAAAGAGGAAGGTGGTAGGTCAGCGGCTGAGGCTGCTGAATGTTTTCAAGCTGCCGCTCTTCTTGAAGAAACAGCACCTGTAGAACCTTTCAGATGACATATATGTACAGGAGCTATAGAAACTGTAATCTATTGTATGTCTTTTGAAATGTTTCACTTATACTGATGAAATAGATTACATAGCACCACACATGACCTACTTCGGGAGATTATAGCGTCAGACAAAAATTTTGTTGACAGTTCAATCCATAGTTACAGTTTGTATTCTATATATCATTCTGAAATATGATTCTTCTTGATTTACTTTGTGGATCAAATTTACTCACTGTGATTTATGGATGGCCAAAGTACAGATATAATGTCACTATATCTTGAAAAATAGAATGTCTTGAATTGTCAGACTATACTGTGAATATGTTGAGGAATGAGGGTATCTCCAGCAGTTTGTCCCATTTCTCTTTTGCCCCATTTCTATTCAAGGCCAATTTCACTAAGGCAAATGTTCTTTGTTCTTTTCAGCGTTTGCGTTATGCGTTCTTATTATGTTTGAAAATTTGTTATTTTTATACAAGTCAAACGCTTTGATGTTTGGTAACCAATTTTTATAGGTCCTACTATTTCTTCGTATAGCTCTTAAAACTATTTTTTTTATAATTTTTGATCCCTTGGATCCTTATCGAGGAGATACAAATTTCCAGCTTATAAGCAAACGCTGAAAAGAACACTGTCTAAATGGGGCTGTCTCATTCCTATTCACCGTCAATAACTGCCTCATCACTATTCCTACACTGGGCATCCTGGTGGAGATGCCCTAAGAGGGGTTACGATATGTGCTTGCGGCCTTCATATTTTAGTTCCTTGATTGCTGTCAAGTCTAATGATGCAGCAGGCAAATAACTCTTGACAGAATGATAAGTTATTGTTGCATTACTAAGCTCCTGGCATTTGCTGTAATCCGGTGGCTCTACTTAGGTAGTGTTTCTTTCAGCGGTTGCGGTTAAGCTGGAAATTTGTAGCTTCTCGAAAGGACGTCCGAGGGATCAAAAAATTATAGAAAAAATAGTTTTGAGAGCTTTGAGAAGAAATAGTAAGATCTACAAAAATTGGCTACCAAACGTCAAAGCGTTTGACTTGTACAAAAATAACAAATTTTTAGCCTATAAGCAAACGCAAGCCTAAAGAAACACTACCTTAATCTTGTGACACATGGTAATTGCTGTGCTCTGGTGGCAACAATGCTAAACCTGCAAACAACCAAAGTTGTTGGATAGGTTAACCGCACATACTTGTGAAGCATTAAGATTGGTGCTGTTGCAACACTCTTTGTAAAGCAGCTTAGATAGTTGCAACTAATGTGACGGTATGCTAACAGCTTCAATTAAATTATGTCGCATTCTTCTGGTTGGTAGTTTGGCTCGAGTCTGATGAATGTTCGCATCTGGTCTATTCAAGCAGTTCAGCATTGATGAACCGGAGGATTCCCTCTCATGCTTGTATGGTAAACTCCCTATTTGCACGTGTTTTTCTGTTTTAATTATATGTCTTTATCATCACAAGTTCTTGCATCGAATTTCGAATCTTGTCCTGTGTGGTTGGGAATGGGCAGTGAAATGTCAATTATTTCAAGGAACACGGCTTTGGAAAGTTTTCCCCTAGTTTATTTTTCAGTTAATTTCATCACAAAATCTGGAGACTTCGGCTGATCCAGCTAAATCTTATTTCAGACTTTTTTTTAGCAAACGTGGAGAAGCACAGCCATTCCATTAAGAAGGAATTAGTTCAGATTTTATCAATGACAGAAGTGCAACATCTGAACAAGCCACGGAAAACGCAAATCGGAGGGTGAATTGTCCGGCCTTGTTCCTTGAATCGCGCGTGGAAGTCGTTTCACGTGAAACGTCGAAATGCCGAGGGGACTCTCGTGAACCGGCCACTCTCTTCTCTCGAGTTCTCTTGTGGGCAACAGGGCAAGCAAGTGCGCCGTCCGCCATGACAAGGCGGTCTTCTTCTTCTCTCCTCTTTACTCGGGCTTCCTCGTAAGAGTTTTGGTTCCCATGATTCTAGCGTTCTATGCGCTTGGGGAAGAACTGTCCTTGCCATCTTCTCTTGGCTAATGTGAAAAGCATGTAGTATCTGTGGGACGCGGCCGCAAAAAAGTATACGAATAAATTTCGGCGCTTTGATCAAACTAGCCCAAACCCACAATTTTAAGACTCTGTTTTTACAACCTGGTAAGGTACGTGTAAGTGTTGCTCGAAAGAATTGCTGTTTCTACTTTCTAGCATGTTTTTGTTTGATTACGGATTATAAATTATAGATATTTATCTAAACAAACACTTCATATTTTGTTTTTTTTTTAATATCAAGAAGCCGCTTCACATAACACTCAAAGCCGAGTCTAATCACATTCAGAATTCTCGAAGCACTTCGATCCCAAACGTTTCAGCTTGGTTTTGACAAATGCTATTAAAAATCAGAAATACTAATAATGCTACTTCAAACTGAGAGTTGATTGAAATATCACACTTTTGAACCAAAATGTCTCTCCTCCTTTGAAGGGTGAATTCATAAAGCAAAGGGTAAAAAAAAAAACTTCCACCATCTCACAATTTCAGATATTTGATCGGACCAGCGTAATCTTGGGCCACAAAAGCCCAAACAAAACAGGCCCAACCAAACGTCCGTATTCCCATTTCCTAACGCGTCGACGCGCACACGAGATGATGGGAAGGACGTCGCCGTGCTGCCGTCCCGTTATATTTTCCTCCTCCTCCGTGTCGACCCGGATGCTCCTCCACTCCGCTTGCCGCGGCAGCCTCCTCCTCCTCCCCACCTCCCCTAAAGCCCTAAGGGCGCTCAGAACCCTAGCTTCTCCTCGCGCCATGTCCTACCGCGGCGGACGCGGCGGCAGGGGCGGGGGCGGGCCCAACTCCCAGCGCGGGCGACGCGGCGGCGGGGGCAGGGGAGGCCGTGGCGGCGGCGGCGGTGGCCGGGGCGAGCAGAGGTGGTGGGACCCGCAATGGCGCGCCGCGCGGCTGCAGCAGATGGCCGGCGAGGTGAGGACTGAGGATAGCCCCGTGCCTCGTCGTGACGACGGGATCATGCTCGTATACTCGTCCCGTGGTTGTCGTTTCGTGTTGATTTCGCGCCGCGATGCAACGGCGAGTTCGTGGTGCGTCGATGCTTGTAGTTCATGCACCTGGTCCCTGCTAGTTCTGGATCGAAGCTTTACGGCTTAATCCGGAAGGTTTTTTTTTCCCGTATTTTGAGCTAAAAAATCAGCTGCTAACGCCGAGGTTGTCACACAGGTGGATACATAAGTTGTACTTCCCCTGCCATTGCCCCACCGTGACAATATGCACATTGCTTGCTGCCTTGCTGCAATCGTAGTTAGCTCTGTCGAGGTGTTACATTCCCAAAGGTTTAAGCTTACTAGTAAGACCTGCACCATAGGACACAACTGAACTGCATCTCCTCTGATATTTTGTTGCCAAATCCACTAGAAATTTATTGTTAGGGACACATTCAACGGCTTTACATTTGGTTCACATGGTATGGTAGACACTGGCTATTGACCTGCAGTGCACAGTTAGCCTAACAAGATGCATTGATTTACTAAATTGCTCCATTCATTAAAAGACCTGTAGGATTTGATCGCACTTGTTCATGTTTTGTATCAAAGATTTACATTTTCCTTCCTATTATTCAGGTGGAAAAGGTCGATGAGAATGAGTGGTGGAATAAGATCAGCCAATTAAGAGAAGGGTCCCAGCTGGAGCTAGTAGTTAAGCGGAACTTTGGACGTGATGGACAGAACACACTTGCAGATATGGCTCAGAGACAAGGGCTTTACTTGTAAGGATGACATGCCTATTCTGCAAATTATATCATTATGACTGCGATTAACTAATATACATAGATGCAGCATCTTGCTATAATCACTGTTCTTGGAATTCTCTATTTGATATGTAAATTTATTTACTATTTGTCTTTGTTAGAAGAATGACTATTTGATTAGATGCCTTTCACTATGCCTATGACACACATTTAAAAGCTGACAAATACTCTTTTTTCCATATTGTGTGTTTTAACCTGTGGAAGATAGCAATGCTTACAACAAAGGGAAGACACTTGTTTTCAGCAAAGTGCCATTACCTGATTATCGGGCAGATCTTGATGAGAGACATGGATCAACACGAAATGAGGTTATGGAATTTCTTCTTGGCTGTTCATATGAATATTGAATATAAGTGCAAGTTTGTTTACCATTCCTTACATTTTGATCTATGGACAGATTAAGATGTCAAATGAGACAGAGAGACGAGTGGAAAACCTGTTATCCAGGGCAAAGCCATATACTAATGATTCTGCTGGCGCATCATCTACTGTCTCATTGAGACAATCTTTACCTAGCACATCCTTGTCATTAGCTGAATCAATAACAGATATTGACAAAGAAAAGCTCAGTTCTCAGCTTAGGGATTTACAGAATTCAAGGAAGGTAAATGCCAGTTATTCTCCAATTAGGCAAACCCCATCAATTTCGAACTACAAGCACCTTTCTTTCCACTTTCTGAAGGCATGTGTTTTTTTTTTCTATAATGTCAGGGATCTTATCATGAGTGTTTCGTTTCAGATGATGCCAAGTGCTAGATCAATGCAATCTTTCAGGGAAAAACTACCAGCATTCAAAATGAGAGGGGGATTTTTGAAAGCAGTAGCAGCCAATCAGGTAAGAACCATAAGAATAAGATGCTTCCAAAGTTTCATGCACTTATATGAATATATTTATATTCGTCTTTTATATACTGAAAATGTGATTGGTTGATTGGTTGGATCACTGGTTTTTGTAAATATTGATTGATATTTTAATAGTTTATGGTTATTTTTTATTTTCTAAACTCTAAAGTTGATTTTTAGGCATTTTTACATTTCAGCTTTTGTGTTTAAGTGTTTGCACACATCAGAAAAAGAGATATTTGTCTCAGATCAAAAGCATTAAATTAACAACAAGGTTGTACATCAAGAAGCAAAGGGAAAAAAAAAGGCTGCATAAGAACTGTAAGACAAATAGAACTGATACAGGAAGGCTTCTAAGTAGTCAGTTTGCTCTGAGGCAAATTGCATACAGGTTAGTAGAAAGATGGAAATGCATCAATGTTAGCTGTTCCAGGATTGTTGAATGCACACACTGCCATGCTTCTTTCCCATTGTGGGACACTGAGGCCCACACACAATTCTTGTTGCCGCACGCCCACGCCCTTGCTGTATGCACCAAGCGCAGGAAGTCACAAACACCGAGTGAGCACCTGCTGGCAGCAGAGCGAATCTGCTGCCAGGTGAACCAGGAGTAGGGGTGGAACCGAGCCGAGCTTGAGCGAGCGGGCATGTTCGGGCTCGGGCTCGTTTTGTGAGCGAGTTGGCTCGGCTCGGCTCGCTCGGATGGCCGAGCTGGAAAACCTGTTTGGCTCGGCTCGCAAAAGCTCGCGAAGCTCATGGCGCTTCGTGGCTCGCGATGGAAGACCAAAGGAGGGGTGGTGCTGGCTGGAGGTGGGGAGGAGGCGGGGGCGGGGCCACATCATTGCCATGCCGTTGCCGCGTGGGAGCCGCGCCGTCGCCATGTGGTCATGCATTGCCGCCGCATGAGAGAAAGTGAGTGCCAGGGACCGAGGACGGGATCGGGGCGCGCGCGAGAGGCGAAAGGGGAACCGAGGGACGGGAATGAGGATTGAGGGCTTGGGTCGGGATATTGCTATTCACCTCTGTGTAATATGTGAACGAGCCACGAGCGAGCCACAGCGAAGCTAAGCTCGGCTCGGCTCGTGCTCGCTTTTTTTGAACGAGCTAAAAACGCAGCCTCGGCTCGTGCTCGTTTGTAAACGAGCCGAGTCCGAGCCCGAGCTTTTTCCGAGCCGAGCCCGAGCTGCTCGCGAGCCACGAGCTAAAGTTCTAGCCCTAACCAGGAGAGAGAAGAAAGGAAACTGGATGGGGAAGATAAGAATGATAGAATCTGTGTGAATTTGGTGAACAGTGAGCCTAGGGTTTGTCAGCAAAACAAAGCCAGTCTGTCTTTAGCAACTCCACTTCATCTGTTCCTTGGAAAACCACCTGGTTCATCCGATTTTTTTTGATCCAATTGCACAAACAGTTTTTGAATGAAACTGATCCACGGAGGTTGCAGGTCACTTTTTTTTCCTGTTCATATCCGGTCGGGCTTTTAAACTAAGTTTATAGCCTTAATGACTAATAACTTGTGTTGCACGGTATGCTACTTCCTCTAATGATTAGTGGATTTCGTTTTGTTTAGCAAGCTAGTTTGTGAACGGCTTAGCACAGTTAACATGAAATCTCAATATTTCTTGTACACACAAATAGTGATTTAATCGTAATGGTCACAGGTCTAGCATATTTTATGCTTTCTTGTAATGAAAGTGTCATGAACTAGGGTGAATCAAAGGAAGAACGGTTGTCTCGCTTGGATGAGAGGAGGCTGATGGTACTCCTCACGCCAGGGCGGTACAAATAGATGGGTTATGTTATGTAACACCCTGGCCCAAATTCACTTAGAGTCTAGCCCACCTAAGGGGCTGGCCCACGCATGCATAGCACCACTATTGGGCTTTCGGTCTCGCTTTGTCCAAAAGGGTTAACCTAGAGTGCTATGTTTGGTCCATCTGACATTATATACTGGTGCAACTCTCTCTAGACTAGCAATGTGGTACTATTCCACCAGAGCTAATCCACACGGGCCACACATCTCAACGGGCCGGAGTATTATAGGTTAAACCCTAATTCTTGCTTGCTTGACAATGGATTCATGGTACCCCTTTTATAGGGATTATTTGAAGTCTAAGGAAGCAATCTTCAATCTAAAGTAACTAATCTAACCAAATCCGTAATAGCTCGATCCTCTAGAAGCTGGATTGTCCATGGTGCTACAGCACCCACGGTACTGTTCACGTGGCCCATGGACCAACGATGCCTATGATAGAAAGCGGCAATTTTATATACTATTTGTGGTTTTTGTTGTTCATCTTTGCTATTTGGTGATATTCATTATATTTTATGATTGGCTATGAAGGGTTCTAGGCTCTAAAGTTGCTCTTATTGGTACAGTCAATTGATTTGTTGTTGTACCTTACTGAAATGTTATCATGTCAGGTTCTGGTCATTTCTGGTGAGACAGGCTCTGGTAAAACAACACAGCTTCCACAGTTCATACTAGAAGAGGAGATAGATAACCTTCATGCTGCTGATTGCAGCATAATATGCACTCAGCCCCGCCGTATATCTGCTATATCAGTTGCAGCACGTGTAGCATCTGAGAGGGGTGAAGAGATTGGTGAAACTGTTGGGTACCAGATTCGCCTTGAATCAAAACGGTCTACACAAACACGACTTCTATTCTGCACCACAGGAGTTTTACTTAGAAGACTGGTATGATTTCACTGATAGATAATTAAGCATATTCATGACTTATGGGTTATGATAGTTACATCTCTTCATCTTTGCATTGTTTGTTTATGTTAAATTGCTTCTTATATTAGAACAGAAGTATATGTTTTACCTTATTCTTTATTTGTTGATGTTTTTTTGCTTTCTACCATATATTGGAACTTTTGGACTTTGGTTCATTTTAATTTGTTTCATGAGTGTGTATTTAGCTCCAGATTGTTCTTCTCACTAGTTTCCATGCAGGCAAGAACAATCTGTGATTTGTGGCCAGAATTACCTTTGCATCTACTTTGAGCATTTGACCATTCAATATTTCTTGAAGGAAATTAAAAGAGGGGGAGGGTAGTTATATCCTGGTTTCTGGTTTCACCGGTATGCAATTTTACACATCTGCTTATTCTAGAAAGGAAAAAAAAACTGAAACTGGCTATTATGGTATAAATTAGTATTACAGCTACATGTTCAGTATCGGAAACACTTTTAATTAATATGGTTGACTACACTGGAAGCGAGCACCCCCCAATTTAGAAACAAGGAAAGCTGTTTATTTTTGTTGCGAGATCTGAAAGAATAAGGTTCCACTGTGCACTAAATTATTTTATCACCCTTGTGCCTGTATGGTTCCTTTATTGAAGAAGCCTCCAAGGGTTACAACACTAACAAAAATATTCTGTGGTTTCTAGCACTGTCAAGCATCTCATAACTGTAGCTTTTATAATATACATGTGTGCCCTTTTAATTACCTGATTTACCATATGCATATGCATATTTATGAGTAACTATTACTGAACTGATGTCAACTGTCACAGTGCAATTTTATTCAATCCAGCCTATCTTGAAGATTTGCGATGGCAATTATATGGCCCAACTAGTTTCTATATTATTATATGTAGTCAAGTCGGCATTAAGAAACTTAAATTTGCTTCAAACAATGTATGAACTGCAGGTTCAGGAGCCAGACTTAGTTGGTATAAGTCATATACTGGTTGATGAAATTCATGAACGTGGCATGAATGAAGATTTTCTCATCATAATATTGCGTGACCTTCTACCAAGGCGTCCAGATCTCCGTCTTGTACTGATGAGTGCAACCATAAATGCCGAACTTTTCTCCAAGTACTTTGGAGATGTTCCAATTATGCACATACCGGTACTGTAACTTTTCATGAATAACATTGGTAAAAGAATATGCCTTATTAACTATGTTAGTTGTTAAACTACTCACACTGAGGTGTTGTGAACAGGGATTCACTTTTCCTGTCGCTGAGTTGTTTTTGGAAGATATTTTAGAAAAAACCCGGTACATGATCAAGTCTGAATGTGACAATATTCAAGGGAATTCTAGACGAAAGAGGTTTACATCAGTTAAAAATGATCCATTGTCTGATATTTTTGAGGTAAGCTTCAGATATCTTTTACATTGTGCCATCTATATTTTCTTAACCTCAGCATTGATGCAGATCAACTCTGTTCTTACTGATACTGTTTACTATTTTTTAACGCTTTCCTATCCTTGAAGGCTAGGAGGTAGTGAGGTACATACATAGTTTTGTTTCTCTCACTTGCTATGTCTTTTCCAGGATGTTGACATTAGTAAGGAGTATGGAAATTACAGCATCACAACAAGACAGTCCCTTGAAGCTTGGTCTTCCACCGAACTAGATTTGAGCCTTGTATGTGCTTTGTACTTTTTTTTCATATGCATACATCTGATTGCACAAGTTGTTGGAAGTTCTGTATCGATGCTATTGGAAGTGAAACTACTTCGTATATGCATGACTGCAATTAATAAGTGGAAATATATTAGAGATGGAAAGTGCTACACGTATGACTTCTATTGTGCGATGCTTGTATGAGAAAGCTCCAAGGCATGTGTATTGAGTGTCCTATGTGTCAGCCTAGAAGCCGAAATCCAAGTCTCTTCTTTGCCTCCACGACTGCATTTCATGCACTCTTCTTTGCCTTTTTCCCTTAAAGCTCCAAGGCATGTGTATTGAATGTCCTATGTGTCAGCCTAGAAGCCGATATCCAAGTCTCTTCTTTGCCTCCATGACTGCATTTCATGCACTCTTCTTTGCCTTTTTCCCTTAAATGAACCATTTCTCTCTCTCTCTCTGTGTGTGTGTCTATTTCTAACTTTTCATCCTTAAATAGCTTCTTTTATCTTTTTTTTTTTTCTTGATCTTGCAGAACAAAGTTCTGAGCTTACCAGTTCTTCATTTTCCTTCTTTCTGGTTGTCCCTGTGTTATTCAACAATCAATCCCATGCATGTTGTTCCTTATAAAATCCATCTCCTGCATTCTGCACCGTACTTGCCTTTGTACAACAGCATTGTTTCAATCTCATGCATTTTAAACCATCTCAAGGAAAAGATTGCATGTCATGAGCTCCTGATATCATTATTAACCTATTTGTGCATTTATTATATGACAATGACACCTTTATGCTGACAATTTAGGTGGAAGGTACAATTGAATATATCTGCAGTTATGAAGGAGAAGGTGCGATCCTTGTGTTCCTTACTGGTTGGGATGAAATTTCGAAACTTCTGGACAAGATTAAAGGAAATAATATACTTGGTAATCCCAATAAATTCCTTGTTCTTCCACTTCATGGCTCTATGCCAACTGTCAATCAGCGTGAAATTTTTGACAGGCCACCCGCTAATATGAGGTAAATGACCAATGTACCTGCCTAGCAATTAGAATCTTGAGTATGTCTTATGGATATGATTTTGCTTTAGAATATTGATAATGGTGTTAAAGACTTTGCTTTCTACCTGCATACCTTCTTTCTCAGGGTCATGCCTCCACTATGCTTTGCTTAGGGGCTTGTTAAAGCATGCTGGCTTTCTTGTGCCTTCCCATTACCAATGACAGTACTGTTAACTATAAAAAATAAGTTTTGCCACATATGTAGCGCTAGGTAAAAAGTTATGGTTGGGAAGTGAACTACCGTAGTTACAAAATGAGAAAATTACACTATTGCCCCCAAAACTTGTAGCGAAGTCTCATTTAGCTCTCTGAACTTGAAATTTAATTTTTCGACCCCTTGAACTTATATCTGTTCGCACCACAGCCCTAAAACCGTTAGGGAAACTGTTAAATGCTGAGGTGGCCGTTAGTTTTCCTTTAATTGTTTATGTTGTTGCCACACGTGCAGTTGTTTTAATGAGGTGGCATCCACGTTACTTCCCCCTCTCTCTAAAAAAATTCAACTTTGTTTTTTTTTGAAAATTCAACTTTTAAAATTCAAATTTTTGAAATCTTCAAATTCAAATTTTTGAAATTTTCAATACCTTCGAATTTGAAGTTTGAAATTCGAATTTTGCAATTTTATTGAAATTTTAATACCTTTGAATTTTGAATTATTCAAATTCATTTTTTTGGGATTTTTGATACCTTTGAATTTGAATTTGATTTTTTAAAAATTTTCGATACCTTCGGATTTGAATTTTGAAATTCGAATTATCGAAAATTTCATATTCAAATTTTTGATACCTTTGAAAGTGAAAATTCAGATTTTGAAATTTTGAAACTTTATTCGGAAATTCAAATTTGAAATTTCAAAATCCAAAAATTCGAATTTGGAAATTGTGAAAAGTCAAATTCAAAACTTTGTATTTTTTTGAAGCACAATTTTTTTTCAAAAAGAGACAGGGTTAGGGAGGTGACTTGGATGCTACCTCATAAAAAACCATACATGTGGCAACCACCTAAGCAATTAACAGAAAAGTAATGGCCACCCTAGCATTTAACGGTTTTCTTAATGGTTTTGGGGCTGTGGTGTAAACGGATACAAGTTTAAGGGGTCGAAAAAGTAAATTTCAAGTTCGAGAGGATAAGTGAGACTTCGCTACAAGTTCAGGGGGCAGCGGGGAGCAGTGTAATTTTCTCTTACAGAATTATGATGGTAACTAGTCAGGTGCTCGTGCTTCGCTGCGAAAAAAGTGAAACCAGGAAACTCATCGGTGCAAAATGTACGAAATAGGGGCATGTGCAAGAAATCGAGAAACGTAATGGTCAAAACGTTTTAAAACTAGGGCAACCTGAGGGGGCAAAACCTAAAATGTGAGGTGAGCCCATCAATCATTATCACTCACTACGGGAGGAACAAAACTAGAAAGGGGCAAAACACACAATATGAGGTGAGGTCATCACTCATCACCACTAGAGACTTTTTTAGTAGTAGAGATTTCATCTAGACCATAGCAATCAGCAATGGAGTTTAACTTCTGTAGTTTTCATCCTGCTCTTTCTGGCTATTTGGGTCACTTAAACTATTTTGTCTAGTCAATTATTTGAGCTTAGTTGTATTGCTTTTCCTTTTTTTTTAATTATTTTTACTTTCTACCAAACTGCAATTTTATTTTATTTGAATTTCTTAAAACGAAGATTGTTTCTTGTGATACGCTTATGCAGCTAGCTCAATATCTGTTGACTAATTCCATTTTGAACAATCTGGACTACTTGTGTTCCTTATCACCATCATATATGTAATTTGCAGAAAAATTGTCCTGGCAACAAATATTGCAGAGAGTAGTATTACAATAGATGACGTCGTCTATGTAATTGATTGTGGTAAGGCGAAGGAGACAAGTTATGATGCCTTGAATAAGCTTGCATGCCTTCTACCATCGTGGATATCAAAAGCCTCTGCCCATCAGGTATGCTATCGCAGACGACATTGCCAGCTTTTGTGGCAAAAATGAATCCAATAACACATGTAGTTCCTGATTTTTGTGATGTACTGTTGTTACAGAGGCGAGGCCGTGCAGGGCGTGTTCAACCAGGTGTTTGCTATAGGCTGTATCCCAGAGTCATTCACGATGCAATGCCACAGTTTCAGTTGCCTGAAATTCTTAGGACTCCTTTGCAAGAACTGTGCCTTACTATCAAAAGCTTACAGCTTGGAGCAGTAGCTTCGTTTTTAGCCAAGGCAATGCAACCACCAGATCCACTTTCTGTTAAGAATGCAGTTGAGCTTCTGAAAACCATTGGAGCACTGGATGACATGGAGGAACTCACTTCTTTAGGTTCGATATTTTGCTGCTACCTTGCATAGTGGTTCTCTTGCTTGATTTTATACTAGCTGTTTTAATTTACATTGCCTGTCTTCCTTCTTCGATTTATGCAGGACAACATCTCTGTACGCTTCCACTGGACCCAAACATCGGAAAAATGCTGCTCGTAGGATCTATTTTCCAGTGCCTGGACCCTGCATTAACAATTGCCGCTGCTCTTGCACACCGTAATCCATTTGTACTCCCAATAGATAGGAAAGAAGAAGCTGATGCTGCCAAAAGATCATTTGCTGGCGATTCCTGCAGGTATGTTTTATACTATCTTTCTGTTTACATTACCTAGATATTTAGTGAGGAAGTATGTAAAATGCTCTCATGTACCATCAAGTAGTGCTTCATTTAAAGTACCTATGGTATAGAGGAGCCACAGTGATGTAGAATGCTAGAACCTGTACTGGTATACAGTTGATATTTGATAAACAGCTCCAATTGGTCCATACTGGCTACATAACATCCTTTGCTGAGAATATCTCTTACAAGCAATTTCATACTAAAGTTATTAAGGCTTTTTGATAGTTTCTTACAACTTCTTTTTGCCAGCGATCACATTGCTATTCTGAAGGCGTTTGAAGCATGGAAGGAAGCAAAACATAGTGGAAGGGAACGTTCTTTCTGCTGGGAAAACTTTCTGTCCCCCATGACCCTGCAGATGATGGATGGCATGCGGAATCAATTTTTTGATCTACTATCTGATATTGGGTTTGTTAGCAAGACAAGAGGGATGAAGGTTTTGAGATTTCTCTCGTATATTTCAAATATGTAGCGTGAGAATTATGTAGCTACCTTAAACTTCTGATTGTGTTCTGCCATTTGTCTTTATACATAGGGCATCCACATACGTGTCAGCTGAGGGCTTTTATTTTTCTGATTACTCCCAATACAAAATATATTAATTTCACTAGCTATCATTCTATCATGCACATATTTGAACATTATTGTATATTGGCTGGCCCTTAATAACTTAAATCTTTTTATAATGTATATTTTGGGCTTATGTAAAGGTCTTGTTTTTTCATACAGCTTTTCTATTCTAGAGCTTCAGCTTTTAATACAATAACTTACCTCTGTGCTGTAATTTCAGGCATATAACCATTATGGTAAAGATCTGGAGATGGTCTGTGCTGTCTTATGTGCTGGGCTTTACCCAAATGTCATACAGTGCAAAAGACGAGGCAAGAGAACGGCGCTCTACACCAAAGATGTTGGAAAAATAGACATCCATCCATCATCAGTGAACGCTGGAGTGCACCAATTTCCATTGCCTTATCTGGTTTATAGTGAGAAGGTGAAAACTGCTAGTATTTATGTCAGGGACTCCACAAATATATCAGATTATGCTCTTCTACTTTTTGGTGGTTCCCTCAGTTCCAGCAAAACTGGAGAAGGCATTGAGATGCTGGGGGGATATCTTCATTTCTCTGCCCCAAAGCGTATCATAGAATTGATTCAGGTATAACCAGCTTCAGTACAATAACTTATTTGAATCGTAAAAATAATTTTATTGTTAGTTCTGTTGCTATTTGACTATGACTTGAAGTAAATTTTAGAGTTGACCCAGTCCAGCAACAGAATGGTGGGACATGGCTTTGTAGTACTTTTGGTTTATTAAATTTTGAATGCCAGTGCTTACTACTAGACCTACATTTCTTTGTAGTCAAATTTATTACAACAAAACAAAACAGTTATCATTTTTTTCAGCCAAAACTTTCAAAATTACAACAAAACAAAACAGTTATCATTTTTTTCAGCCAAAACTTTCAAATCTCTGAATCGCACATGCTTGATCTTCTCTGGTTCTTATATATTGACGGGCATGGATGATAGTTTTGCAATATGATTGTTGCATTAGGCCTATATGTTTTGTTCTAATGCGGGATGCTTTTTTACTTGACAGAGCTTAAGAGGTGAATTGGACAAGCTCCTCCAGAGAAAGATCGAGGAACCTGCACTTGACATCTTTTCAGAAGGGAAAGGTGTTGTCGCGGCAGCCATAGAACTGTTGCATAGTCAAAATGTTTACCACTAAACGCTACATGTACACGCTGCAATAGCACAATTTTTGAACTAAATGATTTTTTTAATGTGTATCGATTTTGCTCTTTTTAGGTGTTTTCGATTCCTATTTTCTGCAATGTTCTAATTTATCCACCCCTGGTAATGTGATCTGACAGTTCTTCAAAATGTATCTAATAAATTTCAATACTAGTCTTACAATTTTGAGGACAATCAAAGATACTTGAGGAGTTGAGGTAAATCTCTGATCTATCCAAGAAGATATCTCGCCTGTAATACCATTGCATCCAAGATCAGTGTGGTAAGTTTCCGACAATTTTGGATAGCCGAAGGAACTTCTTTCTGGAATGATTGTTAGGTGTGTAGACTGAAGAGTGATATTTAATACCCTCGAGAACGTAGCTACACTGCTTGAAGACTGGAGAGGCAGCACTTCGTCTGGTAAGGGCATCTCAGGACACCTCTGTTAGCTAAAAGAATTCTAACACGACTTTTTGATCACGTGGAGGAGAGAAAGAAAGGAGAGAGATAAAAATTAGCTATTAAGTAAAGAGTTAGTTTATAATGGATTTTAAGATGTATGTATACTATTATATATGGATCTATATTAGTTTTATAGACTATGTTATAACTAATCCATTAGAACAGTTATATATTTGTTATCTATAGATGACATGTCTATTTCTTATAACTAGTAATTGACTCCACTATTGAAGATGCGCTAAGTGGACTGATTAGTTGGCAAGGTAGGCCTGTTAAAGAGGGCAATACTGTTAAAAAATGAATTTGTGTTTGTGGTTGTATCAATCTACGCTTAGGGTGAGAGAATAGAGAGACGATGAATATAATCTTTAATTGAATGAATGGAATGTTATGTTTACAATAGGGGGAATCTCTTTATATAGATTACAAACAATAGCTAACAGGTAGTTATTGTCATAGAGACAATGCATAACCGCTAGACACAATTATTTACCCACATGTTGAATGTGATTTCCTTAGGCAAATTATTATTACTTTTAAATTCCTTTAAAAATTTCTTCCAAAAATCCTATAGAAAAAATGGATGAAGAAAATAGGATGATAAACTCATCCAAAAACCTAGTGGAAAAAATGGATGAAGAAAAGAGTATATAAATACTAAATATGCATGCCTCAAAAACTCTTTATGAAAACCTGTGGGAAAAATAAACGGAGAAAAATTACATTGCATAGATAAGCATGTATTTATATTGCCTCATGAAAAACCTTCATATAAGAAACCTATAAGGGAAATTCATGATGAAAAAGAGTGCAATATATGATCCTTAATATCATTATAAATAACTAATAGTTTAGAAGATTCTCTCCATGAAGTCTAAACCTTGTAATGCATGTTTTATTAAAAACTTCTTTCAAGAACCCTATGAAAAAAATGGACGAAGAAAAAGGGTACATTGCATATGAATACTTGTATTGCAATATGGCCTTATTAAAAACTTTATTATGAGAAACCTTTAAGAAAAACTCATAAAGGAAAAAGAGTACAATATATGATCTCCAAGATCATCAATTTATTATATAGATTATAGTTCAGGAGTTTTACTCCCCTGAACTCTGCAATACTTACCTCGCCACTTATCAGAGTTTGCGAGGAGCAATATATTTTATAATATTCTTTATATATAACCCATTTTCACTTATGCAATACAAACTATATTATCTTTCTAGGTGATAGTAGAGGTATTAATTGCATTAAATATTATATGAGTCCACCATGGTTTAAGCTATATTTATTCATGTGGCGTCTCATATAATGCAATAATTATATAATACTTTGTGAAAGTGACCGCTAGGTCCATTTATATGACTTTATGGAAGTCATATCACCGTATATCTAATATGAGATTTGATATAGTGTGGATTTAATGGATATCCAATGTCCATTATCCCACCATATTTATACTTTGGAGATATCTAAAGATAATTTTAATGCCAGTCTAATATCCTCTGCTTAAAACTACATTAATTTAGTCAATAGTTGACTTCGAGTTTGATATCCGGTCTGATACATTAGTGCTCCAAAAGCATTAATATTTGGAACTTCATTTCTAAAAAAACATCTCCAAATAATTTCATATATCTTTTGGATATATTTTATCAAACCTTTATGGTCTTAATATTTTGAAACTTTCTCTTAGTGGTTAAATATACAACCAAATAACCTATGTTCTACGACTTATGAAACATGATTATACCACTATAGAGCAAAGTATAACCAATCTTTATTTTGACATTTAGGGGATTTAATCGATTTTATAATTTACACTAATATACATCGTACCTCAAAGGTAATAGAGGATATCACCACTTTCCTAATTTCATTAGGAGATACACATTCCAAGTGCTCATATGGCAAATTTTTAGATCTCATGTTTATCCAATTTTATGGATAATTAGTGTATTTTTTAAAACATGTGCACTTCATGTGCCATATGCCATAAGGTTTAATTACAGATCTGCATTTAGCAACTTACAGAGGCAGAATATTTGTCGACAAATGTTTCTTTTTACATTTTTATCATTATAAACATTCTCATATCTCATCCTCACAACTGAGAATATGAATTTTCCCAAACGAATATTCTTGATCGTTCCATCTTCCCAGCATTATAACATGTGTGCATTAAGGGTCTGTTTGGATGTCTTCCTATCCGAGCCTGGCTCGTATGAGTGAGCCAGGCTGAGTGTATGCATATGCTAGTGTTTGGTTGTCTAGATGAGCTGAGCCAGGTTAGAGAGAGATCGTGTTTGGTTGCTTGTGTTTAGACTTGCACCAACATATTGGCATTTCATCGAACACGTCTTGAGCACAATTCGCAACGTTCTGGCCGCGAACCAAATGCCATTACATATCATCGAACACCTCTCATGCGTCCCATCCTGAGCTTATCCATAGCGCCGCCGAGCTCATCCGCGCCAACGCAAATTGAGCTCCTCCGCATCCATCGCCATGCTCGCCCGTGGACATCGTCGTGCTTGTAGCTGGGCTTGTTACTTTGTGCTACCGGCGAAGCGCCGCCGCGCTGCCGCCGCCGAAGCGCCTCGCCCTCCGCCGCAAAGCCCGAAACACGGCCGTTCGTGCCGCACCCTGAGCGCTGCGTGCCTGCCGCCATCCTGAGCACCGTGCGCACGCCGCCGTCTTGAGCACTGCCACCCTCCGCCTGCGTGCCGCCTACGTCGGCGCCAACCATGTCAGGCCTGCATCCGCCACAGCGGAGCTCGCCTCGCTTGGATCCGGCCGCCATCTTGCTCGCATCGCCCCTATCCGGCTGCCATCGACCTCGCGTCGCTTCGATCCGGTCGCTGCGCACCTCGTCAGAGCTCCTCCTGACACCGCTGACCTTGCACCGCCTCGCGTTGGCCTCGCCTTACACCACCTCGCGCTGGCACCTTGCACTCCCCGCTTGCATCGCCTGGGTCAGGCTTTGGGGAAACGGCCGCTGCGGGCGTTTCCCCGGAGCCAGGCTTACACAGTGCTTTTGCACCAGTGGAGCCTGGCTCCAGCGTCAGTGCAGACAACCAAACACACGTCGCCCACCACGTGAGCCTTGCCGGCTTCCGTGCGGGCAACCAAACACACCATAAATAGCTGAGATTATCATCTTAATGATGATATTTATTTGTATAGGAGTATTGTTTTGACTTAGTCATTCGATCTAATATTCGCAGGCATCCGTGCATATTTAGATCATTGACCATAAGTCTATTTCACAAAGATACTATTATCCCGAGGTATTCTACTTTTAGCGATCCATTTATACTATAGTAAATGTTGCACATTAATTTTAATCAAATGCAATACATTTACTCTATAGTAAATGGTAACTCTTTCATGCAATGTGGTTTTTCCATACATGATATCTAGCATGCTCTCTATATCACCTATACAGAAGCTTTGACTAAACTTTCGTTTAGTCGGTGCATGTTTTCTTTTATTTGAAATTATAAAGATCGATACCATGACCCCCATCAGATAAAGTCTCATGACATTACAATTTTATGGGCATATTCCCCCTAGTGTCGAGATTCGATTTTTTGTTAACAACATACTTCAAAATCTCCTTTAATGTGCATAGAATTAATGGAATTTTTATCCAAAAATCCTCCAACAACCCTATGATGTATGTTGTAGTGGTGATATTATATGAAAAATGTATACACACTATTTATAAATCAGGGGTATGCAATGAACTAGATTATGTAAATACAGTAGCATGCAAACCACATTTATCCCATATTTAGTGGGTTATCCCATTAACTTTTGGGATAATAATCTTTGACAAGAACCCAAATAGGGGTATGATAATCATCAGAATTATTTCATAGTCTAGCTTTGTTATAATTTTTTCCATTACTTGACCCAATTACTTATACCAATTTTTAATTAAAATAGGTCATTAATTAATGCAACATGGTCATGACTAGTATAAACTAGACACCACCATTTAAAATTTCAAAAATGTTCCCCGTGAACATAAATTTATTGCTGGTTCATTAATATGACTAAAATTAATCTGCATTGGAATATTGTTTTGTTGAATAAAATAAATAATTAAGTAATAATGTGTATGCCTTAAATACATAATGACACAATTCTACACACCTCTTGGCGTGTACATATACCGTGTCAACAATATCATGATCATTTTAATTTAATTGGTCATAATCAATCAATTTGATAATCATTTGTTTCAAACAAATTGTCAATGATTCGGAATCGGATTCCTCGTCGAGCTTATTTCTCGATTGAGGGATTAGAAAGCCCCTTTCTGCTAAATTGTGGTATTCCGAGATGTTGAAGACTTCTTAGTGTAAGCGGACTGAAAATGAACAAGACACAAGGGTTTATCCTGCTTTGGGCCTCCTGAGAAGGATAATAACCCTAGTCCAGCGTGCGTGTATATTGCAAAGCATGAGGTTACAGTGTATGCTCGTGTGAGCGTGTTGGTTGATTGATGCGTCTGAATGGGTGCTGATGAGCTCGTGTTTCAAATGAACAAAAAATGTGTATATATAAGGTCTATCCCTAACTGCCAGCTTCGAATCTCTAGGAGGCGGTTGCGCACATCGTGCGCGAAGAAACTGACGACGCGTCGCACGTGCGACCGTTGCGCAGCTCGCACGGATCGTTGGAAACGGCTTTCGCATCATGCGAAATGTGGCCACGTGGCACGTTTTAGCGCGTCATTCTGTTGTGTTGGTGCCTGGGCAAACAAGACCACTTCGGGCATTACGACGTTGCCCGGCCCGAGCAAGCCATGACGCTAATGTCAGGGTGAGCCGGGCAACCCCTAGCCGGGCAGCATCTAGTCTCCCCTAGGCAAGACCACCCCGAAAAAGGGCTTTGCTCGAACTGGGCCGTCTTAGGAATCACATGTAAGGCACTTGTCGATTTACAGAGCTGCTAGGACTAGCCTCGGCCCATGGGCCGTAAACCAATCCCTGACAGTTAGCCCCTAAGGGTGAAGTGGAAAACTACTTGGTAGGACCTTCCTCTTGAGTCTTTTAAACCAAAAGGAGGGGAATTGGTTCTAGCAGTATAATTTCGTGGCCACATCCGACACCTTGTAGGCGAGAGCCGAGCAATTGTTATGCTCCCGGGCACATCGCGTCCGGGTCGGGCAAGGATCACCTTTGGACCAGGCAACAACCCGACCAGGCAAGTTCCTTACCATGTGCCGGGCAACAAGCACCAGCGGCGGTTTTTACCAATAGTCATAAATCAGAATTTATTAGCCGTTGGACATGGAGCGCAGTAATAGGGGCAGTTTTGAGAAGCGGAATCGGTGCGCATCATGCAATGTTTTTAAGCCGTTTTGCGCCTTAAACCGCGCCCAGAACTGCTCCACACTTATAATTAGGCATATGGAGGCAAAGATCCGTCAGTTTCACTCTCTTGTGCCGAAAAATTTTCATCTCCTGCTCTTTGCTCTCTCGATCCCCCCTCGATTGCGCCACCGCCTGCAAGTCCTAAGTCTCCGATCCGTCTCTCCCCCTCACCGAAACTCATGGTGATCTTGGTGAAGACTCAGATCTCGCTGGCACGGCTTGAAGAGATGGAGGAGCAAGGCCATCTCGACCCCGGAATGTGGTACCATCCCAGAGGTGACCTGCACCTGCAGCCCCGGGATGAGGAGTTCGTGTCATGCGAACTCTACGCCATCAATGGACTGCGGGCGTCCGAGAGCTAGTTCGTCGAATCGCTCCTAGCGCAGTGCGAGGTGGAGGTAATCAACCTTCACCCTAATTCTTTACTGATGATGTCCATCTTCACATGTGTGAAGGTTTTTTGGGCTTGCTGCTGATGGCGAGCCTATTTCTGCAATACTACGGGCTTTTCTGCCACTCGGATCAGCCCATGGGGTGCGCATACTTTCGTTTGCGCACCAGTGCCCGGTTAGCCTACCCCATCTTCCACCTTATGGACTTGATCTCGGGGTGGGAAAATAGATGGGTCTATGCCCAGAAGGGCCCAGAGAGTTCCCTCGCTTTCCTCAGTGCCGTTTCGGAGAAGGGAAAAGCCCCACCGCGCCCCAAGGTCGAGCCGGAGGATAGGGCCCTCATCAGCAAGATAGCGGCACTGGTTGAGTTGGGGCTGACTGGGAATAAGATTGCGGGGGACTATATCGTGCACCGGATCAGCCTCCTGTGGCGGAGGGATCATCCCTTCTACGAAGTCATCGGGTGGCAAGACTTCACCCGCCAAGACAACGCAGGTAAATCCTAGGACTCGGACTTTCAACAATTTCAATTTTCTGCAGCTTCTTGCAACAAGTGGATCGAAGAGCATGTCTCCAAGTTGTTCGGGGTGCCGCGAAGCAAGGACTCCAAGGACGACGAAGCTCGGGAACTAGATGAGTGTCCCCAGAACGTCTTGGAGTGCTCCAAGCACGTAAGTCGCCCGGACTTGAAACGCATAAGCCTGGATGACAAGCTTTTACTAACATCGTCTTTTTCTCTTTGACCGGGTAGGGAAATAATATGATTGAGGGCAAAATGGCGGAGCTGGGCGTCCCCGCTGTGGCCGGGATGGAGAAGGGCACCAAAGGAGCAACGAAGAAGCCTGCTCGCCGGAGGTGCGCAGCGTCCCCGACCATCGGCGCCAAGCCGGCAGCCCGGTGGTCTCCGCGTTAGGCTAGGAAGCATAGCACGGCCGATACGGCGTGGCCTACCGCGCCAGCCCGGGTAGCGGCCCCTGTCCGAGCATCGACCCTGACTCAGCCCTATCCAGTGAAGCGGCACGTGGAATACCAAGACCACGTCGAGGTGAGCAACCCCGTACTTTGGTGAAGTAATTTTAAACGCTCTAACCTGGAATGAATGGCACTGTTATGCCAGCTGGAGGACCAAGCCCAAGGGGATGAGCGCCTACGTCTGCTACTGGAGCAGAATGCAAGGCTAAGGGAGGAGCTCGAGCTAGAGCGGAACGCCAAGATCCTAAAGCAACTCAGCCGCTCCCCATCCGGCACAACGAGCGGTGTCGGGAATGAGGCGTCACTCGAGAAGAGCCCGAGCGAGTAGGAGGAGGGCGGCAACGACAACCTACCGCCACACAAGATGTACAAGGTGGCCGAGAGGAAGTCCAAGGCCCCGGCCACACTCTAGGAGGTCGATATGGAGGATGTCGACCTGGAGATGGTGAAGGCATTTGAGGTGATGGCCTGGCGCACCGAGGAGGCAGTTGCTAGCTACGCAGCGTCAATCAAGGTCGTCGTGGAGGGCGGCTAGGCCGAGGCAGGCAAGGACGCCGCACTGCCCGCCGACGCGTTGTTGGGCTAGACCATAGCAGAGGAGGCTCCAGAGGAAGGTACATCCCTGAAAGATTCGCACATCACAATAAACTTTAATATGGTAACACCTTCCCCCTCTAGCGCGAGAGCGCCGGATCCAGGAAGAGATTGATAAACTTCTGGACTATGTCACCTCAGAACTCTTGGAAGAAATCACCAACAAGGTCATGGTGGAGCTAGTCTCCGAGGGATCGGACGACGACGAGCTGCCGTCCCTAGGCGCAATGGAGCCTGATGTTCCAGAGGAGGAAGAGGAGGAGCGAGCCTAGGAAGAAATAACTTTCCTAGGCCACGCGGCGGACCCCCGGGAGGAAGGGGTCCTCCCGGGCAAGGTGGGAGGAGCTGAATTGGGCGAAGCCGAGGCTATTCAGCCCTGGCAGCCCTCGCTCAGTGCAGGACCCGTCGGGCGCCTCCTCCTTGGTGAAGGACATGTCGAGGAGCCTGTCTTTGCGCACGCCCGAGCTAACCTTCGAGGTTGTGGAGGAGACGTTCAAGCTGCGGGAAGAAGGCACGGCTAGGATCCTAGAGTCGTACGGGCTCCTCGAGGAGGGGAACGGCCTAGACAACTTCAGGCAGCGCATGGCGTCAAGCGCGGCCAAGGTAAGACCATAACCTGCGGCATGTTGGTTTATTATAAAACGAATTTCAACTCACAGTTTACTTTGTATACCACAGCTGATCAAGGCGACCGTGAAGGATGTCATGGGAATGCTCGTCTTTGAGTCCGATTCCTTCGCTGGGAGGTCGAGAAGGACAAGGAATTGAAGGATTTGCGCACCAGGCTGGCTAGTGCTGACGCCGACCAAGAAATCCTCTGTGCCTGACTCACTGTGGCCATGAACATCATGGAAGAGAAGGCGGTTGCACTAGAGAAGGAGCGTGAGGAGGTGGAGGCCCTAAAGGCCAAGGTCACCGGGATGGAAGCCAAGGTCGCCGGGGTAGAAGCCCTCGAAGCGAAGATCGCAACACTGACCGAGCCCTAGAAAGAGCGGCAGGATGAGATGAAGCTATTGCGTGAAGACACCACCAAGGGCCGGGCTATGCAGAGAAAGGTCTTGGAGCTCGAAGACGAGCTTGACAAGCTAAGGGAAAAGCTCTCAGCCTTCGAAGCCCAATAGAATAGGACCGCATGTAACTTCCCCTGCCTTGTACATTCTTCAAAGTATAATGAAAGTAATATTTCTTTTGGTGCCTTGCGTCCATTCCTGCAAAGACAGAGAACCAGAACACACAAAGCAGACCAAGACATACAAGATAACAAAACTCACGTTTTTAGAAAATACGATAGAGCACTCCCTATCCCAGCCCCTGCTGTGTTCGTGCCTAGGCACCTGAGTTGTGAGCCCGGGTACGGACACATGAAAGGAGTGGACGCGCGATACAAGCATTGTAGACTGCCTGTATTGTGTTGCAAATGTAACATTGACCATACCCTGGAACTGGCTGAGAGAGTTGTCCGTGCAATGAGGATCAGATTATAGGTGCTAGGCTCTCAAGGGGCGGGTGTCTTAGTTACACAGCGCAAGTGTTGAGGATGCAAGGGTTATCGCGCACCGGGCAAGTGCTAACAAGAGAGCGAATACCTGGGAAACAAGAAGTGTAGCCAGATACAAAGGACATGTCAGAAATGGGCTCGGGGGCCTAGATGACATTTACTAGCCTTGGTTGTACTTAGAATGTAGCCCGGGCCGGCATTTTAGAAAACAAAAGCGCGAAAGAAAAAATAGGAAAAAACTACACGTAGAACTTGCGAAGCTGGTCGATGTTCCACGTGCTGGTCAGAACTCGCCCGCCCTCCATGGCAAGCCGCACAGACCTCAGGCGTGATGTCGAGACGACCACGTATGGACCCTCCCAACAGGGAGTGAGCTTTTTGGCTTTTGACAAATCCTGAACACGACCTAGGACGAGATCACCAACTTGCAAGGTCTGTGGCCGCATCACCCTATTCGCTTGCCTGCGTAGAGCCTGCAGGTAGGATGCCGAGCAGATTTGGGCTTGCTCATAGTAGCCTTCAAGGAGGTCGAGGTCGAGAAGCCGTTCAAGCTCTTGGTCGATTTTATTGATCGAATTGACTCACGGAGAGCCCAATCTTATTTTAGCGGGCAAAATGGCCTCTGCACCGTACACGAGCTGAAAAGGGGTTTCCCTCGTGGCTCGGCTTGACGTGGTGCGAACCGACCAAAGGACGGAAGGGAGCTCGTCCACCTATGTCCGGCCGAGGTTGCTTAATTGGTGAAGCACCCTCTTCTTGCTGCCTTGGATGATTTGCCTATTAGCACGTTTGGCAGCCCCATTGCTCTGCGGGTGAGCTACAGACATGAAGCAGACCTTGGTGCCAACGTCCTTGCAATATTCTTGGAGCAATTCATTTGTGAACTGAGTTCCGTTGTTCGTGATCAGACGGTGGGGAATCACAAACCTTGTGACCACGTTATTGCAGAAAAAGCATTTGACTGCCTGTGTCGTCAAGGTCGACACCGGCTCGGCTTCGATCCATTTGATGAATGTATCGATAGCAACGATCAGGTGCTTGCAACCCTTTCGACCCCGGGGAAACAGACCAAGGATATCGATCCCCTAATCCAAGAAAGGCCAAGAGAGAGGAATCGTTTGCAGCGCTTAGGAGGGCAAGTGTGTCTTTTGGGCATGGAATTGGCAGGCTTTGCATGTCATCACGATGCTCCGGGCGTCAACCAACGCAGTGGGCCAATAGTAGCCCATGCAGGAGGCCCTGCTGACTAAGGTATCGAAGGAAGAGTGCACGCCGCAGATTCCTTCGTGCATATCCTTCAGGAGGTAGATTCTTTCCTCTTGGGAGATGCACCAGGGAAGGATTCCAAGTGCCCATTTACGGTAAAGGACCCCCTCCATGAGCCTATATGAGGTTTACCTTATGAGCCGAGAACACTCGGCTTTATCCTTAGGTAGTGCCCCATGTGCCAGGCACCGAACAAATGGCGTTGCCTAGTCCGCACCTTGCTCGAGGATTGAGACGCCACCGCTCGTCTCAGTTGCCTTGTTCGGAGACATCACGGAGGGCTTATACAAGTGCTCAATGAGCACTCCTATTGGAGCGGATTCTTGTGAGGACCCATATTTGGATAGTTGGCCAGCTAGGGTATTTTCCTTCCTAGGCATGTAAAGCACTTCGATGTTCTTGGAGTACTTTTCCAACTTTCTCACCTCAACCAGGTATAGCGCCATTGTGTCATCAGAATATTGAAACTCCTTATTGACCTGGTTGATGACCAACAGCGAATCCCCTTTCACCATTAGTCACTAAACCCCGAGTGATTTGCATGCCCAGAGCCCAGCCAAGAGGCCTTTATACTCTAAGGTGTTGTTGGTAGCCGAGAAGTGTAATTGTACGATGTACCGGAGCTGATTTCCCTTGGGGGAAACGAATCCTAGCCCCTGAGAGTTCGAAAGAGCGTGAGCCGTTAAAGTACATGGTCCAATGTTCGCACTCAGGTTGCCCGACACTTGCAGCGGGCGTCTCCGGGCAAGTCCATTCAGCCACGAAATCGACTAGGACCTGGGACTTGACCGCTGTGCGAGCAGAGAACTAGATATCAAACTCAGCCAGTTCCATTAACCACTTAGCAATTCGACCACTAGCGTCAGGGTTCCTGATGATCTCCCTAGTAGGAAGCTAGTGGGACCAAGACTTGGTGTGCTTGAAAGTAGTGTCTTAGCTTCCTAGAGGACATGAGCAAGAAATAGAGAAGCTTTTGGACCTCTAGGTAGCGCTCCTTCGGTCCGTAGAGCACCTCGCTCACGTAGTAGATAGGCCGTTGGACGCCCCTCCTTTCCATGGTTAAGACAGCACTAACGACTTGGGTGGTGACCGCTAAGTACACCAACAAAACTTCCTCGGGCCATGGTGTAGTCAACACCGATGGACTGGACAGTTATTTCTTGAGCTTCTCGAAGATCGGTGGACTAGACAGTTATTTCTTGAGTTTCTTGAAGGAGTTGTTGGCTTCCTTTATCCACTCGAAACCGTTGTGTTTGCGCAGAGCCTTAGAAAAAGGTAACCCGCGTTCCTCGAGCCGACAAAATGAAGTCGCTAAGGGCCGCCATACGTCTGGTCAGGGCCTACACCTCCCTAACGTTAGAGAGAGGAGTCATTTTTTCGATGGCTTCAATTTTTTCTAGGTTGGCTCCTATCCCGAGTGGTCTGCTGGTGTAACCAAGCAGTTTGCTGGAATGGATACCGAACGTGCACTTGTTCGGGTTTAATTTTATTCGATGTCTTTCGAGGTTACAAAATATTTCCTCAAGATCCTTTACATGATCCGACTCAAACTTGCTTGTGACCACTATATCATCTATGTGCACCTCCAGGTTGTGCTCGATTTGGTCGGGGAACGTCTTTTGCATAAGGCGCTAGAACGTGGCCCCAGCGTTTCAGAGATCGAAAGACATGGTCGTATAGCAAAAGGCACCGAACAGGGTGATGAAGGCAGTTTTCTCTTCTTCAGGGGAGATGCTTATTTGGTGATAACCAAAGTAAACATCCACAAAACTCATAAGAGATGATTCCGCCGTCGCGTCAACCAGTTGGTCTATTCACGGCAGCGGGAAACTGTTCTTGAGACAAGCAGCGTTCAACCTGGTGTGGTCTACACACATACGCCACTTGCCACCCTTCTTCTTGACAATGACCGGGTTGGCTAGCCACTCAGTGTGGCCGACCTCGCGAATAAAGCTGACCTTAAGCAACTTTTCAAGTTGTTTGCGGATTATGTCTTGCTTGAATTTCAGAGAAGCAGTGAAGCTTTTGCTGGACTGGCTTCTTAGCAGGCTGAACCGCTAGCTTGTGCTTAATAACCTCCTTTGGGACCCCGGGCATGTCAGATGGTTCCCAAGCGAACACGTCCGTATTTTTCTGGAGGAAGGAAACGAGCTCGAGTTCCTATTTGGGGTCTTGGGAAGTCCTCAAATGAACGACCTTGGTCGCTCCTCTGCGGACAGAGGCACCTCCTTAGTCTCTCCTCCTAGCTGGAGGGCAACCTTGAGCCGAGTAGACTTCTTCGGCTCCTGGTTCAGGCCGCGCTGGGGGAGCTACCCCACGATGGCCAAAGACTGCTTATCGCAGTCTATGGTGACCTTGTGGCTAGCCTTCACCGCGATCACTCCTTTAGGGCCTAGAATCTTCAAGCACTGATAAGTGTGGTGCATGGCAGCCATGAATTTAGCCAGCGCAGGATGGCCAATGATGGCATTGTAGGCGGATGCGAAGTCCCCACCCTTGAACGTAACCAACTCCGTTTGGAAGTTTCCTGGTCCCTTGAATGTGACATGCAACACAATCTGGCCTAGAGGCCGGACGGACTTGCTTGGTATGATTCCGTAGAAGGGTACGACAATGTCCTTGATCATGGAACAAGGTATCTTCATCTCATCCAAGACCTTAGCGGATATCAGGTCTAGAGCCCTCCCCCGTCGACAAGGACGCGGCCCACCCTGGTGTTACTGATGGTCGGGGCCATGATGAGCGGAAGCTTTAGAGGCTTGATCATTCCAAGGGGACAATTATCCTTGGATAATTTGACGGGCAACTCGGTCCACTTGAGCTGCGCGGGCTGCGGCTTGCCTTGATCGATATGGTGAACCTCTCGGGTGGCCTGCATAAGGTCGCGTCAGGAGGCATAGGTGGAGGAACCACCAAAGATCACGGCGATGTGATTCTCAGTCTCGGGGAATTCATCCGTGCCTGGCTCGTCATCACGAGCAGGGCTCTTGCCCTTGCTACCCTCGCCCAGCTCGGGCAAGGTGGGCATTGGGCCCTTGCCATTGTAGAGGTACTTCATGCAAGCAATCCAGGTAAGGCAATTTCGGAGGTAATGCCCGTAAACCTGATGGAGGGAGCAATACTTGCCGCTTTTAGGCCTCTCCTCTTGGTCGTCGTTGCGGCGCTGAGGGGCCCAGCCTTTGCCCTTGTCTGAGGAGTACTGCTTCCTCTGCTAGGGCTTGGGCGCGGGCTCCTGTTCCACGGCTGCAACCGCATGGGAAGAGTGTCACTTCTTCTTCTTGTTCTTCTTTTCCTCTGAAGATGACCTGTTCTTCTTTTTCGAGGGCTCAACGCTGGGCTAGGGAGGAACCCGGCCATCGTCGAGCATCCTCTTCCAATCCACCGCCTCTGCCGCATTGGCATAGCAGTCGCCCTGTCAAGAGCTCAGTAGCCATGAGATGCGCGTTGATCTCCAGATCTTGGGTAAAGTGGACATCTCTCATCCCCTGCTTGAACACGTGGAGCACTGAGTCATCCGAGACATTGGGGATGGTGTTGCGGATCTTGATGAACCATTGTACAAAAGCGTGCAGCGACTCACTGTCCATCTGAATCAAATGATGGAGGCCTTCCTCCCTACCCGGGCGAGTGTAGCAGCTCTGGATGTTGCTCCGCAGAGCGTCACAGAGTTGCTCCCATTAGTGGATAGACCCGTCACGCTGGTTGAACAGCTAGGCTCGGGCAGGGCCCTCCGGAATGTGGCATAACCTCATCCGAGTTCTGAGTCCCGTTGAATCTCTCTATGTGCCCAGGCTTGAACCTCGTGGGCCACACTACGACGTGCAAGGCGTCCGAAAAGGCCCTGCAACCATAGGCTAATGCCCAGGGATGGTCCCAGGCAACCTCACCCTCCCGCGAGCCAAGCCACGAACAGACCTCATGCCGGGAGCGGCGTGGCGACCTCAAGGAACCGGTGGCCTCCCCGTACTCTCATCAGGATCGACCCCCACGCTCCCCTCAGTTGTTGCTGCCTCGGGAAGCGCTCCGGTGCGCATCGTGGCCCTAATCGTGACAACGGTCATGATCACAGGCAGCACTGCATTTGCCACAGCGAGGCGAGGCCCTTGGGTCGTCCCGGTCCCTTGGACGAGAATTGTCCAGGTCGCGGCTGTGGCCGCTTGCACCGAAGAAGTCAAGGCCGGAAGCAAGGCGCTCCAGGTCATCTGCCATATGACTCCTTCCATGGTAGCTATGTCCATGCCACCCGGGTCCTCTCATGCCACTTATGACGAAAGCGAGCGTTTTGAGGGGCTCCTTGCTTCTGAGGAGGAGGTCCGGCGGAGATGCGGGCATATCATGATGTTGGGTTGGGGTGCGGCACGACGAAGTCGGTGACCGTGGAGGGCTCCGCGGTCGCTGCTAGGTAGAAGCCCTTGTCCGGTCCCTCATTTTCGCCTAACGTCTGGTCCAGCGACTCATCCAGGTAGCGCCGAGCAGCTGAGCAGCTGATTCCCGGCGTCGCCAACCGTCAGCCGCCGCACCAGGGGATGCCTTCCTTTCTTCGCTCACCATGTTGACTTGGCGAGAGAGAATCGGGTTGAAGGGTGTCATCACTATGTCGTCACATAAAGCACTCTCGTCCAAGGAGACCATATTGCAGTCCAAGAGGGCAATCCCGCGGTACAGATCATCCATTTTGTCGTCCCCATCCAGCATGGGGGCATCCCGGTCAGGGGCGTCCCCGAACTGGTCCCGGAGGGGCTCCGAGACGTACTCCGAGTCTAGACCGCCGTGGCCGGGGAGTGGAGAGCACGGGCTCTCACCGCATGCAGGGAAATCTTGTTTCTACTCTGCGTGTCCTTTAGGGTCGATGATTCGAGCCACCTTCTCGTCGGTGTAGTATCCGTCATGATCATCCACATCGTCAAAGACGCATAGGTTGCGGGTATCACCGGAGTTCGATATCCGAGAGGAATTCTTCAGCAAAGAAGACTTATGTATCCCCACGGACGGCGCCAGCTGTCGATGATTGAGAACCGGATTTCCCGTCAAGCTTATTTCTCAATTGAGGGATCAGAAAACTCCTTTCTACCGAAGTGTGGCATTCCAAGATGTCGAAGACTTAGTGTGAGCGGACTAAAAATGAACAAGCACAAGGGTTTATTCTGGTTCGGGCCTCCTGAGAAAGATAATAACCCCACTCCAGCGCACGTGTGTATTGCAAAGCGTGAGATTACAGTGCATGCTCGTGTGAGCTTGTTGGTCGATCGATGCATCTGAATGGGTGCTGATGAGCTCGTGTTTCAAATGAACAAAAATGTGTATATATAAGGCTTATCCCCAACTGCCAGCTCCGAATCTCTAGGAGGCGTTTGCGCTTATCGTGGGCAAAGAAACCGACGATGCGTCACACGTGCGACCGTTGCGTGGTTCACATGGATCATGGGCAACGGCTTCTGCATCATGGAAAACGTGGCTATGTGGCATGTTTTAGTACGCCATTCTGTTGTGTCGGTGCCTGGGTAAGCAAGACCACTCCGGGCATTACGACGTTGCCCGGGCCGAGCAGGCCATGACGTTGACATCAGGACGAGACGGGCAGCACCTAGTCTCCCCCCGAGCTAGACCACCCCGAGCAAGGGCTCAGCTCGAACTAGGCCGTCTTAGGAGCCACGTCTAAGGCACTTGTTGATTTACGGAGCTGCTAGGACTAGCCTCGGCCTATGGGCTGTAAACCAATCCCCGACACAAATGTATATGACTTCCGGTCATATGGCATATATGCACTCATGTGCATTAGTGTCACATTTTAGCGACTAATATATTGTCATAAATATTCAACAATTATCCACCGCGTGGATATTCGCAATAGAATAAATGCCATATTCGATCAAAGTCATTCAATTATTTCCCAAAATGACGTATTGATTTATTCATATGCCTTTTTAACAGGAAATCTTCAAAATTCCTGTCAACATAAGCATATTTCACCATGCATGTTAATAGGAAATTATCTAGAAATCCCTATCATTACAAGCCTTTTTATAAACTGTCTAATATTCTTCCTTTTTTCATGCCAACCTTAAATTTCGAGTAATAGCACATGCATTAGGTAGATACATGAAATCAACACGAAATTTCAATCATTGTACTACTTGAGTACGAATTTATGGCATGAATGCAATATATATTTTGGAGGATCATATAGACTTAACGTCATATGACATATTATAGCCAATTTGATCCAAAATGAATCAATTCATGATTAGGCTATACATCAACGTCACTGCGGAAAAACAATTTCCATTTGTTCCCAAGACATCGGTGTATTATTAAGGCTTTAATAAGTGTTCTAGATACCTTTTTAATGCAAGTCACAGAATATAAACCAAAATCAAGCATACAATTTTCCATTTATTCCATGTAAGATATGCTCTAAGCATAATGTTCTATTCTACAAACATTTTTTCAAGCAATCAACTCTTTGCTAAGAGAGAAAGCTCTGAATAGAATAATTTAGATCATTTGATGGTCTTAAAGGGATCTGGGAAAATAAACATCTAATACATTAGATCGTCATCAAAAGCAAATAGATGATATATTTTGTTTAATATAATGAATATAACCATGCTCTTATGAGTAATACATACAAACAATGCAGCTCATGTAAGAACATAATGGGTGAGAATTAGAATATAATTCTTCATAAATCATGGACTTATAATCATCTTTTAATGCACATTCTTGTCAACCAAGACAAGTTTTAGTAACATTTAGTCACATAGTCTTAGGCGAAAGAGTAAAAGACTATATTGTGCACAGTGAATATATCCACATTTGGAATTAACAATCCAAAAAGGTGCAATTTAGATTTTGGCTTGTTAGACATGACAGTGAAACCAATTTATAATAGTCCTTTAGAGTCAATTATGTAGTCAAAGATCTCTCTTTGTCAAATATTTTTCATGTATGATAATTTTTTAGAATTTTCTTAGTCATGAAACAATTACCTTACTATGTCTTAATTTCACTATGCCATTAGTAACCCTATATCAATTATGATTTCCACCAATTAATAGGCGGGCAACATCAATGCCACTATCATGATAAAGGGGATTACAACGATGGGTGTAAATCTTGTATGTGATGGCTACTGGTGATCTTTTATCATTGCCATAGTTAATGGACTCTGCACCAAAAAAGTAGTCACTGATCGCAAACCAAATATTTGACAATTTTATGACAAATAAATAAGTTTAGTAATATATTTGATGCCACTGTACACAACCAAATATATATTTATAGATATCTCACATTTATTAAATGTAATGTACTACATGTATTCTACCAATATGTACATTTTAATTACATGACATGAGTGCAATATGGAAAAAAATTCAAAATTATCCACTCTAAAAATAATATTATTAATTTTTCATAATTTTCCTAGCAATTTTTATGATTTTCTAATCTTTTTATTTTTTAAGCAATTTTCCATATTGCGAAATCCATCAGATAATCCCAAAAATGCAACTTCAGGAAAATAACCACAATAACATGGTTTCCATTATTTTTTAGCATTTTTTCAAAATTTTTCTATAGTTTATTCAGGCCAAAATAACTTAAAACCATCAAATAATGCAGAAAATAATAAAAATACGTAGACCTTGTAGTTATGGGCAAGATACTCTCGTTATAAACATAAACTCCACACTCTAAGGTGTAGGTGACACTACAGTCACAGCTTATGCCATAAGACTTATTGCTTTGTGTTGATTTAGCACTTAAGCTAATCGTCATCTATCGTAATTTTACTAATGGCGTAGATCTTCGGACTATGGGTGAGATATTCTCACTATGGACTTAGACTCCACACCCTAAGGTGTAAGCGATGCTAGAGTCGTAAATTATGCTGTAGGACCCATTTTGATGTGCTCACTAAGAACTAAAAAGATAGTCGCCAATCGCAAAGTAAAATACTAGAAAAATAAGACACAAAAATCAAGATCCAAATATAACAAACTCTATATAAATTGCCATTGTAAAAATTTACAGGGATAAAATCGCAATAGGAAATCAATAATATAAGTATTAAGCAATATTCATATAGGCCAAAGACTTAAATGCAGTATTATAACACTATCTTTACATAAATTAAAATTTGCTAAGACAGTGAGGGCTTAAAACAGAAATTGTTCTTTAAGAACAAGCATTTTCTTTTATCTCAGCTGAATGGGCCTTGAGGCCCATTTCACTTTATTCCCTTTAGAGATGTGGAGGTTAGGGTTCCCATCCCAACCCCTATGGATGTTAGCACCACCGGCCCATTCATCCCTGGTCGGCACTGCCTCCGGCTCAACAGCCGGAGCCGTCATTGGAGCCTCGCCGAACACCACAAGAGGGAGTTTTGTTGGGGTCGAGGCCACATCACCTCAGGGCAGTGTCATGGAGGCTGGCACCGTGCCACCATGGGCCCGCACTAGAGAGGCTGGGAAGACCGAGGCCATGGCTCCTCAGACCTACACCGAGGAGGCTAGGGTCATGTCGTCTTAGAGGCGAGCACCACCGCGCCGGAGTAAAGGATGACCACTATGTCACTGTCGTGACCACATCCTCGATATCCGTTTGCCAAGAAGGTTAGTATCATCCACTCCTTCATCTTTGCAAATGAAGAGGACCCCTCTGTCATCTTCGCAAATGGAGAGAGCGACAAGGAACCATGCTCCTCCATCCTTGATGGTGCCATTGATGCCTTAATGATTCATTGAATATGCCGACATCAAATATGAATGCAGGGATTTACCCTAATTGTGCCACATACTATATGTTTCCACCATGGGTGATTAATGATGAGGGAAAACCATATCGGTTCCGTTTATTGCTGCCCAATGCGATGGACGTGCCCTCTCTACTATGTGAAATGGTAAGGGGGAACCCAATTGGTTCCATTCATTGTTGCCAAAGCGATGAACATGATCCCTTTACTACTACGAAAAGATCTCACAAATTTTCCAAGGTCGATGTGTGCAAGGAGTGGGCACGCTCGCATGGTATAGAGTTGTCCATGATGATGAACATGGCATCCTCGGCCTTGAGTGTGGGATGGTTCTTGTTACAAACCGAGCGATCAATCTCAACATTCATTGCACTGGTTCCTCACAATAAAACATCAAATATTAATGTGTACCGATTAGAATCATAATGGAATAATCTTCTTGCTAATCAAATAAAGAACATCTCAAGAAGAGGGATTAGTGCTTACCATTGTAATTAGGACAACAATTAAGTACTAGAGCAACCTACTAGAGCAAAGGTGCTGGTAACGTGTTAAAGAATGAATTTGTGGTTGTATCAATCCATGCATAGAGTGAGAGAGAGAATAGAGTGAAAACGAATGTAATCCATTATTGAATGAATGGAATGTCATGTTTACAAGAGGGGATATCCAATTTATATAGATTACAAACAGTAACTACCAGGTAGTTATTGTCATAGAAACACAATGCATAGCTGCCATGCGGTTATCGTAGTAGACACATAATTATTTGCCCACATGTTGAATGTGATTAATATCATAACTGCCCGATTGATGATGAGATTTAAGCCTTAAGCCTCAACTTTAAACGAGCCATAGTTGACAAGTTCAGGCCCCATTTTCGCGAGTGGTCCCATATTTAGTCAGCATAGCTAACATAGCTAACAGGCAGAGACTAGGCCATGATTTACGAGACTACGCATCCATAGCGCCCATCCAGCCACCTCTTGTGGTTAATGGATCCAACTGACATGCTTTGCTTCCCCTTTCTCTCCTCCCTCTTACATAAAGGATACGACTCAGGCCTTGTTATTAAAATAAAAGATACAATTGGAAATTTATTATATTTATACAAGCCAAACACTGTATTACTTTTGTAGACATTTTTTAAGTCTTTTAGTGATTCTTCTTAAAGTTCTCAAAACCATTTTTTATAATTGTTTGGGCTCTCCAAGCTTCCTATCGAGGACCCACAACATTTTCATATTACAATCTATAGTTGGATTAAGCTAAAAAGAACAAGGCCTCAGTGATGATGCGTCGTCCGCTACGCTAGGATAGATGAAAAAAACAACAAGCCCTTGCAGATGTGTATATAGCAAGTGTCAATAATTTTCTATAGCAAAGTGTCAATGAGCCTAATCCGTGGGATGATCGGGTATTGGTTTTTGAGTTTTTTATTTTTCTTTTTTACATTACAACAAATTTTAGTATTTCTCATAAGTTTTAGGTATATTTTAGTATTTCTCATAAGTTTTAGGTATATAGTCACATGTCGTCAAGTATCGAGTATCGCCTAGAACCAAGGAGTGGTATCAACAGGCTCCAACATCATCGGACATTGATATTGATGAGTATCAGCTATCCTCAAGTATCATGGCATTGTCAAGTATGAGTATTGTGAGTAATAGGTCTTGTCGAGCATTGAGTATCATCGAACATCTAGCATTATCAAGTATCAGGTATCATAAGCTATTATCATGGAGTATCACTTATCATTAGTAAGTATCATCGAGTATCAAATATCATGAACAAGTATCACCGGATATCAATTATCATTAGCAGGTATCCTCAAGTATATAATATCATCGATATCGGATCAAGTATCGTGGAGTATCTAGTATCATCAAGTATCGAATTAGGTATCATCAAGTATCAGGAGGTATCGTGAAGTACTGAGTATCATTAGCAAGTATCGTTAAGTATCACGAATCATCAACAAGTATTGTCAAGTATATAGTATCATTGGATATCAGGTATCGTCGAGTATTAGGCTATGTATTGTGAAGTAACGGGTATTGTCGAGTATCAGGTTAGGTACTATGAGATATCAAGTATGCTATCGGGTATTGTCGAGTATCGAGTATCAAGTATCAGGTTAAAGCATCATGGGTATCAAGTATGGTATTGGATCATAAGTATCGTCGAGTATCAGGTTGGTATCATTGAGTATCAGGGTCATTAAGTCGAGTATCAGGTTATCATCAAGTATCGGGTTTCATCGAATATCAGGCATATTCGAGTATTGAGTATCAAGTTTCGCCAAAAAGTATTGTCGAGTATCATATTGAGTCTCATCGAGTATCGTGTATCATCAAGCATCAGGTATTGTCGATTATCTTGTATCGTTGAGTATCGGGTATCATCATAAAGTATCAGCAAGTATCGGGTTAGATATCATCAAGTAATAGGTATCACCGAGCATCATGTATCTTCGAGTATTGGATATCATAAAGTATCAGGCTGGATATCAACGAATATCATGTATCATCAAGTATTGGGTACCATCAATTTTTCAAGTATATCAAGTATCTAGTCGGGTATTATCGAGTATCGTTGCGAATCAAATATCATTGAGTATCGGGTATAGTCTAGTATAGGTATTGCCAAAGCTTCAAGTGACATCAAAAAAATTGAATAAAAATTATCGAATACATATGTTGATTTTAGATGACTTTATAAGTTTATCCTATTAATCTAGAGGTGAGATACGTCTTCATCCAGGGAAAGTCTCACAAGTTCAGGGATGACGGCTAACCCTTCAAGAAGTCCCCCCTTGTCCTGCTCGTTGAGGTGCTACGCTAGGAGGATGAACAACGACGGCCGCAGCTGATGAGCCTAAGGCGTCGCCAGCCCTGCTTGCCACGACCACTCTCACCCCCAAAGAGCTCCACGGAGAGGTCAACATTACAAGAGGAGTGCCCTAAGAGAGAGAAGGGAAGAGGGTGGTGCCACGGGGAAGAAGGAAGAAGAGCAGCTCACCGGCTAACACCAGTGGTATGGTAGGGTGTCCTCCCCTCCCCTTTGTCGAAGACTCAGGAAGAAGAAGAAATAGAAGCACGAGAGAGAAGAGTGATGTACCTGTTGTACCCTATCTCCTCCGCAAGCATATGGATGGTATTCCGTTCAGAAGTATTTCACTTATGTAAACGCAACAGCTTACGATAGAGGATAAGCTTCCATTGATTTATTATGATATTTTAAGAACAAACCAAATAACCTTCGTTACTCCATAATAAAATTTATAAGGCAAACTAAAACAACAATCAGTGAGTCTCAATGGTAAGATTCACCAACTTCTAAAAAAAATACAAACAGTATGGTCTGGCAATCTGCTAGCCTAAAAGAAGTTTGTATGGCATACGCAACATATTGTTCTCTTCTCTTGTAAAAAAGCATTATGAGGAATTTTAACATCGATACCGGAGGTAAGCTTCTCAATAGGCAGAAAAACATGACCACTCGACTTGCGCTTTTCCACCAGCCTGCGGACAAATCGCAAGATGAAATCTAGGATTTGTGCATCCGATTCTTAACGTATCCAACTCATATAGCTATCAGAAAGCATAAAAAAGGCTCCGCTTGTCCTCCTTATTAGGATCTGGCTCCTACTTGAGATGATGGTGACCCTCTAGTGAGTAGATCCAATCAGATCTACCGCAAATATGCCACCATCTGATCCTGCACCAAGGATACAACCTCGCGTGACCACTCCATCGGAGACATTACCGTTGCAGCCCATCGAGGAGTAGTTGGCAAAGAAAGGCAATGCCGCTTGATCCAGCTCCCCGTCGACAAGAAAAAGACTCTTATTCCAAGCCTTAAACCATCACTATTACTAACTCCACCGCGGTAGATCCGGTACTGCTTCCCTACCAAACGCCTAGAGGCCACCGACAAAGATAACGCCAGACGAATCTGCAGCAAAATCTGGATTGCCTTTTCTTCTCTTTTCCTGCGATGGCACATTGGAAAACTTGATCTGGTAGGATATTTGGAAGAATTTTTTATTAATATTTTAAAAATATTTTTGGAAATACTTGTAGAAAATTTTAAATAGCACAAATAGACGCCCGTCGCCCCAGCCAAGGGCGACAGGTGAAGCAACCGTTAAGGGGGCATTACCCCCTCGGGATGGAACCGTAGCGTGGGCCCACCTATCGCCCAGTATAGGCGTAATCACCCTATACTGGGACGAAAGGTGGTAAAAAGCCAAAAAAAAAAAAGGAGAGCCCGTGTATGGGGCTGTTACCTTCCTAACGGCCACTCCACCTATCGCCTGTGTATGGAGGCGATTGCCCCAACTAGGGTGACTGGCGCCCAATTCTGCAATTTCATATTGTCCATGACTATTTTCGAAAAAAATATTAGATAAAAAAATTCTATTTGGAAAAGCTTTCATGGGGCGCAAGTTTAATGAGCCCATTCATAGGCCTTAAATGGGCGGTCAAGCTTTCATATTCCTGTTAGGATGCTTCTGGGCTTGAAATGTTTAGCAGTCTTGTAGAATTTTGTAGGTCGAAAAGCTTCAATGGCCCTCGTGGGAAATATATAGAACGACGACGAGCTTCCCTGTCCAACCCGGGGTCAATAAGAAGGTTGTTTTGATGTCCACGGAAGAAAATTTCCCCTGCATGATCTCGGTCGTTTCCACCGGGAAATATTCATCGCCTCCACACCTCAAGAAAATTTCCCCAATGCATCTGCGACTCCGCCCCGACACACGCTACTTGCTCATTCGCTCATGACCTCTACGACTCTACCTCGCTTGCGACCGATGGGGGAGGATGGCACAACGATGGGCTCTTCCTAGCGGCGGTGCCACTCCCAAGGCGTAGAGGAAGCAGACGCAATGTTGGGCTCCTCCCGCGGTGGCAGATCCAGGCGTCGCCTGTGCATCCTGCCTAGACCAAGCCCACCGTGGCAGTACTCGCTGCAAGCCCACCGTCATGCCAAGCCTGCGCGCTGCACCCGTCTGCTGGTCGCCGCTTTCTTCCCCATGAGGTAGAGAGGCAGTGGCCGGAAAGGGCATCAATGAAAGAGGATGAGGGGAAGTAGCAGGGGATGAACACATCGTTTGGGGGGACAGAAGCAACGGTATTTTTTTATTCTCTTCCTAGGGATCCCATGTGATTATGGCCTTGTTTCTTTCAGCGGTTTCTGGCGGTTGGCAGTTTTACTTTAGCAAATTTATAAGTTTTCGAAAAAAGTGTAATGAACCTAAAAAGATAATATAATTTTTTAAGAATTAAAATTTACTGTAGCAACTGCCGACCGCCGAAAAACCGTCGAAAGAAACAGGGCCTACGTGACACGGAATCCCCTCGACACCCAAACATGCCTTAGGGTTTACTGTAGCGCTATACCCTATAGCATCCGTAGCAGAAACCCTATAAACACTGTAGCGCTGACTTGGCGAATATAGGGTTTCTGGTGGAGTGAAGAAATCTTTTAAGCTATAGTGTAAAGTGTGAAGAAATTTTAGAAAAATAGATAGAGTTGTGATGAATAGTATTTTAAAGTAGTGGGGACAGAGTTGTGGTTTAAACGTGTTTCTGGGCCGAATATGGTAACCACTAACCACCCGTGAATTAGCACTTTGCACTGTAAATGTCATAAGCTCTTTAGGTATCTTTGTGAAAGAATTCTAGTAAAAACCATTTCTATTATAAAATCGATTATACTTACCTTCGGGCATGCAATTGCATGGGACGCGGCTCCCCCTTCCATGTCACTCCTTCCCCACCTTATCTATTTACCACACCCAGTTGCTCCTCCCTCCTCCTGCTCTCCCTTCCTAGCTCCTATTTCTTCGTCTTCCTCCTCCTATTGCAACTGCCCGTTCACCGGCCAGCGGAGCTTCGGCACCACCTCCTTTATCCCCCCCCTCTCTCTCTCCCTCCCAATCCTTGCCTCTATCCTTCTTCCTCCAGAGCCTTCCTACCTACCCAGTGCCAGCAGAAGACCTTCCCCACCCTCCCTCCCTCCCTCTCTCTCTTCACAGCGAACTGAGCAACAAGGAAGGGCTCTCACTCGGGGTGCTCGATGTTGGTGGCAAGAAGGTTGTTGCTGGAGGCGAGGCTTGAGCTCAATAGTGGTGTTGAACCACACGAAGCGCAGGGGTGACCAGGATTGGAGGGAGACGACAGCAGGGCCTCATAGGATCTGTAGAGATGATGACCGATAAGCCAAGGAGAGGCAAAGAGAGCTGACTTGGGGAAGATGCACCATGGAAACCTTCCTTGAACATTTTTCATGTATGTCTGAAACATCGTTAATAAATATTTAAAACATTTTGTTCGCTCTTGTAAAACATTCAATTTTGGATTTTGTGTAACATTTTGTTTACTTTTGTGAAAACATTGCTCGGATAGGATTGAAACATTTTTGAATAACTAATGAAACATTTTGTTTGCTCTTTGTGAAACATTTTGCTTGCTTATATGAAACACCCTAAACAAATATCTAAAATATTCTACTTGCTTAGATGAAACATTTTATTTCCTATGAAACACTTGTTGTTTGTTTTTCTGAAATATTGCCTGTATGGATTGAAACATCTTAAATATTCAATTTACCCTTGTCAAACATTTTGTTTCCTCCTATGGAACACTTTTTATTTGTTCTTGTGAAAAATTGCCGGTATGGATTGAAACATTTTTAAGTAACTGCCAAAACATGTTTCATAAACGTTTGAAACATATGTCGCACGTTCAAAAAATATTTCATTAATATTTCAACAATATTTCACTAGTATTTGACAATGTTTTCAAAACACTGTCCGATAAAACAATTGGATTCCCGTCAGACTTTGGACGAGAAGTACACCCCTACAAAATAGATGCCCACCGTGAACCAATTTGTCGCATTTCTATTTGCCACTGAAATGTTCACCATATAGGTTCTGCTTTCTAAAGCAGCTCTTGGTTAGATAAGGTTAGATGTTGGCAAGTCTCCCACTGATACCATCCACAACGGTTGCCTACCGTGTTAAAGTATATGGTACGACCTGGCCTAACAAATCATTTCCTACTATACGAGTTATATCCTATCGTAACCATTAAATCCTTCCGGATCACATCGAGTTGCAGGCAGGGTTTCATTAGCCGTTTTGGCTAAAGAAGCCATTGCCCCGCCGGTTAGCAGTTTTATCGGTACCGCTCTCAAAACAGAGAAATTGAAATCCAAATTTAGATAAAATTGAACAGTTTGCACAAAAAAGGACACGAAAAAAGGAAAATAGGGGAAAATCAGGAAAAAAATCATTAAAATGTACTAAAATGTTTGGCATGACGCAGGGTACATTTTGGATATGTCACAAGTCATAAACATAAAACATAAAAATTCTAACAAAATAGTTAGAAATTTTGGCATGACTATGTTATACTTTGGACATTTTAGAAGCCATAAACATAAAACATATAACAAGATAAGTTCATGTCATCACATTAATATGGTTCTAATCTTCCATGCTCCATATATATTATATAGGTCTTGTTATTTTCAGCTCAAGTTAGATTATAATCTACCGATACCAAATTTGTTGTTTTTATATAAGCCATCCATACGCTGCAGTACTTTATAGACTTTTTTAGGGCTTTTCGTGGTTCTTCTTAAAACTATCAAAACTATTTTTTAAAATATTGTTTCAGCCTTTCCAAGCTACTTTATGAAGGACCTAAAATTTTTAGATTATAATCTGCCGCTACTTTCAGCCATAAAGAACAAGCCCCAGCCACATACTTCTAGCCTAACCCCTTTTTTTCAATTTTAATTTGATTTTTTGTTTACTATCTACATAGCAACACATGGAATAATGATAAAAATTTCGAAATTCCAAATTTTGTTTCAACCAAATGATCTAAAATGATCAATAGTATTTTTAGAAATTTTTAGTGATTTACAAAATTTAAATTTAATTTAGGCAAAGTGTAACCGGTTTGCTAAACCGGTAGACAGCGCTTAGCGGCTAGCCGGCGCTAGCCGACAGTTCCGTGAACCACTACCAGGGAATAGTGCTATACAAGCGGTTCGTAACTGCTTTCACAAGCGGTTATCGAACAGCTCAAGAATCGAGAGTGATACCTAGAGGTATCACTCGCATGTTCCAACCGCCAGGTGCGGCACCACAAGCGGTTCGGAAGGCGCCACGAAGCGCAGTGGAGTAGCCACGTGGGGCAAATCACAAGCGGTTGGTGTTACCAACCGCTTGTAGAGAGGCCTTCTATCGTGGGTGGCGAGACACCACGTGTGCTCTCTCCACAAGCGGTTGTTGTTACAAACCGCTTGTGGAGAGGCCGACAGCTACATGGCCTTTTGAGCTAGACTTTCAAATATGAATTTTAACAATAAAAATAAATAGAACTACAAATTTATTTCTGCATAATTAAATATATATTATAATTGAGAAAACCAGTAGTTTATTTGCACAAATAGTATGAGCTTATAATTTAATTACAAATTAAATGCATGTATATATATATGTTTTACAATACATAAAATGATGATCAGCACAAGCAACATTTTACAACTTTCGAAGAGTACAAAGGTGGTGATCTTGAGATCATTTCCTGCGTGCATCGCTCTTTGCGGCCATCGACGAAGATTCCGTAAGTTCACCTGTTCTTATTGAAGGGCCATCTCTCCATGTCTTTGCGTAGAACTCGCCTCTAGGGGTTATAATCTCATTGACAATGAAGCTAATAAGTTGTTCTTGTATTGCTTCGACCCGATGCGATGGGATCACGCCCGTCTCATCGATGCCGGGCTACGAAAAGAAAGAAATAAATAAATCTTTGAACACGTGAAGTATAAGTGTATTACGAAATTTGTTTTTAACACACACGCACCTCGTTGTCCAGTTGTCGCATATCGCCGTGGGTAAGACTTTGCATATAGAGGCACACATAATAGCCACATAAGTTGTTTCCGGCCGATTGCTGTAGAACCTAGAGTGATATTTAAAAAGAATGCAATTAATTAATTGGCTTGAGAAGATAAATTTTTACGTTATATATATTATTTAATTGATATTTTGTAGTACGTACTCGAGTGCTGGATTGCACTATAAATTGATTCCTAGAACTTTTTCCTTTATGCTTCGTTCGAAATGTGGCGAATGCCCTGTCATGCGTTATTATATGAATAGTAAGTATGAGTATTCGAAATCTTATATATATATGTAGGTTGGCATCTCAATGTTACCTGTTTAGAATATCAATGATAAACTGAAAATCTTGTTGTGGTTTTCTCCTTGAGTTTTGCACAATGATGATCGCACTATCGACATTGATAATAAGTAGGATCCAGTGAAACCTATTCATATATAAGTATTGCAACATATATGTAGCTAGTCATATTATGAATGTCTTGAAAAAGGATAAACGAGAGGTTGTGTGATGACATGTATATATACGTACTGGAAGTTAAAGGGCAGAAGTATGTGCGGTTTGTAGTAATTGGTCGAAAAGAGCCTTCAAAGATGTATTCTTCAACTTCTTTTGGCTTATGCTACAGTTAGGCTCGTTGACAATTGATGGGTCAATGAAGCCGATGACGAAGATAGCCTCTTTTCTACATCGTTGTATCTCCATTCTACATACAAAGGAGATGAGTTATTAGATTTTGCGGCTGAACTACGCGAAATGAACACATATATATGGTAAACTCAATCATTAGTGGAAATACTTACAGACACCAAGCTGACTCATTAGAGACACGTTGACGGCGTCTCGATGGTAAAATTGGTAGATGTCGTCAATTCCATCCATATGAGTTCATCCCCACGATAGAAATCTTTGTTTTTATACAAAGGGAACATTGTTCTTCCTTGAGCGGATTGTTCCATGTACCATTCATGAAATTATCGCATCTTGGTTGGCGATCCTTATCTTTTCGGTGCAACCAACTCTTGGCCCAGCTTATATGGCCACCGACCTCTGCCGTTGGAAGCTCATCTGTTAGTCCCATAGTCTGCAGCCAGAAGACAGCCCGACTCTCTCAAGAATTCCTCTAGTTGGTAATCTTGGGCTGTCTTCTTAGGTGCCGCCGCCTTAGCCCGTTTCCCTTTCACTGCAGCCTTCGCTATTGTGCGTTCGTAGTTAGTCGAGACAGGAAGAGGCGCTGCACGGCATGTCGCAAAGTGGGCGGCAGCTTTCGGATCAATTTGCGCCTTGGGAGGTGGCACCTTTGGTGTGAAGTGTATCTTAATTTTCTTTTGAACTATTGCTCGTGTCTCCTCAGCCGCCATGTCGTATGCCCTTTTCGGAGGTTCCTTTGACGACTGTGTTGACCGGCTAGACTGGGCCTTCTTGGGAGGGGGTAGCGTCGTAGTACTGCTCCTTCGTACTTGGAGTTTCTTCCTTGGAGGAGATTGTAGAGCCAGGCTTCGTGGAGCAGGAGGTGGAGGCGGAGTGCTCTGTATTGGAGACGAGGCATGTCGTTGAGGTGATGTAGGAGGAGGCGTGTTTTGTCGTTGCGGTTGAGGTATGGTCCCTTCGGTCAGCTCCAATTGTTGGATTTCTATTGGTGGAGAGGTCACCTCCAGGGTCTTTGGAAATATGATGTACGTTTTTCACCAGAGAATGATTCCGTGGAGGGCCTGTCCAAGCTTGGTGATGTCATCCCCTCCAGCAATCTCGAGCAGGAGATCTTCATAGCCGCTCGACACCTCCTCCACTGTGACCTTCGAGTAACCTGGCGGGATCTCGTTGCAGTGGAAAAGCTGGCCTGGCTCCACCGGGTACGCCATGCCATAAGCCACCTTGGTGGAGAGGTTATGTGCCTGAATGTGTAGCTCACACTCCCGGCGAACTTTGATGCTGTCCACTGCGTACCGTCCCAGGTCCGTAGAAAGTGTGGCGGCGTTCGACGCGCAGCTACTCCGTCGCGCGGAGGTAGGCGAGCTAACCATAGCCTGTGTATTGCTTGTACCTGCTCCTTGAAGTTTACCGAGTGCCGCCTGCAGCTTTTGCTCAACAATCTCTCCGATGCTCTGCTGAGTTGCTCTGAGCTCCCTTTCCAGTAAGTTGTATCTGTATGACTCTCTTTTTTTGCTTCTTGACCGGCTCCTGTACGTATCGGCATCTTTGGAGAAACCGTACTTCCATGGCACGGACGATCCCATTCCTCTTGTCCGTCCCGGTGCTCGGGGTTTTGAAGTGCGTGTGAGCTCGTCATTCTCCCTGTCTGTCACAAAGGAACCGGAGTGAGACATGTCGACGGTTTCGACAATTCTGTTTCCAACATCCTCCGCTCCCGGTGGCATCAACAAGCTACCGTCGTCTACAAGGGCCCCTCCGTGACCCATGAACCAATTCCGCAGGCAGAATTCCCATTCAGCAGTAGCAGGCGTGATATTCTTGGCCACTAGTTCTTCTTCCCGCTTCTCCCATTTAGGTACAGCCTTGACGTAACCACCAGTGCCAAGATGGTGGTGGTATTTTTTCTTCCCAGCGTGATCTTGTTCTGTTGGCTCGCGGCCTGTCCTTTCTCTGACAATTTGTATTCTTCAAATGCATCCCAGTAATCTGCCAGCTTGGGATGTTGGTTGAAGTCTGGCTTTTCTCCCTTCTTGACATACTTGTTGTTCAGGTGAACTTTCCACGACTGAAATTGGGTTGGCATCTTCTTCAAAGTGTATCTCTTAACCTTGTTCTCGTATCCTTCAGGAAATTTGAAGTTCTCCTTGATATCTTTCCAAAGGAGCTCCTTGGTGACTTGCGGAACTTCAGTCCATTTCTTGATGCTAACTGGGACATGATCCTTAACGTGGAAACCACATGCGTTGTTAAATAGGCCTACTGCAGAAAGAGGAGCAATCGGCTTCCCGTCATTGTCGACGTTGGTGAAAACAAACTTTGTAGCAGGCTTCTTGTTAGGTCCTCGCTTGGTTTGGGTGCTCGATGTACCGGGCTAAAAATGGACAGAGATGTGAATTTTTCATGTCAGAGCCATTTATAGTAATTGGTTAAATATGGCTAAATGGTTTGTCCAGATTCTCGTGGCATTACCTCACTTCCCTCAGCGTCAACGGGATCACTAGATCCACCGGCAGCGGTGTTGACAACGTTGGCATCACCTTCATTGGCGGCCAAGTTGCTACCATAGTCGATCTCGTCTAGCATGAACGCTTTATCCATCTCGAAATTAGGATCACCACGTCCCGGTGTCGCCATCTATCGTTATTATGAAATATTGTTTAATTAGTAAGTATGGCAACTCGTCAAATTGTAAAAGAAAAATATATAACAAAAAATACATTTTCACTCATTCTCTCTCTCTCGTTCTCTCTCACTCTCATTCTCTCTCACTCACTCTCTCTCCATCTCTCACTCACTCTCTCTCCATCTCTCTCTCTCATTCTCTCTCACTCTCATTCTCTCTCACTCACTCTCTCTCCATCTCTCACTCTAATTCTCTCTCACTCTAATTCTCTCTCACCCACTCTCTCTCCATCTCTCTCTCATTCTCTCTCCATCTCTCACTCACTCTCTCTCCATCTCTCACTCACTCTCTCTCATTCTCTCACTCTCTCTCACTCTCTCATTCTCTCTCACTCTCTATGATTCTCTCTGATTCTCTCACTCTCTCTGATTCTCTCTCATTCTCTCACTCTCTCTCCATCTCACTCACGCTCTCTCTCTCTCTCTCACTGTCGAACACCTCTTTTTGCCCTTAGGGACATTTTGTCGAACACTTTGTGGGCGGCGACTGTACAGAGCGCGTGTAAGAAGAGGAAGGGGTAACCTAGGGCCTTCGGGATGGACGAGCTCACAGCGGTCGACGGCGGCGTGGGGAGACGACCGACGGCGGCGGCACGGGTGGAGATGGCGGTCGGACGGCCGCGGTGACGATCGCGATCGGCGGCCTGTGAGAGACGACTTCGACTTCGACAGCGATGGTGCGGAAGGGCTCGACGGCGGCGTGGGGTGGTCGATGGAGATGACAGAGACAGAGAGCGCGCGCGGGGACTTAGAAAATTTTGGAGTGTGTCCCCGGCCAGGCGAGATCCATATTTATAAGAGCACCTCTACAAGCGGTTGAAACCACCAACCCCTTGTAATAAGGGTTCTACAAGCGGTACGTAATAAAAACCGCGTGTAGAGCTACCCCTCTACAAGCGGTTTGTATCACCAACAACCCCTCACTGCTGGCGGGAAGCGGCTGAGGGACCTCTACAAGCGGTTCGTATCACCAACTGCTTGTAGAGGTCCCTCACAGCTAGCGTGAGAGCGAGGGAGGGACCTCTACAAGCGGTTCGTATCACCAACCGTTTATAGAGTGTGAAGAGTCAAAAGGGTTTGACGCCCCATATTAGTTGAGATAAAACTTCCCCCCTTTCTGGCTAGCGAGTGGCGCTCAAGCGTGGGCTCACCTGCGGCGACGCGGGTTCGAGCCCCGCTCGCGCCCCCTGCCTTTTAATTTTTGCTTTGCTTTCCTCTTATAATTTATTTAACACCCCTCTACAAGCGGTTGGTATTACAAACCGCTTGTAGAAAAATATTTAGTGTAGCCAAAAATTAGTTAGTGCATCAAAAAATTAGTTAGTGCAATAAAAAATTAGTTAGTGCAATAAAAAATTACTTAGTGCTTTCAAAAATTAGTTAGTGCAATAAAAAATTACTTAGTGCTTTGAAAAATTAGTTAGTGCATCAAAAAATTACTTAGTGCATCAAAAAATTAGTTAGTGCATCAAAAAATTAGTTAGTGCAATAAAAAATTATTAGTGCTTTCAAAAATTAGTTAGTGCATCCAAAAATTACTTAGTGCATCAAAAAATTAGTTAGTGCATCAAAAAATTAGTTAGTGCAATAAAAAATTATTAGTGCTTTCAAAAATTAGTTAGTGCATCCAAAAATTACTTAGTCCATCCAAAAATTACTTAGTGCATCAAAAAATTAGGTAGTGCATCCAAAAATTAGTTAGTGCATCAAAAAATTAGTTAGTGCAATAAAAAATTATTAGTGCTTTCAAAAATTAGTTAGTGCATCCAAAAATTAGGTAGTCCATCCAAAAATTACTTAGTGCATCCAAAAATTAGGTAGTGCATCCAAAAATTATTTGTGCTTTCAAAAATTACTTAGTCCATCCAAAAATTACTTAGTTCATCCAAAAATTACTTAGTGCTTTCAAAAATTAGTTAGTGCATCAAAAAATTACTTAGTCCATCCAAAAATTACTTAGTGCATCAAAAAATTAATTAGTCCCTACAAAAATTAGTGAGTCCATTCAAAAAATATTTTATCAATGAATTAATGATCACTTTGTCTTTACAAGTGTTCCTTCGTCATGATCGCGACGTATGCAAGGAGCATCGACTTCAGTTACATTTAGGACACTTATGTCGACATCTTCATAAAGGGAGGAGCTCGTCGAACCGATTATACTCCTCGTGCGTGGACGTCCTCAACACCAACAATCCTTCGTTTGCCCGAGAACCACGTGTCGCTTTAGCTTACTACTGCAATCCTTTTGCTTCTCCCTGTGTTTCTTTGGTTTGCTTGACATGTCCATTATATAGAAGACCTGTCTCACATCGTTGGCAAGGACGAATGGTTCGTGCCTATAGCCAACTTCTGTCAGGTCCACGGTTGTCATGCCGTATTTGTCGATCTTCACGCCGTTTGAAGTCAGTTTGACCCACTGGCACTTAAACAGAGGGACCTTCAATGGTCCATAGTCGAGCTCCCATATCTCTTCTATGTAACCATAATATGTGTCCACATTGCCTTTGTTGTCAGTGGCGTCTATACGGACACCGCTGTTTTGGTTGGTGCTCTTGGTATCCTGGCATTTTGTGTAGAAGGTGTAACCATTTATCTTGTAGCCCTTGAATGTGACAATTTCACTAGATGGCATCCGAGCCAGGCATTGCAACTGTTCATTTTCTGACCCGTTGACAAGGATGTAGTTTTGTAACCAAGCACCGAAAGTATCCATGTGCCTCACTGTGATCCAATCCTCGGACCTCCCTGGGAATTCGCGGCGTAGAATACTCTTATGCTGAAGGACATACGGGGCCACAACGGTTGATTGTTTCAGAATAGTGAAATGTGTTTGCTTAAAAGTTAGGAGATCATTGCATGCAATTGCTTTCTGTCCTAGTGTCCCTTTTCCCCGTAGTCTCCCCTCATGGCGTGGTATAGGGACGCCAATGGGATGTAGATCCTCAATGTAATCCAAACAAAACTCAACCACCTCCTCTGTCCCATAACTCTCCGCAATGCATCATTCGGGACGTGAACGGTTACGGACATACTTCTTTAGGACTTTCATGTACCTCTCGAAAGGAAACATGTTGTGCAGAAACACGGGCCCGAGAATACCTATCTCTCTGACAATGTGAACAGTGAGATGAACCATAATATCAAAGAATGCAGGAGGAAAGATCATCTCAAGGCTGACCACACTCTGTACCACGTCATCTTGTACCTTACTTAGCTTATGTGGATCGATGACCTTCTGCGAAACCGCGTTGAAAAAGGTACACAGCTTTATGATTGTCACCCGGACCCAATCAGGCAAAATACCTCTCACAGCCACTGGGAGCAACTGTGTCATCAGTACAAGACAATCATTAGCTTTCAGGTGTACGATTTTATTCTCTTTCATGTTTATGAGTCTCTTCACATTTGATGAGTATCCTGAAGGGACCATCACACAGTTCAATCACTCTATCATGCTTTTTTTCTCTTCTTTGCTTAGAGTGTAGCTCGCGGGATTTAGGTAATGTTCTTTCTCTCTCTTTTCTGGATGTAGACCATCCCTTAGTTTCAAAAGTTGTCGTTCCTTCTGAGCTTGTAGTGTATCTTTCGATTTGCCGTACATATCCAAGTATCCTAACAGGTTCAAGCAAACATTCTTCGTGATATGCATGAAGTCAAGTGAGTGACGGATCTCCAAAACTTCCCAATAAGGCAAATATCAAAATATTGATCTCTTTTTCTAGATGGGTGCCTGACCTTCCTCGTTCGGGACAGGTTCGCTTCCAGGACCCTTTCCAAACACTACTTTAAGATCTTTTACCATGGCAAACACACGTGGGCCACTACGATGCTCAGGCTTATCACGATGGTTTGCTTTCCCATCAAAATACCTTCCCTTTTTCCGCAATGGGTGCCTCTTTAGAAGAAACCTACGATGGCCCATGTACACAATCTTTCGGGAGTTTTTCAGGTACATGCTGTCGGTTTCATCTAAGCATTGCAAGCAGGCTTTATATCCTTTGGTAGTATTGCCAGATAGGTTACCGAGCGCGGGCCAGTCGTTGATGGTTACGAACAATAGTGCACGTAGGGTGAAATACTCCCTCTTGTACTCATCCCATACCCGTACACCATCCTCCCACAACTTTACAAGATCTTCCATCAATGGTTTTAAATAGACATCGATGTCGTTTCCGGGTTGCTTCGGCCTTTGGATCAACAATGGCATCATGATGTATTTCCGCTTCAAGCACAGTCGAGGAGGAATGTTATAGATACATAGTGTAATAGGCCAGGTGCTATGGCTACTGCTCAGGTCGCCAAAAGGATTCATACCATCGGTACTCAACCCAAACCTTATGTTTCTCACCTTATTTGCAAAGTCTGGGAATGTTCGATCGACTTTCCTCCACTGGGACCCATCAGCGGGGTGCCTAAGCATCCCGTCATCCTTACGCCCTTCTTTGTGCCAACGCACCATCTGGGCATGCGCTTTGTTAGTAAAAAGACGCTTTAATCGGGAATCACAGGGAAATAGCACACCGCCTTAGCAGGAGGTCTCTTCTTCTTACACTCCCCCTCTATTTCACCTGGGTCTTCACGCTTCGTCTTGTAACGTGATTCTTTGCACACTGGACAAGCATCCAAATCCACATACTCATTGCGATATAGGATACAATCGTTACGACATGCGTGTACCTTCTGTACTTTTAATCCCAAAGGACATATGACTTGCTTGGCTTCATATATAGATTCAGGCAGCGTGTTATCTTCTGGAAGTAGATTCTTTATGAGTGATAACAACTCATCGAATCCCTTGTCTGACACACAATTTCTAACCTTCCATTGCATTAAGTTCAGTGTCGTGCGGAGCTACCTATGGCCCTTCCCACAGTCTGGGTACAAAGATCCCGTGGTCCTCTACCATGCGCTGAAACTTCTTGAGTTGTCTTTCATCTGTGTAGTCTCCCTCTCCGTCACGCAGCATCTGGTCTAGCTCGTCATCACCAAGATCGCCGACTGTATCTTCCACAGAACAATATTGCGTGGCATCCGCCATACTGTTGAATACCTCTTCTTCTTCACCATCTTCTTCATCGTCTTCCTGGCTGCTCCCCTGTACTTCGCCATGCTTGGTCCAATAGGTGTAGTTTGGCATGAAACCTCTCGTGATCAAATGGGTCATAACCTGAAAGCGTTGGGAGTGCTCATTCTCATTCTTGCAGTCTACGCACGGACAACATATGAAGTTGTCTGGAGGCAAGAATGCAACAGCGGTATCAAGAAATGCCTTCACGCCATCAATGAACTCTCTGGAGCGACGGTCCGCATTGTACATCCGTTGCCGGTTCATCTACACAAAGATCTAATTTTCAGATACCTTCAAAGATCTTTCACTAAAGTGTTATTTACATTGTAGCAAAATTTCATTCCAAAGTACTTTGACACGTATTTACAAAAGTCATTGTTTCCATGTTTTGGCTATTATCAAAGGTAATAAATAATATACTTATTTTGTATATGCATGTCATATAGTTACATTTGTAATTAAAACTACTCAAACATATTGTTAGTTTTATAGTTCTACAAGACATAATCAAAAAGAAATTTAAAGTTTTATAGTGCCAAGAATTTATATGCCATATATTTTGCGATGGAGGGAGTGGTTTTTCAAATTTAACCTTTAAACTTAATTTAACTAATTATTTTGTCCCTTTAAATTTTTCCTATTTTATTTCATAAAACATTAATAATTTTCTTCCAAACCTAAATCTACTATTGTTACATTGAATGGAGGAGTGTTATATTAAAGATTGTAAAGCTAACAACTTTTAGAAAACAACTCCTTAATTACAATTCATCATGGTCCTACGTAAAATTAAAGTTATGGAGTGAGATTGAAGAGAAGGAGTGTTACATTAAAGATTCTAATCCTAAAAACACTTTTGGAGAAAATAACTACCATAATTCATCATGGTCTTGCCTAAAATTAAAGTTATGGAGTGAGGTAGCAATAAAAACCCCCAACAATCAAAATCAATTTTTTCTCCATATTAAATACAAAAGAAACAATAATATCTTGGTGAGAAGAATGGTAGCATGGTGTTACTAACCTTGATTCACTTAATTTGAAGCTAAATCATCATATTAAAAAATTTGGACAGCACCTCCCCCCAAGAACAATGCCAGGCCCTTCCCTGTTCATGTCTGCGAGCTCGGGGAGGGAGAAAGAGTTTAAATGGGTGGACAGGACCTCTTTCAGAAGCGGTTTGAGACACCAATCGCTTGTAAATGTGTATCTCTATAAGCGGTTGGTGTCTCAAACCGCTTGTGATAATTCAGAAGCGGTTTGAGACACGAACCGCTTGTGAAGGTTGCTCAACACAAGCGGTTGGTGTTACCAACCGCTTCTGGAAACCCCCTCTCGCCCGTTGCTCACGAACCGCTTCTGGTGCGAAGGCCAGAAGCGGTTCGCGCCTACCTGCTGGTAATAGCCCGCTTGTGATGCTCAGTTCTGTAGTAGTGAACCGTGGTTGCAGGTGAGGTCACAAGACCAATTGCATGGGCTGGTAGAATTGTCTGAAGGAAGGACACATGTAGGATAATAAGCACAAGTGAACAACTAAATAAAATTTACATTGCCATTAAGTTACAACACTGAGTAAACAAAGAGGCACATAAATTCGACTTCTATGCCGTTTGACATTTTACACAATAATTTATTTATTTCAAAACAACTAAATGAATTTAAAAATTGTATTTAGTATTCATCCCATAGAACTAGCAAGGACGACACAAAAATGCTTGTCTTCAACATATCATTGTACATCAATACTAGTTTGTTTATTTTGTCTGTCATTCGGACTAGAAAAAGGATGCTCAACTCACCCTATAGAACTAGTAAGGGTGCACCAAACAGTAGCTTGACTTTAACAATTCATGTGTACATCAATACGAGGCTGTTTATTTTGTCGATCATTCAGACTAGAAAAGGCATGCTCAATTGTTTCCAATCCAAAAGTACCAAAAATGTAAAACACATTATATTACCACGAGTAGCTAAATCTTATATTACTACGAGTAGCTACATCTCTTCTTTCCCAGAATCAGTCATCTCAGGATGTCTTGCGGGTCAACCTAGACATCATATGCTCAGATCTCTGCAGATGTGAAAAACAAGTGCGTGTTCTTAGAGCTTCTAGTCAAATTGAGATGAGCCAGTAAGAAAGTAAGATGATCAACTCGTAGTAAGAACATGGAATGACTATTAGAGTTAATCTGTAACTTAAGTTGCCTTATTCAATGCATATCTTCTAAGATCTGTCAATGCTCAATAGTATAATGATGTGAACATTTCACTTCTGGGATGTACATTATACCAAGTCAAGCAGTAAGCACATAATTCTATTCCAAAATCTACCATATAATAATGGGCACTTCCTCCAAGATATGAATCAATGCAAACTAGCACCATGATCTTATTTGAAACAGGGAAGTGGGTAAACATGGGAAGAAAACACAAACCTGTTCAGTGTATGGCAGATATTTCCCATCAAATGTGACCACAACACGATCTTTTCCATCAGCACCTTGAACCTTGTCAACTGAACAGTAGAAGTCTATGGCCGACATGCTGCAATGCAACAAGAAGCAACGAGGAAATGAGATACTTTTAGTCATTTTTGCAAAGGTAGCACAACCCTTAGAATTGAGAAAGGGTTGAGAAATGTACAAGTGCTTAGTGAGGTTCTTAAGTCACAAATAAAACTTTGCAAGAATTCAATGTTCTAATAAGTAATAATAAGTGTACTAACTTACAGGCAAACACAAAATGATTGATCTAGACAACAAAATGAACTCAATGAAAAGCCCCACTGTTGTGTTGTTACAAAGGCTTTAAAGTGCAGCCCTTTCCATGTTCTCTTCAGCTTATCTTCTTATCTCCAAATCAAAATGTCAAAACACTTTGGCTTTTGCAGTCTATTTTTTCTATCTCGAAACCACGTCTTAGAGCTCTTAGATATAAGTCAAATGAGGTGCACCGGACTTTCTAAGTTACCTTGAGAAGCTCTCTGTCGGCGGTTGAGAGTACGGGACCCCAGGCGCCGAGCTTACTTGTTGAGTGTAAGGATCAACCGACCTCTTTCCTGCAGCCTCGGGGACTTTCAAGAAGGCAACCTCGATCAAGCAACCATCAACGGGAGGCACAAACGGTTTAGGCTAGTTCGGGCCCCTCGTGTGTTAGTAACAGCCCTACATCCAGTGATATCTATAGGAGATGCAGGAAAATTACAGAGAGTCCCGAACTTGGCGGACCAAGAGGGAATGAGTTTTCTACAGTGGGGGGATGAGCTTCGGCCTGGGGTGGTGCCGGCCGGAGCTCCTATGATGTCTGCGTGTGTTACCCTAGCAGCTAACCCTTATATGTGCAGCAACATGGTCTATTTATACATGGGTGTATTTAGTATTCTAATGGACATGGCGCCCTATTGTCCGGCGGTCCGAAGCTTGTCTTCGATTTAAGTCATCGTCATCATTCACGTTTACGGGAAAACGGTATGGGAACAGTGTTACAAGACGCGAGTTGGTGGCCGCAGTCTGCTGCGGCTTGACGGGACGTAGCGGTCTTCGACAGTGCCAGGGCATTTAATGCAGCAGACGTGAGGGCCTGTACCCAACCGGGGATGGGGCGACCCGGACTTCGGTCCGGGCAAGATCAGGTGCGCCCGAGCCCGAGCAAGGGCTTCCTCGCTCGGGGGAGGCCAGCATTTTCGCCCTGAGAGAGTGCTGTCGAGAATGTCCCTCCAGGTCCCGTCACTCTCGAAGTTCGGCTTATAAGTAAATAAGAAGATAAGGACATAAGATAAGCTGAAGGGAACAGTTTATTAGGGGTTGTTCTATTCGGTTTATCTTCTTATCTTATATAATTATTTCCGAATCGAAAATTCCAAAGCTTTGGCTTTTGCAGGCCCTTTTTTTTTGTCTCGAAGGTATGTCCCAAAGTTTTTAAAAACAAGTCAAACGAAACGCACCGAGCTTTCCAAACTACATCGGGAAGCTCTCAAAGTTTAGGTTATAAGCAAATAAGAAGATAAGCTGAAGCGAACATCCCCTTAATCTTTACTGCACAGAAAACATTAGGTATAAAAAATGTAGTCGCTAACTGTATCAAAGGATATCGCCTAAGTACCAGGAGCAGGAACAAGAACTAATGCCTAAATGAAGCATAGGTAGATCCCTCCCTTACATTCCATCACCAAACTCCTCATTGATGATTTCCTTGATGCTCTCTCCAAATGCATAACAGCTTCATTCAGTCTGTGTGCAGTACATATTAACACTGTTAATAAGAATGCTATTCTCACATGTTGCAAAAGTGCATTGTCACATAAACTTAAATGAATTATGTCGCAAAATTGACGTCATCTAGTGAATCCTGCTAAATTGGAAAAGAGAAGCAGCAGTGCAACAAACTTTAAGCTCGGATATTCTGGATAAAGCAGCACGGTACTACTCTGGCGTGTTGCTAAAATGCTGAAGGTAATTCAACAAGAATCCTGAAGTAGAAACAAACTCACAGCTATCTAGTACTTCATACTGCTACACTCCAATTTCTAGCTCTATAGAGATCATATAATTGAAACCTCATACCAAGCAACGAAAGATGCTGAGTTAAAAACTAATCGCCACACTATCAGTGACTTGGTGTAAAGAGTGGAGAATGTTCTTTATCAAATGTAGAGCTATCTTGGCAACTTTCCATCTGGCTTCTCTAATGGCTTTACTTTGGCACAATAGCTAATAGGGATAACCGGATAAGCGCCCATTTATTACCAACTAAAGATTAGCCCAACAACATAAGAAGGTTTGAAATTTTGATGTGTTTGAAGCCATGGATACCACTATCAGCCTAAAGACGATTTCTTTTGGCTCGCATGATCACTCACATCCGCGTGGACCAATTGCGATTTGCAAAGTCCTCGCACCTCCGATTTGGTATCGGGAACTGCGTATTACTACGATATACAGCCAGATTAAGGCGCGACGCGAGGCAGGCACCTGTATATGGCGGGCTCGTGGACGATGTCGGGGTGGTAGGACCGGAAGGGCGGCTGCATCATGAGCTCGACGAGCGCGTCGGTGAGCCCCGGGACGGCGGCCCGCAGCGCCGGCGCCGTGTCCGGCTTGAGCTGCGCCTGGCGCCGCAGCAGCTGCGCGACGTAGACGTTGGTGAGCCCCGTCTCGGCGGCGATGTCCGAGAAGCTCTTCCCGGACGCCTCCTTCGCCGCCATCAGCTGCGGCACCACCGCCGCCCTCGCGCCGCCCTCCTCCATGGTCGGGTGGGTGGGTGACTGGGTGGGAAGGGGAGGCACGGGTCTGCGTGCTCTGCTCTGCGGCCTCAGCTTGTGGCCGCGGTTCGCCTGCCACGTGGCGGCTTGAAAACGGCGTGAACTTTTTCTTTTGTCGTGTGGCTCGCGAACGGAGACACGTCTGTCCTTGGGCCTACTGGCCCACTTTGTCTGCAGTGTCCGGCCCATATGAGTTTTGTATGGGCTAATAGCATACCTTGACCCAGCTCGTCAGAGTTTTGGTCCGGCCTGATGTGCACCTCGGCCAGTTTAAGTTTGGGCTCGGCTGACAGGCTACCTAAGGGTACGTACAGCATAGAGGAGACTTGGAACAGCCTAAGAATAATAGAATTTTCATTAAATCATCGACAAATGGTTACCATTCTAGAAAAATTTATTACAACGCATTTTCATTTATAGAACTAACACCGACAAGAAACAGTATTAAGATCAACATACATTCTCTTGCTCGAAACCAGCATTTGTAGCATACGTGGTATAGTGTTTGCGCTAGTAATATGTACTAAGAATTTTATGTACATTTTGAAAAAACATGTTTTTTCTTGCTAGAGGTTATACACAAACACCCCAATCTAGCTCCTTCAATGTGCTTCTCTTATTTGCTTCCGTCAACCGCATCTGCAGACTGGCAAAAGCATCTAATATTGTCGTGAAGAAAAACTATGTACAACAACTCGGCACAAAACTCGCACCAAAGGGGAGACAAATCTCAATAGCCCACGAATAGATCGAGGACCACATGTACCAACCCTACCAAAGATATTGTCGAGGAGTTTGCCGAATACAACAATCACGACGCCAAATGTAACAAGGGATCTTATTTTCATACTAAGTTGTTCCATCTTCGATGCCGCTATTGATGACGGGACAGACAGTAAACCCTAACTCTAGAAAACTAGATCTAGCTGAAATTTAAAGCTTCAAGACGAGAAGGGGATCCCTATCACCTCCTTAACTCCGACGACGCTGAAGCTAGGGTGCAAGAAGCCGACACTCTGCAGAGCGGAACATCACAAGCGGTTCAGAAGGGCTGTATAAGCGGTTTTGAACGCTTAGATCTAAACCGCGATGTGATAGCTGGTATCACACGCGGTTCCCTCAACCGCTTGTACAGGCCTAACGAACCGGTTAAAAAGAGAAATAATTTTTGGAAGGAGTGGGATTCGAACCCAGTACCTCACCTTTCTCGTGACCCACACCTCACCCTGCTAGCTAACTCATCCCACGCGCGCTCTCTGATAGGATAAGACAAGCTTTCCTTTTAGCATTTCGAAAACTGGACTTTTACAAGGGGTTCGGGACACGGCTGGGCTTTACAGGGGGTTCGTGTCCCGAACCCCTTATAAAGCCCAGGGGGTTCGTGTCCCCAACCCCTTGTAAAGGGGTTCTCCAGGCTAGGGTCTTTTGAACCAGGCTTTACAAGGGGTTCGTGTCTCCAACCGCGTGTAGAGGCTTTACAAGGGGTTGGGGACACGAACCATTTATAAAACCCAGGCTTTACAAGGGGTTCGTATTTCCAACCGCTTGTAAAGGGACTCTCCGGGCTGGGCCTTTTTGAATTGCTTGTGATAAACTATCATAAGAGGTTCGTAACGAACCCTTTGTGATAGACCGCTTGTGATGCTCATTTCTCTGGTAGTGCGACAAGTTTTGCTAAAGGACGACACACCACTTTTTTTTCGCTGCAGCCGCCGCCTCCTGCACTATCCTACTCCCTCGTTATGTTTTGCACCATATGGTTATTTTTGAAGCTGCTTCTTAAATATATCTATAAGTTTAACCGAACTAAACACTTCTCTTTTGACAACCAGTCGTTTAATCGCAGGCATCTCAAATTGGGGGCTCGATTCAGCGGCTCAGTTTATGCAAAGGTCCATGTGTATGGTTGAGAACATGAGATTCGATGGGACGCACTCATTCCAGGAGCGCCTTCTCTCTTGCCGACTGCATTCTCAGGCGTCCCTTGCTGGACGTCCTGTCTCGCGCGTGCCGAACTAAGTATAACAGAGCTCGAGCTGGGATCAATGACTCCATGTCATGGTAGATCCACGCTTCAATGGATACAATAACTATTTTAGAAGTTCAACATGAATTGCTAAATTGTTGAAAAGCTGAACTCGGATAGATTTTAAAACTATCCGGCTTAGAAAAGGAATCCACTTGGTTTAGAATTTTAAAGAACTGTTTTATGATTTTTAAGAGACGACATTGAAAAGACAAAGTGATTCGCTTTTAGTAACGCATCGGTTGGATTGTTAGTAAGCTTTAAAAACAAGCTGCACATACCTATTAGCATTTGAAGACTCTGCACAACTACAACCATCAAGATGTTATGATTGTTCGGTTGTTCTCAGACGGAAGACGGTTTCTATTTTCGTTTTCTTTTTTCTTATGCTTATTTTAACGTGATAATTTGTTTGTCATATCGTTTTGGCTTTTAGCCTTTTCTCTGTAATAAATGTTTATCTTTGGTTATGTAATAGTTGGATATGTCTCTGATTGGTGCAGAGGTTGGAAGTTATACTCTCGTTATCTAAAAGCAAGCCTACGAACATTTGAATTTCTACAACACAAAAGCTAGTTTACGAGTTTGTAACAACCTTTTTCCCCTCTGAATCCGCTTGTAGATTGGCAACTCATCTTGATGGCCAGTACCTTCTATCCAGATTTTTGCCATCATCTGCCCTGTGTTCGGCTGATCAGTACGTACACTACGCCATCGTTTTGAGCCGGATCTGGCCGACACTGCACTTAACTCTTGTCGCCATCCAACCTCGGCTACTTTGAATGCTACCTGCCGCGCGTTGGCCGAGAATAATCGACATGATTTGATTCTGCACTCCACTGCTCCCAGTCTGATCCTTCCCATTCTTCTGTGGTTCACTCTAGCTCATGACCGGAAGCCATGCTTGTAGATGAAGTGAGCTGCAGTACGCGACCGCTTCCGAATTCACAACTGTTTCCTGATCGACCTCTGTCACAACACCAACAGTACAAGTTATTATCACCCAGCTCCCCAAACCTAACGTGGCCGGCCGCTGCCACAGCCCCGATGATGTTCTGTCGCCGGCAGGTCTTCTACCATGTTTCCATCATCGGCGAGGTTTCTAGCACAGGAGTGTTGAGTCGTGGCCGAGGAGGAGAGAGGAAGATGGTGGAAGAGAGTAAAGAGAGACTTCATGCAAGAAATTTAAAGGGTTAATGAACTTCTTTATATAGAAAGATGGAATTAATTACAATGTACCATAGATTTTATAGGTTGTTTAACGAACCAAACTGCAAGCAACTTTTTTTTGAGTGATAAGATAGGAACGCTACCATTTCAATATAAGAAGAAAAGAATAAAAAAATTACCAACACTGTGTATTGCACCATACACACAATGATGTTACACCACCATCCCTGCCTATAGCCCAACTGACCTCTTGGCTTGATTGTGTCGCCACCACACCCCATGACCCAATCACGCAACCACGAGAAACAGACCATAGAGAATAATTAAGACTCCTACACTGTTCCTCAACGTACAAAAGGTCAAAACGAACATACATCCCCCATAGCCCACATAGATCGATCGGTAAAAGAAGCACCAAAAGACAGCACTAGAATTTGATTTGGCAGCTTCCTTATAGCGCCATTAGATATCTTCCTCCGGTGTTGCATCATCATCCTAATCAACACCTTGAGCAGTCCCTTGAATAATAGATCGGTTGGAGAAGCAAGTAAACACCTAATCATCAACATCCCTGGTTCTCTAGGGTCTTTTTACGGTACATGCATGATACCTCTAATTAATCATAGTCATTCGTCAATTTAGATCCAACGGCTGTGAGAAGATGGTGCCTTCTATTAACTTCCCTCTATTTCCTTTGGTACCTTCTGGTACCACTTATCAGAAGGGTAATTTTGGTACTTTACTTATCCTCCTGCATGAGGCTTCTCTCTCTTCCCTAAAGAAAAGCCACCGTCCATACCGTTGCCGGCTGCTGCCACCGCCCAGGACCGTCGCCGAGCTAGCACCGCCTCCCACCACCTCCACGCTGGATCGCCGCCGTCGCCAATGCCTCGCCTGAGCGCCACTCATGCCGGTGTGGCCACCTCCGTACCAGCCAGCCGCCGCTGTCTCCATGCCTGAGTGCTACTAGCGCCACCACCACCTCTGTGTCCGAGCGTCACTGCCGCCGTCCTCGAGCCCCTGCATGGCTGTCTCTATTAGACTAACCTTGACTCAGATTAAAATTTAAGTCGGCAGCAGCTATAGAAAGAAAAAAATCAAGTCGGTCACTTGGAGTAGTATCCAGAAGATTGCAGCCAGCAGGAAGTAAAATTAAAATTCTCTACTAGTTGTAACTAGCTGTAGCTTAGTTGGTCTTGCTTGCTATTAACTGGCAAGGTTGGTTGTGTAGCCCTATAAGTATATGACCATGCTTGTATGCAAGTAATAGAGAAGAAAGCAATGTAATACTTTCAATTGAGATCAAGTGTGTATGCATTGGCTTGTGTGTTTCCTGTGGGATTATGCGTGAGTTCCTGGGCTAAAGCCAACAATTGGTATCAGAGCTTTGGGTTCTTCATCGCCATATGCCGAAGATCATGCCGCAGACCCCAAAAAGTGCAAAATCGTGTGGTGATAGTGGCAGCGAGATTGTCTCGTGGATGTTGTCAAGAGAAGGCAGCGTGAGTCTTCAATATCCGATGCTCACGACAAGCAACTATGCTACTTGGGCCATGAAAATGAAAGTTTTCATGTGAGCTCAGGGAGTGTGGGACGCCATCGACAAGGAGACTCCAGTAGACGAGAAGAAGGATCAGATGGCTCTTGCAGTAATTTTCCAGGCAGTACTAGATGATCGGTTGCTGATGTTGGTGGAGAAAGAAACTTTTAAAGAAGCTTAGAACACCTTGCAGAAGATGTTCCTTGGTGAAGGCTGGGTGAAGGAGGCACGTGTGCAGAATCTCAAATCAGAATTTGAGAATTTTCACATGAAGGACACCAAGAGCGTAGATGACTTCTTAGTAAGGTTAACCTGTATCGTCGGCAAGATTCGAGGCCTAGGGGAAAAGTAGAGTTTAGGGAGATGATCTTGCTGTCCAGCAGCTTCTGTAGGGTTGGGTTTTCATCTAGATAGCTCGTGAATTAGCCCTTGGTCCTATTTTGGAATTGGTGTGCATCGTCGTTGGCTTTGTTTTGAGTACAAGAACGCAGAAAATGGACACCCGGTTAGGAAGATATCTCTATTTTCGTACTGCTGTGCAGGAACTTTAATTCATGTTCCCACGCTATTGATAATGGTAGAGATGGGCTGTAGTTGGCGTAATAGTAAGGGATATGTATATGTTCAAGGAGTCTTTTTTTTATTTGTGTTCTTTTGGAAGCGTCGGATTGAGTTGTATCATCTTCTGTAGGAGGAGCCGCGGGTTCAGCGTCAACCACAAATTCTACTAGATCTCGCCGTTAGAAAGGCAAGTATATGTTATTCAAAGTGTGACATGTGTTGTATACTTATTTTCATAATGACTTTGTGATTGATGATATGCAAGTTACTTGTTTATTATATACGTGGTAAATAAGATGACAGGATTATAGCATCATTGCATTGCATACATATGACAGGACCTACTTTGAGTAGGCATCCCACAGATGTGGGAGGGAAAGACCTACTTCGGTAGACACTCTATGGGAGTGGAGGAATTAATCCCCGCCTGATTCAGGATGGGCAAGAGTGTACACCGACAGGTGACACTTTAGCTATACCGGTATAAGCTCACAGTAAATAGACGCATACTGCATTGCATTAATTTTTAACACTGACAGATAGTAAAATAGTGATGTGACGGTTATGCTATGTTATGTTTATAATGGTTGCCTTATTGTCTTACTTGATTAATATATATTTGCTTTGTCGTGGACTCACTATTACTTGTTTTTGGATTTTAGGTGACCGTTAAGGGTGATATGCATAGGGTGGGAGTAGTACTTCAATCCGGTTGAGCTCGACATCGATCCGGTTAAGTGATACAAACCGTTACTAATAAGTCATTTGACAGACGGGTACAAAACAGCTGGCATGGGTACTCATCAATCCCGGTTCGTAACACGAACCCGGATGATCACCTCAAGATCGATCCGGTTCAGAATATGAACCGGATCGATACATTGTTTGAGAAAAGTTCAAAAGGATTGTATATCCTAGTTATATTACAACGCGAGGTGAGGTGAGTTGGCTAGAAGGGTGAGTGTGTAGTCTTGAGGTCTTAGGTTTGAGTTCCACTACTCTTATATATCCGCGATTTATTTTTAAATATTTATAGTACTATCATCTGGGTAAAGTAACCGAACGGGACTAAAGACCGATTCTCGATAGTGTTATATTATTGTGATATATATGCTTAAAGTTTTTGACTATTGAGTGGATGTTCAAATTTTAGAGCAGGTGCTGCCAAAATTTTTGAATTTTAGATAGTTAGTAGCATCCTAGACTCTGGGAGGAGCTAGTGTGTTACAGGTGATTTATCTGTCAGATCACCTCCGCAAGCAGGTCAAAAACGACGGCGCAGGGCTCCTCCTCGTCTGCGACAATTGGTGCAGCCATTATTGCTGCCGATCGTGCATGCGCACAAGCATGGTCAGCGGTGCAGTGCATGTGGTCGTGGTCGTCGTCGCCTTCGTCTCGTCGATCTGTGCGCGCAGTGGCTCGCACGAACACGCGCGAGCATCCATGCGTGGGGGTAGCAGCACGTACGCAACGCGCGGCCGCTGTCATGGAGGGTACGTATAGAGCTGATCCGAGATATCTGTGATTGTACGTACACGTAGGTACGAACTCCACTTGCATTGACCTGCATGTATAGCTACCTATCTACCAGCTAGCTAGGCTGCTTGATGATCGCAGCGATTGATCGATCTTCTATGCATGAAACGTGCATGGAAGCTAGACTGCATTACTTTTATTAATGGACCAGAGGTTTGGGTTGTATAGGCACCGTTCGTTTTTGCGTTGCGGTGCGGGCGGCGGTCGCAACTTTGACGCGCGCGCGACGCGCCATGGAACGATGCCATAGTCTCCTGCTGCCTTCTACGGTCATAAATAATAAACTAACATTTAAGATATCGACCTAGTCTTCGAAATGCATTTTAATCACTAATTACTATTCATTTTAATTATTAAACACTCTAAAATTGTAGTATTATAAAAAGTATTTTTCAAGACAAATCTACACAAGATTTTCATACACCTAATAGATAGTTTAAAATATATTCAACGTTAAAGTTATAAAAATCTTCAAGAGGTGAATTGTAGTGCAACCCAACAAGGCCATCGCTAGCTTGTGGTACATCGATTCATTTCTTGATGGATGATTTGCACTACACGAAAACAGTAATTTTTTGTCGCCCAAATAAAACCGACGAGATAATTTTAACAATTTGGGCAGCCATCATAAAACCGACAAAATTAATTGTAGATTCATCGGCCAGGAAAATAACCGACGAAATTGTTGGCCTTCCGACCCGCCTCGCGGAATTCAAAATATTCTGAACTAATTTCGTTGTTTAAAACCAAAAAATATATGGCACGTGTTAATTTGTGGTTAATGTCGTCCGCTTTGGCCGACGAATATATTGTTAAAAATAATTTTCCCCCAAAAGCCACGTGAGTGTGCCAATTTTTTCACGTTGGCACAATTTCATCGGCCCCGGCTGACGAATATAATTTTTTAAAATAATTTTTCCCGAAAAGACACGTGAATGCGCCATTTTTTTTCCAGATTGACAAATTTAGTGTTGTATTTATTTTTTTGTTTATTCCATGTGGTATCCTAACAAATGGCCACGCGGCTCAAAATTATGCCTGACTTAAAAAAAAGGGGGCGCTCGCGGGCCGGTGGAAACCAACCCATCCCGCACCCCTGAGAAGTAGATAGCCGCTGCCGTGGCCACCGTCGTCGCTTAGTCGGGCCCGTGCTACTGCCACTCCGCCACGCCCATGCCCATGTCGCCGCCACACCGCTGTTGCTCCACCGCGCCCAAGCCCGTTCCTTCCTCGCCGCTGCCGCTCCGCTGTCCGTGCCGCTACCTGCACCCACACCGCCGGGCACACACGCCGGTGCCGCTTCTTCCGCACCCACGCCGGGCACACACCGCCGCCGCCACCACGCCGTCGGGCCCATCTTGCCGCCACGCCCACGCTGCCATCAGCCACAGCGGCGGCGCCGCCGCCGCCACCACACTCACGCGGCCGACGAAATTTGTGACAATAAGTTATAGTTATGCCATATTGTTAAATGTTATAGTTAAATTATGCGTAAGTGTTACATGTTATAGTTAAATTATGCCTAATTATGTCTAATTGTTACATGTTATAGTTAAATTATGCCTAATTATTACATGTTTATAGTTAAATTATGCCTAATTATTACATGTTATAGTTAAATTATTACATGTTATATTGTACATAGTATAGTTAAATTGTTACATGTTATGCCTCATTGGTAAATAATTAGACCTAAGAGATACCACATATTGTTAATTAGATGCCACATAAGACCTAAGAGATACCACATATTTGTTAATATGGCATATTTGTTAATATGATAGTTAGATAATTTAAAATGCCTTCCTTATGTCAATTCACAACACAAATCACCTATCCTATACGTCACCCGTTCGGGAGCAACACGGTTCACATTAGATTGTGAGCTGTATCGGTCCGAAATTGTCCACATTTTTTGGACAGCCTGGGAACGAACGGCTAAGTGCATTTTGTATGACATGTCGTAGAATTCGAATGAAATTTCAGCAGCGTAACCCTGTTGTTCTCCGATGCACAACAATCGGACTTGCACTTGGAGAACAACGGGGTTATGCTGCCAAAATTTCATTCGGATTTTATGATATGTCATACAAACCGCGCTTAACCATCCGTTCCTAGGTGGGTTTAGAACCTATCCTAACCTAGAGCTGTTATTAGGTTTGCAAACCCACTTTCATAGTAATTCAGGCATTTAATAGAATAAAAAATAGGAGATGATCGAAGATGAATGTACGACGGTTGGAGAAACAACGGGATGCCCACGAAAGAATGGTTGATGAACACATAAGCCTTTGTGAACAATGTTTATGAATCATCTCCTAGGGGTGGTTTGGCTAAGTGCCCTTGTTCCAAGTGTCAAAACTTTAGTCGACATTACAAGTCTGAGATAGAGCATCATCTATGCAAATACGGGTTCATGCCGGACTATCTTACGTGGTATGAGCATGGTGAGTCAAAGCATGGTGCAACTTCGGGTTCATACCAGACTTTCGATGAGGAAGATGATAGGATGGGTGAAATGATGAATGATTTTGTTCAGCATTTTGAGGATGTTCCTGGCCCAAAAGTCAATAAATTATTTAGTCTTCTTTCTGCTTTAGAAGATAATTTGCAGGGCTCCACAGACGTGACCCAACTTGCAGCTGTTACAAGAATTATGGCTATAAGATCGAAATACAACTTCTCTATAGTCTATTTCAATGATCTTGTCAACCTGACAACTGATATATTACCGAAACCTCATAAGATGCCGAAAAACTTCTATTAGTCCAAGAAACATTTAAGTAATTTAGGAATGCCTTATCATAAGATTGATGTGTGCTTCAATAATTGCATGTTGTTCTGAATGAAAAATGAGAAGGAGGATCATTGTTTATATTGCGGAAGTCAAGGTATGTGGAGATAGTCAACGGAGATAGGAGAGTGGTGAGAACATCCATGCCGGTGAAGGTATTATGGTACATGCCTCTAACACAACGGCAACAGCGGTCATACCTATCTAGGATGACTGCGAAGCATATGAGGTGGCACAAGGAAGAAATCCGTGTTAACAAGGAGTTGATGAGTCATCCATCCGATGGTGATGCCTGGAAGGCACTAGATCGATATGACACGGATTTCGGCAAGGACCCTCAGAATGTGCGGATTGGACTGGCAACCGATCGATTCACGCCGTATTTGCGATTCCATATAATCTTCCTCCTTCGTTATGCATGAAAGATGAATATGTATTTTTAACCCTTGTCATACCAAGACCTGATTTTTATGGCATTATTCAAGACATAGTAGAGTTGAAGTTCGGGGGGTCAAAAGACCTGAGAATAGTCTTCTTTTACTGTGATCGGTTTAACATTGATCCTAAGAATGACACAAGGTGTAACAACAAAATTGGCATGATCGAGGTTAACCATGCATCACGCCTTATAGAATACAATCCTTTTGTATTGGCGCACGAAGTTGAACAAGTGTATTATATATCATATCCATGTACGTCAATGTCGAACTTGGCATCATGGTGGGTTGTTCACAAGGTGAACCCTCTTGGTAGGTTGTCCATCCTCGGAGACGACGAGTACGGTGAAAATGAGCTTGACAACCCTGTACTCGAGGCATACCAGGAAGGCAATTTGCCGAGCTCTTTTTAAGTAGACACTACGATGCCACTTGATCATATGGTCACCGACTGTGGATAACATGGTCCCCGGGTATCTCACGGAGACAAATTAGACGGACCACCTCACGGAGCAGGGTCACGCCTGCCATCTAGAAGACGGGCCTGCCCCGCATGCAGACCCGACTTGTATCACAAGAAAGGCATAGTTGTAATCTGGTACATTACGTACTCGGTAAGAAAGGATAGAGATAGACTTCCTATCTCTATCCCCAGTTTTCATAACCAACTAGGATACGTACTTATCTGTAGCCCTACCTCCCTCCACTATATAAAGGGAGGCAGGGGCCCCTGGTTCGGTACGGGACATGAGAACAAGAGGGAGGAGAGATCACATCGATCCATAGCCATCCTCAACATTGATCCATCGAGATCAACCCCAATACAACCCACGAGCACAGGAGTAGGGTATTACCTCCACCGCAGAGGGCCCGAACCTGTATAAATCTGTCTCCTGTGTTACCATCGGGTTTGGGTTTTACGCATAGCCCCATAAAGTATATTGCCGACATAATTCGTCGACAGTTGGCTCGCCAGGTAGGGGCAGTGCTAAGATCATCTTCATCAAGCTCGATGGCATCTCTCGGCAGCAGTGCCATCGAATTCACCTTCGGCCAAGCTTCTTGTTTTGGAGGCTTCGATTTCATCATCAACAACCTAGGCAAACTTGCCCTCGAAGAATCGGATCAGATCCGATCGGAAGATAACTTCAACCGCAAAGCTAACGGGGGAAGAAGATGAGATCTATTCGTGTCCAGAATCTGGATGGAACTTACGTCGCGATTTCCAGTTGACTTGGATGGAATTTCGGGGTGGTTCTGGATGCGTTGGAAAGTTTATCTCATTTTGTTTCCAACGAGTCCAAGATCATCGAAAGCCGAGTTCGGATGTGACCGTGGCGACCATTTGAAGACAGACTGCGCGGAGGTGACGTGAATCCCGCGCGAAGATGGAGCTCGACATGAATTTCGCTCGGCACCTCGGCGATCCTTGGTGTACCTCAGCAAGGGCATGGCGGACCTCGACGACAAAGCGGATCTCATCCCGGAGATCACGGCGAGGCTCCTACGCCGTCCCGACTTACGGCTCCTGCGACGCCCTGACCGGCGTCTCCTGTGACGCCGACTTGCGGCTCCTACGTCCCCCGACTTGCGGCGACGACGACAACGACTACCGCCGCACCCACTTGTTGCTCCGGCAACAACGAAAAACCGCGATGGGAGCGAGAAGAAGATGAGAGACGTCACCATGATGACGATAGAAGAGGTTTCGGTCGAAATTGTGACCGCCGACTTCCTAGGCCGGTTTCCCGCGCACGACGCCAAGGACAGCCGCACCGACTACCTAGGCCGGCTTCTCACGCATGACGCCGAGGACAGCCGCGCCGACTTCCTTAGGCCGGCTTCTCGCGCGCACGATGCCAAGGACAGCCGCGTCGACTTCCTAGGCCGACTTCTCGCGCACGACGTCGAGGACAGCCGCGCCGACTTTCTTAGGCCGGCTTCTCGCACACACGACGCCAAGGACAGCCGTGCCGACTTCCTAAACCGGCTTCTCGCGCACGACGTCGAGGACAGCCACGCCGACTTCCTTAGGCCGGCTTCTCGCGCACGACGCCGAGGACAGTCGTGCCGACTTCCTAGGCCGGCTTCTCGCGCACGACGCCGAGGACAGCCGCGCCGACTTCCTTAGGCCGGCTTCTCGCTCGCATGACGTCGGGGACAGCCGCGCCGACTTCCTTAGACCGGCTTCTCGCGAGCACGACGCCGGGGATAGCCGCGCCGACTTCCTTAGGCTAGCTTCTCGCGCGCACGAAGCCGAGGATAGCCGCGTCGACTTCCTAGGCCGGCTTTTCGCGCACAACGCCGAGGACAGCCGCGCCGACTTCCTAGGCAGGCTTTTCTCGCGCACGACGCCGAGGACAGCCGCGCCAAATTCCTAGGCCCGCTTCTCGCGCACTGCGCTGAGGACAACCGCTCCGACTTACTGCGTCGGCTTTCCGTGCTCGACGCTGAGGACAACCGCGCTGACCTCCTTACGCAGACTTCTCGTGCACACGACGCCGAGGACAGCCGCGCCGACTTCCTGGGCCGGCTACTTGCGCACTGCGCTGAGTACAACCGCGCCGACTTACTGTGCCGGCTTCTCGCGCTTGACGCCGAGGGCAGCCGCGCTGACAAGGTGACATGCCCGGGGGCTTGTTCACTAGGCGTGAGGACGACACGATGAACAGCTAAGTTGTCTATTTTTATAATCAATCACATCATTATAATTTATCTCTTGACTTGCTACTTAGTTGGCATCTAACTAAGCAGTAAATCGGGGGCTACACCTAATTAGGTGCGCAGTAGCGCACCCCTTCTCTTTTATTGAGATTGATTTGACTTGCTCCCTAGTCGGATTCCGACTAGCTAGTAAGTCGGGGGCTACACCTAATTAGGTGCATTATCTGCACCCATCTTTTTCCAAGTTTCTTTTGTTCTTTTCCATGTTGACTTTTACCGATTCCGAGTGTCACACATTCTGAGTAGTGAAACTCTGATTTCTATGCAAAATTTGGGTTTCCTGACGCGTGTCTGGAGACATGTCGGGACCCGCAAAACGGAGTCGAGTCCCTTCTGTGCTTTACCTATACTAGTCCCTGGATCAAGTAGCTAGTACACACAGATTCCAGAATTTTGGATCATTGCCATTACAATTCGAACAAATATTACATCAGAGTGCGTTACAAGGCGCTAAATCAGAGTACAAAATTCAGGCACGCAGGCCTTACACAGCGGAAGTGTAACAGTCTTCCATAACTCCAAATAGAAGGGCAAAATACAACAATCAATCCCACAGGCAGGCTATAGTAGCGTCCTAGGCATCAGAGAAACCTTCGTCTTGAACTCCAGCAGTGAAAACTTCATCTTGGTACATCTCCTCCTCGGGATAGGGGCAGTGCTGATCCAGACCTGCTCGTTGGAATGAGCAGCCCCGCATAAAAGGCGAAGGTGAGTATACATTATACTCAACAAGCAAGGCTGACTAAATGCATTTAAGGTTTACAAGGGAAGGATAGGGTTCATTTGCATAAAGCCAGTTTTGCAAGTTTGCCTAAGATTTTATAAAACGGTTTGAAACGTGTTGAGGGAAAAACAAATATTTGAATCATTTTATTTGAAACTCCGGCCTCGACCGGTTTTGCCCAAACCTAGCTACTCACGGCACCCACCGTGCAAACACCCTCATCGCTCACAGCACCCACTGTGAGGAGAGAAACCAAAACACACAACGACGATCGTGGTTTTTCTTTAAAACACCATTTTAAAAACAAATAGGTAAGAAGTACCATGAGGCAGCTCCCCGTCGTCCGCCCTTGACCGTGGGCACGGCTATCATGATAGTTTTACACTCTGCAGAGGTTGCACGCTTTACCCATGTGAGGTGGTTCTTCCTAGGGTGCCCCCAAGGAAAAAGATCACCACAGGGTCTTTCTCCAACATCCTCCTAGTTAAGGCATTCCCGCTAAGGTTTCCACTGCAATGCCCCTTTTGCCCCGATAGAACAACACCGATTGTCTACTCCACCGACTGGAATGCCAAAGCTAGAAGTCCGAAGGATACTCAACCAGGGCCCGTCCATACAAGCACACATGGTCGCACTGTTGTACTTAGCTCGTCTACCTCAAGGAATCGGTCCTTAGGGACCAGGGTGGTTCCCACACTGGGTCCAAGTCTCGTGCTTGCTGCACCAACCTTGTAACCATCCACCCCGATCAGGTTTTATAAAACATTTTTGCCCGATAGCACCCACTATCTCAACTATGCCCATTTGCAAACATGACAGTACCAACTGTCCTTAAAAATCCATGTTAAACAAGCGTTTGATATTATGATTATGTATCCAATTTAATATGATTGCAACTAAACATAGCTAATATGATCAAAACCTAATTTAAGGGATGGCAATATTCAAAGACTAAATAATTAGTCCTGGGGCAGCAAGGTACAAGTTTAATAAGATATTATTAAATGGGGTTTTTAACTAAGGTTAACAACTAGCATTTTTCTACATCTTTAACATAACATGCAATTTAAACATCTAATAAAGTCATTTTATAAACATGGGTGCGAGGTTCAGCACTTGCCTTGATCAGCACTCTCTTGAAGGTCTTCCGCAGGGTAGATCACGGGGCTAACGTCGCTAGATCCTAACAAATGAAATAACCACAATAAACACGAATGCTCCAAATAAGACATGAAATGACATGTATGCTTATGCTTATGCAAAAATAATACAAAACTATAATTTATGTTCTCTGGTTAAAACTAAATTTATTTTGCAATTTTGTTGAAACTAAATTTACCTAAATACCATTTTTAAACATTTTATCAATTTATCAATTAAACATAAATTTAATTAGTCTAAAATATTCATGCAAAAATTACAGAATATAAGATCTCTTTTGTATGAATATTCTAAAATTTATTTGGTGATTTTTGGCAATATATATTTAAAGATATGAATTTAACAATTGTATTGTACATGGAAAATTAGAAAAAAAAATTGAAGTCGGCCATTGGGCTTACCGCCACGCTGACCCACTCGCAGATAGCGTCTTGTATGGGTGTTTAGCGACGATAGTCTCAGCAACACGGCGGCGGTGGCCCAGTGGGGCAATCGTCTTGGCGGGAGCGGCGGCCCACGCGGCGAAATGCATGTGCCCAGCTGCATGCTAGCATGGAAGCCATGCAAGCATATGGCTCGACGCAAGCGGCTTTGCCCACGCTGAGGAGGCGAGGCGGCGATGGCCGACCAAGACCGCAGCCCAGTGTCAGTGAGGCACGCAGACGCCTGCCCAGCTGGCTTAGGAACCAGAAGGAGAGAGGAGGGGCTCACCGGAACAGTGCCAAAATCAAGGAAAAAGGGGAACTCCGGCGAGGTCTTCGGCACGCAATTCCCGGAGCTATGGACGTCGGATCGACGAGTTCCTGGGCAAAATGGAACCGTGAGAGACAAATCTAGGACGTCCCGGAACAGTTTTGGAATTGGATACCTACTCCGGCCGAATTGAAGAAGAAAGCAAGGGAGGAGGAAGGGAGCTCGGGTGGGGACTTTTGAGGGAGTCAGAGAGATGAGGGGGGTTTCCTGGCAGCTAATGCCACCAATAGGGAGAGTTAGAGCCCAATTAACTCAATGGATGTTAGAGAGTGAATGGGAGGGGTTAGGAGTGAATGGAGAGTGAATGAGAGGAGTTTCTGTATGCAACACCGAGAGAGAGAGAGAGTGAATGAGGGAGATTTCCTGCGTTGCACAGAGAAGAGACAGAGTAGGGAGATGAGGGGGGAATTTTTGGCGTGTTAACACCACTGATGGTGGTAACTGAAACCATTAGAGAGATTTTAAAACCAGATTAATGTAGTGGAGGGGTTATGGAGATTATGAGGGGTGAATGTTTCTGCATTTGTACACACACAGAGAGAGATGGAAACAGAGAGGAGGGAAAAGAGAGATGGAGAGGGGAAAAAAAAAGATGACAGGTGGGGTCAGGGTTGGGGAAGGGTTTTAAAATTATATTTTTGATTTTCTCTTTTAAAAATCAAATTACAAATATAATTTCATTTTCCCTTTTCGAAATTAAATACTTGAACTTCAACCACTTCACAAATTATTTGCAAACAACTCAATTAGTTTTTAAAGTTATTATTGAACATGTAACATACTCATTTTAAAAATTATTTTATATTTTTAATTTTTTTTATGCCATGCAATGCATATGATTTTGGATTTGAAAATGAGGATGTTACAAGACATAACTCCACGCCAACTCCTAACGCTAAGGGACTTGATGAGATAGGCGGAGTGCTTAACAAAAGGAATTAAACATACTCGGAGAAGCGTAAATCAATACGGAAAAGATAAAAGAACGACAATTTCATTGGACATCATGCATATTGCTTTACAATCCAGTTTTTTCTCTACTACTCGTGTTTTTCATTGTCTCCACAGGGTACAATGCAGGATAATGCGAGATAGTTTTTATGGCACAGCTTCACGCCAACATCAGCGCCTCGAGCGCAACCTTTGGCACGGCTGCACGTCTACGCCAGCACCCCGAGTGCATCATATGGCTCGGCTGCATGCCTACGTCAACTCGGCAAGGCTTCACGCTAACGCCAGCGTCCTGAGCACAACCTTTCGCATGGCTGCACGTCTCCGCCAGCACCCTGAGTGCATCATACGGCTCGGCTGCATGCCTACGTCAACTCGGCACGGCTTCACGCCAACGCCAGCGCCCCGAGCGCAACCTTTCACACGGCTGCACGTCTACGCCAGCACCCCGAGTGCATCATATAGCTCGGCTGCATGCCTACGTCAACTCGGTACGGCTTCACGCCAACGCCACCGCCCTGAGCGTAACCTTTGGCACGGCAAGACGTCACGCCAAAGACTCGAGTGCATCATACGGCTCGTTTGCATGCCTACGTCAACTTAAGACGGCTACACGCCAACGCCGGCGCCGAAGCGCAACCTTTGCACGGTTGCGTCTCGCCAAAGCACCACGAGTGCATCATGCGCATCGGCTGCATGCCTACGTCAACTTGGCACGGCTTCACGCCAACGCTAGCGCCCCGAGCGCAACCTTTGACACGGCTGCACATCTACGCCAACACGCCGAGTACATCATACGGCTCGGCTGCCTGCCTACGTTAACTCGGCACGGCTTCACGCCAACGCCAGCGCCCTGAGCGCAACCTTTGGCTCGGCTGCACGTCTACACCAGTACCCCGAGTGCATCATACGGCTTGGCTGCATGCCTACGTCAACTCGGCACGGCTACACGCCAACGCCAGCGCCCCGAGCGCAACTTTTGGCACGGCTGCACGTCTACGCCAGCACCCCGAGTGCATTATATGCCTCGGGTGCATGCCTACGTTAAGTTGGCACGGCTTCACGCCAACGCCAGGGCCCCGAGCGTAAACTTTGGCACGGCTACAAGCCCACGTCTGCGCTTCAAGCCTACAAGGTGATATGCCCGGGGGCTAAAAGCTTAAAAACAAGGACGACATCATCGTCAACAAAACAGCTAAGTTTTTTTTATCATCATAATCTTTTCACATATAAACTCGTGTTATTTTTTGACTTGCTACTTAGTTGAATTCAAACTAAGCAGTAAGTCGGGAGCTACACATAATTGTGTGCACTTACGCGCACCCATCTTTTTCATAGTTATTTCTTGACTTGCTACTTAGTTGAATTCCAACTAAGCAGTAAGTCGGGGGGCTACACATAATTGTGTGCACTTGCGTGCACCCATCTTTTTCATAGTTATTTTTTGCTTTTCTTACTTAGTGATTTAAGTGAAATCCGAGTGCGCTATAATTCTGAGTAGTGAAGCTCTGAACCCATAACACGGCGAACTCTACGTCACCCAAACGCGTGCCTAGGATAAGAAGCCAACTCCCTACACTCGGGGGCTAGACTAGTCGGGCAGAGTGCATAACAAAAGGAAGAAAAACCACTCGGACTAATAAAAATTGTCAAGTAAGAAAAATAAAAATGGCTATTTCGCACATAAAGATAGTCGGATTTTATATCCAACCAAATGTTTTCATATTCAGATACTGCCTAAATCCTACATGTACATGTTACAGGGTTCAAGAAAGTGTTTACGCTGCAAGCACCGACCATGGCACAGTTACGTGTCAAAACCCGTGCCCTGAGTGCAATCTACGGCATGGCTCCAAGCCTACGCCAACTTCGGTACGGCTGCACGCCTACACCAGTACCCTGAGTGTATTATATAGCTCGGCTGCATGCCTACGCCAGCACCCCGAGCGCAAACTACGGCTCGGCTTCTCGCGCACTGCACCGAGGACAGCCACGCCGACTCCCTATGCCGACTCGCTGCTTCGGCAACGACGAGGACGGCCACCCCAACTTGCGGCTTCTCGTGCATTGCGCTGAGGACAACCGCGCCGACTTACTATGCTGGCTTCTCGTGCATCGCGCCGAGGACTGCCGTGCCGATTTACTACTATCTGTCATTACCACTATCCAGGGTTGGTATTGGTTGTTGGTGTTTCTCAGCCGGCAACAAAATGGGCTCACTACAAGTTGGCTATAGATGGCCAACATGGTACCGTTGCACGGAGGGTTCATAACCTTGTCAATTTCACTCGTGTCATTTCTTAATTTCATTAATATAGTGTTTAACTCAAATATTTCAACAATTAGGAGAGGTATCGTTTGCCTGAAGGATAGGAGCGGGCATTGGAGGCCAAGGTGGAAGTGTATTCGAGAAGGCTGCTACTAAGGTGGTGAAGGATATGATGTCCAATGCTCGTATCTCGGCGGTTTGCTCCTACTACAAGACTGTTAAGAAGGAGGACGTAAACAAAAAGAAAGGGGCTTCTTCCCTTTCTTCGTGCGGATGAGTATCTCCAGGTGAAGATACCTTGGCTTAGAAAGTGCCCAAATGCTTGGTAGGCACTTTGTACCTACTGGTCCTTGCTTGGTTTTGTCGAGCAATCAAAGAAGAAGAGGAGCAACCGTGTAACACCCTGCTTTTAACTCTAAAATTATGTGCTAGCTCTGGGTTGGGTTGTGAAAACAAATACATAATCATGAGCATACATATACGCATAACACTAGAAGAATTAGCCCTAATCAAATGACTAAAAAGGGGACAATGGAATCAAAGGTGTTTTGTTATATAACCTATAATATATAATAACTAAAATGGGACTACAGGTTGTTGCTTGACCTATTTTGAGTCTTAGCCCAGACCCGGCCCAAGCCCGTGGACCCGCGTTGTGCCAACTCTCTTCCTACTTTGCTAGCTGGCTTGGCTAGCCGTTCTTCTCTCTTTCCTTGGCTCAGCCGAGCGAGTCGAGCCGCCCACGCCCATCTCCCCCTTGGCTCAGCCTCTCTCCCTCGAACTCTTTCTCTCCCCCCGTGATTTCTTTCTCTTTCCTTGCCCCGCTGTGACCATTCGCCGAGGGCCACATGGTGCAAGATTCCCGTCGTCGCCGCTCGGTCGCGGTTGCTTGCCGACCGCGCTGTCCACGCCGCCCCACGCCCAATCGCCAGCTCTGCTGCCCTACCACCGTGCCGCTCGCCTGCGTCTCTCTCTTCCTCCCCTGCTTTACCCACCAGGCAATGGTTTGCCCTCTATCTTGCCGCGCTGGCTCGTGCATGCTGCCGCGCTCGCCCCGTGGCGCTCGCACCCCGGCCCTTCTCGCCTCGTGGCCGGGTTTCCCCTGAGATTAAGCCACCCCGCCGTTGCGGTGCCACTGCTCGCCCTATCGCATCGCCGCGCCCTCGGAACCCCACACCACTGCTTCATTGAGAAGCAGTCGCGCATGTGCTCCCACCTCCTTGTCACCCCTTGACCTTGCCCTACACTCACCCGCCATACAAAAACCCGCCGCTCTCCCTCACCGCCCTCACTCTCGCTCTACACCGCATACCCGCGAGAGTCATGCTCGTGGGTAGCTCGCATAGGTGGGCTCCGGACCAAATCGAGCGTGTCACCTTTCTTCTCATGCTCTCATTATGTTCACTGCGATTGAATGAACCCTGCACAATGGTCAGATTAGGCTCCGCCGGCCGCCGGAGCCCCCTTGTCGATTTCTCACCATCGGTAAGGAATCTTCCTAATTCCTTGCACCCAGATATTTCCTTTGACCTCATGCATTCCCTCTATGCTCGCTCATACTTCAGGGTCGCCGGAGTGACTTCGCCACGTGAAGCCCTGTTTCGGACCATCGCCACCGCACGTCGACAGGCCGCACCTTAGCATCCTCTTCCCCTCCTTGACCTCGGGTGAGTCCCACAAGTTCCATAGATGCTCACCACGGCTTATGTGTCCTCGAACCACCTCCGGTTAACCGGAATCGTGGTTCCCAAGCCGCCTTTCCATCGCCGCTCATCGCCCTGTTTCTCTAGGCCGTACCATGCCCTAATTAGCACCCATGGATGCGCGTTTTGGTGTAGAGTAGAAAGGCATAGGCATTGGAGCATATGTCCAGCCATATCGCTGGTGATTTCTCGCCGGAGTAGCTCACCGAAGTTCTGCTGCGGAAGAAAATCCCCTTTCCTCACCCCGGTGGGAGCGGTGTCTCACTGACACGTGGGCCTTGTCTGTCAGGCACACATAGCTCGGTGCCAGTCAGCGCATGAGTCTCTGGACGGTGGGCCCTCGGTCCCACTCGTTAGTTTAAGTGTAAGCGCACTTCAGTAAATACGCCTTCCGCTTAGGGCTAGCGTAGCACCCCGAACCCGCCTCCACCTCAGTTGCTGAGCGGGCCATGCAAGATGGGCCGGCCTAGCACTATAGCAAGATAAATCCCTGATTTTAGTATTTTAGATATTTTAGATAATGTATTTCATTTATTATATATAGTAGATGAGCCCCAAAAATCATGGAAAAATACCAGAAAATGTGTTATGACATTCTGAACCTAGGAAAAATAATATGACTCATGTTACATGATTACCATGCTTTGAATAAATAGGAACAGTAGCTATGTAGCATTATCTAGTAAATAGAAAATAAAAGAGATAAGACAATGAGCTAATAAAATAGCTCTAGTAGCCCAAAAATTATGAGAATATTCCTATAGGATAGAAATGACCTTCTGGACATGAAAAAAATGTTAGACATCATAACTTTAGCATTAAAATTGCAAAAAAATAAATCGATAGGTAAAATAAACATATTGGCTATATATATATATATAGGAAGCCAGTTTGGGGCTCCATGGAGCCTAGGCTCCATGATTCAAAAACCTATGATGTGCATTGAGATTCATGATGTTCAATGTGTATATATTCACATATCCACTAAAAAAATTATTTCAGATATGAAACTCCAAACAAATTAAATTCAAACTCAGTTTAAACTAGTTTGAAGTATAGTTAAATGTAGTTCAAACTGAAGTTCAATTCAACTTTTTTCGGAAGCATGCATCATATGCACCCATGCTGCCTTTCTTGTTTATTTACTGGGCATTTATTTGCAACCGAATAGATACTGACATTGTTGATCAAGGGTTAGATGACCCGGTCGCATATCCCGACTTTGATCCCGACACCATCGACCCGCAGCTCTCGACGCAGGCGAGTCAACTACCCTAATGCATATTATTCCTAGTTTTACAAAATTACTTTGCTTTAAATTATCAAATGTGTGAGTGCATAAGTATATGACTATCAGTGTATTAAATGCAAAACCTAGATAAATACCTATTTCTTTAATCATGTTATAACATGCCTGTCATTTGAATTGCTTGTGAATACCCCATGTGATGGTTTTGATTATCATGATCCTTTGGATAACCCTAGGATAATTATATCTGTTTAGTCAAATAGTCTAGGTAAAACTTGCTTAGATCTGACTTAGGTCTTAGTATGATTTCTTTCGGGTATAGACACCCGAACGGTGGGCTATCGTCCACCGGACACGACATGATTCAAATTATGGTTATGTGAATGTTATTGAGGCCAGCTAGCAGTTTCGTGTATGACGATTGTGACCTTGTCATTTCCATCTCCGGAGTTTGTACAAGTGGGGTAGGCTTTGGCCAGGTTTGTACAAGGAGGGTAGGAGTGGGATCTGGCAACAGACTAAGAAAGTGTTGGTAGGATTTGTATCCGTCTCCGAATCCTGTACAAGTAGGTAGAGTTTGCCGAATCTTGTACAAGGTGGGTAGGAGCGGATTCGTCTCCGATGCATGATGTTGGCAGTAGACCAAGAGCATGTGGGTAGGATTCGTATCCGTCTCCGAAGCTTGTACATATGAATAGGCTTTGCCGGGTTATGTACAAGGAGGGTAGGAGCGGATTCGTCTTAGGATCATGCGGATTGGGAACTGGTAATAGACTAAGGGCATAAGGGTAGGGTTCGTATCCGTCTCCGGTACTTGTACAAATGGGTAGGCTTTGCCCGGTTTCGTACAAGGATGGTAGGAGCAGGATCATTTCTGGTGTATGCTCCTTATTTATGATTACTAGTTGAGTGCCCGTGCTTTGCTACGGGATCTCAAATGAAGTAAATAAACTCTTAAATTACACACGCTTTTAATATTTATAGAATTAATTATTAATTGCAAACATCTTAGAAAAGAAACTGCTAAACTATACTGCCACGTCTTCTTCATATTTGATCTAGGAAGAGATACATCCTATAGGTAATAAATTTTGGGCACTCATTAGCAATCAAGACCATATCACAAAACAAGTAATAATTTGAATAGTTACTGCCAGAATCAAGTCTAAAAGAAAAACAGTTCTAAGGTTTTTGTAACTTTCATTCTTAAGATAAACATGATGACAAGGGTATTGCAATCTGAAGAACCATGCTCTAGCCATTCCATGTTATGATGGCTAGCACTCACAAAGGTCATAACCTGCAGCTGTCAGAATCCAATGTTTAGCACTCACATACATGCTAAAATAGAGCACAAATCACATAGCTATGAAAAAACTTACAAAATTAAGAGAAAATCAGCCATAAGCCATTTCTTGATGATATGAGCTTATTCTTCTTTGAGTTTATAGAACCATCAACATCTATTACCATACCAAGACATCAACCATAGGGAAAAAGAGTAAAAAGACAGCCACAAATTATCCGATGCATTTTGGAGAGAGTTGTCTATTACATCACATTGAAGCAAACTTTAAAATCCAAAAGAGAGCAAGGCTGCCGTACATTCCACAAAAGGGATACTAACACCAACACTTGTTCATACCATACATAGACCAAAAGTCCATTAGTAGCAACCTTACACACAAAATTACACAATAATGCTAACCATTCATAGTGTCATCGGGGAGCAAAAGGATATTTTAAAAAACTAATTTTTAAATTCCGGATCATCCTTCCTATCCTTCCAACAGCATGGCTCCGAACAATCAGTTTAGCTCGTTATTAATTCTAAAAAATGGTAAGAAGCAATGAATAGCCACATAAATAAATGATAGACTAAATATCATCAAATTTCCATTTACCTTCGCCTCAATTCATGTGCAACTCCAATATCCGGCTTGAAATGAACCCTACTAAAGACCGTAGTATGCAAACTATGGTCTAGATGAAGAAACAGTAGTCACATACCACCGAGCATTAACAAATAATCATTGAAATGACACAAGAACTTACCAATGGAACGCTTTGCTCTCAGCATAGTAGCTACCAAGATGACACGCTCATCAGCACTTGTTAACCATCTTGTTAAATAGTATGTAACTATTTTGTCTTTGACAACTAACAACACTTGTTGAAAGCTAAAAAAAAAACACCTTGAAATAGAATTATATTTTATATTAATGGAACCTAGTAGCTAATTAAATTTAGAATGTTTATAGTTTCTACTCTTACAAAAGCATCTGTACCTGCCATCCATTATGAGAACATTTCGATATGGATCCTTCGACTGTAGATGCGTTCTTCTATATATTGTACGGAGCTTACAAACAAGACCATTGCAATAATATCTAACACATGTTAGAAAGCAAGTCGTATAAAAAATTTTATTACAATTCCCTAAAAAATATGGTTATTCGAACAACTTACCAACATAAGTCTCATTATGATAAGTGAACTCAAAAACTTCATTCATTGGTGTGAATTTAGGGAAGAATGGGATTGATTGCTCTGACATATTCAGTATCTCATGAATGTTCGTGTGAGATGTAAGATGACACACAAATTTCTTGTTAGCAAACAATGCTAAATCAATTCCTATACTTGAAACCTTTCTGATTGCTTCCTCTTGATCTAATCTACAGAAGTGGGGTACTACTCTCTTGCCAATGGCACTTAGGAATCTTACATGGTATAATGTTGTTGGTTAAGATGGGATTGTAAATACAGTAGCTAAGATAAACTTTTGCTGAAAGAAGACATGTTACCCCCAAAGCATAGTGTTATTTCAATTCAGTTATGAGCAAACTTATTAGACACTGATTATATATTATCCATCCAAATCAGTGGTCATGCCAGACATTTATTCCATAGCAGCACAAGACTAATTCTTCACCATTTTGGCAAGTAGACAAATAGAGACCTGCTTGGGGTATTTTTAAGTAGAGGTGCCAAACTGCCAATACGATATTGCAAGCAAAGTAAAAGAATAAAATATATCATTTACCATTAACTAAAAATATAGAAGAAAAGATATTTCTTACATTTAACTTAGATATTGCTCTAGATCTGCCAACAATGTCATTTCTTGAAGTGGCAGCAATAGCCGGCTTCAGTTTGCAAGCACTCCTGTAGTCTCTTCTATAAACGGCAGCCTAGAGTTGCAGCTAAAATGCAATATACAGCTATCAGGACGTTTGCAATTTGACATTTAGGGTAGGGGCATAAATCAGTCATGCACAGAGTTAAGATCAGTCTGCATTGAAATTGATGTGAGAGTTTCTCAATCTACTAAATAGTTAATTTTCTAGAGATTTATTTTTTATATTCCTCGGTGACATATCAAGTGTAAATATGATTCAATCTTATTAATATGATGTTTCAGTACCACTACATTTATGCATGAATTATGCAAGCTTCGTTTACAGGAGATAGATCTAACTGCTTTTCTTTTTAATTTTTCTTTTTGATGAGGACAATATATCTTTCCTAATATTTCCTTGTCCTCAAGTCTAGAATGTTAATTTGATGGGTTGTTTCTAGTCCTCAATTGATTCTGTTAATTTATAGTGAAAAACCAACACTCATGCTGTAGAGAAACTGAACAATTACTCTACCAATTTTCCTGGCATTTTCTTCATCAATGTTTTTATTACTTAACATCTCAGCTAAACAATTTTGAACTGAGTATCATTGTGCAACTCTTTTTAAAGCCCTAGAGCAATCCAGAGAAAACTGTTTATTGCCAACAGGTACAAAGAGACTAAAGACATGATAAATAAGGAATCTACTCTACTATATGAGTTGAGGGTTTGCATTATGTCACTGAGAGCGACTGAGTTATTGAAACTGCGGTATCACCCTTAATGTAACAACATGTGAAAATTGTATGAGAAATTGAGCATGTTTCCTGGAGATGATACAACTCACAGTATGAACTCACCTGATATTAAATTTTTGGTATTCAGGCAACAGAATGATAACAGCTTGTATTATAGTAAAAACATCGACTCTTAGAGTAGGGTATCTTTGTGGCAAAATATCTACATGTTACTGGATGGAGAAACATGAAATTTCAATGCATGGAGTCATATAGATCGCATCAAACTTCACTAATGGGAGCAACTAAACAATAAAGTTTTCTGATCTCATGGCCTATCTCACGGGCAAAATTTTCTTAGGAAGTCCGATAGAGTATTGAAATACTGAAAGAAACACACTATTTCATCAGTGATTAAGAATGTGCCCACAAAAAGAAACACTATCTGATGATCTCAGGAGAGCTATACTGAAAGAAACACTATCTGTTTCAACTTGGAATTCTTGCCCACAAAAAGAATTAAAATAGTGAGAAACAAGCTACCGATGGATTAGAACGACCTAAGAGCAGATCATTTAATAATGGTTACAATGCTTTGGACGTTATTATTTAGTATACAAGAGACATCATCAATCAGGACTAACCCTGCAACAAGTCAAGGAAACTTTCGGTCTTATGCAAACCAGAAAGATTATTTTCACTGTAGAAAACTATATTTTAGAAATATAGGTCCATTAATCACACAACAATACAAAATTTACCAATTACCATTACCAATCCATGAGAGGACTAAACAATTCATAAATAAATCTGGAAATTAGGGATGTAGAATTCGCAATCTCACCTCACTGTGACAGTGTTTCGCAGCAGTATAGCACGCTGCGTGCATACAGCCGGCCGCCGAAGACCTGCTGCCATGCTACGTGCTCGCAGAGTTGCAGGCCGGTCGCTGGAGACGAGAATCGGGAGGAGGCTAGGCGGGCCACGGGCGTGAGGCGTGGGCGTTGCCGCATCGGCCGACTGGCGGCCGAAGGGAACACGGCCACGCGCTGCCGACACGGCGAGGCGGCGAATCAGCATCGACGATGCTACCGGCCGGACTGGAGCGCCTCTCTACCTCAGGGATGAGGGAGACGGGCGCCTTCTGGCCTTCTCGGTATCACGTCGGGGCTCGGGGGTCGGGCCATCGGGATGGCGCCTATGATGTGGACGCCAGTCGGCTGGGGACGAGGGACGGGGGAGATCGGAGATGGCGGTGCTGGGGACTGGGGACGGGGGAGACGGCGGTGCGGCGCTGGGGACAGGCGAGATGGGGATGGGAGCAGGGGCGGTGGCGGGATGGGAGACGGCGGCGCTGGGCTGGGGACGGGATCGGGAGACAGCGTGCGGGCGCTGGGGACGGGAATGGGGATGGGAGCAGGGGCGGTGGCGGGATGGGAGTGGCGGCGGCTGGGACGGGCGGCGGCGGCTGGGGATGGGAGCAGGGACGGCGGCGGGATGGGAGTAGGGCTGGCGGCACTGGGGAAGGGGGAGATGGGGATGGGAGCAGGGGCGGCGGCGGCGCTGGGGACGGGCAGGGGCGGCGACGCTGGGGACGGGGGAGATGGGAGCAAGGGCAGCTGGGAACGGAGGATATGTGCAGCGGCGGTCTGGGGACGAGGGAGGGTAGGGTGACACGGGACGTTTGCTGAGCGTTGGATCAGATCCAAGGGTGGAGGTGCAAAGTTGATAACACCACCACCACCACCACAGCAAACTTTTTATTAGTAGAGATTTTGGTAGGGCCGCAGATTGGCCCAGATACAAACCCCTTTGAAACAATTATTTCTTATCTCTAAAAATGTTCTTCGAAATAGCTAAGTCATAGGTTTTGACATATATATACTTAATCTTTAAAATTGGCTTTCCGCAAATAAAGCAATCCTCAGCCTTCCCTTTGAGACCTCTATAAAGACATGCATTAGGCTGGGAGTTGACTTGCGAGTGCGGTTGAATTGAGCACTCACTCTCGCATATTTTACTCTTTTAGTGATTGGACTCGATGATTACGATTGCCACGAAGACGATGTCCCCGAAAATGCTGGTCAGGCTAGCGTTTGGAGGTTCTCTCCGGTCGCTTGCGGTTTGCATAACTACTAGAGGCTTTTGGTTTTAAATCTTCCGCTGGATTATTGTACTCTGTTGGATTATTGTACTCTGTTGGATTATTGTACTCTGTTGCCTCTTTTGGACTTAATATATTAATCGCCAATGTGCGAATTTGGACTTGTACTCTAATAATGTAATATTTGGGTAATGAATGCGATGTATAAAATGATCCAGCTATGTAAATGCGTGTGCTAGTTTACTGGTCCAGGGACTAGAGCTGAGTCATAGAGGATGTTCCCGGTATGGTAAAGGGGGACACCCTCAAACTGGCAGGCAGACCCAAGGGTTACGCAATGATATGGCATTGACGGACATCTTCATCTAGCATGTCGAATGGCATATGATCTTTTTGTTCAAATTGTTAGTTGCTTACAGTTTGAAAATATCTGTGGTCATTAACACATATCATGTATCATTGCATTACAGGAAGCTGAGCAGGGGCTGTTCCCAGCTATATTGAGACATACATCCGGGGCCACTTCGGAGTTGATCCTACACAACCTGAGAAACTGTGCAGTGAGACGGCGACGCAGAACATGGTAAATAATATCGATAAGCCCCTAAATAAATGAATTTCATAACACTAAACTAATTAAACTGCAGGCTTGGTACAGAGAGGCAATGGTCAAAAGGCATGGCGAGGACTATGATTGGAGGAAAGAAGAAGTCGACCCTGTAGCTTTGTACTTGAGCGGTGGTGGTAGAAGACATGGGATGTTTCCCATGTTCAATGAGGTCATCGATTCAAGCAAAGCGTTAGCTGAGGTGAGGTCATCCTAGTCCTCGCAAGGCAGTTATCGTAGCTCTCGCGAGGCGAGACTGGAGGAGCGGTTGAGCCAGCAGCAGGAGGCGATGAGAAGACAGGAAGAGTAGGTGAGGCAATCCCAAGAGTACATGATGTCTTATCAGGCACAACAGCAGTAACACCTTGAACTAAGTTGAACTAACTTCATTGAAATTCCATGAAAAAGACTCTTGCGATGAAAATTTAATAAACTAGTTAATTTTAGCCCGTAAGGCCTTCAATTGCAAATTTAGGCCCTCAAGTCATAGAATTGTTAATTTACCATTTGTATCTTGATGATTCATCCAAATATAGCCTAAGTGCCTTATTTGTTGCTTATTTGCAATGAAACGTCAATAACTAGCGATATCTTGCATTTTTACTCTTTCCATGTTTTATGTAGTACTTAAGGCCTCGAATTGCTAATTTACCAATTGTACCTCGACAATTGGTGCAAATTACCCAAAATAGCTCTAATGTGTCACTTATTGCTTGTGTCACTTATTGTTATTAAGGGGAGGGGTGTTATCTGCTCACTTGAGAATGCCTTTCACCATGCCTACATTTCAGCCTCCGCCTCCTTTTTTCTTCTCGCCACCATACTAGGTACCTTACATTCACTTATTACTTTTTTCATATCTCGGTTCAATAAAAAATCTAACTCTAACAATTTGTTTTATTTATGGTTTCATGACACCTCTACCTCCTCTAGCCGGTCCTCATTGAAGAGCTGACGTCTCAAGTTCTTCAGGGTCGCTGTCGATTGACCAATACCTTAACTCTGGAGGCGACGCAGGTAGTGCTCACGAGTTTCATGGTTCAGGGAATTAGAGTAGTAGTACTGTATGCATGTACTGTTGCAACAATGAACTATTTTAAACCATGTTTTTGTGTGCTTGGCGAGACAAACTGTGATGTGTTGGGCATACATGCGCTTTATGTAAACTATGATGCTTTTGTATGGATGGATACAATTGGTGACACATGCAATTGGCCCACTTTTACGTGATATCGTGTTTTATGTGTGTATATTATGTTGTGATAAGATCTATGTGGAGTGAAATGTATCTATGATTTTTTTCGAATTTTGTGAACATTGTAGTGAATTATCTGTGATTTTTCTGTGATTTTTCTCATTTTTTGGATTTTCTAAAAATTAAATATTTTTATCGGTTAGGGCCGACAAAATTACTGGGACCAGTTGGCCCGATCCAGCCCAAGTCCAAATAATTTTGTAGTCCAAATAATTTTGTCGGCCACGTCCTCGTGGTCGATGAAATTAAGCCATGTGGACACTGCCGAGAGGGATGCCACATGGCATGTACTTTCGTCGGCATGTGGCCAACGAATTTGAGTGCCACGCAGCCCCCGACGAAATGTAACTTAATTTTGTTTGTTTATTTTTGACGGCATAATTTCGTTGGCAAACCGACGAAAATAACCAATTTCATCGTTATTTTGGCTATTTTCGTTGGTATCTAGCTGACGAAATTAGTTCCATTTCATGTAGTGTTGAGATATTTTCTTCTATTGATCGTGAAGTTTCGATAAAAGAGAGAGAATAAGAATCAAATCAAGTAAAAGGATTTTGGATGCTATGCAAAAGTATTCTTTTGAAGGGGTTCCTAGGTTTGGAGGGCAATTGGTATGAGGATGTGGATAGAAGAGTGGTTATGACGGCTACAGATAGTACAGGATATATATAGAATAGAATGGAAGTTGCGAAAATATATGGTGAAATGATAGAGATGAATATTTGTTATGTTTGTTACAAAGGGATGAGATAAAATCTTGGTAGATATTTGAATTGGAGCGAAGTGACTGCGAGATATTTTTAGGTTTACTACGGGATATTGTGGTAGTTACGGTTTACGGCGAGATATTCTAGGGTTCACTATGAGATATTATGGTAATTGAGATTTACTACAGGATATTCTATGAATGGATAGGATCACGAGATATTTATACGAAAGGATAGAGTTTCGAAGTTATGAGCGGATAGAGTCATAGAGCTATGAATGGATAGAGTTATAGGATATTTTATTGTGAGATATTTATGAGGGGTATGAATAGGCTTCTATGGATAAATTTATAAGGAATTCCTATTAGGAAATACTTTACAAAAAAGATATACTTGAATAGATTTAGAATGAAGAAATGGTTTTATATGAAAAAGTTTTAGAATGTAATATAGAAATTTTCTTTTGAAACAGTCCAAGTTTGTGGCTATCATCTTATGTAGGGTTTAAAACTCGGGTAAGGGTTTCTAGGATAGTTTGGGTTTTATAGGCTAGGAGTAACCTATTTTAATTAGGTTTAAGGATTTAAAATGGTTTGGTCATTCATTTGAAATTTATACACATACTTTTAAAGAAAACCTTAAAGGAGAAAATAATTTATTTTTGGCTTCTTGCAAATCTCTTAGCATTATCCTGAAAACAAGATTATAATTACCAATCATATTAATATTGAGAAAGGGTTTTATCATAATTTTGAAGTTAATCTTATTCTTTTTATTTTAAAGAATTGGATTTGATAAATACTTTGTAAAAAGGAGTTATTACATGACATATCTAGTAATTAATTATTTTAAAATTAATTGTGTAATTAATCTCAAATGTATATTTTAAATTGTTTAGGAAGGTCAACAGCTTTTATTTTAAGAAATTAGTTCTTATAAAATTTTAAAGAAGCAAAATCTAAAAGTGGCATGTATTATGAAATAATCTCAAATATAAATATTTTATAAATTTTGTATACATTATCTATGAACAGTAAAAATATCTATTTTACTTTTTATTATATTTCCTATTTGTAATAATTGACTAAATAGCTAAAGAGAGGGTTTAAATTCAAATTTTGAAATCTGGATAAATTTAAAAATCTGAAAAAATTATATTTGGGGGTAAAACACTATTCTGAACAACTTTTGTATAGAAACATTTTGCTAATTTTGCTTCTAAGCCCTTCAATTGGATGGAAAATAAAATCTGGACATGAATAGTACCCTGTTCTAGGGTTCTTGATGATCCCGAATCGGGGCTTTGGGTTTGGCACGGTTTTAGGGCAATTAAAGCCTGCAGATTCATTATTACTATATGCAGGTATTCTGTATTGCATTTATGAATACCTGCATATAGTAATAATGAATTTGCAAAGAACCGTATTACTCATAATATTTCTGTTGAACCGTATTACTGTTTATCTACTTAAGTCTCTTGAATACTGGGTTACTATATGCGTATTACTATATGCAGGTATAACTGTATAACCGGTTATACAGTTATAACGGTATAATAACTGTATAACCCATATCATATAGGAATACGTATACGTCCTAAACAATTGTCTTCAAAATCTTTTAAACCCTAGAACCCCACCCAAACTCCAAATTGTACCCTAAACAATTTGAAGTTACTTAAAAGGAAAATTTCCTGCATTATGTTTTAAAAATCATTCTCAAATGTATTTTAATTATTGATGTCCTTATCTAATAAATAGAAGAAGAACAAGGAGCTGTATACTGGGTTGAACCACTTGTGGAGGAGGACTGCGAGGAAGGAAACACTTATAGTGATAATCAAGGCAGATTTCTATTCCTTTGATGCACATTGAATTACCATTTATTTACTTATACATGCATTACTTTTTAGTTATTATTCTATTGCCAAACTATTATTTTATGTGTTATAAAATGGTTATGTCAAGATACAAAGACCTAAAAAGCCTACCTAACATTGATTAGCCTTATCCTTTGAAGCCTAGAATAGGTTTTAAAATATTTAAATTGAGTAGGATAAGTCAAACGTTTGCCATGTGGATAAGTAGTATGGGATGCAACTAGGCTATGCTCATATAAAAACTTGGGTATAATGAGTAAGAATGACACAAATATCACCCATCCATATATCTGATCAATATGTGGGTAAAGCTGGGTAGGTCCTGCAGGGCTGATAACAAAATCATCGATGGACCCTACTTCGGGTATATGAAGTTGTGTCAAACTGGGTGATGCCTCTCTTATTCAATAAACTCATGCTTTTAAGGAAATTTTATGGTGTATGACATGGGCTTTGCCCCCTTGTATTTGAGAATTATTCCTGAAAATTTTAAAGGCCCAAATATGAAAGGGAGTGTGGAGACTCTTTACTACCATATTGCTATTTAAGGTGGGGAGACACCAACTTAGACAGTGGAATGTGTTCCACCCCACTAACTCATGTGGGAGAGAGAAAGAGAAGAACACATGTCCGCTTGCTCACCTTGTGGGGCTGGGGCGAGGGTGGGGCCACGGCACCCACGTGAATGGTCCGCCTAAATCAGGTCTAGTTGCGCGGGCGCATGACACCTAGTGAATGGTCTGCTGAAATCGTCCGTCCATCAGATGGACGTTAAGATAGCTTTCCTTAATGGAGAGTTGGACGAGAAAATTTACATAAAATAACCTGATGAATTTGTAATAGAAGTTCATGACACCTGCGTGAATGGTCCACCGAAATCATCCATCCATAGAAGGTCATGACACTTGCGTGAATGGTCCGCTGAAATCGTCCGTCCATAGAAGGTCATGACACCTGCATGAATGGTTCGCCGAAATCGTTCGTCCATCAAATGGACGTTAAGACAATTTTATATAGAGAGTTGGACCAGGAAATTCAAATGAAACAACCTGATGCAATTGTAGCAGAAGGTCAAGAAGGCAAGGTATGTAAGTTGTTAAAATATTTGTATTGTCTTAAGCAAGCTCCCAAGCAATGGCTTGAGAAGTTTGATAGAACCTTAACTTTTGCAAGCTTTGCTGTAAATGAGGCTGATAAATGTGTATATTATCGCTATGATGGGGTTAGAGAATTATTTTGTGCCTTTATGTTGATGACATATTAATTTTTAGGACAAGTCTTGATGTGATTAATGAGGTCACGTTTTCCTTGTCTCAAAACTTTGATATGCAAGATTTATGAGAGGCCACTGTAATCTTCAACATCAAGTTATCAAAGGTGAGGATGTGATTACACTTTTAGAATCTCATTACATGGAAAAGGTCTTGAACCTTTTTGGCTATATGCATTGCAAACCCTCCCAAACACTTTATAATCCTAGCGTGGTTCTTCGAAAGAACAAAAAAATCGCTAGAGATCAATTGAGATAATATCAGATTATTGGATCTCTCATATACTTAGCTAGCACTAGAAGGCCAGACATCTCATTTGCTATAAACAAATCGAGCCAGTTTACTTGTAACCCGGGTGATGATCATTGGCGTGCACTCGAGAGAGTCATGCACTATCTGCTTGGTACTATGAATTATGGATTGCACTATACTACATATCCACCAGTACTAGAGGGTTATAGTGATTCAAATTGGATATTCGATGCTGATGAGATTAAGGCCACAAGTGGATTTGCATTCACTCTTGGTGGAGATGCTGTTTCATGGAGGTTTTGCAAACATGCCATTTTGACGAGGTCAACCACGGAAGTAGAACTCATTGCGTTATATACAACCACTATTGAGACATAATGGTTGTGAAAGCTCTTGATGGATCTTTCGATGGTTGAAAAGCCGATTTCGGCTATCCTTTTGAACTGTGACAATCAAACAGTTATCACCAAAGTAAACAGTTCTAAGGTCAACATGAAGTTCTTAAGACATTTCAAAAGACGTTCGAAGTCTATCAGGAAATTGAGAAACTCCAGAGTAATGGCATTGGATTATATCGAAACTGCTAAGAACCTGATAGACCCCTTTATAAAGGCATTATCATGGAATATGATAGACAATGCATTGAAGGAGCTGGGCATGAGACCCAAATGAGTTATACCATAGTGGTAACCCAAGCTATGTGATCGAAAATCTTGCGAATTAGAGTCTGGGAAGAATAAGCTATTGGTTAACTGAAGGAGAGTATTTTTCAACCCATTCCTGTGAAGATGCAATACTCTCGGAATATGTAAGGAAAGTTGGTCATTGCCTTAATGTGTTCTATTGGCTTTAATTAGTGAAGATGTTGTCCTGTAGAGCATTTTTGAAAGGACACACCTATGTGAGCCTGACTATTAGTCACAATCTATGAAACTTAGATGATCTCTAGTAGGCTCATGAAGAGACCAAGGAGTACGACTTATATGCTCTACCCGAGGGGTAGCCTATTAGCAGCCAAGTATCAATAATGACTTTAAGTGAAACTTATTTGCACAAAACATGCAATTAAAGGCTTAGTCTATTGTTCAAGTTGTGAATAAATGTAGCTTGGAGCTCTAGATGGATGTTCAACCTTAACAGGTCTCCATCAAAACAACGGTATATCAAACAGTCTTTAGAATAGGCAAATCTATTTGAGAATTATTCTAGAAAATCTCAAAGACCCACATATGGAAGGGGGTGTGGGAACTCTTTAGTACCATATTACTAGTTGAGGTAGGGAGACACCAATTTAAATAGTGGAGTGTGCTCCACCCCACTAGCTTAGAAGAACACGCACGCACTCGCTCGCTTCGCCTCGCCGAGCTTGGGTCGGGACGAGGGCAGGACGACGCGAGCGCACAACACCTGCGTGAATGGTCCGCCGAAATCAGGTCTAGTTGCTTGCGCACGTATGACCTCCTTTTGCAGTTTTATTTCTTTTTGCTCACTGGAAAATTCGGAATTGGTTATGAGATATGGAGATCGTGGCGGTCCGATCATGGCACGTCTCGTGACACGTTCAACCGTCGATCTATTCTATGTAAATTGTACGACCACAATCTGTTGCACCGCCATAAAACGACTACCCCGTCCCATTGCACCGACGTACACCGATCATTGGGAGAGCAGGTCTCCGAAACCCACCGTCCTTACGATCCTGCATCAAAAGAGGACGAATAAGGTTTTTGAGAAGTATTCGATGCGACTGCTGGCGATTTGCTTCCTTGTCGCCGCAACCTGCTTTCTCTACGTCGTCACTGCAATCTGCTTCGGCTACTACATCATCGCAATGGGTCGACTACATCTGCTCCTGGTTTTGGTTCTTCTGAAGAAGATCGATATGTTCTAATATCTTTTGTTCTTGGTTTCCTGCTGCTTTTGTTTACTAGTATATTTGAGTACTCGTGCTGCATGATGTTGCCAGTTAATCTGTTAGTGCTCATGAATTATCTTTTGATTAAATTAATCTAAAGTGCTGATTTATTGAACAATAGTAACCTTAAACACCTTTTCAGTCTGGCAAGAGAATGCGCTATGCAAGGAAGAGATAAAGCAACCCACAACACAATCACTTACTATCTCCTTAGAAGATAAGATCAAGAAGAAAGGAGAAGTGAAGGTCAAGAAGATTGGTGGCTCTTTCCCAATCTTTTTCAAGTGTGTGATTAAATATTCAAATGTGTTCGGATTGGCTTCAAAATTAGTGCGTTTGTTATACACATGAAAATCTCGATTTGGTCAATTGGTTTGAATTGTTTGATTAGAGAGCCAGATTTTGGGAAAGGTTTAGTCAGTACGGTTTGTAGTAAACTCATGATCAGAGGTGCGTAAAATTTGTAGTTAACAAATTCGAGGGGCTCAACTCGGCCTGCTTAATACCGGTTGGTTACACCAACCGGTACCGATGTTAGAGCATCAGTACAGGCTGGTTTCTTAAACTGGTACTAAGCAGCCTTATTTGAACCTCCTCTTCCCCGCCACCTCCCCACACTCTGCCAGATCAAGAACAGTCCAGCGCCGGCCAAGAGCTTCAAGAAAGGGGGAGGTGCTGCCAAAATTTTGGTCATTTTACTCCTAGCCAAGTTAATCAAGGTTAGTAACATCGTTCCTCACTATATTTGGTATAAAATGGAGCTTCTTCTTTGCTTGAAATGTGAAGAAAATTTGATCTTTTCTCATGATCAATCAAGAACAGCGCAACGCCGGCCAAGAGCTTCAAGAAAGGGAAAGTGCTGCCAAAATTTTGGTCATTTTGCTCCCAGCCAAGTTAACCAAGAGCGCACGGGCTCTCGTCACCGGTCCTGGTAGCCCTAGTACGCCTGCCGTGGCGCGCTCACGCGTGCTTGTTGCTGCCGTTGATGGAACCGAGTCAGAGTGCCCATCAGGTGTCGGGATTATGGCCTGGACAGCTGCATCAACTCCTGAGCCAGCTGCTCCGCCCAAGTTGAGGCCTCCTGGCTCCTGCTTAGGAAAAATGATCTCCTCTATAACAAAGTCTGATTCTCCTTCAGTACTTGAACCGGCATCCCAACTCCACTTAGTGTCTTCCTCAAATTGTACGTCTCTGCTTACGTGCAGCTTTCCTCGATGTGGATCATATAAGCGATGTGCCTTGCAACCATCTTCAACACCAAGATAGACCATCGTATGGCCTTTCATACCGGCATATCAGTACCGGTTATGCATGAACCGGGACTGACAGTTACATCAGTCCCGGTTCAACGGTCTACTGGTCCGAGGGGAACATCAGTACGGGCTTAAGACACCAACCGGTACTAATGTTCTAACATCCATGCCGGTTGGTGTAACCAACCGGTACTAAGCGGGCTAGCTGGCCCGGGGTCTGCTTAGTACCGGTTGCTTACACCAACTCATCTTGATGTTCAGCGAGTTAGCTGGCCGGGTGCGCTTAGTGCGGTTAGTTACACCAACTTTGTCTTGATCTCTAACTGTCGAGATGAGTTGGTGCAACCAACCAGATATTTGAACCCCTTTGCTTTCGGATAGCGGCTAGCCCCACACTCTTCTTCTTCCTAGCTCCCACCTCGGCAGTTCATCCTGGTTTTCTTGGTTCCTAAACTTTTGCGGTTCCTTAGTTTTTCTTGGTTCATTATAACTTGTTTTTATTGATTTCGCATTGGATTTTGCATTTCTGCATTGGAATTTGCTTTGTGTTTAATCACATTTGACTGCATTGGAATTTGACGTGTGTTTAATGGATCCGAACTTCTATCTTCCCCTCCCCTATATTTTCCCCCCCATCCACATGGAGAACAGTACCGCACCATTTCGATCTTCTCTCCTCTGCCGCAACCGCCCGCATTCCCTCCGCCATGGTTCGCCGTCTCAAGACCTGCAGGTTGAATGGCAATCCCGCTACAAGCTCCCGCCGCCAGCGCAGGCCCATCCACCTCCTCCACCGCCTCGGCTGTAACCTCGGCCGCAACCGCCCGTGCCGCCAACCCACATCCTCCGCCGCAACCGCTCGTGCCGCCCCACCCACATCGTCCACCGTAACCTCGCGTGCCGCCTCGCTTACCTCCGCCGCAACCTCCGGCACCAACCTGGAGGAGGCATGGAGGGCCTTCGGCCGCCGGCGCCCCATCTACTGGGCGCCACCATATCAACCTCATAGCTGGGAGGAACTGGGCTCGCTGCTGCCGCCGCTGTTTCAACCATCAAGCTTCCAGGATCGGATGCACATGGAGGTGGGGATCCCACGCCGCATGCGCCGCCTCGTCCTCCCCCTTGCACCTCTTCCTCTGCCCGACGATGATGAAATCGACTGGGAGGCGCTGATGGTGGAGGAGGATGACTAAAATATAGTTGATGTTTAGTTTAATTATGTATGTAGTTTAGTTATTATGTATGTATATAGTTTAATTGTGTATGTATGTGATGAACTATTTTGTGATGGAATTAATGGGATCAGTGTTTAATTATGTATGTATGTGATGAACTATTTTGTGATGGAATTAATGGGATCAGTGTTTAATTATGTATGTATGTGATGAACTATTTTGTGATGGAATTAATGGGATCTGTGCAAATGTTCATGAAATAACTTATGGTGAAATGGTGATCTGTGCAATGAATTGTTGATATGTGCAAAAATGTTCATCAACAAATAAGTACAAGTATGAATCTATGAAATGGTGATATGTGCAATGAATTGGTGATCTGTGCAAATGTTCATCAAATGAGTTATGGTTCGGTGTTAAGTCTTTTTCTTCAATTTGAAATGGTGATTTGTGCAAAGAATTAGTGATATATATGTGCAAATGCCAATTTGCATTGAAATGGTGATCTGGGTGCCTCACCAGTACCGGTTCATAACATGGGCCGGTACAGCAACCCCCCGGACAGATTTGGTCTTCCATAACATGGACCGGCTGAAAAAACCAACCGGTACTAATGTTAGCGAATCAGTACCGGTTGGTTACACCAACCGGAACTCGGCCTGCTTAATACCGGTTAGTTACAAGAACCGGGACCGATGTTAGAGCATCAGTACAGGCCTTTCATAACATGGACCGGCTCAAGAAACCAACCGGTACTGATTCTCTAACATCAGTACCGGTTGGTTACACCAACCGGAACTCGGCTTGCTTAATACCGGTTGGTTACAAGAACCGGGACCGATGTTACAGCATCAGTATAGGCTGGTATCTTAAACCGGTACTAAGCAGCCTTATTTGAACAGTCCTCTTCCCCGCCTCTTCCCCACACTCTGCCAGATCAAGAACATCACGGCCAAGAGCTTCAAGAAAGGGAGAGTCTTGCCAAAATTTTGGTCATTTTACTCCGACCAAGTTAACCAAGGTTAGTAACATCGTTCCTCACTACATTTGGTGTAAAATGGAGCTTCTTCTTTGCTTGAAATGTGAAGAAAATTTGATCTTTTCTCATGATCGATCAAAACAAAGTCTTGTGCCGGCCAAAGCTTCAAGAAAGGGGGAGGTGCTGCCAAAATTTTGGTCATTTTACTCCCAGCCAAGTTAACCAATGTTAGTAACATAGTTCCTCACTACATTTGGTGTAAAATGCAGCTTCTTCTTTGCTTGAAATATGAAGAAAATTTGATCTTTTCTCATAATTGATCAAGAACAGTGCAGCGCCGGCCAAGAGCTTTAAGAAAGGGGGAGGTGCTGCCAAAATTTTGGTCATTTTACTCCCAGCCAAGTTAACCAAGGTTAGTAACATCGTTTCTCACTACATTTGGTGTAAAATGGAGCTCCTTCTTTGCTTGAAATGTGAAGAAAATTTGAGCTTTTTTATGATTGATAAAAGATTATGAATGTAGAGAGCTAGCTCGATCTTTTCATGTAGGTTGCAATAACTTATTGTGTAAGTTTGGAATTTGCTTGAATTAGATGTAGCTCGCATTGAATGTGTGGATCTAGCTCAAATTTAGGTTTTGGTTACATCAATCGATGAAGAATTTGAATCTAGACTTTGATCTACCAAGTCTTTGTTGTTAGGTGTGGACCTAACTCAAAATTAGGTTTTGCTTCTATCGATCGATGAAGAATTTTGAATCTAGACTTTGATCTACCATGTCTTTCTTGTTAGGTGTGGGTCTAGCTCAAATTTAGGTTTTGGTTCCATCGATCGATGAAGAATTTTCAAATAAATTTAATATTGGTTTAATTTGAAATTTGTGAAATGTTAAAAAATTCATTATTGGAAAATGAGCTAATAGCTGCCTTGATGTAACATAATGTAGATGGACCGGCGATAGATGTACATGAACCGACGCACCCCGGAGTTCTTGCAGGGTTTGCAAGCTTTTCTTCGTGCGGCCGATGCATACACGAAGTCAGGCTACATATGTTGTCCATGCATAGACTGCAAGAATGAGAAGGAGTGGCCAAAATCCAGCCACCTTCACTTCCATTTGCTCTCAAGAGGTTTCATGCCAAACTATACTTGTTGGACCAAGCATGGTGAAGAAGAGACTATACGAGAAGATAGTGAAGAAGAAGAAGATCAGGAGGACAACAATATCCCCGATGCTGGCCAACACGGTTCTTTCAAAGATACATTGGGGGAGTTTGGCGATGATGACCTAGAACAGATGCTGCTTGATAGAGAGGGAGAATACACCGATGAAAGACATTACGAAAAGTTCCAGCGCCTATGGGAGGACCACAGAACACTATTGTACCCAAAGCGCCAGCGGGGCCACAAAAATTGCGTACCACGCTAGAACTCATGCAGTGGAAGGCGACCAATGGATTGTCTGATAAGGGATTCGACGAGTTGTAATGCCTCATAAAGAAGTTGCTTACAGGGGGTAACACGCTGTCTGAAACTACGTACGACGCCAAACAAGTTGTCTGCCCTTTGGGGTTCAAGGTACAAAAGATACATGCATGCCAGAACGATTGTATCCTGTATCGCAATGAGTACGAGGATTTAGAAGATCGTAAGGACGATGGAAGGCTAAGGCACCCCGCTGATGGCTCTCAGTGGAGGAAAGTCGATAGAAAATACCTGGACTTTGCTGAGGATGCAAGAAACATAAGGTTTGGGTTGAGTACGGATGGGATGAACCCGTTCGGCGAGATGAGCAGTAGTCACAGCATTTAGCCCGTGACTCTATATATTTACAATCTTCCTCCTTGGCTGTGTATGAAGCGAAAGTACATTATGATGCCGTTGCTTATCCAAGGGCTGAAGCAACCTGGAAACGACATCGACGTGTACCTCAAACCGTTGGTAGAAGATCTCGCTAATTTGTGGACCGATGGTGTACGTGTATGGGATGAGTACAAAGAGAGCACTTCACCCTCGTGCATTGCTATTCGTAACCATCAACGATCGGCCTGCACTTGGTAACTGTCAGCCTATCTATCAAAGGATATAAAGCACGCATCCGAAGGCTTAGAGGATACGGACAGCAAGTATCGAAAAACTCCCGAAAGGTCGTGTACATGGGCCACAGTAGATTCCTCCATTTGAAGCACCGTTCTGACGAAAGGGTGAGAATTTCGATGGGACGAAGAAAGCGTAAAGCCCTGCATCGCAGTGGGACACTTGTATTTTCTCTGGTAAAGGATCTGAAAGCAGTATATAGAAAGAGTCCTGGTAGCAAATCTGTCCCGACTAAACAAGGTCATACGAAGCCCATTTCGAAGAAGAAGTCAATATTTTGGGATTTACCTTACTGGAAAGACTTAGAGGTCCGCCACTCACTGGACTTCATGCATATCACGAAGAATGTCTGCGTGAATCTGCTAGGCTTCCTAGATATGTACGGTAAATCAAAAGATACACTTCAAGCACGAAAGGACCTGCATCTACTGGGACTCAGGAACAACCTACATCCAGAAAAGAGAGCGAAAGGACAACATTACCTCCACCTGCGAGCTACACTTTGAGTAAGGAAGAGAAAAAAAACATGATTAAGTTCTTGAACAATGTGAAGGTCCCTTATGGATACTCCTCGAACATAAGGAGACTCATCAACACGAAAGAGAATAAGATAGTACAACTGAAATCACATGACTGTCACATGTTGATAACAGAGTTGCTCCCAGTGGCGCTGAGAGGTATTCTGCCGGACTGGGTACGAGGGACAATCGTAAAGCGGTGCTCGTTCTTCAACGCGGTGTCTCAGAAGGTCATCGAACCACGAAACTTATCTAAACTGCAGGATGATGTGGTCGATAATCTGGTTAGCCTTGTGATGATCCTTCCTCTGTCCTTTTTTGATATTATGGTCCATCTCATGGTCCACATTGTCAAAGAGTTAGAAATTCTCGGACCCGTGTTCCTGCATAGTATGTTCCCTTTCGAGAGGTACATGGGTGTCCTAAAGAAATAAGTTCGGAGCCGGTCTCGTCCGGAAGGCAGTATTGCACAGGGTGTTGGCACAGAGGAGGTGATTGAGTTCTGCGTCGACTACATTGATGAGCAAAATCCGATTGGCGTCCCTATTTCACGCTATGAGGGGAGGCTACGGGGAAAAGGAACTCTAGGGAGAAGAGAATTCTTTAGCGACGATCTACTTTTATTTAAACAAGCACATTTCACAGCCTTGAAACAAGCAACTGTAGTGGCTGAGTTTATCCATGAACATGAGATGATTTTACGCCACCAGTACCCAAAGAAGTCAGAAAAGTGGATCGCACTCTGACAAATGGATCGTTTGGTGGTTGGTTACAAAAGAAACTGATGGGCTCCCGGACAGACAATGAACAGTTGAAACTCTTGGCTCGGGGACCATTCATGACAATCGTATCATTCCATGGGTATGAGATAAATGGGTACATATTTTACACGACTGCCCAGGATAGCAAGAGCACCAACCAAAACAGCGGAGTTCGTATAGATGCCTTGGACAAAAATGGAAAGATGGACACCTACTATGGTTACATAGAAGATATCTGGGAGCTCGAGTATGGACCTTTAAAAATCCCTCTATTTCAGTGCCAATGGGTCAAATTGACAGCCGTTGAGATCGACAAGTACGGTATGACAACCGTGGACCTCAAGCAAGTGGCCTATAGGGATGAACCGTTCGTGCTCGCAAATGATGTGACACAGGTATTCTACGTGATGGACATGAATAGCAAACCAAAAAAGCAGAAGAACAGGCCTACTAAAAGCAAGAAGCAGAAGGACAAACCTACCGAAGATAACAAGCAGAAGCAGAAGACTAGCGATCAGCCAAGGCGCCACGTGGTTCTTCTAGGTAAAAGAAGGATCGTCGGAGTTGAGGGCGTCACAGATGAAGAAGAGTACAATCAGTTCGACGAGCTATCTCCTTTTATGGTGGACGTAGACATTACTATCTTAAATGATATAGAGGAATCCCCCTATATACGACACGATCATAATGAAGGATCACTTGTAAAAACAAAGTATGTTAGCAAATAAGTCGAACCGTGTTATATAAACCCGTGTATGAATTATGATTTTTTATTAAGCAAGGAAGCAACAATTGAATTTATATAACAAGGTGAAAATCTGTTTTAATAAGTATGATTTGTTGGAAAATAATAATATAAAGAATATATGAATTTTTAATTTATTTTTTAAAAAAAATCATTTTAGTGTGGAATAAGTATGAGTTATTATTTTTTAGTAAGCAATGAATCAATAATTGAATTTATATAAAAGGTGAAAATTTATAATAAAATTTGAAAAATTAAAGAGATTTCAAGGCTCCCAACAGTTTTCTATAATTTTCGAGAAATTAATGGCAAATTAGTACCAATGACATGTGGGACCCACCAGAGATGGGCCCACATGTCAGTGAGTTGATCCCTATCTCCTAAGAAGGGTACAAAAAAGATTCGTGCCGTGAGGGACCGATCAAAACCCTTCCTCTCCCTTGGCTAGCAGCGTGCGCTTGAGCGCGGGCTCCCCGGTGCGATCACGGGTTCAAGCCTCGCTCGCGCCGCTGTATTTTTTTATTTTTGGTGTAATCTATCGGGACTAAGTGAGCATTCAGTCCTGATTTGTTACACCTACTGGGACTGATATGAGCAAGCAGTCCCAGTGTAATACACCAACCGGGACTGATGTGATGTTAGTCTCGGTGTATGACACCAACCGGGACTGATTCCCTCATCATATAAATTTGAAAGCGAGAAGTCCCGGTGTATTACAGCAACTTCCAATGTGATTTTCTTTAGTATCAGAATTTATAGTTTATACAGAATGTTTTATACTTTTGATTTTTAATTTATGGTACTTGAATGTATTTGTGAATAAATGTATAAAAATTTGTAGAAAAATAGTAATAGGCTCAAAAAATGTGAGGACAAATCTTATGGGTCCAAAAACAACATATATTATAGGAAATGTACATATATTATACCATTATAATAATTTACAAATAATGTTACCCTGTACAATGTCCCACGGGTTACCACAAAAGATGCTAAAAGCTAATTTCTAATAATATACTATTAACTAATTAACTAATAATTAATTTCTATTATTAATAACTAGTCGTCGTCTTCGTCCTCCTCCTCCTCCTCCTCGTCGGTGTCGGCGCCATCGTCGGAGGCGTCGTCGTCGTCGTCCTCCTCCTCCTCCGGATCGTCGTCGTCGTCCTCCTCCGCGACGACGTCCTCGTCGTCGTTGGACAACTCGTCCGACATCGACAACTCCGCCGGGTAGAAGACGGACTCCTTCCTTGGCTGGTTGCGACGAATGCGCTTCCGAGGGGGACTCTCGTCCTCAGAAGACGGCGGCGGCGGTGGAGGCAGACCCGCAGGCGGGGCAAGCGTCGGTGGTGGTGGTGGGGTGGAGGAAGAGGAACAGGAAGAAGCCATGGATCGAAGAGGCAGAGGCGCTCGGCAGAGGAAGACGGTTAATTAGGCAGAGGAAGATCGTCGGTTTTATAGAAGAGGCCGAGGAAGACAAAGAGGCAGAGGAAGAGGCAGAGGCGGCTCCTCGGTTCGTGCCAACATTGCGTTGTTTCGAATTCCCACATAGTCTCGGTTAGAGACACCAACCGGGATTTACATAGTCCCGGTTGGAAATACCAACCGGGATTACGTCCCCCAAAATGGAGATCACGGACTTGTGGTTCCCACATGTCAGTGGTAGTAATTTGCCATAAATTACAAAGTATGTTAGCAATTAAACCCGTGTATGAATTATGATTTTTTATTAAGCAAGGAAGCAATAATTGAATTTACATAAAAAGGTGAAAATCTGTATTAAGATGGTTAGAAAATTAAATTGTAAAGAATATGTGAATTTTTAATTTATTTTATTTTTGAAATCAGTTTAGTGTGGAATAAGTATGATTTATTATTTTTTAGTAAGCAATGAACCAATAATTGAATTTATATAAAAGGTGAAAATTTATACTAAAATTTGAAAAATTAAAGAGAAATTTCAAGGCTCCCAACAGTTTTCTATAATTTTCGAGATATTAAGAGCAAATTAGTACCAATGACATATGGGACCCACCAGAGATGGGCCCACAAGTCGATGAGGTCGCTAGCAGCGTCTTGCGCTTGAGAGCTCCCGGCTTCATGCCGTTTTTTAAATCACCCGGTTGGTGTAATTAAGCGGGACTAAGGAGATTCCGTCGGTTGGTGTCATCAACCGGGACTAATGAGCATTCCATCGGTTTGTGATACCAACCGAGACCGATGGTTCTGGGCACCACGATGGGGCGTTGGTCGGTTTGTGTAACTAATCGGATCGATGTGAGTTCGATCGGTGGATGATACCAACGGGACCGATGCCACCATCATATAAATCAGCGAGAGGTTGGCGGCATAAGTGTTTTATTGTCTCCAACCTCTCGCCGACGACGCTTCTTCGCCCCCGCCGTCGGCGACCCACGCAGGCCATTGTTCTCCTCTCCTCCGACGACCCCTTGCCGCCGCCGTCCACCCGTCACCGAGCGACCCAGCAGCGTCTTGCCGTCTTCCTCGCCTCAAGCGACCCGCGAGCAAGGTGCTCCTTGTGCTCTCTCTCCTTCCCTTCCCTCGCTCCTCAGTAAGGTGCAGACCGGCAGAGCATGGGACAGTGAGTGCGGCTCGGGCAAGCATGACAGAGGTGTGACACAGGCGGGCACGACCGACAGGAGTGCGGCGCGGCCAACAGGAGCACAATCATGGTGCGCCTAGAGTGTTCGACGAAATGCCCAAACCTACGCAGTGGCGGAACCAGGATTTCAGAACTGGGGAGTAAAGTAGTTAAATTGCCAAATAATTGGTCCAAGATGTAAATTCTTACATTAAAAAAATAAAACATAGCATGCAATAAAATGAGCATGGAATGATGGAAATAGTACTTTATAATATTATTTTAGGGTCTTCATCATTTGGAAACGCTCTATTTTAGCATCATCGATAACCTTGGAGAAGATATCCCGCTCAAAAAATGTGATCGAATAGTGTATCTTGTATCTTATTTGTATGTACTAGTTTTTAGATAATGGAAGACATTCTGACCTCTGTATCTTATTTATATGAATTTTGAGATGTATATGTATATGCCAATTTTATAGCAAATTTGAATTCTGAGATGTATGTCAATTAATTGTGAAATGTAATATATATACCGTCCTCGTCGCTGTCGCCCATCCTCATCTACCTCCTCTTCCCCACCGCCCTCCTTGTTGTCACCCGTTTATGTATAAGTATATGTGAAATATATAGGTATATATGAAATGTGCAAGTATACTTTTGTTAATCTTTTTTCGTTAATTTTCAATGCCTTCTTATAGACTACGAAACTACGATGGCGGGAGAAGGGTTTGATGGAGACGAGTTCATGAGAAGTTTGATTTCGGGAGAAGATGGTTACGAGCTCGATGATTCCATCGAGGCCGCAAGGCCTGTCGTGGCCTTAAGGCTCGTCAAGACCGATGAGGCTCCCGAGGCCGCTGAGACGACCATGGTAATTAGATCGAATGTGTATATGCCGGTTCCACCATCATGCTAAGCCAACATTGTAACACGTAGACATTATTGTACCATATTTTCAAATCACTCAATCGAGTAGCCAATCACATCAGCGAGGTTCAAACAAGAAGTCGAAGGCAAGACATGTTATCACCGAAGTCGGCGATAACGGCCAACCTCTTGCACCCCTAGGGGCGCTTGGGCCGTTCAATTCGGCATGCAGCGTCCACGTCAGGGACCATGTGCCAATTAGCATCGTGAGATGGGATAATGTCCCTGAAGATACAAAGAACATGATCTGGACCGACCTGAAGGAGACATTCACCTTCCCCCAAGGGACCGAAGAGAATGTGAAGAGTTACACGTTGAAGAAGATGGCCATCGCATTCCAAACATATAAAAAGAAGTTGAACACGGAGTACATCAAGAAGAACCGAATTCCTGACTTCAACAAGTACCCAAAATTGCGAGAATCACTGGATGCGTTAAGTGAACTACAAGAATTGAATGAAGGTCAAAGTCGACCGAAAGGAACAGCGAGAATGCTCGGAAGAAGCAATACCACCACCACCTCGCCCCGGTGGTTACCGCCAGCGATGCACAAATGGGAGAAGAGGGAACAGGAACTGCTGGCGAAGGGTGTCGCACCCGCGACAATGGAATGGCCAGACAGAGCGAAGAGCTGATTCTATGCTCACGGCGGCGGCCTTGACGATGATGGAAACACGGTGTTCGGAATGTCCGACAGATGTGGCGAAGACTTGTAAAGTCGATTGAGGAATCTTCCCAGGGCACCTTAGTGCCAAACAGGGAGAACGACGAGCTTACAAGGGCCCTATAAAACCCGGAGCACCCTGGACGTACACGAGGCATTGGCGTCGTTCCGTGGAAGATTGGGTTCGCTAAGGAAGCCGATACCTATAGGAGTCGGGTGAGAAGCAAGTCCCTACAAACACAACAGCTCCTAATAGGTGGGGCCCTTCGATAAAGACCGGTGAACTGTCGGGGTCGACATCTACGGCTACCAAGAGCGATGCACATAAAAGATCACGATGAACGTTCTGCAATTAAAGTTGTAATGAATGTTATGTGAACTGTATATGTGTACTATATATAGGCATGATTGATTCATTGTGATACCTAATAGTTGTAATTAAAGTTGTTAATAAAAGTTCTGTGATCTAATTATCAGTTAATTGTGCATGATTGATTATATGTGCTTTAATTAATTGTGACTTAGTACACACATATATATATATAATATATATTACCTCACAAGCATATATATATTATATATATCTCAGGTGCTGGCTGCTTAGTACCGGTTGGAGGAACCAACCGGGACTGATCAGCGGCTTATTAGTACCAGTTAGTGCCTTCAACCGGTACTAACGGGGCCTTCGGCGACGCACGGGCTAAAGCCACGTGTGCTCGCCTTTCGATCCGGTTGGTTACGGTTGGAGAAACCAACCGGATCGATTAGCGACTTATCGATACCGATTGGTGCCTCCAACCGATCGGCCGGGTTTCGGCGACGCATGGGCTAAAGCCACGTGTGGCCTCCAACCGATCGATATTATATCAAGACCCGGGAGAAAACCGGATCGATGCTCAGATGGCTCTGCACTGGGTTCAAAACCCGTCTTGATGGCCGTTAATGAGCAGTCTTGATGGCGGATCTGTAGTAGTGTAACCATTAAATCCTTCCGGATCACATTGCAGGCAGGGTTTCATTAGCCGTTTTAGCTAAAGAAGCCATTCCCCCGCCGGTTAGAGTTTTATCGGTACCGCTCTCAAACCAGACAAATTGAAATCCAAATTTAGATAAAATTGAACAGTTTGCACAAAAAAAAGACACAAAAAAAGGAAAATAGGGGAAAAATCAGGAAGAAATCATGAAAACGTACTAAAATGTTTGGCATGACGCAGGGTACATTTTGGATATGTCACAAGTCATAAACATAAAACATAAAAATTCTAACAAAATAGTTAGAAATTTTGGCATGACTATGTTATACTTTGGACATTTCAGAGGCCATAAACATAAAACATATAACAAGATAAGTTCATGTCATCACATTAATATGGTTCTAATCTTCCATGCTCCATGTTCCAAATTTGTTATTTTTATATAAGCCATCTATACGTTGTAGTACTTTATAGACTTTTTTTGGCCTTTCGTGGTTCTTCTTAAAACTACCAAAACTATTTTTAAAAATATTGTTTTGGCCTTTCCAAGCTACTTTATGAAGGACCTAAAATTTTTAGATTATAATCTACCGCTACTTTCAGCCATAAAGAACAAGCCCCAGTCACATACTTCTAGCCTAACCCCTTTTTTTCAATTTTAATTTGATTTTTTGTTTACTATCTACACAGCAACACATGGAATAATGATAAAAATTTCGAAATTCCAAATTTTGTTTCAACCAAATGATCTAAAATGATCAATAGTATTTTTAGAAATTTTTAGCGATTTATAAAATTTAAATTTAATTTAGGCAAAGTGTAACCGGTTTGCTAAACCGGTAGACAGCGCTTAGCGGCTAGCCGGCGCTAGCCGACGGTTCCGTGAACCGTGGTTGCAGGTGAGGTCACAGGACCAATTGCATGGGCTGGTAGAATTGTCTTAAGGAAGGACACAGGTAGGATAATAAGCACAAGTGAACAACTAAATAAAATGTACATTGCCATTAAGTTACAACACTGAGTAAACAAAGAAGCACATAAATTAGACTTCTAGCTATGCCGTTTGACATTTTACACAATAATTTATTTATTTCAAAACAACTAAATGAATTTAAAAATTGTATTTAGTATTCATCCCATAGAAAAAGGATGCTCAACTCACGCTATAGAACTAGTAAGGGTGCACCAAACAGTAGCTTGACTTTAACAATTCATGTGTACATCAATACGAGGCTGTTTATTTTGTCGATCATTCAGACTAGAAAAGGCATGCTCAATTGTTTCCAATCCAAAAGTACCAAAAATGTAAAACACATTATATTACCACGAGTAGCTAAATCTTATATTACTACGAGTAGCTACATCTCTTCTTTCCCAGAATCAGTCATCTCAGGATGTCTTGCGGGTCAACCTAGACATCATATGCTCAGATCTCTGCAGATGTGAAAAACAAGTGCGTGTTCTTAGAGCTTCTAGTCAAATTGAGATGAGCCAGTAAGAAAGTAAGATGATCAACTCGTAGTAAGAACATGGAATGACTATTAGAGTTAATCTGTAACTTAAGTTGCCTTATTCAATGCATATCTTCTAAGATCTGTCAATGCTCAATAGTATAATGATGTGAACATTTCACTTCTGGGATGTACATTATACCAAGTCAAGCAGTAAGCACATAATTCTATTCCAAAATCTACCATATAATAATGGGCACTTCCTCCAAGATATGAATCAATGCAAACTAGCACCATGATCTTATTTGAAACAGGGAAGTGGGTAAACACGGAAGAAAACACAAACCTGTTCAGTGTATGGCAGATATTTCCCATCAAATGTGACCACAACACGATCTTTTCCATCAGCACCTTGAACCTTGTCAACTGAACAGTAGAAGTCTATGGCCGACATGCTGCAATGCAACAAGAAGCAACGAGGAAATGAGATACTTTTAGTCATTTTTGCAAAGGTAGCACAACCCTTAGAATTGAGAAAGGGTTGAGAAATGTACAAGTGCTTAGTGAGGTTCTTAAGTCATAAATAAAACTTTGCAAGAATTCAATGTTCTAATAAGTAATAATAAGTGCACTAACTTACAGGCAAACACAAAATGATTGATCTAGACAACAAAATGAACTCAAGGAAAAGCCCTACTGTTGTGTTGTTACAAAGGCTTTAAAGCGCAGCCCTTCCCATGTTCTCTTCAGCTTATCTTCTTATCTCCAAATCAAAATGTCAAAACACTTTGGCTTTTGCAGTCCATTTTTTTTCTATCTCGAAACCACGTCTTAGAGTGTTGGTAGCTGAATTCTTACTCTCATTGAGAGGATGACACTAGGAGTTGGGGCAATTTTCTGGTTTATTTCTCACACAATGCCATACAAACCCGAGGGGTTGGGGTTACATATTTATAGCTGGCCAAGGCAGCCAAGCATATGCTAAGATGCTGTCCTAAAGGTGGTCTAAGATGCTGTCCTAAAAGTGGTCTAAGATGCTGTCCTAGATGCTGTCCTAAAGGTGGTCTAAGATGCTGTCCTAGATGCTGTCCTAAAGGTCTAAGATGCCATGCAGCCCCCCCCACAAAGACCAACAGTACAAGGACTTATTCCATCATTCTCCCCCTAAGTCTTGTGCGTCGTCTTGTGGGAAAGTTGGACCATCCCGGTCCGGGAGCGAAGCTCAAGGAACTTGATCCTCCCAAGGGGCTTGGTGAGCAGGTCCGCAAGCTGGTCCTTAGTGTTGATGTAACACGCCTTGATGCTTCCTTCGTCCAAGCAATCCCGGATGAAATGGTACCGCACCCGGATGTGCTTGCCGTTCATGGAAGACGGGGTTCTTTGCCAGGGCCAGGCGGACTTGTTGCCCACCCCGAAGTTCCACCGCTTCGGTGTCTCTGCCGGAGATCACCAAGCGATCGAGCAAGCCAAAGTGCTCGAGTCGAGCGGTGGAAGCCGCTATGTACTCGACCTCGCAATGGACAGGCCACCACTTGTTTAATCGATCGCCGACTAACGAGGCACTTGCCGAGGAAGAAAAGAATCCCGCCGTGCTTTCTTTGGTGTCGATGTCGCCATTGTGGTCATTGCCGCCAGAGTTAACGAGGTGTGCCTCTCCGGGCACCTCGGGTAGAAGAGGCCGTGGTCGAGAGTCCCCGCAACATAGCGGATGATCTTCTTTCGACTTCTTTGGTGCTCGTGGTCGGTCATTGCATGAACCGACTAACGAGCCGACGGAGAAAGCCAAATCAAGGCCGTGTGTGGGCGAGGTAGCGGAGGCTCCCACAAGACGCCCGGTATGCGTGGCGTCCCACCTCCTCCGCCGTCGTGTCGTCGCGGCTCGCTTCACCTCTCCTCCATCGGAGTGAGTCTTTGGGTTGCGATCGTGAGCCCAACCGGCTTCAACGACGCGCTTGGCGTAAGCGATGCTGTCGGGCGTGATTCGAGTAAATCTGGTGCACCTCGATCCCCTGTAGAAGGAGAGGCCCTGTGTCACTCATCCGAAAGTGGCCTTCATTTCTTCCTTGAACGCCGCCACCTCCACATCCTGGTGCCGGTGATCACCAAGTCGCCGACGAGACACCACCGCCAGGCGTCTCCACCGATGCCCGCCGGTAGATGGTCGCCTCGTGCGGGCTTGGCTCGGCCCATCCTTTGGCGTGGAATCCAACTTGGCATTCCACGCCTCGGTGCCCGCCGCAGCCATAGAGGGCCTTGCGCAGCGCAAAGACTCTACCCTCCTTGCCGGAATTTCAAATCCCGTGGTGGTGACGTAGACCTCCTTCTTCAAATCGCCGTTAAGAAACGCCGATTTAACGTCCATGTGATGAACATGCGGCCTTCCCGGGCGCCGGCGCAAGAAGAAGTCGTCGACGGATTCCATCCCGTGCCGCGAAGCGAAGGCATCGTCGGTCGATCCTCTCGCCGCACGAAACCACGTGCCACCAAGCGAGCCTTGTGCTTGATGATGGCGCCGCTTCATCCTCTTCACTTGAACACCCACTTAAGAGTAATCGCGCGGTGACCACGAGGAGATCGGCAAGCTCCAGCGCGGTTCTTCTCAACCGCGTCCATCTCCGACCGCATCGCGGCACGCCATGCCGCGTGTCTCGCTGACCTCCGCGAAAAAACGGGTTCGCCGTCGCCACACGCAAGGTGCAAATCGCCTCGGATCGCGAGCACTAGTCCGCGACCGGTGGTCGCCGAGAAGGTTCTCGTCAGACGATACCGCGGCTCGCCGTCGTGGTACACGCCGAGGCGCCTCGTCGGGAGAAGCGAATGGCGAACTCCATCGCCGTGGTCGACACGAGCCGGTGTCGGAGTGGGCGTGCGGAGGAGCGGACGTTGCGTCTTTGGGATGCATGGAGTTTCATTTGTGGTGGTGTTGGCGAAGAGCTTGCCGCACGAAGTTGTGGTGGAGAACATGATCTTTGGAGTCGATTGGAAGCTCGGGGACCGGAGTAGGCATGCTTGGTGAAGAGCCGCTTACCCCCGCCTCCTTGAAGTGATCGTACTCGACGGTGAAGTCGTTGTACGTCGGAGTCGAGCCGTCGTCCACCGCCTTGTCCCATGCCCATCCTCACCCTTCGTCGAACACTACGTCGCGCGCCGTGCGCACACGCTGTGTCCCTGGGTCAAGAATGCGGTAGGCCTTCGAGCCTCGCGAGCCGATGAACACCTGGGGTGCTCGCTGCGTCGAGCTTGCCGATGTGGCTAAGCTCTTTGACGAACGCGAGGCGTACCAAGACCCGTGGGTGAGAGATCGCCGGCTTGCGCCCATGCCAAGCCTCGACGGCGTCTTGCCGTTAAGAGCCTTAATGAAGCGGCGGTTGAGATGTAAACGGCCACCACCGCTTTCTCCTGAAGATACCGGCCCCTCTCGCTGGAGGAGGCCCGAGCCATCCTTACAACCGTCTGGTTGCGCCGCTCGACGACGCCGTTTCTGCTGCGGGTCAGACGGCGCGGAGTAATGGCGCTGAATGCCCATTATCCGCGACAAGACGACGCGAACTTCGATTGTTGTGAATTCGCCGCCGTTATCGGTCTGCTAAGAAGACGCGACTTTTGCGGCGCGCTCGCCTCCGCATGATAACTGCTTGGCGCCGATGGCGTCCGCATGACCTCTCACTTCTTGCCGCCGAGAACCATCACCCACATGTAGCGGGAGAGGTCGTCGACGGCGAGAGGAAGTAGCGTCGTCTCTCCGGTGTGGCTGGTGTCGCTGCCACACAAGTCCCGTCGCACGAAGCTCGAGCCGCCTTGGCTCGGAAGCTCGACCGCAGGAAAAGGAGCCGCTCGCTTGGTCAAGACGCAGACGCCGCAGAAGCGCTTCCACGTGGTCAAGGCACGGCAGTCGCGCGACCATCTCGCTGGCACCGAGCCTCTTGAGGCCTCAAAGTGAAAAGGTGCGGCGCTCATGCCATCGCTGCACGCCTCGTCGTCCCGACGAGCAACAAAGCGAGAGGTTGTGCCACTGCACGTTGAGGACGTAAAGTCGATTGGTACCTCTGGTTACCTTGGCAAGAAAGCGGCGATGGTGATCCCAAATCCTCATGACTCCGCTCTTGATCGCCACGCCGAACCGTTCTCATCCACCGTCCCTAAGTCGATGATAGAGTTCCTCAACGGGGATGTAGTAGACTCGGTGGCGGCTTTGTGCTCTCCGAGACGCGGTGAAGAGAGGAGAGCCGACGCCTTGATCTCGCGCGGGCGCCCCCAAACTTGAGCGGAGCCTCGGACGTTGGAGTCAAGCTTCGGTGAAGAACTCCGTCGACCGGTCATGTGATGGGTAGCGCCCGGTGTCGAGGCACCGCCCGTCGACCACGTCGCTGCTTTGAGCTGCCGCCGAGAAAAGCGTGTCTTCTCGGCTCATCAAGATGGAGGAGATTCGCTGCGGCGATGCCACTGGAGGTAGCTCGATGCTTGCGTGTGCGAGCAGAGCCGCTCTTCCTCCTCCACCAGGCAACGTGGGCTGGCAGCGTCGTGGTTGCCGACAATCCTTGGCCCACGGCCAAGCTTGCCCGATTGTGGCGAGAGTAAATCTCGCGTCGGCTTGTTGTTGCGGTGGCGCATGCAAGGCGCCTCACGTGGCGTCTCGCCAAGACGTCCTTGCACCTCACTGGACGAGTCGCGCGCTTGGCGCGCTTAAGCGCGCGCTATGCGGCGATGCGTCGTGGAAGAAGGCTCTTCTTCCCGTCACCTGGCGAGCCTCCCATCGCTCCCGAGCGAGATAAAGCTTCCGCCGATGGTGATAGGCCCCGAGAGGCGTGGTTCGTCATTGTCGGCGACCTTTGAGACGACTATCGCCTCTTCGATCGACATCGTGGAGAGATCCAGCAGAGACTTCGATTGAGCGAGCGATCCGCTTGTACTTCGAGGATACAACGGAAGAGCTTCGGCGGCTCTCTCCTCGTCGAGGTGTCGTCGCCGAAGCGCACCATCTTCTGCAGCAGAGTGTTGAGGCGGAGAGCAAAGTCATCAACGCCCTCACCGCTTGAAGGCGTGTTCTCCCACTCGCTGCGAAGTGCTGCGGTGTGGTCTTCTTGGCGCTGTCGCTGCCGTCGCCGCCGCGATGGCGCCCCAGCCTCTTGGCGATTCGCTTTTGAAAGCGAAGCTGCATCTCCGACGAGCTGCGGCTATGAGGCATCCGCGCCGTCGATCCTCGTAGTAGTCGACGCCGCCGCATCAATCGCTTCCCACACGCGCCGCGACTGGAGCCGCACCATCACCGCAGTTTCGCTCGGCGTAGTTGGTCTTAGTGAGGTAGGTTACCCACCGCCGGGACCGACGTCACGGCAATGGCTCGATCCGTGGTGACCTATAGTACGGCTCGTGAGAGAGAGCGCGCCACTGTAGAAGGCCGCGATCTCCGACCGACCACCGCCGCCAGGAAGCGCCGTTAAGCGCGTCCGCGCTGTCTGGCCGCCACCGCTTATCGGGAGGGCGGGCGCGCACGCCGCCGCCGCTGCTGCCAAGGCGCCGTCGGTAGCGTCGCGCTGTCTGGCCATGCGCGCGCGCTTCGGGGGTCTTGCGCCGCTTCTTGTTGCCGCTTTCTCGCCAACTTGAGCCCCAACAGCCCGCGTCGGTGTCGCCCGTCGGCGCGGCAGAAGCTGCTGGAGTTCTCGCCGCAGTGAACCTCGAGCTCTCTGCCGCCGCGCGCCGTCTTTGCATCTGCCGCCGCTTCTTCACTTCTTGCTTGCTTTGCCGATTCCTTGTTGCCGCCTCGCCCTGCCGCCTCGCCATTGCAGCTGCGATCTCTGTTCTTTGCTCGTTCGCGGTCTCTGCGCATGGCGACCTCGACCTGCTGCGGTGCAAGGCTTCGAGTGACCGAAGGCCGAGATTCTTCGGACATGCGCGCTAGTGAAATTTCTTTGCTTGGGAAAAAGCGCCTCGACGAAGCCGCCTTTCGTCTGTTCAGAGATGGAGGAAGAGCAGAGGAGCATGTTGTTATTCTGTTCTTGGTCAAGGCTACTGAGCGGGCGTGGGAAGGAGATGAGCAAGAGATGTTTAGGCTGCAGAAACACGGCTCGATACCAAATGTTGGTAGCTGAATTCTTACTCTCATTGAGAGGATGACACTAGGAGTTGGGGCAATTTTCGGTTTATTTCTCACACAATGCCATACAAACCCGAGGGTTGGGGTTACATATTTATAGTGGCCAAGGCAGCCAAGCATATGCTAAGATGCTGTCCTAAAGGTGGTCTAAGATGCTGTCCTAAAAGTGGTCTAAGATCTTTGTCCTAGATCTTTGTCCTAAAGGTGGTCTAAGATGCTGTCCTAGATGCTGTCCTAAAGGTCTAAGATGCCATGCAAATTTCCACAAAGACCAACAGTACAAGGACTTATTCCATCATAGAGCTCTTAGATATGAGTCAAATGAGGTGCACCGGACTTTCCAAGTTACCTTGAGAAGCTCTCGAAGTTCAGCTTATAAGTAAATAAGAAGATAAGGACATAAGATAAGCTGAAGGGAATAGTTTATTAGGGGTTGTTCTATTCGGTTTATTTTCTTATTTTATATAATTATCTTCGAATCGAAAATTCCAAAGCTTTGGCTTTTGCGGGCCCTTTTTTTTGTCTCGAAGGTATGTCCCAAAGTTTTTAAAAATAAGTCAAACGAAACGCACCGAGCTTTCCAAACTATATCGGGAAGCTCTTAAAGTTTAGGTTATAAGCAAATAAGAAGATAAGCCGAAGAGAACATCCCCTTAATCTTTACTGCACAGAAAACATTAGATATAAAAAATATAGTCGCTAACTGTATCAAAGGATATCGCCTAAGTACCAGGAGCAGGAACAAGAACTAATGCCTAAATGAAGCATAGGTAGATCCCTCCCTTACATTCCATCACCAAACTCCTCATTGATGATTTCCTTGATGCTCTCTCCAAAATGCATAACAGCTTCATTCAGTCTGTGTGCAGTACATATTAACACTGTTAATAAGAATGCTATTCTCACATGTTGCAAAAGTGCATTGTCACATAAACTTAAATGAATTATGTCGCAAAATTGACGTCATCTAGTGAATCCTGCTAAATTGGAAAAGAGAAGCAGCAGTGCAACAAACTTTAAGCTCGGATATTCTGGATAAAGCAGCACGGTACTACTCTGGCGTGTTGCTAAAATGCTGAAGGTAATTCAACAAGAATCCTGAAGTAGAAACAAACTCAAAGCTATCTAGTACTTCATACTGCTACACTCCAATTTCTAGCTCTATAGAGATCATATAATTGAAACCTCATACCAAGCAACGAAAGATGCTGAGTTAAAAACTAATCGCCACACTATCAGTGACTTGGTGTAAAGAGTGGAGAATGTTCTTTATCAAATGTAGAGCTATCTTGGCAACTTTCCATCTGGCTTCTCTAATGGCTTTACTTTGGCACAATAGCTAATAGGATAACCGGATAAGCGCCCATTTATTACCAACTAAAGATTAGCCCAACAACATAAGAAGGTTTGAAATTTTGATGTGTTTGAAGCCATGGATACCACTATCAGCCTAAAGACGATTTCTTTTGGCTCGCATGATCACTCGCATCCGCGTGGACCAATTGCGATTTGCAAAGTCCTCGCACCTCCGATTTGGTATCGGGAACTGCGTATTACTACGATATACAGCCAGATTAAGGCGCGACGCGAGGCAGGCACCTGTATATGGCGGGCTCGTGGACGATGTCGGGGTGGTAGGACCGGAAGGGCGGCTGCATCATGAGCTCGACGAGCGCGTCGGTGAGCCCCGGGACGGCGGCCCGCAGCGCCGGCGCCGTGTCCGGCTTGAGCTGCGCCTGGCGCCGCAGCAGCTGCGCGACGTAGACGTTGGTGAGCCCCGTCTCGGCGGCGATGTCCGAGAAGCTCTTCCCGGACGCCGCCTTCGCCGCCATCAGCTGCGGCACCACCGCCGCCCTCGCGCCGCCCTCCTCCATGGTCGGGTGGGTGGGTGACTGGGTGGGAAGGGAGGCACGGGTCTGCGTGCTCTGCTCTGCGGCCTCAGCTTGTGGCCGCGGTTCGCCTGCCACGTGGCGGCTTGAAAACGGCGTGAACTTTTTCTTTTGTCGTGTGGCTCGCGAACGGAGACACGTCTGTCCTTGGGCCTACTGGCCCACTTTGTCTGCAGTGTCCGGCCCATATGAGTTTTGTATGGGCTAATAGCATACCTTGACCCAGCTCGTCAGAGTTTTGGTCCGGCCTGATGTGCACCTCGGCCAGTTTAAGTTTGGGCTCGGCTGACAGGCTACCTAAGGGTACGTACAGCATAGAGGAGACTTGGAACAGCCTAAGAATAATAGAATTTTCATTAAATCATCGACAAATGGTTACCATTCTAGAAAAATTTATTACAACGCATTTTCATTTATAGAACTAACACCGACAAGAAAGCGATAGATAAGATCAACATACATTCTCTTGCTCGAAACCAAAGATTTGTAGCATACGTGGTATAGTGTTTCATGCTTAGTAATATGTACTAAGAATTTTATGTACATTTTGAAAAAACATGTTTTTTCTTGCTAGAGGTTATACACAAACACCCCAATCTAGCTCCTTCAATGTGCTTCTCTTATTTGCTTCCGTCAACCGCATCTGCAGACTGGCAAAAGCATCTAATATTGTCGTGAAGAAAAACTATGTACAACAACTCAAGACAAAACTCGCACCAAAGGGAGACAAATCTCAATAGCCCACTTAATAGATCGAGGACCACATGTACCAACCCTACCAAAGATATTGTCGAGGAGTTTGCCGAATACAACAATCACGACGCCGAATGTAACAAGGGATCTTATTTTCATACTAAGTTGTTCCATCTTCGATGCCGCTATTGATGACGGGACAGACAGTAAACCCTAACTCTAGAAAACTAGATCTAGCTGAAATTTAAAGCTTCAAGACGAGAAGAGGATCCCTATCACCTCCTTAACTCCGACGACGTTGCCGAAGCTAGGGTGCAAGGAAGCCGACACTACTGCAGAACGGAACATCACAAGCGGTTCAGAAAGCCTGCACAAGCGCTTTTTGAACGCTTATGCGAAACGCGATGTGCTATTTGGTATCACACGCGTTCCTCAACCGCTTATGCAGCCTAACGAACCGGTTAAAAGAGAAATAATTTTTGGAAGGAGTGGGATTGAACCCAAGACTCACCTTTCTCGTGACCCACACCTCACCCCGCTAGCTAACTCATCCCACGCGCTCTCGATAGGATAAGACAAGCTTTCCTTTTAGCATTTAAAATCGGACTTTTACAGGAGTTGGGACACGAACCCCTCAGAAGCCCGGCCAGCCCACTGGCTTTACAGGGGTTCGTGTCCCAACCCCTTATAAAGCCCAGGGGTTCAGGTCCCAACCCCTTGTAAAGGGTTCTCGTGCTAGGTCTTTTGAACCAGGCTTTACAAGGGGTTCGTGTCTCCAACCACGTGTAGAGGCTTTACAAGGGGTTGGGGACACGAACCATTTATAAAACCCAGACTTTACAAGGGGTTCGTATTTCCAACCGCTTGTAAAGGGACTCTCCGGGCTGGTAGATCCACGCTTCAATGGATACAATAACTATTTTAGAAGTTCAACATGAATTGCTAAATTGTTGAAAAGCTGAACTCGGATAGATTTTAAAACTATCCGGCTTAGAAAAGGAATCCACTTGGTTTAGAATTTTAAAGAACTGTTTTATGATTTTTAAGAGACGACATTGAAAAGACAAAGTGATTCGCTTTTAGTAACGCATCGGTTGGATTGTTAGTAAGCTTTAAAAACAAGCTGCACATACCCTATTAGCATTTGAAGACTCTGCACAACTACAACCATCAAGATGTTATGATTGTTCGGTTGTTCTCAGACGGAAGACGGTTTCTATTTTCGTTTTCTTTTTTCTTATGCTTATTTTAACGTGATAATTTGTTTGTCATATCGTTTTGGCTTTTAGCCTTTTCTCTGTAATAAATGTTTATCTTTGGTTATGTAATAGTTGGATATGTCTCTGATTGGTGCAGAGGTTGGAAGTTATACTCTCGTTATCTAAAAGCAAGCCTACGAACATTTGAATTTCTACAACACAAAAGCTAGTTTACGAGTTTGTAACAACCTTTTTCCCCTCTGAATCCGCTTGTAGATCGGCACCTCATCTTGATGGCCAGTACCTTCTATCCAGATTTTTGCCATCATCTGCCCTGTGTTCGGCTGATCAGTACGTACACTACGCCATCGTTTTGAGCCGGATCTGGCCGACACTGCACTTAACTCTTGTCGCCATCCAACCTCGGCTACTTTGAATGCTACCTGTCGCGCGTTGGCCGAGAATAATCGACATGATTTGATTCTGCACTCCACTGCTCCCAGTCTGATCCTTCCCATTCTTCTGTGGTTCACTCTAGCTCATGACCGGAAGCCATGCTTGTAGATGAAGTGAGCTGCAGTACGCGACCGCTTCCGAATTCACAACTGTTTCCTGATCGACCTCTGTCACAACACCAACAGTACAAGTTATTATCACCCAGCTCCCTAAACCTAACGTGGCCGGCCGCTGCCACAGCCCCGATGATGTTCCGTCGCCGGCAGGTCTTCTACCATGTTTCCATCATCGGCGAGGTTTCTAGCGCAGGAGTGGTGAGTCGTGGCCGAGGAGGAGAGAGGAAGATGGTGGAAGAGAGTAAAGAGAGACTTCATGCAAGAAATTTAAAGGGTTAATGAACTTCTTTATATAGAAAGATGGAATTAATTACAATGTACCATAGATTTTATAGGTTGTTTAACGAACCAAACTGCAAACAACTTTTTTTGAGTGATAAGATAGGAACGCTACCATTTCAATATAAGAAGAAAAGAATAAAAAAATTACCAACACTGTGTATTGCACCATACACACAATGATGTTACACCACCATCCCTGCCTATAGCCCAACTGACCTCTTGGCTTGATTGTGTCGCCACCACACCCCATGACCCAATCACGCAACCATGAAAAACTGACCATAGAGAATAATTAAGACTCCTACACTGTTCCTCAACGTACAAAAGGTCAAAACGAACATACATCCCCCATAGCCCACATAGATCGATCGGTAAAAGAAGCACCAAAAGACAACACTAGAATTTGATTTGGCAGCTTCCTTATAGCGCCATTAGATATCTTCCTCCGGTGTTGCATCATCATCCTAATCAACACCTTGAGCAGTCCCTTGAATAATAGATCGGTTGGAGAAGCAAGTAAACACCTAATCATCAACATCCCCGGTTCTCTAGGGTCTTTTACTGTACATGCATGATACCTCTAATTAATCATAGTCATTCGTCAATTTAGATCCAACTTTGTGAGAAGATGGTGCCTTCTATTAACTTCCTCTATTTCCTTTGGTACCTTCGGTACCACTTATCGAAGGGTAATTTTGGTACTTTACTTATCCTCCGCATGAGGCTTCTCTCTTCCCTAAAGAAAAGCCACCGTCCATACCGCTGTTGCCGCTTGCCACCGCCAGACCGTCGCCGAGCTAGCACCGCCTCCCACCACCTCCACGCTGGATCGCCGCCGTCGCCAATGCCTCGCCTGAGCGCCACTCACGCCGGTGTGGCCACCTCCGTACCAGCCAGCCGCCGCTGTCTCCATGCCTGAGTGCTACTAGCGCCACCACCACCTTTGTGTCCGAGCGTCACTGCCGCCGTCCTCGAGCCCCTGCATGGCCGTCTCTGTTAGACTAACCTTGACTCAGATTAAAATTTAAGTCGGCAAGACTATAGAAAGAAAAAAAAAATCAAGTCGATCACTTGGAGTAGTATCCCAAGATTGCAGCCAGCAGAAGTAAAATTAAAATTCTCTACTAGTTGTAACTAGCTGTAGCTTAGTTGGTCTTGCTTGCTATTAACTGGCAAGGTTGGTTGTGTAGCCCTATAAGTATATGACCATGCTTGTATGCAAGTAATAGAGAAGAAAGCAATGTAATACTTTCAATTGAGATCAAGTGTGTATGCATTGGCTTGTGTGTTTCCTGTGGGATTATGCGTGAGTTCCTGGGCTAAAGCCAACAATTGGTATCAGAGCTTTGGGTTCTTCATCGCCATATGCCGAAGATCATGCCGCAGACCCCAGAAAGTGCAAAATCGTGTGGTGATAGTGGCAGCGAGATTGTCTCGTGGATGTTGTCAAGAGAAGGCAGCGTGAGTCTTCAATATCCGATGCTCACGACAAGCAACTATGCTACTTGGGCCATGAAAATGAAAGTTTTCATGTGAGCTCAGGGAGTGTGGGACGCCATCGACAAGGAGACTCCAGTAGACGAGAAGAAGGATCAGATGGCTCTTGCAGTAATTTTCCAGGCAGTACTAGATGATCGGTTGCTGATGTTGGTGGAGAAAGAAACTTTTAAAGAAGCCTAGAACACCTTGCAGAAGATGTTCCTTGGTGAAGGCTGGGTGAAGGAGGCATCGCAGAATCTCAAATCAGAATTTGAGAATTTTCGCATGAAGGACACCAAGAGCGTAGATGACTTCTTAGTAAGGTTAACCTGTATCGTCGGCAAGATTCGAGGCCTAGGGGAAAAGTAGAGTTTAGGGAGATGATCTTGCTGTCCAGCAGCTTCTGTAGGGTTGGGTTTTCATCTAGATAGCTCGCGAATTAGCCCTTGGTCCTATTTTGGAATTGGTGTGCATCGTCGTTAGCTTCGTTTTGAGTACAAGAACGCAGAAAATGGACACCCGGTTAGGAAGATATCTCTATTTTCGTACTGCTGTGCAGGAACTTTAATTCATGTTCCCACGCTGTTGATAATGGTAGAGATGGGCTGTAGTTGGCGTAATAGTAAGGGATATGTATATGTTCAAGGAGTCTTTTTTTTATTTGTGTTCTTTTGGAAGCGTCGGATTGAGTTGTATCATCTTCTGTAGGAGGAGCCGCGGGTTCAGCGTCAACCACAAATTCTACTAGATCTCGCCGTTAGAAAGGCAAGTATATGTTATTCAAAGTGTGACATGTGTTGTATACTTATTTTCATAATGACTTTGTGATCGATGATATGCAAGTTACTTGTTTATTATATACGTGGTAAATAAGATGACAGGATTATAGCATCATTGCATTGCATACATATGACAGGACCTACTTTGAGTAGGCATCCCACAGATGTGGGAGGGAAAGACCTACTTCGGTAGACACTCTATGGGAGTGGAGGAATTGATCCCCGCCTGATTCAGGATGGGCAAGAGTGTACACCGACAGGTGACACTTTAGTTATACCGGTATGAGCTCACAGTAAATAGACGCATACTGCATTGCATTAATTTTTAACACTGACAGATAGTAAAATAGTGATGTGACGGTTATGCTATGTTATGTTTATAATGGTTGCCTTATTGTCTTACTTGATTAATATATATTTGCTTTGTCGTGGACTCACTATTACTTGTTTTTGGATTTTAGGTGACCGTTAAGGGTGATATGCATAGGGTGGGAGTAGTACTTCAATCCCGGTTGGGCTCTGACATCAGTCCCGGTTCGTGATACAAACCGTTACTAATAAGTCATTTGACAGGCGGGTACAAAACAGCTGGCATGGGTACTCATCAATCCCGGTTCGTAACACGAACCCGGACTGATGCCTCCGCATCAGTCCCGGTTCGTAACATGAACCGGGACTGATACATTGTTTGAGAAAAGTTCAAAAGGATTGTATATCCTAGTTATATTACAACGCGAGGTGAGGTGAGTTGGCTAGAAGGGTGAGTGTGTAGTCTTGAGGTCTTAGGTTTGAGTTCCACTACTCTTATATATCCGCGATTTATTTTTAAATATTTATAGTACTATCAGTCCTGGGTAAAGTAACCGAACCGGGACTAAAGACCCGATTCTCAGTAGTGTTATATTATTGTGATATATATGCTTAAAGTTTTTGACTATTGAGTGGATGTTCAAATTTTAGAGCAGGTGCTGCCAAAATTTTTGAATTTTTAGATAGTTAGTAGCATCCTAGACTCTGGGAGGAGCTAGTGTGTTACAGGTGATTTATCTGTCAGATCACCTCCGCAAGCAGGTCAAAAACGACGGCGCAGGGCTCCTCCTCGTCTGCGACAATTGGTGCAGCCATTATTGCTGCCGATCGTGCATGCGCACAAGCATGGTCAGCGGTGCAGTGCATGTGGTCGTGGTCGTCGTCGCCTTCGTCTCGTCGATCTGTGCGCGCAGTGGCTCGCACGAACACGCGCGAGCATCCATGCGTGGGGGTAGCAGCACGTACGCAACGCGCGGCCGCTGTCATGGAGGGTACGTATAGAGCTGATCCGAGATATCTGTGATTGTACGTACACGTAGGTACGAACTCCACTTGCATTGACCTGCATGTATAGCTACCTATCTACCAGCTAGCTAGGCTGCTTGATGATCGCAGCGATTGATCGATCTTCTATGCATGAAACGTGCATGGAAGCTAGACTGCATTACTTTTTATTAATGGACCAGAGGTTTGGGTTGTATAGGCACCGTTCGTTTTTGCGTTGCGGCGCGGCGCGGGCCGCAACTTTTGACCGCGCCGCGACCGCGCCATGGAACGATGCCATAGTCTCCTGCTGCCTTCTACGGTCATAAATAATAAACTAACATTTAAGATATCGACCTAGTCTTCGAAATGCATTTTAATCACTAATTACTATTCATTTTAATTATTAAACACTCTAAAATTGTAGTATTATAAAAAGTATTTTTCAAGACAAATCTACACAAGATTTTCATACACCTAATAGATAGTTTAAAATATATTCAACGTTAAAGTTATAAAAATCTTCAAGAGGTGAATTGAAGTGCAACCCAACAACGCTAGCTTGTGGTACATTGATTCATTTCTTGATGGATGATTTGCACTACACGAAAACAGTAATTTTTTGTCGGCCAAATATTATTTCGTCTGCCCAAATAAAACTGACGAGATAATTTTAACAATTTCGGTAGCCATCATGAAACCAACGAAATTAATTGTAGATTCGTCGGCCAGGAAAATAATCGACGAAATTGTTGGCCTTCCGACCCACCTCGTGGAATTCAAAATATTCTGAACTAATTTCGTCGGTTAAAACCGAAAAATATATGGCACATGTTAATTTGTGGTTAATTTCGTTGGCTTTGGCCGGCGAATATATTGTTAAAAATAATTTTTCCCTAAAATCCGCATGAGTGTGCCAATTTTTTCAGGTTGGCACAATCTCATGGGCCCCGGCTGACGAATATAATTTTTAAAATAATTTTTCCCGAAAAGACGCGTGAGTGCGCCATTTTTTCCACGACGACGAATTTAGTGTTGTATTTATTTATTTTGTTTATTCCACGTGGCATCCTAACAAATGGACACATGGCTCAAAATTGTGCCTGACTTAAAAAAAAGGGGGCGCTCGGGGGCCGGTGGAAACCAGCCCATCCCGCACCCCCGAGAAGCAGATAGTCGCTGCCGTGGCCACCGCCGTCGCTCAGTCGGGCCAGCGTTGCCGCCGCTCCACCGTGCCCATGCCCATGTCGCCGCCACACCGCTGTTGCTCCACCGCACCCAAGCCGCTCCTTCCTCGCCGCCGCCGCTCATTGCCGCACCCACGCCGTGATGCGTTACCACACCCACGCCGCCGAAAGCACACACCGCCGCCGCACCACGCCGCCGGGCCCGCCGCCGCCACGCCCACGCTGCCATCGCGGCGCGGCGCCCATGCCGCCGCCGCACCCACGCGGCCGACGAAATTTGTGACAATAAGTTATAGTTATGCCATATTGTTAAATGTTATAGTTAAATTATGCATAATTGTTACATGTTATAGTTAAATTATGCCTAATTATGTCTAATTGTTACATGTTATAGTTAAATTATGCCTAATTATTACATGTTATAGTTAAATTATTACATGTTATATTGTACATAGTATAGTTAAATTGTTACATGTTATGCCTAATTGGTAAATTATTAGACCTAAGAGATACCACATATTGTTAATTAGATGCCACATAAGACCTAAGAGATACCACATATTTGTTAATACGGCATATTTGTTAATATGATAGTTAGATAATTTAAAATGCCTTCCTTATGTCAATTCACAACACAAGTCACCTATCCTATACGTCACCCGTTTGGGAGCAACACGGTTCACATTAGATTGTGAGCTGTGTCAGTTCGAAATTGTCCACATTTTTTGGACAGGCTGGGAACGGACGGCTAAGTCCATTTTGTATGACATGTCGTAGAATTCGAATGAAATTTCAGCAGCGCAACCCTGCTGTTCTCCGATGCACAACAACCGGACTTGCACTCGGAAAACAACGGGGTTATGCTTTCAAAATTTCATTCAGATTTTATGACATGTCATACAAACCGTGCTTAGCCGTCCGTTCCTAGGTGGGTTTAGGACCTATCCTAGCCTAGAGCTGTTGTTAGGTTTGCAAACCCACTTTCATAGTAATTCATGCATTTAATAGAATAAAAAATAGGAGATGATCGAAGATGGATGTCCGACGGTTGAAGAAACAACGGGATGCCCACGAAACAATGGATGATGAACACGTAAGCCTTTGTGAACCATGTTTATGAATCATCCTAGGGGTGGTTTGGCTAAGTGTCCTTGTTCCAAGTGTCAAAACTTTAGTTGACATTACAAGACTGAGATGGAGCATCATCTGTGCAAATACGAGTTCATGCCGGACTATCTTACGTGGTATGAGCATGGTGAGTCAAAGCATGGTGCAACTTCGGGTTCATACTAGACTTTCAATGAGGAAGATGATAGGATGGGTGAAATGATGAATGATTTCATTCGGCAATTTGAGGATGTTCCTAGCCCAAAAGTCGATAAATTCTTTAGTCTTCTTTTTGCTTTAGAAGATAATTTGCATGGCTCCACAGACGTGACCCAACTTGCAGCTGTTACAAGAATTATGGCTATAAGATTGAAATACAACTTCTCTATAGTCTGTTTCAATGATCTTGTCAACCTGACAACTGATATATTGCTGAGACCTCATAAGATGCCGAAAGACTTCTATAATTAGTCTAAGAAACATTTAAGTAATTTAGGAATGCCTTATCAGAAGATTGATGTGTGCGTCAATAATTGCATATTGTTCTGAATGAAAAATGAGAAGGAGGATCATTGTTTATATTGCGGGAAGTCAAGGTATGTGGAGATAGTCAACGGAGATAGGAGAGTGGTGAGAACATCCATGTCGGTGAAGGTATTACCATACATGCCTCTAACACAACGGCTACAGTGGTCATACCTATCTAGGATGATTGCGAAGCATATGAGCTGGCACAAGGAAGAAATCCGTGTTAACAAGGAGTTGATGAGTCATCCATCCGATGGTGATGCCTGGAAGGCACTAGATCGATATGACGCGGATTTCTGCAAGGACCCTCAGAATGTGTGGATTGGGCTGGCAACCGATCGATTCACGCCGTATTTATGATTCCATATAATCTTCCTCCTTCGTTATGCATTAAAGATGAATACGTATTTTTAACCCTTGTCATACCAAGACCTGATTTTTATGGCATTATTCAAGACATAGTAGAGTTGAAGTTCGGGGGGTCAAAAGACCTGAGAATAGTCTTCTTTTACTGTGATTGGTTTAACATTGATTCTAAGAATGACACAAGGCGTAACAACAAAATTGGCATGACCGAGGTTAACCATGCATCATGTCTTACAGAATACAATCCTTTTGTATTGGCGCATGAAGTTGAACAAGTGTATTATCTATCATATCCATGTGTGTCAATGCCGAACTTGGCATCATGGTAGGTTGTTCACAAGGTGAACCCTCTTGGTAGGTTGTCCATCCTTGGAGACGACGAGTATGGTGAAAGTGAGCTTGACAACCCTGTACTCGAGGCATACCAGGAAGGCAATTTGCCGAGCTCTTTCTAAGTAGACACTGCGATGCCACTTGATCATATGGTCACCGACCCTGAAGATGTTATTGTTGAGGATGTGCGGAAGAAGAAACGAACTTGTCGTGGTCCTAACGACTCACAAATTGGTCGTAAAACGAGGCGTCGTCACACATTACAAAATGTCACCAATGAACCTTACGAGGCCAATGAATTCTAATAAGTGTAACTACATATTTCAATTTTTATTTATTACTTATGCAGGTTCTTATTTGCTTGTAATAACTTCTCAATAATATTTTTCCAATAGGATCATGTTTTCGCATCTGAGAAAGGGAAAGAAAAAGGATGGCTCTTCATATTCTTTGAAGAAGGATGGCTTTTCTTCCTCAGGACGTGGTTCTCTTTTCAGGGGGCAGCACTTCGCACCGGAGCTGACGGAGAGAGTTGGTGAGATGCCTTGAGGAGGGTCAGCTGGAGGCTCCCGTACCTGAGGAGGCTACTCCACAGCAGGTATTGGTTTCAGGTGTTATGTAATATTTTCAAATTTGCAGGTTTAGCCGTTGCAAAATATTTTTTAATTTGCAGGTTGCCCCTGAGGAAGCCTCTCCACAGGAGGATGAGGAGGCCGAGGACATAGAGGTAGGGCATGACGAGGATGGGGAAGCGGCTGAAGATGAGGAGGATGAGGACGGACAAGACGATGAGGTTTCCCCTGTCTTCAGGTAATTCTTTTGCTATTTTGGTAACATAATTATCATAGTTACATTATCATGCGTTTGTAACATGATTATCATACTTACAACCCGAGATTATTATTTTGGTAATATGATTAGCATAGTTACATTATCATGCTTTTGCTATTTTAGGCATAGGTCAAATAATATGATTACCCCAGCAGTTTCAGATCCCTAGGCGCGGAGACAAATTAAGCCACATGGCGACTGGTGGGTACTAAATAAATTTAATTTGTTGTTTACTTCATGATTGATTAATTTCTAAGTATGAAATTTGAATTTTTCAGGTAATGGATTGATATTGCTTGGAAGGGAAGGAATCGCCTAAAGCTTGTCAACGTGAACTTGGGGACTCTCTGTCATTACCACTATCCAGGGTTGGTATTGGTTGGTGTTTCTCAGTCGGCAACAAAATGGGCTCGCTACAAGTTGGCTATAGATGGCCAACATGGTACCGTTGCACGGAGGGTTTATAACCTTGTCAATTTCACTTGTGTCATTTCTTAATTTCATTAATATAGTGTTTAACTCAAATCTTTCAACAATTAGGAAAGGTATCGTTTGCCTGAAGGATAGGAGCGGGCATTGGAGGCCAAGGTGGAAGTGTATTCGAGAAGGCTGCTACTAAGGTGGTGAAGGATATGATGTCCAATACTCGTATCTCGGCGGTTTGCTCCTACTACAAGACTGTTAAGAAGGAGGACATAAACAAAAAGAAAGGGGCTTCTTCCCTTTCTTTGTGCGGATGAGTATCTCCAGGTGGAGATACCTTGGCTTAGAAAGTGCCCAAATGCTTGGCAGGCACTTTGTACCTACTGGTCCTTGCTTGGTTTTGTCTTGCAGTCGAAAAAGAAGAGGAGCAACCGTGTAACACCCTACTTTTAACTCTAAAATTATGTGCTAGCTCTGGGTTGGGTCGTGAAAACAAATACATAATCATGAGCATACATATACGCATAAACACTAGAAGAATTAGCCCTAATCAAACGACTAAAAAGGGAACAATGGAATCAAAGGTGTTTTGTTATATAACCTATATTATATAATAACTAAAATGGGACTACAGGTTGGTGCTTGACCTATTTTGAGTCTTAGCCTAGACCCGGCCCAAGCTCGTGGGCCCGTGTTGGCCCAACTCTCTTCCTACTTTGCTAGCTGGCTTGGCTTGCCGTTCTTTTCTCTTTCCTTGGCTCAGCCGAGCAAGTCGAGCCACCCACGCCCATCTCCCCCTTGGCTCAGCCTCTCCCTCGAACTATTTCTCTCCCCCATGATTTCTTTCTCTTTCCTTGCCCCGCCGTGAACATTCACCGAGGGCCACGTGGTGCAAGATTCCCGTCGTCGCCCCCCAGTCGCGGTCGCTTGCCGACTGTGCTGTCCACGGCACTCCACGCCCAATCGCCAGCTCTGCCGCCCTGCCACCGTGCGACTCGCCTGCGTCTCTCTCTTCCTCCCCTGCTTTACCCACCAGGCAAAGGTTTGCCCTCCATCTTGCCACGCTGGCTTGTGCATGCTGCCGCGCTCGCCCCGTGGCGCTCGCACCCCGGCCCTTCTCACCTCGTGGCCGGGTTTCCCCTGAGATTAAGCCACCCCGCCGTTGCGGTGCCGCTGCTCGCCCTATCGCATCGCCGTGCCCTCAGAACCCCGCACCACTGCTTCATCGAGGAGCAGCCGCACATGTGCTCCCTCCTCTTTGTCACCCCTTGACCTTGCCCTGCACTCACCCGCCATACAAAACCCCGCCGGTCTCCCTCACCGTCCTCACTCTCGCTTGACACCTCACACCCGCGAGAGCCATGCCCGTGGGTAGCTCGCATAGGTGAGCTCCGGACCAAATCGAACGCGTCACCTTTCTTCTCATGCTCTCATTGTGCTTACCGCGATCGAATGAACCCTTCGCAATGGTGAGATCGGGCTCCACCGGCGGCCGGAGCCCCCTTGTCGATTTCTCACCAAAGGTAAGGAGTCTTCCTAATTCCTTGCACCCGGAGCTTTCCTTTGACCTCATGCATTCCCCCTGTGCTCGCTCGTACTTCAGGGTCGCCGGAGTGACTTCGCCACGTGAAGCCCTATTTCGGACCATCGCCGCCGCACGTCGACAGGCCGCACCTCAGCATCCTCTTCCCCTCCTTGACCTCGGGTGAGTCCCACAAGTTCCATAGATGCTCACCACGGCTTATGTGTGCTCAAACCACCTCCGGTTAATCGGAATCGTGGTTCCCGAGCCACCTTTCTGTCGCTGCTCGTGGCGCTGTTTCTATAGGCCGCACCATGCCCTAATTAGTCACCCATGGATACGCGTTGTGGTGTAGAGTAGAAAGGCATAGGCATTGGAGCACAGGTCCGGCCGTATCGCCGGTGATTTCTCACCGGAGTAGCTCACCGAAGTTCTGCCGCGGAAGAAAATCCCCTTTCCTTACCTTGGCGGGAGCGGTGTCTCATTGACACGCGGGCCCTGTCTGTCGGGTACACATGGCTCAGTGCCAGTCTGCGCATGAGTCGCTGACTGGTGGGCCCTCGGTCCCACCCGTTAGTTTAAGTGTAAGCGCACTTCAGGAAATACGCCTTACGCTTAGGGCTAGCGCAGCACCCCGAACCCGCCTCCACCTCAGTTGCTGAGCGGGCCATGCAAGACGGGCCTGCCTATCACTGTAGCAAGATAAATCCCTGATTTTAGTATTTTAGATATTTCAGATAATGTATTTCATTTATTATATATAGTAGATGAGCCCCAAAAATCATGGAAAAATACCAGAAAATGTGTTATGACATTCTGAACCTAGGAAAAATAATATTGTTGTAGGCCAGAGATAGGTACCCCCTCGGACTTGGGAGCGAAGGAAGGGTCCGTGCCGCGCATTCTCCGCCCCTTCTTCTTCGTTTTTCAGTATGCGGAACGCGAAGGAAGAGAGCGGAGGTCGGAGCCGCAGAGCTAAGCTCATACAAGGCCCGGCTGGCTAAGGAAGAGAGCGCGAGGTCGGGAATCATGAGCTAAGCTCATACAAGGACCCGAAGCCGAGGCGGAGCAATGAGGCGCAAGCAAGTTGTAAGTAACGAATATAGGGCGAGAGAGGACGCAGCGAGCAATGAAGCGGAACGAGGAGCAAGCCCAAACCGGGAAGCACGCTAAGGATAGCGTCCGATTTAACTCGGGAAGAGCGACGTGGACGGAAGGAGGCGGCGCTGAACTTCCGCCCTGCAGGCGGAGGCGGAGCGGGCAGACGCGCCGACAAGCTCGACGCTTGTCGTGGTACCCGAGTGGATGTCGAGGGCGCGATGGTTCAGAATCGCTGCCTAGGTGTAATCCTCGATGACCAGAGTGGAAGCCCCTCTAGGAGGGCAAGGTCAGAAAGAGTGTGGTTAGGATGTTGCGGAATGACCCTAATACCCCTTGCATGAGGGGGTGGGGGCAAAATGTGTAAAGTAGTTAGGGAATGACCGGGTCCTTGGTGGGATATGGGAGAAAAGGACCGCCATTGCTCGGCATCAGACACTCCCCGCCCCTATATAAGGGGAAGGGAATGCAGATAATAGATAGATTTCTTCTCGCCCAAGCGTAGTGTTCCTTCCATTCACGAGCATTACCAGTGAGAGCACGAGAGTCTCATCGAAGCCGTTTTGAGTCTTGCGCGGATCGCGATCGGGCAGCCTTGTTTTACGCTCGTGGGGTAACACCACAACAAAGGGCGCCGTCCGTGGGGATCGATTGCTAGAGAAAGCCATTGTTCCCAAGCTGTTCGACAACGAATCATCGACAATCATGCCGCCGAAGAGGAAGGCCGCGACTACGTCCCAAGGAGCTACCGCGAGGGCTGCAGGCGGAGAATCGGGCAGGTCGTTGAGGAGCCAAACGCGCAGTCGCCAGCAGGTGCAAGACGAGGAGGATCGGGCCCCCGCACCGTTGGAGGAGTCCCCGGAGGTGCGCCCGCCACTGCCCGTCATGGTGACTCGCAAGCGTGCCCTGTGTGTCGGGCGCAGTGGCGGGCGCTTGACGGCCAAGATCGAGAGGGACGCGGCGGAGGCGCCGAACCACCCGGGCGGGCGGCGGGCGTCGTAGGGAGGAGCGCCCGCGAGGGGCCCGGAGTGCGCAGAAAACGCTCGACCCCAACGTGCGGGCGCTGATGGAGGCCAACGAAAAGCTGATGGCGGAGGTGCAGTGCTTGCAGGGACAGGCGAACCCAGGCCTCACGGTGTCTCAAGACGAAAGCTCGGACCAGGAGGTACTCTCCCCGACGCGCGTGAGGACAACTAGAAACGACGACGACCCCAACCCTCTCTGCACTAGGCTCCGCGCAAAAAGGTGGCCTTCCCCAGGAAACTTTAAGCTCCCCACCATCAAGCCGTACAACGGCAAGGCGGATCCCAGAGAGTTCCTCCGCGTGTACGACACCGCCGTAGAAGCTGCAGGGGGAGATGATGACATCAAGGCCAAGGGGCTGCTCCTGGCTCTCGAAGGTATCGCCCTCTCGTGGTACTCTTCCTCGGTAGGGCTCCATCGAAGCCGCCCCAGCTCCGCCAGATGGAGAGCAACTTACAAGGAAACTTCGATGGGATGAAAGAAGAGAGCGACTTGTTCGATGTGAGGCAGCGCGAAGGGGAATCCCTCAAGAGTTATTTCCATCGCTTCTAAGATCAAATGCCAACCGGGGTCACGACACCACCATCATCAATGCCGCACGACGCGGGTGCGGAGGGGACCGCGAAGGAGAGGCTGGCCGGAAGGAGGTCCGCGACTGTGGAAGAGCTGTTCGCCAAAATGAAAGAGTACACCCGGCCGAGGAGGATAACTCCGTGAGGAAGACAAACCACGGACTAATCGTCAAGCAATCCCTTCACGGAGGGATCGGGAGAAGGAGCCCACGTTAAAGGGAAGAGGAAGGACCCGCGCCCAAGAGCGCGAAGGGAAAGTCAAGGGGAAAAGGATTCACTACATTGATGAACGGGCCGAACGACATGATGACAGGGGGAAACACCCGAGCAATAAGTGAAGCCCGCCTACCGGCACCACAAGCATGACCGCCAAAGACCAAGCGGAGGAGGTAGTCAGGAGGAGGTACCATTGTGAGTACCATGGCGAAAATGGCACACCCGATTCGGCCCATTGCAAGGTGATCGAAAGGTACCGGCGTTTCGAGGCCAAGAAAAGATAAGGCGAAGTACTCCCCCTTCCGCCACCGGCCCCGCCACTCCCGAAACACCAGCGACCCCCGCCGCACGGAGCAATAAATCATATGCATCGCGTCATTAACACCATCACCGGGGTCCTTCGCATATGCCCTCCAAAAGGCGGCAAGAAGGCATACGCCAGCAGATCAACCACGTCGGGGTCAACCCGTCCTTCGTCCCCCAGCAAGAGCACGAGCCAATCATGTTCACCGACGAGGACGCGCGGGGGTGCACTTTCTCCATCAAGACTCCCTGGTGGTCTCCGCCCTGATCGCAGGCTGCGAGGTGCGCAGAGTGTCTTTGGTTGAGGAAGCACGGCCGACATCCGCCCATCAAGCCAGCAGATGATGATCCTCGCGACCGCCTAAGGAGATCGGAGGTGCCGCTGGTAGGTTTCGGAGGAAACCCGGTCGGCACTATCGAGCAGATTGAGTTGGAAGTAACCTTTGTGGCACCACAGTCCAGGGTCACTCGCCTCGTCTCGTTTGATGTCGTCGACATGCCTTTCAAAGATAACGCCATAATGGGGCGGGTCGCGACCGCCGCCGAGCCATCATACACCATGGTTTTTTTGCATGAAGATGCCTTCGCCGGTGGTACCATTACACCGGGGATCAAGCTCTCGCTCGAAGGATAGATTTGGAAGGGCCCCCTCAGGTCAAGCACGTCTATGCGATGGAGGAAGACCCTCCCACCGAACAGCGCAGCAAGTGGCTCCAAACCGCGCCCCCAAGGAGAAACGAAGAAGGTGGCCCTGCAGCCCGATGGTGACAAAACGGTCACCCTTAGCGCCGCCCTCACCCCCACGGAGGAGCATGCACTGCTGCAAATCCTTCAGGAGTACAAAAATGTGTTCGCTTGGGGTCCGGGGGACATCCCCGGTGTGCAGAGAACTACCATCAGCACGGACGCCATCGTGCCGACGCCGGGTTTAAAAAGCAAAGCTCAGGAAGCTCGCCACGGAGAGGCAAGACGCAGCAAAGGCGGAAGTGGAGAAGTTGCTTCGCGCTGGGATCATACGCGAGGCCATCCACACCGAATGGCTCGCCAATGTGGTCCTCGTTAAAAAATCCAGCGGGGCATGGAGGATGTGCATCGACTTCACCGACCAACAAGGCATGCCCGAAGATGACTTCCCCGCCTCGCGATCGACCGGCTCGCCGATTCCACCTCGGGATCGGAGATGATGAGTTTTCGATGCGTATTCGGATACCATCGTGTATATGCGGAGGAGGACGAAGACAAGATCGCATTCATCACACCTTCTAAGACATACCGCTTTGTGCGAATGTCGCTTGGCCTAAAAACGCGGGGCCACTTTTCGCCAGTTAATCGCTGTAATCTTCGCTAAGCGACTTGGGCTAAACATTGAGGCTTATGTCGATTTACATTGTCGTCAAAAGCGCCAAGAAAGAGGACCACGTCGCATGACTCGCTGTGAAACCTTCAATGATTTATTGGAAGAAAAGGTGAAACTTAACCTCGAAAAATGTGTTTTGATTGTGCGCAGAAAGTTACTTGGATTCCTTGTGTTCGAGCGGGTATCGAGGCCAACCCGAAAAGATTAAAGCAATCCAAGACATGGCACCACCAAAAGCGCCAAGGACGCTCAAAATCTGGCGGGCGGCTCGCAGCCGCCAGATTCTCGCCTAAGTCGTGAAGCAAAGCCTCCCATTCTTCATAGCCCGCGAAGAAGCGAGGTTTTTCTCGCCTGGCGAATGCCAAGCTGCGTTCGATAATCAAGCGGGCCTCATGAAGCCGCACACGTTGCAAAGCCCGGCAAGGCGAGGAGCCGCTTTCTACTGCCGCGGGCCCTCCGCGGCCATTGCCTCGTCGGCGAGGAAGCTCAAACAAAGAACCGGTCACGCCGCTCTCGAGGCCCGCAGGGAGCAAAGCCGCGCTACACGGAGATGGAAAAGCCGGGCGATGCACTATTGATGGCATCAAGGAAGCTCCGCATTACTTCCAGGAACCGGATCAAAGTACCTACGGCAGACCGCTAAGCTCCATCTTTGTCGAACAAGCAAAGCTCGGGCGTCAACAAGTGGGCGGTCGAGTTCGCCCTTCGAAGCCGACCATCGTGCCGCCGCGACCGCGCTCAAGAGCTAAGTCCGCCGACTTTGTCGCGAATGGACTTCGCCGACACCGACAAAGAACGACGACGCGGACGATGGCTCGTCAATTCCGGCGGATCCCGGGGTGCATGGCGCAGAATAGCGCCATCATCACGGCCCGGTGGAGAAGCAACGAATTCGCGGGCGGTTGGAATTCTTCGACAAACAATACAGCAGAGTACGAAGCACTTCTCCTGGGGCTTCGCAAGGCCAAGGCCATGGGCGCCAGGCGCGCCATCCTAAGAACGGACTCGAAGCTCATCGAAGGACATATCTCTAAGGAGTATCAGGTGAAGGACGAACAACTTCAGAAATACGTCGAGGTGGTAAGGGCGATGGAAAGAACATTCGATGGGTTCTCCATACGTGCAATTCCACGGTCGCAAAACGAGCGGGCCGACGAGCTAGCAAAGGCGGCGGGGTCCGGAGGTGCTTTACCCCCGACCGTATTCTTCGAGGTGCTCCGGACCCCCTCCATCGCCTCCCAGGTCAACGTCATAACTCCAGCAACCAGCAGCGACTGGCGAGACGAGATACACAGCTACCTCCTCGACGGCACCCTCCCACAAGACGGCCTGTGCCAAACGGCTCGAGGCACGGGCAAAGAAGTACGCCATAATCGAGGGGCTCCTGTTCCGCGGAGGGCTTTGCGCTCCGTGGCTTCGCTGCATATCCTAGGAGGAGGGGATCGAAGCCTTGCGCGAGGCACATGAAGGGACCTGCGGAGCACACCAGGCCCCCAGGAACCTCGCAGGCAAGGTGTTCAGAATGGGCCTTTACTGGCCGACGGCTCTACAAGATGCGGAGCACTTGGTCAAGCATTGCCATGCCTGCCAATGGATGACTAAGCAAAAGAAAACCCCGCCCAACGAACTACACCCAGTGCCCCCGATATGGCCCTTCGCAAAGTGGGGAATCGACATCGCTGGTCCGCCGCCAAAGCTCGAGGAAGCTCGCACTGTAATCGCCGCCATCGACACTTCTCTCGGTGGATTGAGGCAGAGCCAGTGGCAAAGATAACAGCCGAAGCCACCACCAGGTTCCTCTGGAAAACGATTGTTTGTAGGTACAGGGTTCCCTACGAGATCGTCACGGACAATAGAACTCAGTTCGAGTCCAAAAAGTTCCAAGAATATTGTGAATGCATCGGCACAAAAATCTGTTTCGCGTCGGTCGGGCACCCGCAGGCGAATGGCGCGGTAGAAAGAGCTAATGGCCTGCTGCTAGACGGCATCAAGAAAAGACTTTACAACACAGCGAAGGGTGCATGGCCGGACGAGCTACCCAAAGTCCTCTGGGCCGCGCGCACCTCCACGTCCCGTCCCACGGGCTTCTCCCCATTCAGGCTAATCTTCGGAGAGGAAGCCGTCTCACCCGTGGAGATTCAAGCCAAATCCCTCCGCGTCATCAAGGGCCCGATACAGGACACGGCGGCTGTCACGCACGACCTAACCGAGGAGGTGCGACTACAGGCCCTAATCACCATGAAAGCCTAAGCCAAGGCCTCGACGCGAACCTTCAGCAAGAAGGTCAGGAAAAGGGACTTGGTGCCGAGGGACGTGGTACTCAAACGATCAGCCCCGACGTTCGCCAAGCTCGAATCCACATGGGAAGGCCCCTACGTCATCAAGGAATCCATAGCTAAGGGGGCACACAGGCTCGCCACCCTGCAAGGCGAAGACGTACCAAGGACCTGGAACTCCAACGCGCTCAAGAGGTTTTACCCATAATGTCCCTACTCGCATATACTTGTGGCACTCGAGCCCAAAAAAAAAAAAGTGTACACGTATGAATCAATGAATAAAAAAGTTGCAACCGGGGGCCGTTTAGCGCCCGTATGAATCAATGAATGAAAAAGTTGCAACCGGGGCCGCGAAGCGCCCCATTGCGTGGTTTTTTTCCCTGGGGGTTTCCACGAAAATTTCGTTGTCCTGTGCATGCGGTGTGGTACAATTGGAGAAAGCGAACGCAGCGTTAGCCACGCCAACACGCTATTTTCGCAATGAGCGCTTGGTCGGGCTAACGCCCCACCCGCCTCGCCGATTTAACCCGCGATTAGCTAAGTCTAACGCGCTACCTCCGTGATTTAGCGCTTGGTCGGGCTAACGCCCCACCCGCTTCTCGCGCCGGCGAACCGGCGACGAAGCGCTGGTCGGGCTAACGCCCCACCCGCCTCGCCGATTTAACCCGTGATTAGCTAAGTCTAACGCGCTACCTCCGCGACGAGCGCTTGGTCGGGCTAACGTCCCCACCCGCCTCGCGCCGATGAACCCGCGGTTAGCTGTTTAACGTGTTACCTCGCGACGAAGCGCTTGGTCGGGCTAACGTCCCACCCGCTCCCTCGCGTCGACGAACCCGCGGTTAGCTAAGCCTAACGTGTTACCTCCGCGACGAGCGCTTGGTCGGGCTAACGTACCACCCGCTCCCTCGCGTCGACGAACCCGCGATTAGCTAAGTCTAACGCGTTACCTCCGCGACGAGCGCTTGGTCGGGCTAACATCCCACCCGTTCCTTCGCGGTGACGAACCCGCGGTTAGCTAAGCCTAGCGCGCCACCCGCTCCTTCGCGTGGACAAACTCGCGTTCAGCGGAGCCCCACGCGTCACCTTCACTGCGGACGCTCCGCTGTGTCCTGGCATCCATCATCCGAAAACACGCGCACAAAGCAGACATCCCTTCGACACCAACTCCGGAGCGTAGCAATGGCATTCTTTTGGGAAAGGTAAGTGATACAAAGCCCCTAGGGGCTACCTAGGCTATCGCTCAAACCGCCGCTCGGTGGTCGATGGGCCTTCCTCCGCTGGCGCTCGGGCGAAGCGAGCATGCCCGGCGGGCGGCCGCCACCAAAGATGTCGTTGTTCTGACGGAACTTGTGGGAGAGGGCGGCGGCGCCGGAGGAGTGGCGTCGTCATCTTCTCCGTCGGAGATGACGATCGGGTGCGAGGCGTCGGCGCCCGGAAGAACAGGACCGGCGATTCGGCCCGCGTCGCCTGCAGTGGCCATGTTGCCGACGACGCCTCCCCTTGCCCCCACCTCGGCGGCGAGTCTTGCGTCGAGAGCCCTGGCCAGCGCCGGACCGTCGCCAAGGTCAGGAAGTGAAACGATCGAAGACAGGGACGAGAAGCCGGAGAGCTGGGACATGGCGGCACACTCAGGAACCAGGGTCGGGAGTGCCTTCGGGGACGCTGGAGACGACGTATTTATACGGCAAGACGGGCCAGCCGAACAGGCCGCCCGCCATTAAGGTACCTCGAAAGCCGAAGCGAGCTCTACTAGGGAAAGGCGGGACACGGAGCCCCAAACGCCGCGGCCACGCGCACGATCTTGAATGGTGAGCAAAACCGAGGCGTCGCAGTAGCCGCCATTGGCCCGGGAGCCCGAAGACGCGCCGCCGCCACGCGCACTATCGTAAACAGACGGACCGAGAACGAGACGTGGCGAGAACACTACACCGAGACCGCGGGATCTCCCTTTTTTGGCCCGAGGGATTCGAGCAAAGCAACCAAAGAGAGATAAACGTCGGGGCAGGCCAAGCGCCGCAAGACACATCAAATAGACTGAACAGGTCTGGTTACAGACGAAGGGTTTACATGAAAAGAGGGGGAAAAAATACAGGTCACGAGGGAGGCTGTTTCTCCTTGCCCTTAGCCTCACTGGACGAGCCTGCCTTAGCCGCGGTCTTCGGAGAGTTCAGCGCCGCTCGGGCTCGCCGCACGGACCCCCACGCCGCGGCCTCGCCATGATGATTCCAGAAGTCGGAGATGAAGCGAGAGGCTAGGCGACCGCGCAGAGAAGCTTTTCCCGACGCAACGCCGAAAACCTCGGGAGCTGGTACCGCATGAGGTAGCACCGGCACTCTGGATGTGCGCGGCGACCCTTAGCTTCGAGGAGTCTGCGCCGTCTTCAAAGACCCCAGACGGGCGCAATGGTGCCGAAGGCCACGCAGAGCTCCCAAAGATCCCGGAGTTCGAGGAATTTGATGGCCTCGCGCCGCACAGTGAGTCTTGCGCTCGATCGCCAATACCAAGACGAGGGAGTTCTTTGGAGGAAGGCATTTGTCGCCTCGAATCCCGGAGGTCGTGGCCTCGAGTAGCTTCGGGCGGTCTCGCACGCTCCTCCGCCGGCCAAGCAGATGACAAGGCTCATCTCGAGCCTCGCCCTTAGCGGCGGCGAGCCGGGCGGGGTGCTCCTCCGCGCCTTCTTGAGCATCTCTTTGGCGAAGCTCCGCCACCTTCAGAGGTCCTTCAACTCCTCGTCACGGCCTCCTTCTTCGCTGCTCCGCTCGGCCACGATGCGAGCTCGCTCAAGGGCGGCGAGATCGCCTTCATGGAGGAAACGAGGTCCTCGCCTCCGTGTTCGGGCGGCAAGGTCCCGGCTCTGGCTCAGCTCTTCCTGGACCTTCGCCAGAGCCTCGGTGGAGGATCGCAGGGCCCCCTCCAGCGAGCCCTCTCAAGCGCCCAACTCGTCCAAGGCCAAGGCCTCGCCGAGCTCCTGTTCACTGGACATAGCCGCAGTTGTTCGCTTGGACCCGCCTGGACACCTCCGCGGCTACAAAGGCACCCTGCGAAAAAAACCAAAGCGCAGAATCAGCGTCACTGAGCGAGGCCTCATGAGGGACGCATGGAGGAAGCAATGGGACAGGAACCTTCATGAAGAAGTCGGTGACGCGCCACCCAACAAGAAGGTCGCTGATTCCGCCAAAGAGGCGCCGAGACTCCGCTTCGGAGTAGAAGGCCCTCTGCATCCTCCTCAGCGCCGGGGCCGCCCTAGCCCGGCTATGGAAGTCCAGGGGAGAGAGTCCCGACGTGTCGAGCCCCGAGGTAGGCTCCGTATCACCTCGGACTTCGACGGAGCCCTGAGGCAGGGCCGGGAGGTCCGGACGCGTCGAGGCCGGAGGAAGCGGCGGAGGAGCTGGCTGAGCCTCCGACGCACCTTCGGGAACCGGCGGCTCGGAGGAAGAGACCCCTTCACCTACGGAAGTGTCGGCCCGGGAGGAGCGTCGCCAGCGGCAGGGACTGAAGCCCCGGCGCCGCCCACCTCGGCGAGGACAGGAGGTCCAGCGTCCAACCTCGCAGCAGGAGGTCCGATCGCCGCCACCGCGTCCGCCATTTCCACGTCCCCTCCCCCTGTGTGCGCCGTCAGATCAAGCCCAGAAAGATCGATGCCACCTAAGGAGCTCATGGGAAAGGTTTCGGGAGTCGACCTTCGCACCAATGGGGAGTATCGTGGACGGCGGCGCTGCGGAATGGCACGCGCCCCCCTCGCCGCGAAGCCGCGGCGCCCGAGGGATCTCGCGCCCGCCTCGGGAGGCGGCGGGTTCCGTGGAAGGCCAGCGCCGCCCGGAGCGGGCTACTCGCCTCGCGTCGTCGTCAAGGTCCACGAACTCCACCCCGGGATGTTCAGAAGGAAAGCCCGGGAGCGCGCCCGGACGGGCCGCCCCATGGGAAGGAAGGCCACGCCGAGCAGAGGACATCGCCTTGGGCGGAGACGGAGGAGCCTCGCTCGTCTCCCCTCCTCTTCCTCCTCCTCCTCCTCCCGCCGGTGTCAAAGTTATCATCGCCTCGCCTCGCGCCACCGCCTCGCCCGAGGGGGCACGGCTCGCAGCGGGCGGGCGGAGATCACCCGGCCCGCTTGTCCGGGGAGCCCCAGTGCCCCGAGGCGAGGAGCTGGCGGAGTTCCCATTGAGCGACCCGGGATTGCGCGCCGCCCCGGCCGTCTCCATGGCACCTCGACTCCAGGCGACAGGGCCTAGCAGCCCACGGGCTCGCCTTTCCGCCGCCCCGCGCCCGAGGTTACGAGTCCCTTGGGGCCGGCAGACAATCAGCGTGCCGTCCGCGGGCCACTCCAAGGTGACGGCGGGTCCTCGCCAGGCTCAAGCGCAAAGGCGAATTCTTCTGCCAGTCGCGCGATGGTGCTCTGTAGCGGAGGGCCTTCAAGTACACGAGGAGCGCAACCTCCTCGGCTGTCGCCTCCAGGTTGGGCGACCGGATCGCTCGCACGGGGCCCATGGTGGTGCGGAGAGGAGAGTCCGGGTTGTCGAGCGCTTGGTAATATCAACGCTGCATCCAGCTGGCTTCCCACTTCCCCTTGGCGGCGGCGACGGGTATCTCCTTCACCAGAGGACGCTTCGTCTGGAAGTTCAGCGAGCCGAAGCAGGATCGCTGGCCCCCGTCGCCGGCCTTCTGTTGCTTGGGCTGCCAGAAAGCGTCCTCGATGAGGAAAAACACGCGCCCGGCCAAGACCTGGCGAGGGCGGACGGAAGGCCAATTCAGACCGCCATGTGGACCATGGCGTTAGGGCGTACCGTGAGAGCTCATACAAGAATCGCAGCACTTCCGCCACCGCCGCGCGGGGGAAACGGAGCCCCGCCTCCAAGAAAGCGGCGAACACCACCGCCTCGTCGGCTCGAGGGCGTGGCGTCTCCTCCCGGCCCGGAGCCCGCATGGAAGAACGGCGAACACCGAACTCCGCCGCCAGGGCGACCAAATCGTCTCGCCGAGGACGAGCGCCTAACGCTGGGGGACAAGGCGGCTTCCTCCTCACTCAGACCGGCTTCACTTGCGGCGCGCGGGGGCCATCGCAGAAGAAGAACTGCAAGCCGCACAGCGCGCGCAGCAGAGGAGACGGAGAGAGGAGCCGGGGGCGAGCAAAGAGAAACGGAACCCATCGCTCCTGTGGCCTCGTAGTTATAAGGGGAGGGCGTTCGGCCTTGACCCTTGATGCTTACACCTGGCGCCAATCCCACAAAAGGGGGAAGGCGTGCGCGTTGCGGTCTAAAGGACGGTTTCGTAATGGCGCGAAACCCTAAAAGCCGCAATGAGTAACCGCTGACATGCGAAAGGACGGGGCGACGCGACACGGCGATGGGCCAACGGGCGTGCGCCGCCGTGGCAAGCGCGTCCCGAGGTCTTGGGAAGCGCAACCGTCGGGCGCCCGGTAAGGGAAAAACTCGCTCCACATGCCCAAGGGGGTATTGAGGCTCAGGCCAATCTATGGCATGGCCAAGGGCATGACGAAGCAAGCCCTCAACCATGAGGGGCTCCTGTTGTAGGCCAGAGATAGGTACCCCCTCGGACTTGGGAGCGAAGGAAGGGTCCGTCCCCGGCGTACCTCCGCCCCTTCTTCTTCTTTTTTCAGGACGGCCGGAACACGCGAAGGAAGAGAGCGCGGAGGTCGGGAGCTGCGGAGCGAAGCTCATACAAGGCCCGGCGAAGCTAAGGAAGAGAGCGCGGAGGTCGGGAACTACGGAGCGAAGCTCATACAAGGACCCGCGGCCGAGGGCGGAGGCGGAGGGCACAAGTTGTAAGTAACGAAGATAGAGGCGAGAGAGACGCAAAGTGAGCAATGAAGCGAACGAGGAGCAAGCCCAAACCGAAGCACGCGGGATAGCGCCCGATTTAACTCGGGAAGAGCGACGTGGGCGGAAGGAGGCGGCGCGAACTTCCCCGCCGCATGGGCAGGCGGCGGCAGACGCGCCGACAAGCCCGACGCTTGTCGTGGTACCCGAGTGGATGTCGAGGGCGCGATGCAGTCAGAATCGTTGCCTAGGTGTAATCCTCATATGACCCAGAGTGGAAGCCCCTCTAGGAGGGCAAGGTCAGTAAAGAGTATGGTTAGGATGTTATGAATGACCCTAATACCCCTTGCATGAGGCGGTGGGGGCAAAATGTGTAAAGTAATTAGGGAATGACCAAGGGTCCTTGGTGGGATATGGGAGAAAAGGGACCGCCATTGCCTGGCGCTGTACACTCCCGCCCCTATATAAGGGGAGGGGAACGCAGATAATAGACAGATTTCTTCTGGCCTAAGCGTAGTGTTCCTTCCATTCACGAGCATTACCAGTGAGAGCACGAGAGTCTCATCGAGCTGTCTTGGTCTGTGGGATCGCCCATCGGGGCATACATTTTACGTTCGTGGGGTAACACCCACAACAAATATGACTCATGTTACATGATTACCATGCTTTGAATAAATAGGAACAACAGCTATGTTGCATTATCTAGTAAATAGAAAATAAAAGAGATAAGACAATGAGCTAATAAAATAGCTCTAGTAGCCCAAAAATTATGAGAATATTCCTATAGGATAGCAATGACCTTCTGGACATGACAAAAATGTTAGACATCATAACTTTAGCATTAAAAGTGCAAAAAAAAATAGATAGGTAAAACAAACATAATGGCCATATATATATATATAGGAAGCCAGTTTGGGGCTCCATGGAGCCTAGTCTCCATGATTCAAAAACCTATGATGTGCATTGTGATTCATGATGTTCAACGTGTACATCTTCACATATCCACTAAAAAAAGTATTTCAGATATGAAACTCCAAAAAAATTAAATTCAAACTCAGTTTAAACTAGTTTAAAGTATAGTTAAATGTAGTTCAAACTGAAATTCAATTCAACTTTTTTCGGAGTTTGATGTCTCAAATATTTTCTTTCGTGGGTATATGAATGTATAATAACCAAACAACACGAATCTCAAAGCACATCTAATGGTAATGAATCATGGAGCCTAGGCTCCATGGAGCCTTATGTATTATTCATATATATATATATATATATATATATAGACACACACACACACCCCACCTCACCTTTGCGGTGAGATGACATACCTAATACAAGCTCATTGGAACTTCCTTGATAAGTAGGAAAATAATAATAGAAATCACCAAATAGGACCCATAGTTTAAATCGGTGACACTTGCATTAGAGCATGCATCATATGCACCCATGCTGCCTTTCTTGTTTATTTACTGGGCATTTATTTGCAACCGAATAGATACCGATATTGTTGATCAAGGGTTAGACGACCTGGTCGCTTATCCCGACTTTGATCCCGACACCATCGACCCCATAGCTCTCGACGCAGGCGAGTCAACTACCCTAATGCATATTACTCCCAGTTTTACAAAATTACTTTGCTTTAAATTATCAAATGTGTGAGTGCATAAGTATGTGACTATCAGTGTATTAAATGCAAAACCTAGATAAATACCTATTGCTTTAATCATGTTATAACATGCCTGTCATTTGAATTACTTTTGAATACCCCATGTGATGGTTTTGATTATCATGATCCTTTGGATAACCCTAGGATAATTATATCTATTTAGACAAATAGTCTAGGTAAAACTTTCTTAGATCTGGCTTAGTTTTTAGTATGATTTCTTTTGGGTATAGACATCCAAACGGTGGGCTATCATCCACCGGACACGACATGATTCAACTTATGGTTATGTGAATGTTATTGAGGCTAGCTAGCAATGTCGTGTATGACGATTGTGACCTTGTCATTTCCATCTCCAGAGCTTGTACAAGTGGGTAGGCTTTGGCCGGGTTTGTACAAGGAGGGTAGGAGTGGGATCTGGCAACAGACTAAGAAAGTGTTGGTAGGATTCGTATCCGTCTGCGAATCCTATACAAGTAGGTAGGCTTTGCCGGATCTTGTACAAGGTGGGTAGGAGCGGATTTGTCTCCGATGCATGATGTTGGCAGTAGACCAAGAGCATGTGGGTAGGATTCGTATCCGTCTCCGAAGCTTGTACATATGGGTAGGCTTTGCCGGGTTATGTACAAGGAGGGTAGGAGCGGATTTGTCTCGGGGTCATGTGGATTGGGAACTGGTAATAGACTAAGGGCATAAGGGTAGGGTTCGTATCCGTCTCCGGTGCTTGTACAAATGGGTAGGCTTTGCCCGGTTTCGTACAAGGAGGGTAGGAGCGGGATTTTTTCCGGTGTATGCTCCTTATTTATGATTATTTTGGTAGGGCCGCATATTGGCCCAGATACAAACCCCTTTGAAACAATTATTTCTTATCTCTGAAAATGTTCTTGAAAATAGCTAAGTCATAGGTTTGGACATATATATACTTAATCTTTAAAATTGGCTTCCCGCAAATAAAGCAATCCTCAGCCTTCCCTTTGAGACCTCTATAAAGACATGCGTTAGGCTGGGAGTTGACTTGCGAGTGTGGTTGAATTGAGAACTCACTCTCACATATTTTACTCTTTTAGTGATTGGACTCGATGATTACGATTGCCACGACGACGATGTCCCCAAAGATGGTGGTCAGACTAGCGTTTAGAGGGTTTGCATAGCTGCTAGAGGCTTTTGGTTTTAAATCTTCCGCTAGATTATTGTACTTTGTTGCCAGTTTTTGACTTAATATATTAATCGCCAATGTGCGAGGTTGGACTTGTACTCTGATAATGTAATATTTAGGTAATGAATGCGATGTATGAAATGATCCAGCTATGTAAACGTGTGCTCTAGCTTACTCGTCCAGGGACTAGAGCTGAGTCACAAAGGATGTTCCTGGTATGGTAAAGGGGGGACACCCTCAAACTGGTAGGCGGGCCCAAGGGTTACGCAACGATATGGCACTGATGGACATTTTCATCTAGCATGCCGAATGGTATATTGTGACGGACCAAATTCCGGTAAAAATTTACCAGAAAATGTCTAGAATGCCAACTGTCCAGGATTTCAGTTGCATTCAGAAATAGTACAACTTGCTTAATTAATTACATGTTACAAAATATTTTACAGTGGAAATGGAAATTTAACCTGGTAAGAAAATTACATGCCCATATACCACAGGCAAGCCTGAGCATAAGGTAAACCTTAGAAATCGATCCTACACAGATCTTGTCTTCTTCATAAATGTCCATATCAGAGTATAAAGTGGATCCTTTAAAAAGAAATAAATTGCCCACAAAATGTGGGTAAGTACTAATTGTACTTGCAGGTTTCTTGAAAGAATATTACTATTAATATATGATAACAGGATTCAAGGAATAGTAAGACTTTATGGTGAATATGCAAATTTTAAACTTTTAAAAGTCCTACCATTTTTTTAAAATGATTAATAATAGAACAAATTCTATCATCTTTCTCCATCCTTATTCATTTGTAATCCAGACAACAATTTTCATAAATTCATAGATTTTGGTAAATAAGAGAGGCATCACCCAGTTGACACAACTTCATATACCCGAAGTAGGGTCCATCGATGAATTTGTTATTAGCTCTGCAGAACCTATCCAGCTTTACCCATATAACAGCTCCTTATATGGATGGATGATCAATGTGTCATTATTATTTATTTTAAACCCAAGTTTTTATAGAAGCAAACGATATCTAGATATTCTCACACCACAGAGCAAATATCTAGTGCTCTTGAGTGTCAATCAAACTCTTTGATTCCTCTAACCCAAGACGGCAAAACACTGCTGCTTCTATAGTTTATAGAGTAACGATCTCCAGGGAGTTCACACTCTCTCCACCTGGTGTTATTGAGCTGGTACTTCCTTGTACCGACGGGCCCAAATAACAAAACACTGTTTCCGAATTACTCTATATAAATTCAATCAACCTTCCAGACTACAGCTTTTCCACCACAAATAAGTTATCCAATCTAACTTATTTGTACAGACCAATTCTCCATCTTTTCATGAGAATATCAAATTTTAATATTTTCGCCTATGCTAGGTTTTATGAGAGGTTGATTATTTTTAGGTGGCTTTTTAAGGTATTGGGGCTTGGATAAAAATTGTACTTGGAATACATAAATAAATAGCTAGAAAATATATGCAATAAATAATAAGTAAAAGAAATGTAGGTATATCAAAATGCATCAAGGATAAGAAAACCTGCCTTAATTGAAGATCGGATCACACTTATTGAATTTTCAGGACATTTATGGCTAAAGCTTCCAGACGGCGAAGTTCTTCATCTATATATTGTAAAAAAAGAGAAACTCAAATAAATATCCAAATAAGAAGTGTCTTTAAATAAACGACAAAATTAAAATGAAAAGGGTCTGGGTAAAAAGGTGATGGGTTGTACGATTTTCTAAAGATTTGAAAATATTTTCTAAAAGAAAAAGGGTAGGGTTTTTATGGTTTAAAATCATTTTTTTTATAAGATGAGGTATTTAGGAAAAATTTTAACAGAGTTTCGGAAATTCTTTCGGATAGCAAGAAAATTTGATATTTAATTATGTTAATTTTAAAAATGTGGATCAATTGAGCTCTAGAGATCGGGGTCGACAATATTTCTCATGTTGGAGTTCCAAGATAGAGCCAATTGAGGGTAAAAAGAGGATTTTTCAAAAGTTATTCTTCTTTTTTTTACCACTTAAAAAAATATTTAAGTAGATCAAAGGAAAAAGGGGTTTTTAAATTTAAGTTTAAATTCCTATAGGATTTAGAAATGTAGGAATATTATTTCTAGATGTAAAACATTATTTTCAGTAATTTTTATATTGAAAGTTTTTACTAATTTTACTTCTATATTCTTTAATTAAAATGTTTTAATATCTAAGAAAGAGAGAGTAAAAGAATTTATTTATGGTTATTTATTAGAAAAATGTGATATTTTATATTTTTATGTAATTCTTTATTTTATTTAGGATTTGTATGAATTTTTGTAGATTTTATAAAAGAGATTTGGTATTTTAAATAAATTCAGGTATTATGAATGGAAATAGAAAATAGTTTGAAATCTTACTGGGCTTTAGACAATATTGGGCTTAGCCCAATATGGGAGTGCGCGGGCGGCTGACAAGGGGGACCCAAAGGGCAGTGAGAGGGGTTTTGGTTGGTGTGGCTGACCGGTGGGACTGAAGTGTCAGTGTAAGAGAAAGGGAAATAATGGGGAACGGCGGCGGAGCTCGTTGGTGACGGCGAGGGAGAGCCGACGACGAGGAATCGGGGGAGGTTTTATGAAATTGGGGTTGAGTGGGTTAATTTGGTGGTTGTAGAAGTGCTCAAGGTGGCCGGAGTAAGTGGGCGACGGAGTTGGGGCGGCGGCGGAATGGGATGACGGCGATGGGGGTTCTCCGGTGAGCAATAATGCTAGAGGATGATTGGGTTGGCTTCACGGTGGGATTTGGGATATTTTATTTATAGGTGTCGGGGCCGGAGAGGGACCGAAGTGAGGAGGAGGGAAGTCGCTGGAGTTGGGGAAGAAAGGCTCGACGGCGGCAATATTGGGCAGTAGAAGGGAGTAGGGAGGTAGAGAAAGGGGGCTTGAGGTGTGGCGAAGCCGAGGATGGGTTTTTATAAGCGGACAGTGGAGTGTCGAGCACGGAATGTGAGTTTCGTGGCGGCGGCAACGATGCCATGCGGCGGCGTTGGATTGGGCAGCCGTGGGGAATGGATAGGGGTGATGATGTGGCCGAGGGAGTTGGCGGCTGCGGCGGCTTGTACGTAGCGAGGAAACCGGGGCGGAAAGGGTTATGAATGGCGGCGGCGGCGTGGTTCCTGCGGGCGCCGGCGGGTTGCAGGTGGCGGTGCAATGAAGGGAGGAAGACGACGATCTGTGGGCCGTCCAATCTATGGGGCGATCCAATGGGCGCCGTTGGATTCGAGTAAATAGATGGGCGCCGTTAGATTTGGGCCAATCAACGGGCGCCGTTGGATTTAAGAATAGGGACTGACGGGTGGGACCTATAGGTCAGTGAGAGGGGCCGCGGGTGGGACCTATGATGGAAAGCGTATTCCAGTGATTCCCTAAAAGGGAAAGTTCTAGATTTTAAAAGAAAAGAATTTCTCAGAAATTATTTAGGGCTTTTGAAAATTCATATAGAGCTATAGGGAGCTCAGAAAAATATCAAATAAATTTAAAAAATCCAGAAAAATGAGTAGAATTCAAATATGAAATAATATTTATTATTTTATGGGATTTTTATTTTTAGAAAAAGAGAGATAGGGTATTTTCTTTAGAGAATAAATAGGAATTTAGTTTAGAAAATTCTTTAAAATTTAGAGATGATTACATAAATGTTATTATAACTTTTCGCGAAAAATTTTATACTAGTTTTGAGAAATTTGGGTATGTTACATATATGATCTTTTTGTTCAAATTGTTAGTTGCTTACAATTTCAAAATATCTGTGGTCATTAACACATATCATGTATCATTGCATTACAAGAAGCTGAGCGGGGGGTTGTGCCTAGCTATATTGAGACATACATCCAGGGCCACTTCGGAGTTGATCCTACATAGCCTGAGAAACTGTGCAGCGAGATGGCGACGCAGAACATGGTAAATAATATCCTAAGCCCCTAAATAAATGAATTTCATAACACTAAATTAATTAAACTGCAGGCTTGGTACAGAGAGGCAATGGTCAAAAGGCATGGCGAGGACTATGATTGGAGGAAAGAAGAAGTCGACATTATAGCTTTGTACTTGAGCGGTGGTGGTAGAAGACATCGGAGGTTTCCCATGTTCAACGAGGTCATCGATTCAAGCGAAGCGTTAGTTGAGGTGAGGTCATCCCAGTCCTCGCAAGGCAATTATCGTAGCTCTCGCGAGGCGAGACTGGAGGAGCGGTTGAGCCAGCAGCAGGAGGCGATGAGAAGACAGGAAGAGTAGGTATGGCAATCCCAAGAGTACATGATGTCTTATCAGGCACAACAGCAGCAACACCTTGAAGTAAGTTGAACTAACTTCATTGAAATTCCATGAAAAAGACTCCTGCGATGAAAATTTAATAAACTAGCTAATTTTAGCCCTAAGGCCTTTAATTGCAAATTTAGGCCTTCAAGTCATAGAATTGTTAATTTACCATTTGTATCTTGATAATTCATCCGAAAATAGCCTAAATGCCTTATTTGTTGCTTATTTGCAATGAAAAGTCAATAACTAGCGATATCTTGCATTTTTACTCTTTCCATGTTTTATGTAGTACTTAAGGCCTTGAATTGCTAATTTACCAATTATACCTCGACAATTGGTGCAAATTACCGAAAATGGCTCAAATGTGTCACTTATTGCTTGTGTCACTTATTGTTATTAGGCAGTGTTATCTGCTCACTTGGGAATGCCTTCCACCATACCTACATTTCAGCCTCCGCCTCCGCCGCCTCCTTTTTTCTTCCCACCACCATACTAGGTACCTTACATTCACTTATTACTTTTTTCATATCTCGGTTCAATAAAAAATCTAACTCTAACAATTTGTTTTATTTAGGGTTTCATGACACCTTCTCTACCTCCTCTAGCCGGTCCTCACTGAAGAGCGGACGTCTCAAGTTCTTCGGGGTCGCCGTCGATTGACCAGTACCTCAACTCTGGAGGCGACGCAGGTAGTGCTCACGAGTTTCATGGTTCAGGGAATTAGAGTAGTAGTACTGTATGCATGTATTGTTGCAACAATGAACTATTTTAAACCATGTTTTTGTGTGCTTGGCGAGACAAACTGTGATGTGCTATGCATATGTGCGCTTTATGTAAACTATGATGCTTTTGTATGGATGAATACAATTGGTGACACATGCAATTGGCCCACTTTTATGTGATATCGTGTTTTATGTGTGTATATTATGTTGTGATAAGATTTATATGGAGTGAAATGTATCTATGATTTTTTTCGAATTTTGTGAACATTGTAGTGAATTATCTGTGATTTTTTGGGATTTTTCTGATTTTTTGGATTTTCTGAAAATTAAATATTTTCATCGGTTAGGGCCGACAAATTACTGGGACCAGTTGGGCCGGTCCAGCACAGGTCCAAATAATTTTGTCGGCCACGTCCACGTGGCCGACGAAATTAAGACATGTGGACACTGCCGAGAGGGATGCCACATGGCATGTACTTTCATCAGCATGTGGCCAACGAATTTGAGTACCACGCAGCCCCCGACGAAATGTAACTTAATTTTGTCTGTTTATTTTCGACGGCATAATTTCGTTGGCAAACCGATGAAAATAACCAATTTTGTCGTTATTTTGGCTATTTTCGTTGGTATCTGGCTACGATATTAGTTCCATTTCATGTAGTGTTGAGATATTTTTGAGAAAGGAGATAGTTGTTGGAATATATGGGCTTTGCCCCTTGTATTTGAGAATTATTCCTGAAAATTTTAAAGGCCTAGATATGAGAGGGAGTGTGGAGACTCTTTACTACCATATTGCTATTTAAGGTGGGGAGACACCAACTTAAACAGTGGAATGTGTTCCACCCCACTAACTCATGTGGGAGAGAGAAAGAGAAGAACACATGTCCGCTTGCTCACCTTGCGGGGCCGAGGCGAGGGTGGGGCCGCTTGGGTGCATGACACCTGTGTGAATGGTCCGCCTAAATTAGGTCCAGTTACACGGGCGCATGACACCTGTATGAATAGTTTACTGAAATCGTCCGTCCATCAGATGGACGTTAAGATAGCTTTCCTTAGTGGAGAGTTGGACGAGAAAATTTACATAAAACAACCTAATGAATTTGTAATAGAAGTTCATGACACCTGCGTGAATGGTCCACCGAAATCATCCATCCATAGAAGGTCATGACACTTGCGTGAATGGTCCGCTGAAATCGTCCGTCCATAGAAGGTCATGACACCTGCATGAATGGTTCACCGAAATCGTTCGTCCATCAGATGGACGTTAAGATAGTTTTACATAGAGAGTTGGACCAGGAAATCTACATGAAACAACCTGATGGTTGTAGTAGAAGGTCAAGAAGGCAAGGTATGTAATTAAGTTGTTAAAATCTTTGTATGGTCTTAAGCAAGCTCCTAAGCAATGGCTTGAGAAGTTTGATGGAACCTTAACTTTTGCAAGCTTTGTCGTAAATGAGGTTGATAAATGTGTATATTATCGCTATGGTGGGGTTAGAGAATAATTTTGTGCCTTTATGCTGATGACATATTAATTTTTAGGACAAGTCTTGATGTGATTAATGAGGTCAAGTTTTTCTTGTCTCAAAACTTTGATATGAAAGATTTATGAGAGGCCACTGTAATCTTCAACATCAAGTTATCAAAGGTGAGGATGTGATTACACTTTTACAATCTCATTATATGGAAAAGGTCTTGAACCTTTTTAGCTATATGCATTGCAAAGCCTCCGAAACACTTTATGATCCTAGCATGGTTCTTCGAAAGAACAAAAGAGTCGCTAGAGATCAATTGAGATACTATCAAATTATTGGATCTCTCATATACTTAGCTAGCACTAGAAGGCCAGACATCTCATTTGCTGTAAACAAATTGAGCCAATTTACTTGTAACCCGGATGATCATGGGCGTGCACTCGAGCGAGTCATGCGCTATCTGCTTGGTACTATGAATTATGGATTGCACTATACTGCGTATCCACCAGTACTAGAGGGTTATAGTGATTAAAATTGGATATTAGATGCTGATGAGATTAAGGCGACAAGTGGATTTGCATTCACTCTTGGTGGAGATGCTGTTTCATGGAGGTTTTGCAAACATGCCATTTTGACGAGGTCAACCACGGAAGCAGAACTCATTGCATTATATACAGTCACTATTGAGACAGAATGATTGTGAAAGCTCTTGATGGATCTTTCGATGGTTCAAAAGCCGATTTCGGCTATCCTTATGAACTGTGACAATCAAACGGTTATCACCAAAGTAAACAGTTCTAAGGATAACATGAAGTTCTCAAGACATTTCAAAAGACATTCGAAGTTTATCAGGAAATTGAGAAACTCCAGAGTAATGGCATTGGATTATCTCGAAACAGCTAAGAACCTGATAGACCCCTTTATAAAGGGATTATCACGGAATATGATAGACAATGCATTGAAAGAGTTGGGCATGAGACCCAAATGAGTTATACCATAGTGGTAACCCAAGCTATGTGATCGAAGATCTTGTGAATTAGGGTCTGGGAAGAATAAGCTATTGGTTAATTGAAGGAGAGTATTTTTCAACCCATTCTAGTGAAGATGCAATACTCTCGAATATGTAAGGCAAGTTGGTCATTACCTTAATGTGTTCTATTGGCTTTAATTAGTGAAGATGTTGTCCTGTAGAGCATTTTTGACAGAACACACCTATGTGAGCCTGACTATTGGTCACAGTGTATGAGACTTAGATGATCTCTAGTAGGCTCATGAAGAGACCAAGGAGTACGACTTATATGCTCCACCCGAGGGATAGCCTATTAGCAGCCAAGTATCAATAATGACTTTAAGTGAAACTTATTTGCACAAAACATGCAATTGAAGGTTTAGTCTCTTGTTCAAGTTGTGAATAAATGTAGCTTGGAGCTCTAGATGGATGTCCAACCTTAACGGGTCTCCATCAAAACAATGGTATATCAAACAGTCTTTAGAATAGGCAAATCTTAGTAAGACTTTGGCCCATGTATTTGAGAATTATTCCAGAAAATCTCAAAGACCCACATATGGAAAGGGGGTGTGGGAACTCTTTAGTACCATATTACTAGTTGAGGTGGGGAGACACCAATTTAAATAGTGCAGTGTGCTCCACCCCACTAGCTTAGAAGAACACGCACGCACTCCCTTGCCTCGCCTCGCTGGGCTCGGGTCGGGACGAGGGCAAGACGACGCGGGCGCATGACACCGGCGTGAATGGTCCACCGAAATCAGGTCTAGTTGCTTGTGCACACATGACCTCCTTTTGCAGTTTTATTTCTTTTTGCTCACTGGAAAATTCGAAATTGGTTATGAGATATGGAGATCGTGGCGGTCCGATCATGGCACGTCTCGTGACACGTTCGACCGTCGATCTATCCTATGTAAACTGTACGACCACCGCTCGAGAGCAATACATAACTAAAAGTTAGGGTTTTGCCTCTTCCAATCTGTTGCACCGCCATAGATCGACTACCCCGTCCCATTGCATCGGCGTACACCGGTCATCGGGAGAGCAGGTCTCTGAAACCCGCCGTCCTTACGATCCTGCATCGGAAGAGGACGAATAAGGTTTTTGAGAAGGGTTCGGTGCGACTGCTCGCCATTTGCTTCCTTGTCACCGCAACCTGCTTTCTCTATGTCGTTGCTGCAATCTGCTTCGGCTACTGTATCGTCGCAATGGGGTCGACTACATCTGCTCCTGGTTTTGGTTCTTTTGAAGAAGATCGGTATGTTCTAATATCTTTTGTTCTTGGTTTCCTGCTGCTTTTGTTTACTAGTATATTTGAGTACTCGTGCTGCATGATGTTGCTAGTTAATCTGTTGGTGCTCATGAATTATCTTTTGATTAAATTAACCTCAAAGTGCTGATTTATTGAACAATAGTAACCTTAAACACCTTTTCACTCTGGCAAGAGAATGCGCTATGCAAGGAAGAGATAAAGCAACACACAACACAATCACGTACTATCTCCTTAGAAGATAAGATCAAGAAGAAAGGAGAAGTGAAGGTCAAGAAGATTGGTGGCTCTTTCCCAATCTTTTTCAAGCGTGTGATCAAATATTCAAATGTGTTCGCATTGGCTTCAAAATTAGTGAGTTTGTTATACACATGAAAATCTCGATTTGGTCAATTGGTTTGAATTGTTGGATTAGAGAGCCAGATTTTGGGAAAGGTTTAGTCAGTACGGTTTGTAGTAAACTCATGATCAGAGGTGCGTAAAATTTGTAGTTAACAAATTCGAGGGGCTCAACGTTGTTGGACTGGGATGAAATTTTTATGGCTTATTAAGGACCTATTGGACTACACGCTTGCGAAGCTTCACATGATATGGGATTGTGTGGTTTGCGCGCATATGTTCTTTGCAACTTTAATTTAGATTACAATCTACATCTGAATATTTTTTTTACAAACCAAACGCGTGATCGCTTTGTAGCCATTTAAAAAAATTTTAGTGTTTCTTCTCGAAACTTTAAAAACCATTTTTTAATAATTTATTGTCTCTCGAAGCCCCTTTTCGAGAGCCCACACCTTTTTCAAATTATAATCCAAAGCAGCTTCCAGCTGAAAAGAACACGTTAGGATGAAGGCCGTGGTGGAGAAAAACACATCAATTTGTTTTAGTTAATTTTGGCTGCCTCCTATCATTTCTTGTCGTATGTGATTTTGTTGTTGATAATTATGCCACGTTTGCAACATAATGATGGTGCTTCTACCATTGTAATATCTAGAGACGCTCTAGATAAGACTACATTTGTGGTGTATAGTTTGGAGCGAACCGGTTGGTCCTGTGTGGATTTTTCACTCTTATCTTGAGGAAGTTTTTTCCGGCCAGTAAATCATTGCTAATGTTACATGTTAATTTGTTTACTCCGCTGTTTACTCGCTAGTTGAAACTATCTTCAAAGTCCAATACAAGTTGAGAGAGTTAAATTATGCATTGTTGCATTTGTTATCCAGGCCCCAACACATCCATACCCTCCATCTCCATGTTATTAAGGCCAATGTGCTAGACGGAATCTAGAGGACATGCACCACACACTACTAGAAAACTGGCCTTTGATACCGGCCTATCAGTACCGGTTGGATTGGAACCGATACTGATAGTGGCATCAATACCGGTTCATTGGCTACAGGGCCGTAGTGGGCTTTCAGTACCGGTTGGAGCCACGAACAGGTACTGATGCCCTCGCACTAGTACCGGTTTATGATACGAACTAATATCGAAGACACGGGATAAATTAGTACCGGTTCATATCACGAACCGTTACTAATAAGAGAGCATCGTTACCGGTTCGTGTTCTGATACCTTATTTCAGGAAAGTTCAAAAAGAATGCACATTCTATCTATATCAGTATGCGATGGTGGGTGGGTTGGTTAGAATGGTGAGGCTGGAGTCACGAGGTTGTGAGTTCGAGTACCGTTTCTCCCATACATCCTCGATATTTTTAAACATTTTTCAGTACTACCAGAAACCGGAATTGATGCTCAAAGAGCATCAGTCTCGGATGGTCTATACCAATTCAAAAACAGGTACTAAAGCTCAATTCTCTAGCAATGACACTCTGATCGATGAAGCCCGTGGGCGTGTTGTTGATTCCACCATACGCCAAAGGCCAAGAAATGTGCCATAGGATCGACCGAGCTGGCGCGCTTCCCGTACGTCACCGGACTACCGGAGAAGGTGGTGGAGCCAAGGTGGTGAGAGCGGGCGCCAGGATGGAGCCGGTGAGACAACACGACACTACCAGGGAACCGGCTACTACAACCGGTTCGAAACAGGTTTTAGAACCGGTTTTGGAACCGGTTGTAGGCAACCGCGAGTGATACCCTCCGGGTAACACTCGCGGTTTCTAACCGGTTGTGGTACGACACCAAGCGGTTGAACGCCTCCTGGCAGTGGTGGAGGCGCCACATGGGTGCTCTACAAGCGGTTCAGACATTTAACCGCCAGGAGACCCTCTCTGCCCGGGGAGGCGCCACGTGTGCCATCTCCTGGCGGTTGGACTTACGAACCGCCAGGAGAGCCTCGAGGCGCATCCCGCCGTGTGCCCTCTCCACAAGCGGTTGGACATACGAACCGCCAGGAGAGCCTCAGAGGCGACAAGGGAGAGTGCCACGTGTGGCCTCTCCTGGCGGTTGGAGTTACCAACCGCTTGTGGAGAGGCCGAGCGTAAATTATATTCAATATAGAATATGTTACGAGGGGGTTTTCAATATGAAGTTTGACAATAAAATTAAATACAACTACAATATTTTTCACAATTAAAAATATAATATGATGTGTACTCGATCATTCACACAACCACAATTAAGTTCATTTACACAATAATACTGAATGAATTAAAAATATGTACATACATGAAATAAGGAGCACATGCACTCGATCAAAGCAATGTTTATACATTTCAAGAGTACAAGGGTGAATCTTGAGGTCATTTGTTGCTGCATCGCTATGTGTGGCCTTCGATGATTCCGATATTTCACTGTCCTTAGAGAAGGACAATCTCTCCATCCTTTGTGTGGAACTCGCCTTTGGTTGATATAATCTCGCCGACAATGAAGCCGATAAGTTGTTCTTGAATTCTTCGCAACCGGTGAGGTGGGATCACACCTTGCACATCGAGGTAAGGCTGCCAAAATAGGAAATAAATAAATCTATGAACACGTAAATTGTAAGTACTAAGAAATTGAGATGCATCATTAATTTCGATGCATCATTACTTTGGTATTTTTGACATACACGCACCTAAATCGTCTATTTTGGGCACATCAACGTGGCAAAGATTTTGCATGTAGTGGCACACATAATAGCCACATAAGTTGTTTCGGCCGTTTGTTGTATAACCTATGATGAAATTTAAAAAGAATACAACTATTGAGATGAAAAACTATCAATAAAGAATATGAATTAATTAGTATGCTTTATTACGCACTCGAGTGCTTAATTGAACTGTGAATTAGTTCTTGAAAGCTCCTTTATGCTTCTTTCGAACTTTGCGAATGCCCTGTGATGCGTTAATACATGAATAGTAATTATTAGAGTTTGAATTAATTAAATAGCTAGGCATTTCAATAGAATAAGGAAACCATCTTATAAAATAATATATACCATACCGATTTAGCGTCAATGATATATTGATATTTTTCTGTGGTTTCCTTTTGAGTCTTGAACAATGATCTTGCTATTATCAAGCATGATAACAAGAAGGACCCAGTGAAACCTATTAATATATTCAACATATATATGTAATTAGTCATATTATGTATGCTTTAAAAAGCTAGGAATGAGAGGTTGTGAGGAGCGGATATATACGTACTTTCGAAGTTGAAGGGCAAAAGTATGTATGGTTTGTAGTCTTTGTGCTAAGAGTGCATCCGAATGTACTCGTCAACAACCTTTGGGTGTATCCGATGTGACCTCGTTGACAATCTCGGATCTATGAAGCCGATGTTGAAGTCACCCGTCTTCTCAATCGTTGTATCTCCATTCTACATAGAAATGGAAAAACTATTAGAGTTGCAACTTTACGTGCGAGGAAGCACATGGTAAACTTATTAGCGACACTTACAGACACCAGCAGCTCATGAGAGACACGTTGACAGCGTCCTGATGGTAAAACTGGTAGAAGTCTTCGAATTCTAGCCATATTTGGTTGTCCCCGCGATAGAAATGTTCGTTTGTGATACGGAGGGGGAACATATTTCTTTCTTGAGCGGACTCTACCATGTACCATTCATGAAATTGCCGCATCTTGGTTGGTAAATCCTTTATGGTTTTAGGGTTAACCAACTCCCGGCCCAACTTATATTGCCATCTCACTTCTGCCATTGGGATATCATCTGTTAATCCAAGAGCTTCAGCTGCAGAACCGAGGTTTGCCTCTTTCATGAATTGTTCAAGCTGTTCTTGCTCTTTCTTCTTCTTTGTTGCCTCTGCCTTAGCCCGTTTAGACTTCTGTGTAGCCTTTACTATTGTCCGGTCGTGGTCTGACGTCGTAGGCAGTGGCGCTGCATGGGATGTCGAAGTGTTTTGAAGCTTTTCGGTCAATTGCTTGCTTCGGCGCTGGCACCTTAGGTGCGAAGTGTGCAACAACCTGCTGCAACAACTTTGCTTGTCTCCTCGTCCGTCATATCATATGCCCTTTTGAAGGTTTCTTTGACCTTGTTGATCGGGTGGGTGGCCCTTACGGGAGGAGGATGGCTCCTTCTTATTTAAAGCTTCTTCGCGGAGGAGATGGTGGGCGTGCTTTTCCTTGGGGGTTCGTTTTTGTTGGAGGTCTTTGGTGGAGTTGGGCCTGCGTGGAGCGGTGGTGGAGCAGAGTACTCTGTATTGGCGGCGAGGCATTGCGTGGAGGTGACATTGGAGGAGGCATGGTTTGTCGTTGTGGAGGAGGCGAGCTTCCTCCGGTGGCTCAATTGCTCGATGTCTCGCGGTGGAGATGACACCTCCACGCCATCTGCAAACATGATGTACCGTTTTCGCAGAGGATGATACCGTGGAGGGCTGTCCAAACTTGGCCACCTCATCGCCTCCGGCAATATCGAGCATAAGATCTTCAAATCCGCTTAACACCTCCTCCACGGCGACTTTCGAGTAACCGGGGTATCTCGTTGCAATGAAATGTCGGCGGCTCTCTTGGGAACGCCATGCCGTAAGCCACCTTTATGGAGAGGTTTCGCGCTGGACATGTAGCTCACATGGCGGCGAACCTTGATGTCGCCCATGGAAAATGGCGAGGTCATCCCCATCAGTGCCGCAGTGGGCGCGACAACCGCCTCCGCCTTGTGAGGCTCTGTGGTGATCATGGCATCTGGCGATTGCTCGGACTGTTCCTGAAGCTTCTTGAGGGCTATCTGCACTTGTTGAGCAACTATGTCGCCGATGCTAGCTTTGGGTAGCTCTTAGCTCCCTTTCAATTGGCTGTATTTGTATAGCTCTCTGGTTTTGCTTCTTGCTCGGCTCAGACGTTTGGGAATCCTTCCGAATCCGTGCTTCCATGGCGTCGACGAACCAATACCTCTTGTCCGTCCCGGTGCTCCGGGTTTTGGAGGGCATGTGTCACTCGTCATTCTCCTATCTCGTCACTAAGGAACCTCGACCGAGGCTGTTGAGCGGCTTGTACAATCCTTTGCCCAACATCCTGCACTCCCGGTGCCATCACCAAGCTGCCATCATCTGCAAGGGCCCCCCCGTGAGCCATGAACCAATTTCGCAGGCGAAATTCCCAGTCAGCAGTAGCAGGTGGTGCATCCTTGGCCAATAATTCTTCCTCCGCTTCTCCCATTTCGGTATAGCCTTGATGTAACCACGGTGCGAGATGGTGGTGGTACTTCTTCTTCGTGCATTTATCTTGTTCTTTTGGCTCATGGCTTGGCCTTGAGCTGACAGCTTGTATTCCTCAAACGCTTCCCAGTGATCGGCCAGCTTAGGAAATAGATTGAAGTCAGGCCTTTCACCTTTCTGCACATACTTGGCATTTAGAGAAGTCTTCCAAGACTGAAATCTGATTGCCATCTTTTTCAAAGTGTATTTCTTTACTTTGTCTTGAACCCTTCAGAATTTGAAATTGTCCTTAATATCATCCTGATAGCTCCTTGGTAGCTTGAGGACTTCACCCATTCTGGATGCTAATTGGGGCGTGGTCCTTACATGGAAACCCTGGCGTTGTTGAATGGCCCAATTCTTGAAAGAGGGCAATCGGCATCCGTCGGAATTAACATCGGTAAATACATGCTTTTGGCGGCTTCTTGTTAGGTCCTCGCTTCGATTGGTTGCTCGATGTACCTGCTTAAATTACGAAAAATATGAGTGTGTTTAGATTGCTCGAAAGCGGCGTGTACTAGGGCATTATTGTGGCATTACCTCGGCGGCCCGGTGTCCACGGCATCACCGGAACACAAGGTAGTAGCATTACCGTCGCCTTGGTTCACAGACCTCATCGCCAGCGGCGTTAGCGTCACCTTCATCGTATTCTCGATGCTACCCTCTGCGATTGAGTCGAGGATGAACCGATTCTCATCGAAAATATCGTTGGCATTGCTGGTTGCTCCATCTATATATCATAATTGCGAAACAATGTTAAGAACTGATCGCAACTTGTGCACATGATAAAAGAAAGCATAGACAGATGAACTGATCGCAACTTGCGGAGATGAACTGATCGCAACTTTGCGATCGGGCCACTAATCTCTCATCAAGCCATGCCGTATTCGTGTGAAATTTGATGGTTTTTTCGTTGTGAGATACTACTGCGGTTCTTAAAACTTACGTGATGTCTATTGACACGGTTTTTGAAATACAACTTTGATCACTAATTATATTTGTACTTTTTGGATAAGCGGCATAAAATATGATATTATAGAAGTGCTTCTCGAAGCGAATCTATATGTATGGTCCAAAGTGCTCCCTATCTCTCTCTAGCTCCTCTCTATCTCTCCTCTCTCTCTAGGTCTCTCCCTATCTCTCTCTAGCTCCCTCCCTATCTCTCCCTAGCTCTCTAGCTCTCTCCCTATCTCTCTCTAGTTCTCTCTCTCTAGCTCCCTCTCTATCTCTCCCTCTCTCTCTAGGTCTCTCCCTATCTCTCTCTAGCTCCCTCCCTATCTCTCTCTAGCTCTCTCTCTCTAGCTCCCTCCCCATCTCTCCCTAGCTCCCTCCCTATCTCTCCCTAGCTCTCTCTCTCTCTAGCTCCCTCCCTATCTCTCTCTAGCTCTCTCTCTCTAGCTCCCTCCCTATCTCTCCCTAGCTCTCTCTCTCTCTAGCTCCCTCCCTATCTCTCCCTAGCTCTCTCTCTCTAGCTCCCTCCCTATCTCTCTAGCTCTCTCTCTCTAGCTCCCTCCCTATCTCTCCCTAGCTCTCTCTCTAGCTCCCTCCCTATCTCTCTCTAGCTCTCTCTCTCTAGCTCCCTCCCTATCTCTAGCTCTCTCTCTCTAGCTCCCTCCCTATCTCTCCCTAGCTCTCTCTCTCTAGCTCCCTCCCTATCTCTCCCTAGCTCTCTCTCTCTAGCTCCCTCCCTATCTCTCCCTATCTCTCTCAGTTTCCCGTTGGGACGATTCATCGAACACCCTGTGTGCACACATGAAAGCAGGCAGAGTGCGTCGTGGGCGTGGGCAACCTAGGTCCTCCGGGGATTGGGGCGCGGGCCTTGTCGAGAGGTCGACGGCCTGATGGAGGTCCGACGGTGAGGCGGCGACCCGGCAGCGACGGTGGTGGCGAGGCGCGTCGGAGAGGCAAGACGGCGGTGAAGAGCCATGAAGCGCGACGTGGGATCTCGGCGGAGAGATCGGCGGCGAGGGCGCCAGACGGTGGAGGAGGCGCGAGCGGCGCGGGGCTCGGCGGAGATCTGGCGGAGCGACAGAGCGTCTGTGTGCAGGATGGCTCGGGACTTAGAAAAATTTTGGGGAGATGTAAGCGAGGAAGACAAGCTGAAATATATAGGATAGACCCTCTAGAAGCGGTTCGTAAAACGAACCCCTTGTAAAGGGCCCTCTACAAACGGTTTGTAGTCAGAACCCTTTGTAGAGGTCACTTCTACAAGGGGTTAAATATCTGGAACCGCTTATAAAGGGGCTATCCGGATTGTCCAGCGTGCCTGTTTGGTGGCCTTCTACAAGGGGTTCGTATTACGAACCGCTTGTAGAGGGGTGGAGAATGTCTTGCGCGCTCCTGTTTGGTCGCCTTCTACAAGGGGTTCTCCTGTTTGTCGCTTCTACAAGGGGTTCAGTATTACGAACCGCTTGTAGAGATTCCTTCTACAAGGGTTCGTAATACAAACCGCTTGTAGAGGTTACTACTCTGCAAGGGGTTTGTATTACTTAAACGCTTCTAGAGGGCTTTTCTCCTTTTTATTTAACTGACTATTGAGATGTTTAAAATTTGAGATTACATTTCATATTTGATATAATGTTTAAATTTTCAAGATACTTGTGTTTCATATTTTTTACAAATGTTTAAAATTTGATAATTGTGTTTCATATTTTTAAAAATGTTTAAAATTTCAATAATTGAGTTTCATATTTTTAAAAATGTTTAAAATTTCATAATTGTGTTTCATATTTTTGTAAAAATGTTTAAAATTTCGATAATTGTGTTTCATATTTTTTAAAAATGTTTAAAATTTCAATAATTGTGTTTCATATTTTTTAAAATGTTTAAAATTTGATAATTGTGTTTCATATTTTTTAAAATGTTTAAAATTTCGATGCTTGTGTTTCATATTTCATTATAATGTATAAAATTTCGGGCTTAATTTCTATATATATGCTTCAAATATACAAGTTTCATACAGAGCACATCTTAACTAGTAACATACTTTGTCTTTACAAGTGTGCCTTCGTTATGATCATGGCGTATATCTGAACATCGACATCTGTGTCATTCAGGACACTTATGTCGACATCCACCGCAAAAGGAGGAGCTCGTCGGCCGACTATACTCTTCCTCGTCTGTGGCGTCCTCAACTCCGACAATCCTTCGTTTGCCTTAAAGTACCACGTGTCGCTTTGGCTTATCATACGCTTCTTAGGTTTGGTTGACATGTCCATTACGTGAAGACTTGTTCGACATCATTGGCGAAACGAATGGTTCGCGCCTATAGCCTACTTGTGTGAGGTCTACGGTTGTCATGCCATATTTGTCGATCTTCACGCCGCTTGAACTCAGTTTAACCCATTGGCACTTGAATAGAGGACCTTCAAAGGTCCATAGTCAAGCTCCCATATCTCTTCTATGAAACCATAATATGTGTCCACCTTGCGGTGTTGTCCATGGCGTCTATCACTGACGCCGCCATTATTCGTTCGTGCTCATCTTATCACGAGATTTCGTGTAAAATGTGTAACCATTTATCTCGCACCCTTGAATGTCACGATTTCACTAGATGGTCCCCGAGCCAGCGTTGTAACTGTTCATTGTCGAGACCCTTTCGAAAGGATGTAGTTTTGTAACCAAGTGCGAATGAATCCATGTGCCTCGGTGTTATCAATCCTCGAGACCTTCACAGGAATTCGCGGCATAGAATACTCTTGTCTTTGAAGGACATAAGGGGCCACTCTGATGGATTGTTTGAGCAGTGAAATGTGCTTGTTTAAAAGTAAGAAGATCTTTGTATGCAAGTGCTTTCCGACCTAGTGTCCATTTCCCGGAGCCTCCCTCATGGCGTGATATAGGGACACCAATCGGATTTAGATCATTAATGTAATCCACAGAACTCAATCACCTCCTCTGTGCCATACCCTCGGCTATGCATCCTTAGGACGAGATCGGTTACGGACATACCTCTTTAGGACACTCATGTACCTCTCGAAGGAAACATGTTGTGTAGAAACACGGGTCGAGAATACCTATCTCCTTGACAATGTGAGCAGTGAGATGAACCATAATATCAAAGAATGCAGGAGGAAAGATCATCTCAAGGCTAACCACACTTTGTACCACGTCATCCTGTAGCTTACTTAGTTTATCGGATCAATAACCTTTTGCGAAACCGCATTGAAAAAGGAACACACTTTGTGATTGTCCTCGGACCCACTCGGGCAAAATACCTCTCACGACCCTTTGGGAACAAGCGTGTCATCAACACAAGGCAGGTCATGGGATTTCGGTGGGCGATTTTATTCTCTTTCATGTTTATGAGTCTCTTTACATTCGAGGAGTATCCGGAAGGACCTTCACCTTGTTCAAGCACTCTATCATGCTTTTTTCTCTTCTTTGCTTAGAGTGTAGCTCGCGGGATGTAGATAATGTTGTCCTTTGCTGTCTTTTACGGATGTAGATCGTTCCTCGGTTCCAAATGTTTTAGATCCCTCCGACCTTGCGGTGTATCTTTCGATTTGCCGTACATATCTAAGTATCCTAACAGGTTCACGCAAACATTCTTCATGATGTGCATGAAGTCAAGTGAGTGACGGACCTCCAAAACTTCCCAATAAGGCAAGTCCCAAAATATTGACTTCTTCTTCCACATGGGTGCTTGACCTTCCTCATTCGGTATAGATTTTCTCCCGGGACCCTTTCCAAAAACTACTTTCAGATCCTTGACCATAGCAAACACACGCGCCCACTTCGATGCTCGGGCTTAGCACGAAGGTCCGGTTTCCGTTGAAATTCCTGCCTCTCTTCCATAGCGGATGCCTTGTAAGAAGAAACCTACGGTGGCCCATGTACACAACCTTCCGAGAGTTTTTGAGGTACATCTGTCCGTTTCATCTAAGCCTTTGCACGCAGCTCTATATCCTTTATAGTTAGGCCGACAGGTTACCAAGCGCGAGCCGGTCATTGATGGTAACAAACAACAATGCACGAGGGTGAAATATTGTCTTTTGTGCTCATCCCATACCCGTACACCATCTTCCCACAATGTTACGAGATCTTCAACCAATGGTTTCAGATAGACATCGATGTCGTCCCGGGTTGCTTGGGCCCTTGGATCAACAACGGCATCAATATGTACTTCCGCTTCATGCACAACCAAGGAGGAATGTTATAGATACATAGTGTAACAGGCCAAGTGCTATAGCTCTTGCTCAACTCGCCGAGCAGATTCATACCATCCGTACTCAACCCAAACCTTATGTTTCTCGCCTCATCTCGCAAAGTGCGGGTATGTTCGATCGACTTTCCTCCTTTGGGAGCCATCACGGATGTCTAAGCATCCGTCGTCCTTACGCTCTTCTTTGTGCCAACGCATCATCTGGGCATGCGCTTTGTTAGCAAGCAGGCGCTTCAATCGGGGATGACAGGAAATACCACACCACCTTAGCGGAGGTCTCTTCTTCATATGCTCCCCATCTATTTCACAGGTCGTCACGCTTCATCTTGTAACGCGATTCTTTGCACACTGGACAAACATCAAAATCCTCGTACTCATTGCGTCTGAGATACAATCGTTAGGACATGCGTGTATCTTCAGTACTTCTAATCCCAAAGGACATACGACTTGCTTGGCTTCATATGTAGATTCAGGCGAGTGTTATCTTCCAAAGCAACTTCTTTATGAGTGATAACAATTCATCGAATCCCTTATCCGAGACACCATTCGTGGCCTTCCATTGCATTAGTTCGGTGTGGTCGTGACTTTTGTGGCCCCTTACGGTTTGGGTACAAAGGAGTCTGTGGTCCTCTAACATCTTGTTGGAACTTGTCGAATTGTCTTTCATCTGTGTAGTCTCCTCTCGAATCACGCAAACATCTGGTCCACTCATCATCACCAAACTCTCCGAGTGTATCTTCCACGAAACAGATTGCACGGCGCCGGGATCTTGTTCAATCCCTCTTCTTCTTCCTCGTCGTCTTCATCATCTACGGCTAATCCTCAACCGCCATGGTTGGTCCAACAGTATAGTTTGGCATGAATCCTCTCATGATCAAATGGTTCATAACCCGCCATCGGTGGGAGTGCTCCTTCTCATTCTGCGGTCTACACACGGATAACATATGTAGTACTGCAGCAAGAAGGCAACGCCGCATCGAAAAACCTGCACGCCATCAATGAACTCTCTCGAGCGACGGTCCGCATTGTACATCCATTGCGGTTCATCTACACCAAGTTATATTTTATTAAAAAATTTAGTTACATTTCAAAATATAAAGCTCACAAGCACCGAGATCTACCTTTCTAATTACTTTTTGTTCTTCTTGGTCTATAATTAAAGACAATATTTTTTGCTACAACAAAAAATCCACCTACACTAATTCTTTTTGTCCTTCTACATTTATTGAACTAAAACTAACTAATTGTTACATTTTTAAAATTATTTCTTCTCCTTCTACAATTTTGAACCTATTTATTTTTCCCTTTCTACCTTTGTAATTTTTTTATCTTTATACATTTTTAACTAAACCTAACTAAAATTTTTTACCCTTCACATTTATTGCACAAATAAATAACTAATTGTTACATTTTTAATTATTTTTTAATCCTTCTATAATTTTTAACTAAATCTAACTAATTATTTTTCCCTTTCTACCTTTTATTTTTTTCCTTCTAATTTTTGCCATATTTATTTCATACTCCAATAATTAGTTCCTAAAATTAGGGTGATCAAGCTAGCTAGAAAATTTATCGTTAAATTTTGGATCCTAAAGCAAACAACTTCATTTTGAGATCAACTCCTAAAATTAGATGATCAAGCTAGCTACTTAAACAAGTTAGGTAGCTAGCAAACAAGCAAAGAAACTTTTCTTTGGTGAAGCTAGCTAGCAAACAAATACACACTTTTCAACAAAGAACAAATCAACATTTCTCCACATCCAATGCAAAAAAAACAACAATACTTAGGTGAGAAGGATGTTAACATGACGTTACTAACCTTGAACCACTTAATTTGCAGCTAAATCACCTCAATTGAAAAATTGGGCAGCACCTCCCCTTGAACAGTACCTCGGCCCTTCCTGTTAACACTTCCCGTTCACCTGGTCTGCGCTCTCGGGGAGGAAGAAGATGTTTTAAATGCGCTGGGCGGGATGGTTCTACAACCGGTTTGAGAGACAAACCGCTTCTAGAGCTTGCCTTTTACAACCGGTTTGTGTCTCAAACCGGTTCTGGAAACCCACAACCGGTTTGGGACACAAACCGCTTCTGGAAGCCCTCTCCCGCCCGTTGCCCACGAACCGGTTCTAGTACGAAGATTACAACGGGTTCGCACCAAACCGCTTCTGATGGACCGGTTGTGATGCCCAATTCTGTACTAGTGCGAGGTGGCATGCATGGAATTGGTTGGAGTAGCAAGCATGATATGACATGCTTTCTTCACATTAGTGCATTTGTACAATATAGTGCGGCATCAGTAGTCTATAAGCTAGCATTGTCATGTAAGACATCAGAGGAAACATATATAGCACTACCAGATTTCTGCAAATCCCTGACGGAGGGATACTGTTAGGAAAATAGCATTTACCTTAAAAAAAATGTAACCTGATAGGGAACCGTCAGGCAAATACTCTCAAGTTTAGAAAATCAGTAAAATCCAGTTTTCCTGATGGACTGGCGTTATCGAAATATAACCTAACGGGCATACACAACAGTAAAATAGCTGTTTCTTTAGAGGGTTTAGCCCATCATAAAATATTAACCTGACGGTCTTTCCTTATCAATAAAATCATTTTCCTTTCCATGAAAGATCCGTCAGTGATCATTAACTTGACGGGAAATGACCCATGAGGATAATGGTTTTTTGCTAGCGTGTAGTACCCATAAGTTATTTCTGCCGCCCATGGACCAATGAAAATTTTCGAAGCGTGCAAACGAAGGCGTACCTGTCTCCATTACTTAACCTTATGGGCATGGCCTCATGGGTAAAAACTTTTTTTTATTAGCGGTTGACGTCGCTCGTCACAAAATATACATATTTTCCTAACGTGCCAAGTGGGACAGTCACAAAAAACGCATTTTACTGACGTGCCATGTTGATTGTTAGAAAAATTCATATGTTCCTGTCGGAATTACTATACCTATCACAAAAATTCGTTTTTCTAAGCGTCCACGTAGGCGCTAAAAAAATGCTGGATGTTAGGGATTCCCTGTTTTGTAATAGTGTAGAGAAATTGAACCGCATATTAACTATGCGCGCAACACTGATTGCAGCATGGAAAAAAAGAATTAATGTTGTACTTGAAGGAACTGCTCGCAGAGGCATGCAGAGAGATATATATATATATAGGAAAATTATGTAAGGCTCCATGATTCGTTACCACTAGATGTGCCTTGAGATTCGTGTTGTTTGGTTATTACACTTTTATATACCCATTAAATAAAATATTTGAGACATCAAACTCCGAAAAAAGTTGAGTTAAACTTCAGTTTGAACTACATTTAATTATACTTCAAACTATACTTCAAACTAGTTTAAAATGAGTTTGAATTTAATTTTTTTTAGAATTTCATATCTGAAATACTTTTTTAGTGGATACGCGAAAGATATACACGTCAAACATATATATAGAGAGAGAGTTTTACTATAGTGCTTTGCAAAGCACGGATCCCTCCGTGCTTTGCGTCGTGTTTGAAAAAAATCGAGACATAAACGGCTGATTCGGACCGTCCATCTTGTTCATCTCATTCAAATCTCATTACTGACCAAATTTTATATTTTTAAAATTTTTAACTATTTATTTCATATTTTTCAAAATCAGCCTTATTGGAGGCTATACAATTACTAGTAAAAAAAAAATTTGGTCTGTAATTAATTTTTAATGAGAAGAACAAGATGGACTGTTCGAATCGGCTCTTTAAGTCTCGGTTTTTTCAAACACAACGCAAAGCACGGAGGGATTCATGCTTTGCAAAGCACCGTAGCAAAATTCTCTCTCTATATATATAATATTGTTGTTAGCATATAACATGGAATGTATTACAGATAATATATATGATTTATCTATACCATCCAGCATGCCCTTAGAAAGGAGCACGGCACACTTACGCAGTTACATTGACACAAAATAATTGATGTTCTTCAAAAAAAAAATTGATGAGCCATGTAGCTAGCGCGTCCCTTGCTCTATAGTGCTACACAAAAGCTACATGCGTGATCCAAGTCCTTGTCATTTTTTTATAAATTATTTAATTAGGAGATTTTTTAACGGCATCTAAATTGTTTTGTACCGTTGATATGGTTGATCAAAGGGCTCAGGTTAAGCCTTACTCCCTAGGGGCTAATAGGCTATCTAGGTCTCCATATATACATGCATGAAACGTAACTGGTCTATTGGATCTCCATCCATATATACATGCATAGAAAATCATCGGATTAATCTATACTATGCATGGCACTGTGATCGCACATTCCATATATACATGTACAGACAATTTAGACACATGTACAGACAATGCACGTGGTCACAATCAGAGCATTCCAATCCAACGGATCTTCGCCTCATGGACACAATTGATTTAAATCAATGTATTTGGTTATTTTTGTTCAAACCTTACTGTTGTAGGGGCAACCATCCTATCTCCGGGAAAGGTGAATGTCCACGAAGATGCTGTAAAGATCCTTCATGAAGACTCTTACCCGAATGGGTAAGCGGTGAAGTGTGCCTAAGATAACTTCAAGACCCCCTGGGTTGGGAGCAAGAAACTCGGACATCTACGAAGGGTCAAGGGGAAGACGCGAAGGGTCAAAACGGTCGCAGGAAAATCTCGAGCGATTAGGATCCCCGGGGCTTCTCCCGAAGGGTGGCAGCGGAGTGAAGGCTCGCCGAGGACTTTACGAAGACCCTGCGGAGTGACCAAGAATAATCTGACAAGTCCCGGGCTAGAGGACGAAGACCCGGCGACAGCCTCTGACAATAGCGAATCAAATCAACAACTTTGTCAGTGTGTCCCCTCCCGAGGGTACATTAGGAATTAGAGCAACTTGGATTGTAAGAAAGCTACTCTATCCGTTGATTGTAAGATCAACGATCCAGAGATCAGGGCAATCTAGATACTTCCCCTGGGCCAGGGTAATTTGGGTATTTCCCATGCATGTAAACCCTGACCCTAGAGTTGTATAAATTAATAAGTTCATCAATAAAAGAGACAAGCATTCTGATCATACACATTAGCACTAGTTTATTCACTGAGCGCTCGCTCTCTCACCACTACTTCTCTGGGAGCTGGATATTCCGGCCAGGCACCACGGCGAGGTGGCGATGTGACCGTAAGGGGCTTCTATTGCAGAGGCAACCACCCCATCTCCGGGAAAGGTAGATGTCCACGAAGATGCTGTAAAGATCCTTCATAAAGACCCTTACCCGAAGGGGTAAGCGATGAAGTGTGCCTAAGATAACTTCAAGACCCCCTGGGTTGGGAGCAAGAAACTCGGACATCTGCGAAGGGTCAGGAGGAGGACGCGAAGGGTCAAAACGGTCGCGGGAAAATCTTGAGCGATGAGGATCCTCGGGGCTTCTCCCGAAGGGTGGCAGGGGAGTGAAAGCTCGCCGAGGACTTTACAAAGACCCTGCGGAGTGACCGAGAATAATCTGACAAGTCCCGGGCTAGAGGACGAAGACCCGGCGACAGCTTCTGACAATAGCAAATCAAATCAACAACTTTGTCAGTGTGTGTCCCCCCGAGGGTACATTAGGAATTAGAGCAACTTGGATTGTAAGAAAGCTACTCTATCCGTTGATTGTAGGATCAACGATCCAGAGATCAGGGCAATCTGGGTACTTCCCCTGGGCCAGGGTAATTTGGGTATTTCCCATGCATGTAAACCCTGACCCTAGAGTTGTATAAATTAATAAGTTCATCAATGAAAGAGACAAGCATTCTGATCATACACATTAGCACTAGTTTATTCACTGAGCGCTCGCTCTCTCACCACTACTTCTCTCGGCGTCCTCTCCAGCACCGGGGAGGGGCGCTGAATCTCACCGTCGGCGGGATCTCCCGACGACAGTTGGCGCCGTCTGTGGGGATAGGCGAGCGGTTGCGGTGATGGCTAGACCCAGGAGGAGTGTCGCAGCGGCCGGAGGCGAGCCGCCGGAGTCGGGGCACGACGGAGCATACGCAAGGCGGGAGCGGCAAATCCAGAGCAAACAAGATGTCGCTGGCGAGACGATAGAGGAAGCGGCCCAAAGGGCGATCCCCACCGCGCCAACGACTGAACAGTGGCGGGAAGACGCGGCGGTGCAAGGACCTGGCGAAAGCATCCCAAGAGCCCCCGGCATCAACCTGCAGGGCTGGAGGAACCAGAGCCAAGATGCCCCAGACGTAGGCGGTGGTAGACTCGACGAGCGAGGACCCAGCAGAGTCGTCAGAGAAGAGATGCAGCAAAACCCACCCACCCATCCCATGCAAGAGCTTCAACACGAAGACCCTACATCTGCTGAAGACATCTTGCGAGATAGGAGAAGACTGTTGGAGGAACAAATCGACTTGCTCCGAAGAGACATCGTGACAATGCAGCCTCAACAGCACTACGTGCCCCGAAGGATCCCACACCCAGAGGAAAACCTTGAGCAACATCGGCAAAACGTAATGGTGGCACAGCCGAGGAAGGCTAGCGAAGGGCCTCTGAGCGCACACCTTCGTGGCAAAAAATGGCCCGAAGGATTCAAGATGCCAAGTGTATTCAAGTTCTCTGGAGACACCGACCCAAATGAATTTCTGGATGTATATGACACGGCGGTTGAAGCAGCGGGTGGAGATGATGATATCAAAGCGAAGAGTTTGTTGTTAACGCTGAAGGGTACTGCGGTCTCATGGTACACTTCACTGCCAACAAGGATCCATAAACTCATGGAGCCAACTCAAAGATGCCTTCGCCAACAACTTTCAAGGCAATTATATCCAGAGAATGGTGGAAGGGGACCTCTTCGCCTTGGAACAGGGCAAGAAGGAAAGCACAAGGGACTACTACAAAAGATTTGCTGCTGTACGATGCCAGATAAGAGATGTACCGATTCTTCAGTAATCAATGCATTCCGAAGAGGGCTTCAACCTGGACCCCTTCTACACAAGCTGACTCAGGACCCCCCCCACAAACAGCTGCGCTTCTCTACGATGAGGTTGAAGGGTATGCAAAGGGAGAAGAGGAAAATTTGAGAAGACAAGGTCAGCTGAACACACACAAGGAACGTGATGGCCACAAAGAGAGCAATTCAGAGAAGAACAAGAGACATCACAATTCCAACAAAAGGGTAAGCAACATTGAACCCAGGCAAGCTGACGAGCGAAGAGCCATTGACAACAATAGGAGGGGGGACTATCCCCCAAGAGATTACAATTCCCGAAGGGATAAGTACAACAATCGAAAAGATAACACGAGAAGAGATGATCGAAGGAACGACAATTACCAGAGGGAGAATTACCACAGGAATGACAGATTCCAAGGAGGCAATCAGGAGAACAACGAAAAGAAATACTGCGCAGTGCATGGAGAGAACTATTCGCATACAACCGAGGAATGCAGGGATGTTAAAACGCAACGCGAGAACTACCAAAACCAGAAACGACAGCGAAGGCAAGACCAGCGTCCGAGGGATCAATACCGCAAATCCCCCGAGAGGGTTCACAATGTTGAAGAGCCAAACCGAAGGGTTATTCATGTCATCACCGGATGATCTTGGTTGAATCTCCCATCGAACAGAAAGAGAAAGAAATTCATCCGCGAGGTGTCACACGTCTCAGTGACAAGTAAACCAACACCGGCTCCGCTGATAACCTTCGATATAACTGACGCCAAGGGCGTGAAGTTTCCACACCAAGACCCCTTCGTGATCACAGCTGAAATTGCAGAATATGACGTCCAAAGGACGCTGGTGGACAGAGGAAGCTCAACAGATATCATCTTCGCCAGTGCATTCAAACAACTCAATATACCAGAAGATAGGCTAACACCATCGAACATGCCACTCATAGGGTTCGGAGGGGAACCTGTGGCTGCCATCGGCCAGACATCTTTACCTGTAACTTTTCGTGAAGGCAAAAGGAAGATAACAAAGAGTGTATGCTTTGATGTCGTTGACATGGAGTACCGCTACAACGCCATCTTCGGAAGAGGAATCATCAATGCCTTCGGGGCAATCATACATCATAGCTACCTCTGCATGAAAATGCCCGCCGAAGGGGGCGTCATTACCGTTCGAGGATGTCAACAATCGGCAAGAAAAAGTGAACTCCAAGGCATACCAAAACTTAATCCAGTCCAAACTACGGAGAGGGTCGACTCCCAATATAGACCGAAGAGTTATAAGCCCCAGGTCAGGCCGGAGATTGAAACGAAGAAGATTCGATTATTCCCGAAAAATGAAGAGAGAACAGTATCCATCGGAACCGCTCTCTCCGAAGAAGAAAAAGAAAGAGTCATCAACTTGCTTCGGCAAAACAGTGACATCTTCGCCTGGGCGCCAGGAGAGTCTAAGGGGGTCCCCAGAGAGACAATCGAACACTCGCTAAACGTGAAAATGGATGCAAAACCAATCAAACAAAAACTTAGGAAAATGGGGCCCGATAGACAGGAAGCAGCGAAGATGGAAGTGGAAAAATTGCATCAAGCCCAAGTTATTCGGGAAGTTGTGTACCCGGAGTGGCTCGCAAATGTTGTGATGGTAAAGAAGTCAAACGGCAGCTGGAGATTGTGCGTTGACTTCACAAATCTTAACAAGACATGCCCAAAAGATGATTTTCCCCTACCAAGGATTGACCAGCTGGTTGACGCGACAGCGGGTTGTGAACTGATGAGCTTCCTGGACGCCTACTCAGGCTATCATCAAGTGTATATGAGAAAGGAAGATGAAGAGAAGACGGCATTCATAACACCCTTCAGCACATACTGCTTCCGAAGAATGCCTTTCGGTCTAAGGAATGCAGGCGCAACGTTCGCAAGACTCATTGCGAATGTACTTGCAAAACAGATGGGAAGAAACGTGGAAGCATATGTCGACGACATTGTCGTCAAGAGCAAGCGGAGAAGGGACTACTGCGAGGACACTCAAGAGACCTTCGCCAGCCTGAGAGCGAAAGGCATAAAATTAAACCCGACGAAATGTGCCTTCGCGGTGGAAGCATGAAAGTTGCTGGGATTCCTGGTATTGCATCGAGAGATAGAGGCTAACAAGGAGAAGATAGATGCAATCCAATGCATGAAGGATCCATAAAACAAGAAGCAAGCACAGAGCCTCCTGGGAAAGCTGGCAGCCTTAGGGAGATTTCTCCCGAAGGTCGCAGAAAAACACAAACACTTGTTCAACACAATTAAGGGGACAGCACCCTTTGAGTGGGGACCACAATACAAAGACGCCTTCGCAAGGCTGAAGGATTATCTTCAACAATTGCCAAGACTCGCCAGCCTGAAGGGGGCAGCACATCTAACCTTGTATCTAGCAGCAAGCCACTTCATAGTCAGCGCAGTCCTCGTCAAGGATGAAGCCGAAGGGAGACAAACGCCGGTATATTATGTATCGGAATCATTACAAGGAGCAAGAAGAAACTACATCGAGCTAGAAAAAATAGCTTATGCATTACTTATAACATCAAGAAAATTACGGCACTACTTTCAAGAATTCAAGATAAAGGTGCCTACAGCATACCCTCTGAGGTCTATCTTTGAAAACAAAGACGCTACGACAAGAATAGCAAAATGGGCCGCGGAACTAGCACCCTTAGACATCACCTTTGAGCCGAGGACAGCCATAAAAGCTCAGGCACTCACCGACTTCATCTCTGATTGGTCGGCTGAAGTTTCAGAAGAAGGACCAGCGCTGCCCCCCTTGTGGAGCATAAAATCCGATGGTTCTTTCACAGCAGAAGGGGCGGGAGCATCGGCAATTGTAACTGACCCCGAAGAACAAAGTACAGAGTATTCACTCAGGTTAAACTTCAAGACAACGAACAACGCGGCTAAATATGAAGGACTTTTGCTGGGTCTTCGGAAAGCAAAATGCCTCGGAGCAAAAAGGGTCGTTATCCACACTGATTCAAAGCTGATAGAAGGACATATAACAAAGGACTTTCAAGCCAAAGACACCGAAATGGCAAAATATCTGGAAGCAGTAAGAACAATGGAGAATTATTTCGTGGGGATCTCTGTGAAAACAATACCAAGGGGGGAAAATATGAGAGCAGACGAGCTGGCCAAGGCAGCGGCATACTTTACAAGAATACCTGATGGGGTGTTTTATGAAGCAATATCACGAGCGTCTATATGTCCCGAAGTGCAGCTTATAGCAAGATCCTTGGAAGAAGACTGGCGAACAATCATCGTCAAATATCTTCGGGATGGTGAATTACCCAAGGATAGTAAGAAGGCGTACACAACGAAGCAACGTGCAAGAACATACATTATGATGGATGGCCTTCTTTATAAGTCGGGAATCGGCACGCCGTGGATGAGATGTGTTTCAAGAGAGGAGGGAAAGGAAGAGCTGGCGGAAACGCACGCAGGAGTCTGTGGTTCGCATCAAAGCCCGAGAGCTCTAGCAGCGAAGGTGTTGCGCATGGGAATATATTGGCCAACGGCCAACAGCGACGCAGAGGAATTCGTGAAAAGATGCCGAGGATGTCAGTGGATGATAAACCAGCCGAAGGCTCCACCAACAAACTTACAACCCTCACCCCCAGTGTGGCCTTTCGCGAAATGGGGGATCGATATCGTGGGGGAACTCAAGCAGGCTTCAGGAGGGTTTAAATTGATTATTGTTGCAATTGAGTACTTCACCAAATGGGTTGAAGCAGAGCCATTGACGAACATCACAGCTGCGAAGACCCAGCATTTCTTTTGGAAAAATGTGATATGCAGATTTGGCATACCACAAGAAGTGGTGGCTGATAATGGATCACAATTTATCTCATCAAAATTCAAGTCATTCTGTGAAGACCTCGGCGTCAAAATATGCTATGCTTCTGTGGGACACCCACAAGCGATCGGTGCAGTTGAACGGGCAAATCAGAACATCATGAAATTGCTAAAAAGAAGATTGGTAGATGAAGCAAAAGGGAAATGGCCCGAAGAACTGGAAAAGACGCTATGGGCAATTCGCACGACACCCACAAAGCCACGGGATATTCACCCTTCAGACTGGTCTATGGCGAAGAGGCAGTAACACCGGCTGAGGTTAAGGCAAAGACCCTTCGGTTCATAACAGGTGGAGCCAACATCAATGATCAACCACCGACCGACACTGTCGAAGAGGACAAGCTTAAAGCAAAAGAGGCTTTAGAGAAGTATAATGAGCTAATGAGCAGAACCTACAACAAGCGTGTGAGACCACGGGAAATCCAAGAAGGGGATATGGTCCTTCGGAAGATGCCACAACGACTATCCAAACTGGCGTCTGCATGGGAAGGACCCTTCATCGTCAACAAACAAACAAGACAAGGATTGTTCCATCTCTCCAACCTTGACGGCTCTTCAGTCCCAAACACTTGGAACGCGAAGAGCCTAATCAAATATTACCCATGAGAACGAATGAAGCGCTGAGTACTCTTTTTTCCGACTTGGTTTTTTCCTAGCGGGTTTTACGAGCGGAGTTTTTAACGAGGCTCAGACGCCCAAAAACCGGCTGCGACCGGAGAAATCCTACGGAAATGTAACTGCCAACATGTAATCTGGAATGAAATGAAAAAGTATGTTCCCGAGCAGACAAGTGTAACATCCTCATTTTCAAAAGCTCAAACTCATGTGCATCATGTCATTGCATGTCATTAAAAATCACAAAAATTTAAAACTTTTGAAAATGAGTATGTTACTGTTGAAAAACATTTAAATTGTTAAAACTAATTTGGTTTCACTAGTGTTTTGATTGAAAATAAAACACCTTTGTAAATGCTTGAGTTTTCAAAAGAGGATAACTGTTGTGGGTTATAAAATGAATTGAGTTCAAATGTGGTTTTCTTTCGAATAAAATAAACATAATTTCATTTTATTAAACTAAATGATTTGAGGGTGGTTTTATAAACTTAAAATTATTTGGCTTCATTTTAACATCGATTTCCAAGGATTTCATTTTCATGAAAATGATCATTTTAAGCGATGGTTTTCTAAACCAATAATCTTGTTTGACTTTCAACATCAAAATTTTTCAGATTTCTATTACGAGTAATTTGAATTTTAAATAAACAGAGCATTTGTTTTCAAACAAAATGCCTTGCCAAAATATTTATTGTTTTGGTTGATTTTCAAAGGAGGAAAAATAATTTCACTTCCTAAATGGTTGCTTTAAAAAGATTTGTATTCATAAACTAATAAATGTTTCATTTGAACTTTCAATATCAAAACACTAAGGTTGTTTTAAAATAAAGTAATTTGAATTACCAACAAAAGAATTTTATTTTCAATTATCTTAAAAGAATACGTGGCAAAGCTATTTAATTCTGAAAAGTCCCAAAGACTTTTACTTCTTAAATTCTTGATTTAGGTTTTGGATTTATAAATCTACTCTTGTACTTTGCCAACTTTAAATTCTAATAGAGTGAAACTATATGCTCCTTTTAAAATATATTTTCAAACTTTCACCAATAATACAAAAGTTGATTCTTAACGAAAACAAAGATTTTTTTTCAACTACCTTTCAAGAAATTGGTTTCGACCCTAAAAGAAAAGGGTTTAGGCTTTTGGTTTTGTGAAGCTTCAAATATCCCTTGCCTAAATTTTTGAGCTCAAACAATTAAATTTTAAAAGTTATCTTCCTAATGAATTTAAAAGGGCAAGTTTGTTTTTCAATATTTCATAAGAAAAAGACTTCACCCTTTTGAACAATGTTCTAAATGTTGATTCATCCTTGGGTTTGGATTTTAAAAGTTTAAAGGGTTTTGAATATATATTGCATGATTACTTTATGTGTATATGTATGTTCGAACCTAACTTCTTCTCAAAGTGTTTAAATTTCCAAGGAGCAAATTAAATTCAAATGTTTTATAAGCAATTGCTTTTACGCTTTAAAAGTTAATCCTTTAAGTTTTGGTTTAATAAACACTTTGGTACTGCAACTCTCAAAACTCATTTAAATCCAAAAACAATTGAAGCGATTTTTGCTACCTAAATAAATGGGGTTTTGGAATGAATTTCAACCTTTAATTTATTGCAAAGCCCAAAACCCCCTTGGTGTGGTATTTGATTTTGTGCTCGATTAAACAAAGCTAAAATGTCCTTTTTTAAACGCGAATTTGAATTTTAGTTTTATAAAACACTAAACAACTAATTTTAAAAAAAGTTGTTTGAATCCAAACCTTGAAAAGAATATTTAATTTAAAAGAACAGTGCAAACAAAAAGATTTATGGAAAATAACATTATTGTTGGAAAGTATTTTCAAATATATTTGTTTAGAAATATAAAATCATTTGGAATAGATTCTTTATCTGATTTGGTCCTAGAAATCCCTATCTTTCCATTTTCCTTCTCTCTCTTGAGTGGGCCCCACCTCCCTCTTCCTTCCTCCTCTCTCTCTTTCTTTCTTCTCCTGTTTCCTTCTCTCTCTGTGCCTTCCATGGCAGCACCCTTGGATGGAATTCCTCCCCTCAATCACTCCCTTTTATGGCGAAGTTTGCGCTGCTTCCCTCTTCCACCCCTCAATTCCGCAGAAAACGGCTCCAAAACCCCCAATTCCCCTTAAAACTCCACACCGACGCTCCTCGGGTTCTTTCCTTGTTCTTGAATTCTCGCCGAGGTGAGCTCCTTTAAATCAATTCCTTCAAAGACATTGTTCGTGTCGTCATCGCGCTACCATCTCCCATGTACAACTTTCTTTGTTTCATGCCCTAGGATCACCGGATTTGGACGCCAAGAGGAGCCCGAGTTCGCCGGATTCCACCGCCGCTCCCATTTAAATCGCCGCCGCAGTATGGCTCTCTCCTTCCCCTCCCTTCACCTTCCTCGGTCTTGGGCGAACCTTCGCCGCCGGCCGCCGCCCGGCCAAGATGCTACGCCGCCGTCCCGGCGCCGCCCTTCTTCCCTCTCCGGCCACATGCCGCCCGCCGCCTTGGTCGACCCGACCCAGCCGACCTCACCTCCGCCTCCCCTCGCCCTAGCGCACCTCCCGGCGCCCTTCCCCATCTCCTCCGCCCCAGGCGCTTCCCCACCAGCGCCATGGCGCCGCCCGCCATGTGCTGCCTCGCCGCCCTCGGCCTCTCGTGTGCCCACCCCGCCCGAAGCTGCCCTCACCGCAGCAAGCATCTCCCCACCTCCTTCCCCACCTCTCCGGCCGCCCGGCGCCAGCATGCCATGGCCGCCGCTGCCACCACTGCCTGCCTGCCAAGCCTCGCCTCGCCCGCCATGCCACCACCTCCCATGCCGTCCTCTCCCTCTCCCACCTCGCCGGCCGCCCCGTCATGGGGCGCCACCGCTGCCCCTGTCCGAGCGGTGCCGCCCTCCCTGTTTTGTCTCACCGCCATGCGGGCCCCGTCCGTCGATGGCAATGAGCCACCCCCTCAAATTCCCTTTTTCAGATTTTTACCAAGCTTCAAAAATTCATATCTCCTTGTAGAAAATTCCAAAAAAACCCCAAACCAATTTTGTTAGACTCACAAAATTACAACCTATTTAATTATGTAATTTTTATTTAATTTCACTGTTGCAAATTTATTTAAATTATTTAAATACCCTTAATCATTGTTTTAATTGTTTTAGGAGATTTATTTAACCAAAATTGCCAAACCAATTTTAAAATGTTTGTCATCTAATATCCTTGCATATGTAATTTTTACATAATTTTTTGGTACTGTTTTACTCACTGTTTTAGATATTTTATTTAGTAAACCAATTAACTTAGAGGCATAAACCCTTTTATTTAAATTCAGAAAATTGGTACAGTAGCATATTTAGTTTTAAAACATATTTTCATGCTCTGTACCTTGCACTTTGCCACTGCATACATGTGCATTCATATTATTTCTGCATAGCGTTTATTGTTTCGTTGTCGTCATTTTCGCGACTAGGAACGCGTGCGACCGGATTGTGACCGACATCGCGTGGAAGACTTAGGGTTTCTGCTGGTCAAGGCAAGTGCTGAATCTCGATCCCATGTTTTTAAATGATTTTAATAGTTATTTAAACTGCATGCTATGTTAAATTTAAAAATGCTAATTGGTTAGATGCTACCTAAAACCCCAATTAATAACATCGATATATAAAACCTTCCTTGCCACCCTAGGTTAATATTATATTGTTTAATATTGACTTCACCCCCTTGAATTAGGTTTTAATCATGTTAGCTATGCTTAGTTGCAATCACATGAAACTTAGACATGTTAATCTCAATGCTTGTTTCATCAATGATTTTAAAAAGACAGTGGGTGCTGTCGTGTTTGCAAATGGGTGTAGTTGATAGTGGGTGCTATCGGGTAAAATGTTTTATAAAACCTGATCGGGGTGGCTGGTTGCAAGGTTGGTGCAGTAAGCACGAGACTTGGGTCGAGTATGGAACCACCCCGTCCCTAAGGACCGATTCCTTGAGGTAGACGAGCTAAGTTTAACAGTGCGACCATGAGTGCTTGTATGGGCAGGCCCTGCCTTAGTAGCTTTCTATCCTCTAGTTTGGTAGTCCATCTGGTGGAATTGGGGTGTACTACGCTGAGGCCAATGGTACATTTCCTTCTTTAACAGGCAGTAATGTACTACTAAGCTGAGCTGTTTTGATAGCCTCTGGTAGTGACTCTGCTTTCTGTTTGGACAACTGGATATGTCGGTATTATCTTTGAGGCCAATGTTACCGAAGCCGCCACGCCGTCGTCGAGGAGCGAGGATGCCAAAATAGGGAAAGATTGGAAAAGGCCTTGTTAGGAGGAACCTTCCTAGGGGGAATCCTATCTCATGGGAAAAGCGTGCAACCTCTGCAGAGTGTACAACTATCATGATAGCCGTGTCCGCGGTCAAGGACGGACGACGGGGAGCTGCCTCATGGTACTTCTTACCTTTTTGTTTTCAAAAGGTGTTTTAAAGGAAAACCACGATTGGTGTCGTGCGTTTTGTTTTCTCTCCTCACAGTAGGTGCTGTGAGCGATGAGGGTTGTCACACGGTGGGTGCCGTGAGTAGCCAAGTCTGGGCAAAACCGGTTTAGGTCGGAGTTTCAAAAGGAAATGATTCAAATCTTTGTTTTCTCTTAACTCATTTTAAACCTTTTACAAAATCTAGGTAAAACTTGCAAAACTGGCTTTATGCAAAAGAACTTTAACCTTTCCTTGTAAACCATATGCATTTAGTCAGCCTTGCTTGTTGAGTATGTTGTATACTCACCCTTGCCTTTTATGCGGGGCTGCTCATTCCAACGAGCAGGTTGCGTTCAGCAGAACCCTAAGGTGGAGACGTATGAAGATGAAGGCCCCATCGCAAGTTTTCAAGATGAGGATCACCCCGACGTCTAGGAGCTCTACTTCGGCCGTGCTTGTGGAGTTGTTTTGGGTCTTCTTTTGAGTTTTGAGACTTTTAGTCTCACCCCTGTAAGGCCATGAGCCCTCTGTTGTTTAAACGCCATGCTTGGCGCACTCTGATGTAATTTGTACTTTTACGTTCAATGGCAATGATCCAAACTGTTCAACTGTGTGTACTAGCTACTGATCCAGGGACTAGTACAGTTAAAGCACAGAAGGGACTCGACTCCGTTTGACGGGTCCCTACAACAAGGGGCTGGCGCGAGGCCAAGAGCGCTCGCGCCACACACCTAGAATGCCACCTTCGCGGGCCACGAGCCTTCCGAACGTGTAACGCGCAAAAGCGCGAAGGGGCTGGCACGAGGCCAAGAACGCTCGCGCCAGACACCCAAAATACCACCTTCGCGAGCCACGAGCCTTCGAACGTGTAACGTGCAAAACCGCAAAGGGGCTGGCGCGAGGCCAAGAGCGCTCGCGCCACACACCCAGAATGCCACCTTCGCGGGCCACGAGCCTTCGCGAACGTGTAACGCGCAAAAGCGCCAAGGGGCTGGCACGAGGCCAAGAGCATTCGTGCCAGACACCTGAAACGTAACCTTTGCGGGCAATGAGCCTTCGCGAATACCGACTACGCTAACGATGTCACGAGTAGGGAATGCAATAAGACGGAGAAGTAATGGGTGAGCAAAATGAAAATAAAACATCACGAAGATAAATACGGTCATTCACAATACATGACAACTTCGAGATGACAGATCATATATTACATTAGCAAAAAAATATTACAATCCTAAAACTATCACTATCCTACTCCGCTGGCTTCTTGCCCTTCGGATCTGTAGGATCTTGGGGATCCCAAGGAACATAAACCGTCGGAGGGCCTTCGCTGGACACCTGAGGCCCCGCTATCTTTGGAGGCGGAGTCGAAGAAGTCCTCTGCCTCGCGTAGCCCATAAAAGCGCGACAGAAGGCCGGTCCGCCAGCTCGCCAGAACTTAACCAAAAAATCCCGAACAACTTGGCGGCTGTCGCGGTTAAATGAGCTGGCGATGAAGGCCGAAGGGTACGAGCCACTTGGAGATGAGCCACTCAAGAAATGCGTGCACCCAGCATTCTTCAGCATCGTTGAAAATGCGAAGATCGAGCTGACGGCGCAGTCCGATCCATAGCGTAGTGACCCCTCCAAAACGGTCCCGATCGCCTCCTTTAAGTACTTCACGTCTAAAGCCGGATTCTTCGGGGGGGCGCTCACGGCGATTGTCCCTAACTTACTGATTTCTTGGGCGAAGACTTGACTTAAAGAAAGAATCACCGCTTGGAGAGCGGCCAATTGTTGATTTGCCTTCGTCAAGGAACCCCGAAGAATCCCCAGCTCCGCGGCTCCCTTTTTCAGATCGTCGCGCAAGTCGCTGCATTCCTTGCGTGATGATTCAATTTCGGCCCGCTGGGACTCAACTTCGGCACGGAGCGCAGCCAAAGCCTACTCGGTGGTCTTCGCGTGCTGCTCCGCCTGCTCCTTCTCCGACCTAAGGAGAGCCACCGGCTCCTTCTCCTTCAAGCTAACCTCCCGAAGGGTCTGGTTCTCTCGGTCAAGGGCGATGACACGACCCTGGAGAATAGCACACCTCTCCGAGAGGCCCAACACTTGTGCCGATGCGGCACGGTTACAAGACAAGCTCTACAAAGTCCCATACAGACATAAGTAAAAACAAAAAAATTAAAAATTACCGTAGCAAGGCATATCTCGACGCTGCGCATGTTCTCCAGCAGGGGGAGTGCCTCGTAGCGATCGAGGACTGCCGAAGGCAACCCCCCGACGATATCCGCAACATGATCGTCGGGGAGAAGTACATCGGCCTCCAGATAAGAAGTACCAGAGGCAGGGGCGGCAATGGGCGTGAGAGGAGTTGCACACGAAGATCCTCCCTCGACAGTCGTCGCCGCTGCCGAGGAAGTAGCGCCGGGCGTGACAGAAACTCGCTGGGCTTCTCCCTCGACTGCGGACGGTAAAGCGGAACCTTCGGCGACGGGTGCGGTCGGGGTAGTCAGCGAAGACACCCTCTCTGCGGCGGTGGTTGCCACCAATGCCAAGATGGTGTCAGTCGCGGTGTTGGCACCCACGGCCGCCGAGACGGGCACCGAAGGTGGCTCCTCGTTAACCCCTCTGCAAGAGGAGAGCATAAGTAAAAGAGAAATAAGACAACAAAGGGGGCACCGAGATAGGATAACGAACCTTCAGGGGGGGAGTCAACCAACCAAAGCTCCGTGTCAACTACGAAGCCAACGGTGTAGTCGTCGGCCTCTGTAGCAACGTCCACGGAGGCCCCTTCGGGAGTCACGGGACCCTGACCCAAAGGAAGAGACCCTGCTCCGTGGCTCTCTTGAAGTTCGTTAGAGCCGTGTCCAGGATCCAAAGGTCCCGAAGGGGTCTTACTGACCAGGACGTCCAGTGGATCGTCACCACCACTAGTGGCACTTTGCGCGTCCGGCGAAGTGCGGTTGTCCTCGGCCAGCCGGCCTTCTTCCTCGACCTCCTCTTCGTCCTCCTCCTCGTCCTCGGCGCTGGCGGCTTCTGATTTGAAAAATCAGTTAGAGATGATAGACCAAGGACGAATGGCGGGTAAAGGAGAATACTCACCACGGGGCCGCTTCGAGGAGCCCGCGACAGCGCCATCGGCAGCTTTTCTCTTCCCGCCCCTCTTCGGTTCGGGCTCTGTCCAGGGGGTAACTACCCCGAGGATGCGGTTGACGCGTGCGCTCACCCTAGCTTCACAGGCCCGCGCGACTTCGTCAGGGCGAAGCGGCCCGAACATCTCTTCGGCCCTCTCCATGGCCGATTCCAGCTTCCGGGGATGGTGATCTTCATCACGAAGAGCGAGGTGGTCGCCTCCCTCACGAACGATGACGAAGTCCCCCCAACTGCGCATTAGCGGCCTCACCTTGGCCGCGTAGAACTCTTCGGCGAGGCATCGCATGGAAAAGCGTCTGCTGATTCTCTGAAGTAGGAGCCGCTGCGCCTCTTCGGAACCAGACAGCTTCTCCACCGGGAACTTCACGCAGTTCGCAGCCCCTGGGGTGTATCTCAGTGGAGCATCCGTGGCATCCACCCTCTGGTAAAACCAGTAAAGCTTCCAGCTCAGACCAGCCGCTCCATCCCACTTCTTCTTCATGGCCAGGGACGGGAAGTCCGCAGAATGCGCCGACTTCATGACAAAGTTCAGGCATCCAAAGGCGCTGCTGCTGGTCTTCCCCTACCACCGCGCCTCGTGAAGGAAACCGAAGACTCGGGCGCTTGGTTGCGCGCCATGGCTTCGGAGCGCCCACTCGAACACCGCCAGCCGGGCCACGGCGTTCGGGGAGAGGTACACGAGCTGCGCCCCGTACAGCTCGAGGACTTCCCCGACGAGGCGGGTGCACGGTATCCGAAGACCTGCCTTCACCTGCGAGTTGAAGATGACCGCCTCGTCAGCATTCGGCCGAGGGTTCGTCTCTTGCCCCGGGAGTCTGAAGTCTCCTTCGTCCGCAACAGAGCAGTCGGACACCTTCGCGAGCATATCAGGCGTCATCCTCGATTGCCCCAGCTCCCAAGACAGCCGCGCAAGATCTGCAGGACTCAGGATCTTCTTGGGGGCCATCGAAGGTTCAGAAAACTGCACAAATAAAAAAAATCAATATTTCAAAGAGGCAACCCTTCGGAAACCTTAAATAAAAAAAAGAGAGAGAAGCAAGCACAATCAACACAGAATGTTTAGACAGAAACATAGGGGACGAAATCAATAGATGAACGGTGGCGCAACCAGCGTCGCCAATACAACCAACGCCGGCAAGCTCGCCGGCACAAAACTCATGACCGAAAACTTCATACCATAAACTAGACAAATGACGCGAGCGAATGGTGTACCTGCAAACTTCGATGACAGTGAAGAAAGGCGGTGAACCCGCGGCGATGATCTACTGGCGGCAGTGGAAGGAAAGCCCAAAAACGAGAGAACGGCCGGCGGCAGAAGGAGCGCAAGAGCGGTCGAAAGAGGGCGCAGGAGCAAGTGAACCGGCGGCGGCGGACGGAGTGCACAGGAACGAGAGCACTCGGCGGCAGGAACTCGAAAGCTTGAAGCAAGGGCAAGTGGGGAGAAGACAACCGCAAGGCCCCTTTTATTGAAGACAGGCAGGCGCGGATGAACGCCACGTGTCCTCACCAACGGCGACGATGCTCCACGAAGAAACCGAGGAGTCGCAAAAAGAAAAAATCAAAAAACAAAAGAAAATTCCAACGGACGCCTACAAAACTGATGACACGTATCACAATTGACGGCCAGGATCAACGTGACAACTTTGAGGCCACTGACAATGTCAGAACGTCTAGTCCAAGTCACATCAACGGGCGAAGATATCATCGAAAACAAAAAAGAAAGAGCATCTTCGGGAAAACCACCTCGACGTGGAGAAGGGGGGAGCTGGATATTCCGGCCAGGCACCACGGCGAGGTGGCGACGTGACCGTAAGGGGCTTCTGTTGTATGGGAAACCACCCCATCTCCGGGAAAGGTGGATGTCCACGAAGATGCTGTAAACATCCTTCATGAAGACCCTTACCCGAAGGGGTAAGCGGTGAAGTGTGCCTAAGATAACTTCAAGACCCCCTGGGTTGGGAGCAAGAAACTCGGACATCTGCGAAGGGTCAGGAGGAGGACGTGAAGGGTCAAAACGGTCACGGGAAAATCTCGAGCAATGAGGATCCTCGGGGCTTCTCCCGAAGGGTGGTAGCGGAGTGAAGGCTCGCCGAGGACTTTACGAAGACCCTGCGGAGTGACCGAGAATAATCTGACAAGTCCCGGGCTAGAGGACGAAGACCCGGCGACAGCCTCTGACAATAGCGAATCAAATCAACAACTTTGTCAGTGTGTGTCCCCCCGAGGGTACATTAGGAATTAGAGCAACTTGGATTGTAAGAAAGCTAGTCTATCTGTTGATTGTAGGATCAACGATCCAGAGATTAGGGCAATCTGGGTACTTCCCCTGAGCCAGGGTAATTTGGGTATTTCCCATGCATATAAACCCTGACCCTAGAGTTGTATAAATTAATAAGTTCATCAATGAAAGAGACAAGCATTCTGATCATTCATATTAGCACTAGTTTATTCACTGAGCGCTCGCTCTCTCACCACTACTTCTCTCGGCGTCCTCTCCAGCACCGGGAGGAGCGCTGAATCTCACCGTCGGCGGGATCTCCCGACGACACTTACAAAACTAATCATGAAAGTATAAAATATTCAATACTTTCAATATAATTTTTAAACTTTTTATAATTAATATTTTAAATGATAAAAATTTATAACCGTCAACTAATATAAAACTATCAAGAAAATACCAAAAAGTTAAATGAAAATTGTAGAATATGTTATAACACTACACCATAGCATGGCTATGAGGGCATATAATCTGCCGAGAAAAGTGCCTTTTGTCGACAGATATTCAGCTTGCACTGACTTTTCCCAGTAGACATTCCGCGAAAACCGTCTGTCGGTGACCCAGATGTCCGCAATTCTCTTTCCGGACAGAAAAAGTTTTCCCGGCAGATAATTTACCCTTCTTCCTACTGTTTTCCCGGCAGACATATAATTGCCACTAGACATTATAATTGTCAGCAGACATTAAATTTCCCAGCAGATAATGTATTGGGAAATATTACCTTTGCTGGTAGATGATCTGCCACAACATTTTGCCCAGAACAAAAAAAATTATCACACCAATATTCGTACAATTAAGGGAAACCCAAGCGTACATAAATCTTTTTGTCAAATAAATTATCTCATGCTAATTGGTAATTATACAACAATATCAACATCCTTTAACCAAAAAGTAACCTACTATACATATACCCAGTACCCTAACAAGGGGGCAATGACTGGTTTTTTCTTCTTCGTCGACCATGCCCATCCTTCTTCGCTGGTATCGAGCACGCTTGCTCTTCATAACTGTTCACGCCAAAAGTTGACGGTCCGTTTAAACACACTGTGAGCTTAGGGTTTTAGAACCCCGTCAGCACCAAGTTTAGCGTTCACCGCATGCCAGCTGATTTTACCAATAATTGGCAAGGTAAAGAAATTAATCAGCTTAGATTAGCTGATTAAATCCAAGAATATGAGAATAACCTATCGAGCTTAAAGACAAGGTCAAAATCTCAATAGATCCAAAAGTAGATAGAATTGTCGGCTTAAATAGAAACTTAAAATGATAAATGTAAAAGTAGCAGAAACTATTGATCTAAACAGAAGTTCAAACTAATAGATTCAAAGGGTAAACAATTTACTACTAAGCCGATGGGATCGACTAAATAGTAGATTATGGGGTAAACAAATTATTAACTAGCCGATTAGATCGTCTAGCTGACAGAATGAAGAATAAACATACTATCGACTAGATTAACAAGTTAATCAAACCAATAAAACGAGAGTAAACAGACTATGGCTAAATAGCAAGCTACAAACTGATAGAACGAGAGTAGAACCTAACGCTTTGCACGAAACAGCGATGCGCAGCAATATCGGCAAAGATAGTATTCTGATAACCAAGCGAGAAGATCGGACTTAATCGAGACAGTACTCACTTGGGGTTATACTTGGAGTCGATCGGGAAGGCGATGTGCAACAAGTCGATCAAAAGAAAAATACGGCGAAACTAAGTTACTGCTACTCCTAGGAATTGAAAAGATGATTGCATTAAAATAGTAGATTGATTGGTTAGGGATCCTTTTTTTGTTACAAAGGTTGAGTATTTATACCCAAAACATAGACTTGATACAATATGACTCGAACTCTCAAACCCGCTATAGATAACCTAACTGACTCAATATATAATTATGACTCTCTATAAATAGAAACTTATCTAAATACATGTCTAAAATATACTAGGTTGCCGATCTGGACACTGCCTTCCAGAACCTTCCTAAATCGGCCTAATCGGATAAGTTTTCGAATTCTAACTTGTCATAGCCGATTAGGAATCTTCTTCTTTATTAGGACTCTTAGTCGAACGTGACTGATCCAAACTCCTAGAATCTTCTTTTATATTAGCTTCTTGGTGAAGACCCTGTTTGGCATAGCTACAGCTCCTAGCTCCACCTCAGATATAGAGTTTATAGGTTAAAATAAAGTGATTTAAGATGTAAATAAGATAACTCACCTAAACATCTTCAATGTACCCATAACTTTAGTTCCATGAATTTCTAGAGCTAGGAACAGACTACTCCACCAACTACACTAATTTTGGTGGAGCTGGAGTGGTGCCAAACGGGGCCTAAGTATTCTGATAGTTGCTATAAGCCTCGGCTAAGTCCAAAATTGGGTGTCAACAAAAATAAACAATTTTCCCATAGACCTTGTCGGGACCCGGCTTAGCAAAGCCGACCCCTCTGTGTTTACTGTACTAGTCCCAAGGATCATACGCTAGTACACACAGGTTAAACAAGATTGCCATCAAATACATACTTTATTAATAAAGAAAATAACTTATAATGTACATGGGCTGAATGCCACTTACATTATGAATAAATTAAACATCAGAGTGCGGAAGATAAAAACAAGTGTCGGCTGAAACCCGTCAAACTACCACAGGCATCTGACCGGGGGTACGCCTTTAATAGCCGGAAAACTCCATCGTCGTACTCTGCCCCGTAAACCACTTACGTAGCAGAGTTGTCACCTGCGCACAGATTTGACAAACAACTAATGAGTATGGATAAACCATACCCAGCAAGCATGTATATCCTTATGTAATGAATGCATGGTATCAAAGGAATAGATCTGGTTTATTTGCATAAAAAGCACTTTTAAACAATCCTATCAGTTTTAAAGCAATAGTGTAAAACAATTGTAAATTCATTTCTTTACTCATGTTTTCTCAACAATATAATATTGCCTTCTCAGCACTATAATATTGCCTTCTCAGCACAAAACCGAGATGACATTCGCTGTCAACTCTACACGAAACTCTGGCAATACATTCCCTGTAATGCACTGCATGGCATTCGCTGCCCGGCATTCGCTGCCTGGCAATCCCTGCCCCTACCATCTACAACCATTTTAATTAAGAAAAGGTGAGACTAACAAGTGGAGCAGCCTAAGCCCGCTCTTAACCATGAGCACGGCTATCATGATAGTTTTATCTCTGCAGAGTGTGTATACTTTACCCATGGGACTCACCCGAGAGTGAGACGAAGCCACTATCCCCGTTCCATCTAGGGTCAAGAATGCCTCACTAAGGATTCGCCCCCAATCCATTTCGCACTAAGCCAGAGGTTCCCCTCTTGTGCCAGGTGAGTATACGGTGGTAGCGAGCCACACTCACACCACCATGACAAACCAACCCTACATTTCCCGAGGTAACAACTAAGGTATTACCATTATTAACACCCATGGCTGTACTGTTTTGCCCGGTCAGGTCATCCACGAAGTTCGGTCCTTAGGTCGACCGAGATGGCATACCACAAACCAACATCCACCAATCATACCACCACCTCGAGTCTACTCACGCCACGTTGATTTTAGTTGAATTAAAGTTTAACCAAAATCACACGATAAAGAGTAGATTCTCTCTACCAAGATTTTTAAATGATTTCCCATCATAATGATCATCATATTTTCCATCGAAGCAAGTAAGCATCTAGCGTGAGTACAAATCAGGGTGGCTGTAATAAGATTTACATTATTCTAGGCGTCAATAGAAAGGTAATACGTGCTAATGGATGATTAACATGTCATTGGCAATAACTAAAATTAAATATACAGAAAAACAATAAAATTAGCATGCATAGTTAAAACACTATGAATAGTAAATGTATGGGAAAAATCAGTGGGATCGATATGAATCTAGCTTGCACCTGGGTCCGGGTAGCACGATTCTTGATAATCGTCAGCTAGCTCTCCTCCGGAATCCTCCGCGACGTCTACACGTAAATCGAGGCACAGATGAATCAACAGCAGCAAATAAAATCCAGAAAATTACGAAATAAATACGGTAGGTAGATTAGATTAAAAGAAAATCAACAAAATTGGTTTGGTGTGAATCAGAGTTACGGATTAGGAGATATGAAAAGATGAAATAGTATTGTTCATATGAACAGTACACAGTTGACCGTGCTTTGACTGACTGGATCGATAGATTAAAAAGCTGCCCCTGCTTTGCTCTGCTTCACACGCACAGAGAGCAAAGTAAAGGGGAAGAAGAGAGAGGAAGAAGGAGAGGGAAAGGGAGAGAGAGGGAGCACGCCGGGCGTAGCGAGAGGCGGCTTCTCCAGCGGCGGCGGCGACGGGTGGTGGCGGCGGCGGCGGCGGAGGGCGGCGGCCTGGCGCTGCTCCTCCGGCGACGGCTGCTAAGCGGCGCGGCAGGCGGCGATCGGGCGCAGCTGCCGGGCGCGAGCTTCGGTGGCGCAGCGACGCGTTCCAGCAGAAGGCGGTGGCGGCTGGTCGCGGCGACGGGTGGTGGCGGCGGCGGCGGCGGGCCCGGCGGCAGGGCGGCGCTGGCTCTCGGGCGCTGCTCCAGCATGAGGTGGCGGCGCACTGACGGGCTGGGGCGGCGGCATCGGCTTCTCTTCCTCCTATCCCTTTGCTCTGTGATGACGAGGCTAGGGTTTGGGGTTGACGGGATTGGGTCAGAGGTGGTTTTATACCGAGCGTTGTCGTTTGGTTTTGGGACAAGTTTGGATTGTCCCCGATTTCGGGCTGCTTGGTGTGGCAAGATTTTATGCGATTTTGATACTGATTTGGGCTGCATGCTATGTAAAGATGGATTGGGACGGGATTTGATTTGGTTTGGAAGAAAAATACGGCGTGTGGCGTATGTTCCTGACGTGGTGAGCCTGTGGATTTGGTATGTATACGTGCAGCATATATGGCACATTTGGTATGGTTCGGGGATTAGGTTTGGTATGATTTTGGCGAGCATGATCTGATATGGATTGTTTGTATGGTAGAGATAGTTGGATGTTGCAAACTGAGATGAGGCTTGGTTGGGGATTCGATTAAATCCGATCCATTATTTTGGTATGTTTTGCTCTCAACCGATTTGTTATATTTGGGAGGCACGGTTAGGGCAATGTTGGATTGTCCTCGATCATGGGACGATTGGACATAGGTGCGATTTAGGAAAAGCCTAATTAGGGGGAAGATTAGGAAGGGTGCTCAGGGGACGATTATGATTAGGGGGATTATTAGGGCACAGCTTATGACCAGGGCGGAAAGTTTAGGAGATAATGATTAAATAAATTATCTTAAATCAAAATATTAAGCTTTTAGGTTTTTGAAAATAATAGATGTCATAATTGGCTTGCAAGGTGGGCGGCAAAGCAGCGTGTAGCAGCTGGAGCAGTTTCTGGCGGCGGTTCAAAATGGCACCGGCGCTTGGGTGTAGATGACGGAACAATGAGGGCCTAAAGAGGAAGAGGGAGACATGGGGGAAAGCAAGAGACGAGCCGAGACCGAGGTCTCACTGAACGAAAACCACGATTCGGCAAAGAGCAACTTCGGCCAAAATCCGGTGAGGTCTTCGGCGATTAGGTCTGACTTTATCCGTTCACGAATCTTCGAGCTCTTGGTTAGGATGGATTCGTGATGAAGATACGAAGGACGTCCTCGGACGGTTTAGGTAGATTTGCACCGAGGGCGTTGAGACGAGAAAGAGTCGGGTGGCTAGGGTTTTGAGAAGTTGGCCTTCGGCGATTTTTATAGAGCGGAGGAAAAGGTTTTAGGATCCGAAATTTTAGGAGGATGATCTACAAGGTATTTTCTAGGACGTGTTTTCCTCGAATTTGTGATTTACATATCTGAGATGGCGCAACCGGTTTGCCAGGAAGAAAAGAGGAGATCAAAGAAGGAAAGGAAGGAGGAGACGACAAGTGGGGTCTACCGATTAGAGAGAGGAAAGGAATTTCTCGAATATACTTTAATTGAAATTAATTAAGAGAAAATCCTGATAATACAAAATCTAAATCTTGTACTAAGGAAAGATAATAGAATTTTGAAGACAACTAGGAAAGTCATTGGTTTTGATTACTTTTTAACTTCCAATAGATTAAATTATTTTGTTTGACAAATTTTTCTTTTTCAAAACAAATTAAATTGGTTTAATTTTTCCACAACTGGAAACACACAAATCATTGAAATCCTTTTATTTTATAAGACTTTTGCTTAAAGTACTTTTTTAATCGAAAAATCTAATTAGATGTATTTTCAAAATGAAAATATTGTAAAGCAACTCTTTGAACTTATTTTTATTCAAAATTCTCAAAATTTGATTTTTAAACTTTTGAAAATCTTTTAAATCTCCACTTCATTATAATTTTACAAACTATTACTTCAATAAAGTTTGAAAATATTTCTGAAATTTTATTTCTCTCAAAATTTTTAATTTTCACAAATTTGAAACTTCAGGACGTTACAGACCTACACAATGGCATTTACTCACTAGTACTCCCAAAGCTTGCTGTTGGAGACCAGAGTATAGATATGAAACAGGAAGCTTACACTTGATTTAAACCCTTAAGTTTCAAGAACTTCAACTACAAATGTAAGGTGGTAAGAAACTATAGTAATGAAGCTAATTATCAATGAAATGGAACATTAGGTTGTAAATTGTTGAAGAACATGCAGGAGAATTATTTTAAAGAAGAATCCATTGCAAGACATAATGTGATTATGCCTGCATATCAATGGAATTGTCTGGATAAAATCTATTGCAAGATGTACTTTCTTGGGAATACACAAAAGAAAGTAGGTATGATCATATATGATGTCCTAAATTACATGGTTCGAGAGAGAGATCTTCTACAAAAAAAAAAATAATAAATTGCTCAGAAGGTCTGATGTTATAAGAATTATGAAAGCAACAGAAAAAGAAAACATATTTGTATGGTCATAAAGCTAGAATCATATTACCCCTATATCTGAAGCAAATCTTTGTGCATATAAACATTGACAATAAATGGTAGCCGTAGGATAAGGTGAATTTGTAAGATCTCAGCTAAGGACAATTTTAAAAGACCTGATAATCAGAACAAACTAATATTGTCGAATTAAGGCCCATAACAGGAATATATGTTAAGCTTTACCTTTGTGGAGTTTGAATAATAGAGACAACAAAAAAACCTAGACTATGGTAATAGACAAAAGCAGATAGGAATGGATGCCTATCCATTTCTGAAAGGACTTGCCGCTACAAATATGAAACTGGAACTTTTCTGCTGCAATCTTGCCATTCAACTAATCACCAATAACCTAACAAGAGGGGAAAACATAGGCAACATGTTTTCCAGAATAATTATATGACCATGAAAGAGAACATGGGAGGCATTTAACCTTATCACGTACAGCTATAAGAGGGGAACATATGAAAGATACAGTTATGGAAAACCACAAATGACAGATCCTGGTAGTACATGGAAGTGATGGAACCAAAATTAGAAACAAGTGGAGTTTTCTTTTTGAAAAATAAGATACTGAGACACAAACATGCAATGTTATGATTCTTCTATATATATATATTCAGTGTACGTTGTAGAGAGTCAAGTTTCAAAAGGCTGCCACCAAAACCAAATGTGTCCCTAGTTTAATTAATCTCAAAACGAAAAAGCACAGATCAGGAAAAATTGAAAAAACCTGACATGTTTAAGCCTAAAATTTTCAAACAGTTCTAGGCTAGATTTGATTAGTACAGTCATTTACAGTCCACGAAGAAAGAATTAGTACAGGATTATGACCAGGTGAGCACATAGCAAAATCTATCATGAGACAACCTAAAAATCATATTTTTCCTATGAGGCATTCAAGTAATCACCAATATTCATTTGAGATTTTTTTTTTACCTGATTCTACTCCAAATAGTTAGGAAACACATTATTGTACCCAATATTTTTATATGATCAATTTAGCATAATATGACTAGCCGATTGCATACATGACAGGGTCTCTCTTGAAGTTTTTCTTCCATCAAATAGTACTGATACTAATATATATAAGCAACTGAAGCCATTGCCTTGCAAAAAAGTAGATATAAATGTCTACCTACACCTGACACAAAGGTTAGCTTTCCTGACTACTAACCTTTCCTGACTACTAAGCTCAGTTTGAGCAACCATATGCAGCCATATGCTCAACAACCATAATCTCGTGAATAATCATCTGCAGTTTGAAAAAAAACATGCATGCCAAATGTGGATGTTTTACTTCGATCTCAGTTTTAAACAAAACAATAACAGGGGAAAAAATCATTACATGATCACTTTTGTTGACCTTCTGATGACATGTAATCAGTTCTTGTTCAGCTGATCTGTGACATTTCGAAGATCCATCATACATAAGTCACCGCTATACCATATCGAAGAGAAACTAGTATGCTGGAAAGTTTTAAACAGCATAAGAATGGCATATGTAAACTGCATCAATAAAGAAAATTCCAATACCTGTTCATGCTACAGTACCACCCAAAAAATATTTAAAAAATATATAGTAATAAAAAATTGTTATTTATACAAACTAAATTTGTAGCTTAAAGTGGGCAAAATAAATAAGATATTGTGTTTCTTTTTAAATGACCAAGTTACTGTTCATTGTACAGTACCCAGAAATTTTTTTCCTAAAACAGTAATTTACAACCATGTATATGTAAAGGTAAAGGAAAAATGTGTAAAGAAAATCAATACCTTTTACTTGTTTTCACTAGAAAAATAAAAATGAACTTAGTATCCCTAGATATGTATTTTATAACCATTTTATATAATCTAAGGATTTTGTTGATGTTTGTAAGTATGAGTACATTCATCGTATTGATTGGTGAATGTATGTGTTGGAGTTTTCCAGCATGCGACCTTAGTTGCGTGAAGAGAACTCGTAGCAACAAAGGCATTAGGCACTATGTGCACAGGGTTCACATGTTTGGATTTTATTGGTTCTTGAATTGTAGTGTTTAAAAGTTATTTTAATAGCAGTCACTATCTCCCCGCATAGTTGCTTTTCTGTTAATAACCCCTCTATTCTTCTTATCTCTCATCAGTCAGATGGCTAGAGGAGCTCGATGCCATGGACATGGCCATGGTGAGCCTGCCAACCAGGCGCAGCGTGGAGGCCGTTGTCGTGGTCACGGGCAACCTGTCACTGCCCCACCCCAGGACAGGAAGAGAATGTTCAGGAGCAATAAGAGCAACAGCAGAACCCCCGGGTACCGCAAGGAGCTGTTAGTGAAGGAGATCTATCACCGCCACCTGCTCAAGCTTCCACAACTCATTAGCTAATGCAAATGCAGCTGCAAGTACTTCAAGCTATGCAACAACACATGAACAACCCGCTAGCTGCCCCACACAATGTGGCACAGCAGTTCAAGTATGCTGATTTCATAAGGACTTGTCCTCCCATGTTTGTGGGATCCACAGAGCAGCTTGATGCAGGTGATTGGCTTAAAGAGGTCGAGCGTAAGCTATATTTGGCTAATTGTGATGATTATGAAAGTGTGCAGTATGTTGCGCATCAGTTTAAGGGTAATGCTGCCAACTGGTGAGAGAATTACTGTGAGGCTCGTCAAGATGTGCAGTCCATCACTTGGGAAGAATTTTCTGAAGCATTTCGCACCACGCACATTCCCACTAGGGTGATGGAGATGAAGAGGCGCGAGTTTTAGAATTTGCGCCAGGGTAATATGAGTGTATCAGAGTACCACAACCGATTCATTCAACTTGCTCGTTATGCCAAGGAAGATGCTCGAATGACGCAGTGAAGATATGGAGGGAATGAACCTTGTCCTGAAGATCTATTTGGTCTCTCATGGCTGCTAGACTTTTCAAGAATTAGTCAATATGACGCTGTTTCAGGAGGATGCTCAATGTGAGCTTACTGAAGACAATAAAAGAGGAAGATGGTGTTCCAGAACCAGCAGGGCTAAAGCAGCAATCACCCTCGAGTGGGGCCATTCCAGCCAAAATAGCAGGCGAACAAGTCTTATACCCCTATGTTTCATGCAAGTCTTATACCCCTATGTTTCATGCACCTGTTCCACCCCAATAGCAAGCGCCGCGTAACAATCCAGTGGCACCACTAGGCAAGAACCCTGAAACAGCACCAGGCATGTAGTGTTACAATTGCCAGCAAATGGGTCACTATGCTCATAGTTGCCCTTAGAAGAAGAACACCCTAGCGCCAGTACAAACCAACGCGAGAGGTACACCTGCTTGTCCGCCGCAACAAGGGCCAGCACGTACGGTTCCTGAAACTCTAAGGACGCCGCAATCAATGGGAAGAGGCCGAGTGAACCATGTCACGGCAGAGGAAGCTCAGGAAGCACCCGATGTTGTGCTAGGTACGTTTCCCGTTAATTTCGTACCTGCAACTGTTCTATTCGATTCTGGTGCTTCGCATTCCTTTATATCTAAAGAATTTGCAGAAAACATGGGTGGAAAATTTTGCCTTTAAAGAAACCCCTATAGTGCAATCTCCGGGAAAAGAGTTGAGAGCAACTTTTGCAAGTCCTTTTGTGGAAATAGAAATAGGAGGAGAAAAGTTCAAGGCAAACCTTATTTTATTAGAATCACCTGGGATAGAAGTAATCTTGGGAATGGATTGGTTAGGCCGTTTCAAAGGACAGATCGACTGCGCCAGAAAAACCATCACTCTTATCAGCACCGATGGAGCTACAGTGAATTTTGTTTCATCTATGCAACTCAAGCCTACCAGCGTTGTGAATCGGTTAAAAGGATTACACACAGAGTCAGAGCCACCAGCTTTGGAGTCTATTTCGGTGGTGAGTGAGTATCCAGATGTGTTTCCTGATGATCTGTTGGGTATTCCCTAGACCGAGACGTGGAGTTCGTTATCGAACTGGCACCAGGTACATCGCCCATATCACAACGGCCGTACCGGATGAATGCTAATCAGTTGGCCGAAATGAATTAACAAATCAAAGAATTACAGGAGCAGGGATTCATCCAGCCCAGCTGTTCACCCTAGGGATCTCCAGTTATTTTTGTGAAGAAGAAGGACAACACACTCCGTATGTGTGTGGATTATCGATCGCTGAATGAAGTCACTGTCAAGAACAAATATTGAATCCCCAATTTAGGGAGCCCTCTTGGCAGGTTCGATTTCTACCGCCGGAGCACCTTTTTTTTGAGTGCCCAAGATAGATGACTTGTTCAATCAATTGAAAGGAGCTCGAGTCTTCTGAAAAATAGACTTGAGGTCAGAATATCATCAGATCAAGACCAGAAAAGAGGATATTCCAAAGACCGCTTTACCACTTGCTACGGTTTGTATGAGTACACCGTAATGTCTTTTGGCTTCTTAAATGCACCAGCATACTTTGTGACCATGATGAATAAAGTATTTATGGAATTTTTGGATAAGTTCGTCGTAGTATTTATAGACGACATTCTCATTTATTCCAAAAATAAGAAAGAACATGCTGAACATCTGAGGATTGTGTTGGAGACACTCTAGAAACACTAGTTGTATGTCAAGTTCAGCAAGTGTGAGTTCTGGTTACTAGAGGTCTCATTTCTTGGGCATGCCATTTCAGCCGGAGGAATAGCCGTTGATCCGAGCAAGGTTCGAGATGTGCTAAACTGGGAGCAGCCGAAATCAGTAACCAAGGTTCATGGTTTTCTGGGTATGGCTAGTTACTACCGGAGATTTATAGCCGATTTCTCCAAAATAGCCAGGCCACTCACTTAGTTGTTGAAGAAGAAAACCAAGTTCGTTTGGACGGATGTCTGCGAGCAAAATTTTGAAAAGCTAAAGAAAAGATTGACCACTGCCCCAGTGCTTATACTGCCAGATATTCATAAAGATTTTGAAGTCTATTGTGATGCACTACGATTTGGGAGTGCACTACCATCCGGGAAAGGCCAATGTTGTAGCTGACGCTCTGAGAAGGAAGAGCCACTGTAATCAACTATTGGAGGAGTGTTGAAAGTTTAATTTGGAAGTAGTCAAGAGAGGATATCTTAATGCACTAGAAGTGAATCCCACAATTGAAGAATAGATCAAAAAGCACCAGCAGAACGATGAAATGACCATCGATGTTATCGTACGGATGATCATGGAGAGAGCTCCTGAATTCTCTATGGATAAGGAAGGTGTTGCCTGGTATGGGAAGAGGATTCTTGTACCAGATGTAAAGGAGATTTGCGGATTGATCTTACGAGAAGCCCATGACTCAGCCTTATCCATCCACCTCAGGAGCACCAAGATGTACTTAGATCTACGAGATATTGGTGGCCTAGTATGAAGAAAGAAATTATTGAATATGTTGCAATATGTGATGTATGCCAACGAGTAAAAGCAGAACACTAGAGGCCAGTTGGACTACTACAGCCATTGCAAGTACCTAAGTGGAAATGGGAAGAAATCAGAATGGATTTCATAACCGGGTTACCGCAAACAAAGCTAAAGTATGATTCTATTTGGGTTATCATGGATCGATTGACTAAACCAGCCCATTTCATACTGGTGCGAACCGACTACTCAAGCGATAAACTTGCCGAGATTTACGTTGCCAGAATAGTATGTTTGCATGGGGTGCCAAAAAGGATTGTTTCTGATCGAGGTACCCAATTTACCTCAAGATTTTGGCAGAAATTTCACTCATTATTGGGAACCAATCTGGCTTTTAGTGCGGCTTATCATCCATAGATTGATAGCTAGACTGAAAGAACCAACCAAATTTTGGAGAATATGTTGAGAGCATGTGCTCTCTCTAATAAGAAAAAATGGGACAAAAGCTTGTCCTACGTGGAATTTTCGTATAACAATATCTATAAATCTAGTATTCAAATGTCACATTTTGAGGCATTGTGCGGAAGAAAGTGTAGAACCCCTCTATACTGGAATGAGACTGGAGAAAGAAAATTGTTCGGACCAGAAGTATTGCAAGAGCTCGAGCAACAGGTAAAAGCAATCCAACAAAAGCTAAAGACTGCTTAGTCCCCCCAAAAGAGTTATACTGACAAGCGGCGCATGGAATTGAGTTTGCTGTTGGAGATCATGTTTATCTGAAGGTGTCACCAACGAAAGGGTTGTGTCGATTCAGAATCAGTGGCAAACTACCACCGAGATATACTGGGCCATTCTTGGTTTTGGCAAAACGGTGAGAAGTTGCCTATCAAATTGAGTTGCCACTTGCCACCGCAATTATCAAATGTGCACAATGTGTTTCACGTTTCCCAATTAAAAAAGTGTTTGCTTGTCCCTGAGGAGTAGATGAATATGGATGATATCGATCTGCAGGAGGATTTAACTTATCCTGAGTATTCGGTCAAAATTCTGGAGGAGGCAGAGCGATGCACTCGAAGTAAGACTATAAAATTTTGCAAAGTGCAGTGGAACAATCACTCAGAAAAGGAGACTACTTGGAAGCGTGAGGAGAACCTGAAAGCAGAGTTTCCGGATCTTTTTCCTAGCACTTTAGAATCTCGGGGTCGAGATTCCCCTTAAGGGGAGGTTTGTGGCATCCTGCTATTTTCTAAAACTTAGAAAATATTATTTCGATTTAAGATCTTTTATTTAATAATTACCCTCTAATTTTTCCATACTTGCCCTAATCTTTTCCCCAATCGCATATTCCCTAATCCCTGTGTCCGTCATCGACCAGCTACCGATCTTCCTCGCTGGACCAGCCACCATGCCAAAAACGCCACCCGTGTAGCCCAGACCATACCAAACCAGTACTCTCAACCAAGGCTGAATCAAAATCATACCAAATCAAACCGTATCCCTTTCTTTCCAAACCAAACCAAATCAAATCCCATCCCAATCCATACATGCCATATCGATGCAGCCCAAAATCATACCAAATCAGTGTGATCCAAACATGCCATGTTAATCCCAAACCGACCAACGACGCGTAGTATAAAACCTAGCAATCGTCGACTGTGGAAACCAAACCCCATCAACCCAAACCCTACCTACTGTCGGCCCCACCAAGGAGGAGTTGCAGCACAGAAGGAGGAGCCAAGGTGAGCTCCTGCACCACCCAACCCCGCCGCAGCGCCATCTCCACCTGAGCACTGCCGCGCTGACATCCCGCTCGCCTGGCTGCTCGCGCCACCGCCACCTAGTTGCGCCGCACCACTGGAGCTGCCGCCGCCGAGAGGTCACCGCCGCGCGTTGCTCAGCTCGCCGCCGCACGCTGGCTACTCACGTTGCAGCCGCCCTGCCGCGCAGCACACCACCCCGCGCCGGCTGCTCGCCCCGTCCCACGCCGGCTGCTCGCACCACCGGCGACGGCGGCGGTGGCCGTCACCTTCTGTCGATGCCAGAACCGCCGGGTCAAGCTGCCTTGCTCTCTCTCTCTCTCTCTTGCATGGGTGAGGAAAACAACCAAGACAGTAGCCCTTTATTCCTCTTGGTAGATCCGAGTTTACACTGTTCATATAAACAGTAAACCTTCATAATTTTGTATCTCCCAAATCATAGCTCCGATTCATGTCAAACCAATTTTATTGATCTTATTTAACCTAATCTACCTCCTGTATTTATTTCGTAATTTTTTGACTTTTGTTTGCTGCTGTTAATTCGTCTGTGCCTTGATTTACGTGTAGACGTCACGGAGGAATCCGGCGGGAAGTTAGCTGCCGGTTGTCCAGGAGTGTACTACTCAAATCAAGGTGCAAGCTAGTTACATGTCGATCCCACTTTATTTACTCGTTTGTTACTATTCATAGGTTTTTAAATTTGCATGATAATTTTAATTCTATTTTTATATGTTTAATCTAGTTATTGCCGATAACGCGTGAAACATCTGTTAGCACATTTAGCCTTCCTTTGCTGCCTAGTGTAAAATAATTCTTTAATATTGTCATTCTTGATTTTACTCACGCTAGATGCGTAGTTGCTTCGATGGGAAATCTAGACGATCATTATGATGGAAGGCATTTAAAATCTTGGTAGATAGAATATACTCTTTATTTTGTGATTTTGGTTAAACTTAATTCAACTAAAATTAATGTGGCGTGAGTAGACTCGAGATGGTGATATGAAGGGTGGATGTATGGCTTGTGGTATGCCGCCTCGGTCGACATAAGAACCGAACATCGTGGATGAACTGACCGAGCAAAACAGTATAGCCATAGGTGTTAATTATGGTAATATTTTAGTTGTTACCTCGGGAAATCTAGGTTTGAGTTGTTATTGCAGTGTGGGTGTGGCTTGCAACTACCATATACCCATCTGGCACACGGGGGGAACCTCTGGCCTGGTGCAAAGCCGCTTGGGGCGAAACCTTAGTGAGGCAATCACAAATTCAGACGTACCTGGGCTAATGGCTTCGTCTAGGTGAGTCCCATAGGTAAAGTGTACATATTCTGCAGAGTTAAAACTATCATAATAGCCATGCTCACGGTCAAGAGCGGGCTTAGGCAGCTCTACTTGTTAGTCTCACCTTTTCTTAATTAACTTGCTATAGAAGGTAGGGACAGGGATTGCTAGGTAGCAAATACCGGGCAGGGAATACCAAGCATTGCATTACAGGGAATGTATGCCAGGGTTTCGTGTAGAGTTGACAGCGAATGTTATCTTGGTTTCATGTTGAGAAGGCAATATTATAGTGTTGAGAAAACATAAGGAAATAATAAATTTGAAATTCTTTCAAACTATTGCTTTACAAATGATAGGATGGTTTTAAAAGTGTTCTTTATGCAAATAAACCACCTTTATTCCTTTGATACCTTGCATTCATACATAAGGACAAACATGTTTACTGGATATGGTTTTTCCATACTCATTTGTTGTTTTTCAGATCTGTGCGTAGGTGACGACTGTGCTGAGTACGTTGACTATGAGGCATGGTACGATGATGAAGCTTCTGGCTATTAGTTATTCTCAAGTTAGATGTCTGTGGCGTATGGATGAGTTTACCGAGCCGTCATTTAATTTTCTATCTTCCGCTAGCTACTATTAATAATAAGGCAATTATTGCAATAATTAGCGTTTGTTGCTAAGATACTTTATCAGGTTAATCGTTAAACAGCAAGGTGTGATTTCATTATGCTCTAACTATGCGGACTAGCTATGATCCATTAGGACTAGTACCATAAGACACGGAGGGGTCGGTTTTGCTAAGCTAAGTCCAGACAAACTGCCTCGACCATGCATGCAACACCTAATCTAACCATGTCAAGATTATTCCAGCGGGCAGAAGGGGAGGCAGGAGCGTGGAGAATGGGAGGCATGGCTGCTAGGGTTTTTTGCTTGATTGGAAAAATTGGAAAGGATAAAGGGGTGGACACACGGGGCACATGAATAGAGAATGGTTTGAAATTTCCTAAACCCATCCATTTTTTCCGTCTCAGCGCCTGCGCGGTCCGCTCTACTCATCTTTGCTGACAGACGTCGGGCCGGCACTACATAATTTCCGATAGACAATCTGCTGATAGTTTTCCCGGCAGACGGTTTGTTGATGATAGCTATTCTCCTGGCAGATTGTTTCAGTGATTTTTAGTATAATTGCCGGCAGAAAGTATGCCACCGTTTCTAATTTCTAATTTTTACCGGCAGGCTTTTGCCGTTAATAAGGTGTTGTGGCGTAGTAACTTCCTAACTTTTTGGGGGTGGGGTTATTTGAAAATTTTTATACAGCTTAACCAAAAAGGTAAATGGACGTACTGCCTGTCCAACGGATATTAGTCTAGAACGGGCGTCTTTGGGCTGCAATGCTGGGTCATGATCCCATAGAAATCGATCTAGATTTTACTTTAATTCGATTTCTACGTTTCTATAGGCAAGGATAAGACAAAACTACGAGAAAAAGGAAAAAGAAGGACCGGCTCACCTCTTATGTGGAAAACGTTTATTCAATAGCCTTATCTCTAGTGGGTACTAGGATGAAGCATTGTAGAACCGTCCATTTGATTAGTCTTTTTAAAAACTTCAACTTTTTGAAGTTGTTTCTCAAAAATTTTGAAATGACGAGATGAAAACCACCTAATCAAATTATGATTAATATCAGCTCTGCACTACGACAGAAATATGTATTTATGAGACAGTTATTTTGAGGTTTTTGAGATAATTTTAAAGCGTCTTAAATAAGTCGTGTCGTAAAAGACAATGTTCATTTGAGACGGTTATGAACCGTCTCATATGAGTGAATATATAAGACGATTTATATATGGAACCGTCTTATATGTTCTGTTATAGAAGTCGCTTCCTTACTAAACCGTCTCAAACGAGATTTTTTAAATACGAATTTAGGCATAAATATTGGTAAAAAAATAGAAAAAATATTTTTTTTGAATTAGAAACCTATATTCTTATCACCTACCACCCATCTATGCACATTAACACAATTTATGCATATAATATAAATATTGTATATCCCCTGACTTGAACTTAAGATCTATTGATTCTAACCTCACCCTTCTAACTATCCTACCTCACACCATGTTCCGATCATAATAGGATATATATATCTTTTAACATTAGTTTTGCGAATCTTTCAATAACTTTTTAGACATGTAACTGACATCAAATAGAAAACTTTTCAACTACAAAGTTGTACACCTCGTTGAAGCCTATAATTTCATATAATTTTTATTTTTGTATGACTTATAAATGTTTTAATCTGTGTTACGATTATTTAGACATCTATATTGCTTCAAATAAAAAAGATATCAACTACAAAGTTGTAGATTTCATCAAGAGTTACAATATACATATACAAATGTAAAAATTATTTTTTAGGATTTTGATTTTTAAAAAAATTCAAAAATGTAAAAGTCAAAATTATAAAATAAAATTTTGATTTTAGGAATTAAAATTTTCTAATTTAATTTTTTGAAATTTAAAATATTTTTTAAAACTAAAATTTCTAAATTTTATTTTATTAAGAAATAATAATTTTGAAATTCATTTTTGAAAATTTAAAATCCAAAATTGATTTTAAAAATAAAATTTTAAAATTCAAAAACCACCGTTTGAACCTAACTGCGTTGGTTTCACAGTTTTAGGTAACTAAGTGAGCGGTTTCGATAGTTATGGATTTATGTGCAACAACGGGACAAGTTTAGGGACTAACAGTGCAATATACTATATACAATATATATAGGTTATTCACACAATACAACCGTCGCATATGATCCTAGATTTAAAATAATTGTTTTCTAAAATAGGAGTGTCGTCCTATTAATTCATCATAAAAGACATTTTATCCTTTCAAACTGCCTTACATTACGTACATATTAACGACGCTAAAATGTAAGGAAATGACTCTTCTAATCTAACCTTATATAAGTCGGTTTTTAATTTCAACCATGATAAATGCATCAATCATATAAAACGGTTATGATTTGAAAAAATGTCTTTTCCTTATATAAGTCGGTTCTTAATTTCAACCGTCCCAAATACATCAATCACATAAGACGATTATGATTTGAAAACGTCTTATTCCTTATATAAGTCGGTTCTTAATTTCAAACGTCCTAAATGTATCATCATATAAGACGGTTATGATTTGAAAACGTCATTTTCCCCATTTATACCACAATAAGAGACACTTCTAGTTTAAGAAGACTAAAACCATCTTAAATTATGCATCTTATATTACTCATTAAGTACTAGTGCTGGTTTCTCAAAGCCATTTTTCAGTTTCAAATTATAATCAGATAATTTCGAACAGATCAACATGCGCCCTGTCTTCCTTTCTGTCAATTGCATGTTTGTGTTAGACAACCACGCTACCGGGTGTAGTCCGAGGTTGTCGATTCACACGCAAGACACAATCACATATGAACACAGATGTAGGAGAGGAACGATTCTTTATTGCTTTTTCATGTATATACAATGGGGGAAACCCCTCCTCCTTTTATAGTGTAGTTCTAGGGTTTCGGCATGGGCCAATACCGGGCCTTCGTGGGCCGGTTTCTCAACACTCCCCCTTTGGCCTTTGCCGCGAGATGCATATGCCTCATTAAAACTCCATAAAAACCCAATGGAAAAAATTTGGAGAAAGAGTACATAGCATACGCCTTGTACTGCACGAATTGCCTCGTTAAAAACCTTATGTGAGAAACTTCTGTGAAAACTCACTAAGGGAAAAAGAGTACAATTCACCCAATTTTTAAATGTCTTCTAGACTTCATCATTTGCTTTACTAGTGCGGGTCATGCACGACGATCTACGTGGCTTTCCACGTGATTTTCCGGCATTCTACTATCAGGGGTTCTATTCCTTCCCCTAATGACGGAAAAGATCCTCATCAAATATGCAATTCATTTCTGTGTGTGGTATAGATACATATACATTCAAAATTTCAAAGTGGGAAATTTCAGACCCTTTCATGCACTAGTTGGATGTTGTGGGACTGCTTGTCCCCTTACACTAATTGATGAGGGCTACTGCTTGTAGTTTCTTTCAGTTACAACTCTGCAAGAGCGGCCTGGCAATTAATTTGATTCATAAAATTAATGTCGTTTCTAGTCCATTCTTCGTGTGGACATAAGGTACTGAGTGCTCTTCTTTATTTTCCAATGCTGTGAATTCTTTAGTGTTGTTCATTCTTCTTGATGAACTTCACACAACAACAAAGAAATATATTCTTAGTTCTTATGATCTGCAAGATCAGTTTCACAAATGCATAATTCCTTGTAGAGAGTATGCATTTGACCACTTCAAAAGAAACATTAATGAGCACCAAAAGTACTTAATTGCCCTAATACGGGCTGTATTAGGCCGCACATAACCCCTAGTTCAATCTAGGGTAGGAGCCCATGTATTAGTTTCCCGGTGGCATTGAGAGTGCACACGAAAATCTTCATGATTCAGGAAATTCTAAAATTAATACTATGGCCTTATGAGTTGTTTAATTTTTCTCCTCATCATCTTAAAGTTCAGGATGGCAAATTTACTATGCCATAGATAGAAGAGATCAGAGCTTCTAAATTCAGCATTCAGGGAAGTGTACACTTCGGGTGCACAGATTCTAAATATAGTATAGCCCATATTCAAATGAAGGAGGTTTTTCTAATATTATATTCTTGTATCCGTCATGCTTCATAATGCATAAGTATTCTTTTCATTCTCTTCATTGGTTTCTACGTGAAACTCATTTGTACGAATGTCCTAAGAGAGCCAGAGTGAATTCCAGGTACGACAATGCTTCCCTAAGTGCTAGTGTAGTACCAATAGATAATATTTTTATGACTCTTCTTGAGTCTGATACGCATAAATTGCAATACTACCAGTGTTCTTCGTGATCAACTGGAGTATTTGGTCTCTCTTTAATTTTATTTGTTGTTCCACTATCAACAATGCATACCTCCCACATAGGGCACTACCAAATTCTATATTGCAATCAGGCAATGGCAAAATTCATAGTTCATATAATTCAAACAAGGATTGCAACTTCAAATATACTGGAATAAAGATAAAATCAATCATGAGAATAAGGTTTGCTCTACTAGAGCTTCAATTCTTTGTTGAGATAGTTTGCTCTTCGGGAGCTTCAATTCATATACTTCACTCTTCTGGAGCTTCATATTCATTATTCAATGTCTTCTAGCAACCACAATCTAAAAGGTATATTGCTTCGTGCAGGCGCACTGAGGCAGCGATGGCCGCTGCATTCGACGCATCGGAGGTTCACAAAAATCCATTGGATGCTACTATTGCAACTTCAATTTTATATGTCGGTATCTTCTTTTCCTTATCCACTTCATGTGTGGCTATAATGTAATCAGGGGCGCGAGTTAGAGGTGTATCTTCATGAGTGTCCTCTTCCATAAGGTCATGCCTGCCTTCCATGGCAAGGTAGAACTCTAATGCTACCTTTTTCTTTCATGTTGGTCTGATAAGTTATGATTACATACTCAATGTCACAACAAATCTTTGACCATTGCCCCTAAATGCCATACTTAGCACATATGATCCTACTGGCCATATGGCTTTCTTTTGTGGCTTCTCCTTGTTTCTTTGCTTCTCTTGAGCAGTGGACCTTTTCTTAGGCTGACTTCTTCTTATTTCCCCTTATAGCCCTTCTTTTAATAGGTGGGATTTATCTCTCTGGTAGCTGCCATAGAACCGAGAAGGAGAAAAAAATAGGGAATATCATCTCCTTGCTTGTGATCTTTTTGTCACGGAGAGAGGGATTAGTGCAAGACCTATGCAAGATGAAATTTTGTTAGGCCATGGTTCTATAGTTTGCAAGTCTCATGTACACCGGTTTCTACTGTGCTAGTCGTAGAATAGTGTGCTCGAGCTTCTTAAACTGCTTCAGACATACAGCCCCATGCTCTAGAGCACTCCCCCTCAGCCATATATTTATTCTTTAAAATAGCAGAGGTGGTGACAGAGAAAGTGTAATACTTGATTGTTCTGCTTATCGATAGGCTTCCCATCCTTCAAGGATCTAATCCCAATGGTAACCTGAAGCTTCGTGCTTCCGAGTATGATTTTTAGCATCCAATGCCCAAGTGAGGTTGCTCTAGCATTCGGTGCCAGTTCCTCAGATTCATAGTTAGCGATACCTGACAATTACATATTTTAAAGTTCATTCACATGATTACTACGTGTAATCTAGTAGATAGTGGTGCATGACATAATTTTTCCAAATTCTCATGAATTCCAGTATACAAATAAGCCATTTACCAATTCATAGCTTAGACACAATAAATAGGCATAAAATGTTAATTACCACAACTAATTCAATGTATAATTGCATAAAGGTAATTAACAGGTGTAAAATATTGCTTCAAATTCAAAGACATAGTCAAAATTCATAGTTTCGATGCACTTTTATGCCTAAATATGTCTTTTCTATAATTTCCAAAAAATCTAAGGATCTTTCTGCAAAATTCAATGGCCTGGAAAAACTTCGTGTAATTTCCAGGAAATCCTTAGACCCTGTTATGCTAGAATATAAATTCTCAACAAATTTTGCAATTTCCATGGGGATTATACAATTTTCAGTATTTCAGATAATTACTTCGTGTAGTTTTCTCAATCATGACAAAATTCATATAATAATCATGAAAGCAGTAAAAGAGGGCTTCAAATTCAAAAACGGGACTAAAATTCGAAATCCCGGGGCCCTTTTATGCTAGGAAATGCATTTTCTGTAATTTCAGTAATTTCCAGGGGTTATGTAATTTTCAGTATTACAAGAAAATTCGCTATGTAATTCTTATATTTTACGGGGTCCTAAGTGCAAAATTCGGTGGCCCACGTCTTTTTCTCATTTTCTGCCCATTTTTCTTTTTCTTTTCTTCCCCACCGGTTTTCTCCCGCGCGTGGCCCACTTCTTTGTTGGGCCGTCCAGCAGCTAGCCGGCCCGCCATGTTTTCTCCTTCCCATTTTTCTTTTCACCGGCCTCCACGGCCGGCACACCGTGTCCCTTCTTCCTTCCTTTTTGTTTCTTTCACCGGCCTGCACGGCCCGGCCCACCGTGTCCCTTACGCCCTGAGGCCCGGTCCGCGCCCCCCCCGCTGGCTAGGGTTCCCACCTAGCGCCGCCGGCGCTTTTGCGTGGCGCGTTCCATGCGCTGCGGCTGCTCGCTCATTGTGGCGGTAGCCAGAGGCGAGCCGTTTGCGGCGGTGGCGCGTTGCTTCGGGCAGCGGGGAAATAGGCGCGACCCTTCGGGGACCGAGGGGCGGCAGCGTTGAGTACCGTGCCGAGGGCATGGCGAGGCTACGCACGGGTACGGCAAACGTCGGTGACGCGCGGCTGAGTGCGGAAGTGCGCGGCGGCGGCGCGGCATTGCATGGCGTCTTTGGCAAAGACGGGCCCAAAGGCAAAGGTACGCATCGCATCGCTGCGTGACCATTTGATCGGTGCTGGCGTGGGGACGGCCGAGGCGAAGCGGCGCTGCGAGCGCTGGCGGCGAGGCCGGGGAGGCGCGTGTGACGGCCGGGCATGCGCGCGGCTGCGGCGGCGGCGCGCGACGCCGAGTGCGTGGAGGCCGTGCTAGATGCGCACGTGACGGCGTGACGGCGTTGCGCTGCGTGCGCAGGAACCGGTGGTTCTAGCCAATCCATGGCATCCAAATCTACTGAAATACATCTACTAAATACGGATTCAATTTCCGTAGATTCAATTTCCTTTTTACCTTTGTTCTTCGTGAATCGAAGTAGGGAGTCGACGACTGTCGCGTAGGACAGATCGGCTGGTCCTGTCTAGACCTGCCGGCGTGATGACGATTCGATGCCGATAGTACGTCGACGTCGTCGTTCGATCCCTCCGGCGTCTTGCGACCCTCGAGCGTCGTGCTGATAACGTGTTAGACAACAACGCTACCGGGTGTAGTTCGATGTTGTCGATTCACACGCAAGACACAATCACATATGAACACACATGTAGGAGGGGAACGATTCTTTATTGCTTTTTCATATATATACAATGGGGGAAACCCCTCCTCCTTTTATAGTATAGTTCTAGGGTTTCGACATAGACCAATACCGGACCTTCGTAGGCCGGTTTCTCAACAGTTTGCACTGATCAACTCGATCGGCTGCCATGCCGTGCTAACTAATCAAGCCGCTCAAACCGTCTATACACTAACAATTAATGGCACTGCCACACGTCATCACGCCATACAGTGCTCCTGACTCGACCGATGACCTGACGGGGCGCATGCATTTAGGGTGTGTTTTTTCGGCGGTTGCATTTGCGTATAAACTAAAAATTTATATCTCCTTGATAAGAATATCCGATGGATCAAAAAATTATAGAAAAAATGGTTTTGAGAGCTTTGAAAGAAATTGTAAGATTTACAAAAATTGGCTACCAAACGTCAAAGCGTTTGGTTTGTATGAAAATAACTAATTTCTAGCCTATAAACAAATGCCAACACTGAAAGAAACAGGCTCTTAAGCTGGAGCTCCTGCTGCCGCCGCCGCCGTGGCGTTACCGCAGCGGCTCACGGCTGACCGGCTAGGTTAGTTGGGCCGTCATGTCTTGAGAGCATCTCTAGCAGACGCTAGACAAAACTACGAGAAAAAAGAAAAGAGGGATTGGCTCACCTCTTATGTGGAAAACGTTATTCAATAGCCTTATCTCTGGTGGGTAGTAGGATGAAACATTGTTTTGGGTCCTCGGCCGAATCCGCAGCCGCCGGGGTACAGTTGAATTGTGTTAAACCGGGGCCAGATAGCTAGCTGGCTATAATGGCTACTGTACGAATAGCTCGGCTTACCTGTTCAGTTTTACTTGTTTACTCGGAAAATCCATTTTATTCAACTTATTTTTAAGAGCTTTTATTAGCCGCTTTGAAATTTTTAAGAATGAAGCTTAAGTGTAACTTTAAAAATATCAAAGCCTCGAGCTGTTTCTCAAAAATCTTAAAACCGTTAACGAAACCTCTTAAACACAACTAAGTGGATTGATTTGTCGAAGCTCTTGGAGTTTGGATCTCCATTAAATAAGCAAATAATTTCAAGTAATGCGAACAATGAAGACCACAATTAAAGACCTTACAAAATTTTGATATTAGGGTAAAACAACGGCCGGCCAAATCTTGTCGAAGTGGCCAGAGCTATATAAATTCATAAAATTATAGATACGCTCTCAGGGAAAACAAACATCGTAGTTTATAAATACGCTCAAACATGGGAATTCTGTAAGATCACTACTAGACAACCCTCGCGAGCCGAAAAGATAGTCAGGAAAATCAATTTTTGCAACGAACCCCAACATGAAAAATCAGTTTTTTTTTTCTTATGGGAATAATAATGCCGTTCTAGAAAAACTGTAAATTTCCTAAGGCGTAAAAAAAAAAGGACAGCAAAAACATATCGATTCCTACAAAAATAGCACCCCTAGGTATACATACACACATAATTCTATGGATATATAGGGCTCACGGAAATGCAAGTTCTCACTTATATGGGTATCCAGTATGTCCACGATCATCTTCTGACCGTGCTACAAGATTCATGCGCTGTTTGCACCATTTCTCTCACCATTCTTAGCAAAAAACAAAACCCTCTGAATTCTCGAATTCATGCCTGCGGTCCTTTTACTTCCTCCTCCTTCCCTTCTCCTTCACTCTCGCCTCCGGTCAGCTGCTCCCCGCTTCCCTAGGAGCGACCATGGCAGCGCCAGCGTGCGACCACTATGTTGCCTCGGCCCAACTCATCGCTCCCACATCGTACGCTCGAGCTGCCACACTGGCTCCACTCCGCCTGGCTCCTACCTGCTCGACTTCACTCAGCACGCGGCATCACCAACGGCCACTATCTTTTCGGCGTGCGAGCATTGTGCCATTTGCTCAAGTCCTCATGTCACCACGTCCAACCGTGTTGCATCGCCAAGTGCCTAGTCACGACATGTGTGGCTCGAGTGGACGATGTTGTGGCCGCAGTCGACGTGGCAATGGTCATGCGGTGGTGTGTACGGAGGAGCTGGGCAGGCTGTCCATTGGAGGAGAAAAATAAGGAGGTTGAGGGAGAAGAGGAAATAGGAGGACTTGAATTTTTTTTAAAAAAAATCAAAGGTGTTTTGTCATAAAAACATAAAAGAAAGGGTGAGGATACCACACGAATCTTAGACCCAAAATTCTAGGAAAATTACTCTCATATAGCTCGTGCTAGCCTTGGGTTGCACGGTTGATTAATTACACCTGTGGTGCAGACATATAATTAATGCACACGCACATTAATCTCACTGCCTCGTGTTCATGCTTCAAAGGATGAAAGGTCGATCACGTCTCATCCCATAATCCAGACATTACTGCTACTATATAGCTCGTAAGCGTTTTTCATTCTCTGCCCAGCCGCACGGCCGCGTCGTCCGAAAAAGCCTGCCATCCAATCGCGCCTTTCAGCATGATCCAGCCGTCCATCTTAAAATATATTATAAAACCATATCGTTTGCTACTATGAGCACAAACTATGTAGGGGCTATATGGCTATTGGCTGTAGTTTTCGGTCAATCAACCGTGGATCGAATCCTCACATTTCTCCTGCGCGCGGAACTTTTTTCCCATCCCTACACGTTTTAGCCTTTTGTTCTCTTTTTTCGCATTTAAAAATTCCAAAAAAATACAAAACTTTAAAAAATGGAACCGTGTTTTTATAGGAAGGTCCATACAAAAGTTTTCTTAAAAGAAATTTTAGTATTTTCCATGAAAAATTGAATTTTAGAAACTTGCAAAAAATAGAGCCATGGTTTCATGGAAAGGGTCAATAAAAAAAGTTTATCTAGGAATTTTTATTAGTTTCATAAAAAATTTGAATTTTTAAAACCATGATTTTTTTTAAGGTTCACAAAGCTTTGAGTTAAAAAACTGTCCATCAAAGATTAAATTCACAAAAACTTGAATTTAAAAAATCGTAATGTTTTTCCCGGAAAATTTCAAAATGTTCACAAAACTTTAAATTTTGGAAGGGTCCTAAAAAATAAGTTCTTTACGAAAACTTTCCAAATTTCAAAAAAACAAATTTCCAAAATCATCAGGCTTTCTTTTAAAGATTTTGTAAATTTCACAAGCTTTCAATTTAGAAATCATTTGTTTTTTTTCTGAAAATTTGTTAAAATGACATTACAATTGAATTTATAAAATTGTGATGACAATTTAGTCATTTCCACAAGATTTAAAGCTTAAAAATTCTGAGAATTTTTTTAAATTATGTTGCACGTTACATTTACAAATAGGCCTACCAAACATAGCCCACAATTTTTCTGGGAAAATTTCAAAAAGTTCACAAAACTTTAAATTTTGGAAGGGTCCTAAAAAATAAGTTCTTTAGAAAAAACAAATTTCCAAAATCATCATGCTTTCTTTTAAAGATTTGTAAATTTCACAAGCTTGCAATTTAGAAATCATTTGTTTTTTCTGAAAATTTGTTAAAATTACATTACAAATTGAATTTATAAAATTGTGATGACAATTTAGTCATTTCCACAAGATTTAAAGCTTAAAAATTCTGAGAGTTTTTTTAAATTATGTTGTACGTTACATTTACAAATAGGCCTACCAAACATAGCCCACAATTTTTCCTGGAAAATTTCAAAACTTCACAAAACTTTAAATTTTGGAAGGGTCCTAAAAAATAAGTTCTTTAGAAAAAACAAATTTCCAAAATCATCATGCTTTCTTTTAAAGATTTGTAAATTTCATAAGCTTTCAATTTAGAAATCATTTGCTTTTTCTGAAAATTTGTTAAAATTACATTGCAAATTGAATTTATAAAATTGTGATGACAATTTAGTCATTTCCACAAGATTTAAAACTTAAAACTTTTACCTTTTTTTAAAAAAATTATGTTGTACGTTACATTTACAAATAGGCCTACCAAACATAGCCCACAATACATCAGTTTTTTTTGATAATTTTAATTTAAAATGTGTCCATAAAAATAAGTTTTAAAATTTTCAAAATTCCATTAAAAAAAGAACTTTAAAATACCAGAGATTATCGTAGGATATGTTTATTTTCAGTTTGGTACTTATACTTTAGCTAGGTTTTAGGTGTATATAGGTTCGAATCGTTACATTTTTATTACTAACTCAATATAATGAAGGCATAGCAGAGACGAGGGACAACGCACCAGTTTGACGGGCAACCGCTCGTTAACCCTGCTAGTGTATGTAAAGCACGGTCGTCAAAGGAGTAGTTGTTAATTTGCACTTTGCACTGCTTTATGGACATATCCCACATCCCATATGGTTGTTCAATTTGTGGACATATATCTATTACTTGTCACCGCTAGCTGCGAATTAATAGCTTCGGTGGGTGTTGGGGGTGGCAAAGAGCGTACAGAATACTTTTTGGCAATTAATGGCAGGATGGGCAAACCATGCATATCAAAGTCGCCAACACGTACTGGCATGTGATCACTGACCGTGTACTCCATGAGGCGCTAACAAAGGCAGTTAATTGTCGCAATTAGCTAGGTATTGACTCCGAATTTTGGTAAAGGCCTATTCTATAGAAGGTTCCAGAATCAGCTATATTTGGACCGGATGTGACATGGGCCGGGTCGGATATAGAAGCTGGAGTCTGGGTCGGCATAGTGGATATAGTAGGTAATAATAGATATAATAGAAAAGTATTGGGGAAAGTATGTGGCCCATGGAAATAGGGCCCACTTACTTGCCCTCGGCCCCACAAGAAGTAAGCCCGGGCTTGGCAAGCTCACGCTCGAGCTTGGCAGGTTCGCGCCCGAGCTTCCCCGTCTCGAAAGATCGAGCCTCTCACTCCCCCTGGGCTTCCGAAGCTGAGGGCTCAGGACTCGATGCAGATCGTGCCGCGCCGCGAACAGGATACGCTTCGGATCCCTAAGGTCATTAAGAATTAAATGCGCACTGTACCGAGGAGCGCCTGGCGAAGGCTACTGGCGGGTTGGCGGCAGGTCCCGTCAACCGCCCGCATGGGCAAAGACACGTGTTGACCGGTAGCGGTCCGGCGCGGCGATCAGGAGATACACTCGATTACCCAGTAGATTTTGTGCGCCCCGGCAAGGCAAAAAGGGAACGACTATTTAACGGACCTGCGGCAAGCTACAGTGGTTGGGCGTCGCCTATAAAAGGAGTGCACAGGCCACAACAAAGGGATCCGGACTCTCATCGCCATTAGCCACACAACACACACTCGGAAGGTAGCCACTGCAAACAGGAGCACTTGCACTCACGTAGGAGCTCTAGTTTTCGGCGGTAGTTCTCCGCATACAGGTAACTGTAGGAACACACACAGTGCCTTGAGCACTTATTGTACTCAAACCCGGGCTTCCCTAAGCCCGAACTCACTCCCTTTGTACTCGTTTAAGCTTGGCATTAAACGAAGACTGGACGTAGGGCTGTTATCCGGTAGTGGAGGCCCGAACCAGGATAAAAACACTCGTGTCATTACACCCTCCGGTCTCGACGCGTCCGACCGCGTCGGGACTAAAGTCCTTTCCCTCGGCGACGTCTAGCCAGGCGGCCAGGCTTCGGTCCAGGGGGCAGGGCAGCCTTCGGGCCTCGCACCGACCTTCTCCTTGCTCATCGGCCCGCGGAGGTTCACCTCCTGGTCGCCGACAGCTGGCGCCCACCGTGGGCCCGACTACGGTCTTCTCCCCTCGATCGAGTCGAGGATGGCCTTATTGTCATACGATGACATTGATACCGTAGACCTCAACTATGACGATCGCGACGACGTCGACGAGTCGTACGAGGAGTGGCAAGTTAGTATCCTCGCCGAAGCTCAGGCTGACGAGATGGAGGTGGAAGCAACACCCACCTCGGGAGTAGTTGTTCGCTTCCCAGCTTTGCCTGGCCAAGCTGGCACTTCGCTGACTCACGTCAGTGAAACCCTCATGGAGGGACTTGTTAGTGATATGCCCTAGAGGCGATCATATGAGATGATTGTATCATACGTCTATGTTTATGTACTTATTAGTTCCATGAATAAATGTCACTCCTTTGTTCATTGAGTATGACTTAATTGTGAAACACATTGGTTATGAGATATTATTCTAAACGATCCCTGGTCATATATCATTATGTGGAACAATAGTGATCTGACCAGCACATGTATTGATTGATGGTAATGTTTCACATACCATAGATATGGAGATATCAAATCAATAATGTGGACACATGATAAAGAACATGGGGTTGGATAGACCGCTCCGAGACACTTCGAGATTGTTATCTTAGAAGTGCCATCGAGTATAGTCTCGAGTGGTATACCTATACGATCCTTTGACACGAGATTCTTATTGATTCTCAAAGATGCGTAATTGTATACTTTGGGGCTATCAAATGCTTCACCGTAATAGGGAAGTTATAAAGGTAGCTTACGGGTATGCCATGAAACATGACGTGAGATGTAAGAGATCAAGATGGAATTTGCCCTCCTGATAACGGAGAGATATCTGGGCCCCTCGGTGTGGATGGATAAGAAAAGTGCATGGCCATGCCAAAGTGATTAAAGAGTTAATCACGAATTATATCCATTACATTGACGAGTGAATTTGTCGAGCTATCACAAGGGTGGCACGCCTCGCCTTGAGCTTGACTGATATCGTGTGGCAAAAGGATCCTATGTGAGTGTATCAAGGTTCATTTGATTCGATCATTGTGTACATTCGGGGTCAATATGTTTGCTAGGTACCGCTATTGACTTGTGGTGCGGGAAGGGTTCTCCGGGACCGCGCCGACTTGTACATGAGCCTAATGGGTCACACACTTAACGGGTTGGATCATATCGATGGATTGGATCCATTAGTGGGTTTATACGGATTTGGATCTTCGACGCCTTAATGGATTTCTATTGTAGAAGATCCATTAGCGTGAGACCTAGTGGGCTTCCATATCCATTAGGCGAGACCTAATGGACTTCTATCGTAGAAGGCCCGTTAGTGCGCTCTATATAAAGGAGGCATGGGGGCGTGCGGTGGGTTAGTCTCCCCACCACGAGCCTAGCTAGCCGCCACGCCCCATCGCCTTAAGAACCCTAGCAGCGTGGGTGCTAGCACACCCGGTAGCGGTGTTCCCACCCCTGCGATGTGGATACCGTGGAGGCGTCGCCGCTCGCGTCGGCGTGACGATTCGATCGGCTACATAACTCAGACGACTACGCCGACGTTCTCGTGACGGGCGATCCGCGACGAGGAGAAGTTGTACCACGTCGTGTTCGACTACGTCTGATGCTTCGCAAAGACGCGGGAGGCTTCACCCACTCTACTCCGCCGCTAACGTGCTCCAAGGGTAATGCTCCATGATCTCTGACTCGCATGTTGCCTGGGTGTTCGCGGTAAGAAAAATTTTGTTTTCGGCTAGCGTAGCACCGCGTTCTCCTACAGGACTGGAGGCACCGCCACCAGTGCCACAACCGGACAGACTGCGCACGTTCGCAGTCGCGTCCGAATAGGAGGACCAGTCCTGCGCGCGCAACTGGCATCCCGACCTGGCAGGGCAGGGACCGGACCAGCGCATACCCATGGTGGTTGAAGGTGCCGACGGCACCGCCTCCGTGGGTGATACCGACATGTCTCCCTCGCGAGAACCTGCCTCACGCCATGTCTTTGCGGCATCAGGTGGAGCAACCCCGCACCAGCCACGCACTGACCTAAGTGGAGAGCACCAACAGCGTGAGGCCACTCGCAACCTCTTCGTTGGGTCAATCGGCGGACATCCGTCGTAGGCCTGCCGGCCCGACGCCCGCCACTCGCGCCGCATGCGTGCACTCGCCTACCACTACTGTCACCAACCCAGCTCTACGTAGCCAGCAACGGGTTAAGACGATTGCTCAGGTCATACGTGACCTGGAGAAGGACCCACAAGGCTTCACCATGGCCGACCTAGGCGCCGCAGTTGCTGACGGCCTAAAGGAACTCGCCAGGGATCTCGGTGAGCACCTCCAGGCCCAGTCGCACACAAGTAGCTCCTCAAGGTGGCGCAGCTAGAGCGTTCGGTCGCACCGGTAGGCATCCATGTCCACAGCGGACGGCGCTCCCCAGTGCACCCCGGGCGTAGTTTTTTCCCGCCTTGGGCTGCTTCTAGCGGGAGGCCTCCCGTTGGAAACAACGAGGCCGCCCCAGGGTGTCTGGCCTTCTCCCGAGCTTGACGCGAGGCCCTTTGGCATCGTAAGTTCAAGCCCGGGAAAATCGAGAAGTTCGATAGGAGCAAGAATCCCGACAAATATCTTACTGTCTATACTACCGCCATCTTGGCCGTAGGCGATAATGAGGCCGTTATGGTCAACTACTTCCCTACTGTCTTGGAGTGAATAGCCCGAACCTGGCTCTTCAACAAGCGCCGAGGTTCGATACGCAGCTGGGAACAGCTGCAGGAGGCGCTCTGGACGAACTTCCAGGGCTGTTACGCACTCCCTGGAAAGCCCCAGGACCTCAAGTTTGTGGTCCAGAGGGCGGGAGAAGGCCTGCAGGACTACGTCCGCAGGTTTCTGCAAGTGCGCAACACCATTCCGTCGATCTCCGACGAGGCCATTGTTGAAACCTTCAAGGAGGGGTTACGGAACACCCGTTTTACCGAGGACCTTGAACTGCGGAAGGATACATCAACGCCTCTGGGACGTAGGAGCGCAAGAGAGGGAGAACGGAGGAGAAGGCGGCGGCCCGGACTGGCGCAGATGCCAAGAAGGGTGACGCCGAGAAGAAGAAGAAGATGATGATGAAGAAGAAGAAGAAGAAGAAGGAGCCTGCCGTCCCGAACTATGTCGCGGCGGTAGAGCCCGAGAGGCCCGCTCCTCTTGAACGGCCGCCTCATGCCAGCCCGCCTGCGGTGGTGGGAACGCGGGCGCGCGCGGCAGGGCGAGCCGCCCGGCCCGACTCGACCGCCCAGGGCTAACTCTCCGAACAACCGCTACTGCCTTCTCCATCGGCAGTACAGCCATGACCTGCGTAACTGCAGAACGTGGGCCGCGCGGTTGGAGGACTTCTACGCCGGGAGCAGGCCAATGCCCGAACTCCCTAACCATGGAGTTCCGGACGACCGGGAGCCCCAGGGCGGCCACGGCGACGCCTTCCAGGAGGCTCGCGCGCACGTTGCTGTGATCTTCGGCGGCGTGTCCGCCTATAGCTCGCGACGCGAGCTTAAGGCCGCTGCCCGAGAGGTTTACCACCTCGAAAAGGGTAAGCCCGGAGACTCACCCCTACGGTGGTCTCATCAGTCGATCACTTTCTCTGGGGATGACTGTCACCCCCGGATGACTAGGCCCCAGCGCTTGCCGCTGGTGCTCTGTCCGACCATCAGCAACATGCGAGTTGATCGCGTGCTGGTGGACGGCGGAAGCTCCTTGGACATCGTCACTACTCAGGTTCTTGAGCAGATGCAGGTCCCACGGTCCACGATCAAGGACATCGCCATTTCTTTTCACGGCATTGTCCCAGGGTCGTCCCTACAACCGATCGGGCAGATCGTTCTGCCCGTAACGTTTGGGACCCCCCAGAACTTCCGGACGGAATACGTCACCTTCGAGGTGGTGGACTCCGAGCTTCCGTACAATGCCATTCTTGGACGCCCCGTGTTGTCCAAGTTCATGGCGGCCACCCACCACGGGTACCACTGCCTGAAGATGCCCGCCCCTCACAGGGTCATCATAATCAAGGACAGCCACAAGGCCGCTATGGCTTGTGATGAGAGCGCCCTGGCTATGGTCGGACAGCTCCCAGAGCGCGGCCCAGCCAAGACCGATCGGCCGCCAGTCCGCCCCAAGGTGGCCCTGCAGCCGTAGGAGCCCACCAAGGCAGTCCCCCTCTCCGAGGATGACCCAGCTAAGGTCGTCCATGTAGGGGCCAACCTCGAGTCCAAATAGGAACTCGAGCTCGTCACCTTCCTCCGAGCTAACGCAGACGTGATTGCGTGGGAACCGTCTGACATGCCCGGAGTCCCAAGGGAGGTAATCGAGCACAGGCTAACTGTTCAGCCTGATAAAAATCCTGTCAGACTGGCCCTACGGCGCTTCCCCAAGTGGAAGGCCGATATCATTCAGGAGCAACTCGGCAAGCTCCTTCAGGCCGGCTTCATCCGAGAAGTCGAGCATTCCGATTGGCTCGCTAACCCAGTCGTCGTCAAGAAGAAGGGCGGAAAATGGCGAATGTGCGTCGACCATCGCGACCTCAACGCCGCCTGCCCCAAAGATAATTTTCCCCTGCCGTGCATGGACCAACTGGTCGACACAACGGCGGACTCGGCGCTCATGAGCTTCCTGGATGCCTACTCAGGCTACCACCAGATCGCGCTGGTAAGGGAAGACGAAGAGAAGACTGCCTTCGTGACACCTTTTGGTACCTTCTGCTACACAACCATGTCATTCGGTCTAAAGAACGCGGGAGCCACATTCCAGCGATTGATGCAGAAGACGGTCCCTTATCAGATAGGACGCAACGTAGAAGTTTACGTAGACGACATTGTTGTAAAGAGCAAAGTCCCACGGGACCATGTGACCGACCTTCATGAAACGTTTGCTAATCTTAGGAACATCAAGTCAAACTGAATCTTGAAAAATGTGTCTTTGGTGTCCGATCTGGGATGTTGCTTGGCTACGGGATAGGGAAGGCGAGCATCGGGGCTGACCCCGAGAAAATCGAGGCCATCGAGAATATGAGGTCGCCAACCTGCACCAAGGAGGTGCAAGCCCTCACCGGGCGGATGGCGGCTCTCAGCAGATTCATATCTCATCTCGGCGAGCGCAGTGCACCTTTCTGTAAGATTCTGCGCAAGCACAATGGTTTCGAATGGACAGAAGAAGCCAAGGCCGCTTTCAGTGAGATAAAGCGTTACCTGTCCACGTCTCCCGTCCTAGCCATGCCAAAGCTCGAGGAAGCTTTACTCGTCTACTTGGCCGTTGACCCGCAAGCTGTGAGTGCTGTACTAGCAGTCGAACGCGAAGGCAAGCAACAACCTGTCTACTACGTAAGCGAGGTATTGCATGGACCTAAGGAGCGGTACCCTGAGGTTCAGAAATTCTTGTACACCTTGCTTATGGCCTCGCGAATGTTGCGTCACTATTTCCAAGCCCATCCAATTACGGTCCCAACGAGTTTCCCACTTAGGGATATCATCCGGAACCTCGACGCGAACGGGAGGGTCACAAAGTGGGCAGTCGAGCTTGGTGAATTCGACATCAAGTTCGTACCCCGAACAGCGATCAAGTCCCAAGTCGTGGCCGACTTCTTGGCTGAGTGGACCGGGCCAGCTGACCCTCCGGGAGGCTCGCCCGAGCTCGCAAGCCAAGAAGCGCGCTGGACCATGTTCTTTGATGGGTCGCGCCAATTCGAGCGATCAGGTTGCGGGTTTGTTCTCATCTCCCCCCAAGGAGAACAAATTCAGCATATAATACTGACTTCATTTTTCCCTAACGAACAATCTTTGCGAGTCTGAAGGCCTCCTAGCCGCCCTCTGAGCATGCACTACGCTCGGCATAAAGCGGCCGACAATGAAGGGATTCGCAGTTGGTCGTCTGCCAGGTAAACAAGGAGTTTCAGTGTTTCGACGACTCAATGGCGCGATACTTGGCAGAAGTGAGAAAGCTGGAGAAACACTTCACGAACTTTGAAGTGTGTTACGTTCCCAGACTGGCTAATAGCTTGGCCGATAAGCTCGCAAAGCTCGGCTCCTCACAAGAAACCGCCGGGTGCTGCTCGCAAAGACTCGCTAAAGCCCTCTATTCCCTCGGAGAAGAGGCCCCGAGAAGACGATTGCCTCGACCCAAACGGCCGGTACCGTTTGTTCCTAGAGCGGCGCGACACTGGATAGCGCCATTCGTCCAGTTCTTGGCGCGATGGGACAACGCCACGAGGACACCGAGAAATCCGGCTCCAAAGACAAGCCCGACTTTACCGATTACTCGGGGCTTGTTGTAAATCAAGGGTTCTAACTGTGTACTTTGCAAGTGCGTGACCCAGGAGGAAGGCAAATTTCTCTTCCAAGACATCCACGACGGGATCTGCGGGGCCAATGCCTCTTTCAGAACCTTAGTGGGAAAAGCCCTTCGCATGGGGTACTACTGGCCCACTGCGTTAACCGACGCAAGGGAGCTAGTAAAACATTGCCCAGCCTGCCAATATCATGCCCGAGTGTCCCACCAGCCAGCATACGAGCTACAGACTATCCCGCTGACCTAGCCATTCTCGACGTGGGGAATGGACATACTTGGTCCGTTCCCTAGAGGTCTAAAGGGGTGCACACACTTGTTCGTCGCCATCAACACTTTCACTAAGTGGATCGAGGCCGAACCAGTGTCGAGCATGTCAGCCCAAACGGCCAAGAGGTTCCTTAGGAACAACATCGTGACCAGATTCGGCGTCCCGAGCAAGGCATTCACGACAATGGGACATAGTTCACGAGCGAGCTATTCGGGACTCTCGTGAAGAGCTCGGCATGAAGGTCGCCCTAGCCTCGGTGGCTCACCCACAGAGCAACGGCGCGGTCGAACGTGCAAATGGGCAGATCATGCAGGGCGTCAAGCGCCGAGTTTACGACGCTCTCGTCGAACAGCGTCACAACTGGGTAGAAGAGCTGGTGCTTTGGGCAGCCCGGACAACCTCCAATCGGGCTACTGATGAAATCCCATTCAGGCTCGTATACGGCTCGGAAGCGGTCTTACCCTCCGAGCTAAGACTTGGTTCAATTCGTGTTGATTTTGCAGGTCAAATCGACAATGACGAGGAGCGACTGTTGGATCTTGACCTATCAAAGTCCTGCCGCGAGCAAGCACTACTGCGAGTGGCAGCATACCACCAGTCCCTACGACGGCATGCGGCAAAAAAGGTACAGACCCGGACCTTGCAAGTGGGCGACCTGGTTCTAAGACGAGTTCAGAACCTAGCCCACGCCAGTAAGCTCACCCCAAGGTGAGAAGGTCCATACACGGTCGTATCAGCCACACGCCCGGGAGCTGTAAGACTGGCTATGCCAGATGGTAGAGTCCTCAACAGTTCCTAGAACATCGCTCAACCCCGGAGGTTCTACGCCTGATCCAAGGTCGTAAGTCTCCTTTCCCACCCCTTTTTCTTTCTTTCTCCAATCTTTTCCCTCAAACTAACCCCGGCGACCTAAACCTACGATCGGGCTTGGGAGAAAGCCCGGGCTGTTTTAGTACACATCGGCAGAATAGTGGCTACGCAGAAGCCAACCCCCGGGATTCCCTTGCACACGGGTAAGCCGATATCCATCGCACCATGCAAGATCCCGCGCGGGCACACGCTTTCCGGCCCTATATCATAAGCCCACATAAAATTGTCATAGCCCGGGATAACTCTAGAATCCAACACTCTGCCTCTTACAAAGAAATAGAGCAAGGGTCACGAGCTCCGATTCCAAGGATGCGGTCTCTCAAAGCCACGCCCGAGCTTCTCTTCAGAAGCTCGGTCGTGGCTCGGGGGCTAGGGTCGATTTTTTTCAAAAATTGATCTCTCTAAACCACAACCGACCTTCTGTCGAACCAGAAGCTCAGTTGTGGCTCGGGGGTTAGGGTCGATTTTTTCAAAAATTGATCTCTCTAAACCACTACCGACCTTCTGTTGAACCAGAAGCTAGGTCGTGGCTCGGGGGCTAGGGTCGATTTTTAAAAAATTGATCTCTCTAAACCACAGCCGACCTTCTGTCGAACCAGAAGCTCGGCCGTGGCTCGGGGGCTAGGATCGATTTCTTAAAAAGTTGATTTTCCAAGGTCAAGTACCCATGCAAGGACTTTCGATCTTCTCTAAGCCACGCCCGAGCTTCTCTTCAGAAGCTCGGCCATGGCTCGGGGGCTAGGATCAATAGGACTATATTACGATGTAGCATCCTCATTTTCGGAAAATCAAAAATTCATGCGCATCATGCATTGCATTGCATTATTATTATTTTTAAATAAAATAATTTTCAAATAAAATGAGTATGTTACTTGTTTAATAAAAACTTTACAAATTAATTGAGTTGTTTTGCAAATATTCTATAAAATAATTAAAGTAATGTAATTGGGTTTCAACTAGAGAAAACAAAATTTCGATTGGAATATGTATTTAAAAGAGAAAATCTGAAATATAAATAATTTAAAATTCCTTCCTCTCCTCCTTGGTCCCACTTGTCATCCTCTCTCCCTCTCTCCCTCTCCACACAGCAGCTCTCTCTCTCTCTCTCTCTCTCTTCCACTCTCTCTGTCTGTTTTCTTTCCCACGCAGAAAACTTCTCTAACTCTCTCATTCACTCTCCATTCCCTCCTAACTCCCCTCCCCTTTACTCTCTAACACCCATTGAGTTAATTGGACTTTAACTCTCCCTAATGGAGGCATTAGCGTGCCAGGAAACCCCCCTCATCCCTCTCTCCCTCAAAAGTCCCCACCCGAGCTCCCTTCCTCCTCCCTTGCTTTCTTCTTCAATTCGGCCGGAGTAAGTATCCATTTCCAAAACGGTTTCGGGACGTCCTAGATTTGTCTCTCACGGTTCCATTTTGCCCAGGAACTCGTCGATCCGACGTCCGTAGATCCGGAAGCTGCGTCTTGTCAAGACCTCGCCGGAGTTCCGTTTTCCTCGATTTTAGCCTTTGTTCGGTGAGCCCTCCTCTCTTTTTGGTTCCTTGGCATGCTCGGTCCGGCGCATCTTTTGGGGTCGTGCCACCTCTGGGACCGTCGCCCCAGCCGAAAGCTTGCCGGTGCCGCCATGACCAACTGGGCGGTCTTGTAGCGATGCTCCGCATTGCAATTGGCCGCCATCTGGCTGGCGCCGCCCGCCTCATGCGTGGGCAGCAGCGTCTTTGAGCGCCGCTCGCGTCGGGCGGCTTACGCTTGTATTTGCAGCGCCATAGCGAAGCCGCCTTCGCCCGTGGGCCGCCGCTCGCGCGCCCGCCCTCTTGGTCGTCGCCGCTCAGCAGCGCTTGCGTCGCCGGTTGAGCCACTCCGCCATGCGCGTTGCCCTATTTGAGCTACCGCCGCCAGCGTTGCCGGCCCGTCACATTGGGCCGCCCGTCTTGTGTATGCCGCGAGTGGGCCGTGTGGCGTTACGCCTAATGGTTGGCTTCATTTTTTCTAATTTTCCATGTACAATACAATTGTTAAATTTATATCTTTAAATATATATTGCCAAGAATCACCAAATAAATTTTAGAATATTCATAAAAATGAGATCTTATATTCTGTAATTTTTGCATGAATATTTTAGCATACTTAAATTTATGTTTAATTGATAATTGATAAAATGTTTAAAAATGGTATTTAGGTAAATGTAGTTTCAACAAAATTGCAAAATAAATTTAGTTTTGGACCTGTGAATTTAATCTATCGTTTTGTATTATTTTTACATAAGTATAAGCATACATGTCTTTTCATGTCTTATTTGTAGCATTCGTGTTTATTGTGGTTATTTCATTTGTTAGGATCTAGCGACGTTAGCCCCGTGATCTACCCTGTGGAAGACCTTCAAGAGAGTGCTGATCAAGGCAAGTGCTGAACCTCGTACCCATATTTATAAAATGACTTTGTTAGATATTTAAATTGCATGTTATGTTGAAACTTAAAAATTGCTAATTGATTAGTTGGTTAGCTAAAAACCTTCCAAATAAAGATACCGTTATAAAATCATTCCTTGCTGCCCTAGGTTATTATAATATTGTTAAGATAATGCCAACACCCTTGAATTAGGTTTTGATCATATTAGCTATGCTCAGTTGCAATCATATTAGAATTGGATACATGATGATAATATCAAATGCTTGTTTAACGTGGATTTTAAAGGACAGTTGGTACTGTCATGTTTGCAAATGGGTGTAGTTGAGATAGTGGGTGCTATCGGGTAAAAATGTTTTATAAAACCCGATCGGGTGGATGGTTGCAAGGTTGGTGCAGCAAGACGAGACTTGGGCCCATGCAGGAACCACCCCGGTCCCTAAGGACCGATTCCTTGAGGTAGAGCGAGTTAAGTACAACAAAGGCGACCATGTGTGCTGTATGGGCGGGCCTTGGTTGAATATCCTTCGGACTCCTAGCTTTGGCATTCCAGTCGGTGGAGTAGACAATCGGTGTTGTTCTATCGGCGCAAGAGGGGCATTGCAGTGGAAACCTTAGCGGGAATGCCTTAACTAGGAGGATGTTGGAGAAAGGCCCTGTGGTGATCTTTTTCCTTGGGGGCACCCTAGGAACAACCACCTCGCATGGGTAAAGCGTGCAACCTCTGCAGAGTGTATAATTATCATGATAGCCGTGCCCACGGTCAAGGACGGATGACGGGGAGCTGCCTCATGGTACTTCTTATCTATTTGTTTTCAAAATGGTGTTTTAATGGAAAACCACGATCGCAGTCGTGTGTTTGTTTTCTCTCCTCACAGTGGGTGCTGTGAGCGATGAGGGTGTTGCACGGTGGGTGCCGTGAGTAGCTAGGTTGGGCAAAACCGGTCGAGGCCGGAGTTTCAAAGAAAATGATTTAAATATTTGTTTTTCCCTTAACACCTTCCAAACCATTTTATAAAATTGTTGGGGAAAGTATGTGGCTCATGGAGTTTCGGCCCACTTACTTACCCGCGGCCCCACAGGAGGTAAGCTCGGGACCAGCAAGCTCGCGCCCGAGCTTGGTAAGGTCGAGCCCGGGCTTCCCCACCTAAGCTCGGGCCTCTTGCTTCCTCCAGAGCTTCGAGGTACGGGACGGGACCCAAAGCAAATCATCACGCGCATGACAGAAACGCCGGGTCCCCAAAGTCATCAAGAATTAAATGCGCGCACTGTACCGAGGAGTGCCTGGCCGCAGCTTCTGACGGGTAGGCGGCCGGTCCCGTCAACCTCCCGCATGGGCAAAGACACATGTTGACCGGTAGCGGTCCGGCACGGTGATCAAAGGATTGCACTCGATTGACCGGTGGATTCGGTACGCTACCGGCATGGGAAAAAGGCAACGACTAATTCAACGGACTAGCGCAAACTACAGTGGCCGGAGGGCGCCTATAAAAGGGGCGCATAGGCCACAACAACGAGGGCTTCACATCGACACACAACTCACTTGGAGAATAGCTACGGTAGAACAGGAGCACTTGCACCCTCGTAGGAGCTCTAGTTCCCGGCGGTAGTTCTCCGTATCCAGGTAACTGTTGGAGCACACACACGCAGTGCCTTGAGCACTTACTGTACTCGAAGCCCGGGCTTCCCAAGGCCCGGACTTCACCCCCTTGTACTTGTTTAAGCTCGGCATTAAACGAAGACTGGACGTAGGGCTGTTATCCCGCAGTGGAGGCCTGAACCAGGATAAAACACTCGTGTCATCGTTCCCATCCATCCGGTCTTGACGCGCCAGCCGCGTCGGGACTAAGGTCTTTTCCTTCGGCAGCGTCTGGCTAAGCGGCCGGGCCTCGGTCCGGGGACAGGGCCGCTTTCGGGCCTCACACCCCTTTTCCTTGCTTATTGGCGCTGCGGGGGCTCGCCTCCCAGTCGCCGACAGCTGGCGCCCACCGTGGGGCCCGATTTCAGTCCTCTCCCCTCGATCGAGTCGAGGATGGCCTTATTGTCTTATGACGACATTGATACTGTGGACCTCAACTTCGACGATTGCGACGATCTCGACGACGTCGACGAGTCGTATGAGGAATGGCAGGCTGGTATCCTCGCCGGAGCTCAGTCCGACGAGATGGAGGTGGAGGCAACGCCCGTCTCAGGAGTAGCTGTCCGCTCCCTAGCTTTGCTCGGCACTTCGCTGACTCACGTCAGCGAAACCCTCATGGAGGGGTTGGAGGCACCGCCACCAGTGCCATATCCGAGCGGACCGCGCATTCGCGGCCACGCCCGAAGAAGAGGACGATCTGTGCACGCAGCGGTGCGCCCGGCCCGTCGAGGCCGGCAGCGGACCAGCGTGAGCCCATGGCAGTTGAGGGTGCCGAGGGCACCGCCTCCGTGGGTGACACCGACATGTCCCTTCGCGGAGCCTGCGCCACGTCATGTCTTTCTTTGCGTCGGTGGGGCGACCCGTACCGACCGCGTCTTGACCCAGCGAAGAGCACCAGCGGCGTGAGGCCGCTCGAAGCCTCTTTGCTGGGTCGGTTGGGCGAACCCTGGCGGATATCCGTCGAGGCTCGTTGGCCGGCGCGCGCCAAGGCAGCGCTACACGCCAGATTCGCCCACCACTACCGTCACCAACCCGGTCTTCTTGCGATCGGCGGAGGGTTAAGGCGATTGCCCAGTCATGCGTGACACGAGAAGGACCCGCGAGGGTTCACCATGGCGATCTAGGCGCGCGGTTGCCGACGGCCTAGAGGAGCTCGTTGTGGATCTCGGCGAGCACCTCTGTGCCGATCGACACCGATGGCTCCTCGGCGGCGCGCCGAGCGTTGATCGTGCCGCAGCGCCCACGCCCACACGGACGGCGCTCCTCGGCAAGACACGGGCGGAGTTTTCTTCGCTCGGGCGCTTCCATGCGGGAGAGCTCTCCCAGGAATAACGGGGCCGCCTCCGGATGCGGCTTTCTCCCGAAGCTTCGCGAGGCCCCCGCCCCGCAAGTTTAAGCCGGGAGCATTGAGAAGTTCGACGGAGTAAGAATCGGCGAATATCTCGCCGTGTATACTACCGCCATCCTCGCCGCAGGCTGTAATGAGGCCGTAATGGTTAACTACTTCCCTACCGTCTTGGAGGGAATGGCCCGAACCTGGCTGTTCAACTAGCGCCGGGGTTCGATACACAGCTGGGAACAGTTGCAGGAGGCGCTCCAGACAAACTTCGGTGGCTGCACGCGTGCTGGGAAGCCCAGACCTCAAGCTTGTGGTCCAAAGGGCGGAGAGGGCCTGCAGGACTACGTCCGCAGGTTCGTCCAGGTGCGCAACACCATTCCGTCAATCTCCGACGAGGCCATCGTTGAGGCCTTCAAGGAGGAGTCGGAACACTGTTTCACCGAGGACCTTGAGCTCCATCCGTCCACACCGCATGACCGATTTATTTCGTCTTTGCGGAAGGATACATCAATGCCTCCGAGGGTGGAGCGCAAGAGTGGGAGAACGGAGGAGAAGGCGGCGTCTGGACCGCACCGATGCCAAGAAGGACGACGCCGAGAAGAAGAAGAAGAAGAAGATGGAGCCCGCCGCCTCGCCACGTCCGTTGTAGAGCCCGAGAGGCCCGCTCCTCTGCGCCGGCCGCCTCATGCCGACCACCGGCGGGTGGTGGCGGAACGGGCGGCGCGGCCCGAGGCGGCGGCGAAGCCTCGACCTCGACCGGCCCAGGGGGCTAACCCTCCGAACAACCGCTCTCGCCTCCTCCGCCAGCGAAGCGGCCATGACTGCGCGAATCGCGGGACGTGAAATTGCGCGGTTGGAGGACTTCTACGCCGGGCGCGGGCCCATGCCCGCTCCCGATCATGGGGTGCCGGACGGCCGGGCGCCTCAGGCGCCTGGCGGCGACACTTTCCAGAGGCTCGCGCGACGTCGCCCGTGATCTTCGGTGGCGCTTACGCCTCTGACTTCGACGCGAGCTTAAGGTCAGCCGCGGGAGGTTTACCACCTTGAGAAAGGTAAGCAGGGGACGCACCCTGCGGTGGTCCCACCATCAATCACTTTCTCCGGGGATGATTGTCCCCGGAATGTCCAGTTCCCGGCGTCACCGGCGGTGCTCGTCCCACCATCAGCAACACGCGGGTCGATCGCGTGTTGGTAGATGGCGGGAGCTCCCTGGACATCGTCACTGCTCAAGTTCTTGAGCAGATGCAGGTCCCGCGGTCCAAGATCAAGGACATAGCCATCCCTTTCCACGGCATTGTCCCTGGGTCGTCCCTACAACCGATCGGGCAAATCGTGCTGCCTGTGACGTTTGGGACCCCCCAGAACTTCCGGACGGAGTACGTCACCTTCGAGGTGGTGGACTCCGAGCTCCCATACAACGCCATCCTCGGACACCCCGCGCTGTCCAAGTTCATGACGGCTACTCACCATGGCTACCACTGCTTGAAGATGCCGGCCCCTCGTGGGGTCATCACGATCAAGGGTAGTCACAAGGCCGCAATGGCCTACGACGAGAGCGCCTTGGACATGGTCGGACAGCTTCCCGAGTGTGGCCCGGCCAAGGCCGAGCGGCCACCCGTCCGCCCCAAGGTGGCCCTACAGCCTCAGGAGCCCACCAAGGCAGTCCCCCTCTCCGAGGACGACCCAGCCAAGGTCGTCCACGTAGGGGTCAACCTCGAGTCCAAATAGGAACTCGAGCTCGTCACCTTCCTCCCGCTAGCATAAGCGTGTTCAAGGCTCGGAATCGTCCGACATGCCCGGAGTCCCAAGCGAGGTCATCGAACACAGGCTAGCTGTTCAGCTTGACAAAAAGCCTGTCAGACAGGCCTTACGGCGTTTCTCAAAATGGAAGGCCGACATCATTCAGGAGCAACTTGGCAAGCTCCTCCAAGCCGGCTTCATCCGATAAGTCGAGCATTCCGACTGGCTAGCTAATCCGGTCGTCGTCAAGAAGAAGGGCGGGAAATGGCGAATGTGCGTCGACCATCGCGACCTCAACGCCGCTTTGCCCTAAGGACAATTTCGCTGCGCGATAGACCAACCGGTCGACGAACGGCGACTCGGCGCTCATGAGCTTCTGGACGCCTACTCGGCTATCACCGGATCGCGCTGCACGGAAGACGAAGAGAAGCGCGCCGTAACACCTTTTGGTACCTACGCTACACGACCATGTCTTTCGGTTCGAAGAACGCGAGGGCCACGTTCGGCGACTAATGCGAAAGCGGTCCACGATCGATAGAGGCGAACGTAGAGGCCTATGTGGACGATGTTGTTGTAAAAGCAAAGTCCACGGGACCATGTGACCGACCTTGAAAACTTTTGCTAATCTTAGAAAGCATCGAGTTGTCAATCTCAAAAATGTGTCTTTGGTGTCCGATCCGGGATGTTGCTTGGCTATGTGATAGGAAAGGCAAGTATCGGGGCAAACCCCGAGAAAATCGAGGCCATCGAGAATATGAGGTCGCCAACTTGCACCAAGGAGGTGCAAGCCCTCACCGGGCGGATGGCGGCTCTCAGCAGATTCATATCTCGTCTCGGCGAGCGCAGTGCACCTTTTTGTAAGATCCTGCGTAAGCACGATGGTTTTGAATGGACGGAAGAAGCCGAGGCCGCTTTTAGTGAGCTAAAGCGTTACCTGTCCACGTCTCCCGTCTTAGCCACGCCAAAGCTCGGGGAAGCTCTACTCCTCTATTTGGCGGTTGCCCCACAGGCTGTAAGTGCTGTACCAGCAGTCGAACGCGAAGGCAAGCAACAACCCGTCTACTACGTAAGTGAGGTACTTCACGGGCCTAAGGAGCGGTACCCTGAGGTTCAGAAGTTCTTGTACGCCTTGCTTATGGCCTCGCGAAAGTTGCGTCACTATTTCCAAGCCCATCCAATTACTGTCCCGACGAGTTTCCCGTTAAAGGACATCATTCGGAACCCAGACGCGAACGGGAGGGTCGCAAAGTGGGCAGTCGAGCTTGGTGAATTTGACATCAAGTTCGTACCCCGAACAGCGATCAAATCCCAAATCGTGGCCGACTTCTTGGCTGAGTGGACCGGCCAGGCCAACCCCTCGGAAGGCTCGCCCAAACTCGCTAGCCAAGAAGCGCCTTTGGACCATGTTATTCGATGGGTCGCGCCAATTGAGCGATCAGTGCGGGTTTGTTCTCGTTCCCCCAAGGAGAACAAATTCAGCATATAATCTGACTCCATTTTCCATAACGAACAATGTTTGGAGTCGAAGGCCTCCTAGCCGACCTCTGAGCATGCATTTGCGCTTCGGCATTAGCGACTAACAGCGAAAGGGGATTCGAAGTTGGTCGTCTGCCAAGTAAACAAGGAGTATCAGTGTTGCGACGACTCAATGGCGCGAAACTTGGCAGAGGTGAGAAAGCTGGAGAAGCACTTCACGAACTTCGAAGTATGCTAGTCCCCAGACTGGCTAATAGCCTGGCCGATAAGCTCGCGAAGCTTGGCTCCTCACAAGAAACCGCCCCGGCGGGGGTGCTTGTGCAACACCTACTAAAGCCCTCTATTCCCTCCGGAGAAGAGGCCCCCGAGAAGACGGTTGCCTCGACCCAAACGACCGGTACCGTTTCGTTCCTAGAGCAGCGCGACACCTGGATGACGCCATTCGTCCAGTTCTTGACGCATGGGACACTGCCACAGGACACAGCTGAGAAATCCCGGCTCCAAAGACAAGCCCGACCTTACCGATTACTTGGGGGCTTGTTGTACCGGAGGGGTTCTAACGGCGTACTTTGTAAGTGCGTGACCCGGGAGGAAGGCAAATTTCTCCTCCAAGACATCCACGACGGGATCTGCGGGGCCCATGCCTCTTTCAGAACCCTAGTGGGAAAAGCCTTTCGCATGGGGTATTACTGGCCGACTGCGTTGACCGACGCAAGAGAGCTCGTAAAACGCTGCCTGGTCTGCCAATATCATGCTCGGGTATCCCACCAGCCCGCACATGAGCTGCAGACTATCCCGCTAACCTGGCCATTCTCAACATGGGGGATGGATATACTTGGTCCGTTTCCCAGAGGCTTAAAGGGCTGCACACACCTGTTCGTCGCCATCGACACTTTCACTAAGTGGATCGAGGCGAACCAAAGATGTCGAGCATATCCGCCAGACGGCCAAGAGGTTCCTTAGGAACAATATCGTGACCAGTTCGGCGTCCCAAGTAAGGTGATCACGACAATGGGACACGATTCACAAGTGAGCTATTCGGGACTCTGCGAAGAGCTCGGCATGAAGGTCGCCCTAGCCGGTAGCTCACCCACAAAGTAATGGTGCAAATTAACGCGAATGGCCAGATCATGCAGGGTGTTAAGCCGAGTGTCGACGCTCTCGCCGAAAGCAAAGACACAACGGGTAGAAGAACTACCCTCCGTACTTTGGGCAGCCCGAACAACCTCTAATCAGACTCTTGGCGAAACCCCGCTAGGCTTGTATCTGACTCGAGGCGGTCCTACCCGCCGAGCTAAAATTAGTTCAGCTCGTATTGATTTTGCGGGGCAAATCGACAACGACGAGGAGGCGGTTCTTTGGACCTCGACCTATCTCGAGTCTGCGCGAGCAAGCACTATCTGCAGTGGCAAGATACCAACAATCCACGAGGGGCACGTGACCAAAAAGGTACCGACCGGACCACGCAAGTGGGCGACTGGTTCTAAAACGAGTTCAGAACACGGCTCACGCCAACAAGCTCACCCCAAGATGGGAAGGTCCGTGCTGAGGTCAGATCGGCCCGCCTTGGGAGGCTGTAAGCCAGCTATCTTTGGATGGGAGAGTCCTCAACGGCTCTGGAACATCGCTCAACCGGAGGTTCTCGCTGAGAAAAGGTCGTAAGTCTCCATTCCCCCTGTCTTTGTTTCCTTTTGTTCATCCCACTATTCCTAGAGAGCCCCCAAACTAACTTGATGACCCAAACATATGATCGGGCTTGGGAGAAAGCCCGGCCGTTCAAGACACATCGGCGGGGCGGTGGCTCTGCAGGCCAACCCCGGATTCCCTTGCACAGGTAAGCCGATATCCATCGCACTCGCAAAATCCCGCGGGGACACGCTTTCGGCCCTATACCATAAGCCCGCATAAAACCCTCGACAGGCCGGGATACCTCTAGAGTCCAACAATCGCCTCTCGCAAAGGGTCAGAGCCAGGACCACAAGCTGCGTTCAAGAAGCGTGCGGTCTCTAAGCCACGTCCGAGCTTCTCCTCAGAAGCTCGGACATGGCTCGGGGTCTAGGGTCGATTTTTCAAAAATTGATCTTCTCTAAGCCACGCCCGAGCTTCTCCTCGAAGCTCGGACATATTTCGAGGACTAGGTCGATTTTTCAAAAATTGATCTTCTCTAAGCCACGCCCGAGCCTCCTCGAAGCTCGGACATGGCTCGGGGTCTAGGGTCGATTTTTCAAAATTGATCTTCTCTAAGCCACGCCTCGAGCTTCTCCTCAGAAGCTCGGACATGGCTCGGGGACTAGGGTCGATTTTTCAAAAATTGATCTTCTCTAAGCCACGCCCGAGCTTCTCCTCAGGTGCTCGGACATGGCTCGGGGACTAGGGTCGATTTTTCAAAAATTGATCTTCTCTAAGCCACCCCCGAGCTTCTCCTCAGAAGCTCGACATGGCTTGGGGTCTAGGGTCGATTTTTCAAAATTGATCTTCTCTAAGCCACGCTTGAGCTTCTCCTCGAAGCTCGGACATGGCTCGAGGACTAGGGTCGATTTTTAAAATTGATCTTCTCTATCTTGCGCCCGAGCTTCTCGTCGAAGCTCGGGCGTGGCTCGGGACTAGGGTCGATTTTTCAAAATTGATCTTCTCTAGCCACTTAGAGCTTCTCCTCATAAGCTCGGACATGGCTCGGGGTTTAGGGTCGATTTTTCAAAATTGATCTTCTCTAAGCGCGCCGAGCTTCTCCTCGAAGCTCGGACATGGCTCGAGGACTAGGGTCGATTTTTCAAAAATTGATCTTCTCTAAGCCACGCCCGAGCTTCTTCTCAGAAGCTCAGACATGGCTCGGGGTCTAGGGTCTATTTTTCAAAAATTGATCTTCTCTAAGCCACGCCCGAGCTTCTTCTCAGAAGCTCGGACATGGCTCGGGGACTAGGGTCGATTTTTCAAAAATTGATCTTCTCTAAGCCACGCCCGAGCTTCTCCTCAGAAGCTCGGACATGGCTCGGGACTAGGGTCGATTTTTCAAAAATTGATCTTCTCTAAGCCACGCCCGAGCTTCTCCTCAGGCTCGGACATGGCTCGTAGTCTAGGTCGATTTTTCAAAATTGATCTTCTCTCACGCCCGAGCTTCTCCTCGAAGCTCGGACATGGCTCGAGGGACTAGGGTCGATTTTTCAAAATTGATCTTCTCTAAGCCATGCAGAGCTTCTCCTCGAAGCTCGGACATGGCTCGGGGACTAGGGTCGATTTTTTCTAAAATTGCGATCTTCTCTAAGCCACGCCCGAGCTTCTCCTCAAAAGCTCGGACATGGCTCGGGGGCTGGGGTCGATTTTTTAAGGTCGATTTTTCCTAAGGGTCGATTTCTTAAAAAGTTGATTTTCCATGATCAGATTCCCAATCAAAAGACTCGATCTCCTCTAAGCCACGTCCAGAGCTTCTCCTCGAAGCTCGAGACATGGCTCGGGGCTAGGATCGGTAGGACTATACTACGTTTTCAACCGTTTCTTGCCCATATCGACTACTAGCGCTTCGTTTGCATCTTTGGAAAAACAACGAAAACAAAAAGAAGCGGCGACAACCACCAACAATTTTATTAAGAAAGGGTTACGGGATGACCCACAAGGCGGTTACATTTAGCCCCGACCAAAGGGTCCCAGAAACCCGACAATGACGTCGGCCACCTTGGCAAGCGCCGGGGCAGCCTCGACCAAGGCCGCGGCGGCGGCAACATCGCGAACACGGCACGCGAACCAGCGCCTCCACGGCGGATCAAAGGCCCGCGAAGCGCTGAACGACTTCAACGGCGCCTCGACCCTAGCGATGTCACGGAAGCGCCTCCTCCTCGCAACCTCGGCCATTGCAAGGTCGAAGTCCGCCCAAAGCTCCGCCAACTCCGGGTCGTAAGCCATGGAAGCAAGAGGGAAAGGTACGGAAGAAAGAAGTCTAGGATAAGAGGTGACCGACACATTTGTCTCTTTTATAGCGAGATTCGGAAGCGAGGCAATCCCAGGAGTAATAAGCGTCGGAAGCGGTTCGGCGTGGAATCGTTCAAGATCGAATCACGAATGTCTCTCGGGACCTGGCGGCGATCAAAAGCGGCGTTCGGCATCCCGGGAGAAGGCGGACCAAAGAGGTGACGAAGGAAAGAAGTCAAAACAAATCAAGCGCATTGATAAAAGGTATTTACAAAGGCAGGCGGATTATCACCCAACAAAAAAAAAAAAAAGGGGGCCTACGGCTTAAGGCGCACCGGAGCTTCCGGCTCGCCGATAACTTCGTCGTTTGTACGAAGGTCGAGGAGCTTCTCTTTTGCCCGGAAGTCTGCATTTTGACTCGTAATGCTTCATTGGCAGCCTCCAGCTCCCGCATGGCATCCTGATGGGTCTTCGAGACCCTCCGTCATGATTCTTGGCGCCTTCGTCTCGGGAAAGCTCTGCGGTAAGGAGGTCGCGCTCCTCCACTTGTGAGCAATCTCCGCGACACGACGCCTCCATCGGCCGGGCGTTCCTCGAACTTCGAGGGCGCGGTCGCGTTCGGCCTTAAGGGCCTCCGGCGTCGGCAAGAAACCTCCTTGGAATCCTCTGCGCCACGGCTAGGGCCGCCTCGGCCGCGGCTCGAGCTTCGAGCTATCGCTGGACCGAGCTCGAGCGAGCCTCCTCAAGCTCGGCGCGTCTGGCGTTGGCTTCTATCGCCACCACGTGCCTTCCGGCCGCAGGGCCTCTTGTTCGGCATCGTGCTTAGCCTCAAACAAGCGAGCCATATCGACAAGTTCGCGGGAGATCTGTGCGGAAGACCGGTGAGGAAGTAGAGGACCAAAGCAGGAAAACACAAGACAACAAAACCAAGCCGGAGACACTTACCCGTTTGGCGACCGCCACGACATGACATCGTCGAGATGCGAACGCATACAGGCGAGGAGCGCCGCGACAGCGACCATTTGTCGCCGAGTTCTTTGGGCCCCTCGGCCACCTCTCCTGCAAGCTCGGCCGCCTCCCCAGCAAGCTCGGCCACCTCTCCTATAGGCTCGGCCACCTCTCCTGCAAGCTCGGCCGCCTCCCCAGCAAGCTCAGCCAAGCCTCCCACAGGCTCGGCCACCTCTCCTGCAGGCTCGGCCAAGCTTCCTACAGGCTCGGCCACCTCTCCTGCAAGCTCGGCCGCCTCCCCAGCAAGCTCAGCCAAGCCTCCCACAGGCTCGGCCACCTCTCCTGCAGGCTCGGCCAAGCTTCCCGCAGGCTCGGCTGCCTTTCCCCTGGGTTCGGCCAAGTCTTCCACACGCTCTACCGCTCCTCCCACTAGCATGACCAGGCCTTTCGTCGGCTCGGCGACCTCCCCCACAGGCTCGGCAGAGTCAACCGCATGAGGACACGGCTCGGGAGGGAAGTCAGTCTGCGTCCAGGCATCCACCGGAGGTCCTCTCCCCAGACGGTTACTTGACCATTCCTCGGCGTTTGGCGAGGGGCGGCGGGCCGGATGGCCTCTTGGTGACTCCATGTGGCGATCCCAAGGTGGTGCTCGACACACGATGGCGTCGCCGAGATCCACCCCGAGATGGTCAACGGCGCCACGCTCCATAACCGCACCGGGACGATGCTCGCAGCCGTGATGACCCGGACCGGCCAGTCCCAGCTGAGAAGAAGAGTGTCGCTCGCGTCCAGCGGGGAAACGGGCATGTTCCTCCTAGCAAAAAGCTCCCGAATGCCGCGGATGTCGATCGGGCGCCACCCGATCGAGGTTCGCCCCTTGACGCGGATTGGCACCAGACGCTCGGGGCCGAGATCGGTCTCCACCTTCTGGCGTGGCACAGGCGACGTCCTTGTCGCGCCACCTGGAGGACGAAGGGCCTCGACCCCGAACTGGGTTTGCCCTTGGCGAGCTCATGCTCGGGCCCCTTGCCGATGGTCGCGGGATAGGCTCCCGCTTGAGGGACAACGCGATCGAAGAAACAAGGAGAATTAAACGCGATCGGCCTAAGGGCCATAATCAGCGAAGAAAGAAGCGAGAAAAACCAGCAAGCACGAGTAACTTCGTGCAGCCGCGGCGTCCTCCTCGGTCACCTCGTCGTCCGAAGTCGTCGTCGTTCAATACCAACCAGCGCCTCTTGGCCATTTGGCCGATGCCCGGCAGCGCCGCCGAATCCCGAGCCGGGAACCTCCGGCCCATTTGGTCGGGACGGAATCGCTGGCCGAGCGCGATGCCCTGTAGGCGAAGCGGCCTTGCCCGGAAGCGGCCGGCGGTTTCTTCCTGGCGTCGCTTGCCCTGGCTGTCTTTCGCACCAGGCTAAGCTTCAGCGTCACCGCCGGCCGTCGGTGGCGGCTCGAGGCACCACAGCGCAGATGCGGTGGGTCGGCTCCACTCCGCTTCCCCTGCGGAAAGTAGGCGCAGGCGTCGGCTCGAGAAAAGCCGCCCCAAGGGCGCCTAAGCCCGTAGAGGCACGTACCTCGTCCAGGACGTTGCGAACGCCCGAGCCTGATGGCTCGTTATGGCTCGCAGGCAAAAGGAGCCTCACGACCCGAACCACATCGTCTTGAGGCAGGGCTGCGGAGAAGAAAGAATAAAGAACATCACGAGCACGACTCGGGAAGAAGCTCGGACAAACGACTGCAAGAGCAAGAACAAATACTCACGGGAGGTGCCTTCGCGGGAGAGGTCGTCCCACCCGCGGATCTCGAAGAAAGAGCAAACCCGCTTCCTCAGCGGGCTCACCCGGTGCCTGGTGAAGTCGGCTACGATGTCGAAGCCGTTAAGCCCCCGGCCGGCCAAGTCTCGAATCTTGGCCGCCAGGGCTACCTCCGTCGGCTCTAGCGTAGGCCGGGGCATCGGCACTTTCCCGGGGTTCATGTTGGCAAACTAGAATCGGCAGTTGTCGGGCTTCTCGACGTAGTACCATAGCGATGCCCACCCCCCGACGTTCTCCTTGGCCTTGAACACTAGGTACGAGGACTTCATGTCGCGGTGGAGGTTGAAGTAGGCACACCCCGCAGCATTGTGTCCGCCGGTCGTGGTCAGCTCGTAGAAGTAGAGGAAGAGGCTGACCGTCGGCTCCACCCCGACAAATGCTTCGCAGAGGTACGCGAAGATCATCAAGAACAGGATCGAGTTGGGATTGAGGTTCACCAGCTCGATCCCGCACTGGGCCAGAACGGATTCGACGAAATTGGACTCCGGGACCCGGAGCCCATGAATCGCAAAAAGCTCAAAGCAAACGAACTCCTTGCTCTTGGGCGCAGGAACCGCCTCTCGGCCGGCCACCCTCCACCGGCCGACCTCGAGGAAGCTGGCGGCTTCCAGCCCCTTCAGATCGTCCTCAGTGAGGAGGCTCCGTGTGAAAGGCGCCATCAGGGGGAGAGGGATCGAAAGGGAAGATGGCGGAGAGGCGGATGAAGGAAGAAGACGGAGAAACACGAATAGCACAAGAAGGCGTGAGAAGAAATGGCGAAAAGGGAAACCACCTGATATAAATCGGCGAGGGGAGGCGAACCGCGCCGATTTGGGATTCTTGCCGAGGCTATGGGGCCCCGCACGCGCGAAAAACCAAGCTTTTCGCCCAAGGGCAGTTACTAAATAAACCTCTGAGTGGCACGTCACCGTCCCGCTCGAGGCTCGTGGACTAGCTCTTGGAGAAAGTATGTGACTCATGGAGTTTCGGCCCACTTACTTACCCACGGCCCCACAGGAGGTAAGCTCGGGACCAGCAAGCTCGCGCCCGAGCTTGGTAAGCTCAAGCCCGGGCTTCCCCGCCTCGGATGCTCGGGCCTCTTGCTTCCTCCGAGCTTCTGAGGTACGAAGGGACAAGACCCAAAGAAAATCATCACGCGCCGCGGACAGGATACGCTTCGGGTCTCCAGAGTCATCAAGAATTAAATCGCAAGATCATCGAGGGCGCTGGCGCAGCTTCGGCGGGTAGGCGGCCGATCCCGTCAACCGCCCGCATGGGCAAAGACACGTGCTGACCGGTAACGGTCCGGCACGGTGATCAAAGGATTGCACTCGATTGACCGGTGGATTCGGTATGCTACCGGCATGGGAAAAAGGCAACGACTAATTCAACGGACCAGCGCAATCTACAGTGGCCGGAGGGCGCCTATAAAAGGGGCGCACAGGCCACAACAACGAGGGCTTCACATCGACACACAACTCACTTGGAGAATAGCTACGGTAGAACAGGAGCACTTGCACCCTCGTAGGAGCTCTAGTTCCCGGCGGTAGTTCTTCGCATCCAGGTAACTGTAGGAGCACACACACGCAGTGCCTTGAGCACTTACTGTACTCGAAGCCCGGGCTTCCCAAGGCCCGGACTTCACCGTCTTGTACTCGTTTAAGCTCGGCATTAAACGAAGACTGGAAGTAGGGCTGTTATCCCATAGTGGAGGCCTGAACCAGGATAAAACACTCGTGTCATCGTTCCCATCCATCCGGTCTTGACGCGCCAGCCGCGTCGGGACTAAGGTCTTTTTCGCCGGCGTCGGCGGTGGCGGGCCTCGATCCGGGACGGGGCGCTTTGGACCTCGCACCCTTTTCCTTGCTTATTGGCGCTGCGGGGGCTCGCCTCCCAGTCGCCGACAAAAATCTTAGGCAAACTTATAAAACTAGCTTTATGCAAAAGAACCCCATCCTTCCCTTGTAAACCTTAGTTGCATTTAGTCATCCTTGCTTGTTGAGTATAATGTATACTCACCCTCGCCTTTTATGCGGGGCTGCTCATTCCAACGAGCAGGTCTGGATCAGCACTGCCCCTAGCCCGATGAGGAGATGTACCAGGACGAGGACTTCGCCGAAGGAATCCAAGATGATGACTACCCCGAAGCCTAGGAGCGTGTCTCTACAGTTCTGCCTGTGGAGTTGGATTTTATTTTATTGAAGTTTAAACAATGTTATTATGAGTTTCCGTTGATGTTGTAAGGCCTTGGTGCCAAACTATTGTAATAATGGCCATGTTGGCTGCACTCTGATGTATTTGGTTTAAGCGTGTGATGGTTATGATCCAAACTGTTCTACTGTGTGTACTAGCTACTTGATCCAGGGACTAGTACAGGTAAAAGCACAGCAGGGATTCGACTCCGTTTTTTGGGTCCCGATAGAGTTGGTATCAGAGCCGGACTGTAGGGCAAGCCTTAGTTTTTGGGAGTAGCTTAAGGATTGGTATATTGTATATAAAGTAATTTTCAAAAATTGTCATCTTCTCTTCTTAATTGTCTATTTCAGTTCGTTCCTTTTCTAATTCTGGTTTCTTATTAAAATCGATTTACTAATCTTCCCTGTCTCAAAAATTGTAGATGTCGGACATGTATTTCTCGTTCGGACAGGGCATGGGAGGCTTTGTGGGCGAGCTAGTCCACATGATCGAGGAGCTGGGCTTCCACAGTAGGCCCCAGTACACCTGCTTCAAGGTTATCGACAAGGCTGGGCAGAAGGTGTGGCACGTCAACCTACTGGCACACACTGAGGGGGACTCTGAGGAGCACCATCCCCTGAGGAGCTGGTCTGAGGTTGGAGCGGGAGGCTGCAATGCAGGAGGCTGCCTACGCTACCATGGCGCATCTGGCTGCTCGCTACACTGTTCTGGTGGCCAACACTCCCTACCGTTGGTTCCCACTCAACCTCGATGGGGAGCTTCCCAACCAGTACCGCGACAACACCGGCCACGACCCCTTGGAGCTTCATGCAAGTGAGGCGATCAAGGCTATGAATGAAGACCGCTGCAACCTCAAGGGAGAGGTGATGTTCTACAAGAGCAAGCTAGCCAAGGCACTGAAGACGATCCACCAGCTGAAGTCTGCACCACCTCCACCACCACCTCCACCGCTGCGGCTCTGACACCACCGGCTTCACCGCACTCCAGGCGTCCCTCACGGCCGAAAGCAGTTGCCACCCGTGGACTCACTCCGGACACCTCTCAGGCTTGAGGACGCTTCTGAGGCGGCTCCTGCTCGTCGTGTCCTTCCCCGCCGTGAGTCTGCTGGACCGTCTTCTTCCGCAGCTTGGAGGGTCCGGGTCTCTGATGAGGGCGAGGAGGAGCCGATGGAGCGTGTGGCAGTTGAAGATCGCCTGTCCGACTCCAAGTAGTCTATTGACCCTTAGTATCATTGATAATGAATAAAGCGAGTTAAACGCTGTTGGCCTATGTGCCTGTTCTTGCGATAGTTACACCGGCTGGTTGTGGTGTAGCTATCGGTTGCTATGTTATTGAACTTGGTGCTTCAATGAATTTAAATGAAATCGATATATTTCTATCAGTGTTTTCCTTGTTCTAGGATGTTTCTCCCTCCCTTAGAGTTCTCTCCTTCCTGTCAGATGGTGAACACCAGGAGTGGTTCGTCAGCTCAGCAAGCTCAGTAGAACCCACCGCCAGCTGGTCAGCAGCAAGATCAACAAGCTCCACCCCCTGCCATCCTGCCACCAGTTGCTCAAGATAACCAGAATTTGCCACCACCACCGCCTTTTCCACCTCAGTTTGAGCAGATGATGGCCATGCACCTTCAAGCTTTCCAAGCTATTGCCCACAATCTGAACAACCTTGCTGTCCCAGTTCCCGGTCAGCAGCAGCAACCTCAGTCCAGATTTGGAGAATTCATGAGGACCAGACCCTCAGTTTTTGCTGGATCCCATGATCCTTTGGTAGCCTTAGATTGGTTGAAAGAGATGGTGAGGAAGTCAGCCATTGCCCAGTGCACGGATGCAGAGCGAGTTAGCTGCGGTGTCACACCGCAGGTGTGCCGCCATTTGGTGGGAGAACTTTCGTGCCTCCCATCCAAATGCTGAAGCTATAACCTGGGCAGAGTTTTACCAGGCTTTCAAGGACACCCATGTCCCAAAAGGCATAATGGAAATGAAGAGGCGGGAGTTCCATTGCCTCCAGCAAGGCAACATGTCCATCACAGAGTACTTGCACAAGTTTAATCACCTTGCTCGCTATGCAAGCACTGAAGTGGCTGAAGAAGCCGATAAAATTTGGAAGTTCATGGAGGGTATGGACCCGGATATCAAGGCACTCCTTGCTTCCAACGATTATGCCTCATTTCAGCAGATGGTCAATAAAGCCCTAGTGCAAGAGGACAGACAGAAGCAGCGCAATGAGAAGCGCAAGAGGAAGATGGCACATTTTCAGCAAGGGTCTAGCAGCTCAAGGCCTCGTTTCTCGCAGTACCAGCCAAGCAGGCCGCCACCGCAGAATGTACCAAGAACCCCAGCACCTCAGCAGCGTCAAGTGCCCCAGACACCTCGTCAGGCACCGGCCAGTCAGACGCCGCAGAACAACAATAGCAACCCTAGAGTTCAATGCTTTACTTGTCATCAGTGGGGGCATTATGCCAGTAGATGCCCGCAGAAGAAGCCAGTGGTGCCAGTTCCATTCAACTTAGGATTGGCAGCACGTACTCCTGCTTCAGGTCGAGGTCGCGGAGTGCCCCAGACTCCAAAAACTCCAGCTCCTAGAAAAGGCCAAGTGAATCATGTTACTGCAGAGGAGGCACATCAGGCTCCGGACGTGGTACTGGGTAAGTTTCTTGTAAATTTAGTACCATCAACTATCTTGTTTGATTCCGGTGCATCACATTCTTTTATTTCAAAGAGTTTTGTGGAATCAAATAACTGGAATATAACCAGTCTTAAGACTCCCATGATTATCCAATCACCGGGACGTTCTATGAGGACCGATAAAGTATGTCCTCATTTGGAAATAGAAGTAAATGGAGTAAAGTTCCTAGCGAACCTTATTGTTTTGGAATCCCAAGGGATAGAAGTAATTCTAGGCATGGATTGGCTAACTAAGTATCAAGGTCAGATTGATTGTGCCAACCGCGCCATTTCCTTGGTTAATGGTGAAGGAGTATCAGTCAAGTTTAAATCTGATCTTGCAGCCAGAGCTTCAAGCACCTTGAACAAGTTAACTGGAATAGTGTTGGATTCAGTTCCTATTGCAAAGGAGTTTCCAGATGTGTTTCCAGATGATCTACCCGGCATGCCGCCGGATAGGGACATTGAGTTCATCATTGAGTTAGTTCCTGGAACAGCGCCGATTGCCCAGAGACCCTACCGGTTGTCTGCTAATCTTTTAGCAGAAATGAAGAAGCAGTTGGAAGAGTTGGAAGCCAAAGGATTTATCCGTCCCAGTTCATCACCGTGGGGAGCCCCAGTGATTTTTGTTAAGAAGAAGGACAAGACCTTGAGAATGTGTGTGGATTATAGGTCCTTGAATGAAGTGACCATTAAGAACAAGTATCCCTTGCCCCAAATTGACGATTTGTTCGATCAACTGAAAGGAGCTTGTGTATTTTCCAAAATTGACTTGAGGTCGGGGTACCATCAGATAAAGATAAGAAAAGAAGATATACCCAAGACGGCCTTCACAACTCGTTATGGTCTATACGAGTTTACAGTAATGTCCTTTGGACTAACCAATGCTCCTGCCTACTTTATGAACTTGATGAATAAAGTATTCATGGAGTATTTGGATAAATTTGTGGTTGTTTTCATTGATGACATCCTGATATATTCTCGGAGAGAAGAAGGACAGGAGGAACACTTGAGGCTAGTGCTAGAGAAGCTTCGAGAACATCAGCTCTTTGCCAAGTTCAGCAAGTGTGAATTTTGGTTGAAGGAAGTTGCATTCCTAGGTCATGTTGTTTCTGCGAGTGGAGTTGCTGTGGACCCCAGGAAAGTCCAAGATGTTTTGGATTGGCCAACCCCTAAGACAGTGACTAAGGTTCGAGGTTTTCTTGGTATGGCAGGATACTATCGAAGGTTTATTGAAGATTTTTCTCAGATAGCCAAGCCTCTTACCCAATTGTTGAAGAAGGATCATAAGTTTGTTTGGACGCCAGCTTGTGAGAGCAGTTTTCAAGAACTCAAAAAGCAACTGACGACAGCCCCAGTGTTGACTTTGCCGGATGTGCATAAAGATTTTGAAGTTTGTTGTGATGCTTCCAAGTTAGGGCTTGGATGTGTATTGATGCAAGAAGAAAAAGTTGTAGCCTATGCATCAAGACAACTGAAGCCCCATGAGGTCAATTATCCCACACATGATTTGGAATTAGCTGTTGTGGTTCATGCCTTGAAAATTTGGAGGCATTATTTGATCGGGAATAGAACAGAGATTTATACCGATCATAAAAGTCTGAAGTACATATTCACTCAACCAGATTTAAATATGAGACAAAGAAAGTTGTAGCCCTGTGCGATACTTGCCAGCGAGTGAAAGCAGAACATCAAAGACCCGCAGGACTACTGCAACCTCTAAGAGTTCCTGAATGGAAATGGGAGGAAATTAGAATGGACTTCATTGTTGGTCTGCCGAGGACGCAATCAGGCCACGATTCTATTTGGGTAATTGTGGACCGATTGACCAAGTCAGCACACTTTATTCCAGTGAAGACAACTTATTCCGGAGATAAGTTGGTAGAGCTATACCTAGTGAGAATAGTTTGTCTCCATGGAGTTCCAAAGAAGATTGTGTCTGATAGAGGAATCCAGTTTACCTCAAAGTTTTGGGAAAAGTTGCACAGTTTGTTGGGAACCAATTTGAACTTCAGTTCGGCATATCATCCGCAAACAGACGGCCAGACTAAAAGAGTTAACCAAGTGCTGGAAGACATGCTTCGGGCTTGTGCTCTTGTTAATGCTAAAAATTGGGACAAGCATTTGCCGTTTGCAGAATTTTCATACAACAACAGCTATCAGGCCAGTCTTCAGATGTCACCGTTTGAGGCTTTATATGGTCGAAAGTGCAGAACACCTCTCTACTGGAACGAGACTGGTGAAAGTATGGTTTTTGGACCGGATCACCTGAAGGAAGCTGATGAACAAGTCCGAATGATTCAGCAGAGGCTGAAGACAGCTCAATCGCGGCAAAAGAGTTATGCTGATCACCGCCGTAGGGATCTAACTTTTGCAGAAGGAGATTTTGTGTACTTGAAGGTTTCACCAATGAAGGGTGTGCGACGTTTCCGAGTCAGTGGAAAGTTGGCACCTCGTTTTATCGGACCTTTCAAGGTTTTGGCCAGAAGAGGAGAAGTAGCCTACCAGTTGGAACTGCCTGCGCAGCTGTCAGATGTTCATGATGTCTTCCATGTCTCTCAGCTGAGGATGTGTTTAAGAGTGCCAGAGGAACAGATGCCATTAGAGTAGCTAGAGTTGCAGCAAGATCTGTCTTACAAGGAGTACCCGGTTAAGATTTTGGATGAAGCTGCTCGTCAGACCCGGAACCGAGTGATCAAGTTGTGTAAAGTTCAGTGGAGTAATCATTTTGAGGAAGAGGCAACTTGGGAGCGTGAAGAGGATTTAAGGGCAGAGTTTCCAGACTTGTTTCTCGGATCTTCTGAATCTCGGGGACGAGATTCCTCTTAGGGGGGAGGTTTGTAACATCCTCATTTTCAGAAAATCAAAAATTCATGCGCATCATGCATTGCATTTCATTATTATTATTTTTAAATAAAATAATTTTCAAATAAAATGATTATGTTACTTGTTTAATAAAAACTTTACAAATTAATTGAGTTGTTTTGCAAATATTCTATAAAATAATTAAAGTAATGTAATTGGGTTTCAACAGGAGAAAACAAAATTTCAATTGGAATATGTATTTAAAAGAGAAAATCTGAAATATAAATAATTTAAAATTCCTTCCTCTCCTCCTTGGTCCCACTTGTCATCCTCTCTCCCTCTCTCCCTCTCCACACAGCATCTCTCTCTCTCTCTCTCTCTCTTCCACTCTCTCTGTCTGTTTTCTTTCCCACACAGAAAACTTCTCTAACTCTCTCATTCACTCTCCATTCCCTCCTAACTCCCCTCCCCTTTACTCTCTAACACCCATTGAGTTAATTGGGCTTTAACTCTCCCTAATGGAGGCATTAGCGTGCCAGGAAACCCCCCTCATCCCTCTCTCTCCCTCAAAAGTCCCCACCCGAGCTCCCTTCCTCCTCCCTTGCTTTCTCCTTCAATTCGGCCGGAGTAAGTATCCATTTCCAAAACGGTTCCGGGACGTCCTAGATTTGTCTCTCACGGTTCCATTTTGCCCAGGAACTCGTCGATCCGACGTCTGTAGATCCGGGAATTGCGTGCCGAAGACCTCGCCGGAGTTCCCGTTTTTCCTCAATTTTGGCACTGTTCCGGTGAGCCCCTCCTCTCTCTTTTTGGTTCCTTGGCATGCTCCGGTCCGGGCGCATCTTTTGGGGTCCGTGCCACCCACGGGACCGTTCTTGCAGCCCATGCGGCCTGCGCTGCCTTGCCAGCTGGGCAGTCTTGTAGGTCTCACAAGAATTGGCCGCCACGCTGAGCTGGGCCGCCGCCCGCCTCCATGGTGGGCGCGCCGCGTGTTGGCCGCCGCTCGCGTCGGGCGGCTTGCCAATGTAGCCTCAGGCTGCTGCGCCCATGATGAAGCTAGGCCAGGCTTCGCCGCGTGGGCGCCGCTCCGCTGCGCCACCGGGCCGTCGCCGCTCGCTCAGCAGCGTCTTGTCGCCGGTTAGGCGCTCCGCTTGTAGCGTGCCCCATGTTGGGCAGCAGCGTTCTTAGAGCCGTCGCCATTGGGCCACCCCATCTTGTATGTGTGTCGCCGAGTGGGCCGTGTGGCGTTAGGCCCAATGGCCGGCTTTATTTTTTTTTTTTTTTCTGATTTCCATGTACAATACAATTGTTAAATTCATATCTTTAAATATATATTGCCAAGAATCTCCAAATAAATTTTAGAATATTCATAAAAATGAGATCTTGTATTCTGTAATTTTTACATGAATATTTTAGCATACTTAAATTTATGTTTAAGTGATAATTGATAAAATGTTTAAAAATGGTATTTAGGTAAATGTAGTTTCAACAAAATTGCAAATAAATTTAGTTTTGGACCAGTGAATTTAATCTATCGTTTTGTATTATTTTTGCATAAGTATGAGCATACATGTCTTTTCATGTCTTATTTGGAGCATTCGTGTTTATTGTGGTTATTTCATTTGTCAGGATCTAGCGACGTTAGCCCCGTGATCTACCCTGTGGGAGACCTTCAAGAGAGTGCTGATGAAGGCAACTGCTGAACCTCGTACCCATGTTTATAAAATGACTTTGTTAGATATTTAAATTGCATGTTATGTTGAAACTTAAAAATTGCTAATTGACTAGTTGGTTAGCTAAAAACCCTCCAAATAAAGATACCGTTATAAAATCATTCCTTGCTGCCCTAGGTTATTATAATATTGTTAAGATAATGCCAACACCCTTGAATTAGGTTTTGATCATATTAGCTATGCTCAGTTGCAATCATATTAAAATTGGATACATGATGATAATATCAAATGCTTGTTTAACGTGGATTTTAAAGGACAGTTGGTACTGTCATGTTTGCAAATGGGTATAGTTGAGATAGTGGGTGCTATCGGGTAAAAATGTTTTATAAAACTTGATCGGGGTGGATGGTTGCAAGGTTGGTGCGATAAGACGAGACTTGGGCCAGTGTAGGAACCACCCCGTCCCTAAGGACCGATTCCTTGAGGTAGACGAGCTAAGTACAACACTGCGACCATGTGTGCCTGTATGGGCGGGCCCTGGTTGAGTATCCTTTGGACTCCTAGCTTTGGCATTCCAGTCTGTGGAGTAGACAATCGGTGTTGTTCTATCGGCGCAAGAGGGGCATTGCAGTGGAAACCTTAGCGGGAATGTCTTAATTAGGAGGATGTTGGAGAAAGGCCCTGTGGTGATCTTTTTCCTTGGGGGCACCCTAGGAAGAACCACATCGCATGGGTAAAGCGTGCAACCTCTGCAGAGTGTATAACTATCATGATAGCCGTGCCCACGGTCAAGAGCGGACGACGGGGACCTGCCCCATGGTTCTTCTTATCTATTTGTTTTCAAAATGGTGCTTTAAAGGAAAACCACGATCGCAGTTGTGTGTTTTGTTTTCTCTCCTCACGATGGAGTCTTTGTGGCGATGAGGGTGTTGCACGGTGGGTGCCGTGAGTAGCCAGGTTGGGAAAAACCGGTCGAGGCCGGAGTTTCAAAGAAAATGATTTAAATATTTTTTTTCCCTCAACACCTTTCAAACCGTTTTATAAAATCTTAAGCAAAGTTATAAAACTGGCTTTATACAAAAGAACCCCATCCTTCCCTTGTAAACCTTAGTTGCATTTAGTTAGCCTTGCTTGTTGAATATAATGTATACTCTCCCTCGCCTTTTATCTTGAGTGCTCATTCAACGAAAGGTGCGGATCAACCTTGCCCCTACCCCGATGAGGAGATGTACCAGGACGAGGACTTCGCCGAAGGAATCCTAGATGAAGACTACCCCAAAGCCTAGGAGCTTGTCTCTACAGTTCTGCCTGTGGAGTTGGATTTTATTTTATTGAAGTTTAAACAATGTTATTATGAGTTTCCGTTGATGTTGTAAGGCCTTGGTGCTAAACTATTGTAATAATGGCCATGTTGGCTGCACTCTGATGTATTTGGTTTAAGCGTGAGATGGTTATGATCCAAACTGTTCTACTATGTGTACTAGCTACTTGATCCAGGGACTAGTACAGGTAAAAGCACAGCAGGGATTCGACTCCGTTTTTCGGGTCCCGACATACGACCTTCGAATCCTTTCTTGCCTATATGACTACTTGTGTTCGTTTGCACGTAGGAAAAAGGGTAAAGAAGGAAGCAACAACAAAACAACTTTATTAAAAGACTTCGAAATTGGTTCGCAAGCCAGTTACACAAAGCCTCGACAGGCACGGACCAGCGCCTCGACGATCACATCGGCCACCTCGGCAAAGCAGGGGCGACCTCGTCGATCAAGATCAAGCTTGGCGAGCGATGTCAAGAACACGGGCCTCCTTCTCCGTGACCTCAGCGAGGGCGAGATCATACTCCGCCCAAAGGACCACCAAGAACTCTTCATGATCCATGGAAGCAAGAGAAGAAGGAGGTACTGGAGGAAGCAAGAGGAGAAGGAGGTACGGAAGAAAAAAGTTTGAAATGAAAAGTGGCTGCTGCATCGGCCTCTTTTTATAGCCAAGATCAGGAAGTCCAAGCGATCCCAGGAGTAATAGCGTCGGGAAGCAGCTCCGACGCGGAACTGTTTTCAAGATTTGACGCGAATGTCTCTCGGGACATGGCGCAACAGTCAAATCGACGATTGGCATTCCAGGGAGAAGGTGGACCGAAGGGGCGAAAAAGAAAAAAGGTCAAAGCAAGTCAATAGCATTTTCAAGAGTATTTACAGAAAAGGGGCAAGTCGGATCACCGCCCAAGAAAAAGAAAAAATACAAGGGCCTACGACTTAGGATGGCACCTGAGCTTCCGAAGCTCGGCCGGTACTTCGTCGTGTTGGTTCTGAAGCTCGAGGAAGTCTTTTGCCCTATCCCGGGCGGTTCGCATATCAGCCCACAAAACTTCATTGGCTGCCTCGAAATCCCGCACGGTGTCCCGGTGGGTTGTCAGCAGATCCTCTGTCACGGCTGCAGCCAACTTCACCTGGGAAAGCTCCGCAGCAAGGAGGTCGCGCAACTCTGCTGCACGGGCAACTTCGACGGTGTGGCACGCCTCCACCGACCGAAGGCGTTCCTCGAGCTTGGAGGAACGGTCGCGTTCAGCCTTAAGGGCCTCCAGCGACCGATGGGAAACCTCCCCGGCATCATCCCGCGCCGCAGCTAGGGCCGCCTCCGCCACCACGACTCGAGCTTCCAAAGTCCTTCGCTCGGTGAGCTCGGCGAGTTTTTCTAGCTCGGCCTTGCAGTTTTGACTCTTTGTCGCCGGCGTCGCCGTCTGCCAATAGGCCTCCCGCTCGGCATCGTGCTCAGCCCCAAACATGCAAGCGATGCCAACAACCTCGCGGTAGAACTGCACCAAGAGAATAGGCTAAGGGAAAAGAAAGAACCCAAGCAGAATCGACCCAAGACCTCAAAAGCCAAGCTCGAAAGCACTTACCCGCCTTGTGGCCGCCGCAGTCATGGACTCGTACTGAGCCCGGGAAGCACTCCTAAGCGCAAGCAACGCCACAACCAGGTCGCCCGAGCTGTCGCTCGAGCCGCTTGGTTCCTTGGGCGCTCCCTCTACAGGCCCGGCCGCTTCTCCTGCAGCCTCATGCACCCCATCCGCCGGCTCGGCTCGGGTCCCGTTGGCTGGTCCCGGCACCACCTCCTCCGCCTGCTCGGCTTATAAGCCCGGCGGCATCAACAGCTTGAAGTCATGGCTCGGGGGCAAAGTCAATTTGCACCCCGACGTCCGCCTTCGGTTTAACCACCTTCCGGTTCACTAGCCACTCCTCGAGCGACTGACCGGGAACCGGTTGAAGCCGGATGGGCTCTTCCCGGCTTGTCCCGGCAAGTGAGAGCCCGTGCTCGACCCGTTGGCGTCGCCACGATCCATCATGGCGACCGGCGGGCACGCCCACAGCTTCACTGGACGGCGGCAATGGCGGCCGGATAACCGGACAGCGATTCTAGCCGAGGAGGAGGGTGTCACCCATGTCCAGTGGAGGGACGGGTATGTTGCTCCACGCAAAAAGCTCCGACAAACCGCCGAAGTCAATTAGATGCCACCCGGTCGAGGTCTGCCCCTCGACACGGAGCGGCACCAGGAGCGATGTCCCGTCATCTGTCTCCACCTCCACAAGCGTGGCCTAGGAGCGCACGTCATTGCGTGCCACCAACGGGAGGAAGAAAGGCCCAGAGCCTCGACGCCCGGGCTCATCCTTAACGGGGTCGTTCTCTTGAGCCACTTCCTCCGGCCGCACCGGGATGAGTTCCCCCGCTTGGGGAGACATGGCGACTGAGAACAAAGAAAGGAGCGGTCGAAGCACGCCCGATCAGCCTGGGAACCATGATAGGAGGAGAAAAGGAAGAAAGAAACTAAAAGGCACCATGACTTACGGGCAAGCGCGACATCTGTCCCGGCCAATCCGTCGTCCGAGTCATCATCCAGCACCAACCGACGCCTCTTTGGCGCCGGCCGGTATCCAGCAAGACCGTGTGTCCCGAAAGCACGGAACCTCTAGCCGGAGCTAGGTCGGGATGAGCGAGAGCTGGGTCGACCTCCGCCCCGCGGCGGCGACTTTGTCCCCGCGGAAGCGCCCGGCCAGCTTCTTCAGTGGCGGTCACGTACCCGCGGCTCGTTCTTGCCGCGCCGAGATGGAGCCTACGTCGCCGCCAGTCGTCGAACTGGCAGCCGCGGGAGCCACCACCAACGCAAGTGCGGCGGTCCCGGTTTCCTCGCCCGCTTCCCCCTGCGAGACAAGTCAGGGAGCATCAGCCCGCGCCCGTGGAAGACCGCCTCCAGGGGCGCTTAAGCCCACAGAAACACGTACCTCATCCAGGACGTTGCGGATTCCCGAGCCTGATGGCTCGTTATGGTTCGCTGGCAGGGAAAGCCTCATAGACCGGACCACGTCATCCTGGGGTAGGGCTACAAAGGAAAAGGCGGGAACATAAAAAACATGCCCAAAGAAAGCTCGAGCAAAGGACTATAAGGTCGGAGGAAGGGGCTTACGGGAAGTACCTTCGCGGGTGAGATTGTCCCACCTGCGGATCTTGAAGAAAGGGCGAACCTACTTCCGCAGCGGGCTCACCCGGTGCCTAATGAAATCGGCTACGATGTCATAGCCGTTAAGACCCCGGCCGGCCAAATCCCGGATTTTGACGGCCGAGGTTACTCCGCGGCCCAGCTGAAGGATCGGGCGGCGTCGGCTTCCAGGCTCGTGTTCGCAAACCAGCCGCGATCCTTGAGCACCTTGGCGTAGTACCACCGCGACGCCCAACCCCCGACGTTCTCCTTAGCCTTGAACACCGGGTACGCGGGCTTCATGTCATGGTGGAGCTTGAAGTAGGCGCACCCCGCCACATTGCTCCCGGCGGTCGTGGTCAGCTCATAGAAGTTGAGGAAGAGGCTCACCGATGGCTCCACTCCGACGAACGCCTTGCAAAGGTGCGCGAAGATCGTCAGGAATAGGATCGAGTTGTGATTGAGATTCACCAACTTGATCCCACACTGGGCCAAGATGGCGGCAAAGAAATCGGACTCTGGAACCCGGAGCCCGTGAACGCAAAAAGCTCGAAGCAAATGAACTCCTTGCTCTCGGGCGCGGGAACCGTCTCCTCGTTGGCCGCCCTCCATCCACCGACCTCGACAAAGCCGGCGGCTTCCAACCCCTTCAAGTCGTCCTCAGAAAGGAGACTCCGCGTGAAGGGCGCCATCGGGAAGAAAGAGGTCGGAAGGTAGAAAAACGGCGGAAGAGCAAAAGAATGAGGAAGGCAAGAAGAGCAAATGGCACAAGAGAGCGTAAAGGGGAATAGCGAGGGGAAAGCAGCCTGATATAAACCGTCGCGGGGAGATTTAACCGTCGCCGTCCCACCGAAGACGCGAAACCAAGGGGAAAGCGAGGGCGCGATAAACGCAGATTAATTTGGGATTCCCGCTGAAGCCAAGAAAATCGTGCGCACCCCAATCATTTCGCCCGAGGGCAGTTACCAAATAAACCTCCGAGCGGCAGAACCTCGTCCCGCTCGAGGCTCGGCGGCTAGCTGTTAAGAAAAGTACATGGCCCATGAAAATACGGTCCACTGACTTGCCCTCGGCTCCACAGGATGTAAGCCCGGGCTTGGCAAGCTCGCGCTCGAGCTTGGCAGGCTCGCGCTCGAGCTTCCCCGTCTCGAAAGATCGAGCCTCTCACTCCCCCGGGGCTTCCGAAGCTCAGGGCTCAGGACCCGAGGCAGATCGTGCCACGCCATGGACATGATACGCTTTAGGTCCCTAAGGTCATCAAGAATTAAATGCGCGCACTGTACCGAGGAGCGCCTAGTGAAGGCTACTGGCGGGTTGGCGGCAGGTCCTGTCAACCGCCCGTATGGGCAAAGACACGTGTTGACCGGTAGCGGTCCGGCGCGGCGATCGGGAGATATACTCGATTACCCGGTAGATTGTGTGCGTCCCGGCATGGCAAAAAGGGAACGACTATTCAACGGACCTGCGGCAAGCTACAGTGGCCGGGCGTCGCCTATAAAAGGAGCGCACAGGCCACAACAAAGGGTTCCGGACTCTCATCGCCATCAGCCACACAACACACACTCGGAAGGTAGCCACTGTAAACAGGAGCACTTGCACTCACGTAGGAGCTCTAGTTTCCGGCGGTAGTTATCCACATACAGGTCACTGTAGGAACACACACAGTGCCTTGAGCACTTATTGTACTTGAGCCCGGGCTTCCCTAAGCCCGGACTCACCCCCTTTGTACTTGTTTAAGCTTGGCATTAAACGAAGACTGGACGTAGGGCTATTATCCGGCAGTGGAGGCCCGAAACAGGATAAAAACACTTGTGTCATCACACCCTACGGTCTCGACGCGTCCGACCGCGTCGGGACTAAAGTCCTTTCCCTCGGCGACTTCCGGCCAGGCGGCCGGGCTTCGGTCCAGGGGGCAGGGCCGCCTCCGGGCCTCGCACCCACCTTCTCCTTGCTCATCGGCCCGCGGAGGTTTGCCTTCCGGTTGCCGACAGAAAGTATCAAGTTAGAATCCGTACTGTGTACCAATTTTGAGCCCTAGTCAATGGTTACCAGCATCTGTATAAATAAGGCCGATATCGACGTGTAAAGAGTCCAACACAAACATCAAATCTACTTTTTACTTGTCCTTTACTTTTCTTTGCATTTAGCCTAATTTTGCTGTATTTTGGTTTCGATAGACTTGTTACGCATTGGCTCTCGATCTGCTTTAGAATACACCTCAAGAGTTGCTTGCAAGTAAATACTGTCTCGATTTAGTTCAAGTTATGCACTTGAATCAGCTTTTAGTTTTATCGAAATACTATCTTAGTCGATATTGGTGAGCATCGCCGTTTCTACTAAGGGTTAGATTTTACCATCGTTCTATCGCCTTATAGCTTGCTATTAGCCAATCGTTTGTTTATCCTTCTTTTTGTTAGATTAACTAGTTAATCTAGCTGATAGTCTGTTTACTACTCGCTCTACTATTTAGTTAATTCTGTCAGCTTAATAGTATATTGTTTACCCTCTAAATCTATTAGTTCAGATCTAATCTGAGCCAATAATTTTGTTCTGTTAACTCTTTTGGTTGCTCTTTTCATCGGATAGGTTCATACTATTTTCATAGATCTAATCGGCTATTTAAAGCTGACTATGTCTTTTCTTGCCGATTGTAGGATCAAATCGGCTGGCTCGCTCTGAACCCTATGTTCTGGTGCTGACGAGGATCCTAGGCTCTAAGCCTATATGTGTTTAGTTGATACAACTTTTGGCGGGAACACACTTTTTGTCACGCTTGGTGGGAGAAGATGTTGTCTGATCAACAAGATCGGACTAATGTTACTGAATAATATATCCTCAAAGTAACCGACGATGATCTTACCGAAGAATAACATCAGGATGTGGCTGCTCATATGGAGGAAGTAAGACAGACCTATCTCAACGCTTTTCAAAAGGGCCAACATGGCAATACTTTTTCAAAAGGAACTCTTCGTAAGTTGGTTGATCCGTCCAAAAACCAATACGAGGTGACACCTCAGGAGGTATCAGATATGGTGCACACATCTATTCATCATGCAATGGCTAATCAATCATCGGCGTTCATTGCTACAATTAGCCTAGTGATCACAAACGGTGTCAAGGAAGTAGTGCAAGAGATGGTTGCTAACAGTACTTTATTCACTCTTGGGCTTCTAATGCCAACATACCCTTAGTTTACTATTGGCCAATAACAACACATCCACGCTACAATGGCAGTTAGGATTGCTACATCGGCTTCAGTATCCCCTCACCCGATGCATTCTACAAACTCAACGGGTCAGAGGCCTCCACCGATGCCATTGCACACTGATTTCCAGGCCTCTTACTCATCAGGACCTTGATCATCAGTACCTCAGCTAGTGTCTCAAACCTAGGTACCAATAGTACCTCCCCATAGGCGTACCCAACTCCTCAGCCGACGCCAGTTTGGCAGCCGTACCAGGCTCAGCCTATGCTGAATTGTGCAGGATATGCTTCGATGCCCAGTCAAACCGAGTATCGGGCTCCTTCTTCGCCGATGTCAGTTCCTGATCCAGAGCTGATCTAGACTCAGTATGCTCCTCAATATACATATACATCAGCTAAATCTATGGCTCTCAAGCCTTGGACAAGGAACACCGCTGCTGGAGTGGAAACGTATTCGGGGTATCACCTTTCAGAGACACGGACAGTTCCTGCTCACCACACTATCTTCACCTCTCATCGGGAACAGATTGTCCCTCCACTTGATGTGTCCCCTTGGCGTTCCGCCTTAGGGGGGGCAACAACCTGACAACGGGAAACTATCGGCTAATATGACCGATCAGATAGCTACAATCCTTAGGAACCAGTTTGGCATACAGCCAAAAGGGAAGACAATGGGGTATCAAAAACCATACCCAGATTGGATTGACTAGGATGATTTTTGTTGGTTTCAGAGTCCTGAACTTTACTAAGTTCTCTAGCGATGAATCAGCTTCAACTATGGAGCATATCAGCCGATTCCTGGCTCAACGTGGGGAAGGAGGCTGATATGACCATCATCGAGTCGAGCTCTTACCCTTATCCCTATCAGGGCTGACTTTTACGTGGTTTACATCACCCCCTGCCAACTCCATTTCAATGGGAGTGTAGAGTTAAAGATATCAGACCTTAGCTCTGTCCGACAAAAATATGAGGAATCGGTTAATGATTACATCAAGCGATTCAGGGGTGTGCAGAATTGTTGCTGCTGCGTAGTCTTGCCAGATGCGCAATTAGCCGATCTCGCATACCAAGGGTTATAGCCTCAAGTCAGGGAAAAATTTAGTGGGTAATAAATCCTCGATTTGAGCAGCCTCACTTAGCATGTGTCGGCTCATGAAAGCCGATTCATGGAAAACAAAGAATTTAAGAATAAATTCAAGAAGGCCGACAACAAAAACGATGACGGCAGGATCAATTACGTCGACTACCCATCCGAAGATAAGTCATCTGATGAAGAACCTATTGAAGTCAACGTGGCCGAGTGGGTTAAAGGAGACAAGAAGCAGTTGGTGTGCACATGGCTGAAGCCTTCCAAAAGCCGATTGGAGGTTAAATATTCATTTGATGTGACTAAGTGTGATCGGATCTTTGACTTATTGCTCCAAGAAAATTATATCCGATTACCAAAGGGTCATGTCTTACCTTCTCCGGAGGACATCAAAAGGAAGAGATATTGCAAGTGGCATCACTATTATTCCCACAACACCAACGATTGTAATGTGTTCTGACAACAGATACAATCGACTACTAAGGATGGGAGGCCAAAGTTCGAAGATAAACATGCTATACAAGTGGACATTAATCCTTTCCCTGTAAACATGGTCGAAGTCAGCTAAGGGAAAAGAAAAAGTTCAATCTTGGGCCGATGAAGTAGAAGAAGAGGACAGGAGGGAGGCACCGAAGTTGACCTTTTCAAAGAGTGTCACTCAAATGGTGAATCAAAGCATCAAGTCCACCATCGGCTCAGTAAATATCTCTGCTGATGTGGCCGGCACAGCCAAGACTGTAAAGCCTAAGGGTGACCCTAAAGGTATCGGCTAGAGAAATATAAGAGCACATCGAGGCGGATGTTGAAGCTAAAAGTGACATTTGATCGTTGTTTAATAAGTATCAAAGGTAAATATCTCAATCGGCTTAACGGCATAACATGAGGTCTCAAGGAGTAAATGCTCGAGTCAGGCCTTAGAGAGATCCAAATATGGAACATTAGGAGTGCCCTTTCTTCCAGTTCTATTGGGAGAGGAGGATGACATTGCCATCGGTGTGGGATTTTACGATACCTCGGCAATGGTATCCAAGGAGCCCAAGTCCTAAAAGGCAAAGGCTATCAACTAAAGATAGAACTAAAGAGCCGATACCCATGTCTTGGGGGCAATTCAATGTGATAACTTACAAGGAAAAATACGTAAGTCAATTGAACCTAAACCACAGTGGGTTCCTAATGGCCTGACTAAGTCTCAAAGGTAGCGCTTGCAGAGGCTAAGATTCAAGAGCAAAGGGAAGCCGACGTAAGGCATGAGAAGGAAAAAGCCTTTAAGGAACTTTGGCTTATGGTCCCTAGGCAAATCTGGTGTAGGAAAAAACTAGAGCTATCAGAATCAAGCGATGATGAGCTAATGACAACACTTGTTACCAATGGATCAACATCTCCAAGAGCCAAAGTTAATATGGTATTCATACTTCCAGATGAATACAAAGTACCTGAGACCTATATGTTGGATCCACAATGAATAGCTCAATTATGCTTGGGGTCTTAGGAGGCAGTTTTCAAGAAACCTAGTGAGCATCGGCATATTAAGCCTTTATACCTAAAAGGGTTCATCAATGGTAAGCCAATGTCTAAGATACTGGTCGATGGAGGCACTACTATGAACCTGATGCCCTACTCCACCTATCATAAGTTGGGTAAGTCTAGTGAAGATTTAACTAAGACTAACATGGTACTCTATGATTTCATTGGAAACCCGACGGAGGCAAAAGGAGTAAGGAGTATTGATGGTAGAATTGATAGTGGGAAGCAAACTTTGTTGGCTGCTTTCTTTGTAGTCAATGGTAAAGAAAGTTACATAGTAATTTTAGGGTGTGATTGGATTCATGCCAACTGTTGTATCCAGTCGACCATGCATCATATGTTACTTCAATGGGCTGGTGACTGTGTAGAGACTATACAAGTCGACGCGTCCGCCTAGGTTGCTATGGACGACACTGATGTGGTCTAGGCTTTGGGGCATGTGGAGTCCTTATCTGGAGAAGCATTAGAGGATTGTGAGTTTATCAATGTTAGCTGATTAAGCTTCGAGTCAATTCCTGCTGAAGCTAACTCCAAAGAAGCTGTTGAAGCAATTGCGTGTCTATGGGATCTGAAGCCATAGAAGATTTTGAAGAAAAATTAGGTCAAGGATTTATGTCGGCTGATTTGTTAGAAGAAGTTGACATAGGGTGTGATGGCAAGAAAAGGCCTGCTTTCGTAAGCTCTCAATTGCCTTATTAGCTAAATGGTGAGTTAATAAAGTTGCTTAAGATTATCGGGATTGTTTTACATAGGAATACCTTGAGATGGCAGTGTTGAGCTGATCGTTAGTTGAGCATCGGCTACCTCTGAAACTAGGTTTCAGACCCTTTAAACAAGCCCCTAGGAGGTTTAATCCAAAAAAATTATGATGCGATCAAAGTAGATATTGAAAGACTCCTTGAATCTAGGTTTATTAGGCCTTGCTGATACGCTGAGTGGATGTCTAATATTGTCCCTATAGAAAAGAAAAATGGGACGATCCGTGCTTGTGTAGATTTCAGGGATTTGAATAAAGCTGCACCAAAAGATGAGTATCCGATGCCTATAGCCGATATGCTTATCGATAATGCATCAAGGAATAAGATAGTTAACTTTTTGGATGGCAATACAGGCTATAATCAGATATTCCTGGTTGAAGCTGATATCCCTAAGACAGCTTTTCATTGCCTAGGGGCCATTGGCCTGTTTAAGTGGATTGTCATGACCTTCGGGTTGAAAAATGCTGGGGAACTTACCAACAGGCCATGAATTTGATATACCATAAATTGATCGGCTTATTGGTAGAAATTTACATTGATGATATAGTTGTTAAATAAAAAGAACAATGGGAACACTTAGCGGATCTGCGTGGGGTTTTGTAGAAGACTAGAGCCTTCAGATTAAAATGAATCTGCTAAGGTGTGCATTTAGGGTATCGGCTGGTCAGTTTCTAGGTTTCATGATGAACGAAAAAGGAATTGAAATAAGCAAACAAATGGCAAAGGAAATAATCAAATGCAAGACCGCTGAGTGTAGGGAGGATTTATAGAAGGTGATCAGCATGATTAATTATTTGAGGAGATTTATTTTGAATTTATTGGATCAGATTGGAACGTTTACGCCACTATTAAAGTTAAAAGCCTATTAGAAGTCTTTCTGGGGGGGGTAGAGCAATGGAAGGCTTTTGATAATATTAAGACATACCTATCAAATCCCCTAGTATTGGTAGCTTAATGCAAAGGATTACCCTTTAATCTTTACATATCGGCTAAAGATACTTCAATCAGCACTGTTCTTGCACAAGAAGTCGATGGTAAGGAGAAAGTGGTGTTTTATTTAAGCCGACGGCTTATTGATGATGAAACCAGGTACTCTTCAATTGAGAAATTATGCTTATGATTGTATTTTACATGTACAAGATTGCCACATTACATCCTAGCTGTTGAGTCAAACTAATTGGCAAAGTCGATGTATTAAAATATATGTTGTGAGCACCTATACTCAAAGGTTGACTTGGTAAATGGGCTTACGCTCTAATTGAGTACAACTTAAAGTATGAATCGACTAAGGCAGTTAAAGCACAAGTATTAACCGATTTCATTACCAGCTACTGCCCACAAATTAATGTGGGGTTGGTTAGTGTAAAACCTTGGACATTATTCTTTGATGGGTCGGTGTGCAGTCAAGGTTGCGGGATTGACTTGTCGACGGTTGGGAGTGCGGAACTCCCACGTGCCGAGCTTACTTGTTGAGTGTAAGAATCAACCAACCTCTTTCCTGCAGCCTTAGGATCGTTCGAGAGGGCAAACTCGATCCGACAACCGTAAATGGGAGAGAGGAGGATTTTAGCCTGGTTCGGGCCCCTCAGGGAGAGGTAATAGCCCTACGTCCAGTGATCTGCAATCAAGGGAACACAATAAAGAATTACAATGGTGCTCCCGAGCCTCCCTAGCAAGGGAAGCCTAGGTTTCTCGGGAGGGAGACGGAGTTTCGGCTTGCTCTGGGCTCCGCTGAAGCTCCCGTATGTGTCTAATGTCTAAAAGCCACTTTTTTCTCTATGTACAGCAATGTGATATATATATATATATGGGAGTGAGAACGTGCGTACAGCCCAATGTCCAGCGGTCTGAAGGCCGTCTTCAGGCGCCTCATACGGGAACAGTCCCCACCGTCATTCGTGATGACGAAAAAGGGGAACAGAAACAGTAGAACAAGACCCGGGCAGGTAGCCGCGGTCTTTGATGTCAGCGACGAGACGTAATAGTCATGCGGACGTTAGAACATTTATTACAGGGGGTGAAAAGCAAGGTGCATGTAACCAGCGTTCAGCCGGGAAGGGGGATGGCCCAAGTCCCTCCCGAGCAAGGTAGAACCCTGCTCGGGCCCCGACCAAAGATGACATGCTTGGGGAGGCAATCATGAGCAAGCCGCGAGAAAGAACGGAAGGGGGAGTCTGAAAATGCCCTCTAAACCCCGTCATCTAACCCCCGAGCCTTAAGGGGGGGGGACTTGACCGAGTTCCCCCTTGAGGCTATGATTCCTGTTTCAAAGATTCGGAGGCCAAACATCTAGACGGGCGGGTAGCCGGAGAGGTAAAAACCCACCCGACCAGAACTCTAGGTTAGCTAAGCAAAGGCCACCCGAGCAGAACTTCGGGTCGGCCAAGCAAAGGCTACCCGAGCAGAACTTCGGGTCGACCGAGCAAAGGCCACCCGAGCAGAACTTGGGGTCGGCTGACCAATTAAAGGCCACCCGAGCAGAACTTCGGGTTGGCCGAGCAAAGGCTACCTGAGCAGGACTTCGGGTTCGCCGAGCAAAGGCCACCCGAGCAGGACTTCGAGTTAGCCGAACAAAGGGTACCCGAGCGAAACTTCGGGTTAGCCTTGCAAAGGCCACCCGAGCAGGACTTCGGGTTAGCCGAACAAATGCTACCTGAGCAGGACATCAGGTTAGCCGAGCAAATGCCACCCGAGCAGGACTTCGGGCGGAATTTCAAACGTCGGGGTTCCAACGGTTACCTCCTCTGGTGAGTGCGCCTGCAGTTATGCTTTTAAGGCGACGTGACAGCGGCACGCGCGCCAATTCTCAAGATCTTCGGGACGGTTTCGCAGGCGGGGAGAGAATAAAAACCCTCGGTCTTCTCCACTTACCACTACGCCGCCGACCTTGCTTCTGAACCCTTCGCCTTCTTTTTCTTGCCATCGTCTTCATTTGCTCCTCCTTCCATGGAAAAATTCGTTCCCTCCCGAACCATCTCCGCGTGCCTTATGGACCTCGAGATGTAGGGCATCTCGACCCCCGGTCATGGCGCGTTCCCGGCGGCGAGGCCTTTCCAGTGCCGGTGGAGGATGAGTTCGTGAGTTGCGAACTCTACGCCATCAACGGGCTTCGTGCCCCGGAGTCGGAGTTCGTGGCCGCGATTCTCGCTCACTGCGGCCTCGAGATCACCGATCTCCATCCCAACTCCAACCTCGTCCTCGCCGTCTTCTCCCACCTTTGCGAGGGCTTCATCGGCGTCCAGCCGACGGTAAGCCTATTCCTTCACTTTTATATGCTCTATCGCACCGAAAATTCGCCGGTGGTGGGGTGCATGTATTTCCGGCTACGAAACTCGCAGCCGTACGCATACCGTGCCTTCACGCTGAAGGACTCCGTCTCTGGCTGGGCGGAGTGGTGGTTCTACACGAAGAAGGGGACGGACTGCGGACTCTTCTTCCGCCACGAGCTACCGGAGAAGAAGGACCTCCCTCGGCCGCGCGTGGAGCCAGAGGAGGAGAAGACCCTCAGTACCATCCAGGTGCTAAGCGACAGCGGCCTGACCGGGCAGACCGTTGTCCGGGACTTCCTAAAAAATCGGGTGTCCCCGCTGTGATGACGGGAGCACCCGTTCTTCGCTGTTGCGGGCTGGACCGATATCACCCGCGAGGCGAACACCCGTAAGTTCCTTTGCTCGGGCGATCCTCCGATCCCTTTCCTTGGCTAATCATTGGGCTTTCCTCTGTAGCTCCCAACGATCGCTGGGTTGACGAGTGGGTGGCCGAGCTCTTTGCGTCGGGGAAGGAGGCGAACCCGGATTTGTGCAGAAGGGGACCGAAGAACGTCCTCAATCGTACCGAGCAGGTATGTCTTCTACCATGCAACATGAGGGCCCTGGCCCGTAAGACGAAGGTGCGCAAGGAGACCCGGGTGATGGATGCTGAGGCCGAGCTGAGGCCAGAGGACGTCGAAGAAGAAAGTAAGTCTTATGTCCTATACTTCCTTTTGCTGGGCCGCGCGTTGCCGCGGTCTTGCTTTTTTTTCTTTTCGAGCGTAGTCAAGGGCTTGTGGGGGAGAAGACCCCCTGTGCCCGTGTCGAGAGCGGCGGTTAGGGTTCTGATTGACGAAGCCTTTCAAACCGCAGCGTCCCGAATCATCGAAGACCTGGAGGCCGTGATCGTAGAGGAGCCGATCCCAGGGGGTGACTCGGCTGAGCAGGACAAGGGGGCGGATCCTTCGGAGGTCTCGAGCCCGGATTCCGCCCCCCCTCGTGATCAGGCGACGAAGGGCGATGGTGCCGGGTACTGAGTCGGTTTCTCCACGGGGGAGCGAGGAGCGGACTCTGAGCGGGTCTCCTGCCCAGACCGCGACGGAGGAGGTGGAGATGGGGCAGCCTCAAAGCGTGGAGATCGCTCAGGCTGAGGTTGTCGTAGCACATCCGCCTCCGAGTCCGAGTGTGGAAGTCCCCTTGGCTGAGGCAGCCGAGGCGGCCCAACCCCCGAGCACGGAGGGTGCTCGGGCCGAGATTTTGGAGGAAGAGACGGCCGAGGCGGCCTAGCCCCTGAGCCCGGAGGGTGCTCAGGCCGAGATTCTGGAGGAACAGGCGGCCGAGGCGGCCCAACCCCCGAGCACGGAGGGTGCTCGGGTTGAGGCTGCAGAGGAAGAGGCGGAGTCTGAGGGCTCAGGGAGCCCCCAAACTCCAGCGGCCGTGTCTTCAAATACGGAGGAAGCCCGAGTCGGGCCATGGCCAAGGTTGACGGTGTTGCACGAACACCATCGCCACGAGGTAGTAGTTTTTCTGTGAATGATGTTGCTCGTGGAGCGGTGCTGTGGCAAACACTTTGTTTTATTGTAGCTACCCGCCGTCTTGGATGATCAGGTCGTGAGCATGGAAGCTCGGTGCCAGGCCAAGGTGGCGGCGGTGTGCTCCCAGCTGGGTGAAGTCCATACAGAGGTTGCCTGGGTCCGAGAAAAACTTGAGCGGGCTTTGAAGGGGGCTGGACAATACCTTTCGCGCGCACTTGGCTGCTCGGCTCTTCGTGTGCCTAGTCTTTGCTCGCAAATCACAGGGCAAAGACTTAGCCACACGAGGGGGCTTGGTGGATGAGTGATCGCAGTAAATTTCCCCTACGCTCCCTTCTCAGAACTATGCAGACATGTAACAGGAGGAGTAAAAGGACAACATGTAAAAACTTCTTGTATTAGACAAAATATTTCTTGTTACAGAACACATGTAACACCACACGCACACCTGATCCTAGTCCCTAGAGCTACTCCTGAGTACTTTGAGCTCTACCTCCACGTCCTCAAGACGGCTCCGAAGCTGAAGCACCTCGATTTGGGCCTCACGCCCGGGGTGAATCTCTTCGAGAAGCTTCGCCACCTGCTCGGCGGCCCGACGAGCTTTCTCGGCATCCACCTCCACCGTCTCCTGCAGGCTTGCAGAACGCCGCCTTTCTTGGTCGAGTTCCCCGCGAACTCTTCCAAGTTCCTCCACGGCCCGGGTATTCCCATCAAGCTCTCGAGCGTGCTCCAAAGCCGGCTCAAGTTCTTCTCGGACCCAGGCAAGCTCCGTCTGGACTTCACCCAGCTCGGAGCGCACCGCCGCCACCTTGGCCCGGCACCGAGCTTCCATGCTCACGACCCGATCATCCATGACGACGCCAGCTGTCGACGGTTGGGAGTGCGGAACTCTCACGTGCCAAGCTTACTTGTTGAGTGTAAGGATCAACCGACCTCTTTCCTGCAGTCTCAGGGTCGTTAGAGAGGGCAAACTCGATCGGACAATTGTAAATGGGAGAGAGGAGGATTTTAGCCTGGTTCGGGCCCCTCAGGGAGAGGTAATAGCCCTACGTCCAGTGATCTGCATTCAAGGGAACACAATAAAGAATTACAATGGTGCTCCCGAGCCTCCCTAGCAAGGGAAGCCCAGGTTTCTCGGCAGGGAGACGGAGTTTCGGCTAGCTCTGGGCTCCGCTGAAGCTCCCGTATGTGTCTAATGTCTAAAAGCCACTTTTTTTCTCTATATACAACAATTTGATATATATATGGGAGTGAGACCCCCATACTAACGTGCGTACAGCCCAATGTCCAGCGGTCCGAAGGCCTTCTTTAGGCGCGTTGTATGGGAACAGTCCCAACCGTCATTCATGATGACGGAAAAGGGGAACGGAAACAGTAGAAGAAGACCCGAGCAGGTAGTCACGGTCTTCGATGTCAGCGGCGAGACGTAATAGTCGTGCGGACATTAGAACATTTATTACAGGGGGTGGAAGCAAGGTGCATGTAACCGGCGTTCAGCCGGGAAGGGGGATGGCCCGACTCCATCCCGAGCAAGGCAGACACCTGCTCGGGCCCCGACCAAAGATGACATGCTCGGGGAGGCAATCATGAGCAAGCCACGAGAAAGAACGGAAGGGGGATTCCGAAAATGCCCTCCAAACCCCGTCATATCTCCAAAGGGTTTTTATTTTGAGTTTGCTTCTAAGGCAGAATCGGCTTAAGTGTTGGGAGCCAATATTGTGAAAGCTATGTGCTATTAACCGATGATTTTAAAACTTTGATGTTAGATAATTTGGAAGATTTATCAAAAAATCAACCTAGAGTGTTGGAACAAAAAGAGAATAATAAAGTAAGAGTGGCCAAACAAAACAATAAGAACGTCATGCCTAAGTCATTTGAGGAAGCCGATTTGGTTTTGAAGGTGGGAAATGGTCTCCTACGTGGGAAGGGTAATATCTAGTGAATCGGCTAGTTCCTGGGAATTCTTATGTTCTAGAAATGCTTGAGGGAGATGTATTTCCTAAAGCTATCAATAGGAGATATTTGAAGTAGTACTATCCTAGCATCTGGATCGGAGCTTAATCAGACATTCTAAAAGGCTGATTAAGGGACGTTTCTAAAAAGCCGATGACTTGGTCATCACCTTTAGCCTTTTTTAAGAGACCATCTCAACACCTTGCTGTTAAGATGGTTGGGAAGTTGGAATAATGAACTCAAGGGGAAAAGGAAATAGAAATTAAGTCGATTCAAACTTAGTGTTTTAAAAGCCAAACAAACTCCAACTGGCTCATAGGCCAGGTTAAACCAAATAAAATATGTCATCACCTCCATGGCTAGAAAAACAACATATTGTTTTGGCATGCAGGCCGATAGAAAATTCACTCAGATTCTTGGTGCTACGGGTTTAGATGGATGACTTTGGAGATTGTAGCGGCTACAGCTACCAGGATCTTTTGCACCTCTTAGATGATCTCCTCGTCTTCCTTGTTTGATGTCATGCACCCCGGTATTTCTACCGGCTTGAGTGGCCGAATACTAGTCCCAGAAGATCATAGCTAGTATTGCACTCAATGACATTTGGAATATCATTTTAGGCATTGAATTAACTAGAAAATTAACAGTTCATATAACATAAATAACATCCAGTTGACATAGACGTTCACATAGTCTTGCACAGGACATAATTCAATAGCATAAAGAATACAGCGGAAGACTTCAAATGCGACGATACTCCAAGGTTGACCCGGAACGCGTAGCTAATCACCTTGACCCTCCTGGTCACAACTGGCACCGATGTTGTGATCTCCTCCTAAACAAATAATCCGTGATCCATATAATGAGTACACGGCTGTCCAGCAAGCAGTCCTTAATAATAAATGCAAGGTCAAAGGATGGGTTGGGTTATTTTGCTAAAACATCACCTATCTACTTGTTTATTTAATCTTGATTCATTGAATACATTATAACACATGAGCGTAGCCAAAGGACGACTAACCAGCTCAGCACAAGACGAGTGTAGCCATAGAAACGGCTAACCAGCTCAAAAGAGAGGCACTCCCTGCCTACACTACCATCAAGTTTATTAATTAAAACACATTGGACTACCCTGTAAAAACTCCTTTCCTCCGCCCATAACCGCGGGCACGGCTACCATGGTAGTTTTAGCTCTGCAGAGTGTGTACACGTTTCCCACAAGCCCTGTCTCATCCTAAGGGAGAAACAATACAAAGACCGTTCACTGCTTTCACCTGCCCAATACTGTACCCTTTCTTTTGGTTTCGCGCCCCATACGGTAAACTTCGACCAGCCGAGCAGGTCATCGCATCTCCTTCATAGGACGATAGCGCACCGCATGAGGTTAGCCCCTATTTAAGCCATTCGGAACCGGTGACAGCTAGTCACGTCCGTCCACTACGAGTACAGCAGAAACAGGTTTCCATAGCTAATAAGTTAGGGCTAGAAGGCACAAGTGGCTGTACGGTTCAGGTTCAGGTTCGGTTTGGTAGTCACAAGTATACAGTCTTTATATGACAAAGGAGACCTGCACAACACAATCACAAGCCCAAAATCCGCCTCTTCTGGGTCTCCTCAAATCAACACACACCACGCTGATTTTAGTTGATTAGGTTTACCAAAAACAGCACCACGAAGCCAAAACTTCACGGATACAAGTTTAATAAAGAGTGAAACCTATCAACTACCAATCTCAGAAGCAAGGCTAAGCAACAACATAAAGGATAGGCTAGGAAAACAGTACGAATTGGGCTATCAATGGTAGGCTACATCATATTAGTAAAGGACTAATATGAAAACAGGACCAATATAGCACATACGATGATAATTTAAGCATGCAAATCAAATTAAGGTAAAATAAATAAATTTTAGCAAACTAGGAATTCAATATGAATCTAGCTTGCCTTCGAAGAAGTTTGGATCTGGTTCTCCTCCTTCGAACGGCTCCGAAACGATTCCCGGACAGCAGGTGCACGTCGGTTCTAAGCGTAAAAGAAATAAAACATAAATAAATAATAAACACAGAGAAAATATTATGATAAAAATATATAAAATTCCAGGAATTTTTGTAATTTTTAGGCTCAGGAATCACCTAAATCGGAGTTCGGGAACTTACTAAACAATTCCGGGAAGTTTTGGGAAAATCAGGAATTCCAGAAAAGAATAAACCCGTTAACCGCGGTAAAACCGAGAAAATCCCGGGTTTATCTGGCTCGGGGTTGCGGCTGATGCGGGCGGTGTGGACAACATGGGTCCCAGGTATTTGTAGACAGACGATTGGACGCACCACCTTCTTGGCCCAAGTCGCGTGGATCTTCCAGAAGGCAGGCTTGGAGGGCAGTGCGGCCCGACGTGTTCTATAAGAAGTAGGATTCTAGTCCTACCCGAATATGTGGAGATAAGCCAAGCTGACTTGGCTATATCCCTTATCTCCCTAATACGGACTAAAAAACCAATCTATAACCTACCCCTTGCACTATATAAAGGGGGTCGGGGTCCCTAGTTAGACATCTAAAATCATCATCTGGATCTACATCTTCAACATCCAATCTCGCGCAATCTCAGGCGAGAACATATGATCATTGTGATCATCCTTTGATCATTGTGATCGACACCCCATAATACAAATCCACGAGCACAGGAGTAGGGTATTACCTCTTCGAGAGGGCCTGAACCTGTATAAATCCTGCCCCCTGTGCTACCATCGAGTTGTGATCTTTCGTATAGCCCTATAAAATATATTGCCGACACAATTTATCGACAGTTGGCGCCCCAGGTAGGGGCTAGCGTCACGATCAGGTTCATTGACTTCGATGGCTTCAATCGGCGGGTTCGTCTTCACCTACGCCCCCGGCCAAGGTTTTGTCTTCGGAGATCTCGGCTTCTCGCCAGCGACTTGGGAACCGGTTATGTGAGCGGATGGCGTTCGCCCACATACTAGGGGAGGCAGACGCGGCTCGGTGAACTACGCCACGTCAGGTTGCCTCTTTTAGATTCCGATCCGGGAGAGATCCAATCTTTCAACGACGATTCCGACTGTCCCACCGCAGGGATTCCCTTCGGTCTCAGTCGGGATTATGGGCCTTTGGTTCTGCCAGCTTCTTCCGCTGATGAGAAACCAATCGGCGATGCTATTCCTGACCTGGATCGCGATCAGATCCGATTGGGAACTGCAACTTCTCAGTTGTGCAACACTCCGTTCGGATTGAGAAACTCGGCCACTGTTTTCCATGAGATAACACGCCGCCTTTTCAGTTTGGGCTAAGGGGTGGAGCCCAACAGATACCTACTAGGACAAGCTTCCCGAGTTTTGGTTCGAGGATAACTCTAACCGGATCTACTTCCCGAGTGGACGCTAGGATCCCACTCGGATTAACCAATTCGGCTGCTTGATTTTAGCAGATCTGTTCTGCCGAATCTCAGTCGGGTTTTCTTCTGCCAAACAATTCATCACGGAAAATGGGAGTTGTAATCACCCCTATCGATGAGCTAACAAGTAAGGATCAGTTAAGCCTCTATTACTCGGGATCCGAGTCGGAGGAGAGCTTCAACGGGTTCCGTGACTTTCGTGGCGTTTACGTGGTGGATGGACAACCCTCTAGGTCGGCCCCGCACCCAATAGATGAAGCAGGAGCCGAGCATAACCGCGGAGATGGAGAAGGTCTGTGCGATAGATTGCACGGTCGTGGGCATGAAGTTCAGGAGGAATTGCTCCAAGTCCGTATGAGAGATCACTCGGTCTTCCAAACGCCACAACAGAATATCCTTGCATGCAAGACCCTCTTGGATAACGTTGGTCCGTTACTCGGGGAAAACTGTCCCGTAACGCCGATCATGGAGCAGATTAAAGCCATGGTGACGGCAGCAGCTGTCCAGGGTACTCGGGATCAACAAGCCAACTCGGCCAGAAGCCAGACCACTACAAGTAACACTCGGCGCAGCCGGCGCACACCAGCTCACAGGCAAGACACTCGCCAAAGCACAAGTCGCGACCTTCGCCTCGACATCGAAGCTCGGCGGAGGGAGAGAGAAGAAGACGAGGGACGTCGCCGAGATGATGATAGAGATAGCTTCGGTCGAAACCACGACAGAAACGATCGTCGCGACAACCACGCTGTGTGTCGTGGTAATCATCACCAAGAAGACCGGCGCCGAACTCCGCCACGCCGAATACTTCCCCGTCAGTCTCCTCCCCCTGGGGACGGAATGATTGATGGGATCAAAGCATTCACACCCCAACTTCGTCAGGTCAACTGGCCCGAAGGGTTTAACCCCAAGGGAATAGTGAAGTTTGACGGGGAGCGGGACCCAGAAGCTTAGTTGCAGATTTACTCTCTGGCAATCAAAGCCGCGGGTGGAGGCTATGATGTGATAGCAAATTATCTGCCCGTCATGTTAACTCCCCCGGCTCAGGGTTGGCTTGCAGGCCTTCCAGAGAACTCAATCGGTTCCTGGGGAGAGCTTTGCGACCAATTCGTCGCCAATTTCCAGGGCACTTACGAGAAGCCTAGGACCCAGTGGGACCTTTATCAGATTCATCAGAGAAAAGATGAGTCGTTAAGGGATTTCATTCGGCGTTTCACAAGGAAGAAAAATACAATCCGAGAAATTTCTGAAGCGGTCGTTGTCGCGGCTTTCCAAAAAGGAGTCCGTGACCCCGACTTAATCAAAAAGATGTCTCGGAAGCCCCAACTACTATAAAAGAGATGTTCGCCTGGCGGACCGGTATGCCACCGCCTTGGATGCTCTCGCCGAGCACCAGGAGGATCACCCGAGTAAAAATGAAGGTAAGAAAGACAAGCCCGAGTCATCTTCTAAGAAGGACAAGAAGCAGAATGGTGAAGAATTGGTGGTAGCTGCGGATCATGGTCGGCAGAGGCCGCCTCGGCCCAATGACTACAATAAAATAATGAAGGCGCCGTGTCCTTTCCATCCAAATGGAAAGTATGCGGCAAAGAATTGCAACATCCTGAAGAGGTTCGCTCAAGAGCACAACAAGGACACTCCAAAGGACGCCAAGCAAGACGATAAGCGTGATCCTCCTCAGGGTGACGCTTACAAACAAAACGTGCGCGAACTCAACTACATATATGGGGGATAGGATGCATACGAGTCCAAACGTAAGCAAAAGCTTGCCACTCGGGAAGTCAATGCAGCCCGTTCCGGTAACCCCGAAAACCTTCGATGGTCTGAAGTTTCGATCAAGTTCGCTCGGATCATCCCGACCACATCCCATGTCCAGGAAGATATCCACTCATCCTGGACCCTGTGATACGGAACGTCTGACTGTGTAAAGTCTTAGTCGACGACGGAAGTGGGTTGAAGATCGTTTTCGCCAAGACGTTTGATGAGATGCAGATTCCAAGGTCGGCGCTTCAGAAGACCGATACACCGTTTCACGGCGTAATTCCAGGAAGCTCCTCGGTGCCGATTGGGAGAATTTCTTTTTCGATCACTTTTGGCACTCGGCACAACTACCGGACAGAGAACCTCAGCTTTGAGGTGGCCGATTTCGAGACTGCGTTTCACACGATCTTGGGAAGGCCGAGCTTGGCCAAATTCATGGCCGTCCCGCATTACGCTTACCTAGCTATGAAGATGCCGGGCCCGTAGGGCATCATCACAGTCCGCGAAGATGTCAAGTTTTCCTATCTCCTCGATAGGGAAAACTGTGACTTGTCCCAGTCGGCTGATGCGGCTGTTGAGATGGACAAGATTCGGCAGGCGGCCACCACTCTTCGCGACAAGGGCAACGTGCCAAACAAGAAGCAATCTAAGTCGGGCATCAAACCTGACGAAGATGTTAAACGGATTTCGCTCGACCCGTCCGATTCAACCAAAACGGCACTGATCGGGACAGGGCTCGATCCGAAATAGGAAGGGACGCTCGTCACCTTCCTCCGAGCAAGTTGGGGCATTTTTGCTTAGAAACCATCTGACATGCCGGGTGTCCCGAGGGAGGTGATCGAGCACTACTTGAATGTAGACGACAAAGCCAAGCCGGTCAAGCAACGTCTGTGTCGGTTTGCGCAGGATCGGAAGAAAGCTATCAAGGCGGAGATCACCAAACCTTTAGCCGCTGGTTTCATAAGGGAGGTGCTCCACCCCGACTGGCTGGCAAATCCGGTACTTGTGCAAAAGAAAAATGGTACATGGCGTATGTATGTCGACTATACCGACTTAAATAAAGCATGCCCCAAGGATCCATTCGGACTACCTCGTATCGACCAGGTGGTTGATTCCACTACCGGTTGTGAGCTTTTGAGCCTTCTGGATGCCTACTCAGGCTATCACTAGGTTAGCTTGAAGGAAGAATATTGCATCAAGACTTCGTTCATCACTCCGTTCGGGGCTTTCTGCTATGTCACTATGCCCTTCGGGTTGAAGAATGTTGGAGCAACATATCAGCGTTGCATTCAGCGATGCTTTCACAACAAGCTCGGGCATAACGTGGAGGCATACGTCGATGATGTTGTCGTCAAATCTCAGGTATCCTCCGACTTGGTCACCGACCTGTCGGAGATATTTGAGAGCCTGTCGGCATACAATATGAAGTTGAACCCGGAGAAGTGTGTCTTCGGGGTCCCTTCGGGAAAGCTAGTCAGTTTCGTGGTGTCTCACCGTGGAATTGAGGCTAACCCGAAAAAGGTTAGAGCTATCATGGAGATGGCTCCCCCAACATGCCAAAGGAATGTCCAGCGTCTAAATGGGTGCATGGTAGCACTCGGCCGATTCATCTCGTGACTTGACGAGCGTGGGTCACCCTTCTTTAAACTGTTAAAGAAGCAGCCAGACAAGTTTGTCTGGACACCCGAAGCACAGAAGGCCTTTGAGGATCTCAAATTGTTCCTCACTTCGTCACCTGTCTTGGCATCTCCCATGCTGCAGGAACCGCTTCTGCTATACATTGCGGCCACCACTCATGTAGTGAGCACCGCGGTGGTAATAGAACGGGAAGAACAAGGACGCGTCTATAAGGCTCCGCGCCTGGTCTACTTCATTAGCGAAGTATTGGGCAAGTCCAAAGTACGCTATCAGCAATTGTAGAAGCTTCTGTATACGGTCCTGATCGCCTCTCGGAAGCTGAAGCATTACTTTCAAGAACATCCAATTTCGGTGGTCACTTCTTTTCCTATTGGAGATATCCTTCATAATCGGGAAGCCACTGGGAGAATCGCTGAGTGGTCAGTAGAACTCGGGGCTTTCGAGCTCTCGTTCAAGCCACGCAGTGCTATAAAGTCACAAACACTTGCCAACTTCGTTGCCGAGTGGACGGAGATGCAGGCTCCCCTAGTCGTCGAAGAGTCCGAGCACTGGAACATGTACTTCGATGGCTCCCTCCGACGACAGGGCGCGGGGGCTGGTATCGTTCTCATATCACCTGGAGGCGAACAACTCAAGTATGTCCTCCAGATTCATTTTCCTGCTTCAAACAACGCAGCCGAGTACGAAGCGCTCATCCGTGGGCTCCATATTGGCATATCGCTCGGTATTCGGTGATTGGTGGTTCGCGGAGATTCTCAACTCGTGGTGAGCCAAGTACAGAAGGATTGGACTTGTGTCAATGACAATATGGCCACCTACTGTCAGGAGGTCAGAAAGTTGGATGATAAGTTCGATGGATTCGAGCTTATACATATCAGACGGCGAGACAACGAGACGGTAGATGAGCTTGCAAACATGGGCTCTAGTCGGGCAGCAATCCTAGCTGGGATCTTTGTGCAAGTGCTCCACGCCCCCTCCATCGCACTGCAGGAGCAACTACCCCAACCAGACAAACCACTACCCGAGTCAGAAGTGCTCGCCCTTGACTCGGATTGGATGCGACCGTATTTGGAGTATTTGCAAGAAGAAAAGCTTCCTGATGATCGGGAGGCTGCTGAACAAATTGAACGTCGGAGTCGTGCATACATGGTACTTGGAGGAATCCTATACCGCCGAAGCTCCTTTGGCATACTTCAAAAGTGCGTATCCGAGTTGAAAGGACGCCTTGTTGCGTGAAATTCACTCAGGTAGGTGCGGCCATCATGCTGTTTTAGCCACGTTGGTCGGCAAAGACTTTCGTGAAGGATTTTACTAGCCGACCGCAGTCTCGGACGTAAAGGAGATCGTCCGGAAATGCGAAGGCTGTCAGTTCTTTGCTCAGCAGATTCATGTGCCGCCTCAGGAACTTCAGACGATCCCTATCACCTGGCCGTTTGCCGTCTGGGGGCTCGACATAGTCGGACCCCTCAAGAAGGCCCCAGGTGGTTTTGAACATATCTTCGTTGCCATTGACAAATTCACCAAATGGATTGAAGCTAAGCCTTTGACCAAGATCATGGCAGCCAAGGCCACCGAGTTCTTCCAGGAGATCGTCAGTCGGTTTGGTGTGCCCTCTCGTATCATTACGGACAATGGCTCTCAATTCAGAAGTGACGAGTTTCAAAGCTGGTGTGAAGATGTGGGCATAAAGATTTGCTTCGCTTTGGTGGCACATCCCCGGAGCAATGGGCAAGTCGAGCGCGCGAATGACATGCTTCTACAAGGCGTCAAGGCGCGTATCTTTGATTGGCTCAAGCCATATGCATCAAAGTGGATGAAGGAATTGTCTGCCGTGCTCTGGGGGCTTCGCACAAGTCCCAGTCGGGCAACGGGGCAGTCACCTTTCTTCCTTGTATATGGATCCGAGGCGGTCCTCCCAACGGAGCTACAATTCAGGTCACCCCGAGTTCACAAGTTCAACGAGGATGAGTCAGAAGCCAGTCGGGTTGACGAACTCAACTGACTGGAGGAAGCTCGGGATGCTGCAACCATTCGGTCGGCAAAGTACCTCGAAGGGCTATGTCGTTACCACAGTCGTAATGTGCTGGATCGTGCCTTCTCCGTTGGTGATTTGGTCCTTCGGATCAATCAGACGAGTGGTTATAAACTCTCCCCGCGCTGGGAAGATCCATACATTATTGACTCGGTGGCACGCCCGAGGGCTTACCGACTGAGGCGAGAAGATGACACTATCATGGATAACTCATGGAACATCGAGCAATTACGTCGGTTCTATACTTAACGGACGTTTTATATATATTTACAATTCAATAAAGATAAGTTTTTGTTCACATTATCTTTACACTTGTGCAATTCAGTTTCTGACTTGCTACTTATTTGTGTTCCAATTAAGTAGTAAGTCGGGGGCTACACCTAATTAGGTGCACAATCGCACACCCCTTCCTTCTCTTTTATTGAGTTCGATTTGACTTGCTCCCTAGTCGGATTCCGACTAAGGAGTAAGTCGGGGGCTACACCTAATTAGGTACAGTCTGCACCATATTGATATCTTCTTTTTGACTTCTCGTTGAGCCTAAGTTTGTTTGTTCCGATTAACGAAACTCTTGTTTCCAATGCAACACTCATACTTCTCAACTGCTTTCTTGGAGATAGAGCTCCGCGCCAACTCCTAACGCTAAGGAACTTGATGCGCTTGGCAGAGTGCTTAGTAAAAGGACTTAATCTAGTCGGGCAAAATACAGAGTTAATCATTGAAAGATAACATAACTTATATTATATTGGAAGAATTGTTTACATACAGTGAACTGATAATTTACAAGAAGTTCATGTATCTGCAGGGAATCTAAATCTAGGTTATCTACAAGTGACACGGCCGCGGGCTTCACCTCTTCAAGCAGGGCTAGCGCCTTCTCATTGGTGCAAGCAAAGTCATCCTTGACAGCCTCAAGCTCGACTCGAGGATACAGCGACTTGACGATTCCCGGCGCTTGAATGGTGCTCATCAAGCCGACTTCCTTTAGTCAGGCCTTGAGCTTCTCGATGCTTCGGTCCACCTCTGGATCAGCTCAGCCCAGTTGCTTGGCTCGGCGTCACCAGCATAGAGCCGTCACCTAGTGGGCTCCATGGCCACCAGGAGCTCTTCATACTGTGTTTGCGCAGTTTTGACGTTTTCGTTCAAAACGTCATACTGCGCTTGCGTCTTCTTCTTATACTTTGTCGGTAGAAAGATAGATGCAGTCATGCAACTGCACAACATTGGGGATTCAAAGTCGGTTGGGTTAAAGGACTTACCCTCTAACTCGGCGACGGCTTGGGCCTCCGACTCCTCTAGGGCCAGCTTCTGGTCCTGGGACTTCTTCAGCTCTGCTTGGGCGACGGCCTCAGAGTCCTTGGACTTGGCCAGCTCCTCCCGCAGGCTGGCAATCGTGGCGTCACGAGCTACACAATGTGCGGAGTGTGATGTCACTGGGAGGCATACAAAGCATGCAATTCTGACTCAGTTCGGGACACTTACATCGAAGAGAGCCTGCGATGCTGAACTTCTCATCCTGTAGCTCCTTGATCTCGGCCTGCAGCTTCCGACGCTGCTTGGACGCCTCGATCTGGGTCTCAACTATCTCCCCCTCCATGGCTTTGATCCGTTCTATTTTGGGGAGAAAATAGTTGAGAAACTTAGTCTTCCTCTCGGAAAAATCGTCAAGCTCCTGCAAAGAGAGTAAACAATGACGCTACTCTACTTCAAATCGACAAGACACATTCGGTTGGTCGGGAGACCTACCCTAATCAATTTGCCGCATGCTGTGGCATGCTCATAGAAGGCCACCCTGGCTTCTCCTCTACTTCATCATCAAGCAGAGCCCAGTCCCCGGCCTCGTCTCTCCAGGCTGCCGAGAACTTGGGCTCGGTCTCCTCCAGGGGAGATGGAGGCCGGCCTGGAATCTCTTCCACCACCGGCTCGGCTTCCTCGCCGCCCCCGTCAATCGGCTTCGGGCTCGGGGGGGTGGCGGCATCATCTCCTTGGGCTTTAGCCGTCGGCTCGGCTTCGGTCGGCTTGGACGGCGGAAGTTCTGTGTCGGCCGCTGGAGGAGAAGGAGGAGAAGGAGGGGGAGCAGACGCCTCCCGACTGGGCTCAACAGCTGCCTCTTTAGGCTTCGATGCTGGCTCGGTCGGGCAATCCGTCGGGATTTCCTCCGACGGTTTCCTGAAAGAAGGAACACTTTAGCATATAAACAATATACATCGAAGACTAGCAAGAAGTGACAAAGTTTTACTCACCGACTGGAGGTCTTGATCTTTATCCTGGCGCCCTTCTGAGCGGAAGACCTGCTTGAAAAGGCGTCGGGAGGGCCACTCGGTCTGGCCTGCGATGCTGCAGGCTTAGGCGCCGAGTGCGCTCGCTTCTTCTTGGGCGATGCCCTGCGTCCCGTCCTCGAAGGACGAGCCACCTGACTGCTTGGCCTTCGAGTCGGCGTGGGCTGGCTAGCTCCTTCCTTGGGGGCTTCATAGATCATGGGGCCCGAGCCCTGTCGGCTGCGCCCCTCGGGCGGCAGGACGTCTTCTTCTTCGAAGGAGACCGGGCCCTTGCCCTTCTTCGCCGCGAGAGCCTCTTCAGACTCCTCGCTCGAGCGCTTCTCGCCCTTGTCGGCGGGGGCCTCAGGTGTCGGGGCGAGGGACACGAAGGCTTGACGGTCCTGCTGTAAGGATCAAGACCCCCATGGGCTTTTATTGATTTTGATGATTGTTGATCGGTCATCTCAAGTGAAGCTACATCTGGACGCCATTTCCTGCCAACTAAGGGTATTTTGGTTATCTTGGACCCCTCACTGTTTTAAATGATCTTTGTCGATGCAATCAAGGCTAAGGATAATTTAGAGGATAGACCGGGAAGTGTGTGGGTCTATCCTTAGCCTAGGTTTTTCTTTTTTCTGGCTTTCTCGACGCTGTTCTGAGGGGGGCTCGATGGTGATGTTACCCGTGCATTTCCAATTTTCCATGAAGCACATCTTTCCTTTCTCTTGTTTCTGGTTTAGGAGTGTCTCTAGGTGTGGTCTAGAGCTTGGGAGTGTTGGCAGCAGGGGTCAGCCCCTAACCGGACAAGGGTTCGGACCGTCTGGTTGGGGGGGTTCGGCCCCAGCTTAATTGAGATAGGAGCAACAGAAGTTTCCAGTCGTCAACCGGACAGCTGGGCCGGACTGTTCGGTCAATGTGTCGGTCCAGGTGGTTCCCCACGATGGTTGGGCGGTGCTTGGGGTAGTCGGTGGTGCTGCCTGGTCCGGACAACCTAGCGGGATGTCCGGCCAGCAGTGTCCGCCCACGGCAGATCCTTCCGCAGGGTTTTGGGAGAAGAGCGACTTGGTGACAGTGTAGCCCGGCCTTGGTGGGACAGCCCAACCGACTGTCCGCCATGGTGTCCTACTGGGTTGTGAGGAGGGTTTCTAGGTGTTTTTCGTGTAATGTGTTTGTCGAGGAGTTCAGCTTCGTCGGAGACGGTCGAGGGTACTTGCCCCGATGGTCATGCCTGGTCGAGGTGAACCCCTCCACTGGCCGTGAGGGAGCGAGTTAGGGTTAGGGGAGACTGTCTGTTCCCTGGCGACAGATCCGGTTTGTGAGGATCCTCCCACCTCGGGGAATCTGAGGGAATATTCCTCCCGAAACCTCGTCGATGTTAAGGAGTGTGTCGAGAGAGAGGGTGAGGTCGAGCATTTGGTGTTACTCTTGCTAGGTAAGTTCTTGAGCCTCCCAAGCCCGTGTTAGTGTGTTTTGGTTCTTTGGTGTTCTTGATCTTCGGTCGTGCTTCTTGAGGATTCGAAGTTGCGGACTCGTCGTCATCGGGCTTGTTACCCTCGGGAGTGTGTCTCCCACCCAACGTGTGTCGTCGGGGGTGGTGTGAGGTCGAGTAGCTCACCAAGGCATGTGGGAGCACTCGACACGGTGTGAAGGTTCGGAGTCGACCTGCCGGAGCGGCGAACGACTAACACGAGTGGAGAAGAGGATTAGGTTCGATTGAGAACTGGCCTTCGTTCGTCGAGGGTTTCCTCAACGAGGTGTAGGAGTTCGTCTCCGAACCTCGGGATAAAAATATCCTTTGTCCCGTGTGCTTCTTTAATTTCTTGCACTCTATTCATGTTCATGCAATGATTGTGATGTATCGCCGATATAGTTCCCTTGTATTTATTGTGTTCGCTTTGCTTAGAATAGGTCTCTACTTTAGTGTTAATTTGTCCTAAATTTCACTAAACCTAGAAAATTAAAAGTTGCAATTAGGCCTATTCACCCCCCCTCTAGGCCTTCGATCCTTTCAATTGGTATCAGAGCACTAGGTATCCTAGGTCTAACTTAACCGCTAAGGATGGCCGAGAATAGCAATAGTGTCGCAGCCAATAGAATCCCTCTTTTTAATGGTACCCACTTTCCCTACTGGAAGATTCGCATGAGGTGTTACATTCAATCTCTTGAGTATGATGTGTGGAAGGTCACCGAGAACCCCATTCCCGCTAGAGCCGATCCAGAGGCTCCTCTTACATATGAGGAGATCAAGGATAGGGAGATCGATGCCAAAGCACTCAACGCTCTCTTCACTGGCTTGAGTGCGGAGGTATTTGATCGAGTGAGCAATCTCACTAGTGCTAATGACGTTTGGAAGACCTTAGCTGAGATCCACGAGGGCACCACGGTAGTCAAGGAAGAGAAGCTTGTGGTTGTGAAAGAAAAGTTTGATCAATTCAAAATGTTGCCTAATGAGTGTGTGAATGAAATGTTCTCTCTCTTGAATCCCATTGTGAATGAGCTTAAGGGCTTGGATGCCCCTGTTTTAGATATTGATGTTTGCAGGAAGATGATACGCATCTTGCCAAAGGAGTACCGAGACATTGTCATCTACCTCTCAAACAGTGGCGATGTGAAGAAACTTACTCCAACTGAGCTGCTGGGAAGACTGTCAGCTCATGAGATGCTCATCCACAACGGTGAGGATCCAAGCTCCAAGAAGAAGGACAAGTCAAGTGAACCCAAGGTGATAGCTCTCAAGGCAAAGGGAAGTGCACCGGATGATAAAGATGAGTCAAGCGATGCTGACTCCGAAAGTGATCTCAATGAGCTAGCTTTGCTCATGAGAAGGGCCGGAAAAATCATGGGGCGAAACAACTTTGGAGATCCAAGGAAGAGGGCCTTCAATTCCTCTTGCTCCAAGACATTTGCCAACATCCGGTGCTATGAGTGTGGTGAGAGAGGTCATATTGCCTCTATGTGTGACAAGAAGCTCAAGGACAAGGACAAGCTCAAGGTCAAGTCAAGTGATGATGAGGTGCCCAAGCATAGGTCCAAGGATAAGTCTTATGAAAGAGATAAAAAGAAATCTCACTTCAAGCCTCGCTTCAGAAAGACTGACAAGAAGGGCAAGCGGCAAGCCTTCGTGGGTGAATGGGTCACCGACGAAGAGTCATCGAGCGACTTGTCAAGTTCATCATCCGATGAAGATGGAGAGTCAAGATCCAAAGGGCTTGCAGGCCTTGCAATTGCGGAGTCAACTCCACCTCCCGCATTCCTTCCCATGTGCCTCATGGGGATCCACGACAAGACCAAGGTACAAAATTCCTCTTCTCCTATCGAAGAGTACCTTGAATTGATAAATGATATGGGAGCTCAACTCCAAAGGCAGGATAGCAAGAATAAATTGCTTAAGAAAACTCTGGAAAGTCTAACTTCACAACATGAACAAGTTGTAGACAAACTAGAGTCACTTCAAATTGATCATTCTGCTTTATTTGAATCTTATCAAGAATATGTCTCAAAATGTGAAGAACTTGAGATGGAGAAGACAGCTTTACTTGAATCCCATGATGACTTGATTCTAGTTTATGATGACATTAGAGACAAGTATGAATCTTTGCTTGCTAAGAGACGTTGTGTATCCAACTACCATGTTTCTCTGTCATGTGATGATTTGGTAGACAAAGATGATGATGCTGTTGTCTTTAAGTCTGCTTCTAAGGTAGATGCTAGTACATGTTGTAGTGATTTGCTTGACATTACCATGATTGTTTCTAACTCTACTAGTACTTCCAGTTCCAACACTCTGAATCATGCTTGTGACATTGACACTTGCAAAAGTGCTTTAGCTGTTAGGGAGTTGATCATTGAAAACACTGAACTAAAAGCTAATCTTGCAAAATTTGAAAAGGGACTAGGAAAGAGTCTTGAGAATAGCATTGCCCTTCAAAAAATGATAAAGGATCAAAAATCCCCTTCAAATAAGAGATGCTTGGGCTTCACTCCTCCACAGAAGTCCAAGAAAAAGAAAGTTGATTCCAAGTCAAATGGAAAGGGCAAGGCTCCTCTCAAAGCTAATTCTGGGCATGGGAATAAGAATGGAAGCAACAATCATGCTTTTAGAAATAGGCACAACAAGAATCATAGGGCTTGGCTTTACCATGACAGATTGGGTAGAAATGACCATAGGAACAACTTTGTACACAACTACCATCATGGGCACAACTTCACAAACTATCATGTTAAAAGGGACAAGGCTTGGAACACTCATCACATTGCTCACACCCCAAGCTTAGGCAAGTTTTTGTCAAAAAATCAAAACATGTTGTGGGTGACTATTGGTTGAGGAAAGACCATTTTGGCAAGGTGTATACTCAGTTTGTTGGTCACCCCGATGATTATAAATACCAACGTGCAATTTGGTTGCCTAAGTCCTTTCTTATTAATTCATTTGGACTAAATGTTATTGGATCTAACCCTTGGGGACCCAAGACCAGTTGGGTTCCTAAGTGAACAAAGTAAACTCTCATCTTGGCAGGTGAACTACCGTAGTGGAGGACGCCACTGGGTGATCGACAGTGGATGCACCCAACACATGACTGGCAACTCCAGGTTGTTCACCTCCATGGAGGAAGAAGGTGCCTCCAACAACATTACCTTCGGTGACAACAGCAAGCGACAAATTCTGGCTCGAGGTAGAGTTGTAATTACCTCAAATCTATCAATTGATAATGCACTCCCGGTAGATTCTCTGAATTTTAATCTTCTCTCTGTAGCCCAAATGTGCGATTTGGGGTTCCGTTGCCACTTTTCTTCAGATGGGGTCTCTGTTTTTGACAAAAATAAAAAACTTGTGTTCAAAGGATTTTGTTTCCAAAACCTGTTTCTCGTGGACTTTAGTTCCCCCTCATCCGGTCTCTCGACGTGCCTCCTTGCCAAAGTCACCCTTGGTTGGCTTTGGCATCGTCGTCTTGGCCATGTGGGGATGAGGAATTTGAAAAAGATTTTCAAAAACGAGCTTGTGGTCGGCTTGCGGGATGTGAAATTTGAGAAAGACAAGTTATGTAGTGCTTGTCAAGCTGGGAAGCAGGTTGCCAACTCACATCCCATGAAGTCATTTATGTCCACTTCTCGACCTTTGGAACTCCTCCACATGGATATTTTTGGGCCAACCACCTATGTGAGCCTGGGAGGAAACCTCTTTTGCTTGGTCATTGTTGATGACTTCTCCCGGTTTACATGGGTGTTCTTGCCCGATAAGACTCCAGTTGGAGAAACTTTCAAAACCTTTGCAAAACGAGCTTCAAATGAGTTTGAGACCCCCATCAAGAGCGTCAGGAGTGACAACGGAACGGAGTTCCTGAATTCTAATGTTTCAGATTTCTGTGATGAGCTAGGAATAGGTCACCAGTTCTCTGCAGTTTACACCCCGCAACAAAATGGGGTAGTGGAGAGGAAGAATAGAACCCTGATCGAGATGGCGAGGACAATGCTAGATGAGTATAAGACCTCAGATGTCTTCTGGGCAGAGGCCATCAACACTGCCTGCCATTGTGTCAACAGGCTTTACCTGCACCGCCTCCTCAAGAAGACGTCATATGAGCTGCTGGTGGGGAGACGACCCAATGTCTCATATTTCAGAGTCTTTGGATGCAAGGTGTTCATCTACAGGAAGAGACAGCACTTAGGGAAATTTCAGAGCAGGGTTGATGAAGGATTCTTTTTGGGATATTTCTCAAGATCAAAAGCGTCATAGGGTGTTCAACAAGACCACGCAGTGCGGTGGAGGAATCCCACGATGTCAAGTTTGATGAATCTGGTGGATCCCAAGATGGCTTGGAAGAAGGTGATGATGTAGCACCACAAGTGATTGAGCATCTTGATGTGGGTGAAGTGAGACCAATTATGGAAATCAAGGAGGATGATCAGGGAAGCCCCTCCAAATTGGAGTTATGTAGTCCAGGGTCAGAAAGAGCTGTAGAGTCAGACTTAACACAAGTTGAGGAACCTCCTAAGCCAATCAAGAGCCACCACACCATTGCTCGAGACCACCCTACTGAGCAGATTATTGGAGATTTCTCTAGGGGGTGTTCAGACCAGGTTAAGGGCTGTCAACTTCTGTGAGCACAATGCCTTCGTGTCAACCCTTGAGCCCAAGACAGTGGATGAAGCGCTTGGTGATCATGATTGGATCAATGCTATGCATGAAGAGCTGAACAACTTCAAGCGCAACGAGGTTTGGACATTGGTCAAGCGTCCTAGGGATCACAATGTGATTGGCACGAAGTGGGTCTTCAAGAACAAACAGGATGAGTCCGGGACAGTAGTCAGAAACAAAGCAAGGTTGGTCGCTAAGGGATTCTCTCAAGTCGAGGGCCTGGACTATGGTGAGACCTTTGCCCTAGTTGCTCGCTTGGAGGCAATCAGATTGCTCCTGGCCTTTGCAGTCTGCCATGATTTCAAGTTAAAACAGATGGATGTAAAGAGTGCCTTCCTAAATGGCTTTATAGGAGAACTTGTGTATGTGGAGCAACCTCCAGGTTTCCAAGGCCAAGAACACCCTGATCATGTGTACAAACTCTCAAAGGCCCTCTATGGATTGAAGCAAGTGCCAAAGGCGTGGTATGAGCGATTGAGAGATTTCCTCTTGGCCAAGGGTTTCAAGAAGGGGGACATTGTGCTTAGTCATGTGAGAACTGATGATCAATTGGCCGACATCTTCATTAAGCCACTGGATGAGGCACGATTTTGCAATCTAAAAAATAAACTCAACATGCTAGATAGGTCCTGCTTGCCCTGACACTCTTGCCATTGCCTCTGCCTCTGTGATCAGCTTGCTCCTTTTGTTCATGCTTCTTTGAGATCAATGAGCTTAGGCCTGTGAACTTAGTGTACCTTAAATCTCAATTGTCCTCTTAAACAAAACTTAATGCTCATGATCTCATGTTTCACCAAGCCCAATGGTACCAAGTGTATACCAATTTGTAATTTCTTCAGTCTTTTGAACTAGGTGCATGAGTCTCTTCAACTTGGACCCGTATGTTGCTTAATAGCTTGGAGTGATCGTGTTAAGCTTGCCTAGTCTAAATAGAACTCTTTTCACTTGGAGATTGCCATCCCTTACATTGCCCAAGTAATGTGCTAAGTTTTGTTTTAAAAAAAATGCAATGAAATGGTGACGACAATGTTAAAAAAAAAATTGTTCTATCTTGAGAGTCTATGGTTGAGTCCCACCAATCCTCCCTTCTGAGATCGCTTGCCATTGCACTTGGCATGAACTTAAGGGGAGTGTTGGATGACTGAGATCACGATTCCTTTAGCGTAATGCTAGGCGTGGTCGAAAAGTAAGGCTTAGGCCTCAACCCTTCATAACGATCATTCTGGCTAAATGGTCGAAAAGTAAGGCTTGAGCCTCAACTCTTCAAAACGATCATTCTAGTTAAACCATGAGGAACATGTTAATTTTTGAATAAAATCTTATCCCTGCAATGTTCTTACTAAATAATGTTCGGTGATGGCGTCTTCTTGTGAGCTGTGGTCTTTCTAGACTAGTTTGAGCATGATTTGTATCACACTTGCTATTAGGCGATTTTCGTGGTATCCTGTTGCTGTCTCATGCGCCTTTGCTCAAATTGCTTCTAATCATGATAATTTATGTCACTCCTTGGTATCATTGATCATAGTGTCTTGAGATTATCTTCTAGTGAATGATACTTGTTGGTGTTAGTCTTAGGAACTTGGTTCATAGCTCTAAGCTCATTAACCTCTTGTGCTCTAATTCTTTTTTTAAAAAAAACTGTTGGTATTGAGATTGGAATGAGTTTTTTCTTTGGTTTTCTCCTTGTTTCTTTCAAAAGGCTAAAATTCTCGTCTTGGCTCTCTTCTCTATCTCACCTTGTCAAAATGATCCCATCTTCAAAACTTCTCTATTTTATGCATTCCTAAGCCCCTGTCATATTTTCATCTAAGTGAAATGGGCTCCAGGTGCAAAAACTAGTTTTTGGGTGGTCCAGGAGAGAGTTCAGCCTTGGACCGGACAGACGGCTGGACTGTCTGGCTGGTCTGTCCGGACCAAGGCCGGAGCGTACTATTCTGCCCTGAAAAATTCTCCTTGTCGCCCAGCCCTTGACCGGACAGTCCGGTCGTCCCCAGCCGGACAGTCCGGTCTGTGAGGTGAGGCGACCTCCCGAGGCCCTCTTTTTCTCCCTGGCTCCTTCCTTCCTTTCCCCATTGCTCCCTGTTCTTCTTTCTGCCTGTGTTCTTCATCTCTTCTAGCCCTAGACACTCCATCTTTTCTCTTTGCTCAATCTCTTTCCTCGGGAAGAATTGGATCGATTCCTTCCACAATTGTGCTCCCCTTGTGGCTCTCCTTCAATCCCCTAGCTTGTTCTTTCGCGGGGCAACTTCGTTTGGCCGGTTTCTCCACTCTAAGGGTTTTGGTCAAGAGCTTGTGCATTGGAGGCTTGTGCTTATAGGCTTGTCAATTGAGGTGTGCTAGTGATTGTCAAGGATTTATTTCAGTTTCTGAGGTCAGTCCATTATGCTGAGGACTAAGAATGCAGGCCGTGGGAAGCAAGTCGTTTCTGACGATGAGATGGAGGATGTGTATGTTTCAGAGTCTAAGGGGGAGGAATCCCCGGTTGAATCAGATGACGAGTCTGAGGGAGCTGAGGAAGCTGAGGAAGTTGAGATTGACCCTAGAATGAGTGTCTTCACTGAATATGGGATGGCGTCCAAAGATTTGCTGGGTTGGGAAGACAAGTTTATTAGGCAACTAAGGCGTGTCTCCTTGGCTCGATGGTTCCCGAAGAAGCCCACGTTGCCTCGAGACAATTTCTGGCACCGTGTTCACAGCGACATATACAAAGCATATGTGTCAAAGGCCAGAGTCAATCAAAAGTTTGTGTTTCACGCTCAATACATTTCATGGGCAAGAGTTCAGCAAGCTACCAATTCTGATGAGATATATCTTGGATGCTGTGCCACCATGAGTCTTGCAGAGCTTTTTAACTCAGAAGTTCTCCTACTCAGTGCATGATGTGCTTGAAATCTATTCGACCATGTGGGTTGCAAAGAACCGCACGAGAGTAGCGTTCACTTGGGAGTCCAAAGACATCTTTCATAAGGGACACTTTCAGGATACTTTTCACCTTGCTGCAGGGGGAGTAGAAATTCATTCTCTTATGTATGGAGCAGAGAACAAGTGGTCTACAAGTCATATTCAGCCAGATGTGCCTATGATACAACATCTTTATGAAGATGTGACACTCGAGGTTCTCTCGGTCCAAGATCGCTGTCTTAATCACCAGATGTCAGTGCTAGAAGGCATTCTTAGAAGGACCATCTTGAATAGGAGTGGGAACCGTGATGCATTCACTCCAATCTTTCAGTGGGTTTGTCATTATATCCTAACTAAGGCAACAATTAATGTGGCAGATTTGTTGTTTGGGGAGATGGAAGAGGGTATCATGAGGGGTTTCAACAAGTCTCTCCCCTTAGGTCACATTATTTGTGGATTTCTAGCTCAGAAGAATATTGTTGATGCCTCTCTCTACAACCTGTCAATTAAGCCCTATGATATGAAGATTCCGAAGGCAGGGGACAAGAGGTGGCGAGTGGATGATAGCCAGGCAGGGACAAGCCATAGTGCTCCTCAAGTTCCTCCAGAGTCCCAGGAGGCTCAGGCACCCCCAATGCAAGGATTTGAAGCCTTCTTTGCTCATCAAGATCAGTTCTTCACCTCCCTCACAGCAGCTCAGGACTCATATCATCAGATCTATCAGGGATGGCATCAAGAGGAGGTATCATGGCACAATGAGCAAGTATCTTGGCAGCAGGATCAATTGGCTCGACAGCAGGAGCATCTGGCCAGCCTGCAGAACGTGAGTGCCAGAGTGAGCTCTATTGAGAATTCTCACCAGGACTTGTATGCCTCTGTGCAGTTTCTGGGGGATCAGTTGTTCAATGTGGCCTTAGATTCCTCTGAGTACCCATCTTCTGCTGAAGTATTTGCCTCCATGGATCCTCAGGATGTTCAGGGTCACAGTGCTCCAGACTCTTCTGCTCCAGGCTCTTCAGAGGCTCCTGATACTGCAGAGGCACCACCACCTCCTCCCTCTAGCTCCATCAAATCCAACCTCAAAACCTATTTCCGCTGGCGGTTCTCCAAGAAGAAGTGACTCTTGTTTGTCCGGTGGGGATCGCGAAGACCCCTTTTGGTGCTTGGTGCCAAAGGGGGAGTAGCTGGAAAGCATTGCTATCTCTTTGACTGTGCTTTGGTCAAGTTGAATTATTTGCTTTTGGTTGAATCAAGTTGAACTATTTTCTTTTGGTTTGTAATAATTGGTTCTTGACACCTTTGTGGTTGTAGTTGTTATGATACTTGATGCACTTGACTTCTTGATTGCCTTGTTGAGTTTATCTAGGGGGAGCCTATCTTGTGTCATGCATACCATATCTTATTTTGAAACTATGATGATGTTCTTATGTTGATGCCACTGTAACTGACCTGTACATGCGATATATATATATATATGCTATGTTTTGTATCACTTGAGATAGAATGCAGGTGTTGTCAACAATCACCAAAAAGGGGGAGATTGTAAGGATCAAGACCCCCATGGGCTTTTATTGATTTTGATGATTGTTGATCGGTCATCTCAAGTGAAGCTACATCTGGACGCCATTTCCTGCCAACTGAGGGTATTTTGGTTATCTTGGACCCCTCACTGTTTTAAATGATCTTCGTCGATGCAATCAAGGCTAAGGATAATTTAGAGGATAGACCGGGAAGTGTGTGGGTCTATCCTTAGCCTAGGTTTTTCTTTTTCTGGCTTTCTCGACGCTGTTCTGAGGGGGGCTCGATGGTGATGTTACCCGTGCATTTCCAATTTCCCATGAAGCACATCTTTCCTTTCTCTTGTTTTCGGCTTAGGAGTGTCTCTAGGTGTGGTCTAGAGCTTGGGAGTGTTGGCAAGAGGGTCACCCTCTTGGGACAAGGGTTCGGACCGTCTGGTTGGGGGGTTCGCCCCACTTAATTGAGATAGGAGCAACGAAGTTTTGATCGTCAACCGGACATTTGGGCGGACTGTCGGTCAATGTGTCGGTCCAAGTGGTTCCCCACGATGGTTGGGGCGGTGCTTGGGGTAGTCGGTGGTGCCGGCCTGGTCCGAACAGCCCAAATGGACCGTGTCGGCCAAGTGTGTCCAAACCAGCGCAGATCCTTCCGCAGGGGTTTTGGGAGAAGAGCAGCTTGGTGACAGTGTAGCCCGGCCTTGGTCCGAACAGCCCAACCGGACTGTCCGGCCATGGTGTCTGGCTGGGTTGTGAGGAGGGTTTCCTAGGTGTTTTTCTTTGTAGTGTGTTTGTCCCGAGGAGTTTATCCTTCATTAGGACAGTCGAGGGGTACTGTCCTGATGGCTGTCTGGTCGAAGTGTGAACCCCTCCACCTGGGCTGGTGAGGGAGCAGGTTAGGGTTAGGGGGGAGACTGTCTGGTTCCCCTGGGCAGACAGTCCGGTTTGTGAGGGGATCCTCCCACCTCGGGGGAATCTGAGGGAATATTCCTCCCGAAACCTCGTCAGTATTTAAGGGAGTGTGTCTGAGAGAGAGGGTGAGCTCGAGCATTTGTTGTTACTCTTGCTAGGTAAGTTCTTGAGCCTCCCAAGCCCGTGTTAGTGTGTTTTTGGTTCTTCCAGTGTTCTTCGATCTTCCGGTCGTGCTTCTTCGGGGATTCGGAGTTGCGGACTCGTCGTCATCGGGCTTGTTACCCTCGAGAGTGTGTCTCCCACCCGACGTGTGTCGTCGAGGGTGGTGTGAGGTCGAGTAGCTCACCAAGGCGTGTGGGAGCACTCGACACGGTGTGAAGGTTCGGAGTCGACCTGCCGGAGCGGCGAACGACTACAACGAGTGGAGAAGAGGATTAGGTTCGATTGAGAACCGGCCTTCGTTCGTCGAGGGTTTCCTCAACGAGGAGTAGGAGTTCGTCTCCGAACCTCGGGATAAAAATATCCTTTGTCTCGTGTGCTTCTTTAATTTCTTGCACTCTATTCATGTTCATGCAATGACTGTGATGTATCGCCGATATAGTTCCCTTGTATTTATTGTGTTCGCTTTGCTTAGAATATGTCTCTACTTTAGTGTTAATTTGTCCTAAATTTCACTAAACCTAGAAAATTAAAAGTTGCAATTAGGCCTATTCACCCCCCTCTAGGCCTTCGATCCTTTCACCTGCGCAGAAATACAACCTTCCTGAGTTAGTACGACGACAACAAAGCTACTCGGCGGGCTTAAAATAAACACGAAGGCTACACGACTGTTACCTCCGGTGGCGGATTGGCGAGGGAGAAGCTTCTGGGACACCCTTGGTTGGTAATGGGTGTCCCCGTGGTGAAGAACTCTACGAGTCGGTCGGCGGTGTCCGGATGGGAGATATGGGTGGCCACCTCCCGAGTCGGATCGGTCGACCCGGTGTATTCGAATCCGAGTCGGACCCTTTCCTTGAGGGGCTGGACGCGGCGCATTGTCAAACTGATGGCGATGGCGACGCCGGTCAACCCCTCTTCTTTCAGATTTCGAATCAGGCCGAGTAGCTCGGTGACCTGATCCATCTTAGAGGAGGGGGAGAAGAAGTCCAAGAGGGGGAAGCCTGGGGCTTTCTCCCATCAAAAGGAAGACTGGGAAGTGGATTAGAGCAATAAAACCACTCCTGGTGCCATCCCTTCAGGGAGGTTCGAAGTGGTAAAGAGAAGTATTCTTTTTTGAGGCCACTCCGGAGTTGAAATCCGGCCCTGCCGATGGCCTCAGGGGCACTGTCGTTGGGGAAGGCCTTCAAGTGGAAAAGGTGACGAAAGAGGTTGAAGTGGGGAGCAATCCCCAGAAAGGCTTCGCAAAGATGAACAAAAAGGGAGATTTGAAGAATCGAGTTCGGATTCAAATGGAAGAGCTCGATGTTATAATGGTGGAGAAAACCACGAAGGAAGGAAGAAGCGGGGAGTCCGAACCCGCGAGAGAAGAAGGACTCGAAAACAACTATCTCCTCTTGGCAAGGAGTAGGGGAATACTCACCCGCGGCGGCGCGCCAGTCGATGAGTTCCAGCGCTGGGAGAACGCCGGCGTCGACCAGGGCCTGCAATCGCTCCTCGGTGGTGACGGAGGTCACCCAGTTTCTCGCCATTTGTGAGAATATGGTGGGCGATGGGGACGGTGAGGCTAGATCTGAAGAATTGTGGCGGCGGCGGCGCTAGGGTTGCTCTACAACGGCGGAAGCGACAAACCCTAGGGGGAGTGCTGTGGGGAGATGAACAGACTGGGGCGCACAATACAAGCGTAACCATTCAAATGACCTGGCGTGTTCTATTTAAAAGGAAGTGGGCGACATATTAGTTTCCGCGTTGGATGGGAAAGAATGAAGCCCTAATCATCGATTCAAAATTCAGGCCCGGACTTAGGTTCCAGAGAGCATGCCCCCCGTAGGCCGCAAGCTGTACACATCATTACTCGGGTACAGGTGCCACTCGGATCAAACCTAGTCTGGAAAAATAGCGTGCCCCCAGTCGGGCCTCATGTTAGTTGTTAGTTTATGAGGACTGGGCGCTTCCCGGGTTATAACTCAGCTCTTGATGTACCTCCTAGGGTCAAGAGTCGGTCTGACTTTAGTTGGATCGGGCATCAAGAGATACCTCTTCAGTCAGGTCTCAGTGGTACATCTCTGGATTGTTCTTCATCATGACGAACACCACTCGGATGATCTTGACTTGGAGGCGGGCGTATTCTCCCGAGAATCACTAGCTTGACACCGCACTAAGTCGGGTCAGGACGCCAGAACACCCTAATACACGAATTGTGACATGTCCCCTGCTAGACTGAATGTCGAGTTCTGTCAATTAGAGCTGAATGTCATGATTTGTTACAGAGAGGATAAAGCAGGGTGACACTGATCACTCGGCTACATCCACTTTTCTTGGTATGCCTCTCTGTGGGGCCAATAGCCAGCATGCCGACCAGTCGGACTGGATACCAAACATCTTTTTAAAGGCTTGAGATTTTTCTTGAGTCATTTGCAACTGTGTTGTTTAATCAGCAGGTTACTCGGCGAGCAAAACTACATCGACCGAACAAAGACTAATGTCACTCGGATTACACTTGATGGGCTACGAGTCGAACCCAGAATTAAACAATTCAGTCACGAAGCACTCGGGGGCTACTGTGGACAACATGGGTCCCGGGTATTTGGAGACAGACGATTGGACACACCACCTCCTTGGGCCAAGTCACGTGGATCTTCCAGAAGGCGGGCTTAGAGGGCAGCGCGGCCCGACGTGTTCTACAAGAAGTAAGATTCTAGTCCTACCCAAATACGTGGAGATAAGCGAAGCCGACTCGGCTATATCCCTTATCTCCCTAATACGGACTAGAAAACCAATCTGTAACCCTACCCCTTACACTATATAAAGGGGGTCGGGGTCCCTAGTTAGACATCTGAAATCATCATCTGGATCTACATCTTCAACATCCAATCTCGCGCAATCTCAGGCGAGAACATGATCACTGTGATCATCCTTTGATCATTGTGATCGACACCCCATAATACAAATCCATGAGCACAGGAGTAGGGTATTACCTCTTCGAGAGGGCCTGAACCTGTATAAATCCTGCCCCCAGTGCTACCATCGAGTTGTGATCTTTCGCATAGCCCTATAAAATATATTGCCGACACAATTCATCGATAGGCGGCGGGTCACGTGGACACGTGGCAGAACGCGATTGGCTGCGGTGGGTCACGCACGGCGCGGCGGGGCAAGGGACGCAGAGCGACGCTTGGTTGGGCGGGCGGCGGCGCTGTCGGCCACGGGTGCACGGCAAGCGGCTTATCGGGAGGCGACGCGTGGCAGCGTAGTCGGGCGGGGACGCAGGCCACACGCACGCTGGCGAAGCGGCGGCGCGGGCGCGACACGCGGCAAACGGCGGTGGCGGCGTGCGTGGCGTCGGGGCGGGCGACGTTCGTGGTAGGCGGGGCGTGTGGCAGGTCGCGGTGGGCGGCAACGCGTGGTTTTCCGGACCGGCGCGGAATCCGGGCGGCAGCGGGTCGCCGGCCACAATGTCGTCGCGGCAGCGGCTCCGATTTCTCCCCAATCTTCAGCAACTTGTATTTTCCTCAATTCTTGGCCAAAAATAGCGATCCATATATCCAAATTGATCAGCTCGACGAGCTCTCCAACGTTCTGGCCTCCGATCTTCGAGTTGAACCTCGGACAGAGAGGGATCTAGGGTTTTCTCTCGGTTTCGGCTAGGGTTTGCGCGCAATCTGAGGGGATTTGGTGTGGTCTCGAGGGAGGGGGTGCAGGGGGTATTTATAGTGGTGGAGAGGTGCTCGGCTGGCCAGATATAGAGAGGAGTCCTATTTAGGGAAGAACTACTTAATCGGGAGTCCGAATCCTAAACGGAGTCCGTATCGGAGTAGGATTCGATCTCCACCATGTCTAGAAGCATCTAGAGGCTGTAGGATGATTGCTCCACTAGGTTTGGCATGAGCTAGGGTCGAGTGGGACCAAGTGGGACCCACCAGGAAGGTTCTAGAAGGTTCTAGGGCTTAATAGTCCTTATATGAGCCTTTTACACATAAAATAATAATATAAAATATTTTTATTTCTTTATTTTCTTTTTATAAAACAAGTGACAGAATAATAATTTTATTAGGATGTCACATTTGACCCCGGGATCACCACAAACTTGGACTTTTGTCGCTTCACAACAACAATGCAGTCCTTTACCTTCTTCTTTTGAGCTTGAACTGCAGCATCAGCTTTGGCTTGGTTTGCGGCTGTCTTTAGAACTTTTTCTTTCGCCGCCTGTAGTTCGGCCTCAAAGTGAGTGATCTCGATCGATGCATGCGAAGCTAATTCAGAAGCTTTGGAGACCGCTTCTATCAGTTGCTTGTATATTGCCTGCTGGGAGTTGGCATCCAAGGCCAAGGTCTTCAGTATGTCCTCTTTCTCTTTCCAACCAGCGTAGCGGGCCATCCTATTCTTAGTTGATGCCATGTCCACTTTACGGGCGTCCAGGTCGCAAGCAGCCAGAATGGCATATTGAGCCGATTCTGGGAGCTCCATGTCCAGGTCTTGGACTGCATCTCGAATCGGCTGGGAGTTGTTGAGAAGGTTGTCGGTGCTTATCATGAATAGGGCCTCAAGGTTCTTCAGCTTCTTCAGCTTGTCTTCTGACATGGTGTGTGAAGCCGATGCCTCCGTCATGTCCTTGGAGATCCTGGACAGGTCGGTCACTAGGCGGGAGTTGATGACTTCATCGTCATTGTCCTTAAACTCTACTAGATCAAAGTATAGGAGGTTAGGAATGTCCGACATGCCCTTCGTCAGCTTGGAAGGAGCCTGCAGGAAGCATCCGTAAGTCTAAATCCTTATTGAGCATAGTATTGAAATAAGTGTTGGTACCTGAGAGATGGGAAGGGGCTCAACCGGTGATTGCGTCAGCTCTGGAGCCGAAGGAGATGTGATGGTGCTAATGTAGATATGATCTTGGAAAAAGGGAAGTGCTTAAGTATAATGTCCATGGAAGTGGGTGTTAATTATGGGTGAGTAAATTACCTCATAAAAAGCCGATCTATGAAGCTAGGATTTAGCTGTGTTTTCCTCCTCCTCGCCGATGTTAACAGGCTCATCCTCCTTACTTTTGTTACTCCGCTTGGAGCTAGGAGGTTTTGTGCACTCTTCTTGGATGATACGTGCTTCAAGACGTCTAGATCATAAAAGTGAAGTGAATCGGCTATTAGATAACGTAAAGGAATAAAGGAAAAGCCGATATGGATGGGACTTACATTTTGTCATATCCTTCTTTTCCGCTAGCTCGGATGGGGTAGGAGTGTTGGGTGGAGATTGGTAGAAGAGTAGCCGACAGTGCCAGCTGGTGCTACCTTTTTACCCTTGTCAGCCTGCATTGGGCACAAATGAGAAATTTACGATGGATTATTGCTATAAGAAATTATCAATATTACTCGAAGAGTCAGAGGTTGATTAACTGCTCAAGGAAGAGCTAGAGGAGCTAGAGCTTGATTGAACCGATGGGTTGGTCTCTGCAGTGTCATCCTCTGGCATGGTGTTGTAAGCACTTGGTCCTCCAAGTAGATCGGGCAAGTCCAGGTAGAATCGGTCCATGAAATATTTCATAGTCCAATCGTTAGGAAAGATTGCTTCTGATACTTGGTGCCACCACTTCCTAAAGCTGCTAGAAATTTTACTACCCAGATGAAGAGGTGGCAATGCTGTGCAGAAAAGGTCATCGGCTAATTCTATGATCACATATATTGTCCATATAGCTGATGGCATCTTGGGCTACAATCTTCAGTTCAAAACAAAGTCTAGGACTAACTGCCCAAAACCAAGTTGCCTAGAGTATATGGTTGGGTTGTAGAATACATACAATGACTTGAATGTCTTCGCCCTTGAATCTAAGCCGATGACAAGGGTGCTTGGGGAGATAAAGTGCTTTAGTGCATCTTGTGATTCTTTTGAAAATGGTTTTGATATTCTAAAAAGGATGGCACAACAAAAAGTTCAGCATACTCATAGAAGAGAAAGTGTTTAGTTGGGAAGACATCAACTTAAGTTCAAAAAAGGAAGCAAAATATGAGGTGAAAGCTGGTGCATTAAGTTTCTTGTCTCCTTGATTCACTGACAATGCTTCTCCGAAGGAGATACTCTTCCTATATTCTATTGGCTGGTTTTTCTTGAGGCCCTCTCGAGGGAATTGAATACTTGAGGAAATGTTGATCTCCCAAAGCTGATGGAATTGAGCATATATCCATAGTTGAAGAAACCACATTGGATCTCCAACATTCGCAATGGAGTGGCCTCCAAGTCCAGTATATAATCGGGATTCGGATGATATGCATCATCTGGTATGGTAAGCCGATCTTAAAAATACCTTTGCTAGAGACACTCTTCCTTCACCTAGCAGTCTCTTAGCCAATCCTTGGTATTTGTGTCAGTTCTAAGGCTGCCCTGCAGAAGAAATACTGATCCAACCATATATTCATGAAAGCCACATGTTTTTTTATTTAATGATGGGCCTTTCTCTAGATTGTTCTCATCCACATAACGGTTCCATCCTTCACCCTTATAAGATATCAGTTTATAAGTAGCATGGAGGGTGTGAGCTGATGGTTGCTCCCCATCAGGTCTAAGGCCACAAAGCATGGCTGCGTCTATCAAAGGCTGTTCTATTGGCCTTAGCCTAAGCATCAAAGCGTTGAAAGTATCCAGCCAGAACTAGCATGCAGTTGCTAGCATTGATTTGTTGGCTATGGGATTGGCTAAAGACAGAACGATATGGTCGGCTATGCCCATTATTTCCCATTTAAACAGATTTCTGCCGTAACCTGCACACATTAGCAGCAAAGTGGTAACCAGCAAGCCTAGTTCGTCATATTTTGGTTTTGATCAACTTGTTACGTATCGTCTTCTCAATTGGCTTCAGGATATACCATAGGAGTTGTTTGCAAGTAAGTATTGTATCGATTTAATTCGATCTATAAACTTGCATTGGTTTTTGATTTTATCAAAATGCTGTCTTAGTCGATATTGCTATGCATCGTTGTTTTGACCACGTGTTTGATTTTGTTCTCGTTCTATCAACTTATAGTTTGCTATTAGCCGATAATCTATTTATCCTTCATTCTGTTAGATAGCTGATAGTCTGTTTACCCTTGCTTTACTATTTAGTTAATTTTATCGGCTTAACAGTAGATTGTTTACTACTTCAATCTATTGGTTTATATCAAATATGAGCCGATAGTTTTATTATCTTTTGAATTTGTTAACTCTTTTGGTTGCTCTTAAGATTAGACATGTACATACTATTTTTACATATCTAATCGGCTATCTAGAGCTACTTACGTCATTTCTTACTGATTGTAGGATCAAATCGGCTAGCACGCTTTGAACCCTGCTAAGAGGATCCTAAGTACTAAACCCACATGTATTTGGTTGATACAACCTTAGGCGCGAACTCTAGGTAAGACGCTGAGACAACAACTGATCAGCTAGCATGACATTAATTCGATCGCACTGGACAGCCTCATGCATGTCATGGACTGATTTATATTGATCCGGGACCTAAAAACTACTCCCTCCCACAAATAATTGTCATGTTTTTGTAAATTTAGCTATGCTTTATAAAATAAAAAGACCAAGCTAGACGACTAGACGGGGATGAATAGGAGTCACAATAATTTTTCTAATTTTTAATGCCTCCTCTCACCCAAAAACCCTTAAGATTGAAATAAAACACAAGCCAACAAGACCGGTCAAGAGGCAAGAACTTGTTTTATAACTTATAGGATTTAAGAGTCCAAGATGACTATAAGGGCTATCCCACTTGTCATAATAAGAAGAACGAGATAATAACTAAAGATTTATGTCACCAATACAAAGAAGATAAAGGTCTCAAAGGTCAAGAAAAAGAAAAAACAGAAGCAAAGGGGCTCACAACAAACAAGATCACCCATGTTTCTTTCTTTAGACAGCAGCGCATACCCCTAGTAAAAATTACACGAATAAACATTCGTGGATCATATGGTCATGGGGATTTTTTTTGAGGTGCTCCTGGTTGTTGAGAACGCAACAAAAAAGGAATTAAGTCAAAAGCCACTTTAGCTAAAGAGAAAAAATTCAAGCAATCTCAACTGTTTTCTGGAAAGCAAAAACAGATTTAGGCAGAGAAGCATCTCGGTCAAGAGGTGGTTTCTCCCATTTTATGACTCTACTAATATTTTTCAATTTTTTGTTTTGAAAACACAGAAAGTCAAGCAACCACACGCCATAGGTTACCTCAAGATCAAGTGTAGAAAAAATATGGCAAAAATAACAAGCTCATCAGCTTAGAAAATCTGGACAGAACATATGGGCTCAATAAAAGCATTGTTTCTCCCGTTTGGTGCTTCCGTTTGAAATACCACTTCGAGGGGGTGGTAGTCATGGAAGTAACGCAATGTTTGGCACAAGAATCACCCTGATATCGTTTCCGATGAATTTTCTACATAATAAACAAGAACTGCTGCACATAGAAACTGAATCTGCCAAAACTAGCAAAAAAGAGCAAATCTTGATCTAGATGTTCTTGGTGAGTTACAAGATAATATAGATGATGTGAGCAACCACAATACCTCCTTGATCAATAAGTTTTCAGCAAGTAGGAGGGAAAGTAAGAAAACATGGTGCAAACAAAACAACCAGGAACTAGATTTAAATCATAGAACAAAGTAAGAACCGGGTAAGAACTTTGAGAAACTTAATCTCTATTGCTTGGTGGGTTTTCTCATAGCTACACCTAGGTGGACAAAGCTCTCAATGAGCAGTATACAACCATATAACCGTAGCCAAGACTTGGGAGGAGGCATCCCTCCACCCCTCCTTATATAGGCCTACAGGGTGAATCTCTACCCTTGATGAGTTGCTTACAATCTAAGCTATCCTATCAAGGGCTAAGATTCACTCACTACACTTACTCTCTAACCAGCCACAAACATAAGCTTTACATGGGCCATATAGGTCATACATGAGCTTTACACAAAAAAACCTAGTCGAATTAATGCAACGGGCCTTCATCCCTTGTCTTAACCGCTCCATTTCTGCACATTCGGGCCTCCAACCCGAACCGAAAACCTTGAGCTGCCTCAAATCCATCTTCATGACGTCCATATGTGATCCCGGTTTGCACCTAACCATCCCACCGGCATCCTCGGCCGTTCTAGATCTCGGTTCTCCCAACCTATTCTTGGTACCCACCAATGACCACAGCTACCTTCAAACCTGCACTCAAATGGACCAACACCATTTCTACAAAAATCTCACTTACCTTCCTGCAAGTTAGCATATTTTCATCCATAATCATGCACTAGCCCTAACTAATCAAACTGCACCACAAATACACATCAGCTTGTGAAAATTATATCAATTAATCCGTGCAAAAATTGACTTTCCACCCAAAATGAAAAACCTTTGCCTTGAAATGCTCTACAACTTTCATGTACAATATTTTTCTATTTGAGCTCAAAAAGACCTCCAAACATATGAAACGCTGCAGACTGTCACAGATGGCCGAAACAGCTCAAATCAAGTATTAAAAACAAACTCTTCAACCAAATCAAGTCACATATACTCATCACAACATGAAGACCTCCAGATGGTTTTATAATCTCCCCCTTGATAAGTATAATGACAAACATCAAAAGGCATAAAGAAAGGTTTGTTTTGAGATGGTAAAGCAAATTAAGTTGCAAAATCATACTTGGACGAAGGGAAAGAGCAATTGTTCAACATTTCCATGTAGATCAAGTTTGCACAAAATGCCTTTTTTCTTATAATTCTCTCCCTTTTGTCAATATAGACATCAAGATAAATACTTCCTTTTTGCAAAGATCCAAATGAAAAATACACAAGAGAGGGCATGTATGCAGGAAATGCAACCTAAGGAGCTTTGTAAATTATGCATATAAACATGAAGCAAAGTATAGCACCAACCTACTCAAGATTAGATTAAGGTATCAAGTTCATGTCTAACTGCCTATATGTTATTCATACTAGCTTGCAAAATAAAAATATACCAATTTTGCATGATTTAACAAGAACATTATGAGGTATAATCTCAACACTAGAAGTCATGCTAGGATAAGGTCAACTGAGCATTCAAGAATACAACCTATGCAACATATTAAGTGTCGCCAGAAAATCCCGCCGACGGTGAGGTTCAGCGCCCCTCCCCGGTGCTGGAGAGGACGCCGGAAGTAGTGGTGGTGAGAGAGCGTGCGCTCAGTGAATAGACTAGTGCTAATGTGTGTAATCAGAATGCTTGTTGTCTTTCATTGATGAGCTTATTAATTTATACAACTTTAGGATCAGGGTTTACATGCATGGAAAATACCCAAAGTACCCTGGCCCATAGGGAATGCCCAGATTGCCCTGATCTCTGGATCGTTGATCCTACAATCAACGGCTAGACTAGCTTTCTTACAATCCACGCTATCCTGCTCCCTAACATGCCCTTGGGGGGCATACTCTGACAAAGTTGTTGATTTGATTTGATTTGATTCGTTCTTGTCAGAGGCTGTCGCGGAGTCTTCGTCTTCTGACCCGAAACTTGTCAAAGATCACTCTCGGTCTTTCCAAAGGGTCTTCGTGAATCCCTCGATGAGACATCCTCCGCCACCCTTCGGTATAAGTCCCAAGGATTCTCCTTGCTTGAGATGCACTCGGAATACTTGACCCTTCGCGTCCTTCTCTCGACCCTTCGCGCATGTCCAAGTCTTCCACTCACGGTCCGTCTTGAGGTCATCTTGGGCAGGCTTCATCACTCATCCCTTCGGGTAGAAATCTTCGTGAAGGATTTTTACAGCATCTTCGTGGACATCCACCTTTCCTGGAGATGTGGTGGTTGCCCCTACAACATTAAGAGAGCTACAAGTGCATGTTAAGACCTTCATGCTCAATTAAATCTATATTTTTCTCTTTTTTTCCTAGCAAACTCAGATTTTGGAGAGCAAATCCTAGAAAGCCACATCCTTGACTAGGAGCCATCAACAAAGGCCTCCTAGGTCACTCTCCTCCTCATGTTTGTTTGCCTCTTTTTTTTTACATTTTTTAGATCATCACTCATTTTTCATTTTTTTAATGTACATGAGCATGGTGAAGATCAAATCATAAACAAATAGCTCAATTCCAAGTTGCTATAGGAATTCAAGAGATGACAAAAAGAATTCAAAGCATGGCATGAGCATCTAGTAGAGAGATTAGCAAGTAAAAGCAACAAGTCTCATCAAGTTTTCGTTAATGCTCAAAATATCATTTAATTTTTAGCAAGCGTAGCAAGTATAAATGATAACACATTAAATATGAAACAAGCTAGCAAAGGTCATCACTAAAGCAGCAAAATGCATATTACCAAGTAGGTTTCATAAGCATAATAGACAAAACTCAAAAATGTAAACAAGTCTATGTGCAATGCATGATGCAAGGTGATTTCTAACTCCCCCTCAATAAATGAGTCAACTTTTAACATAAATTTTGGTTCAAGTTGGGTTATGTCAACATTAACCTCAAGAAGAGTCAAATGAACCCTACAAGAACCAAAAACCAAAGAATAAGGAGATAGAAACCCAAGAAGCACAAATGGGCGATGGTACCGGGACTAGGTCTAATGGATCGAGGTCCTCAATGGTGATGATGCCATGGGATGGATGGGCTCAAGCTTGGGGCTCATGAGGACGCCATGGAGATGGACATGAGGTGGCTCAAAGGTTCCGGTTCCGGTTGGAGGCCTAAAGGCACGGAAACGGAGCGGTCAAGTCCGGCAGATGAAGGCCCGTTGCATCGGGTTGATCGGGTTTTATGTAAAACCCATGTATGGCATTTGTGACCCATGTTAGGCTGAGTGTTGTGTGGGTTTAGGCCCATGTAAGTGGCAGTGGATGAATCCTAACTCTTGAGGCAAAAAATCAAGGGTTGTGGTTTACCCGGTAGCTCTATAAAAGAAGGGGTGGAGGGGGCTACCTCCACCAAGTCTTGGGCAGAGGTTTGGGTGTTGTATTCTACTCATTTGAGCTTTTCCCACCTAGGTATGGTTGTGTAAAAACTCTATCAAGCAATAGAAACTAGTTCTTCCAAAACTATGACTTTGTTCTTGTCTAGCCCTTGTGTTTGATCTTGTTTCTTTGGTGCTTTTTATTGCAACTTGTTTATTTTGCCTCACCTCCTTCTAAATGCTGCTGATCCATGATGCCTTGAGGTTGCTCATATCATCTTAGGGCTTTGGCAACCTATAAAAGGCTAGAGATGAAGTTCTTACACTTATTGCTCTTCTTGGTAAAAAGTTGTTCTTGCACAGTCTATAGTGTAGGATTTTTAGAAAAATATAGAAATATCCTTTTTCAGTTTTTCTAGTGGGAAAGGATGACTGACTCCTATGTCCATGTGTGGAAAAATTTTGAAGTCGTTTGGGCAAATCCTTTGGGAGTTATGTGGTGAATACCGAGCCATAAATTTTCTATATGAAGTTCCTAGCAGACCATGGTGCAAGGATTTTCACATTTTTTTCTGCATGGATTTTTGAGCAGAAATTTGGTGAGTTGTTGCATTACTCATTCGTATACTTGGAAAAAAATCCATGAAATTTTTAGAAGCTCAGAAGGCAACAACAACCCCCTTGTCCCAAGGCAATGTTTTGTTGGAAACGACTTTCGCTTTTTTCTAAAGCACATTTGGTTGTTGGGCTGTTTTGTCTTGTGCCTAATCTCTTTTGGCTTTGTTCGCTTTTATTTGAACACTCAAAAACAAAAAATGTGGTTGCAAAATCCTCACATACTGGCATGGATTTTATCTATGCATACTTGAGGTACACACAGTGTTGAGTGTTCTTGTTTTTAGAGGGTTGGTGGGTTTGAGGAGTACCGGTTCGAAAAAATCTTCAAAGCTCCCATTCACCCCTCTCTAGTCGCTGTAGCCGTGCTTTCAATTGGTATCAGAGCAAGTTGTGCTCCTTTTGCGACCTTCACCGATCTTTGAACCTTTCCTTGTTTGTTCTTGAGCTATGGCAGATGACAAGTACTCCACCAAGCCTCTAGTTTTCTCCGGGACAGATTTTCCTTTTTTAAAGGCAAGGATGGAGTCATACATCATGGCATAGGGATACAATATATGGCTCAAGATCAAAAATCCCTATTTTGTACCAAATGATGACGACGTAAACATCATCAATCAGCCCGCTGTTGAGTTGAATGCAAAGGCCCGAAACTTGATCATTCAAGGACTGAGTTGGAATGAATATGAGCGGGTGGCTCATTTCAAGTCTGCCCACTAGATTTGGACTACCCTTATCGCATACCATGAGGGGACAAACCAAATCAAGGTGGTGAGACAAGACTAGTACAAGCGTGAATACAACCGCTTTGTTCAGAAGGCTGGTGTATCACTAGATTCATGTTTCAGTCGGTTCACCAAGATCCTTAGCAATCTTCGAGCAGTGGGTACTACCTATACAAACTCGAAGAATGCTCACCACTTTCTCTTCTCCTTGGATTTGAAGGATTAGGGTGTGAAGGTGACCACGATCAGGCAGGCTACGGATCTTACCACTTTGACTTTGGATAGGCTATATTCCAATCTCAAGATGTTCGAGCTTGAACATCTCTCCTGTGAGCCCAGTTCAGTTTCTACTGCTTTGGTCACCGATCCTTCTTTGCGGTGTTCCTCAGGTGCTTTGGATTTTAGTTCAAGTTTCTCTCTTGCTGCACTTTGTGAGTTGAGTGAGGAGCACCTAGACAGCCACCCAGAAGAACAACTAGCCCTTCTTGCTAGGAAATTTAGCCACTCCTACAAGAGAGTGAGGGAGAGGAAGCGAGGGCCGATCAAGTGTTTCGAGTGTGGTGGCCCCAACCACATTCAAGCCAACTGCCCCAAGCTTGGGAAGGACAAGAACAACTACACTGCTCCCAAACCGAATGCCTGCATCGACAAGAACCACAACAAAAAGGCGGTTCCTGGAGGCGACAAGACGCCCAACTTCTCCAAGGGGAGGAGGCTCTTCTAGAAGGTGCTAGCGGCCCTTGATGACGTCAATCTCCAAGACATGGACAAGTCATGGAGAGATGACGGTGAGGATGATCCACAAGACAAGACCAAGGACGGGGACGACGACGACGACAACTGCACCGGCATGTGCTTCATGGCTGACGACAATGGCGTGAGTGACTCCGACCTCTACACCGACTCCGACACCGAGGTACCCTCTTACGATCAGCTTCAAGAGGCCTTCCTCAAGCTTAGTCATTTTCATGCAAAGTCTAAGTCTCGGTGCAAGGAGTTAGAGGAGCAAGTAGAATATCTGTCTCATAGGCTGGATGTTTTGAAGTCTCACACTCCTCTCATGCCTGTTGATTCTGATGGTTAGAAGAAGTGTGAGAAGCTAGTTGATGAGATGAATATACTAAGGACCTTTCATGATAGTGTGCTTTCTGAGCTTGATTTACTTAAGAACATACATGCTAGAGTTCTTGGAGAACTAGATGATGCTAGGGCCACTCTTTTTGTTGTTACCTCTATTCCTAGCATAGCTACTGTTGATGTGAGTGATGCTCCTGCTGTGGATATGATTTGTCTTGATCCTGCTACACATGAAACTTACACACTTGCACATGATGTTGACACACCTAAGGAACCAGTCTGTCCAGATGAGGACTGTAGCTTTCACTCAGCTTCACCTTGTGATGATTGCACTTTATTAAAATTGGACAATGTGAATTTGAAAACTAAAGTAAGTAATTTGACTGATGCTTTGCTTGCTAGTTCCCAATTTTCTTATGTTCGATGTGATTAAATTGATGGGGACATGGCTAAGGTGTATGAGGAGATGAGCAAGAAGATTGAGGGTCAGATTGCTAGCATCAAGAATGTTGAGTGCCTCTCCTGTGTTTCCCTTAGAAGAGAGGTTGCAATGCTAAGTGATAGGTGCCAGGCTGCTCAGGGCAAGAGCAAGGGTAGTGATGATCAATCTTCTTCTGGTACCTTCCCAACTTCTTGTGATTTCTGCCCCAAACTTCATCAGGAGTGTGAGTACCTCATGAGCACTCCTGAGACGTTTGTGGGTGGCAAAAAGAAACTCAATCTTATCTTAGACCATTCAAAAGTTTCTAGGGGTAGAGGACTAGGTTTTGACTGGATGGAATACATTGGGAAACATCCTCCTAGAGTTCTTCATGCTGGTGAGGATGGAGAGATGGTTGTTGTCTCCCTAGATCGCCCTGAGAAGACCGCGCTTAGGTCAGCTGGCTTTGCTTCGCCTGAGGGTGCTTCTCTTAAGGTCGTTCCCCCTGTTGCTCCTGCCTCTGGCAGAGCGAAGCTTACATGTACCTTCTGCAAGAAGGAGGGACATGTAGTTGAGTTCTACTTTTGGAAGGCTAAGGCTGCTAGACGAGAGCGTGTTGGTGCTCTTAGGGGTATTCAGGGTCATCCCCGGACTTGGAGTGCTCCTAAGGCACCCACGGCTTCTAGGTCGTCTCCTTGTTAGGCTTTCTTCTCTAGTGAGCGATGTCATCCAGGTCTAGGTTTTCGGGATGTTTCTCCTATTGCTAGGCCTAGTGGTGCTCGTGGTCAGGCTTTCCATCGTCCTCAGGGTGTGCCTCCTTTTGTCCATAGAGATAGAAACCCGTGACATGAGTTAGTTCCTTCTTCTGGTGGTAGGAGGCCTAGGCAGCGCTTTTGGGATGGTCCTGCCTTTGCTCGATGGTGGCCCAACCTAGTTCTGGTGCCTAGACGTCCCACAGGTGGCCCTTCTGGCTTTGTGAGAGTTCAATTGGTTAGGGGACCCTTGTCCCATGGGTTGGTTCAGTATTGGGTACCTAATTCTGTTCTTACTTGTGCCAATACTGACTAACCCTTTTCTTGTGTTCGTTGATCCAGGTGTGCAGGATGGGGAGGGGATAGATTTGGATTGTCCACTCTGGTTGTTGTCGCCATATGACCGAAGAGTCTCGTTGGTTCTCTTCCCTTGTCCGATTCCCTAATGGTGAGTCCATGACCTTTGGGATGCTTCTTCAGGTCGCGTGCTAGCCAGCGGTTCAATTCAGGTTAATGATCGCTTTGTGCTTAAGGGTGTTGCTCTTGTTAGCAAGATGCGTTATAATTTGCTCTCTGTTTCTCAACTTGTTGATGAGGGTTTTGAGGTGAGCTTTAAGCACGATGCTTATCGCATTCTTGGCTCTTTTGGGGAGTTGATTTGCTGGATTTCTCGACTTGGGAGGGTCTTTCATGCTGATTTTAATGCTTCTTCTGTTGGTTCTCCACACTGTTTAATTGCTTCTGATCCCATGATCTCTTCTTCTGGCATAGAAGACTTGGTCACATTGGCCTTGACAACTTAACTAGAGTTAGCAACCGTGATCTCATTCGCGGTTTGCCCAAATTCAAAATGGTCAATGATTTGATTTGTTGTCCTTGTCGCCATGGAAAAATGGTTGTTGCTGCTCACCCACCTATAGCCCTTGTGATGACCGATGCATCAGGACAGCTTTTGCATATGGACACTGTTGGTCTAGATAAAGTGCAGTCAGTGGGTGGAAAATGGTGTATGCTTGTGATTGTTGATGACTACTCTCGATACTCTTGGGTGTTCTTCATGTTTACCAAGGATGAGTCCTTTGGTCATTTCCAGAATCTTAATCGCAAGCTTTCTGTTGAGTTTCAATGGTACCCTTAGAGCAATTCGTACAGACAATGGCACAGAGTTCAAGAACTCCCAATTTGTGAGCTTTTGTGAGGAATCGAGTGTGGAGCACTAGTTCTCTTCTCCGCACGTCACCCAACAAAATGGCATTGTGGAAAGAAAGAACAGGACACTGGTTGAGATGGCGCGTACAATGCTTGATGAGTACTCCACTCCTAGGCTCTTTTGGACTAAGGCTATTTCCACTACATGCCATGTGGAAAATCGAGTTTTTCTAAGATCTAAGTTGTACCGCACTTCTTTTGAGTTGAGGTATGGGCGAAAGCCCAGTATTTCCCACTTTCGAATGATTGGTTGCAAGTGCTTCATTTTGAAATCAGGAAATCTTGACAAGTTTGAGTCTCGCTCTATGGATGGGATATTTCTAGGGTACTCCACTTCTGCTAAGAACTATAGAGTCTGGAGTGGAGTGGGACATAGGATTATAGAGACCTGTGATGTGACATTCGATGAGGCTAGCCCTGGAGCTCGACCAGACATTTCAGGCTCTGGTTTCTCTTCTGAGACCATCTTTTTAGATGAGCCTGGGTATGTAGACGACACTGGTTCTAAGCCTGATCTTACCTTGCCTACACCTAAGGTGCCTCCTGCTTTTACTTCTATCCCTCAGGATGAGTCCTTACCTCCAGTTTCTTCTCAGCTCTCACCTAAACTTTCTTCTGCTGAGGTCTCACCTATAGATTTCCCTATGCCAGGTTGTTCTGTTCCTATCTCTTCCATGCACGAGGTAGAGGCCACTTCTTCTCTAGGTGCATCTCGCCTTGTTCAGAAAAATCATCCCCCTCACCAAATGATAGGTAGCCTAGATGAGCGGTTGGTTACTCGCTCTAGGTCTGGCCTTTCTCACTTCCGCCACTCAGCTGCCTTTGTAGCCTCCTTTGAGCCCTTAGATGTCACTCGTGCTTTGTCTTATGAGTCATGGGTGAATGCTATGCATGAAGAGTTAGAGAACTTTGGGAGAAACAAGGTTTGGCAGCTAGTAGAGCATCTCTCTGGGCATAATGTGATTAGGACAAAGTGGGTGTTCAAGAATAAATGTAGTGAGGATGGGGTAGTGGTGAGAAATAAGGCCAAGTTAGTTGCGCATGGTTTCACTCAAGACAAGGGGTTTGACATTGATGAGACCTTTGCAGTTGCTAGACTTGAGGCCATCAGGATTCTTTTTGCATTTGCTGTGTCCAAGGGTTTCAAACTTTATCAAATAGATGTTATGAGTACTTTTCTGAATGGTTTCATAGAGGAGGAAGTTTATGTTAGACAACCTCCAGGCTTTGAAGATCCTAGATTTCCCGACCATGTCTATAGGCTTTCCAAGGCAATGTATGGGCTTGAACAAGCTCCAAGGGCTTGGTATGAGTAGCTTAAGTCCTACCTGTTTGGGCATGGTTTTGAGATGGGTAAGGTAGATAAGACCTTGTCCACCCGGAGAATTAGCAATGATTATCCCTTTGTCTAAATCTATGTGGACGATATCATCTTTGGCAGCTCTTCTCACATGCTTGTCTCAGAATTTTCTAATGTCATGAGTTCTGAGTTTGAGATCAGCATGATGGAAGAGTTGAGCTTCTTCCTTGGCTTTCAGATCAAGCAGACTCCGGAGGGGATTTTTCTTTATCAAGGCAAATACACTAGTGATCTTCTCAAGAGGTTTGCTATGACTGATGGCAAGCCTGTCCTGACTCCTATGGCGACCACCACAAAGCCTGATGTGAATGGTGAAATGGTCGACCAAAGGGAGTATCATAGCATGATTGGCTTCCTCCTATACCTTATCTCTTTCAGGCCGGACATACACTTTGTTGTGTGCCTTTTTTCTCGCTTCTAGGTTTCTCCTCGCGTTTCCCATCTTCTGGCAGTGAAGCACATCTTTCGCTACCTTAGAGCTACTCTGGACTTTGGGATTTGGTACTCTCCCTCTTCTTGTCTGTCCCTTTGAGCCATTTGAGATGCAGACTTTGCTGGCTATAGGATAGATAGGAAGAGCACTTCTGGCACTTGCCAATTCCTTGGCACTTCTCTTGTCTCTTGGTCGTCTAGGAAGCAGTCAGGTGTTACACAGTCCACTCTAGAGGCTAAGTACGTGGCTGTAGCTAGTTGCTATAGTCAAGTGCTTTGGATGTGTTCTACTTTGAGAGATTTTGGATTAACCTTAGATAATGTTCCACTTTTCTATGACAACACTTTGACTATCAATATTGCCAAGAACCCTGTGCATCATCCAGGACCAAGCATATTGATATCCGCTTCTACATTCTTAGAGACCATGTGGAGAAGGGAGATATATTGCTTCACTTTATGGAGAGTGACCACCAGGTTGCAGATATTTTCACCAAGCCTTTGAACAGCTCTCGGTTTGCAACTCCTAGGGGAGAGCTTGGGGTAGTGAGGCCTTCAGGCTTATTTTGAGAAGGAGCTAGTCTTTGTATATTATGTAATATATTTTCTGCATTGCATTTTGTGTTGGTTTTGGGCTTTGTAGAAGGTTAATGTGCACTTCACTTAGACTTCTGGCGTGCTTTGCACAGATCTCTCATCTTGTGCTTTAGGTCGCTCTCATGCGTAATTAACAATGTCCTCTACTCTAGCTAGTTGATTTCTAGTCTTTTGGGTCTAGCAGGTGTTGGGCCCCCCGGATAGACAGTGTCTTTGTTAGTGTCTCTAATAGTCGAGTTGTAGGTCTGCTTCCCTATTTTAGTCACATGGGGAAGATGAGAGCAAGCCTAGTACTTTTCAATACTTCTTCTTTGCTCCATTGACCGCCCCCTTCAGTCTCGTCTCTCCATCATATGCTATTGGTCTTGTTGAGTCTTTTGCTTGTTCTGAGCTTAATATTGACATAACTCAACTTGAACCCAAATTGTGCTAAAAAATTGACTCACTATTTGAGGGGAAGTTAGGAATCACTCTTTGCATCTTGTTGCATCTCATTGTATATTTTGTTAATGTAGAGACAAGCTTTGACTATTATACATGTTTGAGATGCTAGTTGAGTGCTTTCGCACTTTACCATGCCTTGATGCTTGTGCCTAGTCATTCATAGATGCTTTATCATCTTGCTCAAGTGGGTTATCTAAATCGAACTCTAAAATGGTTAATTTAGACACTTGAGCTTGTGTTTTTAGAGAGTTACCTTGAGGTTGTGCCATGCTAGTTTTTACCTTGCTAGCTCTTGAGACTAGATTGGATTCTGGATCGAACATGTTCTGTCTCACTTTGGCACCATTGAAAAGCTTTTCTAAGACAACAAAAATTGCTTTTCCTTTTCGCTTGAGAGACTTCACCAATTCCTCTTTACGAGATTGCTTGCCATTGCACTTGGTATGAACTTGGAAGGAGTTTTGGATGACCAAGGCCACAAATCCTTCAGTGTCATGCTAGATGTGGTCAAAAAGTAAGGCATGAAATCCTCTCTAATAAGTGCAAGTCTGCACATGATCCCAAAATTAAAAATTCTAAAATTATCACACAAGTGCAGGTCTGCAGATAATTTAAAAATTGTCAAAGTTGAGCAATTTTGGTGCCATCTTGAGAGGATGTGATCTCATAAGTCCAATGCTAGAATCTTGCTCTTGCATGTGCTCTCATGCATGGCATTGCTCTCATTGTGCTCTTGTTACCTTGCTCATAGTGATCATTAACTTGAACTTGCACTAAATGTCAAACACTTGCTTGAACTTGTTGGTATGGTGGCACAATCTATTGTTAGCACTTGGTATGGTTCATGTTGCAATTACATCCTATCTTCTCAACCTAGATAATCTTCAAAGCTTGATAGGTTTTTGCATTGCAGTCATTCATACATATTGTTGTTGCTTGATGCCTATATTGAAAAAAGGGAGAGAGATTTTGGAAAGGCATCAATTCATTTAGGGAGAATTTTGAAAAAAATTTTGGGTCTACTTGGACATGTTGATTAATTGCTCTTTCCTTTGGTCCAGAAATAGATTTTGCAATATTGTTTTCTTGTCTCAAAACAAACTTCTCTTCGTGCCTTTTGGTGTTTGTCAATATACTCATCAAAGGAGAGATTGTGAGACCATGTGGAGGTTCTCAATGTTTTGTGATGAGTACATTTGGCCTATATTTGATTTGGATGATGAATTTGATTTTGAGACTTGATTTAAGCCGGTTCGGCCTCCTATGACAGACTGCAATAGATTTCATTTTTAAAGGTCTTTCCGAACTTAATAAATTATGTGTTGTACACAAAAGTTATAGAAAATTTCGAGATGCATTTTTTTCGTGTTGTGACCTTTTTCATTTGAGCAACAGATATATTTATAAAAATCATTTTGTGCATTGGTGTACTGAGAGGAAAGCTAAAAAAGTATCTTTCGGTTCCGGTTCGTGGATCGCATGCATATATGTTTGAACTCATGATATTGGATTAACATGCAGGTTAGAGAGGTAAGAACACATTTTGTATTGTGGAAAATAGTTTGGTCTTTCTGGGTGTAGGCTTGGTGGCAACCGTGGTTGGTGATGGTACCAGGACTAGGTCGGGTGGATCGAGGTCCACAACAGTGATGATGTCGCGGGACGGATGGGCTCAAGCTTGGGGCTCATGAGGACGCCATGGAGATGGACTTGAGGTGGCTCAAAGGTTCCGGTTTCGGTTGGAGGCTCGAAGGAATGAAAATGGAGCCGTCAAGTTCGACGGATGAAGGCCCATTGCATCAGGTTGATCGGATTTTGTGTAAAACCCATGTATGGCATGCGTGGCCCATGTTGGGCAGAGTATTGTGTGGGTTTAAGCCCATGTAAGTGGTTGGTTGAGTGGGTAAATTTTAGCCCTTGATTTGGTTGCTTAGGGTTGAGGCAAGAAATCAAGGGTTGTGGTTCACCCGGTGGCCCTATAAAAGAAGGGTGGGGAGGGCTGTCTCCACCAAGTTTTAGGTAGAGGTTTGGGTGTTGTATTCTACTCATTTGAGCTTTGCCCACCTAAGCGTGGCTGTGGAAAACCCTCTCAAGTAATAGAAACTAGTTCTCCTTCAAAACTATGGCTTTGTTCTTGTCTTGTTCTTGTGTTCGATCTTGTTTCTTTGGTGTTTTTTATTGCAACTTGTCTATTTGCCTCACCTCTTTCGAAATGCTGCTGATCCATGATGCCTTCAGGATGCTCATATCATCGTAGGGCTTTGGTAACCTGTGAGAGGCTAGAGATAAAGTTCTTGCACTTATTGCTCTTCTTGGTAGAAAGTTGTTCTTGCGCAGCTTGTAGTTTAAGATTTTACCAAAATCTAGATAAATCCTATTTGAGTTCTTCTAGTAGGAAAAGTTGCCTGATTTCCAGATCCATCTATGAAAAAATTTGAATTCATTTAGGCAAATCCTTTGGAAGATATGAGGTGAATACCAAGCCCTAAATTTTCTGTACGGAGTTCCTAGCAGACAGCGGTGCAAGGATTTTCATATTTTTTTCTGCAAGGAGTTTTAAGTAGAAATTTGGTGGGTTGTTGCATGACTCATTTATCTACATGGAATAAAATCCACAAAATTTTTGGAAGCTCAGAAAGGCAGCAATAACCCCTTGGTCCCAAGACAACTTTCCATTGGAAACAACTTTTGCTTTTTTCTAAAGCACATTTTGTTGTTGGGCTGTTTTGTCTTGTGCCTAACTTCTTTTGACTTTATGCGTTTTTATTTAAACACTTAAACAGCCAAAAATGTGGCTGCAAAATCCTCACATACTGGCATGGATTTCATCGGTGCTTATTTGAGATACACACAGTGTTGAGTGTTCTCATTTTTGGAGGGTTTGTGGGTTTGAGGTGCACCGGTTCGAAGAAAAATCTTCAAAGCTCCCATTCACCCCCCTCTGGTCGTTGTAGCTATGCTTTCAACCTACAGGACTATGAGGATACTCGAGCTAGCTAGAGCAGAAAAAACTGCTAATGACGCATGATAGCAACCTAAAGCGCAAGATGAGAGGTCCGTGCAAAGCACGCCACAAGTCTAAGTGAAGTGCACCAAGTAAACTAGACACGGCTCAAAAGACTAAGCCCAAATGATACAAAGACTGAAATGAAATGCAGAAATAATATAATATACATAGACTAGCTCCCCCTCAAGATATGCCTAGAGGGCTCACTACCCCAAGCTCACCCCTTAGAGCCACAAACCTAGAGCTATCTAAATGCTTGGTGAAGATATCAGCCAGTTGGTGGTTACTCTCCACAAAGTGCAGCACAATGTCACCCTTCTCCACATGATCTCAAAGGAAGTGAAAGCGGATATCAATGTGCTTGGTGCAGGAATGCTACACAGGGTTTTTGGCAATGTTGATTGCGGAAGTACGTTATCACAGAAGAGAGGAACACTATCTAAAGTCAACCCATAGTCTTGCAAGGTCGAGCATATCCAAAGCATTTGACTACAATAACTAGCTGCAGCAACGTACTCGGCCTCGGCTGTGAACTAAGCAACACCGTACTGCTTCCTTGAGGACCAAGAAACAAGAGAAGTGCCAAGAAATTGGCAGGTGATAAAAGTGCTCTTCCTATCTATCCTACAGCCAGCAAAGTTTGCCCTTCTCGGAGAGATAGACATGAGGAGGAAGAGTACTAGATCCCAAAGTCAGAGGTAGTTCTGAGGTAGCGAAAAATGCACTTCACTACCTGAAGGTGAGAAACGCATGGAGAGGCCTGGAATCGAGCACATAGACACACAGCAAAATGTATGTCCGGTCTAGAGGAAGTGAGGTATAAGAGAGAACCAATCATGCTCCGGTACTCCTTCTGATCAACTAGCTCACCATTCTCATCTGGCTCAAGAGCAGTGGTGGTAGCCATCGGAGTCTGAACAGGCTTACCATCAGATATGGCAAACCGCTTGAGGAGATCTCAAGTGTACTTGGATTGATGAAGAAAGATGCCCTCAGAAGACTACTTGACCTGGAAGCCAAGGAAGAAGCTCAACTCACCCATCATGCTCATCTCAAACTCTGAGCTCATGACATCTAAAACTCTGAGACAAGAGCATGGGAGGAGCCACCAAAGATGATGTTATCAACATAGATCTGGACAAGGAGAAAGTCTGGTCCAACTCGCCGAGTGAACAAGGTCCTATCTATCTTACCCATCTCAAAACCATGCCAAAGCAAATAGGACTTCAGTACCAAGCCCTAGGAGCCTGCTTCAGTCCATACAAAGCTTTAGAGAGCCGATAGACATGGTCCGGGAATCTAGGGTCCTCAAAACCTAGAGGCTGTCTCACATAGACCTCATCCTCAATAACCATATTTAGGAAAGCACTCTTGACATCCATATGATAAAGCTAGGTACAGAAGAGGTAGAAACAGAGCCACTAGGGATAGAAGAATCTAAAGGTGAGACCTCATTAGAAGAAGCAACATATGAGAGTTGAGAAGAAGCTGAAGGTAAGGCCTCAACTTGAGGAAAAGAAGGAGAAGCAGGAGACACCTTAGGTAGAGAAGGATCAGAATCAGGTAGAGAACCATCATCTTCCAAAATCCTCTCATCAACAAAGATAGGCTTAGAGGAAAGATCAGAACCTGAGATGTCTGGCCTATTACCTGGACTAGCCTCATCAAAAGTGACCTCACAAGTCTCTATGATCCTACACCCCTCAACACTCCAAACCCTGTAATTCGTAGAAGAAGTCGAGTAACCCAGAAAGATCCCATCACTAGAACGAGACTCAAACTTGTCTAGGTTTCTAGACTTTAGAACGAAGCAATTGCAACCGAACATACAAAAATGAGAGACATTGGGCTTTCGCTAGACCTGATCATGGGTAGCCCGGCCCGATGACCTGGCCTAGACCTGGCCCGATTTTTTCGGGCCGGGCTCGGGCCAAAAACCAAGCCCGTCGGGCCAGGCTCGGGCCTGCAGAAAAATAAAAAGCAGAGCTAAGCCGGGCTTTTGCTGGGCTTTCAGGCTTCGGGCTGGGCGTGGGCCCGGTTCAACAAAAATTTTTTGGGCAGGGCCGGGTTCGAGCTCGGGTCAAAGTGACCGGGCTTTTCCAAGCCCGGCCGACAGCCTAGAAAGGCTCGGGGGATGATCAGTCTAGCTTTCGCCCATACCTCAAGTCAAAAGACGTATGGTGCAACTTAGACATCAAGAACACCCTATTTGCCACATGGCAGGCAGTAGAGACAGCTTTGGCCCAAAAATGTCTAGGTGTGGAATACTCGTCAATCATCGTCTTGGCCATCTCAAGTAACGTCCGGTTCTTCCTCTCGACAACACTATTTTGTTGGGCAACATGTAGAGAAGAGAATTGGTGCTCCACAACTGACTCCTCATAAAATCTCACAAATTGAGAATTCTTGAACTCTGTGCCATTATCACTGCGAATCACTTGAAGAGCACCAGGAAACTCAACAGAAAGCTTACGAACTAAAATCTGGAAGTGGCCAAAAGTCTCCTTCTTGGTGACCATGAAGAACACCCAGGAGTACCTAGAGAAGTTATCCACAACAATAAGTACATACTATTTGCCACCCACTGACTGCACTCGAGCTGGACCGATAGTATCCATATGCAAGAGTTGTCCTGGTGCATTAATCACCGCAAGAGTGACCGGTGGGTGAACAACAGCAACCATCTTGTCGTGCCAACAAGGAGAACACACCAAATCCTTGACCATCGTAAGCTTCGGTAAACCGCGAATGAGATCCCAGCTGCTAAATCTAGTCAAGTGATCAAAACCAATGTGACCAAGTCTCCTATACTAGAAGAAGAGATCACAAGACTCCGAGGCAATCAAACATCGGGGCGTGCCAACAGAAGAAGCATCAGAATCAGTAAGAAAAACTCTTCCAAAACGTGAAATCCTGGGAACAAGCTCTCCAGAAGATCCAAGAATCCGACAAGCATCACACCTAAAGCTCACCTCAAAGCCATCATCAGTAAGCTGAGAAACAAAGAGAAGATTGTACCGAAGGTTACTCACCAAAGCCACATCCCTAAGAACAAAATGATTGCTCACCTGAATCGTACCTCTGGCAAGGACACGTCTTGAAGAAGCATCCCCGAAGGTGATCTGCTCACCATCAGGGACTCGGACGAGGGAAGAGAACCAACGAGAGTCTTCAGTCATATGGCGATAACAACCGGAATCTACAATTCAAACCTTTTCCTTTCCCTCCCAACGCACCTGAATCAGCAAAACAAAGGGGATGGTGACTCAGTACTGGGACAAGTAAGAACAGATCTAGGAACCCAATACTGAGCCACGCCACGAGAAGAAGTACCAGCTAAAGAACCAACTCTAGCGTCTCTATATGTCTCGACTCTCACAAATTCAGAGGGAACACCTGCAGGACGCCTAGGCACCAGAGGTAGGTTGACCCGCTGACGTGCAAAGGCTGGGCCATCCTAAAACTACCGCTCAAACCTCCTGCCACCAGAAGCACGACCAAACTCACATTGCGGGTATCTACTTCCATGGACAAAAGGAGGCATACCCTGAGGACGACAAAAACCCTGACCACGTGCGACTCTAGGACGAACACCAGAAATAGCACTAGAAAGACCAAGTCCTAGATGTCAAAAATTAGGAAATAAATCATGAATATCCTAGATGTTGAAATTGAGGAAACAAATCAGGAAACCAATCTTTCAGTCGCAATTGTTAGTCTATGTTGAATATGTGTAAATGTTGGGATTACGTCAGTACTTTGAGTTATAGTAGGCGGATATGATAAAATTTAGTCGGACTCTGTAATCTAAGGCCATAAATATTGGCACCACTATTGTAACCAAAAGAATGATAAAAATATTGCACTAGACGCACAGGGGTGAGCGACCAGACTATGGTTGTTACCCGGGTGCCTAGTGTGCTAGTATTTGAGGAGTACTTGTATTCATGCTCCGGGGATGTTTGCTTCAGCTGAACCTCATTAACAAATATCATGCCTCTGGTGTTATCCCAAAATCATGCATGTCACATATTTCCTAACAAGTGGAATCAGAGCAAGGTTGGTGATGTGGACGACCTTAATGGAGACGTGACGATCATGCAACTACATGGTGTCAGACAAAGCTCGATTCGGCGGGTGGGTGGAGCATGGCGGAGATCAAGGATTAGATCGGTGGAGTCGGACACTCCTTATAGGTGGCGTGAACCATTTGATGTGCTAGCAACTGTCGGTAAGGATTGGCCACACATGGTGATTGGATCGACAACATGGCTATTCAAGATGACGCGGTGACAGTGGGGCTTTGGCTCATGATCAGATTGACGATCACATGTGTCAAATGGCTAGATACATCGGAGCGATGGGAGCATGCTTTTGCAATGATGATGATGCAGCCTATATTGCACAAAGGTGGCACCACGACACTACAAACAATCTTGTGTTGAGGTTACAGGCGGCCGTGGTACTGTGACGCTGAAGTGTGCGATGACAGTGGGTCCTTGGACAAGTCATACTCGTCGGGCTGCTCTCTTTGAGTGGAAAAGTAAACAGCTAAAATCTATGTACAAGGAGATTTGCACAAGACAGTTTCAAGGTGGCAAGGGACATCTCGCCAAGGTGGAGTTTGTTAGAGTTAGTGTAAAAAATTTGTACATGTTGGGATTATGTTAAAACTCTGAATTGTAGTAGGTTGATAGGATAGAGTTTAAGTAGGACTCTATAATCTAGGGCCATAAATATATGGCATTGTCGTTGAAACTTAAGGGACAACAACAATATAGCGCAAGGCGCACAAGGGTGAGCAGCCAGGCTATGGCTGAGACCCGGATACCCAGTGTGCTAGTTTTCTTGGAAAGAGTGCCCGTGATCATACATTGAGGATGTAGGATATGACCGAATCTCATCAACAAATAGCAAGCCTAGAGTGTCAGTCTAAGATCATGCACTTTGCTTGTTTCATAATAGTAGCTGATCCAAACACGCTTAGTTGTTTGCTTAGCCAAATTCCAAACAAGCCCGCGGTATCGTACAACTAGTCATTAGGTTAATAAGATACATGCCATTATAAAGTTGTGACTTCACAAATATGCCACCTTAAAAGTCCGAAATTGCCCACATGTGCCAATATAAAGTGCCAAGATTCACACATATACCATTTTGATCATTTCAAGACATTTTAAGACCAAATTGTCCTTGCCTTCTTCTTCTTTCTCTAGCCATCTTCTTCTCCTCAACCTTTCTCCAACTCAGACAGCCATGGCCATGGTGATTAGCGCCCATCTTTTTTTCTTTCTCTCCATGGCAGCCCTCCACTGTGCCCTCCCTAGCCGCCGCCTCCAACTCTCTAGCTGCCGGCAGTGAGTTTTAGGTTTTGGAGCCATGGCATCTCTGTTGAACTCTGGGTTGAACCAATGGTAGGATGTCCTTAGTTTTGATGCCCTGATCCTCCTCTATCACTCTCCCACACCATCCATCATCGGAGAGCCAATGTGCATCATGTCGGAGCACCTCCTCCAACCAACTAGGGGCCACCGGGAGCATATCCAGGCTGTCCTCATCCTTCCTTGTCAGTCACTTCACCTCGTCGCACCGCCAATCGATGTTGTGCCATGCGCTTGCCTCAACTATTACTTTCCTGTGCAGCGCCACTCGGGGAGGGAAGATGAGAAGGAGGAATAGGTATGGAAAGGGTGGCATGTTGTGCCATGCGCTAGCCTAAACTGTTACTTTCCTGTGCAGCGCCACTCGGGGAGGGAAGAGGAGAAGGAGGAATAGGTATGGAAAGGGCGGCATGAACTGATGATGAAATACAAGAAGCAAGCAAGTATTTGAAATCTGAATTTGAAATGTAAGATTTAGATAAAATCAAATTTTGCTTGGGCCTTCAGCTTGAGCATATGGCAGATGGAATACTCATACACCAGGCTACCTATATCCAAAAGGTGTTGAAAAGATTAAGCTTTGAGAAGACGTATGCATCAAGGACCCCGACGGTCGGACGACCACTACAAGCCAACCTAGACCCATATATGCCAAAGGAAGAGGGAGGGAAGTCCTGGGATCACAATTCCCATACTTAAGTGTCATAGGAGCGCTTATGTACCTAACAAACAATACACGGCCTGACATTGCATTTGCTGTAAACTTATTAGCAAGGTATAGTGCAGAGCCAACAAGAAGACATTGAAAGGGGGTAAAGAATATCTTTCGCTACCTACGGGGAACGGTCGATCTAGAATTATTTTATGGAAGGAACCAAGATATGACTTTGGTCAGATATGCAGAAGCGGGATGTCTTTCAGATCCTCACACCGGTAAGTCCTAAACAGGATATGTTTTCTTCTGTGAAGGAACTGCAGTATCATGAAAGTCGTCAAAGCAGACACTCGTGTCAACGTCGACTAATCATTCAGAAATCATTGCATTGTATGAAGTAGCACGTGAGTGTGCATGGCTTTAAAGAATGACATTTCACATCCTCCAGTCATGTGGATTGCAAATAGAACGAATCCCTACTATTATCTATGAAGATAAAGTGACATGTGTGGCACAAGTGCAGACTGGATATGTGAAGAGCAATTTAACAAAGCATATAATCCCTAAGTATTTTTATACTCATGAGATGCATAAGACGAATAAAATTAATATTCATCATAGTAAGTCGTGCAAAAATCTTGTGGATTTTTTCACTAAGTCCCTACCTACGTCTACCTTTGAAAGATATATTAGAGGCATAGGAATTGTAAGACTTAGAGAAGTGCACAATTCAGGGGAAGAAACTTGACGTATTTTAAATTAAATCTTGAACCCTAAGTTCGAATACCCAACTATAATGAAGAAGAATAAAGCAATGTTGGGTAAATTTGTACTCTTTTTCCTTAAGTGAGTTTTTAAGAAAGTTTCTCACATGAGGTTTTTAACGAGGCATATCCGTATACACAGCAAGTGTATGCTATATACTATTTCTCTAAGAATTTTTTCCACTGGGTTTTATGGAGTTTTGATGAGGCATATGCACTACATGGCAAGGTCCAAGGGGGAGTGTTAGGGAACCGACCCGGATACAACTCGGCTTGGGCCGCGGCTCCGAGTGGGTCCTGCTGAACTCTATGAATCAGCAATATAAAGAGGGGAGGGATCCATCCATTGTACACATGAGCAAGAAAGTAATAAAGAATTATTCTCTCTTTACATCCTGTGTTTTGTCTACTTTGTGCATCATGTTCTTCCTTGTTCACGCTTATGCTTAAATCTACAACCTCGGATTACATACGGTAGTGTTGTTGTTTAAAAGCCAGCACCATTCAAAACTGGCGCACTCACATATCACGACTCACGAGGCGATAGCTCGTTTGCATATGTAGTTGCGCATTACTCCCTCCGTTGGGATTTATAGGGCGTATTAGAGATGGGCTCCAAGACCAAGGGTAATGGTCAAGTTACAAATTTATCCTTAACTTAATTGGTGGAGAAAGCAATTAATGCTTTAAATAAACTTAATCACACGCATGCATGCATGCTTTAAATGAGGATACTATAGAAAAGATCTCACTAAAATAACATTGAAAATTGTGTGCGCCCTATATTAAACAACAAATCCAAATCTCTAATACGTCCTATAAATCCCAACGGAGGGAGTACTTTGTAGCTAGCTCGACGGCCACTTATACGATTTTTTTTCATTTTTCTTTTTTTGTAAATATATGTATTGTATCGAAAGTTTAGTCGCACGATACGATGAAATTAATTCGAGTACTGTAACTGAAACCATGTGCATCTGGCTCAAGTCTAGGAATTAATTGAGTCGTATGTTCTCATTAATTATTGTAGGCTAGATAGGTTATGTAATCCATTCATATCACAAAAACTTACGATTTAGACATAACCTAAGTTAAAGTTTCAAAACTTTATTTATAAAAATTTTTTAAACTATTTTGATTGGATACATGAAAATCACATATATAGATTCGTTTCAAAAAAGCAGCTTCCATAATATCATATATTTGGTGTATTTTATAAATAAATTGTGATGATTATTAGTGATCAAAGTTGTATTTCGAAGATAGTGTCGATCTTCAAAACGTCGAGATATTGTGATATGGAGAGAGTATCATTTATTTATATAAGTTTTAATATTTGAGCCGGGAATGTATATATCGTAATGATGCACGCTGATAAATGCATCGAATGATTATAAAGGTCCAGCTGATTGATGAAACTTAAGCTTTAAGAGCTTCTAAAGTGGCTTCCAAAAACTGGTTCACTTGGTTTGACTTATTTATAAGTCTTGAGAAGGTGCTTTGAGATTTTTAAGAAATGTGGCTGAAAAGCCACGTACCCTGACCAAATTGCGGATAAACAGCTTAGAACAAGCTGATATGCATGTGCTAGAGCTAAGTTCTACTCACTAAGGACATATACATTGGTATAGACAATTGTTGTCTACAAAACTATACATATAAATATCGCCTCTAGAATATAATATTAGACAACTCATATAATGATTTATTTTTTTACATGTTTTTATACCAGCTTCTCTATACATGATTTCAAGTTTCTCATGCAGAGTCAACCGACGCATTTTATAAATGGCCCAATTCTCTGTGCTCCTCTCTCTCCCCCTCTATGTCATCTTATATCATAGGTTATAACGCTTATACATGGACAGTTGATATATGTGGTTTCTTGTACATGCTCTAACAGTAGCTATGTAGGAATTAAAGGTCAGATTAAACCAAAATAGAACATCTATAAAAAGGACCAGCAGGTAGTGTACATTCAACATTGGAATATTTTTTTTCTCTAGATAACTAATATTGCTTAGTTTGTCAAAAAAATCTATATTCAGGCCTAAATCATACGAAGTATAAAGAGAAAATTGATGATATATCCCATAGTTGAGAGATCACTGATAATATGTTCCAAAGTTGGTTGACGTTGATAAAATTTACTAAAGTTGAAAGACGTACCACTAGATGATTTGCCTTTTTCAAATTTTCGAGTAATTTCTACCATCTTCCTAAAACGAAACGACCTTTTTTTATCTTTGCCCACAGCCCACCCACTTGGGTGAATCTGATAATAGTCACATGGTTGCACTGCACATGCTTGCTGTAATTTTGCAAGCTCAAGTTCTACTGTGTTCCATTCATGAATATCTATTATATTATTAAAAATAGTTAAATGGAGTAATCGCATTAATCCTAAAATACAAGAAATTTCTAAGTAAAATAGAGGAAAAAAGAAAGATCTGCACTGTTACACATTATGGGCTAAAATTATAACAGTTTAGATTAAAAGAAAGAGTTCATACTTACTACAATAATAAAATAAAAGCCACTAAAATTTGGAATAAAACATAATGGAAATTAAAAAAGTCCTCAACTGCTACAAGACTAGAAAAAGAGTCCATAACCACAATAAAAAAAATAAAAAGAAATAAAATTTACAATAAAAATAATAAAACATGATTTCATGTCAACCAATACAAGACTGGAAAAAGTCCAAATCAAATATATAAAAGAAAAAAAATTAGAAAAAAAATAATAGAAAACGAGTTTGTATCAATTACTACAATACTAGAAAAGAGTACATATCAACTTTAAAAATTAGAATAAAAATAATAAAACATTATACATATCAACTAAAATAAAAATAATAGAAACATTGTAATGAGATCCAGGTGGATTCTATTACCAAAGAGTCAAAAACAATTCACCACGTTAATACTAAAATACTACAAATTCTCACGCTAATCGAAAAAAGAGCAAAGATTTACATTGTTAATCATTGTGGGCCCAAATTATATCGGTTTAAATTAAAATAAAGAGTCCATATAAAGTAAATAAAAAATAAAAAGAAACAAAATTCTAAGTAAAAAAAGTAGAAAACGAGTTTGTTTGAACTACTGCAAGACTAGAAAAGGAGTTCATTTCAGCTAAAATAAAAATATGAAATAAAATAAAAATAAAAATAATAGAAAAAGAGTATATTAACTAGAATAAAAAAATAAAAAAACAATAGCAATTTAAAATACAAATAATAAAAAAATTTAATGAGATCGTTGTTGGCTTTATTAGAGCTCACACTGATCAATGCAAGTACGAATATTTATCTATAGCAATTTCTCTTAGGGTTTGATACAAACGTAGTCAGGGGCGGACCCAGGCCTCGGGCTAGGTTGACTTCAGCCCGGGGCCTGGCAATCTTACCAGTAGTAGTCATCCATAGCATATATATGTCCAAATGAAATCTTAAGAGGTCCAGCCCATGGTTTGATGGCAGCTACACCGTTGCGGCAAGGCAACTGGGTATTGGCAACGTATACTAGCCTTACGGCCCACTGGCATGGCTGCGGGCTTCCTACTAGCAGTCGCGCATGTTGTATATTTATATGCGATGATATATCGGCCGATCGATGGCTCGAAGCATTGATGCAAATACGCAACACGACGACGCCTGCTCTCTACGATCTGCCCTGTGCGGCTCACGGCTTCGTCCTAGCACACACACGCCATGCCTGCGTATTCCACCCGCGTAGCCGCGTTGCGCTCCTGATCAGTGATCAGTGATCGTACACGGCATCGCGCTGTCGCCATCAGCCGTATCCGGCATCATTGTACACGAGTGATGCAAGAGAAGAAAAACAAATAAAGTCGCTAGCTAACATCAGGTCAGCAGCTTGCGATGAGGAAGCAAAGCATGCACCGCTGAGCATGGGACCTATACTACCGGTTCCAAACCGGCTCTAGTACCGGTTTTGGAACTGGCTGTAGGCATCCGGGAGTGATGCCCATGGGGTTGCACTACCGGTTGATCTACCCGTAGAGCTTGCCGTAAAAGGAGCGCGACGCTTACGCCGCAACAGATTCATCACGGTTTGTATCACCAACCGGTAGTACACCTTGCCAGAAAAGGGGATTTCTTTGGCGCCAACAGCAAATTCACTACCGGTTTATATTACAAACCGGTAGTAGATCTATTGATTCACTACTGGTTTGTATTACAAACCGGTAGTAGATCCAGGGATTCACTACCAGTTTGTATTACAAACCGGCAGTAGAGACCCTGTTACCCATCCGACAACAGTAAGTTTAATTGCAATCCACATTTCAATCAGATTCTTAATTCGCAGATTTGCATATCAGTTTTCAAAATGCACATATAATTAATTCACAACACAACAAATTCATTCACAACATTAATTACTTCAATAAAGTACATATTCACATTCAAGTAATATTCACATCAAGCTAATTTAACACATATTCACATCAAGTACACGAGGGAACTCAAGTTTACAGTTCAAAATACAATAGTTCATTTTTTTCGTCCATCGCTTTTTGAAACCAAGGTTGAGCCCGTGAGTTCGCTAGTCCTTATCGTAGGGCACGGTCTGTTCGCATGTTCGTGGAAGGCGCCCTTTGGAGATATGACCTCATCAACAAGGAAGCCGGCGAGTTGTTCTTGGATTGCGTTGACTCGGTGCGGCGAGAGTATGCCTTTCTCAGAATTGGTGAGCTGTCATTAGGTGAAGTGAAAAAATTAATCAATCCATGAACTTAGATGTGTACGAAGTGAGAATTACGAATCGATAAGTATCTACATACCCATTCAGTACTTTGCATCTGATTGTGGTTGATAGTGAAATACCGCATGAACTCACATACATAGTAGCCACATAAGTTATTTCCTGACTCATGCCTCATACACTGCGGTGAGAAGAGTTGAAAAATATTATTGGCATGGAAAGGTGAAAATCATTATTGGCATGAAAAAGTGGTACGACACATGAATATTCGCTACGTACTGGAAAATCGGTTATAACATGAAGTGTCTCCTTGAATTGACCATCCTTCTGTGCACGGAAACTTGCAAATGTACTGCGCGATTACGGATAGTAGTTATTAGAGTTTGACTCACTCGAAATAAATATTACTAGAGTAATAATGAAAGGAACAATATTACCTGTTAAGCAAGCGTTTGATTTTTTTCAAATTTTGTACGGGCCTCTTTTGTGAGTCAAAAACAATGATCTGGTTGCGATCTAAGTAGATAGCAAGAAGGACCCAGTGAAACCTGCGCACATGTCAACATAGGTAATTAGTCCTAACTTCATGTCATGTGAAAAAAATTTAGAACGAGAAGATACGAAAACACGTACCCAAAGTTGTAGGGTAGAAGTATAAAGTTTTTGTAGTATTGTCCAAGGAGAGCATTGAGGATATTGTCCTCGGTTTCTTTTACCTTGTCCGTAGCGGTTGATTCATTTACAACTATTGGATCGATGTAACCTATATTGTAAATAGACATGTTTCTGCAATTTTGTATCTCCATTCTGCATAAAAAGAAATTAGTTACACTTGCAATTTAATTAAAGATGCACACGGTGAATTTTACAAAGAAGACACTTACAGAGTCCAGCAACCCATCAAGGACACGTCGAGGGTGTCTCGCTGGTACATTTGGTACATATTGTCGAAATCAATCCATGCGAGGCCATCGCCGCGAAAGAAATCCTCTTGTTTGAATTTGGTGGCAAACATTGTTCTGCCATCCTTTGAATCCCGCAAGTACCATTCGTGCAATTGCCGCATTGTCGTCGATAAGAATGGCACCTTATCAGGTCGAACTAATGGCTCACCCAACTTAAATTGACATCGAACAGATGCCGCTTCAACCTCACCAACTCCACGAATCTGATCTTCCATCAGTCCAGTTTCTGCCATGAACTGTTGCATCTGCAAATCCACTAGGGACTGCGATTGCTTCTTTTTAGCCTTACTTAGTGTGCGTTCGTAGTCTGACGGCAACTTCTTCGGCTCCGTCCAAGATGTTGTGAAAAATGTTTTCACTGCAGCGTCGATTGGAACCGTCTTATTAGGCTCCGGACGTTTGAAGTGTGCAGTTACACTTACTTGAACTTCCTTTCTCGTCTCCTCGGGAGTTAGGTCGTACGGCTTCTTAGATGAAGCCAACTTTTTAGCTCGGGTAGACCTCTCCTTTTGTGGAGCCGACTTCTTTGCTGGGGCCGGCTTCTTAACTGGGGTCGACTTCTTACTTTCGCTGGTGGAGTCGGCTTATGTTTAGGCGCTAGGGGTGGTGGAGGAGTCGGGCTTCTTGTCACCGCCATCTTCTTGTGTGGAGGTGGTGGTGGAGTTGGACTTCTAACAAGCATAGGATCTGGGTACGAGAGGTCCCTCGGCGGAGTGGACACCTCCTGGTTACCTTGAAATATAATATAGTGCTTGCGCCACAAGATAATGCTGTGTAGGGCCTCTCCAAGCTTGGTAACCCCATCACCTCCAGAAATGACGAGGTCAAGGTCCTCATATCCTTCGCAGACCTGCTCCACACTGACCTTAGAGTAGCCCGACGGTATCTCATTGCAATGAAAGAGCTGGCCCGGCTCCACGGGGAATGCCATGGCATAAGCTGCCTTGAGGGACAGGTTACGCGCTTCAATATGCAGCTCACACGAATGGCGTGTCGTGATGTCATCCACGGGATAATGTCCCAAGTCCACTTCAGGGAGCTCGGTGGAAGCGCAGCTGCTCCGTCTCAGAGAGGGGCTAATGACAGCATCAGGATTACTAGGCGGTTCCTGCAGCTGGCTAATGGCTAGCTGCACTTGTCGTTTAACTTCTTCGTTTATACTTGCCTGTGTTGCATTAAGCCGTTCTTCCAATGCACGGTACCTTTGTTCTTCTTGGGCTTTGTTTCTCTGCCGACTCCTATAACTGTCGCTGTACTCAGCGAAGCCGTACTTCCATGGAACCACGCGAACACCGCGTGTTCGTCCAAGGTGCTCGGGGTTTTGCAGGGCCATGGTTAGCTCGTCCTTCTCCCTATCTGGCCTGAATGAGCCTTGGGAAGACTGTTCGAGGGTGTCTATAAGTCTTGTGGCCACTTCCTGCACTTCCTCTGAATACACCAAGCTACCGTCATCTGCAAGGCTTCCCCCGTGGGCAAAGTACCAATTTTTCGATCGTTCAGGCCAGTTGTGCGTTATGGGTGTTATACTTCTGTCCATCAGTTCTTGTTCCCTCTTCTGCCATTGTGATGTCTTCTTGACGTAACCACCAGTACCAAGGTGGTGGTGGTATCGCTTCTTCGCTGCATTAACCTTGTTCTTTGCACTCATAGATTGACCTTGTTCCGATTGCTTGTACTCCACAAAAGCATCCCAGTGATCCGCCAATTTTGGCAAAGTATTAAAGTCGGGCGTTCGACCCTTCTGCACGTAGGTGGAGTTCAGATACTTTTTCCAAGTCTGGAATGGATGGCCATTTTCTTCAAAGTGTATTTCTTCACCAGCTCTTCAGACCCGGGTGGGAAGGTGAACGTCTCTTTCATATCAGCCCAGAGCATGTTCTTCATATCGTCAGAGACCACGTCGTTGTCATCTCGTTTGCCATTCCATTTTCTTAGGCTAATGGGCACGTGATCCCTGACATGGTAGCCGCAGGCGTTGTTGTAAGGACCCAAGGCTAACTCCGGTGCAACAGGCATGCCATCGGTGTTAACTTCAGTGATTACATGTTTTACTGTCGGCTTCTTGTTAAGCCCTCGACTTTTCACTTGGCTGCTCAAACTAGCGTGCTTAAAAATATGACAAAGAAGATGGTCGTCGATGTTTGGTAATCATCAAAGGGTTACCAACATATGCTTTCATATGAATTACCTCAGTGGTAACAGCTTCGGCGGCCTCACTGGGCTCAGTGTTAACGGCTTGAGCGGCCTCACCGGCCTCAGTGTGAACGGCCTGAGCGGCCGCACCAGGTGCACCAGTACCTTGCGCGATCTGCTCGAATAGAATTTGTTCCTCCTCCTCGAAGGTGGGATCAAATTCCATCTCTTATAACTGTAACATGATCCTATTTAGTTTAGAAAGAAATAACCGAGTTTGGGCAAAACATGACAGAGAAGGAGTCGATTATTGGGCCAAGCCACGGCCTACAGTTTTAGGAGTCGAACACTAAGGCCCTGTTTGGCAACAAAATGTTTTCATAGTTTCTAGGCAAAACCATGGTTTTGGAGAATACCATGGTTTCTAAAGTCATGAGGTGTCTGGTTGCCCTAAATCGACATCACACTTAGGGTTGCCCTAATTCCTTTCATGTGTTAAATTTTAAAGAAATTCCCTCGATTAAAGTATGACAATCTAGTCACTTGATAATTCTCTGAATTTTTAGGTGAGTGGCATTGAACTCACTACTGAAAGGCAATCCATATTTACATTATCTGTATCAATAGCACTAGCATTGACCTTGTGATTGTACAAATTCAGTAGCACTAGCTGAACATTGCAGAATATACAAAATATAGCTAACTGATTTTTTCAGTTTATAGCTAACAAAATATGACTAGCATTGTGCATTGTGCATCTCCTAGCATTGTTTCATAGTTATGCTCCATGATTTTACATCTCCTAGCATTTTGCATCTATGGGCATCTGCACATCTGGGCATCTATGTGTAGCGCACAAACCAAGATTCAAGTTACATCTTCCCAAAACTTAGCAATGTTGAAATAAGAAGCCAATCAGCATATGGATCAATTTCACAAACTTAGCAATGGCGATGGAGACACATACCAGGGGTCGGCGACGGGGACGGAGATGGCGGTAGGGCGGAGACAGCTGCGACGGGGACGGGGGCGGGGATGGGGTCGGCGACGGGGACGGGGGCGGGGATGGGGTTGGCAACGGGGACACCGGCGATGAGGGCTGGGTCGTCTGAGGCGTCGACGTGGGGAGCCGTCGGAGGAGTCGGCGCGCAGGGACGTCGGAGGCGTCGGTGCGGGGGGTCGTCGGAGGCAACAGCGCGGGGGGTCGTCGGAGGCGACGACGTGCGGGATTGTCGGAGGTGGAGACGGCGGCGGCAACAGGGGTTTGGGGAAGTTGGAAATTTGGGGGAGAATAGGGTTAAGACCCCTTGCGCGCGCGTTTTTGAGGGGCAATTCACAGGCCACGACCGGTTGGTTAAACAAACCGGTAGTAGAGCAGGCTCTACGACCGGTTTGACGTCTCAACAAAAAAAATCCCGGGGCAGGCAATTCTCATGCCACTACCGGTTAGTTAAACAAACGCGTACTAGAGATGGCTCTACTATCGGGTTGACTAAACAACCGGTAGTAGAGCCTTGAAAATAAAAGAATTTACATGAAGTGGCTCGAACCCGCGACCGCACGGGAGCCCGCATGGTGACTGAAATGTCGGCCTAACTCTGGTGGGTCCCACATGTCAGTGGTAGACTTCAAATTATTTTAGATGGTTTTTTATTGATTAAATTTGTCTTGAAGGGTTATTTATTTTTGGGAGCCCATAAAAATGAAATGAAAATATGACCAAATTCAAAAATTGAGCAAAATTCAAATATGCTATCAATTAATTTGATCTTTTTAGAAACCTCGAGAGTTAGAAATATTTTGCCGAGTGTTTTTGTAATGTTTTGTGAGCCCATACAAAAGAAATAAAAATAAGAAAACATATTGACAGGTGTCATACATGTACCATTACCGGTTGTTTAACCAACCGGTAGTGGAGCCTGATCTACGACCGGGTTGAATGAACAACCGGTAGTAGAGCTTCCTCGCTACTACCGGTTTGTGTAACTAACCGGTACAATAGGGAATTCCAAACGACGCAATATTGGCGCGAACCGAGGAGCCACCTCTGCCTCAGTGCCTCTTCCTCTGCCTCTTTGTCTTCCACTGCCTCTCCTTTAAAACCGACGATCTTCCTCTGCGTCTTCATCTTCTCAATCGCCGCTCGCCTCCATCGCCGCCCCACCGCCTATGGCTTCCTCCGGTGCCTCTCCCCCCACTGCAGCCTCTGCCTCCACTGCCGCCCCACCACCACCGACGCCTGCGCCTCTGCCTCCACCGCAGCCGGCTGCTCTGCCTCCACCACCGCCACCGCCGTTGCATCCACCAACGCGGCTGTCTTCTGACGACGACGAGAATCCGCGCCCTCGGAAGCGCATCGTTTGGTGGAAGCCGAGGAAGGAGTCCGTCTTCTACCCGGCGGAGTTCTCCATGTCGGACGAGCTCTCCGACGACGACGACGAGGAGGACTTCGACGAGGTCGTCGTCGAGGAGGAGGACAAGGACGACAAGGAGGAGGAGGACGATCCGGAGGAGGAGGACCACGACGACGAGGATGACGACGACGCCTCCGACGATGGTGCCGACGCTGACGATGAGGAGGACGACGACGAAGAAGACGACTAATTAAAAATAATAGATAAATAGTTAGTTAATTAGTATATTATTAGTGTCTAGCTTAAAAATTATCATCTTTTGCGGTAACCCTGTGGATTGTACAGGGTACCATTATTGTAAATTATATTAAACCCATGGTAATATATGAACATTTTCTATAATAGATTTTATCTTACATTATTGTAAATTATTAGTTTCTACAAATTGTACAAATTTTTATACATTTCTCCACAAATACATTCATGTACCAAAAATTAAAAATCAACCGGTGTCACACATGTACCATTACCTGTTGTTTAACCAACCGGTAGTAGAGCAAAGCTACTACGGTTTGAATCAACAACCGTAGTAGAGCTTCTCTCTACTACCAGTTTGTTTAACCAACCGGTCGTGGTCTCAACAAAAAAAATCCCGTGGCGGGGCAATTCACATGCTACTACCGGTTGGTTAAACAAACCCGTACTAGAGATGGCTCTATTATTGGGTTGACTAAACAACCGGTAGTAGAGCCTTGAAAATAAAAAGGCAGGCAGCATGAAGGGGCTCGAACCCATGACGCAAGACGGGAGCCCAGGCCAAGCGCAAGCAGCTAGCCAGGGGAGAGGATGGAGTTTGCTCATCTTTCTCGGGCTCGTACCGCAATTGTACCATAACTAAAAGAGGAGAAAGGGCCTGGTCACTGACAAGTGGACCCATATATCTTGGGTCCCACATGTCAGTGGTAGTAATTTTCCATACAGTGCTCGAAAATCGTTGGGAAACCGTACAAATTAAATAAAAAATATCACAAAATTCATGAAAATATGAAAAATTGACATATATAAGAAAATATGATCTTTTTAGAAACTTCTAGACTTCAAATTATTTTAGTGGGTTTTTTTATTGATTAAACTTGTCTTTCTAGGTTATTTATTTTTGGGAGCCCATAAAAATGAAATACAAATATGAAAAAAAAATTTGCCGAGTGTTTTGTAATGTTGTGAGCCCTTACAAATGAAATAAAAATATGAAAAAATATTCATAGGTCACACACATGTACCAAAAACAATCTTAACTGTTTACATACTTTGTTTTAACAAGTGTTCCCTCATTATGATCGTGGCGTACATGGGGAGCTTCATCAATATCATCTAGGACACTTATGTCGACCGGCATCGCGAAAGGAGGCAGCTCGTCGAATTGATTATATTCTTCTTCATCTGTGACGTCCTCAACTCCGACAATCCTTCTTTTGCCACAGAGAACCACGTGGCGCTTTGGCTGATCGGTAGACTTGTCCTTCCGCTTCTTCAGTTTGCTACACATGTCCATTACATAGAAGACCTGTGTCACGTCATTGGCGAGCACAAATGGTTCATCCCTATATCCGATTTGTGTAAGGTCTACGGTTGTCATACCGTACTTATCGATCATCACGCCGTTTGCTGTTAGTTTGACCCATTGGCACCGAAATAGAGGAACCTTCAAAGGTCCATAGTCGAGCTCCCTGATCTCCTCTATGAAACCATAATAGGTGTCCTTATTTCCATTGTTGTCTATGGCATCTATACGGATACCGCTGTTTTGATTGGTGCTCTTGTTATCCTGGGCTCTAGTATAAAATGTGTACCCATTTATGTCATACCCTTGGAATGTCAATATTGTACTGGATGGTCCTCGAGCTAAGCGTTTCAACTGTTCATCATTGGTCTCCTTACCCATCATGTGCTTTTGTAACCAACCGCCAAAAAGGTCCATGTGTTGCCGTGTGATCCAATCCTCTGACCTGCCAGCGTATTGAGACCGTAGAATCCTCTTGTGCTCATCGACATATGGAGCCACTACAGTTGATTGTCACAACACCGTGTAATGTGCTTATTTAAATGAAACAAGATCATTGCTGATGATTGCTTTTCTCCCTAGTGTCCCTTTTCCCCGTAGCCTCCCCTCATGGCGTGATATAGGAACGCCAATTGGATTAAGATCGTCGATGTAATCAACACAAAACTTAACCACCTCCTCTGTCCCAACACCCTGGGCAATGCAGCCTTCCAGACGAGATCGGTTACGAACATACTTCTTTAGGACACCCATGTACCTCTCAAAAGGGAACATATTGTGCAGGAACACGGGTCCGAGAATATCTATCTCTTTGACAATGTGAACCATGAGATGAACCATAATATCAAAGAAGGATAGAGGGAAGATCATCTCAAGGCTCACCACGCTTTGGACGACGTCATCCTGCAGCTTAGCTAGGTTATCTGGATCGATGACCGTCTATGACACCTCATTGAAAAATGAACACAACTTGATTATTGTCCCTCGTACCATTTCCGGTAGAATACCTCTCACTGCAACTGGAAGCAATTGTGTCATCAACACGTGACAATCATGGGATTTCAGGTGTACGATTTTTTTCTCTTTTGTGTTGATGAGTCTCTTTATGTTCGAGGAGTATCCAGATGGGACCTTAATACTGTTCAAACATTGGATCATGCTTTTTTTCTCTTCCTTGCTTAAAGTGTAGCTCGCAAGATGTAGATAATGTCTTCCTTTTCCTCTCTTTCTGGATGTAAGTCGTTCCTTAGTTCCAATTGTTTTAGGTCTTTTCGTGCTTGAAGTGTATCTTTCGATTTGCCATACATATCTAGGAAGCCTAGCAGGTTGACGCAAACATTCTTCACTAGGTACATGACGTCAATTGAGTGACGGACCTCTAAGAGTTTTCAATAAGGTAGGTCCCAAAAAATTGACTTCTTCTTCCACATGGGTGCCTTGCCTTCTTCACTCATGATAGGTTTGCTACCAGCACCCTTTCCAAAAACTACTTTCAGATTCTTTACCATAGCGAATACCCGTATCCCATTACGATGCGCAGGCTTAGTACGATGGTCTGGTTTCCCGTTAAAATTCTTATCTTTCTTCCGTAACGAGTGATTTGTATGAAGAAAAATACGGTGGCCCATGTACACAACCTTCCGACAGTTTTTCAGGTACATGCTGTCAGTATCATTTAAGCACTGGACGCAGGCTTTATATCCTTTGATAGTCAGGCCTGCTAGGTTGCCAAGTGCAGGCCAGTCATTGATGGTTACAAATAACATGGCGCGTAGGGTGAAGTGCTCTCGTTTGTACTCATCCCATACCCGTACACCATCGTTCCACATTGCTAGTAGATCTTCCACCAATGGTTTAAGATACACATTAATGTCGTTTCCAGGTTGCTTGGGGTCTTGGATAAGCAACGGCATCATAATGTACTTCCGCTTCATGCACAGCCATGGAGGAAGGTTGTACATACATAGAGTCACAGGCCAAGTGCTATGACTGCTGCTCATCTCGCCGAAAGGATTCATCCCATCCGTACTCAAGCCAAACCTTATGTTCCTCACCTCCTCTGCAAAGTCAGGGAATGTTCTATCGACCTTCCTCCATTGGGAGCCATCAGCGGGGTGTCTTAGCATTCCGTCATCCTTTCGCGCTTCTTTGTGCCAACGCAACATTGGGCATGCGCTTTGTTCGTAAACAAACGTTTCAACCGGGGGATTATAGGAAAATACCACACTACCTTAGCGGGGGGACTCTTCTTCTTGGGCTCCTCCTCTACCGCCCCTGGGTCATCACGCTTGATCTTATACCGTGATGCTTGGCACACTGGACAACCATCCAAATCCTCGTACCCCCTACGATAAAGGATATAGTCATTAGTGCATGCATGTATTTTCTGTACTTCCAATCCCAAAGGACAGACAACTTTCTTGGCTTCCAATCCCAAAAATTTGGGCAGCACCTCCCCTCAAATTTCAAAAATCGCCACGGCAAGACTCTCCTCCTTCTCTGTTCATGGGCGATACCGAGAGAGGAAGACGATCGCTTAAATCGGGGCAAGGAGACCCCAGTGATCTGCTACCGGTTGGTGATACCAACCGGAGGAAGACTACTGTTTAAATCGCTGCGCGGGAAGACCCATGTGATCTACTACCGGTTGGTATAACCAACCGGTTGGGACCGCAATCATCGCCTACCGGTTTGTATCACAAACCAGTAGTGGAAGAGTCACTACCGGTTTGTGGCTACAACCGGTCGTAAAACAACCCTCTCCATCCCAGCCCTGGCCTTGGATGCCCTTATAGCCGTTGAACCGGTAGTGATGCAATCATCACTATGGGTTGATATCCAACCGGTAGTGATGGGCTGGTAGCAATGCCCAGTTCTGTAGCAGTGATGCAGACATGCGGCTGCGCTGGATGCATGGAATGCAGCATGCATCAGATCCGGGCAACGCGCTGAAGTCCCACGCTTGCATTGAGATGTAGTCATGTAGCAGATGTAAGACTCGGGCGTGGCGCTGTAGCAGACGTCGGCCGTGGGCAGGGGTAAAAATGACGCGCCCAGCGGGCCGATATTTCAATAAGTTCTACTTTAGCAGAATAAGGACATTCACGAGACAATACTTCTAATCCAACAGGATCGAATCCGTGCAATCGCTACGCCTACATATGTCGTTATCAAGCGTGCTTGCGCTCGACTGACCTCGCTACAAAGGCTAATTGCTGCACACAGTAGAAGAAACCAAATGGGGATGTTTGGGAGTTAAGATGGAAATCAGTGGAGTAGAATTTAAGGCAAATCTGGTAGTCTTAGATACCCAGAGTATCGATATCATCCTAGGAATGGATTGGCTAGCTAAGCATAATGCAGTATTAGACCGTGGCAGAAGAATTGTCAAATTGGAAGATGCCTTGGGCAGGAAAGTGGAATTCAAAGCAGTAAAGACCAAGGAAGGCCAGTTGATAGTCAACAGTACAGCAGCAATTTCATTGGAGGACGTACCATTTGTAAGAGAATTTTTGGATGTATTTCTAGAGGATTTACCGGGAATGTCGCCAGATAAGGATATAGAATTCGTGATCGAATTGGTACCACGAATGACACCTATATCCAAGAGGCCATAAAGAATGTCCACTGATGAGTTGGTGGAGATGGAGCAGATTGAAGAGCTCCAGGAGAAGGGGTTTTTGTGACCTAGTTCTTCACCGTGGGGAGCCCCAATTTTGTTTGTAACCAAGGACATCAGTTTAAGAATGTGTGCGGACTATAGATTGCTGAATGAGGTAACAATAAAAAAAGTACCCGTTACCCAGAATCGATGATCTTTTCGATCAATTGAAGGGAGCAGGAGTATTCTCTAAGATCGACCTTAGGTCAGAATACCATCAATTGATAATACGGGAATCAGACATACCAAAGATAACATTTTCGACCAGAAATGGGCACTATGAGTTTACGGTAATGTCATTTGGTTTAATCAATGCACCGGCTTACTTCATGAATATGATGAACAAGTCGTTCATGGACTACCGGCGATTTCTAGTGCTCTAGATAGAATTTGGCAGTGGGACCGGATGCATTGGAAAAATTATCTCCTAACCTTTCCGTGGAGTGGTAGGAAGATCAAAAAGGACTCCGTATGTGTTCTGGGCATCTGTTTGAAGGCAGTCTGCTTGCAGACGGCCGAACTGGACCTCTAGAGACTTGGGTTTGGTTGGACGTGAGAGTAGTTGTTGGGCCTTAGTGAGAACGTGTTGAACCTCTCGTGTTGATGTCGTAAACGGCCTAGCCAAAGGATTCAAGCTCATTTGATTTTTTTCTCATCCCTTCGGTGAAGTAGGAGAAATAGTCGATGTAGGAGAAGTAGTTAACGTAGTGGATATAGTCAAAGTAGTAGAAGTCACGTCTATATCCTTATAAGTGATGTCAATCCTCATAAAAAAGGTATTTTCTTCTTAGCAAGATGATAAAAATTGCTCAATTTGAAAAGGGGCAAATCGCGGATGGTTAACCAATTATCAAATGGATTTTCAACTATACGACATATCACCAATTTGCTTTTGTATAAAATGCAGCCATATGCTGCAGATTGCAGTCGTCGCTTTTACTTGGATTAAACAGCTCACAGTCACGCGCAGCTCCTGTAGGCGTCCGCCACCTATTGCAAACCTAATGAAGGAGTTATTTATAGTTCTGACATGCATGCATGGTTCATAAAGAAACAATTAATGCATTTATTTCTTGAGAGAGTTAGAGCAGCTACATAAAGACTTCAAATTTCATATAATTTTATTCTTGAATAAAAAAGCAGGGCAAAACCCTGCCGAACTCTTGTTCGATTTGAACGCTAATTATCTTTTCTTTTATATATAGTATACAGAGGAGGACCGAATACTGTAGCTAGGTTGGTGAGAGAACACCAGTTCATTTGGTGGAGGGTACCATAAAAGCGTTCCATTGCTGCTCATTCGACTCGAAACCAGTGCCTTCCCATCTCTCTTTATGAATTACTGTCAGGCTAGCTCTTGAACAAAAGCTTAAAAAGAATTACACAAAAAATGAAAAATACAAATAATTTTGATAAGCCTCGAAATGGGCGGCTTATCTTCTTATCGTATTTATTTATCTTCGAATCAAAAAGTTAAACGCTTTGAGTTTTATAGCTCACCAAACTTTCGAAGCTATCTTTCTAAGTTATCGAATTTTAACTTATAGGTAAATAAGAAGATAAAAAAATAAGGTAAGTTGATGATAACAAGCTTAGCTCACAATTACCCTGGTCGAGCCTATAAATGGAGCAAGCCAGCAAGTTCTCCCGCATGTGTACGCATCACTAGCTAGCTGCATGCCCTGACAGAACAACAGAGAAAGAAAAATAAAACAGAAGAAGAAGCTCCAAGGCCCCAAGATACCAACCATCCATGGCCACGAACCCCGGCCTCTTCACCCAGTGGCCATGGAAGAGGCTTGGCAGCTTCAAGGTACGTACGTCACGCAGGACATGCATGGATTAGCATGCATGCTGATGAGTTTTCCTTCTCGATCGTCTCGTGTTTCTTGGCCGAAAAAATCGTACGTTACGTCTTGCGCACACATGCATGAATGCAGTACATGGTGGTGGCGCCGTGGGTGGTGCACGGCGGCTACCTCGCGGCGACCAAGGGGTGGCGGGAGGCGGACCTCGGCTACATGCTCGTCCTCCCGTCGATGCTCTTCCGGATGCTCCACAACCAGGCCTGGATCACCGCCTCGCGCCTCCAGAACGCGCACGGCCGCCGCCTCATCGTCGACCGCGGCATCGAGTTCGAGCAGGTCGACCGCGAGAGAAACTGGTACGTACGTAAGCTCGCACTTGAACTCCGGCGGCTGGCCGCCGCCGCGGAAATGACGTGAAAATTAAGCTGCATGCGCCGTGCGATGGATGCAGGGACGACCAGATCATCCTGAGCGCCGTGCTGCTCTACCTCGGCGCGCTGTACCTGCCGGGCGGGCAGCAGCTGCCGCTGTGGAGGACGGACGGCGCGGTGGTGGTGGCGCTGCTGCACGCCGGCCCCGTCGAGTTCCTTTACTACTGGTTCCACCGCGCGCTGCACCACCACTTCCTCTACACCCGCTACCACTCCCACCACCACTCCTCCATCGTCACCGAGCCCATCACCTGTACGTAATAAGCCTTGCTCTCGCTCCAAATATCCCATTCTCTTTTCAACTAGAGTTCTTTTTATAGAATTCAATATAGATAGCTCATTCTTTATTTATGATTCGACAGTTCGAATTACGTACTAAAAATTCAATTATTGAGCCCTTTCATAGTACACCGTGAAAATGGATGTCCAACCTTTTGATCTTTTTTTATAATAGAAAAAACTTCCAGTCTCTGCACCAACTAACTAGAGATGCATACCGCCATTACAAACGCTTGTTATAAACAATGGTCTAATGGTTAAGCCTTTGATGTAATGGTTAAGATTACTTTCACTTGTTTATACTAAGTACATGTATAGTATAATTATGTGGATAATTTCTACATGAATGGTTGGATCTAAAATATATTGTGCTGTAAAATTACTTTAATTATACTGCAACTGGGCATGCACAGTAAAGATCTAAATTATCCTACCACCTCATAAAACGTAACACTACCGTTGTCATCCACAGTAAAATCGCCATACAATTAACTGTTCGACGCAATAGTTGCATGCGCGAACCCAGACTTAATCGCCGAGCTATCACTAATCACTTCGTTCTTCCGGTAATTTTTTTCACTGTTGGTGAAGTGCCGAACTGCCGATCCAGTTCATCGACCAGGAGCAGTTAAAGACGCCTTTCCAAAAGGACATGTTACGGTCGATCCTAGATCAGAAGATGTCGTCGAGTCTCCGCTTCTTTCAAACAAAAGCGGAAACTGCACCTGTGACCATGCCGGGCACGAGCCAATTTAGGTAGATGAAGGACGAGGCATTCCGGGACCATTGGAAAGCCGAGTCGATGCGATTGCTGCATCTACATGCTTCCTTTATGACCAAGCAGGAGGAGGACAATCAGAGTCTCCCGGTGACCCACCTATGGCCTACAGTGAGCGTGTTCATTTCCATCACCCAGATTGGATCTTTAGGATCGGCGTGAGATACTGCATATTTAAGACTAGATGTTTACTGATGCGTAGAGGTCGATTTCTAACAAAAATAAATAAATTAGGATGGCATCCCGGCAGAGGCAAATCACACTGAACAAATATCCTTTCTCATGTTCTTTAGTTTCTGTGGTAAAAAAATGTTCAGATTTCGCTATAATACACACTTTTTTAAAAAAAAAGTAAGCTCTAATTTACACTGATGTTAAAGGTATTTTAGAATTTATGCTGGAGAGATATGTCATTGAATTTATCTTTAAAATATACCAAAAGCTTGCAACAAAAATAATTAAAGAGAGATGGTAATGATATAATTTACGAATTACTATTAAGCTCTTAGTAAAAATCAGTTAATCTTGCATGCATTAATGGATACAAAAAGAGTAAGGCAAAGATATCTTCATGTGGATAATTTCAGAACAGATACAGTAGCTTGGGTAAACTGTTTATTATGATATTTATGCCCAACCAAACATGAAACGTCATAGGTATGAGATCATATGCATCAGAACCCACAATAGAACAAATATGCTTTTTTTTCCTTGGGTGCTGTTTAGTTATCATAAACAGTAAAAAGATTTGGATTTTATCTTTAATTAGTATAATAATACCATTATCTGCTTGAGTTATCTGTTTTTCTGAAAATGGTTGTAGTCATGACGCACAACATGCATCTACGCTTCAGTGAAAACAGGAAGATAGCAATTAATTTCCATTAATTGTTGGGCATACAGATGGATGAACACGTAACCACATACTATTACATCTCGACCCTTCTTTTATGCAAGATGGCTAGACATACACTTCCCTAGCCTAAGCAGAAAGGCAGCAATAGTTAAGACAAATTTTAGCTCGCAAATTTGTTGTTTAGCTTGTGAAGTTGCAATCAGCCGCGTTAACAGAGAAAGCCAGCAATAGTTAAGACAAATTTTAGCTCGCAAATTTGTTGTTTAGCTTGTGAAGTTGCAATCAGCCGCGTTAACAGAATCCATGTCACTATGTTCGGTGCATCAAATGAATGGCCACCTTAATCTTATGGTGATGATGATCTTTCTATGTTTGTGCAGCCGTCATCCATCCATTCGCCGAGATCGTGGCTTATGAACTGCTGTTCTCAATTCCTATGATCGTCTCCACCTTGACCGGAACTGCTTCCATCATGGTGTTAGAGATTTACGTTATCTACATCGACTTCATGAACAACATGGGCCACTGCAACTTCGAGTTGGTGCCCAGTTGGCTCTTCAAATGGTTCCCCCCTCTCAAGTATCTCATGTATACACCATCGTAAGTGTTTCATCTATTTCTTCGTACAAATCACCTTTAGTTTTACGGTACACAAAAATAAATATAAACCATCCGTTCTCTCGATCTAACGGTTCAGATCATTTTTTATTTTCTGCTATACTACTATGTTAGTATTTATACTACAATGATAGTATATATTTATGTGAGAGGCTCTCTGAATGAATGGTTAGATGTAAATTATATTGCCGCTCTAGTGTATTTTCCAATATGTATCGTAAAAGAGCTCATAAAATAAGGTTAAGCTAATCTAGGTTCCACTGTAAAATTAAGTCTTCTTTCATAGTTTTCTCCGTAGTTTTCCTCAAGTGTGAAATCTGAACTTTTGCGTCTTAATTAGGTTCCATTCTCTTCACCACACTCAGTTCCGGACGAACTACTGTCTTTTCATGCCGTTCTACGACTACATATACGACACCATGGACAATTCATCGGACACGCTCTACCAGAACTCACTTAAGGACAAGGAGGAAGAAATAGACGTGGTCCACCTTACTCATCTTACCAGTTTGCAATCCATCTTTCATATGAGGCCCGGGTTTGCCGAATACGCCTCAAAACCGTATTCCTCCAAGTGGTACATGTGGATCATGTGGCCTGTGTCATGGCTCTCCATGGTGCTGACACGGGGGTATGGTTCTTGCTTCACTGTGGAGAGAAATGTCATGAAGAAACTCAGGATGCAGTCATGGGCCATACCAAGATACAGTTTCCATGTGAGTTTTAAAAGAAAAGATACATGTATTATGTAAGAATCATGTTCACTTGACAAGAAATTGTGTGCATTCCAACCAAACACCAACATTTTCCTTTTCTGCAGTATGGATTGAGTTGGGAGAAGGAAGCAGTCAATAACCTGATTGAAAAGGCGATATCTGAAGCTGACAAAAAAGGAGCAAAAGTTGTTAGCCTTGTTCTGCTGAATCAGGTATGCAATTTATGTAGTAGTTCAAATTACAGGTTGAAATGGGCCTCTTTTCTACGCCCAAATGGTAGCTATGCCATATATACCGTAAGTTAAGTCACAAAGAAAACTTCCGGTAATATATGATTAACTTCTATAGAAGGAAGAGGTTTAGTCATACAGATGAAAGACAGAAAGTTTTTAAAAGGTGGCAAGGCGTTCCAATGGTGCTAAAAATTCTGAAATTTCATATTATTACAAAATGCGGACTTATATGACAGGCACATAGCCTCAACGAAAGCGGGGGACTTTATCTTCAGAAGTATCCGGAATTGAGGGTAAGACTTGTGGATGGCACCAGCTTAGCTGCTGCAGTGGTTATCAATAGTATCCCCCAAGGCACAGATCAAGTGGTTCTTGCAGGAAATATTTCAAAGGTGGCTCGTGCTGTTGCTGCAGCATTGTGCAAGAAAAATATCAAAGTAAGAACCAAATAGTCACATCTACTTCATTATAATCACATCCAGATCTCTGCACTAAAATCTAACAAGCAGCTCATCTTCTCCAGGTCATAATTGCAAACAAGCAGGATTATCATTTCCTTAAGCCAAACATGCCAGAAAATGGAGCTAACAACCTCTTATTTTCAAAAACCGGCACAGCAAAGGTAAGACGAAGGGGCCTTATAGTTGTTTCTTCCATTATCCTAACAAATGAAGAGGAGAGGAGACATCATGTAAGAGAACATCATGCCCAATCAGGAAATGGCATGACTGACTGTTTGCCATCAAATCTTGCAGGTGTGGTTGATTGGAGAAGGTCTAGATACTGCTGAACACTACAGGGCACAGAAAGGAACACGGTTCATCCCATACTCACAGTTCCCGCCAAAAATGGAACGCAGAGATTGCTTCCCCTACTCAACGACCCCTGCAATGGCTGTACCTAAAACACTGCAGAATGTGCATTCTTGCGAGGTATATAACACGCTGAACTACAGCACTGAAATAGCTTCACTTCATCGTCTAATTAGTTCTCCTTTTCAGAATTGGCTGCCAAGGAGGGTCATGAGCGCATGGCGCATAGCTGGAATCGTCCATGCATTGGAGGGATGGAACGAGCATGAATGCGGAGACGTCGTGCTAGACATGGGGAAGGTGTGGTCTGCTGCGATCCACCACGGCTTCCGCCCCATTGCTCAGGCCTGATGCTCTGGTCGCAAGTCGATATGCTCGCCGGGAGCAGTTCTATGGAAGAAGGAACAGGCACGTTGGCTAGCAGAGAGTAACATCTAACTAGTTTGATCTGCCGTTATTAGCTGTTTAATTACCGCACTGTTCATGTCCTACGATCAAAGACTGATGAGTGCTCCATGTTATGTATCAGTCTGTTCTTGCATCAATAATGCACACTTTCATAAGTCCAACGTAGAGCCGTGTGCTCTGATTTGGTTCGACTTGATCACATACTGCCTGACCAATGTATGCTCTGCTCGGTTGCAAGCAATAAGATAACCAAATAGATCTGCTCAGTAGCAGTGATCACATATTGCCTGACCAATGTATGCTTTGCTGGCAGAAATCTACAGTAACACTCATGGCAAGCTATTTGGTGACATAAAAATATGGCAGTAGCGTAGTACTGACTACAGAAATGAAGAAAATCCAAAATTTTTTCAAACAAGAAACTATCTTGTTTTTGTGGTACTGACAATTATACAGAGTATGCTGATGGTTTTCCTTTTTAGAATCTGAAACGATGAAATTTTGGTCAGTACTGCACATCAATGACTGTAACTGTGTAATGGGTAATCATTTATTCGGTGCTGGTTTGAGGAATCCTTCAGTCCAGGATCAGATGGCCTTTCATGGGATCATTCTAGGATGGGATGGTCTATTGAGATTATTTGGTTTGCGAAATGGAATGATCATGTTTTTGTTTCTAGAAATTTAGACACTTTCAGGTTTAATTTGTTCAATAGATAAATCATGAACACTAACAGATTAATCACAGAAAGGAAGCACCACGAATACATCATGAACATAACCATACGTCCCTCAGATATATCCGTGAACAGAGATGATGTGAATCTAAAATAGAGATAGGGAGAGTGCACATACTGATCTTCCTTAGGCACAAGGCCAGGAAGCGATAACGACCCCATTGATGCCATGAATGTAGTCATAGCAGATCGCCGCGAAGTGGAAGTAGGCGAAGCAGATTGCCGTGGATGTAGAGAAAGCAGACCGTGAGCAGTCACGCCGGGCGCTTCCCAAAAACCTTATCTGCCGTCTCCTGGTGTAGGATCTCAACGACGTCAGGTTCCGGAGACCTGCTCTCCCGATCATCGGTGTACACGGGAACAACGGGATGGAGTAGCCTATCGGTGGCAGCACAAAAGAAAGAGATACAAAACCCTTACTTATCGGGGTAACTCCCTCTCTCAATTCTTCTCATACATCTCTCTTAGGGGTGACCATGTGCTTATATAGGGGTTGAGAGGATGCCTCTCCCCCATAACAAGCAAGGTGGTACTAAACCAACCTCTAAATATGGGCCTTCGAGAGATAGGCCAAAATGGGCCTTTGAGATTTTCAGGAATTTGTCCTCAAATATATATGAGATAAAACCCATATATTCTAACAATCCCCAACCAAATCTCAAAGTCCCATAGAGAATTGCCTTTTTCCAAATACTGTTTGATATAACAGTGTTTCGATGGAGACCTGTTAGGGTTGAACATCCACCTAGAGCCCCAAGTTACACTCATTCACAACTTGGACAATAGACTACGCCTTGAATTGCAAGTTTTGTGCGTACAAGTTTCACTTGAAGTCGGACTAATACTTGGCTGCCAATAGGCTACCCCGCGGTTGGAGCATATACGTCATACTCCGTGGTCTCTTCATGAGCTTACTAGAGGTTACCCAGGTCTCATAGACTGCGACTTTCAACAGTCAAGCTCATATAGGTGTGTTCTTTCAAGATACTCTGTAGGATAACATCTTCACTAATTAAAGCCAATAAAACAACATTAAAGCAAATACCAACCTGCCATACAGATTTCGAGAGTATTGCATCTCACATGGAACGGGTCAGGTTATACTCTCAGTCAGTTAACCAATAGCTTGTTTTTCCCAGGACCTAATTCACGGGATCTCCGATCACATAGGCTGCGTTACCACTATGGTGTAACTCATGTGGGTCTCATACCCAGTTCCCTTGATGCATTGTCTATCACGCACCGTGATAAACCCTTTGTAAAAGGATCTGCCAGGTTTTAGCCGTTTGGATATAATCCAGTGCTATCACTCCGAAGTTTCTCAATTTTCTGACAGATTTTAGACGCCTTTTCACATGTCTTGAGGACTTCATGTTGTCCTTAGAACTGTTCACCTTGACAATCACCGTTTGATTATCACAGTTCATAAGGATAGCCGAAATCGGCTTTTCAACCACTGGAAGGTTCAACAAAAGTTCACGTAACCATTCTGCTTCAACAGTGGCTGTGTCCAAAGCAGCTAATTCTGCTTCCATTGTTGAGCGTGTCAAGATAGTCAGTTTGCAAGATCTCCACGAGACAGCTCCGCCACCAAGAGTGAACACATATCCACTTGTGGCCTTTATCTCATCAGCGTCAGATATCCAATTGGAATCACTATACCCTTCCAGCACTGTTGGATAACCCGTATAGTGCAAACCAAAATCTGTTGTACCTCTCAAGTAGCGCATTACTCTTTCGAGTGCTTGCCAATGATCATCTCCCGGATTAGAAGTAAACCGGCTCAACTTGCTGACAGCAAATGAGATGTCTGGCCTTATAGTGCTGGCTAGGTACATGAGTGACCCGACTATTTGAGAATAAGTTAGCTGATCTCTAACAATTTTCTTGTTCTTTCGAAGCACAATGCTAGGATCATAGGGTGTTGGAGAAGTTTTGCAATCAACAAAACCAAAGCAACTCAAAACCTTTTCCACATAATGGGACTGTGACAAAGTGATCCCATCCTCACCCTTGAGTAGCTTGATGTTCAAGATTACATCAGCCTCTCCCAGATCTTTCATATCAAAATTTTGAGACAAGAAAGACTTGACCTCAAGAATCACATCAAGACTTGTCTCAAAAATTAATATGTCATCCACATAGAGACACAAAATAACACCCTGGTCCCTACCATACCGATAATATACACATTTATCGGCCTTATTCACGACAAAGCCCGCAGAAGTTAAGGTTCTGTCAAATTTCTCATGCCATTGCTTAGAAGCTTGTTTCAGGCCATACAAAGATTTCAACAACTTGCACACCTTGGCTTCTTGACCTTCTACTACAAATCCATCAGGCTGATTCATATAGATCTCCTCATCCAACTCTCCATTGAGGAAAGTTGTCTTAACGTCCATTTGATGGACAATAAGACCATATGAGGCAGCCAAGGAAAGTAGTACACGAATTGTAGTCAATCTAGCCACAGGTGAATAGGTATCAAAGAAATCTTCGCCTTCCTTTTGGGTATAACCCTTGGCCACAAGTTGAGCCTTATACTTTTCAATAGTACCATTAGGCCTAAGCTTCTTCTTAAATATCCACTTACACCCCACAGCTTTGCAACCATAAGGTAGCTCTGTGAGTTCCCAAGTCTGGTTAGCAAGAATGGATTCCATCTCGCTACGAACCACCTCCTTCCAGTAGTCTGCATCCGGGGATGCAAAGGCTTCTGAAATAGACGTGAGAGTATCATCCACGAGGTATACAGTGAAGTCATCACCAAAGGATTTTGCAATCCTCTGTCTCTTGCTCCTTCTAGGAGCCTCACTGTCATCCTCCTCAGGTTTTTCCTTAGGTGTTAACTCAGGATATTCAATTTGAGTTGTTGGTTCGGGAATTATCTCAAGAGTTTTACTAGAACTGTCATGCTCATTTTTCATAGGAAAGATGTTCTCAAAGAAAGTAGCATCATTAGACTCCATGATCGTCCCAACAGATATGTCGGGCACCTCTGATCTTATCACCAAAAATCTACTGCCAACGCTACGAGGTGCATATCCGAGATGGACATAATCTACTGTCTTTGGCCCAAGTTTGCGCTTCTTTGTGATTGGCACATTGGCTTTTGTCAAACAACCCCATGTGCGCAAATAAGAAAGTGATGGTTTTCTCCCCTTCCATATTTCATATGTGGTTTTCTCCTTATTCTTTACAGGAACCTTATTCAGGACATGACATGCAGTCAACACGGCCTCCTCCCACCATGCCTTAGATAAACCCGCAATGTCTAACATGGCATTCACCAAATCAGTTAGAGTGCGGTTCTTTCTTTCAGCGACCCCATTTGATTAGGACGAATAGGGAGGCGTCCTCTCATGAATAATTCCATGTTCCTCGCAGAATAAGTCAAACTCACTAGAGAAATACTCTCCACCATGTTCTGACCTAAGTCTCTTGATTTTCCGATCTAACTGGTTTTCAACCTCAGCTTTATAGATCTTAAAGAAGTCTAAAGCCTCGTCTTTAGTTTTCAACAAGTAAACATGACAATATCTAGATACATCATCGATCAGAGTCATGAATTATCTCTTTCCACCCTTTGTCAACACACCATTCATCTCACAAATATCAGAATGTATGAGCTCAACAGGTGCCAAGTTTCTCTCCTCGGCAGCCTTGTGAGGCTTACGAGGTTACTTTGCTTGCACACAAGTCTGGCACTTAGAACCTTTGACAATGGGAAATTTTAGAATTAAATTCATACTCGCGAACCGAGACATAGAACCAAAATTAATATGACATAAACGTGAGTGCCAAACATCGGCCTCACTCTCAACAACATTGTCACAAATATGGTTCACAACTTTATGACAGTTATCAGAAAGAGAAAAACGAAACAAGCCTCCACACTCATAGCTTTTGCAAATAAACAAACCATGTTTAGACAAGACTACCTTATTTGACTCAAACACTACTTTAAACCCATCTCTGCAAAGAAGGGCCCCGCTAACCAGGTTTTTATTGATTGAAGGGACATGCTGCACATTCTTCAGTTGCACGATCTTCCCCGAAGTAAACTTCAGATTTATCATACCAACACCAAGAACAGAAGCATTGGACCCGTTCCCCATCAAAACGGTTGAACCTCGGGCTGCCTGATAAGAAGTGAACAGTGACAAGTCAGCACATATATGCACATTAGCTCCAGTATCAATCCACCAATCGGTAGACTAACTCACTGAAAGAACAGTAGGTAATACATACCCACCAGTTCCCTCTTCAGTATTACCAATGGTCACATTGACAGACTTTGAAGTCTATCCAGGATTACCCTTTTTGTCTTTACGGTTTATACACTTTTTAGCCCAGTGCCCAATCTCACCGCAAATCCAGCAAGGCATCTCATCCTGGTTCACCTTCTTCTTCTTAAAAGCAGTGTTTTACTTGACTTTGTTCTTCCCTTTGTTCTTGCTGGGCTGTTGCACAACATTGGCGCTGGATTGTTCCTCGCCTCCTTCCCCATGTGCATCCTTAGCCCGAGCTTTCTCCTCAACATCTAGAGACGCGATCAACCCCTCAACGGAGATCTCTTGTCTCTTATGTTTCAGAGATGTGGCAAAGTTCCTCCATGAATGGGGCAACTTGGCAATGATGCCCCCAACCACAAACTTGTCGGGTAATTTGCACCGAAGGAGTTCGAGTTCTCTCACAATGACCAGTATTTCATGAGCCTGCTCGACAACAGATCAGTTATCAACCATCTTGAAGTCGTGGTACTGCTCCATGACATACAGTTCACTACTAGCATCAGATGCCTCGAATTTATTATTCAGTGCATCCCATTGCTCCTTCGCATCTGCTAGAAATTTAGGCACTTTCAGGTTTAATTTGTTCAACCTATAAATCATGAACACTAACCGATTAATCACATAAAGGAAGCACCACGGATACATCATGAACATAACCATACGTCCCTCAGATATACTCGTAAACAGAGATGATGTGAATCTAAACTAGAGGTAGGGAGAGTGCACGTACTGATCTTCCTCAGGCATAAGGCCAGGAAGCGACGACGACCCCATTGATGCCGTGACTGTAGTCGTAGCAGATCGCCGCGAAGTGGAAGTAGGCGAAGCAGATTGCCATGGATGTAGAGAAAGCAGGCCGTGAGCAGTTGCGCCGGGCGCTTCCCAAAAACCTTACTCGCCGTCTCCCGGTGCAGGATCTCAACGACGTCGGGTTCCAGAGACCTGCTCTCGTGATCACCGGTGCATGCCGGAACAACGAGATGGAGTAGCCTATCGGTGGCAGCATAGAAGAAAGAGAGACAAAACCTTACTTATCGGGGTAACTCCCTCTCTCAATTCTTCTTATACATCTCTCTTAGGGGTGACCATGTGCTTATATAAGGGTTGAGAGGAGGCCTCTCCCCCACAATAAGCAACGTGGTACTAAACCAACCTCCAAAGATGGGCCTTCGAGAGATGGGCCAAAATGGGCCTTTGAGATTTTCAGGAATTTGTCCTCAAATATATATAGGCTAAAACCCGTATATTCTAACATTTGTTTGGTTTGAGAAATAGAATAATCATTTGTTGGGGGAAAGTACGTGGCCCATGGGATGCGGCCCACTAACTTACCCTCGGCCCCGCGGGAAATACACGCAGGCTTGGTAAGCTCGTGCCCGAGCTTGGTAAGCCCACGCCCGAGCTTCCCCGCCACGTAAGCTCGGGCCACTCACTCCTCCCGGGCCTCCAAAGTTTAGGGTTCGGGACCCAAGGCAGATTGCGCCGCGCCGCGGACAGGATACGCTTTGGTCCCAAGGTCATCAAGAATTAAATGTGCGCACTGTACCGAGGAAAGCCTAGTGGAGGCTACTGGCGGGTTGGTGGCAGGTCTCGTCAACCGTCCGCATGGGCACGGGCACATGTTGACCGGTAGTGGTTCGGCGTATCAATCGGGAAACACGCTCGATTATCCGATGGGTTTTCGTGCGCCCCGGCATGGCAAGGCAACGACTAATTCAATGGACCAACGTAACCTACGGTGGCCAAGAATCGCCTATAAAAGAGGCACATAGGCCACAACAAAGGAGGAGGATCGGATCGCCATCAACCCCACGCAACACACCTGGAGGATAGCCATTGTAGAACAGGAGCACCTGCACTCACGTAGGAGCTCTAGTTCCCGGCGGTAGTTCTCCGCATACAGGTAACGGTAGGAACACACATAGTGCCTCGAGCACTTATTGTACTTGAGGCCCGGGCTTCCCAAAGCCCGGACTTCACCCCCTTGTACTCGTTTAAGCTTAGCATTAAACAAAGACTGGACGTAGGGCTGTTATCCGACAGTGGAGGCCCGAACTAGGATAAAAACACTCGTGTCATCGTCGTCACCCCCTAGGTCCCGACACGTCTGACCACGTCGGAAAACCTGACCGTCCTTTCCCTCGGCGGCGTCCGGCTGGCGGCCGAGCCTCGGTTCAAGGGACAGGGCCACCTTCGGGCCTCGCACCCACCTTCCTTGCTCATCGGCCCGCGGAGGTTCGCCTCCCGGTCGCCGACAGCTGGCGCCCACCGTGGGGCCCGATTGCGGTCTTCTCCCCTCGATCGAGTCGAGGATGGCCTTGTTGTCATACGACGACATGGATACCGTAGATCTCAAGTTCGACGACTGCGACGATCTCGACGACGTCGATGAGTCGTACTAGAACTGGCAGGCTGGTTTCCTCGCCGAAGCCCAGCCTGACGAGATGGAGGTGGAGGGATCACCCACCTCGGGAGTAGCTGTTCGCTCCCGGCTTTGCCCGCCAAGCCGCACGCCGGCCAGCTCACGTCGTGAAACCCTCATGGAGGGACTGGAGGCACCGCCACCAGTGCGGCAACCGGACGGACGTTGCACGTCTGCGGTCGCGTCGAGGGGAGGACGATCTGCAGCAAGAATGGCGCCCGACCCATCGTAAGGAGTGGATAGGCGCGTGCCCATGGTGGTTGAAGGTGCCGACGGCACCGCCTCTATGGGCGACACCGACATGTCTTCCTCGCGGGAACCTGCCTCACGCCACATCTTTGCGGCGTCAGGCGGAGTGACCCCACACCAGGCACGCGCTGACCTAAGTGGAGAGCACCAGCGGCATGAAGCCGCTCGCAGCCTCTTCGCCGGGTCAGTCGGGCGAACTTTGGCAGATATCCGTCGTAGGCCCACCGGCCCGACGCCCGCCACGCATACAAGACGCCGCGACTCGCTTACCACTACCATCACTAACCCGGTTACGCATAGCGAGAGCGGGTTAAAGCGATGCCAGTCATGCGTGACCTGGAGAAGGATCCGCGAGGGTTCACCGTGGCCGACCTAGGCACCGCGGTTGCTGACGGCCTGGAGGAACTTGCCGGGGATCTTGGTGAGTACCTCCAGTCGATCGCGACGCTATTGGCTCGAGGCGACGGCGAGCGTTGATCGCGTCGACAGGCATCCACGTCCACAGCGGACGGCGCTCCCCAGCGCACCCCAGCGGAGTTTTTTCCGTCTCGGGCGCTTCGGCGGAGGCCTCCCATTGAAACAACGGGCCGCCCAGATGTCCGCCTTCTCCGGGCTTTGCGCGAGGCCCCTTGGCCTCGTAAGTTCAAGTCCGGGAACATCGAGAAGTTCGACGGGAGCAAGAATCCCGACGAATATCTCGCTGTCTATACTACCACCATTTTGGCCGCGAGCGGTAATGAGGCCGTTATGGTCAACTACTTCCCTACCGTTTTGGAGGGAATGGCCCGAACCTGGCTCTTCAACCAGCGCCGAGGTTCGATACGCAGCTGGGAACAGCTGCAGGAGGCGCTCCGGACGAACTTCCAGGGCTGCTACGCACGCCCTGGAAAGCCCCAGGACCTCAAGCTTGTGATCCAGAGGGCGGGAGAGGGACTGCAGGACTACGTCCGCAGGTTCGTCCAGGTGCGCAACACCATCCCGTCGATCTCCGACGAGGCCATCGTTGAGGCCTTCATGGAGGGGGTACGGAACACCTGTTTCACCGAGGACCTTGAGCTCCATCCAGTCCACACACCAGCCGATTTATTTCGTGCTGCGGAAGGATATATCAACACCTCCGAGGCGGTGGAGCGCAAGAGAGGGAGGACGGAGGAGAAGGCGGCAGCCCGGACTGGCACAGACGCCAAGAAGGGCGACGTCGAGAAGAAGAAGAAGAAGGAGCTTGCCATCCAGAACTACGTCGCGGTGGTGGAGCCAGAGAAGCCCGCTCTTCTTGAGCGGCCGCCTCCACGGCCAACCCGCCCGGCAGGTGGCGGGAACGGCCGGGGCGCAGGCCAGGGGAAGGGGCGAGCTCCCCAACACCGACCTAGACCGGCCCAGGGGGCTAACCCTCCGAACGATCGCTACTTCCTTCTCCATAGGCAGTACGGCCACGACCTGCGTAACTGTAGGACGTGGGCGGCGCGGTTGGAGGACTTCTACGCTGGACGCGGGCCCATGCCCGAGCTTCCCAACCACGGAGTGCCGAACGACCGGGCGCCCCAAGACGGCCACGGCGACGCCTTCCAGGAGGCTCACGCGCACGTTGCCGTCATCTTCGGCAGCGCCTTTGCCTATAGCTCGCGACGCGAGCTTAAGGCCCCTGCCCGGGAGGTTTACCACCTCAAGAAGGGTAAGCCCGGAGACGCACCCCTGCGGTGGTATCATCTGTCGATCACTTTCTTCGGGGATGATTGTCCCCCGGAATGACTAGGCCCCAGCGCTTGCCGCTGGTGCTCTGTCCGACCATCAGTAACACACGAGTCGATTGTGTGTTGGTGGATGGCGGGAGCTCCTTGGACATAGTCACTGCTCAAGTTCTTGAGCAGATGCAAGTCCCACGGTCCAAGATCAAGGACATAGCCATTCTCTTTCATGGCATTGTCCCAGGGTCGTCCCTACAACCAATCGGGCAGATCGTGTTGCCCGTGACGTTCGGGACCCCCCAGAACTTACGGACGGAGTACGTTACCTTCGAGGTGGTGGACTTCGAGCTTCCGTACAACGCCATTCTCGGACGTCCCGTGTTGTCCAAGTTCATGGCGACAACCCACCATGGGTACCACTGCCTGATGATGCCGGCCCCTCATGGGGTCATCACGATCAAGGGCAGCCACAAGGCCGCTATGGCTTGTGACGAGACCGCCCTGGCTATGGCCAGACAGCTCCCAGAACGCGGCCCAGCCAAGGCCGAACAGCCATTAGTTTGCCCCAAGGTGGCCCTGCAGCCGTAGGAGCCCACCAAGGCAATCCCCCTCTCCGAGGACGACCCAGATAAGGTCATCCACGTAGGAGTCAACCTCAAGTCCAAATAGGAACTCAAGCTCGTCACCTTCCTTCGAAGACTGCCTTCGTGACACCTTTTGCTACCTTCTGCTACACGACCATGTCATTCGGTCTAAAGAACGCGGGAGCCACGTTCCAGCGATTGATACAGAAGACGGTCCCTGATTAGATAGGGCGCAACGTAGAGGTTTACGTAGACGATGTTGTTGTAAAAAGTAAAGTCCCACGGGACCATGTGACCGACCTTCAGGAAGCATTTGCTAATCTTAGGAAGCATCAAGTCAAACTGAATCCTGAAATGTGTGTCTTTTGTGTCCGGTTTAGGATGTTGCTTGGCTACGTGATAGGAAAGGCGAGTATCAGGGCAAACCCCGAGAAAATCGAGGCCATTGAGAATATGAGGTCGCCAACCTGCACCAAGGAGGTGCAAGCCCTCACCGGGCGGATGGCGGCTCTCAGCAGATTCATATCTCGTCTCAGCGAGCGCGGTGCACCTTTCTGTAAAATCCTGCGCAAGCATGATGATTTCGAATGGACAGAAGAAGCCGAGGCCGCTTTCAGCGAGCTGAAGCGCTAACCTGTCCACGTCTCCCGTACTAGCCACGCCAAAGCTCAGGGAAGCTTTACTCCTCTACTTGGCGGTCGCCCCACAGGCTGTGAGTGCTCTACTAGCAGTTGAACGTGAGGGCAAACAACAACCTATCTACTACGTAAGCGAGTTATTGCATGGACCTAAGGAGAGGTACCCTGAGGTTTAGAAGCTCTTGTACACCTTGCTTATGCCCTCGCGAAAGTTGCGTCACTATTTCCAAGCCCATCCAATCACGGTCCCAACGAGTTTGCTGCTATAGGATATCATTCAAAACCCCGACGCAAACGGACGGGTCGCAAAGTCGGCGGTCGAGCTTGGTGAATTCGACATCAAGTTCGTACCACGAATGGCGATCAAGTCCCAAGTCGTAGCCGATTTCTTGGCTGAGTGGACCGGGCCAGCCGACCCTTCGGAAGGCTCGCCCGAGCTCGCAAGACAGGAAGCGCACTGGACCATGTTCTTTGATGGGTCGCGCCAATTCGAGCGATCAGGTTGCGGGTTTGTTCTCATCTCCCCCCCAAGGAGAACAAATTCAGCATATAGTACAACTTCATTTTCCCGCAACGAACAATGCTGCGGAGTACGAAGGCCTCCTCGCCGACCTACGAGCATGCACTGCGCTCGGCATAAAACGGCTAACAGCGAAAGGGGATTCGCAGTTGGTCATCTGCCAAGTAAACAAGGAGTTTTAGTGTTTCGACGACTCAATGGCGCGATACTTGGCAGAAGTGAGAAAGCTGGAGAAACACTTCACGAACTTCGAAGTGTGTTACGTTCCCAGACTGGCTAATAGCCTGGCCGATAAGCTCGCGAAGCTTGGCTCCTCACAAGAAACCGCCTCGGCGGGGGTGCTCGTGCAGCACCTACTCTAGCCCTTTATTCCCTCCGGAGAAGAGGCCCCCGAGAAGACGGTTGCCTCGACCCAAACGACCGGTACTGTTTCGTTCCTAGAGCAGCGCGACACCTGGATGACGCCATTCGTCCAGTTCTTGACGCATGGGACACTGCCACAGGACACAGCCGAGAAATCCCGGCTCCAAAGACAAACCCGGCTTTACCGAATACTTGGGGGCTTGTTGTACCGAAGGGGTTCTAACGGCGTACTTTGTAAGTGCGTGACCCAGGAGGAAGGCAAATTTCTCCTCCAAGACATCCACGACGGGATCTACGGGGCCCACGCCTCCTTTAGAACCTTAGTGGGAAAAGTCTTTCGCATGGGGTACTACTGGTCCACTGCGTTGACCGACGCAAGGGAGCTGATAAAGCGTTGCCCAGCTTGCCAATACCACGCTCGAGTGTCCCACCAGCTAGCATACGAGCTGCAGACTATCCCGCTGACCTGGCCATTCTCGACATGGGGAATGGATATCCTTGGTCCGTTCCCCAGAGGCCTAAAGGGGTGCACACACCTGTTCGTCGCCATCGACACTTTCACTAAGTGGATCGAGGCCGAACCGGTGTCGAGCATTTCAGCCCAAACGGCCAAGCGGTTCCTAAGGAACAGCATCGTGACCAGGTTCGGCGTTCCGAGCAAGCTGATCGCCAATAACGGGACACAGTTCACAAGCGAGCTATTCCAGGACTACTGCGAAAAGCTCGGCATGAAGGTCGCCCTAGCCTCGGTGGCTCACCCACAGAGCAACGGTGTGGCTGAACATGCAAATGGGCAAATTATGCAAGGCATAAAGCGCCGGGTATACGACGCTCTCGTCGAACAGCGCCACAACTGGGTAGAAGAACTACCTTCGGTGCTTTGGGCAGCCTGGACAACTCCAATCGGGCTACTAGTGAAACCCCATTCAGGCTTGTATACGGTTCGGAAGCGGTCTTACCCGCCAAGCTAAGACTTGGTTCAGCTCACGTTGATTTTGCAGGTCAAATCGACAACGACGAGGAGCGACTGTTGGATCTCGACCTATCCGAGTCCTGCCGCGAGAAAGCACTGCTGCGAGCGGCAGCATACCAGCAATCCCTACGACGACATGCGGCGAAAAAGTGAAGGATCGAGATGTCGCCTAGAGGGGGGGTGAATAGGCGTTTACAAATTTAAACTAATAAAGCACAGCGGATGGCAGAAATATCGGATGTTCAGATTTTATATCAGACAGTCTGATGAGGATCGGACTATCCGATGCTATATCGGACTATCCGATTTTTCTGCAGCTAGAAACCCTAAAATCAACTGGATTCCAAAATAGAGAAAGAGCACAAGAACCAAAAGGGTGAAGAAGACGCAGACGATGTTGTTCCCGAAGTTCGGATCTTTGAGGAGATCCTACGTCTCCGTTGAGGCGGCTCGACCACACCCAAGCCGGGGTCCCACTAGACCCAAATCCTCCGGGTTGCACCTATGCACTCCGGTTTCACTCCTTGGTTCCTTTCCTTGCGGAGGCGGACACGGGCCTTCACAAACCTTCCTTGACCACCACACGCTCGGGTGGCTCAAGGACGACTCCTAGCCGTCTAGGAGCCCTCAAACTCCAAGAGTAACAAATTCGGCGGAAGATTGACTTGAAGATGAAGTGAGTGCTCAAGGGATGAACTTGGCTTGAAGATTAACACTCAAATCTTGCTTTTCAACTCTCACAAGGATGAAATCGCTTAGATCTATGGAGAGGAGAAGCAAAGAGGCTCAAGGGTTTTTTTTGTTTGAAAGCTCAGCTCAGCAAAGTGAAGTAGCCACCCCAGAGCGGGGAAGGGGGCGCAATATATACCCCACACTCAGATCTAGCCGTTGTGCACTGACAGGTATCGGACTATCCGATATAACATCGGACTATCCGATATGCAAAAATCGAGGCACAAGCGAAGCTAGAAAAATTGACTGAGAGGGTCCGATCGGAATATGGATCGGACATTCCGATTCATATCGGATAGTCCGATTCAACATCGGACATTCCGATATAAATTAGAATTCAGCTTCAAAGGACAGAGGGGGTTCGATCGGAACTTGGATCGGATATTCCGATATATATCGGATAGTCCGATTCAACATCGGACATTCCGATATAAATTGGAATTCGACATCAAGGGACGAGAGGTCCGATCGAACTGTATCGGATACTCGATCTATCGGACGATCCGATCCAACATCGGACATTCCGATACAAAAGAAAGCGTAAAGTCAGATATGGCGTTTTGGAAGAAGATAAAGTCAAGGATCATCCATATGAGCACCTAGATCATCTAGAAATTTATTTTCCGTCTCATCCTCTTAATAGAACGGCTTTATCCTTAGACTCAAATTGTAAAACAAATAAGATAAACCTAGGGACTAAGCCTTTTTTTTTCTTTTTGCTTTAGAGGTGTCCACGAAGATCTCCATTCAATTTTCATGGGACTAAGACCTGCTCAATAGCTTAATTTACCATGTTAGTCCCTTAATTGTTTATCATCAATCACCAAAACCACTAGGGGCCTAGATGCACTCTCAATCTCCCCCTTTTTGGTGACTTGATGACAACACAATTAAGACTCACGAATGAAAAAAATTGCTTGAATGATCAAGCATATAGTGGAAGCTCCCCCTAAATATGTGCATTATTGTAAAGGTGGAGTGAAGTTCAAAATGCACAATTTTGAGGAGAAATTTGGGAGAGCTTCCCTTATATTCTTGCATTCGAGGAAGCAAGCGATAGATAAACATGAATAATTTGCAAGAATTTAAACATGACATGGCATGGGGCACACAAATATTAGCATCTAAACCACAGCATGAATAATGCAAGCTGGATAAGCTAAAGGGCACACCACAGTCACATGCCATCACAATTGTTCATCCATCACTCACATCATAGAGACATAAATTAAGATAACAAAAGCAACTAACAATAATTTTAGTTTAAACCCCAACCACCAACAGTAGCAAAAGATAGCACACACACAGGGCTCACAGGGCTCAACCATTACAAGGATCACAACAAAGATTACTAAGATGTTAGATAAGCTCTTCTCCCCCTTTGGCATCAAGACACCAAAAAGGAGAAAAAGAAACTTAAAGAGGGAAGCTCAAACTTCATCCTCGTCCTCATTGTAGTCCTCGTCGTCATCTTCATCTTCGGCAGCCTCCTCATCACGATCAGGTGAAGCAAACACAGTCTCCAACTCTTCAATCTCAGCTTCATCCTCGCTACCTCTCGCCTCGAGGCTGTCGGGAGAGCAAGGAGGTCCAAATGCCTCTGAATTTGCTTGAGACGCCTTGCATTCTCCTTGATTCAGCGGTGTCCTTCGACGAGCCTCGCCTTTCCTTCTTACCTAGGCAAAAGACACCAAGCATAGCCTTGAGGGGACCAAAGGAGGAAGATGATGGAGCTGCTGCAGAAGTGGAAGGACTTGCCCTGTTGGAGCGAGTGGTGACACGAGATGGGACCTTGAAGGCCCTGACTTGATAACCCAAATGATCAACGTCCTTGACAAAACTGCAGCTCGGTCACTTCTTCAATCACCTTCATTATGTAAGGAGCGTGGGTGCAGCTCCTCCTTGGATCTGTCGCACTTAGGCGAATCTCACTCCATATGAAATCAACCACATCAAAGGGGCGTGACCCAGAGGCAACCCTAAAAAGTAAATTCCTGGAATAACCTAGGATGCTAGTGGCATCACCCTCCTTAGGAGTGAGAGTCTTCCTTATTAATCTGAACAAGATGGAGTAAATTGGGAGCAAACCTTTAACTTTACCTAGCTCCACATCGGTGACTCAACATACAAGCTCGCCATCTGTTGATGTTAGGGGGTCTCGAAGATGGAGCTTGTCCTTGTTTTTGAATGAGGCAGAAAAGCCAAGAATGCTAGCAAAGCGATCCTTGGTGACACTATAGTATGTACCTTCGGTCATCCATTTGAGAGTTTCAACCTCATTCTTGCCAAAGTACTTGTTGCATAAAAGCGAGCAATTACTTCTACATTCCAATTGTACACGAGGCTCATGATCTCTTTCAGATCATACTTCACAAGCATCGACAACCTCATCAAAGCTTTTGTCCTTTTGACGCTCCATGTAACTCCAAATCAATCCATTTCATATTAGCAACAGGAGTTTTCTTTGCTCGAATCACGGTGTCATAGAAATCTTGTTGGAAGAAGTTCCAAAATCTTGGATCTGTGTGAGCTTACTTGAGGTGGTCCTCTGGATCAAACTTTCTTTCTTCTCTAATCTTGGCACCTTTGTTCTTGAGATTGATCTTCTTTGGGGGGTTGACATTTCTTGGAAAGCGTCGCACAGACGACCTTAGCACGAGAGGCCCAATAGAATCCCTGAACTGAGGAACCTGCTCGGACTCACTATCTCGCCTCGCCGACCCCGCCGCCTCGACTCTGCTGCCTGACCTCGACTCTGCTGCCCTGATCGTTGTCTTTGAGATCACGGGATCAAGAGGAAGAGGTGCCACGATGTACACCTTCCTAACAACCTTCCGGAACTTCGCCGAGGGTTGATTGATTGCCAGAGCCACGAGCTCTCCTGGGGTTGCTTGTCACGGAGGCATCCATCTTGACAAGAGGACAAAGATTGAAACAAGGATGGATTAGATATGGCTCTAAGAGATTCAAATTCTAGATGAATCAAGGTTTTAGTTTGGTGAAATTATCGGATAGTCCGATTTTAGATCGGACATTCCGATAGTTCCAAAGCAACGGCTAAAACCTAGAAACATCTAAACTCGAATAAAGCGAAGAAACCTAGAGCCATTGCAAAGGTTCTATCTTAATGGTGGTTTACAACTAGGTTACGTGAAGTTTCTAAGAGAAACAAATAGAAAGAAAGATCAAAGAGAAGGAACCTAATCCACACCTTTGGAAACCGACGACGAGGGGGCTGCGCCGATCTGAGGAAGAAGGTGCAGATGGAGGCGGTCCTGCTCCGGATCACGGCCGGAGTATCCGATCCAAAACTCCGGTCACGTAGAGATTCTTTGTGAAGCAACGGCGCCGGTGGAGAGAGAGAGAGAGAGTGAGAGGGCAGTGAAAAGGTAGGTGCGGTGAAAGTGAAAGGGAAGGGGTAAATGACCCGTTCCTTGGGATAAAACCAGCGACCGCAAGACTTATCGGATAGTCCGATTTTGGATCGGACATTCGATCTGAATCGGATAGTCCGATATATATCGGACGATCCGATTCGACCTCTCTCGAATTTCAGGAAAGGATCAGCGATTGAAGCTTAGCACCGGTAGAAGATGAATAGAAATCCTATAGATGTCATTTCACTCGTGATCGGCAAACACACAACCAATCAAACAACGATCACACATGAATTGACATGATCCAAAGGATCGACAAAAAATCCAAGATAAATGCAGCTTGGAGAGAGGATAATAAGGATATATGTATAGCAAGAATTCCAACTCAACCAAATTGCATGCAACATTTCAAGCCACGTTTCGAGCATCAAGGATATTTAGCTCATTCCTAAGTTCACAAAATCTCTTTTCATCAAGTGGCTTGGTGAATATATCGGCCAATTGTAGCTCGGTTCTCACATGCCTAATATCAATATCGCCTTTCGTGGAGTGATCTCTCAAGGAATGGTGGCGAATATCAATATGCTTGGTTCGGGAGTGTTGAACGGGGTTGTTGGCTATTTTGATGGAACTCTCATTGTCGCACAAAAGTGGAATATGGCTTAGGTCAAAACCAAAATCTCTCAAAGTTTGTCGATCCACAACAATTGGGCACAACAACTTCCCGCCAAGAATGTATTAAACCGGTAGAAAGGGCTACTGAATTTTGCTTCTTGGAAGACCAAGAAACTAGGGACCTACCCAAGAATTGGCATGTCCCCGAGGTGCTCTTCCTATCTACCTTACAACCGCATAATCCGCATCCGAATAGCCGATTAGGTCAAAGTTTGACCCTTTAGGATACCAAAGCCCTAAGTTAGGGGTATGAACCAAATATCGCATGATCCTCTTAACGGCCACTAAGTGACACTCTTTAGGAGAGACTTGAAACCTTGCACATATGCACACACTAAGCATTATATCAGGCCTAGATGCACAAAGATAGAGGAGAGAACCAATCATAGAGCGAAATACCTTTTGGTCGACACTCTTACCATTTTCGTCTAAGTCTAAATGACCATTAGCTTGCATTGGTGTTTTGATGGGCTTGGCATTCTCCAATCCAAATTTCTTGAGCATGTCCTTGAGGTACTTCGTTTGGCATAAGAAAGTTCCTTCCTTGAGTTGTTTGACTTGTAAACCGAGGAAGAACTTCAATTCTCCCATCATGGACATCTCAAAACGTTTAGTCATAATTCTACTAAATTCATCACAAAAATCTTTGTTAGTAGAACCAAATATTATGTCATCGACATATATTTGGCAAACAAACAAATCTCCATTAATATTCTTAGTGAAGAGAGTGGAGTCGGCCTTGCCAATTTCAAAACCTTTCTTTATCAAGAAGTCTCGAAAGCACTCATACCACGCTCGAGGGGCTTGCTTCAAACCATATAGTGCCTTATGTAAGAGGTAGACGTAGTCGGGATGTTCGGGGTCTTCAAAGCCCAGCGGTTGCTCCACATAGACCATCTCCGAGAGAGGACCATTCAAGAAGGCACTCTTCACGTCCATTTGGTAGAGCTTGAAATCATGGTGAGTAGCAAATGCAAGCAATATACGAATAGATTCCAATCTAGCTACGGGTGCATACGTCTCACCAAAATCCAAACCTTCCACTTGAGTGAAGCCTTGGGCAACCAACCGCGCCTTGTTTCGCGTCACGATCCCGTTCTCGTCTTGCTTGTTCCTAAAGACCCACTTGGTTCCAATGACATTTTGTTTGGGCCTTTTCACCAAACTCCATACTTCATTCCTTGTGAAGTTATTGAGCTCCTCTTGCATAGCCATCACCCAATCCGGGTCCTCAAGAGCTTCTTCGACCTTTAAAGGCTCAAGACAAGAGACAAAGGAGTAAAATTCACAAAAATTTGCAATCGAGATCGAGTAGATACCCCTTGCTTATGTCTCCAAGAATGTTATCCACGGGATGATCACGTTGAATGCTCGATGAACCCTAGGATGAGGAGTTGGGGCGTCGGATCATCACAAGCTTGATCATCTTCGTCAAGTACCTTGTCTTCAACTTGCTCTTGAGTTGGCGTAGATGGTTCCACTTGCATTGAAGAACTTGGGTTACTTTGATCTTCAACACCTTCTTGAGGCTTGATCTCCCCAATGGCCATCTTCTTGATTGCCTCACATGGAGTTTCTTCTTTATCTAGCACATGTGAATCAATTTGCTCCACTTGAGAGCCATTAGTCTCATCAAATGTTCGTCCTCGCAATTTCAACAATACTGGAGGCTTTGTTGAAAACGCGATAAGCGTAAGCATTTGACCCATAGCCAAGTAAAATCCTCATCTATTTTAGGAGCAAATTTAGAAGACTTAGCCTTTTTGTTGAGGATGTAGCATTTGCTTCGAAGACACGAAAGTAAGAAACATTAGGCTTCTTGCGGTGAGGAGTTCATCGCCGTCTTCTTTAGGAGCTTGTGGAGGTAGAGTCGGTTGGTGGAGTGGCAGCGGTATTGACGGCCTCCGCCCAAAAGATGTCGGAGACCTTGTACTCATCTAACATTGTCCTTGCCATCTCGATGAGGGTCCGGTTCTTCCTCTCGACCACCCCATTTTGTTGAGGGGAGTAGGGGGCCGAGAATTCGTGTTTGATGCCCTCCTCATCGAGATATTCCTCCACGCCGGTATTCTTGAACTCGGTTCCGTTGTCGCTCCTTATCTTCTTGATTCGCAAGTCGAACTCATTTTGAGCTCGTCTCATGAATTTCTTCAAAATTCCTTGTGCTTCACCTTTGTCATGCAAAAAGAACACCCAAGTGAAGCGGGAAAAATCATCAACTATAACTAATCCATATTTATTACCTCCGATGCTTAGATAAGCAATCGGGCCAAATAAATCCATATGAAGCATCTCCAGCGGTCTTGAGGTCGTCATCACGTTCTTCACTGGATGGGATGCTCTAACCTGTTTGCCTGCTTGACATGCGCTACAAATTCTATCTTTTTCAAATGACACATTTGTTAGTCCCAAAATGTGTTCGCCCTTTAGAAGCTTTTGAAGATTTCTCATACCGACATGGGCTAGTCGGCGATGCCAAAGCCATCCCATGCTAGTATTAGCCATCAAGCATGTTTCAAGTTGAGCTCTTTCTGTGGAAAAATCCACAAGATAGAGTTTATCCTTGAGCACACCCTTGAAGACTAAAGAGTTATCTTTGCTTCTAATGACCGAGACACCATCATTGGAGAATATGCAATTGAAGCCCATATCACATAATTGTGATATCGATAACAAATTATACTCCAACGATTTTACTGAGTAATACATTTGAAAGAGATAGATCTTTTGAGATAGCAACCTTCGAGACCCATTACCTTTCCTTTGCCATTGTCCCCAAAGACAATATTTTCATAGGGTGAGCCATTTGAGTCAAAAGTTGTGAACATGGATCTTTCTCCGGTCATATGATTTGTGCACCCGCTATCAGTACCCATGTATTTCCACCGGAGTGATAATCCTACAAAATAGATTAGACTTTGGTTTGAGGTAGCCAAACTTGTTTGGGTCCTCTCAAGTTAGTCCTGGCGCCTTTGGCACCCAAATAGAACTAGGCATGCGAACATTCTTAGATTTAATGCCAACAAAGTGAGCAACAATTCTACCAACATTAGTTTTTCTAAGAACATATGAGGCATTGAAGGTAGAATGAGATGCATGAATAAGTGAACCATTAGCATGCACAAAGTTGATGGGCCTAGTGTAGGGGCTACCACGATGTGGCCCTTTTCGCCCTTGTTCTTGCTTGGAGGGATGTAGTCGAGGCCTTCCTTCTTGAAGTTGTCCCTCTTCTTCACAAGGTACTCTTCTAGGCCCTTGCTTGCCTTATAGGACTTTTGAAGCCCATTTTCAAGTAATCCTTGAGTTTCTCATTTTCACATGCTAGAGCTTTCATGGTCTCAAAGTTAGTCGTACAAGCATTAATATCAACATTAAAGCATTTAGCACAACCATTGCTAGTTGAGGCCATTGAAGTGCAAGACTTTTCTATTGAGGTGATAGGGTTGCTCTTCAAGAGATCATCAAATTTCACCACAAGAGACTCATGGGCGTCCTTGACCCCACTAAGCTCCTCTATGAGTGAAACATTGGTGATCTCGAGATGAGTCACTTGGGATTTGGCCAAGACTAAATTGTTGACCAACTCGCATTTTCTTCCTCTCACGATCAAGTTCCTTCTCGAGGTCAAGGTTTCTCTTCTTTACTTCGATGAGCAAATCCTCTTGACACTCGAGGCTAGTTTCTTGCCTTTCAATGGTCTCAAGCATGATTTTAATCTTAGATGCATTAATCTCTTGAATAGAACTAATCATGTAGCTATCATTATCACTTTCATCATCACAAGAATCATTGATAGTATTGGGCTTGTGTCTAGATGATACCTTTCGCCCCTTAGCCATGAGGCACGAAGGAGTGTCGTCGTCACTCATATCACCAAAAAGTGTCTTGCTTGATGAAGCATTGGTGATGGCGATTGTAGCTACTCCTCCATTATCCGAGTCCGAGTTGGAGTCGGAGCTGGAATCATCGGACGTCCACTCTTGCCCAACATGAGCTTGACCCTTGGAACTCTTCTTGTAGTTCTTGGTCTTGTCTTTCTTGTAATGCTTGTCCTTTTTCTTCTTGTCGTCACCTTCCTTGTTCTTCCTATGTGGGCATTCGGCAATGAAATGGCCGGATTCTCCACATTCAAAGCAAGTTCTCCTTGAGTGTCTTCCCTTGGACTTCCCAAAGTATCTCTTGTGTTGATCCCTTTTGTAGCCACTCTTCTTGAGAAACTTGTTGAACCTTCTAACAAGAAAGGCCATCTCCTCAAGATCGATGGAGACTTCCTTTTCATCATCACTTGAGCTCTCTTCGGAGTCTTGACTTGCTTTCAAGGCTATGTCCTTCTTCTTGTTTGGTCGCACAAGTTCTTCGACCACTTTAGCTTCAACATCCATCATCTCATCGGCTAAGAGCCTTCCAAGCACATCATCGGGAGTGAGAGAGTTATAGTCACCCCTTTCTCGAATGAGTTGGACCAAGTGACGGTTGCTTGGTGTGATGATCCGTAGCATGATCTTGATGACATTCTTGTCCGACAAATCATCACAACCAAGACCTCTTGCTTGATTCACAAGAATCATCAAGCGATCATACATGTCCTTGTAGCTTTCTCCATCTTTCAACACCATCCATCCCAACTTGCCCTTGATGAGCTCGATCTTGGACTCACGAACACTTGATGAGCCCTCATGAGCCACCTTGAGTGTATCCCAAATTTTCGTGGCATCCTCAAGTCCATCAACCTTGTTGAACTCGCTAGGACTTAAGGCAACAAGTAGAGCATTGACGGCTTGATAGTTGCGTTGTCGGTCTTGTTCATCCTTGGGAGTTAGACGATTGGGATCTTTAAACTTGTACCCTGTCTCAATAATCTCCCAAATAGAAAAATCAAGTGAGAGCAAGTACATCTTCATCCTATGTCTCCAAGCGGCATAGTGAGTGCCATCAAAATAGCGCACCCGCCCGGCCGAGAAGGAACCATAGGACGAGGATGAGCTTGTGGTAGGATAGGAGTAAGGAATAGAAGTTCCACCACCACCGGTACCGGTTCTACCATCGCCGGTACCGCTAGTATCCACGACCTTCCCGTCAGTCGACATCTTAATCTCTTAAGCGGTTAAGCTTAGGGTAAGGACCAAGCTCTGATACCAATTGAAGGATCGAGATGTCGCCTAGAGGGGGGGTGAATAGGCGTTTACAAATTTAAACTAATAAAGCACAGCGGATGGCAGAAATATCGGATGTTCAGATTTTATATCAGACAGTCTGATGAGGATCGGACTATCCGATGCTATATCGGACTATCCGATTTTTCTGCAGCTAGAAACCCTAAAATCAACTGGATTCCAAAATAGAGAAAGAGCACAAGAACCAAAAGGGTGAAGAAGACGCAGTCGATGTTGTTCCCGAAGTTCGGATCTTTGAGGAGATCCTACGTCTCCGTTGAGGCGGCTCGACCACACCCAAGCCGGGGTCCCACTAGACCCAAATCCTCCCGGGTTGCACCTATGCACTCCCGGCTTCACTCCTTGGTTCCTTTCCTTGCGGAGGCGGACACCGGGCCTTCACAAACCTTCCTTGACCACCACACGCAGCTCGGGTGGCTCAAGGACGACTCCTAGCCGTCTAGGAGCCCTCAAACTCCAAGAGTAACAAATTCGGCGGAAGATTGACTTGAAGATGAAGTGAGTGCTCAAGGGATGAACTTGGCTTGAAGATTAACACTCAAATCTTGCTTTTCAACTCTCACAAGGATGAAATCGCTTAGATCTATGGAGAGGAGAAGCAAAGAGGCTCAAGGGTTTTTTTTGTTTGAAAGCTCACCAAAGAAAGTGAAGTAGCCACCTCAGCAGGGAAGGCATAATATATACCCCACACAGATCTAGCCGTTGTGCATCGACAGTGTCGGACTATCCGATATAACATCGGACTATCCGATATGCAAAAATCGAGGCACAAGCGAAGCTAGAAAAATTGATGAGAGAGGTCCGATCGAATATGGATCGGACATTCGATTCATATCGGATAGTCCGATTCAACATCGGACATTCCGATATAAATTAGAATTCAGCTTCAAAGGACGAGAGGGGTTCGATCGAACTTGGATCGGATATTCGATATATATCGGATAGTCCGATTCAACATCGGACATTCCGATATAAATTGGAATTCGACATCAAGGGACGAGAGGGTCCGATCGAACTCAGATCGGATACTCCGATCTATCGGACAGTCCGATCCAACATTGGACATTCCGATACAAAACAGAGCAGAAAGCTGTATATGGCAGTTTTTGGAAGAAGATAAAGTCAAGGATCATCCATATGAGCACCTAGATCATCTAGAAATTTATTTTCCGTCTCATCCCTCTTAATAGAACGGCTTTATCCTTAGACTCAAATTGTAAAACAAATAAGATAAACCTAGGGACTAAGCCTTTTTTTTCCTTTTTGCTTTAGAGGGGTCCACGAAGATCTCCATTCAATTATCATGGGACTAAGACCTGCTCAATAGCTTAATTTACCATGTTAGTCCCTTAATTGTTTATCATCAATCACCAAAACCACTAGGGGTCTAGATGCACTCTCAAAAAGGTACAGACCCGGACCTTACAAGTGGGCGACCTGGTTCTAAGACGAGTTCAGAACCTAGCCCACGCCAATAAGCTCACCCCGAGGTGGGAAGGTCCATACACGGTCGTATCAGCCACACACCCGAGGGCTGTAAGGCTGGCTATGCCGGATGGTAGAGTTCTCAACAGTTCCTGAAACATCACTCAACTCCGGAGGTTCTACGCCTAAACCAAGGTCGTAAGTCTCCTTTCCCACCCCTTTTCCCCTTCTTTTGTCCATTTCCTCGCTCCTCCCCATAAAGCCCTTAAACAAGCCCCGGCGATCTAGACCTACGATTGGGCTTGGGAGAAGGCTCGGGCTGTCTCAGTACACGTCGGCGGAATAACGACTACGCAGGAGCTAACCCCCGGGATTCCCTTACACACGGGTAAGCCGATATCCATCGCACCACGCAAGATCCCGCGCGGGCACACACTTTCCGACCCTACGTCATAAGCCCGCATAAAATTGTCACAGCCCGGGATAACTCTAGAGTCCAATACTCTGCCTCTCACAAAGAGACAGAGCAAGGGCCACAAGCTCCGTTCCAAGGATACGATCTTCTCTAAGCCACACCCGAGTTTCTCTTTAGAAGCTCGGCCATGGCTCGGGGGGCTAAGGTCGATTTTTTAAAAATTGATCTCTCTAAACCACAACCGACCTTCTGTCAAACCAGAAGCTCGGTCGTGGCTCAGGGGCTAGGATCGATTTTTCAAAAATTGATCTCTCTAAACTACAACCGACCTTCTGTCAAACCAGAAGCTCGGTCGTGGCTCGGGGGCTAGGGTCGATTTTTCAAAAATTGATCTCTCTAAACCATAACCGACCTTCTGTCAAATCAGAAGCTCGGTCGTGGCTTGGGGGCAAGGGTCGATTTTTCAAAAATTGATCTCTCTAAACCATAACCGACCTTCTGTCAAACCAGAAGCTCGGTCGTAGCTCGGGGGCAAGGGTCGATTTTTCAAAAATTGATCTCTCTAAACCACAACCGACTTTCTGTCAAACCAGAAGCTTAGTCGTGGCTCGGGGGCTAGGGTCGATTTTTCAAAAATTGATCTCTCTAAACCACAACCGATCTTCTGTCAAACCAAAAGCTCGGTAGTGGCTCGGGGGCTAGGGTCGATTTTTTAAAAATTGATCTCTCCAAACCACAACCGACCTTCTGTTAAACCAGAAGCCCGGTCGTGGCTCGGAGACTAGGGTCGATTTTTCAAGGGTCGATTTTCTAATGGTCGGTTTCTTAAAAAGTCGATTTTCCAAGGTCGATTACCTGAATAAAAACCTTCGATCTTCTCTAAGCCACGCCCGAACATCTTTTTAGAAGTTCGGCCATGGCTCAGGGGCTAGGATCAATAGGACTAAACTGCGACTCTCAAATCCTTTCTTGCCTATACGACTACTCGTGTCCGTTTGCATGCAGAAAAGACGACAAAGACGAAAGAAAGCAGCAACAACCACAAAACAACTTTATTAAAAGATTTTGGAATAGCTTACAAGCCAGCTACACAAAGCCTCAGCGGGCGCGCACCAGTGCCGGGGCAGCTTCAATCAAAACCGCGGCGGTGGCGGCATCACGGGCGTGGGCACGGACCAGTGCCTTGACGATCACGTCAGCCACCTCGGCAAGCTTCGGGACCACCTCGATCGGTACCGCGACAGTGGCGACGTCGTGGGCGCGGGCCTCCTCCTCCGCAACCTTGGCAAGGGCGAGGTCGTACTCCGCCCACAGGATCTCCAAGAACTCTTCGTGATCCATGGAAGCAAGAAGAGAGGGAGGTACTGAAAGGAAGCAAGAGGAAGAGGTACGGAAGAAAGAAACTTGGAATGAAAAGTGGCCGCAGTATCGGTCTCTTTTTATAACCAAGATCTAGAAGTCGAAGCGATCCTAGGAGTAATAGCGTCGGGAAGCAGTTCCGACGCGGAACTGTTTCCAGGATTTGACGCGAATGTCTCTCGGGACATGGCGCAACAGTCAAATCGACGTTTGGCATTCCAGGGAGAAGGTGGACCGAAAGGGCAAAAGTCATAATGAGTCAACAGCATTCTTAATAAGAGAATGTTTACAGAAAAAGGGACGAGTCGGATTACCGCCCAAGAAAAAGAAAAAATACAAAGGCCTACGACTTAGGCTGGCATCTAAGTTTGCGAAGCTCGGCCAGCACTTCGTCGTGTTGACTCTAAAGCTCGAGGAAGTCTTTTGCCCTATCCCGGGCAGCACGCATATCAGTCCGTAAGACTTCATTTGCTGTCTCCAGATCCCGCACAGTGTCCCAGTGGGTCTTCAGCAGACCCTCCGTCGTGGCTGCAGCTGACTTCGCCTGGGAGAGCTCCGCAACGAGGAGGTCGCGCTCCTCCGCTGCACGAGCAGCCTCGCCGGCATGGCACGCCTCCACCGACCGAAGGCGTTCCTCAAGCTCGATGGAGCGGTCGCGTTCGGCCTTAAGGGCCTCCAACGACCGACAGGAAACCTCCCCGGCATCATCCCGTGCCGCGGCTAGGGCCGCCTCCGCCACCGCGGCTCGAGCTTCCAAAGTCACTGCCTGGACTGAGCTCGAGCGAGCTTCTTCTAGCTTGGCGCACGCGGATTCGGCCTGCCGACGCCAGCGTGCGCCATCTGCCAACAGGGCCTCCCGCTCGGCATCATGCTCGGCCCCAAACGAGCAAACGATGCCGACGAGCTCGCGGTAGAACTGCACTAAGAGAATAGGCTAAGGGAAAGGAAAGAACCAAAACAGAGTCGGTACAAAACATCAAAGGTCGAGCTCGAAGGCACTTACCCGCCTTGTGGCCGCTGCACTCACGGACTCGTACCGAGCCCGCGAAGCACTCTTGGGGGCAGGAGGCGCCACCACCAGGTCGCCCGGGCTTTCGCTCGAACTGCTTGGCTCCTCGGGCGCTCCCTCTATAGGCCCGACCGAACCTCCCACAGGCTCAGCCACTTCTCCTGCAGCCTCACACGCTCCCCCCGTCGGCTCGGTCTGGGTCCCGACGGCTGCTCTTGGCACCGTCTCCTCTGCCGGCTCGGCTGATTTCCCCATAAGCCCGGCAGCATCGACGGCTTGAAGGCACGGCTCGGGAGCGAAATCAGTTTGTACCCGGACGTCTATCTTCGGCTTAGCCCCCAGCCGGTTCGCCAGCCACTCCTCGAGCGACTGGCCGGGAACTGGCCGAAGCCAGAAGGGCTCTTGCCGGCGCCACACAGCAAGCGAGAGCTTGTGCTCGACCCACGCCGGTGTCGCTACGATCCACCCAGCGACAACCAGAGGAGCCACGCTCCACAGCCGCACCGGGACAATGCTGGTAGCCGTAATGACTCGAACGGGCTAGTTTCAGCCGAGGAGGGTGTCGCCCATGTCCAACGGAGGGACAGGTATGTTGCTCCTCGAAAAAAGGTCCGACAAACCGCCGAAGTCGATCGGGCGCCACCCGATTGAGGTCCGCCCCTCGACACGTAGCGGCGCCAGGAGCGACGTCCCGTCGTCTGTCTCCACCTCCACAAGCACGGCCTAGGAGCGCACGTCACTACGTGCCACCAACGGAAGGACGAAGGGCCCTGAGCCTCGAGGCCCGGGCTCATCCTCAACGGGGTCATTCTCCCGGGCCACTTCCTCCGGCTGCACCGGGACGAGCTCTCCCGCCCTGGGGGACATGGCAACTGAAAGCGAAAAATAAGCGGTCGAAGCACGACCGATCAGCCCGAGGACGGTGATGAGCGGAGAGAAGGAAAAAGAGAACCCAAAAGGCGCGGCGACTTACGAGCAAGCTCGACGTCCGTCCCAGCCAACCCCTCGTCCGAGTCCTCGTCATCATCCAGCATCAGCCGACACCTCTTCGACACCGGCTGAGTGTCCTGTGCCCCGGTCGAGTCCCGTCTCCAGGAAATTCGGGCCGGGGCTAGGTCGGCGACGGGAGCAGAAGCCTCGGTCCCCGGCCGCCCCGCGCTGGTGATCTTGTCCCAGCAGGAGCGCCTAGTCCGCTTCGTCGGAGGTAGTCGCGTGCTCGCGGCCCGCTCTTTCTGCGATGGAACCAAGCTCGCGCTACCACCGGTCGTCGAACTGGCAGCCCCCCGGAGCTGCCACCGACACGAGTGTGGCGGGCCCGGCTTCCTTGCCCGTTTCCCCCTACGAGAAAAATCAGGGAGCATTAACCCAGGCCCACAAGAGGCCGCTTCCAGGGGAACTCAAGACCGCATACCTCATCTAGGACATTGCGGATGCCCATGCCCGATGGCTCGTTAGGGTTCGCAGGCAGTAGAAGCTTCACAGCCCGGACCACATCGTCCTGGGAAAGGGCTACAGAGAAAAAGGGCGGGAACATCAAAAAACATGCCCAAAGAAAGCTCGGGCAAAGGACTACGAGGATGAGGAGAAGAACTTACGGGAAGTGCCTTCGCGGGTGGGATCGTCCCTCCCGCGGATCATGAAGAAGGGGCAAACCCGCTTCCGCAGCGGGCTCACGCGGTGCCTGATGAAGTCGGCTACGATGTCGTAGCCGTTAAGCCCCCGGACGGCCAGGTCCCGGATTCTGGCCGCCGAGGCTACCTCCGCCGGTTCCAGCGAAGGGCGGGGCAGCATCAGCTTCCCAGGGCTCGCATTCACGAACCACAGCCCGCAGTCGCTGAGCACCTTGGCATAGTACCACCGCGACGCCCATCCCCCTGACGTTCTCTTTGGCCTTGAACACCGGGTATGCGGGCTTCATGTCGCGGCAGAGCTTAAAGTAGGCGCACCCCGCTGCATCATTCCCACCGGTCGTGGTCAGCTCATAGAAGTTGAGGAAGAGGCTGACCGACGGCTCTATCCCAACGAACACCTCGCAGAGGTGCGCAAAGATTGTCAAGAATAGGATCGAGTTGGGGTTGAGATTCACCAACTCGATCCCACATTGGGCCAAGACGGCGGCGAAGAAATCGGACTCCGGGACCCGGAGCCCGTGTACGGCGAAGAGCTCGAAGCTAACGAATTCCTTGCTCCCGAGCACGGGGACCGTCTCCTCGCCGGCCGCCCTCCAATCGCCAACTTCAATGAAGCCGGCGGCCTCCAACCCCTTCAGGTCGCCCTCAGAAAGGAGGCTCCGCGTGAAGGGCGCCATTGGAAAGAGAAAGAGCGAGAGAACGGAGAAGACGAGAAGAGCAAGTAGTACAAGTGAGCGAAAAGTGAACGGCGGAAGGAAAGCCGCCTGGTATAAACCGCCGCGGGGAGACGAACCGTCGTCTGTCCGCCTGAAGGCACAGAAATCGAGAGGAAAAACAGCGGCGCGCATGACCGCGCTCGTTTGGGATTCCTACCAAAGCCGGGGGGCCCCCGCAAGTAAAAAGAAAGGCATTTCGCCTAAGGGCAGTTATCAAATAAGCCTCCGAGCGGCACGTCTTCGTCTCGCTCGAGGCTCGGGGGCTAGCTGTTGGAAAAAGTACGTGGCCCATGGGATGCGGCCCACTAACTTACCCCCGGCCCGCGGGAAATACACGCAAGCTTGGTAAGTTCGCGCCCGAGCTTGGTAATCCCACGCCCAAGCTTCCCCACCACGTAAGCTCGGGCCACTCACTCCTCCCGGGCCTCCGAAGTTCAGGGTTCAGGATCCAAGGCAGATTGCGCCGCGCCGCGGACATGATACGCTTTGGTCCCGAAGGTCATCAAGAATTAAATGCGCGCACTGTACCGAGGAAAGCCTAGCGGAGGCTACTGGCGGGTTGGTGGCAGGTCTCGTCAACTGCCCGCATGGGCACGGGCACGTGTTGATAGGTAACAGTTTGGCGCAGCAATCGGAAGATACGCTCGATTATCCGGTGGGTTTTCGTGCGCCCCGGCATGGCAAGGTAACGACTAATTCAACGGACCGACGCAAGCTACTCCTGTAAAACATTTTCTTTACTCATATAAAACATTATTCTTATGGATTGAAATATATTCGAATAAATGTTGAAAAAATGTTTCATTACTACTTAGATGATGTTTCATTACTACCGCGTCCGATAAAATGTTTCCCATCAGACGTGCGACAGGATGTCGCACAATTTGCCTCCTCGAGTTTTTGGTTTTGTGTCTTTTGTAGTGAGTGATAATGAATGATCGGTTTACCTCACATTTTACGTTTTGCCCTCCTGGATTGCCCTAATTTTTAAATGTTTTACCATAAGTCTCTCTATTTCTATCGCATGTTCTTATATTTCACATTATGCACCATCGAGGTACTTGGTTTTGTTTTGCTAGCAAAGCATGTGCCAACTAACTAGTATAAAAAAAAATTGTCCTAATCTTTAGGCACCAAAATATTTTCGAGAAGCTTTCTTACATTTTTCCAAGTATAAAAATCAGTAATCATGCTAGGCGTGCATGATATGGACAAAATTGAAACCGGATACCACGTGAGCAAAACACAATTCTAATGGCATGTTCTAAAAGGTTGGACCGAATTGTTAAAAGATAAATTTGGAGAGTTCGGTTCACTTAATTTGATCTACTTTTAAGAGCATTGAGAAGTAGCGGCTTCGAAATTTTCTTGAAACACTTGGCTTTAGAAACACTCCAACTGAACGATTGATTGATAAGGATTTTAGCACAAGTTGTAAATCACCTGAGTATTAAATGATCCATATTGATAAATTGGTGCGCGTATTGAGTAATCGTTTTTTAGAATAGAACTTTTTGAATAGTCGAGACGGTAACATGGACTTATTTTTTAAGAAAAAAAACATTTGTTTGATCAATGGTTCGACACGACTCAGAAAAAAGAAGCTTACAAAACTATTGGATTTATGGGATACAAAAACAAGTTTTCTAAGAGAGCAAGTTCATATTTTTTATTTAATTTGTTCAGGTATGCTCTGCATCGAACTCATCTGGTCTCACGTAATTTGAAAATATAAACCGAAGAACAGAAGTCTCAAACAAAATACATGAAATAGTTCACAAGCTTAAATATTTAGCAGCAGCAGCGAGCGGAGACGCATAACTCGTAGTTAATTAACTTCGTGCCCATCGCCGAACTTGGCCTTGAGAAACTTGGTGAACGCGACCACCTCCTCTGTCTCCGGTAGGACTGCCCTGACGGCGGGAGCGGCGGTGAACCTCTCGCTCCACTTGTTGAGGAGCGGCGTGGCGGCCTCATCCAATAGGACGATGCCGTTGAGCCGCTCGGAGGCCCAGAGCGCCGGCAGGAAGCAGCCAAGCGCGAAGTCGAGGAGTCCCGGCGCGGCGTCGCGGCCGGAGAAGAAGGCCGCGCCGTGGCTGCGGGCCGTGAATGCCTCCTCCAGGACCAGCAGCGCGGCGCGCGCGTCGGCGGCGGCCCTCGCGCGGGCCTCCGCCGTGGGCGCCAGGGAGGCGGCGTCCAGCGCTGGCCAGAACTTGTCGTCGATGTAGACGGTCCAGAAGCGGTGCAAGGCGCGCTCGTAGGGGTCCTTGGGGAGCACGGCGCTTCCGCGACGGTCGCCCGCCCAGGCCTCGTCGGCGTACTGCGCGATGACGGCGGACTCGCAGACGGCGCGGCCGTCTGGGAGGAGCAGCACGGGGATCTTCTTGTACACGGGGTTGGCGGCGAGTAGGCGGTCGCTCTTGCGCGGCTCGAAGCGCTCCTCCACGAGCTCGTACGCCACCTCGCGCAGCTCCAGCGCCATGCGCGCGCGCAGCGTGAACGGGCTCAGCCGCCCGCCAAGCAGCTTCACCTCCGCCCCATTGCCACCGGCCGGCGCCATCGCCGACCAGACCAAAGCTTGCTCTGCTTCGTCGCACTCTTGCTCTGATCATCCATGGATTCTGCTTGGCTATTTAAGGGAGACGAGACGAGGAGCAGAGCAGCGAGTGGCGGCTGCTCGGTTCGAGTCGGTGTGAGCTAACTCGTTTAGCTCTACCTTACGGCACGTGACCTGCACGAATCTTGGCACGGGACCATCACCGTGAGGACGGCCCACAACACGCCACGTCATGTAGTGTGTGACCCATAGCCCAAGCCCCAAGCAAGATTCTTTGATCAGATGGTCCGTGGATTTCTACACTGTTCTTCTATCATCTCCTATTTTAAGCGGAATCAAGCAAAGAAGCAAAAAGAAATCAAGAGGCAGAAATATCTCACGGTGGACGGCGGCGGCGGACAGGGCGGGCGAGGCCGTGCGGACGGCAGGCGGCGCAAACCTTCTCCGGCGGCTGGGACGAGAGACCAGAGACGGCGTGTGCGCGTGGGCATGGTCGGCTAGCGGTGGCCAGCCCAGCCAAGTGACTCCTGGGCCTTTATTTCGTTATACCAAAACAAAGTTTGGTAGGGTTGGTTCGGTCGCATGGTGCGTTCTCAGTTACCGAATATTTGGCAACAGTTAGTCTCTTAAATATTACTGCCCGCGTGTAACAAGGGAATTTATAATAAATAAGAAAAGTTTGTATAGAAAGTGTAATGTTATAGGAGTCTTTATTTCCAAATCCTATAAATTTGGTGTCTAAAATACAATCAATCGTTTGTCTCTCTGCCAGATTCACATAGGTGAGATAAAAAAAAATATAAAATGCTCGATTGTGGCATCAATGAGGAAGCGACTATCGAGGCTACGTAGCACAACGTCAATCGGAGGGAAATGGTGGCCCTAGTAGCAAAAAGGGAGAACTGAGAAGGCGACACTAGTGTGGCGCCAGAGAAAGGGGATAAGGTACTGGAGGGGCGAGCACTAGATGCGTATTTTATGACATGCGATATAGTGGGTAATTGGCAGCGGAAGAGGAATTTATATGATGATATATGGTGGGTAAATTTAGTGATGATGGAGGGGGATTCTATGTGATGTTGTATAATGAGTAATTTTAGTGATGGTGAAGATGTTTTTATGGAATGTTATATTTGTAGCTAATTTTATTGAGGTGTGTTATCATTTACTAGTCACCTAGAAACTTTTTATAGTAAAGATAAATAAAATCAATTATATCATCTTTTTAGATAATGGAAAATTTTGGTCTCTACATCATAGATGCACACGACTAAGAGGTTTTTACAAAAACAAAAACACACAGCTAGGCAAGTGTAAAAAGCAAAAGGATTGGATACACATGAAATCAAAATCCAAAATCAATTTGGTCAAATTATTTTATTAGTTCTCCATCCAAAGTTGTTGAACAACTCTATGACCACCACCTCCAATAGATTGCATGCCTCTCGTATTCCTGCTCTGTCATCCTCTTTTTGTAACACCACCCAATATCGCAAACAGTAGGCTCCTCTAAAAATATCCTGTAAAACAAAAATATTTTTTTTATCAAATACAACATCATTTCGGCAAAACCAAATAGACCAAAAAAAAGAGCTATTGTGCCAATAAGAATTTGTGATCTATTATGGAGGCCAACAGTAGTAAACCAGCATCTTCTTATATGAACGAGACTAAGTGGACGCTGGACACCAAGTGCAATAAGGACTATTCTCCAAATAGACCTAGTGAAATAGCAATAAAAATAAGATGTTGAATTGTCTTCTTATAGTCACAAAACAACATTTCTGACTCCCTTGCCAACCCCTCTTTGCTAAGTTATCTTTGGTTAGAATAATCCCTCTATCCAAATACCATAGAAAATAATTTTAATTTTCATCGAAAGTTTAAGCTTCCAAATAACTTTATTGGAATAGATGGGATAATCAATTATATCCTCTGTATATATAGTTCATTTTAGAGAAACGTTAATGCCTATTCGCTTTATTTTTTACTTTGATTTGAGTCAATTTTTAGAACCATGGGGTGTTGCTTGAGATTTGTACCATCTAAACAGGGGGATTTGGTATTTTGATACTTAAAAAATGACAGTTCGCTTATTTGCTACTCCTTTTTACTGACATGTGGGATCATCTGTGTCTACGACAGTGAACCAGAGTGGCAAAATAGCAAAATACACTTTAAAAAGTGAAAAAAAGTCAAAAAATTTTTTGCCAGGCCCAACTTTGCACTGAATTTTTTTTTTGCGAGCCTGAGACCGGCTCGGCGGGCTTGGTTTTCGGCCCGAGCCTGGCCCGGCCCGAAAAAATCGGGCCGAGTCCAGGCCGAGCTACCCATGATCAGGTCTACTTTGGACGCTGCGTTGCTACCACGCCGTCACCAGCCTAATGGCCCTATGGCCTCGTAGTCAAATGTGTTGAGCTAACTGTGATCGCGATATCCGTATTGATACTTAGGGCCTGTTCTCCCTAACTTATTTGTCTTAAACTTATTTGCTTATTTGACTTATCTCGTAACTTCGAGAATTTTCTGAGATAGCCTCGAGAGCCGGATGCCCTTAGTTTTTAAGGTTTAGGGAGCTTTTAAGACACGCCTACGAGATAAAAAAACAAATTCAAAAAGTAATAAAAAAGTCAAATAAGTCAAAATAAGCCACGTAAGACGTGGCTTATTTTGACTTATTTGACTTTTTATTACTTTTTGAATCCGTTTTTTTTCTCGTAGGCGTGTCTAAAATTAGCTCCCTAAACCCTAAAAACCGAGGGCATCCGGCTCTCGAGGCCACCTCGAGAAATTCTCGAAGTTATGAGATAAGTCAAATAAGCAGATAAGTTTAATGCAAATAAACTAAGGAGAATAGGCCCTTATTCACATAATCCGAATTCGAATCGTATCCACCAGATATAGCTCACTCTACCTCACTCTAACGAATTTGTATATGTATCCGATAAAAAATATTTAAATTCGTGTCCATATCCGGTGGGACCCTCTAATTTCGCATTCAGCTCAATAAAGAGATTACTCAATTGCTACCCTTTAGTCAAAAACTAATATATATATAAACTCTCTATGTTAGGGGTGAAAATGGGTCGGATAATATCCGATCGGATCCAGATCCGGATCCAGATTTTAGTGATTTGGAATCCATTTTCCTATCCAGGCGGATACGGATACGGATACGGATAATTATCCGGATTATGTGATGGATACGGATACGGATACGGGTTGGAGGGTATCCGGCGGATAGAGCTATCCGGATACGGATACGAATAATTATCCGGATATCGGAATTCGGATATCCGGATTTCAGAATTTGGATATTACATGTATGTGAGTATGTTCACTTACGTGTGGCACTTGTTATTAGATTTTTTGAATTTTATGTTTAGTACTTATTATCGGGTTGTTTGAATTATTCCACTTTATTTTCTAGTATGTCTTTCAAATTGCATTTAATTTTATACTACGTGTTGTGCTTTTGTGGATAACCAACAATGAGTGTATGTTTATGTCAATTTTTCCCCGTTGAGGTATTATGGTAAAACCCAGTTTCGTATTCGTATCCAACCCATATCCGATCCGAAACCGTATCCGACTAAATCTGTATTCAAATCCGTATCCGATACTATCTGTCTCCAGATCCATATCCGATATAAAATACTGATACGAATATGGGTTGATCCTATCTGACCGTACCCAACCCGTCTTCACCCCTACTCCACAGCTCCCACCAGCACAAGACCGAGCCCCAAGCGTGAGCAGAGCAGTCCACTAGGCACCAACAGTCTAGCACCACAAGTCCACTGCTCCAAGGCCGAACTCTCGGGTGAACAAACCTTAGCCACTAGGGTAACTCGCGTCGGCGCCGCTACGCGGCCATCCACTGTCCGCCGTCGCCGTCGACCATTTGCCGTCCTCCATCGACCGACCGCAAGCACCAGTTCGCCTTCGTCGTCGCCGCCGCCCCTAGCCGGCCAGCCCCGACCTCGGAGTGCCCCACCGTCTTCCCCGGCGTCCCTGTCTCCTTGCCTAGCGGCACTGCTCCTAGCCAGCAGCCAGCTAGGCCCAACGGCTAGGTTTTCAAACGTCAAACCCTAAATCCCCATTCCCCAATCTGCCAATTTTTTGTGATGATTACATGATGTGATGCCTAGATCTACCATGGAGAGATACTAGGTAATAAAATATTTAGCTAAATTGCATGCTCTGTCTTCAATTTTTCATGCCATGACTAATTTTGGTAAAAAACCAAAAACCGAATTAACCGAACTGAATTAATTCGGTTAATTAGGTTCGGTTCATAATTTTTCAAAGGAAAATTCGGTTTTTAATTTGTCAAAACTGAATTTTTGAAAACCTGAATAAACTGAAGCGAATTAACCGAACAAACCGAATGCCCACCCCTACCCCTACACCAGGTGGAGTGGTGCCTCTGCCGTACAGAGGTCCGCAAAGAGGCAGGAGTTATTTGTTACCCCATTTTCTTGGCAATTTCTTGGCTAATTAGTTAATTTCCGGAGAAAGAGCCAACGAAGGGCTTCACTAGCTACTGTTATCTACATCCCCCAGTTTCAATTTGTGATGCATTTCTCTTATCTAGCGGTACATGCCTAGGTCCCTAGTTTCAATTTGTGATGCATTTCTCTTATCTAGCGGTACATGCCTAGGTGAGATTGTAAGCTCATGCATTGTATTTTATCTGATGTTTTAGCATTTCTTAGTCTGTTGATGTAAGATGCTAGGGGTATTTTGGTCATGTAGCTACTGTAGCTGTCTAAAAACTAGCAGTGTGCTATGAAATGGAATGGTGTGTTGTTTCGATGGTATTTTCTAGAACATAATTTTTTCGATGGTATATTCCAAAAGTGGTGTTCTTTCGATGGTATGAAACGGTATGAAACGAATTTTGCCTTTGTTTTTTTTTAATCTGTTTTTTTCTATCTCAAAAACTTGTCAAAAAGCTATAAAACACAAGTCAAATGAAGCGGATCGACTTTTAAGGCTATCAAGTTAAAAATAATCTATATCAATGTAGGTTAAGCTAAGAGAACAGGGCTGAAGAGGACTGTAACTGTGTGTGGATTTTCGCTCGGCAAGTCAGCAAGAGGATAAGGCAAAACCCTGTCCGTGCTCTCCTCTCCTGCATCACCTTCATTGCTTGAGTACTAAGTGATGAGGGCCAGAATAGGATGGCATCTCCTTGTCGTGCCCGGGCCCATCCCCATGGCCTCTGGTAGCCATGGGCGCCGAAGAAGAGGAAGGATAGCGGCGGTGGCGGAGGCGTACAAGGTGCGGGTGGAGCGCGGGGCGGCGGCGCAGGCGCGGGTGAAGGCGCTGCGGGTGATGGAGACGTGGTCAGCCTGGCTCACGGGGGCCGCTGCCGTATACCCTGGGACTGGCAGGTGGACCAGCTCGTCTACATTGTCTCCGGCGAGGTCAGGGTGCTGCCTGCCGGCGCCACCACCGGCGACGACTATATGCACTTTGTGGCAAGCGACTTGGTCAGGTACCCCAAGTGGTTGGAGGCCGACCTCCACTTCGACAGGGCCCAACGAGGAGCACTATCGCTTCCTCGCCTACGGGGACGACAACGAGACCTAGCTTACCAATCCTCAGCAGCAGCAGCTGCTGCTGCTGCTTTCATTTCCTATCATTTGCTGCTGCTGCTTTCGTAACTGTGGATGTTTCACCGTGGGTTATGAAACAAATTCTTGTACTAAATTGTGAGTAGAAACAAGTGCCATGTTTGCTTGTGCTCCTATATCCAACTAGCTTGTTCTGTTTTATTGATAAAAATAAGCTTTTTTATGATGTTGCATAGCACTTTTGAGAAGCAGCAATAGGTAAGAGTTTAATAATCCTTCTAATGCTTTATTCAAAGAAATGTTATATGTCCAATCTATATATTAAAATAAAAGATATTTGTTGACCATTGACACATTCAGCAAAAAAGAAAATATTGTTTAAAATTTGAGTTTGAAGCTAGGATCTAAATTGCAGGTTCATTCAACTCATAATGATTGTAATACGCCAAAAATTGTTTCAATGTGCTTAACGCTATCATGTCTAAATAATTAGTACTTGAATTCACATTATGTTTGAGTAGAAGACACTTTTCTGGTCCATTGTGGCGCAAGGCTGTGAATTCGACCATTGTTGTTGATTGTATAAGAGAGCTTCAGAATTATGCTAATTCTATGGGTTCCCTTTTTTTTTTTTATTTTCTTCCTTTATCTAGGCTTGCTGAATCCAGAGTTGTACATGTGGTATGTGTCAATGAGACCTCTGTACTAAGATGAATATATACAAGTATTAATGTAGAGAAAATGGTAATTGGATTGCGAAACAGCATTTGTTGTCTCTTGAGCCAAATAACAGACCTCTGTTGCAAAACAGCATCTTCTTTCAGGTCTTGGACTATCCGATATTCTATATCAGACTGTCCGATTTTTTGGAGTTCAGGGTTCTCTGTCTAAAATTAATTTCCTGATCGGACTGTCCGATGTTTGTATCGGACTGTCCAATGTTGTGCAAATCAGACTGTCCGAACTACCAGAGTTTTGGGTTCTCTGTCCTGATTTATTATTTTGTTCGGACTGTCCGATCTTTGACCATCGGACTGTCCGATATTACACAGAACTGTCTGTAACGGTCAGATTCGTGGTAACTCCTATTTAAAAACCCTCCTCTCCAAATAGCCATTGTCAAGGCTGTGTGAAAGTGTGCCTCCCCTTGTTCTTGAGCCCCTTAGAACCCTCTACTTTTAGATCTTTGTGATCTCCTTTTGGAGAAGGGTTTGGAAGAGTTGAAAGAAGGGATTGAGGGAGAATTGGGAGAAAGGTTGGGAGGTGATTCCTTTGTGGAATTAGTGTGTTCTTGAGCCCTAGTGACCCCTCCACTCTTCGATCTAGATGATTCCCTTAGGAAGAAGGGTTGGAAAGAGTTGGGAGGAAGTGTGAGTGTGAATTGAGCAAGATTTGACCTTTGAGCACTTGAGTTCATCTCGAAGTTTGTTCTTCGTTGCATTTGTTACTCTTGGAGGTTGAGGACTCCTAGACGGCTAGGAGTTGGTCACGAGCCACTAAGCTTTGTGTGGTACGCCGTGTCAAGTTTGTGAAGGCCGGATTCCGCCTCCGCAAGGAAAGGAGTCAACTAGTGGATTCCAAGGGAGCTTGGTGTGGACCTTGGAGAGGACTAGGGTTGAAAAAGACCCCGGCTCAAGTGTGACCGAGCCGCCTCAACAGAGACGTAGGATCCCCTCAAGAATCCGAACTTCGGGAACAAACATCAACGCGTCTCCTCTCCACTCATGGTTCTTCATTTCTATTCTTAAGTTTGATTTACTTGCTTATTTTACAATTGAATTGATTATCTTGTCTTGTGTGATACTAATACACCCATACTTGCTTTTGAACTATCTTTGGTGCAGGTGGTATCCTTGAATTTGTGAGATTTGAATTGAATCCAAAGTCCTCTGTTTTCTGTGCAGACCGGACAGTCCGATACTTGCCTCGGACAGTCTGATACAGCTTTCGCAATTAACTTTGTTTATTGTTTTAGAATTTGTAATCGCCTATTCACCCCTCTAGACGACATTCTGGTCCTTTCAAGTGGTATCAGAGACTAATCTCCCACCTAAAGCTTAACCGCTTAGAGAATTTAGGATGTCGCAAGACGGGATGGGTGAGATTGGATCTAATATTTGTTTTGATCATACTAACATGAATGTTCGTGAATCTTCTCTTATACCCATTTCCTTCAATTGGGCACCATATTTTGATGATACACATTATGGCCCGTGGAAACACAAAATAAAGATTTATTTGATGGCTCTCCATCTTTTTATTCGGCGCATTGTTGAAAAGGGCTATAGCATAAAGGATGAAGACAACTTAACAATCGAAGAGGAAGAAAATGAACACAAGAATGCTCAAGCCATGGATGCTCTACTTAGTGTTTTGAGCAAAGATGAGCGAGACAAAGTATGTCTTCTCAAGTATGCTCATGATGTGTGGATGCTCATTCAAAGAAATCATGAGAAGTCCAAAATTGATCAAGAGGACAATTTACAAGCATGGACTTCAAATGATGATTGCTCCACACCAAGTTCCGATGATGATAAGCCTCCTTCACCCTCCACATCTCCCCATTGCTACATGACTCTAGGTAATAATGAGGTAAATGAAGACGAGCCCTCTCATGATGATTTAATACTTATCTATGAAAAGCTCTATAAGCATCTTGAGAAGGAGATTAGAAAATCATATGATTTAGTATGCAACCTTAATATGCTCCAAAAGTCATATGATACCTTGAAGATAGATCATGAAAATCTCCTCATCAAGAGTCCTACTAGCACTAAGGTGGATGCTTGTATTTCTTGTGATATACTAGATGATCTGTCATGCTTATATTCTATTCCTAGCACTTCATCTAGTTGTAATGTCTCCACCTCATTTGATGAATTAAATGATGATTTGCTTGATATGCCTAATTGCTCTAATGCAAATGCTTGCATTTCCATCATGTCTTGCAATGATCAAATTGATGAACCTTGTTGTACTAGCACATATGTTTCTAATTCTTCCATATCTTATGATGGTATAAATAATGTGCCTCGTTGCTCAAATATAAGTGCTCCTATGTGCCCTAGTGTTTGTTGTACTAATGATCTTCTAGAGGAAAACAAAGAACTTAAGGTACAAGTGCAAAAATTGAAAAATGACTTGGAGAAGTGCTACAAAAGGAAATCCAACCTAAATGCCATATTGGGCAATTGGAGATACGTCAAGAACAAGATGGGACTTGGCTTTGTCCTTAACAAGGGAAATTATGAGACAAGACACTACATGTCTTCTTAAAATAAAGTTAGCAAGCTCAAGAACAATCCAAAGCACCAAGTTGAGATGATAAAGACTATCAAATGCTTTGGATGCAACAAATTAGGGCACTTTTCCTCTATGTGTCCTAACATGGTGAAGACCAAGACTACACCCATCAAGAGGCAAACCGACAAGGAGCAAGTCAAGAAGACAAGACGCTCAAAACCTACTTGCTACAATTGTCGGGAAAAGGGACACATCGGTAAGGATTGTCCCAAGGATAACATTCCTAAGTCCTCCCTTGTCAATGAACATTATATGCTTAGGAAAGATAAAAAGGGCAATTTGTTTGCTAAGGTTGTTCCTCAAGTAAAACTAATGTCAAAGCCATTTGGGTGGCAAAACACATAATTCGTAATAATTCTCCTGGGGAGGGGGATGCCTTGGGTAAGAAAGAAATTAGGAAATTACCCAAGGATGGTGGTAGGATAAGCCCCAAAGTAAACTTTGTCAAGAAAGGTGTGTTTTGCTCATTTGCAAATAATTCCAAACCAATGGCTAATTCTTTTATTGCTAAGTGCCCAATTGTAAAATCTAATAGTAGTAAGTATTGTTGCTTTCATGCTAATTCTAAGGTTAAGACTTCAACTAGGGCACCAAAAGGCATCGAGACTAACTCTCTCAGACCCAACAAGAATTGGGTACCAAAATTTGTTTCAAGTGCTAAATAGGTCTAGAAGAGGCATTGAAGGTTTGGCATGTACAAGATGCGGTGGAGTTCTCCTCTGACTATTCGAGGTCAAGCACGAGGATATTCACATCATCATCATATACCAATGCCACTTTGGTAACAATTTAATTTCAAGCACTATAACCTTGTATAGGTAATTGTATTGCATAAAAATTCTTTAGCTTCATTTGTTGGTCTCGCTCAAACCTTCAACGTTGCTATATGAGTTTCATGAGTGGTGTGGCACAATTAGATATAGTGCTAATTCATATCCATGTGTATCACATTTTCTAAGTGTGCCATATCTATTAAGTGCTAGTGTTACTTTTTAAAAAGAGCCATTTAAACCAAAATGTGAATTTGAAGTAAACATTTGAAATTTGTTTGAAAAATGTTCCAAAATGATTCTCAAAAGTTTTCAAAGAGTTTTGGCTAAAGAAAAATCTATTTTCATTAAAAACAAGTTTTGAACTAAACTTTTAGTTAATAGTATCTTATTTTTGCCATTTTTCGATATTTTCATAGAATTAATTCTAAACCAAATTTAAAAGGGGTTTCAATATCAAAAGCATAGAATTGGTCATTACAAACATTTTTTGTATTCAAAGGATTTTCAAATGACCAACGTATCTCTTGCTATGAGGTTTTAAAACTTGCCAAAAAAACCTACTTTGACCATAATTGCCTATTTCTAGCACTTAAGTGAGTTTTGTCAAATGAGTCAAATTTCTTTCTATGAATTGACTCACAAGGGTGTTTGTAACCCATAAAAGCTTTTGAAAAGAATAAATACTCATTCAACCTCATCTTTGCAAAATTGGAGAATTTCTTGAAACATGATGCTTTTATTGGCCAAATCCAATTCTTTATTTATTTGATTGTCTTATCTCTTTGAGTTTGTTACAAATGATGTTGTTATTGGTCATATTGAATATTTGCTAGCACTTCCATGAGGTTTTATGGATTCTCTCTAGCTTTGTTGCAAAATACCACTATTTGGGCTTTCTAGTCAAATTTCTTCAAGTGGTATAAATATTTGAATTACATTTCTTTCATTGACCCTTTGTGTAAGGGGGAGCTTTCTAAATAGTTTTCTAAACTTCTTAGAGCAAAACTTCGTCATTTAGATTGTCTCTTGGGAGTTTGGGTGAAACTTCCAATCTTTCCTATTTAAACTTGTTTTAAAAGGATGAAAAGCAAAATCTTTGTTTGAAAGGCAAAACCTTGTGAAAAATGCCTTCAAAATGTTTTAAAGAGTATTCCAAATCTTTTTAAGCGTCTATCCCTTGGGTAGGTGCTAAAACTAAAATTTTGACCTAAAATGATCTATTATGATCTTGTTTTTGTATTTGATTTCAAAATTTTCTAAAACAAGATCTATATGGAATTTGAAAAAAGTGCTTTATACAAAATTTTTGAGGTTTGGGATTTTAAACTTTTCTCTAGTTTAAAGTTTCTCCAAACTCCAAGCCATTCGAAAGCTAGTCCCTTTTGAAGTTCACTCAAATCTCTCTATTGACCATATTTGACATGTTTTTGCATAGAGTTGAATATTGCAATTTGAGTGGATATGATTTTGCAAATTGGCTTATAAACATCTCTCTAACTCATATGAAGCCATACATGTGCAAATTTCCATTCAAAACTTATTTGGTTACATTTTGAGGATTTGGTGAAAATCTTTATCCTTTAATTGATTCAAATGCATCTTTCACCATATTTCTCTAAAGAAAATTGATTTATTGAACATTCTTGTTGGAAAACCTTCTATTGCATGTCAAGTTCAAAACTGGAAATTATTAAATTTATTCAAACTTATTTGCAAGATTTTTGACTTTATTTGACTTAGCGACAAAATCAAACCTCAAATGCCCCTGTTGACTTAATTTTTGATTGGAGTGTGATCTTTGAGAAATTCCACTTGGATTAGTCTCTTGGATGTTCATGGAACATTTCTACAAAATTTCATGGCTACTGGACTTCGTTTGATCAAGTTTTCACCTCATTTCAAAAAGTTCAACTTGCTGAAATTTTCAGTTTCGAGCTGATTTTGGACTGTTTTGTGATTTTTGTACCTCCATAAGGGTTCATAATTTGAGGAAGATATAATAATGAGTTTTGATACACTATGGTTGGTCTACATGGACAAAGTTTCTCAGATATATTGAACCATGTTTGTATATTCTTTAGGCCCTGTCAAAAAGCTTAAATGGAATATCAAATCTGAATTTTTCAGCACCTTGCACTTTTGAAATCTTTCATCTCTTTGAATGTTTTGAGTATTCCTTTGGATGAAAACTAAGCTAACTCAAGTTATAGCTCCGTGATTCATCTAAAATTATTTAGGAGCTCATTTATTCAAGTTTTTCATCTTCTGGATCATTTTAAGCGAGATTTTCTTTTCCCGAAACCTTCGGTTCAGATTTAACTATCTCACTGTTTTTGGGATTTTTCTTTACTCAAATAGATCTTCAGCCTTCATAGCTCTCGAATAGAATTTCAAGACGGAGCTTTCTCGTGTTGATAATGTTTCCATTTTAGCAATGGTTTAAGAGCTATGATCTGTTTTGTGCTGCTAAGTGCAGTTTTCATATTTGGAGAGTATAAAAGTGCAATTAGACATTCTTGAACTAACTTGGGTCAAGTTGAAAGATATTTACCCCCCGAAAATCGTTTTCTTGTCTATGCATGGGCAGAGGATCAAAGAGGATCAATATCCATGGTGGGGTGAAGGATGTGGATGGAGCTTCCACAGTCCGAGGGATCTAAGACCGTGCGAATTGATCAAGATCGATCTAAGCATGTGGTAGGTGGGAATCGACAAAGGGATGTATACTCTCTTAACACCGAATCTTTAATTGTCATTGCACTTCCATGAAATTAATTATCTTATTAAATTGGTTAATTGCATAGATTTAGGGGGAGCTCTTGCATGATATAATATTCATTTAGCTTCTCCATATTCATATGCTCTTCATAGTTGCTCTTGATCTTTATAATTTCTAGATGGTTAAATGATCTATCCTTTAGATATCTTTGTAAGTTCAAGAGTTTCTTTGAATTAGTTGCAAACTTTTTGCCTTCATTTACTTACAAGTGGTATTCCTAAGTGTAATTATTGCATGTTCTCATCCAAGTGTCATCTAACATGTTTTGTGAGCTATTTCTAGTTCCTTTTATGTGGTATCTACTTCGTATCATTTGATGATACTCCATCAAGGTATACCCTTCTAACTTGCTTATTCCATCCGATCATGAGCATGTACTTCACTTATATCATTTGGCTTATAAACATAATACTATAATTTTGTTATGTCATAATTTGTTCTTCACTTATACTCTTGTGACATGACATATTTGCCTAATGATGATAGTTTATCCTCATACCTAAATCTTGGATATAATTGGTGTCATATCTTGCCTAGATTTAGGGGGAGCTTAATATTATTGCTTTATTGCTAGCTCCTTGCTTTTATCTTGTCCTCTCTAATCTTTTTATTAAGTGTGCTATCAAGGGGGAGAAAAGATATTCCTTAGTAGATCTTTGGAAGATTGATGACTAAGGGGGAGTTCAAAACCCAAATGGATAACGAATACTTATTATGGATCTTTTTGAGATTAATGACAAAAGGAGGAGAATTTATAGACTCATCAATTGCCCCCTAATCGATTGGCAAAAAGGAAGAGAATGTTTGAAGAAAATGACAAAAGGGAAGAGAATGTTTGTAAGTATGATCTTTTATTCTCTCTCCATGTTTATTGTAGTACTAAATAGCTTCATTTTGTCATTTGGTGCAATTGATAAAAGGTTTGTCATAAATCACCAAAAAGGGGGAGATTGAAAGTGCATTAGTCACTTAAGTGATTTTGGTGATTAGTGACAAACACATATAATGACAACTATTTGTAAATGACAAATTTGTGTAAATGCATGGCTAAGTAATTGCCTAGTGATAAACCTCTAATATGATTGTGTTGCTATGAGACTAACATGTTTATTATCAAGTTGAATATTAGTCTCATCTATTTAGAGAAAATCATATATGCCAAGTGGACAATCTATCCATCCTAGCAAGGTAAGTCTCACATATAAAAATGTGATAGGTAAGCAAAAAAGGAGGTATGCAATCTCGGTAACCTTCTATATATATATTTATTATTACATTCCTCTTGTGCAAGTGCATAGTGAGCTCCAAGTAACATATTGATTATATATATACACATTGGTTGATGTCATATCTATTTGTGCATATATATCTAGTTGAGTTCAATATGTGTCTTGCTTCTAGTATACATGTCTTAACTAGAGTTAAACTTCACATTGCTATGGCTTGACTTGGTGCATGTATGCTTTTTTTGTATATCTTATTATGCACATCACTTAGTGAAGTTTAATCTAGATTGTTTCACAACTTCACTTTAGCTTGAATATTATTTGCACATGTGTAATTCTTCTATATTCTATCATGTGTTCCATTTTAGTAAAGATTATGGTACTTGCCATGGTTTAGTTGATTTATCATATTGCCAATCATCTTCCTAGTGCATCTAGCTCCATTACATATTTATCATGATGCACTTAGTAGAGGTCTTTTCCATGTCAAGTGTTTCCGTTTAATATTGTGATTATTTATATGAAACACTTGTTGTACTTAGTTGCTCACAAACATCAATCTATTCATATCTATTGAGCTTTTGGACTAATATCTTTCATGAGTGGTTTGGAAAGAATTAGGTCTCGTGAGTATGTGTGATGACCAAGGTATGTTAAAGGATGACGATTAAGCCAAGGTTAACAAGACGGCGATGTCACCAAGAGTTGAAGACTAAGTCAAGATCAATTTGGCGTGGAGATCATCGGGAAGGATGATCAAGTCAAAGTTGATAGGATGAGAGTCTCATGAGGTGCATCTAGTTAATTTGGACAAGGTAAAGACGTCATCGATCTTTTGGTGAAGGTCATCATGCATAATGAAGAAAAAGATGGCAAGTGACTATCCTAGACTTGTATTATCTTTGATTTAATTTGAGTCTAAGGATTACCGCACTATTAAGAGGGATGCGATGGAAAATGACTTCTTGATCTGTCAAGTGCTCAAGTGATCCATCCTTATGAAACTTAGTTGGAGAGTGGTGTTGGCGGTGTCGAAAAGTGAGAGTTGTAGGTCTCCCTTGCCTTCCTTGTGAATTCTATATTTATACTTTGGTATTGAGAAGTGAGACCTTGTTGGTTGTGTAGCTCTCGTTCTTAGCTTTCCGTAGAGTCTAAGATCACCCAAAACGGAGTTCGGAGTCAAAAGTTATGCCCGTTTTTGTCGGGTGTGCAGTGGCTGTTTTCAGGCCTCGGACTGTCCGATGTTCTGTATCAGACTGTCCAATATAACTTAAATCAGACTGTCCGATTTTTCAGAGCATGGGGTTCTATGTCTAAAATTAATTTCCTGATCGGACTGTCTGATGTTTGTATCAGACTGTCCGATGTTGTGCAAATCAGACTCTCCGAACTACCAGATTTTGGGTTCTCTGTCCCGATTTATTTTTTTGTTCGGACTGTCCGATCTTTGACCATCGGACTGTCCAATATTGCACAGAACTGTCTGTAACGGTCAGATTCGTGGTAACTCCTATTTAAAACCCCCCTCTCCAAATAGCCGTTGCCAAGGCTATGTGAAAGTGTGCCTCCCCTTGTTCTTGAGCCCTTTAGAACCCCTCTATTATTAGATCTTTGTGATCTCCTTTTGGAGAAGGGTTTGGAAGAGTTGGAAGGAGGGATTGAGGGAGAATTGGGAGAAAAGTTGGGAGGTGATTCCTTTGTGAAATTACTGTGTTCTTGAGCCCTAGTGACCCCTCCACTCTTCGATCTAGGTGATCCCCTTAGGAAGAAGGGTTGGGAAGAGTTGGGAGGAGGTGTGAGTGTGAATTGAGCAAGATTGGACCTTTGAGCACTTAAGTTCATCTGCAAGTTCGTTCTTCGTGGCATTTGTTACTCTTGGAGGTTGAGGACTCCTAGACGGCTAGAAGTTGGTCACGAGCCACCAAGCTTTCTGTGGTGCGCCGTGTCAAGTTTGTGAACGCCAGATTCCGCCTCCGCAAGGAAAGTAGTTAACTAGTGGATTCCAAGGGAGCTTGATGCGGACCTTGGAGAGGGTTAGGGTTGAGAAAGACCCCGGCTCAAGTGTGACCGAGCCACCTCAACGGAGACATAGGATCCCCTCAAGGATCCGAACTTTGGGAACAAACATCGACGCGTCTCCTCTCCACTCGTGGTTCTTCATTTCTATTCTTAAGTTTGATTTACTTGCTTATTTTACAATTGAATTGATGATTTTGTCTTGTGTGATACTAATACACCCATACTTACTTGTGAACTATCTTTGGTGCAGGTAGTATCTTTGAATTTGTGAGATTTGAATTGAATCCAAAGTCCTCTGTTTTCTGTGCAGACCGGACAGTCCGATATTTGCCTCGGACAATCCGATACATCGGACTGTCCAACCCTGTACCATCGGACTGTCCGATATAGCTTCCGCAATTAACTTTGTTTATTGTTTTAGAATTTGTAATCACCTATTCACCCACCTCTAGGCGACATCCCGGTCCTTTCAGATAGAACATGGATATACACGGAAAATCGTGCGACAGAAGAGTATGTCAAAGACGTACAAGTGTTTATAAAAGCTGCCGTGGAGGATATGCAGGAGAGAGGGGTTGATGTGATATATTGTCCATGTATTGACTGCGCTAACATGAAGTTGTTCAGAAACTCAAATCAGATCGAGTTTCATCTCATGAAGCGGGGATTCAAAAAAGGTTATTCATGTTGGACGAGTCACAGTGAGTAAGAGAATAGAGAAGAGCATGATGCGGGTAACGATGATGCGGGTGTCGAGTGTGATGTTGACGAATTATGGTGTGACGAAGACTACAATTTTGATAAGATGATGTGTGACGTAGAAATGAACTATGGGACTACGGAATAGTTTGCTAAGTTCAAAAAATGGTCTGAAGAGTCGAAGAAACCAATTTTTGAAGGTTGCAAGGAAAAACACACTATGTTAGCGACGGTCCTCAAACTACTACAATTGAAGGCAAGGAACCGCTGGTCCGATAAGAGTTTTATGGAGCTCGTACGATTTCTAAAGGATCTTCCAGATGGTAATGAGTTGCCAGAAACAACATACCACACAAAAAGGGTTATTTGTCCCCCAGGAATGGACGTGCAGAGAATCCACGCCTGTCGAAACGATTGTATATTGTACCGTAAAGAGTACAAAGACTTGCACTCATACCCGGTCTGTGAATCATCCCACTATAAAAGAAATGCCAAAGGCTAAGATGACGGTGATCGGGACGTCGAGATAAATCAAGGACCTCCAGTTAAGGTTATGTGGTTCTTGCCATTGACTCCACGATTGATACATTGGTTTGGACATAAGGAGTCTAGACTACTCAGGTGGCACTCGGAGGATCGTAAGAAAGATGGGTTACTCCAGGAGGTGTGCAATGTGATAACCTTGGTGCGACCACTGTCGACCTCCAGCGTGTGGGATATAGAGATGACCCTTTTGTGCTCGCAAACCAAGTTTTCAGGTCTTCTATGTAACCGACCCCTCCGATAAGAAGAAGCACATAGTTCTTAGTGGAAAACGATAAATTGTTGGAGTCGAGAATGTGGAGGACGAGGAGGAGTATAACCAATAAGATGAGATTCCTCCGTCCGGAGATGGCATCCGCCCCGAGTTAAAGGAAACAGCTAATACACTAGGCTATATGCGTGTCGATCATAAAGAAGGACTAATCATATGACCAGTCAATGTAATGTTGTATAACATTGACATGACAATATGTAATGTTCTATTATATAAATATGTGCACCATCGAGTATATCTATTGCAGTCAATTTCTATTATGAAAGCTTACTTTAAATTTGTATATCTATTATGTAAATATCTGCACTATTGAGTACAATGGGTCCGTATTTCATACAATAAATAATAGGATAGAAAAGAAAAGTCCATATTTCATACAATAAATAATAGGAAAGAATCCATAAAAAGGAAAAGATTAAATAAATAAAAGTAATATAAAACTATAAAAAGATTCCATGAAGTCCCAAGGGCACACTTAGAATTAAAATTACAAAAATATTGCATAAAAACTCTGAGCTAAAACCATGGATATGTATTCCTGTATTTAAGTTAAGAAAAGAAAAAAAAACCACATTGGTAGGTGCGCTAGGTGCGCTGCTCCTTGTGCGGGTCACGGGTTCAAGTGCCACCAGCTCCCCTTTTTGTCAAAAATATACTTACATATCGATCCCTTTGCAGCACGTTACCAGTCAAGCTTAATACGAGATGCGTGCCACTCTTATGATAGCTCGACCATTCACTCGATCTTGTGATAGATTCTAAACAGTGATTAACTCTTTAATCACATTAGCATGGCCATGCACTTTCTAATCCAATCACATCGAGGGACCCACAGATATCTCTCCTGTCATCAAAGAGGAGTAAATTCCATTTTGATCACACCCCATGACATGTTTCATAACGTACCCAAAAACTATCTTTATAACTACCTAGTTACGATGCAGTGGTTGATAACCCCAAAGTATACAACTACGTATGTTAGGATTTAATGACGATATCAGATCTAAGGATCATATATGTATACTACTCGAAACTACAGTCTAATGGCACATATAAGATAACAATCTCTGCAGTGTCTCGGAGTAGGTCTATACAATACCATGTTTTCTAACATGTATCCACATTATTGATTTGACATCTCTATATCTATGGTATGTGAAACAGTACCATCAATCAATATATGTGCTGATCAAATCATTACTGTCCCACATAATGATATAAGACGAGAGATCATTTCGAATAAAATCATATAAACAATGTGTCTCATAACCAAGTCGTATTTGATGAACAATGTGAGTGACGTTTATTCATGGAACTGATAACATATCATCCAAAAGTACATAAACATAGACGTGATACAATCATATTACATGATTGTCTCTAAGGCATATCACTAACAGTTATCACATGTTCACATGTTATACTACATCATGAAAACCTTCCACGTACAGGGGTGGACCCAACATTCAGGCTGGTTGGGCCTCGGCCCAGGCTTGAATTTTGGGTCCCCCTTATAACCTATGTCCGTGTCCACAAATTCTACAGCTAGGTAGGCACAACGCGCTTAGCCACAAGTCGCAAGCTTGGCCCAGTCGTCCACTCGTGGAGCGGGCGGAGCGATCACCGGTCGAGCCGAGGAGGCGAGGAGCATCCGTAGCAGCAGCGCGAGACGCGAGCGGCCACCACGCCGAGGCCTAGGTCGTGGCGCTGCGCGAGTGCAGTAGTCGCCGACGCCGGGAAAACAGCAGGGGCAGCAGGGAAGAGCAGGCGGTGGCGTGAGACGTGAGCAGCCAGGCCAAGCCTAGGCCCAGGTCGCGGCGTTGTGCGACATGCAGCAGTCGCCGACGCTGGGCAACTAGGAGGGGCAGCACTGCAGCAGGGAAGAGCAAGCGGCGGCGCCGGCGTGGACAGGGGAGGGAAGAGCGGGTAGCCGAAGAGGCGACGAGGGAGGCCCCCAACCCACCACCGCCAGGCCTAGAGGTTGGATTGGGTTCGGGTGACCGGGGGGGACTTGGGTCAATTGAGGATTTGGCCATTTGGGGATTTTGTATATTAGGGATTTGGGGGCACCAAGGCACTGACTAATCGAATCGAGCATCTAGCACTTAGCTGATAGTGTGAGGTAATTTGTTTCAATTTGCTGCAGATGAGCTCATGAGCATAAATTTGATGAATTGTTGTCTTAAATGTCTTTCAATAGTTAGATCCTTAACCTATTCAATTTAATTGTCAGAAATAAGGATTTTTCTTGTTCCGAGGACCATATCAAATTCCAATCAAGCGAGTACAAATGTGTCGGCCCCGGTCACCGGGAACCTCGGTGCATCAGTGCTTGCCCAGGATCTTGTCTTGCTAGCACAGCACCTTTTATAAAATGCTGGAATCATCTCATACCTGCGATAAAAATTATTAATACAATAGAGTTCAGTTACAGCATGGCTCGTTTTTCAGGCCGAAAAGGCCAAATCTATAAAACAAAAATGAACTCTTACCAGAGTTTAGCAAAGCAGAAACAGAAAGAAGAATAGGGTCTCAAGGCTGTGCCCAACCCAATCAGGCAAGCGACTGGAGTCCCGCCTAACCCTCGGCCTTTACGTCAATCTTCTAGCCCTTCTCCTCCTTATCGATATCTTGTCGACTGAGTTCCACCTCGATGCCACCTAAAAAGGTGAGTGGGTGCGAGTGTGAGCGCACAATCAAACCGCGCTCGCGAACCAAGACCTCACCTATTGCTAAACAATGATGCAAGACTTTATGGTGGAGGTTGGGTTCACAAGTTTGCTTAAAACCAAATATGCCATATTTTTAAGTTAAAATCATAAACTTAGCCTTTTCACAAACGAAAGACGTATTGGGCTATATATACCGATTCTTTATCACCAGGGGGTTTTTAGTGGCGACACCGTATTCTTAGCCAAAGAATACGTGTCCCACATGGCAGATCCATACCATAGCCATGGTCATGGTCCCCACAAACAGCAGACTAGCTCCCATCGCCATGGCGAGCTATCTCCAACGGTACGGCGAACCTGTGCCCAAACTACAACTGGTGCACGTTTCCCATCTTCTGGCGAACCCGTGCCCATATTACAACTGACACATGTTGCCCAAGCTCTGGCGAACCCGTGCCCATACAACAACTGGCACACGTTTTTCAGCTTTTGGCGGACCCGTGCCCATATTACAACTGGCGCACGTTCCCCAGGTAATTGGTGGTAGACTCACCCTCTTAGCCAAGAGGCGTGATCCCCTTGAGCTCAACAATGGCCAAGATGCTCAGATCCTAATCTCAATCAAATGAATCAAGAATTTATTGACTTATATTCGCAGTCGGGCATAACTGGCACCCGAATGCATGGACTATCTCTTTAGCTTATCGAGTGTAGGAATACTCGGGAATAGGGCACAACACATCACCATAAGTATGTACTCAGGATATGCACGTGCTGACTAGACTATCCAACATACAATGTCATAGTCTTGATCAGAGGCGGTATGGTACATCTTTGCAACACTATGCTTTACCAACAATCATGTGCAAAGAGACTAAACCCTGTCGTGGTACATATCATGGTAATGATGGGACTGTACCATTGTGGTACCTACTCCGCATACGGTATTTGTCTGGGCCAAGTTGCATCGTTGATAGCGGCTATGCCGTTACAATTGCACCGTTGATAGCGTGCTATGCCGTTGCATTGCACCGTTGATAGTGCGCTATGCCGTTACTAAGGTTGACCCGTGTAACAGCCCAGCTGTTAAATTTCGTATAGCTATGCATATCACTAGCATGTTCATTCGTTCTTGTTTATGTTGGTTTACAAAAATTTTGCATTCAACCACCATGCTCTATGATGGGAACACAAGGCTTTTAACTTTAAATCCTTTGGCCAAGCCACTAGAGTAGTGAGACCTAGCCCGACGGGCATGTTCTCTAAATACCCGAGCTAGCTGTAACTTGCCCGAGCAAGGTCGAGTTCACCCAAGCTCTATCAAGCAAGGTAGTGACTATGCCGGACTTCACCGAGCTCTACCCGAGCTTGGTTGCTACCCATCCGAGCTGATTATCACTTGTCCGAGCTAGAAGATGTCGGGAGGAATCGCCCGAGCTATAGGCGGTTGAACCGAAGCTCTGAAGACTGACCGGTCAAACAACCCCGCCACCATATCTATTCTATATTTCTTTTTGCCCTCCGGCAATATCAGCCAAATCTTCCATCCATTGGCTGACTTGGGCGATCTTTGGCGATGTCGGCGAATCTTCCATCTCTTGGTGACTTGAGGCGGTCTTTGCGAGGCAGCGGACCCTTAGCTTTTCTTACCTGGAATCTTACCCGCAGACTCTCTATTACATGTGGGACTTGGACCCACTTGTCAATAGAAGAGTATACCTCTATTTAAACCCCTCTCCACCCACTTCAACCAGCCCTCACTCTCATTCTTCCCACGTCCAAGTTCTGGACAGCAGCAAGAACAGCAAGGTGTTCTTCATCTCCACCTCCACCATTTTCAAATCTCCACCCAAACCACCAAGAATCCATATAGAGTGTTATATATCGTTGGAAAGCTAAAATCGTTGGCTATCCATTCCACTCCATGGTAAGCACATGCACGAAGGTTTACTATGGATTTCGCTTTCTTTTCTCTTTGCTGTTCGGTTTTGGGACAGCAAAATCTGATTTCGTTTTCTGCCCATCTATGCCCTCTTTCTTCAAATCCAGGCCATGGAATGAGCAGGAGTAACATCTATACTTCCTAGGCTTCAAGTACATCCAACTCCCTTGCACGTGCACAAGGATTTGGGTGAGTTCTTACTGCCTTTCTTCATCTACTTCGCTGTTTTGAACAGCAGCGATGTTCTTCGCTGTTTTCTCATCTTGCATGTCATTTTCCCTCAAATGCAAGCTTGGGGATGGCCAAGAAGAGTTCATGCACGAGCTAAGGAACGTCTAGGAGCAGATCCACGTTTCTGGAGTTGAAGGGACCTCAAGGAACAAGCTGAAGAATTGCTGAACCGAGTTCTGGACATATTGCCGTCTGTCACCTTGATCTCCTCATGTTTGGGCTCTCTATTGTTAAGCAAGGCCTTCCTTGCTAGGTGAGAACCCAGTACTCCCTCTCATTTCTGTTCTTGACCATTTAGCATTCATGTCTAAGCTGCTATTTGGTGGAAACCGAAGCCTTAGAACCCCCAGATCAGAAAACAGCCAGTTTCAGCCTTTCTTTGAGCAGTAGCCTAGTAAGTAAGCTCTATAGAATGAACCGTAGCTCGGATGAAAAAGTGTTCTACATGAAAATTGTGTACCAGGAAATTTCCTACAACTTTTGTGTTAAGCCCGAGCATAGCCGAGCTTATTAGGATCCTCAAAAGTGGCTCATACTGAGCAATATGCAAGCTAAGTGACTTTCCCGAGCTAGAGCTAGTTGAGCCCGACCTTGGTCATGTCATAGCCGACCAAGCTATGCCATATCCGACCTTATAAACCCACTCTTGACTAAGGCAACGTCCTTCCCGAGCTAGGAGACTCATTCCTGAGCTACCTTAGTTAATCCCGAGCTTAGTCCTTACAGCCCCGAGCTAGTTTTGCACCCCAAACTTCAAATAGCTCGATCTCACTCATCGAACTTCGGTTTGGGTGATTCTTTTGTAAAATTTGCATTAGCTCATGAACTTTCTGAATTTCTAAAAATGTTTGATGTTCCTATTTGTTTGATATTTTATGTAGATTTTATTTGATGTTCTTGCTACCGAACATTAGGAGCCGACGTTCCGGAGAAGCCCGGACTTGGTCCAGAAGCTCTCCCCGCCAACGAGCAGCAACCAGGCACATATACTCCCCTCATTTGACTCACCATATTGATCCTCTATTTATGAATGCATGATTTTGATTATGTCCTATCACTTGCCTGCATGCTAAGTTGAAATATATATGTCACTTGGTGGGTAGAACTTAGTTATCCCCTACTTAGTGGTCTATGTTTGATATCCTTATTCCTTTGTAGCCTAAGAGGGTAGTATTAATTGGGTTTAGTCGGAAAGCTTAGCCATGCTTAGACTCAGCGTGGGCGGCGATCAATGGAGTAATTCCGTTGGTCATACGACTTCGATTGTGAATGATTTACTATGTGATCTTGGTGATGATGATGATGGATTACGTGTGAACTCGAGTTGGACTTGAAGGGGTGATAGGGGATGATGGGAGGGCAGATCCGGACACGTAGCCCGTTCGAGTGAATTAAGGACCGAACATGGTGCCAATCCTTGACTTACTATCGCACGACCACACGTGTATTATGGGAACACTTGGCCAATTTCTGTGCATGCTCGCGCGCGTTGGGTACCGGCGGGGCAACTTGTGTTAGCGGGTGGGGTGGCGGGGTGGACCATCCGTGGTGCGTCCTTGTGCTTGGGTGTGATGGGCCTTGGACAAATCCATTGCAGCGGTTGACTCCTCCCGCACTCGTGGGTAGGGAGTGGATGAAATCAACTTCGGGTGACCCAATGGGTGGCATGTACATCTAAGAGGCTTCGGCATGGCTGGCGTGTCGTGTGGGTAAAGTCGTACACCTCTGCAGAGTGTTGAACTGTTGAACAACCGCGTCGGGGTTAGGGCGAAAACTTGCGGCGAGACACCGATGTTAGCTCATGGTTCAGTTTGGGTCTTGGTTTTAGACATGGTGGGATAGCCGTGTGTCTTTCGAAAGCTGGGGTTGCTCGTGGTGTATGGTCGGATAGAGACCAAGGGCGAATAGAGCCCGAGTATGTTGTGGTTATGGTCGGATAGAGACCAAAGGCGGATAGAGCCCTATGGATTTATGATGATGAATTATGATGGATACTATGAGCATTACATTTTGGAATGTTTTTCCTCAAATGCAATTTACAACCTACTCATACTTATATGTCTTGCAAAAATGCAAATTGTGCTAAAAGAAGCTGCTAGCCCTTTCTTGAGTACATAATATTCATGATTGAGGATATATATTACCTCTTAGTCTTTGAGTACCATCTGTACTCAACCAATGTCTTGCAATTTCGGTGAAGACAACCCGTGCTTGAGTACTACTACCAAGCCGAAAGCACAGTGACGCTTAGCGGCAGCGAGTTCTAATTTTCAGTCGGTTGCCCATAGGGTTAATGGGGCATACCACGCTGGTCTTTTGCTTATTTATAATGTTCTTCATTGCTATTTTGGTGAACAAACTTGTATTTCGCTGCTGATAAAACTCTGATGATGTTAAAACTTATTATTCGGGCAGCAGTTCGTGTTGCCCGGTCGGATGAAAATTATGCTAAAAATGTATGTGTCGGCGACTGGGAGGCGAGCCCCCGCAACGCCAATAAGCAAGAAAAAGGGGTGCGAGGCCCGAAAGCGGCCCTGTCCCCCGGACCGAGGCCCGGCCTTGTGGCCGGACGCCGCCGAAGGAAAAGACCTTGGTCCCGACACGACTGGCGCGTCAAGACCGGATGGATGGGAACGATGACACGAGTGTTTTATCCTGGTTCAGGCCTCCACTGCGGGATAACAGCCCAACGTCCCGTCTTCGTTTAATGCCAAGCTTAAACGAGTACAAGGGGGTGAAGGCCGGGCTTTGGGAAGCCGGGGATTCGAGTACAGTAAGTGCTCAAGGCCTTTGCGTCGTGTGCTCCTCTGATTACTCGGATGCGGAGAACTACCGCCGGGAACTAGAGCTCCTACGAGAGTGCAAGTGCTCCTGTTCTACAGTAGCTATTCTCTAAGTGAGTTGTGTGTCGACGTGAAGCCCTCGTGGTTGTGGTCTGTGCGCCCCTTTTATAGGCGCTCTCCGGCCACTGTAGCTTGCGCTGGTCCGTTGAATTAGTTGTTGCCTTTTTCCCATGCCGGTAGCGTACCGAATCCACCGGGCAATCGAGTGCAATCCTTTGATCACCGCGCCGGACCGCTACCGATCGGACGTGTCTTTGCCCATGCGGCGGTTGACGGACCGCCGCCACCCGTCGAAAGCTGCGGCGAGCGCTCCTCGATGCAGTCGCGCATTTAATTCTTGATGACTCGGGGACCCGAAGCGTATCTGTCCGCGGCGTGATGATTTGCTTTGGGTCCTGTCCCTTCGTACCTCAGAAGCTCGGAGGAAGCAAGAGGCCCGAGCTTCCGAGGCGGGGAAGCCCGGGCTCGAGCTTACCAAGCTCGGCGCGAGCTTCTTTGGTCCCGAGCTTACCTCTCTGTGGGGCGGTGGTAAGTAAGTGGGCCGAAACTCCATGAGCCACATACTTTCCCCAACAGCTAGTCCCCGAGCCTCGAGCGGGACGGTGACGTGCCGCTCAGAGGTTTATCTAGTAACTGCCCTTGGGCGAAAAGCTTGGTTTTTCGCGCGTGCGGGGCCCCCACAGCCTCGGCGGGAATCCCAAATCGGCGTGGTTCGCGCGCGCCGCTTCCTTCTCCTCGAGTTCCACGTCTTCCGGCAGGCAGGTGATGGTTCGTCTCCCCTCGCCGATTTATATCAGGTGGTTTCCCTTTTCGCCATTTCTTCTCACGCCTTCTTGTGCTATTCGTGTTTCTCCGTCTTCTTCCTGTATCTGCCTCTCCGCCATCTTCCCTTCCGATCCTTCTCCTCCTGATGGCGCCTTTCACACGGAGCCTCCTCACTGTGGACGATCTGAAGGGGCTGGGAGCCGCCGGCTTCGTCGAGGTCGGCGGGTGGAGGGCGGCCGGCCGAGAGGCGGTTCCTGCGCCCAAGAGCAAGGAGTTCGTTTGCTTTGAGCTTTGCGATTCATGGGCTCCGGGTCGAGTCGATTCGTCGAATCCGTTACGGCCAGTCTTGGGATCGGTGGTGAACCTCAATCCCAACTCGATCCTGTTCTTGACGATCTTTGCGCACCTCTGCGAAGCATTCGTCGGGGTGGAGCCGACGGTCAGCCTCTTCCTCCACTTCTACGAGCTGACCACGACCGGCGGACACAATGCGGCGGAGTGTGTCTACTTCAAGCTCTACCGCGACATGAAGTCCTCGTACCCGGTGTTCAAGGCCAAGGAGAACGTCGGGGGGTGGGCGTCACGGTGGTATTACGCCGAGAAGCCCGACAACTGCCGATTCTGGTTTGACAACATGAACCCCGGGAAGGTGCCGATGCCCCGGCCTACGCTAGAGCCGACGGAGGTAGCCCTGGCGGCCAAGATTCGAGACTTGGCCGGCCGAGGGCTCAACGGCTTCGACATCGTAGCCGACTTCACCAGGCACCGGGTAAGCCCGCTGAGGAAGCGGGTTTGCCCTTTCTTCGAGATCCGCGGGTGGGACGACCTCTCCCGCGAAGGCATCTCCCGTGAGTATTTGTTCTTACTCTTGCAGTCGTTTGTCCGAGCTTCTTCCCGAGTCGTGCTCGTGATGTTCTTTATTCTTTCTTCTCCGCAGCCCTGCCTCAAGACGATGTGGTTCGGGTCGTGGGGCTCCTTTTGCCTGCGAGCCATAACGAGCAATCAGGCTCGGGCGTTCGCAACGTCGCTCTTGCAGTCGTTTGTCCGAGCTTCTTCCCGAGTCGTGCTCGTGATGTTCTTTATTCTTTCTTCTCCACACCGCCTCAAGGCGATGTGGTTGGTCGTGGGGCTCCTTTTGCTGCGAGCCATAATGAGCCATCGAGCTCGGGCGTTATAGCGTCTGGGCGAGTGCGATGCCTCTACGGGCTTAGGGCCCCGAGGCGCTTTTCTCGTGGTGACACCTGCGGCCTATTTTCCGCAGGGGAACGGAGTGGAGCGGACTCTTTGCATCTGCCGGTGGTGCCTCGGGAGGTGTCATCCTGATGGCCGGCGGTGATGCGAGCTTGGCCCTGGTGCGGAAAGGACAGGCCGTGGGCAAGCGACCGCCCGTGAAGAAACCGGCTGGTTGCTTCCTAGGCAAGGCCGCTTCGCCCGGCGAACATCGCGCCTCGGCCAGCGATTCCGTCCTGACCCGGCCGGCCGGGGTTCCGAGCTCGGGATTCACGGCGCGCGGCGTCACCAGCGCCAAGAGGCGTCGGTTGGTGTTGAGCACGACGACGACTCGGACGACGAGATGACCGAGGAGGCCGTCGCGGCTGCACGTAAGTTACCAGTGCTTGCTGGTTTTTCTCGTTTTCTTTCTTCTGTTGATTATGGCCCTTAGGCCGATCGCGTTCTAATTCTCCCTTGTTTCTTCAGTTGCGTTGTCCCCTCAAGCGGGGGAGCCTATCCCGGCGCGACCAGAGGCAGTGGCCCGGGAGCATGAGCCCGCCAAGGGCAAACCCGGCCTCCGGGGTTCGAGGCCCTTCGTCTTCCCGCTGGTGGCGCACAAGGATGTGCGCCCCTAGGCCGCGCTCGTAAAGGTGGAGACCGATCTCGGCCCAGAGTGTCTGGCGCCAATCCGCGTCGAGGGGCGAACCTCGACTGGGTGGCGCCCGATCGACATCCGCGGCATTCGGGAACTTTTTGCCAGGAGCAACATGCCCGTTCCCCCGCTGGACGCGAGCGACACTCTTCTTCTCGGCTAGGACTGGCCAGTCCGGGTTATCACGGCTGCGAGCATCGTCCCGGTGCGGTTATGGAGCGTGGCTCCGTTGACCGTCTCGGGGTGGATCTCGGCGACGCCATCGTGGGTCGAGCACCACCTTGGGATCGCCACATGGAGTCACCAAGAGGCCATCCGGCTCCGGCCAGTCCCTGGCCAAACGCTCGAGGAATGGCTGGCGAACCGTCTGGGGAGAGGACCTCCGATGGATGCCTGGACGCAGACTGACTTCCCTCCCGAGCCGTGTCCTCATGCGGTTGATGCTGCCGAGCCTGTGGGGGAGGTCGCCGAGCCGACGGGAGGCCTGATCGTGCTAGTGGGAGGAGCGATAGAGCCTGCGGGAGACTTGGCCGAACCCAGGGGAGAGGCTGCCGAGCCTGCGGGAAGCTTGGCCGAACCTGCAGGAGAGGTGGCCGAGCCTGTGGGAGGCTTGGCTGAGCTTGCTGGGGAGGCGGCCGAGCTTGCGGGAGAGGTGGCGAGGGGCCCAAAGAACTCAGGCGGCGACAAATGGTCGCCCGTGTCATGGCGCTCTCCTCGCCCAGGCGTTCGCATGCTCGTGCGATGTCATGATCGTGGCGGTCGCCAAAGGGTAAGTGTCTCCGGGCTTGGTTTTTGTTGTCTTGTGTTTTCCCTGCTTTGGTCCTCCACTTCCTCAGTCTGTCTTCCGGGTGCAGATCTCCCGCGAACTTGTCGATATGGCTCGCTCGTTTGAGGCTAAGCACGATGCCGAACGAGAGGCCCTGCGGTCGGAAGGCACGTGGTGGCGACAGGAAGCCAACGCCGCACGCGCCGAGTTTGAGGAAGCTCATCGAGCTCGGTCCAGGCGATAGCTCTGGAAGCTCAAGCCGCAGCGGCTGAGGCGGCCTTAGCCGTGGCGCAGGAGGATGCCAAGGAGGTTTCTTGCCGATCGCTGGAGGCCCTTAAGGCCGAACGCGACCGCGCCCTTGAGTTCGAGGAACGTCTCCGGTCGATGGGCGTGCGTGTCGCTGAATTGCTTTCGACGGTGGAGGAGCGCGACCTCCTTGCCGCAGAGCTTTCCCAGACGAAGGCTGCCGCAACCGCGACGGAGGGTCTACTGAAGACCCACCGGGATGCCGTGCGGGAGCTGGAGGCTGCCAATGAAGTCTTACGGGTCAAAATGCAGACCACTCGGGCGAAAGAGAAGGAGCTCCTCGACCTTCAGGGCCAAAACGACGAGTTGCTAGCCGAGCTTCGGAAGCTCCGGTGCCAGCCTAAGCCGTATGCCCTCCTCTTTTTTTTTTCTTTTTGTTGGGTGATAATCCGGCCTGCCTTTGTAAATACCTTTTATCAATGCAGTTGATTTGTTTTAACTTCTTTCCTTCGTCACCTCTTTGGTCCACCTTCTCCCCGGGATGCCGAACGTCGTTTTGACTGTCGCGCCGTGTCCCAAGAGACATTCGCATTCAGTCTTGGAGACGGTTCCACGTCAGAACTGCTTCCCGACGCCATTACTCCTGGGATTGCCTCGACTTCCCGAATCCTGGCTATAAAAAGAGACCAATGCGTCGGTCACTTCTTATCCCAGACTTCTTTCTTCCGTACCTTTCCCTCTTGCTTCCATGGCTTCGACCGGAGTTGGCGGAGGCTTAGGCGCCTTCGACCTTGCAATAGCCGAGGTTGCGAGGAGGAGGCGTCTTCGTGACATCGCCCGGTCGAGGCGCTGGTTGAAGTCGTTCAGCGTCTTCGCGGGCCTTTGATCCATTGGTGGCGCTGGTCGGCGCCCGTGTTCGCGACGCCCATTGCCGCCGCGGCTTTGGTCGAGGCTGCCCCGGCGCTTGCCGAGGTGGCCGATGTCATCGTCGGGTTTCTGGGACCCTTTAGCTGGGGCTAAGTGTAACCGTCTTGTGGGTCATCCCAGAACCCTTTCTTAATAAACTTGTTGGTGGTTGTCGCTGCTTCTCTTTTGTTTTCTGTTGTTTTTCCTGCATGCAAACGAGCGCTAATAGTTGTATAGGCAAGAAAGGGTTGAAAACGTAGTATAGTCCTACCGTTCCTAGCCCCCGAGCCATATCCGAGCTTCTGAGGAGAAGCTCGGACGTGGCTTAGAGGAGATCGAAAGTCTTTTGATTGGGAATTTGATCTTAAAAAATTATATAAGAAATCGACCCTTAAAAAATTGACCCCGGCCCCCGAGCCATGTCCGAGCTTCTGAGGAGAAGCCCGGGCGTGGCTTAGAGAAGATCGCAATTTTTTTAAAAAATCGACCCTAGCCCCCGAGCCATGTCAATCAATTTTTTGAAAAATCGACCCTACCCCCCGAGCCATGTCCGAGCTTCTAAGGAGAAGCTCGAGCGCGGCTTAGAGAAGATCAATTTTTGAAAAATCGACCCTAGCCCCCGAGCCATGTCCGAGCTTCTAAGAAGAAGCTCGGGCGTGGCTTAGAGAAGATCAAATTTTTGAAAAATCGACCCTAGCCCCCGAGCCATGTCCGAGCTTCTAAGGAGAAGCTCGGGCGTGGCTTAGAGAAAATCAATTTTTGAAAAATCGACCCTAGCCCCCGAGCCATGTCCGAGCTTCTAAGGAGAAGCCCGGTCGTGGCTTAGAGACCGCACACTTTTTGAACGAAGCTTGTGGTCCTGGCTCTGTCCCTTTGCGAGAGGCAGATTGTTGGACTCTAGAGGTATCCCGGGCCTGTCGCAGGTTTTATGCGGGCTTATGGTATAGGGCCGGAAAGCGTGTCCCCGCACGGGATTTTGCGAGGTGCGATGGATATCGGCTTACCCGTGTGCAAGGGAATCCCGGGGGTTGGCTTCTGCGTAGCCACTATCCTGCCGATGTGTACTGGAACGGCCCGGGCTTTCTCCCAAGCCCGATCATAAGTTTGGGTCACTGGGGTTAGTTTGGGGGCTCTCTAGGGAATAGTGGGATGAACAAAAGGAAACAAAGACAGGGGGGAATGGAGACTTACGACCTTTTCTCAGGCGTAGAACCTCCGAAGTTGAGCGATGTTTCAGGAGCTGTTGAGGACTCTCCCATCCGGCATAGCTGATCTTCTGCCTCCGGGCGTCTGGTGATCTGACCGTGTATGGACCCTCCCATCTTGGGGTGAGCTTGTTGGCGCGAGCAGTTCGAACTCGTCTTAGAACCGGTCGCCCACCCGCAGGTCCGGTCATAGATTTTTGGCTGCGTGCCGCAGGATTCTTTGGTATCTTGCCACTCATGATAGTGCTTGCTCATGGCGCAGACTCGAGATAGGTCGAGGTCCAGCAACCGCTCCTCATCGTTGTCGATTTGCCCTGCAAAATCAATACGAGCTGAACCAATTCTTAGCTCGGCGGGTAGGACCGCCTCCGAGCCGTATACAAGCCTAAACGGAGTTTCGCCGATGCTGATTAGAGGTTGTTCAGCTGCCCAAAGCACGGAGGGTAGTTCTTCTACCCGGTTGTGTCTTTCTTTCGGCGAGAGCGTTGTACACTCGGCGCTTAATACCTGCATGATCTGCCCATTCGCGTTAATTTGCACCATTACTTTGTGGGTGAGCTACGAAGCTAGGGCGACCTTCATGCCGAGCTCCTCGCGAGAGTCTGAAATAGCTCGCTTGAATCTGTGTCCCATTGTCACGATCGGCTTACTTGGGACGCCGAACCTAGTCACGATATTGTTCCTAAGGAACCTCTTGGCGTCTGGCGGATATGCTCGACTTTGGTTCGCCTCGATCCACTTAGTGAAAGTGTTGATGGCGACGAACAGGTGTGTGCAGCCCTTTAAGCCTCTGGGAAACGGACCAAGTATGTCCATCCCCCATGTTGAGAATGGCCAGGTTAGCGGGATAGTTTGCAGCTCATATGCGGGCTGGTGGGATACCCGAGCGTGATATTGGCAGGCCGGGCAGCGTTTTACGAGCTCTCTTGCGTCGGTCAACGCAGTTGGCCAGTAATACCTCATGCGAAAGGCTTTTCCCACTAGGGTTCTGAAAGAGGCATGGGCCCCGCAGATCCCGTCGTGGATGTCTTGGAGGAGAAATTTGCCTTCCTCCTGGGTCACGCACTTACAAAGTAAGCCGTTAGAACCCCTTCGGTACAACAAGCCCCCGAGTAATCGGTAAGGTCGGGCTTGTCTTTGGGCCGGATTTCTCCGTGTGTCTGTGGCAATGTCTCATCGTCAAGCGGACGAATGGCGTCATCAGTGTCATGTTGCTCTAGGAACGAAACGGTACCGGTCGTTTGGGTCGAGGCAACCGTCTTCTCGGGGGCCTCTTCTCCGGAGGGAATAGAGGGCTTTAGTAGGTGCTGCACGAGCACCCCCGCCGGAGCGGTTTCTTGTGAAGAGCCAAGCTTCGCGAGCTTATCGGCCAGGCTATTAGCCAGTCTGGGGACGTGGCATGCTTCGAAGGTCGTGAAGTGCTTCTCCAGCTTTCTCACCTCTGCCAAGTATCGCGCCATTGAGTCGTCGCAACACTGATACTCCTTGTTTACTTGGCAGACGACCAACTTCGAATCCCCTTTCATTGTTAGTCGCAATGCGGCGCGATGCATGCTCGTAGGCCCGCTAGGAGGCCTTCGTGATTGCAAACATTGTTCGTTCTTGGGAAAATGGAGTCAGACTATATGCTGAATTTGTTCTCCTTGGAGGGAAACGAGAACAAACCCATAGCCTGATCGCTCAAATCGGCGAGACCCATCGAATAACATGATCCAGTGCGCTTCTTGGCTAGCGAGTTTCGGCGAGCCTTCCGAGGGGTTGGCCGGGCCGGTCCACTCAGCCACGACTTGGGATTTGATCGCTGTTCGGGGTACGAACTTGATGTCAAATTCACCAAGCTCGACTGCCCACTTTGCGACCCTCCCGTTCGCGTCTGGGTTCCGAATGATGTCCTTTAACGGAAAACTTGTCGGGACAGTAATTGGATGGGCTTGGAAATAGTGACGCAACTTTCGCGAGGCCATAAGCAAGGCGTATAAGAGCTTCTGAACCTCAGGGTACCGCTCCTTAGGCCCGTGAAGTACCTCGCTTACGTAGTAGACGGGTTGTTGCTTGCCCTCGCGTTCGACTGCTAGTACAGCACTTACAGCCTGCGGGGCAACCGCCAAATAGAGGAGTAGAGCTTCCCCGAGCTTTGGCGTGGCTAAGACGGGAGACGTGGACAGGTAACGCTTTAGCTCGCTAAAAGCGGCCTCGGCTTCTTCCGTCCATTCGAAACCATCGTGCTTACGCAGGATCTTACAAAAAGGTGCACTGCGCTCGCCGAGACGAGATATGAATCTACTGAGAGCCGCCATCCGCCCGGTGAGGGCATGTACCTTCTTGGTGCAGGTTGGCGAACTCATATTCTCGATGGCCTCGATTTTCTCGGGGTTTGCCCCGATACTCGCCTTTCCTATCACATAGCCAAGCAACATCCCAGATCGGACACCAAAGACACATTTTTCAGGATTCAACATAACTCGATGCTTTCTAAGATTAGCAAAAGTTTCCTGAAGGTCGGTCACATGGTCCCGTGGGACTTTGCTTTTTACAACAACATCGTCTACATAGACCTCAACGTTGCGCCCTATCTGATCAGGGACCGTCTTACGCATTATTCGCCGCCGAGCGTGGCTCCGTGTTCTTGAGACCGAAAGACATGGTCATGTAGCGAAGGTACCAAAAGGTGTTTCTGGCGATCTTCTCTTCGTCTTTCCGTGCAGGTAGCGATCCGGTGATAGCGGAGTAGGCGTCGAGAAGCTCATGAGCGCCGAGTCCGCCGTTCGTCGACCGCTTGGTCTATCGCCGCAGGAAAATTGTCCTTAGAGGCGGCGGCGTTGAGGTCGCGATGGTCGGCGACATTCACCATTTCCGCCCTTCTTCTTGGCGGCGACCGGATTAGCTAGCGGTCGGAATGCTCGACTTCTCGGATGAAGCGGCTTGGAGGAGCTTGCCAAGTTGCTCTGGATGATGTCGGCCTTCCATTTTAGGAACGCCGTAGGGCCTGTCAGCAGAGCTTTTTGTCGAGTTGAGCAGCTAGCTGTGCTCGATGACCTCCTTGAGACTCGGGCATGTCGGACGGTTCCCACGTGAACACGTCTGCGTTAGCCGGAGGAAGGGACGAGCTCGAGTTCCTATTTGGACTCGAGGTTGACCCTCACGTGGGCGACCTTGGTGGGTCGTCCTCGAGAGGGGACCGCCTTGGTGGGCTCCTGCGGCTGCAGGGCCACCTTGGGGCGGACGGGTGGCCGCTCGGCCTTGGCCGGGCCACGCTCGGGAAGCTGTCCGACCATGGCCAAGGCGCTCTCATCGCAGGCCATTACGGCCTTGTGACTGCCCTTGATCGTGATGACCCCATGAGGGGCCGGCATCTTCAGACAGTGGTAGCCATAGTGGGTAGCCGCCATGAACCTGGATAGCGCGGGGCGTCCAAGGATGGCGTTGTATGGGAGCTCGAAGTCCACCACCTCGAAGGTGACGTACTCCGTCCGGAAGTTCTAGGGGGTCCCAAATGTCACAGGCAGCACGATTTGCCCGATCGGTTGTAGGGATGACCCAGTGACAATGCCGTGGAAAGGGATGGCTATGTCCTTGATCTTGGACCGCGGGACCTGCATCTGCTCAAGAACTTGAGCAGTGACGATGTCCAGGGAGCTCCCGCCATCTGCCAACACGCGATCGACCCGTGTGTTGCTGATGGTGGGACAGAGTACCAATGCGCGAGCGAGGGCTGGTCATTTCAGGGGACAATCATCCCGGAGAAAGTGATTGGTGGTGGGACCACCGCAGAGTGCGTCCGGGCTTACCTTTCTCGAGGTGGTAAACCTCCGGCGTGACCTTAAGCTCGCGTCGCGAGCTATAAGCGGCGCCCGAATATCACGGCGGCGTGTCGCGAGCCTCTGGAAGGCGTCGCCATGGGCGCCTGGCGCCCGGTCGTCCGGCACCCATGATCGGGAGCTCGGGCATAGGCTGCGCCCGTGTAGAAGTCCTCCAACCCGCGGCCCCGTCCTGCGATTCGAGGTCATGGCGTCTTGCCGATGGAGGAGGCGATGCGATTGTTCGGAGGTTAGCCCCTGGGCGGTCGAGGTCGAGGCTAGGAGCTCGCCCCGCCCCTAGGCCGTGCCCGGCCGTTCGCCCACCCGCCCGGGGGGGCAGCAGAGGCGATCGCCGGGAGGAGCGGGCCTCTCGGGCTCTACGGCTGCGGCGAGCGAGGCGGCGGGCACCTTCTTCTTCTTCTTCTTCTTCTTCTTCTTCTTTTTCTTCTTCTCAGCGTCATCCTTCTTGGCATCGGTGCCAGTCCGGGCCGCCGCCTTCTCCTCCGTTCTCCCTCTCTTGCGCTCCACCGCCTCGGAGGCGTTGATGTATCCCTCCGCAGCACGAAATAAATCGGCTGCGGTGTGGACCGGATGGAGTTCAAGGTCCTCGGTGAAACGGGTGTTCCGCACTCCCTCCTTGAAGGCCCCAACGATGGCCTCGTCGGAGATCGGCGGAATGGTGTTATGATCTGGGCGAACTGCGGGCGTAGTCCCGCAGCCCTCTCCGCCCTTTGGACCACAAGCTTGAGGTCTGGGGCTTCGAGGCGTAGAGACCACTCGAAGTTTGCGGGCGCCGCCTCGCAATCTGTTCCCAGCTGCGTATCGAACCTCGGCGCTGGTTGAACAGCCAGGATCGGGCCATTCCCTCCAAAACGGTAGGAAAGTAATTGACCATTACGGCCTCATTATCGCCTACGGCCAGGATGGCGGTAGTATAAACAGCGAGATATTCGTCGGGATTCTTACTCCCGTCGAACTTCTCAATGCTCCCGGGCTTAAACTTGCGGGGCTAGGGGGCCTCGCGTAAAGCTCGGGAGAAAGCCGGGCATCCAGGGGCGGCCCCGTTATTCCCAGCGGGAGCTCTCCCGCCTGGAAGCGGCCCGAGGCGGGAAAAACTCCGCCCGGGGTGCGCTGAGGAGCGCCGTCATTGTGGGCGTGGGACGCCGCCGCGATCAACGCTCTGGCCGCGCCGCCTCGAGGAGCCACTGGTGTCCGACTGGGCCTGGAGGTGCTCGCCGAGATCCCCAGTGAGCTCCTCTAGGCCGTCAGCAACCGCGGCGCCTAGATCGGCCATGGTGAACCCTCGCGGGTCCTTCTCCAGGTCACGCATGACTGAGCATCGCTTCTAACCCTCGCTAGCTCGCGCACGGGTTGGTGACGGTAGTGGTGGGCGAATCTGCGCGAAGCGGCAGCGCAGCTGGCGTTAGGCCAGCTCTGCGACGGATATCCGCCAGGGTTCGCCCAACCGACCCAGCAAAGAGGCTTCGAGCGGCCTCACGCCGCTGGTGCTCTTCGCTTGGGTCAACACGTGGCTGGTGCGGGGTCGCCCCGCCTGACGCCGCAAAGACATGACGTGAGGCAGGCTCCCGCGAAGGGGACATGTCGGTGTCACCCACGGAGGCGGTGCCCTCGGCACCCTCAACCGCCATGGGCTCACGCTGGTCCGCCGGCCTCGGCAGGGCGTGGCGCGCGCCGATGCGGCTGCAGGGGTGGTCCTCCTCTTTAGGCGTGGCCGCGAATGCGCGCGGTCCGTCCGGATATGGCACTGGTGGTGGTGCCTCCAACCCCTCCATGTGGGTTTCGCTGACGTGAGTCAGCGAAGTGCCGAGCAAAGCTGGGGAGCGGACAGCTACTCCTGAGGTGGGCGTTGCCTCCACCTCCATCTCGTCGGACTGAGCTTCGGCGAGGATACCAGCCTGCCATTCCTCATACGACTCGTCGACGTCGTCGAGATCGTCGCAATCATCGAAGTTGAGGTCCACAGTATCAATGTCGTCGTAAGATTACAAGGCCATCCTCGACTCGATCGAGGGGAGAGGACCGAAATCGGGCCCCACGGTGGGCGCCAGCTGTCGGCGACTGAGAGGCGAGCCCCCGCAGCGCCAATAAGCAAGGAAAAGGGGTGCGAGGCCCGAAAGCGGCCCTGTCCCCCGGACCGAGGCCCGGCCTTGTGGCCGGACGCCGCCGAAGGAAAAGACCTTGGTCCCGACGCGGCTGGCGCGTCAAGACCGGATGGATGGGAACGATGACACGAGTGTTTTATCCTGGTTCAGGCCTCCACTGCGGGATAACAGCCCTACGTCCAGTCTTCGTTTAATGCCGAGCTTAAACGAGTACAAGGGGGTGAAGTCCGGGCTTTGGGAAGCCCGGGCTTCGAGTACAGTAAGTGCTCAAGGCACTGCGTGCGTGTGCTCCTACAGTTACCTGGATGCGGAGAACTACCGCCGGGAACTAGAGCTCCTACGAGAGTGCAAGTGCTCATGTTCTACAGTAGCTATTCTCTAAGTGAGTTGTGTGTCGACGTGAAGCCCTCATTGTTGTGGCCTGTGCGCCCCTTTATAGGCGCCCTCCGGCCACTGTAGCTTGCGCTGATCCGTTGAATTAGTCGTTGCCTTTTTCCCATGCGGTAGCGCATCAATCCACCGCAATCGAGTGCAATCCTTGATCACCGCGCCGGACCGCTACCGGTCGGCCGTGTCTTTGCCCATGCGGGTGGTTGACGGACCGCCGCCACCCGCCGAAGCTGCGGCCAGCGCTCCTCGATGCAAAGTCGCGCGCATTTAATTCTTGATGACTCGGGGACCCGGCGTATCTGTCGGGCGTGATGATTTGCTTTGGGTCCCGTCCTTTGTACCTCGAAGCTTCGGAGGAAGCAAGAGGCCCAAGCTTCCGAGGCGGGGAAGCCCGAGCTCGAGCTTACCAAGCTCGGGCGCGAGCTTGCTGGTCCCGAGCTTACCTCCTGTGGGGCCGCGGATAAGTAAGTGGGCCGAAACTCCATGAGCCACATACTTTCCCCAACAGTATGTGTTGTGCTATCGATCATTGTGAGGATATGTGTGTGATGGTAGCTGATCTTGGGAGCCATCACCGAGCACATATCCGGGCACCCGGTTTACATTCGTTTCAACGAAGGTCGTTCGTGTGTGCCGCTGCAAGCTCGGGTTGGGAGTTAACATGCTCGGCTTGCTCTTGGGCAGCTAGTATGTTATTTTCCAATCACTTGGATAGCGAAAGGGCAGTGACTTCTTTGAGCCGAATGTGAATTCAGAGGGGGCGCCACAACCCGCCATCCTAGTACCGTATCATTGACAGCCAAGGTCAAACCCATGGACTCTAGACTTAAAGTCAAGGAGTTTAACTTCTATACCTTAGGTTATCAAAGGATAGGATAAGGAAATTATATCAAGGAGGGGTTTGTGTTTATTAACACTAATTACCAAGCGGATTAACTAGACCAGCTCTAATAGCTCTTGATACCAACATAATTATACTTCGAAAATCATATTGCATGCAATCTAATATATTAAAATCAACATAATTTAAGTAAAACTGGGTAAAGAAGAATGAATTAGAGGTATTAGCTCGCCTGCACCGAACGTGTCGAGGTCTTGCGTCTGGTCTTCCAGCTTTTCTTCCGAGCTGTCTGATTCTATCGCATAAAAGCAAATTGCATCGATAAAGACACAAAAGATAAAATGTGCAAGATGCATGATAGGCAAATGTTCCTAGGGTTTTCGCATAGATTTCTCCTACGTGAGAATTTATCGTCTATATTTCTTATTGTAATAGGTTGTGTGTGTTAGGGCTATTCTATTTGTGTTTAATTTAAAATGAAAATAAACCTATATGCTTTAGTGAGTATATTTTTACTCATGGTTTAATATTTTTACTAGGTTCTATACATTATTTTGTATTTATATAAAAGGTTTTATAATTTTTGGATATCATTTACTATTTTAAATAAATTCTAGAAAGACTCTTTTCTACATGAAATAACGATTTCGGAATTTTACCCAAATTCATCTCTTGGGCCGCCTTTGGGCCGAACCGCCCTGCCATGGCGCCTGGGGGCCGTCTTCAGGCGTCGCCGACACCTTCCCGTGCTTTTCGGCCGAGCTGACGCGCCCTGCATCGGCCGTGTCGCCCGTCTCGCCACAGTTTCACCGAGCTGTCGCCGCCATGCCGCTATCCCTGTTGCCGGAACCAGTACGACGAAGCTCTACGGCACCATCATCTACCCGTACCACAGCTTGCTGTCAAATATCTATCGCTCGAGTCGCCCGAAACCGCTGTCGCGAAACCTTTGGTCGGGCCGAGCCAAAGTCGCCGCCACACGCCGCCTGACAATCGCCGTGGGCGTCACAGACACCGATCGCTCCACCGCCCCATCGCTACATGCGCGCCACCGGAGCCACCGTTGGCTACCCGCGCCGACCTTGACCCCACACGCCGTTGCTGCTCAGAGTTCGGCTTGTCCCACCGCCGTTGCAGACGCCGGCCGCCAAGACGCGCCACGCGCGATAATCGCGCTGCGCTCCGCTTTCCCAGCAGCTGCCGTCGCAACCGCGCTGTTTCGTCCACGCGACGTCGCGCATCCGCCCGACGCTGCTGGAGTTTCTACCGCCGTCCGCTCAACGCGCCACGCTGCTGCCTTTGCATGGGCTAGCGGCCGCCGGTCGCCGCTTGGCGCTATGCTGCGCGCTGGCGCCGCCTAGTTGCTAGCTACGCTTGCCGATGCAAGGCGACCATTGCCGCCGACGCAGACGCGACCCACACTGCACACAGAAGTCACCAAACTCCTGGCTGTCACCGAAGCTCGCCACGCTGAGCCCTTGGGCGCCGCCGCCGCCGCCGCCGGCCTCCATCTCCCTTCCCTCTTCTCTCTTCTTCTCTCTTTTCCCTCTCTCTTCTTTCTTTCTCTACCCGCGCCTTCTCTTTGTCCGAGCTCTCTGTGTATGAGCTCTAGAAGCCTCGCATTAGAGCAGATAAGGATGGGAAAGGGAGATCTTTTGGAAACTTTGCATTTTAGTGCTTAGGTTTTAATAAAATTTCGTTAGACATTATGAGTCTTCACAAACTATAATAAAAATATATTTGAGTTCCATAAATTGTGGGGGCTCCATTTTTATCGTTAGTTTTGAGGTTTCTTGAGTATTTAGTTTCTAAAATTTCTAAATTATTTTATTATGCTTTCATTAGTCACAAATAGTTTTAGTCTTTAGAAAAATATATCGTGGACGGGTTACTTAGCCGCGAAGTAATCTAGCCAGTTTGAGTTTTCTTTGTCATAAAGTAAATTAGGATTAAGATAGGGTCGAGAAAGATATTTTTGGGACTTTTACATTTTAGTCCCTAAAGCTTTATGTAATTTCATAAAGTTATTTGGAGGTCTTTGACTTCTCTAGAGAATGTAATAAAAATATACTTTGGGTTATTAAAAATGTTATTATTTCATTTATTTGATTTGTTTTGATGTCTTAAAAATATCTATTTTATGTTACTACATAATTTCTTTAAATTTGCTCGAATTTTATTTCAAATAGTGCATTGACTAGTGATTTATTATTATTTTTATCGTAAGCAAAAATGGGGTGTTATAAAATGCAGCTACACCACAAGATGGAGAACCACCACCACAACAGGAACATACGCCTAATGTCATGAAAGAGTTCAATCCGGATGAGATAATTGGCGATCCTACATTAAGGAAGCAAATCGAAGAGTATGAACCAAACATTCGAGACCAAGTGAGAATAGCCTATATTTTTAAGGGTCCAACTCAACCAATCGGTTTGAGTTTTCCTCGCAAACAATATGGAAAAAGTTCAAGAAGCTTTCAAGAATTGTGGTATAAAAAATTCGATTGGTTGGAGTATAGTGAATCAAAGGATGCAACATTTTGTTTTTGTTGCTTTCTCTTTAAGCAACCGGGGAGGGTGATAAATTTGGCCATGATATATTCACCAAAGTTGGGTATGAGTATTGGAAGAATGCATATAAAGGGTTGTCTGATCATGTTGGTGGTGTCAATAGTTCCCACAGCAAGGCTAGATTGCATTTTGATGATTTTAATAATTAAAAACAAAGTATTTCTAGTATGATGTCCAATGCTAGTCGTGAGGCCGAAGAATTATACAAAATCCGTTTGATATCTTCTTTAGAATGTGGAAAGTATCTTTTCATGCAAGGCTTAGCTTTTCATGGTCATGGTGAGTCATTTAGTTCTTTGAACAAGGAAAACTTTCTAGAGATGGTAGATTGGTACAAGGATAAGAAGAAAGAAGTGAAGGATGTTTATGACCGTGCTCCAAGATCTTGTATCATGATTTCTCGATGAATTCAAAAGGATCTTGCAAAATGTTGTGCACAAGTGATCACGGAGTCGATTATTGGAGAGATTGGAGATAGGCAATTCTTCATTCTTATTGATGAGTCACGCGATATATTGGTCAAAGAGCAAATGGCGGTAATATTGAGGTATTCATGAATTTTTCTTTTTATTTTCATGCTCAGTTCTATGTTGTCATTATATGTACCTTATTAAACTTTTCTATAATATAGGTATATGAATAATAAGGGGCAGGTTGTGGAAAGATATCTTGCCCTCCAATATGTCTCCGAGACTACATCAGATGCACTAAGGGAGGCTTTTTTTTTGTCTTCTTGATCATCATGGGTTATCTATATCAAGACTAAGAGGGCAAGGCTATGATGGTACTTCAAACATGAGAGGTGAATATAATGGCACGTAGAGAAAGATTTTAGATGAAAATCCTTATGCTTTCTATGTACAATGTTTTGCCCATCAATTGTAATTAATAGTTGTTTTTATTGCTAGTAGTAGTTGCTGCCAATCTATCCATGATTTCTTTGAGTACATCTCATTAATTGTAGACGTCACAAGCTCATCATACAAAAGGAGGGATGCATTACTTGAAAAGCACCACAAAGATATTTTGAATAGGCTAGTGAGTGGTGATATTTCACGGGAATAGGTTTGCATCAAGAAAGTAATCTTGCTAGGCCATGAGACACTAGATGGGGCTTACATTATACAACTTTGGTTCGTTTAGAGACAATGTGGGACTCTGTGCTACATGTTCTTAGTATGGTTCATGAGGATGAACGTGTACCAACACAGGCAGCGGGTTTGATAGAAAAATAAAGATATTTAAATTTGTTTTCATTTTAAAGCTTATGCTCAAATTGTTTGCTATTACAAATGAGCTTTCACTTGTCTTGCAAAGGAAAGATGTAAACATTGTGCATACCATCGAATTAATTGATGTAGTGAAAACTTGATTGACTAATATGAGGACACATAGTAGTTGGGAGGGACACTTTGGTGATGTCAAGAACTTTTGTTCTTCCAAAGGCATACTTGTGGTAGATATGGATAAAGAAATACCCGTTAGGGGTCGTTCAAGGCGTGATGGGTTCACAGTCACTAACCTTTACTATTATTGTGCTGAGATCTTCTTCGTTGTTGTTGACAAAATTAATTCGAAATTAGATCATCGGTTCGATGAAGTTTCTACTAAGCTGCTTCTTTTCTTCTCTTGCCTTTATCCAAAGAATTCATTTGTCAAGTTTGATGTCAACAAGCTTGTTCATCTTGCTGAAATTTATGATGAAGATTTTTCTATTGAAGAGCGTGCAATTATAAGGGAGCAACTTGAGACTTACATTATCCATGTGAGAAAACATGCTGCTTTTGATACTTGTAAAGACCTTGTATCTTTAGCTATGAAGATGGCTCAAACTAAAAAACACGTAGTGTTTCCATTGGTTTATAAACTAATTGAGTTAGCGTTGTTATTGCCTGTGTTAATGGCAACAGTTGAGAAAGCATTTTCAGGGATGAATATTATCAAATCTGAATTGCGCAACAAGATTGCCAATGATTGGTTGAATGACTTAATGGTATGCTCCACCAAGTGAGAGTTATTCAAATCACTTGATGATGAAACTATTACCCGACGCTTTTCAACGCATTAAAACTCAAAGAATGAACTTGCCTCGTACATTGCCACCGCCTACCTGAATGCCTGAATGGTATGTTTGATTTTGTTCAATGTAAACATTACAAAAGTTTTGCTATTGTTTCACTCATTTATAAATTTCTTTTATTATAGATTGGATTTTTGTTGATGGGGCTATCTACATAAACTTCTAGTACAATAGTCAATAGATAGGTACCACTCTATGTTATGCTCATGCATTTACTTATCTATCTGCTTTTATATGTATATTTGACATCGGAATTGATGTGACTGTAAATCGAATGTAATCGTTAGCTTTACATCCATATATTTTATTTGTTTGTGGTATATTGGGCCGATACAAGACGTAGGATGAATTTAGGCTTGCCTATGCTTGATTTGCATGCTGCGTCCGCGACTGGCCACGCGAGTGAAAACAAGTCAAAACCATTGTTTATTTGGTTAGAGGTAGACCTCATCATGCACCGGGCCGAGCCGAGCTTCGGCCCAGACTTGAAAAAGCACGGTCACTTTGACCCAAGTCCAACCCGGTTCGACAAATTTTTTGATGCACCGCGCCTAAGCCCGACCTGAAAGCCCGGACAAAAGCCTAAAGCCTGACTTTGCACTGCTTTTTTTTGCAGGCCCAAGCCCGATCCGAATTTTCCCTGGGCTTGGTTTTCGGCCCAGCTTAGAAAAATGGTTCGGGCCGGACTGCCCATGATCAGATCCAGTCAAAGGATCATTTCTGTCTAGTTTTACCCGTTGAGATGTCTGATACTGTTGTTCACGGCCAAAACAGTATAACAGAACATACCTAGTTCGATATACTATTTCCTCTATTGAAGCAAAGCTCGGTACATGCTCTCACACGTGGTTGGTCAACGGTGCCAGGGTGGGCATTCTAAATCTAAACAACATAACCGAATCGAACTAAATATAATTTTTTTTATTCTTTTGGTTTTCACTTTTGGTTCATTTTTATTTCGCATCTATTAAGTTCTGTTTCTTGGTTTGATTCCTGAGATCTAATATAAAAAAACGAATATAATGAAGAACTGATCATAGAGTACTGGGGAATCGCTGGCCAGCAGGACGATATCCCAAACAAAAACCGCCCAAATTTGAAATTTCAAATTCAAACTCAAAATCAGGTAAAAAAATCATGAAAAAAATCCTCAGAATAATATAAACATGTTTAAAGAGCATGACATCAAAAACTTTTGAAAAAACTGATTTTTCAAACAGATTTTGAGATTACCGTGTGTTCTTCGTTTAGGCATTCCGTACAATACCCTTTGGACACACCCTCGTCGTGGCAACACGCACCTGTGCCAAAGCCTGCGGTCGTGCTCCGCCTCTCCGCCCACGCCCTAGCCATGCTCCGACCACGCCTATGCTACGCTACGTTGAGGAGCATTTGCAGAAGAGAGGAGCACGGGGGGTTTCACATAGTGATGTGGAAGATGGGAACGGCAGTACTCACAAGTGGATAAAGGCTCGGGAAACACAAAGATGCGGCAGATGGCGTGACTTTCATGAAGTTGTGCCCTGTTCGGTTTGGGGCTGGATCGGTTTCTCTAGGAAACCGATAAAATTTTTGGAGAAAGAAAAAATCGATGGTTTTCCGAGAATTTTTCACAATTTCTTGATTTCGCTCAATTTCTCAGTAAACCCTAACGATTTCCTATTTTGGACGTGCTCCGGGTTATTCAAAATTTAAATTATGAAATTTGGTCCAATTTTAGCTGAGAATCGTGGGAAATTGAAAATCGTTGCGGGGACGGGATTTGACTCGAAAATGATTTTTAAAACCTAGTTGAGACAACCTTCCTCCAAAGCCCACTAAGATTTGGTCATTGGCCCGTCCCCAAGCTACCTCTTCCTGACATCCCCAATTTGGGCAATTTAAAAATTCGTTTAAATATGAACCATTCTTCTTTAAAAAAAAACTTTTGCATGCAGTCAGGTCGATCAGGTTTTCTTTGCTTCTAAAACTTAAGAAGAAGGATTTTTATGAACAACCAAGAATTAAAAAAATACAATCTGAATCAGAAATCAATAAATATAAATTAAAAGTTAAAATTCAAATTCAAACCAAATTTAAACTTTTAAATTCAATCCGGAATCAAAACAACGACGAAATGAAAAGTGTAAATTTGAAAGTGGATCTAAAAATTCAAAACAAAGTGAAATTCAAAAGTTAAATTAAAAATAAAATCCAAAACACAAATTCGGAATTTTTTTTCCATATGAGTTTCCTTCGGCCAGCTAGGCCCACCACCTCCCTTCTTCGCCTCCCTCCAGTGGACAGTGCTACTATTTGTAATGACCGTAAACTATTTAGGAAATGTAAATCGGCTTATGATTTAGGATATGTTCTCTTCAGTTTATCTTATTTGCATATTTTCTTATTTGTTTATAAGCTGAATTTCAAGAGTTTTTCAAGATAGTTAGAAAAGTCTGGCCCACTTCGTTTGACTTTTGTTCTGAGAGCTCTGAGATGTGGTTTCAAGATAGAAAAAAAGGGATTTTAAAAGCTAAAACGTTTGGCTTTTTGATTCAAAGATAAGTGAATAAAATAAAAAGATAAACTATAAAAAACAGCACCTTAGATTTATTCTAGAAAAAAGTTACACGATGATTAATATCCGATCAGGTTCACCTCCAAATAGCATTGCAAATTTGTGAAACTTACTGCTAGGAGACCCGTCCCATGAAAAGCCTAATATGGACTTTAGTCAAATCCTAGGCAGACACTATATAAAGAGAAGGATTGTCATTGTAATAGATCTCATAATAAATAATAAAGCATTGTCTCTCTACATCTCTATATTTATCTTCTTGTTTATGTTCGTAATCCTGAGAACATCTTTAACAGCGTTTCTAAATTCGGATCTCTATATCCCCTTCTCTAAACCACTATTCGTTCCCTATATTTCTATCATCTCCAGTAGAGTCTCTATCCTCGAAAAGATATAGAAAACTGAGAGAGAATTTTTAAATTTAGAGACTTGGAGAGAGAATATCTAAATTTAAGGACTGACTAGAGACTCTGCTGGAGTAATATATAGACTGAGAGTCTCCAAATATAGAGAAGATTCTTTTTTAAAAACCTTGCTGGACATGCTCTAATGCTCCTAAGTGTCTATGGATCAACTGTAGTACTCGGAGAAATGAGAAAAAATGTAGCAAAATCTGAGAACCCTTGGAGTGATAGTGTGATCGCTGCATTTATACCACTGAAAGTTTGATCTGTGCACCCAAACAGTACGGAACTCATGTCTGATTCTGTTCGTCTGACCTTGCAATTACAGAGAGGGAGATGGCCAAGTGTGAGCTGCAAAGCCATGGCATCTAGCGTACAAGTGGCAACTAGTTCTTTCCATGGAATGGGCACTCAGCGCCTCTTGGCGAGCTGGAACGTGCGCTTCAAGAACTGGCTGGCGACCTCGTCGTCGCGGTGGCACAGCACTCGGAGGATCGTGTTGGGGTCGGCGGGGTCCCACTGCCTCGTCGACGTCGGCGGCGCGGGGGGCTCGCACGTGGCGGCGCTGAACGCGTCGATGAGGAGCTCCGTCGGGCGGGCCATGAGCTCGACGACGCCCTCCGCCGTGTCCGCCTCGCGCGCCACCACCTCCTCCGGGACGAGCCCCTCCCCGCAGGTGCAGAACGCGCGCTTCAGGCTCCGGAAGTCCTCCTCCACCATCCCGTGGTCCGCCCTCGTGAAGCACCGGTCGTTGCCGCCGGCGAGGAGGACCATCAGGAACGCGCCGAAGGAGGCCTTCATCACCTCCCGCACGGCCACCGGCTGCGCACGGTCGGCGAGGACGGACACCAGGAATGACAGGTTCTGCCTCAGCGCGCGGAGCGCCGGGCGGATCCGCGTGTCGGCGACGTTGCTGATGTAGAGCCCGTGGTAGAACGAGTGGCGCGAGTCGAGGAAGACGAGCCTGTGCGCGGCCACCTCGGCGACGTGGGCGATCGCCGACTGCGCGGCTGCGCGGGCGCCGTCGAAGTGGACGGCCATCGCGACGCGATGGGCGCCGCCCGCGCCGGCGGAGGCTGGCGGCGAGGCGGCGCCCCCGCCGCCGCGAGACCCCGAGGAGAGCGCCTTGTCGATGGCCTGCAGCTGCATGAGGACGTAGTGGAGCGTGTTGAGCCGGACGTAGAGGCGCTGCGTGCCGCGGCTGATGGACGGCCGCGGGTTGTGGTGCGAGCCGCTGCGTGGGCTGCCCTCCGGCGCGTGGCACGATGGCAGCAGCGCCTTCTTCCACAACCGGAAGAAGCCGGAGTCCTGGTTGCACCTCGTCAGCGGCGGGAGCGGAGGGAGGTAGCTCTCCTTGGACCCTGTGGTTTCAACACAGTAAGCTTAGGTTCTGTTCTCGTCAGCTTATTTTATCTAACTTATTTGATTTTTTTCTACTTCGAGAGCTTCCCGAGATAGTCTCGAGAGTCGGATCCACTTTGTTCGACTTATGTTTTAAAGGTTTTTGATAAGTCTTCGAGACAGAAAAAAGAATCAAAAAACAAATCGTTTTTATTTTAAACGAAAATAAGCCCTAACCCAAATAAGTCAAATAAGACAAATAAGCTGACAAAAACACCCTCTTAATATGCCGTCAAAGTCACGTTTTCTCTGAGTTTGATCTCGCTCTAATTTTGGACTCCTCTCTCATGCACTTTGGAAAACAAAGATACTCTAATAAGCCCGAACCCAAATAAGTCAAATAAGACAAATAAGCTGACAAAAACACCCCCTTAATATGCCGTCAAAGTCACGTTTTCTCTGAGTTTGATCTCGCTCTAATTTTGGACTCCTCTCTCATGCACTTTGGAAAACAAAGATACCCTAATTTTAAATTGTTGCACAAAGCTTCTCCCACCTCATCCCCTTTCCCGACCCCCACTAATGGTTGGACCAGTGTCGTGGCGGTAGTGCTCCACACGAGTCAACCACGATGCCCGTAGCCCCAACCACCAAAGGGGAGAAGGGAAGATGAGGTGGTAGGGACTTAGACGAGAGAGTTTGAAAAAAAATATATATGGGTTTCATCAAAAGTGCATGAAATAGAGAGAGTAAAGGATGGGGTAAACCACGGATGTCAGAGCAAGATTCATTTGGATGAAAGTGCTTGGAACCCACGCTACAATAGATGACAGATTAGTAAACATTGCTTCATATGTTAGTGTTACCGCATGATGCGACGAAAGAGATGTAACCGCGGAAGATTGACTCGAGGCTGTCGACGAGCTCCTGAACTAAGTCGTCTTTCGTGCTCGCCGGGATCTCAGAGAACTCGTCGATGGTTGCCTTGGCCAGCTTCATTAGCTCCATCGCCGACCGGGCGAAGGGCTCTTCCTTGGATTTTGGTATCCAGCTCTGCAAGCAAAACACACAAAACATTCCAATGGAGAGTATGATAAAAGAAAAAGGGACTAATTACTATGCATCAGTCGCCTGAAAAAAGTGAATCTTAGTCGATTTTATGGGACTTCAGATTTTGATCCAATGACTATGATTTGTCCCTCCTTTTCTCTGCTAAAACATCCCTCCTACCCCAACCCTATCGTTCCCCTTCTCAGTCTCGATCCAAGCCACCATTGATAGTGTCGCTCGACCTTTTGTGTCGCCTCCACCGCCAACGCCACCGGCCGCTCCACCTAACATCGCATCAGATCCTCCTCCTCTAGCGGCCTCACCGTCCCTCCTCCACCCTCTTCTCTTTTCTTCCGTTGGACTTTTCTAGGCGCCTTCACCACCACCCCCGCCTCTGCCGGCCACCACCCGCGCCCGGCGGCGCCCTCTCCACCTCGTTGCTCCCCCCCCCCCCCACACCACCATGCAACCCCACCCACTCTAACTCCAGACGCATGTGCGAAACCCCTGCGATTGTCTCCCATCGCCCTCCGACCACCTGCAGCTCCGGCGCCGCCACTACCGTCTCGCTGCACCGCCAAACCACCTCCCACCGTTGGCCCTCCGTCTCCCCAACATCCCTCTAAGCTTGAGGGGCACAGTGAACCCGAACTCTAAAGTGTTGACGGGAGAGAATGATGACATAGCCGGAGACGAGGAAGATGGTGGTCGAGCAATCGCCGGAGACAGTTGAGGAATCGACTGAAATTCCTTCTTATTTCAGTCGAATTATTTCTAGCAAATTCGGAGAAGTTTTGAGCTTTCACATCACCATGCAAGGTGTTCGATCACCTCAGTTTCTTTGGCTCGGTGGAGGCAGTCCATGCCAATCCTAAGCCAGTCGTCCATCCAGGCCTTGAGCAAGCCCATCACGACGGACTCCACCTCGTAGGGCTCCATGTCGCCGACGACGGCCTTGGCCCGGTCGTCGTGGCAGTCAGCCGCGTCCTCGGCCGTCATCTGTGCCAGGGCCTTCTCCAGCCTACTCGCCGAGTGTAGCACGCGGACGAGCTCCTCCGTGAGGATGGTGACCTTGGATAGGTACTTCCTCAGCACGACGCCGAAGCAGCCGTGCAGGGTGACCGCGGCGACCGCGACCGGCGCTGGGTGCCACCGCCGCAGCACAGGGCTGAAGCTCCGGCGCTCGGACAAGGCAAGCTGCTCCGTGTCGCCGGCAAGCCGCATCAGGACGGCGCCGGGGTCGTTGTCGCGGTCGATGATCATGCTGTCAGCCTCGCCCATTCCATTCTCCAATATCTGAAATGAGATCGTATCAAAATTAAGAATTGTTAAGATCAGAGATCAATGGAAAGGATCAAGTTAAGAGGAAACATGGTCTATCTCATACTTTGGTGAAGGCGCTCTTCATCGAACACCTGACGTAGTAATCGACACGATCGCCAGCGAAGTTCCCGGTACTGGCGTATTCACGGTCGGCGACGATCTTGCCGGCGGCAAGCGCCAAGGAAAGCAAGATCTCCATGCCCTCCGTGGCGGCGCCGCCGACGCCCTTCTCGTACCGGTCGTGGTACTCCAGCAACCGCTTCTCCGACCACTCCTGTATCGTCCTGAGCGCGCTCAAAAGAACCTTCGCGTACACGGGGTCGCGGCTCCCGTGCTTCGCGTCGGCCGCCACATCGGCGAGAACGGCGAGAGCCGCGGCGGCGAGGTCCGGCTCGCCCTGCCCAGTTATCACGTACTGCTGGAAGAACACCCAGGCTAAGCACACGTTGTTCACCGCCCTGCCGATGCCGAGGGTCGGCCACGTCTTCTTGATGAGCTCGAGGAGCTCGTCGACCTCGTCCAGCACGACGGTGCACTCCCTCAGGTCGAAGATGGTCTGGAGGAGGGAGGTGTAGAGGAGCACGTTGAGCGGGTAGCCGTCGGCCCAGTGGCACGCGTCGATGCCGCTGCCGGAGCGCCAGGCGAGGGCGTGCACGGCGTTCGTGAGGGAGCGCATCGCGTCGGAGCTCTTGCCCGTGTCGATGGCGCGGATCTCCGTGGCGCGCATGACCTCGCGGAAGCGGAGCACCGCGGCGTTGAGGCGGTCGAGGGGGAGGGAGGGGTGGAGGATGAGGCCGGCCTCCAGGAGCTTGATCTGCCGGAACTGCCACTGGTGGTACTCCTCGCCATCGGCGAACTCCGCCGGCTTCAGCTGCCGGAGGAGCTCCAGTGGTAGGACGATGGTGTCGGGCCTCCTGCCCACCTGTGCAAATGCAAATGCAGCAAAAGATGAGAAAAAATGGATCCAAGCAACAACGCCTGCATGAGTGCGTACGTGAACATTAATGGCTGCGCGTGCGTGGGCGCCTGCGCCAAGCCGCCAACCTTGCCGACGACGGCGCGCATGAGCGTCCGACGCAGCCGCGCGTCGCTCTGCTCGGTGACCCGCATCTGCTGCCGCATGATCTCCGCCAAAGTCATCGGCCGCCGCGCCCGGCCGGGCGAGGACGGGCCCGAGGTCTGGCTCAGCGTGCGCACCATTATAGGCTGCGCCGCCGACGATGACCGCCTCGCCTTGAGCCCTAGTGCCTTCTTAACCCGGCTTCCCGTGACGTTGCCCCCGCCCCTCGTCGCGCCACCGACCACCGGCGACGACACCTCCACCTCCGCCGCGCCACCGCCCCGCGCCCCGGTGCTCGAGGATGACGACGCGGGGCCGGAGGAGCGGCATGACATGAAGAAGATCTCGTACGCGGTCTCGCGGAGCTCCACAGGGCCGAGCGCGTCGACGCGGCCGAAGGGGCAATCGAGGTCGGCCGTGGCAAAGTCGAGCTCGGTGACGTCCGATGACCGCGTCGCCGAAGAGCTCGCGGAGGCGGCGGCGGAGCGCGAGCGCTGGTGGCGCCCCATGATCACCTCACGTGCACGCGGCGCGGGCTAGCAACGTCGCCCCTGCTGGCCGCGCGATGGAGACGGGGAGAGAAGCGTGCAAAGAATCAGAAGTTGGGAGGCGGCATGCGCATGGCATGGCGCGCCCAAATTTAGGTGAACTATTTCGGTGCCGGGGTTTGAGGGGAACCAGGAGCTAGTCAGCCACAGTGGCTGGCTTGCAGGTTGCTTCTTTGCCCAGATGAATCTTTGGTTTTGCATGTGCTAAGTTGCCTGAATTTTTTTCTTCTAAAATGCGAAGACAACTATTTTTGTCACCGTTGAATTCGCACGGAGCAATAGTTGTCAGTTGTCGGAGTACTTGTCTAATGGATCATATTGTGGTCACATATTTCCTATTATAAAACGCAATATCATCGGAGAGCCATTGCAATTTTGGTGAAATTAGATGGATGTCATTCTCCGATTTACTATGCATCTTTTTAGCTAGACTAGACCTGCTGAGACCCCACACCCGAGCCTGACCAAGCCATCCGTGACCAAATCCCCTTTAGATAGGGCTCAACCAAGCCATCCCGCACCAAATCAACTGCCCATCCGACGAACCCTAACTCCCCTCTCCATTCCCCACCCGAGCAGACAAACCCTAATTCCCCTTCCAATTTCAATCCCCTTCACACAAAATTAATTCCTTAAGCCCTAGGTGGAACAGAGGAGTTTGGAAGCACATTTGCAGTGAAGACGCACGGTGATTCTTGAAGCCTTGTATGGACTACCGGCTACATGGATGCGAGAAGGTCTTGGTTGCTAACGTCCAACGCGATTGAGACATCTGAGCACAAGCTCCCCCTACTGGATTGCTCGCGCTACGAGATTCCTATGGTGAAGCTTCGTGGTAAGAGTGAAAAAAAAAACAGCAGTGTTTTTCAAGTGCAATAATAATAATCCAGGTAAGCGATCCAACTAATGAGTTTACACGTGAACAAAGTTTTCCTCTTGATTGGTATTCTATTCAATGTACCTTGCAGAATAATGGCATATGTAACTTCTTCAAGTGGGAGGAGGATTATGAAACATATGTTTGGACATTGGGCTAAAGGAATGGAGATGTCTTCACCCTGCAGTCAGATGATAGTAGACAGATGGTTTGCTGGTTAAGATGTTGGTTGATGATGTTAGCACACTGAAGAAGCACAATGACAAGATGATTGGAACTCTGAATGTGATCAAGAATGAGTCAAATTTGAGGAATGGTGTTGCAGTGAAGTGTAATTAATCCAGGGGACTTTGACTTTATCTCGGCCTTCAAGTTAAATAGAAATTGGAAACTCTCTTTATGTTTACCATGAATTTGCTGCAATGCTAGTCTCATACATGCCCATGCCTTAGATTATCTCAGCTTGATCTTTTATTCATCTTAAAGCTTGTCCTGTGCATCCTTGCCCTCCTTACCTAGGTTATTTCTTAGCCACTCCCCTGGTTTGTCTGCGACCCAGAATTGAATAGTCACTCTCCACCTAGAAGCTAGGTACTAAGACATTCAGTATTACCATTATGTTATAACCATCCTATAGACTAGATGCATGTACAGGCCAAGAACACCCCTTATATTGGCATTCACCAACGAAACATGTTTTATCTATCTTCACAGTTTTGATATCAATCCTCTTTATTACAAAATGCCTAAATGATGTTCTGAATGCAACTATGTCAGAAAATAGAGCTCCTTTCTTAATGGTTGGATTATCAGAGTCATGGCTCACTGTCAACTTAGAAGGATCTCTATCACTAATTTCAGCTTCAGTTGGCTCAAAACTACTTGGCTCGTCTATCGCAACTAGCTCGTATGCAGGTGACTCTTCTGTCCCCATTGGCTACCTATATAGCTACTCATCATTTACCCCCACATATTCTTCTGGATAATAAAATGGATCTTCTCATTTTGGCTCAGCTCCTTCCACTCCCTGATCTATCTTAGGTGGTAGAACACTTAATAGAACTAAAGGATCATCGCTGGCAACAACACAACTCTACTTATCAAGTATAAACCCTCGGGTATGCACAATTCAAGCAAACCTGTAATACCCCGGCTCCTTGTGATATGAGACAAGTGTAGCCATATGAATTGGTTGTGATGAAATAGTATCATCTTGCTAGTCGAGAAAGAGTTGCACCAATATATAATGCCATATGGACGCAACATAGCGCTTCATGTTAACCCTTTTGGGCAAAGCGAGGTCGAAAGCCCAAACGAGGTGCTATGCATGGGTGGTTCAGTCCCTTAAGTGGGCTTGGCTATAAGCAAATTTGGATCTGGATGTTATAGATAGTATTAGAGCATTAACCCTCGTCATGCAAGCACATGTGGGCTTAGTGGCGCAGGCATATGGCACATGACGCATGTAGGCCTGGATCAGTCACATGGCATGACATATGGACCAGAACTGGGCGTATGGTCATATACCGAGGGGAGATTTTGAACATTTGATGTGTATGCGATATGGTGTCAGCCCATTAAGAGGAACGAGTGTAATAGACTGCCATGTGATGTTTGGTCCGTGTGGCCATGTGGATTGGTTATGGTGGAACAGTACCGTCTACCTAGTCTAGACAAAGTTGCACTAGTATATAATGCCAGATAGACCCAACGTAGCACTTTGGATTAAACCTTTTGGACAAAGCAAGGCCGAAAGCCCAAGCGAGGTTCTATACATATATGAGCCAGGCCCTGAGGTGAGCTAGGCTATAGGCAAATTTGTGACAGGGTGTTACAAAACCACCAATATCGCTCTCCTCTATGAGTCTATCGTCTTCTCCCAGCTCCTTATCAAAGTACCACATAGTTGGAACTTGGTTCCTGTCCCATGTCATCTGGCTAATTAAGTGCTTCAACACTGCGAAAACACACAATCCTCGATTACCCTTCTAGACTGTTAGTGATATGCCCTAGAGGCAATCATGTAATATGATTGTATCATATCTATGTTCATATACTCTTGAATAATATATTATCAGTTCCATAAATAAATGTCATTCAAATTGTTCATCAAGTACGACTTGGTTGTGAGACACGTTGTTTATATGATTTTATTCTAAATGATTCCTGATCTCATATCATTATGTAGGACAATAATGATTTGATTAGCACATGTATTGATTGATGCTAATGTTTCACATACCATAGATATAGAGATATCAAATCAATAATGTGGATATATGTTAGAGAACATGATGTATGATAGACCTACTCCGAGACACTGTAGAGATTGTTATCTTACATGTGCCATCAGCCTATAGTTTCGAGTGTGTCGACGACTGGGAGGCGAACCTCCGCAGGCCGATATGCAAGAAAGGGGTGTGCGAGACCCGAGAGTGGCCCTGCCCCCTCGACCGAAACCCGAGGTTCGGGCGCTACCGAGGGAAGGATGGGTTTGTGGTGTTCGTGTGTGCTGTGTGTGTGTGGTAACGTTGGCTACTGACGTAGGTGTTTTTATTCTGGTTCGGGCCTCCACTGCCGGATAACAGCCCTACATCCAGTCCTCGTTTAGTATCGAGCTTAAACGAGTACAGAGGGGTGAGGCCGAGCTTTCGGAAGCTCGGGCTCGAGTACAATAAGTGCTCAAGGCACTATGTGTATTCCTAGAATGGCTAAACGCGAAGAACTATCACCTAGAACTAGAGATCCTATACAAGTGCAAGTGCTCCTATTCTATGGTGGCTGAGTGCTGCGGCTCAGCGCGTTTGGCTCCTGCCTGGGGTGTCTTTTGGTTGTGGCATGTGCCCTCCTTTTATAGGCAGCTCTCGGACACTGTAGTCTGACTTTGGTTCGTTGTGAAGCACCGTGCTATCTTCCGGTCACTAGTTGTATTCTTTCGTCTTGCCGGGCTGCAACGTGGTGGACCCACAAGGTCCGCCGGATATTTGGGCGTGTTTTCCCAGCTTGCTAGGATCAGCGTTCCGATCACTACACGGCAATACGTGTCATTCTTCGTTGGGGGCGAACAACGAACTAACCACTGACACAACCGGCCACCAACCCGTCAGCGGCTTGTGGCAGGCGCGCATCAGTACTACGGTCGCATTTAACTCGCGGTGACATGTGGGGCCCACGGCGTGCTGTGCGCGGCGCGACACAGTCCGCGTTGGGGTCTGAGCCCCAAGCTTTAAAAGCTCGGGAGGTGAGAGGCCCGGGCTCCGGAGTGGAGAAGCTCGAGCGCGAGCTTGCCAAACTCGGGCACAAACTTACGGAGCTCGCGCAGGCCTTTCGCTGGGCCAAAAGTAGGTAATTGGGTCGTGTCCCCATGGGCCACGTACTCTCCCCAACAGCTAGCACCCGAGCCTCGAGTAGGACACTGTGTCCCGCTTAGAGGTTTTTTGGTAACTGCCTTTCGGCGAAACATCGCGCCTTGCATGCACGACCTTGGTTTCCACGGTTATGCACGCCGTTGCCTTTCCTTCGGTTTCCGCGCCTTTGGCGGACAGGAGGCGGTTCGCTTCTCCGCGCCGGTTATAAGACGCGGTTTGTTTTCCCACGTCGCTTTCTTTTCCCCTTACGGCTTTCTGACTTCTCCATACTCTTGCCTTCTCGCTCTTCAATCTCCTCGCTCTCTATTCCTCCTACTCTCCGACCTTCCCCCATCAATGGCGCACTTCACTCAGAGCCTCACCTCCGAGGAGACCCTGAAGGAGATGACCGCGGCCGGCTTCATTGACGTCGACGGCTGGAGGGCGGCCGACGCGAAGGTGATCCCGGTGCCCGAGGATGACGAGATTGTCTCCTTCGAGCTCTTTGCCGTCCACGGGTTCCGGGTCCCAGAGTTCGATTTCCTCTCTGCCATCCTGGCCCAGTGCGGGATCGAGTTGGTGAACCTCAATCCCAACTCGATCCAGTTGCTGGCAATCTTCGCGCATCTCTGCGAAGCGTACGTCTACATCGAGCCGACGGTGAGCCTGTTTCTCAATTTTTACGAGCTCACCACGACTGGCGGGAGTGACGCGGCGGGGTGCGCCTATTTCAAGTTGCACTGCGACATGAAGCCCGCGTACCCGGAGTTCAAGGCCAAGGAGAACGTCGGCGGGTGAGGGTCGCGGTGGTACTACGCCAAGAAGCTCAGCGAGTGCGGGCTCTGGTTCTCGAACAAGAACCCCGGGAAGCTAACGCTGCTGCGCCCCGTGCTGCAGCCGGCAGAGGCAGTATCCGTGGCCAAGGTCCGGAAGCTGGCCGGGCAAGGGCTGAACGGCTACAACATCGTAGCGGACATTGTCAAGAATCAGGTGAGCCCGCTGCGAAAGCGGATTCACCCCTTCTTCAGCATCCGCGGGTGGAACGACCACACCCGCGAGGGCAACTCTTGTAAGTATTTCTTCGACCTCCATCTCCTTGCCCGATCTTTCTTTCGGTCGTGTTCTAATGGTTCCCCCTTTCTCTGCAGCCTTGCTCGGGGCCAAGGTAGCCCGGGTCGTGGGGCTGTTGTTGCCCGCGAATCATAACAAGCCATCGGGCTCGGGGATCCGGAATGTCCTTTAGGAGGGTAACAAGGTTCGTACTCCGTGAGTCCCGCCTCCTTGGGCGGTCTTCTCCCACGGTCCCCAGGCGTGTACTGATTCTTCCTCGGTTTGTTCACAGGAGGAGAAGGACGAGGAGGCCGGCGCTGGTGGCGGCCTCGGGGGTCGCCCCTTCAGCGAGCTCGACAGGCGGCGGGCGCGTAGCCATCCCAAGGGAAGAGGATCGGGGTCTCCCAGCGAGATAAAGTCGTCAGCGCGGGACAGCCGCCCCGGACGTTGTCTGTGGCTGGGAGGTCGGCGCCTCGAGCGCCCGCTTTCGTTCCAGACCCGTCCCGGGCTAAGAGCTCCCGGGACCGGGATTACACCGAGGCATGGGACACTTAGCAGACGCAGACGAAGCGTCGGCTGATGCTGGATGGAAAGCCCGTGGATGCTAGGTCGGCGGAGACAGACCTCGACCTCGCTCGTAAGTTGCCGCGCTCTTAGCCTTCTTTCCCCTTTTCTGATGTTGTATGTCCTGACTGATGACGGGATTCCTTGTCGTTGCCATCAGTCGCCATGTCCGCGGGGCGGAGAAGATTCTTTCGGTGCGGCCGAAGGATGTAGCCCGGGAGAACGAGCTCGACCCGAACCACAAAAGGCGTTGGGGTTTCAGGGCCTACTTCCTCCCACCGGCGGTGCGCAGCGACGTACGCTGTCAGGCCATCACCGTCGAGGTGGAGGCCGATTTTGGGATGACGACCATGGCGCCGCTTCGAGTCGAAGGACGGACCAAGTTCGGGTGGCGCCCCATCGACCTCAATGGGCTGGCGGAGTTCTTCTCGCAGCACGGCCGGCCTATCCCGCCGCTGGACTCGAGCGACGTGCTCTTGTTCGGCTGGAACTGGCCGGTCCGGGTCATCACGGCGATCGACACCATCCCGGTGCACTTGCTGAGCGTGGCCCCGTTACTTGCCGCAGGATGGATCGTGGCGATGCCTGTGTGGGTCGAGGAGAAGCTCGCGCTCATCGGAGGTCGTTGGGAGGAGTCCATCCAATTTTGGCCTCTCCTACGCTGACTGGGCGGTGAGCGCCAAGGTGGTCAAGCCAAAGGCGGATTTCGTGGCGCCAGTAGACCTTGCCCCCGGGCAACGTCTTCTTACCATCGAGGCGGCCTAGCCCGCGGAGGAGGCGACTGAGCCCGCGGATGGGGTGACCCCAGTCTTGGCCGGCGAGGCCGAGGCCGAGCCCACGGAGGGGCTTGAGGAGGAGGCAAGCAGCCCGGGAGGCGGCTCGGGCGACTTGGTCGTAGCGTCGCCCACGCCCAGGCGTGCTACCCGGGCCTCGCTTGAGGGCGACCTTGCCGCGATCATGAAATGGGTAAGTGCCTCCAAGCTTGCCTTTCGAATTTTGTTCTAGCTTGTGCTTGGTTTTCCCTTTTCCTTGAGTCCCTTTACCTAGCGTAGGCCTACCTTGAGGTCATTGGTCGCGCATGCGTGTCCATGGCCGAAAGGGAGGCCGAGCAGGAGGCCGCGATGGCGAATGCCGTGCTTTGGCGGCGACGGGATGAAGCCATGCGCAGCGAACTGGAGGAGGCGCACCTGGCCACGGTCCAGGCTGTGGTTGGGGAGGCTCGCGTCGCGGTGGCGGAAGCGGCCCTTGCCGCGGTGTGGGATGATGCCGGGGAAGTATCTCGGTGGGCGCAGGAGGTGCTTAAGGCCGAGCGCGACCGCTCCGCCAGGCTCGAAGAGCGCCCTCGGTCAACGGAGCTGCGCTGCATTGCCGAAGTCGCTTGGGCCGCGGAGGAGCGCGATCTTCTTTCCGCGGAGCTATCCCAGGTGAAGTTGGCTGCGGCTGCGACGGAGGGTCGCCTGAAGACCCATCAGGACTCCGTCCAAGAGCTAGAAACGGCCAATGAAGCGTTGCGGACTGAAGCGCGGGCCGCTCAAGATGATCGAAGGGCCCTTCTCGCGCTTCAGGACCGTTATGATGAAGCCGCGGCCGAACTCCGCAAGTTCAGGCGCCAGCTCGGGCCGTAGGCCTTTGTACTTTTTGAGAAGATCAATTTTTTGAAAAAAAAAAATCGACCATAGCCCTTGAGCCACGGCCGAGCCTCTGGATTACCGGAGGGTCGGTAGTGATTTAGAGAAGATCAATTTTTTGAAAAAAAAAAGTTGACCCGTTGGTTTAGGGAACGCGTCCTTAGAATGAAGCTCGTGGCCCCTGCTCTGTTCTTTTGCGAGACGCTGAGTCTTGGGACTCTTAAGCTGTCCCGGGCTTCAATAGTTTTATGCAGGCTTATGGTATAGGGCTGGAAAGTGTCTGCCCGCGCGGGGTCTTGCGTGGTGCGATGAATACCGGCTTACCCGTGTGCAAGGGAATCCCGAGGTGTAACTTTTGCATAGCCGTTAACCTGCCGATGTGTGCTGAGGTAGCCCGAGTTTTCTCCTAAGCTCGATCATAGGTTAAGTTCTTGGGGCTAGTTAAGGGCTGCCTATACTTTTTGGCGGGGCAAAAAACGGAAAGGGTAAAAAAGGAAATTTACGACCTTAGCTCAGGCATAGAACCTCCGAAGTTGAGCGATGTTCCAGGAGTTATTGAGGACTCTTCCGTCCGGCATAGGCAGTCTTACAGCCCCTGGGTGTGCGGCTGATACGACCGGATATGGACCTTCCCACCTCGGGATGAGTTTGTTGGCGTGGGCTAGGTTCTGAACTCATCTTAGAACCAGGTCGCCAACTTGCAAGGTCCGGGTTTGTACCTTTTTGCCGCATGCCGTCGTAGGGATTGCTGGTATGCTGCTGCTCGCAGTAGTGCTTTCTCGTGGCAGGACTCGGATAGGTCGACATCCAATAGTCATTCTTCGTCGTTATCGATCTGACCTGCAAAATGAACACGAATCGAACCAAGTCTTAGCTCGGCGGGTAGTACCGCTTCCGAGCTGTATACTAGCCGGAAAGGAGTCTCTCCAGTAGCTCAATTAGAGATTGTCCAGGCTGCCCAAAGTACCGAGGGTAGCTCCTCTACCCAATTCTGGCACTGTTCGGCGAGGGAGTCATAGACTCGTCGCTTGACGCCCTGCATGATCTGCACAGTCGCACGTTCGGCCACGTCGTTACTCTGTGGATGAGCCACCAACGCTAGGGCAGCCTTCATGCCGAGCTCTTCGCAGTAATCCTAGAATAGCTCGCTTGTGAACTATGTCCTATTATCAGCGATCAGCTTACTCGGGACGCCGAACCTGGCCACAATGTTTTTTTGAAGAATCTTTTGGTCGTTTGGGCTGATATGCTCGATACTGGTTCGGTCTCGATCCACTTGGTGAAAGTGTCGATGGCGACGAACAGGTGCGTGCATCCCTTTAGGCCTTCAGGGAAAGGACCGAGTATATCCATTCCCCACGTTAAGAATGGCCAGGTTAGCGGGATAGTTTGTAGCTCGTACGCTGGTTGGGGGGACATCCGGGCATGGTATTGGCAGGCCGGACAACGTTTCACTAATTCCCTTGCGTCGGTCAACGGAGTGGGCTAGTAATACCCCATGCGGAAGGCTTTGCCCACTAGGGTTCTGAAAGAGGCATGCGCCCCACAGATCCTGTCGTGGATGTCTTGAAGGAAAAATTTGCCTTCCTCCTGGGTCACACACTTACAAAGTACGCCGTTAGAACCCTTTCGGTACAGCAAGCCCCCGAGTAATCGGTAAGGTCGGGCTTGTCTTTGAAGCCGAGATTTCTCAGCTGTGTCCTGTGACAGTGTCCCATGCGCCAAAAACTAGATGAATGAAGTCATCCAGGTGTCGCCCTGCACTAGGAACAAAACGGTACCGGTCGTTTTGGTCGAGGCAAACGTCTTCCCGGGGGCCTCTTCTTCAGAGGGAATAGAGGATTTTAGTAGGTGCTGCACGAGCACCCTCGCCGGGACGGTTTCTTGTGAGGAGCCAAGCTTCGTGAGCTTGTCGGTATTAGCCAGTCTGGGAACGTAGCACACTTCGAAGTTCGTGAAGTGTTTCTCCAGCTTCCTCACTTCTACTAGGTATCGCGCCATTGAGTCATCACAACACTAAAACTCCTTGTTTACCTGGCAGACGACTAATTACGAATCCCCTTTCCCTGTTAGTCGTTTTATGTCGAGCGCAGTGCATGCTCGTAGGCCAGCTAGGAGGTCTTCGTACTCCGCAGCATTGTTCGTTACGGAAAAATAGAGCTGTACTATATACTGAATCTGCTCTCCTTGGGGGAGACGAGAACAAATCCACAACTTGATCGCTCAAATTGGCGCGACCCATCGAAGAACATGGTCCAGTGGGTTTGCTGGTTTGAAGGCTCGGGCGGGCTACCGGGAAGACCAGTAGGCCCGGTCCATTTAGCCAGGAAGTCGGCCACGACTTGGAACTTGATCGCTGTGCGTAGGATGAACTTGATATCGAACTCACCAAGCTCGACTGCCCACTTCGCGACTCGCCCATTGGCGTCGGGATTTTTAATGATATCCCTTAGCAGGAAACTCGTTGGCACTGTGACTGGATAGGATTGGAAATAGTGGCACAACTTTCGTGAGGCCAAAAGCAAGGCGTACAAAAGTTTTTGAACCTCGAGGTACCGCTCCTTAGGTCTGTGCAATACCTCGCTTACGTAGTAGATGGGTTGTTGTTTGCCCTCGCGTTCGACTGCTAGTACAGCACTCACAGCCTGCAGGGCAACTGCCAAGAAGAGGAGCAGGGTCTCCCCAAGCTTTGGCGTAGCTAAGATAGGTAGCGTGGACATGTAGTGCTTTAGCTCGCTAAAACCGGCTTCGGCCTCCGGTGACCACTTGAAACCATCGTGCTTGCGCAAGATCTTGCAGAAAGGTGCACTACGCTCGTCGAGACGAGATATAAATCTGCTGAGAGCCGCCATCCGCCCGGTTAGTGCTTGCACCTCCTTGGTGCAGGTTGGTGACCTCATGATTTCGATGGCCTCGATTTTTTCGAGGTTAGCCCCTATGTTCGCCTTGCCTATCACGTAGCCGAGCAACATCCCAGACCGAACATCGAAAACACACTTTTTAAAATTTAGCTTAACTTGATGTTTCCTAAGATTAGCGAATATTTCCCGAAGGTCGATTACATGATCCCGCGGAACCTTGCTCTTTACAACGATATCATCTACGTAAACCTCTACATTGCGCCCTATCTGATCAGGGACCGTCTTAGATTAACCATTGGAGCGTGGTTCCGCGTTCTTCGAACGTAATGACATGGTCGTGTAGCAGAAGGTACCAAAAGGTGTCACGAAGGCTGTCTTCTCTTCGTCTTCCCTGGCCAGCGCAATCTGGTGGTAGCTCGAATAGGCGTCCAAGAAGCTCATAAGCGCCGAGTCCGCCGTTGTGTCGACCAACTGGTCTATGCGCGGCAGGGGAAATTATCTTTGGGGCAGGCGGTGTTGAGGTTGCGATGGTCGATGCACATTCGCTATTTTCTGCCCTTTTTCTTGATTACAACTGGGTTGGCGAGCCAGTCAGAGTGCTTGACTTCTCGGATGAAGCCGGCCTGAAGGACCTTGCCGAGTTGCTCCTGTATGATGTCGGCTTTCCACTTGCGAAAGCGTTGTAAGGCCTGTCTAACAGGCTTCTTGTCAGGCTAAACAGCTAGCCTGTGCTCGATTATCTCTCTTGGAACTCCGGGCATGTAGGACGGTTCCCACACGAACACGTCTGCGTTAGCCCGGAGGAAGGTAATGAGTTTGAGTTCCTATTTGGACTCGAGGATGGCCCCCACGTGGACGACCTTAGAAGGGTCGTCCGAGAAGAGGGGACCGCTTTGGTGGGCTCCTGCGGCTGCAGGGCCACCTTGGGGTGGGTCGGCGGTCGCTCGCCCTTGGCCGGGCTATGCTCAGGGAGCTGCCCGACCATCGCTAGGGCGCTCTCGTCACAAGCCATTGCGGCCTTGTGACTACCCTTGACCGTGATGACCCCGTGAGGGATCGGCATCTGAAAGCAGTGGTAGCCATGATGGATGGTCGCCATGAACTTAGATAAGGCGGGGCAACCCAAAACGGCGTTGTACGGTAACCCGGAGTCCACCACCTCGAAGGTGACGTACTCTGTCCAAAAATTCTGGGGAGCCCCGAACGTTACAGGCAGAACGATCTGCCCGATCGGTTGCAGGGACGACCCCGGGACAATGCCATGGAAGGGAATGGTTGTATCCTTGATCTTGGACCGCGGGACCTGCATATGCTCCAGGACCTAGGCCGTGATGATGTCCAGGGAGCTTCCCCATCCACCAGTATGCAATCAATTCGCGTGTTGCTGATGGTAGGGCAGAGCACCAACGGCAGACGCTGGGGCCTCGTTACTACGGGAGGACAGTCATCCCCGAAGAAAGTAATGGACTGGCCGGACCACCGCATGGGTGTGTCCCCGAGCTTACCCCTTTCGAGCCGTAGGGGGATGCACCACCGAAAATCACGGCAACATGCCCGCGAGCCTCCTGGAAGGCGTCGCCGTTGCCGCCCGCGGGCGCCCGGTCATCCGGCACCCTGTTGTCCGGGAGCTCGGGCAGGGGGCCATCTCCGGCATAAAAATCTTTCAGCCGCGCTACCCACGTCCTGCAATTACGCAGGTTGTGGCCGTAGTGGCGATGGAAAGCGAGAGCGGTTGTTCGGGGTTTGCCCCTGGGCGGCCGGGCCGGAGTGCCGCTTCGCCCCTGGCCAGCCAGCGCCGCTTCCGCCACCTATCGGACGAGCTGGCTGGGGAGGCGGTCGCTCGGGAGAAGCGGGCCTCTCGAACTCCACTGCCACGACGTAATTCAAGACAGCGGGCTCCTTCTTCTTCTTCTTCTTCCTTCTTGGAGTTTGCTCCAGCCCGGGCCGCCGCCTTCTCCTCCGCGTTCTCTCTCTTGAGCTCCACCGCCTCGGAGCCGTTGATGTATCCCTCTGCAGCGCGAAATAAATCGGCCACGGTGTGGACCTGGTGGAGCTCAAGATCCTCGGTGAAACGGGTATTCCGTACCCCCTCCTTAAAGGCCCCGACGATGGCCTCGTCGGAGATCGATGGAATGGTGTTGTGCACCTAGACTAACCTACGAACGTAGTCCTACAGGCCATCCCCCGTCTTCTAGACCACAAGCTTGAAGTCCTATGGCTTTCCAGGGCGTGCGTAGCAGCCCCGGAAGTTCGTCCAGAGCACTTCCTGCTGCTGTTCCCAGCTGCGTATGGAACCTCGGCACTGGTTGAAGAGCCATGTTCGGGTCATTCCCTCCAGGACGGTAGGGAAGTAGTTGACCATAACGGCCTTATTACCGCCAGCAGCCAAAATGGCAGTAGTATACACAGCGAGGTATTCGTCGGGATTCTTGCTCCCATCAAACTTCTCGATGTTCCCGAGTTTGAATTTCCTAGGCCAAGGAGCCTCATGCAAGGCCCGGGAGAAGGCTGGACACCCTGGGGCAGCCCCATTGCTGCCAACGGGAGGCCTTTTGCCCGGAAGCAGTCCAAGGCAAGAAAAGTCTCCGCCTTGCGTGCGCTGAGGAGCACCATCCGCCGTGGACGTAGACGCTTGTTGGCGCGACCGAACGCTCTAGCCGAGCTGTCTTGAGGTGCCACTGGTGCGCGAATGGGCCTAGAGGTGCTCGTCGAGGTCCCCGGCGAGCTCCTGTAGGCCGTCCGCGACTGCGGCGCCTAGATCGGCCATCGTAAATCCACGTGGATCTTTCTCCAGGTCGCGCATGACCTGGGCAATCGCCCGAACCCGTTGCTGACTATGCAGAACAGGGTTGGTGACAGTAGTGGTGGGTGAAGGCGCGTGCGCGGCGCGAGTGGCGGGCATCGGGCCGGCGGGCCTACAGCGAATATCCACCAAGGTCCATCCTACTGACCCAGCAAAGAGACTTCGCGCGGTCTCGCGCTGGCGGTACTCCTCGCCTAGGTCAACGCGTGTCTGGTACGGAGTCCTTTAGCCTGACGCCATGAAGACGTGGAGTGAGGCAGGCTCTCGCGAAGGGGACATGCCAGTGTCACCCACGAAGGCAGTGCCATCGGCACCCTCGACTACCATGGGTGCACTTTGGTCTGCTATCGGCCCTGACGGGCCAGGACGCCAGTTGCGGGCGCAGGACTGGTCCTCCTCTTCGAACGGCACCACAAACGTAGGTGGGCCGTCCGACTGTGGCATTGGCGGGGGCGTCTCTAGTCCATCCATGAGGGTCTTCGCTGATGTGAAGCACCGCCCTGGCCGGGCAATGCTGGGGGCGAACAACTGCTCCCGAGGTGGGCAGTGCCTCTACCTCTATCTCGTCGGTCTGGGTCTCGGCGAGGAAACCAGCTTGCCACCTTTCGTACGACTCGTCGACGTCGTCGTAGTCGTCGAAGTTGAGGTCCAAGCCTTCGTCGTCATCGTATGACAACAAGGCCATCCTCGACTCGATCGAGGGGAGAAGACCACAATCAGGCCCCACGGTGGGCGCCAGCTGTCAGCAACTGGGAGGCAAACCTCCGCAGGCCGATATGCAAGGAAGGGATGTGCGAGACCCGAGAGTGGCCCTGCCCCCTCGATCGAAGCCTGGGGTCCGGGCGCTACCGAGGGAAGGATGGGTTTGTGGTGTTTGTGTGTGCTCTGTGTGTGTGGTAACGTCGAATACTGACGCAGGTGTTTTTATCCTGGTTCGGACCTCCACTACCGAATAACAGCCCTACGTCCAGTCATCATTCAGTATCGAGCTTAAACAAGTACAAAGGGGAGAGGCCGAGCTTTAGGAAGCTCGGGCTCGAGTACAATAAGTGCTCAAGGCACTATGTGTGTTCTTAGAATGGCTAAACGCGAAGAACTATCACCTAGAACTAGAGATCCTACACAAGTGCAAGTACTCCTATTCTATGGTGGCTAAGTGTTGTGGCTCCACGCGTTTGGCTCCTGCCTAGGGTGTCTTTTGGTTGTGGCATGTGCCCTCTTTTTATAGGCAGCTCCCGGCCACTGTAGTCTGACTTTGGTTCGTTGTGAAGCACCGTGCTATCTTCCGATCACTAGTTGTATTCTTTCGTTTTGCCGGGCTGCGACGTGGTGGACTCACAAGGTCCGCCAGATATTTGGGCGTGTTTTCCCAGCTTGCTAGGATCAGCGTTACGACTGCTACACGGCAATACGTGTCTTTCTTCCTTGGGGGTGAACGGCGAACTGACCACTGACACGACCGGCCACCAACCCGTTAGCAGCTTGTGGCAGGCGCGCATCAGTATTGCGGTCGCATTTAACTTCATGGTGACATCTGGGGCCGTGGCGTCTTTGCGCCTGGCGTGCACGATCGCGTTAAGTCTGAGCCCTGAGTTTTGGAAGCTCGGGAGGTGAGAGGCCCCGGGCTCCGGAGTGGGGAAGCTTGGGCACGAGCTTATGGAGTTCGCACAGGCCTTTCACTGGACCAAAGGTAGATAATTGGGTCATGTCCCCATGGGCAACGAACTCTCCCCAACAACTTGTGATTTAGAAAGGAGTTTCTAGGGCCACGGCCGCTTGCACATAAATCTAACAGGTCACACATTTAACGGGTTGGAACATTACTAGTGGGTTTTACGAATACTGATCCGTTTAGGATTCGAGTCCTATTAGGATACTGATCCGATTAGGATTTGAGTCCTATTAAGGTACGGATCTGTATGGGATTAGGATCTTATTGGGATACTGATCCATGTAGGATTAGAGTCCTAATGGGCCTCTAGCGTAGAAGCCCTATAGTGCGCTCTATATAAGGGGAGGCGGTGGGCGGTACAGATACACGAATTCGCCACCACCTAACTCTAGCCGTCAAGCCCCCTACCGACTCCTAGAAACCCTAGCCGCGTGCCTGCGGTGGTAGCACGCCGGCGCAAAGTGTTTTGCCTATGGACGTGTGGATACCGTAGAGACGCTGCTGCGGTTGCTATGGTACTCAGCTATTTCGACTCTCCTTCCGCTGCGACTACGCGTCAAGGGTAACGATCTGTGATCCTTTACTTGCATGATGTCTTGGGTGCTCACGGCAGAAATTTTTAAAATTACGCTAGCGTAACCTACGCATTCCCTTCATAGACGTCCTTGATTTGGCATACACCTTCCTACCACATGGTTCTGTTGTGGAGAAGCTCTCCACATTGATGACTACTCTTGACTTACTCTGTGCATCAATCCTATACAAACCTGACAAGCAGAGAAGTCAAATTAACCCAAACTAAGTTTTCGATACTCCACATCTGCCCGATTGGGGTACTTACTTGGTTGGAGAATTGGGTGCAGCGTGGGTACATGGCTCCCTCGCCACAGTCATCGCCGCCACTAGCCTTCCTCATGGCGAAGAAGGGGATGTCTAATCACTCCATGACTTCATCGCTATAGGGATCGCCAACGGAGCAAGCGTTGTGACGAAATTGCTGGAGATGGGAAGGGGAAGGGGAAGGGGAATTAGGGTTCATCGTTGATTTGGGGAAATGGTAGGGTCATGGGTTGGCTAGGTTGAGCCAGATCTAAAAGGGGATGGCCTAATCGGGCTCAGGTGCATGGTCCTATGAGCAAAACCGTTCGCACAGGTCTGGTTAGGCCGAAAAGATGCATCGTAAACCAAAAAATGGCATGGATCTAATTTCACCAAAAATTGTAGGATATGGTGTTTTATAATGGCAAATGTGTGAATCCACGTATTGATTCACATATTTGCAGTAGCTTCTATCTAATTAACCTAACAGAACATGGCCTATGACTCACGGGGCAAAAATATTACTTTGGTACGGTATGACTTATTACTTGCAGGGAAAAAATACGTCATGACTTATGACTTGCGGGGAAGACATATATCCTGAATGTACGGCCTGCGTTTCTTGTAAATTTGCAGTACCCTGCGCACCAAATGCATGTAGTATAATCATAAATAGTGATTGGTGGTTTTTATGTATATCCAAGTTGACACATATCATTAACAAATTTATGAAATTACCATTGATCCGCGAGCGACTAATGATACCTAAGCAGAAGAGAGCACACGATGTCGGGTGGCTAGCAGGGTGACAAACTTACATGATACAATATATCAAGTGCAACTAACAAATCCCAAGGATGCAAAATGATTTCCTAGCATGATCAGGTTTTGACTACAATGCCTTATTCTTCCATTTATCTAGGGTGAGGCGAAGATGGAGGTTGAAGAAACTGACAATGCATAACAAGATAAATAAAAGAGAGAATTGACTTGCAACACAAAACTTTGTTCGATATTGGCACTTCCGGAAATGGATCAGATTAGTTACAGATAGGGCAAAAGATGCAACCATCTCAGTGCACCATATCAGCATCAGTTCATAGAGCAACGGAACTCATTAGCAAATGCCAAATATTCTAGGCCAAGGGCAGATGTTGATACAAATGGACAGACAACTTGTAGTTCACTCTTGACACAAAGCGCTGCCGATCTTTACACGAGCCCTTCGAACAACTACGAGCCCTTCGGACAACCTCTAGTTGCTAATTCTGAGGCCGCCTGAGGCAAGTGTCTCGATTTGGTGTAATTGACTTTAGCATTTCCTGGAAAAGAGAAGTATAATTAGTACAGTAAGGCATAAAGACCTGGGCAATGAAGACAAGTAAATGCAAAATCAAATTGGATTGAATCGATTGGAATGTGACAGTTGTCCTTGCATCCAAAATAACTTCGGAATTCAGTCATTTGTTACATGCGCCACACGCTGAATAACCTTTCTAAACCAACTGGTTTGCATCTGGTCAATTACAATCTTACTGGTATACCTGACCACTGAAAGACTGGGTACTGTGCAACGCCCAGCAAACATCAGGATGGAATCATACCTGAAATGTTCTATATGTTGGCATCTTATGGAGATCCCTCTGAATCTGTTGAAGTGGGCTTTTGGAGTCTATCGAAAACTCATCTCCACATAGGCATCAACCACCCCACTGGCAAGATCCTGATGGCGACAACAAGAGAACACCCAACCACAACATCCATGGACAAATGCCACCGAAACTCCCGTTGACAGATTCCACCACAGCCACAGCTCCTATTAACAACTGCAGAGAGCCCCCGTTGACAACTGCCACCAGTGGATCGCTGCTGCCACTGAAGCTCTCATCAACAACCAGGTGAGTTACCCTTTTCTTCAACAATAGTGGCCCATCGACATCCACGCACATCCATAACTCCAAGCATCCAAATCGACTCAATGGTCATCCACACTTATCTCCAGTCAGGAGATCACCAATATCTTCACCACAGCCCAGGCCACCATTTTCTCAAAGATTGACCTTGTCTTGTAACTATCAAGCTTCCTGATGTGTTTCATCCCCTATGTGCCCATTCCTTTTCAAGCTGCTTCCAAACATAATTTCTAATTGCCCTGGGAGTTCATTTCCGTGATGTAAAATTGTAAAACATTTTGGCAACCAAACAGGAAAAAATGGAATTAGAGGGCAATTCCAATTTCAATAAAAATTAAATTGGGGCACCAATTCCACATGGCCAATTCAATTCCACAAACCAAACAGACCCTTAAGAGGCAATGGATTCACTGGCAACATGGCATAGGATAGTTGTCCACAGCTACATATTATCCTATTGCAATTCAATATGTTTAATGTTTGTATACCTTCCCAAATATCACTTTAATACTGATCCTGGATTTTACATTTTTGAGGGTACAATACCAAGTTTAGATGGAATTGATTTTATCATGCAATTAGACCTTCCTTCCAATGAGATCCCAGAAGAGCTGACAAACCTCCAATGCAACATATTACTGAACATTGTCAAGAAATCATCTGTCAGGTGACATTCCCAAGAATAGTGACAGTTTGACATCAGTAGAATCTCTCAACATGTCATTTAGCATGGCAAACGAAACATCCCTGGATTTGGACGTAATAGACAATCAAGTTTGTAGCAAGTCCTGGAGGTTAGGCATATTTGGTTTTATTGATAGCAAGTCCTGGAGATTTGACATATCTGATTCCATTGAATCATTGGTAACATGTAAGACAAGATATTCATAAGGGTTGATGCCATGACAATCCCAGCATCTCCAAATTGATGAGTAGTATTCAAAAAATAGAGTAAAAACCAGACCACAGAAATTTGGAGCAGTTTATTTGCTTAAATAAAGAGTCATAATATTTGAGTTGCTTAGGTGCTTAGCTACTATTGTTGAGTTAAAGCCAATATCCAAGCTTCTAATTGTCTATCTGGCTGGTTAATATTCTGTAGTGTCCATTCTACCATTACAAGAAAGGGAAAATAACAGCGAATGTAGGAAAAATTATGAAGAAAAAATCCTGTAATTTGATTAAAAAGGTAGCAACTAACTTGTATTCCAGTGATATCAGCTTGAATACCTGGTTTTGAAGCCAGGATGCAAAAGACAATGTTGTTTTCTGCAAGTAACATAAGAAATGACACATAAATGGCATGAAATGAAATATCAATCATGCCTGTAAAAACCAAATCCGGTTCCATATATCCAGGTCATCTAGTGCAAGATCCATATTTATAGGTCATACTTGCATGGGAATTGGGATACCCTTATATGCATATTGTTCCATTGCCTCTACAAATAAAACAGGCAATATTCAACTTTCACACTTTGTAGAACTTCTGGCTAAGTTCTCTTATAAGGAATACAAGAACACACATGGCGGCATAGTTAACGGCTATGTTGTGATGGGCCACTAAGAAAAAACGAAAAACTACTCACTGGGGTCCTTTTTGAAAAATAAATGCTTTTTCTAAATACAAAGGAGAAAATAAAAAAGTTTACGCTTTATCCATTTTTTAAAAAAACATCTGCAGTCTCCTCAAAAACAAATTTCTTCATTTCTCCCAAGCCCTATGCACAGAAATCCATTAGTAGGTAATACTTGGCCAGATGACTAAAATGACTAAACCAGGCTGTGTTGTAGTTGTGTTTGATTTTAAACACTGGCCCTATACTCCAGATTGCGCAATGCCTCCCACACTCAAGCTCTATGTTAGACTGCCTACTACATGCATGTAAAAATAATCATGTCACATATTAGGTGGTGTAATAGTAACACATTTACTATTAGGTGATACATCACACATTCTTGGCACTTGTAATATGTGTCAAAAGTATTCATGCTTGGCCTCTAATTCAAGCTACTCTTCAATAATGCATTATAACTACAAGCGAGCAAAAGACAAGCAAGTAGCAGCTGTTTTGTTCTGTGATACCACTTAGGAATAATGCAATTATTTTGTTGTGTGATGCCACTTAGTAACAATGCATTATGCAGTCTAGCTATTACAAAGTAGACAATTCCACATGTGCAACTGAATGGAATATATGCTAAATCATTAAAGCATAAAAATTGTCATATCAAGAAAGACTTATAACTATATTTTAGCATAGTATGCCTTAGCATGTAGATGTTATATGTATCACGACAACAAAGGAAGCCACTAATAATTTCACTTATACATGTGCCAAGGTTATTAAGTCGTCGTGTAGCCGTCGGCTAATCGGTGATTAGCCACCCGATCGGTTACTGGCCTCCGACTAGATGCCTTGACTCAACTAGACAACCTAGTCGACCAACCAAACGGTTAAACATCGTCTAATCATGATTAGCCGTCCATAATTAGTCGTCCTAGGCGCTGGAGGCAGTGAGAAAGAGGTAGGGTGAGAGGAGGGGGAAGGGGAGGAGGACCACCGGCGGTGGATACAAGGGAGTAGATGTTAGGGTAAGTGAGTTGGCCCACTGAAAGCCTAGCCAGCCCATGGAAATATTTTGGCCCACCAGCTCCTAGGGCTCCTGTATAAAGAGATGTTTCTCTGTAACCCTAGCCACCAGTGCCTTATAGCAGACTACAAACGGTGCATCAGTAGGAGGCGACGACGGTGGCCATGTAGCGCCAGGCAGTGGCGGCGGCAGCAACGCAGCAGCAGCAGCAGGCGGCAGCGGCAGCGGCGGCGGCCTAGCAGCAGCAGCAGGTGCCGTATCTAAAGGGGTTTTGCAGGTGGCGGCAGCAATCACGAGTCCACAGTTATCCTTCTTCCTCTTTTCCTCCTCTTACTCTATTTTTCCCCCTTTCCATCCCCTGGTTGCTTGGCCATACACTGACCAGCTAGTCGCGACTAGTCGTCCGTCTAGCCGATCTAGCTGGCTAGTCAGTGGGTAGGCGACTTGACTTGACTTTCCGACTTGAAAACCTTGATATGCACCAAATAGAGGGGGAAGGGGAAGCAGTGGAGCATGTATGAGTGTCTTTCCATAAATATAGGCACTGCAAGTTAACATATTAATTTTTAATCTGCAGACTAACTTATTAACTAGGCTACAGTTTCCTACAAGTATATATCATAAACTAATTTTCTACTTTCTATGCATCTCCATTATCACCACATCATCAGTTGAGCAAGGCATATATATGCGGTTAAACTTGCCGCTGAAGCACTGCTTAAAGATGGCATGGTGGAGCACATAGGTGCAACTTAAACCATGTTCATAGACCTAGAAAACAAGCAAAGAAAAAAGGGAAAGAATAATGAATTATGCTAAATGCCTAGGTGTTTTATGAAAGCCTGATGTTATACATGAAACTCATAATGCAGCAACTTCAGTAATAAGCCAGGAAAGCTTATTATGCCAATATGGTTAGAATGGTGTTTTCACTTCTCTGTGATGCAACTTTCACCACAAATTTTACTATCACATATTTATGGAAAACATAAATAAATGTAAGATTACGGAAATATTCTTATGAAAAATCTACCTATCAATTATATATTATGTGGCTAATCTAGACATTTCGCGCATTTTGCTGGTCAAAATTGACAACGTTTGACTGAGTGCATTCCATGATGGTGACACGGTTTTTGCGTCCAGAGTATATCATTCATTAAATCTACAAGGAATGAAGCTAGGTATCATCTTACGGGAGTCGCTAGGTTAAGTACCATGTTGAAAAATATTTTGAGAAATACTTAAAGACAGTGAATCTTTGTTACCACATACCACCATCTTGTAGCACAGCACAAGACCCTTGAGAAAATGAAGGCACTTAAAAACCTAGTAACTTGAATTTGGTGTCAATGCTTCAAGATTTCAACTTCTCATCAGCTCATCAGGCAAAATCGGTGCATTTCCCATGCTCTTTTGAGATGGCAGATATAAAAAGCCCCCGCTTGGACATGCTCTAAAAAGGAATAACATCCCATGCGACCTGTACAGAAAGGAAATGTAGGAGGAAGGACAATTATTTTACTTGCCATATGCCTCGACTATGTACTCTACTGTTTCTACCTGTACATCATTCATTAAGTAGGATCGCAGATTTCTCTGTATCTACACTACCTTAGATATCGGAGCTACCAGCTTGCTGCTATAAGCTCTTAGTGATGCTCATGTAATATCGAAATTTAAGGCCAAAAAGCTGGAAGGAGAGTGGGGCTATTGCCTCTACTATGCTTGTTTATCCCTCTACATACCAAATCTCAGATACGTACTCATAGCTTCATCATATACTTGAAGTACGTAACATTCCAGTGACATAAAAACAATTGCACATTTGCACTACACTTGAACAAAGACTGTCAGAAGCAGCTACAGCATAGAAACTCTATCACTTCATTCAAGTTTCAGGATTGGCATCTGTTGCAACTTGCAGACCATCGATGTTAAATGATAATACGACATATAATACCTTAACTCCAAGGTGAGCTAGAGTAGATGAGCAAGCACGGCACCACAGATCAACAACCACCAAATATTAAACATTTCAGATGTAGCACAACAGAGGTAGTTCATAAGTACTACTGTCAAACACAAATATATGTTTCTGTAGAATAAAGATACTGAGATACAACTAGATAATTTTGACCATAAGCAGTGAAGCTACTCTAGCTTTAAAACTAGAGATGAAGCAACCTGAAACTCCACTCATGACAAAGCACACCGAAGGATAAACTAAACTTAAAAATAAAGCATTCTGAAGATACTGCTACTCCATATATAGCTACTTATTGACGAGAAGTTCTACTAGATAAGCCACAAAAGGTTCAAGCATTCCAACCAGGAGAAATACTGATTTAAATTTAACCAGCAAATGGGCGATCTTCAGGAGCCAAGAGCAATCAGAGAGGCCAGAGTAACAATCATACATAGACTGCCCGGATGTGCTGGTTCATGTCATACACTCTCTCTTACTGAGCAACCCTAGGTTGCATACCACCATAACCGCTGCCATAATTTGATTGGCCTTCAGAAGCTCCATTGACTGAACCACCAAATCCTCCACCTTGTGAAGGATCAGTCCAGGCACTCGGATACCCAGTGTTGCCATTCCCACTTCCGTATCCAGCACCATACACAGATGCTCCACCAGTAGCAGGGTTGCCAGCACCATCTCCCCGGCCTCCATAAGCCCCATATCCTCCATGGTTACCATATGACCCATCTCCTCCATATCCACTGTACCCGTAACCCTGGTTCCCATAGCCTGCAGCTGCACCAGGGGCCTGACTAGTGGGTGCATTGCCACCAGCAGAAGAGCTGTTCCAAGCACCATAGCCTGCATTGCCACCATAACTCCCAGTGCCATAACCAGAAGGAGCTTGACTGCCCCAGGGTCCTCTATTTGTGCCTGGAGGACCACCTTGGTAACCAGAACCAGCTGCATTTGGATTACCGTAAGGCCCACCATACCCAGCAGGAACACCTCCATATCCTCCAGCCCCGTAATTTCCATATGCAGTTCCAGGATTAGCATGTCCATATCCATATCCAGTTGCACCACCACCATAACCTCCTGCACCATAACCTGGATAGCCACCACTACCCTGCTGCGTCTGCCCATATCTGCTAGCATCCCCTCTGCCATCGTAGCTGCCAGGATTGGAGTTAGGGCCATTGTTACTATGAAAACCCCCACCTCCCATGGTGCGCGCACCACCAGAGCTGGGATTTGCCTCCCGAGGCAGCGCACGCTTCACCTCCACCGCTTTTCCACCCAGATCATGGAAGGTTTTGTGCAGCACGCGTTCAACCGCGTCCTCTGAGTCGAAGGTGATGAAACCAAACCCCCGGGGGCGCTGCGTGCTCTGGTCATACATTACAACGACATCAGTGACAACCCCATAGGTCTGGAAGTACTGCCTGAACTCGTCCTCCGACAGACTGGAGGGCAGCCCGCCCACAAAGATCTTCTTCGTCCGGCCACCACCCACATCCCCACCACCAGCTCCTCCGCCGCCACCGCCGGCGTGCCTCCCCACGCTAGGGTTCGCCGCCTTGGCCGCCTGCTGCTCCTCCCGCGAGAGCGCCCGCTTCACATCGACCTGAGACAACAAACAGCACAGCGGAGACGCCCGCACTTGAGAGACAATCCTCGGCGCACGCGCGCACGCGCCCTCCCCCAGGTGCGCGAGACAGATTGGAACGCGACCGAAGCGGATATTCCAGGCGAATATCCCGCTAGGGTTTGGGACGGGGCGCCGCAGGGCGGGGACGAAGGGAGGGAGGGGTCAGGGGGCGGTACCGTGCGGCCGTCAAGGGTGTGCGGCTCCTTGAGCGCGGCGTCGACGGCGGCGGGGTCGGCGAAGACGACGAAGGCGAAGCCGCGGGGGCGGCCGGTGAGCTTGTCGCGCATGACGGCGGCCTGCGAGACCTCGCCGTAGGCCGCGAAGTGCTCGCTCAGCTTCTCCTCCGTCGTCTCCCACGAGATGCCGCCGATGAAGAGCTTCCCCTGGTCCGACTCCATCCCCCGCCTCCGCTCTCGGGTCCTCTCGCGCTCGCGTGCGGGAGAGCGAGGTCAGAGAGAGAGGGACAGAAGGGGGGAGAGAGAGAGAGAGGGAGGAATTGGGGATTTCGGCTTCGGGGGTGGAGATTTGGGAGGGGAGGGGGTTTGGGGGATATTTTGGGGCGCGTGGAGGGAGGGGGTGGGTACCCGTGGGGGGTTTCTATTCGATCTGCGGCTTTCTTTCTTTTCCCTATGGGCCGAAATTTTTGGTATCTGCTATTCTACTGCCCCGCTCTTTCTAAAACTTGAAAAAACTTGTTAAAGTTATTAGTTTTTAATGGTTACTATGAAACATTTAATCCTGGTTATGTATGATGCACATCGCATTCTAACCATTATGAGAACGTGCGTAGCTAGCCTTTGTCTCACAATGGAGAACGTGTACGGGCAAACTCGGGCTTAGATGTGGTTCTTTTTAGCTTATCTTATTTGTTTATCTCGTTTGCTTATTTGCTTCCCGATGTGGTCTCGAGAGTTAGATCCGTTTTGTTTAACTTGTGTTAGAGAGCTTTTATACACGCCTTCGAGATAGAAAAAAGAAAATCCAAAAATTAAAAAACCCCATAAATCAAATAAGCAAACGAGATAAGCTGAAAAGAACCCCACCTTAGTGATTGTTAGTTGTATTTTTGGTTGCGTCTATTTTTTTTTAGAATTGGTTGCGTCTATTATTTGCGTTAGTTTAGGTAGGTAATGTAATATGTGAAGTGTTGTTTGGTTAACTAGGCCGATACTAGCCGAATTGCAATCGGTAATTTATTTCGGTGTGGTTCATATTTTTTAATCTTATTAATTAACTACCAGCGTTTGTTTTCTTCTCGCTTTTAGTTGCGATTAAAAAGAGAATGCGTACCTTAGCACAATTTTGCAACCCAATCTTTTTTCCTCTTTGATCCGCTCTTTTTAACATTTCTTTTCTTTAGGCCAATAATATGTGAAGAATTATCTGGTACTTGAGAAACCTACTTGACCTCGCCGTGATGATCCAGAATCATTTGCACCAGTAAAATTCATGCCTATTTGAGGTGTTAAAATTCATGCCTATTTCTCTCTTCTATTCTCATACTTTTTCCTAGCGTTAAAACCTACTTGACCTCCATAGAATACCCAAAATCTCCAAGCATCATTTGCACTAGTAAATTTCATGCCTATTTGAGGCATCCAAGTAGGTATATGTCGGCGACTGGGAGGCGAGCCTCGCAGTCGATGAGCGAGGAAGGTGGGGTCGCGAGACCGAGGCGGCCCCGCCTGGACCAAGGCCATTGCCGTGGCCGAGCGCCGAGGAAGGACGTGGAGTTGTGCTCTAGCGCAACACAGATGTTTTTATCCTGGTTCGGGTCTCCACTATCGGATAACAGCCCTACGTCCAGTCTTCGTTTAATGCCAAGCTTAAACAAGTACAAAGGGGTGAGACCGAGCTTTGGGAAGCCCGGGCTCGAGTACAATAAGTGCTCAAGGCACTATGTGTGTTCGTACAGTATCTAGATGCGAAGAACTACCGTCTGAAACTAGAGCTCCTACGTGAGTGCAAGTGCTCCTGCTCTACGGTGGCCGAGCGCTCTTCTGGCTATCTATCTCCTTATATATCTCTCGTCCCGCCCGGGCCTTCTTTGGTTGTGGCCTATGCGCCCTTTTTATAAGCGGCCTCCAGCCACTGTAGCTTGACCTTAGTCCGTTTTGATGGACCATGTTGTCCTTCGATTACTAGCCGTGTTCTTCTGTTTCGCCGTGCTGGGTGGGGTCGACGCTTGAGGTCTACCAGATATTCGGGCGTATTCTCTCATCCCGCCAGGATCGACGTTCGGACTGCGGCCCGACAATACGTGTCTTTCCCTATGGAGGCGGATGGTAAGCTGACCGTTGACACGACCTACCACTAGCTCATCAGCGGCCTGTGTCAGGCGTGTCTTGGTACTGCGGTTGCATTTAACTCGCGGTGACCTCACGGACCCTGGCGTGCTGCGTCTTGCGGTGGCCTTGATCGCCTTGGGTCTCAAACCCCGGGCTTTCGGAAGCCCGGAGGGCGAGTAACCCGAGCTTCGGAGCGGGGAAGCTCGGGCGCGAGCTTGCCAAGCTCGGGTGCGGGCCTACTGAGCTTGGGCACGAGCTCATAAAGCTCGTGCGTTCTTTCCATGGGACCGGAGGTAAGTTAGTGGGCTGCATCTCCATGGGCCACATACTTCCCCCAACAGTATATTACGCATGCTACAAAATATAGTGGAATAATTTTCAATCTTACAATATGACATAGAACGGTCAACAAAAATAAATTCATGCAAAATAAAGTAAATCAAGATCAACAAAGATTAGTTCGTATACAAATAATTGGTGAGATGAACTAACTTGTTTGATGTCTCCAAAGAAGTAGATCAAGATCAACAAGGATTAGTTTGTATACGAATAATTGGTGAGATGAACTAACTTGTTTGAGGTCTCCAAAGAAGTAGATCATGATAACAAGGATTAGTTCGTATACAAATAATTGGTAAGGTGAACTCACTTGTTTGAGGTCTCCAAAGAAGTAGATCTCCTTTTCTATTGCTCTTGATCTCCATCGTTGTTGCTCTCGGTCTCATCCATACTACGTGCGCAACAATCTCCTGCGAAAGAATATCTGCAGTCGACTAGTTCTTTTTTTTTCTTGCCGTTTGCTTCCCAATAGCCTGGACGATGGTTTTTTTTCCCACGCGCGTGCAGTCGTTGGTTCGTTTTGGGCTCTCTCTGCCATTTGGGTTGCATGGCATGTGAGCTCCTCGCCCTATGAGGCCTGTCTCGTTGGGCAACAAAGTCTAAAGGCACGGGTTGTCGTTACACCTGCTACGACCTGCTATAGCAGACAATCCCGATTAGGGTACCCGTGGGGGTTTCTATTCGATATGCAGCTTTCTTTCTTTTCCCTATGGGCCAAAATTTTTGGTATCTGCTATTCTACTGCCCCGCTCTTTCTAAAACTTGAAAAAACTTGTTAAATTTATAAGTTTTTAATGGTTACTATGTAACATTTAATCCTGGTTCGGTATGATGCACATCGCATTTTAGCCATTATGAGAACGTGTGTAGCTAGTCTTTGTCTCACAACGGTTAGAACGTAGCTAGTCTTTGTCTCACAATGGTTAGAACGTGTACGGGCAAATTCGGGCTTAGTGATTGTTAGTTGTATTTTTGGTTGCGTCTTTTTTTTTTTTGAGAATTGGTTGCCTCTATTATTTGTGTTAGTTTAGGTAGGTAATGTAATATGTGAAGTGTTGTTTGGTTAATTAGGCCGATACTAGCCGGATTGCAATCGGTAATTTATTTCGGTGAGGTTCATATGTTTTTAATCTTATTAATTAACTACCAGCGTTTGTTTTCTTCTCGCTTTTAGTTGAGATTAAAAAGAGAATGCATACCTTAGCGCAATTTTTGAAAGAAACCTAAAATTGTGTCAATCCTACCATTCGAGTGAATTTGAGTTCTTTTGTGCAGAAGATTGACATACAATCGAACTGAGCAAAACCTGCATTGCTTCTGAATACCATTGGCTTGGTAACAAGGAGCCATTGGAGGACAATTATCAAAGCCTCTCCAACGGTGCTCTCATTAGTGGCGATGTTTTTTTTTTAAGCCAATCATTGCCATAAGTATGTGCTTTCATGTATTTGCCTTTAAAAACAAGATATTGTAGGGATACCATTACAAAATTGTAAAAATTGTATAGATACCACTCACGTATGTTTTATCTTCTCTCTCCTTCTCCACATTCTCATTTCACCATCTATTTTTCATCAAATCTGTCATTCTTCCTCTTCATCTTCCTCTTTCTCTACCTCTACAGTCACTGTCGGTGCTCCTACCCTTTCTAGATCCTGGCATCAATCGCTCTTCTCTTCCCCCTCCCCGCACATAAATTATATGGCACCAGGTGCCACATGGCACCTAGCGATCCGTCCGTCCGATCCGGATCGGACGGACACCCCGTCTGTCCGATCCAGATTGCCGCGTCCGTCTAATCCGGATTGGACGAACGACCCGCTGGGTGCCTTGTGGCACCCGGTGCCATATGACTTTCTTCCCCCCCCCCCTCCACACACACAGACACATCCTCCCTTCTCCTCCTTGTCCCTCTCCCTCTCCCTTCCACAAACAAGCGATGGCATCATTCTCCCCTTTCAGATCTAGCTGTTGCTGCCCCTCTCCCTCTCACTCCTACCACAGTCATGTCCTCCATCCTCCTCCCATAGAACCACTCTCTTTCCCTCTTTCCACAGCCAGGGCTCAGTGCCCTTCTTGGATTGAGCAGCCATGAGTTGGAATCCATGCCAGAGAGGCCAGAACGAGTGGATCCAGTGAGGAGTGGGAGCCTTCCTCTATCCAAAGCATGCCCCTGTCCACTAGGTGCCACCTAGTTCCACCTGTGCCGCCTCGAGGAGGAAGGTTAGGGCCTCGGGGATGGTGGGGAAGAAGAGGAAGGGGAGGAGCAAAAGGATGGTGGAGCAGCGTGAGCTTGCCAGGCTCAAGGAGAAAGAAGAGGAAGGGGATTGGGCCTTGGTGGTGGCTCTGGTGAGCTCCATCATGAATGAGGAAAAGAGGAGACAAGGGAGGGGCTAGAGGAAGGAGAAAGGAGTGGGGGTATTTTGGTCATTTTGAATTATAATGGCATCTATACAGTTTTCATAACTTTGCAATGACATTCCTACAATATCACTTTTTAAATAGGAAAAAAATGAAAATCCACATATTTTTAGTGGCATCTATCTAATTAACCCTTAATATAATGTCTCTACTATTAAAAGAGTCTTATGGAGATAGTAGGGCCAAATTTTCATCTACACCATCCATCACTCCTTTCTACAATGATCCACATATCATAAAATACTTTTCTATTTATTTACAATGCTTTCTTATTTTAGTGCATTATATTTTTGGAAGCTTTAATTAGGTAGAATGATTTCTTTGCTTTCCTTTTTTTTTGTATTTGTATTATAGGAAGTTTTAAATCAGTAATGAAAAACTAGTCGGACTCGATAGTATGCTGGCTCGACACAGTCGAGCACATAAACACAGTTAAATGCATGAGCTAAACACATTGATCACAACATGATAGGATGTCATTTCATATTCTTTTACTTCGTAGCAAAACATGGACACTCAGCTAGTAATAATTCGGTAATTCGGCTTTGTTCCCTGGCAATGGTCTGTGCGGCAGCTACTAGAGAGAGGTGGACGACTGGAGAGACACGCTCCCAGACACAATGCTGCATATATGACCGCCATGGAATCGCTTCCGTATTAATTACCGCATATCACACTAGCTTAGCAATCAGCCCGTGTACATCAGTAGATGTCGATACACTCACTTGTTTAATCTTTGGCAAGTTTTGGATGTGAACCGACCCAACATCCCCTAACCATGAAACCCGGCGCAAGCTTGTGGATTTTAGAGAGCCATGCATGCTGAAAGAGAAGCTAAAATCGGTGTTAGTGTTTTCCTTTAACGACAAACTTGATGACACCGATGGCCATCCATGGCCGTGTGTACACGCAGACCTAGTATGTATATAGCGATCTTGGATTGACTGAAACCTATTGGCCATCGTCCACTACTGCGCCGACGGCCGCGGATGGCTGCTGCATGGCCACCTCCCGATTCTGCTGCTTCCCGCCGCCGGCGTCGACAACGCGGGAGACCTCCGTGTTGTACACGTAGAGCCGGCACACGACGAAGAAGACGACGAGGTTGGCGCAGTTGAGCACGGCGAAGAAGGCGTAGTAGTGGTCGAGCCGCGAGGCGTTGAGGTTGTTGAGGATCCACCCGGGGCGGCCGCCGCGGCGCGTGACGTGCGACACCGTCGACAGCAGCAGGCTGCTGAGGAAGTTGCCGATGCCGAGGCTGGTCATGGCGTACGACGTGCCGAGGCTCTTCATGCCCTCGGGCGCCTGGTCGTAGAAGAACTCGATCTTGGCCACCTCCAGGAACGCGTCGGCGACGCCCATGAGCACGAACTGCGGGAGCAGCACGAAGATGGTGAGTGGGATCGTGGTGCCCTTGCTGTCGCGGATGCCGTGCTCGCGCGCCACCGCCAGCCGGTGCCGCTCCGTCACCGACGCGATGCCCATGATGACGATGTGGATGACGAGCCCGATGCCCATGCGCTGCAGCAGCGAGATGCCACGCGGGTTCTTGGTCAGCCGCCGCGCGAAGGGCATGAAAAGGCTGTCGTACAGCACGACGGCGACCAGCATGGAGATGGTCACGAACCCCTGCAGGCTCGCCGGCGGGATCTCGAAGTGCCGGCCGACGTGCCGGTCCAGCGTCGTGCCCTGCTTCACGAACAGCGTGTTGATCTGCGCCATCATCGCGCTCGGCACGAACGTGATGGCCAGCACCGGCAGCATCTTCAGCATCTGCTTCGTCTCCTCCACCTGCGTCACCGTGCTCAGCGACCACCGCGACGTGCTCCCGGTCCTCACCGCCGCCTTGCTCAGCACGCTGCATGAATGCACCAGCAATCGATGGCGAAGAATCAGAACAGTGCAAGTGATCAAGTGCAGCATGAACTGAGACGGGATCAATGAGCTCATGAGCACTGCACCTGAGGTATGGCGTGTGCGGCAGCGGGGACGTCTTCTTCTTGGCGTAGTGCTCGGGGTCAAGCTCGTGGAGATCGCGGGGATCGGCGGGCCCGGCGATGGCGCACTTGCGGGCGGCGGCGACGATGACCCGGGCCATCTTGACGAAGGGGCTCTCGGAGGTGGGCTTGTGGCGGTAGAAGGGCGTGCCGGCGGTGAAGATGGCGATGGAGACGGCGAGGCCGAGCGTGGGTAGCGCGTACCCGACGGCCCAGCCGACGTTGTCCTGGATGTAGACGAGGACGGTGTTGGCGAAGAGCGTGCCGAAGAAGATGCTGAACATCCACCAGTTGAAGAAGGAGAGCTTGTGCCGCCGCTCCCGCGGGTCGTGGTCGTCGAACTGGTCGGCGCCGATGGTGGAGATGTTGGGCTTCGTGCCGCCCGTGCCGACGGCGAGGATGTACAGCGACAGGAAGAAGATGCCCAGCTGCAGGCTCGACGCCTTCTGCTGGCAGTTCGGGTCCGCCGTGCCGGCGCCGCACTTCGGCGGCTTCAGCGCCGGCAGCGACACCGCCAGCGTCAGCGAGATCATGCCCTGCGCCACCATCACCGGACGAATTAATCAAAAATTACATTTCAACGAATTCATTACCGAGTGAGCTAGCGTTGCAGAATCAAAAACATGTTTTGTCTCAAAAAAAATACATGTTTTCTTTTTTTTTTCTTTATCATTTTGGAAGGAAACACAAAAACTTGGGATGACAATACACAAAATTTACAAGTTTGGATGTCTATTATTGGGCTGAATTGCTGGTCTTGGGCTGAAAATCCTCAACTTCTTTCAGCTTGTGGGCTCTAGATTTGAAGAAATTCTCTGCTGAGATTTCACGTCACATCATCGGCGGATTTTCGTCCGCTTTTCAGGGACACTAATTCCAACAATTAGCACTGACCTTTCCTTCTTCTTTTCTTTTTCTTTTTTCTTGGAAGCACACTTTTGTTTTCGCTTCGTTGCATTCCAGAAAGATTCGATGCCAATGGACAGTGCCCGGTAGTAGACGTACACACCATGCAGATGGTCAGATAAGTCTTCAGGATGTGGACCCGCGCTTCGGTTTTTCAACGACGAAATGTCCTCGTAGAAGATACCGCAGGCACAGGTTGACTCGTCGAGCTAGTCGATGCCAAAACCCAAAACCGGACTCAAAACTGCTGATCCACCTAACCGGTTTTTCGAAAAAAACCGCTAAAAACCGCTAGAAACAGGTGGAAACCGCTCAAATTTAAATTCAAACGAAGCGCGCGAGCCACCGGTTTCCTGGGGTTTTTGCAGAAAAACCGCAGGTTTTACCGGTTTCTCAGCGGTTTTTAGCGAAAAACCGCTACAAAAACCAAAAAAACCATAGAAAATGGAAAAAATAAAAAGAGGTCTGAAAAAATATTAAAAAATTGGAAAAAAAAATCAAAATTTTGTTCATACAAATTGTTCTACTCAGCATCTAGTTTTTATAAGATTTTTTAAAATTTTTTTAAAAAATCAAAAATTTTGAATTGGACTGGAAAAAACCGACGGTTTCTCAAACCGCCGCACAGCGGTTTGGCGAGAAACCGCCGGTTTTACTGGTTTTCCGTCGGTTTTTAAAACCCTGGTCGATGCATACATATCTTGAAGCCTTTTCTCTCTTTTTTTTTCTATTCTATTTTTTCTTCCTTAGAATACAATCCATGTCCTGCAACCAAGAATATATATGTATATTCTTCTTAATTCCGATAAGTACCTAACTTAGAGGTTGTTCTCTTCAGTTAATCTTCTTATCTTATCTACTTATTTCTAAATTGAAAAATTAAACACTTCGATTTTTCAGCCTTTTTTGTCTCAAAGACATGTCTCAAGTCTTTCATAAACAAGTCAAACAAAACGCATAGAACATTCCAAGCTATTTTAGGAAATTCTTAAAGTGTTCAGCTTATAAGTAAATAGGAAAATAAACAAATAAGATAAGTTGAAAGGAACAACCGGTTATCCCTCCTCTGTTTTTTGAATACTCGTTAATTTTTATTTCCATCGATCAACCTTGTAATCTTTTCAATCAACTAATTTTCATATATATCTTGATTGATTATATTAAAATGATTTTATTTGATTCATCATAGGAGATACTACGGTCATACTACACTTCCACAATGTCTTATAGATGAGTCATTCTTAAGGTCTTGTTTGCCGTGGTGGGAGGAACGGTGCGTTTGAGTGCTTTGTACCTAACGGCTATACTAGGACCACACCGCGCAAACACGGAAGGCCTAAAACAGTGATCAAAACCTACCCTTAAAAACCAAAAAAAAAAAGTGGCAAGTATTTGAAAACCGTTCAAACAATTTGTCGCCATCATTCTATCTTACATTAACGCGTGCGCATTTCTTATACACTACTAGTACTGCTACTACTGTTTGTACTCTATCCAGCTAGTTTATTCCCAGAATCTTATGGTTTGCTCCGGACAAGTGGATATATATATTCTGAATCCTGACCACACTTGGCTTTTAGAGCATCCGTAGCAGACTCTTTATAACACTGTAGTTCTGATTTTTTAACACTGTAGTTCTGGAGGGAATAAATCTTTTAAAGTGTAGTGTCAAGTGTAAAGAAATTTTAGAGAAATTGATAGAGGGACGCTAATAGTATTTTAGAGGAGAAATTTAGAGAAGCCGGTGTGGATGCTCTCACGACCAATTGCACCGAAAGCAACGGCTACCAATCGAGCGAGGTAACCGAAAACGAATAGAAGGAGTAGACGGCGTGGAGAGTGGAGACGAGGACAGAGTGGGCGGCAACGGCGGCGGCGAGAGGAGGACTTACGATGAGGTAGATGACGGAGGCGACCATGAAGGTGCGGTAGCGGCCGAGGTGGGCGTCGGCGATGTAGGCGCCGACGACGGGGGTCATCCAGACGGTGCCGACCCAGTTGGTGACGTTGTTCGCCGACGGCACCGTGCCCTGGTGCAGCTTCGTCGTCAGGTACAGCACCAGGTTCGACGAGATGCCGTAGTACGCCATCCGCTCGAACACCTCGTACACTGCGGCGCATAGAGGAATCAGTGTGTGATGCGTCCGCTTGGAACAACGAAAAAAAATCATAGATATCTTATAAGAAATATATGAACATCATAAACGCTATGCCAAGCTCTAGTTCCTAGATTATCGATCAGAGCATGTAGAGCTGTGCTAAGCGGATCAACTTCCTGTCCAAAGCCAAACAAACTCTAGAATGGCACACTGAAAAAACACAGTGCAAGTTGAAAACCACTTTTTTGGGAGTAGCGTTCATGAAAAAGGCCTCTCAATCAATAATAGCATAATCTAGAGCTCTACCAAAGAGAACTTACTTAGAAGTTAATCTATGAGCCACATATCACGAGGAATGTGTGATGGTACAGGGATAAGATCTCTTGTTTACAAAATAAAAAAAATGGAGATCACATCATCCCCACTGTTTTCTTGGATAATTCGTACCTATATATGGTCCAAGAAAATTAGACCATAAACATGATTATTAAGTAAGCTTGGCTGCTTGAGAGAATCAGAAAGGACCAGCTAGATAGCTGCAAAAAACATGTATTTTATTTATACACGAAAGAGACGGCCTGCATGATACCACGAGTACTTCTTCCCGTATCTGCACATAGCTTTCAACTGTCATGGCTCATGAGACCAGCATTTCGTACCAAACCAGAACGATCACGCCATCATCAAGGCGATAGATATGCATTCTTTTTTCGTACAGGCATATCTCTGAACAATATGAACTTTGGTTGAAATTATTGGAAAGCAGACAAGCAGATCTGGTGAAGACCAGTCGATGAACGCAAGGCTGATTCCAAACCCCCATGAGCCATTCCAAGCAGACAGGACAACCATCCCCAGCAATTGCCTGGGCTTTTAACTTTCCTCGCAAATTAATTCAGCTTTTGCCTAGAACACAAAACCTTTTTTTTTTTGCGTTCTCATTCTCATCATATGTTGGCAAGAATCATTAGGGACGAACTGACTGAGGGCCTCTTCTCCATAGCTTATTTGACTTATTTTTTATTTTCTTATTTGATTTATCTCGTAACTTTAAGAATTTTCAGAAATGGCCTCAAGAGCCGGATGCCCTTGGTGTTTAGGGTTTAGAAAGCTTTTAGACACGCCACCAGATAAAAAAAGGATTCAAAAGTAATAAAAAAAGTCAAATAAGTTAAAATAAGGGTGGGTTCTTTTCAGCTTTTTTTAATCTACTTATTTGTCTTATCTCGTCACTTCGAGAATTTTTCGAGATAGTCTCGAGAGCCGGTTGGCCTTCAATTTTGGGGTTTAGAGAGCTTATAGACACGCCTACGGGATAAAAAAAAAACCGACTCAAAAGTAATAAAAAAGTGAGATAAGTCAAATAAGACATGAGATAAGTAGGATAAGCTTACTTATCTCACACTGATTCCTCACACGAGATAAGTAGGAAATTCTCACGAGATAAGTACTTATCCTACTTATCTCGTGTCTTATTTGACTTATCTTACTTTTTTATTACTTTTTGAGTCGTTTTTTTTATCCCGTAGATTTGTCTATAAGCTCTCTAAACCCCAAAATTGGAGGCTAACCGGCTCTCGATGCTATCTCGAAAAATTCTCGAAATGACGAGATAAGGCAAATAAGTAGATAAGAAAAGCTGAAAAGAACCCACCCTAAGTCACATCTTATCTGACTTATTTTGTGTCTTATTTGACTTATTTGGATTTATTTGACTTTTTTTATTACTTTTTTATTTTTTTATCTCGTAGACATGTCTAAAAGCTCCCTAAATCCTAAACACCAAGGGCATCTGGCTCTTGCGGCCACCTCGGAAAATTCTCAAAATTACGAGATAAGTCAAATAAGCAAATAAAAAATAAGTCAAATAAGCTGAGGAGAACAGGCTCTGAAGTAGCACCACACTAAGAATGCAAACAAGCTAAGAAGAATAGGCCTGAAGTAGCGCCACAATAAGTCAAATAAGTTATGGTTTAGGAAGCATGCAAAAGAGTAGTGGCAAACAAGTGAACAACAGCTCTTCCTTCAGCTCTCCCTTTGTCAATCAACCAGAGATCCTTCCCTGGTAGGACTAGATGCTCTTCATTGAGCTCCAGTTCATTTATAACAACCACTGATCTACCTATCAGTGGGGCTGAGCTATGACCTTTTGCTCTACAAGGGCACTGTTCTCACTGAGCAATAAATCTGCTGTGCTCTCATTTAAAAATGAAGTTTTTTTTTGCTCAACAGAACTGTAGTGCTTTGGTTTTGTCCTGCCGCTTGTCAGCGTTGAAAAATCTGGTCATGCAGTACAGCCACCGAACCCTGATGCTGATCAGTCAATTTGTTCAGAAAGACGATCCATGGTTACCGTACTATTATGGCTGCCCTTCTTTCAAAGAAAACGATTACACACGGCGTGTCAACATGGTGTGTACCCAGGACACTGCACACTTAGATGGTTGACAGCTGAGACGATGGCACGAGAATTTCCGGTTCAGGGTTCAGGCAGAGCACACTTAGATTACAGAAAGATCATGCTATAATCGCCGAGCGTTGCAGCAGTTAGTATCTAATTCTAAGCACCCGCCTTGTTCCGGTGAGGATTCCAAGAGCGGCGCGATCCTACCAAGTACCAAACCATTTTATGCTGATTCCCTCTGCCATACTCTCGTGGCCAGCATACAAAAACTAGAAAATCTCGTAGACAAACCCCGTTTGAAACACAGGATATGACTCCTAAATGAGTATGGCTGGGGAAGCAAAGGATTTAACGAGGTAGCTCTAACCATGGTGAGTTAATTATCTGCGTGCTTACCTACGACGAAGGAGCAGGCTTTCCAGCCTCCACGCTTGGACCGGAGCACCGGGTTGCCGCGGAGGTCCACCGTGCCGTCCTGCGTGTACTCGTCGCCGGCGGCGGCGCCGGCCTCCAGCCTCTCCGCCATGGACGGCCTCTCCGAGCTCGTGAAGCAAGCTCTCAACTCTGTGTGGTTCGAGGGATGGAGATGAGATGTCTGAGCTCTAGCCGGTCGCCATTTATAGGCCGGTCTTCACTTGTGAGTCAACAGGCCGGGAGGTTGGGTGACTGACTGCCAGTGGGATGATTTGGCAAAACAACCAAAAACAAATAGTCATATTCATATACCCCCTCCACTTAAAAAAAATGTCATTTCAGTGCGTACAACTAGACTTAAAAAATTAATTATCTATATATAAATATCGACGATTGGAAACCAGATTTCCTGTCGAACTTATTTCTCGATTGAGAAATCAGAAAGTCCCTTTTCTGCCGGAATGTGGCGTTCTGAGATGCCGAAAACTTCTTAGTATGAGCAAACAAGAAATGGACAAGACACATGATTTATTCTGGTTCAGCCCTCTTGAGAAGGATGATAGCTCTACTCCAGTGTTCGTATATTGTGGAATGTGAGGTTACAATGTGTGTTGATGAGCTCAGGCGTCAGCTCGGTGTGTGTGAAAAGGTGTCAAACGTATTTCAAATGATTGAAAAATAGGTATTTATAGGGCCTACCCCAACTATCGGCTCCGAACCTCTGGGAGATGGTTGTGCGCACCGTGGGCGAGGCTGATGGCGCATCGCATGTGCGGCTGCCCACGAACTGCACAGATCGTGGAAACATGGCCACATGGCACAATATTACAGGCCAATCGGTTACGCCAGTTCCCGGGCAAGCAGAACCGCTCCGGGCACTGGGACGTTGTCTGGCCCAAGTCAAAGCACGACGCTGACGTCATGGCGGGCCGGACAACCCCATTCGGGCTGCACCCTGTCTCTCCCCGGGCAAAGATCGCTCTGGGCAAAGACTTTGCTCGGATTGGGCCGTCTTAGGAAACATGTCCAAGACATTCGCTGATTACAGAGCTGCTAGGGTTAGCCTCGGCCCATGGGCCGTTAACTAATTCCCAACAGCTAGCCCTCGAGGCTCAAGTAGAAAACTACTTGTCAGGGCCTTCCTCTTGAGACTTTAAACCAAAGAGAGGGGAATTGAATCTGGCAATGTAGTTTTGCAGCTACATCTGACACCTCGCAGGCGAGAGCTGGGTAATCGTTACACCGCCGGGCATGCCACGCCTGGGCCAAGCAAGGATCATCTTCAGACCGGGCACCAACCTGACCGGGCACCAACCTGACCGGGCAAGATCTTTGCCACATGTCGGGTAGCGAGCACCAGTGACGGATTCTATCAACGATCATAATTTGAGTTTATTAGCCGTTGGACACGGAATGCCACATAGGGGCAGTTTTCGGAAGTTGAACCGTCGCGGCGATTCCCGGAGGCCGAACCATCGCGCGACATGCGGATTTTTTCAGCCATTTCACATCTCAGGGACATGTTCTTTACTGCCTTCTACTGCTCCACACTTATAAATAGGCACAGGGGGCACAGATTCATCATTTTCGCTTCTTGGCGCCGATCATCCCCTGCTCTCTGTGTTTCCTCACTCCCCTTCCTGTCGTGTCCCTGCCAGGAAGCCTTAGCCTTCGATCCGCTCCCCCTTTCCCACCGAAACTCATGGCGATCCTAGGGAAAACCCAAATCACGCTGGCTTAGCATAAAAAAATTTTAACTAACAACTTGCCTTGTTTACCACAGTTGATCAAGGCGACTGTGGAGGATGTCACGGAGATGATAACCTCTGAGGCCGAGTTCCTCCGACGGGAGGCCTTGAAGGACACCGAGTTGAAGGACTTGTGTGCTTAACTGGCCGGCGTCGAGACTGCCCGGGATTTCCTCCGCGCCTGGCTCAATGAAGCGGCGGGATCTATGGAGAAGAAGGTGCTCAAGCTGGAGGAAGCGCGTGAGGAGGTGGAGTATTTGAAGGCCAAAGTCGCCCGGATGGAGGCTAAGGTCACCGGGGTGGAAGCTCTCGAGGCGAAGGACGCAGCGCTGACCGAGCGCTAGAAGGAGCAGCAGGAGGAGATGAAGCGGTTGCGTGAAGACGCTGCCAAGGGCCGGGCCACACAGAGAAAGGTCTTGGAGCTTGAAGACGAGCTTGACAAGTTGAGGGAAAAGCTTTCAGCCTTCGAAGACCAATAGAATAGGATTGCATGTAACTTCTCCTGCCTTGTATATTCCCTCATATGCTTAATAAAAATCGTATTCCTTCTTGTGCAAATTCCTGCAAAGACAAAAAAACACACAAGGCAAACCAAGACATGCACAACAGTGGAAATTCATTGTTTTAGAAAACACGGTAGAACGCTCCCTACCCCAACCCCCCTATGTTCGTGCCCGGGAACCTAAGTTGCGAGTCCGGGTACAAACACAGAGAAGGAGTGAACATGCGATACGAAAGTTGCTTGCTGCCTGTACTGTGTTGCATATGTAGCATCAACCGGACCCTTGGACCGGCCAAGAGAGACGTCCATGCGATGAGGATCGGCTTATAGGTGCGAGGCTCTCAAGGGGCGGGTGTCGTAACTACATAGTGCAAGCGTTAGGCATGCAAAGTTCATCGTGCGCTGGGCAAGTGCTAACAAGAGAGCGAATACCCAGACAACAAGAAGTGTAACCGAATGCAAAGGTCTTGTGAGGAACGGGAGTGGGAGGCCTAGATGACATTCATTGGTCGTGGTTGTACTTACAATGCAGCTTGGGTCGGCGTTTGAGAAAACAGAAACGCGAAAGAAAAAAATGGAAGAAAACTACGCCTAGAACTTGCGAAGCTGGTCGATGTTCCATGTGCTAGTAAGAACTCGCCCATCCTCCATAGCAAGGCCAACAGCCCCCGGGCGTGATGTCGAGACGAACACGTATGGACCCTCCCAATGAAGAGTTAGCTTGTTGGCTTTAGACAAATTCTAAACGCGATGTAGGACGAGATCGCCAACTTGCAAGGTCGCATCGACCTAGCCGCATGCTTACGCAGAGCCTGCAGGTAGGATGGCAAACGAATTTGGGCCTGCTCACAATAGCCTTCCAGGAGGTTGAAGTCGAGAAGCCGCTCGGGCTCTTGGTCGATTTGACTGACCGAATTGGCTCGCGGAGAGCCTAGCCTAATTTTAGTGGACAAAATGGCCTTTGCACCGTACACGAGCTGAAAAGGGGTTTCCCCTATGGCTCAGCTAGACGTGGTGTGAACCGACCAAAGGATGGAAGGAAGCTCATCCACCCAATCACATCCGAGGTTGTTCAGCTCGTCAAACACCCTCTTCTTGATGCCTTGGATAATCTGCCCGTTAGCACGCTCGGCAGCCCCATTGCTCTGTTGGTGGGTCACAGATACGAAGCAAATCTTGGTACCAACGTCCTCGCAATATTCTTGGAACAATTCACTAGTGAACTGAGTTCTGTTGTTCGTGATCAGACGGTGGGAATCCCAAACCTTGTGACCACGTTATTGCGAAAAAACGCCTAGCCGCTTGTGCCGTAATGGCTGAAATCGGCTCGGCTTCGATCCATTTGGTGAATGTATCAATAGTGACGATCAGGTACTTACAACCCTTTCGCCCCCGGGGAACAGACCGAGGATGTCGATCCCCCAAGTCGAGAACGGCCAGGAGAGAGGAATCATAGGCAGCAGTTGGACAGGCTGGTGCACCTTCGAGGCATGGAATTGGCAGGCTTTGCATGTGACCACTATGTCCCGGGCATCACTCATCACCGTGGGCCAATAATAGCCCATGCGGAAAGCTTTGCCAACCAACGTCCTAAAGGATCGTGCGCGCCGCACAAACCTTCGTGAATGTATTTCAGAAGGTAGACTCCTTCCTCTTGCGAGATGCATTTAGATAAGATTCCAAGCGCAACCTTAGCGGTAAAGGACCCCCTCCACAAGCCTGTATGGGGAGGTTCTCCTTATAAGCCGGGAGCGCTCAGCTTCGTCCTCAGTCAGTGTCCCATGTGCCATGTACTAGACAAATGGCATTGTCCAGTCTGCACCCTGCTCGAGGAGTGAGACGTCACCGCTCGTCTCAGTTGCCTCTTCTGGAGACGTAATAGAGAGCTTATATAAGTGCTCGAGGAGCACTCCTACTGGAGCGGATTCTTGTCAGGACCCGTACTTGGATAGCTGGTCGGCTAGGGAATTTCCCTTCCTAGCCTCATAAAGCACTTCGAAGTTTTTGAAGTACTTCTCCAACTTCCTTACTTCAACTAGGTATTGCGCCATTGAGTCATCGAAACATTAAAACTCCTTATTGACCTAGTTGACGACCAATAGCGAATCCCATTTCACCGTTAGTCGTTGGACCCCGAGCGATTTGCATACCCGGAGCCCGGCCAAGAGGCCTTTATACTCTGCGGCGGTGTTAGTCATTGGGAAGTATAATTGTACGACGTACTGGAGTTAATCTCCCTTAGGGGAAATGAGAACAACCCCAACCCCTGAGCTTTCAAAAGAGTGTGAGCCATTGAAGTACATGGTCCAACGTTCGCCCTCAGGTTGCCCGACGCTCACCGCGGGTGTCTCCGGGCAAGTCCATCCAGCCAAGAAATCGGCTAGGACCTGCGACTTGACCACCATGCTGGCGGAGAACTGGACATCGAACTCAACCATCTCCATTTGCCAATTAGCGATTCGACCACTAGTATTAGGGTTTCTGAGGATCTCCCCCAGCGGGAAACTAGTGGGGACCAAGATTTGGTGCGCTTGAAAGTAATATGTTAGCTTCTTGGTGGACATGAGCAAGGCGTAGAGGACCTTTTGGACCTCTGGGTAGCGCTCCTTTGGTCCGTAAAGCACCTCACCACGTAGTAGATTGGTCGCTGGATGCCTTCCCTTTCCACAGTCAAAACAGCGCTCACGGCTTTGGGGGTGGCCGCTAGATACAACAAAGCAAGGTTTCCCCGAGTCGTGGTGTGGTCAAAACCAGTGGACTGGACAAGTATTTCTTGAGCTCCTCGAAGGAGTCTTTGGCTTCCTTTGTCCATTTGAAACATTCATGTTTGCGAAGAGCCTTAAAGAAAGGTAATCCGCGCTTCCCGAGCTGAGAAATGAAGCGGCTAAGAGCCGCCATACTTCCGGTTAGGGTCTGGACCTCCTTAACGCTGGAGAGGGGCCGCATGTTTTCGATGGCTTCGATTTTTCTGGGTTGGCTCCAATTCCGAGTGGTCCGATGGTGTAATCAAGCAGTTTGTCAGAACAAACATTGAACGTGCATTTGTTCGGGTTCAATTTTATTCGATGCGTTTTGAAGTTACAGAACATTTCCTCGATATTCCTTACATGATCCGACTCAAACTTGTTTTTGATCACTATATCATCTACGTACACCTCCAGTTGCACCCGATTTGGTTAGAGAATGTCCTTTTCATGAGACGCTGGAATTTGGCCCTAGCGTTTCGGAGACCGAAAGACATGGTCATATAGCAAAAGGTGCCGAACGGAGTGATAAAGGCAGTTTTCTCTTTATCCTTGGAGAAGATGCTTATTTGGTGATAACCGGAGTAAGCATTCAAAAAACTCATAAGGGATGACTCCGCCATCACGTCAACCAGTTGGTCTATTCGCGGCAGTGGGAAATTGTCCTTGAGACAAGCCGCGTTCAACCCGGTGTGGTCGACACACATGCGCCACTTGCCGCCCTTCTTCTTGACAATAACTGGGTTGGCTAGCCACTTAGTGTGGTCGACCTTGCGGATGAAGCTGGCCTTGAGCAACTGTCGAGTTGTTCTCGGATTATGTCTTGTTTGAATTGGGAGAAGCGGCGAAGTTTTTACCAGACTAGCTTCTTGTCAGGCCGAACCGCTAGTCTGTGCTCAATAACCTCCCTTGGGACCCCAGACATGTCGGACAATTCCCAAGCGATCATATCCATATTTTTTCGGAGGAAGGAAATGAGCTCGAGTTCCTATTTGGGGTCTAGGGAAGCCCCCAAATGAATGACCTTAGAGGGTTCCTCCGCAGACAGAGGCACCTGCTTAGTCTCTCCTCCGAGCTAGAGGGCAACTTTGAGCCGAGCAGACTTCTTCGGCTCCTGATCCGAGCTATGCTAAGAGAGCTGCCCCATGATGACTAGGGCCTGCTCGTCACAGTCCAGGGTGGCCTTGTGGCTGCCTCTCACCGTGACCACCCCTTTGGGCCCCGGGATCTTCAGGCACTGGTAAGCGTGGTGCATGGTAGCCATGAACTTAGATAGCCCTGGGCGGCCAAGGATGGCATTGTAGGCGGAGGTAAAGTCGACCACTTTGAATGTGATCAACTCCGTCCTGAAGTTAGCCGCCCCCCCGAAGGTCGTAGGGAGCACGATCTGGCCAAGGGGCTTGACCGATTTGCTCGGGATGATCTTGTAGAAGGGCATAGCAATGTCCTTGATCTTGGAACGAGGAATCTACATTTCATCCAAGACCAAAACCAAAATCAAGTCCAGTGCACTCCCACCGTCGATAAGGACGCGGCCCACCCTCGTGTTACCGATGGTCGGGGTGACGACGAGCGGAAGCCTCTGGGATTTGACCATTCCAAGGGGACAGTCATCCTTGAAGAACGTGACGGGTAGCTCGGTCCAGTTGAGCTGCCCGGGCTGCGGCTTGCCCTAATCGATGTGGTAGACCTCCCAAGCGGCCTGCTTGAGGTCGCGCCGAGAGGCGTAGGCAGAGGAACCACCAAAGATCACAACGTTGTGATTCTTGGGCTTAGGAAACTCATCCAAACCTGGTTCTCTATCCCGGGCAGGGCGTTTTCCCTTGTTGCCCTCGCCCGGCTCAGGCAAGGTGGGCATTGAGCCATTGCCATTGTAGAAATCCTCCATACGGGCCATCCAGGTACGACAGTTCTGGAGATCGTGCCCATAAATCTAATGGAGAGGGGGATTACTTGCTGCTTTTGGGCTTCCCCCTGGTCGTCATTGCGGCGCTGGGGAGGCCGGCCCTTTCCCTTGCCCTTGCCTGAAGAGTACTACTTCCTCTACTCGGACTTAGGCGCGGGCTCCCGCTCCACGGCCGTGACCGTATTGGATGAGCCCCGCTTCTTCTTCTTATTCTGCTTGTCCTCTAAGGATGACTTCTTCTTCTTCTTTGGGGGCTCGACGCTGGGCTGAGGTGGAACCTTGCCCTCGTCGGGCATCCTCTTCCAGTCCACAGCTTCTGCCGTATTGGCGTAGCGATCAGCCATCTTCTAGAGCTCATTGGTCATGAGATGTGCGTTGATCTCCAGGTCTTGGGTATACCGCACGTTCCACACCTCCTGCTTGAACGTGCGAAGCACTACGTCATCTCAGATATTGGGGATGGTGTTGTGGACCTTGATGAACCACTGCACGAAGGCGCGCAACGACTCACCGTCCATTTGAATCAGGTGATGAAGGTCTTCCTCCCTATCCGAGCGAGTGTAACAGCTTTAGAAATTGCTCCGTAGAGCATCGTAGAGCTGCTCCCAATCATGGATAGACCTATCGCGCTGGTTGAACAGCTAGGTCCAGGCAGGGCCCTCTAGAACCGTAGACAGGTAGTTCGCCGTGACAGCCTCATCACCCCTAGCCACGAGGATGGTGGTGGCATACACTTAGAGGAACTCATTCGAATGGCATACACTAAGAGGAACTCATCTGGGTTTGAGTCCCGTTGAACCTCTCCATGTGCTTGGGTTTGAACTTCGCGGGCCACACCACGTCGCGCAGGGCGTTCGAAAAGGCCTTGCATCCGTAGCATGAGGCCCCTGGGCGGTCCCGGGCAACCTCGTCCTCCTGTGGGCCTAGCAGCGATAAGACCTTGTGCCGCGAGTGGCGTGGCGACTGTACAGACCCGGTGGCCTCTCGGTACTCCTGTCGGGATCGGCCCCCGCACTCCTCTCAGTTAGTACTGCCTCAGGAAGCGCTTCGGTGCGCATTGCGGACCTGGCCATGACGAGGGTCACGGTCTCGGCCAGCGGTTTGCTCGCAGCGGCGAGGTGAGGCCTGGTGCCGTGGACGAGAATTCTCCAGGGCGCAAGTGCGGCTGGGCGCGTCAGAGAAGTCAAGACTCGAAGCAAGGCACTCTAGGTCATCCACCACGGCTCCTCCCATGGCAGCCAAATCCAGGTTGCCCGAGTTCTCTCTCATCCCGGACAATGGAGGCGAGTGCTTGGTGGCTCTCCTTACTCCTAACGAGGATGTCCGGTGGAGACGCGGGTAGATCGCGATGTTGGGCCGGGGTGCGATACGATGGGGTCGGTGACCGCGGAGGGGTCCTCGGCCGGTCTCGGACAGAAGCTCTTTCCCGATCCCTTATCTCGGCCAACGTTTGGCCCAGCGACTTATCCAGGAGGCGCCGAGCAGCCAATTCCCGTCTCAGCCAATCGTCCACTGCCGCGCCGGGGGACGCCTTCCTCTATTTGCTCGCCATGTTGACCTGGCGGGCGGGAATTGAGTCGGAGGACGTCATCACTGTGTCGCCACAGGAAGTGCTCTTGCCCGAGGAAACCATATCGCAATCTGGGATGTCGATTCCGTGATACAGCTCATCATCCTCGTCGTCCCCATCCAGCATGAGGGTATCCTAGTCAGGGGCGTCCTAGAACTGGTCTAGGAAGGGCTTGGGGATGTACTCCGAGCCTAAATCTCCACGACCAGGGAGAGGGAGCGCGAACACTCGCCGCGTGCGGGAAAATCCTCCTCCTACTCAGTGTGTCCGTCAGGATCGGTGATCCGGGCCACCTCCCCGTCAGTGTAATACCCGTCATGGTCATCCACGTCGTCAAAGACGCAGAGGTCGCGGGTATCACCGGAGTTCAACATCCCAGAGGAATTCTTCAGCAAAGAAGACTTACAGATCCCCACGGACGGCGCCAGCTGTCGACGATTGGGAACCGGATTCCCCGTCGAGCTTATTTCTTGATTGAGAGATCAGAAAACCCCGGCGTTCTGAGATGTCGAAGACTTCTTAGTGTGAGCAAGCTAGAAATGGACAAGATACATGATTTATCCTGGTTCGGGCCTCCTGAGAAGAATAATAGCCCTACTCTAGTGTTCGTATATTGTGGAATGCGAGGTTACAATGTGTGCTGATGAGCTCAGGCGTCAGCTCGGTGTGTGTGAAAAGGTGCCATACATGTTTCAAATGATAAAAAAATAGGCATTTATAGGGCCTACCCCCTAACGTCGGCTCCAAACCTCTGGGAGACGGTTGCGCACCCCGTGGGTGAGGCAACCAACGGCGCATCGCACGTGTGGCCGCTCCACGAACCGCACAGATCATGGAAACATGGCCACGCGGCACACTATAATAGGCCAATCGGTTACGCCGATGCCCGGTCAAGCAGAACCGCTCTGGGCACTAGGGCGTTATCCTGCCCGAGTCGAAGCACGACCCTGACGTCATGGCGGACCGGACAACTCTATCCGGGCTACACCCAGTCTCTCCCCGCGCAAAGATCGCTCGGGGCAAAGACTTTGCCCAGATTGGGCCGTCTTACGAAATATGTCCAAGGCATTCACCAATTTATGGTGCTGGTAGGTTAGCCTCAGCCTATGGGCCATTAAACAATCTCCGACAATAAGTACTTATATTTGATACATAAAAAAGGATATGCGTATATTTGTCTGAAATATTAAAAAAGAATTATGATTTTATTGAGTTATAAATATAAAATGCGATATTAAGTAGCGACCAAAATTATATTTAGGAAACATGTTGGTGTCCAAAAGATATTAATTTTTTACCGGAGGAAGTGCTACTTAAAAAAATGTGATAGCCTGTCAATTTAGGGCCAGCTCTTGGAACCAGAATTTCACAGGGTGACGTACATACAAGTTAAAACCCGAGAGCCCGTCAGTTTAGTAAATATGTCCACCAAAATTGCATTTGAAAATATATCAGCATCGAAAGCGATATTAATTTTGACCAGAGAAAGTAATAATACTTAAAACCCGACAGGCCGTTAGTCTAAATAGGCCTCTTTGGACCACAAGAAACTTTGTATGAATTTCACCAGGCGACAAGTCGTTAAGGTATGGACACAGAAAAAGTGAGGCGCACGCTCCCACATGTGCGATGTACTGTGCTTTTCAGCCACGTGCCAGGTCCAAAGGCAGCGAGGTCTACGCTGATGGCGGATGTGGTCACGCGCGGTGCCACCGGAGCCTCGACGAGACGCCACCGTCAGCTACAGCCGCCGCCGTCTGCTGTCCCCTCCCCTCTGCAGGATCCATCCCGTTGGCGGCCGGACACGGCGGCGGCGGCAGCACGTCGTCGCCTGATCGTGCGGCGCCGGCGAAGGTTGCATCGGTTTCCTTCCCGCAAGTTGTGAGCGTGCACTGGGCCGCCCGGTGATCATTTAGGCCACTATAGCGATCGATGGACCCTTGACCATGGATAAAGAAAGAATCGGGCTCAGGGACCACTACGTATACGTGTGCGTGAAAAGCTCGTGGGAGAGCTATCGTCCGGGGAACACATGTTCGTCGGTTCGGCATAGGCTTTCGGCTTGGCATCCCTGCGAATATTTCACGTACCGCTTTAATTCTTTAATTTGCAGAGGGCTTTGTGGTTCTAAATAGCTCTAAGATAAAGTTGTAACATATGGATGGTAGCAAAATAAGATCTACCATGTTTTTTTATACTATCCTCGCTATATATCTCGGGGTATCTTAAAGTAGAGCCGTCCATCAAACCAGATCTAACGGCTTTTGAGATATGGTGCCATCATTCCTATATTTCCAAGATGTATTGATACATAAATAGTGTTTTAGTATTTTCTCTCCTCCATCCCCATCTCTAAAGCAAGAAGCTCAATCAGCCATGGCTGCCTCTGTCTTGGCAGCGATTACCTTGCTGCCTTGTAGTGCCACCAAGTACTAGTGTACTACAATAAGGGTGCCTTGATGTGCTGCGAAAATTCATTACCCCATGTGCATACGGTTCTATATATATCCGTGACCATTAGATCCGTTCCAAAATTCGTGCTCAATCCAATTCCCCCTATCACATGCTCTTTTACAAAAACGCTCTTGGATTTTGGATTTCGAGCTATCAAGTTCTTTTTCCTTTCCCCTCTCTCTCCTCTCTTCGCAGTCGTCAATCCTGCGAGGGCAAGGGTGTCGGTGACTACACAGGCGCACACTCGAATGGTCGCCGCACCGAGCCGAGCAACCATGAGAGGAAAGTAGGGCTAAGCACGAGACTTGAAGTGTATTTGGTGGTTGCGAACATACATGAAATCGCATGTACTAGGGAAAAATCCGCTTGGATGTGCAGTCCATCATGTGGTCGCTAATTGCGCAATCTGATGTTCCTAACCAAGGAGCCTTGTAAGGGCACGCACGTCCTCCACCTCTACTTCCACGAGGATCACGACTGCGAGATAGCTTCGTCCTTCTTGACCATGCGTCGAGGCTCACTGGTGAGAGGGGCGCTAGCCTAAACCTAAAATTCAATATATGGATTCAAGGTCGAAGCCACATGTAGAGGCGCCCTGTAACACCACTGTGTCCTATGCCGGCGTCCTCGTGCTCACCTCCGACGACGTTGTCGCGCTCCTCGACGGGCTAACATGGAACGTCAAGCTGGCCCTAAAGGGCACACGCACGGCAAGCCAGGTCGCCGCCAACACTAGCTAGCCTCCTTGTTCCTCTCGTTCATGGCTAGGACTCTCGACGCAAAATATGATGGGTATATACACTAGCTGAATGCCCGTGCGTTGCTACGAAAATATAAATAGTAAAAAAAATATTAGAATCTATCATATACAGTGTCAACTGTCTAGTAATTTCGCTAGTTACGAAGTATTATGTTTTTTCAAACAATTAAATATTGTCTTCTTGTTTTAGACAATTTTCTTTGCTTATATGGTTTTTATTACATTTTTAAAATATTGGATCAAAACGAAGTAAATACCTATTTCAAGAATGATTTCAAAATATTGCTCTCCAATAACGGTGATTTCAAATTTTGAATAGACGAGGGAGGTAGTGGGCTGGGTATATATGTAATTAATGCAAAGACGAAAGATAGAATGGTTCAGTAAAAATGGACTACCACTCATCATCACTCATCACAGGCCACTTTTAAGCAGTAGAGATACCCTAACACCATTTCTACTTCCTACATGACACCTCTTCAAATGATATTAAAGTTTTTTTTTTGACAAGGTACAACACGGACGCACACAACTCACCCCACACACAACACCACACACCCCACTCCTGCAGCGTCTTGCGTCCGGTGTACACACAGAACCAGATGAGAGGCCTAACACCTCCGTACGCGGGCACGCGTAGTCCCACTGAACGCGCACGTGTGCACCCCGGGATTTAATCCCGGATGTACCCAGCCCGGGACTAAATCCCAGAAGAAAATGCGACACGGCGCCGAGTCGAAGACTCGAAAGCGCGTGGGCTCAGCAGCACGCAGCGGCCGCTAGCCACCCGAGCAACGCTCGGTTCCCCAAATGATATTAAAGTTGGTCGTGCACGAATCAGATGCGGTGCTCCAAACGGGACAAACTTGCCTGGCAAGAGCCAAGAAAACACCTCATTAATTCGAGCGACAGTAGCCGCACGCGCAGCTCTTCCTCCCCGTCCCGGTGCCGCCCAAACCCCGCACGCGCCACCGGGTGGCAGTCTCGGCCTCTCGGGCCGTGCGTCACGGGAAAGCGCATTCGCTCGAGGAAAACGAAGTGCGCCACGGCGCCGTAAATTTTGCCCCCGTCCGTGTGGAAGCGGCACGATTCGCGGAGACCATTTGGGCGCCGTGGCTCGGCGCGGCGCGGACGAATCAGAGGCGCTGGAGACACCTCGCTTGCTCATCATCGTGACTAGCAGAGGCGTGAAGTTGTTCACTATTCACTAGCATTTGGATTGTGAGACACGTCCGAACATATTAGAGCATGTACAATGGTTGAGACAGCAGCTGTCTCTAACCATTGCCATGTTATTTAGAGACGGCGCTAGAGACAACATATACAATGGCAGAGATGGTTACATATTTTTATAGACAGTTTGCTTACACACAAAGTTTCTTAGGGTATGTTTGGTTTGTAGCTCTGGATGGCCATGCCAATACAAAGGTCATGGCCAATCCAGGGCATGACCTTTCAAAGGTAAATTGGTTGTCGTGTGATTTGTATTCTTTGAAAGTGGCCAATGAAAAAATAGAAAATAATTCATAAATTCAAAAAATTTGAAAACTATTAAAAATGGGTTGTTTAATGTTTTAGATGAATTATAAAATTTGTTTCATAAAATTTGGACACCATATGAAATTTATATAAAATTTGGAAGTTTAAATCAATCATAAAAAAGAAGGAAACTAACTAGTATGGTCCTTCCGTCGCTGCTGGTGGGGCCGTTGGCATCGGCGTGCCGGCAGTTGGCGCGGGCGGCCGCCCTCGCCGTTGCTCGCACCGCTGTGTAAGTTTGAGGGCACGCCAATTTTTTTTTTTTTTTTTGCTGCCGTGCCAATAAAAGGTCGCAAACCAAATGATGCCCAAATCACAAAGGCACGATCTTTCGTTGGTAAGGTAAGCGAGGGTCGTGATCCAAACAGCCCCTTAATTCTCGTATAGAGTCGACTGTTGCATTGGAGACGGCTCAAATATCTATACATGCTCTCTCTCCTCCACATCATCACACGTCTTATATGGCAGCATTTAGAGACTGCTTATAGATAGTTAACGTGGACCATTATACATGCTCTTAGATGTGATATTATTATTGCTTTATTGCCATATGGAGGATGCATGGCCCTGATGTCGTGGATGCTTTTGCAGTACGGTGCTAAAATTAAATCTCAGTCGGTAAGCGACTCTTTTGACTTGCTTGAGTACAACTAAGATCAGACAAGTGAAGTGATAACGTCAGCTTTTTTGCAGCCAGCCCTTGGATTGGCTGGAGGACGAATACCTCACAACGCACGAGTTTTGACTAGATTCTCTGGGTCAAGCTTGCAGGATTCGAGATAAAAGAATCCCGATTCAACCAGGACAAAAAAAAAAGAGAGAGAGAAAGTACTTCCAATACAACGTCGACACGTTGGACAATGCTTTTTTTAAGAGTACAATAATTTGGACGCAAAGAAATTCATACCCCATATACATCACATACATATATGTGTATGCACGGTCAACACGAGCTAAGACTAGATCGAAGGCTTTAAAGCCACACAAGCACATACACGTGTGTATCATTCTTTTGAGAACTGCAAATCTCAGGAAACACAAAACACCATACTTCGAGCAATGTTTAAGCACGAGCGGACAGCGTGCACAACTAAACAGACTTGCCACCTAGCTACCGCTCGGTCCTCCACGTCAGACGATATTATCCCCTTTGTCTGCTCTGCAACGCCACTCTACTGGTATATACTCGTATACATGTAGACACGTATATACTTCCAAAGGAGAGGCAGTAGGTGTACTAATCTTTGGCGGCTAATAACACTGAACCTTACCATGTGCACTGATAATTAATCAATTTACCAAGTAATGTGCAATTGAATACTAGTACCAGTAGAGCTAGCCATGCGGCTATCTATGTGCACATCTTGTATTGGGTGGTTCTTGCCTGCCTCTTGCACCTGATAAGCAGCCCGTCGGTGTCCAAAGCTACGTCCAAATTATCATGCAAGTGGGGGTTACTACATATGTGTGCTGTGTTGCGGCTGATTTGGTGCGTTGACCTCTTTCGATCACCAATCCTCGGCTGATGATGGCTCAACACTTCAACTCAACCAGCTATGCACTGAAAAGACATACGCTTGCAGAATAATTAGTTAAGTAGATATAGCTATTCGACTTGCTATAACTATATAAGAATAATGTAGGTTGTTCCATCATACCATAAACATTACAAACAAAGATTTGCCATATTTTAATGGATGTGTGTGGGGGGGGCATATACATGAATGATTTGGCTTAAATTCTTCCTCTAGTTATGAAAAGCCATGACATTTAAGACATGCGTAAGTCGAAGATTTGAAACTTGTATCTAGAAAATCTTTTGAACTATTTACTTATTTAGATTGAACACATGGATATCACACATATATATCCATGTTGAAAAACACTTTAATGATACCATAATTTTAGTAGATTTTATAAAAAAATCGCAATAGTAATTAATGGTCAAAGTTATATTCGGATGCCATGTCGATGTCTAGAGGTTGTTCTTTTCAGCTTATCTTCTTACCTCCAAATCGAAAAGTCAAACGTTTTACCTTTTGTAGTTCTTTTTTTATCTTGAAACCACGTTTCAGAACTCTTAGATATAAGTGAAATAAGACGTATTGGACTTTACAAGCTATCTTGGAAATTTCTCTTAAAATTCAGTTTATAAGTAAATAAGAAGACAAGGAAATAAGATAACCGAAGAGAACCCTATCGTCAAATTTTCTTAATGAACTGTGCAGGGAATATTAAAGGTCAATAATTTGACGATAATGCCTTTTCGCCGCCTGAAATACTAGTTAGTGAGAACTGGGAATGAGAGGTACGTAGCATAAAGCTATTAAATTGAACACAGTGTCCTCTCCTCTGACTAGCTAGCTAGATCCGTGACGATAACCTCTGCCCTTTGGACAACAAGAAAGTCTATGTGCGATGAACTTTCAACCATGAAAGCTACAAAATCGTATAGACAATTCTACTAGGCTAGCTGTGCTGATCAAGATGGTATCAGCAGCTATCAAGCTAGCAGTTCAAATTATAAGTAGGATAGATTGCCCAGGAAGAAATACAGGAGGATTTTTAATGAGACAGCTCCTTATAGGATGTACAATAAAACTTATCTACTCGTGCCCGTCACTAATTAATCAGCCACTCGCGATCGCAATCAACAGCTCATATGCCGATCCACTTTGCACGAATATCGACTGTTCTTATTTGTTTGTGTTTGGCCGTGAGAGGAGATGCTAATAACGTTAAAATCACTCTTACATATTAATTGTGTTCATCAATAAAAGTATATTCGCCAAGGTATGCTTTCAAATAATACTATTTGAGCTCGATCCATTTCTTCTTCCAATATCTACTCTCTCTTGGGCGCCTTTCAATGACCTTTTTTCTTGACTCTTCTAAGATGCGAATACTAACGTGGCGAATATATTTTCAGCTGAAGTGTCCACAGTGCACCTTCGTACGCCATCGTGACCGAATGCATGCGAACCCTTAATAATTACACCTTCTCCTCGACTTATTACTTATAATAATTTGCCTCCGTATCAAAAGTTTAACCTTTTTAGCCCCATCCTCTTCAGCTTATCTCAACTTCTTATCTTAACATTTTATCTTGACTTAGCACGTGGGGCCTATTCCGGTGTGACCATGCACACGTACGATGCCATGAGCTGCATCATGTGGCATGCAAGTGGGAATTAGGGCCGGGCAGAAAGCTCGAGGCTCGCAGCTGGGCTCGGGCTCGGGCGAGCCTGGCTCGGCTCACGCTGGCTCGTGGCTCGGGACGAGCCCGAGCCGAGCCTAGTTTTCTGGCTCGTAATTTAGGCGAGCCGAGCCGAGTTGAGCCACGAGCCGGCTCGCGAGCCAACGAGCCGGCAGAAAGCATGTTGCTGTCGGATTGTCTGAAGGCTAAAATATTCATCATGGGTTTGATGGCTTGGTTGGTTATGGTCATGGTTGTTTCTATGCTTTATTTTGCTGTTGTCGTTACCTGTTGATCAATGTTGGCTGCTGGATGGCTACTGGAGTGATGCCGTGCTTGTGCTGAAGTGCTGGACGGCCTGGCTCGGCGAGCCAGGACCGAGCCGAGCCGCCCTTTTGGGCTCGCTGAATCACCGAGCCGAGCCTGGCTCGGCTCGCTACCTGACCGAGCCCGAGCGAGCTCGGCTCGACTCGTTTCCAGCCCTAGTGGGAATGTATCAATGACTATGTGATGATGAATTTTGCATGCGGTTAGGGTGGGTTCTTTCAAACTTATCTTATCCTACTTATTTGCCTTATGTCATCACTTCGAGAATTTTTTAAGATAGCCTTGAAAGCCGGTTGACCTTTGTGTTTGGCGTTTAGGAGCTTTTAGATACACCTACGATATAAAAGAAAACAGACTCAAAAAGTAATAAAAAAGTGAGATAAGTCAAATAAGACACGAGATAAGTCAGATTTTGGTGGAGCTAGAACTTTGCCAAACAGGGCCTTAAACATAATTCATTCACTATGTTTTTCAAGTGCAATAATAATAATCCAGGTAAGTGATCCAACCGATGAGTTTGCACGTGAACAAAGTTTTCCTCTTGATTGGTATTCTATTCTATGAACCTTGCAGAATAATGGCATATATAATTTCTTCAAGTGGGAGGAGGATTATGAAGCATATGTTGGACAATGGGCTAAAGGAATGGAGGTGTCTTCACCTTATAGTCAGACAGTCAGACTGATGGTTTGCTGGTTAAGATGTTGGTTGATGATGTTAGCACACTAAAGAAATGGAATAACAAGATGATTGGAACTTCGAATGTGATCAACAATGATTCAAATTTGAGGAATGGTGTTGCCATGAAGTGTAATTAATTGTGGCGTCCCTTTCTAAATTCACATTCGGCTTAAAGAAGTCATTGCCCATTCGCTGTCCATGTGGTTAAAAAATAACATACGAGCTGCTCAAAAGCAAGCCGAGCACGTTAGCTCCCAACCCGAGCATGCAACGGTACACATGGACGGCCTTCATTGAAACGAATGCAAACCGGGTGCCCGGATATGTGCCCGGTGATGGCTCCCAAGATCAATTACCATCATGCACATACCCTCACAAAGATGGATAGCACAACACATACATCGTGTGACACATTTTACATAACCAAAACAGTATGGACTGCTATCCATACAATGTATATGACATAATCAGAGTATCATAGCAGCGGAGTAACAAGTTTGTCCAACAAAAACAGCGGAAGATTCATCATAATTAAACCAAAAGGCCAGCGTGGTATGCCCCCATTAACACATGGGCAACCGACTGAAAATTAGAACTCCGCTTGCCCGCTAGCGTCACCGTGCTCAGCTTGGTAGTAGTACTCAAGCACGGGGTCGTCTTCACCTGAAATTGCAGCACATCGGTTGAGTATAGATGGTACTCAGCACTAAGAGGTAATGTATATCCTCAATCATGATTATTATGTACTCACGGAAGGGTTAGAAGTTTACTTTCAGCATAAAGAGCATTTGCAAGACATAGATATAGATATGTTGTAAGTTGCAATTTGAGTAAAACATTTTCGAAGAGTGATAACTTGTAATATCCATCATAATTTACCATCATAACATCCATCATCATCAATCCATGGGGCTCTAACCTCTCTCGGTCTCTATCCGACCATAACCAAATTATCCCCGGGCTCTATCCGCCCTTGGTCTCTATCCGACCATACACCACGAGCAACTCTGTGCTCGGAAAGACACATGGCTATCCTACCATACCCAGAACCAATACCCAAACTGAACCATGAGCTAACATCAGTGTCTCGCCTCACAAATTTTCGTCCTTAACCCTGGACGCGGCTGTTCAAACAGTTTAACACTCTGCAGAGATGTACGACTTTACCCACACGACATAGCAAGCCATGCCAAAGCCTCTTAGATGTACATGCCAGTCCATTGGGTCACCCGAGTTGACTTCATCCACTCCCTACTCCTCGAGTGCAGGAGGGAGTCAACCGTTGCAGTGGATTTGTCCAAGGCTCATCACACCCAAGCACAAGGACGCACCACGGATGGTCCACCCTGCCACCCCACCCTCTAACACAAGTTGCCCCGCTGGTACCCAACGGCGCGAGCATGCACAGGAAATTGGCCAAGTGTTCCCATGATACACGTGTGGTCGTACGTATAGTAACTTGAAGGGATTGGCACCATGTTCGGTCCTTAATTCACTCGAACGGGGCTACGTGTCCGGGATCCGTCCTCCCATCATCCCCTATTACTCGTTTAAGTCCAATTTAGAGCTCACACGTAATCCATCATCATCATCACCAACATCACACAATAAATCATTCACAATTGAAGTCGTACGACCAACGAAACAACTCCATCGATCGCTTTATCACGTTGACTCTAAGCATGGCTAAGCTTCCGCTGACCAAACCCAATTAATACTACCCTCTTAGGCTACAAAGGAATAAGGATATCAAGCATAAGACCACTAAGTAGGATATAATTAAGTTCTACCCACCAAGTGACATATATATTTTAACTTAGCATGCAAGCAAGTGATAGAACATAATTGAAATCATGCATTCATAAATAGAGGATCAATATGATTCAAATGAGGGGAGCATATGTGCCTCGTTGTTGCTGGTCGGGGTACGGAGCTCCTTGCTCAAGCTTGGGCTCCTCCGGAACGTCGGTTCCTAATGTTCGGTAGCAAGAACATCAAATAAAATCCAAATAAAATACCAAACAAACAGGAACATCAAATATTTTTAGAGATTCAGAAAGTTCATGATCTAATGCAAATTTTGTAAAAGGAATCACCCAAATCCGAGTTCGGATGAGTGAGATCGAGCTATTTAAAGTTTAGGGTGCAAAACTAGCTTGGGGCTGTAAGGGTTAAGCTCGGGATTGACCATGGTAGCTTAGGAATGAGCCTCCTAGCTCGGGGTTGTAAGGACTAAGCTCGGGGTTGACCAAGGTAGCTCGGGAATGAGCCGTCTAGCTCGAGAAGGATGTTGCCTTGGTCAAGAGTGGGTTTCCAAGGTCAGATATGGCATAGCTTGGTCGGCTAGGACATGACCAAGGTCGGGCTCAACTAGCTCTAGCTCGGGTAGGTCACTTAGCTTGTATGTTACTTAGTATGAGCTACTTTGGGAGGTCCTAATGAGCTCGGTTAAGCTCGGGCTCAACACGAAAGTTGTAGAAAATTTCCTGATGCACAATTTTTATGTAGAACACTTTTTCATCCGAGCTACGGTTGATATTATAGAATTTATTTACTAGGCTGCTGTTCAAAGAAAGGCTGAAATAGGCTATTTTTAGATCTGGGGTTCTAATACTTCGGTTTTCTTTGGTAGATCTGGGGTTCTAATACTTCGGTTTCCACCAAAGAAAAGCTTAGCCATGAATGCTAAATGGTGAAGAACAGAAATGAAAGGGAATACCGGGTTCTCACCTAGTAAGGAAGGCCTTGCTTAACAATAGAGAACCCAAAGATGAGGGGATCGAAGTGGTGGACGGTAATCTGTCCAGAACTCGGTTCAGCAACTCTTCAGCTTGTTCCTTGAGGTCCATTCAACTCCAGTAGCGTGGATATGCTCCTAGACGTTTCTTATCTCGTGCATGAACTCTTTTTGGCCATCTCCGAGCTTGCATGTGAGGGAAAATGATATGCAAGATAAGAAAACTGCAAAGAACCTCACTACTGTCCAAAACAACGAAGTAGATGAAGAAAGGCAGTAAGAACTCACCTAAATCCTTGTGAACGTGCAAGGGATTTGGATGTACTTGAAGCCTAGGAAGTGTAGATGTTACTCCTGCTCATTCCATGGCCTAGATATGAAGAAAGAGGGCATAGATGGATAGAAAACGAAATCAGCCTTTGCTGTCCCAAAACCGAACAGCAAAGAGTAAAGGAAGGGAAATCCATAGCAAACCTTTGTGCATGTGCTTACCATGGAGTGGAATGGATTGCCAATGATTTCAGCTTTTCCAACGATATATAACACCCTATATGGATTCTTGGTAGTTTGGGTGGAGATTTGAAAATGGTGGAGGTGGAGGTGGAGATGAAGAACAGCTTGTTGTTCTTGCTGCTGTCCAGAACTTGGATGCGGGAAGAATGAGGGTGAGGGCTGGTTGAGGGGGGTGGAGAGGGGTTTAAATAGAGATATACTCTCCCATTGACAAGTGGGTCTAGGTCCCACCTGTAATAGAGAGGCTGCGGGTAAGATTCCGGGTAAGAAAAGATGAGAGTCTGGTTGCAAAGACCGCCCAAGTCGACCGATGGATGGAAGATTGGTGATGTTTGGGAGGGCAAAAAGAATAAAGAATAGATGTGGTGGCTGGGTTGTTTGAATAGCTACGAGCTTACTCGAACTTTTCCTTGTCCGGTCAGGTCTTTTATTGCACAGTTCGACCGTCTATAGCTCGGGCAGATTCCTTCGGATATCTTCTAACTCGAACAAGCGATAACCAGTTCGGATGGGTAGCAACCAAGCTCAGGTAGAGCTCGGTGAAGCCCGGCACAGTCACTACCTTGCTCAATAGAGCTCAGGTGGACTCTACCTTGCTCGGACAAGCTACAGCTGGCTCGGGCATTTAGGGAACATGCCCGTCGGGCTAGGTCTCACTACTCTAGTGGCTTGGCCAGAGGGTTTAAAGTTAAAAGCCCTATGTTCCCATCATAGAGCATGGTGGTTGAATGCAAAACTTTTGTAAACCAACATAAAAATAAATGATCATGCTAATGATATGCATAGCTATACGTAATTTAACAGCTGGGCTGTTACATTAATCTAGGGGACTTTGACGTTATCTTGGCCTTCAAGTTAAATAGAAATTGGAAACTCTCTTTTATGTTTACCATGAATTTATTGCAGTGATAGTCTCATACATGCCCATGCCTTAGAATATCTCAGCTTGATCTTTTATTCATCTTGAAGCTTGTCATGTGCACCCTTGGCCTCCTTGGCTGGATTATTTCTTAGCAACTCCCCTGGTTTGTCTGTGACCCAGAATTGAGTAGTCATTCTCCCACCTAGAAGCTAGGTACTAGAGCAATTGTGCTCAACTACAAGAGTTGTAATCTGCACTAAGACATTCAGTATTACCATTATGGTATAACCATCTTGTAGCCTAGATGCATGTACACGCCAAGAACACCCTTTATGTTGGCATTCACCAATGAAACGTGTTTTATGGGTCTTCAAAGTTTTGATTTCAGTCATCTTTTATTACAAAATGCCTAAATCCTTTTCTGAATAAAACTACATCAGAAAACAAAGCTCCTTTCTTAATGGTTGGATTATTAGGGTCATGCCTCACTGTCAACTCAGAAGGATCTCCATCACTAATTTCAGCTTCAGTTGGCTCAAAACTACTTGGCTCACCTATCCCAACTAGCTCGTATGCAAGTAGCTATTCTGTCCCCGCTGGCTACCTATATAGTTACACATCATTTACCCCCACATATTCTTCTAGATAATAAAATGGATCTTCCCATTTTGGCTCAACTCCTTCCACTCCCTAATCTATCTTAGGTGTTAGAACATGCAATGGAACTAAAGGATCATCACTGGCCACAACACAACTCTACCTAGCATGTGTGCAACCCTTCCATCCCTAGGAGAGAGGACCTAGCATGTCGACTCCCCAGGTCGAGAACGGCCATGGGAGAGGAATCGTTTGCAGGGCATAGGCAGGCTGATGGCTTTTGCGAGCATGGAACTGGCATGCCTTGCAAGTCATGACAATAGCTTTTGTATCATCCAGGGCTGTGGGCTAGTGGTACCCTATTCTAAAGGCCTTACCCACCATGGTCCGAAAGGACGAATAGTCCTCACATATTCCTTCGTGAATATCACGAAGTAGGTACTCCCCTTCTTCTTAGGAAATGCACTTGGAGAGGACTCCTAGTGCCCCCTGCGGTAAAGGGATCCCTCAACTAGCTTGTATGGTAGGGATCACCTTATTAGCTAGGAATGCTCGGCAGTATCCTGGCAATGTCCCATGTGCAAGGTACTGGACGAATGGCGTCGTCCAATCCATACTCCGCTTGAGAAGTGAGACGTTACCGCTCATCTCGGATGCCTCCGCATCGACTAGTATGGAGGGCTTTTCTAAGTGTTATATGAGCACTCCCACCGGGACGGGCGTTTGCGAGGAAACGAGCTTCAAGAGTTGGTCGGCCAGGGCATTGTCCCTCCTAGGAACGTAAAGTACTTCAAAGTTCTTGAAATACTTCCCTATTTTTCTTAACTTAGCAAGGTAAAGCGCCACTGAGTTAACGGAGCACAGAAACGCCTTGTTAACCTGGTTAACGATCAAGTGTGAATCGCCTTTCATAGTGTGTTGCTAGACGCTGAGCGCTTTGCATGCCTGAAGTCCGGCCAGTAAGCCTTCATACTCTATCGCGTTTTTCATCGCGGAAAAGTGTAACTGAATTACATACTGGAGTTGTTTACTCTACAGGGAAATGAGAACAACACCAGCCCCCGAGTGCTGAAAGGTGCGTGAGCCATCAGAGTACATGGTCTAGCCATTCTTTTCAGTTCGGTAAGACTCTGAGACAGGAGGAGACGGCTTCGTCCATTCCACTACAAAGTCTGTTGGAATCTGAAACTTGATCGCCATGTGAGCAGTGAAATGGATACCGAACTCAAGAAGCTCCAAGACCCATTTCGCTATGTGACCGCTAGCATCTTGATTTTTCAGGATCTCCCAAAGTGGAAAATTTGTTGGGGCGATGGGCTTGAAAGTAGTGCCGAAGTTTGTAGAGACCATGAACAATTAATAAAGGAGTTTTTGGACCTCAGGGTAATGCTCCTTTGGTCGGTGAAGAACCTCACTTACATAGTAGACCAAACGCTGGATGCCCTCCCGTTCTACGGTCAAGACGACACTAATGGCCTAAGGAGTAGTTGCCAAGTATAGGAGCACATCTTCCCTGACCTTAGGCTTTGGTTAAGACCGGTGAATTGGACAGACATTGCTTCAGCTCCTGAAAGAAGCGTTCCATCTTGTCTGTCCAAACGAAACCGTCGTGCTTACATAGAGCTTTGAAAAAGGGCAACCCACGCTCACCAAGCTGGGAAATGAAGCGGCTAAGTGCCGCTACCCGTCCGGTTAGAGCTTGCACCTCCTTCACGTTTGATGGTGAATGGATACTCTCGATGGCCTCAATTTGCTCTAGGTTTGCACCAACTCCTTGTGAGCCAATCATGTAGCTGAGAACCTTGCCCCCCGTACACTAAAAACACATTTTCAAGATTTAACTTTATTCAATACTTGTTGAGGTTACCGAAAGTTTCCTCAAGGTCGGATACATGGTTCGAGGCGAGTCTGCTCTTGATCACAATGTCATCTACATAGACCTCCAGATTGCAGCCTATTTGATAAGGGGCTAAAACGTAGCTCCAGCATTCCTAAAACCGAAAGACATGGTCGTACAGTAGAAAGTGCCAAACGGGGTTATGAAGGCAGTCTTCTCTTCATCTTTAAGTGATCTGCTGACCTGTTGATAACCTGAGTAGGCATCTAGGAAGCTCGTCAACTAGGACTCTGCTGTTGCATCGACCAGATGGTCTATTCTGGGTAGCAAACAATTGTCCTTGGGACACGTACGTTGAAGCTAGTGTGATACACACACAAGCGCCATTAGCCACCCTTCTTAATAATGACCGGGTTCGCTAGCCATTCCAAATGCTTAACTTCACGGATAAAGTCGGCTTTTCAGGGGATTTTCCAGCTGTTCTCGTATGATGGTGTAACAGCCCCATTTTGGACATCTAGGAAATCATGAAGTATGCATACCTTTAGCAAATAATTTTAAAATCCTTTTGGATTTTGAACCCGCATTTACTCGTTTATTTTAAATATCCATCGGTATGGATATAATTATATATCCTGATACAGGAACTACATGTTTTTATTGTAAAACCAATATACATTAAAACTCGCACAAAGTTCATATTTTCTTGTATAAATAAATATATTCAAAATGATTAATTGTTTGCTTTTACTCTTTGCTAAAATAATTCTTGAACATACATGTATTTATGGAATAGTATCTTCAGATTTATGAATAATAACATAGAATCTACAAATTCAAACTAATACCTATCGTCTTAGGGAAACCTAAATCAAATCAATTTGTAAGTTCAGACAAGATAATATATATATATATATATATATATATATATATATATATATATATATATATATATCCTTTAGCAATATCAAATTATCAAACCATTCCTTTTGGTGGTCAACTTTGCCAGTGGGCCCTCTTGGTCACCTTTCTCCTCAAATTTGACTTACCCGAGTGGCGACTGTTCACTCTCTCCTTCACTCATCTCTCTCTCTCTCGCACGCGCACACACACACACACTCTCTCTCTCTCTCTCTCTCTCTCTCGTCTCTGTGTTCTCCGTCTCTCTCAGCCGTGGCACGGCTTCTCTGACCAACGCGCCCCATGGCCGCCATTGCCTGCACCGATCTCCCCGTGGCGCCGCGCCCCTGCACACCACCTCCCCGTGGAACCATTCCCCTGCTGCACGCCACCTTCTGTCCGCACCGCCCCGTCCTGGCGCTATCGCCGTCCTTGTGCCCCTACTTTGCCCTCTCGGTCCCGGCAGTACGTAGCAGAGCATGCCTACCTTTCCTTCTCGCTGCCCCACTCTTCATTAAGCCTAGCCCGAGCTCCCTGCACGCCTAATTTCTCTTCCCTTCCAAAGCCAAAATCCGGCAAACCCTCGGCAGCACAAAGCCGACCGCCTAGTGGACCAATGCGCCTCCTCTTGATGCTCTAGGAAAGCCCTCGGCCCCCTCTACGACGTCCTTAGCCCAATCGGACTCGGAGGCCTAACACAGCTCGGGAGGCCGGGAGCACTGCCGCCGGCCATGTTCACCCCCTTCCAAATTTCTCCCTCCTCCAGTAAGCTCACGTCGATTCCCCGCGTCCGGAGTATCCCCGGATGTTGCCGAATTCTTCCTCACCGTCGGTTTTGCTAGGGTCCCATCGAGCTTCCTCCCTGACGTTACCTGTCGACCGCGCCTCGTCCTCGTCGGCAACAAGACTGGGACCTTCCTCGCCGCCGATCCATCAGGTAGACACCCCAACCTCTGAAGTTGCCGTAGGACCATTTCCTATGCTACCTATTCCCCTAGCTCGTCGGCACCATGCATTGCCACGGCCGACGCTGCTGTAGCTCGCCGCACCACCGCTACTGGTCACCGCTGGTCTTGCCGTGTGCACCTTCTGGTGCGCCGGGCCATGGAGGAACCGTTTTGGCGGTGGACCCCACCGCCGTGGCCTACCCTGCTGGCACCACTGTTCACTCCGGCCAGCCATGGCCGCTGGACATGCCCAGGCTGAGGAGGAAGAAGATCTCCTCTGAGGCTACGGCTGTGCGGCTGACTATTGGGCCCCGGTCCCACAAGTCAATAAGTAAAGGTGTAAACCATATGTCTACGCTTTCCGTTAACCCTTAACGTACTTCCGCTGCAGCTCACAAATCCGGCCCAAGGCTAGCCCACTTCCCCTATTTTTGTTGCAATTAAACCGAATATCTAAATTGCAGCTTTAGGATTTAATTAAAATAGTAAACGATGTTTAAAATTTATGAAACTTTTTCTATAAATACTGCAATAGGTAAGGAACCTAGGAAATATTTTAAACCCAACTGCTTTGTAAATAAAATGAATTATTAAATATAGGTAAGCCTCTCTAGTTGTAGCAATTTTAATCCTAGCATTATGTAATCTAATAATTTATTGAACTATAATAATAATAGTTTAAATCCATAGAAACCTAGCTGGAGGACAAATCATGAACAGAAAATAGAATAGAGTTACTATTTTAGTTCATGGTTCTATCTTTAAGAATTTTTTTTTGAAATAAACCCAAAATAGAATAATGATAAATTAAAATGGTCAATGACTTAACAAAAATCTGAGAAAACTAGAGTAATTACTAGACCGCAGATTGGATCTAATAAAATTGAGAGAGGCACAGTGATAATTAAGAAAACCCTCTTATTAGTAATCCATAACTGGTTTTCCACTTTATTTAATTAGTTATTAAGTTCCTAAAATCATGATAAAATTCTGGTAGAGTATTACCGTAATTTAAGAATTTAGTAAATTTATTGCACAATTTTAGAACCCATATTGCTCTCTGGATAATTAAATTGTGCACTGAAACTATTCTCCTTATGTATTAATAAAACAAAAACTGAATTTGATTTATTTTAAATACCAAATGACTTCAATTAAATCCCAAAATTTTAGAGAAACCTTGCTAAACCTAAAATAAATTTATTAAAAATATAGGGGCTTAATAAAACATGATAGGATTTCTTAATTGCTTAACTAGGGTAAATAAGACCTATAAGTTATTGGAATTTAATACCAATTTAAAATTTACAGCAAACCATCTACCCAAAAAACAGTAGGTAATTCACTTTGAGTTGATGAAGGAAATACTTCGAACACAATTATTTTCCATATACATTTATTTGCCAATCTATGGAAAAACTATTATGGGTATTATTATTACTGCATCATCATCATTATCATCATATTTCATTTTTGTTATTGTTCACCTCCGTTATCCTAGCGGAACTTCATGAACCTTATTAGGCTCATGGAACTTCCTTAATATGAAAGTTAGTTCCGTATCGACTTTTCCGACCGTTAGGTTAAGCGCGTTGCATCACGTACATCATACTTTCTTGCTGCACTTTGGTTGTTTATTCCTGTTTACGTTTTGTTATTAGATGTTGAGGAGCGCGTGGAGCTTTTCGAAGAACAGTAAGAATATCCTCACTACTCTCAGGACCCAGGCGAGTTAACATCTTTCCTAGAGGGTGTTTACTTTCACTAGGGAGAGCCTAAACTTTTCCTAGTGCGAGTTAATATTCATTAGATCATGTTGAATCCCAGTTTTCTAAAAGTATTTCATTTAAAGTATCAAATTGCATGCTCTTTAAGTAATTATGCCTATTTGCTTAATCATGATATATCATGCCCTGTTATTACTTGTCATTGCTCTGCCATGATGATATTGCCTTGATGAAATCATCCGTCATTTGACTTTATCAATGATTGCCTTGATGATCACCCTTGATAGACTGTTTAGGTTAAATAAAATGAATTAGACTCTTAAGTCTAGGTTAAAATCTTGCTTAGACATTGCTCTGGTCCAATTATGAACTTTAGGCTTAGTTGCCTAGGAACGGTGAACCGACATTCACCGGACATGATGATATAATGAATTTGGTTAACTGGATATTGGGTCTGGCATGCCAGTGTGTGTATGGTTGGGAACACGGATGTGTTCCGGCATATGGATAAGGATGTGATGTAGCTGGGCTACATGGTGTGGAGAGGGCTATCGGTTCCAATAGGGTGCTGAGAGGGGCACGGGGCAACACGCGTACTGCTGAGCACTGCCATAGGGTGGTCCCGCCACAACATGTGCAGGGCACATGGATGGAACGATAGTGAGAGAAGGAAGGCTGGACCACAAGGAAGGTGCTGGGCAGCGAGGGACGGCTGTGCTAGTCAGAGCACGAGTTGTTTTCAGCGTGGTATATCGCCCATCGGGTTCTGCTGACAACGAGAGTTCCAGCGTCTTTGGCGACCAAGGACGGCTGTGCCAGTCGGAGCGTGAGTTGTTTTCGCGTAGCTTTATGCTCCCCACTGGGGTTCCTGCACAACGCGTGGCCATCGTGCGGTAGTGCAGACTTGGGGCCCGCTGGCTTGCTGGACAGCGTCAGGGTTAACCCCTAGTCCGAGACGAAGACAGAAATGTGTCATCATCTGGACGGATGATCAAGGTCTTACGTGACAGCGAGCCATGACTCTAGTGCAGGCTTGGCAATTCGGCTAGGGAAGACCAGGCGCTTCGCTGACGTAAGATCCACAATGGGTGCGCCACAGCCGGAAGATGATGGCGGGTGTTTGGAGGAAGTTTGGGATGGGTTTGGACTGTGGTGTGAATTGTGGATTGGAATGGACAACTAAAAATAGAACATTAATTAATAGAACTTTGGGTTAAAATTGCTAAGTCATAGGCTTTGGTTTATAAAACTGGCTTTCTATATATAAATAAACCCCCAGCCTTTTCTTTGGCTCCCATATCACTATATGCATTAGGTTGGGTGTTAGCTCGCCAGTGTTTGGATGACACTGACCTCGCCTATAATCCCTCTTTTAGATGGAGAGTATGAGCAAGATCAGTATGCATGCCACGAAGATGAGGAACAGGATTTTGCTGACGATCAGGGCGAGGCATAGGGCATCTCTCCAGTCGACTGCTTAGGCATAGCTGGCAGGAGACCTTTTGGATCTTTTGGTTCACTTTGCACTCTGATCTTTTGGATATTCTAACTATTTGGGCCAATGTGCCGCAATGTAACACTTAATAGCCTTTGGGCTTAATAGAGGTACTTTATGTAATGTAAGATTTCCGCTTGTATGAAATGATCCGGTTATGTGAATGGTGTGCACTAGTGTACTGATCCAGGGACTAGTGCAGATCAAATGGTGGGCAGAGGACAAGCCCCACAGATGGCTTGTTTCTCTAGAGAGAAGCGCCTGAGCTTTTGACGCACAGGTTTCTTTTCAAGCTGAACCGTTATCCTATGCTCAATTAACTCCCTTGGGACCCAGGCATGTTGGACGACTCCCACGCGAACACATGTGTGTTTTTGGACGAAGGTAACGAGCTCAAGTTCCTATATGAGGTCTAAGGAGGCCCCTAAATCCATGACCTTTGATAGGTCCTCCGGGAACAGATTTACCATCTTGGTTTCTCCTCCGGGTTGGATGACTTTTGGTTAGGAAGACTTTGGCTCTTGATTGAGTCCTCTCTATCGTAGTTGCCCGACCATATCTACCTCCTTCTCATCATCGCTCAAAGTAGCCTTATGGTTTTCCTTGACCGTGATAACCCTGTGCGGCCCGAGGATCTTTAGGCACTGGTATGCAAGATGTGTGGCCACCATGAATTTCACCAGAGTCGGCCTGCCTAGGATGGCGATGTAGGCCAACTCGAAGTCCACTACCTTAAAGGTGATAAGCTCGATCCGAAAGTTACTTAGACTATCAAACGTGACAGGCAAGATGACCTGACCCAAAGGCCTGGTTGACGTACCCAGAATGATCCCATAGAACGGGACTGCCACATTTTTATCTTGGACCGAGACACTTGCATCTCGTTCGATACCTTTAGGGAGATCAAGTTCAAGGAGCTCCCATCGTCGATCAGTGTTCTCCCAATAATCGTGTTACTGATGGTTGGGCTAAGCACCAGTGGAAGCCGTTGGGGTTTAGTCATTCCAAGGAGACAATCTTCCTTGGAGAAAGTGATGGGCAGCTCGAACCAGTTAAGCTATTCGGCCGAGGGCTTGCCCTAGGTATTGTGTTGCACCTCTTGGGCTGCAGGTCTCAGCAGGATTTGTATACGGAGGAGCCCCAAAGATCACCACGATGTGACTGCGGGGTTCTTGGAACTCCTCATTTTCTTCATCGTTGGCAGGTCCCTTCCCTTTGCTACTCTCCCCCACTCGGGAAGTGTCGGCATAGGGCCCTTACCATCATAGAACTGCTCCATGCGGGCAGTCCTAAAAGGACCAGGATGTCGCCTAGAGGGGGGGTGAATAGGCGGTTACAAATTCTAATACAATGAATCAGAGTTAAATGCGGAAGCTTAACCGAACAATCCGGGTTTTGGACCGGATAGTCCGATATGTACCGGACTATCCGGGTGCAACAACCGGATTGTCCGGTCTACACAGAAACAGAGGATTTTGAATCCAATTCAAATTTCACAATCTCAAGGATACAACCTGTACCAAAGATAATTCACAAGCAAATATGTGTAGTAGTATCACACAAGGCAAGGCAATAACTCAATGGCAAAATAAACAAGTAATTCAAGTTAGAGAGTGAAAGGGATAAAACCGAAATGAAGATGGAGACGCGAAGATGTTTGTTCCCGAAGTTCGGATCCTTGAGGGGATCTTACGTCTCCATTGAGACAGCTCGGTCACACTTGAATCGGAGTCTTTTTTAACCCTTCCCTCACTGGTGTTGCACAATGCACTCGCCGACTTCACTCATTTGATTTCTTCCCTTGCGGAGACGAAATCGAGCCTTTACAAACTTGACACGGCGCACCACACAAAGCTCGGTGGCTCGTGACCAACTCCTAGCCGTCTAGGAGTTCTCAACCTCCAAGAGTAACAAATGCACACGTAGAACGAACTTGGAGATAACCACAAGTGCTCAAAGATCCAAAACTTGCTCAACTTGCACTCAATCCTCCTCCCAACTCTTCCCAACCCTTTTTCCAAAGAGGATCACCTAGATCGAAGAGTGGAGGGGTCACTAGGGCTCAAGAACACACTAATTCCACAAAGTAATCACCTCCAAACCCTTCTTCTAATTCTCACTCAAACCCTCCTCCCAACTCTTCCAAACCCTTCTCCGAAGGGGATCACAAAGATCTAGAGTGGAGGGGTGCTTTAAGGCTCAAGAATAATGGGATAGCTCAAGGAATGGTGGTACAATGACTATTTACAAGTGGGGAGAGAGAGGGGTTTAAATAGAGCCTCCCAAGAGCTAGCCGTTGGCTGCAGGTCTGCGCCGGACCGGACTATCCGAACCCTAACACCGGACTATCCGGTTTGCAGCAACTAAGGAGCAGAAACTCGATGTCGATTTGGTCGGATGTCGAAGACCGGACTATCCGGTGTTCCGGACCGGATAGTCCGGTCCTAAAATCAGGACCGGCATAGCCCAACGAAAACGGTCGTAACTTTTGACTCCGGACTCCATTTTGGGTGATCTTAGGCTCTACGGAAAGCTAAGAACAAGATCTACACAACCAATAAGGTCTCACACCTCAAATCCCAAGGGATAAATGTAGAACTCACAAAGAAGGCAAGGGAGACCTACAACTCTCACTTTCCGACACCACCAACACCACACTCTCTCTAGGTTTCACAAGGTTGGATCATATGAGCACTTGACACATCTAGAAGTCATTCTCCATTGCATCCTTCTTAATAGTACGGCAATCCATAGACTCAAATTAAATTGAAGATAATACAAGTCTAGGATAATCACTTGCCGTCTTCTTTCTTCATTTTGCATGATAACCTTCACCAAAGGATTGATGAAGCCTTCGCCTTATCCAACTTGACTCGATTCACCTCATGAGACTCTCGTCCTATCGATCTTGACTTGATCATCCTCCCCGACGATCTCCACACCAAGTCGATCTTGACTTAGTCCTCAACTCTTGGTGACACCGTCGTCTTATTGACCTCGGCTTAACCGTCATCCTTTAACATACCTTGGTCATCACACATACTCACGGGACCTAAATCTTTCTAAACCACTCATGAAAGGTATTAGTCCCAAAAGCTCAATGGATATGAATAAGTTGATATTTGTAAGTAATTAAGTACAACAAGGGTTTCATATAAATATGCACAATATGAGTGGAAACACTTGATAAGAGAAAGATTCTCCACTATGTGCAACATGATGAATATGTAATGGAGCTAGATGCACTAGAGAGATAATTGCCAATATGATTAAACAATTAAACCATGACAAGGACCACAATCTTCACTTAATGATCCACATGATATAATATACAAGAATTACACATATGCAAATAATATTCAAGGTAGAGTGAAGTTGTGGAACAATCTATATTAAATTTTACTAAGTGATGTGCATGAGAAGATATATAAATAAGACAAACATGCACCAAATCAATTTATAGCAATATGAAGTTTAACTCTAATTAAGACTAATATACTAGAAACAAGCCACATATTGAACTCAAGTGAATATATACGCACAAATTGATATGACATGAACCAATGTGCATATATATAAACAATATGTTACATGAAGTTCAATATGAACTTGCACAAGAGGAATGCAATAATAAATATAGAAGAGATACCGAGATTGCATACCTCATCTTTACTTATTCACTTGATCTAAAGAATTCCTCCATTTGGATGAGACTAAAATGATCTTATCAATAAACTTGTTAGTCTCACAAGATAAATAAATACTTACTAGAGGTTTGACATTAGACAAGTACTAAGTCAAGCATTTACATCAATTTGCCATTTACAAATAGTTGTCATTATATTTTTTGTCATTAATCATCAAAATCACTTACGTGCCTAGATGCACTTTCAATCTCCCCTCATGGCAATTACGAAGATCATGCCCATAGCCTTGATGCAGCAGGCAAAATCTGTTGCTGAGCTGCCAAGCTTGCCCGTGAGCTCCTTGATCGTTGCCGTGACATTGCTAAGGCTGACCTCTGTTTCTTCCTCTATTGTACCCGCGCCATCTTTGCCCGGAGCTCTGGGGTCAAGACTATGGCTACTGGTGAGGAGGGGCAAGAAGAAGCTGCGACGATGGCGGCATTGTTCCATACAACCACATTAGGCGCGGATGCTTTCTTCTTCTTCCTTCTTATCTTCTTCTCCACCGAGGCTTTTTTTTCTTCCTAGAAGATTCCAAACCCGGTTGTGGCGGAAGTTTGCCTTTGTCCAACATCTTCTTGAATGCAATTGCTTCATCCACATTGGTGTAGCAGTTGGCTATGTGGAAAAGCTCGCCAGCTGTTGTGAATGTTTGAAACTCTAAATCTTGGGTGAAATGGGCATCTCTCACCCTAAACTTGAATGCCTTGATTATTGTCTCGTCCGAAACATTCATTATTGAGTTGCGGGCCTAAATGAATTGCTGGATGAAGTGTTGTAAAGGCTCATCTTCCGTTTAGATCAAGCGTTCGAGATCCACCTCCCTGCCCGAGTGGGTGTAGCAGCTCTGGAACTTACTCTGGAGAGCATTACTAAGCTATGTCCAGCTTCAGATTGAGCCCTCCTACTAGTTGAACAGCCAGGTTTGGGTCGCACTGTCGAGCACTATGGATAGGTAGTTAGCCATTACTCCCTCATCTCTGCTGGCCGCTAAGATGGCGGTTGTGTAGATGGACAAGAACTTGTACAGGTTTTGGGTACCATTGAACAGTTAAATATGCCCGGGCTTAAAATTGTTCGGCCATACAACATTGCACAAGGACGAGGAAAAAGCTCGACACTCGTAAAGGGCATTCTCTTGTCGCCCCCTGTAGTCCGGGTGTCAATCACATCCACCATGACGTTGTCCCCCATCTCTAGGACCAAGCCGAGAGAACACCTCTCTCCACTGGCGAGGTGGCAATCTATCCGAGAAGGAGTACTATGTTCGAGAGTGCTCACGGAGGTTGCTCGAGCTTCCCTGGGAATAGCTCTAGGAGCTCTCTCGCCTGTAGTCTCGCCGATCATGGTCATCCTAGGTAAGGCTCCAAGATTCCACGCGCTAAGATCTTGCTTCTGCTCGCCTGCCACCACCTTGGTGAGGACTCTGAGTCCTCTCTTTCCTTAGTAGTGCTCAAAAGCTGAGGTCAGAGGCGAGCTTGTCCAAATCCTTTGCAACAACGCACCCATAGTCTGTGGATCCAGTTGACTTGGGTTGCGCTGAAATTCACGTACAATCGTTGCCAGCGCCTAGAGCCTCTCCCCTCTAAGGGCATCGGGAGGGAGCAGTGATGCTTGTATGTGCTCCAGAGTCCCGGGCTCATACAAATCTCCAGGGGTGTATGGTTCTGCCCACGCGGTAGGCCGGGCTTCACCCATCGCCTCTCGCTGAAGACTAGCCAACGTATTATTGAGATTCGCATCTAGATGGATCTGAGCGACTTCATAGTGGTGACGCTGAGCTGCCTTTGAATCCTTAGGCACTCGGATGTCATCGTTTCGTTCAACCATATGGTCTACCGGTGTTGCGAAGGAAAAGACTATGTCATAGTGGTGTCGCCACAGGAAGCTGTTTTATGCTTAGACTCTACACGGTCGTAGATATCCAAACCATCATAGAGACCAACGTCATCTCCATCCAGCATGGGGGTATCTTGTTACATAATTTCTCAAAACTAGTCTAGTAATAGCTTGGGAATGTACTTGACCCCATGCTCTCGAGCTGAGAGCAAAAATGGTGCTCGCGTGCCATGACCACTGGGGAAGGATTCCCGGGCTCAGTATGACCCTCTGGGTCGATGATCCTAGCCACCTCCCCGTCATTGTAGTACATGTCATATATCCTTTAGGTCATTGAAGACACAAAGGTCTTGATTGTCTTGATAATTCGGCATTGCCAAGGAACTCTCCAATGAAGGATCCAGTTAGATCCCCATGGATGGCGCCAGCTGTTGGCGATTGGGAGATTCGTTTTCCACCAAGCTTACTTCTTGAATAAGGGATCAATCGGGCCCTTTTCGCGGAGATTTAGCTTTAGAGATATGGAAAGATACTTGGGATATGGCACAGAGGGGAAGGTCGGTTTATCTTGATTCGGGCCTCTCGTGGCGAAGATAATAGCCCTACTCCAGTGCTTGTGTTTCTATATGCGAATGTGTTTTACAAACAAGCTCCTCCTGCCACCTCTCTTGGTCGAAGGGGGTATTTATACTGCCATACCAGTGTCACGACTCAACGCACTAATTCCACCATTTATGGATGACTACAGATAATAATGGAATTAACACACCCTAAATCCTCTTTAATGCTGCACCGGACCTGTGTCGTGGCCAACGACATGGAGATCATGGCCATCGTGGGCCCCTTCTTTAGAATGACTGTTATGTCCGGGCAAGGGGCATCCAAGCTAGCGTGCTTGGTTGTATGGCGTATACCTGTATATGAGCATGTGTGCCCGGATCCGAGCATGCATGCCTGAAGGGTCTCTTAAGCCCATGCTAACACGGTAATGTTTGTGTAGACGTGACCTTGTAGTCCCATGGGGGTTCTCCTCGGGCATGGTTTCTGAGGGAAATTTTAGTCTGTCTCGAGCTGTCTGTCTAGGGGCAATTATGTAATTTAATAATCTGGCCAATCCGCAATAGAAAAGTTTTAGGAAAGCTTACATACTGACATGATAAAGGGGTGGAAATAAAAATTCAGTAAAATTTCACTGCTTTAAGTTGGGCATGTACGTAATAGATGGGGCAATTTGCTGCTTGGTAGTGATTCACTCTACAACCATTTTTGCATGGCTAGGTGCCAGTTGATCACGACTAACCACATGTTGGAATCATTCAAGACCCCAAGGTCCCTAACCACTAAAAACATGAGGAGCAAATATAGATTTTGGATGTCATACGTCCAAACACACAAACACATTAAGAAATAGTGGAACATCTCATAATTATCTTCCCGCATTGCATTAATGATTTACCGTTTCATTTGTTTCCTCCCCTTTTTTCATTGTAACTTCATGTTGAACAATTACTTGATTTATGTTTAACTCATAAATGTATTTTCATTGAATAGGGCTAATTTCATGTGAAAAGTTTGAATGGTGACGATGTGGAGAGGTTTACGAGAATAATGGGGATCAAGTAGTTCTCATAAAAATAAATGCAACAAAGGACAAAAATGGAAAACTATCTATTTACAATGTCGGGAATTACTTGATGGCAACGACTTAACAAGGAAGGGCCGGCCATCGATCCTCTACCTCAAACTACATGGACACCAACTCAAGAACTTCATCCAAGTACACAACCCACACTGTCAAGGTAAGTCCATCCATGTGAATTATGGATCTTGCATTCCTTTACCTTTTTTGTAGTTTGTGCACACCAGGTGTTTGCTTAAATAGCATTAGCCATGCTTGATCCATTGGATTGACGGTCACTACCAGCGAACCAGGTACTACAACCGGTTCGAAACAGGTTTTAGAACCGGTTTTGGAACCGGTTGTAGGCAACCGCGAGTGATACCCTCCGGGTAACACTCGCGGTTCCTAACCGCCATGATGCGACACAACAAGCGGTTGAACGCCTCCTGGCGGTGGTGAGGCGCCACATGGGTGCTCTCTACAAGCGGTTCGTATTACGAACCGCTTGTGGAGACCCTCTCAGCCAGCGAGGGGAGGCGCCACGTGTGCCTTCTCCACAAGCGGTTCGAACCGCTTGTGGAGAGCCTCGTAGGCGCATCCCCTCGCCACGTGTGCCCTCTCCACAAGCGGTTGGACATCTGAGCGCTTGTGGAGAGCCTCAGTAAGCGACAAGGTAGGCGCCACGTGTGGCCTCTCCTGGCGGTTGGAGTTACCAACCGCTTGTGGAGAGGCCGAGCGTAAATTATATTCAATATAGAATATGCTCGAGGGGGTTTTCAATATGAAGTTTGACAATAAAATTAAATACAACTATAATATTTTTCACAATTAAAAATATAATATGATGTGTACTCGATCATTCACACAACCACAATTAAGTTCATTTACACAATAATACGAATGAATTAAAAATATGTACATACATGAAATAAGGAGCACATGCACTGATCGAAGCAATGTTTATACATTTCAAGAGTATAAGGGTGAATCTTGAGGTCATTTGTTGCCTGCATCGCTATGTGTGGCCTTCGATGATTCCGATATTTCACTGTCCTTAGAGAAGGACAATCTCTCCATCCTTTGTGTGGAACTCGCCTTTGGTTGATATAATCTCGCCGACAATGAAGCCGATAAGTTGTTCTTGGATTCTTTGCAACCCGGGAGGCGGGATCACACCTTGCACATCGAGGTAAGGCTGCCAAAATAGGAAATAAATAAATCTATGAACACGTAAATTGTAAGTACTAAGAAATTGAGATGCATCATTAATTTCGATGCATCATTACTTTGGTATTTTTGACATACACGCACCTCGTCGTCTATTTTGGGCACATCGCCGTGGCAAAGATTTTGCATGTAGTGGCACACATAATAGTCACATAAGTTGTTTCTAGCCGTTTGTTGTATAACCTATGATGAAATTTAAAAAGAATACAAGTATTGAGATGAAAAACTATCAATAAAGAATATGAATTAATTAGTATGCTTTATTACGTACTCGAGTGCTTAATTGAATTTGTGAATTAGTTCTAAAGCTCCTTTATGCTTCATTCGGAACTTTGCGAATGCCCTGTGATGCGTTAATACATGAATAGTAATTATTAGAGTTTGAATTAATTAAATAGCTAGGCATTTCAATAGAATAAGGAAACCATCTTATAAAATAATATATACCATACCGATTTAGCGTCAATGATATATTGATATTTTTCCTGTGGTTTCCTTTTTGAGTTTTGAACAATGATCTTGCTATTATCAAGCATGATAACAAGAAGGACCCGTGAAACCTATTAATATATTCAACATATATATGTAATTAGTCATATTATGTATGCTTTAAAAAGCTAGGAATGAGAGGTTGTGAGGAGCGGATATATACGTACTCAAAGTTGAAGGGCAAAAGTATGTATGGTTTGTAGTGTTGTGCTAAGAGTGCATCGAATGTACTCCTCAACAACCTTTGGGTTGTATCCGATGTGACCTCGTTGACAATCTCTCGGGTCTCTGGCCGATGTTGAAGTCACCCGTCTTCTCAATCGTTGTATCTCCATTCTATATAGAAATGGAAAAACTATTAGAGTTGCAACTTTACGTGCGAGGAAGCACATGGTAAACTTATTAGCGACACTTACAGACACGGCTGACTCATGAGAGACACGTTGATGGCGTCGATGGTAAACTGGTAGAAGTCTTGAATTCTAGCCATATTTGGTTGTCCCATAATAGAAATGTTCGTTTGTGATCTGAAGGGGAACATATTTCTTTCTTGAGCGGACTCTACCATGTACCATTCATGAAATTGCCGCATCTTGGTTGGTAAATCCTTTATGGTTTTAGGGTTAACCAACTCCGGCCCAACTTATATTGCCATCTCACTTACGCCATTGGGATATCATCTGTTAATCCAAGAGCTTCAGCTGCAGAACCGAGGTTTGCCTCTTTCATGAATTGTTCAAGCTGTTCTTGCTCTTTCTTCTTCTTTCTTTGCCTCTGCCTTAGCCCGTTTAGACTTCGTGTAGCCTTTACTATTGTCCGGTCGTGGTGCGGCGTCGTGGCGATGGCGCTGCATGGGATGTCGCGAAGTGTTTTGAAGCTTTTCGATCAATTGCTTGCTTCGGCGCTGGCACCTTAGGTGCGAAGTGGGCAACAACTTCTGCAGCAACAACTTTGCTTGTCTCCTCGTGCTTCATATCATATGCCCTTTTTGAAGGTTCCTTTGACTTTGTTGATTGGCTGGACTGGGCCTTCTGGGGAGGAGGATGGCTCCTTCTTATTTGAAGCTTCTTTCGCGGAGGAGATGGTGGAGGCGTGCTTTTCCTTGGGGGTTCGTTTTTGTTGGAGGTCTTTGGTGGAGTTGGGCCTGCGTGGAGCGGTGGTGGAGCAGAGTACTCTGTACAAGCGGCGAGGCATTGCGTGGAGGTGACATTGGAGGAGGCATGGTTTGTCGTTGTGGAGGAGGCGAGCTTCCTCCAGCCGGCTCCAATTGCTCGATGTCTCGCGGTGGAGATGACATCTCCACGCCATCTGCAAACATGATGTACCGTTTTCGCCAGAGGATGATACCGTGGAGGGCCTGTCCAAGCTTGGCCACCTCATCGCCTCCAGCAATATCGAGCATAAGATCTTCAAATCCGCTTAACACCTCCTCCACGGCGACTTTCGAGTAACCGGGGTATCTCGTTGCAATGAAATGTCGGCCCGGCTCTCTTGGGAACGCCATGCCGTAAGCCACCTTTATGGAGAGGTTTCGTGCTCGACATGTAGCTCACATGGCGGCGAACCTTGATGTCGATCCTTTGGAAAATGCCCGAGGTCATCCCCATCAAAGTGCCGCGGTGGGACGCACTGTTGCTGGCCCACGGAGGCTTCTTGGTGATCATGGCATCTGGCGATTGCTCGGACTGTTCCTGAAGCTTCTTTGAGGGCTATCTGCACTTGTTGAGCAACTATGTCGCCGATGCTAGCACAGGTAGCTCTTAGCTCCCTTTCCAATTGGCTGTATTTGTATAGCTCTCTGGTTTTGCTTCTTGCTCGGCTCCTGTACGTTTGGGAATCCTTTGCGAATCCGTGCTTCCATGGCGTCGACGAACCAATACCTCTTGTCCGTCCCGGGTGCTCCGGGTTTTGGAGGACATGTGTCGGCTCGTCATTCTCCCTATCTATCACTAAGGAACCTGACTGAGACTGTTGAACGGCTTGTACGATTCTTTGCCCAACATCCTGCACTCCCGGTACCATCACCAAGCTGCCATCATCTGCAAGGGCCCCCCCCGTGAGCCATGAACCAATTTTGCAGGCGAAATTCCCAGTCAGCAGTAGCAGGTGGTGCATCCTTGGTCAATAATTCTTCCTCCCGCTTCTCCCATTTCGGTATAGCCTTGATGTAACCACCGGTGCCGAGATGGTGGTGGTACTTCTTCTTCGTGCATTTATCTTGTTCTTTTGGCTCATGGCTTGGCCTTGAGTCGACAACTTGTATTCCTCAAACGCTTCGATGATCACCAACTTAGGAAATAGATTGAAGTCGGGCCTTTCACCTTTACGCACATACTTAGCATTTAGAGGCGTCTTCCAAGACTGAAATACAGATTGCCATCTTTTTCAAAGTGTATTTCTTTACTTTGTCTTCGAACCCTTGAGAATTTGAAATTGTCCTTAATATCATCACAATAGCTCCTTGGTAGCTTGAGGGACTTCAGCCCATTTCTGGATGCTAATTGGGACGTGGTCCTTACATGGAAACCACAAGCGTTGTTGAATGGCCCAATTCTTTGAAAGAGGGCAATCGGCATCCGTTGGAATTAACATCGGTAAATACATACTTTGCCGACGGCTTCTTGTTCGGTCCTCGCTTCGATTGGTTGCTCGATGTACCCTGCTTAAATTACAGAAAAATATGAGTGTGTTTAGATTGCTCGAAAGGCGGCGTGTACCAGGGCATTATTGTGGCATTACCTCGCTGGCCCTAGTGTCCACGGCATCACCGGAACACAAGGTAGTAGCATTACCGTCGCCTTGGTTCACAGCCTCATCGGCAGCAGCGTTAGCGTCACCTTCGTCGTATTCTCTGATGCTACCCTCCACGATTGAGTCTAGCATGAACTGATTCTCATCGAAAATATCGTTGGCATTGCCTGGTTGCTCCATCTATATATCATAATTGCGAAACAATGTTAAATTAGTATCGCAACTTATGCACATGATAAAAAGAAAGGATAGATAAAGAAGGATTAGCCAATGCTTTGCGATCGGGCCACTAATCTCTCATCCAAGTCATGCCGTATTCGTGTGAAATTTGATGGTTTTTTTAGTTTGTGAGATCTTGCTGCGGTTCTTAAAACTTACGTGATGTCTATTGACACGGTTTTTGAAATACAACTTTGATCACTAATTATATTTGTACTTTTAGGATAAACGGCATAAAATATGATATTATAGAAGTGCTTCTCGAAACGAATCTATATGTATGGTCCAAAGTGCTCCCTCCCTATCTCTCTCTAGCTCTCTCCCTCTCTCTCTCTCTAGCTCTCTCTCTCTCCAGCTCCCTCCCTATCTCTCCCTAGCTCTCTCTCTCTCCAGCTCCCTCCCTATCTCTCCCTATCTCTCTCTAGCTCTCTCCCTATCTCTCTCTAGCTCTCTCTCTCTCCAGCTCCCTCCCTATCTCTCCCTATCTCTCTCTAGCTCTCTCCCTATCTCTCTCTAGCTCTCTCTCTCTCCAGCTCCCTCCCTATCTCTCCCTAGCTCTCTCTCTCTAGCTCCCTCCCTATCTCTCCCTAGCTCTCTCTCTCTAGCTCCCTCCCTATCTCTCCCTATCTCTCTCTAGCTCTCTCTCTCTCCAGCTCCCTCCTCTCTCTCTAGCTCCCTCCCTATCTCTCCCTATCTCTCTCTAGCTCCCTCCCTATCTCTCCCTATCTCTCTCTAGCTCTCTCCCTATCTCTCTCTAGTTCCCTCCCTATCTCCCTAGCTCTCTCTCTCGGTTTCTCTCGGCTTCCCGTTGGGGCGTTTTGTCGAACACCTGTGTGCACACATGAAAGCAGGCAGAGTGCGACGTGGGCGTGGGCAACCTAGGTCCTCCGGGATTGGGGGCGGGCCTTGTCGAGAGGTCGGACGGTGTGATGGAGGTCCGGCGGTGAGGCGACGCGCCGGCAGCACGACGGCGGTGGCGAGGCGTTGCCGACGAGAGGCAAGACGGCGGTGAAGAGCCGGCGGCGCGACGTGGGATCTCGGCGGAGATCGGCGCGCAAGACGGTGGAGGAGGCGTCGGCGCGGCGCTGGGGCTCGGCGGAGATCGGCCGAGCGAGAGAGGAGGCAACGGACGGCTCGGGATCGAGAAAAATTTTGGGGAGATGTAAGCGCGAGGAAGACGAGCTGAAATATATAGGATAGACCCTCTAGAAGCGGTTCGTCAAACGAACCCCTTGTAAAGGGACCTCTACAAGCGGTTCGTATTACGAACCCCTTGTAGAGGGCTATCCAGATTGCCTTGCGCGCTCTGTTTGGTCCCCTTCTACAAGGGGTTCGTATTACGAACCGCTTGTAGAGGTTCCCTTCTACAAGGTGTTTGTATTACAAACCGCTTGTAGAGGGGCTATCCAGATTGTCTTGCGCGGTTCTGTTTGGTCCCCTTCTACAAGGGGTTCGTAATACAAACCGCTTGTAGAGGTTGGCTTCTGCAATGGGTTTGTATTACCAACCGCTTCTAGAGGGTTTTCTCCTTTTTATTTAATGACTTTTGAGATGTTTAAAATTTCATTATACATTTCATATTTCAATATAATGTTTAAAATTTGATACTTGTGTTTCATATTTTTAAAAATGTTTAAAATTTCAAGATACTTGTGTTTCATATTTTTAAAAATGTTTAAAATTTCAATACTTGTGTTTTATATTTTTAAAAATGTTTAAAATTTCAATACTTGTGTTTCATATTTTTAAAATGTTTAAAATTTCGATACTTGTGTTTCATATTTTTAAAAATGTTTAAAATTTCAGTACTTGTGTTTCATATTTTTAAAAATGTTTAAAATTTTAGTACTTGTGTTTCATATTTTTTAAAAATGTTTCATATACAAGTTTCATACTGAGAGCACATCTTAACTAGTAACATACTTTGTCTTTACAAGTGTGCCTTCGTTATGATCATAGGCGTATATCTGAACATCGACATCTGTGTCATTCGGGACACTTATGTCGACATCCACCGCAAAAAGGAGGAGCTCGTCGAACTAACTATACTCTTCCTCAAATGCGTGGCGTCCTCAACTCCGACAATCCTTCGTTTGCCTTGAAGAACCACGTGTCGCTTTGGCTTGTCCTTGTGCTTCTTAGGTTTGGTTGACATGTCCGTTACGTAGAAGACTTGTCTGACATCATTGGCGAGAACGAATGGTTCGCGCCTATAGCCTACTTGTGTGAGGTCTACGGTTGTCATGCCATATTTGTCGATCTTCACGCCGCTTGAACTCAGTTTAACCCATTGGCACTTGAATAGAGGGACCTTCAAAGGTCCATAGTCAAGCTCCCATATCTCTTCTATGAAACCATAATATGTGTCCACCTTGCGGTGTTGTCATGGCGTCTATACTGACGCCATTGCATTCGTTCGTGCTCATCTTATCACAGGATTTCGTGTAAAATGTGTAACCATTTATCTCGTACCCTTGAATGTCAAGATTTCACTAGATGGTCCCCGAGCCAGGCGTTGCAACTGTTCATTGTCAGACCCTTTCGAAAGGATGTAGTTTTGTAACCAAGTGCCGAATGAATCCATGTGCCTCAGTGTTATCCAATCCTCAGACCTTCCTGGGAATTCGTGGCATAGAATACTCTTGTGCTGAAGGACATAAGGGCCACTCTGAGAGATTGTTTGAACCGTGAAATGTGCTTGTTTAAAAGTAAGAAGATCTTTGCATGCAAGTGCTTTCCAACCTAGTGTCCCTTTCCCCCGGAGCCTCCCCTCATGGCGTGATATAGGGACACCAATCGGATTTAGATCATTAATGTAATCCACACGAACTCAATCACCTCCTCTGTGCCATACCCTCGGCTATGCATCCTTCCGGACGAGATCGATTCACGGACATACCTCTTTAGGACACTCATGTACCTCTCGAAAGGAAACATGTTGTGTAGAAACACGGTCCGAGAATACCAATCTCCTTGACAATGTGAACAAGTGAGATGAACCATAATATCAAAGAATGCAGGAGGAAAGATCATCTCAAGGCTAACCACACTTTGTACCACGTCATCCTGCAGCTTACTTAGTTTATCTGGATCAATAACCTTTTGCGAAACCGCATTGAAAAAGGAACACAGCTTTGTGATTGTCCCTCGGACCCACTCGGGCAAAATACCTCTCACAGCCACTGGGAGCAACTGTGTCATCAACACAAGGCGGTCATGGGATTTCAGGTGGACGATTTTATTCTCTTTCATGTTTATGAGTCTCTTTACATTCGAGGAGTATCCGGAAGGGACCTTCACACTGTTCAAGCACTCTATCATGCTTTTTTTCTCTTCTTTGCTTAGAGTGTAGCTCGCAGGATGTAGATAATGTTGTCCTTTGCCTGTCTTTTCTGGATGTAGATCGTTCCTCAGTTCCAAATGTTTTAGATCCCTCCGACCTTGCAGTGTATCTTTCGATTTGCCGTACATATCTAAGTATCCTAATAGGTTCACGCAAACATTCTTCGTGATGTGCATGAAGTCAAGTGAGTGACGGACCTCCAAAACTTTCCAATAAGGCAAGTCCCAAAATATTGACTTCTTCTTCTACATGGGTGCTTGACCTTCCTCATTCGGTATAGATTTTCTCCCAGGACCCTTTCCAAAAACTACTTTCAGATCCTTGACCATAGCAAACACACGCGCCCACTTCGATGCTCGGGCTTAGCACGAAGGTCCGGTTTCCGTTAAAATTCCTGCCTCTCTTCCATAGCGGATGCATTGTAAGAAGAAACCTACGGTGGCCCATGTACACAACCTTCCGAGAGTTTTTGAAGTACATCTCTGTCCGTTTCATCTAAGCACCGCACGCAGCTCTATATTCTTTATAGTTAGGCCGACAGTTACCAAGCGCAGCCGGTCATTAATGGTAACAAACGGCAATGCACGAGGGTGAAATATTGTCTTTTGTGCTCATCCCATACCCGTACACCATCCTCCCACAATGTTACGAGATCTTCAACCAATGGTTTTAGATAGACATCGATGTCGTTCCGGGTTGCTTGGGCCCTTGGATCAACAACGGCATCAATATGTACTTCCGCTTCATGCACAACCAAGGAGGAATGTTATAGATACATAGTGTAACAAAGCGAGTGCTATGGTCGCTGCTCAACTCGTCGAGCGGATTCATACCATCCGTACTCAACCCAAACCTTATGTTTCTCGCCTCATCGCAAAGTGCGGGTATGTTCGATCGACTTTCCTCCTTTGGGAGCCATCACGAATGTCTAAGCATCCGTCGTCCTTATGCTCTTCTTTGTGCCAACGCATCATCGGGCATGCGCTTTGTTAGCAAACAGACGCTTCAATCGGGGATGACAGGAAATACCACACCACCTTAGCGGAGGTCTCTTCTTCATCGCTCCCCATCTATTTCACTGGTCGTCACGCTTCATCTTGTAACGCGATTCTTTGCACCTTGGACAAACATCAAAATCCTCGTACTCATTGCGTCTGAGGATACAATCGTTAGGACATGCGTGTATCTTCGTACTTCTAATCCCAAAGGACATACGACTTGCTTGGCTTCATATGTAGATTCAGCAGAGTGTTATCTTCCGGAAGCAACTTCTTTATGAGTGATAACAACTCATCGAATCCCTTATCCGAGACACCATTCGTGGCCTTCCATTGCATTAGTTCGGTGTGGTTCGCAGACTTTTTGTGGCCTTGCCCACGCTTTGGGTACAAAGGAGTCCTATGGTCCTCTAACATGCTTGTTGGAACTTGTCGAATTGTCTTTCATCTGTGTAGTCTCCTCTCCGTCACGCAAACATCTGGTCCAACTCATCATCACCAAACTCTCCGAGTGTATCTTCCATAGAAAAGATTGCTTGGCGTCAGGATCTTGTTCAATCCTCTTCTTCTTCCTCGTCGTCTTCATCATCTACGGCTAATCCTCAACCGCCATGGTTGGTCCAACAAGTATAGTTTGGCATGAATCCTCTCATGATCAAATGGTTCATAACCCGCCATCGGTGGGAGTGCTCCTTCTCATTCTGCGGTCTACACACGGACAACATATGTAGTCACTGCGCAGCAAGAAGGCAACGGCGCATCGAAAAACCACCACGCCATCAATGAACTCTCTGGAGCGGCGGTCCGCATTGTACATCCATTGCGGTTCATCTACACCAAGTTATATTTTATTAAAAAATTTAGTTACATTTCAAAATGTAAAGCTCACAAGCACTTAGATCTACCTTTCTAATTACTTTTTGTTCTTCTTGGTCTACAATTAAAGACAATATTTTTTTTTCGCAACAAAAAATCCACCTACACTAATTCTTTTTGTCCTTCTACATTTATTCAACTAAAACTAACTAATTGTTACATTTTTAAAATTATTTCTTATCCTTCTACAATTTTGAACCTATTTATTTTCCCTTTCTACCTTTGTAATTTTTTTTATCTTTATACATTTTTAACTAAACCTAACTAAAATTTTTTACCCTTCACATTTATTGCACAAATAAATAACTAATTGTTACATTTTAATTATTTTTTAATCCTTCTATAATTTTTAACTAAATCTAACTAATTATTTTTCCCTTTCTACCTTTTTATTTTTTTCCTTCTAATTTTTGCCTTATTTATTTCATACTCCAATAATTAGTTCCTAAAATTAGGGTGATCAAGCTAGCTTGCAAATTTATCGTTAAATTTTGGATCCTAAAGCAAACAACTTCATTTTGAGATCAACTCCCTAAAATTAGATGATCAAGCTAGCTCGAAAACAAGTTAGGTAGCTAGCAAACAAGCAAAGAAACTTTTCACTGGTGAAGCTAGCTAGCAAACAAAACACACACTTTTCAACAAAGAAGAAATCAACATTTCTCCACATCCAATGCAAAAAAAAAAAATACTTAGGTGAGAAGGATGTTAACATGACGTTACTAATCTTGAACCACTTAATTTGCAGCTAAATCACCTCAATTGAAAAATTGGGCAGCACCTCCTTGAGCAAGTACCTCGGCCCTTCCTGTTAACACTTCCGTTCACAGTGCGCCCTCGGGGAGGAAGAAGATGTTTTAAATGCGCTGGGCGGGATGGTTCTACAACCGGTTTGAGACACAAACCGCTTCTAGAGATTGCCTTTTACAACCGTTTTTTGTCTCAAACCGGTTACGAAACCCACAACCGGTTTGGGACACAAACCGTTGTAGAAATGAGACTTTACACGCGGTTCGTGTTTCAAACCGCTTCTGGAAGCCCTCTCCCGCCCGTTGCCCACGAACCGGTTCTAGTACGAAGATTACAACGGGTTCGCACCAAACCGCTTCTGATGGACCGGTTGTGATGCCCAATTCTGTAGTAGTGGGTGATGGTGATGTTGTATGTTCGTGCAGATCCCAATGTAAATTATACAAGGGTGCGGCACCCTTCTGCCATGGATGTGGTGTGTTGCTTGTTGTATGTTAACAACAATAAAGCTCAGCTTGTTCTATTGACATATTTTGTTTATACGTGTGAAAGAAAATTTGATATTAATCGTATGGTTTAGGATCCTGTCTACTTTTATATCCATTACCCTCTTTTAAATTCTGTTGCAAGGACGTGAAATTTGGCTAGCGATTGTTAAAACTGTCACCCTTGAAGTGGTACTCTCTGACCATAATAGTGTTTATATATGACAAATTTTATTTTATACTTTGATAAACTCAAGGCACCACTTCCTACTGTTATTGCGGCCTGGGTACCAAAAAGGATCCATATTGATGTAGTAGGCGAAACTGATTTCGAGATACATCTAGAAGAAATCATTGAGTAGGTCAGTTTATTCAGAACATCCAACAAGCTTTCCTTTTATGTTTATCCTGATAAATGAATTGCTAATGCTTGGTGAAAACACATTTTGGTATGGTAGTGCCTTGAACCAGGCTTTTTTTTTGGGTAGATGGTTTCAAAAATAACCTAGAATCTTTCAGTGACGATGAACTAGTGGTACATAAAAGATACAAGTCATGGTGATTATAAAACAGAGTTAGTTGTACAATAATGCACCGAGTTCTAACTGCATCCTGGGTGCGACTAATATAAAGCCATTGTGGGGAACGACGTAGCTTTTATTTCACTAACGTTACATGCATGGAGCTGCCACGTACTTGATTTTATATTTATGAGCTTGGGGTATGACTTAAAATTAAGAAATGTATATGCTTATACAGCCGCTCAAGTGAAGAAAGTGCTATGAAATGACTATTGCGAGGATTTGATGCCCATCAGGCTGTCTCCAATAGTTAAGGAGCTAGTAGAGGCGGTAGTGGTGGCACGAAGACGCCACGTCAGCTAGCACCTCCACTAGCTCCCACCCCTTTTAATGGTGGAGGTGGGAGAGAGGTGCTAGTATAGGACCCACATCTCAGTAGCACCTCCACTAGCTCCCACCCCTCCAATGGTGAGACGGTATGGAGACGGTAGCAGTAGGTCCTAAATATCTGTATGTGTTTATTATTCTTAGTTAAATCTTTTTTATTTATTACATAATGTGAAATATAACTAAATATGTAAATATAAATTAAATATTATTGATAATAATAATAATATATAAACAGTAGAGAAGTTATATCCATTACAATCCAAACAGTAGAGAGCCCTCGAAAAGATGGTTGGAGAGGCTTAAAAAATTTATTGGAAAACATTTTTTGAATATTTAAGAAAAACCGCTAAAAGTCTCAGAAAAATGGTGACGAAATGTTATAACGTATGACTTGTATAAAAATGACTAAACTCAAGCTGAATCTTTTCATCCAACTTTTAAAAGATCTTAGTATTATTTTTAATTCTCTCAAAATCATTTTTAATTTTAGCCTTTTTTACCTCTTTAACCTTCCTCCAAATAATAATAATAATAATAATTATTATTATTATTATACATGAAAATTATACATTGCATGCAACAATATGCATGCATGTGCATGCTTCCCAACGTTGCTGCTAACGACGACGCGAGCCTTCCAACGCGAGGCGCAACGGCAACGCGAGCACGGTGGGGCCGGCGCGAGGGCGACGACATGGCCAACGTCGCTGCTTCGCTCCCACGCGTGGCTAGCGCCTCTCTCTCCTCCAAGCTGGCCTCTCTCTCCTCTCACGTCGGCCTCGCGTGTCCCGTTGGAGACAGCCTCATGCTGGTTGCCTGCCACTTTGGAAATCGAAAAATTATTTAAAAAAATCAAAAGTGATGAACCTAGATGAAACACCGGACTAACTTTGATTAGTTGTTAATTAATCCTTTGGCAGTTTGCTCCAACGTACGCGACACAAATTCAACTGTGTCTGACGTTGGTGCCACCAAATCTATAGCAAAAAATTGACGCTCTTTGATACTCCCTCCGTTTCTTTTTACAAGGCGCGTACGTATTTCGAGATTCAAACTTTGTAATCTTTGACCAGTGATTTGTTTAACAATATATAGATTTTTATGATATAAAAATAGTATCATTAGATTCGTATTGGAAAGTATTTTCCTGTGAATATAATTTTGTTACTATGCATAATATGGGATAACAGAAATCAAGTGTCAAAGTATAGTTTAGTAGACCGTGTCAACTCAAATTATGCTTTATATTTTGAAATAAAGGGAGTACTTAATTTGTATCCCTAGTCTGCTTTTTATTTTCGGTAGCAACGCACGGTACCCAATTAGTCAATAAATAAGCAAGAACACATGTTAGAGCAAAGCAGTCCACCTCTGCTACACACGCAGGATGTTGTTTCTGGATAGACGCCACGCCACGCCACGCCACGCCGTGGCCACCCCCAAAGTCCGCCGTTGAAGCGGCGCCGGTGGTGCCCGGTGCGCGCGCGGCCGCCTCACGCGCGCGTGGCATGCAGTCGCAGGCAGCAATAGGTAGCTAGCCATATCTACTTCCAGAGTCAGAGCGTAGCTGTAGTTTTCTGTTTCGAGCTACCAAGAGCATGTTAGGGCTTCTCTAATGCTGGCTATAAGTTTGTCCTATCATATATAACTAGTTTATAAACAATCTTTCTAATGGTTGGTTATAGCATATTTTAAATATTAAATTTGGATCCACTTGTAATAGTCTCTATTTGTCTTGAAAAACACTGTAGACTGGCTCTTGCATAAGAGCCAGCTCTTGTCTCTCTTTTTACTTCTCTTCTCTATATAAGCAAAAAGCTGAGTTGGATTCCTTATATCTAGCTGATATGGCATCATTGAAGATGCTCTTAGCAAGTTGACGTGTTACCTATAGACAACTTTAAAAACAACTATACAATGGTACAAACAATCACTTTCTTTATAGACAACTCATCTCTACATACAACCACTTTAGTTTCCGTGGTGCAGTCGACTACAAATATATAGACAACTTATTTCTCTTTTTCTTTTATCCACATCAGAAAATAGTTAACATGGTAACTCTTATAGAGAGCAACTTTCTATGCATTGTACATGCTCTAACAAGAAGACTAATTAACGCCATGCGTACATCAGCTTAGAAGAAACTAATGAGTATCTATCCTGTAGCCTGTAGGACAGGCAATAGCTTTGGACTGGGAGCGCGCCCTTTTGTACGGTACCGGCTAGGCAGCACCGGGAGTCAAGCGTCGACAGCGACGCACGCGCGGCCGCAGTGCACGTAGACCTCAGCACGCCATGCACATACGCAGAAACAGACGCCGTGCAGTGTCGGCCAGCTAGATGATCGTCAAAATTAATATACCTGTATCAGAGATATATGGGCAGTTCCGGTTGTAGATCATTATCTTTTGTTGGGATTTTCGGTTGGATGTACAAAGTTGTATTTTCTGTATCAGAGATATATATGCTTCAGTTGTAGATTGTCTTTTGTTAAGATTTACGGTTGTAGTACAAAGTTGCATTGTGTTGCGCCGTTGCCGCACGGTCGCCTTTTCTAATCGAACACATATATAAATATCACCCTACCCTCTTCTGTTCCATTGCTTTATGAAAACTTCTACAGCGCATCAGGGGATGAAAGTTCAGTTCTGTACATCATTGAATCAAATTCTCCAATTACAACAATCGGTCACATGGAGGAGGAGGAGGATGTGGATGTGGCTGGTTCAATCGAGAGCTCTCGCAACAATAGCATAGGAGGTTCCAAGCCACGCCCTTTGTGCCTGATATGCAGCTAGATCGGTCAACGAAGCAGAGGTGTTATCAAAGGTTTAATCATGCATATCAGTCATTAGAGCGTTCGGCCTCCATGGTAACCAATGCCTATTTTGATGACCCAAGCTGGTACACGAATATTGGAGCCACATATCATATCCACGGCCGCTCCTAGCATTTTAAGACCCCGTTGTGAGAGTAAAAGAAAAATTCAAATAAGCCCCAAAACTTAAAGAGTTTTCTATGTTCTCATTAGTAGCATCTATAGAATTCTCAACATCTGGATGTATTTTTCTTTTCTAATGAAGTGATCCATAGCTCCTCTTTAGGATTCACATAACTCTTTGATTTATTTTTCTTTTTACGTTATTTTCTAATTCTAGGAGGCATAGCAAGAAAGTATTATATATATATGAAATATGAAAAAAAAGAACAAACTCACAAAGTATTATCTGTCAGTGTATGAAATGGTTAGTGTGGTGCGATGATATCACACATTGATCACTCTCAGATTGAATATTTAGATCGTCCTTTAACCCTAAATAATATACATTACGTTTCACAGGCTAAACGAAACCTCCTCTCAGTTCATAAGTTTACCTTAGAGAACACTGTTGTTGACGCAAAAAAGCTGGTTTTACGCTAACACACGTGGACTTAGGAGTTGGATCCCCGACAACATCGGAAGTAGGGTTCAGTGCATGCCAGTCGATTTGATATACAATCAGCAAAAGAAGATGTAATTGTTTTCAGATAGCCGATTGGATCTATAATATGGCGAATCTGTAACACTTGAAAACAAATTCGAGCAAGGTAAAAGGTAACAAAACTGTCGGCTTAGATTGAATCCAAACCAATAGGTTCAAAGGATAAACATTCTACCGTTAAGCTGATGAAATCAACAAAGCAGTAAAAAGAGGGTAAACAGACTATCAACTAGACGATAGTATCGTCTAGCTAATAGAACGAAATGATAAACATACTATCGACAAATAGCAAGCCCTTACTAAACCGATCAATTTCCTACCCCTCTGGTCGTTGCGATCAGCACCGTAGTAATATGGTCTTCTCGCGTCGTTGCGATCGCCGCCGCCTTCTCTGGCCATCTCCGCAATAGCGTGCCTCCTCCTTCTCCCGCGCGCTCCGCCTTCTCCGTCGAGTCAAGGTACGTGCCAGCATTGCTATCATTGCCCCCGCTGTGCAACCGCGTCTCGTTCATTCTCGGAAGCTCTGGTGTAGGCATGTATGCGCTTTGTCGGGCTCGTGCGCTTTGGCTTGAGATATGCAAATTATCGCAGCAATGTCCAACATGCCATCCAGTCGCTCCCGCCGTCTCAGCCCCAAGCACCTCCGCCGCCACCGCAGCCCCTGACACCTCTACCGCCGGAAGGAATCGCACGCGAGGAGGAGGAGGAGGAGGAGGAGGAGGAGGACAGTGACGAGGATGAGGCCATCGTTGTTTATGGGAGCTCTCTTTCCACATCGTAGGACAGTGGCAACGAGCCACGTGTCGCCTCCAGCGTCTACACCAGCAACGACGACCGCCACGACTACCCCGTCTTCGGCGTCTCGAGCAGCAGCGAGTGGTGATCGCGTATGCCAATTTTGTAAACCGTTAATGTTAATGTCAATGTCTCAAACGGTGCTTAATTATGTCAATGTTCATAAGTTCACCACTTTTGTAAACCGTTATGTTATTTTAATCGTTATGAATCGGTTGTAAATGCCACTTTCATAAGTTTATCTGCTTTTGTTTGATATGTTAATGTTACTTTTTTTCTCCCTTACAGAACTGCCGGCCAGTGATATGAGGCTTATCACTGCCGGTTAGGGGCTAGAACCAACAGTGACGTATCACTGCCGGCTAGGTGTTAGAACCGACAGTGATATGAAGCTTATCACTGCCGGCTGGGTGCTAGAACCAGCATTGATAAACCTTATTAATGTCGGTTCTTATGATCTCTATTTTTTCTTGGCTGTGGGACTTAAAAACCGGCAATGATAAGTTATCGCTGCCTTTTTTGAGCGAACCGGCAGTGAAGAGCCAGCACGGAAAGGTGTTCTGTAGTAGTGAAAATGAAGGGAAAGGAAATGAGAAAGGAAACTAAGGCTGTTTGGTTGGCTGCATGAGTGGAGATTTGACAATATGGATGCAAAAGTGAAATGTTTGATTGCCTTGTCATCTTTCTAGCCTGACTCTACAGATGCAAAAATCATCTCCTAGCATAGTATGTTCCCTTTTGAGAGGTACATGGGTGTCCTAAAGAAATATGTTTGGAACCGGTCTCGTCCAGAAGGCTGCATTGCACAGGGTGTTAGCACAGAGGAGGTGATTGAGTTCTGTATCGACTACATTGATGAGCTAAATCCGATTGGCGTCCCTGTTTCACGCCATGAGGCGAGCTACTGGAAATGGAACTCTAGGAGAAGAGAATTCTTTAGCGACGATCTACTTTCATTTAAACAAGCACATTTCACGTCTTGAAACAAGCAAGCTGTAGTGGTGAGTTTATCCATGAACATGAGATGATTCTCTGTGACCAAGTACCAGAGAAGTCGAAAAGTGGATCACACTAGAGGAAATGGATCGTTTGGTGGTTGGTTACAAAAAACCGATGGGCTCCCAAGCAGACAATGAGCAGTTGAAACTCTTGGCTCGGGGACCATCCATGACAATCGTATCATTCCATGGGTATGAGATAAATGGGTACAAATTTTACACAACTGCCCAGGATAGCAAGAGCACCAACCAAAACAGCGGGGTCCGTATAGATGCCTTGGACAAAAATAGAAAGATGGACACCTACTATGGTTACATAGAAGATATCTGGGAACTCGAGTATAGACCTTTAAAAATCCCTCTGTTTCGGTGCCAATGGGTCAAATTGACAGCCGTTGAGATCGACGAGTACGGTATGACAACCGTGGACCTTAAGCAAGTGGCCTATTGGGACGAACCGTTCGTGCTAGCAAATGATGTGACACAGGTATTCTACGTGATGGACATGAACAGCAAACCGAAAAAGCAGAAGGACAGGCCTACTAAAAGTAAGAAGCAGAAGGACAAGCCTACCGAAGATAACAAGCAGAAGCAGAAGCAGAAGACTAGCGATCAGCCAAGGCGCCACGTGGTTCTCCCAGGTAAAAGAAGGATCGTCGGAGTTGAGGGCGTCACAGATGAAGAAGAGTACAATCAGTTCGACGAGCTACCTCCTTTTATGGTGGACGTAGACATTACTATCTTGAATGATATAGAGGAATCCCCCTATGTACGACACGATCATAATGAAGGATCACTTGTAAAAACAAAGTATGTTAGCAAATAAGTCGAACCGTGTTATATAAACCCGTGTATGATTTTTTATTAAGCAAGGAAGCAACAATTGAATTTATATAACAAGGTGAAAATCTGTATTAATAAGTATGATTTGTTGGAAAATAATAATGTAAAGAATATATGAATTTTTAATTTATTTTATTTTTTGAAAATCATTTTAGTGTGGAATAAGTATGAGTTATTATTTTTTAGTAAGCAATGAATCAATAATTGAATTTATATAAAAGGTGAAAATTTATAATAAATTTTGAAAAATTAAAGAGATTTCAAGGCTCCCAACAGTTTTCTATAATTTTCGAGAAATTAATGGCAAATTAGTACCAATGACATGTGGGAACCACCAGAGATGGGCCCACATGTCGCTGAGTGATCCTATCTCCTAAGAAGGGTACAAAAAGGTTCGTGCCGTGAAGGCCGATCAAAACCCCATCCTCTCCCCTGGCTAGCAGCGTGCGCTTGAGCGCGGGCTCCCCGGTGCGATCACGGGTTCGAGCCCCGCTTCACGCCGTTGTATTCTTTTATTTTTGGTGTAATCTGTCGGGACTAAGTGAGCATTGGTCGGTTTGTTACACCAACCGACCTGATATGAGCAAGCGGTCCGGTGTAATACACCAACCGGATCGATGTGATGTTAGTCGGTGTATGACACTTAACCGGGTGATTCCTCATCATATAAATTGAAAGGAGAAGTCCGGTTTTCAATGTGATTTTCTTTAGTATCGAATTTATAGTTTATCTGAGAATGTTTTATACTTTTGATTTTTAATTTATGTTTTATACTTTTGACTTTTAATTTATGGTACATGAATGTATTTGTGAGGACAAATCTTATGGGTCCAAAAACAACATATATTATAGAAAATGTACATATATTATACCATTATAATAATTTACAAATAATATTGGTACCCTGTACAATGTCCCACGGGTTACCACAAAAGATGCTAAAAGCTAATTTCTAATAATATACTAAATAACTAATAATTAATTTCTAGCATCTGTCGGGACTAATAATCGTCGTCTTAAATGTCGTCCTCCTAAATCGTCGTCGGCGTCGGCGCCATCGTCGGAGGCGGCGGCGTCGTCGTCGTCGTCGTCCTCCTCCTCCTCCTCCTCCGACTCCGGATCGTCGTCCTCCTCCTCCTCGTCCTCGTCCTCCTCCGCGACGACGTCCTCGTCGTCGAAGTCCTCCTCGTCCTCGTCGTCGTCGGACAACTCGTCCGACATGGACAACTCCGCCGGGTAGAAGACGGACTCCTTCCTCGGCCGGTTGCGACGAATGCGCTTCCGAGGGGGACACTCATCCTCGGAAGACGGCGGCGGCGGTGGAGGCAGACCGCGAGCATCGGTGATGGTGGTGGGGTGGAGTTAGAGAACAGGAAAAGGCAGAGGAGGAAGACGCCATTGATCGAAGAGGAAGACGGTTAATTAGGCAGAGGAAGATCGTTGGTTTTATAGAAGAGGCCTCTTGTCAGAGGCAGAGGAAGAGGCAGAGGCGGCTCCTCGGTTCGCGCCAACATTGCGTCGTTTCGAATTCCCACATAGTCTCGGTTAGATACACCAACCGGGATTCAGATAGTCCCGGTTGGAGACACCAACCGGGATTACTTCCCCCAAAATGGAGATTACGGACTTGTGGTTCCCACATGGCAGTGGTAGTAATTTTCCATAAATTACAAAGTATGTTACCAATTAAAAACATGTATGAATTATGATTTTTTATGAAGGAAGGAAGCAATAATTGAATTTATATAAAAAGGTGAAAATCTGTTGAATTTATATGAATTTATATAATTGAATTTAAGATGGTTGGAAAATTAAATTGTAAAGAATATGTGAATTTTAATTTATTTTATTTTTTGAAATCAGTTTAGTATGGAATAAGTATGATTTATTATTTTTAGTAAGCCATGAAGCAATAATTGAATTTATATAAAAGGTAAAATTTATACTAAAATTTGAAAAATTAAAGAGAAATTTCAAGGCTTCCAACAGCTTTTCTATAATTTTTAGATATTAATAGCAAATTAGCAAATAAGGCGCTTGAGCGCTGGCTCTAGCTCACGCCTTTTTTGGCAAATCGGTCGGTCGGTGTAATTAAGCAGACTAAGGAGATTCCGTCCCGGTTGGTGTCCTCAACCGCGACTAAGTGAGCATTCCATCCCGGTTTGTGATACCAACCGGGACTGATGGTTCCTAGGGCACTACCTAATGCGGGCGTTGGTCCCGGTTGGTATAACCAACCGGGAGTGATGTGTGGTTAGTCCCGGTGGATGATACCAACCGGGACTGATGCCACTACCATATAAATTCTAAAGCGAGTGAGGTTGGAGGCATAACTGATTTATCGTCTCCAACCTCTCTCGCCGACGCCGCCTTCAGCCCCCGCCGTCCTCCTCTCCTCCGACGACCCCGCGAGCGCCGCCGTCCTCCTCGTCACCGACGACCCAGCGTCTTGCCGCCGTCTTCCTCGCCTCCGAGCGACCCCATGAGCAAGATGCTCCTTGTGCTCCTCTCTCCTTCCTTCCTCGCTCCTCGGCAAGGTGCGGCCCGCAGAGCATGGGACGATGAGTGCGGGCTCGGGCAAGCATGACTGAGGCGTGACACAAAGCGGGCACGAGCGACAGAGACTTGGCCAGGCCAACAGAGCACAATCACACAGTGCGCCAGAGTGTTCGACGAAATGCCCAAACCTCACGCGATGGCGGAGCAGGATTTCAGCAATGGAGAGTAAAGTAGTTAAATTGCCAAATAATTGGTCTAAGATATAAATTTTACATGAAAAAATAAAACATAGCATGTATTTAATGGAAGACAATCTGACCTCTGTATCTTATTTATATGAATTTTGAGATGTATATGTATATGCCAATTTTATAGCAAATTTGAATTCTAAGATGTATGTCAATTAATTGTGAAATGTAATGTATATACCGTCCTCGTCCATCGCCGCCTGATCCTCGATCATCTACCTCATCTTCCCCACCGCCCTCCTCGTTGTCACCCGTTTATGTATAAGTATATGTGAAATGTGCAAGTATACTATTGTTAATCTTTTTTCGTTAATTTTCAATGCCTTCTTATAGACTACAAAACTACGATGGCGGGAGAAGGGTTTGATGGAGACGAGTTCATGAGAAGTTTGATTTCAGGAGAAGATGGTTATGAGCTCGATGATTCCATCGAGGCCGCAAGGCCTGTCGTGGACTTAAGGCTCGTTGAGACCGATGAGACTCATGCCGAGGTCGCTGAGACGACCATGGTAATTAGATCGAACTTGTATATGTCGGTTCCACCATCATGCTAAGCCAACATTCTAACACGTAGACATTATTGTACCATATTTTCAGATCACTCAATCGAGTAGCCAATCACGTCAGCGAGGTTCAAACAAGAAGTCGAAGGCAAGACATGTTATCACCGAAGTCGGCGATAACGGCCAACCTCTTACACCCCTAGGGGCGATTGGGCCGTTCAATTCGGCATGCGGCGTCCACGTCAGGGACCATGTGCCAGTTAGCATCGTGAGATGGAATAATGTCCCTGAAGATACGAAGGACATGCTCTGGACCGACCTGAAGGAGACATTCACCTTCCCCCAAGGGACCGAAGAGAAGGTGAAGAGTTACACATTCAAGAAGATGGCCATCGCATTCCAAACATATAAAAAGAAGTTGAACACGGAGTACGTCAAGAAGAACCGAATTCCTGACTTTAACAAGTACCTAAAGTTGCAGAATCACTGGGATGCGTTCGTGAACTACAAGAATTCGAATGAAGGTCAAAGTCTGACCGAAAGGAACAGCCAGAATGCTCAGAAGAAGCAATACCACCACCACCTCGCCCCGGTGGTTACCGCCAGCGATGCACAAATGGGAGAAGAGGAACAAGAAGCTGGCTGGCGAAGGGTGTCGCACCGCATGATAATGGAATGGCGACAGAGCAAAGAGCTGGTTCTATGCTCACGGCGGCGGCCTTGACGATGATGGAAACATGGTGTTGGGAATGTGCCGACAGATGTGGCGAAGACTTGTAAAGTCGATCGAGAATCTTCGAGGCACCTTCGTGCCAAACAGGAGAACGACGAGCTTACAAGGGCCCTACAAAACCGGAGCACCCTGGACGTACACGCAGGCGTTGGCGTCGTTCCGTGGAAGATTGGGTTCGCTAAGGACGCCGCTACCTATAGGAGTCGGGTGAGAAGCAAGTCCCGACAGTACAACAGCTCCTAATGCTTGAAGAACGCTGAATCAAACACAACAGAGCATGAAAGAAGAGATCCAAAGACAGTCTTTGTTAGCCTTGAGCCAACACTAGATGCGGGCAGAACCTCCCGCTAATCCGGACCTCATTAGTCCCTCAAGGCGGCGGTGTTGTGCTTCCGGTGGGTTGCCGAACCGGACTTGGGCCATTGGCACGTGGGCGACATCACGCAGCGGACACCTTGTGAGCTGCATGTCCAAGTGAGGAACATCTCTTTCAAGGCAGCTCACGGCATGGTCGACCGGTGGAGCAGTGGTCATCCATGGCCAACAGATAATGCCTTGGGGCTACTCGGGGTCTCGATCGAGGAGGTATGCCCGGTGCGAGGACGGACCTCGATATTCCGGAGGTGACGGGACTACTGAAGTTAGGAGTGGCGATCCATAATTTCATCCAATGGCAGAAGAAGTACATTATTTTTCGAGATCACATGGACGTGTCCTCTCCAACACCTTCATCACCTCCGGCACACATAAGCGGTCCGTCATCACCTCCATCGTCTCCGAAGGAGATGCCTCCCAGAAGAAGCCCGTCTCCTGCACCAAGCCTCGCACGCGAAACTCCAACTCCAACATCGTCGCCCAAGACAAGCAAGCCAGCTCGCCCAGCAGCTCGCAAGAGGACGAGGTCCACCCAACCCAAGAAGCTAGCTGCACTTGCAAAGCGGGCGTACAATATGACGGAGGAGGAGACCGAGAAAGTAGTCAGAGCCGAGGTCACTAAATTTTTTAAACCCAAGTCACCAGAGAAGAAGGTTCAGCCTGGTACGGAAAAATTTCTAAAAGGCTTGAGGATAGTGAAAAATTTGAAGGACAAAAAGGAAAAACCTCGTGTATCTGACTACGAGTGCATATTGGTCAAGGAAAGGTCCAAGAAGAAGACGTCAAAGAAGACGACGTCATCAGCTGATCAGAAGGCCAAGGAGATGCAAAAATTCATCGAAGAAACTGGTCTTCACCCAGAGCAAATATTAGGCGACATGCAGATTGAAGCTGCAGAAGTCAGATGGCAATATACATCGGGCGCTTCCTTGGTCAGGCGTGAGGAGATTGGCCAGCTACCAACTAGGATGCGCCAATTCTATGAATGGTATCTGGATGCGTTCAAGCATGGCCTAATATCATTTGCCGTCAAGTACAAGGAAGAACATTTTTTTCACGGCGACAGTGAATTTTATGTCCAATGGCCAGTAATGTACGAGCTATACCAGTCAGACACCATCGACGTGGCCATGTTGAGTTGCTGGACTCTGTAAGTGTCTTATTTAATTGCAAAAATCCACCGTGCGGACCCTTGCACTATACTAACTTGCAAGCCTAACTAATTTCTTCTTATGTAGAATAGAGATAGAAAGATGCAAAAGTGTTTCTACTCTCAACACAAAGCTTCCTTGACCCTTTAGTTATCAATGAGACAAATGTTAAAATATCCCTGCCGATCTGTAACCCAACATATACAACGGGCTAATAGGTCAAAAATATCATTCAAAGATACTTTTACCCTACAACTTTGAGTAAGTGTTTTTAAATGCAGACCTCGTTCTAATCTTTTTCCACAACACGATGTTAGAACTAATTAGTTACCTATGTTCCATATATATGTACAGCTTTCATTGGATTCTTCTCATTATCGAGCTAGATCGTAGCATGATCACAGTTATAGACTCGCTGAGGAGACCAGTTGAAAAGTACGAAAACTTGATCGACATTCTCAACCGGTATTCTTGTTCTTTCCATTATTGTGCTCGTTCTACTCCATTTTAAACAAATTCTAATCATGTTCAATTTGCAATCACGTGTGTAGTGCATTCGCACGGTTCCGTACTAAAACCGTGGGCGAATTCAACGAGGAATTCGATATTACACTTGCCTCTCGAGTATGTATGCCATCAGGGTAGCTTTTGAGTTAGTTAACTTCATTTCCATGCATCCATTTCACGCTGTTCGCTTTTTTCACCACAGGTATGGCGTCAGCCGTCAGGCACCAATATATGCGGCTACTATGTGTGCCATATTATGCACATCCTGGCCGGAGGTACTACCGACTTGCAATATGCGTCCGATTTCTCGCTGGCGACCGTGAGAGCGATCCAAGAACAACTCGTCGGCTGGATTTTCGATAAGGTCGTAAATCCAAGAGGCGAGTTTCACGTTCCAACGGCAAATAGGTGGGGCCCTTCGATAAAGACCGGTGAACTGTCGGGGTCAACATCTACGGCTACCAAGAGCGATGCACATAATAGATCACGATGAACATTCTGTAATTAAAGTTGTAATGAATGTCATTGTGATACCTAATAGTTGTAATTAAAGCTGTTAATAAAAGTTCTATGATTTAATTATCAGTTATGCATGATTGATTATGTGTGCTTTAATTATTGTGACTTAGCACACAAATATATATATATATATAATAATAATAATAATATTAGACTTAACACACACAGACACATATATAATATATATTACCTCACACACATATATATATATATATATATATATATATATATATATATATATATATATTATTTATAGCTCGGGTGGTGCGTGCTCGAAGATCGGTTGGAGGAACCAACCGGACCGAACAACAACTTATCGAGACCAGATTGGTGCCTCCAACCGCATCGACCGGGCTTCGGTGAGGCACGGGTAAAGCCACGTGCTCGCTCGACTGGGTCGGAGGAATCAACCGGGATCGAAGCAATAGCTTATCACTACCAGTTGGTGCTTCCAACCGCATCGAGTGGGGCTTGGCGAGGCACGGGCTAAAGCCACGTGTGGCCTCCAACCGCATCGATACTATATTAGCACGGGTGAGGAACAGGGATCGATGCCATGGGGCACCGATCCCGGATGGCTATCTTGGGTTCAAAACCAGTCTTGATGGCCGTTAGAACCGGGACTAATGGCCAGATCTGTAGTAGTGTTAGGATTCACATAACTCTTTGATTTATTTTTCTTTTTACGTTATTTTCTAATTCTAGGAGGCATAGCAAGAAAGTATTATATATATATGAAATATGAAAAAAAAAGAACAAACTCACAAAGTATTATCTGTCAGTGTATGAAATGGTTAGTGTGGTGCGATGATATCACACATTGATCACTCTCAGATTGAATATTTAGATCGTCCTTAACCCTAAATAATATACATTACGTTTCACAAAGCTAAACGAAACCTCCTCTCGGTTCATAAGTTTACCTTAGAGAACATTGTTGTTGCCTTAAAAAGCTGGTTTCACGCTAACACACGTGGACTTAGGAGTTGGATCCCCGACAGCATCGGAAGTAGGGTTCAGTGCATGCCAGTCGATTTGATGTACAATCAGCAAGAGAAGATGTAATTGTTTTTAGATAGCCGATTGGATCTATAATATGGCGAATCTGTAACACTTGAAAACAAATTCGAGCAAGGTAAAAGGTAACAAAACTGTCGGCTTAGATTGAATCCAAACCAATAGGTTCAAAGGATAAACATTCTACCGTTAAGCTGATGAAATCAACAAAGCAGTAAAAAGAGGGTAAACAGACTATCAACTAGACGATAGTATCGTCTAGCTAATAGAACGAAATGATAAACATACTATCGACAAATAGCAAGCTATAAACCGATAGAACAAGAGGTAAATAATCTACTGCCAATAGAACAACCTTACTAAACCGATCAATTTCCTACCCCTCTGGTCGTTGCGATCAACACCGTAGTAATATGGTCTTCTCGCATCGTTGCGATCGCCGCCGCCTTCTCTGGCCATCTCCGCAATAGCGCGCCTCCTCCTTCTCCCGCGCGCTCCGCCTTCTCCGTCGAGTCAAGGTATGTGCCGGCATTGCTATCATTGCCCCCGCTGTGCAACCGCGTCTCGTTCATTCTCGGAAGCTCTGGTGTAGGCATGTATGCGCTTTGTCGGGCTTGTGTGCTTTGGCTTGAGATATGCAAATTATCGCAGCAATGTCCAACATGCCATCCAGTCGCTCCCGCCGTCTCAGCCCCGAGCACCTCCGCCGCCACCGCAGCCCCTGACACCTCTACCGCCGGAAGGAATCGCACGCGAGAAGAGGAGGAGGAGGAGGAGGAGGACAATGAAGAGGGGGAGGAGGAGGAGGAGGACAATGACGAGGATGAGGCCATCGTTGTTTATGGGAGCTCTCCTTCCACATCGTAGGACAGTGGCAACGAGCCACGTGTCGCCTCCAGCGTCTACACCAGCAACGACGACTGCCACGACTACCCCGTCTCTGGCGTCTCGAGCAGCAGCGAGTGGTGATCGCGTATGCCAATTTTGTAAACCGTTAATGTTAATGTGAATATCTCAAACGGTGCTTAATTATGTCAATGTTCATAAGTTCACCACTTTTGTAAACCGTTATGTTATGTTAATCGTTATGAATCGGTTGTAAATGCCACTTTCATAAGTTTATCTGCTTTTGTTTGATATGTTAATGTTACTTTTTTTCTCGCTTACAGAACTGCCGGCCAGTGATATGAGGCTTATCACTGCCGGTTAGGGGCTAGAACCAACAGTGACGTATCACTGCCGGCTAGGTGTTAGAACCGACAGTGATATGAAGCTTATCACTGCCGGCTGGGTGCTAGAACTAGCATTGATAAACCTTATTAATGTCGGTTCTTATGACCTCTATTTTTTCTTGGCTGTGGGACTTAAAAACCGGCAATGATAAGTTATCACTGCCTTTTCTGAGCGAACCGACAGTGAAGAGCCAGCACGGAAAGGTGTTCTGTAGTAGTGAAAATGAAGGGAAAGGAAATGAGAAAGGAAACTAAGGCTGTTTGGTTGGCTGCATGAGTGGAGATTTGACAATATGGATGCAAAAGTGAAATGTTTGATTGCCTTGTCATCTTTCTAGCTTGACTCTACAGATGCAAAAATCATCTCCTAGCCTGCATCTAGGAAAACGGGGAAATCCACCGTTTCCCTGAGCCAGGCTGCGCGCGGTGAAGTTGCATGCACATGCATTATGATGTGACAGCTAACATCATCAACTATAAATGCATTTTCTTTCTCTCTTTTGCAAATATCTTTTGATTAGTATCTCCGATCACCAAACCGATTTCACCTATGTGTTCCTGATATTTTTTCGAATAAAACTAGACCACGCATAGCATATAAATTTCAAAGATTAAATTTTTTATTTTTCAATTTATTGATTTTCCAAAAATTATTTTAAAACTTTTATTTTAGTTTTTGAATTTATTGATTTCCTATTATTTGTGTTTAAAATTTTTATTTCATTTTGACATTTATTGATTTTCTAATAATTTTTAAATTTTGTTTCATCCCTCCCTTGAATTTATCTATCATACTTTCATTCTAGTGCAGCCAACCAAATAACATCTTTGCGCTGCCTATCAATCTTATGCAACCAACCAAACAACATCTCCTTGCATCCACTCAACCTGGCTCCCACTAACCTGGCTAAGCTTATGCAACCTGGTTGAGTTGAGAAGGCAACCAAACAGTCCATAAATGAAAGAAAGATGGCTAGAGATGGTCTAAAGTTGCATAATGGCCTACCGGCTGTGCTGCGCATCGGATTTTTTGTTTTTTGACCTTGGTCAGACGCTCGGCGTGAAGCATTTCCTTTTTCTTTTATATTCTCAATGTATGTGTAACCTGAGTAACACAAATATTTACTATACATATCTTTTATCTTGGTTTGAAAACGGTTATATATGGTCTTTATCTTGGTTTTACAAACGGAGAGAGTTAGTAGTATACTTCTTTTCGCCTTCATCAGCCTATCTTTCTCTTTCTTAACTTTAGGCTTCTTAACTCTAGGCAATGCACGTGGAGATAAAAAATATTTCACGTAAATAGACGTACCAATACATGTTCAGAAAAAAAAAAAACACAGCCAATAAGTTCAGTGTGATGGAACCCTATCGGTAGCTAGAGAGATTTCCAATGTCAATCGTCCGTGACAGCTAGCACATGTACGTACAACTGTACAAGTCGCAGCCCTCCACAACGTTCACATCCATCAGCTCGAGGTTTCACCTATGCTTTGGAGCAAGAGCAATGTTGGGTCGTCCGTAGGGTGGATCAAAAGTTCGGCATCGACAACCTACTCAAGATCGACTGAGCTTGGTTTAAGATCGAATCGAGCTCTATAGCTAAACGAGCCGAGCTCAGGTCTAGGCTTAAGCTTAGGTCTGATTCGAGTCGAGCTCAAGCTCAAATTCAAGCCCTCGTCGAACCCGAGTCAAGTCTAGACAAGTATTATTACGCTAGTTATCTTTCTCTCTAAACAAACTAGCTCAACCAATATTTCGAGTCAAGCTCGAGGTCGAACCCAACCATACTTATATAGCCCTCTCTTCTCTTTTCTCTTAGTATTGATCCCTTCATTTCGAGGTCGAGCCCAACCACACTCATATAGCACTCTCTTCTCTTTCCTCTTAGTACTGATCCCTTCATTTCATGCTCAACCGATCTAACCTTGGCCCTAACCGAGCTTTCATTGAGCCCAAACTCAAGTTTGACCCTAAACTTGATACTAATTCGAGAAAAACCCTAACCGAGCTTAAGCCTAGACAGTCTAAACTTGCTTGGGATTGGGTGCGAAGAATCCAGCCCTAGTCGTCCGTGTCCCGATCTCTTACTACCACGTAGTACGTATTAGGTAGCTAGTTCAGACTTCGGACTTTATAGAGTCTTCATAGGCACCGATGTGTTCCAATTTCCAAAGCTCACAAGTTTTCCTGGCTTCTAGAATGATGCTGTAATGTTGTTGGCTACCTAGCTAGTCGAGTGTCATGGTCAGTTCATCTGGTAAACCTTGTCATCGACCATCGTTTTACTGGACTTCCTTCACAAGGATCAGTGGTTGTCAGGGTACAGATGGAGACACGGGAGTTTTGGAGTGAGATTGAATGTCCTTTAAAATTTTGTCCATAAAATGGTTGTAGCAAAGCGTTTTTCTTTTAAGAACAAGATCAATTTTACGACACATAACGGTCATGTAAGATGATGATAACATATTTATATATAACCGTGTCCATTACATATTTTCCTCTCTTTATCGGCGTTGTTGGTGGCACTCGGCCTCTTCGTGGACAGATTGGCGTTTGTCGCAGTCGGTAGCAGACATCTTGTAGTGGAATCTATCGAGTCGATCTTGACTTGTTCATGGACAGACGTATGTGATCTTGTTTATCTATGTACGCACGAGGTAATCAAATTAGTCCCTGCATACTAGTTGGAGATCTTATATTGCTTGAAAGGAAAAATTGTTCAATCTCGAGGATTAGGTTTATATATAGGTGTGAAAATATTTTTTCTATTTTTTAAACCAAAACAATTGCACCTATACTTGTGAGAATTAACTGAGGGTTTCTATACCTCGACGGAAAGAAAAAACCTTATCCATGTATTTACCGAGTGCTATAAAAACTGTTGTTAAACTAAAAATCAAGGGTATCATCGGTATCTTCATGAATGGCCGACCATGGGTGGCTGAGAGGAAGTTGTCGACGGTTTACGTTCGGCCATATACTTGGCATATGGCATTTTCTAATGGCCGATGGTATTTGTCCTCTCGGTAAAAGTTAGAAAACTACTAGTGGGTAGTCCTTCACCGCTTCGGTAGGTAGAGTTTGACCTTCACAATTACTTGGAGTCTCTCACAAGCTCCTCTTTAAGAGATCACTAACTATTAACTTTAAAAGTAAGAAACTTAAATAACAAGTTTGAAATGACTCGATCTTACCGGATCAAACTTTTCAAAGAAGCACACAAGGGAACATAGCACTGAAACTCTCATGAACTCACTCTAAGATAGGAACCCTAGTTTTAGGTGGCTCTCACTCAAATAGACTCTAAGATAGGCTATAGAGTGATTCCGTATAAAATAAAGGGGTACCTTCAGTCCTTCAATTGCTCACACTCAAAAACTAGTCATTTTGCACAGATTTTGCATAGACATACTCGCGTTGTATGGTATGGCCCAAGCTGGAGTGCCGGACCATACGATGTCCCCAAACGCAACTCTACTGAACCAAACAGTCTGGGCTAGCCGTCTGGTGCCCCGTATCATACGGCGTACCAGGGAAACCCACACCCTCTTTGTACAAAGTAGTTTGGGGTCGCCATACGGTACCCCGTACCATACAAGATCCTAGACACTAACTTAGACCCTTCTAGACAAAATCGTCCGAGGTCCTCGTATCGTACCCCATACAATACGCGATCCTCAACCCCAACTTAGACCTTTCTAGATAAAATCATCCGAGATCCCCGTACGGTACTTGTAACAACCTAAAAATTTGTGAGTTCAAAGTACTATCTTCTGGTGGGGTGGAGAGAATGGAGATCGTCAAACCCATTGGTCCGCATGGAGTTCGCTGACCAAGTTAAAGAGTGAAACCGGCTATTTTGTTTTACCTTTGATAATTTAAAGAAATTGATTTTATATTTTTGGGCAATTAAAAGTAATCAAATGATCAACTTCTTATTAACTTAAAGCACAAAATTGGTATAAAAATAGAAAAAATATTTTTTTTATGCCTGAAATCTATACCCTAATCATCTACCACCTACTACAGGTTATTAGGACATGTTTTTGCACGAAATACAAATGTCGCGTTATACGGGACTCGAACCTACGACCTCTCTACTCTACCCTCACCCTTCTAATCAATCCACCCAATCTCACGTTCTGACTTACAGAGGATGTGCATACCTTTTAAGTGATAAGTTATCACTGTTGGTTCTTGCCTCAAACCGGCAGTGATAAGTTATCACTGCTGGTTCTTGTCAAGAGCCAGCAGTGATAATGAATTATCACTGCCGCTTCTAGCCAAGAACTGGTAGTGATAAATTCTTTCACAATCGGTTGAAAATTGAGGACGGGAAACTTAAAGAACCAGCAGTGATAGGACTTATCACTGCTGGCAGTGATACTTCACTGTTCGTCTGAGCAACGAACCGACAGTGATAAATTCTTTCACTACTGATTGCGGGAAGCGTAAAGAACCAGCAGTGATAGGTCTTATCACTGCCGGTTCTTTTCTTAAACCGGCAGTACTTACTTCTCTGTCGGTTTGAGCAACGAACCGACAGTGATAAGTCGTATTACTGCCGGTTCTCAAGCGTACAACCGATTTTTTCGCCGCTAAGGGTTACAAACCAGCAATGATAAGTTATCACTGCCGGTTCTAACCTAACCGACAGTGATGGGGGAGGGGGTGCACAAATGACCATTTCTGTAGTAGTGTGGAGCTGCATGGGGGTGGAGCCTAAGTGGCTTAGCTATGAGGCAAATTTAGATAAAAATCTTGTCTTAGTCCCTTTAAGAACTTAATCTTGTAAAGGCATTGTTAGGCTAAAACAATACAAATCATAAACTTTACTTTGGTTAAGTCTGTCGGTTAAGCTACTAAATATTAGCTTATGGCACCTCAAGGCAAGTTAGGAAATATGGTCATATATTGGGACATTTAGGGAAGGTGTGCTGCTTATGAGAGCAATCAACCAAGCGATGCTGCTGTGCTACTACGTGATCCTGGTGATCCAGATGGTTGACTCTGGGTGGCACAGTATGTATCGAGAGGGCCATATGCTAATATTTAGTCCCGTAACTGTTAGGTTACGAGTGTCTTATTCCTAACTAGAGGTTGAGATATAAGTATCTTATGGGTAAAGGTGTGCAATCTTTGCAGAGTGTTAAAAACTATTCGAATAGCCGTGTCTGCGGTTATAGACAATGCTTGATTATACTTAAGCAAAGTATAATGTTTTCTTAAATGCTAATGGGTGGTTATCTCATGAACTGTTGGGTTCATGTTATTAGGCTTTATGCCAATACTTATGATAAACTGCATGTTTATCAAAAGTTTTATTCAATTGCTTTGGAATCTATTATTCTATTATGTCTTTGTTAAATACTGTTTATGCAAAATAATCATCAGCCATTCAGTTCTACAAAGCTTGCATATAAATGTTAGAAATGCTTCATTTCAATGTGTGTGAATTACTATGTATTTGTCTATAGTCATTCTTGCAAATTTTATTTGTGGGATGTTTATTCCATCCGGTAGGTCAAGAAGTTGAAGAACCATCTCCGTTGTTTGAGGAGTTTTCCCATGAAGATGAGTAGCTGGACGTGCTTCCCAGTCAGAAGCTCGTGGCTCATGATGGGGCATTTTTATGCTATCTTTAGTAGTTCTTTTGCTTCAATAAGTACTCTGATGAACTTGTTTATTTAGCTATGTGTGGCTTTATATTTATTTGTAAGGTTTATTCAATAAATACACTAAGTTTTCTCGAAGTATTGTAATGGTATTCACTGATGAAGTCAATTATACACACTGGACTTGATTCTGAATCAGTGTAGAATGATGGGTAACAAGTTGTGAAATTTAGGATCTTGATAGTACGCTGTACTATACGGAATCCCCAGTCCCAACTTAGACATTTCTGGACAAAATAGGATGAGGTGCCGTCCGGTACCCTGTACCATACGGCACAAACACGCCCATATTGCTTAATCTTAGGGTGGGTTCTTTTCAGCTTTTCTTATCTACTTATTTGCCTTATCTCGTCACTTCGAGAATTTTTTGAGATAGCCTCGAGAGCCGGTTGGCCTCCAATTTTGGGGTTTAGAGAGCTTATAGACACGCCTACGGGATAAAAAAAACCGACTCAAAAAGTAATAAAAAAGTGAGATAAGTCAAATTAGATACGAGATAAGTAGGATAAGCTGACTTATCTCGAAAAGAACCGGCTCTCGAGGCTATCTCGAAAAATTCTCGAAGTGACGAGATAAGTCAAATAAGTAGATAAGAAAAGCTGAAAAGAACCCACCCTTAACAAAGACTCCAAAAACCATCTAGACCTAAATCTAATGTACTTCATGGATAGAGCCTGATTCAAATAGCTTAGAAACATCTCAAACCCCTCAAAAAGTAAACCAAAACACAAAAAGCCCTAGAGAATCTAAGGGATTGTTCTCGTCAGTTTATAAGGTCTTATTTGTCTTATTTAGGATTAGGGCTTATTTTCATTTAAAATAAAAATGATTTATTTTTTGAATCTATTTTTTTTCTATCTCAAAGACTTGTCTAAACCTTTAAAATATAAGTCGAACGAAGTGGATCCGACTCTCGAGGCCAACTCGGGAAGCTCTCGAAGTTAGAAGAAAAGTCAAATAAGTCAAATAAGACAAATAAGTCAGATAAGATAAGCTGATAAGAACAAGGCCTAAATGAACCCTTCTCGACATCCTAGTTCATTCTAATTCATCCTTACCCTTGATTTCTTTATGGCTTTGCCAATTTGATGAGGTTATCATTATCATCATCATCAAAACTACATCAAATATCTCCAAACTCACAAGAGGGTCTTAAACCTTACATCTATCGGTCTCTCTTCTCTCTCTCCAAACAGGATGCAGTACATAGGAGATGAGAGAAGGGAGCATGACGCCCTATGCTCGGCTTGCCGAAGTGGGAGAGTCCATGGGCACCGGTGCTGCCGGAGATGGAGGAGGGGATAGGGAAGAGATTAGAGGTTGAAGAAGAAGGAAGAGCATTTTGACTTGAAACTCAACCCCGATGCATATAAAACAATGTGTTTTATCTGGTGGAACATGATATGTTTGCTTTGGCGAAATACCCTTTACGTGGAACACTTTATTTGCTTTGTAAAACATTGGTTTTGCTCAGTTGAAAACATAATGTTTGCTCTTGTGAAACATGGTGTTTACTCTTACGAAACATTTGTTGGTACGAAAGCGAAACATTGTTGAATAACTGCGGAAATATTGCTTCGACGATGTTTCATTAATAATTTTGTCATGTTTTATCAGTACTTCGCTCGTGTTTCTTTAGTATTCTGATCATGTTCCCATAATGCTTCATTAGTCCTTTGTCCATATTTAATCATTATTTCTTGTAATTTTTAGTCACTACTTCGTCCATGTTTCATTACTCGTTTCTTATATATAACATTGCTCGTTTGGTTTGTACATCTCTGAATTGCTGCTAAAACGTTCTTCATAAATGTGTGAAATAATAATTAAGCTTTATTCCTACAGTTTATTGCTCATGTTTCGAGAAATTAAGCGTCCAATAAAATGGGACGCGTGATCTCGCAAATACTTTCTGCTGAATAAAACATGAGCCAACTTGCTTTCCTTGCCTATCGTTTCTTAATTAGCACTCACTCAATGTGTTTTCTAATTTTGATTGCCTTCACTCGATCACGAAAAGGCTTTAACATTTTTACGCAGTTTCTTGGAATAATCGAGGCACACGTGATAAAAATGAGAATGGATTTTGGTTTGGCAAATAGAATTGATTAAATAAACTAGATCTAGAAATTACTCATGCGTCATGGCATCTGATCATGTATCAAGTAACAATTCCGCTCCTGAAGTATATTATAATACACGTGGATCATCCATATTAGTTTACTTATATGTACCTTAAAAGTGTTTTTAAAAAGAAGCAGCTAACTACTGGTTAGAGAATCTTTACTGCAGGCACTGAGGCACATTTTGCAACAGAAAGCAGCACAAAAATTATCTACAGCTTGTCAGCCCACTAGCTGGTTACATACGGGCTTGAATCCCCGGGGTATGAGACACAACAATATTACACGGCCCATGTGGTGAAAGCTCCCTTGTACTTCAGTGTGCGGAGGGCATGTTCAGCGCTATTCTGTGTATATCACCGTAGAAATATATAGGACCCTAAATAGTGAAAAATTGAGTTGGAAGTAAGATACAAGAGAGATATAAAATACGGTTAGGGTAGAGCTAGCGGTGTGTTAGGGATAAATAGAACCATATAGAATAAAGCCAGAATGAAGCTAGTATTGAACATGCCTTGAGTGCTGTATCATCCATCAGGCGTACCTTGCATCGCCACCTAAACACCACAATATATGCAGTTACTGTGCACGCACAATGTGTTGATCCCCCACAAAAAAAAAGCAACATGAGCAATTTTACAATTCTTGAAGATATACAACAAGGTATTAGCTAGGTATCTTGAGGTACCGCGTGAGACGTAGTTTAATAACATTTACAAATTACCTCTTTCTCCTCTCCCTTTCTTCTCCTCTCACTCTCTCATGTATGGGGCGGTGACCAACAAGGGCTAAAAACATCTGTAGCAGAAACCCTATAAACACTGTAGCGTTGACTTGGCGAGAATAGGGTTTCTGGTGAAGTGAAGAAATTTTTTAGGGTATAGTGTAAAGTGTGAAGGAATTTTAAAGAAATGGATAGAATTGTGGTGAATAGTATTTTAGAGTAGTGGGGATAAGGTTTCTGGTGTGGATACTCTAACCGGCGGTTGCTGGGCGTGTGTAGAATAGCGACGCACCAACTCACCAAGACAGCGCGAGGGACGATGGTCTAGGCACGTCAGGCGCACAGGCAGTAGGCAACAAGCGGTGAGGCAATGCAGTGGCTGGCCATGGGCGAAGCGGACACACAGTGGGTGGCGAAGCGGACACACAGTGGGTAGCGAGCGGCTAGGTCGTACAGTGGCGACGCAGCAGCATAGTGCCCACCCATGGCGACTATAGGGAGCGGCGATTGGTGAGGTGGTCGGCCATGGTGATGGTAGGCAGTGGCTATCGGTGAGGTGGGAGAGGGGAGGGGAGAAATTGAGAAAAGGAAAGGGGGGGAAAATGCTATGTTACCTCTTGGTCATTTGTATCTTTATGGTAGGATAGAGTGATATGGGGAGGTGTCATCTCTTAGGGCATCTCTAACAGAAACTTTAAAATCGAGTCTCTATACACTCCCTCTAAATCATAATTCGCTCTCTATATTTCCATCCTCTCCAGTAGAGCTTCTATTCAGAAAAACTATAGAGGTTGATATATAGAGCCTTTAAATTTAGAGGCTGAGAGAAAGAAACTCTAAATTTAGAGACCAAGATAGAGACTCTGCTAGAGGATGAGATACTCTAAATATAGAGAAGATTCTATCTTAAAGACTCTACTTGAGATGTTCTTATGAGTGCTCGAGTCTATCTAACCTGATAGATGATTTAGATAGTTAGATTCATGCTATCTTTGAGTTTACAGTGACTAAAAAGGCTCCTATACGCGCGCATCAGTACCAACTAAAACCCAGATCAAAGAAGACCAATGAAAACGAATCGAAACTCCGAAACTATTCCGATGCTGACATGCACCCAAATTTTAGACATTCATCCATTCAACATTCCAACGATGTGTGTGTTCATTGAGAGAGAGACATGGAAGTCATACGTACTACACTTACACATGCATGGTGACTTCAACTGATCATCAGCAGCCGCTTCATCAGATATACGCGCGCTGTCATGCCACTGGCTCCGGCTCGGAATGAACCCTCGCCGTACCGCCCTGCAGGTCCGCCATGGCGACGTCGATGGTCTCCGTCGACTCCATGCGGTACGAGTAGGCGCAGCTCAGCGCCAGGAACGCCGAGAGGTTCACAGCGGCGAGCGCGGCGAGGAACGCGTAATAGAGGTCGAGGCGCGAGGCGTTGAGGTTGTTGGTCACCCAGGGAGTGCCCCTCTCGCGGGTGACGCGCTCGACGAGCGTGAGCACGGCGCTGCTGAGCACGTTCCCGGCGCCGTATGCCATGAGGCCCAACGCCGTGCCCAGGCTCTTCATGCTCTCCGGGGCCTGGTCGTAGAAGAACTCGACCTGCCCCACCACCAGGAACGCGTCGGCGGCTCCCATGAGCACGAACTGCGGCAGCAGTATGAAGATGGTGAGGGGAAGCTCGCCGCCGGTGGCGGCCAGCCCGTGGTTCCTCGCGAAGCTCAGCCTCCGGTTCTCGACCGCCGCCGTGGTCGCCATCGTCACGATCTGGAGCAGCAGCCCGGCGCCGATCCGCTGCAGCAGCGTGATCCCCCGCGGATTCTTGGTGCGCCTCCGAACGGCGGGGACGAGGACGCGGTCGTAGAGCACGACGCAGATGAGCATGGTCAGCGTGACGAACGCGCCGAGGCTCGCCGGGGGCACCTGGAACGCGCCGCGCCCGCGCCCGAGGCGTCGGTCCAGCGTCGTGCCCTGCTTGACGAAGAGCGTGCCCACCTGCGCCACGAGCGTGCATGGCACCACCATGGTGGCGAGCAGCGGCACGAGCTTGATGATCTGCTTCGTCTCCTCCACCTGCGTCACGGTGCACAGCGTCCACCCGGGCCGCGACCCCGACCCGTCGTCGGGAACCTTCACCGCCGCCTTGTTCAGGAACCGAATGGAGTCGGTAGCGTCCACGCGGAACCCCCTCCTACCTGTGTAGTGCTCCAGCTCCAGCTCGTGCAGCTCCTTCGCGTCGGCGGGAAGCGCGACGCCACACTTCCACATGGCGGCGGCGAGCACTTTCCCCATCGTCGCGAGCGGGCTCCCCTGCGGCACCTTGTGGCGGTACAGCGGCGTGCCGGCGAGGAAGACCGCGACGGAGGCCACCAGCCCGAGCGTCGGGATGCCGTAGCCGACCGACCAGCTGACGTTGTCCTGGACGTAGACGAGGACGGTGCTGGAGAAGAGAATCCCCAAGAATATGGTGAACATCCACCAGTTGAAGAAGGAGAGTTTGTGCAGCCTCTCCGGCGGGTGGAAGTCGTCGAACTGGTCCGCGCCGATGGTGGAGATGTTGGGCTTCGTGCCGCCATGGCCGAGCGCGATGGTGTATAGCGCACCGAAGTAGACGCCCAGCTGCAGCGCGGAGGCGCGCGGACACGCGGCGCCGGCGCAGGGCGGCGGCTTCAGCGACGGCAGGGAGACCGAGAGCGTGAGCAGCACCATGCCCTGCATGCGTTTTGTTTGTTTTCGGTGAGAATTCAGGCATGAGAGAACGGACGCGGGGCTGTCCGACGGGCATCGGACGAGCTCCCATCCAATGGCAGACGCTGGCCGTTGGATAGAGATGCCGATGGATGGAGATCCAACGGCCAGCGATAGATCTAGATGAAAACTTTGTTATTTTTGTTTTAGCTATGAAAGAATTTTTTAAAAAATCTGTAAAAATCGTAAATATTAACTAATCTATGTCAAGTTTAACATATATTTTTAGTATATATTTATATTAAAGTTTTTAGATCTAGTTATGCTTTAGTACATTTATGAAAATAAATATTGATCATAAAAATATGAAAATAATATATGTTGAATCTAACATGGATTAGTTAATATTTACAATTTTTACAGATTTTTTAAAAAAATTCATAGCTAAAACAAAAATAACAAACTTTTCATCTAGATCTATCGCGATCCAACGGCCAGCGTCAGCCATCGGACGGGAGCTCGTCCGACGCCCGTCGGACGCCCCCGTCCTGAGAGAACAGAACTGTATATCAACCAAATCTGAAAACACACGATTGGTGCATTCAGTTCATTTTAAGATCTCCAAATTTCTGCTGAATTTGAAATGAACAGACAATATTTTGGATCCTGGTTCGAACAAGCGAAATCAACATGGCAGGCGCACAAGGTTTCGGAGTTTGGACCATTGGCATGGCAACATGAACCAGGCTTGGGTTGGATCAAGCTTCAGCTGCGGTCAGGTCGGTTGGGCCCTGTTTCCTATAGCTGAAAGGGCGGTAGTTTATAATATGAAAAGTTGAAGGGTCTTCTAAAAAGCCGTGAAGAGACTAAAGATATTTAAAAAATACTTTTAAGATCATTGAGAAGAACCATTAAGAGCCCAAAAAATGACTACAAAGTGCTAAAACATGTGATTTGTACAAAAATATAAATTTCTAGAGTCAGAAATTTATTTTTTTACATGTCAAGAGCTTTGCCATTTTGAAACCGTTTTTAAGACATCAAAGCTACTTCTCAAAACGCTTAAAATTAACTTTTAACAATTTTTTCGGTATCTAAAAGCCGCCTAACGAAAGCCCACAAATTTTCATTTTATAATAATCAACAAATTACATCAGGTGGATTTAATCCAAAGCAACAATGACCATATGATGCTGAAATCTGCACTTTTTTATAATTTCTTTATTAATAAATAGGACAACATGCGTCACGATTGAAATATAAATAGCCTAAATTCACAGAAGAATCCAACAACCTAAAGTAGGCTTTCAGCGATTCAACTCTGCCTTATAGTAGGCTGATTCGTATTTTTTTTTTGAATAGTAGGAACCTAGCCTGTTCATTCAAAAGGGTAGAAACAAGGGCAATTTTTTAATACCACTGCAGAAGTGCCAAATCTCATAACTACTGTCATTTAAGCATTAATCTTTACATGCCATCGCATTTTATAATGCCATCGTATTTTAAGGGTCTTTCCTTCTTTGCCATTGATAAAAACTTCTCTTTTTTGTTTAAGCTATATAAACATCTTAACAAATTCTAGAAAAATCATAGTACGACCAAATATGTAATACTTTCAATATGAATTTTTTTTGGTATTTTTATAGACAAATATGTTACCAAAATAATGTATAAACGGCGAATCAATTTTTTTAACACCAAAATTTAATCATAAAATACTAGAAAATTAAGATTGGAAGTACTGCATATTTGACGACATTAGGATTTTTGGGAATGCTTATATCGATTAAACAAAAATACAACTTTTTATCAACGACAAAGAAAGGAACAACCAACATATTGGATGGATGGCACGAATGAGTGAGATCTTTCGGTGATGACAGTTTTGAATTTAGGGACTTCTACAGTGGCGTAGAAGGAATTTTCTATAAAAACAACGTTCTCTATAGCGGAAAGTACAAACCTATTAAGGGTAAACCACCAGGCGTAAAACTTAGCGTGTGTTTGGATGGCGGGATGGTCTAGGACGGAATGGCTCCGTTCCATTTTCAGAGGCGTTTGGTTGCCTTCACGTGCGCCAGACACGGGCTGTCCTCACCTCTCTCTCTCTCTCGTTTCTTCTCACCCCCTCCTTTCTCTCTCACATCCCTCTCGTTTCTTCTCACCTCCCTCCCGATCCAGATCTGCTGCTCACTGGTGCGTTCCGCCGCCCGGCCCCTGATCCAGATCTGCGAGGATCCTTCCGCCAGCCGGCTCCCCGTTCGTTGCCTTCCAGCTCCGGTCCGGCGCATGGTGGTGGCGGCTGCGGCTTCGGTGGCAAAGGGCAAAGGCGCTGCTTGGCGGGCAAGCGGCGGCAAAGGCGCTGCGGGCGGGGCGGTGCGACATTCGTCATCGGCGGCGGCGCATGGCACACACGCCCCAGTGAGGCCCGCCGAGAACGGGTGCAAAGCAGTGACCTTCATACCGTGACGCCGCCGGCAAGAAGACGGCGTGGCGCATGGAGGAGTTCGCGAGCGACCTGGATATGGCCTCCGACGACGGCGCTGATGTCAAGGTGATCTACAAGGTGTATGTCACGCGGAGGGCGCCGGCGGCGCTGGACGAGGTGGAGCCAACAGGCTGGCGCTTCACCGGGAGCTTGTCAGCTTCGTGGTGCCGCCTCTAGCCGAGACCACCGGTGGCGAGGCCGACTAGTTGAAGTGTTGAATTGTGGGGATCCAAGAATGTGAAACACCACTATACCAGCTAACTACTTTACCTCTCCGATGATTCCATTGCTGTAATCTTCATTCTTTTCATTATTATTATTTTTTTATCCATCGTTGCAATCTTTTGTAGAATCTGTTCTAGACCAAATTAATCCTGAGCGTAATGTCTAATCTTTTCATGTACGTTGCTATTCAATTAGCTTCTGTTTTGACTGAACGTCTTCACTGTATGAGCAGCTATTTGATTTGTATCCACTTATTCAATTAGCAGCTATTTGATTTGTTAACTTGTTCACTGTATGAGCATGAGCAAATGAGTAGAGGGGTAAAGTTACCCAGATGAAAGAGAGGGTGACCACAACCATATTCTTCATACTGGTTCTTGAACCAAACAAAGGATGGAATCATTCCATCCCATAGATTCTATCAACCAAACAAAAAACTAGAATGATTCTGTTCCTACAACCAAACAAAGAATCAGAACCATTCCATCCCAGAAATCAGGGATGGAACTATCCCATTCCTCTGGTTCTCCAACCAAACACACGCTTATATACTGGACAAAGGAAAACGCCTGCACCCAAGGTCCAACAATGCGTCGGCAAGAACTTGCGGTGTTCTACACGCTAGTTGGAAAATGAGATTATTACTGCTTTTATAAATTCCACGACATACGGATTATCATGCCATCCAAGAATTTGTTCTTTTTTATATGCCTAGCGCTTTGGCGTTACAAACCTGTTTTTTAAAACATCACAGCTGCTTCCCAAACCTCTCAAAACCAACTTTTAACATTATTTAGCTGCTGCTCAAAACTCTCAAAACCAACTCCTAACATTATTTTCATTCTCTTGGAGCCACCTCGAAAGCCTACTATTTTCAACTATACCTCACGGATTAAATCGGCTGGATTTAATCCGAAGCAACAAAGACCACATGATGCCGAAATCTGCACCTTTTTGATAATTTCCTTATTAATAAAAAAAGGAAAACATGCGTCACGATTGAAATGGAAACGGACTCAATAAAGTCACAACAAGAATCCAACAACCTCGTACGGTTGCACCTACTGTACTGCCTAGCGTCCATATGAAATGTTTGGAAATCGAAAGAAGTTAATTATCCAGCGGTCACAGGACAGCATGTCGTATCTTTGCTTCCTGGTGACAGCATTTGGATGCGTTCCAATGATCACGTTGGATCACGCATTTTTAGCAGGGTCTCTAAATTAGGATCTATATATTCTTTTTCCAAATAGTTCCCTATATTTTCATCATCCCCGATAGAGTCTCTATCCTCAAAAAAAATAGAGATAGGAGAGAATTTCTAAATATAGAGACTCGGAGAGAGAATCTCTTAATTTAGGGATTGATATAGAGACTCCGCTGAAGTGATATAGATACTGAGATTTTTTAAACAATAGGGTTTTTAAAAAGAATCTTCTTATATTTAGAGTCTCTTGTTTTTCATCGGAGCCTCTATCTCAACCTCTAAATTTATAATCTCTCTTCTAACATCTAAATTTGAAGTCTTTGTACTTGTCAGCCTCTATACTTGTTTTAAATAGAGATTTTGCCGAAGAAAATGAAAATATAGAGATCGTACGGTGATTAAGAGCATCACAATGAGTCTACAGTGCTCTCTGGTTATCACTTATCACTGGGTAATTAAAACATGACTCCAAGGACTGCTGCAGCGATATGGAATCTAGTCTACTGCTACTAACTTGCTACTAACTCAGGGAGGTTTCTTTTTAGCATATCTCATCTGCATATTTGACTTATCTCGTATATACCTTTGAGAATTTGCTGAGGTGGTATCGAGAGTCGAATGTCTTTATATTTAGGGTTTAGGAAGTTTTTAGATATGTCTAAAAAATATATTTTTTAAAATAAAGCAGTGCATGGTCTGCTTCGTTTCTGAAGAAGCGAGGGAGGAGGCTAATTAATGTATCAATTGGCAAGTACGTACCATGAGGTAGATGACGGAGCCGGCGACGAAGGTCCAGTAGCGGCCGAGGTAGGCGTCGGCGACGACGGCGCCGAGGAGGGGCGTGAGGAAGACGGTGCCAGACCAGTTGGTGACGTTGTTGGCCGCCTCGACGGTGCCCTGGTGCAGCCTCGTCGTCAGGTACATCACCAGGTTCGACGAGATCCCGTAGTACGCCATCCTCTCGAACAGCTCGTACACTGCACAGAGGGCGACGGCGCCGCCGCCGCGGCCGCCGACGACGACGACGAAGAAGCGAGATGACTCAGACTGAAGATCAAACGACGTTGTACATGCTGCGCATATGAATCTTGCAACGGTGGTGCGCGCGTACGTACCTACGATGAAGGTGCAGGCGGTCCAGCCGCCGCGCTTGGAGCGGAGGACGGGATTGCCCCGGAGGTCGACGGAGCCGTCCTGCGTGTACTCCCCCTCGCCGGGCTCCATGGCTGGCTTGCAAGCTTGCCGCTGGGCGCTGCCGGCTCAGGCGAGCTCACTTCAGTAGCTACCGCTGCAGCTGCCTGCACCTGCACTGTTGCTCTGACCACCTACTTATAATGACCGCATTAATTCTCGTACTACAGAGGCTCGTCCTTATCTTCTGCCCTGTCATTCAAGTCGCTCATCGCTCCACTACCTACTTACCTAGTATATTACTAATACACACTGCACACGCTCATTTTTAATTACCAGGATGCCCCTCACTGGTAGCAATGGGCCCTCGTGAAAACCTAACGGGGAGCCTCCGTGCTCCACCACCAGCAAGGACCATCTCAGGCCACGACGCCATCAGCACATCACCGTGATGCATGATTTCCTTGCAGGCGGTGTTCATACGCAACTAGCTAGGCCAAATAAGCCGCCTGGGTTTGCCGCCGGTGATATCTTTTGCTCTCCTAGACCGCAAAACTAACTTTAAATTCATCGATAGGTTTTTACGGAATTTCGCTTTTTAAAAAAAATTATGCTAGGTTTTCTGAATTTGATTCCTAAAATTTTAAAATGGGCCAGAATCATCTAGCCGCTTTTCGTGCACTCTTGCTCCACGAAATTGCGAAATTTCGTACATTGTTTTAATGTATTGCTGCCTAAAATGGATTTGCCAACTCCGGGGAATGCACAGTGTTCATGCCTGCTTCACTGTCATGCCACCGGAACTTTTGACGATGACGACGCACGGGGGTTAGGGATTGGTGGCGCCAATGAAGGTGGTGGCATGAGTGAAGGCAGACAAAGATGCATCCTAATGGAAAAACTAATTAATTAATCAACAAAAAATTATTTTAATAAATTACACAACATTATAATAAAATTGGTCAAATACCGACAACGGTCGCCGTGCAGCATGGTAGCCACCAAATGGGATGGCGGGAGCCATGGCTGCCACCATATGGCACAATGGCAACCGTGGCTCCCACCACTCCATACGGCGGGAGCAACTAGATGCCACCACATGTCGCAAAATATATTTGGAGGGATAATAAAAAAATTAACAGTAAAATATTAAATTATTTTTATACAACTATGGTGCCATTTTACAAATTTAGTAGCTGCGTTCGCCACTCCAGGCGGCATCTGCCAGCCCAAAATATTCGAAAGAAGAGATAGGGAGAGGAGAATTACTGGAGTATAGTGATATTTCATGATTGTGGAGTATAGTGATATTTCATGAATGTGAAAGTAATGTAGTGAAAGCTATCGTAATTTATTACATATTAGCATCACACATAAATTGCGAGACATGAAAAAATGGCATCACACATGAAGGTGCGAGTTACATGCCTAGTAGGGCAAATCCGAAAAAATATAAAAGCATTCTAAAAACAAAGCAAATGGGGTAGTACAGGGGAGTACGTCCCTATCTTTAGAAGATTGAAAACAAGCCGCCGAAGACATTAACAAATTCACCACGGCGTAGTGATTGAGTTATGACATTCGTACACGCACCAGGGATGGCACACATAGCATTAGGTTCAAACCGAGTACTATACATCCCAAGATTGTGGTCCTTAATCAGCGTTCGTCAATATAGGACCTCGGCATTTGGTCCATTTGGATAGTGGCACCCACATAAACAAGATGAGTCTTGGTATGAATCTGTTTTGGCGTACTAGGGTTCTGAGAAATAGGCTGAACGAGTTTGACCTAGCCTCCTTCGGGTAGACCCTTTGGTGGAGCGTCGTGTTGTACTAACCAAGGCCTACAAACGAAGTATCCTACAGTAAAGAATCGTAATGTATGTGTAAACAGGGGCAAGGATGGGTCGTCCATCAATCGATTCCAACCGCAGTTCGATGTTTGTTAAAGTGAGAAATGTATTAAGTTATACTCGAAAGTGGTTAATAAGAAGGCAACTAGGTGATGTAAATTACATCCAAGTATGGACGCCGAAAGAATATTCAACCCATGAACCCGTCTCGTACATAGTCAAACCATTGCACTACCACGTTCAACTTGTGCATGTATTGTGTCCAGTTCGAGAAAACAGTCCACTCTCGTAGCTCCAATCCAAAAATGTGGTAGTTGTTCAACTCTCTGACGGGTACGTCGTTCGCAGGAGCACAAGCGTAGTTTCTAGGACTGGATGATTCCCACCAATGTGGAGGCACGTACCTAGCGTAGAATCAAACTCCTGAAGACATAGCATAGTGAATGGGTCGGGCACCTGTAAAAAGAGATGGAAAAAATATGTAAACGAATGCGAAGGAGGGGTTGAAGATTCGGACTTGTAGGATGGTAAAATCGTATGTAATGTATGTGCGCTTGGCCTATATGTCCCTATTCGTGTAGGTGCCTGGGGGCAAGTCTATTTGTGTCGTGCACCTCGATATTTCTACCAGCTTGAGTGACCGAATACTAGTCCCAGAAGATCATAGCTAGTATTGCACTCAAGGACATTTTGGAATATCATCGCAGTCATTGAATTAACTAGAAAATTAACAATTCATATAACATAAATAACATTCAGTTGACATAGACGTTCACATAGTCTTCACAGGACATAATCAAATCATAAGAACACAGCAGAAGACTTCAAATGCGATGATACTCCGAGGTTGACCCAAAACGCGTAGCTAATCACCTTGACCCTCCTGGTCACAACTGGCACCGAAGTCGAGATCTTCTCCTGAACAAATAATCCGTGATCCATATAATGAGTACACGGCTACCTAGCAAGCAGTAATTAATAAATGAATGCAAGGTTAAAGGACGGGTTGGTTATTTCGCTTAAACATCACCTATCTAGTTGTTTGTTTATTCTTGATTCATTGAACACATTATAACGAGTGACGTAGCCAACGGAAGGCCAACCGACTCAACACACGATGAGCGTAGCCATAGAAACGGCTAACCAGCTCCAAAGAGAGGCATTCCCTGCCTAACTACACTATCAAGTTAATTAATTAAAACACGTTAGACTACCTTGTGTCAAACTCCTTTCCCCTCATAACCGCGGGCACGGCTACCATGATAGTTTTAACTCTGCAGAGTGTGTACACATTCCACACAAGCCCTATCTCAACCCAAGAGAGAAACAGTACAAAACCGTTCACTACTTTCACCTGCCCCAATAGTGTACCCTTTCTTTTGGTTTCGCGCCCCATACGTTATGTTTCGACCAGACCGACAGTCATGCGCATCTCCTTCAGCCGGACCTGATAGCGCACCGCATAAGGTTAGCCTCATTTAAGCCATTCGGAACTGGTGATCGCGAATCACGTCCGTCCACTACGAGTACACCGGAAACTAGATTTCTATAGCTAATAAGTTAGGGCCAGAAGGCACAAGTGGCTGTACAGTTAAGGTTCGGTATGGTAGTCACAAGTATACGGTCCTTACATGACAGAGGAGACCTGCATGTCTCAACCACAAGCCCCATGTCTGCCTCTTCTGGGTCTCCTCAAATCAACACACATCACGTTGATTTTAGTTGATTAGGTTTACCAAAACAGCACCACGAAGCCACAATCTTCACGGATACAGATTTCATAATGAGTGAACCTATCAACTACCAATCCTAGAAGCAAGACTAAGCAACTACACAAAGGATAGGCTAGGAAAAATATACCAACAGGCTATCAATGGTAGGCTAATTCATATTAGTAGAGGACTAACATGAAAATAGGATCAAATAGCACCTATGATGATAATTCAAGCATGCAAATCAAATTAAGACGAAATTAATAAATTTTAGCAAACTAGGAATTCAATATGAATCTACCTTGCCTTCGAAGAAGTTTGGATCTGGTTCTCCTTCTTCGAAAAGCTCCGGGGCGACTCCCGTACACCAGGTACACGTCGGATCTATACGAAGAAGAAATAAGATAGAAATAAATAACAAACACAGAGAAAATAGTATGATAAAAATATATAAAATTCTTGGGATTATTTGTGATTTTTGGGCTCTAGAATCATCTAAATCGGAGTTTGGATGCTCCCTAAACAATTCGTGGAAGTTTCAGGGTAAATAGAAAAGCTGGAAAAGAATAAACCAGGTTAACCAAAGGTTAACCGAGAGAAAACTGAGGAAATCCCTGTTAACCGGTGTGGCAGGCGGCTGGCGCAGTTTGGCGGGCGGCGGGGACACGCAGTAGGCATGGATTGGCGCGGAGCGCACGCGCGGCGGGGACGAACGGGACGACGACGCGTGGCATGCGGTGATTGGGCGAAGCGCGTGTGCGAGCGGGTTGGCGATGGGGAACACAGCGGTGGCGGCGATTAATGTGGCTTAGCCGCGTGGGCAGTGTCGACGACGCGGCGCTGGGACACGCGCGACGCGACGCGGGCGGCGGCGGCGGCGAGCCACGTGGCGCTGCGGGTTGGTGGCGGTGCGTGGTCGACACGCGAGCAGCGGACAAGCGGCGGCGCGGGCGCAAGGATTGGCGGACGCGAGGGTTTCGTGCGGCAGCGGAATCCGGGCGTCGACGAGGCAGCGGCGGCTGCTCGCCGGCGACGCCAAATTCCGGCGAACTTTCAGCGGCTCATATCTCCTCCAAATCTCCACCAAATTAGGGCTTCCATATATCCAAATTGATCGTCTCAATGAGACCTACAACGTTCTGGCTTTATATCTAGGGTTTGGACATTGGAATTCGAGAGATACCTCGGTTAATGCTTCAGGGGCAAGGGTTTTGGTGGCTAGGGCTCTAATTCCGAGGGTCTGACCTTGGGGTCTGAGGGTGGGGGTGCACGGGGGTATTTATAGGGGTTGGGGCGTGCTAGAAGAGTCTATTGGAGGTAGAACTTGATTAGGGTAAGAAATGAGCTATAGATGGAATTAGGAGTCCTTATGGGCTTAGGGTTGGGTGAGAGGGGTTTTTGGGCCTAGTTTGGGCCTAATAAGGCTACCCAAGCCTGATTGGAGCCTTTTTCTATTATTATTTTACATTTTTACTTTTTATTTTTTTTATTAATAATATGTGACATAATAATTCATTAGGATGTCACAATTTGTGCATAGAAAATTTAGAGTGACGATTTGATAATGGACAAATATAATGACAACATTGTGTTAGAGCAAAGGCACAGACTTGTACTACACAACATGAGTCGTCGGATAATGTTTTTAAGCATGACCCTGACAAGCAATCAAAGGTGTCCGGAGAAATTGATGATATGTAGGTATGGTTTAATGTTTGGGATCAATATGTACTGTGCAATTACATGATGAGTTGCAATGCAATATCAGAGTCTTATTTTGGCTTTTGGTGTATGGTGGACTTCTTTAATTTGACAGGTTGACAAGTACCATATTTTGTAGGATGTGCGGTGCATGTATGTGTTGCCGTTAGATGGAACACACATAGATTTTTCATACTTGAAGTGGATGGATAATGTTGTGACGAAGACCAGCACTAAGCATGCGGACTTGTTCTGCCAGAAGTATTTGAAGACATGGCATGAAGTAACATATGAGGAGGAGAAAAAAGAAATATAAATGGATCCCATTGTGCAGAGTGTCTAAAAGATTTTGTGTGAATCATGGTAAATGATCTCACAATTTACTTGTTAATTTGGTGGGAGAGTATGTAGTAAAGTTTTTAGGTTGATTGAAAGAAGAAAAGGTTATTGGCATCAATGTTAAATGAAAATGAGGTATGCAACAATTAATTGAAATGTACTTTCACAATGTAGATATTGTGGTCGGCAAGCAATGCACAACAAATTCTTCTTATTTGTCTGAGGGTTCTTATTTGAACAGTTCGAAATTACGATACATGATTACATGGCGCTCGGTATAATAGAAAGTATGAAGCGGGGCGCATGGCGTTTAGTTTGCAGCTTCAAGGGTATCTAGGATTAGGTGCAACGATGCGAAACTTCTAATGGCAGACGAGAGTAGAAGTCATTAAGACACATCTATTGCTTTAGTCGCCCCTCTAGGTTGGTGATCCTTGCTTCGAAATGTGCGATGTCGCTATTTGCGGCCATTGGGAAGGGGTCATCCATCCACTTGGTGAAGCCGTATTCATCGGTCTGCATGTGACAAGTAAGAAACAGCATAATAAACTAAAGATGGGATGTGAGTAAGCATCAATGTACACGAACTTACAACGTGTGATGCATACTGGTAGAATCTACAACCGGTCCATCCGTCGATCATGTTGTCGAAGGTCTACACGATCGCGTCCAGTCCATGTGAGCACCACAATGGGCAAGCCAGTAAGCATGGTGACATCATTCAGATTGATGATCATCTCATCGCACGGTAGGTAGAACGTGTGTGTCTCGGACCGTCACCTGTCTACCAGCGCAGTGATGAGTCCAGCATCCAATCGTGGTATAAAGTATGTCGGCCATCTCCGTCGATATCCCCGTCCATCATGAGGGCGAAGAGAAGCAACCCCAAGCACGCCAGGGCCAAGTTGATGTTGGGTTTTATGCCCAATAGCAATCATGGGCCACATGGGATGTGGGCTCAGTGTTAATAGGCCATGTATGATGTGGGCTTTATGGACCGCGTAGGATGTGGGTCATGAACCTTTTTGGGCCTCTAGCATAGGGGCCCACTATTGGGCTATATAAAGGGAGGTGGTGGAGCCTAGAGAGATAGATCAGCTTTTAGGTTTTTCCTCATAAACCGAACCCTAGTCGTCATCTCCTAGGTAGCATGCACCGGCGCTAGCACACCGCGTGTGGATAGATTTCTCTCCCCGTTTGTGTGTTAGCCGCAATTATGCCAATCATGAGGATGAGACGTGATTGGCTACTACTGTATGACTACGCGCAGATCATTGAACAGGCTTCATCGACTCTTTCTTCGCTACAGTGCACATAGAACGATAATGATCTATGATCAATTACTTGCAGGTTGTTCTAGGTTTTCGTGGTAAAATTTGATTATGTGCTAGCATAGCAATACCCGCGTTTCCCTAGAGTGGTATCAGAGCCATCCTATATCGTTTTTGATCTGGATATTGCATATAATTTATATGCAGTAATAGTAGATTGGATCTACTACTAGCCAGATGTTTTGCAGATTGGATCTACTAATGATTGATGATATCAATCGGCTTCATTAGTACTAGATTGGATCTATTACTAATTTTATATTTAGTATATTAGATCTACTGTTAATTGATCGATGGATTGATAAGATCAATCTTGGAGTAATTTGATTAATGAGATTAATCACGACGAGCGCAAATTGATGAGATCAACATAGTGACCACATCATTCCACAACGCCACTGATGCACTATGCAGGCATATTGTCGTGATCGTCATTGTGATCTACGTGCAGGCTTGTGCCCATCGCCACTAGACCTGATCATATGCCTAGCCGGGCCAAGTTTCTGGCTGGGCTAGGTTTCTGACGGGCTTCGAAAAGCCCGGTCACCTGGACGCAAGTCAGAGCTTAGCCCGGCCTGATTTTTTCTCACCAAGACAAAGCTCAAGCCTGTCCCGATCACAAGCTTGAGGCCCGAAAGCTCGACCCGAAGCCTGAAAACCCGGCCTGAAACCTGATGACTTCATGGATTTTTCTCAACAAGACAAAGCCCAAGCCCAGCCTGGTCAAAAGACCGAAGCCCAAAAGCCCAGCCCGAACCTTACTTTGGGCTGGCAACTAGGGCCCGAGCCAGGCCCGATGCGCAAGCCTGGCCCGTCCTGGCCCAAAAAATTAGACCAGACCGTCGGACCGTGCTGCCCATGATCAGGTCTAATTGCCACCATAGTACGCGCGTTTCTCATCACGTCATCCACGTCATGGATCCTCTATGTCACTGTGTCCTAGTGTTGACGGCTATGCCGGCAAGCCTACGTTGCGACGCTATGAGATCCTATACCACCAAGCCGTGTTCTACACCTAGCGGCTACATGTGTGTCACTGCATTGCGCCTGTGGAGGACAGTAGCCCAGTGACTGCGCCTTGCATGTAAGCAGGCCTATGCTGTGGCTGCCTCATGGCTGTGTGTTGGCGTGTGTTGAGCACTAGGCAGAAGCAGCTGCTACTGCATGCAGCTGCTACTGCATGCATCCATATGACGCGTGCGTATACAGCGTGTCCGTCGCACATGCAAGTGTTGCATGCGGCCGGCAAAAATCCCGCGCATGGTTTTCATGGGTCCCACACATGTGTGAATTACACCATGCGCACAAGGCGGCCTTGTATGTTAGCTGCGTATGCGTTATAGAACAAACACATATGGATATTGTGGGTCCTGCGGTTTGCATGCATGCATGTACATTTTGAGAGGTTGGATAAATGTTTGGTGTCTTGTCTCACAGTTGGCTAATTAGATTTGCATGCTGATTGGTTAATTAAATTGGGCTAATGAAATTAGACCAGTTTTGGGTTAATGTGATTAATCCAAGAATTTTTCATGGGGCAACAACGTGAAGAAGATTCATGTGATGAAAAGGTTTCCACGGGTGCTACCCGCACCTGCGAGGGGCACTGCCCCTTCGAACCTTGCTTGCAAATCGGCTAGCGGGACCGTCTTGCAAGTTATTCATAGGCCTTTTATAAATATATATGTTCGTATTGTCCATTAGAATTGAATTCTTTGCATAACTTGTTTTTGCATGGTGTATATGAATAGTATGACCCTTATGTATATATATGATGCATATGTCAGTTTTATTACACATAACTTGTGATGCGTGATTTTCTCACATATATCTAATTGCTATTTGTTAAGAATAATTGCTTAAAATATCTATATGATGATATCAAGAAGGTGGTTCGGTTGACAGGAAGCGTGGTAATAGAGATTGTCATGCCATGGGTCATACTATTCATAGTTTAATATGATTATCTATGAATACTTGTTCATATTATTTTTTTAATCATGCTATTATCATATAAGTTTTAGCATGATTTTCCCTCAGAAATTGTTGCCTTTCTAAGAATTGCACCGATCTTAATCTAGATTGTCAATTGGTGGTCTATCAAAGCAGGGTGCCATTGATTATCCTTATTATATGGGATATGTGTCGGACACATGCATGTGAAAATTATTGGGTAAATTCAAATAGGCTATCAAAAGGTTTTAGGCCTTATATATGGCGTGTTATTTCCAAAAAAATTAAGAGTTATGTCCTTTTAATTGTTGCGTCTATAAGGGTGTCAATCGTTTTTGATATGTATGCCAAAGTAGGGTGCCATTAGTGTTGTTGATCAAATAGGGTGGATGTCAGACATCTGCATGCATAGTATTGGTTTTACTTGATGAAGCTATCAAAAAGGTTTTGTGCTTCGGGGCATGGTGTTGGAGTTGAGCATTGGATGCCACCCAATAAACAAGAATCACATAGAGATATAATTAGCAAAGAGTTGCTTATCTATTTCAATAAGTTTTAACTGTAATGCCAAAACTCACTAGAACTTAGATAAATGTGGATCTTGTCCCGCTACAAGTCAATAGAGGGAAATTGATTTTAGTGGAGTATATTTTATTAAATTGGTTAATGAAGGGTACATAAGATAAACATAGTGTTTAATATTTATTGATGTCTATAATCTCCTGCTTTACTATTTAAGATATATCTCTGATCAGACAATCTTGATAGTGCATATTGATTGTTATCAAAATCTGAGAATTGTTCTTAGAGTAGAAAAAGGAATATATGTTTTAAAGAGTAGTACCTAGATGAACCAGCTTGGAATGCAATCTGAACAGAAAACCCGTGTTTATTGGAAACACTGTAATGATTTTCTTTGTGTTTATTGTCTCATTCTTTGTGTGCAAGCTAGCACAAGAAAATTCGGTCAGCCCTCTTATGGTCTGTGTCATTGATTACATAGAAAATTTGATTTTTCGTTTGGCTAATGGTTGGCTATTGATGTAATTATTTGGTTGCTCTCTCTAAGCATTAAGCCAACATTTTGATGAATGGCTTGGAGAAATCACTAACCGAGTTGCATATGATGCATATCAGTAGCAAAAAACATTAATAAAAGTTTTAATCATGTGATGATGGTTCAAAAGGCTGGTCAACTTAAGAAGGAGACCGAGTTTTAGGTAAAAGAGAAAGATCAAAATGAGATCTTGAGCATCAGTCCTAGGCTTATGAAGTCAAATATTGGTACTACCCTAACACCGCACGGTTGGATTTTGAAAGAGGCGGCGTTTATTTTCGCATTGGCAATGGGGTAAAAGTTGTCTCATTGGACGTTGGCACAATTTTAAAAGCCCCACCCTTAGGATTAATGTTAGAATAACATAATTATTATTATATTCCTGGCCTACGCAAAATCAATGTTCCTGCATTATGTTTGGGTGCAGAAGGTTATGAACCGTGAATAAAGAACAACTGTTAGTCAATTTATTTAATTGATTTGCTTTGTGGGCATGCTCTATTAGTGAATGGATATGTGTTCCGAATCCAAAGGATATACTTGTTTTTATGTCCTTGTCTTCTATTATTCCTCTGAGGGTACACTTTAGAAATAATTCTGCTGATTTAAATAGGGTTCCATCAAGTCACAAAGATGATACCATATGTGATATGGATCGGAAGATGTTCCACACTATGTTTTATCTAAATTTGGAATGTGAGACATATGTAGAGTATTTGACGTCTGAAAAGCTCACACTCAAATAAGATAAATGTTTCTTTGTGAGGTACAAATTGTTTGTATATTTTAAAAAGGGGTGAAAATTACAAAATGTTTGTTGCTCCGAATGGTTTATTTTTGAGAAAATGTTTTCTCAAAATAGTTAGTAGGAGCACGATGTGACTTGAAGTAATTTGGGAATCATGAGAAAAAGTTTCTGCTCCTACTAAACTTTCACAATGTACAAAATAGCTTATGTTTTATGGAAAAAAACCAGCCCTATATAGTTCTAAAGGACACATCGGTCGCCTATATGGTATAGGTGTGACCCTTGTTGTCAAGCAATGATGAGCATGAGATTTATGAAGAAGCGATGATAGGCCCAGACTCTAGGAGATGGCTTAAAACAATGAAATCCAAAACAGAACCGTGAGTAACAATTAAGTTTTGAACTTAATTGGCCCGCTTGATGGTTTTTAAAAAGATGGACTTGGATGAAATTATTCATATCCATATAACATGATTGGTGGCTAGAGTTTTCAAATAAGTTCAAAATATTGAATTTTATGAAATTCTCTTGTTCGTCACTATGCTTAAGTCTATCTGGTTCTATCTAGCTTCTGTTGCATATTTTGATATGCAATATGGATGTCAAAAAAATATTATTAAAATATAGACCTAAGTGGGATGTGTATTTGACACAACCTCGAGCTTTTGTTGATTCGTAATTAGAGAGCTGTGCAAGTTTCAGATATCCAATTGTGGATTGAAGCAAGCATCTTAGAGTTAGAATAGTTATTTTGATGGAAAGTGAAAAAAGTTTGGCTAGTTCATCAAGAGCTAGTGTGAGTGCATTTACTTTTCTGATCTTATATATGTTTGATATATTATTGATCGAAAATAATATTCCTATGGTTAAATTTGCCAAGTCTTAATTAAGAAATAGTTTTATCTATGAGATATGTCTAAAAGTCTAATTGGATTAAGTCAGAATATGTATATTGACAAGATATTGAATGATTCAATATGCAGGATTGAGTTCTTGCGCATGTTATATTGGAGAGCAAGATTCAGTGTCTTTAGATACTTGATGAGCTTTATAAGTACCAAAGAAGGGTTTTCATGTCTTATGCATTAAGGTGAATGTCATCGAATATGCAGATATCGATCAAATTCGGGTGAATATTACCGAAAAGTTTTAAAAAATATTCTAAAATACCTGAGAAGTATTATGAATGTGTTCTTTATTTTTGGTAATGAGGAAGGGTGACATGTAATGGTTACATCGCACGCTAGTTTCCAAACCGGTACTTAATTGAGGTGAACTGAGCTGGAAATGTTCCAGAATAGACAAATATTTATCACAACCTCTCTATGAGGTGCGCATGAGCAATGGATTTTAGATATCTAATTAGTATACTCTAGTCCAAGTGGGGATTATTGGTGATAAACCTATCAGGCGGTAATGGAGATTACTGTATCACTTCTATATTTGTGATTTTTGGATAATATGTTGTCCTGGTTCCTTGAATAAACATCAATTATATTCATTAACGATTATGACTTGTTCGTAGAACTCTTTACTATCATGATGTTATTCTAAAATTGTCCTTGATTTTACATCGTAATTTGGAAAATTATGATTTCAAAGATCAGCACATGTATTGATCGATGATCACATTCTCAGATCATGGATATTAAATTAATAATGTGGACATATGTTAGAGAACATGGGGTTGGACCGGCCCACAATGAGACACTGAGAGAATTATTATATTCTTAAGTGTCATAAGTTGGTCTCATATAATGACCTGGGATCCTTAGACCTAAGATCGGCATTGATTTCTACAATGCGTAGTGGTTTATTTTGGGACTGCAAAATGCTACACCGTAACTGGGTAGTTATAAAGGCAGTTTTCGCGTATGTCATGAGACATGTCATAGGGTATGAGCGATCAAGATAGAATTTGCCCTTTCTTTATAATAGGAGAGATGTGTCTGGCACCTCGATATGGTTGGATTTGGAAAAATGCATGTCCATGCAAATGTGATTAAAGATTTAATCATAATAATTAATGTGTTAATCACTGATTGAAATCCACCACAAGATTGAGTGAATGGTTGAGCTATCATAAGGATGAGACTTTTATCGCCTCGAGCTTGACTAGTATCGTTGGCAATGGATCGATACTTTAACACTATTGGTTCGTAAGATTAAATCTTTATGTGTACTTAAAGGTTGTTACGTTTTGCTAGGCACCACTGCCGACTCGTGGCTAGAAAAGAGTTTCTGGGTCATGGCTGAGCATATAAGAACCTACAGAGTCACACACTTAAGGAGATTAGAATTAATCGCTGCATAATTGTCTATTGTGCAAGTGGGAGATTGTTGGGTTTATGCCCAATAGCAATCATGGGCCACATAGGATGTGGGCTCAGTGTTAATAGGCTATCTATGACATGAGTTTTATGGGCCGCGCAGTACGTGGGTCATGAACCATTTTGGGCCTTTAACGTAGGAGCCGGCCCACTATGGAGCTATATAAAGGGATATGATGAAGGCTAGAAAGGCAGATCAGTTTTTAGGTTTTCCTCTTCCACCGAACCTTAGTCGTCATCTCCTAGGTTGCACACGCCAGCGCTAGCACGCCGCGTGCGGATGAATTCCGCTCCCCATTTTTGTGTTAGTTGCGATTGTGGCGCTCATCCAGGTAATCACGAGGAGGAGACATGATTGGCAATTATCGTACGACTACACATAGATCGTTGAACAGGCTTCATCGACTCTTCTTTCGCTGCACGGTGTGTAGAACGGTAATGATCTATGATCAATTACTTGCAGGTTGTCCTAGGTTTTTGCGATAGAATTTGATTATGTGCTAGCATAGCAATACCCGCGTTTCCCTACACTTGAACTCCGGGTCAAGCCACTTTAGTTGTCGTGACCCCCTCATCTGTAATGCCTGCAGCTGGAATAGAAACTACAACATGAGTAACATATCCAGTGTGATGCAGGACGGTAGAAATCTAAATGAATGACTAACTTGTTCTCCCGAAGCCAATTTTCGGGCTCGGTGCTTGTCATCATACAGCGTCTGAAAGTACTCAGGGATGTCCATTTTAAACCTGCAGGACATACATGATATACAAGCAGGCAACATAACAAGCTCGAAGGGTGGAACATAAATAACAGCATGAAACATTTCAAAATAAAACCAATGCACCATTTGATTATTTACATGAGCATGACAAAATAAAATTGATACAACCTCGCAATACTTACGCCAAACAGCAACATCGCTCCCTATTCAGGCATGCCCTATGATCATGTCCTTCCTGCTTGCATATATGGCACCGCCGTAAACCATCCCTACCCTCAACGGCATCCATGTCACCTCGCATCCATAGGGACCGTGATCGACATGCCTTCACACGCTTCGCAATGGGGTATGGTCCCGTGTGGCCCCTCCTCATTCTTGTAGTTGGACCTAACATTGAACGGTCACATCTTCGAAACCCATGATTGCCTCATCACATGCATGGTGTAATATGGGGACACGTACTGCGTGCCGTCGTTCCCCCTAGGTCACGACATGCAGCAAGAACGTGGGAGGAAGGGATGTGCTCTAGGCGAGCCTTGTTGCAAGTGCATGACATCTCGTATAGGTCGAGGTGGCACCATTGAGAGGTATCACCCACACTAAAACCCGACACGTACTTCCTCCTGCATGCAACTTCAAAGATGTTTTGTGCCGCATCGTACATGTGCTTGTGGTGGAAGTGAGCTTTCTGCCAAGGTCGTTGCATGATAGCTTCGATACATGCAGCGAACATGGAACTGCATAGGTCCGCAGCTTTGCCATGGTCACGAAAATACTCCATGGTCCTGAAAAAGGTTAGCTCGATGATAGAGAAAATTGGAAAGCATCGGACGCCTCTGATCACATTGTTGTATGACTCAGCTATGTTCGTTGTTGTGATGGTGTATCTACATGAGAAGTTTCCGTCAGGTACATTCCGAACGTATGAACATGAACATTCTAACAAAAATAACATAATCTTACCGAGCGCCATCAGTGTCGTGGGCAAAGGCCCATCTCTCAGTGGGTTTTCCCTCAACCCACTAGGCAAACATAGTTTTGCACCAGACGCTAACTTGCTGCCTCCCAACGATTTGGGTGGTCTCCACGCTCTCCACATCGGGCCACCATCTTCTGTGTCATGTCGTTCAACTGGCAAAATATGGCATCAAATTTACGCACATGGTTCTGCAGGCACATAATTTTGAACCTCATGACGAGGGTCTTGTTCTTGTACATGTTGTACAGGTTGGCCCCAAGGTGACGCATGCACCATCGCTGCCGCACGTCCGGCCAAGTGCACGACATAACGCCCCTCTTTGCCATGACCTCCAGGGCATGCAACAGGTGTAGGTTGCGGTCAGACACGACACACACACCAGTCCGTCCTTCACGACATGGTTCTTTAATAGGGTCAGAAACCATAGCCAGCTGTCGTTGTTCTCGCCGTCCACAACCATGAAGGCGAGTGGCATGATCTGGTTGTTCTCATCAGCCACCCGCACGGTCAGGAGAATACCCTGGTACCTGCTGGACAGGAAGGTCCCATCCATGCAGACCTCAGGATGACGATGCCTGAAGGCCTCGATGCACTGGCTGAATGACCAGGACACCATCAGCTGGTACCAGTGGTTCAGGATGACGATCCCGTCCTCCAAGTATACTGGTTCCTATGCAATAGCAAATTGTGTTCTTGGATTTGTCTCTGCTATGTTCCGCAGTAGGAACGAAGCCTAGTTGTAAGACTCCACAAAGTCGCCAAATAACATCTTCATGGCCTTCTATTTTGCTCGGCATGTTAAATGGTACGTGATGCCATACTGGTGCGATTCTACACCTCAACCATTATGGAGGAAGGTTTGAGGCTGATGTCAGCCTCAACAACGCTTAGAGGCATCTGTGCAATGAATTTAGCGTCCATAACGTTGTTCACATTGCAGACCACCATCTCACTGTAGCTGTGCTAACAATACCGGCTAATAATGAAGTGGTCCTCATGTTTAGGCCGGTGTACCGTGCATGAAAGCCACACTCCAGACTTTTCATGCACTTCACGTCGAACACACCTGGGTCTGACTGTGCGACATGACGCTCACGCTGTGTGGTGACGACGAAGTTGTTGATGAAGTGGATTGCCACGTCCTTTGTACAGAATACTTGCCCTACGGCTACGTCGTTGTGCTGGCAACCCCAACTCAAAACATTCAAGTAGTCTACAATTACACAATTCTCGGGGTCTATTGCACGAAAATACGCGATGGCAGGTATCGGGTCCTGATCATCGTCAAGACCGATTTCATTAGCACCGTGGCCATCATCTCCCATGGCCTCCACATCGATCTCGCCTGCTTCCGCTGAGGGACCTGCCTTGGCGTCCACAATTTCTTCAGAAACCCCTCCGTGCATACTTGCGATATTCTCTTCTAAGGGCTGTTGCATTTCTTCCTCAGCACCCTCCATCTCATCTTGTTGTCTAGCCCCTCCAGCGGTGTTGCTCAAGCCCTCACCCGCGGTCAAGTCCCATGCAACCACCTATACGTACACACCTAGTTCAAAGCCTTCTTCAAACGACTTCTACACGTAGAACTGCCAGGCACTCCTGCTACGCAGCTTCCACAAATTACAGAGGCACACAGAACTGTTTGGAACTAGGCACGACCTAACCCCTTCTAGGAGCACCTTGTATGTTTGCCGGATTATCCGAAGAGTTCGAGTTGCTACCCTCGCTATCTCTCCCAAATCTATTGGAAGATTAAGCGTCGTCCGCACGTGCATGCAGGTGCGCATGCTTACGAAAGAGCCCTACATGGGTGAGGGGGCACATTCGTAATAGGTATGAAAGGGAGTCCCCATGCACGTCTGTGGCATGTACGACCGTATTCATGTTAGTAACCAATACTTATACTAAAATTGCTACGAATTTGAAATTATGACTAATTTCAATAACGTATATGTACCACTAATTTATTATTCATTCATGCAAAATATGAGTAATTAACCCAAATTAATGAAGCATTTACTCATTCATTGCAATTACTACGAATTACCCCTACTTAATTTACCATTAATCTTACTTACGAAAACGTACCAGTAATTTATTACTCATTCATTGTAATTACAACTAATCTACACTAAATATTTAATTCGCCATTCAGCATAGCTGTGCTTAATTATGCCTAAATAATTATTCAACCTTCCTAATCATGACTAATTACTTGATTGTTCATCCTACTTACGACTAATTCCCTGAATTACTAAACCATTCCTGATAAGTACAAATAATAATCCTAATTAATACATCCTTTCTCGCGGACACGACTAATTACCCATAAACTTGCAACTAGTTACCCAAATTATGTAATGTTCCATCCTAATTGCAAGTATTTACCACTAAATAAATGATCATGCATGGTAATTACAACAACTTCCACCTATGTAGTTACCCATTAATCGTAATTACAACTAATGAAACCTACATATTTAAGAATTTAGCATAATTGCATTTAAATACCCCTAATTAATTACTCAATTAAACATTTTAGTTAAATACTCCTAATGACATAAGCATTCATCGTAATTACAACTAATTCCTCCTAATTTATTACTCATTCATCGTCAACACGACTAATTACTCAAATTACTTCAGAATTTTTCTAATTACGACCAATTAATCTCTTCTCACTAATCATGCAAACCTAATTACTCCTGAATCCTACTAACGACTAATTACCCCTAATTAATTAAGCCTTGATTCTAAATACCACTATTTACACCTAATTAATTAAATACATAATTACATACCTCTTAGTCACGAAGAGAAAGTCCCGCAGAGAGCGATGCATGAAATGGCAGGATTACCTCGTGCTCACCTCCTTCTATAGGTGAAATTGTCATTACTGTGTGGCTTACTGTTACATCTTAGTGTTTAATCAGCTTGCAATAATGAACTTTTGGTGCGCGACCGCTGCACTGCATGATGGGAGCAACATCGTCTGACCATTTTCGTCGGTGCATAATTGAAATTTCATGCACGTCGCTTTCATGTATTAAATTAGAGGTTAAACGTGCAATTACAAGCTGCCGCCACCTCATGGCATGGTGGCAGCATACTCAAAGTGACGCGTGGCCCACCTGCTTCCTCTTCCGCTACTACGTGTCGTTCTCTAGCTCCGCCTAATGTACAGCGTGGTGGTAGCCATGGCTTCCACTATGTGGTGTGGAGGCCGCCGGTGGTAATTGCTCAATTTTATTGTAGTGTTATATAATTTATTGAAAAATATTTCTCTATTGATTAATTGATTAATTTTTTCCATCCTAAGGACGGGAAATGGGGCGACCAAAGAAGAAGAGGAAGGAAAAACATTCCGAAGCCAGCGAACGGGATAGGAAACAACCATCTGATCTATACTCATCCAATCCATAGCCCGCTTCTCTGTTTATTATGTCCCCCAAATCCTACTCGCGTGGAACTGCTCCGCCGCGATTTGGTCGCCATCCATGCTGCTATTTCTCTGTCGAGTGGCCGCCTCACCCCCCTTCCCCACGCGCACGACGAGCTCAAGCATCCTTACTGCGATGCATAACTACTCGACAACCCTGCCATGCCGACGCCGTCCTCTACCGCGAAACTCTCTTCAGCAGCACGGACCCAACATGGTGTGAGCCTCCTCCAGTGATTTGTCTCCAACCCGGCGCTCCGGCAACAAAGGCCCCTATGAGTTTCGAGGTCCATCATCATGCTCAAGCTCAAGGCACTAACCTGCTCGTCCCAAAGCTCCCCATGCTGAATCCATCATCCATGAGCTCCCTCACGCCAGATCTACTTGCCTTAAGCTCCAATACGATGGACCCACCATCCCCAAGCTTGTTTTCTTCCTCTTTTTGCCTTTTGAGTTCTCTGGCCCTCTATTGCTCTCGTTGTTCTAGTTGTTAGGGCATCTTTAGCAGAAACTTTAAAATCAGGCCTCTATACACCCCTCTAAATCATTATTCGCTCTCTATATTTCTATTTTTTCCAGCAGAGTCTCTATCCAGAAAAACTATAGAGGTTGATATAAAGAGCCTCTAAATTTAGAGGCTGGGAGAGAGAAACTCTAAATTTAGAGACTGAGATAGAGGCTCTGCTGGAGGACGAGAGACTCTAAATATAGAGAAGATTCTGTTTTAGAGGCTCTGCTGGAGATGCTCTTATTGCTACTAGGCACCAGTGCTTATTGTCGGTCTGTCGGTGCTTCGTTGTTCTTGTTTCTACGGCCAATTCAAGAATTAGTTGGATCCAAGCGAGCAAGCAATGGACTACTAGTTGGATGATCCATGCACCTGCGCCCTTTATCCATGGTAACACACCATGACACACTTACAAACACCATGACGCACCATGAGTAAGTATACTTATCACACTATGGTATATGAACACCATGAATATTGCATTTATCACACCATGATATACTTTGGTACACTCTGAAACACCCGCTCTGGTGAAAATACCATGAACAATCTGGTACACTTTGAAACACCATGACATAATGAGTGATACACATGGCATACCATAGTACAATCCGAAATTCCATCACACATTCTGCTACACCATGCTTTCATTCTAGTGGAACACTATAAAACACTGGTACACTATGAAACTCCATGACACACAATAAGCGGGTACACTTGGCTCTTCATGATACACTCTGAAACTCTATGACACATCTTGCCAAACACCATGTTAAAATTTGAAACTTCAGGACACATCATGATGTACTCCGGTACTCTATGACACATCCCGATACACCTTGTCCTATTTTTTGGATAGGGGACGATATACCGTCTCCAAGTAGCTCTCAAGGAAAAAAAAAAAAAGCCAAACCCTCTCATCTCTGTCGAACGCTCCACATCTGTCTCATCTAGGGTCGTTACCTAAATACTCCCTCTGTCCCAAAATATAAGGCGCGGTTTGATTTGGCTCGGTCTTCAAAACTATACTTTGATGTTTAATTTCTCTTATAGTATGTCATATATAGAAATAAAATTATGATCATTGGAAAATGCTTTCAAATACGAAACTAATGATACCATTTTTATATCACAAAATGTATATATTGTTAGACAAATCGTTGGTCAAAGATAATGAAGTTTGAATATTAAAATGCATGCGCGCCTTATATTTTGGGGCGGAGGGAGTAATAAACAAGTAACATGGTGTCACAATCGGAACCTATATGCTATGATGGAAAGTATGTGCTTCATTTCGCAAGAGAAAATTACAGCGTTACCTCCTAAACTTGTAGTGAAGTCTCACTTAGCTCCCAAACTTGGAATTTAATTTTTGGCCCCTCGAACTTGCACCTATTTGCATTCTAGCCCCAAAACCGTTAGAGATACCATTTAATGCTGAGTTGGCCCTTAGTTTTCCGTTAATTGCATTGGTGGTTGCCACACGTATTATTTTTTAATGAGATGGCATCCACGTCACCTCTCTCCCCTCCCTCCTTGAAAAGAATATCGACTTCAAAAAATTTTGAAAAGTCCAATTTTATTTTTTTTCAAAAATTCACATTTTAAAATTTGAACATTTAATTTTGAATTTCTAAACATGTGAAGTTTTGAATTTCAAAACTGAAGTTTCAAATTTTGAGATTTGGATTTTTAAAAAATTGGATTTTTTGAAAAGTTGCATTTTTCTGATTTTTAATTTGAATTTTGAGAGAGAAAGGAGGGAGGAGATGTGGATGCCACATCACTAAAAACCCCCACGCGTGGCAATTACCTAAGGAATTAATGGAAAACTTATGCCCACTACAGCATTTAACGCTATCTTAACAGTTTTTGAGCTAGGATGCAAACGGACGCAAATTCGAGATGCTGAAAAAGTAAATTTCAAATTTAGAGCGCTAAATGAGATTTTCTATGAGTTCAGGGGCTACAGTGTAATTTTCTCCTTTCGTAAAATACTAATACTATAACAACTGTAGAAAGCGTCCTTTCAGCTTTTAAGTGTAGAAACTCTTCCATGGTAGACCAACTTTATTCGATCAAACACTTATGGTTAAGATGCATTTTCGGGTCATTGGATCAAACAAAATAAATAGGCAAAAATAGGTGGGGTAATCTAAAACATAACTAAGATGTTAGTAATATTTTTATGCAGCGCAATGTCTGTTAGCGCAATGAAGAAAATAACTACATGGATTACTGCACATGGTCTGCGATGACCGGTGAGCTCTTGTTCAGGCCCTGCTCTTTATAACTTAAAATCAAATTAGAAACTATAGCTTGAAATTTATCTTTTTTTACGACCCATATATGATGTAGCATTTCGTATCATTTTTTAAGCTACCTTTTTCATTGAACCGCTAAAAAGCCAGGTCCTAGGCGCTATAAAGTCCAGTCCTTAACTTGGTGACGGACGAATTCAGGAACTAGCTCTGGTCTTCATTCTCTCTGTCAGGATAAAAAAGGTTAATTGCATACATGTTATTATTAAGTTTCGATTTCGCAGAAAAATCATTACAAAACACAAAATTATTATCATGTCATTATTAAGTATGATTTATTTTAAACATGCCATTACGATGCCTTCCCAACCTGTTTCGACCAAACTGCCCTCACCTTCATTCCCTTATTCCTCCTTCCCTTCTCTCTTCTTCTCTCTCCTCTTATTTCACCGGCGACTCCTTGCGCTCCTCGTGACGCCCCCCCTGCACTGGCCGCTTAGCCGCCATGGTCTGGCCATGCCGCTGTCCTGCCATGCTCGTCGAAAAAGGCAATGGCGGAAGGAGGCGGAGGAAGGTGAAGGTTGCGGGAGGGTGGAGGGAGATGGCCAAAGGAGAGCAAGGAGGAAGGAGAGGAGGAAGAAGAAGGTGAGGGCATTGTAGTCCAAAAATTATCAATACTCAAAATGACATGTTTGAATTAAATCGCACTTATCAATGACATGACAATAATTTTGTTTTTTTATAATGGTATTTCTATGAAATCGAAACTTAATAATGGCATGTATGCAATTAACTTAAAAAATGTTAATTACATTTGTACCACTGCAAAATTTCGTCTTCACAGAAATACCACTACAAAGTCAAATATCGCAGGAATACCATTATAAAGTGAAATTCCTCGCATATATGCCACCGTGGATGTTTTTACCCCTATTTCCTCTTCAAAATTACCACTTTCCACCCTTCTCTCATCTTCCTCTTTTCTTCTCCCTCCCTCTCTTTCTTGAATAGCCAGCCATCCGCAGACATGGCAGCCAGAGTGCACCACACACCAGTGACCCCTCCTGACCCCTCCTGACGCCATGGTGTTGAGCCGCCATGACGTTGAGAGTGAGGAGGGTGCCCGGCCATACGAGCTTAGTGTAAGAGAACAAGAGGGCGGTGCTTGGAGGGAGAACGGAAGGACGCCGCTGAAAGGGAGTAGGGCGTCCGATCCGTTGCCTCACCGCCTCTGCTCCACTCGGCTCCGGCGAGCACCATCTCCACCACCGCTAGGGAGCTTCACCACCACAGACCTCCCTTCCTTCCTCTTTCTCCCCACGCCTTAGATCTAGGCCTACAAAGGAGCTTGGAGAGGGAACTCAAGGGGAGGGGAGGTAGCTAGAGCTCAGCCTGAACTTAAACATGCGGCAACATGAGGTGCTTGAGCTTGGGAGGAGGGGACTGAGGGAAGATAGTTGGAGCTCAGCCTGAGATTGGACATGGCGGCAACAGGAGGTGTCAGAGCTCAAAGAAGGGCAGGGGGTCGCTGGAGCTCGAGGTGGGAGCTTGGGGTAGGGGAAAGGGAGGGGGTCGCTGGAGCTCGAGGAAGGAGCTCGCCAGCCATTGTCGGTGTCGAGTTGGAAGAGGAAGAATTAATAGAAAGGATGAGGAAGAAGGAGTGAGGGCATTTTGGTCCTAAATAATGTGTAAGAGTAATGTCACTTTATAATAGCACTCTTGCAATATCTAACCTTGTAGAGACATTTCTATGAAGACGGAACTTTGCACTAGCATGAATGTAATCAACCCAAAAAGGGTTTCATGATAGTGAGTTATATCTCCATTATTAAAAAGTCTCTAGTAGTGGTACGTCATTTCACTTAAATTACCGCCAATGTCATTTGTCGTAACAATCTGTCTTATTCACTAAAATTACCTACCACATCACCTGTTACAATAAATCTATCTTATCTAAAAAACTACTCACCATGTTATCGGTTGTAGGAACCTATATTGAGGAGACACTTGCTCCGCGTCGCACCCCACACGTAAATCCGAAGGCACATGGCCCACTCACGTATGGGCTCTCTGCATGCATTTAATTTTTGTCTAAACATTTTCATGTATATTCGGTTTGCGAATTGTTATTTGTTTGTTTGTAACGTAATAGTCTTATAGACGTAGCTAAGCCTGTAATAGGCTACACTTTTTTACACTTTTGCCCTGCCTGTACCACCGGCGCTAGAGCTAAATTCCACGCAGGCCAATCCAATGGTTCTTAGGGAATCATGCGTCGAATCAAACGCATCGTCAACCGTCAATTATATAGTTATTTTTAAAATATGGTTCAAAAGAGTCAGCGCGTGCGCTTCCTATAAAATACGGAGAACTATAAATTCCACATGTCAGCCGGAGAAAAAAGTCCACACAAACGATTGTAGTAAATCTCTCCTAGCCCAATCGAAGTTCTTCGAAATGTCAACGATTTTTGGGTGGATCGAAATCTATGTCGTCCATTTGATGAACACAACCGCTCCACGGAGTAGCCCCGCTCCGAATCGGGTGGAACGGCCAAATCACTAAAATATCCTAACTTTCGCAAACCCTAGATCACGAACACTGCAGATTTACGCCAGAAATGGGGAAAAGGGACATCTTGCTGTTACCTTTTTCTCCGTAGCCTCGCCGGGGTTGCAGCTAAAGAAGAGTGCGCCCGATGGCATCAAAGAAGACGAGTTCTGTGTCGCCATCACCACCACCGCTAGATCCCTCGATGCAATCCTCTTCTCTAACGGCTTCAAGACCGCCGCCGCCTACCATGACCGCCTCTCTCCGCTGACGCCTACGCCTTTGCACCTTACAAACCTCTGGGCCTTGGCGCGTCCGACAAGCCGTTATTGTCGGAGCAGACTTGGATGGTGTTGACGCTAAAGGTTGGTTTCAATGCCAAAGCACACGGGCTTAGAGAGTTGGACCCCGACAACACCAGAAACAGGGTTCAATGTGTGCCAGCCGATTTTATCTATAATAGGCAAGAGAAGACGTAATCAGTTTTCAAGTAACCGATTAGACCTATAATGTAATGAACCTGCAACACTTAGAAGCAGATCCAAACAAGACAAAAGGTAATGGGACTATCGGCTTAGATCGGATCTAAATCAATAGATTCGAAAAGGGTAGACCATCTACTGCTAAGCCGATGAAATCAACGAAGTAACAGAAAGAGGGTACGCAAACTATCAACTAGCCGATTAGATATTTTAGATGACAGAATGAGGGATAAACAAACTATCGACGAACAGCAAGCTATAAGCCGATAGAATGAAGGATAAACAATCTACTACCAACAAATGTATTGATTAGTAGAAAGAAGGGGGAAATCTAACCCTTAATGGAAACGGTGATGCGCAGCAATATCAACTAAGATAGTATTTCGATAAATCAAGCGAGAATATTGGACTTAACCGAGGTAGTACCCACCTGGGGTTGTACCTTGAAACCAATCAAAAGATGATGCACAACAAGTTGATCGAAGACAAAATACGATGAAAATATTATAATGAGAGGAAAAGTAAAAACAGGTAAAAAGTAAATATATTGTATTGATGTGATAATGATTTACATGCCCCAGGGGCTAAATATTTATATAGACTTCTACATCCTGACGTAAACTAGGACTCTTATCTCGTAACTGATACATACTCGGTTTTATCTTCTAACTTTATCTAACTATTCCTAATATATTTGGATTAGCCGACCCGGACACTTCCTAGTCCCATTATTCCGGTTGGGACTCTTCTTGTTCTTTCCATCATAGCCGATTCGGATTCCCTTTCTTCATCCGCCTCTGGTCTGTATTTCTTTTAAGCCTAAGCCGATTTATAGAAGTTTCTAGAATATCGACTGATTCAGGTGTCAACAGATGGAGATAGTGTGCCCTCACGAGTTCACCAAATATGGTAGTGCGATGGAACACCGATATCCCTTAATAGACCGTTCTTTTGGACGGTTGCGTTTGCGTTTGCTTATAAGCTGAAAATTGATAACTCCTCGATAAGGACATCCGAGGGATCAAAAAATTAAGAAAAAATGGTTTTGAGAGATTTGAGAAGAAATAGTAAGATCTACAAAAATTGGCTATCAAACGTTAAAGCGTTTGGCTTGGATGAAAATAACAAATTTTCAACGATTGCCAAGTTAAAGTACTGTAGTCCGGGTCGGCTAATTCCCATATGGCATGTCTGCTGGAGGAGCCATGGCATGGTATCGCCCTCTCTCTCTCTCCCGGTTGCCCATGCTAACGTACTTTAACTTGGCTGTCAGAGATTCTATAAAGCATGGCGTGCACCACGGGGTCGAAGACGAAGACTCGAGAGTCTTCGTCAACCATCTCCTGCTTGCCCTGCCAAGAAATACTCCTGCAAGTGGCCACTTGCGACCAAACCAAGAATTCACCTTGGACCCGAATCCAGCCATGGCAGAGCACGGGCAAGCCTCCCAATCTCCTCTTATGCGCCTCTGCCTCTGCCTCCTACTGCTGTCATCGCCTCGACGGGCAACGAGCATGTACCTCGATGATGACGACGGCTTCGACTTTGGCGACGACGTGGACTTCCACGACGACAGCTTCTCCGGCGAGCCGCCGCGGAGGCTCTATGGCGGCGCCGCCGTCGTGCCGGAGAGCTTCAACGTGCTGAACAGCAACGCCTCCAACATCTCCGGCGGCTCGGCCTTCTGCAGGCTGGTCTCCCTTCAGATCCTGGACCTGTCCAACAACAACCTGAGTGGGAAGCTGCCCGACTGCTGGTGGAACCTGCAGGCTCTGCAGTTCATGGACCTATCCAACAACTCCTTCTCAGGTGAAATCCCCAAAGCCGACGCAGGCTACAACTGTTCCCTTCAGTCGGTTCATCTTGCCGGTAATCGCTTCACCGGAGTCTTTCCGACAGTCATAGACGGATGCAACTCCCTGGTCACCTTAGATATAGGGAACAACAATTTCTCTGGTCGTATTCCTTCTTGGATTGGGAGTAGGGTTCCATCTCTGAGAATTCTTAGGCTTACATCCAATAATTTCTATGGTGAAATTCCGGACTTATCGCAGCTTTCGCAGCTTCAACTGCTGGACATGGCGCACAATAGTCTGACAGGCTCAATTCCCAGGTCTTTCGGTAATCTGACTGCCATGATGCGTCCAAGTAATGTGCCTAATATCGGATCGTTAGATGGGGCTACTTATCAAGATAGAATCGACATAATCTGGAAGGGCCAGGAGTTAATTTTCCAAAAAACAATTCAGTTGTTGACGGGTATCGATTTGTCAGGCAATTCACTGTCTCAGTGCATCCCTGAAGAGTTAACTAAGCTTCAAGGCCTTCGGTTTCTGAACCTGTCGATGAATCATCTTTCATGTGTCATCCCTGGAAACATTGGTAATTTGACATACCTTGAGTCCCTTGATCTGTCAACAAATGAACTCTCAGGAGCCATTCCTCCAAGCATGAGTAATTTGCTATCCCTTAGTACATTGAATCTTTCGAACAATCGTTTATCAGGCAAGATACCCACAGGGAAACAACTTCAAACCTTCAATGACCCATCGATCTACAGCAACAATTCTGGACTATGTGGCCCTCCCTTGGAAATTCCATGCGAACATGCTTCACTTGAATCGGACGAGAGAAATGGTAGAGTCATTGGCGACCAATGGATGTACTACTGTGTGATTGCTGGAGTTGTTTTTGGATTCTGGCTATGGTTTGGGATGCTCTTTTGTATTGGGACCTGGAGGTTTGCGGTTTTCTTCTTCATTGATAGGATGCAATGTAAGGTTATGCAAAAGGTGTCGTATATTGATCAAATCCTTTCAAAAGGAGATACTGATCAATACATGTAGCTGTGGTTGATGTTTGTTATACCAACATAAGAATGAAAAGCGTGCTAAACTCCTTACTTTGCTTTCCAATGATCAATTTTTTGCCTCCCCATTTCGAACGAAAATTAAGTAAAACACTGGAAACATGGAGGCCAGTATATAGGGGCTGTTTGGTTGCCTTTTCAGCCTAGCTAGGTTGTATGAGTTCAGTTAGGCTGGTGGGAGCCAGGCTGAGGTGATGTAAGGGGATGTTGTTTGGTTGGTTGTATGAGATTGAATAGGCTGCGCAAAAATATTGTTTGGTTGGCTGCACTAGGAAAGAAGTGGGATGGACAAATTCAAAAGAGAAAAATTAAAAACAAAGAAAATAAATTCAAAAGTGAAAATAAAAAAATTTTAAAAAATACTGGAACAAAAATAAATTCAAAAAATAAAAATAAAAATTCAAAAAACAAATATTAGAAAATCAATAAATTCGAGAACAAAAATTAAAATTCAAAAACTTCTGGAATTTTTTCAATACTTGTACTTGAATGTACGGTTCCATTTTTTTTTGTTTCATTAAATTTGGATGTCGTTTGAATTTTTAAATTTTTTTAAATAATGAAATGAACTGCAATGAATTGCACTGATCGTTGTTAGTCCACACATGAGCGCGTCTCACGTTCACTATGATGGCCTGGCCCATCGGAAACGACCGAGCCAGGCGTTTCTCCGGAGCCAGGCCAGCACAGTGTTTTTGCATCCGTGCGCCCTGCATGGTTATCCGAAGCGCGCCGCCTAGCGCCTAGGCGGCCTAGGCGAGATGCTAGGCGCCGCCTAGGCGACCAAACTGATTTGCGCGTTATATGCCGTATTTAAGATGTTAGAGGACAAATTATATTTTTTCAAATAAAATATTCTACATAATCAAGCCATAATTATTAATTACCATTTAAAACCATATAATCATTATCTAGACACCTCGTAGGGCTGCCTCTTGAACCGTTTAGTTACTGTCTCAGACTATAAAGGCAGGCTAGCCGCCTAGGTCACTGCCTAAGCCCTAGGCGGGGCAGGACGCCACTACCTAGCGCCTAGACGCCGCCTAGGGGAACAATGGCGGCCTGGCTTTGCCAGGGATGCAGCCAACCAAATGGGCATGAGCTGGGTCGCATGGCTAGGCTGCGTGCGGGCAATCAAACATGCCCATAGTTTGTCGATGGTATGACTGTATGAATCGTAACACTGCAAAAGATGCCACATAGTGATCGACTTTTCAAGCTAATGTTCCCTACATTCTCTTTTTACTTGTCGTTTCTGATATTGACATAGCCTCAAATACATATATCTGATCACAATTTTTTTCTGCTAAATTCCCTGTGCCAAAATAGATGTCCTAGAATGTGTACAATGAAAGTTCTAAAACTTTTGACAACAGACATGCATAAAAATAATTTGATTTATCATATCAATGGCCAACGTTTTAAAAGTTCGACCACACTTTCCAAACATATATAAGAATGAACACATGCTAAGTTTGTCACATTATCCTTTTTAAAAAAAATAGTTTGAGTGCTCCTTCAAAAATCCCTTAAAAAGAGGTTCTTTTGGACGACCTTAAGAAGAGGTTTGGTAGACTCTTTTTGCAATGATATACCTTGTTTCCTCTCACAATTTTTTTTTCCCATTTTTGTTAGTTTGGGAACAAATTTGGGTAATCCCTCCCTTGCCATTTCTTTATCACCCTAACCTTATATGTCATCACATCTCTAGAAAGCTCCAAAATTAGAAAGCTCCCTATATTTCCCAAAATACCCCTTTCACAATTTCTAGATTTACAAGTTTGAAATGTTGTATCTCCTAAGTTTGAACTTCAAATTGAATGATTCATATTTCTATATTAATGAAAAATCATTTTTATTTGTATTTAAAATTTTGTTTGTTTTAAATTTTATATATTTTCTAGTAATTTGTTTTGCTAACGTTCTCTGAGATATGGTACTGTTAATTTCAAAAAAAAAATTTGACATTCCAAAATTTTTTAAATTTCACTTCTACATTTCAGTACTAATGTTCTGAACGCATAATTCTCGTAACTTTTACAAAGTTTCTATATTTTTTTTAAGGATCTATCCTATTTCTTAACATATTAAAAAGCCAAAGGCATAATATTCTTTATGCAGCTCTGTCACGGTTTGACCCGTGAACAATGGCATGAAAGGTAAGAAGAAGGAAATGTGATAGCATAAAAGATTATGGTGACAGAGTGATGGCATCGAAGGGGTTACCAAGTTCTGTAGTGGCATATAAAACCTTGTCTCATTTTGTTAGGGTTAGTTAGATTCGTACCACTGCAAAGTGGCCACTCTTTAAATGTGTTATAAAAAAAAAAATTTAACCAATGCCGCTCGAAAGTTAGATTTCTTCGTCAAAAGCCACTATGAACTTTTTCGGACCAAGATGCCCTTCACCTTTTTATTCTCCCGCCAGTTCGTCTCCCAGTCTCCTCCTTCCTCCTATTTCCATCTTAGGCAATGGGGTCACACAGAAAATCATCGTCGATGACAAATGACGTTGGTGTCCACAAGGGGTTTGAGAACTCCTCGGCTCTGGTAGTGATGAGCAAGCATCCGTCAACAATGGGCATGGATCTGGCCATGTCAATGATGATAGGAGCTTCGAGGCGGCCATGGCGGTGTGCAAAGGTGCTTGTGCTCATTGTTGCTCATCAATATCTTTGTCTTGCTCATTGTTGCTCATGCTCTTAATAGTGGCGACAAGGGTGTGTGCAGAGAAGGAGACCGACGGTGTTGGCAAGTTAGGGTAAGTAAAAGAAGACCAAGACAAGGTAGAGCGACAATGTCGGATGCATGGTGTCGACGATTGGAAAACCGACTCTCCGTCGAGCTTATTTCTTGAATGAGAGATCAAAAATCTCCCTTTCTATCGAAGTGTGACTTTCGGGATGTCGAAGACTCTCAGTGTGGACGGTGTATGCGAACAAGCGCAAACACCATGAAATTATACTGGTCCGGGCCTTCCGGAGGATAATAACCCTACTCTAATGCGTGTTTTTGTATTATGCTTGGATTACTCTGGGTGATTGTACCCGTGTTATATATAAAAAAAAATAGGGTGTATATATAGGCCCCATCATTAGTAACCGTCGCCCTCATAACCGGGTACTTAACCGAGCGGTTAGGAGGGGCAGTAAATAATATTAATGTGTGCATGGAGCTGTTGCCGCCACGTTCGGATCATGGGCAACGGCTCCCAGAAGGTGAGGAATGTGGGTGCAACCGCTGCACGATTAGTAGCAGTGGTAGCCGTTCCCAGGGTACAACAGTGCCCGGTCACGCACGCATGGTTGGATCAGCGATGCTACTCGGGCAACGCTCCTCTGGGCAGCAGTGCGCCAACCTACCCGGACAAGAAGCTGTCCGGGCAAAGTGTCGTATAAGCACCCGGTTCCTGGGGACCGAAGGAGGGAGCGACCCTTGGTGTTGTATAGCAGCTTGTAGTTCTCACCGGCATTGGGGGCTACACCCAAGGCACACGTCATCCTACAGAACTTGGATAATTTTAGACACTCTATAACTCGGCTTGTAATAAGTGAGCTTGTAAGAACACTAAGTTGTGAGTGCTGGCAGTAGTCGTCAATTCTCCTACTGACATCAACCATCTTTTTATAAGCTTTTGTTCGGTCATCCTATAGAGCTGCCAGGGGCATAAATGTCCACCAGTCAATCCCCGAAACATGGAGACGCTATTGGCGAGTGCACGATAGCCTGTTGCTGGGAGAGAGATGATCGGCCATGATAGGGGAGGAGATAGGGAGGAAGGTAGAGCATAAAAAATTTGAGGAAGGCATAGGGACACCTGCCCATGAATGATATATTTGAAATTTTGTAATATAATTTTTTTCGAAAGGTTAACAGGAGCTCTATTTTAGACTATCCACATCAGCTATTTTATACTTCCACTCTATAACACTATTTATTATTCCCTCTATCCAACGCTCAATTTACACTGCACTCTAAAAGATTCTCTCTCTGCACCAGCTACTCTATTCCAAGCTACAGCATTATAGAGTACCTGCTACGGATGCTCTTACCATTGAGCCACAGTGCACCTATCTGGTTTTTGACTTTTAATGAGATTCTGAAAATGCCCTTTTTGCGGTAGCATGAATCTAACTAGCCTAAAAACAATCTGGGTTCTCTGCTGTTTACTCCACTTGCACTGACGGGTAAGTACTGGCGGCAGGGTTTGAAAAATCGTGATTTATCGATGATTTGCTGCGATTTATCGCGGTACGAAGCCTATGCGATAACGGCAAATCGATTTGCAAATTCAAAATGTGATTTGAATTTGAAAAATAAAAAAAAATCCCATAAAATTCGTAAAAATTGTAGAACCATGTATAAACACAATGGTGAAAAAATAAAAAAAAATAGCCAGATTCACTTGGAAATTTGAATTGAAATCACGAAAAATTAAAAAAGGGACGGCCCAACTTGGCCCATTAGCGAAAAATTAAAAATTGATTACATGCTGCATATACATGACATGCTGCACGATTGCTGGGAATCTCCGGCACACTTTCCCTTCGGTCTCCTCTTGCTCCGCCCGTCCGCCGCTTAGCTCCACACCTAGTCGCCATTTTATAGCAGCAAATCAGGCGGCAACAGCGGCAAGCGGTGAGCTGGGAGGTGGCAAATCGGCGGCGCGGCAAGCCGCACGGGGACGGCGGCAAATCGCGAGCAGAAGGCGGCAAGCCGCGAGCGGACAGCGGCAACTCGCGGCAAGGCGGAGGCGGAGCAGCAGCGCGGCAAGCCGGGAGCGGAGCGGCAAGTCGGCGGGCAGGTCGGCAAGTTGGCGACGCGGAGCAGCAAGTCGGCGGAGGCCGCGGGCTGGTCGGAGCGTGCGGCAAGCCACGAGCAGGGCGGCAAATCGCGAGGTAGGGTCGGCAAGTCAGCGTTGCGTCGGAGGTGCGGCAAAACCGCGAGCTCGGTTCAACCGCTTTGTCCAGTGCTGTGTTGTGCAACCTGGGGGTCAATTCCATGCATCCATGCATACATGTCTGCATATTTCCTGCAGCTGCTCCACATATTTGCTCAGGAGTTGTTTACCAACGTCAAGGAAGATGCCCACTATAGTGAAACAATTTGTCCGTCTGATTGATGTCCATTGGATTTCATTTTACTTTCGAGTTCTGTATGAATTCGAAATGATATTGCAGTGTTCCATTTTACTTTATTCATTTCCTATGTGATTCTATCCTATGATTATTTAAAGGTTGGCAGACTCTGCTGGTAATACCTGGAGGTGAAACTTTTTCAGAATCAAAGTCTACTCGAAAGGTATGAATTAATACTTGGTTGCTTATCCTGAAAAAGACTTGTGGCAATGAATTAATACTTGGTTGATTATTTGTCAAGTTTGAAGTATGTCGACGGGAGGCGAGAACGACGCTGTTTGGCAGCACGGGGAGGCAATTAGTCATATTGCCTGGAAGTGCAAGTACTGCAAAAAGGAAAAGAGGGGAGGGGTGCAACTAGACTGAAACAACACCTAGCAAGACGAGGTACCAATGTGACGTGTTATGACCGAGTCCCCCCCCCCGATGTGAGGGCTTTCTTTCAGCGTGAACTGGATCGAATTGCTGAGAAGAAGAAGGGAAGAGCTCAGGTGTTGATGAGACAGGAAGAGGCAGCGGGGTGGCGAGATGATGATTTTACCGGAGGCGCAGATGAGGAGGCACAGATGGAGCATGCAGTGAATATGTCAAAACATGAGGCCGAGCTCAGGTCCCATGCGGGACCACACTACGAGCATGGAGGTGCAAGTGGTTCACAGGGTGCAGGAGGGATGCGGGGGATGGGGGGAGAAAGTTAACTTTGGATGTGCCACGCCCAGTGCTTCGGGTCCTCGACTTCACAACAGCATGAGGGCTTACACAGACAAGGATTGACATAGGTAGTTGGTCCGCGAAGGGAAAAAAGGCGAAGAAAAGGATCGGGATGGCCTGGGCTAAGTTTTTTCACTCCGTGGGGATCGCTGGTAGGCGGGCTGATAGCCCGTATTTCAAGAGCGCCGTAAAGGAGACACAAAGATGGGGTAAGTTATGCACACTACAAGGAAAAAGGTTTTTTGTGGTGATATAAGTTGCCACAAAAGGCCCAATTTTCGCCACTAATGAACGCAGTGGCTATTTCCCTCTCCGTCACGCGTCCTCGCAGATAGTCCCGTCACAGCTACTATAGTAGCGACATTTTTATTAATAGTGGCGACAACTCGTGTTACTAATGATAGGACCAATAGGGATGACATTGATCATCACAGATACGCATAAACTAGTGAGACACATTTCATCACGTCTAATGTTTATAGTGACAACTAAATGTTCCACAATACATTACTACTAATTACCATTAAATCACCACAATTACGATTTACATAAGTGACGCATTATATGGCCACAAATCCGTGATAACTAGTGACACCGATGTCATCACTTTTGAGACTTATAGTGACGATAACCTTCATCACTCCTCCTGAAGTATTGGGACATCTTGTGGTGGTAAACGTGTTTGGCCACTAATAATCGACAAATAGTGACAAAGTTCGTTTTAGCGACTATAATCCCTATTAACAGTGACAATTCAAGTATTTGCCACTATGTTTTGGTCACTAAATCTATGGTTTCTTGTAGTGATGTCTATTTTCTGATTCTTCTTGCATTGGTACATAATTAACCTCTTATGCTATTATGCAGGTGAGGGCGTGTAGGTCCCTACAAGAAGGGACATAGATGGCATGTGCTTAGAACAAAACGAGAGGGAGATTGAGAAGGAGATGGCACCATGGAAGGTGGATTGGTCCACATATGGTGTGAGTATAATGTGTGATTCATGGACTGGGCCAACCAGGATGAGTGTCATTAATTTTCTTCTATACTGCAAGGGCACCATGTACTTCCATAAGTCCGTGGATGCGACTAGAAAAACGCAGGACTCAAAATTCCTGCTTAGGGTAATTTTGCTTCGCACCTTACTCCAGTATTTCGAATCAAGCCTCGCAGTGGCCTAATTAAATTTGTTGTCTCTTGCAGGAGATCGAGAAGGTTGTCCTCGACGTGGGGCCAGACAATGTTATGCAAATCGTGACTGACAATGGCTCCAACTACAAGAAAGCTTGCAGGGACCTTGCAAAAAAAATATCGTGCTATTGTGTGGCAGCTTTGTTTGGCCCACACAATAAACCTAATGCTTAAGAAAATTGAAGAAACGCAGGAGCACCGAGATGCTATTGATAGTGCAAAGAGGATATCCAAATGGCTATACAATTCAAACAAGCTTTACCACATGATGAGGCAACATATTGGTGGCGAGCTGGTGAAGTGGAACGTCACCCGGTTCGGGATAAACTATATGTTTCTAGACAGCTTCGCTAGGAGAAAAGAAAAGTTCATGCAGTGGATGGCCTCAACTGAATTTCTGCAGAGTTCATACATAGGCACTGATGAAGACAAGTATGCACATGAGTGCCTATCAAGTTTGCAATGGTGGGAAAATCTTGAATGGGTATGCTCCAGCGTCGAGCCCCTGTATGAATACCTGCGGTTCACGGATCAGGACAGAGTTTCTACTCTCGGAGAGGTCACCTTGTGATTTAAGAATGTGAAATTTGAGTATAGAAACCTCTTCGGTCCTGACTAGAAGACACGTTATAATACATATACGAAAATTATCTATAATAGAATGGTGTCCATGACTGAGGACAACTACTTGCTTGCAGGTACTTATGTCACATTTAGCTTCGCATTATTATTTTTGATAACTTCATACATACTAACACAGTTGTCTCATGTTTGCAGCCTGCTCGCTTCACCCGTACAACCACTACGTCGATGGTACCTAAGCTGATGTACTTGGTCATATGCGAAAGGCTTTTGAACGGCTTGCAGACCTCGAAACCGCTTCGATGGCACTTTTGGAAGTGGATGTTTGGAGACACAAAGTAGAAACATTTGCAGACGAGCTTGCCACAAGAATGGTGCATAACAGGGACACAAACCTAGGTAAACTATTTGAATACTCATTTAAAAATGCATAACTTACAATTTATTCTTTCTTCACACTTACGGACTACCATATATGACATGGTTTGTTGTAGCTGACTGGTGGATGATGTTCGGTTCGGAGACACCACACTTGCAGCAGCTAGGGGCTCGCCTCCTCTCCCAGTGTGTCTCCTCAAGCAGGTGTGAGAGGAATCGGAGTACGTTTGCTCTCATCCACACCAAGGCTCGCAACAGGTTATTACATGCGAAGCTGAATCGATTGGTATATGTCAGCTACAACTTGAGGTTATGACTGCAGCGGGCAACACAGGGGGCGCAAGTTCCATCATATGAAGACGGATCCTTGTCAACGATTAATGGACCTAAGCTTGTTGGACAGGGACAACGCTATTCGCCAATGGATGGAAAATGGAAAGTCCAATGCAGCCCCAGTGCTTGACGAGGAGGACACAGAGAGTGACACTCCTATATCCACTCACACCGTGCTAGATCTTAATGCACAGCCTGTCGGTGTTTCAAAGTGGGCGACACGGAATGTGGGGGACACGCATCTAGGCAACAGAAAAGAAAGGAAAGGGTCTCCTCCCCAGCGACCCAAAAAGACTAGAAGGGAAAATATTATAGAAGAGGAGGATATTAGTGATGCAAGCACAGATGATCCACAGAAGAGTCCACCATATCAGGAATCAAATGATAGCTTCTCAACAGATGATGATGATGATCATGATGATGGAGCTGGTGGCGTCGGTGATGATGGTGGTGGTGTAGGAGCACCTAAACTTGAAATACAATCACAGCCCCGGTCTCCAGTACGGTTCACAGGAGAGTCTCAATTTCAATATGCCACACAGGACTGTGACCATGGGGCTCCATCTTCCTAGAGGATCACAAGATCTACATCTACACATGGGTTTAGGGAACACATGTATGGTTACGGGTACAATACCTCAGAGGGTGACTCCAGCTCCTATGGCAACACAGATAGTTGGGGTGGATTATTTTCTTATCCTTACCCACCCTTGCAACAGCCGCAACAGTTCAACCCCCACTCAAGCTCTAGCTCCTATAGCGGCAGTCACCAGCAAGCCAACCCATCCCCGTACTCGAACTGCCACAAGCGCTTCCACATCAGCCCTCACAATATGTGTATGAGTGGGAGAATCCTAATTTCTACAGGATGTTGTACTCGGATTGGCAAACCTCTTCTGTGCACACGGGGTTTACTTAGCAACAATACAAGGCAAACCTTCTGGTGACGCAGGGATTGATCTTGATGTCCATTGAAGAGATGAATATGTCGAGCCAATCCCAGATTTACGATGGCCAATGGTGGGAATAGAGTTAATGTCGCATATTAAATAGAATTTATATTTGTTCAATCTTAATTCATACATATATGATATTTCATTATTACTTATCACCAGGTACCTTGCAACCAGACGGAGCTGTTCACTATCTCTTCAGACAAATTGCAAGGTAAATCAATTATAAGCACTCCATATCATACACTTGTGAATTTGTCGTATCATATGACTCATATGTATATATGAATTTATCTATGTAATGATTTATTTTTATAAAATAGATACGAATTTAGCAAAGGTCATGCCGAAATTTTTAAAAAATTAATTTCCTATGTTGTCATCTCGAAGGTCATGCCAAAATATTTCATTTCCTAACATTTTACATAATTTTCAATGTTGCCTAAATGTTAAATAATTACCAAAAGTCATGCCTACCATTTACATAATTTTAAATAAATTTTTACCATTTTTCCACACCATACAAAGTTTCAAATCGATTTTTGGAATAATTTTAAATGTTGCCAAAATGTTAAATTACCAAATGTCATGCCTACCATTTACATAATTTTAAATAAATTTTTACCATTTTTCTGCACCATACAAAGTTTCAAATCGATTTAATTTTAAATGTTGCCTAAAAATTACATAATTACCAAAAGTCATGCCCTACCATTTACATATTTTTAAATTAATTTTTACCATTTTTGCACCATATAAATTTTTACCATTTTTCACACCGGCCAATCGGTTTGCCGCCAAAACCGAATGATTTGTCGCAAAAAAAATTGCCACGATTTGCCGCATTTATCGTTCGGTTAGCCGCAAAAATCGTTCGGTTTTCCGAAAAAACGATCGGTTTTTGTATTTCGGCAAACAATTTGTGATTTAAATTTTAAATCCCAAAATTTGTTTGATTTTTCACGATTTGTCGCGGCAAACCAAAAATCAATACCCAGCAATTTTTTTTTTTGCTAAAAACTGATTTTGCAAACCCTGACTGGCGGTCCTGACGGAGCGAGGACTAGTTCCCCTCTTGACCGGGACGCGGGAGGGCGGGAGCACTTTACACACTTGTGGAAGTCAAAGTCTCGCGCCAGCACCCCAGCAAGCCACGCGCCGGCGTGCGAGCGTGACTGAGCTCGGAGTTCTCTGAGTCAACCGTCTCACTCCGGAGTCCGGACATGACGAATCGTCGATCGAGGAGCCTCGCCCACGCCGTCTCGCTCCTTCTCCTCTCCGTCACCGTCGCGGCAGCAAGCAATGCCAATACCGCGACGCCCTCGCAGGCCGACGCGCTGCTGGCCTGGAAGGCCAGCCTCACCGACCCGGGGGCGGCGCTGTCGAGCTGGACCCGGGCCGCGCCGGTGTGCTCCTGGCGCGGCGTGGGCTGCGACGCCGCCGGCCGCGTGGCGAGGCTCCGGCTCCGGAGCCTCGGCCTCGGTGGTGGCCTCGACGCGCTCGACCCCGCGGCACTCCCGGCCCTCGCGGAGCTCGACCTCAACGGGAACAACCTCGCCGGCGCCATCCCGGCCAACGTCTCGCTCCTGCGCTCGCTCTCCTCGCTCGACCTCGGCAGTAACGGGTTCAATGGCTCCATCCCGCCGCACCTCGGCGACCTCTCCGGCCTTGTCGAGCTTCGCCTCTACAACAACAACCTTGTCGGGGCCATCCCTTACCAGCTCAGCAGGCTGCCCAAGATCGCGCATTTCGACCTGGGGTCCAACTACCTGACCAACCCGGACTACCGCAGGTTCTCGCCGATGCCCACCGTCACGTTCCTCTCCCTCTACCTCAACTTCCTCAGCGGCAGCTTCCCGGAGTTTGTTCTCAAGAGCCTCAAGGTCACCTACCTCGACCTGTCGCAGAACACACTCTCCGGGTCGATACCGGACTCGCTGCCGGAGAGCCTCCCCAACCTGATGTTCCTCAACTTGTCCGCCAATGCATTCTCAGGGAAGGTACCGCCGCCGCTCGCGAAGCTGGCAAAGCTGCAGGACCTGCGGATTGGCAGCAACAATCTGACCGGCGGCGTCCCGCAGTTCCTCGGCTCGATGCCACAGTTGAGAGTTCTAGAACTTGGCGACAACCCTCTCGGCGGGGCGATCCCGCCGGTTCTTGGGCGGCTCCAGATGCTGCAGAGCCTCGGCATTCCGAACGCTGGGTTGTTTTCCACTCTACCGCTGGAACTGGGCAACCTTAGCAGTCTCAATTATTTGGATCTGTCCATGAACCAGCTCTCCGGCGGGTTGCCGTCGGCATACGCCGGGATGCGGAAAATGCGGGAGTTTGGCATTTGGTCGAACAACCTCACCGGTGAGATCCCGCCGGCTTTGTTCACGAGCTGGCCAGAGCTCATATCGTTCCAAGTACAGTGCAACTTGTTCATCGGAAAGATCCCACCGGAGCTCGGCAAGGCAACCAAGCTGAAAATCCTTTACCTCTACAGCAACAACCTTACCGGCTCTATCCCGGCGGAGCTCGGCGAGTTGGGGTCTGTTTGGTTGCCTGATTTTTTTTAGTCTGGTTGAGCTCATGTAAGAACCTGGCTGTTTGGATGTCTGGCTGAGCTTCGGGCTTGCATGAGCTCATGCAACTCAGCACTATTTTGCCTGTCTGAGCAGCAACGGCCAAGAGGTCCGTTTTTTCGCGTGCAGGCTCGAGCGACACACGTTTGCATGCATGCATGCCGCTGATGTCACCATTATGCAATATATTTTCATCTATTTAGTGATATATCTTTTGATTATTATCTCTGATTAGCGAACTGATTTTACCAATGTGTTTATGACATTTTTTTAAATAAAACTAGATCACACTTGTCATATAAATTTTAAAATTTTAAAATTTTGGTTTTTGAATTTGTTGATTTTCTATTATTTGTTTTAAAATTTTCAATTCATTTTAAAAATTATTGATTTACTAGTATTTGGTTTTAAATTTGTTTCATCCATCTCTTGAATTTGTGTATCCCACTTCTATTCTATGCAGCCAACCAAACAACATCTCTACACAGCCTGTCCAACCTCATACAACCAACCAAATAATATCCTTTTCAGATCCACTCATTTTGGCTCCACTCTCGGCAGCTCAATTCATACAAATTTGGCCATTTCATACGGCAACCAAACAGACCCTCGGTGAATCTGGCAGAGTTGGATTTGTCGATGAACTCGCTCACTGGGCCGATCCCCAGCTCGTTTGGTAACCTCACGCAGATGACGAGATTGGCGCTCTTCTTCAACAATCTCACCGGCGCCATCCCGCGGGAAATTGGAAACATGGCAGCTTTGCAAATCCTGGACGTCAACACCAACAATCTTGAAGGCGAGCTGCCCGCCACCATCTCGTCGCTGAAGTATCTCCAATACCTCGCCTTGTTCGATAACAAGCTGAGCGGCACCCTCCCGCCGGATCTAGGCAAGGGGCTGTCCTTGTCCGACGTGAGCTTTGCGAACAACAGCTTCTCCGGTGAACTGCCGCAGAGCCTGTGCGATGGCTTCGCGCTGCAAAACTTCACGGCGAACGACAACAACTTCAGTGGCACTCTGCCGCCGTGTCTGAAGAACTGCACAGCGCTGTACCGGGTGCGCCTGGAGCGGAACCACTTCACCGGCGACATCTCGGAGGTGTTTGGTGTCCACCCCAGCTTGGACTACTTGGACGTCTCCGGAAACAAACTGTCCGGCCGGCTATCGTCTGAATTGGGGCAATGCATCAACATTCAGATCCTGGACCTGTCCAACAACAACCTGAGTGGGAAGCTGCCCGACTGCTGGTGGAACCTGCAGGCTCTGCAGTTCATGGACCTATCCAACAACTCCTTCTCAGGTGAAATCCCCAAAGCCGACGCAGGCTACAACTGTTCCCTTCAGTCGGTTCATCTTGCCGGTAATCGCTTCACCGGAGTCTTTCCGACAGTCATAGACGGATGCAACTCCCTGGTCACCTTAGATATAGGGAACAACAATTTCTCTGGTCGTATTCCTCCTTGGATTGGGAGTAGGGTTCCATCTCTGAGAATTCTTAGGCTTACATCCAATAATTTCTATGGTGAAATTCCGGACTTATCGCAGCTTTCGCAGCTTCAACTGCTGGACATGGCGCACAATAGTCTGACAGGCTCAATTCCCAGGTCTTTTGGTAATCTAACTGCCATGATGCGTCCAAGTAATGTGCCTAATATCAGATCGTTACATGGGGCTACTTATCTAGATAGAATCGACATAATCTGGAAGGGACAGGAGTTAACTTTCCAAAAGACAATTCAGTTGATGACGGGTATCGATTTGTCGGGCAATTCACTGTCGCAGTGCATCCCTGAAGAGTTAACTAAGCTTCAAGGCCTTCGGTTTCTGAACCTTTTTTTGAGCAAAGGGCAGGAGAACTGCCATCTATTGATCAAAAGTAGGAGAAGAAAATAAGGACAAGGTCAAGTTGGGGGGGAACAAGGCCCCTCCCCCCATGGGGCTTCTCCGCTGAAAGGGGCTACAGAATAACAAAATCGGCTCCTGCGGCCGCCCAGCATCTCAAATCATCCAGGAGGTGGTGGAGGAATAGGGGTGACGGCCGTTCAGATAAGCGAAAAATCCTGTTGTTCCGCTCGAGCCAAAGGAGCCAGATGGTCCCAGAAACGATGGACAAGGTGCCACGAGAGGGGCCGGCCTGGAGAATGTCTGCATCCCACCAGGCAGGGATGGAGGTGGAGTGACTCCACGACGAAGGGCGAAGTAGCTGGTTGTCCATGAGGTTCGCCAGGCGCGTCCAAACGAAGTTGCTGTAGTCACATAATAGGAACAGGTGTTCGGGCGTCTCGAGGTTGCGGTAGCAAAGCAGGCAGAAGTAGGCATTGGGGAGTTGTCTGCGTTGTAGGGCATCTGCCGTGAGGACGCGTTGTTGGATTAGAAGCCAGAGAAAGAATTTGCACTTGGAGGGGGCCCAGTGCTTCCAGACGTGGGCTAAGGCCGGTGTGGGACGGCGGCCGATGAACTGGAGCTTGTAGGCCGACTTCACAGAGAAGGAGCCATCGTTGGTGAAGCGCCAGACCCATTGGTCGGGTGTGCCCAGGGATAGAGTTACCTGGGCCAGCAATCGGAGCAGCGATATGAGCTCGGGAATCATATCGGGGGTGAGGCCTCGCCTGAGGTCGGAGATCCAGTTGTTGTTTGAGAGTGCATCCCTGACTGAGCGGTAGCGCCTGGAGGTCGCTGAGTGTAGCTTCGGAGCTAGCCACTTCAGAGCAAGGCCGGAGAGCCAGCGGTCATCCCAGAAGAGGGAGGAGGAGCCATCGTGCAGGTTGACTGTGGTTCCTGCCCGAAGCAACTCGTCGTCGGGTGTTGGCCGGGCATTAATGGTGCCGACCCACGGGGCCAAAGCGGAGGTTTTCCTGAGCCAAATCCAGCGGAGGAGGAGGGCTCGGGCGAAGCGGGCGAGGTCTAGAACCCCAAGGCCTCCGAGGCACATTGGGGAGCAGACAGTGGTCCAATTGACTTTACAGTGACCCACTGAGGAAGAGGATGAACCTTTCCACAGCCAACTGCGTCGAAGCTTGTCAATCTTTAGAAGAACGGAGTTGGGGGGCTTGACCACGGAGAGAGTATACATTGGCAGGGCCGAGAGGACAGCCTTGAGGAGGGTCAGACGCCCACCCCTGGACATGAGGGGGCCCCTCCAGCCAGCCAGCCTGTTGGAGATTTTGTAGATGAGCGGTTGGAAATGGACGTGCCGAAGGCGCTTGATGGAAAGTGGGAGGCCCAGGTATTTCAAAGGAAAAGAAGTTGTGACAGCCGGCAAGTTCTGAAGGATATCAACTAGGTTAATGCCGTCGCAACGGATAGGGGCGGCCTGGCTCTTTGCAAAGTTGGTACGAAGGCCAGTGATGTCGCCAAAGAGGCGAAGCAGCTCGGCCAAGGCGGACACGTCTTGCCTAGTTGGGCAAATGAAGATGGCGGCATCATCGGCAAAGAGGGAAATAGGAGGGCAGCGCTGGGAGCCTCTGACGGGGGACAGGATCCCATGTTCTGTAGCTTTAGCGAGAAGGTTCACGAGGGGCTCGATGGCAAGGTTGAAGAGGAAGGGAGATAGGGAGTCGCCTTGGCGTAGGCCCCTGCGGTGGTGGATTGAGCCTGTGGTGTGGCCGTTGAGAAGAACCTTCGAAGAGGAGGATGCAAGAGAAAGGGAGATCCAGTCGCGCCACCGTTGATCGAAGCCGCGGGCGCGGAGATTGTCGAGGAGGTATGTCCAGGAGACTGAGTCAAAGGCTTTGGCAAGGTCAAGTTTTAGGAGGAGGGCGGGCGTGCCCGATCTATGGAGAGATTTGGCTTTGCCTTGGACAAGGAGGAAGTTGTCCTGGATGTGGCGTTTTTTGATGAAAGCGCTCTGGCAGGGGGACACGAGGTCGTCCATGAAGGGGGCAAGCCTCGTGGAAAGGATCTTGGTGAAGAGTTTGCCTAGGCTGTGGATGAGGTTGATGGGTCGGTAGTCGGAGGGGGAGATAGGTTTGTCCTTTTTGGGAAGCAGGACGATGAGAGCGCCGTTTAGGGATCTGAAGCCTCGCCCATCGAGGTTGAGGAGGCACTGAAGGGCTGCCAGAAGATCTGCCGAGATGAAGTCCCAGCACGATTTGTAAAAATCCCAGGTGAAGCCATCAGGGCCTGGGGCTTTGTCGCTCGGCAGACTAAATACCACCTCCTTGAGCTCGCCCAGCCGAGTTTGCTCCTCTAAGGCGAGAGATCTAGAGAGGAGTCCAAGGAAATCCCAATTGAAGCTCGCCGGGTCCAGGTCCGAAGGTGGGAAGTCCCGAGGATGGAGGAGAAGTGGTCCTCGAGGATGAGTGACTTCTCGTGGAATTCGGAGTATGTGCCGGTGGGGGTCTGGAGAGTGTGGATGTAGTTTTTCCTCCGCCGGCCGTTGGCCTTCAGGTGAAAATATTTAGTATTGGCGTCGCTGAGTTTAAGCCAGGAAAGGCGGGAGCGCTGTTTCCACTTTATTTTCTCGATCACGCTGAGTCCTAGGCTTCGAAGCTTGAGGAGCCGTCTTAGCTCCACTTCCGCAGGGGAGAGCGGGCGGGATTCCATAGCTTGATCGAGTAGCCGCAAGGTCTCAGAGGTAATAGCGAGTTGGAGGAAGGTGCTGCCGACGTGGGTGCGGCTCCAGGCTTTAAGTGTCCTGGCGGTGTGGAGGAGTTTGGTACGGAAGCGCAAGAGCGGGTGGGAGGGCAGGTGTGGAGATGCCTCGCACCAGGCCTGCTTGGCGACCTCTAAAAACCCTTCCAGGCGGATCCAGAAGTTCTCGAAACGGAAACGCCGGGGGGGGGCGGGGGAGGTTCTCAGCTGTGAGGAGTAGGGGACAGTGATCAGAGGCTGAGGAGGACAAAGGGAGGAGGGAACAGGAGGGGAAGAGTAGTTCCCAGTTAATGTTGCAGAAGGCTCTATCAAGCCTGACCAAGGTAGGGCTTGCTTGCTCATTGCTCAAGTGAAGCGACGACCAGAGAGATGGAGTTCCTTCAGGAGGCAGGTGTCCAGGGCTGTGCGAAAATGGGACATGAGGCGGCGGTTTAGGTTGAGGTTGTTTTTGTCGGAGGCTTTATAGATCAAGTTGAAGTCACCGATCACCATCCAAGGGGATGTGAATTGTCTGGCCAAGGAGGTAAGCTCGAGGAGGAAAGCTTCTTTGTCGGGGTCGGAGGAGGGTCCGTAGACGGTGGTAAGGATCCAGCTGGGTTGGCCGTCTAACGGCGAGATTTTAGCGGAGATGGAGTGTTGGAGGATTAGTTGGTCGGAGACCTGGACGATGGAGTCGTCCCAAAAGAGCAGGATGCCACCACGAGTGCCCACAGCAGGAAGCTGCATCGTGCCCTGAAGGCGATGCCCGCAAACTTCCATGAGCGTCAGCCTATCTGGTGCAGAGAGTTTCGATTCCTGGATGGCGAGGATGGTTGGGTTGCAGGAACGCACGAAGGCTGCTCTGATGTCACGCTTGGTCAGCGGAGTTGAGGCATGGCGTGCCCAAGAGAGGATCTTCATAGGGCGGGAGAGGGGGGACACTGAGGGCTAAGAAGGGCACCCTTAATAGACACAACTAGGAGGGCATCCGGTCCACACGCAGGTGGAGCAGAAACAAACACAAAAGGACACAAGCCCACGCACAGGTGGGGACTACTAAGCAAACCCACATGCAGGTGGGGACGACTAGGCAGGCCTACACGCAGGTAGGGACGAAACAAGCCCACACGCAGGTGGGGATGATACAAGCCCACGCTCAGGTGGGGACGATACAAGCCCACGCACAGGTGGGCGGGGGAGAGGGGGGTCGGTAACATCAGGGGAAGCTGGCTCTAAGCAGGCGGGGTGAGGCTAGGAGGCACAGTCCTCCACCCCGGCGGAACCGACAGCGAGCAAGTCCACGAAAGGCCGCGAAAGGCCACAGAGGTCGGCGACGGCCGAGAGTGGCGCAATGATCGGCGGGGGAAAAGCAGTCTGAAGGCTGCAATGAGGTCGTCGGCGTGGGGGGAGGAGGCCTAGCTTGAGGGCTAGGATCCCCTGGGCCCTGCGGATAGCCGGGATGGGTGAGGAGCCGACAGGAGCGCGGATCGCACGAGCGGAGGCAAGCCTAGGGCTGCGGCGAATCGCTGAGGAACACGAAGGGCGAGGCCGCCTAGGCGACAGAGTGGAGATCAGCGGATCAGGCAGCGGGAGGGAAGCCTTCGCAAGGAAGGCCTGGGTGGCGGAACGGGAAACGGAGACAGGGGCAAGCTCGGCTTCAAGCGTCATGGGGTCAAAGGGGGGAGGGGTGGGGAGGAGGACAGGCGAGGCGGACCAGGGGAGGTCCTCAACCGGGGGGGCAAAGGAACGCCTAGCTGGGCACACAAAGGATAGGCTGGGCACCTCCTCACGGGATGGAAAAACAGGGGCATCCAATGGGAGGTCCAGCAGAGAGGCCGGTCCGGGAGGAGTGGCCTCGCTAGCAGCCTCGCTGGCAGCTGGCGGGAGGCCCAGTGGGGAGGCCGCCCAAAGTGAGCGTGGCCGCATGGCGGGAGGAGGGAGGCCCAACATGAGGCCGGCCAGTGGAGAGAGCCCAGCGGAGAGAGCATGAGCGAGGCAGGCAGCCAGCGTGGAGGCCACTGGCCGGGCAAAGCAGCCGGGCCGTTACCTGCAGCTGGTGGGGTGGATTTGAATTGCAGCCTCGAGGCGAAGATCGCAAGCCGCAGGCGATCATGGGCGGGGGTTAGGGCCGGTCAAGGCCCGAGGTCAAGTGAGGAGCGGTGCAGCCGGGAGGCCCACGGCGGCGGCTGGGACGGCGGACCCATCGAGCGGGGACGGGCGGCGCCGGGGAGCGAGAGCGAGGCGCGGCAGAGCTCAGAGCGTGATGGCGCGCCCACGTCCCGGCGGAGAGCGGCTGCGGGCACGGCCCGGGCATGTGAGAGGAAGCGCGGAAGCGGAAGAGGAACCTGTCGATGAATCATCTTTCATGTGGCATCCCTGAAAACATTGGTAATTTGACAAACCTTGAGTCCCTTGATCTGTCAACAAATGAACTCTTAGGAGCCATTCCTCCAAGCATGAGTAATTTGCTATCCCTTAGTATATTGAATCTTTCGAACAATCGTTTATCTGGCAAGATACCCACAGGGAAACAACTTCAAACCTTCATTAACCCATCGATCTACAGCAACAATTCCGGACTGTGTGGCCCTCCCTTGGAACCATGTGGACATGCTTCACTTGAATCGGATGAGAGAAATGGTAGAGTCATTGACGACCAATGGATGTACTACTGTGTGATTGCTGGTGTTGTTTTTGGATTCTGGCTATGGTTTGGGATGCTCTTTTGTATTGGGACCTGGAGGTTTGCGGTTTTCTTCTTTGTTGATAGGATGCAATGTAAGGTTATGCAAAAGGTGTCGTATATTGATCAAATCCTTTCAAAAGGAGATACTGATCAATAGCTGTGGTTGATGTTTGTTATACCAACATAAGAATGAAAAGCGTGCTAAACTGCTTACTTTGCTTTCCAATAATCAATTTTTTGCCTCCCCATTTCCAACGAAAATTAAGTAAAACACTGGAAACATGGAGGCCAGTATATAGTTTGTCGATGGTATGACTATGAATCGTAACACTGCAAAAGATGCCACATTGTGATCGACTTTTCAAGCTAATGGGGCTGTTTGGTTTGCAGCCCTGGTTGCTATGCCAATATATTGGTTATGGCCAACCCATGGCATACCAATTGTTTTGGCAAAATGGGGCTGTTTGGTTTGGCTCCAATAATTGGCAAGGCAATAAAGGAGAGTGTTTAGTTGAAAGCCCTGAAATGTAACCAAATTTGGCATGGCAAATAGGCAATGTTTGGTTTCACGCCAAAACCAAGCAAAACCATAATCAACACATGTATAAGTGGGTTTATTAGGGAGCTCATAACCAAGCAATAGAATGAAACTTGCAATAATTAAGATACATGACAGCACATAATTAAACATAGCAATATTTTCACATAATTAACCAATAGCCCATACCACAAGTTGCCAAAAGCAAGCAGCAGTATGATGTACACATGAAAAAAGGTTCATAATTAAACATCATGATCACAAATACATATATCACATCAATATGTAGAGTAGCATAGTAGCATTAACATAGTCTTACACCATAGAGGTCACATGAATAGTTAGTTAACAAATAGTTAGCATGTTCTTGTTAACTAACTACTAAAACAAAGTTCCCAACAGATTTTAAAACCACAAAAGGACAGCCTGCCATCACATACATAGCTGCATTTTGCATCTAGATAATATATAATAACACATATAGCACATAATTAGGGAATAAAGCTCCATGGCAGCATATCTATAGTTAGTTTTGACCCAAATCATGTGTATAAAAAGATGGGTCAAAGAAGCAAAAGTTCAGCAAACACCCATGCCACCTTCAGTTACCACCACCATACTTGGCAGTAATGAACTCAATAACCCAAGCTTCAAGTGTTGCATTGCGTGCATAATTTAGATAGCTACGAAAAGCTTCTTGCTCGGGCTTGGAGAGGTGAGAAGCAATTTCAATCTTGTCTTTAGCAGTAATGGTCAGAGCATCTATTCTTCTCCACAACTGTGCATGAGGATCCTCACGTGCGGGTAAAGTAGCATAAGAGGGAGCAGCTACCGATGCAAGAGAGTCTGCAAGATTCTTGATGCTTGCTACGATATCATCATTAGATATTTTACTGGCCATGTAGATTTTTCCTTACCAATCTTCTTCGGAGGTGATTTTGCCCGCTTGCGTTTCTTGCTCGATGTTGAGGAGGGATCATCCACGTCAACAGTGCTATCACGAGCAATTGTGTCAGACTCATTGCCATCATTGTCCTCCATGTCGGGCAAATCCTTTGGACACTCGATGTCATCCTCACTGCTGCTTACATCTTTAATGGTGACATGGTCAGCAGCAAAGGAGCCATTTGCCTTGGATTGATCTGAGAACAACTCTTCTAACAAATCGAAGAACCTGATAGGCTTAGTGAGATAGTTCACTGTTGCTTTCTGAAATCAATAACAAGTCAATAGCACTAGACAATTAACAAGGGCAACTTGCAAAAATGGAAACCTAAAAGGTACATGAATCAATTGGAACTTACAGGAAGATGAGCTTTCTCAGACTCTGAAATTGTAAACCTGCATGAAGTGGCATCAAAGCCATAGACTCTGAAATTGTAAACCTGCATGAAGTGGCATCAAAGCCATTCCCACTGTTATTCATGGCACGGCGAATCCAACCATACTTCTCCTTGTAGCCCCTGTAGTGCCGGTCTACTTGGCTTTGAGTTGCACCCATGACGAATTTTTCATTAAGCGCCTTAGCATATTGCAAGTGGTGCTGTTTCTTGAACTTAAAGGTTGGTGCTTTGTCCTTTCGAAGATCAATGTACCACTGAAGCATGAACTTGGTATTCTCATCCGCCCAAGACAAATACCTCTCGCGAGAGGATGAATCTCCCTCGCTTTTGATAGCAATAGTTTTGTTTTTTGAGTTGCTCATCTTGCAACCAAATGAAGTAAGAGCAGTGCTGAAATTAAGTAATATCATGTAGCAAATGGTACAATAATTAGCATTCAACTCCATTATTGCAATAAGTTAATAACCATTCAAATGTGAAATTCAAATAACCAGTACATAGATAAGACAAGAGCTCAAATAAATTAACATCTAGTTCAGTAATTAACATGCCAAATCTGAAATAAATTGACACATACAAATTGTTCATCCACCAAGTTGATAATCATGCCACATTTGTTGTGCTATGGCTTCACACTTGGCAGCCCACTCACGTATATCATTATCTCCATCCCTCACACGATTGCTGCTCCTAGGGAGATGGGAGTACCAAGTGCCCTCATCAACGATAAGCTCATCGGGCCCATTTTCTATAATCCAGTTATGCAACGCACAACACGCTATGACCACCTTCACTTGAGATTTTAGGGGTATATATGGTCTCTCACTAAGTATCTTGAACCTTCCCTTGAGTGACCCAAAACCACGCTCAACGGTGGTCCTAAGTGAGGAATGACGATGGTTGAAGAGCTCTTGTGCATTCTCAGGCAAATGGCTACCCTGAAATTCCTTTAGGTGGTATCGAACACCGCGATATGGTGGCAAAATACCAGGTCGTGCTGCATAACCAGCATCGGCAAGGTAGAATTTTCCTACAAAGATGGTAAGCGATTATATATCATATACTTCGTAGTGAAGCAAAACATGGAAACGTGAAACTGGTGAAATACCTTCTGGTATTTTTAATCCTGTGGGGCGAGACAAAGTATCCTTTAAGACAAGAGAGTCATGGGTAGATCCCTCCCACCCTGTTAGGACATAAGTGAACCGAAGATCGAAATCTATAACTGCTAAAACATTCTGAGTTGGATACATTTTTCATCCTCTAAACTTATCATCCAAGTGTGCTGGGACATATGCTTTCACATGAGTCCCATCTAGCGCCCCTATGCAGCCCTACATGTAAGAAGAAATGAGAGGTAAGATATAGCATGTGTTTCGATCCAACGACATTAATCTACATAGGTCAATGCCCAATTACCTCAAAGTATGGATGAAATCTCCGGCTACTAGTGATCTTATCATGTGTATCAGTAGACTTCAAATAGATGAGTTCTTTGGCAAGGACCCCCATTGCATTCAACACGGCATTGAAATATCTGCTAACTGTCTCCCCTGATCGCCAAAACTTAAACGCAACAACCGCATTTGTATGACGATGCCCTACCATGTATAGAAAGAATGCAATTTGCTCTTCAACAGAAACATGTAATGTGCCACCTAGAAGGCCTTTATGCCTAAGTCGATCACAAAGCTTGGAAAATACCGCTCTAGTCATACGTAGTTGACTAACACATACTCGGTCACAGGTTTGTGTTAACCTAACCAATTCATTACTCCTCCAAATATCTCTGTCCACGAGAGGACCGTACTTGAACCCTCGCTCTCTCTGTCTTCTTCCATCTTGTAATCTTATCCAGATAGCTACCATAAGAAGAAGAACACCTATGGCCTTTTGCTTCCATATATAGTAATTAAGATAAAAAAACAAATATTGTTCCTCATTGCAATCCATCTGAACAAATAGAAATTTTAGTTGTAGTAGCAATTTGCACAATTTCAAAAAATATGTACAAGTGTAGGGCAGCATGTCACCTTCAAGAAGCGAGAGAGGAGCAGCTAGATATAAGAGAATTTTGTTGGAGTCCAGCTTGATAACTACAAGTTCAGTGTACAAAACATATTATTATTCTAAATGCATCAGCAAATCACAATATGAGAGGATGGTATAAATTCAAGCATTGTTTGAAATGATATTGGCAGCATTCCACAATTACATTGACTATTCTAAAATTTCAATCATCACAACACTTCCTACACCATGGCCGCCCCAGCCTCCAACACTGCCAAGAATCATCCTCACCTGGCCGTCCAGTGGAATCAGAGGTCCACTGCTCTCGATTTTTCCACACAAGATTTCCCAACCAATCATGAGCACTGAACTCGTGAGCTTACGTCGATCTAGCCAGCCAACAGTGGCCTCAAAATCACTCGAAAAAAACCAACAGCAAGCTTGCAGAGAACACGACTCACCGACATGGATGGATGGCGCCCTGTGCGATCCGCGGAGTGGACGATTTTGGGGGAAAGTTTCCTTCTTTGCTGGTGGGGGTAGGGAGGAAAGGGGCGGAGAGATAAGAGGAGGTGCTGGGAGGAGCTTGTTACTGGGAGGAGCAGTGGAGCAACGCCGAGGAGGGCTTGGCTGGGAGGAGCAGTGAGGGCACTGGGAGGAGCAGGCAGAGCAGCGCCGGGGAGGAGAAGTGCCGGGGACGAGTGCCGGGGAAGAGGAAGAGGAGGAGCGCCGGTGATATTAGGGGCCGGCGGGGTCAGATCTGGAGGGAGACGGACTGGCGGGGAGGACCATGGCAGCGGGAAGGTGCACGGCGAGGAGTCGCACAGCGAGAGGTGCGCGGCGGCGGGGAGGTGCACGGGGTGGTGGTGCGCGGCGGCGAGGGAGGGATTGGGGGCGGCGCGGGAGGACTGGGGGAGGACCGCGGGAGGACTGGGGACGGCGCGGGAGGACTAGGGGGAAGCGCGGGAGTAAGTGGGGGCAGTGCGGGAGTGATTAGGGACAGGTCGCGTTGGCTCGCCGAGCAAAGGCGCTCGATTCGGCCGCCCGCGCCCTGCCCGCGTTCGGCGTAGAAAAACGAGGGCAAGCCGAATTTTTCCCCGGGCGAGCCAATACATGGAGCTAAACCAAATGGCTACCAAACTGAGAAGGCATGACCAAATATTAGTAAGGTCAGCCAGGGTAACCAACCAAACAGCCTCAATGTTCCCTACATTCTCTTTTTACTTGTCGTTTCTGATATTGACATAGCCTCAAATACATATATCTGATCACATTTTTTTTTTGGTAAATTCCATGTGCCGAAATAGATGTCCTAGAATGTGTATAATGAAAGTTTTAAAACTTTTGACAACAGACATGCATAAAAATAATTTGATTTATCATATTATGTATCAATAGCCAATGTTTTAAAAGTTCGACCACACTTTTCAAACATATATAAGAATAAACACATGCTAAGTTTGTCACTTTTTTCTTTTTTAAAAAATAGTTTGAGTACTCCTTAAAAATTTCCTTAAAAAGAGGTTCTTTTGGACGACCTTAAGAAGAGGTTTGGTAGACTATTTTTGCAATGATATACCTTGTTTCCCTCTCAAATTTTTTCCCATTTTTGTTAGTTTGGGAACAAATTTGTGTATGTAATTACAGAATCTGGTAATCCCTCCCGTGCCATTTCTTTATCACCCTAACCTTATATGTCATCATATCTCCAGTTTCCTACATTCCATGCCATTGTTGTTAACTTCGCTATGGTCCACAATTAGAAAGCTCCCTATATTGCCCAAAATACCTGTCGGGGATTAGCTCATGCCTTCCCCGAGCAACTTCATGTTAGAAATCATATATGTATGTAGGTGCCCGTGGTGATGGCTGTCCGTCGTCTCCGGTAACTTGCTCAGGCGATGAAGGTCAGTTCAGGAGCCGTGTTCGCCTGGATACCCTGGACAGTCGGACTCGCACCGGGCACCGATGCGCCGGACGGAGGAGCTGTCCGGAAGGGATACTTGGGCCGCACGTCGAAGGGCGCGCGGGCCTGATCCAAAGGAAGTTTCTAAGATCGCAGGAGCTAACCGATTTGGAAAGATTTAAGACGTTTATCTATAGTAATATCTATCTTTCCATTGTTATTGCCTTAGATATGGTAGTATAAATACCCCTATAATCGCCATAGAGACAGAGGAACAATCTGGCAGATTGCAGACCATGCATTGTAATCTGTTCAAGCCCTAATCTAAAGCACTGGACGTAGGGCTATTATCCCTGATCCTAGGAGGCCTGAACTAGGATAAAAGTCTTTGTGCTTCTTCTCAACTCTTCACACCAATATCTTTTCGACGTCTCGGAAGTCCCACCATGGCAGAAAGGGGGCTTTCTGGTCCCTCATCCAAGAAATAAGCTCAGCAGGGAGCCTCGTTCCCGATCGTCGACAGCTGGCGCCGTCCGTAGGGATCAAAAGTTCCTTTGCAGCGGAAATCCTCTGAGATGTCGAACTTTGGCCACACCCGTAGCCTATGCGACTTCAACGAAGTCAACGGCCATGAAGAACGTGACTCGGCGTACATTCCCAAGCTGATCCTCGAGCCATACCAAGGAACTCCGAGAGGAGATACCCCCACAGGGGATGGGGAAGACGGCGACGGACTCGATATCCCGGAGTGGGACACAACGTCCGTCGAAGAAACCGCGTCACGTGGGGATACCACGATGACACCCTCAAGCCTTGCCGGTACCCACCAACGTCAACATGGCTAACGCGAAAATCGAGGAAGGGCATGAGGAAGGACGGGACTCAGACGGGGACCGTAGGCGCTAGGAAAACGATGCCCGACGTCGCTTAGATGAGGCCATGAATGAGACCTTGACCCAAATAAGGTGCCAAGGCCGGAGGGGTACGCGTTCCCAGCCTAGGTCACCCCTTCGGTGTAGATCGCGTCGATCTTAACACCGGACTCCCCCAAGGGATCGAGAAGATGCGAGGTACTCGGACGATCCCAACTTGGAAAGCCGAAAACGCTTGATAGCTCTAGCAACCGTTGTCCAATAATTTAAGGACAGCCCGAGTGACGGAGATTTGCCCGCCATGGGCCTAGCCGTGGCAGAGAACGTCGAGCGACTCGCTGCAGCATTCGACCGTGCCAAGTCTCGTAACTCCCAGTACAGCCGGAGCGACCCAAGATGCCATAGCCCGAACAACCAGGAGCGCGGTACCCCTTCTAGGGACGTTCGCTGGCGCCTAGATGACCACAGTGAATCCTAGAGGAATGCCGGGGGAAGCTTAAACCGTGATGAACAGGGCAAGATGTCGAGACGGGAATACTGTAACGCCACGGCTTCGGTAAGGTCTTCTCACCCAAATCACCCCGATGTATTCTCATGCCTTGGTCTACACTGAGATCAGCTACCCCGAGACTATCAGGCCGATCAAGACCATCGTCGTGCGTGCCCTCAAGCTCCGAGAGAACGCCATGCAACCCTGGCTTACGGCTGCAAGGCCTTTTGCGACTCTCTCGGGACGGTCGTTTGGCCAACCAAATTCAAACCCGGGCATGTGGAGAGGTTCAACAGGACTCAAAACCCCGAGGAATTCCTCTCCATCTATGCCACCACCATCTTGGCCGCTAGCAGCGACGAAGCCATCATGGCCAACTACCTGCCCACGGTGTTGGATGGACCCGCCCGGATATAGTTGTTTAATCGCGTGAGGGTCTATCCGCAACTGGGAGCAGCTCTGTGACTCCATATGAAGCAACTTCCAGAGCTGCTATCACCAAACGGGTAGAGAAGATGACTTGAACAGGTTGGTGCAGATGGACAGAGAGTCTCTGCGTTAGTTTGTCCAACGATTCATCAAGGTACGAAATACCATCCCCAATGTCTCGGACGATGCAATGCTTCGCACGTTCAAGCAGGGGGTGAGAGATGTCCGGTTGACCCAAGACTTGGAGATCAACGCACACCTTAATGCGAATGTACTCCTGCGGGTGGCCGACCGCTACGCGAATGCTGCCGAGGTTGTGAGCTGGAAGCAGATGCTTGATCAAGGCAAAATCCCTCCGCAGCCTAGCGTGGAGTCCAAGGGGAAAAAGAAATCTGCCTCTAAGGACAAAAAGAACAACAAGAAGAAGGCTGATCCTCCGAATCTCGTAGCCGCGGTAGATCGGGAGTCTGTGCCTGGGTTTGACCGGAAGAAGAAGAGTTACCTGGACAAGGGCAAGGCCCAGGCTCCCCAACGTTGCGACAACGGCTAGGAGAAAGGCCAAAAAGTGAGAAGTTCTGCCTGCTCCACCAAGTCCACGAGCGTGATCAACGCAATTTCCGCACCTGGTTGGGTCGCATGGACGACTTCTACAGCGGCAAGGGACCTATGCCCGCACTACCCGAAGAGGGCGAAGCAAGCAAGGGCAAGTGCCCAGCTCAGGACGATGATGCCTCGAATGACTACCCCAAAGTCGAGCACCACGTCTCCGTCATATGCGGGGGCTCCTCAGGCCATTCCTCACGCCGCGACCTCAATGAAGCAGCCAGAGAGATCTACCACATTGAATCAGACAAACCTCAGCTCGAACAACTCAGGTGGACGGAGCAGTCTCTGACCTTCTCCAAGGATGACTGTCCTCCTGGAATGAAGAAGCCACAAAGGTTCCCGATCATAGTCTCCCCACTATCAGCAATTCGACAGTGGGGAGAAAATTGATCGATGAAGGATGTTCCCTGGACCTTATCTCCGCCCAAGTGCTGGACGAGATGTAGATTCCTTGCTCTAAGGTCGAAAGCATCACGATCCCTTTCCAGGGATTGTTCTAAGATAATCGATCAAAACCTTTAGGCCAGATCGTGTTGCCCGGGCCAACTTCCGAACCGAGTTGATCATCTTTGATCTGGTCGACATACCCTCGCCCTACAATGACATCTTGGGCCGATCGGCTTTGGCCAAATTCATGGCCACTACGCACTACGCTTATCAGTGCGTAAAAATACCAGGCCCCAAAGGGGTAATCAGGGATAAGGGAAGCCATAAGGCAGCCCTAAACTGTGATGAACGCGCTCTATCCCTCACTGGGCAGCTCCCCCAGCGTGGCCCAAAATAGGAACCGAAGAAGTCTGTCCGGTTCAAAGCTACTCTCCAGCCTGAGGGAGAAACCAAGGCGGTGCCCCTTTTCGAGGAGGACCCGACTAAGGTGGTGCATTTGGGGACCTCCTTGGGCCTTAAATAGGAACTCGAGCTCATTACCTTCCTTCGGGCACATGTGGACGTGTTTATTTGGGAGCCGTCCGATATACCTGGGGTCCCGAGGGAGGTAATTGAGCATAGGCTAGCGGTTCAGCCCAACAAGAAGCCCGTCCGGCAGAAGCTTCACCAGTTCTCCGACTTCAAGCTAGACATCATCCGGGAACAGCTAGACAAGCTCCTCAAGGCCGGATTCATCCGGGAGGTAGAGCATACCGAGTGGCTGGCCAATCCCGTGATTGTCAAGAAGAAAGGAGGAAAGTGGCGTATGTGTGTCAAGCATCCAAAGGACAATTTCCCGCTGCCTCGCATAGATCAGTTGGTCGACGCGATGGCGGAGTCCAAGTTCATAAGTTTTTTGGATGCTTACTCTGGCTATCACCAGATAAGCATCTGCCCTGAGGATGAGGAGAAGATTGCCTTCATCACCCTGTTCGGCACTTTATGCTACACGACCATGTCTTTCAGTCTTAGGAACGCCGGAGCCGGCATAGTGGTAAAAAGCAAGGAAGACATCGACCATGTACGTGACCTTGAGGAAACCTTCTGTAGCTTGAATAAGCATCGAATAAAACTCAACCCGGAGAAGTGCACCTTCGGTGTACGCTCGGGTAAGCTATTCGGTTACATGATTGGTTCCTTGGGCATCGGAGCTAACCCAAAAAATAGAAGCCGTCGAGAATCTAAGGCCACCCTCTAACATGAAGGAAGTCCAGGCTCTGACCGGTCGAATGGCGGCTCTAAGTCGTTTTATTTCCCGGTTAGGTGAGCAAGGGCTCCCCTTCTTCAAGGTCTTGCGTAAACACGATGGCTTCGAATAGACAGAGGAGGCTAACAAATCCTTTGAGGAGCTTAAGCAATACCTGTCCAACCCACCGATCCTGATGACGCCTAGATCTGAGGAAGGGTTACTACTGTATCTAGCAGCTACCCCCTAGGTCGTGAGCTCATTCTTGACCGTAGAAAGGGAAGGCGCGCAACGACCAGTCTACTACGTGAGCAAGGTACTTCATAGACCGAAGAAGCGTTACCCAAAGGCCCAGAAGCTCCTGTACGCCTTGCTCATGTCCTCCAAGAAGCTGAAACACTACTTTCAGGCGCGTCAGATCATAATCCCCACCACTTTCCTGCTAGCAGACATCCTGAGAAACTAGGAGGCCATGGGTCGGGCAGCCAAATGGGAGTCAAAATTGATGGAATTCAATATCCAATTCACTGCTCGGATGGCTATCAAGTCTCAAATCCTGGCGGATTTCCTGGTCGAGTGGACCAATCCGAACACGCCTTGCCCGGATGGTGAATGCGACTAGAAGACAAGTGGATTATGTACTTCGACGGCTCACGCTCTTTCGAGCGCTCGGGGGCTAGAGTTGTGCTCGTTTCCCCCATCGGAGAGCGGCTCTAATACGGGATATCTTTACACTTCCCAGCGATCGACAACACCACAGAGTATGAGGCCCTGTTGGTCGGACTCCGGGCATGCAAATCGCTCGGTGTCCAGTGACTAATTGTGAAAGGGGATTCGTAGCTAGGCGTCAACCAGGTAAATAAGGAGTTTAGTATTTCGATGACTCAATGGCGCTTTACCTAGTTGAAGTGAGGAAGTTGGAGAAGTACTTCAGGAACTTCGAGGTGCTCTACGTCCCCAGGAAGGACAATGCCCTGACGGACCAACTGTCCAAAGTTGGATCCTCACAGCTGTTCATCCTGGCAGGGGTGCTCGCTGAGCACTTATATAAGCCATCCATAACGTCTCTAGACTAGGCAATAGAGACGAGCGATGACGTCTCCATCCGTGAGAAGGGAGCCGACTGGACACTGCCCGAGGATGAAACCAAGCGATCTCAGCTGATAAGACGAGCCTCCACGTGTAGATTGGTGGAGGGGGTTCTTTACCGCAAGGGTGTGCTAGGAGTCCTCTCTAAGTGCATTTCCTGGGAGCACGTCGTATATCTTCTGAAGGACATTCACGATGGACTTTGAGGCGCACTCGTCCTACTGAACGTTGGTAGGGAAGGCTTTCTAGATGGGCCACTACTGGCCCACGGCATTAACAGATGCTCGGGAAATCGTGACCAAATGCAAGGCTTGTCAATTTCATGCCCGGAAAAGTCATCAACCTGCCCAAGCCCTTCAGACCATACCCCTCTCCTGACCGTTCTCGACATGGAGGATCGACATCCTTGGTCCTTTCCCCTATGGTCGAAAGGGATGCAAATACCTGGTCGTGGCCATCGACACGTTCACCAAATGGATAGAAGCAGAACCCGTGTCAGCTATCACGGCTCAGGCTGCCAAAAAGTTCTTCCACAGCAACTTGGGTACCTGGTTTTAGGTCCACCACCGGCTGATCACAGACAATGGGACTCAGTTCACTAGAGAAATGTTCCAAGAGTACTGCGAGGAGATCGGAACTACAGTTTGCTTCACCTCTATAGCACATCAGCAGGGCAATGGAGCGGCCAAGAGGGCCAACGGACAGATACTCAAGGGCATTAAGAAAAGGGTCTTTGACGACCTATCCTGGGCAGGACAGTCATGGGTCGACGAGCTCCCCTCCGTCCTCTAGTCAGTTCGCACCACGAGCAGTAGGGCAACAGGCGAAACTCTCTTTCAACTGGTGTACGGTGCAGAGGCCATGCTGCCGGCGGAGATCACACTAAGCTCCTTGAGAGTCAATTCGGTCAAGGATACCGACCAAGAGCCAGAGCGCTTATTGGACTTAGAACTCCTAGAAGGTCGGCGCGAGCAAGCACTAATTCGCTCTACAGCCTACCTACAGGCTTTGCGCAGGCACACGGCTAAGAGGGTCCGACCAAGGGAACTTCACGTTGGTGATTTGGTCTTACGACGGATTTAGGACCTCTCCAAGGCCAACAAGTTAACACCTCGCTGGAAGGGCCCGTTTACGGTCGTCGCATTGACACGCCCGGGGGTTGTACGCTTGTCTATGGAGGACGGAAGAGTTTTGACCAGCACGTGGAATATCGACGTGCTACGCAAGTTCCATGTGTAGGTTCCCTGGTTTGTGTTATGTCCTTTAAGCACTCATTTTCGTGCTAAAACCCGTCCCTCGGGCAGCTTAGCTTTATTGACCCGAACTTTTGAATGTCTCCAGAGCCATCTTATGTACCTGCTCCTCTTAAGTCTTGCTGCCCGGTTAATAAACTGGCTGCTCGGGTCTTCACTCACTTCTGCGTTCTTAGTCTTGGCCCATTCGCGATAGCCTTCACGCCGCCTACACTTGAGGCATTTGAAGATCAACTCTCACCACCTCAGAAGCTCGCTCCGATAAGCCAAAACTCATTGCTCGGGCACATCTCTCGCTGGTCCTTGAGGCACGTCGGCTCTATGCGCTCTTGAGCATACCGGTAACAAAGTCAGCTATCGCGCATCACTCTTGTCCTGTGCACATCTCCAGACTCGCAAACTAGGAGCCCGGAGATGTACATAGCAGGGGCTAGTAGGGGTGACTTATACGATTGTATGCTTTTATCATTTTCTGTTGCTCATTTGTCCCTTGTGCGTGCTTTTCTTATAGGTATCGGACAAAGAGATTTTTACTTCCGGCCCAAAAGGGGTACAAGAATTACATAGACAACAATTCCTATGAAACATCCGCCTACCTCGCGGGGGTTACATAGATGCCTGTTCCTATGAATCCTCGTGTGCTGAGAGCTTCTCCCTCAGGCTATCCAGCTCATTTTTCAGCTTGAGGACTTTGATTTTTATGATCCGGGCATTGGCGACCTCTTTCAAGAAGCGCTTCATCTCTTCTGTCCCTTCCGAGATGTCGGTCGGTTCTTGACCACGCCAGGAGAACCTCGACCTCCCTGGGACTCTGCTCAAGGGAGGCTACCTTGGCCTCCAGGGCCTGTACCTTGTCACGCTCCTCCTCGTGCTGCAGCGTCTCCTCCGCCTCCCCTGCTTGGGACTGAGCTTCCCCGAGCGCAAACTATGGCTCGGCCAAGATCAAGGCCGAGGACAGCCACGCCGACTTTACGCTGACTGACTCGTTGCTAAGCAACAGCGAGGACAACCACCCCAACTTGCGGCTTCAAGACTACGCCGAGGACAACCGCACCGACTTACTACATCAAGCTTCTCGCGATTGCGCCTAGGATAGCAGCGCCGATTATTACGCCGACTTCACATCGCTGGCGAGGACAGTTGTGTCGACATTCTACTCACGCCGCCATGTCAACCATCGCGCCGACTTCCAGGACTCCAAGAAATTGGGCTGGGAGCCACTCGGAGATTTCAACCTGCAAAGTTCTCTTGAGCCCTTCACAGCCTCCTTGCATACCAATGGAGCACTCGGCATAGAGAAGGTTTCAGTCGAAGTACTCGACTTGAAGAATGACTCGGTCGACACATATCCGAGAAGGCATCAACTCGGCTGTAAAGCACTCGGGGGCTACTGTGGATAACATGGTCCCCGGGTATCCTCACGGAGATAAATTAGACGGACCACCTCACGGAGCAGGGTCACGCCTACCATTTAGAAGACGGGCCTGCCCCGCATGAAGACCCGACTTGTATCACAAGAAAGGCACAGTTGTAATCCGGTACTTACGTACTCGGCAAGAAAGGATAGAGATAGACTTTCTATCTCTATCCCCAGTTTCCATAACCAACTAGGATACTTATCTGTAACCCTACCTCCTTCCCCTATATAAAGGGAGGCAGGGGCCCCTAGATCGGTAGGAGAGATCACATCGATCCATAGCCATCCTCAACATTGATCCATCGAGATCAACCCCAATACAATCCACGAGCACAGGAGTAGGGTATTACCTCTTTCCGAGGGCCTGAACCTGTATAAATCCTGCCCCCTGTGCTACCATCGAGTTGTGATCTTTCGCATAGCCCTATAAAATATATTGCCGATGCAATTTGTCGACAGCGAGAAAATGAAAAAATAGACAAGAACCATCTAACCTCCTCTGCAAGTAGCGTTACAGGATGCTTCCTCGTTTTAACCTGGTGATCCTTTTTTACTGAGCAGCCACTGCCTCAGACATCTCTGCATATGAAGTTACTCCCTTTCTTCACAATTTTGAAATTTTAACTATGAGAGATTGTCTACTTCACCCCCAAACTATTACACTCGATACACTTAACCACACAACCTAGAAAACCAGTCATTAAGTCCCTCGAATTATTAAAACTGGTGCATGTAACCCTTAGAGTAGTTTCAAATGGTGGTTAATCACATTAAGTCTCATTCTCTATGTCCCTCTTTCTTTGTTGTTCGTGACTTCTTCTCAGTTGCAAATTTGTTTCTTCTCCCCGACAGATAAAGTGCAGGCACACCCCCTCCTAGCGCCAGCTCCCTTGGCATAGGCTCATATCCACCCCGCGATTGGACAGACGGAGGGACAAAGACAGCGTGAGCAAAGATGGTAGGGCCACAACCAACAAAGACAGAGAGTCACCGACTCCTCTCGGTGGCGGCCTCCTCCCCTGTCTCCGACCTCATCCTTATCCTCAGCGTCGTCGACCACCTTTACTAGCATCCTCCTCCTCCTTGTCGCAGGCACATCCCCTTAGTGGTGTGGCACATCACCTTTCGGATGTCTCTTCCCCTATTTGGCATGGACTCATCCTAGCGGCGGTGGCTTGTCCCCTCTCTGGCGTGGGCTCATCCCTAGCTCGACGGCGATGGCTTGTCCCCTCCCCGATGCTGCCTCGTATCCCTACCCTAGCAACGAGCTTATTCTCCTTCCCCTTCTTACTCACGCTCTACTGCTCGTGTCCCCAACTTTGCCACTTTCTTGTTTGACGGCAGGGAATCGGCAGTCGTGGAGGAGGCCACTAGGGAGATTGCCTAAGGCAAGAGAGGCACTTGGAGGGGGCATCACCATCAGAGAAAAGAAACATGGTCTGCGGTTGTGCACATGAAGGAGAGGGGATAAGGAGAGATATATGGGGAGAATGAGGCTAACATGTGGGATACATGATTGAAAACTGATTCAGAAAATAGAAAATGCCACGCGTGGCACATACGTGGCAAAACCAATATTCAAAACCGCTCTAGGGGGTTAAAAACACACAAGTTTAAATGGTTTAGAGATAGAATAATTGGTTTTTTAGTCAAGAGTTAAGTGTATCAAGTGCAATAGTTCAAGTGAAATAGACTTTTTGTCTTTCAAATACTTAAATTGCATATGTGGAAAAATCGTGTGTAGATTCTCTCGAAAAGTGCTTCTAAGTCACTGAATTATAATAAAGAATTATCATGAATACATGTCACTGCAAACTTGTCTGATTCAGAAAAAATCGCATTGCTAAGTCAAAAAATTCCTACGGAGAGATATCGGTATGGTATCCGACTTTTTAGGGTGGATTCTTTTCAGCTTTTCTTACCTACTTATTTGCCTGGATCTCGTCACTTCGAGAATTTGTCGAGGTAGCCTCGAGAGCCGGTTGGCCTTCACTTTTGGGGTTTAGAGAGCTTATAAACAAACCTACGAGATAAAAAAAAATTCCAACTCAAAAGTAATAAAAAAAGTGAGATAAGTAAAATAAGACACGAGATAAGTAGGATAAGACAAAGACAAGGTGGGGAGACCATGATGGCAAGTTAGGGTGAGGAAAAGGAGACAAAGACAAGGTGGGGAGACAATGTTGGATGCATGGAGACGTCGTTGGTCCTGTGCTCGTGGATTGTATTGGGCTTGATCTCGATGGATCAATGTTGAAGATGGCTATGGATCGATGTGATCTCTCCTACCAAACTAGGGGCCCCTGTCTCCCTTTATATAGAGAAAAGAGGTAGGGTTACAGATTAGTATCCTAGTTGGTTATGGAAACTGGGGATAGAGATAAGAAGTCTATCTTTATCCTTTCTTTCCGAGTACTTAAGTACCAGATTACAACTATGCCTTTCTTGTGATACAAGTCGGGTCTTCATGCGGGGCAGGCCCGTCTTCTAAATGGTAGGCGTGACCCTGCTCCGTGAGGTGGTCTATCTAATTTGTCTCCGTGAGGATACCCGAGGACCATGTTATCCACAGTAGCCCCCCGAGTGTTTTACAGCCGAGTTGATGTCTTCTTGGATGTGTGTCAACCGAGTCATACTTCAAGTCGAGTACTCCGACTGAAACCTTCTCTATGCCGAGTGCTCCATTAGCATGCAAGGAGGCTATGAAGGGCTCAAGAGAGCTTTGCAGGTTGAAATCTCCTAGCGACTCTCAGCCCAATTTCTTGGAGTCCTGGAAGTCGGCGCGATGGTTGATGTCGCGGCATGAGTAGAATGTCTGGCTGACCGTCCTCGCCAGTAGCAGGTGAGAAGTGGCGAGAATCGGGCATGGCTGTCCTCGACGCAATGCGCGAGAAGCCGGCGTAGTAAGTCGGTGCGGTTGTCCTTAGCGCAGTGCGTGAGAAGCCGCAAGTTGGGTGGCCGCCCTCGTCGTTCGGAGCAAACAGTCGGCGAGGAGTCGGCGTGGCTATCCTCTACAAGAAGGCGAGAGAAGCCGAGCCGTAGTTTGCACTCGGGGCGCTGGCGTAGGCATGCAGCTGAGCCATATAATTGTAACATCCTCATTTTCAAAAGCTAAAACTCATGTGCATCATGTCATTGCATGTCATTAAAAATCACTAAAATTTAAAACTTTTGAAAATGAGTATGTTACTGTTAAAAGACATTTAAATTTTGAAAACCATTTTGGTTTCACTAGTGTTTTGATTGAAAATAAAACGTCTTTGTAAATGCTTGAGTTTTCAAAAGAGGACAACTACTGTTGGTTATAAAATGAATTGAGTTCAAATGTTGTTTCCTTTCAAATAAGATAAACATAATTTCATTTTATTAAACTAAATGATTTGAGGGTGGTTTTATAAACTTAAAATTATTTGGCTTCATTTTAACATCAGATTTCCAAGGATTTCATTTTCATGAAAATGATCATTTTAAGCAGTGGTTTTCTAAACCAATAATCTTGTTTGACTCTCAACATCAAAATTTTTCAGATTTCTATTCTGAGTAATTTGAATTTTAAATAAAGAGAGCATTTGTTTTCAAACAGAATACCTAGCCAAAATACCTACTGTTTTGTTGATTTTCAAAGGAGGGAAAATGATTTCATTTCCTAAATGGTTGCTTTAAAATGATTTGTATTCACAAACTAATAAATGTTTCATTTGAACTTTCAATATCAAAACACTAAGGTTGTTTTAAAATAAAGTAATTTGAATTACCAACAAAAGAATTTTATTTTCAATTATCTTAAAAGAATACGTGGCAAAGCTATTTAATTCTGAAAAGTCCCAAAGGCTTTTACTTCTTAAATTCTTGATTTAGGTTTTGGATTTATAAATCTACTCTTGTACTTTGCCAACTTTAAATTCAAATAAAGTGAAACTATATGCTCCTTTTAAATATAATTTCACACTTTCACCAATAATACAAAAGTTGATTCTTAACGAAAACAAAGATTTGTTTTCAACTACCTTTCAAGAAATTGGTTTCGACCCTAAAAGAAAAGGGTTTAGGCTTTTGGTTTTGTGAAGCTCCAAATATCCCTTGCCTAAATTTTTGAGCTCAAACAATTAAATTTTAAAAGTTATCTTCCGAGAATTTAAAAAGGGCAAGTTTGTTTTCAATATTTCATAAGAAAGACTTCACCCTTTTGAACAATGTTTTAAATGTTGATTCACCCTCGGGTTTGATTTTAAAAGTTTAAAGGGTTTTGAATATATATTGCATGATTACTTTATGTGTATATGTATGTTCAAACCCTAACTTTTTTCAAAGTGATTAAATTTCCAAGAAGCAAATTAAATTCAAATGTTTTATAAGCAATTGCTTTTACGCTTTAAAAGTTAATCCTTTAAGTTTTGGTTTAATAAACACTTTGGTATCTGCAACTCTCAAAACTCATTTAAATCCAAAAACAATTAAAGCGATTTTTGCTACTTAAATAAATGGGGTTTTGGAATGGATTTCAACCTTTAATTTATTTCAAAGCCCAAAACCCCATTTGTGTGGTATTTGATTTTGTACCCGATTAAACAAAACTAAAATCCCTTTCAAACATGATTTGGATATGGTTTACATAAAGCTCTAAATGTTTAATTTTAAATCTTTGTTTGGATTCAAACCTCTAAAAAGATTTCACTTATTTAAAGGAAATGTTTTATTTCCCAACTCATATTTGGTTTTGAACCCAAGCAACAAAACTTTGCTTTTCCCCAAGTGATATTCAAATTTAAATAAAATCCTTTCTCTAATGTTTTAATTTGACAATTAAATTCAAAATTCAAATATGATTTGTGACATCCCCATTTTCAAAAATCAAAACATATGCATCACATACATCATGAGCACCTCTGCATAATTTTCCAACCAAAACGATTTTTGAAAATGTTTACGTAAGCTATATTTTAAATTCAAATCGATTTCAAATTGATTCCATTTATCCCTAACCTTGGAATTCAAATTCCATTTTGAATTTCCTCCTTCCATCTTCTCTCTCTATGGCGAGTGGGCCCCACCGCCATCCTCTCCTCTCCTTCTTCTTCTCTTCCCTTCCTCTCCCTGTTCACGCTGAACACCGCCCTTGAACTTCATCTTCCCCACCAAGCTTCATGGCCATCAATTCCATCTTAATGGGGTCGGTTACCACCTCCATTAGTGGTAATCGCGCCACTAATTTCCCTCCCCAACTCCTGTCTCTCTCTAACCCTCCAACTCCCGGGCTCTCTCTCCTCGTTTCGTTTTTCTTCGATTCACACGTAATTATGTCTCCTATTTCAAAACTGTTTCGGACGCCCTAGAGAATCTTCTCACTGTTCTATCTTTCCCAGAACTCGTGGATCCGAGGTTCAGTAACTCCGCAATCGATCGCGAAGCTCTGCTGTCCATTTTGGCCGCCTCCACTTCTTCTCGCCTCAACGCTGCGTCGCTGAGATTCCTCCGAACCGTCCGAGGACGCCCTGGATATCTTCGTTGCGAATCCAACGCATCAAAGAGCTCGGAAATTGTCACCCAAGCACGACGCAGTCGATCGCCAAGACCTCGCCGGAATCTGCCAAACGACTGTTCGTCGAAGCTTTTTCCCAACCTTCAATTAAATCGCCGATTGAGGTAATTTCTTCCATATTCTTCTTCCTTGAGCATCCCTAGGGCAGTAGTGGCTAGTGCTTGGCTCAGATTCGCCGGATTCGCCGGAGAAGCCCCGCCACCGCTGTTCTTCTTCTTCGTCTCCGGTCGCGTGTGGCGCGCCGATTCGGGCGCTTCGGCCGAGCCACCACCGCCGTCGCGTTCCTCTCCCTCTCCTGGTTCTCCCCAACCCTCGTGTCCCTCCGGTTCGGTCCAAGCATGCCTAGTCAGCCGTGCCAAGGGCCGCGCCGCCTCCGTGGTGCTGTCGCCTCGGCCCCCGCCCGAGCCGACGCAGCCTGCTGAGCTCCTCTAGCTGCCGACCTCCCGCGCGCCTTCCCCATCTCCTCCGGCCACGGCGCCTTCCCAGCAGCAGCGCCATGGCCGCCGCCGCCTCATGCGTCGCCCGCCATCCTCGCCATCCTCGGCCCGTACGCCACCGAACTTCTCTCGCTCCATGGCTTCCGGCCCCTTCCCGCCGCCCCGCTGCCTTGGCGCCGCCGCCGCCATGGCCGTGCCGCCGCCGCCACGCCTGCGCTGCTGGTTTCGCGCTGCCTCGCCTCGCCCTGGCCCGCCACAGATCACATGATCCTCTTCCTTCACGCCTCGATGGCGCCGCCCGCCAGCGGGCGCCGCGCCGCCCGAGCCGTGCCCGCCGCCGCCTCCCTGCTCTCCTCACTGACCCATGGGCCTGCCCAAGCCGCCTGGCCGCTCCTTCCCGCTCAAGCCGAGCCGCCTCCCCTTTTTCCTTTTCGGAAAATTCCTAGATTGTAAAATTCATATCTTTTGATAGAAAACTCCAAAATCCCCAAACCAATTTTGTTGTACTCACAAAATTGCAACCTATTTAATTGTGTAATTTTTATTTACTGTTACTGTTGTAAACTGTTTTGAATTATTTAAATACCATTAAACATCGTTTTAATTGTGTAGGGATATTTACTTGTCCAAAAATTGTCAAACCAATTTTAAAATGACTTAAAAATGTTTACCTTGCATCTGTAATTTCCATGAGATTTTTGATAACTATTTTACCCACTGTTTTAGATTTTTGGTTAGCAAATTAATTAGTTTAAGTGCATAATCCTTCCATTTAAATTCCAGAAAAATGTACAGTGGCTTATTTAGTTTTAAACCACCTTTTTACTGCCCTGTACACTTTACTTGAGCATTTCCATGCATGTGCATCCATTTTTTTCGCATGGTGTTTATTGTTTCATTTATCGTTATTTCCGCGATTAGGAGCGTGCGACTCCGGAGATCGTGATCGACATCGCGTGGAAGACTTAGGGTTTTCTGCTGGTCAAGGCAAGTGCTGATCCCTTGAACCTATTATTTAAATGGCTTTATTAGATATTTAAAACTGCATGCTATGTTAAAAATTAAAACTGCTAATTGGTTAGATGCTAGCTAAACACCCCAACTACCAATATCAGTATAAACACCTTCTATGCCACCCTAGGTTAATATTATATTGTTTAAATAATGCCTTCACCCCTTGAACTAGGTTTTAATCATGTTAGCTATGCTTAGTTGCAATCACATGAAACTTGGACATGTTACTATCAATACTTGTTTACTCAATGATTTTAAAAGAAAGTGGGTGCTGTCGTGTTTGTAAATGGGTGTAGTTGATAGTGGGTGCTATCGGCAATGCTTTTTTATAAACCCGATCGGGGTGGTGGTTGCAAGGTTGGTGCAAGAAGCACGAGACTTGGGTCCATCATGGAACCACCCTGGTCCCTAAGGACCGATTCCTTGAGGTAGACGAGCTAAGTTTAATAAAGGCGACCATGTGTGCTCAGATGGGCGGGCCCGGTCGAGTACCCTTCGGACTCTTATTCAGCATTCTGGTGGAGTAGGGAGTGGGCACTGGATATGTCCATAGAATGTAACCTTCTGTGTGGTTGGGAGTGGGTATCCGTGTGTCCATAGAACTGAACCTACCGGCACAAGAGGGGCATCGGTGTGGAAACCTCAGTGGTAATGCCTGGGTAGGGGAAGGTTGGAGAAAGGCCTTGTGGTGACCATTCTTCTTTGGGGGCACCCGAGGAGGAACCACCTCGCATGGGTAAAGCGTGCAGCCTCTGCAGAGTGTACAACTATCATGATAGCCGTGTCCGCGGTCAAGGACGGACGACGGGGAGCTGCCTCATTGGTACTTCTTATCTTTTGTTTTCAAAACAGTGTTTAAAGGAAAACCACGATTGGTGTCGTGCGTTTTGTTTTCTCTCCTCACAGTGGGTGCTGTGAGCGATAAGGGTGTTGCACGGTGGGTGCCGTGAGTAGCCAGGTCTGGGCAAAACCGGTTTAGGCCGGAGTTTCAAAAGGAAATGATTCAAATCTTTGTTTTCTCTTAACTCATTTTAAACCTTTTACAAAATCTAGGTAAAACTTGCAAAACTGGCTTTATGCAAAAGAATCTTAACCTTCCCTTGTAAACCATATGCATTTAGTCAGCCTTGCTTGTTGAGTATGTTGTATACTCACCCTCGCCTTTTATGCGGGGCTGCTCATTCCAACGCGAGCAAGGTTGCGTTCACCAGAACCCTAAGGTGGAGACGATGAAGATGAAGGCCCCATCGCAAGTTTTCAAGCTGAGGATTACCCAGACGTCTAGGAGCTCTACTTCGGCCGTGCTTGTGGAGTTGTTTTGGGTCTTCTTTTGAGTTTTGAGACTTTTAGTCTCACCCCTGTAAGGCCATGAGCCCTCTGTTGTTTAACGCCATGCTTGGCGCACTCTGATGTAATTTATACTTTTACGTTCAATGGCAATGATCCAAACTGTTCACTGTGTGTACTAGCTACTGATCCAGGGACTAGTACAGTTAAAGCACAGAAGGGACTCGACTCCGTTTAACGGGTCCCTACAATAATGCACTCAGAGTGCTGGTGTAGGCGTGCAACCGTACCGAAGTTGGCGTAGGCATGGAGCCATGCCGTAGATTGCGCTCGGGGCACGGGTGTTGACACGTAACTGTGTCATGGTCGGTGCCTGTAAACACTTTCTTGAACCCTTGTAACATGTACATGTAGGATTTAGGTACTATCTGAATATGAAAACATTTGGTCGGATATAAAATCCGACTATCTTTATGTACGAAATAGCCATTTTTTATTTTTCTTACTTGATGATTTTTGTTAATCCAAGTGGTTTTTCTTTCTTTTCTTATGCACTCTGCCCGACTAGTCTAGCCCCCGAGTGTAGGGAGTTGGCACATGGCTTTTTATTCGAGGCACGTGTTTGGGTGATGTAGAGTTCGCCGTGTTATGGGTTCAGAGCTTCACTACTAAGAATTATAGCGCACTCGGATTTCACTTAAATCACTAAGTAACAAAGACAAAATAACTATGAAAAAAATGGGTGCGTGCAAGTGCACACAATTATGTGTAGCCCCCCGACTTACTGCTTAGTTGGAATTCAACTAAGTAGCAAGTCAAGAAATAACACGAGTTTATATGTGAAAAGATTATGATGATGAAAAACCTAGCTGCTTTGATGACGCTGATGTCATCCTTGCTTTTGAGCTTTTAACCCCCGGGCGTATCACCTTGTAGGCTTGAAGCGCAGACGTGGGCTCGTAGTCGTGCTGAAGCCGAAGTTTGCACTCGGAGCACTGGCGTTGGCGTGAAGCCGTGCCGAGTTGACGTAGGCATGCAACCGAGCCGTATGACGCACTCGGGGTGCTGGCGTAGATGTGCAGCTGTGCCAAAGGTTGCGCTCGGAGCACTGACATTGGCGTGAAGCCATGCCGAGTTGACGTAGGCATGCAACCGAGCCGTATAATGCACTCGGGGTGCTGGCGTAGACGTGCAGCCATGCCAAATGTTGTGCTCGGGGTGTTGGCGTTGGCATGAAGTCATGCTAAGTTTGACGTAGGCATACAGCCGAGCCGTATGATGCACTTTCGAAGTCTTTGGCGTGAGACGTCGGCCGTGCCAAAGGTTGCGCCGGGGCTAGCGTTGGCGTGAAGCCGCGCCGAGTTTGACGAGGCATGCAATGAGCCGATGATGCCCTTGGGTCTTTGGCGTGAAGCGTCTTGGCCGTGCCAAAGGTTGCTTCGGGCGCCGGTGTTGGCGTGAAGCCGCGCCGAGTTTGACGAGGCATGCAAAAGCCATATGATGTACTCGGTGCTGCCGAGACGCGGTGTTGTGCCAAAGGTTGCGCTCGGGGTGCTGGCGTTGGCGTGAAGCCGTGCCGAGTTTGACGTAGGCATGCAGCCGAGCCATATGCTGCACTCGGGGTGCTGGCGTAGACATGCAGCCATGCCAAAGGTTGCGCTCGGGGCGCTGGCGTTGGCGTGTAGCTGTGCCGAGTTGACATAGGCATGCAGCCGAGCCGTATAATGCACTCAAGGTGCTGGCGTAGACGTGCAGCCGTGCTATAAAATGCACTCAGGGTGCTGGCGTTGGCGTGTAGCCGTGCCGAATGGACGTAGGCATGCAGGCGAGCCGTATAATACACTCGGGGTGCTGGTGTAGGCGTGCAGCCGTGCCATAAAACCATCTCGCATTATCCTGCATTGTACCCTGTGGAGACAATGAAAAACACGAGTAGTAGAGAAAAACTGGATTGTAAAGCAATATGTATGATGTCCAATTATGTATTTTTATTATATCAAATTGTCGTTCTTTTATCTTTTCCGTATTGATTTACGCTTCTCCGAGTATGTTTAATTCCTTTTGTTAGGTATTCCGCCTAGCTCATCAAGTCCCTTAGCGTTAGGAGTTGGCGCAAAGCTCTGTCTCCGGACACGCGTCAGGAAACCCAAATTTTGCATAGGAACCAGAGTTTTACTACTCAGAATATGTGACACTCGGAATCGTTAAAAGTCAACATAGAAAAAAAAAAGAAACTCGAAAAGAGATGGGTACAGATAATGCACCTAATTAGGTGTAGCCCCGACTTACTGCTTAGTTAGATACCAATTAAGTAGCAAGTCAGAAGATAAATTATAATGATGTAACTGAGTATAAAAATAGACAACCTAGCTGTTGATCGTGTGGTCCTTACGCCCGAGTGAACGAGCCCCCGGGCATGTCACCTTGTCAGTGCGGCTGTCCTCGACGTCGTACGCGAGAAGCCGGCGTAAGAAAGTCGGCGCGGCTGTCCTCGGTGTCATGCGCGAGAAGCCGGTCTAGGAAAGTCGGCGCGGCTGTCCCTGGCGTCATGCGCGAGAAGCCGGCCTAGGAAGTCGGCGCGGCTGTCCTCGGCGTCGAGCGCGAGAAGCCGGCCTAGGAAGTCGGCACAGCTGTCCTCGGTGTCGTGCGCGAGAAACCAGCCTAAAAAGTCGACGCGGCTATCCTCGGCGTCGAGCACGAGAAGCCGGCCTAGGAAGTCGGCGTGGCTGTTCTTGGTGTCGTGCGCGAGAAATCGGCCTAGAAAGTCGGCTGTCACGGTTTTGACCGAAACCTCTTCTATCGTCATCATGGTGACGTCTCTCATCTTCTTCTCGCTCCCGTCGCCGAGCTTCAATGTTTTGGCGAATGTCGCGGTTTGTCGTTGTTGTCGGAGCAACGAGTGGGTGCGATGGTAGTCGTTGTCGTCGTCGCCGCAAGTCGGGGGCGTAGGAGCCGTAAGTCGGCGTCACAGGAGACGCCAGTCGGGGCGTCGCAGGAGCCGTAAGTCGAAACGGCGTAGGAGCCTCGCCATGATCTCCGGGATGAGATCCGCTTTGTCGTCGAGGTCCGCCATGCCCTTGTTAAGGTGCACCAAGGATCGCCGAGGTGCCAAGCGAAATTTCCGTCGAGCTCCATCTTCGCGCAGGATTCACATCACCTCCGTGCAGTCTGTCTTCAAACGGTCGCTATGGTCACATCCGAACTCGGTTTTTGATGATCTTGGACTTGTTTGAAAGATAACGAGATAAGCTTTCCAACACATCCAAAACCACCCCGAAATTCCTTTCAAGTCAACAGAAAATCACGACTCAAGTTCCATCTAGATTCTGAACGCGAATAGATCGCATCTTTTTCTTGCGTTCGCTTCACGGTTGAAGTTGTCTTCCGATCCGATCTGATCCGATTTTTCAAGGGCAAGTTTACCGAGGTTGTTGATGATGAAATCCAAGCCTTTAAAACAAAAAACTTGGCCGAAGGTGAATTCGACGGCGCTGTCGCGGAGACATGCCATCGAGTTTGATGAAGATGATCTTAGCGTTGCCCTTACCTGGCGCGCCAACTGTCGACGAATTGCGTCGGCAATGTATTTTATAGGGCTATGCGAAAGATCACAACTCGATGGTAGCATAGGGGGCAGGATTTATACAGGTTCAGTCCCTTGGAAAGAGGTAATACCCTACTCCTATGCTCGTGGATTGTATTGGGGTTGATCTCGATGGATCAATGTTAAGGATGGCTATAGATCGATATGATATCTCCTACCGAACTAGGGGCCCCTGCCTCCCTTTATATACTGGAGGGAGATAGGGTTACAGATAAGTATCCTAGTTGGTTATGGAAACTGGAGATAGAGATAGGAAGTCTATCTCTATCCTTTCTTGCCGAGTACGTAAGTACCGGATTACAACTGTGTCTTTCTTGTGATACAAGTCGGGTCTTCATGTGGAGCAGGCCCGTCTTCTAAATGGTAGGCGTGACCCTGCTCCGTGAGGTGGTCCGTCTAATTTGTCTCCATGAGGATACCCAGGGACCATGTTATCCACACTCACTTCCTACAACTCACCCTCCCTTCTCTCCATCCTCTCCAAGTAAGAAACAAAGAATTGTTTCAACCTAGCCAACAAAAAAAAATAGACGGACATTATAAAATCGTGAAAATAATTGTAGCTTATGAAAAAAAATCAAACCTATGTAAAACCTACAAGCATAAAAACAAATGCAACTAAAAGTTACTAAATAATGGCACTAAAAATGTACATTTATTATGATTATAATTTTGACCTTAGAGCATGTACAATGGTTGAGACAGCAGCTGTCTCTAATTATTACCATGTCACCTAGAGACAACGCTAAAGACAATATATGCAATGGTAGAGATGGTTGCACGTTTTTATAGGCAGCTTTGTCACATACAAAGTTTCTTAATTCTCGTGTAGAGTCGATTCTTGCATTGAAGACGGCTCAAATATCTATGCATACTCTCTCCTCCATATCATCACATATCCTATATAGCAACCCTTAGAGACCGCTTATAAATAGCTGACATGGACCATTGTACACGCTCTTATACGATACGATTGAAGACGATGGAGACATAATAAAATTTAAGAACCAACAAGAACGATTACAAAGTTTACTATAGCCCCTTGAGGTTATAACAAAATCTCGCATAGCTTCTGAAAGTTCAAACTATTTTCTCATCTTGAAAGTTGTCTCCGTTTGCACCATAACCTCAAAACCATTAGGCAATTCGTTAGTGTTGAGATGGCTGTCCACACGTGCATATATCAGTGATGTGGCGTCCATGTATACGCCATGTCATCGTCTTCCTTTACCCCTCTCTTAAGCTCTCTCTCACTAAGACACCTTGGTCCAAATTCACTCATAGAGTCTAACCCAATTTTGAGGCTGGCTCACACATGATGTAATATTTAGGTCCACCTGGCATTTATATACAAGTGCAATTTTCTCTAGAATTGCAAAGTGGTACTATACTCATAACCAATCCACACTGGCCATGGTATTACACTTACTCCATGTCTGGCAAGTCCGACTATGCGTACTTTTTAGCCAGCAAGCCTCCGCCAACCGTCGCCTTGACCAATGGTGTTGAAGATGGTGGTGTCAGGTCATCCTGGTAGAGATGGAGCATATCAGGGATGGACCCGGATGTTGCGGGCATAGATATGGACGACTACTTGACGAATCAAAGGCTTTGGGAAGCCAATGTTGTGCGTACCCTTACAGTGGCATGGACATGTGCGACCAGTCAACACTGGCAGTGCGCTTGGCTGCGCGGCCTCGCTCAAGAAAGCAAAGCAAAGAGAGAGAATGGGATGTCTCGTGGACGTGCCGACACGCTTTGTCGGTTGCTGGGTAGATGTTTGGTCGTGCCTCCTCTTCTCTCTCTCTCTCTCTCTCTCTCTTGTCTCTCGCCAGGTGGGGCGTAGGTGAGGAATGACTATAGGTGGAGGTCGCTGGAGATGCGCCATCGGTGATGAAGAAGGGAAGGTGGGCTGCCGGTGATGAAGAACGTGACATAGATTGTCATCAGGGAAAGTATGCCACCGCCATCTGTAGTCTAAGCGTCTAAGCAGCGTCGGGACGAAGGTGTGGCTCGTCTCACTGGCGAGGAGGAATATCCATGGCCAGGCACCGATGTCAAGGACGATGCGATAGGACAAGGTGCGGGTGCTGGAGATCCCAACAGGCGAAGTAAAAGCCGATAACACTATAAGGGGGGGAGAGAGATGGGGCGACACAACTCGACAGTGGCAAGGCTTCAGTTGCAAGCTCTGGCTATGGGACTTCAACAACTCTAGCGGCCGAGCTCTGGTGACCGCTAAGGCTTACTCGTAATGGGAATCACCGGGAAGGAGAGGGGATAGACACCAACACGGGCAAGTGGTGAGGGAGTGAATGAAAGAGGGAGAGAAGAAGGTGACGTTGCAGCCATAAAGGTGCTATATTATTCTCACGTAGATGTGAACATGTGGCTCGAAACTTAATTGAAAAATTAATGGAGCTATGACACGAACATAATTTCTAGAGGCTCGAGAGAGTAGTTTAAAACTTTGAATAAGGGAGTGTTTTTTTAGGCTTATGAGCTCTGACTTATCTGTCTTATCTCGAACTTCGAGAATTTCCTGAGGTAGCCTGGAGAGTCAGATGGCCTTGATTTTTAGGATTTAGAGAGCTTTTAGACTCGTCTACGAGATAAAAAAACGGATTCAAAAGTAATAAAAAAAAGTCAGATAAGTCAATATTAGTCAGATAAGTCAGGCTTATTTCGTGACTTATCTGACTAATATTGACTTATTTGACTTTTTTTATTACTTTTTGAATTCTTTTTTTATCTCGTAGGCAAGTCTAAAAGCTCCCTAAATTCTAAAAATTAAGGCCATCCGACTCTCGAGACCACCTCGAAAAATTCTCGAAGTTCGAGATAAGTCAGGTTAGATAAGCCTAAAAGAACAGGACCTAAATAAGATCGATTTTGTTACTGTTTAAATGGCTACAGAAAACTAGTACGAGCATGGCACGTAATGTCACAATCTACATGACCTGAACGTGATGCACCAGCACAGGCTGTCGGCTGCTTACTTAACCAGAAACCGCGCGTCCTAAACAATCTCTCTTCTCCCCTGAATCCGGTGCACCTCCACCCCTTTTTCATTCATGACCGACTTAGTGTAAGTTGTCTAATATTTAGTTATGAGTCAGTCGATTTTCTTTGCACCGAACGATACAAATCTATCAGTTCTGTTTATTTTTGTGCTATCTGACAGCCGTAGTCGCAGCCCCCCGCACGCTGCCCCACGCCTAGAACAAATTAAAGGGCAAAGGCCCATCAATAAATCTTTGTCCATTTCAGTCAAGGAAACTCCACCTACGGTGTCCTACAGGAACGTGATCTGCGCGTGTTGCTAGCTCCCACAGCGGCAGCACCACTTCGAGAGTGTCATGCTCCAGCCTCTGCACGCAGCCACATACCCACCTTCGATAATGCACTGTTTTAGGCCACTTTAAAGTTATAAATAAATAGAAAGGTTAAGGCAAATCATGTGAAGATATGAAGAAAATTTAACCATCAAGAAAAAATACAGGATCATGGACAAAGATTCACGGAAACAAACATATCCTCTTGGACAAAGATGGTTATAAAAAATTTAACCATCAGGAAATAAGGAAAATAAAACAAACAAAAACCCAAGCCACATACTGGATCGAGCACAAAAAATGTTCACTTATCCCCTTGTTCAAATTCACCATGTCTACTATTTTGAAAAAAAAGGTTACCATGTGAGAATCACAAAGTTGCACCAAAATATAGATGAACTTGCACAGAATGTAATAATGCAACTTTATAATAAATGGAGTGCAAACTCTTCAATGTGCACACTAACACCTTTTTATTCTGTAGAAAAGGAAAGCATGGGCAAGAAACAACATTATAGGAGGTTACCGGGTAAGATGCAGAATTTTGCACAGAAATACATAAGAAATTGCACATAATGTTATAATGCAACTTCATAACAAATGGAATGCAAACTTGTCAATATGTATACTAACATCTTTTAATTGCAAAAAAAATTGATCAACTAAAAAAATTTACCCGTCAGTCAAAAAAAACACTGCAAATATTTTTCAGCTACAACCATATGATGAACTCATTGCACAATCATTCACATATTAGCGGCATTTTAGCGTGAACTGCTACTATGCTTGGCCCAGTGTTCTCTTGGTGGGTTGCAATGTTGGTTAATTCCCACAGCTAAGGGAACCATACAAAGGAGGATGGGATTACGAAAAAAAATAGGAGGCACGCGAGCAGGGTGGCGGTTGCTCTTGATGACGACCTTGCTGGCGGTCGGCCACGCGACGGTGTTCGAGAATGGCGAGAACAAAATTGGCTAGCCTTGCGGAACATCTATGCTTGTGAGCTTGGCGAAGAATGGCGGTTGGAATTGGGCAAATCAGTGGCGGCAAGAGTGCAGGTGGAGACGGCGCTTGGGCGAAGGTCTAGTACGGACCATCAAAAAGCAAAAACATACAGATCGGCTATTAGACAAACACATGTATTGATCCAAAAGAGTATATCCGCAAAAACAGAGGACAAAATCACATGAAAAAATGAACACGATAAAGTCGAACCGTAATCAAAACAAAACCACCCACCTACTCCAGTCACCGGCGAGGATACCTACCAGAGTAGTCGGCTAGGTCGTCCCAAACACGTCAACAGCGGATCGAGCGCTGCCGACGACGTCGCCGATGCGTCCGTCTCCATGGCAGAGGCTTCTCGAATCACTGAGCTCTCTCCCAAAAAGGTCAAGACTATAAAACACTGTCGCTGATAGAACAAGGGCATGCAAAATCCCAACTTTACAGGGCTGTTTGGTTCGTGACCTTTGCTAGCCTTACCAAATATTGGCGTGCCTTAGTAATTTGGCTGTCGTTTAGTTTATAGATAATGAATGGCACACCTTTGAAAAATTTGGCTAGCCAAATTTTTTACACATGAATCGGTGCCCAGGCGAGGGCGCCCAATTCTCACACCAATGAATGGCGAGCCAACAGCTAGAGCGCTAGGACACCCTGTCAGAAGCACATGCAGGACCTAGGGCTTAAGGCCTAAACCCTAAACCTTAGACCTAACCAGCTAAAGCAACGTTCTTTATTCAAAATTTGATTTTTATATCTATTTCATATGGTGTCTAAATTGTATGAAATAAATTTCATAATTCATCTAAAATCCTAAACAACCCATTTTAAATACTTTTAATTTTTGTGAAATTTTATTTTATTTTCATTTTTCATTGTTATTCTTCGAAGGCTACCAACCAAATACTTGTTTTTTCGCCTTTAAAAGGTCATGTTCTGGATTGATACGACCGCATTGGCAAGACAGATGAGGGCTACGATCTAAACATGTCCTACCTCTTATCTTGCACAAAACACTGTGCCCGCCTAACCCGCTCCTGTTGGGCACGAAACTTCCAACACACGCATCGAACGGTCACAAAATGGACTGACCGCTGTCTAAAAATCAGTTGCCTCATCATTAGAGCATCCATACCAATTACTCTATCTCTATTTTCTCTCTCTATCCCTCTAAAATTTCTTCACGCTTTACACTATACTCTAAAAGATTCCTTCACTCTACCAGAAACTTTATCCTCGCCACGTCAGCGCTACAGTGCATATAACGCTACTGCCGTGAATCCTATTAGCAAATTTGTTTTCGTTCATCCCGTTCCCACCCGCACCACCCAACCCCACATGCATTAGTCAACCCGCCGCATTGACCGCCGCGGGCCGCAAGCCCAGAGCGCGCTCCACCACACTCCCCCGGTTCCGCCAATGCCGAAGCCAGCCGCCGCCGCGCGCCTCGTCGTGCTCGCCCTCGTCTTCCTCCTGGTCGCTGCTGCCAATGCCGCGACGCCTTCGCAGGCGGACGCGCTGCTGGCCTGGAAGGTCAGTCTCGCCGACCCGGGCGCGGCGCTGTCGAGCTGGACCCGGGCCGCGCCGGTGTGCTCCTGGCGCGGCGTGGGCTGCGACGCCGCCGGCCGCGTGGCGAGGCTCCGGCTCCGGAGCCTCGGCCTCGGTGGCGGCTTCGACGCGCTCGACCCCGCAGCGCTCCCGGCCCTCGCGGAGCTCGACCTCAACGGGAACAACCTCGCCGGCGCCATCCCGGCCAACGTCTCGCTCCTGCGCTCGCTATCCTCGCTCGACCTCGGCGGTAACGGGTTCAACGGCTCCATCCCGCCGCACCTCGGCGACCTCTCCGGCCTCGTCGAGCTGCGCCTCTACAACAACAACCTCGCCGGCGCCATCCCTTACCAGCTCAGCAGGCTCCCCAAGATCGCGCATTTCGACCTGGGGTCCAACTACCTGACCAACCCGGACTACCGCAGGTTCTCGCCGATGCCCACCGTCACGTTCCTCTCCCTCTACCTCAACTTCCTCAACGGCAGCTTCCCGGAGTTCGTCCTTAAGAGCCGCAACGTCACCTACCTCGACCTGTCGCAGAACACTCTCTCCGGGCCGATACCGGACTCGCTGCCGGAGAGCCTCCCCAACCTGATGTTCCTCAACTTGTCCGTCAATGCATTCTCAGGGAAGGTACCGCCGCCGCTCGCGAAGCTGACAAAGCTGCAGGACCTGCGGATTGGCAGCAACAATCTGACCGGCGGCGTCCCGCAGTTCCTCGGCTCGATGCCACAGTTGAGAGTTCTAGAACTTGGCGACAATCCCCTCGGCGGGGCGATCCCGCCTGTTCTTGGCCAGCTCCAGATGCTGCAGCGCCTAAGCATTCCGAACGCTGGGTTGTTTTCCACTCTACCGCTGGAGTTGGGCAACCTTAGCAGTCTCAATTATTTGGATCTGTCCATGAACCAGCTCTCCGGCGGGTTGCCGTCGGCATACGCCGGGATGCGGAAAATGCGGGAGTTTGGCATTTGGTCGAACAACCACACCGGTGAGATCCCGCCGGCTTTGTTCAGGAGCTGGCCAGAGCTCATATCGTTCCAAGTACAGATCAACTTGTTCATCGGAAAGATCCCACCGGAGCTCGGCAAGGCAACCAAGCTGGAAATCCTTTACCTCTTCAGCAACAACCTTACCGGCTCTATCCCGGCGGAGCTCGGCGAGTTGGTGAATCTGGCAGAGTTGGATTTGTCAGTTAATTGGCTCACAGGACCGATCCCCAAGTCGATCGGGAGGCTTTCACAGCTCATAAGATTGGCAGTATTCTTCAACAACCTCACCGGCACGATTCCATCGGAGATTGGTCACATGGCAGCATTGCAAATCTTGGACCTGAACAGCAACAATTTGGAAGGTGAGCTGCCTGCCACCATCTCATCGCTGAAGAATCTTCAATACCTCGCTTTGTTCGACAACAACTTGAGCGGCACCATCCCACCGGACCTAGGCAAGGGGCTGGCTATGTCCGACGTGAGCTTTGCAAACAACTTCTTCTCCGGTGAGTTGCCGCAGAACATTTGTGGCAACTTTGCATTGCAGAACTTCACAGTCCACAACAACAACTTTAGCGGGAAGTTGCCGCCATGCCTCAAGAAGTGCAAGGATCTTTACCGGGTGCGCCTGGATCGGAATCACTTCACCGGTGACATCTCGGAGGTGTTTGGTGTCCACCCCTTCTTGGACTACTTGGACCTATCATATAACCGGTTTATTGGTATATTCCCTGAAGAATTGTGGCAGTCAGTGGCTTTACGGTTCATTGATTTGTCAAACAATTATTTTTCTGGAGAAATTTCTTCGCCTACAAGGGATAATTATGATTTTCACCTTGAGTCTTTTTATCTTGCGAATAACGGTTTCACTGGCGTTTTTCCTTCTATCATAAAGCGATGCAGCAGCCTGGTCACCCTTGATCTTGGGAATAATAACTTCTTTGGTGATATTCCCCCTTGGATTGGAACTAAAGTTCCTCTACTAAGATTTCTTAGTCTCCAATCAAACAATTTCAGTGGAAATATTCCATCAGAGCTGTCCCAACTTTCTCACCTTCAGTTACTTGACATGTCCAAGAACAGTTTCACTGGATTCATTCCAAGAGCTTTTGGCAACTTAGCATCCATGCTACAGCCAGAAACGAAATCCAGGATGGAATCTTTTTCTAGGCTTAGCATCCCTTTCCAGGTTCAGTTGGTCCAAGTACAACATATTTCTACGTTTTCACGGAGGACTATATCCAGTTACCAGTCTAGAACCGATCAGTATCGAGATAGAGTAAACATATTTTGGAAGGGCCATGAACAGATATTTCAGAGAACGATGGAGTTTATTACAGGTTTGGATTTATCAAGCAATTCACTTAGTGCAAATATCCCAGAAGAGCTAACATACCTTCAAGGTCTCCGATTTTTAAACTTGTCAAGAAATAATCTATCAGGCAGTATTCCAGAAAAAATTGGCAGTTTGAAGCTCTTGGAGTCTCTTGACTTCTCATGGAATGAACTTTCAGGTGTTATTCCTCCAAGCATTTCAAATTTGTCGTCCCTCGACATATTAAATCTCTCAAATAATCATTTATCAGGTGAGATACCCACAGGAAGTCAACTCCAGACACTTGTTGATCCATCAATTTATAGCAATAATTGGGGGCTCTGCGGTTTCCCATTGAGCATAGCATGTTCAAATGAATCAAGCCCTGAACATACATGGGATGATAGAACTGAAGAACATAAAGACGACATTTGGTTATGTTACTCTGTAATTCTCGGTGTTGTTTTCGGTTTTTGGGTTTGGTTTGGAGCTCTATTTTTCCTTGAGCCCTGGAGAATTTTGTTATTTAATTTTGTTGATCGTGTAGGAAGTAAGATTATGCCAAAAAATTTTACGCACTAAAACTCATCTTCAGATCTAAAGCAGCAATCAAATAATGTACGCCTGTCAATTATGAGTGCTCCTTTTGTTCCTCAATGGCTGATTCTACTTCTAGCAGATTTAAATAAAACTTTAGGCCATCTTATATCCACCTTTCTGATCTTTGTTAGTTGAAAGAACATCTGTATTGTACTTCAATATTCTTGATTCATTCCTACTTTGTTAGTTGAAAGAACATCTGTATTGTACTTCAATATTCTTGATTCATTCCTACTACTATCTTGTTGCAGTTGTCTGGTGTTTGCAGCATTCTTATGTGCATAAATTGTTTATGCAATATGTGCATGAATCAATTCTAGTTTTCACATGCAGATATCCATCATCCAATCAGAGGACACTTCTATCATCCACATCCAGAAAAAAGAGAGGAACAGTGGCATAAGGACAGTTTGTCTTTAAAAACTTATTTATTTTTTCTATAATCTATCTTACAATTGCTAGTTTAGCCCTTCACAGGGAAAAAAACATAAGGTTGGTAACAAAGTAAAATACATAAGAGCAAAGAAATATGCTTGCAATTGATGATTTCAGAATAATTTCACCATCTATCAGCCAATAATGGCCGTTTGCTTTCCTGATTCTTTTTAGTGTTAAAACTGACAAAACTCGAGGCTCTGAAACTGCATTGCACAAGATAAATAACTGTGCACATTTCACTTTTCGAATTTCACTCCTCTGCACAGAGATACATCACTTCTGATAGTCTGTTAGCTTGCGCACCGTGATCAGCCGGAATGGTTCAGAAAGGTAGGCCTGAGTGTGTGCTGATATCTCTTGCGCTACAGATCGCATGGAAGGTCTCGATTCAGGATTCGCCCTTGTGCAAGCAAGTGCAATTCTCACAATGAACACAATTTCTTCTGCAAGCTGTGCAGTTGGAGGATCCAGACGCTGGTCTAGTATGTCCTTGAGCAGTAAATCATCTTCTTCTGACGAGGAGATGGTCGGCAGAGAAGTAAGCAGGTCACCCGGATGCTTCCCCATCATAACCTCCAGAGCAACTACTCCAAAGCTATAGACATCACATTTCTCTGTGACCCTCATTGTGTATGCCAATTCTGCAAGAGTACATTCAAAGCTGGCATATGTTAATTTGCTACACCATATGACATTGCCAGGTATAGTGTCTGAATTTTGTGGAATTTGAGTATATACAATGGCAGTCTGTTTAAGTGATGCGGATATCTACAAAAGCTGCTGCTACTTGTTCTCAATAGTTAGTTGTTTATTGGCAAGCAATCTCATTGAGGAAACAAGTGCCAATCTGCCTGTTTAATCTCACATGGAGTTAACTGAATTCAATTGCCTATCTTATTACATCTGAAGTATTTATGAGTCCAAATTATGTTTGATATTTATAAGTCTCATTGCAAAATTGTATGCTGTATGCATCATGAACAGATGCAAGTAAAACCAAACAAAAAGAGCCTCATAATCTGATACGTACCTGGAGCCATGTAGCCATACGATCCTGCTACAGAGGTCCAGTTTGTTGAAGCAGACCCGAGCAGCTTTGCTGTGCCAAAATCAGACAACCGTGGCTCGAATTCCGACTCAAGCAGGATATTGTTAACAGTGATGTCGCGATGAACTATGCATGGGTTGCAGTCATGGTGGAGGTAGGCGAGGGCATGGGCAACTCCATGGACCACCTTCACCCTCATGGCCCAATCCAGCTTCTTCTTGCCTTCCTCCCCATACAATGTCTTCCCCAAGCTGCCCCTTTCCAGGTACTCATACACCAGGTACATGTAGTCTCCACTCGTGCAGAAGCCATGAAGCTTGACGATATTACGGTGGCGGACCTCCGTCAGCGCTTTGATCTCATTCTCAAAGCTCTTTGTACTAACATCCGGTATGTCACCAGTCTCAGCAACATGGAACCGCTTCACAGCCACGACCTGCCCGGTTGGGAGCTCGGCTCTGTAGACGGTTCCAAACCCTCCTTTACCAACGCAGAAGGTCTCATTGAAATTGTCTGTGGCATTCATGATGTCAAAGAATGTGAACTTGCCCTCCTTTTCCCAGATCATGGACTCATAAGCATCATTGCTGCTAGCCTCCAGCACTTTCTGCTCACCAGGGCTCCTTCTGCATACCAGTACGAGGCAAGCAACAATGGCTACAACCAACACAGCTCCAACTATTGACACAACTGTTGCAATGACTATTCTCTTGCGGTATCGTGGAGAGGCACCTCTAGAACCAATGTCACAGGAAGGAAGGCCTTGCACATTACCACAGAGCCCCAAATTTCCAATATACGCATCAAGCGAAGTGTTTCGGAAAGCATTCCCTAACGGTATCTCACCAGTGAGTCGGTTGTAAGAGAAATCAACTGTTTCGATGCTGGACATGCGAGAAAATCCTGCTGGTATTGAACCGTTGAGTTCGTTGTGTGACAGATTCAGCTTCTGCAGATTCATCAGCTTCTCGATATTTGAGGGGATTGCACCAGACAGCGAATTGCTGCTCAAATCAAGCAGGATCTGAAGCTGAACCAGATTGCCAAGCTCACTTGGTATCTGTCCTGACAACTTGTTCTTGCTCAAATCAAGAAGTGTTAGAGAACGGAGCTCGCCGATGCCCACTGGTATCATCCCAGTAAGCACGTTCCCTGACAAATCAACTTTCTCCAATTTAGAACTGTTGCCCAAATTTGCCGGTATCGGCCCCGAAATGGAGTTATGGCTCAGGTTCAGATTGAACAGAAGGGTGAGATTACCCAACTCGGCTGGAATGCCTCCTGCCAGATTATTTTCAGCCAAGCTAAGGTCCTGCAAGCTTGTCATGCTCCCGAACTCCACCGGAATGCCACCCGATATGTGATTATTTTCCATGTGCAGGCGTGTGAGGTTGATGCATTGCCCCCATTCAGATGATAGTCGGCCGGTCAGTTTGTTCCCGGAGACGTCCAAGTAGTCCAAGCTGGGGTGGACACCAAACACCTCTGAGATGTCGCCGGTGAAGTGGTTCCGCTCCAGGCGCACCCGGTACAGCGCTGTGCAGTTCTTCAGACACGGCGGCAGAGTGCCACTGAAGTTGTTGTGGTTCGCCGTGAAGTTCTGCAGCGCGAAGCCATCGCACAGGCTCTGCGGCAGTTCACCGGAGAAGCTGTTGTTCGCAAAGCTCACGTCGGACAAGGACAGCCCCTTGCCTAGATCCGGCGGGAGGGTGCCGCTCAGCTTGTTGTCGAACAAGGCGAGGTATTGGAGATACTTCAGCGACGAGATTGTGGCGGGCAGCTCGCCTTTCAGATTGTTGGTGTTGACGTCCAGGATTTGCAAAGCTGCCATGTTGCCAATCTCCCGCGGGATGGCGCCGGTGAGATTGTTGAAGAAGAGCGCCAATCTCGTCATTTGCGTGAGGTTACCAAACGAGCTGGGGATCGGCCCAGTGAGTGAGTTCATCGACAAATCCAACTCTGCCAGATTCACCAACTCGCCAAGCTCCGCCGGGATAGAGCCGGTAAGGTTGTTGCTGTAGAGGTAAAGGATTTCCAGCTTGGTTGCCTTGCCGAGCTCCGGTGGGATCTTTCCGATGAACAAGTTGCTCTGTACTTGGAATGATATGAGCTCTGGCCAGCTCGTGAACAAAGCCGGCGGGATCTCACCGGTGAGGTTGTTCAACGAAATGCCAAACTCCCGCATTTTCCGCATCCCGGCGAACGCCGGCGGAAAGCCACCGGAAAGCTGGTTCATGGACAGTTCCACAAAATTGAGACTGCTAAGCTTGCCCAGCTCCGGCGGCAGAGTAGAGAGCAACGTAGCGTTCTTAATGCTGAGCCGCTGCAGCATCTGGAGCCGCCCAAGAACCGGCGGGATCGCCCCGCCGAGAGGGTTGTCGCCAAGTTCTAGAACTCTCAACTGTGGCATCGAGCCGAGGAACTGCGGGACGCCGCCGGTCAGATTGTTGCTGCCAATCCGCAGGTCCTGCAGCTTTGCCAGCTTCGCGAGCGGCGGCGGTACCTTCCCTGAGAATGCATTGGCGGACAAGTTGAGGAACATCAGGTTGGGGAGGCTCTCCGGCAGCGAGTCCGGTATCGGCCCGGAGAGAGTGTTCTGCGACAGGTCGAGGTAGGTGACGTTGCGGCTCTTGAGGACGAACTCCGGGAAGCTGCCGTTGAGGAAGTTGAGGTAGAGGGAGAGGAACGTGACGGTGGGCATCGGCGAGAACGTGCGGTAGTCCGGGTTGGTCAGGTAGTTGGACCCCAGGTCGAAATGCGCGATCTTGGGGAGCCTGCTGAGCTGGTAAGGGATGGCGCCGGCGAGGTTGTTGTTGTAGAGGCGCAGCTCGACGAGGCCGGAGAGGTCGCCGAGGTGCGGCGGGATGGAGCCGTTGAACCCGTTACTGCCGAGGTCGAGAGAGGATAGCGAGCGCAGGAGCGATACGTTGGCTGGGATGGCGCCGGCGAGGTTGTTCCCGTTGAGGTCGAGCTCCGCGAGGGCCGGGAACGCCGCGGGGTCGAGCGCGTCGAGGCCGCCACCGAGGCCGAGGCTCCGGAGACGGAGCCTCGCCACGCGACCGGCGACGTCGCAGCCCACGCCGCGCCAGGAGCACACTCGCGCGGCCCGGGTCCAGCTCGACAGCGCCGCGCCCGGGTCGGCGAGGCTGGCCTTCCAGGCCAGCAGCGCGTCCGCCTGCGAAGGCGTCGCGGCATTGGCAGCAGCGACCAGGAGGAGGACGAGGGCAAGCACGACGAGGCGCGCGGCGGCGGCTGGCTTCGGCATTGGCGGAACGGGGGGAGTGTGGTGGAGCGTGGAGCGCGCTCTGGGCTTGCGGCGCGGCGGTCAATGTGGCGGGTTGACTTAATGCATGTGGGGTTGGGTGCTGCGGGTGGGAAGACGGGACGAATGAAAAAGGGGTGGAGGTGCACCTGATTAAGGGGAGAAGAGAGATTGTTTAGGACGCGCGGTTTCTGGTTAAGTAAGCGGCCGACAGCCTGTGCTGGTGCATCACGTTCACGTCACGTAGATTGTGACATTACGTGCCATGCTCGTACTAGTTTTCTGTAGCCATTTAAATAGTAGCAAAATCGATATTATTTAGGAGTGTTCTTTTAGGCTTATCTAAAGTATAATATGACTTATCTCGTAATTTCGAGAATTTTATGAGGTGGTCTCGAGAGTCGGATGGCCTTGATTTTTAGGATTTAGGGAGCTTTTAGACACGTTTACGAGATAAAAAAAAACGGATTCAAAAAGTAATAAAAAAGTCAGATAAGTCAATATTAGTCAGAGAAGTCACGAAATAATTCAGATAAGACGTGACTAATATTGACTTATTTGATTTTTTTATTATTTTTTGAATCTTTTTTTTAATCTACTACTCTCTTGAGCCTCTAGAAATCGTGTTCATGTCATAGCTCCATTAATTTTTCAGTTAAGTGTCGAGTTACATGTTCACGTCCACGTGAGAATAATATAGCACCCTTATGGCTGCCAACGTCACTATCGGCGACACAGGCGAGCCTCGCAGTGACGAGCAAAGGTGAAGGGTGGTGCGAGACCAGGCGGCCCCGCCTCGACCGAGGTCCGGCCGTGGCTAAGCGCCGTAGGAAGTGAGCTTGGTTTGTGCGCTGGGTGACACAAGGTGTTTTTATCCTAATTCGGGCATCCACTGTCGGATAACAACCCTACGTCCAGTCTTCGTCAAGTATCGAGCTTAAACGAGTACAGAGGGGTGATACCGAGCTTTAGAAAGCTCGGACTTGAGTACAATAAGTGCTCAAGGCACTATGTGTGTTGCTACAATACCTGGAGACGGAGAACTACCCCTAGAACTATAGATCCTACACTAGTGCAAGCGATCCTGCTCTACGGTGGCTGGGTGCTCTTCTGTCTAAGTCTATATTCGCCGCCCTATCTTCGCCACCCTATCTTCGTTGTGGCCTGTGCACAGAGGTGGCCAACAAAGTCGAGGCAAGCGGAAGCAAGTCGGCTGGTCTTGCATTACTATCTGACAACCAGCCAACCGCCAACGGGCCGAGGTCTAGGCCTAGGTTCGGTTTGTACAATGAACCGAATCAAGCAAGGCCGACTTGGGTTTTATATGGGCGATTTATTTTAATTAAAATATATAAATAAATTAAGAAAAACCACTATATTTCACACATATACACAATAAATTGAATAAATACATTACACATTATAAGGAAATATATATAGAAATGAATATATTTAATTAAATAAATACGCTACTGAGAGCTGAACCGAATCGGTCGAACCGAACCGCAGGCCGTCGCAGATTATACTGAACCAAGGCCGGGCCGACGGCCGAGGCCTCTACCGAGTTCGTTCGGTTTATCGAGCCGGTTGGCGATTCGATTGGCTGATCTTGGCGGCCGATTACACGCCCATTTGGCCAGCACTACCTGTGCACCCCTTTTATAGGCGGCCTTCGGCCACTGTAGCTTGATCTTGGTCCGTTGCGAGGCACCGTATTACCCCTTGGTTGCTGGTCGTATTCCTGCTTTCCACCGTGCTGTGGCATGGCGAACGTACGAGGACCACCGGACATTCGGGCGTGTTTTCCTAACTTGCTAAGATCGGTGTTCGAACTGCCACCCGGCAATACGTGTCTTTCTCTATAGGGGCGGATGGTAAGTCGACCGCTGACGCGATCGGCCACCAATCCCACCAGCGGCCTGTGTCATGCACGCATCGGTACTGTGGTCGCATTAACTCGTGGTGATATGTGGGACCCGCAGCGTGCCTGCGCGCGGTGTGGCACAATCTGCTCTAGGGTCCGAGTCCCGGGCTTTGGAAGCCCAGGGAGGCGAGAGACCCGAGCTTCAGGGCAGGGAGGCTCGGGCGCGAGCTTTGCCAAGCTCGGGTGCGAGTGTGCCAAGCTCGGGCGCAAGCTTGTAAGGCTTGCGCGTACTTTTTGTTGGGCCAAAGGTAAGTAAGTGGGTCGAGTCTTTATGGACCGCGTACTTTTCCCAACAGCTAGCCCCCGAGCCTCGAGCGGGACAGAGATGTCCTGCTTATAGGTGTATTGGTAACCGTCTTTTGGCGAAACGTTGCGCCTTACACGCGGTCTTGGCTTCGGCGGGAATTCCAACCGAGCGCAGTTATGCGCGCCGCTACTATTCCTTCGGTTTCTGCGCCTAGGGCGGTTCATCTCCCTGCACCGGTTATAAGACCTGGTTTGCTTCCCACGTCGCTTTCTTTTACGCTCCTTTTGTATTTTCTTGTGCTACTCCTTCCCCGCCCTTTCAATCCCTTTGCTCCTCGTCGTTCTTGCCTCCCGACCTTCCTCCTTCAATGGCGCCCTTCATCCGGAGCCTCACTTCCGAGGACGCCCTGAAGGATTTGACCGTGGCCGGCTTTATCGAGGTCGGCGGCTGGAGGACGGCCGGTGAGGGGACGATCCCCATGCCCGAGGGTGACGAGGTCGTCTCCTTCAAGCTCTTCGCCATCCACGGGCTCCGGATTTCGGAGTCCGATTTCCTCGCCGCCATCCTGACTCAGTGCGTGATCGAGTTGGTGAATCTCAATCCCAACTCAATCCTGTCTCTGACGATCTTCGCGCAACTCTGCGAGGTGTTCGTCAGAGTGGAGCCGACGGTCAGCCTCTTCCTCAACTTCTACGAGCTGACTATGACCGGTGGGGGCGACGCGGCGGGGTGTGCCTACTTCAAGCTGCGCCGCGACATGAAACCCGTGTACCCGGCGTTCAAGACCAAGGAGAACGCCGGGGGGTGGGCATCGCGGTGGTATTACGCCAAGAAGCTCAGCGAATGTGGGCTCGGGTTCGCGAATGCGAACCCCGGGAAGTTGACGCTGCCGCGCCCTTCGCTAGAGTCAGCGGAGGCGGTCTCGGCGGCCAAGATCCGAAAGCTGACCGCCTAGGGACTGAACCACTACGACATCATAGCCGACTTCATCAGGAATCGAGTGAGCCCGCTGCGGAAGCGGGTTCACCCCTTCTTCAGAATCCGCGGGTGGGACGATCTCACCCGTGAAGGCAACTCCCGTAAGTTCCTCTCTCGACCTTATGGTCTTTCGCCCGAGCTTCTCTTTGATGCGTTTTGATGTTCTTCCTATTCTTCCGCAGCCTTGCCTCAGGCCGATGTGTTTCGAACCGTGAGGCTCCTACTACCCGCGAATCACAATGAGTCATCGGGCTCGGGGATTCGGAACATCCTCGATGAGGTACGCGCTCCTGCGAGCTCAGCGCCCTTTGGACGACCTTCTCCGGGCGCGGGCTGATGTTTCCTTGTCTTGCTCACAGGGGAAGGCGAATGAAGAGGCCGGGCCCGATGCCCTTGCGCTGGTGGCAGCCTTAGGGGTCGTCTCCCTAGCGGATCCGGTGGACGGCGGCCGCGCGGGCTCGGACCAAGCGCGTCAAGAGCGGGCCGCGAACATGCAGCTACCCCAGAAGAAGCGGACCGGGGTCTACCAATGGGACAAGGTCGTTAGCGTAGGGCAGCCGCCCTGGTCGTCGTCCGGCCGGGAGGTCGGTGCCCCGAGCTCCTGCCTCTGTCTCTGACCCGGCCCGGGCTAAAGGTTTCCGGGACCGGGATTCCGCCAGCGCGTGGGATACTCAGCCGGCGCCGAAGAAGCGTCGGTTGATGCTGGATGGAAAGCCCGTGGATGGCGGGTCGACGGAGACGGACCTCGAGCTCGCCGGTAAGTCGTCGCGCCTTTGATCCTCCTTTTCTTTCTTAGCCGTCGCGTTTCTTGGGTTGATTGAGGTGTTTCTTTTTTGGTTGTTCGTTTCTATCACCAGTCGCCACGTCTGCCGGGGCGGAGATTGTCCTCCCGGTGCGGCCAAAGGACATGGCCCGGGAGAGCGAGCCCCATCCAAAGCACGAGAGGTGCTGGGGCTCAGGGCCCTACCATCTCCCGTCGGTGGTACGCAGCGACGTGCGCCATCAAGCCGTGACCGTGGAGGTGGAGGCGGACTTCGGGACACTGATCTTGGCGCCACTCCACGTCGAGGGGTGGACCACGTCTGGGTGGCGCCCGATCGACCTTAACGGTCTGGCGGAGCTCTTCGCGAAGCGCTGCCTGCCCATCCTGCCACTGGTCGTGAGCGACAAGCTCCTGTTTGGCTGGGATTGGCCGGTCCGGGTCACCACGGTGGCTAGTACTATCCCGGTGTGCCTGCCGAGTGTGGCCTCACTAGTCGCCGCCGCGGGGTGGATCGTGGCGACGCCGGTGTGGGTCGGCGAAGTATGTCGCCGCTCCGGAAGCCACCGGGGAGTCCATCCCACCACCCATCCTGGTCGATCTCTCGCGGAGTGGCTGGTGAGTATGAAGGTGGCCTGCCGGTCGACTTCGGCGCGAATCGACTTTGCACCCGAGCCGTGCCTTCAGCCATCGAGGCGCCAGAGCATGGGAGGTGGTGAGCTCATGGGATGACCAAGCCAGCGGAGGGGGCGGCCGACCTTTGCCGACGAGGTCGGGCCGAGCTCATGGAGGAGTCCTCGGGGGAGTCGAGCGGCTTAGACTGTGGCTCGGGTGACCTAGTTGTGGCGCTGCCCGTGTCCAGGCACGCTGCCCAGCCTTAGCTTGAGGCCGAGCTCGCGGCGGCCATGAGGCGGGTAAGTACCTCCGAGTTTGGCTTTCGAAGTTTTGTGTTGACCTTGCTTTGGTTTTTCCTTTTTCTTGAGCCCGCTTTCTTGGTGTAGGCCTACCGCGAGGTAGTTGGCCTTGCGTGTGCGTCCAGGACCAAGCAAGAGGCCGAGCGGGAAGCCCTGAAGGCGGACGTCGTGCTCTAGCGACAGCGAGCTGAAGCCATACGCGCCGAGCTGGAGGAAGCTCGTTCGGCTCGATCCAAACCATGGTCGTGGAGGCTCGTGCCGCGGCGGCGGAAGTGGCCCTTGCCGCGGCGTGGGAAGATGCTGGGGAGGTATCCTGTTGGTCGCAGGAGGCCCTTAAGGCCGAACACGACCGCTTCTCTGAGCTCGAGGAGCGTCTCTGGTCGATGAAGGTGTGCCGTGCGGCCGAAGTTGCTCGTGCTGCGGAGGGGCGCGATCTTCTTGCCGCGGAGCTATCCCGGGTGAAGTCGGCGGCGGCTGCGACGGGGGATAAAAATCGACACTTGGGAATCGACCCTTAAAAAATCGACCCCTGAAAAAATCGACCCTAACCCCCGAGCCACGGCCGAGCTTCTAGGTTGACAGAAGGTCGGGCGTGGCTTAGAGAAGATTAATTTTTTGAAAAAATCGACCCTAGCCCCCGAATCACGGCCGAGCTTCTGGATTGACAGGGGCGTGGTTTAGAGAAGATCTATTTTTTGAAAAAATTGATCCTAGCCCTCGAGCCACGGCCGAGCTTCTGGGTTGACAGAAGGTCGGGCGTGGTTTGGAGAAAATCAATTTTTTGAAAAAATTGACCTTAGCCCTTGAGCCACGGCCGAGCTTCTGGGTTGACAGAAGGTCGGGCGTGGTTTGGAGAAAATCAATTTTTTGAAAAAATCGACCCTTGCTCCCGAGCCACGGCCGAGCTTCTGGGTTGACAGAAGGTCGGGCGTGGTTTAGAGAGACCGCGACCTTAGAACGAAGCTTCTGGCCCCTGCTATGCTTCTTTGCAAGGGGCAAAGTTTGGGGCTCTGGAGTTATCCCAGGCTGCAACAGTTTTATACGGGTTTATGGTATAGGGCTGGAAAGCGTTTGCCCGCGCGGGGTCTTGCGTGGTGCGATGGATATCGGCTTACCCGTGTGCAATGGAATCCTGGGGGTGTAGCTTCTGCATAGCCGTTATCCTGCCGATGTGTGCTGAGATAGCCCGAGCTTTCTTCTAAGCTCGATCATAAGTTAGGTTTCTGGGGGTTGTTGGGGGTTAACCAGGGAGAGACAAAATCGGAAAAAGAAAGGGTTAAGAAAGGAATCTTACGACCTTGGCTCAAGCGTAGAACCTCCGGAGTTGAGCGATGTTCCAGGAGCTATTGAGGACTCTTCCGTCTGGCATAGCCAGTCTCACAGCCCCCGGGCGTGTAACTGATACAACCGTGTACGGACCCTCCCACCTTGGGGTAAGCTTATTGGCGTTGGCCACGTTCTGAACTCGTCTCAGAACCAGGTCGCCAACTTGCAAAGTCCGGTCAGTACCTTTTGCGCGCGGTCGTCGTAGGGATTCTTTGGTATCTTGCCGCCGCAGATAGCGCTTGCTCGCGCGAGATTCGGATAGGTCGAGGTTCAATAGTCGTTCCTCATCGTTGTCGATCTGATCTGCAAAATCAACACGAATTGAACCGAGTCGTAGCTCGGCGGGTAGGACCGCCTCTGAGCCATATACGAGCCGGAATGGAGTTTCTCCGGTAGCTCGATTAGAGATTGTCCGGACTGCCCATAGCATCGAGGGTAGTTCCTCTACCCAGTTTTGGCGTTGTTCGACGAGGGCGTCGTAGACTCGCCGCTTAATGCCTTGCATGATCTGCCCGTTCGTACATTCGGCCGCACCGTTGCTCTGTGGGTGAGCCACCGAGGCTAGGACGACCTTCATGCCGAGCTCTTCGCGGTAGTTCTGGAATAGCTCGCTTGTGAACTGCGTCCCATTATCAGCGATCAACTTACTCGGGACGCCGAACCTTGCCACAATATTGTTCCTGAAGAACCTTTTGGCCGTTTGGGCTGATATGCTCGACACTGGTTCGGCCTCGATCCACTTAGTGAAAGTGTCGATGGCAACGAACAAGTGCGTGCACCCCTTTAGGCCCCTGGGGAATGGACCGAGTATATCCATTCCCCATGTCGAGGATGGCCAGGTCAGCGGATAGTTTGCAGCTCGTATGCTGGCTGGTGGGACATCCAGGCATGGTACTGGCAGGCCGGGCAACATTTTATTAGTTCCCTTGCGTCGGTCAACGTAGTGGGCCAGTAGTACCCTATGCGGAAGGCCTTGCCCACTAGGGTTATGAAAGAGGCGTGCGCCCCGCGGATCCCGTCGTGGATGTCTTGAAGGAGAAATTTGCCTTCCTCCTGGGTCACGCACTTGCAAAGTATGCCGTTAGCACCCCTTCGGTACAGCAAGCCCCCGAGTAATCGGTAAAGTCGGGCTTGCCTTTGAAGCCGGGATTTCTCAGCTGTGTCCTGTGGCAGTGTCCCATGTGCCAAGAACTGGATGAATGGTGTCATCTAGGTGTCGCGCTGCTTTAGGAACTAAAACCGTCGGTTGTTCATAGCGAACTGTTTTGTGGTGGCCTAATCTGCTTTGGGGTCCGAGCCCCGGGCTTTGGAAGCCCGGGGGGGCGAGAGACCCGAGCTTCAGGGCAGGGAGGCTCGGGCACGGGCTTTGCCAAGCTCGGTGCTAGTGTGACAAGCTCGGGTGCGAGCTTGCCAAGCTCAGGCGCGAGCTTATAAGGCTTGTGCGTACTTTTTGCTGGGCCAGAGATAAGTAAGTGGGCCGAGTCTCTATGGGCCGCGTACTTTTCCCAACAGTCACCTTCTTCTCTCCCTCTTTCATTCACTCTCTCACCACTCGCCCGTGTTGGTGTCTATCCCCTCTCCTTCTCGGTGTTTCCCATTACGAGTAAGACCTAGCGGTCGCCAGAGCTTGCAACTGAAGTCTTACCACCGTCGAGTTGTGTCGCCCCATCTCTCTTCCACCTTATGGCGTTATAGGCTTTTACATCACCCGTCGGGATCTCCACTGCCCGCACCTTGTCCTACCGCATCGTCATCGACATCGGTGCCTAGCCATGGATATTCCTCCTAGCCAGTGAGACGAGTCACACCTCCATCCCTACGCTGCTTAGACGCTCAGACTACAAATGGCGGTGGCATACTTTCCCCGATGACAATCTATGTCACGTTCTCCATCACCGGCAACCCACCTTTCCCTTCTCCATCACCGATGGCGCATCTCCAGTGAAGACCTCAACCTATATTTGTTCCTCACCTACGGCCCACCTAGCCAGAGAGAGAGAGAGAGAGAGAGAGAAGAGGAGGCATGACCAAACATTCATCCAGCAACTGGCAAGCGTGTCGTCACATCCACGAGACATCCCATTCTCCCTCTTTACTTTGCTTTCTTGAGTGAGCCCACGCAGCCAAGCGCACTGTCACTGTTGACTGGTGGCGCATATCCATGCCACTGTATGGGTACTCACAGCATTGGCTTCCCACAGCCTTTGCTTCATCAAGTCATCGTCCATCTCCATGCCTGCATCATCCGAATCCATCCCTGATATGCTCTATCTCTACCAGGATGGCTTGACACCACCATCTTCAACACCATTAGTCGAGGCGATGGTCAGCAGAGGCTTGCTGGTTAAAAAGTACCCATAGTCAGACTTGCCAGACATTGACTGAGTGTAATACCCCAACCCGTGTGGATTGGTTATGAGTATAGTACTACCTTGCTAGTCTAGAAAGAATTGTACCAGTATATAAATGCCAAATGGACCTAAATATCGCATCATGTGTGAGCCAGCCTCAAAGTTGGGTTAGACTCTATAAGCGAATCTGGACCAAGGTATCTCAGTGAGAGAGAGATTGAGAGAGGGGTAGATGAAGACGATGACATGGCATATACATGGACGCCACATCACTCATATATTCACTTGTGGACAGCCTCTCAACATTAACGGATGACCTAATGGTTTTGAGGTCATGGTGCAAACGGAGACAACTTTCAAGATGAGAAAGTAGTTTTAAACTTTCAGAAGCTACGTGAGATTTTGTTACAACCTTGAGGGGCTATAGTAAACTTTGTAATCGTTCTTGCTGGTTCTTAAATTTTATTCTCTCTCCATCGTCTTAAATCATATCGTATAAGGTCAAAATTACAATTATAATAAATGTACATTTTTAGTGCCATTATTCAGTAACTTTTAGTTGCATTTGTTTTTTATGCTTGTAAGTTTCACATAGGTTTGGTTTTTTTTCATAAGTTACAATTATTTTCTCGATTTTAGAATGTCCGTCTAATTTTTTTTTGGTTGTTGTCTAGGTTGAAACAATTCTTTGTTTCTTATTTGGAGAGGATGGACAGAGAGGGAGGGTGAGTTGTAGGAAACAAGTGAGAAAATGAAAAAATAGAGACAAGAACCATCTAACCTCCTCTACAAGTAGCGTTACAGGATGCTTCCTCGTTTTACCCTGGTGATCCTTTTTTACTGATCAGCCACTGCCTCAGACATCCCTGCATATGAAGTTACTCCCTTTGGTCACTATTTTAAAATTTTAACTATGAGAAAGAGTCTACTTCATCCCAAACTATTACACTCGGTACACTTAACCACACGACCTCGAAAACCAGTCATTGTGCACCTCGAATTATTAAAACTGGTGCATGTAGCCCTTGGAGTAGTTTCAAATGGTGGTTAATTTTTCCATGCATGCGACACATGTGGAATTTTCTTTTTCCTAATCGATATTCAATCATGGGTCCCACTTGTAAGTCTCATTCTCTATGTCCCCTCTCTTTGTTGTCCGTACTCCTTCCTAGGTGCAAACTTTGTTTCTTCTCCTTGATAGATAAAGTGCAGTCACACCCTCTCCTAGCGTTGGCTCCCCTGGCTTAGGCTCATGTCCACCCCGCAGTTGGACAGACGGAGGGACAGAGACGGCGTGAGCAACGATGGTAGGGGCACAACCAGCAAAGGCGGAGAGGCACCGACTCCTCTCGGTGGCAGCCTCCTCCCCTGTCTCTGATCTCATCCTTATCCTCAATATCGTCGACCTTCTTTATTAGCATCCTCCTCCTCCTTGTCGCAGGCACGTCCCCTTCTTAGTGGTATGGCACATCACCTTTCGGATGGCTCTTCCCCTATTTGCCATGGACTCATCCTAGCGGCGGCGACTTGTCCCCTCTCTAGTTTGGGCTCATTCCTAGCTCGACGGCGGCAGCTTGTCCCCTCCCCGATGCTGCCTCATATCCCTACCCTAGCAACGAGCTCATTCTCCTTCCCCTTCTTACTCACGCACTGCTGCTCGTGTCCCCAACTTTGCCACTTTCTTTTTCGACAGTAGGGAATCGATAGCCGTGGCGGAGGCCATTAGGGAGCTTGCCTAAGGCGACAGAGGCACTTGGAGGGGGCATCATCATCGGAGATAAGAAACATGGTCTACGGTTGTGCATACGAAGGAGAGCGGATAAGGAGAAATATATGGGGAGAATGAGGCTAACATGTGGGACACATGATTGAAAACTGATTTAGAAAATAGAAAATGCCACGCGTGGCACATACTCGGCAAAACCAATATTTGAAACCGCTCTAGGGGGTTAAAAACGCATAGGTTTAAATGGTTCAGAGATAGAATAATTGGTTTTTTAGTCAAGAGTTAAGTGTATCAAGTACAATAGTTCAAGTGAAATAGACTTTTTGTCTTTCAAATACTTAAATTGCATACGTGAAAAAATCGTGGGTAGATTCTCTCGAAAAGTGCTTCTACGATATTAGAGTTTTTTAAAATTATATATGTAAATTGTAATAGCAATGAGAGTGGTTAAAGTTATATTTAGAGACCAACGTTTTTTTTTTTGATTGTTTTTAGAGACCAACGTTGATGCCTCGAAATAACATGTATCGGAGACCGGAGGTAGTATCCACCTGCCTCGAGGCAGCGAGGTCCAACGGTGTAGCTAATAACTTGGTTTTTAGTGACTCATGACAGCAGAACGTCATGACAGCAGAACGTCTTGAAGACTCCCTGCTCGGTTCTTCGTCAGGTTGTGAAGCACTCGAGCAGAGTTAGGCGTGAACGTGACTACTCTTTTAACAGCGAGCAGCATCGCACGTTGAACACTAACCTATGTATACTACTCCGGTCTATGTCCCAAAAAAATCTTCTTTTTGAACTATGGTAATCGATAAGTTTCGGTCCTTAAACTATAATTACTTCCGGACAAATGTGCCTCCTCAGTTATGAAACCATCCTACAATGGTCATTTAGCCAGATCAACGGTGGTTTTAACCGGTCAAAGATTGTTTAACTAAAGTGTTACTTTATTTTATACTTTATTTGTACATAAAAGTATTTCACAAAATCTAAACTAACTTTTATTTCACAAATCTAAACTAAATTATCTTTTTGAGTCCTTAACAAGTGAAAGTCTAACTCGATTACAGACCTACCGTGTACAATATATATAGGTAGGTGTGTGTCTTTCTCATTTGGACGGACCAGCAATCTACTACCAACGAATAATGAAGAATTATCATGAATACATGCCACTGCAAAGTTGTCTGATTAGAAAAAACGCATTGCTAAGTTGAAAAATTCCTATGGAGAGATACCGGTATGGTATCCGACTTTTTAGTTAGCGGCAAATTAATTGGCGACCAGCAATCTGTGGATCAACGAATAAACAAAGCGCGGGAAGAGCCCAGGTCAATTTTTAGAGTGAGCACGATCGATCGAGTGGCCTCGGTCGTAATCTTTCCAAGTGGCTGCGTCGGTCTGCCAGTGGCGTCACGTTTCTCCTCCGGTCGCATCGTGCGTGTACGGCACGCACGCCATACCAGCAGAAGAAAGAGCATCTACAACAGAAACTCTATTCCTATTTTCTCTTTCTTCTACTCTATTTTCCCTCCACCAGAAACTCTATCCGCAAAACTCTATTTCTATAGTATTATAGGGTTTCTGCTACGGATGCTCGAAGAGAGCGCGTATAACTTTCAATAACTTCATTGTCGTTACAGACCATGCACCAATGAAGGGCATCCGTAGATTCAGAGTCAGTGGAAAATTAGCACCAAGATATATTGGCCTCTTAGGGTTCTTTCAAGAAGAGGAGCCGTGGCCTACCAGTTGGAACTACCATCTCAGTTGTCTGATGTACATGATGTGTTCCATGTGTCACAATTAAAGAAATGTTTGCGTGTGCCCGAAGAGCAAACACTACTGGAGAATATGGATCTGCATGAAAATTTGATCTATACGGAGTACCCAGTTAAAATTTTGGACGAAGCCAAAAGATGCACTCGAAGCCATAAAATCAAATTCTGCAAAGTTCAGTAGAGCCACCATACCGAAAAAGAAGCAACATGGGAAAGGGAAGAAGATCTGCGTGCAGAGTTCCCTGATCTTTTCCATCCGAATCTCGAGGACGAGATTCCTGTTAGGAGGGGAGGTTTGTGACACCCAAAAGAATAAATAAAGAAATAAATGAATTTCAAATTCATCCATTAATTACTTTTGAATTGAAGTACAAATGGGAGCACAAATACAAAGTCCAATTACGATATTCATTTGCACTTAATTCCCAAAAGAATAACTAAAACCTCAAAATACATAAATAAATAAATATGTCCATATAAACTACAAAGAAATGACATTATTTAAATCCAAAGTTTCCTTTGTTTATCTTATTCATTTCTCCTATGACTAATAATACAAGAAAAATTTATGTTTTTCTGCCTGTTCTTTTCTTCCTACTCCTAGCTCCATCCGTGGCCTGCCCGATGTGGCCACCCCGCTGTTGCCATGGCCGGCATGCACTGTGCCAACACAGCCTTGTCGTGGCTTGCATGCACGCCGACGCGCAGCCGTGCAGCCACGTACATGCACACGCACGGGCTTCCTCCCTCGTGTACACCTGCAAAATCTGCGGCCGAAGCAAACCAACTCCAAACCCCAAGAGCAACCCAGCCCAACTCCCCCTAATCCCTCGTCGTCTACACCCAACCCGCGCAACAGCAGAACAGGGAAGTTGTCGGAGCCGACGTCGTCAACCCCGCAAAGGTTGCGCCTTCGCCGGAGCTGCCCCAGGCCGCCAGGCCTCCTCCCTTGCTTGCGTCAGTCTAGCCCCGCCGGCCATCCAGCCGCTGCCCCAACTCCCCGCGCTGACGCCGAGCGCCGCTCGTCGCCGTGGCCGTCCAACGCCGGAGACCCCGCAGCCCAGCTCGTCCTCGGAGCTGCCGCCTCCCGGCGTTGCTCCTCGGCCGGAGCCGCTGGCCACCGCCCTTGAGTCGCCCGCGCCCCGCCCGCCGGCCGCCGCCCAGCTCGCCGCCCAGCCCCGCCGCCCTGTGCGCGTCGCGCCGCCTCGCCGCCGGCGAGCTCGCCCCGCCGCCGGAGCCTCACCCCGCCGCCGGCCAACATGCCCGCCGCCCTCTTCTTCCTCCATCCTCCCTCTTCTCCCTTTTCTTCTCTCCTTCTTTCCCTTTCTCTCTCTTTTGCTTTCTTTCTCTAACTCCCTCATCCCCTCACTTCTTATCCGGTGGAGACCAGGATGTGAATATGGGCCATATAGTGGGCCGAGCTACAGTAGTTTTCATTTTATTTTTCTAGAATTTCTATTAGTTTCAAACTTCAATTGTATGTATCGAATTCATCACTCCAATTTCGGCGATTCAAGTTTCTAAAAATCCATAAAATTCATATCTATCTTCCGTAGTTTTTGTATAATTTCTACACCTATGTTATTATATATGTTATTTAGTGGTTGTTTTATTGTTTTGCGTGCGATAGAACGATCGGACATCGAAGGAGAGTTTCTTGACGCCGCCGACGCACCGCCGGAATCCGACTACTCCGAAGGCAAGTCTTTCCCCTACAATCCCAATTTTATAGTTTTATCTGCAAATGGCTATATTAATTAAAGTGGCGTATGAATGAATAGTGTTACCTAATGCATGTGTCTATCTGATATATGCGTCTACCGATAAATCCCTAGCCCTAGCATAACTTATGTTAATATCATCCACAGTTTTAAAATAGTAGATGCTTAACATTGCTCTGTTAGATTTTCGGGGATCCAATCCCAAATATTCGACTTAGCTAGGAATAAAATACAGGGATTTGATGAATCGCTTGTGTTGGGATCTGGGATTCGATTCATTTATCTTAATTAAAATTTGACCAACTAATAAATGGGATCAGGAGCGGATGGATTGTAAGGTGGGTGTATTTGAGCACGAGAGTTGGGTTGTGTGGGTTGCCGCTCCGAGAATAAGGACCGAGCCGAGCCATGTGATTACTTTACTGAGTATATACACGTGCGACCGCAAGCCCGGTATGGGACGGGCCTAATCTAAAGGAAAAGAAATGTCGAGATTACTCACTGTCCTTGCACGGTGGATGAATGGGGAAGTGTAGAGTTGAGAATTGAGATTTGAGAATTGAGAAACATCACTAGGGACTTGCCAGAGACTTGTGCTGAAGCATTTCTCTGGGTACCTGTGTGAAGCAGGTACGACAATGTTTAAGCCCGAGGTTAATTTTCTGGAGGATTTTGTTAGGGTATCCTTCGATGGGAGGGTATCGTATCTTGTGGGTAAAGCGTACAACCTCTGCAGAGTAAAACCATTTGAATAGCCGTGCCCACGGTTAAGGGCGGACAAGGTGGGTTTCACTTTGTAGCATCATTGAACATAATATGTCATGGGTAAGGTTATTCCGGCATGTGTGCCGTTGCTAGATGAGAATCAGGAGTTTGAAATATGAGAATTGAGATTTGAGTATTGAGAAGTGAGACATGAGAATATGATATAATGATTTGAGAATTATGAGTTGAGAACTTGAGACCTGAGAGGATAATTGTTTCAATGTTGTTCCTTTTGATAATTTCTATTTATTAATATATATTTCTCAAATGCTTTTACAATTCTAAGTAAAATGCTTTTATACAAATTAACCATCAGCTTTATTAAGGTAAACCTTAACCTAGCCCTTCCTAGGAAGGACTTGCTAGCAGTCAAATGCTAACCCTGCATGTTATGCGGGGCTGTTCATTTAATGAGCAGGTCAAGAATACGAGGACACGCAAGATAACGTTGAGATCTTCCCGGATGATGCTCCGGACTACTAGCTGTTTCCCTACTCAACGTGTGCTTGTGGCCATGATGGGACACCACTTTTGATTGTAACTATTGACTCCTTTTTAATATGTGTTATATTACTCCGCTAATGTAATATATTACTCCGCCGCACTCTGGATTATTTTAATAGCTAGTGCAGCTTTGTTTTGGTATCATGATTCTGTTTCACTGTGGGTATGAGCACTGATCCTTGGGACTCATACCGGTAACACAGAGGGGTCTGGTTTGGTAAAAACCGGGGTTCCCGACAACTATTGTGATCACGTGAACATGCAGCTTTCAAATAAGGGCAAAGTTGAGACGACAAACATGACAGTATGAGATAAGCTTTTGAAGTTGTCAAACACTTGGTAGAACAAACAAATTGGTAGGGCTCTAGAGTTTAGTGCCTAGCAGGATTCAATAGTATTTGTCAGCTATTGTCTATATTTTTCATCAGATAACGGATACATCAATACTTTATATATATATATATATATAGGAAGCCAGTTTGGGGCTCCATGGAGCCTAGGCTCCATGATTCAAATACCTATGATATGCATTTAGATTCGTGATATCTGACGTGTATATCTTCACATACTCTTTAAAAAAATATTTGAGATATCAAACTCCGAAAAAAATTAATTTCAAACTTAGTTTAAACTAGTTTGAAGTATAGTTTGAATTAGTTTGAAGTATAGTTTGAAAGTAGTTCAAACTGAAGTTCAACTTAACTTTTTTTTTAAACTTGATGTCTCAAATATTTTCTTTAGTGCGTATATGAAAGTACAAATATCAAACAACACGAATCTCAAAGCACATCTAGTAGTATCGAATCATGGAGCCTAGGCTCCATGGAGCCTTATGTATTATTCCTATATATATATATATATATATATATATATATATATATTCGGAGCTTATAAGACTTGATGGGCACCCAGGGCGTGTTTGGTCGCTAGGCAGGCCCATCCTGGCTCGCATGAGTTGGCCAGATGGTGGGAGCCTGGCTGAGCTGGTCCAAATGCTTGTGTTTTGTTGACTGCATCGTTCAAGCCCGGCTGATGGAAGCACATATTTGGTTGTTTGCGTTTGAGCTGAACCAAGTCGTTGACATTTCCCTGACCATCGTCACGGTCTTCCCGAACAGCCTCTTGCAAGGATTTGGCCGCTTTGACTTGTGTGCGCCGCGCCGTCGTCGATCTCGTCGTCAGGTTGGAGAGGTTGTCCAAGTGCAAGAAAATTTAGCCACTCATGCAGAAGAGTGAGAGAGAGAGAGAAAGAGAGGAGGACCAATCACTTGCTTTCAGTGTGGTGGCCCTAATCACATTTGAGCAAACTGTCCCAGGATACTGGAAAAGGGAAAGAACAGCTATAGTGGTACAGGCATGAACGTCCACTCCGACCGCAATAAGAAGCCTTCAGTAGCTGCTCCTCCAGACAAGATGAACCACAAGTGCACCAATGGAATGAAGTTATTCCAGCGGGTCATCGCTGCAGACATCATCATCTCTAACTCCGATGATGAGGATGATCCACATGTCAAGACCAAGTATGATAGTAGTGATGATGAGTTCGTTGGGATGTGCTTTGTAACTAATGAGAATGGCGTCAACGACTCTGACCTCTATACCGACGCCGATGATGCGCTAAGCATGGTCGGACAGTTCCCCCAGCATGGACTCGACCATGAACCCAAGACATCTCACAAGAGGATCTCTCTCTAGCCTGGCGCTAAGCATGATCGAGTTTTCACCAAGCTTACTTATTGATTGAGGGATCAAACAACCCCTCCTACTAATGGGCTTTCGTCGTAGATGCGTCGAGTCGCCAAGATAGAAAAAACAAAATAGGGATAGAGGTTTATCCTGTTTCGAGCATCTTGGAAAGAGATAATAACCCTATTCCAGTCGCATGGGTGTGTTTGTGTTATTGCAGCTATTGATAGGATGTCCCTCCCCTCCGTAGGGATAGATTTATATAATACAAGGTACATGCAATCCTGATTCCATACGAATAGGAAAGCGCTCATGATAACTACAAATCCTACCATAATTAGAGATGTATTTCTAAAAATATGCTAGGTTGTGCTCTAAGAAATCTTGTAGATAAAAAGTCTTGAACTGTAAATATGGAAAGAGCTCAAGGAGGTTTAGGACTTGGATTCGTACCGATTATCTAGTCATATCCCTTTACGATTTATGATCGTCTCACATACTGGCCCCATGAGTAAAGATGTCCATCTCTTAGCATGCGGAATTGAAACCTGAACATGGTCCCTTTAAGCCCAAGCTTTCGTCTCTCTGCCGTACTCCTTGAACACGCATCGGGTTTAACTGTTAGGGTATTTTATCCAATCCTCGATAGTTATCAATTAATCAAACATCAGTATACAGCACGTTCGTGAATCTTTTTCGTCGTTTCGGCAGAGACTGAAATTCGTGAAATTTGCGGGGAACAATCTGATTCTAATGCTCATTTGTCGTTTTGCTGGACTCTTGAGCCGTGCTTCACCCATCGCGAAGCCATATAGATCAGCTATGGGAAATAGCAATTGGCACAATTTCTTGAAACGTGTTTGATACAAATCGTGGAGATGCATAGATAACGGTTCTGTTTATATACTTTGTTACCAATAGAAAAAGGAATAATTTAGGATTTGTCACTTCAAAGAAAAGCAATTCAAGATTTGCCACTCCACATGCCAATGACAAGTGGGTCCTAGGGCCACATGTTAGTGACTCATGGGTAGCAAATTCTGAATTGCCAATGTTTAGAAGTGGCATATGATGAAATCCCCGCGGGAAATTGTCTATCAGTCTAGAGCAGGATCGGTATCCTAAATCTAAAACCCCTCCAAATTAAAATTTTTAGTTAGGTAAAATATCATAAAAATTCCTGAAAAATATTAATGTATTTAAACAGTTTGACGTAAAATTTTTTGAAAAAACTCTAGTCGCGTCGGCCACGCACTGGACATGTCGGGATTTTGAGGATTTCACCGGCCGAAATCAAGGATTTTGCTCGGGTTTTCATTTTAAAACGGCCAAAGATTTCAAATTTTGTTTCAATTTTACGGGATTTCATCGATTTTCAATGGGAAATAAAAAATTATCACCGAACGGGAATCGACCATAAAATGGGATTGTGAACCTTGCTCCTGGCTCCTTCTCCATACCGGACTTTGTTGCACACTCATTAGACGTAAGTTTTTTTTTATTACAGACTTATCTGAATTCATAATAAAAGTGAGACAGACCCGTAGATGACTAGATGATATACAAGAAATCCTCTCCAAATACACATGACTAAGCTAAAATGTTAAAAAATGGCTTGATTGCGATGTAGATGAGTAGGGATGAAAACGGACCGGATCGGATCGGATATTGGCTGTACCAGTTTCGTTTCCGTATCTTTTCACGGATCTGGATCCGGATACGAATCTTTCGAATACGAATATGAATACTAACAATCTCAAAAACCAAACCGAATCGAATACAATTATGATTATTTTATCGGAATATTGTAACCTCACAAACTGTACGCCCGAAACTACCATAGCACATAAATAATTCAATTGAATAGAATATTAATAAGATTTAGATAAAACATGGTGTGATAATTAATCACAAATAAACACACAAGGCAGAATGCGCAAGTATAATGCAAGCAATAAAACACCACTACGGTACTGTATGTCTGGACCTAGGCTGTACAGGAGTAACAAGACTTGGGCTACATATTAGAATGAACTGGGCCGACAAGGTTTAGATATCCATATAGGCCCAACTCGGAATATTCAGGCCTGAGTCCAGTCTCTTCTGATACTAACGTACCGAATCCGAGTCCGAGTTAAAATATCCAAGTCCAGTTCCGAGTCCGACCTGATGCAAAAAATTTCGATCTGACCTGGTTCGAATCCGATTCCGACCGAACCGGACCGAAACTACCCGAACTAGATTTCACCCCTATAGATGAGGGAGCGATGATGTCAAGGCTACAGATGCACATCATCGACTGAAGGGGACGATGGCCTCGATGGCGATAAGAGAGAAGGCGATACTCCATGCAGGAGAGAAGGGGGAGGTGATGGAGGGGAGAGCAAGAGGGGTATTTTAGGAATGATAGGTGGTTGGTAATTTTAGTGGTAGTGGAGTTTTCACAGGATATTCGTATGGTGAATACTTTAGCGAAATGTGATATTACTCACCATAATAGTTATTTCAATAATAGAGATAATCACTAGTTTTTCCTGTTCTTTTTTTGTCAAAGACTTTTTAGAAGGACACAAATGAGAATCAGGAGAACGGATAGCCCACCGTCGCCTTCTCCGCCATTTTGGTTCTTTTAAACAGTAAAGAATCAAATTATTATCTTTATTTTATTCCTATAGCCGTAAGGAACGGCGCCTCCGCACGGTGTCCACGTCACTTGAAAAAACTTAGACCGTCCGGTCTGCCTCTCCGGCCTGATCCGACGTCCAGCGTGCAACGCCCGAGTGCTTATGCAAAAAAACCCAGTCATTTTACGATTTTACGAACGGGTCTCAGAGTGTCCGCGTCCGTAGGATCGTCGATCGAATGGCGTCCGTCCTTTGCCGTTTTACGTTTTGCCCCCCGCAGCTTTGCGTCCTCAACCCGCACTCCTCCCACGCGCTGCCTCGCGCAAACCCTAGCTCCTCGCCACCGCCTCGCTGCCCAACCCGCTCCCCGTCTCGCCCGCCGCGCCACCCCTCCGTGCCATATCCGTCGTCGCCGCCCGCCCCATCTCCCACCGCCCCGCATCCTCCCTCCTCTGGCATCCGCACGGCCCCGCCTTCCCCTCCCCATCTCCGACCGCCCCGCCTCCACCAGCGCGCTTCCACCGAGGGGCCAATTGGCCGGCGCCGCCCCAATCCCCATCCCTGCCCACGCCGGTGCCGATCTCTCCAGCCACGTCGCCGCCTCCTCCCTCTCGCCGGTGCTCTCTCCCCATGCCTTTTCCTCCCTCCCATCCTCCCCAGATCCATCGTCGCCGCCCTGCCGTCTCTCCTCCTCCGTCGGCGCTGCTCGCGTCCTCCCCTTCCCCGCCGCCCACCGCATCCCCGGCCGACCCTCCGCTACCTCCACCGCACCGCGACATCGACTCTGGCCCAGATCCACACGGCTCCTCGCCGGATCTGGCCTCTAGAACCAGGGCTATGCCGGACCTAGCTAGCCGACCCGACCGCTCCGCCGCCGCCGCCGCCGCCGCCCGCGGGGACAAGATGGGGATTGCCGCGAAGCAGCCCGAGGTGAAGAAGCATATAAACCTTTTCTACTGCTCCGAGTGCGAGGAGGTCGCCTTCAAGGTCGTCGCCAGCTCTGACACCATCCAGCTCCAGTCCATCAACTGGAGGTACGGTGCCCTCTCCTCCTACTTCTCTTCCTCTCGCTTCCGAATTCTGCAAAGCCGTTTGATTCCTCCAATTGGGTGATGGTGCCGCTAGGAACTTCCACGACGGGTTCCCGAACCTATTCATCAACAACGCGCACGACATCCAGGGTTAGCACGTCGCATTCCTGGCGTCGTTCTGCTCGCCGGCGGCCATCTTCGAGCAGATCTTCGTTATCTTCGCACTGCCCAGGCTCTTCATTGCCTCATTCACGCTCGTGTGTCCTACCTGTGCTGTGCTCTTTATGCCTTTGGCCCTTTTTTGCTTGCAGTTATTTATGGATGACCATCCTTTGTACCTTGCTGTTGCAAGGTTTTTGATGGATGCATGTGTTCCAAGGCAAATCCGCTAAGAGGTTATTGCTTCTCATATTTATTTTCTTTCAATGAAGCATGTTATCTCCCTTGAATTTACCTGTTTTATGCCTCTTATTATTGCCCCATTTTGTTCTCGGAATCAATCATATATTTTTCTTTCATAATTATGTCATTAACCATTTATAGTGTGTTTATCACTTCCTTTGCCAAATGATGCTGCCTCAGTCGCACCACAACATATACCTTCTTCGTTGCAAGGTCTGACAATTACATTTTCTATTAGACACACCTTCCTCTCTTATGCATCCATGTTTCTCATGAACAAATATTGCTTTTTACAGCAGCAAGCAATACTTTCACGTCCATCTTAGTATAGAGTTATTTCAGCTTGCCCTACAGATCCCTTAAATTGGTTAGAATTCTCTAAAGAATCTTAAAAAAAAACTAATTTACCATGCTAGCGAAAGCCACTGTTGTTATTACAAATCTGCTACCTTGGGCCTACGTTAATCGGTGCACTCTTTCTTTCTGGGTTTGCATTTTTCTTATGTAAAAACTCATTGTGCAGTTACGTGGATTTCATTGTTTTATGTTTGTTCTTTCTATGAGGGGACTAAGAACCAGCTTACCATGGCGAGAAAACCCATTTTACTGCTGACAAAAGTGATGCATCCGAGCCTATTTGAAAGGTAAGATGATTCTCGCACTTCTGCTTTCATTTGTTATGGAAAAGGATGCCCTGTTTTTTCGATAGGAAAATCTTATCCATGCTATTTACCCAACCATGACCTCATGCAACAACATCTAAGGACTCTACTTTTTTGTTCTACTGATGATTTGTTTGGTTCTGTCGTAGCTCCATTTTAAAAGATTGGTGTAATAGCCAAATTCATGGTCACAAGCTTATAAACTTTCAGATTGGAAATATTGTATCATTTATTTAGGCCATGGAGCATTCTTCAAATTCTTAATGAATTCTACTTCATTCCTCTTTGATCTAAGATATCCATATATTTTCCCATGTTCATTGACATTGTAAGCATGTACATTCTAGCATGCCTCTCCCTCATAAAAAAATAGATTTTTCTGGCAGCAAGTTTACATGCCTAGAGCTACTTAATTAGGTGTGTTGTACTTTGTATAATGAATTGTCTAAATCAAACTAATGTTTTATGTGTTTTTTGATTCTGCATTTCAAAACTAGGCTTAGATCAGAGGAAGACCCAGCGCTATGGCTAGCTGGCCTGCTGCCCTGCCATAGTGACCCTCATTTAGTTAAATGTCTTTTTTTCTTTTGGTTGCCTATATTGTTTTCGATGCCTCCAGCTGGAGTTTGAGAGCCATCCCCTATTGGATCTAATATGAGGATCACAGCCAATTAAATTTGATTTGAGGTAGCATCGTACATCTACATCCCTATTCTCTATTTTTTATTTCTTATATAGCTATATGTTAATCTATTTTGCCTCTGTGTATTACTGTAGCTATATTGAACAAACTATTTGGTCACATGCTGCAACAGGTACAGGTAACTGAATTAAATTTTGATATGTGTTACTGTGTTCTAATTTGGCACTGATCCAAGCTTTATTTTAGAGGTGACTGTATTTTTCCCTTTCTAATGAAATGGATAGAGATTTCAAAGTGGCCAATTAGAGATGTCCAATTCACCTTGTGCTACTAGCCTATAGAAATAGGAAGATACTAAACTTTTACGAAATGCTTGGTACCAAAAACAGCTGAAGCTTGCAGATCTCAGAGCTTTTGATACATTGGTGTACCGTTTAGGATATATGAGTAGGACTCATTGAAATAGCTATTAATTTATCATCCTGTAATGATGCCTGGCCCAAAGAATTCCATACTAATAAACAGTGTTATTTGATAACCTATTAAAACATAGGTTTTAGGGATGATGCCGTAATAGTCATGTTGACTTACCAATTTAGTTGCATGGTGTTAAAGGCTTCATAATAGATTACTTGCTGATAGTTTTATAATAGATGACTTTCTTATTTTCGTAAAAAAGGGCTATGAATGATGCCATAACACCATGGTTTTGGCATTGATCAATTCTACGCCGCTGCCATACCGATCTACCGAGCTAACGATTTTGAGGGCTACCTACCATAATATTAGATTTTCTACCTGCCCATGAACCACTACTGATTTCTACCGTTTGATTGTTAGTCATGGTGCAATTTTTTATCACTGTGTTCAGTTATGGCTCTCTTTCTCCTCCAGCTGCAAGTATGGTTCTACAGATTGTTCAACTAATGTTGATTTTATATCTAATGTTGCTGGATATCTTTCCATGTTATTTTTTTGAGACAATGGTTAGTTTGCTAGGTAATTATGTGAAGATGTCTTGCTACCTAATATTTTATTATGCCGAGCAGATCATATGGCCTGACATTGTAGAACAGTCTTTTATCCCCTTATTGATGATGATATGCATAGTTTCTTTCCATAACATTTATCTGTTTTGCAACATTTCCCTCCAGAAAAATCATATTCACATGCCCAAATTAAAGCTAGACTAATCTGTCTTCTCTGAAGCTTAGGCCCTTCTAAAATGTTCTGCATTCTGATATTGTTAACTCTCAATAAAGTCCTATTTTTTATGCACCTTGAATATACCCTCCCAAAAATTCTTAAATCTTAACTTGGTTGTGATTCACTTTCTCTACTGCTCTACAGATACGGATGGTTTTTGTAACACAAACATCGAGAGGGATTAGAAGACAAATTGTAATCAATGTAATGAGTTTGATATTCAATCCTGACAAAAAGTTATGGATATCATATAGAATATAGTTAGTTATCTAATTTAGTTTTTTTGTTATAGTATGTATTATAGAACGTTAGGTGCCTTTATTGGACAGTTTTAAATGAAAGGTGTCTGCATTTATAAGTTTTTCCCTCAATTGTATATCTCCAATTGCTATCTTAAGAACAAACTGGATTCTATCTAATAAAGCATGTTCTGATTCGTGTTGCTTTCACCTTCCTCTTTATGTAGCGCTATCGTGAAACATGTGTTTTCATAAAAAAAAAAACCTGCAGAGACCACAACATTTGTTTTACAAGACTACTTATTAAATTACTATGGTCTTAGCAGAATTGTTTTGTTCCCTCCAAATCTATGAGAACTCTTTATCATGCCTACTAGGCTACTCTATCTGTATTTAGATAAAAAAAAATTCCATATCTTAGATTCAACCTCTTAGCAAAAACTTCTTTTCTCAAAAAAATAGAGCAATTAAAGTAACTATTAACACTTGCACCCTATGTAAGATTATATAACTATGCAATGTAATTTGTTTTTTATGTTCACATGCTACAATACAGGTTATACAAAATACGTATTCATCTTATTCAGGTAACTATGAGACAAGACAGGGTATGAGGCAAGACAGGGACGACCGCGCCATTGGCGCGGGTTCCTTTCTAGTATTATATATGTCTATCTACACCTGTCACTTCAATCCGTTTCCATGGTTTCGTCGTTCTCCCATTCCTCCCTTGCTCCAGGTCAAGCCAATCTTGTAGCAGTTTCATACTATAAACTTACAACAATTCGACCCATCTTCTCAGTTCTCACAGACAGGAGCTTTCTTAATTTCGCCGTAAACATGGACCTCAGATTTTTCAAATGCTACCTTCAAACTTCAAAGTCGCCGCACAAGATGACACGAACAACTTGCCATCGGCAAGCCGAGATGGCGAACGGCGACAGGGCTAGCGTATAGCGTATGCATGCATCAGCTCGGGGGCGAAATGACGGACTCTCCGGCCCTGTTTCTCGGGTCGGGCCAGGATCAAGATCAGATCACTGACAGTCAGCAGCATTACATGCTGGAAAAAGGGCCAAAGATAGCCTCAAGCCAAAGATTACCATCTAACTTTACCACAACTACACTTAGGCAAATTAGGCAGCCATAAAAAATGTGGCGGACAATCGGCGCTACATTTGTGGCAAAGTGTGGCAAGAAAATAAGTCTATAATGTGTGGAGTCAGAGACTAAGAAAATGTGGCACAACTAATGTTAGATGTAGAACTAAATATACGTCTAAAAATATATAGCGTGACTAAGGTTAGACGCTGCCAACCAAACATGCCCAAAATCAGTTCACTTCGCCAGCACAAGTACAAGATCTGTGCTGACTGCTACCTATGGATCACACGACACTAGAAATATAGAGGGAGAGTACGAAGAGTGAGGAAGCACATCCATTCTGTAATGTCCTTCCCTCGGTCTTTATCTGGCCGTCCAAAGCAAATTCAATGCCTTCCTCTCTTTTCTCTCTCTTTTTCCTCTCTCATGGCATTGCTGGGAGCCGCTTTGTAATAACTTTTTTCCTTCTTATTTTGGATAGTAAGCAATAATCTTTCTACGGTCGTCTGAAAATTTATTTTATGTAGCTTAGCAAGGAAATTTTGAATCATAAGTATATAATGTATTTTTTTCTCTTTCCTTGTCTCCTCATGGAAAAGGAATGGCACCTCTGCCTTAAGAGCATCTCTAATGATGGAGCCAATTACGAGCTATAAAAAGTGTCCATATCATCTATAGATAGCAAAAAGACAATATTTTCAATAGATTAACTATAATATAGTCTCTACATTTATTATAGGGCCATATGTAATAGTGAGTATGTACCTTGGAATCAGTTATAGACTGACTCTTGTTGAAGAGCTAGTTTATATCTTTTTCCATATCTTCTATCCTCCCCATAAGTAAAAAACTGATTTAGCACTCTTAGAGCAAGTCTAGCAGAGTCTCTATTTGCATGCTCTATCACTGTTGCTACTCTGTCTCAGTTTCTATATCCATCGAACAGAGTCTCTATGTCACTCTCTAAATTTAGAAATTCTCTCTCCGAGTCTCTATATAAGGATTCTCTCTTGTCTTTATATTTTTTCGAAGGATAGAGACTCTGCTAGGTAGAATGAAAATATAGGTAATGAATAGTGGTTTAGAGAAGGGATATACAAATCTCAATTTAGGGCAGCCGCTGGTGATGCTCTTATAACTAACTGAAGTGACACCATTAGAGATACTCTAACCGTAAGTCAGAGATGCGCGTCCCACTGGCAGCAGGCAAGGACGGCCAGTTTTAAATCAAAAGGCGGCACATTTAGTACATTACATGGATAACGCTCTCTTTTAGTCGGAGCGGTGTACTAGTACTACTCCCATCTGTATGACTGTACTGTGTGTTGTCTACGAGTAGGTGGCCTTCAATTCACCCATGATCTTTAGCAATGGTTTCCTGCGCAGATCATGGGGATGTTTCGGATGCAAGCCCAAATGTTGTCGCAATTGTAGCGGGGACGTTTCACCGAACGCGTTTGCAGGGCTGCCCAATCTTCAACGAGTCCCGTTCCTATTCCCATTCCGTGATGAAGGGGATTTTGTTCTCTTCAATGCTACAACAAGCTTCCTTCACCGTTTTTGTTGGAAAGGAATTCTCTTTTCCATTCCCTTTACGAAGAAATTCTATCTTATTTATCTATATTATTTTCTTCGAAGGGATGTTGTTGAAAATGGTGAAAAATAAAGGGAAAGGAAATGGGTAAGGAAACAAATAGGAAAATGGTTGGAGATAGTCTTATTTCGATCCGGCACATTTAAGGTGCATCAGAGCAATAAAAGATCTCTAAACCGCCGTTGGATCAAATATATACAATGTTGAGGTATTTCTCGTCTTGCTCCTCCCTCCGTAGGGTAAGAGTAAGAGATCCATCAAATCTAGCAAAATGAATTATCCACGTTAGTTTTGATGTGTCTTAAAATATTTGTTTTAGGGGCATTGTTCTTTGCACCTGAAAGTTGTGGTAGATTATAATCTGAAAAGTTGAGCCTCTCAAAAAAAGGTTCGGACAGACTGAAAAATATATATATAAATAGTTTTGTGTTTTAAGAAGAACCACTAAAAGCCTAAAAAATACTTTAAAAATGTTACGGCGTACAGGTACAATTGTGCAATCACACGATGAAATGCAATGCGGTTACTTGCGTGTATCTAGAGATGCAAACAGAGCAGATAATTTCCAACCGACCGAACCAATACAGATAGTGGTTTGGATATTTATACGGATATCCGGCTGTTTTTCTGCGGATACGGATATAGATATTAGGATGCGGATACGGATAATATCTGTGGTATAGTATCCGAAGAAAACTACTCGGATATTATCCGAATCATCTCAAGGCTAAGCCCACCCACCAGTCATTATCTGCTACAGTGCTCATCCTGATCCGTTTCAACTGCTTTGTACTACTACTGCTTAAAAAGCGCCAGTACAAGATTACTTTCATGCTTTCTGATGCTAAGGCCGAACTACACTGGTAGATTTGGTGGTGCTTAGGGTCTTAGGCCGAACTGCTCACTATTTAGACCGAACCGTTCCAATTAGCTGGGCTACTGGAGCGCTGGTGCTTCATGCCTTTACCGCACCGTCCTGGTAGTGTCTACAAGATTGTATGTTTTTTATGTATTAAACATTTATGCGTATTTTAAATATTTAATGTTTCATTTGAAAGTCTGTATTTTGCGTATTATCCGAGGAATTATCCGTTCCGAACAATATCCGAACCTATAGTATCCGTATTCGTATCCGAGCTATTCGTGTCCGTATCCATATCCGATATTATCCGTATTCAAAAAATAAATATGGACACAAATATAATATCACTGCTATCCGACCGTATCCGATCCGTTTGCATCCCTCCGTGTATCGGACAAATATCACTTTCCTCAGCCGCATCATATTCCATAGTTTGCAATCTCTGGCGAAGAAAAGCGTGCTAATTTTCTATTGGGCTGGGACTGGGAGATCAAAAGGATTGGGCCTACAAATTCTGGGCCTGCTTGAGTAAGCTGTAGGCCCTGACGCTACGAACCGTTAACGGATCATATTGTACATTTAGGCCTAGAGAAAAGGATAAATGGGCCAGGTGTTATGGGTCATTGTTCAGCCCTTCTATAAACTGGATTCAAAGATTTCACACCAGAAAGCCTCTGCTTTTTTTTTTCTTTCTTTCTTTTTTAAGAGGACCTGTAACTGGTTCCTCTATTCTGTAACTACCAAGAAGGAAAATTTAACCTCTGAACAAAAAGAAGATGATTACCTTGTGCTGTTATAATTTTGTTCAACAAAAGTATGGCATGACATGAGTAGTTTTTACTGCAGCTGCAAATGTGGTAAATTTTAGCACAAAGATAAACATGTATGACATACGGGTCACACGCTTAGGAAAGTATGACACATTTTAATAGTGGCATCAACCAAACACTAGTTATATATGGTTAAAACTCTGTGCCGCAACTACCGCAATATTTTTTTTAAGCAAGCACAGGAGCACTGTCATTTCATTAAGAAGAAAAAAAAATCAAATATGCTCATGTTCTATATATGCTTAATTACTCCTAAACCCCCTGTTTTTTCACTTCTCACCATCCCATGTGCTATAGACACTCTTGCCAGTTGCCACACATCACTTGGCAATCCCATATATCTTCTCGTGAGAGACCATGCTTCTGAGTTCTTACTCATCAGAAATTTGGCACATAGAAATCAACTTCAGTGGCTTGATGCCATATTGCCATGTCTTGTAGCTAGATAGTGGAAAGAAGTTAGGCCATGGCCACATAGATACTTGTAGTAATAATATAATGTTATTCCTTCTAGCTTATCTGTACACTGTAGTGGATCTTTAACTGAAGCATACTACATGCTTCTTTTTGTCAAAATGTCGATGTGATCATGTGAAATGCAGGGCTCAAGGATTTAGACTTCTCCTATTCGTGAAACCCTCGATTTGTCAGCACAAAGAATCGCTGAATCAATCCATTCCTTCCTTCTTATTTTCCTCCGAAGAACTGCTAGCTGGTCACAAAATTCAGAATCTTCGGACCACCAGTTCTTTTGCTTCTGGTCTTCTGGCAACCATTCATGCTAGCTCGGATCAGGGAGTATTTTACCGTATCAGTCTTATAGGTGACCGCCGATAAATTTTCATATCAGTAAAAATACCGGTTTGGATGAATTTTGACCAAATGTGAATATATTTGGTTCATTTTTTAAAAATTCAACTATTTGAATATTTTTGGTGAATTCATATTTTAATTTTTTTTTATTAAAAATCGGCTGATCATCTGCTGATAACAACCAATTATCGATACCCTCATTTTTTTCTCAGATTAAAAACAAATCCCTGGCTCGGATGAAACCAACACAGGAGCGGTTACTTGGTAGCAAGAGGGATTGCATGGTTCGAGCTAGTAGCTCATTTCTTGCAGAGCAAAACATGGTCAGCTCATTCTGCCGTTGAAACCATCGATCCCGGTGACGAAGAGCACGCGAGATCAGCTGCTGGCAAACGCGGTTTGCACATAAGATAACGTACTGTCGCCGTACAAGCAGTGCACTCCAGCCAGCGGCGATCGCTAGAAAAATACCTGTTGACCTTTATAGTTTATACAAACTCACAAGAATACTACAACGAACTAGCTGACATCGATCAGCAGCTGGTGCCAACTACCAGTGGGTTGACAGCAGCTCAAGGACGTAAGCTCAAATATGAGGGAGATAGGGAGAGAGAGTGGTATGTAGAGGTCCAGTGGATGGAAAAAATGTGCTACTTGCATGCTAAAATAGTAGAATGGAAGTTGCACGCTGGCCTTTGGAATTTTAATAGACAATAAGGGCACTCCCCTTTGTATTGGGTTTTACCAATCATTTCTTAATCACCTCGTATAACAACCACCATAAATACAAACATTTCAATGCATCATTTTTAGCAATACATTTTTTACTTTTCCTCTTTTTCTATGTATATTCTCCTTTTAGAATCGATCTATTACTTCCACTGGGTTTTTTTACCGGTTTCTTAGCCCTGTTTCAAGTCTAAAGACCGTTTGTTATATAAGACCATTATCTCTCTTCTCATTAATTTGTCTCCACGTCAACAAGCCATCCTACCGTAACAGCTTAACAAACAGCTGACTGCAATGCATCAGGAGTGCCTAAGTCAATAACAAGGAAAAAATTGGGGGATACTATAATACGTAGTTTTCTGAGAAGAAATTATCCACTCCTTGTAAGAAATATATTCACAGATATTAACATGTATATGGGAAACACAATATATGTTTATTATAAGTTTTTAGATTGAATGGTTGCTTGAGAACCACTTGCTAATTAACTTCCAGGCGTAAGGGTTCAGCTAAAATGAGTTGGGGTAGAGATGCCTGCGATTTTTTCCCTCGGAACTTATATATAAAAAAGAACTTCAAATTCCATCAAAGCCAATCAATTATTAATGGGTTAATTAGATATATGCCATTGGACAAACCCCGTTTTTGAAACATGATATTATAAAGGCAGAAACCTGCCTAGTGCCAACACTAAATGAGATTCCTTCCAAAATGACATTACCAACTTATTCCGACCAAATTGCTCCTACTTCTTTTTCTTCCTCCTCATTTTTCGTTTTTCCTCCACTCTGCCCATGGTGACACCATTATTTGCTATTGAAATCCCGCTAAACTGCCCCCAACTCTGGCAAGCTTCCTCCCTCTACACAGCAATTGTGCCACTGCCCAAATCCGTTGGCAAGCTCCTTAAGCTCCCTAGTGGCTGCGGCGTTCAAGCTATGTCTCTCTTCCCCTCAATGCCACCTCCACGATCAGATTTCCTTTCCTCAGCTCTCGGCCACCCACCGGGGAGCATCCTCGAGAACAAGTTAGAAGGGAATTGGGGTGGGGTTGGGGGAGTGAGCAAAGAGTGTTGAAATATATTGCCTATCTTGTCCCATCAGACAAAGCTTTTTGAGTGAATTCATATTTTAAATTTTTTTATTAAAAATCAGCTGATTATCTGCTGATAAAAACCAATTATCGGTCAATAATCACTTATCGATACCCTCATTTTTTTTTTCTCAGATTAAAAACAAATCCCTGGCTCGGATGAAACCAACACAGGAGCGGTTACTTGGTATAGCAAGAGGGATTGCATGGTTCGAGCTAGTAGCTCATTTCTTGCAGAGCAAAACATGGTCAGCTCATTCTACCGTACGTTGAAACCATCCATCCCGGTGACGAAGAGCGAGATCAGCTGCTGGCAAACGCGGTTTGCACATAAGATAACGTACTGTCGCCGTACAAGCAGTGCACTCCAGCCAGCAGCGATCGCTAGAAAAATACCTGTTGACCTTATACAAACTCACAAGAATACTACAACGAACTAGCTGACATCGATCAGCAGCTGGTGCCAACTACCAGTGCGTTGACAGCAAGCTCAAGGACGTAAGCTCAAATATGAGGGGGAGAGGGGGAGAGAGTGGTATGTAGAGGTCCAGTGGATGGAAAGAATGTGCTACTTGCATGCTAAAATAGTAGAATGGAAGTTGCATGCTGGCCTTCGGAATTTTGATAGACAATAAGGGCGCTCCCTTGTGTATTGGCTTTACCAGACATTTCTTAATCACCTCGTATAACAACAACCATAAATACAAACATTCGAATGCATCATTTTTAGCAATACATTTTTTACTTTTCCTCTCTTTCTATGTATATTTCCCTTTTAGAATCGATCTATTACTCCCACTGGGTCAGGGGCGGATGGCCCATTATGACATGGTGTGGCCCATCACTACCAGGGAACAGGCCTTCCATACCGGCCCATCAATCTCGGTTAGCCACCAACTGGGACTCAGCGATTACAATGATCCGGTTGAGCGGCTGACTTGGTCCGTGAATGGCGCGGGGACCATTAGTCGGTTGGTGTTACCAACCGGGACGGTATCACCTCAAAAAAGTGGTGGCGTGGGATATCCGTCGGTTGGTAATACCAACCGACTAAATAAATTCGATCATTTGGTAACACCGGCCGGACGAGTGAGGGATATCAATCGGTTGGTAACACCAACCGGGATTGGTTAGCTTATTTAACCTTTCTTCCTCCCGAGCTACGTAACCTTCCCACCATTTGAATCTGACGGGGAGGAGCTCGGCCGCCATTACGGATTTGAGGGAGTCTTTGCTCAAATTTTTGTAATTTGATCATTTCACTTCAATCCAAGTTAACCAAGGTTAGTAACTTCATTTCTCACTACTTGTATATGAAATGTAGTTTCTATATTTGCTTTAAATTTAATATGAAAAATTTGGTCTCTATTCCCCATCTTTGATGAAATGTTATAAATTGGTAGATATAGCTCGATCTTTTGAAAGGGTTGGCGAAAACTTGTTGTGTAATCTTAGATTTTGCTTGGATTAAGACGTAGTTCGTTTTGAATTTGTAATTGTAGCTAATTAAATTTAGATGATGGTTTCATGGATTTATGATTTTGAATCTTAACTTTCGTGGACCAAATTTTGAAGTGGATTGTAAAATCTTGTTGCATTAGCTTAGAATTTACTTGGATTGTGATGTAGCACACATTGAATGCGTGGAGGTGACTCAAATTTAGAATTTTGGTTTCATCGATTCATGGAGAAATTTTGGGAGTAGAGTTTAAAGTAGATTTTGCATAGATTTTGATTGTTTAAAATTAACATTATATATTAATTAATATGTGATAAAATATTATAACTTCATTGATCTCTACTCACTTCATTGATGTAAAATTATAAGTTGGTAGATCTAGATATATCATTTTAAGTAGGTTGCCAAATAATTTGTTGCATTACCTTAGAATTTGATTCGATTGTGATAAAATATGTGATAAAATATTATCGACTTAAAAATAATTCTTTTCAAAGGTATTTAACCTAAAATTGAAGTATTGACATAAAAATTAAATAAATGTATAATAAATTAAGCAATACTTTAATTTTGGTTTTAGAAATTAATTCATTATTGGAAAATCAACTAACAACTACCTTGATGTAACTTAATGTAGATGAATCGGCGATGGAGGTACATGGACCGCCGCTCCTCACAGTTTGTGGAGGGTTTGGAAACTTTATCGTCGTGCAAGTGCTCGCACAAGATCAAAGCTACATATGTTGTCCATGCATAGACCGCAAGAATCACAAGGAGTGGTCAAACTCGAGCAAATTCACTTCCATTTGATCTCAAGAGGTTTCGTGGAAAACTATACCTGTTGGACCAAACACGGTGAAGAAGAGATTATACGAGAAGACGGTGAAGAAGAAGATGGTGACGAAGAAGATGTGGCAGATTATATGGCCGATGTTGGCCAACACGGTTCTATTGAACATATACTAGGGGAGTTTGACGACGATGATCTAGAACAGATGTTGCATGATGGAGAGGGAGAATACACCGATGAAAGACATTACGAAAAGTTTCAGCGCCTGTGGGAGGACCAAGGAACATTGTTGTATCCAAACTGTGGGCAGGGCCACAAAAAGTTGCGTACCACACTGGAATTGATGCAATGGAAGGCTACTAATGGAGTATCTGATAAGGGATTTGATGAGTTGTTAGGCCTCATGAAGAAGTTGCTTCCAGAGGGTAACACGCTGCCTGAAACTACGTATGAAGCCAAGCAAGTTCTCTGCCCTTTGGGGTTGGAGATCTGAAGATACATGCATGTCCAAACGATTGTATCCTCTATCGTAATGAGTACAAGGATTTGGAAGAATGTCGGTGTGCAAAACATCACGGTATAAGACCAAGCGTGATGGCCCATGTGAGGTAGAGGCGAAGAAGAAGAGAGCCCTGCTAAGGTGGTGTGGTACTTCCTATAATCCCTCGGTTGAAGCGTTTGTTTGCGAACAAAAAGCATGCGAAGATGATGCGTTGGCATAAAGATGATCGTAAAGTCGACGGAAAGCTAAGGCACCCGGCAGATGGCTCGCGATGGAGGAAACTCGATAGAAAATATCCGGACTTTGCGAGCGATGCGAGGAACATAAGGTTTGCATTGAGTACGGATGGGATGAACCCATTCGGTGACATGAGCGAGAGTCACAAGACTTGGCCCGTTACTCTATGTATCTACAACCTTCCTCCTTGGCTATGTCAGAAGCGGAAATACATTACGATGCCATTGCTTATCCAAGGCCCTAAGCAACCTGGTAACGACATCGACGTGTATCTCAAACCGTTGGTTGAAGATCTGCTAACGCTATGGAATGATGGTGTACGTGTATGGGATGAGTACAAAAGAGAGTATTTCAGCTTACGTGCATTGCTATTTGTAACCATCAACGACTGGCCAGCACTTGGTAATTTGTCGGGCCTATCTATAAAAGGGTATAAAGGTCGCATCCAAATGCTTGGATGATACGGAAGACAAGTACCTAACAAACTCTCGGAAGGTTGTTTACATGGGCCATCGAGGTTCCTCAATTTGAAGCACCCGTTATGAGTAACCGTGTTAATTTTGATGGGACCGAAGAGAAACGAAGAAGCCCAAGCATCGCGATGGGGCGGAAGTATTTTCTATGGTAAAAGATCTAGACGTAGTATTTGGAAAGGGTCTGGTAGCAAACCCGTCCCGCCACTCCCGGTGAAGAATCTAGGAAGAAGCCTAGCCTGGAAGAAGAAGTCAATATTTTGGGACTTGCCTTCTTGGAAAGACTTAGAGGTCCGTCACTCCTGGACTTCATGCATATCACAAAGAATGTATGCGTGAGCTCGCTAGGCTTCATAGATATGTATGGCAAATCAAAAGATACATTTCAAGCACAAAAGGACCTACAATTGTTAGGTCTCGGGGAAGAACTACATCCACAAGAGAGAGACAAAGGGCATTACCTCGTCATGAGCTACACACCAAGCAAAGAGAGAAAAAAAGCATGATTCGGTTGTTGAGCAGTGTTAAGGTCCCTTCGGGTACTCGTCGAACATAAGAAGACTCATAAACACAAAAGAGAATAAAATCGTAAACTTGAAATCCCATGATTGTTATGTGTTGATGACCCAGTTGCTCCCAAATGATGGTGCGAGGTATTCTACCGGACATGGTACGAGGTACAATCATAAAGGTGTGTTCGTTCTTCAACGCGATATCACAAAAGGTCATAGATCCGGATAAGTTATCTAATCTGCAGGATAACATTGTCGCTAGTATGGTCAACCTTGAGATGATCTTCCTCCATCCTTCTTTGATATGATGGTTCATCTCATGGTTCATATGGTCAAACAGATAGAAATTCTCGGACCATCTTCTTGCACAAGATGTTCGCCGAGAGGTACATGGGTGTCCTAAAGAAGTATGTTCGTAACCGTTCTCGCCCGAAGGTTGCATTGCCTGTGGTGTTGGCACAGAGGAGGTGATTGAGTTTTGTGTCGACTACATTGATGATCTGAATCCGATTGGCGTCCAGATCACGCTATGAGAGGAGGCTACGGGAAAAGGACCTTAGGGAGAAAAGAATCCTCTGTGACGATGTACTCTCATTTAAACAAGCACATTTCACGATCTTGAAACAAGCATCTTCATGGCTCGTATGTACTTGATCACGAGAGGATATTACGAGACCAATACCCGATAAGTCGATAAGTGGATCGCGAACAAGCAAGTGGAGAGCTTTGGTGGTTGGCTACAAAAGCATCTGTTAGGCAAGGAGGAGTCCATGAACAGATTGCAGACTCTTAGCTCGGGGACCATCCATAACAATCGTATCATGGCAAGGGTATGAGATAAATGGGTACACATTTTACACGACTGACCCGGGATAGGAAGAGCACCAACCAAAACAGCGTCGTCCAGTATAGATGCCTTGGACAAAATGGAAAGATGGACACCTACTATGGTTTCATAGAGGAGATCTAGGAGCTCGAGTATGGACCTTTGAAAGTCCCTCTGTTTAGGTGCCAATGGGTGAAACCGACAGCCGTGCAGATCGATGACTATGGTATGACAATCGTGGACCTCAAGCAAGTGGCCTACAGGGATGAACCGTTCGTACTCGCCAACGATGTGACACAGATATTCTATGTGATGGACATGGACAACAAACCAAAAGTTCATAAGGGTAAAACTATAAAAGACGAAGAACAAGACTACGGCGGTGATCAAGTAAGGCACCACGTGGTTCTTTACGGTAAAAGAAGGATTGTTGGAGTTGAGGCGTCACGCAGGCGAAGAAGAGTATAATCGTTCGACGAGTGCCGCCTTTCTCAACGGACGAGACATTAGTGTCCTTAGCGATGATGAGGAAGCTCGACGCACGCCACGATCATAACGAAGGATCACTTGTAAAAATAAAGTAGTCATGTAATATTTTAGATATTTGTCCCTAAATTCATATTGATCCGGAAAGAACCGTTCGTGTTTCGCCAATTATGAGAAATTCCCATCGTTTATGTATAAGTAGATTATTCCCATCTCATTTATAAACTAATAAGAAATTTCAAGGTTCCCAACTCATTTTTATATATGTCAATTTTTGCACATTTGTTATGAATTTTGTGAAATTTTTATTTAATTTTAATAGGCTCCCAACAATTTTCTATAATTTTGAAGAAATTTATGGCAATTACTACCATCGACATATGGGACCCACCATATATGGGCCCACATGTCAAGGAAAACATGGCTTTCTCCACAATAAATGAATTAAAATACATTTTAAAAAAGGAAATATAATGGGAAAATGGATTTAAAATACAAATAAGGAATTAAAATACAATTAAAAAAAATTTCCTTGCCCTCCACTAAAGACCAAGAAAGATACAAACATAATTCGCTCCACTGAAAGAGAACATCTCTCCCTCTCCTCGGCTAGTAGCGGCGCGCTGAGCGCGGTCTCCCGACCTTGCGGTCACGGGTTCGAGTCCGCTCGCGCCATCAGCATTCTTTATTATTGAGTATCGGTCCGGTTTGTATAATAAACCGGACCGATAGTCCTAAGCACTCAGGCGTCGGTCCGTTCGATTCGGCGTGTGGGGCAGCTCACCAATCAATCCGGTTGGGAAAACCCACCCGGACCGAAGATCGCCTATAGATCCGGTTGGAGACACCAACGGGATTGAAGGTCCACCACCTCGCATCGGGTGGGGCCAAGCACCACTAGCAATCCCGGTTGGGAAGACAACCCGGATCGAATCATCCTTCAATCTCGGTTGTTGTTTTGAACCGGATTGAAGGTCAACAACCCTCCGCTCAGCATCGACTTGTGGGGCTAGCACCACTTCCAATCCGGTTGGAGACACGGCCGGGATCGAAGGTCGATCAATCTCGGTTGTTGTCTTCAACCGGATTGAAGGTGAAAATACAAATTTCGCGACACTTTAGTTCTCCAATCTTCCCACCGGTTGCCACACCGTGTGCTCTCTCGCTGCTCCAACCCTAGATCGCCGCCGCCCGGACGCCGCCACTCCCTCCTCGCCGCTGCACCCTCGCCGTGGACCTCCTCGCCGTCGCCGCCCGTGCGACGCCGCCCCTCTCGCTGCACCTCCTCGCCGTGGACCTCCTCGCCGCCGCCGCCGTGACGCCGCCCTTACTCCTCGCGTGCACCTCTCGCCGTGGACATCTCGCCATTGCCGCCGTGACGCCGCTCACCTCCTCGCGCTGTGCACCTCCTCGCCGTCGCCGCCTGGTGACGCCGCTCCCCTCCTCGCCGCGTGCACCTCCTCGCTGCCGCCGCCCGTGACGCCGCCCTCCCCTCCTCGCTGCGTGCACCTTCTCGCTGCCGCCGCCGTGACGCCGCCTATTCTCGCTGTCGCCGCTTGTGACGCCGCTCCTTTTCTCGCCGCTGCACCTCTCTCGCCGCCGCCTGTGTGACGCCGCCACTCCTCCTCGCTGTCGCCGCCGTGTGACGACGCCACTCCTCTCGCCGTGCACCTCTCTGCCGCCGCCAAAGTATAAATTCCAATATAAATGATGATTCTGGTTTTCATATTGTTAATCTTTGTCGATTGTACGTGAAAGGGCTTGTGATGACTATTCACAACTATTTTAGATGTATTCTCGTAAATATAGTTGGAGAAACAATTTTTTTTTTCTAACATGGGTTAGCCTAGCAATGGCCGAGAATTTCTTGTCTTAGAATTTCACATCTAGGCTCCACCAAAGTCATGTATACTTGAAGTGAGGCACAATTATATTTTGAAAATACCAATTAAGTTCATTTATCAACTAGTTCGTCTAAAAGTTTTAAAATAGGCAATATACTTCCCCTCGCATCCAAGTTCCACTATATATAGTTGAGGTGACCACAATTATTTTTTTAACATTGTGTTACTCAGGCTATGAACGTACCTATGATTTTTTAGTTCTGGTGCCATATATTTATCTTGCAGAGATTGTAATGGGACTTCTTTGGTGGTCCTTTCTATGCGATTGGCCTCTATTTAGATATTTGTCAAGTTTCTTGTTTTGCCCCGTGATTGACAATGAAAATCCTTGCTCCTCTTGTTTAACTTAGCCCTGATATGTAATAGCTATATCATGGTTTTCATATATCATGGACCTAGTATACCGATTATGAATTTGCAGTGCATAAAGGAAGATGAAGTAATATGCATTGATAGATCGAAGTCCAAAGGAAGATGAAGTAATGCACATACGTATTTAGATGGTGAAACGTGAGACTAGCTAGGGAAAACGTTGAAAACATCGTTGTGTAGGAGATGACTGCAAGTCTACGTGCTCTAATTATCAACACCGTGAAATGATTTTTTTCCTAAGTGGTCCTGTAATCAAGTTCTATTGTGCATATGTATGCTATTCTTATCTTGCACATTATGTGAAATGTTTGTGTAATCATATCTTCTTTAGAGAAAAAGTTCCATGTTACTATTCAATTCTTCATAGAAAATAACTTATACAAGAATAACGTTACATGATACTATTCAATTCTACTTGAAATCCCAATTGAATGTTTCTATTCAATTCTATGCGATCGAATGGATTTTCTTGGTGACGAGTTTTTGAGCGAGTTGTTCAGTACAAGAGGCGCCCACGCTACCCAAGCACCGAGACGGCCAGTAGCCACCCAAACCGTGAGGCCGTCGAAGCCACCGAGACCGGTCAAACGAGTAGCGATCACGTCGCCGAGGTCAAAGCAAGAAGCCGAGGGCAAGACACATATTCACTGAAGTCAGTGAGGAAGGCGAGCCTCTAAAGCCAGAAAATGCAATTGGGCCGTTCAGATCGACGTTCGGCGTGATCGTCAGGGACCACGTGCCTATTAGCTTTGCGAAATGGGACGAGGTACTGCAGAATCAAGAACACCCTATGGATGATATGAAGGAAGCGTTCACCTTCCCGAAGGGACCGAAGATAAGGTGAAAAGGTACACATTAAAGAAGATGGCAATGGCTTTTCGGACGTACAAAAGATTTGAACAACGAGTACGTCAAGAAGAATTTAGTCCCCGACTTCAACAAGTACCCAAAGCTACAAGATCACCGGGATGAATTTGTGGGTACAAAATTCACACTAGGTCGAACTTGGTGAAAGGAACAAGCGAATCGCGTGAAGAAGCAATACCACCATCGCCTCGGACTGGTGGTTACCGCAAGGCCCTACCCAAATGGGAGAAGAGGAACGTGACTTCTGTGGTTAAGGGTGTCCACCCCGCCACATTGGATTGGTCCAACAGATCGAGAAATTGGTTCTTCGGTCATAACGGCAGCCTTGGCGATGTGGCAGGCCGTGTTTGGTGATACGATGAGAGAAGTCGTCAGCAGGCTTCAGGACGCGCACACCCAGTCGGCCCAAGGCTCCTTCGTGCCAAACAGGGAGGACGACGAGCTAACAAGGGCTCTACAGAACCCGGAGCACCCTGGACGTACACGGGGCGTTGGCGTCGTCCCGTGGAAGGTCGGTTTCGCCCATGATGCGGAGACCTACAGGAGTCGGTCGAGATCCAAGGGTCGACACGCACAACATATCAAGGACCTTCAAGACGAACTGAGAGCAACAAAGGCCAGCATACCCGATTTGGTCCGAAAAGAGCTGCAACTAGCCTTGAGCCAACATCGGGAGACAAGTCAGCAGGAACCTCCCAGAAATCCAGACATCATCAGTCCCTCGACGCGGCGGAGTAGCTGCGCTTCCGGTGGGCTGGCTGAAGCTGACTTGGGCCCCTATGCAGTGGACGACATCACGCAACCGACACCATGTGAGTTGCACGTGCAAGCACGGAACCTCTCATTAAAGGCGGCTGAAGGCATGGCTTTCCCGGTGGAGCTAGGGCAGCTCATCCATGGTCTCGCCATACCGCTGGGCTACGCGAAGGTCTCGGTGGACGAGGTATGCCCAGGGTACGAGGATCTTGACCTCGACATTGAAGGAGGTGACGGGAGCACGAAACTATTAGATGTTGTACACAGTTTCATCGCGTGGCGCAAGCGGTTCATAATTTTTAAAGACAACGCATTTCCCTCCACGGTCTCGGCGTCACCTCCACAACCTTCGCCTTGAATAAGACGCCCCGGAAGAAGCCCGTCTCCTCGGCTAAGCCCGCACGAAACTCCAACTCCCACATCGGCCAAGGCAGCCCCCAATCAACAAACGGCTCCAAGTAATGTACCAACCAGGTCGGATAGGGGCCAAGACTTCTCAAAAGACACGGTCCACGCCCACGTCAACAAAATCCAAAAGGAAATCACCTCCGGTTGGCGTGACGATATGATGATGAGGAGACCTCGCAGGTTTGTAAGAGCCGAGGTCACCTCATTCTTCGCGAAGAAGCCATCTCCATCGAGGGTCCGGCCGATGCGGACGAATGGCACAAAGCTAGGAGGGCTATCCTATCGTTGAAGGACATCATAGATAAACCAGAAAGGCCGCCCGTGTCAGACTACAAGCGCGTCTTGAGTAAGATAGCCGACAAGGAGACGCCACCGGAGAGGACGGCGGAAGAGGTTGCACAGGGGATGAACAGTTTCTACGATGATACCGCCTTGATGCGCGATCGTATTGGGCCTCAAGGACATCCGGTTGCGGAGATAGCATGGAAATTTGTACATGGTGCGTCACTTATGAGGCGTGAGGAGCTCTCCCGGCTAACAACGAAGATGCGGCAGCTCCATGAATGGTATTTGGCGCTGCCAACCATGGTTTAGATGCGATTGCCGTCGACTTCAAGGAAACTCATTACTTAGTGGAGACAACGAGTTCTTCATCGAATGGGAACCTCTATTTGATCTATACCGGTAGGGCCCTAGATGTCGCATGTTGAGTTCTTTGGACTCTGTAAGTGTCTTATTCATAAATTTTGTCGTGCGCCCATATCTTTGTAACAATCCCCAAACCTAACTGATTTCTTGTTGTGTAGAATGGAGCTAAAACGATGCCAAACCGAGAGAATTAATTATGAGTTTGGCTTTCTCGACCCAAGAGTGATCAATGAGAAAGCGGTTAGAGATAAACCGAGAAGAGACAGAGCAAAGCACATATACAACGGGCTCATGGGACAAAGATACAAGTCAAAGATACTTCTAGCTTATGATTTTGAGTATGTGTTTTCTTACCGCCTCGTTATAATTTTTTCTTACCATGATGTTCAAAGTACTAACTACTACGTTGACATATATATGTGCAGCTTTCACTTTGCCCTTTTATTATCGAGGTAGATCGTAGTACGATCCACGGTTATGGACTCAAAAAAAACCCCCGCAAAATACAAAGACATCTTGGCCATGCTCAACCGGTACATTGTCGTTCCTTTCATTATCACACTTGTTTTCTTTCTCTCGGTTTGAAGCCAACTCTAATCTGATAACTCATAATCACTTGTGTAGTGCCTTCGCAAGATTCCAAAAGGAAAACGTTGGAGAATTTAAGAAAAATTTGAGTTGCACCTCGCTAAATATGTAAGTATATCGTAATGCTAGCTTTGTAGTTAGTTTACTAAATTTCTATGCAAATCATTTCACATTCTACAACTTTTTCACCACAGGTCTTGCATCAAGCACCGGAAACAATTTGTGCGGCTACTATGTATGCGAGATGATGCATCACTTCATCGGAGGCTCTGCTACCTCTACGAGAAAAGGAGAACCTTTTGGGGTGAGTACTTATAATTTCTACCTTAATAATACCTAACTATTCGGACACCTCTATAGATTCAAGGATTGATTAGTTAATTCCTAATTAATGACAGATCCTCTAAAATTGGCGAAGAAAGGTTTGGAACAAGGTCCGAACTCTCGGCGGTCTTGGTGAAAGCAATACAAGAGCAACTCACGGCTTTATATTAGATGAGGTCGTGGCTCCAATGGGCGAGCATCATCACCCTTTTTTCAATAAGATTCGGAGCAGACCGCTCGAGAGGAACCGATCAACCGTCGGGGTCAACATCTAGGTCTACCAAGAGCAATCCACGTAGATGATCCCGATGAACAAAAACATGTGTACTTGTAATTATGTGTACAACAATGTGTACTTGTGATACTTATATATATAGCCCAGTTAGTTAGCAATTGTAGTACTTATTAATTACTTATAATTAAATTTTAATGAATGTCCTTTCATTTAATCTTGAGTTAACGTGTATGAATAATTATATGAGTTTCAATTAATTGTGATTTAACACAAATATATACATATACTTAAGTTTCAATTAATTATATGAGTTTCAATTAAATGTCATCCAGCGGGCAAAAAGAAAATATTAAAACACCTTCTAGTCCCGGTTGGTAGAACCAACCGGGACTGATAAGTCAGCCTCCAGTCCCGGTTGGTAGTTCCAACCGGACGGATCTCGCTCGGCGCCCAGCTCCCGAGGCTTTTGAGGCCTTCGGTCCGGTTGGTGGCTAACCGACCGCAGGCCCCGCCATCGATCCCTCGATTATCCGGTTTGGAAACCGGGACCGTAGCCCGTTCCCAACCGGGATAAAATCCCTGTTCCCTGGTAGTGCATGCCACACCAAGCTAGCTGTCAGCTAGTACTCATCGCGAGGCCAAATGCCCAATCCACCAGGAGCAGACAAGGCTGACGAGCAGTTGCTAGCAGCCTAGCATCGAACGGACTCAGCCCGAATAGACAACCACGACACACGAGTCGCATGTTCATCTCCCATACCGGCGACGACACGTCCTGACAGCAGAGGGCCGACGCGGCGACGCCTTCACTAGCTCTAGCTCCACGTGACGACGCGACGCCTCCACATGACGAGCCGACAACGCGTCGACGCCACTGCAACAAGATATCCGATGATTGGCTAAATGATATAATGGTGTGTTATATCGAACGAGATATTTTCAAAAGGACTTCGTCTTGATAAGATCAAGAAGCATTTTCAAAAGATGAAAACTCGGCAAATGCAATTGTCTCGGTCTTCTAGACACAATTAGCACTTTAATGGTACGTCTTTTACATTCTCTTGTATCTTTTAACTATTTTTGTTCTCTTTTATCATCATATTATCTTAATAGTGTATGGATTGCTTTGCTTTGATATTATTTAATCTACCTATAAACTTCGCTGCACCAAATTTTTTTTCGTCCTCCACCACTGCACTGGGTTTTTTTTACTGGTTTCTTAGCCTTGTTTCAAGTTTAAAGACCATTTATTATATAAGACCATTATCTCTCTTCTCATTAATTTGTCTCCACGTCAACAATCCATCCTACCGTGATAGCTTAACAAACGGCTGACTACAATGCGTCGGGAGTGCCTAAGTCAATAACAAGGAAAAAAAATTGGGGGGCATTATAATACACAGTTTTCTGAGAAGAAATTATCGACTCCTTGTAAGAAATATATTCACAGATATTAACATATATATGGGAAACACAATATATGTTTATTATAAGTTTTTAGATTGAATGGTTGCTTGAGAACCACTTGCAAACTTCCCGGCGTAAGGGTTCAGCTAAAATGAGTTGAGGCAGATGCCTGCGGTTTTTTCCTTCAGAACTTATAAAAAAGAATTTCAAATTCCATCAAAGCCGATCAATTATTAATGGGTTAATTAGGTATATGCCATTCGGCAAACCCCGTTTTTGAAACATGATATTATAAAGGCAGAAACCTGCTTAGTGCCAACACTAAGTGAGATTCCTTCCAAAATGACATTACCAATTTATTCCAACCAAATTGCTCCTACTTCTTTTTCTTCCTCCTCATTTTTCGTTCTTCCTTCACTCTGCCCATGGCGACACCATTATTTGCTATTTAAATCCCGCTAAACTGCCCCCAACTCTGACAAGCTCCGACAAGCTCCTTCCCTCTCCCTGCTCCCTCCCTCTACACAGCAATTGTGCCGCTGCCCAAATCCGTTGGCAAGCTCCTTAAGCTTCCTTAACTCCCTGTGGCTACGGGGTTCAAGCTATGTCTCTCTTCCCCTCAATGCCCCCTCCACGATCAGATTTCCTTTCCTAAGCTCTTGGCCACCCACCGGGGAGCATCCTCGAGAACAAGTCAGAAGGGAATTGGGGTGGGGGAGAGCGAGCAAAGAGTGTTGAAACATATTGCCCACCTTTTCCCATCAGATTAAACTTTTTGGGTGAATGGTCCATACATGCAATTCAATATAGTATCAAAGCCAAAAATATCTAAGTTCGAGACCTAGTCAACGCAATATTTAAAAAAATTTTGTTGCCTACTTCGAGCTAGACCTGATCATGGGCAACTCGGCCCGATGATCCGGCCCGGGCTCGGCCCGACTTTTTTGGGCCGGGCTTGAGCACCGGGCTGGACCCGGGCCCCATTTGCCAGCCCAAAGTAAGTTTTGGCCGGGCTAAGCCTAGCCTGGCCCGACAATTTATAGTAAAGGTTTTTGACTGGGCCAGGCTCGGGCTTTGTCTTAGTGAGAAAAATCAGGCTAGGCCGGGCTTGAGCTTGCGTTCAACTAATCGCGCTTTTTAAGCCCAACCCAAAACCCAGCCTAGCCCGACATATGATCAGGTCTACTTCGAGCCCACATCTAAGGCCAGGAGGAGCCTAGACGCAAGGGGAAATGTTAAAATACATTGCCCATCTTTCCCCATCAGTTTAAGTTTTTGGATGAATTAGTCGGTGCATACAATCCAATAGGGAGGGAGCTCAACTTGCTGTCTTGCTACTATGTTGGATGAGTTGGTAAGCACGAGCGGGAGGGAGCTCATCGCTCACAAGAGGGAGAGAAGGAACTTCCCAGAGTTGAGAAAGAAGAAGAGTAGAGGCATTTTGGTAAAAAAAATGTTCATTTTTGAAACAATATCACTTAGGGTAGCACTAGGTAGGTTCCCGACTTTACAATGGTATGTTTCAAAAACAGGATTTTCTTAGTGGCATATATCTAACTAGCCGGGTGACCGCGCATTTGCACCACTAGATTTGTGTGAAAGTTTAGCAAACCTTTTGCATATATTTTGTAGTCGTGTTAGCCATGGTAAGCTCTAATATTCTTCATCTCATAAATCAAGTATAGCCAAATTTACTTCGAATACGTAGTCGTATTGGTCATGGTAAGTTCTAATATAGTGCAAATCTAATCCAAAATATACAATAATAACTTTAATCTTATTAGACCAGCACCGTTATAATATGTACGCACTATAATTGATGATGTAGATTTTTCTGATTGATTGTAAATTCCAGCCTTTTAGATCGAGCGTGGTGGCTTCTTTTGCCCCTTCTTTGATTTGTGTAAACTTTAAGTGATATTTTGCATATATAATAATTTGTAGTCGTATTGACTATGATAACATTTACTTGATGTTTTAACACCTAATAGCTATGGTTGTGACAGAATTTTAGAGAGTGATATATGGAAATCCATTTGTCCAATTATAATTTTTCATCCAATTTAATCTATAGATGGTTGCTAATAGTATTTTTTTTATCTGAAAACAGAACGCAATGGAGATATGAACACATCATTTATAATAGAGATGTAAATAGCAATATATATTTTAGATGTGAAGAAGGAACCATGTGAATGCATGATATCTGACAGGATGTTGCCCTAGCTCCTACTGACCATGTTTAGAACCATCACAAATTTCTAATGCGTTTGCTCATGCTACTGCTTCTAATTTATTTTCTACATAAACAAAAAATATAAAACCTGAGAGGTAATGTAATATACTTGTCTTCTTTTTCCTAGAAATATTATTATGAACTAAAAATTTTCTATTCTGTACAGAGAATATAATAATGGGAATAGGAGAATATAGCCAGTCTTATGAAGCTAATTTTGAATCTAATGGAGATATTAGGAATTTAGCATATACCATGGCAGAGGAAAATTCTTACACTTATCTTCTCTAATTTTTTCGTTTTAGTAGAGTATTAACTTCATCGGCAAAGGATTAAATTCACAGCAGGAGCATAATATTTGGATGAACACTACCCGGCTTTGGCATTGCACAATAGTGGGTCAAACAGCGTACAACAACCTATGAAATCAGTCAAAACAATGAGCTTGCACTACTACATTCATACGAGACACCTTATCAGAGATGGTTCTGGAATTAGAGGTAAAATCGCTCTCTGATAGCTAGTAAAGAAATCCAAAAAATGTTATCTGAGACGGTTTTCATAAATAACCATTTCTAGATAATATTTGCGAATGCGACCCATCTCTATTGGTAACTATCGGAGACGGTTCTTTCTCCCAACTGTCTTCGATAGTTTTCAAGACAGTTGAAAAAAGGACCGTCTCTGATGGAATGTACTACTAGAGAAGTTTTTTTCTTTGCAAGGACCGTCTCAGATACTATCAGAGACGGACGAGGCTAGAACTGTCTCTGATGATGTTGCTTATTAGAGATGGCTCTTGTCTAGAGTTGTCTCAGAACGAGGAGCAACAAAGACAGTTCTTTGTAGCACACATCGACACTTGTGTCTGTTAGGATCGTGACCGGCCTGTAGTGCTCTCATTCTCCATGTCCCCCTAACCCGTAGCCACGCTCGTCCGCTACGCCGTCGCCTACCTCCATGGCGCCTGTCCGTCACCGCCGCCGTTGCCTTCGTCTACTGCACCCTTTCTCAGTGCGTCATGGTGTCATGTGGTGCCTTCCTGACCGCCCTCAACCGCGCGCCGGACCGTCTCCAGGCCAGCGTCGGTTCGTCCCTGCTCGCGCGTCGATCTGCCCTCCTTGCTTGCTGCTCGGCCGTTGCCTACGCGCCAATCTGCCGTCATTTCACGAGCCGATATACAATACACGGCTAGTTTTGCGAGCCGTCCTTGACCCACAATTGGTCACCGATAATACCATCTATGAAGACCCCTCATTCGTTTATAGATACATCAAGAAGACATTGCTAGCTCAAGTCGGCAAGGAGTACATCCTTTTACCCTTTAACTAGGATTGGCATTGGGTTCTACTTGTCATTGTGCCAAGGTGGAGCAAGGTATGGTACCTTGACTCCATGATTGGCCGTAAGGACTCCTCTGCTATCAAAGAACCACTCGATAGGTAATCCAAATTGGTCTCTCCTTCGTAGTCTTGCCTTCAGTTTCATTGATTTGCTTGTCCTTATAACATGTTCCAATCATGTAGGGCGTTCACCGAATATGTCTCTATTGGAGGGGTCCACGAAAAAGGGAAACCTACATTGCAACACATCACTAAGTTTAAGGTATGTGCTTATACATAACAGTTTAAAGCTGACATTACACACTAATTTATAAGTTTTAAACTAATCAATATATAATTACAGTGCCATTTTTAGAAACTAGGCAATGCATGCGGATTCTATGTTTGTCACCATATGCACGCACTCATGAGCGAGCACACCCATGACATGAATAAGCTGAAGCTTCTGGGAAGTGCTATGGATTTCAACCAACTTAAAAAATTCGAGAAGACATTGCCCACTTCCTGATATTGCAAGTCATCGACCCTCTTGGTCGATTCTACTCCTAGAAAACTACTCCTTCACCTGCCCGCCGCTAACTAATTTGTTTACATGTGTTGTAATTCACATTTATTCTGGTCTAGTCATATGACTGTTTTTCTGTACTCATTTGCACTAAGGTTTAATTTGTATGTTTGATAATAATATTTTACTATCAGCTTTACGTACACTTTCGATATATTTGCAATGCAATATAACAGTAAGCCGTCCCAGATAACAACGGCAGAGACGACCTAGATGCAAGCCATCCCAGATACCACTGTAACCATCTCTATCATGAAAGATATCGAGAATGGTTCGTTAGAGAAACCGTCTCTAATATGCCAGAAATCGGAGACGGTTCCTCAACCTAACCATCTCGGATATCATAGCCATCAGAGACCGGTAGCAGCAAACCCGTCTCAAATATTCCATACATCAGAGATGGGATGCAGTAAAAACCGTCTCAGATAGGCTAGCCATCTGAGACGGTCTCCGTACTAATTCGTCTCAGATGTCCTGTTTATTTGAGATCGTTTTTGTATAGAACCGTCTTTGATGTTCACTCGTCTAAGACGAGTATGATACAACCGAGACGGTTTTTATGAACCGTCTTTGATAAGTACATTAGAAGACCAAGACCACTTGGAAACCGTCTCTGATGAGGGTTCTGAACCGTCTCGGATGAGTTTTTTTGCAGTAGTGTTGGTGTCTTCACGCTGCCTGTTGGTGTAAAAACTCATAAAGATTAGTATGATAATTCTCCAAATGCACACCTTAAAACTCTTAATGCTATGTATAACACATCTTTAGTCTCCTGAACATGCTGCCTTTGGAATATCATGATATCAAACATGAAATATACTGAAGAAGGTGACTTGATCCAGCAAGAAAGCAAGGTAAAATTTCTATGCTATCTTCTCACATTTTTTCATGCTAGTAGACTGTTCTAACTTAATATTTCATTTGGCAGTATTTTTAAATACATAAATTCGTATTACCATTTTCATTAGGTCCAAAGTGGTTTTAAGAAGGGGGTTTGATAACATGGGCTGCGAGTCAGCACTTCATCCCTAAATACTTAAAAAAAAAATTAAATTTAAACTCAAAAACAAAAAATTATAACAAAAATATAGAAAAACATCAACAAAAATATAGAAAACCTACAATTCAATAAAGAAATCTTTGAAATCCTAATGTTTGTAAAACAAATCCTAAAATTCATAAAAAGACTAAAACAAAATCCAAAAATCTGCACAGGATGGTCCAAGGCACCACCACGAAGGATGGTTTTTTTTTTGACGAATTTTAGGATTTTTTATTTTTACAAACTATTTTCAAATTTTAGGTTTTATTGTATGAATTTTATTTTTTAGATTACCTGTGAATTTTAGGATTTTAAAAATATTTCTTTACATTTATTTTTATAAATTTTGGGATATTTTTAGATTTTTTACTATTCTTGAATTTGAATTCAATTTTTGAATAGTTTTAGGGATGACACATGGCCCGTGTGGTCTTGACTGTATAAAACCCATGTTATCAAAACTGCCCTCTTCATACCACTTTGAACTTAATCGAAACGATAATACAACTTCTTGTATCCAAATATCTAGTTCCGGAAGATTTGGACCAAAGCGGTAATGCAGGACAACTTTAAGGCTTATGGTGCAATTTACTCTATTTTCTATTATGTTGAACTAAAAACATATTTAAGATCCATACACTGTTATAATCCCATGTAATTTTACATCTTGATCTGTTAGCTTGTAGTTATATTTGGTAAAATATGTTAGATGCAACTAAAAACATATTAAGATCTACACTGAAATAATCTTGAGCACTTGTGTGGTTATATTTGTTAGTTTCTAGTTAGATTCGCTATAGATTGATAGGTTTAACTAATAACATATTTAGAGTTCAACTAAAAACATATTTAAGATCCATACTAGTGTAATACTGAGCACTTGCATGGTTGGTTAGTTTGCAATTAGATTCAATATAATCTATTGGATTCTACTAAAATCATATTTACGATCTACACCATTATAATCTAGGGAAAAAAATCTTTGTATGCCACTAAAGATTTTGCAAATCCCTTCTGTGCCATCACATTGCCACTCTAACCTTATGTCTTCTCATTTTCAGCTTCTTCCCTTCTATGTCATCGCCGTTGGCTCCGTTAGGTTCAACTGCTAGAAACTATCAGTTAATGCCCAAAAGGCCCCTTTCATAATTTCCCGATTTAAAACTTAAACATTGTATCTCCTATATTTTAACTTTAAATTGAATCATTCAAATTTCTAAATTTATATAAAATCATGTTTTACTCGATGTTAATTTTTTTTTAATTTTTAATTTTTCTTATTTTTGTGCTCTCATTTTCATGAGACATGGTACCATTAATTTTAGAATAAAACTTTATATCAAAAAATTTTCCGTTGCACTTTCTAATTTGAGTACACATATTTTTTCTCATAGTTTTATGAATTTTATATAATTTTTTAGGAATTTATGCTATTTTCTAATGTATTGAAAAGTCAAGAGCATAATCTTTTATGTAGCTCCGTCATGGTTTGATCTGTCAACAATGGCATATAGGGGAAGAAATTGGAAATGAGATGGCACATAAAGTTGGAGTAGTAATGTTATGGCATGTGGGGGATTAGCAAAATCTCGATTTGTCCCTATAATCTAAATCCAATATAATTGATAATATATATTTTGCTCTTTTGTTCTCCAATTATTGTGTGAATTTGTAGTCTTTTAGAATGTGGCGGCTTTACCACACCCGAACATGAGATTAATTAGAAATGAGAAAGAAATAAATTAATCTTCTCTATTATCTTTTACTACCATGCTTTGGAGCTCGTGCATCTTTTTTCTTTTCGTATTAGTTTTCCTTGGTCAAATGCAACACAACGACGTCTGCACGTCTCCTCCCTATGATTAAAATGACCTCTTCCCTCGATCTTCAAATTGGTTGCTCTACGTCTCCTCACTACTCTTTCATTGATTGCTTCTTGCCACCTCCGAGTCATATCCACGGGTTTCTAACCTTTAGAGAGTTACAATCTGTAGGAACAAGTAGGCATTTTGGTTTTTGGTGATATGCAATGAGCAATTGGATTAATTCCGATAAACAGGGGTTATTTATATACAGTTGATGTGAAATTTGAAATAGAGAATAATAGAAAAATTAATAATTTGATGTTCGTATGAAACAAAACATGAAGTAAAATTTAAATAAAATTAGAAGTTGATTTATACACAAATCCTAATTTACCTGTAGTACAAAATACGAATAAAATGAAATAAGAAATTTGGTTTCTGTATGAACTGTAAAATATCAAGATAGGTTGAATTCTGAATAATAAAATGAAAAAAACCAATTGGATTTTTTAATGATTCCAACCTAAATAAAAAAAAGACTACATGCCATGTACAATTTAAGAAAATAGGAAAATTTGGAACAAAATGGTAGAAAATAGTGATATGGGACTTTTATATATAGAGACATAAACTAACGTGCACGTAGGCCTACCAGCTTGATCGGATGGCAGCTAAATAACATGTTCTAGTTTTCTTGCTAAGACAATATACTGCTTTAAACTAATTACATGAAAATTGGGACGCTCTAGATGAATCTATTGGTCTAACTCCATAGGGGTTAGCTAGACCAATGTGGAAGAACTCTTTTTTGTGATACTCAGAACTTTATCTTTTGATTTTTTTTTTCTTTACATTTCATTTTACTTTGGTTAGACGTAAAGTAACAGTGGACACACATCTCCTTGTTACGCGTTTGTTGACCTTCTTGTTGCCTCCCAAGTTATTTGCTCTCTCGATTCGTAATCACCATAGTGCCTCTGCTTGTGTTTTCCTTAGGTTGAGGCTTGATTAATCGAACACGTTTGCTCAAATTGTGATCTCAGGGATCTGATTCCTTTTATACCCTTCTTATTGTCTTGATGATTGGAACTATTTATTACATGATCGATGAGTCGTTTGTTGCAATGTTGCTATTGAATATTGATGCTGCACGCTCGCTCTTTGCCTGGCTGCTTGACGTCGATGCTAGCTAATCACTTAATAAACTGCAATTTCCACTCTCCAAAGATGTTAACCTTGTCGCAAATGATTCTTTTTGCAGTTGTGCTACTGCTCCAGTTTCTTCAGACTACAAAGAGACCAACGACACAAGGATGCAAGCAATATGATTCATAAAGGTGCATTGCGATTGCGTATACAAAATTGGTACACTCCAGGTAACAGGGTGTTTATCCACACGAGAGGAAGATCATTGCTCTTTGGAGTTAGAAAAGATACGGTAGATTATAATCTTAAAAGCTAAGGGTCTTTAGAAAAGACTTGGGAAGACTGAAAAATATATTAAAAAATAGATTATCGAGTTTTGAGAAATACCACTAAAAGGTTTTAAAAAAAGGCTACAAAATATTATAGTATATGGCTTATATGAAAATAATAAATTTTAATATGTGGATTTTAATCTAATTTTAAACAGAAAGAACAATACAAATTGTGGATCTTTCGGTGCAATTAATAGTTGATGTGCATGTTATTGCAGGCCGCTTCAGGTTCCGGTTGAGCTGGCAGACTGGCAGAGACCGCCGAAGAAGTATTAGAGATAGATTAACCCATTATTCTAATATAATTTATATTTAATCTTATTAGATCTAAATTGTTATAATCTGAGTCCACTATAATCGTCATTGTATATCTTTCTTTTTTCTCTCCAATTAGTGCAGAATTTCTAGTATTTTAGAATAGGAAGTTTCTAATATATATAGTAGAGTAGATAGATAGATTAACCCATTATTAATCTATATTTTAAAGTTCAAGATCTACAAAATCAAACTCTTCCAACCTTTCAAGAAAAGGAAGAGATATGTACCGAAGAAGTACCCAAAAAGAAAAAGAAAAAAATGGCAACCGCCGATCGAAACGTCAAATCAGACGTGTCAGAAATCAGAATATCCATATCAGCTACTTCAAATTTCTGCTCTATAACACTATTTATTACACACTATCTATTTCTCTAGAATTTTTTCACACTTTACACTACACTCTAAAAGATTACTTTCCTCCAGCGGCTATTCTATCTAGATAAATAATATTATAAGGTGTCTGCTACAGATGCTCTCACCCCTCGGCTCAAAAGCAACATTGATAGGCAACAGCATAGACTGCACAGCGCCCTTGATAGCGCCTCTCCAGCCACCGGAAATGCATTCCTGCTTGTAGTTGCGGTTCCAGGCACCTTTATTACCGTTGGCTCGACCCTAATATTTGTGCTGCGGGGTGCTAGTCAACTGAGCTGCGTGGGATGTAGTTGTCTTTCGATGGACCGATTCTATGGACCGAGCACCTTTTTAATGGGGTGGGCGGCCATATGCATCATACTGGCCCCGTTTCTTTTAGCGGTTTCTGACGGTTGGTGGTTGGTGATTTCTGTCTGCTGCATGTCAGCTGTATTTCCTCATCGAGCCCATACACCTCTATTCCCCAACAAAAAGCCAGCCATCCTCATCTATTCAATCCGATGGAAATGCGCCAAAATGGAAGATCTCCGGAAGGAAGATGAGGATGCTAAATCATCTTCGCTTCAGCGGGATGCAAGATCATCTTTGCTTCAGCACAATGCAAGATTGCTTCGTCAGATCGGTCAGTCATCGATTTCAGATCTGAACCGACGATCTACTTATTTCCCAACTAATGAAGGCTCTCGCTGCAGAACGTGAGTATTAACATTCACTAATGAAAATTTCAAATGTGCAAATCTGACATGTTGCTTATTTGTTTGCCTCAGGAATAACTCCGGTTTGTTCGCTGTTCACTACGCCTGACAGTTCGACGGTGATTTCCTTGATTACCCAATTCCTGATGTTGCTCATCCATTGCTTCAAACATTCTTTCCCACAGAATTATATGTGTTTTTCATATTTTGCTTCAAACATTCTTTCCCACAGAATTATATGTGTTTTTCATATTTCCTCTTCTTCTTTCCCACAGGATCTAGGTAAGACTCAGGGGAATCCTTCTTTACAAGCTTCTTACAATGGTCAATTACCTAGCCATCTAATAGACCTGGTTAAAACAGTGTCGTAGAAGGAAAAAAAACTATTGTGGGGGTCTCAGTCAGCTCTTATATTGTTCTAACTTTGGCCGTTCGCATCTCTTCCTGGATACTTGAATTAAGTACTATTATGTGTTCCTGGATATCAAATTTATGTACTATGTATTCCTTTGGACTGCTTCTTGCAGTTTAATTGCCAAACCAAATGGATGGCTTGAAAGTTTAAACAGCAATTTCTCAAATCTTCCAGTGAGGATAGGGGACCCACCCATTGTCACCTTCTTAAGTACTTACTTGTATGCTGTAATCTAGTAGCCAAATCATAACTATGGGCAGGGAAGTAGTGACCTCCTCATGGATGGGCTATTAATACATGCAAATATTGTGGTTGTCCAGATCGAAGCATATGTACCAAAACGACCATCTGATCGCATATAGGAAATCAGATTTGTCTAACACTCAAGGACAAAACCAATGAGAACATACACCAGGGTAAATAATATTGCAAAACCAATGCAGAATAGCTTCTGAAAATCAGATTTTTGAAATGTTTAGAATCACATGCAATGATTATGCATTTTTAGATTTTTGAAAATGGGGATGTTACACTCCAGTTCCTACATTGTCCTGAAATCAATTGTACTATTTGTGTGACTCAACTCTGCCCTCTTCTAATACCAAAACCCACTTCCCATGAGTACAGATTATAGAATTCATAAGCTTCAACGAGACATCCAAATACCGTTCCAATATTTGGTTCAAATACATGCTTCGTTTTCCTTCCAGCAGCATATCTAAGAGCTCTCTCAACGGAACACATTGCACGAGCCGGCCTACAATTCTGATGTTGCGCATGTCGCATTGTCCTCTTCCTAAGTCAGAACGTACGAAACAAAAATTGAGAACACAAATTTTGTACATAACAATTTGAAACTCCCAAGAATTGGATGACTCCAAGGTCCAACAAACCAAAATCCGCGTGTCTGGAACCGCAACCACCCGAGGAAAATCCGCTCTCGCCAGCCACCAGTGCAGCCCTCTAAATTCCAGCTCCACTCTGCCTCTTCAGAAGCAATGGGCGCAGCTGCACCCCCGGCGGAGCACCCGTGATCCTCGTCGGCGCCGCGCAGTTCAGCCGGGCTGTCCCAGGACAAGCTCGATTATACGCGATCCGACTCATCCATGGCGCAGATTCTGCATCCGGAGTCGGAGATGGTGACGCGCCATGCCGGTGAGGCAAGAACGTACGCGCACCGCCGCGCGCGCTCCAGGCGAGCCTTCTCGCGGCGCGCACTTCTGCTCTTCCTCGTGCTCCTGTCGTCGACCTCGCAGCTGCGCGGCGCGAGCTCGGCGCGGGCGGAGGCGGAGGCGCTCCTGAGCTGGAAGGGCAGCCTGCCGCTCCTCCCCGCGGTTGCTCTCGCCTCGTGGCGGGATGCTGCGAACTCCACCGCCACGCCGTGCGGGTGGGGAGCCGTCTCGTGCGACTTCCTCGGCCGCGTCGTGGGCGTCGACGTGGCCCGCGCCGGCCTCGCCGGCACGCTCGACGCACTGGACCTCTCGTCGCTGCCCAGCCTCGGCGCCCTCAACCTCAGCTTCAACTCGTTGACGGGATCGTTCCCATGGAACGTGTCCGCGCCGCTGCTCAGCCTCACGTCCGTCGACCTGTCCAGCAACAACCTGTCGGGCCCGATCCCGGCGACGCTGCCGGTGTACATGCCAAACCTCAAGCACCTCAACCTTTCGTTCAACCAGTTCGACGGCGAGATACCGGCGTCCCTTGCGAAGTTGACGAAGCTTCAGAGCCTTGTTCTTGGCTCGAACCGTCTCGCCGGCGGCATCCCGCCGGAGCTCGGTTCCATCTCCGGGCTGCGAGCGCTCGAGCTGTCCAGTAACCCGTTGGGCGGCCCGATCCCTGCCACTCTCGGCAAGCTCCGGTCACTGGAGCGCATCAACGTCAGCCTCGCTCAGTTGGAGTCCGCCATTCCGAGCGAGCTCAGCCTCTGCGGCAACCTCACCGTCATTGGCCTAGCAGGAAACATGCTGACCGGTGGCTTGCCGTCGTCGTTGGCCAAGCTGACTAAAGTACGGGAGTTCAACGTCTCCAAGAACATGCTCACTGGCGAGGTATTGCCGGAGTACTTCAGGGCCTGGACTCATCTCACGGTGTTTCACGCGGATGGGAACCGTTTCACCGGTGTGCTCCCCAACGAGGTCGGGATGGCGTCGAGGCTGGAGTTCCTCTCCTTGGCCACCAACAACCTCACCGGCGCGATCCCGCCGGTCATCGGGATGCTGACAAACCTCGTGCTGCTTGACCTCTCTGAGAACGAGTTCTCCGGCGCGATCCCTCGGACGATCGGCAACCTCACGAGGGTCGAGACGCTGCGGCTGTACGACAACAAGCTCACTGGCCGGATGCCGGACGAGTTCGGGAACATGACGGCGCTGCAGAGGCTGTCCATAAGCACCAACATGCTGGACGGAGAGCTGCCGGCCGGGCTCGCCCGGTTGCCGAACCTCGTCGGCCTCATCGCCTTCGATAACCAATTCTCCGGCACCATCCCGCCGGATTTCGGCCGGAACGGCCAGTACTCCATTGTCAGCATGTCGAACAACAGCTTCTCCGGCGGGCTGCCACCGGGGCTGTGCATGAGCGCCGCCCGCCTCCGGTACCTCGCCGTGAACGACAACGACCTCACCGGCGCCGTCCCCGCTTGCTACCGCAACTTCACGAAGCTGGTGCGCATCCGGATGGCACGGAACCGGCTCGCCGGCGACTTGTCGGAGATCTTGGGATCCCATCCTGACCTATACTACATTGACCTGTCCGGGAACTCGTTCGAAGGCGAGCTCCCCAACCACTGGGCTCAGTTCAAAAGCCTCTCGTACCTGCACATGGACGGCAACAAGATCACCGGCACGATTCCTCGCGGTTACGGCGCCATGGCTGCACTGCAAGATTTGAGCCTGGCGTCGAATCGTCTCGCCGGCGAGATCCCGCCGGAGTTGGGGAAGTTGCCATTGCTCAATCTGAACCTGCGTCGCAACATGTTGTCAGGAGGGATCCCTCTGACGCTGGGGAACGCCACCACGATGCTGCTACTGGACCTGTCCGGAAATCAGCTCGACGGCGGCGTGCCGGTGGAGCTGACCAAACTGGCCCACATGTGGTACCTGAACCTGAGCGGCAACAATCTCGCCGGAGCGGTGCCGGCTCTGCTCGGTAAAATGAGCTCGCTGCAGGAGCTGGATCTCAGTGGCAACCCAGGCCTCTGCGGCAACATCTCCGGCCTGAGTTCTTGCAGTTTGGACTCCACCGCCGGTGGCTCCCGCCGCTACAATGCAAGGCTGATCCTCGCCGTCGCTTTGTCTATCGGCGCCGCGCTGCTGGTCTCCGTCTCTGCGGTGGTTTTGTTACTCGTGCGCAAGAGGAGGCGAGCCGGTCAGGGCACCGCCGAGACGACGGCGAGCTACGGCACGACGACGACTCTGCAGGCTTCCATTTGGACCAAGGACGCGGAGTTCTCCTTCGGCGACATCCTAGCGGCGACGGAGCACTTCAACGAGGCCTACTGCATCGGCAAGGGCAGTTTCGGGAGTGTGTACCGTGCCGACCTCCCCTCCGGCCATTCCCTCGCCGTGAAGCGGCTCGACACGTCGGAGACCGGCGACGCGTGCTGGGGCAACAGCGAGAAGAGCTTCGAGAACGAGGTCAGGGCCCTGACGCGCGTCCGGCACCGGAACATCGTCAGGCTCCACGGGTTCTGCGCCATGGGCGGGTACATGTACCTTGGCTACGAGCTCGTCGAGAGGGGCAGCCTCGGCAAGGTGCTGTACGGGGGAGGCGGCGGTGGATGCGGCGGGTTCGACTGGCCAGCGAGGCTGAGGGCGATCAGGGGCGTGGCGCACGCGCTGGCTTACCTGCACCACGACTGCTCGCCGCCGATGATCCACCGCGACGTCTCGATCAACAACGTCCTGCTGGATCCCGACTACGAGCCGCGGGTGTCGGACTTCGGCACGGCGAGGTTCCTCAGCCCCGGCCGCTCCAACTGCACCACCGTCGTCGGGTCCTACGGTTACATGGCGCCAGGTACACACACTGCCACACTACACGATCACATTCACTGAATCCTCCATTGCTGCATCCTGCTTGCTCATGTCTGCGCCCGCACGTTCTCGCCGCAGAGCTGGCGTACATGAGGGTGACGACCAAGTGCGACGTGTACAGCTTCGGCGTGGTGGCGATGGAGATCCTGATGGGCAAGTACCCGGGCGGGCTCATAAGCTCCCTGGAGCCGCCGCCGCCGTCGGCCGAGGAGCAGGGTGGCGACGGCGACCCACCGCCGTCGTCGTCGCTGCTGCTGCTGCTGAAGGACGTGGTGGACCAGAGCCTGGACCCGCCCGGCGCGGAGCTGGCCGGGCAGGTGGTGTTCGCCTTCGCCGTGGCGCTATCGTGCGTGCGGACGAGCCCCGAGGCCCGGCCCACCATGCGCGGCGTCGCGCAGGAGCTCTCTGCTCGCCTGAGGCCCATTCTGGCCAGGCCCTTCGAGGCGATCCGGATCGGCGGCCTCACTAATTTACGGTGACAATGGGCTTTCTCGGTAGCATCTGTTCGTGCGATATGTGATTACATTCATGGGTTGATTTCCAATGTAAAAGCAACGATGTACGTGGATTTGCTAATTTTACGCAAGACTGGAAATATATAGATATAAAAAAACATGGTTAATTTTTTTCACTCTTGGATCCATGTGAAGATTCGTGCTCTGATGAGGCAGACAGGCAGTCTTCCTCTTCCTTGGCTCTTGTTAGACTCGGGAGATTGTGCTTGTCTCCGTCCCTGCTGCTGGAACCCACGCAAGGGTGGCTAGGCGCTCGGCGCGCTAATGCATATAGGGTGTGTTTGGTTCGCGACCCTCGTTGGCCATGCCAATGCATTGGTCATGACCAATTTATTGGCAAAAATATGTTGTTTGGATTAAAGCCAACTGAGAGTTGCCAAATATTGGTAAGATAGGTAGTATGTTTGGTTTGTAACCAACTAAATGTGCCAAATATTGGTAAGAAAATAAAAAACTTTTGCTGAGCACTCGCATGCAACGAACTTCACCACTTGCATGCACAGTGTGGGTCCCACCTTTTGCATGCAGCCAACCAGAGCACATGCATGCAAGGAATCTGCAAAGATGATGAAGGGTCCCACGTGAAATCTTCTTTGCCTGCGCGCGCCCTCGCGTTAGCGGAGAAATTAGGCGCCCGCCATACCATGAAGCTCGTTGCAGTTGTAAAAATTTGGCAAGCCAAATTTTTCCATTAGCGAGCCAATGATCGGCTACAATCCAAATGGTGGCCAAATCACAAAGGTACGACCAATAAATGGTAAGGCAACCGAGGGTTGCGAATCAAACACACCCATAGGCGCAGCTTTTCCACACCTGCATTTTTGGCCAGCGCTGCATTGGATAGATTTGGCTCGCCAATTTTTTCCATTGGCTAGCCAACTTTTGGCTTTGATCCAAATAGCATCTAAAATCTTAGGGCATGACCAAAATTTGATTGGGCAGCAGGGTAACAAACCAAACACGCCCTTACGTCTAGGGGCAGCGGTTTCAAGGATCCAAGATCATCGAAGTGTTTCCGTGTACAAGGACCCTTGACATTTGCCCATCACATAGTCTTAGGGGGCGTTTGGTTGCCTGCATCCGGCCGAGCCAGGCTCGTCTCGTGCAGTCACCGCTTGTTTGGTTGGCTGCGTGAAGACTAGAGCCAGGCCAGCTCCATGCAAAAACAATGTGCTGGCCTGGCTCCCAAGAAACGGCTGGCTCGGCGTTTATGCAAAACGAAGCCAAGACACACGCTTGGTGGTCATCTGTCACTGATCAAGATACTAGTTCCTTTCCTCCTTTGAGAAAATTTTAAAAATTCAAACGACATCCAAAGGCAATGAAACAAGAAAAAATGGAACCGTAGATTCAAGTACAAGTATTGAAAAAATTTCAGAATTTTTTGAATTTTTATTTTTGTGTTTTGAATTTATTGATTTTCTAGTATTTGTTTTTTGAATTTTTATTTTGTGTTTTTGAATTTATTTTTGTTCCAATATTTTTTAAAAAATTTTGTCGACGACTGGGAGGCGAGCCCTCGCATGGCGCTAATGAGCAAGGAAAGGGGTGCGAGGCTGGCTACGCCCTATCCTCGGACGAGGCCGGCCTTGTGGCTGGAGGCTGCCGAAAAAGACCTTGGTCCCGACGCGGTGGCGTCAAGACCGGATGGATGGGAGCGATGACACGAGTGTTTTATCTGGTTCGAGACCTCCGCTGCGGGATAATGACCCTACGTCCGGTCTTCGTTTAATGGCGAGCTTAAACGAGTACAAGGGTGAAGTCCGCCTTGGGAAGCGGGGGCCGAGTCTGATAAGTGCTCAAGGCACTGCGTGTGTGTGCTCCCACTGTTACCTGGATGCAGAGAACTACCGCCGGGAACTAGAGCTCCTACCAGAGTGCAAGTGCTCCTATTCTACAGTAGCTATTCTCCAAGTGAGTTGTCTGTATGCCGAAGTGAAGCTGTCGTTGTTGTGGCCTGCGCGCCCCTTTTATAGGCGTCCTCCGGCCACTGTAACCTGCGCTAGTCCGTTGAATTAGTCGTTGCCTTTTTCCCATGCCGGTAGCGTACCGAATCCACCGGTCAATCGAGTGCAATCCTTCGATCACCGCGCCGGACCGCTACCGGTCAGCACGTGTCTTTGCCCATGCGGCGGTTGAGGGACCGCCGCCACCCGTCGGCTTCAGCGCCAGCGCTCCTCGATCAGATCGCGCGCATTTAATTCTCGATGACTCGGGGACCCGGCGTATCTGTCGCGGCGTGATGATTTGCCTTGGGTCTGTCCTTCGTACCTCGGAAGCCGGAGGAAGCAAGAGGCCCGAGCTGAGGCGGGAAGCTCAGCTCGAGCTTACCAAGCTCGGGCACGAGCTTGCTGGTCCCGAGCTTGCCTCCTGTGGGGCCGTGGGTAAGTAAGTGGGCCGAAACTCCATGAGCCACATACTTTCCCCAACAGCTAGTCCCCGAGCCTCGAGCGGGATGGTGACGTGCCGCTCAGAGGTTTATCTAATGCTTCGCTCTTGGGTAAAAGCTTGGTTTTCGGCGGGGCCCCTGACCTCGGCGGGAATCCCAAATCGGCGCGGTTTGCGCGCGCCGCTTCCTTCTCCTCGAGTTCCACGTCTTCCGGCGGACAGGCGATGGTTTGCCTCCCCTCGCCGGTTTATATCAGGTGGTTTCCCTTTTCGCCATTTCTTCTCACGCCTTCCTGTGCTATTCGTGTTTCTTGTGCTACTGCGTCCCTCCGTCTTCTTCCTTTTTCTGCCTCTCCGCCATCTTCCCTTCCGATCCTTCTCCTCCCGATGGCGCCTTTCACGCGGAGCCTCCTCACTGAGGACGATCTGAAGGGACTGGAAGCCGCCGGCTTCGTCGAGGTCGGCGGGTGGAGGGCGGCCGACAGAGAGGCGGTTCCTGCGCCCAAGGGTAAGGAGTTCGTCTGCTTTGAGCTTTTTGCGATTCATGGGCTCCGGGTCCCGGAGTCCGATTTCATCGAATCCGTTCTGGCCCAGTGCGGGATCGAGCTGGTGAACCTCAATCCCAACTCGATCCTATTCTTGACGATCTTCGCGCACCTCTGCGAAGCATTCGTCGGGGTGGAGCCGACGATCAGCCTCTTCCTCCACTTCTACGAGCTGACCACGACCGGCGGACACAATGCGGCGGGGTGTGCCTACTTCAAGCTCCGCCGCGACATGAAGTCCTCATACCCGGTGTTCAAGGCCAAGGAGAACGTCGGGGGGTGGGCGTCGCGGTGGTACTACGCCGAGAAGCCCGACAACTGCCGATTCTGGTTTGCCAACGTGAACCCCGGAAATGTGCCGATGCCCCGGCCTACGCTAGAGCCGGCGGAGGTAGCCCTGGCGGCCAAGATTCGAGGCTTAGCCGGCCGGGGGCTTAACGGATTCGACATCGTAGCCGACTTCACCAGGCACCGGGTGAGCCCGCTGAGGAAGCGGGTTTGCACTTTCTTCGAGATCCGCGGGTGGGACGACCTCTCACGTGAAGGCACCGCCCGTAAGTATTTGTTCTTGCTCTTGCAGTCGTTTATCCGAGCTTCTTCCCGAGTCGTGTTTGTGATGTTCTTCATTCTTTTCTTCTCCGCAGCCTTACCCCAAGAAGATGTGATTCGAGTCGTGGGGCTCCTCTTGCCTTCATGGCTTGTGACCCGGAGTTGGCAGAGCTTTGGGCGGCCTTCGACCTTGCATTGGCCGAGATTGCGGAGGAGGAGGCGCGCGCCCGTGACATTGCCAGGGTCGAGGCGCTGGTTGAAGTCGTTCCGCGTCTTCGCAGGGCCTTTGGTCCGCTCGTGGAGGCGCTGGTCAGTGCCCGTGCCCGCGATGCTGCTGCCGCCGCGGCTTTGGTCGAGGCTGCCCCGGCGCTTGCCGAGGTGGCCGACGTCATTGTCGGGTTTCTAGGACCCTTCCGCTGGGACTAATTGTAATCGGCTTGTGAGCCATCCCAGAACCCCTTTTAATAAAGTTGTTGGTGGTTATCGCTGCTTCTTTTTTGTTTTCTGTTGTTTTTCCTGCATGCAAACTAACGCTAGTAGTCGTATAGGCAAGCAAGGATTGGAAACGTAGTTTAGTCCTACCGATCCTAGCCCCCGAGCCATGTCCGAGCTTCTGAGGAGAAGCTCGGACGTGGCATAGAGGAGATCGGAAGTCTTTTGATTGGAAATTCGATCTTGGAAAATCAGCTTTTTAAGAAATTGACCCTTAGAAAAAATCGACCCTTAAAAAATCAACCCCAGCCCCCGAGCCATGTCCGAGCTTCTAAGGAGAAGCTCGGGCGTGGCTTGGAGAAGATCAATTTTTGAAAAATCGACCCCAGCCCTCGAGCCATGTCCGAGCTTCTAAGGAGAAGCTCGGGCGTGGCTTGGAGAAGATCAATTTTTGAAAAATCGACCCCAGCCCCCGAGCCATGTCCGAGCTTCTAAGGAGAAGCTCGGGCGTGGCTTGGAGAAGATCAATTTTTGAAAAATCGACCCCAGCCCCCGAGCCATGTCTGAGCTTCTAAGGAGAAGCTCGGACGTGGCTTAGAGAAGACCAATTTTTGAAAAATCGACCCTAGTCCCCGAGCCATGTCCGAGCTTCTAAGGAGAAGCTCGGGCGTGGCTTAGAGAAGATCAATTTTTGAAAAATCGACCCTAGTCCCCGAGCCTTGTCCGAGCTTTTGGGGAAAAGCCTGGACGTGGCTTAGAGACCGCACACTTTTTTGAACGAAGCTTGTGGTCCTGGCTCTGTCTCTTTGCGAGAGGCAGATTGTTGGACTCTAGAGGTATCCCGGACCTGTCGCAGGTGTTATGCGGGCTTAAGGTATAGGGCCGGAAAGCGTGTGCTCGCACGAGATTTTGCGAGGTGCGATGGATATCAGCTTACCCGTGTGCAAGGGAATCCCGAGGGTTGGCTTCTGCGTAGCCGCTACCCTGCCGATGTGTACTGGAACGGCCCGGGCTTTCTCCCAAGCCCGATCATAAGTTTTGGGTTGCTGGGGTTAGCTTAAGGCTCTCTTAGGGAATAGTGGGGTAAACAAAAGGAAACAAGATAGGGGGGATGGAGACTTACGACCTTTTCTCAGGCGTAGAACCTTCAAAGTTGAGCGATGTTCCAGGAGCTGTTGAGGACTCTCCTATCCGGCATAGCCAGTCTTACAGCTCCCGGGCGTGCGGCTGATATGACCGTGTACAGACCCTCCCATCTTGGGGTGAGCTTGTTGGCGTGAGCCAGGTTCTGAACTCGTCTTAGAACCAGGTCGCCCACCTGCAGGGTCCGGGTCTATACCTTTTTAGCTGCGTGCCGCCGCAGGGATTGCTGATATACTGCCACTCGCAGTAGTGCTTGCTCGCGGCAGGACTCAGATAGGTCGAGGTCCAGCAACCGCTCCTCGTCGTTGTCGATCTGCCCTGCAAAATCAATACGAGCTGAACCAATTCTTAACTCGGCAGGTAGGACCGCCTCCGAGCCGTATACAAGCCTAAACGAGGTTTCGCCAGTAGCCCGATTAGAGGTTGTTCAGGCTGCCCAAAACACGGAGGGTAGTTCTTCTACCCAGTTGTGTCTTTCTTTCGGCGAGCGTCGTACACTCGGCGCTTAATACCTCGCATGATTCGCCCATTCGCGCGTTAATTTGCACCATTACTTTGTGGGTGAGCTACCGAAGCTAGGGCGACCTTCATGCCGAGCTCTTCGCAGTAGTCCTAGAATAGCTCGCTTGTGAACTGTGTCCCATTGTCAGCGATCAACTTACTTGGGACGCCGAACCTGGTCACGATATTGTTCCTAAGGAACCTCTTGGCCGTCTGGGCGGATATGCTCGACACTGGTTCGGCCTCAATCCACTTAGTGAAAGTGTCGATGGCGACGAACAGGTGTGTGCAGCCCTTTAAGCCTCTGGGAAATGGACCGAGTATGTCCATCCCCCATGTTGAGAATGGCCAGGTTAGCAGGATAGTCTGCAGCTCATGTGCGGGCTGGTGAGATACCCGAGCGTGATATTGACAGGCCGGGCAGCGCTTTATGAGCTCTCTTGCGTCGGTCAACGCAGTTGGCCAGTAATACCCCATGCGAAAGGCTTTTCTCACTAGGGTTCTGAAAGAGGCATGGGCCCCGCAGATCCCGTCGTGGATGTCTTGGAGGAGAAATTTGCCTTCCTCCCGGGTCACGCACTTACAAAAGTCGCCGTTAGAACCCCTTCGGTACAACAAGCCCCGAGTGTCGGTAAGGTCGGGCTTGTCTTTGGAGCCGGGATTTCTCAGCTGTGTCCTGTGGCAGTGTCCCATGCGTCAAGAACTGGACGAATGGCGTCATCCAGGTGTCGCGCTGCTCTAGGAACGAAACGGTACCGGTCGTTTGGGTCGAGGCAACCGTCTTCTCGGGGGCCTCTTATCCGGAGGGAATAGAGGGTTTTAGTAGGTGCTGCACGAGCATCCCCGCCGGGGCGGTTTCTTGTAAGGAGCCAAGCAGCGAGCTTATTGGCAAAGCTATTAGCGGTCGGGGGCGAGCATACCGAAGTTCGTGAAGTGCTTCTCCAGCTTTCTCACCTCTGCCAAGTATCACGCCATTGAGTCATCGCAACACTGATACTCCTTGTTTACTTGGCAGACGACCAACTTCGAATCCCCTTTCGCTGTTAGTCGCTAATGCCGAAGCGCGATGCATGCTCGTAGGCGACTCTGAGGCCTTCGTACTCGCAAACATTGTTCGTTCTTGGGAAAATGGAGTCTGTACTATATGCTGAATTTGTTCTCCTTGGGGAAACGAGAACAAACCCGCACTGATCGCTCAAATTGGCGCGACCCATCGAATAACATGGTCGGTCGCTTCTTGGCTAGCGAGCTTGGGCGAGCCTCCCGAGGGTTGGCGGGCGGTCCACTCGGCCAAGAAGTCGGCCACGACTTGGGATTTGATCATTGTTCGGGTACGAACTTGATGTCAAATTCACCAAGCTCGACTGCCCACTTTGCGACCCTCCCGTTCGCGTCTGGGTTCCGAATGATGTCCTTTAACGGGAAACTTGTCGAGACAGTAATTGGATGAGCTTGAAAATAGTGACGCAACTTTCGCGAGGCCATAAGCAAGGTGTACAAGAGCTTCTGAACCTCAGGGCACCGCTCCTTAGGCCCGTGAAGTACCTCACTTACGTAGTAGACGGGTTGTTGCTTGCCTTCGCGTTCGACTACTAGTACAACACTTACAGCCTGCGGGGCAACCGCCAAATAGAGGAGTAGAGCTTCCCCGAGTTTTGGCGTGACTAAGACAGGAGACGTGGACAGGTAACGCTTTAGCTCGCTAAAAGTGGCCTCGGCTTCTTCCGTCCATTCGAAACCATCGTGCTTACGCAGGATCTTACAAAAAGGTGCACTGCGCTCGCCGAGACGAGATATGAATCTGCTGAGAGCCGCCATCCGTCCGATGAGGGCTTGCACCTCCTTGGTGCAGGTTGGCGACCTCATATTCTCGATGGCCTCGATTTTCTCGGGGTTTTCCCCGATACTCGCCTTTCCTATCACATAGCCAAGCAACATCCCAGATCGGACACCAAAGACACATTTTTCAGGATTCAGCTTAACTCGATGCTTTCTAAGATTAGCAAAAGTTTCCTGAAGGTCGGTCACATGGTCCGTGGGACTTTGCTTTTACAACAACATCGTCTACATAAACCTCTACGTTCGCCCTATCGATCGGGGACCGTCTTCGCATTAGTCATTTGAGCGTGGCTCCGCGTTCTTCAAACCGAAAAGCGTAGTCGTGTAGCAGAAGGTACCAAAAGGTGTTCTGGCGATCTTCTCTTCGTCTTCCCGTGCCAGCGCGATCTGGTGATAGCCGGAGTAGACGTCCAGGAAGCTCATGAGCGCCGAGTCCACCGTTGCGTCGACCAGTTGGTCTATGCACGGCAGGGGGAAATTGTCCTTAAGGCAGGCGGCGTTGAGGTCGCGATGGTCGACACACATTCGCCATTTTCCGCCCTTCTTCTTGACGACGACCGGATTAGCTAGCCAGTCGGAATGCTCGACTTCTCTGATGAAGCCGGCTTGGAGGAGCTTGCCAAGTTGCTCCTGGATGATGTTGGCCTTCCATTTTGGGAAACGCCGTAGGGCCTGTCTGACAGGCTTTTTGTCAGGCAGAACAGCTAGCCTGTGCTCGATGACTTCCCTTGGGACTTCGGGCATGTCGGACGGTTCCCACGCAAACACGTCTGCGTTAGCCCGGAGGAAGGTGACGAGCTCGAGTTCCTATTTGGACTCGAGGTTGACCCCTACGTGGACGACCTTGGTGGGTCGTCCTCGGAGAGGGATCGCCTTGGTGGGCTCCTGCGTCGCAGGCCACCTTAGGGCCGACGGGTGGCCGCTTCGGCCTTGGCCGCCACGCTTCGAAGCTGTCCGACCATGGCCAAGGCGCTCTCGTCGCGAGCCATTGCTGACCTTGTGGATGCCCTTGATCGTGATGACCCGTGAGGGACCGGCATCTTCAAGCAGTGGTAGCCATGGTGGGTAGCCGCCATGAACTTGGACAGCGCGGGGCATCCGAGGATGGCGTTGTATGGGAGCTCGGAGTCCACCACCTCGAAGGTGACGTACTCCGTCCGGAAGTTCTGGGGGGTCCCAAACATCACAGGCAGCACGATTTGCCCGATCGGTTGTAGGGACGACCCAGGGACAATGCCGTGGAAGGGGATGGCTATGTCCTTGATCTTGGACCGCGGGACCTGCATCTGCTCAAGAACTTGAGCAGTGACGATGTCCAGGGAGCTCCCGCCATCTACCAACACGCGATCGACCCTCGTGTTGCTAATGGTGGGACAGAGCACCAGCGGTAGACGCTGGGGCCTGGTCATTCCGGGGGGACAATCATCCCCGGAGAAAGTGATTGGCTGGTGGAAGCACCGCAGGGGTGCGTCCCCGGGCTTACCTTTCTCGAGGTGGTAAACCTCTCGGGCAGCGGCCTTAAGCTCACGTCGCGAGCTATAGGCAGAAGCGCCGCCGAAGATCACGGCGACGTGTGCGCGAGCCTCCTGGAAGGCGTCGCCATGGGCGCCCTGAGGCGCCCGGTCGTCCGGCAACCCATGATCGGGGAGCTCGGGCATGGGCCCGCGCCCGGCGTAGAAGTCCTCCAACCGTGCGGCCCATGTCCTGCAGTTACGCAAGTCATGGCCGTACTACCGATGGAGGAGGCAGTAGCGATAGTTTGGAGGGTTTGCCCCCTGGGCCGGTCGAGGTCGATGCTGGGGAGCTCGCCCCTGCCCCTGGGCGCGCCCGTGCCGTTCCGCCACCCGCCGGTCGGTTGGCGCGAGGAGACGCTTCAGAGGAGCGGGCCTCTCGGGCTCTACCGCTGCGACGTAGGCGGGGGCGGCGGGCTCCTTCTTCTTCTTCTTCTCGGCGTCACCCTTCTTGGCATCTGTGCCAGTCCGGGCCGCCGCCTTCTCCTCCGTTCTTCCTCTCTTGCGCTCCACCGCCTCGGAGGCGTTGATGTATGCTTCCACAGCACGAAATAAATCGGCTGCGGTGTGGACCGGATGGAGCTCAAGGTCCTCGGTGAAACGGGTGTTCCGTACTCCCTCCTTGAAGGCCTCAATGATGGCCTCGTCGGAGATCGACGGAATGGTGTTGCGTACCTGGACAAACCTGCGGACGTAGTCCTGCAGGCCCTCTCCCGCCCTTTGGACCACAAGCTTGAGGTCCTGGGGCTTCCCAGGGCGCGCGTAGCAGCCCTAGAAGTTTGTCCGGAGCGCCTCCTGCAGCTGTTCCCAGCTGCGTATAGAACCTCGGCGCTGGTTGAACAGCCAGGTTCGGGCTATTCCCTCCAAGACGGTAGGGAAGTAGTTGACCATTACGGCCTCATTACGCTGCGGCAGGATGGCGGTAGTATAAACGGCGAGATATTCGCCGAATTCTTGCTCCGTCGAACTTTTCAATGCTCCGGGCTTAAACTTGCGGGGCGGGGGCCTCGCGAAGCTTCGAGAAAGCCGGGCATCGAGGGCGGCCCGTTATTCCAGCGAGAGCTCTCCCGCTGAAGCGCCCGAGGCGGAAAAAACTCCGCCCGGTGTCGCGAGAGCGCCGTCCATTGTGGGCGTGGGCGCGCTGCCGCGCGATCAACGCTTCTGGCGCGCGCCTCGAGGAGCCACCGGTGTGCGACTGGGCCTGGAGTTGCTCGTCGAGATCCCCAGCGAGCTCCTCTAGGCCGTCAGCAACCGCGGCGCCTAGATCGGCCATGGTGAACCCTCGTGGGTCCTTCTCCAGGTCACGCATGACCTGGGCAATCGCTTTAACCCTTTGCTGACTGCGCAGCACTAGGTTGGTGACGGTAGTGGTGGGTGAACACGCGTGTAAGCGCTGCTGGCGGCGTCGGGCAGCGAGCTGCGACGGATATCCGCCAAGGTTCGCCGAACCGACCCGGCAAAGAGGCTTCGAGCGGCCTCGCGCCGCTGGTGCTCTTCGCTAGGGCGACGCGTGGTGGTGCGGGTCGTCCGCTGACGCCGCAAAGACATGACGTGAGGCAGGCTCCCGCGAAGGGGACATGTCGGTGTCACCCACGGAGGCGGTGCCATCGGCATTCTCAACTGCCATGGGCTCGCGCTGGTCCGTTGCCGGCCTTGATGGGCGGGCGCCCGATTCTGCTGGCCGGATCGTCCTCTCTTCGGACATGGCGCGAATGCGCGCGGTCGCCCGATCTTGACAGCTGGTGGCGGTGCCTCGATCCTCCATGAGGGTTTCACGGCGTGAGTCAGCGAAGTCTTCGGCAAAGCCGGGAGCGAACAGCTACTCCCGAGGCGGGCGTTCCTTCCACCTCCATCTCGTCGAACTGAGCTCCGGCGAGGATACCAGCCTGCCACTCCTCGTACGACTCGTTGACGTCGTCGAGATCGTCGCGATCGTCGTAGTTGAGGTCCACGGTATCAATATCGTCGTAAGACAACAAAGGCCATCCTCGACTCGATCGAGGGGAGAAGACCGCAATCGGGCCCCACGGTGGGCGCCAGCTGTCGGCGACTGGGAGGCGAACCTCCGCAGCGCCAATGAGCAAGGAAAGGGGTGCGACGCCCGAAGGCGGCCCTGTCCCCCGGACCGAGGCCCGGCCGCCTGGCCGGACGCTGCCGAAGGAAAAGACCTAGTCCCGACGCGGTCGGACGCGTCGAGACCGGATCGCTGGGGACAATGACACAAGTTTTTTTTATCCTGGTTCAGGCCTCCATTGAGGGATAACAGCCCTACGTCCAGTCTTCGTTTAATGCCGAGCTTAAACGAGTACAAGGAGTCGAAATCCGGGCTTTGGGAAGCCCAGGCCTCGAGTACAATAAGTGCTCAAGGCACTGTATGTGTGTGCTCCTACTGTTATCTGGATGCGGAGAACTACCGCCGGGAACTAGAGCTCCTACTAGAGTGCAAGTGCTCCTATTTTACAGTAGCTATTCTCCAAGTGAGTTGTCTGTATACCGAAGTGAAGCTGTCGTTGTTATGGCCTGCGCGCCCCTTTTATAGGCGCCCTCCGGCCACTGTAGCCTGCGCTGGTCCGTTGAATTAGTCGTTGCCTTTTTTCCATGCCGATAGCGTACCGAATCCACCGGTCAATCGAGTGCAATCCTTCGATCACCGCGCCGGACCGCTACCGGTCAGCACGTGTCTTTGTCCATGCGGGCGGTTGAGGAACCGCCGCCTACCGTCGGCTTGTTGCCGCCAGCGCTCCTTGGTACAAGATGTCGCATTTAATTCTCTATGACTCACGGGGACCCGGCGTATCTGTCATGGCGTGATGATTTGCCTTGGGTCCTGTCCCTTCGTACCTCGGAAGCCCGGAGGAAGCAAGAGGCCCGAGCTTTCGAGGCGGGGAAGCTCGGGCTCGAGCTTACCAAGCTCGGGCGCGAGCTTGCTGGTCCCGAGCTTGCCTCCTGTGGGGCCGTGGGTAAGTAAGTGGGCCGAAACTCCATGAGCCACATACTTTCCCCAACAAATTTATTTTTACTTTTGAATTTATTTTCTTTGTTTTTGATTTTCATCTTTTGAATTTGTACATCCCCTCCCCTCCTAGTGCAACCAACCAAACAACATCTCTGCTCAGCCTATCCAATCTCATACAACCAACCAAACAACATCTCTTGCATCACCTCAGCTTGGCTCCCATCAGCCTGGTTGAGCTCATACAGTCTGGCTGAGTTTATACGGCAACCAAACTCCCCCTTAGTGAAGTGGATCCTTTCAATAGTAAGGCTAGCCCCCACGACCCAAGCCTCTATTAGATATTAATTAACTAACTAAATGTCCATGCTTTGTTACGAAAAAAATTGAAAGTTTATCAACGAGGCTATGAGCGAGACAGTTATATGCCTTCAGATGATTGGGCCAAACGCTTTCGGTTTCACCACAAGCAATTGCTGGTACACACTGTGCAGCACATCACATGCAACCATGTGGATGGCAGGAAAGGCTGGCACATGCTATACTCTAGTTGTATCCACACCGAGGATTTTGAGAGGTTGAATTAGACAATATAAGTTTATTACGGTGGATGGCGTGGTGATTAATTTTAGTGAAGTAGATAGATCGGTGAGAGATTAGATCCCGAAAACGTGTGCTGGGTTATTACATTTACAAAAAAAAAAAAAAACGAGCAGCATTTCACCGATTGTTCGTGGGCCGCATTTTGCACTACCAGCAATCGATGTCTCATTGCAGGGCAGCAACACTGTAGTAGTCTTGTGGCCATGCTCAGTGAAATTAAAAAAACAATGTCCTTTCATTCGAATAATCTTCAGTACAGTTCTTACAATTTAACCCCAGTTTAGCACTTTGTCTCACTCGGAAAACTTGTACAAAACAAGACGAAACATTTAAAAAAATGTCCCAAAAAGGCGGGCGGGCGAGCGGTCGCGCTCGCGCGGGATGGCACGGGTGTGTGTCTGTGCAATGAAGCAAGAAGAAGAGGAAGAAGGGGTAGCTCAGCACTCGACCCCGCAGGGCTTGAGGATGGGCCCCTTGGGCTTGGGGATGAAGGGGTCGATCCTGACCCAGACGAGGGAGAAGATGGAGGCGAGGAGTATGGACCAGAGCACGACGATGGTGGGCGTGCGGTTCTGCCTCCCCATGAGCCCCTTGAGGAAGGGGTAGAGGTGGACGATGACCCAGAAGGAGAAGAAGAGCTTGCCGAAGAGCGGGCCCCAGGAGCCGTACCCGTTGTTGACGGCGTCGGACACGCCGGCGACGATGCCGACCATGTTGATGATGATCAGGGTGGTGGGCGGCACGAGAAGGGTGGTCCACTTGAAGAGGTAGAGCTCGCCGAAGGCGTCCGTCTCGTCGGCGGCCGCCTTAGAGGTGACCGTGAAGTTGGTGTCCACGCCGCCCAGCACCTTGAGCAGGCCCTGGAACACCGCGAACAGGTGCGCCGACACGCCGCCGATCACCCAGAACTGCTCGTTGCGCCACCAGTCCTCTATGCTCACCCCACTCCACCGCAGCTCCAGCACCCCCGTCGCGATGATCGACAGGAACAGCGCGATGAACCAGATGCTCGCCAGGTTGTTCAGCTGCACACACGCATTCACTCCAAGAACGGTCAGAACCTGCGCGTGGCGCGGTGAATGGATGGATGCTCGACGGCGGCGGCGGCTTACCGTGGGGATGATGAACTTGCCGGTGAGGAGGCAGACGGCGGGGATGGTGCAGTATGCGATGAGGGGGATGGAGGTGAAGGGGTAGACGATGGTGTTGGTGTAGGCGAAGCGCTCGAGCCACTTGAGGCGGCCGCCGTAGGCGTACCAGAGCGGGCAGTGGCGGCTCATGAAGATCTCGACGGAGCCGAGCGCCCAGCGGAGCACCTGGTGGAGACGGTCCGACAGGTTGATCGGCGCCGACCCCTTGAAGGCGGCGCGCGGCGGCGTGCAGTACACCGACTTCCACCCGCGGCAGTGCATCTTGAACCCCGTCAGGATGTCCTCCGTCACCGACCCGTAGATCCACCCGATCTGTACAGCACACCAAAATGAATGTCAAAACTACTAATAGAAGAAACGCAGCGCAATGATACAAAGCACCAGTGGTCTAGTGGTAGAATAGTACCCTGCCACGGTACAGACCCGGGTTCGATTCCCGGCTGGTGCAAATGGCACTTTTCTGTTCACTTTTGGATCTTGTTTGGTCAAACTTTAGGAGTAATCATTTGGAAATGATCTTTTTGCATAAACTTTTTGGGGGTAATTACTTGTTAGAAAAGGAAACTTTTGGAGTAATCACTTGGGAAATGACCTTTTTGCTTAAAATTTGGTGTAACTGATTTTTTTTTTTTTTGGTATCAATCACATGGAAATGGTCTTTTTTATTAATTTTTTGGAGTAATTAATCACTTGGATTGAGCTTAATGGAAAATAATTACCTCCTTGCCCCACTCGGTCTTCTCCTCGTAGCCGCAGCTGATGACGTGGATGGCCTCCTTGATGAGCGCGGCTGGGTCGGCGGCGGCGCCCTGCGGGAGGCCGCCGTCCTCGACAAGGGTGGAGGCGATGAACACCGGCGACTGCCCGAACCGCTTCTCGAAGCTCTTCTGCGACATGAGCGACGACCGCTCCAGCTCCTCGTACCCCTCCAGCCCTTCCTCGATCTCCTCCAGCTCGAACCCTCGCTGCTGCTTCCGGTACCCCTTCTTCGGCCCCCCGCCGCCGAGCTTGTCCTTCTTGCCCCGCTTCTTGTAGAACCCGAGCAGCCCGCGCCGCGGCTCGTCCACGCCGCCTTCCCCGCCGCCCTTCTTGTCCTTGCGCGACTTGGCGCGCTTCCCGCTCCCGAAGCAGCAGCAGCAGCAGCACCACGATGGCCAGCAGTCGCACGTCATCTTCGGCCTCTTCTCCGGCCGCGGCGGGTCGTACCCGTACAGCGCCTGCCGGTTGAACACGCACCCCGTGCCCACGTACACCGGGCCCTGGATGCCGTCGAGCCCCTTCATGTTGATCTGCAACACCACGCACACAGAACACGATCAGCACCACGCACGTACGTAAGCCATTGATGCCGGGGACGAAGATGGCGGCGGCGGCTTACGTCGAAGAAGACGGTGTTGCGGTTGGCGTAGCGGTCGTGGCGGTCGATGCCGTCGAAGCGCTGCGGGAACTGGACGTAGCAGAGCTTCTTCCCGAGCTGCGGGTCCATGAGGAAGCACATGGCCTCGCGCACGGCCTTGCTGTTGTTGACGTAGTGGTCGCAGTCGAGGTTGAGGATGAAGGGCGCGTTGGTGAGCACGGCGGAGACGCGCACCAGCGAGTTCATGGCGCCGGCCTTCTTGTGGTGGTTGTACCCGGGGCGCTTCTCGCGGGAGACGTACACGAGCCGCGGCAGCTCGTTCCCCTCCACGTCGAGTGCGCCCTGCGTGCCGAGGTACACCTGGATCATCCCGGGGTGGTCGCGCGTGTTGTTCCCAGGCCATGGCGTGCCGTCCTGCATCACCCACCCCTCCTCCGGCTTCTTCTGCGCCTTCGCCACCAGCGCGTTGATCCGCACCTTGAACTCCTCGTACTCCCGCTTCATGGCGCGCCGCTCCTTCACGAAGGTGGCCTGCACCTTGTCCTTGAGGTAGTCGATCTTCTGGGAGAAGTAGAACTCGGGGGCGCGGGGCTCGATGGCGAACTTCTTGCAGAAGGGCACCCACCGGCGCGCGAACTCCGCCGTCTCGGAGAGCGTGTCGAAGAGGAGCATCGACGCGCCGTCGTCGGAGACGTAGCAGCTGACGCGGTCAACGGGGTAGTCGACGGCGAGGATGGACAGCACGGTGTTGGCGGTGATGATGGGCGGCTCCTTGAGCGGGTCCACCGTGCTGACGAAGAAGTCGATCGGCGCCAGCCGGCACTGCTCGCCGTCGCGCTCGTACCGGAGGGCAAGCCTGTCCAGGTACGTCTCGCGGGTCACCGGCGACCACTTGGGGAGCTGGTCCAGAATCCACGAGAGCGCGAACCACAGCTCGCAGATCACCGACGCTAGCCACAGCGGCACGGCGTCCATCGCCGGCGTCGTGATCCGGAACTTGAGGAAGAAGCAGAGCACCACGAGGCGGAGCACGATCACGATGCGGTACGGGTTGATCATGCTCGACGGGATCGGCACCTTCCGCCACAGCGGCTGGCGTGCCTCCGCGAGCCTGCGCATCAGATTTTGGCGCGAAAACACCAAACCAAATTCAAATCGGATTCAGACGCAAGAACTGAATCTATAGCGCGCGAGAAACGTGGCGCTCACAGCATGTACTCGTCGTCGTCGTCGCTGTCGTCGCCGCGGTTGAGCTTGCCCCGCTTCTCCTGCTTGGCCTTCCACTTGTCGATCCTGTCCTTCCACTCCATGCTCCCCTCCATCTCCCTCTCCGCCTCCAGATCCTTCCCCGCCACTGCAAATCGCGCCGCGCTCGATCATCTCACATGAATCTCGCAAGACCAAAAAAAAAAAAATCGAATCTTTCGTCGGATTTTTGATCTGCACGAACCGCTCCCGGTGAAGGAGGACAGCGCCGGGCCGCCCGGCCGCCACTTCTGCGCCGGCTGCTCGCCGTTCTCCTGCGACACAGGTTTCGCCGCGTCAGCTCCAGTAATGGCGGATTCAGAGAAGCTCGATCGCAAGCACGCGTTCAGAGATCAGCTCGCTCACCGAGTAGACGTCGAACTGGACGGGCTCGTGGGGCTTCTTGGGGCTCTTGATCGGGAACTCCTCCTCGAAGTCGTCCATGCCGTCCTCCTCATCCCCTTCCACTCTCGGGCACCCTGCAATCACGGTCACCAATTCAATCTCGATCTGTGATTTCGAGCTATGGCGCGTGAGATGAGATCTTGTCGGGGAGAGCATATATGCAGTGGTGGTGGCGACCTTTGTGGCGCTTGTAGCGGGTGTTGCACTGCGGGCAGCACTGCGAGCCCTCGGCGCGCTCGTACTCATAGCAGGGCTTGCAGACCGGGAAGCCGCACTCGGCGCACGCGACGAACGGCTGGCCGTCGTCCCGCGCGCCGACGTCGTCGCCGCACACGCGGCACGTCTTCACGTCGGCGCTCCGGGCCTTCGCCCTGGGCTGCATGCACGCACGCGCCGCCACCGACGACCGACCGATCAGCAACACCGGCAATCGCCAACGGAAAACAGAGAAAGAGAGGATTAACAAAGAGAGCTACGTGCCTCTTCTTGGGCGCGCGTGACGTGGAGCTCGTCGCGCTGGTGGGAGCCGGCGACGAGGCCGCCGGTGGCGGAGGCGGCGTCCATGGCGGCAGGTGGAGGGGGTGAGGTACCGGTGAAGGGACGTGGACGAGGAAGAGGGCGGGTGATATAGGTGCGGTAAGGTGGCGGGGCGGCGTCCCGCACCAACCGTGCGGTGAGGAGTCCGGCGTTGATTAGAGCGCAAGGCAAGGCAGGCAGGCGGGCAGAGGCATGACAAGCACAGCAGGCGCGGCTGCTCGCTTGGAACGCAAGGCGCTTCGTAGGTGGCGCGCGCGCGGGAAATGTGTCGCCGACGCGCAGTGATCTCGAAGCAAGGAAGGCCACGGAGAAACACGTCCATGGGCGAAGCAAGCAAGCGGTGGCCAATTGGGGGGACGTCGTTGTACGATGGGTTGGGTTCGCGGTGACGCCTCACCGTTTCTGGTAGGGAATGGGACGGATGGGGAGTGTGAGCTTCAAGTTTATAGTCAGCCAGTGTATAAATGGCAGATGGCAGGAGAGCCGTCTGAGACGAACTCCGACCCTCGTGATGCCTCTGTAGGTTTTGGTTCGGATAGTGCGAAGCAAATTGTACGCTTGGCCCGAGCGAACGCTACTCGACGGCCAAAATATAACAAAGCGCAACACCCAGAGAAAATTATCCGTACAACTAATCATATTAGCATGGTTAGCCTTCTAGGAAAAAAACAACCTTAATTGTCAGCTTCGAATCAGAAACCTCAGATTTTCTTTTTTGATGGATTTTTCGATGAGACATGTGCGGGGGGAAGTACATGCAAATATGACATTTCATATAGGCATCTCACAATGTCATGGCTCCTCTGGGTTGTTAAAATCAAAGCATATTACGAGTTTAAGTGGCATACAAAATCTTCAACATCTCTGTAACTCCGTAAGCTAGCAGAGAGCAAACAACGCAGTATATCGGAAAATTGCCTCGAAAAACACTAGCCGGGGCTGCATTATAAAGTCACCAATCTCCGCAGAGCCCTATATGGCCAGTTGGCCACTATCCAAGCTGTGGTCTTTGTGGTGTCTGCACCTTACACATTGTATCGTCCACCTCTGCTTGGTTTCTCCCTTCTGGAGTCATCCTGCATCAGTGTGACATCCAAATAGAGTGGGTTGAGCACATACTCTGTTCAATTTTACAAGTGATACACTATTTCCGACAATAAAAACAGTCTTAACACATACATGGAAGCTGTAGGTCATCTTATCGTTGTAGTCAATAATTTCCTTCCATTTCTTGCCAATGTTTACCTGTGCAATAAACAAAAGGGTCAACCACAAACAGGAAGTTGATATTATCAGAATATGATAAAACATCTTGGTGCTATGCACATCAGATGGTTCAAACTGTGCCAATGGTAGGGCTGGGTTTCCATTTTTACTGTTCAAGGGATGGTTCACCAGGTCCACACACCCGGACAAAGCACACAACCTAACATCACAAGGCCAACACAAGCAGCAAGGTCCAGAAGGCTCACTGCTTTGGCCTCATAACAAAGGGCCAAAGAGAAGACTCGACGGGCGATTCCCTGGAGAGATATTACGAGGTCCCAAGTGGCCTCCCAGTCTTTCCAAGGGTTTATTTTACGAAGCCCACATTAAGTACTGTAGAATTGAAGTGGGAGATGTGGTCCATAGAAGCCCATGGCCCATGGGCCATGGCACATCAGGATCTCAACCATACGAGGAGAAGGCCACGAAGCCCAATTGACATAGGCGCTTTATATGGTGTAACAGTAATGTCACACCTTTGTAGGCTATTGCACTGTAAATAGCCTCACTGTGTACATGGAACCATGGAGGGGTGACTCTTGGAACTCTCAGAAAAGGAAGAATTTTAAACCTGCTCACCGTTCCCTACTCTACTATTTGTTTCCATAGCCACAACACTTATCTATGTATGTACACATTTGAAAGAAACAACTCTTAAAACTTGTCAAGTTATATGTATAAGACAGAAGAAGAAACCACACATGGTGATGTTGCCTTTTGAATGCATAGGTAAAAAATAGAAAACAGAGACATTAATATAAATGAACAGATTCAGAAAAATTAAGTGCCTCAGGAATTTCAAAGTGATTCCTTTACTGCTACTCAAGGTTGTTACGACAATAAGGCGAGGCAAGGGGGTTTGCCACCTTTTACCTACGAAACGCTTAAGGAGTGTGGCAAGGACACCATACACATACCCTAATACATTGTTCCGGTCACATTTTATAAAATGACTGTTGGATCAAGATCCAATGGTTCTCCTTCACTCCCTCACTCATATATGTTATAGCCTTCCAATCTAATCCTAACCCATGTTACCCATCCCAATTCTCCCATCCTTAGCCTCCGCCTCTCCTGCTCCTCCAACAGCTGTTGATGCTGCCTCCTCAGTCACCACCATCAAGAAGGTGGTGACTGGTGAAGCTCCATCTCGAGCTCAGATCTGGTGGCAACAACCACGGATCCGGTAGATCCGGCCGTCTTGACTCTTGACCTCACATACGGCAGATACGGCGGTGATGACCTTGAATCCGTTGGCAGTAGTAGGTCTCCCTCTCCCTCTCCCTCTCCCTCGCTGTGGCAACCCCCCTCTTGGCTGCCTTACAACTTAAACGACGATTAGGCAACACTTCAAGGACGCCTTAACAACCATGCTGCTACATCCCTAGAAAAAGCTTACCAGTGCCTTTCTTACAATGCTAATCAATGCATTGAGGCAAAAAGGCATGTTAATGCTATAAATTGAAAAGGGGCCGAGGGTGATACAAGCTGTAGACAATTCCAGCCTACCACCTTGCTACTATAAAGATACTGCAAATACTTGTACAATAGGTGAATTCTACAGATTAAGTGAATTGGACAATGTAGTTAAAAATGTCTATTCTAGAGGGCATTATAACAGCATAGAACGTACTGCCTGTTAACTCTAGAGGTGGAAAGAAAGCACTAGGGCAGTGTTTTTTTCAGCGTTTGCTTATAAGCTGGAAATTTGTAGCTTCTCGATAAGGACATCCGAGGGATCAAAAAACTATAGAAAAATGGTTTTGAGATCTTTGAGAAGAATTAGTAAGATCTACAAAAATTGGCTACCAAACATCAAAGCATTTGGCTTGCACAAAAATAACAAATTTCCAGCTTATAGGCAAATGCAAATGCAAACGCTGAAAAGAACAGTCTATAGACCGCACGCTATCAGATTCTCACTTTATCAAGATTTGAACCAGAATGTTTTTTCAAAACCAACCTGAACAGCTTCATTACTGGCAGTCTTAGTCCATAATGCAAGTTTATCACCTCTCGCGCGGACACTAGCAACAATTCCACAAATTTCCTCGCTTTCATCAAATTGCTCTCCTATCAGAGCCATCAACTGCATGTTTAAAAAGTTGGTCAAAAGAGTTCAGTAGGTAAAAACTTTGCAAGCCAGATCAAGCAACAGTTGCTAGATCTCTAAAGCATTTCTAATGATCTGATCCAACAAAAAACCAAACGTTAGAGAAATGTACCGTTTCTAGCCACATGGTATCAAGGGTGGCCTTTCTGCTACATGGCACAGTCCATTTGCCCCCATTTGCACACTCTGGATCTTCCCACTTTGGTTCTACCCCAGCCTTGAATAAATGAAAGTCAGCATTCCCTGACAACTTACTTGGTCGGAAAATCTGATCATACAAGCTGCAGAAAGAAAAAAGGGAGACATGTTAAATAAAGAACTTAAGAGTGTACAGAAATATATTAAACAAGCGAAGTCAATAACATCGAGGCAAAATAGGAAGGAATGGCTGCAGTATAAACAAAAAATTGTTATGACAAAAAATAGTAATTTGACCTCCAAGTTCCAGCACAATACATCTTATGTATGTATTAATACAGCTAATCTTTCGAAATATCACAATGTGTTTGGGGCATAACCACATAAGGGCTAACGTTATAGATAAGCCTAGAAAATAACCCAACTCTTCTTTTTGAATTGTACAAATAAGGACCTATGAAAAATCTAATATAAACAACAATAATATAGTGTGTGCATATGCTAAGATTTAAGTAGTCAAACAGATATTATGCATATTTTTGTACTAACGAAAAGGTTTGAGACTCCCAAACAAATGCATAGACAATGTTTGCGAAGACATATTATGCACAGTACTTAGATGGCTTGCTCAAACAGGGGAAAAGATGAGTCGAAGTATCAACAGCTGGATCAAAATAACAATTTTATATGAAAACTTTAACGTAATTAGCAACATTCCTTCAGATTTTACGGGAGTATTGCTAACAACGAAAATAATCCCTTATCAACTACATCAGGGAATACCATATACTTAGTTTCAGCATTAACTTCGAACCAATATTAACAGCAGCCCAACACCAGCAGACACTCCCTAAATACCAGGACACAGCTCACGCTAAACAGTTCGGCCATAAGCAATCCGGCAGCGATCAAATCTGACGGAACCAGCAGTCAATCATATTACCAGCCAATATGTTCGCAAAAACCTAACGTCCTAGCCAATCTACCACCTAATCGTTGCAGAAAATTGTTGGCATAAGGTGACCTAGAAACCGATCTACCACGCCAAAAATTTTCCACAACGCAACCACCGAAACGCGCGCGGAAACTACAGTGTCCGGATCAGATCCGAACGGATCGGACAAGGATACAGGAGAGGAGGAGGAGGAGGGCGCGCACCACCAGAACTCCTCGACGGTGTCGAATGTGTAGGCCTTGCGGAGGGAGGTGCCCCACGCGGCGCCGGGCTTTGGCTTCGACTGGATGTCGTACCAGAAGGTCCACGGCCTCTGCAGCTTGTGCGGCGCCTTCGGCGCCTCCGCCCCGCCCTCGGCCGCCACCTCCGGGGCCACCACCGCCACCGCCGCCTCAGCCTCCGCCATGCCGCGCCGCCGCCGCCTCCGCCTCTCGAGGTTCTCTTTCTGGGGAGTCGGGAGGGAAGAGCTGAAGCGAGAGGGGCAGCAGCCGCCGAGGAGGAAGGGAAGAAGGTTTTCGCCTTTTCGATTGTATCGGGGATGCGTGTTGTACTTATACCTGAGGCGTGCGCGCGCCTGTTATGCACGGGCCTAGGCCCATGTAGGCCCGATTTGCGTTGGACTTATACATGGGCCTGGGCCCAATACGGCCATGGTGTTCTTCTTACCACACAACCATTATTCTGAGAGAGAGATGAAAGAAATCTAACGTGTTTATCTACTTTAAGGATCGATGATACATTGATACCCTACTGTTCGATATAGAATTCGGATAGTTTTGATTTACATATGGGCTATTTGTAATATATAAACGAACGTGTGTGCACAATGGTTGCATTTATCTTGTCAGTCGGATCGGGGAACAAAAGAACTTCACAAGAAATTACAGGAGATATTCTTACGAGATTTCTACCAGAGAATGATATGAATTTCAAGTGGTTCAATGGGGAGTTTTAGGAGAAAAATATAACAGTAAACCCTTGTAAATCGTAATGAAGGGCTTGCATGATATAGATCCATCCATAGATGCACAAAATCATGTGCTCCAGGGGAGGTGGCGAATGATGGAACGACAGGATTAAGACCCTATTTGACACAGTTCCAGCTCCCACCTCTACCTCAGATATGAAGTTTATAGATTAAAATAATATGACTTAAGTTTATATTTTTAGTTTAAAATATAAATAAAATAATTCATCTAAACATCCTCAATATACCTACAACTCCAGTTCCATGAATTTCTAGGGCTAGAAATAGAGTGCTCCACCAACTCCACCAATTTTGATGGAGCTGGAGCTATGCCAAACTGGGCCTAAAAACCATAACAGAGTCATCTGACAACTACAGCCAAATCCATTTTTTTACAAAGAGATGAACGGAAAATATGACCTTTACATGACTTTGAATTGGCATGGAGGGCAATGACCTCATTGGGTAACTGTCATCAGTCACCTCATCTAAATAAATCAGCTTAGTTATCACCTAGAACTGTAATTATACATCAGTATCTAAACCCCTTAACTTGAGCTTGTTTTGCCATGTAATTTCAACAGACAACAACAAAGAAAATACAAGGTGTGTATGAACAAGAAATTTCCTAAAGGGAGAATAATCAACATCTGTGGTGACCATATATTGAGTTTGAAAAGGAGAGACCAGAGCTGAGTTCCTCATGGTTTTTGACAAAAATGGATGGCTGTGAAGCATGATTTTGTATAACTGCCTTCCTCCTGATCTTTGGGAAGCACAAAGTGTTTTCAACTAAAACTACAAATCATGGAAGAGCCGCCTGATTTGTTCAACAGTGGCAGGCATCAATGTGACGGGACACCGTTTATGCTGTGTAGCAGGAAGATGTCATATTAGCAGACGATAGACAAAGGAACAACTTGCAATGACTGGTATAGTAGAATGGCATAACCTACCTGAGATACAGACTTAAATATGCAACTGTAGCAGAACACAAAACCAGAAACAGAAAGAACAGAGGGGTTAGTGCGCTTCTGGCAGCATAGGGGACAGAGCGTCCTGTCAGGTGGCAAGGGAAGCCCATCTTTCGCAACCTAATAAAAAAACAGATCTGTATCAGATTGTAATAAAAAAAAGCATAATTTGGCATAGCTGCACAACCAAGAGTTCTGTTCACTAGTAGCTTTTGCAGGAACTGAAAAACGTACAGCATACATACCTTGGGTAGTGGTGGAGGCGGGGGTGGGGGATAAACAGTTGGGGCTGACATTCTTTCCTCAGCAGATTGATACCACCACTCCATCATCTAGATAGATCACCAGAAAGAGAAACTAAGTGCAACTATACCGTGAAATCATGTTTGCATCACAATGCATCTACCACAAGAACTGAAAAAATTTACAGATCAACATTGGATGCAAGGACAACCATATCTTAAACTTATCTTAAATTCAAGAAGCTGATTGATGATATGGTGTATTTTATTTCGGGGTTTTCTCAACCTAAATAGTCTTGCTGTGGAGATAATAATTAATCAAAAGACAGAGAACCTTAAAAGGTCCTAGATTGCTAGAACAGAAAATTGGAGAGCTCTGCTCAGAAAAAAATTGGAGTACTAACCTTGAAAAAGAAAACTGCAGCAATTAAACCAGTTTGTGCATAATCTAGAGTTGTGTACATACAGCTAAGAAACACCCTTTGCATGGTCTGCAGAGATCATAAAAAGATGTTGTATTATGACTTCTGACTTGACAGTTCATATTTGCAAGCCATTACACTATTTAGTAACAATTTTTTCCCACCTTCAACCATGGAGGCCCACGAAGTCTCTCAAGTTCACGATTTCTAATCCTTGATATCCTAGAAGAAGAATCCATCTACATAGACATGAAAATGCAAGAGAAAACATGTTAGAAAAATAACCATGTCTGAGAAAAGGAAAACATAAAATGAATCTAGTCATCTGGCTAATGCTTCATTGACAGTCACCAGAAAGGAAAACCAATGTGAAAAAGAAACAAAGTAGAAATGGTGCCCGCGTCATAATAATTAGATTTGGAATGTGTTGACACGTGCATATGTTGTGCTAACCAATAATCAATGCCCTAACACAAATTGGTGAGTATCATACCATCTCTTGCCCAGTAGCACGGCAAACATGAAGCCCAAGCACATGAAGGGCTGGACTATAAAATGCAGTAGCATCCAACAGATACAGCAACTGGTAAGCAAAGGAGAGACCTGCAAAACAATATAGGACCTGATATGTTAAATTATATTACCCACCTCATGGAACAATCATATCAGCAATGCATAGTTATTTTTAGGTAGATGCAAATGGAATTGGTTTGGGCAAACAGAATAAAGCAATCACTTACATTGCAAAGTAAAAGGATTGAGCTAAGAAAAGAACAAGTATATACAAACTAAATTGACAAACTGGAACTGATTGGCATCCTTCTGTTGGTTTTTTACAAGAGAAATATAAATGAAGTATACTCTTAAAAATCATAGCTACATAACAAAGCTGAAAAACTAATGATCTCTATACAGGATGTTTAGGTATATGAGTAGTGGATGAACCTTCATTGGTCGCATGGATCCATGGATAGCAAACACCTATTAGTGCCACAAAATTCTTCTTAAGACGTGTCACATTTGACGCTTCTCCAGTTGTACTTTCCACCTGTGCTTGAGAAGTCTCCCCTTGATCTAATACAAAGCCAGCTTCATCGAACCTAACATCATCCTGGCCCCAAAGGCTTGCCTGCAACCTGGCTTCCCTTTCTTTGTTATATATGGACTGCAGCTTTGACTTGAAATATGGCAAAACAACCTATATGGATATTTAGAACAGTTTAGCATTGAGATGGAATAATTCAAAACTGAACATTTTCATTAATACATAAAATGAAAATGTAGTGCTTATTTGTCTACATCAATACACAAATAATCCACTTATCTCAGTACTACATAATCGTCTATATCAATGTTTTTATGCACATATAATCTACTCCCGGTGGTTCACTGGTTAAGCAAAACGTCCAACACACCCAACCCAACCCTCACCACACCATAGTCCATAGCTGATTTTATATGGGCCAGGACAGGTTAGCAAACAACCATGTAGATGCTACAGTTCGACCGGGTCGTGGGTTCAACCTAACAACCCATGGAACCTGTCCTCAATCTCACAGATGGCAACAGTTGTATCCTCTGTTCACTTGTCATTGAGCCGGAGATGCACCGTCCTGTCTAGAACATCCAGCATTAGGCTGTTCAGTGACAGGATCATTGACAGCAAGTTGTGAGCGCTATAGCAAGGATGGTCAGGGTGGCATGACTTCACCAAGAACGCAGCACCAGGCTACCGGTTTTGGAGGTGGACAAAACGAAGAATTCCGCAGGGGGCTGACAGAGAAGACGCCAGAGCTGTAAACGAGGTTGATGGAGGCAGAGACCTTCTACAGTTCTACCATTCCACAATGTCATGGACTACCATGCCATTATCCCCCATGTTACCTCCAATGCAGGCACCTTGGCCAGCACCACTGTGAAAAGGAAACCAACCCATTGCCGCTATGGTGGCCCATCCAAATGCTACACACGTGCCACGACACCCAACCTAGGCCCATCGCACTGTGCGGACATCCATCTCCTCACTCGTATCCTGTAGTCTTCCTGTGGTATTCACAGTTGTGGTGACTGCAATCACTGCATCTGTCGCAAAACTTCTCTGCTAGGGCCTAGGAGATCCAATCAAGGTGCGGCGTTCCAGCATCTCTAGATCACCGCCATGGGAGGCACGGGACTGCTCAACTTGTCTTCATTCTTTATTGGTGGACCTTCGTTAGCATATTCCCCACTTGACCTGTTTAACCCAACCCAGCAAACCACTAAGATCAGCCTCTTCTAACCTTAAACCGGCCAACCCACCAAAGTTAGCTTTCACAGGCTACATACCACCAAAACCGTGTGAACTTTTACAGCCCTAAATCTATTCATCTTACTAAGACATAATTAATTAATTAAAAATGATAGATGATTGTATATGACAATGGTGTAATCTATGCAGCTGTACATGGACTATTGAGGAAACTCAGGAAGTATCATAAAAGCAGAAATTCAGAACTTTGAGCAAGGATAAATCAATAAAACACAAGCTCATGGGACATACCACTATACCAGAACAATGCAAGATCACACGAGGGGTAACATCTGAGTTTTATTTCTACGAGTGCAACTCATGATATAATAAATTTAACAAATGTGATTATGAGTTACCAATTTGGTAAGCCATAAGCTTTAATAAAATAAAATTAGTGTCTTAGAGAACTACCCCAAATCAGCACAAGTCAAACCTACACTCATCGAGGGAAAAAAAGACAACAGAAACATGTAGCAAAGACGGGAAATTTAACTCTGATATAGGAAAGCATACCAAAAAGACAACAGATAGGATCTTCTGGCGCTTCCTTAGTGCAGAATCATATGTCTTATTGTTGGGTTCTGAACCAGCACTACTTCCCTTTACTGAAACCTTAACAGGTCTCCGCCTGAGACCATATAATGACTCGGAAAAGGATCCATCTGAAAGGAACCATCCATAACAGTTAGCATAAAAAACAATTGTAGTCTGTTAAGGTTCCCTATGCACCAATGCTAGGATAACCACATCCATATTGCAATTTGCGCAGTGCGATGGGGTCATCCAACATCATTTGTGTAAAGCGCTAATATTTCTTCTACTTGTTAAGTGAGTTAGCCCTAGACTCCTATGGTGGGGTCATTGCATTCGGCTAACCAAACGAAACTTGTAGGATTGGCCAGTGCCAGGACGACGCTATTCCTCAAACCAAACAGTTCACTACTCCATATTATAGCCGTAATAGGCAACAAAAGCAGTGGTAACTGATAACCACCAAATCATCATTTTCAGTCTGAATCACAAGTAATGTCAATGCATAGATTACCTCAAAAAGAAATGCTGATGCATAGCAGAAAAAGGGTATGAAATCGAGAGATTAATGGAATGAACAAAGTTAAATTTTCAAGGTAAAAGAGCATTAAGGCACTGGATTACAAACCTGTTGTTCTTAGACTGTGAGACTCAAGGACAGCCATTAACAAAGCAAAGAATTCATCTTCATAATCTAAAACTTTATGCAAGAGTGGTCTTCGTAGTGCAAAAACCTGCAAATAAAAGCAATCTATATAAGGGGCATGATAAACTAAAATCAAATATATTGACAGTGATAAGTTCAGAAAAGGAGAGAAAGCATCAATTGAAAAAAGGACTACCGCTGGTCACAAAAGGTTTGTTCCTTTGGCCAAAATAGTATATACATATACAACAATAGTTTTCAATATCTAGGTACCTTTTTTCCCAAACAGCCCAAAAGCATACTTAACCGCCTGGGAAACACCTATATTGCTTTGTCTACCAGAATGAGGCCTCTCTCAAGCTTTTCGGGGTAACGTTTTGCTAGGTAAAGTTGAAGTTCCTTTCTTTGTACGAGCAATACATCCGGGAAAAGAAATTACTAGTTGCAGTTGCATAGTTTTCTATGATCAAATATGAAATATGAGTGACTTTCTTACACCTAGGTATACCTGTCAATTGAATGCAGCTAGCAACAAGTACATGAAAGAAATATAGTAGTATATATGGCAATATGCACAGGTAGAAAACAGAAGAATATTAAATTAACATGCTATCGACATGAAGCAATCAAATCACCACAAATCCAACAACCATGCTATTATGCATCAATTGTTTAAGTGCTAAAGTGCCTAGTAAGATGTTCATATTCAGCTATTCTGAGTCCTGCTTGTAATGTTCTTGGGTATATTCTAGCCACTGTATTGAGTACTATGCACATTTTTATGTGGGGTTATTTGCAACTCTATCCCATGCCCTAATTCCGATGCACTACTGATAGGTTCCACAAATGCTGCTGGGACAAAAGGCTCGCTAAATCAAATGCATTGTCCAGTCACATGCAAATTACAGGTTCCTTCATCCTCAAACATACACATGTTAACACTGTCTCTCTAGCATACAGACCATTATCATGTGAGCTCAATGTCCCCCTAAAAAAAATTGAGCTCGATGTTGCCATTCCACACATAGCAATGATTTCCCTACAAGTCATCGCATCCATTCAAACAACCTAAATCACTGCGATAGTAGCTTCATGACAAGTACAACTTCTCCCGTTGCAAAATTGCATATAACTAAGCTAGCCCAGATTGATTACACTCCGTAGCCTACACCAAGCAAACATGGCACAGAAACAATCAAACAAATCAAAACACGAGCAGCACGCACAGTCTCCAATCATTTCCAGGCTAGATCACGGCAATGCACTGTGCAAAGTGACACTATTCAAACAGCCATAGAAATCACGCACGCGCGGCCCAACTACAAGCTACGAAGTCAACAAAACTGGATCAAGGACCCCTAGCAAGTGGATCAAATCGGAGGGGGAGGGTGGGAGCTAATTAGGGGGTTGAGTGGGAGGGAAACGAGCTGGCGAGTCTTCCCTTACCCCGAGCGAGTAGGTAAGCGCGGCGCGGAGGCTGGCCGGGAGCTGCTGCGCCGCGGACATCTCGAAGAAGGTGGGCCGCGCGCCCTGCCCTCCCACCTGGAACAGCATCCCGCCGGCGCCGTCGCAGCCTCCTCCTCCCCCTCCCGGGCTGTGGGGGCTAGGGTTAAGCCCGGAGACTAGAGTCCCGCCGCCTCGGTGGCGGCGGCGCGGTGCTATGTGGAAGCGGAGCCGTGCTGCGGTGGTTATCCGGTGTCGCCTGTACGGTGTAGCCTCGCGCGTCCACGGCGGTGAGAGAAAGGAGAGGCGGGGCACAAAAGGGTGGTGTGACTTGTGAGGGAGACGGGTCGGACCGTCGGTGACGACGGTCGGGGTTGCGGAGGGAGGGCTGGGAGGCTTCGCTCGTCGAGTCCGCGGCCCGCCCGAGTTAGAGCAGGCTGAAAAACGATGGGCTTTCTAGGCCCAAGATGATTCTCGTAAGCCAGCCCTGGCCCGAAATACTGTGGCCTTGTGGATCATGCCAGATTTGCTATAGCTCGTATTGCATCCAAATGGGACAAAGCATGCAAATACAAAATTATAGTTATGAAAGTACGTAAATCTATTACTCCCTGTTAAAGCAGAGTTAGATGGAGTCACCACGTTAATAAAAAAATATTATTATATCTATTATCTATTATTATATTAAAATAAAGTTAAATGGAGTCACCATATTAATCGGAGAAAATTATTATATTAAAGCAGAGTTAAACAGAGTGACCACGTTAATCGGAGAAATGCCACCGATAATTAGAGAAAAAATAAAGCCATCGATTACAGTGGGACTAGATTATAACGGTCTAGATTAAAAAGAAGAGTCCATACTATACAAGGATGGAATCATTCATGGCAACCAGAAGAGTCTATATTATACTAGTTGAGTGTCATGCTTTGCTACAAATTAAAAAATATCAATATGTTCTATCATGTTGTGATCAATGTATTTGACTTATGCATTTGAAAGATCTAGATAGCCGCCTAGAGGGGGTGAATAGGCACTTTTAATGAATTAAAACTTAAATGCGGAAGCAGATCGGATATTCCGGTAGAAGGACCGGATGTTCCGATGCAGGTCGAATGTTCCGACTAGAGATTGGAACTTCCGACCTGATAGATTACAAAAAAATAGAAATATGAAACAGTTCTAGAACAAATTGAAATACACTAGCTGTAACAAGATATTTCACAAAGCAATTTCAAGTATAGCAAGCAACACAAAGATATATCTCAATGTAATCAATGAATTGCAACGAAAGCGATAAATGTCATGAAACTGAAATAACCAAGAGAGGGAGACTTGATGATGTTGGTTCCCAAAGTTCAAATCCTTGAGGGGATCCTACGTCTTTGTTGAGGGGCTCGGTAACACTTGAGACAGGTCTCTTTGAACCTTTTTCTTCTCGAGGTTGCACAAAGCACTCCTCGGCTTCACTTGGTATTTCTTCCCTTTCAGAGGCGAAATCACTGCCTGCACAGACTTCTCACGGAGCACCACAGTTGATTCGGGTGCTCGTGAGCAACTCCTAGCCGTCTAGGAATCCTCAACCTCCAAGAGTAACAAATACGCACGAAGACGAAACTTGGAGATAAACTCAAGTGCTCAAAGATGCAATCTTGCTTACTAGCACTTAATCTCTCTTCCCAACTTGTTCACCCAAGTTGAATCACTAAGCAATAGAGAGTGGAGAGAGGATTTTGGCTCTAAATGTGTTCTATTTCACAGAGAGAAGCAACAGCTTGAGTGGGGAAAAGTGAGGGGGTTATATATAGAGGCCCTCCAAAACTAGCCGTTGCGGCCTGTCAGCCTATATCGGAACTTTCGATCCCGACGTTGGATCTTCCGACTAAATAAATTTTCCAACTCGAGAGCTCAAGATCTGAGATTTTTCGGATATTCCGATTATATCGAAACGGCCCGCACGCAGTTAGGAGGATTGGCCGCTATTCCGATCCCGACGTCGGAACTTCCGACTAATAGAAGCTCCAACCCGAGAGTTTGAAGTTAGCGAAAAACCGGACATTCCGATGGATCGGAACTTCCGATGTAAACATCGGAACTTCCGACAGCTTTGTATTAGTTTCAAAACCTGGTGTTCGTGGGATGACTTGTGTCTCTCAATCTTAATCTTTCACAAAGATGGATCATTTGAGCACTGAGACATGGCTAAGTCACCAACGTTACATCCCTCTTAATAGTACCGCATTCCTAAACTCAATTCAAATATAAAATCTATACCAAATTAGGAATAACCACATACCGTCTTCTTTCTACATTTTGGGGGGGTCGCCAACGTCGTTAGTCTTTCATCATTTAGACTTTCACCTGTTCACATACTCATTGAACGCATTAGTCCCTTAATCGTTTGTTGTCAATCATCAAAGCTCACGTAGGGGGCCTAGATGCACTTTCAGCATTCGAGCATGTAGTGTCGCATCTATGAACCACCAACTTCGACTATTTCTTTTTTTAGAATAATAGAATTTCTATTAGATCACTAACCAAAGTGTTACAATCATAGGAAAAAAACTATTATAATACAACACCACATATAGAACCAACGCCTACTAGAAACAGTATTGAGATTAACTTGGATTCCTCTAGCTCGGATCAAGCATTTGTAGCATGTGTGGTATAGTGCTTGCACTAGTAACGTAATACTATAATTTTTTTGCATTTTCTAAATGGCATGTCTTTTTCTTATTAGAGATGATGCACAAACACCCCAATCCAGCTCCTCCACCGTTCATCTGCTTTCGTCGACCGTATCTGTAGATTGGTAAAAGCATTCGATATCATCGTGGAAAGGAACTCTGCACAGCAACCAAGCACAAAACTCCCACCACAGGAGGAGACAAATCCCAAAAGCCCACAAACAGATCGGGGACCATGGGTACCAATAGCTTCGGCTATTTCTCTTCCTCAAGAATTTAACTACACTTCTACGTTGGATTGCGTCGGCTCGATATACCCTTGGCTTGAATTATTTTCTTTATGAGTTCTATTGAAACATTCTTAGAATATAAATGCAGTAAAACGTGAAAGAAAACTGAATCAATAGTGTCGGCGTCTGGGAGGCCAGCCTCCGCAGGCCGGTATGCAAGAGAAGGGTGTGAGACCCGAGAGTGGTCCTGCCCCCTCGACCGAAGCTTGGGCGTGTTGAGGGAAGAGGATTCCTGTTGATAACGGATGGTGACGCGGGTGTTTTTATCTTGGTTTGGGCCTCCACTGCCGGATAACAACCCTACGTCCAGTCCTCGTTTAGTATCAGGCTTAAACGAGTACAAGGGGTGAGGCCGAGCTTTGGGAAGCTCGGGCTCGAGTACGATAAGTGCTCAAGGCACTATGTGTGTTCCTAAAGTGACTGAGCGCGAAGAATTATCCCCTAGAACTAGGAATCCTACGCAGGTGCAAGTGCTCCTGTTCTATGGTGGCTGGGTGCTGCTGCTCTACGCGTCTGCCCTCTCTTCGTTTGTGGCATGTGCCCTCCTTTTATAGACGGCCTTCGGCCACTGTAGTCTAACTTTGGTTCGGTGCTAAGCACCTCTCCGTCTTCTGGTCACTGGTCGTGTTCTTCCGTCTTGCCGGGTTTTGGCGTACCTGATCTTTAGAGTCCGCTGGTCATTGGGCATGCTTTCCCGACTGTCGATAACATGGGCCCCAGGTATCCAGAGATATACTATTGGACGTACCGTCTCTTTGGGCCGAGTCAATTGGATCTTCCAGAAGACGGGCTTGGAGGTTGGCGCGGCCCGACTTGCTCTACAAGGAAACGAACTCGTTTCCTACTCGAATACTTAGATATAGGTGTAACCAACTCAGTTATATCTGTATCTTCCATATACGGATTAGGGAATCTATCTGTAACCTGGCCCCTTGCACTATATAAAGGGGGTCAGGGGGCCCCTAGTTCGAGATCAAATCATCTAGCCATCTGACATCTCATTGTCCTTGAGATCCACCATAATACAATCCACGAGCACAGGAGTAGGGTATTACCTTACCTCGAGGGCCCGAACCTGTATAAATTCGGCTCCCTGTGCTACCATCGTAGTTGTGATCTTTCACATCGCCCCATAAAATACATTGCTGACGCAAATCATCAACACCGACTCGTTGGGCTCAGCGTTCCGACCGCTGAGCAACAGTGCGTGTCTTTCCCTTTAGGGGCGAGCGGGCAAGCTGACCTTTGACGTGATCGGCCACCAACCCGCCAGTGGCTATGGCAGGCATGCATCGGTATTGCGGCTGCATTTAACTCACGGTGACATACGGGACCCGCGGCGTCCTGCGCACAGCGTGGCATAGTCTGCGTTGGGGCCTGAGCCCTGTCTCGAGCTTTGGAAGCTCGGGAGCTAAGAAGCCTGGGTGCCCGAGTTGGGAAGCTCGGACGCAAGCTTATGAGGCTCTTGCGGGTCCTTCTTTTGACCGAAGGCAGGTAAATGGGTCGTATTCCCATGGGCCATATACTTTTCCCAACAAATAGAAAGTATTCTCGCTAATCAAAAGTTTCTAAAATACAACACACTAAAATAAGAAAACAATATAAATAAAAGGAAAATATCATTACAATGTTTGCACAGTTGTATTAAAGGGGAGCATATCTTGTGCACATGGGACATCTGTGCACATATAGTACACACCAACTAACAAATATCACCAAAAATTCCAAAAAAATTTCTACATGTACTCCTAATCTTACTCCACCTATGTATAAAATTTTAAGTTTAGATTCATTATATTTTAGCGGTAACAAAAAAGAGAAAAATCTGACACTTTTAAGAGTATAAATTTGTTAGAATTTTCTCTTTTTTCTGCTCTTTATGTATAATGAATTTGAACTTAAAATTTTATACATAGGTGGAGTAAGATTAGAAGTACATGTAGAAAGTTTTTTGAAATTTTTTATGACATTCGTTAGTTGGTGTGCACTACATGTGCACAGATGCCCCATATGCATAAGATATGCTACCTGTATTAAAAGCGATGGTCAGGATTGGTTATAGGTTTTCATCACTCACCTCTCAACACTCACCATAAAATACTTTTTAATAGTAGAGATAAATGGCAATCGACACCAGAAGAGTCCATATTATACCACATCTACCAAATTTATAACAAATAATAATTCGTATTAGACTTGGTTATACATGTAGATGTTAAATACGTTTTAATCGAATTTAATAGAAAATTACACCATAAATCATAGTGGTTTAGATTATAATAACGATGTAGGTCTTTAATAATTTTTAGGTTGAATCTAGCAAACTATACCGAATTTAACTATAAACTAATAAATGTAAACCTTGTAAGGCACGAGGTCGTAACATTGTAAATCTTAAATATGATTTTAGTTGAATCTAACAAAAAAATGTACAACATCAAATATAGTAGGTCCAGATTATAATGGTGTAGATGTTAGTGTTTTCTATTTGAATCAAATAAATTATATTAAATTTAACTACAAACAAATCTATCTACGCAAGTGCGCGGGTCACCATGCTAGTTTATAAAGAAAGTAAGAGTACAACATTTAAAAGCATTGAACTAAGGCCTTGCTTGCTACGGCTTAAAGTTGGATTATACTCTATAACAGCATATTTGCCCTTTTTACTAGCCAAAAGTTGACGCTTTGTAGCTTTTTTTTTTTAAAAAAAAGATCTTAATATTTCTTCTCCAAAATCTTATAATTAATCAATTTTTAAAGAACTTTGGATCTTTTGAAGCTTTCTAATGAAAGTCTATAACTTTTTCAAATTATAATCTATTGTTGGGGTTAAAACTGTAGCAAACAAAACCAAGTATGCACATGAAAACATCCACGGTGGCCAAAACGTAGTGCTGTATACCTCTCCTGCTCGAGACGTGGAAATTGCATCCTCTAACATTGCAATGTAACGGTGGAGAGAAACAACCCCATGACATTAGTTTATTTCTATACGTTGGGATCAAAAGGAGGAAGGTGCTATGAAAAATATCCTTTTTTTTAAAGCAATTGAACTTGCATTAAAAGGAGAAGAGTCATGAGTAAAAAAACAGCAACAAAATAAAGCCACGATCAGGTGGCCGAGTATAAAAGCCTACTCTCCCAACAACACTAACACCCTCATGCTAAACACCAAATGAACAACATTGTTAACTGTCGAGAAAACAGCCCTGAATATCCTATGTTACACTCTTTCCACAAATTCCACACAACAGCTAGATAGCCGTTCGTAGACCTTCCATGCAATCGATTCGCTCCTGACTAAAAATTTTTCCTCACATCCCAAATGTTCTGCACATCTTGAAGACTTCCTTGCAAATTGAGGTGATGAAGAACCGTTCGCCAAACTTCCTTGCACATTGAGAGGAAAAACATCGTGGCATTAGTCTATTTTTCTATCTGGCGGATCAAAGAAGGAACAAACAATTGTAACTGCTACAGCAGTCTTCGATGCTGTAAAGGTGTTGCTGCTTCGTTGTTCACGAATGCTGCTAAGATGAATTCCATGCGCTTTTTAAATCTAACATTCCACGTAAATGGAGGGTGACGGGGTGATCCTGGTGAACGACAGTTTTGTTTTGGCTGTTTGTTCAATGGAAATAGGGGTAAACTTTTTTATATAAAAAAAAGATCCACATAAATCGGAATGGAAATCTGCAGAGATTGTTGGGATCTCCTCATCGCATTTCACTTGTTCTATAGCTTGTATTGCATCCAAACGTGGGACTAGCCGAATACCCTAGTCATGTCAGATGTTCAATGGCTTGTATTGCATCCAAACGGAAAAAATACTGCGGGCACAAAATTATATTATTGAATTGCGTAACGTTATTTAAAAATGTATAGTACAGCATTTAAAAGCAATGAAATAATAATGCGCCGTTTAAAAACATCCATGCGGTCAACAGGACCGACCCATGAGCATTTAAAAGCAATGCAGTGTTTCTTTCAGCGTTTGCGTTTGTGTTTGCTTATAAGTTAGAAATTTGTTATTTTTGTATAAGTCAAACGCTTTGACGTTTGGTAGCCAATTTTTATAGGTCTTACTATTTCTTCTCAAAGCTCTCAAAACCATTTTTCTGTAATTTTTTTATCCCTCAGATGTCTTTATCGAGGAGTTACAAATTTCTAGCTTAACGCAACCGCTAGAAGAAACACTACCATAGTGTTGTACACCTCCCCTGCTCCAGACTTGCAACTTACAAATAAGTACCTACTTATCTCTTGTCTTATTTGACTTATCTCACTTTTTTATTACTTTTGAGTCGGTTTTTTAATCTCGTAGGCGTGTCTATAAGCTCCCTAAACCCCAAAATTGAAGTTCAACCGGCTCTCGAGGTTATCTCGAAAAATTCTCGAAGCGACGAGATAAGGCAAATAAGTAGGATAAGATAAGCTTAAAAGAACCCAACCATAGATACATAGGAGGGTAACTCATCAAATCTCTCTTAGTTTTGGGCATATCATCAACTATTTCTTGGGTGATCAAAGGAGGAACGTGTAATAGCTGTAACGGTAGAGAGGAATAATATTGTGACATTTGCCTATTTCTTTTTTTTAAAGACATTTGTTTTTTTATCTGCTGGATGAGGAAGACATGATCTGACTGCTATAGTGATGGATATTTAGCCCTGTTTTTTGTTTTTTGATGGCTTGTTTGTTTATTTGCTTTTCTTCTTTTTGAAAACACAAATATTTTGGCTTATCGAACTGTTTTTTTAATCTCGAAACTGCTTGTCAAAGCTGTAAGAAACAACCGTAATGAAGTTGGCCGGCTTCTCCAATACTCCTAGTCTTTTAGAAGCTCTTAAAGTTTATATTTTTAGATTTTAAATCTAGCGATCCACATAAACCGGAATGGCAATATGCAGAGTTTTCTGGGCTCCTTGTCAGTTGTCACATTTTACTTGTTCTCTCTTTCATTTTCGGCTGCAAGATAGCTTCAGCATCACAGCTTATATATGTGGCTGATAGAGTTTCATACGATCGATGCAATCATGGATGCCATTTTACTGAGTTTTTTATTATGCGTTTTACTGAGTTGAATTGATCTAAAGAGTATCTCATCCATAATTCCTCAACACCCTCACAATATCTTTAGCAGCATCTCTAAATTCGGATCTTTATATCCCTTCTCCAAAGCACTATTCGTTCTCTATATTTTCATTATCTCTAGCAGAGTTTCTATTCTCGAAAAAATACAGAGACAGAAGAGAGAATCTCTAAATATAGAGACTTGCAGAGAGAATCTTTAAATTTAGGAACTGACATAGAGACTCTACTGAATTGATATAGAAACTAAGAGCCTCTAAATATAGAAAAGATTATTTTTTAGACCCGCTAAACATGCTCTCAACATTGCATAAACGCAAGTAATGTGCCCTGCACACATCGAGTCCCTAGTTGGAACACAGTAAATTCGCACAAAACAGTTGAAATTCCAATACGATTATGTATCACGGAAGATTCCCGAGTTCAAGTGGTTGAAGTCAAGTACACAGGACATAGCCTCTTCCATTCTGCCAGGTGATTGAAATTGGAAGCATATATACAGTTTCGTTTACCGGTAGTCAATTACAGAGTTGAACGCAGGAAGCAGTGTGTAATTTTGGACGAGACGAGATAACTAATCATCGGAAACTGGTAGCAGCAGCACGCTGCGAGGCCGCTAATTACCCAAAAAAAAAAGAAAAAAGAAGAGGATCTCCGGCCGGCCCTAGCAGCGGCGGTAGCCGGCGCCGACGAGCCCGTCGTCGAAGTTCTGGGAGTAGCTCTGCAGGTCGTACCCGAACCTCGCCGCGGCGCGCCTCGGCCGCTGCACCGCGCTCCTCCACCTGGACCTCAGCCTCCAGTACAGCTGCCGCACCGGCCCCGCCGCCGACCGCCACGCCGCGCAGGCGCCGCGGCCACCGCCCTTCGCGTGGATCCTCCTCCGGCCGCCGCCGCCGTACACCCCCATCAGAAACACCATCGATCTTGCTAGCTTCCTTGGCTTCTGGTCTAAAGACAGCGTCTGCAGAGACGAGCCTCCTCGGCCGCTGCTTATAAAGGCCCGGACGGACGGATGGTGGGTTTCCGACGTGTCGACGTCGCCGGCCATGGCAACGGGGGTGACGAGGGCATCCACTAGGAGCGATTGCCCGCCAAGAAGATACATGGCCCGGGCAAAAGCCGATTCCAGACACCTTTCCCATCGCCATCCTACAGTCGAAGATCGATCGGCGAGCCTGAGGTGGCAATGGCGTATCGCATCGTACGCGATGCCGTCGATCGATCGGCCTGACCTGCCTTAGCTTTCTGTAGGTGGGCGTCGAGATCGGGGACCGATCGGCTCGTACCAATTCCTGTGTGATCCTGCGTTGCTGCTACGTCCGGCGAATCTCTCTCTTGTCCACACCAGAATGCGCACCGATACGCGCCGGCGCACGGGGCTGGACTACAGGATCGGGCTTCTTCGAATCAAATCAAGTTTGGATGGAGATCGAAAGCAAAACGAGCTGAGCTCGATCGTGCGAGCCTGGTTCCCATCCGCATCCCCCGGGCCCCCAGTGGCCCGTTCCCATCCCTGCTCCCCACTCGTCTCCCGAATCTCAGTTAAAATTCATACTTTCACTAAAAGTCATCGAACTTTTTTGAAAGATTGTAAATATCAGAAAAATTCAACCATCTGGTAAAGTTTCGATTTTTTTTAACATTAGGAAGTGAAGAGTAGACTAGAGAAGGAACCAAACAACTTATTTGTTTTTAATTGCTTTGCCTCGCTTTGCTCAGGAAGGCAAGATGAACAAAGGTACAAACATGCCCATGCTCTCTATTTCTTCTTATCTTATCTACTTATTTTCAAATCGAAAAGTCAAACGTTTTGATTTTTACGGTCTTTTTCCTGTCTTACCTTGAGAAACTGTCAAAATTCATGTTATAAATAAATAAGAAGATAAATAAACATGATAAGCTAAAAAGAACAACCATCTCTAGTGTATTTTTCGAGCTTGGATATGGGGCATATACATGTATTTACATACATCTTCCTAGCATGTTACAAAAGCAAAAGGAAATGTATACGTGCGGCTTCCAACTGAATCTTGTAGAAAAAATCCTGGTTTATAGAAAAAAATTTAGTTGGGGCAGTTTGATTTAAGAAATGTTACAAAAGCAAAAGAAAAAAGATTCCACTGTGTAGGACGTCCCACAGAGGGGCTATGCATGCATGCACGTGGCTAACAACGGCTGGGTGTAGCACGGATTAAAAAAAGATACGAAACGATGATGAAATGCATGTAATACATGTATATGCGGTGCTCGGACTTTTTCCTTTTCTTTTTTTTTTTTTTTACATATTGAGTCGGCTTGGTTACTACCGAGCCCAAGCCGAGCCGAGCGAGGAGGGCCGAACTACATTTCCGGCTTCCGGCCATATAGATATAGTTGTACGTGTAAACATGAGCATGCCTATATTTTTGGCCGCCCACGCCGCTACCAAAAAAAGCTCGCAGCTACACATATGTAAGGCTCATTATGCGTTGGTTGGCCACGTTAAAGCTCAAGCAATAAAGCAGCAAGATTAGCAAAGAACACTACGTCAAGATATAAAAGCAGTAATAATATCACACTATCACTATTCTTTAGAAGAAAAAAATATCGAAGTAGGAGGGAAAGACAAGCAGACGGCTGCATCGGGACGCTTTTTACGCGCACGATCAATGGAGATGGAGATGGCATCCATATCCGCTCATGTTCCGTGTTAAATAACCACGCTACCGCTATAGTCCGAGATTGTTAATTCATACGTAAGACAATCAAAGTATCAACACAAATATGAAAAGAGAACGATTTTTATTGCTATTCTCATATATGTACAATGGGGGAACCCCTCCTTCTTTTATAGTGTGGCTTTAGGGTTTCGGCATGGGCCAATACCAGGTCTTCATGGGCTGGTTTCTCAACACTCCCCCTTTGGTCTTTGCTGCGAGATGCATATACCTCATTAAAACTCCATAAAAACCCAGTGGAAAAAATTTGGAGAAATAGTACATAGCATACACCTTGTGCTACACAAATTGCTTTGTTAAAAACCTTACGTGAGAAACTTCTGCGAAAACTTACTAAGGGAAAAAGAGTACAATTCACCCATTTTTCAAATTGTCTTCATGACATTTTCTTGGGTACTTAGACTACATGTTTAAGATTTACTTTGGAGTATGTGAACATTCTCCCCCTGAAATCTGCATTTCTCTAAGTCTTTTCATCCCAATTCTCTTTACGCACCTTTCGAAAGTAGATGCTGGAAGAGACTTAGTGAATAAATCAGCCAAATTTTTGCATGACTTAGTGTGCAATATCTTGATCTCGTTCATCTTATGCATTTCATGAGCATAGAAGAACTTGGGGTTAATATGTTTCGTGAGGTTGTTTTTCACATAGCCCATCTGCATTTGAGAAACACAAGCTGCATTATCTTCATAGATTATCGTGGGGGTTTGCTCAATATTCAGTCCATATGACTTCTGGATATGGTGAGCCATTCTTCGAAGCCATGTACATTCCCAAGAGGCTTCATACAGGGCAATTATTTTCGAGTGGTTTGTAGAAGTTGACACAAGTGTCTGCTTAGATGACCTCCATGAAATGGTTGTCTCACCACAAAGAAAAACATACCCTGTTTGTGACTTGCCAGTATGCGGGTCAGACAGATACCATGTATCTGCATAGCCAACTAGATTCAATTCTTGATTCCTTCCATAAAACAAACCAAGATCCTTGCTTTCTTGAAGGTATCGGAAGATGTTCTTGATCCTCTTTCAATGTCTTTTGGTTGGCTCTGCACTGTACCGAGCCAGCAAATTCACGACGAACGCAATATCCGGCCTAGTGCTATTCGCGAGGTACATGAGCGCACCAATTGCACTTAAATATGGGGTTTCAGATCCCAGGACTTCCTCCCCCTCTTCTCTAGGCCTGTATGGGTCTTGGTCTGCTTGCAGTGACCTTCCGACCATTGGGGTTTTCACCGGAAATGCCTTTTCCAATCCAAATCTCTCTAACACCTTCTCGGTGTAGGATGATTGGTGTACCAAGATTCCACCTTGGACATGCTCGAGCTACAAGCCTAAGTAAAATTTGGGTTTTCCCAAGTCTTTCATTTCAAACTCAGACTTCAAGTATGAGCAGGCTTCTTCTATCTCAGACTTTGTCCCGATGATGTTCAAGTCATCTACGTAGACAGAGATTATACAGAATCTGTTCGAGGATCTCTGTATGAATATATAGGGACAATCTTCATTGTTTGTGTAGCCTTTCTCGCAGAGAAATTCACTCAAGCGATTATACCACATTCTTCCTGACTACTTGAGTCCATACAGTGATTTCTCAAGTTTCACACTATATAGATTTCTATTTGCTCTATCTTGGTTCGGGATAGGGATACCTTTTAGAATTTTCATGTATATGTCCAAATCCAAGTTTCCATAAAGATATGCAGTTACAACATTCATCAATTTCATTTTCAACTTCAAGTTGCCTGCCATTGAGATCAAGTACCTAAAGGTTATTCCGCCCATAACCGGGGAGTAGGTTTCTTCATAATCAACTCCAGAACGTTGAGTGAAATCTTGAGCAACCAGCCTTACTTTATACCTTACAATTTCATTCTTTTCATTCCTCTTCCGAACAAAGACCCATTTATGACCTACGGGGTGAATATGGGGAGGTGTGCGGCATACAGGCCCAAACATCTCTCTTTTGTTCAAAGAGATTAATTCAGCAGATATTGCCTTCTTCCATTCTTCCCCGTCCAGCGTTTTCTTGCACTCTGCTAGAGATGCAGGCTTAGGATCGTGGTCAATGATGGTGGCAATTTTATTTGCAAAATATGCATTCACATTGGTTGTTGCTCTATTCATGGACTCTCCCGTTAATACATAATTTATAGCCATTTCATCATGGGGTGCTTATTCTTGCACTTCTACTTGTCTTCCTCCGCTATTTCCCATCACAGGGCAAGTTCCTTTAGCTTTTCTTCGCCTATGAGTGCACACACATTTTCGTCGGCAACTTCCTTCAGTGGAAGATTCAAATCTGGTATTGCCCTTTCCTCGGGCTTCTTTCCAGTGCCAGGTCTTAACTGGCTCCCCTTCTTTCTTTGGGGCATTTTTTATGATAGGCTATGGCAAGCTCTCTTATCCATTTTTCTCCAGTTGTCCCTGGATAATTAGGATTTGAGTAACCATATTTCCTGTCCTTTTCTCTGAGGCCTCGGAACAGGATGAGGGATACCTTCTGTGATATTTCAACCTCTCTGGTGCATTACTCCAAGTAATGAGACTTGATCACATCCTTTAAATCACAAAAATGATTAGACAGATTTCATTGCTTTAAATGTATTCTAGACTTCATCTTTTACTTTACTAGTGCGGGTCATGCACAGGGATCTACATGGCTTTTCACGTGATTTTTCGGCATTCTATTATCAGGGGTTCTATTCCTCCCCCTAATGACGAAAAAAGATCCTCATCAAATATGCAATACATTTCTGTGTGTGGTATAGGTACATATACATTCAAAATTTCAAAGTGGGAAATTTCAAACCCTTTCATGCACTAGTTGGATGTTGTGGGACTGCATGTCCCCTTACACTAATTAATGAGGGCTACTGCTTGTAGTTTCTTTTAGTTACAACCCTGCAAGAGCGGTCTGACAATTAATTTGATTCATAAAATTAATGCCATTTTTAGTCCATTCTTCGTATGGACATAAGGTACTGAGTGCTCTTTTTTATTTCCAATGCTGTGAATTCTTTAGTGTTGCCCATTCTTCTTGATGAACTTCACACAACAACAAAGAAATATATTCTTAGTTCTTATGATCTGCAAGATCAGTTTGATAAATACATGATTCCTTGTAGATTAATGAGCACTAAAAGTACTTAATTGCCCTAATACGGCTATATTAGGCCGCACATAACCCCTGTTTCAATTTAGGGTAGGAGCCCATGTATTAGTTTCCTAGTGGCATAGAGAGTGCACACGAAAATCTTCATGATTCGGAAAATTCTAAAATTAATACTATGGCCCTATGAGTTGTTTATTTTTCTCCTCATCATCTTAAGTTCAGGATGGCAAATTTACTATGCCAAACAGAAGAGATCAGAGCTTCTAAATTCAGAATTCAAGGGAGTGTATACTTTAGGTGCACAGATTCTAAGTGTAGTATAGCCCATATTCAAATGAAGAGGGCTTCTTAGAGGTCATATTTTCACATCTAGCATGCTTCATAATGAATAAGTATTCTTTTCATTTTCTTCATTGGTTTCTACGTGAAACTTATTTGCACGGATGTCTTAAGAGAGCCAGAGTGAATTCCAGGTACGACAATGCTTCCCTAAGTGCTGGTGTAGTACCAATAGATAATATTCTTATGACTCTTCTTGAGTCTGATATGCATAAATCGCTACCTGCGATAATTCTAATACTACCAGTGTTCTTCATGATCTACTGGAGTATTTGGTCTCTCTTCAATTTTATTTGTTGTTCTACTATCAACAATGCATACCTCCCACATAGGGCACTACCAAATTCTATATTGTAATCAGGCAATGGCAAAATTTATAGTTCATATAATTCAAACAAGGATTGCAACTTCAAATATACTGGAATAAAGGTAAAATCAATCATGAGAATAAGGTTTACTATGCTAGAGCTTCAATTCTTTGTTGAGATAGTTTGCTCTTCGTGAGCTTCAATTTATTATTCATATACTTTGCTCTTCTAGAGCTTCATATTCATTATTCAATGTCTTCTAGCAACCACAATCTAAAAGGTATACTGCTTCTTGCAGGCGCACTGAGGCGGCGATGGTCGCTGCATTTGACGCATCGGAGGTTCACAAAAATCCATTGGATGCTTCTGTTTCAGTTTCAATTTTAAATGTCGGTATCTTCTTTTCTTTATTCACTTCATGTGTGGCTATAATGAAATCAAGAGGGCGAGTTAGAGGTGTCTCTACGTGTCATCTTCCATGAGGTCATGCCTGCCTGCCATGGCAAGGTGGACCTCTAATGCTGCCTTTTCCTATTGGTCTGATAAGTTATGATTACACACTCAATGTCACAATAAATATTTGACCATTGCCCCTAAATGCCATACTTAGCATGTATGATCCTACTGGCCATACGGCTTTCTTTTGTGGCTTCTCCTTGTTTCTTTGCTTCTCTTGAGCAGTGGACTTTTTCTTAGGCTGACTTCTTCTTATTTCCCCTTATAGCCCTTCTTTTAATGCGTGGGCTTTCTCTCTCTGATAGCTGCCATAGAACTGAGAAAAGAAAGAAAAAAATAGGGAATATCATATCCTTGCCTGTGATCTTCTTGTCACGGAGAGAGGGATTAGTGTAAGACCTATGTAAGATGGAATTTTGTGAGGCCATGGTTCTATAGTTTGCAAGTCTCATGTACACCGGTTTCTATTGTGCTGGTGGTAGGATAGTGTGCTTGAGCTTCTTAAACTGCTTCAGACATGCAGCCCCATGCTCTAGCGCACTCCCCCTCAGCCATATATTCATTCTTTAAAATAGCAGAGGTGGTGACAGAAAAAGTGCAATGCTTGATTGTTCTGCTCATCGATAGGCTTCCCATCCTTCGAGGATCTAATCCAAATGGTAACCCGAAGCTTCGTGCTTCCGAGTATGATCTTTAGCATCCAATGCTCAAGTGAGGTTGCTCTAGCATTCGGTGCCAGTTCCTCAGATTCATGGTTAGCGATACCTGACAATTACATATTTCAAAGTTCATTCACATGATTATTACGTGTAATCTAGTAGATAGTGGTGCATGACATAATTCTTTCAAATTCTCATGAATTCTAGTATACAAATAAGCCATTACCAATTCATAGCATAAACACAATAAATAGGCATAAAATGTTAATTACAGCAACTAATTCAACATAATTGCATAAAGGTAATTAACAGATATAAAATAGTGCTTCAAATCCAAAGACAGATTCGAAATTCATAGTCTCGATGCACTTGTATGCCTGAATAAATGCTTTCCCTAATTTTCATGGACTTCTACGAAATTTTCATGGTCCTAGAAAAGCATCATGCAATTTCCTAGTTTTCAAGGGGTATTCCACAAAATTCTCAATTTCAAGAAATACTTCATGTAATTTTCAAATATTCGGGCTTTATTTGCAAATTTTCCACCGGCCTAATACCCCTTTTCTCTTTTCTTTATTTTTCAGCCCATTCAGCCCATCCCGCCACCCCCATTTTTCTTTTTTAGCCTACCCCATCATGCCCCGCGGCGCTTTTTTCATTGGCTTGGATTTGGCCTTCATGGCCGGCCCATCACGGCCTCTTAAGGGAGAACCGGCTAGGGAATTAGGGTTTCCATGCCGTCTGAGCTTCTCAGGTGGCGGCAAGATCGGATCGACCCGGCAAGACGCCGAGCAGCCGGCGCTCTAGGGGCTGCGGCGTCTTGGCGGCGCTATGGCGATGGTCCCAGCAGTCACGCGGTGGCGGTTCGTGGGTAGCACTTCAGGCGGCGTGGCGGCGCTCAAGGCGATGGGGGCGGCGCTTTAAGGCGGCGGCGCAAGAGCCGCTTTAAGCGGCAGCGCAAGGAGCCGCTGGCGGCGGGGAGGCGGCGGTGCACGGGCCGATGGGTGTGCTTCATGCGCATGGAGACAGCGGCGGGTGCCGAGATGCGCTACGGGCGTGAGGCGGCGAACGCTGGGGACGGCGCGGCGTTCTGCAGCGTCGTCTTGGTCGCTTCAGCACCGGGAAGCGGCGGTGGCACGGTGGCGCTTCGAAGCGGGCGGCAATGTTTGGCGGCGGTGGCGGCGAAGTTTGGTGCGACTTCGGGGACCGAGGGGACGGCGTCGTGGCGTGCGAGCTGCGCTGTGTGCGCATGGAGGTCGAGCCCGGCCGGTGCGCTACGGGCGCGTGGAGGCCAGACCAAGGCGAGGGCACGTGCATGCGCTACGGATGGCGCGCGACTGCCAAGTCGAGTTCGCGTGCGTGATGGCCGGGGCCAGGTGAGTGTGCTATGGGCACATGGCGGCCGGGCTGAGGGCACGCGCGCATGGCTGCTGGGCTAAGGACATGCGACGGCGCCGCGGGCGTGGAAGGCAAGGCCGACAGCAGATCAGTGGCGCTGCATGCGCGGGCAACTTCGAGTTGGATGCGTGATCCCCTTTTTTTCTATTACGAATCTATGAAAGTGCATCTAGGCACTTAAGTGATTTTGGTGATTAATGACAAACACATATAATAACAACTATTTATAAATGATAAATTTGTGTAAATGCTTGGCTAAGTAATTGCCTAGTGACATACCTCTAATATGATTGTGTTGCTATGAGACTAACATGTTTATTACCAAGTTGAATATTAGTCTTATCTATTTAGAGGAAATCATATATGCCAAGTGAACAATCTATCCATCCTAGCAAGATAAGTCTCATATATAAAAATGGGATGGATAAGCAAAAATGAGGTATGCAATCTCGGTATCCCCTCTATATTCATTATTGCGTTCCTCTTTTGCAAATGCATAGTGAGCTCCAAGTAACATATTGATTATATATATGCACATTGATTGATGTCATATTTATTTGTGCATATATATCCACTTGAGTTCAATATGTGTCTTGCTTCTAGTATACATGTTTATCATATTGACAATTATCTTTCTAGTGCATCTAGCTCCATTACATATTTATCATGATGCACTTAGTAGAGATCTTTTCTATGTCAAGTGTTTCCATTTAATATTGTGTTTATTTATATAAAACACTTGTTGTACTTAATTGCTCACAAACATCAATCTATTCATATCTATTGAGCTTTTGGACTAATATCTTTCATGAGTGGTTTGGAAAGAATTAGGCCCCGTGAGTATGTGTGATGACCAATATATGTTAAAGGATGACGGTCAAGCCGAGGTCGACAAGACGATGGTGTCACCAATAGTTGAGGACTAAGTCAAGATCGACTTGGCGTGGAGATCGTCGAGGAGGATGATCAAGTCAAGGTCGATGGGACAAAAGTCTCATGAGGTGAATCGAGTCAAGTTAGATAAGGCGAAGGCTTCATCAATCTTTTGTGAAGGTCATCATGCATAATGAAGAAAAAGACGGCAAGTGACTATCCTAGGCTTGTATTATCTTCAATTTAATTTAAGTCTAATGATTGCCGTACTATTAAGAGGGATGCTACGGAAAATGACTTCTAGATGTGTTAAGTGCTCAAGTGATCTATCCTTGTGAAATTTAGTTGGAGAATGGTGTTAGCGGTGTCGAAAAGTGAGAGTTGTAGGTCTCCCTTGCCTTTCTTATGAATCCTGTATTTATCCTTTGGGATTTGAGAAGTGAGACCTTGTTGGTTGTGTAGCTCTCGTTCTTATCTTTTCGTAGAGTCCAAGATCACCCAAAATGGAGTCCGGAATCAAAAGTTATGCCCGTTTTCGTCCGGGTGTGCAGTGGCTGTTTTCAGGCCTCGGACTGTCCGATGTTGCCCAGCCCAGACTGTCCGAATTTTGAGAGTTTGGGGTTATCTATCTGAAATTAATTTCCATATCGGACTGTCCGATATTTGACATCGGACTGTCCGATGTTGTGCAAATCAGACTGTCCGATCTTTCAGAGTTTTGGGTTCTCTGTCCCGATTTATAATTAATATCGGACTGTTTGATATTTGACATCGGACTGTCCGATATTACACAGTTTTGAACCTAACGGGCAGATTTTCACCCAGATTTATAAATACCCCCTCCTCTCCAACTAGTCATTAAAAAGGGTTGTGTGCCAAGGTTGTGTGAAGTGCCTCCCTTGTTCTTAAGCCCCCCATAGCACCCCTCTACTCTAGATCTAAGTGATCGCCTTTTTGAAAAAAGGGTTGGAAAGAGTTGGAAGGAGGGATTGAGTGAGAATTGGAAAAAGGGTAGGGATGTGATTTCTTTGTGGATTTAGTGTGTTCTTGAGCCCTAGTGACCTCTCAACTCTTCGATCTAGGTGATCCCCTTAGGAAGAAGGGTTGGGAAGAGTTGGGAGGAGGTGTGAGTGTGAATTGAGCAAGATTAGATCTTTGAGCACTTGAGTTCATCTCCAAGTTCGTTCTTCGTGGCATTTGTTACTCTTGGAGGTTGAGAACTCCTAGATGGCTAGGAGTTGGTCACGAGCCACCAAGCTTTGTGTGGTGTGCCGTGTCATGTTTGTGAAGGCCGGATTCCGCCTCCGTAAGGAAAGGAGTTAACTAGTGGATTCCAAGGGAGTTTGGTGCGGACCTTGAAGAAGATTAGAGTTGAAAAAGACCCTGGCTCAAGTGTGACCGAGCCGCCTCAACGGAGACGTAGGATCCCCTCAAGGATCCGAACTTCGGGAACAAACATCGACGCGTCTCCTCTCCACTCGTGGTTCTTCATTTCTATTCTCAAGTTTGATTTACTTATTTATTTTACAATTGAATTGATTATTTGTCTTGGGTGATACTACTACACCTACACTTGCTTGTGAACTATCTTTGGTGCAGATAGTATCCTTGAATTTGTGAGATTTGAATTGAATCCAAAGTCCTCTAGTTTCTGTGCAGACCGGACAGTCCGATACTTGCCTCGGATAGTCCGATACATCGGACTGTCCAACCCTGTACGATCGGACTGTCCGATACTTGCGGAACTGTCCAACAATGTACCATCGGACTGTCCGATACAGCTTCCGCAATTAACTTTGGTTATTGTTTTAAAAATTTGATATCACCTATTCACCCCCCTAGGCGACATCCCGGTCCTTTCAATCTATTAAAATAGATTTACTGTATACAGATTCAATTGCCTATAGATTCAATTTCTTTTACCTTCATTCTTCGTGAATCGAAGTAGGGGTTCGACGACTGTCGCGTAGGACAGATCGGCTTGTCTTGTCTAGACCTGCCGGCGTGATGGCGATTCGATGCTGATAGGACGTCGATGTCGTCGTTCGATCCCTCCGGCGTCTTGCGATTCCTCGAGCGTCGTGCTGATAACGTGTTAAACAACCACGCTATCGGTGTAGTCCGAGGTTGTTGAATCACAAGCAAGACAATCAAAGTATGAACACAGATGTGGGAGGAGAACGATTTTTTATTACTATTCTCATGTATATACAATGGGGAACCCCTCCTCCTTTTATAGTGTGGCTCTAGGGTTTCGGCATGGGCAAATACTAGGCCTTCGTGGACTGGTTTTTCAACATTCCATGCGATGTTGTGCCGCTTACTCGCGATTCACTGAACAGATATGGTGGGCCACCATCACATGTTTAATGGTGGATTTATATTTTTACTGTAGCTGGTCCTATTAAAGTAGAAATGAAGTTATGAATAGTAAAAATAGGATTGATGGTTAAAAGAGAGAAATAAGAAGATTAAGAAAATAGGGTCAACTTACTTTGCCAGAAAATAAGACCAGAAGATAAATAGTGAAATAGAGTAAAAAAAAAAAAAAAAAAGGCCTACCTCTGACGAGCGCTTAGTTTGCTCAAATCAAAACCAGCTTAATTTAGTTTTGATTGGCACACAAAGCGATGGATTGACCGATTGGTTTGCTTTATCAGGATGTCATCCTCGGATAAAGAGCCTGTACTCATTAACAACGACGTAGCAGAAGCGAATGCATGTATGGATGCCCATATGGATAACTGCTATAAAGCCCAAACCGGCAGGAGCAGAGGATGATCATAGCACATTAGCATGCACGTGCATAGACTCGTTCTAAGTATAATCTATTATCAACTTCTTTCTTTCTGACGTGTACGGCCGGCCACCAACTTTCTTCGTCCTAGTAAGCTCATGACAAAAAGTGAGAGAAAGGAGAAGCACTATCCAGTGCTTAATAAAGCTAGAGAAACCGACGTCGAAAGAAGCTGCCTGCGAGTAACCGGGCAACCCGATCGGCTGATCGACAGATGTTCGCTCGGGTCGCAAAGGACGGCCGTTGCCGGAAGACCAGTTTAGGAAGGTAGTGCGAAATTATCCGACTCATTCGTGTGCATGAGTGGCCAGTCTCTTGTTGCAATGTAGTTCATCAGAGTCAGGGATGCCAGTACCCCTCTCCCTCCCCGACAGCTAGCCTGGCTACCAAGATTCCATAATTTTTTAATTTCAGTGGAGGTAGGTCCGGAGGTGCTAAGAGCATCACCAGCAGCTCCTCTAAATTTGGATCTCTATATCCCTTCTCTAAACTACTATGCATTCCTTATATTTTCATTTTATCAGCAGAGTCTCTATTCTCGAAACAATATAGAGACAAGAAAGAGAATCTCTAAATATAGAGACTCGGAGAGAGAGTCTCTAAATTTAGAGACTGACATAGAGACTCTGCTGGATGGATATAGAGACTGATGCAGAGTAGCAACAGTGATAGAGCACAGAGATAGAGCACCTGCTGGACTTGCTCTAAGTACGATGATTTATAGTTTACTAGTTGAGTGCCCATGCGTTGCGACGGAACCCTAAAAGAGAGTCAAAGGAGACATAACTCGAGTTCAAAAAAGAAGAAGACATAATCCTAAGTAAAAAAAGGTTCAAATTACAAAACACTTGTAATACAACTACAAAGAGAGCAGCTTCTAGCTGCAATTTTCACTTATACTTATATGGTACTGCTTTTCTTCTTAGTTTCTACTACAAATACAATGATTCCAGTTAGCTCCTTTGTTACACTGTTTGCCTCCTTTGTTACACTGTTTGCTGATCCTCATCTCCATAATTCTAGGAGCATAACTATAGATATTACGTTGGTCTTAACATGGGTCAATGAGTGTAACCCAACACTTTGCTCTTCAGTACAAAGAGAGAAGGTCAATGAGTGCAACCCAACACTTTGCTCTTCAGTACAACGAGAGAATATTTGTTAAAGATTCGACCTTTGTTTGTTCATCACACAGAGGTTAGCTTGTGAGACTTAAGACATTGAAGATCCTGACAAGTGTCCCCTTGGTGCTTGCAGTAGTAATCAGTCTACCATCCTGCGATAATGAAAAGCTAAAATTATTTTGATAAACTGCTTGGAGCCATACAATAATTTCCACTTCTATTAAATGTACGCCAATACAAAGAGATGCGATCGAGTACATGATCAATATTTTATTGAATAACATCACCACCACCACCACAAGCCTCTTTTTAATAGTAGAGATACAAAAAAGAGAGACTAAAAGCTACGAACATGAGCATAAATTGTGAAAGATGTAACAAAGAATATGGATAATCGACAAAAGTGAGTTTTTATTAGAAGAAGGAATATAACCGGATATTTCTTTTTCAAACTAACCAGGGCATAGTAGCTCTAGTAATGAACATTGTGTTACTGTTAGTTTTAGGCATCCAGCCTATGGCACTAAGCAGAGGACATGTTCCATGTTCCTGGTGTGTCTAACAAGATATTGCGATACTGTTAGTATAGTTTTAGGGCCCGGCGTGGCACTAAGCGAAGACATGTTCTGGTGTGTAACAAGATATTGCAATACCTATGTAGATTGAACATAGGCTATCATTTCCTTTTCATTTATTGGCATATACCCTTTAGAAAGCATGTGTCAGACTTCATTAGCGATTTGTTCAACAAATCTCGTCATTCAAACTATAGCTGGGTATTAGTTTCTATGCGCATCAGAGAGAGAGCTAACTGGAGTTGGAAATTTTTCTATGTTAAGACAGACACCTCATAGTTCCTTTGACACGAAACACCGAATCTCACATATTCTAAGGACAAAACTCCTATGGTTACTCATATCAAATACATCTTTGGAGCTCATGAAATCATGCCAAGAGTCCGAACATTAACAGATAATAATTACCATCCTGAAAAGCGATCTGTTCACCATTTAATCATATAACCTCATTTCACATTTTATTCCAACGCAAGTAATTGAGTGACCTGATCATTGGATAGGCCAAATATGCCGCTTTATGTCACTTTTTTCCTTTTGTTAGTCTCAAGAAGCCAAAATAACATCATCAATATCCCTTAGCAATAATCATGCAAAGTAATAAACATGATATGCACTCCGTTATTAAGTCAACGACCTGTGGTCTAGTCCGTCAGGAAATACAAAAGAAAAACTTGGTTTCAACGTACTATTTCTTCCACCGTCAATAATCTTTGCTAGATGAACATTGTAATCCCCAAGATTAAGCAGATCGAGCTAATTAGTCCAATAATTATGTCGATGTTAAACTTCTTCTCTTCATCGTAATATATGACCCGCAAAATGGCCATTCGTTAACAAAAATAAACATGATGCGTAAACCACGTAAATCAGACTGTGAGAACATGGTTAAGTAATGAAAAATCAAGTAGGCGTGGCATCAATTGACAACACTGTGCAGAACAAGAGAATTGCAGCAGAAAGTTTGAGCAATAGGCCACTTGGAACCTAAACCTGATAATTAATAACTTGGCAGGCAGGTCCAGAAATATGTAATGTGTGTTGATCATTACTGCTTTATTTAATTAGCTTGAAGGTAAAATGTCATAACAAAGAGCTAGAAATGCTCCTTGTGCAATATTTAACTTACAAATAAGAACATATTACTACGGTGAAAAAACCTACCCAGCTCGTTAATTCTTCAACAAGTTTGCAAACATCACGGATTACAACCAGAGTTGCTAGAAGCCATGTGACGAAAGTACTCTTTGATGCGTTTTGTACAAACTTCGAAAACACGGAACCAAAATAGCCAACTATTAACGAAAAATGAGAATAAGTTGAACAAATGTGTAATTGTAGAACATAAATGACGGCAGACCTTTTGTGCAATGACCAATGCGACTTCATCCCGACCGACACATCTGCGTAATATATCAGGAACTTCGCAATAACAGATGAACACAAGAAGAAATCAACATAAATGACACCAAGATCGCAAAAAAGAGGTAACCTACTAAAAAAGAATCTAGTCCGCCAATAGACAATCAAATAATAAGGCAAAATTGAATCCTCGGTGGGAAAGATTCAGATATCTAGCAAAGATATATCGACCTGAATTCTGCATCTTTACCATCTTTGGTAATCAACGCTTCGGTGATAAGGTAAGAGAGAGAGAATGAAAGTTGCTCAACGACAAAATTGCCAAAAAGTTGTAATCGACCATAATGCGAAGAAATATAGACATCAACAGATGGTTTATAAAAATAAGTAAAAACAGGGTAAAGGCAAGAAGTCTAGTAGCACCGGCAATTTCGTGAAGCATATACAAGCAAGAATAAATGAAACTTAAAAGTTAATATAAATCGTGAGGGTTCACGTCAAGTCCCTCTATCCCCAATAAAAGCCCATTTTAAGTGGTTCTCGCTTCTCCTTGTTCTGCTCCTAACTCCTCCCGGTAGTTCCCAATGTTTGGCACTTTCCATACTTCGTGGGTGCAAAGCTAAACACGTTCTTAGATTCGACATTACCGTAAAAGTCGAGCGTAAAAGAAAATCCAGGTCATGAGAAAGTCAGATGATTTCCTTCTATAAAGAAATGTAGCGAAGTCACCTCCAGTTAGGAGTCAAATTCCATAAAACTGACAGGCAACATTTTGAGCAATTCAACAATAACTCATTGGACAAAGAATGCATTAAGTTCTCCATTTTCTAGGTTGGCTTTAGTCAGTTCCATGTAACATAATTCATGGCATTCCTCCTTGATACAATTTGAATTCAAATACGATTACCTTTGGATTAAAATTATTGTTACCTTCTGTGAAACTTGTTGATATATGTCCAATGCATCATTTGGTATTCAAAGGTTCAAAGAAAAACAGATCCCATTCGATCAATGTTAGGTTGTAGGTGAAACCGGTACTATAGAGCCTAAATCTGGTAGAAGAGTTTTGCAAGTTATGAAATCAATCTTAATTATACTTTGTTCATGTAGATCCTGGTAGAACGATTTTGCAAGTTCTTGACTTTAGTCACGATCGCCGGTTCACCCAATGAAAGGTCATTAGTTGAGATAGGGAATACAGATCCGGCGTTTATGGTTCCACCAACTTGAGCGTAGTGTCTTTGGTACCAATTTGTCTTTGAAGCACTGCAGAAGATAAAAGATATCCAATGCTTGTAAAAGGATGCTTCACTAAAAGGTACGCAAATGAAGTCCAAGCATCTTTACCTTAAAAGTTGTGTAGTACCATGATCGACTCTTGGTACCAGCTCTGTTGGTGACTTGCGGATGTGTATGAAGCATTTTGGAGAGTGGATAAACTCTTGGAGGATGGTTGTGCTGGATTTGGACTATAAACTCGAGGTACTTTGGATGCTTGGAGCGATAGCCACAGCGAAGAGCGTAAGTAGTAGCACCAACATTTTGATCGCTCGACTATGCCATACGGTAATGAAGTCCTGAAATTGACATTAAGCAAGATGCGCATAATCAAACATGTTAGGAACAATAAATTATCTGAATAAGAACATTTTGCTCACCGCTTCACCTCATATACTCGTTGTTGTGCGAGAAGATAAATGGCCGCGAGCTTTGGATGAAGTGCATCGGGGACACGCGAAGACCTTGAGTGTAAGGAAAAGCATCATAATATGCGTAACCTAGTTCTTTTGCCTCCTTAGTTGTGAAAAAGGTGCTTGATTTCTCCATCAATCATCTCAACAGCCTGCAAGAATATCATTGACGGTGTGATGCTGCAATAGAAAAATCTTATAGTTTGTGCTATACTGCTGTAAGTACAAACATTTTGTGTCAAAGCTAAAGATCAATAGTGTTTGACAGCATAATAAATGCAATAGAAACTTCTTATTCCAGGGGGCATTGTTCCAACAATGATGCCTATTGGCAAGTTTAAGATAAATAAGAACCATTATCAATTGATACGTAAATTCATATCTATGTTAACCTGAACATAAATTCGATTGGACCAAAAGCAATATCATATGCACATTTAAGGATATAAAGGTTCCTTCGCTCGTTCCTGTTCCTATCATGAAGAGAATCTGGTTCCTGTCAACGCTCCAACGAACTCCCTTTACCATTTCCTTTCAGAAGGGATTTTCTTTTCCATTCCTTCAGAAAGAGAATCTCTCTCCGTCAGTGGAAAATTTTGCTTACTCAATGTTAGAGCAATTCACAAAACATAAAACATAAATCAGAGCAACATAAAACATAAATCAGAACAACATGTGAAATCATAAAAGTTGCAATAAAGCTTGAGTTTAAAAATTTGCAATAAACTAACAGATCTATTTTTGCAATTCAAGCTATGTAATTCAAGTGTAGAACTTCCATAAATAATAATGCCTCATAGAAGCTGAAGCCCTCCTTTTGTAGTTTCATGCAGAAGTACCTATGTATCACTATTTATTAACCACTACTTGATTACTTGTAAACATGCAAGCCCTAGCGAAAGGAGTGCTACTTTACAGCTTAACCTAAAACACTGTTGTCATACAAAACACTGTTGCATGGAACAAGCTCCAATTAGTCATCCACCACGATATGGAGGCAAAATATTATGATACAAAAAAAATGAGCCCCTCCATGCCAATAATGAAGCAAAACAGACCAACCAAAAAATATGCATTGCACTTCTTTCTCTATGCTGCAAGTGAAGTAGTGAATGACAAAGAAAAAGGGAGGAACTCGAACATGCCTATGCCATGATAAAGTTTTGAACTAATCAGACAGCATAGCAGCAAAGATGAAATCAGGGTCGGCCATAGCCATAGCACTTACAAATGGAAGTCCTCCCAACTTGCAAAGACACTACTATTGTCTTAAGATGACATATATATGCATGGTGTCAAAGAGGAAACCATAAATTGAAAACAGATGATCACCTCGTGTGCTCGTGAATGCGGCTATCAGAATAAAAAATGCACTAATCTGCCAAGTGCACAAAAAATAGACAGATTATGTCATGTCAAAGCATGGAACATTGTTGAACAAGCGATGTTACGTCATGTGCGAATGGTAGAACTCGGAACTCATCCATGAAAAAAAGATTAATAATAGCTTCCTTTCGAAAGTAGATAAATTTTAGGACACATGTAGAGAGACAAGGTGAATCACATTGTTAAAATCCTAAGAGCAAACTTATGATTTCCAAGGTTGACAATAAGAGATACAATGACCTGCAGTCACCTTCTCTACAAGAATAAAAGCTACAATATATAACAACTCAATCAAACTATTGTTTCCTATATGCTAAGTAACATTCCCATGCATATATAGTTTGGGGGAGCCCAGTTTAAAAGCAATATTTGTATAAACTTGTCTATAGAGTTTAGAGCGACCATAAATGAAAACATAAAGCTAAATCTCGGCCAAAATGTCACAACCAAAAATAACAAAGCCCTTTTCCCGTCCCGCCCTGTGGCACCAGCTAAACCCTCTCGCCTTGTTCGTGGCCTCCTAGACGCCTCCTGGCACCACGATATCTGCTGTCAGGCGCTAGCTTTGTTCACTCACCGATTACATGGTAATCGGGGTGGGGTTGCTGCCCAACACCTATGCTGCTCTAGGCGAGCCTAGGGGTCCTTGCCAGTGCCAAGAGTCAAATGAAGTGAAGGATAACATGAACAGAAAGTCATCAACATAATATTTTACATCATGTAGAGAAGTGAAGCCCTCTTTTGTAGTTTCATGCGAAGTACCTATGTATCACTATTTATTAACCACTACTTGATTACTTGTAAACATGCAAGCCCTAGCGAAAGGAGTGCTACTTCTGACTTAACACGAAAGCCTCATATCACAAAAGCATGCAAGAATCAATAGGCGTTACTTAAGACACGGGTCCATACTCCCACAAATTCAGAAATAAATCACATGAAAAAAGGTTACACATGAACTGTAGTCAACCATTTAAATCACTTAAGTAAAATTTGTCCAAAAAAAGACTACGTACTATTGTTAATCTGAATAGCTAGAAAACAAAAGCATCTTCAGTCCCTTTAGGAAAATAACGTTGAGGTAACAAAAAATATGAGGTCTAAAATATTATTTGTACTGGTGCACATGAGAGGGAAAAAAGTAGGGAGACTTACCGGGACATCTCGTTGTGCAATTGCATCTCGAACCATTGAGACCTTCATGCTTTCAACCAAGACATTATTGTTGAAAGAACCGTTGTCTCGAATAATATAAAGGCAACAATAGTTTAGAACTGCCATCAATAAGGAGCTATAGCCAATAAATCATGACATTGGTTTAAACATAACTATGCAGATTCATAGCAAGCACAAGAACTCTATGCTATATTATGGTATGATTGTGGAATCAATAGCGATCTCAAGATGCAGACCCAAGTCACCGCTCACTTATAATCGGTGAAAATATACATCTAAAATAGTACACCACTAGTTTAATCAAATAAAGCCTCACCCGAGAGATCCAAGTAATCCTCGAATCGATGTTAATTGTGGTTTCACATAAATCGGTGTGCTCTTCAATTTCTTAACCCCGATAGCTTGTGATCAAACAATGAGTAAGAATTAACAGACATATCAACATAGCAAAATAACACGAAGCAAGCCCAAGATATAACAAATGAAAATAATTTCTCCACCAGTAACTCATGAGCTTGAACCGCCTGCCTAGAGGAACAAATGATAAGATCTGATTGGACTCCCAAGGTCTGAATCGGATACAAGGGTGGAACCTCACATCATTGATAATTGAAGGATTAGCAAATGACAAGGTCAATTCGTACACCGAAGATGGAATTCACTTGAATTTCCCCATAAGATTCGCATTTCACCGTAACCCTTCTCTGAGATTAAATCAATCAGCATTCAAGCATTAAAAACATTCTTTCAGTCTTAGATGACAAAAACTAACAAAGTCACAAAGTCAGATAGTTGGGTATTAATGATATTCCACCAATTCATGTTGAATTGTCGATATTAGAGCTGCCCTTCTATCAAATATTTAGTAACACTTACCAAAGCTAAAGTGCAGTGCTATCATACACCTACATGCCAACACACACAGAGAGAAAGAGAGCAGAACAACCCATGATTAATTAGTGTAGTTAATTAATCAACTATTAAGCTCTGTTTAGCTCAGTTTGTCAAATTAAGCCTCGCCCACTTGCACGATGCTTTGTTCTTTGATGCGGCACATAGATAGGCCTAGTCATAATCTAATAATCTAATTATTCTTTTAGAGTAGTTTCTTTGATGAAAAGGGAAGGAATATATACTTTGGTTTCCAACAAAGTGACTAAGCTGCTTTATAGTAGTAGAGATAATTGGACGTCTAAATAATATGGGGAAATGAAAAGACTATTTTCATAGGACATATGTATATATCATGATTTATAATCAAAACCTGACAATTCATGCATCTACATTATCATCATTTACACATTTTGGTCAATTCACTAAGATTCATGGCTAAAGGGAAATCAGTGCCTATATTTTTCAGTCTATCACTAATTGTAAAATGTGTGTTTAGATTTTTCTCAAAGCTGACACTATACAAGCAATATAAGTATATAACCATATGACACGAACTTAAGCAGTTCCATGTTTTTACATAACAAGATTCTATATTGGACTTACGAAAAATATATTTTAACAAGTGCTATTACTATTTTACCCATGAAAAAAGAATAGCTATCTGTTGATATATTCTTGTATAAAAGACTGCAATTGCTTATAGCCTTCCCCTTGATTTCAGACTATCAGTTCTCATATATCTGCTTGCTAGTAATTTACGAATGCATCTCATTGCTTACAGCCTTTTGCAAGAGATGGAACAATTGCTTACAGCCTTTTGCAAGAGATGGAACAATGAAACAATACCTTGGAGGAGAGAGGGGGAAGAAGAGGGAGACAATACCTTGGAGGCAGGCGACGTCGGGAGGAAGGCGACGCGGCGATGGCGACGGTGTTCAGGGCTCCGCTCTCCAGTCTCCACCTTCCCAACCTGAAGCCAAGGCTTCCCTTCCCCCTCCTCTCGTCGGCGTCGGCGGCGAGATGGCGCCGCCCTTCGTGCTCCCCTCGAGCTCGCGAGATCTGGAGCAGGACGCCGATGGGGACGACGAGCCGTCGCTCCGGTCGCAAAACCCCGCCGCCGTTAGGGCCCTCCGCGCCGCCGACCTCGAGGACGCTCGGTGGGGCACCGATGCCCGCCGTAGAACCCAGTCGCCTTCGGGGCCCTCCACGCCGCTGAAGCGACGGCCGCAGAACCCCATCGCCGTCCGGGCCTCCGCCGCCGACCTTGAGGACGCTTCGGTGGCGCGCGGTGCTCATCGCAGAACCCGTCGCCGTCGGGGCCCTCCGAGCCGCCGACCTCGAGGACGCTCGGTGGGCGCGTGGTGCCCGATGATGCGCTCCGTCGTCGGCAGAGGAGGGAGGCAAGCGGAGGAGGCAAGGGGATGGGGAAGGAGGAGGCAAGGAGGAGGAGGCAAGGGGATGGGAAGGAGGGAAGGAGGGAGGGAAGGGAGGAGGAGGGGAGGAGGGAGGGGGGAAAGGAGGAGGAGGCGGGATGGGGAAGGAGGAGGAGGAGGCGGGGATGGGAAGGAGGCAGAGGAGGAGGAGGCGGAGGGGGGGGGGCGGGAGGAGGTGGGGATGGGGAAGGAGGAGGAGGAGGAGGAGGAGGCAAGGCGGGGATAGGGAAGGAGGAGGCGGGCGGCGCGGGGGCGGGGTTGCGGGAGGAGTAGGGTTGTGGGAGGAGCGCGCGTTTGGTCCGTTGATCGCGATCAACGGTGGAGATTTCGAGTTAGTGAACTCGCCACCACCACCACCATAAGCTGCTTTATAGTAGTAAAGATGGTTGTTTTTCTAAGCCAAATGCTTCAGTTTCTCGAAGTCGATTATATCTCAAAAAGCGGCCACACCTAGGCTCTGGCTTCTTGAAACCTAGTATTGAGACGCAATTGAGCTAAATAGGGCCTCGGTTAGTTAGGCTTCGCCCATATGACACACCTATCCTCATCAATCACCTCGCTCGCGTTTGTTCGTAGTTCACCAGCAAGGGTACCCATGTTGTGAAGGTAAGATGAATTCTTAGTGTCCTCCACTAGAGACTGAACTTCGAGAGTTTTGAAAAGTAATTTTAAAAAGTCAAAGCTGTTAATCAAAGCTGAATCTAAGAGTTTTTATCTCGTGTCTTTGAGATTTTCAAGGAACACGTTTGAAAAGTCAAAATGTTTAAAATGATAATCAAATAATTTAATAAAAAAAGATGAGTGGAACATGCTATAGCATTCTGTTTTGCAGCATATACACCGTATGTGCATGTGATGTGGTGCGTGTTGTAAATAAGAAAATAAGAAAAATGATAAACTGGTTTGCTACGATGTAAGGTCAGTGCAAGAAACAAAACAAATGATGCTGTCCGAGTGAATGCTTGGGCGGGGACATTGAGAATAGAATAAAGAGGGTGAACAATGTTCCAGTGTTCCCGCGGGGGGGACAAATTTTAAGATATGATATTTTGCCAAAGTTTGTTGTTTTTTTATAAAACTGAAGATGTAATAAAATATGACATTTATTAACAAGCTTAGTATATTAACCAAACAGGTCTATAAACTTAAGTGCGCGTAGAACCAAGTATATCATTGCCAGTAGCAGCCAGCTCATGCCTTGTGGTTCTTTTTAAAAGACGGTGCAAATGGAGTAAGGGGCACACAGCTCACATACTATATGGGTGCGTTTGGTTCTGCTGCGTCTTGTGCCGGCGAGCTCGCCACAGCGTCTTGATTAACAAGCTTATTATTAGCTTCGCGTTTAGTTGGCTCGACGCGACGCAAATTGGCTGGTACCGACGCTCATGAGGTCAGACGCGCTGGGCGGTGTTTGCAAGTGGCGAGTTCGTCTTGGTAGCGACTCAGACTGTGAACCAATCACACCCTATATGTATAGTGTCATACACCATACACACATTGGTACGCGTGTACTTTAACTAAGTCTAGAATAAATCTGAAAAAGCTGAGGCGCCCTTGCCAAGGCTAAAAAATGAAGCGGTTGGTCTAGGCACTGTTTTTTGGGCGGTTGCGTTTGCGTTTGCTTATAAGTTGGAAATTTGTTATTTTTGTACAAGTCAAATGCTTCGACGTTTAGTAACCAATTTTTGTAGATCTTACTATTTCTTCTCAAAGCTCTCAAAACTATTTTTTCTATAATTTTTTCATCCCTCCAATGTTTTTATCGAGGAGTTATAAATTTCCAGCTTATAAGCAAACGCAAACGCAACCGCAAAAAAAATAGTGCCCTACATTGCAAACTACTAGGCTGTTGCTTAGTCCTCTATACCCTATGCTTCTATCGAAGAGTTAAGACCAACTCTAACCATCTCCCGTCACGGCTCCCGTTCCCTTCACGAAGGGATTGCTGAAGGAAATCCGTTGAAGCGCTGAAAGGAACGAGAATCCCTTTGTGAAGGGATTTCTCTCTCCAATCCCTCCAGGAAGGGATTCTCTCTTCTTTTCTTATATCATTCCCTTCGAATGGATGCTGTTGGAGATGGTGGGAAATAAAGGGAATGTAGATTGGAAAGAGAGTGGGGAAGAGAATGAAATAAAGGGAAAATGGTTGGAGATGGTCATTGCAGATGTTGGAAACATGAGAAATGCCATTATGAAACCAAAAAAATAAAAAAAATGCCACTTTGCATGCCAAGTGGCACCTTTTGGTGAAACCAGATGATTTTTCTCTCATCTTCTTAAGGTCTGTTTGGTTGGCTTCTCAGCTTAGCGAGCCTGGATGAGCTTGGCCAGGTTGGTGGGAGCTAGGCTGATGTGATGCAATGGGATGTTGTTTGGTTAGTTGTATGAGATTGAACAGGCTGCGCAGAGATGTTGTTTGGTTGGTTGCACTAGGAGGGGAATGGGATGGACAAATTCAAGAAAGGGAAATCAAAAACAAAGAAAATAAATCTAAAAACAAAAATTAAAATTAAAACAAATATAGAAAATCAATAAATTCAAAAACAAAAATATTTTTTAAAAAAAATGAAAAAATTTTCAATACCTTGTATTTGAATCTATAGTTCTATTTTTTTTTCTCTCGTTGAATTTGGATGACATTTGAATTTTTTTAAAAAATTTGAAAGATTGAAAGAAACCGTTAGCTGCCACTACTAGTCTGCTACTAGTCAACTCTGCTGTTGCTGCTGGTAGTGGGTCCCTTGCACTCCCGCGCCTTGCCTTGCGCTCCTGCTTGCATCGTCCCAACCAGGCTAGAGGACTTCATCAGGCAACCAAACACTCATCTTGTTGCTCCCTTGAGCCTGGCTGAGACATATTAGGGCAACCAAACACACCCTTACTCTCTCCCTTCCACCTTCTTCCTTCAGTGAGCTCAATGTGGGCTTCTCCCATACGAGTTGGTGGCGGCGAACTCTTCCCTAGCCGAAAGCGACTAGGGTTGGGACCTGGCCGAGGCGCGCCACTGGTTGGGGCGAGCTCGAGATGGTAGGGCAAGCCTAGATCTGATGGAGATGAGCTTGGGGTGGCGTCACAGGCTCGAATTCGACTAGAAAGAGGGGTGAGCTCGGGGCTACGCAGCAGGCCTGAATCCGGTTTTGACGATCAACTCAGGGAAGCATGGTTGGGCATCGAATCAAGCTCGAGGTAACGTGATTGGCTCGAAACAGGTGGGACAAGCTCGGGGCGGCGTGACTGAGCACCGGGTCCGATGGGGGCGAACTCAGGGTGTGGTGGTCGGCGTAGATCTGGTGGGGAGAGGGCTCACCAGGAGAGGGAGGGGAAGAAGTGAGGTAGATAAAGGGGAGAGGGATGAGATAGAAGATGGGGTAAAATGGTCCTGTTGTAAAATACGTATGCCTGTATGCTGAAAGATGCCACGTGGTGAGTAGCATGGCATTTTTTTGATTCTCGGTTTCGTAATATCAAATTTGTAGATACAAAAAGAGCATCGTTTCTCAGGTTTTCAACCTTCGCGTGTCTTACTAGCCTTCTACAGTCCCCTTTTCCTTCAACTAGCCATAAAAAAAAACCTTGGCATCAAAAACCTCGCACGATTTGTTGAAATTTTTTTAATATTTCTTTTAAATCTTTTTTGAAAATACTTATAGGAAAATTTAATTTACAAAAATAGATGCCGGTCGCCCTAAGGTGGGACGATCGCCCCATAGACGGGCGATCTGTCCAATGAACGTTACGGGTGTAATGGCCCATTATTCCCCGTGCGGTGGGCTATACTGGGGCGATTGCCCTATACAGGGGCGATCGGTGTACAAATCCGAAAAAGGGGAGCTAGACGGGGCTCGAACCCTCGGCCGCGGGGGAGCGCACGCGCTTAGCTCAATCCTTATAACCAGTGTGGCCTTGAAACTTTCTCATCCATAAGAGACTTTCTCATCCTTAAATAGGCACCTATTTCGGGCTATTACCCTCTTAACAGTCCGCTAGACCAATTGCCCATCTATGGGGTGATCGTCCCACCTAGGGCTGACCGGCGCCTATTTTTGTAATTTTATATTTCATACTAGTATTTTTCAAAAAAGATTTTAAAAATAGTAAATAAAAAAATTCCGATTTGTTGCAGGTTGTAGTTTATCGTGCCGGCCCATTTATGTAGGCCTATCTTCTGGCATTCCCTGTTCCAGAAACTGCAACCTATAAGAGCACCCGAGCTAATGGCCCAAGATCTAAGGCCCATCTACCTCTATCTCTATAAGTAAGCCGAGCCAGCGAAACCCTCAGCGGAGCCTTCTCCTCGCGCCGCCGCATCGAGCAAGCGCCGCCGCCATGTCGAAGCGCGGTACGTGCAAATGTGCATTCACCTCTCTCTCCCCGCCCGGTCCGGTTCCTTTCTGCTTTGCTTCTCCCGCGTTCCTCGCTGATTTGGTTCGCGCCGCGCGCGTGTTGAAAATGGAGCAGGGAGGGGTGGGTCGGCGGGGAACAAGTTCCGGATGTCGCTGGGGCTGCCGGTGGCGGCCACGGTGAACTGCGCGGACAACACGGGCGCTAAGAACCTCTACATCATCTCCGTGAAGGGCATCAAGGGCAGGCTCAACCGGCTGCCGTCGGCCTGCGTCGGCGACATGGTCATGGCCACCGTCAAGAAGGGCAAGCCCGACCTCCGCAAGAAGGTCATGCCTGCCGTCATCGTCCGCCAGCGCAAGCCGTGGCGCCGCAAGGACGGCGTCTACATGTACTTCGAAGGTAAAGATCAACAGCGCTTTTACCTACTCGTGTAGTCGTGTGCCAATAATCTGATCCTGTGATCCATGCTGCTGTGCTTTCTAGTGTGATGATATGCGCAGTGTGATACTGTGATTAACGAACTGATGATACTGTCTAGTGTGATTGTAATGTGCCGTTGCATCAAGCAGCTAGATAAATATCAGCTAGCCTTATTTGTTTGCATGTTTATCGCCACCGCTCGTCCATGTGAAGGCCGTCCTCTATCACATTGCTTAGATCAGTCACAAGAGAGAACTCAATGTTCTCTGATGGGTTCCTGGATTCACCCTTAATAGGAAAATAAGAAACTTGAATGCTTGCAAGTGCCCATAATTAGACCTCTGTGCATTTTGTTGTGCTCAGTGATACTTAGTTTCTTTTGCTAGCATTATAAGGAATTTTTTGTGAGTCCTAAACTTTCTTAAATTGTACAATCCTCCAGAAAACACCCAAGATGCAGATAGTTTTTTAGAGTCCTTACTGTTTTTGCATATCAAGGAAAATGTCATAAAAGGAGCATTGGTGTTAGAATTATTCTCTTTTGTAGTGTTTTTACTTTAGACTGTTTTTGACAGTGTTAGAAGTTATCACAGCTCATTTTGGAAGCATCATATCTACAAATAGTTTATTCATATGATTGTAGTTGCCCTTGTCTTTGGGAGCATGATGTCTACAAAATTGGTCCTTCTCCTGAAGGTGTTTTCTATTGTTTGATTGAGTTGTGTAGTTTCATTCTGCATGGCTTGCATTACGCACTACAGATATGCTTAATGACGGGAGGACCATGAGGTCCTTCAGCTTTATTTGGAGCAAACTTTATATGTTTGCATATTCCTAAGTAAACGTCATAAACAAAGGCTTTTGGGTGTGGAGGTTTTCTTTGACTCTTCACAAGAGTTCCTCCATCTGGAAGCAGTCTCATATTCCATTGCCCTGGGTAGCAGCATCGCTGCCATGAAACTTTGGGACTGGCCATGAGACATATATTTCTTATATTTCACAACATTATGCTTCCTTTCAATTTGACTGATTTGCTTCTTTATATTGTTCTTTAAACACTGCTTATAGTTCTGCATATTATATTTTCTTTTGAGCTGCTTTTACATGCTTCAATTCTTTAAATCAATTCTCACAGAAAAATCTTTAAAACAATAAAGTTTTTACATGTAAAGTTGCTTATTTCTTATATTTAGTTGTTAACCGAGCTTATTTTTATACATGATTTTTCTTTATATGATAGCGATTGCCCTAACTTTTTGGAACCATGAAACAATGTAGCTCCATCTGTTGGTGTTCTCTTATTTGATCAAGCTGTGTAGCTTCATTGCTTTATTAGTGCATGAGACCTTGCTGAATAGATTCTGGTCTTTTTTTATTTTTTATTTCGTTCGCATTGGGGACCGCAGAGACGAGTAATGACAGGAGGACCGTAAGATACTTTATGCTTGATCCAGGGCAAACTTTACATCTTTGTTATTCTTGAGTAAATATCATGTACAAAACCTTTTGAGTGTTGAGGTGTTCTTTTGAGGTATTTCATCTTTGTAAGAGTTCCTCCATCTGGAAGCGGCCCTGATACTCTGCTGCCCTGGGTAGCAGCATCTCTGTCATAAAACTCAGACTGACCATGAGACATATTTCTTATATTTTACAAACTGATGTTCCCTTTCAGTTTGACATTCAGTATTATCCACATTCTACCTGTATAGCCACTCGTTTCAACCTAACAGCGATGCTATGTTTGTATTGTAGATAATGCTGGGGTGATTGTGAATCCTAAGGGTGAGATGAAAGGTAAGACTGGGATGTAATGTGTTAGCACAATCACCTTTATGAATCCTACACCCTTTAGGCTATGGCAATGCTGGCCATGTGATAATCTATTTGTGTCGTATTATTTTGCAGGATCTGCTATCACTGGACCAATTGGCAAGGAGTGTGCTGACCTCTGGCCTAGGATTGCTAGTGCAGCAAATGCCATTGTCTGAGATCTATTTGGCGACAATATTATGCTTTCTTGGTTGTGTTGTACCGGATATATGAGAGTAGTGTACTTGAGTTCTTCCTTTGCCAAGGAGTTAATCAGAAATCGGGGCTACCATTCAGTACTGATCTCATCCGTCGATGATTTTTGTTCTTCGTTTCCTGCTGTAATCATATGTCCGTTTGGCAGCAGTAAAAGTTTGTTCACTCGTTAATCGCGCGTTGCTTCTTGTTTGGGAGCATCGTGCTCTCATACAATTGACATCTTGCTCGGCAAGCCTGACAAAATTGAGTTCTTCCGCTGCGTATGTTGTACAGCTGCAAAAGAAAACAAATCGTTGGGCTGCGGCCTGTTCTCTGAGGCTTTGATCCTGACTGAATTCTAAAAATTTGTTATTTTGCACAAGCCAAACACTGTAGTACTTTATAGCATTTTTAAGGCTTTTAGTGAGTTTTCACAAAGCTCCCAAAACTATTTTCTTTTACTATTTTTTAGGCTCTTCAAATCCCATATCAAGAGATCACAACCTTTTCAGATTATAATCCACAGCTAGATTAAACTGAAAAGAACAAGTCATAAAATAAGAAAGCAAGCTCAAATAAATAGAACATGAGAATAAGTGCAAGAGTAGAATGATCTTGTCGGCCGTTGAGAGTACGGGACCTTCAGACGCCGAGCTTACTTGTTGAGTGCAAGGACCAACCGACCTCTTTACTGCAGCCTCAGGGGCATTCAAGAAGGCGAACTCGATCAAGCAACCATCAATGAGAGGCACAGACGATTTAGACTGGTTCGGGCCCCCCGAGCGGAGGTAACAGCACTACGTCCAGTGGTGTCTATATGGCTTTTGAGAGGATTACAAAGGGTCCCCGGCTTGGCGGACCAAAGGGGGAGTGATTTCTTTACAATGGGAGGATGAGCTTTAACCCGAGATGGCACTAGCCGGAGCTCCTACGGTGTCTCTGTGTTTCTCAGCAGCTAACCTTTACATGTGCAATAACATGGTCTATTTATACATGGGCGTAATCAGTATTCTAGTGGAGATGACGCCTTATTGTCCAGCGGTATGAAGAAGACGTCCTATTGTCCGGCGGTCCGAAGCTTGTCTTCGCTTTGCGTCATCGTCATCATTCGTGTTTACAGGAAAACGGTATGAAAACAGTGTTACAAGACGCGAGTTAGTGGCCGCAGTCCCCTATGGCTCGACGGGATGTAGCGGTCCTCAAAAGCGTCAAGGCATTTAATGCCGTAGATGAGAGGGCCTGCGCCTGGCCTGGGAAGGGCGACCCGGACTTCGGTCCGGGCAGGTTTAGGCATGCCCGAACTCGAGCAAGGACCTCCTTGCTCGGGGGAGGCCCGTATTTTTGCGCTGAAAGTGTGATAATCCGAACTTCCCTCCAGGCCCCGTCATCTAGCCCCCGAGCCTTGAGTGAGGGAGCCGATCGGGTCCCCTCTCGAGGCTCTGAGCTACACACTGAAGGCTTGGAGACCGGATGTTCGGACAGGACCAAGGCATTGCCCGATCAGCCGAGCAAGGGCTTATTCGAGCAGGATTTTGGATTAGTCGATCGAAGGCCACCCGAGCAGAACTTCGGGTTGGCCGAACAAGAGCCATCCGAGCAGAACTTCGGGTTAGCCGAGCAAGAGCCGCCCGAGCAGAATTCCAAACGTTGGTCTTCCAACGGTTACTTCCTTGTGAGTGGGTTAGCGATTTTAAGGCGACGTGACGGCCGTACATGCGCCAGTTCCCGGGATTTCTAGGACGGTTTCTTTAGTGGGAAGGGGATAAAAACCGCCGCTCCTTTCCCATTGGTACGCTGCCTCCTTCCCTTTCTTCTTCCTTGCCTTCTTCCTCTTGTCTTCTACCTCCGCCGCCTTCTTCCCTTGTCTTTTCTGCCTAATAGCGAAGTTCGATTCTTCGCGAACTACTTCCGCGCGCCTGGAGGACCTCGAGGCGCAGGGCCACCTTGACCCTAGGTCTTGGCGCGTTCCTGACGGCGAGGTCCTCCCGGCGCCGGCGGAGGATGAGCTCGTGAGTTGCGAACTCTACGCCATCAACGGGCTCTGTGCTCCGGAGTCCGAGTTTCTGGCCGCAGTTCTCGCCCATTGCGGCCTGGAAATCACGAACTTCCATCCTAACTCCATCCTCATTTTGAATCTCTTTTCCCATCTCTGCGAGGGCTTCTTCAGCGTCCCGCCGATGATAAGCTTGTTTCTCCACTTTTACATGCTCCATCGCATCGGGTCGCGTCGGCGGCGGGTGCGTATTTTTGCCACTGAGTTTGCAACAGACGCTGCACCCTCCGTCATGTTGGCGACTCCGTCGCTAGCTGGGCGGAGCGGTGGTTCTACGCGAAGAAGGGGACGGACTGCGGACTCCACTTCCGGAATGCGCCACCGGAGAAGAAGGACCTCCCCCGACCGTGCGTGGAGCCAGAGGAGGAGAAGATCCTGGACACCATCCAGGTGTTGAGTGACAGTGGTTTGACCGGGCAGGTTATTGCCCGGGACTTCTTCAGAAATCGGGTGTCTCTTCTGCGGCGTCGGGAGCACCCTTTCTTCGAGATCGTCGGCTGGAGCGATATCACCCGTGAGACGAACACCGGTAGGTTTTCTTTGCTCAGATTGCTGCCTTGTCGGGGTCGTCTTTACTAATTGCCGGGCTCTCTTTGAAGCTCCGGATGACCGGTGGGTGGATGAGCGGGTGGCGGAGCTCTTCGCCCTAGGGAAGGAGGAGAACCCGGACCTAGGCAGACGAGGAGCGAAGAATGTCCTCGACAGTTCGGAGCAGGTACATTCCTCATCAGTCCTTATGCTCGGGCGGGATCGTCCTCTGTTCTAACTGGCTCTTCCTTTTTCCAGGACCGGGCCGCCCTAGAGGCCGTGCTGGCGGCCGAGCAGCCGGTCTAGGTAAAGGGAAACGGCCTCCGAAGAAGAAGGTCGCCACGAAGAAGAAGAGGGGGAGGCTGCCCCTCAGCGGACGGAGGGCCCCTCGATCCAGGCAGGGGCGGACGAGGAACCCCAAGTGGAGGATGACGGGCAAGGTTCACGGGATGCCGAGGAAGAAGGTAAGTTTCCCCGATCCGACCTCTCTTCCGTTTGGCCGTGTGTTACCGCGGTCTTAATTTTCTCTTTTCGAACATAGTCAGGGGCCTGTGGGGGAGAAGACCCCTTGTGCCTTTGACGGAGGCAAGGGCCAGGGTCCTGATTAAGAAAGCATTTCAAATCGCAGCGTCCCGAATTCTTGCAGATCTGGCGGCGATGGTCGTGGCGGAGCCGACCACGGGGGAGGGTTTGGCCGGGCGAGATGGCGGGGAGGAGTCTGAACAAGACTCGGAAGACTCCGCTCCGTTGGTGCTCAGGCGCCGGAGGGAGTTGGCGCCGAGTGACGACACGGCCGTTCCCCCGGGGGACGAAGAGCAGATCCCGGGCAACCCTCCGCCTGAGCCGTGGCGCTGGCGGCGAGCGCGATCTCCGGCTTGAGGTGGTGAACTGGGGCTACGGATCGCGGCCGGGCGACCTGCGAGAGATCGCCTTGGCGGAGATGGCCGGGGTACCTCAGCCCCTGAGCTCGGGGGGTTCTCGGGCAGGGGGCGCCGAGGAAGATACGGCCTTGGTGGTTCATGCCCCGAGCGCGGAGCGAGAGGTGGCCGGGAAAGCTCAGCCCCAGGGTTTGGAGCATGTCCGGGCCGGTCCTGCGGAGGAAGAAACGGCCAGGGTAGTCCGGGCTCCGAGCACGGAGGGCACCGCATCTTCAAGTTCGGGGGATATCCGCGTCGGCCCACGACCCAGGCTGAGAGTGCTGCTTGAGCGTCACCGTAATGAGGTAACTTCTTTTTTTGCGAATGAACCTTTGCTTGTAGTGTTGCTGATGACTCCTTTGTTTGCAGCTGTCTGCCGAGATGGACGACTGGGCTGCGAGCATAGAAGCTCGGTGCCAGGCCAAGGTGACGGCGGTGCGCTCCGAGCTAGGCGAAGCCCAAACGGAGCTCGCCTGGGTCCAGAACGAACTCGAGCATGCTTTGGAGTATGCTCGGGGTCTCGAGAGGAACTCCCGGTCCCAGGAGGAGCTCGAGCGGGTCCGCAAGGAGCTCGAAGAGGAGCGGCAGCGTAGCTTGGCGGAGGCCGAGAAGGTGGCGAAGCTTCGCGAAGAGATCTGGTCGGGGCGTGAAGCGCAGATCGAGGTCCTTCAGCTTCGGAGTTGTCTCGAAGATGTGGAGGCGGAGCTTCAAGCTTTGAAGAGTAGATCTAGGGGCTAGTGTGCGTGGTGTTACATGTGTTTGCAACGAACGAACGCTTTTACTTAATACAAGATGTTTTCCTGTGTTCCTCCTATTATGCATGCTTACATAATTTTGGGAAAAATATGTATATCACTATGCACTACCACCTACCCACCCAGCCCCCTCGTGGGATCGGGCTTTTGGTCGTGACTACGAGCAAAGACCGTCTTGCAAGCGTCGGGTAGCTATCGGTAGCTAGGAGCGATGTCGGCTCCCTCGTGTGGCGAGTCTTTGATGTTCAGCCTCCCTGCGACCGAAGTCTTTGCCCCGTCTGCAGCAAAAGACCACACACGGCGTAGGCGGCAGGATCGGGCGAAAGGCGATGTCGGCCCCTCGTGTGGCGAATCTTTGCCCCCGTTGCGAATAAAAGACCGCACACGGCGAAGTCGGCAACAGATCGCTGAAGGCGATGTCGGCCCCTCGTGTGGCGAGTCTTTGCCCTCGTTGCGAGCAAAAGACCGGTCACACGGCGAGCCGGGCGGCAGGATCGCACGTAAAAGGCGATGTCTAGCCCCTCGTGTGCCGAAGTCTTTGCCCCGGTTGCGAAAGCAAAAGACCGCACACGGCGCAGCCGCGGCAGGATCACGCGAAAAAGGGCAATGTCCCCCTCGTGTGCCGAGTCTTTGCCCTGTGTTGCGAAAGCAAAGACCGCACACAAAGTAGCGGCAGCAGAGCGCGCCTGAAGGCGATGTCGGCCCCTCGGTGGGCGAAGTCTTTGCCCACAGTTGCGAGCAAAAGACCGGTCACACGGCGAGCCGGCGGCGAGATCGCACGAAAGGCGATGTCCGGCCCCGCGTTTGGCGAAGTCTTTGCCTCTCGTTGCGAAAGCAAAAAGACCGGCACACGGGCAGCCGGCGGCAGGATCACGCGAAAAAGGGCAATGTCCGGCCCTCGTGTGGCGAGTCTTTGCCCTCGTTGCGAAAGCAAAAGACCGGCACACAAAGTAGCCGACAGCAGAGCCTGTGAAAGGCGATGTTCGGCCCCTCGTGTGGCCAAGTCTTTGCCCCAGTTGCGAGCAAAAGACCGGCACACGGCGAAGCCGGGCAGCAGAGCGAAAAAGGGCAATGTTCGGCCCTCGTGTGGCGAAGTCTTTGTCCTCGTTGCGAGGAAAAGACCGGCACACGGCGAAGCCGGCAGCAGGAGAGCGAAAAAGGCGATGTCGGCCCCTCGTGTGGCCGAAGTCTTTGCCCTCGTTGCGAGCAAAAGACCGCACACGGCGAAGCCGGAACCGAGCGCGAAAAGACGATGTCCACCCCTCGTGTGGCGAAGTCTTTGCTCTGGTTGCGAGCAAAAGACCGCACACGGCGCAATGGCAGCAGGCGAGGCGTCTTGGCGATGTTCGCCCCTCGTGTGGCCGAAGTCTTTGCCTCGTTGCGAAAGCAAAAGACCGGCACCTGCAAGCCGGCAGCAGAGCGCGAAAAGGCGATGTCGGCCCTCGTGTGGCCGAAGTCTTTGCCTCGTTTGCGAGCAAAAGACCGCACACGGCGAAGCCGGGAACCGGAGCGCGCGAAAAGGCAATGTCTAGCCCCCTCGTGTGGCCGAGTCTTTGCCCCTGGTTGCGAGCAAAATACCGGGCATACGAAGTAGCCACGAGTTCGAGTTGCTAACTCTGGATTTCAATTGGGTTTCGGGATTGAAATCTGCGAGGCACCGCCGAGAACTTGCCGAGGCGATGTGCTATCGGCTTATCCGAGCAATGGAATTCAGGGCGGGGCGCGTTTTTCAGATCCGTCGGCCGCTTTAGAAATCGGTTTAGGAAACAAGAACTCGTGCTTGGGTGGGGCAGGAAGAAAAGACCGAAGACCTTGGGTGAAAAGGACTTGGATTGCCATTCTCTTTATTTAACAGGCTCGGGAATTTCGAGGAGGAGTCATTCGAAGATTTCTTGGTTAAATAAAGAGGGATAGGCTGAAAAGAGAGAAGTTAAGCGTGGAACCTGCTTAGCTGGGAGATATTCCACGAGCTGCTGAGAACTCGTCCGTCCGGGAGGGCGAGGCGGACAGCCCCCGGGCGTGAAGCTGAGACGACCATGAATGGACCCTCCCACTTGGGGATTAGTTTGTTGGCATGCGACAAGTCTTGGACGCGTCGTAGGACCAAGTCGCCGTTTTGCAGAGTCCTTGGTCGGATTGATCGCGCGGCGTGCCTGCGTAGGGCTTGCAGGTAGGCCGCTGATCGGATGAGGGCTTGCTCGCGTTTTCCTCGGATAGGTCGAGATCGAGCAACCTGCCCTGGTGGTCGTCGGCCGTTTCCGCGAGGTCCACGCGAGGTGACCTCAGAGTTATTTCGGTCGGAAGCATGGCCTCGGTGCCATATATGAGCCGAAAGGGCGTTTCGCCCGTGGCTCTGCTGGGGGTGGTGCGGACAGCCCACAAGACGGAAGAAAGTTCGTCGACCCAGCTTTGCCGTAGCTTAGTGAGCCGGTCGAAGACTCGCTTCTTGATTCCTTGAAGGATCTGCCCGTTGGCCCGCTCGACAGCCCCGTTGCTCTGTGGATGAGTGAGGCGAAGCAAATCTTGGTGCCAACGTCTTCGCAATATTCTTGGAATAGTTCGCTGGTGAACTGAGTTCCGTTGTCCGTGATCAGTCGGCTGGGGACGCCAAACCGCGTGACCCGCGTTATTGCGGAAGAATTTCTTGGCGCGTGGGCGTAATGCGTAAACTAGTTCAGCCTCTATCCACTTGGTGAACGTGTCAATGGCGCATTTAAGAGGTATGTGCATCCTTCGCCTCTCGGGGAATGGACCTAGGATGTCCGGCCCCGGTAGAGAATGGCGGTGAGGGGATAGTTTGGAGGCGCGAGGGTGGTTGGTGCACCCGGGCAAGGAATTGGCATGCCTGCAGTGGTGACGATCTCCGAAGCGCCACCCAACGCCATGGGCCAATAGTAGCCCATCTGAAGGCTTTACCAACGAGTGTTACAGAGGAGGAGGTGAGCCCCACAGATACCCGTGTAAATCCTTCGGCGAGAATTCCTCTTCTGGGAGATGCACTTGAAGAGAACTCCGAGTGCGCCTCTCCGGTACAGGGCACCCTCTATTAACCTGTATAGTGGACCTCTCCTGACAAGCCGGGATTTCTCGGCTTCATCCTCGGGCAATGTCCTGTACGCTAAGAACCGGATGAATGGCGTCATTCAGGTGGCGCTTTGCTCGAGGAGGGAGACGTTGCCGTGCGTCTCATCCGTCTCTTCTCCGGGAGGGAATAGAGGGCTTTGGCAGGTGCTCAACGAGCACCCCTGTTGGGACGGGTTCTTGTGAGGTGCCTAACTTGGCAAGTTGGTCGGCTAGGGTATTTGCTCTCCTGGGCACGTAAAGGACTTCGAAGTTCCTGAAGTTCCTTTCCAACTTCCTCACCTCGACCAGGTAATGCGCCATTGAGTCATCAGAGCACTGAAACTCCTTGTTAACCTGGTTCACGACCAATAGTGAATCCCCTTTCACGGTTAGTCGTCGGACCCCGAGCGCAGAGCATGCTCATAGTCCGGCCAAGAGGCTTTCATACTCCGTCGCATTGTTGGTCGCGGTGAAGTGCAGTTGTATGACGTACTGGAGTTGCTCTCCTTGTGGAGAGATCAAAACTACTCCAGCCCCCGAGTGTTCAAAGGAGCGTGAGCCGTCAAAGAACATTGTCCAGTGGGGTTCTTCGACGCGCTCGGCCTCTTGTTCGGACGGGGGGGGGGGGGGTTCGTCCACTCCGCCACAAAGTCCGCCAGTATCTGAGACTTGATCGCTGTTCGGGCAGGGAACTTGAGGTCGAACTCCCCGAGTTCTACTGCCCATTTAGCGATGCGCCCGGAGGCGTCAGGGTTCCTGAGAACCTCCCTTAGTAGGAAACTGGTCGGGACCGTGATAGGGTGAGCCAAGAATTAGTGGCAGAGTTTCTTAGAAGCCATGAGGAGGGCATACAGAAGCTTCTGGACCTCAGGGTAACGCTCCTTCGGTCCATGAAGCACCTCGCTCACGTAGTATATAGGCCACTGATTCCTTTCGCGTTCGGCCACGAGAACAGCGCTTACCGCTTGGGGAGAGACCGCCAGGTAGAGTAGCAGAGGCTCTTGCCCCCTCGGGGTGACTAAGACGGGCGGGCTCGACAGGTACTTTTTGAGTTCCTTGAAGGCGTTGTCGGCTTTCTTGGTCCAGACGAAGCCGTCGTGTTTGCGCAAGGGCTTGAAGAAAGGTAGTCCGCGCTCACCCAGCCGGGAGATGAAGCGGCTGAGGGCCGCCATCCGACCAGTGAGCGATTGGACTTCCCTTACACTCGAAGAAACCTGCATCCTCTCGATGGCTTCAATTTTTTCTGGGTTTGCACTAATGCCGGACGACCCTATTACATACCCAAGCACCATGCCCGTGCGCACACCGAAAACGCATTTCTCCGGATTTAGTTTTATCCGATGTTTTCTTATGTTACAAAAGGTTTCCTCGAGGTCCCGGATATGAGCCTCGGCCAGAATACTTTTAACGACTATGTCGTCTACATAGACTTCTAGATTCCGCCCGATCTGGTCGGGGAAGGTCTTCTGCATCAGACGCTGGAAAGTGGCCCCCGTATTTTTTAGAGCGAAGGACATGGTCGTGTAGCAGAAGGTGCCGAAGGGGGTGATGAAGGCAGTCTTCTCTTCATCTTCCCGTGACAGGCTGATTTGGTGGTACCCGGAGTACGCGTCCAGAAAGCTCATCAGCTGGGCTTCCGCCGTTGCATCGACCAACTGGTCTATGCGGGGGAGAGGAAAGTTGTCCTTCGGGCACTAGCTGTTGATGTTGGTGTGATCGACGCACATTCGCCACTTTCCGTTCTTCTTTCTGACCACGACTGGATTCGCCAACCAGTCGGAGTGCTTGACTTCGCGAATGAAGCCGGCCTCCAACAGCTTATACAGCTGCTCCTTGCTGATGTCGGCCTTCCATTGCGGGAGCCTCCTTAGCGCCTGACGCACCGGTTTCTTACCAGGCTGAACCGCCAGCCTGTGCTCGATCACCTCCCTTGGGGCCCCGGGCATGTCGGACGGCTCCCATGCGAAGACGTCCGTCTTTGCCCGGAGGAAGGTGACGAGCTCGCTTTCCTATTTCGGGTCCAGGGTGGCCCCGATATGGACCACCTTGGATGGATCCTCGTCGGAGACCGGGACGTGTTTCGTCTGCTCCTGGGGCTGGAGAACCACCTTGGGCCGAGCGGATTTGCGGGAGTCTTGCTCGGGCCCTCGCTCCGGGAGCTGGCTGACTAGGGCCAGCGCCATGTCATCACATTCTAGGGCAGCCTTGTGACTGCCCTTGACGGTGATTACCCCTTTTGGCCCCGGGAGCTTGAGGCAGTGGTATGCATGATGCGTGGCTTCCATGAACTTCGCGGTAGCCGGCCTGCCGAGGATGGCGTTGTAGGCCGACTCAAAGTCAACTACCTCGAAGGTGACCAGCTCAGTCCGGAAATTGCTCGGGCTGCCGAAGGTCACGGGTAGGACGATCTGCCCCAATAGGGTCATGGACGTGCCCGGGATGATGCCATGAAAGGGCATGGCGATATCCTTGATCTTGGATCGGGGGATTTGCATCTCGTCCAAGACCCGGGCGGATATCAAGGCCAGAGCGCTCCCCCCGTCGATGAGTACTCGCGCGTCCCTCGTGTTACTGATGGTCGGGCAGAGCACAAGGGGGAGCTTCTGAGGCTTGGTCATTCCCGTGGGACAATCTTCCCGGGAGAAAGAGACGGTCGTTTCCGACCATCGGAGGTGTTCGGGGGCCGAGCCGCCTCGGTCTACGCGGCAGACTTCACGCGCCGCGGTCTTCAACTCCCGTCGGGAGGAGTAGGCCGCGGATCCCCCAAAGATCACCACGATGTGGTGACTCGGCTCGTGGTATTCTTTGCTCTCCTGGCCCTGTGGGTCGGAACGTGGCTCGGTTTTTCGGTCGGAGCCGCTCTTCCCGGCATCCGGAAGGACGGGCATGGGCCATCGACCGTTGTAGAAATTCTCGAGCCGAGCAACCCAGGTGCGGCAGTTGCGGAGATCGTGCCCGTGCACCTGGTGCAGTGGACAGAAGCGGCTGTTTGAGGGGGCCTGAGGCCCGCGCCTCTGTCCGGGGTTGCCCGACCGTTGACCGCCCACCTTGCCCGGGGAAGGGCGAGGTTTCTTGGGTCTCGGCGTCTGAGGCGGGGACGACTGCTCCGGGATGGCAGCCACCATTTTGGCCGCCTTTGCTTTTTTCTTCTTCTTGGCCTTCTTGTCGGACTTTTTCCTGTCCGAGGACTCCATCTTAGAGGAGGCGCGCTGACCGGACCCAAGAAGCCGCTTCCGCTCCACGGCTTCCTCGGCGTTGATGTAACGTTCTGCCGCCTGGAAGAGCTCGCTGGCCGAGGAGCCGGAGTATATCTCGAGATCCTGGGTGAAGCGGACGTTCTTGACGCCTTCGGTGAAGGCTTCGACGACCGCTTCATCCGGGATGCTCGGAATTGTGTTTCGGATCCGGATGAACCTCCGGACATAGTCACGCAGGCTGTCATCCTCCATCTGGACCACCCGTTTGAGGTCCTGCGGTCTTCCTGGGGGGGACAGCATCCCCGGAAGTTCGCCCGCAGGGCATCGCAGAGCTGGGCCCAGCTGCGAATGGAGCCTTCCCGCTGGTTGAAGAGCCATGTCCGAGCGGGCCCTTCCAACACGGCGGGAAAATAGTTCACCATCACCCCTTCATCACTGCCCGCGGCTGTGACGGTGGTAGCGTACACCGATATGAATTCGTCCGGGTTCTGAGTCCCGTCAAATTGCTCGATGTGGCCTGGTTTGAATTTGGGTGGCCACGCCGCGCTCCGTAGTGCGCGAGAGAAAGCGGGGCACCCGTGGCTCGCCCGGGCGTCGTGCCCGCGAGCGTCATGACCTTCGTGCCCCCGGAGAGGGCCGAGGTGTGAGAAGACGTCGCCGCGCCGAGTGTCGGGGGTACCCGATAGGGTTCCACCCTGGTCGGTGCGAGGACGGCGCTCGTCGTGGGTGCCTCTTGCTCGGGACTCGGGGTGACCCCGTTCCCGGGCGGAGTCGTGGGTCGAGCCGCTGCCGTGGCGATGCTCACTTCGCCGCCCGTCGATTGAAGGACGACCACTGTGTCGGCGGGATTCCGTATCATTCCTTCGCCGATCAAGATCTCGGCGGAGGTCATGACGAGAGTAGCTACCCCTTGGGGTACGGCTCTCCCGAGAAGTACTCCGAGAGTCGGCGGCGCGAGGAAAGTCGCCGGCCAATTGCTCCGACTTTCGACCTGCCGACGCCTAGTTTGGCGGCTTTGGTCAAGTCCGCCGAGGTCGCGACCACGTGTGCTAAAGCCCGGAGGCGCAGCGCTCTCGCCGTCGGATCGGACGAAGGGACGGGGCGGGACCCCGCCGTGGCGAACGGGAGTCGGCCGGGTGCTTGGCCCCGGGTCGTCGCGACGGGTCGCCAGAGCCCGGTCGATCGAGCTGGCCAGCCAATCCTGCGTGGCTTCCAGGCGACGACGTGACTCGTCCTCCCGAGCTGCGGGAGCGGGTACGTCATTGGCGTCCGCCATGTTGATTTCTCACGGGAACACCGGGCATGACGGTGTGATGACCGTGTCTCCGCAGGAAGCGTCTCGTGGTTGGAATCATACGGAATGTCGGGGATGTCGACCCCCTCGTACGAACCAACGCCTTCGCACGTCGCAGGTGTCTCTTGTTCCGGTAACTCTCGGAACTGGAGGGGCTCGGGAACATACTCCGAGCCCGCCTCACCCGCGGGGCGGCAGACATCCATGGGGGAGGGGGACTCCGCCATGGTGTGTCCTTCCGGATCGATGATCCGGGCGACCTCGGTATCGGACCAATACTCGTCCAAGTCGTCGAGGTCGTCAAAGCGAATGTCTTGGTTGTCTTGAGAGTTCGCCATTCTCAAGGACCTTCGCTCGCCGAAGCTAATCGACGATCCCACGGACGGTGCCAGCTATCGGCGGTTGAGAGTACGGGACCCTCAGGCACTGAGCTTACTTGTTGAGTGTAAGGATCAACCGACCTCTTTCCTACAGCCTCGGGGGCTTTCAAGAAGACGAACTCGATCAAGCAACCATCAATGAGAGGCACAGACGATTTAGGCTGGTTCGGGCCCCCCGAGCGGAGGTAACAGCCCTACGTCCAGTGGTGTCTATATGAGGCTTTTGGGAGAATTACAAAGGGTAACCGGCTTGGCGGACCAAAGGGGCAATGATTTCTCTACAGTGGGAGGATGAGCGTTGACCCGAGATGGCACTAGCCGGAGCTCCTACGGTGTCTCTGTGTTTCCCAGCAGCTAACCTTTACATGTGCAGCAACATGGTCTATTTATACATGGGCGTAATCAGTATTCTAGTGGAGATGACGCCCTATTATCCAGCGGTATGAAGAAGACGCCCCATTGTCCGGCGGTCCGAAGATTGTCTTCGCTTTTGCGTCATCGTCATCATTCGTGTTTACGGGAAAACGGTATGGGAACAGTGTTACAAGACGCGAGTTGGTGGCTGCAGTACCCTGCGGCTTGACGGGACGTAGCGGTCCTCGAAGGCGTCAGGGCATTTAATGCCGCAGATGAGAGGGCCTGTGCCTGGCCCGGGAAGGGGCGACCCGGACTTCGGTCCGGGCAGGTTTAGGCGTGCCCGAACCCGAGCAAGGACCTCCTTGCTCGGGGGAGGCCCGTATTTTTGCGCTGAAAGTGTGATAATCTGAACTTCCCTCCAGGCCCCCGTCAGATCTATACAAAAACGGACGAACACTCCTCATCACTCGCCATAAGACACAGAAATTACTGGTGGGCCAGTGCATTTGATAGCAAGAAGATGCATTGGGTCAATTGGAAATTAGGAATATATTGTCAAGATCAAAACTAGAAGGAGGCATGGGCTTATTTGATCTGCGTAGATTCAATTTGGCCATGCTTGGAAAATAAGGATGGAGATTACTTATAAATTCTGATTCTCTTTGTGCAAAAGTTCTAAAAGGGTAAGTATTTTCCCCGGGGATATCTTGTTGTCTACAAAGAAAAAACACGCTTCACACACTTGGCGAGCCATCTTGGGAGGAAAGTTTCTCTTAAAAAAGAGTAAAGTTTTGGCACGACGAGTGTAAGTGTATGGATTCAATGAATCGATTCTAAATATGTCACATCATATAGAGACGGTTATAGATATTCCAATACATCGTATATAGTAATTAATTTATTCTTCGTCTTCTTTTTCTATTTATTGGTCTTATAGAAATGACTTGATGCTTCCAATGGGGATTTTTGGTTGATTCTTTCTTGGTTTCTAGAATAGAGATAATCTCTTATATAAGAAATGGCTTTGCACTCTCCTCATTAATTACTCTTCATCTTACCAATACAGCCTACGTCGTCTATAGAAACGGCTGACATCATCGCATTGGAAATATCCTAAGAGGGATCCTATCAAGAAAGTGAAAGACATGGTCATGAAATTGACGCTAACCTTACGAAAGAAAGATGCAGACAACGGCAGTGTCGCGGTCACCAAAGATCCGTACGACGGCGCAAGTATTGCAACAATGTCCATGACAGTGCGAGGTGTGCAAGAGTCCGCATGTGATGTGCACACTGACCGATCGGGTTAACCAAAGCTCGTCCGAAGACCCCGAGGCGGTGCTGATTTGGGCCTTCTCCAGCTTCGGACTTCGGTTGTAGGAGGTGTGGGGGAATGGGTAGGTTCCGTTAGTGTAAATCAAAATTTTCTATCGTAATCACTTAGGACATCATACGAGTAGGAGATCATGGATTGCTCCCCTTGACGCACAGCTGCAGCGGAAAAAGAGTTAGAGTAGCTGGTTCCAATGTCGCACGCATTAAGTAACAAGAAGTAGTCCTTCACGTTGAGCAGAACGCCTTCTCCTAGCCGGTCACCACCACAGCATAGCGCACGCACTGCCGTAGAGAAAGTAGCCGATCATGCCTATCTTTTTCTTCTCGTCGCCGATCAGTGCTGCAGTAACCATAATAGCGTCTCTACAGTATCCACACGTTTAGGGGCCGAACGTCGTGTGCCGCCGCGCGTGGCTAGGGTTTCATGGTGGCGAACTCACTTGGCCACACCGTCCTACGCCTTTTGTTATGTAGAGAACGCACTAACGAGCTTCCACACCAGAGACTAGAACTCTAATACCACATAGATCAATATCCGCAAAACTCACTAATAGATTCAATCCGTTAGATATGTTCTAACTCATTAAGTGTGGGCGTGTTAGGTTCATGTGCAAGTGGTTGTGGCCCCTGAAACCTTTTTCGAACCACAAGTCAATAACTGTTTCTAACAGGATATATTGACCCCTGATTGCATAGAATGATTATATCAGCTGAATCTTGATATACTTACATATCGGTCCCATTGCCGCACGATACCAGTCAAACTCAAGACGAGATGTGTGCCACCTTTATGATAGCTCGACCATTCACTCGATCTAGTGATGGATTCTAAACCGTGATTAACTCTTTGATAACGTTGAGATGGCCATACACTTTTCAATCCAACTACATTGAGGGACCTAGAGATATCTCTCCTGTTATCGAGGAGAGACAAATTTTATCTTGATCACTCACACCCCATGTCATGTTTCATAACATATCTGAAAGCTATTTTTATAGCTACCCTGTTACGGTGTAGCAGTTTATAACTTCAAAGTATACAACTACGTATGCTGGGACTCAATGATGATCTCAGCTCTAAGGATCATATAAGTACATCACTCGAGACACACTGATGGCACATGTAAGATAACAATCCTAAAAGTGTCTTAGGGTGGCTCTATGCAATACCATGTTCTCTAACATGTGTCTACATTATTGATTTGATATCTCAATATTTATGTTATGTAAAACATTATCATTAATCAATACATGTAATGATCAAATCATTATTGTTCCATATAATGATATAAGACTAGGGATAATTTAGAATAATATCACATAAATAAAGTGTCTCATAACCAAGCCGTACTTAATGAATAATATGAATGTGCTGCCACCACCTCGGCCCCTCCCTCTCGTGAATCCCTATCCCCACGGACTATGCTCTCGTGGATCCCCGTCCCCCTCAAACCCTAGTGCCGCCACCACCTCGGCCCCTCCCTCTCCCTCTCCACCGACCTCGCCGGAGGTGAGGGAGGACCCATGTTCTTTCGCCTCTTCCTCCCTTTCCCCTCTCCTCTCCTCTTCCCCTAGGTTAGACTTCTTCTTCTCCATCTACAAATGGAGATGGGACACAACCCATAACTGTGTCCTTACTCTATTGACGGAACACAACCCATATCTATAGATAGAATGTCGATTTGTTTTTTTGTGTGAAACTGTGAATGTCGTTATTTTCATAGATTAGAGAAAAGTGTTGGTGGGTGTATATTGTGAGATATTTGTGATTCATCATTTTTTCAGAAAATTAGTGTTAAGCAAATATACAAGAAAAAACAAAAAAAATAAACATGCATAAATGATGGTGACTTCACTATCCCTCGTGTACTAGTTTCGCTTGCATGCATGGTTCATCCAGAAACATAGGATACTGAAGGAAATTCTCGAAGGCCTCCTTCACTAGAACAACATCTAGGATAACTCCTATGCTCTGCAACGACTGTGCTCTCGTGAATCCCCATCCCTCTCAAACCCTAGCACCGTCACCACCTCGGCTGCTCCCTCTCCTTCTCTAGCGGCCTCGCCAGAGGTGAGGGAGGACCCGTGCTCTTTCGCCTCCTTCTTTCTTTCCCTCTCCTCTCCCTTTCCCCTAGGTCGGACTTCTTCTTCTCCATCTACAAGTAGAGAGGGATTCGGCCTCTTGGGCGAGGAGGGAGGAGGTGACCGACTGGATAGGTAGAGAGGTGTTTGGTTTTAACTTGTTTAGGCTAGGTGTAGTAGGTGGGGTTTTCTCGGTAGTAGCACTAGGCCGACCATTAATGCTTTTGCCTCCCTGCAATTTCTCCGGCGAAGGAGGTGGCAATAGTGCGGTCCCTGGAGTTGAGTGGAGGAGGAAGGTGCTTTTGCATCATCCCCATGTATTTTGGTGTCCGGGTTGCCGGACTTGATAACGGAGACCACAGAGGTGTGGTCTAGGGCGGCGTCACCGAGGTCTTCCAGGACGGCGTCGCAAGGAGGGTCCGTCCTCTGCTTGATCTAAAGAATCCGCAAATGCTCCTTCAAGGCAGTCAAGTGCTTCGGTCTCACCATCGAGTACGGATTATTGCGGCGTTCAAAGCCTCTCTTGGATGTAGTAGGAGGCCTGAGGTCTAGCTTCGCTGGCTTGTTCTTCTTCTCCTCTTAGCGCATCGATGAATGACATGGCGAATAAGGATGTTGTTGTTCTTGAAGTTAGGTTTTGGTAGGGCGTGTTTGTAATTATCTACTTATGGTGGAGCACCAATGGGTTGTCTAAAGATTCTGAGAAAATTGACAATACTTTTGGTGGAGCACCAATGTGATACTTTAAAATGCTAATCTCAACGTTGTCTCTTTGTTTATTTGCAATTTCAGCCTTCCCCTTATTTAGACATGCGAAATGAACTTTTTACCCTTCTTCCTTGGCCTCCTTATCTCTCCTTTCCCTCACCATTGACCTCGGTTACAACTATCGACAAGCATCTAGATCCTCCTCGAGCTTGCGGCCACGGCCTTCGGCAAGCTTGTTGTGTCTCCCTCAAGCTTGTTGTAACAGCCCATTTTGGGCCCTTTTTAAAATATTCAAAAATTCAGATTTGAATTGCATTTCCTGTGTTTACTATTCACCATCCGAAAAATTCCTAATCCTTAAATTCAAATTCAATTTGAAAAGCAAACTCTTTTCCTAAATTCAAAATTTATATCTTAAATTCAAAATTCAACTTTAATAGCTTTTTCAAAAAGTTGAATTTAATTTCCAAATTTGAATTCTAATTCAAATTATAAACTCTAATTCATTTCTTAAATTCAATTTATAAATTAAAAAATTATCTTCATAATTCAAACTTTTTCTAAAAATATAAAAATATCTTTTGGGCTTAGCCTTGCCACAACCCAACCTAGGCCCCCTCGGCCCAGTTGAGTTAGTCCCCCCCTCTCTCTCTCTCCCCCCGCACAATAACGACGATTATCACATTATATATTTATATTAGCACATGTCGCTGTGGCTGGATAGGGAAAATTGATACAGATTGAAAAATTCAACTATGAAATTTGAAGCTGTGAAATAAAATTAAAATTCTATTTCCGGTTGATTCAAAATTGTGGGAAAAACTCAAATTCAAAATAGGTTATATCGGTTGATATCTAGCGATTATCAAGATATCAACTGATTTTTATCAATTTTCTAGCTTGGAGCTAAGATTTGTCGAACAAATTTTGCACGATTTTTAGTAATTTTTAAGATAATATTTTTTTGTGACAAACTAGTTTTGCATGATTTTTAGTAGTACTAAGCTACAAAGAGTTATGAGGAGAAAAAAGATGCCAGGCTTTTTAATTATTCTCTGTGGAGAATTAATGTGGTTGATATTGATACCTAGATAGACCATGTTTCTCTTCTGGTGCGCCTCTCGCTTCCTTAACCGTTCTATGATGTATGGAGAAGGTTTTTTTTTATTTATGGATTTTCTATAATGGGGGGCGCAAATCGATACATGCTTAGACAAGTTTTTTTTTTCATAAATCATTTATTATGTTCCATAGCAACACATGGGCACTGTACTAGTATATGATAAAAGCAATACTAAAACTAGGTAGAGGGGAATTTTGTTCCCTTTTTCATAGTTTATGAGGATTAATGGTTGGTTTTATAAATCAGGTTAAACAGACTTTCTCAATTGTTCGGAGTGTAAAATGGACTTATTCCCTTAAAAATACAGTAATTCTTATAATACCATGGTGGCTCTACCTAACATCATGCTTTCCAAAGTTGATCACACTAGTGTTATTGGAAAAAAAATCATTTTGGTCCCTAAATTATGGCCTCTGTCGAGACCCGCCAACCGGAGTCGGGCCTCTTCTGTGTATTACCTGTACTAGTCCTTGAATCAGTAGCTAGTACACACAGATTTCAGAACATTGGATCATTGTCGTTACAAGTTTGAATAAATATTACATCAGAGTACTGAGAGTGCATCTAGGCCCCTAGTGGTTTTGGTGATTGATGATAAACAATTAAGGGACTAACATGGTAAATTAAGCTATTGAGCAGGTCTTAGTCCCATGAAAATTGAATGGAGATCTTCGTGGACCCCTCTAAAGCAAAAAGGAGAAAAAGGCTTAGTCCCTAGGTCTATCTTATTTGTTTTACAATTTGAGTCTAAGGATAAAGCCGTACTATTAAGAGGGATGAGATGGAAAATAAATTTCTAGATGATCTAGGTGCTCATATGGATGATCCTTGACTTTATCTTCCTCCAAAAACTGCCATATACAGCTTTCTGCTCTGTTTTGTATCGGAATGTCCGATGTTGGATCGGACTGTCCGATAGATCGGAGTATCCGATCTGAGTTCGATCGGACCTCTCGTCCCTTGATGTCGAATTCCAATTTATATCGGAATGTCCGATGTTGAATCGGACTATCCGATATATATCGAATATCCGATCCAAGTTCGATCGAACCCCTCGTCTTTGAAGCTGAATTCTAATTTATATCGGAATGTCCGATGTTGAATCGGACTATCCGATATGAATCGGAATGTCCGATCCATATTCCGATCGGACCCTCTCTGTCAATTTTTCTAGCTTCTGCTTGTGCCTCGGGATTTTTGCATATCGGATAGTCCGATGTTATATCGGATAGTCCGATACCTGTCAGTGCACAACGGCTAGATCTGAGTGTGGGGTATATATTGCGCCCCCTTCCCCCTGCTACAGGGTGGCTACTTCACTTTGCTGAGCTCAGCTTTCAAACAAAAAAAAAACCCTTGAGCCTCTTTGCTTCTCCTCTCCATAGATCTAAGCGATTTCATCCTTGTGAGAGTTGAAAAGCAAGATTTGAGTGTTAATCTTCAAGCCAAGTTCATCCCTTGAGCACTCACTTCATCTTCAAGTCAATCTTCCGCCGAATTTGTTACGCTTGGAGTTTGAGGGCTCCTAGACGGCTAGGAGTCGTCCTTGAGCCACCGGAGCTGCGTGTGGTGGTTAAGGAAGGTTTGTGAAGGCCCGGTGTCCGCCTCCGCAAGGAAAGGAACCAAGGAGTGAAGCCGGGAGTGTATAGGTGCAACCCGGGAGGATTTGGGTCTAGTGGGACCCCGGCTTGGGTGTGGTCGAGCCGCCTCAACGGAGACGTAGGATCTCCTCAAAGATCCGAACTTCGGGAACAACATCGACTGCGTCTTCTTCACCCTTTTGGTTCTTGTGCTCTTTCTCTATTTTGGAATCCAGTTGATTTTAGGGTTTCTAGCTGCAGAAAAATCGGATAGTCCGATATAGCATCGGATAGTCCGATCCTCATCAGACTGTCTGATATAAAATCTGAACATCCGATATTTCGCCATCATTTGTGCTTTATTAGTTTAAATTTGTAGCGCCTATTCACCCCCTCTAGGCGACATCTCGATCCTTCAATTGGTATCGAGCTTGGTCTCTTACCTAAGCTTAACCGCTTAAGAGATTAAGATGTCGTCGACGGAAGGTCGTGGACACTAGCGGTGCGGCGATGGTAGAACCGGCACGGTGGTGGTGGAACTTCTATTCCTTACTCCTATCCTACCACAATCTCATCCTCGTCCTATGGTTCCTTCTCGGCCGGGCGGGTGCCCTATTTTGATGGCACTCACTATGCCGCTTGGAGACATAGGATGAAGATGTACTTGCTCTCACTTGATTTTTCTATTTGAGAGATTATTGAGACAGGGTACAAGCCGAAAGATCCCAATCGTCTAACTCCCAAGGATGAACAAGACCGACAACGCAACTATCAAGCCGTCAATGCTCTACTTGTTGCCTTAAGTCCTAGCAAGTTCAACAAGGTTGATGGACTTGAGGATGCCAAGAAAATTTGGGATACACTCAAGGTGGCTCATGAGGGCTCATCAAGTGTTCGTGAGTCCAAGATCGAGCTCATCAAGGGTAAGTTGGGACGGATGGTGTTGAAAGATGGAGAAAGCTACAAGGACATGTATGATCGCTTGATGATTCTTGTGAATCAAGCAAGAGGCTTTGGTTGTGATGATTTGTCGGACAAGAATGTCGTCAAGATCATGCTACGGATCATCACACCAAGCAACCGTCACTTGGTCCAACTCATTCGAGAAAGGGGTGACTATAACTCTCTCACTCCCGATGATGTGCTTGGAAGGCTCTTAGCCGATGAGATGATGGATGTTGAAACTAAAGTGGTCGAAGAACTTGTGCGACCAAACAAGAAGAAGGACATAGCCTTGAAAGCAAGTCAAGACTCCGAAGAGAGCTCAAGTGATGATGAAAAGGAAGTCTCCATCGATCTTGAGGAGATGACCTTTCTTGTTAGAAGGTTCAACAAGTTTCTCAAGAAGAGTGGCTACAAAAGGGATCAACACAAGAGATACTTTGGGAAGTCCAAGGGAAGACATTCAAGGAGAACTTGCTTTGAATGTGGAGAATCCGGCCATTTCATTGCCGAATTCCCACATAGGAAGAACAAGGAAGGTGACGACAAGAAGAAAAAGGACAAGCATTACAAGAAAGACAAGACCAAGAACTACAAGAAGAGTTCCAAGGGTCAAGCTCATGTTGGGCAAGAGTGGACGTCCGATGATTCCGACTCCGACTCCAACTCGGACTCGGATAATGGAGGAGTAGCTACAATCGCCATCACCAATGCTTCATCAAGCAAGACACTTTTTGGTGATATGAGCGATTTACGACACTCCTTCGTGCCTCATGGCTAAGGGGCAAAAGGTATCATCTAGACACAAGCCCAATACTATCAATGATTCTTGTGATGATGAAAGTGATAATGATAGCTACATGATTAGTTCTATTCAAGAGATTAATGCATCTAAGATTAAAATCATGCTTGAGACCATTGAAAGGCAAGAAACTAGCCTCGAGTGTCAAGAGGATTTGCTCATCGAAGTAAAGAAGAGAAACCTTAACCTCGAGAAGGAACTTGATCGTGAGAGGAAGAAAAATGCGGAGTTGGTCAACAATTTAGTCTTGGCCAAATCCCAAGTGACTCATCTCGAGATCACCAATGTTTCACTCATAGAGGAGCTTAGTGGGGTCAAGGACGCCCATGAGTCTCTTGTGGTGAAATTTGATGATCTCTTGAAGAGCAACCCTATCACCTCAATAGAAAAGTCTTGCACTTCAATGGCCTCAACTAGCAATGGTTGTGCTAAATGCTTTAATGTTAATATTAATGCTTGTACGACTAACTTTGAGACCATGAAAGCTCTAGCATGTGAAAATGAGAAACTTAAGGGATTACTTGAAAATGGGCTTCAAAAGTCCTATAAGGCAAGCAAGGGCCTAGAAGAGTACCTTGTGAAGAAGAGGGACAACTTCAAGAAGGAAGGCCTCGGCTACATCCCTCCAAGCAAGAACAAGGCGAAAAGGGCCACATCGTGGTAGCCCAGTTACTAGGCCCATCAACTTTGTGCATGCTAATGGTTCACTTATTCATGCATCTCATTCTACCTTCAATGCCTCATATGTTCTTAGAAAAACTAATGTTGGTAGAATTGTTGCTCACTTTGTTGGCATTAAATCTAAGAATGTTCGCATGCCTAGTTCTATTTGGGTGCCAAAGGCGCTCGTGACTAACTTGAGAGGACCCAAACAAGTTTGGGTACCTAAAACCAAAGTCTAATCTATTTTGTAGGATTATCACTCCGGTGGAAATACATGGGTACTCGATAGCGGGTGCACAAATCATATGACCGGAGAAAGATCCATGTTCACAACTTTTGACTCAAATGGCTCACCCTATGAAAATATTGTCTTTGGGGACAATGGCAAAGGAAAGGTAATGGGTCTCGGTAAGGTTGCTATCTCAAAAGATCTATCTCTTTCAAATGTATTACTCGTAAAATCGTTGGAGTATAATTTGTTATCGATATCACAATTATGTGATATGGGCTTCAATTGCATATTCTCCAATGATGGTGTCTCGGTCATTAGAAGTAAAGATAACTCTTTAGTCTTCAAGGGTGTGCTCAAGGATAAACTCTATCTTGTGGATTTTTCCTCAGAAAGAGTTCAACTTGAAACATGCTTGATGGCTAATACTAGCATGGGATGGCTTTGGCATCGCCGACTAGCCCATGTCGGTATGAGAAATCTTCAAAAGCTTCTAAAGGGCGAACACATTTTGGGACTAACAAATGTGTCATTTGAAAAAGATAGAATTTGTAGCGCATGTCAAGGGCAAGCAAGTTGGAGCATCCCATCCAAATGAAGAACGTGATGACGACCTCAAGACATTTGGAGATGCTTCATATGGATTTATTTGGCCCGATTGCTTATCTAAGCATCGGAGGTAACAAATATGGATTAGTTATAGTTGATGATTTTTCCGCTTCACTTGGGTGTTCTTTTTGCATGACAAAGGTGAAGCACAAGGAATTTTGAAGAAATTCATGAGACGAGCTCAAAATGAGTTCGACTTGCGAATCAAGAAGATAAGGAGCGACAACGGAACCGAGTTCAAGAATACCGGCGTGGAGGAATATCTCGATGAGGAGGGCATAAACACAATTCTCGGCCCCTACTCCCTCAACAAAATGGGGTGGTCGAGAGGAAGAACCGGACCCTCATCGAGATGGCAAGGACAATGTTAGGCAGTACAAGGTCTTCGACATCTTTTGGGCGGAGGCCGTCAATACCGCTTGCCACTCCACCAACCGACTCTACCTCCACAAGCTCCTAAAGAAGACGGCAGATGAACTCCTCACCGCCAGAGAAGCCTAATGTTTCTTACTTCGTGTCTTCGAAGCAAATGCTACATCCTCAACAAAAAGGCTAAGTCTTCTAAATTTGCTCCTAAAATATATGAGAGATTTTTACTTGGCTATGGGTCAAATGCTTACGCCTATCGCGTTTTCAACAAAGCCTCCGGTATTGTTGAAATTGCGAGGGATGTAACATTTGATGAGACTAATGGCTCTCAAGTGGAGCAAATTGATTCACATGTGCTAGATAAAGAAGAAACTCCATGTGAGGCAATCAAGAAGATGGCCATTGGGGAGATCAAGCCTCAAGAAGGTGTTGAAGATCAAAGTAACCCAAGTTCTTCAATGCAAGTGGAACCATCTACGTCAACTCAAGAGCAAGTTGAAGACAAGGTACTTGACGAAGATGATCAAGCTTGTGATGATCCGACGCCCCCAACTCCTCATCCTAGGGTTCATCAGAGCATTCAACGTGATCATCCCGTGGATAACATTCTTGGAGACATAAGCAAGGGGGTATCTACTCGATCTCGTATTGCAAATTTTTGTGAATTTTACTCCTTTGTCTCTTGTCTTGAGCCTTTAAAGGTCGAAGAAGCTCTTGTGGACCCGGATTGGGTGATGGCTATGCAAGAGGAGCTCAATAACTTCACAAGGAATGAAGTATGGAGTTTGGTGAAAAGGCCCAAACAAAATGTCATTGGAACCAAGTGGGTCTTTAGGAACAAGCAAGACGAGAACGGGATCGTGACGCGAAACAAGACGCGGTTGGTTGCCCAAGGCTTCACTCAAGTGGAAGGTTTGGATTTTGGTGAGACGATGCACCGTAGCTAGATTGGAATCTATTCATATATTGCTTGCATTTGCTACTCACCATGATTTCAAGCTCTACCAAATGGACGTGAAGAGTGCCTTCTTGAATGGTCCTCTCTCGGAGATGGTCTATGTGGAGCAACCGCCGGGCTTTGAAGACCCCGAACATCCCGACTACGTCTACCTCTTACATAAGGCACTATATGGTTTGAAGCAAGCCCCTCGGGCGTGGTATGAGTGCCTTCGAGACTTCTTGGTAAAGAAAGGTTTTGAAATTAGCAAGGCCGACTCCACTCTCTTCACTAAGAATATTAATGGAGATTTGTTTGTTTGCCAAATATATGTCGATGACATAATATTTGGTTCAACTAACAAAGATTTTTGTGATGAATTTAGTAGAATTATGACTAAACGTTTTGAGATGTCCATGATGGGAGAATTGAAGTTCTTCCTCGGTTTACAAGTCAAACAACTCAAGGAAGGAACTTTCTTATGCCAAACGAAGTACCTCAAGGACATGCTCAAGAAATTTGGATTGGAGAATGCCAAGCCCATCAAAACACCAATGCAAGCTAATGATCATTTCGACTTAGACGAAAATGGTAAGAGTGCCGACCAAAAGGTATTTCGCTCTATGATTGGTTCTCTCCTCTATCTTTATGCATCTAGGCCTGATATAATGCTTAGTGTGTGCATGTGTGCAAGGTTTCAAGCCTCTCCCAAAGAGTGTCACTTAGTGGCCGTTAAGAGGATAATGCGATATTTGGTTCATACCCCTAACTTAGGGCTTTGGTATCCTAAAGGGTCAAACTTTGACCTAATCGGCTATTCGGATGCGGATTATGCCGGTTGTAAGGTAGATAGGAAGAGCACCTCGGGGACATGCCAATTCTTGGGTAGGTCCCTAGTTTCTTGGTCTTCCAAGAAGCAAAATTCTGTAGCCCTTTCTATCACCGGGTTTAATACATTGCGGGAAGTTGTTGTGCCCAATTGTTGTGGATGCGACAAACTTTGAGAGATTTTGGTTTTGATCTAAGCCATATTCCACTTTTGTGCGACAATGAGAGTTCCATCAAAATAGCCAACAACCCCGTTCAACACTCCCGAACCAAGCATATTGATATTCGCCACCATTTCTTGAGAGATCACTCCACGAAAGGCAATATTGATATTAGGCATGTGAGAACCGAGCTACAATTGGCCGATATATTCACCAAGCCACTTGATGAAAAGAGATTTTGTGAACTTAGGAATGAGCTAAATATCCTTGATGCTCAAGCGTGGCTTGAAATGTTGCATGCAATTTGGTTGAGTTGGAATTCTTGCTATACATATATCCTTATTATCCTCTCTCCAATTTGCATTTATCTTGGATTTTTGTCGATCCTTTGGATCATGTCAATTCATGTGTGATCGTTGTTTGATTGGTTGTGTGTTTGCCGATCACGAGTGAAATGACATCTATAGGATTTCTATTCATCTTCTACCGGTGCTAAGCTTCAATCAGTGATCCTATCCCTGAAATTCCAGAGAGGGTCGAATCGGACTGTCCGATATATATCGGACTATCCGATTCGTATCGGAATGTCCGATCCAAAATCGGACTATCCGATAAGTGCGGGCTGCTGGTTTTATCCCAAGGGAACGGGTCATTTACCCCTTCCCTTTCACTTTCACCGCACCTACCTTTTCACTGCTCTCTCACTCACTCTCTCTCTCCACCGGCGCCGTTGCTTCACGAAGAATCTCCACGCGACCGGAGTTTTGGATCGGATACTCCGGCCGTGATCCGGAGCAGGACCGCCTCCATCTGCACCTTCTTCCTCAGATCGGCGCAGCCCCCTCGTCGTCGGTTTCCAAAGGTGTGGATTAGGGTTCCTTCTCTTTGATCTTTCTTTCTATTTGTTTCTCTTAGAAACTTCCTGGTAACCTAGTTGTAAACCACCTTTAGGCTAGAACCTTTGCAATGGCTCTAGGTTTCTTGGTTTATTCGAGTTTAGATGTTTCTAGGTTTTGGCCGTTTGTGGAACTATCGGAATGTCCGATCTAAAATCGGACTATCCGATAATTTCAACAAACTAAAACCTTGATTCATCTAGAATTTGAATCTCTTAGAGCCATATCTAATCCATCCTTGTTTCAATCTTTGTCCTCTTGTCAAGATGGATGCCTCCGTGACAAGCAACCCAGGAGAGCTCTGGTGGCTCTGGCAATCAATCACCCTCGGCGGAAGTTCCGGAAGGTTGTTAGGAAGGTGTACATCGTGGCACCTCTTCCTCTTCAGTCCAGGATCTCGCAGAGTCGAGGTCGAGCAGCAGAGTCGAGGTCGAGGCAAGAGAGTCGAGGCAAGAGGTCGTGAGGCGAGCAAGTGAGTCCAAGCGAGTTCCTCAGTTCAGGGATCCTATTGGGCCTCTCGTGCTAAGGTCGTCTGTGCGACGCTTTCCAGGAAATGTCAACCCCCCAAAGAAGACCAATCTCAAGAACAAAGGTACCAAGATTAGAGAAGAAAGAAAGTTTGATCCAGAGGACCACCTCAAGCAAGCTCACACAGATCCAAGATTTTGGAACTTCTTTCAACAAGATTTCTATGACACCGTGATTCGAGCTAAGAAAACTCCTGTTGCTAATATGAAATGGATTGACTGGAGTTACATGGAGCGTCAAAAGGACAAAAGTTTTGATGAGGTTGTCAGTGCTTGTGAGAAGTATGATCTGAAAGAGATCATGAGCCTCAGGTACAATTGGAATGTAGAAGTAATTGCTCAGTTTTATGCAACAGTGTACTTTGGCAAGAATGAGGTTGAAACTCTCAAATGGATGACCGAAGGTACATACTACAGTGTCACCAAGGATCGCTTTGCTAGCATTCTTGGCTTTTCTGCCTCATTCAAGAACAAGGACAAGCTCCATCTTCAGAACCCCCTGAACATCAACAGGATGGCGAGCTTGTATGTTGAGTCACCTGATGTGGAGCTAGGTAAAGTTAAAGGTTTGCTCCCAATTTACTCCATCTTGTTCAGATTAATAAGGAAGACTCTCACTCCTAAGGAGGGTGATGCCACTAGCATCCTAGGTTATTCCAGGAATTTACTTTTTAGGGTTGCCTCTGGGTCACGCCCCTTTGATGTGGTTGATTTCATATGGAGTGAGATTCGCTTAAGTGCGACAGATCCAAGGAGGAGCTGCACCCACGCTCCTTACATAATGAAGGTGATTGAAGAAGTGACCGAGCTGCTGTTTGTCAAGGACGTTGATCATTTGGGTTATCAAGTCAGGGCCTTCAAGGTCCCATCTCGTGTCACCACTCGCTCCAACAGGGCAAGTCCTTCCACTTCTGCAGCAGCTCCATCATCTTCCTCCTTTGGTCCCCTCAAGGCTATGCTTCGGGCTGTCTTTTGCCTAGGTAAGAAGGAAAGGCAGGCTCGTCAGAAGGACACCGCCAGAATCAAGGAGAATGCAAGGCGTCTCAAGCAAATTCAGAGGCATTTGGACCTCCCTTGCTCTCCTGACAGTTCTGAGGCAGAGGGTAGCGAGGATGAAGCTGAGATTGAAGAGTTGGAGACTGTGTTTGCTTCACCTGATCGTGATGAGGAGGCTGCCGAAGATGAAGATGACGACGAGGACTACAATGAGGACGAGGATGAAGTTTGAGCTTCCCTCTTTAAGTTTCTTTTTCTCCTTTTTGGTGTCTTGATGCCAAAGGGGGAGAAGAGCTTATTTAACATCTTAGTAATCTTTGTTGTGATCCTTGTAATGGTTGAGCCCTGTGAGCCCTGTGTGTGTGCTATCTAGCCCTGTGAGCCCTGTGTGTGTGCTATCTTTTGCTACTGTTGGTGGTTGGGGTTTAAACTAAAATTATTGTTAGTTGCTTTTGTTATCTTAATTTATGTCTCTATGATGTGAGTGATGGATGAACAATTGTGATGGCATGTGACTGTGGTGTGCCCTTTAGCTTATCCAGCTTGCATTATTTATGCTGTGGTTTAGATGCTAATATTTGTGTGCCCCATGCCATGTCATGTTTAAATTCTTGCAAATTATTCATGTTTATCTCTCGCTTGCTTCCTCGAATGCAAGAATATAAGGAAGCTCTATAAATTTCTCCTCAAAATTGTGCATTTTGAACTTCACTCCACCTTTACAATAATGCACATATTTAGGGGAGCTTCCACTATATGCTTGATCATTCAAGCAATTTTTTTCATTTGTGAGTCTTAATTGTGTTGTCATCAAGTCACCAAAAAGGGGGAGATTGAGAGTGCATCTAGGCCCCTAGTGGTTTTGGTGATTGATGATAAACAATTAAGGGACTAACATGGTAAATTAAGCTATTGAGCAGGTCTTAGTCCCATGAAAATTGAATGGAGATCTTCGTGGACCCCTCTAAAGCAAAAAGGAGAAAAAGGCTTAGTCCCTAGGTCTATCTTATTTGTTTTACAATTTGAGTCTAAGGATAAAGCCGTACTATTAAGAGGGATGAGATGGAAAATAAATTTCTAGATGATCTAGGTGCTCATATGGATGATCTTTGACTTTATCTTCCTCCAAAAACTGCCATATACAGCTTTCTGCTCTATTTTGTATCGGAATGTCCGATGTTGGATCGGACTGTCCGATAGATCGAGTATCCGTCTGAGTTCGATCGGACCTCTCGTCCCTTGATGTCGAATTCCAATTTATATCGGAATGTCCGATGTTGAATCGGACTATCCGATATATATCGGAATATCCGATCCAAGTTCCGATCGAACCCCCTCTGTCCTTTGAAGCTGAATTCTAATTTATATCGGAATGTCCGATGTTGAATCGGACTATCCGATATGAATCGAATGTCCGATCCATATTCGATCGGACCCTCTCATCAATTTTTCTAGCTTCGCTTGTGCTCGGGATTTTTGCATATCGGATAGTCCGATGTTATATCGGATAGTCCGATACTGTCGATGCACAACGGCTAGATCCGAGTGTGGGGTATATATTGCGCCCCTCCCCCCGCTCTGGTGGCTACTTCACTTTCTTTGAGCTCGACTTTCAAACAAAAAAAACCCTTGAGCCTCTTTGCTTCTCCTCTCCATAGATCTAAGCGATTTTATCCTTGTGAGAGTTGAAAAGCAAGATTTGAGTGTTAATCTTCAAGCCAAGTTCATCCCTTGAGCACTCACTTCATCTTCAAGTCAATCTTCCGCCGAATTTGTTACGCTTGGAGTTTGAGGGCTCCTAGACGGCTAGGAGTCGTTCCTTGAGCCACCGGAGCTGCGTGTGGTGGTCAAGGAAGGTTTGTGAAGGCCGGTGTCCGCCTCCGCAAGGAAAGGAACCAAGGAGTGAAGCCGGGAGTGCATAGGTGCAACCCGGGAGGATTTGGGTCTAGTGGGACCCCGGCTTGGGTGTGGTCGAGCCGCCTCAACGGAGACGTAGGATCTCCTCAAAGATCCGAACTTCGGGAACAACATCGACTGCGTCTTCTTCACCCTTTTGGTTCTTGTGCTCTTTCTCTATTTTGGAATCCAGTTGATTTTAGGGTTTCTAGCTGCAGAAAAATCGGATAGTCCGATATAGCATCGGATAGTCCGATCCTCATCAGACTGTCTGATATAAAATCTGAACATCCGATATTTCTGCCATCCGCTGTGCTTTATTAGTTTAAATTTGTAAACGCCTATTCACCCCCCCTCTAGGCGACATCTCGATCCTTCAAGTACGCTAATTGGCACGAAGGCCTTAAAATAACGGAAGTCTAACATGCGGTGGAAGTCTTAACAGTCTTCCATAACCCAAATGGAAGAGGCAAAATTCAACAATCAATCCCACAGGCGAGCTGTAGTAGCGTCCTAGGCGTTGGGATAGTCCTCGTCTTCAAGTTTCCGCTTTTTGAGTAGTAACACTGAGGATCAGGGTCTGCTCGTTGGAATGAGCAGCCCCGCATGAAAGGCGGGGTTAGCATGCGAATGTTAGCAAGTCTTTCCTGTGAAGGGCTAGGCTAAGGCTCGTCCTAGGAAAGCTGAGGGTTATTTTGTATAAAAGCATTTAACCTAAAAATATAAAGCATTTAAGAAAACAATAATAAATAATTAGCAATTCCCATAATTAACCAAGAAATTAACCAGGTTCTTATTCTCAAACTCAAGTTTTGCATATCTTATAGTTCTCAAGTCATCATCCTGTATTCTCAAATCTCATACACCAATCTCATTCTCAACTAGCAACAGCACACGTGCCGGAAAACCTTACCCAGGTCATATTAATTAAGGTGAAGCTACGTTATAAGGAGCCACCAAGTCGCTCTTAACCGGGAGCACGGCCATTCGAATGGGTTTACACTCTGCAGAGGTTGTACGCTTTACCCGCAAGATACAATACCCTCCCGTCGAAAGGTACCGTAACAAAATCCATTAAAAGTCTAACCCCGGCCTTGCCACGGTAATACCTGATATTCACACAAGTACCCTCGGGACCTCACCCACGGTGCACGTACCGTGACAAACCCGACGTTATTCTCCCTCTAGATTAGGCTCGTCCCATACCGAGCTTGCGGTCGCACGGGATATCTTGGTTAAACCCGTCACAATCGTCGGTCCTTATTTTCGGAGAGGCAGCCAAACACAAACCCAAGTCTCGTGCAAAAAGGCACCCACCATACATTCCATCCGCTCCCGATCCCATTATTAGTTGGTTAGATTTTAATTAAAGAGTGATCAAGCCCACCATAACCAAGTTCACCAGTATCATTCTCCGATACATAATCCTCAAGATGAATATAATAATGATACAATTATGGGAGATCACTCCTCGATGTCTAACTAAGCATTGCTAAGCCAATTAATATTTAAAACAGTAGGACAACATTTAATATAATTTATCCTAAGGTTTTTCATGGCAATGGGTGCATAACATATAAATGAACGACATGCACTGGGAATTTCTAAAATAAATACGCATATTTTAATTAATTATTAGTTTTGGTAAAATATAGAAATTAGGATTCTAGAGGAAAGACTTGCCGTGATTGAAGTCGTGCGGCTGCCCGGCTTAGTCTTCGGCTCTTGACATGAACTCGACCGGATCTAGCGATTGCAAACAACATACACTCAACACATTGCATTAAAACATGCATGTAAAAATAAATGAATGAGTATGCATGAGTATGATAAAGTAATGCTTGCATTTGATTTAAGATTTTTGAAAATTGATTTTACTTTTAAAATGGCATAAACTATTAATACTAATTAGATAAAACATTTTCTTTGAATAGAAATCATTTAAAATGCATATAAGGATAAGCATACAATAATGAAGAATTATTATCTCGCTTATTTTGGAATTTTTATTTTATAATTATAACATTTTTATTTCATATGAAATGGAAATTAACTAATAAAGATATCTAACATAAATATTTTCTTTTGAATAGAAAATACAGAAAATAAATAATTAATGAAAAATGGATAAATATTGTTTTCATTTTATTTGAGAATTTCAGAAATTTATTTCTATTAAAAGACACTAGCTACTACTATAATAATACGATATAATTAGTTGAATGCAATTAAATAAAATATTTTATTTGAAACTAATATTTCTGAAATAAAATAATTAGACACTAATTGAATAAATATTACTGGAACTGATTTTGGAAATTTTAAGAATAATTTTTATCCTTAAAGAATAAGCATATATGATTGATTGCAATTAGGTAAATCGTTTTCTTTTTATTAAAATTTCAGTAAATAAAATAATTACATATTAAACATTATTTTTATGTTTATTGATCATTTTCATAAACATTAACTTATTTTAAAAGTATATATAAATAATTAAAACCATGACAAAATGCACTTTCCTATAGTCAGAAAAATGCAGAAAATAGAATATATTCAAAAAATTACACAAAATTTATGGGAGCTAGAATACATCCCGATCTACCCACTGGAATTAGTTTCATCCAAAACGGATGAACGAGGAATTTTTGGTGGAGATCGGAAGGAGTGAAAAGAGTGGAGAGGGGCTGTTCTTGCTGCGGCAGAATCCGGCGAGGTCTTCGGCGAACAAAATCGTCATGCTCGGTTAACCATTCTTCGAGCGCTTGGTTGGGATGGATTCATGACGAAGATAGGAAGGATGTCCTCGGACGGTTTGAGGAGATTCGCAGCGAGGCAGCGTTGAGGTGAGGAGAAGTGGAGGCGGCCAAGAATGGAGAGGCAGAGATTTGGCGTTCGATTCCCGGAGCTACAAGCCTCGGATCTAGGAGTTCTTAGGCAAAATAGAATCAAGAGAGGATCCTCTAGAATGTCTTTAAACAGTTTTTGAAACGGAGGCTTACCCAATAGCGATATTGAGGAAGAAGTAGAAGCTTACCAATGCTTACCTGCAGGGAGATGGAGAGGAGGCAGCAGGGGGACTGGGAGGCGTGCTGCTGGACAGGGAGGATGAGGAAGAAAGGAAGGGAGGGGTGGGTTGGGGGCATGCTGGTTGGGGGGGGGGGGAGGAGGAGGTGAAGCTGCTGGACAGGGAGGAGGAGAAAGAGAGCAGAAAAATTTCTGCTGGTTTGGAGAGGAGGAAGGAAGGGGAAAAGATAATGTTGGGGTTTTAAGGGGAAAGGATAAGGGGCAAAAGAGTAACTTTCCATATGGGGACAAAAATGGGCTGCCAAAAGAGAGGAAAAAGGCTGACCTATGGGACCCACACGTCATGGAGTGCTGGAGAAAAGAGAGAGGAAGGTGAAGAGAGGAGGGATTCGACGGTGAATTCCCGCGAACCGAAAATAGGATGGGGATTAGGAAAGGAGAGATCAACAGATGGGACCTTGGCAAAAGAAATTAGGATTTGATATAAAAATAGAATATTAGGTCTTTGGAAATAATTATTTCAAACAAGAAATTTTAAATTTTAAATTTTGGCAATCCCCGGATTATGAATTTAATAGAACTCACGGTCCGGGTTTCATAAACTTTTTTATTTTGCGAATCAAACTCAAACAAATTAATTAGTTTCATTTTTCTCTTGAACAATCTTTTGCAAATATTATATTTAGAAAGATTAAAATATTAAAAGGTAACATACTTATTTTCAAAAGCTTTGTTTAAAATACATTTTGAAAATTATGCAAATGCAATGATGCAGATGATTTTTAGGGTTTTGAAAATAAGGATGTTACAGCCCCCCGACCCATTTTGGTTCCTGAGCTTTAAAACCAATTAACTTAGTTCTAGAAATGTTAAAACCAAACACAAATGGTCTCTTGACCGAGTCAACGATGGTTTTGATTGGTTGAAGTGTTATATGTATTTTGTGCATACAAGTTGGGTGCCCGTGCATTGCTACGAATTTAAAATAGATAAAACAATCTCCTATCATTCAAATAAAAAAGATTGAACACAAGTCAACACCTATAATATTTGCACATCTGTGTGGTGTGTGTGAGGATAGGGCTAGCCCGTTGGGGCTAGTTCGGTGTGGTTCGGTGGGTTTGAAATTTGAATTCAATTGAGCCACATGGTGAAGGCTAAGGTATGGCATATGTGGGTACTTGGTCAAAGTAGACAAGGGTAAAATGGTCCAGTTAAAATGGACCACATTCAATATCACTCACCACAAGCCACTTTTAAGTAGTAGATAAAATATTTCACGAAATCCAAATTGAACTATATATTTGAGTTTAATGATTACCTAATCTCATAAAAAATTTTCTCATAGTTTTCAAAACTTTACATAATTGTTTAGTTTTTTTCCTATTTTTAGGACTATAAGAAAATTCTAGAAAATTTGAAAAATTGATACAACATGGTAAAATATGGGACACATTTTTATGAGCTTGCAAAATAATTATAAACTCAAATATACCGTTTCTTTGGATTTTGTGAATTATTTTTTTGTAAAATTCTATGTAACACTTTGGTCAAATCACCTTTGACCGGTCAAAACAACCCTTTGACTGGTCAAGGCATCATTTGTGATCAGTTTTGGTATTTCGAGGATCGAGTTAACCTTGTTTTAGTGTCCATGGACAAAAATGGGTCATTGCCCATAGTTTAAAGACCAAAACAACACTTTTTCATTAGTTATTTGATTTTTAATATCCATGATCCATGAAACATGACCACAATCCTACGTTTGTGTTGATCGAATAACATCATAAACATATGCAATGAATTTCACAAACTAGTCACATTATTGTCAATTATCAATATCAATGGCATTCCATTAAAGGGACAACATTATTTTAAAATTCGTACGCAATGAGTTTCACAAAACGAGTCACATTTTAGTTCAAAAAAGCAAACTAGTCAAATTATTGTCAATCAACATCAATATAGTTCATTCAAGGGATAGAATCATATATCATTTAAAAGTTAGTAAACATATGAGCAATACAATCATATCAAAAATTGTCAATATGCCATATCACTAATAGCCACGGTAAAAATTTCGGTATGAAAATTTTATTAGGGGTAGCAATATAACCAGACAATGGTTATTTTTCTTTTTGATGGAAATTTTGAACTAAAATTTGAATTTAAGAATATGTAGGATACGCACTAAACAAAAAATGGCCAAAATTGCTTATAACCGCTGAATGATAATAAATATAAATATATATCTATGTTTAAATGCGGCACTCGAAATTGTTTAGTCGATCTTTTTTTTAAAGGGAGTGACTAATCCTCAGGCGACTGAAAACGGCTAAGATTTCAGTCGATTCTTGTATGGATAGCAAGCTGCGTCATATGCATGCATGCAACAAGCGCCAAAACCCATGGTTGCTGCTGGCTATATATAGCAAATCAGATTACCGCCTATGTCTAGTTAACCAACACTAGTAATACTCTACATGCAGTAGTACCATTCCAAAATATCATCAACATGTACTGGTATAGGCATTTCAATCTACGTACTCCAACAAATGTCACTAGCTTTAAAATTTGTTTGGTCCATTCCTCATAATCAACTACTACATGCACTTTGCATCTTCTCGTCACGTAAACTTTTTTACAGTTAATTATAGACTTTTTACACATCCAATTATATGTAAATTTAGTTATATACTAGTGTAAAAACACGTCGACTGAGATTTTATCTATTTTCAGGCGACTGATAGGAGCAATTCCCTTTTTTTTAACAAGACCTCGTAACTCCGATTATTGCGATAACTGTGGGCGAATTCATTTTCACTGCTAACAGCTTGACCGGGTTAATTATGAGCTATTTTAGGTACACAACGTAAATATAGTAGAGTGAAGTAGTATGATTCAGATTGGATTGTTGGTTCGTTTAGAAGGTGTCTCTCGCAACAATACTCTATCATTGTAGTCTGTCATTATAGTGTAAATACTATCATCATAGTATAAAAAGTTAAAAACAATCCGAACCATTAGATTAAGGGGTGTTCTTTTGGGCTTATGAGCTCTGACTTATCTGTCTTATCTCCAACTTCGAGAATTTTCCGAGATGGCCTCGAGAGTCGGATGGCCTTGAAATTTAGGATTTAGGGATCTTGTAGACTCGCCTACGAGATAAAAGTAAAACGGATTCAAAAGTAATAAAAAAAGTCAGATGAGTCAATATTAGTCAGATAAGTCACGAAAATTTTATGACTTATCTGACTAATGTTGACTCATCTGACTTTTTTTTAATTACTTTTTGAATCCGTTTTATTTTTATCTCGTAGGCGAGTCTACAAGATCCCTAAATCCTAAATTTTAAGGTCATCCGACTCTCGAGGCCACCTCAGAAAATTTTCGAAGTTCGAGATAAGACAGATAAGTTAGATTAGATAAGCCTAAAAGAACAGGGTCTAAGGAGTATGTGCGGCTCCTATTCAATTTATTGTACATTTGTACCGTAAGATTGACGCTAACTTATTCACCGTTCCCCTTTTAATTATTCAGGCACGTGCTTCGGTACAGCAAAGAATAACTGTGCGTTCATTTCGTGTTGCCTGATGCGAATAAGGAACTTGCTTGTATCAAATGCAAAGAATAAAGGTGGTGATACCTCACGCAGCTAGATCTTGCGTTCATTCATATTAGAACCTTACTTGATTTGAATGATACAAACACCAGCGGCAGTGTGATGGCTTCTGGCAACACAGCCCAACCCGGCGTCCCACCCGCCGCGGCAAATGCGCCAACTCCACCCACCACCACCGTGCAATTGCATCCAGTGCTGCTCAAGGCGGCATGCCATGGCCACCACAGGCAACTGAGGAATCTCCTGTGCAGCGAGAGCGCGGCGGCGTCTCAAGCCGTCGTCGAGATTGAGCGGCGCTCCACGAGCTCCGCAGTGGCGGCGGCGGCGTCGCTCCTGCATGGGGTCACCCCCGACGGCGACTCTGCGCTCCACATAGTGGCGGCCTTCGGCGACGGCGAGGGGCACCTGAAGAGCGCGGAGGTGATCTACGGCAAGGCCAGGCACCTGCTGGGCGCATGCAACAACGGGGGCAGCACGCCGCTGCACTGCGCCGCCAGGGCGGGCAACCACGCGATGGTCTCTCTCCTGGTTGAGCTGGGGAGAGGCGAGGAAGACGGGGACGGGAGGGTGAGGGCGCTCCTGCGGAGGCGGAACAAGCTCGGGGAGACGGCCTTGCACGAGGCGATCCACGCGGGCCACTCGCCGACGGTGGCCGCGCTGTTGGCCGCCGACCCGTGCCTGGCTCGTGTTCCGGACGACGGCGCCTCGCCGCTGTTCCTGGCTGTGTCGCTGCGCCACCACGGCATCGTGCGGGAGCTGTACGCGAGAGACAACCAGCTGTCGTACTCCGGGCCAGATGGGCAGAACGCTTTGCATGCTGCGGTTCTTCGAAGCAAAGGTACCCCATATTACCATATATAGCCATGGCCATAGCTCTCTTTCCCATTCATTTTTATGGAGAAACTCCTAACACATGTATATGCGGTTCCATACAAGTTAGCAACCATTAGAACTGCTCTAAGATTCGTGCTCTGCTCCCACTCTCTCCTCACATGCTCTTTTGCAAAAGACTTCCGAAACTTTTGAAAAAAACAATTGGTCATTCTTCCTCTCTCCTCTGCCTGGCCAAGCCGACTGCACTCCAGACGCGGCTGACCCCCGCTTGAGCCACCGCGTCGGCCACGGCCGCTAGGCTCTGTGCAGCGTGGCAGCTCAAGTGGAGACTGGTGTGGTTGTGACGGGAGGGGCGGTGGACACCCGGCGGCAACACCCCCGGAGGGGAGCCAGCTTGGCCGGGCCGGAGAGGAAAGGGGGAGAGGACGAAGGGAGAAAGAAGGACCCGATTGTTTTTTCCCAAAAATTAGAGGGCTTTTACTGGAGAGCATGTGTGAGAGAGTGAGAGCGAGCATGAATCTTGGGCATATCCAATGATCACTAGCTTGCATGGAACCACATATACATGGGTACAAACCGCTCTCATTTATATGTGCTTCGTCAGCTATAACTTCGAACCTAGTTGAATAGCTCGCACACCTGCAGGGTTACCTATATTTTCAAAAGGAATATGTTCATATTACACCTCTCAACTATCAAAAAAGACTATCCTACACTATAAACTAGAAAACAAGTTATTTAACACCCTCAACTATCAATACCGGGTCATTTGACACCCTCAATGGTTTAGATGGGTGGTTTTGATGATATGGATACCAATTTTGTATACCTATGGTGCACATATGGCATAGTTAGCGATGTTTTAAATCCAAAAAATATAAAAAATTCTAAAAAATACTTTAGTGCACAAGGATCACGAAAAAATATTTTGATAAATTTTAAAATTTCTTAAAACTCAAAACTATTTTTGGTCATTTCTATTAATTAAATAAAGACATTTAATCTTGATACTTAAACATTTAAAATGTATTTAAAAATATTTTTTCATGATCCTTGTGTACCGAAGTGTCTTTGAGAATTTTTCTATAATTTGGAAAGTCCAAAATTACTAACTATGACACATGTACAAGCAACATGGACAAAGCAGTTTCCAGGTCATTAAAACCACCCTCCTAAACCACTTAGAGAGTCAAATGACACTTATTGGTAGTTGGGTGTTAAATAACCGATTTTGTAGTTTGAGATATAGAATGAACTTTCTTATAGTTAAGGGGTGTGATATGGACTAATTCCCTTTAAAAATTAGGCCGTACTTCTCCCCATTCCCTAGGCATCTGGATTTGAAGGGTGACATGAAAGAACATGATCTCACCCTCTCGTCCATATTGTTAGCGAATATATCTCTTTTGTATACATTGTTAGCTAAGATTTGACTCATCAAATTTGTCCAATAAATCAACTTCTTGTTGTTATATTTTTTACATCATAGCTCACAACCTCTGCACCAATTAGGGATGACATAGACAATACATACACAATCAAAAGCTAAACACTTAGTATGCATTATAAAGGCTAACAACAAAGAAATCAAATGACAATACAAATTGTCACGCTGAGGTTAGCATGTTCATCCTTCACATAAAGGATGACCACCGACTTTCATGACATTCCTTTAAGGTTTCAAGGAGACACTTCAAAGCCTCAAAATTCCAAAGGCCACCCACACCACCCAAAAGGTGTAATATTCTATTGTAACCATATACAATTATTGTGCCTTATCTGTCATGCCCGAAAATATAATCGATGGACTCGACACTCCTAAAGGCATGCAATTTTCTTCCTAAACTATATACCTCTTGTTTTAGATGGTTTTAGAATCAGACTCTTATCTTCCCAGGTAATTTGACATGAGCACCTCACTATCGAAGCCTGGAACCATTTTGCCGGTGGCACCACCTCGCTAGGCTCTAGGGTGTTAATTACATTCAAATATCCGACATCCAATCTGATTTAAGATAAGACAAAATGCATCTGATTAACAAATTCTCCTACATCTTATTCGTGTCTATATCTTTATCCAATTATCTAGATTATTTGATAGACAAACAAATTATGTAATTTTGTCATCTGAAATGCTATTTTATTTGCACATCTGAAATGCTATTTTATTTGCACTATATGTGGGCTTTCGATCTTCCATAGTGAAGCCTATCTCTCAAGTTGTCAAATATTACGAGTACCAAGAAATATATTCCTATTTTTATTGATCTTAAAGTGTTCAACTGCACCAAATGATGAGTCTTCTTCACCATCATACTTGGCAAGTTTGGACTACTACGACACTTTGACAACACACCTCCTTGTACCAATGACCTTGCCTAGATCCAATAAGGCTTCACCTATCTAGACTTGGTTCTACGGGTGCTTGTAACAACTTCCACCACAATGAGGAGAAAAGATCAATCTATTTTGATGTTGAATTTCATAGTTTCATACAAGGTGATCTTTCAATCACTACCTTTTTCTAGAAGTTCAAAAACTTGGCCAATGCCCTTCACGATATCGACCAACTGGAGTCTATACACACTATTGTGCACAACAACCTCCATAGCCTCACCCCACACCTGTCCGACGCTGTTGTGATCAAATACTCCAATTGTGACACCCCTCTTCCCCTATTTTCTTTCCATAATATATGAGATTTCCCTTGGATATTTGTGAGCTAAATTAAGTTTATACGATAACTAATATAAATTGACAAATGATGTTTATACGATAACTAATATAACATGAGAGACATATCTGAAGTTTTTTTTCCCAAATCTGGTCCCAAGTTTGTATTCAGTAAATATCGCATTATTTGAATCTGATATCATATATGGAATAAACTATCTAGATTGGATCCACACATAAGCAGGACTTCCCAAAATGTTTCTGACCAGTAATTTCTCAAGGTCAGGTTGACATATGCATACCATTTTCACCCTAGATATTATACATATTAATTGTCAAAGTCACACGATACCAATCCATATAAAAGGAATAAATTTCCACATGCCAATGCAAATCGCCCAAATATCGTATATGCCATCGCCTGTGTCTATGACAAGTGGGTCCTAGACCCACATGTCATAGACAAAATGATGGCATATACGAAGTTGGGATTTTTCTCCCGAACCCACATGTCATAGACATAGGCAATGGCATATATGAAATTGGGATTTTTCTCCAATAGCATGCATGTAAGGAATTGCTCCCAAAAAATAAACACCACTCAAACCATACCATTGTTAAGAAATGCATTTAATGATGGAACATTTTTCTATTGCATTTTGACAATAGTATTTGTTTAACATAGAGTGGACCAAATTGCAGAGCTCACACAATTATTATTGCAATGGAACAAGCAGCTTACAAAACAACAAGATCACCATGGAAATACGCCTATACACTTTGCAGTATCGTTGGAAAGCGACACACATGTTATGCTTCCCCAGTATGCTGTACCGGTGCAGAAAGGAAAAAGTATTACATCCTTTTTAAATATAATTGAACCACCATTGGACGTTACTAGGCAAATACTAGAAGTGGATGCATATTCCGCATATCAACAAGATAAAAAAGGATCTTTCCCCATACATGTCGCTGCATCGGCAGGTAGACTTTCAGATGTCATCATTTTAGTCAAAGCGTGTTCCGGTTGTGCTGGTTTGCGTGACGTTGATGGAAGAACTTTTCTTCATATTGTCGTCAAGAAGAAGAGATTTGATATAGTTGCATATGCCTGCCAGACACCGGCGTTGTCATCAATTTTGAACAAGCAAGACAGTGAAGGGAACACTGCATTACACCTAGCAGTGGAGGTTGGGAATTGGTGGACATTTGCTTGTCTGTTTGCGAACAAACAAGTAGACTTAAATTTAGCAAACAATATGTTACATACCCTGCGAGAACTTTCAATTAGCACTATCCCCAGAGGATTGTACTACTTGCTGGTATATCTAGTTTCACCTTTTACTTTCTAACATGTATTGCAAACTTAGAGAAAAACTAATAATATTACTTTCCTCCTACTTTCTTTTGTTTGCAGAATTCACAAATTTTGATACAAGAAACACTAACATCTGCCTATGCTACGCGTGATATTTGTCGACGGTATGATATGGAAAAAGATTGTAGTCCCCAATCCGAAGCAGAGGATTATGAGAAAGATTCCGCAATAATGTCAAGTTCAACACAATTTCTTGGCCTTGGTTTAGTGCTAATTACAACAATGGCATTTGGTGCTACTTTTACTTTGCCAGGAGGTTACATACAAGATGGCGACCCTAACGAAGGGACACCAACTCTAGCTAGATCAAAGCAATTTCAAGGATTCGTGATGGCCAATGCGTTAGCATTTATGTGCTCATCGTTGGCCGTCATAAGTCTTGTGTTCGCTGGAACACCTACAGTTGAGTTGCCCATGCGATACATGCACTATAATATATCCATTTGGCTATCTTTTAATGCAATGGGATCCTTAAGTGTAGCCTTTGCAATTGCTGTATATATCATGATCCAGCCAGTTGCTCATAAAACTGCTATTGCGGTAATTGTGGTGATAGTTTCAATAGGAATCCTCCATTCTCCCTCAATACTTGAAAAATTTTCCATATTGTTGATTGTGATATGTATCAGACTAGGAATATTGCCAATACTAAAATCTAGTATTTCTAAGGTAGTGTTATTTACATGTTGGCCAATCATAGTAATATTTGGTTGGCAAGAATATTATGGATGGCAACACAAGTAATTTGTACAAGGGTCATTAGAGTGGTATTATGATATGGACATGTTTTTTTATGAACAACTTCTAAAAGTTGTTGTGTAACAACCTTTGTATAAGTGATTTGCTATGAACTTGCTAGTAAGGTACAATGCCGAATCTACAAAAAGGCATTGGAAATGAATTACGGACATCCTCTGTTACATTTAGAATTCAAGTGAATTGAATATCGAGCAAAACCCCCCCTATTATATGTGAAGATAATGCAACTTGTGATCCTCAAATGCAAATGGGTTATATCAAAGTAATCTTACGAAGCATATTGAAACCCCAAGTTCTCCTATGCTCATGAAATGCATAAGACGAACGAAATCAATGTTCAACACATTAAGCTACATGAGAATCTAGCATATTTGTTCACTAAGTCATTTCCGCCATCTACCTTTGAAAGATGTATTAGAGGAACTAAAATGTTGAGGCTTAGAGAGGTCTAGAATTCATGGGGAGAAATTTCACATATTCAAAATTAAACCTTAAAAATGAAGTTCAAATGCTCCATATTAATCTCAAAGATTAAATGGCAAATTGAGTAGATTGTATTCCTTTTCTCTTAGCTAATTTTTCACTGAAATTTCTCATGAGGTTTTTAACGAGGTAATCCGTGCAAGATAGCAAAGCATATGATATTTACTCTTTTACCCAAAAAATTTCTCACTAGGTTTTTATGGAATATTGATGAGCCATATGTATCTGGCGACAAAAGGTCAAATGGGAGTGTTGGGAAACCAACGGGCCCACAAAGGATCCATTAGCTAAACTGTAGAAGAAGGCTATATAAGGAGGAGGGATGTCCCTATTGTAAACATGTTAGAAACAGAATAATAAAGAATAGTTCCCCTCCATCCCTATGTGTCATCTTGTTTAACTATTTTTGTTAGCGACCGATGGAGGAACCACTTGACTAGACTTGTGGAAAGGTTTTTCAACAACAATTGGTGCCAATCCGGCTTCGAGGCTAGTATGGTCGTATGGAAGTTGAAAAAAAAAAGCGACCGCTAGCCAAAAAAGTAGCAGAGATATGGAAGCTGTTTTTTTTTAGCGACGGCGGTTTGAAGAAAATACAATATCTATAACACTGCATGGCGGCTTAGAAAAAAACAGATAGAGGAGAGGGGATATAGGGAGCAAAATGCATATCATGACAGTTGAATTCGTGCTCTATATGTGCGTTGATGATGAAGGATGATCCACAATACAATGCCCTAGCTGCACAAACATTTTATGTACATAATCATTCGACAAGTAATTGAGTTTTGACTTAAGGGACCAACTACCTATCAATCGACTGAAAAACAAAACAGATTTCAGTTGACCCCCTTGAATCATACGACGCGCCATTGATTCCTTGGAACGCATGATTCCCTGCCACAAACCCCTCCTAGCCTCCCCCTCATGGTCTGATTTTGGTGGGTTTGACTATCTGAGTAAATATGGACCTGTTAGGAGCTCATCAGACAAAAAAAGATCAGGGTCCCATTGAAAACCCACGTAACTTACAAAAACTATCCTATGTTGGGAAAAAGTAGCAGGATTGGAATACAACAATGCCGCCTTTTGCTTTCACAACATAGACACAGTATGCAACCAAGTCCTCTTCTTTTACCTGCATCTATGGTTAGTCCTTGCCAAAGTGTATAATGTAAAATTAGATGAATAGTCATATTTTTTACAAATAAGCTACAATGAAATGCAACACAATAAAAAACAAATAACAATTGGTATTGGTATGCTGAATGAAAAGCTAGATGTTAGAATTTTGCATTTATGAAAGTTGGCCATCATTTATTTAGAAAATATTCAATTTAGACTATATCCACGTAGCTATGTTGGATGACATGATTTTGCACAACCATAATGCTATAATTGCACAGTTCCTAAAAGTGCAACTTTAACACATATGCAACGCAACTAAAAAAATTAAAAGAACCATTCGAAATTAGATTATATCCTCATTGCTATGTTAGATGACATGATTTTGCACAACCATATTGTTATAATTGCGCAAAGTCTTATAGTGCAACTCACAAAAAAATCAAAATTAGATTATATCCTCGCTGCTATGTTAAATGACATGGTTTTGCACAACCATATATATTACTATAATTGTGCATTGTGTTTGAGTGTAACTTTAACACAGGTGTAATGCAACTTGCATTCAAACTATCCATGTTAAAAGTGCAAATCAAAACACAAAAAAGCAGAACAAATTGATAGAACAAATTGATAAAAAGAGCATATTGCTAAACAACACTTCCATCTATCTTTTGCTATGAAACCATCTATATTTGAAACAAAAAATAAAATGGTAAAAAATAAACTAGAATTATATTCTCACTGCAATGAAAATGGTATGGTTTTACACAACCTAATACTAGAGTTGCACAATATGTTAAATTGAAACTTTAACATAGATGCAGCGCAACATGCAAAAAATGCTTAGTCAAGTCATCAATAATAAAGCCCAAATCTAGGTAACCATACACAAAAATTCAATGTATATATTCTAAAAAAAACCTAATCTACTTAAGCCTAGCTTACAAAACAAAAATCAATTAAACCAAAATTTCTTATTTGATTGTTGCTTTTGATTTAAGATGCTAGTTGAATATGCGGAGTACAATTGTTCACAAACAAAAGAGCTATCAAGAAATAACATACATGATTTGCATATTGAAGTAAAATAAAAAATACTACAGATATGCAACAAAAATCAAAATTGGGGAGGTTTTATGAGGAAGTCCACTAGCAATACAAATGAGCTACATGATGATGTTCTTAATTGTGCTCCCAAATTTGCACTAACATGTGTATAATTTGCACTAGATATCATACACAATCACAATCAAAATTGTGGCAGTATGGCACCTCCCTTTCTGATCTATCAAAATTTTTGGTGTCATGTACTCCTATGTAGTAAAAGGGATGAATACACAGGTTGCTAAAAAGAGGAATCAAGCTAGCGATGGTGGATTTTGTTGACATTCACCACCAAATGACTCCCTGTGCTGCGCTGGTTCTTCTCCTTCCTCTTTTGGGCAGTTTGGTTGCACAGCTTTTTTTGCATCAATGAGCTTGAGCCCCCACTCAGGTGTTCCTGTCCACGTAGATGGAGCCACTCCCACCAAGATCAAGAGGATTGGTAAGCGGTTGTAGTTCTAGTACAAATGACGAAAAACCACATAGAAAAAGGACTACCTCACACGAATCTGAGCCTTGAATCCATACACATCACAAAATCAAAGTCTATTAAAATCGAAACAGAAAAAAACAACCTCTCCAAAGCCTCGCAAACGACGAAAATGTCGAGCTTCCTAGATGTAAGATGCACCAACGATGGAGAAAAAGCCTCGCTTTGCTTTGCTTTGCTTCGCTTGACGATGCGACGGAGGCGCACTCCACTAGTATTCTGTGAGAAGCAAGAAAATTGAATGAAAATGAAATCGGAGAGTTCGAGACACAGAACCTAGCTACCAAAATGCCTAATAAGAGTAGTGTTTAACTCTGATTTTCACTCCACTTTGCACATGAATCATGGAGAAGTCGAGGTCACCTACTCCAAACACCGACAAAAAGTCATCTACTCCAACCCTGACAGTCGCATGCCCCAATCGCCAGTGACGATGAGTACTAATGATCCTGGTGAGTTCACCAGTGGAGTCTCGCCGACAAGCTCGTGGAATCACGCCAAACAAATCGCCTTCCCTATTTGGTCTTAGGAGAACTTGACTCCAATCAGGCAATGGAGAGGCGCATGGATCGATGAATAGAAAGTAAAAATAAGAACCGATATCCTAACGGTTTCAACTCACTTTAAAAACCTGAAAAAAGGTTGTAACCGCCCTATTCTAGACCATTAGAGAATAAGCATGCATATAGTTATAAATTTTTTAAAAATTCTTTTTGTTTAAAATACCATTTTCATACTTGTAAAAGGATAATTCATTTATGTTATTTGTATATAATTGGTCATATATATTTATTCTCATATCCAAATTTTATTCAAAAAGGACAAGAATTTACAAATTCATAAGGATTCTAATTCTTACCCCTTATTAATTAAGAACAATTTTAAACCCAATTGAAAATCCACTTCCATGTCTTAGCTTAAATCAAAACCTTAGGACCATTTCCTTTCAAATTCACACATTGAATTTGAAGATCAATCAAATCCTAATTCCAACCCTAATTATCAAATTCTAGCATAGCATTTAAATTATAAATACAAAAATTAATCCCAAATTGGGAACTTTAAACCAATTCAAAACCCAAAATTTGGAAATTCAATTCAAAATTGAAATATTTCCCTATTAGGGCTAGGCCCAGCCAACCAGCCCAACTAGCCAGCCAGCCAGGCTAGCTCGGCTGAGCCACCCAACCCTGCTCGGCTCAACCTCCCCGGCCCCCCTCACTGGACGCCCGGATGCTCGCCGGCCCGTATGCCACTTCCTTCCTTCGCCGCTTTGTCGGACATGCCCGGCCGCACCCGCCCGTGGCGCCCTTCCCTCACGATCGCCGCCTGTGGCACATTTTCCCTACGCCGCGACGCCGGTGCCCTCAAGCCTTGGCCGTGGCCGCCGCTCACCAAGGCCCACCATTGCCGTGCCATCTTGTTGCCCTCTGCTTTGTTCCCCTCTCGCATGTGTGATTATGACCAGGCTATGCCACTCGTGGTCGAGCTACTGTGCACGCGTCTCAGCCCCGCCGCTACGCCACTGCCCTGCCGCTCCTGCGCCACCTGACCGCCCTTGTCCACTTTTGCCTGGACACTCCCTCTCCCTAATGCTGTCGTGTCGCCCCGCCTGTTGCACAGCCCCTTCAGCCCCGGCCTTGCCCTTTTTAATGCGCCCCTGCACCTCTGCATCCTTTTCCGCACACGTGCTCTCGTCGCCAGAGTTTCTCATTGCGCAATTGCTCCCGTAGCCACTTCCCACAGACTCTTCCCCTCCCCAGCAAGCTCCAGCCCAGAGCAATCACTCCCGAACCCTCCCTAACTCACCGGAGCCCTGATTTTGCCTCCGCCGGATGAATTCACCCCCTTTTAATTTCACGATCAAACGGTAAGCCATTGTCTAATTCCTTCGGGCTTGAGCAACCTTAGGGGATCCCAAACACACTGGTCCCATGCAGCTCACCGAATATTCACCAGTGCTGGCTAGCACTGATGCCCCTGTTTCCAGCGTGTTCGGTCTCCACGTCGCCAGCCTGCACCGAGCCTCCTCCGTCCAAGTCCTTTGCTCGGTAAGGTTTCCGGCAGCCCCTAGAAGCTCCCCGACAAAAAATCAAGGATAAAATCACCTAGGACCGTTGTGTTCCATGCTTTCCTAAAGCGTCGGCCGCCTCAGGCCATGGCGTCGCCGTCTCTGCTTGTCTCCGGCGATTTCTCCGGTGACACGGCCTAGCTCTACCTACCCCGAACCCAATGCGACCAAGAGCTTCGACCTAAAAGCCCTGTAGCTCCGCTGATCTGGCGCCAAAGCATCATTGAAACATGGCCGAAGGTGCAACGCCGATGTGCTGGCGTCATGGTTCACATTTACTGTGAATCGCGCCGCTGACATCTGGGACCCACATGTCAGGACGGTTAATCGGTTTGAAATTTCCCATAGATAGGTGAAAGTGCATCTGGGCACTTAGGTGATTTTGGTGATTAATGACAAACACATATAATGACAACTATTTATAAATGACAAATTGGTGTAAATGCTTGGCTAAGTAATTGCATAGTGACAAACCTCTAATGTGATTGTGTTGCTATGAGACTAACATGTCAAGACGGTTAATCGGTTTGAAATTTCCCATAGATAGGAGAAAGTGCATCTAGGCACTTAAGTGATTTTGGTGATTAATGACAAACACATATAATGACAACTATTTATAAATGACAAATTGGTGTAAATGCTTGGCTAAGTAATTGTATAGTGACAAATCTCTAATGTGATTGTCTTGCTATGAGACTAACATGTTTATTGCCAAGTTAAATATTAGTCTCATCTATTTAGAAGAAATCATATATGCCAAGTGGACAATCTATCCATCCTAGCAAGGTAAGTCTCACATATACAAATGGGATGGGTAAGCAAAGATGAGGTATGCAATCTCGGTAACCTTCTATATATATATTATTACATTCCTTTTGTGCAAGTGCATAGTGAGCTCCAAGTAACATATTGATTATATATATGCACATTGGTTGATGTCATATCTATTTGTGCATATATATCCACTTAAGTTCAATATATGTCTTGCTTCTAGTATACATGTATTAACTAGAGTTAAACTTCACATTGTTATGACTTGACTTGGTGCATGCATGCTTTGTTTGTATATCTTCTTATGCACATTACTTAGTGAAGTTTAATCTAGATTGTTCCACAACTTCACTCTAGCTTGAATATTATTTGCACATGTGTAATTCTTGTATATTCTATCATGTGCTCCATTTTAGTGAAGATTGTGTTACTTGCCATAGTTTAGTTGATTTATCATATTGGCAATTATCTTTCTAGTGTATCTACCTCCACTACATATTTATCATGATGCACTTAGTAAAGATCTTTTCTATGTCAAGTGTTTCCGTTTAATATTGTGCTTATTTATATGAAACACCTGTTGTACTTAATTGCTCACAAACATCAATCTATTTATATCTATTGAGCTTTTGGACTAATATATTTCATGAGTGGTTTGGAAAGAATTAGGTCCCGTGAGTATGTGTGATGACCAAGGTATGTTAAAGGATGACGGTTAAACCAAAGTCAACAAGACGACGGTGTCACCAAGAGTTGAAGACTAAGTCAAAATCAATTTGGCGTGGAGATCATCGGGAAGGATGATCAAGTCAAAGTTGATAGGACGAGAGTCTCATGAGGTGCATCGAGTCAAGTTGGACAAGGTGAAGGCGTCATCAATCTTTTGGTGAAGGTCATCATACATAATGAAGGAAAAGACGGTAAGTGACTATCCTAAACTTGTATTATCTTTGATTTAATTTGAGTCTAAGGATTGTCGTACTATTAAAAGGAATGCGATGGAGAATAACTTCTAGATGTGTCAAGTGCTCAAATGATCCATCCTAGTGAAACCTAGAGAGAGTGTGGTGTTGGTGGTGTCGAAAAGTGAGAGTTGTAGGTCTTCCTTATCTTCTTTGTGAATTCTGCATTTATCCCTTGGAATTTAGGTGTGAGACCATATTGTTTGTGTAGCTCTCGTTCTTAACTTTCTGGAGAGCCCAAGATCACCCAAAACGAAGTCCGGAGTCAAAAGTTATGCCCATTTTCGTCGGGGTGTGCAGTGGCTGTTTTCAGACTTCGGACAGTCCAACCCTAACCTCAGACAGTCCGACCCCCGGATAGACCGACCTGTTCAGCTGCGAAGTCCACCGTTTGGAAAATAATAACTCGGACTGTCCGACCCTATTTACTTCGTGGGACTTCCAAACTTCATCCCATCATCTAGAATGCAAATTTGACCGTTGACCAAAGTTTTTCAACTCAAAAATTTCGGACAGCCCGACCCTAACCTCGGACAGTCCGGACTGTCTGTAACGGTCAGATCCGCGGAACCTCCTATTTAAAACCCATCCTCTCCAAATAGCCGCTGTGAAGACTGTATGAATAACCTCCCCTTGTTCTTGAGCCCTCATAGCACGCCTCCACTCTAGATCTTAGTGATCACCTTTTTGAAAAAGGGTTGAAAGAGTTGGAAGGAGGGATTGAGTGAGAATTGGAAAAAGGGTAGGGAGGTGATTCCTTTGTGGATTTAGTGTGTTCTTGAGCCCTAGTGACCCCTCAACTCTTCGATCTAGCTGATCCCCTTAGGAAGAAGGGTTGGGAAGAGTTGGAAGGAGGTGTTAGTGTGAATTGAGCAAGAGTTGATCTTTGAGCACTTGAGTTCATCTCCAAGTTCGTTCTTCGTGGTATTTGTTACTCTTGGAGGTTGAGGACTCCTAGACGGCTAGGAGTTGGTCACGAGCCACCGAGCTTTGTGTGGTGCGCCGTGTCAAGTTTGTGAAGGCTCGATTTCGTCTCCGCAAGGGAAGAAATCAAAGGAGTGAAGCCGGCGAGTGCGTTGGTGCAACACCGGTGAGGGAAGGGTTGAAAAAGACCTCGGCTCAAGTGTGACCGAGCCGCCTCAACGGAGATATAGGATCCCCTCAAGGATCCGAACTTCGGGAACAAACATCATCGCGTCTCCATCTTCATTTCGGTTTTATCCCTTTCACATTCTAGCTTGAATTACTTGCTTATATTACAACTGAATTGATTATCTTGTCTTGTGTGATACTACTACACCTATACTTGCTTGTGAACTATCTTTGGTGCAGGTGGTATCCTTGAATTTGTGAGATTTGAATTGAATCCAAAGTCCTCTGTTTTTTGTGCAGACCGGACAGTCCGATACTTGCCTCGGACAGTCCGATACCCTAACTGTCCGACCCTGTACCATTGGACTGTCCGATACTACTTCCGCAATTAACTCTGTTTATTATTTTAGAATTTGAAATCGCCTATTCACCCCCCTCTAGGCGACATCTCAATCCTTTCAATAGGTAATCTGCCACTAACAGGTAGGGCCTCGGACCCACTTGTCAGTATTAGTATAAGCGCATTCTCTGGAATACGTCTTCCCCGTAGCGAATGCGCCTCTGCACGAACGCACGCTTAGCGCGGGTCACACATGGGCCAGACGGGCCGCATACGTGTCCTGCTGCCAAATAGTGATAGGCTTGGCCTAGTACTGTTTAAAGGGAATTTCTGGCCTTTAGTGTTTTAGAGAATCTGGTAAATATTTTAGATTTATTGAAAATAGTAAATAGCTAACAAAATTTTGAAAAAATTCTAGAAAATACCTGATAGAAAGCAGGATCTAATAAAATTATGATTAGGAACAAAAACCCAACTAAACCTCTGTTTTAATCCAGAAACTTCCTTTAAACTAATTCATAAAAAGCTTTTCCATTTTATTAAATTAATTATTGAGTTCCTAAAATCATGATAAATTTCCATTGAAACATTAATATAGTTTAGAATTTAAATAAATTTATTGTATAATTTTAGCCTCATTAGTGCTCTCTGGATAAATTAGAGCAAGCATTTAAGCCCTTTTTCCATATGCAATAATAATACAGTAACAGAAACATATTTATTTTAAATACTAACTAAACTCAGTAAATTCCTAAATTTTCAAAGAAACTTTCCCAACACCTAAGTAAATTATAAAATTTTGAAACCTATTTTATCATGTTTGTATACTCATGTTCTTAGTAGAGGTAATAGAAACCCTTTTTCTTAAGAATTAATACTTCTCTTAAATTAATTAAAACACTGTAATAGCAGCTTCCTAATAATTTTTAGGAAATACTTTAGACAAAAGTATTTTAAACTTACATGCTGCACTATGGGTATTCTAATTAGGGTATTTAATGCATCATCATCATCAAACATCCATTCGCTATCGCTCCCAACAACATCCGCAGGACCCGTCGCCAGGCCTACCACTTATCCCAGAGCCTCCAGTTTTGCCAGGAGGAGTGGGACGAGGCCCTGGCTGAGTTGGACCGTTTGGTCCCTACGGACCACCCTGGTCCACTTCTAGGACCACCACCGCCCTGTCCACTTCAGGCCCATGTCCACGTCACCGCACGGAAGAGGTGCCTACCGCCGCAGGCTTTTGTGGGGATGCCCTGCCATGACCCACCGCTAGTGGCCCCACAGCCCCTAGCCTCTTCCTCCAGTAGCTCCTCTGATGCCACCCCTCAGACGCTGGCCTTGGAGGACTACTTAGGAGCACCTGTGAGGTTCCCAGTGGACCGCCCTCTATACACTTACTCTCGCCACTCCCGTTAGTGAGCTGGCTGTAGTGTACGTCCCTTTTGTACTCTAGCGTGGTTGGATGAACCATAGCGCTAGTAGTAGCAATAGTAGTTGTAGTAATCTACTCGCAGCTTAGCTCGTATGTTTTACTTTGTTTCTTGTAATCGCCGTAGTAGATGATCGGCGAATTATACCCTGTATGGTTTTATTAATGAAATCTCTTGGTTCTTGCATCTTGGATTTATGATCTGTATTTGACATCATGCATGCATATCATAATTAGGAATTGCACTTTGTAATTATAACCCCCTACAGATGGCTCACGGGCGAGGTGCTGTTCATGGCCGCAGTGCTGGCTCCGAGAATGCTCAGGGCCATGGTCGAGGCCGCAGCAACCTGGCACTGCCGCCAGTAGGAAACTCAACCATGGCACAGGTCATGGCGTACCAGGCCCAGATGTTGGGCACTATACTTGAAAACCAACAAGCGGGTCAGCAATGTCAAGGCTCAAGGCTTGCAGAATTCATGAGGACGAAACCACCAACTTTCACTCACGCTGCAGAACCAAAGGATACCGAGGATTGTCTGCGAACCATCGCCAAAAAGTTGGCCCTAGTTTGGTGTCCTGAAGCGGACAAGGTTTTGTTCGCTTCGCACTTGCTAGAGGGTCCCACCGAAGTTTGGTGGGAGAACTACGTCGTCACTCGCACCAAAGCTATCGAGGAGGAAGAAGCCGCAGAGGTTGAAGAAGAAGAAGAATAAGGAAACAACGCTGAAGATGGTGGAGAAAACGCTGTCGGAGGCTAGTACGAAGCCCCTCAAGATGTTCAAGCGACCGCCAGGGATATTCCTTGGGCCGAGTTCGAAAGGGCGTTTCAGGAAAATTACATTCCCCGAGGCGTATGGCGGATGAAGAAGCAGGCATTCCGCAATCTACAGCAAGGTGGCATGTCAGTCAAAGAATATTTGACCAAGTTCAACTAGCTGGCGTGCTATGCCCAACAAGACGTCAAGGACGAGGAAGAAAAGGTGGATAAGTTCCTAGAGGGAATGGCCCCCATCTACCGCTCCTGACTCATTCTCCTGGATCACCCAAACTTCTATCATCTGGTGAATAAAGCCCTGATCCTAGAGAAAGAGTTGAAGGGAGAAGAAGCCAGCCGCAAGCGATAGCTGGAAGCTAGGTCCGTGCAAGGAACCAGTTGCACGGGACCTTACTATCCTTCCTATCTGTCTAGGCCGCCCCTTCCACGATAGCAGGGCTACCTCGCCAAGAGCTACCAAACTAGGGGTAGCCGGCCTGTCTTTCCTACCGTTGGCAGACCAGCTCCTCCTTCGTGAAGCACATTCCGACAAGGATGGTCGAAGAATGACAAGGTGGCCAGCACTTGTTTCAATTGCCACAAGCCGGACCACTTTGCCAACCAATGCCCAGCTAAGGTTGCAAATCCGCCGCGGTTTGATATTGCTCCACCCTGTGGCCAAACTATATCAAGTCGCGGAAGAGGTTCAGCTCCTCCTCCAAGGACCACCCCTCCAGCCTATGGCTATGGAAGACTCAACCACCTCTCTACGGAAGAAGCCGAAGACGCACTGGGAGTTTTAATGGGTACGTTCGGCATCCACCATAACCCCACACAAGTTCTTTTGGATTCTGGAGCATCGCATTCATTCATATCTAAGTAATATGTGGATAGATATGTTCTATAAACTTTTTCCCTCAACAAACCCTTAGTTATAAGATCGTCTGGTGGAATCTTAAAGGCCACTAGATCTTTCCAATGGATATAAATTACTAAGGAAAGGGTCGGATTCAAGTTCGATCTGATGGTCATTCCTCGCAAAGGGATTGTCGGGACCCCAAATCTAAGATCTGGTATCCCTCATGCATCACTAGTCCAAGATCAATTCTAGTGAGCACAAGTGACTTCATCAGTCGATATCATCACAGTACATCGATATAAAAGCACTAGATATAACCTCCATTTATTACAAATAAAATCCAAACGCCACGCAGGGCTAAATAACAAGTTCATCAAAGTATATTATTGCAGCTAATAAGCAAAATAAATAAGATAGTGTCCCATCAAGGGCCATAGGCTTCTGACTGGGAAACACGTATAGCTACTCACCTCCAGGTAGATCGTCCTTAAACAACGGCGATGATTCTTCAACTTCTTGTCCTGTCGGGATGAATAGGCAACCCACAAACAAAGGTTTGCAAGAATGAGTATAGACGAATACTCAGCAAATCCCACACAGTGAATTAATGTAATTCTATCACTTATATGCAAGCTTAGTACAAAGGATGGGCTACTTGGTTATTTTGCATAAACAACATTTAACAAAGACGTAATAAAGTAATAGATTCAAAAGAAAGTAAGTAAATCATTTGATAAACAACATTTGATCAATAAGCAATGGCACACAGCCTAAACATAGCACAAGGCTCAATAATCTGCATCCATCGATAACCACAGTGATAACCCACCATTTGCATTTAAAACATTCGAATAGTTTTAAACACTCTGTAGAGGTTGCACATCTTTACCCATAAGATACTCACATCTCAACCTCTGGCCAGAAAGGAGACACTCTTAACCCAACAATTACGGAACTAAACACAAGCAAGTGGTCCTCCCGATGACTATTGTACCACCAAGAGCCAAACATCTGGACCACTGGGATACACACATTTAGTACCGCAACATCAAATGGATGATGGCTCTCATAAGCAGCACATCTCCCACAGATGCCCCAACACATGATCACATCTCCTAACTTGCCATAATGTGCCACAAGCTCACACATAGTAACTCAACTGCTAGACTTAACCAAAGTCAAGCTCATGGTATGTACTGTATTTTGTCTGGCATGTTCTTACAAGATTAAGTCCTTACGGTAACTAAGACTAGACTTTCTTCTAAATTTGTCTCTTAGCCTAGCCACACAGGCACCACCAACACACAGTACCACTTGTCATAGTCAAAACACCTATCCAGGTTGTTAACAATTTTGCAACACATGCAAACAACCACATAAGAGTAACACATGCTCACCCAATATGGAGCAACACATGTCTCCCTCACGTACACATGCTTTTACTCTCAATTTCGTATCTCTCTTTAGTCAATATCATTTAAACCAACCCAAGTAATGTGCATGACCAAGCAAACTAATAACGACTACCATCCCACATGATATCATTACTATCCAACTAAAATGATGACACATCTAGATTACAAAGAATAAATGGATAATACAATATTTCAAATGAAGGATATAATTCAAATTGGAATAACTAAATTCCCAATGAAATAAATTAAACATAGCAATGCAATTTGTAAATCAAATTCATTTTATTTGAGAATGGGCTCAATGTGATCAAGAGCTATGTGTAACTTGCCTTGCTGCCAATCCCACTCTGGTCCTGCAACGAAGTCTCCCAATGGCACACCTTCCAAAGTACACATTTCTATGCAAAGTAATAATAAAGAAACACCAAATAAATAAAACAGTATAATAAAATATTTTAAAATCAAATAAAATTCATAAATAAATAGATCCCATTTTTCTAAATTTTTAGAGACTTGAATGATAATTTTTAGACTTCTGGATCAAAAGATATGAATTTTGCAAGTTCTAATTCAATTTATAAACTAGTTAAACAATTTCCAGAATTAATTCCTAATTTAAAAATCCATCGCGCACCGCACTGACCCATGGGCCCTACCTGTCAGCCACACGGCCCACGGCAGACTTAGCCCACGCGGCCATGTGCATCCCCCTCTCTCTCTTTCTCACTGACATGTGGACCCCACGTGCCAGTCCCTCTCCTGAACCGAGCTGAACCGAACCGGCTAAATCAAGATCCGTTCCACCCAAGCCCGATCCAATGGCCACAAGTGGCCCACATCACTACACCACCCCGGTGACCTCGGCGCACGGCGACGTCCTCGCTGGAGATACTCGACTCAGCACTCCCGTGCACCAAATCGCGTGCAACTGTGTCCTACGGGTAGCTCTCAACCCCGTGACATCTCTGGACGCATGACCCTTCGCCAGCAACTACCGACGGCGAGCCACGGCCGCGCGAAGCAGCGGTAGCGATCTGCCTTAACTCTAGATGCATCTACGCCCCTTCCCGAGCTAATCCGGGCCCAAATTCATGATCTAGGGATGACCCGAAACCTCTTTGAGCCCTCGCGCAGCTCTAGAACCCTTTGGTTGGCGTTGGCGAGCATCTATGGCGATGGTGGCGCTATACCTCAATGGCGATGGTGCTCCGATGACCTAATGCCTTAGCATATGCCACCATCGCGATCGCCGGACCAACCTACTGCTACCGCTTCGACCAATCCGGCGGTGGCGATGAACCCTAGAGGCTCTCGCGTAGCTACCCCAGGCCTTATATAGGCTCGGGGAACCCAAGGACGGCACGGACGCCCAGGCCCTGCCTGCGGCGGAGCCACCACCCTGTCCGACTACCGCGCGGCCTCAGAGACGACGGGCACAACATCCAACGGCTGCCATCGCGCCACGTCGCCCCATCCAACGGACCAGGCGTGTGCGTACAACACGCATGTGGTGAGGCCGATGGCTTAGATTGAGCCACGTCACCTCTTATCCGGAAAAAGATTAAAAACCTACTTACCTATTTACAGTTTTGTTGTTTAATGCTCTTTATTTATTAAAATTACAAAATCACTTTAGAAAAATCTGGAAAAAATTCTCAAAAATACTCTAGAGCATCTAGAACCTAGGAAAATTTTATAAAGCACTGCTCATGTGTATTTGATCTTATTAGCTTATTTTAGTATTCTATGTTAATTGTAAAAATGATTTTTAATGGTTTTAGATTATGGGAAAAGTCATAGAATAGATTTTCACTATTAATTAGGTTGAAACAAAATATTTGGGGCTTACCAAAAATCAAGATGTTACAGGGATTGATGTCATCATTGGCATGGATTGGCTAACATTCTACAAAGAGGTGTTAGACTGTGATAAGAGACAGGTTAGACTTGTCAGGCCCCCTGGATATGACAAAGTATGGAAGGTGGATGAACCATTTAGATGGGGACGAGCCATATGGTTCATTAAGGAAGAAGACCCCGCCAAGGTGCCAGTCGTAAAGGAATACCTGGATGTGTTCTCAGAAGACTTACCCGGACTACCCCTGGACATGGAAATGGAGTTTGCAATAAAATTGGTACCAGGCACGACTCCTATCTACAAGATTTATTTCAAGATGAATCCAGTGGAGTTAGCTGAGCTCAAAAGGCAATTAGAGGAGCTAATGAGCAAGGGATTGATTCACCTGAACTCATCCTCGTGGGGATCGCCAGCCATGTTTGTGGACAAGAAGAATGGTAGTTGCCGACTAGTAGTGGACTACCAAGCTCTCAATGCTGTCACCATCAAGAACAAGTGTCCCTTGCCCAGGATTGATGATTTGTTTGACTAGCCTAGAGGAGCCAAATGCTTCTCAAAAATTGATCTTTGATCTGGAATCACCAAGTTAAGGTGAGAAAAGAAGATATATCCAAGACATCTTTCACTATCAAATATGGACTATCTGAATTTCTCATTATGTCCTTTGGACTTACCAATGCATCTGCCCACTTCATGAACATGATCCTGATGGAATACTTGGACCAGTTTGTTGTCGTGTTCATTGATGACATCCTGGTTTACTCCAAAAACGATGTGGAGCATGCAAAAAACCTAAGATCGGTTTTAGATAAGCTCCGAGAGCATCAACTGTACGCCAAATTTAGCAAGTGTGAATTTTGACTGGATGACATTCTTAGGGCACATCATCTTTGTCGAAGGGAATAAGGTTGACCTTTACAAGGTGGCCACGGTAATGGATTGGAAATCTCCAACCACCGTGAAAGAAGTAAGAAGCTTCTTAGGTTTGGCGGGTTACTACAGAAGGTTTATTGAAGAATTTTCAAAATTTGCCAAACCCATAACTCAATTATTGAAGAAAGAAAGGGAGTTTGAATGGACTGAAGCCTGTGAGAAGTGCTTCCATGATTTGAAGGTCAAATTGACAACTGCCACAATGTTGGTAACTCCAGATACCAACAAGAAATTTGAGGTGTACTGTGATGTCTCAAAACAGGGATTAGGCTATGTGCTAATGCAATAACGGAAGGTAGTTACATATGCCTCTTGGCAGCTTAGGAAGCATGAGGAAAATTACCCTACTCATGATTTGGATCTAGCTGCGGTTGTGCATGCCCTAAAGATATGGAGACACTACCTGATAGGTAAAAAATATGACATTTACACAGATCATAAAAGTTTGAAATACATGTTCATACAAGCTAACCTGAATAGGCGCCAAAGAAGATGGCTCGAGCTGATCAAGGACTATAATCTAAATGTTCTATGTCACCCTAGAAAGGCCAATGTAGTAGCAGACGCTCTTAGCAGGAAGCCCTAGTGCAACCACCTAGCCATTCAAGGACCAGTAGCGTCAGCTGCCTACAACTCGGAAATCCCAGAACATAAAATCAAGGATATGAACAAACTAAGCTTGAGGTTAGTGGAACCTGGCTATCTTGCCACCCTAAAAGTTTAGCCCGACCTGCTAGCCCAAATCAAGGACTTACAAAGAGGTCATCCGAGCACCCTCAATTTGAGAAACCTCATGAAGAAGAGCAAGGGGTGTAAGATCACCGAAGATGAGCAAGAAACCCTGTGGTTGGGACAAAGGATCTTGCTTCCATGTGATCAAGAACTAAAGGATCGCATTTTGAAGGAGTCCTATGAGTCACCCTTCTCTCGTCACCCTAGGAGCACCAAAATGTATCAAGACCTAAAATCCCAGTTTTTGTGGCCCCGACTGAAGTGAGATGTAGCCGAGTACGTGGCAAGGTGCCACGTATGCCAACAAGTGAAGGCCGAGCATCAGCGCCCGCAGGACTTTTACAACCTCTAAAAGTACCTGAATAGAAGTGGGAAGAATTAACCATAGACTTCATACTTGGTCTTTCCTGTACCATGTCAGGATGCGATTCCATATGGGTTATCGTGGACCGATTAACCAAGGTGGCCCATTTTATTTCTGTCAATACAAAGGAGAGAAGTTGGCTGAATTGTACATGGCCAAAATAGTGTGTCTGCACGGAGTGCCCAGAAGGATCGTTTCGGACCGAGGATCCCTATTAACATCCTAGTTTTGGGAAAAGTTGCACAGTGCCCTTGGTACCAGTCTGTCCTTTTGCACCGCCTATCATCCGTAGACAGATGGGCAGACTGGGAGAGTGAATCAGATCCTTGAGGACATGTTAAGAACTTGTGTCCTAAAGATTTCCTCTGATTGGGAGAAATGGTTGCCCTTTGCTCAGTTCTCCTACAACAACAGCTTCCAGGCTAGCTTAAAGATGTCCCCATTTGAAGTGTTATATGGACGACGCTGCAAAGTACCTCTTTACTAGTCAGAGATTGGCGAAAGGTAAGTCTTTGAGAAGGACACTTTACAAGAAGCAGAAAGGATGGCCAATATTATGAGAAAACAACTGTTGGCTACCTAGTCCTGGCAGAAGAGTTACACTGATTACCGCCATAGAGAACTCTCTTTTGAAGTTGGCAATCCTGTTTATCTTAAGGTGTCTCCATTAAGAGGAAGCCAGAGATTTCAACAAAAGGGCAAATTGGCGCCCCCGATACGTCGGTCCATATCTGATCATTGCCAAGAGAGGCCAAGTAGTCTATGAGCTGGATTTACCCGCCGAACTCGGCGATGTGCACAATGTGTTCCATGTCTCTCAACTCAAGAAATGCCTCCGGATACCAGACGTGGAACATATTCCCCTACCTTTAGAACCAATCGCCTAAGACCTTACCTATCAAGCTTACCCAGTACAAATCCTTGATCACTCGGACAAACAAACTAGAGGCAAGACAATCAAGGTATGCAAGGTCCAATGGAGTGATCAATCTGGAAGATAGATTTCTTGGGAGCCTGAAGACAAGCTTCGCCAAGACTATCCCCAACTGTTCGAACCTTAGACTAGCAAATCTCGGGGTTGAGATTTATTTTTGGGGCAAGGATTTGTAACAGCCTTATTCTAGACCATTACAGAATAAGCATGCATATAGTTATAAATTTTCTTTTAAATTCTTTTTGTTTAAAATACCATTTTCATACTTGTAAAAGGATAATTCATTTATGTTATTTGTATATAATTGTTCATATATATTTATTCTTGTATCCAAATTTTATTCAAAAAGGACAAGAATTTACAAATTCATAAGGATTCTAATTCTTACCCCTTATTAATTAAGAACAATTTTAAACCCAATTGAAAATCCACTTCCATGTATTAGCTTAAATAAAAACCTTAGGACCATTTCCATTCAAATTCAAACATTGAATTTGAAGATCAATCAAATCCTAACTTCAACCCTAATTATCAAATTTTAGCATAGCATTTAAATTATAAATACAAAACTTAATCCCAAATTGGGAACTTTAAACCAATTCAAAACCCAAATTTTGGAAATTCAATCCAAAATTCAAATATTTTCCCTATTAGGGCTGGGCCCAGCCAGCCAGCCCAACTAGCTACACAACCAGGCCAGTTTGGCCAAGTCGCCCAAACCTGCTCGGCTCAACCTCCCCAGCTCCCCTCACCGAACACCTGCATACCCGCCGGTCCGTACGCCGCTTCCTGCCTTCATTGCGCTATCGGACACGCCTAGCCGTGTCCTGCCCCGTGGCACCCCTTCCCTACGACCGCTGCCCTATGGCGCATTTTCCTTGCACGCGCCACCCACGCCCTCGCACTGGCTATGGCGCTGCCCATCCTGCGCTCGCCGCTGCCACACTATCTTGTCGTGCCGCCTACCCTCTGCCTTGTTCCCCTCTCGCACGCGCGATGATGACCATGCTACGCTGCTCGTGGTCGAGCTTCGTGCACGTGACTCTGTCTGCCCGCGCCATCGCCCTACCTTCGCTGCTGACCGCTTTGTTGCCCTTATCCTACGCTTGGACACTCCCTCTCCCTCGCGCTATCGCGTCGCCCCATCCGTTGCACAGCCCCTTCACCCAGGCCTTGCCCTTTTTTAACGCGCCCCGTGCCTCTGTCTCCTCTTCTGTACGCATGCTCTCGTCGCCAGAGTTTCTCACTGCACCATTGCTCCCGCAGCCACTTCTCTCACACTCCTCCACCCCCCAGCAAGCTCCAGCCCTGGGAAATCGCTCCTGAACCCTCCCTAGCTCACTGGAGCCCCAAGTTCGTCGCCGCCGGCCGAATTTACCCTCTTTTCAATTCCTGATCACACGGTAAGCCATTGTCCAATTCCTTTGGGCTTGAGAAACCTTAGAGGATCCCTAACACACCGGTCCCATGCAACTTGCCGGAGATTCACCGGTGTTGGCTAGCACCGACGCCCCTGCTTCCAGCGTGTTTTGTCTCCACGTCGCCGGCCTACATCGAGCCTCCTTCGTCCAATTCCTTTGCTCGGTAAGGTTTCTGGCAGCCCCTAGAAGCTCCCCGACCAAAAATCTAGGATAAAATCACCTAGAATCGCCATGCTCCATGCTTTCCCGAAGTATCGGCTGCCTCCGGCCATGGCGCCTCCATCTCTTCTTGTCGCCGGCGATTTCTCTAGCGACACACGGCCTAGCACTAGCTACCCCGAACCCAGTGTGCCCAAGAGCTCCGACCTGGAAACCCTATAGCTTCGTGGATTCGGCACTGAAGTATCGGCGGAACTCAGCCAGAGGTGCGACGCCGATGTCCTCATGTCATTGTTCACATTTACTGTGAACCGTGCCGTTGATTATGTGGGACCCACATGTCAGGACGGTTAATCCGTTTAAAATTCCCCACGGATAGGTAATCTGCCACTGATAGGTGGGGCCTCGGACCCACCCGTCAGTTTTAGTGGATGCGCATTCTTTGGAATACGTCTTCCCTGTAGGGGATGTGCCTCCGCGTGAACGCGCGCTTAGCGCGAGCCGCACGCGGGCTAGACGGGCTATGCGCACGCTCTACCGCCAAATAGTGCTGGGTTTGGCCCAATACGGTTTAAAATGAATTTCTAGCCTTTAGTGATTTTAGAATATCTAGTAAATGTTTTAGGTTTATTGAAAATGGTAAATAGCTAACAAAATTTTGAGAAAATTCTAGAAAATACCTTATAGCAAGCTGGATCTAATAAAATTATGATTAGGAACAGTAACCCAACTAATCCTCTATTTTAATCCAGAAACCTCCTTTAAACTAATTTATAAATAGATTTTCCATTTTATTAAATTAATTATTAAAATTATTAAACTTCTTCTCCCGGGGATGCTTGGCCCGCGCCAGCGCCACCCCACCGTCCCACGGCCTGTCGGCCTTCTCCTCATCCTCCGTTCACGCCCCGTCGGCCTCCTCCTCCGCTTCCGTCCGCGCCGGCCTCCTCCTCCGCCTCCTTCCACGCCCCGTCGGCCTCCTCCTCCACCCCACCCCGCCGGCCTCCTCCTCGCCTCCGTCTCGCCCGTCGGCCGCCGCCGCCCCATGACCCTCGTCCCCGAATCCGACAGTGCATAAATCGGCCTTGCCTCCTCCTCGTCGCCGCCTCACTTTGTCGCCACGTCCTATTGGCCTCCTCCTCTGTCTCCGTCCGAGCGGCCCCGCCGGCCTCCTCCTCCTCCGCCTCCGTCCGTGCCGGCCTCCTCCTCCTCCGCCCCCGTCCCCTCCCATATCCGCCACGCTGCCCTCACTGTCGCCGCACCCGCCATTGTCGCCTCGCCCATCGTCTCGCCTCATCGGCCGCCGCATCCGGCCGCCCAGCTCCGGCTCCCCAGCTCCGGCCACGAGCTCGCGAGCTAGACCGAGCTCGGTATGAGCCCGAGCCGAGCTGCTCCCCTGGCTCGGTGCCCGTACCGAGCCCGCACGAGCCGGACCAAGCTCGCTCGGGCTCGACTCGTGTCCAGCCCTAAATACCAAGTGCTACCACTTGCTTGCAAGAGGTGGTTCTGACATATTGTGTGCGTGATAACCGGAGAAATGATAGCAAAAGAAGGAAGTGGAAATGTGTAAGTATGGACTGGCTGGATCTGAGGCTGTGAGAGCAGACCAAACGGGCGTGCAGAGAGGCATGCAGCTGGAAGTCAATGATCATTTGCCTACGGGAATTGGTTCCTAGCACCACAACGCATCACCATCGTGCGATAGTGCGGATGTGGGGGCCTATTGGCTTGACAGGGTGCACCATGGCAAACCTCAGTCCGAGACAAGGATAGGATTATGTCGTCATCCAAGGGATGGTCTAGGTGATACGTCACCAGGAGCGACTCTCTAGTCATGTGCGTAGGCATAGCCGGCGGAGTTTTCATTTTGTCCCTTATGTTTGTCATCGCACTCTGATATTTGGATTTCTGCTCTCAAGACTACTGGGCTAATGCGCCGGTTTGTAATATTTATCAGCCCTTGGGCTTAATACAGGTTATTAATTTAAGTATGTCTTCTGCATGTATGAGATGATCTAGCTATGTAAATGGTGCGCACTAGTGTACTGATACAGGGACTAGTGCAAATCATGTGGTATGGGAGAGTGGTACCCATGGAGCTGGTATCAGAGCATACGACTGTAGGAGCCCTAGACTTTGATCGTTAGCTTCCTGTAATTTAAAACTAAGAAAAAGGGCATTTTCCTAAAAAAACATTGTTTGGATAAAATTTGTTGTATTCTTTTCCCCTGATTATGTTACAAATACTTACTTCCTTTTGAAAATTATTTTTTGCAAATGGAGGTAGCACAGCATGGGTTTTTGACACTCATTCCACTTTTGGGTTCCAGGAGGGACCTAGAGGAGAGAACGCGAGGGTCCTCCGACAGCTGACCCAGTACTTGGAGTTCGATAGAGCTCCTTGTTACTTCTAGAGACTAGTCCGGACTCTCCCCCGTCTTGCATATCTGGTGGAGGTCCGGATATACTACGCGTCATTGGATGCCGTGGCACACCGCTTTAGCAAAGGCATTGACTTAAATAGTTTCCTACAAGATGTTCTAAATCTTCTTATTTCTTTCTCTTTTCACAGCCAGCTAACATGCATGTATATTTCCTTTTTCTTGCTTTTCTTAGGTGTGAACCCTCACCTTTGAGGCCTATGGAGCTTCCTGCATTAGTCCCTAAATCAGTAGCCTAGTGCACACCGCTACATAGCTAGTTCAATTGCATATAAACGTTACAGAGCTATCTTAGATAATTAACTGAAATACCGCCTTTCGGTGAATAGTTTACCATAGGGCTGACTAGGCCAAATGTCATAGTACATTACAAAAGAGAGAGTTCATAGTTCAATGCTAGTGCGAAAAGCTTAAAAACAACAAAAGATCATCTAGCGAGTATGCAATCTTGCAAACGGCTGGAGGGCCACCCTAAACTTCATCTGGACCATCGTAGACCGGGTCTTCATCTTCATGACACTCATAAGAAGATGTTCTAAATCTTCTTCTTTCTTTCTCTTTTCACAGCCAGCTAACGTGCATGTATATTTCCTTTTTCTTGCTTTTCTTAGGTGTGAGCCCTCACCTTTGAGGCCCATGGAGTTTCCTGCACCAGTTCCTAAATCGGTAGCCTAGCGCATACCATTAAATAGCCGTTTCAGTTGCATATAAAGGTTATAGAGCTGTCTTAGATAATTAGCTGAAATACCGCCTTTCAGCGAATAGTTACCATAGGGCTGACCAGGCCAAATGTCATAGTAAATTAAAAAAGAGAGAGTTTATAGTTCAATGCAAGTGCGAAAAGATTAAAAACAACAAAAGATCAATAGCGGCTATGCAATCTTGCAAACGACTGGAGGGCCACCATAAACTTCATCCGGACTGTCGTAGACTAGGTCTTCATCTTCATGACACTAGTAAGTATCCTTAGGTTGATCTCCATCTAAAGAGCGAGTGAGTACTAGGGTAAGTGTGCAATCAAACCGCATTTACGAGTTAACATCCTCCTAATGCAAGTAATGGTAAAGGGCTCCAAAGGAAGGCTAGAGGTTTGTTTATTTGCATAAAGCCAATTGTAAATACTCATAATACAAACCTATGACTTAGCTAATTTAAATTTTTGTTAAGTAGATTGTGTATTTGTTGACTGAGTTGTGGTTCCCAAGAAACCTTCTACCCAACTCTTTCTACCCTTGTACCCCTGGGTACGACCAGACCTTCCATAACTTAGCCGTTTCATATTTCCAGTTTTCCTCCTTTCTCCCGCTATAATATTCTGGGATTTAGGCACTCCCGTTGTGGATAACCACCCTACTAGATTGTCGGTCCAGCAAGTGCATGATCTAGATCACCCTCGGTGATGGTGCCCTTCCGCCTTAGCCTCGGGCTGGAGTTTGTTCTAGGGTCTCCTTGGAGCACACAACTGGACTCCGCACCCGCACTACCGCGCGATGGCCATGTGTTGTGTTGGACCGCATCCAACACTTGTTCAAGTTCAGCGGATCACTTCTGGTCTCGCTTCTAATGGTCCGAGAATCGGAGATCCCATACTCCGCTCCCTGTCTCAATCTCAATTAGGTCCTTGATCTCCACGTCTAGATCCCACTGTAGACAACCAACTCATTCACTAGGTCTCTACCTGTGACTGCACCTTAGCCCAAACCAGACTCAGCATCCCAAAAAAATCCAATTACAGACCTCTATTTCATACCAGCTTAGACATGTACTGTTTCATATTATGATGTGAGCAGTAGTGGTGAACTATCGTTCACCATTATGGGACAAATACATCCCGTAAAATCATATATTAGACTTGAGCATGTCTAGGCATGTTTTACCAAGGACTATGAGTCCAAATTAGCTAGTAATTATCCTAAGGTTTCAAAAGACATGACAATGAAGGCAATCATGAATGGTAATCAAAGCATAGCAAGGAATAGGGGATGTGTACAACATAATTAAGGAATAGACATATCTATGATAGCAGTTCAAGTAATTGCAATATATCATAGAGCATGCAATTTCTTAGTTGAATCAAAATAACTTATGTAAAACAAGGTAAGATATGAATTAAGGATGTTAACTCGCCTTGTCCTGGGAAATGGTAATCTTCCTCGGCGACTTCAAACCTTCTTTCCGAATCCTCAACGTCTAATCGAGAAAATTAAGAAAACACATAAACATATGCAAAAGAGATGATGAATGGATGCATGATTTAATTACAATTATCTACACCTAGCAAGCCACTCTTAATTAAGGTTGCGTGTTTCCTATGGGTCGTCGTATGCTATGCATGAAAATGTTGCAAATACCCTTAAATAAAGATACCCATGCTAGAAAATAATTTTTGAAATTATTAAAAGTGCTATAAACATTATTTCTATATAGCTCTTATTAGTTTCCTTTAAATTTGTTAATTAATACAAGGTTAAACCTAAACTAAATATTTTCTTAATTTGCTCCTAAGTTGGAGTAGTTTCTGTGAAAATTTTGGGAATTTTCAGAGTTATCTAAATATTTTTAGTAAATTTAATATGATTTCTAGCAATACTTTACTAAGGAAAAAGGTTTAAATAACTTCTATTAGTTTTCCAGAGCACAAGATTTAATTTAATCCAAAAAACAATATTTTTTTCTACGTCTAGTACTACATCTAGTATTTTCTAGAATTTTTCTAAATTTTTAGATAACTTAAACTATTTTTAATAAATCACTTTCTATTTTTAGATTTACTGGAAATAAAAATCATCTAAATATCCAATAAACAGTAATGGGCTCGGCCTACTACTATTTGTACTAGGTCTGCTACCGTATGACTCAGTAACGTGCGCATGCAACCTATAGACTTGATTGTTACCTTTCGCCCTTTTGCCATGAGGCAAGTAGGCGTGTCTTCATTACTTAGGTCATTGAAGAGTGACCTTGGTGGAGTAGAGGTGGCGAAGGCGATGGTGGCGACTCCTTCATCATCGCTTGAGTCGGAGTCGGAGTCGTTTGAGTCCCATTCTTCGCAACCATGAGCATGTCCCTTGCTCTCCCTCTTCTTGTTCTTTTCCTTTTTGTGGTGCTTGTCCTTTTTCTTGACATCACTGTCCTTATCTTTGTTCTTCTTTTGAGGACACTCGGCGATGAAATGACCAATTTCACCACACTCAAAGCACCTTCTCGTGAGTGCCTTCCTCTTGACTTGCTATGTCCGCCCTTATACCGCCCTGGGACTTGAAACCACTCTTTCTAAGGAATTTATTGAACTTCCTTACAAAGAGTACCATCTCCTCAAAGCTCATATCTCCATCATCTTCACTTGAGCTTTCTTCGGAGTCCTCTCCCTTCAAGGTGGCCTTTAAGGCAATGTTCTTCCTTTTGGTGCTAGCGTTCATAAGGTTCTCCACCTCTTTGGATTCTTCACTCATAAGATCATGTGCAAGTACTCTCCCAAGCACATCATGTGGGGTGAGTGTATCATAGTTGTCGCGCTCACGGATTAGTGTCACCAATGTTGGATTCCTTGGTGTGATGGCCCTAAGCATGAGGTTGACCACAAACGTGTCGGTCATGTCCTTGCTTCCAAGCCCTTTGGCCTCATTGACGAGAAGACTTAGCCGGGTGTACATGTCCTTGTAGCTCTCGCCTTCTTCCATCACAAATCTTCCAAGCTTTCCCATGATGAGTTCGGTCTTGGTCTTCCTTACACTTGATGTGCCCTCATGAGCAACCATGAGAGTCGCCCATATCTCCTTGGCATTCTCTAGCCCATTGACCCGGTTGAACTCGGTTGGACTAATTGCACAAAGAATTGCACTTGCCGCTTGATCATTTTCGATGTTGATGCTTCTCTTCTTCGGCGGTCAAGGCATTGGGATCTTCGACGCTAAAACCTGTTTCAACAAGGCGCCAAATTTGGGGGTGAAGTGAGCGTAAGTACATTTTCATCTTATACTTCCATGCCGCATAATGAGTGCCATCAAAGTAAGGCGCTCTATTTGTTGGCACGGAAAGATGAGATGAAGATATGTTCATAGAATTAAAATCAAAAGAAACTTCGGCAAAGGATCTCTTCTCGCCGGAGTCTCCTTCCTTGGCCTTGTCGCCCTTCTCTACGATCGACATCTTGATGCTCCGAGCGGTGAAGCTTCCTTAGGAGCAACCTCGCTCTGATACCAATTGAAAGATCGAGATGTCGCCTAGAAGGGGGGGTTGAATAGGCGATTAAAAAATTTAACTCAAGTTATAAGATAACACAGCGGAAAAGCAATATCAGACTGTCCGATGTAGATATCAGATATCGGACTATCTGATATCAATATCGGACACTCCGATATGAAATTAGGGCAAAAGTGAATCTGAGCAAATCTGAGCCTCGTGGCACCAAGTAGAGCCCCTGCAACAAATCTGTTCGCACACACGCTCCTGCTACACAAGTAGATCTGAGAAAAACTAAACAAGAGCAAGTAGAACAATGAACACAAGGATATTTTTCCCGAAGTTCGGATCCTTGAGGGGATCCTACTCTCCGTTGAGGAAGGCTATGTCACACTTTAGCCCGGGTCACTCTTGACCCTCTCCTCACCGAGTTGCACGATGCACTCTCGGGCTTACTCCTTGATTCCTTCCCTTGCGGAGGTGGAATCCAACCTGCACAAACTTTCCTTGGCCAACCACACGAAGCTTTGGTGGCTCGAGGACGACTCCTAGCCGTCTAGGAGCCCCCAATCTCCAAGGGTAACAAATCCGGTGAAAAACTGCTTGAAGATGAGAAGAGTGCTTGAGGAAGATGAAGTTCTTCAGATCTTGCACTAAGATTCAATCTCTCCAACTCACTAAATGATGGGATGGATTAGATCTCAACGGAGTGGGAGAGAGGAGGTTTGGAAGCTCAAGAACTCAAGATGCTCGTGGAAGAGTAGGAATGAACCGTTGTATACTGAGCTAGGTGAGGAGGGGGTTAAATACCAGCCCTCACAGAGCCGTTGTGACTGGAGGATATCGGAGTATCCGATGTCACATCGGATACTCCGATGTCAAATGACGAGCGGGTCACATCGAGCATACATCGAGTCACATCGGATACTCCGATGTTTTTTGAATTCGAACAGAGGGTCAACATCGGATACACATCGGAACCATATCGGATAGTCCGATGTTTAAAAGATTTCAAGCGAAGGGTAACATCGGAGTGACATCGGACACACATCGGATACTCCGATGTTAAAAGACAAAATAGAGAGCAGAGGGTCATATCGGATACACATCGGAGCGACATCGGATACTCCGATGTGAAAAGTGTCCAAATGACCTGGAAAAAGTTTGGGATGAAATCTAAGTGCAAGTTTCTTCCAATAAGCACACAAATCATCTAAAAAACCATTTTTCATCGCATCCCCCTTAATAGTACGGCTTGTCCTTAGACTCAAAATTAAAACAATTGGAACTAAGTTCTAGGGACCAAGTTTGAGACAACTTTCTCACCAAAAACTCCATGGACAGAGTGCATGTTCAACCAAAAATCAACTAGAAGTTTGTACCTGTCCATATTCTCAATAAAACTCATTAATCCATAAATTGTTTGTCATTAATCACCAAAATCAACAAGGGGCCTAGATGCACTATCACAGAGCATCACTTACGGGAGCTAGAACGGTGGGCGAAAAGCTATGAGAACATGATTCTATAGGTAAGGGTGAGGGAGGTGGTCAGTTCGCTAGAGAGGGGGCATCTAGAGATTACCAGGAAGCTATATGAGACGGTGCTGAGCTCGAGGAAGGATAGAGGCAAGCTGTCACCGTGGGCAAGACGGTGGCCAAAACAGGGGTCGTGTCGCCCGAGAGCTCCGTCGTTCCCTGGGTAAAATTGAAGACAAGAACATGATGGGCGACTCCTAGGGAAGCTAGCGACGCAATGAATTGGCCGGCAACGTACCGAGGCATCGGTGAGGCGAAAGAGGGTGTTTCGGGCGCGGCAGCGGAAATGGCGAAGAGGGGGAAATTAGGCCGAGGGCCGAGCCGTGGCTTAAATAAGCAAAGAAGGGTCGCGGGGAAGGAGAGGAGCTTTCCTGAGGCGAAAGGCTCGAGGGAGCGGCTTGCTTGCATGAGCAGCACGCGCGGCGATGGTGTGTGTGTGCTGCGAGGCTAGCATGACGAGGCGAGAGCAAGGGTGGCGAGGCGGCTTCATGCTTGCGAGCAAGCGTATCCGCATTTATGCGCCCATTTGGGCAAATTTTAAAAATTTTCAAATTGAATCTAATTCAAATATAATTACTATTCATCATCCAAAATTTTTTGAATTTAAATTCAATTTAATTCAACTCACTAAAATTCATCTAAAAATCAATTTTCAGCTTAGACTCGTGCCGCGCACCCTGTTCAACGCAACTCCAACTCCCGGGTTCTTGACCAGCGCGAATGATTAAGGCCCTGTTTCTTTCAGCGGTTTCTGGCGGTTGACGGTTTTACTGTAGCAAATTTATAAGTTTTTGAAAAAAAGTTTAATGAGTCAAAAAAATAATCTTAAAAAAACAAATTTACTGTAGCAAACCGCACGACCACCGGCCGCCGCCTAAAGAAACGGAGCCTAACTATTTTTCAGTGAGAGCGGCGAGTAGGAAAAGACCCATCCATCGCATCAGAATCTGATTTAGCAGAATTTATTAGAGGCCTGTTACACCGTGTCCAGTTCACAACCGCGTACAGTTCATTCAAGAAGGTTATATGACCTTCAGGGCTTTAGGCCGCTCCTTGTTTTTTCTAGCTCCGTGTATTTCTGATGTATGTAGCTTCTAAGATCTCCCTCTAAATTTTCTTCCACAGATATCTATTGATGTTAGGGGTGTGTATATAGTATATTTGATAAATATGGTTCAGTAAATACGGTTTTTTCTTAAATACGCTAATTGAAATGAGATATCAAACATACCAATCAAAAGTTCAGTTCAGTATCGATAAATATAAAAAAACCGGTTTGGTATCGGTAAATACCGTATTTACCATATATTTAAACATTTCTTCTCCAACTAATTAATTATCAAGTAGATATGAGGTTATGAGACCAAATCACCATATTATTATTAAATAGTTTCAATAAGCCGCCAATTAACTAGTACTAGCAACGTAACCCTACAAGATCCAACCATAGGATCTATCCGTGCCTGGGTGATGGTTGGCCAGGACATAATGGACTATTGGGCCGGTTGCACTAACTCGTCTTTTTTTCTCTCGTGCTAGGTTTTTGGGAGGAGTGTGCCCTGCATGCAGACCTAGACGGGCTGACTCCGAAGAAGTCTTCAGTTTTCGGTTTCTACGGTTTTACCATCGGTTTTTACTAAAATTACTGCATACCAAACCTTCATTTATTCTCCTACCGTACCAAATACCAAATACCGGTCAAGGTTCAGTTTTTTTGTATGGTTTTTACGGTTCGGTACCGTGCACAGCCTAAAGGATATGCATTGCCACCCACAAACTGGTACTAGCCGTTGCAATTCTGAAATGAGAATTTCTCATTTCTCCAGGATTCTTCGAGGAAATTCTTCAAGTTCGCACTGGTGAATTCTAACCGAGTAGCTTGGAGAGAACTAATGCTAGATTAATAGACTAGCCAAAAGGGATCAAAGGACTACTCTTCAAAAAAGGGATCAAAGAAAGAACAAATTGGATGATACGTGTCTCCAAGCATGTGTTTCTATTAAGAAGCAAAGTACATGAACATGACTATATATACAGGAGTAATTTATTTTTCTGCAAACTCTTCACTATCACCCTCACTTGCAAGAATGGCAACTGGGGAGAAGCAGATTGACGCAGTACATCAACCCTACGATAACTTCAACGAAGCACTTCGAAAGCTATCTACAAGATTATTCCATGGGACCAGATCAAAAGAGCTGTCAAAATCTGCACAAAATAGGGGGAAATTAAACAGAACCAAAATGAGAGCTTTGGTATGTCTTGCGTGAGTTCATATCCAGGATTCGACGGTGTGGCTATACATGTACGGGTTCATCGCGTTCAAACGCGCTAGAGTTTCAGAGTCGAGCATGTCTTCCCCCTTCACGCCGGCCTGAATCGAACACGACACAATCGCAAAGCTTGTGACGACGACGAAGAAACAATCTTGTCAAGAAGAAATCAGGGGGATGTTGCTGTGACGCATTGGAGCACTTACGATCGATTCGTATTCTTCAGGGTTCTGCGAGCCGATCGCCGTCGACGATTCGCAGTAGTCGTCGTTCTTGGCGAACCTCCCGCGGACGCGAGGCCGGCTGTCCGCAAGGGTTTTTCTGCAGGCGTACTGCAATTTTTGAGGGGACAGGGCAAGAACAGATTGCTATCAGTACGTGATGATCACTGGAAATCGTGAGGGCACCGTGCTTTGATCTTGTTTAGTGTTCTTGCGTCACCTTGATCTTCTTGCTGAAGTTCCTCTCGTTCCGCTTCTTGATGTACCTGTGGATCTTCTCCTTCCTCTCCTCGACGGAGAGGCGGGCGGCCTTGAAGCTCGCGTCGTCCAGGCTCGAAGTATCCGTCGCCGGCGGCAGCCGTCCCGGGCTTAAGCTTCCCCCCATCTGGCATGGCACCACCGTGAGACGATCATGCTCTGTTTACGCGTGGTTCTTGGGCGCGTCTCTGGTGCTGGAATCTGAAACGCGAATGCTGAATTCTACCTGCATTTCTGCGGCTGCGGCGGCGGCGGCAGCGCTGCCGAGGGCCATCTGTGCCGCGGCGGAGTCGGCGGCGTCGCCGTGCGGACCGAACAGGCCGCCGGCGCCAGTGCCACCTTCCACCATCCTCTGGTACTCGCCGATCTCCTCCATCCCCATCATGGACATCATCATGCCGCCGGTGCAACCGTCACCACCGCCGCCGAAGAATCCTCTCTGCGCCGCGTCATTGCCGAAGAAACAAAGCTGCGCCGCCGGATCCCCGATACCGCCGGCGGAGAGCATTGCACCGGCGTGCTGCTGGTGCAGTGTCTCCTCCAGGCCCATGAAACCTCCCGCCAACGCCGCCGAGAAGCACTGATCGTTGTATTCAGACGATAGCTGCGTCAATTCCGACATCGTGCTGCTCATCTGCGTCTGCAGCGCTTGATGCTCGGCGCCGGTGACCGCCGGTAGTTCCATCGGTGCAAACTGCTGCTTCGGATGTGTCTTCTCGAGCGCCGCCACAAACGTGTATTCCATGGGGAAAAGCATATCATCAGCCTCAGTGCCGGGAGGTGGCTCATCTTCTTCTTCAAGGAGGGCCGAGAGGGTCGAGTCGAAGGACGGCATAGAGGAGAAGGCCGTGGCAGCCGCGGCCGACGAGACGTTGTCGCCGTGGCTGCAAAGGGATGGCGCAGTGGTGGTGGTGGTGGACGACGACGTTGCATCGTCGGAGGACGCCGTGAACATCTCCGAGGCGGCGGCGCTTACCGGCGCAAAGAGGTCGCCGCCGCTGCCGTCGTCGCAGAAGTCGAGTATGTGCACTGCGACGGGGCTTGAGATGCCCTCCTGCAATAATCAGAGAGAAGCAAAAAAAAAAAATTCGTCAGTGTTTCAGACCAACCTTACGTTCAGTATGCCGATAGAGCAGTAATATGTTACAGGCCTGAAGAATGCAAATATCAATATTCTTCATGATTCCTGATCGATGAAGCAACAACTGATGCATATTATCACCTACGACCACAAGAACACAATTCTACGGTCTTTTTATAGTCCCTCCTTGCAGGGAATCAAATGCCGTACTGTTGTACTTCCAATAATTCAGTTCAATTTGCAGTCTTCTGAAGAAGGCCAAAACAGTAGAGGTATAGCTGCATATTACACTTCAAACTTTGTTATGGCTTTGGTTTTGCTTTATTCCCCAACTTTAAGCTGAGACGATATGTTTGTGTTTAAGGCTGATATAGAGGCCGGAACGATTCTTTCGTTATCTTAAAAAATAGGTGCATGTCGCAGTCATATTATAACCTATGAGGACAAATTTATACGTCCTTTTATAACCCATCCTTGCAGGGAATCAATCAATTGCCATCCTGTTGTATTTGCAATCCTTCAGATCAATTTGCAGTCTCTGAAGATGGCAAGAACAGTAGAGGTATAGGTCAGTATGCTGAATGCTGGGGGGAATTAATGTGTTACTGTTAGGATCAGAGAGAAAGAATTCGAGGGAGAAAGAATTCGAGAGAGAAAGAATCAGAGATCAAAATGTGGCGCGGCGCGAGACGCAACCGCAGATATAAAAGCTTATGGAGATCAAGAAGCAAAAACCATCAAGTCCAGGGAAGCATCAATTCCCCTGGTAGTCTGGTACTGCAAGAGAGGTCCAAAAGGCGAAAGATCTCTTCTGGATGTGGTGCCTGCCTGCATGCCCTTGCGCTTTAGTATGATAGGCACCAAACAGCACAATTATTGCAGCATGCGTTTGGGTACTTTGGTTGGGCCTAGCAAGATCAGAGCACTGCTATTTGCCTCTGCCATTTCCCATGGAATCCTAATCAAGAACACGCATGCATGGGCAAGAATGGATCATCAAACCATGCAGAAGAAGAAGAAGAGAAAAAAAAAAAGAGGCCTGAAACACCATGCAAAGGTTCTGAAACTTGCTGAGAATTCCAAAGAAACATTGCCCAATGTGTGATCAGGAGAATTACATCGAATGGGTGGTCGTCTAGCATGGCGGACGCCTCCGATTCGAGACTCCGGTGGTGATCACTCATCGGTTCGCGAAAAAATAATTTGTCCCAAAAAAATGATGTTTATAGGCAATATGTGATGTCAAGGGCAGGGGATGATGGAGTAGTAGGGCGTCAAGAAACGAGGTGCAAAGCTCGTAGACCGATATATGCAATTGGCAAGGGCGTCTATTTATAAGGCCATGAACATCTAAGATCAAGCACTAAAAAGGTTCCAAGCTAATTATAGGCCATGACTCCATGAGAGACGGAACCTTCCTAACAAGAGCTGCATTCAAGAATAAACCAGGCTAAGTTGCTGACTACTTAAAATTAGGACGCGCGCGATCTATTTTTGTGCATGTTTTGAGCTATAATTCGGTTCCTAAGTCAAAACGGAACCGACATTGTGTCTCTAAGATTAGTTTTCCGTTGTTCCTACCTCGGTTTTGACTTTGACCGGGACATTTCTGAAAGATATTCTAGGGAAAAGGAAGATATTGTATTGTATTTATCGTCACTCTGACGCTATATGTCGCCGTGTCCGGCACGTGTTGCAAGAATGGTGGTTATGAATGAAAAATCTTTCAATGCCCTTTTTATGTATGTGACATATGAGTCCGGTATTTGGGTGAAATTTATACAGCATACCACCGGTTAGTAATGTTTGTAACAATTATGTACATGGAAACTTTTTAATGTTTGATTCTTTTGTGCCGGTATACCCAACTTAACCAATTTTAGTCCATCCATTGAAAGATTGTTTTATTTTTAATGTCATCGAGATGCTAATAAATAACACTTAGTGGGTGCTTCGATTGGAGTATTTAACACAAAAGTTTTATGTGCTAGATCAAATTTGATCCAAATCTCAAAACCCTAAAAATTGTCCAAAATCTTATTACCCAAGTACAAATTCTATAAGGAACAAATATTAATTAATTTCATATTACTATTGATCGTTTTACCCAAATAGAGAACACATAAGTATGTTGAAACATTTAGTCCTTTTTTATATACAGATTAACATCAAACATTGATAGAAAGTCATAACTTTCATCAAAATCCGAAAAATAAATAAAACAGGAAACTAAAATTGTGAGAACCCACAATTGTAAATTTAAATATATACGAAAATACAAACTATGTTGTTTATAAATAATTTAATGTCTATCAATCATTTTAAACGGTAACAAATCACATAAAGAAGAATAAGATCTAAAACTACGTACTAAAAGAGAGAAAACTAAGAAGTTAACAAAGTTGTCAATATATTCTTCTCCAATATATTTAAACTTCCAATTTTATTTTTTTTATATATGCGAGCTGGTACGTTATACTATTTGGTGAGTTGATTTCGGTGACTTGATATTTAGAGAATATTGGGTATGTACACGAAACTCCGTTGGTGTACTCTTGATGGGGGAATAGTCATAATGGAGAGAAATTTGTCTATGTTAATAGAAAATATAGTATTTGTGTGGTTGGAAAACGTTTGCTAGCTATTTGATTCTGATTCATGCCAACTGAGCTCTATCACATGTAAAGTCTTTATCATCGCCGTGTCTGAAACAAGGGGTTGATTGTTGTGCGTTGCAATGTAAGTACTTACCTCTAGGTTTTTTTATATTACAGGTTGCAGGCTTGCATTTTTTTTCTATGTTGATGTATGATCCGATTGAATATATATCTATGACCAAGTTTGTGCTGCTTCACGTATGGTTCTATTGTTAAATCATAATGTAAATTTAGATTTATTTTTTTAACGAATGGGCTAAAGCACTGCCATTTCTATAAGGAGGAGCAAACGAAATAAAGTTTATGTACAAGAGAGGCCTCACTATGCTCGGGCAACGAAACGAAAGGACGATTACACTGCGAAAAAGGTCCTCCCTAGACGGAGTAAGGTGGAGGCCCTGATCCAAGAGGAGCGGTCGTCCAGAATGAGGGATGAGACGCTAGCAGCCGAAGAGGGCGAGTTTTGAAAGATACGTCTATTTCTCCCCTTTCAAAGGTTCCAAAGGGTGGAGATGACAAATCCACTAAGTCTGTGACGGTCAACTTTGTTGGCCCTAAAAAAAAAAAGAGTTCCATCAATCGAAGAAAGGCAGGGCGGGAGCAGGGATGCTCATGCCTGCCAAGACGGTGGTCTAGACCTGACTGGAGAAGACGCAGGAAGAACAGAGGTGTTCAAGGGTTTCAAAATCTGTGTGGCATAAGGAGCAAATGTCGATGTGGGGCCACCCTTTGCGAGCCAGGAGCTTTGCTGTATTGATTCTCTGGTGGCAGAGCGACCAGGCAAAGAATCTGCATTTGTGCTCGGTGTCCACGCTCCAAATTAGCTTGGCTGGAGCCCAAGAGGTACTTCCCAGAAACTGAAGCTTGTAGGCTGATCTGGAGTAGTTGCTGTCTATCACGTTTACCTAGGTAATATCGTCTAGGCAACCTGGGGTCAGGACTATCGACCTCGTTCTAACCCAAAGGTTGGCCATCTAGACAAGGTGATGGACAGTGAGATCATGACCATTGGTTTGCATCCAGCTGTTAGATTACAACACCGCATGAATAGAGAGATTGTGATAGGACGATATGGCGAAGAGGTGCGGTGCGATGGCGGCAGGGGATTCTCCCTGTAACCAACGGTTTCACCAGAAAGAAGTGCTACGGCCGTCTCCAATAGAGATCCAGGTCGCGGCCCAAAAGAGGGAGCGGTCAGTGTCGTCGTGGGGCGCAGGTGTTCCAACCCACATCTTATCTCTGGATTTCCACTCGTGCCAGAGCCATCTCAGGCGTAGCGCTCGCCCGAACCGCTGCAGGTCCAGAATCCCTAGCCCACCCAGGTGCTTGGGTCTACACACCGTGCTCCAATTCATGAGGCGGTAACCCCCATTGGAGTGCCATCGCCGTGCCAGAGGAAGGACCGCCGAAGTTTGTCCATTTGCTTCAACACCCAACAGGGGATTTGGAGTGCCATTAAGAAGAAGATAGGCATGGCATTTGGCTAGCCTGTTCTGCATTCTGGCAATCAAGGGTCTGAAGAAGGCTTTGGGGGTGTGACAAAAGTGCAGCGCCAGGCCCAAGTAGGTGCAGGGGAAGGATCCTATGCTTCCTTGAAAGTCAAGGAGGGTCTCCGACAAAATGGAGGCATCACAGGCAATTGGGTAGGCTGCACATTTGGCGACATTGATAGCTAGGCCAGACGCTCGCCTGAAATCCAAAAGAATGCGCAAGATCAAAGAGATGTCCACCCGGGATGGCCTGACGAACATGGTAGCATCATCAGCATAGAGCGAGAGAGTGACTCCTCCCCTGGGGGTCGGCAAGGAACCCAGGAGTCCTGCATTCATAGCCTGTTGTAGGAGACGTTGGATAGGATCCATGGCAATGATGAAGAGCATGAGGGAGATGGGGTCGCCTTGCCTAACGCCACGACGGTGGGGAAAACTGGGCCCAGTGTTCCATTGAGGACGACAGAGGATGAGGCTGTGCTGAGGAGGGCGGCTATCCAATTACGCCACTTCTATCCAAAGCCAAGCACGTGGAGCACATCAAGAAGATATCCCCAGTGGACAAAGTTGAAGGCCTTGGCAAAATCAAGCTTTAGGAAGATGGTCGGGGTCTTTCTCTTATGCAAAGCGTGCATAGTGTTCTAGGTATAGATGAAATTGTCTTGGATGCATCGCTTTTTGATGAAGGCGCTCTGGTTCTGAGAGATGATGCTCTCCAAGTGTGGCCCCAGGCGGTTTGCCAAGATTTTAGTGAAGATCTTCCCCCACAGTATGGATTAGGCTAATGGGCCTATAGTCCGACACTGAGGCGCAACCTTCTTTCTTGGGGAGAAGGATAATGTTGGCTGTGTTGAGGAGGTTGAATTGCTCCCTGTGACCCTCGGCTAACAAGAGGAGAGCCGAGCACAAGTCCTCTTTTTTGATTTCCCTGCAGGACCGGAAGAAAAGCCCAGTGAAGCCGTCTGGTCCTAGCACCTTCTCTATAAACATGGAGAAAATTGTGTCCTTGATCTCATCCTCTGAGAGGGGGCCTCCAGGGCACTAAAGTCACGCGGAGTGTAGTTAAGCTAGGCCCAATTGATCGTTATCTGGCGCTCAAAGGAGGAGCCCAGAAGAGCTTGGAAGGCCATGAGACATTCGAGCTCCTTATCCTCATGGGAGACAGCCGGGCCCAGAGGGGTGTCTAAGGAATGAATGTAGTTTTTGTGCTTGCGCCCATTGGCTCGGATGTGAGAAAGCTTGATATTGGCGTCGCCTAACGCGGCCTACTACAGGCAAGCCCTTTGGCGGTGGCGGATCTTGATAAGGGTGGCAAGGCCCTAGGAACGCGCTTTCAGCACCATTCTTAGCCAAGTCTCAGCAGCATTGAGGGGGCGTTTCTCCATGGCTTTGTGAAACAACGAGATGAATTTCATCACTATTGCGAACTGGAGTTGCAAGTCTCCTACTTTGGTTTTGGCCCAAGCAGAAAGCGCTTTGGCCGTCCTGCTCAACCGGATGTAAAGCTTTTTGAAGGGGTTTGGCGTGGCCACCGGGCGGGCCCAAGCCGCATTGACAACGTCTGTGAAACCCTGGATAGAGGCCCAAAGGTTCTCGAACCGGAAGCAACGAACATCGGGGGAAGGGGAGGTGGACAGCAGCAGTGGGGCATGGCCCGACATCAGCAAAGGGAGCGCTCAGAGAGTGGCGGAGAGGAATTGGATATCCTAATCCAAGGTGCAAAAAATGTGGTCGATGCGCGATAAAGTAGGGTTGGCGCGCTCATTACTCCATGTGAATCGTCTTCCGAGCAAGGGAAGCTCCAACAACTCGAGGTCATCAATCAGCGACCAGAAGACGGACATCAGACCTTGACAGAGGTTTGAGTTGCTCTTGTCGACTTCATCCTGGATGAGGTTGAAATCCCCTAGGACGAGCCAAGGAGCACTCTGGGCGTGTGCCGCGGCTAGGTCCTGGAGGTCTTGGAGAAAAATCAGCTTGTCAGCCCGGAGCTGCGGTCCGTAGACTACTGTGATGCGCCAAGTTTGCTGGTCAAGATTGGACTTGATAGTTGCATTCAAGGACCATTGGGAGCAAGAGACGTCCAAGAGCTGAAAGAGGTCTTGAGCCACTGCCAAAAAAGATGCCCCCTCTGGTATTGTCTGCCAACAAGAAAGCAAAGGATTAGGAAAAACGCGGGCCTAGACAATTGGAGACTATGTCACTGGTGAAAGCAGCCAGCTTCATTTCCTGGAGGCAAACAATATTCGCCTTGCAGGAAACTAGGAGTTGTCAAACCACACTACGACTCGCTCCGGCATTCAACCCCCTCACATTCCAGTTAAGCACACAGGGTAACATTGACATGAGAAGAAGTTGACTCCTGAATGAGACAACAACTAGGGTAGACCAATTTACGTAGCATTGAGAGGAACATAGGGCGACGAATGTCGAGTCTGAAATACAGAACGAAAGACTTAGGGCTACCACCTCAGGCCCACGCTCGGGTCGGCATAAAAGACAATGCGTAGGTTTGCATCAACATGACAAACAGCAGCACTCGGAGAACGAAGGACGAAACTAAGCCATCATGGCTGCTGGGGTAGTCTCAAGTGGGGTGGGATCCAAGGAGAGTCCTGCCAGGTCTACCAGGGCAGTGATGACATATCCGTAAGCTGGCTCTTGGAGAAGATTGTCGAGGTCATGGCCGCATCCTGCATCACTGTCAGAAACCGGTGCCACCTTGGCCAGGAAGAGGGGCTCCAGCCTCTTCGTGATCACCTCCCTGGCCCAGACCTAAAGGGGGGGCCTCGGCCTTGCCTTGGTAGCGAGCCAAGCACTTCAGTGCAGCGGGATGCCCTTGGGCCTGGCATCCTTCTCTCGTCACGCAATCAGCGACAACTACAAAATCGGCGGGGGGATTGAGGTGAACAGATTAGCAACATATAGAGGATGATCGGAGGCCCAAGGGGAAGCTGGGGAATGTGAAGCCGGCCGGGGTGGCAGAGGCAACAATGCAGGGCGACCTGGTACTGGGTGCTGGCTGGTAGGTCACAAGAGTTGGTGCCTGGACGCTGCTCGGCCCAGACCCGGGCGTAGCTTGCAGTGAGGCGCCCTGGGATTCCACCAGAACTGGAGCGGGCTCGAGGGAGGCAAAGCCTAGGGGCTTGAGCGGGGAAACCTCTAACTCGGGCAGGGGACAGGGGCTTCCACGACTCCTCGGCGCAGCCGAGAGGAAGGCGGCGACACGGCTTCTAGCGAGGGACTTGCTAGGGTGTCGAGAGGTTGGAGGCCCGGCGAGGCCCTGCACGGAGAAGAGACCTTCACCCGCTGGGGGGCCTGGTTGTTTAGGGAGAGGAAGTGCGGCGAGATGGTGATGGGGCGTGGCGGCGCCTACTAGGCTTAGCTTCTCCCCGGTGCTAGGAACGGCCCTGAGGGGAACCTGAGCGATGCTGGCCGCTGGGAGACGTTGTCGAGGAAGCCACGCACCAAATGCCTGGAGTGGGAGCGGTGGCGACAGTGATCGCGATCGTCTCTGTCATGGCCTCGGTCGTCGTGGCGGTGATGGGATCCTCGTGGTGCGGGTGTTGAGGCACGGCGAGGCCTCAGTTGATCCTCATCTGGCATGCCCATCCGCCAGTCAAATTTTGTGGTGTCCACCGCCAAGCGATACTCGCCGGCAACCTCCAACACGTCGAGGTGGATCAGGACGTCAAAGGATTGGCTCTCCATGGAGCCAATGGCGTACAGGCCGTGCAACGAAGGCCTCGCATCAGTCGGCGGGCGGGGACCCGCAACTGAGAGGTGGTGAGCTTTGGGAATTGCCGCTGGGTCCTCTGTCCATGCCCAAACATTCAGCGTGGAGGTATCTACTAGGCAGAGGGAGGAGTCTTCGATGCACTGAAGGATGCACGCTGGGCTGACGACGCTCTCCGCGACTTTGGAGCACCAAGCGTGCCGCGGGACACCTTCAAGGCAGAGCCGCACCCTCGAGCGGAGCAACCTCGGCCTGGCCGCACCTCTCGAGCCCCAGGGCCGGAACTAGAAGTCGAACCCCGCATGCGAGAAGCGGCCCTTGGCGACGGCTCTGTCCCGTTGCTCCGAAGAGTTGAATCGCGCCAGGAAGTCCTCCGGAGCATGGCCGGACATCGCCACATCCTGATAGCCGCATACCGCTGCCGTCATGGCCACAAACCTCACAGCGGTAAGCACGCTCTTGGCATCCGAATGGCGATCACCGTGGAAGAAACCCACCGCCCACTTGTCGGATGCCGCGCGCAACTACACCTCCATGACGGAGTCCATGAGCACGGGGCTTGCAGCCTGGCAGGGGCGAGCGCATTGGCAGCCATCGCACGGGGTTGAGCCAGGGGAGGCAAGGCCGAGGCTTCAGGAAGGCCGCCGGGAGGAGGCAAGGGCATGGCTCGGTGGGCGGGCACTACGTTGAGGGGCGCAGAGGCGCCAGTGCTCTTGTGAGAAGAGCTGGCGCGGCAGTAGTGAGCAATGTGGCCGCTCCGGAGGCAGCTTCAGCATTTAACGGGGTCGCGGCAGGAGGCAATGAAGTGATCCGTCACAAGGTATTTAAGGCACCAGCGACCCGGTAGAGGCAAAGGCACGGCACAGCGAAAATGGTGCAGAGAATGAGCAGAGTCCACGAGCTTCCTCCACCAGTAGCGCGGCTTGACTGGCTTCCACTCATCCACAGCTGGAGAGGAGTAATGACGACGAGCTGGAGCCGCTGGGGCACGCCTTACCGAGGCTGGCGGGGTCTCCGAATCCTGCTCTGAGATGAGGACACGCTTCCCCTTGAGAATATCTTTTGCCTCCGAAGCGGATCGCCGCAATGAAGTCTCGGTGTCCTCCGGTGAAGCAAGGTTTGAAGGCCACAGTGAATACGGGTCGGTGACATCCGCCGCGGTGAAGATGACATGATGTAGCGACTTCTGGGGATGGGGCGCCAACCCTCCCAGATGAGGACGCCCTACTGGCCACCTCCTAGTAGCTCGGCCGGGTCAGGGAAGCTGGGGAGGCAGGGACCACCTCATCGTCGGGAGGAGCCATCTTCCTGGGCGGGCTGGGATCAGGCTAGATCTGGCCAAAGCGCACCCTAGCCGACGATTTGAGGCAAGGCCGGAGTAGGATCGAAAGGTCGTGCGGCGGAGGCGGCGGCTGGGAGCAGGAGCCACCGGTTGAACCGAAGCGGATCTAGAGGGGTTCTGCGCTAGGACGGACCAAGGAGCCGAGGAGGGGGGGGGGGGCTTGGGTGGATCAAACACGACTGGGGAGGGGTGGAGGGGGAGGGAGACGCTGGTCACAATGGCTGGCGGCGCCAGGGTCACCACCGTCGCGAGGGGCTTGGGGGAGTGGGGAGGGGGTGGGGTGGGCGCACATCTGCCTTTTATCAAATATAGTTGATATGCAGATTCACCATAGCATTCTGAAGAAATTTTGAGTCACCTTTTTGGAAACTCGATATCAAGTTCTGTATGGACTCAGGGCGCATGTTTGAATTCCAATTTTCTGTTATTCATACAAAAATCTGACTGTTTTGTATGACATTTTCACGTTGGTTTTAATGAAATTCTCATGTTACAAACGACACGGTAGCACGTGATATTTGATGCTAGCTTTGCGGAACACAAAGGACGTATGTCGAAACAAGCACTAGCTAAGTACTGCTAGCTCGGCTAGAATGTGTTACACGCTGTCCAAGCAACTCAGGCTCTATGGAGAGACATGTCTTGGTTCTGGCCTGCAACTTGGCAGATAATCTAGCCTAGCGAACATTATTATACTCCCTTATGGTTACATAATAAAGCAAACTTAGATTGCGCACAGTAAAATCATATTAGTTTTAGCCAAATATGTCATCTAAAATATGTAGTATGGATATAATTAATATGTTGGCGTGGGAAAATTTGCTAGGATAAAATACTTTTATACATAACATTTTTTGAGAAAATGATAATAAAATATAATAACCAAATTGAAATCTTATCTTTATCAAAAAATCAAACGCAGCTAAATTTTGTGGTGGGACAGTGTAGCAAATAAGTTATAAACCCTCCCGTTCACATAAACAAGACATTTTGGACATCGACATGGTCTCAAAAATACAACTTTGAACACTAATTACTATATGTAAAAACCACTAAACTATGATATTATGAAAATGCTTTTCAAGGTGATATATATATATATATATATATATATATATATATATATATATATATATATATATATATATATATATATATATATATATATATATAAAGTTTTAAAACTTTAAATTGCACGTATCTCAAACGTCATGTTTTTTAAAATGGGAAGGGAGTAATAAAGCTAGAGGTGGAGAAGCATGCAACTCTTGGTGCAGTGGCGTAGTAGTGGTTGTTCGATTCCCTTCAAATCCCAGTGCCCACCTGTATATGCACACGCGGATGCATGCAATTCAATAGGATTTTAGAGAGGTCTGCGAAGTATATGCACACACGAGTGTGCTTCAGTAGGATCTTAGAGAGGTTTGTGGAATAAATTAATGCGTGTGCGAGTACGCTTCAATAGGATTTTAAAGAGGTTTGCATAAGACATGCACACGCAAGTGCACTTCAGTAGGATAGAAGGGTTTGTGGAATATATGCAAACGCGATTACGGAATACATGCAGACGCGATTACGGAGTACATGCAAATAACACGAGTGTGCTTCAGTAGGATCTTAGAGAGACTTGTGGAATATATAACGTGACTACGCTTCGGTTGGATCTTAGAAAGGTTTAGAGATGTTTGAGAAATACATGCACACACAAGTGCCCTTTTGTAGGATCTTAGAGAGGTTCACGGAATACATGATCATGCGAGGATCTTAGAGAGATTCACGGAGTATATAACGCGACTACGCTTCGGTAGGATCTTGAGGCTTAGAGATGTTTAAGAAATACTCCCTCCGTTGGGATTTATAGGGCGTATTAGAGATTTGGATTTGTTGTTTAATATAGGGCGCACACAATTTTCAATGTTATTTTAGTGAGATTTTTTCTATAGTACCCTCATTTAAAGCATGCATGCATGCGTGTGATTAAGTTCATTTGAAGCATTAATTGCCTCCTCCACCAATTAAGTTCAAGGATAAATTTGTAACTTGACCATTGCCCTTAGTTTTTGAGCCCATCTCTAATACGCCCTATAAATCCCAACGGAGGGAATACATGCACACACGAGTGCCCTTCAGTAGGATCTTAGAGAGGTCCACGGAATGCATGGTCATGTGACTATGCTTCCATAGGATCTTAGAAAGGGTCATGAAATACATTCACATATGACAGCGCTTTGGTAGGATCTTAGAGAGGTCCACAAAATACATGCACACGCGAGTGCGCTTGGTAGGATCTAAGAGAGGTTTGCGGAGGTGTTTCTCGCATGTGTGTGCATGTTGTGCACTACCGTGACAGCAGAAGACAACCGTTCAGAATCGCTTTCAAGCGGTTATATAACCGCTTCTAAGCAACCGAGACTAATGCTCGCGGGAGCATCAGAAGCCGCTTCTAGTGGTGTCTAAAATGGTAAAGAATAAGGTAAAGAATATTGGGGTATGTGGGATTTGAACTCAGGACCTCACCCCTCCTCGTGACCCACGCCTTACCCAGCTAGCCAACCCACCCACGCGTGCTCTCTGATGAGATAAAGCAACCTTTCCTTTTAACAATTCAAAAAATAGACCTTTAGTAGCGGTTCGTAATACGAACCCTTTCTAAAGCCCCCTCTAGAAGCGGTTCGTAATACGAACCCCTTCTGTTGTTTAGGCTTTAGAAGGGGTTCATGTCCCCAACCGCTGCTAGAGGTGCTGGGCTTCTAGAGGGGGCTTTAGAAGGGGTTCGTATTGGGGTCCGTATTACGAACCGCTTCTAGAGGGGGCTTCCTGGCTTGAGCTATTGAACCGCTTGTGCTGCAACTATTAGAAGCGGTGCGCATCTAACCGCTTGTGATGTACCGCTTGTGATGCTCGTTTTTCTAGTAGTGGTGGTGTGCATGAGTGAATCTTTCTCGTAATAAAAAACTAGGTTTTTTAAGATACACTAAAACTATTTATGGACTGTTCATTTTAATCGATCTAACAACCCAATAAACCTATATATCCTACATACATACATGCATACACACACACATATAGAGAGAGAGAATGGCTAGTGTGCTATAGATAGCACGAATTCTTCGTGCTATCTACTAGGTTTTGCAAATTCTAAGACCGAAATAGACGATCTGAACCGTCCATCTTGTTCATCTCGATGAAATCTCCTTACACACCAAATTTCAAAATTTTTTGAATTTTTTACTATTTGTTTCGTATTTTTGAAAAACGCTGATCTAATTAGTTGTGGCCCTCCAATAAATTCAGTTTTAAAAAATACAAACAAATAGTAAAAAAAAATTAAAAAAATTGAAATTTGGTGTGTAGCAAGATTTTATCGAGATGAACAAGATAGATGTTTATTTGATCACAATCTAGTAATCTCTAACCCCTAGCTAGAGTATTGTAAAGAGCTTTCTCCATTTGGAATGGCTTAATTTTAGCCAGGAGTTAATATGAATAAGTACATCTGGAGTGCGCGCGTGTGTATATATATATATATAATTCACAACCTAGTACCTCTTACCCATGGAATATCTAAAATAGTTTAATTTTAGCTGCCTCAAGCTTTAATTTGCACAGTTAAGAAGCGTAAAGCCAAACCAAACTCTCCAGGTTGATGAGGTTTGTTGTCATCGGCTCTAGCTATTCCAAGCAAGGCTTATTAAAGAGGGCAGAGGGTTAGGGCCAGTGCCCCGTGGCCGTCGATCTAGCGAAGGCGGTGGCGAGGCCACTAAGAGGCAGCTGCGAGCCTACGAATCTGTATGCATGACCACCGTCTCCCTCGCGCGTACGGAACACTGAGCACGCACTGATCGACACCTATGCCGGCGTACGTGCACATACGTGAACAGCCCACAAAAGCGCCGATCGATGCCGACGTACAGACACCCACGAATCAACGCGATCGCTATTCGGCCGCCCATTCCCCGTCGCTGTTCCGCCGATCCATCACGCAATGAAGCGCGCGCACGGAGCACATAATGCATTTCCTTTTTAAGTTTTGGTATGAATTAATCCGCGGTGGTGATGCGATTCAATATGTTATTAAAGCCAGGTACTGGTTCTAAGTTCAAGATTTAACTAACGTGCGATATTTATTCAAAAAATGATTTGTCTGAAACTCACTTTAAGTTTTTGTCTAAAGCCTACTGATAGATAATCCTAGAGGCAAGGAATTAAGAGCGTTGAAATATAGTATTTGCCTTTTTTCCATTAGTTTAAGTTTATAGAAAAAGGCCAGCCAAATATACCCCTGCAGGGCGGAAGGACGACGAGACGAGCTGCTGTGCATGCGCCCGACATGGAGCAGCTCGAATGGGAACCTGGTCGGCCTCCACCACCGGCCGGCCGGCCGGCCTGCCGGCGTGTTCCGTCACGTCGTGTGGATGCGACGGCGGCGGTTTTAAGGACGAGGGAGCGCGGCCGGTGCCAATTTGGCCGCAACGCCAGTACGGCGGTGGCAGGCTACTTTCGCTTTGCATGTTTCCTTCCACTGGCGCCCGGATGTAGCTGCTAGGGGATCTCGGCGGCGTGAGAATGTGTGATCGAGATGCCATTTTGAAAGGCGACGGCAGCATCGATCGGCGAGACCGCGAGACATGCGATCCTCGATCACTATGATGCTGGAGATTTCGGGAGATATTGTTGGGATCCTGTGCATGTAAAGCCTTGAGCCTTTCCTGTGTAGGCTGTAGCTTTGGGTTGGATTGGATAATCACAAGCTAGTAATTCAGCTCTGTTCTGTTCTGCACCGTGGTTTATATTTGTTGGCATCCATGGATAGCGCCTGCCAGCAAAGGGTGCGGTTTTTAGCACACACTAGAAGAGAAAATATTGTCCGTGTTGGTTCGAAACTCCTCTTAAGTTGGTCCTAGTTAGGAACCGATGTAAATAATTCTGTACGGAACAAGATACATGTATTGTCAGCGTCTGTTAGAGCTTCAGACATAGATAGACTGCCTTCTGTTTGTTGTTTTTGTGGTACGTAGTGGCATTGATTTCATATATATAAAGCAATTCGGTCGTGGATCAGCAGAATTTCTGGTGTTCTGAAACTGACTTCAATAACACTAGACTTCAAAGTACAAAGTATTTTTCCATATACATGCCTTTGAACATGGGAGCATTTTTTGAAACTATATGCTATTTCCACAGAGGTAGTCATGTAATTGAACAAAATAACAATAAAAATGAGCCATGATAAAAAAAAAATATTTTTCTAAAATTTGTAATGCACATATAAGCTATTGTAGGTCATTCATTCCAGTTGATCAAATGGTCCGATAATACCTTTAAAAAAAGAGAGAGAGAAATGAACCATAAAGCAATGCCACTCGCCTAGGTATATCCAATATCAACCAATCCTATCAAAGAAGGACAATAATCAATGGCTTACTCAAAGTCTAATTGAGAACAAAGGCAACAAAACTTAGCCTGCACAAGTACGTACGCCCATTAGACGGAATTAATACCCACACATCACTCCATCAGTCCCTTAAAAGCATAGCTCGATCCCCCTGTCTCAAAGCCTTATCCTCCAACCTAGCCATGAACCGATCTCAGCTCACTAACGCCGCCATGCATTGCACGCCGCGCTAGTCGCTAGGCCAAATCCCTCTTGAGCGCCTAGGGGCAGATTCAAAGCGCGCGGCGATGCACGCACGTACGCAAGTGGCCGGCCAGCTCGCCGTCGTCGTCGACGCGGCTCCTAGAGCCAGGTTAGCTAGGGATATATCGAACCATGCGTGCGGTGGCCGGCCAAAGCCGCGCCGGCGATCTCGCCGGCCCCCTCGATCAGGGCTAGCTAGCTCGCGGTCCGGCCGCCGTAGCGTCGCATGCATGGCCGGCCGGAACGTGCCGCGCCGACGCGACGTGCGGCGTACGGCTTGCCGATCTTTGGGCGGCGCGGCGACCGGCGACCGGCGACATGCGGCTGCCCCTGCCCATATTCCGATCGCGCATCGCTGGTAGCGTGTATTATATGGGCTAGCTAGGGTCAAACACCGAAACAACGCCCAAGATTCACAGCTCTTCTAGGTACATAGACATGTCACGTGTAAGCCCTTTGGCCAGAAGTCGGTGCATGCTGCAGGTTCGAAGCGTGACGCGACGCGAGCGGCAACACGTACGAGGTGTCCGTGTGCCGCTGTGCTCCACAGATCTGCGGGCTCGTGAGATGGTGTAGCCCACATCCGGTGGGCTTTGTCAATGTGGCATCTGATACTGGCAATTGCCATCGGTACTATATATTAGGCTAGACCTGCAAATGCTGCAGCTTTGATCCTTGTCTCGCGTACTGTGGTGTGGAATTTTGGATAATTATGAATTTATGCTGTTTTCTTGCATCCCAGGTCGCCACAGATGACATCTCTGAATTGATCTCGTCTTTTATCTTGATTGAATGTACTGCCGCCTACCCTTATTATTAAAAAAACACATCAAATTGATCAACTTTTTTATCTATTAAACCTGGCTGCTTGGAATTCGATTGCATACCAAACCCAATTCTAATTGGAAATTCAATTGAATACCAAACCCAATTCTAATTGGATTTCAATTCAATTGACTGCATTTCCAGTTTGGGTACTGTCATATGGAATCTAATGGCATTGTAGGCGCACCCCAGCTCCCCAATTTACACAAAGTTGGTTCTATGCACGCTGAATATCTCTAAAATTTTCAATTAATTTTACGATATAATCTTGTAGTGTGATTTCTAGACAAATGACGGGTGATTCTAGTTCTATCGTAATTATATATTGGAGTTGACTTTAGAGTCATGGATTGAATTTTATGCAGTGGCCAAGCCAAACAGCAATATCATGGAATTGAATTCCAATTCTACGTTCCAGGACTAATAATACCTACAGGAGCCAGCCAAGGTGTAGTTTGAGTTCAGCCTGGCATTGTCAAAGTCATTTCTATCACCGGATTGTCCCTTGTTCATCCATCCACATGTGGTCCTGTTCATGAACCTTGTTTTTTTTTAGAATTCATTTTTTTAGCGAAAAGACTCCCAATGCAAGCAAGAATTCATTTTTTTTTTTACAATTAGACTCCCGATGCAAACGGATCGGATACTAGTAACATTGTATCAAAAAACCCCACTTGAATCATCTGATTCCTCTTTACCAAATGATACGAGGGATGCCCGACCTTCACGGCGTAGGATCGAAGATACTCGCGAAACCTGACGAATCTTGTGCAGCCAACCGTTGCAAGCGCAACAACCTGCAGCACCGAGTTCGCCCAACCTCACGTTGTCCACTCAACCAAGTTAAGCGGATTACAATCCTCGCTGCAATCACAAAGAGCTTGCAAGAACAGCTGGAAGGAATGCACAGTCTCAAGTTTATTTGAGCCGGTAGCTTGAAATCTCAAGAATATGCATATAGCAGTTCTGTTTTTAGTTTCAAATGGTCTAAGTCTCCAAGGAGGGGGGGGCTTCCTAAATATATGAGGGGAGTGGAGAGGAAGCCCAAAAGTGTGCTACACAAGCCCCAGGTCGTAGCACAAAGCTCAAGGGCCCAATATAATGGTGGCGCAGCACCCAATGCATAGAAAAGTAGTTTCTAGACAGTTTCTGATCGCCATAAGTTTTTAACCATATCTCTGCGCTCAGAAGGAATTTGAGGGTGAGGTTGGATCCGTTGAAAAGCTGAGCTCGTTATCTTTCCAAGCTGTGGTCGAACACCTCAAACGGACTCCGTTTGCATCCTCTATGCCCGTATTTCTCCAGACTGGTCATTGGAGGCCGAACTGAGCTCTTCTGCATTCACATCTTGCATGTTGACTTGTCCATGCTTCTCTTGGTCTTTCCTAAGATGTTCACACCTCCTCACATTGTCTTCATACCTGAGAATAATCAAATTACTTGAATTAGGTAGCAGCTGACTCTCACAAGTAATATGATTCTTAATAAGGAGCGAGTTCACCTGCTGATTGATTTATTTAGTTCGGGCACGTGTTATTGGTCCTTGGAAATGATTTGGAGTCTCTTGAACAACAATAGGGGAAGCGGATGGTGATGTTGTTAAGTTGCCCGTATCATCCTCCCCCTCTTGAAAAGAAGTCATCCTCGACTCTGTTTCTTCAGGTCCGAAGAATGGCGATAAATCAGCAACATTGAAGGTTGTACTCACATTGTAATCATCTCCAGGAAGCTCGATCTTATATGCATTGTCATTGATCTTCTCAAGCACTTTGAATGGACCATTAGCTCGAGGCATCAACTTAGACTTGCGCTTATCCAGAAAGCGCTCTTTGCGTAGATGTACCCAAACCAGATCACCCGGTTCAAACAACATCTTCTTCCTTGTTTTGTTCGCCCTTTTAGCGAAGTAGCGCGCCTTTTTCTCTATCTCTTCCTTGGTCTTCGCATGAATAGCTTTCACAAATTGAGCACGCTTTGCAGCCTCCATATTAGTCCTCTCTTGAAGTGGAAGTGGCAGCAAATCAAGTGGCGTGATTGGTTTAAAACCATACACCACCTCAAATGGGCACAATTGTGTTGTTGAGTGAACTGCCCTGTTGTAGGCAAATTCAACATGTGGAAGGCAGTCCTCCCACTCCTTCAGGTTCTTCTTAATCATCGTACACAGCAACATGGAGAGTGTGCAGTTCACCACCTCTATTTGTCCATCTATTTGTGGGTGACAAGTTGTAGAGAATAACAACTTTGTCCCAAGCTTGGCCCACAATGTCTTCCAGAAATAGCTTATGAACTTGGCATCACGATCTGAAACAATGGTCCTTGGCATCCCATGCAGTCTCACAATTTTCCTGAAAAAACAAGTCAGCTACATGCGACGCATCGTCGCTCTTGTGGCAGGAAATGAAGTGCGCCATTTTGGAGAACCTATCCAGACCCTATCCGTTGAAAAGCTGAGCTCGTTATCTTTCCAAGTTGTGGTCGAACACCTCAAACGGACTCCGTTTGCATCCTCTATGCCCGTTTTTCTCCAGACTGGTCATTGGAGGCCGAACTGAGCTCTTCTGCATTCACATCTTGCATGTTGACTTGTCCATACTTCTCTTGGTCTTCCCTAAGATGTTCACACCTCCTCACATTGTCTTCATACCTGAGAATAATCAAATTACTTGAATTAGATAGCAGCTGACTCTCACAAGTAATATGATTCTTACTAAGGAGCGAGTTCACCTGCTGATTGATTTGTTTAGCTCGGGCACGTGTTATTGGTCCTTGGAAATGATTTGGAGTCTCTTGAACAACAGTAGGAGAAGTGGATGGTGATGTTGTTAAGTTGCCCGTATCACCAAAGAAGCCTGTGCTCGAAATAAGCGAGCACGGGTTTTTCTGGTCAAAACGTATCTTGTCTTTGTCACTTTATCATGAGTTATTTTCCTTGGTTAACAATACTTGTTTTGCCGATATTTGCAGGTTCATTAATTTTCTTTTTACCTCATAGGGGAAACAAAATTGTTAGGTGGTATACTATATCCATTTGTTTATTAGAATTCCTTCTAATGACTTATGCATTCTATCCATATGTTGTTTCGGATAAGGATAGTGCCAGATACAGATACGGATAGTGTCGAATACAAATACGGATAATATCGAATACAAATACAAATAGTATCACCTCGGATATTGGTCGGAGCAGATAGTTCCTTGGATAATGTGCGAAGACGCAGACTAGGAAAGAAGCATCGAGCATTCGAGCTACACATGTAATACTAGTAAGCGGGCATGTGCAATGCACGTTTTTCATAATATATATTGTAGGATATATATGTATGGTCGCATTCAAATTTAAAAACTATATCCTATACAACACCGACCCAAAACTCCCATCCCAAAAATCTGTATAAATGTTTTTATGGATATAGTACCCTGATTCTATCTCTCGATATGGCTAGACTGACTCAATTCAAATATTGAAACAAACCAATAAAATCCTCAATACTTCTCTGCTTATACATCCTTGGCTTCTATGAAGATGTGTCATGAAAAGCTTCCTAGTACATGTAATAGGATCATCCTCTGAAATTACAGAAAGTAATTGTTATGCCACGGTTAAAAAGAGAGAGCATGATTCAATTGAAGACCACTACCTCATTGAGAAGGTGAATTTGCGCCTCTACATATTAATGCCCACAAAGACTGAGCCAGTTCCATTTACTGGAAATTAGTTTGTAAATCTTGATATATGCAATCAGATAAACAAATGTCTTCATTCATAATATAATGGAAGTAGGTGAGTTAATTTTGCATTTCAAACTGGATTGGTTAGTCCTCGAAGAGCATTTTTATTCTGATAGTGGAATGGAACATATTGAGTTCTTGTTCGCAATGCCATGCTGAACAATTTTTACTTAGAAGTGACTCAACAATCTGCAAATTACTAAAGACCCTAGTTATGTCCATCGGCCACACTTCATAATAAATGGCTATGTATTCAAGGAAAGTAGGCTCACCAATGGGGCTTCTTCTAGTTTCTTACCTAAGAGAATTACGAGAGATGCATTTTAAGAGGAAGTAGTCTAAAAAAATAGGAGGATAAAGATCATTATGGTGTACAGGTACGACAACATGACTGGTTGCTAAATAAAAACTCAGTCATACTACATTATACTACTTACCATCTCATTGCATTCATAAAAGCATCTAAATGCTTAAGTATGAAATACTTTCCTGATGTGATCAAAGGCCTTGAAACACCACCATATTTACACTATGCAGGTCTCCCTATATTCCAACTGCAGGTAATTTCATTAATTTATATAATGGCAAAGTTGAGAACAACCCTATGGAGAGCCTACCATACCTTTTGGCAAACTTTCATGAAAAGCAGTACACAAAATTTTATTTTATTTTATTTTGTGTAAACTTCATGTTACGTCTGCTTGCATGCCGAGGAAGTAATGTCATACTATGTAAATATTTTAAAAAATGGATGCGTACACGCAGTAATAGCTGCTCACTCTTGCAACTGGTTGAACCCAAGCTGAAATATAGGTCACCATGTATTTTTTATAACAAAATTGAAAAAGGTGAATGCATTACTTGTAAGAATCAAGCTAACTAACAACTCTTGGCGTGCAAATGTGTGATGTGTAGAAAAAAATAAAAATCCATTGGCTCCAGGGCACATGTACTTCTTGAACAATGACCCAACTTCATCTCATTCTTTTGCATGCCTTACCTTTAACTGGCAAGTGCAAATTGATTATAGTTTTCCCATAGTAAAATACCTTGGTACAAAACAGGATGTGCAACAAGGTAAAGTTAAATAACCAGTCAAGAGGATGAAACCTTCAACTAAAGTAATAATCTAACCAAAATCTTTACATATATGTCCAATATAGCATTAAAATTAGGAGATTTAAGTTATATTAAAGCTTGAGACAAGTGGAGTGTGAACGATTGAAAAGTTGAATATGGTGATAAGCACTCAGGTTTGCATCACAATGAAACATTTATAGTGAGGAAGATTAACCTGCAGGATTGCTTGTAATTATTTCTTTCTCTAAGTCTCTCACAAGAACCCCCACCTTCATCCTCCATAAGAGGCAAGGGTTTTCCCTACTGTTCTGCAAGAGCAACCTTGGATATCTCCTGTGGTGCAAGAAGATATGTAATTTCCTCATTGTACATCTCTAGGAATGTCACCTTACCACTGCACTTGGTAGTCTGCCAGTCTGCCTCTCAAAGATACTAATAATTTGGTTAACTGCTCTAGTGAATATTAATCCTAGTCTTCCATCCAACTGAAGAATCTACCTAAAGTAATTCATCCAGCCACCGTTAGCACCAGATCAGATATAGCCTGACTCTTAGTAAAAACTCTAAAACAAGTTTAGTATCTTGGCCATCATTGTAGTGGGTATCTCCATGAAATTGACTCAAAAAAGGAACACTGCTCATTAGCACAACAAATGTGCATCAGCATGCAGTTCAGTTTGGACTCGGCTGCCTTGTCAAACAACATCATCAGTTTGTCGTGCAAATGACAACCAGTCAGTTACATCAAAATGAACTTGAACACAATCTCTACTCTCAGAATGCACCATGCCTTGCACTGAATGGAACAATAGAATTTCTAGAATTTGTAACATCTAATAGATGGAGCAAAATGTGAGCTTGTGAGGACAGTATGGCTAACATATACATATAGGATAGATATAAAAAGGAACAAGTTCGCTAGGAAAATGTGGTTACCACATTCACAAGTAAAATGCGCCACCATCACAAACTCCAATTTATCAGTAGTACAGATAGGGAAATGCAAAATCATTTTAATAAAAAAAATGTCAGAGGTTTGCTGAGTATAGGATGCCATATTGTAATACATGCTTGGAACAAATGTTAGGGAGACATGGTACCCATAAGCACAGTTCACAGGTCGAGGTAGTTCATAATTCAGTATGAAAGGATTGTTAGTGCCACAGGTCACCATGCGATTCACCAAAAACAGCAAATTGCGTCACCGTGCCATCTAAATTAGTGGAGAATCGCAATGCGATTCACCAACAAATAGCAAATTACGTCACCGTACCATCAAAATTAGTGGAGAATCGCGCAGTGAAATTGTAGCAGATAAACCTCTCGAGGGTATGGCGGAGGTCGACCAGGCCCCTGGCAGTGGAGGTGGAGAGGTCGAAGACCTACCGCTTGAGCAAATGTCAGGAGAGAGAGCGACGCTGGGTCACGCCCTGGCTTGGAGGCCACGATCTTGAGCGAGGTGAGGAGACGAAGGATCCGATGGAGCTACTCGAGCGCGCGGTGGCCGGTGGTCGCCGTGTCGCCGAGGTCATCGATGTAGGCACGGAGGCAGTCGATGGGCGCGCCTGCGCCGAGGCCTCCAACTTGCGCAGTGCCTCTGGGAGACTCACGGGGTGGAGTCACAGGGGGCGTTTGGTTGCCTGCATGCACAGATATTTGTAGAATTTTTCTTTTTTCTTATGTTTGGTTGTCTGCATCTAGTTTTGGCGCTCTCTCTCAGATGCAAGATTTTCATCAAATTGGCTCGGAATCGGAGAAAATAAGCGTATCTCAGATGCGGCGCATAAGCAACCTCGTGTTTACGTGAAGTCATTTGTCATTCTGATAGCAAACCATAAATATGGTGCCACGTGTTCTGCGTAAGTTTTCTTTTTTCTTTTTATTTATATCTTTTGATTAGCATCTTCGATTACTGAACCAATTTCAAAAATGGGTTCCTGATATTTTTTCGAACAAAACTAGACCACACTTGCTATATAAATTTCAAAATATTTAAATTTTAAAATACCTGCCTACTAAACACTCAACCAAACACCGTTTCTGTATCTGTGCATCCCGTATCCCATCAGCCTGGCTGAGTCGAACGGCCAGACTCGTGAAAGAAGACAACCAAACAGCCCCAAGGTGACGGAGCGTCGAGCAGCGACAGTTCGAGGCAACGATCTCCGGTGGCAGGCGGTGCCGCCACTGCCGCGGACCTAGGGAGTCGCCATCGGCATTGGGCTAGGGCTGGCTGCTTCGGATTTGGATCGGATTGGATGGGGAAATTTAGCTAGGTAACACTCAATTGGATGGCTCGGGAAAAATTGACATTGAAGTCACTTTCGACTAGCGACATTGTAGCAACGAATTGCTTCGTCTAGGGAGTGGATTTCAAAATGTCACTATTGGTCATTGTAATAGGGAGGCAAACCAAGTAGCCCACGAGTTGCTAGGGTGGTTTTTTATTCACAAAATGACTGTACTTGGGTCAATGAACCCCTAAGTTTTCTTTTGAATGCTTTGGCGAACGATGTAATGATCTTTGCTAATCAATAAAATCAGCCGAATGGCATTCCCTCCAAAAATAGTGACATTTTCACTATTTTCTATTGATTTTCCCATTTTTCCTCCTATTTCACCGTGTTCCTGACTGTTTTGCCCCTCCCCCGCGTCCCTGCTCGTCTTCTACGCCTCCAGCGACATCACGCCGCCGAAGAAAGAAGTTAGAAGTGCAGCGTCATCGACTTCGAGCTCCTCCACACCGTCCACGTCACCACTGTCCATCGCAGCAGCCCGTCGTCGTCCTCGCCGTCGACCCGCCGAGGTGGTCGCGTGTGACTGGCCACGAGGAAGAAGGTCCCGTGCAGGCTCTCTCTCTCTCTCCGACGCAACTCCTCGCACCCATGTGCCTCCGCTAGCTTCCCCATGCCGCCGGCCTGCACTCCTCGCTACGTCGAAACGTCGCCGCCGTGTCCTCCGCTTTCGAACAACGCTGCCGTCATGACCCGTTTGGCTTCTTCTGCCGCCGCTATTAGCATCATCTTGTGGGCCATCTGGCGGCGCGATGCTTGGTGACTCGGCGCTGCACGGTGGTAGGACCCGGTCAAATCAGAGGGCAAAACAGTCCGGATGGCAACCAAAAGGGGCTGAAAAGTAAGGGAAATAGGGAAAATCAGTAGAAAATGGTGAAAATATCACTAGACGAAGCAATTCGTTGCCACAGTGTCGCTAGTAGAAAGTGACTCCAATTAGGTGTTAATTTTTTCCGGGTCATCCAATTAAGTGTCACACAGCTAAATTTCCCGTTTGGAGGTGGGAAACAATGGTTGCTGCCTAGAGATCGGATTGCTGTTGATGGCCGCGCTGCCCGGGGATCAGATTGACTGATTTAGGACTCGTACAGAGGAAGGGGCATGGACTAACTCATGATGGATCATGGAGTTTAATGGCTTGTTTAATTGAGGAATAATCTTGGGTAAGGATCTAACCTAAATATGAACCATTGGATCAGGTCGGATGAAGGGCTGCGATGCTCTGTATGAATTAGGCTATTAATTACAATTCAAAGTGATGCTCTTTACAGTAGTGTAGAGGTAAAAACATATCGTCAGTCAAGAATATAGGTTTTGGATTAAACAGATTTACAGATGAAGAGGTATAGCGCTGCATACTGTTAACGAAGGTAAAGAAAACAATTTGTAAATAAAAATCTACAGCGAGTCAACATATGTCTATTGAGCATTGATATAGAACAGGCCACAACCCACAATGAACAATAGGCGAAAACTTGATCCGAGTCTGGTGCCTACCAAGCAGCAATCCATATTTTTCTTTGGATATTATCCAATGGATACTATCCGTACTATCCATATTCATATCCAGCGCCAAGTATCTATACATGTATTCGTACCCACGAAAATCGCGTGATATCCATATCACTATCCAAGTTGATTCGGTTGGTCGGTCGATCGAACATTATCTGCTCCGTTTGCACCTGATATGGACGTCCGATGCCACCCGGACACTCTAGCCTGTCACACCTTCCAACTCCCCTCTCTGAATCTCCTCACTCCTGTTTCTCTCTATCTTATCTTTTTGCACTGCTCCTCTCCCCTCTTTCTATCTCTCCATCCTTCCTCTCTTCCCTTTCTCTCTATCTCCTCCATCCCTCTCTTTACAGGCGCTCCCCTCCTACCTGAAAGGATCTAAGGGGCAAGAAGGGGATTGAATTGGCCTAGTAAAAATTTATAATCTTTTATGGTTTTCTAGAATTTATGAGCAAGATTAAAACTTTCTACACTAAAAAGATAGAAGTAAGCTAGAATAGGCAACACAAGTACATGACAAGAGTAAAGAGCGGGAAGTTAATGCAAAAATGTAAATGCAACAAAGTAAATGAGACAAGGGATAAGAGAATTTTTTTCCTTTCCCTTTCCCTACTCTTCGTTAGAGTATTCTTCACAAAGAGGAGTATCACTCCGACTTCACTCGGAGTAGTCCTTTACCGTTCTAGTAGGTGGACTCCAACCTTGCGTACTGACTTGGAGTCTCTCACAAGCTCCTTCTCGAGAGATCACCTAGCCCTGTCTTTAAGATAAGAACTAGAATAACAAGCTTGATATTACTTGATATTACCACATCAAGCCTTCCATTCAAGGACACTAGGAGACTTGACAAACTCTCATGAGCACATCCTCTAGATATAAACCCTAGTTTTTTTTGTTTCGACTCAAATGGACTCAAGGATATGCACTAGACTAGTTTGCTTAATAAAAGAGAGGTACACTATGTCCTTAGGGTGGGTTCTTTTCAGCTTTTTTGCCTACTTATTTGTCACTTCGAGATTTTTTGAGATAGGCTCGAGAGCCGGTTAGCCTCCAATTTTGGGGTTTAGAGAGCTTATAGATACGCCTATGAGATAAAAAAAAACCGATTCAAAAGTAATAAAAAATGAGATAAGTCAAATTAGCTTATCCTACTTATCTCGTGTCTTATTTGACTTATCTCACTTTTTTATTATTTTTTGAGTTGGAATTTTTTTTATCTCGTAGGCGTGTCTATAAGCTCTCTAAACCCCAAAATTGAAGGCCAACCGGCTCTCGAGGCTACCTCGAAAAATTCTCGAAGTGACGAGATCCAGGCAAATAAGTAGATAAGAAAAGCTGAAAAGAACCCACCCTTAAATAGGCCACACAAAAAATAGCCATTGGGGACCTTTTAAGAATAGGCACGTGTTGGTTGTATGGTATGACTCTCTCATACCATACGAGATATGCTGTCATGGGTACGAACCCACAAACAGAAAACAGGGCTATCCCCGGTACGTGAAACCTCTCGCAGAGCGGCTCACGCTCCCGGAACAGCTCGATGAGAACTCTCGTCTTCTTGCTGGTTGCACTTGTGAATGGAAGAACTACAACACTTGAGAAGAAAGAGTCTGCCCTTCATTGATGCTCCCCCCTTTTATAAGGAAGGGTTTTACATGGCCATGCATTGGCGGCTTTCCCCCGACTAGCCCTGACCAGAGGCCTGGGGGTCATTTCTCTACCAGTTTACATGTCTTGCCCCCCACCTGCCCCATGCCCGAGGGCCTGGTGGTCATTTCCTAGGTTTCTAATCATCCATTTTACAGTTTTGCCCTCATATCCGGCATCCTATATGGGGTTACAAGGGGGATTACACACGTTCGATGGTTACGGGCCAGTCTGGAGCGGCCTGGCGCCTACTCGAGTGCTCTGACGAGGTAGCAAGTCCGGTTGTACGGTTTGTCTTTCCAATTCCATAAGCAGGGGGGAACCCGTCCCGTCGTCCTTTTGGTCGCACTGACTCGATTCCCCCCATCTACTATGCTCCGGCTCCGCTAGGCTCCGCGTATGCTCGCGCTCTCCTCCCTGCGCTCTCGTTGCTCGTCCTTGCTTGCGCCCAGCTCATGCGTGTTTCGCGCCTCTCACCCGTGCTCATAACCCTCCTTAGGTTTCTCCTAGGTGGCCTGGAAAAAAAGGGAGAGGCGCGGAGGTGCAGAAAAGCGGGTCATGCCCTCGCTCCCGAGTCGAAGGGGGTACCTACCTTAGGCCTACAACACATGCAGCTCTTGTATGGCATGGCACAAAACCAGGCCATACGAGGTCCCGGGGGCACACAACCCTTCCCCTCTAGAAAACCCCGATAGTCGCCCACGAGCAAACACAAGGAGCTAGGATAGCTCTTTAGAAGAAATCCGACGGTGCGCCGTCTGGTGCCCTATACCGAAAATGCATCATTTCTAGAAGAATCCTCACAGAGCACCGTCTAGCACCTTGTACCATACAGTGTCCCCCAACCTAAAATGCACCCTCTCTGCAAGAAGCCCGACAACACGCCATCTAGTACCTAGTACCATACGGCATTCCTGGGTCAGCCAAAGAATCTTATTGGAAAGAAACTGTCGGGGTGTCATCTGGTTATTCGGTCAAAAACTAGTACTTTTGTGATTTAATTTTACCTTAATAAAATTGCATATAAGTGGGATGTCTTTTATTGCCTATTTACCTTATTTCTTACAAGAGAGATCGAAGAAGTCGATTGTCTGGAGGAACCTCTACCTCGCAGAACATTCTTGTTCAAAGAAGAGACTCTTTGATGAATAACCTTCATACTGCGACGGTGAGACGAAACAATAGACCAGGAGCGTTAACCGCGCTCTTATACCGTCTGTAAGGTCTCGTTTTTCGCTGCGCGCCTCGAGATAAAAAGAGCGTGCCGCAGGGACGAACTTCAATAGCCCATCATAGCACTCTCAGTCAGGGGGTTAGGGAACTCTTGAAGATATCGATAGAATAACATTTCTTTTTCATAAGTTTTGGTTGATAACCTACTACTTGTCCCTCTGGCCTTACAGGCACCTTTTTTTTCATTAGTCCAGTAGTTAATTCTATAGAAGATAGATTTGTGATCTAAAAGACAGATTACGAAGTTCGTTCCCTTTCATCAAGTGGGTAAGGTAGGCGAACCACTTAAGCTTTGCCTTAGACTGACGGAACAAAGCTAAGAAGTAGGCTGAATGGAAAAAGGAAAGGGACAAGGGCGGTTAATGAGATTGCATTGGATCGAAGGTATCAAAGGCAAAGGGTACGCCTTCCTTGTCCAATCAATACCCCTATTCTCTCCCCCCCCTTCTTAGGCTTCAGGCTTTGCTTTGCAAGATGTCGTGCCATAATGAAAAATAAGTTGCCCAATAAAATGAAAGATCTGGGTAAGCTCAAGGGGGAAACTTTGCTTCTTATCTTTTTTTTTGAAGATCGACGAATCAAATGATATTTCTGTATCATACAGTACCCCCTGGATCTAGCACAGGGCACTGGAAACCTTCTCAGGAAAAAAAGCAACAACATGTCGTCTGGTACGTCGTACCATATAGCACTCGTGCTCAGCTCAACACTAAGCTCTACAAACAAGATGCTCTACACCTTTACAACATCAACTCAACTAAGAATCACTAAGACTCCTAAACCTAGAGTACTTCAAGGAAAGAACAGGCTCCAACTAGATCGAAACACATCTCGAACCCATTAAAACATGGCACAACATAAAATGCCCTAGACATTATAAATGAACACTCCTTGACGCCCGAGTTCATTCCAAATAGTCCTTAACCTTGATTCTTCACAATTTTGCCACCTTCGAGGTTTCGGGGTAGGTTCCAAGAACACTCCTTTAGTCTTCCATGTCATCATCACCAAAACATTCACAAAACACACTTAGGGGTCTTGAATCTGAGATGGATCCGAGTCAGCTTAGCTGGATAAACATTCAGTTTGTGCGTCGCACCAAGGCCCGGACTGATCGAGGTAGCGCTGGCTCGTCTAGTACCCCTCGGCCACCTCCTCCTCGAAGCACTGATCGTGGCGAAGCTGACCTTCCTAGTGTTGCTGTTGGAAGGGGCCGCATCAAGTGTTTGGTTCACTGCCTCGCACAACGGAGAAGGGGAACTGACATTGGCTCTTCAAGCCCACATCCTCCATCTGATACAGAAGAAGAGGAAGAACAGCAAGAAATTGGACTACTTAGAATGCACCAACCTATAAGATCTGTCAGTCATGCAAGACGCGTAACCAATTTCAAGAACAAAGTGACTCAAGTCTAGAGGTTCAAAGAAGAAAATCCTCACGAGTATGAGCGATTTGCCTCAGATAATCGCTTCTGGAACTACTTTCAGTAGGATTTCTATGAGGCTGTCATCCTGCCAAGGAAGTCACCCGTTTCTCTTATGCAGTGGGTCGACCGGAGCTATATGGTCAATCAGGATGATCAGATATTCAATGAAGTGATAGAAGCGTGCGAGGACCAAAATATAAAAAATATCATGGGCTTCTAGTGTGATTGGTGCAATGAGGTGATAGCTTAGTTCTACGCCACATTATTTATTGAGAAGGATGCCTCCATGACTATGCATTGGATGACCCAAGGCGAGTGGTATAGAGTCAAGTATGCCACCTTTGCCAGAATCTTGGGATTTACCTCTGAGGATAGAAGAAACAAAGAAAAGATACATGATGAAGCCATCTTAGGTGCTGGCTCACTTGATTTCTTTTATGAAGAAGGTGCAGATTTTAAGCCAGGGGATGTTGAGGATATACTTCCATTCTATGCCTATCTCAATAGGCTGTTCAAGAAGACTATAGCTCTCAAGGATGATGATACAAGCCACATTTTGTCCACTACAAGGAACCTGCTTCAGATGATGAGGGAGAATCCCCGTGGTTTCGATGTATTTGACTACATTTGGCAGGAGATTCGCCTCACATCCCTTGACCCTAAGAAGAGCTATGGATATGCCCCTACATCATGTGCATGATAAAGAATGTCACTAAGAAGACCTTTCACAAAGAAGTGAAGCACACTGGTGTCCAGATCAGAGTAATCAAGACAACTGCACGTCGGGCACCGAGAAGCAGGGCATCCACTTCCAGGCATTCAGATTTCACTCTAGCTGAGTTCTCATCATCTTCTACTATGCGCATTCTCAAACCCATTTTTTGTATGTGCAAGAGTACGTCCATTAGAACCCATAAAGAGAGAGCAGCCATGTCGGTGTACTTCACACCCAGGTGTCCTCTCCACCGCTATCATGTGGGACCGCGAGCATAGGAATTAGAGAGGAAGGACTTTACCAGAGAAATGGTCTTGTTGCATGGTGAGCAGGCGAGTGTGTAGGCCCCACCACTAGGCGGCAACAAGGACACGTGGCCGTCCGTGACGGCAAAGTGACGATCGAGGCCCGGCGGTGGCGACCAGAACGCGTGGTCCCGGGCCGGGCTTGTCGCCCACTGCTTCGTGAGCGAGCGTGTGCTGGGTCGCCATGCCGGGGGCTTGATGGCCTTGCTTCATGCCGGACGACCACATGCCTGATCGCCAAAGACGGGGACGATCGCTGCTGCTTTCATGGGACGACCACGTGCCCTGGTCGCCCAGCGCCGGGGCCTACTACTACATAATAATCTACAAAAAGATGATAATGATGAGTCTACTACTATATAATAATCTACGAAAAGATAACTGTAGTGTGAAGATGGGTGGCTTATAATGATGATAATGATGCAGTAAATGCCCATAATATATTTTGCCCATAAAGTAGCAAATAATTGTACTTGGTAGATACTTTCATTTGAAGTATTTCCTTCATCAACTCAAAGTAATTAACTTACTGTTTATAGGGTAGGTGGGTTGTTGAAAATTTTAAGTTGGTATATAATTGCCTATAACCTACACGTCATATTTACCCTTAGTTAAGCAATTCAATAACCCTACTAATTTTTACTAAGCCCTACATTTTTAATAAATGCATTATAAGTCAGCAATGCTTCTGCAAAAATTTGGGATTTAATTGAAGTCTTTTGGTATTTAAAATAAACCAGATTCGATTTCTACTTTATTACACATAAGGAAATTAGTAAAACTTCTCTAATAAATTGTCCACTAGGTATGAAAGGTCCTAAAATTGAGCAATAAATTTCTTAGATTCCTAAAAGATTTGGAATTTTCCTGTGATTTTAGGAACTCATTAATCAATTAAAATAAATAGGAAACCTATTTATAAATTACTAAAAAGTGGGTTTCGATTTATCTAGAGGCTTTAAGTGAGGTTATGGTGCAGAAAATGATTTTATTGGATCCAACTTGCTAGATGAGATTTTCCTAAATTTTCTCATATTTTTATTTTGCCATAAGATATTCTTAGCAGCCTTAACCCTATTTTAGCATTTATTTCCAAAAAAGAAAATACCTCAAATGATCTTTTCAAGCTAACAGAGACTTACCCCTACCTTACTAATCACCTAGATAATTTTATTAAATCCAGCAAGTCATATAGTATTTAACATAATTTTTATAGGATTTTAGAAGTGGTCTAACTATTTATAGAAATGTATGTGTATTCATTTAGATTTCTAAATCGAATAAAAGCTGATAAACCGATTGAACAGTAATGGGCCGACCCAACACAGCGCAGCCCGGGAGCGACGGGCCAAAGGCGCATTTTTGGGGGACGCCAACCAATGGCGGAAGCGCCAAATGGGGAGTATGCCACTACTTAACCTGCCCACACGTTAGCGACACTATGCGGCGCAACGCGACGCCAGTAGGAATCTTGGCGCCGAACCAACGGTCACCACTTTATCTTCAACCTCCAGCTCCTTGGCGGCGCTCCGACGAAGCTCCAGTGTTGTCGCGGTGGTGCTACAGTGCTCCTCCGAGTTGGTTCAAGCTCGCAAAATATTCCTAACTGCGAGACCTAGGACATGTCACCGCCGACTAGCCGGAGACGGCACGGAAATGGCGGCACTTCACGCGGGGCGGAAAACAGCCTACTGCATCATATGGCTGCGGCAAACCTGAATGAATCGAAGGCTAGAAATTCATGCTAGAGCATCTAGGGGCTACGCGAGAGCTTACCATGCTCTTGGTTTGCACAGAAGAAGCTTGTGGAAGGCTATCCACGGCGGGGTCACTTCAAGCCTAAAACAGGGACGACGTGGCCAGAGCAAGACGGCGACTCTTGAGCCAAATTGTTCTAGGGAAAAGATGCGCATGATCACGATGATGCTCGAGGCGGAAACAGTCATGAAATGGCTCATCGTGGAGGAAGAAATCGAAAAGGGGGCTCTTGCGGCAGTTCTGGACTGGTAGACAGGAAACTTCAATCCCGGTGAGCAGAGGGCTTCCAATTTCGATTCCCTGAGTCCGAGGCTTTGCAAGAGCACCGTGAAGGCACTGGCTAGGGCTCGGGGGGTAATGGTGAAGTAGAGAGAGAGCGGACGACAGAAATGAGATGAGGGTCTTGAAGAGTGAGGGCGACGGAAAAGGGCCTTGGTGGCTTAAGGCGCGAGGGGTCCGTCCAGCGTGGGGTTCCAGGGCGCGCGCTCACATGAGGGCAGAGTTTTGGTGTCCACACGGCAGTCTTGGCGCAGGCGGGAGCTGCCACGAGGCAGTTCGACCAGGGTTCATGTGCCAGGACGAGAGGGAGGCGTGGGAAACGGTTAAGGAAGTCGGGATAAGACTTGACTGGTCAGCACTGCAACAGGGGCAGGATGGCAACGGCGGGTCATCATGTCCGTGGAGAGACCAAGCAGAGATAGCCGGTGACAGCGATGACTGCCCAGCATATGCAGACGCGGCAGCGATGCAGCCAGTAGGCTCACGGGGGTGGAATAGCTTAGCAGGGTGAAGGCGCCATGGGGCAGGGCGTGGCCGAGCTTGCCTAAAGGCGCGGTGGAGGGTGGGGCATTGCTCGAACCGCTAGTTCGAGCGTAGATCGGTGGTAGAGTTGAGAGAGCGGGGAGTCGAGGGAGGATAGCCAGGGAGGGGTGAGCTGAGGAAAGGAAAACCAACGGCTGAGCCAGGGTGAGGAGCCGATCATGCTCTGCTAGCTCGGCTGGGGAAGTAAAGGGGTTCAGCCAAGAGCCTAGCGGGGCCGACCGAGCGGGTTAGGCCCGAAAATGGGTTGGGCCCAACCAGGAGGACCCATTTTTGTCCTAAGTTCATATTGGGGGGATCTGAGTTTAATGAATTTTTAAGGAGTTTAGAAGGGAGCCAAATAACAATGGCTTGGTTCAAACTTAGAACTTAAACCTCCGTTTTACTTAGATTGTATATGAGCTCAATTTTTAAGGTTTCAATAAGGATGATGAAATATTAAATGGCTTGTAAGATTTGTTATTAAGAAATGATATTACCAATAAGATACAAGTGGGCTTATATATATACACACACACAAATACACACACATGCATATATTTTAAGGTTTTTTAGGTTATGACCAAAATAGGGCAAAAATATGGACCTGAATTACACCATTTTTATAGCCATGACAAGGTTCCAAAAAGATCCACTTTTGGGCTATTACAGAAAGTGGCGTGACATCCTGCATTTCAAAATTAGAATTATCGAGTTAGTCACATATAGAACAAGAAATTAAGCAAATTGAATCTTAATACAACAACATAGTAAATTAAGAAAAAATGAGCGAAACATGTTGAGAATCTACAAATAGCCTTGAAAAAAAATGCATATGTACCATCTACTTAGAAGTAATTATCGTCGGCATCGAGTAGATCATAGTTCGACGGTTCAACAACATCTGTGCGAGCTTGATCATCTGTTTGAGCTTGAGCATCCACTTCTCTTCAACATTGTCATCGACTGTGGCAACTTGGTTGTCAAGGCCCTGCCTAATGTCAATGACACATGTGTCATTCAAGCGTTGCTGTTGCATTGGCCCTTCGCTGGATTCCTTGAGTGCACTTCATAATCGTCGGTCTTCGGAACTAACAACTTCCAGGTCGTCTAACTTTGTACACAGCCCACCTCGAGTACAATTCAATGCACGTTATTGATTTGAAATATAAGGCTTGGGGAGGCTTCTAAACCCAATCACAAATGGCCACTTGAGTATGACCACTGTGACACCCGTGGGTCCAAAACAAAATTTCGGCAACATAACCCTAAGGTTCCCTTAGTGCAACGATGGCTAGAGTGTCGTTTCTAGCACCCCAGCACTTATGTTCTGCACTGACAACCATAGGGCCATGCCGCCAAAATCATCATCTCCAACCCACCAGTACCACAACGGATCATACCCAAACGGTCATTCGCAGATTGTCCACTGCATGCCCCAATCGAGGCTGTCCGCTAGACAATTCAGGAAGGCTTTCCACAACTTGTATTGGAACCCAATGAATCACCGTCCGAGTTTGTTACGAGTTGTGTCGTAGCTGAACACGTGTAATCGATGCAATGAATGAATTGAACGTGCATAACAAATATTTACAAAATGTGCAACACAATGAGAGAATTTATTTTTATTCCTAGTACATATTTTTTAATCGACTCCTAATTAACATGCATATCAATCATATTAACCCTAATCTTTAATTAAAATTAAATTATTAAGTATTAATTTTAATCACTAGCTATTTAATTTAGGTAAACACCATATTTTAACCTTTTATTAACTCTAAGTTATTATGTATTTTGCTAAAATCTCATATTTTCTAATCATTTACCTTAGTCATTGTCTATTAAGCTAAATAACCATATTTAGCCTATTTCCATTCTAGACCAGGTGACTATGGCCGTCAAGACTAAGCTGCAAATTTTGAAAAAAAAATAGCACGTACGTTACCTTGCTTGATGGCGAGACGGCGGTGATAGTGTTGCGGTTCTTGGCGGCGATGGTGGATGAGCGACGACAATCCTTCTCCTCCTTATAGTGGCACGATCGCGGCCTTCTCCTTCGATGGTTGCATGCTACTCTATACCTACCATGATGTTTTCAAACATTTTTCTCGATTTTCTAAGTCATTAATTCATTTATTTATGTTAAAAAATCAATTATACGCTATAGAAAATGTAAAAACTACAAATATGTCATCTAATATTAAAAAATAAACTGATTTTTTTAAAAATTTGGAAAATTTAATTTCATGGTGCTTGAGATGGATTTATGCGTTATTTTCTAATTGGAATATCATTTGCAAACATAATTTAATTGGAATGTCAATTTGTCTCGACAGTACATGCGTAGGCCGTCGAGAGCGAATCGTCCCCGTTATGTGGCGCACTGCCTAGCCCACTTAGCCAGTTGCGGCGAGTGATCTCTCTCGACGGCCCATCTATAGGCCATCGAGAGAAACCCTCGCGCAGTGCCACGTAGAAAAGGGACACACTCCCTTATGGGTTGGGTTAACACGAGAGGGCAAGGCGGTCGTGCCCACGCCTTGCTATTTTTTATTTATCTCTCACAACAACCTATGTGTGTGCCGTCAAGAGTGACCTCCACCCCCACTTAGAGTGTTTGAATTTTTGAAAGACCGTTTGTGCTAACGGAGGCCGCTCTCAATCGCCTTTGGTTGGCCGTCGAGAGTGCCTCACGTCGTAGCCGCTCTATCAGTTGCGGGGCTGGCTTCAACCATAGACTCGACACCTGGACGTGGGTCATCGAGTATACGTTCTGTGCACAATGGTTAGGACATGGCTGTCGAGAGATGTACCTGTCTTGACGGTTAAGTTTTGGCCGTCGAGAAATGTTGATGGTAGTCAAAATTTGTGTCGTTTCCTTTAGTGGAGGCGGAGGTAGGGAAAGATGGCTAGTGGTGACATCTTTGTGAAATCCAGTGCGTGCTGCTGCTCCCGTGGAAAGGCCGACACGAGGAGATCCGAGGTGGCGGAGTGCGGTCAACATAGTGCGAGGAGGAGGTTGGTGCATGGGGAGATCCAAGGTAGAGCGGCGACAGGCTCATCGGTTGTGTCCATTGTGTGGCTCGTCGCCATTGCCACGAATGGCGACCTGTAGAGGAGGCGAGGTGGTGGCACTGCTCAGTAGGAGGAGGTGTCGCCATCGGGATAGTGTTGCTCGGTGGTGGAGGAGGAGGGGTCGTTGGAGGGGAGGGGGTGGGGTGGTCTGCGAGGATGGAGGAGGAGGGCTCCGGCTTCATCAGCTATGACGAGTCATCCAACGACGCCACCGATAGCTTCATAGGCTATGGCAAGGAAAGGAGCATCGGAGAGTGGAGAGAAGGGAGGAGAGAAAACAGGGGAAGAGAGAGAAGGGAGAGAGGAAGAAGAGAGAGTTTAGAGACTGACATGTGGGGCCCACAGGTAAAATAGATTCTTATAAAAGAAAATGCCATGTGTTAAGTCTACGTGGCAATACCACTTGACGTGAGCAACCCTAATGTCAAAACCGCATGCGGTAGGTTATTTGCATTATTTCGCATACTTTGGGTGGGTGAATACCAGGTTTTCTAGGCTAGGGGGTTAAGTGCACCACCATGCATAGTTGAAGAGGGAGGGAAAGTAGTCTTTTTCCTTGTTAATAAATATAAGAAACATTTTGTTGCTCTTGTGAAACATTTTGTTTGCTCATGTGAAACACCCATAAAATATGTCTGAAATATTTTGCTTTCTCTTCTACAACATTGCTAGTATAGATTGAAACATCTTTGAAATAACTGTTGAAACATGTTACATAAAACATTTCATAAATATATTTCAACGTTAACCAAAAATGTTTTATTAGTAGTTTGACGATGTTTCATTAGTATTTTAACAATGTTTCTAGCAAAGTGTCCAATAGAACGCTTTCCATCCGACGTCCGGTTGAAAGTTGCTCCTTCTTTTAAGCGATTGGTTTTGTTGAAAAGTTTATATTTTTTGGAGAAAAGTTTAGACCATACGCAATGCTAGCCCTATCCTGGTTCTATTCTATGCTAGCTCTATTTTATCTTCAATATAACGTTAGCTCTATCTTGGTCCTATTTTATATTTCTCTCTTATATTTTAGGGTGGGTTCTTTTCAGCTTTTCTTATCTACTTATTTGTCTTATCTCGTCACTACGAGAATTTTTCGAGATAGCCTCGAGAGCCGGTTGGCCTCCAATTTTGGGGTTTAGAGAGCTTATAGACACACCCACGAGATAAAAAAAACCGACTCAAAAAGTAATAAAAAAGTAAGATAAGTCAAATAAGACATGAGATAAATAGGCTATCTCGAAAAATTCTCGAAGTGATAAGATAAGACAAATAAGTAGATAAGAAAAGGTAAAAAGAACCCACCCTTACTCCAATATTCTACAGTGATGTCAGAAAATAGGGCCACCCTTATAGTCCTACTATTTGTTACTGGAATATTACACAGCGTAGTAACTCAACCGATGATGTCTTAACGGCCCAAGATTCAGCTACCTAGGCAGCCAGGCCGGGCCATTCGTTGAAAGCCCAACAGATGAAGAAACACTCCAAGGGCATGGTTTTGTAATTTTGTGAAGTTTAAGTCGCTTCCTGTCATTTCACACTTGACCTGGCCGAGAAGGCAAAATTTTCCCACTCCACTCGAATTAAACCCTAGCGGCTAAACCTTGCTCCCCGCGCCGCCTCCTCCCGCCGCCGGCGCGCCGCCACCGCCACCCCGGGAGAGCTTGCCGCCTGAGAGTCTTCGTGCGCTCACGCTCTTCCACCGCCTCCTCCTCCTCCGCCACCGACGCCATGATCTGCGCGAGTAAGCTTCCCTGTCTGAGCCCCCCTCCTCTTTTCGGAAACCCTAGTTCTCTGATCGGTCTCTCAAGCGCTAATTCGTATTATGCTTCTTCTCCGTCTGCGTCCGTAGTCTCCGGCGAGGTGCCGGATGAGCCGGTGGTGTCGAAGAAGTCGGGTCTCCTCTTCGAGCGGAGGCTTATCGAGCGATACATTGAGGTCGGTAGCTATGTTTCAGATCTCGCGTCGCATTTCTGTGTTCTGTTTGTGCTAATCTTTTGTTGCGGCTGTGGTGATGGCGCAGGACCATGGGAAGTGCCCGGTTACCAAGGAGGAGCTCACCATGGACGACATCGTTCCGGTGAAGACCAACAAGGTGAGGCTTCTTCGCAACGGTGAGAAAAAAATTTGAATGCTGAGAAAAAATTGAATAGCATGCTTCAGTAGCACGAGAAGTGGATTCATTGTCCTATGTTTTGCACGGTTAATTGTTTGTGTTATACTTTTATTTAAATATTTGAATCATAGTTTTTTCAATCTCTGAAAAAAAAACTTTTGAAGAGTTCTATTGTTCGCAGGTCGTGAAGCCCAGGCCTCTGCAGGCTGCAAGCATCCCTGGTCTTCTTGGAATATTTCAAAACGTATGTTCAAATAACTTCACATTTATTTCCTCCTTATTTGAATATTTGCATTTGGTTCTTAGTAGTTGACAATCATTGTTATTGTTATCATTTATAGCGTGCTACAGTTAGTAGTCGAACCTGACAATGAATCTTATCATATGCTTTTAACATCAAATATACACATTCCCTGTCTTCTATTCTTCTTGCAAGTTGCAACACTATGGAATTGGTTCGTGCCAAGTTCCTCTCTCCATAGAATGCCAGACCATAAATCACAAAACTTTAGTAATTGATTCTAAGTGTAGCCAGCCCAAATGAGTGGATTATTGTTTGGTGTCTGCAATGATCTAACTACTATTAAGTTGGCACTTGGAAAAATTGCCTACTCATCACTGGCACTTGGAAAAATTGCCTGCTCATCAGTTATATTTAAAATTTTGTTGACAGCTTTTCCTTTCATGCGGCGATTTTTTTGTAACACACATTTTACTGATCCCTGTCGCACCCTCAGTAGAATTAGTTTTTCTCTGATTTTGCAGGAGTGGGATGCTCTCATGCTTTCTAATTTTGCTTTAGAGCAGCAGCTTCACACCGCAAGACAAGAACTTAGTCATGCACTATACCAGGTCTGTCGTTTATCTATGCAATGTTCTCCCCTGATACCATGTCATGCTAAGGAAAATTTCATAATTCTTTGGAAGGTATCTCAGTTTGTGTTATTTGCAATTTGCTAGCATTAGGCCATGTGTTTTGGCTTATCATGGTCCTTTTTGGCAGAATTTGATCCGCAGCTGGATTGTTGTGGAACACTTTCACTTGTTTTTGGAAAATGGCTGGTGCTATTGACAACAGATGCACTGAAATTGTTGATTCATTCATTGTGGGAACCTTTTTTTTTACCCTGAACTTCTAATTATGCACAATAAAGATGAGTAAGAATTTTTCATATTGGGAATAGAGGGCTTTGTTTTGATCCTGGGCTAGTGAATAGTGATTCCAATTTGGATTCAATTTATTTTGGCCTTGGTAAAGATATGACTTTTTTTGGATTTTGTATTTAATTTAAATGTCTTGTATTGTCGGTGGGACTTCAGAGAGGAGATGGTATTTTGCTAAATTTAGTTGTAGCCAAATCTGGTCCTGTCTGTAGCCATCGTGGTTATCTGAAGATAATCCCTGGTTTAGTGCCTTCTTTGCCTGAAATATGTTTGCTTTTATCATTGTACCCTCTCCTGTTATCCAGTAGTGATTGGTATGCAACTTATGTTTTCATATGGTGAATAACCATCAAGGAAGATATCCATAAAATATAACATGCTCTGACTTGGTCCTGTACTCCTGTACTGATGTGTGATGCTCTCTATTCTCATTTCATGAATCTTATGTATCAAACAGTCATATTGCAGTTATCTGGTCAAGACCAAGTTTAATATATTAAACAATTGCTATCGGCCTGTCCATATTTTAGGGAGTCATCTTTCCTGAGGAACAAGTCTGACATACTGAGCTTTATTAAACCAGGCTATTTCTTTTTATCTGCTTTCTTTGTTAAATTCATAATTAAAATCTCTTTATGTTCATTTTTTACTTCCATTAGAAGCTCAGTCATAGTCTTGCACTCTTGCTTGAAAGAGCATTACCGATCCACAGATCTGTTTACTAGTTTTGTTTTGCCCCTTCCAGCATGATGCTGCCTGCCGTGTTATAGCCAGGCTAAAGAAGGAACGAGATGTGGCTAGAACATTTTTGGCTCAAGCTGAGAGACAGATTCCTGCATCAATGGCAGGAGCTGCAGCAGATGCTGTTGTTTCCAATGGAAAAAGAGGTTCCCACTGCTTGAACTTGAATCTGTTGAAATCATTTTTTATTTATAGTTTTAGATTTCTCATAGGTTAGATTTGTTGGATACAGCAATGGAAGATGAAATTGGTCCTGATGGGAAGAAGATTCGTCCTGGTATCAATCCTGTCATGATTGATGAACTAACAGAATGTAACACCATGCTTTCGGCACAGCGTAAGAAACGACAGGTACACACGGTACTCCATTGCTACACTAGAAACTAGTTCTAAACCCTAAAGCATCTGTTAGTGGTTTTCCTCTATCCAAGAACTATAGTTTCTCTAGAGAGCGAGGGTTAGGTTGTCTCATGTGTCGTGCATATTATCCAGGGAGCTAGTTTATCTTATGGGATGCATCAATGTTGACACAGATGCAGTATTTTTGACTTTTAAGAGTAAACTTTATTGTTTAAATGAGACAGCATTTCTCTCTGTTTTCTCGCAGATTCCACCAACTTTGGCGCCGATTGATGCATTTGAGAGATATACTCAGATCTCTAGTCATCCACTCCATAAGACAAACAAGCCAGGCATCGTATCTATGGATATCCATCCTTCAAAGGTTAGATTGTTAGTTTGCCTTACTTTGAAGTTTGAATATCGTATGTGTTATGTGCTCATCCTGTTGATTTAAACTGGATGTAAGATTGGCAGATTGCACGTTGATGCAATCACAAAACATATTTTAAATACATTTACTCATGTCTGGTGGCATGATTCATTATGTTGCACATGGATTAGTAGTCAATGAATCTTCGTCTAAATTGCTCCATGTAGAGGTGGTTTAATGTTTACATGTTTTTAAGTCATCATTTGAGGTCCCATAGACCGTAGTAGTATTTGCTCTACATGAACTGGCATTGGGATGGAATAGTTTGTTTTAAAATTCTGTCTTAGGGTATTTCCATGTTGAGGCAAAACAGTGCTTTGTTCTTGATGCTAGACCCTTCCAAGAGAGCTCTGATTTATACTCTGGAAATTTCTCTGATTTCAATTATAATATGTATGAATATAATTTAGTTTTTATGTGTACTTTATTTTTATCTACTTTAATAGCGGTACTTTGATGACAGATTGTGATTGTATTATTCATTTACTTGATTTGTAATCTGGATTAACAGGACATTATTGCAACGGGTGGTGTCGATACAAATGCAGTGCTTTTTGACAGGTCATCCGGTCAAATCCTGTGCACACTTACTGGTCACTCAAAGAAGGTTTTCCTCCATGTGCTTTTGATGTATTTTCTATTTATTATTTGTGTATATTTTTAAGTTAATTTGAACATTGCAACTTTCCAATTCACAGATAACAAGTTTGAAATTTGTTCCTCGGGACGAGCTCTTTGTCACTGGGTCAGCAGATAAGGTAAGGAACATTCTGATTTTTTAATTAATCACAGAAAATTTGTTACAATAACCACTTGATGATTTTATTTATCTACTCGACTGCGCCATCTAGTATCTGTTATAATTAAATGCACACACATGGTTAAACTGTGCACAAGAGAAAACAATGGCTTTTTTTATATCTATCCTGATCTACTGGTCATAAAAACTATTTTGGATTGCTTATTTTGCACCCCGTGTTGTTTTTCTCTTGTGACAGTTTATCTGAGGCAACAACGGGCTTGCTTGGTTCCTTTGGCTACTGGGTAGCAGCGCTAGGCAGTTCTTGCTAGTGTAGGACTAGGACAGTAGGAGGGCAAAGCAACAAACATTCATCCATTGCCATTAGCGTTGCTAAGTAAGGCCAGGCAAGGGTTATCAAGGGAACCAAACATGCTGAAAGATAGTTAGATTTTTCCAATAGTAATTCTTTTGCCATTATAACACATCAATTTGTATTTGTACTATTGGTACAGCTGTAGGCAATTTCTTATAAACTGCAAAAATCATCCGACTAAACCAGACTGAGTTGTGTTACCTAGGTATGGCACTTCTGGCTTTAAGTCTGGCCCAACTGAACTTGTTACTACTTCATACTGGACTGGGATGGATATGGCTCTAATTCCAAAGTCCAAACCAACTAAATAATTTGAGTTCAGTAGACTGCATTAATTGGAGTCATCTCAGTACCCACATAAACTCTCCAATAATTCAAAATTTCAAATATATCAAACCCTAATACTCTTGTCTTCCACGATTCCACTGATATGGGATCAATTGTGGAGCTGGCGTTCAGGCTGCTTTTTTTTTTTGGCTTTTTTGTTAATTGTCATCCAAAGCATGCTGACCTTGTTGAGTGTTGTGTGTTGACTGTTGGTCAGTGGATTATACTACGTGTAGTTCCAGGGGGCTCACACTTCTGTATTATTTATGACTGTTGAATTGAATTTGAAGGTTATTCATTTACAAAGAATTTAAGATAACGCTTTAGTTCATGTTTTCTTCATCAAACATAGACATGCTTGAAACTTTGTGTTGGCTTGGAATCATAGGCACTTGTATATGTTGGTCATTAAACTACTAGCAACTTTTCTAACGCCTTCTTTTCAGCTGGATTCAGCTGTAGATTATAATCTGAAGAAATTGTGGACTCTCGATAGGGGGCTTGGAGAGCCCAAAAAATTGTTTTAAAAATGGTTTTAGAAGTTTTGAGAAGAACCACTAAAAGCATTAAAAAATGGCTATAAAGTGCTACAGCATTTGGCTCATACAGAAATGACAAATTTTCAGCTGTAGCTTTTAATTTTGATTTAAGCTAAAGAGAACAAGGCCTAAGTAATGGGAATATTTCCCTTTCCTGTTAACCTGATGACGTATGGGTAATTAATGCTTTGAAGTTTCCAAGGTAAATTTAATGCCCCTTCTGTTGATTCAAGATTCTTATGGCTTGTAATGGATTAACTTCTGAAATGATATTATATCAAAATCAAAATTGAACTTTATATTTTTTTATTGAGCTGTCCTATTATAAACAAACTGCTTTAATCAGTTTATTGTGGTTCCAATCATATGATGATATTGGTTTCAATGTTCTTCACTGACCTGTTTGCAAACTCTGCAGACTGTTCGAATTTGGCAAGAGAGTGAGGATGGGAACTACAGTTGCATCCATACATTGAAAGATCATACTGCTGAGGTTAGTATTTACTATTTAGGTAGATCTTGATTCTGCAAAAATAGTTTTGATGTGCATGAAGTTACAATTTCCTGTCTTTAGGATTATGGGTTGCACGGATAACTGGTGCTCTGCTGCATACATTAATTCATCATTCCTCTCTGTGACATCTAGATTGCCATTATAGTAAATTTAACAACATGTGCTAATTTTTTTGTGGCAAAGCATTTGATATTTGTAGTTAAGTTACTTCTCAACGTAAGGAAGCAAAGATTAGAATCAAAATTGCTAATGTATTTTTGTGATGATAAGTTGATAACTACATTATGCTGTTGTGATTCGTTCATGTTCTGTTGTTTTAGCAAGAAAGGATTACACTGTTGTGTTCATTATTCATGTTCTGTTGTTACATGCAAAAGGATTACACTGTTGTGGTTCATTATTCATGTTCTGTTGTTACATGTAAAAGTTCTCCATTTTTTGAATATCACATTTCATGCACACCATTGTAATCCTTTGGCACCATGGTTTTTTTTTATTTTTTTTGAACTCAATTTCTTTTGAAAATCATCAGGTTGAACAAATTCTGTTATTTGGCACTCAAATTGTCCTTTTTTGCCTCGAAAATGTCTTAGGTTGAAGCTGTTACAGTACATGCGACTCAGAAGTACTTTGTGACTGCTTCCAAGGATAATACATGGTGTTTCTATGATATATCAACAGGGTCTTGCCTCACACAGGTCCACTACCTTCTCTTTCTCACATATATCATGCATTCATGCCTTCCCACGCTCATATAAGAGTCAGTACTTCCCATGTGCGCACAGGAATTATGTATGCGATGTTAACAATTCTTCCCATCAGGTTGGTGAGGCTTCAGGACAAGAGGGATATACATCTGCATCTTTCCACCCAGATGGTCTTATCCTTGGAACAGGAACTACTGAATCTGTCGTCAAAATTTGGGATGTCAAGACTCAGGTTGATTGTGAAACTGTTTCCAAGAACATTTTAAGATGGTCATGCATGCTTGCTCCTGAAATATCTTTCCTAATGAACATTTTGTTGTTTGTAGTCAAATGTTGCAAAGTTTGAGGGGCATGTTGGACCAGTCACTGCTATGTCCTTCTCTGAGAATGGTTACTTTCTAGCGGTATGCATGGTTCCACAAAGCAATATGCACCCATGTTAAATCTCCTTTGTTATTCTGATATTTTGACAATCATGTTACAGACTGCCGCCCTTGATGGTGTCAAGCTTTGGGATCTTCGGAAATTGAGAAATTTTAGGACATTCTCTCCATATGATTCAGACATACCAACCAATTCAGGTAAGGAACTATCACAGCGTGCTCCATATAGTAGTATACTTTTAGAGCATATCTGTAATGGAGGCTACAGCTAATAGGGCAGATTGACATGTTGACATTGTTGTCTAGGATCGTGGTACTCCACATGCCTCCTTCCTGCATAATTTCTTGTTTTTTGTACGAGTTCAATTGTATGATGTGTTGACTGTTTTTCTTTTGTTCTGCAGTGGAATTTGATTTTAGCGGAAGTTATCTTGCTGTTGCTGGTTCAGATACAAGGTATGTTCTCACAACCTTAAGATTACTAGTATTGGAAATTGCTAGATTATTTGGCACTGTTGTTGGAATGGAGTGCAATTCCTTTACCCTATGGTCAATCTGGGCATGCTATTTGGACCTCCAGTTTAAGCAATGAACTACTTATTTTACAGTACATAAAAATACGAGTTCATATCTTCATTTAAGAATACCATCCCCTCTTGGCATTATGTTATATTATACTGTAAAATTAATATTTAACATCTCTGATCTGTGGCTGTAGGCTTTACCAAGTAGCTAACGTTAAGCTCGAATGGAATCGTATCAAGACCTTACCAGATTTATCAGGCACAGGTTTGCTCTCCCCTTTTGTTGGCCCAGTCTCCGTTGCCATTTATGCTTGAGGTGAATCAACTTTGGTTTTGTTGCCTATGTTTTTTTCACAGGGAAAGTGACCTCCGTGAAGTTTGGAGCCGATGCCAAGTATATTGCCGTAGGTTCTATGGACCGGAACCTACGGATATTTGGGCTTCCTGGAGATGATGATCAAATGGAGGAATCGAAACCAGCGGCCGAGTGAGGAAATCCGCTGTGCTTGATTTTGGTTGTGTGATGCTCCCCGTGTTTTCCTTGGAACTGTGGATGTGCCGCGCGTGCAAAGGAGGCATACTAGAAAGAGAGGAGGGCCGTCGCGGGAGCAACGGGGGGCTTCGGTCGATGTAAACAGACTGCGACATTAATGTATTGTAGGCCTCACTAATTTTCTAATGAGGACATGATTTGTTTTTAAGATGAATACAATGCGAAAGCGCTCGTGTCACCGAATCTAGATCAATGTGAGTTTCTTCATATTTGTTGCACAAGTGCACTATGTCCATGTACTAAATGCAGCCAACTGGAATACATTCATCGTCATCATCTGTTATTTGTTTCTGAAAAGGTGTAGCTCGGTGATTCGTATGTCCTTTCTGTAATGAACTACCACGGGGGCTGGTAAAAAAAAAAACTATAACAGGTGCGTCTTAATGTAAAACCCATATATCTGATACACGCGTCCAACCAATTTGGTGTTGCGGCGCTTTAGCAAACACTGACATTGCTGATGCAGATGATTTGGGCCGTTGGATGTCAAATCTGGTGGTGGAGAAATGCCCAACTCCAAGATGCAGTGGAAGCATCCAGTGGTCGGGCCTGGGCATGCTTATTAGATGAATTTTTTTTTACTTTAGAATTTTTTTAAAATCTTTTTTGCAGAAATACTTGGCCGTTTTGTGAAATTGCAGAAATAGGCGCACGTCGCCTGAGGCTGGGGTGATTGCCCGAGTATAGGGCGATAGGTGCAGTAGCCGTTATCGGCTGTTAACGCCGTTGCTGTAGACAGATCGCCCAAATAAGGGACAGATCACTCGCCCCTATTTCAGGCAATATGTGAGGGCCCACCTAAACCGCTCCTAGGCCGATCGTTACCGTGTGCTAATGGCTACTGACCTATCGCCCTATAATCGTGCGATCGCCCCACCCTTGGGCGACGTGCGCCCAATTCTGAAATTTCATAACCCCTGAGTATTTTTGCAAAAAAGATTTAAAAAATACTAAAATAAAAAATTCTTATTAGATTGGGTGATTGGACTTCAATTAATTGAGGCCCACTTATTTGGCAAACGCTTACCTTACCACCTAAATATAAGGCGGAAATTTTTATATACCATTGGAGAATGGAGAGTCCGGTTCTTTCGTGCAATCGATTAGGCGATACAAAGTTTTGAGAAAACATATTTTTTCTAATGCATAGAGTTCGCAATTGTGTATATGTATATATATAAAATCATAGTTTCACTAAACTTCATTAAACTTTGGTATTCATTGGAACTATCATTTGTTTGGATAAATACTTAACTTGACCAAAGCATTTACCATGAACAAGGAAGAGAAGTAACAACACTCCAAAAACTTTAGCTAGTGGAGTTTCAAATACTCCAAAAATACCAGAGTTTCTACTAAGCCGGAGTTTTGAATACATATCTTTTTTGGGTATTCAAACACCTCATAATATTCAAAACCATGGTAATTTCATAAACCATGATTTTGTAGAATCGTGAAAATACTTTGGTGCCAAACATGGCCTTAGTGACATTTCTCTTATTAGTTATCGTAATTACTCGATTATTACCCAATATGTCATTGGTGAAAACTCGACTGCGGGACCCGGTTGTGCAAAATCAACCCCTCTGAGTTTTACGGTACTAGTCCCAACGGACTATAACTAGTACGCACAAGCAAACAGAAGTGAATCACACCGTTCACTTTATTTAACGACTTCACATAAAAGTACTTAGCAACATACCAATTCTTACAATAATTGTCTTAATTAAGAGTAGCATGCGGAAGAAAGAAATAAATATGCAGCAAGTAGACCCATGCATACGCCATAGAAATCTGACTAGGAATACGCGTAGTAGCTGGGGTCACCTCCGTTAAACTTAGCCTCAAAATCAACATACTCCTCAGCATTTTCACCTGCTTGCTGGTCTGAACAGCAGAAATACAAGGGTGAGTATGAGACACACATACTCAGCAAGTGTTCGCCCTTAGATATGAATGCAAGCTTAAAAAGGAATCAAGGGTGGTTATTTTACATAAAGAGCAGTTTAATAAATTCCTAATAGTTGTAATCATCATTTATAAAGTAATAATATTAAGTAAGACTCATGTTTTATCAACACATTAAGGTTGCCTTCTTAGCATAGAACTGATATGGCATTCGTGAAAGGAAACGCGAGTATGCTATGCTAACACATAATCATATTCTATCACGAAAATCCAGAACATCCTGCAAATAATTGATCATATATCGTTACCGTTCGACGCGCAGTGCAGCGGAAGAAGAGTCGATGAAACCGGTTCAACGATCTCCACGTAGTGGTACGGCAATAGCCACTCATGCCTCCTCCTCTTAAGTGTGTCACCCTGTAGGTTCGTATATATTCAGCTATAACCCAAAAACTCTTTTCTGGCCACAAATCGGCATCAATCCCTAGCAGAACATATCGACCCCTGAATACACATAAAGATCAAATCTTACAAACCAATATTGTTAATATACCGATCCCTTTGCCACACGATACCAGTCAAGCTAATGGCAAGAATCGTGTCATCTCTGTGATAACTCGACCATTCACTCGATCTTGTAGTGGATTTTAATTCGTGATTAATATATTAATCACTGTGATTAACTCTTTAATCACATTGGCATGACTATGCACTTTTCTAAATCCAACCACACCGAGGGGCTTAGAGATATCTCTCCAGTTATAAAGAAGGGGCAAATTCCATCTTAATCGCTCATACCCCACGACCACGACATGTTTTATAGTATACCCAAAAACTGCCTTATCATACCCTTTAGACACATACAACGAACCACCTGTCAAAGTATTCTTAATCTAGCAAAATTGACCAAAAAAGACATGGAGAGACAAGCACCGCGGCTACGTCGACCTTCGTGCGTCGCCTCGTCGCCGACACAAGTTGCGCACCGCCTCGCCAGCGACGCGAAGCAGCGCCGTGGCTTCTCCGACCTTCACGCGCCACCCCACCAGCGACGTGAAGCAGTGACACGCCTCCGCCGACCTTCGTGCGCCTCCCCACTGGCAACGCGATGCAAACCAATCACAGCGCGAAGCAATTCACCTGCGGCGCGAAGCACCTTCGCACCCTCGTCATTCGGAGTTCCGGACCCAAGGAGGTGGCCACGCCACTGCTTCACATGACCGGCGGTCTGACCTGGACCACTTCGGTTCTGCTTCGCCAACTTACGCTCTGGCCCCGACGACCTTGCTGCGGCTCCGTTAGCCGATACTTCGACCTGAATTGCTTGGGTTCTGTTTCGCCGAATCACACCAGTTGCTTCACTAAACGTCAGGACAGCCTCATCAAAATCTTCAAGCAAGATAAGTACTCTGTACACTAAGCATTTGAGCTATGGCATTGGTTAGCTAGGGAGATCAAGTTCCAACTAAACAAAAACCATAGGCATTACCCCATTCACCCATGAGATCACTGACACATACAAAGCTTTATTACCTTAAAATACATGCAGAGCACTTCTTATCTTTCTTTGCAGTAATTGTTGGATGGAACCATGATGTGCAACAGGGACATGTTCAGAAGATACAGAGGGCCAAAGCTACACTTGAATCCTGGTCTGAGGTCTAGCTGCTTCGCATGGCGGTTTCTATCAAAAGCTCGCCCTTTTGCTTTCTCACTCTATCGTACTGGAGCCGCATGCCGCTAGAGCAACCACCGTGGAGCAGCTCCCCCATAAGGCAAGGCGACGCCTATGCCAAAGCATTATGAATTGGGTGGAGGCAGCGGCCGGGCGGAGCAGCCTCGGCGTCCGTTGCGACCGAAAACCCCCTACCGAGGCAAAAGGTGGAGCAACTAACATACGCCTGCCCGAACCAACGGCCATGCGAAGCAGCTGACCCTAACGAAGCAACCGACGCGAGGCGTTCAACGTACAAGGCTACGACCCTATGAGGTGGCCACCGTGCGAAGCAACAGGAGCAAGGCGGCCACGCAAGGCAGCGGCTTCGCGAGGGCCCTCCCTCGGCACAAAATTCCATTAACACGAGGCTCCTCTATTACTACTCATGTGAGACCAAGCTGACATCCAACGAATGCATTTTTACACATGGCTGGATATTCCGGAGCCATTCGAGAAGCAAATAAACGAAGCACCACACCGATTGGTCTTACCTTCGCAAGTACTTCAAGCTCCGACCCGCTACAAGCTGTCATAGCCAAGAGTACCCTTCGCCAGCCGCGTGAAGCGGATCAACTGCCATAACAAGTCCCTCGCCATAAGAACAAGGCTGCACTAGTACCTTCACCAATCCACGCCGGAGCTTCGCCTGTCGGGCCTTTACTTCGCATGCCTGTCACGAACCTTTGGTGGTCATACTCTTGCTTCGTCAGTTGCTCTCCAAGCCTCACCGCCTGTACCTAGACTCACCACAAACTCTAGGCAGAGTTGTGATACTTCTCTTGCTTCGCTCAATTGCTTTGACAAAAGGCCTCGCGTAACCTCGAACGACTTCGCTCTATCGTTGTATTACTTGGCCACCTTGCCAAGAAGGTTTAGCCAGCACCTGAGACAGCAAGGAGTTCATGCCAATCCAAGAGAATCATATGTGAACAAACACATATCTCCAAACAACGAACCAAATATTCAGAATGGAATTACGTCACGGGCCAGGCCCTACAAGCCAAGGTAACTATAAAACAAGCAAATATCTTTCTCACGAAGCAGCGATACTAATATACACAAACACATGTCCGTGAATGCATACATCCATACGTGAATTCATACATATGTGCACATACGCTCATGCATGACAACACGCATGGAGAAGCCAAAGTACAGCTCAAAGGCCATGCTAAGTGGTAATTGAAGACCCCGCCAAGGGGAGGACAAGCGCTTGTATGTTACGCCTACTCGCTTCCACGTTGAGTGCTTGGTGGGTTACGCCCACTCACTGCTGAAGGCCACGCTGAGTGGTAATTGAAGACCCCGCCAAGGGGAGGACGAGCACTTGTAGGTTGCGCCTACTCGCTCCCACGCCGAGTGCTTGCTAGGTTACGCCCACTCACTCCTGAAAGCCATGCTGAATGGTAATTGAAGACCCCGCCAAGGGAAGGACGAGCGCTTGTAAGTTACACCTACTCACTTCCACGCCGAGTGCTTGGTAGGTCAGGCCCACTCACTCCTGAAGGCCACGATGAGTGGTAATTCAAGACCCCGCCAAGGGAAGGACGAGCGCTTGTAGGTTACGCATACTCGCTCCTACACCGAGTGCTTGGTAGGTTACGTCCATTCACTCCTGAAGGCCATGTTAAGTGGTAATTGAAGGCCCGCCAAGGGGAAAATTATGGTGCTTGCCAGGAAGTAAACAGAGCAGGACCATCGCTCCTCGTCTCTTTTACTAGGGAGTAAGGCAGAGCAAGACCATCACTCCGCGTCCTCTTCGCTAGGGAGTAGGCGGAGCAGGACCATCGCTGTGCGTCCCCTTCGCTAGGGAGTAAGGCGCTACGCCTCCTTAGCCAGGGGGTGGAATACTTCAGGAATTTTATATAAGTTGCTCACCAACCCGAATCTGCCTCAAGGACGACCAATTTCATCTACTTTCCGCAAAGAAGTTCATATCCAAAATAATTTTATGATTTCTAATTTCTTTTGGTAGGGCTCATACCCACTACATATGTTCGCCTCCGCTTGTGTTATAGCTAACAGCTGAGGGAGTAGAGGGTAGGGTATTACGTCCTTGGAATATGCGTTCAAATTTCATGTTAATTCAACTAAAAAAGCCTCAGATATTAATGGATTTCTCCTTCACAAAAGCCTCGGATATTAGCAGATTTCTCCTTCGCCAAAAGCCACGGATATTAATGGATTTCTCCTTCGCAAAAGCTTTGAATATTAGCGAATTTTCCTTCGCCAAAAGCCATGGATATTAATGTATTTCTCCTTCGCAAAAGCTCCGAATATTAGCGGATTTTCCTTCATCAAAAGCTTCGGATATTAATGAATTTCTCCTTCGCAAAAGCTTTGGATATCAATGGATTTCTCCTTCTCCAAAGCCTCGAATATTAATGGATTTTTCCTTTGCAAAAGCCTCGGATATTGATGGATTTCTCCTTCGTCAAAGCTTCGCATATTAATGGATTTCTCCTTCGCCAAAGCTTCGGATATTAATGGACTCTCCTTCGCAGGCTCCGAACTATCTCCGCCTCGTAGGCCCTTGCCTTGGCGAAGCGGATCAGTGGACTCTCCTTCGAAGGCTTCGGACTCCCCGCCTCACAGGCCCTTGCCTCGGCAAAGCGGATCAGTGGACTCTCCTTCGAAGGCCCTTGCCTCAGCAGAGCAAATCGGTGAACTCTCCTTCGCTAATAGGGCCACTTAATGGATGCTATGCACTCTTTTCTCCATCCTGTTTTTCCCACTGGGTTTTTTAGGAGTTTTTAATGAGGCATGTGCACATGGTATCCCGACAACCCAAAGGGCGGTGGCATAACATTTGCGGCCCAAACAAACGAGGGAGTACTTTTGTGGAGATGGATTGGGGATACCCCATCCCTTAGGCTTGTCGGGGATAAAAACTATCAATTAAGTGTCTAGGGAAAGGATAAGATCAATGAGTTGTAAAGACAAACCTATGAGCTGCCCCAAATTTGTAAATAGGCGAAACTGCCCTTTTAAAGAGAGTAGTTGAGAGGGCAAGATAGGAGAGTAGGTTCCCATCTTGCCCCATAAGTACTGCCCCCAAGAGCCTGTACACGGACAGAGGAAAACAAATCCCCGAAATCAATAGCAAAAGACAGATCCAATTTGGCTTGCAGCTTCTTCCCCAAGCCTCTCCACTGCTCTAGGTTCCCATCTCTCTTGGGTCACCTTCAGGGCAAAGCCCCAAGCCTACTTATGGGGTGCCTCCTTTTCTGTTGTCCTACGCGGCTACGACGACAGAGCCTATGGATTGAAGGCATAAACCAAGAGTACGCCTCCACTAATACTGACAGGTGGGGTCACAGGCCCACATGTCAGTGGCTGACAACTCTTAAATGTGAGAGATTTAAATGCTAATAACTGTTGGCGTGGGTCCAGTTGTCAGCGACTCATCTAGCGGCCGACGTCAGGGGTGACGTCAGCTGGGAGACGGCTCGTTGGGTTCTCTGGCCAAACTCTGGCGAACCTTCGGCGGAGGATTGACGATTCTACGGTTCACTATCCTAGTGGTTCATACTCGGGATGGATTCGGCTAGGAGAGACCTAGGATGTGTTGGCCGGAGCATCACCGGCGGCTAGCCAGAACGGCGGCGCCATGGGCGCGGGAGGCGAAAAGCTACGGAAGCGAGCTTCTACGACGAAGGGAGGGGGTGGTGACCAGTTCACTGGTGCAAAGAGCAACTAAGGGCTACTAGGGAGCTACTTGAGGTGACGGCAAGCTCGGAGAAAGACGGAGTCGAGCTGGCACCTTGGAGGGGGTAGTGGCCGAAATCGGGGCATCGTCGCCCTAGGATGTGTTGGCCGGAGCATCACCGGCGGGCGGTGGCGAGCCAGAACGGCGGCGCCATGGGCGCGGGCGGCAAAAAGCTACGGAAGCGAGCTTCTACGACGAAGGGAGGGGGTGGCGACCAGTTCACTAGTGCAAAGAGCAACTAAGGGCTACCAGGGTGCTACTTGAGGTGACGGCAAGCTCAGAGAAAGATGGAGTCGAGCTGGCACCTTGAAGGGGATGGTGGCCGAAATAGAGGCATCGTCGCCGGGGAGCTCCAGTGGTTCTTGGTCAAAATTAAAGACAAGGCAATGAGGAGCAGCACCTAGAGAAGATAGGGACGCGAGGAATCGATCGATGACGTACCGAGTCAACGGCGAGGCAAAAAGGGGTGAAACCGAGCTCGGCGGTCGCAATGACGAAGGGAGGGGGCGAGACCGAGCCGAGGGCTTTAATAGAGGGGAAAACGGTTGGCGAGGAGAGAGAGAGGTGCTCCGATCGCAGCGTTCGAGGGAGGAGCAGCGACGGGACGACGCGGTGCGGGAGGAGCGACGCGGTGATGATGAAGGGGTGTGACAGGGTGCAGTGGTCACGGCAGAGGATGCGTGGTGTGAGGTGTAGGACGAGCAGCGTGACAATGAGGCTGCGTGGCGTGGGCTACAAATCGGGACAACACGGTCACGACGACAACGGTGCACGGGGCGTGAGGTGCGTGACGCGGCAGAGGCGTGGCGCGGCATGGCCGGGAGGCAGTCCTGGCACGAATGGGACGCGCGCGGCACGTCAGCGGTACGCACAAAGAAAGAGGAAGGGAGAGAGGGAGATAGAGAAGAGGCTTCAAGAGAGAGAGAGCTGGCTCAACCTAGGCCGAGAGCTCTGGCTTGGCTGGTGGGACAAGGCTAAGCCCAAAGGGAAAATTAGAATTTTAGGAAAAAAAATTTTGAATTAAGACCAAAATTTGAATTTAGAATTTGAATTAGAATTTAAGTTGGATTTTGAAATTAGATTTTTGAAAATTTTTTAGATAGTGAATAGAAATTACTGGAAATGCAAAACAAATTTTTAAATTTTTAAAATTTTCAGAAAGGGCTCAAAATGGACCGTTACACCGAGGCGGCATCCTGTCCTCTCTCATCTATGTTGTCCAAGGAGGAATAAGATGAAGGGAGAGAACGATGGAGATGGGAGAGAGTGGGGAGCAAAGGTAGAAGATGGGGGTAAAATGGTCATATTTGTAAAATATGGTATACATGTATGTCAAAAGGTGCCACAATGTGCGGAGTGGCATACTTCTAATTAATATAGCTTCATAATTGCAAATTTATAGATACGGAAAGAACGATGTCACTTCTTGGATATCTGTAGTGGCATCTATCCAATTAATCCATTAAGATTAGATGGTAAGCCATGGAACTGTAGGGCCTAGGGCTGCGGGTGAGTGCAGATTCAATAGGTCGAGGTGAGGAAGAGAAGAAAAGGCTATTATTGCACCTAGCGTCGTAATAACCATAGCTTCGGGTTTGAAAGCATCAGTGCTACAGAGATACTATCAAGCGTGGTCAGCGACGTCAAGCCATGTTCTATCGCACTTTGTCCAGGTGATCTAGGGCAGTCCCAATGGATAGTGTGTATAACAATGTCTAGAGAATTGGAGAGGAGAGATAGAGTATTTATTATGTGATGTCTATAGCAAATCTCCAATAGGTAGTGTGTATGTTTAGTAATCCAAAGTCATTATTCATGCATGTGCTGTGATCTGGTGTGAGCAGGACCACACACATAGCATCAAATTGGATCTCGTATGGTGCAGAAAATCCAATGGAGACCACTAATGTGCGTGCTAGAGAAATTGTTGGAGTCCCAGTGACACTTTTGTGGTGTCTATGTGTCTTGGTCTAATAAAAAAATGATGTCTTACATGGGACATCACTTTCTTTTCTTTCTTCTTTTAATAACCCTTCACATCAGATTTTTGCCTATATGGCATAGTATGAAAACTGTTTAGATACCGTCTACATTGCCCATTGGGATTGCCCTTATTCTTGTCGTCAACCAACAGGACATGCGTCTATTTCTGTGATTTTGGAAAATGGGAGCCTATTTATTTAATTTCAGGGAAAATATCTGTAAAATAATCAAAAATTCAAACTCTTCAGGCCACATCTAAAGCTGGCCAAACGGGTCGGCCCGAGTGGGAGGAACCGGGCTGGCCCGATTCGGTGAACCGAACCGAACCTAGGCTGAGACCTCGGCCCATCGGGCCAGCCCGATTCGGTTCGTATAGTGGTGGCCCAGCCCAGTTCGGTTTGGCTCGGTTACTGTAGCCTGTTGTCGGCGACCGGGAGGCGAGCCTCCGCGGGACTCCGATGAGCAAGGAAGAAGGTGGGTGCGGGACCGAAGCCGCCCCCCGACCGAGACCCACCACGCGGCGAGCCGCCGAGGAAGGAACGTCTAAGTCTCGACGCGGTCAGACGCGTCGGGACCTGGATCGTGGGTGATGGTGATGACACGAGGATTTTTATCCTGGTTCAGGCCTCCACTGTCGGATAACAGCCCTACGTCCAGTCTTCGTTCAATGCCAAGCTTAAACGAGTACAAGAGGGGTGAGGCCGGGCTTTGGGAAGCTCGGGCTTGAGTACAATAAGTGCTCAAAGCACTGTGTCTGTTCCTACAGTTACCTGTATGCGGAGAACTACCGCCGGGAACTAGAGCTCCTACCCGAGTGCAAGTGCTCCTGTTATGCAGTGGCTACCTTCCGAGTGTGTGTTGTGCGGGGAGAGGAGATAGTCTTGTGTGTGAATGATCCGTGTCGTTCTGTCTTCGTTGTGGCCTGTGCGCCCCTTTTATAAGCGGTGCCCGGCTGCTGTAGTCTGCGTTGGTCCGTTGAATAGTCGTTGCCTTGCCATGCCGGAGCGTACAAAATCCGCCGGGTGATCGAGCGTATCCTCCGATTGCTGCGCCGGACAGCTACCGGTTAGCACGTGTCTGTGCCCATGCGGGCGGTTGACGAGACCTGGCACCAACTCGCCAGTAGCCTTCGCTAGGCTCTCCTTGGTACAGTGCGCGCATTTAATTCTTGGAGACCTTCGGGACTGAGGCGTATCTTGTCCGCGGCGCGGCGCGATCCGCCTCGGGTCCTGAGCCCTGAACTTCGGGAGCCCGGGTGAAGTGAGCGTCTCGGGCTTCCGAGACAGGGAAGCTCGGATGCGAGCTTGCCAAGCTCGGGCTCGAGCTTACCAAGCTCGAGCGCATTTCCCACGGGGCCGGGGGTGAGTTAGTGGGCCGTATCTCCATGGGCCACGTACTTTTCCCAATAGCTAGCCCCCGAGCCTCGAGCGGGACGAAGTTGTGCCGCTCGGAGGTTTATTTGGTAACCGCCTTCGGGCGAAATGATTGCCCTTTTCGCGCGCGGGGCCCCCGGCTTCGGCGGGAATCCCAAATGTGCGCGGTTATGCGCGCCGCAATTCTCCTTCTCGGTTTTCGCGTCTTCGGGCGGACAGGCGACTGTTCGTCTCCCCACGACGGTTTATATCAGGCGGCTTCTCCTCCGCTGTTTCACTTTTCGCCCTCTTGTGCTATTGCCTTCTTGCCTTTTTCATCCCTTCACTCTTCCGCCGCCTCTCGCCTCCCAACCTTCTTCTGCTGATGGCGCCCTTCATGCGGAGCCTCCTCACTAAGGACGACTTGAAGGAGTTGGTCGCCGCCGGCTTCATCGAGGTCGGTGGTTAGAGGGTGGCCGGCGAGGAGACGGTCCCGCGCCTGAGAGCAAAGAATTCGTCTGCTTCGAGCGTTTCGCCATCCATGGGCTTCGGGTCCCGGAGTCCGGGTTCCTTGACGCGATCCTCGCTCAGTGTGGGATCGAGTTGGTGAACCTCAATCCCAACTCGATCCTGCTGACAATCTCCACGCACCTTTGCGAGGCGTTCGTCGGGGTGGAGCCGATGGTCAGCCTCTTCCTCCACTTCTATGAGCTGACCACGACCGGCGGGAGCGATGCGGCGGGGTGCGCTTACTTCAAGTTCCGCCGCGTCATGAAGCCCGTTGAAAGGACCGGGATGTCGCCTAGAGGGGGGTGAATAAGTGATTACAAAATTTAAACACTAAATTAAACACAACGGAAACAAATGGTTCGGACTGTCCGAGTTCACCTCGGACTGTCCGAGTACTTCGGATAGTCCGAAGTCTATTCGGATAGTCCGAATGATACAGAGTGACGTCGAATTCAATTCAAATCTCACAGATTCAAGGATACCACCTGCACCAAAGATAGTTCACAAGCAAGTATAGGTGTAGTAGTATCATACAAGACAAGATAATCAATTCAATTGTAAAGTAAGCAAGTAATTCAAACTTGAGAGTGAAAGGGATAAAACCGAAATGAAGATGAAGATGCGAATATGTTTGTTCCCGAAGTTAGGATCCTTGAGGGGATCCTACGTCTCCGTTGAGGCGGCTCGGTCACACTTGAGCCGGGTCTTTTTCAACCCTTCCCTCACCGGTGTTGCACAATGCACTCGCCGGCTTCACTCCTTTGATTTCTTCCCTTGCGGAGACGAAATCAAGCCTTCACAAACTTGACACGGCGCACCACACAAAGCTTGGTGGCTCGTGACCAACTCCTAACCGTCTAGGAGTTCTCAACCTCCTAGAGTAACAAATACTCATGAAGAATGAACTTAGAGATGAACTCAAGTGCTCAAAGATCAATTCTTGCTCAATCCATACTCACACCTCCTCCTAACTCTTTCCAACCCTTCTACCTAAGGGGATCACCTAGATCGAAGAGTGGAGGGGTCACTAGGGCTCAAGAACACACTAATTTCCCAAAGGAATCACCTCCCAACCTTTCTCCCAATTCTCCCTCAATCCCTCCTTCCAACTCTTCCAAACCCTTCTCCAAAGGGGATCACAAAGATCTAAGAGTAGAGGGGTTCTAAGGGGCTCAAAACACCTGGATAGATAAAAAAAAATGGTGGTACAACAGCTCTATTCAAGTGGGGAGAGAGAGGAGTTTAAATAGAGGCTTCTACGGATTCTGACCGTTACAGACAGTTCTGTATAAGTTCGGATAGTCCGAGTGATGTTCGGATAGTCCGAGTAATTACTACCCGGCGAACAAAGAGGGTCAGCTCGGATAGTCCGAAAAATCTTCGGATAGTCCGAGTCATTCGGATACTCCGAGTGAACCTCGGATAGTCCAAAGCCTGAAAACAGGCACTGCACACCCCAACGAAAACGGGCATAACTTTTGACTCCGGACTCCGTTTTGTGTGATCTTAGACTCTACGAAAAGCTAAGAACGAGAGCTATACAACCAATAAGGTCTCACACCTCAAATCCAAAGGGATAAATGCAGAACTCACAAAGAAGACAAGGGAGACCTACAACTCTCACTTTCCGACATCACCAACACAACACTCTAGGTTCGCAAGGATGGATCACTTGAGCACTTGACACATCTAGAAGTTATTTTTCATCGCATACCTCTTACTAGTACGGCAATCCTTAGACTCAAATTAAATCAAGACAATACAAGTCTAGGATAGTCACTTGCCGTCTTTTTCTTCATTATGCATGATGACCTTCACCAAAAGATTGATGAAACCTTCGGCTTATCCAACTTGACTCGATTCACCTCATGAGACTCTCGTCCTATCGACCTTGACTTGATCATCCTCCCCGACGATCTTCACGCCAAGTCGATCTTGACTTAGTCCTCAACTCTTGGTGACACCGTCGTCTTGTTGACCTCGACTTAACCGTCATCCTTTAACATATCTTGGTCATCACACATACTCATAGGATCTAAATCTTTTCAAACCACTCATGAAAGATATTAGTCCAAAAGCTAAATAGATATGAATAAGTTGATATTTATGAGCAATTAAGTACCACAAGTGTTTCATATAAAGAAACACAATGTTAAATGAAAACACTTGACAAGAGGAAGATTCTATACTAAGTGCATCATGATAAATATGTTATGGAACTAGATGCACTAGGAAGATAATTGCCAATATGATAAATTAACTAAACCATGGAAAGTACCACAATCTTCACTAAAATGGAGCACATGATAGAATATACAAGAATTACACATGTGCAAATAATATTCAAGCTAGAGTGAAGTTGTGGAACAATCTAGATTAAACTCCACTAAGTGATGGGCATAAGAAGATATACAAACAAAGCATGCATGCACCAAGTCAAGTCATAGCAATGTGAAGTTTAACTCTAGTTAAGACATGTATACTAGAAGCAAGACACATATTGAACTCAAGTGGATATATATGCACAAATAGTATGACATCAACCAATGTGCATATATAATCAATATGTTATTTGGAGCTCACTATGCACTTGCACAAGAGGAATGCAATAATAAATATATATATATAGAAGGTTACCGAGATTGCATACCTCATCTTTCCTTACCCATCCCATTTGTATATGTGAGACTTATCTTGCTAGGATGGATAGATTGTCCACTTGGCATATATGATTTCCTCTAAATAGATGAGACTAATATTCAACTTGGCAATAAACATGTTAGTCTCATAGCAACACAATCATATTAGAGGTTTGACATTATGCAAGCACTAACTCAAGCATTTATACATTTACTAATAATTGTCATATATGTGTTTGTCATTAATCACCGAAATCACTTATGTGCCTAGATATACTTTCAATCTCCTCCTTTTTGGTGATTTATGACAAACCCTTTAGCAATTGCACTAAATGACAATATTAAGCTATTTAGCACAAAAACAAACATGGAGAGAGAACAAGAGATTATACTTACAAACATTCTTCCATAAATTGGATGGACAATTGATGATCTTCATAAATTCGATTCTCCCCCTTTTGTCATTCTCTTCATATTCTCTTCCCTTTTGTCAATCGATTAGGGGGCAATTGATAAGTCATAAATTCTCCCTCTTTTGTCATTAATCCCAAAAAGGTCCATAATAGGTTTTCAATATCCATTTGGGGTTTGAACTCCCCCTTAGTCATCAATCATCCAAAGATCCACTAAGGAATATCTTTTCTCCTCCTTCATAGCACACTCAATAAAAGGATTAGAGAGAACAAGATAAAAGCAAGGAGCTAGCAATAAAACAATAATATTAAGCTCCCCCTAAATGTAGACAAGATATGACACCAATTATATCCAAGATGTAGGTTAAAAAATAAATCCATTGACACCAATTGAAATTATTTGTTACCAAATGAAAGAAGTCATGATTCACAAGATATAAGTGAAGCTCAAACATGACAAAAAGATATGATACCAATTATGAAAATAATTTCTCTTTGCAATGTGTCATCTATACATTCCTTTTAATTCTTGATAATGCCAAAAGAAAATTAGATGAAACTTCAAAACAATTTAGGATTAGAGGATACCACTTGATAGATATTAATTGGTATCAATTAAAAAATACACCACCATTTAGAATAACATAATTTAGCATAATTGTGTTCAAAGACATTATTAAATATGGTCAAAAGAAATACGTCCCTTTGTAAGTTCTTGTCCACCACATTTTTGAATTGGTCATGATCAACTTAAACGGCCTTGGATCCCTCGGACCATAGAGCTCTCTCCTTTTCCTTCATCCTACCGCCGACGTGGACCCCTTTTCCAATTCCTTGAACATCAATAGACAAGCACACAATTTCCGGGAACAAATATCTTTCAACTTGACCCGAGTTAGTTTGATAGTGTCCAAGTACAATATGCAAGATATAGATGATAAACATGACAATACTAGTTGCATACATGTTGGAAGATTCAAAAGATATCAAATGATAAATTTCATAATATAAGAGAAATATTTGATACCAACTGAAAATTTCTACCATTTGAAATATTTCACAATATCAATTTCTAAGAGAAATATTTGAAACACATTCAAATTCAACTCTTGAAATCCACTTGTGAAAGAGACAATGGATAAAACACATTTAAAGCCCGCTCTTAAACTCACAATGGACATTTTCTTCTTTTTATAATAAACTCCAAGATTTACAAAAGAGGAAACAATTTGAGGCTAAGATGCAATTAAATCCATTTCTATAAAGAACTTAGCCAAAAGGTGCACTTTCAATGGAGTGAAAACTTGAATAAATATGCTCCACTTTGAAGCTTGGAGCAATGAATGAGTTCACATAGTTTTCACCTTGAAAGACTTGCCAAAGTTCCAATTTAAATTTCTCAAAACATGCAAGCAGCAACACGAAATTAATTTTATCTCTTAAACCATTGCTCAAATGCAAACATCATCAACGTGAAAAAGATCCGTCTCAAAATTCTCTTCGAGAGCTATGAAGGACAAAAATCCATTTGACCAAAGGAAAACCCCAAAAACATGAAGATAGTGAAATCTGAACCGAAGGTTTCGGGAAAAGAAAATCTCGCTTAAAATGATCCCGAGGATGAAAAACTTGAATAAATGAGCTCCCAAAGAATCTTAGATGAATCATGGAGGTATGACTTAAGTTAGATTAGTTTTCATCCATAGGAATACTCAAAACTTTCAAAAGTTAAGCAAGTATTCAAAAGAGCGAAGTGCTATAAATTTCAGATTTGACATTATATTTAAGCTTTTAAACAGGGCTGAACAGCTATATAAACAGTGTTCAACAATTCTGAGAAAATTAGAAAAGGTAGACCAACTATGGACTATCAAAACTAATAATAACAACTTTCTCAAATTATGAACCCAGATGGAGATATAAAAGTCAAAAGTCATCCAAAAATCTGTCTAAAACTGAAAATTTCAGCAAGCTAAACATTTTGAATTTGGATCAAAACTTGATCAAATGAAGTCCAATGGCCATGAAATTTTGCAGAAATGTTTTATGGACAACTAAGAAACTATTCCAAGTGGAATTTTTTAAATATCACACTCCAATCAAAAATTAGGTCAATATGAGCATTGGAGGTTCGGTTTTGACACTAAGTCAAATAAAGTCAACAATCTTGCAAATAAGTTTAAATAAATTTAAAAATTTTCAGATTTGAACTTAAGATGCAAGAGAAGGTTTTCCAAAAATAATTTTTAATAAAGCAATTTTCTTTTGAGAAATATGGTGAAAGATGCAATATAGGCAAATAAGAGTACATAGTTTTCACCAAATCCTCAAAATGCAAGTAAAAATATTTTCAATGAAAATTTGCACTTGCATGGCTTCATATGAATTATATATATCCTTATAAGCCATTTATCACAAAGAAATCCAATCAAAACCTCAAATACAACTATATGCAAGAATAGGCCAAATATGGTCAAAAGAGTGATTTGAATGAATTTAATATGGCCATAACTTTTGAACTATTGGGATTTTGGAAAAATATTGAACTAGAGAAATGTTTGAGATGTCTAACCTCAAAAGTTTGGTATTGATCATTTTCTCAAAAAACTCAATAAATCTTGTTTTAGGAAAATATGCAATTTAATTCAAAAACAAGATCATAAAAGATCCTTTTAGAGCCAAATGTGCACTTTATAAATCTATTCATGGTATATTAGTTAGGAAGCATCTAGAATACATAAGGAAGCACATTTAACCTTATTGGATCAAAAATTAAGACTTTTGATGAAAATTTCATTTCGAAGTCATTATGCAAAAAGGAGATCCAAATGAGAAAAATTATAACACAATATCCTAATGTGGCATAAAATGGATATGAGACAAAGCCACAATAGAATAAAAAAAAATGGTGAATAAAATCAATTTCAATGCCCTTTACATATAGGGACTAATAGCAAAAGCATAAGCTCCCCCTTACACAAAGGGTTCTTTAAAGGTCACTTATTAAATCATCTTTCTAAAGACCTCAATCTTGATGTTTCTTGCTTGAGGGCTTCTTTTATGTCAAATCTTCCTCTCAAAGCATTTTGATATAAGAGTAACGAGGAGAAGATGTCATCTAAAGAAAGAAGGAGATAAGGAGCAATAAGGTCTTAGGGAAGTAAGAAAGAATTAGCTTCGAGTGACTAAATGTCAAGATAGAGATTAATATATAAACTATCTTAAAATACCACTTGTAAGAACCAAATGGCATTACAGATGAAAGATAGGTAGTTAGAAAGATATCACTTTGAAAAGAAATACCACTTAAAGAACATAAACCAAAAGGGATCATAGTGGTATTTTAGTAAAAGAGAAGAGAGTGATATCTAGATGACTTGTTAATGGCTCCAAATATTTTCAAGAAATCCAACACAAATATTATTTGGAGCATTTCCAACTAGGAGAGATCATTCAAAGGATTGAAAATTGATTTTAGCAAAATAAGCTTTTAGGTTTGTAAGATAACTCTATTTTTCAAAAATCTTTCCAATTTTGCCAAATGAACATGAGAAAGGTATTTTAGTTTCCAAATGGTCTATATGAGTCTCAAATACCCTTCCAAGCCAATTTATATCAAGAAACTTGGCTCAAATGGCAAAACTCACTTAAGTGCTAGAAATAAGCAATTATGGTCAAAGTAGGTTTTTCGGTGAGTTTCAAAACCTCATAGCAAGAGATACATTGGTCATTTGAAAATCCTTTGAATATGAAAAATGTTTGTAATGACCAACTCTATGTTTTTGGTATTGAAACTTTTCTCAAATTCGGTTTAGAATTAATTCTATGAAAAATACCAAAAAATAGCAAAAACAAGATACTAGTAACTAAAGTTTTAGTTCAAAACTTGTTTTTGACGAAAATAGATTTTTCTTTAGCCAAAACCCTTTGAAAACATTTGAGAATCATTTTGGAATATTTTTCAAACAAATTTCAAATGTTTACTTCAAATTCACATTTTGGCTAAAATGTCTCATTTAGAAATTTAACACTAGCACTTAATAAATATGAGCACACTTAGAAAATGTAATACACATGGATATGAATTAGCACTATTTCTAAATGTGCCACAACACTCATCATGCTCATAGAAACATTGTAGGTTTTATTAGACAAGAGCACGATGAATGACTAAAAAGATTTTTCATGAAATGCAATTACCAACACAAGGCAAGATGCTTGAATTTAAACTGTTACCGAAGTGACATTGGTGTATGATGGTGACTTGAATATTCTCATGCTTGTCCTCAAATAGTTGGCGGTGAACTCTACCTCTTCATTCACATGCCAAGCCTCCAATGCCTCTTCGAGTTCTATTAAGTATTTCAAACAAGTTTTGGTACCCAACACTTGTTGGGTCCACAATGGTCAATCACAAAGCATTTTTGTGCTCATGTATCATTTTTGACATTAAGGGAATCGTGGTGACGCCGGCGTGGGTCGAGCATCATCTCTCGCTTGTGGGAGTGCGCCAAGACAGACCCATCCGGCTTGCCCGTTCGACGATCGCTTCATGAGTGGTGGCGATCATAGGGACGGTCCGACCTAAGGCGAATGCCGGGGTGCAAACTGATTTTGCCCCCGAGCCGTGCCTTGAGGTGGCCGGGCCTTCGAGGGGGATGGCCGAGGCTGCGGAGGAAACTCCCGAGGCTGCGGGAGAGACGACCGAGCCTGCGGGAGGTTCGGCCGAGCCTGTGGAGGGAGCGCCCGAGGCTGTAGGAGAAGCGGCCGAGCCTACGGGAGGCTCGGCCGGGCTTGTAGAGGGGGCACCCGAGGAACCGAGCAGCTCGAGCGACAGCTCGGGCGATCTGGTCGTGGCGTTGCCTGCGCCCTGGGGTGCCTCGTGGGCTCGGTACGAGTCCGTGATTGCAGTGGCTGCAAGGCGGGTAAGTGCCTTCGAGCTTGGCTTTTGATGCTTCGTGTTGACCCTGCGTTTAGTTCTTTCTTTTATCTAAGCCCATTCTCTTGGTGCAGTTCTACCGCGAGTTCGTTGGCATCGCTTGCTCGTTTGGGGCTGAGCATGGTGCCAAACGAGAGGCGCTGCTGGCAGATGGCACACGCTGGCCACAGCGGGCCGAGACCGCGCGCACCGAGCTTGAAGAAGCTCGCTCGAGCTCAGTCCAGGCAGTAACTCTAGAAGCTCGAGTTGCGGCGGCGGAGGCGGCCCTAGCCGCGCCGCGGGAAGATGCCGAGGAAGTCTCCCGTCGGTCGCTGGAGGCCCTTAAGGCTGAACGTGACCGGTCTTCCGAGCTCGGGGAGCGCCTTCGGTCAGTGGAGACGTGCCGCGCGACCGAGGTTGCTCGTGCAGTAGAGGAGCGCGACCTCCTCACTGCGGAGCTCTCCCGGGTGAAGTCAGCTGCGGCTGCGACAGAGGATCTGCTGAAGACCCACCGGGACACCGTGCGGGACTTGGAGGCAGCCAATGACGTCTTGCGGGCTAAGATGCGGACTGCCCGAGATAGGGAGAAAGACTTCCTCAAGCTTCAGAGCCAATATGACGAGGTACTGGCCGAGCTTCGCAAACTCAGGTGCCAGCCTAGGTCGTAGGCTTTTTTTTCTTTTTCCTTTTTGTTGTGCGGTAATCCGGCTCGCCCTTGTAAATACTCTTGACAATGCAATTGACTTGTTTTGACCCTTTTTCTTCGTCACCCCTTCGGTCCACCTTCTCCCTGGAATGCCAATCGTTGATTTGACTGTTGCGTCATGTCCCGAGAGACATCCGCGTCAAATCTTGGAAACAGCTCCTCCTCGGAGTTGCTTCCCGATGCTATTTACTCCTGGGATCGGTTTGGCTTCCTGAGCTTCGGCTATAAAAGGGGGGCGATGCAATGGCCACTTTCATTCCGAACTTCTTTCTTGCCGTACCTCCTCCTCTTGCTTCCTTCAGTACCTCCCTCTCCTCTTGCCTCCATGGATCATGAAGAGTTCTTGGAGGTCCTCTGGGCGGAGTATGACCTCGCCCTTGCTGAGTGGGCCGAGGAAGATGCCCGTGCTCGCGATGTCGCCACCGTCGGGGTGCTGATCGAGGTCGTCCCGAAGCTTGCTGAGGTAGCCGACGTGATCGTCGAGGCACTGGTCCACGCTCGCCACGGCTTTGTGTAACTGGCTTGCAGGCCATCTCAAAATCTTTAATAAAGTTTTTTGTGGTTGTTCCTTCTTTTGGTGTATCTTCGACTTTGGTTCTGGCGTTTTTTCTACGTGGAAACGAACACAAGTAGTCGTATAGGCAAGAAAGGATTTGTAGATCGCAGTTTAGTCCTATCGATCCTAGCACCTGAGCCATGGCCGAGCTTCTGAAGAGGAGCTCGGGCGTGGCTTAGAGAAGATCGAAGGTCCTTGCTCGGATAATTGAATTTGAAAAATCGACCTTTAAGAAATCGACCCTCGAAAAATCGACCCTTAAAAAATCGACCCAGTCCCTAAGCCACAACCGGGCTTCTGGTTCGACAGAAGGTCGGTTGTGGTTTAGAGAGATCAATTTTTGAAAAATCGACCTTAGCCCCCGAGCCACGACCGAGCTTCTGGTTCGACAGAAGGTCGGTTGTGGTTTAGAGAGATCAATTTTTGAAAAAATCGACCCTAGCCCCCGAGCCACGACCGAGATTCTGGTTTGACAGAAGGTCGGTTGTGGTTTAGAGAGATCAATTTTTGAAAAATCGACCCTAACCCCCGAGCCACGGCCGAGCTGCTTTTAAAAAGAAGCTCGGGCGTGGCTTTAGAGAGATCGTATCCTTGGAACGGAGCTCGTGGCCCTTGCTTTGTCTCTTTGTGAGAGGCGGAGTGTTGGGCTCTAGAGTTATCCCGGGCTGTGACAACTTTATGCGGGAGTATGACGTAGGGCCGAAAAGCGTGTGCCCGCGCGGGATCTTGCGTGGTGCGATGGATATCGGCTTACCCGTGTGCAAGGGAATCCCGGGGGTTAGCTCCTGCATAGCTGTTACTCTGCCGATATGTATTGAGAAAGCCCGGGCGTTCTCCCAAGCCCGATCGTAGGTCTAGATCGCTGGGGGTTTGCTTAAGGGCTTTCTAGGAAGCGAGAAAATGGACAAAGAAAAGAAAAGGGTGGGAAAGGAGACTTACGACCTTGATTCAGGCGTAGAAACTCTGGAGTTGAGCAATGTTCCAGGAGCTGTTGAGGACTCTACCATCCGGCATAACCAGTCTTACAGCCCCCGGGCGCGTGGCCAATACGACTGCGTACGAACCTTTCCACTTCGGGGTGAGCTTGTTGGTGTGGGCTAGGTTCTGAACTCGTCTTAGAACCAGGTCGCCCACTTGCAAGGTCCGGGTCTGTACCTTCTTTGTCGCATACCGTCGCAGGGATTGATGGTATGCTGCTACTCGCAGTAGTGCTTGCTCGCGGCAGGACTCAGATAGGTCGAGGTCCAACAGTCGCTCCTCGTCGTTGTCGATTTGACCTGCAAAATCAACGCGAGCTGAACCAAGTCTTAGCTCTGCGGGCAAGACCGCTTCCGAGCCATATACGAGCCTGAATGGGGTTTCGCCGATAGCCCGATTAGAGGTTGTTTGGGCTGCCCAAAGCACCGAGGGTAGCTCTTCTACCCAGTTGTGTCGCTGTTCGGTATACCCGGCGCTTGTTGCCCTGCATGATTTGCCCATTTGCACGCTCGGCCGCACCATTGCTCTGTGGGTGAGCCACCGAGGCTAGGGCGACCTTCATGCCGAGCTCTTCGCAGTAATCCTGGAATAGCTCACTTGTGAATTGTGTCCCGTTATCAACGATCAGCTTGCTCGGAACGCCGAACCTGGTCACAATGCTGTTCCTTAGGAACCGCTTGGCCGTTTGGGCTGATATGCTCGACACTGGTTCGGCCTCGATCCACTTAGTGAAAGTGTCGATGGCAACGAACAGGTGTGTGCACCCCTTTAGGCTCCTGGGGAACGGACCAAGTATGTCCATTCCCCACGTTGAGAATGGCCAGGTTAGCGGGATGGTCTGCAGCTCGTATGCGGGCTGGTGGGACACTCGGGCAAGGTATTGGCAGGCCGGGCAACGCTTCACTAGGTCAACGCAGTGGGCCAGTAGTACCCCATGCGAAAGGCTTTTTCCACTAAGGTTCTGAAAGAGACGTGGGCCCCACAGATCCCGTCGTTGATGTCTTGGAGGAGAAATTTGCCTTCCTCCTGGATCACGCACTTACAAAGTACGCCGTTAGAACCCCTTGATGCAACAAGCCCCGAGTGTCGGTAAGGTCGGGCTTGTCTTTGGAGCCGGGATTTCTTAGCTGTGTCCTGTGGCAGTGTCCCATGCGTCAAGAACTGGACGAATGGCGTCATCCAGGTGTCGCGCTGCTCTAGGAACGAAACGGTACCGGTCGTTTGGGTCGAGGCAACCGTCTTCTCGGGGGCCTCTTCCCCGGAGGGAATAGAAGGCTTGAGTAGGTGCTGCACGAGCATCCCCGCCGGGGCGGTTTCTTGTGAGGAGCCATGCTTCGCGAGCTTATCGGCCAGGCTATTAGCCAGTCTGAGAACGTAACACACTTCGAAGTTCGTGAAGTGTTTCTCCAGCTTCTCACTTCTGCCAAGTATTGCACCATTTAGTTATCGTAACACTGAAACTTCTTGTTTACCTGGCAGACAACCAACTGCGAATCCCCTTTCCCTGTCAGCCATTTTATGCCGAGCGCAGTGCATGCTCGTAGGCTAGCTAGGAGGCCTTCGTACTCCGCAGCATTGTTCATTGCGGGAAAATGAAGCTGTACTATATGCTGAATTTGTTCTCCTTGGGGGGAAATGAGCACAAACCCGCAACCCGATCGCTCGAATTGGCGCGACCCATCAAAAAATATGGTCCAGTACGCTTCTTGGTTTGCGAGCTCGGGCGAGCCTTCAGAATGGTTGGCCGGCCCGGTCCACTCAGCCAAGAAGTCGGCCACGACTTGGGACTTGATCGTTGTTCGAGGTACGAACTTGATGTTGAATTCACCAAGCTCGACTGCCCACTTTGCGACCCGCCCGTTCGCGTCGGGGTTTCAGATTATCCCTTAGTAGGAAACTCGTTGGGACCGTAATTAGATGGGCTTGAAAATAGTGACGCAACTTTCGTGAGGCCATAAGCAAGGTGTACAAGAGTTTCTGAACCTCTGGGTACCGCTCCTTAGGTCCATGCAGTACCTCGCTTACGTAGTAGACAGGTTGTAGCTTGCCCTCGCGTTCGACTGCTAGTACAGCACTCACAGCCTGTGGGGCAACCGCCAAGTAGAGGAGTAAAGCTTCCCTGAGCTTTGGCGTGGCGAGTACGGGAGACGTGGACAGGTAACGTTTTAGCTCGCTGAAAGCGGCCTCGGCTTCCTCTGACCATTCGAAGCCATCGTGCTTGCGCAGGATCTTACAGAAAGGTGCACTGTGCTCACCGAGACGAGATATGAATCTGCTAAGAGCTGCCATCCGCCCGGTGAGGGCTTGCACCTCCTTGGTGCAGGTTGGCGACTTTATGTTCTCGATGGCCTCGATTTTCTCGGGATTTGCCCCGATGCTCGCCTTGCCTATCACATAGCCAAGCAACATCCCAGATCGGACCCCAAAGACACATTTTTCAGAATTCAGTTTGACTTGATGTCTCCTAAGATTATCAAACGTTTCCCGAAGGTCGGTCACATGGTCCCGTGGGACTTTGCTTTTTAGAACAACGTCGTCTACATAAACCTCTACATTGCGCCCTATCTGATCAGGGACCGTCTTCTGCATTAACCGCTGAAACGTGGCTCCCGCGTTCTTTAGACCGAATGACATGGTCGTATAGCAGAAGGTACCAAAAGGTTTCACGAAGGCAGTCTTCTCCTCGTCTTCCCTTGCCAGCGCGATCTGGTGATAACCCGAGTAGGCGTCCAGAAAGCTCATGAGCGCCGAGTCCGCCGTTGCGTAGACCAGTTGGTCTATGCGCGGCAGGGGGAAATTATCTTTGGGGCAGGCGGCATTGAGGTCGTGATGGTCGACGCACATTCGCCATTTCCCGTCCTTCTTCTTGACGACGACTGGGTTAGCGAGCCAGTCGGAATGCTCGACTTCTCGGATGAAGCCGGCTTGGAGGAGCTTGCCGACTTGCTCCTGAATTATATCGGCTTTCCACTTAGGAAAGCGTCGTAGGGTCTGTCTCGACCTTTTGTTTGTCGTCAGCTAACTAGCTCGATTACCTCCCTTTGGACTCCGGGCATGTCGGACGGTTCCCACGCGAACACGTCTGCGTTAGCTCGGAGGAAGGTGACGAGCTCGAGTTTCTATTTGGACTCGAGGTTAGCCCCTACGTGGACGACCTTAGCTGGGTCGTCCTCGGAGAGGGGGACTGCCTTGATGGGCTCCTGCGGCTGCAGGGCCACCCTGGGGCGAACTGGCGGCCGATCGACCTTGGCTGGGCCGTGCTCTGTGAGCTGTCCGACCATGGCCAGGGCGCTCTCATCACAAGCCATAGCGGCCTTGTGGCTGCCTTTGATCAAGATGACCCATGAGGGGCCGGCATCTTTAGGCAGTGGTACCCGTGATGGGTGGCTGCCATAAACTTGGACAACGCGGGGCGTCCAAGAATGGCGTTGTACGGAAGCTCGGAGTCCACCACCTCAAAGGTGACGTACTCCGTCCGAAAGTTCTGGGGGGCCCCAAATGTCACGGGCAGCACGATCTGCCCGATCAGTTGCAAGGACGACCCCGGGACAATGCCATGAAAAGGAATGGCAATGTCCTTGACTTTGGACCGCGGGACCTGCATCTGCTCAAGGACCTAAGCAGTGATGATGTCCAGGGAGCTTCCGCCATCCACCAGCACGCAATCGACTCACGTGTTGCTGATGGTTGGACAGAGTACCAGTGGTAGACGCTGGGGCCTAGTCATTCCGGGGGGACAGTCATCCCGGAGAAAGTGATCGACTGGTGAGACCACCGCATGGGTGCATCTCCGGGCTTACCCCTTTCGAGGTGGTAAACCTCTCGAGCAGCAGCCTTAAACTTGCGTCGCGAGTTGTAGGCAGATGCGCCGCCGAAGATCACGGCGACGTGCGCGCGAGCCTCCTGGAAGGCATCGCCATGGCCGCCCTGGGGCGCTCGGTTGTTCGGCACTCCATGGTCGGGAAGTTCGGGCATAGGCCCGCGTCCGGCGTAGAAGTCCTCCAACCGTGTCGCCCGCCCTCTGATTACAGTCGTGGCGTCTTGCCTATGGAGAAGGCGAGAACGGCCGCCCGCAGGTTACTACTGGCGGTCGAGGCCGGGCGGGAGCTCGCCCCTCGCCACAGGCATGCTTCGCGTTCCGCCACCGCCAGGGGCGGGCGGCGAGGCGGCACTCAGGGAGAGCGGGCCTCTCGGGCTCTACCGCCGTGACGTAGTTCGGGACTACGGGCTCCTTCTTCTTCTTCTTCTTCTTCTCGGCGTCGCTCTTCTTGGCGTCTGTGCCAGTCCAAGACGCCACCTTCTCCTCCATTCTACCTCTCTTGCGCTCCACCGCCTCGGAGGTGTTGATGTATCCCTCCGCGGCGCGAAACAAATCGACCGCGGTGTGGACCGGATTGAGCTCGAGATCCTCGGTAAAACGGGTGTTCCGTACCCCCTCCTTGAAGGCCTCGACGATGGCCTCGTCGGAGATCGACGGAATGGTGTTGCGCACTTGGACGAACCTACGGACGTAGTCCTGCAGGCCTTCCCCCGTCCTCTGGACCATGAACTTGAGGTCCTGGGGCTTTCCGGGGCGCGCGTAGCACCCCTGGAAATTCGTCCGAAGCGCCTCTTGTAGCTGTTCCCAGCTACATATCGAACCTCGGCGCTGGTTGAAGAGCCAGATTCGGGCCATTCTCTCCAAGAAGGTAGGAAAGTAGTCAACCATGACGGCCTCATTATTGCCTGTGGCCAAGATGGCGGTAGTATAGACAGCGAGATATTCGTCGGGATTCTTGCTCCTGTCGAACTTCTCGATGTTCCTGAACTTGAACTTTCGAGGCCAAGGGCCTCGCGTAAAGCCCGAGAGAAAGCCGGACATCCAGGGGCGGCCCCGTTGTTTCCAACAGGGGGTCTTCAGCCCGGAAACGGTCCGAGACGGGAAAATACTCCGCCTGGGTGCGCTGGGGAGCGCCATCCGCTGTGGACGTGGATGTCTGTCGACGCGACCGAACGCTCTGGCCTCGTCGCCTCGAGGTGCTACTGGTGCGTGACTGGGCCTGCAGGTGCTCACCGAGATCCCCGGCGAGCTCCTCCAGGCCGTCCGCAACTGCAGCGCCTAGGTCGGCCATGGTGAACCCTCGCGGGTCCTTCTCCAGATCACACACGACCTGGACAATCGTCTTAACCCGTTGTAGACTACGCAGAACCGGGTTGGTGACAGTAGTGGTAGGCGAGTGCGCACGCGCGGCGCGAGTGGCAGGCGTCGGGCCGGTAGGCTTGCGACGGATATCTGCCAGAGTCCGCCCGACTGACCCAGCGAAGAGGCTTCGAGCGGCCTCACACCGCTGGTGCTCTCCGCTTAGGTCGGCGCGTGGCTGAAGCGGGGTTGCTCCGCCTGACACCGCAAAGACATGGCGGCGTGAGGCAGGTTCCCGCGAGGGGGACATGTCGGTGTCTCCCACGGAGATGGTGCCGTCGGCACCTTCGACTACCATGGGTCTGTATTTGGTCGCCCGCCCAATACCGACGGGTCGGGCGCTAGTTGCTTGTGCAGACAGGTCCTCCTCTCCTGACGCGACCATAGATGTCGTGATCGTCGGTTGCGACCGGCGGCGGTGCCTCCAGTCCCTCCATGAGGGTTTCGCTGACGTGAGTCAGCAAAGTGCCGGCTTGGCCGGGCAAAGCTGGGGAGCAAACAGCTACTCCCGAGGCGGGTGTTGCTTCCACCTCCATCTCGTCAGCCTGAGCTCCGGCGAGGATATCAGCTTGCCACTCCTCGTACGACTCGTCAACGTCATCGAGATTGTCGCGATCGTCGTAGTTAAGGTCTACGGTATCGATGTCGTTGTATGACAACGAGGCCATCCTTGACTCGATCAAGGGGAGAAGACCGCAATCGTGCCCCACGATGGCGCCAGCTGTCGGCGACCGGGAGGCGAGCCTCCGCGGGCCTCCGATGAGCAAGGAAGAAGGTGGGTGCGGGACGGCGTGCCCGCCTGGACGAGGCGGCCATTGGCGGCGCCGCCGAGGGGAAGGAACGTCTAAGTCCCGACGCGGTCAGACGTGTCAGGACCTGGATGGTGGGTGATGGTGATAACACGAGGATTTTTATCCTGGTTCAGGCCTCCACTGTCGGATAACAGCCCTACGTCCAATTTTCGTTCAATGCCAAACTTAAACGAGTACAAGAGGAGTGAGGCCGGGCTTTGGGAAGCCCGGGTTCGAGTACAATAAGTGCTCAAAGCACTGTGTGTGTTCCTCTGATTACGTATGCGGAGAACTACCATGGGAACTAGAGCTCCTACCCGAGTGCAAGTGCTCTGTTATCTGATGGCTACCTTAGAGTGTGTGTTGTCTTGGGAAAGGAGATAGTCTTATGTGTGAATGATCCGTGTCGTTCGCGCCGTTGTGTGACTCAGGCGCCTTTTATAGGCGATGCCCGGCTACTGTAGCATGCGTTGGTCCGTTGAATAGTCGTTGCCTTGCCATGCCGGAGCGTACAAAATCCGCCGGGTAATCGAGCGTATCCTCCGTTCTTCTTGTGGGACGACCGCTGCGTCGACAAGATGTGTTCTTTATCGCAAGGCGGTTGACGAGACATGCCGCCAACCCGCCAGTAGCCTCCGCTAGACTCTCCTTGGTACAGTGCACGGATTTAATTCTTGGAGACCTTTGGGACTGAGGCGTATCTGTCATGGCGTGGCGCGATCCGCTCAGGTCTGAGCCCTAAACTGGAGCGGGTGAAGTGGCGTCTCGAGGCTTTTGGGACAGAGAGCTTCGGATGCGAGCTTGCCAGCTTCGGCTCGAGCTTACCAAGCTCAGCGTGTTTCCAGGGGGTAGGGGTGAGTTAGTGGGCAGTATCTCCATGGGCCACGTACTTTCCCCAACACCCGTATATTTAATTAAATATACATTTATATGTTTATTTCCTTATGATAAATAATTTATTTCTTCATTTATAACACATATTTATTAAATATAATTATTTTTATTTTTTATATATTTTTCTGAAATAGTTTGGCCCTCTTATAACCAGATCGGCCCGATTTGGGCTGGTTACTGGGTAAACTGTGTTTGCGCCAATACCCCAGCCCGTTGACTCATTTGGCCCGGTTGGCCCAAACCGGGCCGGCCCGTTCCTTCGATTGGCCAGCTCTAGCCACATCCGCTCGGCCCAGTCACAGGCCGAATCCAGTCGCAACCCTAGTACCTACCAGGCCACCACTATAGTCTCCAGCCCCCACACTGCCACAGCCGCCCGGCGCCCAAACCCGCGCCTGCCTCCATCGGCGGCCTCCACGACTGCATCCTGCCCTTCCCTCCTCCTCCTCCTCCTCCTCTACAGGCGGGAAAGCAGTAAACAATCAAGCATCCTTCTCAGCGTCAGGTTGGCGATACGTTGATTTGTTTGAGCATACGTGCAGGATTAGAAATCAGTGGCAGATTATGGCACGTAATGGGGCAATGAAAGAATTGAGAACTTCTGTTGGCTCATGTTCTTTTTTTTTTTTGTCAATTTTAGGTCAATATTATCTATTTCTCTTTGATATGAGGTGCAGATCATGGCTCCAAGCCTCCAAGGTTTTGGGTTTAGATAAATTGAATGAATCTTTATACCTGCTGTGTGTGTCTGGGGAAAAGAAATGGCCAATATGATAGGAAGGGTTGATGAAAATTTGCAATGTGTTGGGCTGTCGGTCTTCTCCCTTGGATGCATATGCATTGCTTGCAGTTTGCTAGCTCCAACGTTTTTTTTTTCTCATGAGTGCTAATTGGCACATCAAGCCCTCGAATTAGGATTCATGGTATCATCATGCTCTAGGACATCACTATTTGTTTATTTATTTATTGTGAAAGTTTTTTATATTAGATATGGAGATTGCATGTTAGTGTCCAGTAAGTTACCTGCCTGAATGTCACATGGTTTTTAATTGTTTTCCATATCTGAAATGGGCTGTGATTTTCCATTCTAGAGTTTAGTTCTTGTGCCATGCAGGGTGGACATTCCTGCTGTTTCAGTCTCCTATTGCAAATGATTTTTTTCCATTGCTCTGGCTTGCTGAAACTACATCCTGACCATGTGAAGGTGATTAGTCATTGTGACTGCTTTTAACCAGATGTTAGTATGTCTCATTGTTTGACCACACTCTAGGCTAAAATTGCACTGTGTTGTAGATGGAAACATACTGTGCCAGGATTTTAGGAGGCCAGGAATAATTCGGAACTTTCTTCTCATCTTCTATTTAGAGCAGATATTTCTACATCCATGACTAACAGGGTTAATAAATGGCTATGTCACTATGTAAATTACTTCTTTCTAAAACAAGCTCTATAGAGACATTACAAGTTTATCCTTGACATCCGGTGTTCTGTTAATTCAAAAGTTGAAGCCTTTGAGGAGGCATAGTGAGATTCTTCTTTCAGCAAACATTCTATTGAGTTGTCTTACAAAGCTACAGTATTCCCGGCCAAAATTCATTGAAAACTTTCCTGATGTGGTGGAATCTCTCTTGTTTACTGCAGATCTACTAAAGCACACATGGCAACTCTGAAAGATGCAGCAGCACGGAAGCCTGTGCTGGCAACAATCCGCCTAATCGTTCCGGCTGGTGCGGCCCGTCCTGCACCACCAGTTGGTCCAGCGCTGGGTTTTTATAGGCTCAATCTAATGGCATTCTGCAAGGATTTCAATGCAAGGACCCAAAAATATAAGGCAGAAACTCCTATGCAAGTCACGCTAACCGCTTACAAGGATAGCACTTTTGAGTTTGTAGTCAAGTCACCCTCTGTTTCATGGTTCCTCAAGAAGGCGGCGGGAATCGAGACAGCCAGCGGTCGTCCAGGTCACAACGTTGTGTCATCCCTAACGCTCTGCCATGTGTACGAGATCGCGAAATTGAAGCAGGCTGATCCCTTCTGCAAGCATATGTCACTTGAGGCATTGTGCAAATCTATCATTGGCACAGCCAACTCCATGGGCATTGAGATTGTTAAAGATCTATGAGTGGCTTAATTTGCTTGTCTTTGACCATTCCTAGGTGGCATTTTTGAGTTATAGTAGTTGATGTGGGGGAAAATGAGATATTGAATTCTCACTTAGCTACCAGCTACTGTGTGTTTAGGAGGCGCGGCGCATGATCTTTATTTATTCTGTCCATGGAACAGTCTTCACCCAAGGCATTTTTTTCTCAAACTGAAATGTTGATCTCTTCCATCTGGACATATTGCAATTGAAATAATGTGGCTTGTGAGATGAGCTGTGTCATAGGCTGTTCTCAAATGCAGCGTTTGTTCACATGCATTGCCTTGTTTTGGTTTTTGCTCCTTTGCCTAATGCTAATATACGGCAATCTAAAACGAAGCTGTGTAAAGGGTAATTTACTAATTTATTTTTTGTAGTTAAGCTGTGGTGCTTTTGTATTTTTTTTCTATAAATGGAACAAAGTGTTGGCCTATATATAGCACGTTGTGGAAATAAATAACCTCACTCCCACCAGTAGCTACAATCCCATTCTACAGAGTGGTGGTTTTGCATACGTGCTTTTACTTGCAACTAAACTTCTTAACCTCGTCTGCCGTCTGGTGATTCTTTCTTCCAGTAGACTCAAACAGTAAGAAACAGCTAACGTATTAGCTGCGCCTTGGATTGCACATTGTTCCAGTTGTATTTCCGAAGGGATTGTGGAGGGGTCAATTTTGGTCTTACAGAAGCACACAAAATATTGAAACATTCATGGAAAGAGCAAATCAACGTGCTCAACAGAAGGCACATCTTTCAGGCAGTACAAGCATTGACGGTCAAATAGAGCAAAATTCCACTGCTAGGCAGCAACATGCTACCAGCACCAGGCAAGGATGTTCTCTAGGCAAGACCATGCAGATTTCCTATACACTTTTCAGTCACATACAACCAATCCTGTCCTTGATTCACACACTTCTCCGGCTTACTGAAATCTTATCTCTCTTAATAGAACATGTTGATCCAACTGCGAGTTGTTGTCGCAAGGGAAAACCAATATAAAGTACTCATACAATATTTTCATTTACAAAATAAACTCATGCGCCAATAGGAAGTGAGAGACTGTATTCAATACAAGATATTGGTTGCTGCAGTTTTCCTGCTCTGCTTGTCTTAAGGTTACTTCTCTATGCACGCACATTGAGGTTAAGTAAGCGAGCAAAGAACTATCCATTGCTGATATTCTCAAGAACAAGATATTGCAGAGCTATTGAGTATTTAGCTGATCTTTCTTCTTTGGTTCCACTTTGCGAACTGCCAATATTCCTGAGTACATAGGATCTTTGGCCATCACCTAAGGACAGACAAATATGTTAACATACTAACTCAAGCAATATTATCTATATTCAGTTCACAAAGATAAACTAAAATAGACTGGAATTGAAGACAGTTCCACATAATGAAGAATAAAGGTTATTTGGCATTTTCAACTAAATCAGTCAACATGCAAATTTGTATTGCTATTATGACATGTTCGCCCAGATATCCTCAACAAACAAGAGAGAATAAGCAAATTTCCCAACTATCATGCCTTCTATGTGAGCACAACATGTTATATTAGTAAAATCCAATACGAACTGCTAACCTACTGGCTTTACCTTGGATTGTATATATGGAATGTATCCATCTCTTGTAAATGAACAGGGATCTTGGGGTATCACTTTGATGCACATCAGAGAGCAAGAGATTGCAAGAGCCAAGGGTTCCGAGCTTTGCACTAGGAAAGAAGTTGAGGATGTTTACTCTCAATAACATAGAGATAGGAAGATATTTAAAGACTGGGAAAATTGCTCACGTAGCACTCCAAAAAAAACCCTTTGGCAAACATACCACTAAAATCTTGCGACTCGCTTCAAAAGCACCATTAAATCCCACCATTAGCTCTTATAGCACTTTGTCTATTTCCATTCTATCCCTCTCTTTCCCCCACCTTTCTCCCTCCTCTCTTACTGGCGGGGGGAGAGGTCCGACAATTGGTAGCGGGAGAGGCCTCGGCGGGCGGCGGCTGCGGGTGGGTCCAAGCAGCATCGACGGGAGAGGTCCTGGCAGGCGATGCCTCGGCAAAGCAAAGAGCTGAGAGAGAGAGAGAAGGAGGCAAAGGGCTTAGAGAGAGAGTGCGCCTTGATGACAACGGGAAAGGTCCAAATGGCGGCGGCAGGAGAGCTCCCGGAGGGTGCGGCAGGATTCCTTTCCCCCTCTTCTCTCACCAGCGGCGGGAGATGTCCTAGCGGGCGGCGGCAGGATCTCGTTCCCTACCTTTCCCTCTCTTCTCTCTCACTTGCATGGGAAAGGTCCAAGCGGCGACGATGGAAAAAGTCCCGACGAGCGGCGCCGGAGAAAGACTCTGGCACGACGGCGAGATGGCAGTGGGGCATCGGCGGCGCGGCTTCGATGACTCCCATAGACTCCGGCGGCATGACTCCGGCCAGGAGGTAGCAGGCGGCAGAGAAGACGTCACCAGAGCAGAGCAGGGAGTGGTAAAGAGAGAGAGAGAGAGTGAGTGAGAGAGAGAGATAACGGCGGGGTTAAAATATGGTGGATGGATGCTTTATCTGGACCTTTGGTTTCTGATCTAGTGGTTTAATGCTATAGTGAGGGAACAATGGGTTTTTTTGGGTGATGTTAGAGCAAGTGCACTTTCTGGAGTGGTATGTTTTCAAAGTGCTTTTTGTGGAGTGCTATGAAAGCAATTTTCCCTTAAAGATTTGGCATTGACTTCATCACTTACTCTGCATGTTCAATAGCATTTTGACACAAAGCTAATATGTGAACTAAAGCTAGATCTCGAGGCCTAGCATTTGAATTTCCATATCTTTGCTGACAGCTCCTATAATAGTTTCAGCATAGTCAGAACAAGTCATATAAAATATCAAAACTGTACCATCCGCCTGTAATTTCTGCCAATCACCAACTAATATGTATAAAATTTTGTTTTAATGGCTGACAGCAACCCTACGTGCTTTCTAAAAAATCTGTCCCTAAAACAGAGGAAATCAGATGCTATGTAAGCAAATGTTTGTAAGTTGACTGCTAACCATATTATCAATGATATATGCTGAGCTAGGAGACAAAATGGCACCCCCAACACACTATAGAAATTATCAAATGATTATTAGTACATATCAACATCATGTTAGCTAGAAAATGCCCTGGAATCCTCAGTTGAGTTTATCCATAAGTATCTAGAATGAGGCCATCTCATGGTTGCAGCCTAAGGGGACCTGTGTAACAAATTCTTGTAACACAAATGCTTCAATTGAGTCGCACACCATGGAGGTTGCAAGTTTGAACGCATGCAAATAAATCATAAATGTCATTATGTCATCAATGTCAGCAAGATGGAAGAAATAGCACCTCTCAGAGAAGAACTCTGCAAAACCATCAACAATGACAGCTGCAGGGAAGCTATCAAGCAGGTGAAATGCAGCAAAGTACTTTCTGATTCCCTCGTCATCTTCAACGTATCTACAAGCAGAAAACACATAAATCTAAGCATAAATTAGCCATAACTGCAAGAAATTTCTGAGTCTACCATTTCAACACAACCGCAAACCTCAAACTAGACTGAAAAGACAACGTGAATATCACAGTCCATCTCATGCTCAGTACCCTACATTTCAACCCACGATTTTTCTTGCAGAATTGGAGCCAACTATTACAAGAAGTACACATGTTGAACAATACCCACATCCATGAGTACGTTTGTCACCTCTTACTTGATTTGTATTCTCTGAAGCACATTCAATGATGGATCAACACCCTGGAAGCAAAAAAGAAAAGGCATGGCTTCAGAAATCGGGAACAACCAGCATGTCCTGCTTCACCATGAGCAAAACTGGTAAGCAAAGCTTCTCACTTGGGACAAGAAGGGGGGATTGTTCTCCAACCTCTCCTTGCTGCAGATGAACACCACGCCTCGGCCGCTCTCCGTCGCACGGTTTATCGCGTACTGGAAAAGAAGCGAGGTCTTCCCGCTGTAGCGGCAAGAAGGTGACGGAATGGACGCAGGGGGAGTGAGCTAAGCTCGAACACGGATGGAACGCGCAGGTACTACAGTAGCTTCGGTTCGATCCATGGCGGGGGCGGAAAGGAGAGAGCCTGAGCAAGCCAAGAAGAGCGCGAGATGCATACCAGCATGGAGGGCCCGAAAGGAGGGTGATGCCGGCGCCCTCGCCTGTCGGTGGGGCAGTGGAGGTGCAGGAGAAAAATCTCTCCACCATTGCTGGGAATTAGTCGCCGGGATACGGAGGAAACGGCAGTGCCGCCTGCCGGCGAGGTGTTCGACAGAATGACACCGCCGGTGGCGGGGACAAGGGACTGGCTGGTCATTCGGTTTTTCGGGTTTATTAGGCTTAATTATTCGGTTTTCAATATTTCGGGAGTGGCGACTGAAATATCCTGAAAAAATATTTAAAAGGAGAATTTTGCTAGGACGCTCTGAATTTCGTGTCATTTAATGTATGATAATGGTGAGTCACTAACTTATGGTATCACTACAGAAAACGTGTGATTTCTCGACGGCCGAAACCGTGGAGAAAGGCCGCCAAACCGTCGATAGTATGTTCTCTCAATAGCCGGCCATCAAGAAATAGCTGTAACATCCCCATTTTCAAAATAATTAAATAAATGAAATGAAATAAAATTCATGGCATCTTGCATGTGATTTAACCGATTTAAAAACCTTTTGAAAATGTGTATGTTACTACATTTAATTTCCTAAAGCCATAATTAAAAAGATTTGCCTCTAAAATGTTAATTGCAAAATATTTACTACAAACTTATTATAATAATGTGGGGAATTTGTGATTTCAAATTGGATTTTGAAACTACAATTTAAAAACCTAACCCAAATAAAAATTCAATTGTAAATTGTGCAGTTAATTAAATAAACTAGTAATTTTTCCTATCTAAGACATACTCATTTTTCTCTCTCTCCCTTTTTTTTCTATGACAAGTGGCCCCCATCACTCTCTCCCTTCCCACTCATCTCTCACACTCTCTCACGTACTCTCCTCACAGACCCTCTCTGCCTCTCCCTCTCTCTCACGTTTCTCTCTCTCTTCTCTCCTCTCTCTTGCCCCCGGTGGCACTCAACTTCTGCCACCTACTTGCGTGGCGCTGCCCCCTTGCTCCACTCCTCCCATGCGTCCCTCTTCCCCTGCCCAGGCGCCACCTCCCCAGCCGATTCCTTCCCGTGCTCTACCTCTCACCCTCCTCACTCCCTCCCTCACTGTCCATTGCCGAATTGCCCGGGTGAGCCCTCCCTAGCCGATCCTCTCCAACACCCTCCTCCTCTCACTCCCCTTGTTCCCTTTTGCCAGGTCTCCGCCGTCGCCGTCGCTCGGAGTCGCCGGAGCGCGAGGCCGGACTTCCATGCCGAGGTCGCCGGCGTTCCACTCCTCCCTGCACGATTCGCCGTCATCGCTCGGTAAAGTCCCTCATCGTCCCTCCCATTCTCTTCCCCGTGATGCGCTCCACCTTTCCCACCCCCTCCCGCGACTCAATTTTTGCCCGCCATGACCCACTGCCGCGCCGTCTTCTTCCTCCACGCCGGCCGCACGTCACCAGACCACCTTGGTGCGTCTCCGGCCCAACCGCCGCCACCATTAGCACCCCCTTGCGCCGTAGATGCTCTCCGACCCCGACATTGCCGCCGTCGCGTCGCCGGCCGGCCCGCCACCGTGCTCCTTCATCCGCCCCATCGCCCGCAAGTCGCTAGACCACCTTGGCACCCGCGTAAGCCGCCATCGCCATTAGCACCCTACGCTTCATCGATGCTCGCCGACCCGTCGATTCGCCGTCGTCTTGGTACTGCCGCCGCGCCGCCTTAGGTCTAAGCCGTCTGCCGCCTCGCTCGATGTCGCCGCCAAACTCCGCCAAGAGCCGCCTTGGTCCTCTCCTTTCCTCTGCCGAGGGAGCTCATGGCCGACCCGATCGATCGCCACCGAGCCCCCCCGCCTGGCCTCCCCTTTGTCCCACCGACAGGCGGGCCCAGATGGCAGCGCCCATTTCTGCCCCCTTGCGCGCGCGGATGCCAAGTGGGCCGGCCCACGCTGCACCGCCGGCCCACCTCCTCCTTTCTCTTATTTCTTTTGATTTCCAGATTTTGCTTCATGTTGTTAATTGCATATAAATTCGTAGAAAATTCAGAAAAATGTGAAATAAATTTTATTAGGTTCGTAAAATTCTATATTATTTTCATGTACTGTTTATTTACATATTTCTGTTAACTTTAATTTCTAATAATTGTCTTAGTGCTTCAACTTGTAGGAATTGTATAGAATAAAATGTAGATCCAAAAATATCAAAAATTATTTTCTGAGGTTAGATATATTGTAATCTAATTTCTATACTGTTTTAGTAAATTTTTGAAGTTTATTTATAATTAAGTCTCTTTTGTACCTTTAATATTGAACTTATGAAAATCATAACTAATTATAGGTTTTTCCCAAAAGTGATGAAATTAATTGCAGGAGTTTTATAAAATTATGTGGTATTGCTTTGTACTGTTTGCATTCAATTCACATCATGTCGTGCATACATCGCTTGTTGTGTATGTGGTTCTTATTGCCGTTTCTTTTAAACGTTAGATCCGTCCGTAGAAGATTGCTTCTACGATCATCCAACTACCCGGATCAAGGCAAGTCAATGTGCCATGTTGCTATTACCCAGTTTTCATAACTATTTTATTAGATTTTGCAAAACCTAGATGCTAATTAAAAGTTAAAAACAATATTTAAGCTAAGATGTAGATAATGTCCCATATGAATAATATACACCGCCAACATCATCAACCCTAGCTAATTAATATTATTTAATCTTGCTACCATCCTTGTTTAGTAATTTTTACATTACATGCTTAGCAATTGCAATCTAGAGACTTACTTTTGTGTTCAACCCTGACAAAAACTTGATTGCAAATTGAATGGCCGGTAGTGGGTGCTACCGTGTCGAGAATTGTGTGTAGGGATAGTGGGTGCTATCCCGGGCTTTTTAAATGGTTTCCCAATCAGGATGGATGGTTGCGAGGTGGTGTGCATCTGCTCGGTGGCAGCATGCTCGAGATTGGGTTGGTGGTGGACCATACCCGTTTGGCTTAAGGACCGATTCTTTGTGGTATTTAGACTAGTTCAACAGTGCGACCATTGAGTGCCTATATGGGCAGGTCCTGGTTGAGTACCCTTCGGACTCTTAGTCAGGCATTCCTGGTGGAAGTAGGGAGTGGGCACATGGATATGTCCATAGAACAGAACCTTCCTGTGTGGTTGGGAGTGGGTATCCAGGTGTGTCCATAGAACAGAACCTACCAGCACAAGAGGGGCATTGGTGTGGAAACCTTAGTGGGAATGCCGGGCTAAGAGGAGGTTGTGGTGAAAGACCTTGTGGTGAGCATTTTTCCTTTGGGTGATTCCTAGGAAAAACCAACTCTCATGGGTAAAGCGTACGACCTCTGCAGAGTATAAACTTTTATGAAAGCCTTGCCCAATGGTTAAGGGTGAACTACGGAAGATGCCTCACTGTAGCTTTGTAAAATTCTCTTCTTCCTCTCTGTGTTTTGGGATATTGCTCTGCAATTGGTGTTGCATGGGCGTGATTGTTATCATGGTGGGTGCCATGGTGGTTTTGGAAAAGCCAGTAGGTGCTGTCTTTTCCAAAGAAAGAATTATAAAGTTCAAACTTCAATTTCAAAACCGTTTTCTCAAACTAGGTTTAAAAGTTTGAAACTCAGCTTTACGCAAAGTTAACACAAACCCCCTTCGTGGAACCTACATAGCCACTAGGCATTGGCTTGCAAGTATTTAAAGAATACTTACCTCGAGTTTATACTGGCCGCTTCATCCCAACGAAAGCGGTGGTGATCGTGATGGTACCAGGAGGAGATGTACCAAGATGATGGGTTCGCCGCTGGAGTTCAGGACGAAGAATACTTCGACGCCTAGAATTGCGCTCCTCCGGCTCTGCCTGTAGGGATCGTCGTGGTTTCCATCTGGATTTCATGGTTTTATTTTGAGGCCTTTGTTGCCTATGTAAGACTTTCGCTGCTTTAAGGCCTTCGCGCCAGACTTGAAATTTGCACTCTGATGTAATAAATAAATTTATCGGATGGTTATGATCCAAGTTCTGGAATCTGTGTGTACTAGCTACTTGACCCAGGAACTAGTACAGGTAAGACACAGTAGGGACTCGGCCCCCTTTTTCCCGGGTCCCGACAATGGCCGTCGGGTCAGCCCGGTCGAGAGAGATGGCTTCGTTGAGAAAACTTCTCTCGACGACTAGACAATGGGCCGTCGAGTGAGTTGAGCGAACGGCTGTTTGGCCGGTCCACGGCTCCAGCACCACCTTTCTCAATGGCCACTTGGCCGTCGAGAGAGGTGACGTCCAGCTCTGGACCACGTGGCCGTCTTACCATCTCTCGATGGCCCGGTGACCGTCGAGAGAGCGTCTCTGGGCCACGTGGCCTTCTTAACCTCTCTCGACGGCTACAGGGAAACCATCGAGAGTGCTTGCCTCCCGGAGGTTTCCTGGAACCCCCTTTCTAGACGGCTTAGACCTGGCCTTCAAGAGTACCTGACTTACAACAAAAAACAAAGAGCCGAACAAATGTCCAAAAAAATCCAATTTAGAGCAGCCACTACTGCCCAAACAGCAGCCGCTGCACCTGCATACCCAAAATACCCCGCATATATATATATCATCATCCCCACATCTCACACAAATACATCCACAAGGACAATTTCAAACCAGAATCATATAGTATATAACATTCACGGTTTCAAAACCAAAAACACAATTCAAACTAAAATCATGTAATATATTACACAAGTCTCATATGTCATATCCACGGTATCACTCAAGGACAGGGTGGCGGGTCGAAGTGAAACAAACGTGACACCAGGTCCATCGGCTGGCTCCCAGACCCGTCGTCTTCGTCCTAGGCATCATCGGGCCAAGCCGGAGCAGGAGCCGCCGATCTAGAACCAGCAGGCGGAGGAGAAGGGGACAACCCCCCGTAACCACTTGACGAGGCCTACACATTCGTGACGCATTAGTTAAAGACATATAGATTTGAAAGAAAGGAAATGAGGTGGATAGTGTCTTACCTCGCCAAGTCTCGCCGCTGCCTCCAACGCTAGGTGCCTAGCGTTGAACTCCTCGCACTCCCGCCAACGGTCCTCCTCCGCAGACTTGAGAGTCGCCTGGAACGCCTCTATCATCTGCTGGCACTCCCTCCTCTCCAGCTCCCCATCCTCCTCCCTCTACCTCCTCTCCTGCTTACTCTCCCTGAGGATGCTGGCCTCGAACTCGCGCCGACTCTCAGTGGCGCTCTAAGAGGCCCGGACCTCAGGCATGTAAGACTCCGACCTACAAATAAGGACCGTGATTAGTTCACAAAATCAATGTTTTCAAAAAAAATTGACATGGTACATAGTAATTAGTTCACATGAGGTGGTCCCCTCTGATCGCCAGCCCCGTGCGCCTTACCCCCATGTGCTAGTGGATCACTATTGGGTCGAGGGGGCATCCTCCTGGAAGCTGTCCAGGCCGTGCACCTAAGTGTAGGTCTTTCCGTAGTGATCCTGCAATTTTTCGAGTTAGACTAAACAAAACTACAAATCTGTCAAGGGTGAAATTTTTGTTTAGTACTTACCATCTTCTCTTGCGCGAGACAGTCTATCTCGGGCTAAGTGCCGAGCTTGGCCTTTGGTGTGTGGACCTGCTTCTACAGCTCAAACACGCCAGGGCAGGACCCTGTCTTTAGCGTCTGTAAGAAGGAAAAGACAAGTTAGCTAGCAAAAAAAAATAAAAAGTAAAGGAAAAATCAGAGCTTACCAGCTTCTTGGTCAGCTGGGGAATGGACCACTTCCCCATGCTCTTCTTTGTAGTCCTTAGAGGCTCGGTTATGCTTGGCCTTCGCGGACTTGTCCTAGAACTCCTGACTGGCCCACTTGTCGCCAAGAGCTCTCCATGCCTCCGGGTGGTTCGTGGCCTACTCAGGAGGCACCCCGGCGTAGTCGGCCGCGTTGAGGTAGATCCCACGAGCCTCGAAGGTGGTGATCCACTCTCCGTGCTCTCTCCTGAAATGTAGGAATAGTTCACAGTTGTAGAAATAGTAAATACCATTTTACAAGGATTATAGAGATGGTTGCATACCTGTGGTACTCCTCGACCGCCGTGACACGAGCGCTAGACATCAGGTCCTGGACTTTCTGCTTCACGTTCCTATCCAGGACAGGCTCAAAATCTGCCTCCGTCAACCCCTCCTGGGGACGGTACCTAAGCTGAGATTTTACAAACCAAGGAGATTAGCGTCATGATCACAAATTTAGAAAGTAAAGTAGGTTAGGCAAACTTACCCAGAACTCTCGAACGCACTGGGTAGCGGCGGTCGAGTCCCCATGCAGGGCAAGCTTGTAGTCGTCCCAACTATATGTTGGCCTGGTGATGTCGCCCACGTTCACCATGCTAGGGTAAAACTGGCGGACCAGCCCCCCAGCGTGTAGCCTAGCTACGTCCTCAGCGAGGCATCCACCGTCAACATATTGCTGCAGAGATTGAACGAATGGTAGCAATTTTACATTGGAAAAATCAAAAAATATGAGGTTGAAGCAAAGCGATAAAACATATATGTCCCTATCGATCTGGATGGAGATCCTCGAACTGGCATCCGTGGGTGCCTTGGGGACCTTGTTCTGGCCCCTCTTCTTCATAGGGGCCTGAGACCCACTTGCCTAATTGGTCCCGGACCCTTGAGTGGGCACCAACTCCTAGCTAGAGTCCTCCTAGGTACCGCCCTGTTCGGAACCCTGCGACTCCTCCATCTTGTGGATCTCCTCCTCCTGGCAGGTGTCGACGACGAGCATCAAGTCCTCCTACACATTAATGGAAAGTTAGTAATACATTTAAATAATTCAATCATATATATAAATAAATTTGAGTGCAAATGTACCATGCACTAGAAGTAATTTGAATCGACATCGAGAGGATCATCGGTTCGACGTCATCAAGTTCAGCCTGACCATCGTGTTCCTCTTCCATATCGTCGTCCACTATGGCTTCTAATTCATCCAGTCCTAGGTCTATGTCGAACACAAATCTACTATGCAATCGCTGTTCTTGCATCGGCCCGTCGTAGCCGTCAGCCGTCGGTACTAGCAATCTTTCAGGACGTCTAACTTTGTACACGACCCACCATGGCTCCAACTCTTTCTTAGCAGTGCATGGATACGGTAGGTAGTATACTTGCTCGGCTTGGTTGGCGAGAATAAATGGATCGTATCCTTTTAGTCTTGAGCCAAGCTCAACCCGACGCTGTACGCCGCTATTATTAAACCATCTACGCGGGCCTTGTTTTCACATTTGCCCATATGCTTTTCAAACGTCGTTCTATGAGGTACATCCATCGATACTGCACGAGGCCTCCGAGCATTGCTTTAGAAGGCATATGGACCAGCAGATGCTGCATTGGATTGAAGAAGCCGATGACATATATCTTTTCAAGCTTGTAGACGAGCACAACTATATCATTCTCGAGCTGCGCCATCTCCCCCTTCTTGATCTCTTTAGCGCATAATTTCCTATAGAAGAAACTAAGCTCTATAAAGGTTCTCCAGACGTCTTCAGGGACGTACTCACGAAACACGATGAGAAGCAGGTCCATCATGAAGATGTGATAGTCGTGGCTCTTTATGCCATGTATCTTTTCTTGAGGAATGCTCACGCCACGACCAAAACTTGACGCATACCCGCCGGGGAATTTAAGCTTATCTTGGAACCATAGTAGAACCTCTGTCCTCTGTCCTCTAGTGAGACAGTACGGGGCCTTTGGCTTCTTCGTCCATTCTTCTATCAGGTTCATTGACTGTCGATTGCATATCAGCGCATAGTCAAGACGAGCTTTGAGATTGTCTTTGGTTTTTTTTCCGCGATGTCAAAGTTTGTGCTAAATATGGCTTCCGCAACATTCTTCTCCTGGTGCATGACGTCAATGTTGTGGGGGCAAAAGCAGGTCTGGGGTGTACGGGAGAGTACAATCCGCACTTGTGCGTCCAATGATGTGAGACCTTGTACCCCTCGTAGACATCGTTATTCCCTTCTACCAAGCTGTTATGTCAATCATTTATTTTTCTTATTCCTAAACGGCCACGCTTATTGTCGGCGACTGGGAGGCGAGCCCTCGCAGCGCCAATAAGCAAGGAAAAGGGGTGCGAGGCCCGAAAGCGGCCCTGTCCCCCGGACCGAGGCCCGGTCTTGTGGCCGGACACCGCCGAAGGAAAAGACCTTGGTCTCGACGCGGCTGGCGCGTCAAGACCGGATGGATGGGAACGATGACACGAGTGTTTTATCCTGGTTCAGGCCTCCACTGCGGGATAACAGCGCTACGTCCAGTCTTCGTTTAATGCCGAGCTTAAACGAGTACAAGGGGTGAAGTCGGGCTTTGGGAAGCCGGGCTTGAGTACGAAGTGCTCAAGGCATCAGATGTGTGTGCTCTACAGTTCCTCGATGCGGAGAACTACCGCCAGAACTAGAGCTCTACGAGGTGCAAGTGCTCCTGCTGCGGTAGCTATTCTCCAAGTGAGTTGTGTGTCGACGTGAAACCCTCGTTGTTGTGGCACATGCGCCCTTTTATAGGCGTCCTCCGCCACCGTAGCTTCTGTTGGTCCGTTGAATTAGTCGTTGCCTTTTTCCATCTAGTAGCATCGAATCCACCGGACAATCGAGTGCAATCCTTTGATCACCGCTACGGATCGCTACTGCCGCGACGTGTCTTTGCCCATGCAGGCGGTTGACGAGACCGCCGCCTACCCGCGAAAAGCTGCGGCCAGCGCTCTCTCGATGCAGTCGCGCATTTAATTCTTGATGACTCGGGAACCCGGCGTATCTGTCGTGGCGTGATGATTTGCTTTGGGTCTGTCGCCGTACCTCGAAGCTTCGGAGGAAGCAAGAGGCCCGAGCTTCGAGGCGGAAGCCGGCTCGAGCTACCAAGCTTCGGCGAGCTTCTTTGGTCCCGAGCTTACCTCTCTGTGGGGCCACGGGTAAGTAAGTGGGCGAAACTCCATGAGCCACATACTTTCCCAACAGCTAGTCCTCGAGTCTCGGCGGGGCGGTGGCGTTCCGCCAGAGGTTTATCTAGTAACCGCCCTTGGGCAAAAAGCAGTTTTTTTGGCGGGCCCCCATGACCTCGGCGGGAATCCCAAATCGGCGCGGTTCATGGCTACGCTTCCTTCTCCTCGAGTTCCCGTCTTCCGTGAGCGGTGATGGTTCGCCTCCCTCGCCGGTTTATATCGTGGTTTCCCTTTTCGCCATTTCTTCTCACGCCTTCTTGTGCTATTCGTGTTTCTCAAGTCTTCTTCCTTTATCTGCCTCTCCGTCATCTTCCTTAGATCCTTCTCCTCCTAATGGCGCCTTTCACGGAGCCTCCTCACCGAGGACGATCTGAAGAAATTTGAAGTCACGGCCGTCGAGGTCGACGGGTGGAGGCGGCCGCCAAGAGGTTCCTGCGCCAAGAGTAAGGAGTTCGTTTGCTTTGAGCTTTTGCGATTCATGGGCTCCGGGTCGAGTCCGATTCGTCGAATCCGTTACGGCCGGTCTTGGGATCGGTAGTGAACCTCAATCCTAACTCGATCCTGTTCTTGGCGATCTTCGCGCACCTCTGCGAAGCATTCGTCGAGGTGGAGCCGACGGTCGACCTCTTCCTCCACTTCTCTGGTGACCACGGCCGGCGGACACAATGCGGCGGGGTGTGCCTACTTCAAGCTCCGCCGCGACATGAAGTCCTTGTACCCGGTGTTCAAGGCCAAGGAGAACGTCGGGGGGTGGGCGTCGTGGTGGCATTACGCTGAGAAGCCCAACAACTGCCGATTCTGGTTTGCCAACATGAACCTCGGGAAGGTGCCGATGCCCCGGCCTGCGCTAGAGCCGGCGGAGGTAGTCCTGGCGGTCAAGATTTGAGACTTGGCCGGCCGGGGGCTCAACGGCCGACATCGAGCCGACTTCACCAGCACGGGTGAGCCCGCCGAGAAGCGGGTTTGCCCTTTCTTCGAGATCCGGGTGGGGCGACCTCTCTGCGAAGGCACCTCCGTGAGTATTTGTTCTTACTCTTGCGATCGTTTGTCCGAGCTTCTTCGAGTCGTGCTCGTGATGTTCTTTATTCTTTCTTCTCCGACCGCCTCAAGGCGATGTGGTTGGTCGTGGGGCTTCTTTTGCTGCGAGCCATAACGAGCCATCGCTCGGCGTTCGCGAACGTCTGGGCGAGTGCGTGCCTCTACGGGCTTAAAGCGCCTGGGCGGCTTTTTTCGTGAGCCGACGCCTGCGGCCTATTTTCCGCAAGAAGAACGGTGGGGCGGACTGCTTGCATCTGCGCCGGTGGTTGCCTCGGGAGATGTCATCCCGACGGCCGGTGGTGATCTGAGCTTAGCCTAGTCGCGAAAGGACAGCCGTGGGCAGCGATCGCCCGGAAGAAACCGGTGGTAGCTTCGGGCAAGGCCGCTTCGCCCGGCGGCATGCGCCTCGGCCAGCGATTCCGTCCCGACCCGGCCCGGTCGGGTTCCGGCTTCGGGATTGGCCAAGACGCCGCGACGGACGTCCGGCCGAAGAGGCGTCGGTTGGTGTTGAACGATGACGACTCGGACGACGAGATGACCGATGAGGCCGTCGCGGCTGCACGTAAGTTACTCGTGCTTGCTGGTTTTCCTCGTTTCCTTTCTTCTATTGATTATGGCCCTTGGGCCGATCGCGTTCTAATTCTCCCTTGTTTCTTGATTCGTTGTCCCTCAGCGGGAGCCTATCCGGCGCGACGATGGCGATGGCAGGAGCATGAGCCTGTCAAGGGCAAACCCGGGCTCCGGGGTTCGAGGCCCTTCGTCCTCCCGCTGGTGGGGCACAAGGACGTGCGCCCCCAGGCCGCGCTCGTAAAGGTGGAGACCGATCTCGGCCCCGAGCGTCTGGCGCTAATCCGCGTCGAGGGGCGAACCTCGACCGGATGGCGCCCGATCGACATCCGCGCATTCGGAGCTTTTTGCAGAGCAACATGCCCGTTCCCCGTTGACGCTTGGCGACACTCTTCTTCTCGGTGGGGCGGCGGTCCGGGTCATCACGGCTGCGAGCATCGTCCCGGTGCGGTTATGGAGCGTGGCTCCGTTGACCGTCTCGGGGTGGATCTCGGTGACGCCATTGTGGGTCGAGCACCACCTTGGATCGCCACATGGAGTCACCAAGAGGCCATCCGGCTCCGGCCAGTCCCTGGCCAAACGCTCGAGGAATGGCTGGCGAACCGTTTGGAGAGAGGACCTCCGGTGGATGCTTGGACGCAGACTGACTTCCCTCCCGAGCCGTGTCCTCATGCGGTTGATCTTTTGGCCTGTGGGGGAGGTCGCCGAGCCGACGGGAGGCCTGGTCGTGCTAGTGGGAGGAGGTAGAGCTGCGGGAGACTTGGCCGAACCCAGGGGAGAGGCGGCCGAGCCTGCGGGAAGCTTGGCCGAACCTGCAAGAGAGGTGGCCGAGCCTGTGGGAGGCTTGGCTGAGCTTGCTGGGGAGGCGGCCGAGCTGGCTGGGGAGGCGGCCGAGCTTGCAGGAGAGGTGGCCGAGGGGCCCAAAGAACTCAGGCGACGGCCGGTCGCCAGTCATGGCGCTCTCCTCGCCCAAGGGCATTTCGCATGCTCGGTACGATGTCGCGGTCGTGGCGGTCGCCAAGCGGGTAAGTGTCTCCGGGCTTGGTTTTTGTTGTCTTGTGTTTTCCTGCTTTAGTCCTCCACTTCTCAATCATCTTCCGGTGCAGATCTCCGCGAACTTGTCGATATGGCTTGCTCGTTTGAGGCTAAGCACGATGTCGAACGAGAGGCCCTGCGGTCGGAAGGCCTTGCGGTGGCGACAGAAGCCAACGCCGCGACGCACCGAGCTTGAGGAAGCTTCGCTCGAGCTTCGGTCCAGCGATAGCTCTAGAAGCTCGAGCCGCCGCGGGCCGAGGCGCCCTAGCCGTGGCGCAGAGGACGCCAAGGAGGTTTCTTGCCGATCATTGGAGGCCCTTAAGGCCAAACGCGACCGCGCTTTTGAGTTCGAGGAACGCCCGGTCGACGGAGGCGTCTTGTGTCGCCGAGATTGCTCGCAGCGGTAGAAGAGCGACCTCCTTGCCGCAGAGCTTTCCCAGACGAAGGCTCGCCAGAACCATGACGGAGGGTTCATCAAGACCCACCGGATGCCGTCTTGCGGAGCCGGAGGTCGCCAATGAAGCCTTACGTTAAAATGCAGACCTCCGGGCGAAGAAGGAGCTCCTCGACCTTGAGGCCAAACGACGAGTTCTTGGCGAGCCGGAAGCTCCGGTGCGGCCTAAGCCGTAGGCCCCTTTTTTTTTTTTTTTGTTGGGTGATAATCCGGCTGTCTTTGTAAATACCTTTTATCAATGCAGCTTGATTTGTTTTGACTTCTTTCCTTCGTCACCTCTTTGCTCGCTTTCTCCCGGATGCCGAACGTCGTTTTGATCGTCTTTGTGTCCCAAGAGACATTCGCATTCGCCTTGAACGGTTCCACGTCGGGCGCTTCCGACGCCATTACTCCTGGGATTGCCTCGGCTTCCCGAATCCTGGCTATAAAAAGAGACCAATGCGTCGGTCACTTCTTATCCCAGACTTCTTTCTTCCGTACCTTTCCCTCTTGCTTCCATGGCTTACGACCCGGAGTTGGCGGAGGCTTGGGCGGCCTTCGACCTTGCAATGGCCGAGGTTGCGGAGGAGGAGGCGCGCGCTCGTGACATCGCCAGGGTCGAGGCGCTGGTTGAAGTCGTTCCGCGTCTTCGCGGGGCCTTTGATCCGCTGGTGGAGGCGCTGGTCAGCGCCCGTGCCCGCGACGCCGCTGCCGCGGCTTTGGTCGAGGCTGCCCCGGCGCTTGCCGAGGTGGCCGACGTCATCGTCGGGTTTCTGGGACCCTTTGGCTGGGGCTAAGTGTAACCGTCTTGTGGGTCATCCCAGAACCTTTTCTTAATAAAATTGTTGGTGGTTGTCGCTGCTTCTCTTTTGTTTTCTGTTGTTTTTCCTGCATGTAAACGAGCACTAATAGTCGTATAGGCAAGAAAGGGTTGAAAACGTAGTATAGTCCTACCGATCCTAGCCCCCGAGCTATGTCCGAGCTTCTGAGGAGAAGCTCAGACGTGGCTTAGAGGAGATTGGAAGTCTTTTGATTGGGAATTTGATCTTAAAAAATTATATAAGAAATCGACCCTTAAAAAATCGACCCCATTCCCCGAGCCATGTCCAAGCTTTTGAGGAGAAGCCCGAGCGTGGCTTAGAGAAGATCGCAATTTTTTTGAAAAATCAACCCTAGTCCCCAAGCCATGTCCGAGCTTCTAAGGAGAAGCTCGGGCGTGGCTTAGAGAAAATCAATTTTTTGAAAAATCGACCCTAGCCCCCGAGCCATGTCCGAGCTTCTAAGGTGAAGCTCGGGCGTGGCTTAGAGAAGATCAATTTTTGAAAAATCGACCCTAGTCCCCGAGCCATGTCCGAGCTTCTAAGGAGAAGCTCGGGCGTGGCTTAGAGAAAATCAATTTTTGAAAAATCGACCCTAGCCCCCGAGCCATGTCCGAGCTTCTAAGAAGAAGCTCGGACGTGGCTTAGAGAAGATCAAATTTTTGAAAAATCGCCTTAGCCCTCGAGCCATGTCCGAGCTTCTAAGGAGAAGCTCTGACGTGGCTTAGAGAAGATCAATTTTGAAAAATCGACCCTAACCCCGAGCCATGTTCGAGCTTCTAAGGAGAAGCTGGGCGTGGCTTAGAGAAGATCAAATTTTTAAAATCGACCCTAGCCCTCGATCCATGTCCGAGCTTCTAAGGAGAAGCGCGTGGCTTAGAGAAGATCAATTTTTGAAAAATCGACCCTAGCCCTCGAGCCATGTCCGAAGCTTCTAAGGAGAAGCCGGTCGTGGCTTAGAGACCGCACACTTTTGAACGGCTTGTGGTCCTGGCTCTGTCCCTTCTTGAGAGGCGATTGTTGGACTCTAGAGGTATCCGGGCCATCACATGTTTTATTGGGCTTATGGTATAGGGCCGGAAGCGTGTCCCGCATGGGATTTTACGAGGTGAGATGGATATCGGCTTACCCGTGTGTAAGGGAATCCCGGGGGTTGGCTTCTGCGTAGCCACTATCCTGCCGATGTGTACTGGAACGGCCCGGGCTTTCTCCCAAGCCCGATCATAAGTTTGGGTCACTAGGGTTAGTTTGGGGGCTCTCTAGGGAATAGTGGGATGAACAAAAGGAAACAAAGACAGGGGGAATGGAGACTTATGACCTTTTCTCGGGCGAGAACCTCCGGTTGAGCGATGTTGCAGAGCTGCTGAGGACTCTCCCATCCAAGATAGCCAGATCTTCTGCCTCGGGCGGCGGCCGATCTGCAGTGTCGGACCTTCCCATCTTGGGGTGAGCTTGTTGGCGTGAGCGAGTTCTCAACTCGTCTTAGAACCAGTCGCCCACTTGCGTGGTCCGGTGCAGACCTTTTTAGCTGCGTGCGCCGCAGGATTCTTGGTATCTTGCCACTGCAGATAGTGCTTGCTCGCGGGAGGACTCAGATAGGTTGAGGTCCAGCAATCGCTTCTCGTCGTTGTCGATTTGCCCTGCAAAATCAATACGAGCTGAACCAATTCTTAAATCGGCGGGTAGGACCGCCTCCGAGCCGTATACAAGCCTAAACGGGGTTTCGCCAGTAGCCCGATTAGAGGTTGTTGGCCGCCTAAAGCACGGAGGGTAGTTCTTCTACCCGCTTGTGTCTTTACTTTCGGCGAGCGTCGTACACTCGGCGCTTAATACTCTGCATGATCTGCCCATTCGATGCGTTAATTTGCACCATTACTTTGTGGGTGAGCTACCGGGCTAGGGCGACCTTCATGCCGAGCTCCTCGCAGAGTCCCGAATAGCTCGCTTGTGAATCAGTGTCCCATTGTCACGATCAGCTTACTTGGGGACGCCGAACTGGTCACGATATTGTTCCTAAGGAACCTCTTGGCCGTCTGGCGGATATGCTCGACATCGGTTCACCTCGATCCACTTAGTGAAAGTGTCGATGGCGGCGAACAGTGTGTGCAGCCCTTTAAGCCTCGGGAACGGACCAAATATGTCCATCCCCATGTTGAGAATGGCCAGTTAGCGGGATAGTCTGCGGCTCATATCTTGGTGGTGGGATACCCGGCGAGATATTGGCGGTCGGGCGGCGTTTCTGAGCTCTCTTGCGTCGGTCAACGCAGCTTGGCCAAGAATACCCATGCGAAGATTTTACCACTAGGGTTACGAAGAGGCATGGGCCCCGCAGATCCCGTCGTGGATGTCTTGAAGAGAAATTTGCCTTCCTCCGGTCACGACTTACAAAGCACGCCATTAGAACCCCCCGGTACAACAAGCCCCGAGTGTCGGTAAGGTCGGGCTTGTCTTTGGAGCCGGATTTCTCACCGTGTCTCCGTGGCGGTGTCCCATGCGCCAAGAACCGGACGAATGGCGCTATCCAGTGTCGCTACGCTTTAGGAAACTAAACGGTACGGTCGTTTGGGTCGAGGCAACCGTCTTCTCGGGGCCTTTTCTCCGGAGGAATAGAGGGTTTTAGTAGGTCTTGCGACGAGCACCCCCGGCGGTTTCTTGTGAGCCAAGCCATGAGCTTATCGGCCAAAGCTATTAGCCGATCTGGGGGCGAGCATACCGAAGTTCGTGAAGTGCTTCTCCGGTTTCACTTCGCCAAGTATCGCGCCATTGAGTCGTCGCAACACTAATACTCCTTGTTTACTTGGCGGGCGACCAACCGAATCCTTTCGCCGTTAGTCGCTAATGCCGAGCGCGATGCATGCTCAGAGGCGGCTAGAGGCCTTCATACCCGCAAAGATTGTTCGTTGCGGGAAAATGGAGTCAGACTATATGCTGAATTTGTTCTCCTTGGGGAAACGAGAACAAACCCGCACTGATCGCTCAAATTGGCGCGACCCATCGAATAACATGATCCAAAGGCGCTTCTTGGCTAGCGAAGTTTGGGCGAGCCTTCCGAGGGGTTGGCGGGCGGTCCACTCGGCCAAGAAGTCGGCCACGACTTGGGATTTGATCGCCGTTGAGTACGAACTTGATGTCAAATTCACCAAGCTCGATCGCCCACTTTGCGACCCTCCGTTCGCGTCGGGTTCCGAATGATGTCCTTTAACGGGAAACTTGTCGGGACAGTAATTGGATGGGCTTGGAAATAGTGACGCAACTTTCGCGAGGCCATAAACAAGGCGTATAAGAGCTTTTGAACCTCAGGGTACCGCTCCTTAGGCCCGTGAAGTACCTCGCTTACGTAGTAGACGGGTTGTTGCTTGCCCTCGCGTTCGACTGCTAGTACAGCACTTACAGCCTGTGGGGCAACCGCCAAATAGAGGACTAGAGCTTCCCGAGCTTTGGCGTGGCTAAGACGGAGCGTGGGACAGTAACGCTTTAGCTCGCTAAAAGCGGCCTCGGCTTCTTCCGTCCATTCGAAACCATCGTGCTTACGTAGGATCTTACAAAAAGGTGCACTGCGCTCGCCGAGACGAGATATGAATCTGCTGAGAGCCGCCATCCGCCCGATGAGGGCTTGTACCTCCTTGGTGCAGGTTGGCGACCTCATATTCTCGGTGACCTCGATTTTCTCGGGGTTTGCCCCGATACTCGCATTTCCTATCACATAGCCAAGCAACATCCCAGATCGGACACCAAAGACACATTTTTCAGGATTCAGCTTAACTCGATGCTTTCTAAGATTAGCAAAAGTTTCCTGAAGGTCGGTCACATGGTCCCGTGGGACTTTGCTTTTTACAACAACATCATCTACATAGACCTCTACGTTGCGCCCTATCTGATCAGGGACCGTCTTCTGCATTAGTCGCTGGAACGTGGCTCTCGCGTTCTTCAGACCGAAAGACATGGTCGTAGCGAAGGTACCAAAAGGTGTTACTGGCGATCTTCTCTTCGTCTTCCGTGCGCGCGATCCTGGTGATAGCCGGAGTAGGCGTCCAGGAAGCTCATGAGCGCCGAGTCCGCCGTTGCGTCGACCAGTTGGTCTATGCGCGACAGGGGAAATTGTCCTTGGGGCAGGCGGCGTTGAGGTCGCGATGGTCGACGCACATTCGCCATTTCCGCCCTTCTTCTTGACGGCGATCGGATTAGCTAGCGGTCGGAATGCTCGACTTCTCGGATGAAGCGGCTTGGAGGAGCTTGCCTGTTGCTCTGGATTATGTCGGCCTTCCATTTTGGAAAACGCCGTAGGCCTGTCTCGACAGCTTTTTGTCGGTCAACAGCCTAGCTTTGTGCTCGATGACCTCCTTGGGACTCGGGCATGTCGGACGGTTCCCACGCCGAACACGCCTGCGATTAGCCCTGAGGAAGGTGACGAGCTCGAGTTCCTATTTGGACTCGAGGTTGACCTCACGTGGACGACCTTGGCTGGTCGTCCTCGAGAGGGGACCGCTTGGTGGGCTCCTGCGGTGCAGGCCACCTTAGGCGGACGGGTGGGCGCTTGGCCTTGGCCGCCACGCTTCGGGAAGCTGTCCGACCATGGCCAAAGGCGCTCGTCGCGCAGCCATTGCGGCCTTGTGATCGCCCTTGATCGTGATGACCCCATGAGGGCGGCATCTTCGAGCGATGGTAGCCATGGTGGGTAGCCGCCATGAACTTGACGGCAAGGCGCCCGAGGATGGCGTTATATGGGAGCTCGAGTCCACCACTCGAAGGTGACGACTCGTCCGGAAGTTCTGGGGTCCCAAACGCCTGAGCAAAGACGACGGTTCGCCGGGATCGTAGGGTAGGGGCGACCCAGGGACAAAGCCGTGGAAAGGGATGGCTATGTCCTTGATCTTGGACCGCGGGACCTGCATCTGCTCAAGAACTTGAGCAGTGACGATGTCCAGGGAGCTCCCGCCATCTACCAACACGCGATCGACCCATGTGTTGCTGATGGTGGGACAGAGTACCAACGGCAGACGCTGGGGCCTGGTCATTCCGGGGGGACAATCGTTCCCGGAGAAAGTGATTGACTGGTGGGACCACCGCAGTGCGTCCGCCCTTGCCTTTCTCGAGGTGGTAAACCTCCTGCGGCGTGACCTTAAGCTCGCGTCGCGAGCTATAAGTAAGCGCCGCCGAATATCACGGCAACGCAGCGCGAGCCTCTGGAAGGCGTCGCCATGGGCGCCTCGAGGCGCCGGTCGTCCCGGCACCCATGATCGGGAGCTCGGGCATGGGCCGCGCCCGGCGAAGTCCTCAACGCGCGGCCCACGCCCTGCGATTCTGCGAGTCATGGCGTCTTCGCCGATGGAGGAGGCAGAGCGGTTGTTCGGAGGTTAGCCCCTGGGCCGGCCGAGGTCAAGGCCGGGAGCTTCGCCCCTTACTGGCGCGCCCGCCGTTCCGCCACTCGGCTTGGGCGGCAGCGGAGGCGGTTGCTTTCGGAGGAGCGGGCCTCTCGGGCTCTACCGCTGCGACGTAGGCGGGGGCGGCGGGCTCCTTCTTCTTCTTCTTCTTCTTCTCGGCATCGTCCGTCTTGGCATCGGTGCCAGTCCGGGCCGCCGCCTTCTCCTCCGTTCTCCCTCTCTTGCGCTCGACCGCCTCGGAGGCGTTGATGTATCCCTCCGCAGCACGAAATAAATCGGCTGCGGTGTGGACCGGATGGAGCTCAAGGTCCTCGGTGAACCGGTGTTCCGCACTCCCTCCTTGAAGGCCTCAACGATGGCCTCATCGGAGATCGACGGAATGGTGTTGCGACTGGGCGAACTGCGGACGTAGTCTGCAGCCCTCTCCGCCCTTTGGACCACAAGCTTGAGGTTACGGGGCTTCCCGTGGCACGATAGCGCCACTCGAAGTTTGTTCGGGCGCCTCTGCATTGTTCCCACCGCTTATCGAACCTCGGCGCTGGTTGAACAGCCAGGTTCGCGCCATTCCCTCCAAGACGGTAGGGAAGTAATTGACCATTACGGCCTCATTACCGCCTGTGGCCACGATGGCGGTAGTATAAACGGCGAGATATTCGTCGGGATTCTTGCTCCCGTCGAACTTCTCAATGCTCCCGGGCTTAAACTTGCGGGGCCAGGGGGCCTCGCGTAAAGCTCGAGAGAAAGCCAGGCATCCAGGGGCGGCCCCATTATTCAATGGGAGCTCTCGCTCGAAGTGGCCCGAGGCGGGAAAAAACTCCACCCGGTGTCTTGAGGAGCGCCGTCCGTTGTGGGCGTGGGCGCTTCTTGGCGCGACCGAACGCTCTGGCCGCGCCGCCTCGAGGAGCCACTGGTGTGCGACTGGGCCTGGAGGTGCTCGCCGAGATCCCCAGCGAGCTCCTCTAGGCCGTTAGCAACCGCGGCACCTAGATCGGCCATGGTGAACCCTCGCGGGTCCTTCTCCAGGTCACGCATGACCTGGGCAATCGCCCTAACCTCTCACGGCTGCAAGAAGACCGGGTTGGTGGCGGTAGTGGTGGGCGAATCTGGCGTGTAGTCTGGCGGCGGCGTCGGCCCGCAGCTGCGACGGATATCCGCCAGGGTTCGCCCAACCGACCCAGCAAAGAGGCTTCGAGCGGCCTCACGCCGCTGGTGCTCTTCGCTTGGGTCAGCACGTGGCTGGTGTGGGGTTGCCCCGCCTGACGCCGCAAAGACATGACGTAAGGCAGGGCTCGCTGAAGGGACATGTCGGTGTCACCACGGAGGCGGTGCCCTCGGCACCTCAATCGCCATGGGCTCACGCTGGTCGCGCCGGCCTCGGACGGGCCGTGGCGCCCGATTATGCACAGGATCGGGTCCTCCTCTTCAGGCATGGCCGCGAATGCGCGCGGTCCACCCGGATATGGCACTGGTGGCGGTGCCTCCAACCCCTCCATGAGGGTTTCACGACGTGAGTCGGCGTCGAGCAAAGCCGGGAGCGGACAGCTACTCCTGAGGCGGGCGTTGCCTCCACCTCCATCTCGTCGGACTGAGCTCCGGCGAGGATACCAGCTGCCATTCCTCATATGACTCGCCGACGCCGCCGAGATCGCCGCAATCGCCGAAGTTGAGGTCCACAGTATCAATGTCGTCGTAAGACAACAAGGCCATCCTCGACTCGATCAAGGGGAGAGGACCGAAATCGGGACCCACGGTGGGCGCCAGCTGTCGGCGACTGGGAGGCGAGCCCCCGCAGCGCCAATAAGCAAGGAAAAGGGGTGCGAGGCCCGAAAGTGGCCCTGTCCCCCGGACCGAGGCCCGGCCTTGTGGCCGGACGCCGCCGAAGGAAAAGACCTTGGTCCCGAGGCGGCTGGCGCGTCAAGACCGGATGGATGGGAATGATGACACGAGTGTTTTATCCTGGTTCAGGCCTCCACTGCGGGATAACAACCCTACGTCCAGTCTTCGTTTAATGCCGAGCTTAAACGAGTACAAGGGGGTGAAGTCCGGGCTTTGGGAAGCCCGGGCTTCGAGTACAGTAAGTGCTCAAGGCACTACATGTGTGTGTTCCTACAGTTACCTGGATGCGGAGAACTACCGCCGGGAACTAGAGCTCCTACGAGGGTGCAAGTGCTCCTGTTCTGCAGTAGCTATTCTCCAAGTGAGTTGTGTGTCAACGTGAAGCCCTCGTTGTTGTGGCATGTGCGCCCCTTTTATAGGCGCCCTCCGGCCACTGTAGCTTGCGTTGGTCCGTTGAATTAGTCGTTGCCTTTTTCCCATGCCGGTAGCGTACCGAATCCACCGGGCAATCGAGTGCAATCCTTTGATCACCGCGGACCGCTACCGGTCAAGACGTGTCTTGCCTATGCGGGCGGTTGACGGACCGCCGCCTACCCGTCGGCTGCGCCGGCGCTCCTCGACAAAGGCACGATTTAATTCTTAATGACTCGGGGACCCGGCGATCTGTCGGCGTGATGATTTGCTTTGGGTCCGTCCCTTACCTCGAAGCTCGGAGGAAGCAAGAGGCCCGAGCCCGAGACGGGGAAGCCCGGGCTCGAGCTTACCAAGCTCGGGCGCGAGCTTGCTGGTCCCGAGCTTACCTCCTGTGGGGCCGCGGGTAAGTAAGTGGGCCGAAACCCCATGAGCCACATATTTTCCCCAACACTTATGTTCTTTAATCACCGTGTTCCTACGGAATGCATTTTTCTGTTTTCTGAATGGATGGTTGTTCTTCAGGAAGCTTCGGTAACAGTCATAGAAGCTAGTTTTGTCCCCATTCACTAGTTGGAATGCCCGTGTATCATCCATGCACATCGGACAAAACAGTCTTCTGTGCGTGCTCCAACCTAAAAACATAGCGTAGGCAGGGAGGTCATGGATTAACCACAAATACATTGCCCTCATGAGAAAATTGTTGTTCGTTTCTCGGTCGTATGTCATTGCCCCTGTTCTCACAGCTCATTTAGCTCTTGGACCAACTGACTCAAAAATAGATCTAAATGTTTCCCAATATTTTTCGGCCCTGGTACAATTAGAGATAAGAACATGAACTCTTCCTTAATAAGAAGAGACGTACGAAGGTTCAAAGGGATTGCGAAGACCATCCAACACGAGTACGATTGGGTGTTCAAATTGAATGGAGCGAACCCGTCGGTCGCAAGTGCAAGACGCACGTTACTTGGATCCACTGCGAAACCCGGATGCTTTTGATCAAAGTGCTTCCAAGCTTCTCCATCGGACGGATGGATCATAACATCAGCCTTCTGCCATTTTCCCTCCTTATGCCATCTCATTTGCTGCGATGTCTCCTTTGTCATGAAACACCGCTGTATACCCTTTGTCAAGGGGAAATAACGCAACACTTTCCTCGCCACAGTCGTCTGACCATAATTGCCATCTGCATCAGTTGTCTCAACGTATCTTGACTCTCCACAACGATCGTAACAGGACTTTTTGTCATGTTCCTTGTAATACAACATGCAGTGGTTCGGGCAGTAGTCTATCTTCTCGTATGGTATTCCTAGACCAATGAGGAGTTTCTTCGACTCATACCAGTTCGATGGCATCTTGTGACCTTCAGTGAAGACAGAGCACCACAGAGCCAAAATCTCATTGAAACAATTGATAGAGAAATTGAATTTAGACGTCAACGCCATCATACATGATACCGCCTATAACTGGGTCACTGTGGTTTTCTCATGCAACAACTCCTACACGGATGACAGAAAGTTCAGAAATTTTGTCACGGATGTAGGGGGACTCTTCGTCATTTAAATGATGACCGTAGTCCTCCATCATGTCCTGCATCCGATCGATTTCACTAAAACCTTCAACAGGATCTGCTGGCTGAACAAGCGCCCTCTCGCCTTGGTAGACCCATCTATGATACGCAGCTTTGAACCCAACCTTACACAAATGGATCTGCATCTCATCCCGCGATCTCTTTTGACAGTTACAGCAGTCAGTGCATGGAAAATGCACTCTTGTGTCATTAGGGTTGGGCGTCGACTCGAAAGCACGACGCATGAATTCACCAGTCTTCTGGAACCATTCGTCCGTGTGTTGTCCATTTTGCCGACAACCATCATACATCCAACTCTTATCTTCTTCCATTCCTCTTCAATCCATACAGTACAGGTTGTCGGAGGTAAGGTGTTGTACACAAGGCTTAGGGAGGCTTTTAAACCCACCCACAAATGCTAGATTGGTTACGACCATTGTGGCACCCATGGATCCATGGCGAAATTTCGACAGCATAACCCTAAGATAGACTATCTTATGTGGAAGGTTGACTCTTCATTTCAGTCAATGGGAGGAATCCTCTTATCTAAGGTTCACTCTAAACTCTCTTTCTTATGAGAGAGAGAGTGTAACTATCGATGAAGGGAATCCTGTCCCCAACACTTATGTTATGCACTGAAGAACCATATAGGGTCATGTCGTCGAAATTTTGCCACGGAAACCACAAGTACCACAACGTATCGTAACTAAACAGATATTCACAAGCTGTCTACTAGGATGCCAATCGAAGCAGTCCACCGGATAATTCGGGAATGCTTTTCACTTTTCATAAAGGAATCAAACAAATCACCGTCCTAGATCCTTATGGGCTGTGATGTTCCCGAACGGGTGACGTACGGCTAGGTGACCTCCAAGTCTTTGAACTCCTTCTGGCATCCGTTGGGGCCGAACACTTGGACAATGAACAGCATGTTGCCTTCATACCCCAGCAGTGGAGCATCACTGTCCAAGAGTGATGCTCCGCAGCTGGGGTATGAAGGAGTGATGCTCCGCAGCTGGGGTATGAAGGCAACACGCTGTTCACTGTCCAAGCATTTGGCCTTACAGATGCAAGATCAAGTTCAAAGAGTGGACACAAAGCTCGGATTTGAATCAAAAAGCTGTCTGCACGGGGCAGAGGTCAGTTTCTTTTAATTTCTACTAATTACTACTAGTTGCAACTATTTTCTTTTAATTTCTACTAATTTCTACTAATTTCTTTCAATTACTTCTATTTTCTTTTAATTTCTACTAATTACTACTATTTTCTTTTACTTTCTACTAATTACTACTATTTTCTTTTAATTTCTACTAATTACTGTTAATTTTTACTAATTCTACTCCAAACCCTAGTTCTCGACGGTGTGCCGGCCGTCGAGACTATCCCATAAATTTTTTTAAAAAAATAACAAAATACCTAGGGTTGGCGTTGGGAGGAGGGTTCTTGCGGGGAGGAGAGAGACCGTAGGCGGGGCGGGTAGGGGTTGGCGCCGGATTGCAGGCGAGGCCTGGGGACAGGAGAGGAGAGGGTGGTCACAGACGAGACCGAGGTAACGGCGGCACGGGAGGCAGGGAGACTCTGGCGAGACGAGGCGGCATGGCGTGGCGAGACAAGGCGGTGACACGGGCAAGACCGGGGTGGCACCCCGGCAGGTTCAGAGGCGGCGGAACGGGCCAGACAGGCGAGGCGACGGTGTGTGGCTCGGGGCTTGGGACTTGGGAAATGCCCAAGTCCCGAGCCCCTGCGGGGTAAAAAATGCCCACCTCTCTCGACGACCACGATCAAGCCGTCGAGAGAGGACTCCCTAGGGCTCGGTCACGGTCAACCTTTATCGACGGCCCCAGATATGCCATCGAGAAAGGCCTCCTTCAGGCTAAAGCAATGGATCTCTCTATTGATGGCCCCACATAGGCTGTCGAGAGAGGTCCTCCACGGGCTAGGGCAACGGCCCACCTCTCTCGACGGCCCAAATTAGGCCGTCGATACAGACCTTCCTAGGGCAAGGCCACGACCCACCTCTATCGACGGCCTTGTGTACACCGTCGAGAGAGGCCCATTTGTTCTCCCGAGGGCCTTTTCTGCCCTGACCGTCAAGACACATCTGTCTCGATGGCTTTCGTTGACAACCGTCGAGACAGGCCTATCGGTTTTGATAGTTCTAGATGAAGTCGTCAAGACAGACCTTTTACTCGACGACCCCCTTTCTTAGGCAAACAGTGGTCAACCCCGGCCCTTTTAATTTTTGTAAAAAATTATACTGACGGTATTGACCACAACCTTTAATTATATTGCTCCATATGTGACTTGACATGCTCAACAAAAGTTTGAAAAAATTTTGACGCTCCGAGCTACGGGTTTCCATGTAATCGCCCTAATCAAGTTACCGATACGCTTTAGTGTATAAAGATGTTCAGAGATAATCATCGGTAGCTTTGCCAGTTCTTTCCCACCGCTGCACTATACATCGGATCAAAATCTACACGGTGACGTGTTCGATACTTTTATTTTTCTTTAAATTTTCCACAATCCAAACATTTATTGTTAATGTAAAACCATTTTCATCATTATATGATACATTCAAATTAGTTTTTCGTACTCACGGCTTAGAAAAATTTAAAAATTGATTGCAAACTATAAAAACTAATTTCATAAACCTTGCATTGCCAAATTTCATGATTGCAATTCATATTATCATATGTTTGCATTTGGCAAAATTTACAAAAGTGAAAAAACTAGAGGTACTCAATGGCCTGTGCTAGACCATCAAGAGCAGTGGCTCTACTCGACGGCTTGTGTCCAGCCGTCGAGACAGATCGCTAGCGCGCCACCTGTTCTGCCCAAATTTTGTTTTCGTCAACAAATGTTCTCGACGGCTAACGTTAAGCAGTCGAGAGAGGTTAACGCCGTCTCCACGGGCTTGCACCCGTGAGCACTCACTGTTCCTATCGTGACAGCGTGAGTTCCAGCCATCGAGAGAGATTCATATACTCGACAGGTGTTCCCTGGTGGTCGAGAGTGACGACTGTACTCGACGGTCATTTCTTGGCCATCGAGAAAGTTTGTCGTGGTCGGTTTTCGGTGTGATTCCTATAGTGTATCAGGACACACATGTCATTAACACAACCAATGTCCTATAGCAAATACACAAATTTTAGAGTGTCTTACAACCGATTTTGCCTATTTAAAACCGGTTAATTTGTTCTGTTTTCAGTAAAACTAACACTAATCGAACTTCTCATGACACATAACCGGTTAATATCTTTACCCAGCATGAGAGCTTGGACATGCTTGGGGACCTATCGGCTAGTGCATAGTAAAATACCAAACCTGACGACCAGAGGAGGATGAATGGGAGCCTTGAATAATTTCTTCAAACCGGTGCTCCTCGAATTCACTCGTCCCTCCAAGAATAAGAACACTCAACAGCTATACATACCCTTAGTTGCATAGGTGAGAAACCGTGCTAGAATGAGAGAAATTTCAAACCATATTCCTGTTTGTTGAGTGCTTAAACAAAATAAATCTCGGTCCAAAGTGGTTTCACTCAAGACAAAACACCCCAACTAATAAGGTGCTTTAGAAAAAGTAAGAAAGATTCCAACAGAAAGTTGTCCTTAAGGCAAGAGGTTGTTGCTGCCATTCTGAGACTCAAATAATTATGACAATTTTTCTTCAAGGATATGAATGAGTCATGCAGCAATTCTCCATCTTTTAGATCAAAACTTCTTATCGAGAAATTATGAAAATTCTTGGAAGACAATCTGCCAGGAACTTCGCACAGGAAATTTGGGGCACTGGGTTCACCTCATAGCGCCCAAATGATGCAACCAAATGACTTCAAAATTTTTTCACAGATGTTCATGGAAGTCAGTCACCTTCTCCCTTTGGAATCATTTTTTAAAAAAAATTCTAGATTTTTCGAAAAATCTTAGACTATAGGTTGCGCGAGAGAAAGTTTCTAGACAGGATTGCAATTAGTTGAAGAACTTGATCTCTAACATCTCCTAGGTTGCAAGAAAGGTGTCAAACTATATGTGCAGCCTCAAGGCATCATAGATCAACAACAAGTAGAAGGAGGTGAGACAAATAAACTAGTTGTAACCAAAAGCAAGAAAGAAACTAGATGAAACACATGAACACCACGAGAACAAAGTTATAGTTTTGTGGAACTAGTTTCTATTGCTTGGAAGAGTTTTTTCATAGCCACACCTAGGTGGTCAAAGCTCAAATGAGCAGAATACAAGCCACAACTCAGCCATAAGACTTGGTGGAGGCAGCCCCCTCCACCCCTCCTTATATAGGGCAACCGGGTGAACCTCCACCCTTGATAGCTTTCTTAACTTCCAAGTATCCTTATTAAGGGTTAGGATCCACCCACTCAACCAGCCACTTATATGGGTCTAAACCACTCACACATAGCCCAACATGGGCCAAACATGCCATACATGGGTTTTACAAAAAAACCGATCAACCCGATGCAACGGGTCTTCATCTGCCGGACTTAATCGCTTCGTTTCCATGCCTTCGGGCCTCCAACCTGAACCGAAACCTTTGAGCCACCTCAAGTCCTTTTTCATGGCGTCCTTATGAGCCCCAAGCTTGAACCCATCCGTCCCGCAACATCATCACCGTTCTGGACCTCGATCCACCCGATTTAGTCTCGGTACTGTTGCCGACTACGGTTGCCTCCAAGCCTGTACCCACAAGGACTAAACCATTTTCCACAAGCAAAAATATTTTCTTATCTTTGTTTCCTACATTTTAGTCTAATTTTATCATGAATTCAAACATATATAACTATATGCCCAAGTTTTCACTCGAACTGAAACCAAAACCTTTCAAACCGGTGCTTCCCCTAGCACAACAGAATAAAGATAGAAATTTTAAGAATACTTTCCTTGCTCAAATAAAAAGTCATTATATAAAAAAGATGCGTCCCAAAATTCTCTACAAAATCCATATATAATATTTTTCCATCCGAGCTCAGAAAGACCCTCAAAAACACAAAATACTCTGTGCTAGCACAAATGGACGAACCAGCTCAAATTAGTCTTAAAAGCAAACCCTTCAACCAAAACAACTCAAGTCATATACTCATCACAATAAGAAGACGTCCATATGGTCTCATACATAATGTCAGGACTGGGGAGAGAGAAGAGGTGGTCGCAAGTGGCGCATGAGGTGGAGGTCACACTTGGCTATAAAGAAGAGGAGGTGATGCAAAAGGCGGGGGAGGAAGGGGCCACACGATTCCATCCCTAGTCGAGAATGAGATTGTGAGCGCTCGAGAAGATGACAACTAGGATAAGCTCTTGGGACCCACATTGCTCGCACGACTCACGGGTGCACGGAACTCTGAGTTCAGGCCGGGTTCGACTCATGGCCATGTTGCAGCGGCATTCTCGCACGGATCATGGCGGTTCATAGGCTGCACAAAACAGTCGACTAGTCATCTATGAATGCTCTATCTTCTACGTTATGCTAGCAAATATATGTAGGCTGGTGTTTAGTATTGCTTTGGATTTTGGTAAAAACAACCATACGAGAAACTAGAGTTGAATGGGGAATTTGGTCTAGGCCTCTTGGGAGCACACAATTTTATGGGTTTGGTGTGTCTTCTAGTCTGATATATTACATTTTATTTGATTATTAGTTTTTAGGTTTAAAACAAAATCAGACTAAAATAAAAACCAATCAAAAACAAAAACCAAAGTAATTTGTTGATCTAGTTCGGATCAATTTGTTTTTAGAAAACCCTCCCCTACAAAGGAGAGCTCCTACAATGTCCCTCTAGGAAACACCTAGACTCGCCTAGGTGCTAGGTGGTGACCTCTCCCCTCACTTTGGGGCTAGTCGGCCACTTACCTAGGTGGTCCAAGTCGGTCCTATGTTGTGATCAATAATCGGTGATATGGCTATATGAAAGATTTTCTCTAAATAAATTATGTGTTATATCTTGAAATCTCAAATATAGCATATAAATGTATTTGTACATTATAAAATATGAGTACATTCGAAATGATCGCACATTGCAGTGCAAATGAACAAATCAGTTTGACCGTCTAGATGCCCTAGCTAGGCGCCCTCTTCCTTGCTCGTCTAGCGCCTCCCATAATCTTGGTTATATATGCCTATATGGGTCATGTTTTTACATGTAAAAAAAGTCTACTAGAAAAGTAATTCATGGCTATATATCGTGTTTTTTTTTATTACACTAGAGGGATCGAAACACAAAATGCACTAAGATCTAGGAGGTCGGATCGGCATTGGATGCTTTTATATTTGAAATGATAAGTGTCTAGGAAGGTATCAAAGATCTGACTAATCTTGTTGGGCCAGACGATCATGTGCTCGGCCACAAGGCCCAGGCACACCATGCCAGCCTAAGCTTGACTACCTCGATAGGGCAGTCAAGACAGAGGACAGCGATGCGTCAACTAAGGGTCGGTTTGATCCGAGAGTGAGTAGAGCGGAGCCATTTCATTCCAGATTCTGAGAGTGGAGCGGATCCGTTCGGCCAAAAAATAGGAATGGATTGATTCTGAATCTATGAGGAATATTTCATATAGAGAGTGGTTCCGCTCCATGAGAATCACAACCAAACATTCTGTGACCTGGAACGGAGTGGTTCCATTCTAACCAAACATCCTGAGACCTAGAACGGAGTGGCTCCATTCCAGTTGGCTCCTCAACCAAACGCACCCTAAAGGATCGGATTATGCCATGCCATAGGCTTATTAACTCGACAGGGCACTTATGTCTTGTTATTAGACTAAAAAATTCTAAAAATATAAATAAATATGAATATGCATATAATTATGTATATAAATAGAAAAATACTAACTTATTCGTATACATACTCTTATTTTTTAGCCATCGGATTTGGATCGCGATCAACTCTCTCCTAGGCATGTCCATGCGTTAATTGATGAGCTGTACATAACTTTTCAACTTTTGTAATTCTTCCGATCAAAACTCATAAATAAAACACACACCATGTACATTACTAGGAATATTCACGCGCCCATGACGCGTTGCATTTTACATGGCCTACAGAACATAAGCTCATGAGAGTGATGGTCTTCCCCACCCCTCTCTCTATACGTATATAGCCGCTAAACCTTAAAAAGAGACTAAAATATGGAGCTTTAAATGAAAACAATAACCAGAAATCTTTTAAGAGAATGAACCCAAGATCTGTCACAGCTCAATAATCTGGTCATTCCAAAAACTGCGGTAGCATTGCATAGTGCAAACAACCACCCAACCGATGGTAGCATTATAGAAATTGAGAAATTTGTCCTTCCAAAGCAAGAGATCTCATTTTACACAGTACCAACGGGAGCATAGTGTAGCTCAGGAAAATGGATGACACGCCACTTCGCAGATATGATCAGTCTAAATGGAAAGACCGGTCTATGCTATTGATAAGAAAACAAAAGCAGGGATTTTAAGTAGAGTGCTCTACCTTCTAATATGATTGAGCATTGCCTTTTTTCCAGCTCTCTACAATACACAGGAGGAAGAACATTGGCCTGACACAAAGGTTAAGAAAGAATGAAACGCAGATAAAGTGTTTGATGGTTATTGCATCTGTGAGCAAAAGGAAATAATCTAAACATGTTGTAGCCATCAAAATCAATTCAAATCTCTATCAAAATAAATATGCTATCCAATATCATCATTTGATCGCAAAGGATATTATTAGGGAGCAGGCATCCTACAACTGAAAAATATCATTCCGAACTATAAGCTATAGCATGAGAACAGAAAAAAAGCTGCATAATGTCCCTAGCAATATAATAGAATAGAATACATGAAGGAAGCTATGGAAAAGCCCTAAAAAAGAGGGGAAACGATGTAACGGTGATTAATTATTTAAGCAGTACAACAATATACCTAATTGCTGGAACTACTCTGAAGCAAGCTGCATCCATCCGCACGACCATGGAAATTCAGGTAGATCAGCATAAAAGGTCACATATAATTCAGAAAGCTCTACTTTTCTTTTTTGTCTTGCCTAGGGGAATAAGGGAGGCGAGTGCAATGGGGACTGCATTACCTTAAAAATAGAACTATGATGGTCATATGTCATCTACTCAAAATAAATTCAAGTGATCTGTAGCATGAAAAATTCATAGCATTACACAGGAGAACTATCTGTACACCTGTAATGTAACAAGGAAAACTATTCCAATAAAGAGCACAGCATATTTGTAAGCAAACTAGACCGAAAAGGCAGTTTCTCGCACGCAAATAACTGTGAATATAAAAAAATGAATTTGCAGATTGTATTAGCACCAAACACGGAAATACAAAAACAAGAAAAGGTGAAGTCCAGAATTTAATTATTCCTACATTCTTTTGAGCGCATGCTTCAGCACAACATGTTAATAAAGACTCCATGGAGGTGACTACGGTGGGTGGGGACGACAGTACGTTATAAATAGAACCTCATTAAGCATATTTCAGCAATCCAAAATCAGCCTGGGTGATCTGTACTTTCTGCAGCAGGAAAAAAATTCACAAACGTTACAGAGTAGAACAATTTTTTGCAAAGACTATCAAAACATAAGCCTATATTATGAAGAGCAATATTCATTGTTGAATGTCCATATTCACAAAATACAGTTCAATACAAATTGGATACAAATAGATGTTAGAACCTAAGAGAAAACAATGCAGCTAAATTATGGACCACACAACACCTGTCAATAAAATTTCCAAAACCACACGGAAGAGCAAATTGCGTATCCAAACAATCTCTTTGGTCATTTCAGGGAGCATTTGTGCTTCGTCTTTTTCTTATGTAAGATGGTATACACATTTACTCCTAGCTAACTATTAACTTTCGATCTCTAGCCTGACCTAGCAATACACATTCATTCTTACCTAGCTATTGGCCACGCACATGTATTTTGATTCTTGATGTAGAGGCCTATGGCAAAGAAGTTTCAAGTAGGATCAAAGAATTGCACTAAATGTAAAACTTCCGAAAAAGGATGAAAAAATTGCACTAAATGTAGAACCTCATGGGTGGTGGGCTGGCTAGGGGCGGAGGCCGCTGAGGTACCTATCCGGCAGCTTGTTGAAGTAGAGGTACAGGTTGTCCCGTATGGAGGAGGGCTCCGATGATGATTCGGCCTTCCCCTGCAGCTACAGGAGTAGAAGGTGGTGGCATGTGGGACGGCGCAGCTGGTCGTGGTGGTGAAAGTGGAGGAGGATGGGCGACAGTGGAGGTTGGGCGAGGCAAGTAGGAATGGAGACACCAACCACCAGGCAGTGGCTGGGCAAAGTGCAGTTAACGAACAGTGGATATGCCATGCGACTGCGGGTGGCGCGCCATCTCCTAACCATGGCCTGACCAGAGGCAACGGCGACCCACCTCGGCAGGCCATCTCCAGCGGAGGCGGACGGATCTAGTTGTCGCGAGGATGTACGATGGCAGGGACGGGCAGATCTGCCTGCCGCAAGGCTAGACGGGGGTGGGGACGGGCAGATCTGGTGACATAGGGAGCAGCTCTAGCGGAAAAGCGCAGGCGTGAAGCCGTAGGCTACCGCTGGCGTGCTCGTCGCTAGTGGAGAGAGGAAGGAGAGGACGGCAGGAGGGCGGAGGAAACGAGCGGCAGCATGCTAGCGAGGCGGCGGCTGGGAGAGGAGGGGAAAGTGACCGGAGGAGTAGGGCGGCGTGGGGCGCGGCAGAGTGGCGCAAAAGGGGAGCCTAGGGGCGATGGCGTCGGCCGAGCAGGCCGTGGAGGAGGTAGGGAGGAGGGGCGGAGGAAGAGAGGGTGAAGGACTCGCGAGAGTGAGGGGAGAGGGTGCGATGGTGTCGGCCGAGCAGGCCGCGGAGGAGGTGGGGAGGAGGGGCGGAGGAAGAGAGGGTGAAAGGGATGCACGACGGCGCGGGCGAGGGGAGAGGGCGCCGCCGTGTGCTAGGGTTTGGGCCGGCCCAGAGGACCTCGGGTTGAGAATGAAAAAAACGTAAGGGGGAAATGAAAAGGATACGCTGCGAGGGCCACTCGATCGACCAATCGAACAGGCGTGAAGGTTTGAGGGCGTATGTGAAAATTCCAAAATCCGGAGGGTTTTTTGCAAAACCATCAGGGCTGGACGCCCAGATCGCCGCGAGCTTGCGATCAGACGGCCGACGCTTTAGCGGCGACGTGGACAGCGTGGGAGGTGCCTATTTTAAGGGCTTTAATATATAGTAGTATAGGGCGTGCAAGCCTGTTCTTAATAGATTATTTGTTTTCTTTTATTTTCTTAAAGATCTAAGTTTTTGACACCGTTTCTCTTAAATCTTGAAGTCACAAGTGGAACTATCTCAAATACGGTTCAATTACCAATTTTTGGCTTTTTAAAACCCTTGTTCAAAGCAGTTAAACTTCAGATTTAATGGATAATTTTGATAATAGATAATACCCTAAGTTCCCCAAGTTTTAAGAGAGTCTCGGTTGCTTAGGGCAACTCCAACAAGGTTGCCCCATCGATATAGCAAATAGTGAGGGACAAGAAATTGGGTAATAGGGTAGTAAATAGTAAAAGTAGAGAGTAGGAATAGTGATGGGGCTGTTGTTGGGGAGGTAAATAAGGATGTGGCAGTTCCATTAATGAGGTGGCACATGAATAGTGATGAGGCAAAAGAGAAATGGGTTGTACTGCTAAAAATGCACTGGCATCTCCACTAGTCATGTCCTAGCCCCATTGTCCCATCACTGTAGCAAATAGTGATGGGCGAGAAATGAGACAATGGGATAGTAAATAGTAAAAGTAGAGAGTGGGAATAGTGATAGGACGATTGTTGGGAAGGTGTATAAAAATAGAGCAGCCCTACTTATGATGTGGCATATAAATAGTGATGGGATAAAAAAGAAATGAGTTGGAGTGGTGGAAATACACTGGCATTTCCACCAGTCATGCTCCAGCCCTATTGTCCTATCACTGTAGCAAATAGTGATGGGACGAGGAATAAGGCAATGAGAGAGTGAATAGTGAAGTAGAGAGTGGAAATAGTGATAGAACAATTGTTGGGAAGGTGAATAAAAATAGAACAGTCTCATTTATGATCAAATGGAACAGTCCTATTTATGATCTGGAATATAAATAGTGATGGAGCAAATTTTGAATTAAGGCGGCCGCTGAAGATGCCCTTGGGTCAGTCCAAAGTACCAACCCTTTAGGGTCTAGTCCTCTACCCTCCGCGGCTCCGCCTCCTCTACCCTCTGCCGCAGGCCGTGTGCACGGGTCTCAGGCTCTCAGCTCACTCCTCCCCTACCCTTTGGCTCATAGGAATATCGGTGCTGTGGTGCTACCATGTATATAAAGCAAGCCAGGAATTGAAGAGTGAGGAACAGTGAGGAATTAAATGGGAAATTTCTCGGGAGATTTGTTTTGCAGGCGGCGAGCAGTTGGCTTCGAATGCTTCCTCCTCCTTCCAAAGTAGTATTTTTATTTTCTCCTCCTCCACCGAGGCGTCTCAGGGCGGCTTGAGGTTGCACACTTCTCTTTCTCCTGCTGTTTTTTCCCGGTCTCTCTTTTTTTTTCCTTCGTCGTGTTCGTTGTTATGCGAATCGAAGCGTCTGCGGTTCTGACTTGCTTCAACTGATCCCGATCTTTCTGATTCTAAGTTTGTCTGGTTTTTTTTTCTCGCTCTCTAATCAGAGTCTCATCGCTTTCCAGGCGCTTTCCTCACCTCCAATCGCTGCCGGATTCACCGTGTCTTTGCTCCGGCAGTAAACCCTTGAGCGGTAGCGACGGCCAATCGACCGCCGATCGAGCCAAGATTGCATTTTGATGGGCTAGGCGTGCTTCTGGCCCTGGGGGAGTTTCTTGGGAACCATCTCTGGTTCCGGATCCATGGTGGTCGGCGACATCTTGGGCTCCCCTTTCCCCAGCTAGTGCTGCGTGGGGGAGGGTTTATTGGGTCCCTCGGAGGTCGCCTGAGTTCTTGCCGATTTGGGGAATCCGTATCTAAACTCCGGAGTGCAGCTGTGTAAGAATTTTGGGGGGTGGATGGGGTCGGCGATGGATGTTGTGGAGATCAGCTCCGATGACGAGGACTTCCCCACGGCATCCAAGAAGTTGCCTATCGATCCCTTTGAATGGGCTGCAGGGCTTTTTGATGAGGATGACGACGGAATCGGGGAGGATTTTGATGATGTCGTGGTGATGAGCGAGTTGTCAGTGCCACCGGTGCTACAGAAGAAGGGCAAGCCTGATGGTTGTGGTGGTGATGAGGAAGACGATGATTGTGTGGTTCTAGACAGCGACCCTGATAAGGTGGTTACCCTTGCGAATGATAAGGAGAGCACGGGAGATGGCAGCTCAGATGAATTGCAGATAGTTGCGGAGAAAGGCCCGGTAATATCTTCCTTCCATTTTGATCCATAGCATTACATTTTTTGCATGCCATAGAAGCAGTACCTTTGTTATATTGGACAATATGTACAGAGAGATGAAATGTTCGGTGCGTTCATATTAGCGAAAAGTGTTCACAGTATGGTCACTGTTATGTTTTGAACTGTGTGCTTTCTGTTGATGATTTCATTGGGTGTTTATGTGTGACTTTAGAATCAAGTTGCTAAGGGGTTTAGTTCGTGGGAGACAATGTTAATTTGATCTCACGTGTTTACTGCTCTGGAACATACCTTTGATTCAAACAATATGGAAGTGTTTAAATCAGAGTTATCGAATTCGCTGCAACAACCCTCAAACCCCAATCCTGATCGCGCGAACCAGATCGGGGTTCGAATGCCATCTGATTCGCTCAGATTTGTAGTGTCGTTCGGCAAAAAAATGAATGGAACAAAAAAGCAACAAGAGTAGAAGAGACTGAGAAGGAGAGCCACCTGCCATCACTGCGGCCACCGCCACCGCCATGGTCGCTACTCACAGAAGCCGCCTCTCCTCTTCATCGATGTGTCATCTTGGTCGCTGCTCGTGACCAGATCTTTCCACACTCGCATACTTCGCCACCAGCAGCTTGCCATGGGTCGCTGCTGCCTTCGGCCCTCAGCACCGATTGCTGGGATATGGATGGAAGTGAGGCAAAGGGAGCTCGAGTGGCAGCTAGGAAGTGAGCATGGCGGCGGCTGGATTGGATACTTGGTTGTGAGGTGGGAGTCTGGGAGTGCTAGGGCAAAGGTGACTTTGATTAAAGGAGTGGCCACGTGGGCTGGTACTGGATGGGCTGGACGCTAGGTATGGGAAAGGTTGGCTTGGGCCATGATTCAATTTTCCTTTCTGAATTTCTTTTTTTGCTATGGGGTCAGGATTTTCTATGGTTGTCTTTTATGGTATATGTAAGCCAAAGTCTGATTCGCGAATCGGAGAGGTATAGCTCTTAACGAACCCTATTTTTAAGAAGTAACGAACCATGAACCCGAATCGCGAATCTGGTAACTATGATTTGGAAGTGGTTTTCTTAAGTACATATATTATCCCATGCCTTCCTGTTCATTTTGTCTATGAATATTTGCATCTTTCATTCATGTCATGTTAACAAAGACTCAAAAAGGGAGTTTTTTCATAGAAACTACAATTTACCTTTATTATGATTCCTTTAGTTACCTACAATTGCCTATTGTTCTGCAGGTAGCATGCAGGGACTTCCCTCATTCACGCCATTCATGTTCTAACTTGCCCTTCAGCACTACTTCGCATGTGAAACATTGTAGCATGGTAAGTAATAGACAATTCACTCCCTGATGTTGTTGTCACTATGGTATGAGTCAATATTGCAGATTAGCCGATAATTTTTGTTTTAATACAATTGCATTGTTGCTTTTTAAATGCAGTGCCACTGTTTTGTATGTGATGCTCCAGCTCCATGTAGTTATTGGGGTACAGGTGTCTCGATTACTGATCATTGTCATGCTACAGATAAGGAAACAAAGTGGAAAACACTAAGGGATGCATTCAAGCACAAAAGTCTGCCAACATCTCATCCAGAAAAACACCAGAATGCCGTACACCCAACAATAACATCACCTAGAGAGCAAGATATACATCATCAAGGCTCAGTCCAAACATCACAACCGTCTCTTATGTCAAATATTAGCCACCCTTCTCTTGTCAACCAGAGCCCTCTTCTGAACGTTGTGAGCCAAAACAAACGAAGACATAGCTCAGTTAGATTCTCACTCAATGGAGGGCAAACTGACTGCACGCCAAGAGTATCCCCTGTGATAAGAGCTGGGAGAGGTGCAATAAATGCTCACACCACTCAAATTAATCGTTCGCGTACAAGATTCAAAAGAGTAGGACCTGCTTCTCCAGGCCTCACAAGCCTAAATGCTAACCAATTTGTCCCTGCTGCTCCAAGCAATGATCTGATGCACCAGACATTGCCACATATATCCCAGCCAGTTCAAGTTGAACCAAGAGCTAATGCTTTTTCTGGTTCTGTTAAGAATAATGCCCCTCAGAGATCTCTTAGTGCACCAATAACATATAAGGGTCATCCAGCGGTACCTTGTCAGGTTGCCTCAAATGGAATGCACGGCGTGGGACCCCAACTTTCATGTTGCTCCTCACTTATGACCAATAGAACACAGCCTGTGCAAGGATCAGTAATGGATGTTTGCACACTGAGCTGGCAAGACATGTTTCTTCGTGTGGCATCTGATCTGGGGTTATCAGATTACACTATCTGCACCTCACAATCTCAACAGCCTGTGAGGACTTCCTCCCAGCCTCTGCTTTCCAGTGCAAACCAGGGGGTGGGTCTTCACGCTGAGTCTGTTGCAGCAACAGCGGACTTGATGTCTTCTAATGGGCACGATTTGTCCAGCCAAACAACAGGTGGTAACATTCAGGCAGACAGTCATATGCAAACAATGCAAACTTCGCACCATCTGAACTGCCAGAGCAGTCTTGGTTCAAATGAAGCCCATCAAAGTTTTGCCAGTTCCCCGGCAGATGGATCAGTGATAGAAGGTGATCACCAGAGAGAGTATTCAGAATTGGACTCTCCTGATCTTCTATTTGACTTTGAGATTGAAGATTGTTATTAAGCTGTGCCCTGATAGACTGCCTTTATATTTTCTGAACCTCATGGACAATAAAACCGGTGCCATTGAAGCTGGTTCAAAGGCCACCTTTGTAGGAGAGAACTGGAAATGATCCTTGTACAGTCTGTAGGTTATGTGGTACAAATGTTTTGTTTCATGGGTGGTTGTTTACATAGCAGTAAAACATGCCTTTAATTAGGCCCCATATGTCAACAGTTGTCGCTCTGAAGCAGCAGAGCAGAATTTCAATTCCCTAGCTATCTGTGGTCCATATCACAGTGCCAACTTTGCATGTTTGAGCCTTTGAGGTAACACTCTTTAACCACAGATCTACTGATCATTGATATGGCTAATATCCTGCACCTGCCGTGTGTTATATCTTGTCTGATAGCTTGCTGGTACAGTGAGGCCATTTCGCATTACTCGATGATAGCAATAAGTGCTTTTGAGAAGACTTCCAAATTAATTGAGCTACAAAAGGCTGTGCTGGCGCTGTGGTAGAATAGTGAAGCATGAATCTGATGCAATGCCTGGTTTGTTCTTCCTCCATGAACATCAATGCTGAATCTTTTCTTCTCACAGAAAAGAGCCATGCCAAAAATATCAATTATTCAGTTTACACAGTGAAGTTCTACACGTTTGTGTCGGTACGCGCGCAGAGCAGGTCTTCGCCTACGAATCGAAGGCGTAGTGCATGTCGACGGCGACGGCGATGTGCCAGGTGCACTGCGTCCCCTTGGGGAAGACGACGAGGTCACCGGCGCCGAACTCGACGTGCTCATTCTCCTTCTCCGGCGAGCCCTCCACGGCCGCCGTCACCTTCCCTCTCACGAGGTAGCACGTCTGCCGCGCGTCGTAGCTCAGCGCGTACCTCCCGGCAGGGCCGCCCCACCTACATAATCCAAGAACCGCTTAACCGTATACGTATGCGTGTACATGTACGTATATATCAGAAGAAAATTGTTTTTGTACATAGGACAGGTGCGCTAGCTCTACCACTCACTTGGGCCAGGACTTGACGCCGAGCACCGACAGGCGGGACGCCGGCGGTCGCCTCTCGACGGTGACGGAGCTCGCCGGCGCGTCCATGCCGGCGCGCGGCTGGGAGCTCGGGCTCGAGCTCGAAGCCATCGACATCGCCAATGCAGCTCCTGTTGGATTCAGTTCGGTTTCGGACTATGTAGCAGAGGAGGGGAAGGTGCAAGCCGAATTGGACTCTCCAAGCTGTCCCTGGCGGCGTCGCAGTACATTGCACAGGAGCAAGAGGCTGACTCCCATGCTGAGCCACTGGTCGGCATGTAGTCGCCGAAGCCTTCTGGAGACTTGCCGCTGTCGTGCAGCGCATCTCGACTTGTCGGCGGCCGGCGGCGGCGAGAGGACTCGCTGCCGTCTGTGCCTACCCGTGCCGGTTGGTCAGACGCGTTGACCGGCGGCCGGCCGCTGACTTTGGCGATGCCGGCATCGCGAGGGCAAATTTCGTCATTGCTATGTCAAGATCAAATCATCCGAGACTTCGTTTCAGGCCGATTTTATTCAACCAAACAATCTTGCTAGATGCATGATTAAGGAGACATGTCAGTTCCATTGTGCTTCTAGTTCCTAGCAAAAAGAAGAAGAAATCTTCATGCTGACAGTCTAGCTGTCTAGTGGTATACCAGATCACCAATGAAGGCACCAAACTGATGCTCACCATGTCTAAACCCGTTTAGTTCTGAACAGCACCTGAGAACATGGTGCATCATTCTAGCCAATGCCCTTCTTCGGTTCTTCCTCTAGTACAGTTTTGGCAGCGGCTCTAACGCAGGAACTTGGCCAAGCGTAGATCAGATTGCCATGGTAGACCGGTCCGGGCACCGGTTGCTCTGCATTTGATGCCTGCCAGCAATATGAACAGAAATGTCAGTACCTGGGGCCGATTTTTTTTTTTTTTTACCAAAGAATTTTTTTTTTTTTTTTTGAAAGTGGGCAGGAGGGCTGCCAATTCAAAAAGTCATATGTACAAAGCTCAATATATAGCTCAATTTGAACAAGGAAAATATACATCTCAATAAGGATTCAGTACCAGAGGGAGGACAAAGCTACTTCTTTTGGTGCCATTTTCATTGCACAAGGAGATTGTTTTACCACTTGGCAAGCAAAAGGCAGCATCTTTTCGGGGGGCATCTCTTGGGATAGTCCTATGCAGCAAAATCAATAGAGGAAATGGCAAGATTGAAGTGCCAAACATAACTTACTGATATTTACTATTTAGTTAGTAGAAAATAACTGGATGGTATCGGTCGTGGTTGTACAATAAACACGATCAAGTCCAGCAAAAAAGTAGCAATTTAAATACTTATTTATAGAAAAAAATCTTGTTCCTTATGCAAGCAACACATAAGGAAGTAAAGGCACAAATATTCAATCTGGAAGAAGTGAAGAAGTAAATATGCCTCACCATGAAGCACTGCTCCTATAAATGCATCCCCGCAACCAGTGGTATCAACAAGCTCTGACGCTGGAATACTTTCTGCTGTTCCTATCAGAAGTCTTCCAAATATAGTCCCAAGACCTTTTGCAGAAAGTCTCATGAACTATAATAATAAAATGGAGAAGGGTAAAATAGTAAAAGAGATACCGAATAGTCAGAAAAAATCTCACAGTTTTGAATTTTTCATGACCAAAAATATTAAACAACTGCAAGGACCAGAAATATTGTTGATTTATCATACATTGGATGATACACAAATTGGCAGGGTGTCACCGTTATGCACTTTCAGCTTCAAGGATTCAACGACATTCTCTACATCTTCTGCATCTATTCCAGAATCATGACCTGTTTAAGAATACACTGAAAGTAAATAAAATGGAGTTAAAGTCTCTAAAGAAACAATTATTAACCTTATCACTTGTCAAGAAAACATCAAAACTGACCATCTTTGCTCCTCTCAAGCATCATGCAGCCACTTGCTCCAAGGGTTACAATCACGAATCTTGCACGGGGATATTGCATAAGGATCTCTAGTAGTGCAGAGGGAATGGATGGGATCGATGTCCATTTCTGTAAAAGAGATTTTGCTGGAATCAGTGTGTGAAAAGACAAATGCAACTGTACTAAAAGCATACAATTGAAAACAAGGAACATTCATTTCTGTTACAAATGTATCATGACATCATAATACCTCTGGAAATTTTCCTGAACAGACAATGTAACCTGCTAGACTGAGCAAACATTCCAATTCTGCCTTCGTTCTTTCTGGTTCCGCATCAACCAATATTGGAATATTCATCTGATCGGCCTGTACATTTCTGTTTTTTCATCAAGCAGTAAATTTAAATATGAGTTATAATTTCTAACAGGTTAAGATAGTGCCACTGTAATACACTTGCATTTACAGAAGTAACTAGCCAGTACATGCCCACTGGACTTTCTAAAGATTGAACACAATATACAATGGATCTAGTATTACATGATGTATCCGTGAATTAATGTTGCAACACTTTCAGAATGAACTTACCTGCTTAGCAACAGCCAAGGCCATTACATGTGAATATCCATTTAGGTATAGCAAGCTTATATCTTGCAATGCAGCTGACAAACTTGACTTTGATAAGTCACTAGGAACCATTGGAGAGTAGCCTGATGTGATTATACATGTACGAGTTTTCCTGCAAATGTAATGAGTTCTTCCATGAATATTGGTATGATAATTTGATGGTGCCACAAAGCAATGTTGCAAAACAGCAGAAGCGGAATAAGATCCATCCAATGATCCTATTCTTAAGCAAGATTAATAGCTTCAGGCTTGTTGACACTGATTCAACAACCAGTAAAAGTGTGCACACAAGGAAAAAATGGTAGATGGGAAAAAGATAAATCTCATTTATTTACTTGTATATGCCGACTAGAATGTCTTTACTCGCATTGTCTGATCTACCTGCGCAGTCTGAGATAAACAGAACACTGTAGGACATGTAGGCCTTTCACTAATGATTTTTTTATCCCGTGAAAAATAAAATATTGTCGTCCTTACAGAAAAGTTCTGTTCAAGTGCATAAAAACTGCAAGACAGGTGAAAAACTCTCTATACAGTAAGGTACTTCAATCTTTAAAGAATTGAAATCTTGAAAAAAGGTAATTCAGATAAATAGCAAAACTGGTTGAGAAATCCCTCAAAAGAACTTTCATTTGAGAAATTCATCAACATGTACCTAACAGAATTGACAAGATGAGAAACAATATTTCAGGTCAGCTCAGCATGGTTATCTTTAGTTACAAGCTATGTAGCTTTCTTGAGTGCTTCACTTACCAATGTAGCTACATGAAACTAAGTACTAGTTATCTTTAAAATAATGATGAAACAGAAATATTCTCACGTTTGCTTATCAATAATGACATAAACAAATGTTGTGTTTCCACCATCAGAAATCTGCAAAGCAGAATCATCAAGAGAATGAGACTTAAAAGAAGAAGATAAGTGCAGACTCAAGAGTATCTGATAGTTCACAATAGGCATTTCTCAACTGTTAATCCTTGACCCTTTTTTGCAAAAATTATCTCAGACAACACAGATCAAGCTCAAAATGGAAGAGGGTGGCCCTTACAGGTTGTAATTCAAAATAGTTATATTTGCATTTCTTGAACACAAGAACAGGTTGTGTGTTCATTGAACTTATTTTTGTCCAGGATGATATGGCCATATATCTTAAATGCTAGACATACATTTCAGCTATCGGTCAGTAACGGCCCTAATTTAATTGGTACTGTCGTACTGAAAGGGGATGTTGGCATGTTGCTAGCTTTCCTGGCAGCAACAACAAATTTATGGACCTCGAAAATACAACAGTATCAATCTGACTGTTTGTTTTGGGAAATAGATGGCTACACATGATGACCACAGATGCACAAGTTATATATCTGTAATCCGAGCCTTACTATAACATGTGATGTATCAATTCCAGCTTCCTTGAGATCCGAAAGAACAGTTCCTCCAATTTCATCGTTAGCCACCTGAAAAGACATGCAAAGTGAAGCGCTGCACATGGCATACCAATATACGAAAGTCGAAAGGTTCTGTAAAGATCAGCGATTTAGCGCCATCAGCCAATGCGTCACCGCGACACCTAAACTCCGGGTTGGGCAATTTACCTTGGAGATCAACCTCGTGTTCAGGCCCAGACGAGCAGCGCTGGTCAAGGTATTCCCGGCATTACCGCCTCCCGACATCTGCGCACACCAAAAATCACGAGCAGCAAGCTATCACTGCAATGCCCCAAATTTAGCTCACGGGGAACAACGAAACCGCACAAATCTTGCAGTGCCACTGAAAGGAGCAGTCTTTCTCGTCACTGATCAACAGCAGCTCCCCGCTGCGGATCTTGTCGTCGGGCCGCGGGTACGTGTCCACCGTGGCGAGGTAGTCCAGCGTCACCAGACCGCACCCCAGCTGCATGCGAGTACACCACGACCGGTGAGAGAGCAGGTGAGCGAACACACTACACAGCACACACGGATCTTTTATCCAAGCGCGAGGAGAAGAAGGGAGTCCAGAAGCGGCGCATCACGACGCCGTTCGCGGCGAGGACGGCGGGGAGTCGACGATACGGCGCGGCGGGTCTGGCACCGGGAGGCGCGAAGGAGCGGCGGCGGCGCGCAGCGGAGGGGAGGAGAAGGGGCGCCGGCGGCGAGCGGTGGAGGAGGAGCGGCAGCATGGTGGTGTGGCAGCACGGGCCAGAGCGGCGCCGAGACGACGGTGAGTCGGTGACCGCGGGGCGCAAGGACGTCTCCTCCTAGTGGGAGAGTGACGACAAGTAGGGGAGAAAACAGGTCCGATACGGTTAGATAGAGGTTAACCATATCCATATTCATATTTTATACTGGATACGGATTCGGAGATGGATAGTATCGGATATGGATTCAAATACGGATTTAACCGGATACAATTTCGGATCGGATATAGGTCGGATACGAATACGAAGCCAGGTTTTACCATAATACCTCAATGGAAAAAAAATCGATATAACCTACACTCATTGTTAGTCATCTACAAAAGCACAACACATAGTATAAAATTAAACACAATTTGAAAGACATACAAGCTATGAATATAATAATCTATGCTACTAGAAAATAAAGTGGAATAATTCAAATAACCCAATAATTCGTAAAATCTAATAATAAGTGCCACACGTAAGTGAACATACTCACATACATGTAATATTCAAATTCTGAAATCCGGATATCTGAATTCCGATATCCGGATAGCACTATCTGCTAGATACCCCCAACCCGTATTCGTATCCGTCAAAAAATTCGAATAATTATCTGTACCCGTCCGGATAGGAAAATGGGTTCCAAATCACTAAAATCCGGATCTGGATCCAGATCCGGTCAGATATTATCCGACCTTTTTTCACCCCTAATGACAAGACTAAAGGATGACTCGAGTACATCCGAGTTCCAACTGACTTGAGTCGATCAAAGTCGCAGCTGCTAAAACCTTGCTACTTGTGGAGTCCGACTTGAGTAGATCCAAGTCCCAACTCCTGAGGAAACCTTGCTACTTGTGTAGTAGGACTTGAGTTCTCGATTAGCTCAGGGATTATAAACACGAACACACATGTAGAGAGAACACTGATGTAGAGAGAACACTGCTTTTCATTATTCTCATATCTGTTTACAATAGGGTATCCTTCTCCTTGTATAGCGACGGCTAGGGTTTTGGCTAGTCCACCTGAGCTCTTCGCGGGCTAGTTTCCCAATACTCCCCCTTAGACCTTAACCGCGAGATGCATATGCCTCATCAAAACTTCATAAACCCAGTGAAAAAATTTTTTGAAGAAAGAGTGCATAACATATGCTTGTTGTGCTGCTTGGATTGCCTCATTAAAAACCTCATGTGACAAACTTCAATGAAAACACACGTAAGGGGAAAAGAGTATAATCCACCAATTTTGCTTTCTAATCTTCGAGATTATATTGGATACTTGAACTTTGTGTTCAAGATTTAATTTAGAGTGCGTGAGGTTTCTCCCCCTGTATTCTGCACTTCTTCAAGTCTCTTCATTTTCAATTTCTCTAATGCACCATTCAAAGGCAGACACTACGACCACTACGAGCGACTCAGTGAGCTCAATATCAATTTTATTCATCCTATCCATTTCATGAGCATAGAAGAATTTAGGGTTTATGAGCTTCATCAAATTGCTCTTCACGTAGCACATTTGTATTTGGGCGACACAAGATTCATTGTCTTCATATATGATAGTAGAGGTTCATTCAAATGATCCATTTCACATAACTTCTAGATGTGGAATATTCTTCTTCGAAGTCATGCATATTCATGAGAGGTTTCACACAATGCAATGATTTTCTAGTGGTTTATCGACGTTGACATAAGTGTCTACTTTGACGACTGACATGACATTGCAGTTTTACCACATAGGGAAACTCATTTTCATATTCAAGTTCAAGTCTTGGTTCTTTCTATTCAAGATCTATGATTCTTTAGTGGTAACGGAGGATGTAGTTAATTTCATTTCAATGCCTCTTCATGGGCTCTGCACGGTATCGAGCCAATAGGTAACGGCAAACGTAATGTCTGGCCATGTATTGTTTATGAGGTACATGGGTGCTCCAATTGCACTGAAGTATGGAACTTCATGTTCTACGACTTCCTCCCCCTCATCCCGAGGTCTATACATGTCATGTCATGATCTACTTACAAAGACCTATCGACCATCGGAGATTTCAAAGGGTGCGTCTTCTCAAACTCATAACTTTCCAACAACTTCTAGGTGTAAGCTGACAGGTGTACAAAATTTCCTTCAGGCATATGCTCAATCTACAAGCCTAAGCAATTTTTGGTTTTACAAATTCGAACCTCCAAAGCTTTCTTCTTCTATTTCTTTGCTTTAGTCCTTATAATGACTCTCAAAGTTATACTATACAGATTTCTATTTACTCTGTTTTGGTTCAGGACAGTGATACTTCACGTATCTTCATATACATGTCCGAATTCAAGCCTCTATACATATATTCAGTGACAACATCCTCCAATTTTATTTTCAATTTCATTTTTAAACTTCAAGTTGAGTACTACTAATGAGATCAAATATTATCTAAAGGTAATTCTTCCCATGATTAGGGAATAGGTTTCTGCAGAGTAAAAACCTTGAGTGATCAGTGGTGCTTTTGTACCTTACGACTTCATATTCATTTCTTTTCCAAACAATATACCCATCTAAATGGGGAAGCATGCAGTTTAAATGTCCTAACACCTCTCTTTTTTTAGAGATATAAGTTCCACATTAATTGCCTTCTTTCATTCCTCCCAATATTTGCCTTTTATTTCACTTTGCGAGAAATGCAGGCTCTGGGTTGAGTTCAATAATGTTGGCAATTTTCTTTGCAAAATTTATGTCGACAGTGGATGTTGCTCTATTTATAGATTATCTAGTTAATACATAATTTATGATCATTTCTTCATGGGGTGCTTCTTGTACTTCTAGTTGTTCTTCACCGCTATTCCCATCATGGGAACAAGTTCTTTTAGTTTTTCATCATCTATGTGTGCGCTGAAAGGAGGATCTTAGGCCTAGAGGGGGTGAATAGGCTAAGTCAAATTCTAATATTTTTTTTTTTTTAAGAAAAATTAAATTACCCAAACCTAGCTACTTAATCCTATCTAGGAATGGATGAACTATGACTAAGCAAACTTGCAAGAAACTTAAATAATGCGAAAAATAAACATGCAAGAGATAAAAGAGGCAAGAGGCACACGATTTTTCCCGTGGTTCGGAGCTTCACTCCTACTCCACGTTGAAGCTTACCCTTGACACACAAGGGCCTCCGCCTCGATCCACTAGTGGTAGTCTTTAGCCACCCGGCAAGGTCGACTCCAACCTTTCACAAACTTCTTGGACGGTTTCCACACACACCGGCAAGCCTCCAAGAACCACCACCACGCACACACCGTCTAGGTGCTCCACAAACACCAAGAGTAACAAGTTCAAGGAAGAAAGTAAACCAAAACGATCAAGAACACCCTTGAGCACACTTACCTTACTTACCTCGGAGGAATCCTTCCCAAATCACTCACAACTCTAGGTTCATGGGGTGGAAAAGGGGTGAGTTTGGGCTAAAAATGAAGAACACGAAATGGAAACCTCAACCTCCCTCTCTAGCACCTCTTCTCTATTTATAGTGGGAAGGTCCCGACTATCCCGACGTGCAAATGGGAATGGTAGTCTTAATTTAGCCGGAAGAACCAAAATGAGAGACAAAAATGGATCTGGCGAACTCTGGAATGGAAGTCCTAACCTAGTTGGATAGCCCGGCCAGGCTTAACCGGAAGGTCTGGCTAGTTAGCCGGACTATCCGGCTAGCACTGTTAGCTGCCAGCCCTCAGGCCCCTAGAAACAGAAGGTACACACCCTTAGCCGGAAGGTCCGGCTAGACTAGCCGGACTATCTGGCTAGCATCGTCTGCCATTAGCCCTCAGACTCCCTGGTAACAGAAGGTATATACCCTTAGTCGGAAGGTCCGGCTAGACTAGCCGGACTATCCGGCTAACATACTGAAGTTTCTGGAATATACCCAGGGCCAAACAGAAGAGACACACCTTTAGCCGGAAGGTCCGGCTAGGCTAGCCGGACTATCTGGTTAACACTCTTAGCCTTCTATCTCTCTCTCAAACTTGGAAAAAATTGACCCAGAAGATACACTATGGTAGCCGGAATATCCTACTACCATAGGATGATTTTCAGCCTTCAAAAAGATAGTTCCAAAACTACTTTTCGACTTTCCTGGCTTCAACCCTAGGCTTTCTAAGGCTCCAAAGCAACTCTCTAGACTCTCTCAAAGGTCAACAAATAAGCTGTGCTCAAGAGAGAAAAGATCGAGAAAGTTTTCAACTTTGAACCCCTCTTAATAGTCGGTAAAAAAATTAGAAAACACCACACCTATCTACAGGTGGATAAAACGTCTCCCATCCACCTCTAAACAAGTCCTTAGTCTTCCGTCTTGATGCTCTAACATCCTTTAGAGCTTAAAGGGTCCATGAAAGCCAAGATTTCCCAATTAAGCATTCTCCGGGAAATTTATCATCAGAGAGATCCAAAAATCAGTTGTCATCAACATCAAAATCACGTAGTGCCATGGGGCTTACAGCGCACACATTTTCATCGGCACCTTCCTGCAGTGGAAGATTCAAATTTGGGATTGCCTTGCTAGCAGGCTCCTCTCCTGGGCCAGGTCTCAACTGGCTCCCCTTCTTTCTTTCTTTCTTTCTTTGGGGCATTTTCGTGATTGGCTGTAGCATGCCCTCTTTTCCCTTTTTCTCTAGATATCTCAAGATACTTTGGGATTTAAGGAGCCAGATTTCCGTTCTTTTATTCCAAGGCCTCTGAACGTTATAAGGGCTACTTTCTATGGTGTGTCAATCCTCTCTGGTACATTACTACGAGTAATGTGACATGATCACGCTGTTCAAATAAAAAAAATGACTAGGCAGGTCATTTGCTAATTTGATTCAATTGTCTTCTAAACTTCTTAATTTGTTTTACTAGTACGGGGCATGCACGGGGATCCTTGTGACTTTTCAAGGGTTCTATTCCTCCCTCTAATGACGGGAATTGATGTTTGCTCATTTCCATTGTGATTGTGGTATAGGTACATAAACCATGCATTCAAAGGTAGGAAATTTTCAATATAACCCCTTGCACAAGTTGGATGTTGTGAGACTATGTATCCCTTGCACTAATTGATGAGGGTTACATGTAGGACTTTGTGTCTTGTTTAATTTACAACTCTACAAGAGTGGCCGGGAAAAATTTTGATTCTTTTAATTAATGTCATTTCTAGTTCATTCTGCATGTGGATATATAAGGTACCGAGTGCTCTACTTTAATTCTCAACGCAATATAATAATCATCAAATGCTTTTGAAGTAAATTTAATTCTCAACGCAATATAATAATCATCAAATGATTTTGAAGTAAATTTTTCAGCATTGTCCTATTCCGATGGACTTCATATGATGGTCAGAGAATGTATTCTCAATTCTTATGATCCGCGAGACCAACTTCGCAAATGCATAGTTCCTCGTATAGGGCAAACATACATTTGACCAATTCGAGGAAGCATGAATGAGCACTATGAAGTACCTAGATAGCCCTAGCAAGGATTAAATTTGGCCGCAAATCCCCCTATATTAATTCTAGGATAGGAGGATTCTCAACTTTCACTTTAATAGGAGGGAGCCTAGTTATCAGTTTTCTAGCAACACATGCAAGTACACAAAAATCTTTATGATTCATAAAATTTCTAACACTAATACTATGGCTTTATAAGTTGTTTATTTTGTTTCTCATCATTCTAAGACCAGGATAGTAATTCTACACTGTCATAGGGGGAAGAGTTCAGAGTTTCTAAATACAGCATTTAGGAAAGTGTACACTTTAAGTGCACGGATTCTAGGTGTAGTATACCCCAGATTGAAATAGAGGAAATTTTCTACTGGTGATTTCTCACATCCGACATTCTTCACAATACATAGGTATTCTTTGTTATTCTCTTCATTGGTTTCTGCATAAAACCCATTTGTACGAATGTCCTTAAGAGAGTCCGAGTGGATTACGGGTACAGTAATACTTATTAAAGTGCTAATGCAGCACCTATAGCCAACATAATTATGGCTCTTCCTGAGCCTGCTATGCTTAAATCGCTGCTGCTATGCATAAATCGCAATATTAGCAACGTTCTTTGTGATCAACTGGAGTATTTGGCATCTCTTCAAATGCTATTTGTTGTTCTACTTCCAACAATTCAAACCTTCAGGGGACGCTACACTAGTTCTGTATATAATTGCAATCAGGCAATGGCAAGATTCATATTTCAAATAATTCAAACATAGATTGCATGCTTCATATAATTTAAATATATTGGAATAAAGGATAAATGCACAAACATTCATGAGAATTAAGGCTTGCTCTTCTGGAGTTTCAATTCTTTGTTCAAATAGTGCTTCATAAATTTTTCTTAAGTCATAAACTCTTCAGAGGATTTTTTTGGATTTTTCTCAGAATTTTTTGAAGTGTTTTGGTATTTTTAAACTTAAGAAAACATTAATCAACTTTTTAGAAAAGGGGAAAGGGTTTCTTTTTCTTTTCCTAAAGAGGGGCGATGTGGCACAATCTAGACTGTTGCCATATGCATGTGTGCATCGGTAGTCGTCGGATACCACTTATCCGAGCGAACCGATATCTTTAGATCTCACGTGCTCGTTCGTGTGACGTGGCCGCACTGTAGCTATTGGATCTTGTCGCTACCGTAGTTGTTGTCTATGCAGTCGATTCGGAGCCAGCCATTGCGCCGCTGCAGACTGGGCCTTGGCGTTTATGCCAACCTAGGGTTTTAGGGCTATTTAAACCCCCCCGAGTCACCATGCTAGGGTTCCTTGATACCGTGGCCACTGTCGCCTTGAGCCGAGGTGGATGGAGTCGCCGAGGAGAGCTTGCTGAAGGTTTTCGGGCCAAGAACTCCGACGAGCAATTCCATCATCTCTGGTGAGTCTTAGCCTCCAATTATTGGTCCAAAGCCATATTTCGTTGTCGCAATCCCCGTCGTGACATGTTTCTATCGCAAGTAGTGCCGGAGAGTCATTGTCGTTGTGACCGCGCGCTGTCGCCATAGTTAGAGGTCGCCGAAGCTAACCGGAGGTCTCCGGAATCGTGCGTTGCCGTGCTAAGGTTCCTGCTAGTTTCCAAATTCTAAATCTGTGCCTAGTTTAGGCTAGAGAGGGTTGTAGTATCCGGTTGCATGTAGACCATGGAGCGCCGCCACTTTTCATCGCCGTGGCTTGTCGGGAATGGCCGCGTGTCCCAATGAGTTGGCGATGCCGAGAGGAACCAGTAGAGCCCAGGAGCAAGGAGTTTGATCCTCTGTAGCACGAGATTAAGCTCTAGGGAGTTGCGCCACCGTGCCGAAGTTGTGTCATCGTGTGGCTTGGTCGCCGGAGCGATGCTGTGATGTGGAGCATCTATAACCATCGGATCTGGATCGAGCAGTGTAGATCGGAGCGGGAGCGGTCCGGTTTAGGCTAGATCGATTTCGGTGGGCCGACTCTGTGGTGGACCATGTCACTGACATGTAGGTCCCACATGTCGACCGACGCAGGTGTACCTTGCTGGCCGTGCTGCGTAAATGGGCCGAGTCCGCCAGAAGTCGTGAAAGTGACATGTCGGTCAGAAAGATGAAGGACATATCGCTCAACCTGGAATTACATGAACCAAATCCTAATGCTGCCCTTACGGGGACTAGTGATCAGTCTAGCGTGGGGATTTTCTAAAAATAGGAAATTAATTCTAGAAATTATTTTAAAATAGGATAAAACTTGTAAAATTCATATCTTTTTATCTAGAAGTCCAAAAATACCAATTCAAGTCTCTAAAAATTTAGAAAAATGAGATCTACCTGTTTATGAAATTTATTTTTTAAAATATTTTTATTTGCTTTTTGGGTATTTATTTGCTATTTGCTATATATTACATGTAGAAACAATTACTTTGGAAGGTGTGCTAGGAGAAGGTTTTGCTACAGATTAAGAGTGGCATTGACAAGATAAGTTATACATAGTCCTTGATCATGTTGCTCTTATCTACAAAGATATTCTTTTAGAAAAAATTTATGCATTGCTATGTTTATTATATTTTATTGGGAGCTTAGTTATTCCACTTTGGTTATTACCCTCATTTTAATTATTGTATTACTGGATATTCTTTTGTACCTAGTTTATCATCATTTTGGTTAGATAATGATGATATCTGTGGGTTGGTAGTCATTATTAGTATGCTTAGTCATGCACGTACTTGGGAGAAATAATTAATCTTGACTAAACAGAGATGTAGAATTGAGAGTAATTGCATATGTTGCTTTTACGTAAGGGAGACATGTGTTACACCATATGGATATGCATATGTTTCTCTTGTGTAGAAGTTATTATGTGTTGCAACTTGTTAATAAACTGGGTGATGTTTTTGACTAAGGCAAGTGGATCTACTGTAGGGGTAGAGCCTAGGTGGCTTGGCTATAAGACAAATTTAGAAGGAAGTATTGTCTTAATTACCCTAAAAAATTAATTTTGTAAAGCATTGCCAGGCTAAAACAGTACAAACCATGAGTTTGACTTTCGTTAAGTCTAGCAGTTAAGCTACTAAGTGTTTTGTGGCACCTTAAGGCAAATTAGAAAATGTGGTCATAGGAATTTGGGAGAGATGTGTTACTTATGAGAGCCGTCATCCAAGCGACGCTGCTATGTTACTACGTGATCCCAGTGATCTAAATATTTGGCTCTAGGTGGCACGGTACGTATCGAGAGAGTTACATGCTAATGCTTAGTTCCGTAACTGTTAGTTTACGAGTGTCTCCTTCCTGATCAGATGTTAAGATTTGAATATCTTATGGATAACGATATGCAACCTCTGCAGAGTGTTAATAAGCTATTTGAATAGCCATGTCTGCGGTTATGGACAATGCTTGGTTATACTTGAGCAAGTTATAATGTTTTTAAATGCTAGTAGTTGGTTATCACATAGACCGTTGGACGCAGGTTATTAGGTTGTGTGTTAATACTTATGATTAAATGCTTTATTCAATTGTTTTGGAATCTATTATTCTATTACGTCTTTGTTAAATGTTTTTCATGCAAAATAACCAGCTATACAAAGCTTGCGTATAAAGGGTAGAAATGCATCATTTCACTATATGTGATTTACTTAGTATTTGTTTATACTCATTTTTGTAAACTCTATTTGTGTGCTATCTATTCCATCCAGTAGGACATGAAGTTGAAGAATCATCACCATTATTTAAGGAGGAGTTCATTCAAGATGGCCAGTAGCTAGACGTGCTTCTCAATCATATGCTTGAGACTAATGATGGGATATATATTTGAGTTTATTTTTATTATTTTTGCTATGCTGCGATAAGTACTCTGATGGATTTATTTATTCACCCTATGTGGCTTTACTTCTTATTTGTAAAGATTTATAATAATTATTGTGACTTTTATAGAGTATTATAATGATATACGCTGATAATGTCGTTTGTGCACATTGGAATTGATCCTAAACCAGTGTAGCATGAGGGTCACCAAGTTACTTAATTTAGGGTCCTGACATCCTTCCTCCCCTGGCGGCGCTAAATCCTCACTTTTCCCGCTCGCCGTTGTGAGCGCTCACCATTGTGCTCCCCTCACAACGGCGAGCTCCATCTTGACTCCTCCTGCATCACCTGAGTTCGGTCGCGCATTCCCCACACAAGGCCTCGCCGCCGAGAGCCCAGTTGTGCCTTTCCTACCCATAGTCGTGCCTCCCTGAGCAACAATGGGCTCTATCTTGACTCCTCCCACGCCACCTAAGCTCTACCAAGACCTTCCTCAAGACATGACCACACCGCCTAAGCTCGATCGTGTTTTCCGCCTCTTCCCGTCCTCGGTCATGCCGCCCATGCTCGTCAGGTCGCTTAGCACCATCGACGAGCTTGGGACAAGTCGGTGCAAAGGGGAGCCTAGCATCATGCAAGCGCTCTTTGGTACCGCATAGGCACGCATCGGCTCCACGTAGGCCGATTTGGAGCTCGACGAGACGGGTATAGTATGATGTCGGGAGGTGTCGTTGCCTCTAGAGGCCATGACAAGGTTTCGGGAGGCCACAACGACACCACGGTGATGCGCCAAAGCTTGGCGAGGGGGTGCTCAAGAATGCCCTTGAAGTGTTCGATGAAATGTCTGAGCCATGATGCAAACACAAACACACTAGTTTCTGTCAACAGTTTCTGTCAACCTGGTTGAGTCAACAAAGACAACCAAACATGCGAGCTTGTATGCACTTACCTAGGCTCCTACTAGCCTGGCTCACTCGTACGAACCAAGCTCAGCCTAGCCATCCAATCAAACAACACCTATATATACCTTCCATGTGTTGCTCGCTCTCTGTCCCTCTCGCCTCTTTTTTTTTTTCCAAAGATAGCCGGCAGCACCACCTCGCCCTCCTACCTGTCAGCGGTGCCGCCGACCGCCGCCACCCCTGTCGCCACCTCTACATCGAATTCAAAGGGATCACCATCGCTGCCCCTGTTCGCCCGTTGTGAGCCACCATTTACGGCTCTATGCCTTGGGAGGTTCCCTCTATGCGACCACCCGCCGCCACTACCTAACGCCCCTGCTCACTTTTTTTCCCTTGAACCCTAACCCTAAACATAAGTTTTACTGTCATCATCTAGGTCATAGACTGGATGGCTAAAATATTTGGTCTCGTACTGTTTTGGATGACTAAAGTCCTTGGTATATGCTGTTTGGATGGCAAAAATCCTTGGTATTGTGCTGTTTTGGATGGCTGGAAGGTTTACTTCAGTTTTGGCTATAATTACAATGTCTTTTGTCTTAGGCAGCAGTGCAATGTCTTTGTTTTAATGGTTGGAAGGTTTGTTTTATTTCTAGGGATATTTTGGTCCCCTGAATTACGGGGACTCTAAGACTCCGTTCGATTGGTGGTTGCGGGTGGCTTGATCTGCATGCGTCTTGATGAACGAACGCGAGTAGTTTTTGACCGCACGCGCGGAACGCAAACGTGCCGCGCCGCGCAAACGAACACACCTTAAATCTAACAGATGGTAAAGAATAGGACGGTGTTCTCTTTGGGTGGGTTTCTCTAAGTGGTATCTTCTGAAAATCGTGTTCTTTTGATGATATCAAACGAAATTTTCCAATATACTATCATGGATAGATGCCTAGGAGATTTGCTACGGTATTAGACAAACGTTAGTCCTGCATCACATCATTTTGGCTTTTTAAAAATTCTTTAAGTCCTTTGTAAAAATTAAACGGAACCAAACCTTGACATCTGGTTCTCGAAGTTTGGATGTACAACAATCAAGCAATCCTATCCATTCAACCTAGGCCGAAATCAACATGCAATGGGAAAAAAAAAAAGAAAAGAAAAATGGAACCTTGTATTTAGATGGACGAATTTAACACATGCGACCCAACCCAGAACCAAAGGCCAGAACTGAATGAACTCTCCTGCTAAATCTACAATGGGCCGAAGCCCAACCCAACACTGCCACACAAAGCCCGCTCCATAGCCCAGGCCGCAACTATAAAACCAGCGACACCCCCAAACCCCGCAAACCCTAGCGCCCCCAGCACACCTCCACGCATTCACCCTGCCGCCGCCGCCGACGCGCGAAGCAAAGCAGGAGGGGCAGGATGCCGGCCGGCCACGGGCTGCGCTCGCGGACGCGCGACCTGTTCGCTCGTCCCTTCCGCAAGAAGGGGTACATCCCGCTCACCACCTACCTCCGCACCTACAAGATCGGCGAGTACGTCGACGTCAAGGTGAACGGCGCCGTGCACAAGGGCATGCCCCACAAGTTCTACCACGGCCGCACTGGCCGCGTCTGGAACGTCACCAAGCGCGCCATCGGCGTCGAGCTGAACAAGAAGGTATAAAAAAGGGGCCCTTTTTGCCTTGTTGGATCTGCCTTGGTGTTGCTCTAGGATTGGGGAGACTTGGCTGGAAATGGCGATAGCTTGGTGATGATCTTGTCATATTATTCACGTTTCTAGGATTTGTTCAGGTTATTGATCTTCTCAAGATTCTTTCTATTTAGTTGTAGGAATTTGCAATTACTGCCCATCTTTGCACGGTGCTGTGTAGATCTGTCTGATTAGCCACTGTAGCTTACACGGTTTGATTGTTATAATTGGTTGTAATGTTTGTATTATTGTAGTTTCTGCAGAGGTGTTTGGGTTCTTTTTACTCGGCGTGTGACCATGGGTATTAGAATTCTGGTTTTTCTAGAAGTTATTTCGGTTCTATAACATGTGTTTGTGGTTGTATTCAATTTTCTGTATCGGTAGGTTTTTATGGTTTAGGTTGGAGAACTTTTTTGTTTATTATTCAATTTGTTGGAGTTTGATGTAACCAGCAGGTATGCTGTAGAGCAATATAATTGGTATTAGCCATAAATTTTTGCCTAAGATGTATTTGTGGAATATTATGTTAATTGTTTTGAATTTTTATTATGTGTGCTTAGGAAGTGATATTGCATCCAGCGCCTTTAGTCCTCCTCCATATTGCCAAAATGAGATGTAGCCTTACTAAGCTTGCACTGATGTTTGGTGTTGTTGAACAATATTACTTTGCTCAACAAATTGTCCTCTAATGGTACACTTCTTAATGGATTAGCTGAATTTGTTGTTGAACTAGAGAAGTTGATGAATAGCAATCCAAGTACCTAGCATTTTGTCTTTACTGTTTCAAACGGCTAGACTGTGCTTGTTTCCGTTATTCAGTTGGGTAATGAAAATTGGGGAAAGACCCCTTGTCGAAAAAAGTACCTACCATTTTTTTATATTTTGATTTTCCAAATGGAAATGCCTACCTACCCTTCTATCAATTGAACTGGGTAGTAGTTAACACCTGAAAACCTGCTGATAACCCTTGAATGCTTGAATTCTTGTATGAGGCATGTATGATATGCAGTGATGCTCAGGATTAATGTTTTTGCTCAAATTGCTGTGTACATTGTCAGGTCAGAGGCAGCATTCTCAAGAAGAGGATCCATGTCCGCATCGAGCATGTGCTGCCATCCAGATGCACTGAGGAGTTCCGCCAGAGGAAAGCAAAGAACGACCAGCTTAAGGCGGATGCCAAGTCACGTGGTGAGGTCATAAGCACCAAGAGGCAGCCGGAGGGTCCTAAACCTGGCTTTATGGTTGAGGGTGCTACCCTGGAGACTGTCACCCCCATTCCCTATGATGTGGTCAATGATCTCAAGGGTGGTTACTAGAATATTTGGACTATCTTTCAGCACAACCAATTCAATATCTATGTTGGTGCTCTAATGAGTAGAATTTTGCTCCCTCTGAGCAGTAGTCTGGACCTTTATGCTACTTAAGTCCTGTTAAGATTATCCAACGCAGGTTGCTGTGCAAGTTTTGCAGGATGCTTTATGCCTTGTTTGCTTATGAGAATGAACATGTGCTTGGTTGTACTTCATGTGGTGCCTATTAGCATACCTTGAATCCCAGTATCATATGGTACTTATGTTAAATAATATTTTTTTTATCCTCAGCCAATTATTAGCAATATAGATATGAATTGTTGGAGTCTTGCTGGCTGTTGGCCCAACTAGGTGGTGAGTTCCCGTGCATCCCGTATATTACTCTTGTTTGTACGTTTAGCTTGGTTGCTACTTGCGTAGACGGCTGGTTTCGTTGTTTGGTTGATCTCCAACTTGGTCGGTTCCAGATGTGATCCCATCTATGTCGCTGTGATTGTTGCTGTTTGGTTCTGGACCGTGTAGGGGATGGCAATGGGTACGGTATGGTAAATACTTGCTGGTAAAAACCATCGGGCACTGGTATGGTTCATTTTCGTACCAGCGGGTATGGTGTGATTGGTTACATGTGGGCATGATTTTTGTAGTATCATGTATTGTACCTGAACTTGTGAACTTACATGTGGGCCCCACTGTCCAGCGGCCACTGCCCATCTTACCTCACTCCCTCTCTTTTTTGACTGTCCCCCTCGAGTTCGGATCCAGCGGCACATCCTTTCTCCGTGAGGGCATCTTCAGCAATTTGCTTTATTTTCTTTTTGCTCTGTTACTGTTCATGTGCCATCTCATTAATGAGGCTATTCTATCTCTATTCATTTCTCTAACAGCAGCTCTATCACTTTTCTACTTTTACTATTCACTGTTCCATCACTATTTGCTACAATGAATAGGGTATTCCATTTAGAACGGGTTGTTAGAAATACCTGAGCTCATAGATGCTAGCGCCGCCCCCTCCCTTGGTCCTTCCGATGAGCTCCACAGCTCCGGTGACATTCCTTTAGTCCTGTTTCTGCAATGCATTGTCGTGTTTGGGTTTCAGGTACGTGGCGTGTAAAGGTATGTGTATAATTCCGTACCATGTCCGACCCGTCCGATTGCGGACCGTGTCATGTTGCATCCATGAAAATCGTAACTCGCTGCTGTTTCATTGTGTTTCCACTAACGACGAAAGATCAAGTCGAATAAGGGTGCTGACTGCTGACTAATGACGGACGATCAAGGTGAATAACCTAAGTAATGCGGCAATGCCCTTGACATTGCACCAGTGTCCAGTGATCCGGAGTAATCACTCGTAATCGCAACATGGCATGAAATGGATATATTCCCGAGCAAACCCTCGGAGCCGGCATGCAACGAACGCCAGCGCCGGAGCCTGAAAACGTGACGACTTTACACATGGTTTCGCGCGGGAGAATGCTCGCGACCTCCGAGCGCTCGGTGCCCCCCAAGAAACCCAAGAACCCGAACCCAAACTGTACAAAGAAGACGAAAGGAGAGATCGATCCCACATCGGGTTAGCTCCGCAGCGCAAGCGCGGCCTCCTGCACTGGCGAGCCGGCGGCCTGCGCGACGCCGTGCGCCTCCCGGCGGACGGCGGCGGACGTGCCGGCTGAAGACATGCGCTTCACGAACGCGGCGAACCGGCACCAGTTGTCCGGCTGGAACAGGTCGGGGCCCATGCGGAGGTAGGTGAAGGCGACCATGCGGTCCTCCTCGGCGCGCTCAGCCGCCGTGGCGACCACCTGGTCGTGCGCCGCGCCGTCGTACCGGGGCAGCGCGTTCTCGCCGGCCAGGCCGACCCCGGAGGCGCGGGCGGCCGCCGCCACCTGCCGCACCAGGCCCTCCGGCCGGCACTGCGCGTCCTGCGGCTGCTCGTGGTCGCGCATCTCCACGCAGGTGAAGTTGAGCACCGCGCCGTGCCGCCCCAGCGCGCGCGCGATCGGGAGGTACCCGTCGCGGTGCCGCGTGTTGTAGTACCCCGCCGTGAGCTCCGCCGCGTGGGACCGGGTGCCGTAGTGCCAGTGGATGCCGGCCACCTTGGCGGAGATCGCGACGCTGGCCACGCCGCCGAAGACTGACGCCGCTCCCGACAGGATGCGCTCGCCGTGGTCCAGGAGCATCTGGGAGTACCACGACATGAAGAACTCGCCGTACTCGGTGCTCCACCCGCCGCCTTCCCGACGGAAGAAGACCGTGTCCTCCGGCCAGCTGTTGTAGCCGCCGGCGTCCGACGGCCCGGCGGAGCCCCACTCCGGCCTGCCCACCGCCTCCGCTGCTTCCTTGAGGCTACGAAGCATATACTACAGGAGAAACACCAGCAAAACGTGAAAAACTTTTGCCATTAATCTCATATTAATCCCACCAGAGTTGTTCATCTGAATCAGAATTACCCTGTCGCTGCATTGGAAGGCGCCGACGCCGGGGAACTTCCAGGTGCCGTTGCTCTCCGGGTACGACGGGTACCGGAGCTCGCCGGCCGGACCCATGCCGACTTGGATTTCCTGCATGTACACGGTGATCGAGTTAGCGCCGCCGGGGAAACATCAACGGCGAAAGAATGTCTATGGTGTACGGGTGGGCGGGGCGGCGTACGACGATGGTGTCGCCGAGGAAGGCGGCGAAGTGGTCGCGGAAGGCGCGCATTAAGTCGGTGTAGCACTGCACGGGCGTGCGGCCCTTGAGGACGGGCATGGCGTCGCAGCCGAGCGAGACGTACTCGTAGTTTCGGCGCCCCCATTGGTCGGTGTAGGCGAGGTCCTGGTCCTGGTCCATCTCCTCCACCACCCACCTCGGTAGCGGGATGCTGCGCGCACGCCATCACCGGCGTTAGCAAGATGCAATGGAAGAGCACAAGAACAGAGGAGAAAAATTCGCGAGGAGATCGTACGTGACGGAGTCGCCGACGTTGCCGCCGCACTGGTGGAAGGACATGACGGCCTGGACCTTGAGCCCGGCCTTGCGCGCCATCTCCATGAGCTCGACGTACCCGGCAAAGTTGTACCTCCCGGGGCCCTCGCCCTCCGCGATGCCCCACCACACGTCGACCATGACGCCTTCCACGCCGGCGCTCTTCAGCGCCGCGAGGCTCGCCGCCACGGCCTTCCTCCGGTTCACCCCGCTCCCGCAGCTCTTCACGGTGTCCAGCGGCATCATCACGAACACTGGCACGCCGGGCTTCCTCGCCGCCACGTGCTCGCCCGCGGCCGCGCCCTGGGCCACCGCCCGGCACGCCACCTTCGACTCGCACGCCGCCCTCCTCTGCATCCTCAGGCCGTGCCCCTTACACGCCGTCGCCGACCTCCGCACCGATACCAACGCCGGCACGGCGCGCCGTGTGCTGGTGGACGGCGCGACGGACTCCGCCGCCGCCGCGGCGCTCCGAGCCAGGTTAAGGGCCATGCTTAACAGACGCGGGAGCGATCACGAAAGTGATTAAGGATTTGGATTAAGGATTTTTGGGAGGAGGGGATCGGGAATAATCTAAATTAAGTACTAGCTTAACCACTAATTATTCATTGGGTGGAGGTCGACGGTGCGAAGGGATCGCGCGGTTGGAGCGGTTTAAATAGGAGAGGAGGGAGGAGTCGGCCACGTGGTCCGGGTGGGGCCTGGCGGCAGCGACGGCCGGCCGGGAGTTTCGCGTGGTGTGGCCAAGCACGTGGCAGTTGCGGGCTCGGTCGTGGTGGGCTTGCCACGTGGATGGTGCCCAGGAGTTGCGGGAGAAACGAGGTTAGACGGGGGTGACCGGCATGTCCGTTTCCTCATGGCTGTAAAGGGTTCAATGATAGATTAAGGGCACGTTTGGTTGTTGACTAACTTTGTCTAGTCTAAAATTAGCAACTTATCACAGGTGTGGTAAGTCTAAGATAGCAAAAATTAGCTCATGTCTGGTTCGCTGCCACGTCTAAGATTAGGAACATCTAAGAATTTTGTGGCAGCCATTTGGATTGTAGCCATTCTAATATTAGGCTGAACTATGTCTACATGAGGGAGATAAATTTAAAGGTTCAAAATTTTTCAATTTTTTAAAAAAATTTCAACTTTAAATGAGCTAAAAAAAGAGAATAGAAGAGTAAAAAAGAAAGCCAAATTTTTTTTTAAGTTGAGAATTTTTCAAATTTCAAAAATTTTTAAAAATATCCAAACTTTTTATGTACCTTCTTCATGCAGCCATGGTTCCATTTTACAAGTTTTCTATTTTTAAAATTTTTTAAACGGCCTAGAAAAAAGAAAGAAGAAAAGAACATTAGGCCAAACTATGTCTATACCAGGAAGGTTGAAATTTTTTCAACTTTTTTTTAAAAAAAATTCAACTTTAAACGAGCTAAAAAAGAGAATAGAAGAGGAAAAAAGAAAGCCAAATTTTTTAAAAAAATTGAGAATTTTTCAAATTTTAAAAAATTTTAAAAACATCTAAACTTTTTATGGACCTTCCTCATGCAGTTATGGTTCCATTTTCACAAGTTTTCTATTTCTTAAATTTTTTAAACGGCCTATAAAAAGGAAAGAAGAAAAGGAGAAAAATTTAAAAAAAACAGTGCACTGCATTGGCTGGGATTTGAATGGGATTTGAACCCAGGACCTTGCACTGAAACCTTACTATCCTAGCTAGGAGGCCAAACCGTCCACGTTGTTGAAAGGTTTGGCACTGGATTGCTTTTATACTTCTTCGTCAGACGGCCGGCTCACGCGGTGTGGCGAGTTCGTCGCGAGAAGTGTGGTGGCCAAATCGGGCGCCACACTGTGCGGCGAAATTTTGTGCGGCGACGGGTTCCAAAGCTGTCTAACATGTGTGGCACGTCCAAGCTTAGAGCTTGTTTGGTTAATGCCCAATTTTTTCTAACATTGCCACAACTAACTTGCCAAAATTGCCTAAGGTTAGTTTGTGAAATTCTTAGCCACACTTTAGAAAGGTTAGGCAAGTTTCTTTTTTGTACTTATGACATGTAGGGTCTATATGTTGAAGTAGAAATCTTAACTAATCTTAGGCATGAACCAAACTGTCTGCGACTGGGAGGCGAGCCTTCGCAGCGCCAATAAGCAAGGAAAGGGGCGCGAGGTCTGGGCGCTGCCCCGTCCCTCGACCGAGGCTGGCCGCTGGCGGACGCCGGCGAAAAGACCTTAGTCCCGACGCGGCTAGGCGCTGCCGAGACCGGATCATTTGGGGTGATGACGCGAGTGTTTTACCTGGTTCAGCCTCCATCGGGATAATGACCTTACGCCGATCTTCGTTTAATACCGAACTTAAACGAGTACAAGGGGATGAAGTCCGGTCTTTGGGAAGCCCGGGCCTCGAGTACAATGAGTGCCCAAGGCACTTGTGTGTGTGTTCCTACAATTACCTGAATGCGAAGAACTACCGCCGGGAACTAGAGCTCCTACGAGGGTGCAAGTGCTCCTGTTCTACAGTGGCTATTCTCCAAGTTAGTTGTGTGTATGCGGAAGTCAGGGTCTCCGTTGTTATGTCCTGTATGCTCCTTTTATAGGTGCTCTCCGGCCACTGTAGCTTGCGCTGGTCCATTGAATTAGTCGTTACCTTTTTGCCATGCCGGTAGCGCACCAAATCCTCCAGGTAATCGAGTGCAATCCTCCGATCACCGCGCCAGACCGCTACCGGTCAGCACGTGTCTTTAACCATGCGGGCGGTTGACGGACCGCAGACAACCGCCGAAAAGCCGCCGCCAGCGCCTTGGTATAGTGCGCGATTTAATTCTCGGCGACTGGGACCCGGCGATCTGTCATGGCGCGCATGACGATTTACCTCGGTCCTGTTCCTTTGTACCTCGAGTCACAGGGGTAAGCAAGAGGCCGGGCTTCATAGGCGGGAAGCTTCGGGCTCGAGCTTGCCAAGCTCGGCGCTGAAGCATTTCTGTGGGCGTGGGTACGTAAGTGGGCCGAACCTTCATGGGCCACATACTTTCCCTAACAGCTAGCCCCCGAGCCTCGAGCTCGACGATGTCGTGCGGCTCAGAGGTTTATCTAGTAACTACCTCCGGGCGAAATACTGTTTTTTCACGCGAGGGCCCTCACACCGGCGGAATCCCAAATCAGTGATTCGCTACCGCTTCCTTCTCCTTGGTTTCCACGCCCTCGGCGGACAAAGCGACGGTTCGTCTCCCCTGCCGGTTTATATCAGGCGGTTCCCTTCTTCGCCGTCTCTTCACGCCTCTTGTACTACTCGTCAGCTTTGTGCTACTCGCGTTTCTTTGCCTTCTTCCTCCTTCGCCTTTCCGCCATTTTCTTGCTCGATCCTCATCTTCTTGATGGCGCCGACGCGAGCCTCCTCATCAAGATGACCCGAAGAAGGCTGAAGCCACGGCTTGCCGAGGTCACGGATGGGGCGGGCGGCAGGAGGCGGTTCCCGCCCAAGAGCAAGGAGTTCGCGCTCGAGCTCTTCGCGATTCATGGGCTCCGGGTTCTGGAGTCCGATTTCGTCGAATCCGTCCTGTCCCAGTGCGGGATCGAGTTGGTGAACCTCAATCCCAACTCGATCTTGTTTTTGACGATCTTCGCCCACCTCTGCGAAACGTTCGTCGGGGTGGAGCCGACGGTCAGCCTCCTCCTTCACTTCTACGAGCTGACTACGACCGGCGGAAACAATGTGGCGGGGTGCGCCTACTTCAAGCTCCGCCGTGACATGAAGTTCTCGTACCCGGTGTTCAAAGCCAAGGAGAACGTCAGGGGGTGGGCGTCGCGGTGGTATTACGCCGAGAAGCCCGAAAACTGTCGGTTATGGTTTGCCAACGCGAGCCCTGGGAAGGTGACGATGCCCCGGCCCGCGCTGGAGCTGGCGGAGGTAGCCCTGGCGGCCAAGGTTCGGGACTTGGCCGGCCGGGGACTCAATGACTACGACATTGTAGCTGACTTCACCAGGCACCGGGTGAGCCCGCTGAGGAAGCGGGTTTGCCCTTTCTTCGAGATCGGGGGTGGGATGATCTCTCCCGCGAAGGCACTTCCCGTGAGTCTTCGTTCCCGACCATGCAGCCTTTCGTCCGAACTTTTCCTCGAGTGTGTCTGTAATGTTCCCGCCTTTTTCCCTTGTAACCTTGCCCCAAGACGAGGTGGCCTGGGTCGTGGGGCTTCTCCTGCCCGTGAATCACAACGGGCCGCAATGTCCTGGACGAGGTATGTGCTTCTGCGGCCTGTGTGTCTTGAATGGTTCGCCGTGGGCGCAACGACGCCCTATGATGTGTTTTTGCAGAGGGAAGAGGGAGGAGCGGCTTGCCGCGATCGCGCTGGCGGCGGCCTCTGGGCCGCTTAACCCGACGGCCGGTGGCGACGCGAGCTTGGCCTGGCGCGAAAGGTCGGCGCCCTAAGCGACCGCCGAAGAAGCCGGCGGTCGCTTCCGGACAAGGCCGCTCGCATGGCGGCAGCGCCAGGTTAGCAACTCCGTCCCGACCCAGCCGGCCGAGGTTCCTGCTCGGGATCGGCCGGGCGCGAATACCCGGCCGCGCCAAGAGGCGCTTGCAGGCCGATGACGACGACTCGGACGACGAGATGACCGAGACGGCCGTCGCAGCTGCACGTAAGTTGCTCGTGCTTGCTGGTTTCTCCCGTCTCCTTTCTCTGTTGGTTATGGCCCTTGGGCCGATCGGGCATGCTCTAATTCTCCCTTGTTTTTCAGTCGGGCTGTCCCCCCAAGCGGGGGAACTTATTCCGGTGCAGCCGGAGGCAATGGCCCGGGAGAATGACCCCGTCAAGGGCAAAACCGGGCCCCGGGGTTCGAGACCCTTCGTCCTCCCGCTGGTAGCGCACAAGGACGTGCACCCTTAGGCCACGCTCGTGAAGGTGGAGACCTATCAAGGCACCGAGCGCCTGGCGTCGATCCGTGTCGAGGGACGGACTTCGACCGGGTGGCGCCCGATCGACATCCGCGCAAAGATCCAGAGCTTTTTCGACAGAGTAACATACTGTCTTCGCCGGACGTGAGCGACACTCTTCTTCTTGGCCGATTGGCCCGTCCGGTCATCACACCACGAAGCGTTGTTCCGGCGGCGGTGTGGGCGTGGCTCGTTGACCGCCTCGAGGTGGATCTCGGCCGACGCCGGCGTGGGTTGAGCACCACCTCGGGCTCGTCGCATGGAGCGGCGAGACGCCATCTGCTCCGACCGATCCCCGCCAGACGCCGAGGAATGGTGGCGAATCGGCTGGGAGAGGGCCTCGGTGGATGCTGGCGCAGACGGATTTCCCGAGCCATGCTTTCATGCCATCGGCGTTCTTTGGTTCGCAGGGAGTCACCGAGCAGCAGGGGAGCTTATGAGGTTCTGGGAGAATCGGCCGAGCCGGGCAGCTTGGCCGTGCTGTGGAAGGAGCGGCCGAGCCTGTGGGGCGCTCGGCCGGGCTCATAGGAGAGGCGGCCGAGCCTGCAGGAGACTCGGCCAAGCTTGCAGGAGAGGTGGCCGAGCCTATGGGAGGCTTGGCCGTGCTCATGAAGAGATGGTTGAGCTGCGGGAGGCTCGGCCGAGCTCAGAGGAGGTGGCCGAGGGCTGCTGCCCAGCAATAGCTCGGGCCACCTGTGTCGCGGTGCCTCCGCGCCTAGGGGCGTTCTTGAGCTCGGTATGATGATGACGCTGCCGGTCGCCGCCGCGGGTAAGTTTCGATGATTTGCTTGTTGTCTTGTATTTTCCTGCTTGGGTCCTTCCTTCCTTAGCCTATCCTCTCGTTCTGTGTCATCATGAGCTTGTTGGCATGGCTTGCTCATTCGAGGCTAAGCACAATGCCGAACAAGAGGCCCTGCGGGCGGAAGGCGCGCGGTGGCAACGGGAAGCCAATGCCGCACGCGCCGAGCTTGAGGAAGCTCGCTCGAGCTCAGTCCAAGCAGTGGTTCTGGAGCCTCGAGCCACGGCGGCTGAGGCGGCCTTAGCCGTGGCGCAGGAAGATGCCAAGGAGGTTTCATGCCGGTCGCTGGAGGCCCTTAAGGCCGAACGCGACCGCGCCCTGGAGCTCGAGGAACGCCTCCGGTCAGTGGAAGCGTGCCGCGTCGCTGAGGTTGCTCGCGTAGTGGAGGAGCGCGACCTCCTTGCCGCAGAGCTTTCCCAGACGAAGTCTGCTGCAACCGCGACGGAGTGTCTGCTGAAGACCCACCAAGATACCATGCAGGACCTGGAGGCTGCCAACGAAGCCTTACGGGTCAAAATGCAGGCTGCCCGGGCCAGAGAGAAGGAGTTTCTCGATCTTCAGGGCCAAAATGTGGGGTTGCTGGCCGAGCTTCGGAAGCTCCGGTGCCAGCCTAAGCCGTAGGTCTTTTTTCATTTCTTTTCCTTTTGTTGGGCGGTAATCCGGCTCGCCCTTGTAAATACCCTTTATTAATGTGGTGGACTTGTTTTGACTTCTTTTCTTCGTCACTTCTTCGGTCCGCCTTCTCCCTGGAATGCCGAACGTCGTCTTGACTGCTTGCGCCATGTCCCAAGAGACATTCACGTTCGGTCTTGAAATAGCTTCTACGAATCGCTTCCCGACGCCATTACTCTGGGATTGTTTCGCTTCCCGAACTCGGCTATAAAAGAGACCGACTGGCGGCCACTTCTCATTCGATCTTCTTTCTTCCACACTTCCTTCTCCTCCCGCTTCCATGGCTCGCGATCCGGAGTTGGCGAGCTCGGGCGGATTTTGACCTCGCCATGGCCGAACTTCGCGGAGGAGGAGGCGCGCCCGCGACGCCGCCAGGTCGGCGGCGGTCGGTCGCCCCGCGACCAAGCAGGCTTTTGATCCGCTTCGTGGAGGCGCTGGTCATGGTTCGTGACGCGGCGTTCTTGCCGCCGCCCCGGCTTTGTTCGAGGCTGCCCCGGCGCTTGCCGAGGTGGCCGACGTGGTTGTCGGGTTTCTGGGGCCCTTCAGCTGGGACTAGGTGTAGCTGGCTTGTAAGCCGTCCCGGAACCCTTTTTAATAAAGTTGCTTGTGGTTATCGCTGCTTCTCCTTTTTCTGTTGTTTTTCCTGCATGCAAACGAACGCTAGTAGTCGTACAGGTAAGAAAGAATTGAAAACCCAGTATAGTCCTACAGATCCTAGCCCCCGAGCCATGTCCGTGCTTCTGAGGAGAAGCTCGGGCGTGGCTTAGAGAAGATCGAAAGTCCTTACTTGGGTATCTGCTCTTGGAGAATCAACCTTTAAGAAATCGACCGTTCGAAAAATCGATCCTGAAAAAATTGTCCCTTCGAAAAAATCGACCCTAGCCCCCGAGCCACGACCGAGCTTCTGGTTCGACAGAAGATCGGTTGTGGTTTGGAGAGATCAATTTTTGAAAAATCGACCCTAGCCCCCGAGCCACGACCGAGCTTCTGATTCGACAGAAGGTCGGTTGTGGTTTAGAGAGATCAATTTTTGAAAAATCGACCCTAGCCCCCGAGCCACGACCGAGCTTTTGGTTCGACAGAAGGTCGGTTGTGGTGTGGAGAGATCAATTTTTGAAAAATCGACCCTAGCCCCCGAGCCACGACCGAGCTTCTGGTTCGACAGAAGGTCGGTTGTGGTTTGGAGAAATCAATTTTTGAAAAATCGATCCTAGCCCCCGAGCCACTAATCGAAGCTTCGGTTTGTGAAGGTCGGTTGGTTTGAGAGATCAATTTTGAAAAACGACCCTAGCCCCCGAGCCACGACCGAGCTTCTGGTTCGACAGAAGGTTGGTTGTGGTTTGGAGAGATCAATTTTTGAAAAATCGACCCTAGCTCCCGAGCCACGACCGAGCTTCGGTTTGTGAAGGTTGGTTGTGGTTTGGAGAGATCAATTTTGAAAAATCGACCCTAGCCCCGAGCCACGATCGAAGCTTACGGTTCGACGGAAGGTCGGTTGTGGTTTGAGAGATCAATTTTAAAAATCGACCTTAGCCCCGAGCCACGGCCGAGCTTCGGTTCGATAGAAAGTCGATTGTGGTTTGAGAGATCAATTTTGAAAAATCGACCTAGCCCCGAGCCACGACATCGAGCTTCGGTTGACTGAAGGTCGGTTGTGGTTTGAGAAATCAATTTTGAAAAATCGATCCTAGCCCCGAGCCACGGCCGAGCTTCGGTTTGTGAAGGTCGGTTGGTTTGAGAGATCAATTTTGAAAAACGACCTAGCCCCGAGCCACGACCGAGCTTCTGGTTCGACAGAAGGTTGGTTGTGGTTTGGAGAGATCAATTTTTGAAAAATCGACCCTAGCTCCCGAGCCACGACCGAGCTTCTGGTTTGACAGAAGGTTGGTTGTGGTTTGGAGAGATCAATTTTTGAAAAATCGACCCTAGCCCCCGAGCCACGAATCGAAGCTCGGTTCGACGGAAGGTCGGTTGTGGTTTGAGAGATCAATTTTAAAAATCGACCTTAGCCCCGAGCCACGGCCGAGCTTACGGTTCGATAGAAAGTCGGATTGTGGTTTGGAGAGATCAATTTTGAAAAATCGACCCTAACCCTCGAGCCACTAATCGAGCTTACGGTTTGTGAAGGTCGGTTGTGGTTTGAGAGATCAATTTTTGAAAAATCGACCTAGCTCCGGGTCACGACCGAGCTTCGGTTAGACGAAGGTCGGCCAGGTTTAGAGACCGTACACTTTGAACGAAGCTTGTGGCCCTAGCTCCTTCTCTTTGCGAGAGGCAGTATTGGACTCTAGAGGTATCCTGCCTCAGAATCGGTTTATTGGGCTTATGATATTGGTAGGAAAGCATGTGCCCGCGCGGGATCTTGCGTGGTGTGATGGATATCGGCTTACCCGTGTGCAAAGAAATCCCGGGGGTTGGCTTCTGCGTAGCCACTATTCTGCCGATGTGTATTGGAACAGCCCGGGCTTTCTCCCAAGCCCGATTATGAGTTTAGGTCGCTGGGGTTAGTTTTGGGGCTCTCTAGGGGATGGTAGGATGGTCAAAAGGCAGAGAGAGAGAGGGAAATAGAGACTTACGACCTTTTCTTAGGCGTAGAACCTCCGAAGTTGAGCGATTTTCCAGGAGCTGTTGAGGACTCTCCCATCCGGCATAGCTGATCTTCTTACCCAAGGCGTCTGGTGATCGACCGTACTGGGCCTTCCCATCTTGGAGTGAGCTTGTTGGCATGAGCCAGGTTCTGAACTCGTCTTAGAACCAGGTCGCCAACTTGCAAGGTCCGTGTCTATACCTTTTTAGCCGCGTGATGCCGCAGGGATTGCTGGTATGCTGCCGCTCGCAGTAGTGCTTGCTCGCGGCAGGACTCGGATAGGTCGAGATCCAACGGTCGTTCTTCGTCGTTGTCGATTTCTCCTGCAAAATCAACACGAACTGAACCAAGTCTTAGCTCGGAGGGTAAGACCGCTTCCAAGCCGTATACGAGCCTGAATGGGGTTTCGCCAGTAGCCCGATTAGAGGTTGTCCGGGCTGCCCAAAGCACGGAGGGTAGTTCTTCCACCTAGTTGTGACGCTGCTCTGCAAGGGCGTCGTACACTCGGTGCTTAATGCCCTGCATGATTCGCCTGCTTATGCGTTAATTTGCACCATTACTCTGTGGGTGAGCTACCGAAGCTAGGGCGACCTTCATGCCGAGCTCTTCGCAGTAGTCCTGGAATAGCTCACTTGTGAACTGTGTCCCGTTGTCAACGATCAGCTTACTCAGGACGCCGAACCTGGTCACAATGTTGTTCCTAAGGAACCTCTTGGCCGTTCGGGCTAATATGCTCGACACTGGTTCGGCCTTGATCCACTTAGTGAAAGTGTCGATGGAGACGAACAGGTGCGTGCAGCCCTTTAGGCCTCTGGGGAACGGATCAAGTATGTCCATTCCCCATGTTGAGAATGGCCAGGTTAGCGGGATAGTCTGCAGCTCATATGCGGGCTGGTGGGATACCCGGGCATGATATTGGCAGGCTGGGCAACGTTTTACTAGCTCTCTTGCGTCGGTCAACGCAGTTGGCCAGTAGTACCCCATGCGAAAGACTTTTCCCACTAGGGTTCTGAAAGAGGCATGGGCCCCGCAGATCCCGTCGTGGATGTCTTGGAGGAGAAATTTGCCTTCCTCCCGGGTCACGCACTTACAAAGTACGCCGTTAGAACCCCTTCGGTACAACAAGCTCCCGAGTAATCGGCAAGGTCGGGCTTATCTTTGGAGCCGGATTTCGGCTTTGTCTGTGGCGTTGTCCCATGCGCCAAGAAGCGGACGAATAGCGTTATCCAAATTGTCATGTTGCTCTAGGAACTAAACAGTAGCGATGCCGTTTGGGTCGAGGCAACCGTCTTCTCGGGGGCCTATTCTCCGGAGGGAATAGAGGGCTTTAGTAGGTGCTGCACGAGCACCCCCGCCGAGGCGGTTTCTTGTGAGGAGCCATGCTTCACGAGCTTATCGGCCAGGCTATTAGCTAGTCTGAGAACGTAACACACTTCGAAGTTCGTGAAGTGCTTCTCCAGCTTTCTCACTTCTGCCAAGTATCGCACCATTGAGTCATCGTAACACTGAAACTCCTTATTTACTTGGCAGACGACCAACTTCGAATCCCCTTTCGCTGTTAGTCGCTTTATGCGGCGCGATGCATGCTCAGAGGCGTGCTAGAAGCCTTCATACTCCGCAAAGATTGTTCGCTATGGAAAATGGAGTCATACTAAATGCTGAATTTGTTCTCCTTGAGGAGATGAGAACAAACCCGCACTGATCGTCAATTGGCGCGACCCATCGAAAAACATGGTCCGGTGTGCTTTTTGTCTTGTGGGCTCGGCGAGCCTCTGAAGGTCGGCACGGGCCGTCCACTCACCAAGAAGTCACCACGACTTGGGATTTGATCATTGTCGGGAACGAACTTGATGTCAAATTCACCAAGCTCGATCGCCCACTGCGACCCTCCGTTCGCGTCTAGGTTCCGAATGATGTCCTTTAACGGGAAACTCGTTGGGACCGTAATTGGATGGGCTTGGAAATAGTGACGCAACTTTCGCGAGGCCATAAGCAAGGCGTACAAGAGCTTCTGAACCTCAGGGTACCGCTCCTTAGGCCCGTGAAGTACCTCGCTCACGTAGTAGACGGGTTGTTGCTTGCCTTCGCGTTCGACTGCTAGTACAACACTTATACCCTGCGGGGCGACCGCCAAATAGAGGAGTAGAGCTTCCCCGAGCTTTGGCGTGGCTAGGACGAGAGACGTGGACAGGTAACGCTTTAGCTCGCTGAAAGCGGCCTTGGCTTCTTCTGTCCATTCGAAACCATCGTGCTTGCGCAGGACCTTACAAAAGGTGATCGCGCTCATTAAACGAGATATGAATCTGCCGAGAGTCGCCATTCGCTGGTGAGGGCTTGCACCTCCTTGGTGCAAAGTTGGCGACCTCATATTCTCGATGGCCTCGATTTTCTCGGGGTTTGTCCCGACATCGCCTTTTCCTATTACATAGCCAAGCAACATCCGGCATCGACACCAAAGACACATTTTTCAGATTCATTTAACTTGATGCTTTCTAATATTAGCAAAGTTTCACGAAGGTCGGTCACATGGTCCCGTGGGACTTTGCTTTTACAACAACATCATCCACATAAACCTCTACGCTCGCCCTATCTTATCGTGGACCGTCTTCGCATTAGTCGCCGGAATTTGGGCTGGCCGCGTTTTTAGACCGAAGGACATGGTCGTAGCACAAGGTACCAAAAGGTGTTCTGGCGATCTTCTCTTCGTCTTCCCTTGCCGCGATCCGGTGATAGCCGAGTAGGCGCCCAGAAGCTCATGGCGCCGAGTCCACCGTTGCGTCGACCAGTTGGTCTATGCGCGGCAGGGGGAAATTGTCCTTGGGGCAGGCGGCGTTGAGGTCGCGATGGTCGACGCACATTCGCTATTTCCCGCCCTTCTTCTTGACAACGACCGGATTAGCTAGCCAGTCGGAATGCTCGGCTTCTCGGATGAAGCCGGCTAGGAGGAGCTTGCCAAGTTGCTCCTGGATGATGTCGACCTTCCACTTTGGGAAGCGCCGTAGGCCTGTCTCGACAGTTTTTGTCGGTCAATAGCTAGCCTTGTGCTCGATGACCTCCTTGGGACTCGGGCATGTCGGACGATTCCCCGCGAACACGTCTGCGTTAGCCCGGAGGAAGGTGACGAGCTCGAGTTCCTATTTGATTCGAGGTTGACCCTCGTGGACGACCTTGGCGGGTCGCCCTCGGAGAGGGGATCGCTTTAGTAGGCTCCTCGGTTCTGCAGGCCACCTTGGGGCGGATTGTTGGCCGTTCGGCCTTGGCCGGGCCACGCTCGGGGAGCTGTCCGACCATGGCCAAGGCACTCTCGTCACAGGCCATTACGGCCTTGTGGCTGCCCTTGATCGTGATGACCCGTGAGGGGCCCAGATCTTCAGCGATGGTAGCCGTGGTGGTGGTTGCCATGAACTTGGACAACGGCAGGCGCCCAAGGATGGCGTTATCGGAGCTCGGAGTCCACCACCTCGAAGGTGACGTACTCCGTCCGGAAGTTCTGGGGGTCCCAAACGTCACGGGTAGCACGATTTGCCCGATCGGCTGTAGGGACGACCCAGGGACAATTCCGTGGAAGGGGATGGCTATGTCCTTGAAATTGGACCGCGGGACCTACATCTGCTCAAGAACCTGAGCAGTGACGATGTCCAGGGAGCTCCCTCCATCTACCAACACGCGATCGACTCACGTGTTGCTGATGGTGGGACAGAGCACCAGCGGTAAGCGCTGGGGCCTGGTCATCCCGGGGGGACAATCATCCTCGAAGAAAGTGATCGACTGGTGGAACCACCACAGGGGTGCGTCCCCGGGCTTGCCCTTCTCGAGGTGGTAAACCTCCCGGGCAGCGGCCTTAAGCTCGCGTCGCGAGCTATAGGCAGAAGCGCAGCTGAAGATCACGGCGACGTGTGCGCGAGCCTCCTGGATGGCGTCACCATGGACGCCCTGAGGCGCCCGGTCGTCTGGCACCCCGTGATCGGGGAGCTCGGGCATGGGCCCGCGCCCGGCGTAGAAGTCCTCCAACCGCGCGGCCCACATCCTGCAGTTACGCAGGTCATGGCCGTACTGCCGATGAAGAAGGTAGTAGCGGTTGTTCGGAGGGTTAGCCCCCTGGGCCGGTCGAGGTCGAGGCTGGGGAGCTCGCCCTTGCCCCCGCCCGCGCCCGTTCCGTTCCTTCACCAGCCGGGTGGGGCTGGGTCATGAGGCGGCCGCGCCAGAGGAGCAGGCCTCTCGGGCTCTACCGCCGCGACGTAGGCGGGGGCGGCAGGCTCCTTCTTCTTCTTCTTCTTCTTCTTCTTCTTCTTCTTCTCGGCGTCACCCTTCTTGGCATCCGTGCTAATCCGGGCCACCGCCTTCTCCTCCGTCCTCCCTCTCTTGCGCTCCACCGCCTCGGAGGCGTTGATGTATCCTTCCGCAGCACGAAATAAATCGGCTGCGGTGTGGACCGGATGGAGCTCAAGGTCCTCGGTGAAACGGATATTCCGCACTCCCTCCTTGAAGGCTTCAACAATGGCCTCGTCGGAGATCGACGGAATGGTGTTGCGCACCTGGACGAACCTGCGGACGTAGTCCTGCAGGACCTCTCCCGCCCTTTGGACCACAAGCTTGAGGTCACAGGGCTTTCTGCATGCGCGATAGCAGCCTCGAAGTTTGTCCGGGCGCCTCTGCAATTGTTCCGGTGCAGATCGAACCTCGACGTTGGTTGAACAGCGAGTTCGCCATTCTCTAAGACGATAGGGAAGTAGTTGACCATTACTGACCTCGTTACCTCCTGCGGCGGGATGGCGGTAGTATAAACAATGAGATATTCGTCGGGGTTCTTACTCCCCGTCGAACTTCTCGATGCTCCGAGCTTGAACTTGCGAGGCCATGGGGCCTCAAGAAAGCTAGGAGAAGGTTGGGCACCAGGGCGGCCCCGTTGTTTCAGTGGGGTCGCCACCGAAGCGCCCGAGGCGGAAAAGACTCCACCGGTGCGCTGAGGAGCGCCGTCCGCCGTGGACGTGGATACTGCCGGCGAATCGAACGCTTTGGGCTGCGCTGCCGAGGAGCCATCGGTGTGTGATCGTTCGATGTGCTCGCCGAGATCCCGGCCGAGCTCTTCTAGGCCGTCGACAACCGCGGCACCTAGATCAGCCATGGTGAACCCTTGCGGGTCCTTCTTCAGGTCACGCATGACCTGGGCAATCGCCTTAACCCTTTGCTGACTGCGCAGCATTAGGTTGGTGACGGTAGTGGTGGGCGAATCGCGGCAGAAGCGCTGCTGGCAGCGTCGGGCCAGCGAACTCGCGACGGATATCCGCCAGGTTCGCCCAACCGACCCGAAGAAGAGGTTCGAGCGGCCTCACGGCCGGTGCTCCGCTTAGGTCAGTACGTGGCTGGTGTGGGGTCGCCCCGCCTGACGTCGCAAAGACATGACGTGATGCAGGCTCCCGCGAAGGAGACATGTAGGTGTCGCCCACGAAGACGGTGCCATCGGCACCCTCAACTACCATGGGCTCACGCCGGTCCGTGGTCGGCCTTGATGGGCCGGGGCGCCAGTTGCTCGCACAGGACTGGTCCTCCTCTTCGGACATGACCGCGAATAAGTGCGGTCCGTCCGGATGCGGCACTAGTGGTGGTGCCTCCAGGTCTCGCTGACGTGAGTCAGCGAGGTGCCAGACAAGGCTGGGGAGCGAACAGCTACTCCCGAGGCGGGCGTCGCCTCTACCTCTATCTTGTTGGACTGTGCTCCGGTAAGGATACCAGCCTGCCACTCCTCATACGACTCGTCGACGTTGTCAAGATCGTCGTGATCGTCGTAGTTGAGGTCCACGGTATCAATGTCGTCGTAAGACAACAAGGCCATCCTCGACTCGATCGAGGAGAAGACCATGATCGGGCCCCACGGTGGAGTACTGTTGGCGGCGGGAGACGAGCCTCGCAGCGCCAATAAGCAAGGAAGGGGGTCGCGAGGTCTGGCGCCCTGTCCCCGGACCGAGGCCCGACCGCGTGGCCGGACGCCGCCGAAGGAAAAGACCTTAGTCCCGACGCGGTTGGGCGCGTCGAGACCGGATCGCTGGGGTGATGACACGAGTGTTTTTAACCTGGTTCAGGCCTCCATGCGGGATAATGACCCTACGCCCGATCTTCGTTTAATGTCGAGCTTAAACGAGTACAAGGGGATGAAGTCCGGGCTTTGGGAAGCCCGGGCCTCGAGTACAATGAGTGCCCAAGGCACTTGTGTGTGTGTGTTCCTACAATTACCTGAATGTGAAGAACTACCGCCGGGAACTAGAGCTCCTACGAGGGTGCAAGTGCTCCTGTTCTACAGTGGCTATTCTCCAAATGAGTTGTGTGTATGCGGAAGTCAGGGTCTCCGTTGTTGTGTCGTGTATACTCCTTTTATAGGCGCTCTTCGGCCACTGTAACTTGCGCTGGTCCGTTGAATTAGTCGTTGCCTTTTTGCCATGCCGGTAGCGCACCAAATCCTCCGTAATCGAGTGCAATCCTCCGATCATCTTGTGGGACCGCTACCGGTCAAGACGTGTCTTTGCCTATGCGGCGGTTGACGGACCGCCGCCAACCCGTCGAAGCCGCCAGCGCCTTGGTATAGTCGCGCATTTAATTCTCGGCGACTCTGGAGACCCGGCGTATCTGTCATGGCGTGCACGATTTGCCTCGGGTCTGTTCCTTTGTACCTCGAGTCGGGGGTAAGCAAGAGGCCAAGCCTGAGGCGGAAAGCTTCGGGCTCGAGCTTGCCAAGCTCGGGCGCGAGCTTGCTTCCTGTGAACCGTGGGTACGTAAGTGGGCCGAACCTTTATGGGCCACGTACTTTCCCTAACACAGACACTCACTTAGCATGGTTAAACCTGACTAACCTTAGGTGTGGCAATATATGGCATATTTAGACAACAACCAAACATGCCCTAAGACCCTGATCTCCCCAGCTTATCTGTCTCATTCTAATCTACTAATTTGACTTATCTCGTAACTTCGAGAATTTTCCGAGGTGGCCTCGAGAGACGGATATTCTTGGTTTTTAGAATTTAGGGAGCTTTTAGACATATCTACGAGATAAAAAAAAAGATTCAAAAAGTTATAAAAAAAAGTCAATATAAGTCAGATAAGACACAAAATAAGTCAGATAAGATGTGGCTTATTTTGATTTTTTTATTACTGTTTGAATCCGTTTTATTTTTATCTCGTAGGCGTGTCTAAAAGCTCCCTAAATCCTAAAAACCAAGGGCATCCGACTCTCGAGGCCACCTCGAAAAATTCTCGAAGTTACGAAATAAGTCAAATTAGCAGATTAGAATGAGACAGATAAGCTAGGGAAAACATGGCCTAAGGGATTATTCTCTTCAGATTATTTTATTATTTTATTTTTGATTTATTTATAATCTAAATTTTGAGAGCTTTTTAACCTAGTTTGGAAAGTCTGATAAGCTACTTTTGACTTATTTCTAAGAGTTTTGTGATATGGTTTCGAGATAGAAAAAAAAGGATTGTAAAAATCGAAGTGTTTGATTTTTCGATTCGAAGATAAGTAGATAAAATAAGAAGATAAACTGAAGAGAACAATTCCTAAAACCAGTAACTAAGATATATATCGATTATCCAAAGAAATAATGGTGTACTTTGCGAACATTAGCTTTTTTCACTCTCTTACCGGATTGAACTATTTTTCGTAAAAACAAGTATGTTCCTGTGTTTCGTGTGTATCACACCGAGAGAGGAAGAAGGGTATACTTCGTAATCATGATTTTGTGAGTCTTGATAAGAAGTGTGTTGAGAGCTGGATGCGCATAGACAAATCGTTCTCTTAATCCAAAGTCGCACAATGCATTTCAATCGCCGCCGCCACCTGAAGAAACTACGATTTTACGAAGATGTAAGAGTACATACAACAATCTACCATGGAATGTAAGAAATTATCCTCATTTTATAAATGTAATTGTTTAGCTCATCTTTGTTAAGAGCATGTACACCAATCTAACATCAAGATGCCATATGTGACTAATGATTTTTGTTGGTGTAGATAAAAAGAATAGAGAAAGACAAAAAAGAGATTTTTGTCTATCATACCGAGCTTCAGCAAGAGAAACAACATGCCTTTAGCCCTTCACATACAAATAGGATTATACGGCCTATAAGGATAAGCAATCAGACGACTCATTGTACAAGTTATTTATATAGATATCTACAGCTCACGTAGATGATTACTGTAGATAGCTCATGAGTGTGCATTGTACTGCCCCCGACAAAACTGGACTGTAAGACCATCGGACGTGCATCCTGTAGCTTCCCAGTCACTGTACTGTCTTGCAGCGGGAATGGAAGCAGAAATCAACGCTCCAGGTCTCCTTTACACGCGTAATTGGGTCGATTTCACGGTACTGGCCAACGATGGAGGCAACAACAGAGTTGAATTGGCAGATCCTTTCTGTTTCAAACATAAACTTTGCAGTTTGCAGGAGTATCGACTCTCGGATTCTGACAGCAAGACTAGTCACCACAATTATACAAAATTCAGCTGGCAATCATCTAAGCACCTGAGCAGGTTTACTACACACTGAAGCTACACAAGCAGGAGGCATCCAGGCATACTTGAGTGGTGGCTCATAAAATGTACAGAGTTCTGATGCATCTGTGATTCTTTACAGAGCTGACGGGCAAAACTTCAACCGGTTGCTAGCTATATACAAAGTGTCCTGCTACATATCGCTGTTCAAAGCTTGCCTCCGAAGTAGCTAGAAGCTCTTTAGGAGGAACAAAAAAAGTCCTAAATTGTTCTGTGCGTACAGTTTCAGAGGTACAACTATTTACAGGGAAGACATACAAAACTTTTCAACTCAACCGTGGGTAGTCCGAGCTTTGCAAGCTAACCATATTCGAACTGTGCGGTCATCGCTTGCAGAGGCCAACATATGGGGCCTGGCAGGGTTCCAGCTTACACAATTTACAGTCATTGAATGCCCATATAAAACCTTTATCGGCGTCTCCATATGTCTTTGCCAAATGTATACCTGGTCATTATTTCTTCACATTAGTAAAACGGGAAATAGAACAAGGAGAGCAAAATTCCAGATGTAATATCTTTATCCAATTTCTTTTCAGCATTCAAACTGTCATGTTTGTATCCTGCATTCATGTAAATAAAGCTATGTAATAGGTGAATTTAGGCGTCAGCATAGTAAGTCATTCATACAGATTATGTTGATTTGTGCAGAGTAGGTTGGCCCTTGTACATTGGTGCATGCCAAATAATGGTAAGTATGTGCTTCCTCTTGTTCGCAGCAACTATCAACCGCAGTGCAAAATTAGCAACTGCAAACCAAAGCCATGCAAGGACTTTCAAGCCTTCAACATCATTGGTATTTCACTATTTCAGGTACATCAAAATTGTATCTGTGGCTTAGTCCCATGTTAAAGGGGTTACATGGACATCACTAGTGAGCCCGCATTGTTTGCCATGGTTCCACACAGAAAAGGCACAGTGCAAGGGCACTAAATTCACGGTTCCATGGTGCTGCTGTATGCCAATATATACGATCCCTTGCTACCACCTATGGCCTCATGTGTGGGTGGTTAGCTATACATGGGTAAGAAGTTCTTGAAAGGCAATATTAAATTCCAAAAAAAATTATACCTGTGAATCCTCGCTGCCACTAGCAATGAACAAAGAATTTGATCCCCCAAAGCAAGATCTAATCACAAATTTTACTTGCTTGTGTCCCTTGAATTTATCTGGCACGGTAGAACTTCCATTGATTTTCCACAAATGAATTTCCTGGCTATTAAGGTTGACAATCATTGACTGTCCATCAACTGAGAGAGAAAGAGATGAAATTGTCTGCTGCTCAGAAATTCTCCATTCCCGCCCCTTTGGAAGTTTTCGAATCCAGATTTCTTTGGAACATACACAGATTAGATGTTGCCCATCAGGTGTCACAGCAATATCACTGACTTTAGGTATTCTCTCTCCAGCCCATACTTCCAGTTCTTTACCTTCTAGGTCACAAGTGAAGATCCTGTTTGGAGAACTTTCAGGCTCTGAGCTGGCACATACTATTTTCTCTGAACTAGGAAACCAAGCACATGAAGTGATGATGTGGTTCACTGAAGCCCCAAATTTAAGGCTGCATTCACCAGTATCAACATTCCACAATTTCAAAGATTCCCCATTACCACAAGTGAGCAGCATTTTGTCATTTGGGCTCCAGGCAACAAAGGAAATAGGTTTTTGGTGACCCTCCAGGCAGTGCTTTTTGGTTAATGTATCATCTTCTTCCACCTAAAATCATCTCTGGGGTTATACATGACAAGGATTTGAGGTTGTAATACAAGGAAATGACCATAAACATTAAACAGAAATTATATTGATGAAATTTAGGTTGCCAGAAAGAAATAGACAATAACTTCAGTAGATGAAAACATGTGCTTTTAGCAAAAGCGTAGTTAAAGAATGCATATTATCAGTCACCCTTGGTACCTTTAGAAGAACTGTACATAATCATTATAGATTGAAAGGGGATGAATTATAAAAACCTCAGACCTCACATTATTTTCACCTAACCAATGTATTTTTCGATTTTACATACTTGCATTTCCTTTTCCCTCCAGCTTAGAATGTTACAGATGAATGATTGTTAACAAACGAGGGAAAGGAACATTAACAATGCTGCTGGGCTTCTAGCACATCTTAGAATGTGTACAAGAAAACCATCAAGTGCCATCAACTTCTTAACTCAAGGTGTGCAAACAAATTTTGTTCATGTGTCCCTTGTACAAATGAAGTTAAGTTAGCATAGACCAGTTAATAGGATCTTTAATGAGCCCCACTGACTAACTTTATTAACCTCTGCATGGAATTAAGGGCGCATGAAAGATCCAGTTAAGATGAAGCATAGAGCAAACCAGAAACATGACCAAGGTCTCACATGAGAAGTATGGTCTTCCCAGTCTCAGGTTTTGTATCACTATTCAGTTGAATATAGTCCCATCTGCCTATCATTGCATCAAAATTGGAAGATGGTGACAGTTAAAAATCTGAAGACATGTATTGTGGTAATAAGTATAAGATGCCAATATGATGGATGATGGGGATAGGTTACCAGAGTTTGGGAGAAAAAGGTCCCTAAGAAGGCAGTCAAAGAATGAATAATTACTGCCATATGTAGTTTTCAACATCGACACCGTCTTTAATAGTAAATTACACTTTGACCATCAATTTTTATAGTAATATGTTAGCAAAAATTACAAAAGACTATACTACGAAAAGACTTTACATGATAAATATAACCGTACCTATTTCATAATATTTATCTGAAGTATTTTTGTACATATTATTACTGGTCGAAGTTAGAAGAATTTGATCGCATATATTCTAAAAATCCATAAATTTCTGAACGGAGTGAATAGTATGCTTGCAACATGTCTACTACTAAAAGCGTGGATTGGAGGGTGTTGGTGATTCTCTTGTCTTTTCTTTGTCTTTTTCATTTTGGCCCCTGAAATTTTCCAGTTTCATATGTAGGTTCCTGTTTTTTAGCGTTTGAGCCCCCTGTTCTCTAGTGTTTTAGCCCATCTAGTTTCAAGATTCTCGTACAAACCTCTGCGAAGCCTGGGCAGCTGACTAGTAAATATAAATATGTGCTTCGATGCTAGTAGAGAACCGCATCGGAATATTTAAACACAATTTTTTTAAATAAAAACTAGTCAAACCTTTACCGACATACTTCATCTCCACCTTCCAGCTGCCAAAATGGGTGTCCAAACGAATAAACAAAATCAGACAGTCCTTCCTCTGGCGTGGTGATGAGGAAGCTAATGGTGGACACTCGCTTGTTCATTGGGAAAAGGTCTGCTGGCCAAAATCTTTGGGAGGCCTTGGGGTCCCCGAGCTCCTCAGATTTGGCACAGCACTACGATTGCGGTGGCTTTGGCATGAATGGAAGTCTTCTACCAAGCTGTGGGTCGGAACCCCGGTTCCATGCAATGAGTCGGACAAGGACCTCTTCCACGCGGCCACAACCATAAAGATCGACAGCGGCACCCGCACAGACTTCTGGTGTGACAGATGGCTACATAATCAGGCACCACGCCATATAGCCCCCAACCTTTTTCGGATCGCCAAAGGAAAGAGTCGGACGGTGGCTGCCCAGCTCCACAACAATAACTGGATCGCCTCTATTCGGCACCTGCATGACTCGACCCAACTTTTGGAGTTCATCAACCTATGGTCCCAAATTAGGCTGTCTCGCTAGACCTGGAGTCCGAAGACGACATCACTTGGACCCATACGATCACCAGCACATACTCCACAAGATCGGCCTACCGACTATAGTTCCTTGGTAGCACTCGCTTCAAACCCGCGAAGGCCATCTGGAAAGCAAAGACTGAGAACAGGTGCAAGTTCTTTGCGTGGACCCTGGCTTATGGCAGGATCCACACGGCTGATGTTCTCGCCTCCAAGGGCTGGCCACATTAGGCCCTCTGCGCGCTCTGTGCAGACAGCCCAGAAACATTGTGCAAGAACTGCCCCTACTCCGCTCAAGTGTGGGAAGGAATCCTTGTCTCGTGCAACCTAACCTTCACTGCTCTCCCCACCGGCACAACCTTTGTTCAATGGTGGACAAATGTAGCTTCGTCTCTCTCCACCGAGGTCAGACCTGTCTTCAACGGCCTAATCATCTACACCGTGTGGAACATCTGGAAGAAGCGTAATTGACGATTGTTTCAGAACTGCAATATGCCTGCTGCTAGTCTCATCGCTGCTATTAGGGAGGATATTAGGCTATGGAGACAGGCTAGCACCATGCTAGACTTGCACTAGGGTCCCCTACGACTACGTCGCCTAGCCCTCCTCCCCTCCCCACCCCCTCTATCTCTCTCACCGTCCCTTTGTAAATTTAACTACCCTTTAATGAAATGGCAGAGTGCCTGCCCTTTTAGCTCAAAAAAAAACTAGTCAAACTAGCAATACAACCTAGATGAGATGGGCTAGAAATAGTCAGATAGATCATTCTGCGGCGCTGAAATTATCTGATTATTTGAGAAAACAGAAACAAAGCACTAAAGAGGAGAGAAAATAATGAAAAAAATATTTTCTTGACCATTTGATTTCACCTCTTTCATTTACCCAGATAAGAGCATTACAGGGAAAACAAAACTCTGGTTGCTGTAGAATAAATTCACATCCCTTCTCCTGCACCTGCCTCTTATTAGTTTAGCCTTTTCAGGCATCTAAGAACCCTCGATTCACACAATTTTACAGCTTACAAGATGACATGGACAACATGCAAAGTGGAAAGGTGGTTACTAGAAGCCAAACCATAAACATGAGAGATGGATATATCTCATAATTTTTTTTTCTTCTTCGGAACTCTCTCCACCTTAAACAGACAAACTGATATGGAAATATCACAGAATCTAAATGGCCTTTTCTCCAGATATTGGGATGGTTAATCAGTAAAAAGCACTATTACTAAAAACAATCATCCATGACAAGCTTTTATTTATACGTTTATTTCAAAAATCAAGAATTGAAGGAACTCTTCATCAATTAGAAAAACAGCTTTAGGCAAAATTTGTAGCAAGAATAGATGCAACTTGCCCAGTCAAACTTTAGGAAGGAGTAAGCACAGGAGCATTTTTCATCTATTTGCAGTATTATTGCCTCTGACAAAGAATTACCAGTATGTCTTAAAATTACTAAATCAACAAAGCAAAGAACATTATGCCAAAAAAGAAAATTTTGAGCTATTTACTGTAGAATCTAACAGGCTTGACTGTGTTGAAACTTGTATTCATATAATTGCATTCAACTTATCCAAAGAGTGTCCATAATACAGGTGTGACACAATGAACATTCTACTGCTTAAGTTTAGGCAATAGGAAGTCCTCCAAAAGTTCAATAGAGAACATTTTATTACAAGCAACACTTAATGCACGCAGCGTATCTGTTACTATGGGCAGTTGGAGTAAGCTTTGTACTGCTGAATTGAGGCAATGCTCCAATAGTTCAATACTAGTGTCAGAGTGAGACAAATAGACAGTGAGTTGACTTCTAAACCACCAGAATAACAAGATAAAGTAGTGATATCATTTACTCGAACAACATGGCACATAACTTTTTCTGATCCCTGATAGGGTGTGTCAAATTATACCTTCCATATGATGGCCGTGCAATCACATGAAGATGATGCCAAATAGTTTCCACCATTTGAGAACCTTATAAACCAAACTTCATTTTTATGATCACATAATATCTGCAAACAGGTATGCAAGCGTCAAATATCCACATTTCCAACATAGCCCCAGTCTCCAAGCATGAAACCTGCCTAGTGGTATAGATTCCACAAGGGATGCATAAAGGACTGTAACTGAATAGTTGCCCCATTCCGGGGGGGGGGGAAACAATGACCATGTTGATCTTGGTTTTGAAATATTTTTAACCATAAGCGAATCATTTAGGAATTTACAATGGTTGAAAATCCACAGGAAATGTCTATCAACTATACAACTTTAAGTTTCATTTGAAGTAACGAGGTGGCTATGCAGAGTCTGACAAGCAGATTTTCACAGTTAGGGAACATTGAAGAAAACTAAGGCTTGCACTATGCTGTTTACAATGTTTTTTTAATCCAGAGTTTAAGTGTCGAGATTCTAACATGGTCCAAATCCCTGTCTTACTGGAGTAAAAAGAATGCTTTTCTGAAGTGCAACAATTCCCAGCTACATGATATTTCATGCTACCAGCCAACATGAGGAGGGATAAAGCTGCAGATTGAGTGAACATGATAGGGAAGAAATTTAAAGCACTGAGATAAATAGCCACACTGAAGTGCTTTCTAAAACATAGTCAGAAGAATTCCAGTATCCAAAAGTGTACATTAATAACTCTAGTTTCTGTGTTTGGCAGCTTTGATTTCACATTCTTATAAAGTTTATATAAGCTAGGACATCTCTTGCAAAACTGATCAGACAAAGCAACAATTTCTGAAACTCGCACCTGCACACACTCAGAAGGGATCTGCTCTTCAAGGCACTTATGATCCTCAAATAGAGTCGTCGCATCTGGCAAATTGTGATATATGCACGATGCAACCTGCTGAATAATGGCACTCTCAACCAGATGTTCAAGCCGCCCGCTTGGCACATGGAACCACCATGGCAATACCTCAATCAAATCCAAGAAAAGCCCAATCCTCCATTCAACCATGGCCTCCGGTGCAACCGCACCCTCACAGGAGACCATCGTTTGCGCCAGCCAGTGGACATATCTTTGGTCAATGTTGAGAGGGGCAATTCGGCGTGAGAGCACATCCCTCGCCAACCGTACCCCCGCATCGCCGATCCCCAACAGCTCCAAGAAGTGACCTCTCCACACCAAAAACTCTGCAACCGCACGGTCCCTATCGCCAATGCCAGGAAGCGAGCCAATGGTCGCCACGCACGCGTCCCACCGCCCGGACATTACGTCGAGCAGGAGGCGGTCGTGCTCCGGTGGGTACAGCGGCACGCCGGACTCCGCCTCGAGCGCGGCGGCCGCCTTGCGGTAGCCGAGTGAGTAGAGTGATTGCACCATCACGCGCACCAGCTCCTCACGGTCGACGAGGCCGCGAGCGCCGAGGCGGCGTTTGGCCTGGCCGGTCTGGGCCGCGGCGTGGGAGACAGAGCAATCGGGCAGGTCCATGGACGCGCCGGATTCGCCAGCTTGAGGGATTTTAAGCCCCAAGCAATAGCAAAACCCCAACAAAAAATCTGGGCTTTGGAGGCAAAAAGATCAAATTTTGGATTGCAATTCGTTGGATTTGGGGGAAACAGGCGGATCAGAAGAGCCGGAAAAGGAGCAAAATTTCCGTGCCGCCACTCGGGAAGGACAGCCTAAGTAGTTGGGCTCAAACGATGGATCAAACACTAGAACCGGACTTCAGAAAAGATCAAATTTTTGGTGGCCCTGAAGCAAAAGGATCAAAAATTCGCGGGCAGAGAAGGCTCAGAAATCCTCAAAATTCGCAGCGCTGTGAGTTCGCGCGAATACAGAAGAGAGAGGGCGGATTCGGGTGTGGAGTGTGGGACTCGGGGACGATCCGATCAGAAATCGACGAGGCTCATGGTTTTTCTCTGGATCCGTGGGGGGAAAACCGGTGGAACCGTGGAAGATTCTGGGGGTGGAATGCACGGCTGCTACTCGGCTCCATCGTCCCGCCGTCCGTGTGCGCTGGAGAAATCCACACGGTCCGTTTGACGTCCGAGTTGAATCCGAACCGCTCGAGACCTTCTGGATTAGGATAGGTTCGTCCTTGCGTTGGAGCTCCGAGGTTGATTTCTCTCTTTGACGTTCATCAGCAGGTAACACTCGAGTCCACAGTTCGGATGGAAACTAGGATTTTGAGAAACCACGCCACCGAAACTAAGGGACTAAGGTCTACATATCAGTGAGAAACACGTAAGCCACATAAAATTAGGAGATTTTAATTCCGAAACAAGTGCTCGGGCGATCCATAAATTGCTCCGTAGCACGTCCTCTTTGTTTGCAGCAGTATATAAATGCATCTTGCCATATAAAAATCAAGGTGATATGGATGAGAGAGTGTGTATAAAGAATTTGTTCACATATAATGCTATAGCGACTGTGCCATGGAAATTATGTATACAGAGAAATTGTCTACATAGAAAATAGTTATCATATAGCGTTGTCCATAAAAAATATAAGCAATCTTACAGATAATGATTGTCTATATCATTGTATATGCCTGTACAAGCTTGGATGGGTCTATCTAGGTATTGCTGGAACTCAGAACTAGGAATCGATAGCACGAGGTGATAGTGGATCCTCCCTCCTAACGAAGCCCATGGAGAACAGATTCATCCGCCTGCACAATGACGCCGAGTATGTCGGTTTGCTACTGTACTGTAAGCATCTAGGGCTCCTAATTCGAGGATTATCAATTATGGTATGGTTTTGGTATTGATGACGGAAACAATCGAGAATGGGGCAATTCATGGTTTTCTAGGAACCCGATGGATTTATTGGAACGGTATCAAGCGCAAAAGATGAAAACTCATATTTATTGTGACTCAAGCACCGAGTTGAGTCAAAGATAGATATACGGCTTTTATTTTTATTTCTCGTACTATTAAGAGGGGATTGAGAGATTTTTGATCACCTCGGATTTTTCTCTACCAAGTTACACGCTCCTAAAATCTTTTTAGTTGGTCACCCATGTGAGTGTTGTGGTAGCGGTGTGCCGCCAAACCATGCTTATGTCACCAGACCTCGGTAGTCCGGGTGGGCCGAACCAAGGTCCAGAAGGTTGCAGAAGTGCTTATGCTGCTGGACCGGCCTATGCCATCAGACCTTGGTAGTCTAGGTGGGCCGAACCAAGGTTTAGAAGGTTGCGGGAGTGCTTATGCCGCTGGACCGGTGTGGTCCAGGCCATCCGGACCGGTCCGGGTGGCCACAACGGCTAGTTCATAGCTACGCCTATTTAAAGCTTTCTTGCAGTGTGGTTTAGTGAGAGACTCTTATTTGCAAATTTTCAGAGTTCCCTAGGGTTTTAGGTGGTAGGTAAGCTGAGAGGCAGTCTTTAGGCTCTAAACCCGATAAATTCTAATTTCTTCCAAGAGTGTGCATTAAGGTGAATATTGATCCGAAGTGATCCATTTTTCTCGCTTTTATTACTCTTGGAGTTGGTGACTTCTAGACGGCTAGGAGGCGATGCGGGTGCGATCTTCCAAGGAGGAGATTTTGGAAGGTCACCAGGGGTGTATGAGGTTTGGGATTCACCTCACCGAAACGGTGAAGAACCACTATGAGTGGATGGTTTGAGCAAATCGAATTGCTTTAGTTGGAGCGACACTCTCAAGGAGGGAGTGCTCTAACGAGGACTAGTGGAAGGCGCCAACCTTCCGATAACTCGGGAAAAAATTCATGAGCATTTCTTCCCTCTACTTCTTTACATTTCCGTACTGATTTTTCGCATGTTCTAATTGTATTTTGTCTTGTGGGTTTTTGAGTTAGTACTCATTGTAGCCTAGTTTTAATCTTGTTTGATTAATCTAAGAAAAATCTTAAAAATTAAAATTAGCCTATTCACCCCATCTAGGCCATAGGATCCTTTTACGTATTGATCATACGATCTAAATGACTAAAATCTTAGGCTATCGGTCTATTGTACATATCCTTGAGAAATAAAATGCACATTCTTTAGCTTATCTTGTGGTAAATGTTAGGATTAATTAGATATATTGTGACGGACCAAATTTCCGGTAAAAATTTACCAGAAAATGTCCAGAATACCAACTGTCGAGATTTGATTGCATTCGTAAATAATCTGACCGCTTGATTTATTACATGTTACAAAATATTTTACAGTGGAAAGTGGAAATATAACCTGGTAATAAAAAGAAAATTACATGCCCATACACCACAGGCAAGCCTGAGCATAAGGTAAACCTTAGAAATCGATCCTATACAAATTCTCTTCTTCATAAATGTCCATGTCTGATTATAAACTGGATCCTGTAAAAGAAATAAATTGCCCACATAACGTGGGTAAGTACTAATCGTACTTGCAGGTTTCTTGAAAGAATATTACTATTAATATATGATAACAGGATTCAAGGAATAGTAAGGCTTTATGGTGATTATGTAATTTTGAGCTTTTAAAAATCTTATTATATTTCTAAAATAATTTTTATACAAATTCTATCAACTTTCTCCATCCTTATCCATTTGCAATTCAGACAATATTTTCCATAGAATAAATTCATAGATTTTGGTAAATAAGAGAGGCATCACCCAGTTGACACAACTTCATATACCCGAAGTAAGGTCCATCGATGAATTGGTTATTAACTCTGTAGAATCTACCCAGCTTTACCCATATAGTGGCCTACTATATGGATGGGAGAAAATTTGTGTCATTCTTATTTATTAAGCCTAAGTTTTTATAAAAGCAAACGATTTACGAATGACCTTGTCATTCGCTACCCTTGAGTGTTTCCACCGGCCATACTTGCTGTGACCTAGCCCAAGCCGGCAAAGATAACGATATTTTTGAATTTGCTTCTATATTTTATAGAGCAATGAATCCAGACTTTAACTCAACCAAACACCCAGTCTGGTGTCCTTGAGTGTTGCACCTTTTTCCCGGGGTGCCTTATCCAAGCCGACAAAGTTATCTTTCCGAATTGCTCTATATAAATTCAATCAACCTTCCAAATTACAGCATTTTCATAACAAATAAGTTATCCAATCTAACTTATTTGTACAGATCAATTCTCCATTCTTTACATGAGATAATCAAATTTTAATATTTTTGCCTACTCTAAGTTTTATCAGAGGTTGATTATTTTTAGGGTGGCTTTTTAAGGTATTGGGGTTTGGATAAGATTGTACTTGGAATGTATAAATAAATAACTAAAAAATATATGCAATAAATAGTAAGTAAAAGAAATGTAGGTATATCAAAATGCATCAAGGATAAGAAAACCTGCCTTAATTGGAGATCAGATCACACTTATTGTATCTTTTGGACATTCTTTCCAGAGGACGTATCTCGTCGTCTATACGTTATAAAAAGAGAGAAACTCCAATAAATATTCAAATAAGAAAAATTTTTAAATAAATGACAAAATAAAAGGATCTGGGGTAAAAGGGTGATGGGTTGTACGATTTTCTAAAAGTTTAAAATATTTTCTAAAAGAAAAAGGGGTAGGGTTTTATGTAAAAATAGTTATTTTGGGCAGCATAAGGCTATGGTTGAAGTAATTATTGTGGAGAGATTTTTTATAATTAGTTTATGGTAAATTGATATATATAGAGTTTATATTGGAATATTTCTAATTGACCTTATAGTGATAAAGAATTGATTTTGGGCATTATAATCTTACTTAGAAATGTTTATATGAGTTGGTTAAGGTATGTGAATTTTACTAGTAAAATTTTTATATTAAATAGGTTTGAATGGGATATGTAAAATTTATTAACATATTTTCATATTAATTTTATATTTTAAGGAAAGTTCTAATTATGTTAAAGAAAGGGTTTAAATCTATTTTTGAATTTTATAGGTTTTAAAAAATGTAAGGGTATTATTTCTAGATGTATAACATTATTTTGAGTAATTTTTATATTGGAAGTTTTTTACTAGTAAGATTTTATATTAATTTTATTTTAAGGAAAATTTTAATTAAATTAAAGAAAGGGTTTTGAATTTAAATTTGAATTTCTATAGATTGTAAGAATATAGAAATATTATTTCTAGATATAAAATATTATTTTAAGGAATTTTTATATAGGAAGTTTTTATTAATTCTTCTTCTATATTCTTCAATTAAAATGTTTTAAAGAGAGAGTAAAAAGATTTATTTAGGGTTATTTTATTAGAAACATATGATATTTTATATTTTTATATAATTCTTTATTTCATTTTAGATTTGTATGAATTTTTGTAGAATTTATGAAAGTGATTAGATATTTTAAATAAATTCAAACAGTACAATTAGAAATTGAAAAAGTTTAAAATTCTTACTGGGCTGCGTTAAGCCCAATTGACTATATGAATTTCTTTGCATGGGGTGTGAGGGGACCTTGGAGACAGAGAGAGCGCTTGAGGGCTTGGTGACGGGTGGGGTCGGCATGTCAGTGGAAGGAAATGGGGAAAACCGGAGGGGGCAGTGGTAGCTTCGCCGACGACGGTGGAGGAGAGCCGGCGGCGAGCAATTAGCGGTGTTTAATCGAAATTGAGGCTATGTGGGTTATTTTGGTGGTCGCGGGAAGGCTTGAGATGGCCGGAGGTGGCCGGGCGACGAAGCTATGGCGGCGGCGTGTCGGGGTGACAGTGATGGAAGGGCTCCGGTGATCAATGGGGTTGGGTGGTGGTTAGGCTAGGTTCGCAATAGGATGTAGAGTGTTTTGTCTTATAGGAATTGGAGCTAATGGGGTCGAGAATGACGAGAGGAGAGGTCGCCGGAGTTGAAGAAGGTGGCGGCGGAAAGGGCAACTCGGGGCAATGGAGAAGGAGAGATTGGGTGGCGGAGGAAGCTTGAGATGTAACGGCGCCGGAGGGGGGGGGTTTATAGCCCGAGGAGAAGTGGCGGGCACGAATGGGGAAGCTCTATGGCGGCGGTGGTGTTGCAATGTGGCGGCGGCGGATTGGTGTGCTGTGGAGGGAGGATGAGGCCGATGAGTTGGCGAGGTGGGTCGGCGACGGCGCGGTTTATCCAGTGGTGGCGAAACCGGTGAGCTTGACGGAGGTGGTGTGTGGCATGGCGGGGTTGAGTTCGATGGGCGGCAATGGCGCATGGCGGAGCTGGAAGCGGCAAGGGGAAGAGGCAAAACAACGACGACCGTTGGATCAAAAGGAAAAACAATGGGCTCCGTTAGATTTAGATTTAGGGACTGACGGGTAGGACCTACGAGTCAGTGAGAGAGGTGGTATAAGTGGAAGCATACTTTCCTAAAGAGGAAAGCGCATTCCTGGTCGTTCCCAAATAGGAAGGTTCTATATTTAAAAAGGAAAAGGATTTTCCAGAATGTATTTGTAGTTTTGAAAAATCATAGAGAATTGTAGAAAGCTTAGAAAAATATAAACTAAATTTCTAAAAATTCATAAAAATGAGTAGAATCCAAATATGAAATAATATTTATTATTTTATGGGATTTATATTTTTGGAAAAAGAAGAGATGAAGTATTCTTTTAAGGAATAATTAGGAGTTTAGTTTAGAAAATTCTATAAAATTTGGGAATGATTTACAAGAATTTAATTATGACTTTTGCGAAAAAATTTATACTAAATTTGAGAATTTTGGGTATGTTACATATATGTCACTGTAAAGTTATGAAATTACAGATTTGTCACTCTATGTGTCAATGACATATGGGACCTAACCTATGTGTCATTGACATATAAAGTAGCAAATCTCTAAACAACTCTGCAATAGCATCAATCTAAATTACTCTAAATTTTATGTGCAGGGATCCACACTAGCCTCTAAAGTTTACACACCTTTCTCATGATGCTTAAAGACATCCTTTAAGTGTTTTCTCTCCTCTTTAAAAGCAGCTTTCTCTCTTCTTTTGAGGCAGCCGTTGTCGACGATTTGTGTCGGCAATATATTTTATAGGGCTATGCGAAAGATCACAACTACGATGGTAGCACAGGAAGTCGAATTTATACAGGTTTGGGCCCTCGGGGGGAGGTAATACCCTACTTCTGTGCTCGTGGATTGTATTACGGTGGATCTCAAAGATGAGATGCAAGATGAGGCGAATATGTCTAAGGTGATTCTCCTTACGAACTAGGGGCCCCTGACCCCCTTTATATAGTGTAGGGGGTTGGGTTACAGATAGAATCTCTAATCCGTACATGAAAGATACAGATATAACCGAGTTGGTTACGCCTATATCTACGTATTCAAGTAGGAAACGAGTCCGTTTCCTTGTAGAGCACGTCGGGCCGCGCCAGCCTCTAAGCCTGTCTTCTAGAAGATCCAATCGACTCGGCCCAAAGAGGTGGCACGTCCAATTGTACTTCTCCGGATACCCGGGGCCCATGTCATCCACAGTAGCCCCCGAGTGCTTCGGGACTGGGTTGTCTTGATTTGGGATTCAGCTTGCAGCCCTTCAGGTATAACCCGAGTGACGTCACTTTTCATCTGGTTGAAGGAGTTCCGCTCGCCAAGTAACCTGCTGATCAAACAACACAGTTGCAAAGGACTCGAGAGAAAATCTCAAGTCTTAAAAAATATCTGATACCCAGTCCAACTGATCGGTATGCTGGCTAGTGGCCCCACGGAGAGGCATACCAGAAAGGTGGATGTTGTCGAGTGATCAGTGTCACCCGACGTACCCTCCCCGTTACAAATTATGGCATTCAAGTCTGACTTGCAAAGCTCGACGTTCGGTCCAATAGGGGACATGCCACAACCTGCGTAGAGTGTTCAGGCGCCCTGACCCGACTAGTGCGGAGTCAAGCTAGTGATTCCCAGAGGAATACGCCCGCCTCCAAGTTAAGGTCCTCCTAGTGGTGTTCGTCATGGCGACGAACGATCCGGAGATGTGCCACTAAGACCCAACTGAAGAGGTAACTCTTGATGTTCGTTCTGACTGTAGCCAGACCGACTTACGTCCCCAGGGGGCATATCAAGAGCTAAGTTAATTACCCGGGAAGCGCCCAGCCCTCAAAAGATTGATGACTGGCATAAGGCCCAACTGGGGGCGCGCTCTTTTTCCCAACTAGGTTTTGACCCGAGCAGCACCTGTATGCGAATCAATGTCACGTACAGCTTACGGCCCACATAGGGCATGCTCTCTGAAACCTAAGTCTGGGCCCGAATATTGCAACAGTGAATCCAGGGCTTCGTTTTATCCCGCCCAACGTGGGAACAAAACTTCGCCCGTGGTCTTTTGATAAACGCGCGCCATACTCCCGCCGCCACGGGGCATCCCTAGCGTCGCTTGCCGGAATGCCAACCGTCGCCTTGAGTCTTGCGCCAGGTTCCCGGAGACCAGAACTGTTCTCATCGGGGTTGCTTCCCCAATGCCGTTACTCTCTGAAATCGGTTCGACTTCCCGACTCCGGTTATAAAAAGAGGCCGGCGCAGTGGCCGCTTCTCACCCGTACTCCTACTTGAATCCCTCCATCTCCACCTGTTCTCATGGCCGATGAAGAGTTGGCGAAGCTCTGGGCGTAGTACGACCTCGCGCTCGCCGAGGTCGCCGAAGAGGAGGCTCGTGCCCGCGACGTCGCCTCCGTCGCAGTGCTGATCGAGGTCGCCCCGGCCCTTGCCGAGGTGGCCGATGTGATCGTGGAGGCGCTGGTCCGCGCCCGTGCCCGCGACGCCGCCATCGCCGAAGCCCTAATCGACGCCGCCCCAGACCTCGCTGGGGTGACGGACCTGATCATCGAGGCGCAGGCCCACGCTTGCCGCCGCATCCTGTAATTGGCTCACGGGCCATTATAAATATTAATAAAATTGTTCGTTTTGCGTCCCTCTTTTCCTTCTCTTTTTTAATATCTTAACGCGAGCTAATCGACCTTTTACGATTCGAGTTATACGCCTCGCCCAAGCGAGTTAGGTCCCTTTTACTAAGCACTCTGCCCAGCGCATCAAGTTCCTTAGCATTAGGAGTTGGCGCGGAGCTCTATCTCCGATAATGCAATCTGGAAGCATGAGTGTTGTTAGGAAACAAGAGTTTCGTTACTCGGGACGACTAACACTTAGGATCGTCATAGACTCAAAAAGAAAAAAGGTCGATTAGGTGTCAAATAAGTGTAGTGGTGGAGACTTGTCGGGACCCGAAAATCGGAGTCGAATCCCTGCTGTGTCTTAGCTGTACTAGTCCCTGGATCAAGTAGCTAGTACACACATATACAGTTTGGATCATCACCATTCAACGAAAAGTACTTTATTACATCAGAGTCTCATAATTATTACAAAGTTTAGGCTTCATGGCCTAGCAGCGGAAATTCAAATAACATAGTTCAACGTCAAATGGAAAACCCAACGCAACTCCACAGGCATGTCTGACGGATGCGCCCTAGACGTCGGAGTAGTCTTCATCTTGAACTCCTTGGTGAAGTCCCGTCTTGGTACACTTCCTCCTCGGTGTATAAACTCGTTGGAATGAGCGACCCAAGATAAAAGCGAGGGTGAGTATACTTTATACTCAACAAGCAAGGTGACTAAATGCAACTAGGGCTTAACAAGGAGGGGATAAGGGTTCTTTGCATAAAGCCGTTTTGCAAGTCTTTCATAAGGTTTTATAAAATGATTTGAAATGAGTTGAGGAAAACAAATCTTTGAAGTATTTCTTTAAAACTCAGGCCTCTGCGGTTTGCCCAATCTGGCTACTCACGGCACCCACCGTGCAATTACCCTCATCGCTCATAGCACCTACTATGAGGAGAAAAATCAAAACACACGACACCGATCGTGGTTTTCCTTTAAAACACCATTTAGAAAACAAAGATAAGAAGTACCAATGAGGCGGCTCCCGTCGTCAGTCCTGACCGTGGACACGGCTATCATGATAGTTTTACACTCTGCAGAGGTTGCACGCTTTACCCACGAGAGGTGACCTTCCTAGGAATCACCCAAAGAGAAAAGAACACCACAAGGTCTTTAACCAACATTCCCTAGCCCGCACTCCTCTAAGGATTCCACCGCGTGGCGCTAGTTACTCTAGTTGGTGAAGCCCCTCTTGAGCCTGCAGGACAACACCAATTGCCTACTCCACCTACTGGAATGTCAAAACTAGAGGTCCGAAGGGTACTCAACCAGGGCTTGCCCACACAAGCACTCAATGGTCGCACTGTTGTACTTAGCTCGTCTACCTCAAGGAATCGGTCCTTAGCGATCAGGGTGGGTCCCGCACTGGACCCGAATCTCGTGCACGTGGCACCATCCTTGCAACCATCCACCCCAATCAGGTTTTGCAAAACATTTTTCCCAATAGCACCCACTATCAACTAGCCCAAATACAACCAAAAGACAACACCTATTGTCCTTCTTAAAGATCACAAAGTAAAATGGTGATTAATGTATTCAAGCAATTAATCAGGTGGTTTACTATGAGCATTACTAGCGGATGCAAAACCTAATCAAGGATATGGCAATAATTAATCAAAATTAATAATCCTAAGGTAGCAAGGGTATTTTATAAAATTAAGTATCAATGGGATTTAGCTAGGCAATATAGTTATTTGGTATTTTATGTTAAACATACATGCTATTGTTCAAATTCTACAAAACTCGTTTGAAAACATGGGTTCAGAGGTTTCAGCACTTGCCTTGATCGGCGTAGTGGGGAGGATCCTCAATTGCGTCGTAAAGCTAACTTCGGTAGATTTAAGATTCTAACGTTAAAAAAAGCATAAATAAGAACCACATGCAATAAAATATGAGGCATGCATGTCATGACATGAGGATGATGCAAACAGTATAGAACAGTATAAAATAATTTTACAAAACTTCTGAAATTGGTTTCATTATTTTTAGAGTTCCTATAATTAGTTATGGTTTTATAGACTTAATATTAAGGTACAAAAGAGAGTTAATAATAAATAAATTTCAAAAATTTACCAAAACAGTACAGAAATCATATTATAATATATCTAACTTTATAAAATAATTTTTGGTATTTTTGGATCTCTAAATTAATTTATAAAATTCCTACACATGAAAAAACTAATATAATTATCAAAATTTAAATTTAACAGAAACATGTAAATAAATGGTACATAAAAATAATTTAGAATTTAATGGATCTAATAAAATTTATTTTACAATTTTCTGAATTTTCTACGAATTTATATGGAATTTACAATATTATGCATAATCTGCAAATAAGGATAATTAAAGAGTGAGGCACTCGATTTGGCGGATGCAAGTGGGCAGCCCATCTGCCTGCACGTGAGGCAGTAGCAGTCTGGTGACCGACAGTGGGGCCCACTGTCGGTGACCCAGAGCGAGGACTTGGCGGGCGGCGGCTCGGGACAAGGCGGCGGTGACCAGCAGTGGGCGCGGCCGGTGGGGAGAAAAGAGGAGGCCCCGAGGGTCCTCGGGGATTTGAGTCGGCTCGGGGCGGCGGCGGCGACAATGGGCGCAGCAGTGGCAGTGGCGTGTGTGTCGTGGCATGCGGCCGGCGGCGGCGAGATCTTGATGGCGTGGGGGAAGAAAGGCGACGGCGTGGGAGTGCCGAGGAGGGTCTCCGGGAGAGGAGGATGGGCGGCTTGGCGTGGCGGCGTGGGGGAGGAGGAGGATGTGGCGGCGGCGTGTGCTCAACCAAATTGGCGGGGGCAAGGTTCGAAACCCAGGGGTACTCAAGAGGAAGAGGGGGTAATCACCGTGGCGGCAACGAATCGGCGAAGGAGGCGGCGGTGGTGGCAATGACTCCTTGGCGTCAAAATTGGCGAGTTCGATCGACGATTCACGCAACAAAAGGTGGCATAAGTTAATGGAAGGAGAGGAAGAACGTCCTCGGAGGTTGACCAATGGGGTTCACTGGCGGCTAATTCAGCGGAGAGGCGATGGGTAAGGGAGGTGGCGGCTAGGGTTTATATAGCGATTTGGGAGGATTTTGCGGGAAAGAGAGATCGATCTGGGTAGGGATTGATCCCCCACGATCGTGGGAACCAATTTTGGCGGTTTTTGGGGCGGATTTCTAGGAGAGGATCAAGATAGGAGGTTAGGGAAGGTTTTCCTGTTCGTTTGGAAAAAGAAGACCGAGAGGAATTCTGGGAAGAAGAAAGAAAGAAGGAAGAGAGAGAAAAGAGAATAGGAAAAGGAGAAAAGAAAGGAAGAAAAGGGAAAATAGGTAGGGTCTACTTGCAAGAGAGACAGAATAAATATAGATCCTAAAATTTTGATTTATTTCATTTTTAAATTATAAGTAATAATTAATTGATGATTAAATTGTAAAATAGTATTTGAAAAAATTTAGTAAAACTATTGTTTACCATTTACTTGTTCCAATAAACCTTTTGTAAAACTTTAATTAACAAGGTTATGCAGTTAAGTTTTGAAAGGTTGTGATTTCTTTTTGCAAAAGCTTTTAATTAGGAACATACTCATTTTTAACTACTTTTAATATCCAAATAAATTCTCATGAGATGCAATGCATATGATTTTTATTTTTCAAAAATGAGGATGTTACAAGACTGCCCTTAATCAGGTATGACCCCCAACTTACGAACCAGTCGAAATCCGACCAATGAGTAAGCCAAACTCAATACGGAGGCCGTGGATGAGCGCCTCGTACTCGGCTGCGTTGTTTAAAGCTGGAAAATGAATCTGGAGGACGTACTTAAGTCGTTCGCCTCCAGTGATATAAAACGATGCGGCCCAGCATACTGTCGTTGGAGAGAGCCGTCAAGTACATGTTCGATGATTCGGCTTTCGGTGGTGGGGGAGCTCATCTCTGTCCACTCGGCGACAAAGTCGGCGAGTGTTTATGTTTTATAAGCTGCGTGGCTTGAACGAGAGCTCGAAAGCTCCAAGTTCAACCGACCACTTAGCAATCCTCCCAGTGGCTTTCCGATTATGGAGAATTTCTCCAATGGGAAAGAGGTGACCACCGAAATTGGATGTTCTTGAAAGTAGTGCTTCAGCTTCCGAGAGGCGATCAGGACCGCATACAGAAGTTTCTGCACCTGCGGATAGCGCACCTTGGATTCGCCCAATACTTCACTGACGAAGTAGACCGGGCGTTGAGCCTTGTAGACGCGTCCTTCTTCTTCCCGTTCCACTACCACCGCAGCACTCACTACATGAGTGGTGGCCTCAATGTATAGTAGAAGCGGTTCCTGTGGCATGGGAGATGCCAAGGCAGGTGGCGAGGCGAGGTATGACTTAAGATCCTCAAAAGCATTTTGTGCCTCGGGTGTCCAGACGAACTTGTCTTGTTACTTCTTCAATAACTTGAAGAAGGGCGACCCTCGCTCGCCGAGTCGCGAGATGAATCGGCCGAGTGCAACCATGCACCCATTGAGTCGCTGGACGTCCCTTTGGCACGTTCGGGGTGCCATCTCCATGGTGGCCTTGATCTTTTCCGGGTTAGCTTCAATTCCGCGGCGAGACACCACGAAACCGAGAAGCTTCCCCGAGAGGACCCCGAAGACACACTTCTCCGGGTTCAACTTCATGTGGTATGCCGACAGGCTCTCGAATGTCTCCGATAGGTCGGTGACCAAATCGGAGGTTACCCAAGACTTGACGACAACATCATTGACGTATGCCTCCACCTTGCGTCCAAGCTGATTGTGGAAGCACCGCTGGATGCAACGCTGGTATGTTGCTCTGGCATTCTTCAGTCCGAAGGGCATTGTGACGTAGCAGAAGACCCCGAACGGAGTGATGAACGAGGTCTTGATGCAATATTCTTCCTTCAAGCTAATCTGGTGATAGCCTGAGTAGGCATCCAGGAAGCTTAAAAGCTCGCAACTGGCAGTGGAATCAACCACCTGGTCGATGCGGGGTAGTCCGAACGGATCCTTGGGACATGCTTTATTTAAGTCGGTGTAATCGACGGACATGCGTCAAGTACCGTTCTTCTTTTGCATGAGTACCGGATTTGCCAACCAATCGGGATGAAGCACCTCCCTTATAAAGCCGGCGGTTAAAAGTTTGGTGATCTCCGTCTTAATGGCATCTTTCCGATCTTGTGCGAACCGACGTAGCCGTTGCTTGATCGGCTTGGCTTTGTCGTGTACATTCAAAGAGTGCTCGATCACCTCCCTCGGGACTCCTGGCATGTCCGACGGTTTCTAAGTGAAGATGCTTCGGTTGGTGTAACATCCTCATTTTTTTTTCAAAAATAAAAATCATATGCATTGCATCTCATGAAAGTTTATTTAGATATTAAAAGTATTTAAAAATGAGTATGTTCCTAATTAAAAGCTTTTGCAGAAAGAAATCACAACCTTTCAAAACCTAACTGCATAACCTTGTTAATTAAAGTTTTATAAAAGGTTTATTGGAACAAGTAAATGGTAAATAATAATTTTACTAATTTTTCAAATACTATTTTACAATATAAGCATCAATTAATGATTTACTTGTAATTTAAAAATAAAATAAACTAAAATTATGGAATCTATAAATTATCCTGTCTCTCTTGCAAGTGGGCCCCACCTATTTTCTTTTCTTCCTTTCTTTTCTCCCTTTCCTATTTTCTTTTCTCTCTCTTCCTCCTTTCTTTCTTCTTACCAGAATTCTTCTCTGTCTCCTATTTCCAAACGAACAGGGAATCACCCCCAACTCCTATCTTGGTCTTCTCCTAGAATTCCGCCCTAAAAACCGCCAAAATTGGTTCCCACGATCGTGGTGGATCAATCCCTAGCCGAATCGATCACCCTCTCGCGCAAATCCCTCCCCAAATCCATATATAAACCCTAGCCGCCACCCTCTTCTCACCTTTTGCTTCTTCAATTAATTGCCGCCAGTGAGCTCCTTTGGCGAACCCTCCAAGACGTTCTTCCCTCCTTCCTGAATTTATTCCACCCTTGACGCAGGATTAAATCGGCCGTGCTCGCGGATTTCGACGCCAAGGTCTCTTTATTCTCATTGCCGCCGTCGCCGATCTTCGCCGAATTCGTCATCGCCATGGTAATTACCCTCTTCCCTCTTGAGCACCCCTAGGTTTCCGAACCTTGCCCCGGCCAATTTGGCGGAGCACACGCCGCCGCCGCCACGCCTTCCTCCTCCTCCCCACGGCCGCCACGCCGCCTTGTGCCGCTCCACCCACCTCCCAGGAGACCCTCCATAGACTCCTGTCGCCGCCTTCCTTCCCCTTGCATGGCCGGCCGCCGCCATGGTGGTCGCGCCACGACGCGCGCCCATGAGCCGCCCTTCTGTGTGCTGCCTCGCCTCGCCGCGGCCTCCCGTCGAGGACCCCAGTGGCCTCCTCCTCCTCTCTCCCGTCGGCGTGGCCGCCATGCATTCGCCGCCTTCGAGCCTCTCTCTCGCCAGCCTCGTGTCCCCTGCTCAGGTGGGCAGGTGAGCCCCCTGTCGGTCACCAGACCCCACGGCTCTGCTGGCGTGCAAAGGCCGAGTGGGCTGCCCACTTGCATCCGCCGCCCGAGTGCCTCCTCCTTAATTTTCCTTATTTTCAGAATAAGCTACATATTGTAAATTCCATATAAATTTGTAGAAAAATCAGAAAATTATGAAATAAATTTTATTAGAACCATAAAATTATAAATTATTTTTATGTAATATTTATTTACATGTTTCTGTTAAATTTAAATTTTGATAATTGTATTAGTTCTTTCATGTGTAGGAATTTTATAAATTATTTTAGAGGTCCAAAAATACCAAAAATTATTTTATAAAGTTAGATATACTATAATATGATTTCTGTACTGTTTTGGTAAAATTTTGAGATTTATTTATTATTAGCTCACTTTTGTACCTTTAATATTAAGTTATAGAAATCATAACTAATTATAGGAACTCTAAAAATAATAAAACCAATTTCAGAAATTTTGTAAAAATTATTTTATACTGTTATGTACTGTTTGCATCATTCTTATGTCATGACATGCATACCTCATATTTTATTGCATGTGGTTCTTATTTGTGTTTCTTTTAAACGTTAGAACCGAAAGTCCGAAAGTTAGCTTCCGACGGTGAGGATCCTCCCCACTACGTCGATCAAGGCAAGTGCTGAAATCTCTGAACCCATGTTTTCCAACGAGTTTTGTAGAATTTGAACAATAGCATGTATGTTTAACCTAAAATATCAAATAACTATATTGCCTAGCTAAATCCCGTTGATAATTAATTCTTATAAAATTCCCTTGCTACCTTAGGATTATTAATTTTGATTAATTATTGCCATATCCTTGATTAGGTTTTGCATCTGCTTAGTAATGCTCATAGTAAACCACCTGATTAATTGCTTGTTAACATTAATCACCATTTTACCTTGTGATCTTTAAGAAGGACAATTGGTGTTGTCTTTTGGTTGTATTTGGGCTAGTTGATAGTGGGTGCTATCGGGAAAAATGTTTTGCAAAACCTGATTGGGGTGGATGGTTGCAAGGATGGTGTTGCGGCACGAGATTCGGGTCGATGGGACCCACCACGATCCCTAAGGACCGATTCCTTGAGGTAGACGAGCTAAGTACAACAAAGGCGACCATTGAGTGCTTGTGTGGGCAAGCTGGTTGAGTACCCTTCGGACTCCTAGTTTTGGCATTCCAGACGGTGGAGTAGGCAATTGGTGTTGTTCTCAGGCTCAAGAGGGGCTTGACCAACTAGAGTAACTAAGCTGTGGTGGAATCCTTAGAGGAGTGCAGGCTAGGGAATGTCGGTTAAAGACCTTGTGGTGTTCTTTTCCTTTGGGTGATTCCTAGGAAGGTCACCTCTCGTGGGGAAAGCGTGCAACCTCTGCAGAGTGTAAAACTATCATGATAGCCGTGTCCACGGTCAGGACAGACGACGGGAGCTGCCTCATTGGTACTTCTTATCTTTGTTTTCTAAATGGTGTTTTAAAGGAAAACCACGATCGGTGTCATGTGTTTTGATTTTTCTCCTCATAGTAGGTGCTATGAGCGATGAGGGTAATTGCACGGTGGGTGCCGTGAGTAGCGAGATTAGGCAAACCGCCGAGGCCGAGTTTTAAGGAAATACTTCAAAGATTTGTTTTCCTCAACTCATTTCAAATCATTTTTATAAAACCTTAGGAAAGATTTGCAAAACTGGCTTTATGCAAAAGAACCTTTACCCTCCTTGTTAAGCCCTAGTTGCATTTAGTCACCTTGCTTGTTGAGTATAAAGTATACTCATCCTCGCCTTTATCGGGTCGCTCATTCCAACGAAAGCGAGTTGCGACACCGAGGAAGAAGTGTACCAGGCGGGGACTTCGCCGAAGGAGTTCAAGATGAAGACTACTCTGACGTCTAGGGCGCATCCATCAGACATGCCTGTGGAGTTGCGTTGGGTTTTCCATTTGAAGTTGAACTATGTTATTTGAATTTCCGTTGCTAGGCCATGAAGCCTAAACTTTGTAATAATTATGAGACTCTGATGTAATAAAGTACTTTTCGTTGAATGGTGATGATCCAAACTGTATAACTGTGTGTACTAGCTACTTGATCCAGGGACTAGTACAGGTAAGACACAGCAGGGATTCGACTCCGATTTTCGGGTCCCGACAGTTGGCTTGGAGGAAGGTGACGAGCGTGTCTTCCTATTTCGGATCGAGCCCTGTCCCGATCAGAGCCGTTTTGGATGAATCGGACGGGTCGAGCGAAATATGCTTGACATCTTCGTCAGGCTTAATACCTGATTTAGATGGCTTCTTGTTCGGTAGATCGCCCTCGTCGTGAAGAGTGGCGGCTGCCTGTCGGATCTTGTCCAACTCGGCGGCCGTCTCAGCTGACTGGGCGAAGTCGCAGCTTTCCTTGTCAATGAGATGGGAAAACTTCACGTCTCCGCGGACCTTGATTACGGCCTGCGGTCCTAGTATCTTCATGGCCAAATAGGCGTAGTGTGGGACGGCCATGAGTTTGGCCAAGCCCGGCCTTCCCAAGATCGCGTGTTACGCGGTCTCAAAATCGGCCACCTCGAAGCTGAGATTTTCCGTCCGGTAGTTATCCCGAGTGCCAAAGGTGACCGGGAGAGTGATTTTTCCGATCGGTACTGAAGATGTTCCTGGAATTATGCCATGGAATGGTGCATCCGTCTTCTGGAGCACCGTCCTTTGGATCTACATCTCGTCCAAAGACTTGGCGAAAAGGATATTCAATCCGCTCCCGCCGTGAACCAGGACTTTGCGCAGTCGGATGCCCCGTATCACAGGATCCACGATAAGTGGATATCTTCCTGGACAAGGGACATGGTCGGGATGATCCGAGCGATCAAACTTGATCGGAACCTCGGACCACCGAAGGTACTCGGGGGTCACCGGAACAGCTGCATTGACTTTCCGAAGAGTAAGCTTTTGCTTACGCTTGGACTCATATGCATCCGATCCCACAAATATGTACTTGAGCTCACGCTCGGTTTCCTGGTAAGCGTCACCTTGAGGAGGGTCACGCTTGTTATCTTGCTTGGCGTCCTTTGGAGCGTCGTTGTTGTGCTCCTCCGCGAACTTCCTCAAGATGTTGCAGTTTTTGGCCGCGTGCTTTCCATTTGAATGGAAAGGACACGGCGCCTCCATGACTTTGTTGTAGTCGGTGGACCGGGGCGGCTTCTGCCGACTGTGATCCGCGACTGCCACCAGCTCTTCACCCTTGCGTTTTTTGTCCTTCTTGGAGGACTCGGGCTTGACCTTCTTACCTTCGTGCTTGTTGGGTGGTCCTCCTGACGCTCAGCGAGAGCATCCACGCATCCGAGGCGGTGGCATATCGATCAGCCAGGGCGAACATCTCCTTAACTGTAGTCGGGGGTTTCCGAGACATCTTCTTGATTAGATCAGGGTCGTGAACTCCCTTCTGGAAGGCTGCGACGACGATCGCCTCTGAGATCTCCCGGATTGTGTTCTTCTTCTTGGTGAAACACCGAATGAAATCCCTTAACGACTCATCTTTTTTCTGATAAATCTGATAAAGGTCCCACTGGGTTCCAGGCTTCTCGTAAGTGCCCTGGAAATTGGCGACAAATTGGTCGCAAAGCTCTCCCCAGGACCCAATCGAGTTCTCTGGAAGGCCTGCGAGCCAATTCTAGGCCGGAGGGGTTAACATAACAGGCAAATAGTTTGCCATCACGTCGTATCCTCCACCCGCGGCCTTGATTGCTAAAGAGTAGATCTGCAACCAAGCCTTAGGGTCCCGCTCTCCATCAAATTTCACTATCCCCTTGGGGTTGAACCCTTCGGGTCAGTTTACCTGACGGAGTCGGGGTGTGAATGCCTTGATCCCGTCGATCAGTCCGTCCCCAGGGGGAGGAGATTGACGGGGGAAGATCCGGTGCGATGGAGTACGGTGCCGGTCTTCATCTCGCTCCCTCCGTCGTGCTTCAATGTCGAGGCGGAGGTCGCGACTTTCTTCTGGGCGGCGTCTTGCCCATGACCGTGTCGCGGCCGCGCCGAAAGTGCTACTCATGGCGGCAGCTTCGGCGAGTTGGCCTGTTGATCCCGAGTGCCCTGGACAGCCGCTGTCGTCACCATGGCTTTGATTTGTTCCATGATCGGCGTTGCGGGGCTGTTTTCTCCAAGAAAGGACCAACATTGTCCAGGAGGGTCTTGCACGCGAGGATGTTTTGCTGTGGCGTACAGAAGACCGAGCGATTTTCTATACGGACTTGAAGCAGTTCCTCCTGGACTTCCCGTGCACGACCTTATAATTGGTCGCGCAGGTCTCCTCCACCTCCGGGGTTTTGTTCGGCTCCTGCCTCTCCTACGGGACGTCGAGTCGATCTGGAGGCTTGTCCATCTAGTACGTAGACGCCATGAAATTCGGGGAACCCATTGACGCTCTCCTCCGACTCAGATTCCGAGAAAGAGAGGCTCAACCGATCCCGATTCGTTGGCTCGTCGATGGGAGTGATTATAACTCCCACTTCTCGCGCTAGATCTTTTGTCGGAAAGGAGTCCGACTGAGATTCCGCAGATCTGATCTGCTGAAACCTTGCAGCCGAATTGACCAATCCGAGTGGCATAGCCACTCGGGAAATTGCCCTGGTTGGAGTTGTCCCTGAGCCATGGCCCAGGAAACTCGTCCCAGCGTGTGCTTGCCATGCTCCGCTCCTTAGCCCGGTTTGGAAAAGCTGGCATGTAATCCGATGGAAAACAGCGGCCGAGTTTCCTAAACCGAACGGGGTGAACCACAGATGATGAATTGAGATTCCTGACTGGATCTGAGCACGATCCAGACCGGGAACAAGATTGCCACTTGGTGCTTCACCAGCAAGAGGGGCTGGTAAAGCAAGAGGCAAAGGATCCCGACCGAAACCGAAGGGAATCCCCGTGGTAGGCCAGTCGGAATCGTAGTCATCAGATGGGATCTCTTCCGGATCGGAATCCAGAGAAGAGATCCTAAGGCGGTGAGGCTTCGCCGGGATTGCGTACCACCTCCCCCGGTAATGCGTGGACCGAACGAGGTTCGGCTCACACAACCGAAGTTCCTCGAAGTCGCCGGCGAGGAAGCCGAGATCTCCGAAGATGAACCCTTGGCCGGGGGCGTAGGTGAAGACGAATCCACCAATGGAGGCCATCGAAGTCGATGAATTTGATCGTGACGCTAGCCCCTACCTGGCGCGCCAACTGTCGACGATTTGTATCGGCAATATATTTTATAGGGCTATGTGAAAGATCACAATTACGATGGTAGCACAGGGAGCCGAATTTATACAGATTCGGGCCCTCGGGGGGAGGTAATACCCTACTCCTGTGCTCGTGGATTGTATTACGGTGGATCTCAAAGATGAGATGCAAGATGAGGCGAATATGTCTAAGGTGATTCTCCTTACGAACTAGGGGCCCCTGACCCTATTTATATAGTGTAGGGGGTCGGGTTACAGATAGAATCTCTAATCCGTACATGGAAGATACAGATATAACCGAGTTGGTTACGCCTATATCTACATATTCAAGTAGGAAACGAGTTCGTTTCCTTGTAGAGCACGTCGGGCCTCGCCAGCCTTTAAGCCTATCTTCTGGAAGATCCAATCGACTCAGCCCAAAGAGGTGGCACGTCCAATTGTACTTCTCCGGATACCCGGGGCCCATGTCATCCACAGCCGTGCATACCCTTATGTTCATGATACTGCTTCTTTTGCAGGTTCACTTAGAGATTCATTTATGTTAATTAGTTGATCGTAGAACAATGATAAAAAAAGGGCATTCCTAGCACTGATATGTTCACCGCATATAGGATAAAATTGGTGAGGGATGTAAATGGAAGTGGACATTTGTGGGCCTGTGTAACCCGTTCTCAAAAAACAGGATTCGCGACAATGGTGGGATAAAAACTGCAATCAAAATGCGGATCAAGCGGCCTAGTCCGCATAGGCCACATCAGTCTAGTGGCCAACGAAATTCCTTTCAACCCTCGATCCCCTTCTCTTCCCAAGCAAGCGTAACACAGTCTTGTCTTCAATCCTCCATAGGTTAATCCAATCTTCGATGCAGCGTGCCTCTCTCTTCTCTGCTCTAGCCATGATCCGTTCATATCGCCATGGAAGACAATAAACTTGTGCAAGAGCTGGCTTGGTAGCGGGATGCCATGTCGAGGAGCTTGTCGAAGAGCCGCCTGACCGAGTGGAGGAGCTTGGAGGTGAGATTGGAGAAGAAAAGGAAACTAGAGCCACCTGACCGAGTGGAGGAGCTTGGAGGTGAGATTGGAGAAGAAAAGGAAACTAGAGGAGAAAGGAAGAAGCTAACGACTGCATTGCTAGCAAAGAACCGAGATTTGTAATATGTTCTATGATATGCTTTACCAAAAACCATAGGTTCTAACTAAGTACTTCAAAGATTTATGGTGTAATCTATTCTAAACTGTGCTTTAATGCTATAAAAAACATGCTTAATTTCATATTGAGATTCATTCCCGCGTTTTGTTCCCTGCTTTGTGCAGTTGTGCTGGTCGCTGGTTGTGAATATGCACACATTACATTGTTCATTGTAGCTCGTGTGTTACTGAAGCATGTTTTTGCAGCTGCTCACGAAGCCGCCAAATTCAAAGCATGATGGCCTTTCATCTTAGTCCGTAGAGAGTTATGCGGTCGCTGCGGACAGGTGCGGACAGTCCGCGGACCTGCCCACTTGCATCCCTAAAATTGGTTAGTCCCTTTTTTAAAATTCTCTCCTTTTTTTCTTTTGGAAAATTGGTGGGATGACACTGCAATTTGGCGGTTAGAGCACCTGCACACTATCTTTTTCACACCTAGTCTTTGACACACTTATATTTGGTGGTCATTTGTCTTGACACACTTTCTTATGTTGTCATCGGTCAAATATTCAAAACAAATACAAAACAAATTAGAAAAAAAATCCAAAAATTGAGTAGCCAAATACAAGTGTATCGAGCTCCTCAAATCGTGAACTCCATAATTTAGGATTTAAAAATATCAAAACCAAGCAAATTTAAAAACATTCTAAAAATTTAAAATATACGGAAAAATAAGAAAACCATAATAAATAAGGATTCAGATACACTTGTATTCCACGTATCAAATTCAGAACTTAACAATTCAACATATGAAATTCTAAATTCAAAATAATTTTTAAAATCATAAAATTTTTTGAATTCGATATTTCAAATATTTAATCGCTTGATTCAGAATTTGAAGTGTTGAATACATGTGTATTTGACACCTCAACATTTCTTCTATTTTTTTTTTCTGATTTGTTGTTTGTTTTTAATTACTTTCAATATTTTAATTTTGTTTGATTTTGGCATTTCAAAATTATGAATTATAGAGTTCACAATTTGAGAAGCTTAATACACTTGTATGTGGCACTTGAATTGTTTTCAATATTCTTCTTCTAATTTGTTTTGAATATTTTGCCCAATGGCATCATATATATGAAAGTATGCTAGGGCAAATCGATGACAACATATAAAAGTATGTTGGGGCAGACGACCACAAATAAAAGTGTGTCGTAGACCAGGTGTTAAAATATAGTGTGTAGAAGCTCTAGCCGTCAAATTAGAGTGCCCTACAACCAATTTTCTCCTTTTTCTGTTTCCCATGTTTTTGCATTAGTTTGGCTCAAGATCGTTTTTTTTTCTCCACAAGAGGAAGAGATTTTTTTATGTGCTAGGTTGCCAATACGTCATTGTTCTATTTCCTAGTTTTACGATATGTCACTACTACAGGAATGACCTTTCATACCGGCACATCAGTACCGGTTATACATGAACCGGATATGTCGATTACATCGATCCGGTTCAACCAATCTCTTGGTCGAGGGGAACATCGATGCGGGTGAAGACACCACCGTACTAATGTTCTAACATCCATGCGGTTGGTGTAGCCAACCGGTACTAAGAGGGCTAGCTGGCGGAGTGCCTTAGTGCGGTTGCTTACACCAACCTGTCTTGATGCTCTAAACATCGATCTGAGTTGGTGTAACTAACCGATACTAAGTTCGAGAATGCCTTAGCACGGTTGGTTACATTAAACTGTCTTGATGCTCTAGCATCGAGACTGAGTTGGTGCAACCAACCGTATTAATTTGAACCCCTACACGGCTAGTGGCTAGCCCCACACTTTTTCTTCTTCCTAGCTCCCACCTCGCTTCAGTTCATCCTGGTTTTCTCCGGTTCCTAAACTTTTGCGGTTCCTTGGTTTTCTTGGTTCATTATAACTTGTTTTTATTGATTTCGCATTGGATTTTGCGATTCGCATTGGAATTTGTGTTGTGTTTAATCACATTTGACGCATTGGAATTTGTCGTGTGTTTAATGGATCCGACCTTCTATCTTCCCTCCCTATATTTTCCCCTACATCAACATGGAGAACGAGACCGCACCATTTCGATCCCTTCTCTCTCGCCACCGCCACCACCAAGACCGCATTCCTTCGCCATGGTTCGCCGCCTCAAGACCTGCAGGCGACTTGCAATCCCCATCCTCCATTGCAACATCCGCGCCAACAAGAGCCCATCCACCTCCACCGCCCGTGCCGCCCTACCCACATCCTTCGCCAAGAATCGCCGTGCCACCCCACCCACATCCTCCACCGCTACCTCGCGCCGCCCGCTCACCTCCGCCGCAACCTCGTGGCGCGCCGCACCAACTGGAGGAGGCATGGAGGACTTGGCCGCCAGCGCCCGTCTCTCGCCGCCACCATATCAACCTTGCGGTGGGAGGCGGGTTCCTTCACTGCCGCCATTGTTGCCACCGCCAAGCTTCCAGGATCGGATGCACATGGAGGTGGGGATCCCACGCCGCCTGCGCCGCCTCGTCCTCCCCCCTGCGCCTCGTCCTTTGCCCGACGATGACGAAATCGACTGGGAGGCGCTGATGGCGGAGGAGGATGACTAGAATATAGTTGATGTTTAGTTTAATTATGTATATAGTTTAGTTATTATGTATGTATGTAGTTTAATTATGTAGTATGTGATGAACTATTTTGTGATCAAATCAATGAGATCAGTGTTTAATTATATATGTATGTGATGAACTATTTTGTGATGGAATCAATGAGATCAGTGTTTAATTATGTATGTATATGATGAACTATTTTGTGATGGAATTAATGGGATTTGTGCAATGAAATGAGTTATGGTGAAATGGTGATCTGTGCAATGAATTGTTGATATGTGCAAAAATGTTCATCGACAAATGAGTACAAGTATGAATCTGTGAAATGGGATCTGTGCAATGAAATGAGTTATGGTGAAATGGTGATATGTGCAATGAATTGTTGATATGTGCAAAAATATTCATCAACAAATGAGTACAAGTATGAATCTATGAAATGGTGATCTGTGCAAATGCCAATTTGTATTGAAATGGACCGGTGAAGAAACTAACCAATATTGATTAAACACATCGATGCGGTTGGTTAGACCAACCGAACTCGGCTTATAATACCGGTTAGTTACAAGAACCGAGACCGATGTTAGAGCATCGAGACAGGCCTTCCATAACATGGACGGCTCAAGAAACCAACCGTCTTGATTCTCTAACATCGAGACGGTTGGTTACACCAACCGAACTTCGGCTTAATACCGGTTGGTTACAAGAACGGGACCGATGTTCTGACATCGAGACAGTTTGGTATCTTAAACCGGTACTAAGCGACCTTATTTGAACAGATCCTCTTCCCCGCCTCCTCCCCACATGCTTTGCCGGATCAAGAACATCGCCGCCAAGAGCTTCAAGAAAGGGGGCGGGTCTTTGCCAAAATTTTGGTCATCTTACTCCAACCAAGTTAACCAAGGTTAGTAACATCGTTCCTCACTATATTTGGTATAAAATGGAGCTTCTTCTTTACTTGAAATGTGAAGAAAATTTGATCTTTGTCATGATCGATCAAGAACGAGCAAATACGACCAAAGCACCAAAAAAGGGAGAGTCTTTGCCAAAATTTGGTCATTTACTCTGACCAAGTTAACCAAGGTTAGTAACATAGTTCCTCACTACATTTGGTGTAAAATGCAGCTTCTTCTTTGCTTGAAATGTGAAGAAAATTTAATCTTTTGTCATGATCGATCAAAAACGGGCAACAATGACCAAAACTTCAAGAAAGGGGAGTCTTTGCCAAAATTTGGTCATTTTTACTCCCAGCCAAGTTAACCAAGGTTAGTAACATAGTTCCTCACTACATTTGGTGTAAAATGGAGCTTCTTCTTTGCTTCAAATGTGAAGAAAATTTGAGCTTTTCTCATGATTGATGAAAGATTATGAATGTAGAGAGCTAGCTCGATCTTTTCATGTAGGTTGCAATAACTTGTTGTGTAAGTTTGGAATTTGCTTGGATTAGATGTAGCTCGCGTTGAATGTGTGGATCTAGCTCAAATTTAGGTTTTGGTTCCATTGATCGATGCAGAATTTTGAAATAAATTTAATATTGGTTTAATTTGAAATTTGCGAAATGTTAAAAAATTCATTATTGGAAAATGAGCTAATAGCTGCCTTGATGTAACATATTGTAGATGGATCGGCGATGGATGTACATGGACCGACGCACCCCGGAGTTCTTGCAGGGTTTGCAAGCTTTTCTTCGTGCGGCCGATGCATACACGAAGTCAGGCTACATATGTTGTCCATGCATAGACTGCAAGAATGAGAAGGAGTGGCCAAAATCCAGCCACCTTCACTTCCATTTCCTCTCAAGAGGTTTCAAGCCAAACTATACCTGTTGGACCAAGCATGGTGAAGAAGAGACTATACGAGAAGATGTTGAAGAAGAAGAAGATCAGGGGGACAACAATATCCCCGATGCTGGCCAACACGGTTCTTTCGAAGATACATTGGGGGAGTTTGGCGATGATGACCTAGAATAGATGCTGCTTGATGGAGAGGGAGAATACACCGATGAAAGACATTACGAAAAGTTCCAGCACCTATGGGAGGACCACAGAACACTATTGTACCCAAAGCGCCAAGCGGGGCTACAAAAATTGCGTACCACGCTAGAACTCATCTTGATGGAAGGCGACCAATGGATTGTCCGATAAGGGATTCGACGAGTTGTTATGCCTCATAAAGAAGTTGCTTCCAGAGGGTAACACGTTGTTCGAAACTACGATGACGCCAAGCAAGTTATACGCCCTTTGGGGTTGAAGGTACAAAAGATACATGCATGCGTAACGATTGTATCTGTAGACGCAATGAGTACGAAGATTTGGAAGCTTGTCCGGTGTGCGAGAACTTCGAGGTATAAAACTAGGCGTGATGACCGAGGCGAGGAAGAGGGCAAAGCGTCGAAGAAGAGACCCCGTTAAGGTGGTGCGGTATTTCCTATAATCCCCGTTGAAGCTTTTATTTGTAAGCAAAGCGCATGCCCAGATGATGCGCTGGCACAAAGAAGATCGTAAGGATGACGGAAGGCTAAGGCACCCCGCTGATGGCTCCCAGTGGAGGAAAGTCAATAGAAAATACCCGGACTTTGCTGAGGATGCAAGAAACATAAGGTTTGGGTTGAGTACGGATAGGATGAACCCGTTCGGCGAGATAAGCAGCAGTCACAGCACTTGGCCCGTGACTCTATGTATCTACAACCTTCCTCCTAGGCTGTGTATGAAGCGAAAGTACATTATGATGCCGTTGCTTATCCAAGGGCCGAAGCAACCTGGAAACGACATCGACGTGTACCTCAAACCGTTGGTGAAAGATCTGCTAATACTGTGGACCGATGGTGTACGTGTATGGGATGAGTACAAAAGAGAGCACTTCACCCTACGTGCATTGCTATTCAGTAACCATCAACGGCGGCTGCACTTGGTAACCTGTCAGGCCTATCTATCAAAGGATATAAAGTCTGCATCTAGTGCTTAGAGGATACGGACAGCAAGTATCTGAAAAACTCCCGAAAGGTCGTGTACATGGGCCACCATAGGTTCCTCCATTTAAAGCACCCGTTATGACGGAAGAGTGAGAATTTCGATGGGACAGAAGAGAAATGTAAGAAGCCCCTGCATCGCAGTGGGACACTTGTATTTTCTCTGATAAAGGATCTGAAAGTAGTATTTGGAAAGGGTCCTGGTAGCAAATCTATCCCTACTGAACAAGGTCATACGAAGCCCATTTGGAAGAAGAAGTCAATATTTTAGAATTTACCTTACTGGAAAGACTTAGAGGTCCGCCACTCACTGGACTTCATGCATATCACGAAGAATGTCTGCTTGAACCTGCTAGGCTTCCTAGATATGTACGGTAAATCAAAAGATACACTTCAAGCACGAAAGGACCTGCATCTCTTGGGACTCGTGAACGACCTCCATCCGTAAAAAGAGAGCGAAAGGACAACATTACCTCCACCTGCGAGCTACACTCGAGCAAGGAAGAGAAAAAAAAACATGATTAAGTTCTTTAACAAATGTGAAGGTCCCTACGGGTACTCCTCGAACATAAGGAGACTCATCAACACGAAAGAGAATAAGATAGTATACCGAAATCACATGATCGTCACATGTTGATGACACAGTTGCTCGAAGGGCGCCGAGAGGTATTCTCACGGACCGGGTACGAGGGACAATCGTAAAAGTCGTGTGCTCGTTCTTCAACGCGTGTCGCAGAAGGTCATCGAACCACGGAACTTATCTAAGCTGCAGGATGGCGTGGTCGATAGTCCGGTCGATCTTGAAATGATCTTCCTCCGTCCTTTTTGATATTATGGTCCATCTCATGGTCTACATTGTCAAAGAGATAGAAATTCTCGGACCGTGTTCTGCATAGTATGTTCCTTTCGAGAGGTACATGGGTGTCCTAAAGAAATATGTTCGGAACCGGTCTCGTCCAGAAGGCTGCATTGCACAGGGTGTTGGCACAGAGGAGGTGATTGAGTTCTGTGTCGACTACATTGATGAGCTAAATCTGATTGGCGTCCCTGTTTCACGCCATGAGGGCAGGCTACGGGGAAAAGGAACTCTAGGGAGAAGAGAATTCTTTAGCGACGATCAACTTTCATTTAAACAAGCACATTTCACAGTCTTGAAACAAGCAACTGTATTGGCTGAGTTTATCCATGAACATGAGATGATTCTACGGGACCAGTACCCAGAGAAGTCAGAAAAGTGGATCGCACTAGAGCAAATGGATCGTTTCGGTGGTTGGTTACAAAAGAAACTGATGGGCTCCCGAACAGACAATGAACAGTTGAAACTCTTGGCTCGGGGACCATCCATGACAATCGTATCATTCCATGGGTATGAGATAAATGGGTACACATTTTACACGACTGCCCAGGATAGCAAGAGCACCAACCAAAACAGCGGGGTCCGTATAGATGCCTTGGACAAAAATGCAAAGATGGACACCTACTATGGTTATATAGAAGATATCTGGGAGCTCAAGTATGGACCTTTAAAAATCCCTCTGTTTCGGTGCCAATGGGTCAAATTGATGTACCGTTGAGATCGGCAATGCGGTATGACAACCGTGGACCTCAAGCAAGTGGCCTATAGGGACGAACCGTTTGTGCTCGCAAATGATGTGACACGGTATTCTACGTGATGGACATGAACAAACAAACCTAAAAAGGTATGACAGGCCTACTAAAAGCAAGAAGCAGAAGGACAAGCCTACCGAAGACAACAAGCAGAAGCAGAAGACTAGCGATCAGCCAAGGCGCCACGTGGTTCTTCCAGGTAAAAGAAGGATTATCGGAGTTGAGGGCGTCACAGATGAAGAAGAGTACAATCAGTTCGACGAGCTACCTCCTTTTATGGTGGACGTAGACATTACTATCTTGAATGATATAGAGGAATCCCCCTATGTACGACACGATCATAATGAAGGATCACTTGTAAAAAACAAAGTATGTTAGCAAATAAGTCGAACCGTGTTATATAAACCCGTGTATGAATTATGATTTTTTATTAAGCAAGGAAGCAACAATTAAATTTATATAACAAGGTGAAAATCTGTATTAATAAGTATGATTTGTTGGAAAATAATAATGTAAAGAATATATGAATTTTAATTTATTTTATTTTTGAAAATCATTTTAGTGTGGAATAAGTATGAGTTATTATTTTTTAGTAAGCAATGAATCAATAATTGAATTTATATAAAAGTGAAAATTTATAATAAAATTTGAAAAATTAAAGAGATTTCAAGGCTCCCAACAGTTTTCTATAATTTTCGAGAAATTAATGGCAAATTAGTACCAATGACATGTGGGACCCACCAGAGATGGGCCCACATGTCAGTGAGCTGATCCCTATCTCCTAAGAAGGGTACAAAAAAGGTTTGTGCCGTGAAGGCCGATCAAAACCCCATCCTCTGCCCTAGCTAGCGGCGTGCGCTTGGCGCTGGGCTCCAGTGCGATCACGGGTTCGAGCCACTTCATGCCGTTATATTCTTTATTTTTGGTGTAATCTGTCGAACTAAGTGAGCATTGATCTGGTTTGTTACACCAACCAGATGATATGAGCAAGCGATCGGTGTAATACACCAAGGACTGATGTGATGTTAGTCATGATGTATAACCTAACCGGGTGATTCCTCATCATATAAATTCGAAAGGGAGAAGTCCCGGTTTTTCAATGTGATTTTCTTTAATATAAGAATTTCTAGTTTATACAGAATGTTTTATACTTTTGATTTTTAATTTATGTTTTATACTTTTGATTTTTAATTTATGGTACATGAATGTATTTGTAAGGACAAATCTTATGGGTCCAAAAACAACATATATTATAGAAAATGTACATATATTATACCGTTATAATAATTTACAAATAATGGTACCCTGTACAATGTCCCACGGGTTACCACAAAAGATGCTAAAAGCCAATTTCTAATAATATACTAAATAACTAATAATTAATTTCTAGCATCTGTCGGGACTAATCGTCGTCTTCGTCGTCGTTGTCCTCCTCATCGTCGGCGTCGGCGCCATCGTCGGAGGCGGCGTCGTCGTCCTCCTCCTCCTCCTCCGGATCGTCGTCCTCCTCCTCCTCGTCCTCGTCCTCCTCCGCGACGACGTCCTCGTCGTCGAAGTCCTCCTCGTCCTCGTCCTCGTCGGACAACTCGTCCGATATCGACAACTCCGCCGGGTAGAAGATGGATTCCTTCCTCGGCCGGTTGCGACGAATGCGCTTCCGAGGGGGACACTCGTCCTCGGAAGACGGCGGCGGCGGTGGAAGCGAGACCGCGAGCATCGATGATGGTGGTGGGGTGGAGTTAGAGGAACAGAAGAGCGAGGAGGAAGACGCCATTGATCAAGAGGAAGACGGTTAATTAGGCAGAGGAAGATCGTCGGTTTTATAGAAGAGGCCTCTTGTCAGAGCCAGAGGAAGAGGCAGAGGCGGCTCCTCGGTTCGCGCCAACATTGCGTCGTTTCGAATTCCCATATAGTCCCGGTTAGAGACACCAACCGGGATCTAGGTAGTCCCGGTTGGAGACACCAACCGGGATTACTTCCCCCAAAATGAAGATCACGGATTTGTGGTTGCCACATGGCAGTGGTAGTAATTTGCCATAAATTACAAAGTATGTTAGCAATTAAACCCGTGTATGAATTATGATTTTTTATGAAGGAAGGAAGCAATAATTGAATTTCTATAAAAGGTGAAAATCTGTATTAAGATGGTTGGAAAATTAAATTGTAAAGAATATGTGAATTTTTAATTTAATTTATTTTTTGAAATCAGTTTAGTGTGGAATAAGTATGATTTATTATTTTTTAGTAAGCCATGAAGCAATAATTGAATTTATATAAAAGGTGAAAATTTATACTAAAATTTGAAAAATTAAAGAGAAATTTCAAGGCTTCCAATAGTTTTCTATAATTTTCGAGATATTAATAGCAAATTAGCAGCGTGTGCTTAAGCGCGGCCTCCCAGCTCGCGCCCTTTTTTGGCAAATCAGTCCCGGTTGGTGTAATTAAGCGGGACTAAGGGAGATTCCGTCCCGGTTGGTGTCCTCAACCGGGACTAAGTGAAGATTCCATCCGGTTTGTGATACCAACCGGACCGATGTTTCCTAGGGCACTACCTCATGCGGGCGTTGGTCCCGGTTGGTGTAACCAACCGAGATCGATGGTTAGTCGGTGGATGATACCAACCGGGACTGATGCCACCATCATATAAATTCTAAAGCGAGAGAGGTTGGAGGCATAATTGTTTTATCGTCTCCAACCTCTCTCGCCGACGCCGCTTTTTAGCCCCCGCCGTCCTCCTCTCCTCCGACGACCCAGCGCCGCCGTCCTCGAGCGACCCCAGCAGGCCGCCGTCCTCCTCGTCACCGACGACCACTGTGTGCCGTCCTCCTCGCCTCCCGACGACCCAGCGCGCCGCCCTCCTCCTCGTCACCGCGACCCCATGAAAGCAAGGTGCTCCTTGTGCTCCTCTCTCCTTCCCTTCCCTCGCTCCTCAGCAAGGTGCAGGCCGACAGAGCATGGGACAGTGAGTGCGGGCTCGGGCAAGCATGACGGAGGCGTGACATAGGCGGGCACGAGCGACAGGAGTCTTGGCGCGCCAACAGAGCACAATCACGGTGCGCCCAGAGTGTTCGATTTAAATGCCCAAACCTCACGCATGGCGGGCAGGATTTCAAAGACTGGGAGTAAAGTAGTTAAATTGCCAAATAATTGGTCCAAGATATAAATTTTTACATAAAAAAATAAAACATAGCATGTATTTAATGGAAGACAGTCTGACCTCTATATCTTATTTATATGAATTTTGAGATGTATATGTATATGCCAATTTTATAGCAAATTTGAATTCTAAGATGTATGTCAATTAATTGTGAAATGTAATGTGTATACCGTCCTCGTCATTGTCGCCCGTCCTCATCTACCTCATCTTCCCCACCGCCCTCCTCGTTGTCACCCGTTTATGTATAAGTATATGTGAAATGTGCAAGTATACTATTGTTAATCTTTTTTCGTTAATTTTCAATGCCTTCTTATAAACTACAAAACTACGATGGCGGGAGAAGGGTTTGATGGAGATGAGTTCATGAGAAGTTTGATTTCGGGAGAAGATGGTTACGAGCTCGATGATTTCATCGAGGCCGCAAGGCCTGTCATGGACTTAAGGCTCGTTGAGACCGATGAGACTCATGCCGAGGCCGCTGAGACGACCATGGTAATTAGATCGAACTTGTATATGCCGGTTCCACCATCATGCTAAGCCAACATTCTAACACGTAGACATTATTGTACCATATTTTTAGATCACTCAATCGAGTAGCCAATCATGTCAGCGAGGTTCAAACAAGAAGTCGAAGGCAAGACATGTTATCACCGAAGTCGGCGATAACGGCCAACCTCTTGCACCCCTAGGGGTGATTGGGCCGTTCAATTCGGCATGCGGCGTCCACGTCAGGGACCATGTGCCAGTTAGCATCGTGAGATGGGATAATGTCCCTGAAAATACGAAGGACATGCTCTGGACCGACCTGAAGGAGACATTCACCTTCCCCCAAGAGACCGAAGAGAAGGTGAAGAGTTACCCGTTGAAGAAGATGGCCATCGTATTCCAAACATATAAAAAGAAGTACGAACACTGAGTACGTCAAGAAGAACCGAATTCCTGACTTCAACAAGTACCCAAAGTTGCAGAATCACTGGGATGCGTTCGTGAACTACAAGAATTCGAATGAAGGTCAAAGTCTGACCGAAAGGAACAGCCGAATGCTCGGAAGAAGCAATACCACCACCACCTCGGCCCCGTGGTTACCGTGAGCGATGCACAAATGGGAGAAGAGGAATAAGAACTGTTGGCGAAGGGTGTCGCACCGCGATAATGGAATGGCGAGACAGAGCGAAGAGCTGGTTCTATGCTCACTGGCGGCCTTGATGATAATGGAAACACGGTGTTCGGGAATGTCGACAGATGTGGCGAAGACTTGTAAAGTCGATCGAGAATCTTCCGTGGCACCTTCGTGCCAAACAGGAGAACGACGAGCTTACAAGGGCCCTACAAAACCCGGAGCACCCGGACGCGTACGAGGCATTGGCATCGTTCCGTGGAAGATTGGGTTCGCAAAGGACGTCGCTACCTATAGGAGTCGGGTGAGAAGCAAGTCCCGACAGGCACAATAGCTCCTAATGCTTGAAGAACGCCTGAATCAAACACAACAGAGCATGAAAGAAGAGATCCAAAGACAGGTACAGTTAGCCTTGAGCCAACGGCTAGATGCGGGCCAGGAACCTCCTGCTAATCCGGACCTCATTAGTCCCTCAAGGCGGCGAAGCAGCTGTGCTTCCGGTGGGTTGCCCGAAGCGGACTTGCGGTCCGTCATCACCTCCATCGTCACCGAAGGAGATGCCTCCCAGAAGAAGCCCGTCTCCTGCACCAAGCCTCGACGCTGAAACTCCAACTCCAACATAAATCGCCCAAGACAAGCAAGCCCGGCTCGCCAGCTAGCCTAGCAAAGGACGAGGTCCACCCAACCCAAGAAGCTAGCTGCACTTGCAAAGCGGGCGTACGATATGACGGAGGAGGAGACCGAGAAAGTAGTCAGAGCCGAGGTCACTAAATTTTTTAAACCCAAGTCACCAGAGAAGAAGGTTCAGCCTGGTACGGAAGAATTTCTAAAAGGCTTGAGGACAGTGAAAAATTTGAAGGACAAAAAGGAAAATCCTCGTGTATCTGACTACGAGCGCACATTGGTCAAGGAAAGGTCCAAGAAGAAGACGTCAAAGAAGACGACGTCATCAGCTGATCAGAAGGCCAAGGAGATGCAAAAATTCATCGAAGAAACTGGTCTTCACCCAGAGCAAATATTAGGCGACATGCAGATTGAAGCTGCAGAAGTCAGATGGCAATATACACCGGGCGCTTCCTTGGTCAGGCGTGAGGAGATTGGCCAGCTACCAACTAGGATGCGCCAATTCCATGAATGGTACCTGGATGCGTTCAAGCATGGCCTAATGTCATTTGCCGTCAAGTACAAGGAAGAACATTTTTTTCACGGCGACAGTGAATTTTATGTCGAATGGCCAGTAATGTACGAGCTATACCAGTCAGACGCCATCGACGTGGCCATGTTGAGTTGCTGGACTCTGTAAGTGTCTTATTTAATTGCAAAAATCCACCGTGCGGGCCCTTGCACTATACTAACTTGTAAGCCTAACTAATTTCTTCTTATGTAAAATGGAGATAGAAAGATGCAAAAGTGTTTCTACTCTCAACACAGGCTTCCTTGACCCTTTAGTTATCAATGAGACAAATGTTAAAATATCCCCTGCCGATACAGAGACCAACATATACAACGGGCTAAAAGGTCAAAAATATCATTCAAAGATACTTTTACCCTACAACTTTGAGTAAGTGTTTTCATACCGTCTCGTTCTAATCTTTTTCCACAACACGATGTTAGAACTAATTAGTTACCTACGTTGTCATATATATGTACAGCTTTCACTGGATTCTTCTTATTATCGAGCTAGATCGTAGCATGATCACAGTTATAGACTCGCTGAGGAGACCAGTTGAAAAGTACAAAAACTTGATCGACATTCTCAACCGGTATTCTTGTTCTTTCCATTATTGTGCTCGTTCTACTCCATTTTAAACAAATTCTAATCATGTTCAATTTGCAATCACGTGTGTAGGGCATTCGCACGGTTCCGTACTAAAACCGTGGGTGAATTCAACGAAGAATTCGGTATTACACTTGCCTCTCGAGTATGTATGCCATCAGGGTAGCTTTTGAGTTAGTTAACTTCATTTCCATGCATCCATTTCACGCTGTTAGCTTTTTTCACCACAGGTCTGGCGTCAGCCGTCGGGCACCAATATATGCGGCTACTATGTGTGCCATATTATGCACATCCTGGCCGGAGGTGCTGCCGACTTGCAATGTGCGTCCGATTTCTCGCCGGCGACCGTGAGAGCGATCCAAGAACAACTCGTCGGCTGGATTTTCGATAAGGTCGTAAATCCAAGAGGCGAGTTTCACGTTCCAGCGGCAAATAGGTGGGGCCCTTCGATAAAGACCGGTGAACTGTCGGGGTCAACATCTACGGCTACCAAGAGCGATGCACATAAAAGATCACGATGAACGTTCTATAATTAAAGTTGTAATGAATGTCATTGTGATACCTAATAGTTGTAATTAAAGTTGTTAATAAAAGTTCTGTGATTTAATTATCAGTTATTATATATATATATATAGCTCAGGTGGTGCTCAGTACCGGTTGGAGGAACCAATCGGGATCGAGCAAATAGCTTATCGATATCGATTGGTGCCTCCAAGCGATGCATCGATCAAGCTTGGCGAGGCACGGGCTAAAGTTACGTGTGCTGCTTTCAAGACCGTCGGAGGAATCAACCGGATCGAACATAGCTTATCACTACCGATTGGTGCTTCCAACCAGATCGATCAAGCCGGCGAGACACGGGCTAAAGCCACGTGTGGCCTCCAACCGTCTCGATACTATATCAAGACGGGTGAGGGAACCGGACTAATGCCATGGGGCATCGGTCCGGATGGCTTCTTCTGGGTTCAAAACCGCATTGATGGCCGTTAGAACCGGACCGATGGCCAAATCTGTAGTAGTGTGTACTTTGTAAATTTTGTATTTTAACGGTTTTATTTTTCCCCCGAAAACTTCAATAATTTTACATGTATTTGTTTTGCTGGTTTGGTTTCATCGGTGCATCCTTTTGAAGGATACTCTCTCTTTTTTGTTACATAATATTGAAACTTCGGAAGTTCATTTTTTGTTCTCAACATAAGTACACTTATTTTTTTTCCTTTCACACCAATAGTTTTATACTTGTATTGTAGCTAACTTACCAGCAAAAAAAAAAAACTTTTCCGACATACTATAAGAGCATACTTCAGAGGTTTGGCTTTCATCGCGGGGTATATAGATGGTCATAAGCATTGGTTGGTATCTTTGGCAACAAGGCTACGATGAGGCCACGTTCTTTAGAGGTAATATTGTCTGTTGATAAGTTGAATTTTAAAAGTTTCTCGAAGCGGTTTGGAGAGTCTGGTCCACTATGTTTGCTTTTTTAGAGCTTTCTGACATAGCTTGGGAATAAAAAACAAATTTAAAATTTTGCGTTTTCAAAACCGAAAAAAGCAAATAAGTAGATAGGTTGCTCTCTTTAGTTTATTTACTTATCTTATGTACTCTGAATTGAAAAGTCAAACGCATTGGTTTTGAAGTCCGTTTTTTCTCTATTTCAAAACCATGTCTTAAAGCTTCTAAAAACAAGTCAAACAAAACATACTAGACTTTTTATCTCGGGAAAGTCTTGAACTTCAGCTTACAGCTTATAAGCAAATAAGAAGATAAAAAAATAAGATAAGCCAAATATAATAACCAAGCAGCGGTTCTACATAAGCAACAAGTAGATGAGCAACGGCTCTAGCAACATAAATAGACTTGAGCAACGGTTCTACTTAAGCAACAAGTAGATAAACTTAAGCAACCGGAAATAAGCTTTGCATGTGTTTGTTAGTGCATCAAGTGATCAACACTTTCATTCAATAAGGTTTGGTTCTGTTGATTAGATAGAAGAAGGTATGAGGTATCTCAACATCAGTTATCCGGTTTTAGTAGCCAGTAAGACAGGGACAGAAAACTTTGGAAGTAAGAAAATTCTATGTTTATAGTTTGGTTTCTCCTCTTTGTTCAGAAGGCATGGAAGGATTTTTTGTTAAGAGCAGGAAAACATGGAATAATTTTAGATAACAATTTACTCTCACCAATGCATTTTCGAAGGAAGCTTTCTTATTTCTAGAGCATTTGTTGTAAAAGCGCCAGTGCAAATAGTATCTTCTGTAGCTAACAATTACGTTTGATTGGTTCCTGGATACATATTGGTTCCTTATAGCGCCATTTCAAACAAACATTTCTCTTTATTTGGAATTCTATGGAAGCACATTCCTAATATGAACTATTGTGTGCATTACTACATTTTGATACTACCACGGTTGGTGATGATACAAATCTATGTGCCAGTCATTCTACCTGGGGATCAGGTCAAAAGAAAGTTCATGGACAATTCTTGTTGCAATAGTTGTTCCAATGGTTGTCGTCGTCCACTTCTGCAATCTTTTTTCTTCTGATGTTTTACAGATCCTGAATCAGTATTACGTATGATATATGGGAGGCGATACTTGGTGCTGGCTTTAGGTTTCGTTGTTGTCCAAGTTTCATGTTGCCATAAGCCCATCATACGACATTGGCCCGTATTATTTATTTATTTTATTAGATAGCAAGATAAGCATCAAAGAATGTTGTTTGCTTCCATTGAAAAATGGAACGAGTAATCTATGATATGGGATGCCTGTCAAATTTTCGCCATTTCTTATAATGGTATTATTTTGTGGATGCCACTGTTCATGTCTTATAAATGGTAAAAAGGGATGTACATGCTTAGCCTATCTTCATTAGCCTAGAACACCATATAATTCACTTGATGCCGCTGATGTTCGAATGGCAAAATTAGGAGATAAATTGCCATCTCTACGATATGATGGTGGCTATGGGGGGTGCACAGGTGGACAGCTTTATTTCCTGTGAAATGGATGCTTGACAAGTTGTGGCATTTATTATTTTCTGAATTATATTTTGTCTAGATGGTTGTGTGGGTCACACCTCCATCATAAGGCAACTCTTAGTTCAATTGCGTCAACTTAATAATTGCCTTGCCTCTCAAATGCCTGTTGAGCCCTTTTTGCGTATATACCTTCATGGTTTAGTTTCATGAAACTTGCTCTATATGAAGTTTAGAATTTTGTCTCGCGTTCATGTAAGACTCATTTGGCCCAGATTTTTAAGAGATCAAATGATGAAACACCAACCAAACATTACCTTAACTCTCAAAAGGCACAGATTGAGGTGATTTTTGTGAGGCTATGGAAGGCTATGGATCTCACTATAAAAAAGTTAAATATCTGTGGAGAATGATCTTAGAACATATGGATTCTCACTATTAGCAATGAAAGGTTTGGTAACAGTTGTGTTTAGTATATGATATCTGAGGAGAAAGGTATACAAAAAGTGCAGCATTTATGCTTATGCATATATCTGCTAAGTTAAAATATGCAGGCCAATATCCCATTTTCAATTTCATCTGATCCTAACTATTACTTTGAACGTTTCAAGCATTCTTTTCTTTTGGTAACTTTTGCAGGTGTTATTTTACTCATACAATTGCCATGTATATTTTTTTCAAACTTTCAGATATGACGTTCTTTGTTCATAATTACATTTAATTTATTTCATATACTTGGGATCTCTGTTCTTACTAGGCTAGTTTTGTTTAGTTCAAAAGTTGGAGACTTGAAGATATGGTACTACGCAATACAAATCCACACGGCCTCTAGCTTTTCAACCCAACCACGCACTTCACGGACACGGCAACAACCGGAACACGCATGCCGGCGCGCAATCAAATCTAGTCCCTTTACATGCCCAGTCGTATAACTTCGTTCTAAGAGCCATTGATTTCAGGAACCATGATTTGGAGAGAAGCTGTGCCATGTTGCCGCTGGCCACATTCGCCCGGAGGTAAATTTTTTTCTGGAAACATTGGTAGGAGCACTGCCCGATCTATCAGGAGAGCAAGAACAAAACGTTGAAATTTAGTTCAGCTAATTAGCTTCTACAACATTGGAGAAAAGGGAAAGCGGCCAACAACAGCCACATGAAGAGAGAAACAGGTATCAAGACTGTCTTCAGGTGTTCGATATCCTGCACCGCCGGAGCTGATATTCCGTCCTCTGGCGTTGAGATTCTTTTTGAATGAACAACCAAGCAAACAAACTTGCATCCTGGGGTAATTTAGAGCCAAACAGTATTTATGCTGGCAATAAACAAAACACAGGAAACAAAGGACAAGTTGGAGGCAATCTCTAGAAGAAACAAAACGAACCTCAAGCTTCCGCTGTGCCGCCCTTTCTCGAACGGAGTGTAATCTATCTTAGGCACGGTTCTTTTCAGCTTATAAACCGCGTTTGCTTTTTTTTTTTGAGAAAGGTACCGCATATTTCATTCCCACAAAGTCATATCCATTACAAACAAGTCCTTTGTAAAAAACAAAATTATATTCTCATCCTGAAAGGACCTATCTGCTAGACATAACACGATACTTCCCAAGATCCCATCGCCGGCGACATGCTTCAACACCGGCCACGAAGACGACGCCACCGAGCTCACCTCCTCTTGGCCAGGCCACGAAGGGCGGGAGAACAGAACAACAAGTAAGCCAAAGATGGCTATAAGCCTCCAAGGATTAAGCAAACTGTGTTTGCTTATAAGGTGAAAATTTGTAACTCTTTGATAAGGACATCCGAGGGATCAAAAATTATAGAAAAAATGGTTTTGAGAGCTTTGAGAAGATATAGTAGGACCTACAAAAATTAGCTACCAAACGTCAAAGCGTTTGACTTGTACGAAAATAATAAATTTCTAACTTATAAGCAAACGCAGCTTATAAGCTGAAAAGAACACTGCATTAATATGTTCAGTCCGAGCATGAAAAACCAGATTTGCTGAATTGTTTAAAAAAAAGATTTATGATAAATATGTGGCTCCCAGGTTGTCACACCATTGTAATGGAGACCTCGACCGGTGTACTCCTAGTTCCCTGAGAAGTGATTGATCCATATAAGCTTAGTAGTGACATTGACAAGCGCCTTATACTCTGTCTTTGGTGCTTGATTGATAATAAATTGCTGGTTGATTGCAACAGCTCCATGAAACAAGACTACCTCCAAAAAAGATTGTAAATCCTCCCGTTGATCTTCTATCATCAAGGCATCTAATCCAATCCGAATAAAAAAGGCCACTCGATCAATAGCATTGGCATATTTGACTTTTTGACATACAGCCCCATATCACATGTACCTTTGAGATATTGTAGGATACGTACGCTTTATTGTCGTTCTATGACTATCAGTAGGACAGTGTAAGAACTAGCACACGCGATTGACAGAAAAGAGAATATCAGGCCGTGTGATTGTGACGTAATGAAGATCTCCAACCAAGCTCTGATAATGTGTTGCATGTACTCCCCTCAGTTCTCGAAATTCTCAAAAACACAACGGTTTAGACATATCTAAATCAAAGTTTCAAAACTTTATCTATAAAAATATTTAGAAATATTTGGATTGGGCACATGAAAATCATACATATAGATTCGTCTCGAAAAGCATTTCCATAATATCATAATTTTTTAAATATTATAAATAAATTACAATGGTGATTAGTGGTCAAAGCTGCATTTTGAAGACTACGTCAATGTCCAAAACGTGAAATTTTTAAGAACCGGAGGTAGTACACTGAAAGCGGTGTGCCATGAGATTTTGATAAACGATCAGTAGTTCTCCATGCAAAAAACGCATTTTGAACATCAATCTGCCTCATAGCTCAAACACCCTGCTTGCCCCCACATCCCAAATATTGCAGGCCACACTCCGGCCAGCAGGGGCGATCCTGAATTACTCACTCATTACACATCTATAATGTTGATGCTGATGATTTTTTTTTTGATGGAGCTGATGCTGCAGGGTTTTGCATTGCAAAGGCAACCCAATCTTTTGTTTTGTTTTCGCATGTAGCCGACCTACTAAGAAAATATGAACACGAGGTAATACTGATAAGCTGATTCAGCCACTTAATTAACCAGTCAACAAAATCAGGATTACAAAATCGTGCAGGGATCGATGACTTGATTGGTAGTTTAACTCGTGTTCAACACGGAGCGTACGCGAACGCGATAGAAACAATCGATTCATTAACTAATCATCGTCATCGTGTGTGTTGACAGCTTGGTGAAAAACTCACAAGTCACGGCGTTTTTTCAGCTCGTTCAGAGCGCAATCACGGCGGAAATGGAGAGCGGCCCGTGCGCCATCTGCCGCGGCGGCATGCGCCGCGGCAGCGCCGGCGGCGGTGGCGATGGCCAGAACGTCTTCACGGCGGAGTGCTCCCACCAGTTCCAGTCGCACTGCGTATCCGGGAGCGTCGCGCGCGGCCGGCTCGTCTGCCCGGTCTGCAATGCCCGGTGGCGCGAACTGCCGTCCTTGAGCTTCAAGAACCCGCCGCCGCCGCCGCAGCAGCAGCACGCGGTTCCCGCGTCGAACCAGCCGTTCTTCCGGCCCATGGAGCCGCGCGTGTTCGACGACGACGATCCGGTGCTCCGGTCTCCTCGGCCTCTCGGACTCTGTGACCAGCATCATGGCGGCAGTGCAGCAACTGATGGATCAGCGGTAGTGCTCAAGACGCACTGCGAGTACTCGGCTCTCGCGAGGGACGCGACCCGCGACAACTTCGCCGTGCTCGTGCACGCCAGGGCTCCCGGGGACGGTGGCGCGGCAGCCGACGTGGCGCGCCGCGCGCGGCTCGACCTAGTGACCGTGCTCGACGTGAGCGGCAGCATGGTGGGGAGCAAGCTGGCGCTGCTGAAGCAGGCCATGGGGTTCGTCATCGACAACCTCGGCCCCGGCGACCGTCTCTGCGTCGTGTCCTTCTCGTCCCGCGCGAGCCGGCTGATGCGGCTCGCGCGCATGTCGGACGGCGGGAAGTCTCTCGCGAGGCGCGCCGTGGAGTCCCTCTCGGCGGGCGGCGGCACCAACATCGGCGACGCCCTCCGCAAGGCCGCCAAGGTGCTCGACGACCGCCTGTACCGGAACGCCGCCGCGAGCGTCATACTCCTCTCGGACGGGCAGGACACGTACACCGTGCCGGGGCGCGGCACCGGGCACGGCCGCGACGCCAACTACGACCTGCTCGTGCCGCCTTCCTTCGTGTACACCGGCGCCAGCGACCGGTCGGCGCCGGTGCACACGTTCGGCTTCGGCACGGACCACGACGCGGCGGCGATGCACACCATCGCCGAGGCCACCGGCGGGACGTTCTCCTTCATCGAGAACGAGGCTGCCATCCAGGACGCGTTCGCGCAGTGCATCGGGGGGCTCCTCTCGGTCGCCGTGCAGGAGCTGCGCGTCGATGTCGCGTGCGTGCACTCAGGCGTGCGCGTCCGGGCGGTCAAGTCCGGCCGCTACGAGAGCCGCATCGACAGGGAAGGGGTCGCCGCCACCGTTGACGTCGGCGAGCTCTACGCGGACGAGGAGAGGCGCTTCTTGCTGTTCGTCGACGTGCCAAGAGCCCGCGCTACAGACGACGCCACACACCTGATCGAAACGAGCTGCGCCTACCGAGACATGGCGACCGGACGAACCACGACCGTGGACGGCGAGGACGCGGTGGTGCTGAGAATCTTAGGCTCGGTGACGGTGAGCGCGGAACGCTCCGGGGAGGTTGAGCGGGAGCTCGTCCGGGTGGAGGCGATGGACGACATCGCGGCTGCTCGGGCCGCGGCGGAGCGGGGCGCGCACGCGGAGGCTGTGGAGATACTCCATAACCGGCAGCGCGCGGTGGCGCGGTCGGCGGCGGCTCGGTCGGGGGACTCCATGTGCCTGGCGCTGTCCGGCGAGCTGCGGGAGATGCGCGCGCGCGTGGCGGACCGGCGGAAGTACGAGCTGTCCGGGCGAGCGTACGTGCTCGCGGGGCTGAGCTCGCACGCGCAGCAGCGCGCCACGTCGCGACAGATGTCCTGCGAGTCGACGGCGCGCGGCCGAGCGGCGTCCGCGCGCGGCACGCCGATGCCTACGTCGGGCACCACGGCGTCGTATGCGACGCCGGCGATGCTGGACATGCTGAACCGATCGCGGAGGTCGCGGGAGCTGACGCCGCCGCAGTCTGAGCGGAGAAGAAGCGGAAACTGCTGAAGCCACCGAGGAAAAGCAGGAAAGGAAATTCAAGTTGATTACACCTATTTGCCCCAAGCTTTTCACGGTGCATGAACAACAAATTCATATGATAACTAGCACGAGTATGCGATTTTGAACGGAAGAAAGAGAGAGAGACAAAAGGGAGGGTATTTAGAGACAGTATTTAGATATGGGTTACATAAAGTTGATCGATTTGAGAATTACCGCTCTAAAGTTGTCAATGCAAAATTGTGAAAATTATACATATATCACTGTTTTACGTATCTTCATCAAACTACGGCCATTTTACCCTCCTCTCCTTTCTTCCTCTGTTTCCTCACTCCTTCACTCCCTCTCTTGGCTGGCATTGATGACCCTACCACTCCCTACTCCTCCTTGAGCTCCCTCTCCTCTTTGGACATGGCACTAAGTGGTAGCCGCAGCATGGACATAGAGGCAAAGTGGAGCATGAAGGAGAGGAGGGAGATCCAGGGCCTCACTAGCAGCCACTATGGAGCATGAAGAGGAGGGAGCATGTGATGTGAGCTCAAGTCTCACCGGAGGATGGAAGGATGGAGGGCTAAAATGTGTTAAAAATTCTATAATAATGTGTATACAATTTTTATAATTTTGCAATGATAATTTTTTAGTTCAAGTTTTTTTTATCATGAAAGCCACCTTTAAAAGCTCTCTTAAAAATAACATAAAAAGGACCTATTTCAAAAGGCGGACTCAAGAATATCTCAAAATTCAGTTTCATATTCAGCTCAACCAATTTATTCCTTTAACTCAGCCACATTGAATATTCTCTAAATGAGAAAAAGATACCGTTGACAACCCTAATGGATAGACGAGGTATCTCAGAATCCACGTTTGCTAATGCTACAGCATGGTAGTATTTTTTTTTCAAAAAAAAAACTTTTCAAACTCTAAACTATGGTGGCTCACAGAAGCTTGATATTGAGCGAAAGTTGTTTGCCCTCTACGAAAATCATTTGCCAACGGTACTTTGACCAAACACACCGTATTTTTATCTAATGACCAGTACAGTTCCATGCTTCAATTCCTAACGAAACATTGAACATATTCTTTCAGCTTATCTTGGACTTAAAGCTTAACTCTAGCCGAATTAAAAAGTTAAACGCTTTAGTTTTTTTAATTCAGCTTTCTTTTTTATCGTGAAGTCACTCCTAAAGCTCTCAAAAATAGCATAAACAAAATGGATAAGTTTCAAGAAGTAGATTTAAAAAAATATCAAAGTATAGCTTAAGATTTAGCTTAGCCATCTTATTTTTCAGCATAGCCACTCTAAACAAACTGAAAGATCATCAAACAATTGAAACAAGTGCCCTTTTCACTTTTTTTATAGTTCTGTCGACGGTTGAGAGCACGAGACTCCTAGATGCCGAGCTTACTTGTTGAGTGTGAGGATCAACCGGCCTCTTCTCTGCAGCCTCGGGGGCTTTTGGGAAGGCGACCTCAATCAAGCGACCGTAAACGGGAAAGCACATGTGGTTTTAGGCTGGTTCGGGCCCCTCGGAGGGAGGTAATAACCCCACGCCCAAATGATCTCAGTATCTGAGGAGGATTGGGGAAAATTACAGAGAGTCCCCAGGTGGGAGGTGAGCTTCGGCTCGCCGCTGCTCAAGCCGGAGCTCCCTATGGCGTGTGTGTGTGTTTTTTCTATCAGATAAACTTTGCATGTGCAGCAATATGGTCTATTTATACAAGGGCGTAATCAATATTCTAATGGGCATGACGCCCTGTTGTCCAGCGGTCCGAAGGATGTCTTTGGTTTGCGTCGTGCTGAAGACAGCCGCCGTCATCATTCATGATTACGGGGAGACGGTATGGGAACAGTGTAACAAGATATGAGTTGGTGGCCGCGGTCTCCTGCGCCTTGACGGGACGTAGCGGTTTTCGATGGCGTCAGAGCATTTATTGCGGCGGATGGGAGGGCTTGTACCCGGCCGGGGATGGAGCGAGCCGGACTCCGGCCCGGGCAAGATTAGTCACGACCGGGCCCGAGCAAGGACTTCTTTGCTCGGGGGAGGCCAGCGTTCGCGCGACAAAGGAGATGGTGATACTCTGAACTTCCCTCCAGGCCCCGGTCATCTAGCCCCCGAGCTTCGAGTGGGGGATCGGTCGGGTCCCCTCTCGAGGCTCTCAATTTGTGTACCGAAAGCTTAGAGGCCGGACGTTCGGATAGGCCTAAAGGTTTTACCCGACTAGCCGGGCAAGGGTCATTCAGCGAAACCGGGTTAGCCGAGCAAAGGCAAAACTACAGCGAACTTCAGTTAGCCGAGCAAAGGCTACCCGAGCAGATCTTTAGGTTAGCGGGCAAAAACCACCCGCGAGACTTCTGCTATCGAGCAAAAACCACCAGCGTAACTTCGGGTTAGCGAGCATAAACCACCAGCGAGACTTGAACCAGCCGAGCAAAGGCCACCGAAAGGAATTCGAGTTAGCCGAGCATAAACCACCCGATCGAGACTTCGGCTAGCCGAGCAAAGGCCATCGAAAGCGTAACTCGAGTTAGCGAGCAAAGGCCACCCGAGCGAGACTTCGGTTAGCCGAGCATAAGCGACCCCAGCAGACTTTGGGCTAGCCGAGCAAAAACCACCCGAGTAGAACAGGTTAGCGAGCATAAACCACCCGCGAGACTTCGGCTAGCCGAGCAAAAACCACCGGCGAGACTTCCGGCTAGCGAAAGCAAAGGCCACCCGGCGAACCGGGTTAGCCAAAACAAGCGAGCAAAAACCACCCAAGTAGAACCGGGTTAGCGAAAAGGCCACCGGGCAAATTTCAAATGTTTGGTCTTCCAACGTTACTTACTGTGGGTTTGTGGTTTTAAAGCGGCGTATGTGCGTCGTGCACCAGATTCGAGATTCGAGGCGGTTTCCTTAGTGGGAAGAGGATAAAAACCGCTATTCCTTTCCCACCAGTACGTCGCCTCTTTTTTTTTGTAGTTGGTTGCCGTCATGGATGATCGGGTCGCGAGCATAGAGGCTCGATGCCGGGCCAAGGTGGCAGCGGCGCGCTCCGAGCTAGGTGAAGTCCAAACGGAGCTCGCCTGGGCCCGAAATGAACTCGAGCATGCTTTGGAGTATGCTCGGGATCTTGAGAGGAACACCTGGTCCCAGAAAGAGCTCGAGCGGGTCCGCAAGGAGCTCAAGGAGGAGCGGCAGCGTAGCTTGGCGGGGGCCGGGAAGGTGGCGAAGCTTTGCGAAGAGATCCGGCGGGGGCGTGAAGCCCAGATCGAGGTTCTTCAGCTTCGGAGCTGTCTCGAAAACGTGGAGGCGGAGCTTCAAGCTTTGAAGAGTAGATCTAGGGGCTAGTGTGAGTGGTATTATATGTGTTTGTAACAAACGCTTTAATTTAGTACAAGATGTTTTTCTATGTTCCGCGCTTATTATGCGTGCTTACATAATCTTAGGAAAAAGATGTTATGCCGCTACTCGCTGCCACCTATCCACCCAGCCCCCTCGTGCGATCGGGCCTTTGGTCGTGATCACGAACAAAGGCCTGACGCACGAAGCAACCGGGCAGCCGAGGACGCGCGAAAAAGGTAATGTCCAGCCCCTCGTGTGGCCGAGTCTTTGCCCCTGGTTGTGAGCAAAGACCGGGCACACGAAACAGCCGGGCAGCCGAGGATGCGCAAAAAAGGCAATGTCCAGCCCCCTCGTGTGGCCGTCTTTGCCGCTGGTTGCGAGCAAAGACCGGACACACGGCGATGGGGGCGGCCGAGGATGCATAAAAAGGCAATGTTCACCCCTCGTGTGGCGTCTTTGCCCTGGTTGCGAGCAAAGATCGGGCACACGGCAAGCGGTGGCGGCCGAGGATGTGAAAAAAGGCATTGTCCAGCCCCCTCGTGTGGCCGAGTCTTTGCCCCTCGTTGCGAGCAAAGACCGGGCACACGAAGCAGCCGGGCAGCCGAGGATGCGCGAAAAAGGCGATGTCCAGCCTCCTCGTGTGGCCGAGTCTTTGCCCCAGGTTGCGAGCAAAGACCGGGCACACGAAGCAGCCGCGAGTTTGAGTTGCTAATTCCGGATTTCGGTTGGGTCTCGGGATCGAAGTCTGCGAGGTACCGCCGAGAACTTGCCGGGGCGATGTGCTATCGGCTTATCCGAGCAATGGAATTTAGGGCGGGGCACATTTTCAGGTCCGTCGACCGCTTTGGAAATCGGTTTAGAAACAAGAACTCGTACTTGAGCGGGACAGGAATAGAAGACCGAAGAACTTAGTTGAAAAGAACTTGGATTACCGTTCCTCTTTATTTAACAGGTTCAGAAATTTCGAGGAGTCGTCATTCGAAAATTCCTTGGTTAAATAAGGAGGGATAGGCTAGAAAGGGGGAGGTTATGCGTGGAACCTGCGTAGCTGAGTGATGTTCCACGAGCTGCTAAGAACTCGTCCGTCCAGGAAGGCGAGGCGGACAGCCCACGGGCGTGAAGACGAGACGACCGTGAATGGACCCTCCCACTTGGGGGTTAGCTTGTTGGCGTGCGATAGGTCTTGGACGCGCCGTAGAACCAAATCGCCGTTTTACAGGGTCCTTGGTCGAATCGATCGAGCGGCGTGTCTGCGTAAAGCTTGCAGGTAGGCCGCTAATCGGATGAGGGCTTGCTCACGCTTTTCCTCGGATAGGTCGAGATCGAGCAACCTGCTTTGGTGATCGTTGATCGTCGGCCGTTTCCGCGAGGTCCACGCGAGGTGACCTCAGAGTTATTTCGGTCGGAAGCATGGCTTCGGTGCCGTATACGAGCCGAAAAGGTGTCTCGCCCGTGGCTCTCCTGGGGGTGGTGCGGACAGCCTACAAGACGGAAGGAAGTTCGTCGACCCAGCTTTGCCGTAGCTTAGTAAGCCGGTCAAAGACCCGCTTCTTGATTCCTTGAAGGATTTGCCCGTTGGCTCGCTCGATAGCCCCGTTGCTCTGTGGATGAGCCACAGAGGCGAAGCAAATCTTGGTGCCGACGTCTTCGCAATATTCTTGGAATAGCTCGCTGGTGAACTGAGTTTCGTTGTCCGTGATCAGTCGGCTAGGAATGCCAAACCGCGTGACCATGTTATTACGGAAGAATTTCTTGGCCGCCTGGGCCGTAATGCCAGAGACTGGTTCAGCCTCTATCCACTTAGTGAACGTGTCAATGGCGACGAAGAGGTACGCATCCCTTCGCCCCTCGGGAAACGGACCCGAATGTCGGCCCCGGTAGAGAATGGCGGTGAGGAATGGTTTGGAGGGCGAGGCGGTTGGTGCACTGCCGGGCATGAAATTGGCATGCCGACAAGCGGCGCGATCTTCTGGCGCCGCCAACGTGGGCCAATAATAGCCCATCCTGAAGGCTTTACCGACGAGCTTTCTATAGGAGGAGTGAGCCCCGCAGATACCCTCGTGTAAGTCCTTCAGCAGGAATTTCCCCTCTTCCTGGGAGATGCACTTAGAGAGAACCCTGAGTGCGCCTCTCTGGTACAGGGCACCCTCCACTAGTCTGTATAGTGAAGATCTCCTGATAAGCCAGGATTTCTTGGCCTCATCCTCAGGCAATGTCCCGTGCGCTAAGAACTGGATGAATGGCGTCATCCATGTGGCGCTTTGCTCGAGGAGGGAGACGTTGCCGTGCGTCTCATCCGCCTCTTCTCCGAAGGGAATAGAGGGCTTTAGTAGGTGCTCGACGAGTACCCCCGTCGGGACGGGATCTTGTGAGGTGCCTAACTTGGCGAGCTGGTCGGCCAGGGTATTTGCTCTCCTGGGCACGTAAAGGACTTCGAAATTTCTGAAGTTCTTTTCCAACTTCCTCACCTCGACCAGGTAACACGCCATCGAGTCATCGGAGCACTGAAACTTCTTGTTAACCTGGTTTACGACCGGTGTGAATCCCTTTCACGGATCGATCGTCGGACTCCTAGCGCAGAGCATGCTCGGAGTCCAGCCAAGAGGCCTTCATACTCTGCCGCGTTGTTGGTTGCGGCGAAGTGTAGTTGTATGACGTACTGGAGTCGCTCCCCTTGCGGAGATATTAGAACAACGCCAGCCCCCGAGCGTTCAAAGGAGCGCGAGCCGTCAAAGAACATTGTCCAGTGGGGTTCTTCAACGGGCCCAGCCTCTTGTTCGGTCGGGGGGATTCGTCCATTCCGCCACAAAATCCGCCAGTATTTGGGATGTGATCGCTATTCGGGCGACGAACTTGAGGCCAAACTCCCCGAGTTCTACTGCCCATTTGGCGATGCGCCCGGATGCGTCAGGGTTTCTGAGAACCTCCCTTAATGGGAAACTGGTTGGGACCATGATCGGGTGCGCCAAGAAGTAGTGGCGGAGCTTCTTAGAGGCCATGAGGAGGGTATACAGAAGCTTCTGGACCTCAGGGTAACGCTCCTTTGGTCCGTGAAGCACCTCGCTCACGTAATATATAGGCCGTTGATTCCCCTCGCGCTAGGCCACGAGCACGGCACTTACTGCTCGGGGTGAGGCCGCCAGATAGAGCAGCAGAGGCTCCTGCTCCTTCGGGGTGACCAGGACGGGCGGGCTCGATAGGTACTTCTTGAGTTCTTTGAAGGCATTGTCGGCTTCCTCGGTCCAGACGAAGCCGTCGTGTTTACGCAAGGCTTTGAAGAAGGGCAGTCCGCGCTCTCCTAGCCGGGAAATGAAGCGGCTGAGGGCCGCCATCCGACCAGTGAGCGATTGGACTTCCTTTACGCTCGAAGGGGCCTGCATTCTTGGGTCTCGGTGTCTGGGGCGGAGACGACTGTTCCGGGATGGCAGCCACCATTTTGGTCACCTTTGCTTTTCTCTTCTTTTTGGCCTTCTTGTCGGACTTCTTTTTGTCCGAAGACTCCATGCCTGGCTACGGAGGCGCCTGGCCGGACCCAAGAAGCCGCTTCCGCTCCACGGCTTCTTCGGCGTTGATGTAGCGTTCTGCTGCCTGGAAAAGCTCGCTGGCCGAGGAACCGGAGTATATCTCGAGATCCTGGGTGAAGCGGACGTTCTTGACGCCTTCGGTGAAGGCTTCAACGACCGCTTCATCCGGGATGCTCGGAATTGTGTTTCGTACCCGGATGAACCTCCGGACATAGTCGTGCAGGCTCTCGTCCTCCATCTGGACCACCCGCTTGAGGTCCTGCGGTCTCCCCGGGGGAGGACAGCATCCCCGGAAGTTCGCCCGCAAGGCGTCACAAAGCTGTGCCCAGCTGTGAATAGAGCCTTCCTGCTGGTTGAAGAGCCATGTTCGAGCAGGCCCTTCCAACACAGCGGGGAAATAGTTGACCATCACCCCTTCATCTCCACCCGCGGCCGCGACGGTGGTGGCATACACTGAGAGGAATTCGTCCGGGTTCTGAGTCCCGTCGAACCGCTCGATATGGCCCGGCTTGAACTTTGGGGGCCACGCCGCGCTCCGTAGTGTGCGGGAGAAAGTGGGGGCACCCGTGGCTTGCTCGGGCATCATGCCCACGAGCGTCACGACCTTCGCGCCCCCGGAGGGGGCCGAGGCGTGAGAAGACGTCACCGCGCCGAGTATCCGAGGCACCCGATGGGGTTCCGTCCCGGTCGGTGTGAGGGCGGCAATCGCTGTGAGCGCCTCTTGCCCGGGACTCGGGGTGGCCCCGCTCCCGGGCGGAGTCGTGGGTCGAGCCACTGCTATGGCGATGCTCGCTTCGCCGACCATCGATTGAAAGACGATCATTGTGCCGGCGGGATATCCTGTCATTCCTTCGCCGATCAAGGTCTCTGCGAAGGTCATAACGAGTGGTACGCCCGTTGAAGTGCGGCTTTCGGGAAGTACTCCGAGAGTCGGCGGCATGGGGAAGGTCACCGGCCAACTGCTCCAGCCTTTCGGCCACGACGACGCCTAGCTCGGCGGCCTGATCGAAGTCCGGCCGGAGGTCGCGTACCACGTGTGCCAATGCCCGAAGGCGCTGGCGGCTCCTACCGATCGGATCGGACGAGCGGGACGGAGGTGGGGACCCCGGATGTGGCGAACGGGGAGTCGGCCGAGTGCTTAGGCCCGGGTCGTCGCGGCGGGTTGCCAAAACTCGGTCGATCGAGCTGGCCAGCCAATCCCGCGTGGCTTCCAGGCGGCGACGCGACTCATCCTCCCGAGCTGCGGAAGCACGCACGTCGCTGGTGTCCACCATGTCGACTTCTCGCGGGAACACCGGGCATGAAGGCGTCATGACCGTGTCGCCGCGGGAAGCGGTCTCGTGGTCAGACTCGTACGGAATGTCGGGGATGTCGATCTCCTCGTATGAACCGGCGCCTTCGCGCCGCAGGCGTCTCCTGTTCCGGTAACTCTCGGAACGGGAGAGGCTCGGGGACGTACTCCGAGCCTGTTTCACCCGCGGGGCGGCAAACATCCATGGGGGAAGGAGACTCCGCCATGGTGTGTCCTTCCGGGTCAATAATCCGGGCGACCTCGGTATCAGACCAATACTCGTCCAAATCATCGAGGTCGTCGAAACGGACATCTTGGTTGTCTTGAGAGTTCGCCATTCTCAAGGAACCCTGCCTGCAGAAGTTAATCGATGATCCCCACGGACGGCACCAGCTGTCGACGGTTGAGAGCACGAGACTCCCAGATGCCGAGCTTACTTGTTGAGTGTGAGGATCAACCGGCCTCTTCTCTGCAGCCTCGGGGGCTTTTGGGAAGGCGACCTCAATCAAGCGACCGTAAATGGGAAAGCACAGGTGGTTTTAGGCTGGTTCGGGCCCCTCGGAGGAAGGTAATAACCCTACGTCCAGTGATCTATATACAGGAGGATTGGGGAAAATTACAGAGAGTCCCCAGGTGGGAGGTGAGCTTCGGCTCGCCGCTGCTCAAGCCGGAGCCCCCTATGGCGTGTGTGTGTGTTTTTTCTAGCAGCTAATCTTTACATGTGCAGCAATATGGTCTATTTATACAAGGGCGTAATCAATATTCTAATGGGCATGGCGCCCTGTTGTCCAGCGGTCCGAAGGTTGTCTTTGGTTTGCGTCGTGCTGAAGACAGCCGCCGTCATCATTCATGATTACGGGGAGACGGTATGGAAACAGTGCAACAAGATGTGAGTTGGTGGCCGCGGTCTCCTGCGTCTTAACGGGACGTAGCGGTCTTCGACGGCGTCAGAGCATTTATTGCGGCGGATGGGAAGGCTTGTACCCGGCCGAGGATGGAGCGAGCCGGACTCCGGCCCGGGCAAGATTAGTCACGACCGGGCCCGAGCAAGGACTTCTTTGCTCGGGGGAGGCGAGCGTTCGCGCGACAAAGGAGATGGTGATACTCCGAACTTCCCTCCAGGCCCCTGTCAAGTTCAATATATACAATGGTATAGACAATAACTGTTATAGCATTGTTCATGTCATCTCATAAACAACACTAAAACCAACTTATATAGTGGTATAGTCAACCACCATCTTTTCTACAAATAGTTTTTTTACACATACAGCTTGTATTGCTTTTTGTGCTAAGGTACACTACAATATTAGAGATGGTCCAATTTTCTATGTGCATTCTCTTTCCTTAACGTCATTGTCTTATCCCACTTGACACAGTTTATAGATAGGTGACCGTGGACCATTATACATGCTTTAAAAAATAAAAAAATGATCCAATATAAAGGATACAAACATAAAAAAAAAATCCTACTTTGTTAGTAGAGGTCTAGATGGGTCGGGTTGGGCCGGGTCTTGCCTTGACCCGACCTGACCTGGCCCACATCGGGGATCCTGTGAGCTCACTCTGACCTGTCCAGGTCGGTGCCCTGGCCCGCCCCAGACCCGAGGAGAGGAGGTGAGGAGGAGGAGAACTGACACCGGATCTGCCTCGGCTCCTTGTGTCCTCGGCCTCGATGACACGGGTGTCGTGGGAGGAAGAAGTCACCGACGATGTGAGGAGGAGGAAGAGGATCCTGCCACTGTCGGCGTCGTCGTAGGAAGGAGGAAAAGGAGCAGGCTATTAGGATCAAGGCGCTGCCACAAAGATGTTGGGCTGAGAAGGAGGGCGGTGGCGACCACTGGGTTAAAGAGGAGCCGAGGAGGGCTATGGCAGGCACGACTCCAATGCTACGCCGTCTCCAACTTATCTCGTGGCTATGGATCTGAGAGAGTGAGAGAGAGGGAGAGACTGAGGTCTGAGGGAGAGAGAGGGTGGCGGTGGGTGACTAGGGAAGCGATGCCAGTGCTAGGGTTAGGGATAGGACGGTGTAGATCCTAACCGTATGATGAAATCCTAGGTAGTAGAGAAGGTTGGAGACAGGGCTGGTAGGATCGGGGCAGAGATAAGGCCTGGATCCGACCTAACTAGAATCGGGGACCCATTCTAACCGTCACCTGGTTGTCGGGTCGGGTCGGGATCAGACGGGTCAGATTTGTTAAGAAACCGACCGGCCCACGAAGGCCCGGTATTAGCCCATGCCGAAACCCTAGAATCGCTCTATATAAGGAGGAGGGGTTTCCCCATTGTACACATATGAGAAAGAAATAAAGAATCGTTCCCCTCCTACATCTGTGTTCAATCTGTGATTGTGATTGTCTTGCGTGTGAATCGACAACCTCGGACTACACCCGGTAGCGTGGTTGTCTAACACGTTATCAGCACAAACGCTCGAGGATCGCAAGACGGCAGGGGATCGAACGACGACGTCGACGTACTATCGGCATCGAATCGCCATCACACCGGCAGGTCTAGTCAGGACCAGCCGATCTGTCCTACGCGACAATCGTCGAATCCCTACATCGATTCACAAAGAACGAAGGTAAAAGAAAATCTAAATCTGTGGGAATTGAATCTGTATGCATTAGATCTATTTTTAATAGATTAGTAATAGAAAAGAAGGGTAATGCGTGTGCCCTCGGCGCCAGCCGCCGTGTGCCGTAGCACACCCACACCCGGCCCCACGCCGCCGCGCCGCGCAGCGTCTTGGCATACGGCCCGTCCTCCACGTGCAGCCCGCCTTCGCCGCGCGAAGCGTCGTGCGCCTCGGACGCGCCGCGCCGCCCGAGCACTGCGGCCGTCTGCAAAACCTCCCGACGCAGGCTGCCGTGCCAACCCTCCGCGTGACGCGCCATCGCCGGCGCTCCGCCGCCTCGCCCACCGCTTCAAGCGATCGCCGCCAAGCAGCTCCCACGCCGCCGCCGCCGCGTCGCGCATGGAAACGCCGCCGCCGCGTCGCGCTAAGGCGTCGCCGCCCCGCGCTGCCTCGCAGCGCATGAAGCGCCGCCGCCGCGACGCCGCGGCTCGCTCCTCCACCATGAACCGCCACCGCGCCACCGTACCACCGGACTTCGCCCGGCCGAGCCGCCGCTTTGAACGCCGGCGGCGATGAAGCTCTCGCGCTCGCGCGGCGGCGGCGGCGGCGATGAAAACCCCACCGCCTGCCCGCCTCACGCCGCGGTGAAATTTGGGCCTTGCAGCGATGAAGAAAGAAGCGCGGTGGGCCAAGCCTATGCAGGCCAGTGAAGACACGGGCCGGCTGGCCATGGAACGGCCCAACAATGGGTCAACAAGGCCGCGGGAGAGAGTGGGCCGCGCGGAAGAAAACCCGGTGGGGGGAAGAAAAAGGAAAAGAAAAGAAAAAAATCGTGGGCCACCGGATTTTGCACTAAGGCCCCCGTAAAATATAAGAATTACATAACAAATTTTTCTGTAATACTGAAAATTACGGAAACCCCCTGAAAATTGCTAAAATTACAGAAAATGCACTTCCTAGCATAATAGAGCCTCGGGATTTCGATTTTTAGTCCCGTTTTTGAATTTGAAGCTCTCTTTTAATGCTTTCATGCTTATTTTATGAATTTTGACATGATTGCATGAATTTATTGCTTTAGTTTACTGAAATCCATGAGAAAATTAAAATTTGACGACCATTATCCGGATTACACGTAGTAATCTAATAAAAGAATTTAATGAACATGCAGATGACAGGCATCGTGAACCGTGAGTTTCAGGAACTGGCCCCACATGGTCAGAATTATCTCACGTGGGCATCTAATGTAAAGATCGTACTCGGAAGCAAGAAGCTCCGATCTGCCATCGGCCTAGGGTCCTCGAAGGACGAGCAACCTACGCCGGAGCAGAACGATCAGGCTTTGCATTTTCTTAGGCACCACCTCTCAGCCACTCTAAAGAATGAATATATGGCTGAGGGGAGTGCACTTAAGCTATGGAACGCACTCTAGAAGCGATTTGAAAAGCTTAAGTACACTATCCTGCCCCAGGCACAGCAGGATTGGAGCCGCCTGAGGTTTGCAGACTATAAGACTGTGGCTGAGTACAACTCCGCTTTGCATAGGATTTGTACCAATCTCACTCTCTGTGGCAAGAAGATCACAGACGAAGAAAAGATTGAGAAAACTCTCTCTACCTTCCACCCTAGTGCTACCCAGGTTGCCCGCAGCTATCGACAGGATGCATACAAGGAGTATAGCGAACTGATCGATGTGATGCAAGTTGCGGAATCGCAGGACGAAGTTCTTCGCAAGAACTTTGTCTCGCAACCAGGAAAGGGCAATGACACAGAAGTCAATGCCAATAGCTACAAAGTAAAGAAGCCCAATCAAAGGAATAGGGGCAAAAAGGGAGGAAAGGGAGGGAAAACAGTCCAGAAAAAGCCTAATGCCCAAGAGAAGTCAAATGACAAAGAAAGGCCACCGGTCAAGCCGTATGGAGAAACAGAACGGGCGTGCTTCCGTTGTGGCACAGGGACACCGGTCGAAGATTTAGGGAACCCAAAGAAGTCGTCATTGCATTCAAGCTAAGAAGAAGGAGAAGGGCAAAATGCAAGTCGGCGACCGCCATGGCAAACGCATTTATGACGCCTTGGATGCCCCTGACACCACAACCCCACCTAATGAAGGGGAGAAGACCTCTGTTGATGACATTGAGGCAGAAGTGGATGCCCTCTTAACTGAATCAATTTAGTGCATGAATAACACCTTCTAGTTCTTTTATTTTGGATGGTAGTAGTCATTTGTGAACATTTGAATAATGAATTGTAAGCTCTAGAAGAGCAAACTATTATTTTCTCATGGTTGGACATGCAGTCTATTTTTCAGAACTCTATTTTTGCAAGCAATAATTATGCCACTATTTTGATTGGAATTGTATTGTATCTTACTAGAATCCGTGTAGCACCCAATGGAGGAAATCTGTACTGTCGATAGTGGCACGACAAACACCATCTTGAGAGAGACCAAGTACTTCCAGTCAATCACAAAGAACACTGGAAGCATTAGTACAATCGCAGGCAAGAATCCATGTATAATAGGCTCTGGAAGAGCCACAATTACACTGCCTATGGGTACTACCCTGAATATTGAAGAAGCACTCTTGTACCCAGAATCTACAAGAACTCTCTTAAGCTTCAAAGACATCCGTGCCAATGGGTTTCACGTAGAAACATCTGAAGAAAATGGCAAAGAATATCTATGCATCATGAAGTATGCAGGATGTGAAAAGATGGTAGCAGAGAAATTTCCCTCATATGAAACTGGGTTATACTACACAAGAATAAATGCACCCGTAGTGTATACTTCTCTGAAAACTGCATTTAGAAGCTCTGAATTATTTTCCCTTTGGCATTGTCGTCTAGGCCACCCTGGTCTTAGAATGATGAGGAATATAGTAAACAACTCGCAAGGCCATAACTTGAATGTTAAAAATTTTCCAAATCAAGAAGATTTTGTGTGCCCCGCATGTGCCACCGGGAAATTAATAACTCGGCCATTCATTATGAAAGTAAGAGATGAAATCCCTGCATTCTTAGAACGCATCCAAGGGGATATTTGTGGTCCAATTCAGCCCTTATCAGGACCATTTAGGTACTTCATGGTGCTCATTGATGCGTCCTCGAAGTGGTCGCACGTCTGCTTATTGTCTACCAGAAACCATGCCTTTGCAAAACTGATCTCACAGATCATTAGAATTAAGAATACCTTCCCCGATCATCGCGTGAAGTCCATTAGAATGGACAATGCCGGATAATTTACTTCAAAGGCATTTGATGATTCTTGCCTGACACTAGGCATCGCAGTTGAGCACTCCGTACCTCATGTCCACACGCAAAATGGGCTAGCAGAGGCTTTGATCAAGAGAATTAAGTTCATTGCCCGGCCGCTTTTGCAGAGTTGTAACTTGCCCAACACCTGTTGGGGACACGCAGTCCTGCACGCAGCAACACTCATCAATCTTCGACCATCAGCCTACAACATCCATTCACCAATGCAACTAGTGCAAGGGGTCATACCGAAGCTTTCCCACCTTAGAAAATTTGGATGCATGGTATATGTACCGATCTGGCTCCAATGATCGCCATGGGCCTACTCCGTAAACATGGGATATATGTCGGATTTGAAAGTGCATCTATCATCCGATATTTGGAACCTATGTCTAGGGACTTGCATACGACCCGGTTCGCTGACTGCATTTTTGACGAGGATAATTTTCCATCATTAGGGGGAGGAAATCAACCTTTGGATGAAAAATGTCGAGAAATCATATGGCAATCCACTGGTATCCCCGCACATGACCCCCGCACTAATGAAGCAAATCAAGAAGTCCAGAAGATAATTGATTTGCAAAACCTAGCAAATGAACTGCCTGATCATTTTTGTGATCTGAAGAGCATGGTCAAGTTGCATGTACCCGCTCGAAATGCACCAGAGAGGGTTGAAGTACCAAAGAAAATAGAAGGTACCCCGAATCCCGTTCAGAGGCCTCCAAACAAAAACAAAATAACGGGAACTCTGGCTCCTCAAACCCGAAATACTCGGAGACGTCCGGGAAAGAAGGGCAAGGGACTTACCTGACCTATCACAAAAATGCCCCAAAGAAAGAAGGGAGCAGTTGAGACTGCACCGAAAGAAGCCCGAGGAAAGGGCAATACGGACTTGAACCTTCCATGAAGGAAGTCGCGGCGAAAATGTGTGCGCACACATAGGCGAAGAAAAACTAAAGGAACTTGCCCGCGATGGGAAATAGCGAAGGAAGGCAAGTAGAAGTGCAGAAGAAGCACCCCATGATGAAATGGCCATAAATTATGTATTAACAGGAGAATCTATGAATAGAGCAATGACCAATGTAGATGCATATTTTGCAAAGAAAATTGCCACCATCATCGACCATGATCCCGAGCACGCATCTCTGGCGAGAATGCAAGAAAAGGCGGATGGGAAGAATGGAAGAAGACAATATCTGTTGAATTGATCTCTCTGAACAAAAGAGAGGTGTTTGGGCAGATATCGCACACCTCCCCATATTCACCCGTGAGGTCACAAATGGGTCTTTGTTAGGAAGAGGAATGAAAAGAATGAAATTGTAAGGTACAAAGCAAAATTTGGTTGCTCAAGGTTTCACTCAACGTCTGGAGTTGATTATGAAGAAACCTACTCCCGGTCATGGGCGGAATAACCTTTAGGTATTTGATCTCAATGGCAGTCAACTTGAAGTTGGAAATGAAATTGATGGATGTTGTAACGGCATATCTTTATGGAAACTTGGATTCGGACATATACATGAAAGTCCCGGAAGGTATCCTGTCCCGAACCAAGATAGAGCAAATAGAAATCTATCTGATGTGAAACTTGAGAAATCCTTTGTATGGATTCAAGCGATCGAGGAAGAATGTGGTATAATCGCTGAGTGAATTTCTCTGCGAAAAGGGCTACACAAACAATGAAGATTGTCCCTGTGTATTCATACAGAGATCCCCGAATGGATTCTGTATAATCTCTGTCTCGTGGATGACTTGAACATCATCGGGACAAAGAAAGAGATAGAAGAAGCACGCTCATACTTGAAGTCGAGTTTGAAATGAAAGACACAGGAACAACTAAATTTTGCTTGGGCCTGCAGCTCGAGCATGTCCAAGGTGGAATCTTGGTACACCAATCATCCTACACCCAAAAGGTGTTAGAAAGGTTTGGATTTGAAAAGCGTATCCTTGAAAACCCCAATGGTCGGAAGGTCACTACAAAGCAGACCAAGACCCATCTGAGCTTAAAGAAGAGGGAGAAGTCACGGGATCGAAACCCTATACTTAAGTGCAATTGGTGCGCTTATGTACCTCATGAACAAAGACGCCGGACATTGCGTTCGCCAGAAAATTCTTTGGCTCGATAAAGGTCTGAGCCAACCAAAAGACATTGGAAGGGATTAAGGACATCTTGAGATACCTTCAAGGAAGTAAGGATCTTGGCTTGTTTTATGGAAGAAATCAAGAATTGAATCTAGTTGGCTATGCGAGATCTTTGGGTACTGTCGACCAGATCTTGGCAAGTCACAAACCGGTATGTTTTCCTTTGTGGTGGGGCGGCCATTTTATGGAGGTCGCCCAAGCGGACACTTGTGTCAACTTCTACAAACCACTTGAAAATAATTGCCCTATATGAAGCCTCTCGGGAATGTGCTTGGGCGAAGAATGGCTCACCACATCCGAAGTCATGTGGAGTGAATATTGAGCAAACCCCCACTATAATTTATGAAGATAATGCAGTTTGTGTTGCTCAAATGCAAATGGGCTATGTGAAAAGTAACCTGACGAAGCCTATTAACCCCAAGTTCTTCTATGCTCATAAAATGCATAAGACGAACGAGATCAAGATACTGCGTACTAAGTCATGCGAGAATTTAGCTGATTTATTCACTAAGTCTCTCCCAGCATCTACTTTCGAAAGGTGCGTGAAGAGAATTGGGATGAAAAGGTTTAGAGAAGTGCAGATTTCAGGGGGAGAATCTTCACATACTCCAAAGTAAATCTTAGACATGTAGTCTAAGTACCCAAAGGAATGTCATGAAGACGATTTGAAAATTGGGTGAATTGTACTTTTTTCTCTTAGTGAGTTTTCACAGAAGTTTCTCACATAAGGTTTTTAACGAGGCAATTCGTGCAGCACAAGGCGTATGCTATGTACTCTTTCTCCAAATTTTTTCCACTGGGTTTTTATGAAGTTTTAATGAGACATATGCATCTCGCGGCAAAGGTCAAAGAGGGAGTGTTGAGAAACCGGCCGGCCCACGAAGGCCCGGTATTGGCCCATGCCGAAACCTAGAATCGCTCTATATAAGGAGGAGGGGTTTCCCCATTGTACACACATGAGAAAGAAATAAAGAATCGTTCCTCTCCTACATCTGTGTTCAATCTGTGATTGTGATTATCTTGCGTGTGAATCGACATCCTCGGACTACACCCGGTAGCGTGGTTGTCTAACAAGATTTTATTCTATGTCTCTATTTGTTAGGGGCAAATCGGGAAGAAGTCAAAACACCCACACAATTCCTGTCCGCTGTCCCCCTTGTTTCCCTCCTCTCTCTCTCTCTCTCGCGTATATCTCCATCCTGTCCTGCTTTCGCTCTCCTCGCACCACCTCTCCGCAAAACCCAAACTCAAACCGAGGATTCCGCTGGACAGATTCAGGCCCAAACCCTACACCTCCGATCCTCTCCTTGCGGAGAATTTTGCAGGAAAGGAGGCGCCTTTGAGGTGTTTGCGAGGGGTGTGACCTATTCTTGCGGGATGGTGGCGGCGTGGGAGCGCGCCAAGCGCGCACTGGTCACCAGGCTCTGCATCCGCGTGCCTGCGCGTCACGTGGCCATCGAGGACGCCCGGCCGGCGCAGCAGGCGGCGGCTCCGGCGGTGGCGTCGTCGTCGGCAGCGGCCGATGAGGAGAGGGAGAGGCCGCCGGCTGCTCCGTCCCCCGCGCCAGTGTCCTCGCCGCGGCTGTCGAGGTCCGGTAGCCGGAGTTCCACGGTGAGATCATTTTTCTTTTCTCGCCTTTTGTTTCTAGCAGGTGGCGTTGGTGTATCGAATGTGGCATCATTTTTTGTTTTTACGATTTTGATAGGATCGCCTTGTTCTTGTTTTGGATATGGAATAATTACGCCGCGCAGGGGATCAGAGTTGTGTAGGAGATTACGGGAATTTCTCTGAAACAACTTATTGTTCTTGCAAGCTAACGCAATAGAAATATACTTTTTTTAGTCGGGAAGATTTATGTTGAAAATGTTAGAAATCTCAGGAGTTGGGATGTATATACATCAAAAGTTTGATCCTTTTTTTTTGTCGAGTGGTCCTTGATCAAGCCTGCATCCACTTAGATAACTCCGCAGTATCATGTAGGATCTGGAAATTGTAGATATTAGATTTTATCAGTGTTGAGTCATCTTTTTATCCCAGATATAAAGGGGTTTTTGAAGCCCATACGCAATTCTAGAATCTCTGAAGTTACATTAGTTTTGCATCATGTAAATTACCTTTTTGTGCTAACACGCTTTTACCAACAAAAATTGCAGTGATGCATTCTTATTTAGATTTGCTCACTTTGCCATCTTATAGTTTTTTTGTTGACACATTTCTTTCTTTTGTTATAACATTTAAGCGCGGCTTTATCAGAAATAGGATTTGATTTCTGACAAAAAAAGGTGAGTATGTGATTTATGGATCATCTTGTAGGTCAAAACCATATCATGTTAGTGATGTGGTGTTGTGTCAAAACTCTGGAAAAACAAACGTTCTTTATACTTAAGATCACACAATACAATTCTGGATTGATTCATATGCTTGCTTGCATCATAACATTTTCCCTTGTACGCTTCCTCAACTGACTGATTTCATAGCATGGACTTTTCCTCTGTTTTTTGGTCCTTAAATTGATTCTTGCATTTGAATTTCTCGTCAGTGATTGGGTTTTTATTTTTAATATATTTTTTCATTGGCATGTATCATGCATGTAAGTGTTGTGGATTAGTAAGCAAAAGCGAGTCAAAAACTAACCATATAAGCGATAATTTCATTGTTATTCAGGGAGTCTGCCGATGCTTAGAAAAAGGAAATTTTGATTGTTTGTTCTCTTTCATTGTGTAATTCCCAGAAAAGACATGACCTTTCTTGCTCACCAACTATTTCCTTATCTTATGAAGCCTGCTGTTTTCTTTCCCTGTCCAGCCCAAGTTTTTCTTTAACCAGTTGTCTAGTGCCACGTAGGAGATAAGGTATACAGGAACTTCTTCTAAGAAAAACTGCTCTTGGCATCATTCTGCTAAGAAAAGCACTCAAACCGCATAACAAAAATATTCCGAACTTGTTTGTTATGAGGTATATTATATTATGCTGTACTATTCCCCAGTGGAGTTTTGAGAATACAACTAAAATGAAATGATATGTTGTTGACAGAAGTTATTAGAGTAGCAAGATTTACCTTATCAATCGAACCCAACTTGTCAATTACAGCAATCCACTTCATATGTCATATCAGCCTTGCCTCATCCTAGTTAACCTGGATTTGCCAAGCCCTTTGATTGGTTAGACGGAGAGACCATTGGCAAGCTTCTCCTTTGGATCACTAAATGAAACCCAACGATCCTTTTATGTTTTCAGTTACTGGCCAGGACCTCGCTATTGTAGATCCCATGTGTCTGTTAACAACATAGATGATTCTTGAAAACCTATAAGAACAGTGAAGAACTTCTGAAACACAGCATGGTTGCAACTCGCAAGATTGGCCCTTAGAGGTACAATCTACACATTGAAAGTATATGATGCAATACGCCTTTTTTGGCATGTGCTGCATACTTTTCCAAAAAGGAATAAGCTGAATAATGAAAGGATAGACACATCGATGCCTGTCGCTGATGTGTTGCAGTTTTCTATCTGTTTTATTTGTCAATGGTTGCATCTAATTCCAATTCGTGTTAACAATAGGATAATATCAGCATCCGGCTACATGAGTTGACTATTTGCTCGATGCTTAATGTTAGTTTTACAAGTTGACTTGATGGATTACATGGCTTGCCCAGGATATTCCCCTCTTATGCTGATGTTACCTTGTATAGAGAAACAACCATTGGCAGTGTTTTTTTTCGATAACAGGGAAGGAGCGCACCGCCTTTATCATAAAGAAGAGCGAAGACAATATAACAAAAGCAAGTTCAGTTTGCCAAAAAAATAGCAAGGAGATTCCATGATCACAAATTATATGGCACTGTGATTACTAGTATGTCAAGCATTGCTAATATATGGGGTTCTTATCTGCTGGCATCAAGTTATCGCATGCCAGCAAGCATAGTAAGCAATATCAAAAATAAATCATTCTAGGTATGCTTATCACTGTCACAAGGCAATATAACAAATAAACATAGTGCTTATTTTTCTCATTCATAGTTTCATTGTCACCAAGGTCTGCTTATCACTGACACAACGCAGTGCAGATTATCACTTTATGTTGCCATGTTTAATTTAGTGTTGTGATTAACTGATTACTGTTCTCTCAACCTGCTGTGCCTTCTACTCGTTGCGAGCTTCTATAAGTCGTTTTACATGTTCAATTGTTGTTGAACAGTTGACCCGATTTCTATAATCTATTTTGCACAAAGCTGGAAACAGCATATATGATAAATATATTTTGCAGGCATCACTAACATTGCTTTTTATATCTCCATTTTTCCCTGTTTCAGAGGACATGCACCATTTGCCTTCGTGGCATGAGGACAGGGCACGGCCAGGCCTTGTTCACTGCTGAATGCTCCCACAAGTTCCATTTCCACTGCATCTCCAAGAATGTAGAGCATGGCAATCTTGTCTGCCCAATATGCCGTGCTGTCTGGGAAGAACTGCCATTTCAGAGCACTCTGCCTTCATATGCTACTCTTGGAGCAGCTAGAATAAGGCCATTGGAATGGCCCCAGGATGATGGACAACAAGAACAACAATACATGGCTGTCAACCGCGTGCTGTCTCGCGCAAATAGCGCGAACCAGCTGGGGCAGCTTCCCGTCTTCCGTGCCCCGGATTCAGGCACTTTCAACGACGATGAACAGATAAATCTTGAGCCTGAAACTGTGAATGCAAGCCGAGATGAGGATGCAGTGGCTGCTTCAGTTGAAATGGTGACACACACCGAGTTCCCAGCCATTGAGCAGTCAGTGATCCAGGAGACGTTTGCCATCTTGGTCCATCTGAAGGCTCCTCATTCCCTGGCGCAGGCGAGTTCCCGCGCGCCGATCGACCTCGTGACTGTGCTCGACGTGAGCGGGAGCATGAAGGGGACGAAGCTTGTGCTGCTGAAGCGTGCCATGAGCTTTGTGATCCAGGCCCTTGGCCCCGACGACCGGCTCTCCGTCGTTGCCTTCTCATCCTCAGCTTGGCGACTCTTCCCCCTCCGGAAGATGACCGAATTCGGGCGGCGGCAGTCGTCGCAAGCCGTCAACTCCCTCGCCGCCAATGGCGGCACGAACATCGCAGAAGGGCTGAGCAAAGCAGCCAGGGTAATGGAGGACAGGCAGGCGAGGAACCCCGTGTGCAGCATCATCCTTCTCTCTGATGGGCAAGACAACCACACCGTCACGCCGCATGGCGCACGGCCGGACTACGGCGCGCTTGTCCCGCGCTCCATCCTTCCTGGATCAGGCCATCATGTGCAGATTCACGCCTTCGGCTTCGGCGCCGACCACGACTCCGCCGCGATGCATTCCATAGCCGAGATGTCCAGTGGCACGTTCTCCTGCATCGACGCGGCTGGCTCGATCCAGGACGCGTTTGCTCAATGCATCGGCGGCCTCCTCAGCGTGGTGGCGCAGGAGGTGCGGCTGAGCGTGGAGTGCGCAGACCAGGGCGTGCTGCTCACCTCCATCAGGTCAGGCGGCTACGCGAGCCGGGTGGACGGCGACAGGCGGGGCGGGTTCGTCGACGTCGGCGACCTCTACGCCGATGAGGAGAGGGACTTCTTGGTCACCGTGCGCGTCCCGGCCGCGCGCGGGCGCGGGCACTCCGCTCTGGTCGTGCCGAGATGCACGTACCGGGCCGCGGCCACCATGGAGACCGTCCAGATAGACGGTGACGCTGTGACCGTCCCGCGCCCGGCGCATCCCGTGCGCTCCGCGATGTCTCCGGCGGTGGAGCGCGAGTGGCACCGCGTCCACGCCATGGAGGACATGGCGGCGGCCCGGGCCGCCGCCGAGCAGGGCGACTTCGCACGGGCCGTGTCGGTCCTCGAGTCGCGCCGGCGGGTGCTCGAATCGCGGCCGGCGCTGTCCGCGGACGCGCAGTCCCTGGCGCTGGTCGCCGAGCTGAGGGAGATGCAGGACAGGGTGGAGACCCGGCAGCGGTACGACGAGTCAGGGCGGGCGTACATCCTCGCCGGCCTGAGCTCCCACTCGTGGCAGCGGGCCACGGCGCGCGGCCACTCGACGGAGCTCACCAGCCTCATCCACACCTACCAGACGCCGCTCATGGTGGACATGCTGCACCGGTCGCAGACGCTCCTGCCCGAGGTCGTGGAGGCGCTGAACTGCTCGCCGACAATGGTGCCGCCTCGCAGCCCCGCCTCGCCGCGGCGGTCAGCCCGGTCCGTCAGGCCGACCAGGTCCTTCCCTGGACGGCCTTCGTGAATGAATCGTGACGCTGGCATGCTGCTCCATTGCATTGCCGAGCGCAGTAGCAAATTCTATCTATGCATGCTTCCAGACCCAAAAAAAAAAAGGAAGGTAGATATAAATTGATAGATGATAGGAGTCGCTCTGGATGCAGGTGGGTGTTAGTAGTTTATTATGGTGTGTTTTTTTAACCCAATTCTTTCGGTTTTGTGTTGCACATAGGTTCCTTCTCCTTTTAAAATGAAATGATGTTTTGTAAAATGCAAGCTTTTGCTTCTCCAGAGCCGAGACCGACGTCTGCCATAACGGCACTGCCGTTACTGCCACTGACACGTGGGCCAGACGATCTCAGTGCGAGTCGAGACATTATTGCTGCCGTTTTCTGGCTCTTGCATACCTTTTTTTTTTTTGACACAGGCTTTTGCATACTTAAAAAAGCTGCTTCTGCCAGGCATTTCAACCTGCAACCCCTGGGCATTTGACAATATGCCTTAAAACACTATTTAAGTCCACGTGTCATAGATTTAGAGCGTATCATCAATTTTCAATCAACTTTAGGGCATATTGTCAATTATCCCATCTACTATTTTTATCTTGTTGTTTATTGAAATGTTAAACTTTAAGAGTTTTTTTAAAGAGATAGAGAGATTTGGTTCGTTTGACTTTTTTGGAGTTTGAGACGTACCTTCGGAATAAAAAAAAGGCTCCAAAAATAAAAAAAAAGTTTATCTTTTTAAAAATAGAGATAAACAAATAAATAGATATTACATAAGCAAATAAGCTGTGAACCGAGTTGGCTTACAACCTTCTGGGGGCTAGCGTTTTCCTTTTTTGAGTATTGGCTACCCGCCACATTCATTTCTAATAATTCTTATCTATAAGAAAGTGCTCTTACCGATCTTTCAAAAAAAAGAAGAAACTTTTGTTGGATAAATCAGCATTTTTAGGATTAATTTAATCAAAAAATAATTTATGAGCACTAATAGATAAACTACCAACATCATGTAGCACAAATACTCAAATATACTTGTAAACAAAAGCAGCAAGAGACAAAGAACAAAAGACATCAAAACGTACCGATCTTCTTCGGAAGAACCGAAACTAGGAGCAGACGTAGTCGACCCTGTTGTGACGATGTAGTAGCCGAAGGAGATTGTGGCGTAGAGGAAGCAGATCGCGAGTAGTCGTGACGAGCGCTTACTAAAAACCTTATTCGCCATCTTCCGGTGCAGGATCGTAAGGACGATGAGTTTCAGAGACCTTTGCTCTCTCAATGACCAGTGCACACCGGCGCAGCGGGATGGAGTAGTCGATCCGTGGAGGCGCAGTGGATTGGAAGAGGCAAAACCCTAGTTTCGTTTTGTCTCGCTCCTGAGCGGCGGCCGTACGGTTTACATAGGATAGATCAACGATTGAACGTGTCACGAGACGTGCCACGATCGGACTCCGACGATCTCTATATCTCGTATTCGTGACACGATCGGACTCGCACGATCTCTATATGTTATAACCAATTCTGAATTTCCGAATAGCAAAAAGAAATAAACCATAGAAGAAGGCCGTGCATGCGCAAGCAACTGGACCCGATTTCAGCACACAAGTGTCGTGCGTCCGCCTCTGCGGGGGAGGGAGGGGGCAGCGTGTGTTCTTCTTTTTCTCTCTCCCACATAAGATAGTGAGGTGGAGCATACTCTACTATTTAAATTGGTATCTTCTCATCTCAACTAGCAATGTGGTACTAATTAAACAGTTTTCACACCCCCTTTCATACGTAGATTTTTAAGATTTTCAGTAATTTATTCTCAAATACATGGACCAAAGCTGATATATTCCATCAACTTGGTCAAACCAAACTCGAGGATGTATCTTGAACCTTTTGAAACTGCTCCTCAAATCGCCTAAAACCTACCTAAATCAAACATATGGCTTCTTGAAGCCGCGCGTAAGCTTCTTCTCCCTTTTTAAAATGATGTAGTAGCTGTGGAAAAGATTAGCTTTTGCTTCTCAAACAACTAATTTAGCCGCTTCCCGCTTCGACGCTTCTTCACCGTAAAATACTACTTCTTCAAGGTGCTCTTGTTTTTCAAATATATTTCTAAAAACTCTGAAATCCAATCGAATCGAATCAAATGCAACGCTCTTTTTGAAAACTCTCAAAGCCTATATAGCCGTGCAAAGAGGGGAAAGCCCCTTGAACGTTGCAGCCCTAGTTCTCACGGCTACATTTTGACCTAATTTTCTTTTGTCAAATAGCCTAGCTAACATAATGCTACTTTTTTGTGTTTATCAACTGACACTAGTTAATCTAACGCTTATTTAGCCGGGTTAGTGGAAAGAGATAACTTGTCACACTTTTATTAATTAATCATATGTGATTGAGTTAAAAGATTTTGATTGATATTCTCCTATGCCGGAATTATTTAATTATTTGATGAAGCCGAGTTTCGAGAGCTTCGATAAGTTTAAAAGCTAGATTTGAGAGTTTTCAACCAGCGAATTTGATATTTTTGAGAAACGATTTTGAAAAGTCCAAGTGTTTAATAAATAGATAATTGAATGACTTGAATAAACCGATAAGATCATGCTAACGCTTATATTTTATGCCAATAGTAAAAACATTATCGCTAAATACCATAGTTACTAAGTTGGGAGGTCTAGTCGGTAAGGGACCGACCTACTGACTAGTCCATAAGTAAGTCGGTTAGTTGTCAACTTGCCAACATGATGATTTTTTTTCTAGCATACTATTTAGTGCTCGGTATTACTACTACTATATAGCGCGTAGCGCTTTTAGTACTAGTTACTCGCTGATTGGCCAGTACTGCCTACTGCTATGGCCCATTGGCAATTGCTATTGTTAGTTGCTAGTAGTCCTAGAATTTGCTACTGCTAGTGAAGAACAAGAGGAGAGGCGCGGCGGAGGCAAAGGAACGGGTGTCCCTAGAGGTGGTGGAGGTGGTAGCCATGGTGTGTGGACCTGAGATGTAGGCGGTTCGATCCAGTAGAACGGGAAAGAAGTAGGGCGTCAAATTTTAGGGGATGTTCGGAGTGGTTAAGCTAAATGTTAAGATAGATTTTGAAAGGTTTTTGAATTTATTTTTTAAAGTTGGTTTGTTTTATTTATGTTATTTTTAAGAGCTTTAGAGGTAGTTTTATAATAAAAAAAGCTACACTAAAAAGTTAAATCATTTAATTTAGGCTTTGTTTGTTTGGGCTTATGGCTAGCTTCTAGACTGTGGAAGCCGGAAGCTGATACAAAAAGACGGCTTCTTGATCTTGCTTCTCCAAAAGCTAACCATCCAAAACTGGGACTGAGAAGCCCATTTTTGTGAGCTTTTCTGACTCTTGTGGGTTGAACTTGCGACATTACCATCGAAGTTGAGAAAAAATTACCCACCTTTGCCATTATATAAAAAGTGCCCTTCCCTCGAGTCCCGCACGCAACACTCTTCCCCGTGTGAGACCCCTCTTTCCAGGGACCTCCGTACGTCTGCACTAGCCCAGGATCTGTCTTGCTAGCGCTGTACGAGTTACAAAATGCTGGAATCATCTCATACAAGCACGAGTTTTATACAACCATGAAGGTTCAAATACATAGTGGCTCAAGTTTGTAGTGCTAGACTGGCCAAATATTACAATACCAAAATTGAGCTCTTTAATCAGAGTTCGGAAATGCGAAAACGAAGTTAAATTTGGATTCCAAGGGCTATGCCATTCATCCGACAGGCAAGCGACTGGAGTCTCGCCTAACACCCTTCCTGCGCGTCAGCTCCATGAGCTTCCTCGTCATCATAGTAGTCATAGGGATCCTCTTCTTCTCCATCTTGACCTAAAAGAGTGAGTGGGTGCGAGGGTGAGCGCACAATCAAACCGCGCTCGCGAACCAACATCCAACCTAATGCAATATAATGATATAGGCTGTTTGGTGGAGGCTAGGTTGATTTTATTTGCTTAAATACGAGAGTTGCAATAACCAATAGTAAAAACCTATGACTTAGACATTTACCAAATAAAAGACGTATTGGACTATATATGCCAAAAATGATCAAGACTAGGGTGTTTAACTCTTTCCATGTCACCTAAGACCAAACCAAACATCACATAGCCTAGACAAGTCTACCCCGTCACGTAGACCAAAATCCATTTCAGCAATTCACTACCCACGCAGGGTCCAGTGCTAGAGGAGAGTAACCGCTGCTCACTTAGAGTCCAACGATTAGAGATTATTGTCACCATTCACAAAGTCTACTGGCGAAAAGTACACCACCAATCACATAGATTTTTGTGGGTTTTACGGATCCTCCCACTAGGAGACACACAGATGCACATAGCCTATCACGAAGATACCATCCACAGTCATCTAGACCAATTCACCAAGATTCTGATACCACAAAGCTTTATATTAAGGGTGTGAATACAAAGTTCGGTGGATTATTTGTCCACCGTTTCAGGACATTCGGGTCCCAGGCAAAAATTTGATTAGACCTAAGCATGTCTAGGCATTTTACCCAAGACTTTAAAGAGTCAAAATGTTTATTAAGTATGCTAGGGTGAAACCATGGACTTAATATTCAAGGAAATAAAGGTGTGGTAGTAATAGTAATCAAGGGATGAGGCATGTATACAACATGATTAAATGAACAGGGCATAACTACCAACATTTAGTTCAACATAATATAACAACATAATATAAAGCATGCATTTCATAATTTAAATCAACATAGATTTAAGTAAAAATTGGGTTAGAAGCATGTTCTAGAGATATTTGCTCGCCTGGACCGTGTGTGTTGAGATCCTGATCTTCGAGCTGTCCTTCTGGGTCTTCCGGATCTATCGTGAACAAATCAAATAGCACAAAAGCATTTAGAAATGTGCTTAGAGCATGATGCATGATGTGCAATCGTATCTAATTATGTGGGTGTCGGACCCCGGTTTTTACCAAACCGAACCCCTCTGTGTTACCGGTATGAGTCCCAAGGATCAGTGCTCATACCCACAGTGAAACAGAATCATGATACCAAAACAAAGCTGCATTAACTATTAAAATAATTCAGAATGCGGCGGAGCAATATATTACATTAGCGGAGATACATATTAAAAATGAGCAAATAGTTACAACCAAAAGTAGTGTCCCATCACGGCCACAGGCACACGCTGAGTAGGGAAACGGTCAGTAGTCCGGAGCATCATCTGGGAAGATCTCAACGTTATCCTGCGCGTCCTCGTATTCCTGACCTGCTCATAGAATGAACAGCCCCGCATAACATGCAGGGTTAGCATTTGACTGCTAGCAAGTCCTTCCTGGGAAGGGCCAGGTTAAGGTTTACCTTAATAAAGCTTATGGTTAATTTGCATAAACGCATTTCACTTAGAATTGTAAAAGCATTTGAGAAACACATATAAATACGTATAAATTCTCGTGATCAACAGTAATATCATAAACTTTCTATTCTCAGATCTCAAGTTCTCAACTCATAATTCTCAGCTCATTATCTCACCTCTCATTTCTCAATTCTCAAATCTCAATTCTCATATTTCAAACTCCTGATTCTCATCTAGCAACGGCACACGCATGCCGGAATAACCTTACCCATGTCATATTAAGAATGGTGATGCTATAATGTGAAACCCATCTTGTCTACCCTTAACCGTGGGCACGGCCATTCAAATGGTTTTACTCTGCTGAGGTTGTACGCTTTACCCGCAAGATATTATAACAAAACCCTCCAGAAAATTATCTCGGGCTTAAACACGGTCGTACCTGATACTCACAGGTACCCAGAGAAATGCTTCCGCACAAGTCCCTGGCATTACCCCTGCGATGTTTCTCAATTCTCTCCCTGTACTTCTCAATTCATCCACCGTGCAAGGACAGTGAGTAATCCCGACATTTCTTTTCCTTTAGATTAGGCCCGTCCCATTCCGGGCTTGCGGTCGTACGGGTAATTACTCAGTAAAGTAATCACATGGCTCGGTCCTTATTCTCGGAGCGGTAACCAACACAAACCAAACTCTCGTGCTCAAATGCACCCACCTTACAATCCATCCGCTCCCGATCCCATTTATTAGTTGGTCAAATTTTAATTAAAATGAATAAATCGAATCCCAGATCCCAACACAAGCGGCTCATCAAGTTTCTTGATTTCATTCCTAACTAAGTTCAATATTTGGGATTGGGTCCCCGAATACCTAACTGAGCAATACAAAGCATCTATTATTTAAAATAGTGAACGATATTACCATAAGTTAGCCTAGGGTAGAGGATTTATCGGTGGATGCATATATCGGACAGACACATGCACTAGGTGACATTATTCAATCATACGCGCTTTTAATCCGCATAGCAATTTTGGACAAATCTACAAAAATTAGGATTCTAGGGGAAAGACTTGCCTTCGAAGTAGTCGGACTCCGGCGGTACGTCGGCGGCATCAAGAAATTCTCCTTCGGCGTCCGAACGATCTATCGCACGCAAAACGAGGAAAAACAACCAATAAATAACATATATAGCAAAATAATTCTAGAAATTATATGAAAACTGCAGTAGGTAGATATGATTTTTATGGATTTTTAGAAATTTGAATCGCCGGAATCGGAGATCGGATGAATCCGCTGCAGAAGATTAAAGTTTGAAGTTACTGGAAATTCCAGAAAATTAAAAAAAACTACTGTAGCTCAGGGTCGACTGTGCAGTCTAGTTGACCCAATGCTGGGTTGCTTCCACCGGATAAGAGAAGAATAGGGGAAGGAAATTAGAGAGAGAAAGAGAAAGGAAGAGAGAGGGAGAGAGAGGAAAAGGGAAAGGAGGGAGAAGGGAGGAGGAAGAGAGGTGGCGAGTGGTGGTCCGGCCGGCAGGCGGCGCTTCGGTGGTGGGGAAGCGGCGGAAAGCGCAGACGCGAGACAGGAAGGAGGCGTGGCTGGGTCTCCGGTGGCGACAGCTAGGCCAGCTATCGGCGGCGAGGGCTATGACAACAGAATCTGGGCGGCGGGTTAGCAGTCTTGGCACCGAGGAGAGGCTGGACGGTGGCGGTGACTAAGGCCGAGGCGGCGCGAAAGCAAGGTGGAGGAGCTGGGTCAGGGCGCGGCTCGGCCGAGGAGCATCTCCGGCGGCGTGGTTGGCGACAACGCATGGAGCTCGGTGCGGGCGCTGTCCAAACACGACGGCTCCGGCGGCGACCCGTGGGGAGGCTGCTGCGGCGGCGATGGCGGCTTCGGCTCCGGTAACGCAACGCAAGGAGGCCGGCGGCATCAACAACCGGCAAGGAAGACGAAAGCTACCTCGCCGTGGTTCCGACGACGGCCTTGTCCTGCTTGGGGTTTTTCGGGGTTTGGTGTTTGGGGCTGTGATGATCAACGGTGGCAGAAAATGGCGATGTTGGGGCTGGGTTCAGTTGCAGGAGTTGATTTCTTGCAGGTGCTCGCGGGAAGCTCGTATGTATATATGTACGTGTAAGTGTACGTGTACGTGGCTATGGGGCTGCGAATTGGGGTTTGGGGTTTTGCTGTGGTTGGTTGGCTACGGGGACAAGTTGCTTTTGCAGGTTCACACGGGGAGAAGTCCTCTCGTACGTGGCTCGCGGCCGGTGGCCACGTCGGTGAACGGGACGGAACAGAATCATGACGAGGATGGGAACGGGAATAAAGATATAAGCGCAATCATGAATAATCATGATTAGGATAAGAACGGAAGGAAAGGAAGAAAAATGGAATATTTCTTGTATTATTAATTTTTAGGAGAGATTGATAATGTAATTAATAAAATTTCAAATAATTAGTGCCTTCGTGTTACATTATTATTTTATTGGAAATGTGATTTATTATTGGAAGATTCAATTTTTGTTGGTTGCGAAATATAAGCACAACTTATTTATTTTATTCATTTGGGTGTCACAGTGGGCAACTATTTGCATCAAGCTATATCGAAGAATATATAATAGTATTATCCTACTTATCGAGGAAGTTCCATGAACTTCTCGATAAACGTGCTAAGGATGTCATGCACGTGAGTATGCATCTAAATACCCTTAATTAGGCTCCCAAAGAATAAACCTATCATTTGCACTTTAAAATATTTAAACAAGTATTTTACAGATACAGGAAAATAGGCCTAGGAAAGGTTTTGTATTTCTATTAATAAGTGGCCAAGATTCTAAAGGACCCATTAATTTCCTCAGGTTAAAAACCTTATAAAGTATCTATAGGAATATTCCTATAGTTTTAAACATAGGAGTATCCTATTAAAATAACTAATTGGGCCTTTTAAAATATTAGCCCTAGGGAAGGCTTTCTTTTTCAACTAATTTATTTACTATAAACCTATAGGGTTTAGTATTTTTCCTAAGGTCCGGAGTCTTTAAAGTACTTACAAAAATAAAATGAGAATTTATTGAATTTGTTTATTATCTTAAACAAAACAGGAAGTATTTTCTGTATTTACAAAATCGGGCTAAACAGAGCTTTAAATTTATTTACTATAAACCTATAGGGTTTAGTATTTTTCCTAAGGTCCGGAGTCTTTAAAGTACTTACAAAAATAAAATGAGAATTTATTGAATTTGTTTATTATCTTAAACAAAACAGGAAGTATTTTCTGTATTTACAAAATTGGGCTAAACAGAGCTTTAAATATTTTATAAAGGTAAATAATATACTAATATGAAATACTATAATTTTATTAGATCCAGCATGCTATAAAGTATTTACCCTAATTTTTCCACAATTTTACAAAGCCTCTAGGTATTTTTAACAAACAGAGATCAATTTCTAGGAATATTAGAAATAGAAAAGGCTGGAAAATCATCTATAATCAGTATCAGGCCAGGCCCAAGACTGTGCAGCGCACTTTGGGTCCGCTCCACGCACGATTCGGCCCATGCGCGAAGCGGCCCGCGCGTGGGAAGGCCCGAGCGCAGCCCAGGGCAATGGCGGATTTCGGAAATGCGCCTCCACTTAATATGACAGGTAGGGCTAACAGGCCCACTGGTTAGCCGCAGTAGAGACTCTCCCACGGGATTTTAAAAATAAAACCCGATAGGCGAGTCCCAGATGTCAGGATGAGTGAGAGAGCGCTTCGCCAGATTTCTCCGCCGCAACCCATGAGCCTTGGCGAGCTTTCAATGAGCTACGAGGCACAAAGTGCATGCCATTGGTTCCTAGGGGTGCGCGGGGCCTAGCTCGGATCGCCCTCAGCGGTTTCGCCGTGTGGCGAAGGCGATGGCGGCTGGCGCCGCGAAGGCGGCTGAGGCAAGGCAAGCAACGACGTCGGCGTTCCACGGGGTTTTAAGCAAGGGCAAACTGCCCTAGAGCTTCTGGGGGCTATTTAGAACATTACCGAGGGGTGGTTTGAAGTCGGGGTTGGCCAGAGAGGGTTGGCGACGTGGAGCCGGGCAAAGCCAAAACAGAGGGCACGGCGCGGTGGAGCTCTAGGGGAGGCTACGTCGATTCCGTCCTGGGGGAGGAAGAGGGCGGTGCAGAGGTGTAATAGACCAGGGGGTCCAGGGACGTCACCGTCGACGAGCAATAGAAAAGGGGAAAGAAGATGGCCGCGGCGGCAACGGAGCTCGTTTGCGAGCTATAGACAACGAAAACTCAATTAGTATGGAGGAGAGCAAGGGAAGGATGAGAGAAAGAGGTGGTGATGGTTGCCCGGGCTCGGGGTTCACCGGAACGGGCGCGACAGTGGTGGCTTTCGGTGGTAACAGGGGAGCGGCGGGGAAGAGCAGCGGGCTTGGCTTGCCAATTTATAGGCGAGGAGGGGAATGCGTCGTGGAGGGTCAAGGCCAAGGAAAGACGAGCGCGCACATAAGCAACGTCCTCGCGCGGCATTCTTTTAGGGATGGAGGTACCATCCGGTACTGTCCTTGTTGCCGTCCACCCAATGGCGGGGCGCGGTGGCTCCGGACTTGTGAAGGACAGAGTGACTAGAGACTCTGGCGTGGCGCCCGAGACGGCGGCGATGGTATGGGCAATGGCCAATGAGTAGGCGGCCTTGACGGGACGGTGGTGAAGCGGTGGTCGAGCGAACAGAGGAGCAGAGGAGCAACATAGAGGAGGAAACCAGGAGGGGGGGCTCGCGTGGGCCTTGCTAGGCCTTGGCCAGGAGAGAAGGGGGAAAGTGGGCCAAGCCCGGTGGAGAGAAGGCGGGGAAGGAGGTGAAACCCTGTGAAATTTGAGCCCAAAGCAGGGGAGAGAGGGAGGGAAAATAGGGGATTTTGGGCTAATGGCTAAATGGTCATTTCACTTTCAATTCAAAATTTGAGTGTATATTTGAATTGGAAATAGAAATGGATCAGAGATGGTTTGAAAATTGGTTTCCTAAAATGGTATAGTTAATAATTACTATTCACTATGCTGAATTCACTATTCATGGTATGAAAATACCATTTTCCAATCATTTTGGATAGATATATTCATAATATAAATATATTTCAAGTAATATATTGAAAAATTAAAGTTTGGGTGAAACTATTTCTCATGATTTGAAAATATGGTTGTACCAAAGATAATATTCACACACACACATATATATATATATATGTATATTTGTTTCATAGAGTCAAAATAATATATTTTAGATATAAAGCCTGTTCGTTTCGGTCGGTGGCTGGCGGTCCGCTACAGTAAAAAAAAATTTAGATTTTTTTTTTAGATTATTTAAATTTTTTTCTAAAAACTTATAAATTTGCTACAGTAAAACCGTCAACCGCCAGAAACTGCCAAAAGAAACAGGACCATAATCCTTCCAAAATATCAAGAGCATTATTAATGTTTTTAAAATTTTCAAAAATTTTGCAACTCCCTAAAAATGGGATGTTAGGGCAACTCCAGCAGCATGCCCAAGCCCCATGTCCCATCCCTGTAGCAAACAGTGGTAGGGCATGGAATAAGAAAAGTAGAGTGCAGGAATAGTGATGGGGCAGTTGTTGGGGAGGTGAATAGAGATGGGGCAGCTCTATCTGGTGAGGTGTCATGTGAATAGGGATGGGGCAAAAGAGAAATGGGGCAACTGCTGGAGATGCCCTTAGAGCTTCCACAGCTGGTACTCCAAATTACTACTCTATACCACTATTTCCCACATACTCTATCCCTCACTCTAAAATTTCTTCACACTTTACACTATACTCTAAGGGTGTGTTTGGCTGGGTGCATCCAGCCTAGCCTGACCCATGGGATGCAGGCTCTTGTTGTTTGGTTGCCTGAATTCATCAGAAGTGACCCAATTCCGAGGTGGTGCAAAAACTCTTTATGTGAGCAGTGAGGAGGAACGTGGAATTTGGTAGTATGAGCTCATGCACCTCGTGTTCTCCATGGGAGGCCTCTTGTCGGTCTCCTCTTTTGCTACCGTACATGGGAGACAAGTTTTTCTCTTTTCTTTTTTATCTAATATCTTTTGATTAACATATCTGATTACCGAACCGTTTTCAAAAATGGATTCCTAACATTTTTTGAACAAAACTAGACCACACTTGCTATATAAATATCTAATATTTAAAATACAAATTTTTTGCTCCTAAACGTCAACCAAACACCATCTCAATGCCTGCATGCACTGAGGCTGTTTGCCCTCAGCCAAGCTGAACTTGGCCAGGCTGAGCTCGTCACTCAACCAAACACACCCTAAAAGATTTCTTTCCTTCATCGGCTACTACATCAAGATGAACAGTGTTATAGACCAGGTGCGACGATGCGACGATGCTACCATGCTATTACACCCCGGCTCTCCCCAATTCCCCACGCGAGACTCGTGGCGGCTAGGGTTAGCCGCCGCCGCAGCGCCCTTACCCGCCGCCGCCGCGCCCTGCCTCGACGCGCCACCGCCGCGCCCTTAACCGCCGCCGCCGCCGCCGCCTCATCCTGCCTCGACGCGCCGCCGCCGCCGCGCCCTTACCCGCCGCCGTCGCCTCCTCCTGCCTCGACACGCCGCCGCTCTCCGCGCCGTGGAACGTGAGCGGCGCGTGCCCGTTGCCGCTCCCGTCAATCTTCACAGCCACCTCCCGCTGCTTGCCGCCGCCGTCAGCCAGCACGGGCTGCTCCTCGTGCTGCCGGTCCAGCATCCCGGACCCGGACCGCGACGAGGGCTTCCCCGACCCGTACGACCTCAGGCTGCTCTTTCGCTGCACCTGGTCCATCGCCGCCAACGTAGCAGCACCCACCCCCAAGATAGCTTCCTCCTCCCCTCTCGACACACCGGTGAGATTGAATCCCTATTTCTATTTGAATTCTACTTTGAGCGATTCATATTGAAAAACTTTGCAAACTCATCTTCACTTGTTTCTAACAACAGTGCAAATTCTGGATGATTTTCCTTCAGTTCCCTCACATCAATCATTGACTTGCTCGTAAAATTTCACATATGCATTCAGCATTGCACTGGCTAGCAATCTCAGAATAATATATTCTTCTGTTTGTTCTGCATTATGGAGCGAAGAAAGCATAGCACAATTTCCTGTCAAGGGACATGCAGCTGTACAAATATCTTTGTAAATAGAATTCGGTGTTAAATTGTTTTTTCATTTTTATTTTTGAGTATTTTCTGTGTTAGCCTGCTACTGAAATCAACATGGCTTGACATCTGCACCTAATATAGGGTCTGCACTAGATATTACATCCAAACCAGTATACTCAAGTGTTGATCTTAGCTGTTCAGAAGCTTCAGTAGAAAGTTTAGGCTGCTTACCACCTAAATTTTCTGTGATGGTTATTTGTACCAGTAGTAGTTTATTGCTTGCTTTACTTTCTTTAGTACACAAAGATTAGCTGTAGGTAACAATAAAGTAGGGGAGTAAAACATAGCATACAGTTCTCACCCGCTAAGCCTTGCACCCTCAATATCCATACTTTGCTACTTGATACTGACATTGTCGACAAGTTGCAAGTTTGCAACTAGCACGTCAGTAGCATATAAATGTGAATCCATGGATATGTGTGTTTATGAGTGGATGCATGTGAGGATTGAATGGGCTCTAGCACATTGCACATACACGTACACACCACACATGAATGCATGCATACTGGTCTCTGACTAGAAATTGTATATGTATATACATGCATGGGTTGATGATAAGGATATGTATATGTCATGACCAGCTGTATAGTAAGGTTCTAATGTTTTGGTTATTACAAATTCAAGAAAATTAGATGGCCATGAAGGTCAAGAGCGGACCGAAAGCCAAGTGGGATCCCCACGCTACTAATTAATAGTCAGACCACACGATTTGGTTTAGAAATTTGGTCTTAGAAGCAAAAAGTGTACGATTCATATCATGATTAATGTGGCACAAACTTTATCTTAGATTAGATTGTGCAAGAACCAAAAGAAACAGTTAGAGGTATTACAGACATTATACTCTTCACTCAGCTCAAAGCCAGAACCAAAAGCTGGATTGCCAAACAGATGCAACTTCTGCCAAAGCTGGCTCTCCAGCGTCAAAAGCCAGAAACAGCTTTTAGAGAAGCCACAGCTCAAACAAACAGGGCCTTAGTTCAGCTAGGTTTAAACTTTAAGACTAAAAGCCAAGCTATCTCGAACATGTTCTAACTACATAAGGGTTTCTTTATATAGGACCCAAAACTAATCAGCTTACTCCTCAAGTCGGGTTGAAGGCACTGGTCGATGGCTGGCAACCGACTAGACATGGACTAATCGACAACTCAATAACAGAGCCAAATACCATACATTAAACCATCTCCAACAAACATTTTAAATTTCTCCTCTATAACACTATTCTCTGTACACTTTATTCATCCTCTAAAATTTCTTCATACTTTACACTACACTCTAGATTACTTCCCTTCGACAACTTCTCTGCCGCTAAAAAATCATATAAACATTGTTTCTTGGCTAATACCGGAGATACTCTTGCTATCAATATAGCTACACCTTCCGCCAATCCCCTGACCGGCCCCCCCTCCTCGGTCTAATCGATGGTGAGTATCACTGAAGAGGCAGAGCGCGCGTGTGACGGCATGAGCAACTGCCTCGTTTCACAATCACAAGTAATAAAAGTTTACCGATTAAAATAATTAGTTTGAAGAAATTATCACCAACACTGGGCACTTTAATAGTAATGGTAGAGAGAGAGAAAAACTCCTATAACCATATCCTCCTCTCTCCTAATTCCAATCAGAGCCGCCGCCGCCGCCGCCGCCTCGCCTCGCTTCCAGTCGACGCGGCCTCGCCTCCCTTCGACGCCGCTGCTCCATCCAGGCCGCTGCTAAAGCCCTAGGTGCAGAGCTAGCTCTCTCCCCCCGTCATTTGCAAGAAGTCGTTTGCAAGAAGTCTTGGCATTAGATTTGTAGTGTGGTAGAGATGATTGGATGAAATAATATGTATATCTGAAGCATAGAGGTGATTGGATGGAACAATATCTATATCTAAATCATATTTTGATATTTCTATGAAATTTAATTTCAGCCTTTCTTTTCTTTTTGGGCAAAAGATTCTGGTCTGTTTTCCTGTATACATAGTTGCATACCATGTGCCTAATAGTCTCTAGGAGCGAGCCTGAAATTATGCCTGCTTTGCAGTTTCTTCTGATCCAATAGCATGCTTGCAAATAATGGACAATGGCCCATTTTGGTATAAGAATTAAGGATGGGATCTGTTCATCGTTTAGTTGTAGCATTTACTTACTTGCGGTTATGAAACCATTTTTAAACACATTTGTCAGATTTTCTTCTTAATTTAAAGTGGAATCATATATATAAGGACTGTTATATGTGCTATTAAACCCATGTTTCTTTTATGAGTGCTTCTCCTCATCAATATGGTATATGGCTGAATAATTTTGTTATTTGCCAGGTTGTGTCCCAGATAACTTAATTGTTTCCTCCATAAGTTCTCCCGTTCTTGGAAATGGCAGCACCCAAGCCTATTACTCGGCTTATTTCACATGTCATTCTTGATTTGGATGGTACCCTCTTAAATACAGGTACCTGTGAGTTGCAAAGTTTGTATATACTTGCAGTTGATCTTCTCAATTTCAATTTTTATGACTTCTTCTGAGCAAGTAATTCTATTAATTATCATATTTGCTTACTTTGGTTCCACCTTTTGGCAGATTGCATCGTAAGTCAAGTGCTGAAACCATTTCTCGTAAAAAAGGGTAAAAAGTGGGATGGAAAAAAAGCTCACAAATTAGTCGGAAAGACACCTCATGAAGCTGCAGCAGTTGTTTTAGAAGATTACGGACTCCCTTACTCTACAGAAGAGTTCCTCTCAATGATTACTCCAATGTTCAGTGAGAAGTAATGCCATTAGAACTTCTTTAAACTTATATAAACTTTGCAAAAAGTAAAAGCTATTGATATGCTACTGCATTGGAGAATTTAGATATATTTCTCTTTTACTGCTGCATTCTCTCGATAAGGCCCATTGATTATTTCAATATCTCTACATACATATGTATATGTCTTTCTGCTGTTCTGTTTCTCCTTGTTAAATGTCCCAATATTTCTCCCAAATATTGTCAAAAGAAATCTTAAATCATGCCCTCCTGAGGTGTTCCCATGCTCTTGCCATCTGCATATGCACATGTTACACGTTAACATGTCCATGCTTGGCTGGACTAGTGCTTAATATAATAGTAATTCAATGCCATCTATAGGTTGGCTTTAAAATTTTCTCCATATTCTAATACGTACTTATGTTAGCTACTGTGCTCCTTTAGAAGCAAGCATCCAGTATATTATGAAACCATTTCAAAGCCAGATAGGAAATATGTTATTGTTCTGCATAGTATTCTTTTGAATTGTAAAATGCACTCGGTGAGTCATGGTGGAGGAACATTTATATGCTGCCAATAAGTAGCAGAATGCCAGAATTAATTCACTAGTTAATTTGTCAAGCTCTTTTGATGCAATTTAAACACACATGCTGAATGCTTGGTATAGGGCAGAAAGTACTTACATATAAAGAGAAGAAATGTCCCATATCGAATGAAATCATGAGTAAAGCTCTTGATGGGGAAGTTTTGTCAAGCTCCTTTGATGCAATTTGAACAGCATACTGTACTCTTGGATCGTGGTATAGTGCAGAAAATACTTTAATAGATAGATAGAAGAAATGTGCTGTGTCTAATGAAAACATGAGTATCAAGCTCCTCTGATGCAATCTAAACAGCACACTGAACTCATGTTATAGAGCAGAAAGTACTTTATTTGAAATATAGAACACATGTCACGCTTATAATGACATCATGAGTAAAGCTGTTGATGACAAAATCCTTTTTTTTTTGGACAGTTGTGAAAAGTCTGTGATTGGTAGCCATGATAAATTAACCTGTGCAACCTTCTCATGCTGTAATGTGCAAAGATTGTCCTAAAAATTATACCATGTTAGTTTTCACTTGGAATTTTATTCCTTCCAATATCCAACAGCAACAGCAACAACAACAAAGTCTTTAGTCCCAAGCAAGTTGGGGTAGGCTATTCCTTCCAATATCCGAATAACAAATTACATTTCATAATGCAGATGGTGCAACATAAAAGCTCTTCCAGGAGCTAATCGTTTGATAAAACATTTAAGGAGTAATGGGGTGCCAGCTGCTCTGGCTTCCAACTCGCCAAGATCAAACATTGAGGCCAAAATTTCCTGCCATCAAGGTACCTTTTGCCTACTTCAGAACAAAATCTGAATTTGCATGTTCTTTATGTGTATAGGTGGAGTGATGTATATAGTGATGTATATCAATTAACTTCTTACGATGGATAGGATGGAAGGAGTCTTTCTCTGCAATTGTTGGTGGTGATGAAGTAGAGAAGGGGAAACCATCACCAGATATGTAAGACAATGTGTTGTATAGTATTTTCATTACCAATAGTCTAATGCCATATAGATTTGCCAAACTCATGTTTCTGATCTGCTGGTGTGCTGATATTCCAGATTTTTGGAAGCTTCAAAAAGAATGAACAGTGATCCTTCAGATTGTCTAGTAATTGAGGATTCCTTGTAAGTTTTGCCTCCAATAACTTTATGTTATATATGGTTCTCTTTTATGCATGACATGGTTATCTGTTTACAATATATCGTCATCGGCACTGCTAACATATTTCCAGTGGAACACCATATACTTTTTGCTGGAACAGTCTTATCATTTTTTTGAATGGTGAATTTCATGTTTTGAGATGCCTGAATTGGGATGAAAGTTCAGTTCTTAAAGTCACCATGGAGTAGTGAAAACATAGTTACAATCGCCATCTGATAGCATTTGCACATTTATTACATGTGCTCCTTGCTTCTTTCTAAGAAAGAAAAATATTACTTGCTTTAAAAATATATGCTCTACATTGGACAGATGATTTCTGATATGAATGATATTCCACATCTTCCGTTGAAAAAAAAATGATACTCCACATCATAACTACTTGCAGTGGTTCAACTTGATGACTTCGCTTAATAATATAGGAAGCTATGCAATCGTGCACGACACATATTATTTATACTGTTGCAGATGTGTTTTTTCTTTTCATATACGTCTACAGACATATCGGACCTACATCATGTACGCTAACTGTTTTTTTCCTGATCAACACTCCTTTTACTGGTTTGAAATTTATAGTTAAACATGCAGTATATTTTCTCTAACACTATAAATTAATGATTGTGCTAGGCCAGGTGTTATGGCTGGAAAAGCTGCAGGAATGCATGTTATAGCTGTACCCTCAGTACCTAAAAGGACTGCTGAATTCAGTTCTGCTGATGAGGTGGTCAATTCCCTCCTTGACGTAAGGCCTGAAAAGTGGGGTTTACCACCATTCAATGATTGTATGCTCCTACTCTTGGGACTATCTATCTATTATTCTTGCAGAACATTATGTACATCTTCACCTTATCTGTTGATAATTATTTGTGCAGGGATTGAAGGTACTTTGCCAATAGAACCATGGTTTATCAGTGGACCTGTGATTAAAGGATTTGGCCGTGGTTCTAAAGTACTAGGAATACCAACAGGTATGGTGGAATATAAAAGTATAATATAAATTCATAAGCCCATGTTTAGGTCTCCAGTAATTAAGCAATTATTCAGTGAATTCACATTCTATTAAGAATGTTTTTCTCACAATAATGTGTTATTCACTTTGTCCATTGAATGGACCATCTCAGATGGTACCCTGACTGGCTGGCCTACATTCAAATATAGATTATGCATTTTGCCTCACTAGGTAATTTGTTAGACAATCAAATGCCTCTATAATTGTACCTAACATTGCAAGATACATCAATGCTCTTATGTTGGTTCGCAGACACTAATTTGAAATAGATGTTATTTAGTCAAGCTAAGCTTTTGAACCATATTCAGACTTGTCCCTTTATGTTAAATGATTTTTCATCTTTCATAGGTTAAGATTCATTTATGTTATATATATGCATGCATCCAATTTGTTAGTAGGCAAGCCTTACAAAAATGTTGCAGAACAAGCAGTTTTGCATAGTAAAAAAGGGATTCCTGAAACACTAACATGTTCACCGCATATTGGATAAAATTGGTGCCTCCTTTTCTCAGTTCTTTATGTTAGAGATATAAATAGAGATATAGATAGCCTTACACGGGTTTTCCTGCCTTATCTCTACATATAGAGAGAGATAAGATAATCTTTTAGAGTCCTTAGTAATTTGCTTCAGTGGCATCAATCCTAGTTCGTTGTGCTCTCTCCAAGTTTGTCTATGCTTTGCAAGCCCACAAATTCTGCATCATCTAGCTTTGCCTTTTCTTTGAGCTGTTGTGCTTCTGGCTATCTTATGACTTAGAAGGGTGGAGTTCTTCTGGATTTTGACATATTTTTTGAGAGCTGCACGCTACGATGACTATGACGTCATTATCAAGACTTAGGCTTTGGATTTTTTTCCTATTTATTACTGTATCCCTTACGCTTTGCTTTTTTTGGTTTGTGTGTGTGTGTGGGGGGGGGGGAAACGAAAGGCGGCTGGCTCGGCTCACCTGGGCTCGGTCAAGTAGCGAGTCAAGCCAGGCTTGGCTCGGTGATTCAGCGAGCCCAAAAGAGCGGCTCGGTCTTGGCTCGTGTGCCGGCTCATTGGCTCGCCGAGCCAGGCCGTCCAGCACTCCAGCACAAGCACGGCAGCACTCCAGTAGCCATCCAGCAACCAACATTGATCAACAGGCAACAACAACAGGAAAATAAAGCATAAAAACAACCATGACCATGACCAACCAAGCCATCAAACCTATGATGAACATTTTAGCCTTCAGACAATCAGACAACAACATGCTTTCTGCCGGCAAATTGCGAGCCAGAAAACTGGGCTCGGCTCGGGCTCGCCCCGAGCCGCAAGCTAGTGCGAGCCGGGCCAGGCTCGCCCGAGCCCGAGTTGAGCTGCGAGCCTCGAGCTTTCTGCCCAGACCTACGGGGGGGTGGGGGGGTGTCATGATGGATATAATTGGAGATACAGATAGAGATAAGAGTTCTTGCCTTACACAGGCTTTCTGCCTTATCTGGGCTCTCCTTGTATATCTATATATACCGGCCTTTGGCCGATCAATACAAGTCATTTTCATAACACTTTACTTCATTACTCTTATTAAGAAGTGCATTGCTCTCTCAGCCTCTCCTCCATTTTGTGCTGTTTTTCCTTGTGCTTTTGGTTTAGCTGGCCCAAGATCATTGTATTTATTCCTCTCCAAAGAGGAGAGATATTTTTGGATGTGCTAGGTTGACAATACATCAACATTCTGTTTTCCCCATTAGTTTTACAATCTGTTCTCTTTGTAGTTCTTCTCGTAAAAATTTTTACTTGTATTTCTATTGCTGGTTTAGTATCATTTGTACTATCGTATTGAAGGACTCTCTTTTTTGACGGAATGTTGAAACTATAGCAGTTCAATTTTGGTTTTTCATCATAAGTAGTCAATTTTTTCTTTATCAATAATAGTTATTTTTCTTGTAGCCAATTTACCTGCGGAAAACTTTTCCGACGTACTGTCAGAGCATACATCAGGGGTTTACTTTGGCTGGGCTGGACTTTCAACGCGAGGTACATATAAGATGGTCATGAGCATTGGTTGGAACCCATATTTTGACAACACAGAGAAGACCATTGTGAGTTTTCTTTACACAACCCCTTTCATGTTTCGTCGTGATTTTTTTGCTTGGTTCGAAAAGGTGTTAATTTCCATGTGTTCGTCGTGATATTTTTGCTTTGTTCTAAAAGGCATTAATTTCAGGAACCATGGTTACTTCATGAGTTTGGTGAGGACTTCTATGGAGAGGAGTTGCACCTTATTATTGTTGGTTACATTCGACCTGAGGTAATTTGAGGCAAAAACAATATTTGGACAACAAAGAATTTTTTTTTTGCAATGCATGTTCATAACTCGTCACATTACTTTTCAAATGATTAGGCCAACTTCCCTTCACTTGACAACTTGATTGAGAGGATTCACGAGGATGGAAGAATAGCAGAGAAGGCTCTAGATTTACCGGTATATGCGAAGTACAAAGAATCGCCATATTTGAGAAACCCCTTAAAACATGGCAATCCTGCTAAAGGAACGAGTCACGGCTAGATTCCAAATGACCTGACACTGTGAAGACCTCGAAGAACTGACTCATATTTTCCGTATGAGAAAATGCATTGTTGTTGATGCAGAAATATCCCAATGCCAAGCTTGTACTCATTCTTCCCACTATATTGGAAACTACCATACATTGCTGTTGAAGTGTTGATGCAGAAACATGTCAGTGCCTTACCCATTCCTCTCACTATGTTGGAAGAATTGGTAGTTCTGCACTTACACTGCATAAGAACAGCTCTGCACTCTAGTAAATACAGTCTGCAGTAACATTCAGCATTACCTCGCTGCCGTAGTAGTAATAATAATATAATAGACTTGGGGGTTACCATTTTATACCAAAAGAATTGTAATGATGATGTCAACAATGACTCAAAGCAAATATATCCTCTCGGGTTGGTACTCTGAAGTTAGCATTGAATATAGTAATTGTAAACGGACCGAGAAGCTACATCCTCAGCTGCTGCTCTGTTACTTCGTGATCATTACCTGGAACTTGAAATTTTACGTCTGCTTAGCCACACATATTTTTGCGATCATTACTTGAGACTTTAAACTACTTTAGTAGTAATTACAAACAAGTCATTCATGTTTCGATGATGCATGAAAATAACTGGACCACATGACCGTAACCGAGCCAATCGTTTTTTTAATATATCAGGAGTCCAACAATTCCATTACCAACTATAGGAGACAGCTAAATCGCTAGCCATCCTGGAGAGTAGACAAAGGAAACAATACAACCATGGGTACAAACCCATGAAAGGGCCATATCAACTCACACCACTCATACGAAACGTAAACAGGATGCCATAGCACCAGCCCAATGCCATCGCAACTGTGGCACTCACCATTCAGACCAATGTTGTCGCACGAACTGCTTCCTCTAGCCTTAACCCACATTGGATTAAAGAAAGGCGAGCCGACCGATGTGTCTTGCAACCCGGTCACATCGGACTGGTTGACGACACTGATATGTAGCTTAAGGCTGGTCGTTGTGGCTGAGAAGGCGAACAATACCACCCACGAGGAAGACAGGAGCAACAATTTGGAGCACAGCTTTGCCATCACCACTGCTGGGCCCGGCAGTAATAAAGGCGGTAGAGCATAAAAGATGTCTCTTCCCCAACCACCCACAAACATCCACCACCCTGTCGGAGCTGACAGTGAGGATGACCCACCTCCAGCAGCTACCCTCAACGCTAACATCATCGCCGACCGAAGGTAATCTACAGAGGATCAAAATGCCATCGGAACGAGGAACAGACGAGAAATTGGGACGTTGGATGACAATGCTGTTGGTGATGAGACAATCTTTTAGAGCATACTTTCTATGCGCATGGAAAGAGGATACTTCCTGCACGAAACGAGGTCATGAGAGGAGAACTCCCGTGAGCGGACGTTGGATGACGATGTTGTTGGCGACAAGCCAATCTTTAGAGCATACTTCCTATGTGTGTGGAAAGAGGATGCTTCCTGCATGAAATGGGTAGAGTAGTAGGTAACCCTTGCATGTCCGTGTAGTTTTATATGGCTGTGGCTGAATGACTGCAATGCTAGGCTTTAAGAGCTATGAGATATTCAGAACGCCTTTTAGAATGTAGAGTGTTTGGCTCAAAGAAATAATAATTTTTACTATTAAAAAGTCTTTAATGGTGATTGTTGGTGGTCGGCGCCACATCAGTAAAATTACGTACTATGCCATCCATCGTAATAAATCCATAAAGTTATCCACCATACCATACATTGTCCTAACAAATACATGTTATCCAAAATTGCCCACCATGCTATCAGACACAGCATACATACATTGAGAAGACACTCAACACATGAAAGCCGAACACATGACCAGATCTATCATAGCATAGGTACTAGGCGAATAAAGAAAAAAGAAAAAAAAAACTTTCTCAACGGCAAATACACACGACACGACTAGGCAAACTTGCTGGGTGAGCAATGACCAAGATCAGACAGGGGGACGCGTATGCTTCTAATGTCATGAGTCTTATCCGCCCAAAAGTACGAACTTTTAGGCCAGGAAGTAGCTACCAAGTGCAAGCCAGACACTACACAGCGGCTCACCCCTTGCCACGCACGGGCGCGTCAGTCCACTGTCCATGCACACACCGTCGCCACAGGCGTGAGCGCGCGGTGAACGCCTCCCGACGGAAGAACGCGGAGGCGCTCATGCGCGCGCGCGCCGGCGCCGGCGTGTCGCAAACCGGAGGCCTCTCCCCATGTCCGTCACGGGGAGAGCGCGCACGGTGCTCGGGGAGGCCGGCACGGCGCACGGCGCGCACGCACACGAAACCTTGCCGTGCGGCGTGTGCTAGCCCGCGGCCACAAGCCACGATGGCCGTCTTTAAGTACGACGGCCGGCTCGCTCGCCTCGATCCCTGCACAGTCACATCGACGCACACCTGAGAGAGAGAGAGAGAGGCACTGTGCAGCGATGGATTTCGCGTTTGGAAGGAAGAACATGACAGGTCCGCTGCTGCTGCTCAACCTCGTCATGTACGTCCTGATGCTGGGCTTCGCCGGCTCGGCGCTCGACAGCTTCATCAATGGCCAGCAGTATCACCCAAGTACGTACTCTCATCGCATGCATGCTGCGTATCATCTATGGCGACCATGCGTACGTAGATCGATCGATCGAGTACGTGTTTACACCGTGTGGGTTGCTTGCTGTGTGTACGTACGTGCAGGCCTGGCCGGCAACTCCGCGACGTTCTACTTCGTGCTGTTCGCCGCGCTCGCCGGCATCGTCGGCGTCGCGTCGAAGCTTGCCGGCGCGTACCACGCCCGCGCGTGGAAGCCCCAGGGCGTCGCGGCCGCCGCGTCGCTGGCCACCGTCGCGTGGGCGGTCACCGCACTGGCCTTCGGGCTGGCGTGCAAGGAGATGCGCGTGGGCGGGGACCGCGGGTGGCGGCTGCGGGCGCTGGAGGGGCTCACCGTGCTGCTGGCCTTCACGCAGCTGCTGTTCGCCGCGTTGCTGCACGCCGCCGTCGCCGGCGACCGCTGCGGCCCGGGGTGCCCCGCCGACGACCACCCCACGGGCCCCTGCAACCTCATGTGATCCACCTACACAATATATCGCATGTCCGTGTATCAACTATCTTACTATCATGCATATGTGTGTTTGGTGTCGTGATTTCGTGGCTTTCGTCTCCGTTCGTTGGTCCGCCTTGTGCCATTGGGAAATTAAGTTAGTTTCCATTGGAATCATCGTGTGTTTAATTTCTGTTCGTGTTGGTGTAATCGTGTGTATGTGTTACTGGCTCACTGCATGTCGGCCTATATATGTGGCTTGTTATTTCATTGTTGCGATGTATCTGTTTGGGACGAATTTACTGTGCATTTCAATCGATCCCACCTGTACGTGTATATTCATATATAGATTCCTAGATTCTTCTAAATTACTCTGTCAATCGTCTTGAATATTATTTACGTGCTTAATGCACATGTTGGCCAATACAACACAGATACATGTTACCACACAAGGTGTATTTACATACCTAAACTATCCAATTAGACGACCGCCCAAAACAAATTCGTTACTGCAGGCTGTAGCAAGAAACAATCTGAATAGATAGTAGGTAAATTTTCCCCTTCAGTCTTTCTAAGTTCCTAGAATCCCAATTTTCCTTTCTTCTGTAACTTATTTTTTATCTGCAGTCTATGCTCTGAAAGAAATTGTAATAAATTTTCAGTAGGTTCGTAGACTATGGTTAAGGCCTTGAGGGGAAAACTATTAATTAATTTTGGAATTTAAGAAACAATAAAGCATCAAATAGCTATTGTATAGACGTATAGTTGATAGATCTTTTGCTTTAAGTAGTTATACATACTTGTACGTTGTAACCCAACGGGGCATTATCAATATATAAATTTTCTAATGGATGGTTGCATGGTTTAGCAGCTATAAATCTTCTTTATTGACTATTGTCAATTTTTTTTTATAGTGGCATGGTTTAGCATTTGCATTTTTATAGCTCCTCTGGCCGTTTGGCAGCTTGGGGTTTGGCCCCCCTAATTTTCTCTTCAAGCTCCGCCACTGCTCATGTACACCTTAATTTGATGTAATAATCCATGCATTTGAATCCAATTCATACACGAGTTAGATAAGAAAAAAATCAACTTAAATTTTGTTCATGGCTGTAGTAACTAGTAACAAAACAATCTCTTCCATTCTGTACTAGACAAATAATTTGCTCGACACGTGCAAAAAAAAACGGCTTCTTAATTAGAATCTATGAAATCGTTGCGTTTCAAGTTAAGAGGCTTAGAGCATACATAATCTGCAGGTAAATGAGTCTGGATTGACTCAACCATCGGAGATTCGTGTGTTTCCTCTGTTAACCTCTGATCATGTTCGCAACAAACCAATAAAAACATTTAATTTGACGACTAGGGAAAAAGTTGAGAGCTTTGGTAGACAACTTTGAGAGGCTGGAAAATTTGCTAAAAATGGTTTTGAGGGCATCGGGAAACACTTTGAGATTTTTGAGAAATGGCTTTGAGACATTAAAGTGCTTGGCTTATAACAAAAAATATATTTTTACATGTGAATTATAATATGAATTTAAGCTGAGAGAGCAATACTGTCGATATTAGTTTTTTTAATAAACAGTAAGTCCCCTGTGCATCCGTCGATGCATTGCAGTAAAAATTGCATCATGATTGTTTTTGCGTATACAGTCAGATTATTCTTATCTACTTATTTATTTATTGAGATTGCTTCACAGCGGGCGTCCGAAAAAAAAATATCGGACGCCTCGATTCCACTTTAATCTCTCTCCTCTCTCCCCTCTCCAACTACTCTTATCCTGTTCCTTCCCCTACCTAATTTCACCGTAGAAGAGCTTCTCCCAATGCACACAAGCTCCTCTCAAGCCTCCCGTGGTCTCTCCTCCCATCCTCCTTCTTTCTCCTGCTCTGCTTATTACTCTCATACTGGCTAGGCTGTGAGATCTAGGTAGACCGATTTATTTCTCCTTGTTTCCTCTGCTTGCTTGCAGTGGTGGCGAGGTCTAGGTTGGGCGGCGCCGTACGGGTGGTCTGGGCGGTGGCGGCTTCCTCGTGCAGCTGGCTTGAAGCCCATCGGCTCCCTCACGGAGCTCGCCGCCGCATGAGGCTTGGTACTATATTGAAACGAACAAGGAGCTAGATAAAAAAATATACAATGTATTTAGCTTGAAACATCGTTCTAATACATATAAATCATTGTGTTTTGTCTGATAAAACATGATGCTTACTCTAGATGTACCCTCTATTTTGGAACACTATTTTTAATTTTGTGAAACATTGGGTTTGCTCTTATAAAATATGTTGTTTGCTTTTACGACTTGTATGGATGAATAACTGACGGGACCCGCCAACCGGAGTTGGGCCCCTTTTGTGCATTACCTGTACTAGTCCCTGGATCAGTATCTAGTACACACAGATTCCAGAGCATTGGATCATTACCGTTACAAATTCGAATAAATATTACATCAGAGTACGCTAACTGGCACAAAGACCTTATAACAGCGAAAGTCTAACATGCAGCGGAAGTCTTAACAGTCTTCCATAACTCCAAATGGAAGAGACAAAATACAGCAATCAATCAATCCCACAGGCGAGCTATAGTAGCGTCCTAGGCGTTGGGATAGTCCTCGTCTTCAAGTTCTCCACTTTTCGGGTAGTAACACTGAGGATCAGGGTTTGCTCGTTGGAATGAGCAGCCCCGCATGAAAGGCGGGGTTAGCACGCGAATGCCAGCAAGTCTTTTATGGAAAGGGCCAGGTTAAGGCTCATCCTAGGAAAGTTAAGGGTTATTTTGTATAAAAGCATTTAACCTAGAAGTATAAAAACATTTAAGAAAACAGTAATAAATAAATAACAATTCTCATAATAAACAAAAAATAACCAGGTTCTCATTCTTCAACTCAAGTTCCAATGTCTCATAGCTCACCATCACATGTTCTCAAATCTCATATACCAATCTCATTCTCAACTAGCAACGGCACACATGCCGGAAAACCTTTCCCGGGTCATATTAATTAAGGTGAAGCTACGCTGTGAAAGACCACTGAGTCACTCTTTAACCGGGAGCTCGGCCATTCGAATGGGTTTACACTCTGCAGATGTTGTACGCTTTACCCGCAAGATACAGTACCCTCCCTTCGAAAGGTACCATAATAAAATCCATTAAAAGTCTAACCCCGGCCTTGCCACGGTAATACCTGACATCCACACAAGTACCCCGGGGGTTTCAACCATACCTGATGTTCACACAAGTATCTCGAAGTTCCATCCCCTGGGCAATACACCGGTGGTGACGCATCCCTCGGGACCTCACCCACGGTGCACGTACCGTGACAAACCCGACGTTATTCTCCCTTTAGATCAGGCCTGTCCCATACCGGGCTTATGGTCGCACGGAAAATTCTCAGTTAAGCGTGTCACAATCATCGGTCCTTAGTCTCGGAGCGACAGCCAAACACAAACCCAAGTCTTGTGCACAAAAGCACCCACCATACGTTCCATCCGCTCCCGATCCCCATTATTAGTTGGTCAAATTTTAATTAAAGAGTGATCAAGCCCACCATAACCAAGTTCACCAGTATCATTCTCCGATACACAATTCTCAAGATGAATATAATAATGATCACCGCTGCGGGGAAATCACTCCCCGATATTGAACTAAGCATTGCTAAGCCAACTAGTATTTAAAACAGTAGGACATAATTAAATAAATTATCCTAACGGCAATTCATGACAGTAGGTGCATGTTCCGACAGTGGAGCCATGCACTGGGAATATTTAAGCAATGTACGCACAGTTTAATTAATTAGCAATTTGGGAAAAATCTAGAAATTAAGGTTCTAGGGGAAAGACTTGTCGTGATTGAAGTCGTGCGGCTGCCCGGCTTGGTCTTCGGATTCTGAAGCGAATTGGACCGGATCTAGCGATTGCAAACAACATTCATTCAACACATTGCATGAAAACATGCATGCAAAACGTAAATGAATGAGTATGCTAAAGTAATGCTCGCATTTGATTTAAGATTTTTAGAAATTGATTTTACTTTTAAAATGGCATAAACTATTAAAAGTAATCAGATAAAAGATTTTCCTTTGAGTAAAAATTATTGAAAATGCATATAAAGATGAGCATACAAAAATAGAGAATTATTATTTTTCTTATTTTGGAAATTTTATTTTGTAATTCTAAAATTTTTATTTCTTATGAAATGGAAATTAGCTAATAATGATATATAACATAAATATTTTCTTTTGAATATAAAATACAGAAAATAACTAATTTAAAAATATAAATATTGTTTTCATTTTATTTAAGATTTTCGAAATTCATTTCTATTAAAAAGACACTAGCAACTACTATAATAATACGATATAATTAGTTGAATGCAATTAAATAAAATATTTTATTTGAAACTAATATTTCTAAAAATAAAATAATTAGACACTAATAGAATAAATATTATTGGAACTGATTTTGGAAATTTTAAGAATAATTTTTATCCTTAAAGAATAAGCATATATTATTGATTGCAATTAGGTAAATCATTTTATTTTTATTAAAATTTCTGTAAATAAACTAACTACATATTAAATATTATTTTTATGTTTATTAATCATTTTCAGAAACATTAACTTATTTTAAAAGTATATATAAACAATTAAAACCATGACAAAATGCACTTTCCTATAGTCAGAAAAATGCAGAAAATAGAATATATTCAAAAAATTACACAAAATTTATGGGAGCTAGAATACATCCCGATCTACCCACTGGAATTGGCTTTCATACAAAACGGATGAACGAGAAATTTTTTTGGTGGAGATCGGAAGGAGTGAAAAGAGTGGGAGGGGCTGTTCTTGCTGCGGCAGAATCCGGCGAGATCTTCGGCAAACAAAATCGTCGCGCTCGGTCAACCATTCTCTGAGCACTTGGTTGGGATGGATTCGGGACGAAGATAGCAAGGATGTTCTCAGACGGTTTGAGGAGATTCGCAGCGAGGCAGCATTGAGGCCAGGAGAAGTGGAGGCGGCCAAGAATGGAGAGGCAGAGCTTCGGCGTTCGATTCCCGGAGCTACAAGCCTCAGATCTAGGAGTTCTTAGGCAAAATAGAATCAAGAGAGGATCCTCTAGAATGTCCTTGAACAGTTTTTGAAACAGAGACTTACCCAATAGCGAGATTGAGGAAGAAGGAGAAGCTTACCAATGCTTACCTGCAGAGAGATGGAGAGGAGGCAGCAGGGGGACTGGGAGGCGTGCTGCTAGACAGGGAGGATGAGGAGAGGGTGGCCGGGGTGGAGAGGGAGGAAGGAAGGGAGGGGTGGGTTGGGGGGGAGAAGGAGGTGAAGGCACAAGGGGGGGAGGAGGAGGAGAAAGAGAGCAGAAAAATTTCTGCTGGTTTGGAGAGGAGGAAGAAAGGGGAAAAGATAAGGTTGGAGTTTTAAGGGGAAAGGATAAGGGGCAAAAGAGTAACTTCCCATATGGGGGGCAAAAATGGGCTGCCAAAAGAGAGAAAAAGGCTGACCCGTGGAACCCAAACGTCATGGAGTGTTGGAGAAAAGAGAGAGGAAGGTGAAGAGAGGAGGGATTCGATGGTGAATTCCCGCGAACCAAAAATGGGATGGGGATTAGGAAAGGAGAGATCAACAGGTGGGACCTTGGCAAAAGAAATTAGAATTTGATATAAAAATAGAATATTAGGTTTTTGGAAATAATTATTTCAAACAAGAAATTTTAAATTTTAAATTTTGGCAATCCTCGGATTATGAATTTAATAGAACTCACGGTCTGAGTTTCATAGGCATTTTTGTTTTGTGAATCAAACTCAAACAAATTAATTAGTTTCATTTTTCTATTGAACAATCTTATGCAATATTTTTTTGGAAAGATTAAAATATTAAAAGTTAACATACTTATTTTCAAAAGCTTAGTTTAAAATGCACTTTAAAATTATGCAAATGCAATGATGCAAATTATTTTAGGGTTTTGAAAATAAGGATGTTACAATAACTGCGGGAACATTTACTTTAGCAATGTTAATACTTTTGTTATGTTTCATCGATAGTTTCGACTATGTTTCATTAGAACTTCGTCCATGTTGTAGTGTTTCAACAATACGTGCATCGTGCTTCCTCATGTAAAATCAGATGTTTTAGTAGTACTTTGCTCATGTTTTTACTGTTCACCATTTATGTTCCTATTCGAGCGTGTGATCTTTTATTATGGATCGGACGTCTCATCTCTAGTCTCACCCTTGTTATTTGTTCTCTAGAGCTTATCTCCTGAACTTCGAGAGCTTTCTGAGGTATCGTCAAGAGTTGGGTTCAATTCGTTTGACTTGTTTTTTTAGAACTTTGAGATATGACTTGTTTTTTAGAGTTTTGAGACGTACAAGATAAAAAAAGAAGGAACTACAAAAACCAAAGTGTTTTTATTTTGGAAATGGAGATAGACAAATAAGAAGACATGCCTATATTGTATATTGTATACTGTGGGAAGTAGGAGAGTTGAACCGCAAATAATTGCACATCAAATCAGTTCCTATTAGCTCCCATCAACATGTGTGTTATAGTGCATATGGTTTCTATAAGTTATCGATTTTGCTTGGATCATTCATGGATTTGGCTCTTTTCTTTAGATGTCTGTTTTTTCAGTTAATTATTTAGGTTTTTTCAATTCGTATCATAGTGAAAATCCTATTTACTTATCGTGATAAATTATTTTGTATTTTTTTTCACTAAAATAATTATTTTGTTTTTGGTTTTTAGGTTTACTAAACCTTTTTTATTTGTTTTCACTAAAAGAATTATTTGTTTTGTTTTTTATATTTTGTAGGGTTTACTAAAAATTTTTCACTAAAATAATTATTTTTGTATTTTTATATTTTGTAGGGTTTACTAAATTTTTTACTAAAATAATTATTTTGTATTTGTTTTTATATTTTGTAGGGTTTACTAATTTTTTTTATTTGTTTTACATGCATGATGTCCGTTGACTTTGCAATATATATGTGGCGGATTTGTCGCTGGATCAATGGAGCGTGTAGTGTGTTGTGACAATGCCAAATCCATTCGCCCGTTAATTGTTTCAAAATCCAGACATCTAGTGTAGAGACCTACAAGTTATTTCTAAACATGCTACATCGTATATAAAACGACTATCAATACGACCCTCCTAATACCATGTATCTAGTGGTTTATCCTTTTTATTATTTTTCTATTTATGAGCCATATATAAATGACATAATGCTCTTACTGGAAATTATTTCTCTTTTCTTTTCCTTGTTTCTATGCTCTCTTGTCTTATTAATTATCTTTTATATGAGTAATCTGTCCTACGTGGCAGCTATAGAAACGTCACGGGGAGTGTCCTTACGACCTATAAAAAACACGTCTGTTAGGCATGTTTAATGGTGCCTCCATAACTTTATGTAACTAACCCTATTACGGTAGAAATAGGGTTGTGAATAGTGAAAATAGGGATAAGAGTAAAATACAAAAGATAGGTAGTGATCGGGAGAATAGGATAGGGTGCAGAGATGAATATAAAATGGTACTATAAATAGAAGATAAATAGTGAGTAAGTAGAGAAATAGGGTCAGAAAATAGAACCAGCGTTGCGCATGGCTTTATGAGCTTAGAAAGTCGGAAACCATCTATGTACATCACTGAGGGGGTGTTCTATTGGGCTCATAAGCTGTGACTTATCTGTCTTATCTCTAACTTCGAGAATTTCCCGAGGTGGCCTCGAGAGTCGGATGGCCTTGAAATTTAGGATTTAGGGAGCTTTTAAACTCGCCTACAAGATAAAAATAAAACGGATTCAAAAAGTAATAAAAAAAGTTAGATGAGTCAATATTAGTCGGATAAGTCAAGAAATTTTTGACTTATGACTAATATTGACTCATTGACTTTTTTTTATTTGAATCCGTTTATTATTATCTCGAGGCTAGTCTAAAAGCTCCCTAAATCCTAAATTTCAAGGCCATCCGACTCGGCGCCACCTCTAAAATTCTCGTCGTCTGAGATAAGATAGATAAATCACATTTTATAATCAATAACACCTCCTGAATGTATCCTCATATCGAGTAGTTCGGAGCATGACGGGAGATTCTGAATTTAATACTCTTTTAAATTTACATTTTTATGATTTGCTATCCTGAACTACCGTTAAAGACCTACGTGGCCCCAGGTGTCGCCATGTCGGTATCACATGGTGTGGTGTGACTTGTGAGGCATTTCTCGAGCACTGGCTGACGGCTCGCTCGGACCGGCACGCGCTCGAAAAACCTCGCGCTCGCGCGCATCTCGTCTCACGTCCCGACCTCGCCGTCGGCGAGCGGACCCATGGCGGACAGCGGCGAGATGGACGAGGAGGCGATGCGCGCCTTCTTCCCGCTTTCCTTCGGCAAGGCGCCCACCCGGCCCAGCGCCGCCTCCTCGGCCCACGCCTCCACCCTCCGCAAGCCCCAAAACCCTAGCCCCAACGCCTCCACCTCCGCCGCTGCGGCAGACGACGGCGGGGGCGTGCTGATTGGGCCCCCTCGGCCGCCCCCGCCCGGTGCTCGTGGTCGTGGTGAGGGGGAGGATGACGAGGACGGCGGTATGATTGGACCCCCTCGGCCGCCCCCGCGGCCCTCTGTGCGCGCAGAGGCAGAGGACGGCGGCATGGTTGGGCCGCCTCGGCCGCCGCCGGCGAAGGAGGCAGATGACGAGGAGGATGAGGACGACGATGACGACGAAGAAGATGACGATGATATGGAGGAGGATGATGGCGAGGGTTTCAATCGGATTCCGCTCAGCAACGAAATCGTCCTGCGGGGGCACACCAAGGTAGCCATGCGCAACGTGCTTTCTTCCCCAAATGGTTTTTTTTAATTGTTAAAATGAATGCGGTCTTATTACTCAATTTGCTTGATTTCGTAGAATTTCTGGAGATGTTGTCAATAATATAGCTGGATTAAGTCAATTTGGATGATAAACCAGTAAAGTTCCTGTGATTGTCATTAACTCTGTTATTCTAGGATGGAAGAATTGATCATTTGCCACTCTCAGAGATTGGCAATATATACACCAGATAAGGCAGGGAGATTTGAATTTGATTACTGCTGGTGACATACTTAGTTTAAATCGTGCATTCTAGCCAAGGACAAACATAATGAACTGGTGGTGATATTTACGTAGGAGTAGTGCTAAATTTGGGTTTCAAATAAGTAGAATTTCAGTAAAATATCAATTAATGTGCTCTTGACATGATCCTAAGGGCTTGGCTTTCTGGTGGCGCTGTCAATGGACATTTTCTTGGTTAGTAGTTTACATGGCTTTGTTGATTGCTTATTCTTGTTGAAGCAATGCACAGGTGATGAATAGGTTAATTCCAGAAACAGATTCATGATTGTTTTAATAAAATTACTTGGCCTATAGATGTAACAGATCGCATGGCTATAATTTCCAGAAGTGCTTTACTGGCTAATAATCATACTATTTTCTTTGCAGGTTGTCTCAGCTCTTGCTGTTGATCATACAGGATCCCGAGTGCTCTCTGGGAGTTATGATTATACTGTACGTATGTATGATTTCCAAGGTATGAATTCAAAGCTGCAATCATTCAGGCAATTGGAACCCTTTGAGGGGCATCAAGTTCGTAGCCTAAGTTGGAGTCCAACATCGGATCGATTTTTATGTGTTACGGGTTCAGCCCAGGCCAAGGTATCCAGCTTTTGTAATTTTCAAGAGTTTCCCAAAAGAGTCACCACTAGGACTTTATATTGTCCTTGACAGTTATGTTTCCAATCAGATATACGATCGGGATGGGCTTACACTAGGCGAGTTTGTTAAGGGTGATATGTATATCCGTGATTTGAAGAACACAAAGGGTCACATTTCTGGACTGACCAGTGGTGAATGGAATCCCAAGTCAAAAGAAACTATATTGACTTCATCAGAAGATGGATCTATCCGTCTATGGGATTTGTCAAATTTTAAAAGTCAAAAGCAGGTACGTTGAACTATTCCTTCAATTCCTTAGATAGTAATGCATTATTTCTGTGAAAATTTTAATATTGAAACCTTGAAATGCACTTTATTGGTTCATTTTAGCACTAAGTTACTAACAATTGCTTAAAGTTCAATCAGTTGCTATTGTGCATGACTAAGCTCTGACTGTTTGCTACTGTGGAATACTGAAACTCCCCCATTACATTTTCAACAATAGGTCATCAAACCTAAGCTAGCAAGACCAATGCGAATTCCTGTTACTGCATGTGCATGGGATCATGAAGGCAAGCGGATTGTGGGTGGGATAGGAGATGGTTCGATTCAGGTACAACACATTTGTAGAATCTCTAAATTGCCTTATCTGCCTGTTGCTTTGAATTTACCCAAATGGTTTTATTAATGCATTCTGAGATATGAATGGTATCTCCTTTGTAGCTCTGGACTATAAAGACTGGATGGGGAAGCAGACCAGATATCCATGTTGAGAAAACACATACTGAGGATATTACTGGGCTTAAGTTTTCTACAGATGGGGAGATTCTTCTGTCAAGAAGTATGGACAGTACTCTAAAGGTAATTTACCTGACCTGTTAGGATTTAAAATTTCAATGGTTTTTTCCTATTAACTGCTTTAGCATGATTATGCCTCTATTCTTTATGTTCATTTACGTGCAATCCACCTTTGATGTCATGCGCGCTGGTATTTTTGTTAAACACCAACTGAGTGAGCTTTTGAGATTTCTCCTTTATTTTTTTTAAATTTATTCCTAAAATACTTCTCCATGACTGGCCCGAATTTATTAATTCAAGTTTGTATACTCAATTACTCATACAAGTTTGGCAGTGTTTAGTTGAGCTGTCCATTTTTAAGGCTGCTGTCTATTCTGGAGGACTTGAATTCATGTGGTAGTTTGGTACAGCTGTGGAAATAAATTACTAGGTTATACAAATACGAAATAACTAGTGTAAAATCTCCTTGTGGATGAAAGGGGTGGTTCATCAGTCATGATTAGTATTGCGCCTGCAACGAGGTCATTTGTCAGATCGGGTAGATGTTTTTGTGCTGTTTGGTTGTACAGTTGTCAGGTGAATATGTGATAATTGTAAGAGTTGTAGCATTGGTGTGCTCTTCCTTTTATTGAATATATAATTTCTAATTGGGGCATTACATTGACAACTTAATGCAGATATGGGATTTGAGGAAAATGAAATCTCCTCTGAAAGTGTTTGAAGATTTGCCAAACCACTATGCTGAGACCAATGCAGCATTTAGCCCAGACGAGCAACTTGTCTTTACAGGTACCTCTATTGAGAAAGATGGCAATAATGGGGGACTACTTTGCTTCTTCGATAGAAGGAAGCTTGAGCTTGTATCAAGGGTGGGGATTTCACCACATTACAGTGTGATAAGGTGTCTCTGGCATCCAAGGATTAATCAGGTGGTCTTAGTACTTCATGAATTGCAACCGTGAATAACATTTTTAGGATACTATTTAACTTCTCTGTTTTTCTTTAGGTATTTGCAACAGTTGGGGACAAAAAGGAAGGTGGGACTCATATCTTGTATGATCCATCTATTAGTCAGAGGGGAGCTCTTGTATGTGTTGGACGAGCACCAAGAAAAAAATCTGTTGATGACTATGAGGTGCAACCTGTAATACACAATCCACATGCACTGCCACTATTCAGAGATCAACCAAGTCGTAAACGCCAAAGAGAGAAGATACTGAAAGATCCGCTCAAGTCGCACAAACCAGAAGCACCTGTTAATGGTCCAGGGTATGGTGGAAGAGTTGGTACTACAAAAGGCAGCTTGCTGACACAGTACCTCTTGAAGGTAGCATATACATTAATCTCTCCTTATGTTTTATATATATATGATGAACTTAGGCTGTTCCCATACTTCTATTTGTATTCTGTGCTTTGTCCCAACTCCCAAAGTATACATGTTTTAATTGATGTCACATGTTTTTTCCCCTTTATTGTTACAGGAAGGTGGTTTAATTAAGGAGACCTGGATGGATGAAGATCCAAGAGAGGCGATTTTAAAGTATGCTGATGCTGCAGAGAAAGATCCAAAGTTTATTGCGCCAGCATATTCTCAAACTCAGCCGAAACCTGTCTTCCAAGAGTCTGATTCTGACGGTGAAGAGAAATAATGATGTATGCGTCTAATTCTAACCTATTTGTTTCTGGTTAAGCTATCATACACTGTTCTGACATAGTCAATCTAATGCAGTGACTATTAAGTTCCAGTCTAATAACCTGCTTTTTTGCGGAGAAACTAAAGAGTATGCTGTATTCTGTAGGAATCTTCACCCTTGATGCTAAAGGTACTGCAACAAGTCTTTCCAGTAGTAAATTTGAAACCCTTATTTAATTTGTGGTTGGATGTTGTATTCTACATACATTTTTTGTTATAAGCGAGATGGACAAAATTCAAATTTAGGGCTATGGCTAACATGGAGAAAATCACTTATTGCCATACATTCGCGAATATTAGTTCGATAGCATTTTATTTTCCCTTTGTGAATATTTGCCAGGAGCTCTGCCATTCACTTAATAGGGAGATTACCCAGTTGATGGGCTTGGACCACCGCGCACCCACCACTGCTACATCCTGGGAGTTTTTTCAGTTCAATACCATCATTTTCCACTATTTAAAAATTGAAACTTTCAAGGATATTTGGACGATTGAAAGTTATTCATTCTGTTATGATGACCACTTATGCAACAGTACACTAACATTCTTGTGATTTTGCCCCATGTTAAAATTCCAATAAGCCAGTTCTAAAAACAATTCTCGACCCTCGATATCTGGTTCATGTGATTTTCAATTTCTTTGCCTCACTCTTAATTAGGAGAATTGGCTAAATCCCCTGCACGATTTAGGATTAATAATCCATAGGGAAATGCCCTTCAACCTTTTATGCTATCAGTTGGTACAACCAGGGAAAACCTTTTCAAAATTCGGATTTATCCACGAAAGCGTTAAACGGGCAAAAAATTTAATCAAACGGCGCTATGTATAAGTAGAAGTACATGACCATTTCATCCGTTCAATTGTCCTAGTGGTAATGCCTTGCGGCTGGGAATAGGAAGTTGTGTGTTCTCGATCCTCCAGGATGCATGTTTTTTTTCAACTTTTTTGTTTAATGTTCAAATTTTGTTTGAATTTTTTTCACCCAAAAAAATTCCAAATTTCACGAATTTCAGGCTTACCATTGTGGCCTGGTAAAAATTTCAAAACAATAAAGTTTCCCAGGCTACAACACTTTTACAGCGTGCAGGTCTTTGTACGTCTGATTATAGAACTGTTTGGCAAAAAACTTGATTATATTTAGATCTATTTGGCATTAATTTTGGTGTTGTTGATTCACAGAATTCACGACTGTTGGGAGATTATTGTTGTTAATATTATCGCAAAATCTCGTGGTAGACTTGTGGCATGAAAACAAGGAAAATAGATGGTGCCCATCAAGCTCCCTGGCAAGTGAAGAATTGTTGAATACCGTAGCAGTTTCATATTGGGGCACATGCTGTTTTTCCGTACCAACAGTTCGCCAGCAGATTAACTAAATCACAATTTGGTGTCTGTTGGTAAATCATTTTTTTTTAAAAAAACCTGTATGTTAGCGTTCAAGAATATTGTAATCTGCAATTGCATTGTAAGGTTCTTTTTGCAGACTGTACTGTAGGTTTGTGACTGTTGTGTAGAGTAGCCAAGGAAAGATCGGTTGATTGTAATTCTAGCATCCATAATTCCATATCGTTGACTCTCTCTAGATCGGTTGATTGTAATTCTAGCATCCATAATTCCATATCTTTGACTCTTTCTCTCACTCTCTCGTGCATTGTGGCAATTTGGGATCATTGAACCATAACATCCCTATTTTCAAAAATTTTAAAAATGCATAATCATGGCATGTAGAGTGGCGCATCATGAAAAGAAAATCGTCAAAATAAAAAAAATCATTTTTGAAAATGTGCATGTTACTATATTTAATTTCCCAAAACCTAATTAAGAATTTAGCTTTTGCAATATTAATTTCAAAATGTTCAAAATGTTTAATTGTTAAAAACCTATTTTAGCAATTTATATGTTAATAATTTTACTTTGGGTTAGAAAATAGCAAAATTTGAACTTGAATTAAATAAAATTTAGCATCAAGTTAAATTGGCTAAATTTGGCAAGAAGCTATTTTATAATTGGGCCCTAGCCTAATTCCCCCACTTACCATTCTTTTCCCTAATTGGGAAAATGCCCTTTTTGGCCCTTCTCATTTTGGAATGTCCCAAAATGTCCTTCTCTATTGTCTTTCCCTGATCTACACCTCTCCTATTTCTACCTAACCTCCCCCCACTCTCACTCTCTCACCCCTTTACCACTCTCTCTCTCTCACCCTGATTCCCTCTCCTCAGACAGACCGAGGCCAGATCCCTTTTCTCCACCTCCTCGCTGCCTCCTCCTCCATCCGCAGGTACACATCCTCCCCGGCTAATTCCCTCCGCCACCTTCTCCCCTCTGCTCCGTTTTTCCAGGCCGCCGTCGTCGCCGTCGCCAGAGCTCGCCAGAGGACATCGCCGAAGCTGAAGCCGCCCAGTGCATCGACATAGCTCCCCGCCAGGTAATCCCCTCCCCTCTTGGTCTCTTCTCCCTCCCTAGGCCTCTAGGCATCCTTTCTCGCCGCCACCGCCGCCTTCCCCACTGGTTCCCACGCCAGGCGCCACCTCGCCGCCAGTCCCGAAGCCATTGCTGGCTTGTCGCCGCCTCTCGGCCGGCCAACCTCCACCCCGGCCCCCTACCTCTCTCTCTCCTTTCCTCCTCTCCGATGCCGGCGACCCGTCATTGAACCATGCACCGAGCCGCCTCCCCGCTTCCTACTCCTCGAAGTCGCCGACAGACAGTTGTCACTGCTCACATGTGGTGACAATGACCTCACGGCCACCCTCTCTCTCTCGCTTGTCGGTTAAGTCAAGACGGGTCAAGGCCAAGACGCCGCCAAGAACCTCATGCTGAAAGGCATCGCCATCGCCACTGGCACAAGGCGTTAACACCGACGGCCGCCACTCGTCCGGCCGCCACACGTCAGGCCGCTGCCCCGTCTGGGCCGAGCCGAGCCGACCGCCCACTAACCCTTTTTTCCTTTTCTAATTAATTCTAGGGTAGTAAAACTTGCTATTTTTATATCTTTAAAGATAAAAATCCAATTCCAGTCAAATAAATTTCTAAAACTCATAAAAATGTGAAGTTTAATTTAAAAATATCCTTTGCATAATTTTATGTATATTATTATGGTTTCTATGATTTTCTAAATATAAAATAATGCATTTAATACCATGTTAATTATTTATATCTAGTTAAAATGAAATTTAGATTTTTAAAATATGTTAATGAGATAAAAACAATATTAATTTATTTATCTTATGTTTAATTTATTTTATTTTTGTATTTCTAATTCCATAGAAAACGATTTATTTAATCACTTTTAATGAATTATGCCATTTTAATCAATTTTCAAAAACTTAAAACAAAAGAAGAGCATTGTTTTATCATATTCATGCATATTCATTCATTTATTTCTGCATGCATATTTTCCTGCAATTCATTGAATGCTCGTTGTTGCTATCGTTAGATCCGGTCGACTTCGCAAAGGGAGCTGAAGACCAAGTCGGGAATCAGCTCGACTTCAGTCACGGCAAGTCATTGTTGACATTTCCCCCTAAATACCTTCGACCATATTGATGCCCAGTTTTACAAATGCTTTCCTAGAAGTTTATTAAATGTGCATGGCTATGTTGATTGATCACTGTCATATTGGTAGGAGTTTAGTTAAGAACCTAATACACTTTAATTATGTCATTAATCCTAATTTTTTATAACCTTAGGCTAATTAATCCGTAATTACTTGTCAACCCTTGGTTAGCTTAATTAATCTTGCTTAGTCATGCTACTAGACATTATTAATTGTTTGCCACATGATGAATAAATCACCCCTGGTTTAAATATCTGTTTTGATTCAAAAGTATCTCTCTGTTTGCAAATGCTTGTTTGATCAGCAGTAGCAGGGTGCTACTGTGGGAAACTGTTAGTGTCAGGTGGCGGGTATGTCACCTGGGGGTTTATGAAAGAGTTTGCAAAACCTGATTGGGGTGAACGAATTGATTGGCTGGTGCGGTGAGCACGAGACTTGGGTCCAGTGTGGGAACCACCCCAGTCCCTAAAGACCGCGACCTTGTGGTTGTCAAGACTAAGTACAACAGTGCGACCATGAGTGCTTGTATGGGCGGGTCCTAGCTGAGTAGCCTTCGAACTCTTAGTTTGGACATCCCGTGTGGTGGAGTAGGAGCGAAGCATTCGCCGACCTACCAGGCTCAAGAGGGAGCTTCAGCCAACTGGGGAGACTAGCGCTGTGGTGGAAACCTTAAAGGGGATGCCAAGCTAGGAGTTAGATTGTCAAAGGCCTTGTGGTGATCATTTTCCTTTAGTTGATTCCTAGGAAAAACCACCTCTCAAGGTAAAGCGTACAATCTCTGCAGAATGTGAAAAACTTTCTAGAAAGCCGTGCCCACGGTCAAGGACGGACGACGATGGCGCTGCCACAATGGTAGTTTTCTTCCCTCTCTTTCTCAATGTTTTAAAGGAGAAAACCGGCAAGTGCCGTGTTTTGTTTTGGGAGCCTACGGTGGTTAGCCTTGAGGAGATGACATTCGGTGGTTAGCCGACGTTTGGGATTTGTCCTTACGGTGGTTAGCCGTTGAGAGGGAATGGTCCTTCGGTGGATTAGCCGTAAGGAAAATGTTTTGGAGAAAAACCACGATTTGCATCGTGTGAGTTAGCCTTTGGGCATGAATCGGCTGGGGCCGGATGATTTAAATGTTTTATCAATTGATCTGACTACTTCACTTCTTTCCTAAAATGCTTTAAAAACTTTGGGCAAATTATTTCAAAACTCGCTTTCCGCAACTGAGCCCTACCTTCCCTTGTCTAAGCCATGCATGTTCATATGTCAATTGACTTGTGAGTATTTACACCAATACTTACCCTCGCACTTTACCGCGGGGCTGCGCATTCCAATGCGCAGGTGCGGAGTACCATTGCGACCCCGAAGATGGCGACTCTGAAGCCTACATCTTCGCCGACGTAGTCTAGGACGAGGAGTACACTGACGCCTAGGGTTGCGTTCCTCCAGCTCTGTCTGTGGGGATTATTTTGGTTTTCCACTTTTGAAGTTGTAGTTGTAAAAATTAAACTTTCGCTTTTGTAAGGCTATCGAGCCGCACTTCTGTAACCACGCCGCTGGGCACACTCTGATGTATTATGTAAATTAATCGTTTTGGTTGTGATCCAAGTTCTATAAATCTGTGTGTACTACCTACTTGATCCAGTGACTAGTACAGGTAAAGCATAGGTAGGACCGTCTCCGCCGGGGGGGGGTCCTGACATGAACAAACCAAAGTTCCAAACCAGCAAATGCTACAACCGGGCAAAATACGCCTACACCATGCAGCACCAACCATAGCATAATTATGGTTTGACTTAGCCTAGTCACGTCAATCCCTTATCCGTTGCTATGTGATTGTTGTAGACAAAAATTACTAGTAGGAGAATCAGAAGAGATTTTTTTAGCAAGAGAATCAGAAGAGTTCGATTATGGTTTGACTTAGCCAAAACCAAAGTCACGTCAATCCCTTATCCGTTGCTATATAATTGCTGTAGACGAAAATTACTCGTAGGTGAATCAGGAGAGTTTTTTGTTTTATCAAGAGAATCAGAAGAGTTTGATGCCTTGGATTCCAGCCAAATTTCTGCGAGCTGCGACGCGGACAACGTGCATGGATAGGCAGAATCTGCATAGCTAAGCGGATACGTCTGAACATATCTACGATTCACCTTGATTCCATCGGCAACCATGTTCTCTCTTTGACAACAACCGAGAGAGAATTTTCCGTGCCTTTGACAAGAAACTTGTAGGCTTAATACGGGAGGAGAGAAACCAGCAGCTCCAAGAACTTCCTGATTACTTTCCTACCTCAGTTCTCATGCCCGATACATACCTAAGGAACACATATAATTTTGTTTTCCTTAGAGCGAGGTAAAGTAAAATTGTTGGACCACTAATTACCATGACAATCTTTGTAAGAAAATTTAAATTTGACCAAGTAAATTCAAGCTGACTCTTGAAATAGCAACGAAAATTTTAAACACCCAGTTTACATTAGGATGTGACAGATATTAATGGCAGAGAGAATGTTAAAGTACAATGTATCGAACTATTGAAGAGAACAATTAGAGGAATATTTGACCAAGAAGCTGGCAATAACCAGCCGGCAGTATTGGTTGCTGGTTTCTTGTAGATAATAATCCAACCAGGCAGCCACAAAAATCTTCTCTAATAAGAAGTTTCTCCCTACTCTACGGCGAAAGGATCAGGCCATATAATTGACAGGGAAATACAGACGTTGACCTGGATAGAAGACTTCTTGGCTTCTTGCTTTACAATGAAGAGAACTTGATTATAAAAGCACCACACTCCTAGATAACTCAAGACAGAATTATTTCCTCCATATCTTTGTCAACCATCCAAACCATCTTCACGATTTAGCTCAAGTCTCCAGCAGTGGTTGTTGCTCAGGTCATCAAATATCGAATGTAAGTCAATTACTCTGATCCCCTTAAACTTTGTCTACGATGTTTCATAAAGTGAGATTTTGTCCAATGAAGAAGATTCTGCTCCTTTCTTGGAAAGCAAATTAGCAAGATTTTTTCTCTTCCAGTACACAGAGAGAGGGTTCCCAAGCGTCTGTAATTGTTCAAGTAATAAAAGGACAAAAGCATACAGTGATGAATAAAGTTGAAAAGAGAGAAGAATATCTATAAACCCAATGATGTTCCCAAGCGAAATAAACAACTCAAGGTTTTGGCACCGAAAATGGTTATTTCTGTTGGGTGAATGAAGTTTGGTCGCCAAGTGTCAATGATAAAACTTGGAAAAGAAATTTGAAACACACACACAGAGAGTGACTCCACATTCTATCAGCCTATCAGGCAAGGTTATAGCTCTGTATAGATTTCATAGTTACAGATATTATCATATTTTATTTAGGTAGAGTTCCGAACATAGCTCAGTCCTTGGGGTTGCTTATATGAACTATCTTCTTCTATAATGTAATACTACTGCGCATAATTTGCCTGAAAAGTTGTGACCGTCAATAGTTAACAGTCAAGACTGATCCATACCCTAACTGTTTCAAGACAGACAATAGGATGGGAAAACTAGTGGAAGCAATAGGAAGGTTGCTCTGCTGTGTACAAGTGAACCAGTCAACAGTAGGCATCAAGGAAAGATTTGGGAAGTTTGAAGATGTTCTTGATCCTGGATGCCACTGCATGCCTTGGATTATCGGAAGCCGTGTTGCCGGCGAGCTCACACTAAGGTTGATGCAGCTAGATGTCCGTTGTGAGACAAAGACAAAGGTACTCTGAAATATCACTCCTTAAAACTATCCAGTCAGATGCCCTGTGCATCATAAAAATTTAGTAAGATTCTTATCAATTTCTGTGATCTATTTTCTGCTCGGATCATTACAGGATAATGTTTTTGTTACTGTTGTTGCATCCATCCAATACCGAGCAATGGAAGACAAAGCAAGTGATGCGTACTATAAATTAAGCAACCCAAAAGCTCAAATCCAATCTTACGTCTTTGACGGTAAGGATAGCTTCTCAACACAAAGTCACTTCTGGATATTATCATGGACCCTAATGCTAAAGATCCTCCCTATGAGATGGTTGATAAAGATGTACATTCTTGCAGTTATCAGAGCAAGTGTTCCCAAACTAGAACTGGATGATGCTTTTGAGCAAAAGAATGAAATAGCAAAAGCTGTGGAGGAGGAGCTTGAGAAGGCTATGTTTGCTTATGGTTATGAGATTGTGCAGACACTCATTGTTGATATAGAGCCAGATGAAAAGGTTAAGAGGGCTATGAATGAAATTAATGCTGGTAAGTGTTGGACTACTTGGGTGAAACTTGATTTGGAGGATGAGCTGAGTTTAGCATGAACTGCACAATTCCTTCCATCTAATATGTAGTAATATATTTATTGTTAAGCCCTAACAAACCTGAAGCAGCCGTTCACAAACGGATGTCATTTCAGTCAATCTAAACTCCTAACGTTGGTCACAGATGAAGTAATAAATCAATCACTACCACTGGAAAAAACTGCAGTAGGATGTATATGGCTAACCATTTCTTTTTGTTATGCTGTTCAGCTGCAAGACTGCGTGTTGCAGCCAATGAGAAGGCAGAGGCAGAGAAGATCATTCAGATCAAGAGAGCTGAGGGAGAGGCTGAAGCGAAGTATCTTTCTGGCCTTGGCATTGCAAGGCAGCGACAGGCTATAGTTGATGGTCTAAGAGACAGCGTGCTTGGCTTCTCTGGTAATGTTCCTGGGACTTCAGCTAAGGATGTGATGGACTTAGTTTTGCTCACCCAGTACTTTGACACCATGAAAGAGATTGGTGCGGCATCCAAATCTTCTGCAGTTTTTCTCCCACATGGTCCTGGTGCTGTTGCAGACATTGCTAGTCAGATTCGTGATGGATGTCTTCAGTCATCCTCTGTTCAAACAAAGTGATAGATTGCATCAAACGCCTGAACCCAAGCGTGGAGGAATTTGGATTGGTGAAGTTGTTCCTACTGGTTTGCCATAAGCGAATGGTCTTGTAAGTGCTTGACAATATTGTGAAAGCTATTGAGATATTTACCAAGTTTGTAAAATAGTTTGTGTTTAATACATATTGGTTAGTCCATAGATAGGTGTACATAAACTAAGTGGAGCATGGGGATATTACATGAATGTAGTAAATGATTATGTTGTGACTATATATGGGCTTATGAGAGCTCTGAAAAATAATATTTTCACATATTCTATAACTTGCTGCTCAAAAAACATATTCTATAACTTCAATACAAAGCTTTGATTCCATGGATTTCAGTGACACATTGTACTACTCAACCTAGTCTCATCAGATTCCATCAGATAACAATGCCAGAAGCAAAAATGGCAGAATTAAGTGAAATTATGAAATCAAAATCAAGTTAAGTATTAAGAAAATGTAACCATAAGCATCAATAGTAACAGATCATTACCTTAACTGGACTAACGGATTTAACAGTAATATTATATGCACAGCTCAAACATGAACCAATTATCAGTTAATCTACAAAGGTTAGTTGAACCTCATCAATTCAGACAGAATGAGCATGACCATAATTCAATTTGGCCCAACTTGGTATACTCCAGTTGTGTAAAGAATAGAGACAGATAGAATCCAAGGGCAAATGTTGGCACGTCAAGTCCTTCCCATCTCGCAACAACACTTCATTTCCATTTTCATACACTTGACTCAAGATTGATATTCATGAAAGAGATCAGTCAATCAAATTGGATTCGTGAAAGGATGAGCTGATAACCTGGGGACTTGCCGGTGCTTGTAAAAAATTTTTGCTGTTCCTCAATGCTAGGAGATTAGTGACTTAATTTCTTTCACCTTTCACCTCTTGTACTTAGGTTGTTCCTGTAGTTTTTTTAAGCCTTTCTCTTGTATCTCTTCTTGTAACATAATTGTACCCCTTTCTATCTGATCTAACATACTAGCCGTCCGTGGCAATTACACTAAAAAAATGGATTAGTAGCTTGAGCATATCTGAACTACATATATAGCTGCGCAAACTAGTTACTATGATAATTAGTGACACTGGATCATCATCTTCATGGACTGGACCAATTAGGGGAAACACTCCATTAGCAATGCAGATTAAAACTAACCGATTTTGTAGATGAATCCATGGTACCTGACAAAGGAAGTGGGTGTCAGTAGGGGTGGTCCTCCTTGGGATACCCCTCCTCGGGCCAGTAGCTCAGCCACGAGAACATGGGCCCCTTCGCCATCGCCAGCTCCAGGATATCGGCGCCGGCGACCCCCGCGTCCACATCCCTCCCGACCATCCTCACCGCCTCGACGAGCCGGTCTCCGCGCGCTCCCGCGCCGGCCGAGGAACCCGCCGCAGCACTACCCTTCTTCCTCCCTCGCTCCCCACTCCCCGCGGCCCTGCGGGCGGCGGCGGCGGCGGTGCGGCCGTTTCGGCTCCCACTGGGAGAAGGCGGGACGAGCAGCGTGCGAGGGAGCCCTCGTGGGGCGGCGGCGGCCGAGGAGCAGGGTTCGGAGGCAGTGGCGGAGGCGGGTGGCGCTTCCGCCATAGCTTGCATTGTAAGAGGATGAGGCGGCGGTTTGCAATTTTGCATATCTCGCGGGTTTTAACCATGTTTTTTTTGCGTCCACCCGGACCATTTTCAGCAAAGTAATACAACATAATCTTCTTTATATTTAGAGTCACTCGTCCTTCAGTAGAGTCTCTATCTTAAACTCTAAATTTAGAGTTTCTCTTCTCCAGCCTCTAAATTTGGAGACTCTCTATGTCATCCTCTATGGTTCGGGATAAAGGTTCTGTCGGAGATGATAAAAATATAAAGAACAAATAGTAATTTAGAGAAGGTATATAGAGATACGATTTTAGAGTATTTGCTAGAAATGCTCTTAGAGCATCTCCAGCAAATGTCCCATTTCTCTTTTGCCCCATCACTATTTATATGCCACATCATCAATGGAGCTGCCTCATCACTATTCACCTCTCTAACATCGTCCTATCACTATTCTCACTCTACTTTTATTATGCATTGCCGCATCACTATTTGCTACGGTAACAGGGCAATCCTTGGAGATGCCCTAAGGCCCAAGCCTACCTACAGCCTGGGCTTGTTTGGGTTGCAAGGGAATCTTTCTCAGGGTAAATAGTCTTCTATGAGGATTTTTTTGTCACCTGAGATCTCTAGGAAAATTTCTTGCGGACCCACGCCCCCTTCGCATCCAAACACTTAGCAACCTAGTGAACCCATTGTCGACGATTTGTGTTGGCAATGTATTTTATGGGGCACTGCGAAAGATCACAACTACGATGGTAGCACAGGGAGCCGAATTTATACAGGTTCGGGCCCTCGGGGCGAGGTAATACTCTACTCCTGTGCTCGTGGATTGTATTATGGTGGATGCTGATGATGAAAGAGAGATTGTGAACTAGGGGCCCCGGACCCCTTTATATAGTGCAAGGGGCCGGGTTACAGATAGAATCCCTAATCCGTATATGGAAGACACAGATATAATCGATTTGGTTACGCCTATATCTATGTATTCGGCAGAGACGAGTTCGCTTCCTTGTAGAACATGTCAGCGCGCCAACCTCTAAGCCCGCTCAGTAAGGTCCAATTGAGTCGGCCCAAAGAGGTGGTACGTCCAGTAGTATATCTTCGGATACCCAGGGCCCATGTTTTCCACAGTAGCCCCCGAGTGCTTCGCGACAGGGTTGTCTTGATTCGGGGTTCAGCTTGCAGCCCTTCAAATATTATCCGAGTGACGTCACTCTTCGTCTGGCTGATGAAGTCCTGCTCGCCGAGTAACCTGCTGATCAAACAACACAGTTGCAAAGAACTCGAGAAAATTCTCAAGTCTTTAAAAGATGTCTGGTACCCAGTCCGACTAGTCGGTTTGCCGGCTTGTGGCCCCGCGGAGAGGCATACTAGAAAGGTGGATGTTGTCGAGTGAGCAGTGCCACCCAGCGTTATCCTTCCTGTTACAAATTATGATATTCAAGCCTGTCTTGCAGAGCTCGACATTCGGTCCAGTATGGGACATGTCACAACTTGCGTAGGATGTTCAGGCGCCTTAATCCGACTAGTGCGGAGTTAAGCTAGTGATTCCCAGAGAAATACGTCCGCCTCCAAGTTAAGGTCCTCCAAGTGGTGTTTGTCTTGGCGACAAACGATCCAGAGATGTGCCACTGAGGCCCAACTGAAGAGGTAACTCTTTGACGCCTAATCTGATTAGAAAACCAGACCAGCCGTTGACCCTAGGAGGTACGCCAAGAGTTGAGTTAAAATTTGCCTAAGTGGTGCTTGTCTTGACGACAAACGATCCAGAGATGTGCCACCGGGACAATTAAAAGGAACTTTCGATGTTTGATCCGGCTAAAAGCCAAACCAACTATTGTCCCCAGAGGACACATCAAAAGCTAAGTTATAATTTTAGGGAGCGCCCAACCTTCAGATTGAAGACTGGCATAGAGCCCAATAGGGGGCACGCTATCTTCCCGACTAAGTCGGCCCGAGTGACACCTGCACCCGAGTGCAGCTTAAAGCCCTCATGGGGTGTGTTCTCAGGGACTTAAGTCCGGGCCCAAATCTTGAAATGATGATTCTGGGGCTTCATTTTTTTTTCCCGCCTTGCGTGGAAGCAAAATGTCGCCTGCTTTCCTTTAAGTGAAGCACGCCGGGGAATTTGAACCGGTACGCTCACACTGTGCGCCCAAATCGTTCGTCTCCCCGAAACACTTCCGCTAGGGTTTTTCGCGATTCCGCCGCCGCCAAGCAACCCTAGTGCCGCTGCCGTCGCTGAACTCCAGATCCACCACATTCCAATGGCGGGGGACTGGGCAACCTTCAACACCACTGATGAGCGGCTGCAGGCCCTGGTTGACGCCGGCGATCTCTCAACGCCAGAGCTCATCGACTGGCGCGCCACCACGGGTAAGTCCTCTCCCATTCCTCACCTAGAGGAGATCGTCGTTTTCGAATCCTTCTTCTCCCGCGGGTTTGGACTCCCCGCTTCCTCTTTTCTTCGTGGTTTGCTCAACCATTATGGGATTGAGCTTTTTCATCTGAATCCCAATTCCATCCTCCAACTTTCTATTTTTGTTCATCTCTGCGAGGCTTTTCTAGGGATCGCTCCCCATTTTGCCCTTTTTCGCCATCTCTTCTTTTTGAAAGCCAACCCTACCGACAATGCCCCAAGGCTGTTGGCGGGGCCGGATTCCAGCTCCGGAGCGGCCTCAAGAAGGAGTATTTTGCCTTGGCACTCTGGACCTCTTTGAAGGGGTGGAACCAGAAATGGTTCTACTGCTCCAATCCTCCCCCCAGTCTTCCTTGTTTTGATAGGAGAAGGCCCCAAGCTTCGATCTCTTGGAATTCTTCCCCCTTTCCTCTGAAATGGATCAGGTCACCGAGTTACTCGGCCTGATCTAACGCCTCAAAGAGGAGGGGCTGACCGGCGTTGCGATAGCTGTCTCCTTCACAAAGCGCCGTATCCAGCCATTCAAGGAGAGGATCCGGCTCGGGTTTGAGTACACCGGGCCATCCGACTCGACACGAGAAACGGATGTCCCGATCTCCAACTCGGACGCCGTCGATCGACTCTCCGAGTTCTTCGCTCCAGGGACTATCTTTTCCAACTAAGGGAGTCCCAGGAGCTTCTCCCTCAATAATCCGCCTCCAGAGGTAAGGATTGAGTATCCTTTCCGCTTGTTTTGTGTATCCAAAGGCTCCGTTTTGATGCTAGCTCGGGGATGCCGTGCTCCTATGCAGGACCGCCGGGCTTTCGTGTCCGTTGCCCCAACTCCCGAGGCGCCCGCCAACAAGGGTGAAAAGCGCCCAGGAGAGGAGCCTGAAGAAACCCCAGTCACGGAGAAAGGCAATGGACCAGCTTCCTCCGTGAAGGAAAACGTCCCGCCACCCGGGGGGCGCAGCCCACGGAGCTCGGGGTTAAAGGTCGGCGAGGCTCCCAAAGAGGGAAAAAGTTAGCCAACGCCGGCCTCCGGGCGTAGGACTCATTCCCCAAGGGCAGATGGTGAAGCGTTGCCAAAGGGGGGACAAAGTCCGACCCCTCAGGCTAGGCCGAGTGGCCCGCCCGACGCCTCTTCGAGCGGGACTTCCCCCCGGAGGGGCACCGGTATTAAGATTAAGACCTCCAGTCGGTAAGCCCAGCCTTGCCACCGCCTGGTAGTCTTCTTTTGCGTTTTCTCTGATCGAACCATTTCCTTATTTCAGGAAACCATCGAGAGAGGTTCCGTCGAATTGCCCGGCCCGGCCAGCATCAACGTCTGCCGAGCCGAGTCGGGCGGCACCTCCTTCGTCAGCCGATGCGGTGACCCCACCGGCAGAGCCGGCGGAAGCCGCATCAGGAGCCGGGGTCGGAGGAGGCACCCTTGCCGCGGCCTCAAGCCCGAACCCACCCGCCGATGGCTGTGAGAGGGCTGAGCCGATGGTGGAGGAGATCCTTCACCAGCCCCCACCTCCTCCAAAGGAGGCCGAGCCCAATCTCTCGGTGGGCTGGAAGGACGAGGCCGGGAACTGGGCCCTCGTTGACGACGAGGCCGAGGAGGAGATGAGGAAGACCTTCTTTGAGCATGCCGCTGAATGCGGCAGGATGGCCAGGGTAGGCCTTTTTTGATCTGTGGAGTAGGTTTTCTTTGGCTCGAGGTTGGATGATGAATATTCTCCCTCTTCGCAGGAGCTTGGTGGTTTTTCCGAAAGGAAAACCAAGTTCCTCAATTACTTCCTCCCCCAAATAGCGCGGATTAAATCCGTGGAGGGGGAAGTTATTGGGGTCCGGACCGAGGCAGCCAAGGAGCGCCGAGAGCTGCAGGCCCGGATCAAGGAGCTACAGGACGAAAAGTTCGACCTTGCAGGTTCCCTCCGGTGTAAGTACCCCGACCTGAGTCAGGATCACTCGCCTTGTGTGTGACCGAATGATATCATGTTCCGCACCATGTGCAGCGCACGACACCACAATTGCCAGCCTTCGAGCGGAGCTAGCAAAGTCCCAGGGCCAGAAGCTGGCCCTGGAGAAGTCGGAGGCGAAAGCCGTCGCCGAGTTGGAGGGTGAGTCCCCGAATCCGACCGACTCTGAGCCTCCGGTGTTCGCACAGTTATATAACCGTGCGTTCCCTGTTCTTGATAGAGCATAGGAGGAAGACGCTAGCGCAGTACGACGTTCTACAGAAGAACGTTGAAACTTCGCAAGCGTGATATGATGAACTCCTGGCGGCCGTGGAACCCACTCGGCGATAGCTCTATGCTGGCGACGCCGAGCCAAGCTCCCGGGCGAGCTGATCCAAAGTGGACCGAAGCCCCCGAGCAGCTGAAGGTTCGGCTCAAGGAGGTCGGCCTGATGAGCGCCAGCCAGGCGCTGGGCATCATCAAGTCGCACTATCCTCAAATTGAGCTTGACGCTGTTAGGGATGGTTTCGCCTGCACCGAGAATGAAGCGCTGGCCCTGATCGAGAAGGTGAAGGCGACAGATAATTTAGAGCTAGATCCCCTGTAAATGTAGGAGTTCATTGTAAATTATCTATGTAAATTATTGTCTTTTTAATATCTGCTAATCGCCTTTTCTTTTGTCCAAGTTATGCTTTTTGCCCAGGTAAGTTAAGTTCCTTGTACTTAGCACGCTGCCCAGCGCATCAAGTTTCCTTAGCGTTAGGAGCCGGCATGGAGCACTATCTCCGAAAACGCAATCGGGAAGTATAAGTATTGCCAGAAGACATGAGTTTCGTTACTCAGAACGGTTAACACTTAGACTCAACATAAACTTGAAAAAAGAGAAGTCGACCAGGCGCAGGTACTGCACCTAATTAGGTGTAGCCCCCGACTTACTGGCTAGTCGGAATCTGACTAGGGAGCAAGTCAATTTAATCTCGAAAGAAGGGTGCGCAATTGCGCACCTAATTAGGTGTAGCCCCCGACTTACTGGCTAGTCGAAATCCGACTAGGGAGCAAGTCAATTTAATCTCGAAAGAAGGGGTGCGCGATTGCGCACCTAATTAGGTGTAGCCCCCGACTTACTACTTAATTGACACACAAATAAGTAGCAAGTCAGAAACTGAATTGCATAAACGTGAAAGATAATGTGAGCGAAAACTTATCTTTATTTAATGGTAGACATGTGTTACAATAGTCGTCTGGTATAGAACCGACGCAATTGCTCATGAGTTGTCAGGAGAGTGTCGTTTTCACGCTTTTAGTTGGTGAGCCCCCGAGCGTACCGCCGAGTCACGTGAGGACGTCCTGATCTACTTGGGTAAGAACAATAAGCGCCTCATCACTTAACATCTTCGTCAGGCTTGATGCCTGACTTAGATGGCTTCTTGTTCGGTAGATCGCCTTCGTCGCGAAGGGTGGTGGCCGCCTGCCGGATCTCCTCCAACTCGGCAGCCGCTTCAACTGACTGGATGAAGTCGCAGCTCTCCCTATCGAGGAGGTAGGAGAACTTGACATCTCCACGGACCGTGATTACGCCCCGTGGACCTGGCATCTTCATAACTAGATAGGTGTAGTGTGGGACGGCCATGAACTTAGCCAAGCCCGGCCTTCCCAAGATTGCGTGATACGCAGTCTCGAAATCGGCCACCTCAAAACTGAGGTTTTCCGTCCGGTAGTTATCCCGAGTGCCAAAGGTGACAGGAAGAGTGATTTTTCCGATCGGCACTGATGATGTTCCCGGAATTATGCCATGAAACGGCGCGTCTGTCTGCTGGAGCGCCGTCCTTGGGATCTGCATCTCGCCCAAAGTCTTAGCGAAAAGGATATTTAATCCACTTCGCCGCCAACCAGACCTTGCGCGATCGGACGCCTGTACCACAGATCCGTGATGAGTGGATATCTTCCGGCAGGACGTGGTCCGGTGATCCGAGCGATCAAATATGATCGAACTTCGACCATCGGAGATACTCGGGGTCACCGAATAGTCGCATTGATTTCCGATCGGTAAGCTTTTGCTTACGCTTGACTCATATGCATCCGATCCCCCGAATATGTAGTTGAGCTTTCGCTCGGTTTCTTGGTAAGCGTCACCCTGAGGAGGGTCACGCTTGTCGTCTTGCTTTGCGTCTCTTGGAGCGTCGCTGTTGTGCTCATCAGCGAACTTCTTCAAGATGTTGCAAATTTTGGCCACATGCTTTCCGTTTGGATGGAAAGGACACGACGCTTCCATGACTTTGTTGTAGTCGGTGGGCCGAGGCGGCCTCTGCCGACCCTGATCCGCGATGGCTACCATCTCTACGCCTTTGCGCTTCTTGTCCTTCTTGGAGGACGACTCGGGTTTGTCCTTCTTGCCTTCGTGTTTGCTTGGGTGATCCTCTTGACGCTCAGCGAGAGCATCCGAGGCAGTAGCATATCGATCCGCCAAGGCAAACATCTCCTTGACGGTAGTCGAGGGATTCCGAGACATCTTCTTGATTAGATCGGGGTCGCGGACTCCCCTCTGGAAGGCTGCGACGACGACCGCCTCTGAGATCTCCCGAATCGTGTTCTTCTTCTTGGTGAAACGCCGAATGAAATCTCTTAATGACTCATCTTTCTTTTGATGAATCTGATAAAGGTCCTACTGGGTTTCGGGTTTCTCGTAAGTACCCTGGAAGTTGGCTACGAATTGGTCGCAAAGCTCTCCCCAGGAATCGATCGAGTACTCTGGAAGGCCCGCGAGCCAGTTCTGAGTCGGAGGGGTTAACATGACGGGCAAGTAGTTTGCCATCACGTCGTATCCTCCACCCGCGACCTTGATTGCCAAAGAGTAGATCTGCAACCAAGCCTCGGGGTCCCGCTCTCCATCAAATTTCACAATCCCCTTGGGGTTGAACCCCTCGGGCCAGTTTACCTGACGGAGTCGGGGTGTGAACACCTTGATCCCGTCAATCAACCCTTCCCCGAGGGGAGGAGATTGGCGGGGGAGATTCCGACGCGGTGGAGTACGGCGCCGGTCCTCGTCTCGCTCCCTCCCCCGGGCTTCGATGTCAAGGCGAAAATCGCGACTTGTACTTCGGCGGGCGTCTTGCCCGCGACTTCGCGTGCGCCGAGTGCTACTCGTGGCAGTCTGGCTTCTGGCCGAGTTGGCCTGTTGATCCCGAGTGCCTTGTACAGCCGCTGCCGTCACCATGGTTTTGATTTATTCCATGATCGGCGTTGCGGGGTTGTTCTCTCCAAGCAAAGGGCCTACATTGTCCAGGGGGGTCTTACATGCGAGGATGTTGTGCTGTGGTGTACGGAAGACCGAGTGATCTCCCATACGGACTTGAAGCAGTTCCTCCTGGACTTCTTGTGCACGACCACGCAATTGGTCGTGCAAGTCTTCTCCGCCTCTGCCGTTTTGTTCGGCTCCTGCCTCCCCCAAGGGGTGCCGAGCCGATCCGGAGGCTTGACCATCCAGTACGTAGACGCCGCAAAAGTCGAGGAACCCATTGACGCTCTCTTCCGACTCGGACTTCGAGAAGGAGAGGCTCAACCGATCCCGATTCGTCGGCTCATCGATGGGAGTGATTATAACTCCTACTTCTCGTGCTGGATCTCTAGTCAGAAGAGGATCCGACTGAGGTTCAGCAGAACGAATCCGCTGAAATCCCGCAGCCGAATTGACTAATCCGAATGGTATGTCCACTCGGGAAGTTGACCTGGTTAGAGTTATCCCCGAGTCCTGACTCGGAAAACTCGTCCCAGTGTGCGCGTGCGGTGTCCCGCTCCTTAGCCCAGATTGAAAAAGCTGGCATGTTATCCGATGGAAAACAGTGGCCGAGTTTCCTAACCCGAACGGGGCGGACCACGATTGAGGGATTGTGATTCCCGACTGGATCTGAGAGCGATCTAGGCCAGGAATCAGATTGCCACTTAATCCTTGGCCGGCGCAAGGAGCTGGTAAAGAAAGAGGTGGTAGATCCCGACCGAAACCGAAGGGAACCCAGCGGTAGGCCAGTCGGAATCGTCATCGTCAGATTGGATCTCTTTCGGATCGGAATCCAGGGGAGAGATCCCAAAGCGGAGAGGCTCGGTCAGAGTCGCGTACCACCTCCCCCGGTAGTGCGTGGACCGAACGAAGTTCGGCTCACACAACCGAAGTTCCCCGAAGTCACCGGCGATGAAGCCGAGATCTCCGAAGATAAAGCCTTGGCCGGGGGCGTAGGTGAAGACGAATCCGCTAATTGAAGCCATCGGAGTCGATGTAGTTGATCGTGACGCTAGCCCCTACCTGGCGCGCCAACTGTCGACGATTTGTGTCGGCAATGTATTTTATGGGGCACCGCGAAAGATCACAACTACGATGGTAGCACAGGGAGCCGAATTTATACATGTTCGGGCCCTCGGGGCGAGGTAATACCCTACTCCTGTGCTCGTGGATTGTATTATGGTGGATGCTGATGATGAAAGAGAGATTGTGAACTAGGGGCCCTGGACCCCCTTTATATAGTGCAAGGGGCCAGGTTACAGATAGAATCCCTAATCCGTATATGGAAGACACAGATATAACCGATTTGATTACGCCTATATCTATGTATTCGGGTAGGAGACGAGTTCGTTTCCTTGTAGAACATGTCAGGCCACGCCAGCCTCTAAGCCCGCCTTCTGTAAGGTCCAATTGAGTCGGTCCAAAGAGGTGGTACGTCCAGTAGTATATCTTCGGATACCCGAGGCCCATGTTTTCCATACCCATCCCTGAGGCCCGAACCCAAGCGCTTACCAGCACCGCTCCATTTCCCACATGGCACTACCCCTCCCGGCCCCTTCTTTTCCCAAGATCTAACCGGTGCCAGCCCTCTCCTCCCTCCACCTACTCGTCCCGTGCTCCTTCTTGACCCCTCCTAGAGGTGGCACCGCCACTAGATGCTTGGAAACGAGCTCGTAGCCTCGGATCTTGCTGGAGACGAGCTGCCCGACAAGCGAGCGGCACTCGTCGTCCACCCCTCTCCCCATTCCTCAAGGTCGACTATGCTGACTACTTCCTCATGGCTTGCGACGCCTTGATTTGCCACCACTTGGAGGAGCTGGTGGGCATCTATGGTAGGTTGGCTAGTGAAGACTCCCAGATCTGCCGTTGTCTCCGTCGTTGGCATCGGTATGTACCCTCTACAATTGCTCCACCTTCTTAGCTAGGTAGGACGGCATGGTGCTATGGCCTAGTAGTGACAGGGGCTTGGTGGTAACCTTTGGAGGCGGCGGCAATGGCGGCTTGTTGGTGGCCTGCAAGCTGCGGAGGTAGCGTTGGTGGATAGAGAGGATTGCACGTGGGAGTCGGCGAGTCAGACGGGAAAGTTTTCTCACAAGTGGAGAGGTGATTTTTTTCTATCCAGGGATTTCACCAGGATAGGGATGAGATTTTCCCTTCCCTATCTCATCCAAACACACTTCCAAAAATTCCAGGGAATTTACACCCGGTGGAATTTTTCCCATGAAATTAGCAGGGATCCCGCCCAGGATCGTGGCTTCCAAACAAGGCTGAAGAGGTTTTAAAACATCAGAGGAATCGAGCGGGCCCACACAATGGGCCCTATCGCGCCTTCTGGACCGCACATCGCGACAGGAAATTCTATGGCACAGTATGCCTCGGAATTTCCTTTCGCGCATCGCTCGCTTGGAGAGATCCACTCGCAACTCCGACTCCTTTCCACGTCAGCCGCAAGCATGATCCTTCTTCACCTTCACTTCCGGCCTCGGCTTGCCGTGCCGTACAGTATAATCCCATTTGGCCTCCGCTTCCGCTTTCACTCCTCTCTCCCATCTCCATGGCCGTGACCCTCGCCGCTGTGAGATCCCCAGCAGCCGCGCTCCACCGCCTCCGCCGCTCTCCCGCGGCCGCGACACTCCGCGCCGCCGTTCCCTGCGCTCACCGCCGACGCGGCGTTGCCATGTCCGCCGCATCCGCCCCGCCTCACGCCTCCGCGCCCGCGCCAGCAGCCGGTCCGCTTCCCAAGGTACGTACGCGCTGGCGTGCGCCGGTGCACCTGATGATCGCGTCGCAAGAGGAAATGAAAGGGGAAAATCGTTGCGTAGTTCATTTTTGCTCACGCGATCGTTAGCATTAGTTTGTAGTATCGGCAGAGCGTGCTGTGCGGGGGTGCCTAGAAGCTTTCCATTTCGCTTTCTCACTGCCAAGTCTTATAGACGCCGGTCTGGGGCGCGCCGCGCGCAGTGTCACTGTAGGATGGAGCGATGCTTAGGTTGGTGTTCAACCGCATGCACTGTTGTTAGCTTGTTTTTGTCAGAGGGGTCGTGATCTCGAGTCTCAACCGGCTGTCAAGTATAATAGGCATTAGGCGTCTTAGAATCGTCGTACCATACGTCGGAATCATCGAAATGTTTAATTTGGACAAGGACAAGCAACCATCATGGGGCAGAGTTGAGGAAAGGCATTTTTTGCGGTTTCAAATGAATCCAACAATAGCAAATGGCGTTGAGTAAAGACCTATAGGAATCCCTATATTATATAACTGCTCCGTAGAAAAGCAAAAAAAAGAGAGTAAAAATAACTCAGTAACCTTGGTTTTCGTAATTATCAATGATAGACCCCACAGGTATTTTATGTTAGATCCCATAGGTCCATAATCTTGGATGAACCTAACAGTTCCTTAATTTTGTATTTTAAAATCAGACACTGAAGTGACAATTAGCAAGGAGTAGTGCCATTTTTGTGCACACCTTTCACAAACCTTGTTTAATAGAGCATGTTTCTTATATTATCATTATGGAAGGGGGATTCTTGGCATATCCTCCAAATCTAAATTGTCATTATCAGCTGCATTATTTATATTTGTACCAGCATTGTGTTTGTTGGCAGGTTTGTTCCATATAAGCTGTTTAAAATGGATATTGGGTGTGAAATATAAAAAAAATTGATGTCATTGATGTAATTTTGTTTCCAAATAACCTTTTCTAATACCTTGGAATAATGTTGTCTATTGCATACTTGTACTTTCCTGTATGGATTACTGAGTATTCAGATTTTAGGGAAATGAACTAACAGTCATAACTTATTTCAGGGTGCTGATTCATTCTTTCGGACAGTTATCTCAAACATGGAAAAATTTTATTTGAGCAGGAATCCAACAGCCAAAACCATTCTAGAACTTGTCCGTTCTTATGATGGGGACCACATTTGTTACGATCACTTTGCTTTCCGAACATTTGGGGTGAGCTCTAGCTTAAATTTCAGCTATATTCTTGATGCTCTGTCTTACATAGTGCATAATTATGCGGTGTCGATTATCATAAAAACAAATAGCTCTTTATCTGTACAACTGTAGGTTGATGGTTATGGTATAAATTCACTTGCTGAATTTTTCACTGATTTTGGTTATGTACCTCGTGAAGAACTAAGGTTTCCAGTAAAAAAGTTAAGGGCACTATGGTTTTCCCCTCCCACCAATGATGGCTACACCGGAACTGGTATATATGGGCCTTTGCCAAGAATATTCATTTCAGAACTTCTTGTGGATGAGTTGAGCACTCAAAGTCAGGTAATCCCCAACTATTTACTTATCTGCCCATTTGTTTTGTAAAAGGTGCCACTATGGAGAATTATGCACTTCCTTAATCACTCTTCTGTATGGCAGAAGAAAGGTTGTATTTACAAAGAGAAATTGATTCTGGGCTGTCTTTGCCCTTCAGATTGTTTCTGTATGTCTGGTAGCTCAATGCACAAAGCATTAGATAAGTTTCTATACAATATACATTATAACTCTATAAGACTATTAGTCACTTAGTCTAGTATGATAATCAGACCCTAAAATCGGAGAGGCTATGCTGTCAGGCAGGGATGGATCATGGATGCTTGTGTATGATAATAACTGCAAGTAGTATTGCTTTCATTTCCATCTCATTTACTCATGCATATATATTTTGTTTACCAAACATATTTATCAGGTTTTTTTATGCAGGAAATTATATATAAATATATTAAAACTTCTGGTAAAGGAAATAAACATGCTGCTCTTGCAAGTACAGCTGGGGAGCTGACATGGGAGAAGCCCATCTATTCTGATTTCCAGGTTTTGTCTAGGTACTTGTGTTAATGATTGCTTCAAGAGCTAAAGCATATGCTGTAACACATAATTGTTTTGCACATGTATTGGTGATTCAGTGCATTCTGGAAATGTTGATGTTACCCTGTTCATTTCCTTAGTGGCATTACACGTTCTGACTTATGCAATTCTTTCTTTATTCTATCAGCCTCTACAATTTATTTATTCTTGTTGTTTGGGCACCAGGGAGAGTGAATATGCAGCATGGACTCTTGTTAATGGCTATGCACTAAATCATGCTACGATTGCCACTCACCGCTTAGAATCAGATATCAGAAGTATTACTAAGTTTAACAAATTTGTGGAGGACAATGGGTTCAAGTTAAATTCAGAAGGAGGGATTTTGAAAGGTTTGTATGTGAATCTTTTCAACCCATATTGTAGTGGCTTCCTGATTTTGTGTCCTTAATGGTCTTTATGAAGTTCCTTCAGTTTTTATATGTCAGCAAATTGTATGAAAAATGCAAAGTACATTTTCTTTGGGAGCATTACACCTAACTGCAGTTTCTGGTGACTTGAAACTTTTGAAAGGATGTAGTTTCCATTTGGAAAAACACAGTACACACTTCTTCAGAACAGACTGTTAGCTTTGGTATTGTCTTTAAATGAATTCTTCTTGACTTATCCACGGTGTGTAGCATATGTTGAAAAAAATTTGTTGCATGAAGCACACATGTTTTCTTCCTTTTGCTCTGAGTTTTGAAGAGGAACTAATCTTTATAATTTAACAGTGAGTCCCGATGGTCTCCTTCAACAAAGTTCAACTGTGGCTGATTCAACATTATTTACATTTGCCGAGGGAAACACTGAATCTATTCCTCGTTCCTATATTGAATTTGCTGAACGATTGCTACTCCCACAGTTCAAAGATTTGCAAGACAAAGAGGTTTGCATAATTTTTTATGACTGTATTGGTTTCACTTTATTGCTCACTCCCATTTCTTCTCCTACATAACACTTTGACTACTTATGAGATTATGAGAATGACTGGAATTTTACATTGAAATATTTCTGTTCCTTCATGATTTTTCACTTACAACCTTACCAGGTTGCTGTACAAAACATTTGTTTTCTATTTTCGTAAACACTAGATTATCAGTATAACTACTATTTACGTATTTAGTGTTAATATGATTGATTAGATTGTTGTCTTTTGTAACTTCTGAAGGTCAAGGAACACCACAGGCGTGATGGTTTTGAGGTAGGCAATGCAGACAAGATATTCGAGAGCACGTCGAAGGAACAGCTGACCCGGAGATCTGGATAGACTGTGACTCAAATCAATCATTCTGCAAACGAGATAATGTGCCTCTTGGAAATGTGTTGAAAGAGTGTGTTGTATAATAACTGTATGTAGCTGGGTAAAATAAAAGGGCCCAGAGACACAATAAAGTAAATATTTTCTAACCGTTGTCTTGTATCTGGAAATTAGCTATCTCTAAGGCGTTTCTTTTCTGCTGGTTTGTCATAGCATTTTCTTTGTTCATCAATTTTAAAACGGTTTCTGGTGCCGGATGCAAGAGTTTCATATTCTAGAATAAAACCTGGCATGATGGCCTTCTTATCCATTTACTTTATGTGTAGAGTATGTCTTTGAGCAAAATTCTGTCCCTGAAACTATTATAGCAGCCATCAGGTCAAGGCAGACGCATAACAGCATAAGACAGGTGGTGGGATTCAACTTTGTTTTTCTTTTGAAAATCATTTAAGAACTATCTTTGGAGCAAGCAAAAATATCGAATTCTACCAATTTTGCATGCCACCTTTTGAAATCTCAGAGAAGATCAAAATTGTCAAGATAGGATTAAGCTATGGACATTTTGTTGTTATCAATTATTTGTCTTTGACAGAAGTATAGGTTTCCGATGCTTCCAGCTTTGTGACTAAGAAGGACTGCAAGTATCATCTTTATGAGTCGTCACCAAAGGTATGATTTACCTGCTTCGAATTTCCAAAGAAACCTGTATCACCAGCTACAAGGGGTTAGCTTTGTTATAGAAATATGGAACTATTCTCTTTCTTTTATGTCCTATCTGCTAGATATTTTACAACTTATATATACAGATATACATTATATTGTCATATGACTATCTGCATATATGATATATGGTGAAATTGACACATTTAAATGTAGACCATAGGCGACCAATATCTTATACCAACTTGTTTTTGTGTCCGGCTCTTGACACAACTAAAATGGCACCAAACGAAAAGCAGACAAATAAACAAATAGAAACACCAAAATGAACATTAGTTCAGCAGAGCAATTGACTCTTGGATCAAACGAAAGGGAGCAGAGAACCAAAAGCAGCACTCCACTTCATTCTGCTATGCATTGATCCATGTGTCCTGGATAGCTTTAGGTACATTTCCTGCGCGAAGAAACATTTGTTTGTTGGAATCTGACAAAGCTGTGCTCGCATGCAGAGATGAACACAATGCCAGCACTTTGCATGTGGAGGAAAGAACCTGAAATAAATCTGGAAGAGGCCTACTTGAGCAAATATGCTAAACGAGACAACTTTTGCCAGGATATATTATGCTACTATGGGGTGAACTGCTTGTCCTTTTGCCTATATAGTAAGCTATCATCTTTCTTCTTCATGTCAATGATCCATCATCTTTTTTTTCCCTCTTGATATAAGTGATGCATCAGACTAAGGACAGTTTTTATATTTCATCGATATTTGTTTCCTGTTGCCAAATATTTTGCATCAATGAAACTTACATGATTTCTAGGTAGATATACTCGTTTTTTTACAGGAGAGTTTGCTGTTATGACAGACGCTGAAGACCAATTAATGCCATGCCTATCTCATTAAAAAGTATTAGCTGTAGTTTATCTGGTTCAACATTTTAAAGAGTCTTGCATTATCCATTGTAGCATCCTGTCACAATACGTCGACTTTTAGCTTTAATACTGACACTAGCACACTGAATATTTCCTGAAACATAATGGCTAAAGGTAGCATGCAAGCAGCCGGTCCGGCGATAGTCCAAATCCAATGGTGATCTCACATAACATTGAGGGTTTATGTGAGATAAACGTTGCATATGCATCTCCAAACTAGCTTAACTTTGGATTATGCATGTACAGGTGTGAAGCAATCGGGTTTGCTGACCTCTGCGCACGCCATATTTACAAGCTGAGGTTTGTCGCATCTACTTGTTGCAAACTTGCAATTGACCCCATTTTTCCCCTTTCGGTAAAAGCAGTGTTAGGCTTTTGCAATTGCGAAGCTTCGTGGTACTCACTCGTACAGATCGGAATGCACAATTTCGTCATGGTGTTAGCTCAGCCCGTAATGAATCTATCCCGTTTATGTCGTAACTTTTATGATAATCTATATAAAGTACATGATTTACAACTTTTATTACATACGATTTGGATGCTGCAGATTAGACCAATTACAGATTAAACTATGTGAGAGAATAAGAGGAGTTGATCTCTTTTAGCTAAGTAAGAGAACTTAATCTAATGGTGGAGCAACTCCAGGTGGGGAGGTGCTCTGAAAGATCGTGATCTTGAATAGTTGATCTAGAACGTTGAGAACTTGAGTCACGAATTCACGATATAGTATCACGAATTTTAGTTCTCATTATTTCTTTCACTTTTAAAATTTATGACATTTTCTTGTTGTTAGGGAATTACGAGAAAGGCCGTTTGCTTATTGATAGATTGTTTTTTTTGTTAAGTTTGAATGTGGAGCTGAGGGTGTGGGTTGGGCAGCTTGATCCTTATGATGTCGACGTGCTAGGCAATGATTTTTTTTAACACGTGGCAAAGCATTTGCATTTAGACAATAAAATCTTACTACGTAGTAACGGGCTGTGATCTGGAGCCCTGCTCGTATCTCTATTGGTCATTTTGATTCTAAAGGCGAGGCTGTTAGATGCAAAAAGATCCATCTGATTCGACGTTGCTGGCATAGCAATCCGGAATCCACTAGCTCCACGTTGCCTTCTCCCTCTGCACGCAGCAAGATAAAGAAATTGAAAGGCTAGTAGAAAACCTTATAATGTGGTGGACACGTATTTGCAAGCCTTGATTCCAAGCTCCTTGTTTGACCTCTAGGGTTAGCCCCACTACTGTTTATTTTAACCAAAAGATTTTCATGTTGGATAAGAACTGATTAGGCCTTGCTTTACAGTTACGTAATATTCTAAGGCTGCGTTTGGTTTAACTGGAATAGACTAATCTTAATCCCGTTGGGTTAGTTTATCCGATCTTAACCCAAGTTTTATGTTTGGTTGTTTGGTAACTAATTCGGTTATTTAGCTGGGTTAGTGGGATTAGAGAGAGGGATAAGTTATCCTATCCTTTTTATTGGGTTAGTGAATCCTAAATTAGTGGGAATAAATAGCGTTGACCAGATTAACTTAGTCCCATTTAATTCAAAGGCGTTCGGATTAAACCCTTAATCCATCCCTTAAATCTGAACCAAACGCAGCCTAAAGGTTGGGTCAACGAGTGCTTAACAGTAAGTAGGGTTATCTCAACGGCTCCCTCGCAAAAAAACAAGAGTTTTTTTTACCTATTATTCCTGGTAGCAATCCATACAAAATAAATTATTTTCCTTATGAAGTTGAATTGTTACTCTTAACCATTTTTTAGTGAATGAGTAGTTTCCATTTCATCATGGGTTAATGGGTTAATTGTATACATGTCATCATTAAGTTTTAATTTCATAGAAATACCATTACAAACATAAAATTATTCTCATGCCATTATAATTTGCAATTCCTTGCAAACTATCATTTTGAGGGTTGGCTGATCAAAGTGGACTAAAATGCCTCACCTTCTTCCTCCTCAAACCTCTCTTTCCTCTCTTCCACCTTCTCCGGCCATCTCTCCGATGAACTCCTCCGGTGAGCCAGTCCCTAGGGGGCGTGGGCCTGAGGCGGAGGCAGCGATTACGCAGGCTGAGGTGGAGTAGAACAACGGCCCGAGTGGAGGCGATGACGACGCAAGGCGGTGGTTTGGGCTGAGGCGGAGGCGGCGCAGGGTGGCTGCGTAGGCTAAGGCGAAGGCGGTGGAGCAGGGCAGCGGTGGCGTGGGCGACAGATAGGGTGACTCACCGGAGAGATGGCCGGAGGAGGTGGGAGCTACAGAAGGAAGAAAAAGGTAAGGGCATTTAGTCCATTTTGATCGGTCAACCCTCAAAATGACACATTTGTAATGATTAGCAAATTATGATGGCATGACAATAATTTCACATTTTGTAATAGCAATTCTGCGAAATCGAAACTTAATAATGACATATACGCAATTAACTCTTTTATTAAATATGGTATTGAACGATACAATTTACAAGAGGAGTAGAGAGAGAGGGGAGGGAAAGGGCCACGTGCTAGGTAGGTCTATGTGTCAGTAGGGGTGGGTGCAAACCCGAGATATCCTTAGCTAGTGCTGGGAGTTTGGGCCGGGCCGTCCGGGCCGGCACGGGCACGGCCCGATTTTTCAGACCCAAAGCACGGCACGGGCACGAAGTAGAATGGGCCGGGTCGGCATGGCCCGAATGGCGTGCCGGGCCAGGCCTGGAAATCAGGCACGTCGGGCCACCTGGCCCGGCCCGACTGTTTGGGCCGTGCTCGGGCCGGCCCGGCCCGGACTGAGGCACGGTCAGTAAATAATTTTTTTCAAGGTGTTCCTTTGCTTGTATGAATTTTGTTTCAACACGAAAGTTGTAGAGAATTTCTAGACGCATCTTTTTCATGTTGACAACTTTTTTATTTGAGCAAAGTATGAATTTATAAAAAATATTTTGTGTGCTGCCTGCTGTAGGGCCAGCGGTACCATACCTGCTAATTCCTATTTTTCGAGGTCTTCCATTGCTCGGATGAATTTTTGTTGAACACGAAAGTTGTAGAGAATTTCGAGGCGAATCTTTTTCGTGTTGACAATTGTTTCATTTGAGCAACATATGAATTTATAAAAATAGTTTTCGCCTGCTGTTTTGTTGTTTGGGCCGTGCTCGGGCCGGCCCGGCCCGAAGACTGCCCGGCGTGCCTTTGGGCCATGCCGGGCCTTGGTTTTAGCTGTCCGGGCCGGCCCGGCACGGCCCGAAGAGTTGGTCGGGCCGTGCCGGCCCGTTTCAGTTTGGCCCGAGGCACGACGGGCTCGGGCCGTGCACTATCCATACAACGATTTATGAGATTGGGAGCCTATTATGCTGGAAGATGCGACTGTTCATTTTCTTCCGGATTTTCTAAATCGTGTCGATTATCAGAACGTTGTGCTCCGGCCTATCCCCTTTGATGGTTCTAGAAGCTTCATGGTCCCACCAATCACAAAACTTCGTGGTTGCTAGGCGGCGAGGTAGTCCCAACCATTTTGACTATTGATTATTTTTTTTTCTTGCACCATAGAGAACAGTCTCGAAGAAAAAAATTGTCACAGGACATTACACTTTGATGTTCATTGGTACATTATCACTGATATGTGTGTTCGGATCTATATGTAAATGACTATAAAAGCGATGAAAAACAGATTGCAGTGACCCACCATAAATTTCATATAAAGCCTCGGAGCTTATCAACCAAGGATGTTAGTACATTGAGTGGTATCCTGTGTCTCTAGATCCAACTGTTACGTAGGAGTAGATCTGAACATAGCACCGACAGAGACCAATAGCCCGTGCTGTTTTATCACAAGACTTGAATGATTGTAACGGGCTCCTTGGCAACAATAACAGTGTCCGTACACTACCTACTATTATTGGTGACCTGCCTGCCCTCAATTAATTAGCACCTAACAATGGTGTGACGGGACATGCCATTTTTAGTTATCATTAGTGAGTGCAACATATTAGGTCCCTACGTGTCTAGAGGTTCGGACCTTCGAATCTTAAGCACTAAACAAAACAAATATATATTTATGGCTCGTTTAGATTAATGCCACTCTAAATTACTTATTTTGAAATATACCGCTTGATGTGTCCACACTTTGTAATGACATGTATCTAAATTTTCTCTTATCACTATGCCGGTATTTATTTCCTAAGGATTCAGAACATAGGGTTTTTGTATAAATTTCTCTAGAGTAAAATATTTCTTGTTCTATACCATCTGTTCATGATTCATAAAACCATGGTTTACCGTGAAAAAACCGACAAAATTAAAGACCGTAAAAACCGATATGACAATCGGCTTCAAATGGTTTACTTTACAGTATCTCGAACGGTTTTCGCAAAAAAAACCACCACCACCGTTAGCTTTGTAGCCTTGACGAACTGACAAGAAGTTAAACCTTGCGCTCGTCATGAAAGTGTGTCCTACCGAGTTCGTCAAGATCCCTACTTGCGAAGTTTACTCCATGTAGATTCCAAGAGCGCTCTCTCTCTATAGGCTAATCTAATCATTGTGATTAGTTTAATCCCACTGGTGAGGTGCACCCATCGTTGGCTGCCCTCATTCCCTCCACCTCGATCGCCTTTGTGCCAATCAGAAGTGGATGTGCCCGTCACTAGTGAGGTAGAAAGCACACTCCCCTCTCCCCATTTCTTCGGCTCTAGCTCCCTGCTCGTCTGCTCACTCCGTCCCTCTGTCATACCAGCCGGCGACCGGTGGCCGGCCGTGTGGAGGATCGCCGGCCAATGGCGGCGCGGCGGGGCGGTCTTCGTGGGTGCTGGAGGCTGCGGGGGGAGGAGGGCGCCGGTGCCGGAGGGGGAGGTAGGCTCAAGAGGAAGAGGGGCAAAGTGATGGTCACTTGATTGGTGGATCTGCTACTGCGAGAGTGGTAGGCAAGTCTGATGCTTGGCTGTGGTCTTCATACTTTGAAAGGGAGTCTCTCTTTTGGTTTCTTCTTCTTCTTTGATCTCTCTCTCTCTCTGTGCTTAGATGTTTTGTGGTTCAGGTCGATTTGATTGTGTCCTGTCTTATGCATGGAGCTGTCTTGTGTGGCATGGACTCGTGTGTGTGTGTGTGCAAATAATGTGTGTGTGTGTGTGTGGTGATCATGTAAAGAAAGGAAGAAGAAGAGAGGGAAGTAAAGTTCTGTGAGAGGGAAGAAAATGCAGAGGTTGATGATTGATTTTCATGTTTACAAATTTGCTTGAGCCGTTCATATGACTCGAATCATTCTTCATCCTCTTGATATAAATTCAGCTTGTTTGATGCTTCTTGTTCTAAGTGTTTGCTGAAACCTCCATACATGTTTCTCTCAAAGCAGAAAAAAAAAAATTCTCTGCAATTTCTTGTGGACTACTGGTCTCTTGAGCAGGGGCGAGGGGTGCCGTGCTGTATGGCAGGACGGTTACTTTGGTGATGGTCGAGGCGGGTAAATTTTGAAGGGATTTCTTCGTTTTTGCCACCGCGGATTTTAATATTTTAAAATTTTTCGACGCATTTCTTGTTATTGATAGTAAAACTAATTATCTTGATATGTTTTTTGTACCACAGTTTTAAAATTAAAATTACTATTTACTCAATAAATTGAAATTACTAGAAGTGCCTGTGTTCCCTTTTCTTCTTACTCTTTTCTCTTCCGAGTTCATCCACGTTTTAAATCAAAGTTTTGATATGACAATGTGGCGGGGGATGGAGGGATCCCCTTAATAAGGAGAGGTGCATCGAAAACTTCCCTATCTCCATCCCCGCTACAGCGTGTGTGGGGAGGGGTGCCTGAAAATTACAACCTTTCTAAGGCCCACACATTCACCTAAGACCCAATCCACCACAATTCCTTCGGTGACTCCCAAATTCCTAGTTAGCCCACCACATCCCTGACCCATATCTCATTTGGTCATTTTCCCTCGCCCTTCCCCTTCTCTTGTTCTCCTCGGTAGTAGGCGCTCCCCATACCCTAGTTGTCGTTGTTGCCTTCAAGCGACCAAGCCCCAACACCGATGTGGAAGAAGGTAGTGCGTGTGGCTGATGTGGGAGACGATGCATGACAGGCGTGGAGATGGCTCACACGAGGAGGCGGCGGTGTCGAAGACAGTGTGAAAGGAGGTAGCAGCACACGGGAAGAGGTAGAAGCACCATTGACCATCTCCCTCTCCCTATAATTCTAAAGCTCCAATCTTTTTCCTTTTTGCAAATCAAGAACTTCGAGCCTTTGATCTTCAAATCTTTGGTAGCATTTTATTTTGATTTTATAGTTGTAATTTAATTATGATCTTTTTGTGTAGTTGTGCGGACCTATTAGGTCCCCTTCACCCAATGACTAGGGATGGGCATAGGGACAAATTAGACCTGAAGACTGAGAATGAAGACGGGGCATGGAAATTTTATGGGTAGGAGGTCAAGGTTCACTCCCTCTCACCCGAGGAATGTCCCTGCGGCTATCCCTGCACCCATGCACACTTAGGTCTAACCGTTTCACATAAAATTTCTACTTTCAATCGAAGACCGTAAAACCAATGGACAGTACGCAACATGTTAGGATAGGTCTAGAAAAAAAAAAGCAAGTATGTTGCAAAAATTAAGCTAAAAACAAATGTGCATTTTGGATTCATATCATCTGCTTTTGAAAGCTAAAACAAAGCTGGCCTTTCTAAGATCCACACAATCCACAACTTGAAATCTTGAATCAATGGTGTCATGAATTTATACTATTATTTAGTGATAGAGGTGGAGCCAATCAGTAGACTGTCTTAGCTCACAAAGATAGAGAATACAAATATATGCATTTTTGTAGAAACATATGTCGGCGCTTCGTGATATTGCGGACATGATTTGTTCAGTTCTATACAATGCAAATACGTGCGATTTAAAATAACAAAATATCCCAAGGGGGTGCGGCTAGAAGAAAAAAAAGAGAACAATTTTGGAACCGTAATTCCATCGAGAGTTTTGTTTTCGATTTTACAATTATGGATAGACATCGGAAATAAATAGGAGCTAAAGCCCAATTTTGTGCGTTTCCTTAGGCAAATAATAGCCACATCGAATCTACTCGGTCACTTTGAATATAGACGTTCAAATCTTGAAGTGCAAATATAATTGCACTTTGAACAAATATGGAGCACTGCAAATTCTAGTGGAGTGGTTCAGCACATCTTTTTTTTTTAAAAAAAAAATGAAAATTGGCCACGAACTATGTCATTCAAAAGGTAGGAATGTTTCTAAAAACATCCGACCAACCCAGTTATAATCTTCTTCATTGGTAGGACATTGACTTGAAGATAATTTAAAGTGTGAAACAAATGGTGTAGAAACAGGTTTGCAATCATTGAGATTAAATTTTTCAATAACTTTCTCAATATAGCTTTTCTGAGATAGAAATAATTTACCAGCCTTCAAATCATGCTGAATTTTCATCCTAAGAATTTTTTTGCTAGTCCAAGGTCTTTCATCTCAAATTCATGACTAAGTTGAGCCCTCAATTGATTAATCAATGGCTTGTCATAAGAAGCAATGAGCATATCATTAACATAAAGCACCAAGTACACAAATGATCCATTGGAAAGTTGCTTAAAATAAATACAATGATTATAGTTGCTGCGAGAATAATATTGTGCCATCATAAATGAGTCAAACCTTTTATACCACTACCTTAAAGCTTGTTTGAGGCCATAAAGAGATTTTTTTTCAGATGATAAACTAAATGCTCTTTTTCAGAAGCAACAAAACCATCAGGTTGCGTCATATAAATCTCCTCTTCTAAATCTCCATGTAAGAAAGCAGTTGTAACATCAAGTTGTTTTAATTCTAAATCAAATAAAGCAACTAAAGTAAGCATAACTCGTATAGAAGTATGGTGAACAACAGGAGAAAAAACTTCATTAAAATCAATACATTTCTTCTGTTCAAAACCTTTAATCACTAACCGAGCTTTCCATCTTACCGGTTCAACTCCAGAAATACCATCCTTCTTCTTATAAATCTATTTGCACTTTAAAGGTCTTTTACCTTCAGGAAGCTCCACTAAATCCCATGTACAATTTTTTTGAAGCTCTCAATTTCTTTATCCATAGTAGGCAACCACATAGAAGAATTTTCATATGAGATAGCTACGGAATAAGAAGAAGACTCAAAAACATCATAAATTTCTTATACAACATAATTGGCAACATTATCAGTGTCACGATATCTAGCAGGCAACCGGATATTTCTCCTAGTTAACTTACAATTGCTATAGTTTTGGCGATCGCGGATTGAACCAGAGGGAACCAGTCAAAACTGGGTTGTGATTCGCTTCTCGCAGACCTGCACTCTACCAATATTTATTACTTATATTACTAGCAATTCTCATGGGTACAATGCTTCTCCACGCATGTGATTCCTAAAGGAATTGAAGGCAGAGATTTAGAGCCGTTTTCATGATGTGCTAAGCTTGCTAATAAATGTGCGTCACATTTGGAGGTAGAGATTTAGGGTTATTTCTATGATGTGCTAAGTTTGCTAATAAATGCGTGCCATATTTTGTCTCATCTAAGTTCTGTAAGAATAAACGATAAGATTAAATAAAATACGATAAAATTAGCTTCCAAACAAAAGAGCCTAGGTCTTCTCCCCGCGGCACTTTACCCGACTCGCTGGCGCGTCTGCCATTTCTCCGGCGGTGACACTGCTTCTGCGGCAATCTACACTGGACTTGCTGTTGAGAGAGATCGATGGCTACACCGTGCGTGAAGCCATGAAGGCTGCATATCATGCATGCGAGAGGGAGACACAGTAGGTGCGTGAAGCCATGAAAGGCCGCATGCATACGTGAGGTGGTCGATGGCGCAACAGGAAAGGGTGGGAGAGAGCGTTGGTCTTAATTCCCAAGTCTTAACACCGCGACGTGCTGTTTCTTCCTGGTGCTTAATTATACGGTAGCATTATCTCTATTATTAAAAGTTTCTTACGGTAAGTGACTAGTGATGAGGATGCATACAGTTAATCCTGGCCATCACTTCCTCATTGCATGGTCTATACATTATGAGAATACCTTCTGTTTAGAGAAAATTACATTGTAGCTCTCCTAACTTACAGAATATCAAACTTAACCATCTAAACTTGCATCATACTTTTTCACCCCTTCAAACTTGTATCCGCTTGCAACCCAACCCGATAACTATTAGGGCTTCCGTTAAATATTAAGATGGCAACTATTAACTAATGAGGTGTTCGTTAATTCCTCATTAACTACTGAGGCGGCTGGCTGCTATATATGCGCATAAAAATGACATGGGTACCACATCACCCGTCTATCTCTCACATGGGTGCCAGGTCACCCCCTCTCTCTCTTGTGTGTGCAACCGAGCAAGGGAAGACAATGGTGCTACACCGACCGGCCACCACCGTAGTCTCCTGACCTCCAACTCCACTGATGTCGTCTCATGGCCTCCTCCATAACCTCCTCTTCCTCAATCCCCTCCCCAACCTCCCTAGCTCCCGTTCCCCTCCTCAACATCAGGCTAGTCACGCAATGCTATTGCCACCTTCCCTAACCATGAACCTCCTTCACTCCTCGGCCGCGTAGGCCCCTCACCAGAGCGCTGCAAAATCGACACCTAGCTCCGCCGCCGCCATAGAGCATCTCTGCACCTCTCTTCCTTCTCCACCTTCTATTACTCGTCGGCGACCACCCCAATTGCTGGGTCATAGATGTTGCCTGAGGCCTTCCGCACCAGGTGGAGCTAGAGGTCGGAGTTGGCCGGTGACGCTAATTGAAGGGATGGACTTGGCTGGAGGGTGGCAGGGAGATGGAGGCGTGTCCGGCTAGGGTGAGTAGAAGGACAGCGACGGAGTGGTTGGAGAGGGGAGGAGGGCGGCACTGCAGAGGCAGAGGCAGAGGCAGAGGCGGTCGAAAGGGAGACGGAGGTGGCCGACTATGATGGTGTCTATCGGGGAGCCGATTGCCGGCGCCCTTGCTTTGCCCTTCAGGTTGCTCGGTTGCCCGTAGAGAGAGGGAAGGAGAAAGATGCACACTTTGATGCCACATCACCTATAATTTAGACACATGTCCAGCCAAGCCAGCATTTAAGAGTGACATGGACCACATGTCAGCTTTTAACAGACAAATGGGCAGCCACATCAGCGTTTAACGGAAGCCCTATCGGTTTTGGGGCTGGACTGCAAACGGATATAAGTTCGAGGACCGAAAAGGTAAATTTTAAGTTCAGGGGCTAAGTGAGACTTCGTTACAAGTTTTGAGGGGATGTAGTGTAATTTTCTCTTCTGTTTTTTGCACTGCCTTTATTTAGCCTGTTATATATTTTTGGAAGCTTTGAATTAGCATGAATGTTTCCTAATGAGTTTATTTGCTTTCCTAGTTTACTGTATTTGTATTATATGAATGTTTCAATTGCATTAACAAAACAATAGTCGCAACCAAAGGTATATAGACATGATGCAATCGAGCATGGAAGCATAGCTGAATTTTTATGCAATAAAAAGAGTCAAAGATGATTGTAGGTAGGCACGACACAGTCAAATATGTGAGTACGTGTAGCTAAATGTAAGAGCTAAACACATTGATCACAATATGGTATAACGTCATTTGATATTCTTTTAATTTGTAACAAAGCGTGGGCACTCGACTAGTTTATTAATTAAAAGTAGTTGCTGGCACATGCATGATGTTATGCATAGCTGTCTCTAGCTAAAAATTAACACTTTATTGACCAGAAAAATTTTTTATTTTAGAGTAAATTGCACTATAGGTACATATCTACATGAAGTTTTCTCTTGTTCTCACTTTGGTCAAAAATCCTCAAAACCGTGTATTTGAATCCACGAAGTTGCTTTGATGTTTCGATTAGGTCCAAAGTGGTTTACAGAGAGGACGGTTTCATCACGTCGCACTTCCCAATCACCATGACATGTGGCTACATTGCACACGTGTCACACATATTTTCTCCCTTCCCCTCTCTATTCTCTCTCTCTCTTCTCAGGGCTTGTTTGGCAGCCCTATTCCCGGTGGGTATCCCGGGCCATTCCCAGGGATGCCCACTCACGTGGAAAGTTTTCGTAGGGCTTTTTTCTCGTGTGTTTGGAAGCCCACCCAAGAGGATTTTCCCACCCCATTCCACCCAATACCCCGAGGGAAACAATCTCCCCCTCTGGACTCATGGATTTTTCCCTCGAGACGCTTGCGTCTCTCTTGGCTCCACCTCCATAGCGCTCAAATCAGCCATCGACTCGCTCCACCGAACACTCGCCGACGATGTCGTTGCCTCCCACGACGGCCTCTTCACTGGCAACCAGATCCTATCCTGAGTGCCGCTGGTCTGATAGCCTCCGGTTCCTGCCGCCTCAATAGCCTTTGGTCCGCCACCGCCACACATGAGACCAATCCTAGTTGCCGCCACACACGAGGGAGGATGCCAGTGCATTGTGCCTCCCATCGCGCCCGCTTGTTGGCCATCCATTTGTCACGTTGGCCCACTCCAAGGCGAGTTGGAGGAAGCCAGTGACATAGAGAATGGCGAGCGAGGATGCCGGTGAGGTAGTGGAGAAGCTTCCACACCGTCAAGGAGGTGGGGCAGCTACAGGAGGCCAATGGCGTGGAGGAAGACGACGAGACAGCGGACTTCGAAGGTGGGGAGGTGACCAGCGCCGGCGATGAGCTTGCGAATCCAGCTATGGTCGGTGACGAGCTTGTGGGTCCAGCGGTCGGCGATGAGCTTGCGAATCTAGCGGCCACTGGTGACAAGCTTCTGGATTCAGCGCCGGCTGGCGATGAGCTTGGGGGCGAGCTACAAGCAGCGTGGGGATAAGCAGTGCTACCTACTAGGATGTGCTAGAAAGAGAGATGTGGGGAAAGGGGATGTGTGGTGCTAGCAATGTGGATGTGGGTGGGGATTGGATCCCTAGGAAGAGACGATGGAGGACGTGGGAGGGGAGGGGGAGGACGTCGGCAAGGAGGGATGTATCCAGGAGGGGGTGAAGAACAGGGAGTGAGAAGAGAGAGAAAGAGAGTAGAAAGGGAAAGGGAGAGAAGATGGGTGACAAGTGTGCAATGTGGCCCCATGTCATGGTGACTAGGAGTGCCACGTCATAAAACCATCCTCTGCAAACACAACTTTGTGTATTCAAGCGAGAATGCGGGACAGCTTCATGTACCTATGCAATTTACTCTTTATTTACTAAGCACCTCTACATTCATATGCATTCATGGAGATCGATGGCCTGATTATGATATAAATTACCACGTTTATAGGAGATAAAAAGAATGAAAAAGTACAGCAATTGCTCGTTCTAGAATATTTATATTATAATAGTGCAGATTAATCAAATATAAATTAGATTTGATACTGTTGTATAATAGATACACTCATATTTATAATCACAAGAGTTGTCTAGTAGGAAATGCACACATTTATTTTTAATAAAAACAAATATATTTTATCACATATATATGTATTCGTGCAATTGAATGGGAAACAAAAGTAGTATCTCTACTACTAAAATTTTTTTATAGTAAATATTGAGTGATAAATGATGAATGATAAGACCTCCTATCAACCCTATACATTACTCCTTCATTCAATGGTCTATACACCGTAAAGATACTTTGTATTTATCTATATTACTTTTCTTTTCTTAGTGTGTTGCATTTTTGGGAACTTTTCCTTAGCAAGAATGTTTTCTATTGATTTGATTTTCTTTCCTATTTTATTGTGCTTCTATTATAGGAAGATTTCAATGGCACCCATGAAAAATAGTTCCTAGTCGAGAGTATGTATATAGGCGCCACACGGTCGAGCATAGAAACATAATTGATCTTTTTAGCAATAAAAATAGTTGAACCTAAGGGTACGTAGGTGTGACACAACTGAGTGTATAAGCATAGCTGAATATATGAGTTAAACACATTGATCACAATATAATTGAACATCATTTGAAATTCTTTTAATTTATAACAAAAGCATGAGCATGCGACTAGTTAATTAAACAAGGCTAAGGTGGTGTCTTTATCCACAAAGCCTCCGTTAGGCCAGGTACATACAATGCATGTGCTTAGTGAAATGCTTAGGAGAAAAAAAACTGGTTTATTTTACCACGTATGATAGTGTAGATACTTGTAGGAGGTGGGAGGCACTTAGCTTATATGCTTATACAGGTGCAGAGGAGGCTGTAACATTTAAGCATCTCCATAAACTTCTTTGCATTGAAAGATTTTTTTTATAGGTGTTTAGCAATGTGGCAATACTCTCTGCACCTGTGCATAACCTTGCACTAGAAATGTTTTAATCTTACCTTTTGGAGAAAATACACAACTTTCCCAAAGCACGTAGGATGTCCAATTAACATATACAGGCATAATATGAGGTAGCTAGCATAGAAACCTAGTGAAATGAAAGAGAGATATTACGATTCATCTATACACACACGCATAACATACAGTGGAATGCTCCAATGCCCAATCTTATGCCTATATTTTTGTACATCCCACGTACGTACGTCGAGTGAACAATCCAACAAGGGTGAATCACAAAAAAATTAAAGCCACAAGAAACCTATTCCTTCTTTCTTTCCTTTTCCTTTCTCTCTGCCGATCAGCATCGGACTCGATCGTCCTTGGCGCAATCAAGCATGCAAATGCGAGATTAATTCTGGGCGCAAACAATTAACAGCTACTTGAAACATATGCTCGATTAATCGATTGATAGAATTGGTGTCATTCAAGCGAGGAGCCAGAAGTTCTTGTGGGTCTTGGTGTTGAGCAGGTATCCCGCGTTCTGGCCCTTCTTCTGCACGCTCACGCACAGGCACTTGCTGTGCTCGATCAAGAACTCCGCCGTGCTGTCGTGCCCTCGGCTCGACCCGCTCGGGCTCCTTAGCCTGATCAATCAAGGAGAATTAGGGGAGAGTATCGTGTTGATCTGTGGCAAGAGGAGGTGAATTAGCTGCAAGGTTTGGTGAATTACCCGAGGAAGGAGGAGACGTGGCGATGGCCGATGACGAGGAGCTCGACGCCGCGGCGCTGGGACTCGGCGAGGATGGTCTGCGCCTTGGCCTCGCGGCCCTCGGTGGCCGGCTCGACGCGCTCCGCGCCCACCCGCGCGCGCGGGTGCCGCGCCTGCACGCGGCGCGCATCGCCTCCATGAAGTCGCCGTCGCCGGCGGCGCCGACCAGGCCCGCCGGCGAGGAAGACCGCGAGCGGGGAGCCCGCGGTGCTGCCGCCCGAGCCGGTGCGCGAGGGCCCGGCGCCCGCGGCGCCGCCGTTCGGGGGCATGTTCACGTGGAGGAGCAAGATGTCGTCGCCGTCTACGACGGCGTGGGAGAGGGCCCACTTCATCGCCGACGTGGACTCGAGGCCGGGGTCGGCGATGATCATCACCCGCCGCTTCTTGGGCGCCGATGACCCGGCCGCCCCGCCGCGGCCCCGTCCGAGGTCGAACAAGGCCATGCTGCCGGCCGACGTCGCCGCATGCATGCAGCCTCGCCGGCCTGGCTAAGCTTAATGGGGGCAAAGTCTGGTGCGTTTGCCAAGTTTGGGATAGGTGGAGAAGAGGAAGACAGAGGTGTGCACGCACGCGTGCATGCGGAACGGTTTCCTAAAGCGCGGTTTTGGCGGGCGACGCACGCGCCAAGGTTGGATTCGGATCTCTCCCGTCGCACTGTGCTTCCTAGCCGTTGGATCAGAATCGTAGGCTAAGATCAGTCAGAGAACGTACCGTAGCAGAAATGCTTGCAATTAAAACACATTATAGCTTACAAGCATATATACACTGTATTCTCGACGGCTGACCGAATGGCCGACAGCCAGAATAGAGCTATAGACCAAATTTAAAAAGGTCGATAACTCGGTATGTGCACGTTGACCCTAAATACAGGATCGACGGCTTTCAAGGATAGCCGTCAACAGTCACCATCGCACCAACCATTCATTCGAAATACGCTGGAGCACGATATACACCTTTGGGTTGACTGCGTAGCCACCTTGTCGTCGACCCTAACATGACCCTAACGGACGCCTTAACAGCGCCTTTACCGTCGATGGCGGTGCCATGTGGCCTTCCCACGTTACACTATGCTTACTAGCCGTCGATCATAATCGAGGGCTAATATCGGTCAAGGAATGTACTAAATTACTGTAGCAGAAATACTGCCGCAATTAAAACACAGTAGCATAGTCTTTTTTATCATCTGATACAGGAGCATCTGTTCCTGATCTTATGGCTGAGACTACAGATTCCTATGGAATGTCGAAGGACCTAGCTTGATCCATATGCAGGTTCGCAGCTGGACTCTGGAGAACAGGAGAGTACGTTAAAGTTGCAACATTGTGTTTTTTTATACAAAAGGTCATCCATTATAAGGTGAAGCAGCAATGTGGAACATAGCAAGGTTTCATGCATGCTCTGTTATTTGCTATGTGTGACTCACGAGCGTGCCATGTTTGAATGTTCTCTAATCTTGGAATTCTCCCGGATGTGAAAGGATTCAATCTCATATAGTCGTTTTTATTTATCTGTTGGTTACTTTTTTATATATATCCTCTTTCGTTATATGTCCCTATAAATGTTGGACATGATATTATAATATTTATACAACATCTCAGATCATACATTAAAGGGAAAAATAGTTGTATCGACTGTAGAGTTCCTAATCCCTCTCATGCCATCACATTCGCACTCTAAATTTATGTGTCATCACATTTGTACCATGAAACCTTATATGTCATTGCAGTTAGCTCTGTTAGGGTAAACTATTAGAAAGTTGACCATAATGCCCAAAATATGTACCCTTGCATTTTTAAAACTTTAAAAAAAATTATATCTCCTGCATATTAACTCGAAATCAAATGATTCAAATTTCTAAATTTATATAAAACCAAGTTTTACTTCATGTTAAACTTTTATATTTTTTGTAATACAAAATTATTATAGTATGAAAATTAATTTTGTGACAATAGGTATCATCAATTTTAATATAAAATTTCACATCCCAAAATTTTTAATTTCATTCGCACATTTGAGTATAAATAATTTTCTAAACCCATAGAAACTTTTCTCAAAATTTTATGAATTTTTTAGAAATTTATCTTATTTTGCATGTATTGAAAAGATAGGGGCATAGACGTCTTCATGCAACTTTGCAATGGCTTGACTAGTCAACAGTGGCATAGAAGGTCTTCAACTATGAATGTGATGACACATATGGTTTGAGTATGTAAGTTCAATTAGATCTTGTGATTTTGGTGATTAATGACAAACATATTTAATGATAAATATTGTTAAATAACAAACATGGTTTAATGTTTGATTTAGTGCTTGACTATTGAAAAACATTTAAAATGTGATGAATCTTATTATGAGACTAACAAGTTTATTGGGAAGCTCTATTCTAGTCTCATTCTAACAAAGGAATCAATTATATCAAGAAGATAAGCTATCCATTCTAGAAAGGTATGCCTCATATTAATTATTATGTTGAGACTAACACTTGATTGTTGATTTTCATTAGTCTCATATATGCAAATAGGATGGATTGCAAAATTGAGGTATGCAGCTCGGTATCCCACTCATATCTATTGTTGCATTCCTCATGCACAAGTGTATATTGAAATATAAATTTGGCTTGAATGAATTTATGCACATTGCTCTATCTCATATTTATTTGTGCATAATTATCTTGTGAGTTCAATATATGTTTGTTTGCTTGCACATATGGATATATGCTTATATTTCCCTATTCATTTGATCCATAAATAGAACTTCACCATGCTATTAATTGTGTTTGTGCATATATATCTATATTGTATATCCACATATGCACGTATTGAAGTGGAGTTTAATATATGATGTGATGTCTACTATATTGATCCGTGATTCTATGTGCTTTACATTCATTGGATTGATAACTTCGACAACATATCTAGTGCTAATGCTCATTGAGTGGTAATATGTTAACATCCAATCAGCACCATCAGATGGACTTCGTGCGGTTGAGATCGAGAGAGGTGGAAGTTCTAGATCCACTTAAACTGTTTTGTAGATAACCGCCCGCGTGTTTTAAGTGGGATGTGGAGTTTCCACCTCTCTCGATCTCAACCGCACGAAGTCCATCTGATGGTGCTAGTTGAATGTTAGCATATTAACACTCAATGGGCATTAGTACTAGATATGTTACCGATAACTTCACAAATGTACTAATTATTAAATGTACATGTGTCTTTCTATATATTTATTCATATGCACATTATGTGAAGATTGGATATTGGTTGAATTGCTTAATTGCTCATGTATATCAAATCTATTCATATCTATTGAGCTTTTGGGACTAATGTCTTTAATGAGTGATGTGAGAAGGATTAGGTTCTATGAAGGTGAATGACGACTAAGTGATATCAAGGGATGACGACCAAGTCAAGGTCAACAAGATAGGAAGTAGCCAAAGATTGATGATCAAGTAGAAGTCGATAGGATAGGAGGATCATCGGGTGGATAGTCGAGTCAAGATTGGCAGGACGGAGAAGTCGTTAAGGATTGGTAATAGTCAAAGTTGATAAGGTGGAAAGGCCATCATGTTTGGAATACCGTCAAGAAAAGGATGTTCAAGTGAATGTATGGCTAGTGTAGGGCTAAGGATGTTTTCTAGTCTTTTATCGGTGTCGGTATTGGTTGAAAGACCTGGTTGGTAGAATAGTCACCATACTATTAAGAGGGGTCCAGATCGTTTTGATCGGACCGTTTCCTAGGTCTCGAGTGATGCATATCGAGTCTCATTACCTCTAATTGAGCCTAGTGAGGTGTCGAGGGGTGTCGGAGGTGTGTAGCGAGAGAGAGGTGTCGGGCTGTATGAGGTTTGGGATCTCTTTGGTTTGCTTAGGTTTTCTGCATCTTTCCTTTTGGTTTGGGTGATGTAACCTTGTTGGTTGTGTATCCCTCATTCTAAGCATTTCGTGGAGTCTAAGATCACTTAATTCTGACTTCCAAGCTAGGAGTTATGTCTGTTTTTGTGCGAGGTTCGGCTTCGGTCTAACCGGGATCTGGCACGTAAGGGGAGTGCAGCAGACCGGTTCGGCTCTGGTCTGTCACGTGAGTGTGTGGGACAGATTGGGGAGTCCCCGGTCCGACCCCTCTCTGCCTCCGGTTCAGTGCGTGAGAGGAGTGGGGCGGACCCAGTCTGGCTCCGGTCTGTCATGTGAAGGAGCTGGTCCGGCTCTGGTTCAGCATGTGAGAAGAGTGCGATGGACCTAGTCCGCTGTGTAAGGAGACCTTTTTCCAATAACTAGTTTCTGAAAGCGGGGGTATTTAAACTTCAAATCTGGGTGTTTTGAAGTGACGGCTTGACTTGGAATTGCTCCTATGTGTTAGGTGTAGCCTAGAGAAGAGAGAAAGAAGGTTAGAGAGAGAGAGCGCGCATCATCTTTGTGTGAGATTATATGATTCCATAGAGAGAAGAGTGAGTGGCCAAGTGAGTCTTGTATACATCACTCTTAGGCTTTGATCCAGTGTAATCAAGTTGTTTTATGCTTATTACTCTTGGTGCTTTCTACCACCTAGACGGTGTTTAAGGTGTCATACGTCGATGACCTTCTCAAGGAGCTTGTAAGGAGGCCTAGGCCAATCGTGTGAGTGGCGTTGATGCTTGCCATCTCCGGCGAGGAGGAACTAGCAACCACTATTAGAGAAGAGGCGGTTGGCTCGAGAAGGAGCTAGTCCTTGCATAGGATCAAGACTCAACATGGATTAGAGAAGACTGGCAAGTCTTCGAGCACTACGGTAAAAAGGAATTGTGTCACTTGTGGTTTGTTTCTCTTACTCGTTTACTCCATGCCATCTTACATATGTTTATTGTGCTATTTATATTCTATGCCATGTGTTGATTGCTAGTATTCATAGATTTGTATCAATCTTGTGAGGTTAGACCTCCTGGTATCTAGATTGTGCTTAATTGTGTATTTAGCCTATCTAGTGTTTTTGGCTTGCTCTCACCCTATGATTGTTATTATGTAGATATATTCAAAGACTTGGCATTTTAGCTTCCGCATTACTTAGGCTTTGGATATAACTATAAAAATTGAATAGAAACTAAAATATAAAAACCCCACTTCACCCTTTTTTGGGCATCTGATTCCTTTTAGAGTGTGGATGCGATGGTTTGATGGATTAGGAGACTCTGCAGTGGCATACAAAGATTTTTCCCTACATTAAACTATGAATGTACATATATAGCACATTTTTCCTCAATCCATTAAGTTCTTTTTTGGAATTGATTGGTGCATGCAACTTGACATAGTACTAGAGCCAATATGTGAAAGTGCATCCTCTATGGCCAAATGTAAAGGCAGATTGCTACAATATTTATGTTTCAAAAAAAAGTTATAATATGTATGTGAAGTTGTAAACCAGTATATTGTAACATAAGTTATAACCGTAGTTCTAAATCCCACGAGAAATCATCGATTTCCCATGGAAAATCATTAAATCGCTATGGAAGGTCAAAAAAATTGAAGGCAAAATTTAAATTTAAAATTTCAGGAAAGAATATAAAAAAAATCCCAAACGATTTTCCGCTAGAACCAAGTGATTTTCCGTAAACCTAGCGATTCCCTAAAATACCAAATCAAATGATTTTTTGTCTCGATTTACCGGTGAAACCAAATGATTTCTCGGTGAAACTAAACGATTTGTTGAGAACCCAATGATTTCCCTTTTTCTGCCCACTCCTTTTGATTTAAATTTCCAAAATCAAAATTTCATTGAATTTTAACGGAAAATCATGGAAAATCAAAAATCAGGACCTAGCGAGATTTAAAACGAAAATGAGATTGAAAACCCTGGCTACAACAACTTGGATTGCTCCCATAGCACAAGGGCATGCACGGTGGATGCCAAAAGTACTAAATAGTGATCCCTGCTACGGCGCATGAGAATAATATTCCCTGCATATTCTTTTCGACTTATTTGATTATATTTATCTACTTATTTGCTTATCTTTGATTTCGATAACACAAATATTTTGGTATTTTTGACCCATTCTTTTTTGTCAAACGAAGCTCTAAAAAATAAGTCAAACAAAGTGTGATGGACTCTTTAAGCCACTTTGAGAAACTCTCGAAGTTCAACTTATCAGAAAATAAGTAGATCAGCGAATAAAATAAGTCAAAAAAACTATTTGGATTTGCTAACACAAATGGGCTATCAATGATTGATCCCACGTGAACTGCGGATCAGCTGGTACGATTCGGACTCTGATATGGTACCCTCTTCCGCCGTACATAGATGCTGCCAGGATCGAACGCAGATGAAGCTTAATTAGACCGAATGAGATTAGATGAGCCGTCGTGGAACATGGGAGATAGCACAGCTTCTGTTAATTCTGTTTGACGCTTCTGCTCACTCGTTTAGCCCGAAACACTGAGCGAGCATCAACTCCTAAAGAAACCCTCATATACTTTGACCCCTCTCATCGCATATGGTCAGTTTCAAAACGGGCCATCTTTCCTATAAAAACCGACCTTAATATTACAGATAATTATAAGAAAAAAATCATCTTTAATAGTATCACATATGGCTCGGGTCTCCACCTAGCCTAACCCTAGCTCTCCTCTTCTGAATCCAATTTATTCCTATTGGGAAACCGACCCCGACTCGTGGCCAGCCCGGCTTGGGCCACGCACGGGCACGGGGCAGGTCCCACATCTGGACCTGCCGAACCTATAAATAGCACTATAAATATGAGATGTATCCATCTATTATATCAAGGAGAAAGAAAGAAATAATAATAAAGCATATTTCCTCTCTACATCTATATCTATATCTATGATCTTGTTCTGGGCATCTTGCATGTTCGCCTACAACTTTGGACTACACCCGGTAGTAGCGTGATTGTTTAACACGTTATCGACACAACGCTCTCGGAGGAGAACCGCGAGACGTTGGATTGTACATCCACGACATCGACGTCAATGAACTCGACACCGACTCCCCATCAGATCGACTATTCAGTCCTATGTGACAGTCATCAAATCCCCACTACGCCCTAAGAAAACGAAGTAATAGAATCAAATTGAATCCATGAATAGTAGATTGAATCTATTAGAAAGTAGAATTTTCTGAAATTGAATCTAGTAGATTGAATCTATTTAGTATTTGGGGAATTCTGAGTTCAGATGCCATCGAATTTAGGGGTCGGCCACCCTTACAGCAGGCCGGCCTCGGCCTCTGTGCCGCGCACCCTGTGCGCCCGGCATCGCTCCCCGCGCACCCGAGCCTAGGCGCGTCTCGGCCGTGCGTGCTCTCCGTGCCCACTAGCACGCCACGACGCCCGCAAGCCCCGGTCATGCTGCTGACCCGCGAACGGCCGCGCCGTGGCTGACCATCGCATGGCCGCAGCCCCAAATCCAGAGCATGCCGCCGGCGTGTGTATCCCGATGCATCATCGGCCGTCGCTCATGAGCGCGCCACCGGCCGCCCGTGTCGGTGCCCCTAGCGCCCGAAACCTCACGCGCACCCCCTTGAACCCACCGCCGTTGAGCATCCTTGAAGTCGCCAGCCGACTATGGCCTTCCCATGCACCGCGGCGGCTGAGGGGAAACCCTAGCCACCCTAGGGTGCCGGGCCAGTTCAGGCCACGTGGGCCGCATGGGCCTCACAGGCCGCATGGGCCGAAACCAGAGAAGGGGAGGTCCCATAAAAAAAGGGGTAAAGGGTGGGCCGGCTGGCGTCTTGGGCTGCTCGGCCCATCCCGTATGCACAGTAATGCCAAAGAGGGCACGGGAGAATATGAATGGACTAAAAATGAAGCTTGAGCTTGAGGGGTAGAAAGTAAGAAAAGAAATAAGAATTGGGCTCTGAATTTTGCAGATCAGCCCTAAAATCTTTTAAAATTAACCTGAAAGTTCCAGAAATTATGAAATTTTGCATAGAAACCCCTGAAATTTAGAATTTACTGAATTTATGTATTCCTGGCATAGAATTATCATGAAATTTGCTATTATAATTTTTCTGCAATTATTATTTTAGCATGTTTATACTGAAAATTCAGAAATTTTATACACAGATCCATGTCATGCAACACACACTTATTAACCGAAGTAATCCTATGCTATGCAGATGTCTGGCATTGTTAGCCGTGAGTTTGAGGAGCTGCCCCCATAGCCAAAATTACCTTACTTAGGCTTCGGACATAAAAATTGTGCTTGGTAGTAAGAGTCTCGGTACCCCCATTGGCTTAGAAGTGAGATATACTTCTCTAGCACAGAATGATAAAGCACTGCATTTTATCAGGCACTACCTATCTAATATTCTAAAAAAAATGAATATATGGCTGTTGAAAACGCTATTGACCTTTAGACTGCACTCCAGAAGCGGTTCGAGAAGCTCAAATACACTATACTATCACAAGCACAACAGGACTGGGCACGTCTGAGATTTGCATATTATAGAACCGTGGCCGAGCACAATTATTCTTTGCACAGGATTGTCACAAACCTTACTCTCTGTGGTAAACAGATATTAGAAGAGGAGAAAATAGAGAAGACACTCTCTACCTTTCACCTGAATGCCATTCAGAGTGCTTGTAACTACCATCAAGACAATTTCACTGATTACAGTGAGCTAATTGATGTCATACAAGTTACAGAATCTCATGATGAAGTCTTAAAGAAGAACTTCATCTCATAGGCACCTGGTCAAAGCGTTGAACTCAACGCAAGCAAGTACCAGGCTAAGAAGCCCAACCGCAAAAGAAAGGGAAGAGGTGAACGGGGAGAGGGTTCGGCCTGGAAGAGAACGAGAAAGTCTGAATCCCGAGACAAGGAAAAGTCACCACCAATGCCATACGGTCAACAAGACCAAGTGTGCTTCAAGTGTGGCACCTAGGGGCATTGGTTTAAGATCTGCCGTGTGTTGTAGGGGCACCCATCTCATCTCCAGGAGAGGTGGATGTCCACAAAGATGTTGTGAGGATTCTTCGTGTAGATTGTTACCCGAAGGGGTAAGTGATGAAGCCTATCTGAGATGACCTCAAGGTGGACCGTGAGTGGAAGACTTGGACATGCGCAAAGGGTCGAGAGAGGGACGCGAAGGATAAAATATTCCGAATACATCTCAAGCAAGGAGAGTCCTCGGGATTTCCACCAAAGGATGGCGGAAGGTGTCTAGTCGAGGGATTCACGAAGACTCTTTGGAAAGACCGAGAGTGATCTTTGCCAAGTTTCGGGTCAGATGACGAAGACATTGCGACAGCCTCTGACAGGAACGAATCGAATCAAATCAAATCAACAACTTTGTCAGAGAATGTCCCCTAAGGGCATGTTAGGAAGTAGGATAACGTGGATTGTAAGAAAACTAGTCTAGCCGTTGATTATAGGATCGACGATCTAGAGTTCAAGGTAATCTGGGTATTCCCCTAGGGGTAAGGGTACTTTGGGTATTTCCCATGAATGTAAACCCTGACCCCCAAAGTTGTATAAATTAATAAGCTCATCAATGAAAGAGGGCAAGCATTATGATCATTCACATTAGCACTAGTTTATTCACTGAGCGCTCTGCTCTTTCACCACCACTTTCTCGGCGTCCTCTCCATCACCGGGGAGGGGCGCTGATTCTCACCGTCGGCGGATTTTCCGGCGACACCGTGAATCAAAAAGGCAATCGCAGAATACCAGGCCAAAAGGAAGGGCAAAGAAAAGATGAAGACACACCTCGCCATCATGGACAATGATGCCCTCTAGATGAAGATGATCTTCTAGGGGAGAAACTTAAAGAATTGAGGGTCTCCAAGAATCCTACTAAGAAAGAAGAAGCTACAACCAGTGAGGACGATGCCATGGCGAAAGAGATAGCTGCAAATGTAGAAGAATGTTTCACTGAGTCTATCTAGTGTGTTGTTTAACAGCATTAGTTTATTTTGAATTTGTGTGGTTGCTTTAGCAGATATTTGTGATCCGCTATGAATGATGAATTGTAAACTCCAGGGGAGCAGACTCTTAAATTCTCATGATCGTAATGCATTTAATTCCAGTATATTCTAGGAATGCTTGCAATATGAATGATAGTTTAATTGAAATTATATGCATTTATATAGTGCCCATATGGAGGAGATATGCATAGTTGATAGTGGAAATACTAATAGCATTTTAAGAGAGACTAAATATTTTGAAACTATTAAGAAAAACACTGACAATATAACCACAATTGCAGGAAGTGGTTCATGTGTAGTAGGTTCTGGTCAAGCCACAATCATACTTCCTATGGGTACTCCAATGAAAATTAATGATATTTTGTTGTACCTTGAATCCACTAGGTCTCTCTTAAGCTTTAAAAACATCCATGCCAACGGTTTTCACGTTGAGACCACTGAAGAAAACGACAAAGAATTCATGTGCATTGTGAATCATGACGGATGCGAGAAAATAATTTTAGAAAAATTTTCTTCATTTGAAACTGGGCTATACCACACAAGAATTAAAGCACCTGATAACTACACTTCCTTAAAAACTTCTTTTAGGAGTGCTGAACTTTTCTCTCTTTGGCATAGTAGACTTAGACATCCTGGCTTGCGAATAATGAGAAATGTAATTACCAACGCTCAGTGCTATGGAATTAGTGTAAAGAATTTTTCTAATTAAGAAGACTTCATATGTCAGACATGTGCCATTGGGAAAATGATCACTATGCCCTCGGCCATGAGGGTATAAGATGAAATCCCCTCGTTCCTTGAGCGCATTAAGGGGGATATTTACGGCCCTATACAACCTTTATCAGGTCATTTTCGGTATTTCATGGTGCTCATTGATGTTTCCTCGAAGTGGTCTAATGTGAATTTACTCTCGACAAAAAACCACGCATTCATGAAGTTGATCTCTCAAATCATAAGAATTAAGAATACATTCCTAGATCATCACGTGCAGGCCATTTGCATGGACAATGCTAGCGAAATTACTTCGAAGGCATTTGATGATTATTGTACGGCATTGAAAATCAAAGTAGAGCACTCAGTGCCACATGTCCGCTTTTGCAGGGTTGTAATTTATAAAATACGTGTTGGGGCCATGCCGTGTTATGCGTAGTAGCATTATTGAACTTTAGACCGTCAGCATACAACATCTAATCACCAATGCAACTAGTTCAAGGGATCACACCGAAAATTTTCTATTTCAAAAATTTGGATACATGGTGTATGTACCAATATCATCATCACAGTGAATAGCTATGGGCCCTCTTCAGAGGTCGGGGATGTACGTTGGTTATGAGACAGTGTCTATAATCAAGCTTTTAGAACCCTTGACTAGTAATTTGCATACCGTCGGTTTCGCTGATTGCATCTTTGACAAGGATAATTTCCCGTTATTGGGAGGAGATAAAGAACCCTTAACAGAAGAATGCTGAAAATTCATCTGGCAAGCCACAGGTATTCCCGTGCATGATCCCCATACTAGAGAAGCAAATGAAGAGGTCCAGAAAATTCTTGATTTATAGAAACTAGCAAATAATCTGTCCGATCACTTTTGTGATTTGAAGGGTGTGATTAAGTCGCATGTGCCTACGCGCAATGCACCAGAGAGGGTAGAAGTGTAAAAGAAAATTACAAGCACCCCTCAACCTGTTCAGAGGCCACAACGAAAAAGGACAAGAGATCTGGTTTCTCAGCCCCTAGTGTCTGGAGATGTCTGGGTAAAAAGGGGAATGGGAGCTTGTCACAACCGGTCACGAAAATGCCCCGAAAGAAAAAGAAGGGGAGCCAGTCGAGACCTGGCAACTCTGGTGTGAAGTAGCCTGCTAGCGAGGCTTTCCCAGATTTGAATATACCGGTAATAATAGAAGAAGAAGAAGAAGCCGATAGAAATGTGAGTGCACACTTAGGCAATAATAAGCTAAAAGAACTTGCTCCCGTGATGAAAAATAACGGTGAAGAGCAAGTAGAAATGCACGAAACACTTCATGACGAAATAGCCATAAACTTTGTAGAATGAGAAAAAATAATGAATAGAGCAACCGTCAATATCGACATATACTTTGCTAAAATGATTGTTGAGCGAATAGATTCCGTTCCAGTGCCGGCATCTCTTTTTGAGTGTAAGCACCGACCAGATTGGGCGGAATGGAAGAAGGCAATCACCACGGAACTAATCTCACTGAACAAAAGAGAAGTGCTTGGGCTTGTGTGTCTCACACCCTCCCATGTACGTCCTATGGGCGATAAATAAGTCTTTGTTTGGAAGAGAAATAAAAATAATGAAGAGAAATAAGCATATATATATATAGGCTTATTTTGAAATTTAGTATAATTATCAGTACTAACCCTAAAACAAAATCTAAGTCTCATTAGACCTTGAAATTATACATAATTAGCCATAAATCTCTCCCTTTTGAACTTTGAGGGTATTGGTCACATAAACCAACTTCCTCACCATAATCCTAATTAACATATTAACCTATGATTAAACTCCTAAGACTTCTAGATTTCCTAGTTAATCGCCTAATTACAAATCCTAGCCCAAAAACACTATACTGTTAATCAAATTCTATTTGATTTGTCAAATTCAAACATTCTCATTTGAATCTTTCTACAAAAATGGGTTCTCCCTTGGGGCCCAACCTATTTTGGGCCTGGGCCTCATCAGCGGCTTGGCCGAGCCAGCTGTCCCAGACCGCGGCTCACCCCTAGCCCCTTTTCTCTCTCTCTCTCTCTCTCGGCTCCGTTGTGCACCCTCTAGACCGATGGTCGGTCCATACGCCGTCCTTCTCCATGCCATGCTGGCAGCATGCCGCTGCCTTGTCGCCCCTCCGTGGCGCCTCCGCCCTGACTGCCTCGCCGCATGGCTGCACCCCTTTGCCGCGCTTGCGCCATCCAAGCCCTGGCATTGGCCGTCGCCTGCACCGCTGCTGCTGCACCTGCGCGCCATCATCGTCGCCGTCTGCCCCCCTGACCCGTTGCCCTCATGCTTGATGACCAGCAGCGTTCCGCGCGCTGTTGCCGCTTGCACGCGCGCCGCCTCCGCCACTGCCTCTGTCACCATAGCTGCCTCGCCAGTCGCGTCCTAGGACTCCGCTAACATTTCGCCCAACCTAATTTTGCAAGATTGTCGCCGGAGTTCCTCACCGCGAGGACCCCGATCCTCTACCGCCTACCTCATCGTTGAGCTCCAACGCTTGCCCTTCCCCGTTGTGATTCCTCGCTCGGTAAGCACCTCCTTGACCCCTTGATGCTAGCTTCCTCCGGCTGGAAACTCCGTCCCGAAGCGGTCCCTTCGCCGAGCGAGCCGCGAGGCTCCGGTTGGTGCCACTGTGTCACAGGGGATGGGTGTTGCACTTATACAACGGGCTTTAAGCCATACAATCTCCTCTTTTTTTGGTGCATGATGACAATACTCCAAAGATATTTAGAAAGATGATTATATTTGCAATGGATAAACAATAAGAGTAATTAATCCAAAGATGAATAATTATAAGCAAATGATGAAACTCAGTTCTAAGTCCGATAAACAAAAGCATGAATATTGTAATCCCGATAAACACAGGCATTGCACTATTAAGATAAGTAAACACAAGTTCACAAAAATTCACAGCAAAACCTCCAAAAGTGCATATAGCATAGTTTAAGCTCTACGAATCTAAGCTCTCTCCACTCACTCTCCTCTTTTAGCATCAAGCACCAAAGAGGAGACCTACTACTCATCTTGAAGATTTTCAGGGTTGTCAAAGTCCGAGCGAGGTGCCCACCGTTCAGAAATGTCCACTAGAGTAGGTGATGGGCTTCTGGGAGGCCGCCTCTTCTTGAGAGCTTGACTGGAGATCTCGCTAATTTGAGGCATGCATATTTTCACCCTAGGCAGACCAGAATAGTGCTTCACCTAAGGTATTGACAGTTTGAGAGAGCTTGTCAATGGATTGTTGTTGATTTAAGTACTATTCTTAGTATTCTTCTTCTTGTGACATGAGAGACTCTTGCAAATTGTCTTGCCATTGTAACACCTCTTGGTTCCACTACTGCTCAACTTGGGAATAGAGACCAAATTCCTTATAAACTCCGTAGGATTGGGCTTGGATCGACCTCATGATTTCAGAGTGATCTCTCAGTCTGTTGTTTTTCTCATTTAAACTACTTTGGATGTTGTCCTCTTTGGTGTACACGTGATTAAAGTGGGTGTTGATGTGTTGTCTTGCTCTTTCATTCTACTTGTGATATTCATTGTACCGTGCAATTTGCTCACTCATAAAGGAGTTGAAAGCATTGAAGTAAGCTTACTGTTGCTAAAGGACCTCATGCCATCTAGTGAAACAAAAAGACAATAGAGGAGCGTGAGTTTGGGTTTGAGATGATCCTCCCACCTTATGATCATGAGCACCTAGAGGAAAAGATGAATCTCCTCCAGAGGGATAGGTAGGCACATTGTACTCGACAATTGGCAATACTTGTCCCTGAGAAATCTTGAGGATGAGTTTGAGATGGAGGTGGAGGTGGTGGTGCTTGAGCACTTGGGACTCTCCTTGTCACAACTCTCTTGTTTTGCTTGGAGAGAAGGGGCATCTTGTATGCAGCGAGTTTGTTCTTGAATAGGGCTTCATAGGTGGCCGCATCAAAGATTTCCATATACTTGATGATTCTCCCAATATAAGGTGCAAAGTGCAATGCCTTTTTGTCCAAGTCCTTTCCGATGATTTTCTCCATCTCACCAGTCAAATAGTCCATCGCATTTATTTTCTTTTTGGTTAAGATAAGGTGTAGAAACCAAGCAAGAAGAGGAATCACCCTCTCTTAGTATCCACTCCTTAGAAACAAGTTGTGGAGAAGCAAATTACGATCTTGTGCGATCAAACCTTCGGTTATTGATGTCCTTGTAAAGATGTGATGTGAGCTGAAATTCAGGCATCACACCACTGTCACTCCATCTATAAGTAGGAAACACCCGGTTGTGAATCTTCTCTCCACAGTATTTCAGACCTAAAGCCTTAGCTATATCCTGACATGAGATTTGGTACCTTTTCTTATTGACAGAGAAGGCAATGAACCGCCTATGTTGCTCAATCCTCAAGGTGGCATAGAATTCCATGGTGGCTAAGGCATTCCAATGCAACTCATAGGTGCCAAAAAGTTTAACTAGTTTGAAAGTAGCATCAAAACACTCCTAGAAGTGTCTGTTCCCTATTGATTCATACACCTGGTCAAAATTAATGCAACGATGTTCTCTAATTGGATCATCCTTGGCGATATATTACATATAGATGACCTTTTGGACTGAGTTCCAAAACATGTTATCATTGAACTCAGAGTTTTCATTAAACCGTGTGTCGATAGGGATCATCCTAGCTTCTCTGAGTTTCTTGCCTTTTAGCTTGAATGAGTCAACAAATTCCGTTGAGGGCATCTCATAGACGAAGTTCATGTCCTCAAAATCGGGAACTGCCTCAGAGTCTTCCTCAAGACATTCTAGCTCAGAGACCTTTTCTGCCTCGTAGTCCTCATCAAGCTCATCATACTCTGACTCTCACTTAGATCGCTATTGAGGTGGCCGATCATTCTTACTTCTTGGGATACCAGGGCCTGATGATTCTTTAGGGATCGTTATACCTGAGCCCCTGCCTCTCACAGCCCTAGACACAGGTGGAGGTGGAGAATTGTTCCTTTTTTGCCCTTGCCTGCCAATTTCTTGATTGTCCCAATGATTTTCTTTGCCCCTGTCATGTAGCTCGCAAACACTTGAGTCAGAATCCCTACCAACACTGTCTCACAGTAGCCCACAAACACTTTCAAGCAAGATTCACACAATTGTAAGTATCAAGCTCCCATGGTCTTCAAAAATTTGTTTTGGTGATTAATGCGCTTTACTCTCAAATGGGAAATCTCGGTTTTCATGGACCCCTCAAGCATTGTTCTTCTGATGGCGATGACTCTCAAGAATAAGGATCTTTCATTCATAGTTCTTTTTAATTCTTGGGTGAGTTGTTGGCTTAATTTAGATGCTACGTGATTTCATTCTCTTTGGCTACAGGGTTTCCCAGAGCACAACCGTCGCGTTCCTCTCTATCTCTTCTCTGTGCGGTGGTCCCTAGGGCTAGCAGGTGTGTCTGTTTCTAGTCTAGGGAGTTTGTTGGTCGCCGTTCGTCGGCGTGGAGTGATTAGAGAGGTTGCAGAGTCGGTTTTCCCCTCTATGTGTGTTTCTATAGGTTTTCCTCCTTCTCTTCTAGTTTGAGCTGCTTAGAAGGTGTGTAGGGTTGCTAAGGCTTTAGGCCGTGTGGTCATAGGTGGGGCCGGACAGTCCGGCCTAGGTTGAGTCGGCTACGGTTTGGTCCAGGGAGGATGTGCCGTGGTCCGGACAGTCCGGCCTAGGTTGGGTCGGCTGTGGTTTGGTCCAGGGAGGATGTGCCGTGGTCCGGACAGTCCGGCCTTGGTGCCCGGACAGTCTGGCCTAGGGGGGCTTCGCCAAGGTTTTGGCACGGGTTCGACAGGGATGCTTTGCGGTTCTCCTGATCGTCGGGGTAGACTGTCCGCCCAGTGAGAGTCTCCTGTCGCGTTAAGTGTCTGTCTGTGGTTTGTACAGGAAGCTTTGCCTTTGCCGGACCGTCAGTTCGATCGTCCGGACCGAGTGTCCGGTGTCTCGATCATGAAGTTCTTGGTGGAGATCGAGATCTGTTGCGGACTGTCCGGCCTGGGGCAGGACCGTCCGAGCTGTGAGTGTATCTGGTTGTTTTGGTTCGTTCTCGAGTGCTTCGAGGAGTGGGGTATTTGTTGATCGTTCCCACGGGGACAAGGGAGAGACCCGGGATCAAATCTCCCCTTTGCTCAAGGTCCAAGTGGTCTCCCATGGTGGCTAGGGTTTAGGTCCCCATGTGTGTGTGAGTGGTGTTGGTGAAGGGTGTGCTTCTCCGGTTGTGCTCCTCGGAATCCCGTCGCCGACGTGAAGAACTTCACCGATTCATCTTCGTCAAGCCATCGTGTGTCGGTGGTAGGGTTTGCCCACCGTGTGTCGGTGGAGAGACCTCCCACCTTGTGTTGGTGCCGGAGGTGAGCCACCGTGTGTCGGTGGAGGTGTTGGCTTGAGGAGCTCGCCAAGGTGCTTGTGGGAGCTCTCAAGCGCCAGAAAGGTTGAGCCCACCTTGCCGCTTGGTGAAGGGTTACCGCGAGTGGAAGCGAGGCGGAAGGCTCGAGAGGGAGCCGGTCTTTGTTTGTCAAAGACTTGCCTCAACGGAGAGTAGGAGTTCGTCTCCGAACCTCGGGAAAAAATATCCTGTCCATATTTACTTTTTCCGCAATTTACTTTCTGCAAGAATTTATCTTCTGTGTGATGTGCACGTACTAGTGGTAGATTGTTTTAGGATGGTTAGCTAGGTGGTTCCTTTAACTTTGCCTAACTAGTCACTTGAAATAAAAATAAAATTTGGTCCAATTCACCCCCCCTTGGCCTTCGATCCGCTACAAGTGGTATCAGAGCATCAGGGTCTCCGTGTGAGCTTCATTGCTCGGAGATGGCCACTGACGGGGCTAATAGTGTTTTCGCCAATAGGATCCCTTTGTTCAATGGTACAAACTTCCCATACTGGAAGATACGCATGAGGTGCTATCTCCAGTCTCTAGGTTATGAGGTGTGGAAAGCGACGTAAAACCCATTGGGTGTTGTGATAGACAAGGAGAAGGATCCTAGTGTCGAGGATATTAAATTGCTTGACAATGATGCTAAGGCGATCAACGCCTATTCTCGTGCTTGAGTATGGAGGTGTTTGATCGTGTTAGTAATCTCACTTCGCGAACTCTGTGCGGACCACTCTTCTTTGAGATTCATGAGGGCACTCGCTGTTAAGGAAGAAAAGTTAGTGGTTGTTAAGGAGAGATTTGATCAATTTAAAATGCTTCCCAATGAATCGCAAATGATATGTTCACTGCTTGAACCCTATTGTCAATGAGCTCAAGGGCTCGACTCTCCTCTGCCAGATATTGATGTTTGCAGGAAAATGATCTGGTCTTTGCGAAGGAGTATCGAGATCTCGTCACATATCTCTCAAACAAAGGAGATCTCAAGAAGTCGACTCTACCGAGCGCGCTAAGGTGTTAGCGACTCATGAGATGTTGATCGCTGGGGAGAGGATCCCAATGCTAAGAAGAAGGACAAGGTGGTGACCTCAAGGCAAAGGTCAAGGAGCCGACACTGCAGAGACAGTGAGGATGAGTCCAGTGAAGATGAAGCTGGAGGTGATGCCAAGGAGCTGGCATTACTCATGAGACGAGCTGGCAAACTAATGGGCAAGTTCAGTTTCAGAGATCAAAAGAGAAGGAACCCAAGTGGCTCTAGCTCCAACAAGAACCCCTTTGCATCCATCAAGTGCTATGAGTGCAATGAGAGAGGTCACATAGCCTCTATGTGTGACAAGAAGAGAGGCAAGGACAAGTCAAAGGCAAAAGAGGACAGTGATAGTGAGAAGCCAAAACACAAGGAGAAGGAAAAGAAGAAATTCATTCGCAAGTCTGGGTTCAAGAGGTTTAACAAGCGGGGCAAGAGGCAAGCTTTTGTTGGCGAGTGGGTGACAGATGAAGAGAGCTCAAGCGACTCCTCTTCATCCAGCTCAAGTGAAGATCATGATTTAAGGGCCAAGGGACTTGCTGGACTAGCGATTGCTGAGTCTACACCGCCTCCACCAGTCTTCACACCAGAGTGCCTTATGGCTCTTTCTGATGATCAGGTGTGTGATTCAGATTCCACTCATCTTGAATTTGCTGAGTTGATAAATGACATGTCACTTGCTTTACAAAAGAAAAATTCTAAAAACAAATCTCTGAAAAAGGTCCTAGATAACATGACTGCCAAACTTGATTCTGTCACTGCTAAATTTGAATGCCTAAAGGGTGATCATAGTGTGCTTCTGGAGTCTCATCAGGATTTTGTTGAGAAATGTAAGAATTTGGAAATTGAACGTGATGCTTTGCAAGAATCAGTAGATGATATTGTCTCAATGCATGAATCTCTTAAGCATGACCATGAACTGTTGCTTGCTAAGTCAGTTTCCTCTGAAAAATCTCATGTTGCCACTTCTTGTGATGACTTAATTGACGTCACTTTGATTGCCTCTAGCTCTAGCGGTACTTCCAAAGATTGCTACTTGTGTGTGATCCCGATAATCGAAGAATGCCTTAGCTGCTAGAGAACTAGCTATTGAAAATGTTGATCTTAAGGCTAGGCTGAAAAAATTTGATAAAGGTCTTGGGAAGTGCTTTGAGGAGTCTTACTCGATAAGATGCTCAAGGACCAGAGGAACCTCACCGACAAGGGAGGTTTGGGTTTCATTTCTAAAAAGAAATCCAAGAAGAAGAAAAAGAAGAGAGGTCCTCGAGCATCGTGTGCAGGCAACAGGCACCCATCATGCCTATCCCGTAAAAGATAACAACATGGGTAACCATCGAGAAACTATCCCCATCACAACTTGCACACTAAGGATTATGTCTATGAGAATCACAATGGGCGCTTCATCTGGCAGGGTCCTCCTCAAGGACACATCACTCATGGTAGACAATATCCTCCTAGAAGGCAAATTTGGAACACTCACAATAACACTCACCATCACAGAGCGTCTCAACCCAAGTTCAGGACAATGTATGTCAGGAAGTCTGACATTGTAGTGGGTGACTATCTACTGAAGAAAAATGCGTATGGTCGGGTGATTGCTAGGTTCATAGGACCACCGAGAATTTTCGTAACAAGAGACAAACTGGGTGCTTAAGTCCTTACTCATCGACTCTTTTGCTATTGATCGCTGAGTGCTAACCCTCGGGGACCCAATGTGGTTTGGGTTCTGAGTCACGTAAATAATTCTCTTGTGACAGTGAACTACCGGAGCGGAGGACGCCATTGGGTCATCGGCAGTGGTCTGACGCAAAGATATGACAGTAATCCCGGTTGTTCACCTTCCCGAGGATGAAGGTGCCCTCGAACAAGATCACCTTCGGTGACAATAGGAAGAGCAAAGTGTTTGGCAAGGACGGGTAGCTATCACTTCGACCATTCTATTGATAACGTTCTTCGGTTGAATCATTGAATTTCAATTTGCTCTCCGTGAGCCCGGATATGTGATTTGGGGTTCCATTGTCGATTCTCATCTCGGGGGTCTCGGTCTTTGATGAAAATGAGAATTTGATTTTCAAAGGGTTTCGATTTCAGAATCTCTATCTTGTGGATTTCAATTCTAATACCTCGTGCATCTCGACTTGTCTCGTCGCCAAAGTTTCACACGGTTGGCTTTGGCATAGACGTCTCGGGCATGTGGGTATGTCCAATTTGAAAAGGCTTTTCAAAAGGAGCCGGTGCTTGGTTTATGGATGTGAAGTTTGAGAAGGACAAGCTTTGCAGTGCTTGTTAGGCAGGCAAACAAGTGGCAAATTCACACCCCGTAAAGACTTTCATGTCCACCACTCGCCCCCTGGAGCTCTTGCATATGGATCTTTTCGGTCCAACCTCATATGTGAGCATAGGGGAAATCTGTTTTGCTTGGTGATAGTGGATGATTTCTCCCGCTTCACCTGGGTTTTCTTTTTACCTGACAAAACTCCTGTTAGAGATGTTTTCAAAAAGTTTGCAAAAAGGGCCCAAAACGAATTTGAGTCCCCCATCAAAAGAGTGAGGAGTGACAATGGATCGGAGTTCTTGAATACTAATGTAGAAAGCTACTGTGATGAGTTTGGAATAGGTCAGCAGTTCTCACTACCTACACTCCATTGTGCAGAGCGGTGTGGTTGAGAGGAAGAACCACACTTTGATTGAAATGGCAAGGACAATGCTGGATGAGTACAAGACCTCAGATGTGTTCTGGGCTGAAGCCATCAACACTGCCTGTCACTGTGTCAACCGCCTGTACTTGCACAGGTTACTGAAGAAGACCCCACATGAGCTGCTTGTTGGGAGACGTCCCAATATCTCATACTTCAGGGTATTTGGGTGCAAGGTGTACATTTACAAGAAGAGACAACATCTGGGAAAATTTCAGAGTCGAGTTGACATTGGTATTCTGCTAGGATACTCTGCTAAGTCAAAGGCTTATCGAGTGTTCAATCACTCCTCTGGTTTGGTGGAAGAGACCCGTGACGTGAAGTTTGATGAGTCAAATGGGTCTCAGGGACAGCATGACAATCTGGAGGATGTGGGTGATGAGCCGCTAGCTAGGGCAGTTGAGGAAATGAACATTGGTGATGTGAGGCCAGTTGTTGTATCTAAGGAGAACGAGCCAAAGTCACTTTCTCCTTCGCTTGTTCCAATGGCAGACTCAGGGGGAGCACAGTCTCCAAAGGCTGGTTCTGGTGGAGTTTCTACTTCAGAGACAGTGGCTGAGGAAGTGGAAGCAACTCCACAGCTGATCAAAACCCATCACACAATCGCTAGGATCATCCAATAATCAGTCATTGGTGACTTAACCCAGGGTGTTCAGATAAGGTCAAGAGCTGCCAACTTTTGTGAGCATCATGCTTTTGTTTCTGAGATGGAGCCTAAGAAAGTGGAAGAGGCACTGACTGATCCTGACTGGGTCAATGCCATGCATGATGAAATTAACAACTTTGAGAGGAATAAGGTCTGGACACTGGTTAAGAGGCCAAGCAATCAAAATGTTATTGGCACCAAATGGGTTTTCAAAAACAAGCAGGATGAGAATGGAGTGGTGGTGCGCAACAAGGCTCGCTTGGTGGCTCGGGGTTCACTCAAGTTGAGGGCTTGGACTATGGTGAGACCCACGCTCTGCGGGCACGCCTAGAGGCAATCAGCCGCTCTTGGCGCTTGCATCATGTCACAACATCAAGCTCTATCAAATGGATGTGAAGAGTGTTTTCCTAAATGGCCTTATTGGAGAGTTGGTGTACGTCGAGCGGCCCTGTGTTTTGAGGACCCCAAGTATCCGCACCATGTGTACAAGCTTTCAAAGGCATCAGATGGGCTCAAGCAGCTCCTGTGGCTTGGTATGAAAGGTCATGGACTTCTCGCCTGTAAAGACTTCAAAATTGGGAGGATCGACTCAACCTTGTTCACAAAGATGGTTGATGGAGATCTCTTCTTATGCCAAGTGTACGTGGATGACATCATCTTTGGGTGTTCAAATGAAGCATCCTACAGGGAGTTCAGTGATATGATGGCCAGAGAATTTGAAATGTCAATGATGGGCGAGCTCAGCTTCTTTCTAGGGTTTCAGATCAAGCAGCTGAAGACTGGTACATTCATCTCTCAGGAGAAGTATATTTCAAGATTTGCTCAAGCGGTTTGATCTGCACAATTGTAAGCCTATCAAGACTTCCATGGCAACGAATGGTCATTTGGACCTCGACAAAAGAGGTACCCCGGTCGATCTCAAGCTTTATCGTTCTATGATTGGTGCATTGCTCTATCTCACTGCTTCTAGACCGATATCATGTTTAGCGATGCATGTGTGCTAGGTTTCGTGCTTCCCTAGAGAAATGCATTTATCTGTTGTGAAAAGAATTTTCAGATATCTCATAAACTCACCTAGTGTAGGGATCTGCACCGAAGGGTGCGCGGTTTGAGCTTCGGGTATTCAGACTCGACACGCCGGATGCAAGATTGACCGCAAGAGCACTTTCGGGGCTGTCACTTCTCGGGACGGTGTCTAGTGTCGTGGTCTTGAAGAAGCAAAACTCGTGGCGCTATCAACCGCAGAAGCGGAATATATAGCGGCAGGAGTTGTTGCGCCAGATTCTTTACTTGACACGTCCTTGCTTGATTATGGGATAAAATTTGACCACGTGCCTCTTCGTGTGATAATGAGAGTGCAGTGAAGATTGCCAACAATCCGTCCAACATTCGCGCACCAAGCATATTGACATCCGCCATCACTTCCCGGGATCATGTGGCGAAGGGTGACATTGTGCTTGAGCACGTATGACGGAGGACCAGCTTTTGTCGACATCTTCACTAAGCCACCGGATGAGGCACGCTTTTGCAAATTAAGAAATGAACTCAACATACTAGACAAAGTCAAATGTTCTTTGAGTGATTGGTGTGTTTCTTGTATATTCCTTTGCTTCGGTCTGGTTTTTAGGTTGGGAGTATTTGGTGGAGCTTTGCTCGTTATACTGCTTCAAATAATGCTTTAGTGTCCCATATGTTTCTAAGAGCCTTTTATCATGATATGTGTCGCTTGCTCAATAACCGCTTAATTTAAATCTGTGTGCTCAATGGAATCTTGGTGCATGTTCTAGGTGCCCTATTGCTTTTAGTTTCACCTGTCGCTCTACTTCTTAGGTTGACCTTGTGCTCCTAGCCCCGATTAAGCCATCTATTTACATGTGCCTCTGCTCTCTAAAATGAGCAATTTCATGGAAAATATGCAAAATCTACTAAATAAGATCAATTTGACCATTCTGTCTCACCAATCTTCCCCAATGAGATGGCTTGTCATTGCAATCGAAATGAACTTAGGGGAATTTGGATGACTAAGATACTCATCTTTAATGTAATGCTAGATGGTATCGCCAATGGCTTGAGACAGATGTTAATTGTGTAATTTGGTAATTCTTGTTCTTAAAAAGATATTTAGGAAACTTGCGAACAAACCCAGGAAGAAGAGTGACCTAGGAGGCCATTTCCAGTGACCCTTGGGATGTGCTTCTCTAGCAATTGCTCTTTAAAATCTAAATATTGTTGTCATGGTCTCATAAATAGCTTGGCTTGACATCATGTGATGAGATTTGCTTTTTCTAGCCCTAGATGGCGTTTTGTGTCTCCTATGAAGCGTTTGAGCACACTATGAATCTACTGTGCCATGGACCACCTAAGCATGCTCTAGGTCTAACTCTATTTAAATTTCATCGCTCTAAAAGAAGCTCTTATTGGTCCATGTGACTTGTATCCTGAAATGGCTCAACTTTGATTTGTGGCGGCTCACTAAGTTTATTTGTTTGGATATAAACCTCAAAGCTCTATTTGTACTGCCTCGTGATAATTCTTTCTCTCTATATTTTTGTTGTGGTTCCTTTCATTTCAATCATTTGTACCCAGTGTTCTCTCGAAGTTATCTCCTTATCTTCACATCTTCTCAAAATCACTTTTTGAAAAACAGAGTCTCCTTTTGGTTTGTTGCGCTCTGGTTGGGGCGGACCGTCCAAGACCCTAGGCCGACCATCCGATCGGCCTTGTTCGCCGCCGATTCTCCGCCTAGGTGACAACGTTCCTTGGGCCAGACCGTCCGGTCACATTTCGACAATCCGCCGCCCAGTGTCCATCGTTAACATTTCTTCCAATACAAACCTCATTGGGTCGGACCGTCCGGTCAATTTTCGACGATCCGCCGCCTGTATGCTCCGTGTCAATTCTTCTTTCATGGCTTCTCATCTTGGGCGGACCGTCCCGCCTCAGTACCGGACGATCCGCCGACGTTGTTTCATCCTCGCTTCACTCTTTCTACGGCGGGTCTTCCAGTGCCAAGTGACCTGTTATTTCTTCACTTGTCTGTTCTGCTTGCTCACTGTTGTGTCTTTCCATCCTCAACCCGTGTTCTTGTTTTTGTTCTTCCCTTCTTGTCCAGTTTCTTCTCTTCCCTCAATCTTTCTAATCCTCCACTTCCATCAAATCCTCCTACCATTTGCAAGCTCCCGAACTCCTCCACCGCCTGTGTGTGTCTTCGTCATGGGAGGACCTCTTTTGGCCGGATTTTTCACGAGAAGCCGTCACCTCTCTTGAGTTGGGTTTAGTGTTTTAGCTGATTTTCTTCGGCCAAATTTGTGGGGATTTGTTTCTCCAGGTGTGGTAAGTTGCTTTGTGGTTTATTTCCATCTATTTCAATTGATTATTTCCGCGAACCATGCCCGATTGTTTGCACGTCTATGCTGTCTAGTTGCTCCAAGATGGTATTCCTCCGGTGTTTTCAGTGCTTGTGCCTAGGTGCAGGGTGTTGTTGGGTGCTGTGGGCAAGTCTTCTACAGCAGTTGTGATTGTGTGGCCTTGTGGGTGCATCGGTCTGAATTCTTGATGGCGTGGTTTTCATGCATTGTCGATATTAGTGTCACAAATTCTTGTCGATGGTCGGTTCGGTTTGTCAGATCTGTGGAATTATGCCTCGATAAAGACAGCTTGATCGTCAAGGAGGATGTGGTTGGGGCTAGTTCGCCCTTCTTCGTACTTCTGTGACGCAAGAAAATGCTCGCCAGAAAGAATGCCACTCCACGTAGAATGGTCATCCAAGAGTCGATCATGAGATGGACATTGAATATCGTGAAGAATCGACGGTGGTGAATCGAGGTCGAGATGAGTGAATTTGAGGAGGAGGAAGAAGAAGTGATCCCCATCGTCCTCGGGTCGTGCCGAGCCTTTGCTAGTTATGGTATATAGGAGAAGGATCTCGACTCAATGGGAGGATAAATTTATTCGACAAACTTCACGAGTCTAGTTCAAACAATGGTTCCCTAGGCCACCTCACCGCCAGGATATCTTCGCATATAGAGTTCACAAGGACATTTATAATGGCTATCTTCAGCGATATCAAGCCACCAAGAAATCTGTTTTCTCCTCAAGATGTAAAATGGGAGCGAAGTTGCTCAAGCTACATACCATCGAGATCATTGACTACGCTTCGCAACAACGGGTTTGGTTGAGCTTTATCCGCACAACTCCCATTTGATCCTAGGTTAATCATGGAAGTATATGCCGCAATGTGGGTTGCGAGGATCGCTCCAGGTTTCTTTCACTTATGGTGGCTCACACTATTCTTTTCATCAAGGCGACTGGAGCAAGTCTTCAACCTCAAGTACACTTGGTGTAAAAATTCATCAATTTCTTTTCGATGGAAAATGGGCTATCAAGGTATAGCTCCCGATCGACACAATTCGCTATTTGTACAAGAATGCAAATGATCCCGCCTTCAACCCCAAAGAAGATCAGATTTCAAGCAACACTCCTAAGAAGCTCGAGGGCATTCTCGTAAGATCTATTATCAACAGAGTGGCTACAGAGAGAGGTTCCTTCCTATTATGCAATGGACATGTCATTATATTTTGTCTCGCACTCCTATAAACTTGCTCGATCTTCTTATTGGCGAGATGGAGGAAGGAATCATGCGTGGTTTTCACAAGGAGCTACTCGGGACACGCTCTATGCTACTATCCGCATGTATGCATTGTTTGCGAATCTGGTTCACATATCAAATGAATGAGTACCAAATGGTCATTCCAAAACACGGAGGGAAGCGAAAAGCTCAGAGACTAGCAGGAGATGATCAATATGCTGGTCCTGCTGCTGCTGGTGTTGCTCCCGTGTCGGTGCCGTGTGTTCGGCCAGCAGATCCCGAGGCACCCCCCGCCAGTACCTCCACCGCCTCAAGTGGCTCGAGTTTAATAATTTTTTCAGCGCTTTGATGACTTTGTTGGGACTCGCACAACCGTGCATGATCAATATGTGGATGGCATAATGAGGCTAATGATAGGTTCAATCAATATGACAGATGGCACAATGAAGTCTGTTGGGTGGCATAATCAGCCATGTCTTGAAGGACAAATGAATAGTCGATGGATGCTCTGCGTGCTCGTAATGTGGATCACACAAGTCGGTTGAATGATCTCTATTCTTCTGCTCAAGACTTGGGTGATCAATTCTTCAATATGGGCATTGAAGACCGCCTCAAGATCCTTCACAGTGCGTAAGTATATGCTTCTTTGGCTCCAACAGATTTTACTTCTTCACCGGTGCTTCATCTTCATAGGTCGAGCAGACGCCGATCCATCGCACCCACCTCTTTCAAGACCGCACCCTATCACCTCCTAGAAAGTCCATCTCCAAGAATCTCACCACCTACTTCCGCTGCCGCTTTCTCCAAGAAGTGACTCTTCTCCGTTAGTAGTGTCGACCCCTTTGGTCCTTGATGCCAAAGGGGAGTGTTTCCTTATCTATCTCTTGGTGTTCTTGCTGATTTGTTGGACTTTTTTCGCTGGATTTTTCTGCTTTGTTGTTGAACCGCCTGTTGATACTCTTTGTTGTGCTTTATCTGTGTATGCACCGATCTAGGGGAGCTATGTCTTAGCATGCATTGGATTTATTCAAGACCGCTATGGCCTATCTTGTTACATGCACCTTTTTGGAACTAACCCTTGCGCCAGAGGATTTCCCTGAGATAGATTTACAGGTGTTGGCATCAATCACCAAAAAGGGGGAGATTGTAAGTATCAAGCTCCCATAGTCTTCAAAAATTTGTTTTGGTGATTAATGCGCTTTACTCTTAAATGGGAAATCTCGGTTTTCATGGACCCCTCAAGCATTGTTCTTCTGATGGCGATGACTCTCAAGAATAAGGATCTTTCATTCATAGTTCTTTTTAATTCTTGGGTGAGTTGTTGGCTTAATTTAGATGCTACGTGATTTCATTTTCTTTGGCTGCAGGGTTTCCTGTGAGCACAACCGCTATGCTCCTCTCTATCTCTTCTCTCAGGCGGTGATCCCTAGGGCTAGCAGTGTGTCTCATTTCGGTCTAGGAGTTTGTTGGTCGCCGCTAAATCGGCGTGGGAGTGATTAGAGAGGTTGCAGAGTCGGTTTTCCCCTCTATGTGTGTTTCTATAGGTTTTCCTCCTTCTCTTCTAGTTTGAGCTGCTTAGAAGGTGTGTAGGGTTGCTAAGGCTTTAGGCCGTGTGGTCATAGGTGGGGCCGGACAGTCCGGCCTAGGTTGAGTCGGCTACGGTTTGGTCCAGGGAGGATGTGCCGTGGTCTGGACAGTCCGGCCTAGGTTGGGTCGGCTGTGGTTTGGTCCAGGGAGGATGTGCCGTTGTCCGGACAGTCCGGCCTTGGTGCCCGGACACTGCCTAGGGGGCTTCGCCAAGGTTTTGCACGGGTTCGACAGGATGCTTTGTGGTTCTCCTGACCGTCAGGGGTAGACTGTCCGCCCAGTGAGAGTCTCCTGTCTGCTAAGTGTCTGTCCGTGGTTTGTACAGGAAGCTTTGTTTTGCCCGACCGTCAGTTCGACCGTCCTGACCGAGTGTCCGGGTGTCTGATCATGAAGTTCTTGGTGGAGATCGAGATCTGTTGTCGGACTGTCTGGTCTGGGGGCCGACCGTCCGAGCTGTGGAGTGTATCTGGTTGTTTTGGTTCGTTCTCGAGTGCTTCGAGGGAGTGGGGTATTTAAGCGACTGTTCCCCACAGGGGACAAGGGAGAGACCCGGGATCAAATCTCCCCTTTGCTCAAGGTCCAAGTGGTCTCCCATGGTGGCTAGGGTTTAGGTCCCCATGTGTGTGTGAGTGGTGTTGGTGAAGGGTGTGCTTCTCGGTTGTGCTCCTCGGAATCCGTCGCCGACGTGAAGAACTTCACCGATTCATCTTCGCAAGCCATCGTGTGTCGGTGGTAGGGTTTGCCCACCGTGTGTCGGTGGAGAGACCTCCCACCTTGTGTTGGTGCCGGAGGTGAGCCACCGTGTGTCGGTGGAGGTGTTGGCTTGAGGAGCTCGCCAAGGTGCTTGTGGGAGCTCTCAAGCGCCAGAAAGGTTCGAGCCCACCTTGCCGCTTGGTGAAGGGTTACCATGAGTGGAAGCGAGGCGGAAGGCTCGAGAGGAGCCGGTCTTTGTTTGTCAAAGACTTGCCTCAACGGGAAGTAGGAGTTCGTCTCGAACCTCGGGAAAAATATATCGTCCATATTAACTTTTTTCCGCAATTTACTTTCTTCAAGAATTTATCTTCTGTGTGATGTGCACGCACTAGTGGTAGATTGTTTTTAGGATGGTTAGCTAGGTGGTTCCTTTAACTTTGCCTAAGTAGTCACTTGAAATAAAAATAAAATTTGGTCCAATTCACCCCCTTGGCCTTCGATCCACTACAAGTGGTATCGAGCATCGTGGTCTCCGTGTGAGCTTCATTGCTCGGAGATGGCCAACGACGGGCTAATAGTGTTTCCGCCTAATAGGATCCCTTTGTTCAATGGTACAAACTTCCCATCTTCGAAGATACGCATGAGGTGCTATCTCCGCCTCTAGGTTATGAGGTGTGGAAAGCTTACGTAAAACCCACTGGGTGTTGTGATAGACAAGGAGAAGGATCCTAGTGTCGAGGATATTAAATTGCTTGACAATGATGCTAAGGCGATCAACGCCTATTCTCGTGCTTGAGTATGGAGGTGTTTGATCGTGTTAGTAATCTCACTTCGCGAACTCGTGCGGACCACTCTTGCCGAGATTCATGAGGGCACTACTGCTGTTAAGGAAGAAAAGTTAGTGGTTGTTAAGGAGAGATTTGATCAATTTAAAATGCTTCCCAATGAATCAAGAAATGATATGTTCACTGCTTGAACCCTATTGTCAATGAGCTCAAGGGCTCGACTCTCCTCCGCCAGATATTGATGTTTGCAGGAAAATGATACGGTGTCAGCCAAGGAGTATCGAGATCTCGCCACATATCTCTCAAACAAAGGAGATCTCAAGAAGTCGATCTCTACCGAGCTGCTTGGGAGGTTAGCACCATGAGATGTTGATCGCTGGGGAGAGGATCCCAATGCTAAGAAGAAGGACAAGGTGGTGACCTCAAGGCAAAGGTCAAGGAGCCGACATCGCAGACAAAGGAGGATGAGTCCAGTGAAGATGAAGCTGGAGGTGATGCCAAGGAGCCGGCATTACTCATGAGACAATGGCAAACTAATGGGCAAGTTCAGGCCAGAGATCAAAAGAGAAGGAACCCAAGTGGCTCTAGCTCCAACAAGAACCCCTTTGCATCCATCAAGTGCTATGAGTGCAATGAGAGAGGTCACATAGCCTCTATGTGTGACAAGAAGAGAGGCAAGGACAAGTCAAAGGCAAAAGAGGACAAAGTGATAGTGAGAAGCCAAAACACAAGGAGAAGGAAAAGAAGAAATTCATTCGCAAGTCCGGGTTCAAGAGGTTTAACAAGCGGGCAAGAGGCAAGCTTTTGTTGGCGAGTGGGTGACAGATGAAGAGAGCTCAGCGACTCCTCTTCATCCAAATTTCAAGTGAAGATCATGATTTAAGGGCCAAGGGACTTGCTGGACTAGCGATTGCTGAGTCTACACCGCCTCCACCAGTCTTCACACCAGAGTGCCTTATGGCTCTTTCTGATGATCAGGTGTGTGATTCAGATTCCACTCATCTTGAATTTGCTGAGTTGATAAATGACATGTCACTTGCTTTACAAAAGAAAAATTCTAAAAACAAATCTCTGAAAAAGGTCCTAGATAACATGACTGCCAAACTTGATTCTGTCACTGCTAAATTTGAATGCCTAAAGGGTGATCATAGTGTGCTTCTGGAGTCTCATCAGGATTTTGTTGAGAAATGTAAGAATTTGGAAATTGAACGTGATGCTTTGCAAGAATCAGTAGATGATATTGTCTCAATGCATGAATCTCTTAAGCATGACCATGAACTGTTGCTTGCTAAGTCAGTTTCCTCTGAAAAATCTCATGTTGCCACTTCTTGTGATGACTTAATTGACGTCACTTTGATTGCCTCTAGCTCTAGCGGTACTTCCAGCATTGCTACTGTGTGTGATCCTGATAACTGTAAGAATGCCTTAGCTGCTAGAGAACTAGCTATTGAAAATGTTGATCTTAAGGCTAGGCTGAAAAAATTTGATAAAGGTCTTGGGAAGTGCTTTGAGGGGAGTCTTGCTCTGGATAAGATGCTCAAGGACCAGAGGAACCTCACCGACAAGGGAGGTTTGGGTTTCATTTCTAAAAAGAAATCCAAGAAGAAGAAAAAGAAGAGAGGTCCTCGAGCATCTGTCAGTGCAAACAGGCACCCATCATGCCTATCCCGTAAAAGATAACAACATGGGTAACCATCGAGAAACTATCCCCATCACAACTTGCACACTAAGGATTATGTCTATGAGAATCACAATGGGCGCTTATCCGGCAGGTCCTCCTCAAGGACACATCACTCATGGTAGACAATATCCTCCTAGAAGGCAAATTTGGAACACTCACAATAACACTCACCATCACAGGCGCCTCAACCCAAGTTCAGATAATGTATGTCGAAGTCCGACATTGTAGTGGGTGACTATCTATCAAGAAAAATGCGATGGTCGGGTGATTGCTAGGTTCATAGGACCACCGAGAATTTTCGTAACAAGAGACAAACTGGGTGCTTAAGTCCTTGCTCACCGACTCTTTTGCTATTGATCGCTCGAGTGCTAACCCTCGGGGACCCAATGTGGTTTGGGTTCCCGAGTCACGTAAATAATTCCTCTCTTGTGACAGAACTACGGAGCGGAGGACGCCATTGGGTCATCGGCGGTGGTGACGCAAAGATATGACAGTAATCCCGGTTGTTCACCTTCCCGGAGGATGAAGGTGCCCTCGAGAACAAGATCACCTTCGCGATAATAGGAAGAGCAAAGTGTTTGGCAAGGACGGTAGCTATCACTTCGACCATTCTATTGATAACGTTCTTCCGTTGAATCATTGAATTTCAATTTGCTCTCCGTGGCCCAGATATGTGATTTGGGGTTCCATTGTCGATTCTCATCTCGGGGTCTCGGTCTTTGATGAAAATGAGAATTTGATTTTCAAAGGGTTTCGATTTCGAATCTCTATCTTGTGGATTTCAATTTAATACCTCGTGCATCTCGACTTGTCTCGCCGCCAAAGTTTCACACGGTTGGCTTTGGCATAGACGCCTCTGCATGTGGGTATGTCCAATTTGAAAAGGCTTTTCAAAAGGAGCCGGTGCTTGGTTTATGGATGTGAAGTTTGAGAAGGACAAGCTTTGCAGTGCTTGTCAAGCAGGCAAACAAGTGGCAAATTCACACCCCGTAAAGACTTTCATGTCCACCACTCGCCCCCTGGAGCTCTTGCATATGGATCTTTTCGGTCCAACCTCATATGTGAGCATAGGGGAAATCTGTTTTGCTTGGTGATAGTGGATGATTTCTCCCGCTTCACCTGGGTTTTCTTTTTACCTGACAAAACTCCTGTTAGAGATGTTTTCAAAAAGTTTGCAAAAAGGGCCCAAAACGAATTTGAGTCCCCCATCAAAAGAGTGAGGAGTGACAATGGATCGGAGTTCTTGAATACTAATGTAGAAAGCTACTGTGATGAGTTTGGAATAGGTCAGCAGTTCTCAGCTACCTACACTCCACAGCAGAACGGTGTGGTTGAGAGGAAGAACCACACTTTGATTGAAATGGCAAGGACAATGCTGGATGAGTACAAGACCTCAGATGTGTTCTGGGCTGAAGCCATCAACACCGCTCATCATCAGGTCAACCGCCTCAGACTTGCACAAAGTTATCAAGAAGACCCCACATGAGCTGCTTGTTGGGAGACGTCCCAATATCTCATACTTCAGAGTATTTGGGTGCAAGGTGTACATTTACAAGAAGAGACAACATCTGGGAAAATTTCAGAGTCGAGTTGACACTGGTATTCTGCTAGGATACTCTGCTAAGTCAAAGGCTTATCGAGTGTTCAATCACTCCTCTGGTTTGGTGGAAGAGACCCGTGACGTGAAGTTTGATGAGTCAAATGGGTCTCGTGGACAAGATGACAACTGGAGGATGTGGGTGATGAGCCGCTAGCTAGGGCGCTTGAGGAAATGAACATTGGTGATGTGAGGCCGGTTGTTGTATCTAAGGAGAACGAGCCAAAGTCACTTTCTCCTTCGCTTGTTCCAATGGCGCGACTCGTGGGGAGCACAGTCTCCAAAGGCTGGTTCTCGTGGAGTTTCTACTTCAGAGACAAGTACGAGGAAGTGGAAGCAACTCCACGGTGATCAAAACCCATCACACAATCGCTAGGATCATCCAAATAATCAGTCATTGGTGACTTAACCTGTGGTGTTGAGACAAGGTCAAGAGCGCCAACTTTTGTGAGCATCATGCTTTTGTTTCGAGATGGAGCCTAAGAAAGTGGAAGAGGCATCGACCGATCCCGACCGGGTCAATGCCATGCATGATGAAATTAACAACTTTGAGAGGAATAAGGTCCGACACCGTTAAGAGGCCAAGCAATCAAAATGTTATTGGCACCAAATGGGTTTTCAAAACAAGCAGGATGAGAATGGAGTGGTGGTGCGCAACAAGGCTCGCTTGGTGGCTCGGGGTTCACTCAAGTTGAGGGCTTGGACTATGGTGAGACCCACGCTCTGTGGCACGCCTCGAGGCAATCAGTCGCTCTTGGCGCTTGCATCATGTCACAACATCAAGCTCTATCAAATGGATGTGAAGAGTGTTTTCCTAAATGGCCTTATTGGAGAGTTGGTGTACGCCGAGCAGCCCCTGTGTTTTGAGGACCCCAAGTATCCGCACCATGTGTACAAGCTTTCAAAGGCATCAGATGGGCTCAAGCAGCTCCCGTGGCTTGGTATGAAAGGTCATGGACTTCGCTTGTAAAGACTTCAAAATTGGGAGGATCGACTCAACCTTGTTCACAAAGATGGTTGATGGAGATCTCTTCTTATGCCAAGTGTACGTGGATGACATCATCTTTGGGTGTTCAAATGAAGCATCCTACAGGAGTTCAAGGATATGATGGCAGAGAATTTGAAATGTCAATGATGGGCGAGCTCGGCTTCTTTCTAGGGTTTCAGATCAAGCAACCAAGATCGGTACATTCATCTCTCAGAGAAGTATATTTCAAGATTTGCTCAAGCGGTTTGATCTCGCACAATTGTAAGCCTATCAAGACTCCCATGGCAACGAATGGTCATTTGGACCTCGACAAAAGAGGTACCCGGTCGATCTCAAGCTTTATCGTTCTATGATTGGTGCATTGCTCTATCTCACCGCTTCTAGGCCCGATATCATGTTTAGCGATGCATGTGTGCTAGGTTTCGTGCTTCCCTAGAGAAATGCATTTATCTGTTGTGAAAAGAATTTTCAGATATCTCATAAACTCACCTAGTGTAGGGATCTGCACTGAAGGGTGCGCGGTTTGAGCTTCGGGGTATTCAGACTCGATTCGCGGATGCAAGATTGACCGCAAGAGCACTTCCGGGCTGTCACTTTTCGGGACGGTGTCTAGTGTCGTGGTCTTGAAGAAGCAAAACTCGTGGCGCTATCAACCGCAGGCGGAATATATAGCGGCAGGAGTTGTTGCGCCAGATTCTTTACTTGACACAGATCCTTGCTTGATTATGGGATAAAATTTGACCACGCGCCTCTTACGTGTGATAATGAGAGTGCAGTGAAGATTGCCAACAATCCGTCCAACATTCGCGCACCAAGCATATTGACATCCGCCATCACTTCCCGGGATCATGTGGCGAAGGGTGACATTGTGCTTGAGCACGCGGACGGAGGACCAGCTTTTGTCGACATCTTCACTAAGCCCTTTGGATGAGGCACGCTTTTGCAAATTAAGAAATGAACTCAACATACTAGACAGTCAAATGTTCTTTGAGTGATTGGTGTGTTTCTTGTATATTCCTTTGCTTCTGGTACTGGTTTTTAGGTTGGGAGTATTTGGTGGAGCTTTGCCTGTTATACCTGTTTCAAATAATGCTTTAGTGTCCCATATGTTTCTAAGAGCCTTTTTATCATGATATGTGTCGCTTGCTCAATAACTGCTTAATTTAAATCTGTGTGCTCAATGGAATCTTGGTGCATGTTCTAGGTGCCCTATTGCTTTTAGTTTCACCTGTGTCGCTCTACTTCTTAGGTTGACCTTGTGCTCCTAGCCTGGATTAAGCCATCTATTTACATGTGCCTCCTGTCTCTCTAAAATGAGCAATTTCATGGAAAATATGCAAAATCTACTAAATAAGATCAAATTTGACCATTCCTGTCTCACCAATCTTCCCCAATGAGATGGCTTGTCATTGCACTGGAAATGAACTTAGGGGGAATTTGGATGACTAAGATACTCATCTTTAATGTAATGCTAGATGGTATCGCCAATGGCTTGAGACAGGATGTTAATTGTGTAATTTGGTAATTCTTGTTCTTAAAAGATATTTAGGAAACTTGCGAACAAACCCGGGAAGAAGAGTGACCTAGGAGGCCATTTCCAAAGGACCCTTGGGATGTGCTTCTCTAGCAATTGCTCTTTAAAATCTAAATATTGTTGTCATGGTCTCATAAATAGCTTGGCTTGACATCATGTGATGAGATTTGCTTTTTCTAGCCCTAGATGGCGTTTTGTGTCTCCTATGAAGCGTTTGAGCACACTTTGAAACCATTGTGCCATGGACCACCTAAGCATGCTCTAGGTCTAACTCTATTTAAATTTCATCGCTCTAAAAGAAGCTCTTATTGGTCCATGTGACTTGTATCTGAAATGGCTCAACTTTGATTTGTATGCTCACTAAGTTTATTTGTTTGGATATAAACCTCAAAGCTCTATTTGTACTCGCCTCGTGATAATTCTTTCTCTCTATATTTTTGTTGTGGTTCCTTTCATTTCAATCATTTGTACCCAGGTGTTCTCGAAGTTATCTCCTTATCTTCACATCTTCTCAAAATCACTTTTTGAAAAACAGAGTCTCCTTTTGGTTTGTTGCGCTCTGGTTGGGCGGACCGTCCAAGACCCTAGGCCGACCATCCGATCGGCCTTGTTCGCGTCGTTCTCCGCCTAGGTGACAACGTTCCTTGGGCGCACCGTCCGGTCACATTTCCGACGATCCGCCGCCCACCAGTGTCCATCGTTAACATTTCTTCCAGCGCCAAACCTCATTGGGTCGGACCGTCCGGGTCAATTTTTGACGATCCGCCGCCCTGTATGCTCGGTGTCAATTCTTCTTTCCAATAAGCTTCTCATCTTGGGCGGACCGTCCGCCTCACTCGGACGATCCGCCGACGTTGCTTCATCCTCGCTTCAGCTCTTTTTTCGGCGGGTCTTCCAGTGCCAAGTGACCTGTTATTTCTTCACTTGTCTGTTCTGCTTGCTCACTGTTGTGTCTTTCCATCCTCAACCCGTGTTCTTGTTTTTGTTCTTCCCTTCTTGTCCAGCTTTCTTCTCTTCCTCAATCTTTCTAATCCTCCACTTCCATCAAATCCTCCTACCATTTGCAAGCTCCCGAACTCCTCCACCGCCTCTGTGTCTGCTCGTCGCGGGAGGACCTCTTTGGCGGATTTTTCACGAAGCCGCCACCTCTCTTGAGTTGGGTTTAGTGTTTTAGCTGATTTTCTTCGCCAAATTTGTGGGGATTTGTTTCTCCGTGTGGTAAGTTGCTTTGTGGTTTATTTCCATCTATTTCAATTGATTATTTCCATGAACCATGCCCGATTGTTTGCACGCCTATGCTGTCTAGTTGCTCCAAGATGGTATTCCTCCGGTGTTTTCGTGCTTGTGCCTAGGTGCGGTGGTGTTGTTGGAGTCTTTGTGGGCAAGTCTTCTACAGCAGTTGTGATTGTGTGGCCTTGTGGGTGCATCGGTCTCAATTCTTGATGGCAAGTGGTTTTCATTCTGTTGTCGATTAGTGTCACAAATTCTTGTCGATGGTCGGTATGCGGTTTGTCAGATCGTGGAATTATGCCTCAGATAAAGACAGCTTGATCGCTCAAGGAGGATGTGGTTGGGGCTAGTTCGGCCCTTTCGTACTCTGCAGACGCAAGAAAATGCTCGCCAGAAAGAATGCCACTCCACGTGTAGAATGGTCATCTCAAGAGTCCGATCATGAGATGGACATTGAATATCGTGAAGAATCGACGGTGGTGAATCGAGGTCGAGATGAGTGAATTTGAGGAGGAGGAAGAAGAAGTGATCCCCATCGTCCTCGGGTCGCCGAGCCTTTGCTAGTTATGGTATATAGGAGAAGGATCTGACTCAATGGGAGGATAAATTTATTCGACAGCTTCGCCGAGTCTAGTTCAAACAATGGTTCCCTAGGCCACCTCAGCTGCCAGGGGATATCTTCAGACATAGAGTTCACAAGGACATTTATAATGGCTATCTTCAGCGATATCAAGCCACCAAGAAATCTGTTTTCTCCTCAAGATGTAAAATGGGAGCGAAGTTGCTCAAGCTACAGATCCATCGAGATCATTGACGGCCGCTTCTGCAACAACGGGTTTGGTTGAGCTTTATCCGCACAACTCCCATTTGATCCTAGGTTAATCATGGAAGTATATGCCGCAATGTGGGTTGCGAGGATCGCTCCAGGTTTCTTTCACTTATGGTGGCTCACACTATTCTTTTCATCAAGGCGACACGGAGCAAGTCTTCAACCTCGGTGCCCTTTGGTGTAAAAATTCATCAATTTCTTTTCGATGGAAAATGGGCTATCAAGGTATAGCTCCGATCCTGACACAATTCGCTATTTGTACAAGAATGCAAATGATCCCGCCTTCAACCCCAAAGAAGATCAGATTACAAGCAACACTCCGCGAGACTCGAGGGCATTCTCGGAAGATCTATTATCAACAGGAGTGGCTACAGAGAGAGGTTCCTTCCTATTATGCAATGGACATGTCATTATATTTTGTCTCGCACTCCTATAAACTTGCTCGATCTTCTTATTGGCGAGATGGAGGAAGGAATCATGCGTGGTTTTCACAAGGAGCTACCTCGGGACACGTTCTATGCTACTATCCGCACGAATGCATTGTTTGCGAATCTGTGTTCACATATCAAATGAATGAGTACCAAATGGTCATTCCAAAACACGGAGGGAAGCGAAAAGCTCGAGAGACTAGCAGAGATGATCAATATGCTGGTCCGCTGCTGCTGGTGTTGCTCCTGGTGTCGGTCTTTGGTGTTCGGCCAGAGATCCCGAGGCACCCCCGCTGTACCTCCACCGCCTCGGTGGCTCGAGTTTAATAATTTCTTTCAGCGCTTTGATGACTTTGTTGGGACTCGCACAACCGTGCATGATCAATATGTGGATCGCATAATGAGGCTAATGATAGGTTCAATCAATATGACAGATGGCACAATGAAGTCTGTTGGGTGGCATAATCGGGCCATGTCTTGAAGGACAAATGAATAGTCGATGGATGCTCTCGTGCTCGTAATGTGGATCACACAAGTCGGTTGAATGATCTCTATTCTTCATTCAAGACTTGGGTGATCAATTCTTCAATATGGGCATTGAAGACCGCCTCAAGATCCTTCACAGTGTAAGTATATGCTTCTTTGGCTCCAACAGATTTTACTTCTTCACCGGTGCTTCATCTTCATAGGTCGAGCAGACATTGATCCATCGCACCCACCTCTTCTGCACCGGGCACCCTATCACCTCCTAGAAAGTCCATCTCCAAGAATCTCACCACCTACTTCCGTCGTCGTTTCTCCAAGAAGTGACTCTTCTCCGGCGTTAGTAGTGTCGACCCCCTTTTGGTCCTTGATGCCAAAGGGGGAGTGTTTCCGGTTATCTATCTCTTGGTGTTCTTGCTGATTTGTTGGACTTTTCTGTTGGATTTTTCTGCTTTGTTGTTGAACTGCTGTTGATACTCTGCTGTTGTGCTTTATCTGTGTATGCACTGATCTAGGGGGAGCTATGTCTTAGCATGCATTGGATTTATTCGCACTGCTTATGGCCTATCTTGTTACATGCACCTTTTTGGAACTAACCCTTGCGCCAGAGGATTTCCCTGAGATAGATTTACAGGTGTTGGCATCAATCACCAAAAAGGGGGAGATTGTAAGTATCAAGCTCCCATAGTCTTCAAAAATTTGTTTTGGTGATTAATGCGCTTTACTCTTAAATGGGAAATCTCGGTTTTCATGGACCCTCAAGCATTGTTCTTCGATGGCGATGACTCTCAAGAATAAGGATCTTTCATTCATAGTTCTTTTTAATTCTTGGGTGAGTTGTTGGCTTAATTTAGATGCTACGTGATTTCATTTTCTTTGGTCGGGGTTTCCCGAGCACAACCGCTATGTTCCTCTCTATCTCTTCTCGTGCGGTGATCCCTAGGGCTAGCAGTGTGTGTCTGCTTTTCGGTCTAGGAGTTTGTTGGTCGCCGTTAAATCGGCGTGGAGTGATTAGAGAGGTTGCAGAGTCGGTTTTCCCTCTATGTGTGTTTCTATAGGTTTTCCTCCTTCTCTTCTAGTTTGAGCTGCTTAGAAGGTGTGTAGGGTTGCTAAGGCTTTAGGCCGTGTGGTCATAGGTGGGGCCTGACTGTCCTGCCTAGGTTGAGTCGGCCACGGTTTGGTCCAGGAGGATGTGTCAGTGGTGCAGACGATCCGCCTAGGTTGGGTCGGCTGTGGTTTGGTCCAGGAGGATGTGTCAGTGGTCGGACAGTCCGGCCTTGGTGCCCGGACAGTCTGGCCTAGGGGGGCTTCGCCAAGGTTTTGGCACGGGTTCGACAGGGATGCTTTGTGGTTCTCCGGACTGTCCGGGGGTAGACTGTCCGGCCCAGATGAGAGTCTCCCTGTCGCGTTAAGTGTCTGTCCGTGGTTTGTACAGGGAAGCTTTGCCTTGGCCCGGACCATCAGGTCCGACTGTCCGGACTGAGTGTCCGGGGTGTCTGACTGCGAGTTCTTGGTGGAGATCGAGATCTGGTTGCCGGACTGTCCGGTCTGGGGGGCCAGACTGTCCGAGCTGTGAGTGTATCTGGTTGTTTTGGTTCGTTCTCGAGTGCTTCGAGGGAGTGGGGTATTTAAGCGACTGTTCCCCACAGGGGACAAGGGAGAGACCCGGGATCAAATCTCCCCTTTGCTCAAGGTCCAAGTGGTCTCCCATGGTGGCTAGGGTTTAGGTCCCCATGTGTGTGTGAGTGGTGTTGGTGAAGGGTGTGCTTCTCCGGTTGTGCTCCTCGGAATCCCGTCGCCGACGTGAAGAACTTCACCGATTCATCTTCGCAAGCCATCGTGTGTCGGTGGTAGGGTTTGCCCACCGTGTGTCGGTGGAGAGACCTCCCACCTTGTGTTGGTGCCGGAGGTGAGCCACCGTGTGTCGGTGGAGGTGTTGGCTTGAGGAGCTCGCCAAGGTGCTTGTGGGAGCTCTCAAGCGCTTGTGAAAGGTTCGGAGCCCACCTTGCCGCTTGGTGAAGGGTTACCGCGAGTGGAAGCGAGGCGGAAGGCTCGAGAGGGAGCCGGTCTTTGTTTGTCAAAGACTTGCCTCAACGGGAAGTAGGAGTTCGTCTCCGAACCTCGGGAAAAAATATCCTGTCCATATTTACTTTTTTCGCAATTTACTTTCTGCAAGAATTTATCTTCTGTGTGATGTGCACGCACTAGTGGTAGATTGTTTTTAGGATGGTTAGCTAGGTGGTTCCTTTAACTTTGCCTAAGTAGTCACTTGAAATAAAAATAAAATTTGGTCCAATTCACCCCCCCTTGGCCTTCGATCCACTACAAGTGGTATCAGAGCATCAGGGTCTCCGTGTGAGCTTCATTGCTCGGAGATGGCCACTGACGGGGCTAATAGTGTTTCCGCCAATAGGATCCCTTTGTTCAATGGTACAAACTTCCCATACTGGAAGATACGCATGAGGTGCTATCTCCGGTCTCTAGGTTATGAGGTGTGGAAAGCTTACGTAAAACCCTTTGGGTGTTGTGATAGACAAGGAGAAGGATCCTAGTGTCGAGGATATTAAATTGCTTGACAATGATGCTAAGGCGATCAACGCCTATTCTCGTGCTTGAGTATGGAGGTGTTTGATCGTGTTAGTAATCTCACTTCTGCGAACTCGTGCGGACCACTCTTCTTGAGATTCATGAGGGCACTCTGCTGTTAAGGAAGAAAAGTTAGTGGTTGTTAGGAGAGATTTGATCAATTTAAAATGCTTCCCAATGAATCTGCAAATGATATGTTCACTGCTTGAACCCTATTGTCAATGAGCTCAAGGGCTCGACTCTCCTCTGCCAGATATTGATGTTTGCAGGAAAATGATACTGGTCTTTGCCAAGGAGTATCGAGATCTCGTCACATATCTCTCAAACAAGGAGATCTCAAGAAGTCGACTCTACCGAGCTGCTTGGGAGGTTAGCGACTCATGAGATGTTGATCGCTGGGGAGAGGATCCCAATGCTAAGAAGAAGGACAAGGTGGTGACCCTCAAGGCAAAGGTCAAGGAGCCGACATCGCAGACAGTGAGGATGAGTCCGATGAAGATGAAGTGGAGGTGATGCCAAGGAGTGGCATTACTCATGAGACGAGCTGGCAAACTAATGGGCAAGTTCAGTGTCAGAGATCAAAAGAGAAGGAACCCAAGTGGCTCTAGCTCCAACAAGAACCCCTTTGCATCCATCAAGTGCTATGAGTGCAATGAGAGAGGTCACATAGCCTCTATGTGTGACAAGAAGAGAGGCAAGGACAAGTCAAAGGCAAAAGAGGACAGTGATAGTGAGAAGCCAAAACACAAGGAGAAGGAAAAGAAGAAATTCATTCGCAAGTCTGGGTTCAAGAGGTTTAACAAGCGGGGCAAGAGGCAAGCTTTTGTTGGCGAGTGGGTGACAGATGAAGAGAGCTCAAGCGACTCCTCTTCATCCAAATTTCAAGTGAAGATCATGATTTAAGGGCCAAGGGACTTCTTTGGACTAGCGATTCTTTGAGTCTACACCGCCTCCACCAGATCTTCACACCGAGTGCCTTATGGCTCTTTTCGATGATCAGTGTGTGATTCAGATTCCACTCATCTTGAATTTCTTTGAGTTGATAAATGACATGTCACTTGCTTTACAAAAGAAAAATTCTAAAAACAAATCTCTGAAAAAGGTCCTAGATAACATGACTGCCAAACTTGATTCTGCCACTGCTAAATTTGAATGCCTAAAGGGTGATCATAGTGTGCTTCTGGAGTCTCATCAGGATTTTGTTGAGAAATGTAAGAATTTGGAAATTGAACGTGATGCTTTGCAAGAATCAGTAGATGATATTGTCTCAATGCATGAATCTCTTAAGCATGACCATGAACTGTTGCTTGCTAAGTCAGTTTCCTCTGAAAAATCTCATGTTGCCACTTCTTGTGATGACTTAATTGACGTCACTTTGATTGCCTCTAGCTCTAGCGGTACTTCCAGCATTGCTACTGTGTGTGATCCTGATAACTGTAAGAATGCCTTAGCTGCTAGAGAACTAGCTATTGAAAATGTTGATCTTAAGGCTAGGCTGAAAAAATTTGATAAAGGTCTTGGGAAGTGCTTTGAGGGGAGTCTTGCTCTGGATAAGATGCTCAAGGACCAGAGGAACCTCACCGACAAGGGAGGTTTGGGTTTCATTTCTAAAAAGAAATCCAAGAAGAAGAAAAAGAAGAGAGGTCCTCGAGCATCTGTCGTGCAGCAGGGCACCCATCATGCCTATCCCAGAAAAGATAACAACATGGGTAACCATCAGAGAAACTATCCCCATCACAACTTGCACACTAAGGATTATGTCTATGAGAATCACAATGGGCGCTTCATCTGGCAGGGTCCTCCTCAAGGACACATCACTCATGGTAGACAATATCCTCCTAGAAGGCAAATTTGGAACACTCACAATAACACTCACCATCACAGAGCGTCTCAACCCAAGTTCAGGACAATGTATGTCAGGAAGTCTGACATTGTAGTGGGTGACTATCTACTGAAGAAAAATGCGTATGGTCGGGTGATTGCTAGGTTCATAGGACCACCTGAGAATTTTCAGAACAAGAGACAAATCTGGGTGCTTAAGTCCTTGCTCACTGACTCTTTTGCTATTGATCGCCTGAGTGCTAACCCTCGGGGACCCAATGTGGTTTGGGTTCCTGAGTCACAGAAATAATTCCTCTCTTGTGACGGTGAACTCCGGAGCGGAGGACGCCATTGGGTCATCGGCAGTGGTGACGCAAAGATATGATGAGCAATCCCGGTTGTTCACCTTCCTGGAGGATGAAGGTGCCCTCCAGAACAAGATCACCTTCGGCGATAATAGGAAGAGCAAAGTGTTTGGCAAGGGACGGGTAGCTATCACTTCTGACCATTCTATTGATAACGTTCTTCTGGTTGAATCATTGAATTTCAATTTGCTCTCCGTGGCCCAGATATGTGATTTGGGGTTCCATTGTCAGTTCTCATCTCAGGGGGTCTCAGTCTTTGATGAAAATGAGAATTTGATTTTCAAAGGGTTTCGATTTCAGAATCTCTATCTTGTGGATTTCAATTCTAATACCTCGTGCATCTCGACTTGTCTCGTCGCCAAAGTTTCACACGGTTGGCTTTGGCATAGACGTCTCGGGCATGTGGGTATGTCCAATTTGAAAAGGCTTTTCAAAAAGGAGCTGGTGCTTGGTTTGCGGGATGTGAAGTTTGAGAAGGACAAGCTTTGCAGTGCTTGTCAGGCAGGCAAACAAGTGGCAAATTCACACCCCGTAAAGACTTTCATGTCCACCACTCGCCCCCTGGAGCTCTTGCATATGGATCTTTTCGGTCCAACCTCATATGTGAGCATAGGGGAAATCTGTTTTGCTTGGTGATAGTGGATGATTTCTCCCGCTTCACCTGGGTTTTCTTTTTACCTGACAAAACTCCTGTTAGAGATGTTTTCAAAAAGTTTGCAAAAAGGGCCCAAAACGAATTTGAGTCCCCCATCAAAAGAGTGAGGAGTGACAATGGATCGGAGTTCTTGAATACTAATGTAGAAAGCTACTGTGATGAGTTTAGAATAGGTCAGCAGTTCTCAGCTACCTACACTCCACAGCAGAACGGTGTGGTTGAGAGGAAGAACCACACTTTGATTGAAATGGCAAGGACAATGCTGGATGAGTACAAGACCTCAGATGTGTCTGGGCTGAAGCCATCAACCTTGCTCATCATGTGTCAACCGCCTGCATTTTGCACAGAGTTATCAAGAAGACCCCACATGAGCTGCTTGTTGGGAGACGTCCCAATATCTCATACTTCAGGGTATTTGGGTGCAAGGTGTACATTTACAAGAAGAGACAACATCTGGGAAAATTTCAGAGTCGAGTTGACACTGGTATTCTGCTAGGATACTCTGCTAAGTCAAAGGCTTATCGAGTGTTCAATCACTCCTCTGGTTTGGTGGAAGAGACCCGTGACGTGAAGTTTGATGAGTCAAATGGGTCTCGGGGACAAGATGACAACTGGAGGATGTGGGTGATGAGCCGCTAGCTAGGGCAGTTGAGGAAATGAACATTGGTGATGTGAGGCCAGTTGTTGTATCTAAGGAGAACGAGCCAAAGTCACTTTCTCCTTCGCTTGTTCCAATGGCAGACTCAGGGGGAGCACAGTCTCCAAAGGCTGGTTCTGGTGGAGTTTCTACTTCAGAGACAGTGGCTGAGGAAGTGGAAGCAACTTCACAGCTGATCAAAACCCATCACACAATCGCTAGGGATCATCCAGTCAATCAGGTCATTGGTGACTTAACCCAGGGTGTTCAGACAAGGTCAAGAGCTGCCAACTTTTGTGAGCATCATGCTTTTGTTTCTGAGATGGAGCCTAAGAAAGTGGAAGAGGCACTGACTGATCCTGACTGGGTCAATGCCATGCATGATGAAATTAACAACTTTGAGAGGAATAAGGTCTGGACACTGGTTAAGAGGCCAAGCAATCAAAATGTTATTGGCACCAAATGGGTTTTCAAAAACAAGCAGGATGAGAATGGAGTGGTGGTGCGCAACAAGGCTCGCTTGGTGGCTCAGGGGTTCACTCAAGTTGAGGGCTTGGACTATGGTGAGACCTACGCTCCTGTGGCACGCCTGGAGGCAATCAGGCTGCTCTTGGCGTTTGCATCATGTCACAACATCAAGCTCTATCAAATGGATGTGAAGAGTGTTTTCCTAAATGGCCTTATTGGAGAGTTGGTGTACGTCGAGCAGCCCCCAGGTTTTGAGGACCCCAAGTATCCAGACCATGTGTACAAGCTTTCAAAGGCATCAGATGGGCTCAAGCAGAGGCCCTGTGGCTTGGTATGAAAGGCTGCGGGACTTCCTGCTTCAGAAAGACTTCAAAATTGGGAGGATCGACTCAACCTTGTTCACAAAGATGGTTGATGGAGATCTCTTCTTATGCCAAGTGTACGTGGATGACATCATCTTTGGGTGTTCAAATGAAGCATCCTACAGGGAGTTCAGTGATATGATGGCCAGAGAATTTGAAATGTCAATGATGGGCGAGCTCAGCTTCTTTCTAGGGTTTCAGATCAAGCAGCTGAAGACTGGTACATTCATCTCTCAGGAGAAGTATATTTCAAGATTTGCTCAAGCGGTTTGATCTGCACAATTGTAAGCCTATCAAGACTCCCATGGCAACGAATGGTCATTTGGACCTCGACAAAAGAGGTACCCCGGTCGATCTCAAGCTTTATCGTTCTATGATTGGTGCATTGCTCTATCTCACTGCTTCTAGGCCTGATATCATGTTTAGCGTATGCATGTGTGCTAGGTTTCAGGCTTCCCCTAGAGAAATGCATTTATCTGCTGTGAAAAGAATTTTCAGATATCTCATAAACTCACCTAGTGTAGGGATCTGGTACCTGAAGGGTGCGCGGTTTGAGCTTCTGGGGTATTCAGACTCGACACGCCGGATGCAAGATTGACCGCAAGAGCACTTCCGGGCTGTCACTTTCGGGGCGGTGTCTAGTGTCGTGGTCTTGAAGAAGCAAAACTCGTGGCGCTATCAACCGCAGAAGCGGAATATATAGCGGCAGGGAGTTGTTGCGCTCAGATTCTTTACTTGACACAGTCCTTGCTTGATTATGGGATAAAATTTGACCACGTGCCTCTTCTGTGTGATAATGAGAGTGCAGTGAAGATTGCCAACAATCCGGTCCAACATTCGCGCACCAAGCATATTGACATCCGCCATCACTTCCTTCGGGATCATGTGGCGAAGGGTGACATTGTGCTTGAGCACGTGCGGACGGAGGACCAGCTTGCTGACATCTTCACTAAGCCACTGGATGAGGCACGCTTTTGCAAATTAAGAAATGAACTCAACATACTAGACAGGTCAAATGTTCTTTGAGTGATTGGCTGTGTTTCTTGTATATTCCTTTGCTTCTGGTACTGGTTTTTAGGTTGGGAGTATTTGGTGGAGCTTTGCCTGTTATACCTGTTTCAAATAATGCTTTAGTGTCCCATATGTTTCTAAGAGCCTTTTTATCATGATATGTGTCGCTTGCTCAATAACTGCTTAATTTAAATCTGTGTGCTCAATGGAATCTTGGTGCATGTTCTAGGTGCCCTATTGCTTTTAGTTTCACCTGTGTCGCTCTACTTCTTAGGTTGACCTTGTGCTCCTAGCCTGGATTAAGCCATCTATTTACATGTGCCTCCTGTCTCTCTAAAATGAGCAATTTCATGGAAAATATGCAAAATCTACTAAATAAGATCAAATTTGACCATTCCTGTCTCACCAATCTTCCCCAATGAGATGGCTTGTCATTGCACTGGAAATGAACTTAGGGGGAATTTGGATGACTAAGATACTCATCTTTAATGTAATGCTAGATGGTATCGCCAATGGCTTGAGACAGGATGTTAATTGTGTAATTTGGTAATTCTTGTTCTTAAAAAGATATTTAGGAAACTTGCGAACAAACCCAGGAAGAAGAGTGACCTAGGAGGCCATTTCCAGTGACCCTTGGGATGTGCTTCTCTAGCAATTGCTCTTTAAAATCTAAATATTGTTGTCATGGTCTCATAAATAGCTTGGCTTGACATCATGTGATGAGATTTGCTTTTTCTAGCCCTAGATGGCGTTTTGTGTCTCCTATGAAGCGTTTGAGCACACTTTGAAACTACTGTGCCATGGACCACCTAAGCATGCTCTAGGTCTAACTCTATTTAAATTTCATCGCTCTAAAAGAAGCTCTTATTGGTCCATGTGACTTGTATCCTGAAATGGCTCAACTTTGATTTGTGGCGGCTCACTAAGTTTATTTGTTTGGATATAAACCTCAAAGCTCTATTTGTACTCGTCTCGTGATAATTCTTTCTCTCTATATTTTTGTTGTGGTTCCCTTTCATTTCAATCATTTGTACCCAGTGTTCTCTGAGTTATCTCCTTATCTTCACATCTTCTCAAAATCACTTTTTGAAAAACAGAGTCTCCTTTTGGTTTGTTGCGCTCCTGGTTGGGCCGGACCGTCCGGCACCCTAGGCCGGACCATCCGATCGGCCTTGTTCGCCGTCAGTTCTCCGTCTAGGTGACAACGTTCCTTGGGCCAGACCGTCCGGGTCACATTTCCGGACAGTCCGGCCGGCCCAGCTGTCCATCGTTAACATTTCTTCCAGCGCCAAACCTCATTGGGTCGGACCGTCCGGGTCAATTTTCGGACAGTCCGGCCGGCCCAGGTATGCTCCGGTGTCAATTCTTCTTTCCAGCGGCTTCTCATCTTGGGCCGGACCGTCCGCCCTGTACTCCGGACAGTCCGGCCGACGTTGCTTCATCCCTGCTTCAGCTCTTTCGGCCGGCGGGTCTTCCAGTGCCAAGTGACCTGTTATTTCTTCACTTGTCTGTTCTGCTTGCTCACTGTTGTGTCTTTCCATCCTCAACCCGTGTTCTTGTTTTTGTTCTTCCCTTCTTGTCCAGTTTCTTCTCTTCCCTCAATCTTTCTAATCCCTCCACTTCCATCAAATCCCTCCTACCATTTGCAAGCTCCCGAACTCCTCCACCGCCTCTGTGTGTCTGTTCGTCGCGGGAGGACCTCTTTTGGCCGGATTTTTCACGAGAAGCCGTCACCTCTCTTGAGTTGGGTTTAGTGTTTTAGCTGATTTTCTTCGGCCAAATTTGTGGGGATTTGTTTCTCCAGGTGTGGTAAGTTGCTTTGTGGTTTATTTCCATCTATTTCAATTGATTATTTCCGCGAACCATGCCCGATTGTTTGCACGTCTATGCTGTCTAGTTGCTCCAAGATGGTATTCCTCCGGTGTTTTCAGTGCTTGTGCCTAGGTGCAGGGTGTTGTTGGGTGCTGTGGGCAAGTCTTCTACAGCAGTTGTGATTGTGTGGCCTTGTGGGTGCATCGGTCTGAATTCTTGATGGGCGTGGTTTTCATGCATTGTCGATTACTAGTGTCACAAATTCTTGTCAGTGGTCGTGTCTGGTTTGCTGTATCTGTGGAATTATGCCTCGTATAAAGACAGTTGATCGCTCGAAGGAGGATGTGGTTGGGGCTAGTTCTGGCCCTTCTCGTGCTACAGGCAGACGCAAGAAAATGCCTGCCAGAAAGAATGCCACTCCACGTGTAGAATGGTCATCTGAAGAGTCTGATCATGAGATGGACATTGAATATCAGGAAGAATCTGACGGTGGTGAATCAGAGGCTGAGATGAGTGAATTTGAGGAGGAGGAAGAAGAAGTGATCCCCACTGGTCCTCGGGGTCAGGCCAGAGCCTTTGCTAGTTATGGTATATAGGAGAAGGATCTGACTCAATGGGAGGATAAATTTATTCGACAGCTTCGCCGAGTCTAGTTCAAACAATGGTTCCCTAGGCCACCTCAGCTGCCAGGGGATATCTTCAGACATAGAGTTCACAAGGACATTTATAATGGCTATCTTCAGCGATATCAAGCCACCAAGAAATCTGTTTTCTCTCCTCAGTATGTAAAATGGGAGCGAGTTGCTCAAGCTACACAGTCTACTGAGATCATTGACGGCTGCTCTGCAACAACGGGTTTGGTTGAGCTTCTATCTGCACAACTCCCATTTGATCCTAGGTTAATCATGGAAGTATATGCCGCAATGTGGGTTGCCAGGGATCGCTCCAGGGTTTCTTTCACTTATGGTGGCTCACACTATTCTTTTCATCAAGGCGACCTGGAGCAAGTCTTCAACCTCAGTGCCACTGGTGTAAAAATTCATCAATTTCTTTTCGATGGAAAATGGGCTACTGAAGGTATAGCTCCTGATCCTGACACAATTCGCTATTTGTACAAGAATGCAAATGATCCTGCCTTCAACCCCAGCAAGACTGTATTTCTGCGCAACACTCCGGCAGTACTCGAGGGCATTCTCAGAAGATCTATTATCAACAGGAGTGGCTACAGAGAGAGGTTCCTTCCTATTATGCAATGGACATGTCATTATATTTTGTCTCGCACTCCTATAAACTTGCCTGATCTTCTTATTGGCGAGATGGAGGAAGGAATCATGCGTGGTTTTCACAAGGAGCTACCTCTGGGACACGTTCTATGCTACTATCCGCGCGAAGCATTGTTTGCGAATCTGTGTTCACATATCAAATGAATGAGTACCAAATGGTCATTCCAAAACACGGAGGGAAGCGAAAAGCTCGAGAGACTAGCAGGAGATGATCAATATGCTGGTCTGCTGCTGCTTTGGTGTTGCTCTGGTGTCGGTCTTTGGTGTTGGCCAGGCAGATCTGAGGCACCCCTTTGTACCTCCACCGCCTCGGTGGCTTCGAGTTTAATAATTTCTTTCAGCGCTTTGATGACTTTGTTGGGACTCGAGACAACCGTGCATGATCAATATGTGGTGGCATAATGAGGCTAATGATAGGTTCAATCAATATGACAGATGGCACAATGAAGGCTGTTGGGTGGCATAATCGGGCCATGTCTTGGAAGGACAAATGAATAGTCGATGGATGCTCTGCGTGCTCGTAATGTGGATCACACAAGTCGGTTGAATGATCTCTATTCTTACATTCAAGACTTGGGTGATCAATTCTTCAATATGGGCATTGAAGACCAGTCTCAGTATCCTTCACAGGCAGAAGTATATGCTTCTTTGGCTCCAACAGATTTTACTTCTTCAGCTGGTGCTTCATCTTCATAGGCTGAGCCAGACGCTGCATCCACTGCACCCACCTCTTCTGCACCGGGCACCCTATCACCTCCTAGAAAGTCCATCTCCAAGAATCTCACCACCTACTTCCGTCGTCGTTTCTCCAAGAAGTGACTCTTCTCCGGCGTTAGTAGTGTCGACCCCCTTTTGGTCCTTGATGCCAAAGGGGGAGTGTTTCCGGTTATCTATCTCTTGGTGTTCTTGCTGATTTGTTGGACTTTTCTGTTGGATTTTTCTGCTTTGTTGTTGAACTGCTGTTGATACTCTGCTGTTGTGCTTTATCTGTGTATGCACTGATCTAGGGGGAGCTATGTCTTAGCATGCATTGGATTTATTCGCACTGCTTATGGCCTATCTTGTTACATGCACCTTTTTGGAACTAACCCTTGCGCCAGAGGATTTCCCTGAGATAGATTTACAGGTGTTGGCATCAATCACCAAAAAGGGGGAGATTGTAAGTATCAAGCTCCCATGGTCTTCAAAAATTTGTTTTGGTGATTAATGCGCTTTACTCTTAAATGGGAAATCTCGGTTTTCATGGACCCCTCAAGCATTATTCTTCTGATGGCGATGACTCTCAAGAATAAGGATCTTTCATTCATAGTTCTTTTTAATTCTTGGGTGAGTTGTTGGCTTAATTTAGATGCTACGTGATTTCATTTTCTTTGGCTGCAGGGTTTCCCAGAGCACAACCGTCGCGTTCCTCTCTATCTCTTCTCTGTGCGGTGATCCCTAGGGCTAGCAGGTGTGTCTGTTTCTGGTCTAGGGAGTTTGTTGGTCGCCGTTCGTCGGCGTGGAGTGATTAGAGAGGTTGCAGAGTCGGTTTTCCCCTCTATGTGTGTTTCTATAGGTTTTCCTCCTTCTCTTCTAGTTTGAGCTGCTTAGAAGGTGTGTAGGGTTGCTAAGGCTTTAGGCCGTGTGGTCATAGGTGGGGCCGGACAGTCCGGCCTAGGGGGCCGGACAGTCCGGCCTAGGTTGAGTCGGCTACGGTTTGGTCCAGGGAGGATGTGTCGTGGTCCGGACAGTCCGGCCTTCGGGACCGGACAGTCCGGCCTAGGTTGGGTCGGCTGTGGTTTGGTCCAGGGAGGATGTGCCGTGGTCCGAACAGTCCGGCCTTGGTGCCCGGACAGTCTGGCCTAGGGGGGCTTCGCCAAGGTTTTGGCACGGGTTCGACAGGGATGCTTTGTGGTTCTCCGGACTGTCCGGGGGTAGACTGTCCGGCCCAGGTGAGAGTCTCCCTGTCGCGTTAAGTGTCTGTCCGTGGTTTGTACAGGGAAGCTTTGCCTTGGCCCGGACCGTCAGGTCCGACTGTCCGGACTGAGTGTCCGGGGTGTCTGACCGCGAGTTCTTGGTGGAGATCGAGATCTGGTTGCCGGACTGTCCGGTCTGGGGGGCCAGACTGTCCGAGCTGTGAGTGTATCTGGTTGTTTCGGTTCGTTCTCGAGTGCTCCGAGGAAGTGGGGTATTTAAGCGACTGTTCCCCACAGGGGACAAGGGAGAGACCCGGGATCAAATCTCCCCTTTGCTCAAGGTCCAAGTGGTCTCCCATGGTGGCTAGGGTTTAGGTCCCCATGTGTGTGTGAGTGGTGTTGGTGAAGGGTGTGCTTCTCCGGTTGTGCTCCTCGGAATCCCGTCGCCGACGTGAAGAACTTCACCGATTCATCTTCGTCAAGCCATCGTGTGTCGGTGGTAGGGTTTGCCCACCGTGTGTCGGTGGAGAGACCTCCCACCTTGTGTTGGTGCCGGAGGTGAGCCACCGTGTGTCGGTGGAGGTGTTGGCTTGAGGAGCTCGCCAAGGTGCTTGTGGGAGCTCTCAAGCGCTTGTGAAAGGTTCGGAGCCCACCTTGCCGCTTGGTGAAGGGTTACCGCGAGTGGAAGCGAGGCGGAAGGCTCGAGAGGGAGCCGGTCTTTGTTTGTCAAAGACTTGCCTCAACGGGGAGTAGGAGTTTGTCTCCGAACCTCGGGAAAAAATATCCTGTCCATATTTACTTTTTCCGCAATTTACTTTCTGCAAGAATTTATCTTCTGTGTGATGTGCACGCACTAGTGGTAGATTGTTTTTAGGATGGTTAGCTAGGTGGTTCCTTTAACTTTGCCTAAGTAGTCACTTGAAATAAAAATAAAATTTGGTCCAATTCACCCCCCCCCTCTTGGCCTTCGATCCGCTACAACACTACCCCTATCACAAAATCTCCCCCTCAAATTGAGAAAACCTCCTCAGAGCAAACACTTGAGATGAGCACTAAGACATTCTAAGAGCCTAGAAAAGATATGAGCATAGAGTTTTGGTTAACACCGAGATGGCAAAATTCTAGGGCTGGGTTTAATAATCAATGAAATTTTATGGAAAAGTATATTAAGTCACAAGCGAGTGACTTATCCAACCGTATAAGAGAGCTCGGAAGCCTCGAGTGGAAGATGAGAAGTTGCACCCCAAAACCCACCTAGGGTTAGGGTTTGTACCAAGAAGGTTGAAATTTGGCCTAGATGGAGCTTTTCGAGAAAAACTTGAGTGGAGAAACGGATGAGGAGGATGAGAGGAGCTAGCTTTGGGTGGTGACTGTGGTGCAAGTGGATGGAGGTGGCTGCGGCGACGGGAGGGTGGCACCGTATAGGTGAGGAGAGAGAGATGCAGGAAACATGGAAGGAAGAAGAAGATGAAAGAAGGAAGGAAATGTGATGGATTAAGGAGGAATAGATGGCTGAGATCTAATTTTTGAAAATGAAGGGCTGAGATCAGAAAGTTGAAGAGGTAAGAGGAAAACAGGATCCCCTGAGCTGGAAATCGCTCACCTCGTGTGATACGGGCTATGCTGTACCATACCGGGTGCGTCATATGGTACGGGACGTGTTAGTGATATGCCCTAGAAGCGATCATATGAGATGATTACATCACGTCTTTGTTCATGTACTAATGATAATGTCTTATCAGTTCCATTAGTAAATGTCACTTACTTTGTTCATCAAGTACCACTTGATTGTGAAACACATTGTTTATGTGTTATTGTTCTAAATGATCTCTGGTCTAATATCATAATGTGGGACCATAATAATTTGACTGGTATATGTATCGATTGATAGTAATATTTCACATACCATAGATATAGAGATATCAAATCAATAATGTGAACACATGTTAGATAACATGGTGTTAGATAGACCTATTCTGAGACACTGCTGAGATTGTTATCTTACATGTGCCATCAGCCTATGGTCTCGAGTAGTATACCTACATGATCCTTAGACCTGAGATCATCATTGATTCCCAGCATGAGTAGTTATATACTTTAGGGTTATCAACTGCTACGCCGTAACATGGTAGCTATAAAGATAGCTTTCGGGTATGCAATGAAACATGACGTGGGGTGTGAGGGATCAAGATAGAATTTGCCTCTTCTTGATAACAGGAGAGATACCTCTAGCCCCCTTGATGTGGATGGATTGGAAAGTGCATGACCATGCCAATGTGATTGAAGAGTTAATCACGGTTTCAATAGTCGTCACATAGACGAGTGAATGGTCGAGCTATCATAAGGATGGCACGTGTCTCATCTTGAGCTTGACTGGTATCGTGTGGCAAAGGGATTGGTATGTGGGTATATCAAGGCTCAGACGATATAATCATTATGTGCATTCGGAGGTCAATATGTCTTGCTAGGAACCACTATTGACTTGTGGCTCGAAAAGGGGTTTCCGGGGCAATAGCCGATTGTGCATGAACCTAACAGATCACATACTTAACTGGTTAGAACATGTCTAATAGATTGGATCTATTAGTAGGTTTTGTGGATGCTAATCCGTGTATGAGATTAGAGTCCTTATCCATGTTGGATTAGAATCCTAGTTGGCTACGTCGACTTAGAGTTCTAATCGACTACGAGTCCTAGTAGGCTTCTAACGTAGAAGCCCGCTGGTTCGGCTATATTAAATGAGGTCGAGGGGGCGGACTATAAGAGATAACACCAATCTAAGAGCTATCGGCTTCGTCACTAAAGCCCTAGCCGAAATGCCCTTCGTTCCTCGAAGAAACCCTAGCTGACGAGCGCGGTGCTAGCACACCGGCAATCGGCGTTCCGCCCCTGAATATGTAGATACTGTAGAGACGTTGCTGCAACGCCCATCGGCTAGTGACGATGATGCACTAATTAACCATCGACTTGCGAAGTCAATATTGATAAGCGATAAACATCGTCTGGTGACAACGGAGGAGGTGATCGGTCTGGCAAGAATGACTTCATCCTCTACAGCAGTATGTGCGACGTTGCCGCCATGGTGATCGGCTAAGGAGGCCATCAGCTTGGAACGATCGGCTACTTCCAGTACCACAACGTGTGCTAAGCCGGGATCATGCTAAGTTGGGATCGGCTTTTCCAACTCTCCTTCCACTACATTTGCACATCAAAGGTAATGATCTATGATCCGCTACTTGCATGATGTCCTAGGTGATCACGGTAGAAATTTTTAAAATTGCGCTAGGTAGCCTACCTGTTACCCAAAAGGACGCATCGTACCATATAAGGTACGCGTCCCAGCAACCAAAATATCCTAAGAAGGTGGAAATCTCATCTCCCAAAGTTCAGACTTGAAAATCCAAATGAAAATCACATATTCTAAACTTGGTTGAAGCGAATTCACTCAAATATCATATTAAGATATAGCTCACTTATGCCTGCTTAGAAATTTTGCTTTGAAATTCATTTTCAAAATCTGTTGAAGTCCAAACTTGCATGGAAACATCTTTTGGAAATGTATGGACCAACAAATGAAGATTTTGTCACTCTCATATGACATAGGTCCAATAGGCATGAAAGCAACTTTTTAGTGAAATATGTGATTACTTGTTGATCAAAACTTAGAACAAGTCACGAAGAATTATAAATTGATTTATATGACTTTTGATAATGAAAATTAGTTTTGTCAACCCCTTTTTTATGCAAGTTTTGGGTAAAATCCAAATATATGACAATTATGCATTCAAAATTCCATTTTACAATAGATGAATTTAATAGCTTAGAAAGATGAGACTTCATCACAAATTTCAACTTTTGGGCCAAAACATGGATAGATTGAATATTCATGCCCAAAAACTCTTTCTTTTATCACCTATAGGGATACCCAGGATATATTATATTATATCAACCTTCCCTACAAGTGATACTCATGAAACACCAACTCATTGATTAGAGTTTAGGGTTCACTTTTGACATCCATTTTAAAAAGAACCATGTGAAGATATAAAGCAAAAGCAAAGAGAAATCGAATAGCCTCAAGCCACGTTACGGGTGCATAGATTTCACCATAATCTAGTCTTTCAATTTGTGTGAAACTTTGTCCCACGAGTCACGTCTTATTACGTGTTACCATTCCATGTTCATTTTGCTTGTTGCGAAAGACCTATTTGGTGCCTATTACATTGTGGTCATTTGATCTTTGTGCCAATTCCTAAGCATTGTTCCTCTTGAAGTTATTGAACTATTCATGTATCGCATTCACCCAATTTGCATCTTAAGGAGCTTCATCTATATTCTTAGGTTCCACAAGAGAAATAAACGAATAATGCTCACAAAAATTTGTATGATGAGAGCAATTTTGGATCCCCATACTAATATCCACAATGATTTGATCTATGGGATGGTCCTTTGCTATAGTGTCATAGCTTCTCAAGAAGTTTGGAGGTTCTTTGAGAACGTCACTATCATCTTTGATTTCTTCTCGAGTACTAGCTTGAGGCACTATGTAAGGAGTTGGTGGAAGAAGAGCTTCACCTTCCTTGGTCTCCTCAACTGGCTTAATTTCACCAATCTCTAAGTTCTTCAAAGCACTTCTCAAGGCCTCATCACCTACATCACTTAGATTCTCATGCTCACCTTGGGAGCCATTAGATTCATCGAACTTTACATCATATGACTCTTCAACTAAACTGGTGGCATTATTAAAAACCCTATAGGCTTGAGTTTGAGGAATAACCGAGCATAAAGCCAATATCACATCGCTTTCGGAACTTTCTAAGTGAGTTCGCTTCTTGTAGATATACACCTTGCAATCGAACACCCAGAAGAAAGAGATATTGGGCCTTCTTCCAACCAAGAGCTTATACGACGTCTTCTTGAGAAGTCAGTGGAGGTAGAGGTGGTTGATAGCATGGCAAGCTGTGTTTGTTGCCTCCGCCCAGAAGACATCTAGTATATTGTACTCATCGAGCAATGCCCTTGCCAACTTAATGAGGGTGCGATTCTTCCTCTCCACCACACCATTTTGATGAGGGATATAGGTGGCAGATAGCTCATGCTTTATATCTAACTCATCACAATATAACTCAATCGAAGAGTGAGCAATTCCTTTCCATTGCCACTTTGAATCTTTTTGGACCTGCTTTGCAAATTTTTTGAAAATACCTCCGACTTCGGTTTTGTTTGGAAGGAAAAATACCTAAGTGAAACAAGAGTAATCATTAACAGCCACAAGACAATAAGAATTTTCACCAATACTCTCATAGGACGTCGGGCCGTATAAGTCCATATGTAAGAGTTGAAGTGGCTTGATAGTGCACATGAAAATTTTCGTTGGATGTGAGTTGGCAGCTTGCTTGGCGGCTTGACACGCACTACAAAGACGGTCCTTCTTCAGTTTAATATCCTTCAAGCCAACTAACAAGTCATTCTTGAAAAACTTTTTCAAATTAGACATTCCAACATATCTAAGACAGCAGTGCCAAACCCAACCAAGATAGACTTCGCCAATTAAGCACGTCGAGATACATGAATGATTCGAAGAGAAATCAACAATATAGAGATCATTGTATCGAATACCTTTGAACACAAGATCACCACTAGACTTATCAAACATAGAAACACCAACTTTAGAGAAATTGCAATAGAGACCAAGAATACAAATCTTTATAACGGAAATCAAATTGAAGTTTAGAGAATCAACCAAGAGCACATTTGAGATAGAATAATTTTTAGAGATAGGAATTTCACTTTGACCTTTCACTTTACCTTTACTATTGTCTCCAAAGGTGATTTCATGTGTGGAGTCATCTCCTTCCACTAAAGAGATGAACATACGCGAGTCGCCTGTCATGTGCTATGTACACCCACTGTCTATGACACAATACAGACCGCCACTCTTGTAGTTCAGCTACATGCAAAGTTTCACGTCTTGCATATAGGTACCCAAATACTTCTGGGTCCTTGAGCGTTAGCGAGCAAAGACTTAGGTACACAAATAGATTTCTTCTTGTGATTCTTTACCATAGGAAGCTAACATACTTAGCATAAGAGCACATAGTCTGGTACCTCGTACCATACGGCGTGCACACCAGCACTCAGGACCCCTTCTAGAAAAGATGCTATGGGATGCCGTCTGGTACCCCGTACCATACGGCACTAACGAGCCAAAACCAGACAAAAACCATTAATGACCTAAACACTACTAATACTCTAAAATTCAAAGTGCATCCATGAAAAACAAGCTTCAACAATTCCAAAACATCTCATACCCCTTTTAGAACAAAATAAACAACAAAAATACCTAATTCTAGATAAACTCATCCCGAGTTCATGCTAAAACATATTTAATCTAGGACCTCTTCACCACCAAGGCAACATAAATTCATTTCAATATCATCATCACCAAAACCAAGGTAGTCTCTTCATAAACCACTAAGGGGGCTTTGAGGCATACAGATGTTATAAACCCATTACGCTCATTTTCATCCTCCTTGTGCATAATATGTCTTCTAGGCCATGTTTGGCTATAATGTAAATAATTCCCCTAGGAGATAAAACACCAAAGGGATTTTTGTGTCATCAAATCCCTCAGAAATAATTTTCATCTCCCGACTTCCCCAAACATTATCCTCCCCAATGGCCGTACCAACTCACCCACACATACTCCCTAAAAAAATTCATCCACACATACACATACGACCGGTGTTTCTCTCTCTAATTCCCTACCGCTTCTCTCTGCCGACGTAGGGAGCCATCGCTGCCGCCAGCCAACCTCCTCCCTGTATCTTGGAGCCACCACAATATCGGCTTCCTCCCCACACTTTGGATCTTGTCGCCACGCTAGCATGCTCCCAACGCATTGGATCCCGCCATCGGGCCGCCCTTCTCAGCTCATTAGAGTCTATGGTCGGGCTGACCTCTTCCCCGCACGATAGAACTCGTCACCAAGCCAGCCTCATTGGATCCAGCTAGCATCCTTTTGCATTGGATCTCACTATCGAGCCAGCCTCCTACCCGCGCCTTGGATCCCATTGAGTTGGCCTCCTCCCCGTGCCTTGGATCTTGCTGCCTTGGAGTCTGCCATGCCTTGGAGTTCACATAGGAAGAGGTGATGTTGTCAGAGACGATAGGGTAGAGACAGGGGAGAAATTTCCTGAGTTCGGAGGTGTGCTTTTTAACCAAAGGATTTGAGCGGGTTCGGGTGGACTTCCATCATCCTAGTCTCTCCCAAATGCACCTTCAATTCATCTCGAGGAAAGTTTTTATGGGAGAGTTTATCCATAGGATTAGGCTAGGGTCCTAGCCGGGATTGGACTTCCCAAAGAAGCCCCCACGGCCAAATTCCCCGAGCATATCCTGACAAAATAAAAGTCTTGTTCACATCATGTTATCGTGGAATCTCCGTTATATTCTGTTTTGGTGGCTAGACCAAGTGTAACGCTTCCTCCACTTAGGTTATTGCAAGATTCGTGACAGGACCATGTGTAACGATTCTTTCGCTCAAGTAGGCTGCATCTGTGATCGTTCTTGTTCACTCCGTTAAGTGGGATGAGAGCTTTCCTAAAAAAGTAGGATAAGGGCTGACTTGGATGCTCACGTGGACAATTGGATGAGGCACTATGACACTGTGCATGCCTGCGCGTGGTTGGCATGATTGCACGAGACACCGACCCACGGCCCCGACCACCCACCAACCAGCGTGTGAGGTGATCATTATGCCACGGTATGGGTAGATTTGATCCAAGCGAATAAATCAGGCTTGAGGAAGGCTCGGTTAAGCTCAAGCTTGGCTCATCTTGAGAAAGTGAGGAAGGAGAAGCCGAGAGGTGGCAGGCCGCTGGCATGGGTGGGGAGTAAGGATGCCATCATGGAAGCCTATCACCATCGCTATGGAGGCGTAGGACCACAAGAGGTGCCAATGGCGGAGGAGCTCGAGGACACATGGCCGTCGGAGGGGCTTTCGATAACGTTGTCGACAAAGGACCACGTGACGGTGCTGGCACACAGCTGGAAGAGGAGCTTGTGACATGGCCATAAGAGGAGCTCTGTATAGCGTCGCCTACGAAGGACCTTAGGGGCAGCACAAGGATGGGAAAGGAAGGGGGCAGAACGAGGATGGAGAGAAACAGGGCAGCGTGTGGATGTAGATAGGGGGAGGTGCAAGTCACTGGGATAGGTGGAGACGCGGAGTGGGATTGGAAAAGAGGAATGCTAAAAATGTTGTACCGTCATCTCTCTTCCCAATGGCATAGGATACGAAAAGAGTCTGTGTTCTATGTGCAACCCCTCCTATGCGGCACATCCCACGTTTTGCACGTCTCCCACTTGCATGTGCACGTCCATCTTGGGATGGACTAGATATCAGCCTGTACGTTTGTTTTTTTAGTTGATTTTAACTTCATAATTTTATTTCTATTTCATACGACCTCCTTTTAATACCAAATAAAATTCATATTTCATCTAAAATCAAGGTCTAGCTTCCTATAATTTTTCATGATTTTATGATTTTGTTTTATTTTCTTTTTATTAGATTTTTTTTACGTTTTTGGATATTTGATGATACCTTAGATGATACCCTCGATTCTTGACAATACTCGGGGTTCGACGATATACTCAATGGTACCTCTCTGATACTCGATGAAACCCAATAATCGACAATTTGTACTGAACGATACCCTATGATACTCGTGGATGTCTGATACTCGATGATAATTATGATACCTACTAATGATACTCGATGATACCTAGCCCTATACTCGTCGATAGCTACAATATCTACTCATGATGTCTAATACTTTATAATACCCAATATTCAACTCGATAACTCAATGAAATCATTGATACTCGATTATATTGATGATACCTACTCATAATTCTCGACAATCGACGATACCCAACCAGTTGACCTGATACTCGACAATACCCAACTTGATACTCGATGAAACCTGATACTCAATGGTACTTGTTCATGATACGCAATACTCAACGATACTACATGATGCTTGTTCATGGTACTCAATACTCGATGATACATGACCCGATACTTGATGATACCTAATCTGATATTTGATCATACCTAATACTCATTGATACTACATCATACTTGTTCATGATACTTAATGATACCTGACTCGATACTCAACAATACATGATCTGATATTCGATGATACCTGATACTCATTGGTACTACATGACACTTGTTCATGACATTCAATACTTAAATGATACCTGACTCGGTACTCGACGATACTTACTGTCATATTCGATGATACCTGATACTCAATGATACTATATGATACTTATTTGTTATACCCAATATTATATAATATCTCCATACTTGACCCAATACTCGATGATACTAGACCTGCCACTCAATGGCGCCGGACTTTGCATGATGATACTTGTTTATGATACTTGACAATACTTTTAAAACAAAAAAGCGAATAAAAAATAGTAAAAAATAAATTTATAAAATTATGAAAATTTATAGGGAGCTAGATATTATTTTAGATTAATTATAAATTTTGTTTGGCGTAAAAAGGAGTTTGTATGAAATAAATATGAAATTTTGAAGTTAAAATCAACTGAAAAAGACAACGTATATAGCAACCTAGTTGATGATCCGCATGCGGATGTGCGCAGTTCAGTCCGTGCATAGCTCCATGGGCTGATCATAATGAACAGCGAACAACGGTAAAACAGATGGGATCTGTAGACACACGGCCGCACGGAACGTTTTACTTTTGTTACATAGCTATCCTGTCGGATAGAACTCCCAACGCTATAGCATTGCCTAGTCAAATCCATTGGAAAAGGCTGCAATGAGGGGAGGCCAGCCAAGGTTTTTTTGTTGGACTATGGGCTGTGGTCTGCATTCATTCCCATATGGGCCAAGATTTGGTGCTAAACAAGCTGCTCTAGCTCAGCTCGAGATCGAACTCGAACTTTTGATCTAGCCCTACAGTCAAGGCCTACACCGCACATGTGTAACACCCTAAACTCCAGCCCTCCCTTCTCCTCTCTTCTTGGTCCACCTCGTGTCAGCCTAGACTGGCCTGCGTGGCCCAACTTGGAGCCAAATGGCTCCCGTTCTTCTTCCACCTCACCACCTCGGATGCCTCTACCACAGACCAGTCTGCCGCCGTGGTAGCACGCCGGATTCCCGCATCTGTCCCATCGCCTCCTCGCGCCCTGCGCTGCTGCTGCACCAACGTCAGCCACAAGGCTGTTGTCGAGCCCTCATTGGCTGTTGGTGCCCGCAAAGTCCAATCCTACCGTTGCTAGCCATGACTTTTTGTAGCCTCGTCGCTTCTCTACTACTCCTGTCAAGTACGGCGTGGCTGAGCGTCGTGGGACACAGCTCGTCCCCTCTCTCGCACCCCCGCTGCTCATATTCCGCTTATAAGCCATCCTGAAGCCCTCTACTGCTTGCTTAATCCATTGTCTCCCCCAAACTAAAAACGGGCGAACCTTCGGCGTCATGGCGTCGCCCGCCTGGTAAGCTGTTCCGCCTATTCTTGGTACTGTTAGAAAGCTCTTGAGATTCTCTACAACGTCCTCGGCCTAATCGAGCTCTAATGCCCTATAAAGCGCAGGTGGTCCAAAACATCGTCACCTATCATGTTTCACCCCCTTTTCGATTTCTCTCTCCACAGTGAGTCCCTTCCTGATCCGCCTGGTCTAGAGCTTCCCCATGCCATGATAACCACACCTTGCCCCTCGGTTGCCATAGGTCCCACCAGAGTTCGCCATCACCATGGTCCGCTTTTTTGGCCGTCGTCGCCCTCCTCATCGTCGGCTTGATCTAGCGTGCCCTCGGCCTCGTCATCGCCATAGGTATACTCCTGTTAGTCCATAGGTGCTATAGTATCCACACCCTAGATGGCAGTAGCGGTAGCTCGTCGTCACGAGGTTAGCCATTGCTGGCGGCTGCAAGAACTCGCAGCAGCGCCGCACCATTCGCCATGGCGTCTGAACCATCAGACGTGGTGCGTCGCTAGGATTCCATTTTTATTATCTCCTTGCACCGCGACACGACCTAGTGCCCATGGTCATATCCACATAGGAGCGGCCATGGTCGTTTCTAGCATTCTGTCTAGAGGTAGAAGAAGGCTCCTGTAGCGTTACGTGTAGTCTTAGTTACGTGTAGTCTTAGATTAACGGTTGAGATTAATTAGTGCAAGGGTGTAGAGGTCGCACTATATGTCTCCATGACAGGTAGGCCCAGTAGTAAAACCATGTGCTTAAATAGGGAGCTTAGGAGTTGTACCACTGATGTGTGGGCCCTAGGCCTCACTAGTCAGTAAGTGGAGGCGTACCCCCGATAATGTGCTTTTGAAAGCGTATTTGAGCCACCCTATTTCATGGGCCGTCCGTGGGCCGAAGGCCATTGCAGTCTACCGTACCAGCGCTTCGGCCTGCCATTTTGGCCGCCTCGGAAGCCAACTAGGCTGCAGCATGCCTAGAGGACTTATTAGTAAATTCTGATTTCTAGTGCATGCAGTTCCAGTACACTCTCAATGATTTACATCAAAAAAGTAAATGATCTCCAAATATTATGAAACTTTTTATATAAATACTACAAAAGGTGTAGAACAATAGAAAAATACTAAACCTCATATGAAAGTAGTAAAATAAGTTATTAGAATTACGAAGGCCTCCCTAAGATTGGTAATGTAGCTAATAGGAAAATGAATTGATATTTTGATGTTTATAAAAATATTTCAAATCTAAGGGAACCTAAGGGTATTAAGCTTATGTCATGCACTGCATATATGGGCATGTATCTCAAGGTGCATAAGTGGATTTTAAATTAATTAATTATGCTAGAACAAGAGATATATATATATATATATATATATATATATATATATATATATATATATATATATATATATATATATATATATATATATATATATATATATATATATATATATATACGTTATAGTCTCGATCGGGCGTAGACATAAGTTGCACTCATGCATCATTCCTATTTATTTTCGATGATTTATTGGATGCATGTTATTCGTATGTATAGATAACAAGGTCTCGAAGGAGCCTTTTGACATTCCAAGATAGGACACCGACCCCAGTGACCAAGGTGAGTTAACATCTATAGCTCATGTCTTAACCGAGATTTCTTAAATGCTATTTTGGTTCAATTATGAAAATGCATACTCTATTATATGTTGCAAATAATTGAACTGCTAGGATTAGCTGTAGCTGTTCACCTTAATCATATTGTATACATACCATGATCCTTGATACGCTTGTCTATCATGCCATGATTATTTTGAATATCATGCTATGATTGTCTTGAATATCATATCATTTGGATGCCCTAGGATAATGACTAAGTACAGCTTTAGACTCATAAGTCTTAAGAAAAAATGCTTAGCCTTGATAGGTCTTAACTAAGATTTTTAGTCAGGGTATAAATGCCTCGGACTGATGAGCTAAAACTCACTGCACACTTATTCACAAAACTTAAGCAATGATCTTGGTTGGGATTAATGGAAAACTAGTATGTTGGATTAGCAAGAATAATGATCTTGTTGTGTGATTAAGGGACAGAGCTGGTTTAAAGATATTAGCTGATGGACTAGGTCCATGAGGATAGGTATATGAAAGCTGGTAAATGAGATTGCAATGGTCTAGGCTCATGTATATGATTAGTGGACTGGGTCCACAATAATGGGCTAGCCCCATGTATAAGACTGGTGGCCTTGGTCCACGATAATGGGCTAGGCCCATGGTTGTGACTAGTGAACTGGGTCCATGAGAATGGGCTGGGCCCATGGTTGTGTTGGTGGATTGGGTCCACAAATTTAGGATGCGGTGGTGTAGATTCCCGCAAAGAAGAAGGTGGGTAAGAGGGCCCACTGGGGATAAAGAAGGAAGCGTGAGTTGAGTTGAGGTAGGAGGGCAAGGGGACCCTTGGACATAAGATGTGCTATAGAGGAGCACGAAGAAACACGCGTAGGCTAACACCGCCATTTTTGAGAAATGGTTTTGCCACAACATGAGGCCATCACGCAGTAGTGCGAGAAGGGAAGTCCGAGACTATCCCAACTCGGGGGGCTAAAAGGCAGTGAAACGCTATTTCGGGTCCGCTGGAGGTTCAGTGGTCCAACTCAGGTGGATATGTGCCAACACTCGATGGGCTAGGCGGATCACCAGACTACGGACAAGAGATCCCTGTTATCCATGCAGTGGGGTTGGCAATCCATGGGGGTATGGTGACAACATAACGAGAGAGAGCTGGCAGTCTGGGACTTATCCAGACTCCCTCGGAGTATGGTGGCAGGTCAATGAAGTTAGTTTTGGGTTGGGAATTAGAGGACGAACACACTTGACACTCCCGCTTGAATTTCCTAGAAGGATGGTTTACCTAAACTTGATAAGTTATAAGTCTTTTAGATGTTATAATATTTTAAAACTGGCTTCAGCAAATAAAAGAATCAAGCCTTCCTTTATAGCCTCTATCACTGTATGCATTAGGGATGTTAATTTGTAAGTATGGTTTGATTATGCACTTAACCTTGCACCCACTCACTCTTTTAGATAGAGTTTAAGAAGATGACTCATACGAGTGCCACGAAGATGGTGATACTGACGACGTTGGCCAGGACGAGGTTTAGGACGTCTCTCCAGTTGTTTGCAAGATTCGCATAGCCGCTAGATGCACTATTGGATACTGAACTATTCTGCTTGTCTGATGAATTCCATCTATTTTATAAGATTATTGATCTCCGAGAATAGCATGACACTCCGCACGCACGCACACATTCACGCACACGCTAGCATTAATCCAAAAAAGAGATGGAGAGCCGCACACATACGAAATACACCCTGGTACGTGCCATCAAACCATGGCAATGCACAGCATGACTATTTGTGCCGGTTCTAGATGAACCGACACAAATAGGATACAGCCAATATGTTTGTTTTGTGGTAGTGAGTAGTGACACGGTAGGTTGCTTGGTTAATCCAGCAACCTGGCGTCCATCTCGATGACGGTGCTGAGGTTGAGCGGGCTGACGTAGTCGAGGGAGCCGGTCATGAACTGGCTGACGATGAAGCGGTTGGCGCGCTCCGTGGGGTGGTACGCGTCCCAGAACACGTACTTGCTCCGGTCCGCGCACACGTTCGACGCCGTCGTGCACAGCCCCAGCCCGTTGTGCGGCCCCTGCCCGCAGCACGCCTCCTTCGCCGTCTTGAACCCTGCAAGCCGGCGGCCGCCCACGCCATTAGAGGTCGATGGATTCCGAGCTGAGAGAGAGAGAGAGACGTCGTACCGAAGGCGGCGGGGTTGCTGATGAAGTCGAAGTGGACGCGGAAGGCGTTGGCGCCGATGAACGTGCCGGAGCCGAAGCGGGCGTTGAGCTGCTCCAGGACGCGCGACAGCTGCGGGTTGAAGAGCTCCGCCGCTTGCATCAGCTCCGACGCGCACTCGCCGTTGCGGCTGCGCAGGGCCAGGATCGCCGGCGCGCACCCCAGCGGCCCCGTCCCCGTTACCAACACGCGCCGCGCCCCCAGCTGGTACAGGTTCTGCATGCCCAATGCATCAACACAGCCACCGCCCTAATTACCTTCTTCAAGCTCCAGCCAGGAGACATGCATGCCTATCTTGAGCTGCACGTACCACGAGGATCTTCTTGTACTCGGAGATGAGGTAGCGGACGTAGTCGGGGAGCGCGAACTGTTGGGAGCGCAGCGAGTAGGGGATGAGGTAGTAGTTGTTCACGAAGTCGTTGCCGCCGAGGGTGATGAGCACGAGCGAGCGGTTAACGATCTGCCGCGCCTGGCTCGCGCCCACCAGCGCGCGCAGCTTCCCTGGTACTCCCTGAAGTGCTGCAGCTGCCTGCTGATCCTCACGATGTTCACCTGCAAACACGCGCGTAAATGCACTGCATACACATGCGCGCCGCGGTGCCACAAGTCTACACGTACAAACTGGATGCCGGTGTCGTTGAGGATGCCGACGCCGGCGGACGCGAAGTTGGCGCCGACGAGCAGCTTCGCGCCGTGCAGCTCCGGGCTCAGGTACGGCAGCGTGGACTCGGCGCCGAGGTGCTCGCCTGCCGCGACGACGACACGGAGCAGCGTGCGTATGTTAGTGCAAAATCAGGCGTGCAGTGCAGGAACAGACACGGCGGCTGGACCGGCCGACGTACTGATGATGTCCGGGATGTTGAGGCCGTTGGAGAAGCGGCCGGTGGCGCGGTGCGTCGGGTAGTCGATCCCGTACGGCGGCGCGTCGGCGCGCGCCGTGGTCAGCAGGTAGTTGTTGTTGCCGTTGTCGACCAGCGAGTCGCCGAAGACGAAGAAGGCGCGCGCGCACTCCGCCGGCGCCGCCGCCGCGAGGAGCGCCACCGCCACCGCCACCGCCAAGCTCATCATCGTGGCTCGCTAGCTGCACCGGTCGGTCGATGCGTCAGTAGGTGAAGGGCCCGTTGATGCACATGATCCGGCGACGTGCTCCAGCTCCGAGTGGCTTATATAGGGCGCGATGTGTCGATGGGCATGGCCCAACGGAATGATGGTGGAGGCTCGCGTCGCGTGGAATTGATGAGGCCTTTTTAAAGTCGTTTCTTAAAAATCTCAAAGATACGAGATAAACATTCTCAAATCTGCCTTTAATTATCAGTTTCGGCTTTTTAAAACCACTAGTAAAATAATTAAAGTTCGGTTTAAGTAGATAATGAAATAAATGCTAGAGAACACCACAGTAAAACAGAGACAATCTTGTTGGAACCTCTCTAGGATCTTAGTGCCTAAACAAACACTTAGATGCGGTACTTAGGATTACCTTCGGGTTTCGAGCTTGAGGACGCCATAGCCGACAGGGAGGGTGACGCGGTGGAGGTGGAAGAAGAGGCGGCGGCCTTCCCGTCACTTCCCACGCGCAAAGGGAGATCGGTCGCCTTAGGGTTTGTTGGGGCGAAGCGGAGTCGGCGAACGTTGGTTCGCGAGCCGGCCCTCAACCCCTCTTTTATATACGCGTGGTGTGACAGGGGGCCACAACCAAAGGTTGTTAGTTGCGCCCCCAATCAGGGCGTGAAATGGGGGGGAGCTCGGATCCGAGCTTCCCGTGCAAGATCAACAACCTAACATTCTCCCCCTTGATCTTGATACTAAACAACTTAACTTAATCCCGCTTTTCAATAGATTAGTGCACCAAGACCAAGGGGTTACAATAGCCAGTTACGTGCTATTGAACTCAATGACTATAATACACCTTTCTATCTCAAAACGGAAACTTAGTCTTATGGGAGATGGATGCTTATTTGATCCCTTTATATCCAGAATCACAGGCTTTCCAATAAACCCATGCCGGCTACGTGCTCTCTGAACACATATGGTGGTAAGCCCTTAGTTAGCGGATCCGCAAGCATTTGCTTGGTACTAATATGCTCAATCTTTATGGTTTGATCCTGGATTTTCTCCTTCACAACATAAAACTTAGTGTCAATGTATTTGGTAGCACCACTTGACTTGTAGTTATAGGAGTAAAATACTGCTGGCTCATTGTCGAAGTATAACGTGAGTGGCCTTTCAATACTGTCCACCACTCTTAATCCGGAGACAAATTTCTTAAACCGTAGTGCCTGCCCGATTGCCTCATAACAAGCTACAAACTCAGCGTGCATCGTGGACGATGCAGTGACTGTTTGTTTGGAGCTTTTCCACGAAATAGCTCCCCCTCCAAGGGTGAATACATAACCTGATATGGATTTCTTAGTGTCTACACACCCCGCAAAATCTGCGTCAGAGTAACCCACAATTTCGAGGGCACTTGACTTTCTATACGTTAACATGAGGCTTTTAGTTCCTTGCAAATACCGCAAGGCTTTCTTAACAGCTTTCCAGTGATCAATTCCTACATTTGACTGATATCTGCCAAGCATCCCGGTTACAAATGCTAAGTCAGGGCCAGTACACACTTGAGCATACATTATGCTTCCGACAGCTGAAGCGTATGGAATCGATTTCATTTGATCGATCTCATATTGGTTTCTGGGACATTGAAAATTCCTAAACTTATCACTCTTGACTATTGGAGCAGGCGAAGCCTTACACTCATGCATACTATATTTCTTTAGAACCTTTTCTAAGTATGCCTTTTGTGATAGGCCTAATATCCTTTTAGTTCTATCTCGGTGAATCTCAATTCCTAAGACATAAGATGCCTCACCGAGATCCTTCATCTCAAAATTTGAGAACAAGAAGTTCTTAGTCTCCAGAAATAGATTTTTATCGCTGCTTGCCAGCAGGATATCATGTACATACAGGACTAGGAAAATGAATTTTCCATTCTTAAACTTAGCATAGATGCAATTATCCTCCTCATTTTCCTTAAAATCAAAACTTCTTATAATCTCATCAAACTTAAGGTACCACTGTCTAGACGCTTGCTTTAGTCTATAGATGGATTTGTTCAGTCGGCATCCCATGTTTTCTTTCCCTTCCATGACAAAACCTTTGGGCTGAGCCATGTATACATTTTCATACAGATCCCCGTTAAGGAACGCCGTCTTAACATCCATCTGATGTAATTCTAAATCATAATGTGCTACAAGCGCCATGATGATTCTAAAAGAATCCTTTGTTGAGACAGGTGAGAAAGTCTCATTATAATCTATTCCTTCTCTCTGAGTGAAGCCTTTTGCCACAAGCCTTGCTTTGAATCTTTCAAGATTCCCTCTGGAGCCACGCTTACATTTGTAGACCCATTTACAGCCTACTGTTTTGGCTCCTTTAGGAATTTCTTCTAAGTCCCATACTTTATTTGTGCTCATGGACTTTATTTCATCTTTCATGGCTGCAAACCACTCAGATGAATAGGGACTTCTCATAGCTTCCTCAAAGGAGGTGGGATCACCCTCCATTTCTAATTCTTCACTTGTGTAAACTTCATAATCAGCAGAAATAGCTGATTTCCTAGTTCGTTGTGACCTCCTAAGAGGTTCTTGAGCAGGTATGTTACTCATTATAAGAGGCTGTTGTGGTTCTTCAAGTGCAGCTGCAATGGAATCTTGGGGCTCCACAACAGGAGGAGCCTCAGGTACATTAATGGCTGCACTAGGAGAACTAACAGTAGGTGTTGCAACAACTGGAGGTGCAACAACAACAGGTATCGAGAAAATAGGCTCTTGAATCATCGGAGTCGGAGCAAAGATCCGCTTCTCCTCAAGGCTTATTTCGCGGGGTACCATGCTCCCCCTGATCATTTCTTCTTCTAAGAACACAGCGTGTCTTGTCTCTACAAACTTAGTGTGTCTGTCAGGACAGTAGAAACGGTACCCTTATGATCTTTCAGGATAGCCAATGAAATGGCAACTGACGGTCTTAGCATCTAATTTTTCAATATTTGGATTAAATACTTTAGCCTCAGCTGGACAGCCCCACACATGTAAATAACTTAGAGTGGGCTTCCTCCCAGTCCATAACTCATATGGTGTTTTGGGCACCGACTTACTGGGAACCCGATTAAGAATATGGGCAGCAGTTTTTAATGCCTCTATCCATAAACTAATCGGTAAAGTGGAGTAACTTATCATACTTCGTACCATATCCATTAATGTGCGGTTTCGCCTTTCAGCTACTTCATTTTGCTGAGGTTCGCCCGATGTAGAATACTGGACTACTATGCCATTATCCTGTAGGTACTTTGCAAAAGGTCCAGGGACTTGGCCATAAGGGGTATGTCTACCGTAGTACTCCCCTCCACGGTCTGATCTTACTACTTTAATCTTTAGATCTTGCTGATTTTCAACTTCAGCCTTAAATATCTTAAACTTATCTAATGCTTCTGATCGCTCTTTAATTGGATAGATATAGCCATAACGTGAAAAATCATCGGTGAATGTTATGAATGAATCAAAACCATCCACTGTCTTCATAGGAAAAGGACCACAGATATTTGTGTGAATAATTTCTAAAATTCCTGTGCTTCGTTTGGCATTCTTCTTAATTTGCTTAGCATATTTGCCCTTAATGCAATCAATGTGCAATGTTCTGAATCTGAGAAGTCTAACGGGTGGAGAATTTCTTTTTTGATTAATCTCTCAATCCTCCCCCTTGAAATATGGCCTAAGCGACAGTGCTATAATTTCGACGTCTCACTTTCATTTCTTTTATGCTTATTACATTCATTCACAGACGAAGAGGCATTAACAACATTCACATCATTTCTTTGGGAAACTAAATAAAGCTTGTCTTTATTAATGGCAAGACCAACATCAACATCGTTGAACTGAATCAAACATTTCTTATTCCCAAAATGACATGCATAGCTATCATCATCTAAACAGGATACTACTGAAATCAAATTCCTCCTCATAGAGGGTACAACTAAAACATTATGTAAATGAAGAATGAATCCATTGTCTAATTCTAAAGGGAGTTCTCCGATGGCTTCAACTTCAATCTCGACGCCGTTGGCGGCTCTAATGCTTCTTTCTCCTCTTCTCAGCATCCTCTTCGTATGGAATCCCTGCAATGAATTTGCAACATGAACAGTTGCACCTGAGTCAATCCATCATGTATGAGTGAAAAAATCTAAGTACAGGGATTCATCAATGAATGTAATTTTATCCTTACCATTCTTGTTCAGCCATTTGAGGAACTGAACACAGTCCTTCATGTAGTGTCTCTTCTGAAGGCAGTGTCTACATGTGTCCTTGTCCACCTCTGCTGGAACTTTGCCTTTGCCTTCCTAAGGCTTCTGGCCAAGAGGAAATTTCTTATTCTGGGGTTTGCCTTTGTTCTTAAAAGAAGGCTTAGACTTGCTCTGAAAATTTCCCTTTTGCTTATTTGGAGACTTGACTTGATTCACAGAGTCAGGGGCTTGAGCTCTAAGCCTTTCTTGTTCTTGAGCGCACATAGCCATCAACTTTTCTATACTCCACTTTTCATTTACGGAGTTGTAATTTACTGCAAAAGTCTCATATTCCTTAGGCAAGGAATTCATGATAAATTGCACTAAATAACCTTCTGATATTTCCATTTCCATGGACTTAAGCTTAGTGGCTATGTTGCTCATCTTTAGAATGTGCTCTCTGATGTTACTTTGCCCATCATATTTCTCATTTGCAAGCTTCTGGATAAGAGAGCTTGCATACATCTTAGTAGAGCCAGTGAACTGACTCTGAACTTTGCTAAGGTATTCCTTAGCGCTATCACATTCTTTTATGGCACCCCTTATAGCTTCCACGATGGAGTTTTTAATCACCATCATGCACTTTCTGTTAGAATTTTTCCACTTCACACGCTCTATGTCGTATGCCATTCTTCTAGTTGCATTATTTCTGCACCCGCTTGACCATCAGGGATTGGTTCAGGCTCTGTGGGACGATCATGCAAGATTGCATAATCAATGTCTGAGAGGGCAAGTGCCATCTCAATCTTCTCCCTCCACGAGGGATAATTCCCCCCATTCAGGGGCTCAATCGCAGAGATCAGACTTAGCACATTTGAAGTATTTGGAGCTTCAGAAAGTAAATACAAATTAATCAGTATACTTAAACAAAAGTGCATGAATTAATTCAACGTTGGTTCAATTAAAACATGCTCTTAAATAAAATGTTCTACTTCTAAAACACCGTTGGACAGAATTAGAACAGAACCACAAAATAAACTTAATTATTGTGGCAAATTTTATCATCAACTTTGGTCAGAAGATAAAATTTCCACACTAAATAGGAAATTAATACAATTTTCTAATTAAATTTTCACGTTGGGACCAATTTAATCAGAAAAATACACTTAAACTTAGCAGCGAAAAAAATGACTTAACTCAGTGCTTAAACTATTTATACGCAGCAAATATAAACTTACACATTTTATATATAAAAAACATATATGAAAATACCATAAAACAGGGTAAAAAAAGGAAATAAAAAATTCCCACTGTTCATGGCCGAATTCGGCCGAAGCCGGCCTCTTTCCGCGCCCGCGTCCACCCGGCCAGCCAACCTGGGCCTGGGCCGGCAATTTGCCTCCCCGCCTGGGCCAAAAGCGGCCATCCGAGCCGCATCGCTTCGCAGCCGTCGATCTCCATCGAACGGCGTGGATTATCTCCGGCCTGCGGAAAAAACGGGCGCGGCCGCCCCCCTGAAAACCCTAGCTTCATTCCTCCCCCTCCCAGCGCCGGTGCGCCCGCGTAGTGGCTCCAACGTGTCCGAGAGAGAGAGAGAGAGAGAGAGAGAGATGGAAGAGCGGCAGCGCCGCCCGCAGGCCCCCTCGCCGGTGCGCGCCATCACCCAAGGGTGGACGCGCCGCCGTCGAGTGGCCCTGCGGCGGTGCCCTTAGCCGCGTGCACGCGCGTGCCCGCGACGAGGAGCGAAAGGCGACGGCGACGGCTTCTTCTTCCTGTGGCCGCCGTCAACGGCGACGAGCACGGTAAGCCCAAAAAGGGCCTTCTCTTCCTTTCTTGTTCTTTTCTTGGCTCGGTTCTTTGGATTTCGGGTGATTTGGGGGGATCTCTTTTCTAGGGTTTTGATCCGAGAGCATATCATGTTCTTCCCCTCCTTCTACTTGTTGCGCTAAACTTCTAGCCCGAGACCTAGCCGGGAATAGAAAAACCGAAGGTTTCTTCATCTAGGGTTAGGGTTAGGCACAATGACCATATGCTCTGATACCATTGTTGGAACCTCTCTAGGATCTTAGTGCCTAAACAAACACCTAGATGCGGTACTTAGGATTACCTTCGGGGTTCGAGCTTGAGGACGCCATAGCCGACGGGGAGGGTGACGCAGTGGCGGTGGAAGAAGAGGCGGCGGCCTTCCCGTCACTTCCCACGCGCAAAGGGAGATCGGTCGTCTTAGGGTTTGTTGGGGCGAGGCGGAGCCGGCGAACGTTGGTTTGCGAGCCGGCCCTCAACCCCTCTTTTATATACGCGTGGTGTGACAGGGGGCCACAACCAAAGGTTGTTAGTTGCGCCCCCGATCAGGGCGCGAAATGGGGGGAGCTCGGATCCGAGCTTCCCGTGCAAGATCAACAACCTAACAAATCTCTCGGTAAGATGGTAACCAAAATTGTGGGTGTACATTCATCGACCTGGGTGTAAATTATGCACTCAGAGTTCTACGAGAACAAATCCTCTTGCAATCGATTTTTTTTTCCATTTTTTGTCCATAAAAGTTCTTGATCCGAAAACTGTTGTATTTTCTTTTTCATCTGAGAAATGAAATTAAATGGGGGCACTGGTACCCCTTTTGCAACCCAAAAAAAATCATCCACGTAATAGAATGCTGTTTTATGTTTCGTAGAAGCTAGCACTTGCCCAGCTGGCCAGCTGTGAAAAATATAGCTTCGATTAATTGAGTATGAAGTAAACTCCAGTTAAAATCAATCTTAAAGTGATTAAGCACGGAGAGCTTTGAAGAAGATCGTGCACCCTAATTTCCTGCACATTTTAACACTCAATCCTGCAAAAAGTTATGCACTTATGGTATCTCTCTTCACTATGCCATGCGTGCCATCTTTTCGCACACGCTATATAATTGCACGAAAATATAAGTAACAATTCTTTTTCTGTAGTTTTGGTGTGAAGGAAATGAATGGTGTGTACAGTAGTAAGTTTCTTCTCGCTTTGTGCAGGACTAATCACTCTGGTTGTTATGTGATAAATAGTCTATCGCATTGATGCCAAATCAGATAGCCTTCCAATCTCCATGCAGATTCAAAGGTCACTGAAATCAAAATAGATTTAAGAGAAAATTAGGCAAATAATTTTTGTAGTCCCTAAGCCCTCACCTCTACTGAGAGGCTAAAAGCAAGTGGCAGCCGAAGTGCGGGACAAGGGCTCTGTCAATAGTCTGAGCCAATGGACTCTTTGAAAGCAACGGCTTTGAGTGTGGCCACCTAGATTCGATTGTTGTTCACCAATTGGATAAGTTCAGCTATTATGCAGAGGTTCCGATGGCCGGACTTTTCTAGCAAAGACCTATTTAACTGACGATGTGTCAAATCTTTCGATACAAATAGAATTTTCCAGCACAAGGTGTCAAAATCAATTGTAGGAGAAATCTTTTTTTTTTGGCTTACTTAGCTGGATTCAACTACTTGTCGTTACCTTGTTATAAACATCGTTAAGGAGCATTGGTTTTCCAACACATTTTGAATTATTCTTATATTCGTTGATTTGATGGATAACTTAGCGATAGATTTTGGATATTGTACTTGGTTTCAACTGGTCAGTAGTGGGTTCTCCTCTAGACTGGTCGGTTTGACTGTTTGCCTCTTCCTCTTATTCTCTCCGGTTGAAATTTGGGGTTTTAAAGTGTCCTTATGAAACCGCAGAGGAATGCCATAAAGATTGGTGGCCATATTTAATGTAGAAGATAAACAAAGCTACAACCGTTAGGATACTAGGAATGTTTGGTTATTCTAAGCCGGAAGGCATATACTTTTTCTCTGTTTCTTGTACTATTCTCAACATGATAGTTTGTTTATCGTATCATTTTTTGTTTTTGTCTTTTAAATTGCAACAAGTGTTTAGCTTTGTGTTGCGTAATGGTTGTGTGGATTCCTAGTTGATGATTGGAGTTGTACACTTGTACTCCCATTGTCTAAAAATAGGTAATTTTTGTGGTGCTTTTTTGCACAGTTGTTCAAAAGTTAGCTTCGAATAATTGATTCAATCAATCACAAGGTATACGATAAAGAGGAGAGCTTTTTAACTTTGAAGAACAACCTCCCTTTGCGGTCTTCACATCCATCTGTTCATTTCGGTAAAAAGTTGCGCCTTTTCGACCTGAAACTGCCGTGCTGATATTTAATCTTGCTGCCTCTCGCCTCATCCACGAGCTACATAGGCTGCACTTGTTTCTACCTCGCTTTACTTATCTTGCTCGCCTTATTCAATTCAATGTACTTACCACTAAATCATGACATCATGTTCAGCATTGCATAAACCTTTTTTGCATGGCATTGTATTTGTAGCATCGGAAGTTTAGATTAACCAGTTGAAAGTTGAAGCAACAACGCCTGAGCTGAACCTGCTCTTCGATTGGAGAGCCTGTCACAAACTTTCACCAAATCTAAGATGAATTCATCGCGCGTGTAAGCATCTATCTGGCAAGACCACAACAGAACAGAACCTGAAGGTTTCTGATCACTGATCAGGTAAAAGAAATCTGCCAGTGGGTAGTGCAGATTCTCAGCTCAAGTAGTATAAATAACCGGCTACCTCAGGAGCTTCATTTAGTACTATGTCCATGGGGGGGCAGGAGGCAAATTCCCTGCCTTTGCTAAGTACATGCCTGTATCTGGCATGTCGGTATCATGAGATTGGAAAATTGTGGTAACAGACTAGCACACGCTGGAACAGCAAACAGGCAGCCTACGAGGCCCCTGCAATCCTCACCAACCATCGACCAGATCCTGGAGCTTCCTCTTTTATTATTTTTCTGTATTTTTCTGGCTGCAGAGTAAATACAGTGAATGCACAGTGCACAATACCAGTAGTTAGGGATTTGAGGACCAGCCATGTGGGCGATCGGTCGGTTCGAGTTGTGCTTTGGAATTCCATTCATTTTCGACAGTTTGCACCTCGAAAGTCGAAAGCGGAGGGAGATGAACCATGATGTGCCGTTTTCTTTTTTTTTTTTTCTAATTTTGTCATTTTGTGCGCGTCAGAATCAAGGTGAAAAAAAAATAACAGTGGGCTGTGGAAAAATAAAGAACCAACCAGCCGATGGATTCATATATCCCAACAGTTTTCATTTCCTAATACCCTTTTTCTCTACACCCTTATGAAAAACGGAAAAAAAAACCGTTATACGACCGTTTGGTTTTTATTTCCCACCAGCTAACCAAAAACCGCTCGATAGACCGTAAGATCACTCGGTGAGCGATTTGACGGTTTTTGCCACCGTAATTTTCCATGTTTTTTTACAGCTTGCCAAGTGGGTTCTATGAACCCGTTCTTCAGGTGCGCATTGCATGTACGCTAGAGAGATTTGCCGCACGCACCAAAAATCAAACGCTAATTGATCTCTCCACGGTGGCGCCGAGCACCATTCAATTAACGGTCGCACCCCACCCTACTGGCCGTCCCATCAGCCAAGAAACGTGTACTCACTGACAATGCCCTAAGGAGCAGTGACTGGGAGCCCGATTCGGCATGCACCCGATCAGGCTACACCCCACCCCCACCCCATTCTTCATGCTATTCAATGGCGGAAACCGGCGAGCTTTGCCCGTCGCGCCGCCGGCGCCGATAGCGACGTCCTAGCTAGCTTGCTTGCGTAGTTGCTACTCAGTTAGTGAGGAGTCAGCAGGGCAGGCAGGCGCAGTAACACCGGCTATTGATGCGTTGAAATTTTTTCAAGGGGAGCTTCATTAAAGACTTACAAAATTACATCCTCAAGTTACACTGGATGATACAGCACACGTACCACTGGGACCACACCGAGTTCGTCTTCGTTTCCGACAGACGATGCCGGGAACTAGTCGTCCTGCTGCCTAGTGCACTGGACAAGTTCGTTTAATAATGTGCCGCAACAGCCACCGCCTAGTCTTCTTGGTTGCCTCTCGCTTGGGAGGTTTCCACAGAGCTCACCAGTAGCTGATATGCCCCTATTGATGCGTTGAATCTTGACGAGTGCCTGGTACTATGCTCCAGTGCTCCTCGTGTGCTCAGGAAGAGCAGAGAATGAGACAAAAAATGCAAACAAGTGACCCAGGCACATTTACAAGGTAAATTTGCCACAAAATTAAATCCCAGAAAAAAATGCATTCACATCTTGCACTATCGGATTTACGGCTGTAAGTTGTTTCTACAGCCAACCTCGAAACTGTTTTTCAAAAATCTCAAAGCAAATCAAAAAGATCTTAAAAGTCGAACGTTTCAGCTATCCAGCCCCAGGCCACCAGACCAAAGAGTACCACAAGAACCACCGTGGAGGGAAAAAGTGAAATCTTTCAGCGCAAATAGAATTTTCAAGCACAAGGTGTCAGAATCAATTCTGATCTACAGTTTCAGCGCTCAGCTACTCGTAGAAATAGTTTTTATTGGTCCGAACATTGGTCTCGTTCGGGACCAAGAGATCCTATGCCAGTACAACCAAAATTGTCTGACAAACCATGACTATTTGTGCCGGTTCTAGATGAACCGACACAAATAGGATACAGCCAATATGTTTGTTTTGTGGTAGTGAGTAGTGACACGGTAGGTTGCTTGGTTAATCCAGCAACCTGGCGTCCATCTCGATGACGGTGCTGAGGTTGAGCGGGCTGACGTAGTCGAGGGAGCCGGTCATGAACTGGCTGACGATGAAGCGGTTGGCGCGCTCCGTGGGGTGGTACGCGTCCCAGAACACGTACTTGCTCCGGTCCGCGCACACGTTCGACGCCGTCGTGCACAGCCCCAGCCCGTTGTGCGGCCCCTGCCCGCAGCACGCCTCCTTCGCCGTCTTGAACCCTGCAAGCCGGCGGCCGCCCACGCCATTAGAGGTCGATGGATTCCGAGCTGAGAGAGAGAGAGACGTCGTACCGAAGGCGGCGGGGTTGCTGATGAAGTCGAAGTGGACGCGGAAGGCGTTGGCGCCGATGAACGTGCCGGAGCCGAAGCGGGCGTTGAGCTGCTCCAGGACGCGCGACAGCTGCGGGTTGAAGAGCTCCGCCGCTTGCATCAGCTCCGACGCGCACTCGCCGTTGCGGCTGCGCAGGGCCAGGATCGCCGGCGCGCACCCCAGCGGCCCCGTCCCCGTTACCAACACGCGCCGCGCCCCAGCTGGTACAGGTTCTGCATGCCCAATGCATCAACACAGCCACCGCCCTAATTACCTTCTTCAAGCTCCAGCCAGGAGACATGCATGCCTATCTTGAGCTGCACGTACCACGAGGATCTTCTTGTACTCGGAGATGAGGTAGCGGACGTAGTCGGGGAGCGCGAACTGTTGGGAGCGCAGCGAGTAGGGGATGAGGTAGTAGTTGTTCACGAAGTCGTTGCCGCCGAGGGTGATGAGCACGAGCGAGCGGTTAACGATCTGCCGCGCCTGGCTCGCGCCCACCAGCGCGCGCAGCTTCCCCTGGTACTCCCTGAAGTGCTGCAGCTGCCTGCTGATCCTCACGATGTTCACCTGCAAACACGCGCGTAAATGCACTGCATACACATGCGCGCCGCGGTGCCACAAGTCTACACGTACAAACTGGATGCCGGTGTCGTTGAGGATGCCGACGCCGGCGGACGCGAAGTTGGCGCCGACGAGCAGCTTCGCGCCGTGCAGCTCCGGGCTCAGGTACGGCAGCGTGGACTCGGCGCCGAGGTGCTCGCCTGCCGCGACGACGACACGGAGCAGCGTGCGTATGTTAGTGCAAAATCAGGCGTGCAGTGCAGGAACAGACACGGCGGCTGGACCGGCCGACGTACTGATGATGTCCGGGATGTTGAGGCCGTTGGAGAAGCGGCCGGTGGCGCGGTGCGTCGGGTAGTCGATCCCGTACGGCGGCGCGTCGGCGCGCGCCGTGGTCAGCAGGTAGTTGTTGTTGCCGTTGTCGACCAGCGAGTCGCCGAAGACGAAGAAGGCGCGCGCGCACTCCGCCGGCGCCGCCGCCGCGAGGAGCGCCACCGCCACCGCCACCGCCAAGCTCATCATCGTGGCTCGCTAGCTGCACCGGTCGGTCGATGCGTCAGTAGGTGAAGGGCCCGTTGATGCACATGATCCGGCGACGTGCTCCAGCTCCGAGTGGCTTATATAGGGCGCGATGTGTCGATGGGCATGGCCCAACGGAATGATGGTGGAGGCTCGCGTCGCGTGGAATTGATGAGGCCACAATCTTAGATGCGCACTGCATGATCAGGATTTGCCTCTCCAACCTCCGGACCATCAAAGCTGCTGGTTTTTTCTGACAGTCTTTCCCTGTCAGTCTATCAGCATTGATGTTCAGATGATTAATCCTGCAGTTCTCTCCAACGGCATGTGTAGACACTGAGTAATCATGCTCCGATTGAAAGTGTTTTATATCATTCATGCAACAATATCCTCTCATTAGCCTGTTCTTGTCAAATTTTTGGTTTAAACTATCTAACTATCTATTTAAACACAGTGACTTTTTAAAGTCGTTTCTTAAAAATCTCAAAGATACGGGATAAACATTCTCAAATCTGCCTTTAATTATCAGTTTCGGCTTTTTAAAACCACTAGTAAAATAATTAAAGTTCGGTTTAAGTAGAAAATGAAATAAACGCTAGAGAACACCACGGTAAAACAGAGACAATCTTGTTGGAACCTCTCTAGGATCTTAGTGCCTAAACAAACACCTAGATGCGGTACTTAGGATTACCTTCGGGGTTCGAGCTTGAGGACGCCATAGCTGACGGGGAGGGTAACGCAGTGGAGGTGGAAGAAGAGGCGGCGACCTTCCCGTCACTTCCCACGCGCAAAGGGAGATCGGTCGTCTTAGGGTTTGTTGGTGCGAGGCGGAGCCGGCGAACGTTGGTTCGCGAGCCGGCCCTCAACCCCTCTTTTATATACGCGTGGTGTGACAGGGAGCCACAACCAAAGGTTGTTAGTTGCGCCCCCAATCAAGGCGTGAAATGGGGGGGAGCTCGGATCCGAGCTTCCCGTGCAAGATCAACAACCTAGCATTCTCCCCCTTGATCTTGAAACTAAACAACTTAACTTAATCCCGCTTTTCAATAGATTAGTGCACCAAGACCAAGGGGTTACAACAGCCAGTTACGTGCTATTGAACTCAATGACTATAATACACCTTTTTATCTCAAAACGGAAACTTAGTCTTATGGGAGATGGTTGCTTATTTAACCCCTTTATATCCAGAATCACAGGCTTTCTAATAAACCCATGCCGGCTACGTGCTCTCTGAACACATATGGTGGTAAACTCTTAGTTAGCGGATCCGCAAGCATTCGCTTGGTACTAATATGCTCAATCTTTATGGTTTGATTCTGGATTTTCTCCTTCACAACATAAAACTTAATGTCAATGTATTTGGTAGCACCACTTGACTTGTTGTTATAGGAGTAAAATACTGCTGGCTCATTGTCGAAGTATAACGTGAGTGGCCTTTCAATGCTGTCCACCACTTTTAATCCGGGTACAAATTTCTTAAGCCATAGTGCCTGCCCGGTTGCCTCATAACAAGCTACAAACTCAGCGTGCATCGTGGACGATGCAGTGACTGTTTGTTTGGAGCTTTTCCACGAAATAGCTCCCCCTGCGAGGGTGAATACATAACCTGGTATGGATTTCTTAGTGTCTACACACCCCGCAAAATCTGCGTCAGAGTAACCCACAATTTCGAGGGCACTTGACTTTCTATACGTTAACATGAGGCTTTTAGTTCCTTGCAAATACCGCAAGGCTTTCTTATGACTTTCGATGATCTATTCTGGATTTGGTGATATCGCCAAGCATCCCGGTTACAAATGCTAAGTCAGGGCGAGTACACACTTGAGCATAAATTATGCTTCCGACAGCTGAAGCGTATGGAACCGATTTCATTTAATCGATCTCATATTGGTTTCTGGGACATTGAAAATTCCTAAACTTATCACCCTTGACTATTGGAGCAGGCGAAGCCTTACACTCATGCATACTATATTTCTTTAGAACCTTTTCTAAGTATGCCTTTTGTGATAGGCCTAATACCCTTTTAGTTCTATCTCGGTGAATCTCAATTCCTAAGACATAAGATGCCTCACCGAGATCCTTCATCTCAAAATTTGAGGACAAGAAGTTCTTAGTCTCCAGAAATAGATTTTTATCGCTGCTTGCCAACAGGATATCATGTACATACAGGACTAGGAAAATGAATTTTCCATTCTTAAACTTAGCATAGATACAATTATCCTCCTCATTTTCCTTAAAATCAAAACTTCTTATAATCTCATCAAACTTAAGGTACCACTGTCTAGACGCTTGCTTTAGTCCATAGATGGATTTGTTCAGTCGGCATCCCATGTTTTCTTTCCCTTCCATGACAAAACCTTTGGGCTGAGCCATGTATACATTTTCATACAGATCCCCGTTAAGGAACGCCGTCTTAACATCCATCTGATGTAATTCTTAATCATAATGTGCTACAAGCGCCATGATGATTCTAAAAGAATCCTTTGTTGAGACAGGTGAGAAAGGCTCATTATAATCTATTCCTTCTCTCTGAGTGAAGCCTTTTGCCACAAGCCTTCCTTTGAATCTTTCAAGATTCCCTCTGGAATCACGCTTAGTTTTGTAGACCCATTTACAGCCTACTGTTTTGGCTCCTTTAGGAATTTCTTCTAAGTCCCATACTTTATTTGTGCTCATGGACTTTATTTCATCTTTCATGGCTGCAAACCACTCAGATGAATAGGGACTTCTCATAGCTTCCTCAAAGGAGGTGGGATCACCCTCCATTTCTAATTCTTCACTTGTGTTAACTTCATAATCAGCAGAAATAGTTGATTTCCTAGTTCGTTGTGACCTCCTAAGAGGTTCTTGAGCAGGTATGTTACTCATTATAAGAGGCTGTTGTGGTTCTTCAAGTGCAGCTGCAATAGAATCTTGGGGCTCCACAGCAGGAGGAGCCTCAGGTACATTAATGGCTGCACTAGGAGAACTAACAGCAGGTGTTGCAACAACTGGAGGTGCAACAACAACAGGTATCGAGAAAATAGGCTCTGAATCATCGGAGTCGGAGCAAAGATCCGCTTCTCCTCAAGGCTTATTTCGTGGGGTACCATGCTCCCCCTGATCATTTCTTCTTCTAAGAACACGGCGTGTCTTGTCTCTACAAACTTAGTGTGTCTGTCAGGACAGTAGAAACGGTACCCTTTTGATCTTTCAGGATAGCCAAAGAAATGGCAACTGACGGTCTTAGCATCTAATTTTCCAATATTTGGATTAAATACTTTAGCCTCATCTGGACAGCCCCACACATGTAAATAATTTAGAGTGGGCTTCCTCCTAGTCCATAACTCATATGGTGTTTTGGGCACCGACTTACTGGGAACCCGATTAAGAATATGGGCGGCTGTTTTTAATGCCTCTATCCATAAACTAATCGGTAAAGTGGAGTAACTTAACATACTTCGTACCATATCCATTAATGTGCGGTTTCGCCTTTCAGCTACTTCATTTTGCTGAGGTTCGCCTGATGTAGAATACTGGACAACTATGCCATTATCCTGTAGGTACCTTGCAAAAGGTCCAGGGACTTGGCCATAAGGGGTATGTCTACCGTAGTACTCCCCTCCACGGTTTGATCTTACTACTTTAATCTTTATATCTTGCTGATTTTCAACTTCAGCCTTAAATATGTCATACTTATATAATGCTTCTGATCGCTCTTTAATTGGATAGATATAGCCATAACGTGAAAAATCATCGGTGAATGTTATGAATGAATCAAAACCATCCACTGTCTTCACAGGAAAAGGACCACAGATGTCTGTGTGAATAATTTCTAAAATTCCTGTGCTTCGTTTGGCATTCTTCTTAATTTGCTTAGCATATTTACCCTTAATGCAATCAATGCAATGTTCTGAATCTGAGAAGTCTAACAGGTGGAGAATTTCTTCTTTGATTAATCTCTCAATCCTCCGCCTCGAAATAGGGCCTAAGCGACAGTGCCATAATTTCGAAGACGTCTCACTTTCATTTCTTTTATGCTTATTACATTCATTCACAGACGAAGAGGCATTAACAACATTCACATCATTTCTTTGGGAAACTAAATAAAGCTTGTCTTTATTAATGGCAAGACCAACATCAACATCGTTGAACTGAATCAAACATTTCTTATTCCCAAAATAACATGCATAGCCATCATCATCTAAACAGGATACTGAAATCAAATTCCTCCTCATGGAGGGTACAACTAAAACATTATGTAAATGAAGAATGAATCCATTATCTAATTCTAAAGGGAGTTCTCCGATGGCTTCAACTTCAATCTCGACGCCGTTGGCGGCTCTAATGCTTCTTTCTCCTCTTCTCAGCATCCTCTTCGTATGGAATCCCTGCAATGAATTTGCAACATGAACAGTTGCACCTGAGTCAATCCACCATGTATAAGTGGAAAAATCTAAGTACAGGGATTTATCAATGAATGTAATTTTATCCTTACCATTCTTGTTCAGCCATTTGAGGAACTGAACACAGTCCTTCATGTAGTGTCCCTTCTAAAGGCAGTGTCTACATGTGTCCTTGTCCACCTCTGCTGGAGCTTTGCCTTTGCCTTCCTGAGGCTTCTGGCCAAGGAGAAATTTCTTATTCTGGGGTTTGCCTTTGTTCTTAAAAGAAGGCTTAGACTTGCTCTGAAAATTGCCCTTTTGCTTATTTAGAGACTTGACTTGATTCACAGAGTCAGGGGCTTGAGCTCTAAGCCTTTCTTGTTCTTGAGCGCACATAGCCATCAACTTTTCTATACTCCACTTTTCATTTATAGAGTTGTAATTTACTGCAAAAGTCTCATATTCCTTAGGCAAGGAATTCATGATAAATTGCACTAAATAACCTTCTGATATTTCCATTTCCATGGACTTAAGCTTAGTGGCTATGTTGCTCATCTTTAGAATGTGCTCTCTGATGTTACTTTGCCCATCATATTTCTCATTTGCAAACTTCTGGATAAGAGAGCTTGCATACATCTTAGTAGAGCCAGTGAACTGACTCTGAACTTTGCTAAGGTATTCCTTAGCGCTATCACATTCTTTGATGGCACCCTTATAGCTTCCACGATGGAGTTTTTAATCACCATCATGCACTTTCTGTTAGAATTTTTCCACTTCACACGCTCTATGTCGTATACCATTCTTCTAGTTGCATTATTTTCTGCACCCGCTTGACCATCAGGGATTGGTTCAGGCTCTGTGGGACGATCATGCAAGATTCATAATCAATGTCTGAGAGGGCAAGTGCCATCTCAATCTTCTCCCTCCACGAGGGATAATTCCCCCCATTCAGGGGCTCAATCGCAGAGATCAGACTTAGCACATTTGAAGTATTTGGAGCTTCAGAAAGTAAATACAAATTAATCAGTATACTTAAACAAAAGTGCATGAATTAATTCAACGTTGGTTCAATTAAAACATGCTCTTAAATAAAATGTTCTACTTCTAAAACACCGTTGGACAGAATTAGAACAGAACCACAAAATAAACATAATTATTGTGGCAAATTTTATCATCAACTTTGGTTAGAAGATAAAATTTCCACACTAAATAGGAACTTAATACAATTTTCTAATTAAATTTTCACGTTGGGTCCAACTTAATTAGAAAAATACACTTAAACTTAGCAGCGGAAAAAATGACTTAACTCAGTGCTTAAACTATTTATACGCAGCAAATATAAACTTACACATTATATATATAAAAAACATATATGAAAATACCATAAAACAGGGCAAAAAAAGGAAATAAAAAATTCCCACTGTTCATGGGCCGGCTTTTTCCGCTACCACGCCCACGGCCACCAACTTGGGCTGGGCGGCAATTGCCTCCCCTTTGGGCGAACGCGCCATCCGAAAGCCAAGTCGCTTGCAGCTGCCGATCTCCATCGGACGGCGCGGATTATCTCCGGCCGGCAGAAAAAACGGGTGCGGCCGCCCCCCCCTCCCCGAAAACCTTAGCTTCATTCCTCCCCCTCCCAGCCGGTGCGCCCGCGTAGTGGCTCCAATGCGTCCGAGAGAGAGAGAGAGATGGAGTTCGTTTAATAATGTGCCGCAACAGCCACCGCCTAGTCTTCTTGGTTGCCTCTCGCTTGGGAGGTTTCCACAGAGCTCACCAGTAGCTAATATGCCCCTATTGATGCGTTGAATCTTGACGAGTGCCTGGTGCTATGCTCCAGTGCTCCTTGTGTGCTCAGGAAGAGCAGAGAATGAGACAAAAAATGCAAACAAGTGACCCAGGCACATTTACAAGGTAAATTTGCCACAAAATTAAATCTCAGAAAAAAAAATGCATTCACATCTTGCACTATCGGATTTACGGCTGTAAGTTGTTTCTACAGCAGGAGGCAAATTCCCTGCCTTTGCTAAGTACATGCCTGTATCTGGCATGTTGGTATCATGAGATTGGAAAATTGTGGTAACAGACAAGTACACGCTGGAACAGCAAACAGGCAGCCTACGAGGCCCCTGAAATCCTCACCAACCATCGACCAGATCCTGGAGCTTCCTCTTTTATTAATATTTTTTATTTTTCTGGCAGCAGAATACATACAGTGAATGCACAGTGCACAATACCAGTAGTTAGGGATTTGAGGACCAGCCATGTGGGCGATCGGTCGGTTCGAGTTGTGCTTTGGAATTCCATTCATTTTCGACAGTTTGCACCTCGAAAGTCGAAAGCGGAGAGAGATGAACCATGATGTGCCGTTTTCTTTTTTTTTTTCTAATTTTGTCATTTTGTGCGCGTCAGAATCAAGGTGAAAAAAAAATAACAGTGGGCTGTGGAAAAATAAAGAACCAACCAGCCGATGGATTCATATATCCCAACAGTTTTCATTTCCTAATACCCTTTTTCTCTACACCCTTATGAAAAACGGAAAAAAAAACCGTTATACGACCGTTTGGTTTTATTTTCCACCAGCTAACCAAAACCGCCGATAGACCGTAAGATCACTCGGTGAGCGATTTGACGTTTTTGCCACCGTAATTTTCCATGTTTTTTACAGCTTGCCAAGTGGGTTCTATGAACCCGTTCTTCAGTGCGCATTGCATGTACGCTAGAGAGATTTGCGCGACGCACCAAAAATCAAACGCTAATTGATCTCTCCACGGTGGCGCCGAGCACCATTCAATTAACGGTCGCACCCACCCCTTGGCCGCCCCATCGCCCAAGAAACGTGTACTCACCGACAATGCCCTAAGGAGCAAGTGATCGGGAGCCCGATTCGCATGCACCGATCAGGCTACACCCCACCCCCACCCCATTCTTCATGCTATTCAATGGCGGAAACCGGCGAAGCTTTGCCCGTCGCGCGCCGGCGCCGATAGCGACGTCCTAGCTAGCTTGCTTGCGTAGTTGCTACTCGCTTAGTGAGAGTCAGCGAGGCGGCGGCAGCGAGAACACCGCTATTGATGCGTTGAAATTTTTTCAAGGGAGCTTCATTAAAGACTTACAAAATTACATCCTCAAGTTACCTTTGGATGATACAGACACGCACCATCGGGACCACACCGAAGTTCGTCTTCGTTTCCGGCAGGACGATGCCGGAACTAGTCGCCCTGCCGCCTAGTGCACCGGACAAGTTCGTTTAATAATGTGCCGCAACAGCCACCGCCTAGTCTTCTTGGTTGCCTCTCGCTTGGGAGGTTTCCTGAGCTCACCAAGAGTCGATATGCCCCTATTGATCGTTGAATCTTGACGAGTGCACGGTACTATGCTCCAAGTGCTCCTCGTGTGCTCGGGAAGAGCAGAGAATGAGACAAAAATGCAAACAAGTGACCAGGCACATTTACAAGGTAAATTTGCCACAAAATTAAATCGAGAAAAAAATGCATTCACATCTTGCACTATCGGATTTACGGTACGTAAGTTGTTTCTCTGACCAACCTCGAAACTGTTTTTCAAAAATCTCAAAGCAAATCAAAAGATCTTAAAAGTCGAACGTTTGATTTATCCACCCAGGCCACTGGACCAAAGAGTACCACAAGAACCACCGTGGAGGAAAAAGTGAAATCTTTCAGCATAAATAGAATTTTCAAGCACAAGGTGTCGAATCAATTCGATCTACAGTTTCAGCGCTCAGCTACTCGTAGAAATAGTTTTTATTGGTCCGAACATTGGTCTCGTTCGGGACCAAGAGATCCTATGCCAGTACAACCAAAATTGTCTGACAAACCATGACTATTTGTGCCGGTTCTAGATGAACCGACACAAATAGGATACAGCCAATATGTTTGTTTTGTGGTAGTGAGTAGTGACACGGTAGGTTGCTTGGTTAATCCAGCAACCTGGCGTCCATCTCGATGACGGTGCTGAGGTTGAGCGGGCTGACGTAGTCGAGGGAGCCGGTCATGAACTGGCTGACGATGAAGCGGTTGGCGCGCTCCGTGGGGTGGTACGCGTCCCAGAACACGTACTTGCTCCGGTCCGCGCACACGTTCGACGCCGTCGTGCACAGCCCCAGCCCGTTGTGCGGCCCCTGCCCGCAGCACGCCTCCTTCGCCGTCTTGAACCCTGCAAGCCGGCGGCCGCCCACGCCATTAGAGGTCGATGGATTCCGAGCTGAGAGAGAGAGACGTCGTACCGAAGGCGGCGGGGTTGCTGATGAAGTCGAAGTGGACGCGGAAGGCGTTGGCGCCGATGAACGTGCCGGAGCCGAAGCGGGCGTTGAGCTGCTCCAGGACGCGCGACAGCTGCGGGTTGAAGAGCTCCGCCGCTTGCATCAGCTCCGACGCGCACTCGCCGTTGCGGCTGCGCAGGGCCAGGATCGCCGGCGCGCACCCCAGCGGCCCCGTCCCCGTTACCAACACGCGCCGCGCCCCCAGCTGGTACAGGTTCTGCATGCCCAATGCATCAACACAGCCACCGCCCTAATTACCTTCTTCAAGCTCCAGCCAGGGAGACATGCATGCCTATCTTGAGCTGCACGTACCACGAGGATCTTCTTGTACTCGGAGATGAGGTAGCGGACGTAGTCGGGGAGCGCGAACTGTTGGGAGCGCAGCGAGTAGGGGATGAGGTAGTAGTTGTTCACGAAGTCGTTGCCGCCGAGGGTGATGAGCACGAGCGAGCGGTTAACGATCTGCCGCGCCTGGCTCGCGCCCACCAGCGCGCGCAGCTTCCCCTGGTACTCCCTGAAGTGCTGCAGCTGCCTGCTGATCCTCACGATGTTCACCTGCAAACACGCGCGTAAATGCACTGCATACACATGCGCGCCGCGGTGCCACAAGTCTACACGTACAAACTGGATGCCGGTGTCGTTGAGGATGCCGACGCCGGCGGACGCGAAGTTGGCGCCGACGAGCAGCTTCGCGCCGTGCAGCTCCGGGCTCAGGTACGGCAGCGTGGACTCGGCGCCGAGGTGCTCGCCTGCCGCGACGACGACACGGAGCAGCGTGCGTATGTTAGTGCAAAATCAGGCGTGCAGTGCAGGAACAGACACGGCGGCTGGACCGGCCGACGTACTGATGATGTCCGGGATGTTGAGGCCGTTGGAGAAGCGGCCGGTGGCGCGGTGCGTCGGGTAGTCGATCCCGTACGGCGGCGCGTCGGCGCGCGCCGTGGTCAGCAGGTAGTTGTTGTTGCCGTTGTCGACCAGCGAGTCGCCGAAGACGAAGAAGGCGCGCGCGCACTCCGCCGGCGCCGCCGCCGCGAGGAGCGCCACCGCCACCGCCACCGCCAAGCTCATCATCGTGGCTCGCTAGCTGCACCGGTCGGTCGATGCGTCAGTAGGTGAAGGGCCCGTTGATGCACATGATCCGGCGACGTGCTCCAGCTCCGAGTGGCTTATATAGGGCGCGATGTGTCGATGGGCATGGCCCAACGGAATGATGGTGGAGGCTCGCGTCGCGTGGAATTGATGAGGCCACAATCTTAGATGCGCACTGCATGATCAGGATTTGCCTCTCCAACCTCCGGACCATCAAAGCTGCTGGTTTTTCTGACAGTCTTTCCTGTCAGTCTATCAGCATTGATGTTCAGATGATTAATCCTGCAGTTCTCTCCAACGGCATGTGTAGACACTGAGTAATCATGCTCCGATTGAAAGTGTTTTATATCATTCATGCAACAATATCCTCTCATTAGCCTGTTCTTGTCAAATTTTTGGTTTAAACTATCTAACTATCTATTTAAACACAGTGACTTTTTAAAGTCGTTTCTTAAAAATCTCAAAGATACGGGATAAACATTCTCAAATCTGCCTTTAATTATCAGTTTCGGCTTTTTAAAACCACTAGTAAAATAATTAAAGTTCGGTTTAAGTAGAAAATGAAATAAACGCTAGAGAACACCACGGTAAAACAGAGACAATCTTGTTGGAACCTCTCTAGGATCTTAGTGCCTAAACAAACACCTAGATGCGGTACTTAGGATTACCTTCGGGGTTCGAGCTTGAGGACGCCATAGCTGACGGGGAGGGTAACGCAGTGGAGGTGGAAGAAGAGGCGGCGACCTTCCCGTCACTTCCCACGCGCAAAGGGAGATCGGTCGTCTTAGGGTTTGTTGGTGCGAGGCGGAGCCGGCGAACGTTGGTTCGCGAGCCGGCCCTCAACCCCTCTTTTATATACGCGTGGTGTGATAGGGAGCCACAACCAAAGGTAATTAAAATTTTTTAAAGAATTAAAATTTACTGTAGCAAACCGCCGACCGCCGGAAAACCGCCGAAAGAAACAGGGCCATGATTAATCCTGCAGTTCTCTCCGTCGGCATGTGTAGACACTGAGTAATCATGCTCCGATTGAAAGTGTTTTATATCATTCATGCAACAATATCCTCTCATTAGTCTGTTCTTGTCAAATTTTTGGTTTAAACTACCTGACTATCTATTTAAACGCTTTGACTTTTTAATGTCGTTTCTTAAAAATTTAAAAGACACAAGATAAACATTCTCAAATCTCAGTTTCGGCTTTTTAAAACCACTAGTCAAAACAATTAAAGTTCGGTTTAAATAGATAATCAGATAAACGCTAGAGAACACCATGGTAAAACAGAGACAATCTCTCGGTAAGACGGTAACCAAAATTGTGGGTGTACATTCATTGACCTGGGTGTAAATTATGCACTCAGAGTTCTACGAGAACAAATCGTCTTGCAATCAAATTTTTTTTCCATTTTTTGTCCATAAAAGTTCTTGATCCGAAAACTCTTGTATTTTCTTTTTCATCTGAGAAATGAAATTAAATGGGGCAATGGTACCCCTTTTGCAAAAATAAAAAAATAAAAAAAATCCACGTAATAGATTGCGCGTGCTGTTTTATGTTTCGTAGTAGCTAGCACTTGCCCAGCTGTGAATAATATAGCTTCGATTAATTGAGTAAGAAGTAAACTCCAGTTAAAATCAATCTTAAAGTGATTAAGTACGGAGAGCTTTGAAGAAGATCGTGCACCCTAATTTCCTGCACATTTTAACGCTCAATCCTGCAAAAAGTTATGCACTTATGGTATCTCTCTGCACTCTGCCGTGCGTGCCATCTTTTCGCACACGCTATATAATTGCACGAAAATATAAGTAACAAATCTTTTTCTGTAGTTTTGGTGTGAAGGAAATGTATGGTGTGTGGTGAGTAATTTTCTTCTCGCTTTGTGCAAGATTAATCACGCTGGTTGTTATGTAATAAATAGTCGACCGCATTGATGTCAAATCAGATAGCCTTCCAATCTCCATGCAGATTCAAAGGTCACTGAAATCAAAATAGATTTAAGAGAAAATTAGGCAACGTGTAGCAAAAGCAATAGATAATTTTTGTAGTCCCTGAGCCCTCGCCTCTACTAAGAGGCTAAAAGCAAGTAGCAGCCGAAGTGCGGGACAAGGGCTCTGTCAATAGTCTGAGCCAATGGACTCTTCGAAAGCAACGGCTTTGGATGTGGCCACCTAGATTCGATTGTTGTTCACCAGTTGGATAAGTTCAGCTATTATGCGGAGGTGCCGACGGCCGGACTTTTCTAGCAAAGGCCCATTTATCTGACGATGTGTCAAATCTTTCGATGCAAATAGAATTTTCCAGTCATGGTGTCAAAATCAATTGTAGGAGAAATCTTTTTTTTCATTGAATAATTGATGCAATCAATCACAAGGTATACGATAGAGAGGAGAGCTTTTTAACTTTGAAGAACAACCTCCCTTTGCGGTCTTCACATCCATCTGTTCATTTCGGTAAAAAGTTGCGCCTTTTCGACCTGAAACTGCCGTGCTAATATTTAATCTTGCTGCCTCTCGCCTCATCCACAAGCTACGTAGGCTGTACTTGTTTCTACCTCGCTTTACTAATCTTGCTCGCCTTAGTCAATTCAATGTACTTACCACTAAATCATGACATCATGTTCAGCATTGCATAAACCTTTTTGCATGGCATTGTATTTGTAGCATCGGAAGTTAAGATTAGCCAGTCGAAAGTTGAAGCTACAACGCCTGAGCTGAACCTGCTCTTCGAATGGAGAGCCTGTCACAAACTTTCACCAAATCTAAGATAAATTCATCGCGCGTGGTGTCTATTTGCAGAGTGCAGCAGAGTGTCTATTTGCATACTCTATTAATTACTGTTGCTACTCTGTCTTAGTCTCTATATCTATCCAACAGAGTCGAGTCTCTATATCAGTCTCTAAATTTGGAGATTCTCTCTCCAAGTCTCTATATTTAGAGATTCTCTCTCTTGTCTCTATATTTTTTCAAGAATAGAGGCTCTGCTGGATAGAATGAAAATATAGAGAATGAATAGTGGTTTAGAGAAGGGATATAGAGATCCTAATTTAGAGAAGCTACTGGTAATGCTCATCTATCTCCCAAGGCCAGAATAGAAAAGAACCTGAAGGTTTCTGATCACTGATCAGGTAAAAGAAATCTGCCAGTGGGTAGTGCAGGTTCTCAGCTCAAGTAGTATAAATAACCAGCTACCTCAGGAGCTTCATTTAGTACTCTGTCCATGGTGGGGCAGGAGGCAAATTGCCTGCCTTTGCTAAGTACATGCCTGTATCTGGCATGTCGGTATCATGAGATTGGAAAATTGTAACAGACAAGTACACGCTGGAACAGCAAACAGGCAGCCTACGAGGCCCCTGCGATCCTCACCAACCATCGACCAGATCCTGGAGCTTCCTCTTTTATTAATATTTTTTATTTTTCTGGCTGCAGAATACATACAGTGAATGCACAGTGCACAATACCAGTAGTTAGGGATTTGGGATCAGCTATGTGGGCGATCGGTCGGTTTGAGTTGTGCTTTGGAATTCCATTCGTTTTCGACAGTTTGCACCTCGAAAGTCGAAAGCGGAGGGAGATGAACCATGATGTGCCGTTTTCCTTTTTTTTCTTCGAATTTTGTCATTTTGTGCGCATCAGAATCAAGGTGAAAAAAAAAATTAACAGTGGGCTGTGAAAAAATAAAGAACCAACCAGCCGATGGATTCATCTATCCCAACGGTTTTCATTTCCTAATACCCTTTTTCTCTACACCCTTATGAAAAACGAAAAAAAAACAGTTATACGACCATTTGGTTTTAATTTCCCACCGGCTTACCAAAAACCGCTCGGTAGACCGTAAGATCACTCGGTGAGCCGATTTGACGGTTTTTGCCACCATAATTTTTCATGGTTTTTTTAAAGCTTGTCAAGTGGGTTCTATGAACCCTTCTTCAGATGCGCATGGCATGTACGCTAGAGAGATTTGCCGCACGCACCAAAAATCAAACGCTAATTGATCCCTCCACGGTCGCGCCGAGCACCATTCAATTAACGGTCGCACCCCACCCTACTGGCCGTCGGTAGATTCCATCAGCCAAGAAACGTGTACTCACTGACAGTGCCCTAAGGAGCAGTGACTAGGAGCCCGATTCGGCATCCACCCGATCAGGCTACACCCCACCCCATTCTTCATGCCATTCAATGGCGGAAACCGGCGAGCTTTGCCCGTCACGCCGCCGGCGCCGATAGCGACGTCCTAGCTAGCTTGCTTGCGTAGTTGCTACTCAGTTAGTGAGGAGTCAGCAGGGCAAGCAGGCGCAGTAACACCGGCTATTGATGCGTTGAAATTTTTTGCAAGGGGAACTTCGTTAAAGATTTACAAAATTACATCCTCAAGTTACACGGGATGATACAACACACATACCACTGGGACCACAGCGCACTGAAGAAGTTCGTTTAATAATGTGCCGCAATAGCCACCGCCTAGTCTTCTTGGTTGCCTCTCGCTTGGGAGGTTTCCACAGAGCTCACCAGTAGCTTATATGCCCTATTGATGCGTTGAATCTTTACGAGTGCCTGGTGCTATGCTCCAGTGCTCCTCGTGTGCTCAGGAAGAGCGGAGAATGAGACAAAAAATGCAAACAAGTGACCTAGGCACATTTACAAGGTAAATTTGCCACAAAATTAAATCCCAGAAAAAAAAAATGCATTCACATCTTGCGCACTATCGGATTTACGGCTGTAAATTGTTTCTACAGCCAACCTCGAAACTGTTTTTCAAAAATCTCAAAGTAAATCAAAAAGCTCTTAAAATCCAACGTTTCAGCTATCCAGCCACAGGCCACCAGACCAAACAGTACCACAAGAACCACCGTCGAGAGAAAAAGTGAAATCTTTCAGCGCAAATAGAATTTTCAAGCACAAGGTGTCAGAATCAATTCTGATCTACAGTTTCCGAGCTACTCGTAGAAATAGTTTTTATTGGTCCGAACATTGGTCCCGTTCGGGACCAAGAGATCCTACGCCAGTACAACCAAAATTGTCTGACAAATCAACTCATCAAGAAAAATACATCAATGATGAACTTGTGCCGCAGAAATTCCTAGCCCGCATGTTTCACATTGTTTTCATATACCGTGGGTGTGATGACTTAGTAATCCATTCCACCCATGCCGCCCATAGCAGGCACCTCTTTCTCTTCTTTAGGGATCTCTACAATGATGGATTCTGTGGTGGTCATCAGGGACGAAACACTGCAAGAGAATGGCAAAGAACCTGTCAGCACTAACATAAAATAACAGAAGTACACCAGTAAAATAGTGACAGAGCAAAACAATTTAGGGCCCTAATAAAAAAAGTGCCAAGAAAAGTTTGGCTCAGATTCTTAAGTCAATTCATAAACCATATGGACGAGGCAGACAGTAGTTATGAGTTTTGAACACCAACAGAAAAAAATAACACTCGCAATCAACCACCTTAGGAGCTGTTCTCTTCAGCTTATTTACTTATCTAGTTATCTCTATCTAGTTATCTCTGAATCAGAACTCCATTTGGCTTAGAGTTGGCTTTTGAAGTCCTTTTTTTCTATCTCGATACCATGTCTCAGAGCTATCAAAAACAAGTCAAACAAAGCAGACCAGACTTTCCAAACTAACTCAGAAAGCTCTTGAAGTTTAGCTTATAAGCAAATAAGATAATGTGGTTTGCTCATCATTACTGGGACAAACAGTTAAAAAACTTCTCTTGAGTTTTACCTAGCAGCATCCACCAAGGCAGTTCTGATCACTTTTAGTGGGTCAATGATACCAGCCTTTACCATGTCCACATATTCACCTAGACAGTAAGATTATTGAATGTGACCATAATCAGCAACATGATTCAGATCAGTTTTCTAAGATAACGGGCAAGGAAATGGGAGGACATCATACCTTTAGCCGCATCATAGCCAAGATCAGTACTATCTTGTTCCAAAAGCTTACCCACAACCACTGCCCCTTCCACACCAGCATTGCAAGCAATGGTATGCACCGGTGTCTATAAAATACTTGAGTCATCAGCTTTGCACAAGGAACAGAAATCAAGAAAGAAAGAATAAATGTGATTTTTCTTCCCCGAACCTTCAAAGCATTCTGAATTATTTGCACACCGATCTTTTGATCAAAGTTTGCAGTCTGCAATTTATCCAACTCCTTTGATGCATAGAGAAGTGCAACACCACCACCTGCATATACAATAAAAATCAGCCAGTTTCTCAGACATATTGATGCAAAAGATGTTAACTGACTACAAATAGTTAACACCAAAAAAACTAAAGAAACATCTATGAAAGCTTTACATGATACAGTACCTGGCACAATACCCTCTTCAACAGCAGCTTTAGTAGCATTCAGTGCATCTGTTACTCTATCTTTCTTCTCACCAACTTCAGCTTCACTAGCTCCTCCGATCTGTAGGAAGGTCAGAACACATAGTTAAAAACACAATAGCAATTTCACAAAGCCACATGAAACAGTTCAAACAACAGAAAAAAGTTAAATATAAGAAGAATATACATTCTCTAATTACTAACAAGACCGATAGTTACATTCTGTGGTAATCCATAAACAGAGCAGCAACACAAACCCTAACTTAAATGGGAGCAACAAACTATTACCTACAAAAAAAAATGGTGGTTAAAAATTCTTTACATGTTCTCTAATTTACATATGGCACAAGTTAGAAATTCTTTTTTTCGGAAATAGAACCTGGCAAGACACTCAATGTTAGTTTCCAGTACATGCTCTCTAATTTTATAGCAGAGTACATGTTCTCTAATCATCCAATCAATATTACACTGCAAAATGCCAGGCCGCTAGATTAATAGCATTTCTGATAAGACAACTTTCAACACCTTCAGTAAATTTATTCAAATAGGAAACTGTAATTAGCAAATATCCCAATAGTTATAAATCTCTCCACCGCTTGCATTGATATATTCTGTAATATGTGTATGGATACTATGGATCATGAACCTCACCTTTAGAACAGCAACACCTCCAGAGAGCTTTGCTAATCGCTCCTGTAGCTTTTCCTTATCATAATCAGAAGTGCTTTGCTCAATTGCAGATCTAATCTGTAAAAGGACATTCATACTATCATATGAAGTTCAAAGTAATTCACAAGTTACAAGTCATAAAATTAGTATTGCATGAACCTGCTCTGCCCTCTCTTCAATGGACTTCTTCTCTCCAGCTCCGTCAAGAATAACAGTATCATCCTTAGATACCGTCACCTGCATTGGACAAGGGATCTCATTAGATTATTCAAACAGATTGATCAAACTCCACATACATAGGTTTACATCCAAAAGCACAATAGTGGTCTAGTCTATATCCAAGTACTAACGCTAAGCACTAGCACAGTGGCACTGCATCGTAAGTTGTTCAACTTTGTGAGGGTGCAAGATTGCAATTCAACTGGTCATTTGCGAAGATATAAAAAGCTTAATAGCACTCTGGTGAGCATACCTTTTTGCATGAACCCAACATCTGAGGCTCAAATTTCTCAAGGTTCATTCCAAGCTCTTCAGTTATCACCTGACACATGAAAGATGAAGAGCTCAATGCGCGCAGTTTTGAATTTCAAAGAATAATGTGGGAAGCATAGTAAATTTAGAACTTACTTCACCCCCAGTAAGGATAGCAAGGTCCTGTAAATTTGCTTTCCTGTTCTCTCCAAAACCAGGAGCTTTAACAGCACAGACCTGAATGCCACACCCAATAAGGACAACAGCCTTTATGAACTCTAATCACAAAAACAGATATAATTTACTAACCTTAATGCCTGCACGAAGCTTGTTGATAATAAGAGTTCCCAATGCTTCGCTTTCTACATCTTCAGCAACAATCAGCAGAGGTCTTTGCTTCTGTTTAAGGCAAAGCGTTAATCATTACAGTAGCGAAGGCCAGAATGCTATCCCTATTAGCCACAGTTCCTTGAGAGAAAATAAGTACCTTCAGAGCCAACTCCAACACTTTCACTACGCCATGAAGGTTTGAAACCTTCTTGTCATGTATCAAGATCAAGGGATCTTCTAATTCCTGTGACACAAAAACATATATAGCTAAGTCCTATGATAAATATAATCAAAATTATCTGCTAACAGCAGAAGTAAATAAACAATACTTACACATTTCTGGGTCTTTGGATTGGTAACAAAGTAAGGAGAGATGTAACCTCTGTCAAGTTTCATGCCTTCCACAACTTCAAGCTCATTATAAAGGGTGTTACCATCCTGTCAAATGTTTTAAGTAAAAAAGTTAAACTAGTATATTCCAGGCATAAGTCAATCAGATCATTTTGAGGAAGGCAAGAGTAAGAGACAACTGGATGAAGTATACAAAACCATAACAATCAATGTGCTTTCTAATAACCTGTAGTTAACATGTACCTTCTCCTTTTATTGAAAGTTTTCCTAGAGCTGTATAATATAATTTTAGTGGCCCCAGTGCAACTGGGATGTAATCAAAACTTGCATTTAATATTCAGAGCATATTTATACGTAGAATAACATGGTTGTAGCACATCATGACGGTCAGTGATTGTGATTCACTTTTACAAATGATAATGCATATCTGGTACAAATTTGTCCTACATTGATCATGACACAAAAAAGACTACCTGAGATCATTAGAGCTGGTACAGTCATATGATATGGACCAAAAACTATTGACAAGTGATGTTCACATAAGTGGATGCAAAAGAAAATAACCAAAAAAAAAAGAGTTAAAGAGGTAAAGTTACATTGGTAGGGAAAATGGCTAGCTTTGACAAATATAAGATCTCATGAACTAGGTCAACTTACCGCAATGGTGATTACACCCTCTTTGCCAACCTTCTCCATAGCCTTAGCAATGAGCTCACCAATTTCCCTCTCCCCATTTGCTGATATTGTACCCACCTTTATGTTATAAAATAATGCAATACGGAAATTAGTAAAAATAAGTAAGACAAAACAAAGAAGAGTGGGTTCTTTTCAGCTTTTCTTATCTACTTATTTGCCTGGATCTCGTCACTTCGAGAATTTTTCGAGGGAGTGAGAAAGCTCGTGTCTTATTTGACTTATCTCACTTTTTTTATTACTTTTTGAGTCGGATTTTTTTTATCTTGTACGCGTGTCTATAAGCTCTTTAAACCCCAAAATTGAAGGCCAACCGGCTCTCGAGGCTCCCTTGAAAAATTCTCGAAATGACGAGATCCAGACAAATAAGTGATAAGAAAAGCTGAAAAGAACCCACCCGAAGACAAAAAGATCTTTGCAACTAGTTCTTTCAAGTGTCACCTGTGCTATTTCCTCTGATGTGCTGATCATTCTAGCCATGCTCTTTAGGTTAGTCACAACAGCATCAACAGCCATTGAGATTCCACGCCTTAGATCCATTGCATTCATTCCAGCTGCTACAGACTTGCACCCCTCAGTAAATATTGCTTTTGTCAAAACAGTAGCACATGTGGTACCTGAATCATTGGATCGTCAATGTGATGCAATTAGATTAAAGCAATTCTGTATTTCAAAAGTTTAACCAGAAATTAGGTAAAACTTGTAGGCAGAAGCCAAACTATAAACATCACAAATCTTGATAATAAAATAGAGCTGCTCATGATAGAGATAACCAAACAAAAACAGAAAGGAATGCCACACAATAACCTCAAATCTACTTAATAGAGAATATAGCAAGTGCAAAATTACTTCCAAAAATCAGATATTAAACATCTTCACTTCAAAAAAAAATATTACTATGTCCAAACAAATTTCTACAGTACCTCCATATCAAATTATGATGGCACTAAAGAAACTTCATGATGGTTCAACATAATATCATGATGCGCTTGGAAGCTGTTTACAACTTAGAAGCCAAGCCTAGTAGGATTTTTTAGCAGAAGAAAGGGTTGAGCAATAACTTATGAGCATGACAGAAGAAAGCCATACCATCTCCAGCAGTATCGTTTGTTGCATTGGCAACCTGCTTTACAAGGCTTGCACCAACATTTTTTACTCTATCCTTGAATTCAATACTCTTGGCAACAGTCACACCATCCTTTGTGACTTTTGGTGCACCAAAGCTTTGCTCAATAACCACATTGCGCCCCTACAGAATGTATTTGTTAAATTAAAACACAGGGGAAAAAAACTTAAGCACATGATATTACTATAATAATTCTATAAAAGATGACACCAAATGGAATCATGAGTATTATAAAGCAACAGTGGATGCAAACTATATGTATTTGAAATTCTTACTATTTCATTGTTAAAAAAAATAAAGAAATATATTATGACATATGAAGGTTGTTATCAGAATCATAATAGAACATATTTTGTGTTTGTATTCTTAGTATTTTGTTGTTGAAAGGGAAGAGATAATCTGAGTATCTGACATATGACAGTTGCTATCCGAATCATAAGACAAATCATCTAATGTTCTATTTAAGGCAGAGCTCCACTACAATCAGAATATCAAGCCAGGCATTTGGCACATTTATATGAACACAGTCATACCTTAGGACCCATAGTCACTTTAACTGCATCAGCCAACTCCTCAACACCCCTCAGCATCAAAGCACGGGCCTCAACACCAAACCTGATGTCCTTGGCAGCATAGTTCCTGCTCCAGGCAAGCCTGCTTCCAGCCTACACAGCATCACATACAAGCAACAAAGTAAAGAAGGGCGCATCCAATCGAAAGCTACCACACCACCTGGAGATTGCCATCAAGTCACTGGAGTAGGGTTGCACCGTCAACCTATCACTCATTGCAAATGCAAGAACTTTTCACTAAACAGAGTACACGAATGGCAAAATCGCCTCCTCAACAAGAACATAAAAGTGCAGCTCCTCTAGCAAACAGATATTTCTCTAGATCAGATTCCGGCAGATTACTAATCGAATACACTCATTACAGATGGATTCATCACCATCAAAATGGGCTGTACCGAATCGAACTTCACACCCAAATCTACTAGATCCCAAGCAACCAAAACATTCACAGGTTCCACTAAGCCCTGCACAGAACAACCCCGAATCTCGCACGCACAACGAACGCCACCGGAACTCCACTAAACCCAGGCCAAGCGCCCGCCCACACTACTCAACCAACTAGCGCGCTACAACGGCGATTCCGCGAAGACACTCATTTCGGCGCGAATCCGCTCACCTGGCGAGCGCTGCTCCCGACTTGCCTGCACGAACAAGCACACTCCACAAGTCAGCAACCACCCAGGTAGCTAAAAACCGCAAGCATTTCAGTACCATACAATTCAGATCGCAGTGCGGCGAGGGGAGCACTCACCGAGCCTTCGAGGCGATGCTGGCGGCCGCGCGGTACATGGCGGGGCTCGAGGTGCAACGAGAGGAGGCGGCGGCGAGCTTGGGTGGTCGGTGGAGGCAGACGGGAGCTGGGTCGGAGGCGAGCTGCTTCTTTCTTGGGGAGGAGGAAAGGAAAGGGAGGAGGAGGCAGGGGATTTTAGAGGGGAGGGCGCGGTAGGAGGGAGAGGAGGAGTGGAGGCGGCTCTAGAAGCATCCACTAGGGTTTAGGGTTTTACTGGTTGGTCGTGCGGCGCGCCAGCGTGCAGGAGCGCAGCTGCGTGCGGGACGTCGCGGCGGCCCACACGGTGGAAGTAGATTTTGGGCTAAGGCCTAATACTCGGCTCCACAAGCGGCCCGCCCCAGACGTGCGGCCGTGGTGGCTAAACGCCCGCTTAGGACAGGTTCTGTGTAAATCATTGAAAAAAAATAGAACTTTTTTTTTAATACTCGTAATACAAGTCTTCGGACCTCTACACCAACCACTGACACACATAGTCATTACACCACAAAAGGCTAAATATTTATTATAGATAAAATATTAAAAATAAAATAATATGACAAAAAAAATTATAACACTAAGTCAAGCAGAAAAAATGAAAAAAAAAGAAACAATTTTTTCTTAGAATAACCATTTAACATCCTAACAGTTATAGTTTTGTGCATCTTCCACATAGAAGATGGTTACCGACCTACGTGGCATTCCCCCATGGTTTTATAAAAGCAATTCAAAGGCCCAAACTCCAAAAGACTCTTACATCACCCAAATAATAGGGAGAGGAAAAGGGCAAATGTTCAGAAAACCCCAATGCTAACTAGTCAAAACCAAATACAAAATCCCAAAATCCATCGCTAAGCCACCCATTGAATCAACGAACATAAAGACAATCCATTACTCCAAAATGACATCTCCAAGGACGGAAGCCATGTCTAAAGCGCCACCATCACTATATCCAATGACACATGTATATGTCGTTTTCATTTCAAAAAAGTCACATCACACTTGTCACCGTTCAACTACCACCAGAGGCACTAGTCAGATCAATGCAGGCACAACATCAACTGTACCAAGATGCTGCTATTGCACCGCACCATGAGGATATAGCCAACACAAGCACCAATTAGAATGTTTCATGGACATTTTCCACATGCAGAGGCCATTTTTTAATGGCGAGTTTCATAAAATACATATTGTGAACCTTCACCTTTGAGGCCCACGGAGTTCCTGCACTATACATTACAAAAGAGATAGTTTAGAGTATAATGCTAGTGCGGAAAGTTTAAAGATAGCAAAAGATCTGTGATGGACCAAATTTCCGGTAAAAATTTACCAGAAAATGTCCAGAATGCCAACTGTCCAAGATTTCAGTTGCATTCAGAAATAGTACAGCCTGCTTGATTTATTATATGTTACAAAATATTTTACAGCGGAAAGTGGAAATATAACCTGGTAATAAAAAGAAAATTACATGCCCATATACCACAGGCAAGTCTGAGCATAAGGTAAACCTTAGAAATCGATCCTATGTGAGTTTCTATCTTCTTCATTAATGTCCAATCTAATTAATAAAGTAGATCTTGCAAAAAGAAATAAATTGCCCACAAAATGTGGATAAGTACTAATCGTACTTGTAGGTTTCTTAAGAAAATGATACTAATATTATATGAAAACAGGATTCAAGGAATAGTAAAGCTTTATGGTGGATATGCAATTCTGGGTATTTAAAAGTCCTATTATATTTCTAAAACAATTAATAATAGTACAAATTCTATCATCTTTCTCCATCCTTACTTATCTGCTAACCAGACAGCAATTTTTGTAAAACAAATTCATGAGTTTTGACATATAAGAGAGGCATCACCCATTTGACATAACTTCATATACCTGAAGTAGGGTCCATCGATGTATTTGTTTTCAGCTCTGCAGAATCTGCCCAGCTTTACCCATAGATTCATGACTTCCATGGATGGGCGGTAAATTATGTCATTCTTAAATATTTTAAACTACAGTTTTTATAGAAGCAAACGATTTCTAGATATCCTCTTATCACAGAACAAATATCTAGTGCCTTGAGTGTTTCCACCAGCCATACATGCTGTGACCCTGGCCCAAGACGGCAAAGATAACGATATTTCCGAATTTGCTTCTATAGTTTATAGAGCAATGATTTCAGGGAGTTCACACCCTCACCCACCTGTGTCCTTGAGTGTGTACCTTCTACCCCTAAGGTACCTGGCCCAAGCCGACAACTGCTTTTTCCAAATTGCTCTATATGAGAAATTATTTTATCTCCCAAACTACAATCCTTTCCATATCAAATAAGTTATCCAACCCAACTTATTTATACGGACCAATTCTCTTATCTTTTCATGAGATAATCAAAATTTTGTATTTTTGCCCATACTAGGGTTTTATCAGAGATTGATTATTTTTAGGTGGCTTTTTAAGATATTGGAGCTTGGATAAAAAAATTATACTTGGAATGTATAAATAAATAACTAGAAAATATATGCAATAAATAATAAGTAAAGGAAATGTAGGTGTATCAAAATGCATCAAGGATAAGAAAACCTGCCTTAATTGAAGATCGGATCACATTTATTGTATCATTTGGACATTCTTTCCAGAGGACGTATCTTATTGTCTATACGTTGTAAAAAGAGATAAATTCCAATAAATATTCAAATAAGAAAAGTTTTAAATAAACGATAAAATAAAAGGGTTCTGGGGTAAAAGGGTAACGTGTAGTACGATTTTCTAGAAGTTTGAAAATATTTTCTAAAAGAAAAAGGGGTAGGAGTTTTTATATAAAATAGGTAATTTGGGCAGCATAAAGTTAGGGTTAATATTTAAATAATATGGAGATTTTTATTTATGGAGAATTGTTGTAAATTTTGAAATATTAATATTTCTATTTGATCTTATAATGATATTGATTAAAAAGAATTAATTTTGATATTATAATCTTATATGGAAATGTTTATATGAGTTGAATAGATTATATGAAATTTACTAGTAAGATCCTTATAGGTTTGAATGGAATATGTAAAATTTACTACTATAATTTCATATTAATTTTATATAAACAAGATTTTATATTTAGGAAAATTTTAGTTTGATTAAATAACGGATTTTTAAGTTAAATTTTGGATTTCTATAAGTTTTAAAAATATATAGATATTATTTCTAGATATAAAACATTATTTTGAGTAACTTTTATATTGAAGTTTTTACTAATTTTACTCCTATATTCTTTTATTAAAATGCTTTAATGTATAAAGAAGAGGAGAAAAGAATTTATTTAGATTTATTGTATTAGAAAAATATGGTATTTTATATTTTTATATTATTCTTTATATTATGTTAGATTTTTATGAATTTTTGTGGAATTTATTAATGTGATTTACTATTTTAAATAATGTTCAAACCGTTTAGATAAAAATTTAAAAAATAAAAGGAAAAAGGTTTCATTGGGCTATTGGGCTTGGCCCAAATGGTCACACTGACAAGAGGTCGACATGTGGGTCACGGCAGTGAGAGGAGTGGAGGAAAGAGGAAAGAACAGGGGGGGCGGCGGTGGCATCGCCGGTGACGGCGGAGGAGAACCGGCGGCGAGCAATTGGAGTTGACTTCATGAAATTGGGAGTATGACGAACTCACTGGTGGTTTTGGAGTGGGTTGGGGTGGACGGAGGCGGTGGGGCGGCGAGACTGTGGCGGCGGCGTGTCGGGGTGACGGCGAGGAGGGAACTCCGGTGGAAATTGGGCTTGAGTGAGGGTTGGGTTGGGTTCGCGACGGAATTTGGAAGGTTTTCTATGTGGGAGTCGAGGTCGGTGAAGAATTGGAGTGGGGAGGAGGATGTTCGCCGGACATGGAGAAGGGGGCGGCGGTAAGGGCAGCTCGGGGCGGCCAAAGGGAAGAAGAGAGTAAGGATGGGGCTTGGGGGTTTATGCAACGCCGAAGAGGGGTTTTTATAGGGCAATGGTGGAGTGGCGGGCACTGAATGGGAGCTTTGTGGCGGCGGTGGCGGTGCAAAGATGGCGGCGGGGGATTGGTTAGCCGTCGGAGTTGGATAAGAGGGATGAGTTGGCGGCAACGAGAGCTTTCCAGAAAGGTCAAAACTATGGACGATGGCGAAGTTACTGGCGCAGCGTTAAGCTTCCGTGAAAAAGAGAGCAAAGACGGCGGCGCCGGTGAGGAAGACGATGGTGCTGTGGGCGGCGGGCTTCGGGGTGACGTGGCTGCATCTGGACGGTTAGAATGTAGATGGATGGTCAAGATTAGAACGATTTTAACCGGTATGGTGGTGTGGCAGAGATCCGTTGGATCTTGATCCAATAGTCACGGCTGCTTAATGGTTTAAGTGGAAGCGCATTTTCGTAAAAGGAAAGCGTATTCCTCGGGCTTGCCTAAAAAGGAAGGTCTCGGATTTTAATAGAAAGGGATTTTCAGAATTTAAATATAGTTTCAGAAATTCATAGAGAGCTGTAGGAAGCTCAGAAAAATATGAAATAAATTTCTAAAAATTCATAAAAACGAGTAGAATTCAAATATGAAATAATATTTATTATTTTATGGGATTTTTATTTTTAGGAAAAGAGAAATAGGGTATTTTCTTTAGAGAATAAATAGGTGCTTTGCTTTAAAATTATTTAAAAATTAGGAATGGTTACAGGAATATATTTATGACTTTTTGTGAAAAATTTTATATTGAATTTGAAATTTTTGGGTATGTTACAAGATCGTCCGGCGGCTATGCAATTTTTTAACCGACTGGAGAGACGCCCTAAGATCTTTATCTTCATGTCATGCATAAGGGTCTTTGGGTTGCTCTCCATCTAAAGAATGAGTAAGTGCGAGGGTAAGTACACAATCAAACCATACTTACGAGTTAACACCATCTTAATGCAAGTAATGATGAGAACTCGAAAGGAAAGCTATGGGTTTGTTTATTTGTATAAAGCCAGTTGGAAATACTCATAATACAAACTTGTGACTTAGCCAAATTTAAATCTAGGTTAAATAGACGTGTATTTGTTAACTGAAGTAAAGTTTCCAAGTAACCTTCTACTAAATCTTACTACCATTGTACCAACCCAAGGTACGACCAGACTTTTCAAAACTCAGATGTTTCCATTGTTTCGGTCTTTCTCCTTTCTCCCGTCATCATATTCAGGATTTAGACACTCCTATTGTGGATCACCACTCTACTTGATTGCTGGTCCAGCAAGTGCATAACTTAGACCACCCTCGGTGACAGTGCTCTTCCACCTTCGCCTCGGGTTGGAGTTTCTTCTAGGGTATCCTCAGAGCACACCACTAGACTCCACACCCGCACTACCGCATGATGGCCACGCGTTGTGTCGGACCGCATCCAACACTAGTTTCTAGATCAAGGGACCCCTTCTAGTCCCACTTCTCATGGCCCGAGAGCCGGAGATTCCACACTCCGTTCCCTGCCTTAATCTCAACAGGTCCTCGACCTCGATCCACGCCTAGATCCTACTCTAGATAATCAACTCATTCACCGGGTCTCAACCCGCGAGTGCTCCTTATCTCAGACTAGACTAACACCTACAAACCTCTATCCCATACCAATTTAATCTTATACCATTACATGATAATCAAGGCAATCATGCTTGGTAATCAAACTTAGCAATTACATGCATGTGTACAACATGATTAACGAATAGGCATAACTACTCCATTGGTTCAAGTGATTTGCAACATATAATAGAACATGCAATTTCTTAATTGAATCAAAATAACTTATGTAAAAACTTGGTAAGATATGAACTAAGAATGTTAACTCGCCTTGTCCTGAGGCGTGGTACTCTTGTTCGGTGTCTTTCAATCTTCCTTCTGGATCCTCGACGTCTAATTAGAAAAATAATGGCAATGCATAAACATATACAAAAGGAGATGATGCATGAATGTACGAATTTAATACGATTATCTATATCTAGCGTACCATTTCTTAATTAAGGTAGCGAAATTCCTACGTGCTATCGTATGTTATGTATAAGCATACCTTAATTACCCTTAAGTAACTATACCCTTACTGGAAAAATAATTTTTTGAAATTATTAAAGTATTAAAATATCAATTCTATGAAGCACTTAGAGTTTTCTTTTATTTTGTTCATTATTACAAGATGTAAAGTAGGTTAAATATTTTTTCTTAAGTTGTTCCTAAGCTAGAAAAGTTTGTATGAAAATTTTTGAAGTTCAATAAGTAATTTTAATAAAATGAAATGGATTTTCAGCGATAAATTACTTAAGAAAAAAAGGTTAAGATAGCTCATATCATTTTTCTAGAGCACAAGATTTAATTCAAACCAGACTATAATATTTTTCCTAGGTCCAATACTGTATCTAGTATTTTATGGAATTTTTCACAATTTTAAGTAATTAAAACTATTTTTAATGAATCAAATTATATTTCTAGATTCACTATAAATTGGAAATCTTTCAAAAAATCCAATAAACAGTAATGGTTCAGCCTGCTACTATGCATACTAGGTGAAAGGAGGATCTAAGGCCTAGAGGGAGGGTAAATAGGCTAACTCAAATTTTAATATTTTTGTTCTTTTTTATTTTTAATCAAAATTAAATTACCCAAACCTAGCTACTCAATCCTATCTAGGAAGGGATGAACTACAACTAAGCAAGCTTGCAATAAACTTAAATAATGTGGAAAATAAACTTGCAAGATGTAAAAGAGACAAGAGGCACACGATTTTTTTCCGTGGCTCGGAGCTTCACTCCTACTCCGCGTTGAGGCTTACCCTTGACACACAGGGGCCTCCGCCTCGATCCACTAGTGGTAGTCTTTAGCCACCCCGGCAAGGTCGACTCCAACCTTTTATAAACTTCTTGGACGGCTTCCACAAACACCGGCAAGCCTCCAAGAACAACCACCACGCACACACCGTCTAGGTGCTCCACAAACACCAAGAGTAACAAGTTCAAGGAAGAAAGAAAACCAAATCGATCAAGAACACCCTTGAGCACACTTACCTTACTTACCTCGGAGGAATCCTTCCCAAATCACTCACAACTCTAGGTTAACGGGGTGGTAAAGGGGTGAGTTTGGGGCTAGAGATGAAGAACACGAAATGAAAACCTCAACTCTCCTCTCTAGCACCTCTTCTCTATTTATAATAGGAAGGCCTCGACTCTCCCGACGTGCAAATGGGAATGGTAGTCTTAATTTAGCCGGAAGAACCAAAATATGAGACAAAAATGGATCTGGCAAACTCTGAAATGGGAGTCCTAACCTAATCGGATAGCCCGGCTAGGCTTAGCCGGAAGGTCCGACTAGCTAGGCAGACTATCCGGCTAGCATTGTTTGCCACCAGCCCTCAGACGCCCTAGAAACAGAAGGTACACACCGTTAGCCGGATGATCCGGCTAGGTTAGCCGGACTATCCGGCTGACACACTGGAGTTTCTGGAATTTTACCCGGACCCAACAGAAGAGACACCTTTAGCCGGAAGATTCGGCTAGGCTAGCCGGACTATCCGACTGACACACTAGAGTTTCTAGAATTTTACATGGACTCAACAGAAGAGACACACATTTAGCCGAAAGATCCGGCTAGGTTAGCCGGACCATCCGGCTAGCACACTAGAGTTTCTGGAATTTTACCTAGGCCCAACAGAAGAGACACACCTTTAGTCGGAAGATCTGGCTAGGCTAGCCAGACCATCCGGCTAGTACTCAACCTTCTGTCTCTCTCACAGCTCAAGGAAAACTTGATCCAGAAGTTTGACTATGGTAGCCGGAATATCCTACTATTTTAGCCGAAATATCCTACTACCATAGTGAGAATTTCAGCCTCCAAAAAGATAGTTCCAAAAACATTTTCTGACTTTTCCGGCTTCAACCCTAGGCTTTCTAAGGATCCAAAACAACTATCTAGACTCTCTCAAAGGTAAACAAATAAGTTGTGCTCAAGAGAGAAAAGATCGAGAAAGTTTTCAACTTTGAACCCCTCTTAATAATCGGTAAAGAAATAGAAAACAACACACCTATCTACAGGTGGATAAAACATCTCCCATCCACCTCCAAACAGGTCCTTAGTCTTCCATCTTGATGCTCCGACATTCATTAAAGCCTAAAGGGTCCATGAAAGTCAAGATTTCCCAATTAAGCATTCTCCGAAAAAAATTATCATCAGAGAGATCCAAAAATTAGTTGTCATCATCATCAAAATCACACAGGACCATGGGGCTTACACTAGGCCTATGGCTGTGTGACCCAACAACGGGTGCTCGCGGCCTGCTCTCGGCCGGCCCACATTGTGCTGACAGGTGAGCCATGGGGCCTACCAGTCAGTGACAGGCGAGAGATGGATAGGTGGGCGCAGGGCCCACTGGATAAAGGCTACAACGCCTAGTGTGGCAGTATGCCACTGGTTCTGGAAGACGTATTCCAAAGGAATATGTTTCACTAAACCCAACATGTAGGTTTATGGCCTACATGTAAGCGACTCAACATCTGAGCGTGGCGGGATTTTAAAAAATGTACTGGGTCCCGCATGTCAGTGACATCGTACCGCCGATCGACGTTGGGGTGATGTCAGCGAGATGACGGTTCTCTCAGGGCTCCAGCCGAACTCTGGCAAACCCTGGCGGGGGACCAGCAACGCTACGGTCTACCATTCTACTGGTTTATGCCTAGACTGGGTTCGGCTAGCAAAGACCTAGGACGTGCTAGCCGGAGCATTGCCGGTGGCAAGCTAGAACGGCGGAGCCAAAGGCGTGGCCGGTGGAATGCTACGGGATCAAGATTCCACGGCGAAGGGTGGGGGCGGTGGTCAGTTTGCCGATAAGGGAAGTATCTAAGGACTACGAGAAAGCTACCTAAGGCGGTGCCGAGCTCGAGGAATGATGGAGTCGAGCTATCACTGTGGGCGAGACGGTGGCCGAAGTAGAGGTCGTATCGCCCGAGAGCTCCAGCGATCCCTGATCAAAATTGATAGCAAAGAAGTGAGGGGCGACTCTTAGAAAGGCTAGGGACGCAAGGAATTGGGCGGCAACGTACCGAGACATCGCCGAGGAAAAATAGGAGGATTCGAGGCTCAACGGCAGAAATGGTGAAGAGCAAGGGTTGGGGCCGAGCCGAGGTTTAAATAGAGGAAGGAGGGGTCACAGGGAGGGAAGGAATTTGTTCCATGGCGAGGGGCTCGAGAGAGAACAGTGACGGGGCGACGATGATTGCCTGGGTGGCAGAGATGCTACGGCTAGGCATGGTATAGGGCTCGAGGCGGGGATCGTCTGTGTGAGAGGCTAGACGATCTCGCTAGCACAGCTTGACTTTGCACAAGACCACCGTATTGCCGCCAAAGACGTGATGGAGAGGAGAGATGGGCGTGTCAGGCATGCGGGCAAGAAACTATGCAACAGGACAGCCCGTGGCCCGCTCAGACAAGTGCGTGTTGCCCGCAGGGCACAGAGAGAAATAAAGCGAGAGAAAGAGAGAGAAAATGGGCTAAGGGCTAGGTTTGGGCCAAATGGGCTAGGGCTAAGAAAGATGGGCCAAGCCTAACTAAAGAGAGATTTAGAAATTAGAAATTTAGATAAATTTCTAAAAAATTGTTTTGAAATTTAATTTTTGAACAATTTCAGACGATGAACAGTAAATACAAAAGAATTTGGTTTAAAAATTTTGAAATTCATAAGCACAGCCCAAAAATGGGCTGTTACAATATGGAACTGTATTTTTTCACAGGATACTCCTGAGTTCCAAAACACATCCTGAGTCCAGGCATGCCCAGTGGTACCAAATTCAATATTAACGTGAAAAAAATGATCAGCTTCAATTTTATCCGCCTAAATTGACTCTCAAATCTAAATACATTGTACAAGGCACTGGCTAGATTAAAGGTGCCATGCATGGGATCAGGAGGAAAAACGGTAAGTTGATCTACATTCTTTATCTGCCCATACAGCATCGCTCATGTCGCCATCGCAAATTAACCAGACAAGCTCGAGCCTATGCATGGTATGGAGCTCAGCGATTTTCCTCATATTATATGAGATCACGGCTGGAAAAAGCTCCCGATTCCAAACACAGACTACTCCTCTGCCGGTGGTTGCAGCGAAGAATTTCCGGATTGTTTAACCGCAAGCACCTTGTCCAAAGTTTCGTCTGTGACCTTGATTCCATTTGTCTCCATTTCTGCGACTACGGCAATGGCTGCATCAATTTCCTCCAGATCAAGGCACAACAGGATAACTTCATCATAGAGCGGGCTGGATCAAGTAAAAAAAAAAAAAAGGAAAGGTACATAGTCAAAAACCACAATTTGCTGTGTTGATGAGTTGACCAGAGAGATAAGCACCATGTTTTGTAAGAAAAAATATACTCATAAAGAACTACCTAATATCTTTGCTGAAAATATTAATTGAATAGTCTAATAATGCAGTATGTGTTGGAAATTGGAATAATGTCAGAAAAATTTGAGAGCAGAAATTTAATATTATACCTTCCAAACTTATAGCCCAGATTATGTGTTGTTTGCAATATTGTCAAAAAAGCAGACGGGAGAGGAGCTCTCATTGCACCGCGTAATATAATGGCACAGTCTCCGATTGTCGGAGTACCACCCAGTTCTATTACCTGAAAGTACGCAACAGTTATATGCCACAGTTTAAAGCTTAAATATCAACATCTTTTGTGCAAGCTTAAAGCACCGTTACATGCAATAACAGGCTACCTAGAAAAATAACAATAAAAAGCACTGGTTTTAACTTAAAGAATTCAAGTGACAGAAAGAATATAAGCTCGGTATCTAATAGTCTGCAATGGTCCACAGAAAATGGTTAACAAATGAAGCTGTTTCCATTAAAAAAAATGAAGCTGCAAAAGTCAATGGCATAACATCAGACAAACAAAACAGCTCTAAAATTCAGACATAAAACTAAAAATACCTTATGCATTATCTTGATAGCTAGCTCAACCTCCCATTCCTGTGACCATTTGCGTGGCATCTTTTTCTTGATCTCTCTTTCCCATGTCCATCCCCAGGCATCTGCAGTAGTATACATATCTGATACATCGAACATCCTTGTCTCACGCATAACCTTAAAAGCTTCAACTGGATCTTCAGGAAACCAATCTTCATCATCATCAATCTACAAAGGAAGGAAAATGCTTCAATATAACCATGCTGAAAGCTTAGCTCTTAGCACCATATCCACTTACATAACAACATGATAGAACCCGTTCCTAACAAAGTCTAGAAACATAAACTATAAAATTAGAAGAAAACAACAAACAATAGTCTTGCCATTAATTATTGACTACAGTCCACAATTCCTAGACCTTTTAAAATTCTTAATAAGGTAAATGATAATAAACATACATATAGGGTAAACCCTTCTTTTTCACATTTCAATTGAAGTTCATATTTCATACCATGACATGCACCATTGAGATGATAGGTTTCAGATCAATAGCCAATAAAGGAGAATTAATTGCAATACAGAAGTCAATCATAAAAAGTCATATGTTCCCCAAAATGAATGCCTACAAATTTAAGATAAGCACAAAGTGCACATACTTTGCAACATGCTGGCATATCAGTTCCATACCTCAGGCATCCTTTTTAATTTCTTTGATGAAATAGGCGTCTTTTCTAGATCCTTCAATAACTGGACTCCTATCATTTGAAGATGTTGCTTGGGCCCTTTCACAGCTTTGTCTTTAGTCTCATCATCGGGTTGAGTTTCTGTTTGATCAACAACCTCCTCGTCATCTATCTCATCTTCTGTGTCTTTTGTGGAATCATCATCCTCGTCCTCGTCATCATCATCGTCATCCAATTCATCGTCTAAATCTGAATCTTCTTCTTTACTATCTTCTTCACAAAGATAATTTCGAGTTTCTCCCAGAAAACGCCGTTTCCAGAACTCAGTATTCCCATCTTCCAGCTTGATTCGTGAGATCAGTTCATCTAGCTCTTCGTCAACCTATGAAGAGTGTGAAACTTAAAAGCCATCGACAAAATTTTACACAACTTGCAGCTAACACTGTCATGTAGTAACTACACCAGACCCAAAAAAATTGCAATAAACATTTTCACATCGCATACCTCTTCCTCATCTTCAACAGGAGGAACCCAAAGTGGTATACCACGTGAACGATTGATTCTCCTAGCCTTTTGAACTCGCTGGTAAAGTACTTGTCTAGTTCCATCTGTAGGCAACCCTTGTGCCTCTAGCTCAGTTTTCAACTCAGATACCACCATTTTGCTTGCTGCCTTGGGCTTAACAACATTCTTCTTTGGTCCTACAACTAATTTTTTTAATCTTTCGATAACTCTACGTACATCATCTTCAGATACATCACCTAAAATACCAGGGCCTTCATTCCTTAGTGTAATTAGGAGTTTACGATGATACAACTTCAGTTCCTCAAAGCATCGCTGTTTAAAAGATGTCTCTATTGGATTTGAATAGGCAAATCCAAATTCATCAGGATCCAAAGGAGTTTTCCCTCTGCGAGGCACCCAACGTTTGCGCTCACCTGTAAGACCTCCTTCTCCTATATATCTGCAAAGCCAGCATGAATGAAAGAGATACAATAAGTCATCAATGGGAAAAGATCAAAAGAGATGAGTGCTTAAGCAACAGAATGTGAAGGTATCAGATAGCTATGAAGAATTGCAGCAACAAAGATTTTCAGCGTTGACAGCAGAAACTGTCTTTAACCTGCATTTTACATCCACACACTCATGTAGAGCAAACTCCGGTACCATTTGTAACTTGGTACAGTCCATGGGAATTCTAGGGTTCAACATTCTGGCCTACAAAAGAACTTACCCGATAACTAATTCACTATCAACTGGGTATTAGCCTATTGGGTGTCAAACAGACAAACACACACACTATGTACAATATTTAGTGGCTATGTCGGTATATGTGTCGCATACATGTTGATGAAGTGTCAAAGCCATGTAAAGCATTAAAATTATTTATTTTCGGTGATGAGACCATGCTCATCATGGATAGAACCAACACCGCATACATATGGTCATTACCAAGTATTGCTGCAATTACTTCGGCTATATCCGCATCTTCCACTACATCTACAACAAGTTGACAACAGTTCACAACATCTTCTACTTCGTCTACGTCTAATATGGTGGCTCCATCAACGTTGCTTCATCGACTCCTACCTTGGCTAGGTCGATCACATAGTTGCTCTCCTCGGCTTTTGGACATGGCGCCATCACCTTCATCAGTTCGGCCACCACCTTAGCCGCCTCCCATGCTTGACGGCGTATTCAAGAAAGATGTATCACGTCGCTCCAAGTCTGGCCCAAGAAAAAGCCCAATTTGGCCACGAGTGCAGTTCGGCCGTCTGCGCTCAGTACAACTTCAAATGGACGCCCAGACCACATACGAAGTCCGTTTTCGATATTCTACCACTTCACGGAAAGCTTAGGAGATAAGCTTTCCAATGGATCTAGTCCCATTGCAAAATTCTTCCTGGAGTGTCGGGAATCATCAAAACAAGGTGCTGCATCATCCAGTTGGGCCAAACTGGGCCTTGTAAGCACGTTGGGCCCAAGCCCACGTGGTGGACACCCCAGGAAAACACTAGGACGTCCAGCACTTCCCTCCTAACCATCACCCTCTTATAAATTCAGTAGCCGTCATCATTTAGACTCGGGTTTTGTTAGATTAAAGTTTAGCCTTTGCTACTTTCTTGTAATCGCGCGTGTCAGTTAGACCGCCTGTATTACTTGTCTTCGAAACCCCACCTACTCGTTTGTGCCTAATTTATATTTGCAATTTCAGATTGCGTTTATCTTGTTCTTTCTCGTTCTTCGATTGCTTGCAGAAACAAAGACCTTCGTGGTCAGGTTGATCGCGCGCCCGCGAGATCAATAACCCTCTGGAGTTGGTGTATCGGTCGCTAAGGCACAACGTCCTGTACGGTTGTAGTCGGGCCGTCAACATCGATTCCTCCACTAACCGATAGTTATCACTCTCATCGAAAGATCGGGACTCCTGCTGCTATCATTCGGTATCCAATTATCTGATATGCAGCTGACATGTATCCATAGAGTGTTGGCGTCGTAGCCCTCTCAGACATGGCATCTAATACTGATATGGCACCAAACCAACATGTGAGTTTGGCACATAGGGAAATGAATTAATAATCATATGTTACATCGCAAAGTGGCAATGTCTATGCTATGTTCACCAAGCACTTTTAGAAACTATGTACAGTCCCATCATGACAAAAATATTAAACAAATCATGTACCAACTAAAACTGATTTATCATCTAGAGCAGTCAGAGCCAAAAGCCTCTTGAAGTCATACCTGGCCACATAATCAATTTCAAAACCAACATCAGCTTCTTCTTGTAATGGTTCTATCCAGGAGCTCACCAGTGTGCGGTATTTTCTATTTAAGATCATTGCTCTGGGTGCAATAGTCTGGTTATCGTTAGCCATTGCTTCTAATGCTTCAAGCAACTCATCAGCCCTTCCTGGTTATAAAAATAAGTCACCTGCTCAGGAAAGTACTAGAAGTTCATGGTAATGCAAAGGCTCCTTAAAATATAAAAGATGAAAAGTTGATATGTTATGGATACAGTGGACGTAACTGCTGTCGTGTAAAAGTAAAACTACGAGATCTTCACCAGTGTGTTTTGATTTTATTCATCCATGCCAAAAGTTGTCACCGTAATGCAGCTATTATTCACCCATTGCTAAGCATACAAGAGGAGTATATGTATAAGAATTTATAGAGGTTTTCCATGATACGTGTCTATGTAACATATGCACTTTACATGAACTTTTCCACCATCCACTAAACATCCTACAAGTGGGAATGGTAGGGAGTAGAAAAATGATAGATGAAAAAGTTTAGCAACCCAATTTGTAAAAAGTAGTCAGAGAAGTTAAATGGAAACAATATACAACATATTGCATAAAATATGCACATTCATAAAGCAAGCACTCGCAGCAAATTAAAATAAAAACTTATAAACAACTATCCGCTCAAGTTTATTAAGAAATTCAATACAACTCGTTGATAATAATCAACATGTTGTTGCATAATTCGAATAAACACCTTGGCATATATGTCCATATGAAACACCTTGAAATATTCATTGAGTATAACCACACAGGAACTTCAAAGTAATAGTTGGCATAGCAACGAGTAATTATAAAAAAAATATAAACATGCCAAGGTAAATAAGGTTCAGTTTTTTGTGCTTGGAGCAACTTTCATTTTGAATTATGGTGCTTTCACATGTCAAATGGGATGTTATCTTCAAAAAAGGGCTATTCCAAATGTGGCACTATTGCACAATTTTGAGAAGGAAACCATATAGGCCTTGTTCTTTTTAGCTTAAATTAAAATTAAAAGATACAACTGAAAATTTATCATTTTTGTACGGGTCAAATGTTGTAGCACTCTATAGCCATTTTTTGTGAGGCTTTTAGTGGTTCTTTTTAAAGCTCCTAAAAACATTTTTTTTACACATTTTGGCTCTCCAAGCCTCCTATTGAGTACCAACAACTTTTCCAGATTATAATCTACCGCTGATTTTACTATTCCAACAGAACAATGGATTAACTTTTTGTGCTATGGGACTTCTGATTAAAAAAGTGGAAACTTCGACACATTCAGACAACAATTCCCAAGAATGAACAAGACATAAACCCACAAAAAATATGTGTTTGCAGCTAGTCATGAGCTTTTTCCTAGGTTCTAGTCCTTGTGTCTGGTGAACCATTGTCCACCAGGAGAGATCATAAACAAATAGCTTGAAATGGTAGTATCTTTTCCATCTTAGTTCATGAGTAAATCCATAGAAGTGTGAAAACTCACCGTCAAGGCACAGCGATCGTAGATATAGAGAAAGTGGATCACCACAATTCCCTTCGTTATAAAGAACTTTGGTCCCACCAGGGATTCTCCGTAGGGCACGAAAATGCCTCATAGCTTCATTAACCATACAGTACTTTGTAAAGCATTCCACTAACAACCTGAGAAGGATGAAGGTCAGCAAAGTGGAAAAAATGTGACTATTGAACATTGATATTTAGAAATCAAATGTTGACAGGATACACTTGTTTCCATTAGAGACACTAAGCTATTTAAATAGTTACTCTCGGTATAAGAAATGTCTTACGCGTAAGTTCTTGCATTAGGCTGAATGCGTTTGTGGTCTTCCACCATCATCCCAAGTAATTCCGCCACATCCGGTGCTCTGCAGGCAAAAATATGTCATAAAATAAAAACAGCAGATGAAAGGATAATCCTACTTATAACAGTCAATCCTAAGAAAAGAACTAAATATGGAGCATAATGTAGCATTGTTTTACCAAAAAAAAAACTCGCATGAATAATGATCATCTTCCTAAAAAATAAGATAATTAAATAACTAACTTGTTTCTCAGAAGAAAGAACCATAATCATGTCGGCAAAATTTGCAAAGTAAAAAATCATGGATCATATACTATAATTAGCAGAAAAGTTTGATGCACCGTCAGCTCTACAGTTTTCATGGTATGCTTTTTTCTGGATATTATTTTTGAAGAGATAGTAATTAATAAGTAGATGTGGTTCCATCATAAATTTTTAGAGCTATCCATGCATGATGCATGTGCTATGGAGCTACAACTATCCAAATGTTTCTTTCGCATCAACTCATTGTGTTCAAGTGGTCGAATTGGGTACTGTCAAATAGACAAGATTGTGTTGATAACATGGTTATGTTAAACAGCAACAAAACAAAGGAAACAAATATGGCATAATATTATATTGAAGTAAATACTGAGTATACCTGTCATAGGACGTAGCTCTAGTAAATGCCTGTATAACCCAATTATACGACTCAGTATCAGGTTTCATATAATCTATAATGAAAAAGAAAATTCATTGTTATAAATTTAGTCAGGTTACAATGAAGAAGTCATAAAAACACTGAGTGCACATGTAAGAAAGACATGGGCTGTGATCTTACGTTTTCACTACTGTTGACATAAAACAGGGAACAACATCATTCAAACCAGTAGGTCAAACACTGAATGAACATTTGGTGTATTTGTTCCACAGAAGCTAAGTTCACAATAAGATCAACCACTAAACCTTCATGTTGTCAAAGTTGCAGCATATGGTTCAATGGGCCCAAATGGGCTAGTTATACACATGTACAAGAGAAAGAAAATAAGCAAATAAGCCCTATACATTTCTACTTTAACACCCCTCTCAAATTCATGGTGGATCTACAACACTAAGTTTGGAGAGATGATAATCATGCTGCACTCTAGTCTGTGCCTTGGTGAAGAAGTCGGCAACCTGACGATCAGAAAGCACATGACTAACAGTAACGACCTGATCCTGCACCTGAGACCGAACATAAAATGCATCAACACCGATATATTTGGTGAGCTCATGCTTCACCGGATCCCGAGCAATGCTGATGGCGCCAGTGCTGTCGGAGTAGACAGTCATCGGAGCGGTCAGAGCAACACCAAAATCCGCTAAGAGCCACCGAAGCCAAGTCACCTCTGCTGTTACCGAGGCAAGCGCACGAAGCTCAGCCTCAGTGCTAGAACGAGAGACAGTCGTTTGTCGCTTGGTCTTCCAGAAAATCAAGGAAGAGCCAAGAAAGACACAGTAAGCAGAGAGGGACTTGCGATCAGAGGGATCGCTAGCCCAAGTAGCATCAGAGTAGGCCTGGAGCTGTAGAGAGCTAGAGCTCGAGAAGAACAGACGGCGGTCAATAGTGCCCGAAGGTATCGAAGGGCACGAAGGTGGCTGTAGTGGAGCTGAGTGGGAGAAGACACGAACTGACTAAGAATGTGGACAGCGTGAGAGATGTCAGGACGTGAGATCCCAAGGTAAACAAGGCTCCCAGCGAGGTGACGGTAGCAAGTGGGATCAACAAGAGGAGCACCATGAGTAGGACGAAGCTAGAGGTGAAGCTCCATCAGAGTGTCAGCAATGCGCTGATCAGTGAGGCAAGCGTGGTCAAGGAGATCCTAGATATACTTCCGCTGGGAGAGGTAGAAGCCCTCAGGAGTAGAAGTGACCTCAATCCCAAGGAAGTAGCGAAGAGAACCAAGATCAGACATCTGAATCTACTCACTGAGGCGGGCCTTTACAAAGGCAACAAACTGAGGATCATCTCCAATGATGAGCATGTCATCCACGTAGAGAAGGAGAAGAGTGCGCCCACGCGCAGAGGTGTGAACAAAAAGCGTGGGGTCATGCTGACTATGAACAAAGCCAGCAGCAGTGACCACAGAGGTAAATCGCTCAAACCAACCACGAGGGCCTGCTTGAGCCCGTAGAGAGCAACGAAGGCGACACATGTGGCCATCTGGCACAGCGTAACCAAGAGGTGGGTGCATGTAGACCTCCTCGCGTGGCTCTCCATGAAGAAAGGCATTCTTCACATCAAACTGGGAGATGGTCCACCGACAAATAGAAGCAACCGCCACAAGAGAGAACAGTGGTACGGTGGGTAACGGGAGCAAAGGTCTCCTCAAAGTTACGACCGTACTCCTGCTGAAATCCACGCGCCACAAGACGAACCTTATGGCGCTCAAGAGAACCGTTAGAGCGAGTCTTGATCTTATAGACCCACTTGCAGGTGATCGGAGTAGCAGCAGGAGGACAGGGGACGAGATCCCAAGTGCCAGTGCGCTCAAAAGCAGCAATCTCCTCGGCCATCGCGTACTCCACTCAGGATAAGCAACAAAGATCACGATAAGAAGGTGCTCAAGAGAGTGGAGACAGAGGCGCAAACCCAGTGAAAGCAGCGGAGAGAGTACTCAATCGGGAAGAGCATATCAAAGGAGAAGGTGGAGGAAGGTGACACCGGAGTAGGAGCAAGCCCAAGTAAGGAGGAAGAAGCCTCAGAACTGGAGGAAGAGGGCTCAGGAGCAGGACCCAACACGGAGGAGGGGGGACACGACGCATGTAGTGAAAGCGAATGGGAGGATGGGACAAAGGAGGCAACAAAGAAGAAGAGGAAGGCTGGGAAACAAGAAGAGGGCACGGAGAAGGTGAAAGTGGTAAAGGAGTGGGTGTAGGAGTGGGTGGAGAAGGCAAAGAAGAAAGCGGAGGAACGGAGGACTCTGAAAGAGTGAGAAAGGAGAGATCCCCTAAGGACAAGGGAGAACTGGAAGGAAAGGCCGGGGACCGGGACTCATCAAAGAAAAAGTGAGACTCGTCAAAGGTGACATCACGAGAGACCCGAATCCTGCGGCCAACAGGATCCCAACAACGGAAACCCTACGCCGAGTCATAGCCAAGGAAGGCACGAACAGCATCGAGAGGTTAGCTTTGTCGCTCACGAGGTTGAAGAAGGACGTAGACAACGCACCCAAAGGCACGAAGGTGATCAGTCTTGGCAGGCGACCAAAAGACGCTTCAACAGGATGGCACCTGAGCCTTGATGGAAGGCTAGAGGTTAATAAGGTAGACAGCAGCGGAGACACCCTCAGCCCAGAACTATGGTGGAACAGAGGCAGTGAGCATCATAGCTCTGGCAGTCTCAAGGTGGTGGCAATGCTTGCGCTCAGCAACACCATTCTGAGCATGGGCACCGGTACAAGAGTACTAAGGAAGAGTGCTCGCTTTCTCAGAGGATCTGGCGAAGAGCAAGCGAGATATTCGCCGAAGAAGTCACTCGAAACACACGGATGGGCGAAGTCGAATCGAGCGCGAACCATCGCAAAGAAAGGCTCGATAGCGACCAACACCTGATCATGAGAGAAAATAGATCCAGGTGAAGCGAGAGAAATCATCAATAAATATCACATACCACCGGTGACCCTTCAAACGAAGCAGGCAGACCCCATATACGAGAGTGAACCAAATCAAAAGGACGAGGCGGAAATCTGGCATGGGATACGGCGGTAGAGTTGTTTTCCAAGCTTACAACCCTGACAAGAGAGGGAGGTATCACCAGAAACCTTCCCAAGAACACCACGACTCATCAAAGAAGAAAGACGAGACCCTGACATATGACCCAGACGATGATGCCACTGAGGAAAACTGACGGTGGTGGTGGTGGCAAAGGCAGTGGCATCAGAAGAGGTGGACAACTGGCTCCTGGAGGTAGCGGTGGAAGCGGAAGTGGAAGCGGAAGAAAGGCGAAGCTAGTCAAGCTCCCACAAGCGCGGGGAGTCACGGGATCTCCGGCCAGTGCCAACTAGGGTCCCGGTGCTGCGATCCTGGATAGAACAAGAGTCAGACTCTAGAGTAACACAAAAACCAAGATCGGTAAGCTGGCCGGCAGAAATCAACTGTAGGTGTAGATAAGGAACATAAGAAACTGATGGAACATGGAAAGACGAGGTCTGAAGAGTGTCTCGTCCTGCAACTGAGAGCTATGTACCATCAGCCGTCTTGATGTACACAGGAGTAACCGAGGTGCAGCGAGACACAAGATGAGTGGGATCAGGTGTCATGTGAAAGGAAGCACCTGAATCAAGGTACTATGGAGACTGGATACCTAAGGGACCCGGAGAGGCAGTAGTAGAGGACGCCAGAGGAGCCCGAATGTCAAGGCGTGACTCCATGCGCTCAAGACGCCGGGTGAGCTCCTGAGCCCAGTCAGGTGCTTGAGAGGTGGTGGCCCCACTAGCACCAGAAGCTCTAGGGGTGCCAGGGGTGCCACCACTAGCCTTCTGGAGACAACGCCTGCACTGCTGGATGGTGTGACCCATCTTCTTGCAGTAGTTGCAGCGAACGACTGCAGCAGCAGCAACACCCTCCCTGTGACCAAGCCGCCCGCTGGTACAGGGAGAGAAGTGACTCCAGGCAGCAACGCAGTCGGAGCCCCGGAAGAGACCGTAGTAGCACTCAGGACCATCGAGGGAGACGAGAGAACGCTCCCCAGGCATGTCTCCTCTGCACGGACCTAAGTGAGGGCCTCAACCAGAGTAGGCAGTGGGGAGCGAGCCAACAGCTAAGCACGAAGAGGCTCGAACTCCGGACGAAGCCTAGTGAGGAACTCGAAGACATGTGCGACGAGGAGCTCTCGTGTACGAACACGTCATGCAGGAAGTGTCCGGAGTCGGCTGGAAGGAGTCGAGCTGACGACAGGCATCACTGAACTGAAGATAGAAGGCGTCCACGGAGGAGTTGCCCTGCTGAAGCGAGCCGAAACAGCGGAGTCTGAGGTCCGAGGCGTGGTCGCTTTTGGTCTTGAGCTCGCACCCACTCCCACATCGGTGAGTGGAGGCAAGGAGCACAAGTCAAAAACAAGGTCAATCCTCATGCCGCCAAGGTGAAACGGCGACAAAGACGGGCCTCATCGGCACGCCAGGTCTCGAGGAGCTGAAGAGCAGCAGTGTGCTTCTCGACAGCTATCTCGTAAGCCGCCTGGATAGCAGGAGCAACAGGAGCGCCATCAACACCGGGAGCAGGGGCCATAGGAGCAGGAGGCATGACAGGAGAAGTCGCTCCAGTGAGGTGACCCCAGAGACGCTGACTGTTGAGGGAGACCTGAAGCATGGTCGACCACTCCCTGAAGTTGGTGCCATCAAACATCACCGGCGGAATGGGCATCGGACTCGCTGCACAATTTGCCATGGAGAATCAGCCAAGGACAAGTTTCACCAAGAGATTAGCTGCCAGCTGGAACAGAGAAGGACTCTGGAGCAGTGATGAGCTTGTGGTGGCACTGCTTAAAGCAGCCTTGAGCCTCTTGGCCACCTGGAGATCACCATGACAGCACCCACTCTCCACTCCCGGTTCGGCTGTCGAACTGCACGGACGTGGCCTGGGACGGCGCGTGGTGGCCGAAAGATACGGCGCAGCCCGGCGGTGGAGGCCCGAGAAGGACGACGCGCTGCGGCGGCTCGTGGAGCAGCACGGCGCAACGAAGCGCTGCCGCGGCTCGTGGAGCGGCACGGCGCGCGGAACTGCGCGGCGTGCCCGACGGGAAGAGGCTGGTGCCGGAGCCGGCCTGAGGCAGGGCGACGACGGCCGGATCTGGGGAAGCAGCGCACCGGTGAAGCGCGCGACAGCGGAGAGCAAGAAGCGCGCGATGGCGGAGACGGCGGAGAGCAAGAGACTGGGAGAAAGGAGAGGAGGAGTCGCCGGCGTGGGTTGCCGGCAATGGCGGCACTGGCACGCCGGCGGCAGCGGCGGCTGCAAAGATAACCCTAGAACTAGTGCTCTGATACCATGTCAAAGTTGCAGCATATGGTTCAATGGGCCCAAATGAGCTAGTTATACACATGTACGAGGAAGAAAATAAGCAAATAAGCCCCTATACATTTCTACTTTAACACATGTCACTTATTTTCATGCCATTTTTAATCTAGAATCTCTACATTATGTTTCAGTGACTGCTCATAATATTGACTGGTTCATTCAATAGTTTATTAAAAAACAGTTTCAGAAACAACAGCTAGTCTATACACAAATATGAAAAACAGTGAAATATGGCCTCCCATAAACAAATGGGCAAATATATACATCATGAAGTTCTAGTCATGGCTGAACATGCGTGCTCAAAGCTAAATGAATCAGCTATTCCAATCATGCTACCAGCAACAAACCCATATGCACATGAGTGGGTATGAACAAATGCACAAACTCAAAAGATATAGCCAAAGTGAAGCAGAGATACAGGTAAACAAAATGTCAATATTTCAACATGTTATGTGTAATGTAAAATCATTATCGCAGTGAGAAACTAAGAACATAATGAACAAATGAACAAACATCATAGCAGAAAACTGGTGTAATAATAGCAAATTAGCCATACCTTCACCTCCATATTCCATGTTTTCAAATGTTGCAAAAGCAATTTCAGGAATTCCACAAGTAGCCTGATTAAAATGAATTTTTATTAAAAAAACTGAGATTATCTTGTAAAATAAACAGAAGAACTAAACGTTAATGCAATAAACCATGTTCCTAAGGCTCTACAGCTCACCACATCTTGTCTAAAGTGTTCCTCGTCTGAAGCATTCCTAAGTCAAGGGGTTTTATTCATTCTTTGGGCAAAAAGATGAAAGATTGGATAACCAATTTGTTTACTGGCTGCTTAACCACTGATGGCAGCAGGATTAGATCACCGGTTATAATTATAAACACCATTGCTGACAGAGTGATGGTGTTGATGTAAGTGTGTAACCTTACAGCTTAACAGATTCAGTGTTGCAGTTAGTACAAAATGCCAGATATCCATTTGTAATGCTAGAATTTAGGAAACAGTCAAGCAACAGAATTTAGAGCTCATATATCCATACTACAGTCTACAAGGCTGAATTAGCTGCTTGATTTGCAGTCCATTATAGAAGTCATATTATTTTCATAATTTAGTTGGAATAGGGTAATTTATTTCTATTTCATGAATGAAGTATTGGTTAAATATCTCATGTAAAATACTCGTATAGGTCAACTAAACAGACAAAAAAATTAAAACCAATTATCTGGCCCTGTGCATATCAAGTTCAAGTCTCACCTGGACACTGAGAAGGCAATTAAAATGGAATGTGGTTGCCATTCTTCCAGCAGCCTCCATTTGGTATGCAACAGTTAGAGCATTGGAGTGGTCTCCAGCTTTACAATCTTCTTCAATCAAAAGATCATAGATTTCATCAGTTCCATGTAAACCACCTTTTGCTCCTTTCAGAAATACTGCATTGGCGTCCTCCAGATAATTATTCTTGACTAGCTCCTCTGTTTTATAGAAGGACTACTATAATCATTCAAACGAATAATTAATATATCAAATACATAACAATTCAATTTCCATACCTACAAGAATTAGCCAAGCCTTGCGAATATCATACTTATATCTCTCCATAGCAGCAAGAATCTCCATGCCCCTGGTAGCAAGACCCTTCTTGGCAAAAACACGGACCAGAGCCACAAAAGTTTCATGTAAAGGGCGCACGCCGGAACTTAGCTCCCTTCTAAGAGATTGCATCTGCATTAAAAAATGCAACAATACATTTTGCAAATCCAGTGCATGCATTTCTTACAAGAAAAATGTAGAGTACATATCTGCTTTTAAAAAGAAGACATTATCCATGAAACGCAAGAAAGTTCTGCAGAAATATTTAAATACTTGCTATGTAATTAGGACATGTAAACTATAGCTTAAGCTTATACCTATAATTGAAATGAGTCTAGTGCCAAATAGTAAACTTGTTTATAAGTGTATTTTAAATCTGAAGCTCCAGAAAAGAAGCTGAAAACAGTTGTGATGACTTATGAGCATATATGACTAAGTGATTCTAAGCCGAGTTTACCCTAAGTCATCCAAAATATATTTGTAAAGTCATCTTATAAGCTATGTTTTCAATTTATATGCTATAAGATCAATAAGCCAGTATATACCTAGGCAAACAAAACTTAATTTGCAGATACCTAATTTAAATTTGACAATAAGAAATAATTTAGGGGGTGCTGAATTATTTATATTAACAATGGCGATTGTACGGTTTTACGATCAGTAACTTGCTGAGAGGACAACAATTAGAGCATGCTGGCCAAAAAAATATACAAAAAATCTGCAGAATTAGATCCTGTGCCCCACGTCTCTACATGACTCCTTGCCAGGATTCTGAAACCATGACTGGTAAGTCACAAGATAGCCAGTTCATATTTGGATATGTATACATCTTCCATCTATCTTTCTATATGCATCAATATGGCATTTGTCAACAAATCTAACAGCCAAACAAAATTCTTCAACTCACATCTTTCAACATCTTAGCCTTTGCACAGAGACTAGGTGTTCAACATGACCCTACCACTCTTGCAAAATCATATGCTACGTACAATTTGGACTAGGGGAAAGTGACCCATGACAAAAAGGAAGAACCTCTTGATGTATTTTGTTTGCTGGAGGTAGAATGTTTCTCTGGACAAGGGCTATCTGTTTCTTTGTTTGATGTTTGCCCCTGTGATATTGTTTTTTACGAATTCCCTGCGCCTGCGGGGAACTGCTGTTTCCATTTTCATTTGGCATGTAGGCTGAATTTGCTATTCCATTTCTGACATTGCAAAAGGTTCTGCTTGCTCAGGAAAAAAGTATGCTACAGCCTACAAGCCTTAGAAATCCATACTGTATCCGATCAGCTAATAGTCAACAAACATACTGAATCCTTGTTTAGTTGACCATACTGCATTGAGTGCATTCTCCAATTCATCATGCAACAGCCTCAAGTTGAAATAAAAAATAACTAATTACAAATAATCAAATCAACCCTAACATCAAGTCACCTGCAAGGCTGCAACATAGCAGCTCCAAATTGCACAAAGCCATTCCAGAATCATTGTGTTCAAGCAGCTCACGTCCACTTCACAGTTTCGCATTTCCACCAACCAAAACCAACCAAAGCAAAAGCTCATAAGATCACAACTAGGTAAAAAAACATCGGCAAAGAATCTTCATGCACTCAAGTCTTGTTTCCTAACACAGACACCCCAAAGGGGCGGGCACATTCACCTAACCCCTCATGCGGGCCTCTCTAGTCCCCCGCCATGCAGAGCCCAGAAAAAAGTTAAGAGCGGTGCACTTACGGCGCCTTCGGCGTCGCCGGCAAGGACGTGGGCGGCGACAAGCCCGTGGAAGGAGCGGGGCCCGGGCGAGAGCCCAGCGGCGACCATGTCGTAGATGGTGTCCGTGACGCCGCGGGCGTCGGCAGCGCGCGCGCGCTCCGCGAGCTGCTCCAGGAAGGCCAGGCGCAGGCCCTTCTCCACCGCCCCCGCGGCCGCCGAGCGGTCGCCACCCCGGCCCCGCCCTCGGGCAGCCGGCGCCGCCGCGTGCGCCGCCGCTCGGCGAGCGCAGAGGTGCGCGTGCGGGAGGCGGAGGCGCGGGGGAAGCGCGCGGCGGCGGCGAGGGGGAAGGCGGAGGAGGTGGGCGCGGGGGCGGAGGTGGAGGGGGTTGCCATGGCGGCTGGGGGTAGGGGGGAGACAGGAGTGAGGGAGGGAATGAGGGGTTCTTTTGGATCAGGATAGCTTTTGGAGGGAGAGCGGTAGTTGATTTACATCAGCAGGTGCACGTCAGCGCGTGCGCGCGCACTGGATTTCATGCGAGACAAATAGTAAAAAATTAATTTAGAAAATTTTTTACCTATAATCTTTTTAATTAAATAGTCGAGAGTAAATTGCACTATAGGTATTTAAACTGGTCTCTAGAGTTTAAATAGGTTTCAAATCGCCAAATCTAAATATTTATGTGCACAACCCTATCTAAGTGGGCAAGTTAGGTTCAAAACGAGGTGAGCTGTCCAGTTCTCATATGGAGGGCCATATCACCCATCCACATGTCGGCTTTTTGCAAATAGGCCCCTATGCTCCTTCCTATTACACCCCCTTTTCTAACCTGGTGTGATTGAGTCTAGAGTCGACACAAAGTGGCAGTGTCCACCTCCCTATTTCGCTCCCACTCGACTAGGAGAGGCGATCGGGGAGGAACGAGCTAGGAGAGGCCGATGACGGGTGGAGGCAGCTACGACGGTGAAGGCGACGCTATGAGGAAGATGGTTGCCCGCCTACGTAGGGAAGGAGAACCACGGCCCTGCTACAGTATAGCCATGCTAGCCCTCTTGCTTTGTTTGTACAAACGTGGTTTTATCTTGCAATTTTGGGCGTTCTGGCAAGGATTGAAGACGGGATTGCCCTGAGGTTGTAGGGTTGATGGAATTTTGGTACCTAAGGCTTACGGGATTTGTTGTAGCTAGGGTTTGTGGTAGCTATGGTTCACTGGGAAATGAAGAATTTTTTGTTGTTCTGGGCATTATGTGAGTTGATTTACTAGGGTTCTTGTCCTTGATTTGCGGTTTGAAATATAGGTCCCGATGATGATGAGTTCACAGTAGAGGTTCAATATAGTGGTTTCTTTTGTGGTAAAGGCAACAACAAAAGCTATGTTGGACATAAAGTGAATTACTTAGACTATTGTGAGGATGATTCATGTTCATCTCTTTGGATTGATGATTTTGTTGAAATACTGGGATACAAGAAGACAGAACGATTTAAGGTGTACTAGTGCTTACCTGAGACACAAGTGAGCGATGGATTGAGGTTAATCAACACCGATATAGATACTAACACCATGCTTGCAGTGATAAAGGTGCATAGGAATTTAGTGATATTTGTGAACCATGAGGACACCTACGGAGGCATAAACTGGGATGATATTATAACTAATCCTATCTGCTATTTGCTAGAGGTGATGAGCCCAAGGAAGGTGGTTAGTTTAAGCCCAACGAAGGTTGATGAGAAGTTGCTAAGTTTTTATGATGACAAAATCACTTCACATAAGAATTGTGCAGGACCTTCAACGTCTGTCAGGTATAATGAACAATTGGAAGAGAGGGGCAGTGAGGATGACAATAACATAGTGGACAGTGATTATGAGGTTGAAGATGGAGACGATGACCTCTTTGTGGAAAACATAGATGAGGATGTGGATGATGAGATGTGTGGTGCCAAGGAAAAGCATGTAATCAGTGAAGAAGATGTCTCATCATGATAGGATAGGTTAGAATTGCCAGATTCTTCGGATGATGACAACACTATAAAAGTGCAGTTCAAGGACTTCGAGCCTGAGGAAGACATTTTGGATCCTATGTTCAAAGTGGGCACTATCTTTCCAACAGTTAAGGTGTTGAGGAAAGTAATTGCTGAGTGCAGTTGTAAGCATAAAGTAGATATTAGGCTTTCTAAGAATGACAATAGGAGAGTGGAAGCACATGTGCTTATGGATGTCTATGGAACCTGTATGCATCACATGACAGCCGTGCCAAATGCTTCATGGTGAAGAGATATGTGGGGGAGCATTCCTACAGGATGGAGTGGGTATTGAAAAGATTCACCTCAAGATTTCTAGCTGAAAAGTACATTGAGACCGTTAGGGCAGATGATAAGATGACATTGAAGAACTTTGTCAAATTGTACAAAAGGATTGGAATATGACCCCTTCTAGAAGCAAACTTGGAAGAGCTAAGAGATTGGCTCTAAAGGCAATACATGGAGATGAGGTCCAATAATACAATAATTTATGGGACTATGCAGCAGAACTAAGGAGGTGTAATCCTGGCAACAACTTGTGTTTGAATGTGAACAAAAACACATTCTCCAGATTGTATTTCTCTTTTTACTCTTGCAAAGTTGGTTTCCTTAAATGATGTAGGACTGTGATTTGCTTAGATGGGTGTCACATCAAGACTAAATTTAGTGGTCAATTATTAACTGCTGTTGGCATGGATCCTAATGACGCATTTTTCCAATTGCTATGGTTGTAGTATGGGTTGAATCAAAGAGCATATGGAAGTGATTCCTATAGACATTGAAGTCAGACCTTGGGATTCAGAACACATGGCCTTGGACCATAATGACTGATAAGCAAAAGGGTTTAATCCCGGTTGTTGAAAATGTTTTTCCAGATTTAGAGCACAGGTTCTGTGTTAGACATCTATATTCCAATTTTCAGGGGAGTTTCAAAGGTGAAATTTTGAAGAACCAATTGTGGGCATGTGCCAAATCAAGTTCAGTACCTAAGTGGACTGAGAACATGGAGAAAATGAAAGTATTGAGCTCAACAGCACATGACTATTTGGAGAAATTGCCCCTAACACATGGGTTAGGGCTTTCTTTTCAGATTTTCCCTAGTGTGACATTCTACTGAACAACAACTGTGAGGTGTTCAACAAGTAAGCATTTTTCTCGCTGTGTTGTTTCATGTTTGTTCTATTTAATAATTGCTCTGTTTCATTATTGTTGAACATGTACAATTTGCTTGTAGGTACATATTAGATGCTAGAGAGCTGCCAATATTAAGTATGTTAGATAGAGTAAAAAAACCAATTGACGACTAGGATTTATTCCAAGCAATAAGAGGTTGCAACAAAGTGGAAGGGAATGATATGCCCTAAAATAAAGAAAAGTTGGATAAAAATGTAGAGATGGCCAATATGTGCTATGTCTTGCCAGTTGGAATGGGTATTTTTCAAGTGCAGTACAAGAATTCACAACATATTGTGGACATCAAAGCCAAGCAATGTAATTGCAGAAGATGGGACTTAACAGGCATTCCTTGCTATCATGCAGTCTCTTATTTCAGGCATGATAGAACCCCTCTAAGAAAATGGTTTCTTCCTGCTATTCCATAAAGAGGTATGCCCAAGCATGTGTTCACAATATCATGTCTTGCAGTGATAAGAAAAATTGGCAAAAGCAAAATGAAATTCAAGTTAATCCATCTGCATATGAGAAGAAGGTAGACACTAAGGAAATTAAGAAGGAAGCAACCACAAGTAGTGGAAGGAAAAATATGCAAGCATGGAACTGTGATTCATTGCAGCTACTGTAAACACTCTGACCACAATTCCAAAGGTTGTGAACTTAAGAAGGCAAGTAAGAGGCCCAAGTAGGTAGTGAAAAGGAAGGTGCAACCAATAATTGAAGAGGATGTTGAAGACTATCATGAAACTGTTGGGACCTTTCTCGAAGTCAAGTCTCTGCTGTGCTTTTATCGTGCTAGTCCTGGATCAAGTAGCTAGTACACACGGATTCATAGTTTGGATCACAACCATCACAAATAAAACAGTTATTACATCAGATATCGGCTAACATGACACTTATTACAATAGTTTGGCACCATGGCCTTACATCAGCAGAAGTCTTAATGCATAAATAAAAGTCTAAATAGAAGACCCAAAATAACTTCACAAACAAGACTGCTGGAACGCGCTCCTAGATGTCGGAGTAGTCTTTATCATGAACTCCACCTGAGAAATCTTTATCTTGGTACATCTCCTCTTCAGGGTAATGGTTCTGTGCATCAAGATCTGCTCGTTGGAATGAGCAGCCTCGCATGAAAGGCGAGTATGAGAATGCAACATAAAGGCTTAACAAGGATAGGAAAGGATTCTTTTGCCAAAAGCCAGTTTTACAAAAAAAAATCCTAGAGTTTTGGAAAGATAGAAACAAAGTTGAAAAATAAGAATCATTTGAATCATTTTCTTTTGAACTCCGACAACAACCAGTTTTGCCTAAACCTGCCTAACTCACGACACCCACCATGTACAACACCCTCATCACTCACAGCTCCAACTGTGAGGAGGAAAACCAAAACTCTTGACTGCAATCATGGTTTTACTTTAAAACATCATTTTGAAAATAAATAGATAAGAAGTACCATTAAGGTAGCGCCTCGTCGTCCGCCCGTGACCGTGGGCACAGCCGTCATGATGATTTAACACTCTGCAGAAGTTGCACGCTTTACCCACAAGAGATGATCCACAAGTGAACCATCACAAGGCCTTTAACTAACTAGCTCTTAGCCGGGCACTCCCGCTTAAGGTTCCACCGCTGGAAAGTTACACCACTCGAGTCAGAAGTCCCCTCGTGTGCCAATAGAACCAGTACCTGCTATGTACTCAACCAACTAGAATGCTCAAACTAAGAGTTCGAAGGGTACTCAACTAAGGCATGCCCATACAAGCATTTGTGGTCGCACTGTTGTACTTAATTTATCTTCCTCAAAAAATCGGTCCTTAGGGATTGAGATGGTTCCCATACTGGGCTCGAATCTTGTGCTAATCGCACCAGCCTTGCAACCATCCACCCCAATCAGGGTTTTACAAAAACATTGCCCGAGGATAGCAACCCACTATCTCAACTAACCCAAACATGAAACACGACTGCACCAATTGTCCTTTTAAAACCATGGGAGTAAATCAAGCAATTGACAGGAATCAATTATCTATTGACTAACATATAATCTAAGCATTGCTAAGCTTGAACAGTTCTAAATCAAGGATGGCAGTACTAATCAACAAATTTGTTATATTAGGGCAGCAAGGCATATCTTATTAACAAATTAATTATTGGGTAGGTTTTTAAATAATCAACCTAATCAAATTAGCATTTTTAATTTAAAAAATATGCAAAGTTTGTAAAACTCTAGGAAAAACAGTTGCAATCATAGGAACAATATGATCAGCACTTGCCTTGGTCAGCAAAGCTAGGGTTCTCTTCCGAAGTGTTGCTAGCAAAGTTTCCTTCATTCGAATCAATCGCATGACAAATAGAATAATAATTACAAATAGGACAAAATAGTAAAAAATGACATGTGTGCAAATGCATATGCATATGCAAATTTATATAATAGTAGATCTCAATTTTATAAATATTTTAAAATTTGTTTAATAATTTTTGGAGTTATAAAATTAAAGATACAAAATAAATAAGTTTTACTGTTCATTAAAATTATTAAAAACCAATTTGGCCTAGCAAGCAAAGATGACCCAACATTTGGCTGCCCCGTATAAACGTCGTGACTTCGGCCGCATGACTTGGCCCAACGCAAAGACACTGAGACAGCAGCCCGCTCGGTCTGGTCAGCATGTCTGACAACTGACGGCGGGACCCGCTGTTAAGCGCAAAGAAGAGAGAAGGCGGCGTGGCTACGTCGAGAAGCAGCGGTGATGGTGAACGACGGCTTGCCGGCGGTGGCAACCTAGCAAGGAGGGGTCGGTACGTCATGGCAACCCTCCTGGTGGGGTCAGCCCACTGGGAAATCTACAGTGATGACCTTAACGGCGGCAGCAACGTGGCTAATTAACATCGCGGGGTCTTGGCAATGCCGAGGGGGCATGCCCCCACAGGGAATTATGCATGGGAACAGCGGCGTGACGGCGACGATCGTGGGAAAGAAAGGGAGTGCACGACGGCAGCGCTCGCTGGCAGCAATTCAGTCTTAAGGGCTTGATAGATGGGTTCCTCCATGCCTAGAGATGATATAGGGACAGAAAGAGGGGGAGATTATCGAGCGGTGGCGGCGAATTGGCGGTGAAGCAGAAACCACAGCGGCGGTGAGGACATGACTTCGGTGGCGAAATCCGACGGCTCCAGTGATGATCGCCTAAATGCGAGGCACAAAACAGGTTAGGGGTACGTCAAGGAAGAATGTCACTGAAGGGGAGGGGTGGCAGCGACTTACGTGCGGAAAATTGGGCGTCGGGATGGCGGGAGGAAGAGAGAGGGTGCGGCAGTGGCTTAAATAGGGGTGAAGGGGCGGTGGCGCTGACCTAGAGTCAATTTGGAGAGGGAAAAGGAATCCCCCTTTTCCAAATGTGGATTAGGAAAGGGTTTAGGGAGGTTTTCCCCTGTAGGAAGCTTCCCTGCCTGAGAAAGAGAAGAGAGGGAAAGGGTTGGCCAGAAAAGAAGGAAGGACGGAAGAAGAAGGAAAAAAGAAAAAGGGAAAGAAAGAAAAAGGAAAGGAAAAAAGGAAAGAAGAAAAGAAAATTTGGAAATTTATAAAATTTTATAAATTAGAAGAATACATATATAATCTTAACAATTATTAAATTTCTTTGAATTTACCAAATTAATTCTTAACCAATTAGCCATTTAATTAGTTATTTAAGAATACAAAAATAATTTTAATATTTTAAAACTTCTTCTAGAAATGGAACATACTCATTTTGAATTATTTTCAAAATTTCAAAATTTAAATAATTTTAAACAATATGCAAATGCAAATGCATGAGTTAAATATTTTTGAAAAATGTGGATATGATAGAAACCATCACCTAGGTCAATACCTGGCCATTATTTCTGTCTCTTCTCAATTACCAGAACCTACTTATAACGCTTCAAATACTTGTAGATTGCAATGCAACCAAATGTAGAAAGTGATTTACTCATCTCACAGCTGACATCTACTGTTATTGATGACCTAACAAATGAGGTAACATTTCAACTAGTTCAAGACTTGTAGATGACAATGCTTTTTCATCTTGCCTTTATTATAACCAGAGCATCCGATCCATTGTATTTTCAGAGCATCCGATCCACCAGGGAAAGCACAGAGGTTGCACCTATTATTCCTTGTGCTAAAGCAAGGATGGGGAAGCGTCGCCCTGCTTCTAAGAAGGCTAAGAAGTAAAGTGGGAACATGCATCTTGTTTGCATGCTCAACCTAGTCTTTTGTATACCATGAATTGACATTGTTGGTACTTGCTATCTTTTGGACAAATACATTGTCTATGGACTCCTCATATTAGATGCTGAAGGTGGTATGCTGACAAAAATGGTGTACATGCTCTTTTGTAATCATTATTCAGGTGGTCTGCTGAAAAATTGGTTCAAACACGTTGTTTGCATTATCCTTAATGAAATGACATAGAGTGTCATTGTCAATTAGATGGATGGGTGCAATTTATCTGTTTCTTCTATGCCTGTAAGTTCATGGGTGCAATTTGTATGGAAAAATGAGCTTTAGTGCAAAAGACATGTTTCAAATCTAGAATGGTCATATTTCAAATGTCAACAATGTAGTAGAACTTGTTAAAATACAAATCTTATGTCAATAAGGGACCTTTTTGAATTATTTGCACCGGAGTAGAAGAGGGGATACAATAGGGAGGAGCGCAGGGCTTATTTCCAAAAAGCCAACACGTGGATGGGTAACATGGCCCTCCACATGAGTGAACTGGACATCTCAACTCATTTTGAACCTGACTTGACCCACTTAAGCAAGTTTGTGTACATGAATCTTTATATTTGGCGATTTAGGACCTATTTGAATGCCCGGGACAAATTTAGGTACCTGTAGTGCAATTTACTCTATATAAGATAACCATTAACCATACCATATATCAAGTAAAAGGCTAGAAGGGTCAGAGGTTGTAGTGGCCGATGTCCTAAGCTTTCGCTTTGCCACCATTCTGACGGCCGCTTGCCTCCTACCGTGGAACGACGACGACGATGATGTCATGTCACACAGGACATCTGTTGTTGTGCAAGTCCATTATGGAGACATTCTTTGGACCCTTTGCTACCTAGCTAAGCTCAACAACATGCCATGGACATGTGTCATTTATGAGGTTAGAAACTTGTTGATGCGTTGCATGTGGTTGTTGCATCTTGCTTTTTCCACATGTCCTACAAGAAAATCCTTGAGAGATCAATAACCATTGGTGCACTAAAACGTAGCTTGCCTGAGGGCAGTGAAACCAAAGTAAGAGTGGATACTCATAGGTTTATTTCTTGGCAACGTCGAATATGGCAATCCCCTACTCGAATATACGGTTATTTACTACATGTGAGATCTTTAAAGGGCTAAGTTAAGAGTGTCATAACCAGAAAAGAAAAGTGGTGAGATAAGAAGAGGAAAAGAAAATCCAACGAAAGTCAGGCTTGCCTAACCGCCAGCTTATTCCCCCGATACCACTACGCGCTTGCACGCTTGCCTACCGCTGTTGGCTCATATGCGGATATGCCTGCGTGATGAGAAAGAGGGAGGGATTGTTGAATGTTCAGGAGCAGAGACTCAGCTTCGTCCCGACGGACGATATCGTCAGAACGGACCATGTATTCCCTTTGTTTCGTTCTCTTTACCATTTTCTACATTATATTCTTTTTCTATATTTTTCACTATCTTCAATAGCATCACTTTAAAGGTAATGATATAGGAAAAGGAGACAGAATCTCTTTTCGAAGAAAATGAAAGAGAGAATCTCTTTCAAAAAAACTTGAAGGGAATATGTAAAAGGGTCAAAGGTCAAAGAGAACAACGTTCTCCTCGTGAAGAGAAAGAGGCAACGGGAGGGATGTGTTGATCTTACCCTTATTCATCGTATTGTTCTTTCATGCGTACGAGACGCGGCTAACGAGGCCTGACGAGGAAACAACTAGGCTGGTACATGCCGTTGCCATCAACGAGCACAGCCAGTCATACGTATGTCCTGTTCTCTTGGGATGAGATGAATGTTTTTTTTTTGACACGGGATGAGTTGAATGTCGACGTTGCTAAATTGCTGTGACTCTTAAGAGCTTTTTCAAGTGGCTTAGAGAAGCTGATCAACTTTTGTTTAGATTTGTTTTTAAAGTTTCGAGACATGATTTCGAGATAAAAAAAATTATAAGATTTAGTTTTTGGGACGTGCTAGGAATCGAATGTCCCATCCTGAAAAAAGTCAGACACTTTTTTCGAAACATAGGCAAAATACTGCTGAAACACGGACAATGTATCGATGAAACATGGTCGAAGCACATGGACAATGTATTGATGAAACATAGTCGAGCATTGACGAAACTATGGAACATGGGTGAAACTCTGATTAAACATGGAAAAAATTGATGAAACATGACAAAAGAACTGATGAAATATCATCGAAACAATGTTCCGCAGTTATTCGAAGATGTTTCATTCCATACAAGTAAAATGTTTCGTGAGATCAATCACCATGTTTCACAAGAACAAAAGCAATATTTCACCAAACAAACCTGAATGTTTTGTAAGAACAAAACATGGTAATGTTTCGTAAGACCAAATCAGATGTTTCATGCATTTGATATCGATGTTCCATACGTATATGGGTGAAGTTTCATAGCGAAAATAGAGGTGCATCATCGCTTGTCCGTATTATTCTCCAAATCTGGCTAGATGATGTTGTATATAGTGTGGTATAAGCAATATGACATATAATGAAAATAAGATAATTTCATATTTAAATAACAGCAAATATTCCACATTATCATGAACGAAATATGCAAATATGAATCCTGCACATACAAGGACAGCAGCATAACAATTCATATATGACAGTGAAATCAACATGATAATAGGATGAAATTCATAACATTTAAACAACAACATAGCTCGGTTTGATATGTTATAAATTGTTCTCGGTTTTAATGTGTTGGGTTGCTAGAATCAGCCATCCAACAACACATTCACATGTGTGTGTATATATGACAGATTATGCTATGATAGATTTAAAGATCAATACACAGCTAGCAAGTTGATAACAGTCCAATTTCCAGAAATTTACTGCTGAAATCACAATTTATTTCACATTCCAGCAATATAACACAGCTAGATAGTCAAATGCAAAAGCAGTACAGAACTGCTCTCAAAACTAGTGAATATAGTAAATAAACACAGCAACAAGCTCTCACAATTGACTGTCCAGATATGTCACAATTAAACAGAAAAATTCAGCAGCTAAATAGCAGTACTAATTAGCAGTTTAATCCTCAAACTTAATTGGAATTGAAACAACAATGCAATAGGTATATAATCACTATATAGTCATAGCCAATCTCAATATATGAATCATCATCGAGCGATTAAATCTACAAGCCCACAAAAGCACCGTTCCCAAATCAGGATCAATTAGCCCCTTTGCAACAAGGCAAGGTCCCCAAATTTCTCTTGATTGGCACAATGCACAAATACAAAGAGAGGTAGGAAAATCCTTATAGTGCGCCGAATCCGAGTCGGCAAGGAAGATGGCAAGGCGCGACAAAGCCGCGGTCCCAGAAATCAAAATCGCCGTAGCACAGATGCAATCAGCGGCGAGAAGACCTGGAGATACAATGCCGTCAATCCCCGAGCAGCAGTCCAAGACTACAACTCAGAGATCCCGAAGAACAGTACGAGGCAGCTCAAGATCACAGCACCCACACCCTCGACCAAAGGGACTAAGCGACGGGCACGCCTCAAGTCACCCACGGTCCACTGTCCCCAACCACGAAACCAACCCAATCTTCACCAAGATGGAGCCCCAGCAGTCTCAGAATGCAAGAATCAGAGGCCGGAGCACCTCGGATTGAACCAGATTTTGGAAGAACAAGAACTAGGGTTTTTCTTGTGTCTAAAACCGTCGGAAGAAGAGAGAAACAAACCAACCAGATAAGAGGAGAGGGGGAAGGCAGGGCATTGCAACAACCAGTGCGAAGGCCGGCCGGGCCGCCGCCACCGAGGCGCACGACGTGCGCGTCGTCACCCTAGGTCAGCCGGCGCCACCGCCATCTCGTGCGCGAGCTCGCTGTTTGTAACGAGCTTATCCAGCCAGCCACAAGGCAGCAGGGTTGCTGCCTTATTTAGTCACGGCCCTTTGGCCCATGGACCTTTTGCTGCAGCCACAAAACGGGCAAAAGCCTAATAGATGAGGCCATGGAAGAGTAGAGATAGAGAATAGAGATAGAGGAAGAGAGATGAGGAGCCATGAGAGAGCTCCAATAGGAGACAGAAATGAAGAGAAAGAGAGGAAGGAGGAAGGAGTGACCGGAGGCCACGCGGCTAGGCTAGCGCCGGCAAACACCGGCGAGCTGCCAGCTTGTCTTCCCTGTTACCTTCCCTTTTTTCTTTTCAACTCCCAGGAACATAGAGATTTGAGAGGTGAGATGAGGGCTCCGTTCCTTTTAGCAAACCGCCGGCAGTTTGCTACAGTAAAAAAATTTTATAGATTATTTTTTTAAATTATTTAAAAATTTTTTCAAAAACTTATAAATTTGTTATAGTAAAACTGTCAACCGCCAAAAGAAACAGAGGAGAGATGAGAAGAAGACTCGCATATGCTTACCTCGGGGAAAGAAAAAGAGGACAGCACATAGCCGCCTTAATGGTGGCAGGACGCACAAGTGTCAACACATGATTGTTTTCATGCGTGATTTGCGTCTGAGTTGCATGGCTAGTGTACAATGCGCTCGGACGTACTTTTTATAATTTTTTTTGGCTCTACAAGCCCCCTATCGAAAATCAAACTTTGATTCAGTTGTAAAGAACAAGGTATTTTGTGCACTTTCATTTTCAAATTCAGTGAATTAAGTTCATGCTATCAAGAATTATTTAACAAACATTTTATCAAGAAACCATCTGAGTATCCGAGAGAGGTACATATGAAAGCACAGGTAAAACATCCGGACATAGCATTGCATGCATTTCATATGTTACATCACAAGAGGTCTCCACACAACATAGGTTTAGAATATTTTACAGACCCACAGATTTAGCAAAATATATTACTAGGGAGGGCATATCGTCACCAGTCTAGCCAAACCATTTCTATATCATACACATAGCAAATATAGCTCACACACCTAAGCTTCACCTCCAGACACAACTCATAGCTGCCAGACAGAGCCTCCTGCTGCCACATTTCCTTGGTGCCGGGAACTGTGAACTCACCAAACTGGGAACAGAGGACCTGTACACCCTTTCTTGCTAGCATCAGGGATGCTGTTGTAGCGACAGAGGTGGTTGGACAGCTCCCAGCTCCAATCCTCCTTCCTTGACGCTCTCATCGGTGGCCACCGGTTGATCCTCACATAATGATCTCTGATCTGTCCATCGCCAACAAAGCTTGTCATAATTGTGTATGCGCACTCATGGCCACCCCACACAGCGTCGTCAGGGTCTGCGCTGTGGTAACCATCAGGGTGGAAGTACCGTCGCATTGGTGGACCAGTATGTTTCCATGATGGATCGAGGTTCCTCCAGTATTCTGGCGCTGACTGCAAGAGCAAAGGAAAAACAAATCATGAGGAGGTAGAATTAAAAGGAAAAAAGTGGAATGGTTGACATTTATTGCCATTAAGCAAGTAGCATATTACTAAATTTCAGTTGTAAAAATATTTCAGTTTTTACCAAAATCAATGCATGAGCATTCTCAGTTCTTTAACTGTTTTATGACAATGCATGAATTAATACACGAGGAAAAATTTAGTAATAAATATTGCATATTTTGAGCAAGATAAATCACAGTGCACATAGTGAATATTTGAATTTATGGATGCTATACTAGAGATAAATGCATTCAGCAGATCCTCGTGCAATCCCATAACGGTAGAGAGCTAAAAACACATGTTTTTTTTAAAGGGTTAATTGGATAGATGCCACCGCAGAATTGGGTTATTTGAGAAATGGCACCGTTCATTTCGTATATGTAAATTTGCTATTATGAAACCGATATAATCGGAAAGATGCCACTCCATGCGTCATGTGGCACTTTTTGGCGTACACCTATACCGTATTTCGCAAATAAGACCATTTTACCCCTATCTTATACCCATCTCTCTTCTTCCTCCCTCCCCTCCACCTTCTTCCTTCGGCGACAGCAGTGGCGCGGAGCTTGGCGGCAATAGCCTCGTGTTTGGCGTGGTGGTGATGTATGACATCAAACAGGGGCTCAAGGGTAGCATCACATGCATCATGGCTCTGACGGCAGCAAGAGCGAGCAATGATGCTCGGATCATGGCGCAGTGTTGCTTCGGCAACGGAGCAGCCCTTTGCCCAAGCTACTGTCCACGTGGCTAGCTGGCAGCGTGACCACAACAGAATCGGAGTTGAGGACAACGGTGGCATATCTGAGGTGGCGCTGGCGGCGATGGCCGGAAAGGCGGTGCTCAGCGATGAGGGCGGCTGGGTCGATGGAGTGTGGCGATGGCCTAGAGTGACATTAGTGGTGCAGGTGAGCGGCATGTGCTCTCCTTCAAATCTCGCTGAGGACCAGGCGGCGCTGGCGGAAGCAAATTAGGAGAGATAGGTTAAAGATTCGAGGGCTCGCCGGAGGAAAAAGAAAGTGGCGGGGAGGGAGGAAGAAGAGAGAGAGGAAGATGAGGGCAAAATCATCCAGTTTCGCCAAAAGGTGCCACGTGGCTTGTGGAGCGGCATTTTTTCGATTACGTCGGTTTGATAATGGAAAATTTACAGATATGAAAGGAACGATGACATTTCTCAAATAACCCATTTCTGCAGTGGCATCTATCCAATTAACCCTTTTTTAATGCTTCATGTACTTATTTTATACATTGCTTAAGAAAGTCAAATTCAAAGGTCACCCTTGACCAACCAAATCAATGAAAATCAAAGTTTATAGCCTTTATTTACCACCATGAAGAGATATGCATCAACTCTCCCTCAGTGAGTTTGTGGAAGCTAAGGCATCTGAAGAAGCTAGAGAGACGCTGACAGGTATCATGATCCCATGCATCCATCAGAGCGTGGTTGACTAAAACCAGTTAAACTCAAAACTAGCATCAGTTGTGCAGAAGCATCCACTAGCATTATTATATAAGCTCATACTTCAAACCATGTAAAAGGATGAAAGGTTAGCAAAAACTTACTATAGTGAAATGGTATTCCCAAGCATGATCGCAGAGATCCTCTTTCGTGATCCGACTCTGAACAAGAAAATAATTCAAAACAATATAATGTGTCTGTAGAATGAAGAAGCAGCAAAATATACTCATGTTTTCTTGCTGTTTTGAGGATAAACCAAAGTGATAAACTGACAACCAGAAATAAATTCCCAGAGTTCACAAATCAGTAGTCCACTAATGTTCAGACATTTGAAATAAGACTAAAAGAAAAGGGAAACTTCTACATAACATAGTTGATTTTGTTTATAGAGCCTGAACTAAAGATAAGCAAAACTTGACAGCAGATCATGATGGACATTACGACATTATATTTTGATGTGGGTATGGTAAAAGTATTGCTGATTCATCAGTGAAATTCATTATCGCTTCATTGTTGTTGATCTATTGCATCCATTAACTGAACAGAAGAAATTCTTCACGCTTACCCGTTTACCATCCATTATGGCCATTGAATAGGTAGACAATTTTGATGCTGTGCGGATCATTGTCAACCTAGGAATATGTGCCTTTCCCGCCATCAGGTCAGAACACTATGAATAAAACAATGGTCGCTCTGGATTAAAAACAAACGTTGTTTTTCTCAAGCAAAGAAATAGACATGGAGTAAATTTCACCATAGGTTTTTCTTTTGTCCCTTCTTACCTTCAATTAAGTCTCCCTAGTTTCAATTTTGGAATTTACATTGCCCTGTTTTGAAAAAATCTTACTGTTGGAGACTTGGACTCTAGTCCTAAAATAGGGTATGAATATCTTATACAGTCTCTTCCATTGGTTTAACAGTTTCTGCTTATTGTAACATAAACATGTGTCACCGAACCAATAGACAGTGAGTGACCTTATTGCCACTGGCAAATTGAAGGAGGAGCAAACATTAAATTGATTAAAAGGCGCCACAGAACATGGTCATCATTGAAGCTTGGAAGGTGGTGTTTGCTGTGATGTTGACTGGAAGATGTAATTTTTAGTAATGTTAGAATAATCTCTTGTATAGGGTCTTATTTGCTTCCTATTGTACATGTATATCTAGCCCACTTGGGCCCATGTATGGAATATGCTGCATTCTAACATAGTATAGAGCCAGGGAAACCTCTAGGGTTTCCTTCCACTTAGCAGCAGCCGCCGCCGCGTCGTCGCCGGCCGTTTGCCGCGCTCCCGCGGTCCTCACCGGCGCTTCTCTCTCTCTCTCTCCCCATCTTCTGCTGCCCCACGGATCCACGCGGATCCAGCGCATTGCCGTCTGGTCCCCACCGCTCGATCCGACCTGCCTCGTCCGCAAGCCTACACGCGCTACTGTTGCTCGATCCGCTTTCCTGCCGGATCGGTTGCTGCCACCTCACGCCGACCGACCTTCTTCTTGCGCCTGCTTCGACCCGGCTTCTCGCCCGCCAGAAGCTGGCGGCGCTACTGTCTTCGTGGAAGCCGACCCATGGCAGCCCGCCAGGGCGGTCGGTCGGCTAAGGCTTCACCGGTGCAGTTCGATGGGACCAACTTCCGGAGTGGGCCACGACAGCCATGGTGCCTTGGACATCGGCGTCTCGGGTCACCTTATCAAGACGTTTCTACCGCTGCTGCGTTGCCCGCTCTGTCTGCCGCGCCGCTGCCGATGGTACACGGTCCTCGACGCCGCCAGACGCTATGAAAGCGAGCTCGCAGAGTACACCGCCGCTTCTTCGGCGTCGGAGGATTGGGATCGCTCGAGGCTCGAGCGTCCGCTTCTTCACAGCAAAGATGCGCGTTGACCTCGCTTTGACGTGCGCGACCTCGCGTCTTCCCGGCGATGTGGGAGTATGTGCGGGCTCGATACGGAAAGCGTACCATGTTTCTACACCTCCCTATCGCGCCGCTTCTCTCTAGCGGCAGGACTCCACTGCCGACGCTTTTTTCCTTCGCTTCATTTACGTTTATCGTCGGTGGACGCTGAGTCGACACCGACACGCCCCTGTGTGACTTGCGCCCGCCGGGACCACCGTGTTGGCGCTTCGTGTGTTTGAGTTCTCACCGAGCTTGCCTGAAGTTTGAGCCGCTTGCGTTTCATTTCCGCCCGCCGCCTCTCCGTCGCTAGTGGAGGCCTTGACTCAGTCCGTCTGAGGAGACTCGCCGGGCATTCTCTCTCGTCATGATCGTTTTGGTTGCTACGGTGGCTCTCACCCACTCTCCTCGCCAAAGAAGCGGCTTGGTCGCCGTGGTATCAGGTGCACACCACCAGAGGAGCACCGGCAGAGGTTTGTTGTTCGCAGAATTATCGCAAGAAGAATGGCCACACCATTCAGAAGGCAGCGCCGCCTGAAGGCTACACGGCACCTCTGGAGGACTTCGGTGCTTTTGGCAAGATCGGTGCCACTCGCCCACCTGACTGGGCTCAGGAGTTGACTTGGCGCCTTGAGCGCATGGAGCTTTGCTTGGATGCTAGGTCCCATCGCTTGCCTCACTTCTGCCTAGCCAGTTCTTCACCGCCTCTGTACTTGGTACCTTGATTCTCGAGCTTTTTTCACATGACACCCGATCCGACTCACCTTGACTCCATGCTCATCATTACTCCTGTGGTCCGGCTAAGACTACCGACAGACACATCTCACGCTTGCTAGAGCAGGGCACACTTCGTACATCCTCTTTCTATGTTCCTTCTGCTTTCATGTGCCTTGTCTTGATATGCGACTAATTTCACGGCCACCACCGATCTTGGGTTTAGTATTACTCTTGAGTCGACTCTTGTTCTATTCAGCTCGCAAAGACAGGACCCCGGTTGGTATCGCCGGAGATCCGTGACTTTCACTACCGTGGAACTTGATCGGCCGACTTCCTTCCGCTTCGCTCGCTACCTTCCTCGCCATCGCTCACCGCTTCGATGCCATCGCTTTCACCACCATCACTTCCGCCAGTTTTGCTCAGTGGCATCATCGTCTGGGTCACATGTCAGGGTCGCGTCTGTCTTCGTTGATGAGTCGTGTTCTAGGGAAGGTCTCTCGTGACACCTCCCTCTCCTGTCAGGGCTGTAAGCTTGGTAAGCAGCTACAGTTGCCATACCCTAGTAGTGATTCTGTGTCGACTCGACCTTTTGATTTAGTTCACTCTGATGTATGGGGCCCTGCTCCCTTCGTTTCGAAAGGGGGTCATCGTTGGTATGTGATCTTTATTGATGATTTCTCTCGGTTCACTTGGATTTATTTTCTTAAGTCTCGTGGTCAGCGCAGTCGCTTATCGCCTTCTTGCCATGGTTCACACTCAGTTCGATTCACCCATTCGTGTGTTTTGTGCTGACTCTACCGGAGAGTATCTTTCATGCTTCTTCGCCAGTTCTTGTTGAAGCAGGCACCCTTCCTCAAGATTTTGCACCGTTCCCATGCCTAGAACGGTGTCGCCGAAAGAAACACCGCTATCTCTTGAGATCGCGAGAAAGATCTGATGCTTTCGCTTATTCCACCACACTACGGCCGAGGGTGTCTCCACCATTGCTTATCTTGTCAACCTTCACCTCCATCGCTTCTTCGGTGCCACACCAATTGGCGTCGCCTTTGGCAGATCCGCCAAGACAAGCCCACCTTCGCGACCTTTGGTCAGGTTGTTTACGCCCTTCTTCACCTCACCGAAGGGACGGTCGACCGCTCACTGTTCAAGGCGCTTTTCTTGGCTATGACTCGAGCGCAAGGGTTTTCATTGTTGGGACCTCTTGTCGCGTCGGCTTAGGGTCTCGCGACGTCACGCTCGACGAGTCTCGCCCTTTCATTGATGAGTCTCGTTCTTTTGACTCCTACTTGCTCGATCGGGGTCTCCTTGAGTCTCTCTCGCTTCTCGGTTTCCGAGCGCCTCTCTATTACTCCTCTTTCCTCCTCCTCACCGATCCATCCCTTCCCTACCTCCCTCCTCACTTCCTCCAAGGCCTTCCTCTCTACCCATTCCTCCCGTTGTTCCTTCTTCACCTTCTCTGCGCCTCCTCCCTTGTCGCCCTCCCATCCGGCCACTACTCACGCCGGTCCCTCCCCGGTTCTTCCTCACCTCCTTGTTGGGACCTCCGCCTCCTCCCGCCGGAGCCCTTTCTTCCTCGGATCCCGCTCCCACTCAGATTCTCCCCGCTTCTCCCAGCACGCTCTTCGTGATCGGAGCAGATCTCCTCCAGATCGTTATGGCTTCCGCGCTTGGCCACCACCTCCTCGAGCCTACTTCCCACTGTGATGTTGTTAGTCATCCTGAGTGGCAGTTTGCCATGACTGAGGAGATTGTCGCTTGAGCGCATCGGCACTTGGGATCTCGTTCCTTGTCCCCCCACTGCCACTCCTATCACGTGCAAGTGGGTCTACAAAATCAAGACTCGCTCTGACGGTTCACTTGAGCGCCACAAGGCACGCCTTGTGGCTCGTGGCTTTCAAAGAGAGTACGGCCGTGACTACGGAGACTTTCCCGATGCCGCCCAATGACCACCGTTTCACTCACTCTCTGATCGCTGTTGCCTCTGTTCGTCGGTGAACCATCTCCCAGTTCAGTGTGAAGAATGCCTTTCTTCATGGTGAGCTGCGTGAGGAGGTCTACATGCACTCTCCTCCCGCTACATGTGTTCCCGATGGTCACGTGTGTCGCCTTCGCCGTTCTCTACGGTCTCAAGCAGCCCCTCGTGCGTGGTTTGGCGCTTTGCCTCTGTTGTTCTGCTGGCTGGCTTTGTTGCTAGTCAAGATGACCCGCTTCTTTTGTCCACACTTCTCCTCGTGGTCGGACTCTTCTTCTTTCTATGTGGATGACATGCTCATCAACGGAGATGATCCTCAAGACATCGCTTTGTTAAGCGGCCACTCGATGAAAGCCCAGATGTCGATCTGGGCCTCTTCAAGATTTCCTGGGATCGAGGTCACTTCCATGCCCGGGGTTACTACCTCTCTCGGCGCAAGTACATTCAGATCTCCTTGCTCGTGCTTGCCTCATCGACCTTGCACGCTGACACTCGATGGAGCTTCACCTTCACTTCTACCCATCGATGGTGTTCTCTTGAGGATCCTACTCGCCATCACGCCACCTTGTTGGGAGCCTCGTCTACCTTGGCATCACTCGTCCCGACAACTCCCACGCTGCTCACATTCTCGGTCGCTTTATGGCTTCTCCCACCACCATACACTATACCACCTTCTCCGTGTCCTTCGCTACCTTCGTGGTAATCGCTGACCGCCGTCTCTTCTTCTCGGCTCCAAGCTTTTACTGACTTCAGCCTACTCAGATGCCACTTGGGCTAGCGATCCCACCGATCGCAAGTCCATCTCACATCTTGTGTCTTTCTTGGTTCTTCCTCGATTTCTGGAAGACTGCAAGCGACAAATTGTTGCTCGCTCCAAGATCGAGGTCGAGCTCCGGCGCTGGCTTCGCCATCTTGAGGTGACTTGGCCGGTGGCTCGCTGCCGACAGGTGTGACCGCTTCCGCCTCCCACGACCGCTTGCTGACAAGATCGGGCGCCATCAAGATTGCTCGTGATCCGGTGAAGCATGAGCTCACCAAACACATTGGCGTCGATGCTCACTATGTTCGATCTCAGGTTTAGGCTCAGGTGGTTACTATTTGTCATGTGCCTTCCGCTCTCCAGCTCGCCGACTTCTTCACCAAGGCACAGACTAGAATTCAGCATGATTTACATCTCTCCAAACTCAGTGTTGTTGATCCACCATGAGTTTGCGGGGGGGTGTTAGAATAGTCTCTTGTATAGGGTCTTATTTGCTTCCTATTGTACATGTATATCTAGCCCACTTAGGCCCATGTATGGAATATGCTGCATTCTAACAAGTAAAAGGAAAAAGATGTAATGTATGATTTTTTGGATAGTGAGGCTTGGTTTTGTCATGTTTCCCTCATATCTGTTATGAGCAGTATCAAGCAAAAAAATTAGGAGAATGTACTCTAACTGCCGTAGCCAACAAGGGCTGAATCTTGAATGATTTCTGGTGGTTTCATTTTGTGAAAATGGAGGCAGGGGTGACCCTTTGGCTCTAAATATAATAAAAAAACTAGTAACAAAATATCATAAAATTTACAGTAATATAATGAAAACAGAGCAACTAATTTCTGACCAAAAAATGAAAAACATTTCCGAAAACATGAATTAAAAGTTGCAAACAATTGACAAAATGCATAAAAACACTTCAAGAACTCTGATTTTTCTACAATTACATGTTTTTCAAATGCAAAACATCCATGAACCTCCGAAAATAATTGAAACATAAAAAATACTGCAAAAAAGGAGGGAAAATAAAAACCATATAAAATATTTTAAAAATGCATATTGTTTCTAATTGTTATATCTGTGCCTTTCAAACTGTGTTACCCTTGGTCGATTATTTTCCCGAGCATGTTAATGTCACATTAAGTTTCCTTTTTTGCTCACTACCAATGTCACATAAAGTTTGTCACATATCGGACTCCCATCTCATCACCTTACAAAAGCAGAAGAAACAACAACTTTGTGGGGTCATACAACGATCTCGATCTTTGGTTTCAAAAGAAGAACGATCTAGATATCAAACTGGAAACATGAGGCGTAATTTGGGACCTTTCAGAAATCAGACCAGGCGAACGTCTAAGGCTAACCCACGGAGGCCAGAAATATGCCCAGAAAAAACTTTCAAGTTAGCTCGCTACTATACTAGTGAAACGCACGCCCTTCTCTTTTGGCAGCCAAAATTCGGCAAACGTTGGCTCAAAAGTTCAAACCAAAAGCACCCGCAATCTGATGCCTGATACGAATTGCTCGTTTAATCTTCTGTCCCCCTAACCTTTCTGTTTATGGAACTGCAAGAACTCTTTGTTTCCGTATGTTAGTAATGGAAATGGGGTGTATCCGTTGTCGAAAAAAAAGGTGCTCGATGAATTGCTAGAGGGGATTGCCACCCCCGATTCCGATTCCGATTCCCCTACGCACAGGCAATCCCTCGAACAGGTGCAGCTCACAGCCTCGCACCACCCGCGCGCACAAATCAAGAACCATGCGGAAGCGGAAGGCCATTGAGGCTGTGGCAGGTACGGAGGGGAGGCTGTGGCAGGTACGGAGGGGTGGGGGGTGGGAGCAAGATAGTGGCAAGGAAGGAAGCGGACCTTGGGTGCCCAGAGGCGGTCGTCGGCGGCGACCACGCGCCAGGCGCGGGACACCGCCGTGCATCGTGCCGCGCTGCGCGCGTCCAGGAGCTCCATCACCCGCCCCAACACCTCCTCCCCCAGCACCTCCACCGGGTCGCTCCTCTTCCTCCTCCTCCTCCCCCTCCTCCGCCGCTCCCACTCCTCCGCCTCCCCTCGCGCCCGCTTCCGCCTCCGCTCCGCCATGCTGCCCGCCGCCGACCCGCGGGAAGGGAGGGGAACGGAGTGAGAAGAGGCTCGATCTACTCAGCGCTGTGGGGCCGAGCGATTATCACTTGCTCTTTTGGGAAGGTCCGAAGGCGATGGTTGTTTGGGAAGCGTCCTATCCAGTTCGGTCTCCGGCATTATCTAATTATTATATACTACACCACCGTGGGCACCCCCTTGACATCTGAGAGGATCTTGTAAAACACCATTTATCATATTTTTTAAATAGAGGAGCATCTTTTACTATAAAATATGAAAAAAAATTTTAGAAATAGATAAAGTGTGTAGCGAATAGTTTTATAACGGAGAAATTTGAAGAGTTTGCTACATATGGTTTAATTTGTCGTTTCTTGGGTCATGTTCGGTCGAGTGTTACAGTGCAATGCGATCTCTTGGGTTGTGTGTGTGTGTGCGTGTAGCATAGGGTAGGCTGGTGCTGGGTGCACGAGCTGCGAGCAAAACACGCCGCACCACACCACTATGGTGAACAATGTTTTAAACCGGCATATAGAATGAAGTGATAAGATGGAGGGTAATTAAGAAGAGGGATATGATGATCTCTCTTATGAAAATGAGTGTTGCGTCATAGGGCTCATATATAGAAAGAAAATAATAAAAATAAAATAATTATGACATACAATACATTGGAAGTTTGTATTTATAGCCGTTTCTATATAATGTAGCATGTTTAGAAATGACATGTAGCAACCATGCATTGCAAAGTGCCCTGACGGTTTCTAGAGCTGCTACGTAGAATATATTGCTGAGGTGAGTGTAATTGATGAGGAGAGAACATGATCGTTTCTTATTCAAGAAATAGCTTCAATGCAAGAAGTGACACGAAGAAACGGTAAAAAAAATTTCACCGGAAGTGATAAGTTGTTTCTATCGAGAGTAAATATAGAAACACAAGGAAGATTAAAAAAATTGTAAGATATTATATACCGAGAGAATTGTATCCACGGTTGTTTCTTGTGTTATGACATCAATGTTTATAGAAACTGTACACCGCGAGTGTCTTGGACCACTACCAAGCTTCATCAGAGTTTTCGGTGATGGTTCGGCTTTCGGCTTTTCTCATTTTGAAATAACAAACAGCCTTTAAAATCCGAAAACATTCAGTCTGGTGTTTGAGATGTTTCCTTGCGTGAAAAGCTAGAGCGGGCCGGTACTATTGATATGGGACTATGGGTTACTTCAAACTTGGTTTTCACATAATAGAAAGTCGTTGCTTTAAATAAAACCGTTCAGCTTCTGAAAAATATCCAAAAAAAAAAATGCTTCTTGGTACTCTCCCGTAGCTCGATATATCTGATCAAATATTTTGGCTTCCCGTAGCTCTCGGGAGGCTATGATTTATAGTCCGTGGCCGTTGTGCGCAGACCGTTGCTTGCAAGTTGCAATAATAGAGCAACCGCCAGTAGCATACAGCCTAGGTGAAGCACCGAAGCGCATCTCCGAGCCTACGGTCGTAGCTGAGCTCGGAGCGCAGCACGCCCATGTGGCAGTCAACGTGTCGGAGTGGCCACGTGGGCACATGCATGCAGCGGCGTGTGTGAACGCGTGCCGTGACGGATATTTCTTTTCTAGAGCATGCATGCAGCTCGGAGGCCCCTCGAGCCTGGAAGCGTGCGCACGTCATGGTCGTGTGCCGACAGCCGCATGGTTTTCACGTTGGATTCTGACGCGAGTGCTTCCAAGATTCCAGTCTAGCTAGCTTTGTCTTCTTTTACATGTAGGCCGGTCCTCGCATTTTGAGGCTAGCATGTCAAAGTAAATAAAGTTTCAAATGGATTAAAAAACCATAACACTATAAAACTTAAAAAGCCAAATTAAATAGTATCAAAATTTAACGAAGTTTCAAAAAGTTTGCAATTAGGACAGCCTGGCTTAATATTATGCGTTTGGACCGCACGAGATAGGCTAAAACACATATTATATATATATTAAGATTGTGGGATGCATGGTCTCATAGGCCCTATGGTTACATGTTGTGGGTGGTAGGATGCAACTGTGGTTTCAACACGATCCGGGCAACTAGCTAGCTCGTCCGTATATATGGTTATAAAGGCGGGCTATTTGTGGATGTTACTATGGCACTGTGACCCAATGGAACTAAGCTGGACCATTTTGTAATGGATAAGATAAGATTAACTAGCTTATCTTACTTTAATGTAACTAGATTAGTTTAGTCTAGCTTCATCAAAGTTCTATGTTTGGCAATTAATTTAGTTAATTTGATGTGTTTGTCTATGTTAGTGCAGTTAGTATAGAGGGATAACTTATCCCACCTTCTGTTGGGTTAACTAATCCCAAGTTATCAAGATTAAATGGAGTTGGTCATATTAATTTAATACTGCTTGACTCAGATATTTCATAGGTTAAACATCTAATCCACCTTTTGATCCCAAACCAAACACAATAGAGTTTAGTATATTGGCTTAAGAGTTATTTTAGGTATATAACTATAGCTAAGCTAAATTAACGGGGATGACTTACGGACATACACCGTTCAAATAGACCCGACGGAACAAGAACGCGACAAAAGGCCATGTGCAGCAAGTCTAACCTTTGCAGCCACGCATGCGTGACTGTTTTGGTCGACATGGGCTGATGGGGATGTGTTTGGGTGGGCCCAGCTAAAAGTAGTGGTGCAACACTTCTCTTTATTTTTACAGAAGTGCACCACTTTTTTTCTTTATTTTTTACACTAGTTTCAATGGGCTCTATTTTGGTCAAGTTTTATGTTTCATGTATCATCAAGTATCGTGTATCGTTGAGCATTGAGAATCTCCGATTATTAAGTATCAATGAGTATCATTGAGCAATATCACTGAGTATTATATATCATCTAGTACCATGATAACATGGAGTATTGGGTATCATGGACTATCGGGCATTATCAAGCATCGAGTATCACCGAGTATAATATGATTGTTGAGCATCTGGTATCGCTGAGTACTGAGTATTGTCGAGTATTAGGCATCATAAGAAAGTAGCATAAGTCTCAAGTGTCATCAGCAAGTACCATGTATCATTGAGCATCAGGTACCATAACTATCAAGTATCATCAGCAAGTATCATAGTTCCCATGCATTGTTAGCATCGTATATCATCATCAAGTATCGGGTATATCAACATGTATCATGCATCATCAAGTATCGAGTAGCGTCGAACATCGAGTATCATAAATAAGTATATATCATAAGTATCATGTACTATCAACAAGTACAATGTATAATTAGTAAGTTTCATGTATCATCGAGCTTCGGGCATCATCAATGACGGGCATCATAAGCAAGTATCATAAGTATCAGGTATCATCAAGTTTCAAGTATCCTATATTTGTATCAGCATGTAGGGTATCATTGTGGTTCAACAAGTATCATATAGCAATACCAACATGTATCAATTAGGGTATCATCAAGTACCATTGAGTAAAGTATCGTGTATAGTTGAGTATAGAGTATCATCAACGAGTACCATTGAGTATCAAACACCATCGAGTATTGTCAAGTGTCGGGCGTCAGGTAAGCCGTCGATGCACTTTGTCGCCTAGAGAAGGAGAGGAAATCGGCCAGCCATGATGCGGGGATCGCCACCACAGTTGTATCCGCCGTTGCTCCCATGGTAGTTGTCGAAAACGAGTATCAAAATGCGTCAATGAAGCCTTGCCTTGATCAATGGTGCACAACAGCACAAGAAATCCTCTTACCAGTGAATAGTTGCAATGACGTCGTCCGATCCTATCGCACGTGAGACATACCAAATAAAAAATTCTAAAAATACAACAAAATCAGAAATTTTCAAAATTTACCAGGGAACTAGATCTTGATTTTAGAAGAATTTTAGTTTTTGTCTCACCCAATACGGACTTTGGATTGTTCTTAAATGATTTTCAAAAGAATAAAATGAACATGTACTGTAGGACTAAAACTGCCCGCTAGATAAATTCCTAGTACGGACCACCGGAGGAGCCCTACACATGTATCGCCCGGCGAATCATGTCCCGCTACCCGCGAGACTGACTCACAGATCACTTCGTTGTCGTTACCTTATCCTGCGCGAAGGCACTCTCACAGTATACCGTTGTCTAGCTTTTTCCCAAACTAAGACTACTAGTTTAAACTTTTTTCCTTTTAAATTTAGTTTTAGATAATATCGAGTATTCACGTAGACCTTAATCACGAGCAGATCACGAGAACAATGTCACATGGCTTCTCCTCTATATAAGTAGGTTTTTTTCATTGCTGTGACATCCTAAAAATTAATTTTCCTAAAAATTTTAAATCTTAAAGCAAATCCACCACATATTAGATCCAGCCCAACCCTAATTAAATCTAATCTTACCCTAATCCCCTAAAAACCGATCTATACCTTGGCCGTCGTCATCATCATTGCTGCCGAGGACGTCGTCACCAAGGTAGCTACGTCGCCCCTCCTCCTCCTGTCCTCGTTGCCGGCCATCGCCACCGAGAACCGCGTTTCCTCAAGATCAAGGCCACCACGCCGTCGTGGGGTAGCACTGCTGCCGCCGGCCGACGCCATCTCGGCTCTCTTGGGCCCTCTCTCCTCTCCATCTCCCTCTCCACCCCTCCCTCACTCTGCCTTATCTCCCCGCACAGCCACTCACCGCATCCAGTCGTATCCTTTCCAGTTGGGCCAAATGAACAGTAACCAGCCCAGTAGCTATAGTGGTTTTTATTTTCTAGAATTTTAGTGAATAGTGTTCCTTCACTATTTTGCTGCGGATTCATCCTAGTTCCAAATCCGGTGATTCCAATTTCTAAAAATCTAGAAAATTCATATATACTTACTGTAATTTTATATAATTTTTAAATCTATTTATTGTTTCTGGTATTTATTGCTATTTCCTCGTTTTGCGTGCATTAGACCGTGTGGGCAACGAAGGAGAGTTCATCGACGCCACCGACGTCCAGCAAGTTAGGAAGATCAGGAAAGCAGATCTTTTCCCTAGAATCCTAACTTCCGATTTGGCCAAAATTGCTATTTAATTAAATTATGCGTATGTGCTTTAGAAATTTCGAGTGCATGTCGTTTATTTATATGGTATGCATCCAATATCGTGAAAAACCATAGTATAATATTATTATGTAATTTGCTACTGTTTTTCATAATTTCGATGGCTTAACATTGCTTAGGTAGTTTCAAGGAGTGATTTCCTCCTATGTTCATTAAAGAACCCTATTATGAGATAATTGAGTATGAGAATGGAGAACTTGGTATTTTTGGTGGGATCTGTTCACTCATTAATTAAAATTTGACCAACTAATAATTTAACTCGGAGCGGGTGACCTAAGTCGACGCTCTGGTCCCTAAGGATCGATGATCATGATGGATTTAACTGAGAAATTATCCCGCGACCGTAAGCTCGGTATGGGACGTGGCCTAATCTAGAGGGAGAATAATGTCGGAATTATCACCGTACTTGCACCGTGGGTAAGGTCACAAGGGATGCGTCATCACCGGTATATTGCCCGAATTGAATTCTGAGGTACTTGTGGGACCTATAAGGTATGACCATGACAAGTTCGGGGTTAGACTTCTAATAGATTTTATTATGATGCTATCCGACGGAAGAGTATCGTATCTTGCAGGAAAAGTGTACAACCTTTGCAGAGTGTAAACCCATTCAAAGCCGTGCTCTCGGTTATCAGCATCTTGGTGGTTTTTCACATCGTAGCAATACTTTTAATTAATTTGACTTGGGTAAGGTTTTTCGGCCGTGTGCCGTTGCTAGATGATTCCTGATTGAGACTGTAAGATGAGACAATGAGAACTTGAGACAATGAGATTGAGAACTATACCATGTTTATGTTACTGTTAATATTAATCATGAGAACTATTTACTCTGTATTTACGTATGTTTTGTTAAATACTTTTATACTTCTAAATTAAATGCTTTTATGCAAATAAGCCATTATCTTTTCCTAAGATGAGCCTAGCCTGGCCCTTTCTAGAAAATACTTGCTAGCATTCGCGTGCTAACCCCGGCTTTTATTTGGGACTGCTTATTCCCCGAGCAGATCAGGATCATGAGGATACGTAGGACAACATTGGATTTTTCCTGGAAGGTGATCCAGAATGCTAGAACTTCCCCAGTCAGTTTGACTATGGCTGATGATGGGTCTACTTCAGTTATTTTATTTGGTTCTTTTGATACTATAATCTATGGTAATAAATTGCTTTGCTGCACTCTAATCTACTTTCTAGTTAATACATGGTTGGTATTGATACTTTATTCTTTTTACTGTAGGTACGTGTTTTGATCCTTGGGATACGTACTGTTAACACAGAGGGGTTCGGTTTAGTAAAACCGGATCCTGACAATTGTGTTGGATTAGGGTTTTGCTATGGATTAAATAAAATATAAAAATTGCCTTCTAACTCCGTTCAAATGCCTAATTGGTGTGTTAGTGAGTTTTTTTGAGGGACTATTGTGGGGATTGTGGGGATCCGGTGATTCAATGCGTTAGTGAGCTGAGAGTTTCACATCTAGAGTTTGAGTTGTCCTTGCAGATCAAGAATGTATTCTTGAGTTGCGGGATCAAACCTATACGATTCTTCTTCGGCGATTCGATCATGATCATCGTACATGTTCACAATTCGAGGAGGCTTCATCGGTTACTTCTGGCATGATAATGGGTCCGTTCTTTTCCGCGGACCGCCGACGGTCGGCGGCCGGCGGTCCGCTACAGTAAAAAAATTTTGTATTATTTTTTTTAGATTATTTTTTTTTGTAAAAACTTTTAAATTTGCTACAGTAAAACCGCCAACCGCCAGAAATCAACAAAAAAAACAGAGCCAATATATCATCTTTCCTTCGTATATTCGACGATGGCATGTGGCGAGAAAGGTCATGTTTGATCAAGGAACATACCCTGAAAGATTGAACCACCCCTACATGTCGACTAGCCTGCTAGTTGATTCACATCACCAAGTACGAACATGCCTTTACAAAGCCTACAGATACAAATTACATCATTTTCGGATAAAACAAGTTAAGACTGGTGAAAACAAAATTTTGGTGAAAACAAAATAATGCTAACAATAGCACATATTCATAAAAGATTGACAATTTTCAGGTGAGCAAGAAGCAAGCATGGGCTCGGGTGCCTGACAGGTCGGTGTTTCTTTATAACTTATCTACTTATATGTTTTTTTCCTTATCTTTAATTTAAAATACAAACTCGGTTTGTTGAGTCTTTTTTTTATCTCCAAGTCACGTCTCAAAACTCTAAAAACAGATCAAACGAAATGGACGTGACTCTCAAGACCATCTCGAGAGGTCATTGAAATGGAGGAGATAAATAAATAAGTAGATAAAACTAAAAAAAAGTGAAGAGCACCCGGCGAAAAAAAATTGCATGGGGATCTTGTTTGGGTTAGCGCATAGACCTTTACCGCCGAAGTCAACTTCGCCGGAAGAAAACGGTCAGCGCGCGAAACGATCGATCAAACCATGCGACACCGTGTGGAAAACCAAACGTGCGAAAATTAACAGATAAAAACACCAGACGATCGAGACGTTTGTCTGTGAGCACGTACTTGAAAGCTAGCTCCGCGCGCGCACGTACGTAGATCCATGCACAATACGCCGGCAAGGCGACGGCGACGGCGACGGCTTTCTCGCCGGCCGGCCACTGGAGCTGCATGCATGTGCATGCGTGCGTTCCCAGCTAGCCGGCCGCCGCCCGGCAGTGCGGTGCCGCCTCTTCGCTCTGTCTTGAGGCAATGAGCAGTGACAGGTTTACGTGCAGAGATTCTAAATCTCTAATATGCGCACTGAGAACAGATATCTACAAGCAACGAAGAGGACGTGGCGTACGCTGGTCCGTATACGACGGCGCACGGACGGCGAGATAGCTACAGACGTGGATGCTACGGGTGAGGACGGAAAGAAAAAGCATTTTTAGAGCATCTCCATTGTAAACTCTATCCTCGCTACTCTAAAACATTATTTACCACTACTCTATCCATTCTCTAAAATTTTTTCACACTTTACACTATACCCTAAAAGATTTCTTCATTCCACCGGAAACTCTATCCTTAAAAAATCAACAGTGTTATAGGATTTCTGCTACACATGCTCTTGCGCTCTAAGCGGGCAGCCCATTTTCCTTTGAACACAAACTTGAGGCATCCAAGAAAGAAGTCAAGATCGAAGTCCGCGTGGGAGGATCCAGAAGCATGGCTCTTCCTTCGATCCGATGGCCGCCGGCCGGCGAACACAGGCCAGCTCTGGTTGCTCCTGCCACGCTGCCTCTCGGGAATTGAAAGAGGATTTTAGCGGAGCCTGCCGTACGTACAGCCAGGGAAATCTTTATCGCCGAAATTCGGCGAATTCAGATCTTAGCGGACCCCTCCGGTATAATTTTGTACCGGCCAAAATTTTTTTGCCTCTAAATAAATTTCATCAAACTCACCTATGTGTATGCACCTCTTGAGTGCCGCATTTTTCTCAACCTTTTCTCTTTGAAGTTGAAAGAGTTTCAATTTTTTCTTGAAATTTTTCGTTTGAAAAAAATTCCAAAATTACTGAATTTCGTTTTTATTGGACCCCTCCGATAAAATTTTCATAACGGTAAGAGTTTCCCTGTGTACAACTGAGTGCATGCTTGTTGTTGTAAATCACGTCGTCGTGTAGCCCAATGATCGACAATCAAACAATCGCGAGAGACAATGAACACAGTATGTAGAGAGGCAAAGGGGTGTTGTACTCTTATTAAATCTAGATCTATTTTGGTACAAGGGTGTCTCTTTTTATATTGCTTCCATAATTTTGGTTTGCCCATAATACCCTTAGGATAAACCCTAGGGTTACAACACTCCCTCGGGCAAACCGCGATATACCAATGCCTCATTAAAAACTCCATCCAAAACCCAATGGGAAAAAAAGGATTGGAGAAAAGAGTACATCTGCACACGATGTTGCATTGTGATATTGCCTCATTAAAAACCTTATTATAAGAAACCTCATGGAAAACTCATATAAGGAAAAAGAGTACAATATTTCGTCTTCGTGACGCACATCTTCGTGATGCGATATCTACAGATACCTCTAATTTTGTTCGGGTCTCCTCAACACTACAACTCATGAAATCGTTCATACCTATTCCGTAAACAAGTTTTCTAATGTTGAGTGGTAATGCCTTAGTGAACAAATCGCCAGATTTTCATTAGACTTCACTTGAACTACCTCGATCTCACCGCTTCTTCCGAGTTCGTGAGGGTAGAACAACTTAGGAGCAATATGCTTAGTGAGATTGCTCTTAATATAACCCGATTTCATTTGCATGACACAAGCAAGATTATCCTTATAAATGGGAATGGGGGTATCGATGGTTTCTATGCCACATGACTTCGGATGTGGTTTACCATCCTTTTCAGCCTAAACGCCTCTCGGCGGCTTCATACAAGGCTATGATCTCAGAGTGGTTAGTGGACGAGCCACCAATATTTGCTTACAGTGATTTCCAAGAAATCGCAGCACCACCATAAAGATATACAAACTCACCGAGACTTAGAAGTGCGGATCGGATATATAACCCGTGATCAAGATAACCCACCATGTTCTTGGACTCGTTCCTTCCATAGAACAGTTCAAGATCCTGTACCTTGCAGTACCTAAGAACAGCTTTTACTCCCGCCCAATGTCTTCGGTTGGTGCGGAGTCAGATTCGCCAATAAATTTACCGCGAAGGCGATATCAGGTCTAGTACAATTTGCCAGATACATCAGTGCGCCGATGGCGCTGAGATAGGAAACTTCTAACCCCAAAATCTCCTCATCACCTATTCTCGGCTTAAAAGGGTCCTTATCCGCTTCTAGGGGCCGGACCACCATGGGGGTTTTCAAGGGTTGTGCCTTATTCATGTTGAACTTCTCTAACACCTTCTGGGTATAGGAAGTTTGGTGCACAAAGATCCCTCCTGACACATGCTCGAGCTGCAGGCCAAGGCAAAACTTGGTTTTACCCAAGTCTTTCATTTCAAACTCCGTCGTCAGGTGAGCGCTAGCTTCACCAATGTCCTCTGCTATGCCGATGATATTTAGGTCATCAACATACACAGATATAATACAAAATCCACCCGGGGATTTCTTTGTAAACACGCAGGGACAGTCATCATTGTTTGTGTATCCCTTCTTCAGGAGGAATTCACTCACCGGTTGTACCACATTCTACCCGATTGTTTCAAATCCATATAACGATCTATTCATTTTGATGCTATACAAATTTCTATCTCCCCGATTCGATTTTCACCCTTCAGGACTCTCATGTATATTTCAATCTAATGACCCATATAAATATGCGGTCACAACATCCATTAACTTGCATTTTTAGGTTCATACAAGCTACCAAAGATATTAAGTATCTAAGGTGATTCCACTCATGACAGAGAATATGTTTCATCATAATCAACACCGGTCTCACAGTAAACCCTTGTGCCACCGGCCTCGCTTTGTATCTCACCACCGGTGATGCTCATTTCTCTTCCTGAGGAATACTCACTTAGCTCCTACGGGAGCACCTTGGGGAGTTAGCTCTACGGGCCAAACACCTTTCTTTTATTAGCGGCTAGATCAAATCAGCCTCAATTGCTTTTTTCCATTTAGCCCATCCGAGCGCTTCCAAAGACTCTACCATGGTCTTAGGTTCTCGGGTCTAAATCCAAGGATTCAAGCAATTTTAGAGGCAAAATATATGTCGACAACAAGGACTTTCTTTTATATAATTCTCCTGAATTTACATAGTTTGTGGAAATTTCTTCATTTAAATCATCCGTCTCGCTGATTTCCCAAAGATGTCGGGATTGGACCCTTCCGTTTCTTAGTGCCTAGAAAGGTGCGCGATGGTCACTGGGTTTCGCGCTGCCGGCGCCCGCCACCTTCAGGTGGTTATTGACTCATCGGTCGATCCTCGACTCTGTGTCATTGGTTCTCACTTGACAGGGGTAATAAGTCCGCACCGATTCTTTGCTTATGCGGACGCCTCACGGCTCGAATCGGGTGCACCCGGATCGCTCCCCTTTTTCTACCAAGGGGGGCGTGAGTGGTCTTCAGGGGTACCTCCACTCTCTCCGGTACATTTACTGCAGGTATGTATGACTTAGTTACGCCTTTATGGTCAGTGAAATCATCTGGCAGCCGATTTGCAATATGAGAGGGTCTAATTATTAATTTCCCTTTGGCGCATGCAGGGCACACAAAAGCTTCAGGCTTTGGGAAATCAGATACCTTCGTGGTATGGCCTATAGAATTTTTAATTATTCTTTGCATCATACTCAGTCCGGATGTCCCAGACGGTCATGCCGCACTATATCTTGGTCCGGGTGGTTATTTCAGCCTTCATAGAGATGAGGAGAGGGCTTGATGTAGGTGTAGTATAGGCCAGATCTAAAAGAGGGAATTTCTCCACCACCGCTTCTTACACCCATCTTTAGAGGTTACCAGAGGAATTCAGGCCCACCTTCATGATCGGTTTTATATGAAAGCCATTCATGTAATGTCCTTAAAACTTAGCAAGGTGCGTAGTCGATTCAGTGGTACAAGAGAGCATCCTCGATGGTGATCATTGTGCCCATGGAGAGTTAACACGGCTCTACCGGAGCCCACAATCTGCTGCGTTGTTACCTGGGCAATCGTCAGATATTTCCATCCTCTTCTAGAGGTTTTGGAAATACTTTATCTCCCTTAATATGGTGTTGGTCGTACAACCTGCTCACTGCATGAGTTCCTCCTCCATTTGGCCACTACGCGGTTCTATGTCATATGAATATATCACATACACACAAGTAAGGTATATTTTCAAGTATCACAAGCATGCATAATATCATCATATCGAAGCAAAGTGATAAATAACCCATAACGTTATTAAGTTCTTCAGAACTATTGTGACATAGAACACAAAGGACTAATTATTACAAGTTTATAAATAAAAATGTTCTCGCAGAACATAAGCAAACCGTAAACTAAGTAGGATAATGTCATGACACGATGCACTACAAAGCTCATGTGATATCTCCATATAAATCCTCCGCTTCTACACCAAGAAGATCGCCCTCATCATCGAGGTGGGGTCCTTCATCTTCGGCTTGGCGGGACCTCCTCTTTGTCACCCTTCTCCTCTTCCAGAGGATTTTCCAGATTGAGTGGCGGTACCTCTAATCTGAGCTTTTCTTTCTCGCCGCCTTTCTTCATGTACTTCGCATGCAGCCCACGAGGTGCTTTGGTGTACGGCAAGTTCGTGACTGATGGTCTTGCCACCACACTGTAGCATGGCTTACCGTGGTGTGACTTGGTCTCATGAGGCTTCTCCCGACAACCTCCTTGTCTTTGCCACCAGCCTTTCCCTTATCTTGCTTTTTTCGCTCATTGTGATTCTCGCCATGACGCCTTTCCACCTCTTCCCCGCTTACGCCCCAAGCACGGAGGACCCTCGAGCATTGGCGTGTGCTTCTGGCACACCCTTCGACCCCGTAGGGCGAACATGATGATTCTTCATAAGGATCTCATCGTGCTTCTCCGCTTCCAGCAGAGTTTGCATTAACTCAGAGTGACGGTGAATTACGCCGACGACATCTGGCCGGAGTATCATCATGGAAGGGTGAAAAGTCTCTAGGGTCTTGTTAATCATTTCTCATCTCGAGACCTTTTTCACGTAACCTCGGCCATAACGACCCTATGGAGGCGAGTTGTACCCACCACGGACTTAAAGTCCCGAACTCGAAGTTCCGCCCTCTCTGCGCCCAGCAGAGAGTCTGCTGCATGCTGGTTGTAGCGCTCGGGGAGTTCCATAGTGCCGAGCCGTCCTCCATCATATACTCTGACTTCAGTCCCGTGTATGTGGTGCCTCATGTAGTCTTGGTGAGTACCTCTTTGGATTAGGGATCGGTGGTGCGCCTCTGCGGGAGGGACAATTGTAGCACCAAGGGAGCGGGCTTCCAAGTTGATCCGCAGATCCATAGCCCAAGTCAGGTAATTGCTCCCATCGACAACGAGAGGAGAGAAATCTCTCTTGTTCAGGTCAGACATATCCTACATATGCAATTATATATTTACTACAGGAAATATACAATGATGGTTTGCAAGAAAATATTCTAGAATTCTCTAAATTGCATTAATAATTGAGACTACCGGTCTTAGACAAATTATTAAGCAAATAGGACAAATATGTAATTCACACAGGTTTGCTATTAATAAAGAACTGCAGGTCTAAATATAAAGCAAATTCAGTGAATAAGCAATGATAAATCAATAAATGAATTTATCCATAATTTTAGGGATTTTTAAATTTTAATTTCTAGTAAATAGGCATCTCCCGTTTTTTTCCTTTTCACCGCCTGCTAACCCAAAAGGCTCACACATCGCAATACTAAAAGGATGCAAACAAATGCGGTTTTGTTGCATGGGCCAACAAATAAATGCAACACGGGCCACCAGATGCTATTTTGTCGCCGAGGCGTGCATGGATGGGCCACCAAACATGGGCTACCAAGGCCACGCTGAATCGATGCATGGCATCGTTCTACATGTATTTTCCGCCACAAAACACGATTTTGTTCAGATATCTGTTCAGATAGGGTTTTTTTTGCTTCATGGGCCGACGGCGCCGGCCCAGAACGGTCCGGCCTCGCGGCGGATCCGCGGCAGAATCCCGGCGGTCCGAAGCGGCCACAACCACCGGCTAAACGACGGCGCTGGCTACGATTACGGTGTGGTGCCTAGGTGCAACGACGGCGCTTAGCAACGGCCGAGGTCGGTGAAGCGAAGCGACACGCGCTGCTGGATCAACACTTCATGGTCGGGCCGAGATGGCGGACGACGCGATGCAAGGGGTCTTTGGTTCGAGGTTAGTCCAACGACGGCGGCGGATGACGCGCGGCGCTTTATTTACGAAGCGCGTTATGGGCGACGCTATTGGTTGCATGGGTCGGGCGGCTATAGCGCAACCCGATAGCAGATGCAAAACTAGTATACCGACTAGTACTACTGCAGATGCACGTTTTAATCTACTAATTGAAAACAACTAGGCATCTACCCATAGAATACAATTTAAACCGATCTACGGGATCGATTCGTTACCTCCGATTGCTCGTAGATATGAAATTGTCGAGTCGATGCAGACGACGAGGTAGCGTAGCTCAGAATTCCGCTCCCGGAGACGATCGTGCTGATAACGTGTTGTAAATCACGTCGTCGTGTAGCCCGATGATCGACAATCAAACAATCGCGAGAGACAATGAACACAGTATGTAGAGAGGCAAAGGGGTATTGTACTCTTATTAAATCCAGATCTATTTTGGTACAAGGGGTGTCTCTTTTTATATTGCCTCCATAATTTTGGTTTGCCCATAATACCCTTAGGGATAAACCCTAGGGTTACAACACTTGTATCGCCCTGAACAAACGCCGCCGCGGCCACCTTGTCTCTTCTCACCGGGTGGGCAACAAGGAAGAAGCAGCAGCTGCTGCACGCCCGCACCGGCCCTGCACTCCAGAGTCCATCAAAGGAAATCTTATCTATGTTTATAGATTATCGTACTCTATATTACTCTAATAGAGTCCTGGTCTTCTGAATTTAGAGATTTTCTATTTCGTCTCCTATATTTAGAGACTCTCTCCTTAGTCTTTATATTCATGTGGATAGAATATGGATAGACATATAGCTGGAGAGTATAGAAATATAGAGAACAATGGGAAACCAATTTTTTAAAGATTTTGACATTGTACTAGGGTTGCTTAATATTAGCTTTTCCACGTGTAGTTCCGTCCTCTGTTTTTAATACTTGGTATAATATTTAGGCAATCGATTGCTAAATTGCTTGATTTCTTAGTTTGTGAACTAGTACTTGTGTTTTGTCTTTCCTTTGTTGATGGGCCTCTCGGCTCTCCCCCGGAGGCTCCCATCTCCTGGTCCCTAAGCTAATCCGTAAAACTTTTGTGTACCTGCTCTTCATCCTCCCAATAGAAGATTAGGCAATCTCCTGCCTGCATTTTTTTTTCTACTAGTTAGGCGGCCGTGCGTTGCAACGGAGTTTTAAAAAATACAATAAATGCAATCGAGTTGAGAAAATCAATGGAAAAGCAAAGCGTTGCACTACGCTTTAAGTTACAAATGACCCATTGATTTAAGTTACAAAATGGCCCGTTGATCATTAGAGAATTAGCTCACCAACTAAAAAAGTTGACTATCTAATTACGTACGGCTGGGGGCATTACAAATTAATTATGGAAAAAAACATAATCCTACAAATTCATTGCATCTCTTCTAGCTACGAAGCCAGGCTGCTTGTGTTTTTTTAGAAATGCTTGGGAGCTAGAAATGAGGCAATGACAGTGGCGCCCACACCAGCAGTACATGAGAGGACGATCGTCGAGGTTCGCACAGCAACCCCAATTTAAGGCATTTCAACACTTTTGAATAGGACATTCAGGGTTTCATCAACGAGATCGAGCTTGTTTCCCTCGTTCCATAAGCTCCAGGCCTGGTAAAAGTTCACAGATACTCAGTAAGTTGACTGGGTTTCATCAATGAAATCGCTGCCCGTAAACCACTCATGCAGATAAATAAAAAATTACTGAGTTAAAGTTTGTATTCCAAAAGCTCCTAGCATTCTTTTGTAGGCAGAAGGAACAACACATAAAAATGAAATGAACAAAAAAAAAATGGCATTCTGAACTAATATTTCAGATTCGAGATATCAGGAAAAGTAAATTATACCCATGGAAGAGTATTGAAATGAACAAAAAAAAATGGCACTTTGAACTAACAATTGTATAGGAAAGTATTTACAGACCAGCGTTAGAACGGTTTTGGAAATCTATTGAGGAGTTGTGTATTAGATAGCTAGAGCATATTGTCAATGGTTGCACTTATTTTTGTCATAATTTTGTGAGTCATCATGGAACTGAAAAAGGAGGTGTCGGCGACTGGGAGGCGAGTCTCCGCAGCGCCAATAAGCAAGGGAAGGGGGGTGCGAGGCCTAAAGGCGGCCCTGTCCCCCGGACCGAGGCCCGGCCGCCTGGCCGGACGCTGCCGAAGGAAAAGACCTTAGTCCCGACGCGGTCGGACGCGTCAGGACCGGATCGATGAGGATGATGACACAAGTGTTTTATCCTGGTTCAGGCCTCCACTGCGGAATAACAGCCCTACGTCCAGTCTTCGTTTAATGCCGAGCTTAAACAAGTACAAGGGGGTGAAGTCCGGGCTTTGGGAAGCCCGGGCTTCGAGTGCAGTAAGTGCTCAAGGCACTTGTGTGTGTGTTCCTACAGTTACTTGAATGTGGAGAACTACCGTCGGGAACTAAAGTTCCTACGAGAGTGCAAGTGCTCCTGTTCTACAGTAGCTATTTTCCGAGTGAGTTGCGTGTATGCCGAAGTGAAGCTTACTGTGTTGTTGTGGCCTGTGCGCCCCTTTTATAGGCGCTCCGCCACCGTAAGTTCGTGGCTGGTCCGCTGAATTAGTCGTTGTTTTTTCCCATGCCAGTAGCGCATCAATCCACCGTAATCGAGTGCAATCCTCCGATCACCGCGACCGGACCGCTACGGTCAGACGTGTCCTGCCTATGCGGGCGGTTGACGGACCGGCCGCCTACCCGCCGAAGCCGCCGCCAGCGCCTCAGACAAGGCGCACATTTAATTCTCGATGACTCTAGGGACCCGGCGTATCCCGTCTGCAGCTGCAGGATGATTTGCCTTGGGCCCCTGCCTTTGTACTCGAAGCCCGGAGGAAGCAAGAGGCCCAAGCTTCCGAGGCGGGAAGCTTTTGCTCGAGCTTGCTAAGCTTCGGCGCGAGCTTCTTGCCCCGAGCTTGTTCTCCCTGGGGTCATGGTAAGTAAGTGGGCCGAACCTTCATGGGCCACATACATTCCCAACAGCTAGTTCCCGAGCCTCGAGCGGGATGGTGACGTGTCGCTCAGAGGTTTATATGGCAACCACCTTTGGGCTTAAAAGCTTATTTTTTGGCTGGGCCCCCGGCCTTCGGGCGGAATCCCAAATCGGCGCTTGGTTATGGCCACGCTTCCTTCTCCTCGGGTTCCACGTCTCCCGGCGGATAGGTGACGGTTCGTCTCCCCTTGCCGGTTTATATCAGGTGGTTTCTCTTTCCGCCGTCTCTTCTTACGCCCTCTTGTACTACTCGTGTTCCTTCGCCTTCTTCCTTCCTCCGCCTCTCCGCCATCTTTCTTCTCCGATCCTCCTCTTCCCGATGGCGCCCTTCACGCGGAGCCTCCTTACCGAGGACGACCTGAAGGGGTTGGAAGCCGCCGGCTTCGTCGAGGTCGGCGGGTGGAGGGCGGTCGGAAGAGAGGCGGTCCCTACGCCCAAGAGTAAAGAGTTTGTTTGTTTCGAGCTTTTCGCGATTCATGGACTCCCGGTCCCGGAGTCCGATTTTGTCGACTCCGTCTTGGCCCAGTACGGGATCGAGTTGATGAACCTCAATCCCAACTTGATCCTGTTCTTGACAATCTTCGCGCACCTCTGCGAAGCGTTCGTCGGGGTGGAGCCGACGGTCAGTCTCCTCCTCCACTTCTACAAGCTGACCACGACCGGCGGACACAATGCGGCAGGGTGCGCCTACTTCAAGCTCCGCCGCGACATGAAGTCCTCATACCCGGTGTTCAGAGCCAAGGAGAACGTCGGGGGGTGGGCGTCGCGGTGGTATTACGCCGAGAAGCCCGACAACTGCCGATTCTGGTTCGCCAACGCGAGCCCCGAAGGTGACGATGCCGCCCACGCTGAGCCGGGCGGAGGTAGCCCCTGGCGCCAAAATTCGGGATCAGGCGGCCGGGGCTCAATAAAGCCGACATCGTAGCCGACTTCACCAGGCACCGGGTTAGCCCGCTGAGGAAGCGGGTTTGTCCTTTCTTCGAGATTCGCGGGTGGGATGATCTCTCCCGTGAAGGCACTTCCCGTAAGTCTTCCTTCTTGACCTTGTAGCCTTTTGTCCGAGCTTTTCTTCGAACGCGTTTGTAATGTTCCCGCCCTTTTTCCTCTGTAGCCTTACCCCAGGACGATGTGATCCGGGTCGTGGGGCTCCTTCTGCCCGCGAATCACAACCAGCCATCAAGATCGGGTGTCCGCAATGTCCTGGACGAGGTACGTGCTTCTGCGGGCTTAGGTGCCCCTAGAGTGGTTTTTCTCATGTACGTGGGCTGACGCCCACGGCCTATTTTTCGTAGGGGGAAGCGAGAGCGGGAGTCGGGCTTGCCGCATCCGCGTCGGCGGCGGTTTCGGGGGCCGCCAATCCGTCGGCTGGTGGCGACGCGAAGCTTAACCGGCGCGCCGAAAGGACGAGCCACTCCCGGCGACACTGAAGAATCGCCGGTCGCTTCGTAAGGCCGCCACAGATGGCGGAAAGCGCCTGCAAAGAACTGCGTTCCGACCCGGCCGGCCGAGGTCCCTGCTCGGGGTTGATCGATCGTGGGATACCCAATGGCGCCAAGAGGCGCGGTACAGGCCGGACGATGACGACTTCGGATGACGAGATGAGCGAGGCGGCCGTCGCAGCCGCACGTAAGTCGCTTGTGCATGCTGGCTTCTCCCATCTCCCTCCTTTGTTGGTTATGGCCCCTGGGCCGATCATGCTCTGATTCTCCCTTATTTTTCAGTCTCGCTATCCCCCTGCTGGAGCTCATTTCGCGCAATGAGGCAAGGGTCCGGAGAATGAACTCGTCAAGGGCAAACCCGGCCCGGTTCGACCCTTCGTCCTCCGCCGGTAGAAGACAGGACGCGGCGCCCAAAGCCGCGCTTCGGAAGGTGGAGACCTATCATGGCACCGAGCGCCGGGCGCCAATCGCGTTGAGGGCGAACTCGACCGGTGGCGCCCGATCGACATCCGTGGCATTCGAGCTTTTCGATAGGAGCAACATACTGTCCCTCCGCTGACGCGAAGCGACACTCTTCTTCTCGGTGGACCGGCTCGTTTGGTCATCACACCATGAGCATCGCCCGGTGTGGGCTGTGGAGTGTGGCTCGTTGACCGCTCTCGGTGGATCTCGCCGACGCCGGCAGGATTGAGCACCACCTCGGGATCGCCACATGGAGCCAAGAAGACGCCGCCCGGCCCGAACCGCCCCCCGCCGACGCTGAGGAATGGCTGGCGAATCGACTAGGGAGAGGACCTCCGGTGGATGCCTGGACGCAGACTGACTCCCTCCCGAGCCGTGTCTCCATGCTGTTGATGCTGCCGAGTTTGTGGGGGAATCAGCGCAGCCGACAGGGGGAGCTCGCGAGGTCGCGGAGGAGACTGCCGAGCCGACGGGAGGCCTGGTCGTGCTGGTGGAAGGAGCGGCCGACCCTGCGGGAGACTCGGCCGAACCTGCAGGAGGAGCGGTAGAGCCTGCAGAAGACCTGGCCGGGCCTAGGAGAGAGGTGGCCGAGCCTGCGGGAGGCTTGGCCGAGCTTGCTGGGGAGGCGGCCGAGCTTGTGGGAGAGATGGCCGAGGGGCCAAGCAGCTCGGGTGACAGCTCGGTCCGCCAGTCGAGTGCTCCCTCGCCGTGGGTGCTCGTGACGATGTCGCGGCATGGCCGCTAAGCGGTAAGTGCCTCCGGGCTTGGTTTTCGTTGTCTTGTGTTTTCCCTGCTTCGGTCCTCCTTTTCCTTAGTTTATCCTCCGGGTGCAGATTTACCGCGAACTTGTCGGCATGTCTTGCTCGTTTGAGGCTAAGCACGATGCCGAACAAGAGGCCCTACGGTCGGAAGGCGCGCGGTGGCAACGGAAAGCCAATGCCGCACGCGCCGAGCTTGAGGAAGCTCGTTCGAGCTCAGTCCAGGCGATAGCTCTGGAGGCTCGAGCCGCGGTGCCTGAGGCGGCCTTAGCCGTGACGCAGGAGAACGCCAAGGAGGTTTCTTGCTGGTCGCTGGAGGCCCTTAAGGCCGAACACGACCGGGCCCTTGAGCTCGAGGAACGCCTCCGGTCGGTGGAGGCGTGCCGTGTTGCTGAGGTTGCTCGTGCGGTGGAGGAGCGTGACCTCCTTGCCGCGGAGCTTTCCCAGACGAAGCCTGCTGCAACCGCGACGGAGGGTCTGATGAAGACCCACCAGGATACCATGCGGGACCTGGAGGCTGCCAACGAAGCCTTACGGGTCAAAATGCAGACTGCTCGGGCAAAAGAGAAGGAGCTCCTCGATCTTCAGGGCCGACATGAGGAGCGCTAGCCGAAGCCGAAGCTCCGGTGCCGCCTAAGCCAGAGGCCTTTTTTCTTTGTTTTTTTTCCTTTTTGTTGGGCGATAATCCGGCCTGCCTTTGTAAATACCCTTTACCAATGCAGTTGACTTGTTTTGACTTCTTTCCTTCGTCACTTCTTCGGTCCGCCTTCTCCTCGGAATGCCGAACGTCGTTTTGACTGTCGCACCGTATCCCAAGAGACATTCGCGTTCAGTCTTGGAAACGGTTCCACGTCGGAACTACTTCCCGATGCCATTATACGGGATCGCCCGCTTCCCGAATCCTGGCTATAAAGAGAGACCAATGCGACGGTCACACTTACCCGCACTCCTTTCTTCCGCACCTTGCCCTCCCGCTTCCATGGCTTGTGATTCAGAGTTGGCGAGCTTTGGTCGACTTCAACCTCGCCATGGCCGAGATGCGGAGGGGAGGCGCTGCGTCGTGACGCCGCCAGGTCGGCGCTTAGTTGAAGTCGTCCGCGGCCAGCGGGGCCTTTTGATCCGCGGAGGCGCGGCCGCCACGTGCTCACGATGTTTGTTGCCGCCGCGCTTTGGTCGAGGCCCGGCGCTGTCAAGTGGCCGACGCCATCGCCGGTTTCGGGCCCTTCCGCCGGGCTAATGTAGCCGCTTGTAAGCCATTGCGAATCTTTTTAATAAAGTTGTTTGTGGTTGTCGCCGCTTCATTCGTTTTCTGTTGTTTTTCCTGCATGCAAACGAACGCTAGTAGTCGTGTAGGCAAGAAAGGATTGAAAACGTAGTATAGTCCTACCGATCCTAACCCCCGAGCCATTTCCGTGCTTCTAAGGAGAAGCTCGGGCGTGGCTTAGAGAAGATCGGAAGTCTTTTGATTGGGAATCTGATCTTGGAAATCGACTTTTTAAGAAATCGACCCTTAGAAAAAATCGACCCTTAAAAAATCGACCTTAGCTCCCGAGCCATGTCCGAGCTTCTGAAGAGAAGTCCGGGCGTGGCTTAGAGAAGATCAATTTTTGAAAAATTGACCCTAGTCCCCGAGCCATGTCCGAGCTTCTAAGGAGAAGCCCGGGCGTGGCTTAGAGATGATCAATTTTTGGAAAATCGACCCTAGTCCCCGAGCCATGTTCGAGCTTCTGAGGAGAAGCCCGGGCATGGCTTAGAGACCGTACGCTTTTGAATGAAACTTGAGGCCCTAGCTCTGTCCCTTTGCAAGAGGCGAGTGTTGGACTCTAGAGGTATCCTGCCTGTGGCGGGTTTTATCTTGGGCTTATGGTATAGGTCGGAAGCGTGTGCCCGCACGGGATTTTGCGAGGTGCAATGGATATCGGCTTACCGTGTGCAAGGGAATCCGGGGTTGGCCTACAGAGCCACTAACTCCGCCGTGGTAATCAAGAACGCCCTGCCATCTCCCAATCCCGATCATAAGTTTGGGTCGCTGAGGTTAGTTTGGGGGCTCTCTAGGGAATAGTGTGATGAACAAAAGGAAATAAGATAGGGGGGAAATGGAGACTTACGACCTTTTCTCGCACGAGAACCTCCGGTTGAGCGATGTTCCAGAGCTGTTGAGGACTCTCCCATCCGGCATAGCCAGTCTTACAGCTCCTGGGCGTGCGGCCGATACGACCGTGTACGGACCCTCCCATCTTGGGGTGAGCTTGTTAGCGTGAGCTAGGTTCTGAACTCGTCTTAGAACCAGTCGCCCACTTGTGGTCCGGTTCAGATTTTTGGCTGCGTGCCGCAGGATTGTTGGTTTGTCGCCACTCGCAGTAGTGCTTGCTCGCGGCAGGACTTAGATAGGTCGAGGTCCAGCAACCGCTCCTCATCGTTGTCGATCTGCCCTGCAAAATCAACACGAGCTGAACCAAGTCTTAGCTCGGCTGGTAGGACCGCCTCCGAGCCGTATACAAGCCTAAACGGGGTTTCGCCAGTAGCCCGATTAGAGGTTGTTCGGGCTGCCCAAAGTACGGAGGGTAATTCTTCTACCCAATTGTGTCTTTGCTTGGTAAGAGCGTCGTACACTCGGCGCTTAATACCCTGCATGATCTGCCCATTCGCGCTAACCGCACCATTACTTTGTGGGTGAGCTATCGGCTAGGGCGATTTCATGCCGAGCTCTTCGCAGAGTCCCGAATAGCTCGCCAGAACTGTGGTCCTATTGTCGATGATCGCCTTACTTGGGACGCCAAGCGTGTCACGATATTGTTCCTAAGGAACCTCTTGGCCGTCTGGGCGGATATGCTCGACATCGTTCGCCTCGATCCACTTAGTGAAAGTGTCGATGGCGATTTAACAGTGTGTGCAGCCCTTTAGGCCTCTCGGGGAACGGACCAAGTATGTCTATCCCCACGCTGAGAATGGCGAGTTAGCGGGATAGTCTGCGGCTCATATGCTTGGTGGTGGGATACCCGCATGATATTGGCGTGTAGGCGGCTTTTACTAGCTCTCTTGCGTCGGTCAACGCAGTTGGCCAGTAGTATCCCATGCGAAAGGCTTTTCCCACTAGGTTCTGAAAGAGGCATGGGCCCCATAGATCCCGTCGTGGATGTCTTGGAGGAGAAATTTGCCTTCCTCCAGGGTTACGCACTTGCAAAGTACGCCGTTAGAACCCCTTCGGTACAACAAGCCCCCGAGTAATTGGTAAGGTCGGGCTTGTCTTTGGAGCCGGGATTTCTCAGCTGTATCCTGTGGCAGTGTCTCATGCGTCAAGAACTAGACGAATGGGGTCATCCAGGTGTCGCACTGCTCTAGGAACGAAATGGTACCGGTCGTTTGGGTCAAGGCAACCGTCTTCTCGGGGCCTCTTCTCCGGAGGGAATAGAGGGCTTTAGTAGGTGCTGCACGAGCACCCCTGCCGGGGCGGTTTCTTGTGAGGAGCCAAGCTTTGCGAACTTATCGGCCAGGCTATTAGCCAGTCTGGGAACGTAACACACTTCGAAGTTTGTGAAGTGTTTCTCCAGCTTTCTCACTTCTGCCAAGTATCGCGCCATTGAGTCGTCGCAACACTGAAACTCCTTGTTTACTTGGCAGACGACCAACTGCGAATCCCCTTTCGCTGTTAGCCGTTTTATGCCGAGCGCAAAGGCATGCTCAGAGGCCGGCTAGGAGGCTTTCAGTACTCGCAAAGATTGTTCGCTATGGAAAATGAAGTCAGATTATATGCTGAATTTGTTCTCCTTGGGGGGAGATGAGAACAAACCCGTAGCCTGATCGCTCGAATTGGCGCGACCCATCGAAAAACATGGTCCAGTGCGCTTCTTGCCTTGTGAGCTCGGGCGAGCCTCCCGAAGGGTCGGCCGGGCCGGTCCACTCAGCCAAGAAGTCGGCCACGATTTGGGATTTGATCGCTGTTCGGGGTATGAACTTGATGTCAAATTCACCAAGCTCGACTGTCCACTTCGCGACCCTCCCGTTCGCGTCTGGGTTCCGAATGATGTCCTTTAACGGGAAACTCGTTTGGACCGTAATTGAATGGGCTTGGAAATAGTGACGCAACTTTCGCGAGGCCATAAGCAAGGCGTATAAGAGCTTCTGAACCTTAGGGTACCGTTCCTTAGGCTCGTGAAGTACCTCGCTTACGTAGTAGACGGGTTGTTGCTTGCCTTCGCGTTCGACTGCTAGTACAGCACTTACAGCCTACGGGGCAACCGCCAAGTAGAGGAGTAGAGCTTCCCCAAGCTTTGGCGTGGCTAAGACGGGAGACGTGGACAGGTAACGCTTTAGCACGCTAAAAGCGGCCTCGGCTTCTTCCGTCCATTCGAAACCATCGTGCTTACGCAGGATCTTACAAAAAGGTGCACTGCGCTCGCCGAGACGCGATATGAATCTGCTGAGTGCCGCCATCCGCCCGGTGAGGGCTTGCACCTCCTTGGTGCAGGTCGGCGACCTCATATTCTCGATGGCCTCGATTTTCTCGGGGTTTGTCCCGATGCTCGCCTTTCCTATCACATAGCCAAGCAACATCCTAGACCGGACACCAAAGACACATTTTTCAGGATTCAGCTTAACTTGATGCTTTCTAAGATTAGCAAAAGTTTCCTGAAGGTCAGTCACATGGTCCCGTGGGACTTTGCTTTTTATAACAACATCGTCTACATAGACCTCTACGTTGCGCCCTATCTGATCAGGGACCGTCTTCTACATTAGTCGCTGTAACGTGGCTCCCGCGTTCTTCAGACCGAAAGACATGGTCGTGTAGCAGAAGGTACCAAAAGGTATTACGAAGGTAGTCTTCTCTTCGTCTTCCCTTGCCAGCGCGATCTGGTGATAGCCGAAGTAGGCGTCCAGAAAGCTCATGAGTGCGTCGACCGGTTGGTCTATGCGCGGCAGGGGAAAATTGTCCTTGGGGCAGGCGGCGTTGAGGTCGCGATGGTCGACGCACATTTGCCACTTCCCGTCCTTCTTCTTGACGCATTTAATCGGATTAGCTAGCTGCCGAATGCTCGACTTCTCGGATGAAGCGGCTTGGAGGAGCTTTCAAGTTGCTCTCGATGATGTCGGCCTTCCATTTTGGGAAGCGCCAGTAGGGCCTGTCTCGACGGGCTTTTTGTTAGGTCAGCAGCCTAGCTCAGTGCTCGATGACCTCCTTGGGACCCCGCATGTCGGATGGTTCCCACGCGAACACGTCTGCAAGTAGTCTGGCGAAGGTGACGAGCTCGAGTTCCTATTTGATTCGAGGTTGACTCCACGTGGACGACCTTGGCTGGGTCGTCCTCGGAGAGGGGACCGCCTTGGTGGGCTCTGCGGTCAGAGGGCCACCTTGGGCGGACGGACGGCCACGCCGAAGTCTGTCCGACCATGGCCAAGACGCTCTTGTCTCAGGCCATTGTGGCCTTGTGATCGCCCTTGATCGTGATGACCCGTGAGGGCCGGCATCTTCAGCATGGTAGCCGTGGTGGGTAGTCGCCATGAACTTGGACAGCAGGCCCAAGGATGGCGTTAGACGGAGCTCGAGTCCACCACTCGAAGGTAACGTACTCCGTCCGAAGTTCTGGGGGTCCTAAACGCCACGGCAAAGACGACGGTTCGATCGGTCAGAGGAACGACCCAGGACAATGCCGTGGAAGGGATGGCTATGTCCTGATCTTGGACCGCGGGACTCGTGATTCGCCAAAATTTGAGCAAAGGATTTATGTCGAGGAGCTCTCGCCATCCACCAACACACGATCGACTCGCGTGTTGCCGATGGTAGATGAGCACCGCCGCGACGCCGAGGCTCGGTCATTCCGGGGACAATCGCCCCGGAGAAAGTGATCAGCGGTGGGACCACCGCAGGGTGCGCCCCTGCTTACCCTTCTCGAGGTGGTAAACCTCCTGGGCAGCGGCCTTAAGCTCGCATTGCGAGCTATAGGCAGAATTGCCGCCGAAGATCACGGTGACGTGTGCGCGAGCCTCCTGGAAGGCGTCGCCATGGGCGCCCTGAGGCGCCCGGTCGTCCGGCACCCCATGATCGGGGAGCTCGGGCATGGGCCCTCGCCCGGCGTAGAAGTCCTCCAACCGTGCGGCCCACGCCCCGCGAGCTACGCGAAGTCATGGCCGTCATCGCTGGATGGAGGAGGCGAGATGTTGTTCGGAGGGTTAGCCTCTTGGGCGGCCGAGGTCGAGGCCGGAGCCCGCCGCCTGGCGCGCCGGCGTTGCCGCCACCCGCCGAGCGGGTGGGCATGAGGTGGCAGCCAGAGGAGCGGGCCTCTCGGGCTCTACCGCTGTGACGTAGACGGGGGCGGCGGGCTCCTTCTTCTTCTTCTTCTTCTTCTTCTTCTTCTTCTTCTTCTTCTTCTTCTTCTTCTCGGCGTCACCCTTCTTGGCATCGGTGCCAGTCCGGGCCGCCGCCTTCTCCTCCGTCCTTCCTCTCTTGCGCTCCACCGCCTCGGAGGCGTTGATTTATCCTTCCGCAGCACGAAATAAATCGGCTGCGGTGTGGACCGAATAGAGCTAAAGGTCCTCGGTGAAACGGGTATTCCGCACTCCTTCCTTGAAGGCCTCAACGATGGCCTCATCGGAGATCGACGGAATGGTGTTGCGCACCTGGACGAACCTGCGGACGTAGTCCTGTAGGCCCTCTCCCGCCCTTTGGACCACAAGTTTGAGGTCACAGGGCTTTTCAGCATGCCAGAGCGACCTCGAAGTTTGTCCGAAGCGCCTCCGCACTGTTCCCAATCACAGATCGAACTCTGCGGCTGGTTGAACAGCCAGGTTCGGGCCATTCCTCCAAGACGGTAGGGAAGTAGTTGACCATTACGGCCTCATTACGCTGCGCCAGATGGCGGTAGTATAAATGGCGAGATATTCGCCGATTCTTGCCCCGCCGAACTTCTCGACACTCCGGCTTAAACTTGCGAGGTTGGGGCCTCGCGAAGCTCGGAGAAGGTCGGCATCCAGGCGGCACCGTTGTTCCCAACAGAGGCCTCCCGCCGAAGCGCCCGAGGCGGAAAAACTCCGCCGGGGTCTTGTTGAGGAGCACCGTCCATTGTGGACGTGGACGCTCGGCCGCGACGATCAACGCCTGCCACGCCGCTTTGAGGAGCCACGGTGTGTGATCGATCTGGAGGTGCTTGCCGAGATCCCAAAGAAGTTCCTCTAGGCCGCCGGCAACCGCGCGCTTAGGTCGCCATGGTGAACCCTCGAGGTCCTTCTCCGTGTCACGCATGACTGGCATCGCTTAACCTTTGCCGATGCGCAACCTTTGGGTTGGTGACGGTAGTGGTGGGCGAATCGCGTGTGTAGCGCTTAGCGTCGGCGCAGCCAAGAGTTCGCGACGGATATCCGCCAAGGTTTGCCCGACCGACCCAAACAAAGAGGTTCGAGCGGTTTCGCGCGCCGGTGCTCTCCGATTGGGTCAAGACGCGGGTGGCGCGGGTCGCCGCCCGCTGACGCCAAGAAAGACATGACGCGAGGCGAGCTCCCTGAAGGGACATATCGGTGTCATCCACGGAGGCCGTGCCCTCGGCACCCTCAACTGCCATGGGCTCATGCCGGTCTGCCGCCGGCCTCGACGGGCCGGCAAGGCCGATTGCTTGCGCAGATCGGGTCCTCTCTTCGACGTGGCGCGAATCTTGTGTCCGTCCGGATCTAAAGATTGGTGGCGGTGCCTCCATTTCTCCATGAGGGTTTCGCCGACGTGAGTCGGCGGCGTCGCAAAGCCGAGGAGCGAATAGCTACTTGAGGCGGGCGTTGTTTCCACCTCCATCTCGTCGGATCGGGTTCGACGAGGATACCAAACTGCCACTCCTCATACGACTCGTCGACGTCGTTGAGATCGTCGCAATCGTCGTAGTTGTGGTCCACGGTATCAATGTCGTCGTAAGACAACAAGGCCATCCTCGACTCGATCGAGGGGAAAAGACCGCAATCGGGCCCCACGGTGGGTGCCAGCTGTCGGCGACTGGGAGGCGAGCCTCCGCAGCGCCAATAAGCAAGGGAAGGGGGGTGCGAGGCCCGAAGGCGGCCCTGTCCCCCGGACCGAGGCCTGGTCGCCTGGCCGGATGCTGCCGAAGGAAAAGACCTTAGTCCTGACGCGGTCGGACGCGTCAGGACCGAATCGATGGGGATGATGACACGAGTGTTTTATCCTGGTTCAGGCCTCCACTGCGGGATAACAGCCCTACGTCCAGTCTTCGTTTAATGCCGAGCTTAAACGAGTACAAGCGGGTGAAGTCCAGGCTTTGGGAAGCCCGGGCTTCGAGTACAGTAAGTGCTCAAGGCACTTATGTGTGTGTTCCTATAGTTACCTGAATGCGGAGAACTACCGTCGGGAACTAGAGTTCCTACGAGAGTGCAAGTGCTCCTGTTCTACAGTAGCTATTCTCTGAGTGAGTTGCGTGTATGCCGAAGTGAAGCTCTCTGTGTTGTTGTGGCTCAGGCGCCTTTTTATAGGCGCCCGCCACCGTAACTCGTGGCTTGGTCCATTGAATTAATTGTTGTCTTTTTCCCATGTCGGTAGCGTACCGAATCCACCGGGTAATCGAGTGCAATCCTCCGATCATCGCGCCGAACCGCTACCGGTCAGCACGTGTCTTTGCCCATGCGGGCGGTTGACGGACCGCCGCTTACCCGCCGAAGCCGCCACGGGCGCCCTCGACAAGGCGCACATTTAATTTCGATGTCTCTGGGGACCCGGCGATCCTGTCATGGCGTGATGATTTGCCTTGGGCCCTGTTCCTTCGTACCTCAGAAGCCCGGAGGAAGTAAGAGGCCCGAGCTTCCGAGGCGGGGAAGCTCGGGCTCGAGCTTGCCAAGCTCGGGCGCGAGCTTGCTAGCCCCGAGCTTGCCTCCTGTGGGGCCGCGGGTAAGTAAGTGGGCCGAACCTTCGTGGGCCACATACATTCCCCAACAGGAGGGTGTGGGAGACATAGGTTAAGCAACTTTTTTTATTTAAACTAAGTACTACATATTATAACCACCATTAGAACACAAGTCACTTGGCTATCCTACAATTGAAACTACCTATATATCTGAAAAATTCTATCCTAAGACAACCAATCTTTGAGCAGATAAATTAAGCTAGAAAGGTATTTATTTTCAAGCTCCACACCTGACACGCCCTTACTTATTTTCACCTCCCCACTTCTTTGTTCCCATCATTCAGTTGCAAATTGCCAAATTGTAGCGGAAAGATAAAAGGTTTAGACACTGTCGGACAAATACAAGTTCATTGCAGTGATTTAACATGATAACAAAATACACCATTGTCAATACAGAAAGGTAGCAAATGTTTTTGAAGCTTGATGCTGACCATTGCAGCTGTAGCAATTCTCTTTTGAAACGGTGAGCAAAATGAGTTTATAAGGAAAAGGATTTGTCACTTCAAAGATTGACAATTAAGGATTTGCCAATCATGGGACAATTAAAGACTGACAAATCTGAAAAGCATAACACTGGAGAAAATTAGACTTTTGAAAATCAGCAAATTGAAAGTTGACCCTACCACCGCGATTACTAGACACTTTTAATATTAGAGATAAAAATATTTAATTGCATTATGAAAAAGGGCCTAGCAACAATTAACTGTACTGTTTAGAGACATTAGAATGGCACAAATAACGAATAAATACATTACTGACAAAAATAATAAAATTTTCATTAATAATAACAAAGTACGGAGTACGTTTTAGTCGTGGAAGAAAATCTCGATCAAAATGGGTACTCTATAGTATTAGGGACGGAGTGAGCGAGCTTCGAAGCGTTTGGGCTTACGGAATGAACAGAGCCCACGTTCTTCCTGATTGGTGGGCCGGGCCAATGATGGCAGGATTGTAGCAGTTAAAAAACTTTAACACGAACTGTTTTGCAAATTCAAGTCTTCGTAGCTTTGTAAAATCTTTCCGTTTATGAAGGAGGAAGGAATTAATGCTTCAAGTAGTTTTTTTCGTTTGTTTGAAGTGCTCGCTTACCGTTGCGATTCATCTTTGATACAAGCTCCCGACTAGGGTGGGTTCTTTTCAGCTTATTTTATCTAACTTATTTGATTTATCTCGTAGTTTTAAAAATTTTCCGAGATAGCCTTGAGAGCCGGTTGACCTTTGTGTTTAGGGTTTAGGGAGCTTTTAGACATGTCTACGAGATAAAAAAATAGGCTCAAAAATTAATAAAAAATAAGATAAGTCAAATAAGCTGACTTATCTCATGTCTTATTTGACTTATCTCACTTTTTTTTAATTAATTTTTGAATCCGTTCTTTTTTTTTTATCTCGTAGACGTGTCTAAAAGCTCCATAAACCCTAAATACAAAGGACAACCAACTCTCGAGGCTATCTCGAGAAATTCTCGAAATTACGAGATAAGTCAAATAAGCTGAATAAAATAAGCTGAAAAAAAAACCAACCTATGTTGATTAGCAATCGAGTAAAGTTCCTTTTCTATTTCAGAATGCCAAGCTCGTCATAATCCACTTGAACAATGTGCGGTTACGGTGTTTCCTTTTTTTTTTTTTTCTAAATTTTGTGGGTTGCATATATGTATTTTACATAAATTTACTATCATATTTAAATTGTAACGAATAGCTTCGCTTGACATACCTTCACGTGAAAAATCAAAGTGGGCGGCATTTAAGTCTAAGGCCCCTTCTCTTCAGCTTATTTGTCTACTTATTTGCCTACTTATTTGTGACTTTGAGATTTTTTCGAGATAGACTCGAGGTAGGTTGGCCTTCAAATTTGGACAATCTCATAGACGGTCTTATTTGACTTATCTCAATTTTTATTACTTTTTGAGATTATCAAATAAGACAATCTACGTGAGCTCTCTAAACCCCAAAATTGAAGGCCAACCGGTTCTCGAGTCTATCTCGAAAAAAATCTCGAAGTGACAAATAAGTAGGCAAATAAGTAGACAAATAAGCTGAAGAGAAGGGGCCCTAAGCTATACATCTTTTTTATTTAAAAAAACTTTACTATTAAAAAGAGCCTTATGGTGGTAAGATAGGGTCAACTTTTAATCCCCACCATCTATCACTCATTATTCTATATACTAGATCACCTAATATTGTCGCCTCACCACGTCGCGCCTCGTTACCCACAAAGCCATGGTTGTCAGATCGATCAACCGTGTGGTGCAATTCTAGCTGTCTAACCAAATAACTTTGCAAAAACAAAAGTCCTTCCAATTTTACCAAATCAACCCACACTATAGTGTCTAACTTACCAACTTTGCAAAGAAGTCCTTACGATTTCGTGAAAACAACCCACGCTCCAAGGTTCTTTGCAGAAAGGTCCTCCCGATTTTCTCAAAATCAACATGTATTTCAGAATGCAACTTGCTAGCTTTGCAAAGAACCCCTTTAGGTTTCATAAAATCAGCCCACGCTCCAAAGTTTATTCTATTGGATGTGTAGCAAGTATGTAGAAAAGGCCTTATGCTTTCATAGAATTAACCCGCGCATGGTGCTGGATCATTGCTAGCCCCTATATCATAAAAATACTTTTTATTTATTTATGTTGCTTTATTATTTTAGAGGGTTGCATTTATGAAAGCTTTCGATTAGCAAGAATATTTTCTATTGATTTGATTTACTTTCATATTATATTGTATTTGTATTATATGAAGGTTTCAATAGCACTTATTAAAAAAAGCCAGGCCCAAAAATATGTAGGCGTGACGCGGTTGAGCATGCAAACGTAGCTAAATGCATGAGCCAAACATATTAATCACAACATGTTAAGACACTATTTTATATTTTTTAATTTATGACAAAATACGGGTACTCGGTTAATAATACATAACGACTCTTTTTTTTTGAACTTACATAATGACTCCTCTGTGCCTTAGAAGTGTCTTTGACTGCCTCTGTGCTTTCTACCTGATTACCCCTAGGAATCCTTACACAACATCTGTATGGTTGCCTACCACCTAGTTTATTTGGAAATAATTGATGATGCGCATCAAAGTTTGTAGGTAATTGATGATATAGGTCTAAACACGTTGATGGATACCAAATGTCTCGAAGTTGATGTGTCATTCAATAATTTGCCCTTATTAGAAAGTTTGGCCATTTTCGAAAGTCGGTGACGGGGGAGGGCAGTGGTGTGGTGGTTGGCCACTAGAGTAGAGTGAGGAGAGAGAGTGGAGAGATGGGTCAAGACTTCGTATGAGAATTTGAAGTAAGGAATAGAATTTTTTATAAATAAGCATGAGAGAGAAATAAATCCGTACATGGATCTTGAAGTAACTCCACGTATATCTAAAAACACGTATAGATATATTTTTGCGTTTGCCTTGATCAATACAACTTAGGCCTGATTCTCTTCAGCTTAATCCAATTGTAGGTTATAATATGAAAAAAATTGTAGGCCCTAGATAGGAGGCCCGGAGAGCCCAAAAAATTATAAAAAATAGTGTTTGGAGTTTTAAGAAAAACGACTAAAAGTCTTAAAAATGGATAAAAATGCTACGGCGTTTAACTTGTAAAAAATAACAAACTTTCAATTGTAGCTTTTAATTTTAATTTAAACGAAAAGAATAAGGACTCAATCGGCCGACAAGTTTATTTTACTCTACTGCAGAAGAGTCAGGAGATGAATCCGGCTATGACGTGCTTTGTAACTCGAGTTTTCAACTTTCATCAACCAATAGTGTAATATAAATCGTGATGAACCGATCTTCAGAGATTGACCGCCTGTCAGCTCAACAACGTGGATGATTAATCTACGGCGAAGAGCGCCTAGCCGCAAATGTGGATCCTCACAAACACAGAATTCTCACGCGCGCAGAAGCAGTAAAAACACAGTGTACTGGCCTTGATCTGTCCACACTGCCCAGTATTGCTTGGTTTGGCTTTACATAGTTGACAGATGTAGGAATTTTGTCAAATTGTCTTCACTATTCCAACGTAGAAAGAAAAAGCCGGAAATCGCCAGCTTCAAAGCGTTGCCACTCTAAAGATTGATCACGTGTTAATAACACATAAGTGACAAATCTTGAATTGTTAATCTTTTGGAGTGATATATGATGAAATCTCTTTTTTTTTTTATGGGGGCTCAAAGTGAAAGTTTTGAAATTGTTTCTCATTTTCCTGCGAAATTCCTACATTAACTGCAAATATCTATAGCACGACACAAGCTGACTTCTAAGACTGATCTACTCGCATGCACGTGGCTGGCTCGTAGTTTAAGCGATCTGGCATGCTTTCCCAGGCTCGCCCACCTGCTAGTAATTAACGAGTTGGCTTGGTCAATCCTACGGCACGACGTTACACAAGTTTACTTGAGATCGATCCCCGCTGTTTTCATGTCACCGATGGCACTGAGCAGTGAGCATAGCAACAAGGTCTGACGGTGCTACAAGTACTGGTATATTGGATCATGCCTGAGCATGTCCGGTGGTTCCGTATTTTACTGTTTATTTGATTTTTTAGGAATAAGAAAACTGTTTAGAGAACGAATATTTGGGGAATTGCGACATCTTAGGATTTCGAATTTTTAAAACTCAATTTCAAAGTCAGTTTCAATTCAAAATCAATTATCCTTCTAAGTCAAACATTAAATCTGAATTTCAAATTCAAAATTTTAGAAAAAAAATCCAAACTCTTTTCCCTGGCCGTGGCCTTTCCTAGCCGTGCCACCCTCCTGGCCGAGCCAGTTATCTCCCTTTCTAATCTCTATCTATGTTCTATCCCCAAATCGAGATTATCTCGAGTATTCTTGCAATCCAAACTGAATGGTCCCTATCCTATATCTCTTATAGTCGTACACCTCTATCCGCAATCCGATCCAAATCCCCAAAGCCACTCCCCCACGGCTGACCCCTACGAAAACCCCGAGACCACCTCGAAATCCATCTCCAATACTTTGTATTTACTTACGCTAGATGCTTAGAATTGCTACGAAGGGAATTTATAGATATATTATGACAGAAAATCATTCAAATTCTTGGTAGAGAGAATCTACTTTCTATTCTGGTTTTGGTTTAACTTAATCAAACTAAAATCTACGTAGCGTGAGTAGACACGAGGTGGTGGCTTATATGGTGGTTGTATGGTTTCGTGGTAGCCACCTCGGTTGACATAAGGACCGAATATAGTAGATAATCTAGCCATGCACAATCGTACAACCATGGGTGCTAATAATGGCAATGCCTTAGCCTACTAAATTGGGAAATCTAGTTTTGGGTTTGCTTTTGGCGGTGTGGGCGTGCTTGATCAACACCGGAGACCCATCTGGCACATGAGGGGACCTCTGGCTTGGTGAGAAAGCTGCTGGGATGAATCCTTAGTGAGACATTCTGAAGTCTAGATGTACATGGGTAACGACTTCGTCTCACTCTCAGATGAGTCTTATGGATAAACTGTACACACTCTGCCGAATTAAAACTATCATAATAATCATGCTTACGATTAAGAACAGGCTTAGGTAGCTCTACAATGTTAACCTCATCTTTTTATTAATTAATTTGGTGTAGAGATAGGGCAGAGAATGCCAGACAACGAATGTCGAGCAGGGAATGCCATGCAAGGTTTATCGTGTAGAGTTGGTAGTGAATGTCATCTAGGTTTCGGGCTGATATTATAATTAGTGTGTTGAGAAAACACATGGAAAGAAATTTTTTTATTATTATTATTTTTAAATGGTGCTTTACAACTGTTAGGAATTTCTTAAGCTGCTCTTAATGCAAAATAATCATCCCTGATTTCTTTATCAAGCTTGCATTCATATCTAAGGATGAACACTTGTTGAGTATGTATGTCTCATGTCTACCCTTGTATTTCCACTGTTCAGACTAATGGGCAGGTGAATGTTCCGAGGAATACGCCGACTATGAAGGAGACGTAGACGGAGGCAATCCGGACTACTATAGGTGTATCGCTGGTCAGATGTCTGTGACAATTTGACGGGACATCACCGACATGGTTATTTATGTTTTTCTGTTTGCTATTATACTCTGATATTGTACTAAGTGGCATTGAGTCCACGATACTTTCAATTTAATAAAGAGTACGGTTTGATCATCTATTTATACTGTGTACTAGTTATGGTTTCTTGGGACTAGTATTGAAAACACAGAGGGGCCGGTTTTGTAAAGCTAGTCCGGATATGAATATAGTGTAAGGTGTAAATAAATTTTAGAAAATGGAGAAAATATTTTAGAAAATGTGGTAAATAGTGTTACATAGAATGTGATTGTAGAGAATTTGTTAGAATGTTCCAAACATACAAAGCCTGACTGTGATAATTAATGTGGTTTGAGTTTTTTTTTTGGTGGAAATGTGTTATTACGCATACTCATGTTGACGTGGCCTGTTGTCGTCGTCGAGTAAGTGTAACTGAACTTATGTTGTGCCCATACTCAATAGAGAGAGGTAGTTATATGGGCACGTACAATGGTTGAGACGGCACGGGCTATATGCAAAGCAATGCCATTGTCATCTCTAGACAACTCATACAATAGGTTGACTATTTATATATCAATATAGACGGCTCTTTCATGTCTATCTTTCTATTTCCTGTGCTCTATTCCCTCCGTATCACAAAACATATGACGTTTGAGATACGTGTAAGTCAAAGTTTTAAATATTATTTACAAAATTTATTTGAACTATTTAGATTGAGCACTTGAAAACCATACACATAGATTTCTCGATAAACACATTCATAATATCATAATTTTAGTGAATTTTATACATAAATTATAATAGTAAATAGTGATCAAAATTGCATTTCGACGATTGTGCCAATGTCCCGACGTTTTGGACATCGACACAGTCTTCAAAATGCAATTTTGACTACTAATTACCATTGCAGTTTATTTATAAAATCCGCAAAAAAATGATATTATGAAAGTATTTTTTGAGATGAATAATCTAAATGTATGATTTTCATGTGTCTAATCTAAATAGTTTAAAATATTTTCATAGATGGAGTTTTAAAACTTAGACTTAGCACATGTCCAAAACATTATGTTTTTGGAACCCAGGAGTATTTGATTCCAGTATTGTGGTCTGTGGATAGCCCGCATCATCTCATGCCGAGAAACAGGCGTTTTCATGTAGTGGGCCGTACTGGCGCACTGTGAAATCGTAGTGAATTAATTACGGTTAGAAGATCTGACACTCATGGTCTAACGAGACTCATTTTTTTTTTAGAGAACTAATGAGACTCACTTAATTGAAGTGCAGGTGCAGGATGGCTTCGTGCGACGAAAACAACGAGATGCCCTTATATTGATGCCCGCGCGCGCCTAGGATCCCATGCGAGCCACCTTCCACTGACTGCTCCTCCAGTTTCACTTCCCGTTGCACGCCGGCCGGACGCGACGCGGCATGAAGCGGCACCACGCGGGCGACCTGCCGCCGCTGCCGGCGAGCGCTCGCCGGCAGGCCGAGGAGACGGACAAGATGGACAAGTATGACAGGGGGCAGTACCGCTGGTCCCGCCTCTTCCTCTTCATTGTCCTCCTCGTCACTGTCTCGCTGCTGATGCGCCACTGCTACGACTCCGGCTTCGCCGGTGGCTCCGGCGCCGTCGTGCGCATCGAGACGGTGCCCGGTGCTTCCTCCGCCTCTCTGTCCAACACTCGCAAGGTAAACCCGATCGTCCGCGGCGAGTCGTCGTTCCCCGACCCTTCCTCGTCGCTGCCCGGCGCCGGCGACAAGAAGCCTCTGCCCGGCAGTAGCAACAGGGCGTCGTCCAATCCTTCGGCGTCGGTGTCGGCTGACACCGGCGACAAGAAGCCTTTCCTCGGCAGCGGCGACAAGGCATTGCCGGATCCTTCGGCGTCAGTGGTCACTGGCGGCAGGACGTCGACGGAGCCCTCGCTGTCTGCAGCTGACGGGGCTGGGCGCGGGGCCGGCGGCCACTCCTTCGCCCGCGCGCTCGCGTCGGCCAACGACAAGAGCGACCCGTGCGGCGGGAGGTACATCTACGTGCAGGAGCTGCCTCCACGGTTCAACACGGACATGGTCCTCAACTGCGGGACGCTCTTCCCGTGGTTCGACATGTGCAAGCACACGGCCAACGGCGGCTTCGGCATGCAGCTCGGCAGCGACGGCGTGTTCCAGGAGACCGGGTGGTACAACTCCGACCAGTACATCCTGGACATCATCTTCCACAACCGGATCAGGCGGTACGAGTGCCTCACCAACGACTCCTCCCTCGCCGCTGCCGTCTTCGTGCCGTTCTACGCCGGCCTCGACGTGGCGCGGCACCTCTGGGGGTACAACGTCTCCACGCGGGACGCCATGGCGCTCGAGATGGTGGACCTGGTCACCGCGCGCCCCGAGTGGCGCACCATGGGCGGCCGCGACCACTTCTTCGTCGCCGGCCGCACCACCTGGGACTTCCGGCGGCAGGCCGACGGCGATGCCGACTGGGGGAACAAGCTCTTCCGCCTGCCGGCCGTCCAGAACATGACCGCGCTCGTCGTGGAGGCGAGCCCGTGGCACCTCAACGACGCCGCCGTCCCGTTCCCAACGTCCTTCCACCCGGCAAGCGACGAGGCGCTGTTCCTTTGGCAAGACCGGGTGCGCCGGCTCGAGCGGCCGTGGCTCTTCTCCTTCGCCGGCGCGCCGCGGCCGGGGAGCGCCAAGTCCATCAGGAACGAGCTGATCGACCAGTGCAAGGCGTCGAGCGCTTGCACGCTCATGGCCTGCGGTAATGGGCCGAGCAAGTGCTACTCGCCGGCGAGCTACATGAAGCTCTTCCAGAGCTCGACGTTCTGTCTCCAGCCGCAAGGGGACTCCTACACGCGCAAGTCGGCCTTCGATGCCATGGTCGCCGGCTGCATCCCGGTCTTCTTCCACCCCGGCACGGCGTACGTGCAGTACACCTGGCACCTCCCCAAGAACTACACGGACTACTCGGTGTACATCTCCGAGGACGACGTGCGCAAGAACGTGAGCGTCGAGGAGAGGCTTCGGCGGATACCGCCGGAGACCGTCGAGCGGATGAGGGACACGGTGGTCGGCCTCATCCCGGCGGTGATCTACACCGACCCTTCGTCCAGGCTCGAGTCGACGATGAAGGACGCGTTCGACGTGACCGTGGAGGCCGTCATTGACAATGCAATGAAGCTGCGGAAACGCATCGTGGAGGGCCGAAGAGAGGAGCAGAAGCTGGAGATGTACAGCTGGAAGTACCCATTGCTGGGAGAAGGGCAGAAGGCCGAGGACCCCCATGAATGGGATCCACTGTTTGCGTTCAATTAGCTAGCTCAGAATGGCAGGAGATACGAGCTTTTGAAGTTTTGTAAGGCTGCTCAATCTATCCAGTAATATCAAATCTTAAAACCCAAAACAAACAGAAATCCTGGAAGTACAACTTTGCATGCCATTCAATTTAGGGTAATACATCCATGCATAGCTATGGAGCTGCCCGTCTTATCCCGCCCCTCCATTGTGCATCGAGATGTGCGCCACCACCGAGCCCGCCGAGCCTGCCGACCGAGCCCGCCGCCACCGCTGCCGCCGCCCGGTGACCATCCCCGGCCGGCTACGACCGACCGGCTTGGCCTCGGCCGCGTGGGTGCGATGGCGCGGCTTCGGCGGCGTGACGCGACGCTTCGGTGACGGAGGCGCCTATGGGGCCCTAAATTTCAGCCCACCACTTGATCTGCACTAGTTCCTGGATCAGTACACTAGTGCACACCATTCATATAGCCGGATCATTACATACAAGCAGAAGACTTAAATTACATAAAATACCTGTATTAAGCCCGGAGGCTAATAAGTGTTTACAACACGGTACATTGGCCCAAATATTCCAAATGTCCAAAAGATCAGAGTGCGGAGACCCAAAAGAGGCAAAAGAGTCTCGTGCCGGCTATGCCTAAGCACTCGACTGGAGAAACACCCTAAGCCTCGCCCTGGTCGTCAGCAAAGTCCTGTCCTTCATCTTCATGGCAGGCGTACTGATCCTGCTTATATTCTCCATCTAAAAGAGAATATAAATGTGAGGTCAGTGTCATCCAAACACTGGCGAGCTAGCTTCCAACCTAATGCAATTAATGATAGTGGTTCCAAAAGAAAGGTTGGGCCTCATTTAGTTTGCAAAAAGCAAGTCTTATAAGTCAAAGCCTATGACTTAGCATATTTTCACCAAAGTTCTACTAATCAATGTCTTTCATTTTTATTCCACGACAGTTTCTTTGTACACTGCCAAACGTTCCCATACCACGACAATTTCCATGAACACTGACAAACGTCTCCAAACAACCACACCATCATCTAGTTGAGAGCCTTGTTCACTAGTTGATGGAAATTGGGGTGATCCAAGAGGATAAGCTTGGTACGAAAGGTGGGAGCCATTCCTTCCAGGAATTTATCGACCTTTTCTTCCTCATCTGCTATGTCCTGTTGAGCATATCGCGCGAGTAGATTGAACTTGGTCAAGTACTCATTGACCGTCATGTTTCCTTGTCGCAGATTGCGGAACTCCCGCCTCTTCATCCGGAGCACTCCTCGGGGAATGTGATTCTCCCGAAATACCCTTTCAAACTCTTCCCAATGTATGTTTCGGACTGCAGCTTGTAGATTTGGAACTTCTTGTTGTTCTTCCAAAACATTTTTGTCTCCTCCCTCAGGGTTGTTGGCAGCATCCTGCCCTGGTTCTTCGTTATCATCAGCCTCTTCCTCATCTTCCTCTTCTTCAGGGCGGTTGGCTAGATAATTCTCCCACCACACTTCGGCGGGTCCTTCAAGCAGTTGAGTGGCAAACAACACCCTGTCTTCGTCTAGGCATCGGATCAGGTTCAGCTTGCGGACAACTGTCCTCAACCAATCCTCAGCATCTGTGGGCTCGGTGGCATAGGTGAAGGTAGGGGGCTTGGTTCTCATGAAATCAGCCAATTTAGATCCTTGGCGATGTTGAGCGGCCTGCTGTGCAGCTTGTTGGCTCTCTAATATAGCTCCAAGCATCTGAGCCTGGTAAGCCATAAATTGCTCTGTGGTTGGGTTTCCAGCAGGTGGCGGGGGTAAGTTGCCACGGCCTCGACCACGGCCCCGGTTGTTAGCGGCGCCGGCACCTCGGCCTCTCGCGGCAGCACGCCCACGAGCCATTTGCATAATCTCTACTAGTTCAATTACATCGCCCATATGCATGCATGATATCCAAAAAAAAGCGAAATAAGATCCGAATACAACCACAAGTGAGAGAAAGCAAATCCATACATAGTTCGCAATCGATTAGTAAAATACAAGTAGTTCTTGCCGATCATCTACTACGGCATGACGAAAGCTACATAACATTGACTAGGCTGTGTGTAGCCTACTCCTAAGCTACATCAACAGCTACAACTTCTAGCTTCTACTAAGGAGCTAGGCACAAAAGTGGTACATCCTGCTGCTACTGTCCCCTAACGGGTACGACGCGAGTAGGTGTACGGTGGATGGTCGGTGGGGTACCTCCCCGGAGCGTAAAGGTAGTCCTCCAAGGTCAACGCCGAAGGAGCGGCGTCAGAAGAACTGGTAGAAGGTGCTAGAGGCTGAGGAACCTCCAATGAGGGTCGTGGCGAGAATCCCACCAAGGCCCCGGGTCAGGTACTCGTTATATCCTATTCCCTCCGTGATGGTGATCATAACTGATATAGCTGCATCATTGATGGCATCTTCAAGTTGCTCGTGGAGCTCCTTAGCACGTCCAATAACAATAGGGTCTTCCCTTGCGATGTGGTAGACATGGGCGTGGACTTCCCATTTTGGATATGGGTAGCTTGGCTTTAACGCGCCGATGTACTTCACATACCCCCGTGGATCCAAGATCTCCTTAAGCTTAGCTGAAAAGTATCTGACTGGCCCAGCGGGCACCTTCTTCCATAAGTAGGAGGTTGGCTCTAGGACGTAAACCGTTTCCCAAGTAGCAGTCTTCATCTATGAAATAGTTTTGCAAAAATAGAGAGTTAGTACCTTTTTAAGCAAGAACATCAGAAGAACAGAATATAGCACTCTTTTAAATGAGGTGAAGTTTATGAGTAAAGAAGTCTCCTTTTATAAATTTAAAGTAATCTAGGCTATCGGCCAAGGTCTAGGGCTTCTACGGTCGTATGCTCTGATACCAGCGCTGTGGGGCCCTAAATTTCAGCCCACCACTTGATCTGCACTAGTCCCTGGATCAGTACACTAGTGCACACCATTCACATAGCCGGATCATTACATACAAGTGGAAGACTTAAATTACATAAAATACCTGTATTAAGCCCGGAGGCTAATAAGTGTTTACAACATGGCACATTGGTCCAAATATTCCAAATATCCAAAAGATCATAGTGCGGAGACCCAAAAGAGGCAAAAGAGACTTGTGCTGGCTATGCCTAAGCACTCGACTGGAGGAACGCCCTAAGCCTCGCCCTGGTCGTCAGCAAAGTCCTGTCCTTCATCTTGATGGCAGGCATACTGATCCTGCTCATATTCTCCATCTAAAAGAGAATATGAATGCGAGGTCAGTGTCATCCAAACACTGGCGAGCTAGCTTCCAACCTAATGCAATTAATGATAGTGGTTCCAAAGGAAAGGTTGGGGCTCATTTAGTTTGCAAAAAGCAAGCTTTATAAGTCAAAGCCTATGACTTAGCATATTTTCACCAAAGTTCTACTAATCAATGTCTTTCATTTTTATTCCACAACAGTTTCCTTGTACACTGCCAAATGTTCCCATACCACGACAGTTTCCATGAACACTGACAAACGTCTCCAAACAACCACGCCATCATCTTCCGGGTGTGGCGCACCCGTTGTGGATCTTACGCCAGCGAAGTGCCCGATCTTCCCTAACCGAGTTGCCACGCCCGCACTAGAGTCACGGCTCCCTGTCACGTAAGACCTAGATCACCTGTCAGGATGACGACCTACTCCTGTCTTCACCTCGGACTAGGGGTTTACCCTGACGCTATCCAGCAAATCAGCCCCTAAGTCCGCACTACCGCGCGATGGCCACGCGTACAGCAGAACCCCGATGGGCGACTTATAGCTACTGCTGAAAACAACTTCGCGCTCCGCTGCACAGCTGAAGCTTACGCGCCAAAGACACCGAAGTCACGCCAGCAGAACCCCTTGGCGACATAAAGCTACGCGAAAACAACTCGCGCTCTGACTGGCACAGCCGAGCTTGGCTGCCCAGCACCATCTCCGTGATCCAGCCTTCCTTCAAACCATGTAGCCCAGCTACATCACAACCATATCCATAACTAGAACACCTTGATGTCCCCAATCACACACACTGGCATGCCAGACCCAATATCCAGTAAACCAAGTTGATATGTTCATCATGTCCGGTGAATGTCGGTTCACCGTTTCGAGGCGACTAAGCCTAAATTAATAATTAGACCTGAGCAATGTCTAAGCAAGATTTTAACCAAGACTTAAGAGTCTAAAATCATTTTTATTCAACCTAACGGGCTATCAAGGGTGATTATCAATGCAATCATTCATAAGGTCAAAGGATAGATGATAAATTCAAGGCAATATCATCAAGGTAGAATAAATACAAATGATAGCATGGCATGATAAATCATGATTAAACAAGTAGGCATAAATACTTAAAAGAGCATGCAATTTTGTAATTGTAAATAAAATATTTTAAGAAAACTGGGATTCAATATGATTCTTTTGGATGTTAACTCGTACTAGGAAAGTATAAGCTCTCCTAATAAAAGTAACACCTAAAGGAAAGGTCATTAACTTCGCACTAGGAAAATCGAGATTCTCCTAGTAAAAGCAAACATCCTATAGGGTGGAAATTAACTCGTCTTGGTCTGCGGGTAGTGAGGGTCGATCTGTTGATCTTGAAGTGTCCTTAGGATCCTCGGCGTCTATTAATCAAAATAATATTAGGAAACAATAAATAAAACACCAATATGCGGTAGGAATCATGATGCATGAAATGCTTTCGTCGATTCTAGTGATTGGTCGAGTGATGATAATTTCTAACCTAGATATCAAGGAAGTTACATGATCCTTTTATTATATAATAGTTTATAGAAGATTACGGTAGATCGGCGTTATGACGATGATATATGATGATGCAAAAATGTTACCCTTAATAGACTACCCATAGATTTAGCAAATAGACGTATAAAGCAAAACTAGGTTTTTGTTTGAAGTATTTCCTTTATCTTCTCTGCGTGTCATTATACTCTTAGTCATGACGGGGCTTAAGTGCGTGAGAGATAAAACTTTAAGTTATCTATGTATTCTACACGTACAGATAACTATATATGTTTATAAAGGGTCGTGAGATTGGTTATCTTGAGGCCTATTTAAAATAGAACTTAATTGTCATATATTGTTGTAAATTATCTACATTGAATAGGTTTAGCAATTTGATTAACCAAATTACCAAGTGGTTCTAGTAAACTATGAATATTAATTATGTCGATAAATAAATGACAAGTGTTTATAAGTTGTATTATAAAGTTTTTATCTTTCTTAAGTCCAGAAAGTTATTTCCTGCTTCACATGAATTTCACAGATTTTATTGTGTGTTAAATAAATTTTTAATAGCAGAAACTCAATTCTGGGATTTATTCTATATAGATTTATATCTTAAGGACAAACCAATGAATTATATTTCAGAATATTCTATGACTACTGTTCATGATTATATTTTTATTAAATCCAGCATGGATTCTAGTATTTATCATAATTTTTCTAGCAATTTTGGAGATATCTAGCTATTTTTAATAAATCGAGTTTAAATTCTGCATTTGTTTAAATAGCTAAATCCGAGAAAATTCGGATGAACAGTGTTGGGCCGGCCCGCTAACTCGCGGCCGGGCGGACCACGCCGGCGTATCCGAATGGCGTTGCTGGAAGGAAGGCGCCGTACGGTGGGCGCTTCCACTCATCCTGACATGTGGGCCATGGGACCCACTCGTCTGTGGCGTCCAGTTTTAACGCGCGCGTGATTTAAATCCGACGGCGCCGCGCACGCATCTTGGCACGGATCTAACGGCCGGGACTTCATCGTCCACCTCCGACCGGGACGACGCGATGACGTCATGAAACCGGCGATCTTCCAGCGACGCGGTGGCGGAGCTACAGTGCACTAGAGATGGAGTTCTAGGGCGCTATGGAATCCTTATGGAAACCGCTACAACGTGTTTTGAGCTGCTCGCCGGCGACGGCCTGGATCGGCGGCGAGCCTAGCGGCGGCGGAGAACGTTCTCGGAAGCGAAAGTCTACGGCAAATCAACGTTCTAGAAGCTAAATGGAACTGCGTATAAGCACTAGGGAAGCTTGGGGATGCTTACCGTGTTTACGGACGGGCCGGAAGAGGCGTGGATCGGGCTGGCGACGTTGAGGCCGAACGAGGCGGAAACAGGGCTCACGGCGCCAGGGAGCTTCGGGGGTCCTCGGGTCCAATTAACCTGGGCGAAAGTTCGGCAAGGATGAGGGGATGCTCGATACGAAAGCAATCGGCAGGGGACTCACCGAGAAGGGAGAAATCGAAAAGGGGGAAGAATCGGGTGGCCGGCGATGGTGAGAGCAATCTGGCGAGCTCGAGGCTTCCCAATCCAATTCCTTCAGGTAGGAGTGAGGTGGGGCCTAAGCGGCTAAGGCGCGCCTGAGTTGGGTGAATGGGTGTGTGGTTTGGGTGCCCACGTGAGGAAGGTCGGAGTGTTCTTGCGCACGGGTTCTAAGCTTCGGTCAGGCACGACCATTGTCCGCCGTCGCAAGGAAGTGCCGGGCGGTTACTAGGTAGCTCGGGCGCTGGTTGGTTGGCACGGGCGGTGGCCAGAGCACGCGCGATGGGTGAGTGCACCAGGCGGCGAGGTTGCTTGCACCGGGTGGCAATGCCTTGCAGCTGTTGGCGGAGTCGAGGGCAGCGTCGGCCGGGCGTAATAGGCGCCAGGCGGTGCTCGACATAGAGACCACGCCCGGTAAACAACGCGGCTTGGTCGGCACGGCCGGACAGTGAGTCTGGAGTGGTGGAGTGGCCGTCGTCGTGTCCATGGTAGGGCAACAAGGGTCGGGCATGAGCACGCGCGGCCAATGGGTGTCCACCCCAAAGGAATACCGGGCACCAACGGGCCAGGATTGGCCGGAGAGGTGGAGCTCGGCCGGGGCAGCTTAGCTGCTCGGCAAAATGCCCACAAGGGCAGAGAGGGAAAGAGGCTGTCCAATGGGTCCCACTAAGGTCAATTTTGGTCAACTCCAAGTCCAGGCTATCAATGGTGTTTCAAACTATTTTATATGATTTTTGGGGAATTTTAGTGAGAGTTTTTATCCATTTTATAAGTATACAAATATATGTCATATATGAATAAGTGTATATATATATATAAATAAATAAATAAATAAATAAATAAATAATATATATATATATATATATATATATATATATATATATATATATATATATATATATATATATATATATATATATATATATATATATATATATATATATATATGGGTTTATATATGTTTCTATATATATATATATATACATACATTAATAAGATTCAAAGGGGTATTATGCATAATGTATTTAATGTAAACACTTACTTGTGTGATAAATTTTCATCGTATATATATCATTTATCTATGTTTATTCAATCATATAATTATTAGTATACTTGGATGAAGTTTTCTTGATTTCTTATGTGTATATTTATTTATATAAGTGAGCCGAGGGAATTTTAATGAGTTATCTATCCTTTTCTGAATTCTTTATCCTTTTCTTTTAATGAATCTAGATTTATCATGGTAGGAGCTCTAGTTGAGTTATTAATTTTCCTATATTAGGTATCTTTAGTGAGTTGTTTAGCCTAAAAAAAAATTTTATAGGTCTATATGAGAAGTTTAAAGGAATAAATATGTGCAGGAATTATCTGCAACCAATCGCACTTACGAGAGTGATTTTGAGAATATAAACATACACGATTTTGGGTACATTACACGCTTATTCGCCCGCACGCCGGCGGCCATCCTCGACGCCAAGACGCGACCACGCCCGGCGTGGTCTCGGTGTTCGCGGCGTGGCCTGGGCGGCGGCGGCGGCGGCTCGGCGCCCGTATGGAAGACGGGGAGTTCCATACGGGGGCACAGAAGCCGCGTTCTTCAATTTATGCGAGTACAATAGTGGATGGGGTCATTGAGTTGTATGCGTCTTATTGTTTTTTAGTGAATACCATTAAGGTAAATTGTTCTAGGTTTTATAATTGTGTACTCTATTAATCTACCACAAATGCATGTTATAATAATATAATATCTTATTTGGAACAAAAAAACCCACATTTTTTTAGGGGACAATAAAATCGCCTATGCTATTTAGAGTACTTATTTTACATAATTTGTATCATTTTCTCTATACTCTTCCGTACGTAATTTGTATCTCTTTTTCTCTTTTCGGTCTCCATAGCAACGCATGTGCATCCAACTATTAATTTCTAGATTTAAATGCGCACAACACGACAAATAGATTATATTTACTTGTATATTATAGCATTACTAGTGCCTGTTTTTAAGTAGACATGCGACAAAAACTTATCTATGTTAGTTTTCTTTAAGAACCGATACATACATGTAGATTATATGTGCCGAATTGTATTACGAACCGACATAGATGTATTTTTGAACTGACACAAATGCTCACATTATCTATATCAGTTAGTAAATAGAACCGGCACAACTAATGAGGAGGAGACCGACAACGAGGAGGCGGAAATTTTTACTAACTGTACGTGGGAAAAATTTACTATCAGTTAGTAGATCGGGAAGCTTTGGAGGCTTGGAGAAGGAGCTCAGACGGGAAAAGTTTCCCCATACCCTATATCTTTATCTCCGCCTGACCTTCATGTCCAAGCCTCCAAAGCTTCCCGATCTGCCCTAATTCGCTAGCTCCAAGCCACTAACTTCTTGATTCGTCCCCATTCGCTAGCATCAGTTGCCGTTGGATTGCAATGTCATCTTCATCTCCATCCTAGTCTCCCGCATCGCCATGGTCATCATGGCCACCGTCTCTGGCGCCTAGGTCTCCACCTACCTCACCATGATCGCCGTCTCCACCCAGTCTCCACCAATCTCGCCATGGCTGTCATCTCCGTCCCAGTCTTCACCCGTCTCCCATGGTCGTCGTCTCCGCTCTAGTTTCTACCTGCCACGCCATGGTCGTTGCCGTCTCTATCCCAATCACCGTCATTGCCCTCGTCTTTGCAAGGGGAGGAGGAGGAGACCGGCGTGGAGGATGAGGAGCTAGACCAGGATGCCGGTGAGGTGGAGGAGTTAGAGGAGATCTGCGCGGAGGAGTGTCGAAACAGGATGCTGACGAGGAGGGAAGACTGACAACAAGGAGGAGGAGGAGACGACGGCCAAGCGGCTGTGCCAACGGGCCTCATCACCGCTGGCATCAGAAGCTTTGGTGTATGGCCCTATTGCCGCCACCGACAAGGAGCTCGCTGCCACTGCCGCCAACGACATCGAGGAAGAGCCCACCGCCACTGCCATCGGATCAGAGGATGAGCACGGATGGATCCAGTGGTTCGACAACGGTGACACCTCCTTCGATGCCGGCAAGGAGAATCCTGCCCTAATCTCCTCCGATTCTAGCGACTCCTCCAACGCCGGAGAGGAGGAGGATGACGATGAGTTCTAGATGTAGCAGGATATATAGGGTAGTAGCGACGAATATGGCAAGCTTAGATTAGTGACTCGTATTTGTAGTCCGGCTTTGGTGCTCAGGAATGGGCCTTTTTGCTTATGGGCCGTTGCACTTGTCGTCATAGGCCCTGAAGGGATACATCAAGATGATCGGCCCAACGTTCCCACCGTCTCAAGAATTTTCCTGTTTCTAAAGCCTGAAGCCTTCCGGATATGGATGTTCCTTGGTGCGCAAGTTAGCATTTTTAGAATATATATGTAAATCTGGTAGGATTCTAGGTTATTCGAATAAGTTTTCCAGGTCGTGTAGGACCCGTACTCGTATGTCTTGTACATTATATACCCCCCATGAGAAATGGAGGGCATCGATAGCCATCAACATCCACAATCACATTGCAATAACACAAACGACGACATGCGACTAGAGTAGGGTTATTATCTCTTTTCGAGAGACCCGAATCGGGATAAATCCCTGTTCCTAGCTCATTTTTCATCTCGGCGACTCGACACATCTATGACGAAAACCCTTTAGCAAGAAAGGGTTGTTTGATCCCTTAATGAACAAGTAAACTCACCGAGGAATATATTTCCAAATCATCGACAAAGATATATGTGCTGATTCTTGCTATAAACCGACACAGATGAATGGACACATCAGTATATGTTATTATGTGCCAGTTCATAAACCATCACTAATGATCTGTTTAGAACAGGCATATATTAGCATTTCTATAGTAGTGGCAGCTGATAAGGAGCTAGATATTTGCAAGATGTGGATAGAATGTAGTTGGTGAACCCACAACAAATTTAGCAGTCGGATGATCCAAGTCATCCGAATTGGGGCGGACCAGAATTGGGGTGCGTCGGATGGGCCTGGTGGTGGACCACATGTTAGATTTTCTTTTTTTTCTAATTATTTCAGTACCATGGTACCCCAGGTGTACAAATTACTCCCTCCGGTTCCATAATACTTGTCGTTTTAGCTTTGTCCTAAGTCAAAGTTTTCAAACTTTATCCATGAAAATATTTTGAACTATTTGGATTGGCCATATGAAAATCATACCTTTAGATTCGTCTTGAAAAGCACTTTCATAATATTGTAATTTTACAAATTCTATATATAAATTGCAATGGAAATTAATAGTCAAAGGTACATTTCGAAGACCGTGTCAATGTCCAAAACGACAAGTATTTTGAAACCGGAGGGAGTAGCACTCATGTCCGTATTTAGACTCAAACGAAAACCCCATAGGTCTAAGATGAGAGCCACTCATATCGGGTCGAATACACAACCCCATACAAAATATTGTCCTGGTAAGCTCCTAGGAGAAGTACCTCAACACTGCCATAGCCTAGGCTGAGGCTTTGGTCTAGTGGCGTTGAGGCCTCATCAGTTCTTTCCTGGGGCATGGAGGAGTCCGGTATTCCTGCCGGGAGCTGGAACCTCCATGGTTTCATGAGGTACTGCCGGATCCACCGTTGGGTGGATATATCAATGCCGCGGTGTGGCGCTGACTAGCGTCGCTGCAAAATTCGATGACGGCTTAGCAGTGGATTTTCGGTCACTGGTGGATTTTCGGTCACTGGTCAACAGTGCTTCTCCTCTAGATTGGTTGACTTGACTGTTTGCCTCGTCTTCTCTCTCTATTTGGGTAATATGGGAGGCCTTTGGAATTTGGGGCTTTCAAGTGTTCTTAGTAAACTGTAGAAGAATGCCATAAAGGTTGGTGGCCATCTTCGATATGGAGGATGAATAAAACTGCAACAATTTTCATGCTATGATTGTTTGGTTATTCTGAAGAGAGATATTATTGTCTTTTTTTTTAGGCTAGCTAGGCGTGACAATTCGAATTGTAATAATTGTTTAGCTTTTTGTTGTGTGCATCCTGATTGGTGCGGAGACCGGAAGTCACACTTTCATCTAAAAATATCTTGGCCAATCTTAAGGGCATTTAGGCACGCTGAAGCTTCGGCATGGACTACATTCAGAAGGTGGTTAAGCTTTCCTGTAGACATCTTAATAACCTTACCTTGCTCATTTCTTGCCACGGGTCTTAGCTTCCTACCTTCCTCTCAGGAATATAAGCACCATGCACATTGATTTTGATATAGCCCTCAGACGGAGGATTCCATTTCGTAATGCTACAAGTTGGGTCCACCCGATCCCCTTCTTTATAGTCCCGCAGTTCAGTTTTTACAGAAAATCATAACTTTTAAAACTGGACCAGTTACCGAACTGGTTGAGGCTTCGGTTCATGGTTTAGGCCCAACCTACATAGCCTTCTTCAATCCTTCATCTTCCCTCCCGGCTCGGCCCAGCCGGCCTCGGCCTAAGCCTGCTCCTTCCTCTCCCCTATGGGCTCCAGCCCACTTTCCACCTACCTGGTAAGTTGCTACTTAGTTCTCTTTTTACCTCCCAATCTCTCAAAAGGATCAAAGCTCATAATCTCATCTCACTCCAATCTAAAGCAAATCCTGACTGAGCCAACCCCAACCCTGACATGCCGCCATTTTATCAGTCCTCCCTCTGCCACCAGTGTTGCCACCCTCCTTGCCGAGCCATGTCATAGCGACGCCATTGACCTCAATCCCCACCAGATCTGACGCCACGCCACTGTCCTCGGTCTCCCCTAGGCCCTGACGCTGCACCGCCGTCGTCATCGATTCCTCCTTCCTCGACGTCGGCGGCGCCATCCTCCCTTTCTCCCACAACGCATCACCATCGTCAACCATCCCCTGAAGCCGCACCGCTGTCCTCGGCCTCCCCCGACGCCGTGTACCCTTCCCCCACGATGCGTTGCTATCCTCGACCCTCCCCCGATGCCAGCATCGCCATTGGCCATCCTCTCCTACCCGCTCGGTTCACTAGAAGCCGGCCGGCCGGTGCAACAGTTCAGGGTATACCTGGTCGGTTTTTTTAGGTGTTTTTGGTCCGTGTGTATGAACGGTCCCAAGGGCAAACTGAACTAGCTAGGCCTCCGGTTCCCTTCTTTCTGGTTAAACCGACATTCCGGCCAAGTTTTTAAAACTATGCTGTAAATTGATGCAAAATATCATCAGTAGCCACCGATTTCCCTTCCTGGATCATTTCGGCTCTATGAGAAGACCAGAGCCACAACGTTACGAAAATTTAACTCTGGACACTTGCATCCATTTTCCATACCATCTCTTCCACATCCCACCACATGAACCTATCTCGACATGGTCCACCATCACCAAGGCTGGCCTCCTAGACACAAGGGCCGAGTTTCATCTCGGTATTTAGGCTGGGCCGTCAACCAAACAGCTTCCACATGGTGGTCAGCATGAACACACAGACGCACGTGATATGCAATGCTCGTCTCTTCCAGCCTGGAAGTTTGCGAATTTTTTTTTACCCAAAAGAATCGCAAATATGCAAATACCCACTATTTTCAGGCAAATACAAAAATACTCATCCGCCGCTGTGCCACAACGCGGTATAAGCATTGCCGCGGTACCACACAGCGGCAATAGCATTGCCGCAATACCACGCTGTGGCATTGCCCAAAACCCTAGTATATATGGCACCCGGCCTCATTTGCAGCCCCACCGCCCGCAGCCGGAGAGAGAGCAGCCCGCAAGCAGCCGGAGAGAGAGTAGAGAGCGGCCGGCCCAGGGAGAGGGAGAGGGAGAGGGAGAGGGAGAGGGGAGGGGAGGAGAGAGCGGCCGAGGGAGAGGAGAGGAGAGGAGAGGAGGAGGAAGAGGAAGAGGAGGGTAAAATCATAGATCTGAAGCTGGTGAGTAATACAAGTTTTCATTTTTTTAATATATTAGGGTTTAGTTTATTTTTTTGATATATTAGGGTTTAGGGTTATTTTATAGTTATAAGAAAACATGGTAGGTTAGTAATTTTTATATAATATGCTTGAAAATAAGATCTGGTCAATACGGTTGGTTAGCAATTTTTGTATATAATATGATTAAAAATAAGATAGATCGTTATATAATATAATATTTTAATTGACGTTTTGATACGCATTATGTAGATAGAAAATAATACTTGGAGATTAGGGTTTCTGTTTGATGGATAGATTTACGACTCAGTTTAATTAGGGAAAATACTTAGGGATTGTATTTAGGGTTTAGTGTTAGGTTTGTTAATGAAAAATATCTTGATAGTTACAAATACATGAAGATTAGGGTTTCTGTTTGATGGATAGATTTCAGACTCAGTTTAATTAGGGATGAAATTTAGGCCTTGTATTTAGGGTTTAGTGCTAGGTTTGTTAGTGAAAAATATTTAGGGATTGTAGTTAGAGTTGAAAGCTACATTTGTTAGTGAATATTTAAATTAGGCTTGTGTCGTTATAATTAGCGAGTAAGGATGATTACCTGTGAACATGTAGTATCCACATGGCATAAAGGATTTTGATAGGATTAATGAATGGTACCTTCTGTATTGCAGGTATGGCAGAGTTTTGGTTTACTGTATATTATGGTGATGGCAGCATAAGAGAAGGGCCTAATGGGATAGATCTTAGCGAATTTAGGAGCACAATGATTAGACATCCCGATCCAGAAAATCTGCAAATTGAGGAACTTTACTTATGGATATGCAATATGTTTGGGTGGAATGCAGAGGAGCATGAAGTGTGGATTCAGGCTCTATGGAGCAAAAGTGTAGAAGTTCCTAAATTCCAATTGATTAATTTAAACACATAGATTGGTCTGTCCAAATTTATAGGTGGATGTAGGCGGCGTAACTGTTATGCAGTTATCTTTGTGCAAGCCCGGGTTAGGGAAACAAGTGGTGCACAGGGAAATGCTAAAGACTTTGGACAATGTAGTGGTGCGATGCATGAAGAGCCGCAAGTTGTCACTAGGAGGAACGAGGCCATGGAAGATGTACAACAGGATGAAGGGATGGGTGGAAATTTTTTGTGCGGATGCTGGAGAGATTAACGAGGATATCGTCGAAGCCATGGAGCATGACGATGAAAGGGCAATGGAGGAGGAGGAGCATGCAGATGACAGTTCCAGTGATGACGAACATGAAGAGGGCGTCGTCATCCCAGAAGAATGGAACAGAGAAGAGTCTAGCCAACTTGTAGTGGATGATCGTCATGGCTCGTCGTGCATTTACGACGTAAATGAAGTCCGGGCAGAGCAAATATATGCTAACAAGTCTGCTTTGCAAAATGAAGTGAAGGTCTGGTCCATGACAATGCAACGATCATTCAGGGTGGAAAAGTTAGATAAATCAAGATATACAGTCAGGTGTGAGAGAGAAGACTGCATGTTTCGTATACATGGTAGCAAGTCTAGGTTTGCCATGAAGTGGACAGTTTCGAGCATTGAACCCCACACATGTGTGTTAACAAATACCCTGGCGAAGCATCCCAATCTCACTTCCACTTTTATCACTAACAAATTATTCACAGAGATTGTTGAGAAGAAGGATATGGCTGTTCAATATATAATATTGACAGTGTAGCAAAGGTTTAAGTATACCATAGATTATGGAAAAGTATGGAGAGCGAAATAGAAGGCACTGGAGATGAAATTCGGTTCTTTTGAAGCCTCGTATGACAACCTCCCGCGTGTGCTGCAACTTCTGAAAGAGAGAAACCCGGAAACCTATGTGGCTATGCAAGACTCTCCGTCGGTGAACCCGGAAGGTTATAGGGTTTTGAACCGGGCTTTTTTTGTGTTCGGTGTTTGTGTGTAGGGTCTAAAAAATTGTAGGCCCGTGTTATGTGTGGATGAGACATTTCTGACTGGAAAGTAACCGGGAACAATTCTGACGGCAGTTGGCCTGGATGGAAATGATCAGCTGCTTCCTATCGCCTTTGCATTTGTGGAAAATGAGAATTACGAGAGTTGGCTATGGTTCCTAAGCACCTGAAGTGTGGAGTTGTGGAGGACCAGCTTGATATGTGCCTAATCCATGACCGACATGCAGGACTATGCAAAGCCATAAAAACAATGCAGGAAGACTCCGAGCACCCTTTCCTTCGGCCGACATGCGGTAGGTGGTGCATTCGCCACCTAGCTGCAAATTTTCACAGGCAGTTCAAAAGTAAGAAAACGATAGACTTGTTCAAGTGTCTGTGCAAGCAAAACCAGCAGCGCAAGTTCGATGCAATATGGAAGGTGCTCGATGACCTCACCAAGAGCAGCATACGACAGATGAGCACGCAGGCGGGAGGAAGCACAACAGAGTTGATAGAACCTCTTCCTCCGCTACCGGAGTTAGATTTCCCTGCCTTGATTTGTTGATTCGGAAGGAACATAAGGTGTTTATCACACTGGATTGAGTCAGAACCACGAGAGAAATGGTCATTGCTGCATGACGAGGGTGGTGCAAGGTTCGGGATAATGATGACTAACCTCGCAGAAGTGTACAACTGGGTGATTATAGGATTGCGACCCCTGCCTCTAGTAGCCATTGTCGAGGGCATAATGCATGGCATCATGAGATATCTCGGTGAAAGGCATAAGAAGGCCGTGCTGTATGCTTCCAGAGTTGGTATAACATTCGGCTCAATGATGACAGCGTACATGGAAGAAAAAAGCTTCAAGACGCAATGTCACATGGCCTTGAACATAGGTAGTGGATGGCATCTTTATCAGATATGGATTAGATCGAAAGATGGCTATGGTGGAGCAAACATGCGGCTCGCACATGAGATTGATCTGGGGGCACAAGTGCATGCCTCCATATGCTCCTGCAACAAACCATTGCTTCTCTGCCGCCCCTGCTCCCATGTTTTGGCCGCGTGTGCAACCAACAGATTGGATGCATCGCGGTATGTGTCTCCGTACTTCTTCAAGCAGGCGATTATTGCTACCTGGATAGGTAATATTTTCGGATTTCGCCGCTTTGGAAACTTCACGGAGGATAGGGGAGACCACCGTACATGGATACCTTGCAGCACTCTACTGCAGGATAGGAGGGGCCGTCGTCACACTAGCCACATCGGCAATGAGATGGACGAGTCACAGTGAGGAGGAAGAGTGCAACGATGCGGATTATGTGGGGCCGAAGGTCATCGGAGAAATAAATGTCCACAACGTGAAGTTCCGCAGGAGTGATGAATAGATGCTTCATTAGTAAATTGGTTGTACTTTAGTTAATTACAATGTATCTTATTTTACTGTACGTGCTCGTATTAATGGAGCGAACATGTGTTTCAGTGTGTAAGAACTAATTTGGTCGTTTGTATTCTGTGCAACGTTCACGTATTATGTTGGAGTGTATTTCTTCTTTTTAATTGAATGCATAATTTTTGTAATATGTATGAAAGTATTGTGTTTGTTTCAATGCAACTTTCTTTAAACATTGCAGTTTTGTATTATTTATGAATATTTCTTGTTCAAGAGACTAACAAATTCTTTCACTTGGTCATTGCAATACAGGTATGGAGACCGTGCCTACTGAGATGCTCGTGGACGACGTCGCCTACCGGAACCACCGTTCCCTCACGCGGCTGCAGGACCCACCCACGGAGATGGCGATCTTTGTGACTTGCACTCCTCGCCGCCCATGGGGGCTAGACCACCGCTGGATGGACAGGTGCGTGGTCACAGCCCTACCAATTTGACATAACTCTCCATGTCGTATATTAGTAATATTGCATTCTCGTTTTGTAAGCTTCGCGTCACTGAACTGCTTCCCCTCGCTCGGATGCTCCAGGCCACGGATGCAAACAAGGCAGGGGACGACCTAGATGACGACGAGGGAGAGGACGCAGGTGTTGTGCCCTTGGAGCGGTCTCGCAGGTTCCCGGTGGACCACTCCCTGCTTACAGCGCTTGTCGACCGCTGGCGGCCCGAGACCCACACGTTCCACCTCCCGTGTGGTGAGGTGGCGCCGATGCTACAGGACGTGGCGATGTTGCTGGGATTGCCACTGGCCGGGGAGGCGGTTCAGTTGCCTTGGCTTGAGGCCAACTGGGTCGACGACTTTTGACACCGCTTCGACGGTGTACTTCCACCCCCGGAGGACGGCGAGGAGCGCGTGCAGCTGCGAGACAAGCAGCGGCACGGTCCTACGCTCGGGTGGTTGCGGCAGTTCGAGGTACGCTATTTACCACTTTCCGATCTTACTCCTTGTAATTGTCCTAAGGCATATGTCCTTGATTGTGTTTACGTATATAATTATCGCGTTTCTATGCAGGCTAGCAACATGGTGGAGGATCCCACCCCGTACCAGCAGTCACGGCACCTGGAGGCTTACCTGTTGTGACTGTTTGGCTGGGTGTTGTTCACCAGCCCCTATGGCAACTCAGTGGATGCCTAGTTTGTGCCTGTAGCCCGTGCCATTGCTGATGGCAACTTCGACTGCATCCTGCAATTCAGTTGGGGCTCCGCGGTGCTTTGCGCGATCTTTAGGGCCCTGTGCGACAGTTGCACTCGCAACCGGCTAGGGTCGGTTCTGGCCGGTTGCCCGATGCTGCTAATGCTTTGGTCCCTTGAGTGGTTTGTTTGGTTCAGACGTCGCTGTCGTGCACCTTACGGGGACGCCTTCTACGGTGCCGACGACGTCGATCGACCGACGGTCGGCTCTCTTTGGACTCGGCGCAGGGTATGAAAATCTTCGTGTGCTTGTTTATATTTTTCCGTAATTATGTCTTCTTATATTGCAAGATCATTTTGTTCGTTCCACATTGTAGTTGCAGTGGACTCGGATGGTAGTGCGAGGCTGCTACGAGAGCTTCTCGTAGAGCTTCGACCACTTGCAGGACACGGAGGTGAGGTGGGAGCCATACCCTTTACCGGGTATGGTGTATGACCGAGCCCTGCCGGGGCTGTCCTCTCTGTGCTTTCGTGACCAGGCTTACTGGCTGACCCGCCGGAAGCTTGTGTTTGACGTGTTCGTCGAGGACTAGCCCCCGCACTTTGTGATGCGGCAGTTCAGGTTGTTCCAGGTTCACCCAGTGCCTAGAGGTTTCACCGTCCCCCACCACGTGCACGGGTACATAAATTGTGAATGGGTGTTGCATCTTTACCTTTCCGATGTGTTCTGTGCATGTAATAAGCTGTTTACTCCATTGCAGGCAGAGTCATCGTGGGCCCACTCCGTGACGTACCTGGGAGTCATGGATGCACAACTGGGTTAGCTAGTGGCTGGAGGCTGCGCAGGACTGTGTGGTTGTGGCGAGGCCACACACGGGGCTAGATTTCATGGAGTACCTTAGTTGGTACATGAGACACACACGTGTACGACTACTTCGTGACGTCCGGCACCCTCCGATTCCCACCCGGCCGACTGGGGACGAGACGTACTCCTCTAGACACGTGTCCTCGCTACATGTCGCGGTACGCAAAATTATGTCGTTCCTTTACCGTTATGAATTTTGTGCTACATTATAGTACTAACTTACCTACTTTCTTGTCCGTGCAGATAGACACGCACATGAGGACGATGAACGAGGGTACGACGTTGTTGGGCCGGATGGCCAACGGTCTAGAGGTTACGTACGTGCAGCTCTCAGAGTTCATGCGCAGTACCGTGCAGAGGCCCTGGCACGCGATTGCGCACGCGGCCTGCAGGAGCGCGGATGTAGAGCTGCCTTCAACCCCGTTGCCTACCCCTCTATGGCCGACAGCGCGTCCCCAGGTCACGTGACCCTTCGGTTGACAGACCCGAGAGTTCCCGGCGCAGAGAGCATACTGAGGGGCCTGATGCCCCGCAGGACGTTCCACGGGCACCACCTACCTTCGTGGTGCCCCCCAGCGGTCAGGACTGCTGGGCCAGCTCTTACAGCTCGCACTCTCTGGCGCTCTTCTTCCCGTCGATGACACACTCCTCTGCCGGGTTCGCCCCTACGCTCAGCGCAGCTCTTTCTTCCAGTAGGTTGCCTCCAGCTCGGCTGCAGGTCTTCCTTTCGGTAAGCTGTCAATCTTCTGGTATTCCTTCCATCTTTGCATTTGTTACAAAGTACTTTTAAGTGCATATTGTATCTTTTTCTTGTATTGTAGGTGTTGCAGGGCTCGCCCCACCCGACATGTACGCCGAGATGGGAGACATCTTTAGTACAGAGGCGGTCGATCAGCGTCTGGCGGGGCTTCCAAGACTCCTGTGTAGACACTTCACCCCGCCACCTGCCTGTGGGGATCGACGACGGACGATCAGGTGAGAGACACACCTCCCGATCGCTTCACCCCTCGGGGTTAGATAAAGCGTCTCAGACTGAACATCGCCGAGCCCCTAAACGGGGACGACGTGGGGTAGATTAGGTTTGTCGTCGCTCTTGTAGAACTGACACGATGCGTACCTGCACTATGTATTTTCTTGGACAATTAGGGTTTTTTTAGTTCTTTTGTGTTCTAAAACCACGACAGTCCGTACGTGCTAGGCTGACAAACGTTGGTCGCCCGTGAAAGTTCGTGGCCGCGGGGCCTTTTCCGATTTTTGCAGCTTGTTGGTCTTACACCGTCCAAGGGGGTCGTCCACACGAAGGTAGTAGCCAGCGTTGTGTAGGTCTCCCGTGATTTTTGCCATAATTTTCTCATGCATCTGGTGGGCCCTGTGACCCTACGGAAACCCCTAAGTGGCCACAATTTCTGGCTTTTGTGCACAGGTTAGCCTTTTCTGATTTTCGCACCTTCCTCCTCTTGCACCGTTCGAGGGGGGTCGTCCACAGGAAGGTTGTAGCCAGCGTTGAGCAGGTCACCCGTGCATTTTTGCCGTAATTTTTTGGACGCTTTCGGTGGGCCCCGCGACCCTATGCAAACCCCTAAGTGGCCATAACCTGACCCACCAGTACGAAACATACGTCCCTAATGTTGCTACTACGGAAAAATTGATGAAATATATAATTTAAAAAATAAAATTGCACTGTGGGACAACAAAGGATGTGTTTAATGGGGCCCCTTGCGGCGCAAAGCCAGTGGCGAACGCCACACCAGAAGACGATCGTCATCGGAGTCAAAGAAGTTTGTAACCATTTTAGACATACACGTATATGAAAGTAGGATATGAATTCGGACATAAGGCCTTTAGGGGATTTGACAAATATGTAGGTACCATTTTTTTTGGAAAGCTGGCATGACATATAGGGTGCGATGGCATGCATGGGTGGTCACCATTGACGGTGAAAGGGTTGTGACATTGGCATGAACACCAAGTGGCCGCACATCGAGCAGTCGCTTCCCACTCCATGTCGTAGTACACGGGGTAGGTCTCTTGCATGATGGCTCTTCGACGTAGGACTTCAGCGTTGGGTGTGTCGGGGTAGTGGCATCCGCATAGACATGCATGGTCCTGACATGATCGATTCGGCTGATAGTATTGGTCCAACACTGGCTGGTTGTGCGATTGACGTGCCGGCATGGATTGCCTAGGACGCCGGGAAGGCCGCGTGGACCTCTGCTGACCTTCTGACTGCGCCAGCCCTCCTCTAGCATCCATTGTAGCCCGCAAGCGATCGATTCTTGCATGCAGGTATGTTATGTAGGTGTACACTGCTGCCGGGTATGGCTCATCCATCCACCGAGTCCAACCGCACGTGACGTCTAGTAACTGGAAATAAGAGAACTGATAAGTAAGTTGTATTCACGGTAGCATAGCGTAAATAGGAGGGAACTTACGTTGTAATCTGGGCATCGGTAGAACCTGCGACCAGTGAACCCCTCATGCACGTGGTCAAACCACTGCACAACGGCGGGGTTCCCACAGTTGCAAGTCGGCCAGTCGAAAACTGACGGAAAGTGACGATCTCGTAGCAAAGGGGGCCATCTCTCCAGTCCCCATATTGTATGACCCGTATATCGTCCGAAGGAGGACGAGCATGCTCTACAGGGCCAAAAGACTCCCACCATGCATTAGGCACATATGGCCGTGAAGAGGCTCCCCCGCTCGCCATGAAGAAATGTGGATATGTGAAGTACGGCACAGGTGTGTAAGCGTCGGGAGGGCGAGTGTGGAAGTGAATGAGGGGACCAGAGGCAAAGAGCGGTGCTGCCTCCTTCCTCTCTATATAGGGCGTTACGTCATTAACAGCACCTGATTAATTTAGCTGCTAATTATCCTTAATTAACTGTTAACTTTGACATGGCAGAATCTCCGCCGTTCATTCTGTCGGTGGAGCAGTGCGCCGAAGATAATACCATAGGGTGAAGTAGTGCGGTGGCCTGAGTGCTAGGTGCCTAGGAATGAGGGCTGCCCGGCATTACCGCCTTGGAATGCAGGCTGGCTGGCTGCATTAGCCACTTGATATTCTTTTCTTCTTTATCATGTAGCCAATAAGTAGTCTACTGTCTCTCAAGTTCTCATTGTAACGGCGTTACCATACGTGTGCCTTTTCTGATTACGTCCGTAAGCGGCCACAATTTCAGTTTTTTTAACAACGTGTGCCTTTTCCGATTCCCCCTGTTGCCGCTATACGGTACAGCGGGAACTAGGTTGCCGCGATGTGGCAATATGGCAACCTACTTGTCTCGTCATCCGTGAAAGCCTGGTGCACCATATTGAATTGTCTCATCACATTGCTGTCACATCACATCGCTGTCATTGCTTGCTGAGGCACCACAGCTTGCCCGTGAAGTCCAAAAATTTATTCCGTGCCATCGCCTGCTCAGGCACCACGGGCCGTCCGTGAACTCCAATAATTCATACCTGCCTCGTCCATCTCTCCACCACGATGGCTATAAGTATGGCTGGATCCGTGAGGGCAACCGCACAACGCCGTGAAGCCAGTTGATCTGGACCGCTCAAGGCATTGAGATTATAGTATACATGATATAAACGAACTGAACATGGTGCTCCCGTGACATTGAAATTATGGTACGCAGTACATGATAGTAATCCACGTAGACTGAAGATTGATGCAAAATACATGAAAGAAACCCTTATTGTAGTAGGAACGCTAGGTTTAGTGGCGTCGATGGAGCGATTCCACACGGGTATACACGTTGTTCAAGCGAGTAGCAAAGTCAATTCGCTTCTCAAGGCAGGAGATTCTTGCGTGAAGATGATGGATGTAACTGTTAGTGGCCATTGGGAAGGAGTCGTCCATCCATTTGTTGAAGCCGCAGTCATCGATCTGCATTTGGAAATGAGAAAAAGGTGAGATGGAAAAGTATTTAACCCTGGACCGTTGTCGGGCTGGTTACTCACTGCGAAGTATGCGCAGCGGTAGAAACGTCGGCCAGTCCATCCTTCCACAACATGGTCAAAAGTTTGTATAACTGTGTCCACTCCATGTGCACAATGTGGTCATCCCCTATAGAAGTTTGGGTCTCTTGTCATGGTTGGCTCTGTGTTATAGCTAGCTCTCGTCCGAATAGGCAAGTCGTAAGCAGTAGACGCGCAGATCCAGACCATTTGACGCCCACCAGGCTTGTCTGATCCAACCGTTCGTGGAGTGTCGTGAAGCCATATGTGCAATGTGGTAGACCGAAGAAGAATGCTATGAAGTAGAAAATAAGTACTGAATGAAAGTTGAAAGAAGAGGAAATACAACCAATGTGACATTACACCAATCCTGCACGAATGTATTGACCAAGCAGGAGGAAATAGTACTTCCTCAAACTACGCACTATCGTGATAGAACGTACAACACTGGGTGGAAACGCAGGACATAACCCTCTCACACAAGCAAAACCTGCAAGAATATCCAGCATATTTCGGCCACACGACATGTTACATACACACTCTCCCGATAAAAATAAAGATATCAAGATTTCCAAACGTACCTAACTCCTGTGAGAAAAACACCCGTTGCACGGTGCGATAGCAAAGTGATGTCTTTCTCTACTCGCCTCCCTCCTACGAAGCCAACCCTTCAGTTTCTAAACAAAACAGGGAGTTTACACACACAGACTGAGAGTGAGAGTGAGTGTGGGAGTGAGAGCGACGTCGACTCTGCCTCCCATTATATAGGCCGAGGAGTAATTAATGAATTGGATTAATAAGTTTGTTAATTATGCTTATTGACATCGTTTACTAATTAAACACGTGCTAATAGTGCCCTACATCTGCCTATATCAATGCAGCCCATTCATTTCATCGGTAGAGCAGTGCATTCACTGCTAACATTGCATGCCTGCTGATCATTGCTTCAAGTGTGTGCCGAGGAGATTGACCAACAGTATCGCTTTTCACCGTCCGGTCACATCAACTGCAGCATCTATCAATAATTTCACCGCACTGCTGACCAACAAGATGCCACCGCTTTTCACATCAATCGCATCAAGCTGCGGCGGCGAGGAGGATCGTGACGCTTTCATGAACTTCGTCCATGCACTGAACAAACTTCGCTATATAAACTCTCCTGCCTTCGGGTCCTCTGCGCTGTAACTTCTCTCTGAAACTCGCATATTACTCTGGCCCATGCACTCCATAGATCTCCTTGTAATGAGCAATGGCAGCCTCCAGCTCTGAGACCCCTCCGAGGAGCAAGTTCAACACCACCGTGCCAGCGGGGGTCAATGTTCCAATGTGCTTCTGCGGTGACCTTTGCAAGTTTGTTCAATCCGACGAAGGTTTCTCATATACTTACGGAAGGAGGTTCTTCATGTGTGCGAACTACGAGTACGATCCACTCAAGGTTGCCTTTGGCGAGCGTCCAAAGGTACTTGCTCACCCTATCCTGCATGATTATATCTACATATATGGCACATGTGATCTGTACTAACTTATGTTAAACAAATAGTCCCCCTCACCTCTCTGCGATTTCTGGCAGTGGCTAGACACGGAGCAATTGGAGGAAGACAAGAAACATATCGAGCGTGAGGTCCGTTGGAAGAGGCAGTTGTTCAGACAGCGCCAGTATGAGGAGGAGCGAGAGGAGAAGCGCAAGCGTTGGCAGGAGGAGTACCGCAAGCGACAACAGGACGCTAAACGTCAGGCTGCTGAGGCACGAGAGGCTGAAAGGGAGAGAAAGCGTGAGAGGGCACGTCGCGCAAAGGAGGCTGGACCTGATGCTACCAGCAAGGGAAAATATCCCTGTTGTACTCAGTAGGAGCTTTCTTGTAATCCTGTCAATAAAAATTTCCTGAGAGCACTTTACCTTCAACGCTACAACGCTATAAAAGTATATATATATGTTATAATATATATACTTTTATATATAATATATATTATACATATGTTCTATATGTACATAACTATTATATATAACATGTTATATATATATTATATATATGTTATATATATATGGCATGTGACATACATATGTTATATATTATATGTATGTCATAATATATATATATATATATATATATATATATATATATATATATATATATATATATACTTTATATGACATACATATGTTATATAATATATAAATATATAACATATATTATATATGTTATATAATATATATAAATACTTTATATATATTTATACTTTATGTAACATACATAACATATGTTATTTATACTTTATAATATATAAATACATATTATATATGTTATATAATATATATAAATACTTTATACATATAATATATATACTCTATATATGTCATATAATATATATACTTTATATAAATATCTAATGTCGCTGTGTGGTACTGCAGCAAATGCATTATCAAGATGTGGTATCAAGGCACAGATATTGTCAAGAAGGTGCTATTGCAAAGAAATGCATTGCCGCTATCCCACACTGCGGCGGTAGGGTATTTCTGCAATTGCACGTTTTGGGTGGGCATTTCCGTATTTGTGATCTTTTTGGGCAAATTTTTTTTTTCCTGAAGTTTGCTTGAAAAGGAAAAAATCTCTTCCTCCCATGTGCTCAGCTCACACGGCAGAGACCTTTCTCCATGGAAATCATCATTTTGCTATCATGAGTATTTGAGAATCAAGCGGGAGCAAGGTATGGCATTAGGGGATGCAGGGGCACTAATGCAATATCTTCAGAATCGTCAGAAAATAGATCCATCTTTCTTTTATGCAATCCAACTTGACACAGAAGATCAAATCACCAACATATTTTGGACTGATGGCAGATCATTGTTAGACTATGAGTATTTCGGTGACGCTGTTTGCTTTGACACAACTTACAAAACTAATAACTATGGTAGACCTTTCGCTATTTTTGTTGGTATTAATCACCATAGGCAGACAGTGATTTTTGGTGCCGCATTGTTATATGATGAGTCAGCTGAATCATTTGAATGGTTGTTTGACACTCTTTTGGGTGCTACATGTGGAAAAGCTCCAAAGGTGATGTAAATTTTTTGCTTCCTTATTTTTTAGGTGTTGTACAAAGTCAAAACACTAATAATAAACTCTTGTATGTTTATGCTTTTAGGTAATTATGACTGATCAAGATGCTGCGATGAGCAAAGCAATAAAGAATGTCTGGCCAAACACTACACATAGATTGTGCGTGTGGCACATGTATCAGAATGCTGCAAAACATCTAAGCCAAATTTTTAGTGCTTCACCGGATTTTAAGCGTGATTTTGGCCATTGTGTATATGACTGTGAAAATGAAGAAGAATTTTTGAGTGCTTGGCAAGACATGCTTGGAAAGTATGACCTACATAGTAACAAATGGTTGGCTGACTTGTTTGTAATACGTAAAAAATGGGCACTTGTGTATGGTCGTCAATTCTTTTGTGCAGACATGAAATCGACCCAACGGAGTGAGAGTATTAATAGTGTCATCAAGAAATACTTAGATCCAAAGAAAAGGTTGCTTGATTTTTTTAATCATTGGGAGAGACTTCTAGAAGACCGACGTCATTTGGAGTTAGTGGCAGATTGCCGGGCAAGTCAAGGTACCCCTAAAGTCCCATTTTCAGATATGCTCAAACAAGTTTCGCTTATTTATACTCCAAGTGTATATAAGGTGTTTGAAGCAGAGTATGGTCGATTCCTCAGTTGCAAGATACAATATTGTGGAATAAATGAGAGTATGCATAGTTATGTTGTCATAGATGGGCATCGACAAAGAACCGTCCTATATGACATAGCTAATGATCATTGGAGTTGTTCCTGTCTTAAGTTTGAGTTCGTGGGACTTCAATGTTGTCATGTTATCAAGGCTTTAGATTTGAACAATATCAAAGTGCTTCCTGAAAAATACCTTCTAAAAAGATGGCAAAAAGATGCTAAGACTGGCAAAAAGATTAGCACTTTGAATTCTAAGTCAATATCTGAAGCTAACATGGCAAACCAGTACAGTTCATTGATGAGGGTATTCACTGGTGTAATTTCTGTTGCATCACAGAGTGAAATGGCATATAACACTCTTCTAAACCAAGCACAAGAAATTATGGCTAAAATGGAAGAACTTGTCTTGGAAGATAGCGGTCGTCAAAAGGAGCCAATAAATGGTGAAGCATCCAAGGTAGATGTTGGAAAACCATGTGTGAATCCAACTGGTGTGAGAAAGAAAGATGGAGGGAGAGGATCACGTCGATATCCAAGTTGTCTTGAAAAGAAAAGGAAAGGGAAAAGAAAAGAGGATGCCAACTCTACTATGGTTGTACCTATGCGTGATGTTGAAAATGAAAACAATGTAAGTTGCTTACCAATATTTTATTTTCTTTAAAGGCCGAAATTGCCTTTATCACCATGTATGATATATTCCAATTATTGATATATAGGTACCACAAATACCTTCATTTGAACCACGTACATATGTATCTGCGATGGATCTTTTAAATTCAATGAATTCTTCTAATCCAGGAGGTAATGAGATTTATGAGTTTTCATGTCATGCTTCTATATGGGTTATGATCACATTATGATTTTATTTTTTTCTCTTTTTTTTAGGTTCAACCAGTGCAAATTTTGGTCATATGTGATCATACTATAAAGAAAATTATTTTTCGCAAGGTTGCAGAGATATGCCAATTATTTGTGTCATAGGATGCATTATGGTTTTTTACTGAATAAAGGTGTAATCTGGAACAATTACATTATTATTTTTCTTTTTTCAAGACATGTACTTGCAAATTATTCTTGAAAACATAATAGAGTCACTGCATTTTGGTGTGTTGCTGTTCAACTGAAAAAAGATGGCCTCAATTGGTGAAGTGCAAAGTACTCAAGTGGAAAATATCTTTCTTCAGACAACAGGGTTTTGTTCACATACTATGTCGATCCTTGTAGATTGCTGCAGGTTCCAGGATTCCAGTCCATACTAAAAAGTGTCCATAACTTTGTTGTTGGTCCAGCTGAAAAGGAAGGCACTTCTCACATCACTCTTGTTGTTCCCGAACCACTACAGAAAAGCCATAATCTTCTGCAGACATCGAAGCCACACGAACCACTACTGTTGTCCATAACTGATCGATGAATCACAATGCATTGAGGACATGACTAAAGCCATAATCTTCTGCATTAGCTTTAGTTTAGCAGTTCTAAAGTTAACACATGAATGGGACAGGACAAAAAATGGAGCACAAATGGGCAGCAGTTCGTCAAAAATTCAGATTTAGGAGCATCATTTTTTTCAGGCACAACACATGCTTCATTAATTCATAATGTCAGGAATACAATCTTTTGAGATTACATCATAGAGAAAATATGGTGGATCACAATTCCACCCTTGAACAAACACTCCTTACTAGCGCAGCAAGCATAAGGACAATGATAAGTCAGGATTCAAATGGACTTTCATACACCAGATCCTAATGAACATGGACAATAATCTAGTCAGGATGCTAGCAATGGCATGCTGAAGCTCCTTTCTAATGCTAGCAATGGCATCAGCTCCTTCTCCACACCATCATCTCCTCATTGACCGCATGTACCAAAGCCCTGCAATTAGTTTCATAAATGGCCGAGGGAATTCCGATCAACCATCCGTGGCCGGCGCTGTCCAGCTTCCCTGGCGAGCTTGCGGCACTTGCGGCGGACGGCAAGCTCCGGACTGACCCCAACGCGACCATGCCGGCCTCGACGGACTTCAACAACATCACATCAGTGCTTCCGGCAGCCGTGCTCTTCCCGTCGTCCTCGGGCGACGTGGTGGCGGCGGCGAGCTCCACCTTCCTGTGTGTAGCGAGCTCCACCCCCCCGGGCATCGGCGCTTCCGGCGGCCGTGCTCTTCCCGTCATCCCCAGGCGACGTGGCGGCGGCGACGAGCTCCACCCTCCTGCGTGCAGCGAGCTCCACCCCCGGTGGCCGTTGCCCGTCCCGTTCCGCGGCCGCGCGGCCACTCCGTCATGGGGCAGGCCACCGACGTGAGCAGGAGACGGGCGGCGGCCAGCGAATTTGGTGGTTGCGCACTTGCGCTAGGGTTTGGAGGAGGGGAATTGCGGCCGGGTAATTTCAGGGGCTGGGCCGGGCTGAGCGCGCGCTGCGCGTGCACGGCCGCAGCAGAAGCTAGCAACTTCGAGCCGCAAGAAGCAAACCATCGGAGCGCGCGCGCTCTGTTGGATCAAACGTCCAGCACCGCGGCATCGGACGGCTGCGCGCACGAAGGACGAGGCTCGGTCCTTCGCACGGAGGACGTCCCCCGCGTCGCATTAAGAATAGCAATTCCGATTGCTAAAATCTCCATCTATGTCCCAAAAAGAGTGCCAGGCGACAACTTTAAGAGAGACACGTCTGGGTGATGAACTCCATTTCATTCTCCTTTTGTAGCAATTCCTGGAGACGTATATGCACCATTGAAGATAACTAGTAAGAAAGCTACACCCATTCGTTTGTCAAAAACAGATTCATTTTGACAAAGCCACAAGAACCAAAACATAGCTGCAACGCCTACCTAATTTTTTTTTCTTTTATTCTATTCCCATTCTCAAAAGCCAGGTCCCTATCAATTGAATTACACTAGTAGAGGGTTGAATACCTAAGACAATTTGGATAAGTCTCCAAACGGACCTACTAACGTAAAAAAGAAGATGTTTAATGGTCTCATTCTTATTACAGAAACTACATTTCTGATTACCTTGCCAATTTATTATTGCAAGAATATCCTTTGTAAGTATTACTCCTTTGCCTAAATACCAGAAGGAAATTTTAATTGAGGTATATGCCACTAATAAATCGAGGCATTGTTGTATGCCACTGCAAATTCAGGAAATATGACCTATGCCACTTTAGTATACTGACACAGCTAAAAAATCCAAAGCAATATAGAAAATTTTGAAAAAAATTGAGGTGCCAAATACTAGTGTATTCAACTTCTAAAATTGTGAAATCTATAATTCAACAACTGAAATGACAAAAACAAATGAGCTTCAAAAATTCAAAACAAATACAAACCAAATCAGAAAATTCTAAATAAATGTTAAGGTGCTAAATATACTTTTATTCAACACATCAAATTCAGAACAAATGATTCGGCATTTGAAATACCAAATTCAAATGAAATATTGAATCATTTGGTCTAAAATTTATGTGTTGCATATATGTGTATTAGGCACATCGACATTTTTTTTGATGTTTTCAAATTTTTTGTATTTGCTTTGACTGGTTTTGAATATTTCCAAAAATGTTTGGTTTTTTACATTTCAATTATTGAATCATGGATTTCACAATTTGAGAAGCTGAAGACACTTGTGTTTGGTATCTCGAAATCTTTTGGGTTTTTTCTAGATTGTTTTGTATTTGTTTTGGATTTTTTTTAGCGGCGGCAATATACTAGAGCGGCATTGGATCTATTTCATGAATTTGCCGTGACGTACCATAAAGCCTTAATTTGTTGGCATATAGCATAGCCATGATTTGTATGGTGGCATACAACCAATTTTTTCCAAAAGAAAATGCTTGTCGAGTCGCAACATTGCACGCCCTTACACCGATTCCACTGGTCATTGCACGACGTGCCGCGTTCATGTGATGATTTGGACGACGTGCCAAGCATGACGCCCGGTAGCAGCATCTCGGGCTAAAATTAATCTACATCGATTAACACGTACAGACAGTCCTAATTAGTTTTTTTCTTCGAAGTCAACGAAGTATAATGGGCGATCTGGCTAAGTTAATCGCACCTGGTATTTTCTTAGCTGGCTAATCCAGCAATCAATCCAGGAATGTCGAATTCATAAACAGTTCTCTCCTCTTTCCAAAAGAGAAAAAAAAAAGCATGTTCATCTAGGACGTGCAGGGCAACCACCTGCATGAAGAACAAAGGCCTGAAAGCATGAAGAACAGAGGCCTGAAGAAGCAGTGGTTTCCATCTGTCTAGCAGGCTGACTTTTAGCCTGAGCGGCTATCTTGATTAGAGTAACTGGAAAAAGTCTAAAATAACATCGATTCGATTGATCAGAGTTGCTCCTTCGATCCGCTTAATTTTGGGAATCATCTAATACATAACAACAGAATACGCAGAAGGTATAACTTTACGGTTGATACCTACCTTTTTTTTTAAAAAAAAATTATGACCTAAGCTAACCGTACCTACTAATAAAAAAAGAAAGAACTAAAAGTTATGCACTATAATTATACTAAAATTGCACACTAATAAGGATTGCAGTTTTATCATTACTAGCGTGCAATTTCATGTAATTGAAAGTAAAGAAAAGTTTCACCCGACCGTGCGTTAGCAATTACAACTATGCATTAGATAACCTTTTTTAAAAGTTTCAGTTAGGGCTAATCAAACCGAGCCTAAATATATTGCATCGCATGGCTCTAGCTCGCTGATTCTCGTCCGCAGCGGGTAGAGCTGTGGCAAATAGATCAAATTTAGGTCTATGGCTGAGCACAATTAATCTAGAACGATGTGTAGTACAAAATTTTGAGCAAATAGAAAGTCGCTTTTTGGCGGGAACTGGAGCCCGTGTAAAGAGAGCCAGTGTACACGGTGACGGCTACCATGGTAGCAACTCGGCATCGCCGACGGGCGACGGCATGTCCCCGGGGACTAGGCTTGCGGCGCAAGCACGACCTTGGGTCACACTCCCCTTCATTCCATGCACATGGCCAGAACATTATATTATGGGCGTTAGGGTGTTATCGCATGTGGTAATTCCTGCATTTGCTGGTAGCTAGGGTTGTCGTCCGAGATTATACAAATGGAAATTAAGGCAGTTGCGAGGGATCCAGCTGCAGCGGTTTCATTGGTGGCAATCACAAGCAGAAATCCGATAGAGACATGAAATGCCCGCGATTTGAAGCGAAACAGTATAAATTACAGGTCGTGCGGGTTAATGGCACAGAGCTAGGGGAGTGATGCATGGTTTGCTTCGTCGATTGGTTCGTGCAAGGAAGACAGCTAGGTGATCGATGACCTCATCTTGATGCGCCTCAAACCTTCCCTCCAGCCTCCTTCCCGTTTTGCCACCTGATACGCGCGGCATGAAGCGCCACCACGCGGCCGACCTGCCGCCGCCGGTGAGACTAGGCGGCCTGCAGGCCGAGGAGACGGGCAAGGAGGACAAATATGACAAGGGGCAGTACCGCTGTTCCCGCCTCTGCCTAGGCCTCCTCGTCCTCTTCGCCGCCGTCTCGCTGCTGGTGCGCCAACTCGAGGACTCCGATCTCGCCGGAGCTTTCGGCGGCGTGCTGCCCGTTAAGATGATGCCCAATCCATCCCCCGACGCCGGCGACAAGAAGACATTGCCCGGCAGCGGCGGCATGGCGGCCTCGGCAGACGACAAGGGCGATCCATGCGGCGGGCGGTACATCTACGTGCAGGAGCTGCCTCCGCGCTTCAACACGGAGATGGTCCGGAACTGCGAGACGCTCAACCCATGGCTGGACATGTGCAAGTACGCGGCCAACGGTGGCTTCGGCACGGAGCTCGGCGGCGACGGCGTGTTCCAGGAGACCGGGTGGTACAACTCCGACCAGTACATCCTGGACATCATCTTCCACAACCGGATCAAGCGGTACGAGTGCCTCACCAACGACTCCTCCCTCGCTGCTGCCGTCTTCGTGCCGTTCTACGCTGGCCTCGACGTGGCGCGGCACCTCTGGTGGTACAACGTCTCCACGCGGGACGCCATGGCGCTCGAGATGGTGGACCTGGTCACCGCGCGCCCCGAGTGGCGCACGATGGGCGGCCGCGACCACTTCTTCGTCGCCGGCCGCACCACCTGGGACTTCCGGCGGCAGACCGACGGCGAGGCCGACTGGGGGAACAAGCTCTTCCGCCTGCCGGCCGTCCAGAACATGACTGCGCTCGTCGTGGAGGCCAGCCCATTCCACCTGAACGACGACGCCATCCCGTTCCCGACGTCATTCCACCCGGCGAGCGACGAGGCGCTGTTCCTTTGGCAGGACCGGGTGCGCCGGCTCGAGCGGCCGTGGCTCTTCTCCTTCGCCGGCGCGCCGCGCCCGGGGAGCAAGAAGTCCATCCGGAACGAGCTCATCGACCAGTGCAAGGCGTCGAGCGCTTGCTTGCTCATGGCGTGTAGCAATGGCCTGAGCAAGTGCTACTCCCCCGCCAGCTACATGAAGACATACCAGAGCTCGACGTTCTGCCTCCAGCCGCGGGGGGACTCTGCCACGCGCAAGTCGGTCTTCGACGCCATGGTCGCCGGCTGCATCCCGGTCTTCTTCCACCCCGGCACGGCGTACGTGCAGTACACCTGGCACCTCCCCAAGAACTACGCGGACTACTCGGTGTACATCTCCGAGGACGACGTGAGGAACAACGTGAGCGTGGAGGAGACGCTGCGGCGGATACCGCCGGACGCCGTCGAGCGGATGAGGGACACGGTGGTCGGACTCATCCCGACGCTGATCTACAGAGACCCCTCGGCGGAGCTGGAGTCGACGGCGAAGGACGCGTTCGACGTGACGGTGGAGGCCGTAATTGACAAGGCAACGAAGCTGCGCAAACGCATCGTGGAGGGTCGAGCAGAGGATCAGAAGCTGGAGAAGTATAGCTGGAAGTATCCATTGCTGAGAGAAGGGCAGAAGGCTGAGGACCCCCATGAGTGGGATTCCTTGTTTGATGAGTCCTATTAGCTCATGATGGTACGTATACAATTACGAGTTCTTGAAGACAACCATACCGTGACCGCAACATAAGCAATAGCACATGATCAACGAGGTACAGATGGAAACAGACCAAGTGTAGTTACTACTATGACTGCAACATATAAGCAGCAGCTCATGATCTAACCGTCCAACGATGCAATGGGCACGTACGGGTCAAGCGTAGTTGCATGCTACTGTGATTGCCGGATGCCCTCCATAGGGCAGGCAATTTCAGCAGCCACGGTCTCCTCTCCTCTGAAGCGGTCGTTGGTGTTGAGCACCCAAGTTATGCTATCATCCGCTTGCACATTCAGCTGTATTTTTTTTTAAGTAAAGGGCAGGAGAGTTGCCTTCTATTCAAAAGTTAAGAAGAGGTACATTGTGGGTGTGTTGGGGAGGGGGGGATAACAACCCCTGGGCCTAAGTGGCCGCAGGGGTCACAACATAAACACACGCAGCCTATATTATGCCATCAAAATTAGCGGCGGTTGATAGTCGAGGAACATGTCCGAGGGGCGCTCAGATTGATGAATGGCATTGTGGCTCGGTCTAAACATTCCAAGATGACCGAGCTTGCACTAGCATGCAAAATGGGGGCAGCAGGCGGCGGATGTCTCCTGACCACCATACAAGAAAACTGGATTGGTGATACCAATTTGAGGGGTTAAGGACGGTGAGGTTAAGCCATTCCACAATGCCCCTCCAGATCAAGGAACTAAACCAGCTTTCTAGGAATAAATGCCATGGGGTCTCCAGAAATAACAGTTCGGTAATTGACGATGAAGCAAGGCATCAGTCGTATGGACACGGTTATGCAACAAGAGCGAGGCAAAGAATTTGCACTTAGATGACGCCCAGGGTTTCAAAATTAAGGTACTCATCAGAGATTGCATGCCGCCGATGCACTAGATTTTGTTGGCCGATTTAACGGAGAAGGCACCATCTCGAAAAAATCTCCAAGTGATTTCATCATGGGCGTCGATCTCCAAGTGCATTGAAGACACAAGCCGCCAAAGTTCAACAAATTCGGGTAGGAGTGGCGGGGTGAAACGGCGACGGGAGGTCCACAATCTAGTTGTTGGAGCACAGTGCCTCCGCAACAGATCTGTTCTTCCTGGTAGAATATCGAAGAGCCTTAGGGCTATATTTCTTGGGGAACAACCTTGAAGCCAGTTATCCCACCAGAACCAAAGAGTTCCCATCACCGACAGAGATGTGGATGGCCATCTGAAATAAGGACAAGTCACCTGGGAGACAAAGGGGACTAGTGCCAACCCAAAGTTTGGAGGTGGAGATTTTGCTGAGCCAGTGCCATTGGAGGCGAAGCGGTCTCGTGAATTCGCGAATTTATCCATATTGGTAACCCCAAGGACTCCTTGGTCTAGGGGGTTGCAAACAAGCCCTCAATTGACAAGATAATGACCACCGGATGCGAGATTGCTCTCCTACCAGAGCCAACAGCATCGAAGTTTGTCAATTTACTTCAAGATTGAACAGGGAGCAATGGCCAAGAGAGTGTAGGTGGGCAGCGTTGAGAGGACTGCCTTGAGCAACGTGACCCAACCACCTTTGGACATCAAAGACCTCTCCAACCGGCCAGACGATTAGAAATCTTATCAATAAGGGGTTGGAAGTTGACATGATGGAGCTTCTTCACAGAGAGGGAAGACCAAGATAATTTAGGGGGAACGAGGAGCACCGTGCCGGGATGTTAGCAAGAACTACATCTAGTTCAACTCCATCGCACTTGATCGGGATGATCTGGCTTTTTTGAAAGTTGGTGCACAGGCCTGTGATATCACCAAAGAGTTGGCAGGATATGGACCGGCACATCAATCTCATTCCGATTTGGGGCGATGAAGATAGCAGCATCATCAGCATACAAGGAAGTGCGTAGGCTAGCTCTGGCACCACGACTGGGTGAAAGAATCCCATTGCCCGTTGCGAGGTCCAACAACCTATGAAGTGGTTCGATGGCGAGGTTGAAGAGAGGAATGGCGAAAGCGATTCCCCTTGGTGAAGACCTCTACAGTGTTGGATAGAGCCTCCGAGGGAACTATTAAGGTGCATTGTAGAAGATGAGGGCACAAGAATCAGGGAGATCCACTCTATTCATCTATCACCGAAGTCCCGTGCTCGAAGGTTGTCCAAGAGGTAGGGCCATAAAATAGAGTCGAAGGCTTAGGCAATGTTGAGCTTGATGAGGAGCATTGGCGTCTTGGATCGGTGGAAGACTTTAGCCATGTTTTGAATGAACTTGAAGTTGTCTTGGATGTGGTGTTTCTTAATGAAAGCACTCTGACAGGGGGAGATTAGGTCATCCATGAACTCGGCGAGACAAGATGCCAAGAGTTTGGTGAAGGCGTTTCTTAATGAAAGCACTCTGACAGGGGGAGATCAGTTCATCCATGAACTCGACGAGACGAGATGCCAAGAATTTGGTGAAGAGCATACCTAAGCTATGGATGAGACTGATGGGTCTGAAATCTGAAGCGACCCTAGGATCTGCTTTCTTAGGGAGCAGAATGATGTGGGCACAATTTAGAACCTGCAGTCTGTGACCATTCATGTGGGATAGCTGCTGCACAACAGCGAATAAATCGTCTTTAATAATGTCCCGGCTGGTCTTGAAGAATGTCTAAGAGCAGATGCTCTAAAATCGAGTCTCTATACATCTCCTCTAAATCACTATTTGCTCTCTATATTTTCAACTTTTTCAGCAGAACCTTTATCCAGAGAAACTATAGAGGTTGATATAGAGAGCTTCTAAATTTAAAGGCTGAGATAGAGATTTTGCTGAAGGACGAGAGACTCAAAATATAGAGAAAATTCTGTTTTAGAGGCTCTGCTGGAGATGATGTAAGAGACTGACGCTTTACCATTGGGCAGACTAAACACAGTACTATGAAGCTCCTCCAAGGTGAACGTGGTCTCCACGTGGATAGGTCCAAGGACGGCAGGTTCAGGTGATTCCTGCTAAAAGAGGGGGCGGTGCATTGGATGGATGGCATTCCAGAGTCTTGGTGAACTTTTACAATTGTCGTTCGGTTGTGATGCGGTGCATTGGTCTATAGGCCCATTGAGATCATTACTGGAGAATGGGCATTTAGTTCTGGTTTGGAACCCGGTTTCAGTCCCGGTTCCTGAACCGGGACAGCCCATGCGGGACTATTGCCTCTTGGACATCAGTCCCGATTTTAATGAGCCGAGACTAATAGTGCTATAAATATTTAAAAATAACTTGCGGATATATGAGAGTAGTGGAACTCGAACCTATGACCTCAAGATCACTCACTCACCCTTCTAGCCAACCCACCCCTCCACGCGCTCTAATATAACTAGGATATGCATTCCTTCTGAACTTTCCTGAAACGAGACATCAATGTCGGGACTGATGAGGAGGCATGAGTTACGAACCGGGACTGATGTCAGAGCCCAACCGGGATTGAAGCCTTGGAGCCACGAACCGGGATTGATGCCACTATCAGTACTGGTTCGTGTCGAACCGAGACTGATGTGCCAGTATTAAAGGACTATTCTCTCTAGTAGTGGATAGTCCATGCAGACTGTGCTTTACTCATCATCTGTTATGTGTGCTTTATCAGCTTAAAACATTTTGGGGCCACGGATGTGTTTGGTTTGTAATCCTTGCCGATTCTACCAAATTTTGGTCTTGTCCTGGTGTTTTGGGATTCATTTGTATTGTAGCCAAAATTTGGCCAGGCTTTCCAAAAGTTTGCTACGCCAAACAATATCCACGTAATTTGCCAAATTTTGATTATCTAAATTAGCTTCCAACCAAACAATAACCATTTACACCCTACCAAACTTTGGCATCAATCTAAACACAACAATTTTGCCAACTATTTGGTTATGTCCTGGGTTAGCCATAACCAAAATATTGACAGGGCTACTTAGAATCATGAACCAAACACACCCTGTATAATTAATTTGGTGCGTCGTCGTTCAACCACCGACCATTCCAACGTTAGTTTTTTCTCCATTTCCTAGGGTGATAGTCATATATGCTTGGAATAGGTTTCTATCGGCCGCCGCACATGCATGGTAGCTCCATTCCTAGCCAATGGCCTGCATACGCAAGTCTGAATCCAATACCATAGCCACCGAACGCGTAGGGCACAGATCATTTCAATCAGACTCCCCGCGACGCCCTTGAGATGTTTACGTCTGCAAGCTTTCTTCCAACTCATGAGACAATAGCACGGTAACATTCCTGTGAACACTTCCAACGAAACACATAAATTACTTTAGAACATGTTTGATGGTTGGCTAGGCTCATCCTGGCTTAACAAGATACAGCTGCATAGACTAGTGGAAGCCAGCATAAGCACATGCAAGTACTGGTATTTAGTTGAGTTGCATCATCTAAGCTAGACTATGGGAGTATCTATTTGGTTACATGTATATGCAGCTGTATCTACAACTGCATTTAGCGAAGACATTTCATCGAATAGCTCTTGTGTGTCACCGGCCACGCGTTACCGTCGAGTTGAGCCACCCTATGCCCGCATTGCGCTGCTGTGAGCTCGTTTGCATCGTCGCGTGGCCGCTGCGAGCCCGTTCATGCCGACGCGAGGCCATGGCGAGTTCGTGCTCACCCAAGGGCGGGCGCAGTCAAAAATAAGGGGGTTGATAATAAAGAGAGAATTTTTTCATGCCGAAGGAATTCGTAATGCTTGACATTGTGATACCCATTATTCTTCATGAGGAGTGATCTAACACAAAAACACAATAGATTAGTGACAAGGGACAATTAATAACAAAAAATAGATATAAACATTTCAAGAGAATGTAGCATACCACTAGGTTCTTTTGAGGAAGTAACATACGACATTCTTTCATCTTTTCAAACCGTCCCATGATTTTATCATTACTAATGCTTCTAAATATCTCCTTCTCAGTGTAGCATATCATCAAGTCATTAAGCCATTCATCTCCCATTTTGCTACGCAAATATGTTTTTATAAGAGTCATAGCTGAAAAGACTCTCTCAACTGAAGCGGTTGCCACCGGTAGTATCAATGTTAGCTCAATGAGCCGATAAACCAATGGGTAGGATCTATTCTTTCCAATCTTAACCATTATTTCAGCAACCTTTGGAAGATCCTTACATCCGAGAAAATCTTTACTTCTCCTAACATTACAAATGAAGCTTTGAAGTTGAGATCTTAACAACATAATATCACCGATCATGAAATCTTCAGCATAAATTTCAGCAAGTCTCACAAGCTTATCCACATCAAAATTAGAGAATGAGTTCTTTAAATTAAGAGAAGCCATGCAGACTAATAACTCTGAACTAACTTCACTGAACCGATGATTCAACTCTGACAAAATAGTATTTATGGCAGCAAGAAATATCTCAACTTTGTAAAAATGCATATTTGTTACCTTCTGCCTTCTACGTGAAGATGTCCCTCTAGCATTTACTTCCTTATCCATATTTGGCACTTTATGACTTCACTCTTTCCATCAATGGCTCACATCCATTTTTCCACATATCCTGTAAACGATCTTTTACATCCATGATCAAATTCATTGCTTCAACAATGTCTTGATCTTTTCTTTACAAAGCACATGACAAATCATCTGTAATGCTTAATAAGTCTATCATCAAATGCATGATGAATACAAAATCATAGCTTTTGAAAGTGCATCTAGGCACATAAGTGATTTTGGTGATTAATGACAAACATATATAATGACAACTATTTGTAAATAACAAATTTGTGTAAATGCTTGGCTAAGTAATTGCCTAATGTCAAACCTCTAATATGATTATGTTGCTATGAGACTAACATATTTATTGCCAAGTTAAATATTAGTCTCATCTATTTAGAGAAAATCATATATGCCAAGTGGACAATCTATCCATCCTAACAAGGTTAGTCTCACATATACAAATGGGATGTGTAAGCAAAAATGAGGTATACAATCTGGGTAACCTTCTATATATATATTTATTATTGCATTCATCTTGTGCAAGTGCATAGTGAGCTCCAAGTAACATATTGATTATATATATGCACATTGATTGATGTCATATCTATTTGTGCATATATATCCACTTGAGCTCAATATGTGTCTTGCTTCTAGTATACATGTCTTAACTAGAGTTAAACTTCACATTGCTTTAACTTGACTTGGTGCATGCACGCTTTATTTGTATATCTTCTTATGCACTTTCTTTGGTGAAGTTTAATCTAGAGTTGGATCGCATATTTGCTCATGCTCTAAATGTTATTTGTACATGTGTAATTATTGTATATTCTATCATGTGCTCCATTTTAGTGAAGACTGTGGTACTTGCTATGGTTTAATTGATTTATCATATTGGCAATTATCTTCCTAGTGCATCTAGCTCCATTACATATTTATCATGATGCACTTAGTAGAGATCTTTTCTATATCAAGTGTTTCCGTTTAATATTGTGCTTATTTATATGAAACACTTGTTGCACCTAATTGTTCACAAACATCAATCTATTTATATCTATTGAGCTTTTGGACTAATATCTTTCATGAGTGGTTTGGAAAGATTTAGGTTCCATGAGTATGTATGATGACCAAGGTATGTTAAAGGATGATGGTTAAGCCGAGGTCAACAAGACGACGGTGTCACCAAGAGTTGAGGACTAAGTCAAGATCGACTTGGGGTGGAGATCGTCGGGAAGGATGATCAAGTCAAGGTCGATGGGACGAGAGTCTCATAAGGTGAATCGAGTCGAGTTGGATAAGGCGAAGTCTTCATCAATCTTTTAGTGAAGGTCATCATGCATAATGAAGAAAAAGACGGCAAGTGACTATCCTAGACTTTTATCTTTGATTTAATTTGAGTCTAAGGATTGCCGTACTATTAAGAGGGATGCGATGGAGAATGACTTCTAGATGTGTCAAGTGCTCAAGTGATCCATCCTTGTGAAACTTAGTTGGAGAGTGGTGTTGGTGGTGTCGGAAAGTGAGAGTTGTAGGTCTCCCTTGCCTTCTTTGTGAGTTCTGATTTATCCTTTGGGATTTGAGGTGTGAGACCTTGTTGATTGTGTAGCTCTCGTTCTTAGCTTTCCGTAGAATCTAAGATCACCCAAAACGGAGTCCGGAGTCAAAAGTTATGCCCGTTTTCGTCGGGGTGTGCAGTGCCTGTTTTCAGGCTTCGGACTATCCGAGGTTTTCTCGGAGTATCCGAATGACTCAGACTATCCGAAGATTTTATTCGGACTATCCGAGCTAACCCTCTCTGCTCGTCGGGCTGTAATTATTCGGACTATCCGAGATTCACTCGGAGTATCCGAATGACTCGGAGTATCCGAAGTTTGTTCGGACTATCCGAGCTGGGTCTCTCTGTCTCCGTTACCTGTAATTACTCGGACTATCCGAATATTACTCGGACTATCCGAACTTACACGAAACTATCTGTAACGGTCAGAATCCCTGAAATCCTCTATTTAAACCCCTCTCTCCCCATTTAAAAAGAGCTGTTAGACCACCATTCCTTGAGCTATCCAAGTGTTCTTGAGCCCCTTAGAACCCCTCTACTCTTAGATCTTTGTGATCCCCTTTGGAGAAGGGTTTGGAAGAGTTGGAAGGAGGGATTGAGGGAGAATTGGGAGAAAAGTTGGGAGGTGATTCCTTTGTGGAATTAGTGTGTTCTTGAGCCCTAGTGACCCCTCCACTCTTCGATCTAGGTGATCCCCTTGGGAAGAAGGGTTGGGAAGAGTTGGGAGGAGGTGTGAGTGTGGATTGAGTAAGAATTGATTTTTGAGCACTTGAGTTCATCTCCAAGTTCATTCTTCGTGGGCATTTGTTACTTTTGGAGATTGAGGACTCCTAGACGGTTAGGAGTTGGTCACGAGCCACCGAGCTTTGTGTGGTGCGCCGTGTCAAGTTTGTGAAGGCTCGATTTCGCCTCCGTAAGGGAAGAAATCAAAGGAGTGAAGCCGGCGAGTGCATTGTGCAACACCGGTGAGGAAAGGGTTGAAAAAGACCCCGGCTCAAGTGTGACCGAGCCGCCTCAACGGAGACGTAGGATCCCCTCAAGGATCCGAACTTTGGGAACAAACATTTTCTCGTCTCCATCTTCATTTCGGTTTTATCCCTTTCACTCTCAAGTTTAAATTACTTGCTTACTTTATATTTGAATTGATTATCTTGTCTTGTGTGATACTACTACACCTATACTTGCTTGTGAACTATCTTTGGTGCAGGAGGTATCCTTGAATCTATGAGATTTGAATTGAATTCGACGTCACTCTGTATCATTCGGACTATCCGAATAGACTTCGGACTATCCGAAGTACTCGGACAGTCCGAGGTGAACTCGGACAGTCCGAACCATTTGTTTCCGCTGTGTTTAATTTAGTGTTTAAATTTTGTAATCACCTATTCACCCCTCTAGGTGACATCCCGGTCCTTTCAGCTTTCCATTTTACCAATTAAACCAAAAGCCCCACCATTACATGACGGTTTAACGGAATCTTTCTTTACAATATCAAGCACCTCTAGAATAGCTTCCCACATTACGAAAATGCGAAGCAAAGTTTTAAGATGCGAGCCCCATCTAGTATCTCCAGGCTTAGCTAGGCTACTTTCCTGATTCAAACCTCTTCCAGTGGTAATCTCACCATTCTCTACCTTCTCTAACAACACATCATGATGTTTTGCAAGCAAAGCATCCTTTCTCATACAAGATGCACCAACAGTGTTAACTATTAAAGGAACATAGTTAAAGAAATCTGCAATCGCTGGAGTAGAAGTTGAAACACTGACCACTACTAACTGCAATTGATGGGCAAAGCAATGCACATTAAAAGCATAAGGATTTTCGTCCCGAATCAATTTTTGCACACCGTTAAATTCACCTCTCATATTGGAAGCTCCATCATAACCCTGTCCACGAAGCCTAGATATGGTTAAGTTATGACTAGAAAGCATACCAACCAAAGATTCTTTTAATGCTGCTGCTATAGTTCTTTCAACATGCTTAAGTCCAAGAAACCTCTCCATGACCTTTCCTTCATCATTCACAAACCTGCACAACACAATCCATATACATTATAATTAAATTAGTGCTAAATAGAATCGAAGTTACATAATCAAACTAGTAAACTACTAAGTACTAACCTCTAAATCACAACCATTTGCTCCTTTATTGATACATCTCGGGACTCATCAATAAGCACAGAGAAATTACGGTCTCCAATCTCATCCATAATCACTGCCGTGACTTCTTCTGAACAAGCTTTTGTAAGATCCTTCTGAATTCAATGTGATAACATTTGACAATTTTAGAGCCTTTCTCATATGCATTCTTCGCCTTCTTTTTCTTTTCTTTGTACCAGTCAACCATCTCTCTAAAAGTACCCTTGTTGAGAGAAGTGGAAGACTCATCATGTCCACGAAAAGCAAGACCTTGCTCAATGATAAATCTTGTAACATCTAAAGAAGTGTCAACCAGACCTTGTATCAAATTTCTTCCTCCTTGCTAGTATCTCTAATTTTTTGGGGCACACTAGTTCTTTGGTTCATAAAATCTTCGCACTTTAGCCTTGCATTTTTATGAGTCATGCAATTACTATGACGATGAAAACCTTCCATAGCTTTCTTCCAATTGGTATAACCTTCCTATGCAAAGACAGCAGCCCCCCACTTTTCTGCCTTTCCCGGCTCAAAGAAAATATAACAATACAAGCAATAAGTTGCATCCTTTGAAACACTATACTCCAGCCAATCAAACTCATGAAACCAAGTTTTTTGAAACGATCTCCATTGACCACTTTGCCATTAACGAGTAAATGTATGATTCAAAGGTTGAGTTGGACCATTCAAAACATATGCCCTCTTTACTTGATCTCTAATTTCATATGGATAATCTTCAATTGGTTTACGAATCCCTGGATCACTAATTATATCCGAGTGACTAAACTTCACCCTAGTCTTTTTTGGTTGACTTGTGTTCTCATCAACGCATGGAGTAGGGGTACTACTAGTATTACCATTGCTTGAGCCCGCATAATAAGTCAACAATGTTCTTTTCGACATGTCTGAACAATTGAACTTCAAATTTGAATGAATTGTTCACTGCTGAATAATTGGACAGAGAAATAAAAATGAGTAAATGACTAAATGTCAAATGACTAAATGAGAGAATGGACAGTCACACTCACAAAAGATTCAAGGCTACAGGCTGCAGCTGCTCAGCTGCTGGGCGCTGGGAAATTAAAAGGGCTGCAGCGCGGCCAGTGCCGCTCCTGGCTCGGAGCCTCGGAGCTCGGCAACTCGGCCGATCGCCGACGACCGCCGCTCTGTTGGTGCGCCCTGCCCTGGTCGTGCCCTCCTGGCATGGTGGCTCGCCGCCTCGGGCCGCCTCCTGGGCCCTCGGCCTCGCAGATGCAGAACCTCGCTCGCTCTAGTCGCCGGCTCGCTGCCGCCACGCCCTAACCGGCAGCCCGCGCCGCCGCCGCCCTAGCCCCTAGGGTTTGCCCGACCGGCCGACCTCGAGCACGAGCGTGCGTGTGTTGGGCGTGACCGCGTGAGCAGGTGCGCGGTGCGCCGTGCGGCCCGTGCATGTGTTGCGTGTGTTGGGAGCAGGCCAGGAGTGAGGAAGACCAAAGATGGGCTGAGTGGCCACGGCTGACAACCCACAATCAATTTTCTAGGCCTCTATCTTCCACTGCAGCCCAATGACGAAAACAGATCCATTAGCCCCCCTTCTCCTCTTTATTTTCTCAAAAAATATTAGGTGGGTCTATGGGAGGTTCCACTGTCATTTACACAGTAGGTGAGGCTAGAGCCCCCTGACCCACTTGTGGGTCCGCCCCTGTGCTCACCGCCGCTAGCCTACAAGAGGCCATCTACAGTGCTCCATCGTGCCCATTAGGAAGTAAGACCACTAAATGAATCTCAACGATTCATTGCTTCTTACCTCCTCTTACCTAATGGATTTGTCTTTTCACCGGGAATAGGTGACCGACACATCTGGTATTTTCCCGTGGAGTTGCCTTCTGCTCCCAGACGAGCTCCGTCCTTTTCCCTTCCCCCAACGTCTAAAGGTGTAAATGAAACAAATATTTTTGACCGACCAACCGACCGAATTAATTCAGGTAGTGAATTCAGATAGCTTTTTGGATATTCAGATGTTTTTGTCGAAAACAAATACAGAATCAAATAGTTTGTCTCGGATTCGGATACAAAGACAAATAGTAGATATCTATCAGATACGGATAATATCCGGATTTTTTGATAGTATCTATTATTTGGATACTATCCGGATATCCATAAAAGGCACGTGACATTAAATGGTTCTAGCCCATCTAGGCTTACCTTAAGGCGTCCTTTCCTTATTAGTTCCTATTATAAGATGTTTCGTCAGTTCTTCCTCGTCCTATCATTATTAATATCTAAAGTAAATCATATCGATATCAAACTACCTATTGCTACCACTGTCATATTAACATGTGATGCATACATGGATGCCCATCATGTTGCAATATTTTAATTAATTCAACTATTTCAAGTTTTAGAAAAGTAGATGCTATTCAAGTGAACTTATTTAGTTATCGACCATCTATACTTTCATAGGTTATCCGACTATAAATATTCGTATCCATGTCAAATCCGATCTGTATTGACTCTGTATTCATAAGCAATATTAACTGGTAATAGTCGTATTCGTATCCGTGTCCGACACTATCTGTATCCCATAAAAAAAGAGATATGGATACGAAATGAGTGACATCCGATCATATCTAATCCGATTACATCCCTACAATGCCTATTGCTTAGCTCCTTCCTTCTCACTTCTCCAGTCGCATGTAGCTGCTACTCGCATGCACACTCTGCTTCGAAGGATGTTGGATGGATCAGCGAGCATCAGTCGGTGATGAAGACCCTAAGAGGACTCAGGGAAGTGATGTTCTGTAACTGGCCATGTGTAGCGCTCTAGCACGATAATCCTGACGAGCTCGGCGGCGGCTTTAATGGCAGCGGCGACCTGCTCGGTTCGTGACGATGGCGGCATCCTGCTCGGTTCGTGACGGCGGCGAATCGTCGTGCCTGCCGTTAATGGCAGCTGCGTTAATTTGGCAAGAATCGGGTGCGAACTGATTTCCCAGAAATCTCGGTGCATGAGATGCGTAGTTGCGTATATGTAGCTAGAATGGTCCAAAACAATTAAGATCTAACCTAGACTTTGAATCAAACCAAACCATATATATGGTTCAAAACAACTTAGATGTGTGTTAAAACATCTTTTTTGCACGTCATGGTCGTCGAGAGTTACCTGCTTTTGTACAAAAGAATGGAGGACTCAACGAGATGAGCTCCGGGGTAAGCCAGATTAATGACCGGTCCTTCTTGATAAAACATTTCTCCAGTTGTTAATTGGTAAAGAAACGTCCTTGATTTGTTGGCTCGTCTGTATATAGAAGCATTGATCTGCTTATTGTGTTGAGACACCAATACTCACGTCCTCCCTTTTTTCCCTTGACTATCAAATGTCATGCACCCAATCTCCTTTTGCAGTTAGGCAAATAGATATGATATTTGAAATGTTTTGTGAGCTGTCTCATGCATTTAAGCAGCTGAAAATTGAACTATCACCATATTGCATAGTGTCACCTCATACTGTATCAATCATATTGATTTGCAACCCATTTGTGAAAGTCTTTGATCAGTTTCCACTTTTAATATGCCACCTCATACTGATTTGCAACCCATTTGTTTTCGACTTTGATCAATTTCCACTTTTAATATGCATTTAGTATTGTTTCCTGATAAAAAAGATTCAGCCATTTCATTTGTTACAGATCGTCCTTGGTCATCTACCTAATTCATGATATTGTTGTAATACTTGGCTATATTCTTGGTCTAGAAAATTTTCATCTTGAAAGCACTGAAAATTAGTGCAAAAAACTATAGATAACTAGGCAGACCATGCAAGTAATAATATTCAAGAGTATACTTGACTTACATACATTTTCATTTTAAAATTATTGCAGTTCAATCGGGGAACCAGTGCTATGCAACACGACCAATGTTTATTGATGTGGAAATTATGAACACTGGTATTTAATTTGTTCTTGGTGATGAGGGGCCACAAGCTCACTCTAGTAGTATTGCGGAAGGTCTCTCTATATTGTACAAGGAAATTGCAGGTGTTTATAAGCTATACTCTGAAAATTAGTGTTTATAACTACACTTTGTTATTTTTCTTTATAGTGATCTGATTATTCTTTTTGTTGCTTCAGATACTATGAGGAAAGAGGCAACTACAATAATGGCTGTCTTTCCTTCTCCAAATGATGTTATGTCAATTCTTGTGCAGGTATGCCAATTAAGCAGTGTTCTTTGTGTGATCACTATGATTTATCAGTTTAATAAAACAAGAATTTTGTACATTGTTTTACAGCGGGTCCTAGAACAAAGGGTAACAACAATTCTGGATAGACTTTTGATAAAGCCATCTCTTGCTAGCTTCTCCTAAGAAGGTGGCCTTCTACAAGTAAGCACTGTGTGCACATTGTTCTTTCAAATTATAGCCTTTTGTCAATCCTTCACCCAAGATGAAGTGGTCAAGCTGAATGAATAAGCTGACTGAATTGAAGTGAGCTGAGTATTAAGCTGGACTTCGAAATATTCTTAAATCTGTTTCTCGAAGATGATCCGCTTCGTTTATGTTATTGTTAAGATCTTTTAGAGGTGACTTCATATAATAAAAACTGGATTGGAAAAGCTAAATTTTTTTTCTTTTCAATTAAGCTTAAGCCACTCCGACCATGCTCGAGATCTTATTTTTGTCAAATTGAAATGCAGTACCTAAGAGTTCTGGCAGTGGCATATGATGAGACAAAAGAACTTGCCAAGGAGTTGCAGTCTGTTGGTTGTGGGGATTTGGACATTGAAGGTACCTTTCATTGCATAATATTTTTATGTACCATATTTTGTAAAATTGAGCTAGTATGCAGATGGCTGAATTGAGAGTTGAGGCCAAGCAATAGTCTGAGTCAACCGGCACAATCGGACGTCCAAAAGGAGCATCTCTGACTACATCACCACAGCAGCAGATATTAGTTACTGTAGTGACTGAATGTGTTCACTGCAGGAATGAGGAAGCAATATCCAGATGCACACTATTGTTTTCTCAGGTTGAGCTGAAGCCTTTTTACGCATTATTCATTACTTGTGCTTGTATATTAAGGGATTACTTGCTCTTGATTGTTTCATTTAAGGCTTCCGCATGCTGAACGTCACTATATTACTGGGTAAAAAAAAATTCTTTATTTGTCTTAAATCTTTGAATATGTGGTATGCAAAATAGATGCCGCGGGCATGTATATACATATCATTTTAAAGTTCAGAAGGTCATTGGGCTCTTATTAATACTGATTCCTCGCAGTGATCAGGGTAAGTTTCACTTTTTTTGTAAATATATCTATACATAGTCTCAATTTTTTGTGATTTGTGCTTCACTGCTGAGCACATTATTATTTGACATAATTTGTGTAGTTTAGAGTATGAAATGGAATCAGTTAGCCCCATTTGCATCTTTGATATTTACTTCAACAACAAATGCTACTAATTGAGCAGGTCATATCGTCATCGCCATTTTTTTCAGGTGTCCTATAAAGAGAGGATAGGAAGTAGAGGGGTCTCTCGTTGCCATTAGTAAACTTACTTACCTGGTGAGAGAATATTTATTTTCATACACAGGATTTGATGTAGCTTTTAATTTTAATTTAAACTGAAAAGAACAAGGCCATAAGTAATTTCCAGTCTATGGCCCAGCATGAAACAAGCTTCTAATTTGCATCTACACAAACATGCCCTGCATTTGGACTTGGTTTATTTCTCTTGTCCTGAAATTCGCACTATCATTAAGACCTCAAGCTTACATGCGCCTGAAGTTTGCAATATCTGCAGTATTTTCATGAACTATGAGGATTTTCTTTTTAGATTGGTGTCCTTATTGATTAGCAGAAACAACAAAAGAAGAGGATGCAAGTAGAGCAAAAGACATCACGCCCGTGCTTGTGGCTAGGCGGCAGAAATTTCTGACTCATGTAACATTTTTATTTTCATCACCTACGTTTCTACTTGATATGTACGTATTTAAATAAGTTCTTTTACATGTTCTGATTATTTTATGGGAAGAGTAGTGCTTATCAATTTCAGTGTGATGTATGCATATAATTGATTAATGTCCAATATAAGTCACTAACATATAAGAGTCGACGTGCATGTCTATGCACGTGCTCTGGTGTCTCTGGACATGTACAAATTACAAGAGTCTGATAGAATCATAGCCAGTCAAGCGCAGTGGTTTAGCGCAATGGAAACAACATAACAAGCAAAAAATCGAAAGTTGAATTTTCATTTTTTGAGATTTTCTTTTGAATTAGTTGCTTATTTTTTTATTGTGCAAATTATCTTGCACCGGACGATACAGATAAAGATCTCACCGCTGAAAGGATAAACCTATCTTGCTTTCATAAAAATGACGGGCTTTGTTTTGTTTCTTTTTGTTTTGTTTCTTTTTCTCGCACTGTACGCTTGATTTCACTAATTGCCGCATAAGTATGTATCTGCAAATTACCACTTCTGCTTTTGAAACTTATCCAATGTTTTGTTTCTCAATCTCAATGCCTTGTATGCCTTGTTTCTTCGTTGCAAAGTACGGGCTTGTATGCCTTGTTTCTTCGTTGTAAAGTACGGGCATCAACTGGTTTGTTCAAACAGCCGTTGAACTGGTTATAAACCATACATATGCATTATTTCATGAAAATACAATCACTTTAATGGCCCCCTTTAATTTGTTTGGAGTTTAGTCTAGGAATACATCCATCAGTGTTGACCAAAAAAAAAAAACTGTACTAGTCATGCACACATGTACAGTATTACCTGAGAATATTAATTAACACGACGTGCTTGACCAATGGACTATCTAGCTGGTCTATTATATTTCTGTTATTGCTTCAAGGCTGCATATTACTCCTGACTTGCTACGAGATTACACTGATCTATGCATTAACACGGTTGATACGGCACGAAGCTAGATTAATTAAGCTGTGCCCTCTAACCTAATTAACGCTACGTACATACCGATGAAGCCATCACACATGCCGCCGACAAGGTCGACGGGTTGGTTGCATAAATGCTGCATTATATATGATGAGTGCACGAAATGTTCTTGCGCTCAAGCTTGGCTAGGCCTGTAATGTTTTTGCTGGTGGCTGAACGGCTAGATCGAAATATTGAGCTTTTTATATAGCTTTCCTCTGTAGATCGAAGGTGCAAAATGTGCGGAATTTAACCCACACAACCATGCAGCTTTCGACTGAAATGTTTCACGCCAGCTACGATTATACATGTTACTTTTCACTTCGACATTTTTTTTTGTTTGGCTCATGCACTTAGCTCCGCTTTCAGCCTTTCACACTCTACCGCGTCGTGTTTTCTCACACACAACTCCGTTTGCGCACCCTCTAATTTTGTATATCTTAAACTAACCGAAAGATTTCTACAATGCGCTAAAATAAGAAAACTAGATAAATGGAATGGTTTTGGTATATCTTGAGGTGATTGAAAACTTTCAAAAATACAACGCACTAAAATAAGAAAGCAAGCCAAAATAAATAGAAAGTGCCCTTACGATGTTTGTGTCGTTAGATGGGATGGAGGGTGAAGATTAAAGGTTAGCCTTGTTGTCACCACCACCGCCATAATTAGGCTTTTTTTAATATTTCTATCTCTACTATTAAAAGTCTCTAGTTACGATGTTGGTAGCGGTACATCATCTATGTCTATCCTCCATGCATCCAATACTCAAATAAACTTAGGGCACTTTCTAAGTTTCTATCTATTTAGATTGCTTTCTTATTTAAGTGCATTGTATTTTAATTAGGAAGTTTTTTTATCAATTCAAGATATATCAAATCATTCTATTTATCTATCTTCCTTATTTTAGCGTCCTGATCATCTTAAGAGATATTAAATTAGAGAGTATGGAAGCACGACGTAGTCTAGCGCGTAAGCGGAGCTGAGCATGCAAAAGCATGAAAACATATTCGAGTGTGAAAGGATGAAAATGTAGGTAAGGTTGTGAGTAAAAAATCAAATGAAACGTGGTGCAATATAATGTTGTATTTGTTTGTAGCAAAGCACGGGCGGTTGGCTAGTTATTAAAAACACTGGTGGTGGAGGTAGTGGTACGCCATCAATCTTGACCCTCCATGGCTCCATTTCTCATCCAATAGTCAAATCAACGTAGAGTTCTTTCTATCTATTTGGATTGCTTTCTTATTTAGATGCATTTTACTTTAGAATTTTTTTTATTAAATCAAGACATATCAAATCATCTTATTTATCTAGGTTCCTTATTTTAATGCCTTGTATTTTAGAAAACTTTAGGTCATCTTAAGATATATCAAATTAGAGAGTGTGTTAGCATGAGTTAGTTGAGCACAGAAGCGGAGCTAAGTATACAGAAGCATGATACAGTCGAGTGTGAAAGATTAAAAATGGAGCTAAGCTTTTGAGTCAAACAAATGAAATATAATGCGGTGGAAAGTAATGTGGTATTTGTTCGTAGCAAAGCAGAAGTGGTTGGCTAGCAATAATAAAGATAAAGATCAGATCACCCACCCTGTGCACTTTGTATTTAGCGAATCAATACATATACATATAACTGTTAGAAAACTAAAATGTAAATGGCCACCAAAATCTAGGAATCGATATCGTAGAGAAATATTTTTCCCACTAAAGTAGTATTTATACTACAGCCGTGATGATATATTTTTATGAGGTATATACACTCTCGAAACAAATGTGTAGGTCTCCATCACGATCGAGGACCGTGCATGTGCGTGGATTCCAATCCGTCTGATCCAGATCAAGAGCCGCACATGAATGATTTGAGCTCGTCGACCGGCCAGTTTTCGTGTAATTAGCATAGAACCCCAGAAGATTAACGTTGTTTTGGATTTTATGTCGGCAAGGCCATGGGTTCCAACGTAAAGTACAAGCCTGTTGGCTTTAGAGTTGAGATTCATTCACACGCGCACGCACTTCTGAATTGCACCAGGCGCGCCGCGCGCGCACGTATGCAACGATGAAGCCCGTCCAGGGAGATGCCGCGACGGCGGTCGACAAGTACTCCGTCGGCGGCGGCGATGGCGGCGTCGCGGGGCTGCTCCGGCCGTCCCGGCGGCTGTGCTACCTCATCGTGCTCTCCATTATCTTCTGGGCATTGATAGTCTACTTCCACTCCACCATGCAGGGCAACGTGGCGTCCGTCTTGTTCAAGCCGCCGCCGTCGTTCTCCCTGTCCTTCAAGCTCGGCCAGGACCGGTGCGCCGGCCGGTACGTCTACATGTACGACCTGCCGCCGCGGTTCAACGCCGATCTCGCCCGCGACTGCCGCGAGATCTCGCCGTCGACCGACATGTGCAAGCATGTGGTGAACGGCGGGCTCGGCCCGCTGCTCTCGCCCGTCGACGGCGAGCTGCCGGAGAGCCGGGCGTACGACACCGACCAGTTCATGCTGGGGATGATCTTCCACTCCCTGATGAAGCGCTACGAGTGCCTGACCAGCGACCACGCCGCCGCCGCCGTCGTGTTCGTCCCTTTCTACGCCGGTCTGGACTCGTCGATCAACGTGTGGAAGAGCGACCTCTCGGCGCGGGACGCCCTGTCGCGCGACCTGGTGGGCTGGCTCTTGCGCCGCCCCGAGTGGCAAGCCATGGGTGGACGCGACCACTTCCTCGTCGCGGAGCGACCCGTCTGGGACTTCCTCCGCCGCGGCGACGGCGGCTGGGGCAACGCCTTCATGACCTACCCGGCCGTGCGGAACATGACGGTGCTGTCCATGGAGGCCAGCCCGTGGCACGGCAACGACTTCGCCGTGCCGTACCCGACGAGCTTCCACCCCTCGTCCGACGCCGACGTGGTCGCCTGGCAGGACCGCGTGCGGCGGTCGGAGCGCAGGTGGCTGTGGGCCTTCGCCGGCTCGCCCCGCCCCAGCAGCTACAAGACCGTGCGCGCCCAGATCATCGAGCAGTGCAGCAGGTCGAGCACCTGCGCGCTCTTCGGCGGCTCGCCGGGGCATTACAACTCGCAGGTCCGGATCCTGCGGATGCTGGAGACCGCCGAGTTCTGCGTCCAGCCGCGCGGGGACTCGTACACGCGGAAGTCGACGTTCGACTCCATCCTCGCCGGCTGCGTCCCGGTGTTCTTCCACCCAATCTCGGCCTACCTCCAGTACACGTGGTACCTGCCCAGAGACTACCGGAGCTACTCGGTGTTGATCCCTAAGGCCGACGTGGCCGACCGGAACGTGAGTATCGAGGAGACGCTGAGGAGGATACCGCCGGCGACGGTGGCGCGGATGCGGGAGCAGGTGATCCAGCTCATACCGAGGGTGATATACAAGCACCCGACGGCCAGGCTGGTGGCGTTCACGGACGCGTTTGACATCGCTGTCGAGGCCGTCATCGACCGGGTGGCGAAGCGCCGGCGTGCCGCGGCGGAGGGCCGGGAGTACAACGACAGCGTCGATGGACATAATAGCTGGAAGTATGATTTGCTCGTGGGTGGGCAGAAGGATATTGGCCCGCACGAGTTTGATCGATATATGTAACTTGCTGTTACTCTGTCAAAATGTACTACCAGCTTGTTTTTCATAGCTGGCCGGGTGTTCATATTGTGCTATCAATTAAAAAAAATATCAAATGATGTTCTATCCTATGGGCACGACAACTAAGCACGAGTATTATGAAATGTTGAATCCAAATAGTTGTTCTCCGATGCACAGCAATCGGACATGCACACGGAGAACAATATGATATGTCGTCAAAATTTCGTTTAGATTCTATGACAAGTCGTAAAAACGTTGTTTAGTCATCCATTTGTGAGTGGGTTTAACATCTAACCTTGCCTAGAACTTTTTTTAGGATTTGTAACTCACTTTCGTAATCATTAATGCATTCAATAGCATCGAAAATGGGAGATGCTCGTAGATGGATTTATGACAGTTGCTGAAGCACGGGGGTGCAAATACGAGAATGGGTGGTGAACACACATGCTTTTGTGAATCTTGTTTTCTCCTTGGCTCCTGGTGGTGGTGTGGCGAAATGCCACTGTTGTAAGTGTCAAAACTTTCCCAACTGCCTAAGACTGATATGGAACATCATCTACGCAAATTTGGTTTCATACCGGATTATCTTACATTGTTCGAGCATGGTGAGTCATGGCTAGGAGAGACGTCCAATCTAGTCAAACAGTGACGCAAAAAGAGGAGTAGCAGGTAAGCAGGCTCAAGGGTAACTCAGCGATATAGCCCTGATAGATATCTTCGTCTAGCGCGATGGCGAATGGTATGCTCATTACGTTATACTTCTAATTTATTTAAGTTCAGTTGTAATTATGCTTAGTAACATTGAATTATAGGAGGCTAAAAATGAGGGTGCACCAAGCTACATTAAGGCATGTGTTCGCAGCCTCCAAGGAATTGATCCTACGGAGCCAGAACAATTTTTTAGTGTTATGGCGATGCATAGCCTGGTTAATAATATCGACATACTATCAATTGAATTTTCTAAATCTTGCCATAACAAAGTATATTGTAGGCTCTGTGTGGGAAAATGATGGGCAAACATCATGGGCAAGACTATAATGAATGAAAAGAACAAGTTGACCATGTGACCTTGTACTCGAGTAGGAGTGGCAAGAAACATAGCAGGTTTCCATGTTCAACAGGATCATAGATTCGAGCGAAGCCTTAGGTGAGGTGAGGTCGTCTCAGTTCTCCTAAAGAAGTGAACATAGCTCTCGTGAGGCTATGCTAGAGGAGATGGTGAAGCAACAACAATAGATGATGAGACAAACAGAAGAACTATTGAGGCAATCGCAACAATACTTTTTTGAATACCAGGCATGCAAACAACAACACTTATAAGTAAGTAAAGTTGTTTTATAGATAGAATTGTTGATATTTGAACTTTAATGCTTGCCATGGTCTAAAATAACCGTTGATGCTTACGATTGTTAAATTTAGACCTTTTTTGCTTGCATGTGATGAAAATGAGATTAAATACATAAAATTGTCTAGATTTGATCATTCATGCTTGTTGAAAAAGGGCACTTCAATCTATATTTGTCTAGATTTGATAATTCATGATTGCAATACATTACAATGACCATGTGTACTTAGAATTGTCAAATTTTGTTCTTCTGTGCTTGCCATGTGGTTCAAAATTAATCGTTTATGTTTGCAAGTGATAAAAATGACAATGAATACCTAACATTGTATAGATTTGGTCATTCATGCTTATAAGTGGTGAAAATAGGCACTTGTATCTAAATGTCTAGATTTGATCATTTATGCTTTCAATTCATTATAATGCCCATGTACACTTCAAATTATGAAATTTTGATCTGCTTGCCATGGATGAAAATGACATCAAATGCCTAAAATTGTCAAAAATTGATCACTCATGCTTGTAAATGGTGAAAACATGCACTTCTATCTAAATTTTCACATATTTGATCATTTATGCTTGCAATTCATTAAAATGACCTGTTGCACTAAAAAATTGTCAAAATTTGGTACTTTATGTTTACAAGTGATAAAAAACCATCTATGCCTATATTTATCAAGATTTCATCATTTTTTCCTGCAATTGATGAATGTTTATTTTTTTAGAAGATTTTGTCTTCTCACTTGGGAACAACTATTAATTTTGATGCATTTTGGCCTCCTCCTCTTCATACCTTTTTCCAATCTCTGCGTGTGATATTTTTCATCAACTTGTTCCTTTTTACATAGTTTGTTGCCGATGAAAAATGTTCTAGAAAATTGCTTTCGTTCCTATAGCGTTCGACGACACCGCCTGCCGATGCCAGTGCTCATGCTGGGGGTAAGGTGGGTAGTGCTTCTGTGATGACGTTGTTTGATTAATACATGAACTCAAAGGGCGATACCAATAGTGGGCTTAGCTTGCACACTCTAGGAGGTTAAACTTTAATTTGTCCTATGCATGCTTACCATTCTCACTTCTATGTTGAACTGTGTGACGTGTATGTGAACTTCTATGTTGAGCTATGATTAACTATGTATGTGACATATGTATTATGAACTTATAAGTTGAGTTATATTTGTGATGGAATTTATGTGATTATCTATGTGTATGGGATGATATATGTGCATGTCAATGTGAATAATATGTGTTGGTAGCGATGACAGTGATAATTGTTTATTTTTCTATGAATTACGTGGAATAAAGTACAAAAACAACATATTTAAAAAAACAACATTTCCATCAGCCAAGCTGGTCGACAAAAATAGCCCTGCCACATGGTTGTTAGAGGCATTTCCATGTGGCTGTTGGCAATGGTGATACTATTTATGTGACGAAAATAGTCCTGCCACGTCAGCGCCGGAGCTCGTGTGGGGATTTCAAATTTTATTTTCATAGATAGCTGATGAAAATATATTTATTTCATCATTTTTTGTTGGCCTATTTTCATCAATTTGTCAAAAAATGGATCGCTATTTTCGTCGACGTTGCCTAACGAAAATAGTACATATTCTTGTAGTGTTCCCATTCCCTAAGATCATGTGGGTTCCCATGCCAGAGATGCCCTCATCGTTGCTTCATGCAGGAGCCACCCTAGCTACTGCTGTACCAACTTGCACCTTGAGCAACAGCACTTAGCGCATCACCTTCACTATGGCCGCTGGGGCAAGAGCAACTAAGGTTGGGGAGGTGGCCATGGCAGCCAAGGGCAAGAGCAACAACAAGCCTTTGTGTCTTGGAAAAGATTGATCTCGCTTCTCGAGAAGGGAGGAGGAGCTCTCTAGAGTTGGAGAGAGGGGAGGGAAGCTAGTGGCTGAAGAAGGGGGCAGAGGCATTCTTGTCCAAAATTCTTTGCAATGGTATGTTTCAAAAGAATGTAACTTGGCAGTGGCATTGTTGACACCAAATTTTGGACACAAGCCGACTGGGACACAAAGTGCTAAAATCGGCTAAAGGATGTTATTCTGGAAGGAGTTACTTCGAGTCAGATCGGACATGGATGAAAGAAAGATAAAATCTTAGGTAAATTAGTCAACTTGTGAGTTAGAGTTCATGTTTTATGCGAATCTAAGTCCTAGCCAATTAGGTATGAGTCTAGTATAAATATATAGCCGATAATTGCGTGTAAGGTATCCAACAAACAGTCAATCAAATATACCATTTTCTCGTCCTTTACTTTTAGTCATATTTAGTCTAATTTCGTCGTATTTTGTCTTCGATTCTTGATCAGCTTCAAGATATACCCCAGGTGACTACTATCAAGGTTAAGTTCGATCTTCCCATTTGGTTTATCGACATACCATCGATATTGTTGCGCATCGACTAGGAGTTTACCCCTGGTGTGCATCATTATATCGACCAAAATGCTCGTTGGCGATAATCTATTTACCCCTGTTTTATCGACTAGTTGGCTTTACAGTCTAGTTGATAGTCAGTTTATCTTCGTTCTATTAGTTTGATCAACTTATTGGTTTAACCGATAATCTGTTTATCCTTCGCTCTACTATTTAGTTGGTATCATTTGCTTTGTAGTAGATTAGTTTCCCTTGGAATTACTAGTTTAGATCTAATCTAAGCTGATAGTTTTGTTATCTTTTGGACCTGTTGATTCCTTTGGTGGCTCTCAAGTTTTTACACAGATTCACTCCATACTTTGATCTAATTAGCTATAAGCTAACTGATTATCTACCTTGCCGATCTTAGGTAAAATCGGCTAGCACGTCTTGAATCCTTGGATTTGGTACTAATGGGAATCATAAGCTCTAATCCCATAGTGTGTTTAGATGATCCAACTTTCTACGTGAACATGCATCAAATAGATTTTTGACTTTTTAATGGATCAAAATTGACATGTTTGGAGTGGCAGGTATCTAATTAACCCATTAATCGATGTAGATATTTTTAGCAATTGGGACATGGGCTCTACACTAAATTTACTTCTTCAATGAAGGGTCAATCAACCCCTTTCACTGAGAAGCGATGCTTTCAAGGTGTACAATTTATATGACACAATTCATAGGGAGACATGAGAATTATATAGGTTCGCGCCTTCCTTAAGAGGAATAAAAACCCTACTCCGATGAGCTCACCATGCATGGAAAGCATGTTATAGTGGGACCACGTATGCTAATAGAGCATGTTGGACGTGTCACACTATCTCTAGTGCGAAAGAAGGGGGTTTACATAGGACCCGTATATGAGAATGTGGGATTAAGGGGCCTTAACTGCCTCCAGGTATCTAGCTTTAGATACTACATGACATGTTGCCTTGAATGGGTTAGTTGCTATGCACCATTTCTGGACCATGGGAGCAATACTTATGCCCACGTGGAATAGGGCCCTTCGGTATAGGACAGGGTTGTTAGGTGCCTTTGACTAGGTCCTGGCCGAGTAGGTAACTTGTTCGTGGCTAGTTAGGCTATGAGCAGTAAGGCTTCTTGAACAGTGACCAATCGAGCAGGGCCTCTCGGGCAGCACCTGCACAAGTACGCGTCCTTGTCAGGATAGGACATCCACAACCAGCTTGTAGTCTCTCCAAGCAGGAACTCCAGACGTATATAAGTTTTGGCTAGTCAACTAAACATTTTATCCAATACTTGACAGCTAACCCAAGAGGCTAAAGTGAAAAACTACTTTATCAGTTCTTCCCTTTTCTCTCAATCCCAAAAGAGATTCCTCCATCCGAGTAGTAGCATGCTTGGAAGTATTTCCATTAAGGCGTAACAACAGCTTCACTGGCACATCTGCAAGAGACGCTTTGAATAACCCTAATGGTACAATGCACTGGATTTAAAAGAAGGGGGGAGAGGAGGGAATAGTTCACATCCCCACTTCTCCAATCCATAGCGCTCTTGCCTCATTGCCTTCCCCGCTGCAAAATTTCCCCAATCTTCTCGTTGTCACGCCCTTCTCTCGCTATCCTTGCTTTAGATTCATTTTCCATAGCAGTCGTCAAAGCCAACAAGCTGACGACAGAGCATCTTGAGGTGTTGGAGACAGCATGGCATCTTGATGGTGGGTTAGCGTTCTGTGCAGGGACATGCCACTCTAGCATTGAGGTTGGGCAAGATCATGTGCTTTGAGCACCATGCCCTAAGCGAACTCCGCGCTCCGAAGAGCAACTTTTTCATTGTCATCTTGGTGGTAATAGGGATGGAGATATGCAATCACCACCCTAGCTGTATCATCATCCCCACGATATTCTTTCACCTATGCAAGGCCTACCTGGGGATCAAGCTGATAGCTAGCTTGTTTCTCTAGTACTATGGCACATACCACAACAATGGAATTGGACAATACTAGCAAGCCACAATACGCCACTAGCTTATGGCTCACAGATAGCTTGTATGTCTCTCTCGTACATGGCTCGTCCTTGCTCCGTGTCAGAGAAGGGATTGGGTAGAATGAGGTGCTCCATGCCAAAGAAGGGCTCAACGATGAGGGCAAGATGGGTGACAATGACACCAGAGGAGAAGATGCAACATCATTAAGCCATTTCTACAGCATTGTCATATACATACGTGTCAGATCATGTAGAGGTCTTCATGTGGTGATAAGTACTTGTGACTTGATTTGATTTGGTTGAGAAGTTTGTGCTTAAGATTTGTTTTGAACTGGGCAGATTAATGTTTCAGCACATGCAGTTTTCACGCTATTTCTTTTTGTGATGATCCTTTTCTCGAATGATTTTTTTCTTTATAGCTTTTGTAGAGAACTTAAGACAAAGCTATTTCTTTTTGGGTGAAAAGTCATGTCATTTGATGCATGTATTAATTGATATTATTTTCACAAACTGCTCTGCACTTGGGTGCAGATTTGGCATGGTGTGATTAGTGTTGATTTGGGCTAATTAGCCCTATTGCATTATTATGGATGCTAATGTGCAAACTTGAAGGAGCTAAGTGAGATATTAGTGGAGTTTGTGTTGGTCCCTTGGAGTGCAGGTTTGGAGGCAGCTGTGGTCATCGGCAAGTACTAGGACTAGGTTAGGAGAATCAAGGGCCAAAATGGTCGAGGATGCCAGTGAGATGATGAAGGTGGACTTGTGGTGGCTCAAGATTTTTGGTTTAGGTTAGAGGTCCGAAGGCGTGAAAAATGAATGGTCAAGTCAAGGGATGAGGGCCTACTGTATCGGGGTGACCGGCTTTTGTGCATAGCCCATCTAAATCCTTGTGTGTGGCCTATGTGGCCCATATAGGCCCATGTAATTGGATTGGTCATTGTCAGTGGAGAGGGAAGTTTAGTCCCTTTTCATCCAAAGGTGGGAAAGACTTCCCTAGGCCTATATAAGGAGGAGGAGGGGTATACCTCTCCCTCATCCATTGCTAGTGCTAGGGTTCTGTATCATCCTCTTGAGAGATTTGCTCGGAAAAGTATGGATGTAAACAAACACCAAAATAAAATGAAAACTAAAGTTCCACAAATTCTTGGATTATTCTTTGGATTTAGCAAGTCCTAGATCTTTTGTTTTCTTTGTTTTTTGTGACTTGAGTATTTGCCTCCCCTCCCTGTAAATTCAATTGTCCTTAGCTAGGTTTTTGTCGATCGAGTTATAGGTATAGATATCGCAATCCTACCCATCATGATCTATAAGAACCAAGCTAGCTTAAGTTGCATCAAGTTCTTTCATCCGATTTTATTTTTTAGTTTGATCTTGCAAGTTCTTGTTAAAGAGAGATGTTTTTGGTGTTCTTGGGCAGTTCATCCTTTCCATGACAAGTGGTACACCTTATTGATCATATTTGATCCGTAGAAACCCATGAGAAAGATTTGGAACAAGCTTGAGAATATGTTTTCAAGTTCTTCACTTTCTTGTTTAAGTTTGTTCGGTTCGTTTTTCTGTGCAGCAGTGCTTGTGTTGACACAAAAAAGTGGTTTTCGCACCAACTCACGTGGATTTAGGAAAAAGGATTCCCGATAGCACCGGGAGCAAGGTCCAAGGCATGCCAGCCTATTTGATCCTGCAATCGGCAAGAAGACTTAATCAGCTTTCGCTTAACCGATTAGATCTGTAATGTAGTGAATCTGCAACACTTGGAAATAGATTCGAGCGAGGTAACATATAGTGAAACTAGCTGCTTAGATCAGATCTAACCTAGTAGTTTCAGGGATAAACAGTCCAATGCTGAACCGATGTAATCAACAAAGCAGTAGAAAGAGGGTAAACAGACTATCAACTAGCCGATAGTATCGTCTAGATGATAGAACGAAAGGTAAATAGTCTATCGACAAAATAGCAAGCTATAACCCAATAGAAAGAGGGTAAACAGTCTATCGCCAATGAATGTGTTGATTGGTAGAAAGAAGAATGAAATCTAACCCTTGATTGAAACGGCGATGTGCAACAATATCAACCAAGATAGTGTTTCGATTGAAAGCCAATGCAAGCCCGTAGATCGAACTTAATCGAGATAGTACTTACTGCAAGAAACTCCCGGGTTGTATCCCGAAGCCGATCGAAAAGCAATTCACAACAAGTCGACCAAAATCTGAATATGACAAAACTACTCTAACGCGATGAAAAGTAGAGAACAAGTAAAAGTAAATATGTTGAATTGATGTGTGTATGGATTACATGCCCTCGAGGGCAAACTATTTATATAGACCTTTCAACTTGACTCCAACTAGGACACTTGACTCGTAATTGATACAAACTCAGTCCTATCTTCTATATTTAACTAACTTTTCCTAATATGTTGGAGTCTTCGCCGACTCGGACTCAAGTTTCTATATTTATCTTCAGCCGACCCAAACTTTCCATGCATATCCCTTTAGTCGATCTAGACTCTTCCATATATCTCTAGCTGATCTGGACTCTTCCATGTATATCCTTTTAACCTAACTTGGGCTGTCATAGCACTTCGTTTTAGCCCGTTCCTCTCTAGGCCTAAGCCAATTTTCAGCCAATCGGCCTTGCCAAATTCTAGCATCAACAACTTGTTATTTTTATTTCTTTTTGTCCTAACCGGATATGGAGGTGATTCCTATTGGGTTGGATTTGTAACTTTAGAACTGCTTGTGAGAAAAATCTCAAAAGCCTAGAGCCACGGTTGAAGATCTATGGAAGTTTTTCCAAGTCTCTATTTGCTATATGGAATTCTTGTGCTGCAAAACTTGTGTTTTTTTATTTATTTTTGTTCTGATATTGGATGGAGGTCATTCTTGTTGGGTTAATTCTGTGACTTCTAGATCTTCCTTCAACAAGTTTTTCATAGGGCTTAGATCCACATTTTTAGATCTGTGAAGGTTTTTCTGATCCCCTATTGTGTAGTTCCAAGTTTTTTTTAAAGCAAACCTTGTGATTTTTATATCTTTTTCCACGATGATGATATGAATGTGATTTTGGGTTTTTTTTTTCCTAACTTCCAAATCTATCTCCAATAAAAATGTCATAACCATTTGAGGTACGGTTTAGAGTTATGGCCATTTTACCAGGCCTTTGTTCTGCTATCCAGGTTTGCCTTCCGTTGTATTTCTGGTTAGCCTTAGTTAGTGGTAGCTCAAATAGCTATTAGAGAGAAGGTTTTTCCTTTAGCTTGTATTTTGGTTGGCCTTGGTTCTTGGTAGCTCCGATAGCTATTATAGACAATGTTCATCCTTTAACTTGTGTTTTGGTTGCCCTTGCTTCTTGGTAGCTCTAATAGCTATTTGAGACGATGTTCACACTTTGGTTTGATTCTTGGTTGGCCTTGATTCTTGATAGCTCCTATAGTTATTCGAGACAACATTTATCTTTTAGTTTGGATTTTGCGGTGCATTGTTGAACATTGTGTCAAGATCCATTTGTTCTCTATTCAATTCTCTTCTAGTCGTCATACCAGTTTTACAATACAAAAAATTATATTAAAAAAGTCTAATCTGCACCTACCTTCCATCTATATAGACCTAAAAAATTATGTATTGTGGCCCTAAAAAAAATGTTTGTAACATTTTGTGAGGTTTGGTATTGGTGCAAATATTACTTGTATGAGATGCAACATTATTGAGTCATTTTGCAACATATATATTGTCATGTACATCTGCAATATTATTAAAAAAAAGTTTGCAACATTTTTTGTGAGCTTTAGTGTTGGTGCAAACATTACTCGTCTGAGGTGTAACATCACTGAATCATTGTTGAAACATCTTTCATGTACGTTTGAAACATTTTTTGCAAGCTCATCTTGTCAACCATCTAAATAGTATTCATTTCATTAGTAACCACTAAAATTGAAAAGATCCTAGTAGTATATGTGATGGTCTCACGTTTCATTTGCTTGGAAGGATGTTTTCTATTTATTTTTTCTAGTTTCTTGCTTTAAAGTATTTTATTTTTTGAGGATTGACTAAAATAGTTGGTTGAGTAGTCCAATCTCACCTACCTTTAGAGTTCATGCCAAGAGAGACAAAGAGTTGGTCGCGACTGAGTAGCCATAGTCGTGGGTGCCCTGCCTCGATCACGGGATGTACTCGTGGATGTGCTGTCCGTGAGACCCTGCTCAGCTGCTCTCTACTTGAGGAGTCTTGCTACTCATGGCCTTGTCTGCCATGAACAAGTTACATGCTCGTCCAAAATTTGATCAAAGGTGCCTAACCACTCCTGCCTACATGGAGGGGCTTGATGTCTCGTGGAGATAACCATTGCTCCCATGATTCAGGAGTGGTGAACGATAACAGAACCATTCAAGGCAGGCCACCTTATACGGTAACCGAAATCTAGATACCTGAAAGCAGTTAAGGCTGTTAACCCCACGTTTACCTTGTGTGCTACATAAACTCCCCCTTTTTCATTAGAGGGGGCATGACACAACTGATTAATGCTGCTAGCATCTCACACACATGCACACCTTTTGTAACACATTTCCATACATAGTGAGATCATTGGAGTAGGGTTGTTATTACTCCTAAGGAAGACCCAATCAATATAATTCTTGTGTCTTATCCTTTGCGAATTGTGCCTCTCGAAAGTCATCTCTCTTACGGAAAGAGGCAATGAAGAAGTAAGCTCGGCGAGGAGTCCTAGTTCCGCATTAATTTTAAGTTTTTATCTACACAAGATATACCAAACATCTTATTTATCTAGCTTTTTTTTATTTTAGTGTATTATATTTTAGAAATCTTTTGGCCACCTCAAGATATACCAAACTAGAGAGTGTAGAAGCAAAACATAATCGATGGTGGAAGCAAACTGAGGCAGTGGAGCCGAGAGCGTGAAAACAAGATGCGTTTGAACGCAGAAGAATAAGTAATAGAACATATCTTAAGATTGTGGTGTTAGTGCTTGGTTTGTAGATTGCGGTGTTAGTGCTTGGTTTGTCGTGACCTTGAGTGAGAAGGAAATAAAAAGCCTATGCATGTCTTAAGATTTCCATCGCATCTATATAGAACATATCTTCCCATGACGTATAATAGATATCTTCCTATGATGTATAATACATCTTGCTTGATACCTTTGTGAAGGAAACTAAATAATATTTACCGCATTGGTCATGTCTGGTATATATATGCCCCCTCCTTTGGTATATGGTAGTAAAGCACGAGAATACAACTAGTTACAAAAAAAATTGCAACATGTTTTGTGAGCTTTGGTGTTAACGTTTAAAACATTTTTCCAACATGATCCTAACATACATCCAAATAATATCCACTCCATTAGTAAGCATTACAATTAAAAGAGCCTAGCGGTAATAGGTGATGGTCTCACGTTCTCGAAACAAAGTTTTCTATTTTTTGTTTGGTTTTTATTTTAGCATACGTTGTATTAATTTTAATTTTTATCTACATAAGATATACCAAATACCTTATTTATCGAGCTTTCTTATTTTAGTGTATTTTATTTTAGAAAGCTTATGATTAGCTGTCTCTCCGGTTCTTAAAAACTTGATGTTTTAAACATCGACACGGTCTTCGAAATGTAACTTTGATGACTAATTATCATTGTAGTTTTATTTATAAAATCCAAAATAATATGATATTATGGAAGTGTTTTTTGAGACGAATCTATATGTATGATTTTCATATACCCAATCCAAATAGTATAAAAGATTTTTATAGATAAAGTTTTAAAACTTTGACTTAGAACATATCTAAAACATCGTGTTTTTGAGTACCGGAGAGAGTAGCAAATTAGAGGACGTGAAAGCAAGGTGTGGTCCATCACCGAAACGGAACTAAGGGGGTAGAGCTGAGGGTGTGAAAACAACATGCATTTTAACACAAAATAATACATAATGGAAAGAGCGGAAGCACGATGCAATTGAGAAAGCAGACTTAGAGCGCTAGCCAAACATGTCAAATAATACGTAATAGAAATTAAGTAAGATATTTATTTGTAGTAAAGCATCGGATGGATTTCGGCTAGCACAGTATACATTTGTAATTAGTGACATATATTATTGCCTAGGGATATTATTTAATACGACGTACTTGACCAACTGACTATCTAGCTATTCCATCTCTAAAATCCGGGGCTCTAGGTTAACCTGCTAAGAACCTCACTGACCGATGCATGGGGATGGTTGATAAGGCACGTGGCTAGCTGATTTTGAACTGTGCTCCTGTTATAGCTTAGGCTGAGACTGAGAGCCCTCTAATTAACCTAGATCAACTACGTACATCCCGATGAAACCCAACACCATCTTGGCGATTGAGGTCCAGCCAGATGCCGCCGGCGACAAGGTCGACGGAGCTGGCGGCGGCGTGCTCCGGCCGTCCCGGATATGCTACCTCACCATTCTCTCCGCCTCCTTGTGGGCGTTGGTGTTCTACCTGCAGCCCAGCATGCAAGGCGGAGTGTTTTCGCTTCCCTTGCTGTCCAGCACCACCACCACCACCGACCGAAACCCTCCACCCGAGCAGCCGGTGGCGTTGACGACGGCGCACGAGAACCGAAGCACTGCGGCGCCGCCCCCGTCCGACCGTTGCCCCGGGCGGTACATATACGTGTACGACCTGCCGCCGCGCTTCAACAACGACCTCGTCCGTGACTGCGGCAAGCTCCGGCCGTGGATGCCGTCGACGGACATGTGCCGGTACGTGGCGAACGACGGCATGGGCCCGCCGCTGGACGACGAGGGGGGAGTCTTCTCGGACCGGGGCTGGTACGCCACCGACCAGTTCGTGCTTGATGTCATCTTCCACGGCCGCATGAAGGGCTACGAGTGCCTGACCGGCGATCCCTCCCTCGCCGCCGCCGTCTTCGTCCCGTTCTACGGCAGCCTCGAGGCCGGGAGGTACATCTTTGACTACAACACCTCCATGAGGGACGCGCTCCCCCTGGACCTTATCGAGTGGCTGGTGCGGCGCCCCGAGTGGCGGGCCATGGGCGGCCGCGACCACTTCTTGGTGGCTGGCCGGACAACCTGGGACTTCCGGCGGAGCACCGACCTTGACGACGACTGGGGGAACAAGCTGCTCTCCTACCCGGCCGTCCAGAACATGACGGCGCTCATTCTGGAGACCAGCCCATGGAGCCAGGAAAACTTCGCGGTGCCCTACCCGACGTACTTCCACCCGGCGACGGCCGCCGAGGTGCTCGCCTGGCAGGAGAAGGTGCGCAGGGCGGAGCGGAGGTGGCTCTTCGCCTTCGCCGGCGCGCCCCGCCCCGGCAGCAACCAGACCGTCCGCGCGGAGATAATCCAGCAGTGCGGCGCGTCAAGCCTCTGCAACCTCTTCCACTGCGGCGGCGGCGGCGGGGACTGCCGCTCCCCGGGCGGCGTCATGAGCGTCTTCGAGAGCGCTAACTTCTGCCTCCAGCCGCGCGGGGACACGATGACGCGGCGGTCGACGTTCGACACCATCCTCGCAGGCTGCATCCCGGTGTTCTTCCACCCCGGCTCGGCGTACAACCAATACACGCTGCACTTCCCGAGGAACCACTCGAGCTACTCGGTGCTCATCATGCACACCGACGTGACCGGCAGGAACGTGAGCATAGAGGAGACGCTGAGGAAGATCCCGCCAGAGGCGGTGAGGAGGATGCGGGAGGAGGTGATCGGGCTCATCCCGAGGGTTGTGTACGCGGATCCGAGGTCAAGGCGCATCGACTTCAAGGATGCGTTCACTGTCGCAGTGGAGGCGGTCATCGATCGGGTGGCGAAGCGGCGGCGGGGCTCGGCCGACGGCGGGGACGACGTCTGAGCTACGTCGTCATCGAGGGGTCGAATGCATGGAAAATGAAATTGCCTATGGTTTAAGGGGAAGTAAATCCTTCGAGAGAGCTCCTTACAATAATTTCCTTGCTTACATCTACCTATATATTTCAAAATATGATAAGTGATCCTGCTTTAATGAAATGGCTATGCGGAGCCTTTTACCTAAAAGAATAATGATATGTTATATGTGCACATGCATGAGATTGAAAGATTAACGGTACGGAAATACTTGCCAACATGCGTTAGATCTCTTGTGTCCATCGAATGTTGTTTCCTATGTGTGACATATTTTCTTTCCCACAACATCCTCGCCACTCCCCTTTCTCCCAGAGATCTAGCATAATGCTCCTCTTTCTACCCCCTTTCTCCTAGCATGTTGTTCCTCCCCCAGCCCCTCCTACTCTCCTCCCTCTTCTCCCCCTCCCCCCTATCGAACAGGCAGCTCGCTGCTCCTTTTCCACCCCCACCACCACCACCTCCTCCTCCCGCTCTCCTCCTCCTCCTCCTCCTCCTCCTGCTGTTGCTCTGACAACGAAGGAACGATGGGGGCAGAATGTGGGGTAGTGCCAAAGCTCGATGTGGTGATGTACAGCGAGCTCGACGGTGAGCAAATAAGCAAATAGGGATGGTGCTTGTGTAGTGGGGATGGTGCTTGTGTAGCCACGACGGTGACGAGCTCAACAGCGAGCGGAGCTTGTAGGGTAGCGACGGTAAAGACAAGCTCAAGGGGGGCAACGATGGCGTGGTTGTGGCTGTGCATGCACTCCATTTGGAAGGAGTAAGGTGGGGAAGATATATTGTTTTTTGGTCTGAAACATTACCTGTTGCGTATGAAATATTGTATTTTGGCTGGTGACACATGGTGTTTGCTCTAGTAAAACACCCTGTACGTAGAAAACTTTATTTGCTTTGTGAAATATTTATGTTTTCTCTTGTGAAACATTGATTTTGCTCTATTAAAACATGGTGTTTGCTCTTATGAAACATGCTGTTTACTCTTACGAAACATTTACTTATATGAGATGAAACATCTTTGAATAACTATGGAAACATCGCTTTTGGCAATGTTTCACCAGCACTTTAATGATGTTTGATCAGTACTTTTGCCATGTTACATCAATATTTTGCCCATGTTTTATTAGTATTTTGACCATGTTCCTAGGATGTTTCACTAGTTCTTTGCAAATGTTTCATCAGTATTTTTTGCATGTTTCATCAATACTTCGCCTATGTTTCCCTACTCGCTTCTCATGTTTGATCAGTACTTTTGTCATGTTACATCAATATTTTGTCCATGTTTTATTAGTATTTTGACCATGTTCCTAGGATGTTTCACCAGTTCTTTGCAAATGTTTCATCAGTATTTTTTGCATGTTTCATCAATACTTCGCCCATGTTTCACTACTCGCTTCTCATGTGAAACATCGCTTGTTTGGTTTGAAACATCATTAAATAGCTACTAAAACATTCTTTATAAACATGATGCAACATGTTTCGGCAGTACTTGATCTTTGATTCCATAGTTTATTTCTCATGTTTCTAAAAAACATCTGTTTTTTTTCTACTGATCATCCGTAGTTTCTCCCTTAAAAGTGAGGAGGTCTCGTAAGATTTAATTTCTTTACTGTGGCTAGGGTTTCTAGTGTCCACGAGCATATGAATTTCTGTCAAGAGGCTCTTCAATTGGACTGAAAACATGGAAATAGGAGAAATATAGAAGTACACTATTAGAGATATAGACATCACAAGGGGCACATCACAAGGGGTTCATTGCGAACCCCTTGTGACAATGCCATCACAAGCGGTTCAAAAGACTGAGCCAGGATAGGACTTTTACAAGGGATTCGTGTCTCGAACCCCTTGTAAAAGTTCTACAAGCGGTTCGGGACACGAACCCCTTGTAAAGCTTGGGTTTTACAAGGGGTTCGTGTCCCGAACCGCTTGTAAAAGTCCAATTTTTGAAATGCTAAAAGAAAAGCTTGCCTTATCTCATCAGAGAGCACGCGTGGGATGAGTTGGCTAGTAGGGTGAGGCGTGGGTCACGAGAAAGGTGAGGTCCTGGGTTCGAATCCCACTCCTCCCCAAAAATTATTTCTCTTTTTAACCGGTACATTATTTCTCTTTTTAACCGGTATTCAGCAGTACTACAAGCGGGTATAAAACCGCTTGTGATGCACCGGAGAGCATCACAAGCGATTGCTTACAAGCGGTTCCAAAACAGCTTGTAAAAGTGGTTTACAACCACTTGTAAAAGTGGTTTGCAAATCACTGGTAGTGGTAGGACATCCACAATAAATAGAGGCAACATTGTCATGACAAAATTCGTAGGATTGAGTGGGGATCGGAGAGGAGAGCACAGGGGATCAAGAACAAAGGGGATCAAGAACAGAAGGGGAATTAGACAGGATTGAGAGCTATGTCATTGATCATTGTTGCCCAAGACGCTACACAACTCCAGTTATATTTCTCCTTACACGGCCTTTGGGCTGACCCTCGGGACGTAGGCCAACAGCAGGACCTAAACCCACTTAGCTAATAGGGTATTGGCTGGATCCTAAAAAATATTGCCTCTAAGATGTAACCCACGATTGGCCTCTAAGGTTTATAGGCTCTTTCTATAATAATTAGAAGCAATATTACCACTAAGTTTGGGACCACTGGACACACTAAATATAGACAACAACAATTAATACATTATTTGCTTAGAAGCTGTGTCACATCCCAAATTTTTGATATAAAAATTTTTCGCAAGTTTTAAATATGGAGTTACCAATTGAGATCCTTGTATTTTTTTTTCTTTGTTGCCCAGTATTTTCATGACTTTCCTAGCCTTTTTTGGATTTTTCTCCAATTATTCTCCTTTAGAAAAGTCCTTTTTCTTTTCAATTTTTAGGATTTTCCTTTTTGGGAATGGCGCCCTATTTTCCGCTTTCCTTTTCTAGTACCCGCCACATCACCCCTTTAACCCCTCCCATTCCTTTGCCCAGGTGAGCTGGCCTCGTGTGGCCCAGCCGCCAACCCCAATTGCCTAGGCCGCGGCAGGAGCGGCTTGGCCCAATTAGCCCAATGAGGGAGCCGCTGCTCCTTTCTTCGTCTTCTTCCTCTTCCTCTTCCTCTTCTTCTTCTTCTTCTTCTTCTTCTTCTTCTTCTTCCTCCGCCTCCTTCTCCGCTGTCTCCTGTCTTTAGCACTGTCGCCCCCTTTCCGTTCATCATCGTCTAAAGCAGGAGGTGGCCATGCAATAGGGGACCCCACCAACTTGGCCTCTGCCATCATGGCTGCTTGGTTGTCCTCATCACCCCCTCCTACAGCTCCACCTCTTTACCCCACTCTTCTTCTTCTTCTTCCTCCGCCTCCTTCTCCGCTGTCTCCTGTCTTTAGCACTGTCACCCCCTTTCCGTTCATCATCGTCTAAAGCAGGAGGTGGCCATGCAATAGGGGACCCCACCAACTTGGCCTCTGCCATCATGGCTGCTTGGTTGTCCTCGTCACCCCCTCCTATAGCTCCACCTCTTTACCCCACCGGAACCACCTTGGCCACCATCTTCTTTGCCTATAAATACCGAGGATTCACCTAAGAGGTTCCCACCGGCGAGCTTTATCGCCGCTGCCGGTCTTCCCAAGGCAGCGCTCCCACCGGTGAGTTCTATCACCTCCATTCTCCCCGATTCTGGTCTCCGTTCTCTTCTTCAAAATTCGTACAATCCATGTCACTAAACCCCAAATTAACGTGCTAATAAGCACCTACGCCCATCCCATTATCCACGGTCGCTAAACCCCACCGCCCTACCCAGTACGACCACCTTGGGCACCAACGCCCGAAGTCCAGCTACCACAAACATCACAGGTAGCCATTCTGGGCACCGCCATAGCCGACGCCGTAGCCCCGCTAGCCGACGTCATAGCCTCGTCGGAGTAGGAGTAGGAAGAAGGAGATAAAAAAGAGAAAAAAAAAAACAAAAGAGAAGGGAAAGGGAAAAGAAGCTGTGGGCCTCAACAGTTGTTGTGCCGCGCTGGTCGGCTCCGCATGCCATGGCGCACGTGTGTGCGTGCATGGTAGGCCGGTCGGCAGCAGAAGAGGCCCAACAAATCCATTTAGAAACTAGCTAGGCCTTTAGAAAATTCAAATAAAATTCTGAATATTTAGCAAGCTCAGAATATTATAAGAATATCCCCAAAAAAATCTAATATTGTTAAGATGCCCAAGAAAATTACAAAGACCATAATGAATAAAATAAGAAGAGATAATAATAATGCTTAGGAAGACCCATGAATGTTCGAAAGATTTCTCCTTTAAGACCCTAGGAATGGGTCATTTTATTTTTTATTCTTCTTGTCGTCAAGTTTTCCTAACTATCTTTCCGTATTTACTTTCTGTCGTGAGGTCCCTCCTGACTAATTTCTGTCATCAGGTCATTCCTGACTATTTGCCCACACTTAATTTCTGTTGTTAGGTCCCTCCTAACTAATTTCTGTTGTTAGGTCCTTCCTGACTATTTTTCCACACTTAATTTCTGTCGTCAAGTCCTTCGTGACTACTTTCTGTCATCAGGTCCAATTCCTAACTCCTGAGATTTTATTTGTTTGGCTCTTCTTTTGTTGATTTTTTAACAAATGGCTAACCCCTGCCCCTAACTTTTACCTATGTTTATTTTGATTGAAATGTTCTATTTTCTCTAGGTGACAGGGTTCTAAAGGGGTATGAGGCTGACATTATAGACTCTGGAGCAGAATGATCTAGAGGAGCAAACGTCCCTGAACAAGATTTTGATCACTACGACCTCGCCAATCCAAACAGGTTTCCCCGTCCTTGATGCATATTGCTCCCATATTACTATTATCATACGCATTACTTTTAGATATGCTATTTTGTGTCTAGTTAATTTGATATGATAATTGAATTGCTTTTTACATAATGGTAGTTACAACTTAACCTATTTGGAGTCATGTCACATCGTTGATAAAATTGAGCCATAACATCCTTGCTAGCCTCAGGTGTGATAACATAACTCGTTAGATGGGTTTAAATTTGAAAAAGTATAGAACATGGCACTCATTATCACATGTGGAGATATATTGAGAAAAATGGTAGAAATGTGTTGAGGTGAGATTTTTGTTTGATAGGTAGAAATATGTTGAGGTGAGATTTTTGTATGATAGAAGATAGACGATGGGAGAGGGAAAGGCTGAATGATGGTTCCCTAGGGGAACAAGGGGGTCGTGGTAGAGCGTGGTGGCGTATGTCTAACGCCAAGGCTAAATTGTGTCAAAGTGAACATGACATATTTGTCGCCCATTCATGTAACCATGAAAATGGACCCAAACTTGTTTACATTTTTTGTTGCGGTGTTTCTGCGAGACATGGATCGCTAGCAAATGGGCTTGTTGGCCTTAGGTCCCACTGGCCTGAATAGACAATAGTAGGCAACCCTACAGAGCTGGGCATGACATATCGTTGGCCTGCGGGTTCCCGGAGCTAAACTAGGGTCCATAGGTTCTACTGGGCGGAAACTAGCATAACGATGTTTAAACTTGTTTTGATGTCCCAACGCTGATCATGTTGTGGCATTGTACGAATAAAGTTGTGCAAATTCTGCAGAATTAAATAACTCATCGATGAACCGTGCTTTCGGTATATGAAGCTATGTCTAAGGAATGATGCCTATTCATAATGACACATATTCAGGGTTTTGGTTTAGGAAAGGTAGAGATGATATTGGTATTGTGGAGATATTACTGAAATGCTTGGCTCAGTTAAAACCCTTTTAACATGATTTGTTAAATGAGTTGACAAACGACAAAGTTTAGAACTTGCAAACTAGATATGTGTTATTGGATGTATTTATCTATGTCATTTTTCGTTGCTTTGTTTTACCTTCCATTATAGTATTTCATTTCATGGGGGTAATCTACGAGTATTTTGCCGTGTTCTCACCCTGCATATTTTTGTGGACTGCCTATTCGAATGGGCAAAACACAACTTTTCTACAGAGGATATTCCTGATGACATACCACCAGTCTTGGGACGAATACGGCATAGACTTTTGAAGTGTCATTCTTCGTTCAGGCGTTCCTATGGTGCAAAGACTTATAATGTAAATTAAAGTATTGTAAGCTCTGGCCGTCTAGCCCTACGTACTTTCACTGTACAATATTTTTGCTTGAATAATATGTTGCAGCTGATGCTATGTCTAAACACAACGAAATCCTAGACGATTGTGTTTAGGGCCCCGGTGTCTTAAACCAGGGGTTTGATCCCCACAGACGGTCTCTAAGAGGCAGCCTCTAGCTTGGAGATAATTTCTAAAGGATGCACAATAGTTACATGCTACCTATAAGCAGGAGAGAGAGAGTGCTTAGAGACAGTTTAGAGATCTCATTGTGGATGCTCGTAGAATGATATAGCATGTTGACTCCAGCAAGCAATTAGAATGATATAGCATGTTGACTCCAGCAAGCAATCAAAACACTGATATTATCTTTAAAAATGTGTTGATCCCTTCACATGAAAACACAATAAGTATGATATTAAATATTAATTGATTTGATTGGGAATAAATAGATAAAGTGAATTTGCTTGGAAATTCTCAAAAGAAACCTAACTTGATGTCTTTGAAAGCAAGTGTTCTGCTGTTGATGAGAGTGAGGCGTTCGTGGGCGGTGCGGCGGCTTATGCAGACACCGACATGAGGGTAGTTGTTACCAGTGGCTTTCTGTATGGAGAGGAGCTAGCTCAACTACTTTTTCTTCAAAAAAGCCAGACACTTTTTTGCAAAAGAGTATATGAGGGAGGAGTAGAGGCAACGCATAAATTTTAGAGCAAGATGGATGTAGCTAAGCCTGACCGCATGTAAGTGTGAAAAATCCGCTAGGCTCATGCTAACCCAATATAAACCAGTCACAAGCTCCAGCCTGACAGCACGAAACTATACATGCTGTTTTGAGCGAATCAATGTACTCGATCTGTGTTTAGCTATACAATACATATACTCGAATGTTGAAAAATAAAATGCAAATTCAATTCACACCGGAATCCTGGGATATATCGATCGATCACGAGTCAGGACGACTGCGCACCACTGCGCAATGCATCCGCCTGGATCGGATTTCCAACCTGCCGAGTGATATGTGCATGCAGAGACGTTCGCTGGATGGTACGTAGGCGGAGGCGTCGGCGCCGCGCGCGCGCGCACGATCCAAGGCCCGATCTACGTGCCGCCACTAGTAAATTTTGGCTTCACAGTGGTATACATTTTTGCGGATTGGTGTCAGTACATTTAGACTTGTGTACCCTTAATCGATTAGTCAATTCGACCACTTGGCTAATAGCATTAGCACCACGAGGCATAGATAAGCGGGGTACCCGACAGGTTGACCTCGTTTTAGATTTAATTGTATATTGGGCGATGGGCAAGGCCACCGACTCCAATGTAAAATCTGTACATGGTGGATTAAGATATAACTCTACGTTAAAAAGCCTCTAGTGGTGGTCATTGGTGGTTGGCTTCACACTTTAGCAAAATTACCTGGAAAGACACATTTCTTGAGTACATCACATAATAATAATAGTAGTATTTATATAGTAGTTAGGCCCAAGAACTTGGAGGAGGTGGAGAGACACCTTTCTTGAGTACGTATTGAGGCTGGGGAGGCGGACAAGGTGGCGGCTAAACTGGTGGTGGCGGAGATGCTATATCCGAAGACCAAGCAAGCCGACCATGTGCGCGACCTGACCAAGGTGGTGGTCGAGGAAGCCAAGTAGCTGCAACCATCATAGTAGATGTAGATGAAGTAAGGGATGTTATAAAGTGTCACCAGTTTGTTATAGATGTAGTTGTCGAAGAGAAAGTAGTCCATGAATAGCTTAATGACGACCATGCTGAGGAAGTTTTTGATGACAACCATGTTAATACAGTGTTGATCATATTTCTGATGGGCATGATCACGTCAGGTTTGTTTTTGGAGGGTTATTTTGTAGAATTGCTAAGATCGATAGGTGTTGCTCGAGTCTTGAAGCATAATAGATGTTTTAGATAGTGCATGTATATGCGGTTTGATATGCTTCTTTGCGTGAATTTCGATCCAGCCAATATGTATCTGTTGGAGTCTACGCCCGAATAAGAGTGTATACAATGGTATAGCGTCAACCTTCTATAAGCCATTGGCAGATCTAGGAAAAAGTATCGTTTAGGTCGTCAGGGTCATTGTGAGCCCAAAAAACTAGTTTTTAGCTTGTAATAATAGACTTTTATATACTAATGAGGTACTAATAAATCACGTGGGTTGATCTAGAGGGCACCGGGTCGCTTGACACCAGTGCCAACACTGTAGATCTGCCCCTGCTATAAGCCATGTCTGGTAGGACACAGGATGATGTGGATGAAAGAGAGTGTGCATAGAGAATTTGGCTAGCCGTAATGCTATAATCGACTCTATCATGGGAAACTAGGTATTGTTTGTGGGGGAGAAGCTTTTTATAAATTTTTAAAAGGGGCTGACTACCCACCAAGCGCCTGGAAATTAGGAATCCTCTAGGCTCCTGGGGTGGTTGACCGTAGTGGGTGCAACCTTAATTAGCTTTAATTATATCGATGCATGTACGTATAACCTGTAATTAAGCCCTTTGTACATGTGAATTCTAATTGTATTGCTTGCATACAACCACAACTTGACTGCCATGGATATATATGCATGCATGTATTCATCGAACGTGGGGGCGATCCAACGCCCATTGAACGCGCCCCGTCCGACGCCTTCTACTGGCCACTAAAGCGTTAGATCTAATACGTACAAACATTTGTTATTTTTATTCTTGCTGTGTAAAAATTTCAAAAAAAATAAAAAATTGTAAATATTATCTAATCTTCATTTAGATCAACATATATTTTTTCCTTATTTTTTATGACAATTTTTTGGTCCAGTTTATACTTTTGAACTTTTTAAGATGAAATGCAATCATAAATTAAATAAAAAATATATGTTGATCTGTATACGGATGAGATAATATTTCCCTTTTAAGAATTTTTAGAATTTTTACACAGCGAGAACAAAAATAACAAATATTTATGTTAGAGCAGAGGGCGTCATACGAGGGCGCGTTCGTATTCATCTAGCTAGCCTTAATTAGCTTTGGCTGATGGGATGCACGATGCATCCCTGCATGTTGGATGGAGAAGAAGCAGCTATATATATATATATTGCAAGCTCAAGTATCAGTGAAAACAAATATACAAAACGGCTTTAGTATACTCTACAAAACATAAAAATCAAAACAAAATAATTATTTTAGTAAAAACAAATACAAAATAGTTTTTTCACATTAAGTACATAGAATTTTCACCGGTGTATGTATTGGAAAAACTTAAGTAATTAATTGAAAAAACTGGCGTATGGACAAAAAAAAAACTTAAGTAATTAATTGAAAAAATTGGCATATGGACAAAACAGCGAAATCCCGGCATTTCGATCCTAACAAAATTGTTTTGAAAAATAGTTGTTTTTATTATGTAAGTTGGCTTTAAGGTTATGAAAAGCGAAGAACATCTATATGTTAATATTGTTGTACGCGTCGACAGTGGACTACAGGGTGCACGGAAGCGTCGGCGCCGCGCGCGCGCGATCCGAAGCCCGATGCCTCGATCTACACGTACCACCACCAGTAAATTTTGCTAACAAATCCTCGCTGACTACAGTACTCTTTTACCTGGCTAGCCATTAATTGATTTTAAGTCAACTCATTTGGCTAGCTAATTACAATGTAGGTGGCTTAAAGATTCACTCGATCGTACACTGATACACACTCTCGATCGCACTCTCGGATTGCATCAGGCACGCACACCTACGCGCGTACGCGCCCATGGCGGCCTGCACCGCCTGCATCCACTCGCGGAGCTTGCAGGGTGGTGCCGCCGCCGCGGTGGACAAGTGCTCCGACGGCGGTGGCCGTGGCAATGGCGTCGCCGGGCTGCTCCGGCAGCCCTGGCTCTGCAACCTCGTCTTGCTCTCTACCACCTTCTGGGCCGTGGTGTTCTACTTCCACTCCACCATGCAGGGTAACATGGCGTCCGACTTGCTCAAGCCGTCGTCGTTCTCGCTGCCCTTCCTGCCGTCCTTTCGGTTCGGCCAGGACCGGTGCGCCGGTCGTTACGTCTACATGTACGACCTGCCGCCGCGGTTCAACGCCGACCTCGCCCGCAACTGCTCCACGCTCTCGCTGTCGACGGACATGTGCAAGCTTGTGGTGAACGGCGGGCTCGGCCCGCCGCTCCCGCCCGACGGCGCGCTACCGGAGAGGCGGGCGTACGACACCGACCAGTACATGCTGGAGATGATCTACCACTCTCGGATGAGGCGGCACGAGTGCCTGACCAGCGACTACGCCGCCGCCGCAGCGGTGTTCGTCCCGTTCTACTCCGGCTTCGACGCGGCGAACAACCTGTGGAAGAACGACCTCTCGGCGCGGGACGCCCTGCCGCGCGACCTGGTGGACTGGCTGGCCCGCCGACCCGAGTGGCGAGCCATGGGCGGACGCGACCACTTCCTGGTGGCGGCGCGGCCCACGTGGGACTTCGTCCGCGGCGACGACGGCGGCTGGGGCAACGCCCTGATGACCTACCCGGCCATCCGGAACACGACGGTGCTCACCATGGAGGCCAGCCCGTGGCTGGGCAACGACTTCGGCGTACCATACCCGACGAGCTTCCACCCCTCGTCCGACGCCGACGTGCTCACCTGGCAGGATCGCATGCGCCGGTCGGAGCGCAGGTGGCTGTGGGCCTTCGCCGGCGCGCCCCGCCCCAGCAGCTTCAAGACCGTGCGCGCCCAGATCATCGAGCAGTGCAGCAAGTCGAGCCGCTGCGCGCGCTTCAGTGGCTCGATCGGGCGCTACAACCCGCAGGGCCGGATCCTGAAGCTGATGGAGTCGTCGGAGTTTTGCCTCCAGCCGCGCGGCGACTCGTACACGCGCAAGTCGACGTTCGACTCCATCCTCGCCGGCTGCATCCCGGTGTTCTTCCACCCGGCGTCGGCCTACCTCCAGTACACGTGGTACCTGCCCAGAGACTACCGGAGCTACTCCGTGTTCATCCCCCACGCCGGCGTGACCGACAGGAACGTGAGCATCGAGGAGACGCTGAGGAAGATACCGCCGGCGACGGTGGCGCGGATGCGGGAGACGGTGATCCAGCTCATACCGAGGCTGACGTACAAGGACCCGACGGCGAGCATGGGGACGTTCAAGGACGCGTTCGACGTCGCCGTCGAGGCGGTCATCGACCGCGTGGCTAAGCGCCGGCGCGCGGCGTCCGAGGGGCGGGAGTGCAGGGACAGCGTCGACGGACTCGATTGCTGGAAGTATAACTTGCTCGCGGATGGGCAGAAGGATATTGGTCCGCACGAGTTTGATCCTTACATATAGCTGTTAGAATATATGGGCCATGTATTTGAGAATAAATTCCTAAAAATCTTAAAGACCCACATATAGAAGGTGGTATGGAAACTTTTTAGTATCATATTGCTAGTTGAGTTGAGGAGACACTAACTTAAATAGTGGAGTGTCCTCCACCCCACTAGATCATGTGGAAGAGAATTACAATAACACGCTTGCTCGCTTGCCTCGCCAGGCTCGGGCGGGCGCAACCTTTTGCGGTTTATTTCTTTTTGCTTACTGAAAAATTCAGAATCGTTTATGAGATATGGAGTTCGAGTCCGATCGTGGCACGTCTCGTGACACGTTCGACCGTTGATCTATCCTATATAAGCTATACGGTTGTCGCCCTCATAACTGAGTCCGATTGTGACATGTCTCATGACACATTCAACCATCGATTTATCCTATATAAACCGTATGGCCGCCGCTTAGGAGTAACAGAGAACGGAAGTTAGGGTTTCGCCTCTTCCAATCCGTTGCGTCGCCACTGATCGACTACTTTGTTCTGCTGAACCCGTGTGCACCGGTCATCAGGAGAGCAGGTCTTCGGAACCCGTCGCCTTTGAGATCTTGCACCGAGAGAAGACAAATAAGATTTTTAGGAAGCGCTGGACGTGACTACTCATGATTTGCTTCCTTTACATCGTCATCGCGATCTGTTTTGTCTACTGCATCGTCACGACGGGATCGTCTTCTTCTCTTCCCGGTTTCGCTTCCGAGGAAAATCGGTATATACTGCTTTTTATGATGTCTGTTATTCTATTGCTTCTGAGCACGAGTATATTAGAGAGATATATGTGTGCATGTGGTACATACATGTCTGTAGTATACTCATGATAGATGTTCCTGCTAGTTAATCAATTTTTGTTCATAATTTATCTCACTAAATTAAACTTGACAGTGCTGATTTTTTCAACAGTAGCTAGCTAGTTACTTTGTCAAATTGTGCTACTGGCCTGTTCTGATCTTGCACAACGTGTGCTTGTTTGGAGTACAATTTTGTCATCTTTTTTATACTTCTTCCATTGAGCACGTATGGAGATAACAGGCATAAATGTGCTAAGTGTAGGGGCATTGTTGTATTTTCTGGCCTGATCTTAGAGAGGAGAGAGAGGAAGGGAGGGACAGGATAAATGAGGCATAAATGGGCTACCATGTTTTACAATGGAATCTAATGGACTTAGATTCTTCACATCTCTACTAATAAATAGATGTTATTTCTGAGTGTTTGTGGTGGTAGTCTTCACCCATACATGATATATGTGTGTATATGGTACATACATATCTACAGTATACTCAAGCTACATGTTTCTGCTGGTTAATCAGTTTGTGTTCATGATTTATCTAATTAAATTAAACTTCAAAATGATGATTTTTCTAACAATCCAAAGACCTTATATCAGACACTTTGGTTTAACGATGGATGGCTTTGCCGATGCACTGAGACAGGACAAATTTACCGCTGTGCACTTTAAGAGATTGCAGGTCAAAGTCATTGTGTGGATAACAGCTATGAACGTCTACTGGGTCATTGCTGGCAAATTTAAAGGAACACTTACTCCTGAACAGGCGAAAGCATTCAAGAATGCCACTACACTCTTTCTAGGTGTCGTTCTTAATATTCTTGCTAACCGCCTGTGTGATGTGTACATGCATATAACAAACACGAAGGAGTTGTGGGATACATTGAGTACTAAATTCGGTGCGTCAGACGCTGGCAATGAATTGTATGTCATGGAGCAGTATCACGACTACAAGATGGCTGATAACCGTTCTGTAGTCCAGCAGGTCCATGAAATACAGTGCATTGTAAAGGAACTCGAACTCCTTAAATGTGTATTACTCGACAAGTTTGTGGTTAGGGGCATCATTAACAAATTACCTCTCCCGTGGAGAAGTTTTGCCACTTCTCTAAAACATAAGAGACAAGAAATCTCTGTTGAGAGTCTTATCGCATCTCTTGATGTTCAAGATAATGTTTGGGCTAAGGATACACCTGCGAAAGGAGACAAGCGACAGTCTAGGGCCAATGTGGTGCAATAACAACATGGCAAAAAAAAGGGGAAAAACAAAGCCAAACAAACCACAAATTTTAAGAAGAAGATGATGAACAAGGATGAGATGCCTTGCTACGTGTGCGGTGACACTGACATTGGGCTAAGAGGTGTCCAAGCTGCGAAGGTAGAAACGGTGATCAAGGACAGAGCTCAAAGCCTGTCAATATGACCATTGGCAACACCGGAGGTGGAACCTCTGGGTACGGTAATCTACATATTGTTCTTTCAGTGAGTCAGTCCATCGATTGATGGGTTGATACTGGTGCTAACGTGCATGTGTATGTTGATATTTCAGTGATTTCTTCTTACCAGGTAGCATGGGATTTCAACGTCCTAATGGGGAAAGGGTTGTGTGCTTCTATTTATGGTGTTGACACCATGGATCTAAAGTTTACTTCAGAAAAGATCGTGCAGCTAAAAAACGTCCAACATGTCCCTTCAATAAATAAGAATCTGGTCAGCTGTTCCCTTCTGTGTAGAGAGGGGTTCAAAGTGATGTTTGAGCTCAATAAAGTAGTTAAGTCAAAACATAAACTTTTTATTACTAAAGGCTATGAGTGCAGAGGCTTGTTCCGCTTTTCCCTTTTCGATTTCTGCAACAAAGTTATGAACCATATCTGTGACAATTCCAATGAAGCTAAGGCCAATATTTGACACTCACGGTTATTGTCAAATGTTCTAAGTGCCAAAGTTGTGTGTGGTCAAAGCAACCTCGCAAGCCTCACAAGACAGCCGAGGAGAGAAATTTGGCACCTCTAGAACTTATATATTCAGATATCTATGAAATGAATGGTGTGTTGACAAATGGTGGAAAAAGATATTGCATGACTCTGATTAATGATGCTTCTAGATATTGCTATGTATATTTGTTGAAAACTAAATATGAAGCTCTATATTACCTTAAGATCTATAAGGCAGAAGCTGAAAATAAATTAGAAAGAAAAATCATAAGACTTAGGTTGGATCCTGGTGAAGAGTATTTCTCTAGTGATTTTGACTTATTCTATAAGGAACATGGGATTATTCACGAGAGGACGCCTTTCTATTCATCCTAATTAAACAAAGTTGCCAAAAGAAAGAACTGCACTATAACTGATTTAGTCAATGCCATGTTAAACACTACTGGATTATCTAAGGCATGGTAGGGGAAAACCTATTTACCTCATGTTATGTCTTGAAGAAAGTTCCTTCAAAGACTAAGGAGAAAACCCCATTTAAGGATTAAGAAAGGAGAAAACCATCACTTTCTTACTTACACACTTAGGGATGCTTGACAAAAGTCAACATACCAATAACTAACAAGCGCAAGCTTGGCCCTAAGACAGTGGATTGTGTCTGTCTGGGATATGCTCATCGCAGTATTGCCTATAGATTCTTGGTAGTCAAGTCTGAGGTGTCGGACATGTTAGTCAGTACAATCATGGAGTCTTTAGATACAACCATCTTTAGGAGCATCTTTCCTATGGAGGGGTTACATAGCTCAACTAGTCAAACCCCTAAGATAATTCCCGAATCAACCACTCAAACTGAATATGCTGAATGAATACATAATTAGCAAGATGCTGAGGAGGCTGACAGTGAAGATCCTAGGAGGAGTAAAAGGCAAAGGACAACTAAATCCTTTTATGATGACTTGATACTCTCATGACTATTTTAGAAGTTTTTGCATCTCCAGATGCAGACTACTAGAAGGAAGCAGTTCATAGGGAAATGGAGTCTATTCTTGCTAACAAGACTTGGGAACTCATAGAACAACTTATGGTTGCAAACCTGTGAGGTATAAGTCGATATTTAAGAAGAAGTTTATGCCTGATGGTACTATTTAAAAGTTGTGGCCAAGAATTATACCCAGAATGAAGGTACAGATTTTTTTGACACTTATTCTCCTGTCTCTAGACTAATATGAGTTTTACTATCCTTGAGTATCTCATATGGTTGTCTCATTCGTTAAATGGATGTTAAAACAGCTTTTCTTAATGAAGAGTTGGACGAGGAAATTTATAAGGAATAGCCTGATGGATTTGCAGTAAAAGGTCAAGAAGGCAAGGTATATATGTTACTGAAATCTTTGTATGGTCTTAAACAAGCTCCTAAACAATAGCATGAGAAGTTCAACAGAACCTTAACTCCTGCGGGCTTTGGGCTGATAAATATGTATATTATCGCTATGATAGGGCTAGGGAATTATTTTGTATCTTTATGTTGATGATATGTTAATTTTTGGGACATGTCTTGATATGATTAACGAGGTCAAGTCTTTCTTGTCTTAAAACTTTGATATGAAAGGTCTAGGAGAGACTGATGTAATCTTGAACATCAAATTGATCAATGGTAAGGGTGAGATTACTCTTTTACAATCTCATTATGTGAAAAATGTCTTGAGCCATTTTGGCTATATGGATAGCAAGCCCTCTGCAACACCTTATGATCCTAGCGTGATTCTTCGAAAGAACGAAATAATAGCTAGAGATGAATTGAGATACTTTCAGATCATTGGATCTCTTATGTACTTAGGTAGCGCTACAAGACCAGACATCTTATTTGCTGTAAGCAAATTGAGCTGGTCTACTTCTAACCCGGCTGATGATCATTAGCGTGCACTTGGTACTATGAATTATGGACTTCACTGTAATGAGTACCCACCAGTACTAGAGGGTTATAGTGATTTAAATTGGATATCCGATGCTGATGAGATTAAAACCACAAATTGGATATTCGATGCTAATCACTAGTTTACACGTATTTGTGATAGATGCGTCGTCCCTAATGATACTGTCATCATTGTCACGAATTATCGTCACTATTGCCCATAGTTATCTGTGGAAAGGAAAATTAGCCATCCACAGTAATTGTGTCCTACCTATCTGCGAGGACATGTGACGAGAGGGGAAATGCCCACTACTACTATTTGTGGTGAAAACAGCTCTTTTGTGGTGATTATTTTTTGCCTTAGGAAACATTTCATGAGCGGGTCTTACATGTTAGTCCTTCCCCTCTCTCCTATGTCTCTTTCCTAGTCTCTTTTCTCTACTGGCCACCAGCTATCTCCCTCCTCCTCTGTCCATCTCTTCTCTCCCTCTCTTGACCGTGTCCCCCTCTCAATTGCTTGGTGATGAGGATGTGGCTGGCGGCATTCTCGGTGCAGATCGACGCGGCATTGAGACGGATCTTGGCAGTGCTTGATGCTTTGGTAACAAAGGGCGATGGCAGATTTGGACGTTGTCAACGGCGACAAGAAGGTTCGAATGACAGCGGCAGCTTGGAGATGAGGTGTTGGCGAAGGTATGTGACAGATCCAAGCATCGACGGAAGAACCATGTCGCTGCCACCTTCTCCACATCTAAATTGGCCTAAAACATGTTTGAATCAGTGTTTGCATTCTCTGACGTCCACAAGATCATCGGATCCTAGAGAGAAACAATGACTTCATGGACATTCTGGCGTCTGTGCTACGTCGACCAAGCTATCAGTCGCACACATGCACGTTGCTGAAGGGGATAGTGTTAGTTGATGGAGCCAGCTCAGCTCATGGCGATAAGCCCCGAGCTGGAGTAGAAGGAGGTACGGGTGGTGGCCGACCAGGTGTCTGCCAAGGCGGTAAAGGCGATGCTTCACATGCTGTGTTGGCTATGCCCGTGGGGCCAAATCATGTCAAGCCGGTAGTGCTAGACTCCCAGCACGGGTGGAGCTACTCCTCGAGAGAGAGGTCGATGCACAATGGAGCTGGCGTTGGGAGAGAGAGAGGAGTGGAGGAATGATATATGGGACCCATGTGTAAAATATATTTTTTAAAAAAAGAAAATGCCATGTGTTCGGTCTATGTGTAACAGCCCATATTGGGAAAATTTTAAAAAATTCTCAAATTTGAAACAAACTCTATGTATTTACTTTTTGATTCAAATTCAAACCAATTCCCTTAAATTCATCTAAAATTCAAATTTTGGATTTTGTTGAGCTTGGCCCACCGTGCTTAGTCCATCTAGGCCCAGTTTGGCCCATCTCTCCATCTCTCTCTCTCCCTTCCTTCCCCTCTACTATGTCGCACACGCGCATCGGATGTGCCCTACGCGCGCCGTGTAGCCGTCCCCTTGCGCTAGCCAGGGTTCCAAAAGCCGGTGGAAACCGGTAAAAACCGGTGGTTTCTCGCCAAACCGCTAGGGGGCGGTTTGAGAAATCGTCGGTTTTTACCCGGCCGGTTTTAAAATTTTAAATTTGAATTTAATATTTTAAAAAAATTCAAAAAAATCTTATAAAAACTAGAAGTTTTTTAGAACATTGTATACAAAGCAAAAATTTAAATTAAGATTATTATCATGATATTTTATGCAAAGAAATTTGTGCAAAAGTGAAAAACCGTTTTTTTCCTAGTTCGAATATATGTTTTTGGGAAACTACTACGCATATCACATATTGACTTCATATTATTTACTTCATATTGATATGTTCAAATTGACTTCATATTGATATTTTTGTTGAAACTACCTTGTTCATATTTATGTTCAACATGTCATATATTTATCAAAAGTCTTCCAAATTTTTTCCCATAATTAAACAAATTACAAACACATATATCTCACTCATCTATAATTTTTCACAATTTTTTTAAATTTTTTCAGACCTCTTTTCTTTTTTCCATTTTCCACGTTTTTCCTGTCTTTTGTAGCGATTTTTCGCCAAAACCCGTCGAGAAACCGCTAAAACCGGCGGTTTTCAGTAAAAACCGCCGGAAAACCGGTGGCTCGCCCGATGCCCGTCTGTCGTTTGAATTTGAATTTGAGCGGTTTCCGGCGGTTTCTAGCGGTTTTTACCCTTTTTTTTCGAAAAACTGGCCCGCCAGGTTAGCCGTTTCGGGTTTTAAAACCCTGGCGCCAGCAGCACGAGGCCGTCGCCCCGTCACCCTCACCCTACCACCACGCCGCTCTAGCCCTACGCTGCACCACGCGAGCTACCAACACCACTTCGCGCCGTGCACCCATCCCGCACACTCCACCCTCTTTCGAGCCCAACACCGCAGGACGCCGCTCCCTCTCTCTCCCCAACGAACCTTTCCTCCCCCTTAAAGTCGTAGCCCCTGTCCTCATTTCGCCTCTCCTCCCTTCTCGACACTGATGACCCCAATACCCCTTTTCGCCTCACTGGCGCCTCCATAACCCGTCGATCGATTCATTGCGTCCGTAGCCTCTCCAAGGGCCACCCCTTACAACCCTCCCATCAATTTTGCTCAGGGTACGCCGGAGCTCCCAGGCGACACGACCCTAGCTTGGGCCGTCGCCTCGCCCACGATGACAGCTCGCCTCCGGCCTTCCCCGAGCTCGGGACCGTCTTAGATAGCCTCCTGGTAGTCCCTAGATTACCCCTTCCCCGCGAATTGATCGCCGCCCTCTCCCTCCGCCATACCACTACGCCGCTCGTGCCTATGGCATCACCGTTCTAGCTCACCACCAGCGATGCCCCGGCCATCACGTCCTAGTCCGTCACTTGCTAGTCCCATTCTAACCATGAAGCAGCCGAGTAGTGGACTGTAGCGTCGCTAGTACCTTGCCGTAGGTTCGCCGGAACTCGGCCGCAGAACCAGGCGAAACCGTTGTCTCGCTGACATCACTCCGATGTCGACCAATGAGACTAAGCCACTGACACGCAGGAACCCATCATTTTTTTTAAATCCCACCGTGCACAAATCTTAAGTCACTGACATGTGGGCCCCGGTCCCACATGTCAGATTTAGTGGAAGCGTAGAATACGTTTTTCAGGGCAAGTGGTGTATTCCGTGTCTACGGCCCACCTGTCAGCCGCTTGCGTCCACTGCCCGGTAAGCCCTGGGCCCACTGGTTAGAGAAGCCACAGGCGGGCCTCTGCAGTCCGCACGTGTGTTACTAGGCCGCACAGTAGCAAGCCCAGTATAAACAGTAGCAGGTTGAGCCCATTACTGTTTATTGGATTTTCAGAAGATTTCTGATTTCCAATAAATCCATAAATAGAAAGTGATTTTTAAAAATAGTATAACGTACCCAAAAATCATAGAAAAATTCTAGAAAATACTAGATGTAGAACTAGACTTAGGAAAAATATAATAGTTTGGATTAAGTTAAATCTTGTGCTCTGAAAAAATGATAGAAGCTCATTAAACCTTTTCCTTGGTAAATTATTGTTAGAAATCCAATTAGCTTTATTAAAAATATGTAGTGAACTCTGAAAATTCCCAAATTTTCACATAAACTATTCCAACTAAGGAACAACTTAAGAAAAAATTTAGTCTAGTATTAACCTTGAAAAATTTAGCAAACATAAAGAAAGCCCACAAGAGCTATATAGAATTAATATTCATGACACTTTGAATAATTCAAAAATTTACTTTTCCAGCGTGGGTATCTTTACTTAGGGGTAATTAGGACATTTTCATGCATACCATACGATGACACGTAGGAACCTTACTACCTTAATTAAGAGATGGTATGCTAGGTGTAGATAATTATAATTAAGCCGTGCATCCATGCATCAACCCTTTTTGCATATGTTTATATATTGTCTTAATTTTTATGAATAGTCATTGAGGACCCAGAAAGAAGGTTTGAAGACGCCGAGGAAGAGTACCATTCCCTAGGACAAGGCAAGTTAATGTCCAAAGTCCATATCTTACCTAATTTTACATAAGTCATTTTAATTCAACTAAGAAATTGCATGCTCTATTATATGTTGCAATAACTTGAAGTGCTAGAGTAGCTATACCTATTCTTTAATCATGTTGTACACATGCTCTGTTCCTTGCTATGCTTTGATTACCATTCATGATTGCTTTGATTATCATGTCATTGGAATCCTATGATAATCACTAGAAAATTTTGGCCTCATGGTCTTTGGGTAAAACATACTAAGATATGCTCAGGTCAATTTTATGATTTATCGGGGTGTAATTGCCCCATAATGGTGAACGATACTACATCTGCTCACATCTTAATATAAAATGGTATAGGTCTAAGTTGGTATGGGATTGAGGTCTGTAATTGGAATATTATGGGATGCTCAGTCTGGTTTGGGCTACGATGCAATCAAGGGTTGAGAACTAGGTAAAATGTGGTGGTTGTCTGAAAATGGGATTGAGACGTAGAGGTCAAGGACCTGACTAAAAATGAGGCAGGGAGCTGAGTGCGGAAACTCCGGCTCTTGGGCCATAAGAAGCGGGACCAGAAGTAGTCTCTTGAAGTTGAAAAGTGTTGGATACGGTCTGACACAACGCGTGGCCCTCGTGCGGTAGTGCAGGTGTGGAGTCCAGTTTGGGGCTCCGACGAGACCTTGGAACAAACGACAGCCCAAGACGAAGGCGGAAGAGCGCCGTCACTGAGGGTGATCTAGGTCATGCACTTGTTGGACCGGCAATCCAAAAGAATGGTGATCCACAACGGGAGTGCCTAAATCCTAAAATATGATGGTGGAAAAAAGGAGAAAGACTAGAACAATGGAAGTAGTTAAGTTAGGGTAGGTTTGGTCGTCCCAACGGGTTGGTACAAAGGTGGAAAAGGGTTGGGTAGAAGGTTACTATGGAAACCATGGCTCATTCAATAACTATATGACTAATTAACAAGGATTTAAGTTGGCTAAATCATAGGTTTGTATTATGAGTACTTCCAACTGGCTTTATACAAATAAAAGAACCATTACCCTTCCTTTGGAGTCTTTTTCATTACCTGCATTAGGAGGGTGTTAACTCGCAAGTACGGTTTGATTGCGCATTTACTCTCGCACTCACTCACTCTTTGAATGGAGATCAACCCGAGGATCCTTATGAGTGTCACGAAGATGAAGATCTAGTCTACGACGGTCAGGATAAAATTTAGGGTGGCCCTTCTGTCATTTGCAAGATTGCATAGCCGCCGGATGTTCCTTTGTTGTCTTCAAGCCTTTCACATTGACGTTGAACTCTAAACCTTTTTTTGTCACTATGACATTTGGCCTGACCAGCCCTGATGTAAACTATTCGCCAAAAGGCGCTATTTCGGTTAGTTAACTAAGATAGCTCTGTAACGCTTGTATACAATTGAACCGGCTATGTAATGTTTACACCAGCCTACTCATCCAGGGACTAGTGTAGTAAACTCCATGTTCCTCAAAGATAAGGACTCACACTATGTGGCAATAACGCTCTGGAAACCGTTCGTGGGGGATTAAACACACGGTTCAAATATGTAGAGGGGTAAAATATTAGGTTTCCCAAGTCAAGATATTAAGTGCACCAAGTGACATAGTGACTTTTTTCCTTCTATAAATTTAGTTTGCTTTCTTATTTTTAATGAGATATTCTAACATTTGCTGCTCCCAAAGATGTGTAATATAGAATTTGCCACCCGTATTATGTCATTGGCATGTGGGCCCTAGATCCGTGTGTAATTGATACGATATGTCAAATCTTTAAAACAACAGATTGTAGATTATTTCTATTTTAGTGCTTTGAATTTTATAAAGTTTTTAAATTAGCTTAAAACATGCCAAATCACCTTATACTCATCTATGTTTTTTATTTCAATGCGGTGTATTTTGGGAAGCTTATCCCTATTGGCGTTGACTATCTGCGTCTCCTACATAGCATGCCTCCAGTCAACACCTCCAGTTTCCTATCTCTAGTGTGGCATGGCCTCCTGTGATGTGCCATGGGCCGAAGGGTGGTGTTTTTGCCAGCTTGGCTAGACATGAGGATTATTCTTGGCAAAATTAGGCACAAAATGATCTGGCTATGCTAGATCAAGCCTGTTGGTCTGTATATACAAGTCTAGTAGATTTCACCACAAAATGATCTGACTATGCTAGATTAGGTCTGTTGGTCTGTATGTACAAGTCTAGTAGTACCTATCTACATGTCATTGACACATAGAGTGATAAATCTCTAATTTCACAACTTTGCAGTGGTATATATCTACTTAACCAAACGGACATGCTATTGCAAGGTCACTTGAAAATTTTCTTGATTAAGGGGTTTTTTCACTCACCTAACTGCCATCTCCTGTTGATGTCTTCTTTGGTGCCGATCAACGGTAGTCTCCCACCACCGCCAGGTTAGGGTTGGGGTTCACCACTCCTCCTCCACCTCCCCCCCCGGTTTAGAGGGAGGTCGGGAGACGGAGACTTGATGGTGGTTGATGGTTGACAGCAAGGCGGCATTGTCGTCTTGACTACGGGATCGGTGGAGGGTGTGGGCCAACTCAGCCAATGTATTGATGACGAATACATGGTCATTAGGAGGCGAAGGGAGATAGAAGTAGATCTAGAAGCCAGAGACGGGGAAGGAAGGCGGGCGAGGGCACTCGCTAGAGAGGAGGGAGAAGACCCATGGATCGTAGGAGACGAGGAAGAGGGGAGCAATGGGAGGTGATCGAGGAATGGAAATTGATGGTTGTTGATATTCCATGGCTGATGAGAGGAGCTCCAACAATAGCGTTGGTCATCACATCGGTGGAAGCTTGCATAGTAGCGAGCACCAATAGTTGTGGCGGCTGGGGATTGAGGGTGATTGGGAAAAGAAGTAAGTTTTGGGAGGTGGCTTTATATGAAAGTGGAGGAGGAAATTTGATAGCCCTTTTTTTATCAATGGTTGAGAAATCGACTGAAAGGTAAAAATATTTTAGGCAACTGATGAATAGTCCGTCCCTTTTATAAAACATCCCCTAGATAAAGAAGGTTTTGCATATATCCGTCCCCGCAACTTTTGATAAGTTATATCGAGCTGATCCATCTAGTGCTTGTTGCCATCATCAATCCTTCACCCAACAATCTATTTCCCAACTTCTCAAAAAAAAAAATCTATTTCCCAACACTGCTAGTGGTTTTGCTATGATAGGGTTTCCTAAAACTTCGTGACCATATTTTGAGTCCGTATCTAAAAGTTATGTCTATTTTAGCGAACTGATCTTAGGTCGATCTACTATGAATCCGAATACAACATGCGATTTCTCAAATTGGAGCACCCTAAAGATGGCCGAATTCAAAGATGACCCTAACTAACTTTTTGTGGGATTTTTCGAGTTGATTCTAGAAAGTTCAAAATCATCACAATCTGAGTTCGTATGATAAGGATATGATGAAAACACCGAACTGGACAACAAGCAAATTAGATTTGGAGACTCAATTCTAGGCTAAGAACTAGACAAGAACAGCAATCAAAACTACGATGAGCAAAAATTCAAAGATGCAAACCGTATGAATTGTGGAGCAATTTTTTTAGCCCCCAAGTATGAAATTGATCTACTAACTAAGATAAATAAGTCTCACCAGTCAACTCATGCTCTGATATCAAATGATGGGGACACGAGGGTGCTCCAATCTTCTAGTGAGATGAGGATACATTCGATTTGGTCGAAGAGATGACTTTGACGATCTAGGTATAACCATGCAACATGCCCATATCATCGCCGGTTGGAACGGTGCACAACTTAGACGAGAAACTAACAGCAACATTGGTTGGGGCCTTGGTGTCACCATCAGGCCCTCAACTCCTCACCCTTCTTCCCTCCATCGTGGTGTCGCCCTCCTTTTTTCCCATCATGGGTCCTTCACCACCGACAGGGGGGCATGGTGGCAAATGTGTTGGCATCCATGGTATCCGGTACAACGCGAACATTTACCATATATTGACAAACGACGACCAAGTTAACATGGGCAGGCAGATGACTATTGGATCTTAACATGCGACAGTGGGTACGATGGGAGCAGTGACCGAGCCTATCGAGCAACCTTGTTGTGGTGTGGGTGTGCAGGGAGAGGCGGACATAGGGCCTATCTTTCTGGCTAGCTTGGTGGTAGGTTTTATTTGGTGGGTAATTACCTTCTATTTAAAGAGCACTAATTAGTGGCGTACCACACATCATCATTCACCATAAGAGTCTTTAGTAGAGATATATTTATAGTGCAAATCATATTTAATTAATACTGAAATATCATAAGTATCTCTTAAAAATTGATTTTATATTTGGTATACCAAATTTTTTTTCACATAGATGTCACAAGTCAGCACTAAAACATGTGCACTTCATATGCCAACAGATTTTTGTCATGACCAATCACATTTGCCCAAACTTCAAATGCTCGCTCAACCCCACCTCAGGAGAATGTAAGCTAGAGGTGGCCAACAGGCCGGGTCAGCCAACGACCTCGGTCTCGGTCCAAACCCTATTCATATAGTAATCGGACCGACACGATTACAAATAAACTGACTAATTTTAGCTCAAAATATTTTTAAAAACAATTATATTTTAGAAATAGACATTATAAATATAAAAATAAATTATATATTATACAAAAATAGACATATAAATGAATTTATTTAATTAAATAAGTGTACTACAGTAGGCTAGACCGAACTAGATGTTACTATAGGAACCAAACCGAACTGGCCCGATGGGCCGAGCCGCCGGCCCAAACCTGATTCGTGAGACTAAATTGGGCAGGGCCGGGCCCATGAACATTAGTGGTAGGCCCAGTTCGTCTTACCGACTTAAAATTCTGCGAAATTTTTACCAATTACCATTCCCAATTCCCAAAACCCCAAACTGTAAAAGTTGGCAACAAACCTTGCGAATCCAAGGAAGTCTTTCGTCTCTTTTGGGGAAAGAAGCAAACGGCGGCGATGGCGGCGGTGGACGGCCTCCATGACGATGCAACAGTGATGATCGCGGACGAGCTATTCGGCGATGGCGCCGACTTCGACTTTAAGGCCTTCTTGGACCACGAGGTGCGGGTAGCGGCGGCTCCTTCGGTGAGGGTTTTGCGATCTTGGTAAGGAAATGGACCTCAAGGTTGGTTCTTCTTGGTTCGTGCAGCTAGCTGAGGCGGAGGGAGGAGGCGAGGAGGAAGAGGAGCTGGAGTGGCTGTCGAACAAGGACGCATTCCCGACGGTGGAGACGATCGCGGCGGCGCCGTCGCCGGTGGTGGTGGCGCCTCGGACGAAGGGGTTGCGCCAGCGGGGACGGGCGCCAGCGGGGACGGGGCGGCGGTGCCGGCACTGCGAGACAACAAGGACGCCGCAGTGGCGCGGAGGCCCGGAAGGCCCCGGCACGCTGTGCAACGCGTGCGGCATACGGTACAGGAGCGGCCAGCTGTTGCAGGAGTACCGGCCGGAGAGCAGCCCGACCTTCTCCCCGGAGCTGCACTCCAACAGACACCGCCGCGTGGTAGAGATGCACCGCCGCGGGGAGTTGCTAGCCGCCGCCGCCGCCGCCGCAGCCAGCGACAAATGAAGGCAAGGAGGACAATCCATACCGTCGATGCGCCATACAATTTTGCAAAATTGTGAAGAGATTCTTCCGATGGGTTTAAGAACTAGTACTGCTCTGCTACATATATGCCTCTCTTTGGTTTGTTAAGACCGGCTATTAAATGTTTTAGAAATAGTGCATTTTTAGATATAAGGGTACAAATTAAGAATAAATATTATTTTAGGTTTTCTTGGTTTATATATGACAGATGTCCTGCTCGAAGAAGATAGGATAAAAGAACATGCACCACAATTTGGGAAAAATGGATCATCTCAACGTCATCTTTCTTTGCTCCATAGTGTCATTCAGACATGATCTTTAATGTTTGCTTGGAAGACGACTGTAGCCACCTTTATCCTTCTTCACTTTAAGCTTTTAGTAATTGTGCAATGAAGTTTGCAGGGAAAATGCACAAATGATTTGATGAACAAAATCAAGTTTCCGGGATGTTGTTGCTCAGGTTTATAGGTTTCAAGATATACAATGCAGGACACCATACATAAACAATGCTAATACGACATTCCAGGAGCTTTCCAGGTTACTGTTTCCCTACATATTGTTAATAATAGGCTTGTACCCCTTAAAAAATAATAGGCTCATGACTTCTATTTGCCAGTAGACCAGCATAAAGAAAACAAAGAACATCTTTGCACTTTTTTTTTCAGTTCTCCCTGTCAAGTTTGATTATTAGCATGACTTCTGACTGAATTAAGCAAGAAAATGCAGAGATGCGACATATAAAATGGAGGCAACTTGATTACAGACTAGTTGAGAATCACCATATACTTTGATTCTCTTGAATCCATGTCTATTAGCATTTTTCAGTCCTAAGATCAGGCCCCGGTACTCAGCAACATTATTACTGGCAACACCAAGACCCTCATGAAGTCGAGATATCTTCAATGATATCTCAAGATATAAAATTACAGTGGTAGATGGACCAACTGTGAGATGATAAAACTCTGGACTGCATTATGTATTTGATCATACCACTCTCCCATCTTCAGTCATAAGTACAGCTCCAGCACCTGCTTTTGCTGAATTTCATTTCGAAGCACCATCAAAGTGAAAAGCGCAAAACTTAGTGTCAACTTTTGCGTGAAAAAATAGCATGTATATTAGAAGTGATACAACTTTTCTGTTAAAAAAAAAAAGGTAACCATACGGTTATTGTCAAACAAAACGATTTGTGCTTTTTCCACAAATAGCATATATACAAGTTGTTCCACGTTTCCTACTAGGTTCAAAATCCGCAAAACCCCAAATTTAGGTACACAATGCTGTATAGTTGTTTTAAGTCAGGTCCAAAACTAGTTTGTTCCTTACATTTAAGTCCTTGGAAAACTTTTCTCTCTAGAAGGCCGAAATAGGTGTTGTGCAAATTCATATTTTTAAATCAAATTTAAAACCCCCAAAATATAAAAATATAACACAAATTTAATGTACAATTTTTTCTCGCTAGGAGGCCCAAACAGGTGCTATACAAAAAATATAATTTTAAATTTAAATTTAGAATCCTAGAAAACTTTGACTTTCAGAAAAATTTTATATATTGCATTATATTTTTTGGGATTTCAATTTTAAATTCAAAATTATGAATTTGTACGGCACCCATGGGGCCAGGTGGGCCTCCTAGTGAAAAAATATTTCTGAGGGTTTACAAACAGAAAACAACATTGAAAAATCGGTTTTGGAGATACCTTAAATAATTATACAACTTTGTGTACTTAAATATGTGGTTTCGCGGATTTTAGATCTAATAAAAAATGCGAGACAATTTCATGTGTCTTGGGTGCAATTTTTAAAAATATCTCTTAAAATTTGATTCTATATTCGGCATTCCAAGTTTTTTTTCAGCGAAGTGTCACGAGCCAGCACTAGAACGTGGAGACTTCATACATCAACAGAAATTTTGCCGTGACCAATCACATTCGCCCAAACTTCCAGCCCTCGCTCAACCCCAACTCATGGGAATGCAGCGGTAAGCTTACCGACTTAAAATTATGTAGAATTTACCTGCTACCATTCTCAATTCAGAAAGAAAAAAGAAAAAGTACAGTTATCGATTTGGTCTCTAAACTTCGCCCTTGCCCCATTTTAATCCATAAACTCCAAAACCAGGTTAACTCAATTCTTGACTACTAAACCAAGACTTGATCCTTTAACAGACGAAAGGGTGGTTTAGGGTGGTTTTCATTGACAGTACACTGGCAGGTTGGGTGATGCGCAATTAAACATGATTAAAAATATCAATCTCCTATCTCTCTTCCTCTACCGTCCACATGGACTCCATATAAGATAAAATCGCCATGTGAAAGTCACCTCATTAAAAAAAGGCCTAAAACCACCGTGTTGACCAACCAAAAAGACCAACTTAGTCATATTTTAATAATTTCAGAACCGAGGTAAGACCAGGCAACCAATTTAATCTGGTTTTAATAGTTTGAGAACTGAGTTAACCTGATTACTTCAAAATAGAGTGAGCGCGAAAATTCCCTGACCAAATCCTACTCTTTTTTCTTCCTGAATCCCCAAACTGTAAAAAAAAATTAGCAAGAAACATAGAGAATCCAATAAAGCCCTTCGTCCCTTTTGGGAAAAGAAGCAAACGGCGGCGATGGCGGCGGTGGACGGCCTCCATGATGACGCAACACGGTGATCGCGGACATGATATTCGGCGGTGGCGCCGACTTCGACCTTCAGGCCTTCTTGGATCACGAGGTCTGGGTAGAGGCGGCTCCTTCGGTGAGGTTTTTGCCATCTTGGTCAGGAAATGGACCTAAAGATTGGTTCTTATATCCTGCAGCTAGCTGCGGTTGATGGAGGAGGCGAGGAGGGTAAGGACGAAGAGTAGCTGGAGTGGCTATCAAACAAGGATGCATTATCGGCGGTGGAGACGATCATGGTGGCGCCATCACCGGTGGTGGTGGCGCGTCGAATGAAGGGGGTGCGCCAGCGGGGACGGGCGAGGAGGTGCAGCCCCCTGCGGGCTATGCCGCCGCGGCCTCCTGCGGTCACTACAGGAATCGCATGATTTCTCGACGGCCAAAACCATCGAGACATGTCAAGAAACCGTCGAGATAGCTTACTCTCGATGGTTGGCCGTCGACAAACGGCCTTCGACAAAGAGTAGTCGAGAGAGAAAGTCTGTATCGATGGTATAGTCATCAATAGAGACTTTCTCCATGGCTAACCATGTGGCCGTTGAGCAAGGTGGAGAGACGGTGGGTTGGCCGTCAAACGGCTCCGTCTCTCTCTCTCTCTCTCTCTCGCTCTCTCTCTCTCTCCGGCTTAGAGGCAGTCGAGAGAGACAACTCCCATGGGAACTAGGGCTAGCTCTCTCGATGGCCACGCGATCTATGGGCGATCGAGAGAGGGGACATCAAGATATCGCTGGGCCGACCTCTCTCGACAGCGGGCCCACGGCCGTCGAGAGAGCTTGGGTCCAGTAGGGTTTCCTGGACCCCCTTTGTCTCAACGGCCTAGGCCTGGCCGTCGAGAATAATTGAATTCTAGCAAAAAAAACAGCTGCTGAAATGGCTAAACAAAATCAGAATTTAGCAGCTGCTGCTGCCCCAGCAGCAACATCTGCACCTGCAAACCCAAAATAGCCTGAGCATTTCATAATTCCCCTACATTGCACACATATTCATCCATAATCACATTTCAAGCAAAAAAAAAAAGAAGCAATATAACACAAAAATATATTCAAACCATGTCCATCCATCACATGTATGCATGCGCAATCACAAAAGAAGCAAAACAAGTCCATCCACAAGTCAAAAGGGTGGCGGGTCGTCCCGTAAGAAGCGCGTGTAGTTCATCGGTGTGCTCCCAGACCCATCGTCTCTCTTGTCGGAGTCGTCGCGCCGAGCTGAAGCTGGAGCGGCCGATCCTGAAGCAGCACCAGGCGGCGGATAGCTCGACAAGGTCTACACATTCGCGAGACATTACGTAAAGACTTGTTCGGTCGAAAGAAACGAAATGAGGTGGTCGTAGTCACTTACCCCATCAAGTCTCAACGTCGCCTCTAACGTGAGGATCCTCGAGATCATCTCTTCCTGTGCCCGCCTCTACTCCTCGCGCTGCCGCCACTCCTCCTGCTCCTTCCTCAGGCTCGCCTGTAGCGTCTCTATCATCTGCTGCTGCTCCCTCAACCTGTCCTCGTTCTCCCTGCAGACCCAGGCCTCAAACTCGTGGCGGCTCTTGGAGGCGCCCTGAGAGGCCCGGACCTTAGGCATGTAATCCTGCGACCTACAATTAAGAATAAGGACCGTGGTCTGTTTCCGAAATCAATGGTTTCAAACATATGACACGTTAGATAGTAATTAGCTCTCCTAAGGTGGTCCCCTCCTATCGCCAGCCCGTGTGCCTTGCCCCCCCCCCCCAGTGCTTGTGGATCACCACAGGGTCAAGAGGCATGTCCTCCCAGAAGCTGTCTATGCCGTGCTCCTGAGTGTATGCTTCCCGATAGTTATCCTGCGTTGTTTCGAGTTAAATTAAGAAAAACTACAAATCTACTCGTAATGAAAGTTTTCGTTGACTCTTACCATCTTCTCTTGCGCCTGGGGGTCTATCACGGGCTGGGTGCCGGGCTGCTTAGGCTTCGGTGTGTGGGCCTTCTTCCAAATGTCCAACACGGCGGGCACCACCCCGGTTCTTAGCGCCTACAATAGGGAAAAGACAAGTTAGCACAAAAAAATAATGTAAAGAAGAAAGCAGAGCTTACCATCTTTTTCTTAAGATGTGGAAAGGACCACTTCCCTATGGCCTCGTAGTAACACTTGGAGGCCCGGTTCTGTTTGGCCTTAACCTCTCGTCTAGAGCCCTCCATGCCGCCTAGTGGTGCGTGGCCCACTCAGGCGGCACTCGGGCATGCTCGGCGGCCTGCAAGTACATCCTACAGGCCTCGAAGGTGCTGATCCGCTCCTGGCGCTCTCTCCTGAAATGTACAGGCAATTCACAGCTATACAAAAAGTAAATACCAATTTGCAAGATGTATAGTGATACTTGCTTACCTATAAAACTCCTCCACCGCCATGATACGAGCGTCATATATCAGGTCCTGGATCTTTTGCTTCGCGTTCTTGTCTAGGATGGGCTCAAAGTCCGCCTCAATCAACCCCGTATGGGGTCAGTACCTGAGCTAAAATTTTACAAACGAAGTAGATTAGCAACATGATGACAAATCAAAAGGTCAAAGTCAATTAGATTGACTTACCCAGAAATCTCTCAAGCAATGGGCGGCGGCGGTCGAGGTCACATAGGGGGCAAGCTTGTAGTCCTCCCAGCTATACGCTGGCCTGGTGACGTCGCCCACATTCACCATGCCAGGGTAAAACTTGCGAACCAAACCCCCTAGCGTGTAGCCTACCTGCTTCTTCAGCGAGGCATCCACCATCGACATATTGCTACAAAGATTGAAAGAGTGTTAACAATTTTACATATGAAAATATGATATTGAAGCAAGGCTTTTAAACGTACCTATCCCCATCGATCACAATGGGGATCCTCGAGGTAGGGTCCATCGGTGCACTAGGGACCTTGTTCTGGCCCTTCTTCTTCCTAGCTGCTGCGACCCACTTGCCTGGTCGGCCCCAGACCCCTCAGTGGGCACCAGCTCCTGTCCAGTCCCCTGGCTAGAACCTTGGCCAGACTCCTGCGCCTAGGTGCCGCCCTGTACAGAGCCCTGTGACTCCTCGTACTCCTCCATCAGGTCATCCAACTCCTCGTCTGTCATGGGGTCCCAACAAGTTGTCGTCGAGATCCAGGCATCCTGCACATAAATGGAAAGTTGGTAACACAATTAAGAAAATCAAGCACATATATAAATGGAAAGCTAGTAACATTTAAATAAATCTAGCAAATTCTATGAAATTCTTACAAATTCTATCAAATTCTGGCAAATTCTTGCAAATTATAGCAAATAAATCAAGCAGATATACAAATAACTTAAGTGCATGTGTACCATGCACTAGAAGTAATTTGAATCAACATCGTCCAGATCTTCCGTTGACAGTTCAACATTATCAGTTTCATCCCAAGTATCGCGTTCCTCTTCGACATCGTCCTCCACTATGGCGTCTAGTCCGTCTAGGCCTAGGCCAATGTCGATCACAATTTCCCCCTTCAAGCGCTTTTCTTGCATCGGCCCATCATCGGCTTCATTGAATGCACTGTCGTAGTCGTCGGCGTCGGTACAGGCAATCTTCCTGGCCGTCGAACCTTGTACACAACCAACCACGTCTCTAACTCTTTCTTTGCAGTACATGGATACAGTAGGTAGTAGACTTGTTCGGCTTGGTTAGTGAGAATGAATTGATCGAACCCTTTAAGTCTAGAGCTATATTTGACCTCGACTAAACCAAGCTCATCCCGACATCATATGCCATTGGTAGGATCAAACCAATCACAACGGAACAAAACCACCGAGAGCTCTTTGCTTTCATCGAAGACCAGCTCGATTATCTCCTAGATGAGGCCGTAGTATTCGACCCCATCGACCCTATGGCACATGACACAGCTATTTACCGGTCGCAGATTAGGCTTGAGACGCTCGGCAGGTGCGGACCGAAAGCGGAACCCATTGATATCGTAGTAGCCATACACGGTCACGAAATGCTTAGATAGGGAAAAAAGTTAACAAACCCAGATAAGAAGTCATTGAACACAAGAGAAAAGATCAAAGGCACTTACGTGTTTCCAGAACCAAGCTAAGAAGTAATCATGACCAGGTCCGGCACCTTCTTCCATCAACTTGCGGAGCTGAGCTGTATTGAGTTCACCTCTACCTCTCCATTCAACTTACACAAATTGCCACTGCATGTCTTCCATTTCTTCCATGTTGTCGAAGATATACAATGAGGCAGTAACCCTTTCTTGTCGTGTGAGCTCACGTCTCTTACTCCGTCCAATCAGAGCGCCTAGGACTTGGAACAACTTCATGTCAGAATCGACCGTACGACCAATGGTGTTATACCTCAGGATTTGTATGTTCTACGTTGTTTTCCCTCGCCAGGTATTTATTTGTGAAGTAGGAGATCTATTGGATGTAGCAAGCCTCTGCTATGGAACCTTCCACCCGGGCCTTGTTTTTGTACACTTGCTCGGACGCTCTTTAGACGTCGTTCTGTGGGGTAAATCCATTGATACTGCACGGGTCCACCGAGGTTTGCTTCTATAGGCAGATGGACAAGCAGATGCTGCATTGGATTGAAGAAATTGGGTACATATATCTTTTCTAACTTGCAGACGAGCACAGCTATATCCTCCTCGAGCTGCACCTTCTCCAGACGTCATCGGGGACGTACCCACGAAACATGGTGGGTACTAGGTCCTTCATGAAAATGTGGTAGTCGTGGCTCTTCATGCCATGTATCCTTTCGTGAGGAATGCTCATGCCTCGACCAAAACTTGATGCGTACCCATCAGAGAATTTAAGTTTCTCTTGGAACCAAAGGAGAACCTCTGTCCTTTGTGCTCTAGTGAGACAGTACGGGGCCTTTGGCTTCTTCGTTCGCCCTTCTATCATGTTCATTGACGGCCGATTGCATATCAGCGTGCAGTCGAGACGTGCTTTGAGATTGTCTTTTGTTTTGTCGGCAATGTCAGGGTTTGTGCCAAATATGGCCTCTGCATCATTTTTCTCCTAGTGCATCATATCGATGTTGTGCGGTAGCAGCAAGTCTTGAGCGTACGGGAGAGAGTACAATGAACACTTGTGTGTCCAATTATGCGAGACCCCCTACCCCTCGTACACTCCATTCCTCTCTTCGGCCAAGCTGTTTTGCCAATCATTTATTAGTCGCATGCCTAAACGGCCATGCTTTTATTCTTTGACGACCGTGTTCTGGCGGAATGCGGTCTTTTGTTTCCTGAAGGGATGGTTGGTCTTTAGGAATCTCCGGTGACAGTCAAAGAAGCAAGTCTTGCCACCGTTCACTAGCTAGAACGCCTATGTATCATCCATGCATATCAGACAAGACAGCCTCCCATGCATGCTCCAACCCGAAAACATGTCGTACATGGGAAAGTCATGGATTGACCACAAATACACCGCCCTCATGCGAAAATTGCTGTTGTTGATCGATCGTAGGTCATTGCCCTCTCTTCCCACAGCTCCTGTAGCTCCTTCACCAAAGGACTCATAAAAAGATCCAAGTGTTACCTAGAATTCTTCGGACCGGGTACAATTAGAGACAGGAGCATGAACTCCTCCTTCATAATGAGAGACGGAGGGAGGTTCAAAGGGATCGCGAAGACCGGCCAACAGGAGTACGATTGGGTGTTCAAATTGAACGGAGTGAACCCATCGGTCGCTAGTGCCAGACGCATGTTTCTTGGATCGGCCGCGAAACCCGAATGCTTTTGATCGAAGTGCTTCAAAGCTTCTCCATCCGACGGATGGACCATAACATCACCCCTTAGCCATTTTCCCACCTTATGCTATCTCATCTGCTACGATGTCTCCTTTGTCATGAAACACCATTGAAGACGCTTTGTTAACACGAAGTAGCGCAACACTTTCCTCGGCACATCTGACTGCTTGATATTGCTATCTGCATCGATCGTTTCTACAAATCTTGACTCTCCTCAAAGATTGCACGTTGCCTTTTTGTCGTCTTCCTTGTAATACAGCATGCAATGGTTGGGACAGTATTCTATCTTGTCGTATGGCATTCCTAGTCTACTGATGAGTTTCTTTGACTCATACCGGTTTGATGGCATCTTGTGACCTTCAGGGAGGACAGAGCACCACAGAGCCAAAATCTCGTCGAAACAGTTGATAGAGAAATTGAACTTAGACTTCAACGCCATCATACGTGATACCACTGACAACTGGGCCACCGTGGTTTTCTCATGCAACGACTCTTGCGCGGATGACAGAAGGTTCAGAAATTCAGTCACGGATGCGGGGGACTCTTCTTCCTCAAAATGGTGGCCGTAATCCTCTATCATGTCCTGCATCCGGTTGATTTTATCAAAACCTTCAATTGGATCTGCTGGCGCATCCCGGACCCCCTCACCACGGTATTCCCATCGATGATACGCTGCCTTGAACCTAATCTTACACAAATGCAACTCCATCTCGTCCTGCGATCTCTTTCAACAGTTAAGGCATTGAGCGCATGGACAGGTCACATACGCGACGTTAGGGTCGGGGTCGCCTCGAAAGCACGACACACGAATTCACGAGTCTTCTCGTAACATTCATTGGTGTGTTGTCCATTCTGCCGCCAATCATCGTACATCCAACTCCTGTCTTCTTTCATTTCTCTTCAATCCATATACAGATCAGGTTATACAAGGCTTGGGGAGGCTTCTAAACCCACCCACGAATGCTGGTTTGATTACGATCATTGTGGGACCCATGGATTCGAGACGAAATTTCGACAGCATAACCCTAAGGTTCTCCTAGTGCAACGATGGTCAGGGTGTCGTTTTCGGCTCCCCAACACTTATGTTATGCACCGGAGAACCTTATAGGGTCATGACGTCGAAATCTCATCTCGAAAACCATGGGTACCACAACGCTTCGTAACCAAACCGGTATTCGCAGGCTGTCCACTGGGACGCGAATCGCGCAATCCACTGAACAGTAATGGAGACGGACGAATCACCGTCCAACATCCTTACAGTCTATGACGTTCCCAAACGGGTGACGTACGGCTCGATGACATTTTATACCAAATTAAAAAAATCATGAAAATTTATACTTTTGTTGCAATCCCATGCAATCTGCATCTATTCATAGCAAATTTTAGCAAAATACAGAAATTTCTAACAGATAATACAAATTTCTAGCCAATCCTACCAATTTATAGCAAATTATATTAAATTCTAGAAAATTCTATCAAATTCTAGGAAATTCTATCAAATTCTTCCAAATTCTTCCAAATTCTAGCAATTTCTATAAAATTCTAGCAAATTCTATGAAATCCTTACAAATTCTAGCAATTTCTATCAAAATCTAGCAAATTCTATCAATTTGTACCAATTTATAGCATTTTATATCAATTTATAACAATCCGTACCAATTTGTCGCAATTGTAACATTTTCTATCAAATTATAACTATTTGTCGCAAAATTTCTATCAAATTTACAAAATTTACGTAATTTTTAGCTAACTGCTAATCAGGCATGCACTTAACTAAGGAGATTAATCTCGACCGCATGAGTGGCCATCGAGACTAATTTTCGAAAATTCAAAAAAAAAGACATGAATTTTACCTCGGCGACAGTGGCAACAACGGTGATGGTGGGTGCTGGTAGCAAGGTCTCTCCTCTACTCCTCCTCCTCCTCCTCCTTCTTCTTCTTCTTCTTCACCCGGTCCTCCTTCTTTCACCTCCTCCTTCTCCTCCTTCTTCTTCACCCGCTCCTCCTCCTCTCTTCTCTCGGCGGCCTCGGCTCCTCCTTCTCCTCCTCCTTCTCCTCTCCTCTTCTTCCTCTCCTCCGTGAGAACAGCAGGGGCGCTGTCGTGGGCGGCGGCGGCAGCGTGGGGCGGCGGCGGCGGCACAGTGGAAGGTCATGACGGCCGGCGACTGTGGTGGTGGCGAGAGTTGAGGCGATGGCGGCGGCAGTGTCTCTGTGGCTCGGTACTTGGGCGAAATACCCAAGTCCCGAGCCCATGGCGTTCATATCTTGCTACCTATCTCGACGGTCTCACTTAAGACGTCGAGAGAGGCTCGACGCCAGCAGACGTCGAGACAGACTAATCAGGCCAAAACCCAAGCATCCATGCAGCTGTCTCGACGCCCTAAGCTGAACCATCAAGGCACCTGCTTGGTCAAAAGAGGTCAGTCCTACCGTGTGCGGGTGTGTAGGTCTCTCTCGACGGCTTCATGAATTGCCGTCGAGAAATCTCTGTCAAGGGCTAGTTTCAGCCTAGCCGTCAAGAGAACCCTCTCTTGACAGCTTTCGTTGACTACCGTCGATAGAGTGCCATCTATCTTGACAATTCTACCAACAGCCGTCAAGACAGTTGTTTGACTCGACGACCCCCCTTCTTGGTCGATCGGTGGTCAACTCCAGATGTTTTGAATTTTCTATCGATTATATTGACTATAACCTTCGATTATATTGCTCTATATGTGAATTAACATGCATTAAAAAAGTTCCCAAAAATTTTAAGTTTCCAAACTATCAAACCCTTTCAAATTACCATAATCGAGTCACCGACAGGTTCAGTGTCTATAGACGTTCCGAGACAATCCCCTCTAAATTTATCGATTTCATCCCACCGCCACAAGAATCATACCAAACCATTTGAACAATTCAAACTCTAGGTGGTGCTGTGTTCAAAACTTGAATTTTTCTTTAATTTTTGAACAATTCGAACTTTACAAGTTAAATCAAAACTATTTTCATGTTTAAAACACATATACGCGTCTTATACTTTACTAAATCAAAATCATTTTAAATTTTAAACAATTCAAATCTAACAACTACTTCCCTAAACATTGCAATGCCTACGTTTATGATTACAAGCCGTATAGGCCACCACATGAATAAATTTGGAAATATTTGTCAAAACACAAGCTCTCTCGACGGCCTAGAACCAGGCAGTCGATAAAGATTGGCCTGGCCCACCTGGCACACACAGGCAACACAGGCGGCCCAGCCGATCGGCCTGGGCTACCAAGAAGCTATATCGACAGTCTAGGGTAAAACCGTCGAGACAGATAGTTTTTTTGAAAAAAAAAAGGAGGAGCTCGCGGCGATTGAACCCGCGACCACGCGGGTGATACGCCATGAGTGTATCGTTGCGGTGCCGTGCGGCTGGTCGTGTCTGTATCGACGGCTACTGTTGAAGCTGTCGATATAGGTTAGATAACTCGACGGCTGGCCGATAACCGTCGAGAGAGATTTACGGTCTCTACGGTTGTCTTGTGGCCATCGAGAAAGATTGACGTGGTCAGTTTTCGCTGTAATTTCTATAGTAGGTGGCGGCGGAGCGGCGGTGTCAGCACTGCGAGACAACAAGAACACCACGGTGGCGCGGAGGACCGGATGGCCCCGGCACGCCGTGCCACGCGTGCGGCATGCGGTACACGAGCTGCCGGCTGTTGCTGGAGTACCGACCGGTGAACAACCCGACCTTCTCGCCGGAGCTGCACTCCATCAGGCACCACCGCATCGTCGAGATGCACCGCCGCGGCGCCGCATGGAGTTGCCAGCCTCCGCCAGCAGCGACAAGTAAAGACAAGGACAATCCATACAGCTTTGCAATCTTGTGAAGACAGATTATTGTCTCGGTTGGTTCTTCCAAGGGTTTAATAACTAGTACTGCTATGCTCAGTATATACTTCTCTTTGCGTTGGTAGGACCTGTGATTAAATATTTTAGAAATAGTGCATTTTAGATATGAGTAGAAATTAAGAAAGTTTCTTTCGTTCTGGTTTATGCATGACAAAAGAGCCAATTTTTCATGCCATTACATAGTCGGATAGTCTCTTACGTGCCATTATTTAGTCATCTCTCTTTTATTTGTCATCGCAATTGCTCCAATATTGTCTCATTTGTCATTGTTGAAAATTTATCCTTTTTGTTTAAGCTATGTAAACAACTAAAAAAAATTTCAAAAAATCATAGTGTTTTTAGATATGCAATACTTTCAATCTATACTTTTTTGGTATTTTTACAAAAGTTTTTATACTAAATTTGCACTTAAAATGTTTTTAAAATAAAAAAATTATTTTAAAAATACTAAAAAGTATACTTTTAAATTGTTGCATGCTTAATAACTGTATTTTTTTTAGGATTTTTGAATTGATTACATAGCCTAAACAAAAAAAAGATAAGATTTCACCAATAGTATATAGAAAAATAATCGAGCAATCGTAATGACATAGAAGAGATAAGCTTCTAAGTAATGGCATATGTTATATTAGACGGCTCTATAATGGCACAAATACCCAGCTCCAAGATGGTAGCATAAAAGAACATGCACCACATTTGGTGGGGAGGGGGGAGGGGGGGGGGGGGGGGACGTCCATTTTCAACCCTCATGCTTGGCAAGCCCAATGTTGCAAACAATTTGTGCCAAGAAATAGCGGACCCATTCCCATTCACGAACTGGCAAGCTTGCAGATGCAGCTGCATTCTTGAGTCAGAAACTCAACATGGATCTTCTCTTTTTTTTTAAAAAAAAAATTAACATGGATTTTACCCTCAAAAAGCAAAAATCCAGCACGGCAAAGAAGCAAACAAAATTGAAGGCCCATGAACTGAGCCTTACACCAAGAATGGCTACATGATTGCCCAGAATGAGGCCCACTGCATCAAGTATTCAAAATCATCTTCATCAAGTGGACACAGAGAGTTGACTCCCACAGCAGCATGATGGAATAAATAGGTCCAGCTAGTTCATTTTATAGGGTATATTTTATTTTAAGAAAGTATTTTAAAGTAGACTTTAACCATTAAATTTCTCTATTATATATTATCAATTGTTAGAAAATAACATTATATTAAAATTAATTTGAAATATGAACACATTGATACAACTTTTGTACAGAAATAAAACATATAATTTAACTAATTATTGATCAAAGTTTACAAAGTTTGACTTTTTCAAATCAAAATACACTTATGAAGTGGACGAAGGGAGTAGTTAACTACTACATACACCAGTTATAGTCAGAGAAGGCTACTGTTAGAAGCCGTCACCACGCTCCTCGGAGACTGCGCCACCTGCAATAACAGTTTGCTCATGGATTGGAATATACGCACAGAGAAATGGGGTGAAAAGAGCAGGGAAATGTCTCATACTTGCAAGAGTAATAGCTATGTTTGCCTGGCGATCCGCCTCAGCATTCCATTCCTTCAATTTAGCATCAGAGTGGACAAAATCAGCAAACCAAACATATCGCTACCTGAAAGCTATGGTAGCTTGCTCAACCAAACATGCTAATATATTACAGTGCCAAGTTTGAAGCACATCTGGTTTACACCGAAGGTCTAGGAAAAAATGAAATGTTGCTCATGCAAAACCAAATAAAAAAATGGTACCACACTATGCTTGCTTATATGTCAAATTAATCAAGCTAGCAATGTATTGTAGGGGACCGAATGTACAGTACCCGTCGCACGTGGTTCATCTCAAAAGAGATGAAGTTCTCTTGGAGTTTCCTCACTTCCTTGCACAGTTCCATCATGTTCTGCTGTTTCGTTTGCCATGTACCTTTCACCTATTTAAGATAAATGAGGAGGCTGAAGGAAAAAAAGATCATCTCAACATCATCTTTCTTTGCTCCTTAGTGTCATTCAGACATGATCTTTAATGTTTGCTTGTAAGACGACTCTAGCCACCTTTATCCTTCTTCACTTGCGCTCTCAGTAATTGAGCAATGAAGTTTTCAGGGAAAATGCACAGATGATTTGATGAACAAAATCAGGTTTTCGTGTTGCTCAGGTTTATAGGTTTCAGGATATACAATGCAGGACACGCTACAATTATAAACATTGTGAGTACGACATCCCAGGAGCTTTCCAGATTACTGTTTCCCTATATATTGTTAATTATAGGCTTATACCCCTCAAAAAAAAAAATAGGCTCATGACTTCTATTTGCCAGTAGACCAGCTTAAAGAAAACAAAGAATTGTACATCTTTGCACATTTGTTTTCAGTTGTCCCTGTCAGATTTGATCAGTAGCATGACTTTTGACTTAATTAAGCAAGAGAATGCAAAGATGCCAAACAAATAAAATGGAGGCAACTTGATTACTAATAAAGAACATACCTGATTACAGACTAGTTGAGAGTCACCATATACTTTGATTCTCTTGAATCCATGCCTAATAGCAGATTTCAATCCTAAGATCAGTCCCCGGTACTCAGCAACATTATTAGTGGCAACACCAAGACCCTCACGAAGTCGAGATATCTTCAATGATATGTTAAGACATAAAATCAAAGTGATAGATGGACCAACTGTAAAATGATAAACTCTGGACTGCATTATGTATTAACCATACCACTCTCCCGTCTTCAGTCATAAGTACAGCTCCAGCACCTGCTTTTCCTGGATTTCCTTTTGAAGCACCATCAAAGTGAATAATACAAATCATCTGGATAACAAGAAAAAGTGCAAAACTCAGTGTCAACTTTTACATGAAAAATAGCATGTGTATATTAGAAGTGATACAACTATTTTGTACAAAAGAAAAAAGGTAACCCTACAGTTATTGTCAACAAAAGGAAACTAGTGATTAAGGGTATTCGCTATTGAAGCATATTGAGTTTACACATGCTTAGCTTATTTCATATTGAAGCTAACTAAGGCAGAATCTTGACTAGCATAATCACAGAGATAACTTCCTATGGCATCTCAAACAGTTAAAGAAAACAGATAGGTGCAAGTATTGTAGTAGAGCTAAAAAATAATCAGCCCAAACATGACAAAACTTTACATATTGTTTTGAGACAGGCTGTGCATCAACAGCTCCACTATTGTTGAGGTTATTTGGAGAGAAATGGCTGGAGGAACTAGATCTAGCTTCCTGCAATATAAGCCAATTATGTATCAAATACCAATACTTGACCAAGTAATACGCAAGTTACTCTTTTTAGAGCAATAGACAAGTGACTTGAGAGGTGCATAAATAAACTTACTTGTGCGGAAGCAGCACATCCTTTATTAAGGGTCGTTGGTAACATACAACTAGAGGGGCTGGACGTAGCTTCCTGCAATGGAAATGTATATTACAAAATAAGATACAGATGCATGAAACACCACATTAATAAGAACAAACATCTTGCTCCTCTCTGATGAAGAAACACAGCAAGATTAAATTTCTTGTGTGGGTGTATGCATAGATGTGTACAGGCATGAAGTCACATGTTTACTCATGATTACGTGCTTAAGTACAATGGTATTTTCCACACCTCACAAATGTGTACATACTGATGTTGTACACCACGTGAATTTATGTATTAGAAGCTTAGAACTGGTTAGGGAGCACCTGCCCTAAAAGATGAAATGTATACTTAATTCCAATCATGCAATGCAACTATGCCAAATATTATTAAAAGAAAACATATGCTTTTAATATTCACTTGTCATTTGTAATGACATATATGGGGCACAGAGGCACAAAAATACTCTACTGGCATCATACATACCAGCCTGTTAAATGCTTGTCCCTGTACAGAGTACCCTTGGTTAAAAGGCTGGCTATGGTGTTCAACTGAGGCTTGACCAGACCCAAAGGCATTCTGTAATATCACAGGATGAAACCATTGCTAATAATTGAAGTGCTTGCAATAACAGAACTTACATGGTTCAGATCTACGGATTGTGCCCCAGGCTGATGTCTTATATCATTATGGATGTGTGTATGATTTGGAGTTGCTTGATTTGAACTCAAAGCAGTTATCTCCTGCAAAGAAAAGAAAACATGACAATTGAATAAGTACAAAATATTGACTATGCTTAATTAATAAAAAGGAAATATTTCAAAAGACAGGCCATAAACACACACTAACTTTTGTTGTAAGATTTAAGAATGTCATCTGGTGATGGAAAAACACATTCAAGTGCAGTTTTGTTACTTTACCTGGAAAGTACAGGGCACAAGGGCACCAAATAGATCTTTTTTAAGTTCATCTGCACTGATTATATATGTAGCATTACTTAGCCCACGTGAAGAGAGGTATTCCTCCTTTTCTTTGCTCCAAGAGCAACCCTTGTAGGCACTTGCAGCAGGACCTGATACCTTTGAACAATAAAACCAACAGAGTAAGGAGATAATGTCCATCTAAGAAGAAAGCATGATATACAATATTTGTATTTCTATAGTGCCTTGAGATGGTGATAATGTTTATCTAAAAAGAAAGGTTGTTAATGAAAATTGGAACGAAGTAAAATATATCAAAATACATTTATATAGTCTTAGTAGCAGAGTATCATAGAAAAACCCCACTACATTCTTTTCCAAACTCAAAGCATAGATTTTGTAACTAATGTAACATAACAATAATCAATGAAATATCTCATCTCTATTACAAGGCATTATTGTAGTAGTTCAAATAAATTCTGCAGTTTTCATAAACACATTACTTTTTTTCAGCATAAAAGCAAACTATTATAATAAAAAAATCAATACAAGCACACATTGTCATGTGGCCAATTGGTTGTGGAGTCGGTGTCAGCAATAGTGCCATTACCAGAAGCAACACTGGCAGCTTGAAAAGAGCATCGTTGTTGTCAAATGTTTTTGTCAAACATCACTTCCTCTGAGCATGCAAGCCGCATGTCATGGTTATGAAGGCACCTATTCATGATGGCCAGTTGAACAAGGATCTGATCCAACATCTGCTTGGTGGAGATGTCCAACCTCAGGTTCAGGATCATCACCAGCAGTGCTAAGAAGCTTGGCATTCGAATCTGACACCAAATGTTGTGTGACAGGTTGGTTGGGTATGGATCCATGAACTGAGGATAGGGCACTCGCCCTCATCTAGTCTTCGCAAGGATTCTTCCATGACATGGTAGAGAGGCTATGAGCCTTTGAGGCTTGATCTTAGAAGAGGAGACAGATTATCTTTTAGGAAAAAGTGCTGATTTACTTGGCACTTGCCCCATTTTGGTCCCTGACCTCCAAAACTGAGTTAGTTCGGTCCTCGAATTGTCAAAACCAGACACAAATGGTCCCTTGACCGACTCAATAGTGGTTTGACCGGTCAAAGGTGGTTTGACCAAGTGTTATATTTATTTTTATATAAAAATATTTCATGATATCCAAACATATTGTATATTTAATTCCTATTTATTTAACAACTTCATTTTTTTTCCATATTTCTACCATGCTGTAACAATTTTTAAAAATTTCTACTAGTCATAAAAATAGCACAAAACATTGAACAATTATATAAAGTTCAGAAAAATTATGTGAAAATTCTATGAGATTAGGTAATCATAAGAAACTCAAATATATATTTTGATTCGGATTCCATGAAATATTTTTTATATAAAAAAACATATTAACATTTCGGCCAAACCACCTTTCACCGGTCAAAATCATCGTTGACTCGGTCAAGGGACCATTTGTGGCCAGTTTTGATAATTCGAGGATCGAGTTAACCCCATTTTGGAGTTCAGGGACCAAAATGGGTCAAGTGCCATAGTTCAAGGACCAATACAGTACTTTTTCCTATCTTTTATGATTGCTTTCCAAAATTAAAATCCCTAAGGAATACCTAATTAATTGAACTAGAACTCTTCTCTTTAATTTGGCCAAGAGTCTTGTCCCTAATTTGACTAGAATTTTTTTAACTTATCTCCCAAGGACTCCTTACCATGCATGGTACTACACTGCTACATTACCTTCTCTATTGTTCACATCGGTGCAGTACCCACAGGCAGGGTTCACACAACCGTCGGCTAGCCACAGCTAGCCGCTAACCCACGGCAAGCGGTTTAACATGTTAATGTGAGAGAAGAGTGTGTGTGAATGGTTAGATGTCTATTGAACAGCCCAAAGGGCAATATATAGAGTACAAGAGTGAGCCCTAAAATGGAAAAAGACTACTCTACCCCTACTAGACACAAATGATCACAATACTCTTAACACCCCTCCTCAAATGCAAGGCATATGCAATAGCTTTGCATTTGGAGGAAAACATACACTATAATAAAGGGAAGATCCAAAGTCCGAGTCTTGTCGATGTCGTCGAAGCATGTAGCTCTGGGAAAATATGCCGAACTCCATGTGAACGCATCCTTCCGATGTAACTAACGGTGACAAGGCAGGGCCCGAAGGAGAAAGTAGCGCAGATCATAGCCTTGAAGCCATCATCACGAAGGAGAGCGTGATGCGTCACGACGGAGGGAGAGACGCGACGGCCAAAGAGGACCAAGGAGCGGCGACTGAGAAGCCGACGCCAAGTCTTTGTGAAGATAAAGACTTCCACGAATTGCAGAAAACTCCGATGGAGCTAGCAATGTCAAGAAAGGGCAACCGGGAGGATCGAGTATGAGTGGAATGACGATAGTGGCAAAAGAAAGGTCGTCAAATCGAGCCAAGGAAGGAAGAAGGCTAGCAACCTTGAATGCATCATCACAGAGAAAAGAACGTGATGCGTCACAAAGGGGAGAGATCGTGACGGCTGAGATCAAGGAGCGACGACAGTTGCCGTGGTGGAAAAGGAAGGAGAGCAAAGCAATCGGCTAATTGACGAGGAATGAGGCACTAGCACTAGCATCGACGATCCGAGGCAAAAGGAGCAGCGGGCTTGGACGCAACGGAAGCTAGAAATAAGGACTCAAGGATACAAGTAGGATACAAGTAGCAGGCAACAAGATACAAGCAGCAAAGAGCAGTAATGGCATGAGAAGGCCCAAGAGCGGCGAAGAGTAGATATGCAGTGCAAGACCCGACGAAGGCAAGGTCGACGGATGTCGGGATATGAAAGAAGCTGGGAAGAGGCAGAGGAATCGACAGTGGCGATGCCAACAACGTCGAAAGTGGCCGAATCGGTGGAAAAGGAGAAAGAAGACCAGCTATGGAAGAGACCCATAGAAATAGGTAATAGGCTGCATCAACATGGCTCTTGCTTGAGAAGTGACAGGACCACATATAGAGGGTCAAGGATAGATGTGCTGCTGGAACTCATGAAACTAAAGGTAAACCAGGCTTCGAATGACTCTCCCCATCACAACAGTGCTTCATGAAGCAATGGTGGGATGACATGTCAAGCAATGGCCCAAAGGCAGCGTGTGGAGGCAGAGGCGGGCTGCCATGGAAGATGCTGGTTCAGATGAGCTCAGAGTGGCGCACAGGCGGTGCCAAAGCTCATGGTGGCTGGATTTGGACGCATCGAGGTTGGACACCGTGGTGCGGATAAGCTCGGAGCAGTGGGCAGTGTAAAGCAGAGCAGGGGTGACTGCTTTGTGGAGGTGGCCCACCCGAATCTGGCCCGAGCCGGAGGTGGCCCACTGAATCTGGTCGGGCGAGGAGGCCGACGCGACCAATGGCGGCGGCGCCGGCCGAGCCAAGCGGCGGCGATCGAATCGAGCAAGGTCAACCGGCCGGATCCGTGAGGTGACGGCGTGGAAGCGACTCGACCGGCCAAGAGGCGGCGGCTTGACCTAAGCGGAGGAGGCGAGGATGGCGCGAGAACGCTGTGGTGGAGCGACAAGAGGGCGGCGGCGGCCAGATCCGGGCCCAAACCAATGGAGGCCGGCAGCAATTCGTGGCGGGCAACACGGGCAAGGTACTGGCAGGCGAGGCCAGGATGGAAGCGGCGGCAGGAGCAGACGGATCTGGCCTTGTGCACGGAAGGCCAAAGGATGGCGGGATCCAGCATGGGAGAGAGGCCGACGGTGTGGGGAGAGGCTAGCGACCTGTTGGGAGGTGGCCGTGATCGATCCGGCAGTAGTGCTCTCGATCTTTGCGATGACGAAAAAGATCTTTATTCTTTGCGGACTCGAATGAGACGGGCTCCTGGGGAAAGCCAGAGCAAACGAAATGCCCTGCTCCCGGAGAGGAGTCGAGCTCCTCCCGGGGGCGAGCAGCAGCGGAAGACGGCAGAGCTAGGGCTAAACCCGGTGCTCTGATACCATGTTAATGTGAATGGAGGGAGTAGTGTGAATGGTTAGGTTGTATTGAACAGCCCAAAGGGCAATATATAGAGTACAAGAGTGAACCCTAAAATGGGAAAAGACTACTCTACCCCTACTAGACACAAATGATCACAATACTCTTAACATAACAAACCGCCCGATTTGAACTAACCAAATTTTGTCCAAATCAAGTTCAAACTTTGTAAATCCCTGAAAATTCCTAAAAATGCTATTGATCATTGTAGATCCTTTGGTTGAAACAAAATTTGAAAATTCAAAATTCTCGTCATTATTTCATTGTGTTCCCCTGTGGACATTAAACAAAATCATGTTAAAATTGAAAAAAGGCGATTGGGCTATTTTGGGGCAGGCTAGCCAGGCTCCTGGCCTATTTGAAGCCATATAGAGCCCTGCCAACTCCCACAAAAAAATCCCCAATCCTCAAATCCTATCCTAAACCCCAAATCCCCCATTCTCCCGTTCTCCTTCTCTGCCTGCAGCTACACCTCTCCTGCTTGCGGCTTGCCCTCCTCCTGCTCGCCGCAGCCTCCACTGCTCGTCCACCCTCCTGCACACTGGTCGTTGCGGCCCCCAGTGCTAGATCCGACGAATACCGTCGTTGGGCCGGCGGGGAGATGCGGTAAGCCGCTGGATCTGGCAGCTAGCCAAGCAGCCAGGCGGAGAATTGAATGCATTAGCCGACCCATGTTCTAAGGGATTGTGGTGCAAAAATAGGCTATGAAATGCTTGTGGTTAGCCGAAATAGGGTATGAGATTTAGGATATGTACTGTATAAGTGTGGATACCCTAATGAGATACTTGTGAAATTTGAATAATACCCTTGTACAATTGGACAATATGTATGAAATTTGGGGTATGAAATATATACATGTTGCTCACTTGCTTGTATATATTGTGTGTAGTTGTGTACAGTATGTCCATGGTATTATATACACGCATGTGATTAAATTTTTTGCATATCTTACTATGTATGTTTTGCTGTTTTGTAGTAAGGATTGAGGAATGGCGGATCGGGACAGGAACCCTGTCTGGGAGCATAGTGACCTGGTGGGGGCCGTTTTCAAGTGCAAATACTGCCATTCGCAGAAGAATGGGGGTGGTGCGGGAAGTTTGAAGCACCAGTTGTGGCTGGTCGTGGCAAAGATGTGAGGAGTTCTTTCGGAGGGAGCTAGACAGGTTTAAATGGAGAAAAATGGATAGGGTAAAAGAGCAGTTAAGATGGGAACAAGTGACAAAAGTGCCACATCGACATGTCGGATTGCCTGCAGAAGTAACAATGGCAAGAGCCATAGTACTATAATATAGTGTATGAATGCTGGCAAAACACTAGTGTGCTAACATGGCAAATTTGGGATGAATATAGGCCCTTTCTTCGAAGGGATCAAGCATTGATGATCATCTCAAATGAAGAGCACAAGAATATGGCAAATCAAAATTACAACCAATAATAATATTGATAGTTCACAGAGGTAATGTTTTGCCTATTTTATGTTACATATTTTTCAAAACTCATTACATGTCTAACGTCTTATTTTACGCTTGTAGGTTCCACATGGATAGGACTTGTGCTTGTTGAGAGTTGCTTGATGTGCCATGCCGTCCATGCCACCATGGTATGTTGCTAGTTGCTACTTGTTGCCTTGGATAGTTGGAAATTTGGAATGTGGATGTGGTATTAGTAGTTGCTACTTGTATGTGATGGCATGAACTTGTATGTAGTATGTTGCACTCGTTGCTACTTGTATGAAAGGCTAGAAGTATGTGACCATGTAATATGTATGGAGTATGGAAGAGTAGAACCATGTTAATGTGATGGCATGAACTTGTCTTTTTATATGTTCTATGTTTATGACTAGTGAAATGTCCAAAATATAGCATAGGTCATGCGAAAATTTCCAACTATTTTTTTAGGATTTTTATGTTTTATGTTTACGGCTTGTGCAATGTCCAAAATGTAACATAGATCATGCCAAACATTTTAGTAATTTTTGATGATTTTTCTTATTTTTTTTCCATTTTTCCGCTTTGTTCCATTTTCTATAAAAGCCACCGGCTAACCGGTCAAAACCGCCAGCTAACAGACAAAAACCGCTGGCTAACCAGTACAAATTTATCAAAATTTGGATTTGAATTCATCCGGTTTGGGAGCGGTTAATCGGCAGTTAACCACTAAAACCGAAACCAGGAGGGGAGCGGCTTCAAGAGCCCAAACAGCTTATGAAACCCTGCCCATGGGCACTGACGTACTGTTCACCCGCAGCACCAACGTCGTAACACAAGTTAGTAGCAAATGTACCGTTTTAATGATTTGCTGTTATATTTCAACTGAAATGTATAAAATTTAGCGAAACAATTTATGTAAGTCCATGTAAATATTAAGAAATAACTGAATAGTTCAAAAAGAAATAACTGAAACCTCAACTGTGGATACTATGCCAAAATGTAACTCCATGTAAATATTAAGAAATAACTGAAACCTCAAAACGGTTAAACAAAAAATTAGGTCAAGTGCAGGGAACCAGTTTAATGTTTCACGACATGAGACAGAAAACAATGGTAAAAGCTACAAATAGGACAAATGTGGGACTGTTTCATTTGATCATTTCATCTCTCTTCAGCTAAGTTTGGTACATTAACGAAAGAAACCAAAAGAAACTATGTTGACTGAAACTCTTATACATTAAGACGCTACTGGTAATGTTGGTGGGTTGAGGGAGCAAGGGCAGGTGGACCACGTCCTAAACCTAAATAATTTGATGTTTACCTTACTATTAGGTAGGATTAACACAGTTGGCTATAATTCTTTATTTAATTATTTATTTTATAACGGCATAACAAAAAACTTACATGATGCATCAGCAAAATGGCAATGTGCAAACAATTTAATTGTGTGATAATAATAATAATAATATTTGTACAAGTAAGCATACCAAAGAGCAAATTTGAGCCTGGCAATCATTTAAAGTTTTGTAAACAGCCAGCAGGTCCCCTTTTCTGACAACATAATAGTTGCTGCCCTCTTCCATAAGACCAAACGAAATTTCTGCCAAAATATGAAGAGAAATCAAACAATGCCTTTTGGCTACAAATATTTCGTTAGGATAATTTTTGTACATAGATAAGCGGGAAGGTATTACAGTTGCTGGTTACCACCTTGCCCAATCCAACTTGGCAAGAGGTATTTGGTTTTATTTCCCAAAAACTACGTAGTCACCATGCCATAAAACTTTGATCTCAATATAAAGACAGCATTCTCTATACCCTTCACAAGCACCTAAAATGACCAACTTACCCAAATATATTTCATAATACAACTTATTCTAAAAAAAATCTAAGAAACAAAAAATGTAGAATTTCTTATCAGATTTTTATTAAAAATCAAGGTTAACTTCAGTCACACAAGAGTGGTGCTGCTTCAAATTTGTCAATTCTACACCCACAGTCCAACAAAAAAAGACATCACCTAACTTCTTAGGTTTAATCCGCTCCCAACCAGATGTTGTGATACATGGTTTTGTTTGATCTCCTATCACCTATGAAAAATGCAGGTACAGTCATAACTCGCTACAGATTCTGCATGAAACCATACACCATATAAACAAACAACCAAATGAATTTTGATCTAGTGGATCATAGCAAAAACACACGACAAAATACTCCATCAGTCATGACCAAAAACAGAATTCCATTGAGTAATGATCCTTTTTAAGAGCAACAATAATAGACTAGCTAGATATTAGAAGGTGCACGAACCAAAAATTAAGTAGCTAGATATTAGAAGGTGCACGAACCAAAAATTAAGTCTTTTCTGACATGGTAAAGCTACAATATGATTTTATCTCATTATCAACAAGATACATGGTTCCTCAAAAAAAAAACAAGATACATGGGTGAAGTAAATTTGAAACAGAGCATAGAACATGCTAAAAAATGCCAAGAAAGCAATAAATATATGATTTGCATCATGAAATATAACATGATAGCAAAGAGCACAAACATATGGCTAAGAAATTCGAAGGAAGTTAAGTTGCTCTTTTCCTACACATTACCTCAGCTTGAACTGTGCTACCGCCCAACTTTGTCTCCAAGTCAAACCAACCTGTCAATAGACATCCAAGAAATAAGTTTGCGCGACCCAGAGGGGAATGAGCAGCAAAATTGGCATGACTGTCCAGGTTTAGGGTTTTGTAGTATGGATCACTTTCTAGGGATCCCAATAGAGAACGAGCAAGTAGCAGGAGGGGAAGCAAGAGGGCACAACAGCACCATGCGGCGGCGGCGGCGGCGGCGAAGCAGAACAGCACCGCCGCGAGAGGGCGAAGGGGACTGGAGTTCACTGGACAGACAGAGAACAGACCGGTCCGGGCCCGTTGACAAGGGAAGAGGAGAAACCGAAGACAGGGAAAGAGAAAGAGGAGACCGGTTCGGGCCCGTTCGGCCCGGTTACTCCGCTAGCCGGGCCAACGGGTATGGATAGCATGAGAACCGGGCCGGTCCAGTTATTTACTGTTTGGTTGGACCAGGTCCATCCGACCATCCTGGATAGGATTGTGAATTTTTTTTTTATATTTGTTTTAATTCAAAATTTTTTAAATGCTGCCCCCGCTGTGGTTTTGCATTTTTGGGCGCCCGTCGCCCATGGGCCGGGCGATCGCCCATGCCACGGGCGATGGGCGCCAGTCAGTCTCTCCTCATTTTACTGGTCGCCGACCGACGGCGTTCTGCTATCATGAGAATGCTTGCCGCCGACGTACGGGCGATCGCCCTACCACTGGCATCGAGAGCCGACACCTATTTTACAATAATATATGTTATATATATAAAACAGTTATAACATATAAAATAAAAATATTATCAATATATATTATAACATATAACTATTATATATGATATGTTATATATAATAGCTATAACATATGTAATATAAATAAAAGTATATATATTATATATAATATTTATGTATATATAGAACATATGAATAATGTATATTATATATAGGGTCTACCGAATCTGCGTGGTTGGAAATTAGGGTTTAGGAAGGAGAAAATTATGGTATTTTTTTTATTAAAAGGGCCGATAATTTTAATTTTCATCTTTGTATTATTAGAATTATAAAAATAAATGTTCCTCTTGTCACAAAGTATTTCTCGCATGATGCCAGATTATAGCGTTTAAAATAGAGTGCTCTCGTAAAATTTTTATTGCCAACAAAGTAGCATTACACGGTCAGAGTTCAGATCTTGAGTACATTGGGGATATTTCCCTTCTTTGGTAGCATCAGTCGCCACCTTCACCCCAAGATGCATGGGTGGTCACCATGGACCGGTGAAAGGATTGTGGCATTGGCATGAACACCAAGTGGCACGCACAGGGTAGTCGCTTCCCATTCCGTGTCGTAGTACGGGTAGGTTTCTTGCATGATGGCTCTTCGACGTAGGACTTGACGTTGGGTGTCTTGGGGTAGTGGCATCCGCATAGACATGCATGGTCCTGACATGATCGATTCGGTTGATAGTATTGGTCCATCACTGTCTGGTTGTGCGATTGACGTGCCGGCATAGATTGCCTAGGAGGCCGGGAAGCCCGCGCGGACCTCCGCCGGCCTTCTGACTGCACCTGCCCTCCTGTAGCATCCACTCTAGCCTGCAAGCGATCGATTCTTGAGTGCAGGTATGTTATGTAGGTGTACGCTGCTGCCGGGTATGGCTCATCCATCCAGCAAGTCTAACCGCACGTGACGTCTGATAACTAGAAATAAGAGAACTGGTAAGTAACTTGTATTTGCGGTAGCATATCGCAGAGGCAGGGAACTTACGGTGTAATCTGGGCATCGGTAGAACCTGCGACCAGTAAACCCCTCGTCCACATGGTCAAACCACTGCACAACGGCTGGGTTCCCACATTCGCATGTCGGCCAGTCAAAAATGGACGCGAAGTGACGATCTCGTAGCAAAGGAGGGCCGTCTGTCCAGTCTGCATAATGTATGACATGCATATCGTCCGAAGGAGGACGAGTATGCTCTCCAGGCCCATAAGACTCCCACCATGCATCAGGCACATATGGCCGTGAAGAGGCCCCCCAACTCGCCATGAACTATAAAGCAGTAAGCTCTCAGGAAAGATGTAGCGCAGAGGACCCGAATGTAGAAGGGTTTTTATAGCGAAGCCTGGTAGGTGTATGGACGAAGTTCATGGAAGCGTACGCGTCCCTCACGATGTCTGCTGCTGCAGTTGATGTGACTGGATGGTGGAAAGCGGGACTGTTGGTCAGCAGTGCAGTGAAATAATTGATGGCCACTGCAGTTGATGTGACCGGGCGGTGCAAAGCGGCTTGTGGGACCAAGATTGATGGATCTTGCGATTGATGTATTTGGGACGGTGGAAAGCGGATGTTGGCCAGCAGGCGATGAAATAATTGATGGCACGCACTTAATGTGATCGGCATCGCAAAGCTAGAAATTATATTTGATATTTGTCGGAAGAAGAAAACGCATAAGGCTAGAAATTATGCTCGACATCCATTCTGAAATCTGAAAGTAGTGCGAAGACATCGTAAAAAAAAGGAAAAGAAGTCGGGCACAAGTGCGGTACAAAGTCTAGTCCAAGTACAACATACACGCCGGTCAGCGGCGCAGCGCTTCCTAATCTGGTCCTTGGGGTATGTGAACCGGTCGGGAGGATGGACATCCCTCCCGGCTTGCCGTGGTCTCACGGTGTCGAGATCCTCGTCTTTGTGATTCGGTGAGTAGGGGCGAGTGGAGCCCTAGGAAGCCGCGACAGTCGAGGAGATCTCGCGAGAGCCATCGATCTAGGGCTCTTGCCGCCAAAGATCGGCGGCGTCGCCGCCAGAAGACGTACTCCGCATTGAAGGAAACACATGACAATCAATAAGACGTTGTAACGCAGACGTGCTAAAACATTATATAGCAAGTGTTATCGGTGCTCACCTCCGCTAGTCCGAGTAGAAGGGATTGCTGGTCGACTCGGTGGGCCAAGCTCCCCACCCTCTTCGCTGGGGTGGTGCGACGCTGAAGAGCGGCGCCCGCCCATCCCAACCTCCCGGCCTGCTGCTGGGTGGTGAAGACGCGAAGAGCGGCGCCTGCAGACCCAACCTCCCAAGCCCCGAGGCGGCTGTGGGTGAAGGCGGGAGTGTGGCTCAGGCGAAGGCCCGAGGTCTACTGTGGGCGAAGTCCCGGAGTCTGCTGCGACCCACGTGGAAGGGGTGGAGTAAGCGGCTGTACCCCACCACGTGGGACAATGTCGGGGACCCGCTGGCACGACGTCAGGTGGCACAACTGGGTCGCCTTGCATAGCATCCTCGACCACAAGGATCTGTTCTCAGCCGGCGTCAGCTTTGCACCCGCCCTCAAACGGGACACCACGGACTGGGCGTCCGCTCTAAGCTCCTGCGACAAATCAGCCTTTGCAATTCGGAGAAAATATGAGAGGATGTAATGGGTTAAGTACGTGTGGATGACAAAACCAAATGGGACTCTTACCGCGGTGTAGGACCTTTGCGCCTGATGGTGCGGGTACAGCTCCTCCACCGAGGGCTCGTGGGTGACGTAGTCGGTCGGTGAGTATCCCACACGAAGGCAAGTCCGAGAGGCATACCATCTCATGTATGCGTCGTACGAGTCAGGGTCGTAAGGGCGGTACTCCGTGACTCGGTCCTCGAGTGCCTCGTCCCACTGCGCCCTCCAAGTCTGCATCCGGTACGAGAACGGGGTCCCTCCACGAATGCCCATCCAGGTAAGCCTGCAATATGGAGGACATAACATATTACGAAATAACATATTACATAATCATAGAGGGCACTGAGCGAACTGTGAATAAATGGATCTTACTTGTGCACGGCTGATGGAATAACCATCTGAGGCTGAGGGGGGATCTCCTGGTACAACCCGAACTATCGCAAAACCCGGTGTGGACAGTAGTTCTCGACGAAGATGTCGAAAACCAAGGACTTCCGTGTAAGCCAGTATTCCATGTCCCTGGTACATAGCAAGGAGAGGCCGTAGGGTGCGCGTGCCTGCACGTGGTACGCGTCGTACGGTGTCCAAACGACCTCGTCGTCGTGTAGGTAGTCGAATTGGCGCTTGAACTCTTCGTACACCCGATGGACCTGCTCGTGCGCGTAAAAGCGCTGTGAAACAAAGGACATGAACAAGTTAGTTCAAATGGATGGATCCTCGAGTAACATGACAAAAGGACTTACCTGTCGTCGGACCCAGTAGTGGCCCATGGTGGGCCAATCTGTGTGAGGCCCCGTGTACAGCGAGGGAGGGTACGGCTCACGGTCCACCTATGGCCGACCCACAGGGAACCGCTCCCACGACCAAAGCTCGAGGAGTAGGACGCAACCTGCGATGGTTGCGTCCTTCGTCGTCCGAAAGACAGCGTCGCAGAGGTCCCGGTAAGTGCCAGCAAGAACCGCGGAGGCCCAAGAGTACTGCTCCATCTGCGTGAAAAAGCATGTCAGAAAGTTATCAGGGATCATTTCCGTACCATGTTAGCTCACCTCGTACTCCGGAGTGTCAGCGATGTAGCGCGCAAACTGGATCAGGTGCCTGTCAACCGTGTCCCCGTGGGTGGATGGGAACATCACCCAGCTGAACAACAGGAGCAAGTACGCCTCCAGGTGCCTCAAAGCTGTCGCCATCGGCCATCGGTGTATCGATCGGCCTACGATTTTGTGACTATGTTAGTTTCAAATCAATATATGGGAAAACACAGTTATTAAATTTATAAGGTTGCGTACCGTGAACTGTAGCAGCCAAGCACGCGTCGGTCCGTGCCGCTCGCTCCGCCTCAGAGGCTCGTACGCCCCGCCGGCAGGGTGTCATGGTAGCGCGTCGAAGCGGTCCGACAGGTCGTCAAGCTAGTCGACAGGCGCGTCCGCCGGTACAACTGCAAGTCCCGCGCAAGGCAGACCCAAGAGGTAGGACACGTCTTGTAGTGTGGGTGCCATCTCCCCAACGGGGAGGTGGAACGTAGCGTCTCGTCGCCACCGGCCGACGAAAGTGCCGCTAGGAGGAACGATCGACGTGAGCATCGATCCTCCGCCGTCGAGAGCTCCACCAGCTTTCAAAGTGGAAGAAGACCTGCTGCTCGCAACCTGCAAAGTGGAGTCATCAGTACGGTTAAATATGTGGGGACATATAAAACATAGAAGTGCATGCGAAAAATAAATTGAATTCGTACCTGCCGACCCATCGCTCGTCGATACGAAGCAACCGGTCGGGAACACGAGGGCGCAGTGTGAACAGCTTCTTGTCCTCCTGTGCTGACAATCTTGACCTGTGCTTGTGATCTATGTTACGGTCGAACAACTCAGGCGTGCCCCCCGGACTAGGTCCAGCACCGGCCATGGTCAGTCGGTCCTGCAGATTAAGTCGTACAAAACGAAATAAAACATACATGACACAAAAACATTACATTTCATGGCAAGACATATAATTACAAAATCAATTACAACGATAGAGTCCGTGACAACTGTTACAATACCAAACAAATGTTATTAAAATACGAACATTACATTGCATTACATCGTCAATTAAACATATTACATTAAGTAAGATAAACATATTACATTGTAGCGATACATTGCTCAGAACGCCATCCTCTCCGGTCGTGACCCGATGTCCCAGCTTGACCCGCCGATGAACGACGCCCACCTTCGCCTCGTCCATGTTATTATGATACTGGCGGGTCCTCCGACGGCCAAAGCTTCGTCTCACTTACTCATATCGGCACCCACCAGTAGCTGCGGGAGGATTTTTCGTGAAGGACCCGTCGATTCTATACCGAGACCTCATAATTCCATGTGTCCCAAACACTTTCCTTCAGGTAGTAAGGCGACACGAAGGAGCGGGTTGATTCATTACAGACGGCGGAAGAGGCTATAATGTGAGAGCACGGGAGGTGAAGGAGCTTTGGCTTCTGGCAGGTGCACTCACATTGAGCCCCCGTGATGGTGCAGAGATGCGTCCTTATCGCCCGGTGGGTACCTCGACGACCACGCTCAGCACGGTGCACATGAAACCGACGGACGGTGCCACTCTGTGGAGTCACACGATGCATCTGCGCCTTTCTTGTTTTCTTCTCCATGTATTCACTGATAAGGGTTGAATAGACAAGATGTCTGTCGGCCATAGCTGAAGCAGCCTTCTGCACCCGGTCGATGAAGTACTTTTGGACCCCATGCAGGACACCTTCAACGATTCCGACAAGAGGAAGACATCTCGTTCCTTTCATTACCCAGTTGTACACCTCGGCTATGTTCGTGGTCATGATGCCATACCGTGCACCTCCGGTGTCATGTAGGAGCGACCATTTCTCCTTTGACACGTGACATATCCAGTCCGAGAAACTTTTAATATCTGTGCCCGCCTTTCTACGGATGTTTCTGGAGTCCGTAGGGAGCGCCCATAGAGTAGTCGGATCATCGCCTTCGACATGATAAAGTATGGGATTTCTGGATGAAGTTGGTGGGCCTGCTGGTTGGGCCGTCTGCTTCCTTGTCATTTCATCTAAGGTCTTCCAGAGCGCTTCGAACTTGGCCGGCTGGTTTGTTTGGCACAACCTCTTGAACATGTTCATCAATGTCTTGTTCTTGAAATGACGGAAGAAATTTGCTCCCATAGGTCTCATGCACCACCTACTAGTCAAGTCAGGCCACTTCGGTGCTCCCACAACGGGAGAACCTTTTTGCATGTCGACAATAGCCTTCATCAAACCCACATACCGATCGTGTATGATGCACACGTTCGGCCTAGCGAGCACCACTCCATACTTAACCCGTTCCAGGAACCAATACCAATTATCTGTGTTTTTCCCCTAGACAATAGCAACTGCAACTGGCAACACCTGGTTGTTCGCGTCCACAGCAATTGCGGTCAGTATCTGTCCATTGTATTTCCCCATCAGGAAGGTGCCGTCCATACAAATTACCGGCCTGCAGTGCCTGAAGGCATTTATGCAAGCTCCCAGTGCGAAAAATGCACGCTGCAACACCCACTTGCCCTCATGGACACCACTAGCTGGATACTCTTTCATGTCTATATACGTTCCTGGGTTCCTGAATGCTATTGCCCTGAGCATGTGAACCACGTTCTCGTACGATGTCTCGTACATCCCGAACCTAACCTCCAACGCCTTCCTCTTTGCCCTCCAAGCCTTCCCATAGTCCATGGTGTACTGATATCTCTCCTCCACGGCTCGAATGATATCTTTAGCTGGCATTTGAGGATTACCCACAATCTCTCCATACAGAACATTAGCCACCCAAGTTAACGAAAGGTTGCGGTGCACTTGCTCAGCTTCCTGCAGTATACACTCGTGTTGCACCACTATGGAGCACTCCCAGTAGTCCTTCCACTTCCCTCAGTACGCATGCACCCGCCAAGGGCGCTTGTCATTCACGCATTTCACGTCGTACTCCTTCTTCTTTGGACTTCACCACCTTGAACCGACGGCGTATAGACATTGCCCAAGATTTCACCGCATTCAGCAATGATTCCTTATCCTTGTATATGGCTCCTGCGTGACCTCGTTCGCATGGTACTCCCATGCGCCATGACTCCTTCATTCATCGTTAATCGCCGAAGTTGTAATCGCTCCACGTGTTTCGGTAGGGACATCGAGGACATTAACCTCCTCGTCGGATGGTCATCATCCGCAACTCTTCATCCTCTCGGTCCTCCGCCTCCATCATATTCACTATGATCTCCACCTCTTCACCTTCGCTCGCCACCCCCTCGCCTCACGCTGCACCTCCTCCTCCTGCGCCTCGTCGCATCGCCAACATGGTCATCACCACCTCTCCACTACAATCTTCCATGCTTGTGCCATGTCCTCCATTGTGTCCACCTCCTCATCTTGCGTTCAGACACAGTGGGTTTACTATCCGTAGCATTGAACCCAAGAGCATAAGGGGCCAACCACGCTGCACTTGCATTTTCTACGCACCTTCTCCAATTGTGTGTTCCTTTTATAGGAAACAACTCTCCAAAAAAACCTTCATGGGCACGACTCACCACGGCTCTGACACGCAGCCGACATGTATGTGCATCCAGGCCGAACAACCGAAACAACCATTCTATTATCCACCGGTATGTCCTCTCGCTCGTCCTAGATATACCCCGCATGACAGAGGAAAATACCGATAGATCCACTTCATTTGGCCCTTCTGCTATCTCTCCATCTCCGTAAAATATTTAAAAATATAATTTTTCTGACATTTTGCCTATAACATATGATGAACCGTACTATTAGTTACTGTATATTTAATTATCATAAAATAATATTATGCAATATTTACCATAACAACACCGCAAGCAAGATTATCTATTTAATATATAAATTACATCTATAATATCAAATTTATATTATACATCGTGTGCCTATCCTAACATGTGTTCAGTTAATATATAAATTACATCTATTTATGTCTAAAGTAACTCCATTGTTTTAAATAATCCTATTGTCACGATTTTCTATTTTTCTATAGTCTACTAAAAATTTTAACGGTCCATGAATAGCAAAATTATCTACATATTTCATGTGTCACTATTCTACCATTTTTCCAATCTTCAAATTAACGTGTGACCATCCTAACTTGTCTTCAATTAAAATTTTAAAATTACATGTATTTATATCAGCTATGCGCGTAAATAACAAAATTATTTACGTATATTTAACGTGTGACTATCCTACCATATTTTCAATAAAAATTTTAATTATCTCTACTATATCCACTATCTAAACCAATAATCAAATTTTAATCATAATTTCAACAATCTAAATCAACAATACATTTTAATTATACACATTTATATCAACTATCGGTATTAATAATAAAATTATATTTATTTAATATGTGACTATCCTACCATGTTTTTAAACTAAATTAAAATTACGTAATTACACTACTAAATTACTTCAAAAATTAACTTACCAAATGACGATGCCGCGTGATCCAATTTTTTCCCCTCTCCTTTTTCCCCCCTTTTTCTCTCTTTTTTTTTCCACTTTTTCTCTCTTCTTTTCTTTCTTTTCTCTTCTTCTCCTCTCTTCTCTTCTTTCCCTTCCCTTCTCTTTCTCTTCTCCTCTCTTCTCTTTTCCTCCTTCCTTCTCGTCTCTGTGCATTTGCAGACTGACACCATGCATGTGTGTGTTAAATAATCGTCTGGCCGATGCGCCAGTGGCTCGGCGATCGCCCATGGGTCGGGCGATCGGCCAATCGGCCGCCAACTGATCGTTTGGCCCAATTGATTATCGTTCACAGCAGTGCCGTCGCCCGTGGCATGGGCGATCGCCGCCCACCTGGCGACGGGCGCCTAAAATGAAATACCGCAATGGAATGGCATTTAAAAATTTTGAATTAAAACAAATATAAAAAAAAATTCTAGGATTGTTAGGGGGACCGGGAAAATTCAGTCTATACCGCTGGTTTCGCACGTCTTATTCGTGAGTCTTTTAAACACAAGTGTTGCGATTTTTTTTATTTCATAGCATTTCTCTCATTTCCCCTCATTCCTATTTTCTATTCCATCTTCTTTGACCAAAATGCCCATGGCTCCATAGCTTCAAAATATAGGTTCAAATTTGAAATACGAGTTCAAATTTCCAAAAATTCAAAGTATGAGTTCAAATTTCAATATGAGTTCAAGCTTCAAATTTCTGAAATTCAAAATATGAGTTAAAATTTGAAATCTGAGTTCAAATTTCCAAAATTTAACATATGAGTTCAAAATTTGAAATTCAAAACACGAGTTCAGATATCAAATTTCAATTTTGAATTCAAAATATGAGCTCAATTTTCCATTCTGAGTTCAAATTTCTGAAATTCAAAATATGACTTCCAATATCAAATTTCTAATTTCTAAAATTCAAAATATGAGTTCAAATTTTAATTTTGGATTCAAATTTTCAAAATTCAAAATATGAGCTCAAATATCAAATATCAATATTCACGTTTCAAAGTTCAAATATGAGTTCAATTTTCAAATTTCCATAACCATGGAGCCAAGGCATTATGGTCAAAGAAAATGGGAAAGAAAATAGAAATGAGGGAAATAGGAGGAATGTCATGGAATAAAAGAATCTACAACACTAGTGTGAAATAATAAAAGACTAACGAATTGAGCGTAAATTGGACCAAGGTCTACGAATCGAATGTTATAAACTGATATCTCTGTCGGGACCCGCCAAATCGGAGTCAAGTCCCTTCTGTCCTTTTACCTGTACTAGTCACTCGATCAAGTAGCTAATACACATAGAATCTAGAACTTGTATCACAACCATAGCTATTAATTTATATACTACATCAGAGTACAAAATACAAGTCTGGCACGAAGGCAATACAGCAGCGGAAGTCTTTATTTTACAGATTGCAACTACGAGTGGAAACGAGCCGAGCCCGAGCGAGCTCGGTCCAGCTCGGTCGTGGTAACGAGCCAACTCGGCTCGGCTCGCTCGAAAGTGCAAGCTCATAGAGGAGCTCGGCTCGGGTTCAGCCAAAGCTCGAGCTAGCTCTCAAGCCTGAACACAGGCAGCAACAATTCAGATTTCAGCAAAATCTGACTTACTGCGGGGACTACGAGGACTTGGACGACGAGGATTGGTTGCCGCGGCCGCCGGTGTGGTGGTGGGAACGGTGGTTCTAGTAGTGGCGCTCGCGATGGGCACGCTCCTTCTCGGCCTCGCTATGGCGCGCCTCGACTCCTCGTCGCGGCGTTGCGGGAGCTGCGGGCGCTGGTTCAAGCGCCACTTGGGGCCGAATTGTGGGTGGCGCGGTGGTGACTTGGCGTCGACGAGGCGGAACGAGGAGTCATCGGCCGCGGTGGCGAAGGAGTCGTTGACGGAGGTTAAATCGAAGACGGAGTCCCATCAGGCGGCGACGAGGACCGTGGGGCCCGTGGGGTTGCTCGTCCAGTCGATGATGCAGCACAACGTGTCAGAGTGGGAAAAGGACGCGAAGGGGATGGAGGCCATAGCGACGGAGCCGCCAAGGGACGGTGGCGTGGCGGGGGTGTCAAGAGGGCCCCAGCCATCGGGGTTGAAGGGGACAACGCCCACATCGAAGCCCATGGTTGAAGGAAACGACGCCCACGTTGAGGGCTCCAGCCATCGGGGAGAGGGCGGGGGAGAGGGAGAGGACTGGAGGATGGTGGTGCGCTAGAGTAGGAGGGCCGGATGATGGCGCCGCTACTCGGGTGGAGTCTGGGGAGAAGAGGAGATGAGGCGCTAGGGTTTGGAATGGGTCGCTGACTCGCTCGGCGCCTCAGCAATGGAAGAACTGAAGTACTAGGTTGGTCTGGTGGGCTGGTGTGTGTGCTCTGAGCTTGGGTTGGGGCCTGGACCTGGACGCTGGACTGCAATTGGGCCGAGCCACGAATGAGCCTCGAGCGAGCTCGGCCTGGCTCGTTCGGGTGCGGTCCAAGCTGTGAGCCAGGAAAGAGGCTCGGCTTGGGCTCGTTTCCTTTCGAGCCGTACACGAGTCGAGCTTGCAACCAAGCCGAGCCCAAGCTGCTAACCGAGCCCGAGCTCAGGTTCCAGCCCTAACTGCAACTCCAAAAGAGATAAGCCAAAACAACCCCACAGGCAGAGCTCCAAACCTGCGCAATCCTAGGCGTTGGGATAGTTCTCGTCCTGTACTCCATCGGCGAAGACATAGGCTTCGGGATCACCGTCTTCTGGTCACACGGGGACTCCAAACCTACGCGTTGAATGCGCAGCCCCATGATAAAACGCGAGGGTGAGTATTGGTGCAAATACTCACAACTCAATTGACAATGCACATGAAGGCTAGTCACGGGAAGAGTAGGGGTTTATTTGCAGAAAGCCAGTTTAGCAAAAGTTCGCCTAAGAGTTTAGAAAGCAGTTGGAAAGAGAGGAGTTTAAATCAAAACACTTTAGTAATCTTTTCCAAACTCCAACACCCACCGGTTTCTGCCCAAATCTGGCTATCTCACGACACCAACCATGGTTTTATCGAAAAACCATTTCCTCACGGCTTCCTGCCGCAGGCTCCCAAAACAAACATGGCACCTGCCAGTTTTTTCGTAAGAACCTTTTAGAAATAGAGGGGAGAAAACTACCATTGTAGTGGCGCCACTGTCGTTCGCCCTTGACCGTGGGCACAACTATCTAGATAGTTTTACATTTTGCAGAGGTTGCACGCTTTATCCACGAGAGGTGGTTTTCCCAGGAATCACCCAAAAGAAAAGAGCACCACAAGGCCTTTCTCCGACATCCTCCTAGTTAGGACATTCCCGCTAAGGTTTCCACTGCAATGCCCCTCTTGCGCTAATAGAACATCACCAACTATCTACTCCACTAACTAGAATGGCAAAACTAGGAGTTCGAAGGATACTCAACCAGGGCTTGCCCATACAAGCACTCATGGTCGCACTGTTGTACTTACTCTTGTCAACCACAAGGTCGCGGTCCTTAGGGACTGGGGTGGTTCCCACACTAGGCCCAAATCTCATGCTTACTGCACCAACCAGACAACCACCCACCCTAATCAAGCTTTCAAAACATTTTACTTTTCAAAACCCTAGTAGCATACCCGCTACCTGCTTTAACAGTTTTTCCAACAGTAGCACCCACTACTGTTATCAAATAAATATTGGCAAACAGGGATTTCAATGTGAATCAAAGAAAACAAATTAATAAGTACTAACAGCACAGCTAAGCATAATTAAACAGCTAACCAAAGGAGTTGGCAACTAATTAAGCAATTAATCTAGGGCTACCAAGGATAATGATTATACGACATTAATTAAAGTGGATTAGGCTTTTAGCTACACCCTACCAATATGGCAGTTCACTACTAACATAGCAATGCAGTTTTACAATTCTAGAAAAACATTTGTTAAAACTAGGAAACAATATGGTCAACAAATAATTTAGCGATAGTGTCAATAATGACTTGCCGTGATTGAAGTCGTGATGATGTCTGGCTTGGTCTTCGATTTCCGACACGAACTCGATCGGATCTAGCGATTGCAAACAACATACATTCAACACATTGCATGAAAATATGTATGCAAAAATAAATGAATAAGTTTGCATGAGTATGATAAAGTAATGCTTGCATTTGACTATGATTTTTGGAAATCTATTTTACTTTTTAAAATGGCATAAACCATTAAAAGTAATTAGATAAATCATTTTATATTAAATAAACAATGCAGAAAATAAACTGAATATAAGGTAAATGAATTAACATTGTTTTTATTTTATTAAAGCATTTTATAAATTTAAATTTCATTTTAAATAGGTATAAATAATTAGCATAATATTTAATACATTATCTTATACTTAGAAAATTATAGAAACCATATAATAATATGCTTGAAATTATACAAATGATATTTTTTAAATGGAAGAGTGCATTTTTATGAACTTTTAGAAATTTGTTGCATTGGAATTGGATTTATATTTTTAAAAATAAAAAATAACAAGTTTACTACTTACAGAAATTAGAAAATTAATTAATCGACAGCTAGCACAATATGGCCAAAGATGAACCTTGATGCGGCGTCGTGGCCTAGCTCGGCCGATGGCGTTGTTGAGAGGAGGGCGATGGGTGGGCTCCACCTATCAGTGACTTAGAGTAGGGGGCGGCATAGCAGCTCGGGCGGCGGCGATTCCGACGAGCAGCAACTTGCCGGTTGCGGGAAAGAAGGGGGAAGAGAGAGTGGAGGAAGGGGAGCTTGGGGGTAGGGTTTGCCGGCCCAGGGGCAACGGCGGCGAGCTCGGCACTGGCCGAGGCGAAAGGGGCGGTGGCACTCGGCGAATCTGCTCGCCGATGGCGAGGGGAGGAAGACGGCGAGGTCGGTGAGCAAGGAGGAGGTGAGGGGAGTGAGGAGAGGGCTCGGGTTCGAGGCGGTGCCTGCCGAGGCAGCGCGACAGCATGACCAAGACCGGGGGAAAGGAGGTGCATGGCGCCGGCAGATTTTGGCGAAGAAGGAGAGGCGCCGGCGACGAGGAAGGAGTCTAGGGGGGCTACGAAGGAAGCAGGATCCAAGAGGGGAAAGGATTACCGGCCGAGTAGCGTCAACGGCGCGCGGGGGAGGCTCGGCTTGGGCAGCGGCGCGTGGCATGCTCCGGCAACGGCTCCAGCTGCATGTCAGCAAAATGGAGAGAGGGAGAGGAGGGGAAGAAGGTGATGGAAGGAAAGAGGCCGGGAAGACTTACCGGCGACGGTAATGAGGAAGGAAGTGAGGGAGGGAGGAGGAAGAAGGAGGCTGCCTGCCTTGATTTGTCCGAGAGAGAAACAAAAGAGGGAGACAGGGAGGAGAGGTAGATGGATAAAGGAGAGAGAGAGAGGAGAAATCTAGGGAAAAGCTTAAATAGGAAAGAAGGGAGAGTAGAATAGGGAAAGGGCAAAATAGGTGGCATTTTGGAAAAGTCCCAAAATGGGAAAGGGCTAAAAAGGGAAGGGGTCCAAATTGGATAGGATGACAAGTGGGGCCCACTTGTCATGGAGAGAGGGAAAAGAGAGAGGATTAGGGATAAGGCCTAATTATAAAATAGATCTTTGTTAAATTTAATCATTTTAATTTGATATTAAATTTTATTTAAGCTAAGTTTAATTTTGCTATTTTCTAACTCAAAATGAAATTGTCAATTTACAAATTATTAAGATAGGTTTTTAGCAAATTAAATATTTTGCAATTAAATATTTTAAAAGCAAAACTGTTAATTAGGCTTTAGGAAATTAAATATAGTAACATACACATTTTCAAAAATGATTTGATTTTTTTAAATGCTTAAAATCACATGCAATGATTATGCATTTTTATATTTTTAAAATGGGGATGTTACAATCTCCCATGGTTAAGGGATGAGATTGTTAGGGATAGATACATTATTGCTCATTGTCGGATGGTTTTCCTTGAATCTAGAAGTTATAGCAGTAGCGTAGAAGCTATTCAACCGATCAGAACAATCCTCAAGTCTATACAGAGTAAAAGTAGATATAGAATTACTCATTTGCGCTTCTTGGTTCGTGCTGCTCTTCTTTTGTTGCTTTGCATATCCATGCTTACCACAGCACGAGGACTACCGTGATTTGAGAGACTCGCGGTACAGGGCGAAAGGGGTGAGGCAGAGTGGGATGTAGGGGGTGGTCACCTAGAGAGACACGGGGGAATATCAGCAATGGCGGTGCTGGTGAAGAAGGTGAGTTTGGCATAGGCAAAGGTGGGGGAAGGGGGAGGGGTGGCATTGCATGGGAGACAACGGGTGGAGGTAGCGCTGAGGAAGAAGGGGGAGGAGCGACGCCAGGGAAGAATGGTAGAGGCGGTGCGACGAGGAGAAGGGGACCACCGGATTACGTTGGGGAGAAAAGCGTTGGGTGAGACTTGAGAGTTGAGAGATTTCAAAATTTGCCACTCTTTAAAATTCACAAATTCGCATTTTAGGATTTGCCATCCTAACCCGCTTTCACAGACACGGTCGGCCCCACATGTCATTGAAAGATGATGAAAGGCTTGCAAATTAAATAGCAAATTCAAAATTCTTCCTAGAGTTTGAGAGGCGCCTTGACCCCAACTCAGACGAATCCATTTCATGTTTTTGCGTGGAACGAGGAGGGACGTGATTTTCCCCACTTGGGATGGAATGGATCTGCCCAGCACGAGATAGTTCCATTCAGATCAAACCAAACACAAAACTGGCTTATCCCGAACGGAACAATCTGGGACTGGATAACCAAACACTGCTTTACTAACCGGCCTCAGCCTATTTGGCCAAAAATGTTTTAAAAATCAAGAAGAAGACTAGAATTATGACATATTCATTATAATTTGAATAAATCAATTACATTTCATAAGTAAATTAAATATATAATTAAATATATTTGATTTGATTTATTAAAACTCTACAATAGCTAGCCAGTTAGGCGACCTAGCCCCTCGGGGCGGGACGAACCGGCTAGCCCAGTGGCTACCTCTAGACTCCGCTGGTTTCCTTTTTTTTCAACTCAAATTTTCATTCAAAATATATGATGGAATCCACTGAAAATTTCTAAATAAAAACACTCAATCGGTCTTTCCGGTAAAATTTCACGACCGATTTTCAGAACCCTGGTTCATTATGCTTGGCATGGTGGATGTCAAACTAGTCTCTGCAAATTGCAACGCGGATCGTTTAAGTTGTCTCACATTTTCGCTTAGATGCAAAATTTCTAAAACCGGATATTTGGGTACACGAAATTGCCTTACCATTTCAACTGCGACCAAAGTGGTACAGAGAAAGTGGTTTTGATGACGGGCTGCCTAGTCAACATAATACGTGGCCAAAAATGCCACTTGTCATCCTCAATAAAAAATGAATTCAAATTTAAAATTCATAAAATCCTAAAAATTCTTTAAAAATCTAAAAATACTCTAAATTTCATTAAAAATAAAAAATCCTAAAATTCATAAAAACATAACACAATTTGAAATTTCTAAAAATAAATAAATTCTAAAACTCGTTTAAAAACTTAGAAAATCTTAAGAAAAATGGATTATATATTCTTTACAAATTTTAGAAAAGTTTTAAGGTTTCTTAAGTTTTTCTAAATTTTTAAACGAGTTTTAGACTTTTATTTTTTACCCATTTTATTTTTTTAAGTATTTTTACGTATATTAGATTTTTTTTTCAAGATTTTTAAGGAATTTTAGAGGTATTTTTTAAGTTTTTGCATAATGTTAGGTTTTTTATTAATTTCAATTTGAATTTAATTTTTTATTGATTTATGATGACAACTAGCAGAATAACATCGGACATATCACAGTGAATAATTGAACATACATTATATCAGTAACAAAAGAGTAATAAAGTAAAGTGCTTACAGACAATGTGATGACCGTCGTCATTCATATTGATTCCCGCTCTGCCATCTTTCACGAGGAATGACAAGGTAAAGATATTCTCCACCGTTTGGGCAAAGGACATTCCGTTGAAAACAAGGTTTTCTAGCTTTGCGTTTTTCTTCTCTCTCGCTCTCGGTCTCCTCTCTGCCTTCAAAATGGCAAAAGCGCGACGACCGGCCTTAAAAGGCCCAAATTTCGCACGCTGGACGGGCCGGTCAAATATCGCCCGTTGGGCGGGCGGATTTTTTTGGGCCTCCAAACTCGCCCGTTCAGCAAGCGGTTTATTTAGATCGCCCTCCCATCGAGCGGTATTTGGCCCACCCCCCGCGCAGACCGGCGCGAGCAAAGCCCGCCCATTTGTCAGGCGGATTTTTAAAATCTCGCCCGACTGATGGGCGGTTCGAACTTCTCGCCCAACGGGCTGGCAACGGGAGTCTATTTATTTATTTTTTTAAAATTGAATACCAATTATTTATTTCCTAAAAAAAATAAAATTCACCTAGCCAGCTTAGTGTGGCATGGGCACCCTGCCATAATAGGCCGTCCGCAATTCGGTTAACATCTCGAGCAGAAGACTCCATAGTTCTACACAATTCGGTCTCTCTCATGGCGAGCCATTGGGGAAAAAAAGCAGCTTCGTCAAAAGCTGTACATGGGAAGAGTTGGATTGGAAAGTCTGCACGCAGACGCTTCTGTAACGGCGCACTAACGTGGCGGCCGCGCTGGATTACCTCCAGAACGATTGAGAGAGGCCGATCGTGTACCGCGATCCCAAACCGAGCAATGTCCACTCCTCCTCGACGACGACATGGCTGCACACGTTGGCGACTTCGGCCTTGCGACAGCGACGAGCCCAGTGGGCAACTGCTAGCTCGACGGCCATGAAAGGGACCATTGGTTACATTGCACCAGGATGTACGTAAAGATCAACCAGTCATTCATGTTTCGAGAGCAAATATGAATTCTTGGACACAACGGACTAGTGCAAACGCCTGCAGAGCACGGGATTGGTCGGCAAGTATGCTCCGCCGGAGATTGATCCAACGCCAAACTGATGAGATACGAAAACAATGAAGCTCGCTCACAGGAAGCGAAGAAAGACCGAATTTTTGTGTACTCGTGCAAGAGCTTCAGAACCAAATGGATATGTTACTCGAGTAAATAATTGAGCTACACGTGTAGAACTCGAGAAAAACATATGTATTCACATCCAACAGAAGTACAGAACAGAAAACACAAAGCAAGTAGTCTTTAAACAGCAAGTAGCCTTCAAACAGGGTGCAAGCAGTCAGAATTTCACTAGAATATGGATTTTTCTTCATATCAAATAACTAGTTCTCTCAAATATCAGGCACTCCATTTTACTATTGAATGTCGCCCAGGAATGACAAGGCAAAAAAAAGAAGGAATAATAGCTGAAATGCCATGACAGGAGTTGTAAAGAAACGCATGTTACGCATCTTCCGTCAATTACATTTCCATCTGGTGAAAATTCTAATTGAATGTGATGCGGTTACCATGTGGACCTGGAAACACCTTTTCCATTTTGTCCACATTTCTATACATTAATCCTAGCATACACAATGTATACTACGTGAAATAGTTAAGCTTTACACAAAATAACAAAAAAAGAGTAGCTGAAATGCCATAAAGACTAAGTTCCCTAACGTCATCTTGATTTGCCATCTCTGTTTAATGTCTCCCAACTGATCACCTGGCCACATTCTTTACAGGTTGTCGTGCATCCAGGTTTTGTTCCGTGACTTCTGAGAGTCAGCAAGTGGTTCAGGTTTTTGCACTTCACTTGGTTTTTCGAATTAACCTTTGGTTGCTGCTGTTGCCTGCTTCTTGAAGTTACTTTAGGTGGCTGCAGAAGGTTGGTCTCACTTGGAAGACTCAGAACAACACTTGTACTTGGTTTTCTCTCAAGATCATGTGTAACCTTCTTTGGTACCACCTCCCAGTCTTGTGATTTTTGGAAATTTAACCATGCCATGTCTTGCTCCTCCTTGGTAAGTCTTTCTTCTTCATTTTCTTGCAGAAGAGCTTCATGTTCATGGTAACCTGCAATCCACCTGTAAATTTGGAACTGATGTTAGTCTGCCAGCAGCTGCCTAAAAAGCCAGAGAAAATATAGATATTGTTTTGACATAAAGGATGCAGGCAGTCAAGAGCAAAGAAATAAATAAGTGCTGCATGTTTGTTAGTTTACAATTTCTAAAATGTTGATGTCAAAGATTTATATATGATAAAGTTTCAACGTTAACAGGTTGAGCATTACCAAGAGTGATTGCTAGGTAAGTTCAGCATGAGGCTATCCAGTTCAGCAGTTTCACTGGTGCTGGAAGTGGATAGCTTCTCAGTTCCAACTTTAGTGTAATCGATTCTGACACAGCCATTCTCACTCTGCTCCAAAAATTCCTCATCACCAAATTCAAAAAGATGTAGCATCTCTTCTTTGGAGATTGTTCTAGACACTTGCTGTCTATCCACCACCCTTGCTGCCAGCCCTTCTTTTGTCACCTATCAATACCAATGAATTAATATTGATAAGGTTTTGAAAAAAGAAACTTTATTTACCATGTAAAAAAATAACTTAGATAGTTCGAACTGAGAATCCCAACTCAGAAAAGGTTCTACCTGCCGCTTGTATACTTTCTCTTCCATTGTTCCTTGTGCCATTAGGCGGTAAGCATACACAGGCTTGGTCTGACCATACCTGGAAATAAAATAAAGAGAATGAAGAAATAATCTCATAAAAATGCAACTAATGAGCAATTCATGCAATATGGTCTTGCCTCCAAACCCGATAAATGGCTTGCAAATCATGTGTTGGATTCCATGAACCATCCAGAAGAATCACACGGTTTGCAGCATGAAGGTTGATACCCAGAGATCCAGCACGAATAGATATCAATGTGCATTTTACTCTTGTATTTGTAGGGTCATTAAACCTCTCTACAAGATTCTGCCGCTCAGAAGATGGAGTGCTCCCATCAAGCCTATTCAACAAGATACAATCATATCAAAGTTACAGAATTACATTGATGACAGCACCATCTTTGCATAACAAGATCCTTGCGGTAAAACTATCATCTTCCCACAATTAGATATTGATTAGAAGATCTTAGTAGAACTAGATGTTGGGTTTAACACTATCATCTTTACAGAAGCAATGCTACCATATCAAAGTCATCTATTATTGAATTGAGAGATCATACTGGCAGGTCATAGTCCGAGAGACTTCGTCCTGTAAAAAACATAGTCGACTTCGCAAAAATATAAAGGACGGTTCAACCCCAACCACCCCCCAAACAAAAAAAAAAGAAAGGAAAATCCAAGTAACTTCTATGCAGGCAATTCGTAGTCACGTCCCTCCCTCCCAATTCTTAACAGAACAGAGCAGGCATCGGATCAAGCAGGCAGAACGAGCACAATTACACAGTTATATTCACTCTTCTTATTACCCAGTCCCTGCAGTTTGAAATCACCATCAGTTACCAGTCAGCATACTAGTAGTAGTCTAGTTTCACTTTCTGAACTGTCATGGTTGAGTGATATATGTTTATTGGATGTTAATTAGGTTCTAATCCTCAAGGTTTGTAAAAAAAAAGGTAAAATTCCAAAACCTAAACTCGAAAACCAGCCAATTTCAGGCCGAAACAAGAAGACACCAGACGTATTCGCTGCAGTGACGAATCCAACTTTTCTCCAAAAAAAAACTGTGATGAATCCATGAATGCTCTTGGAATAGAAGTTATATCTCCTGAAATGTTAAACTGTTACGGTCGAACTGTAAATGTTGTCGAGTTACTTTTGTTTAACTTACTGGAATAAGCATCATACTGTCATACAAACACATGCATGCATGCCTACATGCATTAGGTCCACATCTTGTATGGCACAGTAACAAAATATCTTAATCCAATAAGTTTTACAAGCTGAGAAAATATAAGTAATGTACAGTTTGTCATCTCACAAGCATGTCAGGTGATCGAAGTAAAGTTACAAAAAGGAATGAACACTTCAACTACCAAACACGTAGTTGTATAGTTCTTGTGTACAAAAGAAATGCAATTAACTGTGAAAGCATACCTGTACCAATCCTTGCCTTGTTTCCAATATTTGCCTTCTTTTCCTTTGATTTGCAGCTTAGAAAGATAAAACTCCACCAAATCTAGAGTCGTCAAGCTCTGGCTGAACACTAACGCCTTGTCACCCAATTCAGAACATGTTGACAAGATATCAAGGAGCAATACCATTTTGCCACTGTAATCTGCTTCCTTATATGTATTCTCATCTATAAGGTTCTCCCACCAGTTACTTTCCTACAAGTAAAAAACACATAAAAAGGTAATTTTCAGAACTGAAGACATGAATGTGTCGGTAAAGACCATTGCACCACTGCACATGTATACTTTGTTTCACTGGCTGTTTGTGTTCTGATTAACCAGTCATTATGGCACATATGGATCAGATTATCAAAAAGACCCAGTACACAGCTACAAAGCATAAATAGATAAATATTGTTTCTAGAACAGAATAATAGAACATCATGACAGTTAATTTCTAGCAAAACTGTAAAATCAGAAATTCCAAATATTATATAATCAATATATTCAAGTACCTCATTTACAAAGTCAACTTTCTTGGACTGCTGATCAGTTCTCTTCTGCTTCTCTGTGCAAATTACAAAAAAGTTTGGACAAGGTGTAAATTTCCCACCAAAAAAGCCAAAGGAGAAATATCAGAGGAACTTCGAGTTTGAAACCAAAACAATAGTCCCTCAATATATAACTATAAAAATAAGTTTTTTTTTTCCTAACTAGGATATTATGAACTGAGCAGGTTTTCCAAACTTTGAAGTATATCATCAAACGAATTATCAGAAGATAATAAATCACCTCCATTTGGTAAGTAATTTTCAATATTATCATCACTGGAGCTGTCATCCATCAGGAAATTCTCCACGGCATCTTCTTGGCGCCCATTTCCTCTCTGCTCTTTAGCCATCTGGAGAAGACCAGGATGGTTCCATATCTACACTCCAACATATTGTCAAGCATTCAGGAACAAAAAAACCAATATAATCACGCTACAACAGATATTACTATATTCACTTCAACGGAAAAGGGGAGGGAAAAAAAGGACAACAAATCCATCTCTTTTTTTTTGTCCAAGAAAAGCACAAGAGAAGCAAAGCCATTGTACCTGGGCTAATGTCTGGTACTTGGCAAAGAAGCAACTGCGCTGGAAAGATTTTTCTGAAGAAGCACTACTTGAGAAACCATGCACATCCAAGAATCTCCTATATAGCTTCTTTTGCAGTTGAGATAGCTTTACATTGATAACGAAAACCTTTTTTGGTGGTAGATCATTCTTCACGACATTCATGTCCATTCGCTGGACAAAGCCTTTCAGTTGTTGATATAAAATATGTGACCGTTGGTTCATGATCTTCACGTCATCTGATGTAGAATTTGTGTGCTGCCCATTTTCAATGGGATTCTGGAACCTGATAAAACAAAATACTATAAATTCCTACAACAGTTGCATCTTCCAAGCAGGCAAGCTGCCTAAGTAACAGAGCATTAGTTTACCTGTTACGGAACTCATGGCTACTTCCAAGATAACCTTCCCTGACAAAATCAACCATCTGTTCACAGGATGAAATCAAAATCCATTAGCTACTATTAGAAGTCAAAATGCTATCAGTAAACAGCAAATAAAGAAAAATAATAGTATGAGTAAATGGACAGCTTACACAGTAATATTCCATCAAATTATTCTGTAACGGAGATCCAGTTAACGCAATTCTTCTTTGTGTCCTTACTTGTTTCAGCGCCTGTGTAATGTCAGCCCTCCTATTCTTTATCATATGGGCTTCATCACATACAAGAATATCTGGCCCACACTGATAGTGACAATTTCAATTAGTTGTATCAAAATCCACAACTAGAAGATTACAAAGTTCAGAGAAAACACACTACATCATAACTTAGAGAAAATCTACAGATTATTATATTAATAAATAAGGGCTTCCTTGGACTGATGGGGATTAACTCCAATACCTTTGGATTAGCAAGGAATATAAACAAAAATCCCAGCCAGTCCAAAGGGATTGGTTATAGTCCCTTTCTATACAAACAAAGCCAAAAGTGGGATTGTGTTTGAAACCTCAGTACATAGCCACCAAAAGGAGGGGTGAAAAGGAGATGTGAATTACGAATGAACAAGGAAAAGTATACAGGTTGGTGTAACATAAATGCTTGAAACAAACAATATTAAAAATATGAAATTACAACACAGTACATGGAAAGTCACCTGCAGAGCATATGTAATCTCATTTGCAGTATTTGTATCCTTCACATGCCTTCCAAGGGATAAATTTCTAAATGATGAATAACCAATGAGAAGAATTCCACCTTTTACTCGCCACTTGGTTAGTAAATACGGCCTTTTCACCCTGCAAAAACAAAGGTCAGATGAGAGATGTCCTGCTCCATGCTAAGTAGATAAATATTCATTGCTGGACACACAGCACCACAGTCATAGTGAAACCATATTTCCACAAAATACTCTCAGACAGAGGCAGGTGTTACAGTTAGAGTATCAACACAAAAAAGGCATATTCCTTGTATCAGTAATACCGACGAGAGTACAAGACAGGAATCTTTTTGTTTCTTGCTGTTAACTGGCTGGTTATGCAGGCAATCAATTAAACAAATTGGTACCAGAAGTCCGCAACAGGGTAAAATATATGTTTTGTTCAATTTAGAAAGACTCTTCTTCAAGGCAAAAGGGGTGGACCAGAAGATCAGGCTTGACGAGCTACTCAGGATAGAATCGAGTTCAAATGCTATACAAGCAGATCTTGGGCTCGGGCCAAAGCATGAGTAAATTCGAGCCAATCTCGAGCTTGATTCGAAGCCCTCGTTAGAGCATGGCCTACTTATTCATTTCAACCCAACTGCTAAACCCAACACACAAATTCATTCCAACCCAACACACATCACTAACCCTAATGCACCAATACACAACACCAACTCACTGATTCAGCCACCGCCCGCCTCCCACATCACAAGTGTTACCGCCACCAAGTACAACCTCCTCTAGTCCACCCCCTGCATCTGTGTCTCTGGCGTCGCCATGTCCCCAAGCAAAGGTTGTCCCAAGCATCGCCGTCTTCACAGACACATCCAAGCACCATCATCGCCTCCAACTCCCATCCGCCACCACAAGCTCCTGCCCGCTGTTGCCACCCCTAGCCTCAGTTATTTTTGTTCTTTCCAATCTCAAACCGATCCGGTCTCGAGCTTTGTCAAGTTTTTCTCAAGCCACTTTCAAGCTTGGGTGTACACCGTCAACCATTTGAGCCGAGCTCAAGACCAGCCTGACTAGGCACACTCAAGCTCAGCTAGAATTCAGCTCTACAAGGCAATGGCAATTTCCATGCAGCCAAAAGGTAAGAAACACACTGCACCATAACTTTAGGATGTAATAGATGCCATGATGCAAAGCAATGAATAAGCACATGCCTAAATAAAGCCAATACAAATAAATTAAACAACGAAAACAATAGATGCAGCAATGCAAGGCAATGAAAAGGCACATGCCTAAAAGACACAATACAAAAAAAGTTCAACAACGGTTTCATCACACTGATGAGTTGATATTGAGGCTTGCCCCAGAACCTTTTCCCTAAAACCTGTGTAAATTAGGTCTAAGAATATAAAAATTCATCATGTACAATCAAGTGAGCACTGTGAGTAAGCTCAAGAAAGAAATAAAGGAAAATTGCTGACAGTCCAAAATGTTTGCAAGAGAGAGAGAGAGAGCCTGACAGTGCAAAAAGGAAGGCGGCAAAACTTACAGGATTTATTCCTGGGTTAGTACTGCCCCCAGTTTTTTATATTAAAAAAGGCAATCAAAGGCACCCAATCCAAGCCTTAGGTTGGGTTCTTTTCAGCTTATCTTATCCAGCTTATTTGACTTATCTCGTAACTTCGAAAATTTTCTGAGGTAGCCTCAAAAGCCGGTTTGCCTTTGTGTTTAGGGTTTAGGGAGCTTTTAGACACACCTACGAGATTAAAAAACCCAAAAATTAATAAAAAAGTGAGATAAGTCAAATAAGACACGAGATAAGAAAGTCAAATAAGACACGAGATAAGCTTATCTCGTGTCTTATTTGACTTATCTCACTTTTTTTATTAATTTTTGAGTCTTTTTTTTTATCTCGTAGGTGTGTCTAAAAGCTCCGTAAACCCTAAACACAAAGACCAACCGGCTCTCGAGGCTACCTCGGAAAATTCTCGAAATTACGAGATAAGTCAAATAAGCTAGATAAGATAAGCTGAAAAGAACCTAGCCTTAAGCATCTATCACATAAGACGAAATAATTATAAGGAATTTATCTGCACCTCGCAACATCTTCCAACATATACACACGAAGAGGCTTTACTTCAGCTGGACGCCATTTGGTGAACTCTTTCCTCCAGTTATGCAGAACATTAACAGGGGTAACTATAAGTGCCGTGCGCAATCCCAATTGGGTACATCTCATAACCATGTAGAGGAATGTAATAACCTGGCAAGTGCAATTGCATAAATGTAAGAATGCAACTTCCACCATATTTCATGCAATGGAAACAGAATCAGGCAAAACAAAGGCCATCCTAAGTGATAATAACAATACCCACATATGTAATCGCAATTACAAAGAATAATATTTAGCACAATTTAAAAGGCTAAATGCCATCCGTAAAGTAGCTCCCACCACATAATTTAATTGCCATGGAAATATGTTGTTGTGAGCATGCTCGTAGGCACAAGTCCCTGACCGGAGACCAGAACGCAAGGAAGAAGCCAACGCCGTGGGGATGGCACAGGCAAAGTTAACAGCGGTATGACACTACCGGCCAGCTGTTGATGGCAGCGCCTTCAGACTGGTTTTTGGTGGCACAATCAAGTGTACCCTTTTTATTGAGTCTTCTTTCCTTATAGAAAGATTATATGCTGTGCATGACCTCCAGCCGAAGCTAGTTAATGCACTTATCTAATGCAATCTGAACTATCCTTGCTAACAAGAAGGAAATAGATAACTATCCTAATTATGCTAACAGATTTGATCCTTAAGCTAAACACCCTCCGCCATGCATGCAGCTGGTTGTGCAGTGCACAACATATGTTAATGTTAATAATCTGAATTGTAATTAAAGAATGGCAAGAAAATATATCACGAAGAAATAGAGCTCACACAAACCTGAAAAGTTTTGCCGAGGCCCATGTTGTGTGCCAAAATGCACCCCAAACCTTTATCCCCGGATTTGACCTTTCGAACAGATTGAATAACATTTTCCCACATAAATCTTATTCCTGATACCTGGAATATCATAATATTATTCAATCAGATATAGTCACTCTACCAGTATGGGTTCAAGTCATGGCTGGTACCTGCCAAACAGTCACGTCTAACAAGCGCTGACAATTTTAAAGAAAAAATAAAAAAGTAAAGTAAACAAAAACAAGAATCTCCACAGGATTTCTATTGCATATTTCAACATGAAAGCACACTATAAGTAAGAAAATCATTTTCATCATAGAGTTTTATCATTAAAATTTATTATAAATTTCAATGAGAAAGGAAGCATTCAATGAGAATGTAAGCAACCATTGAGTATATTTGAAAGCAGACCTGATGAGACTTCAGTTTAGCAGATATGCTGCTTGGAATTCTAACAGGTTCCTCATCTTCCTCCCTGGCAAGGTTGACTATATGGCCATCCCCAGCATCTTCTAGAAAGACTTCCGATATAGCTCCGGAGAAAGCTCCAGTGTTGTTGCTCCTTAACTTGCTGGCAGATTGTTCTTGCATGGACATCAAATGTTCTTGCCTAGCCTACAAAAGAATATTTGGATTACATCTTGGACAGCTTCAAACAAAGATACATATGATAGATCAAATAAACGTTTAAGCCTAAAGACTACAGACCTTCTCCATTGCAATTTTACGCTTTGTCTCCTCTCCAAGTTCTGTATCATCCATGATTCTTCGTATCCTCTTCTTCCTTTTTCGCTTGCTGACCACGTATTGAATAAAAAATTAACTAGGAAAAAGATCCAAAAAACTTATCAACAAGTAACAGGAACCAATGAAAACTAAATATCACTAGTTGTGGTATCAATGATGACATAATGGTAAAGAGCATACCTAACAGGACCACTGCTTTCTGTTCCAGAAAGGTCTACATTATCACTCTCAGGATCAGAAGATTCAACACCACTCAGGGCCTTGTCACATTCAGAAATTAAGTGTTCCAGTTGACTGGGTAGGCAGCAGCAACACTGCCAACCAGCAGCTCTAGCTTCTGATAAGCATTCTTCACCAAAATTCTTTGCCAAACAATTTGTACAGAAAAGCAGCTTACAAGAACTACAACTTCGAAGCTGATCACTTTGTACACACCAGGTGCAATAACCACCTGATACAGGATCCTGTATTAAAAAAACAAGAAGCATTTCTAAGAAGAGTACAAATGCATAGTTCATCACCCCAAAAAAGAACCGATGTTATTCAAAATCAGTTCAGAACTATCTACAGAAAAGGTCAAGGATTCACCTCAAGGCGATTCTTCTCTATCACCAAAAATCTGCAAGAGCCGCAAACGATAACATCCAGTACTGGGTGGCGATGCACATCAGAGGCACTTAACATTTCAGTGCAAATAGTACACTTGAAAGCTTTCGGCAAATCTTCATCGTGAAGCTTAGGGCTTTGTGAGGGGAAGAGATCAAGGTCAATAACATCAACCACTTTTTCAACTTTTGCTGGACTGCGCTTACTGTCCTGGTCCTCGTGGATATGCAAAGCTCGCTTACGATCTATCCGCATGTCATCATCACTTTCTATTATTACAGTTTTCGACCTTTTCTGATCAAGTTCAACATCACCATCATCTTCACGTATGCGCTTCAGTGGCTCAATAGAAACTTCATTTTCATCAAGTTTGAGTTTTTCAGATGTAGAAAGGCCATTGTTGGCATCTAAAACACCATTATCTGATGAAGGAGGCATCTCCCAGCATCCATTTGATGATGAAACCAAGCCAAACTTCTCCTGCAAAATAAGAGACTGGATTAAACATAAAGCAGTGCAACCAAGAACACAAGAATCAATAAATGGTGCATATTTATAACAAATTAAGTGAACAATAAAACAAAGCTCACACCAAATACAACTTTAAACAATTACCTTACGCCAGCATCTTGTCCTCCTCTCTTTCAAATGACGCCGCAGGCGTTTTGTTATCTTCGCATCGTCCTCTTCTCTTACCTACATAAATAGTAGGTCATAGTTGCCCAATAACATTCGTGTAAGTTAAGAAGGGAAAAAAAAGAATGCAAGTGGGCAATGGAGTACCCTGACAAACATTCAGGAACGGTAGATACTACTAGACAGATAAAATGATTATAATGAAGGGAGCACAAGCCACTGATACACAATCAAAATGAGCTGTTGTTGTGGAACACCCACTGGAGAGGTCGCATGGCAGCAAGCCAGCAACTTGAAGTAGAACAGTGCTAGGTGAAGGAGAACACTATCCAGGGAAGGAATAGATCTAGAATAGCCAATCAAGCTTATCAAGGGAAAGACCACAGCAGGATTCTAGGGATTAGGGGACTTTGCTTAATTCATCTTTGCTTAACTAAAGAAGAACAATGCCATCTGTTTTATAGGGATGACGACCCCTAAGAAATAAGCTCTAACAGTCCAACTCAAAGAAATATAACTGAAGATAAAAATCCAAACAAATCAAATCAATCAAATCCAAGGGACTAAACACTCATTAAAAGTACCCACAGTGCGATCAACATTTTAACAAAGTAGACATGTAACTAAAAATATCATTTGGGAATTTTAAAAAATATCATCCACTATGAAATACTACAAACAATGGCATATACTAGGATAGCCTAGGCGTTAATACACAGGGATGAGCAATAATCTGAGTAAAAAATAGAAATAAGCTTACAAATGATAAAATGACCATACATGCAAAACGGGAGACATTTAAGGATAGGAACATCAGCACATAGAAGGGCTTTGCCTGCAGTGCTAGCTGATTCTGTAGCACTGCATAAATAGTTTCAACCAACCTTTCTGTATTTTTTCCTCTGTTCTTCAGAAAGCTCTATTTCATCAACACCTTTTATGTCACCAACAGCACCCTCAACTTCAGCTATCTCCTCCACCTGTAAAAGTATGGTGAATTGAACAGGCTCCAAGGAAAGTATGGCGCACTAGGCCTGTTGTTCATAAGTCATAACATAGATGTGATTGTGAACAACTTAATGTTATCTCATTATTAATATTGGCAAATAATAATAATAATAATAATAATAATAATAATAATGTCACACCAACATTAAAAGTATAGATAAGCCATAATCTTCATAGAACTTTACAAACCTTTAACAACAATATGGTCAATGTGATCATTTTAATGACATAATTTGTGTAAATATCATAAATATTATTATAAAAACAAAGTGATCAATAATCAATACAATAAAATATATGCTGCCTAAAATAACCTCAAAATATATAGCTCCATCTGGTGACTTGAATGTTGATTACAAGAGAACAAGCACTGTCAAGATGCAGTAATGCATAAATTCATGAAACTCATGTCAATGATGTCATCAAGCCAATAGAAACATTGCCAATCTGGCAATCTTTAAATCAAAAAGAATGACAACCTGAATTAATTTAATCCAATTATCCAACACACACAGTAACTCATAATTATTTGATGTTTTCAGCTCTTTATGATCTCACAACTGAGGGCCTTAGTTGCATACTTGCATTGTTGACTTAAAGCACATAACAACACACATTGGAAACACAATAAAATGATACAGTGCTTGCGCACTTGTTATTCCCATATTTGTTATACACAGTACACTCAATGTTAGTGGCCTGCCTCAAAACCTTGAATAAAACTCATGCGATTCTTGCTGACTGTTTAGTCCCTTTTTTGCCATAGGCAAATTTAAAGAAACATGCTACTTTTATTTCAAGCTTTATAAAATTTGGCCAATAATTAGTACAACAATACTTAGTTTTAGTAACATAAAATTTTACTACATTCATATTTAAAAGCAATGTTCAAAGCATAATCTCTGAGTAGCGTTGCAAACAGGACCTTACATTTTGAAATGGAGAAGACAAAAACAAAGAAAAAGAGCTCACTCCCTCATTTTCAAAATGTCATTGTTTACTCTTCATGGAATCCAAGGTAAACTTTTGACCATTGATTTGGGGCATTTGATGATTTGCCACACTAAAGGTTGTTCGGTTAATGATTTGCCACTAGGCCCACATGTCATAGACACAAGAGGGCCCACATGTCATAGACATGGGAGTGGCAAATCAATAAATACACTTCCTTAGAGTGGCAAATCATCCATTTTTCCATTACTCCCTCCAGTCTGAATACTTGTCATGTTAGCTCCATGCACACAGAATGTGTTCAGACTTCATTTTTTGGCATAGCCTGCCCCTTCTAAATGTAGCCTCCAAACCAAAACTAACTACCTAAGAAATTACCTATTTCAAACTTGAGTTGAGGGAGTAGTACGTCACTGAAATCTATGAAAGTGTAAAACTATGGAAGTACTTTAGCCAGTAAAGCTACTAATATTTTTTTCAAGAGGAAAATCTAGGCACCACATTAGTACTAAAAGTTGGCAAAGATTGACAGCATGCATAACATAACATAGTGATACATTGTTGAACGAAAGAAACAATTAAACTGGGTGTCATTTGTCACCTAAACATTGCGCATACAAGAGTTTGCAACGACACTTTATTCATTACAAACATACAAGGTATAGGTTATTTGTCTTAGTCTTGTCCAATTCATTTAACCAGACGTCGCACTAACCGGCACTAGGGAAACATAGACCAAAAAATATTTTACATTTCCTCTCAATGGGGCAATAAACAAGATTACGAATATCATGGACTCAGAGAAGAATGAAATTTCAAAATCTTATTGAATGAGTCAATAAAAATATATTGGTGGCAACACAGTAACACACAATTAGAACAAAAAATAAGTTAAGATGGCACCTCATCAACTCCTGGAAATTGGAGACCTAAGGCAGCAGCTTCCTGGGGTGTACTGGCCAGATAAACAGATGCCCAGTCACTACTTCCAAAAGCTTTTTTAGCGCAGTCCTTAGATTTCACAAGTTCATTGTAAGAACTCCAGCTTTTCTCATGGCATTCTACAGAATCATCATCCACATGAATTTTTCCTGCAAGGAAACCACTAGCACCTTCCTCCAGCAGCCTCCCATGTTTTCTGATTGAAGCAAGAAAATAAAAGCTCAGACATCCAAAGAAAACACAAGAGTAGCCTGATTTTGACCCAATATTACCTCCTTACAGGTCTACAAGACTGGAGGTACTCGTCAGCTTTTCTGATTGATTGATTAGCTCCTTCAGTCACTTGAGAACCAGCCCAATGTGTCCTGCTCTTCCATGTTTCAGTTTCACAAACATTTGGAACTTGACTTTCTATTAACTTATAAAGGCTGGGAAGTTCAATACCAGCAGCATCAAGTTGTTCCTGCATTTAAAATTGCAATTTTGTCTTTTAGCCTAACAAAATATTTGGGCTTCTTAAAGTAATAACTCCTGTAGATAATTAAACAAAAATATACCAAAGAATGTAGGATTAAAAATATGTCCGATTTAATATCAGTGTTGAGATCTATAATTGGTAGTTGGCACAGAGCTATGAGGCCCATGACACAACTTTTAAGACTAGTCACATTTGCTTCTATGTTTTAGCAATGTCAAGAAATCCAGATGATCAAATTACATGACTAAAAAATATATTCAAATAAATACTCAAATATCATAAATGTGGGCAAAATTATCGATATTACAATAAATGAAGAAAACTTGGTCTTCATTTAAATAAATCAATATGGTTCACTATGAAAATTTTCCTAAGCATTTATAAGGTGTGAGCCTTTAAGACATGTATCTGACACATCACATGGGAATGTCAGCAAGCATCAACATAACACTTACGTATGATTAGCAATTGTTAGGACAAAAAAAATCTCCTTTCCAGTAAAAGCATACCAATAAAACAGCACTGCGAATCTCCAAATCATCAAGTTCAGTTTCCCATTCCTTCCGGTATTGCTCCATCTCTGATGACACGGCTAACTCTAACTATTGAAAGTAAACAGGTATATCAGTGCATAGAGAGATTAACGGTTAACAAATTGTAAGTTATGAAATAAAATATAGACATATTTACTAACCACATCTCCTTGGAGTCTCTCAGATAACTCCAGTCTTACTTCAGCTTCAATTTTTTCCAGCGACTCCTTTTCAAGTGACTCTTGTGCTTGAGCTGCCTAAGCGTTACCAAAAAAATATAATGAATGAAAAGAAAAATTATAAAGGAAAACAAAGGTATACATAAAACAGCAGAGGTCTTAAAGGTTACTTTGCTCTCAACATCAAGGAACTCAGCAACTAATTCTTCGACCACTTCCTCAGTTAGAGGTACCTGTTTAGTGAAACCATTTTGAGAGAAGTGATAACATACAAAAGAAAAGGTGAAACTCACATTTGAATCAAACCCTAAATCTTGATCCGCACATCAAAATTTCATGTTGTTGAGCAGAACATGATATGTAGAACATATGCGAGCAAGAAAAGTTGCACCCATCAACATTTCAATTTGTTCAATCAATCAAGTGCTTAAAGAGATTTTAATTTGACACTTGATAGAAAAGAGAAAGCAATCTGTCATAAATGTACTACAATAAACAAGCAATCATAGAAATGTCAAAGTACAGCATATCCCGATATACAGTATGCTAACATTGACAGGTGGTCCGTCTGGTCAATGTAAAAGTGGTGCAAGAAATAAGAATAGAGAGAAAGTATATCAAGCAAGAAGTAAACAATAGAATAGAGGCTGTTCTCTTCAACTTATCTTCTTATTTGCTAATAAGCTGAACTTCGAGAGCTTCTCGAGATAGACTGAAAAGTCCAGTCCCCTTCGTTTGACTTGTTTATGAGAGCTCTAAGACGTGGTTTCGAGATAGAAAAAAAAGGACTTCAAAAGCCAAAACGTTTGGAGTTTTGATCATGGTTGTTAAGGCGTCGCTATATCGTCGTTGAAGCGACGCTCTGGCGTCGTGGCGCTCCGAGCTGGACGCCACGCCGATTCTCACTCTCTCTCCCCGATTCGTACCTGGAGGCGGCGGGCGAACCCTAGCTCAGGGCGGCGGCGGGATCAAGCTCGGCGCACGGCGGGATCAAGCTCGGCGTGGATCCAAGCTTAGGCAGCGGGGATTCGAGCTCCGACGGCGGCGGCGGCGCGTCTCCACCCTCAGGAGGTGACAACGCGGCTCCACCTTCCGGCGGCAACGGCGGCAGTGCGGCTTCACCCTCCGGCGGCTCGCTAGCAGCTCCTCCCCTGCGATGCGCTCTCTCCCCCCTCTCTCTCTCTCTCTCCCCCTCTCTCTCTCTCACACGATCCTCTGTGCAGGTCTGCTCTGTTTCTATAGACATGCACTGGTACTGTTGCTCTGCTGCAGTGCTGCTACTTATTGTATATGCTTCACTATTGCTTATTATGTGAATAGACATGCTCTATATGAATATATATGAGACTTGGCGATGAAAATTATCTTATTAAATTGGAGTTTATTTTCTTTTATTCGTCATACTTATGTGTCTATGGTGTCGCCTCGCCGCACGCCTTAAGCGCTTAAAAGGTAAAAAGGTCTGAGCATGCCGCGGAACGCCATACCGCCGTAACAACCATGGTTTCGATTCGGAAATAAGTAGGTAAGATAAGTAAATAAGCTAAAGAGAACAACCCCTAAATAATGGTCATCAACAGGAGATATCAAGAGTTCCTTGTCAAGTTGCTATATTCATCTATGGGTCCAAATGGTGAATATACTTTTCACTTTGATTGAAAAGATATTTCTCATAATTCAACACAGTAAAGGTAAAACGTTGGCTACCCATAGATATTGAAATTGTTGATTAGATGTACACACCTCAATGTCTTCCTCCTCAGCATCAGACTCTGAAGCCTGTTCCTTGTCTGATTCCCGAAGAAAGGATTCATACGAGTCACTAGATAAATCATCATCGGTACTGGATGCTTCATCATGCACATCATTATCTGTTGGTCCACATTCATGCTCCATGTGATGACTATCTCTTATGTTAGTTTCTACTCCAACTTTATTATCATCATTTTCAGATTCGATAGTTACAATATCATCTTCTCCTAGCTGTCCAAACGGGTGAATAGACTCTGTTTTATTTAACTTGTCAATAGAAAATTTTCCATTCTCATCCATAACTAGCGCTCAATATCGTTCGCCGCTACAGAAACATAGTAGCATAAATGGTACCCTCTTTGCATACATAAATTATTTTTTCTGCAATATACAATAGATAAAAATTAGCATTAAGAGAAAAAGGTATGCCAATTTACGCCGGTAGTTGAGCAGGAAAAATATTAAATGGCATGGCTATTACATATATGAGAAGGGCAGTTAACATGATAGTAGGAGTAGACCAAGAGCCAGCTCCTGGCTGCATATAACATACCAGCTCAAAATATTAATTTACTAAAATGAATTAACACACATCCCTTTTCATTCACCTTCATACCAACTTAAAAGCAGTCTTGAAAAACACATGCATGCAACTGGCAAAGAACAAAACTGTGTTGGACCTAAGGTTGCGAACTTCCAATAAATATGATGTCAACGCCCGTCATCAAAGTAATAGGTTTGCCTTCAGCATGTGAATGTGCTACACAATGCACATTCCTATATTTCCCTACATACAAAAAAAAAAGACATCTTAACTCGATTAAATTATGATTTGTCCCAATGCACTGTCATCTCTGTCAAATCCCACCCAACAGAAACAGCATTGAAGGGCAAACATATCTCGTCCAACAAAGAACTGAAACACAGTGACCTCCGCTAAACCTAACACACCACAAATTGGCCATAACACTGCACAAAAGTTTTCATCCAGGCAATTGTGAACAGAATGCAGAGTCTCACACGTAAAAACGAACATTTCAGAGCACCAAACGCATCCAACAAGGCGACGGTTGAATCGTTCCAACTCGCAGCCACACCGAACCCAAGCAACTCGAAACCGGAGCTCCGCCGACACGTCCCAAAACCCTAACCAACAGCCCCAAACACACATCAGCAAGCAGGAAATCCATCCGAAATTACAAGCTCAGCATTGCACGACACGCCACCACCACCCCCAGGAGCAACCCGGTGCCGCCAGAATCGGAACCCAGCCCCACCTAAACCACCCAGAAGCGCACAACGAGAACCAGGTTGATCCCGCGATCCAGGCACCAGGACCCGCGACACGGCCACAATCCCACACGCCATCGAAGCCGACGGAGGCCGGGAAGCGGAGCCCGCGACAAAACCGGCCCGGTCGCAGGACACGGTCCCCGAAGAAGAGATCACCGCGGAGCACGCAGGAGCTGCGAGGGAGAAACAGGGAGCGGGCCGGAGGTTACCTCGGGAAGCCGGGCGGTGCTCTCGCGGCCTCGTCTCCCGAGCGCTCCACCGTACGGAGCCGACGAGGAGGCGAGCAGACGGCGAGAGGCGACGGGGTTTTGCTGGGAAAGCAGCGGGGAAAGGCGGAGAGGGAAACGGGAGCGACGGGGGAAAACCAGCCGTGCGGAAAGGCAAGGGGCCGGGAATGTACCCACCAGTCCACCACCCCTCTCCTACCTGTGTACTCTTCCCTAAAAAATCTTTTCTGGCATATAAAAAAATCTTTTCTAGACAAGGAAAGGGGTGATTTTGGTCTCAATTCCTGTGCAGAGGCATTTGAATTTCGAATCTGCTGTGCTTTGGGCTTTGGGGTTTGTGCTGGGTTGGTCGATGAAAATAGAACTCTTTTGTGCCATGCTATTCTGGATGGGAACCGGGAAAGTGCTGGTACGGGTAAAAAATTTATTTTTTTCACAAATTTTTTTACCCCCCTCCCCCAATAAAAAAGTTACTCGCAACCTATGCTGAATTGCTGTTGGGCTGTCCGAAAATATGGATTGTTTTACTTTTCACGAAAATATGTGTATAACTTGGTCAAAGTTTTATTGGTTAAGGTTGGAAAGTAGAAGAGATAAAGGATGATGAGCTGTTGTGCGGGATGCTATTGATATTGTCTCCTTTTTCTTTGTTTTTATATAAAGAACCTTATAATGAATAGTGATGGTGATATGTCGTCTTTTTATACGTAGAAACAAATCAACATCAACCAAATATGATTTAATTGGGCTCATATCTCTATCTCTACTATTAAATTATTTAAAAAACTCTCTTGTGGTGAGTGTCGTTACGTTATCTTTAAATTTTGAAATCACAACCAAACATATAGCATAATTCTATTTTTATGATGTTTTTTCTCCCTTCGCAGTCATCTCCTATTCCAAGATTGCCACGTATCCTTAAGGCCAGACCTGTACGATCATATATAAATCTTGCACTTAACAAAGACCATCGTCGTGATTTCGTAAATCAATCAACTAATGTTGTATGGGCAACTTCATGCATGGATTAATAGTTTATAAAAAAATGACTACCATATATCGTTGGGATAGAGAAACCACTTAAAAATTGGATGGCTAGGATAGAGAAATCTCTAAAATTAAAAAGAAGTTAACGGTGGTGGTGGTAGTCTAACTTTTCACACCCACCGTCCATCATTCCTTCGTTCAATGGTCTATCCATCATAAGGATATTTTCATTTATTTATACTACTTTCTTATTTTACTGTGTTATATTTTTTAAAATGTTCGATTAGCAAGAATGTTTTATTTTGATTTGATTTGATTTTTTTGTTTTATCCGTATTATAGGAAAATTTCAATGGCATTCATGAAAAAAGTAGTCAGACACAATAGCATGTAGGCGTGACGCAGTCGAGTATGCAAGCGTGGCTGAATACATGAGTAAACATATTCATCACAATGTGCAAGACACCATTTGACATTCTTTTAGTTCGTAGCAAATTACGAGCACTTGGCTAGTCTGTCCAAATATTGACTACTTATTTAAGGTATATGGTATGTATACTTTCATGTGTAGCAAGGAATATATGTATGGCAGCTAATCTCACATGGCATTTTGACCAACAATGAGAATCCGACTCGGAACCGTTATCCTTTGCTAGGAATAATCATGTTGGTATGTTGTCTAAAGGTGTACTCCCATTGGTAATGGTTCGATCCATGACCTTGCTACCCTTGTGATCATGATGGTTTAAAATGATAAGAGGGGGAGCATATATAGTCACAAAATTAGGGTGCATAACAGGTAGCAACGCAAACATGTCATCAGCACAAATGTGGGATGTTAGGATTCATGATGAATAGATGAAAGAGTATTTCTAATCTATTGGAGATGTGGAAAGATGATCTATTTGGAATAGGTAACAATGCATGAACACTCGACTAGTTTAAAAAAACTAAGTGATTGTGTATGTTTTACTATAAACAAATATCATATTACTTTGTACAACGTCATGTTTGATATGTTTGGCTAACGCCCTGAGTTTCACTTTCACACTTGATTGTGTCATGCTTATGCACCATTGGCCTCATCGCCTCGGCTTTACTTCCACGGTCGACTGCGTCATGCTTCCATATCCTCTGCCTTGGTATACCATAAGCTAGTCAAAAGCTTCATAAATACAATGTACTAAAATAAAGTATGAAGATATATATATATATATATATATATATATATATATATATATATATATATACATATATATATATGGTGATTTGGTATATATTGAACCCGTTAGGATCTTTCTAAAATATAATGCAATAAAGTAAGACAAGCTGATTAATATGGTTATTTTGGCCCTGTTCTCCTCACCTTATCGAACTTATCGGACAAGGGTTGTTCTCTTCAGCTTATTTACTTATCTTATCTAGATATCTCCGAATCGAAACTACAAACACTTTGGCTTTTGAAGTCCTTTTTTTCTATTTCGAATCCACGTCTTAGAGCTTTTAGAAACAAGTGAAACGAAGCGGACCAAACTTTCCAAACTACCTCGGAAAGCTCTCGAAGTTTAGCTTATAAGAAAATAAGAAGATAAGCAAATAAGATAATTATCTGCCTATTTACTTATCTTCATTTAAATTAAAAAAAATTTGTCTATTAATCCTTTTTTTCTATCTCCAAGTCTTGTCTAAAAGCTTTAAAACACAAGTCGAAAGAAGCGCATCCAATTCTCAAGGTTACCTCAAAAAGCTCTCGAATTTACGAGATAAGCTAGATAAGTTAAGGTGAGGAGAACAAACTTTAGTATATTGTGAGCTAATCGAATGCTTCCTAAAATACAACACACTAAAATAAGGTAGATAAATATGACTACTTAGTACATGATTAAAAGTTTCCCAAAACACAACACAATACAAAAGGTGAACTTGGTTTGGTATGTCTTGAGCCTATCAAAAGTTTTCTAAAATCCAACGCATTAAAATAAGGAAGAGATATGATGATTTGATATATCTTGAGCTCATCAAAATCTTACTAAAATACAATACACTAAAATAAGTAAGGTAGATAAATATGGTGATTTGATTATATCTTGAGATGGTTGAAAGTTTTATGAAATACAACATATTAGATAAGGAAGGTAGATAAGTATGGTGATTTGTTATATCTTAAATTGATCCAAAGTTTACTAGAATACAACACATTAAAATAAGAAAGCAAACTTGTCGGCGACTGGGAGGCGAACCTCCATGACGGATAAGCAAGGAAAGGGGTCTGCGAGGCTGGAAAGCCTGCCTCTCTCGGGCCGGCCGCTTGGCCGGACACCGCCGAGGGAAAGGACTTGGTCCCGACGCAGTTGGGTGCGTCGAGCCCGGAGAGTAACACGGGGATTTTTATCCTAGTTCAGGCCTCCACTGTCGGATAACAGCCCTACAACCAGTCTTCGTTTAATGCCGAGCTTAAACGAGTACAAGGGGGTGAAATCCGGGCTTTGGGAAGCCCAGGCCTCGAGTACAATAAGTGCTCTGGGCACTGTGTGTGTTCCTACAGTTACCTGTATGCGGAGAACTACCGTCGGGAACTAGAGCTCCTACGAGAGTGCAAGTGCTCTTGTTCTACAGTGGCTATCTTCCGGGTGTGTGTTGTATGGCTGATGGCGATGATCCTCCTCTTTGTTGTGGCATGTGCGCCCCTTTTATAGGCGGTGCCCGGTCACTGTAGCTTGCGTCGATTCCGTTGAATAGTCGTTCCCTTCTGTCTTGCCATGCCGGGGCGTACAAAATCCACCGGGTAATTGAGTGTATCTCCCGATCGCCGCGCCGGACCGCAACCGGTCAACACGTGTCTTTGCCCATGCGGGCGGTTGACGGGACCTGCCGCCAACCCGCCAGTAGCTGCCGCTAGGCGCTCCTTGGTATAGTGCGTGTATTTAATTCTTGATGACCTTAGGGACCTGTGGATAACATGGTCCCCGGGTATCTCACGGAGACAAATTAGGCGGACCACCTCACGGAGCAGGGTCACACCTACCATCTAGAAGACGGGCCTGCCCGCATCAAGACCCGACTTGTATCACAAGGAAGGCACAGTTGTAATCCGGTACATTACGCACCGAGCAAGAAATGATAGAAATAGACTTCCTATCTCTATCCACAGTTTCCATAATCAACTAGGATACGTACTTATCTGTAACCCTACCTCCTTCCACTATATAAAGGGAGGCAGAGGCCCCTAGTTAGACATCCGGGATCACATCAGTAGGAGGGATCACATCGATGCATAGCCATCCTCAACATTGATTCATCGAGATCAACCCCAATACAATCCACGAACACAGGAGAAGGGTATTACCTCACCTCAAGGGCCCGAACCTGTATAAATCTGTCTCCTGTGTTACCATCGGGTTTCGGTCTTATGCATAGCCCCATAAAGTATATTGCCGACATAATTCGTCGACAGTTGGCGCGCCAGGTAGGGGCCAGCGCTAAGATCATCTTCATCAAGCTCGATGGCATCTCTCGGCGGCAGCGCCGTCGAATTCACCTTCGACCAAGCTTTCTGTTTTGGAGGCTTGGATTTTGTCATCAACAACCTCGGCAAACTTGCCCTCGAAGAATCGGATCCGATCCGATCGGAAGACAACTTCAACCGCGAAGCCAACGCGGGACGAAGATGCGATCTATTCGCGTCTAGAATCTAGACAAAACTTGCATCATGATTTTCTGTTGACTCGGAAGGAATTTTGGGGTGGTTTTGGATGCGTTAGAAAGCTTATCTCGTTATCTTTCCAACGAGTCCAAGATCATTAAAAACCGAGTTCGGATGTGACCGTGGCGACCGTTTGAACACAGACTGCGCGGGGTGACGTAAATCCCGCGCGAAGATGAAGCTCGACGTGAATTTTGCTCGGCACCTCGGCGATCCCTGGTGCACCTCAGCAAGGGCATGGCGGACCTCGACGACAAAGCGGATCTCATCCCGGAGATCACGGCGAGGCTCCTACGCCGTCCCAGCTTACGGCTCCTACGCACTCGACTTGCGGCGACGACGACAACGACTACCGCCGCACCCACTCGTTGCTCCGGCAACAACGACAAACCACGACCTTCGTCAAGACATTAAAGCTCGGCGACGGGAGCGAGGAGAAGATGAGAGACGTCATCATGATCACATAGAAGAGGTTTTGGTCAAAACCGTGACCGCCGACTTCATAGGGCAGCTTCTCGCGCATGACGTCGAGGACAGCCGAGCCGACTTTCTAGGCCGGCTTCTCGCGCATGACGTCGAGGACAGCCGCGCCGACTTCCTTGGCCGGCTTCTCGCGCACGACGTCGAGGACAACCGCGTCGACATCCTTAGGCTGGCTTCTCGCGTACTGCGCTGAGGATAACCACGCCGACTTACTGCACCGGCTTCTCGTGCTCGACGTCGAGGACAGCCGTGCCGACTTCCTAGGCCGGCTTCTCGCGCACGACGCCGAGGACAGCCGCGCCGACTTCCCTAGGCCGGCTTCTCGCGCACGACGTCGAGGACAGCCGCGCCGACATCCTTAGGAGGATAACCGCGCCGACTTACTGCGCCAGCTTCTCGTGCTCGACGCCGAGGACAGCCGCACCAACTTTCTAGGCCGGCTTCTCGCACACGACGTCGAGGACAGCCGCGCCAACTTCTGGCGAGCTTCGCGCAGACGACGCCGAGGACAACGGGCCGACTTCCCTAGGCGGCTTCTCAAGACGAGGTCGAGACGGACAGCGCCGACTTCCTAGTCCGGCTTGTCGCGCACGACGTCAAGGACAGCCGCGCCGACATCCTTAGGCTGGCTTCTCGCGCACTGCGCTGAGGATAACCGCGCTGACTTACTGCGCCGGCTTCTCGTGCTCGACGCCGAGAACACCCGCGCCGACTTTCTAGGCCGGCTTCTCGCGCACAACGCCGAGGATAGCCGCGCCGACTTCCTTACGCCGGCCTCTGGCGCACGACGCCGAGGACAGCCGCGCTGACAAGGTGACATGCCCGGGGGCTCGTTCACTCGGACGTGAGGACGACACGATCAACAGCTAAGTTGTCTATTTTCATACTCAATTACATCATTATAATTTATCTCCTGACTTGTTACTTAGCTGGTATCCAACTAAGAACTAAGCCGGGGGCTACACCTAATTAGGTTCGCAATCGTGCACCCCTTTCTTCTCTTTTATTGAGATTGATTTGACTTGCTCACTAGTCGGATTCCGACTAGCTAGTAAGTCGGGGGCTACACCTAATTAGGTGCAATCTGCACCCAATCGTTATCTTTCTTTTTAAATTTTTGTTGAGCCTAAGTATTTGTTGTTCCGAGTATTGAAACTCTTGTCTCCATGCAACACTCATACTTCCCGATTGCGTTCTCGGAGACAGAGCTCCGCGCCAACTCCTAACGCTAAGGAATTTGATGCGCTTGGCAGAGTGCTTAGTAAAAGGATCTAATCTACTCGGGCAAAATACAGATTCAATCACAGAAAGATAACATCTCTTTTCGAGTTTTTTTTGTTCTTTTCCATGTTGACTTTTACCGATTCCAAATGTCACACATTCTGAGTAGTGAAATTCTGATTCCGACGCAAAATTTGGGTTTCCTGACGCGTGTCCGGAGACAGAGCTCCGCGCCAACTCCTAACGCTAAGGGACTTGATGAGCTAGGCAGAGTGCTTAACAAAAGGAATTAAACATACTCGGAGAAACGTAAATCAATACGGAAAAGATAAAAAGACGACAATTTGAGATAATAAAAATACATAATTGGACATCATGCATATTGTTTTACAATCCAGTTTTTTCTCTACTACTCGTGTTTTTCATTGTCTCCACATGGTACAAGGTTTTTACGGTACGGCTTCATGCCAACGCTAACATACGGCGCAACCTTGGCAAGGTCAAGACGCGATACGCCAAAGACTCGAGTGCATTATACGGCTGTTGCATGCCTCGTCAACTCGGCGGCTTCACGCCAACGCCAAATACCGAGCGCAACATTTGGCACAGTTGCATCGTCTACGGCAAAGCACCGAGTGCATTATCGGCTCATTGCATGCCACGTCAACTCTAAGACGGCTTCACGCCAAGCGGAAGACCGAGCGCAAACTTCGGCACGACTACAAGCCCACGTCTGCGCTTCAAGCCTACAAGGTAATACGCCCGGGGGCTAAAAGCTCAAAAACAGGGACGACATCATCGTCAGCAAAGCAGCTAAGTTTTTCATCATCATAATCTTTTCACATGTAAACTCGTGTTATTTCTTGACTTGCTACTTAGTTGAATTCCAATTAAGCGAAGAAGTGGGGGCTACACATAGCGTAATAAGCTATGCCGCACCCATCTTTTTCGTAGTTATTTCTTGACTTGCTACTTAGTTGAATTCCAACTAAGCAGTAGGTCGGGAGCTACACATAATTGTGTGCACTTGCGTGCACCCATTTTTTTCATAGTTATTTTTTGCTTTTGTTACTTAGTGATTTAAGTGAAATCCGATTGCGCTATAATTCTGAGTAGTGAAGCTCTGAACCCATAACACGGCGAACTCTACGTCACCCAAACGAGTGCCTGGATAAAAAGCCATGTGCTAACTCCCTACACTCGGGGGCTAGACTAGTCGGGCAGAGTGCATAACAAAAGGAAGAAAAATCACTCGAACTAGCAAAAATTATCAAGTAAGAAAAATGAAAAAAAGGCTATTTCGCACATAAAGATAGTCGGATTTTATATTCGACCAAATGTTTTCATATTCAGATACTGACTAAATCCTACATGTACGTGTTACAGGGTTCAAGGAAGTGTTTACGCTACAAGCACCGACCATGGCAAAGTTATGTGTCAACACCCGCGCCCCGAAGCGCAATCTACATGGCTCCACGCCACGCCAACCGATGACGGCACAAGACGCCACGACAAAGACTCGAGTGCATTATATGGCTAGGTGCATGCCTCACGCCAATACCGGCGCAAATTACGACTCGGCTTCTCGCGCACTACGCCGAGGACAGCCACGCCGACTCCCTACGCCAACTCGCCGCTCGCAGCGATGAGGCAGCCACCCCAACTGCGGCTTCTTCGCGATCGCTGCCGAGGACAACCGCGCCGACTTACTGGCGGCTTCTCGCGCATGCCGAGGATACCGCGCCGATTTACTACGCCAGCTTCTCACACTGCGCTAAGGACAGTTGCGTCGACATTTACTCACGCCGCGATGTCAACCATCGCACCGACTTCCAGGACTCCAAGAAATTGGGTTGGGAGTCACTCGGAGATTTCAACATGCAAAGCTCTCTTGAGCCCTTCACAGCCTTCTTGCATGCCAATGGAGCATTCGGCATAGAGAAGGTTCCAGTCGGAGCATTCGGCATCAACTCGGCTGTAAAGCACTCGAGGGCTACTGTGGATAACATGGTCCCCGGGTATCTCACGGAGACAAATTAGGCGGACCACCTCACGGAGCAGGGTTACGCCTACCATCTAGAAGACGGGCATGCCCCACATGAAGACCCGACTTGTATCACAAGGAAGGCACAGTTGTAATCCGGTACATTACGGACCCGGCAAGAAAGGATAGAGATAGACTTCCTATCTCTATCCCTAGTTTCCATAACCAACTAGAATACGTACTTATCTGTAACCCTACCTCCTTGCACTATATAAAGGGAAGCAGAGTCCCCTAGTTAGACATTCGGGATCACATCAGTAGGAGGGATCACATCGATCCATAGCCATCCTCAACATTGATTCGTCGAGATCAACGCCAATACAATCCACGAACACAGGAGTAGGGTATTACCTCACCTCGAGGGCCCGAACCTGTATAAATCTGTCTCCTATGTTACCATCGGGTTTACATCTTCACGATAGCCCCATAAAGTATATTGCCGACATAATTAGTTGATGAACCCCGGCATATCTGTCATGGCATGACACAATCTGCCTCGAGTCATGAGCCCTTATCTTTGGAAGCCCAAAAGGAGTGAGTGGCTTTGAGCTTTTCGGGACGGGGAAGCTCGGGCCCGAGCTTGCCAAGCTCGAGCACGAGCTTGCCAAGCTCGAGCACGAGCTTGCCATGGCCGGGCTTACTTCTTGTGGGACCGAAGGTACGTTAGTGGGCCGTATCTCTATGGGCCACATACTTTCCCCAACAGCTAGCCCTCAAGCCTCGAGCAGGACGATGTCGTGCCGCTCGGAGGTTTATTTGGTAACTGCCTTCGGGCGAAATGATTGGGGTGCGCGCGATTTCCTTGGTTTCGGCTAGAATCCGAACCGAAACGTGGTTATGCGCACCGCTGCTTCCTCCTTGGTTTTCGCATCTTGGGCGGATAGCGACGGTTAAATCTCCCATGACGATTTATATCGAGCGACTTTCCTTATTGTTCCCTTTACGCTCTTTTGTGCTATTTGCTCTTCTTGCCTTCCTCCTTCCTTTGCCTTCCACCGTCTTTCCGCCCTCCGATCCTTTCCTTTCCGATGGCACCCTTCACGCGGAGTCTCCTTTCTGAGGACAACCTGAAGGGGTTGGAAGCCGCCGGCTTCGTCGAGGTCGGTGGTTGGAGGGCGGCCGGCGAGGATACGGTTCCCACACCCGAGAGCAAGGAGTTCGTTTGCTTCGAGCTTTTTGCCGTTTACGAGCTCCGGGTTCCGAAGTCCGATTTCTTTGCCGCCGTTTTGGCCCAGTGCGGGATCGAGTGGGTGAATCTCAATCCCAACTCGATCCTATTCTTGACAATTTTCGCGCACCTCTGCGAGGCGTTCGTCGGGGTGGAGCCGTCGGTCAGCCTCTTCCTCAACTTCTATGAGCTGACCACGACCGGCGGGAGCAATGTAGCGGGGTGCGCCTACTTCAAGCTCCGCCGCGACATGAAGCCCGCATACCCAGTGTTCAAGGCCAAGGAGAACGTCGGGGGGTGGGCGTCGCGGTGGTATTATGCCAAGGTGCTCACGATTGCTATGGTTTCTTGAACATAAGCCACAGGAAATTGACGTTGCCTCGTCCTTATTCGGGCCGCCGGAGGTAGCCTCGCCGCCAAAATCCGGATTTGGCCGATCGGGGCTTAACGGCTACGACATTGTAGCCGACTTCATCAGGCACCGGGTGAGCCCGCTGCGGAAGCGGGTTCGCCTCTTCTTCAAGATCCGCGGGTGGGACTATCTTACCCGCGAAGGTACTTCCCGTAAGTTTCTTTCTTTGACCTTGTAGTCCTTTGCCCGTGCTTTCTTCGGGTATGTTTTTGATGTTCTCGCTCTTTTCCCTGTAGTCCTATCTTAAGACGACGTGGTACGGGCTGTGAGGCTTCTCCTGCCCGCGAACCATAACGAGCCATCAGGCTCGGGAATCCGCAACGTCTTGGACGAGATACGTGTTTCCGCGGGCTTAAGCGTCCCCGAGAGCGGTCTCCGTGGGACGCGATTGATGCCCCCGCTTTGTCTCGCAGAGAAGAAACGGCGAGAAGTCGGGCCCACGCACTTGCATTGGTGGCGGCCCGAAAAGTCTTTGCCAGCTCAACGACCGGCGGCGGCGACTCCGTTCAGCGAGAAAGCCGCGGGAAAGAGCAGACGCGCGCGCGCCGCTTTAAAGAAGCGGTGGCGCTCCGCTTGACAAAATCGCCCGATCTTGGGCGGTCATCGGCCTAAACTCGCTCGACCCAGCCCGGGCTAGAATTTCCCTGAACCGAGACTTGGCAGTCACGCGGGATACCTAGCCGGCGCCGAAAAGGCGTCGGTTGGTGCTGGATGATGATGACGACTCGGATGACGGGTTGGCCGGGACGAACGTCGAGCTTACTCGTAAGTTACCGCGCTTGCTGGTTTCTTCTGCCCCTTTTATTCACTCAGCATGGCTCCCAGGCTAATCGGGCGTGCTCTGATCACTTCTTTTCTATTTTCAGTCGCTATGTCCTCCCAAGCGGGGGAACTCATCCCGGTGCGATCGGAGGAAGTAGCTTGGGAGAACGATCCCGTTAAGGATGAGCCCGGGCGTCGAGGCTCGGGGCCCTTCTTCCTCCCGTTTGTGGCACGCAATGACGTGCGCTCCCAGGCCGCGCTTGTGGAGGTGGAGACGGATGACGGGACATCGCTCCTGGCGCCACTCCGTGTCGAGGGGCGGACGTTGACTGGGTGGTGCCCAATTGACTTCGACGGTTTGCCGGAGCTTTTTGCGAGGAGCAACATACCCGTCCCTCCACTGGATATGGGAGACACCCTCCTCTTTGGCTGGAACTGGCCCGTCCGGGTTATTACAGCCGCCAGCATCGTCCGGGTGAAGCTGTGGAGCGTGGCCCCGCTGGTCGCCGCGGGGTGGATCGTGGCAACATCGGCGTGGGTCGATCACGAGCTCTCGCTCGCCGCGGGGCGCCAAAGAAGAGCTCCTTCCGCCGACGGTTCGACGATCGCCGAGGAGTGGCTGGCGAACCGGCAGGGGGCTAAGCCGAAGACAGACGCCGGGGTGCAAACTGATTTCGCCCCCGAGCCATACCTTCAAGCCGTCGATGCTCACAAGGCTTCTGAGGAATCGCCGAGCCGCGGAGGAGGTGGTGCGGACCGACCGCGGAACCAGTAAAGCAATTAAACAAACTCGGGCGACTTGGTTATAGTGCTGCCTCCGCCCAGGAGTGTTTCCCGGGATCGGTATGAGTCCGTGACCGCGGCGGCCGTAAGGCGGCTAAGTGCCTCCGAGCTTGGCCTTTGAGGTCTTGTGTCGACCCTACTTTGGCTCTTTCTTTTTCCTTAGCCTACTCTCTTGGTGCAGTTCTACCGCGAGGTCGTCGGCATCGCGTACTCGTTTGGGGCTGAGCACGATGCCAGCGGAGGCCTTGCAAAGTGACGCGCGATCTTTGGCGACAAGAGCCGAGGTCGTGCTGGCACGAGATGGAAAAAGCTCGCTCGAGCTCAGTCTAGGCAGTGGCTCTGGAAGCTCGAGTCGCGGCGGCGGAGGCGGCCCTAGTCGAGGCGCGGTATGACGCCGGGGAGGTTTTCCGTCGGTCGCAGGAGGCCCTTTAGGCCGAACACGACTGTTTCACCGAGCTCGAGGAGCGCCTTCGGTCGGTGGAGGCGTGCCGCGCCGCCGAGGTTGCTCGTGTAGCGGAGGACCGTGACCTCCTTGGTGCGGAGCTCTCCCGGGCGAAGTTAGCTGCAGCTGCGACGAAGGATCTGCTGAAGACCCACCGGGACACCGTGCAGGATTTGGAAACATCCAATGAAGCCTTGCGAACTAATATGCGAACAGCCCGGGATAGGGAAAAAGCCTTCCTTGATCTTCAGAGTCAACACAACGAAGTGCTAGCCGAGCTTCGCAAACTCAGGTGCCAGCCTAAGTCGTAGGCTTTTGTATTTTTTCCTTTTTCCTTGGACGGTGATCCGGCTTGCCCTTTTTTGTAAATACTTTTAAAAATGCTGTTGACTTGTTTTGACCTTTTTCTTTCGTCACCCCTTCGGTCCACCTTCTCCCTGGAATGCCAATCGTCGATTTGACTGTTGCGTCATGTCCCGAGAGACATTTGCGTCAAATCTTAGAAACAGTTCCTCGCCAGGGCTGCTTCCCGATGCTATCATTCCTGGGATCGTTTTGGCTTCCCGGTCTTGGCTATAAAAAGAGACCGATGGGGCGGCCACTTTTCATTCCGAACTTCTTTCTTCCGTACCTCCTTCTCCTCTTGCTTCTTTCAGTACCTCCTTTTCCTCTTGCTTCCATGGATCATGGGGAGTTTTTAGAGGAGGAGGCCCTTGCTGATGTCGCGGAGGAGGAGGCCCGGGCCCGCGACATCGCCGCCGTCGCGGTACTGATTGAGGTCGTCCCGGCGCTTGCCGAGGTGGCTGACGTGATCGTCGAGGCGCTGGTCCGCGCCCGCCGAGGCTTTGTGTAATCTGGCTTGTGAGCCATTCTCGAAATCTTTAATAAAGTTGTTTTGTTGTTGCTTCCTTCTTTTGCCCTTTTTCCTGCGTGCAAACGAACGCAAGTAGTCGTATAGGCAAGAAAGAATTCGAAGGTCGTAGCATAGTCCTATCGATCCTAGCCCCCAAGCCATGGCCGAGCTTCTAAGGAGAAGCTCGGGCGTGGCTTAGAATAGATCGAAAGTCCTTGCTCGAATAGCCGACCGTTGGAAAATCAACTTTTAAGAAATCGACCTTTGAAAAATCGACCCTTAAAAATCGACCCTAGCACCCGAGCCACGGCCGAGCTTCTGATTTGACAGAAGGTCGGTTGTGGTTTAGAGAGATCAATTTTTGAAAAATCGACCCTAGCCCCCGAGCCACGGCCGAGCTTCTGGTTTGACAGAAGGTCGGTTGTGGTTTAGAGAGATCAATTTTTGAAAAATCGACCCTAGCCCCCGAACCACGGCCGAGCTTCTGGTTTGACAGAAGGTCGGTTGTGGTTTAGAGAGATCAATTTTTGAAAAATCGACCCTAGCCCCCGAGCAACGGCCGAGCTTCTAAAGAGAAGCTCGGGCGTGGCTTAGAGAGATCGAATCCTTGGAACGGAGGTCGTGGCCCTTGCTCTGTTTCTTTGTAAAAGGCAGAGTGTTGGACTCGAGAGTTATCCCGGGCTGTAACAATTTTTATGCGGGCTTATGATATAGGGCCGAAAAGCTTTTGCCCGCGCGGGATCTTGTGTGGTGCGATGGATATCGGCTTACCCGTGTGCAAGGGAATCCCGAGGGTTAGCCTCACAGAACCACTATTACTCGATGTGTCTTTGAGCGGCCCTGCCTTTCTCCCAAGCCCGATCGTAGGTTTAGATCGCCGGGGTTTGTTTTTGGGGGTTTCTGGGGAGTGAAAAGATGGACAAAAGAAAAGAAAAGGGGGTAGGAAAGGACACTTACGACATTGATTCAGGCGTAGAACCTCCGGAGTTGAGCAATATTCCAGGAGCTGTTGAGGACCCTACAATCCGGCATAGCCGACCTTTGACAAATTTCGTGCGGTGATCTGATACGTGTCTGGACCTTCCCACCTTGGAGTGAGCTTATTGGCGTGGGCTAGGTTCTAAACTTGTCTTAGAACCAGGTCGCCCACTTGCAAGGTCCGGGTCTATACCTTTTTGGCCGCATGCCGTCATAAGGATTGCTGGTATGCTGCCACTCGCTGTAGTGCTTACTCGCGGCAGGACTCAGATAGGTCGAGATCCAACAGTCGCTCCTCGTCGTTGTCGATTTGGCATGCAAAATCAACACGAGTTGAACCAAGTATTATCTCAGTGGGTAGGACCGCTTTCGAGCCGTATATAAGCCTGAATGGGGTCTCTCCGGTAGCTCGATTGGAGGTTGTCCGGGCTGCCCAAAGCACCGAGGGTAGCTCTTCTACCCGGCCAGACGCTGTTCGACGAGGCGTCAGATACTCGCACTTTATGCCTCGCATAATTTGCCCATTTGCGTTCGCTCGTATTTGTTGCTCTGTGGGTGAGCCACCGAGGCTAGGGCGACCGTCATGCCGAGCACTTCGCAATAGTCTTAGAATAGCTCGCTCGTGAACTGTGTCCCATTGTCAGCGATCAGCTTGCTCGGGACACCAAACTTGGTCACGATGTTGTTCCTAAGGAACCTCTTGGCCGTTTGGGCTGATATGCTCGACACTGGTTCGGCCTCGATCCACTTAGTGAAAGTGTCGATGGCGACGAACAGGTGTGTACACCCGTTTAGGCCTCGGGGGAACGGACCAAGTATGTCCATTCCCCACGTCGAGAATGGCTAGGTCAGCGGGATAGTCTGCAGCTCGTATGCTGGCTGGTGGGACACTCGGGCATGATATTGGCAGGCTGGGCAACGTTTTACTAGCTCCCTTGCGTCGGTCAACGCAGTGGGCCAGTAGTACCCCATGCGAAAGGCTTTTCCCACTAAGGTTGGCCCCGCAGATCCCATCGTGGATGTCTTGGAGGAGAAATTTGCCTTCCTCCTGGGTCACGCACTTGCAAAGTATGCCGTTAGAACCCCTTCGGCTTCCTCTGTCCATTCGAAACCATCGTGCTTGCGCAGGATCTTACAGAAATGTGCACTGCGCTCGCCGAGACGAGATATGAATCTGCTGAGAGCTGCCATTCGCCCAGTGAGGGCTTGCACCTCCTTGAAGCAGGTTGGTGACATCATATTCTCGATGGCTTCGATTTTCTTGGTGTTTTCCCCGATGCTCGTCTTTCCTACCACGTAGCCAAGCAACATCCCAGACCGGACACCATTGACACATTTTTCATGATTCAGTTTGACTTGATGCTTCTTAAGATTAACAAAAGTTTCCTGAAGGTCGGTCACATGGTCCCGTGGGACTTTACTTTTTACAACAACGTCGTCTACGTAGACCTCTACGTTGCACCCTATCTGATCAGGGACCGTCTTCTGCATCAATCACTGGAATGTGGCTCCCGCGTTCTTTAGACCGAATGAGTGGTCGTGTAGCGAAGGTACCAAAAGGTGTCCTGGCGATCTTCTCTTCGTCTTCCCTTGCCAGTGCGATCTGGTGATAGCCCGAGTCGGCGTCCAGGAAGCTCATGACCGCCGAGTCCGCCGTTGCGTCGACCAGTTGGTCTATGCGTGACAGGGGGAAATTGTCTTTGGGGCAGGCGGCGTTGAGGTCGCGATGGTCGACGCACATTCGCGATATCCCGCCCTTCTTTTTGACGATGACTGGGTTGGCGAGCCAGTCGGAGTGCTCGACTTCTCGGATGAAGCCGGCTTGGAGGAGCTTACCGAGTTGCTCCTGAATGATGCCGGCTTTCCACATGGGAAAACGTCGTAGGTCCTGTCCAACAAGCTTTTTATCAGGCTGGACAGCTAGCCTGTGCTCGATTACCTTCCTTGGGACTCCTGGCATGTCGGACAGTTCCCACGCGAACACGTCTGCGTTAGCTCGGAGGAAGGTGACGAGCTCGAGTTCCTATTTGGACTCGAGGTTGACCCCTACGTGGACGACCTTAGCTGGGTCGTCTTCAGAGAGGGGGACTGCCTTGGTGGGCTCCTGCGGCGTAGGGCCACCTTAGGGTGGACTGGCGGCTGGTCGGCCTTGGCTGGGCCACGCTCGGGGAGCTGTCCGACTATGGCCAAGGCGCTCTCATCACAGATCATGGCTGCCTTGTGGCTGCCCTTGATCGTGATGACCCCGTGAGGGGCCGGCATCTTCAGGCAGTGGTACCCGTGGTGGGTGGCCGCCATGAACTTGGACAACGCGGCGCGTCCAAGAATGGCGTTGTATGGAAGCTCGGAGTCCACCACCTCGAAGGTGACGACTCGTCCGGAAGTTCAGGGGTTCCCAACGTCAAAGGCGGCAAAGACGACCGCCGGACGGGTTGTAGGACGGACCTGGGACAATGCCGTGAAAGGGAATGGCTATGTTCTTGATCTTGGACCGTGGGACCTGCATCTGCTCAAGAACCTGAGCAGTGACGATGTCCAAGGAGCTCCCGCCATCCACCAACACGCGATCGACTCGCGTGTTGCTGATGGTCGGATAGAGCACTAGCGGCAATCATTGGGGTCTAGTCATCCCGGGGGGACAGTCATCCCCGGAGAAAGTGATCGACTGATGAAACCACCGCAGGGGTGCGTCTCCGGGCTTACCCTTTTCGAGGTTTAGCGGCCTTAAGATCGCGTCGCGAGCTATAGGCGGACGCGCCACCGAAGATCACGGCGGCGTTCGCGCGAGCCTCCTGGAAGGCATTGCCATGGCCGCCCTGGGACGCCCGGTCGTCTGGGACTCCGTGGTCGGGGAGTTCGGGCATGGGCCTGTGCCCGACGTCGAAGTCCTCCAACCGCGCGGTCCACGTCCTGCAGTTATGCAGGTCGTGGCCGTACAACCGATGGAGAAGGCAGTAGCGGTTGTTCGGAGGGTTACCGCCCCGGGCCGGTCAAGGTCGGCCGGGAGCTCGCCCCGCCTCGCTCGCGCTCGGCCGCTCCCTCTCTGCCGGCGGGTGGCCGTGGAGGCAGCCGCTCAAGAGGAGCGGGCCTCTTGGGCTCCACCGCCGCGACGTAGTTCGGGACAGTAGGCTCCTTCTTCTTCTTCTTCTTCTTCTTCTTCTTCTCGGCGTCACCTTTCTTGGCATCTGTGCCAGTCCGGGCCGCTGCCTTCTCCTCCGTTCTCCCTCTCTTGCGCTCCACCGTCTCGGAGGCGTTGATGTATCCTTCCGCAGCACGAAATAAATCGGCTGCGATGTGGACCGGATGGAGCTCAAGGCCCTCGGTAAAACGAGTGTTCAGTACTCCTCCTTGAAGGCCTCAACGATGGCCTCGCCGAGATCGGCGGAATGGTGTTGCGACTGGGCGAACTGCGGGCGAGTTCTGCGAGCCTTTCTCGCCCTTTGGACCACAAGCTTGAGGTCCTAGGGCTTTCAAAACATGCGTAGCACCCCGAAGTTCGTCGGGCGCTTCTGCGGTTGTTCCCAGTGCGTTTCAATTCGGTATTTGGTTGAAGAGCTGAGTTCGCCATTCCTCCAAGACGGTAGGGAAATAGTTGACTATAATGGCCTCATTACCGCCTGCGGCCAAGATGGCGGTAGAATATACGGTGAAATATTCATCGGGATTCTTGCTCCCGTCGAACTTCTCGATGCTGCCGGGCTTGAACTTACGAGGCCATGGGGCCTCGCGCAAAGCTCGGGAGAAGGCCGGGCACCCTGGGGCGTCCCCGTTGTTTCCAACAGGGCCTCCCCCGAGAAGCGCCCGAGGCGGAAAAACTCGCCAGGTGGTGAGGGGGCGCCGTCCATTGTGCGTGGATGCCTATCGGCACGACCGAACGCTCTGGCCACACCGCCTTGCGGAGCCACTAGTGTGCGACTGGGCCCGGAGATGCTCACCGAGATCCCCGGCAAGCTCCTCTAGGCCGTCAGCAACTGCAGCACCTAGGTCGGCCATGGTGAACCCTCGTGGGTCCTTCTCCAGGTCACGCATGACCCGGGCAATCGCCTTAACCCTTTGCTGGCTACGCAGCATCGGGTTGGTGACAGTAGTGGTAGGCGAGTGCACGCGTGTAGCGCAAGTGGCGGGCGCCGGGCTGGCAGGCCTGCGACGGATGTCCGCCAAAGTTCGCCCGACTGATCCGGTGAAGAGGCTGCGAGCGGCCTCACGCCGCTGGTGCTCTCCGCTTAGGTCAGCGCGTGGCTGGTGCGGGATTGCTCCACTTGACGCCGCAAAGACGTGGCATGAGGCAGGTTCCCGCGAGGGGGACATGTCGGTGTCACCCACGGAGGTGGTGCCGTCGGCACCTTCAACCACCATGGGTACGCGCTGGTCCACTCCCTGCCCTAACAGCCGAGGCACCGATTCTTGTGCAAGCAGACTAGTCCTCCTCCTCCGGACGCGATCGCGACGTGCCTGATCTGTCGGTTCGCGACCGGTGGCGGCGCCCCGATCCCTCCATGAGGGTTTCACGTCGGCGAAATCTTTAACTTGGCCGAGCAAAGCTGGGGAGCGAACAACTACTCCCGAGGTGGGGTGTTGCTTCTACCTCCATCTCGTCAGCCTGAGCTTCGGCGAGGATACCAGCTTGCCACTCCTCATACGACTCGTCGACGTCGTCAAGATCGTCGCGATCGTCGTAGTTGAGGTCTACGGTATCAATGTCATCATATGACAACAAGGTCATCCTCGACTCGATCGAGGGGAGAAGACCGTAGTCGGGCCCCGCGGTGGGCGCCAGCTGTCAGCGACTGGGAGGCAAACCTCCGCAGGCGGATAAGCAAGGAAAGGGGGTGCGAGGCTTGAAGGCAGCCCTGTACCCTGGATCGAAGCCCGGCCGCTTGGCCGGACGCCGCCGAGGGAAAGGACTTGATCCCGATGCAGTTGGGTGCGTCGAGCCCGGAGAGTGACACGGGGATTTTTATCCTAGTTCAGGTCTCCATTGTCGGATAACAGTCGTACGTCCAGTCTTCGTTTAATGCCGAGCTTAAACGAGTACAAGGGGGTGAAGTCTGGGCTTTGGGAAGCCCAAGCCTCGAGTACAATAAGTGCTCTGAGCACTGTGTGTGTTGCTACAGTTACCTGTATGCGGAGAACTACCGTCGGAAACTAGAGTTCCTAAGAGAGTGCAAGTGCTCCTGTTCTACAGTGGCTATCTTCCGGGTGTGTGTTGTGTGGCTGATGGCGATGATCCTCCTCTTTGTTGTGGCCTGTGCGCCCCCTTTTATAGGCGGTGCCCGACCACTGTAACTTGCGTTGGTTCCGTTGAATAGTCGTTCCCTTCTGTCTTGCAATGCCGGGGCGTACAGAATCCACCGGTTAATCGAGTGTATCTCCCGATCGCCGCGCCGGACCGCTATCGGTCAACACGTGTCTATGCCCATGCGGGCGGTTGACGGGACCTGCCGCCAACCCGCCAGTAGCTGCCGCTAAGCGCTCATCGGTACAGTGCGCGCATTTAATTCTTGATGACCTTAGGGACGGCGTATCTGTCATGGGCTGCACAATCCGCCTCGGGTCTGAGCCCTAGCTTTGGAAGCCCGGTGAGTGGCCGAGCTTCGGGAGACGACGGGAAGCTCGGGCCCGAGCTTGCCAAGCTCGAGCGCGAGCTTGCTAAGGCCGGGCTTACTTCTTGTGGGCCAAAGGTAAGTTAGTGGGCCGTATCTCCATGGGCAACATACTTTCCCCAACAAAACTAAATTAAAAAGGTATTTTTTATGATGTATAGACCATTGGATTGAGGGATTATTGGTTAGCAGTCATTATAACTAATCCTAACCATTAGCCCTTCTATCCAACTATTCAAATGTTTAAGGACACCCCTAACTGAATCTTTCTAGATGAGCTCTCCAGCAATTTTTCTTTGGATTTTTAGTACAAATCTTATGGGAATGCTTAATAGCTCGGCATTAGTTTGAACATGATTTCCTCTCTGTAGAAGACATCGATTTCTCCCCATCCATGGTCTCAATCTCTTCACCACTGCCAACATTGATCTCTTCCTCAGCAAGCATCAAACTCCTCCCGATCATAACATAGTGACCCTTGATGTCCCTAGAGTCATGATGGCACCATACATACCATGGACGGGTTGACCCCTTACCCTTCCTCCAAGCAAATGGAACTAGTAGTGCAATGCCAAGACAGACTAGCCAGGCCTATTTTGCATCCCTAAGTAATATGATAGATATTAGTATCAAAGCACGAGAGTTTGGCAAACCGTAGAGATTACATTTGCTCCGCAGGTCATCGCAACAAATAGAATTGCTAAGTAGGCATATATCCACCCATAACAAACTGGCGAGTAGTTTTTTGTTCTCACTATCACTCGCTCGCCTCCTTCGTAGTCACGGTTGTATTAATATGGATGTTGAACTTATTATTGGCCCTCGTTGCACAACCAAGGTAAAAAAAATATACCACTTTGTACTAAAAATAACTTCAAATTGCAGGAAAGGGGATGACCAAACACCCCTTACAACGAGCCCAAAAACTAGGCCCCCAACCAAGGAGTTGTGTGAGGTACGGACTCACGATACCCCTTCCTCCCTCCCCCCAAACGCAAATAGCTGGCCAAACGAGACGAGAGTAAAGTTTTTTAAGCAAATGTCCTCTCTATTATACTAACAACCGACAGCACCATCAGCCTCACACTAGTGGCACAACAATTACGTTCTTTCTAGACGTTATAGTGTATAAACGATGACTTTATTGAGCTTGCGGCACTCCTACTTAGGGTTGCAGTAATAATTTGGAGCCACTAGTCTATGATCGAGAGAAGTGCGATGAGTTAGAAACAAGCCTAAGTGGTAGAGATAGATGGACATGGGTTGTTCTCTTGAGCTTATTTACTTATCTTATCTACTAATCTCTGAATTGAAACTCCATGCATTTTGGCTTTTGAAGTCCATTTTTTCTGTCAAAACCACGTCTCAGAGCTCTTAGAAACAAGTCAAACGAAGCAGACTATACTTTCCAAACTATCTCGGCAAGCTCTCGAAGTTCAGCTTATAATCAAAGAAGAAGATAAATAAAATAAGATAAGCTAAAGAGAACAGCTGTTGACGATCACAAACCTAGGCTATGAATGAGTAGTGGGAGAAAAATGGAGGATGGATTATGGACCAGCGTCACAAAGGGGTTGATTGGATCATGAGGTGTAAGCATCTAGGCCTCCAATTTCAAATTTTGGTGAGTTGGTTTTGATGACATGTGTAATGGAGCCATTTATGTAATGGCGTGTTCATGGTTTTTTCGAAACATCGGAAGAGTGAAGATGACGACATTAAGCAAAAAAGGCTAAGGATTTGTTTAGGGGTTGGCGCGGATGTCAAGATGAGCCAATCATAGAGTTAAGGCTTTTTTAGTTCTTTTGACGTACTTAAAGAGGGGTTCAAACTTTTTGGATCTCTTTGGGTCAAGTTCTAACCATGAAGTACACATCTTCTTTAGTAAACTGTAGTCTGAGTCTAGGTGAGATCTCAGGGTGTGGGAGAGTATGACATAGATGTGAGTGTGGCTTGTTCAGTTTTGGCTAGACAGTGCGCCAAACGGTCCGACCATTGTTTAGAGGATATTGTTGTTGTGCACCTATTTTGGCCGGACAACCTAGTAGGTGCTAGTCAGGCCAGGATGCTTTGGGTCTTAGGCATAGAAACTGAGTGTTTCACTGGATGATACGCTAGGCGACTCGGCTTGCCAGACGATTGTTTAGAGAAAAATTTGTGTCATCCCTGTGTACGCCGAATGGTCTGGCGAAAACAGATGGTGTGCTAGTTGGGTTAAATTAGCTAGGTGAGGGGTGTCATGAGTTTGCACCAAACGGTCCGACGAGATGATTCGACATGTACTAACTGCTAGCTGCTCCATGAGGACCACATATGCGTCGGACGGTCCGACCAACACAAAGCGATCACTATCGATACAACTAGTTTTTGTGTCTGTGAGTATCGAAACCCCTCGGGTTTGGTTCTTTTAAGAGGTTAGAGACTTCAATTCCCTATCGTTGAGTCCATAGAAGGATGGGAGCGGGGCTATTTCCCATTGGAATGGTAGCTTGTCCCTGTCCTCGAGAAGCAACTACTCCATGCTCCCCGTCCCAATCCTCGGTGCCAAGGTTTGAGCTTGATCCGTGGTGATCAACTCACCTTCGGGTTTACTACTATTGGTGCTTGATAGCACCTAGACGGTTCGGAAGCGGTGTTGGGTTAGTTTCTTGTGTAGGCCACTGAGCGGTGTAAGAGGTTCGGAGTTTGCCTCACTAGAGCAAAGAAGGACTATCACAAGTGGAAGGGCTTGGCCTCTACAACAAGGTTGCCAACCTTCCAAGACCTTGGAAAAATATTGAGCCTTTCTCGCTCTCACTTTACTTTTCAATATTCCAATTCTACATTATGATCATGGATTGCTTGTCTTGTGCTTGATTCTTGTTGCTTAGAGCATTAGATTGCTTGATTTCGAAGGGTCTTTAACTTTGTGCCTAAATCAACTAGATTGAAAAATCTAAAATTGGCATACTCACCTCCTCTAGACCCTAGGATCCTTACAGTGAGGCCAACCTTACTTCTCTAGGTTGTTAGATGTAATGATGCATTGATGTTGTTGTCACAAATGGACCTGATGTGGGTGCCAATGGAATCCGAGAGATTGTAAACAAGAACCTAGCCTGATCGTCTGAAGCATGTTGTTTAGACTAGTCAACGATCAGGCCTGTGTGGCATGTTGTATCGATCAGATTGACTTGCATAAGAAACAAATCAACATAATTAGAAAAACATTAAGAGAATCAATCTTAAGATGGAGCATGATTATCTCTAAGGTTATGGTTGTATTAATTTTGTTTGGTGTAATATATCTGTGCAATCATATATTTCTTTTTGTGGTTCGAGATGGGGTCACCTAGTGAGGAGGATGGCACATGTGAGGACTCCTTGCATTGCACAACTCTTGGTCTGGTCAATTTCATGAGCCAAAGTAATTGATATGTGTCAAGGTTTAATCCAATGGAAACCAATATGCACTCATGTGGGTCCACATTTATTTTTCTTGTGCCAACTATTCCAAGAGGTGATCAATTTGGTTGGGATAGTCTAAATTTTAGGGATTGCATGATTTGCATGCATGTCGTCCACCATAGACAGACAGGTCAAGGAGATGCACCTCAATATTTGTGGGTTCATATGTGCTCAACTCAGCCAAGAAGGAAAAGCACGAGACGGGACACTATAGGATTGCTTCCATTGGAGATTGCTAGTCTTTAGAAATTTATTTGTTATTTCTTTTTATTATTTTTTCTTTAGGTTGGCATAGGGATTAGCCTTTTATGCTGCTCAGCTATATAAAGCCATGTATCGAGTCATTGTGAGGTGAAGAATTTGAGTTATGAGATAAACACGTGTCATTCGGCCATGGGCCATTAGGGGTGTATCCCTGAGTTGATGTTCAAGCGTTTCCTGTCTAGGTTTATGTTAACATCACAAATAAAAAACACGCAAGTGTGTTCTTGGGTTGTTTGTTGGATTGTATGGTGTTAGTGTTGTAGATCAAAAACACATGTGTTGTTGGGCTGTAGGCTAAATCTATATTATTCTCCTCTATCGGACCATGAGCATAATATGTCTTGTTTACATGTTGAAAAGTTTTTTATATTGTTGTGTTCTTGCTGTTTCACCACGAAACATCGAGCCACCCAAGGATCTAGCCTTACCTCAAGGTTCGATCCTCATGAGGATCAGGCAAAGAACTTGCATTTCTTTCAATGTGGACCTTCCAAATGAGTTTGGTCACAAGGTTGATGAACTTGGAGAGCTACTCTAGCGAGTTTAGAGAGTGCAAAGCACAAATCCTGTTCTAATTTTGAAGTTCTTTGGACATGGTTTGATGCTTTCTCTCCACGATAGAGTAGAGATTTGGCTCCAAGTACATTTTTCAGGATTGCATCACCTAGCCACTTGTCATGCCAAAGGCTCATCTCGCAGCCATGACTTAGTGTGATCTTGGTACATGCATGAAATAAATCCTTTTATGTTTCACCACATGGTAAGGTCCATCCTGCCCATTGATTGGAGTACTCGGTCCACTCTAGACAAAGCCAACGCAACCGAAGTGCACATCCAAATTTTTGTAGATCCACGATCCCCAACTTCCCATACATTTTGGTATGTAGATTTCCCCCATCTAACAAGGCATGGATTGGAGGTAGATGGTTGTCTTTCTAGAGGAAGGAGTGTCTGATCTTGTCCATTTTTTAAAAAATCCACTCTTTTACCTCAAAAAATTATGGGAATTTTTTTGCATGCCACTGAGTAGGAGGCCAAACCCGTCGCTTCCATCACTAAACCATGGCACCCCCATGTGCCATTCCATTGTGTTGTCATTCCTCTGCATGCCTTGTTTGACCAGTTGACCCTAGTCAAGTCGTGACATGTGAGGGACCACTTTTCAATATTATTAAAAATTGGTCTCTTTTTAATAATATAAATATTGATCCAGAATCAGTATATATCAACCTTTCCATGTTATTTAACTAAGATTAATGTACAATTACAATACCAAAATTTGTGGCATTATACAAACCACTTTTATATTTTGTAGGTTTAGAAATATCTAATACTCTAAGCCGAAGAGTTCCATGTCCTCTGCTGAAAAGTCAAAGTTAGGATCTGTAGCGGAACAGGGATCTATTCAATTATTATGAATAGTTCCCATATAATGGGTAAGTACATTAATACACTACAAGAATGCAGTTTTAGCCTGAGAGTTGAAAACGAGTACTGAGAGTGCACTCGGCGCAGTTGACGCTAACCCGAGAGTGCTCTGGGTAAAGTACACCTCTCGGACAGAACAACCTATACCGAGAGTACCCTCGGGATAAGAAAACACAACGCCAAGAGTACTTTCAGCATAGCTGGCTTCCAGCCACGTAGACCAAACAATTGCGAGTGTGCACTCGGGATAGGTCCTCATCCACCACGTCGGCTTCCCGCCCCATCGCTCGTATGCGCGGGAGCAAAATAATATTAAAGCCCATGTTGGACCTATCCCGAGTGGGCACTTGGCACAGGCTACATATATGCCGAGAGGGCACTCGGCATAGGTATGTCCCGAGTGGGCACTCGGTGATGTTGGCACGTGGGGCCCCACGATATGCCGAGAGGGCTCTCGATGATGTGCTCGGTGCCGTTGGCGTGTGGGGCCCCCAAGCCTATCCTATCCCGAGTGGGCACTCGGCACAGGCTACATATATGCCGACAGGGCACTAGGCATAGGTATGTCCCGAGTAGGCTCTCAGTGATGTTGGCACGTGGGGCCCCCAAGCCTTTGCCGAGAGGGCACTCGGCGCAGTCCACCATGCCTTTGGGCCCCAGGGTATTGCCGAGAGGGCACTCGGCGCAGTGGTTGGGCGTGCACTAGCCCGAGAGGGCACTCGGCGTACTGGCAGCCTTTAGCCCGCACTAGGGCACGCAACCAGCCTGGTGCACACCCACACTTGCCGTGCCGCCGCATTGAATCAGATTGCTTGCTTGCCCGCCGCCGCCGCCGATCTGCCTCCTCTCATTGCCTGTCCCCATCGACCTCCCCCTGCGCCGCCGCCTGCCCGCCTCCATCCTCTCCCGCCTGCCTCCCCTCCTCCCGGCTTCCGCCACCTTGGTCGCCTCCTCCGTCTCCCCCGCCGGCCGCCGCCTCACCGCCGGCCACCCCTCCCACCGCTGCCCGCCTCTCGCCTCCTTCCGCCCCGGCCTCACTCCCATCATTTTCTTGTCCTCCTCTTCCTCCCAGCTTCCTCCTACCGGCCGCCTCCGTCTCCCACCGCCGGCCGCTCGCCTCCTCCCACCGGCCGCCTCCGCCTCCCACCGCCGGCCGCTTGCCTCCTCCCGCCCCGGCCTTCCTCCTCTCGTTGGCTTGCTGTCCTCCTTTTCCGCCCCGGCCTTCCTCCCACCGGCCGCCTCCCGCCACCCACCGCCCGCAATAGGTCCAAAAAGATCAATGTGAAGTAGTTCCAAAGGTCTTGATGTGGTCATCACATTCTTTGCAGGATGATGTGCTCCAACTTGCTTCCCGGATTGACAGCAGTACAAAGTCTATTCTTCTCAAAGGAAACATTAGTTAACCCAACAATGTGGCCGCCCTTAACGAATTTTTAAAGGTTCCTCATCCCAACATGGGCTAGCCGGCGATGCCAAAGCCAACCCATGCATGGTTTTGCCAATAAGCACGTTTTGAGGTTAGCTTTATCCACGGAGAAGTCCACTAGATAAAGATTTCCCTCTCTACGTCCTTTAAAGACTAAGGATCCATCTTCACTCTTAACGACGTCCACACCGTTCTTTGAAAAGATACAATTGTAATTCGCTTCACATAATTGCGAAGTGGATAACAAGTTGTACGCTAAGTTTTCAACGAGAAGTACATTAGATAGAAATGAGTTTTGAGATATAGGAATTTTACCTAGACCAATAACTTTACCTTTGCTATTGTCACCGAAGACTATGCTCTCATGAATAGATACTTCTTGATCAAGATGTGAGAACATCGATTTCTCTCCGGTTATATGATGTGTGCATCCGCTATCAAGCATCCATTATGGCCCACCGGACTGATAATCCTACAAAAGAGTTACTCATTTCTTTTAGGTACCCAAATTTGTTTGGGTCCTCTTAAGTTAGTGACAAGTGCCTTTGGCACCCAAATGGACTTAATCTTACAAGTATGTGATGATTTAGGTCCTATACGAGAAGGTACAATTCTACCAACATTTGTTCTTTTAAGCACATAGGAGACATTGAAGGTAGAGAATGTAGAGTGAGTGGTATAGGGTGACAATCCTTGCGCTTTCACAAAGCGAATGGGCGTAGTTGTTGGAGTCACCACGATATGGCCTTTTGTGCCCTTAGGCGGCACATACCCGAGGCCTTCCTTTCTGTGATTTCCTTGACGCTTGCCCAAGTATTCCTCTAGGCCCTTACTAGCCTTATAGGATTTTTGGAGTCCTTCCCCAAGAAAGCATTTGAGTTTCTCATTCTCATTGGCCAAGGCTTGCATGGTTTGAAAGTTAGTATCACAAGTATTTATATCAACTTTGCAACACCTAGCACAACTATTGCTAGTAGAATAAGAGAAAAGGAAAGTAGTTTCTTTAGAGGATAAGGGAGAGCTATTCGAGAGATCAACAAGCTTCAACTCTAGAGCTTTGTGTGCATCCTTTGCACTTGCAAGATTCTCTATAAGTAAAGCATTGGTGATCTCAAGACTAGCCACTTGAGATTTGGCCAAATTAAGATCATTGGTCATCTCCTCAATCCTTTTCCTTTCAAGAACTAGATTCCTCTCTAGCTCAAGGTTTCTTTTCTTTTCTTGGATAAGCAAGTCTTCTTGACGCTCAAGAAGATTATCTTGCCTCTCAACTTGTTCCATTAAAGCAATTACTTTAGAAATATCAAATTTCTTGAAGAACTTAAGCATATCTATAGTGTCAACCTCATCATCACTACTACTAGCATCACTATCACTATCATTTATGAGAGTAGGGAGTTTGGATTTGTTAGTTACCTTTCGACCCTTGGCCATGAGGCAAAATGGAGTGGTGTCATTATCACTCAACTCTCCAAAAAGTGAGATGGTGATGCTCGGAGTAGTAGTGGTAGAGGGTGTAGCAATGGCGAAGGTGGCGATTCCATCATCGTCCGAGTCCGAGTCGGTGTCGAATTCGAAATTGGAATCCCATTCTTCACCAATGTGGGCTTGTCCCTTCTTCTTGTCTTTGCTCTTCTTGTAATATTTTTCTTTGTCTTTCTTTGAGCCTTTATCTTTCTTCTTGCTTTCATCATCTTTTTCTTTCTTCTTTGGACACTCCGCAATGAAATGTCCGGGGTCTCCACACTCATAGCAAGTCCTCCTTGAGCTTCTCTCCTTGCCCTTGCCATAACTTCATTTATGTCTATTCCCAAAGTTGTAACCTCCCTTCTTCATGAATTTATTGAACCTCTTCACAAAGAGGACCATCTCTTCCATGCTCATGGAGTCATCATCATCACTATCACTTGAGGACTCCACCTTGACTTTGGTAGCTTTCAAGGCTATGCCTTTCTCTTTTCTTTTAGATGATCGAACTAACTCTTCAACGGCTTCGGCTTCCTTGCTCATCATTTCATCCGCCATGATCCTACCGAGCACCTCTTGTGGAGTAAGAGAGGTGTAATTGTCCTTCTCTCGTATGAGTTGTACCAAGTTGCGGTTTTTAGGAGTGAGCACCCTAAGTATAAGCTTTACCATAACATGGTCCGTAAATTCCTTGCTCCCAAGCCCCTTGGCTTCATTTACAAGTACGGTCACACGGTCAACCATGTCTTTGTAGCTCTCGCCTCCTTCTAGTACAATTCTATCAAGCTTTCCCTTGATAATCTCCAACTTGGACTCTCAGACGGGATTAGTTCCCTCATGTGCAATCATGAGTGTATTCCAAATAGTTTTGGCATCTTCAAGACCATCAACCCTATTGAATTCAGTTGGGCTTAAGCAATTGAGCAAAGCATTGGCGGCTTGGTCATTGATGTGTCTTTGCTTCTCCTCATTCTCGGTAAGATTTGAAGGATCCACGGGTGTGAAACCTGTTTCAACAATTCTCCAAATAAAAGGATGAAGTGACCTCAAATACATCTTCATCTTGTGTTTTCATGCTGGGTAGTGCGTCCCATCAAATTGTGGTGCCTTACCATTCGGTATGGAAAAACGAGATAAAGACGATGAGGCGCCGAGGGTGGAATAATCAAATGGAATAGAGGCACCAATGCCATCACGAGAATCTGTGATGCCATCGTTGTTGCCTCCCCCTTCACTCCGATCATTTGTCGACATCTTGAGCTCTCAAGCGGTAAGGCTTAGCACGTGAGGCCTTGCTCTGATACCAATTGAAGGATCGAGATGTCGCCTACAGGGGGGTGAATAGGCGATTATAAAATTTAACCTAAATGCAGCGGAACAATAAAAGGTATCGGAATATTCAATCTTGGATCGGATAATCCGATATGGATCGGACTATCCGATGTGGATATCAGATACTCCGATACTGGCAGATCAGTACCACAGCAACACAAGCAGCACAATCCAAATACAAGCAGGCACAAGTGGACTAGAGAGTGAAATAGGTCACCACAACGAAGACTTGAAGATGTTTATCCCGAAGTTCAGATCGTTGAGGCGATCCTACTCTCCGTTGAGGCGGCTCGGTCACACTTGAGCCAGGATCTCCTTGACCCTTCCCTCTCCAAGCTCCAACCAAGCTAACTTGGATCTTACTCCTTGACTCCTTCCCTTTCGGAGGTAGAGACAAACCTTCACAAACTTCCTTGACCACCACACCAAGTCCGGTGGCTCAAGGTGACTCCTATCCGTCTAGGAGCTCCCAAGCTCCAAGAGTAATGAATGTGGCGGAGATGAGGTTGAAGATGACCAAAGTGCTCCAAAGGATGAACAACAGCAACTGGAGCTTGATCTTTTGCTCTCAAAGCTCTCTCTCAATGTTTGAATCTCAGATCTGAGGAGAGAGTGAGAGAGTTTGTATCTAGGGCTTTTGAGAATGAGAGAGGAAGGGTGTTCTGTGTGTCAAGCAAACCTAAGTGAGGTGGGGAGCTCATATTTATAGCCCAGGGTGGAAAGCGCATGCTGCCCTCGTAAACATATCGGATATTCGATGATAATATCGAACATCCGATATTTTCCAAAGTAGTTCACGAGAGAGGGCGATCGAACTTGATCGGGCTGGATCGGATGTTCCGATATTTTTCTGGGCAAACTTGGCAGAAAGGGTCCGATCGGAACTTGGATCGGATGTTCCGATATTTTTCTGGGCAGACCGGCAGAGGGGGTCCGATCGGAACTTGGATCGGATGTTCCGATATGAAATTTGGATTTTGCCTCTAGGGTTTTAATTTGTGGACTATAGAACCTAAAAATATGTGATGTTCATCCACTTGAGCACTTTAGAAATCTAAAAACCCTATTTTCGTCCCATCCCTCTTGATAGTATGGTTTTATCCTTGGACTCAAAATAAAATAAACTCCTAGTTTAGCCCTATATTGTAAGCACCGTCTCTTCTTGAGTATACATGGGTCCCCAAAATATTTACTTATTCTCGATACCTGTTCATCCTCAAATAAAACACGTTAGTCCCTTAATTTTATTATCATTAATTACCAAAATCCATTAAGGGGCCTAGATGCACTTTCATTAGGTCTATGCACAGATGGCTTCTCTCCATTTAGTTTTGCCGCTGCACCGTATTCTTGTTGGCCTGTCTTTGTTGTTCCTTATAACTTACCTCCGGCACACTGCATGAAAAAGGAATACGTATTTCTCACTCTAATTATTCCTGGTCCGGAGCATCCTGGCAAAAACATTGATATATACATGCAACCTCTGCATGATGATCTACATAAGTTATGGGATGGAGTAGTAACATATGATAGATCTTCGAGACAGGCATTCAACATGCGAGCATGCTATCTATGGTCCATTAATGATTTGCCTGCTCATGGAATGGTATCTGGACACAGCACACATGAGAAATTTGCATGTCCAGTTTGTTTGGGAAACTTGTCTGCATTATGATTGAGGAATGGTAAAAAGTACAGCTGGTTTGACTGTCATCGACAATTTCTTAAAGCTAAACACACATTCAGGCGGAGCCAAAAGGAATTCCGGAAGCGTAGACAGGTGTTCTACCCCCTCCACCTCGTCTGACAAGTGTCCAAATTCATAGGCAACTTCTAGATCTAGTACCAAGCCAGAGTAAACAGAAACACCAATTTGAAGGTTTCTCGGAGACACATAATTGGACCCACGTACCAGGCTTCTGGAGCTTGCCATATTTTCAAAAACTCTTGTTGCGTCACAATGTTGATGTTATGCATACGGAGAAAAATGTGGCAGAACTATTTTGGTCGACGTGCATTGATATTGCTGATCGAACTAAGGATAATGTAAAGGCCCGACTAGACCTTGCAGAGTTGTGCGATCGTCCAAACTATCATTTGAAGGAGAAATCTAACGGTACTTGGGAAAAACCAAAGGCGGCTTTCTGCTTAAAGTAGACCAGAAAAAATACTAGTTCTGCAATGGATGAAAGAGTTGAAGTTTCCAGATATGTATGCAGCAAACATTAGACGGGGAGTCAACCTTCCACAACTCCGTGTGAATGGGATGAAAAGTCATGATTTTCACATCTTCATTGAGGTTCTCATGCCAATAGCTTTCCGTGGATTTCTTCCAGAGAGCGTGTGGATCTCGCTGGCTGAGTTGAGCTACTTTTTTAGGCAATTATGTGCCAAGGAGATCGATCCACAAAGAATGAGGGAATTGGAAGAAGAGATACCTGTTCTTTTATGCAAACTAGAGAAAATATTTCCGCCAGGGTTTTTCACATGCATGATGCACATGGTTATCCATTTACCATATGAAGCACGTGTGGGTGGACCTGTTCAATATCAGTGGATGTATCCATTCGAAAGGTAAGATCGATGTCCCTACTTTCTAAACTATTTTCGCGTGATGGGGCGGCTAAATATCCCGATTTATATGTGTAGGGCTCTTCAGCATGTTAAGAAACGGGTAAAAAACAAGACTAGAGTGGAAGGATGCATTGTGGAGGCTTATATTGCGGAAGAGATATCAAACTTCGTATCGTTATATTTCTCATGTGAAGTTCAGTCTTCTAGAAATAAGCGGCCATGATATGATGACGGGAATGAAGTCAATACTCCGAATTGCACACTTAGCACTATGCAAGTCCCAGGACGGAAACAAGGGAACAATGGCTCTCGTATGCTGACACCGGAGGAGCATAAAGCAATAATGATTTACATATACACAAACACATTGGAAATGGATGATTTTGTTAAGTGTCTTAATTTTGTTAATTTACATTTACACAAATACAAACACAAGTATACTAATATATTTGTTAATTTATTTGATAGCCAATATGATAAAACGGTCTGGCCTGGTAGGGGACAACCATCTGCTACTGAACTAGATAGGTTAAAGAAAAATGGGGCCGGAGCTGGACATCCCAATTTCATTGACTGGTTTTGAAAATATGTAAGTGAACAACCTTCCATTGATTACGAAATAAATTAGATAGATTTATTTACTCCCATCTCTGTACATATTTCCGCAGTGCATGAAAACTCCAAGCGTCCATCACGACTTAAAGCAGATTTCTCGTACATGTCGGATCCAGGTGACATCAGTTAATGGATATGATATCAATGGATATAGATTCCATTCTGCAAAGTATGAACGGCAAAAGGCAAATTTGACTACTGTTAATAATGGTGTCTATACTAGCTCTGGAGAGGGTAGTTCCAAGATCGAATACTACGGTATAATTGAAGATATCATCGAAGTGACATTTCTTGGTGATAAACATTTCAACTTAGTTTTATTCGATTGTCATTGGTTCAATCCAACAACGGCAAAGCGGCGCTCTCCAAATATTGGTTTGGTTGAGATCAAACATACATCAAAACATTCTGTCTTTGAGCCATTTGTTCTACCTCATCAGTGCTCTCAAGTATTCTACACCCCGTACCCATGTAAGGTCCCTAAACGAGATATGTCAGGTCTCAAAACAAAACAAGTCAAGAAGATTGACTTGAAAGATTGGTGGGTGGTTTGTCATGTCACAAAACGAGACATGTCACATTTCATTAATCAAGCTCCAACTAGTACGACCACCGAGTTCTTTCAGGAGGAAGGGTTGAGCGGCACATTCACTATCGATCTAGTAGATGAGTTGGATGTCGTTTATGTCTCGAATGAAGTGGATACAATATGCAATGAGAAAGATCTTACAATATTACGGAATGTTTCTACTGGTGTAGAAGTAGAATCTCATTCAGACGAAGAGTGTGATTATGATGCCTTCACTGATTCTAGCTCTAATGCTAGTGAACCAGATTATGATGAGGACAATGAATAGATGATATGGTACAATATTGATTTTAATTACATTATACTTATGTTTTTTCATTACATTATTGATTTTATTGCATATATGATCTGTCACTAACATTTAAACTAATGCAGGCATAGGTTGAAGAAAAATATCTTGAAAAAACTAAAGCGATCTGAAGGTAGGGCATCCTCATCTAGATAGGCTACACAAGAGGAAGCACAGGCTGCAGAGGAAGAGGAAGCACACGCTGAGGAAGAGGAAACACAGGCTGAGGATACTGACTACACAGGGGAAGAAGAAGTCCAGGCAGATACAAATCTTGTAGTCCGCAAGTCACGGGGGCAAAATTCAATCCCTCCACTTCCTCCCACGCCTGCAGGGAGGGAGGTGATAGTATCAGCAGGAAAAAGGTAAGTTTTGCTATATGTCATAATGCAATTAATTCTTACATCCATATAATCTTGCCATCTTGAATATGGTTCTAGGCAATGGAAACATAGTGTATTTGTCGAGAGCCCACATGGACAAACACTGTGTTGCAGCCTTTGTTGCGCTATCACTATCCACAAACTATGCAAGATATGGCATTGAGTCCTCCAGCTATCGTAGCAACTACAAAATGGAGACATTGGTATGCTGTTGGTGAAGCGGGTGATACAATGGCAGATCGGGTGAAAAAAGATTTTCGTGTAAGTTATTTGCAAATATGACATTGGTAGACTTGTTATGTTCTTTATAAGTCTATAGAATGCAGGCTCGGTACACATATCCTAAAGGTGAAGGTTACTCGAGTGACACTAGGGCGAGATGGGAGGCAACTTTAGAGGCGGCTTGCCAATACCATGTTGAGCAGCTAATGTATAACACTCGAGTAGCAGCTGTGACCAAGTACTATAAGGATGTGTGTGAAGATGAAGACATTGACACAAGAGAGAATCCATTGTTTCTCACTCCTGCTGAGTATGACCAAGTCAAGCCTGAATGGATCGATGACAAGGCTTGGGGGCATCTCATTACACAATGGTGTGATCCAAAGATGGCAACAAGGTCGCTGAAATAAAGCGGAATCTTCGTGCCACTTCAGGGGTAAGGGTGAACCGAGGTGGATCTAGTTCTATTAGTCGAACCCAGTAGGAAATCGTAATAGAAAGTCTGTATTTTCAAATCATCATTTCTGACACTCGGACTTAATACATTTTCCTTGTTTTGTTGCATGAGAGGAGGTTTCAAAGACCTGTAACACCTTTAGAGGCTTATGCTGTTCATGGGGGGGTTTCGATGCAAGACATGGAAAGCTTTGGGGGTTCTGAGATTCCACCTATCACTAACCCACATGTCCAGATGAACTTGGCGCGTAGCACTAACACGTAGCTAATTTTGTTTTTCAAACTAGTTGTGCCATTTCAATGTTTTCATACCTTTTCAGGGGAAGTATCGAGATGCATACCAACAAAAGCATGTACCAGAATACGGGTGGGAAGCCTCATGGCCGTTATACGCTTCTTGATAGTGCATTTGATGATAGAAATGTGCGCTTGACTTCTGCCCCATTTGGCACTTCAAGCAACTTTAAATGGTCGGCTAGGGAACCCCCGGGGATTAGCTTTATTTTCTCAAAGGATTTTATTTTACACATTTTTTATTTCAAAATTTCTCTTTAACATCTCAACTTTAAAATTTTGGGATGTTACAGAAAGAGTGGTCGATTTGGCACCAAAAATTGTTGGTCAACCACTGTAAGAAAAGGAGCAAAGAGGAGGTGAGCCTTATTCTCTATTCTTTCCCATCTTCTTTATACAAGCAAGATGTCACAAAGCTCTAGCAACAGTAATAAAAGAGGGCGGTTGGTAGTACAAGAGCTGTGTTTTACCCAAACTGTAAAGTTGAATCTAATGTTTTCATCTCCGACACACCAAATAACCCAACAAGGTCTTCTACAAAGTGCACCCCTTTCTCAGTGAGTAGTAAGCTATTGAATCTGATTTGTATCAATTTACGTGAAATAAAGTTGATTTTGTTTTTGCTTCATTGAATGGAAGGCAACTGAATGTCAGCTTTTCAAGTCATCATACAATTTTAGACCAGTCAAGACCAGAACTATAACACTATCTACATCAGTACGCAATGAAGTCATCAGTCTAGAAGATGGAAATGTAAGGGTGCTGGAAGAGAGGGTGGAAAGGATTGGTGAACACCTAAAGTGGTTGGAGAAAATAATGTATGCTTGTATTGGTTTAGTTGTGTACCAAATGTTCACAAAGTAACATATTGGTAGGATTGAATGTATGAGATATTAGGAGCATGTATCAATTATCTGGATGAATGAATGAAACCATGCATGGATGACTACAATTTGGTGCATCACAGAAAGTTTATGTGTAGAAACCATATTGTTATGTTGTTACAAGAAGTTATCTCCAAACCTTAAGAACATAGAAGTTTACATAGCAGGTAGACATAATTAACATGTTCTAAGTAGGGACCCCATACATTAGCATGGAAAAAGATACATAACTAACATCTAGAGTGCAAAAGTTCAGAGTCTTAACTCTTATATTCCCAAGGCAGAAGATAGACATAAATAAATTGCAAGTTCTAAGAATAATATAGTAGGAACCCCATGCATTAACAAGGCAAAGGGTACATAAACCTTGATTAATTCAGTAATTGAGCCTTTTCTTACTCCCTGTGCACATGGTAGGATTGTCTGGTGCTGATGGTGGGATTGCTTTCCTTTTGGCATGAGTACTTTTCTCGAGTTGCTCCTCTTATTTCACCCCCTTGCAGGTTTATTCTTCTTCTTTGTCTTATGTATTGATGTAGCTAGTGAGTTGTTAATAAACTCTTATTCTCAATCCTAAATTTCTCCATACATGGATAAATTACCTTGCACAATAAACTCTCATTCTCAATGTATCACTCTTCTCAACATTGAATTCAAATTCATTCTTAACAGAGTAATAAGACAGAGCAATCCTAAATTCCTACATACATGGATAGATTGATCCAACGACCATTAGTGGATCATCTTTGTCATATGCAATTTCATGTCTCTCGTCTAGCATGGTATTTCTTGCAACCCAGTCCTCGTCCTTATGCTCATACTCTCCATCCTCACTAACATCCTCACTGTCGATGATTTGTGTCGGCAATATACTTTATGGGGCTATGCATAAGACCCAAACCCGATGGTAACACAGGAGACAGATTTATACAGGTTCGGGCCCTCTGCGGTGGAGGTAATACCCTACTCCTATGCTCGTGGATTGTATTAGGGTTGATCTCGATGGATCAATGTTGAGGATGGCTATGGATCGATGTGATCTCTCCTACCCTCTCCTCTTGTCCCGTATGCCGAACTAGGGGCCCCTACCTCCCTTTATATAGTGGAGGAAGGTAGGGTTACAGATAAGTATCCTAATTGGTTATGAAAACTGGGGATAGAGATAGGAAGTCTATATCTATCCTTTTTTGCCGAGTACGTAATGTACCAGATTACAACTGTGCCTTCCTTGTGATACAAGTCGGGTCTTCATGCGGGGCAGGCCCGTCTTCTAGATGGTAGGCATGACCCTGCTCCATGAGGTGGTCCGCTATTTGTTTCCGTGAGATACCTAGGGACCATGTTATCCACAGTAACCCCTTAGTGCTTTACAGCCGAGTTGATGCTGAGTGCTCGGACTGGAATCTTCTCTATGCCGAGTGCTCCATTGGCATGCAAGGAGGCTGTGAAGGGTTCAAGAGAGTTTTGCAGGTTGAAATCTCCGATTGACTCCCAACCCAATTTCTTGGAGTCCTGGAAGTCGGCGCGATAGTTGACGTCACGGCGTGAGTAGAATGTCAACGCAACTGTCCTCAGCGCAGTGTGAGAAGCTGGCGTAGTAAATCGGCGCGGCTGTCCTCGGCGCAATATGCGAGAAGCCGGCGTAGTAAGTCGGCGCGGTTATCCTCAGCGCAGTGCACGAGAAGCCATAAGTTGGGGGTGGCCGTCCTCGTCTTTGCCGGAGCAGCGACTCGGCGTAGGGAGTCGGCGAGGCTGTCCTCGGCGCAGTACGCAAGAAGCCGAGCCATATAATGCACTCAGGGTACTGGCGTAGGCGTGCAGCCGTACCGAAGTTGGCGTAGATGTGGAACCATGCCGTAGATTACGCTCGGGGCATGGGTGTTGACACGTAACTGTGCTATTGTCGGTGCTTGTAGTGTAAACACTTCCTTGAACCCCTATAACATGTACATGTAGGATTTAGGCAGTATCTGAATATGAAAACATTTGGTCGAATATAAAATCCGACTATGCAAAATAGTCATTTTTTATTTTTCTTACTTGATGATTTTTGTTAGTCCAAGTGGTTTTTCTTCCTTTTGTTATGCACTCTGCCCGACTAGTCTAGCCCCCGAGTGTAGGGAGTTAGCACAAGGCTTTTTATCCCAGGCACTCGTTTAGGTGACGTAGAGTTCGCCGTGTTATGGGTTCAGAGCTTCACTACTCAGAATTATAGCACACTCGGATTTCACTTAAATCACTAAGTAACAAAAACAAAAAATAACTACAAAAAGATGGGTGCACGCAAGTGCACACAATTATGTGTAGCCCCGACTTACTGCTTAGTTGGAATTCAACTAAGTAGCAAGCCAAGAAATAACTATGAAAAAGATGGGTGCGCGCAAACGCACACAATTATGTGTAGCCCCCGACTTACTGCTTAGTTGGAATTCAACTAAGTAGCAAGTCAAGAAATAACACGAGTTTATATGTGAAAAGATTATGATGATAAAAAACTTAGCTGCTTTGCTGACGATAATGTCGTCCTACCTTTTGAGCTTTTTGCCCCCGGGGGTATCACCTTGTAAGCTTGACGTGAGCTTGTAGCCATGCCGAAGTTTACACTCGGGGCGTTGGCGTTGGCGTGGAGCCGTGCCGAGTTGACGTAGGCATGCAGCTGAGCCGTATAATGCACTCGGGGTGTTGGCGTAGACGTGCATCCATGCCAAAGATTGCGCTCGGGGCGCTGGCGTTGGCGTGAAGCCATGCCGAGTTGACGTAGGCATGCAGCCGAGCCATATAATACACTCGGGGTGCTGGCGTAAACGTGCGGCCGTGCCAAAGGTTGCGCTCGGGGGCGCTAGCGTTAGCGTGAAGCCGTGCCGAGTTGACGTAGGCATGCAGCCGAACCGTATGATGCACACCGATAGCTAGCGTGGCGTCTGGCCGTCTTGAAAGGTTGCGCCGAAATGGCGTTGGCGTGTAGCGAAAGGCCGAAGTTGACGTGGTATGCAATGAGCCGATAATGCACTCGGTGCCGGGCGTGACATGCAACGTGTCTTAGAAGGTTGCGTTCGGGCGCTATTGGCGTTAAGCGTGAAGCCGTCGCCGAAGTTGACGAGGCATGCGACCAAGCCGTATGATGCACACGGTGCCTTTGGCGTGACGTCATACCGTCTTAGAAGGTTGCGCCGGCGCTGGCATTGACGTGAAGCCGTGCCGAGTTGACGTAGGTATGCAACCGAGCCGTATGATGCACTCAGGATGCTGGTGTAGGCGTGCAGCCGCGTCGAAGGTTGCGCTCAGGACGCTGGCATTGGCGTGAAGCCATGCCGAGTTGACGTAGGCATGCAGCCGAGCCGTATGATGCACTCGGTGGCGTGCGCGACGCGGTACCGTGCCAAAGGTTGCGCTCAGGGCACTGGCGTTGGCGTGTAGTCGTGCCGAGTTGGGAGACCCATTCGAATCTCTTTTTTCTTGCGGTACCCAGACCAAGTATATTAAATCTGGTAATTGACCCCGGAGGATATACCGGTATATGGCGGTACCTGGCCCAATATGTCGGATCCGGCTTGTGGCTCACGGACAGCGTACCAAGGGCTCAGCCGAGTGGTCATCTCGAAATCCGTTCGCGATATCCGATTTCGACTCGCAAGAACCGCAATTGACCTGACATGAGGCAACAATTGACCTATATGAGGCATATCACAGGATTAGATTTAACCGAGTGCACCCATAACCAATGGTGTAGGGCAAGCAGCTCAATGAGCGTATCCTCGGAACCCGAACCCTTAATAGCTTTCAGCATCTGATTCTACTTGGTGGTCACCAGCTAGTGGCCTAACATGAGGCATGCTTACTCACTGTATTGTTTTTTTTTGCGGATAGCGCGTGAGAGCGCACAACGGGTGCGTCGACGCCGACGTGAGAGCTCATGGCCTCGCGTCGACCCCTGACCGCTCTCGACGGATGGCGTTGGCATATAGCCATGCCAAAGTTGACGCAGGCATGCAGCCGAGCCGTATAATGCACTCGGGGTGCTGGCGTAGACATGCAGCCATGTCAAAGGTTGCGCTCGGGACGCTGGCGTTGGCGTGAAGCCGTGCCGTAAAAACCATCTCGCATTATCCTGCATTGTACCCTGTGGAGACAATGAAAAATACGAGTAGTAGAGAAAAAATGGATTGTAAAACAATACGCATGATGTCCAATTATGTATTTTTATTATGTCAAATTGTCGTCCTTTTATCTTTTCCATATTGATTTACGCTTCTCTGAGTATGTTTAATTCCTTTTGTTAAGCACTCCGCCCAGCTCATCAAGTCCCTTAGCGTTAGGAGTTGGCAAGGAGCTCTGTCTCCGGACACGCGTCAGGAAACCCAAATTTTGCATAGGAATCAGAGTTTCACTACTCAGAATGTGTGACACTCGGAATCGGTAAAAGTCAACATAGAAAAGAACAAAGGAAACTCGAAAAGAGATGTTATCTTTCTGTGATTGATTCTGTATTTCGCCCGAGTAGATTAGATCCTTTTACTAAGCACTCTGCCAACCGCATCAAGTTCCTTAGCGTTAGGAGTTGGCGCGGAGCTCTGTCTCCAAGAACGCAATCGGAAAATATGAGTGTTGCATGGAGACAAGAGTTTCGTTACCCGGAACAACCAATACTTAAGCTCAACAAGAATTCAAAAAGAAAGATAACGATTGGGTGCAGATTACACCTAATTAGGTGTAGCCCCGACTTACTGGTTAGTCGGAATTCGACTAGGTAGCAAGTCAAACCAATCTCAGTGAAAGAGAAGAAAGGGTGTGCGATTGCGCACCTAATTAGGTGTAGCCTCCGACTTACTACTTAATTGAAACAGAAATAAGTAGCAAGTCAGAAACTGAATTGCACAAGCGTAAAGACAATGTGAATTATAATGATGTAATTGAGCATAAAAATAGATAACTTAGCTGTTGATCGTGTCAACCTCACGCCCGAGTGAACGAGCCCCCAGGGATGTCACCTTGTCAAGTAATTATCCTTAGCGTCGTCTCGAGAAGTGGCGTAAGGAAGTCGGCTGACTATCTGCTGGCGTCATGCGGAGAAGCCGTATGAGAAGTCGGCGCGTGGTGTTCTCGGCGTAAAGTCGGTCTTGGTGTGTTTCGGTAGAAGGCTTGAGAAGCCGGCCTAGAAAGTCAGCGTGGCTGTCCTCGGCGTCGTGCGCGAGAAGCTTGCCTAGGAAGTTCGCGCGGCTGTCCTCGGCGTCGTGCGCGAGAAGCCGGCCTAAGGAAGTCGGCGCAAGTCGGCCAGAATGTCCTCGACGTCGTCTTGAGAAGCCGCCTAGGAAGTCGGTCTGGTGTCCTCGGCGTCGTCTTGAAGAAGCCGCCGCTGTCCTCGATGTCGTCTGCGAGAAGCCGCCTAGGAAGTCGGGCGCTGGTGTCCTCGATGTCGTCGGCGCGAGAAGCCACCTAAGAAAGTCAACATGTTATCCTCAACAAGAAGGCGCGAGAGGCCGGCCTAAGGAAGTCGGTGCGGCTATCCTCGACGTCGTGCGCGAGAAGCAGGCCTAAGGAAGTCGACGCGGCTGTCCTTGGCATCGTGCGCGCGAGAAGCCTACCTAGGAAATCGGCGCGGCTGTCCTCGACGTTGTGCGCGAGAAGCCAGCCTAGGAAGTCGGCGCGGCTGTCCTCGACGTCGTGCGCGAGAAGCCGGCCTAAGGAAGTCGGCGCGGTTATCCTCAGCGCAGTGCACGAGAAGCCGGCCTAAGGAAGTCGGTGCGGCTGTCCTCGACGTCATGCGCGAGAAGCCGGCTTAAGGAAGTCGGTGGTCACGGTTTCAACCGAAACCTCTTCTATCGTCGTCATGGTGACATCTCTCATGTTCTTCTCGCTCCCGTCGCCGAGCTTCAATGTCTTGGCGAAGGTCGCGGTTTGTCGTTGTTGCCGGAGCAACGAGTGGGGGCAGCGGTAGTCGTTGTCGTCGTCGCCGCAAGTTGGGGGTGTAGGAGCCGCAAGTCAGGATGACGTAGAAGCCTCGCCGTGATCTCCGGGATGAGATCCGCTTTGTTGTCGAGGTTTGCCATGCCCTTGATGAGGTGCACCAAGGATCACACAAGGTGCCGAGCGAAATTCACGTCGAGTTCCATCTTCGTGCGGGATTCACGTCACCCCACGCAGTCTGTCTTCAAACGGTCGCCACGGTCACACCCGAACTCTGTTTTCGATGATCTTGGACTCATTGGTAAGCTTTCCAACGCATCCAGAACCACCCCAAAATTCCTTCCGAGTCAACGGAAAATCACGACGCAAGTTCCGTCCAGATTCTGGACGCGAATAGATCGCATCTTCTTCTTGCGTTCGCTTCGCGGTTGAAATCGTCTTCCGATCGGATCTGATCCGATTCTTTAAGGGCAAGTTTGCCGAGGTTGTTGATGACGAAATCCAAGCCTCCAAAACAGGAAGCTTGGCCGAAGGTGAATTCGACGGCGCTGCCACCGAGAGATGCCATCGAGCTTGATGAAGATGATCTTAGCGCTGCCCCTACCTGGCGCGCCAACTGTCGACGATTTGTGTCGGCAATATACTTTATGGGGCTATGCATAAGACCCAAACCCGATAGTAACACAGGAGACAGATTTATATAGGTTCGGGCCCTCTGCGGTGGAGGTAATACCCTACTCCTGTGCTCATGGATTGTATTGGGGTTGATCTCGATGGATCAATGTTGATGATGGCTATGGATCGATGTGATCTCTCCTACCCTCTCCTCTTGTCCCGTATGCCGAACTAGGAGACCTTGCCTCCCTTTATATAGTGGAGAGAGGTAGGGTTACAGATAAGTATCCTAATTGGTTATGGAAACTGGGGATAGAGATAGGAAGTCTATCTCTATCCTTTTATTGCCGAGTACGTAATGTACCAGATTACAACTGTGCCTTCCTTGTGATACAAGTCGGGTCTTCATGCGGGACAGGCCCGTCTTCTAGATGGTAGGCGTGACCCTGCTCCGTGAGGTGGTTCGCCTAATTTGTCTCCGTGAGATACTCGGGAACCATGTTATCCACACTCACCAACAGAATCACTGCCATCTTGACTTACATCTTCACTTCCACTATCATCATAAGTACTATCCTCACTCTCACTCTTATCACTACTAGTTTGTACAGGAAGTTGCTCGTACAGAACTTCTTCATCTACACCCACATTTTCAAACATCTAAACATCTGGTATGGGTTAGCTAGATAGTTGCATGTCCCAGTGTTTCACTCCATTTGTGTCCCAAGTTGACTTGGTAATGCAACTGGTGGAGTTGCATTAGAAGGATACATGGAATTTGAGTACAAGACATGTTGCAAGAATTGCCAGCCATATCACACAACAAAAGATTTACTTCAATGCACTTAGGATCAAAGAATTTTCCAAACATCGTGACTGAATCAACTATTTTTAGTGGAAAGTAGCGTTGCACATGGTTGTCAAAATAGTTTATTTTGACAGTTTCTTCAATACCCCTATGGACACTTGTCATATATTTCACTAAGAAAATCTTGGCAGTTGAATATCTCACCATTCACAAACTTAAAGAATGCAATCCCACACTGAAATATTTTTTACACCCACTTGTAGAAATCATTCTGGCTTTCACTTTGAATGTTCTTGATATGTCCATCCTATTGATAAACACAACAATCCATCAACATCTAACTGGTATGAATGAAAACCGTAAACGCAAAACACTAGCCCCAATAATGTGTTTACCAAACCAACAACAGGTTTCAATCCATGACTCAAGCACATAATAGATCTAGAAGTACATACCCAATAGGAACTTGGGAAGAATCCATCCATCAAACCTTCTCTTGGAATCAAGGTGACACATTCATTGTTCTTCTCCTCGGTCTTCCTTCTCTCCTCTATGGCTCATATTCTTATTATCCTGTACCGACAATGGGGAACAAGGGTTTTGAATGGGAGGAGCAATTTGGGAGCGGTGGTGGGCCAGGGTTCATGAAATCGATTTGGGGGTGGTGACAAGGTAGGGTTTGCAGCTAGCTTTGATTTGAGGCCGAATCGCTTTGATTTGGGGGTGCTAGTGTCAAATGCAGGATTTCAATGGGAACCAAGCCTAGCCCACTTGGCAGAATGCAGAAGACACAAGGGTAGAATTGCCATTATGGGGAAAAAAAAGTACCTTTCCTCACGGCGGATACCGACGGTGGTAACGGCAGTGGCACATAAGGGAACCACCACTACTTGGTATGGCATGCAGTCCTACCATGATTCAATTATGACAATGATGGGTTTGAGGGATCACACAATGGTATGCAAGGTAATTTCCTAAAAGTAGTAATCTACTTCAAGAGCAAAACCTTCACCCAAAATCAACTTCTAGCCAAAGAAAAATGGCAGAATTTCATAGAAGCCTTGAACTTTCAGTGTTGCAGTGTTAATGACACAAGGATAGGGCGATAGCAATAGGCTCAACAGCGCGTCGGTAGGAGAGCGAAGGGATCGATGAACATGAGGAGCTCTTTAGAACAAATGTGGTTGAACAGTTGGACTAAATGGCTTCTCGCGATGGTCTGGCTTCTAGATTTTCTCAAGTAAAAATCCTAAAGGCACTTCGAGGAGTGTGAATATTTTGTTTTATTTTTTTATTATACAGAAGTTGGAAATGGGCAAGTGGCTCAAATAAGCTATTCCAAACAAACATGCATGTGACATGCCTCGGGTTTGCTAGAGGCGGAAGAGTTATCAGGGTCAATCTCTCTCGCCTTGTGCTAGCAGGCTTCGGCGCTTGTGGGATAAGTTTTCTGTGGACATTCGTGATTTAGCACTCGAAATTTCGATTTAAGAGAGAAGGCGGGGAGTTTTAAGGTTGAGAGGTTTTGTCTGCAATTTCTTTAGGAAAGGAAACTATGGCCTAAAGAACAAAAATAGGGTTTTCATCTTTTTCATACGGAGGATTGTAATATCTGTACGGAAAGCATCAGGACATTTCTGCAACTTTTCTAGGCAGCATTAAAGTCTTAGTTCTTTTCTGCTTAAATCTAAAAAAGTTGTGGGCGTAGAATAGGGTTTGGAGAGAAAAAATATATAATATTTTTGAAACTTTAAAAAGAACAACTAAAAACCTCACAAAAATGACTACGAAGTGTTACAACGTTTAATCTATAAAAAATAACAAATTTCTAGTTGTAGTTTTAATTTTAATTTAAACTAAAAAGAGTTATTTGCTTATAAGCTGAATTTTAAGAGTTTCTTAAGATAGCTTAAAAATGTAGTCCTCTTCGTTTGATTTGTTTCTGAGAGCTCTGAAACATAATTTCAAAATTAAAAAAAAAAGAGTGCAAAAACCAAAGTGACTGACTTTTCAATTCGGAGATAAACAAATAAGATAAAGAAGGTAAGCTAAAGAGAACAAAACCTTATCATTTCATTATTTTATATCATTTCGCGCATAATTTTCAAAAGATTGGCGAGGATTGTTTGGATGAAGAAGCTTACAATATATATGCAGACAACTTTCCAAATAACAAGGATATTCCAGCTAAGTTCGGACGTTGATAAGAGCTTTCTTATATCTTGGCCGGGATTCCAAATACACAAGCACTTTATTCCCTAGATTGCCTTGTGTTGAGAATTGAGAACAATAGCAGCAGTTGCACAAATATGATGGCGTAGTTACATGGCGTCCCTGGAGAGCAAGCTATGGGACTGCATCCCCCTGGCATTAGTGAGCTCGTCTACGGCATCTCCCTGCTCGAAGACAGCGGCAGCACCCATCCCAGAACCTGCACATCAGTTCTTCTTATCATGTTTGATTATATTCTCCAATGGAAAGGACATTCTTTTGATGATAAATGGAACATGGTTGTGTACCTATGCACATAGAAATTACTCCGAATCGGCAGTCTTTACCCCGGCGCTTCATCTCATTGAGAAGAGTACTAACACACCGTGCACCTGCCAAGGAGAGAACACAGAAACGTTACTGTCATTGGCAATTTGGCATATGCCACCAAATAGAGCTACGCCTACTGATACCCTCAGTTGATAAAGAGCAGTCAATGCTGGTGACAGGCGAGCTGACATGCTACAAGCTGGAGAGGTGTGCAGGATCACTATGATTGTTGGGGGTCAGGCAGTGAGAAGATGATGCCCAAACAAGTACACACAATGGTGAGTGATGGGTTGATGCGGTGAGGTGGGAAGGAGCTGAATTAGGCAATGCCAGCAGGAGGCACAACACATGCACATGTGTGTACAACATGTTAACATGGGGGGCGAGTGGGCATATAACACGGTGAGCTTGAACAGGACAAACAAAGAGAGGTAGCTTTGAAAGAATTTTGGAAGTTGTCAAAAACACTGTTATCAAAACAACAGTCTGGTTAAGCATTGTCATAAATTTTATAAATAGTTTGTCAGACAAACCAGGAAGGTAATCATTTGTGAATAGCAGAAAACAAATACCTGTAGCACCCAGTGGATGTCCAAGAGCCATTGCACCTCCATTAACATTGATTTTTGCTGGGTCAAGTTCCAACTTTTTGCAGCAGTACACATACTGAGACGCAAAAGCCTATGTATAGGAGCAAATAAATATTACCCAGCAGATATATTGTTATCTAGTGGGAGAACTAGATGGAAATATACCTCATTAATCTCAAAAAGGTCAACGTCATCAATTTGAAGACCGGCAGCTTTCACTGCTGCAGGGATTGCAACAGCAGGACCAACACCCATTACAGCCGGATCTACTCCAACTGCCGCAAAACTCCTGCATTTGCACATTCAGCTCTCATGTTGGGTCACTCAGCAGAAATTTACGATGGTTTGACAGTATCATAAGTTTCTCTGCTCTATTGGTTAACAGAGGACATGCTGTGCCATGAAGTTGATAGTAAAAGTTTAAAACTAGGTGCCCTATTCGCTTTGAGTTATGACAGGTAAATTGTCTACGGACTACAGACTATAAACATCCATCCTATAAATGCAACAAATCATACAGAGAAAATACTGATACCTGAAGACACCAATTATTGGAAAACCCTTTTTCATAGCGACATCCCGCCTCATTAATAAGACTGCTCCAGCCCCATCACTCACTTGGCTAGCATTTCCTATGAGTTAAAACAGCAATAATCTTTAAGAGAGTGCATACAACTAATAGACATATGCATCCAGTTAGATTTCCCTATTAATTACCAGCAGTAGTGCTGCCATCTTTAGAAAATGCTGGTTTGAGTTTTGATAGGACTGCCAGTGTAGTATTTGGTCGGATTCCATCATCTGCTGAGACTACAATCTCCTTTTCCGCACCAGTTTTTGGATCCACGATCTTCACAAGACAATGAAAGTATCAGGGAAACACATCAGTATACTATAACCTTTGATTGACAAAATTCTTAGAAGTGAACATAATCACTTTAGGAAGAGAAAATTCAGATACTAGCCTGCTACATTACCTTTGTATGAACTGGAATTATTTCTTCTTTGAATTTACCGGCAGCGGCGGCTGCCGCAGCCTTCCTGTGAGACTCAACCTAAACATTGACAGTTAAAAAGAATATGAGCAAGGAGCATATTGAGTGAGGGTCCAATCATAGTCCCATATGCAGACAAGTGCACCAAAGAAAGGAGAATCAGACAGCTTACAGCAGCTTGATCTTGCTCCAGTCGTGTTATGCCAAACCGTTTTGCAACATTCTCAGACGTGAGGCCCATTGGGAGAAGGCAATCACGTGCTTGAGAAAATAGCTCAACCTAAAACAGTTGGAGATTCCAGTGCAATTTTTTATCAACTAAAACTCTTTACACATGCATCTAAGGATGAGTTTTGCTACATCGACTTATGCATTTCACTTACTTTGGGATTCACTTGCCCATCAATATGAATTTGGTTCACTGTCATGGACTCCAGGCCAGCAGCAATACCTTGAATAGAGAGAATAAAATTCAGTTCACCAATCAAGTCAAAATAAAAAATACTCAAAAATCAACCACCAACAAAGCATACCAATATCATACATCCCAGCTTTAATAGCAGCAGCAACATCTGCGACTGCCTGAAGCCCAGAGGAGCACTGCCGGTTAACAGTCTTAAGAGGAACCGTGTCTACATCACACAACATATTAATCAAAGTGGGGATAACCATGGTTCAACATTAAAGAAAAATGTGATAGAAGATAATGAAACTACCAGGGAAGCCAGCATATAATGAGGCCATTCTGCATTCAATTGCCCTTTGGGACCCAGGAGCTAGAACAGTACCAACGACAATGTCGCCAACTTCACTTGGGTCCAACTTTGTCTTGTCGACCAAAGCCTATAACCAAGAGGCAACATACATGAGAAGACTCCAAAGATGGTGTCATGATGAGATGAAAGAAACCAATCCACTAATTTGCCAATTTGGCTGCAGAAAAGGAAATAAGATAACAAATGCAAACCTTGAATAGGGGGACCAAGAGGTCCTCTGGGAGTGTATCCTTGAAACTGCCTCTCTTGGACTTGCAAATTGCTGTCCTATAAGCGCTGAAGACACCAAAGGTAGACATATGTTTGACCTCTGTTTAAGAGTAGTAACTTAAAAGAAAATTAATCCAGATAACGTAATCAATTACTGTCATGAACCTAGTGCTAAAACCCACTGTAGATTTCTTGTATCCCACGGTTTTTTTCCCCTTATCTCTTTTCCTATGTTTGTAATGTTAAAAGTTAGAAACTTTGTGCTTTTGTAAAATTCTCCTCTGTAACGGAGACATGCAGCCCACCTCTATGGCTTTCACAAACTGAAGTGCTAGTTATTTTATGTGCAGATTTCGACTGTGGTTGACTCGTAAGTCATAACAAGATTTGACGCGGAAACATCGAATTGGACAAGAACTTGGCCGGCACAAAAACCACGGAACCAGCTTCGCATCAACTCGTTGTTAAACAGGTAGCAGCGTCCAATTCGCCGTACCGTCGCAGTTACCAGGCATAGACCGCTCGCACATAAAAAAAGCTTTAGCTAGAGAGCTATCCAAGGTATCATCACTTACGCAACGATGACGACGTCGTCGGCGAAGCATGCCTTCCGGTGGTACGCGGCGCTGTCCCCCGCGGCGCACGCGCTCGCCTGCGAAAGGCACCACACACATCACAGATCTGGAGCAAGAGGCAGAGGCAAACGAGAAACGAAATGCCTGGATCCAGACGAGGGGGCGGGGATCTCACGGAGATGGCGGCGGCGGCCGGACCGGGGTAGCCGGCCGCGGGCTCCAGGTGCCGGAGCAGGATTCTCTGCCTGTCGAGCGCCCGCTCCATTGCGCCCCTCCTCTAGCTCGCCTCCCTGTCCTCTCCTCTAGTCCCCTTGCGTCTCCGCCTCGGGCAAGACGAGCTGGTCGACCAGTCTGCACGCGCGGTGGCGACCGGCTAGCGGGTGGGATATCAGTAGAGAGGAAGAGGGCGACGGGGGAGGTGATGAAATTGGGGACGTTTTTACCGCGAAGCTGGAGGCAGACCGCAGACGTCGTGGTGGAGTCCAATGTGTGAAAGCTCCGGGAGGACTCCGCACTGGGAGTCGTGTCGTGGTCGGTCGTGGCTCGGAACTGCTCGGCTCGGCTCAACTGCTGGGGGTTGTTGGCTGCTACCAACTCGGCGCACGGGGTGGGCCCGGACGGGCAGTGGCAGAGAATAAAGAAGGGACGTGTCTTTTTTTAAACATGAGCGAAGTAATCCTAAAACATGGCTATGTACTGATTAAACATAATCGAAACTCTCATAAAAGATGATCCAGCACTGACAAAAAACATAATGGAACATGAGCAAAGTACTAATAAGATGTGGCAAAAAAAAAAATAAAACATGACAAAAGACATGATGAAACATCATCGAAACAATATTTTGGAATTATTCAAAAATATTCCACCCCATACAGGTAGAATGTTTCACGAGAGCAAACATTATGTTTCATAAGAATAAAAGCAATGTTTCACAAGACAAACCCAAATGTTTCGCAAAAACAAAACATAGTAATGTTTCGTAAAAATAAATCAAATGCTCCATACATTTGCTATCGATGTTTCATACATACTAGACCTGATGATCCGCCGGGCTGGGCCGAGCTTGGAAAAGCCCGGTCACTTTGACCCGAGCTCGAGCTCGAGCCCGACCCGGCCTGAAAATTTTTTTGACTAACCGGTCCCGAGCCCGTCCCGAAACTCAAAAGCCTAGTGTGGATAACATGGGTCCCGGGTATCCGGAGATATGCTATTGGACGCATCACCTCCTTGGGCTGACTGGGTTGGACCTTCCAGAAGGCGGGCTTGGAGGCTGGCGCGGCCCGACATGATCTACAAGGAAACGAATTCGTCTCCTACTCGAATACATGGATATAGGCGTAGCCGAATCGGTTATATCTGTATCTTCCATACATGGATTAGGGATTCTATCTGTAACCCACCCCTTTGCACTATATAAAGGGGGTACGGGGCCTCTAGTTCGATCATCTAGCTCATCATCATCATACGCATCTCAACATCCTTGAGATCCACCATAATACAATCCACAAGCACAGGAGTAGGTATTACTCGCCGAGGTCCGAACTCAGATAAATTGACTCCTGTGCTACCGTCGTAGTTGTGGTCTTTCGCATTGCCCCCTAAAATATATTGCCGACACAAATCGTCGACAGTTGGCGCGCCAGGTAGGGGCTAGCGTCACGATCAACTACACCAACTCCGATAGCTTCAATTGGCGGATTCGTCTTCACCTACGCTCCCAGCCAAGGCTTCATCTTCAGAGATCTCGGCTTCATCGCCGGTGACTTGGAGAACGGTTGCCAGTGAGCCAAACTTCATTCACCCACGACACGGGAGATGGTACGCGACCAATCGAAGCCTCACCACTTTGGGATCTCTTCCCTAGATTTCGATCCAGAAGAGATCCAATCTGATGATGATGGTTCCGACTGGCCTACCGCCGAGCTTCCCTTCGGTTTCGGTCGGGATCCACCGCTTCTCTCTTTACCAGCCCCTTATGCTGGCGAAGAATTGAGTGGCGATCGATTCTCGCCAGATCGCCTCAGATCCATCGGGATCACAATCCTCGGTCGTTTCGCTTCTTCGGATTTGAAACTTCGGCATTGTTTTCCATCGGATAACATGCTAGCTTTTCCAATCTGGGCTAAGGAGCGGGAAACGGCACATACACACTGGGACGAGCTTTCTGAGTCAAGACTCAGAGACAACTCTTGCCAGGCCAACTTCCCGAGTGGTTACGCCATTCGGATTGGTCAATTCGGCTGCAAGATTCCAGCAGATTTGTTCTGCCGAAACTCAGTCGGATCCTCTTCTGATCAGAGATCCTGCACGAGAAGTGGGAGTTATAATCACTCCCATTGACGAGCCAACAAATCGGGATCGGCTGAGCCTTTCCTTCTCGGAATCCATGGTGACGGCAGCGGTTGTCCAAGGCACTCGGGATCAACCGGCCAACTCGGCCAGAAGCCAGACTTCTACGAGTAGTACTCGGCGCAGTCGGCACACGCGAAGTCGCGGGCAAGACGCCCGCCAGAGTGCAAGCCGCGACCTTCGCCTCGACATCGAAGCCCGGCGGACGGAGCGAGACGAAGATCGGCGCCATACTCCACCGCGTCGGAATCTCCGCCGATGATCTCCTTCCCCCGGGGAAGGATTGATTGACGGGATCAAGGCATTCACTCCCCGACTCCATCAGGTAAATTGGCCCGAGGGGTTCAACCCCAAAGGTATTGTGAAATTTGATGGAGAACGGGACCCCGAGGCTTGGCTGCAGATCTATTCTTTGGCGATTAAGGCCGCGGGTGGAGGATACGACGTGATGTCAAACTATTTGCCTATCATGTTAACCCCTCCGGCTCAGAACTGGCTCACGGGCCTTCCAGAGAACTCGATCGATTCCTGGGGAGAGCTCTGCGACCAATTCGTTGCCAATTTCCAGGGCACTTACGAGAAGACTGGAACCTAGTGGGACCTTTATCAGATTCATCAGAAAAAAGATGAGTCGTTAAAGGATTTCATTTAGCGTTTCATCAAGAAGAAGAACACAATCCGGAAGATCTCAGAGGTGGTCGTTGTCGCAGCCTTCCAGAAAGGAGTTCGCGACCCCGATCTAATCAAGAAGATGTCTCAAAAGCCCCCGACCACCGTCAAGGAGATGTTCGCCTTGGCAGATCGATATGCTATCGCCTCGGATGCTCTTGCCGAGCATCAAGAGGATCACCCAAGCAAGCATGAAGGAAAGAAGGACAGGCCCGAGTCGTCCTCCAAGAAGGACAAGAAGCGCAAGGGTGAAGAGCTGGTAGCGGTCGCGGATCAGGGTCGGTAGAGGCCGCCTCGGCCCACCGACTACAACAAAGTCATGGAGGCGCCGTGTCTTTTCCATCCAAATGAGAAGCACACGGCCAAAAACTGCAACATCTTGAAGAAGTTCGCTGAGGAGCACGGCAACGACGCTCCGAAGGACGCCAAGCAAGATGACAAGCGAGACCCTCCTCAGGGTGAAGCTTATCAAGAAACCGAGCGATAGCTCAACTACATATTCGGGGGATCGGATGCATATGAGTCCAAACGTAAACAAAAGCTTACCGATCGGGAAATCAATGCAGCTTTTCCGGTGACCCCCGAATACCTCCGATGGTCTGAAGTTTCGATCAAGTTTGATCGCTCAGATCATCCGGACCACGTCCCTTGTCCAGGAAGATATCCGCCTATCGTGGATCCTGTGATACGGGCGTCCGACTTCGCAAAGTCCTGGTCGACGACGGGAGCGGATTAAACATCCTTTTCGCCAAGACCTTGGGCGAGATGCAGATCCTGAGGACGGCGCTCCAGAAGACGGACGCGTCGTTCCATGGCATAATCCCGGGAACGTCGTCGATGCCGATCGGGAAAATCACTCTCCCGGTCATTTTCGGCACTCGCGACAACTACCGGACGGAAAACCTCAGTTTTGAGGTAGCCGATTTCGAGACTGCGTATCACGCAATCTTGGGAAGGCCGGGCTTGGCCAAATTTATGGCTGTCCCACACTACGCCTATTTGGCAATGAAGATTCCTGGACCACGGAGCGTAATTACGATTCGTGGAGATGTCAAGTTTTTCCATCTCCTCGATAGGGAAAATTGCGACTTCGCCCAATCAATCGAAGCGGCTGCTGAGTTGGACAAGATCCGGCAGGCGGCCACTACCCTTCGCGACGAGGGCGATCTACCAAACAAGAAACCATCCAAATCAGGCATCAAGCCTGACGAAGATGTCAAGCATGCGTCGCCTCACCCGACTGATTCATCCAAAACGGCTCAGATCGGGACAAGGTTTGCCCCGAAATAGGAAGGGGGCACTCGTTGATCAGGATGTCCTCACGTGACTCGGCGATACGCCCGGGTGCTCGCCGACTAAAGCATGAAAACGGCGCTCTCCTGGACAACTCATGGAATATAAAGTAATTGCGTTGGTTCTATACCTGACGACTATTGTAACCCATGTTTACAATTAAATAAAGATAAGTTTTCGCTCACGTTGTCTTTTACGCTTGCGCAATTCAGTTTCTGATTTGCTACTTATTTGCGTTTCAATTAAGTAGTAAGTTGGGGGCTACACCTAATTAGGTGCACAAACGCGCACATAATCTTTTATCTAACTTGACTTGCTCCCTAGTCGAATCCCGACTAGCCAGTAAGTCGGGGGCTACACCTAATTAGGTGCGCAATCGCGCACCCCTTCTCTTAGTGAGGATAAATCGACTTGCTACCTAGTTGGATTTCGACTAGCTAGTAAGTCGGGGGCTACACCTAATTAGGTGCAGTTTGCGCCTAACCGATACCTAATCGATTTTTTCTCTTTTAAGTCTATAACGAAGCCCAGCGTAAGTCGTTCCGAGTAACAAAGGAACGTAATCTATCCAGGCCAGAGGCGTGACTTAAGTAGAGAAAGGACGGTTAGCGTATGCCATGTTTAAAAAGGAAATCATTTACATGGATAATTTATGAGTTTCTACATTTTACAGGAAATCCAACTCTAAGTTATCTAGAAGGCACTCGGCGGTCGGCTTCACCTCCTCGAGCAGCGCCATCGCCTCCTCTTCAGAGCAGGCGAAGCCATCCTTGACAGCGTCAAGCTCGATTCGAGGATAGTGCGACTTGACGATTCCCAACACTTGACTGGAACTCGTCAGGCCGACTTCCCTGAGCCGCACCTTCAGTTGCTTGGGGCCTTCGGTCCACCTCTGGATCAGCTCGGCCCGAGAGCTCGGCTCGGCATTGCCAGCATAGAGTTGGCGTCGAGTGGGCTCCACCGCCACCAAGAGCTCATCATATCGCGCTTGCGCGGTCTTGGCGTTCTCTTGAAGAACGTCATACTGCGCTAGCGTCTTTCTCCTGTGCTCTATCGAGAACAGGGAATGCACGATTATATAACCGTGTGAACACCGGAGGCTCAGAGTCGGTCGAGTTTGGGGGCTTACCCTCCAACTCGGCGACGGCTTTCGCCTCCGACTTCTCCAGGCTACCGTCACGGGACTTGGCCACCCGCTGAAGGTCGGGCGATCGTGGCGTCACGCGCTGCACATGGTGCGGAGCATAACGTCATCCGGTCACACGCAAGACGAGCAATTCTGACTCAGGTCAGGGTACTTACACCGGAGGGAACCTGCAAGGTCGAACTTTTCGTCCTGCAGCTCCTTAATCCGAGCCTGCAGCTCTCGACGCTCCTTGGCTGCCTCGGTCCGGACCCCGATAACCTCCCCCTCCACAAATTTAATTCGCTCTATCTGGGGGAGGAAGTAATTGAGAAACTTGGTTTTCCTCTCGGAGAAACCACCAAGTTCCTACAAAGAGGAAGGATAGTCACCATCCTAACTCGAGCTAAAGAAGAATTACTCTACGAATCAAAAGGCTTACCCTAGCCATTCTGCCGCATTCGACGGCATGGTCAAAGAAGGCCTTCCTCATCTTGTCCTCGGCCTCGTCGTCAACAAGGGCCTAGTTCCTGGCCTTGTCTCTCCAGCCCGCCGAGAGCTTTGGCTCAGTCTCCTCTGGGGGAGGTGGGGGCTGGCGGAGGATCTCCTCCACCATTGGCTCAGCCCCCACGCCGTCCTCGGCGGATGGATTCAGGCTTGAGGCCGCGGCGGTGGCGCCACCCCCGACCCCGGTCCCCGACGTGGCTTCCCCCGGCTCCGCTGGAGGGGTCACCGCATCGGATGACGGAGGAGATGCTCCCTGACTCGGCTCGGCAGGCTTTGATGCCGGCCCGGTCGGGCGACTCGACGGAATCTCTACCGATGGTTTCCTGAAATAGGGGAATGTTTCGGTCAGAGAAAATGCAAAAGAAGACTACCAGGCGGTGGCAGGGCTATGCTTACCGATTGGTGGTCTTAATCTTAATACCGGCGCCCTTCCGAGGGGAAGTCCCGCTCGAAGAGGCGTCGGGTGGGCCTCTTGGCCTAGCCTGAGGGGTTGGATTTTTTTCCCCCTTTGGTGTCGTCCCACCGCCCGTCCTTTGGGGATGAGTCCCCTGACCACGCCCGTAAGCCGGCGTCGGTTGACTCGTTCCCTCTTTGGGAGCCTCACCGACCTTTGGCCCCGAGCTTCGCGGGCCGCGCCCTCCGGACGGCAGGACATTTTCCACCACTGAGGAAGCCGGGCCGTTGCCTTTCTTGGTAGGCGGGGTTTCTTCAGGCTCTCCTCCTGGGCGCTTCTCGCCCTTGTTGGGGGGGGCGTCCGGAGTTGGAGCCACGGACACGAAAGCATGGCGGTCCTGCATAGGATCACGGCATCCCCAAGCAAGAGTCAGTACAGGGTTGCCTGGTACACAACACAAGCAGAAAGAATACTCGATACTTACCTCTGGAGGTGGATTGTTGAGGGAGAAGCTCCTGGGACTCCCTTAGTTTGAAAAGATAGTTTCTGGAGCGAAGAACTCGGATAGTCGATCGATGGCGTCCGAGTTGGAGATCGGGACATCCGTCTCTTGTGTGATCAGGTCCAATACATACATGGGTGATGTTTCATGTGAAAATGAGGATGCATCCTCTCTTGATCGTCTTCTTCTTCAAATCTGACGAATACCCACGTCGTGCTCGCTAGATTCGGCTGCCAAACTCGTCGTATGAGACCAGCAGGAGAGTAGAGATGGGGAATAGAGAGGAGGAAGAGAGGTTATAGATGGAGAGAGATTGCACATGAGAGAGGGAACAAGGGAGAAAAAGAGGGAGATGGAGAGAGAAAGGAGGACCGAGTAGCGGTTCATCAATCGATGCTGGTGCACACCTTCGCCGAGCCTCTCCCCTGGCTACCTGAGAAGGTCGCTAACCCTCTTCCCTTGCTCACTTTTGCTTTTAGACTGAAGGAAAATAATGGAGGAGAGAGAATCGGGGAGGAAAGAGACATAGGGAACCGAGGTGTGCGGGGCACGTGACGTTGAAGTGTCCGATGCTCCGGATGTCCACAAGAAAGTAATTCGAAATAAAGAAGTCAAAAATTGCTCCCGGCAAGGAGGCACGTGACTGGTATGTGTTTTGTTTAACTCACGTGATTTGTGTGTAGGTGGTGGACGGAAACCATTGCTTGTTTCAAATTTTCACTAAACTGACTCTAACCACACCAGGAACTCCGGATGACCTGCATGTGTAGAAGCAGAACAAGAACATCTTCAAGACTACTAAGGGCATGTTTAATGTGGCCCTCTAACTTTACTTGCCCTATTAATGTAGAAATAGGGCTGTGAATAGTTAAAATTGGTTTAGGAGTAAAATATAAGAGACAGATATGTAGAGATTGTGAAATAGAGGCAGGGTTGTAGAGGTAAATAGTGAAATGGGGCTGTGAATAGGATATGAATAGCTTGTAAATATGAAATAGGACCAGCATTGCATATGGCCTAAGAGCATCTCCAATGGTGACCCTATATTTTTACTGTGGCTAGCCCTATTAATGTAGAAATAGAATTACGAACAGTAAAAATAGGGTTGGGAGTAAAATATAAAAGAGAGAAATATAAGTATTAGGAAAATAGGACCAAGGTTGGAGAGGTGAATAGTAAATTGAGGTTGCGAATAGAAGCCAATATTAAAGATGGCCTAAGATTAATCAAAGATTCCTAGATTTAGGTTCTATCGGAGGTTGGATCAAACATTGAGTTATTTGGTTCAATAGCAAAAAATTTTAAAATCAAACTCCAACAAGGTTTGGCCTCTTAGACCATGCACGACGCTAGCCCTATTCTAACCCTATTTTTATCCCCAATGCAACATTAGCCTTATTCTGACCCTATTTCATATCTCCCTCTTATATTTTACCCCAACCCTAATTTCACTATTCATGGCCTATCCTGATCCTATTTTGAAACAAAAATAGGGTCATCATTAAACATGTCCTTAACTATGATGGCCCACTAGCCAACGGAGGGGCACTCCACATAGGGTCGTTGTGGATACCTAATGACGGTTTGCACCCTGGATTCGACCGTCAAGCTCAACGGATGAACCAATTTTTGCTCCCCTCCTTCTTTCGGATCGCACGGTGATAAATGACAACGCTGTAGTGAGTACCAACTTTTTGGATGGCGATGTGGACCCTAGATTTGGTGTTGTGCTACGCAAACTCACAGTGGCAGCGGCCGGCAACGCAAGAGGCAAGAACAAAGGATTGTCCCTAGGAAGCTTATTGGTTTGTTTTTATTAGAAATTGGGTGCTACTATGAATAGTAGCCAACTTCAAAACACCGGAGAGAAAGATGGTTGATCATGTCCATGCATACGGGCCTCTCTCCACTGTATTCCTCCTCGCGTCGCCCCACCCTGCCATTGGTCGTCTCTTCGTCGGGCTATGTCGCTAGCTGCCTCCCCACACGCGCATGAACCTTGCTCATGCAAGAGAGTCAATTTGCTAGCTGGGTTGGGCAATGTACCTTTTCTTGTTTTGCCAATCTAGTTTGCTTAGCGAAACAAGCTTTTATCTTGAGCTAGGCGAGGCAATATCAACTAGATGACCCATCAGTTGTGTAGTTCATCTTTTTTTCTAGAGGGCTACCGCATCTATGCTACCTATTTTGTTTGAAAAGAAAAATTGTATCATCTTGTAGTATATCTGAACACCTACCCATGTCCGTTTTCCATTTATTACACAAAAGTTCAATTCTTAACTCCCAAAGCCGCAAACCTCAATTTCATGTTCCAATTCCCACAAAACAAGTTGACAAAAACATGTACAACGATATCTGATTTGAACAGCCGCCGAGTCCGTTATATCACGCTTCTTGGCTCTTGCTTCCCCCGGCTTGAGGATATTGAGTCTGATGCTAGGGATTGGAGCACCGCTCGATCAAGATTACACGGTGGAGATTAGGATGGACGGAAGTACAACGGAAATCATTAGGTATGAGAACCTAAACCTATTTTGTATCATCACTTGGGTCCCACATTTTTTATTTTTTTGTTAGCATTTAACTGTTAGATTGCATCAACGTTTGGGGGTAGGTGTCTTTATACTTCTTTTAGAAGTCTCCTAGTTTAAAAACAACATAAGATTAAAGTATGTCAGTACCTAACTTTTATATCGAAAATTTTAGGTAGGTAACGTGTTACCATCAAGACTCTTTAGTCGATGACCACACTGGAATTATTTATCTCCCATTACGGACTTTAAATCTCTCAATAATAAGATTATCGATGATCATGAAATTAGGAATAATCTAGATTGTCAATGGTTTCGGTGAATGCGCAAGAGTTGCGACCTAATAGCAATTGCTTGTGAGAAGAAAACTAATGAAAATGTATTTGGTCGTATGCCGTACTTCAGTACGTGTTTGATTATAACGTCTCATGTAGGCATAATTTTCTACTAGTCTAAAAGTGTGGGATGACGTACTTTATGTAGCCAACAAATTGTTGGCCGCTTTTTAACGCTAAAATGATTTACGAGATTATTAGTCTACTAAAAAACATGACACACTGTAACCTGTGGCATTGAATCAAACACCATTACACCAGTCTCTCCTCCTATTGTAATTGTGTCAAATCATGCCACTGTTTGATATCAAACTAAAAAAAATCAGCAAGCAGGTACGAGGAAAGAGAAAAAAAAAGAGCAAAGGGAGGTAGGTTGGATTACCCTAATTGAGTACTTAGTACTTACTGGTCAAGCTTCGACTTAAAAACAGAACATTGAACCAAGCATCCTACCTGCTTACTTGCTTTGGCTGGTGAAACCTCACCATCGAACCAAGCAGGTACGGATCCTGCAGGAAAAGCCGAGCAGGAGCCGATCCATCACTAGGACGCAAGCTTGGGTAGTTGGGACAACGGTTTCAAAAATCGTGGCAGATTTGCCACGATTTACCGCGAAATCGCGGCGGCTCGATATTGGCAAATCACAAATTAAATTCAAAATTTTGATTCAAAATTTAAAATCAGTTTGGATCAATTTATCGAAGAAATCGGTCGATTAATCGAAGAAATCAACCGATTTATCGAAGTTTGGTTCGAGATTTCGAAATTTCAATACCGATTTTTTGTTTTCAAACGATTTATCGAAGAAATCAGTCGATTTATTGAAGTTTGGCTCGAGATTTCGAAATTCAATACTGATTTTTTGTTTTTCAAACGATTTATCGAAGAAATCGGTCAATTTATAAAAGAAATCGACCGATTTACCCAAAAAACGAGCGATTTCTGATTTTTTAAACCTCTGGTTGATTTAAAATTCAGGACCGCAAGCACCTACTCCTGCCCCTACGAAGAAGAAAGAGAGCGATTGGGCCAAAGACCGATAGGACCAAGTAGACGATCGACGAAGATGAATTGTGATACCATCAAGGTAAAAAAAAAGAGGGGGCCGGCCAGGCCCAATTGGCCCAGCCAGCCACTGCCCCAAGTAGCCACCGAAGGGGAGGCTTCTAGAGGCACAGATTGCTGCCTCCCTCCGTTTCTTGGTCTCTCTTCCTCTCTCTAGAGCTCTCACTCAATCTCTCGATCTCTCTCCTCTCCTACTTGAGCCAGCCACCCTCTCCATCGTGCCTCACCACGCCATCGCGCCGCCTCCCGCCGGCCGCTGCACCACCACCGACCGCCTCCACGCCACCACCCGCCGTCGCCTCTCCATCCCTCTATCTTGCAGTCGCGTGCCACCGCCGCCAAGCCATCAAGGCCTCGCTTATCTCCATCGCGCCACCGCCGTCGCTGTCAGGGCCAAGGCTCACTCGCCGCAGGCCACACTGCCGGCATGGCCACGCCACTCCTTGCCTGCCTCTGAAATGCCATCCTCCTCACCAAGACCATTTTACAACCGGCCGCCGCCAATAGCCGCCACCACCCCAAGTCTTTGCTCATGGCCAAAAGAAGGAAGGAAGAAGGAAGGGCGGCGCCAAGGAAAGGGAAAGGAAGTCTGACGGACTGAAAAAAGGAGAGAAGAAGGGAAGAAGAAGAAGAAGAAGAAGGGGAAGAAGGAGTTTAGGATTTGGACCAAAATCTTCATAAAGATAACAAATTGATGATCTCCTCGGCGTATTTATGCTCTAATTGAGGTTTAGAAGGAGGATTGTAAGGGGATCAGAAACCCTAGGTTAGAAATTCCTTGAATAGAAGTTCATTCCACCGTTGCAGCAACTTGCGTCCTGTTTTTTGGACATTTAAGTCAAGCTTCAGGATAAACTCATATTGTAGGAATCGTAGCTTATGTTCTCATCTTTCCATCGAGTCCAGGAATGCGAGAACCGGCCAAGTGGTTTAGGAGTTATGACCCTCGCTAGCCTGCTATTCGAAAATTCCAGATTTCCGGATGTTCGGGCGAATAACTTGGTATCAGGCGATCCTAAAGCTGGGGATTAGGGATTAGACTTAATTATTATTCTTCTGTTATTGTAACCATGTGATAAGCAATACTGCAGGCCTTGATGGAATTTAGGAGATGTCGCTGCCTTGGGGTTGGGGACCGTACTGTTTAAATTTAGCAAGGTGATGGAATCACATATGCAGTAGGTTGAGGCTTATACGAGAGGCTTATGGCAGGAATCAGAGCTCGATCGTGTTGTAAGAAAGGTAGTTTATGTTCCTAACTTTTTGTAGGATCTTAGAACCCGTGTTTTGGATTTACGGTTCGGAAGATATGGCCTTTAGAACGCTGCTGTCCAGTTTAGTTGTGATGGGATTTTTGGAGATGCTAATGACAATCTGGTCTAGATAATGGCTAATTGAGATGATATATGAGATGAGAATCAAAAAGGGGGTTAATCTTGAATAACTTAGAAAAGATTTAGGTAATAATTTGGTTATGGCTTAAGGATGCTTAATACCAAGTTGATCCAGCTAATGATGATCATGATAAATAATATGGCGATCGAAGGGTCAATCTTATATGGCCTAGAAAGGTGAAGATTAAATGGTATTTGATATGAACGTGTTAGGTAATAACAGAAGTTTGGGAAATTAAGAAAGATTAGATTGTTTGATGCTCGTTTTTGCTGTTGTATGGTTGTGAATATGGTATGCTTGACGTGTAGGCAGAATCACTTTGGGGTCGATGTCATCTTCGCATCTATTGGCTTCGTTCGGTAAAGAGGCAAGTGCATATTTATTCAAAGTGATTTATTCTATTTCGTTTTTTTCACTATGAAGTTTCTTTATGACCCATTGGTATAATTATGCATATAACTCGAATGGATGAATTAAGCTTACTAAAGCTCGTTGATAATGTGGTACGTGATTGGTTATGGGCTTGCATCATTTTGCATTCTTGTGCATGGGTCCAAGTCGGTGGATGGTCATATGACTAGTCCGGAGTGCCTTGGCTAGGTCGGTGAGAAAGCCATATGACCATGACTTGGGGCCCTAAGTCCTACGGGAGTAGGCACTCCACGGAAGTGGAGGTTATGTTTGGACCCCGTATGAAACAGGACGGGGCAATAAGGGTGTCATTGACGGGTGAGCCCTTGCTATACCGGTATATGCTACAGAGAAGAGATGCATCATTCATTGCATTGCATTCATGGATTTATGTTCGTATATGGATGACATGTTTGGTTCAGATATGGATGTTATGTTAACATGGTACTTATGGATCCATGTTTGGATATGGTTGACATGTATTAATGATTATGCATCAATACTATTGTTATGATGTTTTTATTTCCATATGCTCATTTGATTAAATATGTGCTTGCTGAGTCTTTGGACTCACTCTTGCTCTTTTATGTTTTTAGATGTTCCATGACGTTGTACCGAGTGCGGGCGGGAGTAGACACACCACTAAGCACCTCACTAAACTACTACCTACCTACCTAAAGCAATCATTTTAGCAATAGTAAAAGAATTGAGAACCCTGGGTTAAATGCTAATTAGATGAAAGTTTGTCTTGAGCAATATGTAATAATGTTAACTTATGCTTCGGTGGTCTCCTGGTAAGATTTAAAGGCTAAGGTAAGCCGTTGTGTTCGTCTTGGTTTGGGGTTGAAGATGGTGTGGTCATGATGGCCTGTGGATGAACATTTGATAGACTGTTGTATCATATTTTGGTATTATAATCATGTTATTATGAAACTGCTTCATTTGTCTGCTGAGTGGATGTCCATATTTTAAGAGGAGGTGCTGCCGAAATTTCGTAGAATATAGAGACTTAATAGCATCTTAGGCTCAGTAGGAGCCGGGGTGTTACATGAATTGTTATTCTCCGCTTGGCTGAACGTGAGCATCAACCCCATTACCACTTGCAAAGAAAGAGACCATGCAAAAGCATACGCATAAAGCACTGATCAATCATTGGGGGTCAATCAGCGAAGGGGTCAGCAAATTATGCGGGTATTTGGGTAGGGTTAACCGTTTCAATCAAAGTGGAACAATTGATCGCAGTAAGATAAAGATTCTATGTTCAATGGGTGCAGTTAGGGCTTAGAGTTTGCATTAGTTGAGTGATCTAATTGTTTGTATGTATGAAACAGATCATTCAAGCCAGGACAATGTTCAAGGAGATTGAGGGCAAGACCTTTGCATTTGGGCATTTTTGGCGTCTCATTTCACGGCATCCTAAGTAGTCGACATATGTGAGCAATAAACGATAGAAGTCCTACATCGAGACATTGCCCGCAACCAGTCTGGCCGACTCTAACGATGTGGCCTTGGAAGTTGATTCTACAGCATTAGGTGAGCTACCTAGGTCGATAGGCCGCAAGGTTGCAAAGGCAGCAAGGGCACGAGGTGTGTCGTCTAGTGCGACGGACCCTTCTATGCCCGATAGCATATACATGACTGCTATTATGGGATTGAATGAAACTAAGCAAGTGATGGTTGAGCTGAGTCGCGAAAAAATTGCTATCATGAAGAACGATGCTGAGCTCAAAGCGAACACCGAGGAAGAGAGGATTATGAATATTGACTTGGATGCTTGTAGTGGCCACTTGAGGGAGTACTACAAGAAGCGCTGGGAGAACATACAACAAAAGTAGTCCGCGAGGTATAGTTCGGGTTGACCAAATATGATGTGCAAAGCTAGGTCATATTGTGAAACTATGTGATGAGGTTTTTATTTGAAACTATGTGTGCATTTCGATATTGTTTAATCTATGTCAGTGTGTAATGATTTTTGTTGAGTGATATTATCTATTTTCCATGTCATGTTTCAGACACTTGAATATTGTTTCATGCATTTTCGAAGTGGTGGTGTATTGGACCCACTGACAACAGATTTTTCGCATTATTGAATTGATATAGCATCGGAATTACGGACACGAAGCTCTAATGAGCTTTTGTAATTAACATCAGAAGTACAGTTAGCTCTTCTAAGCTTTTACAACGACTAGAACTATAGCTCTATGGAGCTTTATTTCAACAACATGAACTTAGTTCTAAATAGTAGCAGGCCTCCCACCAAGTTGCACCAATCATTACAAACACTTGCACTACGCACCGACATACCCGCTCTACTCCCTTCCATGATGACACCACAGGTGCTCCAGTGGGTCATATTGAAGGCAATGATGCACTTGCCGGTCTCAGATCGCCTGTTAGTCTCAATGCAATGCAGGATTGACCTGTCAAGGTCACAAGAAACAAAATCATGTTGTCCCATACCCACGTAGAGGACCTCCTGTGGTGGCCCGTCCCTCTCATTCTTAATTATCATGTTATGCATGATCACACATGCTGTCATAATATTGTGTAGCATACTTTGCTTCTAGCAATGGTTCGGGCCTCAGATTATTGAAAACCTCACTTGCAAAACACCAAATGCTCTTTCTAAGTCCATCCATACCGTGGCCTACACTCACGAGAAGTGCATTTTCTTGTTCCCCTGAGGAGCTAAGATTGGCTTCATAAAAGTAGCCCACTCTAGGTATATACTATTAGCTAGGTAATAACCCATGTTGTAGTTATTCCCGTTGATTGAGTGGTTCACCTCCGGGTTGATGCCATCCGTCAGCCTGGAAAAAACATTAAAATGGTGCCGAACATTTTTGTCATTCAGACTACCTGGCATACCGAATAAGGCATGCAAAATCCACAAATCATAGGAAGCCACCTCTTTCAACACTATTTTGGGTTTGCGGGTATGCCTAGTGAATGCATCATGCCATATCTTTGGACAATTTTTCCAAACCCAGTGTATGCAGTCAATGCTCCCAAGCATTCCTAGGAAGCCTCGTTGCTCGCCAACAGCTAGAAGTCAAGCTGTGTCTTCCTTAGTCGGAGCTCGACGATATTCATCTTTGAAAATACGAACAACGGCTTTCATGAACTTCTTCAAAGCTAGCAAGGTCGTGCTCCCCCCAATACGCACGTACTTATCAATGGCGTCGACAGGCATGCTGTATGCCAGCTGTTGTCACCTGTTGTAATGACGACAAGTAAAGCTTTCCAATGGCATCCCACTTCTGTTTGAATCAGTCATCGTGTTCTTCAACAGCACGAAAAAGCTTGTGGTTCATCCTAAACATGTAAACACATCAGAAACAAAACATACGGTGATACTAGGGTCGGCATATAAGATAAATATTTGTGTTACACATCTCCTATCACCTGTGCCCAAAATGCCATATACAGAGGAATCCTCAAAGTAATCCTTGTACAGTTTTGCATGGCCTTCAGGGTGACCTCGATCGACAACCGTGTAGCCGTGAGCTGAGCCTTGACGATGGTTTGAGTTCTGCGCATCGAGTTCCTCCTCCTCGATCATAGCAATGAGGAGGACTTCCTCGTCGTCATCACTTGACGAAGAGAAATCTAGGCCATAACTCGAACGATAAAAGTCCCAACTCATGGTTCTGAATGTACTCGGTGCTTGGGATGGAAATGGAATGGAGATAACCCCATCCATTTATAGGCCTATCAATGTTTCTTACCTTGGAAGCTATCTTGTCCTGCACGGTTCCTTCCAATCTTCTCCTGCACGATTCCTTCTCTTCGAAGCTCTCTACAACATATAGCTTCTTCTGTAAGGAATTTTCCACTACAAACTTCATATTGCTCTTTATCGTATTGCATTACACATATGAATATAATCTCAAATATAATTCTCCGACACATATACGACATGAAATACCCATCACATATTTACAAATTTTTATAATGAAAATATTAAAACGTGCAAATTAATTCAAAAACCATATGTCATACATACGTACTAGTATATAATGCAGAATATAATAATATAGTATCATCGTGTGGCGGTTAGATGAATGGTTAAAATATGGAATCTGGGAGGGAAAGGAATAGGGAAGGGACTACTGATGGAGTGCATTTCTAGGGAGGGAGAAAATCTAGAAAGGGAATCCCATTCAAGGTGGGAAAGGGAACCAAACCAAGGGAATATGGTTGGAGTTGGTCTAAAGTTTTCTATAGGATTTGCACATCAATAATGTTATATCCTGTTTCAAAAAAATAGTATCTTGTTTTGAAAACCAGAGTTACATTAGTGTTCACTATCAGTGAAAGGATAGTAGTAAGAGCATCTCCAGTAAAGATTTTAAAGTTATCCTCTATAACACTATTCCATAAAAACTCTATCCATCCTCTAAAATCCCTTCATATTTTACACTACACTCGAAAATATTCTTTCCTCCAGCAAAGACTCTATTTCTAAAAAGTCAAATAAACAGTACTTTGCAGCAATTTTGCAACTCCTACTAGAGATGCTCTAACACCTTTGCACAAATGCATCCTTTTACGTATTTGCTAGCGGGAAGTATTTTGCAGTGGCACCGATGGCTAGGCCTAGGGAGCTTGCGTGCGGGAGGCAGACCGCAGACATCAAGCAACTATAGGGCACTCCCATCCTTTTTATCAAAGTATCTCTAGCAAAGACTTAAAATTTTTTCTTTAGAACACTATTCCCTATACACTCTATACATTCTCTCAAATTTCTTCACACTTTACACTACACTCTAAATGATTCATTCCCTCCAACAGCTCCTCTATCCAAAAAAGTCAAATATAAATAGTGTTTTATAGCTCTGCTAGAGATGCTCCTGTGTAAGGGCCTGTTCTCCCCAGCTTATTTGTCTTAAACTTATTTGCTTATTTGACTTATCTCGTAACTTCAAGAATTTCCCGAGGTGGACTCGAGAGCTGGATGCCTTTGGTTTTAAGGTGTAGGGAGCTTTTAGACACGCCAATGAGATTAAAAAAAAGGATTTGAAAAGTAATAAAAAAGTCAAAATAAGTCAAATAAGACAAGAAATAAGTCAGATAAGACGTGGCTTATTTTGACTTTTTTATTACCTTTTAAATCTTTTTTTTATCTCGTAGACATGTTTAAAAGCTTCATAAACCCTAAAAACCAAAGGCATCTGGCTCTCAAGGCCACATCGAAAAATTCTCGAAGTTACGAGATAAATCAAATAAGCATATAAGTTTAAGACAAATAAGCTGAAGGAAACAGGTCCTAAGTGTGGAGTCCAATTATAACCAAAGTCATACCAACCTGATGTAACAAATCAACGCAAATATAAAAGCGACATATATGGACAATCACACTCATAGAGCAACTTGTCAACAGCGACCACACCCACACCTGCATGTCAGGACCACGACAAAGCTCGTGCGGCCATGATAAGCCGGTTGCCCCACGAGAACCCATATGTGACTAGCGAGTGTGTGAGACTTCGTATAACAATCCAGCGATCTCATATACATTTGTCTTCACTTCTTCAATAGACAAACTTCACCTCTAAAAATTCTATTAACAAAAAAATAATTTAGTTCTCTAATGGACGTGCACTAAAGCTGACAGGCCCATCTAGCGGGGCAAAGGTTGTTTTTCCATATAGTCTAGACTAGCCCACTAGTTAAGCTGTATTTTGGGCCGACACTCACGATCGTTCTCGTCTTACGAGCCCCGCCGCCGCCCCCCTCCCCAAAGAGAAATTATATGGCACCGATGGATGGCAACATATCTAGTGCTAATGGTGGTTGGATGCTAACATGCTAACATTTAATCTAGACTTTTGGATTAAGATTTAAAGGTTGAGATGAAGTTAATTACTAGCTGTGTGTGAAAGTATTTATAGCAATGAGTTGTCTTGCACCTAAATATATAAGCATTTATGTGAGTTGGTTGGCCTTCATCTCAACATTTAAATCTTAATCCAAAGGCCTAGATTAAATGTTAGCATGTTAGCACCCAACCACCATTAGCACTAGATATGTTGCCCCGATAGATAGCCAGGTGCTACGTGGTACTCAGGTGCCATATAACTTTCACTCCCCCCTCCTTCCCCCGAAAGCAAATCCTATGGCACCCGGCGATCCAGCGGTCCGCGCGCGATAGGACGGTCGGATCAAGCCGGACGCTGGTTCTATTCAGAACCTATTCTATTATGATCTTATTTTATCTTTAGCACATTTCTGATCTATTCTGATTCTATTTCATCTCTTTTTTATATTTTACTCATGACCATATTTTTTTATATTCATAGCTCTATTTCTGTAACAATAAGACCAGAAATAATTAAACTACCATTGACATGTCCATAGAACTAGAAGCGATGTGGCCAGGGCTAGCCTAGGGCCTGTGTAGGCTGTGCGCCGCACAGGGTCCCTAAATTTGAAGGGCCCCAATTTTAAATTTTTGGTTTATTTTCACTGTCTAAATATATGATGCTAGACTAAGATATTCTAATTACACATCATTTAAACCTTTCTTTTACTTTCTCTTTATTTTTAGTCTAATTTAAAATTTAAATTTCTTGTAATGTCATGTTTTTAGAACTCATTTTGAAACTTTATATAGTTTTCACACCAGGAGCTTAAGGGGCTGTTTGGTTCCCGCCGCTGCCAGCCACGCCACAGCTGCCTACACGCGCCACAGCTGCGGCGGCCGAATCGAGCGCCGCAAGTGAGGCGAGATGTGGCAGCAAAAATGAACTGCAACGCACCTAAGCAAGCTACGGCGTGCCGAAGAGCGGCAGCAACCAAACGGAAGCCTAAGCTAGTGTGGCGTGTCACAGGTGCGGTGTGGCGGGCTACGGCAAGGAACCAAACAGCCCCTAAATTTGTAGGACCGGCCTGATGTGGCACCCCGCACGCCTCAGTTACCTGCCTCCTGTGACGGCACCCTCGCATCCGCAGATCCCGCCCCGCCCCTCGCCGGAAGCAGAGGACGCGCAGCATCATGTCGGCGGCGGCGGTGCGGGTGCTGCCGAAGGCGGTGACGTTCGTGACAGGCAACGCCAAGAAGCTGGAGGAAGTCCGCGCCATCCTCGGCTCCTCCATCCCCTTCCAGTCCCTCAAGCTCGACCGTAAATCCCTCTCGCTCCTTCCATCCCTTCTTTCTCTCTCCCCTTCGCAGCAGCCCTCGTATGAGTCGCTGTTCAGCAGGGACGGATTTCGTGTGACTAGGAGTGGACTAGGGATGCATATGGCTTGGCGGTTCATGGGAGTGACGTCGCTCTCGCTTCCTAGGTGCTGGAACCCTAGGATTAAGACCACGCTGCGGGTTTGTGCTTCACACCGTTGTCAGTGGCGTACGCAGGACAAAATTTGAGGGGGTGCTAGCTTAGCCAACTAATTTGGCACGATAGTATCTAAGAGTATTTAAAACTATTATGTCATCATGATTTGTACGGAAAGAACTCAAAGAAGTCACATAAACTATCAATTTGACAAACTTCAAATGATGATAACATAATTCATACATAAACAAACAAAACATGAATGAAAAATTGCACTAAAATTGTACCTCCAATTAAGAAATGCCTCGTATGTCGAAATCATCATAATCTGTAGAAGAAAATTAGACAGCTATGTTAGACAATATAAAAGTTGTGTATTTTAAATATTTCTAACACAAACGATGGTATCTAACTATCTAAGTATTTAACATACCATGAAGGCACTAGCTATGGCTAGAAACTTGAGGCAAGCCCATTCGACGTGTTTTCATCCTTTGGAAGCGATCCATAATTGTGTTATCATCAATGCCTTTAAATATCTCTCGCTCCGTATAGCATACCATCAAGTCATTGAGCCAATCATCGCAGACTTTATTTCTTAAATCTGTCTTGATGATTTTCATTGCAGAAAATATTCTTTCAACTGATGCTGTTGCCACGGGAAGTATCAGTGCTAGCTCAATGAGACGATAAACTAATAGGAATGTGTGATTTTTTTTTCTAGTCTTAACCAATTTTTCAGCAAGCCTTGCAATGTCACGACACCCACGGAATTCTAAGCTTCTCCTAACATTGAGAATGAATTTTTGAAGTTGAGTTCTTAACAACATTCGTTCGGCCAAGGTGAAGTCATTTACATAAATTTCAGCAGGTCACATAATCTTGTCCGGATCAAACTTTGCAAATGAATTTCTTGGATTAAGACAAGACATGCATACCAAAAGCTCAGAAGAAACCTCATTACAGCGATGATCCATCTCCGAAAATAATTAGGATGCGATGGACACTTGAACAAATAACAATAAAACAAAAGACAACATCTTTTGACACACTATATTCCAACCAATCATATTTTTTAAACCATATTTCTTGAAATGATCTCAAACAATCCATCATTTTTTTTGGATAAGCATATCCAATTGGACGAGTTGGATCCTTCAACAAATATGCCCTTCTCACTGAATCTCTAATTTCAATGGGATAATTGTCAATTGGTATGCAACATACTGGATCTGCAATTTATATCATCCGGATCGAAATCAATTCGAGACTTCTTTTGTTGAGTAGTGCTCTTATTTGTTCGAGGATTACTTGAGCTTTGATTGTTTGAGAAATAACCGTGCAAAGTTCGTTTGCGCATCTTGTTCTTGTACAAATCTAAAGTAAAATTAAACAATATGACTATACTGGAAATGTAGACAAAAAATGGGGGAAATTTATTCAAATCAGAAATTTTGTATCCATGCTGCACTGCTTCTCCAATCTCCCTTGCGCCTTGCAGCTGCTCAATGCTCACTGTCACTGGACGCTGCGTGCCTGCGTCGTTGGCTCGTTGCACCACTGCCTACATGCTGCATTGATCGATCCTATGCTTGAGTAGCTAGCTAATTAGCTATCACAAGCATGGCAGCTGCAGTCTGCAACGCACGGTGATTAGCTTGCCTTGAAGGATTCGATGAGCGTGAGGTCGACTGGTCGTGGAAGCCGGGGTTGTTGACCTCGACGGCGGCGACGGTCTCGGCAAGGCCGTGGGCCTGGAGCGAGTGCCGCACGGTGAGCGAGAGCGACGAGAACGAGGCGTTGATGGCCAGCTGGGTCGTGGGAGCTAGCAGGATTGATCGCACTACTGAGTAGCTGCGCCCTGGCTCCTTTGCAGCCGATGATACAGCCGGTGCACATGCCTTGGAGGTGCCGATCTCTGGCTCGGATCGAAACCGAGGTACCAGGGGCTCGCTGGGCAGAGCCCCCGCGTGCGCCCCCAGGCGCACCCCTGGTGCGTCCGCCATTGACCGTTGTTACTGGTTAGTCTCAGTAGATTTGGTTTCTATTTGGCAGGCACAATGGATAGCTGGGTAGTAACTGAAGATGATGAATTGGGAACAATTGGTTTCCGTTATCCTATCCAAGAGTTAAGATAGGTTAAAACCGTCTGATATCATTGATCGATGTGTCGAGCAGGTTGGGTGAAAATACAACTGTGTTGAGCGCCCATGTATCAGCAGGATGAAATGCAATAGGTGTACCGTGTTGAATGGACTTCAGTTCCATGTGTTAGTTGTTAATAGTTACTGATGTCCTGTATTCTTCACATGGCTTAACATATTTCTTTTGCATTCTGGGATTAGTAGCGGTTAAGGGGTAGGAGGCCCAGCTGTTAACATCCATATTGGGGTAAATGTGATGGACAGGATCTCACAAAATTGGAATTCGGACCAAATACAATTGAGAATAAGATTTTAAGATTATGAGGCCCTACGGATAATAATTGAGCTGGAAATGGACTATGCATGCAGGTGCTGCTAAATAATCCATAATAAAGATACGTCCAATTTCATTGATCCCCCAAGAGGAGAACATTGCTAATCTGCCATTTGATAGTATTTCATTGTTAATACAAAACTTATGAATTTGTTATCAATTCTTATTATTTTCTTTTGAATTTGGTAGTGCCTGAACTGCAAGGTGAACCAGAGGACATATCTAAAGAGAAAGCACGAATGGCCGCATCTCAGGTACACTCATGTTTCTGAATACTAGAATTGTTGAGATAGACCCAACTAAAATAATTGAGGACTCTGGCTAAATGAATCTGCGTCACATTCTTCAAATAGGTGAATGGACCTGTACTAGTTGAGGACACCTGCCTATGTTTCAATGCACTCAAAGGTTTACCAGGTGACTGATTTGTGTACTTGTTTCTATTGATTTTGTCAAATGAATTTAATATGCACAATTGATTATTTGGCTTCTGCTGCAGGACCCTACATGTAAGTCCTTCTCTTCTCCCAACATAACTTATTATCTTATCACCAATTTACAGATAATAAACGTCTCTCACCACCATAACTCATTCAGAGACTTTCCCAAATATCCAATGTAACTAATCTTTTTCTCTTTATTTGGATGTCCTGCATATATGAATGAACAGAAAGTGGTTCCTTGAGAAGATTGGGCATGAAGGTAATAAGACCAGCCATTTTTTATTTGTTCCTCTTCTGTTTCAGGTTCTGTAATGTTTGGCTGGACAAACTCATGCATACTATTTTTTCCATTATAGGTTTGAACAATTTGTTAAAAGCTTATGAAGACAAATCAGCTTTTGCTATGTGCATCTTTTCCCTTGCTCTTGGACCAGAAGAGGAACCAATCACATTTGTTGGAAAAACAGCAGTAAGATGACACTTTCTGTTCTTGGAATTTTCGCCTGGAAATGCCAATTTTATCATCTATACTTTTTTACAAGAAAAGCAACTCCACATGTGCATGAACATCCTTAAATTATCTTAGCCCTCCGAAGTACCTCCTGATTCATGCAACACAAGAAGAGGGGATGTTTGGTTGAATTTTGGAAGTGTGAATCAATCTAGACTTCTGGAGGCACATTTGATAGTGGTCATAGTTTTGGGGCCATATTCATATTTTTACTGTCAATTGATTGAGAATTTCAATTCTGTATGATGAGAATGAACACACTTCTTAGTGTGCAAGCTGCAGCTGGGCTATTTCCATGATCCATCTCCTCGATCCTAAAAATGTTACTTTCCTGTGTGTTCTGTTTGTACAAGTTTGTTCAAGGTGGTGCTGCGTTTTATAGATATCAGTGTATCGGTGTTGTAGGATATCGGTATTTTTCCAATAGAGGCTAAAGAGGAGAAATGCCGGACTATAATATGTAAGGTATATTTATGTTTAACTACCAAGGAGAGGCATACAACAGGTTGTTAGTCTTGTTAGATTGTTGTTCTCCATGTGTAACCTATACTCATTTGTGTGCATCATGCTGTCCTGGTTACATCAATTTGATGGATTTTGCTATATTTATTTTGGTAAGGACAGGACATACTATTGTAACACCTTCAAGAAAATGTATTGATCTGGTTTTAGTTAAAAAGTGGACGCTATTTTCTTGAGGATCGTGCTTTGATACTAATTCTCCAAATGCAGGGCAAAATCGTACCTGCCAGAGGCCCTACTGATTTTGGATGGGATCCTGTATTCCAACCAGATGGTTTTGAACAAACGTGAGTTTCATAATAGTTTCTGTTTTCCATGCATCCCTTGTGATCTATCATCTATCTCCTGACTGCTGGGTGTGTGATACAGGTATGCTGAGATGCCCAAGTCAGTCAAGAATGAAATATCTCACAGGGGGAAAGCTCTTGCGTTGGTGAAAGAACACTTTGCATCCGCTAACTATACAGTTCAGAGTGGAGGATTGGCTTGAATTTGCCATTGATCCCCAAATGAAGAAACATCGATTACACTGGTGACAAATTTTTGTGATGAATGTTATCGAATCTTCCCAAGCTATGGCCTATGAGAACCACACAGTGATAAAAACTGATTTTGTACCGACTTGCCTGGATGTACACCTTTATACTGCTGCTTCTGCATGGCTTGATGCCGGTATTCCAATTTTGTTGGATGTGTTTACAACTTTATATGTTTAACACCTTAAATTCAATTAATAGAAACAGCTGTAGTTGAATCTCAACAATAACTGCATTAGCAAAATGGCTAATTTTCGTGCCGTTTTTCACACGTTAACACCACCTCAACGGTAGTAACACCGTAACACGTCAGAATACAAACCACCATACACCCCCAGATTTTCCACACCAAAATACATAATAAACTGCAGCTGCTGAAGCAGACCACATCAAAGAACCATTGCAACTCCATCTAACTGGACCTGCAGAGGAGCACCGCAAAGAATCATTGCATCTCGCAATCTAACTTCCACTGTCTAGGATCTCCTGAGCTTAATGTTGATTGCCATCTCCTTGTAGGAGGTGACCCTTTCCGTAGCCTGCCGGATCGGCCTTCCAAGCGACGATCTGCGCGGGAACTGAGCCGACGCTTGCTCACTGCCAGAAATGCTCCCGGGCTTGCCACTGCCAGTTGCGAGCTGGACGTCCTCTATCTCGAACAGGTCTTGCCTATGGTCGCTTGGATGTGGTGTTCTCATAGATTTCCTGCAGACAAAAAAAAATGGTTTCAGTAAAATCAGTTGTTCAATTGTGTTTCTTGGTTCAATTTGAGCTTGTGTTCACCTTCTCTGCACGCTCTCCTTCTCCTTGGACACCGCGAGCTTCGTCGATGCTGCAGGTCCTCCTAGAGCTGCACAAACCATTTGGGTAATCAATCAGCCATACATATGAGATAGGCTACCAACCATGCGAGAAAACAGGCTTAAGAGCTTAGGATGATTACATCGTGATCTCAGCATCCGCTTCCTGCTGGCATTGACGGGCTTCTTGATACTGGCGACAAGCGATGCCTCTGAAGCGGGCTCTGGATTGACGACGTCCCCATCCTTGATCTCTCGAGCTCTGTCAGAGGCCATGTTCTGTGCCATCTCGTTTGCGCTTTTGTCTTGCAGGTGCCTGTTGCGCTTCATCGCCTTCTTTGCCTCCTGTAATCGGAACACAAAGAACAGCTTGTGGCATCATTTTCTCCAAGAAAACTGGCAGGAACGAAGCTGAAGATAAGAACATTAGCATCAGATTCAGATAGTATACCTCCAGCTCGGACGATTTTACTTTGAGAGCAGCTCTCGAGCATGCAAGCTCATGTTGCAACGCTTTCAGCTTCAGGGAAAGAAGACAGTTGTTAATCAGATAAGCTCTCTGAAAATGCAGTGAGCAGTAAACATGCTCTCAAGATTTGCACAAATATCAAATAACTGCTAACTTACCCTATTTCTTCCAAGATTAAGCTCCTGCAGAACAAATATTTGGAGATAAAATTAGTCCTGTGACGAACATTAGAAAGCTCAGCTCGTGATACAATGAGAATTGACAAGATCTCGATTAGAAGCTTAACAGTAAGTCTCTTGAAGAAGATTGGAGAAAACTTACTGCCAGCATCTGAGAATTGGCCTGCGCGAGATTCCAGTTGGCCAGCCGCATCTTCTGCAGCTCATTCCCGCTCAGCTCTATGATCTTGCTGCACGCAACATACCAAATCAAGAACCAAACGCACACAACAAGAAACTCAACCATTCAACAGAAGAGATCAATCTATGCAAGAAATCGGGGCTGCAGAGACGTACTCCCTCTCCTCAAGGAGCCTCAACAAATTAGAATTCTCCTGAAACAGAGCACGAAATTCCGGAAAAAGGAAAAAAAGAGAGCAGTGTTAGCGACCAAGATCCATCCTTCAAATTTCCGAGAGAGGCGGGGCTCTGCAATCTTGCCTTCACCAGCTGCGCGGCTCCCTCCACGGCGCCCGCGCCAGCACACCTCGACCCATCCTGCCCCTCCGCCGGCGGGAGCCTCAGGTTGGTGATATCGCACAGCGTCTTCCTCCTCGCAGCAGCACCGGCGGTGAGCTTCGGGATGGCCGACGACGCCTTCCTAGCCAGCGCTCCCGCGGCCGCTGCAGGAGCAGGGCTCGCCTGCTGAGGGACAAGAACCGCGGCCTCCATGGGCTTGTCACGGCGACGAGAGAGCGAGCGAGCGAGAGAGAGAGAGAGAGAGAGAGAGGGAGCAGCCAAGAGGCAGGGAGATCTGGAGCGCTCTTGGGGTTTGGGTCGCCGGGTCGGAGACGGAAGGGGAAGGCGCAACGGCTAGTAGGGTCGGAAGAAGCCTGAGGCGATGGTGCAACGGCTAGTTGAGTTGGCCTTTTGGGAGGGGGAAAGTTCAAACTGGAGGGCTGGGTTCGCGGGATCGGGCGGATCAGATCGAGCCACGAGGAGGAGATCTACGGCTGTGGGTTCAGCTTGGTCTATATCTACGAGAGAGGAGATGAGGGGATCGGGCTTTGGTTTGGCAACCGAAAGCATTTTGCCTTTGGCTTTTCACTTGCGAAAGGGGGGATTCGTGTGCTCGGATCCTCCTGCATGTTGTTTACGGAATGCAGAGATAAACATCAGAAATGAAGTGCAAAATAGAAATCTGGCAGGGTGTGTGCGCCTAGATCCTGACGACCTCGTATGGGGAACTTGAACTTTACATATTTGTTAAAAAGTTAAATTTTGACCCACTTGTTAGAACTTTAAAATTTAAGAAACAGTTTCAACATTTAAAAAAAAGTCCATCTCAATGTGGCAAAGCGTTTGGATTTTTAAAACATAGATAAGAAAATATGCCTTGAAGAGCAACCGCGACCAAGTATGCCTTATGAAATATCTTTTTAAAACACTAGACAAACCCTAATTAGGGCCATGTTGCACAGGGTTGTTTTTTACAGCTTATTTACTAATGTTTTATCTACTTATTAGCTTATCCACATATTAAAAGGTAACATGGTTTGACTTTTCGGTTTTTTATTGTCAAAAACGTGTCCCAAAGCTCTCCAAACAAGTCGAACAAGGTAAATTACATTCTCCAAACCACATTGAAAAGCTCTTGAAATCTAATTTATAAGCAAGTAAGACAATTGAAAATAAGATAAGTTCTAGGGGTTGTTTACTTCAGCTTATCTTATTTGCTTATCAGCTGAACTTCGAGAGCTTCTAGAGGTAGATTAGAAAGTCCGGTGCGCTTCGTTTGACTTGTTTCTGAGAGCTTTGGGACACATCCTTAAGACAAAAAAGAACGGACTAGCAAGAGCCAAAGCGTTTGATTTTTCAATTTAGAGATAAGTGAACTACGTGTGTTTAGTTTTCTTTACTATATGGAACGATAGTGGTCGGTGAAACAAAAATAATATTTATTATAGCTGTAGCGGAGAATAAAACGTGTGGCCAGGCAAGACTTGACGAGGGAGATGTGAGTTTATTAGATTATCTTCTTATCTTATCTGTTTATCTTCAAATCGAAAAATCAAACACTTTGGTTTTTGGAGTCTGTTCTTTTTTTTGTCTCCAGATACGTCCCAAAGTTTTCAGAAACAAGTCAAACGAAGTGCACTAGATTTTCCAAATTACCTCGAGAAGCTCTCAAAATTCAGTTTATAAGCAAATAAGAAGATAAACAAATAGGATAAGCTGAAAAGAACAACCCCAGTCTCGCTATGCTATTTGATAGTGGTATCAGATCTTTAGGTCTAAAACCGGAAACGTCGCCTGGACCTCACGATGTCGGGTTGTGCCACCCAATGTGTGATGAAGGAGATTGTTAGGTTTAATGTATGTTGAGACCTGGTTTTACTAAATCGAATCCCTCTGTATCAATAGTATGAGTACCAAGGATCAGTACTCATATCCACAATATAGCAAAGATAAAGTATCAATATCAATGCTGCGTTAACTAATACAATAAATCAGAGTGCGGCGAAGCTACTTATTTTAATAGTTCATAACATCAAATTCTGACTAATGCAAATAGAAAGCAAATAAAGATAGTGTCCCATCACGGCCACGGCTCACATTGAAAGGGAAACGACTAGTAGTCCGGGACACAAATTGAGAAAATCTAGTTTTCGTAATCGACCAATTCGTTAACATAACATACCACTGAACCACTTTTTATTAACATAATGACAACGAGCCCTTATTATAGCTGCAAAATCCAAGTTATTAACACACCATTTAATTGATATCGTTTAGCACTCTCCAGAAAATCAATAATGTATTCCTACTCGTAATCATACTCCTGTCCTGCATGTGGAATAAATAACACTGAATAAAAGCCGGGGTTAGCACGTAAATGTTAGTAAGTCTTTCCTGGGAAGGGTCAGATTAAGGCTTATCCTACGAAAGGTAATGGTTTATTTGTATAAAAACATTTTACTAATAGTATAAAAGCATTTAAGAATAAATAAATAAATAACAATTCTCATAATTAATCTTAACAGTTATATTAATATGATATAATTCTCAATCTTAGTGTCTCATATCTCAAGTTCTCATTGTCTCAAGTTCACAATAGCTCATATCAAGGTCCTAATATAGTTCTCATCTCGTTCTCATTCGTCATAAATCATCTAGCAGGGGCACACGGGCGAAAAACTTACCCAAGTAAAATTAATTAAGGGTTGTATCTATAATGTGAAAAACCATCAAGATGCTTATAGCCAGGAGCACGTTTCGAATGGGTTTACACTCTGTAGATGTCGTACGCTTTTCCCGCAAGATATGATACTCTCTTGTCGGAAAGCATCGTAACAAAATCTATTCGAAGACTAACCTCGGCCTTGTCACGGTCATACCTGATATTCACACAAGTACATCAGAACTCCTTCCAGGCAATACACCTGCGATGATGCATCCCTCGAGACCTCATCTATAGTGCAAGTACGGTCACAATCCCGACATTATTTTCCCTTTAGATTAAGCTATGTCCCATACCAAGCTTGTGATCGTACAATAACTTCTTAGTTAAATCTATCACAATAATCGGTCCTTAGGGACCGGAGTGTTGACTCGAGTCACCCACTCCGAGTCAAATATTAATTGGTCAATTTTTAATTAAAAAGTGAACAAACCCAATATAAACACCAAGTTCTCTATTCTCATATTCAGTTATCTCATAATTGGGTTCTTTAATGATGATCATGGGAGTGGATCACTCCTCGAAACTATCTAAGCAATGCTAAGCCCTCTAATTCATTAAAAATAGTAGGAAATTATATAATAATATTATTCTAAGGCGTTTCATAACAATGGATGCATATTATACAAATAAACAACATGCACTAGGAACTTCTAGAGCAAATATGCACAATTTAAATAAATAGCAGTTTTGGCAAAATCTACAAATTAGGATTCTAGGGGAAAGACTTGCCTCCCTGATCTTTTGGAACCTGCTGGACGTCAGTTGCATCGAGAGACTTTCCTTCGTTGCTCACGCGATCTAATACACGCAAAACGAGAAAACAATAAACAACAGAACAACAAATAAATTGAAAAAATACATAAAAATTATAGTAATTAGATATGAATTTTTTTATATTTTTAGAAACTGGAATCACCGGATTTAGAGTTAGGATGGTTTTACAGTGAAAAAGTGAAGGAACACTATCCACTGAAATTTGAAAAATTGAAAAGGACTACTGTAGCAGCAAGCCAACACTGGCGGTTCATCCACTAGATGGATAAGAGGGGAGGAGATGTGGGTTGGAGAGAGAGATAGGGCACAAGGAGAGAGAGCAAAGAGAGGAAGAGGGGCGCGCGGGGTTCGGCCGCCGCCCGGCGGGCGGTTGCGGCGATAAGGTACAGCGACGAGGCGCTGCAGTGATGACGGCAGCCTACGGCTGGGAGGAAGCAGCAATGTCACAAAGCAGCGTGGCAGCAACAAGGAAGGTGACACCCTACGCAGGGCGGCGTGGCGGAGATCCACGACGGCGCTGGTGGCAAAGGGTGACAGCATAGCAGCCGATGGCGAAGCGGAGCGGCAAAGGGATGGTCGGTGCGGCTTTAGCATCGGCAGCAAGGCAGCGTGGCCGCCTCAGTAGCGGACAGCGTTGCTATGCTGCTCAGTGGCGACTAGGGCTGTGCGGCTAGGCACGTGGGCGACGGCGGCAACGTTCACGCGACCAGCATGGTGGCGACATCGGCCTGTGGCGGCGGACGGTGCTAGGCACGGCTCGGGAGCAGGGACCAGGTCAGCAGCATTACAACGGGTGATGAGCTGCTGGGGACGCGACGGCATTGACGCTGGCGCCATGCAGCGCTGTGTGGCCGACGTCCATAGGCGTGTGGCATAGTAGTGAGAGGGAGGAAGAGGGCGACGATGACCTCTTTGGTGCAGCGACAAGCTCTGAGGCAGCGCCAACAACGACGATGGTGGCTACTATTGCAGTTCTTCCTCGGCTCCGGCTGGATGACAGCCAATGTCCTCAAGACGCTCCCTCGATCAGCTACGACTCCTCTAGCTTCAACAACCTCTAGCGTGGCGTGGATGTAGAACAAGATTAGAGATTGGTTTTGGATGCGATAGGTTTGGATTTAACAGATCAGTTGTTGCAGGTTTATATAGTGGTGAGTTGGAGATGGGCTCGGATCGGGTTAAACATTATAGAGGAGAGGTTGGCTTAGGCTGGGCCAAGCTGTGGCCTAGAGTTTTAGGAGTCAAACAACTAATTGCTTTTGAATTCAAAATCTTACGGATGAAATTTTACGATGTTACTGTGCCACATCAGATATTGTGATTGTGGGATAAGGTAATCGGAGGTGCAAGGTGCTAAGCGAGTGTAGAGGGGTCACCTAGCGGCTCGCGCCTAGGCAGCCAAACTGATTTGCATACGGATAATGGTTTGGACAATAATGTGTGACTATTTCGAAGATATGTATTGATATTTTATAATGTAAAAATATATTTATATGCCAGAAAAATGATAGAGGATAAATTATATATTTTCTAAAGAAATCTTCTAAATAGTCATATCCCCGATCATTTATCGTCATCTAAAACCATCTAGTCATCGCCTAGGCGCAACATAGGGCCGTCTGGGACCGTCTAGGCGGGCTAGCCATCTAGGCCACTGCTTAGGCCCAAAGTGGGACGAGAGGCCACACCTAGCGTCTATGCGCCGCCTAGGGGGCACTATTGTTGGTATAAGCATTGAACCACGCATGCTGCAAATGCTTGATCCAGACGAGAGGAATGTAAGTTGATCTTAATACTACTTCTAGTAGGTGTTAGTTCTACATGTGGTATTGTGTTATAATAGCTTTTCCTATGATTATAATCCTTTGGTCAAGATCTAAGGAAATTCTATTTTTCTAAGAAAAGGGGGTAGGGAATGCCCCTCACCTATCAGACCAATTTTTTGGGTTGAGTTGGCTCATGACCTTGGTTCAAGGGTCATCCATTACGAAAAGACTTTCCTCTAAGTGGATATGTGGAAGTACCCTATGATGATCTAGAGAAACGTGTGGTTTCCAAACCCATTGAGATGACTTAAGAATATTGCTATTTCGATTTTGCTAGTCCTTGGAAACAGGGTAGAACAGAATCGGTCGTGACTTCAGTTGGGGCTATGTGTGTAGAAAGTGCAATAAAATCTAGGCCCGAGACCATGGTACTCGTTTTAGAGGGAACCAGCGAGTTGGGCCTTACACTAACCAGAAACATACGTAATTGTATGGCCTAAAACATGTACGTTTGTAACTCCTTGAACTGAATGTCTATTTGGAATACATGTTTTTTTTTGTTTTTCGGATTCCTCCAAAGTTGAACCGTTCCCCTACAAAATTCCCACGTTTAAGCATGCTAGATCGGCCCTCTCCATCTACGGAGAACAAATCCATTGCATTGCACGCCCAAAATGCGAGCTCTTCTAATTCGAACCAATGCTTTTAAACATGCTCTTTAGCTTTAGAATCAGCATTCCTCTTTACGAGTGGAGTAAGCGGTACAGCACAATCACCGACTGCGTTTTGTCTAAAGTTGGTTCATCCTACAAATTAACAAGTATTTACCTTTTCAATTTACCTTTGGCTTGCACGGGACACAAAGCATGTACTAAAGTTGGTTCATCCTACAAATTAACAAGCTGTACTCACACGACCTTCTACAATTGGACTTATGGACCATGGCTTGCTCTGAAAAACAAGTCCAATTAAATGAACATATAAACTCTTAAAGTTCAGTTTTCAGCAATTCAGCCAGCCTGCAAACCTTGCTAATCTCGTCTTTACGTTGAGTTGCTCAAATGTTTGTATTGGGACAATGCTAGGCTTGGAGAGCTGTTCGAGACTAGTTAGTAAAGCCTATGGGCTGACACCCATGGCAGGAGCTTCGAGGAGCATATTCGAAAAGTCAAAACGGCTGAGTTTCAAGAGCTTTCAGAAACAACTTCAAGGCATTGAAGAACTGCTTGAAGAAGCCAGTGCGTTTAGCTCTAAGTTAAAAAGACACGTAAGAGCATCCGAAGCAGGTACTCTATAATACTGTAACTTGGGATAGAGTAGATGGTGCAGGAAAGAAATCTTTTAAAGTGTAGCGTAAAGTGTGTTTAGTGTTGGATAGAGGGAGTAGTGAATAGTGTTATAGAGTGGAGGATGGAGTACCACGTGTAGATGCTCTTAAAAGCATCTTCACCAGAAACTTTATCCACTATTCTAAAACTATTCACCACTACTCTATCTATCCTCTAAAATTCTTTCATACTTTACGCTACACCCTAAAAGATTTCTTCACTCCATCAAAAACTCTATCATCAAAAGTTAGCGCTATAGTGTTATAGAGTTTCTGCTACGGATGCTCTAACACAGTGGCCACTAATCGCCATCTCAGCCACCGGTGAGGTCTACCGGCAGGACATGTCCAGCAGCTCATCTGACACAGGTCCAACTCATAAGAGAGGAGTCCAGGATTGCACCGAAAATCAACGGTCTGACAAGAATGAAAAGAGGACCGGAAAAGTTCAGATGCGGATAGCTAAGCTAGCTAGGCAGCATTCTTCAAGCTCCCAAGAAAGGCACCATGCACGCTATCCGTCCCATGGATGTCTTCTTAGACCATCTCCAACCATTTTCTCTTCATTTCATTTCCTTTCTCATTCTCTTTCCAATCCACATTCCCTTTATTTTCCACCATCTCCAATAACATCGCTTCGAAGGGAATGGTATAAGAAAAGGAGAGAGAATCCCTTCCTGAAGAGATTGGAGAGATTGCTGAAGGGAATCCGTTAGAGCGCTGAAGGGAACGAAAATCCTTTCGTGAGGGGAACAGGAGCCGCGACGGGAGACTGTTGGAGTTGATCTTATCCCGGGCCGATGAATCTACGGAAGCAAAGGATTTTTGTGTGATTGTTTGTAGCTCACGCGCCGCCGATTCTTGGTGATCTGCATGCAGCGAACACAGGATAGAGAAGAGATTGCTTTTGGCGGGCGAGGACTCATATCATCCATGGATATGGCGGCGGCAGCGAGGAGAAGAGAGAATCTGTCCTTTTCACCGAAGGAGAAGGGTTTCTTGCGGGTTTAGTAACCACTAACCCGGGTCTTGGGATGATTACGGCGGTAAGCATGCTCTTACCGAGAATGGTTAACTTGTGCATGCAGCCCATTAGTGGGACTGTAGTTGTTAACTTATGGATGCTAGGTGATTAGGGCCTAATAAGATTCGGAGTTTCAGACGTCATTGACACAGGAAGTGTTCCGGGACTGATAATTTTGGGCAGTTTTGGCATGGTAACGAAACGCTTAGAAATCTTGATAGTATCGACAATATTGACTAATTTTAGTTGAAACTATGATTTTGACAAAGGGAAAAAAAAATATGTGAGTGGTCTATCTGAATTTTTAGATCTAGCAACACATGGAAACAAATTCTCGGTCATTGCAAGTACGAAGGCATGGTGCATTCATCTCACAGCTGCACAGGATCAATCTGTGAACCATGACATGCTCCTGTAGCAATATAGCAATATACTGTACACGTGTGGAGGCTACAAGTGGGAACCGTGCGCGCACGACCACCTAGTCTTCTTTTACCAAATCTTCTTTTTGTATTTTGTTTTCATTAACTAAGTAAACATTCGTGCTTTGCTTAAAAAACAAGCCCGCTAGCTCTAGTGTCCGCAGGGCATAATCCAGGAACCGACGGGCGGGGCCCAATAAATTTGAGGGAAGTGAGAGGGAAAAAAAAAGACGAAATAAGAGAAAACAGGGGCCTATGTACAAGTTGGCTGACTTTAGGGGCAAAACACATAATATGTGGACCTACAAGTGAGACCCTAAAAAAATTGATGGAGGCAAAAACACATAGAAATATAAGCCTACGTATGAAACCGAAAAAACTAAAGGGCAAAACGTCGTAAATCACTCACTCATCACTCTCTGTAAGATTTTTTTTTTTACAGTACAGCCATTGCTCCATCAACATATTCATCCTTATTGTTCACATCTTTTAAAAAGTTGTTTTTACTCGATATTACTTCGCATCCATATGCCATTCATCTTGACAATCTTTGGAAGGCAGGTAGTTTTCGCCGTTTTGCATCTCCTAACTGATTTCAGTTAAATCGGGTAGCGTACCTCGGTTACAGTGCGCTTGAGGCACGACTGTTAACAACCTTTGTGCAAATTGCAATCAAGACGGTAAAACACAAAAATAAACACTGGCATTGTTTGGAGTAGCTTAGCTGGCTTAAAGATTTATATGGTCCTTTTACAGCTTAAAATCAGATTAAAATTTACAGGTTCAAATTTGTTATTTTTTATGCAAGCCATACGTTGAGGCAGTTTGTAGCCTTTTTTTGTAAGGCTTTCCGTGGTTTTTTCAAAGATTCTAAAACTATTTTTAATATATTTTTAGCCTCTTTTTTAGTACTCTTAACTTTTCAGATTATAATTTGCCGCAACTTTTCCACTCTATCAAATAGGGCCAAATCTAGCTAAATTGAAAAGTTGAACACTTTGACTTTTTGTCTAGATTTTTTAATCACAAAGCCATCTCTAAAAGCTCTTCAAACTAATAAACAAAGCGGTCCAGCTTTGAGAAGCAGATTAAAAAACCTTTAGAGGTCTAATTTATCATTCAGCTCAATTACTCTAAACATGCTCTAAGGATAAGGTGGACCTCCACCTTGTTGCTGTTGTGACAAAATGCGACAATGTTTGACACTAAGAGCATCTCTAGTAGGAACTCTATAACATCGTTCATCTGACTTTTTAAGGATAGAGAAACTCCTGGAGTGAAGGAATCTTTTAGAGTGTAGTGTAAAGTGTAAAGGAATTTTAGAGGATGGATAGAGTGTGTAGAGAATAGTGTTATGGAGGAGAAACTTGAAGTGGTCGTTGTGTATTTTTCAGATTTTTTTAGTACTGCTTAGTGCTCAACATGTCTCCAATGGGCTTCCTGCTGCCTCAAGAATCAAGATAAGGATGTATAAATGGCATAATGGAGATATATATGCATGGTTGAGGTGTTGCCACTAGCGAGAAGATTTCTGCAGCAATAGATGCATGGAGAAGCTACCTGTTCAATAGATGCTTAGGTGTTTTGGTGTAAATGACCATTGTTCAATATTCACTGATTGTATCATGTATGCCTATGTGCTGAATCGATGCTTGAGTGTTCTGTTGTAAATGACCATTGTTCACTTATTGTACCGTGTACGAAATCTTGGATTTGGTAGTTCAATGTGTGACGTCTGAATGTAAAACCTGAATGTACATGAATTATTCCACATGTTATTACCTGATAGTGTTCTTGTGGTACAACCTGAATGTATAACCTAAATTATTGCACATGATCTGATATGTTCAGGTTTGCTCAATTTAGAATGTAATACCTTAATGCATTTCTGGTATGGAGTTTTCTACATGATACAAATATGAGTTCAAATGTGACAATTCACTTAGCTGAACTTCCATTTTGAACACTATACTTTCATGCCAAAATGCAGCACTTCTAGGCCAAAATTCTGCATTTCCAAGGGGATTTCTTCTTAGCGACAACAATGAGCTTATCTCCAGTAATCAAGAAAATATACTTGCAACCTAGACAAGGAGCTTCGCCATGGATTTCTTGTCAGGGGCAGCCTAGACAAGGAGCTTCTCCAAGGATTTCTTATCAGGGACAGTCGGGCCGCCAACTGCTGCAGTTCCAAAACTTGACAACCTTGAATAGTATCAGGTTACCATGTAAAATTTTGGCTTGTGTAGTATCAGGTTGGCATGAATAATATCAGGTTGGCTATACATTCAATATATTGGTTATCACAAAATAAATTCTCTTACAATCTAACTATCAAAATGTAATATACATACAATCTAAGTATCAAAATGTAATATACAATCTGATTGCTGCATTTGCGAGCTCAAATGCATACATCTCAATAAGATATATTCTAAATTACAAGGCAAGCCAAATTACAAAACAAATCCTCTTTTTACAGTTTGCTACACTTCCATTCTAAGTACTCAGACACTTTTATGCCAAAATGTTGCACTTCCAGGTGAATTTCTTCTCAGCGACAATAGGGATTTTGTCTCCATGAATAAAGAAAATGTACCTCGCAACCTTGTCAAGGAGCTTCTCTAGGATTTCTTGTCAGGGACAACAAGCCCAAATGCTGCACTTCAAAAACCTGACAACCTTGATGTCATAAAAAGAAAATCAAGCAGCGCTATTCAATTGAACCTAGCTGAAAATTTTGAGCACAAATAGAGACGAGATTAATCATCAATTCAGCATTGCATTGAAATTTGTTTCCTGCTCGGTCTAGGATTGGGTCTTAAGATGCATGGTGGAGTTGGGGAGGAGGCTAGGTTGGAGGCGGTGGGGCACTGAGGGCCGAGGGAGTGCCAAGGATTGGGTCTTAAGAGGCATGGTGGAGGGGGTAGGCATGGCGGCCGATGCTTTCTCTGCTCGCCAGCGAAGGGCTCAATTGCGGCTAGGTTTAAGTCCAGCGAAAAAAGCAAAAGGGATAGGCGGGTGACCCGTGAGAGAGGGAACAGGAGAGAGGAATCCGAAGTGAGGCGAATACCAGTGGGTGAAGCCGTCGGAGGCTACTCCCGGGGCTCCGCCGTCGGCGGTGGCAAAGCACCGCTTGAAGATGCTTCCGGGATACGAGCTTCAGGGAGGCGATGGCTAGGGGTGGCAACGGAGGCATTCCCCGCCGGGGAGTGCCTCCCTGTCGCTGTCCCCGCGACCCAAAATTTTTCAGTCCCTATCCTCATTCCCCAACTTGGGGGAGAAAATCCCCCGTCCCCATCCCCGTTCGGGTATCGAGGCCCTGTCAGGGACCCTCCCGCAAAAATTTCACACAAGAGAAGAGATCTTATAGCCATTTTAACTCTAAAATCATATCAACAGGCAAGGAACAAAAGAATGCATGCATTTATTGAAGATTATATTGTCCCGTTTATGAAAATGTGAATATGATGGGCTAGAGAATATGTTTGCAATCTAACAATTAAATTGGACTAAACTAAATCCGGGTCCCCGCGACGAAAAAAATTCCCCGTCCCCGCCATCCCTGACGGGGGAATGATTTTCCCCGTTTCCATCCCCGCGGGTGACGATTTCTTCCCATACCCATCCTCTAATAGAGGAATTCCCCGCCGGGGATCGGGGAACGGGTCCCCATTGCCACCCCTAGCGATGGCGAAGCACCGCTCGGAGACGCTGGGTGTCCCAGGCGAGGGACATCTTGCAAAAACACCAGCCATTAGAGGGCTTGGTGCGGGACGTGTAAATGCAAAATATCGAGCCCGCAACATGTGTCTTTGGATCTGAATCAGACTACGATCGATGGATTTGATTGCATGCCATTTGCTGCCCTTGAAAAAAGCAACTAGATGGTTCGTGTTCCATGGTAGTGACTAGTTCTCAGATGGTTCGTGTTCCATGGTAGTGACTAGTTCTCACTTCTCAGTGCGAGCGTGCAGCAGGTCAGCAGCACGCAAGCAACTATGAGCCTACGTGCGGGCGTTGCCACGATTCACGGAGGGGTTTCGTGGCATAGCGAGGGAGGTCTCGAGACTAACTTGCTAGTTGCTACCGATGTGACGATTGCTTTTCTTGGTGGTGCTCCACAAGATATCCAAAATGCCAACACAGATCCTTTTTTTGGAAGTGAGTTGAAACTTGAAGCACGGATTCTACCTCAAAAGAAATGGTTTTGCTCTTTCATGAAAAAAAAGATATGGTTTTGCTCTCTGCCCTTTTTATCTCTTTCCTCGACATTCTCCCTCAACCCCCTCCCTTTGCATCATTTCACAAGCAAGGAAGCAATCTCCCCCAGGTGATTCCAAATCCCCCCTCCCTCTCTCTCTCTCCCCCTTCCCCCAGTTCCTCCCTCCCTCGACCGTCCTCCATAGTCCATTCACACTGCTCCTCCATTGATGCCCCGATCCCAAGCTCCAAATCTCAAGAACTCAACCCCGAGCTCCAATTCCTCGTCCCTACTGCTGCCCTCACTCCGCTGCCCGTTGCCACTCCTGCATTGCTATAAAATCCACTGCATCTCCACTCCGGCCGCTCTAATCTACTAGCAAGGCAAGAAACCATGGCAGGCGCCCACAAATCCACCCGCATTGTCTTCTTCTCCCTCCTCCTGCTCGCCCCAGCGGCCTCCCCCCTCCCCCTGCGCAACTCCTCGCTACCCGACCCGGCCGCCGTTGTCGCCGACTTCCACAGGTGCGTTGCCTTCTCCGTCGGGTTCAAGCGATGTAGCGCCGCAATGTCTGGTGTTTGAGTTCTTGGTGCGGCAAATTTGCAATCTTTTTGTGCTCTTGGCATCTGTGAATGTGCAATTGCGGGGGGTTCTTGGTGTGCGCAGCAAGGTGGCGACGTCGCGGCGGCGGATGCAGGAGGGCGGCGGCGGCGGCGGGTGCATGACGGGGAACCCAATCGACGACTGCTGGCGGTGCGCGGGGACGGACTGGCGGCAGGACCGGCAGCGGCTGGCGGACTGCGGCATCGGCTTCGGCCGGAACGCGATGGGCGGCAAGGGCGGGCCGGTGTACGTGGTCACCGACTCCTCCGACCGCGACCCCGTGAACCCGGTGCCCGGCACGCTCCGGTACGCCGTCATCCAGGAGGGCCCGCTCTGGATCGTGTTCGCCGCCGACATGACCATCCGCCTCAACGAGGAGCTCCTCGTGAACAGCTACAAGACCATCGACGGCCGCGGCGCGAACGTGCACATCGCCGGCGGCGCCTGCATCACGCTGCAGTACGTGTCCAACATCATCATCCACAACATCCACGTCCACGACTGCGTGCCCGCCGGCAACGCCAACGTCCGCTCCTCGCCGACGCACTACGGGTACCGAACGCGCTCCGACGGCGACGGCATCTCCCTCTACTCCGCGCGCGACGTGTGGGTGGACCACTGCGCGCTGTCCCGGTGCGCGGACGGCCTCGTCGACGCCATCATGGGCTCCACGGCCATCACCGTCTCCAACAGCTACTTCTCCCACCACAACGAGGTGATGCTGCTGGGCCACAGCGACGACTACCTCCCGGACTCGGGGATGCAGGTGACCATCGCGTTCAACCACTTCGGCGTGCAGCTGGTGCAGCGGATGCCGCGCTGCCGGCGCGGCTACTTCCACATCGTCAACAACGACTACACCGCGTGGGAGATGTACGCTATCGGCGGCAGCGCCAACCCCACCATCAACAGCCAGGGCAACCGCTACATCGCGCCTGCCGACCTCAACGCCAAGGAGGTGAGCGCGCAGCTCCCCCTCTTTCTTGCCATGGCCGCGTTCCTGGGCCATGTATTGAGACATGAGAGCGATGGGATGGGCAGGTGACGAAGCGGGTGGACACGGCGGAGGGGCAGTGGGCGGGATGGAACTGGCGGACGGAGGGGGACATGATGGTGAACGGCGCCTTCTTCGTGCCGTCCGGCGAGGAGCTGGAGGCCATCTACGAGAAGGCGTCCAGTATCGACCCCAAGTCGTCGGCGCTCGTCGACCAGCTCACCCAGGGCGCCGGCGTCCTCGGCGGCCCCAGGTAACCCAAGCCCCTTCCCCCCAAGTCCCCAACCTCCCAGCCTCACCACTCACAGCCATATGCCCACGTAGGCGACACGTCAGCACGCTTCAGTGCCACATCACCCTATCGAGGTGGGGACGTGGCGTACGCTGCGGCTGCTGCTTTCTCTCACAGGCCTAGAATCCTAGGTGCGTCATGCATGCGTGGGGCAGGGCGGAAGGAAATATTTGGGGCCATGCTCCAAACGGCAATAGCTGACAGGTGGGACCCACAAGTCGCCGCCTTGCCGGAGGTCGCGCCGGCGCCGAGGAGCCAGGCCGTGAGATCTTCGGTAGGAATTTGCCCTTGCGCACGGTGGAAAAGGCCCCGGTTTCCCGTGGGCGCTGAACGCCGCCGTGCCTGTGCCGTGCGGTCGGGGGCAGCGAGCGAGCTGCAACTGGACTTGCGTCTGCCTTACTGGTAATAGCCGTAGTACAACGTACTGGCTCAAGTTACCGTCCCCTTCTCAGGACGCTGGAGTGCTAGACTGCTAGGGCGCAATTGATAGGAGGGTCAAAGTAAAATACTCCCACTGTCACCTGAGAGCTGATTAAGCTGGGAGTCCCTTAAAAATGCAGAGCACTGTACCAGAGCGGTGTAAAGTGCCGGTGTGCACTGACAAACTCAGATTGATTAAACACCGGGATAAAGCAGTTTTGTCCTTGTCATGGGTCAAAGCAGGGGAAAGTGTGCGGCGCCGTGCACGAGAGCGTCGTCGGGTCGGCCCGTCGGGTCGACTCTGCGGTTTGCACCGGCCACTGAGCCATCGATCATGCGGCACGAGCCACGAGACCTGCTGACCGCTTAGCTCTGTATCGTCGACTCGTCAGTGGCTCAGTGCATGTGAGTGTATTGCATGGCGTACACCGCTGTAGACTTCTTAGAACATCTGGAGCAGGTATCATATAATGCTGTAGATTAAGATAGAATGTTGGATAGAGGGACTAGTGAATAGTGTTATAGAGCGAGAGAATAGAGTAGCTTGTACTTTATAATACTGTAGCTTTGAATAGTACCGGTGTAGGAAAGAAATTTTTAGGAGTTTAGTTTAAAGTGTAAACGAATTTTAGAGTGTCGGATATAGGAAATAGTGAATAGTGTTATAGATTAGGAGGATAGAGTACCTGACGTGATAGCCTTGCGCGCGCTTTGACGGTATCTAAGCAGCATTATCTTGCCTAGCTTATGGCTTTTGGTTCAGTCATGTCAAACGTTCCAAAGCCTCGATTAACGCATCAAACATTCGTTGTTCCTTTTTCTTTCTGCATTTGTGGCAAAAGCAACTTAATCAAAGACGGGCCGTCGCATGCTCTCAGGAACATGTGTGCGTGCTGCTGCTATCAAGCAGCGAGTGCCGAGAGTAGTGTGGTAGGCCGTCAGTCTGCGTCTCCATCCACATGCGCGCCAGTGGTCGCTGGTTTTGTCCCCGAATCCTGCGCCTCAGTTCACTCCTTGCTTAAAAGGAGATATACAAAGTAGGCGAAAGAATTTCACGATTGCATGTAGGTACACTAGGATTGAGATTTTTTGTGTATGTGTCCTTTGTTGTTTTTTTTATTAATGTCCGTGTGAACCGTATTTTAAGACAAATGTATCCGTGGACGTTTGTCGTGGTTACGGAAGGAGCTAAATTTGTAAATTCGTGTGAGCGGGTATAAATAAGAAAACTTTTTTTTGACAATATAAATGAAAAAACTATGTGGCTGGATGCACCGAAATTTCCACTTTGATTATTCTAGTACCAAGGGAGTGATATTCTTTGGGCGAGCCTTTAGATCCCAATAGTGTCCTTTAATTTGCTTGGGACCCCTACAAGGCTACAAGGACCTTTTTGGAGAAGAGAAGGGGAGAGTTCGCCCAGCTAGGTCCAATGGCAGCGTGCCATTAGAAATGCTGTGCCCTTTTTGTCGTCCTGTCCGCCGTTCCTCGGAATCCAATTCCATATTCCGTTCTGCGCTCGTGACAGCAGCACTAGATCTGAGCTTAACAGGCAACGCAAGCTGCTAATGTTTCGGCAGCTTATGGTTTGTTTTGGCACTAGATCTGAGCTTATGGTTTGTTTCGGCAGGGACAACGGTGAGGCAGCGGCGTACGCCGGGGTGAACTACGCCGGAGTGGGAGCCGCTGGCGGCGGCGGCGGAGGTGATGGATACGGTTATCTCGGGATGGTCTACGCCAACGGCGGCGATCGGAGCCGCCGGTCACTGACTTCTTTGGTTCTTGCCCTTGCTCTCATCTGCTTGCACCCGTTGTAACAGCAACACACGATTGAGATTCTTCATTATGATTCGATTGGAAAGTAGGGAAACGGGAGGAGAAAGTTGACGCTAGGAGGTAGGCAGCAGCAGACAGCAGTTACGTTACATCCACCATGTACCAGCTCACATGGCTGGAATACTTGATTGCAGTCAGTTCTTTTGCCACAAGGTGGGGTGTCTTTGTGCCACTGACACGTGGGCCCCACGAGCAACGGGCCTATATGTCAGTGGCACAAAGGCACACTGCCTTAAGGCAGAGGGCACCGTAGTTAAACTTACTCTCTGTAATCTCTTTCCCGGGTAATTACAAATCTGAGTTTAAAGGGAAAGAAAGCACAGGAGATGTTTCACTTTCACCGGAACACATTCCTAGCGATTGACCGATCTGTCGAATAGAAACTGTGATTTGGCTGCGTAAAAGCTGCAAGAAAAACTTGGGCTGGTATGCACGTTCCAGTCCCAAATTCCTACAAGCGGTTCATAGTATAGTATCTGGGGAATTTCAGCATCTAAGTTGAAAAGACAATGTCATGAGTCACAACCCACGACAGGCCTTGCCAGAGAACATCGGGACATTATTTGATATTGACAGGGAAACAGAGAGAGAATTTAGCAAAAAAATTCCGTTGGAAAGTGACACACATCGACATTATTGACGAGGCCAAAGTTTGACCCAAAAAAAACATTTTTTTTCCTATCAGTACTTATGCAATGATAAAAGAACAAGGATAATAATTCACAAAAAAGAGGGTACAGACAGTCAAAATTCATGCATCTTCAACAGAATACTAATAACTGTTAATCTCAAGAGTTTGTATCAGTGCCAGCTGGACTCTGATCTCCTAGTGTTTGCAAGTTACATGGCAATATATGAAAGGCAAAACATCCTGAGTCTACAGTTACAGTGTGCCATATCGACCCAATAGAACCTTGCCCTGCATACTTTTAACCTGAAGGTGGTGGTGGAGGTGGTGGCATGGGCATAGGAGGTGGTGGCATTCCCCCAGTTTGTTGTGTGGGTGGAGGTGGCCTCCACATAGGTGGAGCTTGCATATTGGCAGGTGGTGGTGGTGGCCTAACCATGCCATGAGGAGGTGGCATCATGTTTGGTGGCGGTGGCCTCATTGGAAGCCTGTACTGAAGTTGTGGTGGCATAGGGGGTGGTATTTGTGTAGTTTGTGGAGGAGCAGGCCAAGCAGGCTGCCCAGGCATCTGCATTGGAGGAGGGAATTGTCCAAGAGATGGTGGTGGCGGTGGCCGGACGTGTTGAGGGACTGTCCCATTGGCAAAAGGTCGTGGCACAGGTGCACCAATTCCATTTGAAAGCCCTTGGGTCGGTGGACCACTGGCAAACATTGTATGTGGCCTATGCTTCTGAGATCCTGGGTTGTTCGCTGCCAGCAATCTCTCTGCCAACAGACAGAAACAAATATGATAAGAATGCATGTGCAGAAAATTTAGGAAGTAAAGCGTAATTTAATTAAAAAGATCTGATATGGATAGACTCCTATAGTATAGTCTGCAACAGCGATGCAAATACAACTTCCATGTGACATAGATGGTAGATGAACATACAGTAATTCAAATGCCTCTAGTGAAAATTGTAACACATGATCAAGATCCATCATATATCCGCTGCATTGTAAGATGCTGAAAAAAAGTCGAGTCCTACGGTCGAAGATACCAGCCCTCAAAATTCAACCACAAAACAGTAAAAAACTCCTAGCCCTAAAATATCCATGTGCAAAGATGGGAATTTCTGAGAAAGTGTATCACTTCCAGATCCAAAATAGAATTTTGACTATGTAAAACCCAATAGAGGAGTCCACTTCAAGATCCTTTCCAGAAAATGAATATAACTGAAGAGAAACTCACTCCCATGTTGGTGGCCAAGGAACCAAATAGCTCAACCAAAATTCATAACACAATACCTGCTGGTGTACCGTGGCGCTCCCCTTTCGTGTCTTTCTTGTAAGCATAAGAAACAGTGATTGGCCGGTTACATAAATGTTGATTGTTCATGGCCTGGGATAATATGGCAGACAAGGTAACAGTTGAAACATATGTTAGACCACAAGAAGCTGAAATATAGAGCATTATTGTGATTATTAGTCTATTACATATTTACATTACCTCTATTGCTTGATCAGATGATTCAAATGAGTCATAGCTCACAAAGCCAAAGCCTCGAGAATTTCCAGTTTCAGGGTCTCGCATTATCTTTAAAAAGAACAAAGGAAGATTTAACAAGTTAATTGTATGTGACCACTAGAATTCAGAAACAACAGTATACAACTGAGGTACATTTAAAGAACACCTGACAATTATTGAGTGGTACTAGGTTAACTTGAACGTACTCCTAGTTCATGTTTGCTTGAGTTCATAATAAACTAATGTTCATAAAATCAGACACTAACATATGGCCAGATCATTAGCAGAATTTACAATTTTTTGTAAGTGTCTAGCCATATGCAGCATAAATATTTCATGAGAGTCACCTTAGGATTGGTCACGATCACGCCAAATGCACTAAAGGTATCATAGAGGAGCTTCTCATCAACGTCCTGTGGACAAACAAAAGTCAAAACCATTAGCCAGTTCTCAATGTAAAAATGAGCAAGTAATCAAACAAAATAAGCTTTAGGTTTTTACTGGATCAAGATTGCCAATAAAAAGATTTGCTCCTACATCCAAGCTCTTCTTGTCTTGGGAAGCCTGGAATAAAATAACACAATCATGTTTAGTCCATGTGATTCAAATCCTAATATCATGATTAGAAAATCCATAATGACTATATACAATGAAGGAAACAAAAAAAAAAGAAGGCTAAAAAAATTCAGAAAACTGGGATTTAGTATGTTGATGTTCTGAAGAAGCATCGCCATAGTTCCTAAGAGTCTAAGATTATGCTATCAACTTTGTGTCATGAAATCGAAAATCCAGTTTATCTGAATGTCCTTTCTGCAATTAAAAAACAAGATAGAAGTACTGAAGGGGCTGGCAAATCAAAAGAGGTACTTACCTTGTTTACTCTTATTGGCTTTCCATATAGTTTGATCATGTTCAAAATCTTAATAGCCTACAAAAAGCAAAAAAATTAAAGAGAAATTGATAGCCAATTGAATTAATCTGGATATGATAAGTACAAGAAAAGGTAAATTCTTTCTTCACGCCATAATAGACTTACATAATCTGCATCCTCCTCGCTCCTGAATTCTACAAATCCGTAACCCTGGTGTAGATTTGTAACTCTGTCTTTTGGGACATAGACATTAACTAGAAACGAAATAAAGAAGACTTTATTAATCAATCTCGTAATAATGTATTCAGATGATATCTGAGATGAAATAGAGCTGTTTGAAACAGACCATCCATAGTTCAGCACCCAAAATAGATAAAGCGAATGAAACAAGATGCCAAAAGATACTTTTTATAACAAGAATCAATAATCCTGCTATAGCAAGACAAAAAAAATATAAAAAAAAATATCACATACCCCTACTCTCAGAAAAGAAGACCAAACTCCTACTTACCAACAGGGCCAGCTTGGACAAACAACTCCCATAGTAGCTCCTCGGAAACCTATCAAATATGAAGAGAACTATCAGCATGAGTGCCTCGCAATAATGATATTGAAAGAAACAGCATGTACTTGTAGTATTGTACAATATTAGAAAATTCCTTTGGTGGGTTTAATTTCTGAATGGAAGGCACATGATTGAGTTCTTGCAATCATTCAAAAGCATATAGAGAACTTTAGGTGTTTATTGTTTCCTGCTGAAAAAAAGAGGGGGAGATGTTCTCAATCTGGTAACTAACATATAGGCAATTCAATTGCTGTCTATACTCTAGATGTGAATACCCAAATAGCAACATGGATCTTATTCATTTCATAATCATAAACCAGTATGGACTATATTATCTTGAATTCAGAAGTACTTTCTTCAGATTCTAGGGCAAATGCTCCGAATACCTAGGAAAACATGCTCGGTTTCTCGAACGACGCTTTAATCGCAGCATGATGCGCAACTAACCGAGTGACACCATGTGTGAATTTCTCGATCGGCAAGCAAACCAACTCCTTGTTTAATGCTAATCGAATGCAAATATTGGAGCACGGGTGCACCTATGCTAAAGTAGCAGCAACAATTAATTCGACGCGCAGGACAGAGCACTATGCATCAACAGATATTCGAGAACGTGTGGGCACGCAAAGGAGATGCGAGAGCAGAACAGCCCCAGCCAAGGCAGCACAATCTCGGGGTAAGCTTTCCCCGTGGCGACGCAACAGGACGCAAGAGGGCCGCCGCTCGGGGCGCAAGGCAGGGAGGGATCTACGGGACGGAATAGGAGGGGAGACGGGGTAACCCTAACCTGGGGGTCGAGGTTGCCGACGTAGGTGGTGGCGTCCTGGTTGCGCTCCGCCGAATGCTGCCCGAGGAGGTTCGCGCCCACGCCCGGCGCGATGCGCGTCGTCATGCCTGGCACCCGGCGGTGCGGCGAGTGGTGGCGGCGGCGGCAGCGAGAGAGTTCTGTAAAAATGAAGCCAAGGGGGTGGGGTTTATTGGAGATTCTCGGGGCAAAGCATTCTTTTGCTTACCCGTCCTCGTGTCGTGCCAAGCAGAGTCGGTGACGAGGGAGTGTGGTGAGCGACTCGGCCGAGCTGGGTTGAGACGGAAGTTTCCAATTCGGTCCATGGGCTTTGGGACCAGGGCCTGCCTACAATCGATCCAACATGTCGATTTTTTAAATTTTAATCCATTTTTAATTCAAAATTAAAAAACTAATCACTCGATTCAAATATTAGCAAAAATGACCACTCTCGACCCATCCAGCGGGCTGGTTTTAAATCCGCCGGACCAATAGGCGGGTTTTGATAAAACCTCCCATTGGACGGGCAGGATTTGGTTTGGCCCGTTGGATGGTCTGGCCGGTCAATATGGTCAGTTGATCGGGCGGTTTTTTGAAATCCGCCTAATGAACGGGCAGTTTTAAAATCAGCCCGATCAGCAGGGGGATTTTGGGCACGGGCCAAAACCGGCCAGATGAACGGGCAGTTTTTGGATATTTAAACACCTGCCTCACTTCCCCTGCTGTCATTTGCGCGTAAAGGAAAGAAGTGAAGCGAGGGAGAACCAAGAGAAGAAAGAAGAAGACCCGGGCGTTGTTCATATTTAAGGTATGTTATTGTTGTTGTTTTATTAATGCAGACATGGTAGGTTAGCCACATGAAATGACGACCGTAGCGGTGTTTAAACGTAGAAATTATATGGGAATGGCAGGTTAGCCACATAAAATGACAAATGTGGCTCTGCTTGAACATTGAACGTACATCGTTTATTTTATTGTTGATTTACGTCGCGTTAGTTTACGTTGCTCATTGTTGATTTACGTCGCATTAGTTTTTCTTTTTAGCGCAAGTGGTATTGACAAAATATTGTTGATGCGTTTATAGTGATGGCACCAGGCGGGATCAAGGGAAAGGGCAAGGCAAAGGCGCCTCTGTAGGCGCCAGAGCTTAAGTTTGGCTACACCTTGTTCCAGCGATTACCCCTGCCGCTGGGCGTTACACCGCCGATGTGTTATTGCAGCGATCCCTACAGGGTGACTACGTCCTATTATGAGGAGACGTTCGGACAGAGGCGTTGGATGTGCGACAACTACGAGCGTGGTCCCACGCGGAATAAGCATCTTTACAATGCACCGGTGAGAACAATGTTGTACTGCCTTGCATTGTCTGAAGCAAGATGATTGAACGCTAACATATTTATGTCTTAATTGCAGTCCCCTCCTACCATCTGCGAGCTCAAGGAGTGGATTGACATGTCGATAAGCACTGAGGACATGGACAGCTTGAAGTACCACCACGAGTTCAAAGGGTGGTTTGAGGCTCGTAGGGAGGAGCGGGCGAGGGAGCGAGAACTGGAGAGGGAGTACTACACGAGGGAGGAGGAGAGGCGTCGCCTTGAGATGGAGGCCCGTGAGGCTGAGAGGGAGAAGAAGCGCGAGAAGGCCAAGCGCGCGAGAGAGGCCCCTACAAGTGCCCATGATAAGGGCAAATGGCCCTGGTGCACGCAGTAGGTGCAACGACCCTCTCTCTCGTGATGGCTTGGAGGGCGAGCAATGTGCTCACTATCGTATCCTTAATTTAGGAACTTCGACGCTTCCTTTAGGACATTATTAATGTTGTCGGCGGTTGAGAGTACGGGACCGCCAGGCGCCGAGCTTACTTGTTGAGTGTGAGAATCAACCGATCTCTTTCTCGCGGCCTCGGGGGCTTTCAAGAAGGCGAGTTTAGATCAAGCAATCAGCAACAGTAAGCACATATGATTTAGGCTGGTTCGGGCCCCTCGTGTGGAGGTAATAACCCTACGTTCAGTGGTGTCTATGAGAGATATGAGAAGGATTACAGGGGAGATGAGTTTTCTACAGTGGGAAGGTGAGCTTCGGTTCGAAGTGGTGCTAGCCGAAGCTCCTATGGTCTCTCTCTGTTTTCTAGCAGCTCACCTTTACATGTACAGCAATGTGGCCTATTTATACATGGACGTAATCAGTGTCCTAGTGGAGATGACGCCCTATTGTCCAGCGGTATGGAGATAACGCCTTTTTGTCCGGCGGTCCAGAGCCTGTCCTCAACTTGCGTCATCGACATCATTCACATTTTACGGGAAAACGGCATGGGAACAGTGTAACAAGACGCAGGTTGGTGGCCGTAGTCCCCTGTGACCTGACGCAGCTGTCGCAGACGGCGTCAGAGCATTTAATGCAGCAGAGTGAAGAGGGCCTATGCCCGGGCGGGGAAGAAGTGACCCGGACTCGGGTCCGAGCAGGATCGGCCGTGCCCGAGCCTTGGGCAAGGACTTCCTTGCTCGGGGGAGGCTCCTTTGCTCGGGGGAGGCCAGCGTTTTTGCGCTTAGCGTGTGATGATCCGAACGCCCTCCAGTCCGATCATCTAGCCCCGAAGCTGAGTGGGGACCCGCCGGCCCCTCGAGGCTCTAAATCAGATCGAAGCCTTTTGGTTCGGATGTTCGACAGAACCGTGCATTGCCCGACCAATGAAGCGAGGCTAATTGGCAGACTTTGGGTCAGCCGAGCTCAAGGCCACCCGAGCAGAACTTCGGTTTGGCCAAGCACAAGGCTACCCGAGCAGAACTCCGGGCTGGCCGAGCAAGGGCCACCCGAGCAAAGTTTCGGGCCGGTCGAGCAAGGACCATCCGAGCAGAGCTTCGAGCTGGCCGAGCAAGGGCCACCCGAGCGGTGTTTCGGGCCGGCCGAGCAAGGACCACCCAAGCAGAGCTTCGAGCTGGCCGAGCAAGGGCCACCCGAGCAGAATTCGAATCGTTGGTCTTCCAACGGTTAACTGTGAGTGGGTTAGCGGTTTTAAGGCGACGTGACGGCCGTACGTGCGCCAGTTCCCAAGATTTCTGGGGCGGTTTCTTTAGTGGGAAAAGGATAAGAAACCGCCGATCTTTTCCCACTAGTACGCTGCCTCTTTTCCTTCTCTTCCCCTTGCTTTCTTCTTCCTTCGCCTTCTTCTTCCGCCGCCTTCCTCTTTCTTGTTTTCATCTTCTTTCGCTGCCTTCTTCTTCCGCCGCCTTCCTCTTTCTTGTTTTCATCTTCTTTCGCTGCCTTCTTCTTCCGCCGCCTTTTCCGTCTGATGGCGAAGTTTGTTCCCTCGCGAACCACTGCCACGCGCCTGGAGGACCTTGTAGCACAGGGCCACCTTGACCCTAGGTCTTGGCGCGTTCCCGACGGTGAGGTCCTCCCGGCGCCGGCGGAAGGTGAGTTCGTGAGTTGCGAACTCTACGCCATCAACGGGCCAAGGCCCGAGTCGGCTTATGGTCTGCGATCCTGCTCATTGTGGCCTGGAAGTCACGAACCTCCACCCTAACTCCATTCTTATCCTAAATCTTTTCTCCCATCTCTGCGAGGGCTTCGTCGGTGTACCGCCGACGGTGAGCCTGTTCCTCCACTTCTACATGCTCCATCGCGACCGGGGTCGCTGTCGGTGGGGTGCAGATTATTGGTCTGGCTCGCGCTGCAGCTTGCATTCTCCTTTCATGTTGAAGGACTCGTCGCATTACCGGGCGGAACGGTGGTTCTACGCGAAGAAGGGGACGGATTGCGGACTCCATTTCCGGAACACGCAGCCAGAGAAGAAGGACCTTCCTCGTCCGCGTGTGGAGCCAGAGGAGAGAAGATCCTCGACACTATCCAAGTGTTGAGTGACAGTGGCCTGACCGAGCAGACCATTGCCCGGGACTTCTTCAGGAACCGGGTGTCTCCTCTGCGGGTCGGGAGCACCCTTTCTTCGAGATCGTCGGCTGGAGTGACATCACTCGTGAGGCGGACACCGGTAGGCTCCCTTGCTCGGATTACTGCTTTGTCGGGTTTGTTTTTATTGATCTTGTCCGATTCTTTCTGAAGCTCCGGACGACCGATGGGTTGACGAGCGGGTGGCAGAGCTCTTCGCCCTAGAGAAGGAGGAGAACCCAGACCTAGGCAGGCGAGGACCGAAGAATGTCCTCGACCGTTCGGAGCAGGTTTGTCCCTTATTGATCTTCACGCTCGGGAGGGATCGGCCCTTGTTCTGATCCATCTCCTCTCCGCAGGACCGAGCTGCCTTGGAGGCTGTGCTAGCGGCCGAGCAACCGGTCGAGGAAAAAGGGAAACGGCCTCCCACGAAGAATGTTGCCTCAAAGAAGAGGAGGGGGGCCTCGCGAATGTCCGATGACGACGAGGAGCCGCGGCCGAAGCGGTTGCAACGTAGGGGCTCTTCGGCGGGCGGCTCTAAGAGACAGGCACCCCGCAGGTCCTCGGTGCGTGTACCGCCGAGGCACAACCCGCCGCGGCCTCACCTGGAGTATGCGGACCAGGTACAAGAATTGTCTACCTGGTTCACGCAATACTCGAAGGATTATCTCGACCACACTGTCTGGTTGTTGCAAACTGCGGCCGACCTTCGCCGAGCCGAGCGGCGGGCTCAGCGGGAGAAGGACGTTGGAGGAGGAGCCAGGGCGGATTCGGACCGAACCGGGGCGGCGTTGTCCTCGTGGCTCAAAGGGCCAAGGGATGCTGCCCCCGGGGCGGTGCTTGAAGAAGAACTTAGGGGCTTCCTTCGTTAGACGAAGGAGCATCGTCTGGAGTGGCTCAAGGCGGCGAGCCTTGCCCGGACGGGGCTGGACCGAGTAGAGCGAGGGAGGCTGCCCCTCCACCGTCGGGGAGGACGGAGAGCCCTTTGAGCCAGGCGGGGGCGTGCGAGGAACCCCAAATGGGAGATGCCGACGATGGGCAAGGTCTTCGGGATGACGAGGAAGAAGGTAAGTTTCTTCGATCCGGCCCTTCTTTTGATCGGCCGCATGTTACCGCGGTCTTGATTTTTCTTCTTTCGAACACAGTCAGGGGGCCCGTGGGGGGAAGACCCCCTGTGCCTTTGACGGAGGCAGGGGCCAGGGTCCTGATTACGAAAGCATTTCAAATCGCAGCGTCCCAAATTATTGCAGAATTGGCGGCGAGGATCGCGGCGGAGCCGGTCACGGGGGAGGATCTAGCCGAGCAAGGTGGCAGGGAGGAGTCCGAACAAGATTCGGAAGACTCCGCCCCGTTGGTGCTCAGGCGTCGAAGGGAGTTGGCGCCGGGCGACAACGCGGCCGTTTCCTTGGGGGGGCGAAGAGCAAATCGGCGACCCTCGCCCGTCTGCCATGGCAGAGCGATGCCGCCGGACCGCCCGAGGTGGCCGGGCCGAGTCAGGATCGCGGCCGAGTGACCTTGTGCGGGAGACGGTCGTGGCGGAGGTGGCCGGAGCCCTCGGCCCGAGCTCGGGGTTCTTGACAAGGCGCCGAGGCGAAACGCTTTGGTGGTTCGCGCCGAGCGTGAGCGAGGTGGTGGGGAAGCTCGGCCCCAGATTTCGAGGATGTCAAATTTGGTCTGTGGAGGCAGAAGAGGCCGGGGGGGTTCGGACTCCGAGCACGGGGGGCGTCGCTTCTTCGGGTTCGGGGAATATCCGCGTCGGTTCACGACCCAAGCTGAGGGTGCTGCTCGAACGCCATAGTCATGAGGTAAGCCCTTGTTACGGCTGAACTTTTCTTGTAATTCTGCTGATGGCTCCTTTGTTTGTAGTTGTTCGCCGAGATGGATGACTGGGCTGTGAGCATTGAAGCTCGGTGCCGAGCCAAGGTGGTAGCGGTGCGCTCCGAGCTAGACGAAGCCCAAACGGAGCTCGCCTGGATCCGGAACGAACTCGAGCATGCTCTGGAGTATGCTCGGGGTCTCGAGAGGAACTCCCGGTCCCAGGAGGAGCTTGAACGGGTCCGCAAGGAGCTCGAGGAGGAGTGGCAGCGTAGCTTGGCGGAGGCCGAGAAGGTGGCGAAGCTTCGCGAGGAGATCCGATCGGGGCGTGAAGCCCAGATCGAGGTTCTTCAGCTTCGGAGTCGTCTCGAGGACGTGGAGGCGAAGCTTCAAGCTCTAAAGGGTAGATCTAGGGGGTAGTGTGCGTGGAGTTACATGTGTTTACAACAGGCGCTTAATACTTTTTATTCTAATACAAGACACTTTTCTGTGTTTCTCTTTTCTTTTGCTTACAAAATCTTGAGAGGAAAATGAACGTAACTAGTTGCTGCTACCTACCCACCCACCCCCCTCGTGCGGTCGGGTCTTTGGTCGTTCCCACGAGTAAAGACCGTGTGCACGAAGAAACCGTGTAGGTAAGACCGCGCGACCACGAAAAAGGCGATGTCCGGCCCCCTCATGTGGCCGGGTCTTCATCCCAGTTCTTGAAAGCAAAAGACCGGCACACGGCGAAGCCGGCAATGAGGTTGCGTGAAACAAAGCGATGTCCGGCCCTCGTGTGGTCGGGCCTTTGCCCTTGTTGATAGCAAAAGACCGCACGCTAAGCAGCCGGCAACCGAGGTTTGTGAAGAAGGCGATGTCGGCCCCTCGTGTGGCGGGCCTTTGCCCTTGTTGCGCAGCAAAAGACCGGCACACGAAATAGCCGGCAACCGAGGTTGCGAAAAAAGCGATGTCCCCCTCGTGTGGCGGGCATTTGCCCTTGTTGCGATCAAAAGACCGCACACGGCAGCCGAGCCGAGCCGAGGTTGCTGTGAAAAGGCGATGTCGGCCCTCGTGTGGCCGGGCCTTTGCCCTTGTTGCGAAAGCAAAAGACCGGCACACGGCGTAGCCGGCACCGAGGTTGTGCGAAAAAGGCGATGTCCAAATTTCGTGTGGCCGGGCCTTTGCCCCTTGTTGCGAGCAAAAAACTGGGCACACGAAGTAGCCGCGAGTTCGAGTTTGCAACTGCCGATTTCAATTGGGTTTTAGGATCGAATTCTGCGATGCACCGCCGAGAACTTGCCAGGGCGATGTGTTATCAGCTTATCTGAGCAAAAAAATTCAGGGCGGGGCGCATTTTTATATCCGTTGACCGCTTTAGAAATCGTTTAGAAACGAAAACTCGCGCTTGGGCCGGACAAGCAGGAAAGACCGAGATCTCGGGTGAAAAGGACTTGGATTACCATTCCTCTTTATTTAACAGACTCGGGAATTTCGAGAAGGGGTCATTCGAAGATTCCTTAGTTAAATACAGAGGGACAGGCTAGATATTAGGCGTGGAACTCGCAGAATCGGGCGATGTTCCACGAAGCCGCCGAGAACTCGTCCGCTCGGGAAGGCAAGGCGACGACCCCGGCGTGAAGATGAGACGACCGTGAATGGACCCTCCCACTTGGGGGTTAGCTTGTTGGCGCGTGACAGATCTTGGACGTGTCGTAAGACCAAGTCGCCGTTTTGCAGGGTCCTTGGTCGGATCGACCGGGCAGTGTGCCTACGTAGAGCTTGCAGGTAGGCCGCCGATCTGATGAGGGCTTGCTCGCGCTTCTCCCCGGATAGGTCTAGGTCGAGCAGCCTGCCCTGGTGATCGTCGGCCGTTTCTGCGAGGTCCACGCGAGGTGACCTCAAAGTTATTTCGGTGGGAAGCATGGCCTCGGTGCCATACACGAGCCGAAAGGCGTTCGCTTACCGCGGGCCTCGCTGGGTGGTGCGTCTGACCCACAAGACGGAAGGGAGCTCGTCTACCCAGCCTTGCTGTAGCTTGGTAAGCTGGTCGAAGACTCGCTTCTTGATTCCTTGGAGGATCTGCCCGTTGGCTCGCTCGACAGCTCCGTTGCTCTGTGGATGGGCTACAGAGGTGAAGCAAATCTTGGTGCCAACGTCTTCGCAATATTCTTGGAACAGTTCACTGGTGAACTGAGTTCCGTTGTCCGTGATCAGTCGGCTAGGAACGCCGAACCGTGTGACCACGTTATTGCGGAAGAATTTCTTGGCCGCCTGGGCCGTAATGCCAGAGACCGGTTCAGCCTCTATCCACTTGGTGAACGTGTCAATGGCGACGAAGAGGTATGCGCATCCCTTCGCCCCTCTGGAAAATGGGCCTAGGATGTCCAGCCCCCAGGTAGAGAACAGCCAGGAGAGGAGAATAGTTTGGAGGGCGTAGGCTGGTTGGTGACCTGCCGGGCATGGAATTGGCATGCCCGGCAGGTCGTGACGATCTCCCGAGCGTCACCCAACACTGTGGGCCAATCGTAGCCCATCCTGAAGGCCTTGCCGACGAGCGTTCTGTAGGAGGAGTGAGCCCCACAGATACCCTCATGCAAGTCCCTTGGCAGGAATTTCCCCTCTTCCTGGGAGATGCACCTAGAGAGGACTCGGCGCGCTCTCCCAGACATGGCACCCTCCACTAGCCTCAGACTGTGGAGTTCTCCGATAAGCGGGATTTCGGCCACCTCGAGCAATGTCCGTCGCCAAGAACTGGATGAATGGCGTCATCCGGTGGCGTTTTGCTCGAGGAGGAGACGTTGTTGCGTCGTCTCATCGCCTCTTCTCCGGAGAGAATAGAGAGCTTTAGCAGTGCTCCACGAGCACCCCCGCGGGGACGAGTTCTTGCAAGGTGCCCAACTTGGCAAGTTGGTCGCCAAGGTATTTGCTTTCTCGGCACGTAAAGGACTTGAAGTTCTGAAGTTCCTTTCCAACTTTCTCACCTCGACCGTAAGCGTGCCATTGAGTCATCGAGCTTTGAAACTCCTTGTTAACTCGGTTTACGACCAACAATGAATCCCTTTCACGGTTAGTCGTCGGACCCCTAGTGCAGAGCATGCTCGGAGTCCGCCAAGAGGTTTCATACTCCGCGCGTTGTTGGTTGCGCGGCGTAATTGTATGACGATCGAGTTGCTCTCCTTGTGGAGAGATTAAAACAACTCCAGCCCCTGAGCGCTCAAAGGAGCACGAGCCGTCGAATAACATTGTCCAGTGGGGTTCTTTGACGCGCCCGGTTTCTTGTTCGGTCGGGGGGGGGGGGATTCGTCCATTCTGCCACGAAGTCCGCCAGTATCTGAGACTTGATCGCTGTCCGGGCAACGAATTTGTGGTCGAATTCCCCGAGTTCTATTGCCCATTTGGCGATGCACCCGGAGGCGTCGGGGTTCCTGAGGACTTCCCTCTGTGGGAAACTGGTTGGGACCGTGATTGGGTGAGCCAAGAAGTAGTGGCGAAGCTTTTAGAAGCCGAGGAGGGCGTATAGAAGCTTCTGGACTTCAGGGTAACGCTCCTTAGGTTCATGAAGCACCTCACTTACGTAGTATATGGGCGCCGATTCCCTCCCGCCGCCACGAAAGCACGGCACTCTCGCTGGGAGGCCGCCAGTAGAGCGAAGAAGGTTCCTACTCCTTCGAGTGACTAGGACAGGCGGGCTCGACAGTACTTCTTAAGTTCCTTGAAGGCGTTGTCGGCTTGTTTCGGTCGCATTTAAACCGTCGTGTTTATGCATAAGGCCTCGAAGAAAGGTAGTCCGCGCCACCGAAGTCGAGAGATGAAGCGGCCGAGGGCCGCCATCCCACCGATGAGCGATTGACTTCCTTTACACTCGCGAGCTCTGCATCCTCTCGACGGCTTCGATTTTTTCGGGTTTGCGCTTAATGCTTGGGATGACCCAATGACATACCCGAGCACCATGCCCGTGTGCACACCGAAAACACACTTCTCCGGATTCAGCTTTATCCGATGTTTTCTTAAATTACAAAAGGTTTCCTCGATGTACCGGATATTGGCCGCGGCTAGAATACTTTTGACGACTATGTCGTCTACATAGACTTCTAGGTTTCGCCCGATTTGGTCGGGGAAGGTCTTCTGCATCAAACGTTGGAAAGTGGCCCCCGTATTTTTCAGACCGAAGGACATGGTCGTGTAGTGAAGGTGCCGAAGAGGGTGATGAAGGCAGTCTTCTCTTCATCCCCCCGCGACAGGCTGATCTGGTGGTACCGGAATCTGGCGCCCGTAAAGCTCATCAGCTGTGCTTCCGCCGTCGCGTCGACGAACTGATCTATGCGGGGGAGAGGGAAGTTGTCATTCGGACACGAGCTGTTGATGTTGGTGTGATCAACGCACATCCGCCACTTTCCGTTCTTCTTTCTAACTACGACTGGATTCGCCAACCAGTCGGAGTGCTCAACTTCGCGAATGAAGCCGGCCTTCAGCAGCTTGTCCAGCTGCTCCTCGATGACGTCGGCCTTCCATTACAGGAACCTCCTCAGCGCTTGGCGCACTAGTTTTTTACCAGGATGAACCGCCAGCCTGTGCTCGATCACCTCCCTTGGGACCCCGGGCATATCGGACGGCTCGCATGCGAAGACGTCGGTGTTTGCCCGGAGGAAGGTGATGAGCTCGTTTTCCTATTTCGAATCCAAGGCGGCCCCGATGTAGACCACCTTGGACGGGTCCCCCTCGGAGACCAGGATGTGTTTGGTCTGCTCCTGGGGCTGGAGGACCACCTTGGGCCGAGCGGATTTACGAGAATCTTGCTCGGGCCCGCGCTCCGGGAGCTTGCCGACCAAGGCCAGCGCTATCTCGTCGCACTCCAGGGCGGCTTGTGGTTGCCCTTGACGGTGATCACCCCTTTTGGTCCTGGGAGCTTGAGGCAGTGGTACGTATGATGCGTGGCTGCCATGAACTTGGCGAGAGCCGGCCTGCCGAGGATGGCGTTGTAGGCCGACTCAAAGTCGACTACCTCGAAGGTGACCAGCTCAGTCCGGAAGTTGCTCGGGCTGCCGAAGGTCACGGGTAGGACGATCTGCCCAAGCGGGGTCATGGACGTGCCCGGGATAATGCCATGAAAGGGCATAGCAATATCCTTGATCTTGGATCAGGGGATTTGCATCTCATCCAAGACTCGGGCAGATATCAAGTCCAGAGCGCTTCCCCCGTCAATAAGTACCCGCGCGACCCTCGTGTTACTGATGGTCGGGCAGAGCACGAGGGGGAGCTTCTGGGGCTTCGTCATTCCCGAGGGACAATCTTCCCGGGAGAAGGAGATGGTCGCTTCCGACCATCAGAGGTGTTCGGGGGCCGAGCCGCCTCGGTCTACGCGGCAAACCTCACGCCTGACCGACCTCAGCCCGCCGAGGTGTAAACGCGGACTTCAAGATCACCGCGATGTGGTGACTCGGCTCCTGGTATTCTTCGCTCTCCCGGTTTTGGGGGTCGGAGTGCGGCTCGGGTTTTCGGTCGGGGCCGCTTTTTCCGGCGTCCGGAAGGACGGGCATGGGCCCCCGGCCGTTGTAAAAATCCTCGATCCAAGCAACCTAGGTGCGGCAGTTGCGGAGATCGTGCCCGTGCACTTGGTGCAATGGACAGAAAGGGCTGCTCGAAGGGCCTTGAGGCCCGCGTTTCTGCCCGGGGTTGCCCGGCCGTTGACCGCCCACTTTGCCTGGGGAAGGGCGAGGTTTCTTTGGCCTCGGCGTCTGGGGCGGAGATGACTGCTCTAGAATGGCGGCCACCATTTTGGCCGCTTTCTTTTTCTTCTTCTTGGCCTTCTTGTCGGACTTCTTCTTGTCCGAAGACTCCATGCCCGGCTGCGGAGGCGCCTGGCCGGATCCATGAAGGCGCTTTCGTTCCACGGCCTCCTCGGCGTTGATGTAGCGTTCCGCCGCCTGGAAGAGTTCGCTGGCCGAGGAGCCGGAGTATAGCTCGAGATCCTGGGTGAAGCGAATGTTCTTGACGCCTTCGGTGAAGGCTTCGACGACCGCTTCATCCGGGATGCTCGGAATCGTGCTCCGTACCCGGATGAACCTCCGGACGTAGTCCCGGAGGCTCTCATCCTCCATCTGGACCACCCGTTTGAGGTCCTGCGGCGGCCCCCCGGGACAAGACTTCAAAATTTGCGCGAGGCTCGCAGAAGTTGCGCCACTATGGATGGAACCTTCCCGCTGGTTGAAGAGCCAAGTGCGGGCTGGGCCTTCCAACACGGCAGGGAAATAATTCACCATCACTCCTTCATCACCGCCCGCGGCTGTGACGGCGGTGGCGTACACCGAGACGAACTCGTCCGGGTTCTGAGTCCCGTCGAATCGCTCGTCGCGCCCGGTTTGAACAGGCAGCCATCCGCGCCGAGGGCGCGAGAAAAGGCGGGGCATCCATGACTCGCCTGAGCATCGTGCCCGCGAGCATCACGTCCTTCGTGCCCTCGCAGAGGGCCGAGGCGTGAGAAGACACCGCCGCGCTGAGCGTCCAGGGTGCCTGGCTGGGTTCCGGCCTGGTCGGCGCGGGGACGACGCCCACCGTGAGTGCCTCTTGCCGTGGATTCGGAACGACCCTGTTTCCGGGCCGAATCGTGGGTCGAGCCACTATCATGGCGACGCTCGCCTCGCCGACCGTCGATCGAAGGATGACTATTGTGTCGGCGTGAGGCCCTGTCATTTCTTCGCCGATCAAGATCTCGGCGAAGGTCGTGACGAAAATGGCTACCCGTTGGGGTTCGGCTCTCCCGGGAAGCACTCCGGGAGTCGGCGGCGCGAGGAAGATCGCCGCCAATCGCTTCCGGCCTTTTTGCCACAACAACGCCACTTCGGCGGCTTTGGTCGAATCCCCGGAGGTCGCAGACTACGTGTGCTAAAGCCCGGCGCTGGCGGCTCCGCCGATTGATCGGAGGAAAGGACGGAGGTGGCAGCCCGCCGTGGGGAGCGGAGTTGGCGGCGCTTCGGCCGGGTCATCGCGACGGATTGCGAGCGGTCGTCGAGTGGCCACCAATCCGTCACGGCATCAGCGGCGACGCGACTTCGTCCTCCCGAGCCACGGAGCGAGGGCGTCGTCGGTGTCCGCCATGTGGATTTCGCGAACGCCGCATGCGGTGTCATGACCGTGTCCCGCGAAGCGATCTCGTGGTCGGAGTCGTATGGAGTGTCGGGGATGTCGACCCCTCGCATTTAACCGACGCCGACGTCGCAGCGCTCTCTGCTCGCAACTCTCGGGCTGGAGGGGCTCGGGGACATACTCCGAGCCCGTCTCACCCGCGAGGTGGCAGACATCCATGGGGAAGGGAGACTCCGCCACGGTGTGTCCTTCCGGTTCGATGATTCGGGCGACCTCGGTATCGGACCAATACTCGTCCAGGTCATCGAGGTCGTCGAAGCAGATATCTTGGTTGTCCTGAAAGTTCGCCATTCTCAAGGACCTTTGCCCGCAGAAGCTAATCGACGATCCCCACGGACGACGGCAGCTGTCGGCGGTTGAGAGTACGGGACCCCCAGGCGCCGAGCTTACTTGTTGAGTATGAGGATCAACCGACCTCTTTCCCACGGCCTCGGGGGCTTTCCAGAAGGCGAGTTTCGATCAAGCAACCAGCAACAGCAAGCACACATGATTTAGACTGGTTCGGGCCCTCGTGTGGAGGTAATAACCCTACGTCTAGTGGTGTCTATGGGAGATATGAGAAGGATTACAGGGGAGATGAGGTTTCTACAGTGGGAAGGTGAGCTTCGGTTCGAAGTGGTGCTAGCCGAAGCTCCTATGGTCTCTCTCTGTTTCCTAGCAGCTCACCTTTACATGTGCAGCAATGTGGCCTATTTATACATGGACGTAATCAGTGTCCTAGTTGAGATGACGCCCTATTGTCCAGCGGTATGAAGATAACGCCTTTTTGTCCGGCGGTCCAAAGCTTGTCCTCAACCTGCGTCTTCGACATCATTCACGTTTTACGGGAAAACGGCATGGGAACAGTGTAACAAGATGCGGGTTCGTGGCCGCAGTCCCCTATGCCTGGCCGGGGAAGGAGTGACCCGGACTCGGGTCCGAGCAGGATCGGCCGTGCCCGAGCCCCGAGCAAGGACTTCCTTGCTCGGGGGAGGCTCCTTGCTCGGGGGAGGCCAGCGTTTTTGTGCTTAGCGTGTGATGATCCGAACGTCACTCCAGGCCCTCATCAAATGTCCTAAGTAATGTTGGACTATGTATGGTTTGTTTCGCATGTTGTAATTGTGGTAATGTGGATCGTGTCTGTATGTGGTGCGTTCGTTATGTATTACGTTTCGATGGTGCATTGGCATGTCATTAAAAATTTGTTTAGAGTAGGTATGTCAATGAAGTTTAGAGTAGGCCATAAACCGTAAACCTTAAATCATAAACCCTAAATCATAAACCTAAAACCGTAAATCATATAACCAAAATCCTAAATCATATACCCTAAACCGTAAATCCTAAACCCTATATCGTAATTCCGAATTCGTAAAACCATAAAAAATGAACCCTAAATCATAAACCGTAAATAATAAACCTTAAACCGTACATAGTGCGAACATGGTACATTGATTGATGATGCTAATGAGAGGGTACACTGCAGTGATAATAGAATGTAAAAGATGCAGTGATGGGAACATATTACGGCACATCAGGTAGATTGTAGCACGCTACTTCTAGGTCTTGGGCTCCCTGTTGCTGTCGTAGCTGTACTCAGAGTCGTACGGGTCCTAGTGGGTTGGACCCTGGCCATCCTTCTCACTGTCGTAGTCACCCAGCAAGACGTCGCTCAGGCTAACATTCCCGAGCTGTAGGTCGTCCTAGTACTCCTCCTAGTCGAGCCATTCCACCGCAAGGGAGGCCCAGAAGGAAACTAACGTCCTGCAGTGTTGGTGCCATCTCCCCCACAAGGAAGGGGGAAAGTGTGCGTCCTGGGCCTCCACTAGTCGACCAGAGCTGCTAGGAGGGAACAGTCGTAGAGGAAGCGTCTCACCGCCTCACACCTAAGGGTGTCGTGGGCACTCGCCTCCAACATCCGGCACACTGGTAGAAGGCCAGGTAGCCATAGCTTGCATGTCACAAACCATGAGGATCAATCAGTACGACAATGGGGCTAGAACATAACATACAAAAGGTGCCCACTCGTGCATACCTCTCAATCCAGCGGGGCTCGAGCCTAAGAAGGTTGCCGAACCCCCTCGGGCAAAACACCCTGAGCAGCATGCTGTTCACGGCGGTGTGGTATGACCGGAGCCTATGGCCCAAGGACTAGTGAAAGGACCGGGATGTCGCCTAGAGGGGGGGTGAATAGGCGATTACAAAATTTAAACACTAAATTAAACACAATGAAATATATTGATTGTCAGAAGTTCACCTCTGATTGTCGAGTACTCTGAGAGTCCAAGTCTATTCGGATAGTCCGAATGATACAGAGTGACTTCGAATTCACCTCAAATCACAAATTCAAGGATACGACCTGCACCAAAGATAGTTCACAAGCAAGTATAGATGCAGTAGTATCACACAAGACAAGATAATCAATTCAATTGTAAAATAAGCAAGTAAATCAAACTTGAGAGTGAAAGGGATAAAACCGAAATGAAGATGGAGACGCGAAGATGTTTGTTCCCGAAGTTCGGATCCTTGAGGGGATCCTACGTCTCCGTTGAGGCGGCTCGGTCATACTTGAGCCGGGGTCTTTTTCAACCCTTCCTCACCGGTGTTGCACAATGCACTCACGGCTTCACTCCTTTGATTTCTTTCTCATGAGGCGAAATCGAGCCTTCACAAACTTGTCACGCACACCACACAAAGTTCGGTGGCTCGTGACCAACTCTAGCCGCCTAGAAGTCCTCAACCTCCAAGAGTAACAAATGCCCACAAAGAATGAACTTGGAGATGACCACAAGTGCTCAAAGATCAACTCTTGCTTAATCCACACTCACATCTCCTCCCAACTCTTCCCAACCCTTCTTCCCAAGGAGATCACCTAGATCGAAGAGTGGAGGGGTCACTAAGGCTCAAGAACACACTAATTCCACAAAGGAATCACCTTCCAACCTTTCTCCCTCAATCACTCCTTCCAACTCTTCCAAACCCTTCTCCAAAGGGGATCACAAAGATCTAAGAGTAGAGGGTTCTAAAGGGCTCAAGAACACTTGGGTAGCTCAAGGAATGGTGGTCTAACAGCTCTATTCAAGTGGAGGAGAGGGTTTAAATAGAGGCTTCCACTGATTTCGGCCACATGCATAGTTTCGTGATCTTTCGGATAGTCCGAGTAATTACAGTAATCTGAGACAGAGAGATCCAAATCGGATAGTCCGAACAAACCCGGATACTCCGAGTCATTCGGATCTCGAGTGAACCTCTGACGATCAGAATAATTACAGCCGACGAACAGAGAAGTCACCTCGGATAGTCCGAATAAAATCTTCGGATAGTCTGAGTCATTCGGATACTCCGAGTGAACCTCGGATAGTCCGAAGCAAGAAAACAGGCACTGCACACCCCGACGAAAACGGGCATAACTTTTGACTCCGGACTCCGATTTGGGTGTTCTTAGGCTCTACGGAAAGCTAAGAACGAGAGCTATACAATCAACAAGGTCTCACACCTCAAATCCCAAAAGATAAATGTAGAATTCACAGGGAAGGCATGGAAGACCTATAACTCTCACTTTCCGACACCAACACAACACTCTCTCTAGGTTTCATAAGGATGGATCACTTGAGCACTTGACACATCTAGAAGTCATTCTCCATCGCATCCCTCTCAATAGTACGGCAATCCTTAGATTCAAATTAAATCAAAGATAATACAAGTCTAGGATAGTCACTTGCCGTCTTTTTCTTCATTGTGCATGATGACCTTCACTAAAAGATTGATGAAGCCTTCGCCTTATCCAACTCGACTCGATTCACCTCATGAGACTCTCGTCCCATCGACCTTGACTTGATCATCCTCCCCGACGATCTCCACGCCAAGTTGATCTTGACTTAGTCCTCAACTCTTGGTGACACCGTCGTCTTGTTGACCTCGGCTTAACCATCATCCTTTAACATACCTTGGTCATCACACATACTCATAGGACCTAAATCTTTCCAAACTACTCATGAAAGATATTAGTCCAAAAGCTCAATAGATATAAATAGATTGATGTTTATGAGCAATTAAATACCACAAGTGTTTCATATAAAGAGACACAATATTAAATAGAAACACTTGACAAGAGAAAGATTCTCTACTAAATGCATCATGATAAATATGTAATGGAGCTAGATGCACTAGGAAGATAATTGCCAATATGATAAATTAACTAAACCATGGCAAGTACCACAATCTTCACTAAAATGGAGCACATGATAGAATATACAAGAATTACACATGTGCAAATAATATTCAAGCTAGAGTGAAGTTGTGGAACAATCTAGATTAAACTCCACTAAGTGATGTGCATAAGAAGATATACAAACAAAGCATACATGCACCAAGTCAAGTTATAACAATGTGAAGTTTAACTCTAGTTAAGACATGTATACTAGAAGCAAGACACATATTGAACTCAAGTGGATATATATGCACAAATAGATATGACATCAACCAATGTGCATATATAATCAATATGTTACTTGGAGCTCACTATGCACTTGCACAAAAGGAATGCAATAATAAATCTATATAGAGAAGGTTACCGAGATTGCATACCTCATCTTTACTTACCCATCCTATTTGTATGTGTGAGACTTACCTTGCTAGGATGGATAGATTGTCCACTTGGCATATATGATGTCCTCTAAATAGATGAGACTAATATTCAACTTGGCAATAAACATGTTAGTCTCATAGCAACACAATCATATTAGAGGTTTGTCACTAGACAATTACTTAGCCAAGTATTTACACATTTACTAATACTTGTCATTATGTGTTTGTCATTAATCACCAAAATCACTTATGTGCCTAAATGCACTTTCAACTAGTCTAGGAACCAACGCACCGCGCCATCATCTGCGTCCGCCATGGCAGAGTGTACTTGCAAAACACACGTGACTACATTACAGATAGGCGACAAATAAGTTCATTATGGTAATTAGCACATGGGAACAATGCTTACAACATACAAAATAGCAGTACACAAATAAGTTCGTAAGGTATGTACCACATGGGAATAATGCCTACAACATACAAAACAACACTACATTGTCCGTCAAACCTTACAACATAGTGAACATTATACGTATTAAACCTACTAGGATAACATTATGAAGTACACCACAATACAGTGAACATTATACATCAAACATCACATGAAGTACATTACAACGAAGGAAAATGTTTGAAATTCAACATCCTTCGGGACGGCATCCATCAGCCCCCGATCCGGAAGACCCAGCGTCTAGATCGCGCAGCCCTGATCCTGATGGCTTGTCGCAGTTCTTGTACGTGTGGCCGGACTCGTTGCGCCGACTGCACCACTTCTCGGGATGGCCTGCTTCGAACTGATCCATGTCGTTCCGAATCCGGCGGTGCTATCGGCATCCAAGGTTGCACCTCAGCGTCACCCTATCTGGGACATGGAAGCTGTTTGAATCGGGATGCTGGGTAAAGGTCCCGACAATACCGTACCCATAGATCTCTCTATTCCATATGCCGAGAACCGCCTGTTTCATGTAATACTAGGACACATACGGCACAAATTGCATTGTTTATCAAAGATGTAGCTGCAAGCACGTGTGAGCATAGCTTGTGAAGAAGCTGCTGCTTACGGCAAGAGCATGTGCATGTGTTGTCACGGAGAATGTACTCTTGCCTTGCCCTCTCCTTTCTGCTGCCCCGACGGGCCTGATCCCTGCATATTATCTCATACCTCCACTCCCGCGTACCCATCGGAGTTGTTAAGTGACTGTCCAAATTGAAAATCTTTCCCTGTATGTACTTCGTCATCATGGTAGAGTACACCAACTTGGTGTCCGCCATAGCCAGTAAGGCCAGACGGTACCGATCCCTGAAGTACCTACACGTGCCATGTAGTATCCCCTAGACGATCACAACTAGTAGCAACGCCCTCATACCACGCATCATCCAGTTGTAGGCCTCGGCTAGGTTGGTGGTCATTATGCCATACCTAGCACCGTCAATGTCATACAACAGTGCCCATTTCTCATTCGGATCGTCCTTAATCCAATCCAAAAAAACACTTGATCATAGGACCGCGACCTCGGGGTTGCACCGTGCTTCCACTCTCCACAGTTTGCTTCGTTGTCAGCTCATCTAAGGTCTTTTGGAGCTTGTTGAATTTCCTCTGCTAGTTTTGGTTGCACAACCACTTAAATATATTCATAAGTTGCTTGTTCTTAAAATGTCGAAAAAAGTTGGTGCCAATGTGTCGCATGCACCACCTGCTCTGTACGTCGCTCCACTGAGAGGGTCCGTGGGTCTCACAACCATTCTTTATCTCCTCTAGTGCATGAAGAAGACCGGCATGCCTGTCGTGTATGACACAAACCTTCGGCCTCGCCGAGACAACACCGTGTTTGAGACGCTCCAGAAACCAGTATCAGCTGTCTGTGTTCTCGCCCTCCACAAATGCAAAGGCCACCGGCAGAATTTGGTTGTTCCTGTCTACCGCAATTGTCATCAATATCTGGCCCTTATACTTCCCGGTTAGAAATGTGCCATCCACGCATAGCACAGGACGACAATGCCTGAATGCATTTATGCACGGCCCTAGAGCAAAAAAAGCCCGCAACAAAACCCACTTTCCTTCGTCTTCCTCATTGGCGAGGTGTTCCTTGAAGTCACAATAGGTACCCACGTTCCTTGTTTGTATTGTCTGCAATAGGGAAGCCAGGTTCGCGTACGAAGCTTCGTATGTACCGAACCTCATTTCTAGGGCTTTCTGCTTCGCCCTCCAAGCAGTGGCATATCTGATCTTGTACTGAAACTACTCGTCGATGGCCCGAATGATCGAACGAGACTTGAAGTTTATGTTGTTCACGATGTGTGGATACATAACCACTGCGAATTGATTATTAGAAATATAATTGCAAGTATCTATGATACATTGAGATCCTGATTTTCTTGGGTGATGAGACTTTTGCATCCGAATACATTTTAGCTTTGAACATTTTACGTGCTATTTTTATTGATTTAAAAGGATCTATCAATGTACTTTAACTATAAAAAATTTACATGAAGAGCACTTTCGTCCTCCAGCACTGATCACCTCTTTCTTTTCCCTCCTGCTAGCCATGGCCACCATCGTCCACAACACTACCACCCTCTGCCATGTAGCAGCTAAAGGGCACCAAAACTCTTTGTCGTGGGCCATTACGGCACCACACAAATCCTCTGCGTGATTGCATCGGGGCGCCAGTGAGTTGCCTCCGACGACCACACCCCAAACTCCCTATTTACTTCTTCGTCCCTAAGCCTCCCTCCTTAGGAGGCCTCTTCTCTTCTTCCTTCAGGCTTGAGTTGAATCTAGCCGAATCTATCGGTGCCACCTCCTATGTGGCGAGCTCCATCCCACGATGGTGCTGTTAAGCCTTTGTCCTAAGCGCCTCCCTTCCTCCCCCATTACGTTGCTAGTATAAAGGAGGCTGAATCGATGAGGGGTTGCGCGAGGTGGAGTAACGGTGTGACAACGCCGCTGAGGTAAGGGTGTAGGAGAGTGAGGCAAGATATAGGAGGAATAAGACACTATGATATTTCTAGCGAAATTTGAAGAAGAAAGGCAAAAAAAGTTGTAATTGCACATTTTTAATAATCTAACTTTGGTGTCCATGACCTATTTCTTTTTCACTTTTTAATGGTTCGAAATCAGCTTGTTTGCAGTGACACATACCTATTTAACCCTTCGCATAATCTCAAATTTAACTTGATGTTATTTATCTAGCCAATATTTTTAGGAGTGATTGTGATATAATATATTTCCTTTATATATTATTTACAAAGAACAAGGGTTACAAAACTAGTTATAATTTTTAAAGTGAAATAGAACCAATAATTATTAAACATATAGATATATTAAATATTTCCACATGTCATTTTCAATGGTCGTTACAAAAGGACAATGAACGGAAAAGAGAGTGAGAAGCCATGCTAATTCCTACAGGTTGTGGTGTAGCTTGTTTTTTCGCTCCACCTTCTTTTAGTGTGTTATTCCTTATTCCATTATCTCAATGATGAACCATGTTTTTTATTGGGTCTTGTACACAGGACCAATACATTCTTTCTTTTTTTGAAACCAATACATTCTTTCATTATCTCAAAAAATATATAAAAATTTGACTTTGCTCTATATTCAGTACCCAATTTTAGGCCACACCGTCCAACCAAATTTCGTAAGCACCAAGTAGCGGTCATGTTTAGTCATGCACGAGTTGATTCGATCAAGAGTCGGACAAGCATATCAACCGTCTATATGTACAAACTGGTCAACTCAAGCAGTCGATACGGCCTTGACCCACCGCTTAAGACCTTCTTCAACCATTTTTACTTCATTACGTTTTTTAATTTTTTATATTTATTCTTTTTATTTTCTATCAACTTCCATAATGTACCACGAAAGGAAATGATACCAAGAAAGAAGAAAATCTTTGTGGAAGGAAATGGAAATACGTTAGAGCGCTAGGGAACGAGACACCTCACGAGAGATGGCCTAAAACCCTAAACCCAGCGCCACCCTCGTATATACACTCGCCCCCCACCACCCAAGCGCTGCCCCTCCTCCCCCGCTGCCGCTGCCGCCATGTCGCTCGACGGCAGCTTCTCCCCGGCCGCGGCGCTCGCGCGGCTCCTCTCGCGCTGCCCCGCGCTCCGCGCCGACCCGCACCTCCTCGCGCTCGCCTCCGCCCCCGGCGCGCCCTCCCGCGACGACCTCGCCGCCGCTCTCGCCGAGCCCCTCCTCAACCCGCGCTACACCGTCCCCGTCGTCGGCTGCTTCCTTGCGATCGCGCCCGCTATCCTCGACCGCGCCGTCGCGCTGCTCCGCGGCTCCGCGCCCGCCCTCCGCGTCGACAGCGCCGCCCGCCGCGAGGAGGAGGCCGGGGAGGGGGACCCCCGCATCGTTGAGTTCTACCTCTCCAGGGGCAGGGGCCTGCGGCTGCACGAGCTCGCGTGCCTCGCGCTCTCCCGCGCCCTCGACCTCGCTCCGTACTTGGTCCGGTAAAGCGATGGCTCTTTACCCCCGACTCTCTTTTGCTGTTCGTACCCGCAACTTGGTGGAATATAGATTTCGAGTGGCACCATCAACACGTTTTGTAGTTTGTATAGTTCTACTTCGGTGCAAATTTGTTGTCCCCTTTAGTTTGGTGCTCAATTGACTCAACAACTGGACTTGTACTAGGCACCAAACACTCATTGTCTGTTGGCACCAATGGGTAAATACTGAATGCCATTTGATGCTAATGTCTGATTTTAGTTTACTGGATTGATTCATGCAAAATATATGTGTCAATGCTCTATAGTGAATTTGAATTGATTTTCTGCAGTTCTCGTAGAGTCGTGGTGTGTGAACTGTGAAATGACAAATTGTTTTACCCTGGTACTATCAAAATACATAATTCACAGACTTGGGTGGTACTGACCAAATCACAGCTATAGGCTTAAAGCATAGCTACCACAATTGTTTTTCTTTCCTTTTGTTTGTTTTTGTGTGTGTTTGGGGTGGGGGGGGGGGGGGGGTGAATTTTGGGGGCAATAAGTGGCAATCAGGGAAAACTGGTTTCCTCGGCTACCCCTGATTTTTTATGGATCAGCAAAAAAAAAAAAGGATTTTGCATGAATTTGAAGATACATATAAAAGGAAGTTGATATCCTTGCTAGACAACACCTGCTGCAGCCTGGCGGTTTCTCCCTGTGCTTGCATCCTGCAACCTCGACTGCTCAGAAACACACTTTCTTTTGGTTTTTTTAATATGTCTTCACAAAATTCAAATTCGTATTAGAAAAAGCAGACCGAAATCAAAATGAAGCTCCACCTCTGTTCAACACACACATCACCTCAATGGCCTCCCATGTCTATGACTTGTTTTGTATTTTGTTGGTCTTCTAAATTAGCCCTGAAGATGGCTGTCATGCACTAAGCATCACACAATAAAAACCATAAGTTTGCATTGGCAGTGAGAAAGTAAGTGGAGAGATATGACATTTGCTGTGAAAGCCCAATAACCAACAAGTGAAGGGCATGGTTATTAGAGTGTCGTGAAAATGATGCTCAATGTTTTAAAGTCGCAAAGTCGAGTCGAGTCGAGTCGCTAGGGTACCGACTTGTGGACTAGCCGTGACTAGGTCTGACTAGCCGCTGACTAGTCGTTATCAGTCGTTGACTATAATTTCTAATTTCTACAAATATACCAACATAATATAGCATTGAAAAACAGAATTGCAAAAGGTTAAGAGGTGGAGAACCTGGAGGTGTGCAACATATGTTGACTTTTGGCTGAACTACTGAAGTACTTAATGAATTTCAGAGTAATCAGAGCAAGCACTGCAAGAGCAGGAGTAAAGCAACTGAATCAAGCACTAAAACACAAATTGAAGCATTGAAGCAGTAGCACTGACAAGGGAGGATTTGAGGAAGGGACAAAGGAGGCAGTGAGACTGCGAGACATCAGAATATCAGATTCATACTTCCATAGAGTCACACATGAAGTAAGGAAAGCATCCACGCTAGGAGCCAAGGACTATCAAAGATTCAGCCACGCAAGGAGCCAAGGACCATGCTTCTTCGCTGCCTAGAGGAGGAATAGAGTATGGAGAAGGATAGGAGTAGAAGCTTACTTGTGTGGCAGCGTTCGGCGGATCTTCCCCGGCAGTGACTCTGCTCCTACCAGGCGGCGGCGGCGGCATCTGATCCAGGGTGCTAGGGTTTCACAGGAGGCGGCAACTTCTTCTTTAGAGGGGCGCGCGCTGCTCGTTTTTGTTCGCCCGATACTAGTGCGGGTCAAGCACATGTATTGGCGCGGGCCCAAAACATTTCACCAGCCCAGAAACTACAAGTCGCCCGACTACTTCACCTTGGCTAGTCGTGACTAGCCACCGACTACTCACCTAGTCGCGCGACTAGCTGCGCAAGTCGAGTCGGTGCAACCGACTAGGTTTGGAATACCGACTTGCCGGCTAGTCGTCGGCTACTCGTGACTAGTCGCGCGACTTTAAAACAGTGATGATGCTTCAACATTGTTTACATGAGAAAACGCTTGGGAGGGGCAGATCGTGCAATCGTTTTGGCTGGTATGAGGTGGTGCCGACTAAGCCTAGAAGCGCCTCCACTCGTCCCCTTCTCCATGTCATCGCTGTTGTCGGGAGCACCTCCAGTGGCGCCTGGAGCAGGGAATGGGAGGGAGGTGGTGCTGGAGCAGGGAGGAGTGGGAAGCGGCGGCCAGAGCAGGGAAGAGTGGGAAGCGGCGACCGAAGCAGGGGAGGAGAGGGAGGCGGCATTGGAGCAGGGGAAAAGTGGAGGCGGCGGCTGGCCGGCTGCAGTGGAGGATGGAGGTGGTGGCGTGGAAGATTTAGGGTTAAGAGTAGGGAGGGAGGAGAGGCTGGGTATTGTAATTAGGCCTTATAATTCCTAGCTGAAAAGAACACAATAACTTTTAGTTGGCTCTTGGCTGGCTAGTGGAGCTAGCTAGGGATAAGGTTGGAGACTTGGGCTGGGCCATAAGAGTTGGGCTAGGCTAGTTGGTTGAAGTAAGCCCAACAGCTAGTGAGATGGAGAAACTACAAGCATCAAGGAACATACGCGATATATATGTTTTATTATATGTATAAAAAAAGTTTCAACACTCGTTTAAACGTTTAAAAGTTAAAAAATAGAGGGTTGTTTGTCTTGTTTTAGCATTTGAATAACCATGGTGAAGGGACATGCAACTCAATTTGAAGATTGGTGCATTTTGATAATTGTATCCCTTTGAGGATAGCCACTTTTCTGGGTAGGTGTTTAATATTGGGCGTAAAACTTTTTTTTGAAAGGTGGGTGTAAAACTTTGATTTGAGTAGCAGTCCTTATTGCCGATGAAAATCTTGCCTGCTGTGAAGGGCTAAATTGGCTCTCCTAAATTTGCAAATCTGGCTAGATTGAGTCTACAAATAGAATAGATTTCTTAAACAGAAGGTAAGTTCAGTCTGTGTAACAGTGCAAGAAATCTAAACATGCCCGAGTAGATTTTTAATTGAAATGATATAGTTTCCAGGTAAGACTTAAAAATAGCTGCATATTATACCTAAAGCATATATATTTTTAGAATGTAAACAGCTAATTATCATTTGTACAGTTTGCCACTTTTGCAACAGTATTTTGGTACTAACCTCAGGATCAGAGATAATTGGAATTAGAAGTTGCATTTACTGGTTTTACCGCTCAGAAAATTTGAAATTTACTTCTGCTTATCAGAACTATTGGATCACAACACACATTTTGTTTGGAGGCTAGATAAATTTTTAGTGGTTTAATTCGATACATGCCACTCCCAAGTTTTGTGTTTGGAGATATGCCACTCCATGTGACAATGACATGTGGACACGTGGCATATCTTAAAATGCCAAACATTGGAGTTCCATGTCGTGTATCGGTTTATCCCATAAATTTATGTCAAATTTTATCTTCATCTTATCATAAATTTCATCCTTCCACCCTTATATTGATCATTCTTCACGTAAATACTACATGCAAATGAAGATGAGCTACTATATGCCATATAATTACCTAACAACTGTTTTTTTGCGGCAGGTATGTGTTACGCTATTTCAAGTTTTCTCCACCACCATTCCAAAGACTTCTTGCTGAAAGTGTTCCATCGCCAATTACCACCAAGGTATTACTTTTTCACGTGTTAAATGCATCGTTGCTTCTTATTTTTCCACTAAATTACCCAAGTAACTTATTTGATTCTACTACTAGTTCCAACTTCCAAATGCAATAGTTATTGGGGCTCCTTCCAATCCCACCCACCATTATTTCTACACAAATAAAAATGCATAGTACATATTTTTCTTAAACAATATGGAGCAATCTTCGGAAACTTTATTTCCTTGGAGACCTTTATGCCCGTGTTGTTCTCCCATGACTTGCAAAGTGCCTGCCATCTCAGTGATTTGATCAACACTCCTAGGGTAATCACTTCCGATATACCTTAGAACTTACAACTATTTTGTGTAATATTTTTTTAATACACATTAGATTGTTAAAGTAGCATTGTATAGGGGTTTCTTTGCATATTTCCTTCTCCTGTTCACTGTTTATACAGCCTACTTTGGGCCCATAGTAAAATATGCTGCAATACTAGCTCCCACTCTAACATGGTATCAAGCTAGGGTCCCTCTCTCCTGCAGCCGCCGCCGCCGCCGGTGGTCCTCACCGGCGACGCCCTTCTTCTCCCTTTCTCCCCCTCCTTCTTTCCTCCCGTTGTTCTCGGCGTCCGCGTGGCGTGGGCCTGGCCAGGCGGAAAGCAGGCTCGTCGCTGCTCCACGCCGCCGTCTCTGTCATGTGGTCACCGAGGCGTGCCGCCTGGTCACGGACTCAAGAAGTCACCCTGGCCACGGCATGGCGGCAGGGCTCGTCGATGCTTCCACGCCAGCGTCTTCGCCGCCACCCTTGCATCGCTGCGTCCGACGTCGACGTCGCTTCTGGCGCCTTGCTGCTGCTGCTGGTTCGCTGAGGCCGCCGCCCTGAGCCTCCATCCTGGTCTCTGCTGCGGCCGGCTCGTCGATGCTTCCACGCCGCCGTTTTTGCCTCAATGGTTCGCTGAGGCTGGCCAACAGAGGCCTCCATCCAGTCTCTCGCGGCGGAGCTATTTCGGCTCTCTTGCGGCCGGAGAGTCGTCGTCGTATCCTCCTCCTCTCCCCCGGTGTCGTTCGGACTCGCGCTGGGCATGGTAGCGCCGTTGGCTTGGCTAGGGCTGCCGGTGCTCGCTTCTTCGCTTGGCTGCCCCTAGCATCATGGCAGCTCCCCTTCGCTCGGCGGGCCTGATGTCGCTGCCGCCGGTGTTGTTTGATGTCACCAATTTTCGGGAGTGGTCCACGATGCTTCGTGTATCTCTGGACAGTCAGCGTCTTTGGGGCCATCTCACGGTGCCACTCTACCGCCTCAGCTGCCTGCGCATCCTATGCCCCTAAGCTTGGTGCTGATGGTGCTTCGATCACTGCCGCTACTCAGGAGGCCTACATGCAGGCTATGGAGAAGTACACTGCAGCTCTTCAGCTACTTGAGGACTGGCGTGCTTGTGAGGCTCGAGCTGTTGCTGTGCTTACTGGCAGCATGCGGCTCGATCTCACGCTCGACTTGTGCTCTCTGTCGTCTTGTCGGGCGATGTGGCAGTATGTGAAGGCTCAATATCAGCCGAGCAGCCATGCGCTCTACACCTCCACTCTGTGGCTTGCTGCCACTCTGCAGCAGTAGGACTCCACAGTTGACGCCTTCTTCCTCCGCTTCAGTGACGTCTACCGTTAGCTGGACTCACTGGAGCCGGCTCCTGACACCACTTGCGCGACTTGCGTTCGCATCAGGGATAACCGGGTTGAGGCTCGTGTCTTCGAGTTTCTCAACAGGCTTCGCCCGGAGTTTGAGCCGCTCCGTGCTCAGCTCCTGGCTCGTTCCCCGCTCTCGTCCCTAGTTGAGGCATTGACTTAGGTCTGTGCTGAGGAGACTTGCCTCATTGGCCTTATCTCCTCGTCTTCGATCGTCCTGTGTGCACCTGCCGCTCCTACTCCCGCTCCCTTCTCACCAGCATGAGGCTTGGTCGCAGGGGGGGTACTGTCGCTGCAGCGGCAGGAGGCTCGGTCGTTCGCTGCAACTACTGCAAGAAGACTGGTCACACTATTCAGCAGTGCAGACGGCGATTTCAGAAGACTGGGGGTGGTGGAGGCACCTCAGGTGCTTTTGGAGGCAGTGGTGGCACTCCAGGTGCTTCTGGCGCCACTGGCACTACTCGTCCACCTGACTGGGCTCAGGAGCTGACTCGGCGCCTTGAGCGCATGGAGCTTCGCTTGGACACTAGGTCTCCCACTGCTTCGTCTGCTACAGCCAGTCAGACTCCTTCAGCTGCCTTAGGTACTTGGTATCTTGATTCTGGAGCTTCCTTTCACATGACACTTGATTCGACTCACCTTGACTCATTGAGGTCTCCAGTCACTCCTGTGTTCATCAAGACGGCTGACGGTACACATCTCCCAGTTGCTGGACAGGGCATTCTTCACACATCCTTTTGTGTTCCATTTGTTTCTCATGTGCCTCGTCTTGATATGCAGCTAATCTCTGCTGGCCAGCTCATTGACCTTGGTTTTCGTATTATTCTTGAGTCTGACTTGTTCTATTCAGGCTCTCAGCATAGGGACCCTGGTTGGTACTGGCCGGAGACCCCATGACTCCCCACGGCTGTGGGAACTCGATTGGCTTCAACTTCCTTCCGCTTCCACTTCCACTACCTTCCTTGGCCAGTCGTCTACTGCTCCTGATGCCACTGCCTTCGTCACCACCACTTCCGCCAGTTTTGATCAGTGGCATCATCGTCTGGGTCACATGTCAGGGTCACGTCTGTCTTCGTTGATAAGTCGTGGTGTTCTAGGGAAGGTCTCTCGTGATACCTCCCTCTCCTGTCAGGGCTGTAAGCTTGGTAAACAGCTACAGTTGCCATATCCTAGTAGTGATTCTGTGTTGACTCGACCTTTTGATTTAGTTCACTCTGATGTATGGGGCCCTGCTCCCTTCATTTCGAAAGGGGGTCATCGTTGGTATGTGATCTTTATTGATGATTTCTCTCGTTTCACTTGCATCTATTTTCTCAAATCTCGTGATCAGGTGTTGGCTGCCTATCAGGCCTTTGCGGCTATGGTCCGCACTCAGTTCGACTCACCCATTCGTGTGTTTCGTGTTGACTCTGTTGGAGAGTATCTTTCTACTGCTCTTCGTTAGGTTCCTGTTGGGCAGGGCACTCTTGCTCAATACTCTTGTACTGGTTCTCACGCCCAGAACGGTGTCGCCGAGCGCAAACACCGTCACCTCCTTGAGACTACGAGAGCACTGATGCTCTCTGCCTTTGTTCCACCACACTTCTGGGCTGAGGGTGTCTTTGCTGCTGTCTACCTTATCAACCTTGAGCCCTCTACTGTTCTTCAGGGTGCCACACCAGTTGAGCGTCTCTTTGGCAGACCCGCTCAGTATAGCCACCTTTGCACGTTTGGTTGTGTTGTTTACGTTCTCCTTCAGCCTCGTGAGCAGACAAAGCTGACTGCTCAGTCGGTTCAGTGCGCCTTTCTTGGCTACGACTCTGAGCGCAAGGGGTTTCGCTGTTAGGATCCTCTTGGTCATCGGCTCAGGGTCTCTCGAGACGTCACGTTCGACGAGTCTCATCCCTTCTTCGAGGAGTCTCGCTCTCTTGGCTCCTCCTTGCTTGATCAGGGTCTCCTTGAGTCTCTCTCGTTTCTCAGTCTCCCCGAGCAGTTTTCTATTACTCCTCTTTCCTCCTTGCATCATCCACCATCCTACCCACCTTCCTCTCCACTCTCTCCAGTGTCTTCCTCTCCACTCTCTCCAGTGTCTTCCTCTCTACCCAGTCCTCCTGTTGTTCCTTCTCCACCTTCACCTGAACCTTTGCTTCCTTGCCATCCTCCTATCCGGCTTCACTACTCTCGTCGGTCCTCTCCTGCCTCTTCCTCCTTGTTGGGGCCTCCTCCAGTTCCTTTAGCTTTGGAGCCTCCTCCTTCCTCGAATCCTGCTCCTACTCAGGACCCCTGTCCTGCCTCTCCCCGGTACGCTCTTCGTGATCGGAGCAAGATCTCTCCTCCAGCTCGTTATGGCCTCTCTGCTTCGGTCACCACCTCCTCTGAGCCTGCTTCCTACCGCGATGCTGTTGCTCATCCTGAGTGGCAGTTTGCGATGGCTGAGGAGATTGCGGCCCTTGAGCGCACTGGCACTTGGGACCTCGTCCCTTGTCCTTCCACCGTTACTCCTATCACGTGCAAGTGGGTCTATAAGATCAAGACTCGCTCTGACGGTTCCCTTGAGCGCTATAAGGCACGCCTTGTGGCTTTCAGCAGGAGTACGGCCGTGACTATGGGGAGACTTTCTCCCTGGTCGCCCACCGGACCACTGTTCACTCCTTGGTCGCTGTTGCCTCTGTTCGTCGGTGGACCATCTCCCAGCTCGATGTGAAGAATGCCTTTCTTCATGGTGAGCTGCGTGAGGTCTACATGCACCCTCCTCCTGGCTACAGTGTTCCTGATGGCCATGTGTGTCGCCTTCGTCGCTCTCTTTACGGCCTTAAGCAGGCCTCTCGTGCGTGGTTTGAGCGCCTTGCCTCTGTTGTCACTATTGCTGGGTTTGTTGCTAGTCAGCATGACCCCGCACTTTTTGTCCACACCTCTCCTTGTGGTCGGACTCTTCTTCTCTATGTGGATGGCATGCTCATCACTGGAGATGATCCTCAGTACATCGCCTTTGTTAAGGCGCGCCTCAGTGAGCAATTACAGATGTCTGATCTGGGCCCTCTTCGGTACTTCCTTGGGATTGAGGTTGCTTCCATGCCTGAGGGCTGCTACCTCTCCCAACGCAAGTACGTTTAGGACCTTCTTGATCGTGCTTGCCTCACTGACGAGCGCACCGTTGACACTTCGATGGAGCTTCACCTTTAGCTTCGGGCCATTGACGGTGTTCCTCTTAAGGATCCTACTCGCTACCGCCACCTTGTTGGGAGTCCTGTCTACCTTGGCATCACTCGCCCTGACATCTCCCACGCCGTCCACATCCTCAGACAGTTCGTGGCTTCCCCCACCACCATACACTACATTCACTTTCTCCGTGTCCTTCGCTACCTTCGTGGTACTGTTGATCGCCGTCTCTTCTTTCCTAGCTCCAGCTCCTTACAGCTTCAGGCCTACTCGGATGCCACTTGGGCTAGCGATCCCTCTGATCGCAAGTCTATCTCTGCTTACTGTGTCTTCCTTGGTTCTTCCCTGATTTCCTGGAAGACCAGCGGCGATCATTGTTTCTCGCCCAAGATCGAGGTTGAGATCCGCACCGGCTTCGTGGATTACCGAGGTGACTTGGCTTCGGTGGCTCCTTGTAGACCTTGGTGTGACTGTTGCTGCTCCTACGATCGTTTGCTCCGACATTACTGGCGCCATCAGCATTGCTCGTGATCCGGTGAAGCATGAGCTCACCAAACACATCGGCGTCGATGCTCACTATGTCCGGTCTCAGGTGCAGGCTCAGGTGGTTACTCTTCGTCATGTGTCTTCAGATCTTCAGATCGCTGACTTTTTCACCAAGGCACAGACTACAGCGCAGCATGATCGACATCTCTCCAAACTCAGTGTTGTAGATCCACCATGAGTTTGAGAAGGGGTATTAAAGTAGCATTGTATAGGGGTTTCTTTGCATATTTCCTTCTGTTCACTGTTTATACAGCCCACTTTGGGCCCATAGTAAAACATGCTGCAATTCTAGCTCCCACTCTAACATAGATAAGTTTATTCTTTTTGAGGAATGCGGTGACACGGTGTGTTTAAGTGAGGTTAGAAAACTGGTACTTCTCAAATGATCCAGTCAAACTTGGAAGTGGGAATTCCCTTCTGCATTTCTTTATTTATCTTTTGATTGTGGGAATTTGAGTTTTTTTCCTCTCTAGCTGCATCTCCCACATGCTGCTATTAAAACATCTTCAATTTTTTTGCTTCTCTTTCTAGAAACTGTGCTATTTTTATTATGCAGTTTATTTGATCAATGTAAGTAATGCGTGTCCTTCAGCTATAGCTACTGGCTAACATTTGTGTAGCAGGAAGCACACTTGCTAATCTTGAGCCTTATGCTGACTGAGTACTTAGAATTTTAACAATTATTGTTGTAAAATGTTATTTTTTTTTTATTAAGATAGCATTTTTTTGTATTTTGATTGGTTTAATTTAATATTTTTTTATCTTTTTGGGTTGGTGGAGCTTCTGGATTGTCTACTGTTTTATTTTTTTTTAACTTTCCAGTTTGACACATGTCCTGTTGCCAACGTCTTGACCCGCTGTTTTAGTATGAAATCATCATTTCCTTATTTCTTATGTGGCTATCATTTGGCACTTTGGTCTTAATGTTTGACTTGCATAGTTGAGAAGCAATCTCTGCTTATAGCATAATTTATGAAATTTGTCATTTTATCATTGTGCTGACATGATTAATGTTGTTTGCTTTCAGGATCTACATTTGTTCCTTGATGCCACACAAGTATCATATCGGTTTCTAGAATTGGAACCCAGAGTATTTTGTGAACAATGGGACTGGTCTTGCTTTTTAGACCTTGTATATAGTACTTCTGATAATAGTTTAGTTGACAACTCACATTTTAGAGTTGGATTGGATTTAAGATGGTGTGCAATACAAATACTCATGGTGGTTCTTAAAGCAAGTGATAGGGGTATTCAAAGTTTTGGCCTGGGAGCAGATGAGGCATTTATATGTTTTTTGAGGTTTCTTCTTACTCTTTGTTCTTTTTGTTTTGCTATGGTTTTCTCTGGATTTATGATGGAACTTGGTATGATTTTAGATGGAAGGAGTTTTGCATGGTGACTTCCTTAGAGAAAGCCTCTTTATATCTTCAAACTGAAGAAGACAATTCTAAGCTTGGTACAGATGGTCTCACTTGTTTGGTTGATACATTGTCGATTTGTTCAGAGGTTGCAGTGGGAAGGGAGCATGGCATTGGAATTAATATATGGTGTGAACATTTCTTTATATTCCTGTTGTTCTATGTTTGTCAATGATTTTCGAAAAATGATTCTCACTTACCTTGCTTACAGCCTTATACTAATTTTGAATTATTTTTTCCTGGTAGCCCGTTTGTGCTCACTGCTACTATGAGAAAGAGCTATGAGGTGGCTTCAATGGCAGTTAGCCAGAAGTGGCCTATACTTCTTTATGGTCCTGTTGGCGCTGGAAAAACTGCACTTATCAACAAGTTGGCACAGATTGGTGGGAATCGAGGTATTACAATTTACAATGATATAAACTATGTTTCAGAATTTACTAGAAGATTTTGCTCAAGTTAAAATATGCTTTGAAGGCTGTGCACTTAGGTGTACTAAAGAAGTATTTGTCACAACAATGAAAATTGTTGCCTATTATGCTATATCATACAGTGTTTGGTGAAGCATTCTATTGTTTACTACTTTCTGAATTGAAGTTTGCTTTATACCTGGTGGACTTTGTAATCCAGTAATCCACAAAAGCATGTGTAACCAGCTTTCAGTTTTGTACACAGCACAATCTATTTCATTGTTAGTATGCTGCACACTTGCAGCAGGCAATCCAAAGAAAAGAAAAGGACAGATAGGTTGATAAGATGATATGATCATGAAAACATTTTCAATAGTTCTAAAGTGGAAGAAAAGGTTGGTTGAACTCTTTTTTTGAAAACGTGATTGATTGAACTCTGACCTTACTATGAGTTCAGATCAAAGCCTACATGGAAATGTTCCAAGTGTGGAGAAATAAAACCTAAAGATGGTTGCTAAGTGCAACGGACAGCTGGTCTGCAAAGTCAGGGCAGCTGTGCTGTCAATCTGGTTTCGTTACTCCAGATTTTTTTTGTAATAACCTCATAGAAATGATATATTCCTGCAATATACAGGTGACATTCCTGTTGACATTGGTGGATCCAGGAATTTTGGGGAGCCTGGCCACCTGGGCAAGCTTGTGGATGGACACTAAGCATTGAAAATTCCATGTAGACATGATATAAGCAGATTTGGTAACCTCCAAAAGTTTTTTCTAAAAATATTATCTATCTAGTACATATGTGAATATGTATACTATTAAAAAGAGTCTAGTGATGATGGCAGCGGAAGCGTTACATTGTAACTCCTTCCTATAAACTACATCCAATCTCTATAAACAATATCCCAAATTCCCTCTTCCCTCTAAAAAAGCCTTTAACAAGAATCAGTCCGAAACGTGGGTTGATTTGAAGTAGTGCAGCAGTTAATTGAATGCAGATGTTGACCAACACTGCATATACCATGGGGTGACCCGTGGCAACAATGACGTGGTGTCTGTCACAGCCGCATCGGAGTGCTCCATGGTTGCGATTATTTTCTCTCCAACATCGGATTGTTAGATATGCTCATGCCTTTTGGTTTCTTAAAAATAAATCAAGCAATACATTGTATGTAAAAAAAACTCATCTGAAATCAAACGTGAGAAAAGTCAGATATTTTCATAATATGAATATCTACATGCACAAAGCTAGTTTTGGGGAAAAAAAAAGATAGAGATACTGTTTGTGCATAATATAGCCAAAAAAAAGTCATATTGAAATGGACAAATGGTGATATGTGCTAGGCATGCCTGCTATAAAGTAAAATCATATTTGAGTTGGTGCTGGAGTGCCGATCCGATCCATTGAATCATTCAATTGAGATTCAGGATGGAGGGAGCTCTGCCCGGATGAACCTTTTGTCTATTTGGGCTGAGTGGTTTGCACAAAAGGACCGCCTGAGCATGGAGTGCCTCCTCTCTTCACTTGCCGCATTTGCTTCCATTCTCTCGCTGTTCGCTTGTCGTCTCGCTCCCTTGCTTTTTTTTTTTTCTGTTAGCAGCTGCAGCAGGGTACACTGGCGATCCTCTTCTACCATCCATGGGAGCCAGTGCAGCTGCCTTCCCCCCCCCCCCCCCCCTTGTCCCCAAGGCGGTGGATCTGCCACGGTCTGATGGCCTATTGAGCTTTGTCATTGAGTATTTCAGTCTAGTCAAACCCATGATTTGCACCTTTCATATCAACATCCTTATGAAAGTGTTCTTTCATCTTCATTTTGTTTAATGGAAACTATGGGAACTATATCTTGGCACTTTTAGAAATGAAGTTATCCCTGTTAACACTGCTACTCTTCTATGCATATTTGTACAATGTGCTAATTACTAATTATATTTGCAGTTCTTTTTATTCACATGGATGAGCAAATGGATGGCAGGACCTTAGTAGGAAGTTACGTTTGCACAGAAAAACCTGGTGAATTCAAATGGGCTCCTGGTTCTCTTACACAGGTCTGTACAGGAGTACTTATAATCATGTGGGAGATTTTTCTTTTTTATGTATATTTATATTTACCATCTTATGGGGAGCAGGCCATTATAAAAGGATTTTGGATTGTGTTTGAAGACATTGACAAGGCACCCAGTGATGTGCAGTCAATCTTACTACCTTTATTGGAAGGTTCAAGCTCCTTTTCAATTGGTCATGCGGAGGTGAATTTTGCCTTTGCCGTTTGATTGTTTGACATAATTATAGTACACGAGGTGGATTATTTCTTTAGGTTCTCTGTGTATGTTGAAAGTGCAAAAATACATGTGTGAATTTTCATGAGGCACTTACTAGTTCCGGAACATCTAATGCAGGCAGTGGAAGTTGCTGAGAGTTTCCGTTTATTTGCTACCATCACCACATCAAAGAATGATGTTTCAAATGCCCTGGAAGGTTTGTTCATTTGGTTGAAATTCCGTGTAATGTGTTATGTCTTGATGCGCTCATAGCTGTGCACATGAAATTTCCATAGGCAACACTCATGATATGTGTTGTGCATTCAAGTTTCATTTCACAGTGATAGTAAAACATTTCCACGAGTCTGAACTTCTCACGGCCAAGATGGTGGCCTGTGCTAATTTACATTCACTCATTGTTTGTCCCTTTTCCACCAGGAAGACTAACCTATAGTGCTCTGTGGAGAAAAGTGATGGTGGGAGAACCTAACCGGAAAGACATGGTTGATATAATTAATGGATGCTACCCAAGTTTGGAGCCCATCTCCTCTAAGCTCATAGGTAGATGAAATATTCTATCATTTTTTTTGCTTTGTCGTAAATTGTGTAATTAATCCATCAGGTATCATGTAGATACATTTGAAAAGGTCAACTCTCTGGTATCTTACCAGTTTGGTGGGCTCAACTTAACTGGAGGGTTATCTGGTGGTATTCTGCTCAGATTTTCATTAAGGTGCATTTTTCTTGCAGCATATTGGTTATTTTTCCATCCATAAGAAAAGATGTCTCATAATTCTTATTTACAGGGACCTACTCAAATGGTGCAAGAGAATACTAGGAGTTGATCTTAACTTTGATGGTCTGGGATTTGCATCTAGTGGTTGCAGATCCATTTATTATGAGGTTTTTGCTATCTCTTTCTTATAATATAGTTTGATACCTTATTACCGCAAAATATTGTCATCGTGGGAAGTGTGTAGTCTAGCCTTTTGAATTTTACCTGTATCCAGAATTCCAGATTAGCCACATGAAAATGCTGCATTGATTTGGCATTAAAAAATACTGATGATATTATAGCTCTAGACATACTTCATTATATTGTGACATAAACTTAACAATCAAGTTGCATCTTTGAGACCATGGAAAGTTAAGAATTACATGTGTTATGACAGGAGTATTTAAAGTCTGCTTTGACAAAGGACACTATTGTTGTTGTTTCACTTTTAGGAACATAGCTCATTGGGAAGTGGACTGTTGTTATTGTTTGTCCCCAAAATTTAAATTCAATTCTATGATATCAGGGCCAATTCCTTGGAGCCAAACAGTATTCACAGTGTTTTTACATAAGAATACTATTATAGGCAGATGGTTATGTAGTGTCATCTAAAACAGTACCTATTCACATGTAAAGATACCTATATAAACATACTCTGTCTAGAAAACATGGGAACATTGACATGCTCTAACTTTTTCATTCTGCCATCCTAGTGGGAGCAATGGTTCGTAACTTTACTAATACAATCTTTCTTTGTAGTGAATAAACTAGTTAAGGACATGAATTTTTCAGGCTCTCAGGAACCTTTTTTTTTAAATACAGGCTGTTGATATTTTTGCTGCCTCCTTATCTTCTCCAGTTAAAAGGCTATATGTAGCAAGAGAAATTGCTAGCATATTAGGTGTTCCTCATCCAGCAGAAACCATGCATGCAACTGGCAAGCCCATTATCCAGGCATGTGTTTATTGAATTTTTATCTATAACACCTTTTTTATTTATTTAGTTTTGACAAAACTAATGGTTCTTAATACACAGGCTCGACATACTGACTTGCAAGTTGGCAGAGTTACTCTGCAGTGCAGTGACAAACCAGTAATTAGCATCGCTTTGTTTATTATTTGTTTTCAAACTTTTTGTATAGTTTGCTAACTCTGGGTTTCAAATATGCAGACGTTGATTCAGAAGGGGCCTTTTGCTGATATTCGGCATGCATTAGAAGTTCTTGAGAGGGTTGCATGTTCAATAAAGTTCAATGAGCCTGTTCTTCTTGTTGGTGAAACTGGTACTGGAAAGACTACCCTTGTGCAGAATCTTGCTGCTTGGCTTAAACAGCCATTGACAGTAGTGGTACGGACAATAATAACATAATTATCTTATTTTGGAATTTTTGCATGTTTACCATTGCAAAAGTGATGATTGCCAGTTTTGTCACTCTAAAATCTATTATTCCTAGTGTGCCATTGCATTGCAAAAGAGTTAATGTTGGTGCAGCCCTGGCAATCATTGACTCACCACTGCCACTCTGGAATTGAGGCATTTTTTTTGCAAATATTAGGTAGGTTAGAAGGCCATTTGCTCAGGATTCTTGTTAGAATGGCATAAAAACTGTATTTCCCACTTTTACTGTGGCATGGTAAGATTTCTCATTTTTGGAGTGACAAATCTAGAAAGTCAAATGTGCATTGGTAAATATGCAAATAACAACTTTTTTCTTGTTCACACATCCTTCTAGATTGCTAATGTTTTGTCCTGATATTTATTTTCAGAACTTAAGCCAGCAAAGTGATATTTCTGATCTTCTTGGTGGATTTAAGCCTACAGATGCTCGGTCAATATGCTTTCCTCTTTATATGGAGTTCAAGGATCTTTTTTGTCGAACTTTTTCTGGAAAGGTGCATTTCTTGCTTGGTTCTTGTGGAGTCATCCTGTACTAAACTTGTTCCGCCTAGCTTGCCATTAAATTGAAATTAACTTATTGGCATAATACTCTAAATTATAAGTTCAACATACTGGCTTACTGTGTAAACCTAAAAAATGCTATGTAGCTCAGCTTATAAGTCCTGTACGCTACCTTTTAAAGCTTATTTTTTCTGGAAGGGTGGGTAGAGTTTGAGAGTTAACTGGAAAAATATGTTGGTTTTTTGGCCCAAGATAAACTTATTTTGTTGATAAGCCAGATTTAGCTACATCAAATAAGCTATAAAAATCTTTGACCTTGATACTTTATTGACTGAATTAGTTTGCCTGTTCAGGACAATGAAGCTATTCTACGCCACTGTGATGTGTATGTAATGGAGAAAAAATGGAAAAAATTACTCCGTGCTGTGGAAAAATGTGTTGAGAAAGCTCAGAAGATAATTAAGGGGAGTTCAAAGTCTAACAGTGGTTCAAAGAGGAAAAGGCCTTTGCCTGCCCAAGTTATTTCTGATTGGGAGTCCTTTTCTTCCCGACTAAACGTTGTTTGTAGTCAAATTGGTTCAGCAACTGGCATGTCATTTCAATTTGTAGAGGGTGCTTTCATTTCAGCTTTAAGAAATGGCCATTGGATTCTGCTTGATGAGGTCAACCTTGCACCTCCGGAGACTCTCCAGAGAATTGGTGCTGTACTGGATGGAGAGAGGGGCACACTGTGCTTGGCCGAAAGGGGTGATGCGGATTATGTTGAACGCCATCCTTGTTTCCGGATGTTTGCCTGCATGAATCCTGCAACTGATGCTGGGAAAAGAGAACTGCCATACACTTTTAGGAGCCGATTTACAGAATGCTTTGTTGATGATCTTATGGATGATGACGATCTTCGTCTTTTTGTCAGTAAATATCTGGATGGTCTGCATGCAGCTAAAGGAGTTATAGATAGCATTGTTCAGTTTTATAAAGCGGCAAAAGAGGAATCTGAGAAGAAGCTGCAGGATGGAGCTAACCAGAAGCCCCAATTTAGTTTGAGATCTCTTTCTCGTGCATTAGGTTATGTTAAAAATGCAGAGAAAAAATTTGGCTTCAAGAAAGCTCTTTATGATGGCTTCAGTATGTTCTTTCTTACCATGCTGGATGTCTCCAGTGCAAAAATCATTAATAACTTAATAGTGTCTCTATTGTTAGATGGAAGAGTGCCACCTAGCATTTCATTTGCTGACTACATTGAAAAGGCTAAACAACTAAATGGTTCTTCAGATGAATTTCTGCGCAGCTATGTGTTAACTAACAGTGTTACTGAGCACATAGTTAACCTTGCCCGTGCTGTTTACATTAAAAGATATCCTGTTCTCTTGCAAGGCCCAACATCAAGTGGCAAAACTAGCCTTGTGCGGTATCTTGCTGCAAAAACTGGCCATGAATTTGTCCGCATCAACAATCACGAGCATACTGATCTTCAAGAATATCTTGGTACATATGTCACCGACAATCATGGGAAGCTTCAGTTTCAGGAGGGTGCTTTGGTGAAGGCTGTACGTGAGGGTCATTGGATTGTGTTGGATGAGCTAAATCTTGCACCATCTGATGTCTTGGAAGCTTTAAATCGTCTCTTAGATGACAACAGGGAGCTCTTTGTGCCAGAGCTTCAAGAGACTATACCCGCTCATCCTAATTTTATGCTTTTTGCCACTCAAAATCCACCTGTGCTTTATGGTGGACGTAAAATACTGTCTCGAGCATTCCGCAACCGTTTTATTGAAGTGCATGTTGATGAAATCCCTCAAGACGAGCTTATAACGATTTTGGAGCAGCGGTGTACAGTTGCTTGCAGTTATGCCAAAAAAATGGTTCAAGTTATGAAAGATCTGCAAATGCAGAGACAAAATAGTAGAGTGTTTGTGGGCAAACATGGTTTCATTACACCACGAGATTTATTCCGTTGGGCCAATCGGTATCGAACATTTGAGGGAAAGTCATACGAAGATCTGGCTAAAGATGGATATTTACTTCTTGCAGAGAGATTAAGGGATGACAATGAGAAAGCTGTTGTTCAAGAAGCATTGGAACGCCACCTACATGTTAAACTCAACATTCCTGATCTATATAACCTGGTATTGATTTGATCTTTCTATGATGCATTGCTTATGTAATTATATTTTTCTAACTTCTTTACCTATTCTATACTCCAGTCACGAAAAGTTGTTGCAGTTGGGTATGTGCAGTAAAACTTTTGCAACTTTGGCTATCTATATCCTTCTAAATATTTAGATTGGATACACGAAAATCATGTGTATGGTCGTCTTGAAAGTCATAGTACTTCTATAATATTATTATAGTTTGGGATATGTTAAGGTGCAACCAAAATTAATTTGGGCCATTTGAGATTTTTTTAAGGTGCACCCAACTATTTTAGGCCATTCATTTTCTTCGAACCAATGACCCAATGATCTCTTACCCGGTTATCCCCAAGGTGGTGAGATGGAGGAATTCATATGGACCATACATATTTGATCCAACGATACAATGATCTCTTAATAACCAGTGGAGTACTGTAGAAGAGCTCTTATAATTTTATTGGGTTCTATAAATAAATTGTAACAGTCATTAGTGGTCAAAATTGCATCTTGAGATCATGTTGAATTGTTGATGTCCAAAAAGACATCTTTTCATGAATGGAGGGAGTATCATGGATGATGAAAACCATTGTGCTAAATAATGTTCACTTGCCACTTAGTAGGTACTCAATGTAGAAGATGTAGCGCACATATTTCAATTTGGGTAGATTTATTTTTTTAATGCAAGGCTACTAGGGTAATGTAAGTCAGTGGATTTATGTTTGTTACAGTTGATGTAGAACATGTATGAAAATTTTGTAGTACATTGGAAGATTGTTGCCAACATACTACTAAAAGTAGTGTGATTGTATGGTTGTTTTATGGCTTGTGTGCACATTCTTGTTTGACCAAGTTTTCATACTCTTTGAACATGGTTTGCATGTGCTGTCACCTGTCTTTGTTATTTAACCATGAAGAAAAAACTTGGAGTAAATTTTTTTTGCATAACATATCTTGTAGTTTTTGAATTTTGATACATGTTTAATAATTGTCACATAGCTTTTTAATATGTCATCTAGTTTGATCAATTCCTTATCATTTCAGGAATTTATCCATGACGATAACTTATCACGTGATGCTATAAGACTCAGAGTACAGGAAAGCTTTGGAAAGTGAGCTCTTGATTACTTTAGAATACAATGTGATTTTTGTCCTTTCCCAATCTGATGCAAATATGTTTAAATTTTTTTGCAGTATCACTTGGACGAAAAGTATGTGGAGGCTATACTTCCTTATCGAGCGCTGTTACAGGTCAAGCGAACCTGTCCTCCTTGTTGGTGAAACTGGCGGTGGGAAAACAACAGTTTGCCAGGTCCTAAGTGCTGTCCTTGGAGTGAAGTTACACAGTTTGAACTGTCATCAGTATACTGAGACATCAGACTTCATTGGGGTGGGTTTGTTATCCATAAATCTTGGCTATGAATTCTTTTTGCTATTTGCCATTGTATATGCTCTAAACAAATTCATGATATGCTTGTCTCTTGCAGGGATTTTGTCCTATACATGATAGGTCAAGAATAGCTCTGGAGTTCAAACAACTTATTGCAACAATAAAGCAGATGAAAATTTTCATTCATGTTGCAGGAAATGTGGTATGCTTTTTTGGTTGTATTATTTTATGGAGATTATAAAAACCTTTTGAATTGGACTAACTGTTTTTTTAATGATTTACAGCCACTTCCTTCTGATATATCTGGAGCTGTTATTATCATGAACCATATGAATGAAATAATTGATAGATACAGAAATGAAAAAGAACTGTTTCCGGAGGTGCCACCTCAAGATCTTGATAACCTGGAGCAAATGAAGTTGGATCTGATGCATCTTCACAAAAGATGGCAAGCAATTTTCCTTTGGCAGGATGGGCCTCTTGTGCAAGCGATGAAGAATGGAGATCTTTTCCTTATCGATGAAATTTCTTTAGCTGATGACAGTGTACTTGAGCGGTTGAACAGTGTTCTAGAACCTGAGAGAAAACTGGTATGCTCTTTTTAAGTAGATACTTTCTGTTCGGACTGCATGGTTTTTCCTACTGAAGTAGCAGTACATGAGTATAATGAGGTCGAAGAAAAGGAAGCACAATTGCAAGTTTAAGAACCTAATGGATCAAATTGGTAGTTTGGGGACCTAGGGATCTAATAGAGACAGTTGAAAGCTTAAGAGCCTCAGACACAACTTTTAGAGAACTACAATACAATTTACTCTTGACTGTAATTTGTTCATGTTCACTGCTGATATAATTTGTCTAGATTCACGATATGAAGAGGTGTTTGGGTCAGTTGGCATTGCTGTGCTGTGGGATCTAGTTACAAGAAAAAATCCTTAATATTCTGGTAAAATATTTCTGTTATAGCTCTAAAGGAGGATTCCAATATATAAGAAACTTATCTAAATAAAGTGCTTCCATAAAACTACCTCAATTCCAATGACTGGTAACAACTCTATATAGTTTTGTTTAGTAGCCAATTAAGCAGTGAAAATTGGTTGAACATGCGATCTGATGGCTCTCATTCAGTCATTTATTGCAACTGCCTGTCAGGGTCATCATATTGGACTGGTGTTGTTTAGGTCATGTACAATGCAAGATGCTTATGCACAAGTGCTTAGGAGAGAGGACATTGCCACATCACTAAGCACCTAAATAAAAGTTCTTCCTTCCAATGCAAGGAAGCCTATACTGGTGCTTATATGTTGCAATCTACTCTATGCATGGATGCTAAGTTAAGCATTCCTCATCTGATATAAGGACCTCTCTAAGCACTTGCTTTATCCTATGTGGCGTTTTCCCCTAAGCACCTGCATTCTACTTGGCCTAAGTAGGATACCTTTTGTTTATCCCATCATGCTTACACTGCTTATCTAGTCTTGCAATTCGCTTATCTAGTCTTGCAAGTCATGTCTTTGATGCATAATGTTTTGTTGAATTATTCATTTCTTTGTTTTTAACTCCATTTTTTAATTTATTTATGTTTATTGTGCCTTTTGTAGTCACTGGCTGAGAAAGGTGGTTCTGTGCTAGAGAAGATTGTAGCACATCCAAACTTCTTTATCCTTGCAACAATGAATCCAGGTGGTGACTATGGAAAGAAAGAGCTTTCTCCGGCATTAAGAAATCGATTCACAGAATTGTGGGTCCCTGCTGTTACTGATGTTAATGAACTTAAGAGCATAGCTATAGAGAGGTTCAGCAAAGCTGAGCTCTCTTGCTTTGGAGATTGCATTGTTAACTTCTGGAAGTGGTTCAACCAATTGCATACTGGAAGAGTGCTCACCATACGGGACCTGTTGTCCTGGATTTCGTTTGTCAATGTGACAGAGGGAAATCTTGGGCTAAAACATGCTTTAATACATGGCCTGTTCCTTATATTACTTGATGGACTCACGTTGGGAATGAATGTTTCTAAATCTGAGGCTACCGAGCTGAGAAGGATTTGCCTGTCCTTTCTTATAGAAGAGCTGCAGAAGGTTGACGGGAAACTGTTATACTCAGGCTTAAGTGATCTAAAGAATTATGGTTGGGGTGATGATATAATAAAAACAAATATTGATCTTGATCATCCAGATTATTTTGGCATCACTCCATTTTATATTGCTAAAGGTCATTTTACCTGCAAGCAACAGGGCTTTGAATTCATGGCACCGACGACCAGCAAGAATGTTTTGCGAGTGTTGCGTGGCATGCAACTACCGAAACCTCTTCTGTTAGAAGGTAGTCCTGGAGTTGGGAAGACAAGCTTAATTGTTGCGTTAGCTGGACTTTCTGGTCATGATGTTGTGCGGATAAACCTATCTGAGCAGACAGACATGATGGATCTTTTAGGTTCAGACTTGCCAGCTGAAGGGGAGAATGGAATGGAATTTGCGTGGTCAGATGGTATTCTCCTTCAGGCTTTAAAGAATGGAAGCTGGGTTCTGCTGGACGAACTAAATCTTGCTCCTCAATCTGTCCTAGAGGGACTGAATGCCATTTTGGACCACCGTGCTGAGGTCTTTATACCTGAGCTCGGTCAAACCTTCAAATGTCCTCCGTCCTTTCGTGTCTTTGCATGTCAGAATCCTTCATCACAAGGTGGTGGGCGTAAAGGCCTTCCGAAGTCCTTTCTGAACCGCTTCACGAAGGTTTATGTCGATGAGTTGTCAGAAGAAGATTATTTTGTCATTTGTAATTCACGATATCCATTAATCCCTGAACATCTCCTCCGGAATCTGATTAGCTTTAACAACAGGCTCTTCATGGATACCATGATACAAAGGAAGTATGGCCAAGAAGGCTCCCCTTGGGAATTCAATCTACGCGATATTATGCGGTCTTGTGAGATGATAGCAGGCTCGCCAGATACATCAAAGAATGACTGCTTTTTAAATACTGTCTACCTTCAACGAATGCGAAATACGGTTGATCGCAATGAAGTTCTCAAGCTTTTTGAAGAAGTCTTTCAGATAAAGCCCAGTATTCATCAATCAAAAATGCTTTATGTCAATCCACATTGTTTAGTAGTCGGAAGTGCGTCTATTAGAAGAAATAACTTCCAGTCATGTAAAGTTCAGAGTAACAAACTAAGTATTCTTCCTGGTACCCTTCATAGCCTTGAAGCTGCTATCCACTGTATCCATCATGGTTGGTTGTGCATTCTTGTTGGACCACACTCTTCTGGAAAAACCTCATTAATCCGCTTGCTCGCTCAGCTGTCTGGCAATAGATTGAATGAATTGAATTTGTCATCTGCAACTGATGTGTCAGAATTGCTGGGATGCTTTGAACAGTATAATTTCTTTAGGCACTATAAAGCAGTCATATCACAAATTGAGCATTATGTTGATGAATTTTTCAGCCTGAGTATGGATATTAATTGGAAGAATTTTATTCTGGAAAGGAAGGCTTTGTTTGCAAAATGGTTTGAATTTGTGGTGGCAAAGAAGTACTCTTCAATTCACACTTCCACATTTATTGAAATGAGCAGGAATGCATCTTTGCCATCATTGAGCTTGGTCATTGAAATAGTTGAACAGATGAAGTGTGATCTGGAAATGTTTGACTTACCTATATCATTGACAAAAGATGATTTGAGTAAAACATTGAAGTCCATCTACAGCCTACAGCAGAATGAAGCTGTACACCAACCAGTTAAATTTGAATGGGTTGCTGGAGATTTGATCAGGGCCATTGAATGTGGTGAATGGGTTGTTTTGGACAATGCAAATTTTTGTAACCCTACTGTATGCTACTATTCTCTTGTACTTCACCTTTTGCCCTGCTATTTGTTTTTGCTAACTTTACTTTTTTATTTCCTTTGATTTGATGTCAGGTACTTGATAGGATAAACTCTCTAGTTGAGCAAGAAAGGTCCATTTTAGTCAATGAATGTGGTCTTGTCGATGGGAATCCTGTAGTTCTCAAGGCCCATCCTAGCTTCCGAATGTTTCTGACAGTTAATGCAAAGTATGGTGAAGTTTCGAGAGCCATGCGAAACAGAGGAGTGGAGATCTTTCTGACGGAACAGTACTGTAGTTTGGAGAGATGCAGCAACATGCCTCAGGATAGTAAGAGGAAGGACATGATAATGTTTTTAATTTCTTGTGGTATACCAAGACTGGAATTGATTTCTTCAATGATCCAAGCACACTTGTATGCAAAAGCTGCTGGACTACGTCATGGTATAACTATTACCCTTCTTGAGCTCACACGATGGGTTCAACTGTTCCAACAACTAATTATTAAAGGAAACCAGTTCCTTTGGAGCCTTCATCTAAGTTGGGAACACGCTTACCTACCATCTTTGGGTGAGGTTAATGGATCTGATGTTGTTGAGGAGGGAAAATATAGGTTTTTGACTGATTTTGATGGTTTGACTGGTTTGCATTGTGGATTTTCGTTGTCCTTGCCTGGTGGTTGGCCAATTGAACAGAAACTAAGGGATTTCGTTTGGTATTCAAAAGAGTCTTGTGTCCAAAGAAATTGCATGTATTTACAATTATTGGGTGCCCAGTATGCTGCTTATCATATAAGCAATTTGAAAGGTGGTTCATCCATGTTGGGACCTGTTAGTAATATCCACCCATCTGTTCTTCCTGCTACAAGCTTATTTGAGCTGCAGTTTCCAACTTTATCTGGTCAGCTTTGTGCCAAGACTAGTGTAACTGGGATGTTCAAGTCAGAGTTAGCTGATCAGATGCTATTCATTGCTGCAAACTGGGTGATGGAACAATCTACTGAAAATGATCATGAATTATATGCCATATGGTTTAAATGGTATAGTTGCCTCCTCCAACCATATTGCAACTTCTTTGAGAATTATGGAAATATCCTTAATCAAGAAAGCGAGCATCCTATTTGGCGTAGCATACTTGAATGTTACAGGGAAATAGTTGCTTATTACAAGGTCGATGTTTCTACTCACCCTGTTCCATTGCTTTCGATGAAGTTGCTGGATATGGCTGGTTGTGACACCCTTAAATCTTGTCAAAATCGGCTTCGTAGTGCTTTTAATGGTTTGAGCTTGTTGCGTCTTACATTACAGCAATGGCAATCTGAGACAAAATTTTCTGATTGTGCTGTTCTGAAAACCACTTTGTTACCAGTATTTAAGTCCCTCAGATGCTTGGAGGGGGAGGTACTCAAGATGATTGTGAAATCTCGGAAGCTTCTGCAGATTTACTCTCGTCTCCTTGATTATCACAGATCGTTATGGAAGATGATAGTTTCATCTCAAGTAGAGGGCTTACCAGTTGTTTGGAATCTTATGAGGAAAGAAATAATAAAGTTGCAACCAAAATTCCCAGTAGAAGTTGGTGTCTTTTTGGTAAGTTATCATCCGTTATTTCCTAATGATATTACTAAGTGACTGCAAAATAACATCAGTAACCTACAGATGGAAAGTGTCAATCTCAACAATCTCCAAGATTTCAATTTACAATATGACAAACCAACTTTGTGGGCTTATGGTGGTCATCCTCTTATGCCATCATCTGGCAAAATCTTCTACAAAATCCAAGAAATTTTAGCTTTTTCTGCAGTTGTTTGGCCACAGAAGTATCTTTTGAAGGAACATCTTGATGGTAATTTTTTAGTACATGTATGGATCAGTCAATTGAAAAAAATCATTGATGACTACATGTCATACTGATTTTTTAATTACCTTTTGTTGCTTGCAGATAAGCAACAATTAATTGATGCCATGTTGTCAGCCAATCAGGATCTTAGACACCTTGCAATGGAAGGTACTCCTATTTGCCCAAGAGATCTCCTTGAGGCTAATGCTTGAAGTTGCCCTCTTTTTTTTTTTTTTAAATATTTGTGTTCATCGACATTTTTTTCCTAGAATTCTTCTTTATTTGTTATCTTGGTTGTGCTTTGCCTGTAAGTCATACATGAAGTATTATTTTTTTAATCATGCAGTGTTAGATTTTGCTTTCGTAATATGATAATATCATTCTTCACTTTATTTATTTAATAGTGCATTGCCAGTTTGAAACATTTAGGTCTAGTGATGGTATGTTTCTCATCTGATTCTATTGTTTTTATTCCAAGGTGTCTCTATGGTTTCTCTTGCTTCAAGTAAAACTGAGGAAGATGATTCAGTAGTTGTGGCCCAGCTGGATGAAGTTCATAAGGTCTTTTTTGTACTTCTTTGTGATATTTTTTAAGACGGTTTTCTCCTAAATTGTTTGTCATCCTATTGCATTTTCTTCATGTAGAGGCTTGTTGGAAAGGTTGACTGCGAAAGGAGTAATCTTGAACTACGGTCAAAGATTTCATCCACTGAAGTTAAATTCTGTTGCTCACTCTCACCAGATATTTTAGGAAATATGTATGGTTTCAATGGTTGGTTAGCGAGTCTTCCTTTGCTTAACTTGAAGAGCTTGAACTTGGACATCGCTTTACTGCAACGTCTATCCAAGTGCACACATATAGATTCTTCTGAAGTTCATCAGGTCTTTGTCTCCCTCCTCTTTCACACACAAGAACACAGAACACACACACAACCCTTGCGTCATTTATCTTTTGTTATCCACGTTTTTCTGTGACAACTGACAAAGGAAGCAAAGACATAAATATTTTTTGTAAAATTTATTTCACTATACAGGTTATTACAAACTCTGAATTCCTGCTTAAGTATGCTATGGATTACTCATTGGAGTCATCATCAAGATCTCCTTTGGAATTTACTCAACATCAGATCATTTGGTGGATTCATGATGCCTGGGCCACAGTTGATAATGGTATAAGTCCATCTCTGTATTTTGGAGAAAAAAAATCCTGAATTATATGTTATTTTATGACCTAAAGTTGACACTAACCGAATTTTGTGCAGTGCATGTAAAAGTCGCTAGTTTGCTTCTGGAAATGTGGTACAACTACCATACTTCTTTTTGGAATTATTGCTCTGGAAGGCCAAAGGTTTTTGAACTATACTAGTACACTTTACGTACAGTTCTGTAATTATATTCAGACAATCATGATTCCTTCCTCATATGATTTTCTTCATTTTCAGTGCCCGTTCTCTGCTACACATGATGAAACCTGTGACCTAGCACACCTGACAAAAATGGATGCCATCAATACTATCATGTATGATGTTATTTTCTTTCATTTGTTTGTTCCTTTTTCCTTTCCGCTAAAAAATGTTAAGGACATAGTATTTGTGCTATGTTCCTTATTCTTTCTGCTAAAAAATGTTAAGGGCATAGTATTTGTGCTCCGTTCCTTAGTTATGGGCTAGTGCTGGAAAGCGATTAACCTGATGTTTAGGTCTTAGGGACAACAATTGCAAAAACTTTTCTTATTGTCGTCTTTTTTGCAGCCAAAAGGATTTATCTGTGACGGATTATGAGAAGAACCGTTTAATGGTTAGAGTTTCATCTAGAAACCTTTGGGAAGGTGTCTCTTATTTGGGAAACGTAGTTAGCAGTCTCCATACAGCTGCTGATTCTCTCTTTAGACAGGTAATGGTCTATTTTTCTATGCTTTGTGTTGCACCACCCTCTTGAACTCTCTCTATTGTGATGATGTGTTGCAGATTATATTTGTTCATAAGAAGCATTTCAAGCAAGAAGAGTACAGCCAGTTAGAGTCCATCCTCTTCCAACAGTTGGAACATTGTCTAGAGGTTCGTGTATGACCATTCGGATGTGATTTGAAGTATCACGTACCACATTAGTTAAAAGTTAGTTTGCTGTTATCTACATTTTTTATTAATGTAAGCCACCATTTTAGCTTATATGTAAGGGTGCATTGTCTATGCCATGGAACTACCAATATATTTTGGGATATGTTAGGTTTTAGGCTTTTAGCTATTGTTGAAATGTATCAGAAATATTCTGGTCACGCTAGTTTATACTAGTATGATGGTGACCTTGAATTCCTGGACACGTCTATTATCACTTTTCTGTGATTCTGCTTTCATGGCTTCAAATCTGAGCCACTGATTCTATTTACCATATATATTATTAATATAGTTACTGACCAAAATAGAGGACGTTTTAGCAAGTTATTTTTTCTTCCAAATATTTGTCGTTTTGTTTTTCAAGGCAATATTTTCCATTAACTACCCCTATTAAGTGTGAGTTGGCAGTGGGATGGGTATATAATTAACAGTGCATGGTGCTAAAATCCACAGTTCACAGATGACAACAATGAGTCCTTTCATATGGTCACAACCTCACAGATGCCTGTGTGTTCCCAAATTAGATAGCCTCGTGAGAATAGTCAGTCCAGTCAAGTACAAGGTTGGCAGGTTCAGTTAATGCCCAGTGTATAATGAGCTTATCCTAAATGTCTTCTCTAGTTGTATGATCCTAATCTGTAAGCTCATGATAATTAATGCATTTCATGGTATCATTTTTTTCTTGTGATTTCATCTGTTGTGGTGTCTACAGTTTTCACCCTTAACTGCAGTACATGTTTGTTGATGGGACTTAGTGAGGTTTTGTTTTTCTTATAAGCTTTCTCTACTTGTTTCTGTTTTCATGACCTTTTAGCTTTGTTGCAGAAAGAAGATTTAGATACTGCTTGTGCACTGTTGTCATCTTCAAGTCATGGGGCGTTGGCTTCACTCTCAGGGTCAGATAAACTCATAGGATCTTTGCTTCTGGAGTTGTATTCATCATACTCACGTGGTATGTTTTTTAATCTGTACTCCTCAAAGATGATTCGTTGTCTCATTGTCAGTTTACAAATTGGTCCCAAGATTCCCAACAGTACATACAGCAATTGGTATGATATATGGACATACTAAACCTTTTAGCCCACAAAAACAGCCAGGCTGCCGTAGTGATTTTTGGTCAGAAGTCAGTACAAAATTTGGTTTCTATTTTTTTAATCCACAGTTAAACTGTGGGCTGGTTTGTCGATTGAAAATTGATTGTTTTTGACCCCAAAACCGGCCGATTTCCATTGAAGACCGATTTCTATCGAAAACTGACTGGTTTTTTATCGAAAACCAACCGATTGGTGCCTGCCTGGTTGGGGCTGGATTAGTAAAAGCAAAGGCCACCCCTGCCCCCTCACCTAGGCTGGAAATGTGCCAAAAGCTCACAGTATTTTCTTTCCTTTTTGCAATTTTTCTATTTTCTTGGCTCAGGTAAAGGTCAAAAACTGCATGAAAGTTGTTTTCTTTCAAAAATAATTACATGCCAAAGCTTCAAATATATTAATACCACTATTAGGAATTTCACTGATTTTTTCCAAATTTTTAATTTGAATTTGAATATTTTGAGTTTGGAGCAGTTTCAAGTTCGGTTTGCCAAATCAGCCACAACAGGCTAGGTCGATTTTCAGGACAATTGACCAATTTTTGTCATTTTTCGGAATGCTGTGTCCGATGTCATTAATTGGTACTTCTTTTGTTTCTTTGTCTTTTTGATGGCAGTCCATTTCCATGAAACATGAGATATGTAGAATGACTACTTAGAACAGCTACATCTAATCACCTATTACAAATTCTGTTGTACTTGTGTTTTCCTTAATACGCAGATGCAATCCGAAAGGTCTATTGCATGGTTTTTGACCTTTGATTTCTTGTTTCTCATTTTTTTTTTATTTCAATCGGTACTGTAAATTTTTTAAACTATCTTTTGTGGCATGCAGACTTTTTGTTGCATCTTGGGTCTTCATGGGTATATATTGGAGAGCTGCGCTTCCGGTTATTGTTGAGCTCATACAATCCAGATCCTGCATTTGAATCATCTTTCATGCATTCTCATATTCTGGAAAAGATTTCATTCCTGGAGCTTGAGGGAAAGGTAAAGGATCTGTTGTGCTTTGGAATATAGCTTGAAATTTGTTCCTGAATAAACTGTTTTGTGCTATGTTGCAAGTTGCAAAGTAGAACTTGGATTCAAGCTATACTGCCCAATTTAATGTATTATTTTATTGTTTATTTGTTCCTAGAGAGAGTTTGGTACATTGCTTGAAATGTTAATGATGAAACTGTATTTTGATTTTTTTTATGCTTTTTAAAAAAGATTACCTAGAGAGAGTTCGTAAGATATGACTTATACGGCGGCTGTTCTTTACTAGGTTCGCCATGAATGTGAGGAATTGGTGGGCTCAAGGTCAGCAGAAGATGGTAATGTTCAGAAGTTATTACAAGAGCTGAAAACCAAAGAGAAGAACATCCGGTCAAAGGTTGTCTTTTTTACAATTATATCATTACATGACATCCATTGCTTCCTTTTCAATTCTAAGTTCTGTTTGTTGAGGATACATATTTAGTTCCCATGCTATGATTTTTTTTAAATTTATTATGATTCTACAAAACTTGTAGGATTTTTTTCGATTGTTAATTCTTTGCTTGTTGGGAACAGGTTGCACTGTTGTAAACATGCATAATGCTATTTTGCAGGAATTAAAGAATGCAACTGATCTAAACTTTTAATACTTTTCTGTTTATGGTCTGTTTATTCATGTTTTTAACATAAATGAAGCAGCTATCTAATGACTCTCCTGTCTGCTTAAGTAGTCGCTAGTTGGTATTGCCAATATCTGTGCAAGAGCAGGGATATGTTTTGTCATAGTTATAGACCTGTTATATTTGTTTGCCCTTTGGAGTATTCTTTCTCTGGACATATGATGCAAGCTGGAATGGTTGGTCAATAGGAATTTATCTTCAGATGATCAGATCAATTTGTCTATCGCGCAAGATGATAGCTCACCACCAGGACTCAATACAAATTTATAATATTGCATTTACACATGCTTACATGAATTGGAATGGAGAACTGTTGTACTTATCCTTATGCACTATATGCAGGTTGTATTTCGACCTCAACAGTCTAAGCACAAGAGTCTGATTGCAGCATGCTGTGAATTTGAGGAACGGTTGTCTGATTGCAAGGATCTTCTAATTACTTTAAATTGCAAAAGAGTTGAACAATTGGAGGTTGACAGAGTTTGCAATTGGCAGGTGGGATTAGTTGGGACTGATTTTGGTGCCTTCTAGCAAGAGCCTATTGGCCTTGGAACGATTATCTATTCCTCTCATTTTGTCCATGAGTAACTGCTTTTCATTTTGTGGCAGATAACATCCAGAAATTTTATCAAGAGGCTAACAGAAGAGTATGGGGAATATGTTGATTTGATTCAACCAGTTCAAGTTGCCATATATGAAATGAAACTTGGCTTGGCTATTGCTCTATCTGGTTCACTCGAGAGAGAATATTTGAAGAAGGTCAAAGAAGATGATATGGAAAGAGTTCTGGTATGTATATTTGTTCAGCAAAGGTTGAATTATACAGGGTACTCCATGGATTTTCATCTATATTTATGAGTGCACTTTTTATGATCAAATTTGTTGTCTTCAAACAATAGCAGCTGATAATATGCCGACTTTGGTGCTATCTTTTAACATCTATTTGCGAATTTTGTAAAGAATCAATATAATGTCTTTGACTAATGACAGAGGGACCACACTCTCGTTTAATATATGCTGCTGATGTTGGTTCTGTAATATTTTTCTTTGCTGCAGGATGCAATTTTTGCTTTTATGCAATTTCCCAGTGGATGTGTTACTGGAAGGGTCTTAGTTGGCATGCCAGATTTAACAAATTATTCAATGGGTGATCATGTGGAAACTCAATACAGTGAGTTCTGTGATGTAGAGATAATGAAGAAGCTAGCTGCTGTGTCAAGTCAGTTGAATGTTAGTAAAGTGGCAGACCAAGTGGTTAGTGGATCAAAGTGTCTCCTGTCTTGTTCAGTTTCATTCCTTTGTAGATCATAATAATTTATAAAATGGAGCTTTTAGTAATTTCTTGTGAACACTCATTGCAGAGGGCCAACTCTCAGATGCTAGTATCATTTCATCATATTTCTTTAGTACGGACAACATACCGTGTCTGTTACTCCCTTATCATGGATAAAGCATCTTATCTGGTATGTACTTTTAGAGTTATGTTGTGATTTTCTACATCTTAAAAGGGCAAGGATGGGTGGTCTTACCAATACGTCTTTCCAGTCCTTGAAGGGTATATTTGACCATTTTACGAGCATGTGGGTTGACATGAAATCTAGTTTGAAGGCCAAGGAAAATGATGATTCTCAGTATTATAAGTTCAGGTCTCATATCATCGATATACAAGACATTTTTAAAGGAGATGTGCCATCACTTTCAGATATGGACTCGGACAGCAATGCTATACCAGATAATGAAGAAAAATTAGAGCATGAGTTTTTCAGAATCATGGTATCCCTCTATGTTTTGTGTATTTCATGAATGCGTTCAATTTGTATTTTTTTTAACAGTCTATATATTTCAGGATATAACTGTTGACGATGCTTTTGTTGAAGACATATGGGATCTTATACCTGAATCTGCTCTGAAATCTATTATAGCAATACATAACAAATTGTTTGGTTCTCCTGACCTTTTTGAGAAGGTAATATTATCATGAGAGAAACACTATCCTCTGTGAACTTCGTGAGCACTTCTGAAGTAATTTATATTCCTATATATGATAATCTATCTATTGAGTTTGATATGTTTTTGGATGTGCATGGGGACTGAACAATTTTCTCTTCCTTCTGACATTGTGTATTTCTTTCTGATTTAGTAGACCATGCGAGTATAAACTAGGAACTATCATGCCATTAATTACTGTTTGTATTGTACACATTTTCATAGCTAATGAATAATAATAATTGTCTTGTTGGATTTATTTCAGCTTAGTAATTGTCAAATTAGTGATGAGCAGAAAATTCAGTCTTTTATAGACTCGTACGAGCTGGGAGCAAAAATACTTAAAGGTAAGCACTTTGGATTACTATTTTCAAACGGTGGTGTATGTTGAGCCTGGCTGATTTATGATGCTCTTTTCAGACCTACCAGAATTGACATTTTCAAAATTTGATGAGAAGCTCATGCCTGAGCATTTACTTCGTGTTTGTCTAGAATATCAACAAACTTGTGCATCTTCTCTAGACTATAACAGCTATAATACTTACAAGGTATGGGTCTTTCAAATTGTACGTTGATGCTCTGTTGTCTTTTTTATATATTTAATATGTTTGCTTATTGCAGGATCCAAATCCTTCGGTGTTGTTCAGAATGGTTGAGCCTCTAACTTCACTTCAACAGAAAGTTAGGCACTTTTTGAATGAATGGCCTGATCATCCAGGTCTTTTGAAAATATTGGACATAATTGCTTCCCTTTTGGCAATGCCCCTGAGCACTCCACTTACAAAGGTCTGGTGTCCAATGAAATGTTTCGATAGCACTAATTTGCTGCTAGGCACTATACTGATCTGTTTTACTCTCACATTTCTTATTTTTGTAGGCCCTACTTGGGTTGCAACTGTTGGTTGGGAAAGCTCAAACATTTCAGGAAAATGACTCCAAGTTCTTTCTAAAAGGTAAAAGGCTATCTTTCTGTGTTTGTGTTCTGGTGGTAACAGTGTATATTGGAAAATGTTTCTGAGTGGGGGTGTTCTTTACCGCTTCTTTACTTATGTCTTATCTACTTATTTACTTATGTCTAAAGCGCTTGTATTTTGAAGATGGAGATAAGAAAATAAGTAAGATAAGCAGGTAAATACATAAGCTAAAAAGAACAGTCTCATAAAAATTATAACCAGCTACTGTCTGTTTCGTACTACTGACCATATGTGAATTTTACTATTTGGGCATAGTTGTTTTTGTCTTTAGCGGTGACATGTCAGTATCTCAGGCATTTGGCAAATCTTAAAAACTGTCTTTTTGCTTTGTTTTTAATCTCTTGTTCCCCTGTAGATCATCTTCCACCAATATTCATGCTTGTGTCTTCGTGGCAAAGGCTTGAGTTAGAATGTTGGCCTATACTGCTTGAGGAGGTCCAGGGAAAGTATGAGACAAATGCTGCAAATGTGAGTTTTCTTATTAATATGCATGTTTGTTATAGTTCATTATTTCTTGATTTTTGGCTAACAGAATCTTGGACCTGTGCAGCTATGGTTTCCATTGCGGACATTACTTACTCAGTCTTGCGATATTTCAAAGAATGATGACTTATCTATAATTAGAAGGTATTCATCTACATTTTTTTTCTTTTCTTGGTTATCTTCAATTTCTAATGCAATTTTGATCCAAAATGCAGTATTGAGGAATTTGTTCAAACATCAAATGCTGGAGAATTCAAGACACGCTTACATCTCCTCCTTGCCTTCCATGGTGAGATATCTGATGGCGCCAGTGTGGGTTCTTATTCAAGGTGAGATCAAGATTTTGACCTGTATTATTTCAGTCATAGAAGTACTTGCGTTGTTTACTAATATTTTTATACAGTAAATTATTGGTTTTAGGGTTCTTATTCAACTTTATCTTGTTTTGGTCAATATAATTATTTATCACTATGCTGAAAACTGGGTATTTCCATGAGAGTAGCTAGATTTTACGTTGGCTCGCCAAGCCTAACACAACCCTCCTCCTTTACCCGGGCTTGGGACTGGCTATGTTGAGACAATATAGGCGGAATCCACCTATGTTGAAACAACATAATACCCAGTTTTTGACATTGTTTGGCTCTTTTTAATTATAAGATGATGGCTCTTATTGAGTTTCATTTCTAACCTACCCCAACTTGCTTGGAAGTTGGAACTAAAGGCTTTGTTGTTACTGCTGAAAACTGGGTATTATTTTTCACTGTGCTGAAAACTGGGTGCTTCATTGTGAACATGTATTTTATTTTCTAACCTTTTTTTTTAATCTCTTGATAGTACTTCAGTGAAGAAAATCCAGAATATTCTGTACAACGTATTTGGCTACTACATGCAGTTCTTGTCACTGTAAGATTCTTTGTATGACTTGAAATATTTCCTAGTTCATCTCTTCATGTTTGGTTGTAATGAAACTGGAGATTTTAATGTCTCAGTGTTCTTGGGCAAATTGAAGCTGGTAAAGGATCCATTGAAAAGGACTTGAAAGATCAGGTCAAGCTTTACCGTTGGGAGCAAGAACCACACAGTACTGCTTCAATTGAAAATTTTAAGAGGACGAGGCAAAAGATTTTTAAGCTTCTGCAGCGGTTCAATGTACGTACTGATTGCTTGCAGTCAATATTTTTCTGATGAAAGCATTTATCAGTGCGTCATGCAGCTAAAATTGGTGCCCACAGTATTGTTGCTATGAAAACAACTGTCATAGAACTACGTAACCACTTTTCTAAGTGTACAACTTCCATCTTTTTTCTGAAGTCATAAGCACTTGTATTGTCTTTTTGCTCTTACAAGCAGTCATGTGTTTTACTGGAACATAACCCTATAGAATAGGCATCCTAAGCTTAATATTCTTTAGCATTGTAATATTTATGCTTGTCTTCATTAACTACTATAAAAATACAGTTAATGGGGCATTTCATCCTTGTTGATAGGTTATTTTGCAAAAACCTGTCATCGCCCTACTGACTGAAGAGGCTACAGCAAGAAAAGTTCCATCTTGGCTTGATCCACAGAGACCTGAATCACAGTTTCCTGTTGACACTGAGAAACTTAGCAAAAGGTTGTCCATAAGGAGCTTTAAAGTTTTATCCGTCCTTACCTATTGTATATACTTAGGTTGTTTTGCTCTTTCTGCCAGGTATTTGTGGTACAGCAAGTGGGCAAATCAGGCTTCTTTGTCATTACAAACTCTACTGCATGCAAATGCTACTGCTATTGGAGTTCCTGATGTCAAAGGTTGAGGCCCTTTCCCTCTCTCTTTTTGTTTGTGCGCGTGTGGCAATGTTACGTGCACGATCTAAGCACGCAACGAGGATAAATATGGCCCTTGACGTGGGTGAATCGAGCTGTTATCGAAACTAGCGCCTAGGCTGTTAATCGGAGCCACCGCCTATGAGATCTGATCTCGAATTAATTCATTACTTGGATGAATAGAAAGACACAGGACCCTCTCTTTTATAGGAAGAAGACTTGGACTCTAAGAAAGAAATCTAACTAACCTTATCCCTAAACAAACTGATTTTATCAAAACGTGACCTAATCTATCTAATCCTGTGCTACAGTACCGTGTGCTACAGTACCTCGGGTACTGTTCATGGGCCATGTGGGCCACGGCCATATCAGGCAACTTGTTATTTTATTACCTGTTTTCGTCTTGTTTATTACTTTCTCTGTGTTATTGTGAATTTGGCCTGAATTATTTGTTGACAGAATATGCTCATATTGTTCTACACAACATGAACCACCAAGAAGATGAAATTGAACTCGAGGACAAATTGAAATTCTTTTGGGCTGCACTTGAGAGGATTTGCGACGCAGCTGATTTTGGTCACATACTGAAACATGGAAAAAAGAACCAGAAGAAAACTGCTCTATCCAATTTGTTCAAGACACTTGAGGAATGTGGATTATCAAAGCACAGGCCAATGGGCCATGAGGTACCTCCCATGGCAAAAAGCTAGTCTTCCATCCCACTTTCTTTTGATCTTTTTTTGCTGCACAATTCTGCAATTTTAATTTGAGAACAATATGTTGTGACTTAAAAGTAAGTTTTGCTATATACTCCCTGTATTTGTTTTCTGTAAAAATGGTATCTATAACTGGTTGGCACTTCCAGTGGGGAAACGAGTTGGATGCACCAAGCCCATTGTTTTTGGAGCAGTCATATAATGTGGCACATTTACTCCAGCAAGTGATCTCACCGAAAACACCTGAAGATGTTAGCACTGTTCATTCCACCCTATTGAGCACAAATAACTGGAAGCATGCAAATCAGCAGTACTTCAAATGTTTGGCAATGATGCAACAACTTCGACAAATTTCCCTGAAATTTAACAAAGATCTTGGTTCAGAGGAGGTCAGTTCTTTTTCTCTCTCTTGGTATTTCGATACTATAGGTGATGCATATATCAAATTTGCATATATGGCTTGAGCATTTTGCAGGTTAAAAGGGGTATATCCTTTATGAATCATCTCTTGACTATGTTGTCTGAACAAAGATATCTTGCTTACAATCTATTTGAGCAGCTGAAGCAGTTTCAGCATGTGATTTTCTTGTTAGGTTCTGGAGGTATTTACTTCTTGATTTGTGCATTTTCTTTGCTATTTTAAATTTTAGTGGCAAATCTTATAAGTTACAAATTATCCTTTCTAGGGGAAGATGAATCTCTATCCACATGCCAAAATGTACTGCTGAATTCTATGTGGCAGCAAAAGGTAAGGTTTCCACCATTAAAGTTTTAAAGCTGTATGGATTTATATTTTGAAGCATGATATTGCCATTGTTTTTGTAGCATTTTTTTGACAATATACTGGCTATGACCACGGACACCAACCTGTTGCTCCGAAGTTTCAAGGATTGTCATAATATCTCTTGTGACAACTTTCAAGTAGAAGTTGCTGCCATGTCAACTTTTCTTGAAAAGTTTATTTCAAAGCTTTGTGGATCGAAGGTAAACCTTGTTCTCTTAGCTTGAGGGCCTGTTTGACCTATCTTGAGTATAGAAACTTATTTTTGGGCCTAGGAAGAAGCTTTTGACTTTATAGCTGAAATCAGGATCAAGCTGGGGGCGTACTTTTGGATCTCATCCAAGAATCTTAAACCCTGTTTCATATATGAGCTTCAAATAAGTTAAGCCCGTGCAATGTGGCTTTTTGGCCCACTAGTTAAGCGAGCCCAAGAGACCTGTGAGCTTGCTTGTTGAAGAAGCTACAGCTTAGCCAAACAGGCTCTATGCAAACCTCATCAATATGTTTCTGTAACTATGTTCTCTTTTGCAGGATTTATTGGACAAATACTTACTTGGATCCAACAATATCCTTACTGGTGCACATAAGAATATGCCTCTTGCTACAAGAGAGATGCAACAACTTGTTGCTTCGAACTGCCAGCTTATCGACACGTTTAGAGAGGATATGCAGGTTTTATGTTGCCAGGATAATTCGATGAGATCTGTTAAGAAAGTTCTGCTCTCACGTTTTGAAGATTTACTGGAGAAGGTATGTGCTGATACCTATGCAAATGCTGACTAGTCCAGAAACGTGTGATCCTTTTTCTCTTGTCCAAATGTTGCATACTACTAATTATGTATCAGGGCATTTCTTTTGTGCTGTATGCATTTTTGGTGCTTATACATGTGTTGCTGTTGGTTGCTGTTGTAGGGGAAAATTGCAACAGAGAATTCCTCTAGAGATGTTGATGACGAGAAGTGTGGACTATTCTCTGATGTCCTACAAAATCTTGAAGGTTCATATGCAGAAGCTTTTAATGAAACTTTCAGACTAGCGATTGGTGTTGTTGGAAAGTTAACCGATCCTGGAATAACCATTAATGGAATTAAAGATTTATCAGAGGGAAATATTACCTTGTGGAAAGATATTTTGCAGTCATATGTCATGAACCTACAAATGGAACATATGTGTGATGCTAGTGAAAAACTTTCTATTTTAGTGGTATGTTCCTTCACCTTTTACATGTTATGTATTATCTGTAGAATTTTTTTGCTACACCATCTGATTATTATTGTTTACTAACAGAGGAGGCTGGTTGACTATAAACCTGAGACACGTTCTGGTATAAAGGTGCAGTTAATGCATCTACATGCTTTGCTGGGTGTGATCCTGTCATCAGCTGAAGGCATACTTGCTGAACTTTTGGAAGCTCATAGAACAGTAAGTTTTTTTTTTTTTTAAAAAAAAAATTTGTACTCATCCCCTTTTTTTTCTTTTGGGGGTAAAATAATCTGAATAAACTCTGATGATCTTTTCCTGATGGTTTCAGACATCTGAAATGACCCATGCACTTGGGGATCTTTTAATTTATCTATTTGCTGAGGGGTTTGGTTCCACAGAAGATGCAACCGAAGATGTTTCAGATGGACCAGAGCAAGGTGCAGTAGGAACTGGAACTGGCATGGGTGAGGGGGAAGGTGAGGAGAGTGCTAGCTCTAAAATAGATGATATATCACAAATTGAGGGGTTGGCCAAAGAACCGGTTGGTGTGCTCAAACAATACTTTCAATCTTAACAGTCTTTGTGTGCTTAAGTGAAGCTAACTATCTTGTGAATAATATTGAACAGGATGCGTGTAAGCCAGATCAAGCTCCTAAGAATGATGATGAAGCAATTGAAACGCAACAAGATTTGGCTGCTGAATTATCTGATGTTTCTGAGGATCCTGAAGGGAAGGACACTGGTGATGAGGATGAGGACATGAACTTGGATGACCAGATGGGTGATACTGGTGATGCAAGCAAAATGGTTGGCAAAAAATCTTGGAATAAGGATGAAGATGATGATCCTAAGTCATCCATTGAGAAGTACGAGTCAGGTTCATCAGCGAAGGGGACAGATCAGGATGATAGGGAACTGAGAGCTAAGGATGAAAGTGATTTTGAAGGAGATTCCATGGAGACAGATTGTGATGAGCAAGGCAAGAATAATAGTTTGGAGGATGAGCCTAGTACTTGTGAGGATACTGATCAGAATGCTGATAATGTAATGAACAAAGCTGATACAGATGATGATCGAACAGGACCTGAACTCTCCGAACCAGAGGATGATTTAAAGAATACCGACATGGAGGAAGCTGTACAACCTGACGAGATGGATGCTGACAATGAGGAAATCAATCCGCAGGAGGTGAAGCAATCAGATGAGAGCTCAAATGATTCAGATGAGATGGAGGAAGAAGATGCCTTACAGCATGGTGACAACAATGTGGATAATGAAGGGGAGCATGCTGAAGATGAAAACATTGAGTCAAATTACACGGAGAAGCAACAATTGGACACTATCGAGTCACTTGCACATCCTTCACAAGGTATAGAAGACAATCATTTGAAAATAGACTCTAACAGAGAATCTGAAGCAAACATTGCCAACAGCACTGACATGAGCTATGCAGTTGCACCTTCTGTTAATTTTTCAAGCAATGAAATGCATAGTCTGGAAATGTCTATGCCCAACTCTGGTGATGGTTCAAGATTATTATCCAACTCTAAGCCAGAGATGCAGACTGATGCTCCACCATCACACATCAAGCAGACAAATCCTTTCAGGAGCATAGGAGATGCAATGGAGGAATGGAAAGAACGGGCCAGAGTCTCTGCTGATACTCAGGATCATCAACCAGAAGCTGAGCAGCAAATTGATGATGAGAGTGCGACTGAATTCCGTTATGTGCCTGAGGGTGAGCACAGCACCTCTCAGGCATTGGGTGATGCAACAGTTGAGCAAATCAATGATGACCTGCAGGTCAAACAATCTTTCTCAGAAGATGAAAGGCATGTCCGGAATGTGGAAACTGATGAGAGGACACCTCGAGACGATAATCCTGAAGTAACCCATCTTCAAGCTTCACAATCACGAACCAACAAATCTGAAAATGCCAACGAATTTGAAGGCAGAGAGATTCAGACTGATACATTAGCTCAGGAAGATTTAGTTCAAGGTGGAACAGATAACACTTTTGGAGATGTTGTTTCGTTCCAACGACCTCAGGCAGATGACAAAGTAGTTCTACTAGATGACGTAACCATTGATGAGTCTACTTTAATGGATCTGGACATCACTAATGAAGAAAATGAGAGGGCTATTGTGGACTGGAAAAGTCTTGAACTGGCTACTATGAAATTATCCCAAGAACTGTCTGAGCAATTGCGCCTAGTCATGGAACCAACTCTTGCAAGTAAGCTTCAAGGAGATTACAGAACTGGGAAGAGAATAAACATGAAGAAGGTACTGCTTTTGCTCTTTATATTGTCTCATATGTCTTTCTCCTTTATAGGAATCTTCAATTATATGATGAAATATTATTATATATTCTTTCAGGTTATTCCATATATCGCGAGCCATTTCCGCCGTGACAAGATATGGTTGCGCCGAACCAAACCTAATAAACGGAATTACCAAGTGGTTATTGCTGTGGATGACTCACGAAGTATGTCTGAGGGCAACTGTGGAAAAGTTGCTATTGAAGCATTAGTTACAGTTTGCCGGGCCATGTCACAACTGGAGGTTGGACAGTTCGCGGTTGTGAGTTTTGGGAAAAAAGGAAATGTTAAAGTGTTGCATGATTTTGATCAGATCTTCAATGGAGAAGCGGGTGTTAGGGTAGGTTAATGAGACTGATCACGTCCCTTTTGCCTTCAGTAAAAGAAAAAGAAACTCACATAATTGTTGCTCTTTCTGGCTCTGATTGCAGATGATCTCGAGTTTGTCCTTTGAGCAAGACAACAAAATTGAGGATCAACCGATTGCTGATCTCCTGATGCATTTGAACACAATGCTTGATACTGCCGTGGCTAGGTATCGGACACCATCAGGGAAAAATCCGCTTCAGCAACTCATTCTTATAATATCAGATGGAAAATTACAAGAAAAGGTACCAGTTTTTTTTTTCTGTCAGTTTTGCTTTAGACCCAACATTGCTTACCTGTTGGTTCTGAAGTTTGCTTTGTGACATCAGGAAAATTTGAGGCGCTGTATCAGGAATGTTCTAAATCGAAAGAGAATGATAGCATATGTACTCCTTGATAGCCAGGAGGAATCTATTATGAACCTCCAGGTGCGTACTTACCATCTTCCATTGACATGGTTTGAACGGGCAACTGATTTTGTGGGTTTAAATTTTCTTGGCATTGTTTGTGTAGGAAGCATGTTACAACAAAGAAGGCAAACTAACCATGGAAAAATATATTAACTCCTTTCCGTTCCCTTACTATGTCTTGCTGAATAACATCAATGCGCTTCCTCGCACATTGGCTGATTTACTCAGACAGGTATGTTAACACACATTTTAGCTCCTGTCATTCGTTCATCCATTGGCAAACGGATGCTCTATTTATCTCTGCTGTTTTGCCTTTTCTGTTGCACAGTGGTTTGAGCTCATGCAGAGCACGAACGAATGAGCTGTCAGTTCATCAAATTTTCGGAGGAATTCTCTTGCGGCATTTTGCTTTTATTTGTATGTACAGAGCTAGGGAGCATATGAGTTGTAGAATTAAATGTGTTCTCTAGCCTGTAAATAGCTTCGAATAAATCTGATTTTGTTTTAATTGCTTTGAGTGGAAAAGCTAATGTTCATTCACATATGTTTCTTCACGAATGTATTAAAAAAAAGAACGCAAAAGGGTAGGCAAAAGCAAATCAAAATATTCTTCTTTGAGTGGAAAAGCTAATGGTCATTCCCATTTGTTTTTCTTCACGGATGTATAAAAAAAAAGAACGCAAAAGGAAAAACAAAGCAAAACAACAGAAACAAGAGCACATCAATTGCAGAAGCATAAATGACGATAGTTTAGGAGTTAACAAAGGAAGAAAAGTTGATCAAAGGTTGATCACCATAAATGCGGATAGTTTAGGAGTAAACAAGCGGAGAGAAGTTGATCGCCGCAATAAAACTCAGCTCGTAACATGAAGCACTCGAATTATGAAGCACATTATGACTCGAAACCACTTAAGCACTCACACTCTAGAGCTAAATAGGAGGAGTCTCTCACTCACAAACACTAAACAAAGGTGGACACACGGATGTACAAGACCCACACTCGTGAACTAGTCCTTTACACAGGGGTCCCCACACGGTCAACTAGTCGCCACACAAAGTAGATTGGTCCGATCCAGTTTCGGCACTGTCTGTCACACAAACACTCCTGCGTTCGGACCACCTGTAGGCTGTATATACAAGACCCTTGCTAGTCCCCACACGATGAACTAGTTCGGACTGGGTCATCCTAGGTCGCCACACAAAGTGGAGCAGACTAGTCCAATCCAGTTTCAGCATGGTCTGCCTCACACACACACTCCCACGCCGGACCATGGGTTGGACTAGTCCGCTTAGGCCATCTCCAGCAGCTCATGTCCAAGTCCAAGCCCCATCACTGTAGCAAACAGTGATGGGCACGAATAGGAAAAGTAGAGTGTATGAATAGTGATGGGACAGTTGTTGGGAGGGGAGGTGAATAGGGATAGGGCAGCCCCATTGATGAGGTGTCACGTGAATAGGGATGTGGCAAATGAGAAATGGGGCAACTACTGGAGATGCCCTTAGGCTGGACCATGCGACATTGGACACTAGTTCGCCTGACCAAGCTCGGTCTAGGCGTACCGCTACACCTTTGCACCAACACTTGGCCGCACCATGGGCTAGTTGCCACCGCGCTGCAGGGCGGACTGGTCTAGGTTAGGCCAGATCGGCATGTGCGACAGCCGCATCATCCAATCATACATGCTCGAATGTCTTCCTATCATTTAATATCCATCTCTTTGGTCTTATTTACACAAGAAATGTCATTTATAGTCTATCTCTTTCTATATACGGAAAGTCAAGAAATTCTCATCGAAATATCAAGAAATTGTGCATATAGAAAACTCTAAAGAAAGAAAAAAGAGACCTATGCCATGATTTTTAAATCTTTTTTACTTAGTAGTCTAAGTTTCTCGATGAGGATAATTCATTCGGTCGTTGTGGTCAGACTCTATTATGGATTTCTAATGACATTCTCCATAGGTCCCTCTTAGATCTTCTTTCTCTAATCTTGGATTAGGGAAGATGGAGATATTCGCAACTACTGGCGGTTGCATTATGGGGCCGCTCATGCCGGGAAATGAGTTTGTTTCCGGCCATGCGAGCATCTCCTTGGTGCTGTGGTTATGGGGTTGCTTGGTGAGCTCTGTTTCCAACAGTTACTTTGAAAAATAAAAAGCCCGCTACTAGGAGCTTTGTGGTAACGCGCTTTGATTGGACGGTTTGAAACCATATGCATCTAAGTTGTGAGCATGAACAAGGTCTTAGGAACAGAACACGCGTGACCATATCCCCCCAGACCTTAGCCATGCTCCTCAATTTGCGAGCATAGAGTTAGCCGCAGAGGGGACAACGCGCGCGGCCATGTGCTTGGTCATCATGAGATTGAACTCACACAAGCCGCACAAACTTAGAGAATGGCCTTGGGTGTCTATATGCGATGAGAATCGGCTTATGTAGACGGAACCCTTAGGGCAGCGAGCATGGGCAGTTGTGTTTGCTCGTTTCACCACAATCTGACATAGAGGCGCACGCCGACAAACTACAAACCTCGGAGCGAGGGCTATTGGCCACCCGAAGAAAATCCATCATCAAGAAAATGCGAGAACGGGGTGCTCTTGAGCGAAGGAACATCGGCTTACCAGCGGGATAGAGGCCTTGCACATTCACAGAATCTTGGGGAAGGGATAACATGGGGGGCACAATTGCTGCATTTGACAAAAACGGAGCCATAAAAAGGACTAAAAGGGAAAAAACTAAGCATAAAACTTACAGAGCTGAGCGATATTCCACGTGCTTTGGAGCTCCCGACCATCTTCCATCGCCAAAAGAATAACCCCCGAGCGTGTTGTCGAAACGACCTCGTACGGGCCCTCCCATCTGGGAGTGAGCTTGTTAGCTTTAGATAGGTCTTGAACTCGTCGTAGGACAAGGTCGCCAACTTGCAAAGCCCTTGGTCGAACCGACTTGGCTGCGTGCCTGTGAAGAGTCTGTAGGTAGGCAGTGGAATGAAGTGATGCCTCTTCACGTCGGGCTTCTGCGTGCTCGGGGTCCAGGAGTCTCTCGCCTTCTTGTTTGGTGTCATCGATCATGTTGATTCTAGGAGAGCCAAGGAAGATCTCAGTAGGCAAAATGACCTCTGCACTATATACAAGTTGGAATGGAGTTTCCCCCGTTGCTCGGCTTGATGTGTTGCGTACCGACCATAGAAAGGAAGTAAGCTCATCCACCCATGCCTGCCAATACTTGTTCAAGCGCGCGAATACGCGCCTCTTGATGCCTTCTATTAGCTGGCCATTCGCTCGCTCAACTGCTCCATTGCTCTGCGGATGTGTTACAGATGCAAAGCAAACCTTAGTGCCCACTTCTTCGTAATATTCTTGGAACAGCTCACTGGTGAATTGAGTCCCTTTATCCATGATCAAACGGTTTGGCACACCAAACCGGGTAGCCACATTATTGCGGAAGAACCTCTTGGTCGCTTGGGTAGTTATAGAGATGACGAGCTCGACTTCTATCCACTTGGTGATAGTGTCTATATCCACGAGCAAATGTGTCTATGTCCACGAGCAAATATGTGCAACCCTTCTATCCTCAAGGGAAAGGACCCAACAAGTCAATTCCCTAGGTCGAGAACGACCATGAGAGAGAAATCGTTTGCAGGGCATAGGCGGGTTGATGGCTTTTGTGAGTATGGAACTGGCATGTCTTGCAAGTCATGACAATAACTCTTGCATCGTCCAGGGCTGTGGACCAGTAGTACCCCATTCCGGAAGGACGAATAAGTTTGACACATTCCTTCATAAATATCGTAGAATAGGTACTCCCCTTGTCTTGGAAAATACATTTGGAGAGGACTCCCAGTGCCCCTGCGGTAAAGGGATCCCTCGACTAGCTTGTATGGTGGGGATCGCCTTATCAGTCGGGAATGCTCGGCCACATCCTCGAACAGTGTTCCGTGTGCAAGGTACTAGACGAATGACGTTATCCAATCCACACTCTGCTCAAGAAGTGAGGCGTTACCGCTCGTCTCGGGTGCCTCCACATCGACTAGTATGGAGGGCTTTTCTATGTGCTCTATGAACACTCCTACCGAGACGGACATTTGCGAGGAACCGAGCTTAGAGAGTTGGTCGGCTAGGGCATTATCCTTCCTGGGAACGTAAAGTACATTGAAATTCTTAAATACTTCTTTATTTCCTCATCTCAACTAGGTAGAGCGCCATTGAGTTATCAGAGCACTAAAATTCCTTGTTGACCTAGTGTCGATGAATTATGTCGGCAATATACTTTATGGGGCTATGCGTAACACCGAAACCCGATGGTAACACAGGAGACAGATTTATACAGGTTCGGGCCCTCGAGGTGAGGTAATGCCCTACTCCTGTGCTCGTGGATTGTATTGGGGTTGATCTCGATGGATCAATGTTGAGGATGGCTATGGATTGATGTGATCCCTCCTACTGATGTGATCCCGGATGATCTACCATGATCTACCTTACCGAACTAGGGGCCCCTTCCTCTCTTTATATAGTGGAAGGAGGTAGGGTTATAGATAAGTACGTATCCTAATTGGTTATGGAAACTGTGGATAGAGATAGACTTCCTATCTCTATCCTTTCTTGCCAGGTACGTAATGTACCGGATTACAATTGTGCCTTCCTTGTGATACAAGTCGGGTCTTCATGCGGGGCAGGCCTGTCTTCTAGATGGTAGGCGTGACCCTGCTCCGTGAGGTGGTCCGCCTAATTTGTCTCCGTGAGATACCCGGGGACCATGTTATCCTGATGGCTGAGTGCTTTCTGGTAGAGTTGATGTTGAGTGCTCCGACTAGAACCTTCTCTATGCTGAGTGCTCCATTGGCATGCAAGGAGGCTGTGAAGGGCTCAAGAGAGCTTTGCAGGTTGAAATCTCTGAGTGACTCCCAGCCCAATTCTTGATGTCCTGGAAGTCGGCGCGATGGTTGACGTCACGGCGTGAGTAGAATGTCAACGCGAATCGCCCTCGCCTTGATGTGAGAAAATGGCGTAGTAAATCGGCGCTGGTGTCCTCGACGCAATCTTGAAGCCGGCGTAGTAAGTCGGCGCGGTTGTTCTCGGCGCAATGCGCGAGAAGCCGGCGTAGTAAGTCGGCACGGTTGTCCTCGGCCACAGTCTTGAGAAGCCATAAGTTAGATAGCCGTCCTCGCGTTCGGAGCAATGAGTCGGCGTAAAGGAGTTGGCATGGTTGTCCTCGGCAGATCGCGAGAAGCCGAAAGCCGTAGTTTTCTTCGGTACCGGGCGTGACATGCAACCGAGCCATAGAATGCACTTAGGTGCTTTGGTGTAGACGTCTTGGCCGTACCAAAGTTGGCGTGGCGTGGAGCCATGCCGAGATTGCTTCGGGCGCGGTGTTGACACGTAATCGTGCCATGGTCGATGCTTGTAGCGTAAACACTTTCTTGAATCCCTGTAACATGTACATGTAGGATTTAGGCAGTATCTGAATATAAAAACATTTGGTCGGATATAAAATCCGACTATCTTTATGTGCGAAATAGTCATTTTTTATTTTTCTTACTTGATGATTTTTGTTAATCCGAGTGGTTTTTTCTCCTTTTGTTATGCACTCTGCCCGACTAGTCTAGCCCCCGAGCGTAGGGAGTTGGCGCATGGTTTTTTTATCCCAGGCACGCGTTTGGGTGGCGTAGAGTTTGTTGTGTTATAGGTTCATAGCTTCACTACTCAGAATTATAGCGCACTCGGATTTCACTTAAATCACTAAGTAACAAAAGCAAAAAATAACTATAAAAAATATGGGTGCACGCAAGTGCACACAATTATGTGTAGCCCCCGACTTACTGCTTAATTGGAATTCAACTAAGTAGTAAGTCAGGAAATAACACGAGTTTATATGTGAAAAGTTTATAATAATGAAAAACTTAGCTGCTTTGCTAACGATGATGTCGTCCTTGTTTTGAGCTTTTAGCCCCCGAGCGTATCACCTTGTAGGCTTGAAGTGCAGACGTGGGCTTGTAGTCGTGCCGAAGCCGAAGTTTGCACTCGGGGCGCTGGCGTTGGCGTGAAGATGTGCCGAGTTTGACATAGGTATGCAGCCGAGCCGTATGATGCACTCGGGGTGCTGGCGTAGACGTGCAGCCGTGCCAAAGGCTGCGCTCGGGGCGCTGGCGTTGGTGCGAAGCCCTGCCAAGTTGACGTAGGCATGCAGCCTAGCCGTATGATACACTCATGGTCTTTGGCGTGAAGCGTGCGGCCGTGCCGAAAGGTTGCGCCAGTATTTGGCGTTGGCGTGAAGCCGTGCCAAAGGTTGCGCTCAGGGCGCTGGCGTTGGCGTGAAGCCGTGCCGAGTTGACGTAGGCATGTAGCCGAGCCGTATGATGTACACGGGGTGCTGGCGCAGACGTGCAGCCGTGCCAAAGGTTGCGCTGAGGCTGCTGGCGTTGGCGTGAAGCCGTACCAAAGGTTGCGCTCAGGGCGCTGGCGTTGGCGTGAAGTCGTGCATAGTTGACGTAGGCATGCAGCCGAGCCGTATGATGCACACAGGGTGCTGGTGTAGACGTGCAACCGTACCAAAGGTTGCGCTCAGGGCGCTGGCGTTGGCGTGTAGCCTTGCTGAGTTGGGAGACTCATTCAAATCTCTTTTTTCTTGCGGTACTCAGACCAAGTATATTAAATCTGGCAATTGACCCCGGAGGGTATACCGGTATATGGCGGTACCCGGCCCAGTGTGTCGGATCCGGCTTATGGCTCACGGAGAGCATACCAAGGCCTTAGCCGAGTGGTCATCTCGAAACCCGTTCGCGATATCCGATTCTGACTCGTGCAGTAACCGGCAATTGATCTGACATGAGGCAACAATTGACCTAGCATGAGGCATATCACAGGATTAGATTTAACCGAGTGCACCCATAACTAATGGTGTAGGGCAAGCAGCTCAATGAGCGTATCCTCGGAACCCAAACCCTTAATAGCTTTCAACATCTGATTCCACTTGGTAGTCACCAGCTAGTGGCCTAACATGAGGCATGCTTACTAACTGTATTGTTTTTGCGGATGGCGCGTGAGAGCGCACAATGGGTGCGCCGACGTGAGAGCTCATGGCCTCGCACGCCACGACCGCCTCGACGGATGGAGTTGGCGTGAAGCCGCCGAGTTGACGAGGCATGCAACGAGCCAGTATAATGCACTCGGTGTCTTTGGCGAGGCGCAAATGCCCCATAAAAATCATCTCGCATTATCCTGCATTGTACCCTACGGAGACAATGAAAAACACGAGTTGTAGAGAAAAAACTGGATTGTAAAGCAATATGCATGATGTCAAATTGTCGTCCTTTTATCTTTCCCGTATTGATTTACGCTTCTCCGAGTATGTTTAATTCCTTTTTTTAAGCACTCCGCCTAGCTCATCAAGTCCCTTAGCGTTAGGAGTTGGCGCGGAGCTCTGTCTCCGAACACGCGTCAGAAAACCCAAATTTTGCATAGGAATCAGAGTTTCACTACTCAGAACGTGTGACACTCGGAATCGGTAAAAGTCAACATGGAAAAGAACAAAAGAAACTCAAAAAGAGATGTTATCTTTCTTGTGATTGAATCTGTATTTTGCCCGAGTAGATTAGATCCTTTTACTAAGCACTCTGTCAAGCACATCAAGTTCCTTAGCGTTAGGAGTTGGCGCGAAGCTTTGTCTCCAAGAACGCAATCGGGAAGTATGAGTGTTGCATGGAGACAAGAGTTTCGTTACTCGGAACAACCAATACTTAGGCTCAACAAAAATTCAAAAAGAAAGATAACGATTGGGTGTAGATTGCACCTAATTAGGTGTAGCCCCCGACTTACTGGTTAGTCGGAATCCGACTAGGTAGCAAGTCAAATCAATCTCAATGAAAGAGAAGAAAGGGGTGCGCGATAGCGCACCTAATTAGGTGTAGCCCCGACTTACTGCTTAGTTGGATACCAACTAAGTAGCAAGTCAGGAGATAAATTATAATGATGTAATTAAGTATGAAAATAGACAACTTAGCTGTTGATCGTGTCCTCATGCCTGAGTGAACGAGCCCCCGGGCATGTCACCTTGTCAGCGCAGCTGTCCTCGGCGTGGTAAGTCGGCACGGTTGTCCTCAGCGCAGTGCGCGAGAAGCCGGCCTAGGAAGTCGGCGTGGCTGTCCTCGACGTCGTGCACGAGAAGCCGGCCTAGGAAGTCGGCGCGGCTGTCCTCGACGTCGTGCGCGAGAAGCCGGCCTAAGGAAGTCGGGCTGGCTCCTCTCCTCGCGGTCTTTCGAGAAGCCGCCTAAGGAAGTCGGCGCGGCTGTCCTCGGCGTCGTCTTGCGAGAAGACGGCCTAAGGAAGTCGGCGGGCTGTCCTCGACGTCGTCGCGAGAAGTCGACCTAGGAAGTCGACGTTGTCCTCGACGTCAGGCGTGAAGCCGCCTAGGAAGTCGGCGCTGGTATCCTCGACGTCGTCTTGAGAAGCCGCCTAAGAAAGTCGGCGCTGCTGTCCTAGACGTGCATGCGCGAGAAATCGGCCTAGAAAGTCGGCGCTGGTTGTCCTCGGCGTCGTCTTGAAGCCGCCTAGAAAGTCGGGCAGTAGTCCTCGGCGTCGTCTTGCGAGAAGCCGACCCTAGGAAGTCGGCGCGGCTGTCCTCGGCATCGTGCGCGCGAGAAGCCGGCCTAGGAAGTCGGCGCGGCTGTCCTCGGCGTCGTGCGTGCGACAAGCTAGCCTAAGGAAGTCGGCACGGCTTTCCTCGATGTCGTACGCGAGAAGCCGGCCTAGGAAGTCGGCACGGTTTGTCCTCAGCGCAGTGCACGAGAAGCCGGCCTAGGAAGTGGGCGGTCACGGTTTCGACCGAAACCTCTTTTATTGTCACCATGGTGACGTCTTCCATCTTTTTCTCACTCCCGTCGCCGAGCTTCAATGTCATGGCGAAGGTCGCGTTTTGTCGTTGTTGCCGGAGCAACGAGTGGGTGCAGTGGTAGTCGTTGTTGTCGTCGCCGCAGGTTGGGGCGTAGGAGCCATAAGCCGGGACGACGTAGGAGCCTCGCCGTGATATCTGAGATGAGATCCGTTTTGATGTCGAGGTCCGCCATGCCCTTGCTGAGGTGCACCAAGAATCGCCGAGGTGCCGAGCGAAATTCACGTCAAGCTCCATCTTCGCACAGGATTCACGTCACCCCGCGCAGTCTGTCTTCAAACAGTCGGCTGTCTTCAAACAGTCGGCACAGTCACATCCGAACTCGGTTTTCAATGATCTTGGACTCGTTGGAAAGATAACGAGATAAGCTTTCCAACGCATCTAAAACCACTCCAAAATTCCATCCGAGTCAATGGAAAATTGTGACGTAATTTCTATCCAGATTCTGGACGCGAATAGATCGCATCTTCTTCCCGCGTTCGCTTCGCGGTTGACTCCAATCGGATCTGATCCGATTCTTCAAGGACAAGTTTGCCGAGGTTGTTGATGACGAAATCCAAGCCTCCAAAACAGGAAGCTTGGTTGAAGGAGAATTCGACGGCGCTGCCGTCGAGAGATGCCATCGAGCTTGATGAAGATGATCTTAGCGTTGGCCCCTACCTGGCACGCCAACTGTCAATGAATTATGTCGGCAATATACTTTATGGGGCTATGCGTAAGACCGAAACCCGATGGTAACACAGGAGACAGATTTATACAGGTTCGGGCCCTCGAGGTGAGGTAATACCCTACTCCTGTGCTCGTGGATTGTATTAGGGTTGATCTCGATGGATCAATGTTGAGGATGGCTATGGATCGATGTGATCCCTTCTACTGATGTGATCCCGGATGATCTACCATGATCTACCTTATCGAACTAGGGGCCCCTGCCTCCCTTTATATAGTGGAAGGAGGTAGGGTTACAGATAAGTACGTATCCTAGTTGGTTATAGAAACTGTGGATAGAGATAGAAAGTCTATCTCTGTCCTTTCTTACTAGGTACGTAATGTACCGGATTACAACTGTGCCTTCCTTGTGATACAAGTCGGGTCTTCATGCGGGGCAGACCCGTTTTCTAGATGGTAGGCGTGACTCTGCTCCATGAGGTGGTCCGTCTAATTTGTCTCCGTGAGATACCCGGAGACCATGTTATCCACACCTAGTTGACGATCAACTGTGAATCGTCTTTCACAGTGAGTTGTTGGACGCCAAGTGCTTTGCTTGCCCGGAGACTGGCCAGTAGGCCTTCATACTCTGCTACGTTGTTTGTCGTGGCAAAGTGTAACTGAAGTACATACTGGAGTCGTTCACCCTGCGGGGAAATGAGAACAACACTAGCCCCTGAGTGCTGAAAGACGCGCGGTCCATGAAAGTACATGGTCTAACCCTTCTCTTCAGTTCAGTCAGACTCTAAGACGGGAGGAGACGGGTTTGTCCATTCCGCTACAAAGTCTACTAGAATCTAGGACTTGATCGTCGTGCGAGCAGTGAAATGGATATCAAACTCAACAAGCACCATGGCCTATTTCGCTATGCGACCGCTGGCATCTTGATTTCTCAGGATCTCCCCAAGTGGAAAATTTGTCGGGACCACAACCTTGTGGGTTTGAAATTAGTATCAGGGTTTTCTAGAGGTCATGAATAATGAATAAAGGAAATTTTGACTTCGGGGTAACGTTCCTTTGGTCCGTGATGAACCTCGCTTACATAGTAGATCGAACGATGGACGTCCTCCCATCCAACGATCAAGATGGCACTAACAGCTTGACGAGCAGCTGCCAAGTATAGGAGCACATCTTCCCTGACCTAGGCATGGTCAAGACTAGTGGGTTGGGCAGTTGCTGCTTTAGCTCCTAAAAGGAGTGTTCTAGCTCGTCTGTCCAAACAAAACCGTCATGCTTACGCATGGCCTTGAAAAGGGCAACTCATGCTCACCAAGCTGGGAAATAAAGTGGCTCAATGCCGCCATCCGTGTGGTTAGAGCTTGCACCTTCTTTACGTTTGAAGGTGAATGCATTCTCTCAATGGCCTTGATTTTCTCTAGGTTTGCGCCACCTTCCTATGAGCCAATCATGTAGCTTAGAACCTTGCCCGCCCCTACACAAAAAATGCATTTTTTAGAATTCAATTTTATTCGATGCTTGTTGAGGTTACCAAATGTTTTCTCAAGGTTGGATACATGGTTCGAGACGTGCTTACTTTTGACTACAATGTCTTCTACGTAGACCTCCATATTGTGACCTATCTGATCTGGAAAGTTTTCTACATGAGGCGCTGAAATGTAGCTCCAGCATTCCTAACACCAAAAGACATGGTTGTATAGGAGAAAGTGCCAAACTGGGTTATGAAGGCAGTCTTCTCTTCATCTTTAGGTGATATGCTGACTTGGTGATAACCCGAGTAGGTGTCTAGGAAGCTCATCAACTGGGCCTCCGCCATTGCATCGACCAGTTGGTCTATTCTGGGCAGCAGCAAATTGTCCTTGGGACATGCGGTGTTCAAACCTGTGTGATCCACACACATGCGCCATTTTCCACCCTTCTTGACGATAACCAAGTTCGCTAGCCAATCCGAATGCTCAATTTCATGGATAAAGCCGGCTTTGAGGAGCTTTTCCAGCTGTTCCCGTATGATGGCTTGTTTCTCTAGGGAGAAGCGCCTGAACTTTTGCCGCACAAGTTTCTTATTAGGCTGAACTGCTAGCGTATGCTCAATTACCTCCCTTGGCACCCTAGACATGTCGAACAACTCTGAAAGTGCATCTAGGTCCCCTAAGTGGGTTTTGATGATTGATGACAAAACAATTAAGGGGCTAATGCGTTCAATGAGTATGTGAACAGGTGAAAGTCCCAATGATGAAAGACTAACGACGTTGGCGACCCCTCAAAATGTAGAAAGAAGATGGAACGTGGTCATTCCTATTTGGCATAATACCTTTTATTTTTTAAAATTAAGTAGAGGAATGTCGTACTATTAAGAGGGATGCAACGTTGATAACTTAGTCATGTCTTAGTGCTCAAATGATCCATCTTTGTGAAAGATTGAGAGACACAAGTCACCTCACGAACACCGGGTTTTGAATCTAAATCATAGCAATCGGAAGTTTCGATACTTACATCGGAAGTTCCGCTCCATCGGATTGTCCAGTTTTAGTTGACTTTAGTATCTTTGGTTTGGGGACTCAATTAGTCGGAAGTTCCGATGTCATGATCGGAAGTTCCAATAGAATCGGAATGTCCAAAAATCTCATACCCCTATAAATCTGGTTGGGAAATTTATTTAGTCGGAAGTTCCGATGTTGGGGTCGAAAGTTCTGATATGGGCTGACAGGGTAGCAACGGCTTGATCTAGAGGGCCTCTATATATAACTCCTCACTTTTCCTCACTCCAGCTGCTGCTTCTTTGCTTGAACCAAAACACATCTAGAGCCAAAATCCTCTCTCCACTCTTCATTGCTTAGTGTTTTAACTTAGGAGAACAAGTTGAGAAGAGAGATTGAGTGCAAATAAGCAAGATTGCATCTTTGAGCACTTGAGTTCATCTCCAAGTTTCGTCTTTGTGCGTATTTGTTACTCTTGGAGGTTGAGGACTTCTAGACGGCTAGGTGTTGCTTACGAGCACCCAAATCGACTGTGGTGTGCCGTGATAAGTTTGTGAAGGCCGGATTTCATCTCTGAAAGAAAAGAAATACCAAGTGAAGCCGAGGGGTGCTTTGTGCAACCTCGAGAGAAAAAGAAGACCCGGTTCAAGTGTCACCGAGCCCCTTAACGAAGACGTAGGATCCCCTTAAGGATCTGAAGTTCGAGAACCAACATCGTCGCGTCTTCCTACCTTGGTTATTTTGATTTCTTGCTACTTATTGCTCTTTTTGCAATTCATTGTGTACCTTAAGCTATATCCTTGTGGTGCTTGCTATACTTAAAATTGCTTGGTGAAATATCTTGTTGCAGCTATTGTTTCTTGATTTGTTCTAGAACTGCTTCAGATTTCTCATTTATACTCTGTTAGGTCAGAAGTTCTGATCTCCAGTCAGAACATCTGACCTGCATCGGAACATCTGGTAATTCTTCCAAAATATCCGATCTGCTTCCGCATTTAAGTTTTAATTTATTGTAAGCGCCTATTAACCCCCTTCTAGGCGGCTACCTCGATCTTTCAAATTCCCACGTGAACACATCTGCATTTGCCCGGAGGTAACGAGCTCTAGTTCCTATTTAGGGTCTAAGGAGGCTCCCAAATGCACGACCTTTGACGAGTCCTCCGGGAACAGAGTTACCGTCCTAGTTTCTCCTCCAAGTTGGAAGGTAACTTTTGGTCGAGAAGGCTTTGGCTCTTGATCGGGTCCTCTCTGTAGTAGCTGCCCGACCATGTTTAGCGCCTTCTCATCATAATTCAAAGCAGCCTTATGGTTTCCCTTGACCGTGATAACCCTACACGGTTCGGGGATCTTTAGGCACTAGTATGCATGATGTGTGGCCGTCATGAATTTGGCTAGAGCCGGCCTACCCAAGATGGTGTTGTAGGCCGACTCAAAGTCCACCACCTCAAAGGTGATAATCTCGGTCTAAAAGTTGCTCGAACCACCGAAAGTGACGGGCAAGACGACCTGACCTAAAGGCCTGGTTGTTGTATCCGGAATGATCCCGTAGAAAGGACTACCGTATTGTTTATCTTGGACCAAGACACTTGGATCTCGTCCAGAACCTTTGCCAAAATCAAGTCCAAGGAGCTCCTATCTTCAATCAGCACCCTCCTAACCGTCATGTTACTAATGGTCGATAAGCACCAATGGAAGCCGTTGGGGTTTAGTCATTCCAAGGGAACAATCTTCCTTGGAGAAAGTGATGGGCAGCTCGGACCACTTAAGCTGTTCGATCGGGGGCTTGCCCTAGGTAATGTGGTGCACCTCCCGGGTTGCCTTCTTAATGTCCCGGCGAGATACGTGTGCGGAGGAGCCCTAAAGATCACCGCGATGTGACTGCGGGGTTCTTGGAACTACTAGTTTTCTTTATCGTTGGCAGGTCCCTTCCCTTTACTACTCTTGCCCCGCTCGGGAAGTATCGGCATGGGGCCCTTGCCATCATAGAACTGCTCCATACGGGCAGTCTGGATATCGCAATTACGAAGATCATGCCTGTAGGCTTGATGCACAAGGGAAAATCTGTTGCTGAGCTGCCTATCTTGCCCGTGAGAACCTTGATCGTTGTCACGTTGCTGTTGAGGTCGACCTTTGTTTCCCTCTCTGTTGTACCCATGCTGTCTTTGCTCGGAGCTCTAGGGTTGAGACTGGGACTACTAGTGAGGAGGTATAGAAGGAAGCTGCGACGGCGGCGACTCTTCTTCCATAACTGCAACCACATTAGGCGAAGATGTTTTTTCTTCTTCTTCTTGATCTTCTTCTCCACCAAGGTTGTTTTTTCTTCCTAGAAGATTCCAAACCCGGTTGCGGTGAAAGTTTGCCTTCGTCCAACATCTTCTTAAAGGTACCTTCTTCATCCATGTTGACGTAGTGGTCGGCTATGTGGAAAAGCTCGCTAGCCGTTGTGAATGTGTGAAGCTCTAAATCCTAGGTAAAACGGACGTATCTTACCCCGAAGTTGAATGCCTTGATTACCGCTTCGTCCGAAACGTTAGGTATCAAGTTGCGGACCCGAATGAATCGTTAGATGAAGTGTCACAGAGGCTCATCTTCGGTTTGGATCAAGCGTTCGAGATCCACCTCCCTACTTGGGCGGGTGTAACATCACCAGAAGTTACTTAGGAGAATATTATTGAGCTATGTCCAGTTTCGGATTGAGCCCTCCCATTGGTTGAACAACCAGGTTCGGGCCACACCATCCAGCACCGTGGGCAGGTAATTAGCCATCACTCTCTTATCTCCGCCGGCCGCTAAGAACTCGTCCAGGTTTTGGGTACCATTGTACCGTTTAATATGTCTAGGCTTAAACTTGTTCGACCATACAACGTTGCGCAAGGATGAGGAAAAAGCTTGACACCCGTAAAGGGCATTCTCTCGTCGCCCTCTGTGGTCCCAGTGCTGATCATGGCCACCATGACGTCGTCTCCTGGCTCTAGGACCAAGCCAGGAGAACACCTCTCTCCACTGGCGAGGTGGCGATCTATTCGACGAGGAGTATTGTGTTCGAGAGCACTCACGGTGGCTGCCCGAGTTTTCCTGGGAATAGCTCTAGGAGCCCTCTCGCCTGCGGTCTCGATGATCATGGATGTCCTAGGAAATACTCCGAGATTTTGTGTGCTGAGATCTTACTTTCGCTCGCCTACCACCGTCTCAGGGAGGACTCCGAGTCCCCTCTTCCTTCGATAGTACTCAAGGGTTGAGGTCAGAGGTGAGTTTCTCTAAATCCTCCGCAACAACGTGCCCCATAGCCTGTGGATCCAGTTGACCTGGGTTGCGTTGAAATTCGCGTACAACCGCTACCAGGGCCCGGAGCCTCTCCCTACTAAGAGTGTCGAAAGGTAACTGTGATGCTTGTACGTGCTCCAGAGTCCTAGGCTCATACAAATCTCCCAAGACGTGTGGTTTGCCGAAGACTAGCCAATGTTCGGTTGTGAGGCCCGTGCAGATGGCTCCGAGAGACTTCATAGTGGCGACGCTAAGCCACCTCTAAGTCCTTAGGCACCTGGGCTTCATCGTTTCCCTCGTCCATATGGACGTCTCGGTCTTGCGAAGGAAAAGACGGTGTCATAGCCATGCCGCCATAGGAAGCTATTTCATGCTCGAACTCTACACGGTCAGTGATATCCACGCCATCATAGATACCAACATCATCCCCATCCAGCATGTGTTCTGGAATTTCTCGAAACTGGTCTAGCCGCTCATGAACGTACTCTGAACCCATGCCCTCCAACTGAGAGCAAAAATGGTGCTCGTGTGCCTCGACTACCAGGAAAGGACTCTCGGGCTTGGTTCTTAGGCTCGATATGACTCTTGGATCGGTGATCCTGGCCACCTCCCCGTCGGTGTAGTACATATCATCATCCTCTAGGTCATCGAAGACATAGAGGTCTTGATTGTCTTGAGAATTCGGGATCACCAAGGAACTCTCTAAGAAAAGATCCAATTAGATCCCCGTGGACGGTACCAGCTGTCAGCGAATAGGAGATTCATTCCCCGCCAACCTTACTTCTTGAACGAGGGATCAGTCGGGTCCCTTTTCGTAGAGATTTAGCTTTGGAGATGTAAAAAGATACTCAGGACATGGGACAGAGAGGAAGATCGGTTTATCCTGGTTCGGGTCTCTCGCGACGGAGATAATAGTTCTACTCTAGTGCTTCTGCTTCTGTATGCGAATGTGTTTTACAAAGAAGGCCTCTCTCTCCTCTTCTCCTTTTTTTCTCCCCTTGGTCAAAGGAGGGTATTTATATTGACATACCAGTGTCACGACTTAACACACTAATTCCAACATTTATGGACGGTTACCAATAATAATGGAATTAACACGTCCTAAATCCTCATTAATGCCGCATTGGACCCGCGTCATGGCCAATGACATGGAGATCCTGGTCGTCGTGTGCACCTTCCTCGGAATGACGGTTACGTCCGGACAAGGGGTACTCGGGCTAGCGTGCTTGGTCGTATGGCATATGTTCGTATCCGAGCATGCATGCTCAGATCCAGACATACATGCTCGGAGGGTCTATTAGGCCCATGCTAACACGGCAATGCTCGAGCATGGCTTTCGAGGACAATTTTAGGATGTTCCGAGTTACCTATCAAAGGGCAATTATATAATTCAATATTCTAGCCAATTCCCAACAGTCTTCTTTTTGGTTGGACGTACTATTAAGGGGGTCAAAGAATGGGTGTGATTGCCGTAAAGCTTGTTGTGAATGTGGATGACTTCAAAGAATGATACTTGACATCTTGAAGCCATGTGGACTAAACATCTAGCAAACCCCACTATTATTTATGAAGATAATGCAATATGTGTTGCATAAATGCAAATGGATTATGTGAAACACAATAGGTCATGTGAAAATCTCATAGATTTATTCACTTCGTCACTTTCAGCATCTATATTTGAAAGATGCATTAGAGGAATTAGAACGATGAGACTTAGAGAAGTGTATAATTCATGACGAGAAACTTCACATACTCGAAATTAAATCTTCATCGTGAAGTTTGAGTACCCAATCTTAATCTCGAAGATGTTGATATCCGATCATAAAACAGATCTACTAATTGAGAAAGAATAGTAAAGCATTGTTACGTGTTCATTTGTGTGTCTTCTTATTCTTTATCATTGTATTGAAAAAATCTAGGCCAACGATGCCGTCGCAGATCAAATTATTTGTGAATTGGATTTCACTTGTCTACGGTTCCCTTGTGTGGTTTTTTGAATGGAATCTTTGGTGCCAATCTATAGGTTTTCTGATTTTTCTTTTAAGAATACCTTTTGAAAAAGATCTGAATATCCCTTTGCCCGCCTCTATTTGGATGAGAGGAAATAAAAGCTATTCTTACCTGTTATCATCTTAAACGAGTCCCTCTAAAGTTTGAGGACTTTTTCGTAGATAAAAATCTATCATGGTTAAAAAAGTTGTTTCTTTCTTAAGCTCCTCGACATGAGCGGTGATCTCTGGGAGATAAGCTTGGCAACTATGATCTGGAGTGGCTTGCCGTGCTCTTAGCTGCGGCGAAGTCATCCATCGACAGCCCTATCCTACGGTCCTACGTGTCCCGGACGCGTGCCCCCGCGGCCATCCTCATCCGCATCCACGGCCCAGCGGGCCCCCGCCGTCGCGACGAGCACCGGGCCCACTCCGCGTCCGCCGACTCCACATTCCACAAAAACCGTTCCAATCAATCATCCCGTGGGCGCGTAGCTGTCTGCTGTGCTGGCGATGTGCATCTGCTCAGGTTCTTCCCTTTTTCTTTCCAAAAAAATGTCTAATACCGCGCAGGCTGATTCGCGCGATCAACTGGCGCTGGCTGTCACGCCACGGCAAGGTGCACTGAACCAGCGTGACACTCCATGATGGAAACTGTTACTTGGCACGTACGGCTACCTAGCTCGACTTACCATCCACGCAGCTAATGCATTACACACTAAAATTAGCTGTCAAAAGTTTAGCCTCGTTCTTTTTATTTTAAATTAAAATTAAAAGCCACAACAGAAATTTTATATTTTTTGTATAAACCAAACGCTGTAATACTTTGTAACCATTTTTTAGAACTTTTTGTAGTTCTTCTCAAAACTCACAAAACAATATTTTTTACAATTTTTTGGAAGCACACACAATTTTTTTATATTATAATCTAGCTGAAAAGAATAAGACCTAGAGAGACGGTAAAAATCAATAAAGCCAAGCCGTTCTAAGATGTATCTTTCCTTTTACCCGTAGGGTTTGAGGGATGGTTGGGACAGTTGAATTGAGTAAAATGGATGATATATAATAGTTTAGTGTCTTAAATTATCAAGGGAGATTCTAGCGTTTGCCCCTTCCAAAGCTATGTGAATGTATGATCTACAATTTGTAACTCATGTGTCACAACCATACATGTCAATGACACATTGAATCGTAAATTCTAAATTACACATTTTTTACGTGACATCATATATTTTTCCCAAAAAAAAAGGTACGTCGTCGTCCGGAAATTAGACCATCGTAGAGGTAACTTAGCATAGAGTATTAGGAATGTATCATGCCAGCAATACAAAAGTAATCACACACAACAATCTATCTATCTGTCCATGGTACACGATTACACCAGCCGGCCGGCGTACGAAGAAACCGAGTTAAAAAATATCAGTAAACACGGTAAAAAAAAATCACGCGCCGAGATCGCAAAGTCGTTGTGGTTCACGCGGCGCGATCTAAACACAAACGGAGGCTACTATAAAAGCGGCCCGCCCGACGGCCCGAGCCGCATCCTCACGCCTCTCTCTCCCCGCCCGCTATTTCCACCGGCGGACGGCCGCGAGCTCCTCTCCGACGAACTCCCTCCGCCCGCCCGGAGCACCCCAGCGCCGCAACAAGGTGCGCGTGACCGGCCGGGCAGCGGTGCCGTGGCATCCGGCCCTCCCTCCCTAGTCCCTGCACGGTGGTTTTTCACGCTTGAGGTTTCCTCCCGGGGACCGTGGTGAGCCAGGTCCCGAGCAGGCGGCGGCGGAATCAGGTTCTCATCTCTGACGGTTCGTTCTCCTTCTGGTTTCAGAGGTTTGTGCTTGGATTCGAGGGGTAAAGAAACGGGGATGGATTCGGAATCAGAGCCGCACGGGTAAGCAACCAAGAAGCAAGAAGAACACGTACATCGCCTCGCTGTTCATCTCCTAGCCCGAGAGTCGAGGCCTCATTTCTTTTCCTACTGGTTTTGTTGCTGGGTGAAGGTGCGCGCATTACGCGAGGAGGTGCAAGATTATGGCGCCGTGCTGCGGCGAGGTCTTCGGCTGCAGGCATTGCCACAACGAGGCCAAGGTCGCCTTCTTCGTCTTCTTCTTTCTCCCTCCTCTGCTATTTCTCCATCGAATTGCCGTGATTCTGTCGATTTGATTCGTCTTGATCGGGTAGAAGAAAAATCATCGAAGCTCATCTTGGTTACAGAATTCGCTCGAAGTGGATCCCCAAGACCGGCACGAGATCCCTCGCCATGAGATCAAGAAGGTCGGTGCTCCATGTTCCTTTGTTAATTCTCTGTATTTTTTTAGCATTTTATCCTTCTATTTGTTCAGTTCTTTTACATGTTCCTGCATGCCATCTTCTTTTGCCTGCAATTGTGGTTGAAAAATCTACGGTCTAAACCTAGCGCGTCTAAAAAGCCTCGATTTTCAGCTTTAGAAATCAACAGTTTCTTGTCCATGATCAAAAATCAAAATCGCTCGTCATCCATCCGATGGTGATGCATGCTGGATGTATGGACTATGGACTATGGAGCCACCGCATGACTATAGAGCCACTGCATATGCCACTGCCATGGAGTGGCTAGCAAGGCCCACCGTACGCTTTTTTTTTGGTTCCCTGCTTCAGCCTTCAGATAAGGCATCTTAGTGCTCGAGGTAAGCAGTGCTTAATTCTTGATATTTTCGTTCTGCACTCCACCCACTTGCCACTATAAAATTTGCCGGTTTCTGCTGCAACTTGCAAGTGGCCGGCATGTGGTCCAAGTGATTGTTGCCTCCATATGACACTGTCATCATAAGGAAGACAGCTAGGATAAAGGGGGAAGGCAGAGGAAGAAAGGGACAGGGCAAGGGCATGTTTCACCATCAATCCAGATTTTAACAGCATGATTGAGTGCTGCATAATTGAGAAGACATGATTGCCATGCTAACTGTGTAGTCCAATTGATTTGACACACTAGGTGTCCTGACTTAACAGTGCCTCTGCAGTCAAATAGGTAGAGCATTTATACTGGATTTTTGGAACCTACTGTTAGTGTACCAGTGCCCTTTTTTAATGGGAAAGTGTATTTATGCCTTATTTTGGTTATTTTAATTAATAGTGTAAAAATATGCGCAAGATGTATTTATCCCACACTTGTGAAGTAAACAATCCTGTAGCAAATATGGTGCTTTGCAAAAACTTTTGGTTCATACATATAAAGATACATGAAGTAAATTGTCCTAATTTTTTATGAAAAAATACATCATATGAATCGACATGGACATAGCATGTTCTTTTGCGGGACTCCAGTAGCTGTTGCCCTTTGTCACTTTAATCATTTAAATCATATGAACTTTCCTGCCCCAGATTGTGGACTGACTGAAACTATTCCACTTTATTGTGTATCACAGGTTATCTGCTCTCTCTGCAACAAAGAACAGGATGTAAGTTGTCTAACCAAAAGTGTAGTAGTATTCCTGGAGTATATCCAACTATTTGGCTTTAATAATAATATAAAAAAATGTTAATTTTTATCAATAGGTGCAGCAAAATTGCTCGAATTGTGGAGCATGCATGGGAAAATATTTCTGTGAAAAATGCAACTTCTTTGATGATGATGTAAGTATATTTTATTTTGAATGATGAGTCAAAGTTAGCGCTAATGTTCCAATTAGCCTTATAATATTGAATCCTCTTAATCTGAAGTACGTACTGTTTTGTTCCAGGTGTCAAAGAGCCAATACCACTGTGACGGCTGCGGAATATGCAGGCAAGTGATCAATTTACAGCTATGAATATTTTGATACATTGTACTGTTTCTTCTGAATAATCAGTTTTTGGATACTTGATCTTCTTTCTTCAGAACTGGTGGTGTGGAGAACTTCTTTCACTGTGATAAGTGTGGTAAGTTGTGTCTGAACTTCTTCCTAGAATTTTTGAACTAAATCAGCTTTTCATTACATGTCGCCTTGAAAGTTTTCTCTAACACTAGTGGTGCTCTTGTTCGCTTGCAGGGTGTTGCTATAGCAATGTCTTGAAAGACTCTCATCATTGTGTAGAAAGAGCAATGCATCACAACTGCCCTGTCTGCTTTGAGGTGAAGCTTGCCTTCCATGTAACATTTGGCACTAAAAAAATAGCACTCCTAATTTTGAGTTTCTTGATCCTAAAGACAATTCACCTCTTTTCTGGTCCACAGTATCTATTTGACTCGACGAAGGATATCAGTGTACTGCACTGCGGGCACACAATCCACTTGGATTGCCTGAATGAGATGAGAGGGCATTATCAGTAAGTGTTCTTCAGACAACTTTACCCGATACATTTGCTCCTATAAATCAATGTGATGAATGCTGATCACAAGCTATTTGGTTCCCCACTTTTTCCCAGCTTCTCATGCCCGGTGTGCTCAAAGTCCACTTGTGACATGTCTGCGGCATGGAAAAAGCTCGATCAAGAGGTCGCAGCGACACCGATGCCACAGTTATACCAGAAGAAGATGGTAAGAAAATTTGGTCTACATCCTACCTTGAGTCGTTCTACGCTTGCATCGTCTCTCATGTTCACTGAGCCTAGTCAGACTGAGCAACGATGTGCTGCTTCTTCTTACAGTTATGGATCCTCTGCAACGACTGCGGCACGACGTCGAACGTGAACTTCCACATCTTGGCGCACAAGTGCCCGGGGTGCTGCTCCTACAACACCCGGGTGACGAGAGGCGCCCCACGCTCAGATGCGTGCTCCAGGGTCTGAGCCAAGCTGAAGAGACGAATCCACCAAGAATGCTATCTACGAGCTGAGATGATTTGAGCTTGCATTGATGGCTGTGAAGCTGCTACTAGGTTGCTGCTGCAAGGAGACAGTGGAGGGTGTCTCCTCTGAACCGGCCGGGAGCTAGCTGCAATCTGAGAGAACCACAGTATGCTAGCTAGGCATGCATACTGTTCATCAACCGAGATAATCGCCGTTTCTGCCACGTTGCGTTTGATGATCTGCTATAATCGGTGCAAATTCCGTAGGACGTGGGCCTCTTCATGGAGGTCCAGTAGCTCGGCTATGAACTTTTACACAACATAAATTGATGCATGAAGAATTGAAGATGGCGACATGCTGATATTGCAAGTTTCCTGTTCTTGTAATTGGCAGCTTCAGTGAGTTTTCTACTATTCGTATTTTGAGATCAAAATCAGGCAGAAAACATATTTAAGGGGAAAATCAGGCAGAAATATCAGTATAAAGCTTAAGAACGTATGGGCCAACCGAATAGGCCCATCTCCCACAGGCCACAGCCCATATGAGGCCTGATCATTTCTTCTGGACTGCTAATTATTGGTACAGGCACTTGGGAAAAACACTTACAACGGACGTGCTACTTGCACTAGAATGCTGCTTTCCGAAAACTGCACCCTGGCAGTTGAAAGTGCAGCATCCCGGCATTTGCTTTTGTTTTTGGCAGCGAGCCTGCCTCGTGGCTATTTGTGTTAGCAACTTATTCTATGTACACAGCCTTTTAGAGCTTTTGGTTGGTTCAATCATCCCTGATCTATGCCGTACGAGCTGGGTAGGCTGGCCAAAGTCAGGCTGAGCAGTTATAAGTTTTAATATTTGGTTTTCTGTATTGTTCGAGCTGTGCACCAGTGGGAGTCTATGTTATACCTCTAATCCGTTTGTACAGAGCTATCTTGAAAGCATTTTGTCCAACATGTTATGGGCAGCCCCGTGCAGCTCCCTTTTGTCGGCGCGGGCTGTTATGGGAGCAAGTTAATCGCTCGCACATTGTATTCCCAAATCTCCATCGAGGTCCGCTGTGCTCAGCATCGTGTGGCTTCCCACTTGCACATATCTGGCCACTGCCGGCCGCCTCCTGCACAAATCATCCCACCGATAGTGGACCCCCTGCACCACTGGCTACTGCTGTCTTGTTTTTTTTCCTCCGTCTTGTTTTTCCCTCGTCGACGCTTCCCCATGCAAGCCATGCCCGTGCTCTAGTCTCACTAAGCGTCACCTACGTGCTCTGCCCGGTTGCGCTTCTCCTTCTACATGCACCCGCTTGAGCCTATCTGATAGAAAGCAAGCTCCTGATGTGTTTCCCTATGCTAGACTAGCACTGTGTTTTTGCACCGACACCAGTCTGGCCCAACCTATCATGCAGACAACCAAACTACGGAGGATTGCATACCATGAGCTTGGCTGGCCCTCATGCACCCAACCAATCAATCCCTTTGTATAGTCATGCACTCTAATACTATATTGGTCAAACTAACTCTAACAAAAATAATATGGAAGTGTCATTAAAAAAAACTATGACTCCTCTATGTGCTTTTGCAAAAAAAATTCTTTAGATCTTCATCTCCTTTCCCTCTCCCAATCCCTCCTGTTCCCTTTCTCTCTTGTTGCGACCTGGTTCTTCTTTTGCTACTCGCCGACCTCACCCTGTCTTTACTCTCTCCGTTTGTGACTCACAAGCCCTCCTATCACTCCCAACCTATCCTGGCACCCAACCATCGCCTTGCTCTAAACCTTATAATGCAATTGCAATAGAGGTGCTAGACATAGACCTACGATATGATGTGGAAGTGGCAAGGTGATGCGGGCAAGCAACTGTTGTAGGCAGGTACTATGAGCTTTATAGGCAAGCCCTTGTGGCAGGTAGGTGTGTAAGGAACCGGATGCCGAAGAGGGAGGTGAATTGGACTTCTCAAAAATTTTACTTTCTATTTAATTTTACACTTATGTTCAAAACCTAAATAAATACATAAGCTAAAGATCAATTCTTTGAACATAAGTAATATGACAATTAGATAGCAACAATAAAGTGATTGCACGAAATACACCTAGGCAATCAAGATATACAATTAAGTACAAGGTGAATGCTATGAGGATTAAGCACTAACTCAAGGATATGTATTATCAAATTTAATCTAAGAGCTAGTAACAATCAACACATGGTAAGAGGGCTAAATAGCACAATAATTATATCAAGATATGGCAATGAATATATGAGCACAAGAGGTAATCATAAGTGACACGAAGATTTTTTTCCCGTGGTTCGGAGCCAAACTTTTACATCTACGTTAAGGCAAATCCTTGCTCCTCACAAGGACCTGTTCCCGCCCGAGCCAACCGCTTCATCTCCACTAGTAGTCGCTAGTTTCTCCCCTCCGGAGGTGGCAAGCACCAACGCCACGCACAAGATTCACCTGGGTCTTCTCACAACCTCCGCTTGAGAAGATCACTGGCGCACGACGCCTCCCACGCCGTCTAGGTGCTCGCAAGCACCAAGAGGAACTAGCCCGAACCATTTGATCACACCAGATCAAAACTTAAAAATGATACACTAAGACACACTTAGATACTCACTAATGCCCTAGGGCTCACTCAATCTCTCTCAAGATGAGGATCTCCTAATCTCACACTCCTTGACACTCTTTCACACCTAGGAACTCATCCAAGCTCCAAAAGGCTCCAAAACTCGGTCTAAAACCCTCTATTTATAGACCCCAACCTGAAAACTAGCCGTTAGGTACAAAATCTAGTCGTTACAGGCTCACCGGACTCAGTTCGGTGGCTATAGATCATATGAGCTCGCTTCTGGACTCCACCGAACTCAGGCCGGAACCTACCGGACTTAGTACGGTGGCTATAGATCACTTGAGCTCGTTTCTAGACTCCACCGGACTCAGTCCGGAACCCATCGGACTTAGTCTGGTCCCTACCGGACTCAGTCCGCTTAGGAAACACACAAAAAATAGCTCTACCGGACTCAGTCCGGTCACCACCGGACTCCGGTGGAGTGCAGAGACTGTACCACTTCGCAGAAAAATGGCCATATCTCCTAACTCGGGTGTCGGAATTAGGTGATCTTGGACTCTACGAAAAGCTAAGAATGAGGGCTATCCAACCCGTCTCACCACCTCACACCTAAAGGATAGATGCAGAAAACACAAGGAAGTTGAACCAACCCTAAAACTCCCTTTTTTCAACACCACTGACGCTTCTCTCTTTCATTACACACCTCTTACACCCTTGACACCTCACTTAGGCTCAACCTAGGGTTAAGGAGATCTGAAGTGCATCACTTGAGAGTTAGAAACCAATCCGATCAAAATGATTCGGGCCCTCTTGATAGTACAACAACTATCCTACCAAACCGGTCTTCCAACCAATCACCAAGACTAATAAAAGACTAGAAAACAACCTTAACCATATACTAGCCATTCCTTGCCATTGAGCACCATCTTGAAGTTTGATGTCCTACATCAATGCCTTCAAGTCTACTTTAACGCTCCATGCATCATATCACTCCTCGATGCATTGTGCATAATGACCTTCATCATACGATTGATGACATCTTCGTCTTGTCAACCTTTGACTCGATCCCAAATCTTGATGATTTCTCCATTCCACCGACCTCGACTCGATCATCCTTCTTGACGATCATCCCGTCCTATTGGTCTTGATCTCATCATCAACCTTTAGTGATCCTCTCGTCTAGTTGACTTCGACTTGACCATCTTCCATTGATTCCTTCTTCTTCACTTGACGACTTTCTCTTAGTTGCAATGACTCTCTTGTTTCATTAACCTTGACTCAATCTTAAAGCTTAATAACTTCAGAGTTCTGTTAACCTCGACTCGATCATCCTCCCTAACGATCGTCCCGTCTTATTGGTCTCAACCTTGTCATTAACTCTTGACAATTCTCTCGTCTTGTTGATCTCAACTTGGCCATCATTTCATCACACCCTTTTGTCGTCATTCACCTATACAGGATCTAATCCTTTTCACATCACCTCATGAAAGACATTAGTCTCAAAAGCTCAATGTGAATGAATATATTTAATGTTAACTAATGTTTAAGCTCAACAAGTGTTCAACAATAGGGCTCAAATATAAATGGAACACTTGATATGAAAGGTCTCTACTAAGTATATCATGGTAAAGATTTATTTGATCTATATGCACTAGAGAGAAAGGTGCCCAAAAGATAATTAAATAATTTATGGTAATTAATTAATTTTATGAACTTCACTTAAAGATACACATGAAAGTATATTCAAGAATTACACATGTACAATTCATATTTAAAGCATGAGTGAAGTTGTGATTGAATTTAAATTAAACTTCACTAAATGAAATGCATATGAGAAGAGACATGAAGAGTATATATGCACATAGTTATTCAAGCATGGTGAAGTCTATCAATGAATCAATTGAATAATGACGATATGATCATATATCCATATGTGCAAGCAATTAATCCATATGTCGAGCTCGCAAGATAATTATACACAAATAAATATGAGATGGATCAATGTGCATAAATATAATCATAGATTCGGAGCTCAACATACACTTGCACATGAGGAATGCAACAATAAATATGAGTGGGATACTGAGTTGTATACCTTAATTTTTCATATACATCCTATTTGCAAGTGTGAGGTTAGGAGAATAATTTAACCACAATTGTTAGTCTCACAAGATTTATGGAATTTACCAAAATAAATACCTTGCAATGGATGAATAGTTTATCTATATATGATTCCCTCTAAATAGGATGGGACTATAACAATCTTAACAATAAACATATTAGCCTAATATCAATAAGTATGTTAAAGGTTTGTAATTAAATAAACACTAAATCAAGTATTGTCATTAAATACGTTTGTCATTAATCACCAAAATCATATAAGGGTTACCTTGAACTTACGAGGTGGAGCTGTCACTCGATCCAGGAGGGATCCTCCTATGTTGTGGTGGATTTTAGAGAGAGCGCAACTGGGACGGCGGTATGCAGCACATGCAGTGGTGGGAGGGCACCATGGCGATGCCTAAGAGGGAATAGGTCAACTAGGAAGGGAATCAATTCAATCAGGAGAGGAAGAGTTGACATAGGAGGGGATTGGGAGCTAGGGGTTTTCTCAAAAGAACATGGAAGAGGCGGGTGGTTTTTTCTTTAAACAATTGGCACTCTAGCTAGAACCCATATGTTGGATTTAGATCGGACATATATAGATGACTCATTCACTACTAGAGAAACAGCTTTCCATACCGGCTTATCAGTCCCGGTAAGATACGAACCGGTATTAATAGTAGCATCATCCGGTTCAGTAGTTCCAAGGCTTCAATCCGGTTCGTCGCTCACATTAGTCGGTTGGTAATACCAAAGGATTGATCTCCTCCCATGAGCTAATCTGACCACCGGCATGGAAGCTCATCGATCCGGTTGGTATTACCAACCAGAAAAGTAAACCTTTAGTCGGTTCGTATTCTGAACCGACTAAAGGCTCATCTAAGAATCTTTAAAAGGAATGCATATCCTAGTTATATTAGAACGCGTGGGTGGGTGAGTTGGTTAGAAGGGTGAGGGAGTCACGAGATCTCGGGTTCGAGTCTGCGAAGCCATATGTGCGCATTATATTTTTAAATATATTTCTAACATCTATCCCGGGTTGAGAGCAACCGGGACTGATGGCTCCATACCATCAGTCCCGAATTGCCTATCCCGGTTCCAAAACCGGGATTGATGCTGGTTTGCCGGTTCCAAAACCGGGATTGATGCTGGTTTGGAACCGGGATTGAAGGCTCAATCCGTGGTAGTGATTGCAGGAGTGTACCAAGGTGGTTGTGTGTTGTCTTGTTTGCTACGTCTTAAATCTGGATTTATAATTTTTTTACAAGTCCAACACTTTAGCATTTTGTAACTATTTTTGAAGATCTTAGTTTTTCTCTCGAAGCTAGTAAAACCAAATTTTTAAGAACCTTTTCAGTCATAAAACCTCCTAATAAAAGCACACAGATTTTCAGATTATACTGCTGTATTAAACCGTCGCAAACAACACCCTGTATTAAACCGTAGCAAACAACACCATACCAATTGGGTTTCGACGCATCGCCATGACCAAATTGGCCAACGAGGCGGTGTTGTGGTGGGGCCTCAGGTGAACTGGTGGTGAGCGAACCCTCTTCTTATTTGATCGGCCGAAAAGGATCGCTCAACGAATTGGGCGCCATTCCTTGTCTTTACAAGTCATCCTCCTGTGATGTAAATCATGGCACTGCTATGATGCTACTCTTGCCTGTCGACCAGCATAGGAAGCCGTCGCTGCCCTTTAAAATACAAGAACCAGATCGATAGTGCTGACTGCTGACAGTCTTGACATGCGTAAGCTCGGCCTCTCTGGCTCCGTGTGAACGTGTGATACGGATATTTTGATGAATCATGCATGCAAAATGGTGGTCAAGCAGCTAGTGTGTGGAGTTTGGACACATGATAATCCACGCGAAAAGGTGCAAATTAAACAGATATATATCCCCGGCCGAGTCAACGCCGTAGCGTGTACACACTACACAGCCATGAAAGCTACACCGTCGCACGTAGACAGACGTACTTGCCGTATCTTGACACTCGAGAATCCAGATGGCTACTGACAGATGTATACCGGTCTGCGATCTGAGGCGCGACATTTGGAGACCGGGCACGTGGTGACGTCGCGCTCGGACGGACAGAGACAGAGACAAAGCTACGTACGCACTGGCACACGCGCGCCTGGGCAGGTGGGTGTCCCGTGTGATCGCGAGGGGCACGCTTGTTTTTCCCGTGCGATCCCGTGCCCGTCCATCACCGGGCGTCCCAACGGGTTCACGAAACATACCGGTTAACCATGAAAAAACAGTACGATCAAAAAGCAACAAACATTGATGGTAATCATGAAAAACTGCAAACCAATGAGCCAGCAATTTTTTTAACCGTTTCGGTTAAGGGCATCCCACCAGCTCGCTTATAACGCTATCCTCTATAACACTATTTATCACATTTACAAAAAATTTCATTCTCTAAAATTTCTTTATATTTTACATGACATATCTAAAACATAGGTTTCTCTAACCACTCCTCTATTCTAAAAAACCAAATAAATAATATTTCGTAGGATCTCATGGAAGAAAAAATATTCGATACAAATGAGAACTCAGTACATAAGTGAAAAAAAAACATCGTTTATTTGCACGGAATAGGGAAACCCTCTCCTGGTCTCCGCTCTTGGCCAACGGCGATCCACCCACCAGCCCGCCAATCGTTCGCTCCCGCAGCCAGAAGTCCACCGGAAGAACCTCGCGTCACCCGCGCACGCGACGCACGGGAAAACGCCCACCCGCAGCTGAAAACGGCGGGAACACACCACGCTGCAGCCTGCAGGGACGCACGAGCTGCGGCGCGGACTCTCGCGCGCGCCCCTGCCGACACATCCAAAACGGCCGGGAGCGGATGGTCTCCGTCGCGCGGCGTCGTTCCAGCAAGAAAATCCTGCGAGCTCCTAAGATGTTGCTACGTACCTACTTATTTATCGGTACAAATCTTAAAGCAACTGAATATTGGAAGAAGTATATTGCCTCTTCCTCACTGAGTCCCCACTCCTAAGATGGAGAACAGAGACAAAGGCTCTGTTTGAAACGAGCAGGCTTCCAGAGTTCTGAAAGGTGGCCACGAGAAGCTGGAGCTGGGTTTTCAAAAGCTCTTAATATTTTCTAAGAAACAACTTTGACAAGTTAAACCATTTGGATTTCAACTTTACGGTGTCTTACCTAGTAGAAGTTAGAAATGACTGAAATAAATTGTTCTAAATGGGATAAAAAAATGTTAATGGTATTGTCAGGGGCGGACACAGCCAAAAATAATAGGGGGCTGACAATAAAGAGAGATCCATTAGCCCTCTCTTCTCCTCTTTATTTTCTCAAATAATATTAGGTGGGTCTAAGGGAGGCTCCACTGTCATTTACACAGTAGGTGAGGCTAGAGCCCCCCTTGACCCGGTACTAGATCCGTCCCTGGGTATTGTGTTCTAAGATTGACAATGTCATGTGTTTGGTTTGGTTGTCTTGTACGATCGTCCCAAACCACCTTGCCTCCGTTCAATGTTTTTTTGGGGGCAGGGGGGTCAAGCCATGCCCAACAAACCGATTCTAAAAGAGCGAATATCCACTCTAGATTCAGAGAGAGTTGATTTTGGCCTGTGGGAAAACAACGGTGGTGTTGGTTTGGCCTATGGGAAGACATTGGTGGTGTTGGTTTGGCTTGCGCCGGAAGAATTTGGTCTTCTTTCTTAGCATCGGTCATAAATTGCCGTCGTCGATTCATCGTCATCGAGTATTTCTCAAATTCCTTTCACCCAAACGATCCTTCTCACTACCACCGTCTTTCCACGGCGTAGATTTGGCAATTGTATTGTCATGACTTATGTGACATCGCCACCTTCCGCTTGGCCAAATATGTTCATCATGAACCTTCAAACCAAATGTAAAAATGTTCATCCTGAACTGATCCTCTGACGTAAGTAATCTCTGCCTTTCTTCTTACCTAGCCATCCATGATCCATCCAATGGATCATGTCGCACAAGCACACTCCCCTCCCTCTCTCTCCATGTTCTCCCTCCACGACTCCACTGACGGGCAACATATGATTAGGGGCATGCACCTCGCGGCAGCAGTGGTTAGCCACACACCTCGCAGATCTCCTCCTCCTCGTAGGTGTGGCGAGGCAAGGTAGGTGTCCACACTCGTCGGTGCCTAGGATGGAGCAGGGCCGCAGTGGCGGCGATGACCCCTAGGATGGACGGAGACCTCAGCCTCAAGCGGGCGGCACAGGATCAGTGGTAGCTTTGCTGTTGTGATCGTTGCAGAAGATGGCTAAGGTGGATCTTAAAGAAGGAGGAGATATGACCAACACCGCCACTGGTGGACGACGAGAGGGCTAAGGGTGGCGGTGTAATCCACCACACCAATGGCATGGGGAAAGAAGCTAGCGACGTGCCGACCACCGCAGCATGGTCGTCGTCGACCTCCGTCGCCGTAGAGCTTCAGCGACAACACCATGCGCCTTCGTCCACACTACGACTTTGTTGTTGCCATCACGTGCCTGCTCCGGTCGCTGGGAGAGAGAAAGAGAGAGGAGTGAGTGGTGAAGAGGAGATTGATTACAAGACGAACTAGCATGGTGACCCGCGCACTTGCGCAAGTGCGCGGCTATTTGTAGTTAAATTTGTTATAATATGGACCTATTATAAATCATGGGGTATACTTTCCAAATCAAATTGCTAATTTAATTTTACGGTTTATTCCAAATTATCAGTCTTATGTTAGGATCTATGTATAATTACAGCAACTATTTTTATTTAAGTTTTATTTTACTTTTATGTTTGTACAAAAATCAAATTGTAAATTTTAATTCAGTTTTTTGTTAGGACCTATGTTCAAATCCAACTACTGAATTTTAGTTTTACTTTCAGTTTCATAAAAAAATTTGAATTTTTGTTTTTTCTACTATTCTTTATTTTAAATTTTCTTAATTTTAAATTATTTTTTATGTTAGGATTTGTGTACAAATCCAAGTATGAATTTTATTTGGATTTTAGTTTTACTTTTAGGTTCCTATAAAGAATAATAGGTAGAAAGATATGCCTATGAACAAAATAGTTAGACATACGTACCACATGAAGGCCTAGATGTTGACCGTGTCGAGTAGATTGTGCTGATCATCCTCGCCTTCCTCTACACCTCTTGTCTGCCGGCCACCGTGACGCCTCTACGGTCTAAGGTAACGTTGCGACCCACTCGAGCAATCAATTGATCGTTCTCCTCAAACATGCATCACATTTCTCTGCTCCAATCCGATCTCGTTGTCCAGCCGCCACAGCCATGGCACCATGTTGCTCGTTCAGAACCGTGCATGCAACTAGCTTCATATGCAAGTTGGTACAGCGATAATATGGCGATTTTGCACCACGGTCTCTTGCCCTTGTATCGACGATCGCATGCAAGACGCCACGCTGCCCTTGATACGCCGAGAGAGAAGTACGTAGGCATGCACTTCATATGATCTCGACATGGACATCTTAGTTCTGGTTACAAATAGACCTGGTTGACGCATCAAATGATTTCCCTCAGTGCCACATCTCAATCGCGCGCTCTGTCCATCTCACCAATGAAAGCATAATTAGCAGTGCACTTGCAAATACATGTGCGCCACACCGAATCACCATTGTCGAGCATGTAGTCCTTGTTGCCGAACATGATGCGTGAGATGACGGTGTTAAGTGTAAAAGATGAGAGGTTTCTCAAGGTTAACAATTGTAACTTGCATACTCGCATACCTAATTTATTATTTGATATGGATTCTTCCTTTTAATCTAAGCCGACATAATTCGAATCCACAATTATTAACGGTGTAGATCTTTCTTTCTTTTCTTAGATTAACACTTCGAGAAGTTGACCAATGCATTACAACACAACATATTCTTTTTTTTTCCTTGCATTATCTCCATGCCAAATTGATTAATCTCGGAGACGCAAAATCATATCACAGTTTGGATGACGGGCCATGAAAGTTGAACAGTGCATGTGATAGGGATGTTACGATGTAGATCTCTCTTTTTTTCTTTGATTAATGTAAAAATATTCTAGTATTTTCTTCGATTAATGTTGGAACTTCTAATATTTTAGTATTAATGCAGTGCCCTCGGTTGGAATCTATTATATATAGTTTCGACGTTAATCGAAGAAAAATACTAGAATAGATAGTAGATAGAGTTTGATCTAGACCATTATAATATAGTTTAGCTATAAAGAACGATATAGATCTTTCTCTATTGCCACATGAATATTTTTCACATAAATGTATTATGCTATCCTATTGGCTATAATAGATAGATAGATAGAGGGCTTGATAAGACTAAAGAGGATTCTATCCATCCTAACCTGCTCACTTGGATCTACTCATCACTCACAGTCACAACCCATCTTACCCCAGATCATCCAGATGGCCCGGACAGAGAACCAAACACACCTGCCCAACGTAGGATTTTCTTTCGTGGATCCACAAGGCGGACGAACACGCGGCCGGCCTCGCGGGTGGGCGCCTGCCACCGCGGCATCCGCGTGTGCGCTGACGTGCGGCCCCTGGCGCCACCTGGCCCCCGAACTGAGCTCCACCCTGCCCCGCCGCTCCCGGCCGCCTGCCTGCGCTGCGATAAGTAGCCAGCCGAGCCACCCAGCAGTCCCACCCCATCGCTGCCCCGCCCAGTCAAAGCCATCGCACCAGCCTCTCTCTCCTCTGCCGCCGCGCCTCCTCCCTCCTCGGCGCTCCCGCCACCCCCGCGCGCTCGCGCCCCTCTGCTACTCCGCCCGCCTCGCCCTAAATTCGCCAGCCTCACATTCCCCTCCGCCCCGCCTCCAGTCGAATCGGCTCGAATCGAGCGGAGCGGAATCTGAGTGGGTGGGTGGAGCGGGGGCGGGGGCATGGGGTCGCCGGCAGCGGGGAGCAGCGGCCACGAGTGCTCCTTCAAGATCCTGCTCATCGGGGACTCGGGCGTCGGCAAGAGCAGCCTCCTCGTCAGCTTCGTCGCCGCCGCCCACACCGACGACGACATCGCGCCCACCATCGGTAGGCGCACCCGCCCCGCCCCGCGCCGTCGAATCGATCGGCGCCGGAACCCGAAGCGGTAGGGCGCGGAGTAGTGTACTACAGTCTGCGGCGCATCTACGCTCGCTCGTAGTGCCGTAGTGGCGAGGCACAATTCTGCGAGGAAGCGAAGCCTAGCTGTCGAAACACCGATTTTAAGGCGGCGTTCGTGCGGCCAAGAAAGCTGCGTGCGCACGGGATTAGGGATCGGAAACACGCCGGAAATGCAGCTCGATTTATTGCTTCAGTTTCGCTGCTTCACGTCCCATGCTCCGGCGTGCCCGTGTCGTGAGTTGTGACTAGTCAGTGATCAGTCATCAGTGCACAGCACAATTAATACAACGACGACCAGTCCATGGGGCGATACCTGCTGTCAATGTGTGGGAGTTCCCCCTTTCGTTTTCTGCTTCCCATGGAGGATTGATTATGGAGTAGTAGTTAGCGCTGTCTTGTGGTGCGATTCTTCCCATTTCGGTGAAGAAACCTTTTTCCTTTTAATGCCCAAGCTGTTTCTGCTTTTGCTTCTTCTGAATTGTCCCGACTTTCCTCTTGTTGGTTGGCCAAAAGTTGTACTTTTTTTTTGCCAGCGCTATGACGTGCGGTGTCCTTTACATCGTGATGCAGCAAATAAGTTTGCTTCGCACACCAAATTTTCAAGAAATGGACAAAACAATTTGGGAGAGTGGGGAAAGAGATCCACGGATTATGCAAGAAAATCTGAGTATGCATAGAGCTATACAAGACTGTTAACTCATTACGTACCTTAAGCTACCATTGCCGAAAAGCCAATTAGACAATTTCAACTTGCTTGTTGTCTGATGGGAATGGTCCCAAGCATGGCCTTGTGTGTCCTACCTCCACAATTCCAACTTGGTCCCGTCCCTGTGACTTGTTTTCCTTGATAAATTGCATGTTCTGATTTTGGATCATACGTGTTCATTTCACATGCCTTCTGATTTTGGATTCACGACAATTTCCAGGAGTGGATTTCAAAATCAAATTCCTTACCATTGGTGGAAAGAAACTGAAGCTGACTATATGGGATACTGGTGAGCTGAGTACTTATTAGATTATGGAACACGAACAAACACTATTGATTCCGGATGAAAATATGCAATATTAGGGTTTTTTTAGTACAATTGATTCATATGTTTTTTGTCCTAATGGTATAAATAGTTCGGATACAATAACTTACTTATAGTCTTGTCACTTGTGGACTGATAGAACCACTCCGGGCACACAATATGTTTTAGGTGCACCTCTTCTGCTTATTCTACTAGAGCGTACCTCTCATGCTCAACAATTCAAGTATGCACTTTGCCAGTGCCAAAAGTAAGTTGCAGTAAATGGTTACGCATGCAATGTAAAAGGATGGTTTAAATTTTCTAATTCAGATGTAACAATGATTGAACATATTGAATTAGTAGAACTATTACAGACACCAACTTAGAGAAGTCAAGAACAGCGGTAATTGCAGAAAAGGGCAACCAAGACTTGTTTGATTGGATGTCGTAAGCTACTCCAAGTTTGTAGCCTCACCTCACTTCTTGGCAGCTAAAATGTTTTGCTTTCTACTTTTTTCTAACCTCCCATCCATCTCTTTCATCATCACCATCAGTGGTTCTAAGATTCCTGGTTTGCTTTGCACCTAATATATTTGGTGTTCTTCCTCCATGTTGAACCTTCCCAATCCTACTCACTATTGCTGTTGGAGGTTGTAATTTACAGATTTATAGCCCCGCCTTTACGCTTTGTGCCTAAAATATTTGGGTACGTCCTCCATGTTACCCCTTCCCCTCCCTGACATCTTTGCCATCAAAGGTTCCAATATTCCATGTTTGTAGCCCCACTCATCTGTTTTGTCCTAAATTTGTTCAGTATTTCACCATGTGACCTACTTATTACTTCTGCAGTACTTCTGGAACGTTTTTGATTTATCTACTTACAAAAAGGATTATATCATGGGCTTATGGTGACCTTCTTTTCGAAACAACCCAAAAACTTCTGTTCACTTGTTTTGCAGCTGGCCAGGAGAGGTTTAGGACAATTACCAGTTCTTACTACAGAGGGGCTCAAGGAATTGTTCTAGGTAAGAGGCAATGTTCTTGGGTGTGGCTGACTGCTTAAGTATATTGTTGTTCTCCACTGATGTTACTACTATCACTCTGAGATCAGATCTTTGAAATATGGAGTCATGTAGATTATCCTCATTGAGTGTGATTACCAGCTATTAAGTTGGCTACCTAGTATTACAAATTCCCATGCTATGTTTAATGTTGAGTGTTTACACCAATGGGCTCTCATGTTTTATACTTGTGAGTTGTGATTTTTCTTGCCGTGATGACCTATGTTAACTTTGACATTTGGATTTAAAATGTCTGCAATTACTCTGAAGTTATTGAGTACAAGTATGTAGCCCTTTTACCATAGTGAAAGCGTTTTCATTATTTTGTAAACGGTACTTTGTGTGTGAGTATTCATGGAATATTTTTTAAGTGAAACTTTTTTTGGCCATGTTTTCATCATAGTATGGATTAGATCTCTCATTGAACTAGGACAACAATTTAGATGATTGACCATCTGTTTATTGCATTCACAGAAATTAATGATGCAGTATTACATTATAATTGATTGAGGTCTAATTTTTTGTGTTTCTCTTTCAGTATATGATGTCACAAAGAGGGAGAGCTTCACAAATTTGGCTGATGTATGGACCACAGAAATAGAATCACACTCGTCAAACAAAGACTGCATAAAAATGCTTGTTGGAAACAAAGTTGACAAGGTATCATTTTCCCTCAAAACTAAATTTATATTCCTTCTAAAATATAGTTATCTCAGTCTTTCTTAAAAAGTGTTATGTTGTGACTTGTGACATACTGTTTAGTGGTATCTATTTATCTATACTTTCCTAGCCTTTTTTCCTCCTTTTTGGCCCCCAACTTTCCATCAGTTTCAAAAGTATTACTGGACCCTCGTGGGAACATAACTGCTATTCGTAGTTAATTTGATGACCCCATCTTGCAGGATGATGAAAGAATGGTGACAAGGGAAGAAGGTCTAGCATTTGCACAAGAATCTGGATGTCTGTTTCTTGAGAGCAGTGCAAAAACACGAGAAAATGTCGAGAAATGTTTTGAAGAACTTGCACTAAAGGTATGCCTTGATAGACTCGATTGGAGTAGATTTTCTGCAACTCTGCGGTGACTCATATGGTTTTTTTCATAGCAATATGGACACTGAAGGTCTTTATCTATAGTTTCTGATTGTGGTGATCTGAAATGAAAGCCTTGTTTTTCAAAAGATATCTTTCACATATGGTTCTTACTTCTTGTTGATGCCTTTTCATTAAGTAGATGCAAAGCAAAACATACTTTATCTCATCTCAGTAACTGACGGAACGGTAAATGCGCTATATGGAAACATTGTACTTCTGTTCCTCAGTTGCTGAAACTCATGATCATACACACAATGGGTTGCAGTTTTAGTTTCTTCTCGGTTTGTTGTTTCTGCTAGTAGGCTAAGCTTATATGCATCAATCAAGAGCCCATGGTTTTCCTACCGCGCAGATTCTCCAGGTTCCGAGTCTCTTGGAGGAAGGTTCTTCTTCAGTTGTCAAGAGGAACATTCTGAAACAGAAGCAGGAAAGCCATGCAAAGCACGGTGGTGGGTGTTGTCAATAGATCCATGCCGCGTGATTGAGCTTCGATATATGTGGTCGTCGCATGCAGCCAGCTCGTGGTGCCATCCCTAGCTGTTCTTGTGTTCTGTTGTACATGAGTTTGTATCTAAATGATCTGAGAGTAAAAAGGGTGGTAAAAGAAGCAGCTTGTTGAGGTTCTGGACATTGATTAAGATTGATTTGTACAAAGTATGCCCATAAGCCAATGTCTTTTTTTGCTGTTGTTATTTTTTTTCTCATTTCTTTGATGTAGCTATTTTTTAGTTGTAATCATTGGTCCTTTGTTTTTGCAAGTGTTTTCTGTAGAGTTCATTTGATTTCAATGAATTTGGCGGAATTGTCTGGTCTTTTCTCTTGGAAGAAGACGGAAAGGTCTATTGTTCAATTCTGCGAAGAGAGAACAAAAAAGTATTATTCAGTTTTGAACTCTGGTCTTGGTTCGATCTATTTGCGTCAGATTCATTTACGAATCGTGACCATGGTTTACCATTTTCGGTCCGCCTAGAAAAGGTCACCAGCGGTAGCGTTTTTTCTCGAAAACCGTGGGTTTACATTGAAAACCGCTTAAAAAACGTTAAACTAAATTTATTTTTTATTTTTTAAATTTAGATTGATTTTCGATCTATTTGCATATATCAACAGAAAGTACCATGAAGGAGTTACAAAATGGCAATCGAGACCTCCAAGGCTGGACCTCCAACTGATCAAACCTCTTTGCCACTTCCAAGTTCCAACCGTCTTTAGGTGACGTCTTGCCACGTAGATTCATGTTTTTAGAACAGTAGAATTTCATTCTTCTTCTTGAGATCACATTTGTAGCCTGCATGGTTTAGTGTGAACTAGTAGTATCAAACTAGAATTTTATACACGTTCTGAAGGACATGTTTTTTCCTTGTCATCGTTCTTCTCTGATTTTTCTCTGTCGACCATATTTGCAGATCAGCAAAAGCATTTTTCTCTGATCCGCTTTTGTCGATCGTATCTGCAGATTAACAAAAGCATTCTACGTCGTCATGGGAGTAAAATTCTGCACAACAATTCAACACAAAATCCTGCTACAAAGAAAGACAAATCTCAATAGCTCACAAACAGATGGAGGACCACGAGTACCAACCTAGCTTATCAAAGACGCCATCTAGAAGGTCGTCGAGGACAAATATCACGAGTACCAACCTAGCTTATGAAAGGCGCGTCAAGAAGGTCGTCGAAGGCAAATATCACGCTAGAAAGAGAGCTTATTATCATACTAAATTGCTTCGTCATCGATACCGCCACAAAGAACGGGACGGATAGTAAAACCTAACCCTAAAATGATGGCATCGCCAAATGGGACAGACAGCAAGCCATAACCAAAAAAATTAGTTTGGGCTAAAAATCTAAAACTTCCGGACAGGAGTCTGAGAGCTTTGATCGTGGACGGGCCACTGCCGTCGAGTCGGCCGCCCTGGTCTCTTTTTTTCTTTCCTGTCCTTCCGCATATCCGGCCCACGTGGATCCATGATATCAACTCTGAATATATGATAATATCCTTGGTCCACGTCTGCTAATAATCAATTAAGCTCTAACTAATGACATACTTAACACTAATTTATCACACTAGCTGAAAGGCCAGCGTTGCTACAAAAACATAAATAGTAAAAAAATATTAGAATCTATCATATACAATGTCAACTGTCTAGTAATTTCGCTAGTTATGAAGTATTATGTTTTTTCAAGCAATTAAATATTGTCTTCTTGTTTTAGGCAATTTTCTTGGTTTACATGGTTTTTATTATATTTTTAAAATATTAGATCAAAACAAAGTAAATACCCATTTCAAGAATGATTTCAAAATATTGCCTCTTCACCAATGGTGATTCAAATTTTGAATAGATGAGAAAAGTAGTAGGGCTGGATATATGTGTAGTTAATGCAAGGACGAAGGGTAGAATGATCCAGTAAAAATGGGTCACCACTCATCATCACTCACCACAAGCCACTTTTAAGTAGTAGAGATTACATGATTTTTATTACATTTTTATATTTTTAAAATATTGGATCAAAATAAAGTAAATACCCATTTTGAAAATGATTTCAAAATATTGTCTCTCCACCGACGGTGATTCAAATTTTGAATAGACGAGGGAGGTAGTAGGGCTAGATATATGTGTAGTTAATGCAAGGATGAAGAGTTGAATGGTCCAATAAAAATGGACCATCACTCATCATCACTCACTACAAGCCACTTTTAAGTAATAGAGATTGGATCAAAACAAAGTAAATACCCATTTCGAGAATGATTTCAAAATATTGTCTCTCCATCGACGGTGATTCAAATTTTGAATAGACGAGGGAGGTAGTAGGCTAGATATATGTATAGTTAATGCAAGGACGAAAGGTAGAATGGTCTAGTAAAAATAAACCACCATTCATCATCACTCACTATAAGCCACTTTTAAGTAGTAGAGATATATACATTGTTCATCCACACCAATGATTTCCTTGTCCATACATGTGTTACAAAGATCGCAAAGCAGATGACGAGCGCATCTATCTCAACCCGATCTCCTCTTTCGCGCCATGCATATCGTTTAGCTCCAAGAAGATGAGCTCCTCTGCCAACTTCGTCCGCGACGCGTGCACGTCGTCCCCTCGACCGGTTTGCTCCGGGAGACCCGCCACCCAGCGCAGCCCGCATCCGGCGACGTTCGCCGGCCAGTCGCCTCCGAGCACTGGCCCAGGCCGTCGCGCGTATCTTGTGTACTAGGCGTGCGTAGCACGCTAGTCACGGCTGCGGCAGGCAATGCCGCTAATCACGCAAATTAGGCGTGATGCCTCTGATCAGGTGTTTTCTTTATTTGTATTTGCCCTTTAGTTAATAATTTCAATTTCATTAAGAAAAACTAACTAAATAAATAGAAAATTAAAATAGGTAGAATTCCTTTTTTTTTTAAGTCCAAAAAATTTCTCTTTTTATATACATAGCACAGGTTGTCAATTTGGCGTTGGATAAAGACAACATATCCAGTACTAATGCCTATTGAGTGCTAACATGCTAACATTAAATCTGGGCTATCAGATACATGATGAGTGGCTCAAATATGGAGACCCCATTAATTACTCTATTTCTCACTTAAATGCTTTCACACAACTCTCCTTAACTTTGTAAAAAGGAAAGAGACCTCCACCTCTCCGTATCTAAGCCACTCCTCCTGGATATGATGGTCTAGATTTGATATTAGCATATTAATACCCAATGGGTGTTAGCACTAGATATGTTGCCTTGGATAAAAAAGGGCAGGTGGCCTTCTAGTAAATAGTTCAAGCCATTATATCGACTAATAATGTCGCCGACACCCTTCCTATCTTCCAGATATCTGTTTATATAAATCGGTTGTCAAGATATGGAAGATGTGTGTCTATATGTATTGAAATTGCTACTTCTAAAGCATCCAATACACTCGGACGCCCAGGGAGGAATGAGAGAGACCGAGTGGTGATGGGCTGGCCGATGGCCGGTGGGCGCCGACGAACTATGGGTGGTGGTCTCCAAGCACGAAGCACGTGCCCTTCCTCCCTCCTATAGTCCTTCTCTCCCCACTCCTCTCCTCTTGCTCCAGTTCCTGCTCTTCCCTCCTCCCAATCCTCCCGCAACAATGACAGATCGAGCTTGGTGGCCAGCGGGAAGAGCTTTGAAGCTCTATGGGAAGAGCTCTAGTGACGTAGCTCATCGCTAGAGGCTGGGTAGCACGAGGCACCACAACCTGTCGGTGACGTGGTCAAGCTCGACGGACGATGAGCGTGTTTGGCAAACTTGGCGGCCGGATTCGACGAGCACAACGTGAGGGCTTGCTGAATTTAGAGAAGATGACCAAGAGAAGATGCGTCCTTATTTTTTTTACCATAAAACATTATCCATGTATATATGAAACATCACTAACAAATATATGGAACATTTAATTTGCTCTTACAAAACATTAGCATGTTTTTGTTCTTGTGAAACATTCAGGTTTGCCTGCTGAAATATTGCTTTTGTCTTTATGAAATATGGTGTTTGCTCTCGTGAAACGTTTTGCTTGTATGGAGTAAAAAATCTTTGAATAACCGTGGAACATGATGTTTTATCAATTCTTTTGGCATGTTTCATCCGTTCTTCGCCCATGTTCCATAATGTCTCATCATTGCTCGCCATGTTTCATCAGTGTTTCGTCCATGTTTTATCAGTACATCGTCTATGTTTCAGCAATACTTTGCCCATATTTTGGAGCAAGCGTTCCATTTTTGGACTGGGATCGGATGCCTGATGCTAAGTCCATCCTAGCCTGTTTTCACCATTGCAATACATTGCATGTTTATCCCGCTATCATGGTATCAGACATCGGTCCTCCTGCGACCATCTTCCGCTAACCCTGCCGTGTCCTCTCATTGTCGAGCCCCTCTCATCGTCATGTACCTACTAGAGAACTGGCCTTTAATACCGGCTCATCAGTCCCGGTTAGGCATGAACCGTGACTGACATTCACAACAGTCCCGGTTGAATGTTAGGCGGGGCACGGGCCGAGATCCGTCCCGGTTTGAGACACCAACCGGGACTGATGTTACAGAATCAATCCCGGTTTGTGTTATAAACCGGTACTGATGGTGCCCGCAACGGCCAGCGGGCGGGAAAGGAAGCACAATACCGGTCTATGTGCCCAACCGAGATTAGTATGCCATATTTGAACTCCTGTTGCAGGCGGGAAGACAGGCACAATACGGGTCTGTGTGCCCAACTGGGATTAATATGCCATATTTGAACTCCTGTTGCAGGCGGGAAGACGGGTACAATACCGGTCTGTGTGTCCAACTGGGATTAGTATGCCATATTTATTCTCCTTCCTTCCTCTCCCGATCGACTCGCCTCGACTAAGAACAAGACGCCATGCCAAGAGCTTCAAGAAAGGGGAGTCTTGCCAAAATTTCAAAATTTTGGTCATTTTACTCCAAACCAAGTTAATCGAGGTTAGTGCATCATTCCTCAGTACATTGGATGTTCAATGGAGCTTCTTCTTTGCTTGCAAAATGAAGAAAATTTGATCTTTTACCATGATCATTGAATGATTATGAATGTAAAGATCTAGCTCAATCTTTTGTGGGATTTTTTGTGGGATTATGATGTATCTCGCATTGGAGATGTAATCTAGGATTTTTTTCCATCGATGGATGAAGAATTTTGTCATGATCATTGAAAGACTATGAATGTAAAGATCTAGCTTAATCTTTTGTGTAGATTAGAAAAATATGTTCATAGATCAATTCTTTTATGTAGGTTGCAATACCGGAGCAAATAATCATTTTATAGAAAGCAATTCTATGAAAATATAGTTCTTTACAAAATATGTAATGAAATAAATTTATTTTAAGTTTATAGTTGGCTTTGAAATAAGAATTGCCCTAGGTAGGAATAAAAATATAGTTATTTTAAATTTATGTGATGCAATTAGCCCTAGGTAGGAATAAATTTAGCCACATAAAATTTTAAATATTTTTCAATAAATTTAATTTTCTGGAATTTGGAAAATGTTCAATAATTAATTTTTGGAAAATGAGCTAACAATTACCTTGATGTAACATAATGTAGATGGACCGACGATGGATGTACATGGACCGACGCTCCCCGGAGTTCTTGCAGGGTTTGCAAGCTTTTCTTCATGCGGCCGATGCATACACGACATCGAGCTACATATGTTGTCCATGCATAGGCTGCAAAGAATGAGAAGGAGTGGCCAAACACGGTCACCTTCACTTCCATTTGCTTTCAAGAGGTTTCATGCCAAACTATACCTCTTGGACCAAGCACGGTGAAGAAGAGATTATACGGGAAGACGATGAAGAAGAAGAAGAAGAGGTGGACAACAATATCCCGGACGATGGCCAACACAGTGCTTTCGAAGATACAATGGGTGATTTTGGCGATGATGACCTAGAGCAGATGTTGCTTGACGGAGATGGAGAATACACCGATGAAAGGCATTATGAAAAGTTCCAGCGCTTGTGGGAGGACCATGGGATACTGTTGTACCCAAACTGCCGATAGGGCCACAAAAAGCTGCGTACTACACTAGAACTGATGCAATGGAAGGCAACCAATGGTTTGTCTGATAAGGGATTCGATGAGTTGTTATGCTTGATAAAGAAATTGCTTCCAGAGGGTAACACGTTGCCTGAAACTACGTACGATGCTAAGCAAGTAGTCTGTCCATTGGGGTTGGAGGTACAGAAGATACATGCATGTCGTAACGATTGTATCCTTTATTGCAATGAGTATGTGAACTTGGAAGCTTGTCCGGTGTGCAAAACTTCTCGGTTTAAAACCAGGCGTGATGACATAGGTGAGGTAGAGGGGCAGCGTAAGAAAAAGAGACCCCCCGCTAAGGTGGTATGGTATTTTCCTATAATCCCCGGTTGAAGCGTTTATTTGCGAGCAAAGCGCATGCCCAGATGATATGCTGGCACAAAGAAGATCGTAAGGACGACGGAAGGTTAAGGCACCCTGCTGACGGCTCGCAATGGAGGAAAGTAGATAGAAAATACGCGGACTTTGCTGAGGATCCGAGGAACATAAGGTTTGGGTTGAGTACTGATGGGATGAACCCGTTCGGCGAGATGAGCAGCAGTCACAGTACTTGGCCCGTGACTCTATATATCTACAACCTTCCTCCTTGGCTATGTCAGAATTGGAAATACATTATGATGCCGTTGCTTATCCAAGGCCCGAAGCAACCTGGAAACGACATCGACATGTACCTCAAACCGTTGGTTGATGATCTGCTAACGCTGTGGAACGATGGTGTACGTGTATGGGATGAGTACAAAAGAGATTATTTCACCCTCCGTGCATTGCTACTCGTAATCATCAACGACTGGCCTGCACTTGGTAACCTGTCGGGGGCCTATCAATTAAGGGATATAAAGCCTGTATCGAGTGCTTAGAGGATACGGACAACAAGTACCTAACAAACTCTCAAAAGGTTGTGTACATGGGCCACCGTAGGTTTCTCAATCCGAAGCACCCGTTCATGAACAACCGTGTTAATTTTGATGGGACGAAGAGAAACGTAAGAAGCCCAAGCATCATAGTGGGGCAGATGTATTTTCTATGGTAAAGGATCTGGAAGTAGTTTTTGGAAAGGGTCCTGGTAGCAAACCTGTCCCGTCACTCCCTAATGAAGATGCTAAGAAGAAGCCAATTTGGAAGAAGAAGTCAATATTTTGGGACTTGCCTTCTTGGAAAGACTTAGAGGTCGTCACTCCTTTGGACTTCATGCATATCACGAAGAATGTCTGCGTGAGTCTACTAGGCTTCCTGGATATGTACGGCAAATCGAAAGATACACTTCAAGCACGAAAAGTCCTACAACTATTAGGAGTCAGGGAAGACCTACATCTGCAACAGAGAGAGAAATGGCATTACCTCCATCCCGCGAGCTACACTCTAAGTAAGGAAGAGAAATGGGTACACCTTTTACACGAAAGCCCAGGATGACAAGAGCACCAACCAAAACAGTGGCGTCCGTATAGATGCCTTGGACAAAAATGGAAAGATGGACACCTACTATGGTTTCATAGAGGAGATCTGGGAGCTCGAGTACGGACCTTTGAAAGTCCCTCTGTTTCGGTGCCAATGGGTCAATCTGACATCCGTGGAGATCGATGAGTATGGTATCACAACTGTGGACCTGAAGAAAGTGGCCTACAGGGATGAACCATTCGTGCTTGCCAATGATATCACACAGGTATTCTACGTGATGGACATGGGCAGCAAACTGAAAAAGCAGAAGGGCAAGCCTACTAGAAGCAAGACAAAGTCTACCAAAACAAGCGGCGAAGGAGAACAAGATGGCGGTAGCGATCGTGAAGGCTCCACGTGGTTCTTCCAGATAAAAGAAGGATTGTCGGAGTTGAGGGCGTCACAGACGAAGAAGAGTATAATCAGTTCAACGAGCTGCCGCCTTTCTCAGTGAATGTAGATATTAGTGCCCTCAATGATGAGGAGGAAGCTCCCTATGTACGTCACGATCATAATGAAGGATCACTTGTAAAAACAAAGTAGTTGCTATTTTGGAATTTCAAGCCATTTTATTATGACAGCAGCATTAGAGTTTTAATAAATAGATAACATTTAATATTTGTAAAAAAGTTTACAGAATTTTGAGTAAATCTTTGATAATTTTACATTTTATAGTAAATCTTTGATAATTTAACATTTATCAAAGAAATGTAGAAAAATTAATGATAAATTACAAGGCTGCGAACTCAATTTTTCACATTTTTATGATATTTTTATTTAATTTGTATAGGCTCCCAGCAATTTTCTATAATTTTCCAGTAATTTATGGCAAATTACTAACACTGACATGTGGGACCCACAAGAGATGGGCCCACATGTCCGTTACTACAATTTTGGTGTTTCCAACCGAGACTATGTGGCCATCAATCCCGGTTAGTATTTTCAACCGGGACTAGATGTGCCATTTATCCCGGTTGGTGTATCCAACCGGGACTAGATGTGCCATTAATCCCGATTGGTGTATCCAAACGACGCAATATTGGCGCGAACCGACGGGCGGCTCTTCCTCTTCCTCTTTTTTTCTTCCTCTGCCTCTTCTTTAAAACCGACGATCTTTTACTGCCTCTTCGTACTCCTCTGCCGCGTGCCTCTGCCTCTGCCTCTGCGTATCGATCCATGGCTTCCCCCGCCTCTTCCCCCACCGCCTCTTCCTCTGTGGGTGTGTCTCCATCGCCGCCACCGCCGTTTCATCCACCGCCACGGCCGTCTTCCGACGACGCTACTCCTCCTCGGAAGCGCATGCACATCATGCGTCGCAAGCCGAGAAAGGAGTCCGTCTTCTACCCGGCGGAGTTCTCCATGTCGGACGAACTCTCCGACGACGACGACGATGAGGACGACTTCGACGAGGAGGACGTCGTCGAGGACGAGGACGAGGAGGACCACGACCACGACGACATTTGGAAGGAGGAGGACCACGACGACGATGACGTTGACGCCTCCGACGATGGCGCCAACGCCGACGAGGAGGAGGAGGAGGACGACGACGATGACGCCGCTGCCTAAATTTATTAGTTAGTTAGGTCATTAATTAGTTAATTAGAAATTATCTTTTGCGGTAACCCTATGGGATATGTACAGGGTACCATTATTGTAAATTATATATGTACATTTTCTATTATATATATATATATACTAGTTTGGGGCTCCATGGAGCCTAGGCTCCATGATTCAAAAATCTATGATGTGCATTGAGATTCGTGATGTTCGGCGTATATATCTTCACATATCCACTAAAAAAAGTATCTCAGATATGAAACTCCAAAAAAATTAAATTTGAACTCAGTTTAAACTAGTTTGAAGTGTAGTTTCACTAGTTTAAACTAGTTTGAAGTATAGTTAAATGTAGTTCAAACTGAAGTTCAATACAACTTTTTTTGGAGTTTGATGTCTCAAATATTTTCTTTAGTGAGTATATGAAAGTATAATAACCAAACAACACAAATCTGAAAGCATATCTAGTGGTAATGAATCATAGAGTCTAGGCTCCATGGAGCCTTATGTATTATTCCTATATATATATATATATATATATATATATATATATATATATATATATATATATATTTGGACCCATAAGATTTGTCCTCACATTTTTTTGAGCCTTTTACTATTTTGTATAAACTGTAGAAATTTTAATACATTTATTCACAAATACATTTATAGAAAATTGTTGGGAAACATACAAATTAAATAAAAATATCACAAAATTCATAAAAAAATTGAAAAATTGACATATAATAGACTTCAAATTATCACATTTACTAGAGTAGGCGGTGCACACCCGTTGCTATGCTTTATTTTATTTTGGGGGAATCAATCCCGGCTGGTGTCTCCAACCGGGACTATTTGGGCCATCAATCCCGGTTGGTGTCTCCAACCGGGACTATTTGGGCCATCAATTCCTGTTGGTGTCGCCAATCGGGACTATGTTAGTAATCCGACCGTTGATCTTCTTCTTCCTCATGCCCGATACAAAGCATGTTATGTAATTCCGCCGTTGGTCTTTTGGAATAAATAATATAAATCTTTTGCCAAATGTTATACATCTTTAGTGGATAAAAGTTATATCAATATCTTGGCCTTTTAAATTGCTTTGAATACAATGTGATATTATAGAAATCGCCAATATATAATAAGAGAAATTAATGGTCAACATTTGTCTTGGAAGACTTTTTTCAAGTCAAAATACGCCCTATATTTTGGAATGGAGGGAGTATTTAGAAAGGGGGCAATTTCCAGAGGCGGTTGCCTATGAAAATTATTTTGGGGGAATCAATCCCGGTTGGTGTATCCAACCGGGACTATATGAGGACTCCAGCACTAGGGAGACCCCATCAATCTCGGTTGGTGTGTCCAACCGGGTCTGAGAACCCCTTCAATCCCGGTTGGTTTAGCAAACCGGGACTGTATACGCCATCAATCCTGGTTGGTGTCTCCAACCGAGATTAAAGGTCCTATTTATAAATATTTCGCGCGGAGATTTGGAGACAACTCTCAAATCCTCTCGCTCGCGCGCTCCGAACCCTAAATCGACGCTGCCGCCATCGTCGCCTCCGAGCCGCTCGTCTCCAACGCCGCCATCTCCACGCCGCCGCCCAAAGCCGCTCCTCTCAACGCCGTCGTCTCCACGCCGCCATCTCCACAGCGCGCCTCGAGCCGCTCGTCTCAACGCCGCCGTCTCCACACCGCCGCCTCAAAGCCGCTCCTCTCAACGCCAGATCGTCTCACGCCGCCGCCTCCTGCCGCTCGTCTCAACGCCGCCGCCTCAAAGCCGCTCCTCTCAACGCCGGTCGTCTCCACGCCGCCATCGTTGCCGCCTCGAGCCGCCCGTCTCAACGCCGCCATATCGCCGCCGCCCGAAGCCGCTGTCTCAACGCCGCCGTCTCACGCCGCCGCCTCGAGCCGCTCCTCTCAACGCCGGTCATCTCCACGCCGCCATCTCCACGCCGCCGCCTCGGCAGCTCTTCAACGCCGTCGTCTCACGCCGCCGTCTCACGCCGCCGCCTCGAGCCGCTCGTTTCAACGCCGCCGCCTCCACGCCGCTCCTCTCCAACGCCGGTCGTCTCCAACGCCGCCTCCACGCCGGTCCTCTCCAACGCCGGTCGTCTCGAACGCCGTCTCCAACACCGGTCCTCTCCAACGCCGGTCCCTAGTCCCTACACGCCGCCGCCTCCACGCTGGTAAGCCCAATATTACTGAAAAAGACTTATTTTGCTGTTAGAATGTTAATATGCAACCTTATAAGCAATGTTAATTTTAGGTGGCATGATGCATTGCCAAGGATAAGTGTCTGTACGAAATTGGAAGAAGCAGTTGATACTGTTTATGGCACAGGCTGCCCGTTTAGCCATCTATTTGATTGTTGCTAGTGCAGGTCACTTCTTTAAAATTTATAGAACTTAAGCATAATCATTGCTTAATGGATTTGGGTATGGTGTAAATGTTGGATTCTTGTTTAGTTAGGTATTTTAGGTGGTGATAATTTTGAGAAAGGAGTGAAAGAAAATGACTTATACATGTAGATGATTGAAAAGAAAAAATAGAGGTATATGAGAAAACACCTTATTAAAATAGCATGCATGCCTTATATTTATACGCAAGATAATTTTGTTATGATAGCAGTATTATTTTTTGTTAAATTTTAGTGCCTTTTTCTGTCACGATGGCGAGTGGAGGGTATAATGACGACGACATAATGAGTGACATAATTGCTCAAGGCTATTTTCTGGCAGACGATCTCAGGGATCAACCTAGGGCAGCCGATGAGGGCCCCCAAGCCGCCAATGCTGCTGAGGACATCGAGGCCGCCGCGACCGAGGACAATGAGACCAGTCAATCTCCTAGACAATCACGTCAACGAGGTGACAACAAGAAGTTGAGAGCAATACACAAAATCACTGAAGTCGGCGAGGACGGCGAGCCTATGAAGCCAGAGAAGGCGATTGGGCCGTTTAGATCAACATTTGGCGTGATCGTCAGGGACCACGAGCCCATTAGCATTGCGAAATGGGACGACGTACCTGCAGACCTGAAGAACATGCTATGGACGGATATGAAGGAGACATTCGCCTTCCCCGAAGGGACCGAACAGAAGGTGAAGAGTTACACATTGAAGAGAATGGCACTGGCATTTTAGACGTTCAAAAAGAAGCTAAACAGTGCGTATGTTCAAAAGAATCTAACCCCCGATTTCAATAAGTTCCCAAAGCTTCAAGATCACTGGGATGAATTCGTGAGGTACAAGAATTCGAAACAAGGTCAGAGTTTAAGTGAAAAGAACAAGCAGAATGCAGCAAAGAAGCAATACCACCACCGTCTCGGCCCTGGTGGTTACCGCAAGGCGATACCTAAATGGGACAAGAGGGAACATAACTTACTGGTGAAGGGTGTTGAACCCGTAACAATGAGATGGTAAAACAGATCGAGAAATTGGTTCTTTGGTCATGATGGCGGCCTTGATGACGACGGTAGGGCGGTGTTTGGTGACAAGATCAGAGAAGTCGCCAGAAGGCTTGAAGAGGCTAACAATGAGTCGGCCCACGGCACCTTCGTGCCAGACAGAGAGAATGATGAGCTAACAAGGGCCCTACAGAACCCTGAGCACCCTGGACGTACACGAGGCATTGGTGTCGTCCCGTGGAAGGTGGGTTTCGCTCAAAATGCCGCTACTTACAGGAGTCGGGCGAGTGGCAAGGCCCGACAGGCACAACAGCTTCGTGACCTGCAAGATGTCCTGAGAGCAACACAGGCGAGCATACAAGAAACGGTTCGAAGAGAGGTGCAGCTAGCCTTGAGCCAACAGCGGGAGGAGGGCCTTCCACAACTTCACAGTAATCCTAACATCATCAGCCCCTCCGCGCGACGGAGCTGCTGCGCTTCTGGTGGGCTGCCCGAAGAGGACTTGGGACGCTATCCCGTGGACGACATCACGCTGCGAATCCCTTGTGAGTTGCACGTCGAAGCACGAAACTTGTCCTTGAAGGCGGCTATAGGTATGGCTTACCCGGTGGAGTCAGGTCAGCTCATCCATGGCCAACCGATAGCATCGGGCTACACCAAGGTCTCGGTGGACGAGGTATGCCAGGGTACGGGGACCTTGACCTTGATTTCGAAGGAGGTGACGGGAGTACGAAGCTAGGAGATGCAGTGCACAGTTTCATCGTGTGGTGCAAGCGGTTCATAATTTTGCGACATAACGTGGACATGTCCTCTCCACGGTCTCGGCGTCAATTCCACAACCTCTTGCACCCTCTCTGAACAAGCCACACTCCTCAACGGAGCCCGTCTCCTCAACGAAGCCCCGCAAGTGGAACTCCAACTCCAACATCGCTTCCCAAGCAAAGTGCGGACCAGGTCAAGCAACTCGGTGGGAGGCCAAGACTTTCAAGAAGAAGGGGTCCACCAAATCCAAAAAGAAATCTCCTCTGAAGCTGGCGTACCATATGACCGATGAGGAGAACGAGCGGGTAGTAAGAGCCGAGGTCACCGCACATTTCGCTAAGAAAGCATCTCCACCAAGGGTCCAGCCTGGTACGGATAAATGGCATCGAGGCAAGAAGTGTCTGAAAACATTGAAAGATAGCATACAGAAACCAGAAAGGCCGGCTGTATCAAACTACGAGCGCATCTTGCTAAGGAATCTGATAAGGAGATGCCACAGGAGCGCAGTGCAGAAGAGGTTGCGCAGGAGATGAAGAATTTCTATGATGAAACTGGACTTGATCCAGATCAGGTATTGGGCCACAAGGACATCCCAATAGCAGAGGTAGCATGGAGATTTGTGCCGGGTGCATCATTGGTCAGGCATGAGGAGATTCCTCAGCTAACAATGAAAATGCGGCAACTCCACCAATGGTACTTGCACGCGGCCAAACATGGACTAGATATGTTCGCGATCCGGATCGAGCAACAACACTTCTTCCATGGGGACTCTGAATTCTTAGTCCAATGGGAGCCTCAGACGAAGTTATACCGTGCAAGGGCCCTCGGCGTGAGCATGTTGGGTTGCTGGACTTTGTAAGTGTCTCGTTTCTAAATTCCAGCGTGGGCCCCCTTACACGGTACTAACTTGCAAGCCTAACTAATTTCTTCTTGTGTAGAATGGAGATGCTAAGATGCCAAAGGGAGCACATTTACAACATTGGCTTCCTTGACCCTGTAGTTATCAACCAGCAAACAGTTAGGAACCACCCAAAAGTACGGAGAACATATACAACGCGCTAATGGGCCAAAGATTCAAGTCACAGATACTTCTAGCATATGACTTCGAGTATGTGTTTTTTTACCACCTCGTTCTAATCCTTTTTCTCAACAGGGTGTTACAACAAATGTTAACATATATATGTGCAGCTTTCACTGGGCCCTTTTTATTATTGAGCTAGATAGAAGCCAAATCATGGTTATGGATTCTCTGCGGAAACCCCCTGAAAAGTACAAAGACCTCATTGCCATGCTCAACCGGTACATTCTTGTTCCTTTCATTATTGTGCTAGTTCTGTTCTTTCCATTCGAAACAAACTCTAATAATATATAAAACGTAATCACATGTGTAGTGCCTTCGCAAGTTTCCATGAAAAAAATGTTGGGGAATTCAAGAAGAATTTTGAATTGCGCCTCGCTAAATATGTATGTATATCTTAATACTAGCTTTTTTGTTAACTTAATTTTCATGCATCCATTTCATGCTTCTAACATTTTTACCATAGGTCTTGCATCAGCCGTCGGGAAACAATTTATGCGGCTTCTATGTATGCGAGATGATACACAACTTTGTCGGAGCATTGCTGACTACACGAGAAAAGGTGAACAGTTTGGGGTAAGTATATGTAATTAGTATCTTACTAATGCCTAGCTATTTTCGGACATCGATCTTCTATAAATTTAAGGATTAATTAGTTAATTTTCCTAATTAAAAATAGGTTCCCTTAAAATTGGCGAAAAAAGGTTTGGACAAAGGCCCAGAACTCTCGCCGGTGCGTGTCAAAGCAATACAAGAGCAACTCGCCGGCTTCATTTTTAATGAGGTCGTAAGTCCTACGGGTGAGCATTACCACCATATTTTTAATCATGTTTCGGAGTCGGAGCCCGCCAAAGAGACCGGTCAACCGTCGGGGTCGACATCTACGGCTACCAAGAGCAATGCACGTAAAAGATCCCGATAAACAAAAATATGTGTAATTGTGTATATATGTGATACTTATATATAGGCTAGCTAGCTAGCTAGGTATTGTAATACATTTTTATTAGTTGTAATTAAAGTTTTAATGAATGTCCTTTGATTTAATTATCAGCTAATTGTGCATGATTGTGATACTTATATGGGTTTTAATTAATTGTGATTTAACACATGCATGCATAAATAAAATAAATATAATAGCTAGGGGCCACAGATAATAAAATAAATATAATAGCTAGGGGCGTGGCGTAGCGTGATATCATGATTACAGATCCGGTTGGACACACCAACGGGACATTAATGTCTGGTTGGAGATAGGAACCAGGGACTTATTTAAGTCGGTTGGAGATACCAACCGAGACAATAAGTCCGGTTGGAGACACCAACCGACCGATAAACTCAGCGCCAACAGATATGGGCCTTAGTCTCGGCTCGTTGGAACCGGGACTGATGCACAGGAGGCATCAGTTCCGCATTGGCTGTCCCGGTTTAGGAACCGGGACTGAAGCCCGTTCTGAATCGGGACTGAAGCCCGATTCCCCAGTAGTTCTAGCAGACACAATGACGCCGATGTAGAAGCAGTTGCCCTAGCTGCCGTGGCCCAGGCCGCTGTTGTCGTCGCCACGCATGAGAAAGCCACCGCCGCCAATAGCAGCGACATCGCTGCACTGGCTGCAACGCACGATAACACCGCCATTCCTGCCAAAGCAGCGCCATCACCATGCTCCACGCGCAAGCCATCGAAGTATTGCACATCGCCTCCCTTGTTCCGATCGTCCTTGATCTCGCTAACTCCAACTATAGCAAATGGCGAGGCCTCTTCCTCATCGCCCTCAGACGCATCACACTTGCTGATCATGTCCTCTCCCAAGTTGGTCGACCCCATGATGCCGAGTGGACAAGCCTCGATTGTGTTGTCCTGTCTTGGATCTATGGCCGCATCTCCACCGACCTATTGGAGATCGTGATGACTCCCATCGCCACCGTCCGCTCCGTTTGGACTAGCCTCGATCAACAATTCCTTGGGATCTAGGAAACACGTGCTCTCTACCTTGAGGCTGATATCTGCACCTTCATCCAAGACTATCTCTCTATCACAAATTGTTGTCGTCGGCTGAAAAGCATGGCAGACACAGTAGGCGATCTCGGCAAACCAGTCAGCGACTGCACCCTTATGCTCTTCGTCATTCGTGACCTCAACAAGAAGTTCTCGACCTTGAAGATGTTTTTACCTATACGAAAGCCCTTCCCCACCTTTGTGGAGGCTCATTCCTAGTTGCTTCTTGGAGAAGTGATTAAGAACTCCGCTTCGGGTACGCTCTCCACCACCTTCGTCACCACGAACCATTCCGATGGCCGTTCGACCACCGGTGGTTGCGGTGGCTGTACCCTCAATAGTAGCTCGTGGTCCACCTCCCTTGACAATGGTGATGTCACTAGTGCTGCAAACAGCTTGTGGTCCTCCAACTCCCATAACAATCGCGGTCATCGTCATGGCGGACGGAACAACAACTGCGGCGGCGGTGGTGCATTGGGCCCTGGTGCCCATCCCCTTGCTGTGCCTCCTCATATTCCGTCCTACTACAACTCATGTACGGGCATGGTACAACTTTGGTCACATCAAGTCACGTCCCGAATTTTATTTTTATATATTTATTTTTTTTCAGAAATAAATAAATGATATTCAATTTAAAAAATAAATAAATAGCCCCCCGTCGCCAGCCCGTTGGGCGAGATGATTGAATCACCCTCCGGTCGGGAGAGATTTTAAAAATTCGCCCAACGGGAGGGCGAGATTTGCTCCCACCGGCCCACACCCGAGGTGGGCCAAATTCCGCTCGACGGGGCGGCGAGATTAATAAACCGCCCGACAAGCAGGCGGGCTTTGCTCCCACCAAAAATCGCCCTCCCGTTGGGCGATAATTATAGTCCGCCCGCCAATAGGGCAGGATTCTGCAATTTGTTTTTCCAATTTTTAGAAAAACAAAAATTATGTGATTTCATAATAAAATCAATAATGTATCTAGCTAACAAAACTAAATAAATGGAGTCCCGGCATCATTTGAAAATGTAAGTCATAATAGGTGTGCCGTATCGAACAGAAAATTTTTTTTACCCAAAAAAAATTCGCTAATATAAAAATGCCCATTGTTGTAACCCAAATACAATAATATCGCGACATCGGCAAAGGTCGTTATAGGGTAATCTTCTTGGCATAGCCGTCGCCAGACCATACAAATGCAATAGTAATGCCGCTATATAACATATATAACTATATAATATATTATATATTATTGTCGGCGACTAGGAGGCGAGCCTCCGCAGCGCCAATAAGCAAGGAAAAGGGGGTGCGAGGTCTGGCGGGCCCTGCCCCCGGACCGAGGCCCGCCGCTTAGCGACGACGCCGGCGAAAGACCTTAGTCCCGACGAGGCTGGGCGCGTCGAGACCGGATCGGTGGGAAAGATGACACGAGTGTTTTATCCTGGTTCAGGCCTCCACTGCGGGATAACAGCCCTACGTCCAGTCTTCGTTTAATGCCGAGCTTAAACGAGTACAAGGGGGTGAAGTCCGGGCTTTGGGAAGCCCGGGCTTCGAGTACAGTAAGCGCTTAAGGCACTGTGTGCGTGTTCCTACAATTACCTGGATGCGGAGAACTATCGTCGGGAACTAGAGCTCCTACGAGAGTGCAAGTGCTCTGTTCTCTGAAGAGTCGTTCTTCAAGTGAGCCGTGTGGCGCGAAAGTGAAGCGTCCTGTGTTGTTGTGGCTCAGACACCCCTTTTATAGGCGCCCAACCACCGTAGCTTGCGCTGGTCCGCTGAATTAGTCGCGTTTTTGCCATGCCGTAGCGCATCAAATCCGCCGGGTAATCGAGTGCAATCCTCCGATCACTGTGCCGGACCGCTATCGGTCAGCACGTGTCTTTGCCCATGCGGGCGGTTGACGGGACCGGCCGCCAACCCGTCAGAAGCTGCCGCCAGGTGCTCCTTGGTATAGTGCGCACATTTAATTCTTGGCGACTCTAGGGACCCGAAGCGTATCCTGTCCGCGGTGCGGGATGATTTGCCTCGGGTCCTGTTCCTTTGTACCTCAGAAGCTCGGCGATGGGCCACATACTTTCCCCAACAGCTAGCCCCCGAGCCTCGAGCGGGACGGTGACGTGACGCTTAGAGGTTTATCTGGTAACTGCCTTCGGGCTAACCGCTTGCCGTTTCGTGCGCGCGGGGCCCCCACAGATTCGGCGGGAATCCCAAATCGGCGCGGTTGTGCGCGCTACTCCCTTCTCCTCGGTTTCCACGTCTCCCGGCAGACAGGCGACGGTTCGCCTCCCCTTGCCGGTTTATATCAGGCGGTTTCCCTTTCCGCCGTCTCTTCTCACGCCCTCCTGTACTACTTGCTCTCCTTGTGCTACTTGCGTCTCTTTGCCTTCTTCCTTTCTCCGCCTTTCCGCCATCTTCCTGCTCTGATCCTCATCTTTCTGATGGCCCTTCACGTGGAGCCTCCTTACCGAGGACGACCTGAAGGGGCTGGAAGCCGCCGGCTTCGTCGAGGTCGGCTGATGGAGGGCGGCCGGCAGAGAGGCGGTCCCTGCGCCCAAGGGCAAGGAGTTCGTCTGCTTCGAGCTCTTCGCGATTCTTGGGCTCCGGGTTCCGGAGTCCGAATTCGTCGAATCCGTCCTGGCCCAGTGCGGGATCGAGTTGGTGAACCTCAATCTCAACTCGATCTTGTTTTTGACGATCTTCGCACACCTCTACGAAGCGTTCGTCGGGGTGGAGCCGACGGTCAGCCTTTTCCTCCACTTCTACGAGCTGACCACGACCGGCGGAAGCAATGCGGCGGGGTGCGTCTACTTCAAGCTCCGCCGCGACATGAAGCCCTCGTACCGGTGTTCAAAGCGAAGGAGAACGTCGGGGGGTGGGCATCGCGGTGGTACTACGCCGAGAAGCCCGACAACTGTCGATTATGGTTCGCCAATGCGAGCCCTGGGAAGGTGACGATGCCCCGGCCCACGCTGGAGCCGGCGGAGGTAGCCCTGGCGGCCAAGATTCGGGACTTGGCCAGCCGGGGGCTCAATGGCTACGACATTGTAGCCGACTTCACCTGGCACCGGGTGAGCCCGCTGAGGAAGCAGGTTCGCCCTTTCTTCGAGATCCGCGGGTGGGATGACCTATCCCGCGAAGGCACTTCCCGTATGTCTTCGTTCTTGATCTTGCAGTCTTTTGTCCGAGTTTCTCTTCGAGCATGTTTGTGACATTCCCGCCCCTTTCTCTTTTGTAGCCTTGCCCCAGGATGACGTGGCCCGGGTTGTGGGGCTTCTCCTGCCCGCACACCACAATGAGCCATCAGGCTCGCGCATCCGCAACGTCCTGGACGAGGTACGTGCTTCTGCGGGCTTAGGTGTCCCTGGAGCGGTTTTTCTCGTGGGCGTGAGCTGACGCCCCATGGCCTGTTTTCGCAGGAGGAAGCGGGAGTGGAAGCCGGGCCCGCCGTTCCCACGCCGGCGGCGAAGCTATGGAGCCACCACCGACGGCCGGTGATGGCACGAGTCCGCCCGCGCCAAAGGTCGAGCGCGTAAGCGACCTCTTCGAAGAAGCCACCGGTCGCTTCGCAAGGCCGCCTCGATGGCGGCAGCACCCGAAGCCGCTGTTCGAGCCCACCGGTGGAGGTTCCTGCTCGGGATTCGCCGGCGCGGATATCCAGCCGGTGCCAAAGAGGCGTCGGTTGGTGCTGAACGACGACAACTCGGATGACGAGATGACCGAGGCGGCCGTCGCAGCTGCACGTAAGTTGCTCGTGCTTGCTGGTTTCTCCTGTCTCCTTTCTTCATTTGTTATGGCCCTTGGACCGATCGGGCATGCTCTGATTCTCCCTTGTTTTTCAATCGAGCTGTCCCCCCAAACAGGGGAACTTATTTTGGTGCTGCCAGAGGCAGTGGCCCGGGAGAATGACCCCGTAAAGGGCAAACCCGGGCCCCGGGGTTCGAGGCACTTCGTTCTCCCGCTGGTGGCACGCAAGGACGTGCGTCCCCAGACCGTGCTCGTGAAGGTGGAGACCGATGGCCGCACCGAGCACCTGGCGCCGATCCGCGTCGAGGGACGGACCTCGACCGGGTGGCGCCCGATTGACATCCGCGGCATCCAGGAGCTTTTCGACAGGAGTAACATACCGTTTCGCCGGATGCGAAGCGCACTTTTCCTCTTTGGGGACCGCCTATCCGGGTCATCACGGCCGCTAGCATCGTTCCGGTGCGGCTATGGAGCGTGGCTCCGTTGACTGTTTCGGGGTGGATCTCAGCGACGCCATTGTGGGTCGAGCACCACCTCGGGCTCGTTACATGGAGCCGCGCGAGACGCTATCCGGCTCCGACCGGTCCCCGGCCAGACGCTCGAGGAGTAGGCGGCGAACCGGCTAGGGAAAGGGCCGATGGTAGATGCCGCGGTGCAGACTGATTTCCCCCCCGAGCCGTGTCTTCACGCCGTTGATGCTGCTGAGTTCGTGGGGGAATCAGCAGAGCCGACCGGGGGAGCTCGCGAGGTCACGGGAGAAGCTGCCGAGCCGGCGGGAGGCTCGGTCGTGCTGGTGGAAGGGGTGGCCGATCCTGCGGGAGATTCGGCCGAGCCCGCAGGAGGAGCGGCCGAGCCTGCGGGAGGCTTGGCCGGGCCTACAGGAGAGATGGCCGAGCCTGCGGGAGGCTCGGCCGGGCCTGCAGGGGAGGGCCGAGCCTGTGGGAGGCTTGGCCGGCCCTGCAGAAGAGGTGCCGAGAGGCCAAGCAGCTCGGGCGATAGATCGGGTTGCCAGGTCGCGGTGCTCCCTGTGCCCAGGGGAGTTTCGCAGGCTCAGTACGAGGTCGCGGTTGTGGTAATCGCTAGGCGGGTAAGTGCCTCCTAGCTTGGTCTTTGTTGTCTTATGTCTTCGCTGCTTTGGTCCTTCCCTTCCTTAGCCTATCCTCTGGGTGCAGTTCTACCGCGAGCTTGTTGGCATGGTTTGCTCATTTGAGGCTAAGCACGATACCGAACAAGAGGCCCTGCAGGCGGAAGGCGCGCGGTGGCAACGGGAAGCCAATGCCGCACGCGCCGAGCTTGAGGAAGCTCGCTCGAGCTCGGTCCAGCGGTGGCTCGAGGCTCGAGCATGGCGGCCGAGGCGTTTTAGCCGTGGCGCAGGAGGACGCCAAGGAGGTTTCATGCCGGTCGCTGGAGGCCCTTAAGGCCGAACGCGACCGTGCTCTTGAGCTCGAGGAACACTTCCGGTCAGTGGAAGCGTGCCGCGTTGCTGAGGTTGCTCGAGCAGTGGAGGAGCGCGACCTCCTTGCCGCGGAGCTTTCCTAGACGAAGTCTGCTGCAACCGCGACGGAGGGTTTGCTGAAGACCCACCAGGATACCATGCGGGACCTGGAGGCTGCCAACGAAGCCTTACTAGTCAAAATGCAGACTGCCCGGGCCAGAGAGAAGGAGTTTCTCGATCTTCAGGGCCAACATGAGGAGTTGCTGGCCGAGCTTCGGAAGCTCCGGTGCCAGCCTAAGCCGTAGGCATTTTTTCATTTCTTTTTCTTTTTGTTGGGCGGTAATCCGGCTTGGCCTTTTAAATACCTCTTATTAATGTAGTTGATTTGGACTTCTTTCTTTCGTCACTTCTTCGGTCCACCTTCTCCCTGGATTGCCGAACGTCGATTTGACTGTCGCGCCATGTCCCAAGAGACATTCGCGTTGCCTTGAAAGCGATTCAGCGTCGGAATCGCTTCCGACGCCATTACTCCTGGGATCGCTTCGGCTTCCCGGATCCTGGCTATAAAAAGAGACCGATGCGACGGCCACTTCTCATTCCAGACTTCTTTCTTTCGTACCTTGTCTTCTTGCTTTCATGGCTCTCGATCCGGAGTTGGCGGAGCTTTGGGCAGACTTCGATCTCGCCATGGCCGAGATTGCGGAGGAGGAGGCGCGCTCGCGACGCCGCCAGGTCGGGCTTGGTTGAAGTCGTCCGCGACTCATGAGGCTTTTTGATCCGCTCGTGGAGGCGCTGGTCAGTGCCCGCGCCCGCAACGCTGCTGCCGTCGCGGCTTTGATTGAGGCTGCCCCGGCACTTGCCGAGGTGGCCGACGTGGTTGTCGGGTTTCTGGGGCCCTTCCGCTGGGACTTGGTGTAACTGGCTTGTAAGCCATCCCAGAACCTTTTTAATAAAGTTGTTTGTGGTTGTCACTACTTTTCTTCGTTTTCTTGTTGTCTTTCCTGCATGCAAACGAACGCTAGTAGCCGTGTCGGCAAGAAAGGGTTGAAAACGCAGTATAGTCCTACTGATCCTAGCCCCCGAGCCATGTCCGTGCTTTTGAGGAGAAGCCCGGGCGTGGCTTAAAGAAGATCGGAAGTTCTTGATTGGGTATCTGATCTTGGAGAATCAACTTTTTAAGAAATCGACCCTTCGAAAAAATCGACCCTTAAAAAATCGACCCCAGCCCCTGAGCCATGTCCGAGCTTCTGAGGAGAAGCCCGGGCGTGGCTTAGAAAGATCAGTTTTTGAAAAATCGACCCTAGCCCCCGAGCCATGTCCGAGCTTCTGAGGAGAAGCCCGGGCGTGGCTTAGAGAGATCAATTTTTGAAAAATCGACCCTAGCCCCCGAGCCATGTCCGAGCTTCTGAGGAGAAGCCTAGGCGTGGCTTAGAGAGATCAATTTTTTAAAAATCGACCCTAGCCCCCGAGCCATGTCCGAGCTTCTGAGGAGAAGCCCGGGCGTGGCTTAGAGAGACCGTATCTCTGGAACGGAGCTCGTGGCCCTTGCTCCTTTAAGGAGCGGAGTGCTGGACACTAGAGTTATCCCGGGCTGCGACAATTTTTGTGCGGGCTTATGATATAGGGCCGAAAAGCATGTGCCCACGCGGGATCTAGCGTGGTGCGATGGATATCGGCTTACCCGTGTGCAAGGGGGTCCCGGGGGTTAGCCTTTGCGTGGCCACTATTCTGCCGATGTGAACTAAGATAGCCCGGGCTTTTCTCCCAAGCCCGATCGAAGATTTAAGTCACCGGGGTTAGGTTGGGGCTATCTAAGGTTTGAATAGATGGGAAGGATAGGAGAGAAGTGGGGAAGGAAAAGAGACTTACGACCTTTGCTCAGGCGTAAAACCTTCGGAGTTGAGCGATGTTCCAGGAGCTGTTGAGGACTCTCCCATCCGGCATAGCCAGCCTTACAGCTCCCGAGCGTGCGGCTGATATGACCGTGTACGGATCCTCCCACCTTGGGGTGAGCTTGTTGGCGTGAGCCAGGTTCTGAACTCGTCTTAGAACCAGGTCGCCCAATTGCGGTCCGGTTCTGACTTTTTAGCTGCTGCGTCGCCGCAGGCTTGCCGGTATGTCGCCACTAGCGATAGTGCTGCTTTCCGCGCAGACTTCGGATAGGTCGACATCCAGCAGTCGCTCCACGTCGTTGTCGATCTCACCTGCAAAATCAACGCGGGCTGAGCGAAGTCTTAGCTCGATAGGTAATACCGCTTCCGAGCCGTATACAAGCCTGAACGGGGTTTCGCCAGTAGCCCGATTAGAGGTTGTCCAGGCTGCCCAAAGCACGGAGGGTAGTTCTTCTACCCGGCCAGACGTTGTTTCGGCAAGAGCGTCGACACTCGGGCGCTGACGCTCGCATGATCTCGCCCATTCGCGCTCGGCCGCACCATTACTCGTGGGTGAGCTACCGGGCTAGGGCGACCTTCATGCCGAGCTCTTCGCAGTAGTCCTGGAATAGCTCGCTTGTGAACTGTGTCCCGTTGTCAGCGATCAGCTTACTCAGGACGTCGAACCTGGTCACGATGTTGTTCCTGAGGAACCTCTTGGCCATTTGGGCTGATATGCTCGACACTGGTTTGGTCTCGATCCACTTAGTGAAAGTGTCGATGGCGATGAACAGGTGCGTGCAACCCTTTAAGCCTCTGGGGAATGGACCAAGTATGTCCATTCCCCATATTGAGAATGGCCAGGTTAGCGGGATGGTCTGCAGTTCATATGCGGGTTGGTGGGATACCCGGGCATGATATTGGCAGGATGGGCAGCGTTTTACTAGCTCTCTTGTGTCGGTCAACGCAGTGGGCCAGTAGTACCCTATGCGAAAGGCTTTTCCTACTAGGGTTCTGAAAGAGGCATGGGCCCCGCAGATCCCGTCGTGGATGTCTTGGAGGAGAAATTTGCCTTCCTCCCGGGTCACGCACTTGCAAAGTACGCCATTAGAACCCCTTCGGTATAACAAGCCCCTGAGTAATTGGTAAGGTCGGGCTTGTCTTTGGAGCCGGGATTTCTCGGCTGTGTCCTGTGGTAGTGTCCCATGCGTCAAGAACTGGACGAATGGCGTCATCCAGGTGTCGCGCTACTCTAGGAACGAAACGGTACCGTTCGTTTGGGTCGAGGCAACCGTCTTCTCAGGGGCCTCTTCTCCGGAGGGAATAGAGGGCTTTAGTAGGTGCTGCACGAGCACCCCGTCGGGGCGGTTTCTTGTGAGGAGCCAAGCTTCGCGAGCTTATCGGCCAGGCTATTAGCCAGTCTGGGAACGTAGCACACTTCAAAGTTCGTGAAGTGCTTCTCCAGCTTTCTCACTTCTGCCAAGTATCGCGCCATTGAGTCGTCGTAACACTGAAACTCCTTGTTTACTTGGCAGACGACCAACTTCAATCCCCTTTCACGTTAGTCGTTTTATGCGAGCGCAAAGGCATGCTCGAGGCCGGCTAGAGGCCTTCAGACCGCAAAGATTGTTCGTTGCGGGAAAAAGGAGTCAGACTATATGCTGGATTTGTTCTCCTTGGGGGGGGAGATGAGAACAAACCCGCAGCCAGATCGCTCGAATTGGCGCGACCCATCGAAAAACTTGGTCCAGTGCGCTTCTTGGCTAGCGAGCTCGGGCGAGCCTCCCGCAGGGTCGGCCGGGCCGGTCCACTCAGCCAAGAAGTCAGCCACGACTTGGGATTTGATCGCTGTTCGGGGAACGAACTTGATGTCAAATTCACCAAGCTCGACTGCCCACTTTGCGACCCTCCCGTTTGCGTCTAGGTTCAGAATGATGTCCTTTAACGGGAAACTCGTTGGGACCGTAATTGGATGGGCTTGGAAATAGTGATGCAACTTTCGCGAGGCCATAAGCAAGGCGTACAAGAGCTTCTGAACCTCAGGATACCGCTCCTTAGGTCCGTGAGGTATCTCGCTTACGTAGTAGACAGGTTGTTGCTTGCCTTCGTATTCGACTGCTAGTACAGCACTTACAGCCTGCGAGGCAACCGCCAAATAGAGGAGTAGAGCTTCCCCAAGCTTTGGCGTGGCTAGGACGGGCGACGTGGACAGGTAACGCTTTAGCTTGCTGAAAGCGGCCTCGGCTTCTTCTGTCCATTCAAAACCATCGTGCTTGCGCAGGATCTTACAAAAAGGTGCACTGCGCTCGCCGAGACGAGATATGAATCTGCTGAGAGCCGCCATCCGCCCGGTGAGGGCTTGCACCTCCTTGGTGCAGGTTGGCGACCTCATATTCTCGATGGCCTCGATTTTCTCGGGGTTTGCCCCGATGCTTGCCTTTCCTATCACATTGCCAAGCAACATCCCAGACCGGACACCAAAGACACATTTTTCAGATTCATTTTAACTTGATGCTTTTAAGATTAGCAAAAGTTTCTCAAGGTCACCACATGGTCCGTGGGACTTTGTTTTTACAACAACATCGTCTACATAGACCTCTATGTTGCGCCCTATCGATCGATCAGTGGACCGTCTTTCGCATTAGTCATTTGGAATGTGGCTCCAGCGTTTTTAGACCGGCGACATGGTCGTGTAGCGAAGGTATCAAAAGGTGTTACGGCGATCTTCTCTTCGTCTTCCCTTGCCAGCGCGATCTGGTGATAGCCGGAGTGGGCGTCCAGGAAGCTCATGAGCGCCGAGTCCGCCGTTGCGTCGACCAATTGGTCTATGCGCGGCAGGGGGAAATTGTCCTTGGGGCGGGCGGCGTCGAGGTCGCGATGGTCGACGCACATTCGCCACTTCCCGCCCTTTTTCTTGACGACGACCGGATTAGCTAGCCAGTCAGAATGCTTGACTTCTCGGATGAAGCCGGCTTGGAGGAGCTTGCCAAGTTGGTCCTGGATGATGTCGGCCTTCCACTTTGGGAAGCGCCGTAGGGCTTGTCTCATAGGCTTTTTGTTAGGCTGAACAGCTAGCCTGTGCTCGATGACCTCCCTTGGGACCCCGGGCATGTCGGACGGTTCCTACGCGAACACGTCTGCGTTGGCCCGGAGGAAGGTGACGAGCTCGAGTTCCTATTTGGATTCGAGGTTGACCCCTACGTGGACGACCTTGGCTTGGTCATCCTCGGAGAGGGGGACCGCCTTGGTGGGCTCCTGCAGCTGCAGGGCCAGCTTGGGGCGGACGGGCGGCCGCTCGGCCTTGGCCGGGCCATGCTCGGGAAGCTGTCCGACCATGGCCAAGGCACTCTCGTCGCAGGCCATTGAGGCCTTGTGGCTGCCCTTGATCGTGATGACCCCGTGAGGGGCCAGTATCTTCAGGCAGCGGTAGCTGTGGTGGGCAGTCGCCATGAACTTGGACAGCGCGGGGCGTCCAAGGATGGCGTTGTATGGGAGCTCGGAGTCCACCACCTCGAATGTGACGTACTCCGTCCGGAAGTTCTGGGGGGTCCCAAACATCACGGCAAAGACGACGGTTCGACGGTCAGAAGGCGACCTAGGGACAACGCCGTGGAAGGGAATGGCTATGTCTTTGATCTTGGACCGCGGGACCTGCATCTGCTCAAAGACTTGAGCAGTGATGATGTCCAGGGAGATCCCGCCATCTACCAACACGCGATCAACCCGCGTGTTGCTGATGGTGGGACAGAGCACCAGCGGCAAGCGCTGGGGCCTGGTCATTCCGGGGGAGAATCATCCCCGGAGAAAGTGATCGACTGGTGGGACCACCGCAGGGGTGCGTCCCCGGGCTTACCCTTCTCGAGGTGGTAAACCTCCCGGGCAGCGGGCTTAAGCTCGCGTCGTGAGCTATAGGCAGAAGCGCCGCCGTGCGCGAGCCTCCTGAAAGGCGTAGCCATGGGCGCCCTGAGGCGCCCGGTCGTCTGGCTCCCTGTGATCGGGAAGCTCGGGCATGGGCCCGTGCCCGGCGTAGAAGTCCTCCAACCGCGGCCCACGCCCCGCAGATTACGCAGTCATGGTCAGATCGCTGATGGAGAAGGCAGTAGCGGTTGTTCGGAGGGTTAGCCCCCTGGGCCGGCCGAGGCCGAGGCTGGGGAGCTCGCCGCCTCGCTCGCGCCCGCCGTTCCGCCACTGTCGGGCGGGCTGGGTCACGGAGACGGCCGCCAGAGGAGCAGCCTCTCGGGCTCTACCGCTGCGACGAGGCGGGGCGGCTGGCTCCTTCTTCTTCTTCTTCTTCTTCTTCTTCTTCTTCTTCTTCTTCTTCTTCTTCTCGGCGTCACCCTTCTTGGCATCGGTGCGGTCCCCCGCCGCCTTCTCCTCCGTCTCCGCCTCTCTTGCGCTCCACCGCCGGAGGCGTTGATGATCCTTCCGCAAAGACGAAATAAATCGGCTCATGTATGGACGGATGGAGCTCAAGGTCCTCGGTGAACGGGTATTCCGCACCCCCTCCTTGAAGGCCTCAATGATGGCCTCGTCGGAGATCGACGGAATGGTGTTGCGCACCTGGACGAACCTGCGGACGTAGTCCTGCAGGCCCACTCCCACCCTTTGGACCACAAGCTTGAGGTCCTAGGGCTTTCCAGCATGCACGAGCGCCTTTGAAGTTTGTCCGAGCGCCTCGCACTGTTCCCAGTGCAGATTGAACCTCGGCGCTGGTTGAACAGTCAGGTTCGGGCCATTCCCTCCAAGACGATAGGAAAGTAGTTGACCATTACGGCCTCATTAACGCCTGTGGCCAGAATGGCGGTAGTATAAACAGCGAGATATTCGTCGGGGTTCTTACTCCCGTCAAACTTCTCAATGCTCTCGGGCTTAAACTTGCGAGGCCAGGGGGCCTCGCGCAAAACTCGGTAGAAGGCCGGGCATCCAGGGCAGCCCGTTGTTTCAACAGAGGCCTCTAAGAGCCCGATGCCGAAAAACTCTTCCGGGGGTGCGCTGAGGAGCGCGTCGTCATTGTGGACGTGGAAGTTGTCGGACGACGATCAACGCTCGCCGCCGCCCGAGGCCTTTGGTGTGTCTTTGGGCTCGAGGTGCTCGCCGAGATCCCAGCCGAGTTCCTCTAGGCCGTCAAGAACCGCGCGCCTAGGTCGGCCATGGTGAACCTCGTGGGTCCTTCTCCAGTCACGATGACTGGCATCACCTTAACCCTTTGCCGATCGCGCAAAGACTGGGTTGGTGACGGTGGTGGTGGGCGAATGCGCACGTGTAGCACGCGCGGCGGGCGTCGGGCCAGCAGGCCTGCAACGGATGTCCGCCAAAGTTCGCCCGACCGACCCAGCAAAGTGGCTCCGAGCGGCCTCACGCCGCTGGTGCTCTCCCCTTGGGTCAGCATGTGGCTGGTGCGGGGTCGTCTCGCCTGACGCCGCAAAAACATGGCGTGAGGCAGGCTCCCGCGAGGGAGACATGTCGGTGTCACCCACGGAGGCGGTGCCATCGGCACCCTCAATCGCCATGGGCTCGCCGGTCGCCGCCGCCTTGACCGGCCGGGCGCCAGCTTGCGCGCGCAGATCGCCTTCCACTTCGGACGGGGCGCGAATGCGCGCGTCCGTCCAGATCTGACAGACCGTGGCGGTGCCTCCGATCCCTCCATGAGGGTTTCACGACGTGAGTCGGCGTCGGCAAAGCCGGGAGCGAACAGCTACTCCCGAGACGGTGTTTTTCCACCTCCATCTCGTTGACCGAGCTCCGGCGAGGATACCACCGCCACCTCATATGGTCGCGATCGTCGAAGTTGAGGTCCACGGATCAATGTCGCCAGAAGACAACAAAGCCATCCTCGACTCGATCGAGGAGAAGACCGCAATCGGGCCCCACGGTGGCGCCAATCGCCGGCGATCGGGAGGCGAGCCGCAGCCGCCAATAAGCTAGGAAAAGGGTGCGAGGAGGCGGCGAACTCCGTCCCCGGACCGAGGCCGGCCACCGCCGGACGCCGCCGCGAAAAGACCTTAGTCCCGACGCGGCTGGGCGTGTTGAGACCGGATCGGTGGGGAAGATGACACGAGTGTTTTATCCTGGTTTAGGCCTCCACTGCGGGATAACAGCCCTACGTCCAGTCTTCATTTAATGCCGAGCTTAAACGAGTACAAGGTGGTGAAGTCGGGCTTTGGGAAGCCCGGGCCGAGTCTGAGAAGCGCCAAGGCACCGTGTGTGTGTTCCTACAACCACCGATGCGGAGAACTCTTGTCGGAACTAGAGCTCCTACGAGTGCAAGTGCTCTGTTCTACAAGAGGCTGTTCTTCAAGTGAGTTGTGTGATGCGGAGTGAAGCGTCCTCGTGTTGTTGTGGCTCAGACGCCTTTTATAGGCGCCTTCGCCACCGTAGTTTGCGTTGGTCCGCTGAATTAGTCGTTTTTTGCCATGCCGTAGCATACCAAACCGCCGTAATCGAGTGCAATCCTCGATCCTTGTCTTGCCGACCGCTACGGTCAGACGCGTGTCTTTGCCCATGCGGGCGTTGACGGACCGCCGCCAACCCGTCGAATCGCCGCCAGACGCTCCTTGGTATAGTGCGCGCATTTAATTCTTGGCGACTCTGGGGACCCGAAGCGTATCCTGTCCGCGGCGCGGGATGATTTGCCTCGGGTCCTTTTCCTTTGTACCTCAAAAGCTCGGCGGAATCAAGAGCCCCGAGCTTCCGAGGCGGGGAAGCTCGAACTCGAGCTTACCAAGCTCGGGCGCGAGCTTGCTGGCCTCGTGCTTGCCTCCTGTGGGGCCGCGGGTAAGTAAGTGGGCCGCACCTTCATGGGCCACATACTTTCCCCAACAATTATATATGCCATATATAACATGTATATAATATATTATATATGTTATATATAATAATAGTTAATATATAACATATGTATGATATATATTATATATAAAAGTATATATATTATCAGTATATATGGCCTGTTATTTGGTCTATTTAATCTTTAAAAAATAATAATATGGAAATAATGAATAAGTTTCAGCAGAAATTTTTTATATTAATAATTATTCGGAAAATTAAATAAATAGATAGAAGAATAAACCGGTGTCTGGTTGGGCGAGATTTAATCATAAACCCTCACATGCCGCATTGAAAATAGAGTGCTCTCAGAAAATTTTTATTCTCAGGATTACAAGGAAGTTCCTACTGAGTACAACGGGATATTTCATCGATAGCATCAGTCCGGCCTCCCTTGCATGACGTGCCTCTCTCGCTTTCTCCTTTTCGGCCTCTCGTGCCTCAAAGAAACTGACGTTCGGCGCCCTCTTGTCGCCCAAGATTCTCCCGCGAACGCCGCTTCTCCTCTTGCTCCTCCTCATATCGGGCGCCGCTGAACCATCGCTTTTCCAACGGACTCACGCCGATGTGTTTCATGTCTTCCTCCGATTGCTCTGTGTCTAGCCACTGCCAGAAATCGCAGAGAGGTGGGAGAGACTATTTGTTGAACACAAGTCAGTACAAATCACATGTGCCATGTAGGTAGATATAATCATGCAGGATAGGGTGAGCAAGTACCTTTGGACGCTCGCCAAAGACAACCTTGGGTGGATCGTACTCGTAGTTCGCACACATGAAGAACCTCCTTCCGTAAGTATATGAGAAACCTTCGTTGGATTGAACAAGCTTGCAAAGGTCACCGCAGAAGCTCGTTACAAGGGAAGTTGCAGCGCAGAGGACCCGACGGCAGGAGGGTTTTTTATAGCGAAGTTTGTTCGGTGCATGGATGAAGTTCATGGAAGCGTACGCATCCCTCGCTAGTGCTGCTGCTGCAGATGATTTGAGGGAAAGCAGAAAAGTGGTACTGTTGGTCAGCAGTGCCGTGAAATTATTGATGGATGCTGCAGTTGATGTGACTGGACGGTGAACCTGTTGATCAGCTGGCATCCAATGTTACCAGTGAATGCACTGCTGTATCGACGAAATGAACGAGCTGCATTGATATAGACAGAAGTAGGGCACTGTTAGCACGTGGTTAATTAGTAAACAATGTCAATAAGCGTAATTAACAATCTAATTAGTCTAATTCGTTAATTACTCCTTGGCCTATATAATGGGAGGCAGAGGCGACGTCGCTCTCACTCCCACACTCACTCTCACTCTCACTTGGTGTGTATGAACTCCCGCTTTGTTTAGAAACCAAGGGTTGGCTTTCAGAGAGGGAGACGATTGTTTTTCTCACAGAGTTAGTAAACTCATTAAATGGTGCTTGGTGTAATGTCACATTGGTTGCATTACCTCTTCTTTGAACTTACTTTCAATACTTATTTTGTACTTTATAGTGTTCTTCTTCGGCCTCATACGAGCACATATGGCTTCATGACACTCCACGAACGGTTGGATCAGACAAGCCTGGTGGGCGACAAATGGACCTTGATCTGAAGCACGTCTACCAAGCGACGACTTGCCTATTCGGACTAGAGCGTCCTATAACACACAACCAACCATGATAAGAGACCAAACTTCTACAGGGGATGGCCACTTTGTGAGCATGGAGTGGACACAGTTGTACAAACTTTTGACCATGTTGTCGAAGGATGGACTGGGCGACGTTTCTACCGCTGCGCGTACTTCACAGTGAGTAACCAGCCCGACAACGGTCTAGGGTCAAATACATTTCCATCTCACCTTTTTCTTATTACCAAATGCAGACCGATGACTGTGACTTCAACAAATAGATGGACGACCCCTTCCCAATGGCCGCTAATAGTTACATCGAACATCTTCACGCAAGAATCTCCCGCCTTGAGGAGCGAATTGACTTTGCTACTCGCGTGCACAACGTGAATACCCGTATGGAACCGTTCCATGGATGGCACTAAACCTAGCGTCCCTGCTACCACAGGGGTTTGTTTCATGTATTTTGCATCAATCTTACGTCTACATGTATTACTATCATGTACTGCGTACCATAATTTCAATGTCACGGAAGCACCATCTTAAGTTCGTTGACATTATGCGTACCATACTATCAATGCCTTGAGCGGTCTAGATCAATTGGTTTCGCAGCATTGTGCGGTTGCCCCCACGGATCCAGCCCTACTTACAGCCATCGTGGTGGAGAGATGGGCAAGGCAGGTACAAATGTTGCTTGTACTCGCCCTGGACTAAGAGAACTAGAGGAAGGCACCGTTCGATTGCAATCTCAACGTAACGTCTCCAATTCCAAGTACTCGATATAGGTATCAACTCCCCAAATAAACCTTCAGCAGCATGGCTCACCAATGCCTGAACTGTCATGACATGTTCTTCTTCGTTGAGTTGAAACGTCCGTGATAACCAATGTTGTAGCCCACTAAATGACCTTTCGGTGGGTCTTGATATCCCTAATGTACATGATTGGAACATTGGTAACTCTACCCCGTAAGGACCTTGCACAATTTCTCCTTCCCCATAATAGATCTGAAAATTGATCTTGTCTGTCATTTACCCTGCCCAACAAAATTCGGACACTGATTATTATACATCAATCTCCTTTTTCTACATCCATTTTTTAACAATATTACTACAACCAAAATGTCGCCCAACATCTTGTTCATTATCTCTATAAATAAAATACTCTACAACATCTAATAAATTAATAAAATATTATACTATTTTTGATGTAAACACTACATATTACCCTTCTATTCCTTGCTTAAACCCTAACCCTAACATGTTCGACACATACCACATAATCGTACAATTTATTGACTATACTATTTCAATCTAAACTCTAAATATTACCGTGCTACTTGTAACCAAAATCCTAATCCTAGCCTAAATATTACACGGCTATTTTTAACCGTGTAATACCCTAACCTAGCATAAATATTACTGTGTTATTTTTAGCCTAAACCCTAATCCTAACCTAAATATTACACGACTACTTTAGCCTAAACCCTAGCCTAAATATTACCCTGCTCTACACATAATGTAACATACACTAAATTCATATGACTATCCTACCAAGTTTTATTAAATAAATTTTTTACTACATAATAAACATACCTGCGAAATCGAAGAATCGCTCCACGCTTCTCTTCTCTCCCCACTTCATCTCTCTCTCTCGCTCTCCCTTTGCTCTCTGCTTCAAATGCCCAGCAGTCTTGCATGCTGGGTGCCTTAAAAGCTCGAATTTCGCCCACATGGTGGTGGGCTTCAAGACTTCAAAAATCGCCCGTTGGATGGGCGGATTTTTTCCCGCGTCCTAAACTCGCCCGTTGAGTGGGCGGATTTTTCCGGCGTCCAAATCTCGCCCTCCCGTCGGGCGGTATTTGTCCCACCTCAAGACGTGGGCGGCGCGATTAAAGCCCGCCTCTCGTTGGGCGGATTTTAAAATCTCGCCCGGATCGAGGCGGTTCAATCTTCTCGCCCAACGGGTCGGGCGACGGGAGGCTATTTATTTATTTTTTTAAAATTGAATATCATTTATTTATTTCCAAAAAAAATAAATATAAAAAAAAATTCGTCACGTCCCTAGGTGTTCTTGGGCCACGGCCCATTGCGCCACTGCCAACCGCTGCAATGCTAGGATCTCTCCAGGAACCCTATGCCCGAATTTATTTTTTACATTTTTTTATTCAAAATTTTTTAAATGCCGGCCTGCCCATGAAATTGCAAGTTTAGGCGCCCGTCGCCTGCTGGGCCGGGCGACGCTCGGGTTTCGGGCGACGGCGACTGGCGCAGACGGTGTGGCTAGCCATTGGCGATCATATGCATCAGCAGGACTGATTCATGGGTCAGTTCGGCCGCCCATCCCACGGGCGATTGCTTAGCCCACGGACGACCGGGCCTCTTATTTAAGTCAAGGCATGTCCGGCTGGCAAGCAAGCACAAGAGGAGAAGAGCAGAAGGGAAAGAAGAGGAGAGGAGAGAAAGGAAAGAAGAGAGGAGAGGAAATGAGAAGAGAGGAGAAAAGAAAGAAAAGAAAAAAGAGGGAAAAAGAAGAGAGGAAAAAATTTGGATCACGCGGGATCGACATTTGGTAAGTTAATTTCTTAAGTAATTTAGTAGTGTAATTATGTAATTAATTTTTATGATTAAAAACATGGTAGGATAGTCACATATTAATAAATATAATGTTGATATAGAAAGTTGATATTATCATTGATTTAGAAAGTTGATGTTGATATAATGTTGATATAGAAAGTTGATATAGGATAGTCACATATTAATAAATATAATGTTGATATAGAAAGTTGATATAATGTAAATATGCATAATTAAAATTTATCATTGATTTAGAAAGTTGATATTATGATTAAGAATGTATTATTGATTAAATTTAATATTGAATTAGATAGTTGATATAAATACGTATAAATAAAATTTTTATTCAAAACATGGTAGGATAGTCACACGTTGCATATACGTAAATAATTTTGTTATTTACGTGCATAGCTGATATAAATATGTGTAATTTTAAAATTTTAATTGAAGACACGTTAGGATGGTCACACATTAAATAGTTATATATTTTTGTTATTTACGCGCATAGTTGACATAAATACGTGTAATTTAATTTGAAGATTGGAAAAATGGTAAAATAGTGACACATGAAATATGTAGATAATTTTGTTATTCATGGATGTAGGTACCGTTAACATTTTTATTAGAGTATAGAAAAATATAAAATCGTGAAAATAGGGTTATTTCAAAAAATGGAGTTAAGTTAGACATAAATAGATGTAATTTATATATTAATTGAAGACATGTTAGGATAGGCACACGATGTATAATATAAATTTGATGTTATATATGTAATTGATATATTAAATAGATAATTTTGCTTATGTTCTTGTTATGGTAAATATTACATAATATTATTTTTGATAATGAAATATACACTAACTAATAGTACGGTTCATCATATGTTATAGGCGAAATGTCAGAAAAATTATATTTCCAAATATTTTACGGAGATGGAGAGATAGCAGAAGGGCCAAATGGAGTGGATCTATCGGCATTTCCCTCTGTGATGCGTGGTATATCTAGGCCGAGCGAGAGGACATACCGGTGGATAATAGAATGGTTGTTTCGGTTGTTCGGCCTGGATGCACATACATGTCAAATTTGCGTAAGAGCCGTGGTGAGTCGTGCCCATGAAGGTTTTTTTGGAGAGTTGTTTCCTATAAAAGGAACACACAATTGGAGAAGGTATGTAGAAAATGCAATGCAGCGTGGTTGACCCCTTATGCTACTGGTTCAATGCTACTAGATAGTAAACCCAGCCGTGCCCGAACTGCAAGATGAGGAGGTGGACACAATGGAGGACCATGGCACAAGCATGGGAGATTGTAGTGGAGAGGGTGGCGATGACCAAGTTGGCGATGGGGATGAGGCGCAGGAGGTACTACCAGACGAGGCGCAGGAGGAGGGTGGTGCAGGCGTAGAGGCGAGGGGGTGGCAGACGAAGGTGAAGAGGTGGAGATCATAGTGAATATGGTGGAGGCGGAGGACCGAGAGGATGAAGAGTTGCCGGATGATGACCAGTCCGACGAGGAGGTTAATGTCCCCGATGTCCCTACCCCGAGCACATGGAGCGATTACAACCCGGCGATTAACGAGTGAATGAAGGGAGCCATGGCGCATGGGAGTACCATGCTAACGAGGTCACGCAGGAGCCATATACAAGGATAAGGAATCATTGCTGAATGCGGTGAAATCTTGGGCAATGTCTATCGCCGTCGAGTTCAAGGTGGTGAAGTCCAAAGCAGGAGTACGACGTGAAATGCGTGAATGACAACTGCCCCTGGCGGGTGCATGCATATAGAGGGAAGTGGAAGGACTACTGGGAGTGCTCCATAGTGGTACAACACGAGTGTATACTGGAGGAAGCTGAGCAAGTGCACCGCAACCTTTCGTCAACTTGGGTGGCTAATGTTCTATATGGAGAGATTGTGGGTAATCCTCAAATACCAGCTAAAGATATCATTCGAGCCGTGGAGGAGAGATATCAGTATACTATGGACTACGGGAAGGCTTGGAGGGCAAAGAGAAAGGCGTTGGAGGTTAGGTTCGGGACGTACGAGGCATCGTACGAGAATGTGGTTCACATGCTCAGGGCAATAGCATTCAGGAACCCTGGAACATACATAGACATGAAAGAGTATCCAGCTAGTGGTGTCCATGAGGGCAAGTGGGTCTTTGCGGCGTGCATTTTTTTGCGCCGAGCTTGCATAAATGCCTTCAGCACCGCAGGCCGTAATCAGATGGACGGCACCTTCCGACGGGTAAATACAAAGGATGACATCGACCGCAATTGTGTGGACGCGAACAACCGTGTGTTGCGGTCGCGATTGCTATTGTCGAGGGGGAAAACACAGATAGCTGGTATTGGTTCCTAGAGCGAGTTAAGCACGGAGTGGTGCTCGCTAGGCCGAACGTGTGCATCATACACGATCGGCACGCGGGTTTGATGAAGACTATTGTTAATATGCAAGAAGGTTCTGCCGTTGTGGGACCACCGAAGTGGCCAGACTTGACTAGTAGGTGGTGCATGAGACATATGGGAGCAAATTTCTTCCGTCAGTTCAAGAACAAGACGTTGATGAACATGTTCAAGAGGTTGTGCCAAACAAACCACCGGCTAAGTTCAAGCGCCTGAAGACCTTAGATGAAATGACAAGGAAGCAGACGGCCCAACCAAAGAAGCCCACCAACTTCATCGAGAAATCCCATGCTTTATCATGTCGACGGCGATGATCCGATCGTTTATGTGCGCTCCCTACGGACTCGTAAACATCCGTGAGAAAGGCGGGCACAGATATTAAAAGTTTCTGACCGATATGTCACGAGCCAAAGGAGAAATGGTCGCTCCTACCGACACCGGAGGTGCGGTATGGCATCATGACCACGAACATAGCCGAGGTGTACCTTTGGGTAATGAAAGGAACGAGATGTCTTCCTCTTGTCGGAATTGTTGAAGGTGTCTGCATGGGGTCCAAAAGTACTTCATCGGCCGGGTGCAGAAGGTCGCTTGACTATGGCCGATGTGCATCTTGTCTATTCAACCCTTATCAGTGAATACATGGAGAAGAAAACAAGAAAGGCGCAGATGCATCGTGTGACTCCACAGAGTAGCACCGTCCGTCGGTTTCATGTGCACTGTGCTGAGCGTGGTCGTCGAGGTACCCACCGGGCGACAAGGATGCATCTCTGCACCATCACTGGGGCCCAATGTGAGTGCACCTGCCAGAAGCCAAAGTTCCTTCACCTCCCGTGCTCTCACATTATAGCCTCTTCCGCCGTCTGTAATGAATCAACCCGCTCCTTCGTGTCGCCTTACTACCTGAAGGAAAGTGTTTGGGACACATGGAATTATGAGGTCTACGGGTATAGAATTGACGGGTCCTTCACGGAAAATCCTCCTGCAGGCTATCGCTGGGTGCCAGATATGAGTAGGCTGAGACAGAAGCCAGGCCGTCGGAGGACCCGCCGTATCCGCAATGACATGGACGAGGCCGAAGGTGGGCGTCGGTCATCGGCATGGTCAAAGCCCTGGGACATCGGGTCACGACCGGAGAGGATGAGCGTTCCTGACCAATGTATCGCTACAATGTAATATGTTTATCTTACTTAATGTAATATGTTTAATTGACGATGTACTGCAATGTAATGTTCGTATTTTCATAACATTTGTTTGGAATTGTCACAGACTCTATCGTTGTAATTGATTTTGCACTAAAAAGTCTTGCCATGAAATGTAATGTTTTTGTGTCATGTATGTTTTATTTTGTTTTGTACGACTTAACCTGTAGGACCGAGTGACCATGGCCGGTGCTGGACCTAGTCGGGGGGCACACCTGAGTTGTTCGACTGTAACATAGATCACAAGCACAGGTCAAGATTGTCAGCACAGGAGGACAAGAAGCTGTACACACTGCGCCCTCGTGTTCCCGACCGGTTGCTTCGTATCGACGAGCGATGGGTCGGCAGGTACGAATTCAATTTATTTTTCGCATGCACTTCCATGTTTTATATATAACCATACTGATGACTACTCCACTTTGCAGGTTGCGAGCAGCAGGTCTTCTTCCACTTTGCAGGCTGGTGGAGCTCTCGACGGCGGAGGATCGACGGTTCACGTACGACCGTTCCCTCCTAGCTGCACTCGTCGACCGGTGGCGACCAGAGACGCACACGTTCCACCTCCCGCTGGGGAGATGGCACCCACACCGCAGACGGTCGCCTCTTGGGTCCGCTTTGCGCTGGTTCTGCGGCTTGTACCGAGGACGCTACCGCTGCCGGCTTGACGACCTGTCGGACCGCTTCGACGCGCTACCACGACACCTTGCCGGCGGGGCGTACGAGCCTCTGAGGCAGAGCGAGCGGCACGGACCGACGCGTGCTTGGCTGCTACAGTTCACGGTACGCAACCTTATAAATTTAATAACTGTGTTTTTCCATATATTGATTTCAAGCTAACATGGTCACGAAATACTGCAGGCCCATCTGATACACCCGATGGCGGATGACGACACAGTTTCGAGGCACCTGGAGGCATACTTGCTCCTGTTGTTCGGCTGGGTGATGTTCCCGTCCACCCACGGGGACACTGTTGACAGGCACCTGATCCAGTTTGCGTGCTACATCGCTGATACTCCGGAGTACGAGATGAGCTAACATGGTACCGAAATGATCCCTGATGACTTTCTGACATGCTTTTCCACGCAGATGGAGCAAGACTTTGGGCCTCCGCGTTCTTCTTGGCACTTACGGGGCCTCTCGGACGCTGTTTTTCGACGACGGCGACGCGCAACCATCGCAGTTGCGCCCTACTCCTCGAACTTTGGTCGTGGGAGCGGTTCCTCAATGGGGCGGCCACAGGTGGACCGCGATCCGTACCCTCCCTCACTGTACACGGGGCCTCACATAGATTGGCCCACCATGGCCCACTACTGGGTCCGACCACAGGTGAGTCCTTTTGTCATGTTATTCCAGGATCCATCCATTTGAACTAACTTGTTCATGTCCTTTGTTTATAACGCACGACGCCAAGACGCCAGCAGTCCATCGGTGTACGAAGAGTTCAAGCGCCATTCGACTACCTACACGACGACGAGGTCGTTTGGACACCGTGACGACGCTGCACCACGCAGCAGCACGCGCACCCTACGGCCTCTCCTTGTCGTGGTACCGTGGACATGGAATCTTGGCTTACACGGAAGTCCTTAGTTTTTGACATCTTCGCCGAGAACCATCGTCCACACCGGTTTTATGACGATTCGGGTTGTACTAGGAGATCCCCTCGGCCTCGATTGTTATTCCATCACCAAGCACGGGTAAGATCCATTTATTCACGGTCGCTTAGTGCCTCTATGATTATGTAACATGCTATTTCGTAATATGTTATGTCCTCCATATTGCGAGTTTACCCGGATGGGCGTCAGCGGAGGACCCGTGCTCGCATCGGATGCGAGACTTGAGGGCGCATGGGGACGAGGCACTCGAGGACCGAGTCACGGAGTATCGCCCTTACGACCTCGACCAGACGACGCAGACATGAGATGGCACGCCTCGGACTCGCCGTGTGGGCTACTCACCGATCGACCACGCCACCCATGAGCCCTCGGTGGAGAGCTGTACCCGCACCATCAGCGCAGAGGTCCTACACCATGTAAGAGTCCCATTTGGTTTTGTCATCCACACGTACTTAACCCATTACATCCTCTCACATTTTCTCCGAATTGCAAAGGCTGATTTGTCGCAGGAGCTTAGAGCGGACGCCCAGTCCGTGGTGTCCCGTTTGAGGGCGGGTGCAGAGCTGACGCCGGCTGAGAACAGATCCTTGTGGTCGAGGATGCTATAAAGCGACCAGCCAGCCACCCGACGTCGGCAGCTGGTCCCTCGACGTTGTCCCACGCCAGGGGCACCGCCGCCACTCTACCCCTTCCACGTGGGCCGCAGCAGACTCCGGGACTTCGCCCACAGCAGACCTCGGGCCTTCGCCCGAGCCACACTCCTGGCCTTCACCCACAGCGGCCTCAGGGCTTGGGAGGTTGGCTGGGCGGCGCCACTCACAGGCTTTGCACCACCCCAGCGGCAGGTTGGGGTGGTTGGGAAGGGCAGACGCCGGCTTCAGCGCTTTGCACCACCCCAGAAAGAGGGCCGGGAGGTTGGGATGGCGCCGGCTCTTGGCGTGCTGCACCACCCCAGCAGCAGGGCTGGGGAGGTTGGGATGGGCAGGGCGCCGGCTCTTGGTGTGCTGCACCACCCCAGCAGCAGGGCTGGGGAGCTTGGCCCACCGAGTCGACCAGCAGTCCCTTCTACTCTGAACTAGCAGGAGTTGAGCAATGATAACACTGCTATATAATGTTTTAGTACGTACGCGTTGCAACGTCTTACTGATTGTCATGTGTTTCCTTCAATGCAGGGAGTACGTCTTACGGCGACGACGCCGACGATGCTGGGCAGCAGGACCTAGATCAGTGGCTCTCGCAGGACCTCCTCGGCCTTTCCTAGTTGCCTGGGGCTCCACTCGCCCCTACTCAGCCGTCACAGCACGAGGATCCCTCGACACCGGTAGACCACGGCAGGCCCAGGAGGGATGTCCATCCTCCCGACCAGTTCACATACCCCGAGGACCAGATTAGGAAGCGCACACGTCAGTGACCGGCGTGTATATTGTACTTGGACTAGACTTTGTACTGCACTTGTCCCCTGACTTCTTTTCCTTTTTTTACGATGTACTGCACTACTTTGTGTACTTCTGTAATGGATGTCAGGCATAATTTCTAGCCTTGCGTTTTTCTTCTTACTAAAAAATATCAAATATAATTTCTAGCTTTGCGCGTTCGGTCACATCAAGTGCGTGACCATCAATTATTTCATCGCAGACCGCCGCCAACACCGCTTCCACCGCCCGGTCACATCAATCGCAAAGATCCATCAAGATCGTCCTCGCCTTGATCGGCAACCAGCACCGCTTTTAACCGCCGGTCACATCAATCGCAGCTGCCATCAATTATTTCACCGCACCGCCGACCAACCGTCCCCGCTTCCACCGCCGAAGTCACATCAAGCGCAGCAGCAGACATCGCGAGGGACGCAGACGCTTCCATGAACTCCGCCCATGCACTGCCGACTTCGCTATAAAAACCCTTCTACCTTCGGGTCCTCTCGCGCTACATCTTTTCCGAGAGCTTATCGCTTTATAGTTCATGGCGAGTTGGGGAGCCTCTTCACGCCATATGTGCTCGATGCATGGTGGGAGTCTTATGGGTTCGAGAGCATACTCGCCCTCCTTCGGACGATATGCATGTCATACATTATGCTGATCGGAGAGACGGCTCTCCTTTGCTACGAGATCGCCACTTCGCCCATTTTTGATCGCCGACATGCGAATGTGGGAACCCGGCCACAGTGCGATGGTTTGACCATGTGCACGAGGGGTTTATCGTCGCAAGTTCTACCGATGCCCAGACATAACGTAAGTTCCTCCCTCGCGATATGCTACCGCAAATACAAGTTACTTACCGGCTTCTTATTTCCAGCTACGGACGTCACGTGTGGTTGGACTTGTTGGATGGATGAGCCATACCGGCAAAGCAACAGACACCTACATAACATACCGCACGCAAGAATCGATCGCTGCGAGGCTAGAGTGGATGCTACAGAGGGCAAAGCGATCGAAGGTCGGCGGAGGTCCGCTGGCTTCCCGGCCTCCTAGGCAATCCATGCTGGCACGTCAATCGCACAACCAGGCAGTGCTGGACCAATACTATCAACCGAATCGATCATGTCAGGACCATGCATGTCTATGCGGATGCCACTACTCCGGCACACCCAACGCTGAAGTCCTACGTCGAAGAGCCATCATGCAAGAAACCTACCCGGTGTACTACGACACGAAATGGGAAGCGACTACCCGGTGTGCGGCCACTTGGTGTTCATGCCAATGCCACAACCCTTTCACCGGTCCATGGTGACCACCCATGCATGCCGAGCGAAGGTGGCCGACCTGATGCTACCAGTAAGGGAAAATATCTCCAATGTACTCAGTACGAACTACCGTGTAATGCTAATGTTGGCATTAAAAATTTTCTGAGAGTACTCTATTTTAAACGCTATAACTGCTGTCATGCGAGGAATACTTTGTGATAAGAGGAACATTTATTTTTATAATTCTAATAATACAAATGATGAAGATGAAAATTAAAATTATCGGCCCTTTTCAGAAAAAATAACAAAATTTTCTCCTTTCCTAAACCCTAATTTCCAACCACGCAGATTCGGTAGACACTATATATAATATACATTATTCATATGTTCTATATGTACATAAATATTATATATAATATATATACTTTTATTTATATTACATATGTTATAATATAACATATCATATATAATAGTTATATGTTATAATATATATTGATAATATTTTTTTATATGTTATAACTGTTTTATATATATAACATATTATTTCAAATAGGTATCGGCTCCGGTCGCCTGTGGGCCGGGCGATCGCCCATGGGCCGGGCGACCGGAGCCTTGCTCCCCAGCAACGCCGTCCAACGGCGTCAGTCAGGCGACGACGGGAGAGCAGGGTGTGGCGTCTATCGCCCGTGGCATGGGCGATCGCCCGGCCCACGGACGACGGGCATCCAAAAATACGATTTCGTAGCTCGAGCAGTCATTTAAAAAATTTTGAATAAAAAAAATATATAAAAAAAAATTCCCCCATGCCCTGGCCTGCCCAGTCAAGTGCCCCATGCACTGGGCACCACCGGTCTGCTCGGTGCGGCCTGGCTTCATTCGGACTACCGAGACCATTCCCGAGTCTACCTGCTATGCCGCACCCAGTCGGGACCTTCGCGGCTCCTAGCGGCAACATTGACATCAGGCTCTATGGCAGCCTCCGCCTGTCCAAGGCTCGTGGACTCCGATGATGGGAACCAGTTGGGACCAACAACCCTTGGCCAACACCTTCAGCACCATGACACTCGCTCCACCTCCAAACAACATGGAGTGCTGCATGGACTCCTGTGCAACCTCGCACATGACCTCGGACACCGTTAGCCTTTCTATTCAACACTTATTTTCATATCTTGGCCATCCAACATTATTGTCGACAACGGTATCGTCTGCTAGTCACCTCTATCGGTTCTCTTACCCTTTCTTCCTCTCATGGTCTCCTCCTTCTTTGTAACGTTCTTATTACTCCTCAAATAATCAAAAATCCTATTTCTATTCACCAGTTCACCGTTGATAATAATTGTTCAATTGAGTTTGGCCCCTTTGGCCTCTCTGTGAAGGATCTTTGTATCAGGAGCGTGATCGTCAGGTGCAATAGCTTCGGACACCTTTACTCCTTCCAATTGATAGCAACACCTCCCCTCGCCCTCATTGCCAGCACCTCGTCTGTTACCCTATGGCATCGGCGTCTTGGTCATCTTGGTCCCGATGCCCTTTCTAAGTTAGCTAGCTCCTCAGCTATCCCCTATAATTAAAATATGTTCGAACCGATTTGTCATGCTTGTCAACTGGGTCGCCACATTCATTTGCCCTTTGTTTCCTACATTCTTGAGCTCTCAAGAATTTTGATGTAATACATTGTGATATCTGGACCTCTCCTATTGCCAGTGTTTCTGGTTACAAATATTATCTTCTTATTCTTGATGATTGCTCGCATTTTCTTTGGACTTCCCCCTCCATCCCTATGTCTAACTTATTCACTTATGTCCGTACTTAGTTCGGGTCCAATATCAAAAGTGTCCAGTGTGACATTGGTCGTGAGTTTGATAACTCCACCTCTCGTGCCTTCTTTCTCACCCACGACATCCCATTCCGCATGTCATGTCCATATACCTCCCAACAGAATGGAAAAGCCGAACATATTATTCGCACCACTAATGATGTTATGCGTTCCTTTATGTTCCAAGCTAGCCTCCCTCCTTCCTATTGGGTTGAGGCTATTTATACAACCACCTACCTCCTTAACCGTTGTCCCACTACAACTCTCTAACACTCAACACCATACTTTGCCCTCTATGGCTCTCATCCCTTCTACTCTCACTTTCGTGTGTTCAGATGTGCTTGGTACCCTAATCTCTCTACCACCACCACCCATAAACTAGCACCCCGATCTACGCGATGCGTTTTCCTTGGCTACCCCGCTTAACACAAAGGCTATAGGTGTCTTGATCTCTTTTCCAATAGGATCATACTTTCGAGACACATCACCTTCGATGAGTCGTCCTTCCCTTTTGCGGCATGCTCCATGCCCCATGTGTCCCTACTGACCTGGATTTTTATTGGAGCTTGCTTCTCCTACTTTTCCCATTGGGCCTCGTCCCCTCTCTGAGATTGCAGGTTTTGGTGCCTCCTCCACTGGCGCTGTTGCATTGCTGCCGTCGTAGGGAGTGTTGGCCCCTACTGTGCCGGCCATTTGCTTGGCGGTATAAGGACATTATGTAGCGGCCCCACTATGCCGGCTCCTTGCTCGTCGACACCGGGCATTCTCTTCCCTGGCGCACCAGCTGGCTCCCTTATGCACCGGCTGGCTACCCCCTTGGTGGCCTTGTCCTGAAGATGGCTGTGCCGACTGAAGCTCCCACTGCGGCCCCATCTCCTATCAACCGTGCTGCTGCCCCTGTCGGCCCCATGCCATAGGTTGTTGCTAGCGATGCGGGTACTACTGCCCCTCTACCACTCACACCGGTACCGATATCCTAAGTGACTAATGAATATCATATGTTCACTCATGGGAAGCCCGGTCTTCGGTTTCAGCCTTGTGAGCGGCTCAATCCCCACGCCTTGGTCATGTCCACCCCCCCCCCCCCCCCGCCCCCCTCTCTCCTCGAGAAAGACATACTGTGGTGATTTGTCTGATGCCAATTAGAGAGTAGCCATGACCAAGGAATTTGACGCTCTCCAAGCTAGTCACACATGGGATCTTGTTCCACGCTCCCTAGAACCAATATTGTCACTAAAAAGTGGATCTTCAAACACAAAATACTTGTGGACGGTTCTAGCGGTGGATACAAAGCTTGGTGGGCTCTTCATGGCTTTACTCAATGCCCGGGCATTGACTTTGACGAGATGTTCATTCTGGTCGTCAAACCGGCCACCATGCATACTGTGCTCATCTTGGCTCTTGCTCGCGATTGGCCAGTTCGTCAGCTTGATGTCAACAATGCCTTCCTCCATGGCACCCTCACCGAGACCATCTATTGTGACCAACCCTTAGGTTTTGTGGATCCCTCTTAACCAAACCGTGTTTGCCACCTTAATAAGTCACTGTGTGGCCTAAAACAGGCACCACGAGCTTGGTTTTGTCCCTGACTATCTACTTCGATGCTAGGATTTGTTGAGACAAAGACAGACACTGTCTACCTCTTGTTATATGTGGATGACATTGTTCTGATTGCCCCCTCCGGTGATCTTCTTCGCTGAACAATCTAGTACTTAAGCAAGAATTCTCCTCAAGGATTTTGGTCCTCTTCATCACTTTTTTGGGGTCTCTGTCCACCATTAGTCTTGTGGTCCTCTCCTATCTCAGTGCTAGTATATTGTTGATATCTTGGCTTGTGTCGACATGTTTGACTGCAAAACCTGCAACACCCCTGTTGACACACACTCCAAGCTATCTGGTGCTGTGGACTCTGTGGCTGATCTGACACACACTATCACAGTCTTGCGGATGCTCTTCAGTACCTGACATTTCCTATGCTGTACAACAGGTATGCCTTATATGCACAACCCTCGAGAACCTCACTTCGCTGTCGTCAAGCACATTCTTCGGTATCTTCAAAGTTCTCTCGAGCTTGGTCTCTTTCTTCATCGCATTTCTTCTGCTGACCTGACTGTCTACTCCGGCGCTGATTGGGCTGCCAGTCCTAACACTCGCAAGTCTAATTTGTGTTTCTTGATGACAACCTTGTCTCTTGGTCCTCGAAGTGTCAACATAAAGCCTCCAGTTCCAATGCCAAAGCTGAGTATCGTGCCGTCGCCGAGGCGTGTTGGCTTTGACAACAACTTTTGGAGATTCACAGTCCACTTTGCTAGGCTACCATTGTCTACTGTGACAATATCAGTGATGTCTACCTCTCCACCAACCTCGTATAGCACCAATGTACCAAGCATATTGAGATTGACCTACATCTCGTCCGAGAGTGTGTTGCTCTTGGTCATGTGTGGGTTCTTTATGTTCCGACCTTGTCGCAGTGTGTTGATATCTTCACCAAAGAACTGCCCACATCGATCTTCACCGAGTTTCGGTCCAGTCTGAACATTCTTTCATCTACTGTTCTAACTGTGGGGGAGTGTTAGACTATACGTGTACTAGGCGTGTGTTAGCATGTTAGTCGCGGTTGTGGCAATGCTGCTAATCACACATATTAGATGTGATCTCTCCTGATCCCGCGTAATTACGTCCCTGACACCCTTCCTATCTTCCAAATATCTGTTTCTATAAATCGGTTGTCAAGATATGAAAGGTGTGCGCATATATGTATTAGCCTATTTTTACCATTATTATTATAATACATCGCGTGTTTATCTCGCTATCATCTTGGACAATGCCACCTCGTAGAACCGAGGGCCGTGCTACCGTGTGAAGTTTCTGGAGTCTAGCACCTAGAACTCACCCTTGCTGATGTTGAGCACGGTGACCAAGAAGTGCTTCTTGTTCTTCGCCGAGAAGAACACCACGTGTCCATGTCGTGCTGGAGGTACTTTGGTCGTCGTCAATGAGCTGAGGCAGCCCAATGGCATTAAAGGCCGCGCACCGTGGCCACCGCCTTGACGTGTTTGTTGCATGCGAGGAGTGTGTTTGGTTGTTTGAGCGATGTGGGATGAAACGTGACGCGACAATAGTGAGCAGCACAAAATTTGTACCCAAAAGTGCGAACCACAACATATAATATAAATAGAAAAAATTCCCCAAATATGAACTATTCAATCCCATTTTATTCAAAACCAAATACATGTACGAGAAATCGTTTTATTCCATCCTATTAACCAAATAAATGAACCATGAATCATGTCTCGTCCCACTAACCAAACATACTATAACAGTTGTGTGTCGGTGCCATGGTCCACGGAAGAAAGTTGTGCTGCTCATTTGCTTCTCCTTTATGCACCTCTTTGGTAATTGGGAAAGGGGAGAAATTAGAGAAAGAATTTGTAGTGGGAAGGACATACGAAGATATTCCTGATTTTTTTAGTTTATTTTCTTCTTGTTTGGTTCGTGGCTTTATCGTGGGAAAAGAAGACACACTACTGTAGAACAGAACATCACAAGCGGTTCAGAAGGCTCAGACAAGCGGTTTTGAACTGCTTATGCAAATGCGTGTGATACCTGGCTGGTATCACACGCGGTTCCCTCAACCGCTTGTACAGGCCTAAGGAACCGGCTGCGTAGCTCTCCGGGCACGCGAGTGGGCTGCCACGTAGGATAGCTCTGCAAGCGGTTCGTAATTGGAACCGCTTGCAGAGGTATTTCTCTGCAAGCGGTTTTAATTCCGAACCGCTTGCAGAGAAGCAATCTCCACCGGAGAATCCATTTCAAAATGGTTTTATAGGATTTTGTCGATATCGTTTGAAATAATAAAACTAAATACTAGAATAGGCTTTTTGTCGCAATTTAATATATATATATGCGTACACATGTTGACATGATCATCACAAGCTAAACAAACATTCACAAGTATATTAACATTGTCAAAAATCCACAAGTATATATATATATATATGTTACATGTGATAACGAGTGCACGCACGTACGCGACGTTTACAAGCAGTTTGAATGATTGAAAATTGTCTATCGAGTTAATTTCTTCGCCGCGTCACTCTTCTCGGCCTTGCTCGACGAGGTGGTGGATATCGCCGCCAGTTCGGCGGTGTTAAAGGAAGGAGAACCGTTACCCCTCATGTGGTGGAACGCGCCTTGAGGGTTTACGATCTCGTCAACAACAAAACCAATGAGTTGTTCTTGAAGTGCGAGCACCCGGTGAGGCGGCGATCTTTACGCGTCGCGATCGGTGTTGGGCTGGCAATTAATAAAGCGATAAGTAAATAATTAAATATCAGAACATATATATGCTTGTAATTAAAGCGTATGTTATTCTAGCTAGCTAACTGGTTCAGTAGCACACATGAGCCTCTTCGAAAAAATTAGTGGGAACATCGCCGTGGAGAAAATTTTGCACGTAGTGGAACACATAGTAGCCACACAAGTTGTTTCTAGCGGTCTAACGACTAATTACCTTCATTGGGGCCGAGGATTTCATAAGAATAAACAAATTAAATATTCAGATGACAAATTGATAAGACGCACATATAATAATAATATACAGTCTTTGTAGTACGTACCCAATCGCTTAGCCGGACATCGAATTCTTTCTTGAATTTTCCCTTTTGCTTCTTCTTGAACTCCATGTATGCCGTGTTTAGGATGTTAATGATCCATTGGTATCCTGCCTTAGGCTTCCTTCTTGAGTCTTGTACTCTAATAATTCCATTGCCAAGCTCGATGACGAGAAGGATCTAGTGAAAGCTATTGACACATATTGCAACATATATGTAAATAGCTGGTCATATATACTACATATCATTGTCTTAAGAAGTATATAGAGGAAGAAAAGGATTGTGAGAGCACGTACTTTTGAAGGGCAGGAATATGTACAGCTTGTCGTGTTGTTCGAGCATTGCATGGAGAATGTATTCCTCAAAATTCTTTCTTTGAGGGGTTTGAGGGGGGTATGAATACACTTTGTCGTTGATAATCAATGGACCGATGAAGCCGTAATTATGCGACATGCCGTCTTTAGCAAGCCGTTGCATCTCCAATCTACGTGAGGGATATATAACTTAGTTAGTTGGAGTCCAAATTTATGGTACGGGAGTAAATAACGGTGTAAACTTAGGAGCTCGAGACACTTACAGGCACCAGCAGCTCATGAAAGACACGTTGACGGCGTCTTTGTAGTATATATTGTACAAGTCTTCAATTCCACCATATTTCGTGTTGTCCCGAGGTGGAAGTGCTCGTCTTTCAAAACTAAGGAAACATAGTCGCTCCTTTCATGGCTCGTTTCATGTACCGATATGCATCTGTCGATCTTGGTAGGCGAGCATCTATCTCGATTAGGTCCACCAATGTTGGCCTAGTTGATACTTCTATCCGATCGGTGCCATTGAAAGATTATCCGTCATTCCTGTGAGTCGCTCCTTCGGTGTCGAGCCCGCCTCTTCCATGAATTTCGCACCATCTCGGATCGGCAGTCTTGTCCTCATCTCTGCATTGTTTTTTTTTTTCGGGCCGCCCCGACTTCTAGTAGCATTTGTCTTGCTCTTCACTATTGTCCTTTCGTAGTTGGTCAAGACCTTTGGAGGTGGCGCCGTACCGCCAACTAACTGTCGGAGATATGTTGGATCAATTTTCAGCTTCAGCTCTGGTTTCTTTGGTGCGAATTGCCTAGCCACATCAGCCTTTCCTGCTGCCTCCAACTCCTCGGGAGTCATGTCATATGCAAGCTTAACCGGCTCCTTTCCCTTTCTCCTCGGTGGATCCCGACGTCGTGGTAGGAGATCTTTGCCGCAGATCCCGACGGACGGTGAGCTTTTTCTCGGGAGATCTTTGGAGATGTGGTTGCTCTTGGATGGTTCTTCTTGCTTTGCGGCAAGGGCGGCGAGACGGGCTTTTTCAGGAGTCAGAGGTGGTGGCGGCGACGCCGAGAAGCGGCGTGCGTTCTCGTTGTAGGAGACAAGCTTGGCCCTGCAGAATGCTCCAACTCCGAGGTCTCTCCTACCGGTGATTTCGCCTCCACGACAGTTGGAAATATAATGTACTTTTTCCGCCAGAGAATGAATGAGCCGTCGAGGGCCTGTCCAAGGCTGGTCACGTCATCGCCCGTAGGATTGTCTAGCGTTAGATCCCCGAAGCCGTCGACCACCTCATCCACCGTGACCTTGGAGTAACCCGGTGGTATATCAATACAGTGGAACCTCTGGCCCGCCTCCACCGGATACGCCATTCCATAAGCCACCTTAAAGGAGAGATTTCTCATCTCGACGTGTAGCTCGCAGGGGCGGCGAACCGTGATGCTGTCCACTGGATGATGAGTTAGCAGATCATATTGGGGGGCCACGGCCGACGCGCAGCTGCTCCGTCACGTGGACGGACTTATCACGGCGTCCGGCTGCCCCTGAACATTGATCGGAAGTACTGCTGCCCCCTGAAGTGCTTGGCTCACTGCTTCGGCGATCTTGCGCGTAACTTGCTGATCGACGTTTTCCTCGTGGGCTTTGAGCTGCGCCTCCAATCGAGCCACTCTGGAAGCTTCTCTTCTCTTGTTTCTCTCCGGCTCAGATGTGCGTGCATCGCCGCAAAGCCGAGCCTCCACGGCTTCTTCCCAAAACCTCTTGTCCGTCCCGGGTGCTCCTTGTTTTGGAGAGCATATGTGAGTAGGTCATTCTCCCTGTCCGTCACCAAGGAGCCCGACTGGATATTTTCGATGCCTTCATCAATCCTCTGACGAACTTCTTGCAAGTCCGCTTCCACCACCACGCTGCCGTCATCCTTGAGTTGGCCCCCATGAGCCATGATGTAATTGCGCATGCGGTCATCCCAACCATTGCATTCGGGCACAATATTCTTGCCTTTTAGCTCCTCTTCTCGCTTGTCCCATTTTGGTGCAGCCTTAACGTAGCCAGCGCTCCCGAGATGGTGGTGGTATTTCTTCTGAGCGCATTCTCCTATTCTTACGCCTTGTGGCTTTGCCTTCTTCTGACTGACTTGAAGTTCTTGAATTCTTCCCAATGATCCATAAGCTTAGCAAACTTATTGAAGTCGGCCTTGTTCCTTGTCGATGTAATCGCGGGTGAGCTTCGACTTCCACCGCTGAAATGAAGTTGCCATCTTCTTGGAAGCCCATGCCTTCACCTTCGCCGACACCATCCGAAATCTGAAATTTGCCTTGATATCGCTCCATATGAGATCCTTGGTAGCTGCGGGAACTTTGGGCCATGTCTTGATGCTGATTGGCACATGATCCCTAACGCAGATCCTATTGCGTTGTTGAGCGGTGCAAGTGCCGAGACCGGGCTATTAGACTACCGTCGTTGCCGACTTCGTGATCACATGCTTGGACTTGACTTCTTGTTAGGTCCTCGCCGAACGGACTTTGCGATGGTAGATGTACCGCCTTGATACAAAAACATATAGGATATAAATGAGAACGCGTGTTATGTGTGCATTAACTTATATTAATGAACATGCCTACTTGATATATGCCTCGGAGTCGTCCACGGTATTCTCATTGTCCTCGCCGGTAGCAGCCTCATCGACAGCTTCGCCCGCTGGAGCGTTACCGGTCGCATCGACATGCCCACTTATGAGTGTAGACAATGCGATGGTCTCAAACATGAAGTTCGCCTGGTCATCGAAATCCGGGTCACCACGTCTTGGTGTCGTCATGGACTCGAAACCCTAATTTTGCGATCTATAGAATAAAAACAATTACTTTAACAATCTATCTCAGCACCAAACCAAAAGATAGCATGAGTACATTTCATTAAGTGATAGTGCACCAAACTAAAAGATAGCATATATGAGTACATCTGGCAATGGGCAAAACATATTTTTGTTGAAAAAATTAGGTAGAAATATATTAAAGGAATAGGTTAAGCTAAAAGATTTAATTATAAGTAAATAATTCCTTAAAATCCCCTAGGCTTACATGTATATATATATATACCTACACAATTAAATGGAGAGATTTCACATACATATATATATATATATATATATATATATGTATCTATATAGTAGACATAAGAACAATAAAGAAGTGTATGAATAAAATATACTTGAATATCACCCTAAAAATCTCACAAAACCCCTGAAATTAGTTTGGACCCTAATTAGCAGTTTGAATCTAGTGTTGACCAATGCTGACCCATTGTGGGACTCATATTGCAGTCCCTCCCTTTCTCTGCCCATGTGGGCAATTCCACGAGCAGGGGGGCTGCAGCCACCCTGGCCTCCACCTCACCGGCGCAACCACTCCTCGATCCAGAATCACGGCCAGAGATCTCCCCCGTGCCACCTTGCCCCTCGCCTCAGCCCGAGCCGGCCATCCCCGTGCCTTCCCTCTCTGTCCCCATTGGGACATTTCATCGAACACCCTGCGGGCAGCAACAAACAGAGGAGGAGGGGAGCATGGGAGAGCGGAACCTAGGCCCTCCGGCGTGGCAGCGGCGGCGGCGCGTTGTCGGAGGAGACGAGGAGGTCGGCGCGCTGTCGGAGGCGACGAGGACGGCGGTGCTTGGTTTGCAATGGTGACGAGTCGGCGGTATGCCATGGGTTCTAGGACTTAGAAAAATTTGGGTGTGCAAGGTGCGATATAAGGTAAAGGGGCCTCCGCAAGCGGTTCGTAGTACCAACCGCTTGCGGAGGTCAGTCTCTGCAAGTGGTTCGTACTACCAACCGCTTGCAAAGGGCTATTTTAGGCGGGCGGCGGGAACCCCCTTCTACAAGCGGTTGGTAGTCTGAACCGCTTGGAGGTCGATCTCATAGCGGTTCAGATAGCAACCGCTATGAGGTCGATCTCTGCAGCGGTTCATACTACCAACCGCTTGCAAAAGGCCATTTTAGGCGGGCGGTGGTGTCGACGATTTGCGTCGGCAATGTATTTTATGGGGCAGTGCGAGAGATCACAACGACGATGGTAGCACAGGGAGCCGAATTTATACAGGTTCGGGCCCTTGGGGCGAGGTAATACCCTACTTCTGTGCTCGTGGATTGTATTATGATGAATTTTGATGATGATTACAAGATGTGGGATTGGATGTTGTGAACTAGGGGCCCCGGACCCCCTTTATATAGTATAGGGGGCCGGGTTACAGATAGAAACCCTGATCTGTGTTTAGAAGATATAGATATAACCGAACCGGATACGCCTATATCCATATATTTCGAATAGGAAACGAATTCGTTTCCCTGTAGATTATCTTCAGCCGCGCCGTCCTCCAAGCCCGCCTTCTGGAAGGCCCAATTGACTCGGCCCAAGGAGGCGGTACGTCCTGTAGTGTATCTTCGGACACTCAGGGCCCATGTTTTCCACAGTAGCCCCCGAGTGCTTCGGGATTGGGTTGTCTTGATTCGGGGTTCAGCTTGCAGTCCTTCAGATGTTACCCGAGTGACGTCACTCTTCGCCTGGTTGATGAAGTTTGCTTGCCGAGTAACCTGCTGATCAAACAACACAGTTGCAAAGAACTCGAGAAAAATTCCCAGGTCCTTAAATATGCCTGGTACCCAGCCCGACGGATGGGTATACTGGCTGATGGCCCCACGGAGAGGCATACCAGAGAAAAGTGGATGTTACTGAGTAAGCAATGCCACCTAGCGTTATCCTCCCTGTTACAACTTATGGCATTCAAGCCTGACTTGCAGAGCTCAACATTCGGTCCGACATAGGACATGCCACAACCTGTGTAGGGTGTTCAGACGCCTTGATCCGACTAATGCAGATTCAAGCTAGTGATCCCAGAGGAATACGTCCGCCTCCAAGTTAAGGTCCTCCTAGTGGTGTTTGTCTTGATGACAAACGATCCAGAGATGTGCCACTGAGACCCAACTGAAGAGGTAACTCTTTGACGCCTAATCCGATTATAAAATCGGACCAGCCATTGACCCCAAGAGATACGCCAAGAGCTGGATTAATTTTGCCCAAGTGGTGCTTGTCCTATCGACAAACGATCCGGAGATGTGCCACCAGGACAATTGTAAAGAACTTCCGATGCGCGGCCTGGCTAAAAAGCCAAACCGACTACCGTCCCCAAGGGGCACATCAAAAGCTGGATCGTGACCTTCGGAAGCACCCAATCCTCAAATTGAAGATGGCAATGAACCCAACAGGGAGCACGCTAGTTTTCCCGACTAAGACGACCCGAGTGACACCTATACCCGAGTAAGTCGTGTACAGCTCACGGCCCTTATAGGCTTGTCCTCAGGGACTTAAATCAGAACCCAAGTCTTGAAGCGACAATTTTAGGGCTTCATCCCATTCCCGCCTTGCACGGAAACGAAACGTTGCCCGCTACCTTTTGAGTGAAGCCTTTAAGGGAGTTTGAACCGGTGCACTTACACTGTGCGCCCCAAACCGTTCGCCTCCTTGAGACTCCCCGCTAGGGTTTTCGTGCTCTCGCCGCCTCCAGGCAATCCTTGCACCGCCGCCGTTGTTAAGCCCCAAATCCACCGCAATCCGATGGCAGGGGACTGGGCAACCTCAAACACCACCGATGAGCGGCTGCAAGCCCTCGTCGACGCCGGCGTTCTCCCTTCGTCAGAGCTCATTGATTGGCGCACCGCTGCAGGTGAATCCTCCCCCACTCCTCATCAAGAGGAGATTGTTGTCTTCGAATCCTTCTTCTCCCGCGGGTTCGGACTCTCCGCATCCTCTTTTCTTCGCGGTTTGCTCCACCATTATGGGATTGAGCTTTTCCATTTGAATCCCAACTCCATTCTTCAACTTTCGATTTTTGTTCATCTTTGTGAGGCTTTTCTGGGGATCGCTCCCCATTTCGCCCATTTCCGCCATCTCTTCTTCCTGAAGGCCTACCCCACCGACAATGGATTAGGTGACCGAGTTACTCGGTATGATCCAGCATCTCAAAGAAGAGGGGCTGACCGGCGTCGCTGTAGCTGTTTCCTTCACGAAACGCCGCGTGCAGCCACTCAAGGAAAGGATCAGGCTCGGGTTTGAGTACACCGGGCCATGCGACTCTACTAGAGAGACGGATGCCCCAATCTCCAATTCCGACGCCATCGATCGACTCTCCGAATTCTTTGCTCCCGGAACTATCTTTTCAAATCCAGGGAGCCCCAGGAGCTTTCCCTCAAGTATCCACCTCCTGAGGTAAGGTTCGAGTATACTCTTTTACTTGTGTTGGACACCGCGCAATCCTATCGCTGAAGCTTATTGTTTGGGGATGCCTTGCTCCTATGCAGAGCCGCCGGTCTTTCATATCCGCGGCCCCTACCCCTGATGCCCCTGCCAACAAGGGCGAGAAGCGCCCAGGGGAGGAACCTGAAGATACCCCGGCCGCCAAAAAAGGCAAGGGCCCGGCTCCCTTAGTGGAGGATAAAATCCCGCCGTCAGGAGGACGTGGTCCGTGAGGCTCGGGGCCTAAGGTAGGCGAAGCTCCCAAAGAGGGAGCGAGCCAACCAACTCCGGATTCCAGATGTAGTCAGGGGGCTCACCCTCCGAGGACGGGCGGTAGCGCGACGCCAAAGGGGGAAAAGAACTCAACCCCTCAGGCTAGGCCGAGAGGCCCACCTGATGCCTCCTCGAGTGAAGCTTCTTCCCGAAAGGGGGCCGGCATCAAGATTAAGACCACCAGCCGGTAAGCGCAACTCCGCCACCTCCTGATAGTCTTTCTTTGCATCTTCTCTGACCGAAGTATTCCCTATTCTAAGGAAACCATCGGTAGAGGTTCCGTCAAGTCGCCCGACCGAGCCGGCATCAGGGCCTGCCAAGTCGAGTCAGGGAGCTCCTCCTCCTCCACCCGATTGGTGCCCCCACCAGCGAAGCCGGCAGGAACCGCGTCGGGAACCGGGGGAGGTGCTACCGCCGCGGCGTCCGACCCAAGCCTGTCCGCCGAGGCAGCAAGGAAGTGAGCCAATGGTTGAGAAATCCTCATGATCCCCATCTTCCCAGAGAAGATCGAGCCAAAGCTCTCGGCGGTGGAGGGACGAGGCCGAACCGGGCCCTTGTTGACACGAGGCCGAGGCAGAGATGAGGAAGGTCCTCTTTGAATATGCCGCCGAGTGCGGCCGAATGGTTCGGGTAAGCTTTTTGATTTGTAGGACAAATCTTCTCTTGCTTGAGTTAGGACAGTGACCATCCTTTGTCCTTGCAGGAACTTGGTGGTTACTCCGAGAGGAAAACCAAGTTCCTCAATTACTTCCTCCCCCAAATAGAACGGATTAAATCCATGGAAGGGGAGGTCATCGGGGTCCGGACCGAGGCAGCCAAGGAGCGCCGAGAGCTGCAGGCCCGGATCAAGGAACTGCAGGACGAAAAGTTCGACCTTGCGGGTTCCCTCCGGTGTAAGTACCCTGACCTGAGTTAGAATTTGTTTGTCTTGTGTGTGACTGGGTGATGTTATGCACCACACCATGTGCAGCACGCGACGCCACGATCACCAAGCTTCAGGCGGAGAGGCTGGCGCTGGAGAAGTCGGAGGCAAAGGCCGTCGCCGAGTTGGAGGGTAAGCCCCCGAACCCGACCGGCTCTAAACCCCCGGTATCTACACGGTTATGTAATCGTACATTCCTTGCTCTTTGACAGAGCATAGGAGGAAGATGCTAGCGCAGTATGACGTTCTTCAGGAGAACGCCAAAATTGCGCAGGCGCGGTATGATGAGCTTTTGGCGGCGGTGGAACCTACTCGACGCCAACTTTATGCTGGCGAGGACGAGCCGAGCTCTCAGGCTGAGCTGATCCAGAGGTGGACCGAAGCCCCCAAGCAACTGAAGGCGCGGCTCAGGGAAGTCGGCCTGACGAGTTCTAGTCAAGTGGTAGGAATCGTCAAGTCGCACTATCCTCGAATCGATCTTGACGCTGCCAAGGACGGCTTCGCCTGCTCGGAAGAGGAGGCAATGGCGCTGCTCGAGGAAGTGAAGCCGACCGCCGAATGCCTTTTGGACAACTTAGAGTTAGATTTCCTGTGAAAATATAGGAACTCATAAATTATCCATGTACATGACTTTTCATTTTTTGACATGGCCTATGCTAACCATCTTCTCTCTGCTTAAGTCATGGCTCTAGCCCGAATATACTATGTTCCTTTGTTACTTGGAACGATTTATGCAAGGCTTCGTCATAGACTCAAAAGAGAAAAATCGATTAGGTATTGGTTAGGCGCAGACTGCACCTAATTAGGTTCGGGCCCTCGGGGCGAGGTAATACCCTACTCCTGTGCTCGTGGATTGTATTGTGGTGAATTCTGATGATGATTACAAGATGTGGGATTGAATGTTGTGAACTAGGGGCCCCGGACCCCCTTTATATAGTATAGGGGGCCGGGTTACAGATAGAAACCATGATCTGTGTTTAGAAGATATAGATATAACCGAACCGGCTACGCCTATATCCATATATTTCAAATAGGAAACAAATTCGTTTCCCTGTAGATTATCTTCAGCCGCGCCGTCCTCCAAGCCTGCCTTCTGGAAGGCCCAATTGACTTGGCCCAAGGAGGTGGTACGTCCTGTAATGTATCTTCGGACACTCAGGGCCCATGTTTTCCACAGGCGGGAACCCCCTTCTAGAAGCGGTTGGTAGTACGAACCGCTTGCGGAGGTCAGTCACATTGAAAAGGACACCGTGCCCTGTCTTTGTTGAGATGTAACATTCCTCCCCCCTGGCTAGCGCGCGGCGTTTAGGAGCGGGCTCACCCGCGTGCTCGCGGGTTCGAGCCCCCCCTGCGCCCGCTTGCCCAAATTTTTTTTGGTTTTCTAAATCTTTTCTTTTATTAATTTGTTTTATCTCTTTCTTTTCTTTTATAAGTTTGTTTTATCTCTTTCTTTTGTTTTATCAATTTGTTTTCTTTTATAAATTAATCTGTTTTATCAATTTCTTTTCTTTTATAAATTTGCTTTATCTATTTCTTATCTTTTGTAAATTTGTTTGATCTATTTCTTTTCTTTTGTAAATTTTTTATCTCCTTCTTCTCTTTTATAAATTTGTTTTATCTCTTTCTTATTTGTATAAATTTGTTTTCTCCTTTTTCTCTTTTATAAATTTGTTTTATCTCCTTCTTTTCTTTTATAAATTTGTTTTATCTCTTTCTCTTCTCTTTTGTAAATTTGTTTTATCTATAAATAACATTAAAGAAATAACACAAGTCCAATATCGTATTTTTAATGAAGTTGTACACGTTAAGTAGGGGCAATATTAGCCTTTACAACCGCTCTTCGTTATGATCGCGACATATGTAAGGATCATCGACGTCTCGCTATTCAGGCGGTTATGTGCACATCAACCGCAAAAGGAGGTAGCTCGTCGAATCGCCATACTCTTCCTCGTCGGTGACGTCTTCAACTTCAACAATCCTTCGTTTGCCTTGGACAACCACGTATCGTTTCGGTTTGATCTGCGTCTTGTCCTTTTGCTTCTTTGATTTGCTTGAGTTCATGTCCATCACATAGAATACCTAGTGCACAGCTTGAGCTAGAACAAACGGTTCGCGCCTATAGCCGACTTGTTTGAGATCCATGGTTGTCATGCCGTATTTGTCGACCTTCACGCCGCTTGGAGTCAGCTTTACCCATTGGCACTTAAATAGAAGGACCTTCAACAATGGTCCATAGTCGAGCTCCCATATTTCTTCTATGAAATTATAATATGTGTCCACCCTGCCGTTGTTGTCTAAGGTGTCTAGACGGACACCGCTGTTCTGATTGGTGCTCTTGTTATCCTGGAATCTGGTGTAAAATGTGTAACCGTTGATCTCGTACCCCTGAAATATCATGATTTCTTGTGATGGTCTCACGGCCAACCGCCGCAAAGATTTCATCGCTTGACCTCTTCAAGGATGTAGGTTTGTAGCCAACTTCCAAAAGTTTTCATTTGCTTCAAATCTATCCACCATCTGTCTTTTTCGGGAAGTCACAACAGTAGGGACCTCTTATGTTGAAGGACATAGGAGCTGATGATAGTTGATTGCTTTAGAACCGTGAAATATGCTTGCTTAAATGCATTAAGATCATTGCTTACAACTGCTTTCCTTCCTAGTGTGCCTTTCCCCCGCAGCCTCCCCTCGTGGCGTGATATGGGGACGCCGATAGGATCAAGATCACTAATGTAATCAACACAAAACTCGATCACCTCCTCTGTCACGTAGTCCTCGGCAATGCAGCCTTCCAGACGAGAACGGTTCCGAAGATACTTCTTGAGGATGCTCATGTACCTCTTAAAAGGGAACATGTTGTGCAGATACACTGGTCCGAGAATACCTATCTCCTTCACAAGGTGAACAGTGAGATGAAACATGATATCAAAGAATGTAGGAGGAAAGATCATCTCGAGACTAACCAAGCTTTGAACCACATCATCCTCGCAACTTATTTAGTTTATTTGGATCGATGACCTTCGTGATATGGCGTTGAAAAATGAACACTGACTTTGTGATTGTACCCGAACCCACTCCGCAAAGATACCTCGAGTAGCCATCGGGAGCAACTGTGTCATCATCACAAAAAATCATGAGATTTCAAGCCTTGCAGCTTTGTTCTCTTTCGTGTTTACGAGTCTCCTTACATTCGAGGAGTATCAGGAAGGGATCTTTACACTGTTTAGGGCACTCTATAATGCTTTTTCTCTTCTTTGCTTAAAGTGTAGCTCGCAGGATGTAGGTACAGTTGTTCTGTCCCTTCTTTATTTTTTGGATGTAGGTCATTCCTCAACTTCATTTCTTCAAGATCCTTCCTCGCTTGGAGGGTATCTTTTGATTTGCCATACATATCTATGTACCCTAACAGGTTTAGGCACACATTCTTAATGATGTGCATGAAGTCCAGTGAGTGACGAACCTCCAGCACTTCCCAATACGGCAGGTCCCAAAATATTGACTTCTTCTTCCACATTGGTGCCTGACCATCCTCGTTCGGTACATGCATGCTTCCAGAACACTTTCCAAATACTACTTTTAGATCTTGTACCATAGCAAAAACTAGTTGGCCATTACGATGCTGAGGCTTGTCACGGGTTTCTTGTTGTCCGTTGAATTTTCTGCCTTTCCACCGCAATGCATGACTACTGCCTAAAAACCTGCGATGGCCCATGTACACACACTTTCGAGAGTTTTTTAGGTACATGCAGTCCATTTCATCCAAGCACTGGGTGCAGACTTTAAACCCTTTGACAGTTTGTCCGGACAGATTACCGAGAGCAGGCCAATCGTTGATTGTTACAAACAACATTGCGCGCAAGCTGAAATACTCTCTTCTGTACTCATCCCAAACCCGTACACCATCCTCCCACAACTTCGCAAGGTCTTCAACCAATGGTTGTAGGTAGACATCAATGTCATTTTCAGGTTGCTTAGGTCCTTCGATCAACAGTGGCATCATGATGTACTTTCGCTTCATGCAGAGCCATGGAGGAATGTTATAGATGCACAACATCACAGGCAAGGTGTTATGGATGCTGCTCAACTGGCCGAAAGGATTCATCCCATCCGTGCTAAGCTCAAACCTTATGTTTCTGACCTCTTTTGCAAAGTCCGGGTAAGTCCGATCGACTTTTCTTCACTGAGAGCTATCTGCAGGGTGTCTAAGCATCCCATCTTCCTTACGCTCTTCATTGTGCCAACGCATCATCTTGGCATGACATTCGTTAGCAAACATACGCTTCAACCTAGGGATCACGAGAAAATACCACAACACTTTGGCTGGAATTCTCTTCTTCGTACGCTTCCCATCCACTTCACCTGGGTCGTCACGCTGCACCTTATACCGTGATTTCTCGCACACTGGACAAACCTCCAGATCGGCATACTCATTGCGATACAGGATACAATCATTAGGGTATGCGTGTATCTTCTGTACTTGCAATCCTAATGGGCAGAGGACTCGCTTCAATTCGTAAGTAGATTCCGGTAGAGTGTTACCTTCCGGAAGCAACTTCTTCACGAGTGCTAACAACTCATCGAATCCCTTGTCCGATACACCATTTGTGGTCTTCCATTTCATGAGTTCCAGTGTAGTACGGACCTTTTTTAGGCCCTGCCCATAATCTGGGTACAAAGGAGTTTTGTGGTCCTCTACCATGCGCTGATACTTCCTGTACTATCTTTCCTCCGTGAACTCTCCATCTCCGTCACGGAGCATCTGGTCTAGCTCATCGTCACCAAACTCGCCAAGTGCATCCTCCACGGACCCAAATTGAGTGTTCACTTCATCAACCTCTTCTTCGTCTTCTTCGTATTCTTCATCGTCTTCCTCTAGAATCTCCTCTACTTCACCGTGGTTTGTCCAACAGATATAGTTTGGCATGAAACCTCTCATGACCAAATGGTTCAGAATCAACCATCCTTTGAGTGCTCCTTCTCGTTCTTGCGGTCTCACGATGGACAAGGTATGAAGCTTCTGAAGGCAATAATGCATTGGCGCATCGAGAAAAGCCTTCACGCCATCCACGAACTCTCTTGACCGACGATCCGCATTGTACATCCATTGTCGATTCATCTATAGCAACAAAAAAATACAAACATCTATCACAATTTTCAAGTAATGCTAACTACGTCTATTAGTTATAATTACTTTTATTACCTACCATGAAATATTTACTTTCTTTCATTTAATATGTATAGATCTACCAACCAATTTTTTGCATTTCAAACATTTTAAGCTACCATAGCACCTTATGAAACAAGATTTCTCATCATATAATGCATAAAAAAAATCAATATATAGAAGAGAAGAATATGTACAAGATGCTAGTCACCTTTTAAACAATAAATTTGGATCTAAGAGCCTCAAAAGTTCTAAAGTGGATGTAGCAAAATAAACACCTTTCCATATATAAAACAAAATTTCTCAACATTCAATGCATAGAAAACATCAATATCTATAGGAGAAGGATGTGTACTAACCTTTCAAATAGTTAATTTGGACCACAAATCTTCAATTAAAAATTTGGCAGCACCTCCCCTATAAAGAGAGCTCAGCCCACCATGAACAGCAGCTTTGTCCTGTGTGCGAGCTCGCTGAGAAAGACAGAGTTTAAATATGCAGAGCGGGAGGGGAGCTCATTGCAAGCGGTTAAATAATAAGAACCGCCAGAATCTTTTATTCGCAGCGGTTCCTATTACGAACCGCTAAATAGTGCAAGCGGTTCGTAATAGGAACCGCTTGCACAATACGGGATTCACAAGCGGTTCTTATTACGAACCGCTTGCAGTGCGCCCCCTCATCTCGCCCTCCAGCCCGTTGGTTTCAAACCGCTTACGGTTCTCAAACTACAAACGGGCCGAAGTGAACCGCTTATAATGGGCCGTTTGTGAAACTCTTATCTGCAGTAGTGATATTATTATTTAATATCAATCGGTCATTTATTTAAACACACAGCACAAGAGAAAGGTGCGAGTATTTTTAGAAATTGAGTTCCATATTCATAATTCCTCTCAAAACATACTAGCAGTTCCGTGAGATAAAGGAAAGCTAACCCTTAAATTCTCTTTCAAAACTCCACGTTAGATAGTCAAATCATGTCCTCTTAACAAAAAAAAGGGGAAATTACAAGCTCCACTCCTAACATTTCATTTGTTGTCTTAAGTCCCTCATAGCAAGAACTGAGCGTAACTCGGTTGGGTTCGATCGAGGGCATCCGATCAAGCCACCCATACACAGTCCTAGACTCTCCGCATGTTCTCACAATTCCTCAAATTTAATTCTTAGGTTGGAATAGGTACATAGATGTATGTTGCATGTGTAAAAGGAAAGCACACAAAATGAAACAGACCTACGGTACCTTTCTTTAGGTGCATATAGGAATATCAGAAAGGATGGATAACATGGATCCGATCGCTACGATTAATAGCACGGTAAAAGTAAACATGGGTCTACATTGATTTTGCTACGTTATATGAACAATGCTTAGCTATGGTGTGATTTTGTACCCTACCATGCAGTGAACCACGGCCGGGGATATGGGTAGATGACCAACCAGAAGGAGGAGAGGGGGGGGGGGGGGTGTGCAAATTGGTGATCTAAACAAATTTAATCTTTTCTTTGTTAATTGCGGTTTCTCTAATTATGAATTAATGTTCACAAGAATATAACAAACTAATAACACCAATATAACTGTACAAGTATAGTGATGAGCAAATATGTGAGATATCAACTATCACTACACAAGCATGTAATTAACAAGTGTGACCTAGTGCTAGTGTATCCTCAAAGGAGATGTGTCAAAAAAAAAAGGAGCAATATATCTCAAAACACTACACAAGCATGTAATTAACAAGTGTGACCTAGTGCTAGTGTATCCTCAAAGGAGATATGTAAAAAAAAAGAGCAATATATCTCAAAAATATGATACACAATCAAGAGATAGGGAATGGGATCGAGAAGATCAAATCACAATGACACAAGTTTCGTCTTATCATGGTGATCGAAAAGTAGAAGTAGCTACTTCTCCCTAATCCACGTTGAGGATAAACTCATTTGCTATAGGTTAATTCACCGTAAGCCAATCATCTCAATCCACTGGATTACTTTCTTATCCCAACTAGGACACAACAAAGCACCAATTGCACTGTGTGCTTTCCAATCCCTCCTAGGATATGGCTTAGCACCAAACGCTCACAAGGATGCTTTTGTGTCCCTACAAGGACGCGACTAAGCAACAGCTGCCAATTTGCACGGGTCTTTCCATAACCACTTTTTGGATAAGGTCACCGGTGCATGATGCTCCTACGCCGTCTAAGTGGTGGCAAGCACTTCAATCTCAACAACTGCTCAAGTGTGACTATGAGCACTATGAGGCTCAGGTTTGGAGAGGTCAACCTTCGGCTTAGGAGTGAATGATAAATTAAATGTCTTCTAAAGCTCCAAAGGTTTTTGAAAGGATCGGGATGTTACCTAGGGGGTGAATAGGCAAATTATAAATTTAAAATCAGAGTTAACTTTAAGTGAAAATAAATTCAGACAGTCTGAGACTCGAACAGTCCGGGTTGGGCCTCAGATAGTCCGAACTAATGCAGAACAGAAGTACAGACCAAGTAAAAACTAAATTCGAGGATACAATAGCCACCAATCTTCAACCAAGATAAGCTGTAGAAGATATTAATACAACTCTCTAGCACTCAAGCACACCCAAATTTGAACCAAATTAGATCTAACTTGAAAGAACAACGAAGATAGGTGAAGAGAGATGAAACCGTCGAATTTTTGCCGAAGTTCGGATCCTTGAGGAGATCCTACTCTCCGTTGAGGAGGGCTCGGTCACACTTGAGCCCCGGGTTGCAATCAACTCTAACCTCCCGGCGTTGCACCAAGCAGTCACTGGTTTCACTCCTTGATTCCTTTCCTTGCGGAGGTGAAATTGAACCTTCACAAACTCCGGAGGCTCACCACACCAAGATTGGGAGCTCCCCGGTGACTCCTAGCTGTCTAGGAATCCTTAACCTTAAAGAGTAATAGATCCACCGAGAAAACACACGAGGAGGTGGCCCTAGTGCTCACAAGATTGAATCTAGCTCAAATCAAGCACTCAAATCTGCTTCTCAACCCTAGAGAGGCTCAAATCGAACAAATCGAGAGGGGAGAAGCTTAGAGAGCTCAAGAACAAGGAAGACCTGTGTTTTCTCTCTCTTTCCAATGGACCACTGTCCGACCAGCCAGCGGATCTCGCAAGGGGAGGACTCGGTCTGTCCGAGGGTCCGGACAGTCCGGGTATCAAGGGCGGACTATTCGACCCCTGAGGAAGATTTTCAAAGGAATTTTGTGGAATTTGACATGGGCGACCTGAAATTCAAACTAAGATTTTTCTAGTGAGCACTTGAGATACCTAAAACATGTTTTCTCGATTTATCCCTCTTAATAGTACGGCGGTCCTTAAGACTCAAGATAAATGAAAATTACAATGTCGTTACCGACTCCGTTTTGCTTTATAATTCTTAAGGGGTCCACATTCATCCAAGATTCGGTTAGGCTAATCTTTAATATGTATTTATACTCATTGAAACTCATTAGATCTTTAATTACTTGTCATTAATCATCAAAATCTTTAAAGGGCCTAGATGCACTTTCAGTTTTGTTCAATGCATATGGGTGAGGTATTTATAGATCCCACCAACCAAAGGTGTGGATGCATTCAAATTCTGAACTCCTCCATCTAGACAATTATATCGGATATGAGTATATGAGAAAGACACATGTACATATATGATTCAAGACACATGTGAAGTTAATGATTCAACATATGAGAGAGAATGTATGCACACATATATAGATCAATGTAATTGACACCACATTAAACTTCATTTAAGAAGTGCATATGAGAATATACAAGAGAAGCATATACACATACATAGAATTAATAATAGTGAAGTTACAAGATGATTCCTCTATTATTAGTATGAGACTAGAATAAACTTAGCAATAAACATATTAGTCTCATAACAAGATATATCACATACTAGAGGTTTGTCATTAGTTAGTCACTAAATCAAGCATTTAATAGATATACAATGCATACCTTGCTTGGAGGAACAATCCTATATATCTAAATAGAGTCTAAAGAGATAGCATCGACAAAGCATATTAGTCTCAAAGAAGGTTAGTCATTGATCCATGTTTAGTAATAATTAAGTTTGTCATTAAATCACCAAAACCAGGTAAGGGTTTCCTTGAACTTCTAGTACTCCTCAAACGGTTGACCGTTGTGCATTTAATGCACTCTAGAACTAGTCGTTGGCCCTCTTAGACCCTCATCAGTTATACCTATGTGATTTTCACAGTTACACTGTTAGTCATGGTTTTAGGGGTCAAGTCTACATTAGCAATTTAGATTTAGCATTCCGTAGATAATGACTGTAGTGTTAGTGAAGGTTATATCGTGCATGCGGTTATGCCTTCTGCATACCTATGATGATACTTATAAAATCATTATAGAAGATGTTTGTCTCATGACACGATTTGTGCAGTCATACCGATGTCTTTTATTATATAGCTGTACCGTGCTAAAAGTTATATCGATGTGTGACCTAAAGTCATCCCACAAAGTGAATTTCATGGTGGTGCATCTCTGACAAGTCTCCGTGCCATGCTACCTTAGTGTAAAAAGCGGTGATATCGAGTCTTGGTTATACTTTGAATTGTCCTACAGTTATACCACTTATTACGCTCACTACTAGAAAACTGACCTTTCATACCGGCACATCAGTACCGATTGGATTGGAACCGGTACTAACAGTGGCATCAGTCCTGGTTCATTGGGTACAGAGCAGTAGTTCCGGTTGGAGCCACGAACCGCATCGATGCCCTCAGATTAGTCGGTTCGTGATACGAACCAAGCATCAAGGCACGGAGTAAATTAGTCCTGGTTCGTAACACGAACCGGTACTGATGCCCTCTCATTAGTCCTGGTTCGTGTTACGAACCGGTACTGATGCCTCGTTTTAGGAAAGTTCAAAAGGAATGCATATTCTATTTATATTAGTACGCGATGGTGGGTGGGTTGGTTAGAAGGGTGAGGCTAGAGTCACGAGGCTAAAGTCATGAGGTTGTGGGTTCAAGTCCCGCTTCTCCCATACATCCTTAACATTTTTAAACATTTCATAGTACTATTCAGTACCGGGTGAGGGAACCGGGACTGATGCTCCTTGAGCATCAGTCCCGGATGGCTTGTACCGGTTCAAAAACCGGTACTAAAGCCAGTTATGAACCGATACTAAAGGTGAGTTCTCTAGTAGTGGCTCATAGAGGTCTTGATTTGGACATGGTTTTATATTGGCCACCCATTAGTGATTCTTCGGTTATACCAACAATATCGGTTATACCGCTGATTGATCTATGATAATACTGCCAACTGACTCAAATCTCTAAGTGTCATACGGCTTTAACCACATATAAGTTATACCTTAGGTGTACTTGCGGTAATACTACTGAAATAGGTCTAGATAAAGGTGTTTTAAGGTTGTGTACCGGACTGTACTACAATGTATAAATCTTGGTTATACTGATTTAAAGTTATATTTTAAGAGTAAGGTCAGTTATACCTTGAGTCAAGGTCCAAATAGGATGTAAATATGTGAACATTATTGGACAAAGCTACCGGTGTGCAAGTGACTGTCATACTGCTACAACGATCACACCATGCTTATCACTAAGGTTATACTGGTGGACGGACTTCTTATAATAGGTTATCTATGTTAGCGATGTGTCTTAGAGGCGATCATGAAAATGATTGTATCACATCTATGTTTATGTCTTTGTGGATAATATGCTATCAGTTCTATGAATAATTATCAGTTGCATTGTTCATCAAGTACAATTTGGTTGTGAGACATAGTGCCTTTGTTATGATGTTATTTTAAAAGATCCTTAGTCTCATATCATTATGTGGGACAATAATGAATCTTAGACCTGGACATATATTGATTGATAATATAAGTTTATGTAGCCCTTGTGATTTTAGTGATTAATGACAAATATTGTTAAATAAAAAATATTGTAAATGACAAATATGGTTTAATGCTTAATTTAGTGCTTGTCTAATGTCAAACCTCTATTATGTGATGAACCTTATTATGAGATTAACAAGTTTGTTGTTAAACTCTATTATAGTTTTATTCTAATAGAGAGATCAATTATGTCAAGTGAACATGCTATCCATCCTATCAAGGTATGCCTCATATTATTTATTTTGTTGATACTAACACTTGATTGTTGATCTTCCTTAGTCTCATTTAAGCGAATAGGATGAATTGCAAATTAAGGTATGCAATGTGGTAATCTACTCATATTTATTGTTGCATTCCTCATGTAGATTTATGCTCATATTGTCTTTATTCATATGATCCATAAATTGAACTTCACCATGCTATTAATTGTGTTTGTGTATATATGTCTATATTGTATATTCTCATATGCACTTTTTAAGTAAAGTTTATTATTTATAGTGTGATGTGTCCTATATTGATCCATGCATCTATTTATCTCTTATTTATTGGATCGGTCACTTCACATATGTTTTAATTATTAATTATACATGTGTCTTTTCAATATATTTATTCATGTGCACATTATGTGAAGATTGGAGTCTAATTGAATTGTTTGATTGTTATGCCTTGGGACATAATATAAATATCTTTCGGCATCTATCTCTCATGTGCATATAGATCGTTTGCTTTACTATATGATGCACTATTGAGATCTTTCATATGACAAATGTTTCTATGCTATGTAATATTTATTGTGACACACTTGTGGTGTTTAATTCCTCATGAATATCAAACTTATAAATGTCTATTGAGCTTTTGAGACTAATGTCTTTCAAAAGTGATGTGAAGAGAATTAGGTCCACGTGAAGGTCCATGATGACTAAGTGATGTCAAGGGATGATGGCCAAGTGAAGGTCAACAAGACAGGAAGTCACCAAAGGTTGATGATCAAGTCGAAGTCGATAAGACGGGAGGATCATCGGGTGGATGGTTGAGTCAAGGTCGACAGGTTGGTAGAGGAGTCATCAAGGATTGGTGATAGTCAAGGTTGATAAGACAGATGCCTCATCATGTATGGAACGTCGTCAAGAAAAGGATGCACAAAGTGAAGGTATGACTAGTATAGGGCTAAGGATGTTTTTTAGTCTTTTACCAGTCTCGGTGTTGGTTGGAAGACCGGATTGGTAGGATAATCATCGTACTATCAAGAGGGTCTGGATCGGTTTTTATCAGATCATTTCCTAGCTCTCGAGTGATGCACATTAAGTCTCCTTGTCCCTAGGTGAGCCTAGTGAGGTATCAGGAGTGTCGGAGGTGTGTTCAAGAGAGAGGTGTCGTATTGTGGGAGGTTTAGGGCTTCTTTGGTTTGCTTTTGTTTTTTGCATTTCTCCTTTGGGTTTGGGGTGGTGTGACCTTATGGGTTGTTTAACCCTCGTTATAAGCTTTTCATAGAGTCTAGCATCACCTAATTCCGACTTTCGAGTTAGGAGTTATGCCTTTTTCTATGCGGTGGTTTGTGTCGGTCTACCGCAACCCTTTCGTTGGTCCTGCCCACAATTGTAGTCAGTCCGGCCCTCAATTGAGGTTGGTCCGGCCTGTACATGTGTAGAGGGGTGGTCCAGTACCCTGTGGAGGGCGGTCTGGCCCCCTGAAGTGGTCGGTCCAGCACACGGTATTGGCCGGTCCGGTGTGGATTGGTCCATGGCGGACCGGTCCGCCTTGTGAGGGTGCTTTTGACTAACGACTAGTTTTAGAAAGTGAGGGTTTTTAAACCTCAGATCTGGGTGATTTGATGGTGATTTCTAGCTTGAATTGCCTATTTGTGTTAGGTGGAGCCAAGAGAAAACAGAAAGGGTTAGAGAGAGGGAGAGCACCATCATGTGTGTGATTAGGTGATTCCCTAGAGAGAGTAGAGTGAGGGACCAAGTGAGCCCCTTGTGCATCACTCTTGTGCTTTGATCTGGTATGATCAATTCATTTCATGCTTGTTACTCTTGGTGCTTGCCGGCACCTAGACAGCGTGGGAGGCATCATGCGCCAGTGGCCTTCTTAAGGAAGATTGTGAGAAGGCCTAGGCGAATCATGTGAGTGTCATTGTTGCTTGCCATCTTCGAAGAGGAGAAACTAGCAACCACTAGTGGAGAAGAGGTGGTTGGCTCGAGAGGGAGCCGGTCCTTGCGTGGAATCAAGCCTCAACATGGATTAGGGGTGACCGGCAAGTCTCCGAGCACCACGGTAAAAAGAAATTGTGTCACTCGTGGTTTTCTTCTCTTTCTCATTTATTCCATGCCATCTCATATGAGTTGATTATACCATTTACATTCTATGCCATGTATTGATTGCTAATATCCTAATTCTTGAATTGATCTGGTTAAATTAGACCTCCTAGTATCTAGATTGGGCTAAATTGTGTATTTAGTCTATCTAGTGTTTTGGGCTTGCTCTCAACCTAGGATTGCTATTATGTAGATATATTACTTGTGTTCAAAGATTTAGCCTTTAGCTTCCGCATTTAACTTTATTTTAGACACAAGTGTAGAAATTGAATAGAAACTAAAATTTAAAAACCCCAATTAACCCCCTTCTTGGACATCCAGTTCCTTTCATATGGTAATGTTTCACATACCATAGATATTGAGATATGAAATGAATGATGTGGACACGTGTTATAGACCATAGTGTTGGATAGACACACCCTAAGACACTATTGGAATTGTTATCTTTCATGTGCCATTAGTTGATTCTCGAGTGGTATACCTATATGATCTTTAGACCTGAGATCGTTATTGAGTCTAAAAATGCATATTGGTATACTTGCGAGTCAACTACTATTTCGTAACTGAGTAGTTACAGAGGTAGATTTTGGGTATGCTACGTAAAAATAAATGTTGTGGGTTGTAAGCAATCAAGATGGGATTTGTTTCTCCTTAACAATGGGAGACATATCTCTGGGCAACTCAATGTGGTTGGATCGAAAGGTGCATGGCCATGCTAATGTCACTAAAGAGTTAATCACGAGTAATTAAAGAATTGATCATGATTTTAGAATCCATTACTAGATCCAGTAAATGTTTGAGCTATTGTAGCGGATCGAAGGCCAAGAAGGGGGGGTGAATTGGACCAAATTTTATTTTTTATTTCAAGTGCCTACTTAAGCAAAGTTTAGGGAACCACTTAGCTATCCACCCTAAAGTCAATCTACCATTAGTACGTGCACATCACACAAAAGATAAATTCTTGCAGAAAGTAAATTGCGGAAAAAGTAAATGTGGACAAGATATTTTTTCCCGAGGTTCGGAGACGAACTCCTACTCCCCGTTGAGGCAAGTCCTTGACAAACAAAGACCGGCTCCCTCTCGAGCCTTCCGCCTCGCTTCCACTCGCGGTAACCCTTCACCAAGCGGCAAGATGGGCTCCAAACCTTTCACAAGCGCTTGAGAGCTCCCACAGGCACCTTGGCGAGCTCCTCAAGCCAACACCTCCACCGACACACGGTGGCTCACCTCCGGCACCAACACACGGTGGGCAAACCCTACCACCGACACACGATGGCTTGACGAAGATGAATCGGTGAAGTCCTTCACGTCGGCGACGGGATCCCGAAGAACACAACCGGAGAAGCACACCCTTCACCAACACCACTCACACACACATGGGGGCCTAAACCCTAGGCACCATGGGAGAGCACTTGGACCTTAAGCAAGGATAAGGTTTGAACCTAGGTCTCTCACCCGTCCCCTGTAGGCAACAGATGCTTAAATACCCCACTCACCTAGAGCACTCGAAAATGAACCGAGCCGACCAGATACACTCACAGCCCGGACAGTCTGGCCCCCCAGTCCGGCAACCAGATCTCGATCTCCACCAAGAACCCACGGTCAGACTCACCCCAGACACTCAGTCCGGACAGTCCGCCCTAACGGTCCGGGCCAAGGCAAAACTTCCCTACACAAACCACAGGCAGACACTCAACTCGACAGGGGGACTTTCACCTGGGCCGGACAGTCCAACCCGGACAGTCCGGAGAACCGCAAAGCATCTCTGACGAAACCACGCCAAAACCTTGGCGGAGCCCCTAGGCCGGACTGTCCGGGCCCCAAGGCCGGACTGTCCGGCCCACGGCACAACATCCCTGGCCGAACTGCAAACCAAGCCACCTAAGCCGGACTGTCCGGCCCCTCCTATGCCCACACGGCCCAGAGCCTCAGCAACCCTACAACACTTCTATGCAGCACAAACTAGAAGATTAGGGGGAAAACCTATAGAAACACACATAGAGGGGGAGAATCGACTCTGCAACCTCTCTAAACACTCCACGCCGACGAACGGCGAGTTACAAACTCCCTAGACAAGTACCAGACACACCTGCTTGCCCTAGGGACCACCGCACAGGGCAAAGATAGAGTAGGGATATCGACGGTTGTGGTTTGGGGAACCCTGCAGCCAAAGAGAAGAAATCACCGTAGCATCTAAATTAAGCCAACAACTCACCCAAGAATTTAAAAGAACTATGAATAAAAGATCCTTATTCTTGAGAGTCATCGACATCAGAAGAACAATGCTTGAGGGGTCCATGAAAACCGAGATTTCCCCATTTGAGAATAAAATGCATCAATCACCAAAACAATTTTTTGAAGACCATGGGAGCTTGATACTTACAATCTTTCCCTTTTTGGTGATTGATGCCAACACCTGCAAATCTATCTCAGGGAAATCCTCTGGCGCAAGGGTTAGTTCCAAAAAGGTGCATGTATCAAGATAGGCCAAGCAGTGCGAATAAATACAATGCATGCCAAGACATAGCTCCCCCTAGATCAGTGCATACACAGTTAAAGCACAACAGTAGAGTATCAACAGCAGTTCAACAACAAAGCAGAAAAGTCCAACAGATCAGCAAGAACACCAAGAGATAGATATCCGGAAAACACTCCCCCATTGGCATCAAGGACCAAAAGGGGCCTACACTACTAACGCCGGAGAAGAGTCACTTCTTGGAGAAACGACGATGGAAGTAGGTGGTGAGATTCTTGGAGATGGACTTTCTGGGAGGTGACAAAGTGCCAGGTGCAGAAGAGATGGGTGCAGTGGATGCAGCGTCTGGCTCAGCCTGTGAAGATGAAGCACTAGCTGAAGAAGCAAAATCTGTTGGATCCAATGAAGCATATACTTCTTCCTGTGAAGGATACTGAGACTGGTCTTCAATGCCCATATTGAAGAATTGATCACCCAAGTACTGAACAGAAGAATAGAGATCATTCAACCGACTTGTGTGATCCATATTCTGAGCACGCAGAGCATCCATCTGACTGTTCATTTGTCCCTTCCAAGACATGGCTTGATTATGCCACCCAACAGCTTCATTGTGCCATCTGTCGTATTGATTAAACCTATCATTAGCCTCATTATGCCAGTCCACATATTGATCATGCCTGGTTGTCTGAGTACCAACAAAGTCATCAAAGCGCTGAAAGAAATTATTGAACTCAAAGCATCGAGGAGGTGGAGACACTGGCAGGGGTGCACGAGGATCCGCTCAAATCGAACACAAAGACCGACACCAGGAGCATCACCAGCAGCAGCAGGACCAGCATATTGATCATCTCCTGCCATTCTCTGAGCTTTTCGCTTACCTCCAGGTTTTGGAATGACCATTTGGTACTCATTCATTTGATATGTGAACACAGATTCACAAACAATCTGCTTCTGTGCCAGATAGTAGCATAGAACGTGTCCCAGAGGTAGCTCCTTGTGAAAACCACGCATGATTCCTTCCTCCATCTCGCCAACAAGAAGACCAGGCAAGTTTATAGGAGTGCGAGACAGAATATAATGACATGTCCATTGCATAATAGGAAGGAACCTCTCTCTGTAGCCACTCCTGTTGATAATAGATCTTCTGAGAATGCCCTCGAGCATCTTGGGAGGGTTGCGCAGAATCTGATCTTCTTTGGGGTTGAAGGCAGGATCATTTGCATTCTTGTACAAATAGCGAATTGTGTCAGGATCAGGAGCTATACCTTCAGTAGCCCATTTTTCCATCGAAAAGAAATTGATGAACTTTTACACTAGTGGCACTGAGGTTGAAGACTTGCTCTAGGTCGCCTTGATGAAAAGAATAGTGTGAGCCACCATAAGTGAAAGAAACCCTGGAGTGATCCCTGGCCACCCACATTGTGGCATATACTTCCATGATTGACCTAGGATCAAATGGGAGTTGTGTAGATAGAAGCTCAACCAAACCTGTTGTTGCAGAGCAGCCACCAATGATCTCAGTAGATTGTGTAGCTTGAGCAACTCGCTCCCATTTTACATACTGAGGAGAAAAAACAGATTTCTTGGTGGCTTGATATCGCTGAAGATAGCCATTATAAATGTCCTTGTGAACTCTATGTCTGAAGATATCCCCTGGCAGCTGAGGTGGCCTAGGGAACCATTGTTTGAACTGGACACGGCGAAGCTGTCGAATAAATTTATCCTCCCATTGAGTCAGGTCCTTCTCCTATATACCATAACTAGCAAAGGCTCTGGCCTAACCCCGAGGACCAGTGGGGATCACTTCTTCTTCCTCCTCCTCAAATTCACTCATCTCAGCCTCTGATTCATCACCGTCAGATTCTTCCTGATATTCAATGTCCATCTCATGATCAGACTCTTCAGATGACCATTCCACACGTGGAGTGGCATTCTTTCTGGTAGGCATTTTCTTACGTCTGCCTGTAGCACGAGAAGGGCCGGAACTAGCACCAACCACATCCTCCTTAGAGCGATCAACTGTCTTTATGCGAGGCATAATTCCACAGACACGGCAGACTAGACACAAGTACTGACAAGAATTTGTGACCACAGTACTGACAACAGACAGAAAACCACTACCACTGAAGAATTCAGACCGATGCACCCACCAAGCCACACACAATCACACCTTCTGTAGAAAACCTACCCACAGCACCCGACAACACCCTGCACCTTCGCACAAGCACTGAAAACACCGGAGGTATACCGTCTTGGAGCAACACACCCAGTGAATCAAGTCCCCACAGGTTTTAGCCGAAGAAAATTAGCTAAATCACCAATCCCAACTCATGAGAGGTGACCGCTTCTCGCGAAAAATCCGGCCAAATGAAGCCCTCCCGCGACGAACTGACACACAGAGGTGGTGGAGGAGTTCGGGGGCTTGCAAATAGTAGGAGGAATTTGTTGGAAGTGGAGGGATTAGAGTGATTGAGAGGAGAGAAGTGACTGGACAAGAAGAGAAGGAGCAATAAAAGAACACGGGCTGAGGATGGAAAGACACAATAATGAAGACACAGAACAGACAAGAGAAGGAATAAAGAAGTCACTTCGCACCGGAAGACCCGCCGGCCGGAAGGTCTGAGACAAGGACGAATGAACGCTGGCCGGACTGTCCGGAGTGCAGGGCCGGACGGTCCGGCCCAAGGAGAGATGCCGCTGGAATGAAAAATTGACAACGGAGGACAGCTGGGCCAGGCGAACTGTCCGGAAATGTGACCCAGACGGTCCGGCCCAAAGAACGTTGCCACCTAGGATGGAAGGCTGACAAAATGGAATGGAAGCGAAGCGGGCCACGCCGACCGGACTGTCTGGACATCCAATCCGGACGGTCCGGCCCATGGGAATTCCAGGCGGACTGGATTGAGTCACCACCGGTGCTAGCCAAGCCACCCGGAGTGTCCGGCCAAGTGACCCGGACGGTCCGGCCCAAGAGTTTTGGCTTAGCCCAGAAAAGAAGAATTGTTCTCAACGAATGATTTTGACATAAGGAAAAAGATCTCGGGAACACTTTGAAAAATTGAGAAGAAGGGATGTGCAGATGTTAGAAGTGAACCGCAACCACACCAAAAATAAATAGGAAGAATTACCACGAGACGAGAATAAATGGAGCTTTGAGGATTATATCTGAACAAAAATACTTAGTGAGCCACCAAAAGTCAAGATTGAGCCATTACACAGACACAAGTCACAAGGACCAATACGAGCACCTTTTAGAGCGATAAAATTCAAATAGAGTTAGACCTAGAGCATGCTTAGGTGATCCATGGCAATGCAGTTTCACAGGGTGCTCAAACACTCCATAGGAGACTCAAAAGTGCCATCTAGAGCTAGAAAATGCAAGTCTCATCACATGATGTCAATACCAAGCCATTTCAAAGACCATAACAAGAAAATTTAGATTTTAAAGAGTAATTGCTAGTGAAGCACATCCCAAGGGTCACTGGAAATGGCCTCCTAGGTCACTCTCCTTCTTGTGTTTGTTTGCATGTTTTCCAAATTTTTTATTGATAAAGACCAAAAATTACCAAGTTACACATTTTACATCCTGTCTCAAGCCACAGGCGATACCATCTAGCACTACACTAAAGATGAGTATCCAGGTCATCCAAACTCCCCCTAAGTTCATGCCCGATGCAATGACAAGCCATCTCATCGAGGAGGATTGGTGAGACAGGAATGATCAAATTTTGATCTTATTTTACAGATTTTGCATATTTTTCATAAAATTGCTTATTTTAGCAGGGCAGAAGACACACGTAAATAGATAGCTTAATCCAGGCTAGAAGCACATGGTTAACCTAAGAAGTAGAGCGACACAGGTGAAACTAAAAGTAATAGAACACCTAGTGCATGCACCAAGATTCTATTGAGCAAACAGATTTAAATTAAGCAGATATTGAGCAAGTAACACATATCATGATAAAAAGCTCTCAGAAATATATGGGGACACTAAAGCATTATTTGAAACAGGTATAACAGGCAAAGCTCCACCAAATACTCCCAAACTAAAAACCAGTACCAGAAGCAAAGGAATATACAAGAAACACAGGCAATCACTCAAAGAACATTTGACCTGTCTAGTATGTTTGAGTTCATTTCTTAATTTGCAAGAGAGTGCCTCATCCAATGGTTTAGTGAAGATGTCAGCAAGTTGGTCCTCCGTCCGCACGAGCTCAAGCACAATGCCACCCTTCGCCACATGATCCCGAAGGAAGTGATGGCGGATGTCAATATGCTTGGTGCGCGAATGTTGGACCGGATTGTTGGCAATCTTCACCGCACTCTCATTATCACACAGAAGAGGCACGTGGTCAAATTTTATCCCATAATCAAGCAAAGACTGTCAAGTAAAGGATCTGAGCGCAACAACTCTCTGCCGCTATATACTCCGCTTCTGCGGTTGATAGCGCCACGGAGTTTTGCTTCTTCGAAGACCATGACACTAGACACCGTCCCAGAAAGTGACAGGCCTCGGAAGTGCTCTTGCGGTCAATCTTGCATCCGCGAATCGAGTCTGAATACCCCAGAAGCTCAAACCGCGCACCCTTCGGGTACCAAATCCCTACACTAGATGAGTTTTTGAGATATCTGAAAATTCTTTTCACAGCAGAAAAATGCATTTCTCTAGGGGAAGCCTGAAACCTAGCACACATGCATACGCTAAACATGATATCAGGCCTAGAAGTAGTGAGATAGAGCAATGCACCAATCATAGAACGATAAAGCTTGAGATCGACCAGGGTACCTCTTTTGTCGAGGTCCAAATGACCATTCGTCGCCATGGGAGTCTTGATAGGCTTACAATTGTACAAATCAAACCGCTTGAGCAAATCTTGAATGTACTTCTCCTGAGAAATGAATGTACCAGTCTTGAGCTGCTTGATCTAAAACCCTAGAAAGAAACTGAGCTCGCCCATCATTGACATTTCAAACTCTCTGGCCATCATATCACTGAACTTCCTGCAGAATGCTTTATTTGAACACCCAAAGATGATGTCATCCACGTACACTTGGCATAAGAAGAGATCTCCATCAACCATCTTTGTGAACAAGGTTGAGTCGATCCTCCCAATTTTAAAGTCCTTCAAGGTGAAGTCCATGACCTTTCATACCAAGCCCAGGAGCTCGCTTGAGCCCATGATGCCTTTGAAAGCTTGTACACATGGTCTGGATACTTGGGGTCCTCAAAACCTGGGGGCTGCTCGACGTACACCAACTCTCCAATAAGGCCATTTAGGAAAGCACTCTTCACGTCCATTTGATAGAGCTTGATGTTGTGACATGATGCAAACGCCAAGAGTAGCCTGATTGCCTCCAGGCGGGCCACAGGAGCGTAGGTCTCACCGTAGTCCAAGCCCTCAACTTGAGTGAACCCCTGATCCACTAAGCGAGCCTTGTTGCGCACCACCACTCCATTCTCATCCCGCTTGTTTTTGAAAACCCATTTGGTGCCAATAACATTTTGATTGCTTGGCCTCTTGACCAGTGTCTAGACCTTATTCCTCTCAAAGTTGTTGATTTCCTCATGCATGGCATTGACCCAGTCAGGATCAGTCAGTGCCTCTTCCACTTTCTTAGGCTCCATCTCAGAAACAAAAGCATGATGCTCACAAAAGTTGGCAGCTCTTGACCTTGTCTGAACACCCTGGGTTAAGTCACCAATGACCTGATTGACTGGATGATCTCTGGCGATTGTGTGATGGGTTCTGATCAGCTGTGGAGTTGCTTCCACTTCCTCAGCCAATGTCTCTGAAGTTGATACTCCACCAGAACCAGCCTTTGGAGACTGAGCACCCCTTGAATCTGCCATTGGAACAAGCGAAGGAGAAAGTGACTTTGGCTCGTTCTCCTTAGATATCATGACTGGCCTCACATCACCAATGTTCATTTCCTCAATTACCCTAGCTAGCGGCTCATCACCCACATCCTCTAGATTGTCATGCTGTCCCTGAGACCCATTTGACTCACCAAACTTCACGTCACAGGTCTCTTCCACCAAACCAGAAAAGTGATTGAACACCCGGTAAGCCTTTGACTTAGCAGAGTATCCTAGCAGAATACCAGCGTCAACTCGACTCTGAAATTTTTCTAGATGTTGTCTCTTCTTGTAAATGTACACCTTGCATCTAAATACCCTGAAGTATGAGATATTGGGACGTCTCCCAACAAGCAGCTCATATGGGGTCTTCTTCAGTAACCTGTGCAAGTACAGGCGGTTGACACAGTGACAAGCAGTGTTGATGGCTTCAGCCCAGAACACATTTGAGGTCTTGAACTCATCCAGCATTGTCCTTGCCATCTCAATCAAGGTGCGGTTTTTTCGCTGAACCACACCGTTCTGCTGTGGAATGTAGGTAGCAGAGAACTGGTGACCTATTCCAAACTCATTACAGTAGCTTTCCACATTAGTATTCAAGAACTCCGATCCATTGTCACTTCTCACCCTTTTGATGGGGGACTCAAATTCGTTTTGGGCCCTTTTTGCAAACTTTTTCAAAACATCTCCAATAGGAGTTTTGTCGGGCAAAAAGAAAACCCAGGTGAAGCGGGAGAAATCATCCACTATCACTAAGCAAAACAGATTTCCCCCTATGCTCACATATGTGGTTGGACCGAAAAGATCCATATGCAAGAGCTCCAGGGGGCGAGTGGTGGACATGAAACTCTTTACGGGGTGTGAGTTTGCCACTTGTTTGCCTGCCTGACAGGCACTGCAAAGCTTATCCTTATCAAACTTCACATCCCGCAAACCAAGCACCAACTCCTTTTTGAAAAGCTTTTTCAAATTGGACATACCCACGTGCCCGAGACGTCTATGCCAAAGCCAACCGTGTGAAACTTTGGCGACGAGACAAGTTGAGATGCACGAGGTATTCGAATTGAAATCCACAAGATAGAAATTCTGAAATCGAAACCCTTTGAAAATCAAATTCTCATTTTCATCAAAGACTGAGACCCCCTGAGATGAAAACTGATAATGGAACCCCAAATCACATATCTGGGCTACAGAGAGCAAATTGAAATTCAATGATTCAACCAGAAGAATGTTATCAATGGAATGGTCAGAAGTGATAGCTACCCGTCCCTTGCCAAACACTTTGCTCTTTCTATTGTCGCCGAAGGCGATCTTGTTCTGGAGGGCACCTTCATCCTCCAGGAAGGTGAACAACCGGGGATTGCCTGTCATATGCTGCGTGCAGCCACTGTCGATGACCTAATGGCGTCCTCCGCTCCGGTAGTTCACCTGTCACAAGAGAGGAATTATTTATGTGACTCAGGAACCCAAACCACATTGGGTCCCCGAGGGTTAGCGCTTAGGCGATCAATAGCGAAAGAGTCAGTGAGCAAGGACTTAAGCACCCAGATTTGTCTCTTGTTCTGAAAATTCTTAGGTGGCCCTATGAACCTAGCAATCACCCGACCATATGCATTTTTCTTCAGCAGATAGTCACCCACTACAATGTCAAACTTCCTGACATACACTGTCCTAAACTTGGGTTGAGATGCTCTGTGATGGTGAGTGTTATTGTGAGTGTTCCAAATTTGCCTTCTAGGAGGGTATTGTCTAGCATGGGTGATGCGTCCTTGAGGAGGACCCTGCTAGGTGAAGTGCCCATTGTGATTGCCATAGACATAACCCTTAGTGTGCAAGTTGTGATGGGGATAGTTTCTCCTATGGTTACCCACATTGTTATCTTTTCTGGGATAGGCATGATGGGTCCCTGCTGCATGACAGATGCTCGAGGACCTCTATTCTTCTTCTTCTTCTTCTTCTTCTTCTTCTTGGATTTCTTTTCAGAAATGAAACCCAAACCTCCCTTGTCGGTGAGGTTCCTCTGGTCCTTGAGCATCTTATGCAGAGCAAGACTCCCCTCAAAGCACTTCCCAAGACCCTTATCAAATTTTTGCAGCTTAGCCTTAAGATCAGCATTTTCAATGGCTAGTTCTCTAGCAGCTAAGGCATTCCTACAGTTATCAGTATCACACACAGTAGCAATGCTAGAAGTACCGCTAGAGCTAGAAGCAATCAATGTGACGTCAATTAAATCATCACAAGAAGTGGCAGCATGAGATTTTTCAGAGAAAACCAACTTAGCAAGCAACAGTTCATGGTCATGCTTAAGAGATTCATGCACTGAGACAATATCATCTACTGATTCTTGCAAAGCATCACGTTCAATTTCCAAAATCTTACATTTCTCAACAAAATCCTGATGAGACTCCAGAAGCACACTGTGATCACTCTTTAGGCATTCAAATTTAGCAGCAACAGAATCAAATTTGGCAGTCATGTTATCTAGGGCCTTTTTCAGAGATTTGTTTTTACAATTTTCTTTTTGTAAAGCAAGTGACATGTCATTTATCAACTCAGCAAATTCAAAATGAGTGGAATCTAGATCACACATCTGATCATCAGAAAGAGCCATAAGGCACTTTGGTGTGAAGACTGGTGGAGGCGATGTAGACTCAGCGATCGCTAGTCCATCAAGTCCCTTGGCCCTTGAATCATGATCTTCACTTGAGCTGGATGAAGAGGAGTCGCTTGAGCTATCTTCATCTGTCACCCACTCGCCAACAAAAGCTTGCCTCTTGCCCCGCTTGTTAAACCTCTTGAACCCAGACTTGCGAATGAATTTCTTCTTTTCCTTTTCCTTGTGTTTTGGCTTCTCACTATCACTGTCCTCTTTTGCCTTTGACTTGTCCTTGCCTCTCTTCTTGTCACACATAGAGGCTATGTGACCTCTCTCATTGCACTCATAGCACTTGATGGATGCAAAGGGGTTCTTGTTGGAGCTAGAGCCACTTGGGTTCCTTCTCTTTTGATCTCTGAAACTGAACCTACCCATTAGTTTGCCAGCTCGTCTCATGAGTAATGCCAGCTCCTTGGCATCACCTCCAGCTTCATCTTTACTAGACTCATCCTCACTCTCTGCAGTGTCAGCTCCACTGACCTTTGCCTTGAGGGCCACCACCTTGTCCTTCTTCTTTGCATTGGGATCCTCTCCTCCACTGATCAACATCTCTTGAGCTGCTAGCCTCCCAAGCAGCTCGGTAGGAGTCAATTTCTTCAGATCTCCACTATTTGAGAGATATGTGACGAAGTCTCGATACTCCTTCGGCAGCACCCGTATCATCTTCTTGCAAACATCAATATCTGGCAGAGGAGAGTCGAGCCCCTTGAGCTCATTGACAATAGGGTTCAAACGAGTGAACATATCATTTGCAGATTCATTGGGAAGCATTTTAAATTGATCAAATCTCTCCTTAACAACCACTAACTTTTCTTCCTTAACAACAGTAGAGCCCTCATGAATCTCAGCTAGAGTGGTCCACACAGAGTTCGCAGAAGTGAGATTACTAACACGATCAAACACTTCCATACTCAAGCCTAAGAATAGAGCGTTGATCGCCTTAGCATCATTGTCAAGCAACTTAATATCCTCCACACTAGGACCCATCTCCTTGTCTATCACAACACCCAGTGAGTTTTCTGTCGCTTTCCACACCTCATAACCTAGAGACTGGAGATAGCACCTCATGCGTATCTTCCAGTATGGGAAGTTTGTACCATTGAACAGAGGGATCCTATTGGCGAAAACACTATTAGCCCCGTCAGTGGCCATCTCCGAGCAATGAAGCTCACACGGAGACCCTGAGGCTCTGATACCACTTGTAGCGGATCGAAGGCCAAGAAGGGGGGGTGAATTGGACCAAATTTTATTTTTTATTTCAAGTGACTACTTAAGCAAAGTTTAGGGAACCACTTAGCTATCCACCCTAAAGTCAATCTACCATTAGTACGTGCACATCACACAAAAGATAAATTCTTGCAGAAAGTAAATTGCGGGAAAAGTAAATGTGGACAGGATATTTTTTCCCGAGGTTCGGAGACGAACTCCTACTCCCCGTTGAGGCAAGTCCTTGACAAACAAAGACCGGCTCCCTCTCGAGCCTTCCGCCTCACTTCCACTCGCGGTAACCCTTCACCAAGCGACAAGATGGGCTCCAAACCTTTCACAAGCGCTTGAGAGCTCCCACAGGCAAGGTAGTTAAAGTCGCGATCCTACTCGTAGAGTCGTGCGATTCTACGATCCTATGGAAGCATGTCGATCCGAATCGCTTAATGAATCGGGATCACATAGGATCGGAGTAGGATCGCGATCCAAATCGTACAATCGTGTAGAATCGTGTAGAATCGCGATCCTACTCCAGATAAGGTTTAGAAGCTATTTTTGATAATTGACAGCAACTATAATGTTAATTAGTGTGTGATTCAATCGAATCATGATAAATCCATCTTGATCTTCTCATTGAAATCTCTTACATGACCAAATTTCATAATTTTTTGAATTTTTTGCTATTTGTTTTGTATTTTGAACATCACCGATCTAATTAGTTATGGAGTGTCCAAATTTTCTGGTTTCAAAAATACGACACAAATAGCAAAAAAATTCAAAAAATACGAAATTTGGTCATGTAAGAGATTTCAACGAGAAGATCAAGATGGATAGTTCGGATTGTCCATTTTGAGTCTCGGATTTTATAAACTAGAGGCAAAGCATGGTGTCTTGATTGCTTTGCAAAGCACCGAGCTCAACTATATATATATATAATATAAAAGTACAGTGGAGAACAAAATATATATTTATTTTACAAATTAGATAGAATCCTCGATTTTACGATTGGATACTACGATTCGATTCTTTCCAGAGAAAATCGATCCAACTTAGGATCCCGACTCTGACTACCTTGCCCACAGGCACCTTGGCGAGCTCCTCAAGCCAACACCTCCACCGACACACGGTGGCTCACCTCCGGCACCAACACACGGTGGGAGTTCTCTCCACCGACACACGGTGGGCAAACCCTACCACCGACACACGATGGCTTGACGAAGATGAATCGATGAAGTCCTTCACGTCGGCGACGGGATCCCGAAGAACACAACCGGAGAAGCACACCCTTCACCAACACCACTCACACACACATGGGGGCCTAAACCCTAGGCACCATGGGAGAGCACTTGGACCTTAAGCAAGGACAAGGTTTGAACCTGGGTCTCTCACCCGTCCCCTGTAGGCAACAGATGCTTAAATACCCCACTCACCTAGAGCACTCGAAAACGAACCGAGCCGACCAGATACACTCACTGCCCGGACAGTCTGGCCCCCCAGTCCGGCAACCAGATCTCGATCTCCACCAAGAACCCACGGTCAGACTCACCCCGGACACTCGGTCAGGACGATCCCGCCTAACGGTCCGGGCCAAGGCAAAACTTCCTGCACAAACCACTTGACAGACACTCAACTCGACAGAGGACTTTCACTGGGCGGACAGTCCACCCTGACGGTCAGGAGAACAAAGAAAGCATCCCTGACGAAACCTTGCCAAAACCTTGGCGGAGCCCCCTAGGCCGGACTGTCCGGCCCACGGCACAACATCCCTGGCCGAACTGCAAACCAAGCCACCTAGGTCAGACTGTCCGGCCCCCTAGGCCGGACTGTCCGGCCCCTCCTATGCCCACACGGCCCAGAGCCTCAGCAACCCTACAACACTTCTATGCAGCACAAACTAGAAGATTAGGGGGAAAACCTACAGAAACACACATAGAGAGGGAGAATCGACTTTGCAACCTCTCTAAACACTCCATGCCGACGAACGAAGAATTACAAACTCCCTAGACAAGTACCAGACACACCTGCTAGCCCTAGGGACCACCGCACAGGGCAAAGATAGAGTAGGGATCACGACAGTTGTGCTCTAGGGAACCCTGCAGCCAAAGAGAAGAAATCACCGTACCATCTAAATTAAGCCAACAACTCACCCAAGAATTTAAAAGAACTATGAATAAAAGATCCTTATTCTTGAGAGTCATCGACATCAGAAGAACAATGCTTGAGGGGTCCATGAAAACCGAGATTTCCCCATTTGAGAATAAAACGCATCAATCACCAAAAAAATATTTTGAAGACCATGGGAGCTTGATACTTATAGCTATCACAAAGGTGGTTCGTATCTTGCCTTAAGCTTAATTGGTATTGTGTGGCAAAAGGATCGATATGTGACGTATCAAGGTTTAGCCGATATTATCGTTTTCTACATTTGGTGGTCAATATATCCTGCTAGGTACCTATATTGACTTGTGCACTGGAAAAGGGTTTTTGGCCATGACCACTTGTGCATGAACCCAATGGGTCAAACATTTAATTGGTTGGAACACCTCAGATGGATTGTATCCATTAATGAGTTTTGCAGATATGTATCCATAAGGGATTAGAGTCCTAATGAGCCTTTAATGTAGAAGCCCATTAATGCGTGCTCTATATGAAGGGAGGCATGGAGCTGGACAGCGTATGTGATTCGAGCCACCACGGAGCCCTAATTGCCCCACTAGACCTCCTCAAAACCATAGCCACGTGAGCAGATGCTAGCACACTGTCGCACGACATTTCTTCCCTGGATGTCTGGATACTTTAGAGGTGCTATTGTGGTTGCTGTAGTGCTGATTGGTGATGAGGAGATGGTCGATGAGATCAAATATATCCTCTACGGCAGTACGTGCGACATTATTGCAGTGGTGATTGTGGAAAACATGTGCCCTGGGTGTCCGAGGATACACTACAGGACGTACCGCCTCCTTGGGCCGAGTCAATTGGGCCTTCCAAAAGGCAGGCTTGGAAGGCAGCACGGCTGAAGATAACCTACAAGGAAACGAATTCGTTTCCTATTCGCAGTACATGGATATAGGCGTAGCCAGATCGGTTATATCTATATCTTCCAAACATAGATCAGGGTTTCTATCTGTAACCCGACCCCCTACACTATATAAAGGGGGTCCGGGGCCTTTAGTTCATACATCCAATTTCTCATCTTGTAATCATCATCAGAATCCACCCAAATACAATCCACGAGCACAGGAGTAGGGTATGCCACGAGGGCCCGAACCTGTATAAATTCGGCTCCCTGTGTTACCATCGTAGTTGTGATCTCTCACATCGCCCCATAAAATATATTGCCGACGCAAATTGTCGACAGTGGGCGCGCCAAGTAGAGGCAAGCGTCACGATCAACTACATCGACCTTGATGGCTTCCATTGCCGGATTCGTCTTCACCTATGCTCCCGGCCAAGGCTTCATCTTCGGAGATCTCGGCTTCATTGCCGGGGACTTCGGAGAGATTCGGTTATGTGAGCCGAACTTTGTTCGGTCCACACATTATCGGGGGAGATGGTACGCGACTCCGATCGAGTCTCACCACTTTGGGATCTCTTCCCTAAATTCTGATCCGGAGGAGATCCGATCTGATGATGACGATGTCGACTGGCCTACCGTGGGGCTTCCCTTCGGTTTTGGTCGAGATCTACCACTCCTCTCCTTACCAGCACCTTGTGCTAACGAAGGATCGAGCCGCAATCTGATTCCTGGCATGGATCGCTCTCAGATCCAGTCGGGGGTCACGATCCCTCTGTCGTGGTTCGCCCCGTTTGGATTTGGAAACTCGGCCGCTATTTTCCATCAGATAACGTGCCGATTTTTCCAGTCTGAGACAAGAGGCGGAACACGGCATGTACACACCGGGACGAGCTTTCTGAGCCAAAACTCAGGGACAACTCCTACCCGGTTAATTCCCTGAGTGGTTACGCCATTCGGTCTGGTCAATTCGGCTGAAAGATTTCAGCAGATTCGTTCTGCCGAAACTCTGTCGGATCCTCCTTTGACCAGAGATCCTGCAAGAGAGGTGGGAGTTATAATCACTCCCATCGACGAGCCAGCGAATCGGGATCAGTTGAGCCTTTCCTTCTCGGAATCCGAGTTGAAAGAGAGTGTCAATGGGATCCCTGACTTCCGCGGTGTCTACGTACTGGATGGCCAAGCCTCTGGGTCGGCCCGCCGCCCCACGGGGGAGGCTGGAGCCGAACCAAACCGCGAAGGCGGAGAAGACTTGCGCGACCAACTACGTGATTGTGCACGGGAAGTTCGGGAGGAACTGCTTCAAATCCGCATGGGAGATCACTCGGTCTTCCGTACGCCACAGCAGAACCTCCTCGCCTACAAGACCCTCTTAGACAATGTTGGTCCTTTACTTGGAGAGAACAACCCCGCAACGCTGATCATGGAACAAGTCAAAGCCATGGTGACGGCAGCGGCTGTTCAAGGCACTCGGGATCAACCGGCCAACTTGGCCAGAAGCCAGACTGCTACAAGTAGTACTCGGCGCAGTCGGCACACGCGAAGTCGCGGGCAAGACGCCCGCTAGAGTGCAAGCCGCGACCTTCGCCTCGACATCGAAGCCCGGCGCAGGGAGCGAGATGAAGATCGGCGCCGTTCTCCACCACGTCGAAATCTCCCCCGACGATCTCCTTCCCCCGCGGATGGGCTGATTGACGGGATCAAGGCATTCACCCCCCGACTCCGTCAGGTAAACTGGCCTGAAGGGTTCAACCCTAAAGGCATTGTGAAATTTGATGGAGAACGGGATCCCGAGGCTTGGTTGCAGATTTATTCCCTGGCGATCAAGGCCGCGGGTGGAGGATACGACGTGGTGGCAAACTATTTGCCCGTCATGTTAACCTCTCCGGCTCAGAACTGGCTCGCAAGCCTTCCAGAGAATTCGATCGATTCCTGGGGAGAACTTTGCGACCAGTTCGTTGCCAATTTTCAGGGCACTTACGAGAAGCCCGGAACCCAGTGGGACCTTTATCAGATTCATCAGAAAAAAGATGAGCCGTTAAGGGATTTCATTCGGCGTTTAACTAAGAAGAAGAACACAATCCGGGAGATCTCAGAGGCGGTCGTCGTCGCAGCCTTCCAGAAAGGAGTTCGCGACCCCGACCTAATCAAGAAGATGTCCTGGAAGCCTCCGACCACCATCAAGGAAATGTTCGCCTTGGCGGATCGATATGCTACTGCCTCGGATGCCCTAGCCGAGCGTCAAGAGGATCACCCAAGCAGGCATGAAGGCAAGAAGGACAAGCCCGAGTCATTCTCCAAGAAAGACAAGAAGCGCAAGGGTGAAGAGATGGTAGCGGCCGCGGAGCAGGGTCGGCTAAGGCCACCTCGACCCGCCGACTACAACAAAGTCATGGAGGCGCCGTGTCTTTTCCACCCAAACGGGAAGCACGCGGCCATGAATTGCAACATCTTAAAGAAGTTCGCTGAGGATCACAACGGCGACACTCCGAGAGATGTCAAGCAAGATGACAAGCGCGACCCTCCCGAGGGCGATGCTTACCAAGAAACTGAGCGAGAGCTCAACTACATATTCGGGGGATCGGATGCATATGAGTCCAAACGTAAGCAAAAGCTTACCGATCGGGAAATCAATGCAGCTATCCCGGTGACCCCCGGGTATCACCGATGGTCTGAAATTCTGATCGTATTTGATCGCTCAGATCATCCAGATCACATCCCGTGCCCGGGAAGATATCTACTCATCCTGGATCCTGTGGTGCAGGGCGTCCGACTGCGCAAGGTCCTGGTTGATGGCGGGAGTGGATTAAATATCCTTTTTGTTAAAACTTTGGACGAGATGCAGATTCCAAAGATGGCGCTCCAGCAGACGGAAGCGTCGTTTCATGGTATAATTTCGGGAACCTCATCGGTGCCAATCGGGAAAATCACTCTCCCTGTCACCTTTGGGACTCGGGAAAATTACCGGACGAAAAACCTCAGTTTTGAGGTGGCTGATTTTGAGACCGCATATCATGCGATCTTGGGAAGGCCGGGCTTGGCCAAATTCCTGGCCGTCCCACATTATACCTACTTGGTTATGAAGATGCCAGGTCCGCGAGGCGTAATCACGGTCCGTGGGGACGTCAAGTTCTCCCGTCTCCTCAATAAGGAAAACTGCGACTTCGCTCAGTCCGTAGAGGTGGCAGCTGGGTTGGACAAGATTCGGCAGGCGGCCACCACCCTTCGCGACGAGGGCAATCTACCAAACAAGAAGTCGACTAAGTCGGGCATCAAGCATGGCGAGGACGATGAGTGAAGAGGTGCCCGGCGCTCTTCCCCAGATAGATCAGGACGTCTTCTCGTCACTCGGTGGCACGCCTGGGGGCTTGCCGAAGTAAAAGAACATCAAGCAATCGCGTCGGGACTATACCTGACGGCTATTGTAATCCGTGTTTGCAAATAAATAAAGATAAGTTTTCGCTCACATTATTTCAACGCTTATGCAATTCAATTTCTGACTTGCTACTTATTTGTACGTCAATTAAGTAGTAAGTCGGGGGCTACACCTAATTAGGTGCGCAATCGCGCACCTAACCTATTCATTTGACACGACTTACTACCTTGAGGCTAGTAAGTCGGGGGCTACACCTAATTAGGTGCAGTCCGCGCCTAACCAATACCTAATCGATTTTTTCTTTTAAGTCTATGACAAAGCCTTGCATAAATTGTTCCAAGTAACAAAGGAACACAGTTTATTCGGGCCAGAGCCATGACTTAAGCAGAGAGAAGATGGTTAGCTTAGGCCATGTCAAAAAACGAAAAGTCATGTACATGGATAATTTATGAGTTCCTATACTTTCACAGGAAATCTAGCTCTAAGTTGTCCAGAAGGCATTCGGCGGTCGGCTTCACTTCCTCGAGCAGCGCTATTGCCTCCTCTCCCGAGCAGGCGAAGCCGTCCTTGGCAGTGTCAAGATCGATTCGAGGATAATGCGACTTGACGATTCCTAGCACTTGACTGGAGCTCGTCAGGCCGACTTCCCTGAGCCGCGCCTTCAGTTGCTTGGGGGCTTCGGTCCACCTCTGGATCAGCTCAGCCCGAGAGCACGGCTCATCCTCGCCAGCATAAAGTTGGCGTCGAGTAGGCTCCACCGGCGCCAAAAGCTCATCATACCGCGCCTGCGCGATTCTGGCGTTCTCCTGAAAAACGTCATACTGCGCTAGCGTTTTCCTCCTATGCTCTATCAAAGAACAAGGAATACATGATTACATAACCGTGTAGACACTGGGGGTTTAGAGCCGGTCGGGTTTGGGGGCTTACCCTCCAACTCGGCGACGGCTTTGCCTCGACTTCTCGGCGCCCGACCTCTCACTTTGAAGGTTGGTGATCATGGCGTCGCGTGCTGCACATGGTGTGGTGCATAGCGTCACCCAGTCACAAACAAGACAAACAAATTCTGACTCAGGTCAAGGCACTTACACCGGAGGGAACCCGCAAGGTCGAACTTTTCGTCCTGCGGTTCCTTGATCTGGGCCTGCAACTCTCGGCGCCCCTTGGCTGCCTCGGTCCGGGCCCCGATGACCTCCCCTTTCATGGACTTAATCCGTTCTATTTGGGGGAGGAAGTAATTGAGGAACTTGGTTTTCCTCTTGGAATAATCACCAAGTTCCTGCAAGGACAAAGGATGGTCACTGTCCCAACTCAAGCAAGAGAAGATTTGTGATCAAGTTCCTGCAAATCAAAACGCTTACCCGAACCATTCGGCCACACTCGGCGGCATATTCAAAGAGGACCTTCCTCATCTCTGCCTCGGCCTCGTCGTCAACAAGGGCCCAGTTTCCGGCCTCGTCCCTCCGGCCCGCCAAGAGCTTTGGCTCAGTCTTCTCTGGGGAAGATGGGGGCTGGCGGAGGATTTCTTCGACTATTGGCTCAGCCCCCGTCCTGCTCTTGGCAGACGGGCTTGGGTTGGAGGCCGCGGTGGTAGCACCTCCTCCGGTTCCCGACGCGGTTCCCGCCGGCTTCGCTGGCGGGGGCACCACATCGGGTGGAGGAGGAGGAGCTCCTTGACTCGGCTTGGCAGGTCCTGATGCCGGCTCGGTCGGGTGACTCGATGGAACCTCTACCGATGGTTTCCTTGGAATAGGGAATACTTCGGTCAGAGAAGATGCAAAGAAAGACTATCAAGGAGGTGGCGAAGTTGCGCTTACCGGCTGGTGGTCTTAATCTTGATGCCGGCCCCCTTTTGGGAAGAAACTCCGCTCGAGGAGGCGTCAGTCGGGCCTCTCGGCCTAGCCTGAGGGGTTGAGTTCTTTTCCCCCCTCGGCGTCGTGCTACCACCCGTCCTTGGGGGATGAGTCACTGGACTACACCCGGAAGCCGAAGTTGGTTGGCTCGCTCCTCCTTTGGGAGCTTCACCCACCTTTGGCCCCAAGCCATGCGGGCCGCGTCCTCCCGGCGGCGGGACTTTCTCCTCTACTAAGGGAGCGGGGCCCTTGCCTTTCTTAGCGGCCGGGGTATCTTCAGGTTCCCCCCTAGATGCTTCTCGCCCTTATTGGCAGGAGCATCAGGAGTAGGGGCCGCGGATACGAAAGACCGGCGGCTCTGCATAGGAGCGAGGCATCCCCAAATAAAAAGCTTCAGCAACAGGATTGCCCGGAGTTCAACACAAACAAAAGAGTATATTCGAACCTTACCTCAGGAGGTGGATGGTTGAGGGAAAAGCTCCTGGGGCTCCCTGGATTTGAAAAGATAGTCCTGGGAGCGAAGAACTCGGAGAGTCGATCGATGGCGTCGGAATTAGAGATTGGGACATCCATTTCTCTAGTAGAATCGGATGGCCCGGTATACTCAAACCCGAGCCTAATCCTTTCCTTGAGGGGCTGCACACGGCGTTTCGTGAAGGAAACAGCGATAGTGACACTGGTCAACCCCCCTTTTTTGAGATGTTGGATCAGGCCGAATAACTCGGTCACCTGATCCATTTCAGAGGAAAGAGGGGGAGAGTTCCAAGAAGAGGAAGCTCGGGGCTTTCTCCCATCAAAACAAGGAAGACTGGGGGGAGGATTGGAACAATAGAACCAATCCTGATGCCACCCCTTCAAAGAAGTCCGAAGCGGCAACGCGAAATACTCCTTCTTGAGGCCGTTTCGGAGTTGGAACCCAGCCCCGCCAACGGCCTTAGGGGCATTGTCGGTGGGGTAGGCCTTCAGGAAGAAGAGATGGCGGAAAAGGGCGAAATGGGGAGCGATCCCCAGAAAAGCCTCCCAAAGATGAACAAAAATCGAAAGTTGAAAAATGAAATTGGGATTCAAATGGAAGATCTCAATCCCATAATGGTGGAACAAACCGCGAAGAAAGGAGAATGCGGGGAGTCCGAACCCGCGGGAGAAAAAGGATTCGAAGACAACAATCTCCTCTTGATGAGGAGTGGGGGAGGATTCACTGCGGCAGCGCGCCAATCAATGAGCTCTGGCGACGGGAGAACGCCGGCGTCGACGAGGGCTTGCAGCTGCTCATCGGTGGTGTTTGAGGTAGCCCAGTCCCCCGCTATTGGAATGTGGTGGATTTGGGGCTCGGCGACGGCGGCGATGCTAGGATTGCTTGGAGGCGGCGAAAGCACGAAAACCCTAGCAGGGAGTCTCAGGGAGGTGAACGGCTTGGGGCGCACAGTGTAGGCGTGCCGGTTCAAACTCCCTGGAAGGCTTCGCTTAAAAGGAAGTGGGCAACGTTTCGTTTCCGTGCAAGGCTGGAATGGAATGAAGCCCTAAAATCGTCGTTTCAAGACTTGGGTTCTGGTTTAAAGCCTCTGAGGACATGCCCTAAAAGGGGCACGTGCTGTACACGACTTACTTGGGTACAGGTGTCACTCAGGCCATCTTAGTCGGGAAAAGTAGCGTGCCCTTTGCTAGGTTCATTGACCAGTCCTCGATTCGGGGATTGGGCGCTTCTCAAAGTCGCGACCCAGTTTTTGATGTGCCCTCTGGGAACGGCAGTCGGTTTGGCTCTTTAGCTGGGCCGCACATCGGAAGCTCTTTAAAATTGTCTTGGTAGCACATCTCCGGATTGTTTGTCGTCAGGACAAGCACCACTTGGGCAAAATTAATTCAGCTCTTGGCGTACCTCTTGGGGCAATGGCTGGTCCGATTTTATAATCGGATTAGGCGTCAAAGAGTTACCTTTTTAGTTGGGTCTCAGTGGCACATCTCCGGATCGTTTGTTGTCAAGACAAACACCACTAGGAGGACCTTAACTTGGAGGCGGGCGTATTCCTCTGGGAATCACTAGCTTGAATCTGCATTAGTCGGATCAAGGCGCCTGAACACCCTACGCAGGTTGTGGCATGTCCCATGTTGAACCGAATGTTGAGCTCTGTAAGTCAGCCTTGAATGTCATAAGTTGTAACAGGGAGGATAACGCTGGGTGGCATTGCTTACTCAGTGACATCCACTTTTTCTCTGGTATGTCTCCCCGTGAGACCATTAGTCAGCATACCGACTCATCGGGCTGGGTACCAGGCATATTTAATGACTTGGGAATTTTCTCGAGTTCTTTGCAACTGTGTTGTTTGATCAACAGATTACTCGGCAAGCAGACTTTATCAATCAGGCGAAGAGTGACGTCACTCGGGTAACATCTGAAGGACTGCAAGCTGAACCCCGAATCAAGACAACCCAATCCCGAAGCACTCGGGGGCTACTGTGGAAAACATGGGCCCTAGGTGTCCGAGGTTACACTACAGGACGTACCGTCTCCTTGGGCCGAATCAATTGGGCCTTCCAGAAGGCAGGCTTGGAAGGCGGCGCGGCTGAAGATAACCTACAAGGAAACGAATTCGTTTCCCTATTCGCAGTACATGGATATAGGCGTAGCCAGATCGGTTATATCTATATCTTCCAAACACAGACCAGGGTTTCTATCTGTAACCCGACCCCCTACACTATATAAAGGGGGTCCGGGGCCTTTAGTTCATACATCCAATCTCTCATCTTGTAATCATCATCAGAATCCACCCAAATACAATCCACGAGCACAGGAGTAGGGTATTACCTCGCCCCGAGGGCCCGAACCTGTATAAATTCGGCTCCCTATGCTACCATCGTAGTTGTGATCTCTCGCATCGCCCCATAAAATATATTGCCGACGCAAATCGTCGACAGTGATCAGCTAGGAGGAGGTGTTCAGTTCAACGTGAACGACTACTTCCTGTATCTCGACATGTGCAACATTGGAACCGGCTACTCCAACTCTCCTGCAGCGACTACGCATCAAGGGTAACGATTAATGATGTCCTACCCACATGAACTTCTGGATGATTGTGGTAGAATTTTTCAATTTATACTAGCGTAGCCTACCGGTTTCCTATCAATCTAATGCAACACTAGCATGCTTAGTAATGATCTTTGAGCTTGATAATATATAGATACCCTCTAGATATTCAAGGGAATTGGTCTCTCTTTATAGTACATCATCTATCCTAAATTTGGTCGTACCATCTTACTCAAGACCAATAAAAGACTATAAAATGATCTTTGTACACTTGTAGTCAAGTCTTTTACCATGCCCATGATTACAAGTGTGTAGCTTTTAAGATTATCATGGATTTTCCAAATGCAACTTGTCATCTAAGCTTAAAATGGATATCACATCTAAATTCAAAGTTTAGCACAATGTTAGTTAGTCATAAATTAGTATCATTAATTAACAAAATATATGTGTAATTACCAAAAAATATGTGTGTATATAAACCTAAGGGACTATTTGGTTACCTGGTTTGGGCAGAGCCAAACCCAAATGAGCCACTGAGCAAGTATTTGTTTGTATGGAGAAGGGCTGGAGCTAGACCCAACTGCCGCAAATTGGAATAGCCAGGCTCCGTTCATACGAAAAATAAGGCATATCCAGCGAGCCTAACTGCAATAGGTGCAAGGGACAGGGCTAACGGGGTAGTTGGAGCACGTGGGACTACCTAGAAGTCGAGCTAGCTGATGATGGGGAGGTGTCAATGGAGGGAAAAGTGAGATGGCGACGACGGGTGGTGCTCGCCGAAGGCGAGTTGCCTATAAGAAGGTGCACGGGACGTGGGAGGGAGCGGATGTTGTGACCATGGGAGGGCAGCGCCGACCACGAATCTGTGATGGACGAGCTCAGGTAGGGTCTGGGAAGTGCAATAGCAGGGATGACGGGGACGTGACAGACTGGGTGGCAAGTAGGGATGGAACTTTGGGCTCGGGCTCGCGAGCAGTTCGGGCTCGGCTCGGTAATTGGCTCGGCTCGCTTGCGAACGAGCCCGAGCCAAGCTGCCTCCCCAGCTCGGTGTGTGCAGCGAGCCCGAGCTGCGCTCGTGGCTCGTGGCCCATCAGCTCGACACGAGTCCTCGAGCCTCCGACCTAGTGGTTATGGTCCTTCTGAACTGTGGAGTGTGGACACATGTCTGAATGATTATGCTAAATTGATCATTGCCTTATTGGTCAATTGATATATGATGTGGACCATGTGATGGTGCTGACTGCTGAACTGACATATTAATATGATGGTTGTTTTATATATATGAATGTGGTTGCTTCATATATATGGTTGCTTTGATATTATGATATATGATAGTTGCTTGATATTCATATATATGAATATGATGTGGTAGTGAACTAGTGATGAACTGATGTCTGATATTGGTTGTTTGATATATATAGATATATGATGGCAGAAATTAGGGTTGAATACTGAATTGATGTCACTACTGTAAAAGCTCGCAAAAGCTCGCGAGCCCTCGCGAGCTGGACCGAGCCAGCAGCGAGCCCGAGCTGAGCTGCCACCCAGCTCATTGCACTGAGTGAGCCGAGCCGAGCTGCCTCGATGAGCTCTACGAGCCCAAGCCGAGCAACCCCTGGCTCGCTCGGGCTCGGCTTGTTTCCACCCCTAATGGCAAGGAGATGACCGGGGGCAGAGCCGGGGATGCACAATGCGTAGTCGTGCGGAGCCTAGGACGCATGGATGAGAAGGCGGAAGACATTAGGGCACGGTCGTTGGCTAGCAGGGAGATACAACGATTCTTGAGCTCAAATTTTTTGTTGTTCTATTTCTACTATAACATGATTCTTCTCTGGTTGCAACGATTAATAACATGGACATCGCCAATTCATGTTTATGATGATTCTTGAGCTCAATTGGTTGGAATACTACACTAGCGATGTCGTGGATAAGCTCACATATCGTGCTTGAGACTCGCGAAACTGCGCTCGGCAGGGTGCAAACACGCTCAAGACAGCGGCACCAAGCTTAGGGAAGGCGGCACCATGATTGGTAAGGCTTCGTCGAGCTCGGGAACGTTGGGTGGGCAAGAAGCGCCCAAGAATTACTCGATGAAATGCCTCTGTGTAATGCAACCTCAGATGCAAGCAACTAATACATAAGTTTGCACACACCAGGCTCAAAGAATGTGGACAACTAATCATAGGGAAGCTGCACGTGCTTATCCTGGCTCCCGCTGATCTGACCGACAAGTATGAGCTAGAGTGGGACGAGCGAGCAACCAAACAGGCCCAAATGCTTTCAATATGCATCTGAAGTAGTGGCGCACACCTGTGCGCTGTGTTCACGGCCGTGTTTGCCTATACCCTTAAAAAAGATCTCTCCAACCACACACGCCATATGGCCATACGACTACGACTAGGAGAAGTGGAATGCATGGTAAAATATGCTTCTATTTCTGAGAGATCATGTATTGAGTAATCGACAATTTATTTGTTTAACCTTGGTGTGTATTGTTCCTTGCAAAATTTGTTTCTGAGCTTTGTATTGGAAAGAAACAAAGAGCTGGAGGTGTGCCGCGAACCAGCGGGACCAGTCTGCCGGAGCCTACTCTCCACTGACCAACCAACGGTGAAGGCCGATCCATGGGAGGTGCCCTGCAGACCCGATCCGCCGCGTTGTCAGATAGTACGCAGCATACTGTATTTTGTAATTTTGGAGCTCTTTCTAGTATCGGATGAAAAAATGTTCTACGTGAAAGTAGTAGATAATTTTGAGACACATCTTTTTCGTTTCGGGAAGTTTTCTATTTGAGTAATGGATAAATTTATAAAATTTGTTTTGCGCACTCCAATATTTGGAAGTAATGGTGCAAATGCCTAATCATGGGCATGTCGACGATTGGGAAATCAATTCCCCGCTAAGCTTACTTGTTGACTAAGGGATCTTTCAGACACTAAAAGGATCACATCAAAGATGTGTCAAGTCACTAAAAAGGAACAAACAGAAATAAGGATTTATTCTGGTTCGGGTCTCTCAGAAAGATATAATAACCCTATTCTAATCGCACATGTGCGTTTCTATTATTACGATAGTTGATAGGATGCCCCTCCTCTCCGTGAGGGTGGGTTTATATAGTATAGGGAAACACTTCAATGCGTACGTCCGTTTCACGTCGGACGTGTGGCCTGTACTTCGCGCGACTGCACGTGCCCGAGGCATTCACCCCGTCCCTCTCTCCTTCCTCGCCTCTCCTCCTTCCCATCGCCGTCCCCAATCCATTCCCTTTGCTCCTCTTGTTCTTGGTCTCAGGGCACGGAGAAAGAGGGAAGGTGAAGCAAGGAGGAAGACAAATTTGATCAGCAGGAGGAGTTTGTTGTGTTTTGGTGTGGTTGGTTTGGTGCTTGTGTGGAGATGGACCCCAAGTTCCTCCACCCCTACCGCTAAACAAAACGGAGTCCACCACGATGACAACAACGACCACCTCCATCATGAGCACGCAACAGCAGCAGCTGGATCCCAAGCAGTACCACCACCCTCACCAAGAGCGGCAGCAGCAGCAAATCCAAGTCCACTCATAGCAGCAGTAGCAGGACGGGAACGGGGGCGGTGGGAAGGAGCAGCAACTGCAGGTGGTGGCGGTGGCGACAGGAGAGAGGAGGGTGCAAGGGCTGGGGCCCAAGCGGAGCTCCAACAAGGACCGCCAAACCAAGGTGGACGGGGGTGCCGGATCTGGATGCCGGCGCTCTGCGCCGCGTGGATCTTCTAGTTGACCCGGGAGCTCGGGCATAAGTCCGATGGGGAGACCGTCTAGTGGCTGCTGCAAGCACGACCTTTTTCTACCTCTCTTTTTCAAGCAAGCACGACAAGCGAGTGGTGGCTAGATCCGGCGAGCAAGGTGTGGGGGCTCGCTGTATCTAGAGAAGAAGAAGGCTACGAGAAGGTGTACCCTTAATTTTTGCCACGAAACATGAGACATGTACGTATAAAACTTGTGGTTTTGTTTGGTGAAACTTTGCTTTTGTTCTAGTCAAACTTTCTTATTTTGCATCAGGTGATTTTTAAACAACAGTGAAACATAAGGTTTCATCAGTAGTTAGCCAAGTTTCACTGGCACTTCTTCAAGTTTTATCAGTATATAGTACAAGTTTCATCGTTATTTCTTCAAGTTTCATATGAACTTCTTCAAGTTTCAATAGTATTTAGCCAAGTTTCATTGCATTTTTTTAAGTTCCATCAGTAATTTCTCCAAGTTTTATTGGTCTTCTTGTAGTTTCATCGGTACTGTACCCAGGTTTCATTGATCCTTCTTCAAATTTCACTAGTAGTTTAGCCAAGTTTTATTGGCACTCTCAAGTTTTATCAGTAGTTAGCCAAATTTCATTGGTATTTCTTCTAGTTTCATCAGTAGGTTTTCCTAGTTTCAGTAATTATTTTACAAGTTTCATCAGTTTTGGCCCTGTTTCATATATATATTGTCAAGTTTCATCATTATGTTTTCCATGTTTCATCAATTATTTTCTAAGTTTCCATGCTGACATTAGCATGATGTCATTCGTCCGATGGGAATCATCCCATCGGACGTCCGATCCAAGGCGCTCGCCTATAGTATATGGTACATGCAATCCTGGTTTCATAGGAATAGGAAAACGCTCATGATAATTACGAATCATACTATAATTATAAATGTATTCCTAAAAACATGCTAACTTGCGCTCCAAGAAATCACGTAGATAGAAAGTTTCGGACTGCAAATATGGAAAGAGCTCGAGGCGGTTTAAGACTTGGACTCGGGCCAATTTTCTAGTCGTATCCTCTAAGGATTCATGGTCATCTCGCATACTAGCCCCACGAATAAGGATGCCCGTCCCAGCATGCAGAATTGAAACCTGAGCATGGTCCCGTTAAGCCCGAGCTTCCGTCTTTTCGTCATACTCCTGGGGCACACATTATTTGTTCCGGGTTTAACTGTTAGGGTATTTTATCCAATCGCGATAGGAGGATGTCTAATTACTTTGGATGGCATTGTGGATTTGTGGTTAATGTGGATCTCATGATGGTTTGAGATAGTGTAGGTGTTTATGGACTAATGTGAATCAAGTTGAAATATCCCTGTTTTTGGAGAAATGGTTTGCTTGTCTCATGTGCACAAATGAGCAGAATGGATTGACGTCGGCGAAATGGATTGAGGATGTGGAGGGGGATCCATGGTCGAGGTGATCAAGGGTCGTGTGAGTTGATTGAAACGGTCTAGACACGTGATGGACAAGATGATTAGAGATGATGGCTTCGGGTACATAGGCTGAAGCGGTCCAAGTGGAGTTTGATGCATGGCGAGCTTGGCGGCCAAGGAAACGATAAATAACGGTTTTAGAGAAAACATGACACAAAGAGGAAGCGATTTAGGTCACGATTTATTTTGGAGAGCAAGTTGTATCAAAACGGTGTTATCAGGTCATCATTTATGAACTGCTTTGTCAATCGTGCAGTGTGAGAGAGAAAACCTAGTATCTTCTTGGGTTTTGGGTGAGCCCATATGTAATTAGAGGTAAAACCCTAAGTGGGATGGCTGGATGAACCTTCTTATGTAAGGGCTTCATGACTTAGAGATAAGGTTGGGGCTTTGTTGAGGCTTAAGGGAGATAACTTTAGGCAAATAACTTAAGGTTTGCTTGAAGATGGGTTTGTCTTGATCTAATTATTCCTTCTTAATTATCAAGCAAGTTTCAATTCATAGTTTGATTTCATGCTCTTTACTTCCAGTCCAATTTTTGCCTTGTTTTTTATTGTTATTGACTTGAACCCTGGGAAATCTTGTTCCTCTTGTTTTGAATGGTTTTTTTTGTATTACATTGAAAAACGTTATAGGAACACATCTAAATTTACCTCGTACAAGTATCTAACGGATTTTGGTCATCGACCGAAATTTTGGTTTTTGCCCGGTTTGTGATCTAGAATAGATAGTACTCAAAGGTTGAATTTTTGGCTCTATAGCATCAATTCTTCGTTGGACTAGGTGCTAAACATTCTAAAGTAGCTGTGCTTCCAATTTAGGGTCGATTCGATGTTCTAATCAAGAATGAATTAGATTTTGGTTTTTTTGACAAGAGATTTTGGTTTTTGAATCTACGAAGTCGGTCCGCCACACGCTAATTCATAGCAGACTACCGGTCCATCGCCTCACTCCCACCGTCCCACGAACCCAACCCGCTAGGCTACCCGGTCCGCTGCGTTGGTTTTCACCGCGGACCCGGTCCGTCGCCGGCCACCCGCGGACTCAATCCACCGTCCAGTCCGTCGTGCACGCCCGTCCGATCCGCCAAAAAACCTTTTTGCTTGTATTGATTTCCAAGAGACCTTAATTCTTAATAGCTTCTATAGTTAGTTGAGATAAGGTCAACCCTATAGGGAAATTTTGGAGGCACGTTGTGAAGTCGAGAAGAATTTGACTTCTATTCACTCCCTCTATTTGCCAATCCAGTCTTTCAGCTTCCATTTACGTAGGTCTTATGCAACTAGTGGAACCTCTTGAGCAACATATTATTAAAAAGAAAAGGATTATATTAAAAAGTTTAGTGGTGTGGGATGATGTTACACTTTGCTAAAATTACTTGTTAGAACAAATCTATCTTATTCACTAAAATTACCTACTATATCATCCGTTCTAACAAATCTATCTAATCCACCGAGAAGACATTCACGCGGTCGCTCGTGTTGCGTGCATGGTAAAGCCGAAAGTGTATAACCTGCTCTAGTAGTTTCGAGGTGCAATCTGGATTTTCTTATAACAAAACACGAGCGTTTAGCTAGTTTGTCAAAAATGCCCTTTAAAACCAATAGTTTTATAAATTGCAAAATAAAATATGTAGTTCTCGCAATAATTTTGATATAAAAATTGTTAAAAGTAAATTGTACCGTCAGTACATGAAGTTGTCCCGAGTTTTCACTTAGGTCCAAAATTCAGAAAACCATTTATTTCTATGCATGAAATTGTGTTTTTGTTTTACTAGCCAAGTGCCCGTGTGTTGCTACGAAAGCACAAATTGTAAAAAGCACACAAGACAAATGCAAAACATACAATGCCAATTCCTTGTGAAACAATAATAGAGACCACAAATGCAATACAACAAGTACAAGTTTTTAAGCATATTTGTACATCTTTCTAGAAAACCTGGTGAAAATAATCATAAAAATTCAAAATTAATTTGAATAGGTAGATTATAAGATGATACAACAATTTATCGAAATCCAACTCAGTTAAACATATATTATGAGAAACAAAAATTGGTAAATTTAAGCGAACAATATATTTTCCTCTTTCCCTTGCATATTCAGATTTATGTTTTAGAAGATTTTTTTTATTTGCATCCAAAAGATTGAACAGTATTATGTATGCAAGGACACAACATAGGAACCAAATTAAAGGACACGACATATAGCAGGGGAAAATTGCAACATCAAGTTCACTGTAAAGAGAAAAGCAATGGTTTACTGAATTACTCTGCACCATTATAGCTATAAGCAGAACACTTCTCAATGGACATTTTACCCTCGTCTAATGGCCATAGTTTCCACACCTTAAACATTTACTGCTATGACCTTCAGCTCCAAATGGTTTAACGCTAACAGGTGCACCTATGTCCAGCCTGTGAATAATAAGAGGAAAACACATGCCAAATCTTACAATGGTACTTAACAATGCTATCATTAAAGCATGCAAATATTCTATTTGGATTAAAAACAAAGATACCATTTTAGAACATGAGATTTTTAAGCAGAGCATTTTTCATAACTTCAGATTCTTCCTCTGTTGGAAATGGCCAGCCAAAAATATCTTTCGCCTGTTTTTCTTATCTGACCACCTTGTCATGCCTGCTACATAGATAACATACAGTGAAGAAGCAACCTTAGAATAATTGGACACCAAATAACTTGAGATAGACCTAATCAAAGCTACTTACTAAAAACTAAATACACTTCAAATCTGATGAACTGACCATGAATATTATGGCTGCTGTAATGAGATTTCTCTGTTGGAGTCACGAAGACTTGAATAGTTAGTTTCTGAAGCTAACATAGCAACTGATTTTCCGACAACAAGAATTCTTCTAACATCCGTAGATTGTTTATGTGAAGTCTTTTCGTAGCCATCAATTTGGATACCACAAACAGAAGGATTATCCATTTTGATAGCATAGAAGGTATAGTGAAGAAGTTTGAGAATAACTAGCTGAATGCCCGTGCGTTGCTACGAAAATATAAATAGTAAAAAAAATATTAGAATCTATCATATACAATATCAACTGCCTAGTAATTTCGCTAGTTATGAAGTATTATGTTTTTTCAAGCAATTAAATATTGTCTTCTTGTTTTAGACAATTTTCTTGGCTTACATAGTTTTTATTACATTATTAAAATATTGGATCAAAATGAAGTAAATACCCATTTCGAGAATGATTTCAAAATATTGCCTTTCCACCGACGGTGATTTCAAATTTTGAATAGATGAGGGAGGTAGTGAGGCTATGTATATGTGTAGTTAATGCAAGGATGAAGGCTAGAATGGTCCAGTAAAAATAGACCACCACTCATCATCACTCACCATAAGCCACTTTTATGTTAAAGGTGATAACGGTAGGTGAGAAGAGCCGCCGCTTCATATATTTCAGAACCGACATCATTTTGCCATGCATGTTAGCCTTACCGTATGACTTAATCATGATATTAAATATTTGCGTATCTGGCTCAACACCCATCAACTGAAACTCACTGTACCACTTCTCCATTTCATCCATCCTACCATGGTTCCCATAGGCCCAAATGATAGAGTTCATCGTGTATATGTCTGGCACATTGTCCCCACCTTCAAGCATATTAGACAATGCATTCTTCATCTCCTCAAGCAAGCCTGCTTTGCCATACCGTCAATTATGGCATTGTGGATAACAGCATTGCATTTGAGCCCCAGGTAGGACATCTCATCAAGAATCACAGAAATCCGATCAAAGCAGCGCAATGTAACGCAACAGTTGATGAGAACAGAGAACGTGTACTCATCCGGCTTGCAATCCGTGACGCCTTTCATTTGATCGACGGTAGCCAAGGCCTCGTCCAGCAGGCCGCCATACCCGTACGCGCCCAGAAGCGCCATGTACACATCCACTGTCGGCTTGTGCCGCTCCGAGAGCATCACCTTGAAGAGGTGAGTGGCCGAACCAGGCTGCCGGCACTTGCCGAGCATCATCAGTACCCTGGCGTAGGTCTGTGACCTCGGCTTGTACCAACGCTGCTTCCGCAGCAGCTCAAAGATCTAACCCAAGCAAGGCATCAACACGTACGCAATAAGCATCATTGCACAGGTAGTAGTGCTACTTTTACTCCGGGATAAGGAAGGGTTAAGGGAGGGGAACCTCGAGGGCAGACTCCCAGCGGCAGGAGGCGATGGCAGAGTCGAGGGCCTCGAGGACGGCGCGGGGCCAGAGGCGGTTGGTGGTTTGAAAATCACATTTGAGTCAGCTGTTGAAGGCTAGACAAGGGTAAAATCGTCTAGCAAAAAATGGACTACTACCATTCACCACTCACCACAAGGTGTTTTTAAGTAGTAGCGATTTAGGTCCAATGTAGTAAGTAGAGAGTAGTTTGGTGATGGGGATTGCCATGTCACCCGCATGTGTGGCCTCTTTTTACAATAAAAAACCCCACCTATTCCTCTTTCTTCTACCTCACTCCTTCCGCTCTATCCTCTCTCTCCCTGGCGGCCCAAGCTTTGGCCTCAGCTCTGGCAGTCACGCCGCCCCTGCTCAAAGCCGGCGAGGATAGGGCGGGGGAGGATAACGCTGACGAGGCCGAGGTGGGGAAGGGCGACTCGGGCGAAGCCAGAGAAGCAGCATAGGCAGAGGAGCACGACCCTGCTGAGGACGACACCAGCGAGGACAATGCCAGCGAGGTCGAGGCAGGGAAGGGTGTCGCCGGCAAGGTCAGGGCAGGGAGAGAGAGATAAGGCGGAGGAAGGTAGCAGGCCGACCGGCGGCGCCTTCCATGGGTGTGTCGCCATCTGCTTCTGTGGGCGCCCCGCCCTAATCCAACGCCGGCCAAGCTCGCCGCGTCGCTACCACCCCTAGGCATTCCTCTTCCTTCTTAAGCCTCCGCCATGACCAGCCATTCACCGGAGCGCTGCCACACTTAGCCCTAGGCCCCTAGCATCATCGCTCCTGGATGGGTGCCGTCGCTAGCTATCGCCCTAGCACCGTCACTTTTGGAGAGGCAGAGGAGCATGACGTCGGCCGAGGACGACACCGACGAGGTTGCTAGAGCACTGTCGCGCCATAGCTTGAGCGTCGATGCAGCCGTACTGCTCCATTGTCGCCACCCCTGCTTGCTGCTGCTCCGCCTCCCGCCCCTCCCGCCGTCGCTTGCAGCCAGCAAAGCTACCTCCCCATGTTGGTCGCCAATGCCGTGCTAGAGCTAGACCCGGCCAGCCCTACTCCTCTGCTGTGCCTCTACCGAGAGATAAGGGAAGGGTGAAGAGAGAGAGAGGAAGAGAGAAGAAAAAGGCATGTGCGCAATGACATGGCTTGGCAAGCCATGTCACCAAACCGCTCTCTCTCTCTATACTACTTTAGATCTAATTGAAATAAAGACATAACTTTGTACACAGAAATACACAGTTTTTTTTATTTTAGATCTAAGCGGAAACTTAGGACTAGTGCAATTTACTCAAATTGTTATTCGGTGAAATTTTCTCATTTTACTTTGGATCTTTTCCTCGGGAAAAAAGAGTCTGCCAAGCGTCAGTCTTCGAGTTTAACAAGCTTTTATTGATTAAGAGACACAGATAACTGAAAGTTTAGTCATAAAACACCAGAATCAGCGGTTCATCCCCGGCTTTGTTTCCTGGCAGAGAGAGGCGGACGGCGGCGCTCCCATATTCATCCATCCGTATAAACCATTCGGCGCCAACAGGAGTGGTCTTCAACTCAACAAGGGTTTCATCAACGGTGAATGAGTACGTAAGCTAGTAGGGGCTCCGTCCTAGTAACGGTGAATGAGATCGCTGAATGCCCCTGGGTTCTTCGAGTAATGTTCCACCTCAGCCTGGAACACACACACAGATGGCAGAACAGACACATGCATGAGTTTGCATACATTAGAAATAGAACTCGCCAGTGAATGAGCTGCTGTGAACTTATGGCGATCCAAATATCTTCTCTCTTTAGAGGAAAACAATCCAATTAATGTCTTATTTGATTTCCGGTCATTCTAAAGTGAGCTGCTGTGAACTACATCAAGGGAGGTAAAAAAGACCTGAAAAAGAGAACTAACCTTTCGTACAGCTATAACAGCTGTGACAAGTTTTTCACCGATTAATTCATGCAAAGTTTGGTCTGCAGCAAGTGACTCTACAGATTCCAGCAAGTCCTTGGGCAGCCTTTTGAGTTTGGAAGCATAATCTGCAGGGTTTGATTCTGCGAAAGACACAAGTGGCATCAGGCATTTGCAGGCATTCTTCAAGAGGGGAAAATACTGAATCCCAACTTCTCAAGTAGGCGTTTCAGATTATTCTTTCTAGATATATATGTGTAATAAAACACCTATCATGTGGTACGAGTCCCTGTAGAGATCACAGCAAAAGACCCAAATGGTTTCCGGTAGCGCTTTCAAAACTCACAGTAGCATGTCAAATATTAATAAAACTCTGACAGAGACAAAAATCTTTGAGAGATGTTCATACCAACTGGTTCAGGCAACTTAAGGCCTTTCCTGAGCCCATCAAGCCCAGCAGCAACAATAGCAGCAAGGCCTAAGTGTGGATTTGCGCACCCATCAAAGGATTTAATTTCAAAGTTGCTGACTAAATCAAGAGGCACACCAGGCGGGCATGCGGTTCTCAATGGTGCCTCCCTATTCTCTTTACCCCAGCACAGATAGGCTCCACTCCATGTATTTGGCTGAATTCGGTCATAGCTATACACAAAGAAGCCAATGAGCATGACCATTAAACAGGGGCACATAACATAATGATATAAAACGTTGCTACATATTCTTGCATTCTGTCAAAAGAATAGCAGATTGAGTTATGAAGATTCTGGAGAATGAATGTATTGACATCCTAAGTATCACATAGCTCATGCAAGATACAAATAGCAAATTAATTAATCAGAATTTTCATCGAATTGACCAGGCATCCTCAGATGCTTTACTAGAAGATATTACCTGTTTGGATGAGGAGCAACAAATGCAAAGATTGATGGAAGATGATGATATACTCCAGCAAGGAACTGTTCTCCAATTTTTGACATTCCATAGTAATTGTATTTGCTTGATCCCATAAAAACATTCTCATCATTGTCCCATAAACTCAGATGCACATGAGAACCGGATCCAAAATCATTCAAGTCAGGCCTGGAAAGCATAGACCAGAATAAAGCATCACATACCAGATACATAAGTTTCACATGACCGGCGATATGGTAATCTGGTATTGCTCTGAGAAAGCCAAATATTGAAACAGAGTAAAACGCTAGTGTTTCTTTTAACCAATTGTAGCTCATTTCAGTTCTCTTCATCCTAACAGATGCTTTAAGAATTTTGTCTCTGTGAAGATGACTTCCACGCAGAAAATAGAATATTGAAATAAGATGACATATATTATGTTGATCCATTAACTTACTTTGGAAGAAATGTCGCTATCAGCCCGTGCTTCCGAGCAACTGATTTAATTATCTCACGGGTGTATATTAGCTTGTCAGCAGCAAGAGTGCATGAAATATACTTTAGGGCTAACTCAAACTGCCCTTTCCCAGCTTCAGCATGCAGCTGTTGCATTTTTTAAAGTAGACATAAGTAATTAAGTATAGAAAACAATCAATCACTAAATCATAGAATATTATCAAAGTTAATCAATTTGACATCAAATCTGTAATTCTGGAAAAAAATAATTGCACAAAAGAAATGCTAAAATCACTTCTTACTTGCTCAACGACAATGTCTGCAGCTTTAAGAGAAGAATATATTTCTTGAAAAATAAATGATGCACCATCAAATGCTGAAGCTGAGCAGTACGGGGTATTATCATATGGGACCCACTGCTCATGCCCCTCGCTGCAGAGTTTTTTTTATTAGGATCACATAAAGAACACAAAATTTGTAATAGAATGAAGTTTCATATAGAGTCAGGATGGCAAAGCTACCTTACTAGTTTTCTGCGGAAGTAAAATTCATTCTCAAAACCTGCCTTCATTGTCTAAAAAGATAAACAACATAAATATAAATACAAAATAAATGCACCTATAGGATTCAAACACCAAAAATGGTCTTCAGCTCTTCGCCAGGTTATACAAATGAAAATTTTGGGTTTATTCTTACCACATTGAACTCGTCAAGCAGAGCTTTTGTAACTTTTCTCAAGGCATTTCTAGGACAGTATTCCCAAGCTTCTCCAGGCCTTATTTGCATGTCAGCCATCACCATTTCCTCACGTCTTGACCTTGCAACCAAAGTAATCTGCTGTTAACGTAAATGCAGCAATGGCATTTAGCTTATCACTTAATATCCACTTTTAATTTGTTTGGAGAATTGAATTATTGCCACCAAATGGAATAGAATACTCATTAATAAAATTGTAATTGCTCTTTAAGTATATGTAAGTAGTCATCAGTTAGATTTCCATTTCATAAGAAAATGTAATTAATCTTCTTTTCCCACAGAAGTTAGCCAGCTAGGAATATAGACAACATATGAAGGATAGCTCGGGTGAGAGGAGGTAGCAACAAATGAACATTATGGTCGATGTGGAATCAAGACACCAAGAACTAAAGAAAGAACGAAAACCAAGGTCATAATAGACGATTCAATTGAAAAAAAAGTACCAATGTTTTTTTCTTAAAAAAATCAAGTATACCATGGGAGCTTCAAAAGTGTTGACATATCTGGTACAAGCCTGATCTCGCCTACACCAGTAAGGTTTGTCCCATCTGCTGGGCCATCACAAAATGAAGTCATTCCCATTGATGCAAAAGTTAGACCGACACCCTTATTCCTTGCAATCTCATAAAATCTTCCAGCTGGCACGACCTGCAAGTATGATCCTTTGAGAAGTGAATAAATTTTAAGGTTTTTTAATCAATACTAGGCATGAATATTAACCAGGTTTCTATGAATACACAATACCGAAACTCATGTAATACCCTGGCCTGTGTGGCCGTGTGGCCCATGTAGATTGGTGGTGATGAGACATTGCTAGTTAGAGTTCTACTACCATATAATATCGGTTGGGCCCAAACATAGCACCCTGGATTACCCTTTTGGGCAGGGGCAGATCTAGGGTGTTACTGCCAGGGTCAAGCAACCCTAGCAACTTTCAGGACAGTGCACGTGACCCCCTTAGCATATAAGGCTATTATTAAGTGTAAAATCTAGTGTTACAAGTCGGTAGTGATCCTAACGACCCTAGCGACGTCTTCTCCTGGATCCACCCCTAATTTTCGTTAAAGTGAGGCCAAAAGGCCAAGGGAGATGCTATGATGTGTGGGCCAGTCCCTTAAGGTGGGCTAGGCTCTAATCGAATTTGGGCTATGGTGTTATGTGCTACACTGATTGAATCTGTTGAGGAAAAACAACTTCTAGGAGATCATGCAACAAATTTCATGGTAATCATTGTGTATATGGAGCAGATTAAGAAAAATTCTTAGATAACTTTTCATCTCTAAAACCACGAGAAATGACCAACGACAACTACTTCAGATCATGTTAACAATGCAGTATATGGTTGGAAAGATATGCTTACACGGCATCTATGTTGACCTGAAGTATCATTCCAGACAATTCGAACAAAGAGGACATCTTGCTCAATACAAGATAATGATATTCTGTTATCAGCTGTACTATTATAATCGATTGACCCATTGGGAACATTCAGTTTGTAGAGATGCAATGCATTTCGTCTAAAGATGTCCTCAGCTGCTTCAATAGCTTCCTGGATGCTCAAATCACCATCTTCACATGCGGCTGATAGGACACGGTAAACAACATCACGTGCCCTTTTCGCACCTACAAATCAGAACAAGTTATAAATTAACATTGTTACAAAGGAAGCTTGTATTCATCCGAGGCCAACAGGCTAGTATATATACATATACAAGGGGGCATATTAGAAAAGCCCATATTAGGCCCATAAAGCTATACGTCTAACACCTCCCCCCTCAAACTCAAGGGGGATCCACAATATTGAGTTTGGAGAGATGAAACCCATGTTGCGCCTTGGTGAAGAAATCCACAATCTAAAGCTCGGAAGGCACATACTGAGAGCAAGCAATCACCTGGTGTTGCATTTGTGATCTGACATAAGAAGCATCAACTCCAATGTGCTTGGTGAGCTCATGCTTCACTAGGTCTCGAGCAATATTGATAGCACCGAAACTGTCAGACTGCACCGTCGTAGGTATGAAGACAACACCACCAAAATCTGCTAGGGGTCACCGTAACCAAGTCACCTCAGCCGTCACAGATGCCAATGCTCGCAATTCAGCCTTAGTACAAGCAGGAGAGCCTGCTGCTTCTTAGTCTTCTAGGCAATTAAGAAAGAGTTAAGGAAGACACAATAGGTAGAGAAGGACCGATGATTAGAGGGATCGCTGGCCCAAGAAGCATCTAAATAAGCCTAGAGCTACAAAGGACTAGAGCTAGAGAAGGACAGACGGCAATCAAGAGTACCAGAAAGATACCGTAGAACATGAAGAAGGTGGCTGTAGTGAATTTGAGTGGGAGTCTGCATGAACTGACTCAAGATGTGAACAGCATAAGAGATATCCGAACGAGTCATGCCAAGGTTAACAAGGCTCCCAACCAAGTGACGATAGTGAGTAGGATTGTCAAGAGGAGCACCATCAATGGAACGAAGCTGAAGGTGAAGCTTCATTGGAGCATCAATGGTGCGTTTATCGGAGAGATAGGCTCGATCAAGAAGATCATGGATGTACTTCCACTGGGACAGGTAGTAACCCTCAGGCGTGGAAGTAACCTCGATCCCAAGAAAGTACCGAAGAGGACCCAATACAGACATCTGGAAGTGCTCACTGAGACAATTCTTAGCAAAGGAGATATATTGTGGGTCATCATCAGTGATAAGCATGTCATCAATATAAAGAAGTGCTCGACCACGTGGAGAGGTGTGAACAAAGAGAGCGGGATCATACTGACTAGCAATAAAGTCAGCAGCAGTGACAACAGAGGTGAAGCGCTCAAACCAAGCATGAGGAGCCTGCTTGAGCCCATAGAGGGAACGACGAAGACGACACACATGACCATCAAGGATGGCACAAAGTCACTAGAAGGTGGTTGCATGTAAACCTCCTCATGCAGCTCACCATGAAGAAAGGCATTCTTCATGTCAAGCTGATAGATAGTCCACTGATGAACAGAAGCAACGGCCACAAGAGTGAGAACAATGGTCTTATGTGCAACAGGAGCAAAGGTCTCCTCATAATCATGCCCATACTCCTATTGAAAACCACGTGCAACAAGTTGAGCCTTAAAGCGCTCAATGGATCCATCGAAGTGAGTCTTAATTTCTAGACCCACTTGCATGTGATGGGAGTGACAGAGGGAGGAAGTGGAACAAGATCCCAAGTGCCAGTACGCTCCAAAGCAGCAAGCTCCTCAGCCATAACGAATTACCACTCAGGATGATTGACAGCATCGTGATAGAAAGTAGGCGCAGAGGAGGGAGTGGCAGAGGCAGCAAAGCCAAAGCGATCAGGACAAGAAATCGTGCTCCGATCATGAAGAGCATACCGTGGAGGAGAATTTGAAGTAGAAGGCTCCGGAGCAGAAGAGGAAATCTAAGGAACGGTTCCGAGAAGAGAGGGAGAACTAGAAGGAGGTGGACGATGTATAGCGGAAACGAACCTGCGGAGGTGAGAAAACAAAGGAAGGTGGCACTGGTGGAGTTGGTGAAGGTGAAGCTAATAGGGCTGGTGGAGGTGGAGCTGGTGGAGGTGGAGCCGGTGGAAGTGGAGATGAAGCTGGTGGAGCTAATGGATGTGGATCTAATGGAGGTAGTGTAGGTGGAGATGGAGAACATTCAGGTAGAGTGAGGAAAGAAAGAAACACAGCAGACAATGGCAAACTAGGGGACCGATCTTGAGTAAAGAAGGAACGTGATTCATCGAAAATGACATCACGAAAGACCCGAATGCGACGACCAATGGGATCCCAACAATGATACCCATTTCGCTTAGGATCATAGTCAAGAAAGGCACACTCAACAGATTGAGTGGTTACCTTCGTCCGCTCACGACGCAAGAAAAGCACAAATGTAACACACCTGAAAGCACGAAGATAGGTGTATTGAGGAGACCTACTATAGAGACGCTCAACAGGGGTAGCACCCTAAAGACCAGTGGAAGGTTGAATATTGACTAGATAGATAGCAGTGGAGACAGCCTCAGCCCAAAAGTGAGGTGGAACCGAAGAGGCCAGCATCATTGCTCGAGCAATTTCAAGAAAATGGCGATGCTTGCGCTCAAAGACACCGTTCTAAACATGAGCACTAGTGCATGAGTACTGAGAAAGGGTACCCTACTCAAGAAGATACTGACGCAGAGATGTAGAAATATACTTGCCAGCAGAGTTAGCACGAAAAACACGAATGAGAGTCAAATTGAGTACGAACCACGGTCGCAAAGGCCTGATAGGCTAACAACACTTGGTGACGAGAGGTTAGGGGGCAAATCTAGATGAAGCGAGAAAAATCATCTATAAAGATTATATAATAACGATGACCCCCTTTTGAAACAAAGGAAGCCGGACCCCAAACATCTGAGTGAATTTAATCAAAAGGACGAAGGGATACAGACTCACTGGAAGGATATGGAAGTTATATATTTGCCAAGCTTATAGCCCATACAAGATACAGAAGTTTCACCAGAAACCTTCCCAAGAACACCACGATTCACTAAGAAAGAAAGACGAGACCCACACATATGACCCAAATGATGATGCCACTGAGAAAAACTAGCGAAAGCTGGTGTGGCGAGGGCAGTGGCATCAGTGGAGGTGGACGACTGGCTGCTAGAGGTAGGAGAAGCGGAAGCAAAAAGAAGGCGAACCCAGTCAAGTTCCTAGACATGGAGAGTCACAAAGCTGGTGGCCAGTACCAACCAAAGTCCCGGTGTGGCGGTCCAGAACAGAATAAGAATCAGACTCAAGAATAATATGACAATTATGATGAGTGAGCTGGCCAGCAGAAATCAGTTGCATATCAAATCGAGAAACATGAGACAAAAGGAACGTGAAAGGAGGAAGTGTCGAGAGTGCCTCGATCGGCAACTGAAAGACATGTACCATCAGCCGTCTTGATGGACACAGGAGTAGCTAAGGGATTTAGAGAGCCAAGGAAAGTAGGATCATGAGTCATATGAAACGAAGCTCCGGAATCAAGAATCCAAGGCTGAATACCTGAGGGAGACTGCCTGGCGAGACTGGCACAGTCAATAGCTAAGGAAGATTTGGCATCCATGTGATGCTCCATATGCTCAAGGCACTGAGTCACCTCCTGGATAGCTCAGAAGGCAAGTGCATCAACCGGAAAATGAGTGAAGTCACCCGGAGCACGTGTGGTGCCAGGACTGGTATAGCTCGAACGCCTCCTGCACTGTTGAATAGTATGTCCTATCTTCTTGCAATAGTTGCAGCGAACAAACAGTGTGCTTGCCGCAGCAACCAAGCCTCCTGCTGGTGCTAGGAGAGTAGAAGCAGCTGCGATAGAAGACTGTGACGAGGCAAGAGTCGTGGATGTAGCAAGAATCGACGAAGGAGACGAAAGCACGCCACAAAGACGAGTCTCCTTGGCGCGAGCCAATGTGAGCGCCTCAACCAGAGATGGTCGCATAGAACGAGCCAGCTGTTGAGCACGGAGCTGCTTAAACTCTGGCCGATGTCGACAAAGATACGCGAAACGAGGGGAGAGCTATCAGGTCCATGGCGAGATCAACTCCCATGCTGCCAGTGATGACAACAACAGCGCGAGCTTCCTCCGCTCGCCAGCTCTCAAGGGTCTGAAGATCTGTGACGTACTGCTTCATAACCTACTGATAGGCCTCCAAGACATCTTCGGCGACCAGCACACCTTCCGCAACAACCATAGGCTCCTTAGGACGAGCCGGGTGGGTGCACATGGACATGTCAGGGTGAGGTGGCCCCAGAGATGCTGGCTGTCGGGCAGATCCGGAGCATCGTGGACCATTCCCGAAAGTTAGTCCCATCAAATATCACCAGCGGGAGCGGCATCGGGCTGGAGAGATGAAGTGCTGATGCCATACTTTTTTTTATCTAGATCTAGATCTGGAGCAGCCTGAACAACTACAACGGCGCGGCCAACCCGAAGACGGGGGCAGCAGCGCAGCCTAAGATGGCAGTGAGGCAGCGATGGCACAACCTAGGTGGCGGCACGGCGTGGCTATAGATAGTAATGACGAGGCAGCGACTGCTCGGCCTAGAGGGCGGTGCAGCGCGGCTTGGAGACTGCGACGAGGTAGCGCCGGTGCATCCTGCGGATGGCGCGACCTAGAGGGCTGTGCAGCACGGCCTAAAGACGGTGACAGGGAAGCACCGGTGCAGCCTATGGCTCAGGCATCAACGACGGAGAAAACGGCCAGGGAAGAGGCCGATTCGAGATGGCGGCTAACGAGGGGAGGCCATTGACGGCGGTGGCCAGCAGCAACTGCGACAGCGCGATTCAGATCTAGAAAGAGCGGAGAAGAGTGCCACCAGGTGACGGCAGTGGCGTCGCCGGCGGCGGCGACGATGGTGGTGGCTGCAGGAAAATCCCCAGAAGGAGCTAGGGTTTGGTAAGGAGAGCCCGCTCTGATACCATCTTACAAAAGCCGCTTGTAGAGGTTAATAGGACAGTATATATACATGTACAAGAGGGCATATTAGGAAAGCCCATATACAAGGAAAGTCCGTATTAGACCCATAAAGCTATACAACTAACAAACATCACCTACACTCCTGTACTTTAGGGCATCTCCACCAGTTGCCTCATTTCAAATTTGTCCCATCTCTATTTATGTGCCACCTCACCAAATAGGGCTGGCTCATCCCTATTCACGTCCTCAACAGTAGCCCTATCATTATTTCTACACTCTACTTTTCCCATTCCATACCCTATCACTGTTTGCTACAATGATGGGGCAATGGGTCTTGGGCAAGCCCTTGTAGATGCCCTTAGGACACCTTTCCTTGTTTGCTGTACACAGCATAGCAAGAAAATATATACCAAAAGGTCTTGCACCAAAATTTTAAATTCTTTTCAGTTTCTTATGGATCAAAAGGAGAATTAACCATTCAGCATTTCCTTCTACAAGAACCCATTAAGAATTAACCATTCAGCACTCTGAAGAAACCATTTAAATTTTGAAGTCGATTTCTGATGAGATGTTTTACATTTGTACTGAACATTAAATATATCTTTGACAATCTTATGCAATAATGAAGAACTTAAGGTAGACGAATGTACCTAGATAGTATGTCTCTGGAAAAGCAAATCCATCAGTGCTGAACATTACCTGCAACAAAATTAAAAATATCAAGCATGAAGTAACTCTATAAGTGCCAAAAAATTAGGTTCTACATATGCAAGAGAATGCAACTGCCACGTGCAGGAATAACTGTCCACGCGCTCTGTTCACATGTGTGAACAGTATCCACAGTAACTGTAGCTGTCATGTAATGTTCATGCGGGTCTACTGATTCTTTACCCCAGAAAGTTTCTCTTCTACAGTGTTTACCCTGTTATGAATTAAGGTTCATGACAGAGACATTCATCAAGGTGTTTGCAGAACGTATCAAAATGGTAGTTCTGTTACAAAGGCAACTTGAGAGTGAACATCACTTATAAGGACTGACATAGGTAAAATTAGATATACTGTAAGCACAAAGTAGGAAAGAGAGGTTTTTGAACCTCTAATGACAAAAACTGAAGGTGATCTAACAAGCAACAAATATTACTGGGATCTGGATTCTGGGACGTTGTTTGCTAGTGTAGTAATTTACTAATTTGGTACTATTTTTGAGGTAGAGCCATTTCTCAGATTTGACTTGTGGGAGAAAAATACTCGGTTCTGTCTTTCAGCAGCATTGGAACATGAAGCCAAATGTGGATTCCTTCTTAGGATTTGAAGTCTTCCACTTTTCTAGAAACAGTTATTCGCAAGATAGATACTTTACCTTCTTTATGGGGGCAAGCTCCAGAAGCTCTTTAACTGATGATGTCATTCCTTGAACACTAAGTTTTGGAATTGCCAATCCAAAATCAAGGTAGACCTGTTTGTGGGTTGTTTAGTATGGTTGAAATCAATCAAACAGGGTGGATAAACCAGTGGATAAAATGGGGTCCAACCTGGGAGTAAACAGATGCAAGATAGGATGCTTCCTTAGAAAATGGATAAGAAGCATGTAAAAGAACAATTTGGCACTCCGTGAATCTTTCATCCCCAAGAACAGCACGCAGATGTAGAGGGTTGCATTTTCGCAAGTCTAGGTCCTTATCTCCAAAGCTGAAATTGTGTGGGAGATGTATATACTTGAGATATTGAAGAGTCCAAAATAGAACAGTGCTTTCATAATAAGAGTGAAAATGTTGTCATCACCCCGTGTGAATCTGCATTGGCAAGTGAAACAGCACAGCAATTTCAAGACTACAAGTAAATAGATAGTCAATCAGGTTCTTATTTGTAATCCGAAGGGGCCTCTGACCTGAAAAGCATGGAGGAATATAGGCGCACAATTGATCAGACAATCACATGTAGTAATTAAATCACAGGAAGAAACCTTTTTTTATCTATTTAGGTATTTTCTCTCTCCCTAAAAATAATACATGTACCTGCTAGCTCCTTTCGCAGACCATCCTCTGCATCCATCTTGCTAACACTTGGATCAATCTCTAAGCCACTTCTATATGCAGCTATGCTTTTCAACCCAACAATTTTGTTGGCAACTGTGAGCAATTAGTCAAGGGTAATAGGATATCCATACATTCCATAAAACTAAAGAAAAATAATACAATCTTCCTGGAGAAATTTTTGAGGATATGATTTCATCTTAGAAATAAAAATTTCAGTGAACGAGTCCAGTGTCCAGCTTGATCTGCTGAATGACTCCTGACAATAATATTTACAAATGAGTTTTACTTGATGGTATTAAGTTAACAAATGTTGTGAAAATCAGGTTCAAGTACAAACGAAATGAAGTTGAGTCTTTCATTCTGATAGTTAATCTGCCTTTTGACGGTCAAAATATCATGTAAGCCATCCATTCTCTAATAATTGATACTACTTTGTAAAGGAAAAAATTGCTTTGAAATGCCATTCACATTTCAGTAACAAAACAACAATTGTGAAGACAACACAGAAACATTATACTTTAATTTTAAAAAAAGAAAAATATACTCACATCATTAATAATTGTTTCTGCCAGTCTTTCAATTCTCAGGACTCTGCCAATGGTGGGAATAAATGCCTTGTGAGCCTCCAGTTCAAGCATTTTGTCAAATGTTAGGCCATCATCTATAAGGACTGCAGATATATTGGCAGCCTGCATGCATTTCATGCTGATAGATGACAACCCTTCGGCCATTCTGAACTCCTCCACCTTCTCGAGTGAGGCTTCACAATTGTACAGAGCAGCAACGTCCCTCAGGCTCCTCTGCATTTCATGAGGTTGTAATGAACTACTGGATATATTCTTAGCTGTCATGCTGTTACTAAGGAATACAGCATTCGGGAAAAGAAACATCTCATGACAAGAAAACAAGAATGTAAAAGCATTTGGAGCAACAGAAAGCTCCAAATTATACACACGGGGCCTACTCTGGCCTCTGTGAGCACTGACTAAATAGCCCACATCACATGACGGCATGAACACTTGGCTGAATCCTACAGAACATCTCAGAAGTCAGAACAGAACCAAGAACCATGCCAAATAGCCCGAGGCCGCAGCAGCTGCTCATGTGCATAGCAACGTACCATTCCAAGTACACACGCGGTCACGCCTCCCCAGCCCTCGCCCTGCTCCGAAGGCCCCACCCATCCACGGTGGAATGGACCTCACAAAGCAAAGAGACGGCCAGACGGGACCAAAGGTGTAGTACACTGCAATGCCACCACACCCCACTGCACAATGGCAATTGGCAAAGCAGGCATAAAGCTGGTGACCTCTGCCGCGCCACCAGTTAAAGAAAAAGATGAAATTAGAGCCCATTTCTTTCTGCGGTTGCATTTTCGTTTACTTATAAGCTGAAAATTTATAGCTCCTCGATAAGAATATCTGAGAGATCAAAAAATTATAGAAAAAATGGTTTTGAGAGCTTTGAGAAGAAATTATAAGACCTACAAAAATTGGCTACCAAACGTCAAACCATTTAGCTTGTACGAAAATAACAAATTTCCAGCTTATAAGCAAGCACAAACGCTGAAAGAAACCGTTAATAATTCGCATGTTCTACTAGTAATGCGACGGTAGAAAACAGAATGTCGAGTCATAGACTCAGATGCTAATAAATCCGCGGTTATGCACTGCCTTTGATCTGTGCCTCCAAAGCCACCAGCCGTGGTTGCAGTTCTGAGTTACCCGTACTACTAGTAGTACATCGAATGGAACCATATCTGCTTGACCTTTTTTCCTAAAAAAATTGAACCAATTCAACGAAAGAAAGACAATTCTGAGACATAAATTTGGGATTTGAGAAGTATAAGATCAAGGGAAGCCAAAATCAGGACATGCCGAACTGCGGTGGCCGAGCCGAGGCACAGTCTAGCATATGCTCCAGCGAGCAGCAGCAACAGGACTCTCGAGCAGAACGGAGGCAGCGGCGCGAGGCGCCAGGCAAGGCAACGTCGCGGCCGGCCGCGGGGAGCGGATAAGCACGGCGCGGCAGCGTGTAGGGAGTACGAGTTTACCTTGAAGGAGAGCGTGTGGGGGGCAAAGGCGAGCGCGTCGCCGTCGGCCTCGGAGAAGCAGCGGATGAAGGGGAGCGTGGAGCCATCGGCGACGAGGTTGTGCGCGTGGCCGTCCACCGCCGCAACCCCCTCCACTGCGCGCCGCAGCTCCGCGTACTTGGCCTCCATCGTTTGGCCGAGCGATCCGGACGGACGGGGGGGTCAGGGCGGCGGCACGGGGGCGCGGACTTTTATAATGCGAGTGGCACGGAGAGTCGGAGACGCGAGAGGAGCGCGCGCCGCAGCAATCTGATTGCTGCTGGGTGCTGCCGACCTTTTTTTTGGGGGGTGGGGGGAAGAGTTGTACAGCTAGCGACTTTTTTAGTGAGTAGTGACCGGTGAGTGACGAGTGGGGTGGACTTGTGGGCTCGTGCCGGGTGGAGGGAGGCGTGGGCTCTGCCGGGTGGAGGTGTTTGGCTACGCTTGGTTCTTCACGGCTTTTCGGTTCTGTCGACCATGCCAAGTTAGCATTTTTCTTATACAGAGAAGACGGGAAAGAAGAGGTAAGACTAATTACAAACTAGAGTCAGCCTATAATCGATTCTTAGATACATACAGAATAGTACATATGGACGGATGGATCTATATTAATTTTAGAAAATATGCTATAGACAGTTCATCGGAGAGATTGTCTATATAGACAACATGAATATTTCTTATAGTTAGTGGGTTTGACTCTACTATTGGAGATACTCTAGCAGCTCTTCGTGCTCTAGCACTAATTATGCTCTAATGCTGAAGAGGACTACCGGTGCCTCTATGTGCTTGAGTCGGATTGAGACCGAGTGACGACGGCGATGGTGCTCCACCCCACCCGCACCCTATTGCTAGGATACATGTAGTAGATGCAATATGTAGATAAAGTAGTAGTACTCATGAAACACTTCTATAGCTCTGGCAAAGTAGTCGCCATGGTGCATCGTAACGATTGTAGCTCCGGCGAAGTAGTCGTCGTGGATGCCCAACCCTTTTGTAGCTCTAGGAAGATAGAAGCAGTCAAGACTGAAGTATTTGTTATACGAAGCTTCCCACTCCCAATTGGAATTAATAAATTATGGTTCATTTATAGTTTGTTATAAATTTATGTTTAATCATGTTTCAGATTAGATGATACTTGGTGGTGGTTAACAACCAAACAATGGAATATAGTATAAGTCAGATAGTGAGGGACATTTAGAGAGGTTGCCGGAGAGGATGTAAAAATAGAGAGTCAAAAAATTTAGAGAGATATGTATATGGAAATATAGCTAACCAAATATACATAGGCTATTAGAGATGGAACCTGAATTATTTTAAATACCAAATGATTTCAATTAAATCTCAAAATTTTAGAGAAACCTTGCTAAACTAAATAAAATTTATTAAAAATATAAGGACTTAATAAAACATGACAGGATTGCTTAATTGCTTAACTAGGGTAAATAAGACCCGTAAGTTATAGGAATTTAATACCAGTTTAAAATTTACAGCAAACCCTCTATCCTAAAAACAGTAGGTAATTCGCTTTAAGTTGATGAAGGACTTCAAACAAAAACTTATTTTTCTGTATGCACCTAACCGCTAATCTTTGGGCGAATTACTATGGGTAGCCTTATGCATCATCCATCATCGCATATCATATTCGCACACGCTCACCCTGATATATATTGTGAATTATTGTACGAGTAGTAGGATCATGGAACTCCCTCGATAATTAGGATAAGACGTAAAATGTTGGCCACTTATCTCTAGGTTAAGCGCACTGCACTTCATGCATCATAATTTCCTATTGCACTTTGAAATTTTATTTATTCTGCTCTTCGAATTCGTACCGTTAATAGACACTGAGGAGCTCGAGGAACACTACGAAGAACAACAAGAAGACCCCCACTACTCCCAAGACCCAGGCGAGTTAACATTCACCCTCTAGGGTGTTTGCTTTTACTAGGGAGAATCTCGATTTTCCCTAATGCGAGTTAACACTTTTCCTATTAGGTGTTTACTTTTATTAGGGAGAGTCTAAACTTTTCCTAGTGCGAGTTAACATTCTAATAGATCATATTGATTCCTAGTTTATTAAAATATTTTATTTACAGTATCAAACTGCATACTCTTTAAATATTTATACCTGCTTTCTTAATCATGATATATCATACCATGTTATCATTTGTTATTGTTCTACCTTGATGATATTGCCTTGATATAATCATCCGTCATTTGACTTTATTAATGATTGCCTTGATGATCACCCTCGATATCCTGGTTAGGTTGAATAAAATTAATTTTTAGACTCTTAAGTCTTGGTTAAAATTTGTTTAGACATTGTTCAGGTCCAATTATTAATTTTAGACTTAAATTGGCCTCGAAACGGTGAACCGACATTCACCGGACATGATTACATAACAAACATGGAAACTGAAAATTGGGCCTGGCATGCCAGTGAGTGTGTTTGATGGTGATTGGAATGCGGACGTGGTCCGGCATATGGATAAGTGTGTGAAAGTAGCTTGGCTACTTGGTGTGATGAGGGCTATCTGTTCAAACATGGTGCTGAGAGGAGCGTGGATGGAACACGTCATCGTCTTGCGCCGCCTGGGGTTCGTACAGCGTGTGCAGGGCACATGGAAAAACGATAGCGGAGAAGGAAGTGTGAGCAGGGCTCAGGGGTAGTACGATCTGAGGCTTTGAGAGTGGACATACCCTGAGTGTCGCTAAGTGAACAGGCTGGGGTAGAGACGAGTTCTCCCAGACGGGTGCATTGGGGATGCACAGTGGGAAGTCACTGACTATCTGCATGTAGGGGATAGTTCCTACCACCACAACGTGTGGCCATCGCGCGGTAGTGCAAGTATGAGTTGGGTTCGGGTGTAGTACGATCCGAGACTCTGAGAGTGGACGTACCCCGAATGTCACTATACTTGAGGTAAAGGCGGAGGATGCCGTCACCTGCGGGTGATCTGGATTGCACCTACTTGAGTTGCCACCCTTAGGTGGGTTGGCAACCCAACTTTTTACTCGGGCTCTTGTAGGGTAGTGTGATCCCATAACAGGTGTGCCGCACCTGGAATTTGATGGCAGGAGTAAGGAGTACATTTGGCAGAGTGCATGGAAACTGCCATGGGATGTGATTTGGTTTGTGATATGAAACTTGAACTATGATATGACATATGGAAAGTAGAACTTTAGTTAAAACTGCTAAGTCATAGGATTTAGTTTATAAAACTTGCTTTCTGCAATTAAATAAACCCCAACCCTTCCTTTGGAACCCCTATCACTAAACTTGCATCAGGTTGGGTGTTAGCTCGCCAGTGTTTGGATGACACTGACCTCGTATTCATATTCTCTTTTATATGGAGAGTATGAGTAGGATCCGTACGCCTTCCATGAAGACGAAGAACAAGATTATGCTGACGATCAGGGCGAGGCATAGGACGTCTCTCCAGTCGAGTGCGTAGGCATAACCGGCACGAGACCCTTTTGGATCTTTTGGTTCTCTGCACTGTGATCTTTTGGACATTTGGAATATTTGGACCAATGTGCCGCGTTGTAAAAACTTAATAGCCTTCAGTTTTAATGCAGGTATTTTATGTAATATAAGTCTTCCGCATGTATGAAATGATTCCGGCTATGTGAAAGGTGTGCACTAGTGTACTGATTCAGAGACTAGCGCAGATCATGTGGTGGGCAAAAGGATAGGCCCTCACAGCGGCTCTGGACCATGGTTCGGCTTCGGCCCTCCTTTACTGTTGGTCCAGCTCGTGAGTGTTGTGGGACGGATCGGTCCATCCTGTAAGGGTACTTTTGCCCAATAGCTAGATTTCGAATGTGAGAGTATTTAAACCTCAAATTTGGGTGAGTTGAGGGTGTGGTTTGACATGGAATTGCCCCTATATGCTAGGAGTAGCGAAGAAAAGAAAGAGATGGTTAGAGAGAGGGAGAACGCTATCATATGTGTGATTAGGTGATTCCCTAGAGAGAGAGAAGAGTGAGGAACCAAGTGAGTCTTGTGTGCATCACTCTTGAGCTTTGATTCGGTGCTATCAAGGGGCTTCGTGATTGTTACTCTTAATGCTTATTGGACGTAGATGGCGTAGGAGGCGTCGTGCGCGATGACCTTCTCAAGAAAGCTTGTGAGGAGGCCTGGGAGAATCGTGTGGGTGACATTGGTGCTTGCCATCTCCGGAGAGGAGAAACTAGCAACCACTAGGGTAGAAGAGACGGTTGGCTCGAGAGGGAGCCGATCTTTGCGTGGAATCAAGCCGTAACGTGAATTAGGGGGACTGGCAAGTCTCCGAGCACCATGGTACGGAAGGAATCGTGTCACTTGTAGTTTGCTTTTCTTTCTCTTTTAGTACACGTCATCTCATATGAGTTATTTGTGCCATTTATATTCTATGTCATGTATTGATTGCTAGTATCTTAATTCTTGTAGTGACCTTGTTAATTTAGTTCTCCTAATATTTAGATTGTGCTAAATTGTGTATTTAATTTATCTAGTGATTTTGGATTGCTCTCACCAAGAATTGCTATCTAAATATATTACTTGTGTTCAAAATCTTAGCTTTTAGCTTTCACATTTAATTAGGTTTTGAACACAACTGTAAAGTTTAATAAAAAAATAAAATTTAAAAATCCTAATTCACCCCTTTTTGGGCATCCGGTTTCTTTCACATGGCAATATATCAAGGTATTTTCATGGCAATATATCAAGAGTCATGTTTGGCTGGCTAGCTTTTTTTAGGGTATTTTTTGAAGGCATGGTAGCTAGCTATTCGATCGATTATAGGATAGGAAATTCTGCCAAAACTAGCGTCATGCATTTAATGCCACCAGCCGTGTATGTTAGGTCGAATTTTTTATAAAATATACCAGTTAAAAATTATATTTACTAAAATATACTAGAGGAAAAAAATTAGAAAATACCTGGCAGCCGCCGGCCCGCACGGCGGCAGCCGCCTGCCCTACCGGCCCAGTGCAATACCAGCTCCCTGTACATGAATCAGCTCCTGGTACATGAATCTAGCGAACTTTGCAAAATTTTTAAAAAATAATGGAACGTCGAATTACAATGAAACTTGAAAAAAATGAAACCGTAGCTTTGTAAGAATGGTCCAGAGAAAATTTTGGTTCTTTTTTAAAATTTTGAGTGCTGCTAGAGTGGGCTGGCTGGGACGTGGATGCCGCCATCCCGCGTGGAGGCCGCCAGCCGGCCCGTCACGCCGCACCACATTTCCCGCACCACGCGTGGCTCGCCGCTTGCACCCGCCATCCAGCCTAGCGGCCGCCACCCGGGCTGACGGCCGTCAGAGATATTTTTTCAAAATTTTTTTCTCTAGTATATTTTATTAAATATAATTTTTAACTGGTATATTTAACTAAAAATTCCATGTTATGTGGATGCATGACCCACGATCCGATCGATGTCTAAGGAAACCAACATACATGATCTTGTCAACAATGGCCGCTAGCATGGCTCCGAAGCCATTTAAGCCATTTAAGCCGAACGTGCGTAATTTTTTTAAGAACATAAACTTCATTCGTTAAACCACTGCCCTTTTACAACGGAACCTCTGCCAAAAGAAATTACATATAAGTCCTCTAGAAGCCTAACTGCAAGAAGACAACAGTAAGCTTTTGTCCGACCACCGCACCAGCTAACCACATCGACCAAGAACTACATGCCATCAACCGCTTCTTTCTTGTGCCACTGCTCGAAAGAGAGACGAATACAAAGATCAACATCAAAGATTCTCATGGAGGCTTGATTATCCGTACTAGCTATGAGCGAGGAGACCGGAGCCGAGGAAGAACCACACAATTTGCCGCCGTCGCCAACCCCATTGATTTTCAAAGCACAAAACTACTCCTTTCTCTACTCACTAAACATCCTACTAGCTACAACCTCCTCATACCTGATGTAGACATCAAAGTAAAAGACGCCGCTGCCAAGGTCTCAAACCGAGCCCAACTCCGGCAGGGAGCACTGACATGCACATCTCTTCCCTAGTCAAGAGCTCGTTGGAGGGGAATCGCCACGCTACCAAAAGCGCTACCACCCAAAGGCCTTCATTCATTACACTACCCTACTTCTATCCATCCTATACAAGCTCCACCACTGCTAATCCGCCACCATCCCTCCCCGTCGACAACCTGGAGGGCCATCGCCGGCTTGGAGCTGCGCCGGATCCGTAGCGGCGCTCCTCCCTAGCTCCTCTCACTCTTGCTACCAACACGTCCTCCCAAGATCACTAGCCGATCCCCACCTAGCCGGTGCCGGAGCAGCCGTCGGAGGTGAAGGAATCAGCGAATTTGGAAGGGAAAGCTAATCACCCTCTGAGCGGGAAATTTCAGTTTATAACATTAAATTGGAACGCCTCGCTGAGAATGACACCCAATTGGCTTGCCTTCCAGGCAGTGACCCTGTGCACGTGAATTCCTTCACATTTTGGCATTTTGGCCCATTTTCGGACTTTTCATTTGTTTTTCCCTATTTGCGGACATGGTCGGACCGTTTTGCCCCCGTGCCCGTGCGGGAGCCGCTCCTTAACACACGGTTCGACCAGACCCTACCCCCGAGCTTAGCCACCGCGGTGTTGAGTCCGAGTCGGACCCAGCAACTGGAGCTAGGATTTTGGAGTGCGACGGCGACGGCAACGGCGACACACTGCCATCCATCCTCGACGACCCTCGCAGATGACTCCAACTAGGGTTCTCCGAGGAGGCGACCAAGGTCCCCGACAGGGGATCGCCGGTGATCCAGGTACATCAAGATGTCTCAATCCTCATCCACACGCTGTTGATTTCCGAGCTCTAGGGCTTTTTCGGGTACACAAATGGAGCGCGGTGGTTTCCCTTTGATCCTTTGCCCCGAGTGCAATGCGGAGATGGTTTTGGAGCTTACTGCCAAAACCCATGGCAATTATGGGAAGATCTTTTATAAGTGTCCACGCAACCAAGCATCAGTGAGTTCCATTTAGTCTTGTTATTTTTTTTCTTCCTGGTTTGCAAATCTGAAGGCACAAGCAAATCATTTGGTTTTTGTATGTATGTTGCAGGACCCGAATTCTTGCAAGTTACCAGGAGGGGGTTGGTACCAATGGAGCCGGGCTGTGTCAAGGAGGTTCGAACAAGCAGTTGCTTGAAGGAAGAAGTTGAAGGACTGAAGGAAATGGTAGCAAGTGTAGGACAGATTTATGTAATGTGTAAATTGCTCGTAGCATTGGCTGTGTTTAGTAGTTGTGATGTGCTCTTATGCACAGTAGCAATAATGTTCAAGTATTGATAGATAGAAAATGTATCGTACCCCTGTTATGAAATATGGAAATGAATTATGGATTTTTGGTGTTGTTTTTACCTTTCTGGGACATGGTGAAGTGAATTGCATCAGATTTTGTCATATTTTGGCAGAAGTGAACTGCCAGCCCGAAGAATGAGGCTGAGCTTCTGTATTGACCCAATTGTATGAATTGCTCATTTTTTGGGTTGGGAACAAGGAAAAGACTAAACTATTACAAGGAAAAACTGAACTATTACAAATGAGTAAGTGCAGATCCATTCGAGTTATGTGTTGTTAACCAGTTCTTAATAAACAGTGCTAGTAAGTGATTAGTAAAGTACTAAGGAAGAACAAATAGAACCATGCGATAGATTAGTGATCCAGCATCACCAGACTTGCAGATCATTCAGTGCAGATGCAGCGACTGGAAGCTCCAACAGATTGAGTACACTCACAACATAGATGTAAAATTGCAATCACTGACTAGATCAGGGTAACACAACATTACATCACTGTTTGGCAATATGCTCTGATCACAAGAGACTAACACAGCATTGCATTAAAAGTGCCATCACAGTTTGAGGCCAGTACATAACATATAGCCACCACAGTTTGAGGGCAGCAAAAGGCATAACATGTGCCATCACAGTTTAAGGCTACATCAAAATACATCACTGAATTAGGAGTTTTCAGGCTACGCAAAATACATCACTGACTTAAGCCCTACATCACAGTTTTACATCCACTTCTTCGTTGTCATTTGTGCCCACTTGTTAATGCATTTCTTGGGAGTTAGCTTCTTAGTAGGTTGAACACTAGCATTGGATGACCTGGTTACTGTTGGAGGGGTATCCAGAACCTGACTTGATCCAGCTTGGCATTTTGAAGAACTTGTAACTCTTGGAGGGGTACCCAGAACCTGACTTGATCTAGCTTGGCAATTTGAAGACCTGGTAACTCTTGGGGGGGATGAAGCAATATCCAGATTCTGAGCCCTATGGACATGTAAAATTATTTTCAAACCACATTGCAGCACTAAATGATCCTATATGTAATGCCAAAACTTAAGCATGTAATGTCAAAAAAGTTGTTTCCTATTGTCTTATCTTCAAAACTTCATGGACATGATAACTTTTACTTCAGCAATTAAACTTTTTTTATGACTTATAGCTATGACATACCTTCTTGTGACAGGCCTTGGGCTAGTATTGCTGGCATTTTCCCTTGTCATCTTTTGCTTCTTTGCAGCCATGCTGGAAGATTCTCCCAATGGTCTACCCATTTTGGCTCTGCTCTTTCTAGCAATGTCAAAAAAAATATAAAATATGGTTATTTGCACTGAAATGTACATAAAAATGCAATGGCAAGTGCTATACCTTTTCTTTGTCCCATTTAGAGAACATTTTGTAGATGTTGCTCTATGGCCTAGCTCACCATATCCCTTGCACTTCACCTACCACTTACCCTTGGTCTTGACAGTAGATTTCTCAATGCAGCTAGGAAATCTGTTCTTCCTTTGCCTCCCTGCTGCTCTCTTCACTAGAGGAGGAAAGACCCTAAAACGTAGATCAACACTAGGCCACTGAGACTTATCTGTCAGAGGCTGAATTACACCAGCATAAGCTAGTCTAAATCTGGTCACAGAGAAGTAAGGATGTATGTAGTCCTCCATACTATGATTCCTTTGTGTTGTTATGAAGGCAAGAGCATGTTGTCATGGTTTACCTGAAACCTGCCATTCTCTACAAGTGCACTCATGTTTTGCAAGGTGTACCACATGTCTGATTACTTCCAATTCCTCACCAATCTGAGTTACTTCAGCTATGTCCTTAGCACCAAGGATGACCTTCAAGTGACCCAGTGACCTAGTCATTGCATTGAGCTGGTGAACAACCCCAGGGAGCATGACACCACCAAGTTTCTCACCCAACCTCCTTCTCCTATCGTACAGCTGCATAAACTTGCTTCTCAGTGTGTCAGCTAACTCACAAACAGGAAGGTCCTTCAGTTTCTTGACCTAATTATTCCAAGACTCTACTAAGTTATTAGTGATGTACTCACACTTGATCTCTTCACTGAATTTTCTCCTCGATCTCTTCACTAAATTTGCTCCTCATCCATAGCAAGTTGTGGTACCTCCTCAACCAGGGTTCAATATTAGCGCATGCCTCATATATTTTGGCCATATAATGGTCAAACATATCCGACTTGTAAGCCCTAGCAGCAGGAAGCATGTTCCCATAAACTGGCCCTTGGAAATTCTTGATGAAGTTGTCCATGAGGTGCCTAAAACATTCCCTATGTTTTGCCCAAGAGTATACAACCTTAACTGCTATCTCTAAGCCCTTGCATGCATCAGAACACGGTGCTAGGTTGGGTGGATCCCCAATGGACCTTTTCAATTGCTGTAAAACCATGTCCAATTATCTGTGGTCTCTCCATCAAAAAAACTTTTTTGAAGGCAAGAGGAAAGATCCAATTGTGTCCATCTAGGCTTGTAGCCGAAGCTAGATGGCCACTCCACCTGCCATTTAGGGCTGTGGAGTCTATACTCAAATAAGGTTTGCAGCCATTTAGGAAGCCTTCTATACTAGGCTTGAAACAGCAAAAGAACCTATGGAAGTAGACCTTGTCTCCTACATGTCTCACATCTATTTCTACAACACTACCAGGGCTCCTTAACTCAACCTCAGCCTTGAATCTAAACAACATCTGAAAACTCTCCTCCCATGACCCATACAACTGATCTAGTGCCTTCTACCTACCAGCCCAACAGGTAGAATACCCTACAGTTATATTATATCTTCTCTCCAATTCATCCTTAAGTTCCTTACCTCCTATGTTTGGCTGCTCCTTCAATATGGGAATTGCCTTCTCTGCTATCCAGATATAAGAGGCCATCTTAGTCTTGATTCTACCGGTTGAAGCACATAGATGCATGTGTTTGTTCAGTGTGACCTGCATTCAACAGATTACATTAGTGAAACAAAGTACAAAGAATATGTATTACTAACACAATAAAACTATGTACACAATTAAACAAACTCAATACCCTGATAGACTTCCCATCACGCATCAACCTGGCTACAATAGCCCATGGACAGCCACCGGCCTTGTAGTAGCCCCTGAACCTATCTGATTCAGACTTCTCTGTACACAATTCAAACTGGCTAATAATGGCATGTTGCCTTAAGGCCATCCTGAATTCTACCATTGTGGCATAGCCGCTGACTTCTTCCATTGGAGAGTTCTCCTTATCATACAGCACTGAGGCCTCACCAGGGATGCTATCATCCACTGCAAACTCTGACTCCAGATAGACTGAACATTGTCCTTGTCCCCCAGCATCACCAGAGTGTCCCCCAGCATCAGCAGTGTGTTCCCTAGCATCAGTAGTGTGTCCCCCAGCATCAGCAGTGTGTCCCCCAGCATCACCATACTGCCCCCCAGCATCACTAGATTGTCCCCCAGTTTGTCCTTGTCCCCATGATTGCATAGGGACCTCTTCTCCATCATCCATATCTCTTAGTCCCAGCAATCTAAATATTCCATCTTCTCTAATCACTGGAACTGCTGAACCTAAGGCCTCTTCATCCACTTGTGTCACACATATACTATCCCAATCAATAGCATCTGGAAAACCACCCTTGGGGGCAAATCGGCCTCTACGGCTGCTTGAAGCTGACAGGTCATCCTCCGTCACCCCACTAGGGTTCAAACCACAAACACTAAACGATACATCGGGTGGGGGATTGGGTGGTACAATCCTATCAACAAAGAAAAAAGAAGGGGAAATTTCTGTTAGGTTGAGGCCTAACAGATAAACAAACATCGCCCAAGCGCTTCAAACTCGATGAATTTGCGAATCCAACCAATCCTTTCATACCCCCAAATGCATCGGGTTCAAGCATGGGACAACCACGGCAGAGCAGCACCAAATACTACATCTACATGAGGGATTGGCACCATACCGAAGAGGTTTGTACATCAGGTCCATTCCCTTGGTCGCCTCCTCGAAGAACCCTAGCTGGAGTCGTCCGCGAGGGTCGTCGAGGATGGAGGGCAGTGTGTCGCTGTCGCCGCCGCACTCCAAAACCCTAGCTCCAGTTGCTGGGTCCGACTCGAACTTGACGCTGTGGTGGCTAAGCTTGGGGGTGGGGTTTGGTCGAATTGTGTGTTAAGGAGCGGCTCCCGCGCTGGCTCAGGGGCAAAACGGTCCGACCATGTCCACAAATGGGGAAAACAAATCAAAAGTCCAGAAATGGGCCAAAATATCAAAAAGTGAAGGAATTCGCGTGCACGGGGTCATTGCCTGGAAGGCAAGCCAATTGGGTGTCATTCTCAGCGAGGCGTTCCAATTTAATGTTATAAACTGAAATTTCCCTCCTCTGAGCGGCCTCTCTGCACCGTAGCGAGGGGAAAGCTTCGACGACTTATTTTCTTGGTCGAACGTACGTGATTTGATGGCATGGATGGACGTGGCTACAAACCCATTCAAGGCTTGTTTGGCTAAACAATAAAAAATACCTAGGGATAAAAATTCCTAGAAGGGATTTTTCTGTTGATTGTCTTCCTTGGGATAATCTCACTCGGCTGGACATCTCAAATAGAACCAAACAATCAAATATCCGACTCTGTTCCCTGGCACCAGTCTAGCCATTACAGCACTTCATCTCTGTCATCCCTATTCTCATTCTCGATGCCCAGACAAAAGAAGGTAGAAACACATCTCCTCCCCTCTCCTGTACTCCATCTCTCTCTTCCATTCTCTTGTTCCCAATGCCTAGAGCTCCAGATTAGAGAAGTAGCTGGGTAAAGAAGAAGAAAGAGAAGTATGGACAGACGACAAGTGGGCGAGACTCACGGGAAGGCAGTGGCATGACGTATAGGTGGCTAGCGAGTACCGCGACGCACTAGCGTCGGTGATTTTAGATCTGGCGGTGTTGCATTCCTCCTCCCGTAAAGGCCGGCACCTGGGCCTGGTGGGTGCCGAGGACAACAGCAGGACGACTTCTAGGCCTTGGCTTCCTAGAGCCCACCGCGCAAGAGGACCACTGCTTCCTGGAGCCCTCTGCCCCAGTGTCCTTCGCCGCGGTGTCCTGGAGCCCGCCGTACCCGTGTCCTCCGCTGCCGCTTCCAAGAGCCTGCTACACCAATGATCTCCCCACAGGGATGGCATCAGGAGAGACCAAGAGAGTAGGGAGAAATTGGGGGGGAATAGGGATTTTTTTCGAGGAGATGCGGCGAGGATGGCGTCTAGGTTTGAGGCGAGACCGAGGGCGATGAACAACAGAGTCGAGGAGAAAAACCACGAGTCGGGAGTAAGAAGTTTTTTCCCTAGGGCTTTTATGCGAAATGGGCCAAATATACCGATGCGGGTGGGCTTCCAAACGCACCAGCGAAATGGCCTAGAAAATCTATCCCGTGGATTTTGACCCGTGGGAATAGGCCGGGATCCTGGCCAGGAAGTGGCTTCCAAACAAGCCCTCAAGCCAAACCGGCTGAGCCATATTGCTAGATAGCTAGGTACGTGTTGATGCATGCGTACGATAGGGCCACCAAAATCGAAGCAACTCCATGCAAAATCAATGGACAAACTATCTATGATAATCCGATGACACCAAAATTTGGCATTCCGCGTGACTATCACACAAATTTTTTTTTCAAAGAACCGTTTACGACGGTCACTTATCACATTATGACTATCTTAGATCGTTCTAGACTCTATTCGCAATCGTGTCAGAACCCGGTTTTACTAAACCGAACCTCTCTATGTTGGCAGTATGAGTCCCAAGGATTAGTACTCATATCCATAGTACAACAAAGATATAGTATCAATATCAACACTGCATTAACTAACACTACTACATAATGGCTCATCCCCGACCCCTCATCACTGGCGGCTATTTTTGTCACTGCCACTAATGAGGGTCACGGGACCCCCGTGGCTTGGGACAAAACACCGACCGCCAGTGATGAGGTTGTATGGATAACCGCTAGTGACGGTTACATATCACTGGTGATTCACTTTAAAACCGCCAGAGATAGTTGTGTACGGACAAACTGGAGGGAGTTGGCAGGAAATGGTAACTTTCACTGGCGGTTATAAAGAGAACCGCCAGGATTATTAGCATATCACTGGCGGTTCCGAAGATAACCGCCAGTGATAGTTTTTACTACATAGTGCCAACCCTAGCTCCATTATTGGTGCTCTTCTCACTCTGTCTTCTTCCTATTCGACTGTAGCGGCGGCGGCTGTAGCTAGAGTTGGTTCAATTCCAAGTTTTTTTTGAAGATCCAAGTGGTTTTTGAAGATCAAAGTGGTTTTTTGAAGATCCAAGGGCTAGAGGTTAGTGGTGCCTTTTAGTTTTCTTTGTACATCCGGTTTTTCAAGATCAATGATCCAACTCTAGATTAAGTGCTTTGAGATCTAGTTATATTAATATTTGTAGGTTTGTGATGTACATGGAGAGTAGAATAATTAATATCTTTTGCTTGTGATGTGTTTTGCATGTGTAGAATGTGAGAGAAAGTAATTAATAGGATAAGCAACAATATATTAATATGTTCATGAGTTTGTAGTCACAATTAATGGGAAAAGCAACAATTAATTTGTAGTCATATATAGGAGGAATTAATTATTTTAGCTAGTTTTGAGTATATGCCAATTAATATGCAAACTATTTGTCATACTAGCTTTGTCCTAAGGCAAACTTTTATTCATAAAGTCTTTTATTTCGAAAGAAGTGTAACCATGTAATAATTTAAAAAAACCATGGATACATTTTTGCAGATAATGGACAAATCATGGATGTACACGGGAAATCGTGCGACAGAAGAGTACGTGAATGGGGTGCAAGGGTTTTTGAGAGCCGCGCTGGCGGATATGTAGGAGAGAGGGGTTGACTTAATATGTTGTCCTTGTGTTGATTGCGATAACTTGAAATTGTATAAAAACGTATCTCAAATCGAGTTTCATCTCATTAAGCGGGGTTTCAAAAAAGGTTATTCTTGTTGGACGTGTTACGGTGAGACACAGAGTACAACTGAGTGTGAAGATGACGCCTTTGAAGTGGATAGTGATGATGCGGATGTCGAGTGTGATGACGTTGATGAAACATTAGATGAGGAAGTTTACGAGTTCGATAGAATGATGCGTGACGTCGAAACAGACTATGGCACTACGGAAGAGTTCATTAAATTCAGGAAATGGTCAGAAGAGTCTAAGAGGCCAATATTTCCTGGTTGCAAGATGAAACATACTTTATTGGCGACTATGCTTGAACTCCTACTATTGAAGGCTAGGAACCGTTGGTCTGATATGAGTTTCACAGAGCTCTTATAACTACCGAAGGAACTTTTTCCCTAAGAAAATTTGATGCCAGAAACAACATATGGTGCCAAAAAAAGTTATTTGTCCCTTAGGATTGGACGTGCAAAAAATCCACGCATGCCCCAATGACTGCATCCTATACCGTCACAAGTATAGCAACGTGCACTCATGCCCAGAATGTAAAGCATCCCGCTATAAGTAAAATGGCAAAACCCGTAACGACGACGAGGATCAGGATGACGACCTTAATCGAGGAACCCCAGCAAAGGTTTTGTGGTATCTGTCAGTCACTCCTCATTTGACACGATGATTTAAAAATGAGAAAGAGTCTAGACTTCTCAGATGGCACTTAGAGCATCATAAGAAATATGGAAAGCTTAAGCACCCTGCAGATGCTCCGCAGTGGAGAAACATTGACTACAAGTTCTCGGATTTTGGTGCAGACCCTAGAAATTTAAGGTTTGGGTTGAGCACAAACGGCATGAATCCATTTGGAAACTGGAGCAGTAAGCATAGCACATGACCTATGAACCTATGCATATATAATCTTCCTCCTTGGCTCTGCATGAAGAAGAAGTACATTATGATGTGCCTACTAATCCAAGGACCAAAGCAGCCCGGCAATGATATAGATGAGTACCTTGCACTATTGGTAGAGGAACTATAGATGCTGTGGAATGAAGGGGTCAGGGTATGGGATGCTGATCGACAAGAGAACTTCAAGCTACGTGCAATGTTGTTTTGCACCATCAACGATTTTTCCGCACTTGGAAACCTATCGTACATGAAAACAAAAGGAAGTAAAGCTTGTCCTCACTGCTTAGATGATACAACAAGTGTGTGGCTCAGGAATTGCCGGAAGACTGTGTATATGCGCCATCGACGGTTTCTACGTGTGAATCATCCATATCGCAAGATGAGCAAGCAATTCGATGGAACCAGGGAGAATGGATCGGCTCCACGCATACTTAGTGAAAAAGAAGTGCATGACATGTTTGCAAGCTTGCATGTTAACTTTGGAAAATATAAAATGGGGAGAAAGAGGAAGAAAACAAAAACCAGTGAAAACGACATATGGAAGATAAGGTCAATTTTGTGGGATCTACCTTACTCGGATGAATTTTGTGTTCCGATAGAAAAAGGAAGAAAACAAAATCCAGTGAAAACCACATATTTACTATCTTTGTGTTCTAATAGTTCTAATGGATGAATTTGCATGTGTATGGATGAATTCTGGATGTGGATGAGTCATGTATGTATGTAACTACATATTTACTATCTTTGTGTTCTAATAGTTCTACATCTAGATGTGTATGGATGAATTTTGCATGTGTATGGATGAATTCTGGATGTGGATGAGTCTGGATGTGGATGAGTCTGGATGTTTTGTGGATCAATTCTGGATGTGTATGGATGAAATATGGGGCAAGCTAATTATTTTTTTGACCCTGGAAAAGATATCACTGGCGGTTTATACAACAACTGCTAGTGATATATACCGTCACTGGCGGTTCCAAATAAAAACCGTCGGTGAATGTCTACATATCACCGGCGGTTTTGGTTAAAACTGCCAGTGAAAATCTATTATCACCGGCGGTTCTGACGACAACAGCCGGTGATATTATTAATATCACAGGCGGTTCTGTTACGAACCGCCGGTGATAATGCATATCACTGGCGGTTCCACACCCGCCAGTAAAAATCCCCGATTATCACTGTCACATAATCACTCTCGGTTCGAAAACCGCTAGTGATGTGAGTTCATAACCGCCAGTGATGACGTATTCTGCACTAGTGTAATAAAATAAATCAGAGTACGGCGAAGCCACTTATTACAATAGTTCATAACGTCAAGTCCTGACTAATGCAAATAAAAAGAAAATAAAGATAGTGTCCCATCACGGCCATAGACACACACTGAACGGGAAGCAACTAGTAGTCCAAGACACCCTCCGGAAAATCAGCAACATACTCCAGCTTGTAATCGTACTCCTGTCCTACTTGTGGAATAAACAATCTCGAATGAAAGCCGGGGTTAACACGTGAATGCTAGCAAGTCCTTCCTAGGAAGGGCCATGTCAAGGCTCATTCTAGACAAGGTAATGGTTTATTTGCATAAAAGCATTGTACTAACAGTATAAAAGCATTTAAGAAATAATAAATAATTAATTAATAGGTCTCATAATTAATCTTAACAGTAACATTAACATGATATAATTCTCAGTCTCAGTGTCTCATGTCTCAAGTTCTCATTATCTCATCACATAGTCTCAATATAGTTCTTATCTCTTTCTAATTCATCATAGATCATCTAGCAACGGCACACGACCGAATAAACCTTACCCTTGTCAAAATAATTAATAGTGTAGCTACGATATGAAAAACCATCAAGATGCTCATAATTGGGAGCACAACCATTCGAATAAGTTTACACTCTGTAGAGGTTATACGCTTTATCTACAAGATATGATATCTTCCCATCGGAAAGCACCATGACAAAACCAATTAGAAGACTAACCCTGAACTTGTCATGATCATACCTGATATTCACACAAGTATCCTAGAACTCCTTTCAGACAATACACCAAAGATGATGCATCCCTCGGGACTCCACCTACGGTGCAAGTACGGTGACAATCCTGACATTATTCTTCCTCTATATTAAGCCACGTCCTATACCAGCTTGCAGTCGCACGATAAATTCTCAATTAAATCCATCACGATCATCGATCTTAAGTACTAGAGCATTAGCTCAGATCACCCGCTCCGAGTTAAACTATTAGTTGGTCAAATTTTAATTAATAAGTAAACAATCCCAACATAAACCCTAAGTTCTCCATTCTCATATTCAGCTAACTCATATCCAATTCATTAATGGTGATTACAAGAGTGGAAACCACTCTCCGAAGACTATCTAAGCAATGCTAAGCCATCTAATTCATAAAAAAGCACAAAATTATATAATAATATTATCCTAAGGCGTTTCATGGCAATGGATGCATATTATACAAATAAACAACATGCACTAGGAATTTCTAAGGCAATATACGCATAATTTAAATAAATAGCACACTACAGGAATCTGCTATAATCTCGAGGGCCAAAAGCCCTCGAGAACACGGTCAAAACCCTCAACATTTACGTTTCTCGAGGGCCAGCCCTCGAGAATAGGCCGTCGGTACAGTACACTCGAGAAAAACGACTTTTCTCGAGGGCCTAGCCCTCGATAACGGTGTTTCGCGAGGGCCGCGTCCAAGCCCTCGAGAAAGATTGCGCAACTGCCGGTTAACGGCAAAGGCAGCTATTCTCGAGGGTCATACTAGCCCTAGAGAATAACCGCTGCCCTAGATTCTCGAGGGCCGTATAAGCCCTCGCGAATAGCCGCCTGCCATGTGTTCTCGATGGCCAATTAAGCCCTCAAGAATAGCGGCCTGCCTTGCATTCTCGAGGGCCATACTGGCCCTCGAGAATTGTTCATTTGCTCAAAAAGAATTATAAAAAAATTACAAAATCACAATTTTGCAATACTTGCAATGCCTCATTCTTGTCAAAGCATTTGCACCTGCATGTTCAACAAATTCACATATATATATATAAGCACACATTCACACCACGAACAATGCATCGACCACAAATAGCACATATAATCACATACAAAGTCACAAATGTCATTTGTGGTCTCACACAGTCCATATACAACCACATAGTCCACATAAAGTAATAAAGAGCACATAGTCCACTCTTAGAGGCACATAATGTCAGTGACTTGATCACCTTGCTGGGTGGCTATGGTTGATCGCTCGGCGGAGGAAAGTACGACGGTGTGCCGATGAACAAGCTCTGCACGAAGCCTCGGCAAACACATCGAGATCATCTTGTGCCTCACCACTAGCCTGCCCTTGGTCCTGCTGCCCACCGCCTCGATCCTGCTTGCTTGACTGCTTGTGAGTATGAGGTGGTGGAACCTCAGAAGCAGAAGCGCCAGAAGAAGAACCCTGCAAGTACAATTTGAACGGTGTTCACAGGTTTTATGCAAGGTTTTTGATTAATGCTAAAACAACAGGCTTACCACATCTCCGCGCCAAGGTTGAAACACCCCCGCTCCTGTTTGTTCCCCAACAAAGGGAGTCTGGCTCGCATGTCTACTCGGGCCCACCTGCACATTTAGAAGATATGAACCGGACATTTTTGTGATTTTAATTAATACATTTCAAGATGTTCCCTTACCCCTTGCGCCCTTTGCCAGGCCTCTATATCAGCCATCCTCTTCCACATGAGCTCGTTCTCTTTTAAGCGAGCCTCCCGCTCTGTCTTTAAGCTCTCCTGCAGGGCTCAGATCATTATTCTTGTCTCCTCGCCTCTCCAGATCCCTCTCCCTCGTAAGTCGTGCCTCAAAGTCACGCCGACTCTCCCCGGATCCTCTAAACCGACCCTCTGGCATGTAATCCCGACCTAGAAAAGATTATTTAGATTAAAATTTAAATGGTCGACTTGGTTGAACTTGTAGTAGTTGGAAGATATTCTCACCTCAGGTGGTCTCCGCCTAAGCTTAACTCGGCCGTGTGCCTTCCCCATGTGTTGGTATATCATAGAACCATCTAAGGGCTCTGTCTCTGGATTGCTCTCTGAGCCGTGCACCCTGCGGTATGCTTCAAAGTACTGATCCTGCATTCATTTTATTTGTGATCATAAAACTTGACATCTTGTAGTATGAAGATTACAATGTAGGTAGTACTTACAATCCTCTGTTGGGCGTGAGGATCCACAACCGCAGGGGTGCCTTCACGCGCCGGCTTTGTCCTAGCCCTTCGAAAAGCTTCAAGGACACTTATTGTTTCTCCGGTTTTAGCTGACTACAAAATTAGAAGAAAAGGAATCGTTATTGCAAAAATAGTGAGTACCCCCTAGGAAGCAAAATAAGAGATATTACCTCTTTCTTTCTGAACAGGGAGATGGACTACCGCCCTGTGTACTTCTTGTAGTCCTTTTTAGACCGATTCTTCTTGGCCTTTTCAGACTTCGCTTTGTACTCGGGGCTAGCCCAATGTTGTGCGAGGGCCTCCCAGGCATCTGGACAGTTGAGTGTCCACTCTGGTCGGAACTCATGGTACTGTGGTGCCTCAAGGTACCTTTCCGAAGCCTGGGCATCTGAGAGTCGCGCACCAGTCTCATTCCTGAAAAATAAACGTTTTGGTGTCATAACAGCATAAAATTCATTGCAATTGACTAAGTGATATTATTTTTCACCTGAAGAAGTCCTTCACGGCATCAAGACGCCCGTGGTACATCAGGTCGTAGACCCGCCTCTTTGCCAGGTTGTGGAGGTTCTTCTCGTAGTCCGACTCCGTCAAATCTCCATGTGGCTGAAACCTTTCCTGTAATAATGCACAAGACAAATTAGAGACAAAGTAGCAATAGTATCGTGGCACAAACTTGTTGAAGGCTTACCCAGAATTCTTGGAGGCACTTGGCGCCAGCCGTGGAGTCCCCGTGTGGCGCTCTCAAGTAATCCCCCCAGGTGGTAGCCGGACGAGCGTGGTCTTCTTCACCAACCATCCCAGGGTAGTGCAGCTTCCCAAGAGTCCCTAACACATACCCAGGCTGGGTCTTGATGTCAGGATCGACAGTAGACAGGTTGCTGCATAGAATGAAAAACGTTAGAAAGTTGCAATGACAATAACATGAGATAGTACCATTTAAAATGGGCTAAGAACAGAAGCATACTAGTCCCCTTCCATCACAATAGGAATCTTCAGATTTGGCGTTGACGGGGCCCTGGGCACCTGATTATGCCCCCTTCTCCTCTGTCGCTGCTGCGAGCCCCCCTGCTGGGTACACCCCTCAGCCGACTCAAAGCCTCCCTCCTCCTGAGCCCCCTCCTCCTAAGTGCCCTCCTCGTGAGCGGCCTCCTCCTCATCCCTCTGGGCCGTGTTGATGATTCTTCGGCGCGGCATCCTGCACATGGAATATAAGCAAGTGAAATTTAGACAGTGAAATTACATATGGCACATAAACAAGTTTAATTTGATTTAGACAGTGAAATGAAATTAGCTAAAAATGCAGTACCAAGTATTTAGAAGTAGTTGGAATCAATATCGAGGGGATCTTCGTGGTCAAGGGATGCTTCATCAGTATCAAGGTAATCGTCGTCTATGGGTTCTTCCTGGTCGAGGGATGTTTCAGCTTCTTCTTCGACATCTGCATCAACGGAGGCAACTAGGTTGTCAAGCCCGGTGCCAGTATCAACCACAAATCTGGCGTCTATTCTTTGATCTTACGTGGGTTCCTCGTAATCCTCATTTGTAGGATCTAACAATCGGCCCTAACGTCTAGCCTTGTGTACTACCCACCAGGACTTCAAATCATGCGCCTTTTGTCTCCCACTACCCTTTATTACACGCTTCGATGGATACGGTAGGTAATAGACCTGCTCGACCTGGTTTGCGAGGACGAAGGGATCGTAACTTTGAAGTTTTGAAGTATGTTTCACCTCTACTAAGCCAAGCTCGGGTATTTTTCTGACCCCATTGATAAGATCAAACCAATGACAGCGGAAAAGAACTACCGAGAGCACTTTGCTACCTTCGAATATTAGTTCGATTATCTCCTGAATGATGCCGTAGTAATCTATCTTGTCTTCACCATCACCTTGGCCTTGGCACACAACATGACTGTTCACTGTTCGTAAATTGATCTTCTTCTGCTCGTACTCCGTAGACCGGAAACGAAAGCCATTGATATCATAGATCCCATGAACCTTTACGCGTACTCGACATCCACGTGACATGACACGAAGATCGTTGTGCATGCTAGGATTTTGCTTACACTGTTATGAAATGAAAACGAGTTTAGAAATGAATATTGGTACGTAATGTATAAAACAATTGTTTGTAACTACACTTACGTATTCCCAGAACCAACACAGAAAATTTGGTCTGCTGTTACCACCACCTTCTTCCATTAGTTTTCGTAGCTCCTCCGAATTAGGCTCCCTTCTTCCTCTCCACTCAACTTGCACGAATTCACTAAAAGAAGTAATTTTGTTCAAATTCCATTATTCAATGCGAGATGGTAATGATGATTGAAATGTGTGTGAGACTTACTTTTGAATGTGGCGGAGTTCTACAATGTTGTCGAAAATGTACGAGAATGCAACAACCCCTGTCTTGCTCGTTAACTCACGCATTGGAAGCTTCCCGCCTGGATTGCCTTGTACACTGAAAATTTCTAAGTCCGATTGAATCTTGCGAGCACTAGGGTAGTACCTCGGTACGACAATGTTCACATTATGTTCTCTCGCTAGGTATTTGTTTACAAAGTGAGAGATTTCTTAAATATAGTAGGCCTCGGCAATTGATCCTTCAACACGGGCCTTGTTTTTCACATTTGCTCGCACGGTTTTCAGACGTCGCTCCACCGGATACATCCATCTTCCTTGAACAGGCCCACCAAGCCTAGCTTCATACGGTAAATGTACCAAAAGATGCTCCATTTGATTGAAAAAGCCGGGGACATATATTTTCTCTAACTTGCACACGAGGACAACTACTTCTTTTTCAAGCTTTATCATCTCAGTCTTGCTCAGCTCTTTGGCACACAACTTTCGATAAAAGAAACATAATTCTGCAAGAACCAACCAGACATCTTCAGGAACAAAGCCTCGAAAAATGACAGGCGCAAGGTCTCGAATAAAGATATGAAAGTCATGGCTTATCATACCATGTATCTTTCCTGAAACCTCATCCACACCACGAACAAAGCTTGATGCATATCCATCGGGAAATCTAACTTTCTCCTTGAACCACAACAATACCTCTTTCTTTTGCTCCTTCGTTAAACAATACGGGGCCTTTGGTTTCAACCGTTGCCCTTCTATCATATTAAAGGAGGGTCGATTGCACAGGACCTCACAGTCTAGGCGTGCTTTTATGTTATCTTTGCTTTTTTCGGCTATGTCCAAGTTTGTACCCCAAATGGCCTGTGCAACATTTGACTCTTGATGCATCACGTCAATGTTGTGCGGCAAAAGTAAATCATCTGCATATGGAAGGGAGTACAAAATACACTTGTGCGTCCAATTGTGTGTATCACCGAACCCTATGTATTTCCCGTTTTCTCCTTCCACTAACTGTTCATGCCAGGCTTTTATGTCAGCTATTCCTAAACGTCGCCATTTCTGATCATTGCAGATCGTGTTTTTCCTGAATGCATTCTTCTGTCTCCTGAAAGGATGCTGTGGATCGAGGAAATCTCTATGACAGTCAAACCAACAGGCTTTGCCACCATGGGCAAACTAGTATGCCTTTGTATCATCCATACATATCGGACACGAGAGCCAGCCGTGCGTGCTCCAACCGGAAAACATGCCCCTAGCAGGGGAATCATGAATAGACCACTGGTATGCAACCCTCATAACAAAATTGGACCCTGTTTTATTATCATAAGTCAATGCTCCATTCACCCACAACTCGTTCAGCTCATCGACTAATGGCCTCATAAATAAATCCAAGTGTTTCCCAGGACTTTTCGGACCAGGCACAATTAGAGACAGAAACATGAACTCCTCTTTCATAAGTGATGACGGAGGAAGGTTAAGCGAGATGTCAAGATCGCCAACAGAATATGATCGGCGCTCATATTGAAAGGTGTGAACCCGTCCGTGGCAAGTGCCAAATGCACATTTCTTGGATCGGCTGCAAATTCTGGCTGCTTCTGATCGAAATATCTCCATGCTTCTCCATCAGACGGGTGAACCATTACATCAGGCCTTCGTTTAGCCAACTTGTGCCACCTCATCTTCTGTGATGTTTCCTCTTTCATGAAACATCATTGCAGGCGATCCTTCACCGGGAAGTAGCGCAACACTTTCCTCGCCACATTTGACTGAACCGTGTTGCCATCGTGGTCAGTGATCTCAACGTACCTGGACTCCTTACATTTATCACACCAAGCCTTTGCCACATCTTCCTTATAGTACAACATACAGAGGTTTGGACAATAGTCTATCTTCTCATACGGCATTCCTAGACCGTCCACGAGTCGCTTGCACTCATACCAGCTCCATGGCATCTTGTGCCCTTCCGGCAAGACATCACTCCACAAAGATATTAGCTCATTAAAACAAGAGATGGAGAAGTTGTACTTGGACTTTAATGCCATCATACGTGACACACAATGTAAGCGCATTGCTGTTGTGTCGTGCAAAGGCTGCTTTGAGGCTGACAAAAGCTTTAATAACTCTGTTATAGTTGTTTCTGACTCTTGATCGTCAAAAGTATGACCAATGTCACCAACCATTTCTTCCATCCGGTCAATTTCATCGAACCCTTCAAGTGGATCGGGATCACGTGGCGTGGCTCGAACACTCTCCCCGTGATACACCCACCGATGGTAACCGGGCTTGAACCCATTTTTGACTAGATGCATCTCCATCTCATCACGCGATCTCTTCCGACAGTTATTGCAATCCGCACACGGGCAATGCACATATGCGGTAGTTGGGTTCGGCGACGATTGGAAAGCACGGGCCACAAAATCTTTCGTCTTCTCGTACCATTCATTCGAGTGTTGACCGTTCTGCCTCCATCCATTATACATCCATCTTCTACTTTCTTCCATATCTTTGAGTCTGCATGTGCCGAGTGGTTTTACATATGGCTTGGGAAGGCTTCTAAACCCACCCGTAAATGACCGGTTGGGGACTATCCATCGTGTCACCCCGAACCCGAGGCGAAATTTGGCAAAGATAACCCTAAGGTTCCCGTGTGCAACTATGGTTGGAGTGTCATTTTTACCACCCCAACTCTTATTTTATGCACCGGAGAACCATAGGGTCATGCTGTTGAAACCTCGTCCCGAATTCACGGCTGACACAACGAATAGTCCCCAGCCGGTCATTCGCAGGCTGTCCACTGGGACGCCCGATTTACCGGGGTCGTCCACTGGACAATTCGAGAACATGTTTTACAACTCGTAATGGAACCAGACAATCACCGTCCGGTCACCTTACGTGTTGTGTCGTTCCCGAACGGGTGACGTATGGCTAGGTTACACGGTCCATCGACATATTTACCGAACAATTAATTAAAAAGAATATTACTTTGCATCGATTTTACTCAATTAAAACAAAAGTAAAGTAAATTCCTAAATTAATAAAGAATATTAACATTTATACTCATAACATACTACTTACTACATTATACAGAATTCTTAAATTAATAAAGTATTAGGTAAGATTATACTAAACTATTAAAGTATTAATTATAGACCCAAAAAATTAGGTAGATTATAAACTACAAATTTTTTGTCATTAGGTTAGGTGTAAACAAATCCTAAATTAATGAAGTATTAGGTAACATTATACTAAACTATTAAAGTATTAATTATAGACCAAAAAATTAGGTAGATTATAAACTAAAATTTTTTTTTGTCATTAGGTTTGGTGTAAACAAATTTCTATGTTACTAGGTGTAAATTACATATCAGTAGGTGCAAATCACATGTCATTACCCGTCACTGTTTGTCATTAGGTAGCCTAATTAGTAAAGTAACACTAACCTAATCTCGACAGTTTTTTTTGGCCCTCGAGAGTATGCAATCAAATTTAAAAGAGCTCACAAGATGTTACCTTCCCTTCCCATGAGTAGCGACAACAACGGCGTCTCCTCCTCAGCCGGACGGCGGACGCCCCTCCTCCGGACACGGCAGACGCCCCTCCTCCGGACGATGGCGGCACGGGCGAGCAAGGCGGCAAGGCGGCGGGCGGCGGGAGACGGGCGGCGGCGCGCGTAGGCGTCGGCCGTGGCGGTGGGGAGACGGGCGAAACAAAAAGGCGAGGCGGCGGGCGGCGGGAGACGGGTCGGCGGTGGGGAGATAGGGCGGCAAGCGGCGGCGGTGCGCGCGGGCGTGGCGGCGGCGGGGAGACGGGCGGCGGCGTGGTAGGCGTCGGCGCGGCGGTGGGGAGACGGGAGGCGGGCGGTGTGCGTTAGCGGCGGGGCGGGAGACGGGGCGGCGGCGGCGGCCGGGAGACGGGGCGGTGGGGAGACGAGTTGCGTTGGGTTGGGGGACTTGTGCGCGGTACGCGGGCGGGTTTACCCTAGAAATTTCTCGAGGGCAAGACAAAGCCCTCGAGAACCAGAAATATCTCACTGACTGGTAGGCCCGCCATTCATCATTCTCGAGGGCTCGCAACGGCCCTCGAGAATATACCGCGCAAAAATCTAAATGGGCAGGAGAAACTCTTCTCGAGGGCTTTACTGGCCCTCGAGAAACATGTTGATAGGCTGCCGGTGGGCCCATAGACCGCCACTTTCTCGAGGGCTCACGGCAGGCCCTCGAGAAAGTATAACGCCGGCTGCTGGTGCGGGCTTTCTCGAGGGTTCTATATTAACCCTCGAGAAATGTGCTTTTTATCGAGTGCTTTTGTCGAGCCCTTGAGATTAAGGAACTAGTATCGAGGGCTGATTTGTGGCCCACGAGAGATATCTCGGCCCTCGAGATTTGGACCGATTCCAGTAGTGGCAGTTTTGGTAAAAATCTAGAAATTATGATTCCAATGGAAAGACTTGCCTTTCTAATCTTCCATAACCTGCTGGACATTGACGGCGTCGAGGGACTCTTTCGTCGTCCACACGATCTAATGCACGCAAAACAAAAAACAAAAATAAATACAAAAAATAAATTAAAATTTTTTATAAAAATCACAGTAAGTAGATATGAATTTTTAGAAATTGGAATCACTGGATTTGGAGCTAGGATGAATTCTCAACAAAATAGCGAAGGAACACTATTCATTGGAAGTCCTGAAAATAAAAAAACTGTAGCAGTGTCTGTACTGTAACTCATGGGCTGGATATGCAATGGATAAGAGAGGGAGGCTGATGAGAGGGAGTGAAAGAGAGAGAAAGGGGATCGGGAGAGAGAGAGAGAGAGAGGGGTGGTGGTGGTGGCAGCTCGATGGCAAGGCAATGCCGAGGAGGTCCGAGGCCGGCGGCAGTAGCGGCTTCGGCAAGCGGCGAGGTGGTAGTGAGGAGTGGTGGCAACAGGGGCGGCGGTTGCAGTCAATGGCAGCGTGGCATCAAGCAGGGCGTGACAGAAGTGGTGGCGGCAGTGGTTCCGATGGCCTAGCGGCGGGTGCTACCAGCTCAGCCACGACACACAGCGCGGCAGCTAGGGCTCAGTCGGGCAACGGCCAAGGCGGAGGAAAGCGGCGCGCGGCATGGGGATTTGGTGACGCCCGCAGCAAATGGCATGGTGGCGCATGCGATGAGGTCTGCGACGGCAGCGGCCGGCGCGGCGGCGTGCCACCAACGGCTTGAGCTGGGCAAGGCAGTGGCGCCATTGAGATGGCTGCCTTAGTGTCATGGCTCCGACGATAACGTCGACCTCCAACCGATGGCAACGACAACATTCTGCTTGCCGTATGGATGTCGATAAGGCTCCTCTATGATAACAGATTGGTTGTGGAGGGGTTTTGTAGGTTTATAAAGGGCATTGTTAGAGATAGAATTAGAGTTGGATTAAGATAGGATTTGGCAACTAACTCTGATTTGAATTTGTTGATGGCCTGGCTACGCCAGGAAGGGGACTGCAAAGCCCAAACAAGATAAAAAGAAGGAAGAAAAAGAAAAGATGAGGAAAAAGAAAAATAAAATAAAAAATAAATTTTAGAATTTTATTGGAATTTTGGTAGTGTAAACAAATGGAATTGAATGGAGCTACTTTTGGATGCAAAATATTTTAGTGAATTTTAGGGATGTCACAGATCGTCTCTGATATACGGTCGGTATCACGATATATGACTATTATAGACGGTTCAAGACTCTCTGCTCGCAATCCTCTCTGATATATGGTCGGTTCTTATAGTACTATGATCCGTTCTTATGGTACCGATGTATGTTCTTCTCATTAATTAGACGTAGGCTAGACATGGCGGCAAAGCCAGTAGGCAGTGGCAGTGCATATGGTGCTGCAAGCAGCTAACGTACAGTGAGCTGGGGGATTGTGCGCATGCATCCGAGCTGCCATGCAATCGACAACGATCATCGAGGCCATGCCGCGCGCCATGGTCACCTTGCTCGATCGAAGAAACAGCACTCGATTCATCCATTGATACCATGAACCGGCCAGCACGTAGAGGTGGGGCAAAAGCAAGAAATGACGGAGGTTCGAGAGCAATCCGTGCATCCATCGCACTCGCGCGCGACCACCCGGTGGACTCGTATTTTCCTAGATAATACGCTGCCTTTTCGCGCGCAAGGCTGCAGTGCGTGCGATGTGGCGGGGACGGGCGCGCACCACGCCGGCCGTGACCATCGGGCGCGCCGCGCGCGCGCACATGGAGATCGAGACGATCGCTTGGTGAGGCCGGCTGCGTACCCTCGACGGTGTTCTTCTAGTCGTGGAGAGACGCTGCTCAAACTCGAAATTTGCGTATTTTCCTTGTAGCACTGAATCCTGCGCGAGAATTATGGGGCTGTTTGGTTGGTTGGCTTAGAGGTTGTTCTCTTCGGTAGTTCAGCCTATCTTATTTGTTTATTTTTTTTATTTACTTGTAGCTACACTTAGAGAGAGCCTTTTGAGTTAGCTTAAAGTCCGATACGTTTTGTTTGATTTATTTCGAAGATTTTAAGATACAGCTTCAAGACAAAAAAAAAAAAAGGGCTGCAAAGACTAAAGCGTTTGATTTTTGGATTCGGAAATAAGAGATAAGATAATAAGTTAAGTTGAAAAGAACAACCTCTTAGTACAGCCTGGCTGGCCCTAGCAGCTATGTAAATAGAAGTGATAGTGTTTGGCTGTCTGATTGCCGGACTCTGAAAAAGTTATTTGGATGATTGCATGCTCGCTGCATGCATATGGAAGCATTTCATCAAAAGGTTGGTAGGCGTCTTGGCGGCGCCCAACACTTCGTCGGAGCACAAAAACAGAAACAGCAAGCACGCCCCATTGCGGAGGCTACTAGGCAACAACGTACAATGCGGCGGCTCATCCAATGCTAGCACGCAAACACATAAGAGTTCTAGCAATGTGGCGGCTCATCCACGGCTTGCTCATGCTAATTCATGGCGGAGACGCGCGGCGAGCTTGACAATGGCTGCCCACGCCTTGTGCTCGTCCATGGCTAACCGCTCATCGTGCTCCTCCATGGCACCTCGATCGCCTCGTGGCCGGCCCCCCTAGGCCTGCGGCAGCACCATGTGGCGCGGTGGCGCCGCGACTTGTCCCATGGGCTGATACCCATTAGCATCGACTCCTCTCCCTCCCCTCCTCGCCCCTCCCTTAAGCATCGAAGCTCGCGGAGGAAGTAGGACTGGGGTATCACGCCATCGGAATGAGCAATCATATTTTAGGGAACACCTAGCTCAGTGCAGGGCCAAGACGACCTCGTCCTCGCCAACTTCGACCAGCCACTCGCCTTGAAGACATGGGCTTCGGCAAAGTGGCGCTACGGCTATGCCTCCGCCTCCACCAACCTTGTTAGATTTAATCTTGTCATTAGCTTTTGCATGTTTATTTATTTGCATACATGTGTAACTAGAAATAATGCGCAGCGGCAGATCAAGTGCATAGTAGCAAAACGTATGAGACTAGTGAGCTGCTGTTGCCTTGAGCCGGCACGTACGCACGGTGTGCCGTGTGACACGGTAAGTGCATACGTGTGTGAAGTGCTTAGGGGATAGACATGATCAGGAGATGTAACTGCATGTGAACGTGTGGCAAGGAGATGCATGAGCTGCAGTGCGCACGGAAGTGATTTTCGTGGCGAAGGAATAGGTCTTGCGACCTGGGCTCATGCATGGAATCTGCATGCATGGTGGCGTGAGACTCGCTGGCCACATGCGGTCATTAGCCTCTTGATTAGTGTGTGCATGGTCATTAGTGGTGGCGTGAGTTTAGGATCATGGCGTGAGTGCTGGCCGAGTGATTTGGCTGGGTCTTATCACTTTGCATGTACTTTTGAGTTTATATATGAATGAAAAACGACGTGAGCTGTGTGTGGCGTCAACCAAAGCTTGTTAGCTTGTGCTACTCAGTTCTTGTGTGTTTGCATCCACCAGAGTGAGTGCGTAAGTGTTTGTGATAAACACTTGCCTGAGCGAGGAGTGATTCCAACAAACCTTGAGTTGTCGCTCGTCTCGCAGGCCTTTATCTTGGAAGAGCAGTGTGGCGGCCTCGTCTTCGCCAACTTCGGCTCGCCTCAAAGGCCTGTGCCTCGGCAGAGCGGCGCAGCGGCCTCGTCTTCGCGAACTTCGGTTCATCGCTCACCTTGAAGGTTCGTGCCTCAGTAGAGCGACGTGGCGGTCTTGTCTTCGTCATCTTCGATTCGTCGCTCGCCTCGAGTGCCTTTGCCTCGGCAGAGCAGCGCAACGGCCTCATCTTCATTGACTTCGGTTCGTCTCTCGCCTCAGAGGCATGTGCCTCGACGGAGTAGCGCTACGACCTCGCTTTCACTGACTTCGATTGGCCGCTCGCCTGGCTTTTACCTCGGTGAAGCGGCACGATGGCCTCCCACTTTGTCCACACCGACATCACAGCAGCTTCGACGAGTGTGGATGGGACATTACTTCAAAGTATCTCGCTACCAGAAGGGTTGAGATTAGACATGATTGCGTCCATTCGCCCCACGGGTCCTCGGCCTAAACGAATGGGGGATTCCTATTATAGAAATGCCCTAACCCTTAGGGTTATTAAGAATCAAAGTCGTCGGCTAAGTCCGTAGGATGATGATAAGTTCAATGAGTTATAAAGATAATCCTATGAGCTGTCTTCATTTTTATATAGGCTAAAATTCCCTTGTAAAGTAAGTTATTCAACTATATAAGCAACCTTATGGCCTCTTCTAAGGGGGATGGATTCATTCATTACACATGACACACTTGTGGTTCTATAAATTTCGTGACTCACTCAGTTTCCTCTCCTAAGGTCACCCTAAGATCCCTCTGCAAGCATCCATATCAATGGATGATTTAGAGTGCCTCCTAAAATGCATTGTCCGGTTCAACCGAGGATAGCAGTCGAGCTTGGGCAGCGCGGGAGGATTCGAGGCCGAGCTCATTGTTGCTCAGGAAGGCGCGACTAGGCCGGACTCGGGGCAACACAGTCGTGGAGATCTAGTGCCATCGTTCAGCTTCGTGCAGATCTGGTGCCACACCCGTGTCGCCGTCGAGCTACCAGCCATTGCCATACCATTTTTATTGTCGTCGTCAAGCTCCCGCTTTCCTTCCTATCGTTGCCCGAAGCTCCGGCCATGCCTTCCCATCGACCCCCTCCTGCTCCTTCCCTGCACCAACTAAGCCAGGCCGGGAGAAACGGTCACTTCTAACGTTTCCCATGGGCCTGGCCAGCATATTGGAAATGCACGAGCGGAGCCTAGCTAGTAGCTGCATCTAGCATCCAAACACTCGCTTCCTGCATAGGGCGAGCCTATCTGTCAGGACCGTATTTACTAAGCCGAACCCTCTGTTCTAATAGTACATGTTTCAGGATCAAAGCACATACCCACAGTAAAACAGAAACTTAGTATCGAAACCAACACTGCATAATAACTAGAAAATAAATGAAAGTACAGCGAAGCCATTATTACCATAGTTTATAATCTCATAAGAACCAAATAAGAACAAATTAAAGTAGACCCATTGTCAGCCAGAGGCAAATTGACCGGGAAAGCTTCTAGTAGTCCGGATTACCCTCTGGTAAATATACAACGTTGTCTTGCGCATCCTCGTACTCCTGAACTACTTGTGGAATAAGCAGCTCCGAATGAAAGCCGAGGGTTACTATATTTTATACTAGTAAGTCTTCCCATGGGATGGGGCAGGGTAAGGCTCATTCTAGAAAAGGTCATGGTTTATTTGTATAAAAACATTTTACAAACAGTATAAAAGCCTTTAAGAAAATATAAATAAATAAATATCAATTCTCATGATTAATTTGAATAATAACATTAACATGATATAATTCATAATTAGTGTCTCATGTTCTCAAAGCTCATCCCAAAGTCATATCATAGTTCTCATCTTATTCTCATTCATGATATATCATCTAGCAGCAGCACACGGTCGGATCAACCTTACCTAAGTTAGATTAATTAAGAAGGTGTAGCTACATTGTGAAATCCACTTTGTCCACACTTAACCATGCGCACAACCATTCAAATGGTTTTAATCTATAAAGGTTGTACGTTTTACCCGCAAGATATGATACCCTCCTGTCGGGGAGCACCACAACAAAATCTATTAGAAAACTAACCCCGAACTTGCCACGATCATATCTTATGTTTACACAAGTACCCTAGAACTCCTTCTGGGCAATACACCGGTGATGCTTTATCCATCGAGACCCCACCTAGATGCTAGTATGGTGACAATCTTAACATTAATCTTTCTCTAGATTAAGCCACATCCCATAACGGGCATGTGGTCACACTGGAAGTACTCAGTTAACTAGTCACATGGTTACGGTCCTTAGGGACTGGAGCGTCTACTTAGGTCACCTGAGTCAATTATTAGTTGGTCAACTTTTAATTAATGATGAATGAACCAAACCCAACATATCCCAAATTCTCCATTCTTATACTCGGATGCTCAAATTCTCATATTAGGTTCTTTAATGATCATAGAAGTAGGAATCACTCCCCAATGACTATCTAAGCAATGATAAGCCAACTAATAGTTTAAAACAGTAGGAAAATAGATAATAATATCATCCTAATGGCAATTTATGACAATGGGTGCATATACCGGAAAGATAACATGCACTAGGAATACTATATCAAGTTATCCCATTAATAAAAAGATTGCAGTTTTGGCAAATCTATAAAACTAGGATTTTATAGGAAAGACTTGCCTTCCGGATCTCCTTAAAACAATAAATAACAGAAACAACAAATAAATCAAAAAATTACATAAAAATTTCAATAAGTAGATATGAATTTTATAAATTTTTAGAAACTAGTTTTGCTGGATTTGGACTTAGAATGAATTTATAGCAAAAAAATGAAGGAACACTAGGAGGTGGCAGCGCGAGCTCGCTAGCGGCAAGTTCGGTGCAGCGGCGGCGGCGAAAGCGCCGCGTGGCTAGGCTCAACCGGTGCTAGGGCACGGCGCAGCCATGGCGGTGCGGAGGCACCACCGGCACCAAGATGGAGGAGGAGAACAGCGGCGCTTGGCGGCAATGCGGCCAGGTTGCGGGCGAAGGAAGAAACGGCAGCAAGGACGACCGGTATGGCATGCTTGGGCTCGAGCAGGGCACGACCATGGGCATGGCGCTAGCGAAGACAACAGGAAGTGGTAACAGAGGCAGGTGGCTGCAACGCCCGCAGCGGCGGGCATAGAGCGGCAGCATTAGCTTGTGACGCTAGGGCTCGGTTCGGTCGGCAGCAGCGATAGCGGGTGGCGCGTAGCGCGTGGCTCTACCGAGGCGAAACAACAGCGGCCTACGGGTCCTATGGCATCACGGTGGGGTGCACTCGGCCTAGCTCACGTGACAATGTCCGGTGACAGCACGCCTAATCTAGGATGGCGGTTCCACGATGGCGGAGGGGAAAGAGAGAAGGAGGATATGGCGGTGGTTGTGGCAGGGTGGAGGGATGGCGGCAGCCGGGGGCCTAGGGGAGGGCTCAGCCCCAGTTGGCTGGGGACTGGAGGAGGAGTTGGGCCTGGCGACGATGACATCTACCTCTGATATATGTCCTCCATAGCAACTCTTTGGTGATGATGGCAAGACGATGGCGACCACCTTGGCAACAACGATCGACAACTTCTCCGCATTGCGATGATGACTACTCTATTCGATGAGGATGGTGTCTTGGCAATATAAGGGTGATGGGAACTAGATGGGTTTTTAGGGAGATTTGGATGATTGTATTTGCAGGGTTTTATAGGGGATGGATCAGTTGGGTGGGATTTGGTTCGGGGAAGAATCCAATCCGATTTGATCACTTGCCAGAGATAGAAACGGAGGACATGAGGGAGTCTTGGACTCCTGGCTGCATCGGCTTAGGCGGAGGAAGGAAGGGAGGCCACAGCAAGAAAAGAGAGAAAGAAAAAGAAGAATGAACAGAAAATAAATTTATTTTTTAAAATTTGAATTGTATTTTGGAATTGAGAACTTAAATGTGAATGAAATTTTGAATTTGAGTTCAAAATTTCAAATTCTAAATTTGAGAATGTGACAATGGCCAAGGGATGTGCAACATCCAAATGAATCCAAGTAGGTGTATAGTGGGATTCGTATCCTAGTGGTGTAGCTTGAGTGAAAATTCAAGAGGACCGGTTACCATAGTTAAATGTGGATTTGCCGAGATAGGCCAAATTCGAGAGAAGGGTGGCCACATAGGACACTACAGATTTTATAGAATTGATACTGGATATTAATACCTGATATATAGAAATTCTTTTCGCGAGGAGACCATGGCTAGGCTGACCTGGCCCAAGCCCTGTCCCTATCATATCCTCTGCCATATCAAAGGAGTAATGAGCCATATCAAAGGAGTAATGGATAGAATGGAAGAGCTTCAACCATTTGTATAGTGCTCCCTCCGTCCAACTTTACGTATTAAAAAAAAATTCAAGGATTCTATGTGAGGGGCCCAAGGTTTTCATCAGATTTGTACGCCCATTTGATCAGACTCCGGCCGGATTTCCTCCTCTTCCAGTCCTCCTTGCGAGAGTTTGATTTAGCATGTCACCGAGCAGATGGATGCAGGGATGCCATTGGGGCTGTGACCAAGCACTTGCTATCAGGTGTAGTCCAGAGGCTCTAAAGTGGGAGACATAGAGAGATAAAAGAAGGTATCGATGCTTTTTTTATTCCAATCGATTCTGTACAACAGGGGATACTTCTCCTTTTATAGCCTAGTCTAAGGTTTTTGGCAAATAGGCCACATAGGCCTCCTCGGCCCAACGAGCGTTTCTTAACACACCCCCTTGGGCCTTTGCCGTGAGATGCTTATGCCTTAAAAACTCCATAAAAAATCAAAGAGAAAAAATACTTGGAGTTAGAGCGCATAGCATACGCTTACTGTGTTGCATGAATTGCCTCATTAAAAACATTATGTGAGCAAGTTCCATGAAAAATCACCAAGGGAAAAAGAGTATAATTCACCCAAATTCGAAACTAATCTTCAACATTAATATTGGGTACTCGCACTTCATGTTCAAGATTTATCTGGAAATATGTAAAGATTCTCCCTTGAAATCTGCACTTCTCTAAGTCTCATCATCCCGATTCCTTTAACGCACGTTTACGTTTCGAACGTAGATGCAGAGAGTGGCTTAGTGAATAAATATGCGAAGTTCTCACATGACTTAATGTGCATGATCTTAACTTCATTCGTCTTATACAATTCATGAGCTTAAAAGAACTTTAGAATATTATACTTCGTGAGGTTGTTTTTCACATAGCCCATCTGCATTTGAGCAATGCAAGCTGCATTGGCTTCATAATTGATAGTAGGGGTTTACTCAGTGTTCAAGCCACATGACTTCTAGATGCGGTGAACCATTCTTCGAAGCCATGTGGATTCACGGGAGATTTCATACAATGCGATAATTTCTAAGTGGTTCGTCAACGTTGTGACAAGAGTTTGCTTAGTCAACTTCCATGATATTGTTGTTCCACCACAAAGGAAAACATACTCGATTTGAGACTTGCCCGTATGCGCATCAGACAAGTACCCTGCATCGGCATAGCCAACCAGATTCAAGTCTTGATTCTTTTCATAAAACAAGCCAAGATACTTGCTTCCTTGGAGGTAACAGAAGATGTCCTTAACCCTTTTCCAATGCCTTTTGGTGGGTTCCACACTCTATCTAGCTAGCAAGTTAATGGCGAATGCAATGTCCAGCCTAGTGTTATTCGCAAGATGCATGAGTGCTCCAATTGCACTCAGATACAGGAATTCCAGCCCTAGGACTTCCCCCTCTTTTCTTTAGGTCTGTATAGGTCTTGGTCTGCTTGCAATGACCTTCCAACCATCAGGGTTTTAGCGGGATATGCCTTCTCAAATCCAAATTTCTCAAGTACCTTCTGAGTGTAGGATGATTGGTGCACTAAGATCCCTCCTTGGACATGTTCAAGCTGTAGGCCTAAACAATACTTGGTTTTGTTCAAGTCTTTTATTTTAAATTCAGATTTTAGGTATGAACTGGCTTCATCCACTTCTTCACTTGTCCCGATGATGTTCAGATCATATATGTAGACAGAAATTATGCAGAACCCACTCTAGGACAGCTGGATGAAGACACAAGGACAATCTTCACTGTTTATGTAGCCCTTGCATAGAAATTCACTCAAGCGGTTATGCCACACTCTTCTTAACTGCTTGAGTCCATATAGCGATTTTTCTAACTTCATGTTGTATAAGTTTTATTCGCTCTGTCTTGTTTTGGGATAGGAATACCTTCCGGTACTTTCATGTACATATCCGAATCCAAGTTTCCATACAGATATGCTGTAACAACATCCATCAATTTCATTTTCAAGCTTAAATTAACTGCCATTGAGATTAGATACATAAAGTTAATTTCACCCATAACCGGGGAGTAGGTTTCTTCATAATCAACTCCTGAATGTTGAATGATAGCTTGTGCAACTAGCCGTGCTTTGTACTGTATGACTTCATTATTCTCATTTTTCTTTCGAACGAAAACCCATTTGTGACATACGGGGTGAACATGGGAGGTGTGCGGCACATAGGCGTAAACACCTCTCTTTTGTTTAAAAAGATTAATTCATCTGAAATTGCCTTTCTCTATTCTTCCCAGTCCAACCTTTTCTCGCATTCTGCCAATGATGCTGGTTCAGAGTCATGATGAATGATCATGACAATTTTCTTTACAAAATACATATCAATATTGGTTGTTGCTCTATTTAGGGATTCTCCTGTTAATACATAATTTATGGCCATTTCATCATGGGGTGCTTCATACACTTCTATTTGGTCTCTACCGCTGTTTCCTATCACGAGAGCAAGTTGCTTTAGTTTTTCATCGCCTATGTGTGCGCACACATTTTCATTTGTGACTTCCTTTAATGGAAGATTCAGATCTAGAGCTCCTTTCTTCTTTGGTTCCTTTTTAGCGCCAGGTCTCAACTGGCTCCCCTTCTTGTTCTAGGGTATTTTTGTGATTGGCTGTGGTAAATCCTCTTGCCCTCTTTTTCCTAGACATCTCCGGTTACTTTGGGTTTGAGAAGCCTGTTGGAACTAATCTTGTAACCATGTTACCCGGTAGTCATTAGATAAGTTAGTTCATATGTTAGTTGGGTATACGTGTGAAGTAGCTGGTTAATTAGTTTGCATGTGTGATCGTTGGGCGGTCCTGCGTGAACTCGCTCGAGGTCAGTTTCGTACGTGGTTGTTGGTGATTAGTCGGTGCATGGATGAGTAATTAGCTAGTTGGGTTAGTGGCCCATGCATGAATGTAGTATGCAGCCACGCAGAACGCAGGGCGCACGAGGCTGTGACTTTGAGAAACCGACCGGCCTACGAAGCCCCGGTATTGGCCCATGCCGAAACTCTAGAAGTGCTCTATATAAGGAGGAGGGGTTTCCCCATTGTACACACACGAGAAAGCAATAAAGAATCGTTCCTCTCCCACGTCTGTGTTTGTCTTGCATGTGAATCGACAACCTCGGACTACACCCGGTAGCATGGTTGTCTAACACGTTATAAGCACGACGCTCGAGGATCGCAAAACGCCGGGGGATCGAACGACGACGTCGACGAACTATCGGCATCGAATCGCCATCACGCCGGCAGGTCTAGTCAGGACCAGCCGATCTGTCCTACGCGACAATCGTCGAATCCCTACTTCGATTCACGAAGAACGAAGGTAAAAGAAAAATTGAATTGGTGGGAATTGAATCTGGATGCACTAGATCTATTTCAATAGATTTGTAATAGAAAAAAAAAAAGAGAAGGGAATTTGGCAAGGAGCCATGCCACGGATTGGCTAGACCCGACGTGCCCCCGTGTACATGCCATTGCCTACGGCGACTACCCAGTATGCATGTCGGCGCTGTCGGCTCGAAGCCATCCTCGGCCTACCTGCGCCGCGCACGAAGTCGTCGGCCACATGCAGGACGCGTTGTACCCGCACGCAGGCCGTGTCACCACTTGCAGTGCTAGCTGCGCCCGTGCACATCGCCGACCTCGGCTTCCATACACGAAGCCGTCGCCAGGAAGCCGGTGCACGCCGTGTCCACACACGCACAACACCATCCCTCCACGCGCATAGTAACGCCTCCTCGGGCCGCGCGCCACCACCGCTGCGGAGTCGGCCGGAGCGCCACGCGCCGAGCACGCCCCGCCGCCCGGCGCGCCGCCGCGCACGCCAGAGCGCCTCGTCATCGGGGCGCACACGCCATCATCGCTTTTTTTTCCCTTGCCGCATGAAGCGACCGCACACCGCCGACGCGCACCCACGTTTTGAAGCGCCGCCGCCGAGCCGCCGCATGCGCAAGAAGCGCCGCCACCGCGTCGCGCGACGGCACGGCAGCCGCGCCGCCGCCGCCGCTGAAGCGTTCCCATCGGCCCCGTGCATCGCCGTTTTTTTTTTCCCCACCGTCCATATCGGCTGCCCGCCACCAACACACCACGCGCGCGTGCGCCACGCCGCTGGCGGCGTTGGGTGGGAACCCTAGCTAGCGCGGGGAGAACGGGCCGGGCCTCATGTGCCGTGCGGGACCACGGCGGACTGGGCCATGCAGGCCGGAGAAAAAAAAAACCGGTGAAGGGAAACCGCGATGGGCTAGGTCATATGGGCGGTGAAAAGAAAATAAGAAAAGGAGGAGCGCAAGGATATGATGGACAAAGCCGTGGTGGGCCACGCAAGGAGAAAACCGTGGAGAAGAAAGGAAAAGAAAAATAGTGGGCCATCATTTTTGCATTTAGGCCCCTAAAATATAAAGAATTATATATAGAATTTTTCTGTAAATACTGAGAATTACAGAAACCCCTTGAAAATTACTGGAAATTATAGAAAATACATTTCCTAGCATAAAAGGGCCTCGGGATTTTGAATTTTAGTCCCTTTTTTAATTTGAAACTCTCTTTTACTGCTTTCATGCCTATTTTATGAATTTTGATATGATTGCATGAATTTATTGCTTTAGTTTACTGAAATCATGCGAAAATTAAAATTTGACGACCATCATCCGGATTACACGTAGTAATCTAATAAAAGAATTTAATGAACATGCAGATGACAGGCATAGTAAACCGTGAGTTTCAGGAACTAGCCCCGCATGGTCAGAATTATCTCACGTGGGTATCTGATGTAAAGATCGTACTCGGAAGCAAGAAGCTCCGATCTGCCATCGGCCTAGGGTCCTCGAAGGACGAGCAACCTACGCCGGAGCAGAACGATCAGGCTTTGCATTTTCTTAGGCACCACCTCTCAGCCACTCTGAAGAATGAATATATGGCTGAGGGAGTGCACTTGAGCTATGGAACGCACTACAGAAGCGATTTGAAAAGCTCAAGTACACTATCCTGCCCCAAGCACAGCAGGATTGGAGCCGCCTGAGATTTGCAGACTATAAGACTGTGGCTGAATACAACTCCGCTTTGCATAGGATTTGTAGTAATCTCACTCTCTGTGGCAAGAAGATCACAGACGAAGAAAAGATTGAGAAAACTTTCTCTACTTTCCACCCTAGTGCTATCCAGGTTGCCCGCAGCTATCGACAGGACGCATACAAGGAGTATAGCGAACTGATCGATGTGATGCAAGTTGCGGAATCGCAGGACGACGTTCTTCGCAAAAATTTTGTCTCGCAACCAGGAAAGGGCAATGACACGGAAGTCAATGCCAATAGCTACAAAATAAAGAAGCCCAATCAAAGGAAGAGGGGCAAAAAGGGAGGAAAAGGAGGGAAAACAGCCCAGCAAAAGCCTAATGCCCAAGGGAAGTCTAATGAAAAAGAGAAGCCACCGGTCAAGCCGTACGGGGAACAGAACTAGACGTGCTTCCGTTGTGGCACTTGGGGACACTGGTCGAAGATTTGCCGGGAACCCAAGAATGTCGTCGCTGCATTTCAAGCTAAGAAGAAGGAGAAGGGCAAAATGCAAGCCGAGGCACACTTCGCCATAGCAGACGACGATGATGCCTTGGATGCCCCTGACACCACAACCCCACCTAATGAAGGGAGAAGACCTCTGATGGCGACATCGAGGCGTATGGACGCCTCTTCATCGAATCAATTTAGTGCATGAATAGCACTTTCTAGTTCTTTTATTTTGGATGGTGGTAGTCATTTGTGAACATTTGAATAATGAATTGTAAGCTTTAGAAAAGCAAACTATTATTTTCTCATGGTTGGACATGCAGTCTATTTTTTCAGTATTCTATTTTTGCAAGCAATAATTATGCCACTATTTTGTTTGGAATTGTATTGTATCTTACTAGAATCCGTGTAGCGCCCAATGGAGGAAATCTGTATTGTCGATAGTGGCACGACAAACACCATCTTAAGAGAGACCAAGTACTTCCAGTCAATCACTAAGAACACTGGAAGCATTACTACAATCGCAGGCAAGAATCCGTGTATAATAGGCTCCGGAAGAGCCACAATTACACTGCCTATGGGTACTACCTTGAATATTGAAGAAGCACTCTGCACCAGAATCTACAAGAACTCTCTTAAGCTTCAAAGACATCCGTGCCAATGGGTTTCACGAGAAACATCTCAAGAAAATGGCAAAGAATATCTATGCATCATGAAGTATGCAGGATGTGAAAAGATGGTAGCAGAGAAATTTCCCTCATATGAAACTGGGTTGTACTACACAAGAATAAATGCACCCGTAGTGTATACTTCTCTGAAGACTGCTTTTAGAAGCTCTGAATTATTTTCCCTTTGGCATTGCCGTCTAGGCCACCCTGGTCTTAGAATGATGAGGAATATAGTAAACAACTCGCAAGGCCATAACTTGAATGTTAAAAATTTTCCGAATCAAGAAGATTTTGTGTGCCCCGCATGTGCCACCGGGAAATTAATAACTTGACCATCCATTATGAAAGTAAGAGATGAAATCCCTGCATTCCTAGAATGCATCCAAGGGGATATTTGCGGTCCAATTCAGCCCTTATCTGGACCATTTACGTACTTCATGGTGCTCATTGATGCGTCCTCGAAGTGGTCGCACGTCTGCTTATTATCCACCAGAAATCATGCCTTTGCAAAACTGATCTCGCAGATCATTAGAATTAAGAATACCTTCCCCGATCATCGAGTGAAGTCCATTAGAATGGACAATGCCGGAGAATTTACTTCAAATGCATTTGATGATTACTGCACAGCACTAGGCATCGCAGTTGAGCACTCCGTACCTCATGTCCACACGCAAAATGGGCTAGCAGAGGCTTTGATCAAGAGAATTAAGTTCATTGCCCGGCCGCTTTTGCAGAGTTGTAACTTGCCCAATACTTGTTGGGGACACGCAGTCCTGCACGCAGCAGCACTCATCAATCTTCGACCATCAGCCTACAACATCCATTCACCAATGCAACTAGTGCAAGGGGTCATACCGAAACTTTCCCATCTTAGAAAGTTTGGATGCATGGTATATGTACCGATACCAGCTCCACAGCGGACTGCTATGGGCCTACTCCGTAAACATGGGATATATGTCGGATTTGAAAGTGCATCTATCATCCGATATTTGGAACCTATGTCCGAGGACTTGCATACGTCCCGGTTCGCTGACTGCATTTTTGATGAGGATAATTTCCCGTCATTAGGGGGAGGAAACCAACCTATGGATGAAAAATGTCGAGAAATCATATGGCATTCCACTGGTATCTCCGCACATGACCCCCGTACTAATGAAGCAAATCAGGATGTCCAGAAGATAATTGATTTGCAAAACCTAGCAAATGAACTGCCTGATCATTTTTGTGATTTGAAGAGCGTGGTCAAGTCGCATGTACCTGCTCGAAATGCATCAGAGAGGGTTGAAGTACCAAAGAAAATAGAAGGTACCCCGAATCCCGTTCAGAGGCCTCCAAACAAAAACAAAAGAACGGGAACTCTGGCTCCTCAAACCCGAAATACTCGGAGACGTCCGGGGAAAGAAGGGCAAGGGGACTTACCACAGCCTATCACAAAAATGCCCCAAAGAAAGAAGGGAAGCCAGTTGAGACCTGGCACTGGAAAGAAGCCCGAGGAAAGGGCAATACCAGACTTGAACCTTCCATCAAGGAAGTCGCCATAAAACGCAGCGCACACATAGGCGAAGAAAAGCTAAAGGAACTTGCCCCGTGATGGGAAATAGCGGAGGAAGGCAAGTAAAAGTGCAAGAAGAAGCACCCCATGATGAAATGGCCATAAATTATGTATTAACGGAGAATCTATGAATAGAGCAACGACCAATGTAGATGCATATTTTGCAAAGAAAATTGCCACCATCATCGACCACGATCAAGCTCGCATCTCTCGCGTAATGCAAGAAAAATTTGGACCGAGAAGAATGGAAGAAGGCAATATCTGCTGAATTGATCTCTCTCAACAAAAGAGAGGTGTTTGTGCTCAGATGTCGCACACCTCCCCATATTCACCCGTGAGGTCATAAATGGGTCTTTGTTTGGAAGAGGAATGAAAAGAATGAAATTGTAAGGTACAAAGCAAATTTGGTTGCTCAAGGTTTCACTCAACGCCCGGAGTTGATTATGAAGAAACCTACTCCCGGTCATGGGCGGAATAACCTTTAGATATTTAATCTCAATGGCAGTCAACTTGAAGTTGGAAATGAAATTGATGGATGTTGTAACGGCATATCTTTACGGAAACTTAGATTCGGACATATACATGAAAGTCCCAGAAGGTATCCCTGTCCCGAACCAAGATAGAGCAAATAGAAATCTATACAGTGTGAAACTTGAGAAATCACTGTATGGACTCAAGCAGTCAGGAAGAATGTGGTATAATCGCTTGAGTAAATTTCTCTGCGAAAAGGGCTACACAAACAATGAAGATTGTCCCTGTGTATTCATACAGAGATCCTCGAATGGATTCTGTATAATCTCTGTCTACGTGGATGACTTGAACATCATCGGGACAAAGAAAGAGGTAGAAGAAGCCTGCTCATACTTGAAGTCTGAGTTTGAAATTAAAGACCTGGGAACAACTAAATTTTGCTTGGGCCTGCAGCTCGAGCATGTCCAAGGTGGAATCTTGGTACACCAATCATCCTACACCCAAAAGGTGTTAGAGAGATTTGGATTTGAAAAGGCGTATCCCGCGAAAACCCCAATGGTCGGAAAGTCACTGCAAGCAGACCAAGACCCATATAGGCTTAGAGAAGAGGGGGAGGAAGTCCTGGGATCAGAAACCCCATACTTAAGTGCAATTGGTGCGCTCATGTACCTCGCGAACAGCACTAGGCGGACATTGCGTTCGCCAGAATTTCTTGGCTCGACAAAGTCAGAGCCAACCAAAAGACATTGGAAGGGGATCAAGGACATCTTCAGATGCCTTCAAGGAAGCAAGGATCTTGGCTTGTTTTATGGAAGGAACCAAGAATTGAATCTAGTTGGCTATGCAGATGCAGGGTACTTGTCTGACCCGCACACTGGCAAGTCACAAACTGGGTATGTTTTCCTTTGTGGTGGGACAGCCATTTCATGGAGGTCGTCCAAACAGACACTTGTGTCAACTTCTACAAACCACTCGGAAATAATTGCCCTATATGAAGCCTCTCGGGAATGTGCTTGGCTTCGAAGAATGGCCCACCACATCCAGAAGTCATGTGGACTGAATATTGAGCAAATCCCCACAATAATCTATGAAGATAATGCAGCTTGTGTTGCTCAAATGCAAATGGGCTATGTGAAAAGCAACCTGACGAAGCATATTAACCCCAAGTTCTTCTATGCTCATGAAATGCATAAGACGAACGAGATCAAGATATTGCACACTAAGTCATGCGAGAATTTAGCCGATTTATTCACTAAGTCTCCCAAAGATCTACTTTTGAAAGGTGCGTGAAGGGAATTGGAATGAAAAGGCTTAGAGAAGTGTAGATTTCAGGGGGAGAATCTTCACATACTCCAAAGTAAATCTTAGACATGTAATCTAAGTACCCAAAGGAATGTCACGAAGACGACTTGAAAATTGGGTGAATTGTACTCTTTTTCCCTTAGTGAGTTTTCACAGAAGTTTCTCACATAAGGTTTTTAACGAGGCAATTCGTGCAGCACAAGGCGTATGCTATGTACTCTTTCTCCAAATTTTTCCCACTGGGTTTTTATGGAGTTTTAATGAGGCATATGCATCTCGCGGCAAAGGCCAAAGGGGGAGTGTTGAGAAACCGACCGGCCCACGAAGGCCCGGTATTGGCCCATGCCGAAACCCTAGAAGTGCTCTATATAAGGAGGAGGGTTTCCCCATTGTACACACACGAGAAAGCAATAAAGAATCGTTCCCCTCCCACATCTGTGTTCATCTGTGTTTGTCTTGCATGTGAATCGACAACCTCGGACTACACCCGGTAGCGTGGTTGTCTAACAGTGACAACGGGTCATGCGCGTGTGGAGGCGTGGAACGGCTCGAGCATCATGTATCCGTTGGCGGCGCAGATCGTGGAGGCACATGCGCATGGCTGAGTCGTGGGCGGTCGAGTCCTCAGGAGCACGATGTGGAGCGCGAGGCCGCGGGATGCGGACGAGTCAGTTGCAGTTCGTGGCTGTAGAAGTCATTAGTGTGTGTGTTTATGTGTATATAAACCCATGTAATCCTGATGTTCAGTAGTGAGCAGAGTAGATGAACAGCAGAGAAAAAACGGTTTTGGTCGTGAGGGTTGAGCCGGCCAAAAACTCCACTGTGTTCATCGTGTTCTTCTGTTTATCTTTATGTATTCCAAAGAAAAGGAGATATGTGTGCGTTCTCTCCAGGAGTGTCTGGGCCAACAATTGGTATCAAAGCTTGGTGAAGAAGATAGTGCCATCGTGGTGCTACGTCGAGGAGAGGCGACATCGAAGACCCGGTGTCATGGAGGCCATGAACTACGGCAGGAGGTTGTGTTCGTGGTGGAGATGCGGTTGCTCGATGGCGCAATGAAACATTGGGCACAAGTGCTAGGAGGGCGCTTTCGTCGCGATGTGCATGGTGAAGCGAAGTCGATGGGAGAAATCGTCATGACAAGATGGTAGGAGGCCGTTGTGTGTCATGTCAAGAAGATTCCCAATGCATGGTAAGATGGCAGGAGGTCGTCGATATGTCATGTTGAGATGGTAGCCAAGATGGGACAAGATGGCAGTGGAGGCCGTCTGAGTGTCTCATCGAGAGGGTGTAGGGACCCGTCAAACGGAGTCGAGTCCCTTCTGTGCTTTAACTGTACTAGTCCCTGGATCAGTAGCTAGTACACACAGTTGAACAGTTTGGATCATTGCCTTTGAACGTAAAAGTATATATTACATCAGAGTGCGCCAAGCATGGCGTTAAACAACAGAGGGCTCATTGGCCTTACAGAGGTGAGACTAAAAGTCTCAAAACTCAAAAGAAGACCCAAAACAACTCCACAAGCACGACCGAAGTAGAGCTCCTAGATGTCGGAGTAATCCTCATCTTGAAAACTTGCGATGGGGCCTTCATCTTCATACGTCTCCACCTTAGGGTTCTGCTGATCGCAACCTGCTCGTTGGAATGAGCAGCCTCGCATAAAAGGCGAGGGTGAGTATACAACATACTCAACAAGCAAGGCTGACTAAATGCATATGGTTTACAAGGGAAGGTTAAGATTCTTTTGCATGAAGCCAGTTTTGTAAGTTTTACCTAGGTTTTGTAAAAGGTTTAAAATGAGTTAAGAGAAAACAAAGATTTGAATCATTTCCTTTTGGAATCTCCGGCCTAAACCGGTTTTGCCCAACCTGGCTACTCACGGCACCCACCGTGCAACACCCTCATCGCTCACAGCACCCACTGTGAGGAGAGAAAACAAAACTCACGACGGCGGTCGCGGTTTTCTTTTAAAACACTATTTTGAAAACAAATAGATAAGAAGTACCATGAGGCAGCTCCCCGTCGTCCGTCCTTGACCGCGGACACGGCTATCATGATAGTTGTACACTCTGCAGAGGTTGCATGCTTTACCCATGCGAGGTGGTTCTTCCTCGGGTGCCCCCAAAGAAAAATGGTCACCACAAGGCCTTTCTCCAACCTTCCCTAGGTAGGACATTCCGCCGAGGTTTCCACGCAATGCCCTCTTGCGCTGCAGACAACACCGATTGCCTACTCCATCGATCGGAATGCCCTAACTAGAAGTCCGAAGGATACTAGACCAGGCCCACCCATACAGCACACATGGTCGCACTTTGTTAAACTTAGCTCGTCTACCTCAAGGAATCGGTCCTTAGGGACCGAGGTGGTTCCCAGATCGACCCAAGTCTCGTGCTTATCGCACCAACCTTGCAACCACCACCCCGATCAGGTTTTATAAAACAGTTACCCGATAGCACCCACTATCAGCTACACCCATTTGCAAACGTGGCAGACCTAACGCCTTTTAAATCATTGAGTAAACAAGCATTGATATTAACATGCCCAAGTTCCATGTGATTGCAACTAAGCATAACTAACATGATTAAAACCTAGTTCAAGGGGGTGAAGGCAATATTAAACAATATAATATTAACCTAGGGTGGCATAGAAGGTGTTTATACTGATATTGTTAGTTGGGGTGTTTAGCTAGCATCTAACCAATTAGCGCTTTTAATTTTAACATAGCATGCAGTTTTAAATATCTAATAAAACCACATAAAAACATAGGACCAAGATTCAGACTTGCCTTGACCACAGAAGCCCTAAGTCTTCCACGCGATGTCGGTCACGATCTCCGGAGTCGCACGCTCCTAATCGCGGAAATAACGATAAATGAAACAATAAACACCATGCTGAAATATGGATGCACATGCATGGAAATGCTCAAGTAAAGTGTACAGGGCAGTAAAAAGGTGGTTTTAAACTAAATAAGCCACTGTACATTTTTCTGAAATTTAAATGGAAAGATTATGCACTTAAACTAATTATTTTGCTAACCAAAAATCTAAAACAGTGGGTAAATAGTTATCAAAAATCTCATGGCAATTACAGATGCAAGGTAAACATTTTAAAGTCATTTTAAAATTGGTTTGACAATTTTTGGACAAGTAAATATCCCTACACAATTAAAACGATGTTTAATGGTATTTAAATAATTCAAAACAGTTTACAGCAGTAACAGTAAATAAAAATTACACAATTAAATAAGTTGCAATTTTGTGAGTCTAACAAAATTGGTTTGGAGATTTTTGGATTTTTCTACAAGGAGATATGAATTGTGGAAGTTAGGGGATAAAATATGAAAAGGGGAAATAGGGGAATGGCTTGGCTCGGGCGCTGGCTCGGCTCGGCTTGAGCCGGGCCTACGCGGCAGCGGGGAAAGAGGGAGCCGGGGGTTGGCGGCTCGGCTCGGGCCTCCGACGGGCGGGGCCTGGCTGTCGGTGAGAGGGAGCGAGGCGGCGCGCGGCGAGGCGAGGGATGCTGGGGCGCCCATGAGGGGGAAAGGAAGAGGGCCTTGGGACGCGGTGGCGGGTCACCGGGCGGAGCGGTGGCGCGAAGCCAAGGCGCGAGAGGCGGCGGCGGCCACGGCTAAGCGGCGGCGAGGCGCTACGGCACGTGAGGCGGCGTGAAGGGCCGGAGCTTCACGGGCGAGAGAAGCTCGAGGCGGCGGCCGGGCCGGGTCGCTGAAACATGGCATGACGGGCGGCCGGAGGGGAAGGAGAAGGCGGCGCGCGGGGCGGCGGCAGCGGGGGGGCGTGGTTCAGGAGGATCGGGAAGCACGGGAACCCGTGGGGTGGTCTACCGGGCGCGAGGAGGAGCGGCTGGTCGGCGACGAGGCCGGCCATGGGGAGGAGGGAGCACGCCGGGCGAGCTACGGCCGCCCTAGGGCTAAATTAGCCGGGAAAAACTCGCCTAGTCCTAGGGGAGCTCTAGGAGAAGGAGAGGAGACTCACCGCGAGAATAGCCGAATTGAGTCGAGGCGGTGGGGCGCATGAGGAGACCGTCATGGCGTCGGGTGAAATCCGTCGTCTCGCGATTTAAAACACGAAATTGATCGAGGAAAAGGTGAGAGAATGGTCGGGAACACCGCCCTCGAAGGATTCGCGCGGAAACGGCTTACCCGAGCCGAATCGGAAGGAGAAGCGAAGGGGGAGAATGGAGCTCGGGCAGGGGTTTTGTGGGCTGCCAGGGAGATGAAGGGGGGCGCATTAGTGGTGTTAATCACCACTAATCGCGAACCGGCCGCCATTAGGGAGGTTTAATGGCCACCCAAGCTAGTGGAGAAGATGAAGGACCAAGGAGGGGAATTCTTGCGTGAATAGGAAAGAAAGGGAAGAGAAGAAGAAGGAAGAAGAAGAAAGAGAGGGAGAGGATGGCAGGTAGGGCCCACATGTCATAGAGAGGGAAAAATGGAATGGGATAAGATTAATAAATTGAAATTGAATTTGGCTTGGGAGGGAAATTCAAAATGGAATTTGAATTCCAGGGTTAGGGATAAATGGAATCAATTTGAAATCGATTTAAATTTAAAATATGGTGACAGAAACACTTTCAAAAATCGTTTTGGTTGGAAAATTATGCAGAGGTGCTCATGATGTATGTGATGCACATGTTTTGATTTTTGAAAATGGGGATGTCACAAATCATATTTGAATTTTGAATTTAATTGTCAAATTAAAACATTAGAGAAAGGATTTTATTTAAATTTGAATATCACTTGGGGAAAATCAAAGTTTTGTTGCTTGGGTTCAAAACCAAATATGAGTTGGGAAATAAAACATTTCCTTTAATAAGTGAAATCCTTTTAGAGGTTTGAATCCAAACAGTATTTAAAATTAAACATTTAGAGCTTTATGTAAACCACATTCAAATCATGTTTGAAAGGGGATTTTAGTTTTGTTTAATCAAGCACAAAAGCAAATACCACACCAAGGGTTTTGGGCTTGCAATAAATTAGAGTTGGAAATCCAATTCGAAACCTCATTTATTTAAGTAACAAAATCGTTTCCAGTTGTTTTTGAATTTAAAAGAGTTTCGAGAGTTGCAGTACCAAAGTGTTTATTAAACCAAAACTTAAAGGATAATATCATTTGTTTATAAAATATTTGCTCCCTTAGAAATTTAAATCTCTTTGAAAAGGGTTTTATGGAAATTCAAAATATACAAAACGGGGCTTTTAATTTTATTTCCTTGAACTCAAAATCTGAACAAGATACAATATAGTTTGTTTATTTTGAATCCAAAACGATACGGCAAAGCTTTTAGGTTTTATAAAGCTCAAGGGTTAAAATAATTATTTTAAGGAGTTAAATATTTTCCTTATTGAACATTGAAAAAAAAAAATTGCTCCTTTTTAGAATTTCAAATTCCTTTGGAAAGATAGCTTTAAAGGTTTAATTGTTTGGGCCCAAAACCAAACAAAGCTTAATTTAAGCTTCGCGAAAATAAAAACCCAAACACTTTTCTTTTAGAGCTGAAACCATTTTCTTGAAAGGTAGTTGAAAACAAATTTTTGTTTTCATTAAAATCCATTTTTGTATTATTTATGAAAGTTCAAAATATATTTCAAAGGAACATATAGTTTCACTTTTTTTTGAATTTAAATTTGGCAAAGTACAAGAGTAGGTTTATAAATCCAAAACCTAAATCAAGAATTTGAAAAGTAAAAGCCTTTGGGACTTTTCGTAATTAAATAGCTTTGCCACGTATTCTTTTAAGATAATTGAAAATAAAATTTCTTTTGTTGGTAAATCAAATTACTTTATATTAAAAACCTTAATGTTTTGATATTGAAGTTCAAACCAAACATTTATTAGTTTATGAATACAAATCTTTTTAAAGCAACCATTTAGGAAGTGAAATTATTTTTCCTCCTTTGAAAATCAACCAAATCAATAAATATTTTGGCAAGGCATTTTGTTTGAAAACAAATGCTCTGTTTATTTGGAATTCAAATTACTTAGAATGGAAATTATAAAGATTGATATTGAAAGTCAAATAGGATCATTGGTTTAGAAAACCACTACTTAAAATGATCATTTTTATGAAAATGAAATCCTTGGGGGTTTGATATTAAAATCAAATCAAATATTTTTAGGTTTATAAGACCACCCTTAAATCATTTAGTTTAATAAAATGAAATTATGTTTATTTTATTCGAAAGAAAACCACAGTTGAACTCAATTCATTTTATAACCCACAACAGTTATCCTCTTTTGAAAACTTAAGCATTTACAAAGGTGTTTTATTTTCAATCAAAACACTAGTGAAACCAAATTAGTTTTCACAATTTAAAGGTTTTTCAACAGTAACATACTCATTTTCAAAAAGTTTTAAATTTTAGGGATTTTAATAACATGCAATGACATGATGCACATGAGTTTTAGTTTTTGAAAATGAGGATGTTACATAGGGCAACCATGATTTTCGTGTTCTCGTGCTAGTTGTGTCCATGAGTTATTGTATGTGAGATTACAAGATTAGGGGGTGATTGTTGGAACTAATCTTGTAACCATGTTATCCGGTAGTCATTAGATAAGTTAGTTCATATGTTAGTTGGGTATACGTGTGAAGTAGCTGGTTAATTAGTTTGCATGTGTGATCGTTGGGCGGTCCTGCGTGACTCGCTCGAGGTCAGTTTTGTACGTGGTTGTTGGTGGTTAGTCGGTGCATGGATGTGTAATTAGCTAGTTGGGTTAGTGGCCCATGCATGAACGTAGTATGCAGCCACGCAGAACGAAGGCGCACGAGGCTGTGACAACAGGTCACGCGCGTGTGGAGGCGTGGAACGGCTCGAGCATCATGTATCCGTTGGCGGCGCAGATCGTGGAGGCGCATGGCTGAGTCGTGGGCGGTTGAGTCCTTAGTGTTAGGTTGATCTTGTGGGTGCGGGTAGATCGGGAAACCGTTACCGAGCTCCCCCCACATCGCGTCCTGATCGGGGGCGCAACAAGGAACTTGGTTGTGGCCCCCTGTCACACCGCGCGCACATAAAAGCAAGGGGTTGAGGGCCGGCTCGGGTAACGAAGTTCCCCGGCTTCACCTCACCCCAACAAACTCTAGCAACCCGATCTGTCTTGCGCGTGGAAGTGATGGGAAGGCCGCCGCCGCCACTGCCGACCTTCACCGACGTGGGAGGTTCACCGAACCCTAGCACCCGGAGGGAGAAGGTCACCGACCGGGAGGCCGCCGCTGATCTTCACCAACCGAGAAGGACGCCGTCGCACGGGAAGGAGCCGCTGCTCTTCACCGAGCTCGTGCACGTCTATGGTTCCACACCGACGACGGCAATGGCATCCTCAAACACGAACCCCGAAGGTAAACCCTAAGTACTACTCCTAGGTGTTCCTATTAGGCGCTAAGATCCTAGAGGTAATACCAACAATGGTATCAGAGCGTTGTTTGTAGCGCCTAACCCTAACCCTAGGTGAAGAACCTTCGGGTTTCGACCTTCCCGAGCCTAGAATCATCTAAGTATTGGATTAGATCCTTAGCACAGCAAGTGGAAGGAGAGGAAGTCGGATCCGATCCCAAAATCCAAAATCCCCAAACCCTAGATCGAAAATTCCCCAAAATCCCGAAGATTTAAAACAAGAAGAAACCCTATCTAAGACTCACCGTGCTCGTCGTTGCCGTGCGCGGTCGTCGGCACGAAGTAGAATCGCCGGGCACCGCCGTCGCCGTGCGCTCCTCCTTTGTGGGCAAGCGTGCGCGCGGCTTTAGGGCACCGCCGCAGACCACTCGATGGCGGCGCGTCCACCCTCAGGTGATCGCGCGACCGGCGAGGGGCTCAGGCGGCGCCGCTCTCCTCCGTCGCGTGCGCGCTGGGAGCCAGAGTCGCGGGCGCACCGGGCGGGGAAGGGGGCGAATGAGATTAGGGTTTGGGGGAGCGCGCGCGGCGATTTTTCCGGATTATATCCAGCCGCGAAGCCATCTCGGCCGTCAACGATGATCGGACTGCACAGAGAGGAGGTGGCACGACAGGCCACTTTCGGCCCACGCGGGGGGCAGCTTTGCCGGGCCGGGCCCAAGCCGTTGGGCCGGCGACGGCGCGCGCGCTGAAGGGCGATTTGGGCCGGATTAAAAGCATGAACAGTGGCATTTTTATCCCTGTTTTTATATGCATTTTGTATATATATGTTGTATATATATATATTTTTTATGTGTAAGTTTATATTTGCTGTGCATAGGATGTTTAAGCACTGAGTTAAGTTATTTAAGCACTGAGTTAAGTTATTTTCTGCTGCCAAATTTAAGTTTTTTTTTATTAAATTGGATCCAACGTGAAAATTTGATTAGAAAATTGTGTTAAGTCTGTTTTAGTGTGGTAATTTTATCTTCTGACCAAAGTTGATGATAAAATTTGCCATAATAATCAGAAAAATTGTATTTAGACTTATTTGTGTGGGAATTTTATCTTCTGACCAACGTTGATGATAAAATTTGCCACGATGATTAAGTTTAAAAATTTTGTTCTGTTCTAATTCTGCCCAACGGTGATTTAGAAGTAGAACAAAATTTTCCTTGTTAAGGGCATGTTTTAATTGAACCAACGTTGAATTAATTCATGCAGTTTTATTTCAGTATACTGATTAATTTGTGTTTGCTTTCTGAAGCTCCAAATACTTCGAATGTTTTGAGTCTGATCTCTGCGATCGAGCCCCTGAATGGGGGAAATTATCCCTCTTGGAGGGAGAAGATAGAGATGGCACTTGCTCTCTCAGATATCGATTATGCAATCATGCATGATCGTCCCACAGAGCCCGAGTTGATCCCTGATGGTCAACCGGGCGCAGATAACAATGCAACTATCAGAATGGCATACGACATAGAGCGTATGAAGTGGGAGAATTCTAATAGAAAATGCATGATGGTGATTAAAAACTCCATCGTGGAAGCCATAAGGGGTGCCATCCCAGAATGTGCTAGTGCTAAGGAATATCTTAGCAAAGTTCAGAGCCAGGTCACTGGCTCTACTAAGATGTACGCAAACTCTCTCATGCAGAAGCTTGCAAATGAGAAGTTTGATGGGCAAAGTAATATTAGAGAGCACATTTTGAAGATGAGCAACATAGCCACTAAGCTTAAGTCCATGGAAATGGAAATATCAGAGGGTTATTTAGTGCAATTTATCATAAATTCCTTGCCCAAGGAATATGAGACTTTTGTAGTAAATTACAACTCCATAAATAAAAAATGAAGTATAGAAAAGCTAATGGCTATGTGTGCTCAGGAACAGGAAAGGCTTAGAGCTAAAGCCCCTGACTCTGTGAATCACATTAAGTCCCCACAGAAGCAAAAGGGCAATTTTCAGAACAAGTCTAAGCCTTCCTTTAAGAACAAAGGGAACCCTCAGAATAAGAAATTTCCCCCAGGCCAGAAGCCTCAGGAAGGCAAAGGCAAAGCCCCAGTAGAGGTGGACAAGGACACATGTAGACACTGCCACCAGAAAGGACACTACATGAAGGACTGTGTTTAGTTCCTCAAATGGCTGAACAAGAATGGTAAAGACAAAATTACATTCATAGATGAATCCCTGTACTAAGATTTTCCCACTCATACATGGTGGATTGACTCAGGTGCAACTGTTCATGTTGCAAATTCTTTGCAGGGATTCGATACGAGGAGGATGCTGAAAAGAGGAGAAAGAACCATTAGAGTCGCCAACGGCGTCGAGGTTGAAGTTGAAGCCATCGGAGAACTCCCCTTAGAATTAAATAGTGGCTTCATTCTTCATTTGCATAATGTTTTAGTTGTACCCTCCATGAGGAGGAATTTGATTTTAGTGTCCTGTTTAGGCGATGATGGATATTCATGTCATTTTAGGAATAAGAGATGTTTAATTCAGTTCAACAATGTTGATGTTGGTCTTGCCATCAGAAAAGACAAGCTTTATTTAATTTTCCAAACTAATGATGTGAATGTTGTGAATGCCGCATCATCTGTGAATGAATGTAATAAGCGTAAGAGAAATGAAAGTGAGACGTCTTCGAAATTATGGCATTGTCGTTTAGGCCATATTTCGAGTGGGAGGATTGAGAGATTAATCAAAAAAGAAATTCTCCACCCATTAGACTTCTCAGATTCAGAACATTGCATTGATTGCATTAAGGGCAAATATGCTAAGCAAATTAAGAAGGATGCTAAACGAAGCACGTGAATTTTAGAAATCGCTCACACGCACATCTGTGGCCCTTTTCTCCGTGAAGTCGGTGGATGGTTTTGATTCATTCATAACATTCATCGATGATTTTTCGTTATGGCTATATCTATCCAATTAAAGAACGATCGAAGCATTAGATAAGTTTAAGATATTTAAGGTCAAGTTGAAAATCAGCATGATCTAAAGATTAAAGTAGTAAGATCGCACCGTGGAGGGAGTACTACGGTAGACATACCCCTTATGGCCAAGTTCCTGGACCTTTTGCAAGGTACCTACAGGAAAATGGCATAGTAGCCCAGTATTCTACATCGGGCGAACCTCAGCAAAATGGAGTAGCCGAGAGGCGTAACCGTACATTAATGGATATGGTACGAAGTATGATAAGCTACTCCACTTTACCGATTAGTTTATGGATGGAGGCATTAAAAACCGCTGCCCATATTCTTAATCGGGTTCCCAGTAAGTCGGTGCCCAAAACACCATATGAGTTATGGACTGGGAGGAAGCCCACTCTAAATTATTTACATGTGTGGGGTTGTCCAGCTGAGGCCAAAGTATTTAATCCAAATATTGAAAAGTTAGATGCTAAGACCGTCAGTTGCCATTTCATTGGCTATCCTGAAAGATCAAAAGGGTACTGCTTTCATCGTCTCCGACAGACAAACTAAGTTTGTAGAAACTAGACACGCTGTGTTCTTAGAAGAAGAAATGATCAGGGGGAGCATGGTACCCCGACAAATAATCCTTGAGAAGAAGCGGGTCTTTGTCCCAACTCCGATGATTCAAGAGCCTATTTTCTCGATACCTGTTGTCGCTATGCGCCTCCGGTTATGCATAACGCCGCCGTTAGTTCTCCTAGTGCAGCCATTAATGTACCCGAGGCTCCGGCTGTTGTGGAGCCCCAAGATTCTATATCAGCTGCACCTGAAGAACCACAGCAGCCTCCTATAATAAGTAACGTATCTGTTCAGGAACCTCTTAGGAGGTCACAACGAAATAGGAGATCAGCTATTTCTGCTGATTATGAAGTTTATATAAGTGAAGAATTAGAAACAGAGGGTGATCCAACCTCTTTTGAGGAAGCTATAAGAAGTCCCCATTCATCTAAGTGGTTTGCAGCCATGGAAGATGAAATAAAGTCCATGAGCACAAATAAGGTATGGGACTTAGAAGAAATTCCTAAAGGAGCCAAAACAGTAAGCTGTAAATGGGTCTACAAAACCAAGCGTGACTCTAGAGGGAATCTTGAAAGATTTAAAGCAAGGCTTGTGGCAAAAGGCTTCACTCAGAGAGAAGGAATAGATTATAATGAAACCTTCTCACCTGTTTCGACAAAGGATTCTTTTAGAATCATCATGGCGCTTGTAGCTCATTATGATTTAGAATTACATCAGATGGATGTTAAGACGGCATTCCTTAACGGGGATCTATACGAAAATGTTTACATGGCTCAACCCAAGGGTTTTGTCGTGGAAGGGAAAGAAAACATGGGATGCCGACTGAAGAAATCCATCTATGGTCTAAAGCAAGCGTCTAGACAGTGGTATCTTAAGTTTGATGAAACTATAAGAAAGTTTGATTTTAAGGAAAATGAGGAGGACAATTGCATCTATGCTAAGTTTAAGAATGGAAAATTTATTTTCCTAGTCCTGTATGTAGATGATATCCTGCTAGCAAGCAGCGATAAGAATCTACTTCTAGAGACTAAGAGCTTCTTGTCCTCAAACTTTGATATGAAAGATCTCGGAGAGGCATCTTATGTCTTAGGAATTGAGATTTACCGAGATAGAACAAAAGGGGTACTAGGCCTATCACAAAAGGCATACTTAGAAAAGGTTCTAAAGAAATATAGTATGCATGCATGTAAGGCTTCGCCTGCCCCAATAGTCAAGGGTGATAAGTTTGGGAATTTTCAATGTCCCAGGAACCAATATGAGATCGATCAAATGAAATCGGTTCCATATGCTTCAGCTGTCGGAAGCATAATGTATGCTCAAGTGTGTACTCGCCCTGACTTAGCATTTGTAACGGGATGCTTGACAGATATCAGTCAAATCCAGGAATAGATCACTGGAAAGCTATTAAGAAAGCCTTGCGGTATTTGCAAGGAACAAAAGACCTCATGTTAACGTATAGAAAGTCAAGTGCCCTCGAGATTGTGGGTTACTCTGACGCAGATTTTGCGAGGTGTGTAGACACTAAGAAATCCACATCAGGTTATGTATTCACCCTCGCAGGGGGAGCTATTTCGTGAAAAAGCTCCAAGCAAACAGTCATTGCATCGTCGACAATGCATGCTGAATTTGTAGCTTGTTATGAGGCAACTGGGCAGGCACTATGGCTTAAGAAATTCATACCCGGATTGAGAGTGGTGGACAGCATTGAAAGGCCACTCACATTGTACTGCGACAATGAGCCAGCAGTATTTTACTCCTATAACAACAAGTCAAGTGGTGCTGCCAAGCACATTGACATTAAATTTTATGTTGTGAAGGAGAAGATCCAGGATCAAACCATTAAGATTGAGCATATTAGTACCAAGCGAATGCTTGCGGATCCGCTAACAATAGGCTTACCACCATATGTGTTCAGAGAGCACGTAGCCGGCATGGGTTTATTGGAAAGCCTATGATTCTGGATGTAAGGGGTCAAATAAGCAACCATCTCCCGTAAGGTTAAGTTTCTGTTTTGAGATAGAAAGGTGTATTATAGTCATTGAGTTCAATGGCACGTAACTGGCTATTGCAACGCCTTGGTCTTGGTACACTGATCTATTGAGAAGCGGGATTAATGTTAAGTTAAGATGTTTAGTCACAAGACCAAGGGGGAGAATGTTAGGTTGATCTTGTGGGTGCGGGTAGATTGGGAAACCGTTACCGAGCTCCCCCCCACATCGCGCCCTGATCGGGGGCGCAACAACGAACTTGGTTGTGGCCCCCTGTCACACCACGCGCACATAAAAGCAAGGGGTTGAGGGCCGACTCGGGTAACGAAGTTCCCCGGCTTCACCTCACCCCAACAAACCCTAGCAACCCGATCTGTCTTGCGCGTGGAAGTGACGGGAAGGCCGCTGCCGCCACCGCCGACCTTCACCGACGTGGGAGGTTCACCGAACCCTAGCACCTGGAGGGAGAAGGTCACCGACCGGGAGGCCGCCGCCGATCTTCACCAACCGGGAAAGACGCCGTCGCACGGGAAGGAGCCGCTGCTCTTCACCGAGCTCGTGCACGTCTACGGTTCCACACCGACGACGGCAATGACATCCTCAAGCACGAACCCCGAAGGTAAACCCTAAATACTACTCCTAGGTGTTCCTATTAGGCTCTAAGATCCTAGAGGTAATACCAACACTTAGGAGCACGACGTGGAGCGCGAGGCCGCAGGATGCGGAAGAGTCAGTTGCAGCTCGTGGCTGTAGAAATCATTAGCGTGGGTGTTTATGTGTATATAAACCCTGTAATCCTGATGTTCAGTAGTGAGCAGAGTAGATGAACAGCAGATAAAAACGGCTTTGGCCGTGAGGGTTGAGCCGGCCAAAAACTCCACTGTGTTCATCGTGTTCTTCTGTTTATCTTTGTGTATTCCAAAGAGAAGAAGAGATGTGTGCGTTCTCTCCAGGAGTGCCTGGGCCAACAAAGCCAGAGTTCCCGCTCTTTTGTTCTGAGGTCTTTGAGCGGGATTAGGGATATTTTCTAGTTTCTTTGGTATTTCAACCCTCTCTGGTGTATTTTGAGTGGGTACATGCGACTTAACCACGCTTTTCATATCACAAAAATGATCAGACAGTTCATTTGCTAAGTTTTGCAAATCAATTATCTTCTGGACTTCTTGATTTGCTTCAATATTGCACGGGTCATGAGAGGGGATCCCAGTGGAATGCCATATGATTTCTCGGCATTTTTCATCCAAAGGTTAATTCTCTCCCCCTAATGACGGGAAAAGGTTCTCGTCAAAGATGCAATCAGCAAATTAGGCTGTATGCAAATTTTCAGTTATGGGTTCCAAATACATGATTATGGATGCACTTTCATAACCAACGTATATCCCAGGTTTGTTTAGAGGACCCATAGCATTCCCCTATGGGGGTGGTATAGGTACATATACCATGCATCCAAATTTTTTGAGATGGAAAATTTTTGGTATGACCCCTTGCACAAGTTGCATTGGTGATTTGATATTATAGACCGACGGTCTAAAATTGATGAGCGTTGCTGCATGTAAGACTGCGTGTCCCCAGCATATGTTGGGTAAATTACAACTATATAAAAGCGGTCGGGCAATGAATTTGATTCTTTTAATCAATGCCTTTGCTAGTCTATTTTACATATGGACATGCTCAACTGCAATTTCTATGGCTGTGCAATAATCATCAAAAGCTTTTGAAGTAAATTCGTCAGCATTGTCCATTCGAATGGACTTCACACGATGATTAGGAAAAGTGTTCTTAATTTGAATGATCTGCGAAATCAGTTTCACAAAAGGATGGTTTCTAGTATATAGTAGGCATACATGTGACCATTTCAAGGACGCATCAATGAGCACCATGATGTACCGAAAGGGCCCTGACAGGGGCTGTATTGGACCGCAAATATCTCCTAGATGTGTTCCAATAATGCAGGAATTTTATCTTTCACTTTCATAATAGATAGCCTAGTTATCAATTTCCCGGTGGCACATGCGGGCATACAAAATCTTCGTGATTCGGGAAATTTTAACATTAATGTTATGGCCTTGTGAGTTGTTAACTATAATCCTCATCATTCTCAGACTAAGGTGGCCTAATCTACAATGACATGGAGAAAATAATTTAGAGCTTCTAAAAACTGTTTTTAGGGAAGTATACACTGCTGGTGCATAGATTCTTGTGTAGTATAACCCAAATTCATATGAGAAAATTTCTCTAATACCATCTTCTCACATTCTGCATGCTTCACAATGCATAGGTATTCTTTACCCTTTTTTTCACTGGTTTCTGCGTGAAAACTATTTGCACGAATGTCTTTTAAACTTAGAAGAGTTCGAGTAGATTCAGGGTACAGTATAGCTGCTTCAATTACTAATATAGTACCCATTAGTAGTATAATTGTGAGCCTATTACATATGAATCGCTGTCTGCGATTGTGGTAATACTGCCAGTGTTCTTCGTGATCGACTGGAAGTATTTTGCTCTCTTAAGATGATGGCCCTGTTTCTTTCAGCGGTTTCTGACGGTTGGCGGTTGGCGGTTTTACTGTAGCAAATTTATAATTCTTCAAAAAAAAGTGTAATGAGCCTAAAAAGATAATTAAATTTTTTTAAGAATTAAAAGTTACTGTAGCAAACCGCCGACCGCCGAAAGAAACAGAGCCGATGTTTGTTGTACCACTATCAATAATGCATATATCCTCCATTGGGTGTTACACAAATTCTTTTTTTGTCTTCTGAGAAAAAGAGATTCGTGCTGATAATGTGTTAAAAAGCCCTTACTATAAGGTGTAGTCCAAGAGTTCCTTAATAGATGTAAAGTGTAAGACAGAGAGATGTAGGAAGATATCGATGCTTTCTTATTCCAATCGTTTCTGTACAACAGAGGATCCTTCTCCTTTTATAGCTTAGTCTAGGATTTTAGCAAATGGGCCATATGGACCTCCTCGGCTCAACAAGCGTTTCTCAACAGAAGCTACTATTGTACAGTCTGTACGACGTCATCTGTGCCACCAATTCCACCAAATGCAGAGGCTCGTCCATCGCTGGCGCAATATACGGGATCTTGGTAACTGTGGGAATACTAAGAAATAGCAAAACCAAAGTGCCAAGTCGACAAAACAAAGCTCAACCTGGTGATGGCATCAGCAATGGCTCCTTTCTCTCTATTTTATTTTTTTTCTTTGAATTTTGGAGGATCACAAATAAACCTCATGCTTCCGTTTCCTTCGAGAGTCCAAAGCAACGAATTCCTTCCTCTCCCATCTTCTCTACTCTCAGGTACAGGTCCCTTCCCTTCAATTCCCTGCAATTTTCTAATGGACTGTCCTAACGATTCTTTTGATTAATTCCTATGCTATCAATTCCTGATAAATTGCATCTGCTTCGTATATTTTCCCCCTGTTTTCAGGATTTTAATTCCATACGTTCCAAAGAGATAGAAGTGAGGTAGCCAATCATACCGGCAGGTGTGATGACTGTTGAGCTATGCAGGTAAACACTCGGAAACCGAGGAACAAAATGGACAAACATGAAAAATCAAGGGCCCTTTTCATGGACCGCAGCAAATAACCTAACTAAAAGGGAAGAAAACAGGATTAGACATGGATAATGGGTAAGGAAAAGCATATCTCTACTATTAAAAAACATCTAATGGTGAGTGGTAGTCGGCGGTACGTCAGTAATCTCCACTCTTCAAATCTCCATCAATGGCTAGGATAGTTCATTAGATCTCCGCACGCGCATTGATATTCCTATAGGTCCTAGGATCGATTCCTGGTTTCCCATCTTTTCTTTTTTTTTTCCCTAACTACTGTACCCCGCCTGCCTTCCCAGGCCCTAGCTCGCTCCGCTGCCATCAGCACCCGCCGCATCCCGCCTGCCCCCGCCACCATTAGCCCCATGCCGCGCCCCATCCCGGCCGCTGGCGCACCGCCACTATGCCCTCTCACTATCCCCTACGCCGGCTCTATGCCTCATCCCCGCCGCCAGTGCGCCGCGCCTCATCCCCACCGCCGGCGCGCCCATGCCCCATCCCGGTCGCCCACACGTTGCAGCCCGCCAGTGCGCCGCGCGTCATCCCGCTGTTGGCGCGCCGCGCCCCATCCCGGTCGCCCACGCGCTGCAACCCTTCCCCGTTGCTAGTGCCGCCGCCATCACTTTCCAATGGGATTCCCCCAAATTCATGGGGTTCATTCCATATGCATCTCCTTGCCTCCACATTTTATGGTTAGTTCAAAAAATTTGAATACATTCCATATTCATCTCCTTGCCTCCACATCTACAAATCCTCATTCACCCCCGCTGCCTCCCCCACAAGTTTACATCCCCAACTCGCCATCGACATTCAAGGCCCTCTCTCTTGTGTTCTACGTGACCAGTTTAAACTCCAGGCCATTGTGGTCGACCAACCGAGGTAACATCGCCCTCCCTCTCCTTGATAATACCGTTGATTAGTGATACTTCGATGAGTTCCCTTGCTACATCTGTGATGATACCACCCAACATAAAAATATGCGATAAGTACATTTTTTCCAACAGGCAAGTCTGATATGCAATTCCATCCGAAAGATCATCCAGATATTGCAATTTCAGGTTAGTAGTACACGCCATACTAAGTTCTACCATTGCAGTTTCGTATATGCAGTAGTGGACTTTGATCTAGATCATTGAGTACCCAAGTGCCCAAAAGAATAGCTAAACCCCAAAAAGAAGAACTCTGTGCTAATTTACATTGAGTGAAGTGCCTCACGCTATCTAAGTTGGGAGTATGTTTGAGCTGATAAAAATTTTTTTACTATGACTCAATGTAGTCTATTACTCTATTGTCCTGCCTAGACCCTTAAAATGATAGCTAATCGGGACGACTGTGATATTTAATTGCACTGAGAAAAGGCACTAGATGATTCATCACCCAGTGATGCAATATTCAATGAACTTGAATTGGTTCTTACACTAGATAGTGAAAGCTAAAACTAACCAATTAATTTTTCTCATGCAATGGTTAGCTGGCAAGAATGGCTTACCAATACTACACATTGCTTATATTAATACCATGAAAAGAGAACGAAAATAATCCTGCACCAGGTAACCACTTATATATTAAAGTATTAACCCTTTAACCTTTTAGGACATGTTTGTAACAAAGAATTTCCATAGGAAATCAATATGAATTGCACTGTTTCATGCAAATTTATAAGTTCCAAATAGGCTCTGCTAGATTTCATGCAAATTTATTTGTCCAATCCGAGGAAATTTTAATGGACTGATTTGAGTGTTTTGTGCTCTGCTAGATGTGACAACCAGAGGAATTGGTCCTTGTCATGAAGTATTGTACAATAACTATGCAGTCTTTGATATATATAAAGCTATATTTTTTCATCATTTCAAAATACAAATTGCTATGATTCTTATAATTCCTATATATGTTTATTTTTTCGACAGATGTCATCGGAGTGGTTATAAACATTGGACCTCAGGAGTTCCTGTTAAATCCTTGTGAGGTTGCAATTATTGATGGAAGTTATTATATGGTTTTTCCTAAATAAATGTTTTAACTGTTTTATTGCAAGTTGTATTCCAACAAGTCTGTGGTAGTACTTTCGTACCAAATCTAACATAGAAAATACATCTTCTTATATAAAATGGTATTAAATCGTTACTATTTTTGCAGCGGGAAAATACTATTTGTTGAAATATCAGAAAAATTACTTCTTCCACACCAACATGAGCTCATTAAAGTTGAGGCTACCAATGGAATAATGGTTGCCACTAAACTGGAGATTATCAATATAAGTAAGCATTTTAAACCTTACAAAAACACTTATTATTCATTGCAACGAACGTTCACAAGTTTTTATATTATTATTTGTTTTTCATTACAAAAAATCCTCTCTGTTTCACAACTTCCTATGACAGTTCATTGGTATTCATGCTTAATACTCAGCACCTCCACCTTGGGGGTGTGGGGTGTCGAGGGTAAGTATAATGTATTCCTCCCTTTTAATCAATTAAGTTAAAAAATTTTGGCAATCCTAACTTTAAAAGATTTTTTTGTGTAGATGCTTGAAGCATGATTTATATGTTCATAATTGAGTCAAGACCGCGCTTGCCCTAAGGACAGAGGAAAAGGCTAAACTTCGACCCTATAATGACCCTATAATGACTATCTAGAGGTTCTCTATGCCAGTATGCCTTCTCCGACGAGAGGATCAAATTAGCACTTATAAACATTAAACGATATCCAATTTATCTTTAATCTTGAGATGTAATGAAACTGGTTGCTATGTGTATTTGGTTTTTATCTTCTTCAATAAGCTAAAACATTGTGTCTCCTTTGAGAGAGTATGTTGGTTTTGGGGAAAATACTGTGTTACTCTATGAATTTTTTTTGCACCCCAAGCATGCAACCTATTATGTGATGGTTTGATCTATGTATTAACTTTAATTTCCTATGCTTTTTGCTGGTAAAATCTGTTTGTGATAGTTTCCAACTGCAAGACATAATAGTGGTACCGACAGAGTGAGGAATGAATATGCTACATGATGGCTATATAATTCATCAAGCAAATCTTAATTACATGTTATTTTAAGTTATTTTAATGGATGCCGATTATGCTCATCTGATGTGTCTAGCATGGTCGGATTCCGCTGATTCACATGTAAATAGATTTGGGTAGAATGGTTGTTCGTGATGCATTTACAGTTTGCGTTATTTCCAGCACATTTTTTACTGTTTAATTACATGCATTCTAATACTGTATCTCTATGACTCGGTGTTTAATAGTAGAGATAGTATATAACATTGTTATATTGTACCTCCATCACTTAACGTTTAACTACATAGTATCTAACATTATTATTTGCTTGAATGGGTGGAAATGATTTAGGATCTCCCTGTCAACCCTTTGAGATTCGGTCACAACGCATGGGCACTCAACCAGTAGCAGAAAAAGAGCTACGGACCAGACATAAAAACAACAACAACGAGAAAGGCAACTGATGCATCCTTTCTGGCTGTTTGTGCTTGCCTCAGTGTCATCTTGCAACGAATTCAAGGTAAGATACGAGGAGTACGTGGCAGGACCCAAAAGAGAAACTAAGGTGACATAAATCAACCCATTATCTTCACAAAGGAGTGATGCTAATGCTTAAGCATAGGCCATCCAATGTACCCAAACTTATATCACAAACGTTTGCTTTATCAGTTTTTATACGCAAGAAAGGTATCTACAAAATCTCTCATAAAAAGGAACGGGAAAACAATTTGTGCACTAACTGGCATGCAGTTAGAGGCATCAGTCTTCAGTCCTTCACACGCTACTTATTGTTTTTATTTTTCAGACCAAGTGTAATGATATAGATTTAACTGATTTTTTTTTTATGAAAGATAACGATTGTTAAAAATCAGAACAGAAGAAGACATAACATGGTAACGGTGAGCAAATTGCAGGGTTATAGCAAAGACGGAAAACACAGCTGCAACAAGGCAACATCAACTCATTGTTTCGATTGGTACAAGTCCTGATGCAGGAATTCAACAACCTAGTGTAATCTGGACACACATGATCGACAATAGTGTTAACAAAACCACAGGTGCTTAAGAGAACAATATTTGAGTTCAAAAATATTCTATCAAACACAATATCAGATAATCTTAGCTCACCTTACAACACCAGATACTAGGAGGAAGCTGGGCATGTATTGACACCATTCTGACAATCACGTGTAAGATCATTGAAAGTCTCCAACCGCCTCTTCCCCCTCAGGAACACCTCAGTGTCGACTGCAACCCTCATGTATCCATCAAATTCCACTGGGTTACCATTACTCAGCTCCTTTGTTTCAGCATACCACTCACTGTTCTCATTCCACAAATCCTTATAATCATCAAGGAAGTGTGTTCTGTACTTGCCCTTCAGTGGGTCAAAGAATGATTTATCGGGCTCATCAGTAGCAATGTACAAATGCCGGCCAGCACCAACCTTATCATTAAGTGTCACAAGGATATTTTCTGGTGATGTATCTCTTGCAAGGTTTGGCCACAGTTGTGTGTTCTGGGCTTTCTCCCCTCTCACAATGTGGACCGAATCAAAGTCCCAACTCATCTGGGAGGCAATGGCAGACACAATCTCCATCAAGCGTCGTGACTTCCATAAAAAATGCCATGGGCGCTTGATCACTGCCTCCGTCTCACCCTCGCATACACGTGACCAGTAATTATCTGGTTCAACATTCCCAAACTTCCTCATGATCAATGTGTCCTTGACATCACGAAGTTTCATTGGGGTCACCTTGATGTCTTCGGTATAGTAATTCTTCAGCTTATCCTTCTTGTGCCACTTCCCCCAATCTGCCCAGAACTGACTCTGGTCGATCACTGATGCTGATTCTTTCAGGTGTTCAAAATCAAAGTAGAGCCTAAAATCTTTTTCTTCATCCCTGCCACTTGAGGTATATCGTGAATTGAGGCACATATTAAGATCCATGACAAGCGTCCGGTTCAAGAATTGTGCCTCACCGAGAGCACACAAGAAACCCCAAATAAAGTGGTTCATGCTCTTGCACCTCTCCCCGCCGCCTATATAAATAAGGTACTTGCCGCGGCTGAAATCGGACTCAGAAGCAACCACCGGCAAACTGTCATTGACAGCCTCACCCACAACCAACACCAGTTCGGCAGCAGCCATTGTGTCCGCGTTGGCGGCATTCTCATCAAGCCTCATCTGTGTTTTGGTCGGCACATAGTCTGTGGTGGTCGTCGTGGGGGCCTCGCGCTTGCCCTTCTTCCCCTTCTTGCCCTTGCGGCGGCCGCTTTTTTTGGCGCCGGTGCCAGAGTGGTACTCACCCACGGTGTCCACAACGAGGGAGCAGGTGTTGACGTCGCGGGTGAGCGTGAACCGGCGGTAGTCCTTGTAGTACGTGGTGCGTCCATTTGCGTCCTCGCCGGCGGGGCGGAAGCGCCAGGCGAGGTCGCACGCCATGGGGCTGCCCGGCACGGGGACGGGGCGGCCGAAGCGGTAGAAGCGGAGGTCGGGGAACCGCTCGATCGACGTGGTCATGAGCAGGTTGAAGAGATCCCTATCCCCGGTGCAGTCCACTGGCGCCTCCACGTCGCACGAGAGCGCCTCGGCGACGGGGTTCTCTTCGGCGGCCACCCCCGCGCCCGCGGCCGAGTCGGCATCGGTGTCGACGGTGATGGCCCGCTCCGTCCCTGCCTCCGTCTTCTCGGACGTGACGTCGGAGAGCTTGATGAACGGGACGGCCTCGGCGACGACAGAGGCCTCGGCAGTCTCGGCGGGGTCGGAGGAGTTGGAGCTCGCGGCGGACGCGAAGTCCTCCCCGGTGCGGAGCACGGAGTCGTCGGCAAGGAAGGTGGAGTTGGAGGTAGCGGAGGTCAGGAACGCGGTGAGCTGGTGCGACGAAGGGTGCAGAAGCGGGTCGTCGGGGCTGTGCACCGCAGCGAGGAGCGTGAAAGCGAGGACGGCGGCGACGAAGAGCGCGAAGAGGAGGTTGCCCCCCGACCGCAGCACCGCGAGGAGGTCGAGCGCGCCGCCACGCCACTGCGGCGCCGACAGCGCCGCCGCCCGCCCCAGCATTCCTGCGGATCTGGGACCCGGAGGCTAGGGTGGATTTGGGGGAGTGTGGCAGTGAGGAGGAGGACGGGGATCTGGGTGGACGCCGACAAGGGGGCAGGAAGGGAGAGCTGATGTGAGGGGACGTGCAGTTCACTCCATTATTTTACTAGGGGCGGTCGCGGTTGCTTCTTGCTTGGGGGAGTCGGTGGCTCTTCCGTTGTCGGATGGCCCGTTGACTGTTGTAACACGGGGATTTCGGGCTGTTCCTTTGGGCTAGGATGGGCCTCGTTTTGATCGCGGCTAAATTCTATACGATCCACAGAGTCTTGGTGCCGTTTCAAGCGCGTAAATTTTTTTTTCTCGATTTCATATAGAAATTAATTTTCCATCCAGCCTTACGGATGCAAACTGGCCGAGTTTGAGCGACCCTGTTCTGCCAGTGTAACACCCCAGCTCCTCCTCGAGCCCAAAATGCTACCAAGCATAATATTCATTGCATAAATAAAGCTAATTCTACAAATAATTCAAAATTTCAGCAGAGTATTGCCTAAAAACTAGACATTCACACAAGCACAAAAAAACAGATATATTCACACATTATCATATAGAGACTATCATCATGTTCCATCCATCCAGAACTTGGAACCACAAGTCTAAGTCAATATATTGCCACCACATACCTCAACGCAATTAGGAGACAGTTTATATCATACAAACCAAATTACCAGAGCCCGAAACACAAACACATACCCTTACATTATATCTTACCAACTAGTCACCAAAAGAGTCATGTGACAATAAGCTTTAAAATTAGATGGGTATAGTTCAGTGTAGTGAGTAAAACATGGTGTTATTCCCTTCTCGATGCAGGACGATTCCACTGCTCACCTATAAAAACATAAAGGAGCAAGTGTGAGTCCACGACTCAGCAAGTACAAAATAAAACGTGAGATGGACAATTCATGTTTAACTGTAAAGATACTGTAAAGCTGAGTGGTCATCAGTCGATGCCCACCCTTATACCCTCCAGGCTAATCTGAAGGGGCATATATAAGTAGGTTTTCATGTTGTAGTGAGGTCGACCATCATTAATGATGCCATGATGCATAGTACAGTGCAAATGCATGAGTTCTCCATTCCTCGTATACGGTTCATTGATATCAGTATCCGACCATTTAATAAGGTACTAAGAGGTAACGGATATCATAGCATAGCATCTCATAACGTTCTGTCATCAGTCCGCGACATAACCACATTAGCTTAATTAAAGCAATTTGTAGAAGAGTTTTTAAAACAATCATCAATCGTTCATGCCATCATATTATTATGTACTTGCCTCAAATACCGAAGAAAGGAGAGAGGCAAGACGATGATGCCAACCCCGAGGCAAAACCTACACATAAACATGCCATTCAACCACACCGACATCTCTATTAAACATCAAATGAAATTAATATTTTACCATCTATCACAAGTCATCTTAAGCTATTTGAGATTAACCATCTAATTCTTAATTATTCCAGATCATATACGCTTAATCCTCTTCATTGCCTTGTCGTTCATCATCTATACTATCCATTAACTATACCAATTTATCATCAACGTAATTGAAAATGTTGCTGTAACCCGAAACAGGATAGCAGCGCTCCAAGAGCCATATCTCTTAGACCGTTCATCCAAATCATGCATTATAGGATCCATTGGAAAGCTAAAAACATAAACTACGCTTCTTCTAATACCAACTTCCTCTGGAATTCGACCTAACAGCCCCAATTCGGATCTGCAAGCTGCTGCTGTGACAGTCCAAAACTGTGACCCGACCAAATCCGAACAGCTGGCTTGTAACGGCCGTATCTCCTAAACCGTTTGGCCGATTCTCGCGTTCTAAGACTCGTTGGAAAGCTAGAAACATGACCTACATTTTACAACATAACCGAGCTCAGATTCTCTCCCATAAATATCCCAAATTTAAGCTCTAATCTGCTGCATACTTAATTTCACCATCTAGTATCAAAATCCATGCCTATGGTTTCTAATTCCCTCTCAAATCCCATCCTAATCCTCAATTTGAACATCAATTTGCAGAGGGAAGCATCAATTTGTTACCTAATAGAAGAAATCGTAGCTAAACCCTAGGTTCCTCTTTCTTCTTTTCCTTCTTCTTCTTCTCTTCTTCTTCTTCCTCTTATTGTGGCTGGCTGCTCCTTCTCCTTCCTTTTCCCTTCTTCTCCTGGCCAGCACCTTCTCCTGCTCCTTCCTCCCCTCTCCACCCTCCTTGAAGCCCTAGCTAAGCAGTAGCAACAGAGGAGAGGGGCGACCGGCCTGGGCAAGGAGTAGAGGAGTGCGGGAGCGACTGATTTTAGGTGCCAGCGGTCGGCGGCGACGAACTTCGGTGAGCGGCAGCGGCTGGATGGTCAGATGGAGGAAGAGCACAAGAAAGAGGAAGGGAACGAGCAGATGATGAGCAAGCAAGAGACTGAACTGCCCCTCTTCTCTGGTCTTCTCTGGAGACTTCTAGGAAGGGTTATTGGGCTAGCTGGGCCACGTGGCTGGGTTGGGCCAAAGGCCTAGTACGGATATTACAACCAGGCTCTAGCCCCAAGAAAACTCGAGTAAGCTCGAGCTCGGCCCGTCTAGACTCGGTAACATATAACTTGTATTAAAAAAAGTATAAAACCATAATAGGCTCGAACAAAGCTCGAGCTCGGGCTCGAGTAGACTCGATTAAATATGATTTTATTAAGAAAAATTTTTGAATAGGCTCGATGAAGCTCAAGTAGGCTTAAACGAAGCTCGAGCTCGAGTACACTCCATAAAATATGGTTCTATATAGAAAAATAAAGCTCGAACGAAGCTCGAGCTGAGCTTGACCTAGCTCGCAAGCTTATGGGCACGCTCAGTTCAAGCTCGTTTGGGGATTGAGCCGAGCTTGAATCGAGCCTCCAGCAAGCTGAGCTCAAGCAATTTGGGAGCCTTGAGCTTTTCTTGCAGCCCTACCCAGCCTTAGCACTCTTTTGTTTTTTTTACAACTTACAATATAGTACAAATCTTCACAAAATCTCTACTACTTAAATAGGCTCCAACGGTAAATGATGATGAGTGATAAGTGGTAAGTTGCTTATGAATGCTCTTGACGTTAGAGAAAATTGTCTATATGCCAACACCAACACTTCACTCATCAATGCCCTTGAAGTTACAAGAAGTTACCATCAAATACATCACTAGTTTGTTTACTTTATATTCTAAATTAATCTTAGCGTAACATTAACATCTAATTATCAACATTCAAATTTCATTGGTTTATGAAATGATATAACATCAAGATCTAAGTACAATTTATATTGTATTGTTTGAAATCCGTTGCAATATATGGACAATCAAATAAATTACTGATAAAATTATAATCCTAATATAGTTTCACATAACCAATGTATTATGAAACATATATCGTGGGCATGCACTATGTGACTATGTGTAGCATATGTGATTTGAATATAGCACATGTTTAGGTTGTGTTCTAGCCGTGGCGGTGCCAAGAGGGGAAAGTTCATCCGTTGAGCTTGACAATAGGATCTAGTGAGCATAGATTCGGCCTCCATAACAACCAGATTAGGCTAGCATGGCGCCACCACCCTCCACAACAACGGGATCCGATGAGCTTGACGTGGCTGACCGCAATGATAATTGAATCCAACGAGCAACGACCTCACCATAGTTGAGAGATTGACCAATGATGGGTGGAGATCAGTTCCAAGGTTCTGCTATTGCACGGATCACTCGAATAACTTGAACCAACCTATAGTATTGATGACACATCTATTTACAATAGTATTAATTACAAATCATACAGTTCTGTAAAATTTTAGTCAAATGTAATACCATTTTTTTTGGAACAATTCAGGATTTGCTACTCTGAAAATTAACAATTCAAAATTTGCCACTTACATATGACTAACATGTGAAAATTGCCAATATTTAGGAGTGGCATGCCATGAAATTTTTTTCCCTCAAAAGGAGAACAGAGAACTGGAGGGCAAAATGCAATTCGCCCAAGGCCCAAGGGAGAAGAAAACTGAAAAAGGGGTAGCTCATCAGTCGCCTTCGATCGAACAGAGGTGAGATAGGCGGCCATGGAGAGCTCGCCGCCCACCATTACCGTCCACGTCAAGTTCGCCGGCCGGACCATCCCGGTGGAGGTCCCGCCGGCCGCCTCTACCGCCGAGCTGAAGCGCCTCCTCCAGCCGCTCACCAACGTGCTCCCCCGCGGGCAGAGGCTCATCTGCAAAGGCACCGAATCCCAAATCCTTACCTCCTGAGTGCCAGTTTGCTTCCAATTGCCAATCCCTTGTTGGTCTCTTACTCCCATGTGATCGCAGGCAAAGTTCTCGCGGACGCCGCGAGCCTGAGCTCGATGCAGGTGGTGGACGGATCCAAGGTCATGCTCATCGCCTCGCAGGGCCTCCATCAGGGGGTAAATCGCCTCGATCCCCCCTAGTTTGGGTGCTGTTTTGTTGTGTCGATCCGATTATATTTCGAATGGCTAGCAATGCATTGGTTGGGTTTGATTACTCAGTGCAGGGCGAGCACGAGCAATAAGTTCGATTTGGATCAGTTAAGCTTCTAGGGCTGCTCGATGTGTGATCAAATTTTGATACGAAGTGTGCCTATAGAATTAACTAGTTTGATTTCACGCTTTTGAACGGTTGGGATTTTGTGATGTTTAGGAAAAATGGCTGTAAAGTCATAGTACCTAGCTGCAGTGTGTTAAAACTTTGTAAGGAGTGCAATTTAGGAGCATGGCATGTATGTTATCTAGTTTGTTACAGTCAACTTACTTCTTGCACTATCCAACAGGATGGCCCCATTGCCATCAGTAAGAATACAAGCAGTCCGGCTCCAAGTGCAAGAAGAACCTCAAATGTTAAGGAAAGTCAAACACAGAAACCAGAGGCAATTATCAGCAAAAGCCGATCTGAGCGTTGGAAATTAACTGGTGTTATTGCATTGTCTGATTCCGGCTTAAAGGTATCTTGTTCCAACTTTTACGTTACTTCTACACTAATGCAAGGTACGATATGGCTGTGAGTTGAAGTTTATGAAGCTTGCTATCTCATCTTTTTTACACATGCAAAATCTAAAAAAATAGCTTTGAGTTGAAGTTTATGAAACTTCCCATCTCGACATTGAAAGCTAATGGATTGCCTATGTTAATTTTTGATGGATGATTACAATCACATGGTTAATTATTATCTTTGTATTGACTATTGAGTAGAGCCTAGTGCAGTCTTGGGGAATGCACATTTTTGTAAGTTGCTATCTGTGATTCGTATACTGATGTGTTGCCTCTCGCTTTGAATGCGCTAGCCTATTAGGTTTGGCACTGCATAGAGGACATTTACAAATTCATGACCTAGTGATGAATCAGCTTTTTTATTTGTTTACTAATTGAGACATTCGTTGATTATTTTGTCTGAACTATCTTTTTGAATAATAACTGTAAAATATTTTTTCTCATTTATTTTTGAATGCATAATTCTATTTCGGTTGCAGTTTTGGACTTACTTTCTGTGGTTGTCTTTCTGAATAGGCAGTGCCTGAAGAAGTATGGGATTGTGGGTCTTCCATACGAGTACTTGATGTCAGCAACAACCATATTGAAGTAATTCCACAGAAAATTGCTGCTCTTAAATCTTTAAATGTAATTGTCCTTATCCAGCATATCAGTTGACACATTTTCTTCTTTAAGGAAATATAGTTTAAGGTGTCATCATTTCATCTTGTAGAAATTGCTCCTAACTGCCAATGATATAGCTGATGGGAGCATTTGCTGGGAAGGTCTGTCATGTCTTCAAAGACTAACAATTTTATCTTTAAACCAAAATCGGTAGGTCACATTTTCAAAATCCTGTTGTATAATTCTCAATGGGTAGTCCGGTGTAAATTGTGCTTCTATCTCAAGTTTTTGAGTTAAATGGACAAAAGAAACTACCTTTTAGTTCTAGCTAAGTAACCATTACACTCTTGTTCACTCTTGGTTAACATTTGTTTTATATAGAATTAGTCAATTTACTTCCCTGATGCTATCAAGATATATGTGCAAGATACTGCCTACATAAAGGGGTTGTTTCATAATTTTCATTAGATAAATACCTCTTTCACTAACTTTTGTTCACAAAACTACACAAACTGAATCTTTTATGTCTGCATGCATCTTTGGTATTCAGGACGACATCATTATACGATTTCTAACTTCCTGCTTTATCTTGCAGATTGGTCACTTTACCTTCAAGTTTGGGTTCATTGACCTTTTTGCGTGAACTTCGTATCGCAAATAATATGATTGATAACTTACCTGTTGAAATAGGATTGCTGAAGCAGCTTGAGATTCTGATAGCAAACAATAATAGGTAGTGTGATAGAACCGAGCAGCTGCTGGACTGCATAATCTCATTGATATTATCTCATGTTTTCATATGCTCATAGCAGAATTTACACTTTTGTGCTTATGTTTTGCCTGCTTACTGCTAAAATTGATGTTCTATATGAATTTGAGAAGTAAAACAAGATTATTTGAGAAGAGAGATGACCTGTGTGCTAATTGTGTATAGAATCGAAATAGCAATTTTTTTTGTGGCGTTAACAATAGTGCAGCCTTCTGACCTTGACATTTTTATGGCGACGTTTTTTTTGGTATAATATTGAAGTAACCTGAGCAGAGTGCCCTTTGTCTTCTGGTGATCTCATGGCCTACATCTTTAATCACAACTATTAGCTTTTGGTAAATTTTCATAATGGTTGTGATGCTTGCAGTCTTGCAACCTGTTAGTGTTTCTATGGTAGTCTATAGTTTCCAGAAAATATGTCTTTTAATATAACTTCTAATGGGAATTACATCCGCATTGCTTGGTCTGAGAATTAAAATGTATCCTGATCTTTCACATTTTGACATGACTTCCACTTGTTGTCAGAATAACTTCATTGCCTTCATCTATAGGAGATTGTGAATCTCTTACTGAGGTGTGTGTTTTATCTCCTTTCTCCCATTTTTGCTTCCTATATTCTTATAAGGCACTGTGTATCAAAGACTTGAATCTTTTGAGCCTGCATTAGGCAATCTAATCCCCTAAAATTTTTGAATTCATCAGGTTAACTTGTCATCAAATCTTTTAGCTGGATTGCCAGAGGCTTTTGGAAATCTTCACAATCTCAAGGTATGTTCCTGTAGCTACATGGAAAGATGCATTCCTATTCAACGACTGGATATGCATGTTTAATACTAAAATGATATCTTGTCCCTAAAATTAAGTCATGTGGTGAAGGGGCTCGGTAACCTTGATCATATTGCAGGTGTCTTGTTAAATTCTTGAACATGATACCACGAGTCCACGATATACTCAATTTTCAATTGTATTGTTCAAAATGCTTGTAACCTATGAATATTCAGCATATTATGCACCAAACTTTGGTTTATGAGTTTAGAAAATTACGATGGTTCAAGCTCTGGTAGATATATTTGCTCCATGCCTTCATCAGACTAGAGCATGGACTGGTTTAAATTGTAGTTGGTCAGGACTTGCTACCCTTCTGCTTGTGTTTTTTTAAATATTATGTGTCAAAACAGATGGTTTTTATATATTTCTTTTCTTTCTCTGTTCTTGTCTTGCATTTGGCTAATCATTGGTTACATTTATACTGAAGAGAGTATTGTAATACTCCTTGTTTGAAAAAACTCTTCCAACAGGCTTTACATATTAGGAACAATGGCCTTGCATCCCTACCTTCGACTTTATTCAAAAAGTGCTGGCGTCTTACTACACTTGATCTCCATGGAACTGAAATCACAAATGATATTCTTCGACAGGTACAAGTTCCCTAGAAGGCTTAACCATCACACTTCTTTAGTGTTATTTTTTTTTATAAAAAAACAATTTGCACTCTAGTGGAATTAAGATGGCTACCACTATATGATACAAAAAATCGACTAGTTTGCAACCCTAGTCCTGCGGTCCTGCCACGTTGATGAATGCCTCTATTGGCCTGGTTCTGATGTAGACATCTGGTGCTAGCTAATGGCATTTTACTTTATTCAAAACAGGTGGAGGGGTGGGAGGAGTTCGACGAACGTCGGCGGCAGAAACATCAGAAGCAGCTGGACTTCCGGGTGGGATCTTCAGGCGTGTTCGACGAAGGTGCCGATGATGATAACAGGCGTGCATAGAAGATATCCTGCTATAATCAAAGGTTATCACCTGCCGCTGGCATTGCCCCAGAATAAGCCAATGAAACTATGCAACTCAGCACAAAGGCAATTAGGAGATAATGTTACTGATATTCTTTTCTGGACATGTATTTGCATTTCTTTTCTAAACCTCTAAGAGCAGCAAGAGATGGATAAACTTTTCTTCATACGTGGAGGCCGGAACAAAGTTCCATTTTAAAAAAGTGCATAGCATCACTCACTCCTCGTTTTAATTTATTTTCTTTACACCCAATACACTGACATACGACGATACATGTGGCAGGTCGTGCCACTCGAATCCAGCAGCTCGAGCGCTCACTCGAAGCCGCCATTGACCCTGATGACCTGGCCGTTCACCCCACGCCGCCGCGTCGCTCACCAGAAACGCCACCACCGGCGCGACGTCCGTCATCTCGGTGATGAGCCCCATGGACTGCTCCTCCACCCTCCGCAGGAACGCCTCGTCTTTGCCGGCCATGAACAGCTCCGTGCGCATGGGCCCCGGCGCCACCACGTTCGCCGTGATCCCCTTGGCCGCCACCTCCTTGGCCAGGATCCTCGCAATCGATCGCCTCCACCGCGCCGTGTACGCCGCGTACCCGGGCAGGACCGTGCCCACGATGGACAACGAGAACGTCATGATGCGGAAGCCGGCGCCGTGCGGGATGCGGTTGGCCGCCTCGCGACACGCCAGGAACGTCCCTCGCACGTTCACCGCGAGCATGGCGCCGAAGTCCTCGACGGCGGTGTCGGCGAGCGCGGGGTACCTGGCGGCCAGGAGCCCCGCGCAGGCGACGACGATCTGCAGCGGCTAGCCGAACGCCTCCTCGGCGCGGTCGAAGAGCGCGCGCACGGCGGCCGGGTCGGACACGTCGGCCCGCGCCGCCACGGCGCGGAGGCCGCGCGCGCCGAGCTCCGCAGCGAGCGCGTCCGCCTTGGCGGAGTTGGACGCGTAGTTGGTCACGACGCGCGCGCCGAGGGCGGCAAGGTGGAAGGACACCTCGCGGCCGATGCCGCGGGAGCCGCCGGTGACGATCGCGACGCGGTCGTCGAGCGGGAGCATCGACGCTGAGGCCCCCGCGCTGGCTGCCGCGGCCATGGCTAGCTAGCTGTCGCCTTGCTACTAGTACCTAACCGTGTGTGTCCTCGTGTTGCTTGTGCACGATGCCAGGCCATGGCCATAGGTTATGTAGGAATGGAAAAGCACTTTGCATTAGTCATACGATCAGTGACAAGCCATCGTTTTTCTATGCGATGACATGCTTGGCGACGACGAGAACTGGGCTACGTGTAGGCGTAGCTCGTTTTGGTGATTACCTTTCGTGAGGTAATATAATACAGCCAAAGATAAGCTTGTACTAAGACCCTATTCTCCCCAGCTTATTGTCTCATTCTAATTTGCTAATTTGACTTATCTCGTAATTTCGAGAATTTTTCGAGGTGGCCTCGAGAGTTGGATACCTTTGGTTTTTAGGATTTAGGGAGATTTTAGACACGTCTACAAGATAAAAATAAAACGGATTTAAAAAGGTGTTATGTAGATACATGCACCGTGAAGTTGCTGAGAATTGCTTCTACAAAGCTGAAAAAGGTAAAACTACTGCAGCAAAGTTTCTAAGAATTATTCACACCCATTATCAAATAATTTTACCCATCATTTTTCATCAAATTTACGGCCATACTCTACTCTCATGTCTTCTTCCTCCCTCCTCTGTACCCAATTCCCTCTCACCTCCCCCCATCCTTCCACTGGCAGCCGCTGCTCAGGTCCGGCTAGCTGACATTGTTCTTTCCAATTTAAAATCCGATTAAATATGCAACATTTCTAAAGTTGTAGCATTTTGTAACTATATTTTAAAGCTTTTAGTAGTTCTTCTAAAATCTTCCAAAACTATTTTTTAAATATCTTTTTTATCCTCTTTGAGCCTCTTTTCGAGGCCCCTCAACTTTTTAAATTATAATTTATCGTGGATTTTCAGATGAAAATAACAATGCTCGTAGTCGTACCATATTACCAAGTTATGGTCTGATTGTTGCCATGTTGATACCTTGCCATACGTTTCTTAGGCACCCCACATTATAGACTTTTAGTATTTTACTGAGCCTGTTTGGGACAACTTTTTTTTTAAATTATTTCATTATTTAAAAATTAGTTTGAGTTTTTGAAGCAATTTCTTCACAATCTCGAAGTTCACATGATAAAAGCTCTCAAATTGAAGTCGATTTTCAATTCTGACTTGTCGAAGCCACTTTTTGAAGTTCTCAAGGTTCTATTTCAGTGGAAAAACAAATAATTTTGAGATAAATCCTTATGTGCCATTGCGCTTGAGTCTAGTCCTTTCCGTGCCATTGTTTAGTGACTTCTTCTATGCCATCGCAATTGCTCGACTACTGCTACGAGTGCAACTGGAACGAATATTTTTCAACTGATTAAATCAATTCAGATTGAACAAATATTTTCCAACCGATTAAATCAATTCAGATATAGTTTTTTGGATATCTGGATGGTTTTTTTGATATGGATAGTTTGTCATGGATACGGATATGGAACATAGATATCTGATAAATACAAGAATATCTGAGTTATTTTTTGGATAATATCCCGAGCAAAGCCTCCGCTATCCCACAGCAGACGACACACCTTTAATTGAAGACGGCAAGGCTATTTTTGTCATTTCTACAAAGTCTAGTTTGGTCGTAAATGCAAGTCAAGACAATAAGACCACATTTGTTGGACAATGCAAGTTTGGTCATTAATTGTAAGTTGATAGTCTATCATTAATCCGTTATATATGTGTTATTAATGATCTCTATTTTTACGCATTATTGAACTAAAAATAATCGTATCTGTATAGAATTTGATCTATATCTACTCTATATTTGTAACTAATATTATTTGATATTATTCATATTCATATTCTTATTCAACACTATTTGTATCCGCTAAAAAGATATGGATATGGATACAAAATGAATGATGTCAGACCTGTACCCGATTCGACTGTATCCATAGTTATTGCCTTATCTACCATTGATAAAACTTATCTTTTTCTTTTGTTCAAGCTGTGTAAAATTTCAAAAATCCTCAAAATGATCATAAGAGTTATCGACTATACCACAATTTGAATTTACAGATTGAATATAGAAACTTTCGTAAACACATCTAAAAAATGTGGGAGTTGCTTCAGATCGGACGTCTGATCCAAAACTACAAATTGGATGCTGTTTTTGAAACACAAGCAACGAACTATTGAAACAAAGCTTAAGTACCATTGAAACATTTTGCGTCAAGGTGTGAAACATCATTTATTCATGGATGTTTCAACCCAAATGTGTGAAGTTTCACGTGAGAAATGAACAATGTTTCACAAGAGCAAATGTAATGTTTTATAAAAGCAAACAAAATGTTTCAGCAATTATTCAGAGATGTTTCAAGGGTTAATTTTTTTGTATGCCATTACATAGTTGGATAGACCCTTATGTGCCATCGCCTAGTCACATTTCTCATATTTGCCATCGCAATTGCACTAATAGTGTGTTGTATGTCATTATTGAAGACTTGTCTTTTCTTTTGTTTAAGCTATGTAAATATATCAAAAATTCTTAAAAAATCACAGTGTTATCATACATACAATACTTTCAATCTATATTTTTTTAGTATTTTTACAAAAAATTTTATGTTAGATTTACACTTAAAAACTTTTGAACATAAAAGATTTATCTTAAAATACTAAAAAAAATTGTACACTCAAATTGCTACATACTTATTGACGACGTGCTTTTTTCAATGATTTTGAAAAGTTTACATAGCTTAAAAAATAAGATAAGTTTTTAAAAATGGCATACAAGACAATATTAGAGTAGTTACAATGAAATAGAAGAGATGTCTCCAACTGATGGCATGTAAGGTATTACACGGCTCGACAATGGCATCTATGATATTTTTCTATGTTCCAATACATACGAGCAATGTTTCACAAAATCGAACAAAAAAATTTTATGTATTTTTGCGGGGTATTTCACAAAGGCGAACAGAATGTCTCACATAGAAAACGAAAACCTTACAAAAGAGCAAAGAAAAAGTCTCAGAGCAAAAATTAAAATGTTTCACAAGAGCAATCAAAATTTTTTACAAGTGTTTTACTGATGTTTCAGAAGTACATGGGAAATGTTTTCAGAGCAAAATAAATATATTTGAAACCCATCCGAACAAATGTTTCACAAGAACAAAACAAATGTTTCATACATTTATTATCGATGTTTCGTACACACACGGAAAATGTTATAGTCTTCTAGACAGACTCCACTCATCTTCTGCATCTAGTTCCTTGGTCCTCTTCTTTCTCCAGTACATCCATGTCGACCTCCAACCTGAGCTCCGACGGCCTTCTCGGTAGGAGAGGATGTTGCAGGGGGAGGAGAGGGGAGAGATGGGAGAGACGGGAGGGAGGAAGAGCCTAAGGGGGAGAGATGAGGAGAGGGAGAGTACCAACAAAGATTAGAAAGGGGGGAGGGGCCATGAGCTTTGTCATTGACCGGTGGTTGGGTTGGGGCTGTTCTGGGCCTTTGGCAGCATGTAGCACACCCCCGCTCCTTTTTCCCTTTTTTTCTCGATCAAAGTAGCACTCGGTCAAAGTAGAAAGATGAAAAAGCAAAGTGACGTGCTGATGAAAGTATTAAGAAGCCTTTGTTATCAGGTGTAGTCTAGGGACTTCTTAATAGATCTAAAGTAGGGAGACACAGAAAAGTGGAGGAAGGTATCCATACTTCTTATTCAATTCTTCTCTGATCCATTTACAATGGGGCATTCTCCTCCTTTTATAGTGAATGCTAGGGTTTTAGCTGGGTCCACCTAGGCCCTTCGTGGGCCGGTTTTCCAACACTTCCCCTTGGATCTTAGCCGCGAGATGCATATGCCTCATCAAAACTCCATAAAACCAAGTGAAAAAATTTTTGAAGAAAGGGTGCATAGCATACTTTTTTGTGCTGCTCAAATTTCCTCGTTAAAAATCTTATATGAGAAACTTCAATGAAAACCCACATAAGAAAAAAAGAGTATGACCCACCAATTTTGCTTTCTAATCTTCGAGATTATACTGGGTACTTGAACTATGTGCTCAAGATTTAATTCAGAGTGCGTGAGGTTTCTCCTCCTAAATTCTGCACTTCTTTAAGTCTCTTCATTTTCAATTTCTCTAATGCACCTCTTAAAGGCGGACGATAGGAGTGACTCAGTGAGCTGAATATCAATTTCATTCATCCTATACATTTCATGAGCATAGAAGAATTTGGGGTTTATGAGCTTCATTACATTGCTCTTCACGTAGCACATTTGTATTTAAGTGACACAAGATTCATTATATTCATATACGATAGTAGGGGTTCATTCAAATAATCCATTCCACATAACTTCTAGATGTGGAATAATCTTCTTCGAAGCCATACATATTCATGAGAGGCTTCATACAATGCAATCATCTCCTAGAGGTTTGTCAACGTTGACACAATTGTCTGCTTTGACGACTGACATGACATTACAGTTTCACCACATAGGGAAACATTCATATTCATATTCAAGTTCAAGTCTTGGTTCTTTCTATCCAAAATCTATGCTTCTTTGGTGGTAGCGGAGAATGCCCTTAATTTCATTTCAATGCCTCTTCATGGGCTCTGCACGGTATTGAGCCAGCAAGGTAACGGCAAATGTAATGTCTGGTGTGTATTGTTCATGAGGTACATGGGTGCTCCAATTGCACTGAAATATGAAACTTCATGTTCTAGGACTTCCTCCCCCTCATCCCTAGGCCTGTACTGTTCTAGGTCTGTATGTAATGACCGACTGACCATTGGGGTTTTATAGATACGCTTCTCAAAAACCTTTCCAACACCTTTTATGTGTAGGCTGGCTAGTGTACCTAAATTCATTCAGACATATGCTTAAGCTATAAGCCTAAGCTACAATATCAAATCATTTGTTTATTTCTTATACTTTTAAGTATGTGCTTGTTTCTTTTCTTTGCTTTAGTTCGTATGACGATTCACAGAGTTACACTATACAGATTTCTATTTGCTCTATCTTGGTTCAGGACAGGGATACTTCATGTATCTTCATATATATGTCCGAATCCAAGCTTCTATACATATATTCAGTGACAACATCCCCAATTTTATTTTCAATTTCATTTTTAAACTTCAATTTGAGTATTGCCAATGAGATCAAATATTATTTAAAGGTAATTCTGCCCATAATTAGGGAATAGGTTTCTGCATGAGTAAAACCTTGAGCGATCAGCCATGCTTTTGTATCTTACCGCTTCATATTCATTTCTTTTTCAAACAAAATACCCATCTAAATGGGGAGGCATGTAGCTTAAGTGCCCTAACACCTCTCTTTTGTTTAGAGATATATGTTCCACATTAATTGCCTTCTTTCATTCCTCCCAATATTGCCTTTTATTTCACTTTGCAAGAGATAAAGGCTCTGAGTCGAGTTCAATAATATTAGCAATTTTCTTTACAAAATTTATGTCAACAGTGGCTGTTGCTCTATTCATAGATTCCCTAGTTAATACATAATTTATGGCCATTTCTTCATGGGGTGCTTCTTGCACTTCTACTTGCTCTTCACCGCTATTTCCCATGATGGGAACAAGTTTCTTTAGTTTTTATCGCTTATGTGTGTATACACATTTTCATCGGCAACTTCCTGCAGTGGAAGATTTAAATCTAGGACTGCCTCGCTAGCAGGCTCCTTTCCAGTGCCCAGTCTCAGCTGGCTTCCCTTCTTTTTTTTTTCTTTCTTTGGGGCATTTTTGTGATTAGCTGTGACAAGACATCTTTTCCCTTTTTCTCCAGACGTCTCTAGATACTTTGGGATTAGAGCAGACAAATTTTTCTTTCTTTTATTCTGAGGCCTCTGAACGGTATGAAGGCTATCTTCTATGGTATTTCAACCCTCTCTGGTACATTACTACGGGTAATGCGACCTGATCACGCTATTCAAATCACGAAAATAATTAGGTAGTTTATTTACTAATTTACTAGTGCGGGGGCATGCACGGGGATCCTTATGACTTTCCATGTGATTTTCTGGCATTCTTCTTTGAGGGGTTCTATTCCTGCCTCTAATGACGGGAATTGATCCTTGTTCATTTTCATTGCGATTGTGGTATAGGTACATAAACCTTGCATTTTGTAACATTCCAATTTTTATTAAGAAAATAAAAACTTGGACTGTTTTAATTTTTAAAATAAAAAATAGGTTATTAAAAATCCAACTGAAACCTAGCCATGGGGAATTTAAATTCTCCAAAATATAAAATGGCAAGAAACATTTTGGTTAAAACTTGAAATCTCTATTTGGGCATTATCCTAGAGTTTATAAAATAGTTTCTACCCCTAGAACCTATTTCTAAATGGGATAAATAAAAAGAAAAAGAAAATACAAAAGGGAAAAAAAGAAATAAAAAGGGAAAAAGAAAATCTCCCCCGACCCGTCTCTCCCCCTGGCCCGTCTCGCTCCTCGCTTGCTGTGCACATGAAGGGCGTTTCGCCCACCCGCCAAAGTCGCCTACTCCTTTCCTCCTTCTGGCATAGCCGAAAGCGCACGAAGTCATTGCTTGCGACACCAGCCCCACTCGTCAGTCCCTCCCCTCTCCCCGTTCTCTGCTCGCTGCGTGCCGGCCTCGCCGCGCTGTGCACGCACGTTCCAGCGACACCGCGTGCACACCGCGCGATGCCCTCGTTGGACCGCCGGTCCTTTGCCGAGTCAAGCCCCGTCCCCTGACCCCGCCTTGACCTCTTCGCCGACCGCGCCCGACGTGTCGCTCGCACGCCCTGTCGCTCTGGCCGCGTGGCGACACGCGCGTCGTGCCATCCCTTCGGCCAGTCTTCTCGAGGCCGCTCCGCTCAGCGCGTTGCCGCGCAGCGCAGCCGTTGTGGCCGTCGTGTCGATCGTAACTCGCTAAGCCTACCCTTCCATCCGGTCACTCACCCACCCGATGCTGCAGCACCAATGCCGCGGTGCGGGCCATTGTTGCTACCGAGCCAGCCGCCCGCTGACCGCCCTGGCCCCATGGCCGGCCTGCTCGAGCGACCACCCGAGCCACCTTTCTACTTCTGCGACCATATATGGTTCAATGGCTCACCGTTTTCTTTTCCCCTTTGGTCCATTCACCGCCGCACTCCGGTCAAGCTCCGAGAGCTCGCCGGTGAGTTTCCTTGCTCGGATTCGAACTCCATCGCAAGCTCTACTCCTCTCCTATGTCGTCCTCACTCCAATTGCCCACTTTTGCCTTGTAGCTCGCTGGAGCTCCCGTGAAGCGCCGCCGGCTGGGAACCACCCCTTTTTGATTCCATCGTCCCTGATAATTCCTGTTCCAATTCATTGCTCGAGAAGCATCCCCAACGTACTGCCCTCACCCCCGTACCACTATTTTGGCTTAAAATTCGCCGGAGTAGGCTGCCGAAAAAGCCTTTGCTCTGACCACCGCCGACCCCCACAGTGCCGAACCGAACCAAGCCTCCTCCATCCTCGCCGTGGCCTCAGGTAACCTCCTGGTCCCTCCCCGTAGCTTAAGACGCCCATCTCGCGTAGCCAGGAGCCCAGGGATTGCCGGCGCCACGGTAAACCGTGGCCACCACCGTTTCCCTCCGCGGCGATGCTGTTCCCGTCCATCTCTGTCGACGCTACGGCTCCTCCCTTGGATCGCCTTGAGCCCTAGTACCCGTTCCCCAAACTCGCCGGCCACAGTGGCCCGAGTCGCCGGCACGCCGTAGACCTTTCTCTCAGGCCATGCCTGGCTAGAGAAAGACGACGCGCGCGTCAGGTCGCCGGTCGGTGCCACTGACCGGTGGACCTGCTTTATTAGTCGTTAAGTCGGCAGTTAGCCCTAGTGTGTCACTAACACGCGGGGCCCGCCACATTTTATCGCGAGATTAACCCATGTACCATTCAACCGTGGCTGACAGGTGGGCCTGATGGACCCACCCGTCAGTCTAAGTGAAGGCATACTCCTTCTCCAAGCGCCGGTGCCTCGCGCCACGGCGCGTTTGCCTAGTCGAGCACCGAGTGGGCCGCCCCACTCGTTGCTGGGCCAGGCCCAGCACTGCACCAGGATTTTCCCCGATTTTCCTAATTTAGAAAACCAGTAAATAAAAATAGGATTTCTAAAAATAACAAAAGACTTCCAAAAATTCTAGAAAAATTCTATGAAATACTATATAAGTTTCTGGATTTAATTAAAATATCAAACTCAACGCTTCAATAGAAATTTTGGTGTGTAAAAATAAAATAACCTCCTTTAAATGTATTTAATAAATTGTAAAAATGGAAACCTTTATATTATTTTATCTTATCTTTAGAGTTTAAAAAATTTCATTTTTGGAAAAGTTTTCCAAAAATTTGATTCTGGTGTGATGCTTGTGTGAGGATAGATCCCGAGAAGTTCACAGAGACCCCTCGCCGGAGACGCTTACCCGCACCAGGAGTTCGACCAAAGTAAGTCCCTTGATGCATATTGAATGAACCATTATCTTATTTAAAGGTTTTGTTAGTATTTCGAAACCTGCATGCTACTTATAAACTAAGTAATCAGTAGAGCTAAGTTACCACTAGGAAATAAAATGTTGTATTGCCCCCTTTATAAATTTTTAACCCTAGGGATATCTATAACTACATTGTTTACAAAACTTCCTTGCAATAGGATGAAAATGTTGTACATGATTATAGGATTTCACCATGATTTCACATGATTGCAACTGTGTGGTTTAGTAAAATACGGCATCGGGGGAGATGCTAGGGATTGGGATGTGTTTCTACTCTCTCCTTAAAATACTCTGACTAAGGAAGACCCGGTTGTCGCTATGGTACAGATTATGCATGGTTTCGGGTTGGTGCTAGCACCCCTCCCCTAGTTTAAGGACTGCTCTTCCTATGATCCTACGAACTGAGCCTTACAGTACAGCCTTAGGTTCCGTTATGGGATGAGTCTAGCCTATTATGCTTTAATCTCTAGTAGCTATTTGCTGGTGGTGATGTCCCTTGTAGACATTTGGGTTATATGGACAGGAAGGATGTATCCCCGTTTGTTGGCGCGTTGGATCTCGTTTCCTCGGTCTTCTTGTACAACACGAGTACTTGGGCCGTGGGCCGATCCCCCACAGGGTGCCCGGGGATGATTCACAGAGCAAGTGCTATTAGGGCTTTTAGCCGAAACGGCTTTGTGATTCGCACCGTTGGTGTGATATCTCCTGAGAGTAAAGTGTACCCACTCTGCAGAGTTACAACTATCATGATAGCCGTGTTCACGGTTAAGAGCATGCGAAGGGACTGATCATATGGTAAATTCTTCTTTTCAAAATAGGTTTTGTGTAAGTAAGGATTTTGCAGATGGAATTGCAAAACTGGTTTGGCAAAAGAAAAACTCTTTCAAACAGTTTGGTTTAGCGCAATAGTTTCAAAAACTGTTTTTCCCTCTCTTAGGATAAAAATTTGAAAAATTGGCTTTCTACAAATTATCCCAAACCTACCCTTGTATTGAACCCTATTCTGCACTTATTTTTCGAACTTGCGGAGTACAATTGTACCCACCCTTGCTATTTCCCTATTTCTCTTTTCTAAACTTCAGTCGAGGGACAGCTCGTGGAAGACCCGCAGTATGGCGATGCCGATGCTGACTACGAGACGGATGATTACGAGGACTTTTCGGAAGACTAGGGCCGCTTCCTACTGCATGTCTACCTGTGGAGGAATAACAGTAGTTGTCTAGTGGCATGCATGTGCTAGTGTATGTGGACCCTGTGTTGTATTCCGGTAAACTCTGATTCATGATTTGCATGTCGCCATGTTTGTTCGGGACTAGGGTTATGCCCCTGTTATTTATTTCAGTTAGTAATGTATCACTATGTTTGGACTGTGCGTACTAGCTATTGATCCTTGGGACTAGTATGAAATGCACAGAGGGGTTCGGTCTCCTTTGACTGGGTCCCGGCACATTCAAAGGTAGGAAATTTTCAATATAACCCCTTACACTAGTTGGATGTTGTGAGACTGGAAGTCTCTTGCACTAATTGATGAGGGTTGCATGTAGGATATCTTATCCTTTATTCAATAAATTACAACTCTGCAAAAGCAGCTGGACATTTCTAGTCCATTTCTAATCTATTCTACGTGTAGACATGAGGTACTTAGTGCTCTTCTTTAATTCTCAATGCAATACAATGATCATCATATGCTTTTGAAGTTAATTATCTAGCATCATCCCATTCTATTGGATTTCACGTGATAATCAGATAATGTATTCTTAATTCTTATGATCTACGAGATCAACTTCGTAAATACATGGTTCCTCGTATGGGGTAAGCATACATTTGCCCACTTCGAGAAAGTATGAATGAGCACTATAAAGTACCTAGATAGCCCCTGTGAGGGTTAAATTCGACCGTAAATCTCCCCTAGATTTATTCTAGGAAAGGAGGATTCTCATCTTTCACTTTAATAGGAGAGAGCCTAGTTATCATTTTTCCAATGGCACATGCAGGCACACAAAAAATCTTCATGATTCAAAAAATTTCTAACACTATTGATTCAGCTTTGTGAGTTATTTATTTTGTTCCTCATCATTCTAAGACCAGGATGGTAATTCTACACTGCCATAGGGGGAAGAGTTCAGAGCTTCTAAATGCAGCATTTATGAAAGTGTACACTTTAAGTGCACGGATTCTAGGTGTAGTATAGCCTAGGTTGAAATGGAGTAAATTTTCTAATGTCATTTCTCACATCCGACATTCTTCACAATACATAGTTACTTGGCTATTCTCTTCATTGGTTTCCGCATGAAACCCATTTATACGAATGTCTTAAGAGAGTTCGAGTGGATTACGAGTATAGTAATGCTTATTCAAGTGCTGATATAGTACCCATAGCCAATATAGTTATGGCTCTTCCTAAGCCTGCTATGCTTAAATTGTTGTCTGTTATACATAGATTGCAATACTATCAGCGTTCTTCATGAACAACTAGGGTATTTGGTCTCTCTTCAAATGCTATTCGTTGACCTGCTTCCAACAATTCATACCTCCAAAGGGCGCTACACTAGTTCTATACATAATGGCAATCATGCAATGACAAGATTCATATTTCATAAAATTCAAATATTGATTACAACTTCAAATATACTGGAATAAAGGACAAATGCATCAATAATCGTGAGAATTAAGATTTTCCCTTCTAGAGCTTCAATCCCCTTTTTTAAAAAAAATTAGTATGCTTTTGAAGAGCTTCCAATTCATCATTCATGCTAAAGTTCACATAATGTCTACTAGCAACCACAATCTAAAGGGAAGATACTAAGAGTGCTATTTATGCACTAGATAGATTCCATAAAGTATGCTTCTAATTCAGTTTCAATGCCATATGTCGAGATCATCTCTTCTTTATCCATTTCATGTGTGGCTACAATAAGATCAAGGGGCTAGTTAGAAGGTGTCTCTGCATGAGTGTCCTCTTTCATGAGGTCATCCTTGCCTGCCGTGGTGAGGTGAGTCTCTATTATTGCTTTGTCATTTCTTTTTGTCCGATAAGCCGGATTAATATACTTAAGTTCGCGACAAATCTTCAACTAATGCTCCTAAATGCCACACTTAGCCATATAGTTTGTTTTATGGCTTTTTCTTATTGTTTTGCTTCTCTTGAGCAATGACCTTTCTTTTCTAGACCGACTTCTTCTCATTTTCTCTTTCTTTTCCTTCTTTCAATGAATATGCTTTTTTTTCTCCCAAGTAGCTGTGTCGTGACTCAGCAGTATTAATCAGTTCATTATACTCCGTGTAAGTGTCCTGTCAATAGTTGCGAACACTTTGAATTTCACTGAGGTGAAAATAGGGAGTGTGATCTCCTTGTTTGTGATCTTCTTGCCACAGAGACAGTGAATAGTACAATTCCTATGCAAGGTGGAATTATACGCGGCCATAGTTCTATAGTCTGCAAATCTCGGGCACACCTAGTCCTGTTATGCTTGTAGCATGATAGTGTACTTGAGCTTCTCGAACAGCTTCTAAAGTGCAATCCATAGCTCCAACACACTCCCTCTCAACCATATATGCATTCTTTATAGTGGCAGAGAGGTGGCGTCTGAGAAAATATAATGCTTGATCGTCCAACTCACCAGTAGGTTATTTATCCTTCGTGGATTCTAGCTCGATGGCAACTCAGAGCTTCATGTTACTGAGTACAATCTCAATGTCTGATGCCTAAGTTTGGTAGTTCTAGCCAACTCCTCAAATTCATGGCTAATGATAACTGACATTTTCATATTTAAAATTTTTTCATAGGATTACTGTGTCTGTGTGTAATACAGTATAGAGTGGTGCTAGATAGACTACAATTTAGAAAATCTCATATATATCCAATATTCTAACATGATATTGCCAATTCATAAGTAAATTTAGAAATATCACTAACAATCATAGCAGAAAATTCATAATTCAAATGCATAGAAGTAATTAACAAGAGTTAAATAAGACTTTAAATGCAAAAAGGGATTAAAATTCAAAATCCTGAGATCCTTTTATGCTAGGACATGTATTTTCAGCAAATTCAGCATTTTCTGGTGCTATTCTGTAATTTTTAGTATTACAGAAAATTTTCTATGCAATATTTAGGTTTTCCGAGGGCCTAAGTGCAAATTCAGCCGGCCTGTGTTCTTTTCTCGCACCGTTTCTCAGCCCAATCAGCCGGCCCGAAACTCCCTCCCCCCTTTTGCTTTTCGGCCTGCTCGGCCCACAGCACACCCTTCTCCCGGGCCGCGTTGGTGGGCCGGCCCGTTGCGCCACTAGGGTATGCGGGCGGCGGCGGGATGCAGCGGCGCGCAGGGCAGCGGCGGCGGTTCCGGGTGGAGCCGGTCGGCGGCGCTTCATGCGCAGGCGCGGGGCGGCGGCGACGGCGGCGGCGATGGCACTTCGTGCGCGGGCGCGGGAGGTCACTACGGGCAGCGCACGGCGGAGGGGCCGCTACAGGCGGCGGAGCGGGGCTGCTTCGGGCGGCGGCGGCGGCGGCGGCGGCATGTGGGCCGCTCCGGGCGGCGACGGCGGCGCGCGGCTGGTGGGCCGCTAGGGGCAACGAGGCCGCTGCGGGCGGCGGCAAGCACGGCTGCGTGCCGACGGGCGGCGCGGGGCAAGGCCGAGCGACGGCGTTTCATGCACGGTGGCTGCGTGCCGACGGACGGCTCGGGCTTGACGGCACGATATTTCATAACTTCTTGCAAGTTGAGTGTTGCCCATGTTTCATTGTTTTTTTCTCAGGTGAAACATGTTTGGATTGAAACGCTTGAGCTTTGTTCACGCAGTTTATTGCTCGTGTTTCAAAAAAAGTGTCTAGTCAGATCGAGCATCCGATCTACTACCTCTGTTTCACAACGTTGTAGTTCTAGTATTTAAAATTTTTATCAAAATGGTTGTAGTTCTCACATTGCAATACAACTTTAGAGACAGTATGACCTTTGTACCCTTTATCAATGCAGTCATCTATTTAAGCTAATCTGTTCAATTACCCTTCATTAAATGAGGGTAGACAAGTCATTTTTCATGTCTCCTTATTTTGTGTGCATTTAGTTAAAACTACAACCATTGTAAAACGGAGATAGTATAGCACAACACATAATTTTAACACCGAACGCCCTCAACGAATCTTTTTTGGGACTTTCTATTAACTGTTTGACGCAGCCATAAAACTGAACCACGTCATACAAGCAAAAAAGATCCTGCAAACATCTCTAGTTCCTACTAATCAAGAGAGATGCTTCAAATGGGCAGGTGCATGCATTACACAAGCTTTTCGAAACTCAGGAATCAGGGTCCGTGGGGAGTCAGGACCATGGATATTTGAAGTTAATTCAGAAAAAAAAATAGATAAGCAGACCATAAAGGATTTAATTTTGAAATAACCAAGAAAATAACCGATTAACCGAAGCTCTCTTGGCTGCAACAATTTTAACCCTCACATCACCAGAGGCCATAGCACATTGCAGCTAGAGGAATTGACGGATATGTGCATGGAAAGAAAATCAGTAATTATGAGAGCCAAATGGTTTGGACACCATTACATATGACAAGACACAACCATAACTTTTATAGCCGGTATCAGAAAACCCCACGTTTGGCATTCCTTCGAAGTAGTGAAGTACACTATATAGATTATAGAAAAAAATACAGGAAACACAAAAAATGTACATCAGTAGCAACACCTTGTATTATTGTAGTCCTAAATAACATTACAAGAAGAATGATGTGTGGTTTCATGTTTGAACTTGCAACTATCATCTCAATTCTTTTCCTAGTACTTCCAAACAACAGAAAACATGGCTCTTTATTCAGCTGAGCTGACCCACGCTGGGCCTCGCCCTCTAGTCTCCTAGTTCTAATTCTAATATCTTTTCCTCTTTCCTTTTCTCTAACACAAATCTAATACCTAACAGATCGGTTGACATCACATAACCTAAATATGTAACAGTACATAATTACTTATATAGAAACATTCACATTTGCTTCACTTCTAGTCATAATAGCCATGTTGAGTGCTGGCAATTCATTGACATAACATTGCCTACTGTATTGTATGTTGTCAAGACTTAATTAGAGTAGATGGATCCCAAGTGTCAAGTGTCGCTTGGCCCAACAGACAATAGAATTTGGTCAATCCTCAAGCACTGGAACTATTGCGGATGACAATTCAATGTGTGACACACGAACTGCACCAATTAGTCGCTCTGGGAGCTCCTCGTATGTATTGCCCTGCCAATAGTATTCAGCTCAACCAATGATTTACATGTTGCACCAGCAAAACGATTGAAACAAGTACTTCGATGGCAAACATGCTTACCTGGACAAGAAAAGCCATGTCAACAACTAAAGTTGTGATCACACCACACACAAGCCCCAAAACTCCATTTGCTACTGTAGACGAACCAATGTCCACATCTATCTGCACAGGTCCACCACATTACACCATAAAACATGCATTCAGTCACCCCACATTCTAGTTAGCCCTCGCACAAATTTCCATTATGAAAAATGGGAAAAGGAAAAAGGGTCATAGAAGATTTGTAGCAATCTTACTTCCAAATAATTTGCACCACGTATATAGGTGATGTCAACTGCTTTGCCTAACAGACAAGGTGTGCTGCCAACACTTTGACGGACAATCCATGAGCCCTGAAATTCAAAATGCCTTAATGTCAGGCACAAAGATTACAACCACCAGTGACTAATAAGGAGATTGAATTTGTCCTTCCCTTGGTCCTACTAACTAGAGCATTTCTTCTTTACTTTCCACATCAAACTCGTAAAAAGCATTTCTAAGCAAGAGACTGAGAGGACCTCACCTTAGGTACAGATGGGATCAGCTTGAACCTACTATTGCGGAATTCATCATCACCATCAACAAAGCGTTGCAACAAGGAATTTGGTATCAGTTTCCTCGTAACAAAGTAGAAAACCATACTGTAGTTTGTTGTGCCAGGAACCTGCAATAACAAAAGTACAAAACTTCTATCAGCAACAAACGATATAGAAGATGCAAGGACAGTGCGCAGTATCATACTATCATCCATCATTGCTGGGTCATAACAACAGCGAACAACAATGGTACAAGACATGTTGATCAAGTGCTACAACTGATCTAGATATAAGGAGCATAATTATAGGGCATATTTCTATCATGAGTGTATTGTACGACTAGAGATTAAAAATATATATAACCTCAGCTAAAGAAACAAAATACAAGTTCAACTCATTTTGTTAAGTAATGGTCAAAGGAATACCGAATACTTACTTGCACATTTATTGCCAATGCAAAAAGCCCCTTCTCAGCAGCAACCTATAACAGAAGCTGAAGGTTATAAAAATGAAAAGGATTAACCTAGCAAGTGATGGACTTCACAGCATCACAAATTTTCATGATTTAACGACACGATAGTTTTGTTCTATGTACAACCCGACACTGAACAAGCAGAATATATCTCAGAAATGTTTTGATTTTTATGTACTAATCACAAGGACTTGCACTAATAATAATCATATCAATAATCCAGTTTTACACGCATATGGATGTGCTCATTTTTATCAATATTATAAGCAGTGCTATTCATATTCTTTAGGGATAAGTCTATATTACACCCCTCAACTATTGAAAAAGTTAATTCTATACCCTAAAATACAAAACCGGTTATTTAACATTATCAATACTAGGCCACCCACGGTGGTTTATGATGGTGGTTTTGGTGACATGGTATCCGGTTTTGTCTATGACGCATGCACACATGGCATAGTTAGTGAATTTTGAACATAAAAATTCTAGAAAAATTTCTGAAAATTATATAAGTGCATAAGGATCATGGAGAATTTTTGAAATTTTAAATATCCGACATTAATTTTTCAATTAATTCAACCGAATTGTTTTAAAACATAGTTTCAAAATTTTAAACTTCTAAAATTTCTATAATATTTCTCCCATGATCCTTATGCACCAAAGTGTTTTTGAGATTTTTTCTAGAATTTTTGGACTTTGAAAATCACTAACTATGCCATGTGTAGGTGACGTGGACAAAATTGGATGCCACGTCACCAAAACTACCATCCTAAACCACCAAGGGTGTTAAATGACCCAGAATTGATAGATGGTGGTGTTAAAAAACCGGTTTTAAGGCTCAGGGGTGTAAAATGAACTTCTTCAATAGTTGAGGGGTGTAATATGGACTTATTCCTAATCGTTATTACAAACTAGTTCATAATACCATGACGCAAACGTGAACTCACTTGAACCGCGCAGCCTTTTCTTCTAGCAACGTGATCCATTCGTTTATCATCTTTAAACCAGTCAACAGCAACAAGCTCCATAAGAGGCTTTCCTGCAGGAACCTATGAATAAATAATAAAAATCATAAACAACTGGACCTATAAGACAGCCAAAATGATTTTACAGCACTTAGCAAGATGAGCGTGTCGATAGGGAAGACCAAAACCTTGCTTTTATCATATATAAAATTCTTGCTTCGCACTCTGAAGTTATTCCCATCGGGTATTCTCCAGCAATCACGACTGCTATCATGGTCATCCCGGCGTAAATTACCAGAAAATCCAGAAAGATCAATCTTACTGGAATCCTCCTCATCGAACGATACAACTAATAAAGACAATAACATGTCATATGTGAAACAATCTAGTTGTACAAATAATCTCAAGGAAAATGGAAGTAGAACATACCTGGTTGTTTGACTTTAACTCCATCATGCTCACGAGTTGATGGCTACATAGAAAAAAAATCCTACTTAGAAATTTAAGGAGAGGTACTAAAAAAATTATGAGATTCATCAACCTCTTGCTCAGTTTCAGGTAACGGGGAATCTTCATCTTCATCGGACTCCTCGTCGAGCATTGTAGAATGTCTACTTTGATCCATTGGAAGACTGCTTTCCACAGTACTATCTTGTGCCTTTCTGCCTTTCTTAGAAGAAACAGATGGTGCCATGTTGGCCATAACAGGAATTCTAGGAAGAGTTTGACTTTCATCACTTTGTGAAAACCACTCTCTGAGCCCTGTCAGCAGTAAAAAAATAAAATAAAATGCACAAGGTAAGTGATAGAGAATAGACCTAGAATATGCCAAAACTCATGTTGGATACCCATAAATGTGCAAGAATTAATGAGTGGAGTACTCAAAGCAGAGCCGTAGACTAATATATAAACCAATACTACACGCTGGTAATGATATGCTAATGCTGTCAGGATTAGTCAATAGTCAGTAATCTTAGTTAAATCATATTGTAGAAAATATGGAAGATACTTGAGTGGCCATGCACAAATTCTTCTGTTTGCAAATGTCTAGCAAGCATAAAGATTACTCATAACTCTCAAAGATAAAACAAGGGACACACATGACAGATGTGGCCAGTGAATTGCAGTCTACCACAGGATGCAGAATGAGAAAGCTTAAAAATGCAGTTCTACAGTGATGATGGTACCTAAGAAAGAACTAGGATTGTAGATGATTTGCAGAAAGCAGGTTTTCAAACCAAATTAAGGGGCTGGGCAGTGGGCAAAGTAAAGCAAGAAAATGTTGCCACAAACAACATCTCTAAAAGACAAGATACTACCTCGATGGTATTAAGGTTTATAGCAAGCATTATCATTTCATTAACTAGGACAGAAACCTGTTAATTCGTCTGACCTCACATGTACTTCCTGCATACTTGCAATACATCAACTCTGCAACAAATATAGTAACCTAATATAAGAAATGTTTGGGCACTACCCAGCAAGCAGCCTAAGACAATTAAGGTCACATTCTAATCAAATCACACACCCAGATTAATTACTCCGAATCCTAAGCCATGCACCAGCCACCAGATAGAACAAACATTTCTCTGGTTAGTGACTACTATCTAGGAATTAGGACCAAGAAAATCAATTGAGCTAACTTGGAAACGTGTTCAGAAGGTTATTGCAACCAAGAGTTGTACCAGCAACACTGTTCAGCATATGAAGGAGACAATGCTGCTGAAATGAGGGTAAATAACCAACCCCCCAACCCTTCAAATCTATCTGCATAAGATGCTGTACTTGTGTTCGGATTCTTCCATTACGGGATTTCAGTGGAGAAATATTGAACCCACCGCCTCAAATAAATGCAAAAGATAAAAAATGTTAGGCAAATGAAACCTTGTAGCCAAAGTACATTATCATAAATGTAAATGAAGACTAATTCATCGAAGAAATGCTCTTACTCTCAATATGTGCCCTCACAAATCCTGGTTGTGGACCACAGTTTGGATGCTCTCTGGATTGAAACAACACAACTGCAAATCACAAAGTATAATCATCAACAAAAATCATGAAAGCAAATGACTACATTTTCATGTGCATTTGTAGGATGCATGGACACGACTATATGTTAAAAAACCAAGAATTACCAACCATAACTTCCATCGTCATTACGCCGCCAATATCGTACATAACAAAGATCACGAGGCCATACAAACCTGGTAAAATATTCATTGAATACATATCAGACTTTAATAATTAATAAATGACTGAAATTTACCAAAATTGAGATATGGTTTAATGATGAAATTAATGAGTAATTCTAAAGCTTAAAGACAAAACATTAGACAATGCCAAGTTAGCGTGTGTTTGGTTGGTGGGATGTGCAAGGATGGAGCCATCCTATTCTATTTTTTCATATGTTTGGTTGGTGCAAAAGAAGGGATAGGATGGCTCCCATAGAGGAATATTCCTCAAGATGCTGCACGAGCTCATCCCACAAAAATGGTGGAACGTAGCCATCCTACTTGGGACGTGAGGATGACAGTGGGCCCATCCTTGAAAACTGGGACGGAGCCATCCCATCTTTGAAAACTGAGACGGAGCCATCCCATCCTTAAAAACTGGGACGGAGCCATCCCATCCCACCTTGCTCTCTAACCAAACACAGCCTTATATTACCCATGTTCCCCAGAACTACATTTAAATGAATTTACACCAATATACCAACATAATTAGCTAAGATAATCATTTACAGTTACCAGGGAACAACAAAGTAAAATAGTTGAGTTCACACTTCTGTCAAGCACAAAAGAAAAAGAGATGAATATTTCCAGCAAAATGCAAAACATACATTGAGAACCAATCCAGTTGTAGCCTATGGTATAGTATTGCAGTGTGGCCATCTACCTCCTCCACTAGACTACCATACTGGAAGCTGCAGTCCCACCTTAAAGAACAAAAATGAAGAAAAAAACAGAATAATTTTATAAAAAAAGGAAATGCATAACCGTGGAGTTGATTCATTAAAAAGAAAAGAAAATGTACTCAAAACGTGTGGTGTCCATGCTCATCACAAGCTGAAATATCGCCTCACAGGATGCCTCAACCACACCAACAGCCTTCATTGCTCTGCTACAGCTTCTTGCCTAAGAGAATTACACAAGCATTAAACAACAAGGGAATGGATCAAAACAGATTCAAATTACCTGTCCATACACCGTCAACAACTTACAAGGTAATCAACATCTTGGAGCTCCTCAAAAATGCGGAGACCTGAAGCCAAATTCAAATTAACACCACATCGTAAAGGCAACCCATTTACAGCAGAAAGACAGAGAAGGGACCAAAAACAAGTTCTTGCCATTCTGGCATCTGACAAGGCGCCAGTGTCTTCTAGAGAAAACTTGATCAGGGCTTCCCTGATTTGATATTCCCATATCGTTTTCACGGGTCCAATCATACAATGATTCTGGAGGACCTATAAATGGCATGAATAGAACAATTCTTTATAAATCACTGGAACAAAAAGTAGGTATGGAAGGAACAGACAAGCCATATCCAAAGCCATTTCACAGACCATTCCCAATTGTTGTTCTCCGCAGCAATGCTCGTTGATTGTCCTCCTCTTCTTCCTCTTCATGACTGTACCTGCCAACGGAACATGTCATTTTGGTATCAGATAATAATTCTAGAAGTTTATCATTGGGCAAATGAAGCAAAGTTATACAAAAGCATCAATAGATATGATTATGAGATATGTCGAGTATACACCAATTTTTAGAGTTCAAATATTTTTTACAACAGAGCTACAAAGAATTGAATATTCATTCTCTAAGAAAACAAAAATTGGTGTTTTATATGGTTTCAACTTTCAAGACCATGTTTCCCTTCTTTCTTCTACCTTGATCTGTCATGTGGCAGGTTGGTTGCATACTGCTCCAGGGACCAACGGTAAGACACTCGTCCTCATATAGCCACCGCTAAGGCTCTTCCATAATGCGGTAGAGAGGCTCTGAGGCTTGTTCTACGGACTAAACAGTTTGTTTAATCATTGACTGATTAGAATGGATACAGAGTTACCCCTTTTATAGGGATGAATAGATGTAATTAAGAAACATGTGTCTCATACCTTATCCCCAATTTAACTAGGAATCTTATCCCTATTTTTGAATAGGACTCTGTAACTTATCTCTGAAGGACCCTACTGCACATGGCTGCTACAGAGGCTGATGCTACAGCACCATAGGTTCTGTTCACACATGGCCCTGTTCGCGTGCAACCCTAACACCATAGCATGATCAGATAATATCAGAAACAGCCGCAGGAACTAAATGGCCAAAGAGATGAGACATATACTGGACCCAATTTTTCTTAGTCTAGACCAAAAATATTGTTTTACCTGACTTAACCACACAGTAGAATCTCAGAAGAGAATATTGTATAAACATACGAAGAAAGTTCATACTTCATAGTTAAATTCCTCATCCTGCTAACAAACATTATTAAAGAAAAGAATCACCCCATAACTGCATGATGTTCTAGATATACTAGCTGTCAACTGCCATAGGAAGATAGATGACACTTGACAGATGCAGCCAAAGAATCATTAAATTTGTACAAGCAAAGTCTTGGTAAATTGGTGAATAATCAAAACATATGTCCTCAGCAGAGCTAGATACCAAAATATATGATGGCTGTTGATGATGAAGGGTTTGAAATGGAAGTATAACAAGTTAACAACAGAAACTAAGACAACATGCATAAAATAACTGAGATAAGGAAATAAAATGGACAATTGTACATCATATAATGTACAAAGAAAATGCATAACTGGAAAAAGAAACAGGGTAGTCTGCCACTTACTGACTTTCATGATCAGAGGAAGAAGATTTCCTTCCATTTTCAAAGTCAGCCTTTTGCTGTGCTGAGCTAAAGGCTGCATTACCATCAGCTGGCACAACTCCCTGTTGCTGCATTAGTTGAGACGAATCAATTTAGGTGCATGGGAGCATTATGCAATCATATAGATTAGTGCCAGGTTCTAGGAAAAAGAGACTAAAAAAGGTTGCCTGTCATAGATTAATTATCAATTCTGTGCACCAGTCTGTACCATGGTCCATGGGTGCCAAAATAGTGTGCATTTTTTCATGTACTTATTTAGTGCTCCCTTATGGAGCAAAGAAGAGCTCAGTTATTACTGAAACCAAGATATACGTGAGATTTAGCGTTTGCACATGTTGAACCTGATCAATAACCATCTCAATTTTCTCTTTCCAAATTAGAGCCTCCTGGATGTTGAACGCCGCCATCTGGAACAAATCGCATAAAGGCAACAGAAGTCAGCACTTCAACTAAACAAGAGAATAAAGACTTGCAGGCTTATTATTGCTTTTCATTGAAAAACTCAGCATATTTGACTTCCTTCTCTATATTTTTTTCCTGGTAAAGGAAGTACCTCCATACAAATGAATCATAAGAGAACAACAAATAAAATATAAGGGAGTAGATTGAAAGCTTATACAGAGCATATGTGAGGATTATTGTTATGACTATGATGGAAGGGAGAAGGATGGAAAGAAGGGAGAGGCTTGAGTACCGTAATGCGGTGGTGCTTCTCCCTTTTGTTGTAGACACATAAGACATAAAGCATCTGCAGGAGAGGCAATGAGTGCAAACAAATTCAACCGAAAGCTATGCAAAGGTCGAGCTGAGAGAAAGGGATTAAGAACATGGAAAAGAAAAGATACATACATGGCCATGGTGCATCTTGAGGCCCCTGTCCTCAACTCTGCAATTGCCGTCGATGTGGAGGGACTTGATGGGGAGCTTGGGCATCTTGTGCTGGGGCTTTCGCTTATAGTAGGACAGCAGCCGTGTCTCCAGCACAAAGTAGCGCATGTGGATGAAGGATCGGCCAATCTTGCGGCGACCATACCGGACCATCCAGCCCTCGTAGACCACTGACGACGACATCCTGACACCATCCCAAGAAATCAATACTGCAGACAGAAGGAACACTTGCATAGGTAAACAGTACTACCAGTGAGTTGTGATCGCCTGAATCAATGATCTTGACCTAGTTTGTCACTGTACATATCATTTACTCAGTATCATAGCATCCTCAAAGATTACCAAAATTGATCTAAACCAACTAATCTGAACATCATCTACCTCCATGTCACACACTTAAACTAACATGAACAAAATGGGAGTGATCTACAATAAAAAAATTCTGAATATAACCAAAATTGACCTACAGTTCGATGCTCCAACAAGAAATTAGTTCTGAACAAGGAATCGCCCGTGTCTGGAAAAAAGGGGACTTCGGAGCAAGTAGTCTACCTTACAGTCCGGCGGCGGCGAGCCGACGGTAGGGAAGGCCGGGAGCCGGGACGGCGGCCTGACGGCGTCGGGGCACCAGCGCGGACGGCGAAGATCCGGGACGGCGGCGGGCGGTGGCCAGCCGAGGACGAGGCAACGGATGGCGACGTCTACCTGGCGCGAACGGCGGGATCATCCATGTCCGGAGAGATCTGGCGCCGACGACCGGGGGCGGGGCAGGCGAGAGTGCGACTGTGCGAGACGAGGAGAAGGCGGAGAGAGAGTGGGCAAGTCCAGCCCGGAAAAAGGCTGAGAAGCACACGTGCCAGGCGGCTTCCGCTCCGCGGGGCTCCGGCTCCGGCATCTGGCCGAAGCCGGCTGCGTACACGAGCCAACCGACGAGGAGCCCGGAGCCCGGAGCCCGGAGCCTGCAGGACTGAGGAACCGGTAGGCTTGACGCACGTGAGCAAAAAAGTCGCAAACGCCGCCGTTACAACGGGCTCTGTTTCTTTCGGCGGTTTCTGATGGGTGGCGGTTTTACTGTAGCAAATTTATAAGTCTTTAAAATTTTTTTAAAATAATTTTAAAAAATAATATAAAAAAATAAATTTTATGTAAGCAAACCATGGCGGTTTGCAAAAAAAGAACTGAGTAGAAATGGGAGGCGTCATTGAAGTGGGAAGCGACGTGGCTCGGGCTTTTTCAACCGTTCGCCGTATCACACGCCACAGCAACAGGAGGGACTTTTTTTTAAAACTAAAACAGGAGATACTGTTGGTAGCGTCGCCGCTGGTGATTCGCGCTTCTTTCCGTTTCGAGATGTCGCGTGACATTCCTCGTGTCTGCAGCTAGTTTGTATTCAGTAGTGGAGTCCACTGTGCAATCGCAATGGTTAATATCCTTGCTCAACCCATCCCGTGTCCTCAGCGACCCTAACCCTAGCACCGCCACCGACCTCCTCCCTCTTCCTCTCTCTCCAATGGCCTTGCCGGAGGCGAGAGAGAGGGGCCCCTAGCCCTCCGTCTTCCCTCTCTTCCTCTCCTCTACTCCCTCCCTCCTCCATCCCTTTTTTTTCGCCCCACTAGATCTAGTCTTCTTCCTTGCCGCTGGCTCACCGGCGGCGAGAAGGTAGGGTCCGAGCGTCTAGGGTACCGTGGTGAAGGTGGCTTACGGGTTGGATAGGGAGGGGTGGTTCTAGTATGTCTAGGTTTAGGGGTAGGGGATAGTTAGGTTTCCTCGTCGACGGCTTCTCCAATCCGGCGGAGACTTTTAGTTCTCGGTAGCTGTTCCGACATCGACGGCGTCGGCTTCGATGGCAGCTACCAAAGGTTTGTGTTCCTCACCTTTAGTCATCTCCATAGAGGCGTCGCAGTTGGGGATGGCGTGCAGAGTTGAGGACCCGAGACGCTCTTTTGCTATTGCTCTTCTCTATGGTGCGGCCTTCCCCAGCAACGGCGATGTGGTCCCTGAATTGGTGGTCTGCGGCATGCTTGGAGTGGAGGCGTGCACTACGTCTCTCTAGTGGCCACGGTTAGGGTCCTCGTGTTCCACAGATCAGATCTTCCATGAACTGGAAGAAACCGTTGCGGAGCACAAGTCGCTGGTGGAACCTCACCACTTCAAAACCCAATGTGGGTATGGTCGGAGGAGCTTGTTCCTGGTGTGGCAGGTCTGGCCAGTTGCAGTCTCCTTCTCGACGGTGGGTGATGACACAAAGCGAAGTGCAGCTGTAGCTTACATGTGGACTCACGAAAAGGGGTCTTTGTATTATCTTTTTTGGGTTTTCCTTCTAATCCTGCTATGTATAAGTGTGTTTGGCCTTGGCCTTCATGAACAAAAGTGTCGTTTGCTTGATAAAAAAAATCTTTGCTTAACGAGTTGAACACTTTGCCTACTTGAGAATTTCGAAACCATAAGATAAAAACAATCAAAACCAAGTTGAATTAAATGTTTCAACTTTTCAAAACCACTTTTTGATTTTTTTTTATGTCTAGTTTCAGCAAATATATAGGATCGAACATGGTGACTAGAGGGGTGAATAGGAGCTTGGTAAAAACTCAATACCTTTCCACAACCCAAAACCCTTTACACAAAGGAAATAAATTGTACTGACTCTAAAAAGGTACTCAACGCTATTAGAATCAACATGGAGAAAATTAATCTAACCAAAACCTCACTTACCAAATTCCTGGTACCCTATTTGTGTGCACGTAGCAAAGGGCACCAAGTAATCAAAATTTAACTCAACAGTACCACGTATTTTTGGACTCCATGTGGCTTTTTTCTTTCTTTTCACCCTTATAAAGCTTCAGACTGAGAAAACCAATCTACCTACCACGTTGGCACAAAATAGGATGCTGCATGTTGACTTATTACTCCGCAACAAATATTTATAGGGTATTACCCTCCCATTCGCACACCTATGGAGCGGTGTACCATCTAAGGGGGAACAACCTTACAAGGGAATTTAACACTTGGTTAGGACTCCAGAATTTTTTGTGTACATTGATCTCTCTGCCTTTGGGGTTTGAACCCCTTACGCGTACACAAACCCCTCCATTTATAGGGAAAACATTTTACACAGGATGAACCAAAGTGCCCAAACAGAACCACCTGAACATGGTCTTTTTAGTCCTTCACCCTCAATGACGACACTACCCTTATGCAACAACTAAAGTAAGAGTAAAACTATGAAGGAAAGCCTTCCTAGAGACCTTTGGACAGAGATGCGCTCGTACTGTCACATCAAAGTATGGGCATTGCTGTAACTTATGCCCTCTAGGCCGTTACAGCCTGCCCTCGACTACAAGGATCTCATGATACTTATTCTGACACCATATGGGTCCCATCTTTGTACTGTTTGTCCCTCAGGTCAGCTCGGTTGTTGAGCCCGGGCACTCCTCATTCGCATCTCCCTTCGGGTATGGGCGAGGGTTGAACGCCGGCTTATCTCCGCTGGTCGGACAAGGGCTTAGCTCCGCTTCGCCTAGAACCGCTTTGCGGACTTCGCCTACTCCGCTTCAACCTTTGGATCTAGGTGAGGTTTGGAGGAGGGCCTAGCTCCACTTCGCCTGGAACTGCTTCGCCGACTTTGCTTGCTCCGCTTGATCGCAGGTGTAAGCCCTCATTTCGAGGACCATAGTGTTCCCTGCACTAGTCTCTGTATCGGTAGGCTAGTGCACACAATTACTGAATTACATAGCCGGTTCATTTGCATACAGGCATTACAGAGATGTCTCAGTTAAGAAATAGCGTCTTTCAGCGATTAAATTACAACAGGGCCAATCAGGCCAAATACCATAGTACATCACAAAAGAAGGTTCAGAGTTTTAACGTCAATGCGAAAAGCTTAAAGACAACAAAAGATCATCCAAAGACTATGCAATTTTGCAAACAACTGGAGGGCCACCCTAGAGTTCGTCATGACCGCCAAAGACCGGATCATCATCCGCATGATACTCATAAGGATCCTCGGGTTGATCTCCATCTAAAATAGTGAGTGAGTGTGATGATAAGTGCACAATCAAACTACACTTGCAAGTTAACACCCTCCAAATGTAAGTAATGATAGAGGTTCCAAAGAAATGCTAATGGTTCTTTTATTTGGATAAAGCCAGTTGAAAATACTAATAATACAAATCTATGACTTAGCCACCTTATAAACCATTGTTAAATAATCATTTATTTGTTGAATGAGTTGTGGTTCCCATTATAACCTTCTATCCACGGCGGGTGTGATGCCAGCGTGATGCTAGCTTTCCTAGCACTCCGGCCGAGCTCTGGCGAACGTACGGCATGGAACTGGCGGTGCTACGGTCTCCTGCTTAACTGCTACTTGGTTGGAATGGGATTAGCGAGCAACGGGCTAGGATGTGATGGCCGGAGCATCGCCGGTGGCGAACAAAATCAGCGGCGCCATGGGCACGGGCGGTGGTAAGCTACAGTATCATGGTGCTATGGTGAATGGAGAGGGTGGCAGCCAATTCACTGGGGAAGGGAGAATCTAGGGGCTATCAGGAGGCTACCTGAGGCAGTGCTAAGCTCGGGGAAGGCCGGACGTGAGTTGTCACCATGGAGATGGCAGCGGCCGAAATAGGGGTCACGCCGCTAGGGAACTCTAGCGATCTCTAGACAAAATTGATAGCATGATCATGAGAGGCACCCCTGTGGTGAGGTTATGGGTAAGAGGAATCGGCTGGCGGCTTACCTAGGCTCGAGAGAGGCGAAAGAGGGTGTAACAACCCATTTTTGCTTATGATAAAAATAATAATAAATCACCGGTCAATCCACCATTTGATATAAAATTCGAACAATTCAAAGAAATTTTATATAAACCACCTTGTACAAAGTTCATAATCTCAATGGCAAATTTTAATGCTTAGCTCAAGAACAACATCAAATAAAATCATGTCCATATATTAATTAAATTATAACAATGGACCTATTTGTAATTTAAATTATATGTTCTGATAATTTTAAGGTGTGCCAACAATAATGAGCATTAAATATCATTTAATGCTTGCATAAAATATATATTCTAAGACATCAAAACAAATCAAATAAATAAAATAATAACATTTTTAATAACCCAAACCTATTTTATTACGCCCTCCCGAGTATTCAAAAACTTTAGGGACTAAAATGTAAAAGTCCTAAAATATCTTTCTCAACCTTATCTTAATCCTAATTTGCTTTATGGCCAAGAAAATCCAAACCGGCTAGGTTACTTTGCAACTAAGTAACCTGGCCGCAACATATTTTTCCAGTGACAAAAATTATTTGTGACTAATGCAAGCATAGTAAAATGATTTAGAAATTTTAGAAACTAAATACTCATGAAATCTCAAAACTAACTATAAAAATGGAACCCTCACAATTTAAGGAGCTCAAATATATTTTTATCATATTTTGTGAAGACCCATAATATCTTATGAAATTTTATAAAAGCGTAGGGACTAAAGTGCAAAATGTCCTAAATATCTCCCCTTTTCCCTATCCTTATCTTCTCCACGTTATGCATCTGAGGAGAAGTAGAGAGAGGAAAGAAAAGAGAAAGGAGAGAGGGGAGGAAGGCCGGCGGCCCAGGCCTGGAGGCGGCGCCGGCGGAGCCCGGCAGCGGCGGGCCTAGCGTAAGGCGGCTCGGAGACGGCGGCCTTCGTTGCTCCGGCGCCGGCGGAGCAAGCAACGCAGGCTAGCCTGGCGCGCAGCGGCGACCAGCGTAGGTGCTCGGCGCGTTGAGCGGGCGGCAGCAGGGCTCCAGCGAGCGTGCAGCCGGCGGCGCTGTGGCGCGAGCGGCAAGCGGCGTGCCCAGCGCAGCAGCAAGCAGCTGCCGGCGCTAGCGTGGTGAAGTGGGCGGCGCTGGAGCGCGCACCGGCGGCGTCCCAGGCGGTGGGAGCAGCGGCGTGTGGTGGCGCTATCGGCGGCGGCTTTGGTGGCGCATGGCGTGGCTGGCGGCCGACAGGAGCAGAGCAGTAGCGCAGTGACGTGCAACGAGCGGGCAACAGTGGCTTGGCCCAAATGGAGCAGCGAGCGACGGCCTCTCCGGCGGCGCGTGTAGCTTGCGACGCGTTAGCTAGCGCTGGTGAAAGAACAAGCAAGCCGGCGGCGGCTTTGGCTCGGGCAGGACCAGTGCTCGCGACGGCGGTTTCGGAGACGACTCCGGGCGGTAGATATTCGACGGCAAGCTGTGGCACGGGTAGATGATGGTGTCGTAGAGCTTCGCCGTACTGGCTCCGGCAGCGGGGACAACGGCCTGGAGGCGGCAGCTCGGTGAAGCTGTGGCGAGGCGGGCGACGCGGCCAATGCAAGGCGCGTCAGCTTGGCCGGAAAGCATGAGAAGACGTCGACGATGCTCGAAGACGGCCCGCAGGCGCCACGGCAGGGCGATTCGGCCCAAAGGCAGCCCAAGAGAATGGATTTAGGTAAAACTCCGAAATTGTTGTTTCAGGTAGAAATGAGCCTTCTAGAATTTATTTAAAATAGTAAATGATATCCAAGAATTATGAAACTTTTTATATAAATATGAAATAATGTATAGAACCTAGTAAAAATATATTTAAAACTATTTCATTATTTTATTCCTAAATAAAAATAAAAATATTTTTCTTTAGTTACTAATAACAAATAAAAAGTTAAAATAATACTCTTCTAAATACGAAAACAATGAGATTAATCCCCAACTTAGATTACACACATCTCAACAACAACTCGAAACCATGAGGTAGATTTCTACACTCACTAAAATATATAGGTTTATCTCTATTTTAAATTAAATACAAACAGAATAGCCCTAACACACACAACCTAGTACGTCAAGAAACGTATACGATGAATTTTTAAGTAGGAGAAATCTGTGCAGAACCCTAGATGAACATTTGCCTATCATGCATCATGCATATTTCATCTTTTGTTTCTTTATCAATGCTATTTGCTTTTATACGATAGAATCGGACAGCTCGGAAGAGAAGCTAGAAGACCAGACTCAAGACATCGACGCGTTCGGTGCAGGCGAGCCAAAATCTCTTGATCATTCTCCTTTACCTAGTTTTGCCTAAATTATGTTGATTTCAAGTAATTGATTGCATGCAAATGTGAAGTTTTTAAATATTATATGTTGGTATTAAAAGCTAATATAGCAAGTCTAGTTATTCCATTATATATGCAGTGTTAATAAACACAAACCTCTCCTTGACATTTTTCTATCCTGTCCATTGATAACTTAAGGTTTAGAAATTAAATTCTTTGACTAATAAGTCCTTGATATGGCTTAGACCTGCTTAAGTCTAGAGTCCATGGGTTAATTTTTAGCTGTCAACGATACGGTTCTAGGATGACGGATCAGTTTATGTACCGGCATAGCCCGCTATGAACGGTGCGAAAGCAACGGTATAGCCCGCTATCAACGGTGCAAGTGCAATGGCATAGCACGCTATCAACGGTACAACTTGACCCGACAAACACCGTATGCAGAGCAGGTACCTCTATGGTACGATCCCATCATCTCCATGATGTGTATCACGACGGAGATATGATTCCTTTGAACTAGACTACAGCATTGTAGCATCTGAATGGCTCCTTTGTTGAACAGTCTAATCATCGAGAATATCCCGAGTACATAGTTATGGAAATGTGTTATGCCCCGTTCCCGAGTATTCCTCGCACTAGACAGGCTAAAGAAATAGTCCATACACTCGGGTACCTGATAAACTTGAGTGTGAATAAAGTCAATAAAATATCTGAGATTCTGTTGATTAGGATCTGTGGATCCTGGCCTTTGTTGAGCTCAAGGGGATCACGCCTCTTGGCTAAGAGGGTGAGTCTGCCGCCACTTACCGGGAAAGCGTCGCCCGATTGTAGTATGGGCGCGGTGCGTCGAAGCTAGAAAGCGTCGCCGATTGTAGTACGGGCGCAGGTTCGCAGAAGATGGGAATCGTGCACCAGTTGTAGTATGGGCACGGATTCGCCATACCGTCGAGGATAGCTTGCCATGGCGATGGAAGCTAGTCCGCCGTTTGTGGGGACCATGACCATGGCGATGGTACGGATCTGCCATGTGGGACACGTAATCCTTGGCTAAGGTTACGGTATTGCCACTGAAAAACCCTGTATGATAACCACTTGGCATATATAGCCTAATATGTCTTTGATTTGTGAAAAGGCTAAGTCTTGAGACTTTATCTTAAAAATATGGCATCTTTGATTTTAAGCAACTAAAGGAAACCCAGCTTCCACCAAAAAGCCCTACATAACTGATCTGCATCAGACAAGGTTTTGGTTCGCAAGCGCGGTTTGATTACGCGCGTACACTCGCACCCACTCACTTTTAGGTGGCGTCGAGGTGGAACGCGGTCGGGAAGATATCGACAAAGAGGAGAAGGGCCAGAAGATTGACGTGAAGGCCGGGGGTAGGCAAGACTCTAGTCGCTTGCTTGATTGGGTTGGGCACAGCCTTGAGACCCTACTCTTTTTACTGTTTTCGCTTTGCTAGACTCTGGTAAGAGTTCATTTTTGTTTTTGTAGATTTGGCCTTTTCGGCCCACAAAAACGAGACATGTTGTAATTGAACTCTTTTGTAATAATAAGTTTTATCGCATGTATGAGATGATTCCAGCATGTTGTAAAAGGTGCCGTGCTAGCAAGACAAGATCCTGCTAGCACAGGTGCACCGAGGTTCCCGGTAACGGGGGCCGACAGAGGGCAATTCATGGCTCGGCGGTGAAAGTGGCGAAGGAGAGGAAATGGAGCCAAATCGCGAGCTTATAACGGGAGATGAGGTATGCAAGGAGAGGGAGAGAAGCTCTATAGGCGAAGGGCTCGAAGGGGAGAGGTCACGGGACATGGCGACGCGCTGGCATGGATGGCGGGGTGATAATGATCCACACGACGGTGACTTTACGGCAGCTACAGGGTGTGGGGCATGAGGTAAGGGCTGAATGGCGACGAGATGACCTGACGACTGGTCACACGTGGCGCATGCCCGCATGGCAATAAGACGGCCCGCGAAGCGAGCGGCGCTGGCAGGGCGTGAGCGGCACGGCCTAGGTGCTCGGCCTTGGCGATAAAGTGGGGGTGATGGGCGGCAGCGCTCGTCATGACGATGACAGAGAAGTGTGGAGCTCACCCAAAGATGCACCCACTGCGGCAGAGGTAGAGGAGGAAAAGAGAGGAGAGGGAAAAGTGTGCCGGTTTGGGCTCCAGATGGGCTGTGCACAATGGGTCAAGCACAATAAAATTTAAATTTGAATTTTAGGTGAATTGCGGTTTGAATTTTGAATTAAAATTTGAATTTTCAGATGATAAACAGTAAATATTTTTAGTTTGTTTCTAATTTGAAATTATTTCAAAATTTACCCAAATTTAAGCTCTTACAGCAGGAGGTGGGTGTAGCACCTCTGCAATGCTGCATGAGCCTTGTAGCCAAGCTCTCGACGGCAAGCGCAGCTCAACACGCAATCTCCTGAATGGAGCCGCGGCCCGAACAGCAGGGACGGAGCCAGAAAATTTTATCCGGAGGGGCCAAAAAGAATCATCATTTTATCGAGGGGGCCAAATAGAACATTTTTAATATTTTAACTTGCAAATGTATATATTTGTAAGGAATTTTAGAACTTTTCTACTATTTTAACTCGCAAATCCATATGTACTCGAGGGTTTTTAGGACTTTTCACTATTTTGGCATATAAATCGATGGGTATTTAAGAATTTTTGCTAGCATATATATAGATATATAAGCATGTACATGAAACATGGGGGGCCAAGGCTCCAACTAGCCCCTGGCTCCGTCCCTGCCGAACAGTAGCGGCACGAACAGGGATTTGATGAACACAGCGCCGGCGGATGAAGAAATCCTTGTAACTTTTAATCCGGGCAACAAAAAAAATCTCAAATTTAATATGTGAGTTCCCAAGATAATCTAGAATCTATCCTGACAAGAATCTCAACATTTGATCCCAAAATCATCATGAATTTGTAGATTGATCTACTAAATGAAACGCAAGATCAAAACTGAGATTGACCAAGAATCAAACCGTCCATTCTGAAACTCGGATCTCTATTGCTTCCTGATTGATTATTCACAACCACGGAAGATACTACCACAACGCACCAAACCCTGATTTTTGAGTTAGGTATTCAACCACAGACAAAACCGGCTACGTTCTAACCCTAAAACGTGTCTTATATAGGGTTCACACCTCTGACCTACTAATCATAAAAGTAACTCTTAATTTTGTCATTAAGTGGATCCACACAATTACAACCCATCTGCAATTCCAATATGACTCAGCTGTCCAATCCTTTGTGAATCCAAACACCCTGCTAGGGCGTCTCTCGCTTGCGCATTGCATAGAGTCGTCTCACGCATCCTTATCCATCGATCATGCATCTTGATCCTATCTCGACATACCCACATGGCAGCTCCTTGACCGCCTCGAGTCTTGGTTTCTGTTGACTTGCGTTACCCTGATTCCTGCACATCGACAGACAAGCAAAACTTTCTCATCTTAGTCCAAACCTTCATAAAAAATCCACTGCATAATAAATCGTTCTCAATGACAAATCATAAGATCTTACAAAATAATCAAATGATTTCTGAAGTCGCTGTCTATAGAATGGTTTTTCTAGAGAATGGTGGCTGTTTGGGTAGTCTGCTCATTGCTCACATGGGATGACAAAACAAAACGGGTGGAAGGCATTTCACCGCTGACTCGCGAAAAGTGTTGCAAAAGGCCTATTGGACTTGGCGCCGCCGTCACCCTCTACACAGTTGCTGACCTCTTGCTCTTTGAAATTTGCCTTCTCTCGCTGGAATGGCGAACGAGCGAAGGCGAGGAAAATGACGGCCGTGCTGGTTTGGCAGCGAAAGCGGCCTGCTAGACTACGACAGACCGGCTTTGGGCTATGGTGTAGACGTAGTTCTGTTTACCTCCAAAAGCCCCAACGTTTTATTTGCAGAAGTGGGTTTAATTTTACGAAAACATTTTTTTAATATTTATTTTAATTCGTTATTTCAGAAATAATCGTCGGAAATGCAAAATTACGGGATTAACCTCCCGTCGCCCTTATATGGGGCGATCGCCCCAATATCGGGCGATAGGCACCCTTTCACCGTCAATCGCCGTTCGAAGACGTCAATGGCCGTCACAGCCGTCAGGTGGTGTGCCCCCCGTGAGCCATATCGCCCCAATATGGGGCGATCGCCCTATAAAATGGCGATAGGTGCCCTTTAAAAGCCCAACCCCGTCTACCCTCCTTCTCACCAAGCCAGACCGAGAGAAAAGGCAGAACCGAGAGAAGAGGAAAGAAAAGAGAGAAAAGGAGAGAGAAGGGAAGGAGAAGAGAAAAAAAAGAGAGAGAGAAAAATAAAAGGAAGTAGAGGATCAACCCAAAATGACGTGGCCTGCAATTGGAAAGGGAAAGGGGAAAGCAAAGGGAGAGGGAGGCGCTTGGGACTGGCCGCGTAATTCAGCGTACTAGGGCCTCTTCCTACCTCGTGGGACTGTCCCATCGATGTGTATGTGCGGAGATCTTTGCAGGCTTGTCCGCTCTTGGGATATTCCAACTTGAAAGAGGAGGTATTGTAAGTGCCGCAACTACGCCTTCGATCCATCGGAGAAGAGCCTGAAGAATCGTCAGATGAGCATACGTGTTTCGTAACATTTATACTTGAAACTTTGCTAATTTATGTTTCATGCAGTCGCCTCCGCCACTGAGTGAATTTGAGCAGTAGTTTAACATGGAGATCAACCCCGACGACCAAAGGCTTCTTGATCAAGCCAACCGGGATGAGGAGTTCAGACGGCAGCTTCAAGAGTAGCGTGACGCCGCATGTGAGGAGACACGTAGAAAGCAAGCGGAGGAGAAGGAGGCAGAGAGAGAGGAAACGAGAGAGGTCATGTCGTGTCAGAGAAGCCCCACAGGAGGCATGGGCGAAGGGGAAGTGGCCTCGATGCACTCAGTAGACATCAAGTTGTAACTATTATTTTCCTTGTTTGTCATGCGCCTCCTAGTTTTAAGTAGTAATAAACAGTGTGGCCTACCTTATTTTCCGCAGTAACTTATGATTTGAGAATCGCCCTTCCTGTAATATCCCTCTCGCACCCTCGTTTTGAAATAAAGAAATTCCAAAATATTCGTCCTCATGGCAGGAATTTGCGAAAATCGAAAAAGGCACGCGGCCACAAAACCCCAAAATTGTGGCCTATTAGGGGTTTTGGTAGCCTCGCAGGGCCCATTGGATGGGGTTAGAAAATACGAAAAAAATCACGAACGACCTATGCAACGCAGGCTACTACTTATGTATGGAGGAGCAAGTCGGACGATGTCCGAGCACGAAGGTGCGAAAATCAGAAAAGGCACTCACGGCCACAAAACCCTAAAATTGTGGCCAGTTAAGAGTTTCCGTAGCCTCGCGGGGCCCACCTGAGGGGGCTAGAAAATACAAAAAAAATCACGAGCGACCTACGCAATATAGGCTACCACTTATGTATGGGGGAGCAGGTCGGAAGATGTCCGAGCATGAACGTGCGAAAATCAGAAAAGGCACACACGGCCACAAAACCCCAAAATTGTGCCCTCTTAGGGGCTTTGGTAGTCTTGCAGGCCCAGGAGAGGGCGAGAAAATACAAAAAAATCACGGCGACCTCATAGCGCGATCTACCACTTATGTATGGGGGAGCAGGTCGGAAGATGTCCGAGCATGAACGTGCGAAAATCAGAAAAGGCACACACGGCCACAAAACCCCAAAATTGTGCCCTCTTAGGGGCTTTGGTAGTCTTGCAGGGCCCACCGGAGAGGGGCCAGAAAATACAAAAAAAATCACGAGCGACCTACGCAACGCAGTCTACCACTTATGTATGGGGGAGCAGGTCGGACGATGTCCGAGCACAAACGTGCAAAAATTGAAAAAGCCACACGCGGCCATGAAACCCTAAAATTGTGGCCACTTAGGTGTATTCGTAGCCTCGCGGGGCCCATCGGATGGGGTGCAGAAAATACGAAAAAAATCACGAGCGACATACGCAACACATGGTAGCACTTATGTATGGGGGTGCAGGTCGGACAATGTCCGAGCACGAACGTGCGAAAATCGGAAAAGGCACATATGTTACTAATTGAGACGGATAAGGTAAAAAAAAGTCTGCTACCACAGAGTTCAAATAGTTATACAACATGGTCCTGAAGGTAAAGGCATTACAAAAGTATAGCTGGACAATAAGTCACTCACGGCCACGCTTCCTGATTTGGTCCATGGGGTATGTGAGTGGCGACGGAGGATGAACATCCCTCCTAGGCTGGCCCTGCGGCATAGGGATAGAGTAGTCCGGCTACGACTCGGGTGTGTCCTGGTACGGTGCTCCCGAGAGCTGAGAGGGGCCGAGGAACTCGCTCGACAGGTACTGCCCCACATCGAACACTGCCTCCTCCTAGTCGTCGTAGTCTGTGTCGACGAAACCACCCTGGGGTCCGGGAGGGGCGCGAGATGAAGAAGGCCCCACGTCACCCCACTCTCCCCACTGCTGCTGTGCGCGAGACAAAGAAGGCCCAGCGTCTCCACACTGTTCCCACTGCTGCTGTGCAGGAGGCCACGAGGACTCGCCGTAGCTGACATCGGCCCGTGGGAGACGACTGCCACGGGGAGGTGCTGGGACGGCTCCACGAGGAGGCACCGGGGGAAGGCCAGGTGCTGGCCGACGCGGACGTAGTGCACTGCGTCCGACGAAGTCTCCGTGCCCCTGCAGCTGGCTAGGTGACACAACCACGTCGCCTTGTCGTGGGCCCGCTGCCTCGACCTCAGCGGTGGTCAGCTGGATGCCCGCCCGGAGACGCGCCAACATGGACGTAGCCTCCACGTGCAACTCCCCTACAAGCTGTGCCTGCATATAATGCCGGTTCGATATGAGGTAATTTACATGAAAAAGACATACCCATAGAGATTCGATTATGAGACATACTGCGAAGTTGTTCCTTTGGGACATCTGTGAAGGGTACGTGTCCGATACCGATGCCTGCTCTGCGACATACGGTGCTGGTGTGTACCCCACCGTGAGCCGAGTCCACGGCGCGAACCATGCCATGTACTCGTCGTAAATGTCATGGTCGTACGCCCGGTCTCGGCCACCCGTCATCGAGAGCGTTGTCCCATCGCTGCGTTTATAGCCGCATGCGATGCACTAATCGAGTGCCGTTCGTTTCTATTCGGTCATCTGCAATGAAAAAAGGAGAATTTACGTACAACATCCATTCGGCAGAAATGGTTAGCATTATGCTCAGGAGACGTACCTGTGAGCGCCACGTGAGACAACGTGACGAGGCGGCAAGGGAAAAGCCTGGAACAGGCTGAACTGCCGCAGCACTCGGTGCGGCGAGTACTCCTCCACACATAGGTGGAAGACGAGGACCTTACGGGTGAGCCAGAACGGCTTGTCCCGCGTGCAAAGCACGGAGATCCCGTATGGTGCTTGGACGTGGACGTCGTACGCGCTGTACGGTTTCCACCGCATGTCCTCGTCGTGGAGGCTGTTGAAGTCCCGAACGAACTCCGAATACGACCTCCTGACCTGTCGGTGGGCGTACAACCGCTGTGTGAAAAATAAAAATGGTGCATGTTAGGAAAGTGCGTAAGTGGGGAATAACATACGAGGGGGCATACCTGTCGTCGAACCCAGTAGTGGCCCATGGTGGGCCAGTCCATCGGGTTCTTTTCGTACAGGTCCTGTGGGTACGGCGCGGTGTCAACAAGAGGCCTACCGACGGAGAAGCGCTCCCAGGACCACAACTGCAGTATTAGGACGCAACCCGACATCGTCGCATCCTGGTCTGCCCAAGAGACAGCGTCACACAGACCTCTGTACGTCGCCGCAAGTACAGTAGAGACCCACGACCATTGCACCACCTGTTTACATCAAGAAAGTTAGACATGTCCTGTGACAAGAGATTTCAACGGAATCTGTTATCTCATGCTCCGAGGTCTTGGCGATGGACTGGGCGTACTCGATCAGGTGCCGGTCCACCGTGTTCCCGTGAGAGGACGGGAACATCACCCAACCAAACAGCAAGAGCAGGTACGCCTCTAGGTGGCAGGCCACGTCCTCGTCCTCGGCGTGCGGGTAGATCAGATCGGCCTGCAGCATTTGGTGCAATATTATCAGCAACTTAGCGCGTCTCCGTGAAATTGCAATGAAGGAGGTACTAACCGTGGAATCGGCGACCACGGCCGTTGGTCCGTCGCTCACCGCGCCGAGGGCACGACGCCCGACCGGGGTGTCACTGCACCTCGGTCAACAGCGCTGAGAACTCCGCATGCCACGTGACGGGGATGTCGTGCGGCACAACTGTAGGACCCGCACAAGGGAGTCCTAGGAGGTAAGACACGTCCTGCAGCGTCAGAGCCATCTCTCCGCAGGGCAGGTGGAACGTGCGTGTCTCCGGTCTCCACCGGTCGATGAGTGCGACCAGCAGGGAACGGTCGTACCCCAACCGTGGGACGTGCCTGCCCTCCTTTAGAGCAGTGGCCTACTCCACAATTCTGCAGAGCGGGAGCAACCCTACCACGCGTAACCTGCATGAAGTATGTAGCGTGGTAAAAATTTTATTTGCAGGTAAGTACATATATACAAAAGAGAAGAAAGCGTTGCCAGCTTACTGTGGAACCCAGCGTGGGTCAATGTGGAGCATCACATTGGGCACACGCGGCCGCAATGTCCCCAGCTCTCGATTCTGAACGGCGGACAACCTAGACCGGACCGTCGATGACCTAGACCGGTGCGTCGCATCGACGGTCCGGTCTAGTAGCTCAGGGCAAGCATCAGCAGCACGCCTAGCTCTCACCATCGGCGCCTGTGCCTACATGGTTAGAGAGCAAATATAACAAACTGGACAATAATTAAATGTTTAAATGTTACACAATACAGCTGAGAACAAGGTTGAATTAAAATACATACTGGTTCATACTTAAGTACGCGAAGTACAGAAATACATGTACAAATACATGAATTAAAATTACATTATCCCAAATTGCAAGGTACACATAAAAATTAAAATGGTTGCAGTCTCAAAGTGATGAAGAACATAATACAAACAGAAGTTCGTAGACTTAGTGTGTGCCTCGACGAGATACAGACGGCCTAGCCTCCGATCCCATAGATCCTTGAGTTCACCGACGCGCTTCGGACTCGTCCATATCGTTTCGAATATGCCGTGTCCTTCGACGCCCAGCCTTCTGCTTCAACATTCGGATGTTCGGTACCCATCGATGCCCTAGAGGGGTGCTTCCGTGAACGATCCATCCACTCGGTATCTGTACACCTCGTGATTCCACGTGTTGAGAACACTTTGCTTGTAATAATAGTGGGAGATGTACAGACGACATGATTGATGTGTCTCTACAGCTGCGGCAATCACATGAGAGCATGGCAAGTGCAGCAATCATGGCTTCTGGCAGGAGCACTCGCAGTCAGCAGCTCAGAGTATTCACAGATGGGACGTCCTCTCCCGGTGGGCACCTCTATGACCGCGGTCACCGCAGTGCACGTGGTATCTCCGTTCCACGCCACTCTCCGGTGTCACGTGATGTGTCTGCGCCTTGCGTGTTTTGTTGGCCATGTACTTAGATACAACCGTTGAATAGAACAGTCGATTGTCCGACATACATGCAGCGGATTTCTTATATCGGTTAATAAAATATCTTTACGTTCCTAGTAACACACCTTCAACTATACCCACCAAAGGAAGGCATCTAGTGCCTTTCATAACCTAGTTGTACACCTCCACCAGGTTCGTTGTCATTATTCCATAACGGGAACCACCCTCATCACGCAGAATAGACCATTTCTCCAATGACTCGTGTCGTATCCAGTCCGTGAAACTCCTTATGCTTGTCCCCGGCCTACGCCGAATGTTTGGTGCGTCGGTTGGGAGCGCACACAAGGCTGTGGGGTCATCTCTTTCCTCATGGTGGACCATAGGGTTCCTTGACGAATTAGCGGTATCCCTTGGATTTAGGGATTGCTTCTTGGTTAGTTCATCCAACGTCCTCCACAGTGCGTCGAACTTCCGCCGCTGGTTCTGTTTGCACAGTTATTTGAACATGTTCATAAGCTCTTTGTTCCTGACCTGACGGAAAAATTGGCACCCATGTGCCTCATGCACCACCTGCTCTTCAGGTCTGGCCACTTTGCTGCTCCCACAATGTCGGGCCCTTGTTGCATGTCCACGATCGCCCTTAGCAACCCTTCATGTCGGTCATGGATGACACAAACATTAGGCCGATCCTGAACAACTGCCAGCTTGATTCTTTCAAGGAACCAGTACCAGCTGTCCATGTTTTTCCCCTCCACGAAGGTGATGCGACCGGTAGAACCTGGTTGTTTGCGTCCACCGTGATTGCAGTTAGAATCTAGCCCTTCTATTTTCCTGTGAGGAATGTGCCGTCCATGCAAATGACCGGGTGACAGTGTCGGAACGCATTTATGCATGCGCCGAGGGCGAAGAAGGCTCGCTGCAAGACCCACTTACCCGGGCACACATCGTTCGCAGGGAACTCCGCAAGGTCGATGTATGTACCGGGATTTCTATGTGATATTGCCCTGAGCAAGTGTATAATATTCTCGTAGGAAGCCTCGTACGTCTTGAACCGTATTTCTAAAGCTTTTCTTTTTGCCCTCCACGTATTTCCATAGCTAATCTTGTACTGAAACCTTTCCTCCACGGCTTTGATGATAGATCGAGCCTGCAGGTGCAGATTGTCCACAATCTGACCGTAAAACATATTTGCCACCCAAGTGGATGACAGATTGCGGTGTTCCTGCTCCGTTCCTCCAGTTCACAGTCATGCTTCATCACTATGGAGCATTTCCAGTAGTCCTTCCACTTCCCCTTGTATGCATGCACCTGCCATGGGCATGAATCAACTACGCACTTCACGTCGTACTCCTTTTTGCTAGACTTCACTACCCTGAATTGCCGTCGCAAAGGCATTGCCCAGTAATTCACCGCGTCCATCACAGCCTCCTTGTCCTTATATATGGCCCTCCTGTGTGACCTCGTTTTCATGATACTCCCATGCATCGTTGTTCCCTTCATTCATTGTTAGGTCTTCGAAATTATAATTAGACCACGCCCCAGGGACAGGCACCTCAGGAGTATTGTCTTCCTCGTCCGAGTGTTCGGCATCAGGAACTTCCTCATCCGCACGGTCCTCCTCCTCCATCAGGTCAACTATGTCCTCCACCTCCTCCCCCTCGTCGGCCAGCCCCTGCGCCTCCACAACTGTCTCCTTGCCCCCCCGATCCCCTCGCCACCGCCAATCTCGTGTCCCCCGTCTCCAAGCTCCTCGTCCCCTTCATCATCGCATTCTTGCATATTTCTCTCCATCTCCTCTGTATGATCTGCCCCGACATCACGAACTTCCGACACTGATGGAGCTACGGTACCATCTGTATCAAAGAATATCGGCGCCACCCCGCCTATGGCAAACCCAACATAGCTCCTCCAGGATGATGTTGCATTAATAGCAATCAACTCTCTATAAAAACAGTGTTGCGCACAGCTTACTACTGCTCTAACCCGCAGCCGAACTGTTTGGGCATCCAAATTGAACATCCGAAACATCCACTCCAACAAAGCCCTGTATGTCCTATCGCTCGGTCTAGATATGCCCCGTATGACTCTTGAAAATGCTGACAAATCCACTCTATCCGCCCCCTGTGCTATCTCCCCATCTCCATAAAATATTTGAAAATACAATTTCTCCGACATGCTGTCTACAACATCGGACCGATAAATTCATTAGTTGTCCATCTAACAGCATCATGCATTACCATATAATTTCTAACGGTGCCTGACATATGTGGCTAGCCTACCATGTTTTTTACATATTACCCTAAAAGGGATAATTCACAATATGCCCCAAAGTTGAGTGAAAATCGATAATATGCCCCATTTTTGTGTCTATGACAGGTGGGCTCAAATAGTGAAATAGGGCATATTGTCAAATACCCCTACTCTAAAATACAATATATAAAACGTATGGCTATCCTACTGAAAATTACTGCTATAAATAAATAATTGAACTACTCTTTTTTTCCTTACTGCATTACTACTATATATATTATTAACTTTTCCTAACCCTAAAAAGTGCATATCTACTGCCTTTAATTTCTACGTCCAATTTTTTCAAAACTTTAACCGCACAACATATGGCTATCCTACTGGAAATTACTGCTATAAATAAATAATTGAACTACTCTTTTTTTTCCTTACGACATTACTACTATATATATTATTAATTTTTCCTAACCCTAAAAAATGCATATGTACTACTTTTAATTTCTACGTCCAATTTTTTTTCAAAACTTCAACTTTACAACATATGGCTATCCTACCATGTTTCATCATAATATTTACATTTTACTACTATACAATACTACCACATTACATTTCTAAATATTGTCTAATACATTATTTGCACCAAAAAATTTTCGAACTTACCTCCACAAAAATGGTGGCTCAACTTCCCTTTCTCTTCTTTTTTTCTCCCTTTTTTTCCTCTCCTCTGTTCTCTTTTCTCTCCTCTTCTCGTCCTCCTGGCTCTCGCTCGCTCTCGGTGACCATGTGGGACCATGTGTGGTTTAGGATGAGTATTAGGAGCTTTCGGTGAAACGGGAGGTCGGACGGAGCAACGTTGCACGATGTTGGCATGCAGACGGTTAGGCATACCATGAGGAGAGAGAGGCATGGGGGCAACAAGCCGGTGAGAGAGAGAGGCGCGTAGGTGGGTGGCCGAAAGGTGAGAGAGCAGAGAAATACCAAACTATTCTTAGGGTATTTCCTGCAGAGCCCGCATCCGCCCCCAGTTCCCCATTAGATGGCCAAAACAATCGGATATGGAGCGGCGGAGTGCTCTAGTAAGCTCCCTATGTGGTGCTAAGAGGATATGGAGAGTTGAGAGGTTCGACAAATTTGTTGCCTCTTTCTTGTCCCCGTCGTGCTCCCCATCCTACCTATCCCAACCAGCCAGCCCTCTCGTGCCCACACATACCTGTGAGGAGGCCATGCTAGTGTCGCCGTCGTCCACGAGGGAGGCTAGCTCCAATCTGGACCATCGCACGGAGAGGATCTAGATGCCACTACCGCCGCTTGGGTTGCCACCCTCGGATCACCGGCAACGATGGGCACCATGCCGTGAAGGAGGGTAGGTCGACATGCTGACTCGACCAGCCGCTCTAGGTAGCCTGCGCAGACGAGGAGAAGCGCTGTAATGGAGCTGACCATGCCGGTGTTGTTGCCGTCCAAGAAGAAGGCCAACTCCCGTCGGATGCTGTTGCCGCCGCCAGGGTCGCTGCCATCGGATCCAGACACCGGCAACGATGGGTGTGATGCTACGGAGGAGGGTAGGTCTACCCCGCGGTGTTGACTCGGCCAGCTGCTCTAGGACGTGCTAGCTGCCTAGATTTCACTACAGGAATCGGCCTTTTTTTCATCGGCCAAATCTATTTTCGTCGGCTAAAAGCTAGCAGATGAAAAAACATGGGTATTTTCGCTCTACAGAGCTTAAAACCGACGAAAAAATAGGTGTTTTAAATCCACCAAAGAGAAAGCCGATTTAAAGCAAATGCACATCCGCCATGCGTTCAGAAATTGAAATTTGAAGAAATTTTTTCGTTGGCGATGAAAAAAGCCATTTAAAACACACCAAAACACGACGCGGGTCTTGAAATTTGAATTTTTGGGCGGATTTACTCGCGCTTTTAAATCGGCCTAACTAGCCGAGCGAAAACATAAACTGTCGAGCTTAGACACGTGTCTAAGCGTGAGACACTGGAAGATTTTATTTTCGGCTTTTTAAGCCGATTTAAAATAGTCCGATCGACAATGCTTTCCACGTGTCTAAGCGTGAGTTGGTGGCGATTATTTTAAATCGGCTATTATGGCCGACGAAAATAGTCTGAGCTAAAGTGCTTTCCACGTGTTTAGTCGTGAGTGGACAACGGTATTATCGTCGGTTTCAAAGGCCGACGAAACAACTTCTAACATAACTCTTCACGCGCAGACCATCCAATCTCTCCTAGGGTTGCCTCCTTGCTGCTCATTCCGCTGCCTCGCCGACTTGCCAGCCCTCGTGCAGCACCAGTCTCACCTTCCCCGGGTGCGGCCCCGCCACTCTGCCCGGCTGGTCCGATCGGCCCCATCGCCCCATCCCGTTCGCCCTCGCGATGCCATCCCAACCGCCGCCATCGCTTCGCCGCTGTCGCGCCGACCGCGCGCCAGAGCCGCGGATGTCGGTGGGCGACGAATCGCGACGCTGCCGTGGCTTCTCGACGCCGTCCTCGTCGGCCGCTTCTCTCTGCTTCGCTCCCGCTGGGCATGGCGTGGCGTAAGGAAACCCTAAGCCTCCCGCCCGCCCGCCGGATTTGGATCGAGTGGTGAACATTTTGGGTTCGTTTTTCCTTGTGCAGGATCCGCTCGTGCCCAAGGATCGGCTCGGGGAGGCGCTCTCGGATGACGATCGAGGTAGTGTGTCAGTCCCTTCAACCTTCTGCGCGCAGGATGTTTCGATCAGATTCGCGGTGTGGTTGGGTTAATCTCAGTGTTGTTTCAGGTTTTGAAGGGAGTGGAGGATCGCACGGGGATTTGGCCAATGATGTTGGCACCGATGAGGACCTTAGGCGACAGGTATGCATCCCAGATTACCAGGGTGCAGCTAAATGATGGGCTTTTCCTATTTTGTCTCAAGTGGGATGTGATCGTTGAGCGATTATTGTGCGAGGTGGCTACTGGCACATTCTAGTTGATCTTCTCATTGTGCATGTGTAATGTTTAGCTTTCGAATTGAATTTATGTGAATTTTTTTTACAAATTGTGGGATTTTCTGTTTTTTTATTTTTTTAAAAAAATTTGTATTTTCGTCGGCAATTTTGGCCGACGAAAATAGCTGGCCACGTGGCGATGACGTGGCGTCGATTTTGGCATGGTGCCCGTCGGGTTCGAACTACTTTCGTCGGCCGGATAAAGCCGATGAAAAAGGTTATTTTCGTCGGCAACCGACGAAAATGACTTTTTTTCGTCTCTTTTGCGTCGTCGGTCCATTTTCATCGGTAGGCCGACGAAAAAAGGTTTTCTCGTTGATTTTTTCTCTATTTTCGTCGGTTTTTGGCCGATGAAAAAAAACATGATTCTTGTAGTGTTTGTAGGGGGAGTACTAGAGGGGATGGGGACAAATATGTGGGGAAGAGGATGGGATGAGACTAGTTTTGGAATTGGGCGGCAAGAAAGAGGAAGCCTCTCAGGAGTTTGGATGGGGATTGAAAGAGGAAAGGAAAAGATAGAAATAAGCTGAAAGAAAAGAAATTAAAGAATTAAACACATCATATAACGTACGATTGTTATTGTAGCACTGATCACAGATGGTTTTATCGAGCCTCGCAGGTTTCTAGATCGGGCGTGGCCTATCACAGAGTGTTTCCCGCCTAACTATACATCCGTGACGGAGTGAAGGATGAGCTTTTCTGTACTAGTGTACCGCTATACCGCTATTGATCTTCTTTGCACTGTCTAGCTGTCTCACTTCCTAGTCTCCGCATGCATCGGATTCTCTACGTGGTTGGGTCAGCGATTGCTGCGCAGCCTGCGCTCGTATGTGTCAGAGCCAACCACGAGAACTCCGAGGTCGCCTCTGCAATGTCAACTGCATTCTAGATCCTAGATCGCTCGGCTGTTCACCGGATGCTCTTATATATGTACATGCGGTTAGCCCGGGTCGTCGTTTACTACACAATTATGGAACTGACAGTATATTAACCGTGCATTATAATTTTTTGTTTGGATCACAGGCTAGAAATTTTCTAGCCTTGCTAAGCTAGGTGCGCTAGCCATTTCGTACCAAAAAAAACTTGCTTTTGAATGTAGGTAGGTTCTTTTCAGCTTATCTTATCATACTTATTTGCCTTATCTTGTAACTTCGAGAATTTTTCGAGACAGCCTCGAGAGCCAGTTGGCCTTTGCGTTTGGGTTTAGGGAGCTTTTACATACGTCTATGAGATAAAAAAAAGGACTCAAAAGTAATAAAAAAGTGAGATAAGTCAAATAAGACACGAAATAAGTTAGATAAGTCAAATAAGACACGAGATAAGTCAGATACTGACTTATTTCGTGTCTTATTTGACTTATCTAACAAGACACGAGATAAGTCAGATAAGCTGACTTATCTGACTTATTTCGTGTCTTATTTGACTTATCTCACTTTTTTATTACTTTTTGAGCCCTTTTTTTTATCTCGTAGGCGTGTGTAAAAGCTCCCTAAACCCCAAACACAAAGGCCAACCGGTTCTCGAGGTTATCTCGAAAAATTCTCGAAGTTACGAGATAAGGCAAATAAGTAGGAAGATAAGTTAAAAAGAACCCACCCTGCCCTAGGCTAAGGGAACCAAGAAATCCTTGCTCACAGAGGAGAACCACTACAGCAAGGCTTCCTCGATCATGCAAACAAAACAGCCTCACCCACCCTTCCTCCTAGCTTCGCTTTAGCTGCCCCTCCTCGTGGCTCCTTCTCAGCCGCCGTCCTCCTCCCAGTCAACCCCTTCTCCTGTCTCTGCCTCTTGCCCTACTCCTCCCGGCTCCTCCTCAGCCGTTGACCTTCTTCAGCTCCTTAGTCGCTACCCTCCTCTTGGTCCACCCTCGTTGCTCCCTTCTCCCGGCTTCTCCTTAGCCACCACTCTCCTCCAGGATCCTCCTAAACCGCTACCACATCGTGCCACCCCCTCCTCCTAGCTCCTCCTCAATCATCTTGCCATCCCTCCTCCTGGCTCTTCCTCAGTCATCGCCATAGCTCCTAAGCCACAGCATCCTAGCGTCACCCCCTTCCTCTTGGCTCCTCCTCAGCCGCTACCGCCTCGTGCCACCCCTTCTTCTGGTTCCTCATACTTGCTTGCACCTTGCCATCAAAGGCAAATTGACCAAACACTTATTCATGGCAAGCATGGCAAAGCTAGCATGAGCTAGTTTAGCTAGGCAAGGCTATAGCTTAACTAGCCAAGGAACCAAACACATTCTTAGTTTTTACCTTGCCGCCATGCCCATTGTTCACATTTTATAGAAGTATGCTGGTTGTTCGGAACATAGAATGTTGTAGTTAAGGGCCTCTTTGGCTGTAGGATTTTAAAACACATGAATCTCTACTATTAAAAAGGCTCTAGTGGTGGTCGTTCGTGGTCGGCGTCACACTCAGTGAAATTATCCACCATGTCATCCATTGTAACAACTCATAAAATTACCCCCACCATCCCATCCATTCTAACAATTTCATTTTATATACCCACTTCACTAAGATTACGCACCATGCCATTCATCGTAAGAAATTCATCTCTTACATTAAAATTATCCACAATGGCGTCCGTGGTCGCTCACTGTAACAAATTCATATCATCTATTAAAATTACCTATAATGATATCTGTGGTCGCTCACGAAGCATCATGCCGTACGAAAGCCGAAGACATATAACCCGCTCTATCATAGTCTAACGATGGAATTTGGATTTTATTGTAATAAAGAATGAGTTCTCGGCTAGTAGAAAAAACGTTGGATTGTGATGTCTAGGCATGCTAAATTCCATTTGATCGAACCCAAGGGAATTTGTCCAAGCGCGCCATTTGATTGCACCACTGGAGAAAAGCAGGAAATTCAAGAATAAATACTAATTGAGTTGTCAGAGAATGTAGAGGAAGGAAGAGAAAAAGTCACATTATAGTTTTCGAATGATGCATGTAAAAAAAAAAGAGATAGACCACATGCTTCGAATCCTCAAAAAATTAGAGAAAAATTTCCTATCATATGAAATTCCTTTGATGCAATCCATTAGATTAAAATACTTAGTAGAAATTTTTTCCTCCGAGTTGGATTTATGGATTATTTTTCTTTGAAATTTATTTGAATCAAATAGGCCCTGACCGAAGATTTGCCAAATAAAAAAACATAGCTAGACGTGTGAGCTGATCAAACTCTTTCGAGTTTCGACGAAAAGCTCCAATGTACATATAATCTATAATCCATTCAAGTTATAGGAAGTACAAGGGAACGAATTCTGATTGACAATAAATTTTTTTATAGTTTTGAGATAAAACTATGGTTTTCAAAACCATGAGGTGTTTGAATGACCAAAAAATACTCCATTCCAAAACCATGGTTTACTAGAAACCATGGTATTTTTGAAATATTTGAAATTCCACTCCTATCTAAAGTTTTCATGGTTTAACTCCACTAGCTCTTGTGTTTCGTCAAGCTTACCATTGTAAAAATCATGTATCCAAACGGGTGATAGTTCTAATGAATACTATAGTTTAGTAAAACCCGAGTTTTTATATGTACATAATTGCAGACTCTATGTATTACAAAACCATGATTTTGAACCATGTATCCAAACAGCCCTGGTTCTCTCCACAAAGGAAAAAAAAGCAAAGTTAATCCTGAAAGTGCATCTAGGCACTTAACTAATTTTGGTGATTAATGAACAATGTGTGCATGGACTAATGTGTTTTATTTGAGAAATAGCTCAGTTATAGGTTCAACACTAAAAGAGGATAAAGATTGGTGATGTCTCAAAGATCCAAACTAAGAGATGATCAAGATTATCTAGATTGTAAATTTTTTATAATTTCTTGAGTCCTAAGAATGACCGTACTATTAAGGGGGAGCGACGAAATGAGGTTGTTTACAAGAAAAAGCACTCAAAGTTTGAAATCTAGCATGTAGGTCAACACACATCTCTATAGCATCTCATTTCAAGTCGATTTAACTATTTAAGTATCGGACTATCCGATCATTTTCTATCGGACTGTCCGATACCCCCTCGGACATTGTCTGGTTTTTTTTTATCTCTGGGTCTCTCTGTCCAGCAATGCTTAATTATATCGGACTGTCCGATAGTTGACTATCGGACTGTCCGATACTCCTCAGACAGACACCCTTGGATTGTCCGGATTTTTGATCTTTAGGTCTTTCTATCCAGCAATGCTAAATTCTATCGGACTGTCTGATAGTTGACTATCGGACTGTCCGATACACCTCGGACAGATACCTTCGGACTGTCCGACTTTTGCGACCTTGGCATTCTCTGGTTCAAAGTGCTTAATTATATCAGACTGTCCGATAATTGACTATCGGATTGTCCGATACTGCTCGGACAATGATCTCAGGTGTGTCTGATTTTCGCGACCTTGAGTTTTTCTGTTTCATGCTGAATATTTCTATCGGACTGTCCGAACCTTGACTATCGAATTGTCCGATATTACACAGAATTGACTGTAACGGTCAGATTTTAAGGGCTTCGTATTTCTACCTCTCAACCCCTTCGAACAGAGGGTTAGTCACCATTTACACCTGCATTCAAAGCCCTAGCTTCCTCTCTTACTCTCAAGCTCATTCCTCCAACTCTCCCTTCCCATTTCTTGATTCAAATCAAGTGTGAGGGTTGAAAGGAGGAAGAAGAAGAAGATCCAAGTGCACCGACATTCTAGGGTTCATCTTTGAGCACTTGTTCATCTTTCCCATATTTTGCCACTCTATTCTCTTATAGTTTGAGGGCTCCTAGATGGTCTAGGAGTTGCCCTTGAGTCACCGAGGTGTGTGGTGGTCGAGGGAAGGATTGTGAAGGCTTGGACTTCGCCTCCACAAGGGAAGAAGCTGACTAGTGGAACCAAGGAAGCTTTGTGCGGACCTTGAAGAGGATTAGGGTCAAGAGTGACCCGAGCTCAAGTGTGACCGAGTCTCCCTCAACGGAGACGTAGGATTCCCTCAAGAATCCAAACTTCGGGATAAATTTGTTTGTCTCTCTAATCTTGAGCTCCTGTAAACCCTAGTTTACAATTCTTATTTGATCTACTTGTGCTTTAGGGTTTGTGGTAGATTGAGAGTTTACTAGTGTTCCTCCAGTGTCTATTGCTATTTATTGCGGAGGAATTAACCAACTTGCTCCAGCTAAGTCCTAGATTGGTTTTTGTGCTCACAGGTAAAATTGACCTTCGGACTGTCCGGGGCATACCTTCAGACTGTTCGAGCCTAGACCATCGGACTGTCCGATACTAATAAAAAGCTTCCGCAGGTTTTATCTCTGAAATTTTAAATTACGCCTATTCACCTCTCTAGGCGACATATTGATCCTATCAAATTCTGATGCACATTATCCAACTAGGCAACTACTTTTACTCGACTGCTTATCTATCGTTAATACCGATAAGACTAGCTCAATTTAGGGTTTTTGAGAATACGGAAGAATTATTTTACAAGGCATATTTCACTTCACTCATTTTTATGACGAAAAAATAATAGTACTGACTAATACCGATGGGTACTCACAACGGAAGTACTTATTGATATTAGTTGATTGAAACGAAGTAGTAGCACGCACATCTTATGTATTTGAGAGCTTGTAATTGCCTTAAAGTTACGCAAGTCAAGGGCCCTGAAGATATAGACGTCCTGCGTAGGCTGAGCTTGTGTATCCCTGCAAAGTTTTCAAAGCGTTCCATCGAGATTGTTAGCAGGGGAATATTTAATTAAAGAGGGAAGAAAGAACTAGAAAGTGTTTAATCTCTGTGTTTCATTCATGATATAGTCAACTCAACAAACTTCATTACTCTAGTTTTTTCCCCTCCAACTTGCTATAAAGATAAGAAACGTACACTTGCATGCCCTCAAGCACTATAAATACCCATGTAATCTTTCACTCAGCTCTCATCTCACCTTCCACACTAGTTAGAGTCTCACAATGGCGGGCACAAAACTTGTAGCTCTCGGCTTAGTTGTCCTCTTGAGCATTGGATTAGCCAATGCTACAAGGGTGGCCAGATACTCTGCTTCTCAAGGAACAGGCACGGGAGGGGGACAGGGTGAAGGATATGGTAACGGTGCCGGCTCAGGTTCTGGGGTTGGAGCTGGGTCTGGTGCGAGCAATAGTAGTGCTGGTGCTCACGCAAGTGGTGGAGGTGGAGGCGGAGGTGGTGGCGGCAGCGGATACAATGGAGCTGGATATGGTGGTGGATCTGGCTCGGGCTCGGGCTCTAGTACTTATAGTAATGGTCCATATCAGGGTTATGGTGGATCTTCTAGCGCTGGAGGTATTGGTGGTGGCAGTGGTAAAGGACAAGGGGGAGGTTATTATGGGTCTAGTGGTCATGGGATTGGTGGTGGCACTGGTTCTGGTTCAAGTGAGGGTGTTGCATATCAGAATGGACCAGGTCATGCAAATGCAAATGCCGCTAGTAATGGAAATGGCAGCGGCAGTGGCACAAATGGTGGGAGTGGTGGTGGTGAAGGTGCTGGATCTGGGTACGGTAATGGCAGCCCTTAAATTCTTCTCTCCTCAATCTAGAGATGGCAACCTACTATATGTCACGTTGATGTCGTAGTATTTGTCTTTATTTATCTGTACTCGTTTTATGCATTAGTCACAATAAATAAAGGGTTCCACTGTTTTAGCTTGAGGACATTGTGACAACCCGTTGAGAATGTGATGTGTAATTGGTCACCGTATATCAAGTTATCGTCGTTTCTTTATATAATCTATTAAGAGTAATGAGTAGCTGATACTGTTGTTGCAAATCATACAAACCTGGGTCATTTAGATACATACCACTAGAAAGTATGTGATTCATCAAAAAGCCGGATATTGCAAAATAGATGATGCGATTGACTTTCAAAAATTAGCTACGTACTTTATAAAAATTTTAAAGACCATCTTACCCCATATCCTTCTTCATCCTCCTGCCCTACTCCTTGCCTCCGGCAGATTGTGATATACCCCCTATAGTTTCACAATATATAAAATATAAGCCCGAAGCTTACCATGTAAACAAGCTCAGGAGACACCATGTATATCTAAGTAATTACTTGATGATATTAATTGGGATATACATATAATGATATGAACACCACCCCGCTAAATGTAATCGTAACGCAACAGAACACTCTTGAATTCATCGATGAGAGAGAGAGAGCCGGTTAATTTTCCTGGCGGGTAAACTGTCAGGCAAATCCATTTTTACTTACCTCCTATGAGGTTTTGCCTTATGGTTATCCTTCAGGAAAAATGATGGTTTAAACCGTGAGGATGTCCTGTTTTGTGTACTATCCAGTACATAATAACCTTAAGAGCTTTTTTACGGTCCTTAAGAAGGTGCCACAAATTAACACTAGAAATTATGGTGAGTTATCACAAAATAACACTAGAAATTGTGGTACCTTTCGGTAACTTCTCAGTGTTAAGATATCAAAAGGTAACATAAATTAACAGTAGAAATTATGGTATCTCCCGGTACCTCCTTAATGACTGTAAAAAAATCTCTAACCTTAACGATAACGTACAAGGCGCAACTCTGTTCATGTTGTCGTTATTGTTGATCAATTGAACCGACTATTAATGGAGTGTATGTTTTTTCTTCCTGAAGTGGGACAAAATGGTCAGTATGTACGTATATCAAAATTATCAATAACTATACGTACATGAACGCATAATATATATACGAACTATCTGGTGTATCACCTAGCTTTTAGAAGGTCTGCATAGATTAGTGACTGCATTAACATTCACGGCAGCTAGCCAAAAAACTTGAAAGGAACAAGCTAGCAACCTGCACTTGTCTTATGAAAGCCTGCACTACTTGTTTACTTGTGCTCAGTTTATTATTTCCTTATCTTTTACCCGTTGCTGTTCTTCTTATGAAGCAAGGTACTGTCGAAAACTTGCGTATCATGTTAGCTAGCACTTCAATTAATTAGCTAATCAGCTGATGATACTGTCAGAGTGTCAGTCGGGTAGATATGCATGCATCAATGTTGCCTTAACTCTTAAGCACGTACATTAGCCCAACATGGATGTCTACTGCAGGAGCAGAGTGCTTGTTTGCTTCCATCAGCTGTGTTGATTAGTGCCAAACTTATCGTGGTCAGGAGGGGCATACAGTGTGATCGCTGAAAGATTAATGTCCATTAGTTTTAAGCATCGTCAGCTGAAATTAAATTAATCGATGGATAATTGGATATATCATCGGAACCTGACGTTCAGAGGCCATTGTTCATTTGCGTTGTCGTTGACATGGCTCGCTCGCTTTGATTGGCATCGAAAACGCCGTCACTTCGATCACGTTTGTGAACTCCAAGACGATCGATCCATCGATCTAGCTGCAAGTTGTTCCCGGTCAAATTGGCAAGTTTGGATATCTGGCTTTATCTGGCTTAGCTAAACCCTTAAACTAGCTTATCTGAACATGCAAGTGAGCACAGCCAAGAGAAGCAAGAAACATTTGTATTTGGTTCCACAAACCTGCAGAAGCACGACGACACGACGTACCTGCTTGCTTTCCTGCGCGGAAAAGCCAATTTTTGGGTCGGGCTAGATGACTCGTGGGCACCATGTCATTTATGAAAATTTATCTCTCATCTGCTTGCAGAAATAGTATTTAATTGGATAAAGTGTCTTATAGCAGTTGTATCAAATTTGTAGCGCTACTGAGCAAAGGCACAAATTATCAGAGCTAGGCACTGTTTTTTTGGACGGTTGCGTTTGCGTTTGCGTTTGCTTTTAAGCTGGAAATTTGTATTTCCTCGATAAGAACATTGGATGGATCAAAAAATTATAGAAAAAATGGTTTTGAGAGCTTTGAGAAGAAATAGTAAGATCTACAAAAATTGGCTACTAAACGTTAAAACATTTGGCTTGTACAAAAATAATAAATTTCTATCTTATAAGCGAACGCAAACGCAACCGCCCAAAAAAACAGTGTCCTACACAACCATACCACCACTTTTAAGGTGCTATACAACCAATTTTTCCCTTATTTCAAGTAGGAAGCAACAATCGTCTCTATCACTAATTACATCAAATTCCTTCACGTGGATTCAATCTAACATCGCCGAATTGATTTTATGTGCCGACTAATTACAACAAATTTGGATAATATTATGGGTTGAAGGACTGAGGACTTTATTTGGTATTTTTGGTCTGGTAAATATGGTTAATTTTTTTTGAGCAAAAGGTAGGAGTTCTACCATTTTCATTAAAGAGGGGAGAGTTCATATACTCAAGCAAAAGGGGGGGCGGATAGAAGAGCATGGGTCCCTACTGGGCTTGGCACGCCGTAGTGGAGGCCCTCCTAATTACAAATATCCTCCTCGACTCGGTTGGCTACTTGCAGCGGTGAAGTGAACACCTGCCTAAAAATACGCGCGTTCCGTTCCTTCCAGATATTTCAGGCTGTGAAGATGATCAGCCCGTTCAGTTGACGACGATGGTTTTTGGCACTTGCTTGGCCATATATCCCCACTACTCAAAGAAAGGGAGGCCTGCCGGGGGGGGGGGGGTGGGGGGGTGGAGGATTGGTCTAGAGGAAGGTACGGGGTTTGCCCACGATGTGACTTTAGACTTGGGAGAAGAAGGGGCACTCTGAAAATAGGTGTTGAGCTGTCTCCGGCGCCTGGCTGCAAAGGAGACAGAAGGGTTGGTGCGGCTAGCCCTTCTTTGCAATGTTGTCCATGTTGGAGTTAATCCAGATTAGAGTGTCTTTAGGAGATAAAATTCGAGTCCAATTAGGAGATAAAGTCTAGTTAGATAAGGATTGGTGGTGTGCCAATCCGAGCTTGCGTTTGTGTATAAATAGCAGCAGGGTGCTGCCGTTCATGTAACCAAGTTCGATCTAGAGGAAATAAACCAGAAAATTTGCCCCAAACCGATCTAATGCTGTTAGCGTTTGTCTTCGTCTTGCCTCATCTCGTCTTCTGTCTTTCGCCGGCACGTTTCGCCGGAGTGCCGGACTGTTGGCAATCCCAGGATTCAGCGGCAGGAACTGAATCGTAGCACAGGGCTGCTTCAAGGCGAGGCGCTACTTGTTCGGAGGATCGACGTCGTGCACACGTTGCCAGAAGAGCTAGAGCTCATGATGTATACCAGCAAGGAACTTGGGCATGACTGATCTGTGATCAGTCCCATCACCTGGTATCAGAGCTTAGGGATCTCACATGCCCAAGCTTCCATGGTTTGAGCCTATGTGGATCGTTACAGCTGCAGGGAGGGATGGTGGCGGCGGAGTGCCGTTCCACTATCCGCAGTTAACGATGACAAGTTACACCACTTGGGCGATTAAAGTGGAGGCGATCATGGAAGCCCAGGGAGTCTGGGAAGCTGTGGATCCTGCTGAAGACGTCATTGTCGATCCAAAGAAGGACAAGACAGCGAAGGCTCTTCTCTTTCAGGAGCTCTCGGAAGATCTTCTTTTGCAGGTCGCGACGAAAAAGACCGCAAAGGAGGTCTGGGACAGCCTCAAGACAAGATTCATTGGTGCTGACCGCGTCAAGCACGCTCGGTTGCAGACTCTAAAGTCCGAGTTCGACGCATTGCGCATGAAGGATGGAGAGACGCTCAATGACTACGCGAGCAAGCTGAGCGGCATGGCCGCAAAGTACATCAGTCAGGGGGAAACCCTGGAAGATGCTATGATGGTAAAGAAGCTATTCAACATTGTGCCAGATACCTTCTATCCGGTTATTGCAGGTGTTGAACAATTCTGTTATCTCGACACAATGCCGTTCGAGGAGGCGGTGGGTCGTCTAAAGACCTTCGAGGAGCGAGTGCGCCTGCGCACACCGGGAGGCGCAGCTAGCGATGGCAAGTTACTGCTCACTCAGGCGGAGTGGCAGGCTCGCCAGAAGAACGGCGGAGGAGAGTCATCCACGAACACTAAGGGGAAATCCGATTTCCCTACCAACGGTGGCAACCGCGGCCGGGGTGGACGCGGGCGCGGCCGTGGCAGAGGCAGAGGCCAAGGGGGCCATGGCGACTCTCAGACCAAGAACGGCGCAGGCGGCGCCAGTGGCTCTGGCTCTAATAAGAAGGGCCGTGACAAGAGCCATATCAAGTGCTTCAACTGCGAGAAGTATGGGCACTATGCATCGGAGTGCAGAAGCAAGCCTTGCAACGAGGAAGTCAATCTCACCCGTGCCGAAGGAAAAGAGCCGGTGCTCTTGTTGGCCGCAAGTGTGGAAATTCTGAAGCTCGTCTTGCTGAATGAGAACAAGATTGAACCACAGTTGCGGACCGGAGAAGATAGTACCGTACCAAATGAATGGTATTTTGACAACGGTGCGAGTAACCATATGATTGGAGATGAAGCTAAATTCCATGAGCTGGACAGATCTGTTCAGGGCTACGTGAGATTCGGCGATGGCTCAACAGTTGATATCATGGGAAAAGGCTCGATTCTGTTTCAATTCAAAGGAGGCGAACAAAGGCTTCTTAGTGATGTCTATTTCATCCCAGCATTGGTTAACAACATCATCAGCTGTGGTCAATTAGCTGAACGAGGAAACAAAATTGTGATGCTAGGTGAGCATTTGCTTGTATATGATTCAGATGACAAATTGCTGATGCGTGTCAGGCGCACCTCCAACCGTCTCTACAAGGCTACACTGGTTGTTGGTGAGCCGGTCTGTTTACTAGCAAGCATAGCAGATCAAGCATGGCTATGGCATGCCTGGCTTGGGCATGTCAATTTTCAATCTCTGAAGATGCTGTCAGAGAAGGAGATGGCGGTGGGCGTACCACACATCGTACACCCGAACAGGCTGTGTCATGGCTGCCTGATCGCAAAGCAGCCAAGGCACCCGTTCCCGGCGGTAGCAGACTATCGAGCGAAGGCGCAGCTCGAGCTACTGCACGTTGATCTGTGTGGGCCAATCATGCCGTCGACGCTTGCTGCAAACAACTACTTCATGCTCATAGTAGATGACTTCTCCAGATGGATGTGGGTGCACATAATGAAAACCAAAGATCAAGCCTTCACGATGTTCAGAAGATTCAAGATACAGGTTGAAGATGCCAGCGGCTATCAAGCGAAGATTTTCAGATCCGATCGAGGGGGGGAGTTCCTCTCGAACGAGTTCACTTATTTGTGCGAGGAAGCCGACATTGAAAGACAGTTAACTGCACCCTACTCCCCTCAGCAGAACGGGGTGGTAGAGCGCCGGAATCGAACAGTGATGGCAATGGCGAGATCGTTGTTAAAGAGCATGAAAGTTCCAGGAAAATTTTGGGGCGAGGCAGTGAGGCATGCGGTATATCTACTAAACCGTTTGCCAACTAAAGCGCTAGACGAGTGCACACCCTTTGAGGCTTGGACCGGCAGGAGGCCGCATCTCGCACACCTGAAAGTTTTTGGGTGTACGGCGCAGGCTAAGGTGACAACCCCACACCTGAAGAAATTAGATGATCGAAGTCAACCTATGGTATATCTCGGTATCGAGAAAGGAAGTAAAGCGCATCGCTTGTATGATTCTTGACGGGGCACAGCACACGTCAGTCGAGATGTCAGGTTCGAGGAAGATACACCGTGAAATTGGGACGCGGGAACTGACAGAACAAACGACTGACTTTGTGGTACTGGAAGAAACTATCTCTGAGGAATCTCCAACTACTTCAGGAGATGATACATCAGGGCCAGTCGAGCCAGAAATCAGGAGCACTCCCGAGAGAACGCCCCCAACCACATTTCCAGAGGCGGTGTCACAAGCACCTGAAGCAAACTCTGGTGCACGAGCCGCACCAGACAGTATGGACACGACGCGTGGTGGCGCAACAGCTACGCATGCGCATGCCGCAGTATGTGACCCGCCGGCAGAAGCAAATGTGCAGGCGCCACGACCGGGACCCGTCACACGTGCGCGTGCTCGAGCTGCAGCAGGCGCAGCACCGGCCCAAGCTGCAGCCAAAGCAGCGCCTGTCCACGCTGCAGCCAAAGCAGCGCCAATGGCCACCCCTGTCACGTGCGGTACAAGCACATCCATGGCTGAGAACAATACTAGCAGTAACAAGTCCGATGACCGGCCGGTTCGATTCAGACACATGGGTGACCTCATGCAAAACGCCAGAAGGATTGAGTTCACTGATGATGTTTTTGAAGGAGAGGCCCTATTAATAGAGATGGAGGAGCCATCTAACTATCGAGATGCTGCAGGACAGCAGGCATGGGAAGAGGCTATGCAGCGAGAGCTCGACTCAATTGAAAGGAACTCAACCTGGAAATTAACGGAGTTACCGACGGGGCATAAACCTATTGGATTAAAATGTGTATTTAAATTAAAGAAGAACTTAGAAGGAAGCATAATCAAGCACAAGGCGAGGCTAGTAGCCAAGGGATATGTACAGAAGCAGGGAGTCGACTTCGAAGAAGTATTTGCACCTGTGGCTAGATTTGATACAGTTCGAATGATTCTTGCCATTGCAGCTAATCGTGGCTGGCAAGTTCATCACTTGGATGTTAAGTCGGCTTTCCTAAATGGCGAACTTGAAGAAGAGGTATATATATCCCAGCCAGAAGGATTTGTCGTTAAAAACAAAGAACATCTGGTGTACAAGTTGGAAAAAGCTTTGTACGGGCTTCGCCAAGCACCACGAGCATGGAATACAAGGCTGGATGGAAGTCTTAAACAGCTCGGTTTTCACAGATGTGCACAGGAACAAGCAGTGTACACAAAGGGTGAAGGCCACTCAAGTCATTGTTGGTGTTTATGTTGATGACCTCGTGGTGACCGGTGCGAGCTCAGCTGAGATTGATCTGTTCAAGAAACAGATGATGACCGAGTTCGAGATGAGTGATCTAGGGCGGCTCACTTATTACCTTGGCATAGAAGTGGGGCAGGAAGAAACTTCCATCACGTTAAAGCAAGCTGCATATGCAAAGAAGGTGTTGACTCAGTTCGGTATGGCTGAGTGCAATCCAACTAAATTCCCCATGGAGCACAAGGCACAACTTCACAAAGACCCACAGGGAGAACCTGTCGATGCAACGCATGATCGGCTGTTTGAGGTACTTACTCTATACTAGACCCGATCTCTCTTATGTTGTCGGAGTGGCAAGCAGGTTCATGGAAAGACCCACAGTGATGCATCTCAAAGCTGTAAAGCAAATCCTTCGGTATTTGAAGGGTACAATTCACTGCGGTCTTGTGTACCAGAAAGGAGATGGAGAAGAGGTGGTCACGGGCTACACTGACAGTGATCTAGCCAGTGATATGGATGAAAGAAAGAGCACAGGAGGTATGGCGTTTTATATCAATAACAGCCTCATATCATGGAACTCACAAAAACAGAAAACGGTAGCTTTATCATCGTGTGAAGCTGAGTTTATGGCAGCAACTGCGGCGGCGTGCCATGCTTTGTGGTTGAGGAGCTTGCTAGAAGAGCTGACGGGACTACAACCCAAGCCCATGAAATTATTTGTTGACAACAAATCCGCCATTGCCTTGATGAAGAATCCCGTATTTCATGGTCGCAGCAAGCACATAGATACAAAGTTTCACTTTATACGTGAATGTATTGAGTAGAAGCAGATTGTAGTGGACTACATCCGGACGGATGAGCAGCGTGCTGATATCCTCACAAAGGCTCTACCAGGAATCAAGCTTGCAGCAATGCGACAGTTGATCGGATACGTGAAATTGAAGGAAATCAGGATTAAGGGGGAATATGTTGGAGTTAATCCAGATTAGAGTGTCTTTAGGAGATAAAATTCGAGTCCAATTAGGAGATAAAGTCAAGTTAGATAAGGATTGGTGGTGTGCCAATCCGAGCGTGCGTTTGTGTATAGATAGCAGCAGCAGGGTGCTGCCGTTCATGTAACCAAGTTTGATCTAGAGGAAATAAACTAGAAAATTTGCCCCAAACCGATCTACTGCTGTTAGCGTTTGTCTTCGTCTTGCTTCATCTCGTCTTCTGTCTTTCGCCGGCACGTTTCGCCGGAGTGCCGGACTGCTGGCAATCCCAAGATTCAGCGGTAGGAGCTGAATCGCAGCACAGGGCTGCTTCAAGGCGAGGCGCTACTTGTTCGGAGGATCGACGTCGTGCACACGTTCCCGGAAGAGCTAGAGCTCACGATGTATACCAGCAAGGAACTTGGGCATGATTGATCTGGGATCAGTCCCATTAGTCCAAAGTGTTAAGCCTATTGTGTCCCAAGGTCCACGCAAAAAAACCTATACTTGTTTTCCGTATTTGTCTTCCATATGAGGTTTGCATGGAAAGGCTAGGAGCTAACGAGGAACTGCACATTGCAGGCCAAGCGACAGAAGGTGATATCATCTTCACTCTCCGGTGTAAGGACGATCTGCCGTATCTTGAGCCAGAGGTGAATGAATTGCTGCAGGAGCTCCAGACCCTGTAGACGTCGAACATATCTGATCCAATTGCCGTTGTGAAGCGCCTCACGGACAGTGAGCCGCTTCCTTGAGACGATGCGAAACAAACCAAGGGCAATCTCCCTCGGAGCTTCTCCCTGGAGCCAACGATCATGCCATAAATTGGTCCTTGTGCCATTCTCAACCCAGACTGAGGTGGCTGCCTGGAAGAGGGCACGGTCCAAGTGATTGTAGAGGGGGTCCACACCAACCCAGGGTTTTTACGGGCTTTTCCATCCATGCCATAGCCAACAAAGTCGCAAAGCTCTGCAGAACTTGGCGAGGTCCGCGATGCCTAGGCCGCCAAGATTGCGCGGTCGGCAGATCATCTTCCAGTTGACTAGGCATTTCCCTCCATGGGCCTCCTCCTTGCCAACCCAGAGGAATCCCCTCCTGATTTTGTCCAAGCGCCTCTCCACCCACTTGGGAAGCGGAAGGGTGGTGAGAAAGTAGGTAGGCAGAGTGGAGAGAACGGCCTTAACTAAAGTAAGTCGTCCCGCTTTAGAGAGGAGGTTCACTTCCCAACACTGGAGTCTAGTGGTCATTTTGTCGACCACGGGTTGGAAATGAATTTTGCGGAGCCGGCGAAAGTGAAGAGGCATGCTTAGGTAGTGACAGGGGAAGGTCTCACAGGATCCGGAGAAAGGTTGAAGAGCCTCGGCAAGGTCATCTTACTGGTAGTTTATTGGAAAGATAGAGCTCTTTTGAAAGTTAGTATGTAGGCCCGTGATTTGTCTGAAGGTATTGAGAATGCATTGCAACGCGAGGACTTCGCCTCTGAGGGGGCTAATGAAGATGGCAGCATCATTGACATATAGGGAGGCCTGTAGTTAGAGGGGTCTGGAGTGAATTTGAGCAAAGACATCTTGGTCAGCCACCAGCTCAAGGATGTGGTGCAGAGGGTCAATGGCGAGAATGAAGAGCATAGGGGAGATAGGATCTCCCTGACGGACCCCCCTGTTGTGGTGAAAGGCTGGACCCGGCCTCCCGTTGAGAAGGACCTGGGAGGATGCCGTACCAAGGAGAATGGCCATCCACTCTCGCCACCATGGCCCGAAGCCACGTTTCTCCAGAAGTTCCAGAAGATATCCTCAGTGGACAGAGTCGAAGGCTTTAGCAAAGTCGATTTTGAAAAAAAGGACCGGTGTCTTTCTCTTGTGTAAATCCTAGAGTACGCTCTACACAAATAAGAAGTTATCTTACGGTTAATTGATAAATATGGTTTTTGTAGTTTGGTACAATACGATATTTATTATAATAAGATTCGCTATCGGTATATAACATTCGGTTTGGTATCATATATACAAAGTTAACGGAAATGGTAAATTATACGGTTTGGGATAGCTATAATTAATGACCGGTTCATCCAACCAACATTAACATTAACACATCCAACCATATTGTAGTGCAAAATTGCAAGATGGCTACCTAGCTGCTCACCACTCAGCGACCAGCCTGCACTTCAGTCTCCAACTCTCCATTCTCTAGCAATCCAGCATCCCAGCTTAATGCACTACATGATCACAGCACAGGAGCAACTAGCCAAGTAGCCAACAACAAAGCAGCAACACGGATACGCCACATCATCTTTTTTTTTTATACCTAAGTTACTTGTACACACATGATCATATATGATATCAATTTATTGATGTCTGTCTACCATTTAATGATATAAGACCATGATCACCTTTTTCTATATCATGTTGTCTCATCTTTAAGAATTCCCTTGCTCCTAAACTCGGCTTCAAAAACTCGGAGATCATCAACGGCTTTTGCTATTTCAGCTCCATCTCTAGGTATATCTAAATGAAAGAGTATTAGTTAGCCCTTCCATTCATAATACTGGAAATTTTTTTTTTGAGAGCTTTGTTGTTTTTGGTTTAAACCAGCGGTAGATTATAATCTCAAAAACTTATGGACGCTCGATAGGGGGCTTGGAGAGTCCTAAAAAATAAAAAAAATGTTTTTGGGAGCTTCAATAAGAACCAATAAAAGCCTCATAAAAATGGCTACAAAATGTTACAACGTTTGATCTGTCAAAAAAGATAAATTTCCAGCCATAGCTTTTAGTTTTAATTTAAGGCTGAAAAGAACAAGGCTGATCGTCTAAGCACTTGCGTTTGCAACCTATTAAGCACCGTCTTCTGGTACACCATAACCATCGCCAATTACAACATTGACTTGAAGCATGATTAATCATCAGGTTTACCAAACAGCTACCTCACATTACATGTTAAAATAGTGAATTTATAAGGAAATTACTGTTGGGCTTTTGCCCGCAAAGGAACCAGCCCATGGGCTCTTGGCCCACGTGCTGAAGAGGTAAAAGCCAGCTGCAGCTACAGCTAGCGGCTGAGATGAGCTTGTGCTCGATGCGCTCATTCCAGAGCTGGCAGCGGCGGCGGCGGACGACTCGATCGTCCGGGCGGCGCGTGATGCGCGTACTGCGCGCGGCCGGTGCAACGGTGGCCGAGGCTCCCTTTTTTCCTGGTTCCTCTTCCTCTCCCTCACTTCTTCTAACACTTGCGCACATCTAGTGGCTCCTTTTGTGGAGCAAACCCTAACTTCCAAAATCCCTCGATTGAGTGTTTTTGATCTGGTTTTCCGTCGATTCTTGGCCTCCGAGCTCGGGAGAGGCTCTCCTTGAGGGTGGCTGGGTTGATTTGGGAGAGGAGACCGATTTGAGGCCGGGATTGGTGGCTGTCCGTGGGTGATTTGGCTTCATATCGCCTTGGTCCCTTTGGCCGAGGGCTGGATTCTGTGATCTTGTGCTGTGCCCGCTGCTCCTCGGGGTCTCGGTGTGGTGATCTTTGATTGCAACACTGAGATCGACGACATTGTATCTTCGGATTAATTTTGCTGCTGCTAGTACCCTAGTGGCGGCAATATTGATTTCTGCGACAGCGTCTTATAGACGTGCCTTGCCCCTTCTATACACTGGTTTGAATCCAGTGCTGAGTAAGTTATCAAATTCCCTACTTTTGTACTGTGCACAGGGCAAATGATAATTTGGGGACCTAACTCTGTGTTAAGGGGCTAATTATCTCTGTTTTGGGGCTGGGCACTAGTCTATGTGTGTGGCGTCGAGCTTATGCTCGATGATGAGATTGATATATTGAGATTTGGCTATGATAATTCTTTGATTATATGCTTGCTACATTGCTGTCTCAGTTACTGTTTAGTGAGAGATTAATTACTGTTGTTGAATATATCTTCATATATCGTGTTGGTCATTGTTGTTTATCTATTTAGCATCCATTTTTGGCTATAACTCGAGAATCTGCCATATCTTGAGAATCTGGACAGTAGCTTTGTTTACTGTTAGTGCCATATAATCTGATTCGTGTTACATATTTGTGACTGTTGCTAAAATCTGAGATAAACTTGTGATTTCAGAATTAATTATCTGAGAAACTGAACTGTTAATAGCTATTGGGGCAGTGTTTTAGTCATTGATATTATCGTAGCCATATCTGTGATATATATACATGTGAATGTGTTGTTGGACGGCTATTTCTAGCAACCCAACACATTAAAACTGAGAGCAATTCATTACATATCAAACTGAGCTATGTTGCTGTTCACATGTTATGAATTTCTGCATATTATCATGCTAATTTCACTGTCATATATGAATTGCTTTACTGCTGTCCTAACACTTGTAGAATTCATATCTACAGTTTTATTTCATGATAATAATACATTCTTACTGTTATTTAAATCTGGAATTATTTTGATATTAGTGTATATCATATTGCTTATACCGCACTATTTACAACAATCCAGAAATCAATATATTATGGCCTTTGGTAGTAGTGACGTAGTGAAGCCCGATGTTTTTAACGGCTCTAGCTTTAAACGCTGGCAGGCACGTGCTAGGTTATGGCTGATGGACCTTAAGGTCTTTTGGATGATTTCGGATCCTCCCCAGGAACCACTCGTGGAAGAAGCACAGAAGCGCTGGGAGGATGCGAATCATGCCGCCCTAGCACGATTGTTGGCTGTTCTAAACAATAGGCTGTTTGACGTCTACTCTAGCCACAAGACAGCGAAGGAGTTGTGGGACGACCTGGAGCAGAAGTTCTCTGAGGGGGACAATGGCAATGAGAGCTTCATTACGGAGAACTACCTGAACTTCAAGAGGGTAGAGAGTAGGTCCATTCTGGAGCAGGTCCAGGAGCTTCAGCTCCATGTGAGGGACCTGAACCAGTATGACTGTCTCCTGCTTGAGAGTTTTCAGGTGAACGTGGTGCTGGCGAAGTTGCCGCCCTCTTGGCGTGACTTCGTGACCGCTCGTCGACATATGAAGGAGCGCCTCACTCTTCCGGAGCTGCAGGCTGCTATTAATGTCGAGGAGAGGGCCCACGCAGGCTCGAAGCCTTCCCAGTCCCAGGTCCAGGCGCATCATGTTGATGTGAAGAACTCCAACGCTGGTGGAAAGAAGAAGAAGAAGAACCCTAACCAAACTGGCGCCAAGGGAAAGCAGATGAAGAAGAAGAGGGAGGAGCTGGTCTGCTACGTTTGTGACATCGTCGAGCACACAGCCCGGAAATGCCACGATCGTAAGGGCAAGGGTTCAGCTTCGGGTCAGCAGAGCGGCCACAAGGCCAAGGAACATGTTGCAGTGGTGCCTTCTGGCTCCACTGATGGGTATGTACCTAGAGTCTTTATGGCTGATTCATCACTTGATTGGTGGATCGACACAAGTGCTACACGTCATATATGTACTGATCGTACCTCATTCTCTTCGTTTCAGGGTCAAGCTAGTGGATCCGTCCTAATGGGCAACGGAGCTACAGCACTGATACGAGGGGTTGGCCAGGTCTGCTTGAAGCTTACTTCAGGCAAGATGTTGATTCTTCGAAATGTGTTGTTCGTGCCTACGATGAGGCGGAATTTGCTTAGCGGCTCTGCACTTTGTAGGCAGGGTGTCAAGTTAGTGTTTGAGTCCAACAAGGTCGTGTTGACCAAATTTGGTACTTTCATAGGGAAAGGGTATGAGAGTGGTGGTATGTTCTGCCTCTCTGTCTTGAGTCATAATAACATTTCCATTTACAATGTGGTTTGTAATAAAGTACATGATCTATGGCATTCTCGCTTGTGTCATGTCAATTTTGAGGCTATTGTGCGGTTAAGCAAAATGAATTTAATTCCAGATTACAGCTATGAGAAGGGCTCTAAGTGCGAAGTGTGTGTGCAAGCTAAGCAGCCTAGAAAGCCGTTTCATTCGGTTGAGGGGCGTGACACCTCTCCACTTGAGCTAGTGCATTTAGATCTTTGTGAGATAAATGGCATAATAACTAAAGGTGGCAAACGTTATTTCTTTACTCTCATAGATGATTGTACTAGATATTCTTATGTCTATTTGCTTAAGACTAAAGATGAAGCACTAGAATACTTTAAGATCTATAAGGCTGAAGTGAAAAACCAACTAGAAAATACTATTAAACGGTTAAGGTCGGATCGTGGAGGTGAATACATCTCCAAGGAATTCTCTCATTACTGTGAAGAAAGTGGTATCATTCATGAAACCACACATCCCTATTCTCCCCAATCTAATGGGGTGGCCGAACGAAAGAACCGAACTATATGTGACTTGGTTAATTCCTTGTTGCAAAGTTCGGGTATGTCGGTTCGATGGTGGAGGGAGGCAGTTCTCACAGTTAACTATGTCCTGAATAGGGTGGCACCCCGCAATCGCGAGGTAACGCCTTACGAAGGCTGGAAGGGGAGAAAACCTAGTATGTCCCATCTTCGGACTTAGGGTTGCCTTGTTAAGGTTAACCTGCCTTTACCGAAGAAGAGGAAATTAGGACCTAAGACTGTGGACTGTGTCTTTCTAGGATATGCTATTAATAGCACTGCCTATAGGTTTCTAGTGGTCAAATCCGAGACGAGCGAAGTCGCTGTCAATGATCTTATGGAGTCTCATGATGCGACATTCTTTGAGTCTATCTTTCCTATGAGATCTAGTGAAATAATCGCGCCAAATGGCTCTCATGAGCATTACTCTATTCCTCCTGAAGTGGCTGAGCCCACTCCTGACTTGGAGCTGAGGAGGAGTAAGAGACAAAGGACTGAAAAGTCATTTGGTGATGATTTTGCCATCTACCTCATGAATGATGAACCACGTACCCTCTTAGAGGCATATGCATCTCTTGATGTAGAGTACTGGAGGGAGGCAGTCCGTAGCGAGATGGATTCCATCATTGCTAACGGAACTTGGGAGGTCACTGATCTTCCTAGTGGATGCAAACCAGTGGGTTGCAAATGGATATTCAAAAGAAAAAGGAGACCTGATGGTACTATAGAAAAGTACAAGGCCCGCTTAGTGGCTAAGGGTTTCACTCAAAAGGAGGGTGAGGATTATTTTGACACTTATTCCCCTACGGCGAGATTACCCACTATCCGAGTGCTTCTTGCACTTGCTGCTTCATTAAAACTCCATGTCCATCAAATGGATGTGAAGACCGCTTTCCTTAATGGAGAGTTGGATGAGGAGATATATATGGATCAGCCTGATGGATTTGTGGTTAAGGGCCAGGTGAATAAGGTTTGCCGCCTGATTAAGTCCTTGTATGGTCTTAAGCAAGCCCCCAAGCAATGGCATGAGAAATTTGATAGTACATTGACATCTGTTGGGTTTTGTGTAAACGAAGCAGACAGATGCGTATACTATCGGTTTAGAGGGGGCAAAGGTGTCATTCTATGTTTGTAAGAAGATGACATATTACTGCATGGGACTGACTTGGATGTTATCAAGGAAGTAAAAGATTTTCTCTCCTCTAACTTTGACATGAAGGATCTAGGAGAAGCAGATGTTATCCTTAACATCAAGCTTATTAAGGGTGAGAATGGGATCACGCTTTTCGCAGACCCATTATGTGGAAAAGATCCTAACCCGGTTCGGGCATATGGATTCTAAGCCTGTCTCCACACCCTATGATCCTACCATGAGGCTTTGCAAGCACACTGGTGAAGGAGTTAATCAACTCCTGTATTCACAAGTAATTGGTTCCTTGATGTATCTTTGTAGCGCTACGAGGCCCGACATCTCATATGCAGTATGCAGATTGAGCCGTTACATGGCTAATCCAGGAGATGATCATTGGGTAGCACTACATAGAGTTCTCAGGTATCTTAAAGGTACAATGAGACTAGGTATCCATTACTCTGGTCATCCGGCTGTCTTAGAAGGATTCAGTGATTCTAACTGGATCAGTGACTCGGATGAAATGAAGGTTACTAGTGGATATGTATTCACTTTAGCTGGAGGGGCGGTGTCATAGAAGTCTGCAAAACAGACTATCATCACACGCTCTACGATGGAGGCTGAACTAGTAGCTCTAGATTCAGCGGCAGTAGAAGCAGAATGGCTCAAGGAGCTCCTTTCTGACATGCCAGTGCTGGAGAAGCCGATCCCAGCAGTCTTAGTATACCGTGATAACCAGACTGTAATAGTCAAGGTTAAGAGTAGAAAAGACAATATGAAGTCCTCGAGGCATATCAAGAGAAGACTTAAGTCTGCTCGGCATGCGAGAGAGACGGGTGTTATTGCTGTAGAATACACTCAGTCTGATAGTAACCTAGCCAATCCTTTCACCAAGGGTTTGTCTAGGACAACTATCAAAGCAGCGTCTAGAGGAATGGGGCTTATACCCTGCTAGAGGTAACCAACAGTGGTAACCCATCCTGAATGAGCGGAGATCCCGCTAAACAGGCTCTGGGACAACTAAGCTGTGTGGTACTGTAAAGCACACCTCACAAGAGCCCCATTAGCTGCAGTGCTTATCCTGTAAGGAAGGTTGCGGTTAACCCTCTTAATGAGTTTAGTGCCTTGTGGCAAGGAAATTGTCCTACAGAATTTCCAGAAAGAACTCACCTATGTGAGCTGACCGTGGGGTCGCGGTCCGTGAGAGTTCAAGGGTATACACTCTAGTGAGCTCATGAAAAGATACAAGGACATGACCGTAACGTTCTGTCCCGCTAGAGGCGCAGTTTGCAGCCTAGTACTGTGTGTTATTTGAATAAAGGCTCTCACACTAAGGCATTGGATCAAGACGTAGTCCTCTATTGCCTGTGCAGAGTTGTAGTTCTTCTAACTAAATTGTGGTTCAAACCGTATGGTACCGCAATTGAATAACAGTATATTAAACAAGATTACACGGAATCATTACCTTTGTCGATGTTGAGGCAAAAGGGTGGGGATTGTTGGGCTTTTGCCCGCAAAGGAACCAGCCCATGGGCTCTTGGCCCACGTCTTTGAAGAGGTAAAGCCAGCTAGCCTACAATTGCAGCTAGCGGCCGAGATGAGCTCGTGCTCGGCGCGCTCATTCCAGAGCCGGCAATGGCGGCGGACGACTTCGGTCGTCAGGCGGGCGTGATGCGCGTGATTCACGCTACGGTGCTGTGTGTGGCGAGGCTCCCTTTTTTCCTGGTTCCCCTTCCTCTCCCTCACTTCTTCTAACACTTGCGCACATTTACTGGCTTCTTTTGTGGAGCAAACCCTAGCTTCCAAAATCCCTCGATTGAGTGTTTTTGATCTGGTTTTTCCCGTCGATTCTTGGCCTCCGAGCTTGGGAGAGGCTCTCCTTGAGGGCGGCTGGGTTGATTTGGGAGAGGAGACCGATTTGAGGCTGGGATTGGTGGCTGTCCGTGGGTGATTTGGCTTCATATCGCCTTGGTCCCTTTGGCCGAGGGCTGGATTCTGTGATCTTGTGCTGTGCTTGCTGCTCCTTGGGGTCTCGGTGTGGTGATCTTTGATTGCAACACTGAGATCGACGACATTGTATCTCCGGATTAATTTTGCTGCTGCTAGTACCCTAGTGGCGGCAATATTGATTTTTGGGACAGCGTCTTATAGACGTGCCTTGCCCCTTCTACACACTGGTTTGAATCCAGTGCTGAGTAAGTTATCAAATTCCCTACTTTTATACTGTGCACAGGGAAATTGAGATAATTTGGGGACCTAACTCTGTGTTAAGGGGCTGATTATCTCTGTTTTGGGGCTGTGCACTAGTCTATGTGTGTGGCGTCGAGTTTATGCTCGATGATGAGATTGATATATTGAGATTTGGCTATGATAATTCTTTGATTATATGCTTGCTACATTGCTGTCTCAGTTACTGTTTAGTGAGAGATTAATTACTGTTGTTGAATATATCTTCATATATCCTGTTGGTCACTGTTGTTTATCTATTTAGCATCCATTTTTGGCTATAACTTGAGAATCTGCCATATCTTGAGAATCTGGACAGTAGCTTTGTTTACTGTTAGTGCCATATAATCTGATTCGTGTTATATATTTGTGACTGTTACTGAAATATGAGATAAACTTGTGATTTCAGAATTAATTATCTGAGAAACTGAACTGTTAATAGCTATTGGGGCAGTGTTTTAGTCATTGATATTATCGTAGCCATATCTGTGATATATATACATGTGAATGTGTTGTTGGACGGCTATTTCTAGCAACCTAACACATTAAAACTGAGAGCAATTCATTACATATCAAACTGAGCTATGTTGCTGTTCACATGTTATGAATTTCTGCTTATTATTATGCTAATTTCACTGTCATATATGAATTGCTTTACTGCTGTCCTAACACTTGTAGAATTCATATCTGCAGTTTTATTTCATGATAATAATACATTCTTGCTGTTATTTAAATCTGGAATTATTTTGATATTAGTGTATATCATATTACTTATACTGCACTATTACAACAATAACCTCATCCCTGTAGCCAATTAATCCCACGTGGGATCTACTCATCATTGGAAGTCTCCCACACCACTGCAAATCTGGTTGCACAGCCCAGGTAACCCCTCTCCTGCAGTCCAATGGCCTGAACAGGCTGAACACAAGGCTAGCGGCCCAGCCGCTCAGCCACGCAACACACATCGCATCCCAGTCCAAGTTTGCAGCCTCCCTCTGTTTCGTAGCAGTTCGCCCGCGAGATCGAGATCGAGATCGAGATCGCCCCCGCTCGGCCGTACGCCAGCGCTCCAGGCGCGTCCTCCATGGCTGACAGCTGCACGCCTGCACCGTCCGGCGTCCACCCTCCGGCCTCCCGCCGCCGCAGTCAGCACTAGCAATGGCCGTCGTAGTGCACAAGGGCACGGTGCGGTGGTGCACCACAGCCGACAGGCGACACTGAAACAGGTTTGCACTTGCACAATTGCACTATAAATGAGTAATCCTTATTTCTTATTCCTTGATCAGTTGATCACAAAGTTACTTATATAAGGATTTGCATTGAATTAGGGATAGAGATTGACTAATCAATAGGGGTGTAAATGGGTCGGGTAATACCCCCGTATCTAAACCTGGATGCTAAATTACCCTAATAGGACACTGTTTTGCACTACCCGCTGGGTACGGATATGGGTAGTACTCGGTTAAGTTCAGTTCGGGTTTGAGTCGGGTATAGGATCGCCGATACCTGGTGGGTACGGGTCGGGTTCAGGTACTAGGATAAATCCTACAATCCGGGTACCTGGATAGAGCAACTAGGCCACAAGGCCCATGGCCTCCAAGGCCCAGAGCACTGCGGCCTGCAGCCAAACAGCGCAGCAACCCTATAAAAGAAGGGGTGGAGGAGGCTGCCTCCACTAAGTCTTGGGCAGAGATTTGAGTGTTGTATTTTGCTCATTTGAGCTTTGCCCTCCTAGGTGTGGCTGTTTAAAAATCTTCTTAAGCAATAGAAACTAGTTCCTCTAAAACTATGGCTTTGTTCTTGTCTAATTTTTGTATTTGATCTTTTTTGGTGCTTTTTTGTTGCAATTTGTTTATTTGCCTCACCTCCTTCTAAATGTTGCCGATCCATGATGTCTTGAGGTTGCTCATATCATCTTAGGGCTTTGGCAACCTATGACAGGCTAGAGATCAAGTTCTTACACTTATTGTTTTTCTTGGCAGAAAGTTGTTCTTGTGCAGCTTGTAGTGTAGGATTTTTAGAAAAATCTAGAAAACTCCTTTTTGAGTTCTTCTAGTGGGAAAAGTTGTCTGACTTCCATATCCATCTGTGAAAAAAATTTGAAGTCGTTTGGGCAAATCCTTTAAGAGCTATGAGGTAAATACCAAGTCTCAAATTTTCTGTGCGAAGGTCCTGGTAGACCGTGGTACAAGGATTTTCATATTTGTTCTGCAAGGAGTTTTGAGTTGAAATTTTGTGGGTTGTTGCACAACTCATTCATCTACTTGGAGAAAATTCATGAAATGTTTGGAAGCTCAGAAAAGTGGCGACACTTCCTTGTCCCAAGGCAACTTTCTGTTGGAAACCACTTTCGGCTTTTCTAAAGTAAATAGTTGTCGGCTGTTTTGTCTTGTGCTTAATCTCTTTTGGTTTTGTGCGTTTTTATTTGAACTCTCAAACAACTAGAAATATGACTATAAAATCCTCATATACTGGCATGGATTTCATCTGTGCACACCTAGGGTACATACAGCGTTGAGTGTTCTTGTTTTTAGAGGGTTGGTGGGTTCGAAGAGCACCAGTTCGAAGAAAAATCTTCAAAGCTCCCGTTCACCCCTCTGGTTACTGTAGCCATGTTTTTAAACATTAAACCATACGTGTCATTTAATAATATTTATCATTAATCACTAAAATTACGAAGACCACTTGCACTTACACTCGTCGTCCTCCCATGCTGTAGGCCATGGACATGGAGGAGGTGCTTGCATGTGGGATCTGGAGGGTGCTGTGGGTCAGCGGCGAAGGAGCATCGATGGAGTGGGGTGGTGCCGGCAGCCGGCGTAGGCAGTGGCAGGACACCATGGAAAAGGATGGAGCTGAGACAGAGAGCGGGGAATTAGGATTTGGGTGGAGAGAGGATGAGAGGAGACGGTAGGAGTGTTTTGCAAGTATGCTAGCCGAGCGTGGGCTTTTTTTTTTTTTTTTTTAAAATGAGGATTTGCACCGTTGGATTAATAAGAGCCTGCTTCTTTCAGCGGTTATGGTTGCATTTGCGTATAAGTTAAAAATTTATAGCTTCTCGATAAGGACATCTGATGGATCAAAAAAATATAGAAAAAATGATTTTAAAAACTTTGAGAAACAATTGTAAGACCTACAAAAATTGGCTACCAAACATCAAAGCGTTTGATTTGTACGAAAATAACAAATTTCTAACTTATAAGCAAACGCAAACGCCGAAACAAATAGGCTCTTAAGATCTCATGACCGTAAATGAACAGAATGCACGAGTGCACCAATTGCTTTGGGTTCACAGCACAGCCATTGGGGTACTACATGTATACTATAGAACGGAGACGACAACGAGAGGAGGTACGTATATACGTTCATAAATAGCAGTGTGCCAGTGTTTAGTAAGTTGCTGTACTACGATACCCTAGGCCCGTGACCTGCACGATACAATCCATATAGTATTCATAAATGGCATAAACAAGCTGCTTAATTTAATTAGTCTGGGCATTGCATTGCTTGCCAGCTGATCTTTGTACGTTGATCTTTGTACAATCAGAAAAATTTTCTGCGAATTAAAGATATTGCAGGTTTACTTTGATCTTGTTAGTCGTCTCACGTATCCCAATCGCGGCATGCATCAGATCGATCGATTCTTATACGCCACATGCATGTCAAAGTCAGTTTCGATCGAGAGCTTCGAGGTCGCCTCTCTGCAAATGTCAACTGCTCTGTTTGATCAGTGGATGCTTGTTTTGATTCCTGGCGTGCAGTTAATACTGGGTCGTCGTTTACTTCGCTGTTATCGAACCGATGGCTGATCATTAATTTGCCGTGTTCAATTAATTAACTACGAAGCTGCCCGCTCATTGGTTAACTATCAAGAAACTGAACTTAGATCATTTTCAGGGGTCACTTCAAATTTCTACTCTATAACACTATTCTCTAGGGACTCTATTCATCCTCTAAAATTTCTTCATATTTTACATTACACTCTAAAAAATTCTTTCCCTCCAACCACTAATCTATCTCTAAAAAGTCAGATAAACAGTATTATAAAGTGCCTGTTACGGATGCTCAGATTGAGTTTCTTGATTTAGAACTACGTAATTATATTAGCATTTTGTAAACTGGTGTCAATGTACAAATTTGATTTTTAAGAAAACAGAAATACTACTTATCAGTCAAAACTTTAATCCGTTACTACGACGAAATTAATGTTGAAACAGATAAAATAACCTGTAGTCACAATGTAATTATTTTTAGCCCTTTTACCGTAAACCAAAATGAATACAGACGACATCCACTCCCACTGATTTAACACTTGAGTGTACTATAATTTTAACATCGAAGTAACACACGTACATAGCTTTTCATCTTTTGTGTCAGAGAGGTTGTACCATGTAAGAGCATCCGTATCAGAAGCTCTATCCCTATTTTCTCTCTCTTCTACTCTATTTTCTCTCTCCATTACTCTTAAATTTCTTTCACACTTTACATTACACCTAAAAGATTTCTTCCCTCCATCAGAAACTCTATCTCTAAAACTCTATTTCTATACGCTCTAACCCTATTTTCTCTCTTCTATTATATTTTCTCTCTCTATTACTCTAAAATTCCTTCACACTTTACACTACACTTAAAAGATTTCTTCCTTCCATCAGAAACCCTATATCTAAAACTCTATTTCTATACTACTATAGAGTTTCTACTACGGATGCTCTAAGGTAGCTAGCTTTCGGTTGCGCAATAGGAGAGCCGTAAAAAGGTCCTAAGCTTACGAAGCAGATGAATAAAAATACCAAACTTATAGCAGTCGACCTGTTTAAAAAAATATTTACGAGCTAACCCCTCGAAGAGAAGAAAAAAAATGGAAACAGACAATTGATATGACTTATTGACATTACTTCGATGACTTAATTGACAGTTCTGTTTTGTAATGGAAGCTGTTAGCATTGATCTGCCAATTGATGTGCAATTGATACGGAAGGAAATGTATTCTCGTCAAAAGTAAAAAGTTTTAAAAAGTTAATTTCTAAGCACATTAATTATATATCCAATTAGCTATTACTCAACAACTAAGGCTAACTTCAATGGACTCAATAAATTATCTTTTTAGCTAGCTCAAGAAATCTGTCGGCTCAGCAAATCTCTCCTCTCCAACTGACCTAACAAATCTTACTCAACATCTTCTCTCTCATATAAATATTCATTTCTTTCAACCGCCATCAGCTACCATGAACTTTCACCGTGTTACCAAAATTTTTGTCTCGAAATCTCTAAATTAGCAAAATTAACACATAATTAGCAAAAGCATAGTACTAGACAATAATTAGTAGCAAAATACACACTAGAAGTTCATGTTCAGCCTTCAAGTAGTACCATAATTAGTAGCAAAATAAAAATAAACTGGACTTTTACATAATTAGCATTCTCCAGCCATCAGCTAGACTTTTCAACCATGCATGGCCCTTGGGAGATCTATCACTCTCCCTCTCAAGCTCTGGATACAAGAAAGTGTGGTAGCTGCTTCTCGGAAGAATTGTCATGGCATTGGACGTCGCTCCATCAGGGGTCGTTATCGAGCCTCGCCAACTTCAATCCAAAGCTCGTCAAGGTTCTCGGCAACCCGCTCCACATCGCCAAGACGGAGTTGATCTCATCGACAAGAAACCTATATGGATTCCACCTTTGGTTGACAATGACCCTAGCAAGGGCTGCCTTGACTCTGCTGGCTTCCTCCCGCTCCATCTCTCTATGGTTCTCCGAACGATGACCGATCATTCTAAAGAAGTGCATTTACAATGAGAGTTGATTAAATTAGCCATTGATAATTGTAAATTAGTCAAAATGCAATGTCTACTTCTATATGACAATGCTGACATTTCATAAGAGTTTTGGATGAACTTCTAGTGTCAACATCTAACTTAGAGATGGCTGAACATGCATTTGAGCTAATTCATTCAAGTTCTAACTTGAATTGTGCTTTGCAATGTATTAACACTCCATATAGAAGTTCAAATGTTTGTACAAAATGTTAATCCTAATTTTATTCCAATTAACCTAGATCATCACAACATTTCAACCAGTGGCGGGACAGTTGCCGCTGCACCCTTCCCCTCAATGCCGGGCTAGCCACACCACCGGTACGCCACCGCCACACCGCTGGCAACTACATCGCCGCTACCCTGCCCAAAACTCTAGCACAATCGTGGCAAAGAAGTGTGTGTCTTGCGTCTGTAGAGTCTCCGGAGTTGGAGAAGAGGGTCATCGGTGAAAGAGGCCACGTCGCACGACCGCTTTGTCTCGTCGTCACGGGAGCTGTGGCCGTTGGAGTCTCCACGTGGCACTACAGCCAGTCGATCTCTCTCGTCTCGCTATCTTGCTCGATGACTATGGCGAGGCTGCTGAAGGGCGTCGTGGATAGCTATCTCACCACGCCTCGCCATTTTTAGCGAGTGCCGGTGGGATAGCGAGTTTGTTGGATTCAGCCTAAAAGAGTACTAAGAGTTACAGTCTTGTACAGTATAGGTTTTCTAATAATAAGATAAACTACTTTTAAGACACATTTTAGTTCACTCGTTCCGATGAAAAATTTGTAGTTTTACTTACTAGTTAAGCGACGCATTTACAAATTTATTTATTATCCTATCCTTTAATGTTACTAAGTACTAAGTACTAACACACGTATCTTAGTCTTAAGAGAGCTTGTAATTAACTTCAGCATAAGCATGTAAAGGGCCTTGAAGATAGATTAATTAGCAAAACAATAATCTAATGAGGGGATACGTAAATAGACAAGTGGTGATCTCTTCGTTACTCGATCGCATGGTATAGTCCAAGTCAACAAACTCCATTACTCTAGCTAGTTATTTCATCTCCACTTGACATTTTTGATAACTCCACGATACCAACATGGTATTAAGATAAGATACACTGTATGGCCCTTAAGCACTATAAATACCCATGTAACCTCTCACTTAGCACTCATCCAACATTAAACTCTTCTAACAGTCTTCAAGTTAATGGCGGCCACAAAACTAGTAGCTCTCGGTTTCATTGTCCTCCTGAGCATTGGATTAGCCAATGCTGCAAGGGTGGCTAGATACTCTAGTTCACAGGGGACAGGTACGGGAGGGGGACAGGGTGAAGGGTATGACAATGGCGCCGGCTCAGGTTCTGGTAGCGGAACTGGGTCCGGTGACAGCAGTCCTTATAATGGTGTCCATGCAAGTGGTGGAGGCGGAGGTGGGGGTGGTGGCGGTAGCCAATATGGTGGAGCCGGATATGGTAGTGGATCTGGCTCTGGCTCAGGATCTAGTCAATTAAGTCAAGGATATTATAGTGGTTATGGTGGATCGTCCAGTGCCTCAGGCACTGGCGGTGGCAGTGGAAAAGGACAAGGGGGAGGTTATCCTGGTTCTAGTGGTTATGGCGCTGGTGGTGGCACAGGTTCCGGCTCGAGTGGGGCTACTACATACAGCTGGAATGGACCAGGTTATGCAAATGCAAATGCTGCAGGCAATGGTAATGGCAATGGCCAGGGCACAAACGGTGGAAGTGGTGGTGGTGCGGGTACTGGATCTGGTTCTGGCGATGCTAGCCCTTAATTCCTTTCACCTTGCCAATCTAGAGGTCGAGCCAACCTTCTAAGTGTCATGTCATTGTTTTAGAGTTTGTATCCATTTATGTGTACTTGTTTTATGCATTAGGAAGTAAGAAATAAAGGGCTCCACTGTTTGGCATAAGGACTGAATGACTAGCTTTCTAAGAATGTAATGTCAATCGGTCACTATATATATCAGGTTCCGGCAATGCCAGCCCATAATTCATTTCACCTTGCTAATCTAGAGATGGACTAGAGACGGAGCCAACCTTCTAAGTGTCATGTTATTGTGTTAGAATTTGTGTCCATTTATCTGTACTCGTTTATGCATTAGGAAGAAGCAAATAAAGGGCTCCACTGTTTTAGCACAAGGATGAATTTCTAGCTGGTGAGAATGTAATATTTTAATCGATCACTATATATCAAGTTATCAACGTTTATTTACACTAGCCGATCGAGTGTATGTGTTTTACTATAAATGAAAGCCATAATATTTCCTGCCTCCACACAAAATACATGTTACTTTATTTGCCACCATGTCATGGTCTCTACTACGCTGCACTCGACTACGTCGTGTATACAAAAGAAACTCAATTGTGCATGTTTGACCGCGTTGCGCACTCATTAGAGCAAATTTTTTTAGCACTCGACTGCATTGAACACCCATAAGAGCTTACAAAATCTGTTGCACGCTCCTCCGCTCATTTGACAAGAACTCTACTTCAAGACAGACCCATTAGAGCTATGTATTTTTTTTTTTGTTAAGAGAACTTTTAAGGAGGTGAAATTTCACTACTAGAGATATAGACATCACAAGGGGCACATCACAAGGGTTCATTGCGAACCCCTTGTGATATTATCATCACAAGCGGTTGAAAAGGCTGAGCCAGGATAGGTCTTTTACAGGGGTTCGTGTCTCGAACCCCTTGTAAAGCCCAACCTTTACAAGAGGTTCGGTCCCGAACTCCTTGTAAAAGTTCTACAAGCGGTTTGAGGTCCTAGGTTAGAATCCCACTCTTCCCAAAAAATTATTTCTCTTTTTAATTGATACCGCTGGGTACTACAAGCGGGTATAAAACCGCTTGTGATGCCCTGGGGAGCATCACAAGCGATTACTTACAAGCGGTTCCAAAACCGCTTGTAAAAGTGGTTTGGAACCGCTTGTAAAAGCTGAATCGCTGGTAGTGTTTGTTTTTATTAGATCTTCTTATTTTTGCTAAATATTAGGTTAAGCTAACTCTAGCCAGTTGAATACTAACAAACTAACTATTACGAGGAACACCTTATAATCAACATTGCCACCAACTCTTGTTTATATAATAGTAAATATATATGCAAACTCATGTTCGAGTGCAATCGTCCAAACCTTGGTGTTTAAATAATCATGATTTTAATTAATCCATGATGATTATTCGTTCAGCCAAATACCACCCGAGTTGCTAAATTAAGCAACAGTACCGACCTTTTCCATCCCGAATTGTTGAGAACAAGCTATTTTTTTCGTAAGGGTGGTGCAAGGCCAAATATTTCAATGCAGGCCAGAAAAGAGGTTGGAAAGCCCTCAAAGCTATACATACGAAAAAGTCAGAAAAGCCTAAAATTAATTGGTTAATTAGATACGTACCACTGCTCACTTTCAATAATTGCCGCTACTCATTTGATGCTCGTAAAAATGCCACTGCTTATATGTAAAAATTAGATCATGTTATTATGCGGATCTCTAAGCTAGCATACAGCTAGGACGTAGAGTCATAGACGGGACATATTTTATAGACCATTTTGCCCCTACCTCTCTCTTTCTTCTTTCTTCCTCCTCTCTCTCTCGTCTCTCTTCGTAGTGGCAGGTCCGGCTAGATCTCGATGATGCAGGGCGTGTTCGAGCTCGCCACCACGCCATGAGGTTTGGGAAGGTTTACCGGTGATGAGGCGATGGCGCGGCGAGCTTGAACAGGAGACACAGACGAGCTCAGTGGCGTTGGGCCGAGCGGTGCAGGAGGGGCCACGGCGAAGATGGCGCCCAAGGCGGACGACGTTGGACTGAGTGGCGCAGGCGAGGGCGGCGTTGGGCCGAGTGGCATAGGCGTCGGAGCGGCGACGGAGATGATGAGGATGACGCCCAGGGTAGAAGATGGCGCCGTAGCGACCTCGGGTGGTGGTGGGTTGAGTACTGCAGGTGAGGCGTTCGACAGAGGTGACAAGGACGACACCCAGGGCCGACGGCGACGCCGTAGAGAGCTAGCTTGGGTGGCGGTGGGTCGAGCGTCACTCGCAGGATGATGATGATTATGACGAGGATGGTGCTATGGTAGACGGCAACATGGTGGCGAGCTTAGGTGGCGCAGTGGTAAGCTCGAATGGCGCGGTGGCGAGCTTGGATCTGTAGCTACGGAGAGAGAGAGGGAGGGAGAGAGGAAAGAGAGATTGGGGAGAGAGAGGAGGGAGGGAGGATAGGCAGGGGTAAAATGGTCTAGAAAATATACCAGGCACGCATCTTAGCTGAAAATGTGTTTTGAGATCCGCATAATGGTGTGGATGTAATTTTCACATGTAAACGGTGACAATTTTATAAGTCTCAAATGGGTAGTGGCAATTCTCAAATATTGAAAGTGAGTGGTAGCATGTATCTAATTAACCTAAAATTAATTAATTATTAAATGGTATATACGCTTCTTCCTCCATGATCATCTATTCATTCCTCTCTCTTATCAACTGGGTGCAATTTTTTTTAGATCAAACGCCTTTGGATCTCTAAAATAAAATATTTTAATTTTAGGATCAATCGCGCCCTTTTGTCTCTATAACGAGGAACTCTTCTTTTTATAAAAAATAAAAATTTGATGCGACTGATTGATCAATAATCAATGTTCTGAAGAGAAATTATAACTAGCTCGATTAAACATGGATCAGTGACACCAATGACGGCAGCATATATATATAGGGTGGTGCAGTGGGGTGGGAGGTCGATCAGGGAGAGGAAATCGGAGCAGTGCTGCAAAAGTTGAGGGAGGTGGTCAGGTGGATGGCCTTTGGATCTCAATCCAACGCCGAAGAAATCTGAGCGATTCTGAAAAAAAATCCAGTCAAATTAATCTTAATGATGCATAGACGGTTAGGGTTTAGGCCAAATATTTCAATGCAGCCCAGAAAAGAGGCCGGAAAACCCCCAAAGCTATACACATGAAAAAGTCAGAAAAACCAAAAATTAATTAATTACTTAAATGGCACATACACTCCTCTCTCTAGGATCATCTATTTATTCCTCTCTCGGATCAACTGGTTGCAATTTTTTAGGATCAAACGCCATTGGATCTCTAAAACAATATCTTAATTTTAGGATCAAACGCACCCTTTTGTCTCTATAACGAGTAACTCTTCTTTTTATAAAAAAGAAAAATTTGATGCGATTGTTGTTCAATATTCTGAAGAGAAATTATAACTAGCTCGATTAAACTTGGATTGACACCAATGACGGCAGTATAGGGTGGTGCAGTGGGGTGGGAGATCAGGGAGGAAATCGGAGTAGCGCTGCAAAAGTTGAGGGAGGTGGTCAGGTGGATGGTCTTTGGATCTCAATCCAACGCCTAACATAATTTACAATAACATATGTCGTATCGCCGACTAATTCATTAAGTGCCAAACCAATATCAACATGAAATGAGTCTGGCAATCTATCTTCTTGGTAGGTTATGTCAATTATGCTATCTAGCTTACTTTCAATGTACTTATTATTCCTAGGAGCGTATAAGCGGCCAGGAGCATTCACTTTATGTACAACCCACCATGGTATTAAATTTTTTTCTGAAACATGGATATGGAAGATAGTACACCTGCTCAACATAGTGAGCAAGTGCTAATGAGTTATGACCTGCAAGGCGTGACTTATGTTTAATCTCCACTAAGCTAAGATTATTGTTTTGTCATATTCCTATTTTATCGTTGAACGAATCACAATAAAAGAAAGTTATTCTCAGATCCTTTCAGCCGCCAAACTTAATCTCTACTACGTTTTGAAGAATGCCATAGTACTCGGTTTGTTAACCATCCACACCCCTGTGATATAGTGACAACTCCGCTATTCATTGTGGCTGCTTGAGAGCAGCTTGCTTCTAACACTGCGGTATGAAAGTGAAACCCATTGGCAATGTAACGTCCAAACTTTCTTACAGTTGTGCTACCGTGCGATAGCTGCCGGAGGCCCTCATGAATGGCAGGATCACACATGCACTGCAAATGTTAGAATACTTATTACATTACAGTTTAATATGGATGATAAGTTACAGTTCAGTGTGATAAGAACTATACGTGCTATCGAAACCAAGTCACGAAGTTATGATGAAACCAAGCACGAAGTTCGGACCACCACGTAGACCATTGCGTCGCAAGTTATCAAGTTGTGCACTTGTAGATGTTCATGTTGAATTCCATTGTTGTTGATTAAATAACTTACATTTTAATTGATTCAATTAGAATCTAACATGACAAAACAAATTAAAAATAAATGATAAGTACTTACTTGAAATCCTGTTCCATTTCTGAAATGTTGGAGTACATATATACATTGCTTCATTCCACTCTTCGCGACACAGCTCATGATTCAAACTAGCACTGACAGCATTCCATGTCCTCGGACTCACTACTAGAGAATTGCTCATCCCCGACCCCTCATCACTGGCGGCTATTTTTGTCACCGCCAGTGATGAGGGTCACAAGACCCCTGCGCGGCTTGGAACAAAACACCAACCGCCAGTGATGACGTTGTACGGCCAACCGCTAGTGATGGATACATATCACTGGCGGTTCATGTTACAACCGCCACTGACTGTCTCACATCACTGGCGGTTCACTTGAACATCGCCAGAGATAGTTTTGTAGAACAAACTGGCGGGAGTTGGCGGGAAACGGAAACTTTCACTGGTGGTTAGTGATCGAACCGCCGGTGAAAGGAAACTATCACGAGCTGTTTTAAAGAGAACCGCCAGTGATAGTTAGCATATCACGGACGGTTTAAGAGATAACCGCCAATGATAGTTTTCACTACATAGTGCCGACCCTACCTCCATTATTGGAGCTCTGCTCACTCTGTCTTCTTCCTGCTTGACTGTAGCGGCGGATGCGGCGACGACTGTAGCTGGAGTTGGCTCAATTCCAACTGGTTTTTGAAGATCCAAGTGGTTGTTTGAAGATCCAAGTGGTAGAGGTTAGTGATGCTTTTTATTTTTCTTTGTACATCTTGTTTTTGAAGATAAAAGAACCAGCTCTAGATTAAGTGCTTTGAGAGCTAGATATATTAATATTTGTAGGTTTGTGATGTACATGGAGAGTAAGATAATTACTATCTTTGGCTTGTGATGTGTTTTGCATGTGTAGAATACGAGAAAAGTAATTAATGGGATAAGTAGCAATATATTAATATGTTAATGAGTTTGTAGTCACAATTAATGGGATAAGCAACAATTGATTTATATTAATATATAGGAGGAAGTAATTATTTCAGCTACTAATTATTTACAATAATTATTTTAGCAAACTATTTGTCATACTAGCTTTGTTGTCCTAAGGTAAACTTTTATTCAGAAAGTCTGTTATTTCGAAATTTCTAGTAACCATGTAATAATTAAGAAAACCGTGGATACATTTTTGCAGATAATGGACAGATCATGGATGTACACAGAAAATCGCGCGACGGAAGAGTACGTGAATGGGGTGCAAGGGTTTATGAGAGCTGCACTGGCGGATATGCAGGAGAGAGGGGTTGACTTGATATGTTGTCCTTGTGTTGATTGCGATAATTTGAAATTGTATAGAAACTCATCTCAAATCTAGTTTCATCTCATTAAGCGTGGTTTCAAAAAAGGTTACTTCATTTGGACGTGCCACGGTGAGACACAGAGTATAACTGAGGGTGAAGATGACGCCTTTAAAGTAGTGGATAGTGATGATGCAGGTGTCGAGTGTGATGATGTCGGTGAAACATTAGATGAGGAAGTTTACGAGTTCGATAGAATGATGCGTGACGTCAAATGCACTATGGCACTACGGAAGAGTTCATTAAATTCAGGAAATGGTCAGAGGAGTCCGAGAGGCCAATCTTTTATGGTTGCAAGGTGAAACACACTTTATTGGCGACTGTACTTGAACTCCTACAATTGAAAGCTAGGAACCGTTGGTCTGATAAGAGTTTCACGGAGCTCTTATGACTACTGAAGGAACTTCTTCCCTAGAAAAATTTGATGCCAGAAACAACATATGGTGCCAAAAAAGTTATTTGTCCCTTAGAATTGGACGTGCAAAAAATCCACGCATGCCCCAATGACTGCATCCTATACCGTCACAAGTATAGAAACCTACACTCATGCCCAGAGTGTAAAGCATCCCGCTATAAAAGAAATGTCAAAGGCCGTAACGGAGACGAGGATCAGGATGCCGACCTTAATCGCGGAATCCCAGCAAAGGTTTTGTGGTATCTGCCAGTCACTCCTCGTTTGACACGATGGTTTGGAAATGAGAAAGAGTCTAGACTTCTCAGGTGGCACTCAGAGCATCGTAAGAAAGATGGAAAGCTTAGGCACCCTACAGACGCTCCGCAATGAAGAAACATTGACTACATGTTCCTGGATTTTGGTGCAGGCACTAGAAATTTAAGGTTTGGATTGAGCACAGACGGCATGAATCCATTTGGAAATTGGAGTAGCAAGCATAGCATATGGCCTGTGAACCTATGCATATATAATCTTCCTCCTTGGCTCTGCATAAAGAGGAAGTACATTATGATGTGCCTACTAATCCAAGGACCAAAGCAGCCCGGCAATGATATAGATGTGTATCTTGTACCATTGGTAGAGGAACTACAGATGCTGTGGAACGAAGGGGTCAGAGTATGGGATGCGGATCGACGAGAGAACTTCACGCTACGTGTAATGTTGTTTTCTACCATCAATGATTTTCTCGCACTTGGAAACCTTTCGGGCATGAAAACAAAAGGAAGTAGAGCTTGTCCTCACTGCTTAGATGATAAAGCAAGTGTGTGGCTCAGGAATTGCCGGAAGACTGTGTATATGCGCCATCGACAGTTTCTACGTGTGAATCATCCATATCACAAGATGACCAGGCAGTTCGATGGAACCAGGAAAAATGGATCGGCTCCATGCATACTTAGTGGAAAAGAAGTGCGTGACATGTTTACAGGCCTGCATGTTAAGTTTGGAAAATGTGAAATGGGGAGAAAGAGGAAGAAAACAAAAACCAGTGAAAACGGCATATGGAAGAAAAGGTCAATTTTGTGGGATCTACCTTACTAGGAGGAACTATATGTTCGACACTGCTTGGATATGATGCACGTGGAGGTTAACTTTTGCAATAATTTGGTTGGTTCATTGCTTCATATGAAGGACAAAACGAAGGATGGACTAAACGCACGGCTCGACTTAGTCGATATGAACTTAAGAAGCGAGTTAGCACGAATAATTAGTAGTACGGGCAGGACGGAACTCCCTCCAGCTTGCTTTACTCTATCCAAGGCCGAGCGAAAAGAATTTTGTCAGTGCTTGCATGGTGTAAAATACCCATCCGGGTACGCTGCCAACATGAAGAGGATAGTGTCCATGAGTGACTTGAAATTGTCTGGAATGAAGTCACATGACTGTCATGTTCTAATGACTCAGATGATTCCCATTGCAATAAGGAGTATATTGCCTCCGGACGTCCGACGAACCATCACAAGGCTAAGCTTGTTTTTCAATGCAATCCATCAGAAAGTCATCGATCCTGATACTCTTGATTCGCTACATAACGAAGCAGTAAGAATTATATGTGATCTTGAGATGTATTTCCCCCCATCCTTCTTTGATATTATGGTACATCTCATGGTTCACCTTGTTCTGGAAATTAAGTCATGTGGCCCGGTGTTTCTACGTTACATGTATCCGTTCAAGAGGTACATGGGGATTCTAAAGTCATACGTATGCAACCGATATCGTCCTGAGGCTAGCATTGTCGAAGGGTATGCAACAGAGGAGGTGATCGAATTCTGCATTGATTACATGTCGCAAGTTGACCCCATAGGTGTGCCCGTATCCCATCATGAGGGTAGGCTGCATGGTACGGGCACACTTGGCAGAAAACAGATCACACCCAACGAAGACATGTACCGTAAAGCGCACCTCATTGTTCTGAATCACATGACGGAGGTGGCCCTTACATAGAAGAGCACAGGATTTCATACGCCAAGATACCCAAACAAGACGGAGGCTGGATAAAAAGGAGCATAACCGTTGTTTCAATGATTGGTTCAAGGCACGATTCATCGGAACACGTTGTTCGATCTACTCTTATGGCTAGCAAAGGACCAAGATACACGGTGGTGACGTGGCAAGGATATGACATAAATGGGTACACATTCTACACGATATCGCAAGACAGAAGAAAATCGTGCGAAAAATGGGCGTCAGATAGATGCATATGAGGAGGAGCACAACCAAGGCCTAGTAACCCAACGCAAGAGCTCGTTCTATGGTTTTATTGAGGAGATCCGGGAACCGGACTGTGTGATTTTCAAAATAACCCTTTTTCGGTGCAAATGGGTCCAAAGTGGAGGGTTAAGAAATCGATGAGTTTGGTTTGACTATCGTTGACCTCGCCTCGAGTGGGATATAGAGATGGCCCTTTCGTCCTCGCAACCCAAGTTTTCTGGTCTTCTATGTCATAGATCTCTGGCGATAAGAACAAAAATGTTGTTCTTAGTGGGAAAAGAAGAATCGAGGAGTCGAGAATGTGGTGGACGAGGAGGATTACAACCAATTCGATGAAATACTTCCATTACATGATGAAACCGACCCAAAATCAAGTGAAATGGCCAATGCAACCACCTATGTGCGCAACGATCATCAAGAAGGGCTGATTGTTGAGGACTGATTGTACTTTTTATTTGTATCTTATATTTGAGTTATGTAATCCCATTTTGTAATGTAATCCTATTATAGAATGTATAATGTAATCCAATATAATCCTATTATATAGTCCTAATATATAGTTCTATTATAATCCTATTATATAGCCCTAATATAGTCCTATTATATCCTATATAGTCCTGTATAGTTGTATTATATAGCTCTAATATAGCTACCACTGGCGGGTATAGGTTGAGCCGCCAGTGATAGTCTACTACCACTGGCGGGTATATGTTGAGCCGCCAGTGATGGTCTACTACCACTGGCAGAATGTATAATGTAATCCAATATAATCCTATTATATAGTCCTAATATAATCCTATTATCTAGCCCTAATATAGTCCTATTATATAGTCCCATTATAATCCTATTTTATAGTCCTATTATCCTATTATAATTCTATTATATAGTCCTATTATAATCCTATTATATAGTTTTATTATAATCCTATTTTATAGCCTAAATATATTCCTATTATAATCCTATATAGTCCTGTATAGTTCTATTATATAGCCCTAATATAGATATCACTGGCGGTTATCTCTTGAGCCGCCAGTGATGGTTTACCTCTACTGGCGGTTATATCTTGAGCCGCCAGTGGTGGTCTACTACCACTGGCGGTTATATCTTGAGCCGCCAGTGCTAGATACCACTATATATATACTCTAGCCACCCTAGCCGCGCGATACCCCCCAAATTTTCACAAGTCCCACACGCGCATTCTCGTTGCCGAGCCCTAGCCGCCGCGCCCTCGTCGCGTCCTCCCTCGTCGCCCTCGTCGCCGAGCACTCTCGTCTGCATCCTCATCGCCGTCGCCCTCTCGTGTGCATCCTCGTCGCCGCACCCTCGTCGCCGCCCTCGTCGTCGCCGCAGCCATTGTTTGCTGAGCGGATGGCATCCTCGACGTCTGCGTCCGCTGGCTCCGGCGCCACGCCCGCTACCTGCTCGCCCTCAAGGTCAGCAGTTGTCCCATTTTCTTCTATGGTAAAGTTTACTTGTTGGCACACTGGCGGATATGGATCTTACCAAAGAAGGGCATTTTGCGTCTTTGAAAGACTGTTCGATGCTCGTTATGGATGTGGTATCATGAGAAAATAAAACATAATTTGGAGCCTGTTTTTGTTTATCTATGTATTGCTCCATCATGCCTAGGCAAAGTTGGTGGTTTTGTTTGAATATGTTACCTGCAATTTTATACTGTTTTGTCCCATCACTTATTTGATATTAAATCATGGCACCTTAGCATCCGCCATTTTATAGACCAGTCTTGGAAATAAAATAGATTTGCATGTGACCTCTATTTGGTTTCAGTTCAGGTGATATTACTTCTTCTGATTATGTGCTTGATGCCTAGTCCTAAATATTGGGATATTGATACGCTGGTCTAAAAATACCTGAGAATCTTGTAGTTCTCGGAGCAATGGAGCATTTATGGCCTTTGATGTTCAATTATGTGCTGATTGGTGGTTGGGGCACTTGCTTGCCTGTAGACCTATGTTCACATGGTTTGATTTTTCAGATAATGTAACTATATTGTTACATTTTGAAGCTGCTGCTTTCTAGGATAATTTGTTATCTGTTACAGATCTTGTGAAAATGTTGTTCGCGAATATGTTCACTTCCAAACATGCAAGAACAAGATGAATACACGTTGTTCTGAAAAATTAAGGCATTTTTTCTGAAAATCCGAGATAATGGAGCAGGTATTTCTCCCCCATCAAAGACTCTGGGCCCTTTTATTGTCTCGATCTGGTGGCTGGTGGGTAGCGTAGACTCTTCGGAGTTAGCTACTACAGAGACTCCTCGCTTAAGATCTTGGCCTACGACTCCGATGGGATGGAGGAACTGGTATGTCAGGATATTGGCTTCTAAGAAGGCCGAATAGGAACATATAGGCATAGCCGATTGCCCTCGTTTATCTTTAGCTTTTGCAGTAGCCAATGAGCCAGTGTTAGCCGCTGCTAGCTAATTTTGGTCAGACACTTTGAATGCTTTTTTGTACAAGTCTGGTTCTGTTGGTCCATCAGTTTTGGATACAGCCATGCTCAATTGGATTCAGGCCAAACAAGAACAAATATCATCTTATCATTATAGATAGCTAACAATCAAAGGGCTCGTTTCTACCAAAGGAGAAGACTGGAACCACTATATAGATGAAAACATGGGTACATGTCCTGTATGTGATAAGTATTTAGAAGTACTACTAAAACCCATTTATAATCAAATAATTACAACAGATAACATGCCTACTAAAACCCATTTTTAGAAGTATTTAGAAGTAAATAGTAATATACATTTGTGCCCATTTTTATTTGTAGCCAATACACAAATTATCTCAGATAACCAAATAAAGATTAGAAATTACGGTGTTCTCTTGTATGTAGAATGGACCCCGAGGCCACCCTCAAGCAGGGGCATACCGAGGCCACCCCAGCTGTGAAGAGAACGGTTAGCAGAGGGCCAAACAAGCTCAAGACCGATGTCGTTCATACCATCACAGAGGTCCGGACAGGAGGTATACCGGTCCTTCCCACGAAAGTTGCATCAGCGCATCGAACAATGTGCGGTGTGGTGGCTAGGGCACGAGTCCCATGCACCACCAACACCTGGAAGGACCTCACCGCTCAAGAAAGGGACCAACTATGGGAGGAGTTCAAACGGTCATTTCAATTTCCTGAAGACTCTCTTCCTGAGGTGCGGAAGAACACCATGAAGCGCATGGGGATCGCCTGGAAGAACTGGAAGGTGGATCTTGTCAAGGATTTCGTCAATGAGGAAAAGACCCCGTTTCAGAAGTACCCTTTCATTACGAATGAGGTGTGGGAGGTGTTCAAGAGGATGAAGACAACGAAGGAGTTCAAGGAGTCCTCCATTAAACACAAGGCCATTCAGGCCAAGAACACCCACCCCCACAGACTCGGCACCGCTGGATATGCGGCAAAAGAACGCGAGTGAGAGCTGGCCGACTGCGCCAGTGAGCAATCTGAAGCCGCCAGAAGGCTCACCAACACGCGTGCTGACCGCTGGATCAGGGCTAAGGTCAAAGTCACACTGACGGGGCCAGTTTTCTCCACACCCGAGATTGCTGAGGTGGTTCAAAAGCTGGTAAGTGCACAATGACCCTTACAATGTTTACTTTTGTAACACCCCAATTTCAATTTCTTCACGTATTGCAGATTGAGTATGACACGCAAGCATCGCAAGGCTCCTTTGTCGAAAACAGGGAGCGAGACATCCTAACTGAGGCCCTAGGAAACAAGAAGCACCCAGGCCGTACGCGGGGCATTGGGGTCTACGTTACCTGGAAGGATGGGTTCCCCAATGACTATCTCTACTACAAGAAAAAGAAATGTGTACATAACTTAGAGGATAAAATTCAAAATTGGGTTCGCGCAGAAGCTGAGAAGATATGAGCAGAATGGGAGCCTTGGGTACAATAGTTGGAGGAACTCATAAGGAACAGACCCGAAGCCAACCCTAATACACAAGCTGTCGGTTGCACCCCTCTATTTAAAAGCAGCTGCGCTTCCGCACCTTCGCCCGATAAGGCTAGCCCAACGAAATACCCGGTGGACGACATAAAGGAGATTACCCATTGCTTGCTCCAAGTTTCGTATAGGACCGGTGTTTCACTCGAGGTGGCCCGCGGTGTGGTGTACCCCTGCATTTCGGGGATGAAGGTTCATGGTGCGGACTTGGCGGGGCTACTGTGAAGGTCCGGTGTAGACGCTGTTATGGACAACACCGCAGCGAAGATCCCACTTGTGAATCCCCCCAATGATGAAATCATAACAGTTGGGGATGCAGTCCATAGTTTCGTCCAGTGGCCCAAGAAGGATATTACTCTTCTACCAAATCTTGAAGAAATCGAGGCCGGCGGCGTTGGACCCATAGATCCGATCCGTAACGATGAAGAGGAGAGAACAAAGAAAGCCTTGTCTGCGGCAGCCCCTCAATCTTTGAAGACAAGCTCACAGAGCAATAAGCGTGCTGCGTCCTCACCACTAGTGCGCTACTGCCCCCTAGAGAAGGGGAAACGATCCAGTGATAATGCATATCACTGGCGGTTCCACAACCGCCAGTGAAAATCCCTGATTATCACTGTCACATAATCACTGTTGGTTTGAAACCGCCAGTGATGTGAGTTCAGAACCGCCAGTGATGACGTATTCTGCACTAGTGACTATATGAAGATCGAAGCACTAACAGCATTCCATGTCCTAGGAATATATGAAGATCGAAGCCATGTGTGTCATCCAATGGTTGGTATCTCGTTATATGAGCATTAATGTTGTGCTCATCCAAAAATATGTATTCGAGAAGTATGAAATCTTTTTAAGAAAGAATGCTTCTGGGATACAACCTTCAACTCGCACTTTGTTACCCACAGTTGCCCTAATTTTCTTAAAGTTTCGTTCTATTGGGTACATCCATTGGTACTGTACCGGCCTACCAACCTCTGTTTCGTACGGTAGATATAGAATAAATATTGTATTACATTCATAAAACCCGGTAGGAATAACTTCTCCATTATGCATATTAGCACAGGTATAGCTTTCTTTAACTTTTCAATGTTGATTTCTTCGTTTCCTTTAAACGTAACTATCTGTAGAAGAAACTAAGCTCTGCCAACATTGTCCACACATCATCAGGGAAGTATTCACGGAACATTATACAAACTAGTATTTCCATGATTATATGGTAATCATGACTCTTCAAGTCATTTACTTTACCCGTCACGATACTCACCGCATGCCTTAGGTTCATGGCGTAACCGTCGGGAAACTTGTTATTTTACAACCACAAAAGGACCTCTTTTTTTCAGTGCTCTTAAGACAATAAGGGGCACGTGGCTTCCCTTGTCGTCCTACTTAGTTCTCCCTCACCTCAAGAGTTGGGTGACTGCATATATTAACCATGTCTCTTCGGGCCTACACATTATCTTCGGTCTTGTCTTTGAAAACAAAACACATGCGTCCAATGCTTTCTGTAACATTGCATTCTTGGTGCATAATATCAACATTGTGTAGTAGGATTAGGGGAGTTGCATAGGGCAAGCTCTAGATACTAGATATGTGAGTCCAGTTGTGTGACTCTCTTCTAGTTGTGTGACTCTCTAACCCCTTTGAAACCATCCTCTATGGGAATTAATTGACGATGCGAGGCAACAATCTCTGCTCCGATCAAACATTTCTGCGGGCCCTTCATGACTATCATGTCTTTACGGAAGGCATTTCTCTGTCTTCTGTATTCGTGACAAGGAGGCAGGAAACATCGGTGGCAATCAAAGAAACAAAATTTGCCACCATGATTCAAATAGAAAGCATCTGTGTGATTTATGCTTATCGGACAAGACAGTCGGCCATGTGTGCTCCATCCCGAAAACATGCCATATGCAGGGAAATCCTTGATGGACCAAATATAGGCAACACACATGTTGAAGTTCTCTTTTCTAGTCTTGTCATAGGTCGTGACCCCTGCCCACAACTGTTTCAGCTCCCCAACTAACGATTGCATAAAGATATCTAATTGCTTTCTAAGATGCTCTGGCCTCGGTATGACAAGGGATAAAAACACGTACTCATCTTTCATGCACAACAAAGGTGAAAGATTGTACGGAATTGAGAAGACGGACCAACAAGAGTATGACACATCACAAGAGTATGACGCATCACTCGTGTTGAAAGGCGAGAACCCATTGGTCGCCAAACCGATACGAATATTTCTTGGGTCTTTGGCAAAGTCTTCATCATAGCGGTCCAATGTCTTCCAAGCCTCACCATCAGATGGATGATCTATGAAACCTTCGTTCAAGTGCACACCTTCCTTATGCCACCTCATATGTTGAATACTCTCCTTAGATGGGTACATTCATGTAGCCTTGGTGTGAGAGGAAAGTAATGTAGAACTTTCTTCGGCATCGAAGTTGTCACCAAATTTCCCTATTCGTTAGTTATTTATACAAATCTACACTTTCGGCAAAGTAGATAATGATTCTCATCTACGTTCTCTTTCCAGAACAACATGCAATTGTCAATGCACACATCTATCTTTTTGTAAAGCATCCTTAGAACAACCAATATTTTCTTTGAACAGTACATATCTTTAGGCAACTTATGGTTTTCTAGGAGGACATCACAAATGAAGTTGACCAACTCGTTGTAACAGCATTGGGAGAAGCCATACTTTGCTTTTATAGCTATAAGCCATGTCAGAAAGGTAAGAAGTGAAACCTTAGTGCACTTATACAAAGTCTTATCTAAAGCATCTAGGAGCTTATAGAATTCCTCAACTCCTGGGGTTTGTTGATCCTCTTGACCCGTAGCTTGATTCGCCGGAGCATTCTCAAATTATCGGCCCAAGTTCTCAATTATCTCATCCATCCTATCCTCCACTATACCGATAGTTTCAGCTTGACCAAACGTCTCACTCCTCCGTGACTCACCATGTTCGTACCATGTAAGGCAATTCAATATGAAGCCAAATTTGCAGAGGTGTCCAGCCCTCATTGTCACAAGGGCACTTTGCTACACCACCAGGAGGAGTTGGGGAGAAAACCCGATCCGAAAAAGCCTGTGTATTCACTTTCTAATCTTGTGTGTGATTCATAGCCTTATCCCAGCCATCGTACATCCACCCACGGTCATGTGCCATCTCTTGGGCTATTGAATGAAAAAAATTGTGAAAGTGGGTTACTAGTCCTATCAAGAGTTATAGACAAGGATATGACCTAAACCTACCAAGGGATGGACGGCTAAGCACGGTTTGTCGTGGCATGTCGTAGGATCCAAACAAAATTTCTGTACCATAACTCTGCTATTCTCCGAATGCATTCCTGTTACTTGTGCATCAGAGAACAACTGGGTTATGTACCCAAAATTTTGTTCGGATCCTATGACATGCCACGACAAACCGTGCTTAGCCGTCCATCCCCACGATGTCCAAAAGCGTGGATAATTCGGGATGTCCAAAAACATGGATAATTCGGGAGCGACACATCTCACAATTCAATGTAAGCTGTATCGCTCCTAAACGGGTGACATATAGGTTGGGTTGACTTGTGCTTTCTAGAGTGCAATTCATATGTAACAAATTCATATGTAATAGTGCTTTCCCTAAATATCAAATTCACTAACATAAACAAATATAGCCAATTATAATCCAAATATGATTAGTTTTCCTAATTATCAAATAGACTGATTACTTAATTATACATCGTAATTTCCACTATACATAACAATTTAAACATTTAAGATTATCCCAAAGCATCACATTTGAAATTAACGAATTGCATATAACATTTTCACCTACGCTAACTCATAGTGCAACATACATAGCAAAATTCATAACTAGCTTAATTTAATTAGATTAATACTAATGCTTACTTTTGGGTGGCGGCGAGGAGGCGGCCTAGGCGGCGGCCGACCAAGCGGTGTGGACGGAGGGCGGGCGGCAGGTGAGAAGGCATTGTGGGAGGGAGGAGGGAGGCGGCGAAGAGGCAGCTTGGGGCGACAGCGGGCGGGTGACGAGGCAGCACAGGGCGGCAGGCGAGGAGGTGGCGGGGAGACGGCGAGGAGATGCGTGGGCGGCACGCGAGGAGGTGGCGAGGAGGCGGCGAGGAGAAGCGCGGGCGGTGGGAAGGCGGCGAGGAGGCACGTGGGTGGCATGGGGAGGCGGCGAGGAGGTCTCATGGGCTTCGAGCGGTGCGCGGTGCAGGCCGGTGCGAGGGTAGGATTGTTGTGTGAGGCGTGCGGTGTGCCGGCAACCGGGATAAGGGCCTAGCTATTTATATCGGTCAAGCTTACGTAAACAGTTCGATACCACTGTTCTATTTAAGTTGGCCAGACCGACGTAAACACAGGTTGACATAAACAGCGCCACATGTCCTGTTTATGTCAGCCAGGCTAACAGAAACAGCCTTTTGCTCACATTTCCATCTGCTTCTCTCCAGGGCCGACATAAGTACCTACATGTACGTCGGTTTGTCCATGGCCGATGCAAAATTTCTTTATATATATTAGGTTTTTCTAAGTCGACGTAAATACTTTTGGCCGACGTAAATACGTTGGATTCTTGTAGTGATTAGGCCCAAAAGTAGTATATTCTCTAGTTTCTATCCAATTCGATGGAGTGCGACAAGCCCTTCCGTAAAGTACTTCAAAAGGTGCCATCTACAGAATAGCTTGATAACTGTTGTTGTAGCTAACCTCCTCATATGGTAAGCTTTTATCCCAACTGTTGGTATATGTCCAAGCACACGCCCTCAACATATCCTCCATGATCTGATTCACTCTCTCGGTTTGCCCATCCTTCCATGGATGATATGTTGTATTGTACTTCAATCACTACTAGAGAAGTGGGCATCACTATCGGCACATCACTACCGGTTATCCGTGAACCGGTAGTGATAGTTGCATCACTACCTGTTTGAGCCACGAACTGATTGTGATAGTTGCATGAGCCATGAATTTGAGCCACGAACCGGTAGTGGTGCCTCGGGCACTATCACTACCGGTTTGAGCCACAAACCGGTAGTAATACCTATCCATTACTATCGGTTTGACCCATGAACCGGTAGTGATCCCTCATTTTTGGAAATTTTAAAAGTAATGCATATTCTATCTATATTAGTACGCGACAGTGGGTGGGTTGGCTAGAAGGGTGAGGCTGGAGTCACGAGGTCTCAGGTTCTAGTCCTGCTTCTCCCAATATATTCCCAACATATTTTTAAACATTTTTAACACTATCACTACCGGTTGCATGAATCGGTAGTGATACCTTGGAGTATTACTCCCGGTTTGGTGCTACCGGTACCGGTTCCAGAACCAGTAGTGGAACCGGTCTGGAACCGATAGTGATAGTTGTTTTTCCGGTAGTGAAATGAGTGTCCAAAGCTTTATGCACTTGTTGCCAAAATTGAGAATTAAATTGTGTACCTCTGTTAGACACTACCAAGAGGTATCCCATGCAAACTTACAATCATGGACATATATAGTTCCACCAAATAAACACTAATATTTGTCGTCTTCATCGGTATGAAATGAGCCACCTTGATTAATCGATCCACTATAGCCCATATTGAATCATAGCTTAATTGTGTCCTTGACAATCCAATGATGAAATCCATACCAATGTCGCCCCATTTCTACTCAATTACTTTTAGTGGCTGCAATAATCCTGGTGCCCTTTACTCTTTTGCATACATCACACAAAGCAATATATTTCGTGACTTCCTGTTTTATCTGTGGCCACCAAAATTTCTCCTTTACTCCTAGTATATCTTTGTGCTACCTGGATGAATAGAATATCCTGAAGCATGCGCCTCCTTGAGTATCAGCTCCTTGATCTCATTATTATTTGGTAGACAAATTCTTGATTTGATCCACATGGTACCTTGATCATCCATTCAAAATTCCATGTCCTCACAAATCTTGCATTTTTATCTCCATGAGCTTAGAATCATTTTTTTGTCCTTCCCTGATTTGATCCTACAAATCGAGTTTAACTTCTAAAGCAGCCACATACTTCCGATCTTATTCTTGTCAGCTCTTCTTCTAGATTTGGTGACGGTTGAGGTACTCCCTTCTTACAGTGTCCATCCTTCCGACTCAAAGCATCTGCAACTACATTTTCTTTTCCTAGGTGATAAGTGATTCCTACATCATAATCCTCTATCAATTCTAGCCATCCCCTTTGTCTCATGTTGAGTTCCGACTAAGTGAAAATATACTTCAAACTTTTGTGATCCGTGTATGTCTCACACCTTTTTTCCATGAGATAATGTTGCCATATCTTCAAATCATGTGCAATAGCCGCTAACTCCATATTACGAGTAGGGTAGTTCAACTCACGTGATCTCAAATGCCTAGATGCATATGCCATGATTTTTCCATCTTGCATTAGCACACAACCTAGCTCTTGCTTTGACGCGTCACAACACACTCAAATCCTTGGCTCACATTTGGTAGAGTCATGACTGGTGTAGTTGTTAACCTCTTCTTCAATTCTTGAAAACTTCTTTCACATTTTGGCATTCAAAAAAATTTCTTCTCCTTCTTCAACAATTGCGTAAGGGGATTCTATGAACCTCCAATAATATCTAGCCATTGCAAGAAAACTTTGGATCTTGGTAACAGTCAAAACTTTTGTGACACTCATCCTTTTCTATCCTAAAATACCCCTATGGGACCCATCGTCACCGCTCCACCTAGCTCTTCCTCCCTTCTCTCTCTTCTCCTTCGCTCTCTTCTTTGTCTTCGGTCGGCCGGCGGCGTCGTCCTTCCCGCACCCCTGCGTCGCGATCCAACGACCCCACATGCATCGTTTTGCACCGTAGTGGGGTGTCACTAAGAGAGATGGGGAGCAGGACGTGGAGGCCAAGGGGAGGCGGCACCGGTGTGGGGCGACGGTGCCATCGCAGGATGGTAGAGGCCGGGGGGAGGCGGCAACGACACAGGATGGTGGAATCCGAAGAGCGGCGACAGTGGTGCAGGGCTGTGAAGGCCGGACACTAGTATAGAATACGTCATCACTGGCGGTTCTGAACTCACATCACTGGCGGTTCTCGAACCGACAGTGATTATATGATAGTGATAATCGGGGATTATCACTGGGGTTCTTGAACTGCCAGTGATCCAGTGACAGTAGTATCACTGGCGGTTCTTAAGGGTGTGTTTGGTTGGGTGTATAGGTGGAGAAGTGGCTGTGGAGATGCAAGTTAAATGTGTTTGGTTGGGTGTATAGGCATTTGAGCCTGGCCTAAACGGTGCAAACAGCGTAGCGGAGCCTGGCTCACGGGAAACAATTCCTTCCGTCGTTTCCGGCGGGCCAGGATCGCTGCATGCGCGGGACGGGCAAAAATTTGGCTCCACGCGTGCAAGCGTCACGTTGCTGGCCGTCACGCGGAAAGCTTGCTCGGGTCAAACGTCGCGTCGTCGTTGCTTCAAAGGTTGCTCGGGCCACACGTCGTTGCTTCAACATTGCTCAGCCACAGGTTGCTTCAACGTTTAAACTTTTCCTTCCTATTTTCCTTTTCATTTTTGCCAATATCTTTTGATTAGTGTCTCTGATCATCAAACCGTTTTTAAAAATGGGTTCATGACATTTTTTCGAACAAAACTAGACCACACTTGCTATATAAATTTCAAATGATTAAAATTTTATTTTTTTAAATTTCAAAATTTTGATTTTTGATTTTATTTTTTGAATTTATTGATTTTCCAGTATTTGGTTTTTTGCATTTTTATTTTTATTTTTGAATTTATTGATTTTTTAGTATTTGTTTTTTCAATTTGTCCATCCCTCTATTGAATTTGTCCATCCAATTTCTCTTCTAGTGCAGCCAACCAAACAATATCTCTACATAGCCTGTCCAACCTCATACAACCAACCAAACAACATCTCTACACAGCCTGTCCAACCTCATACATCCAACCAAACAACATCCCTTTGCATCCACTCAGCCTGGCTCCACTCAGCCTGGCTCAATTCATACAGCCTGGCTGAGCTCATACGGTAACCAAACACACCCTAAGTGAACCGCCAGTGATGAGGATGTTCGAAAATGCGATTTTAGACAGTAAAATTTGACTAGAAAATATTAGTTTGATCCGAATAGCACTCCTACACCATCTACCACCGCATATATAGCCTTACTACCTTTTCTCATGCGAAATTTAAACCACGCATAACTAGGATTCGAACTCCGGACCTCTTGCCTCTAACCCAGCCCTCCTAACCATCTTACCCACTAGCACCTTTTGACATATATAGGATATGCATATCATTTAAGCCTTGTTTTCTGAATTTTTTAGTAACTTTTTGACTATATAAATGATGTTAAATAGAAAAGTTTTTAACTACAAAGTTGTATATCTTGTTGAAGGCTACAGTTTTCATGTAAAGATTGTTTCTATCCGACTTTATTTGAATAAGTTATAAATTTTTATAATTTTAATGATTATTTAGGCATCTATATTGCTTCAAATGGAAAACATATCAACTACAAAATTTTAGATCTTGTCGAGAACTACAATTTACATATAAAGTTTATTTTTATCCAAGCTCGTATGAAAAAGTTATGAAACTAAGAAAATTTAGAAATTCTGAAAATTACTTTTCACTGGCGGCGGTTCACTTAAGAATCGCCAGTCATACTTTCACTATCACTGGCGGTTCTAGGATTGAACCGCCAGTGATACTTTTACTGGTGGTTTGTTATAGAACCGCCAGTGATAATGAATCTATCACTGGCGGTTCTATAAGAAACCGCCAGTAAAAGTATCACTGGCGGTTCAATCCTAGAACCATTAGTGATATTTTCACTATCACTGGCGGTTCGGTATCACTGGCAATTTTTTCAGGTTTCTAGGCTAGACAGAGCGGAGCAAATCATATCACTGGCGGTTCTAGATGATTCCGCCAGTGATGAAGGGTCAGGAATGAGCATTTCTGTACTAGTCGGAGGTCATTAGACCGCGGGCTGGTTGCTAGGTTAGCTGGAGATAAATAGCGTTGATCGGATTAACTTAATCTCGCTTAATCTAGAGGCGTTTGGTGGATTATACCCTTAATCCACTCCTTAACCCCGAACAAAACGTAGCCTTAGAGTCGTCGCTATCTTTGTCCATGGTCAGACACGGATGGTGTAAAGCGATGCTGATGGAGTAGGGCTAGATGCCTAGCCACGACGGGAGGGGAGGGCACCGAGGACGATGGGAGATGCCGTCGGATGGCAGGGAGGTGGCCGAGCTGAGGGGCTCGCGATGCCGGCGATGTGGCCGGCTGTGGTGGCGGTTGCTTCATATTTGGATCTGGCAATGGAAAGCAGAGAGAAAGATCCCGAAAGAAAATGGGAATTAGGATCAGGATGGTCCACAGCTGCACAAGAAAGACATGGGGTCGCGGGAGTTAGTCGGACACGATTTCGAAATTTGAACCGGCTTTTGATGCTCTTGCAGAAGATCCACGAATATAAGTTATTACCTAAGGTGTATAAATTTCGAATTAGCTTCATCACTCATCACTCAGCAGCTACCATAAAAGTAATAAGCAGGATACCAAAGTATGTGGTTAAGTTGCTGCACTACGAAACCCTAGGCCTGTGATCTGCACATGGCAATATAATCCATAATGTATTCATAGATAGCGTAAACAAGTTGTTTAATTTGAATGATCTGGGCATCGCATTGCTTGCCAAGCCTGGCCGTACACTGTTCTTTATACAATTACTAGTGGATACAGATATTGCAGGTTTACTTTGATCTTGTTAGTCGTCTCACGTATCCCAATCGCGGCATGCACCAGATCGATCGATTTCTTGTGGCCTCTGCATGCGTCGTTGATCGAGCTGCCATTTGCTAAGCCCATGCATGTCAAAGTCAATTTCGAGAGCTTCGAGGTCGCCTCTGCAATGTCAAACTGCTCGTTGAATCGTTCTGTTTGATCAGTGGATGCTTGTTTTGATTTCTAAATCGGCGTGCAGTTAAGAGTGAAGACTGGGTGTCGTTTACTTCGGTGTTATCTAACCGATGGGTGATCATTAATTTGCCGTGTTCAATTAATTAACTAATAATGATTATCTCGTGATCTTTTAGCTGTCGTGTTACGTACTAGGGCAGTTGTTCATATTTTTTTTTTCTTCTTGTCGACGCAATACTTTGTACTTAATTGCGTACTGTTGATGAGTGTAGCCAAATGCATGTGGATGGATATATCAACTCGACGAAGCTCCAGTCTGGAGCTTATACATATGGTTAATTAGATATACAAGCCATTGCTTGTTTGGAAATTTAGATAATTGTCACTATTCAATGCGAAATCGTAAAATTGCCACTGCTCACTTACAGAAATTAGATCCACGCTATTAACCAAATCTTAAAACACATTTCTTGCTTAGACGCTGTAACATCCTTATTTTCAAAAACTAAAAAAAAATTATTATGCATCATGCAATTGTATTTTAATAAATTTCTCTAGAATTTAAAACTTTTTGAAAATAAGTATGTCACATTAACTTTGAGCTTATAAATCAAATAATTTGGTTTTGCTTTAAAATTGAATTACTTTGTTCAATAAATAAAACTCTGATTTAATTACCAAAACTTTTTAACAATGTTAAAAACATATTTTAAATTTCGTTCATATAAATTATATAATATATAAATATATATGCATAAGCTTTTCAAATATTTAAAATTTTCCAATGAATGTAGAAATTCAAATGCTACCCAAATTTAGAATTTAAATTCCAATTTTTCTGCTGGCCCCACCCCTTTTTCTTTTTCTCCCCTTTTCTTTCCTTTTTCTTCCTTTCTCTTTTCCCTTTCTCCTTCCTGGGCCGGCCCACTTCTTCCTCCTCTCTCCCGAGAGAGCTCTCTCTCTCTCTCTCCCCCTCTCTCTCTCACTCTCTCCCCATGCTCACCACTCCCCCGTGGCACCTCTTCCCTGGGCAACCGCCTTGTGGCGCCTTGCTTATGCCCTTTCCTCCCTATGGCCATCCTTCCTTGTTGCGCACGCGTGCATGGCGCCCCGGCGCTGCCACCTTCCTCCCCGTGGCTGCCATGCCCTGCCGCACCGCCACTGACCTGCTCCTTCTCCCTCCTTTTCTTCTGACGAGCGCCCACTCTTCTCCACTTTGCTTCTCTCTCGCGCCGCTCGGTCGTCACCGTCGGAACCCTTGGGAATTCATCGCCGAAGGTTCCGCCGCCACTGTCGCCCGGTTCTTCCTCCTCGAAAATTCATCGTCGCTGCCCGATACCTTTCCTCCTCCCTATTCTCACCCCTCTGGACCATACGCCACCTTTTTCTTTCTTTGCGGTCGTTCAATTTGGCCAGGGCCACGCTCTCGACATCGCCCCCTCCTTCTTTATCTCCGGCCGCACGTCGCCGCGCCGTCTCGGCCCTTCAAGACCTGAGCCGGTGCCGCCATTCCCTTCCCCTTTCTCTCCCCTTGCTCATCGACCTCACCGCTGAGCCCCCCTCGCCGCTGTTGGGCCGATCGACAGAACACCGCAGCCTCCTCCCGCCCCACACGCCGCCGAGCTCGCTGCTGACCTCCCCTTGGCCGGACAATCCTACCCTAAGAACCCCCTTCCTCTTTCCCCCTTCTTTCTTGCCGCCGACGAGCCACCGCTCGCCAGAATCGCCATCGCCCATGCAGCCCAGCCTCACTCCCCTGCTCCTGGTCGCCGACAGACAGGCCCCTCCTATCAGCCCCCTCCCTCAGCGGAAGCCAGCTAGGCCTCGCCCCTCCTCCAGCTGGGCCGCGTGCCTCACCTCTCTCCCCTATGCTCCGGCTGGGCCAAGCCGACCAGGCTGCGTTGTGTGCGCTACATCGGGCCAGCTGCGGGCCAGGCCATGCACGCTCGCGCGTCGCTAGGCCGCCCACACCAGGTCGCGTGTGCATGCCACCGGCTTTGGGCTACAGTACTGTGTGGTCCGGCCTAATTGCTAATTTGTTAATTTAAAATGCTGATAAAATTTGTTATTTTAATATCTTTTAATATATGACTCCAACTCCGATGCAACCAATTTCTAAAAATTCATAAAAATGCACTCTTCCATTTAAAAATATCATTTGCATCATTGCATGCATATTATTAAATGGTTTCTATTATTTCCTAGGTATAATATAGTGTATTAAATATTATGCTAATTATTTAAACCTCTTTAAAATGAAATTTAAATTTACAAAATGCTTTAATAAAATAAAAATAATGTTAATTCAATTATCTTCTATTTAGTTTATTTTCTGCATTGTTTATTCAATAGAAAATGATTTACCTAATTACTTTTAATAGTTTATGCCTTTTAAGAATAAATAAAATCGATTTCCAAAAATCTTAAATTAAATGTAAGCATTACTTTATCATACTCATGCAAACTTATTCATTTATTTTGCATGCATATTTTCATGCAATGTGTTGAATGTGTGTGGTTTGCTATCGCTAGGTCCGGTCAAGTTCGTGTTAGAAGCCAAAGACCAAGTCAGGCAGTCGCACGACTTCCATCACGGCAAGTCTTTCCCTTAGAATCCTAATTTCTAGATTTTGCCAAAACTGCTAATTAATTAAAATATACGTATTTACTTAGAAATTCCTAGCGCATGTTGTTTATTTATATGTTATACACCCCTTACCATGAAAAACCTTAGGACAAATTGTATTATATGTTGTCCTCCTGTTTTAATTATTAATTGGCTTAACACTGCTTAGTTAGACATCGGGGGAGTGATTCCCACTGTTGATCAAGGCTATATTCCTCTTGAGAATTATGTATCGGAGAATGATACTGGTGAACTTGAGTATGGTGGGCTTGATTACTCTTTAATTAAAATTTGATCAACTAATAATTGGAATCGGGAGCGGATCGAATGTATGGTAGGTGCTTTCGTGCACGAGACTTGGGTTTATGTTTGGCTGCCGCTCCGAGACTAAGAACCGATGATTGTGACACGCTTAACTGAGAATTTTTTCGTGCAACCGCAAGCCCGGTATGGGATGGGCCTGATCTGGAGGGAGAGTAACTTCGGTGTTGTTCACCGTTCTTGCATCGTAGATGGAGTCCGTGGGAATCATCGCCGATGTACTGCCGGAGATTTGTGGACCTATCATTTCTTCGGGTACCTGTGTGGATATCAAGTACAACCGTGGTAAACTCGGGGATAATTTTCTGAAGGTCTTGTTACGGTACTCTTCGACGGGAGGGTATTGTATCTTGTAGGTAAAGTGTACAACCTCTGCAGAGTGTAAACCCATTCGAATGGCCGAGCTCCCGATTAAAGAGCGACTCAGTGGTCTTTCACAACATAGCTTCACTTTAATTAATATGACCCAGGTAAGGTTTTTTCGGCCGTGTGCCGCTGCTAGCTGTTCTTAATTGTTGAGAATGAGAAAGTGTGCCGAGGCACTGAGATTTATCATGAGACATGAGACAGGAGACGCTAAGACCGAGAACTTTGGTATGTTCAAACTTGAGAATTATTAATTATTTATTCCTGTATGTTTTCTTAAATGCATTTATACTTCTATCTTAAATGCTTTTAAGCAAAATAACCCTCAGCTTTCCTAGGATGAGCCTTAACCTGTCCCTTCCCAGAAAAGACTTCTAGTATTCGCGTGCTAACCCCGCCTTTCATACGGGGCTGCTCATTTCAACCAGCAGACCCTGATCCTCAGTGTTACTACCCGGAAAGTGAAAGTGGAGAACTTGAAGACGAGGACTATCCCAACGCCTAGGACGCTACTATAGCTCGCCTGTGGGATTGATTGTTGTATTTTGCCTCTTCCATTTGGAGTTATGGAAGACTGTTAAGACTTTCGCTGCATGTTAGACTTCCGCTGTTATAAGGCCTTCGTGCCAGTTAGCATACTCTGATGTAATTTTTATTCGAACTTGTAACGGTAATGATCCAATGTTCTAGAATCTATGTGTGCTAGCTACTGATCTAGGGACTAGTACAGGTAATGCACAGAAGGGGCCTGACTCTATTTGGCGGGTCCCGATAGAGGCATATGTAACAACAAAATCAGACCATTTTGCCCCTGCCTTCTTCCTTCCTCCTTCCTATCCTTCTCACACTGCCTCTCTATCAATGTATTATCATCACCACCTAGCTGGCTTGGTCTCCATCTCTTTGCCTCCCTCCCTCTTTGATCTCCTCCTTTCGGTGTGATGAAGTTGGTTAGAGGGTCGTCAGCTGGAGTTAGGTGCAGGAAGTGGTGTGGTCGTGACAGTTTGAGCGTACTGGCACTGATCAACAAAGACGGGGCGATGGGCAGCACACCGAGGCTGGTGGCGAGGGGGACGATGACAGAGGTCAGTATGAGGATGACACCCAGAGCGGGGATGACATGGTGGCAAGCTTGGACAATATTGGGCCGAGCGGGGCAGGCCGAGCGGTGACATGGTGGCGACCTCGGGTGGCATCGAGCTGAGTGGAACAGGCAGGGTGGTGATAGAGGTCGAGTTGATGAGGATGGCTCCTAGGGCGGATGGCGGCATGGTGGCGAACTTGGCTGCATTGTGTCGAGCGGCGCAAGCGAAGCGGCGTCGTGGTGGCAACCTCGGGTGTCGTTGGGCCAAGTGGTGCAGGCAGGGAGACGACGAAGGTCGGAGATGATGAGGATGACGTCTAGGGCCGCTGGACGGCGTCGTGATGGCGAGCTCTATTAGTGTTGAGCAAGTGGCACATGCGGAGTGGCAACGCGGCGACAAACTCGGGTGGCATTGGGCTGAGCGACGCATGCGGGGCTGCGACGAAGGTTGGAGATGATGAGAATGGCGCCCAAGGTGGATAGTGGTGAGCTTGGGCGGTGTTGGGCCGAGTGGAGTAGGCGGTGCGACAAGCTCAGCTAGGCTAGGGGCCGTCAGGGTAGCGGAGGTAGGCCCGGTAATGTCGATCGGGCAGTGACTTTGAGGTAAAGAGGAGGTGGATGGCGCCGTGCATCATCGACACAATGAAGCCGGGGGTAGCTTGGTGGCGAGGGCGAGAGAGAGTAGAAGAGAGCTAGTGTGAGGGAGGAAGAAGGCAGGGACAACATGTCTGATTTGGTTGTCGTGTATGTGTCTGAGCTAGAAGGTGCTTTAAGATTTGGTTAATGGCACGAATATAATTTTCACATGTGAGCAGTGGCAATTTTATGACATCGCAGTGAGCAGCAACAATTCTTTAATTTTCCAATTGATCAGTGCTTTATCTAATTAACCCTTCTATATATACTGGTGTCAGTGTGCAACTTTGGTTTTTATGAACACACAAATACTACTTGTCACAACTTTAATCCATTGCTACCACGATATTAATGTTAAAATAGATAGAATGACCCATAATCACAACATAAATACTTTTTAGCCATTTTACTGTAAATCAAAATAAATACTGTCCACAATATTTTTTGATTGACACATAGAATTGTTTGATTAGCAGGAAAGAACATCTGGGATACAGAGAGACAATGGAGAAGTCGATCAAGTCAAAGACACAAGGATTTATCCTCTTTTGAGCTTCTGAAGACGCATAATTGATCCATTCTAGTCTTTTTTCACTACATGACAAAGAGAACAAAGATTATAGAGGAATTGCCTAGAATTACCTGTTCGTAGCTATAAACTTATGACCTTTCTGATCGGCTTAGGCTTCAATTAATGTGTTGTTCACGATCTCTTTTGGCTTGCCCCTTTGGGGTTGGGGTCTTTATATATAGTCTTTTAGCAACATCTCTATCTTTAGAAAGTCTAAATCTTTTATCAGTGATGCGAAATCTCTGCCAAATATGATCTTTACATTCCTTAAGTTAGGAACTCTATCCGTAGTTAATATGCTGGGCACCCGTCAACTAAAGGAGTCTGTTAGAAGATGCCCGCCTCCTGCAACCTAAGGAAATCTGATTAGCGCACTACCAGGGAACAGGGATTTTATCCCGGTTGGGAACGGGCTACGGTCCCGGTTTCCAAACCGGGATAATCCCAGAGGACTGATGGAAGGGGCCTGTAGTCCCGGTTAGCCACCAACTGGGACCGAAGGCCCCTGAAAAGCCTGGGAGCTGAGGGCACCCGAGGCAGCTTATCCGTCCCGGTTGGAACTACCAACCGGGACTGGAGGCCGACTTATCAGTCCCGGTTGGTTCTACCAACAAGGACTAGAAGGTGTTTTAATATTTTTTAGTTGCCCGCTGGATGACTTATCAGTCCCGGTTGGTAGAACCAACCGGGACTAGAAGGTGTTGTCATTTTTATTTTTTGCCCGCTGGATGACATTTAATTGAAACTCATATAATTAATTGAAACTTAAGTATATGTATATATTTGTGTTAAATCACAATTAATTGAAACTCATATAATTATTCATACACAGTTAACTCGTTATTAAATGAAAGGACATTCATTAAAATTTAACTACAGCTGATTTAATTATAAGTAATTAATAAGTACTACAATTGCTAACTAACTGAGCTATATATACAAGTATCACAAGTACACATTGTTGTACACATAATTACAAGTACACATGTTTTTGTTCATCGAGATCATCTAAGTGGATTGCTCTTGGTAGACCTAGATGTTGACCCCGACGGTTGATCGGTTCCTTTCGAACGGTCGGGCTCCGGAATCTTATTGAAAAAAGGGTGATGATGCTCGCCCATTGGAGCCACGACCTCAGCTAATATAAAGCCGGCGAGTTGCTCTTGTATTGCTTTCACCCGCACCGTCGAGAGTTCCGGACTTTGTTCCAAACCTTTCTTCGCCAATTTTAGAGGGATCTGTCATTAATTAGGGAATTAACTAATCAATCCTTGGATCTATAGAGGTGTCCGGAATAGTTAGGCATTATTAAGGTAGAAATTGTAAGTACTCACCCCCAAAAGGTTCTCCTTTTCTCATAGAGGTAGCAGAGCCTCCGATTAAGTGATGCATCATCTCGCATACATAGTAGCCGCACAAATTATTTCCCGGTGCTTGATGCAAGACCTGTGGTGAAAAAGTTGTAGAACGTGAAATAACTGCATAGAAATTTAGTGAACTAACTACAAAGCTAGCATTACGATATACTTACATATTTAGCGAAGTGCAACTCAAATTTTTTCTTAAATTCTCCAACGTTTTCCTTTTGGAATCTTGCGAAGGCACTACACAAGTGATTATGAGTTATAGAGATTAGAGTTGGCTTCAAACTGAGAGAAAGAAAACAAGTGTGATAATGAAAGGAACGACAATGTACCGGTTGAGCCTGGCCAAGAAGTCTTTGTATTTTGTAGGGGGTTTTCTTCTTGAGTCCATAACCGTGACTGTGCTACGATCTACCTCGATAATAAAAAGGGCAAAGTGAAAGCTGCACATATATATGTCAGCGTAGTAGTTAGTACTTTTAATATCATGGTAAGAAAAAAATTATAACGAGGCGGTAAGAAAACACATACTCAAAATCATAAGCTAGAAGTATCTTTGACTTGTATCTTTGTCCCATGAGCCCGTTGTATATGTGCTGCCTGTCTCTTCTGGTTTATCTCTAACCAGTTTCTCATTGATCACTACTAGGTCGAGAAAGCCAAACTCATAATTAATTCTCTTGGTTTGGCACCGTTTCAGCTCCATTCTACACAACAAGAAATCAGTTAGGTTTGGGGATTGTTACAGCATATGGGCGTGCACGACAAAATTTATGAATAAGACACTTACAGAGTCCAACAACTCAACATGCTCACGTCCAGGGCCTACCCTGGTATAGATCAAATAGAGGTTCCCATTCGATGAAGAACTCGTTGTCCCCACGGAAGTAATGAGTTTCCTTGAACCTGACGGCAATCGCATCTAAACCATGGTTGGCCGCGGCCAAATACCATTCATGGAGTTGCCGCATCTTCGTTGTTAGCTGGGGGAGCTCCTCACGTCTCACAAATGACGCACCATGTACAAATTTCCATGCTATCTCCACAACCAGGATGTCCTTGAGGCCCAATACCTGATCTCGCATCAAGGCCAAGATCATCGAGAAACTGTTCATCCTCTGCAACCTCTTCCGCCGTCCGCTCCGGTGGCGTCTCCTTGTCGGCTGTCTTACTCAAGACGCGCTCGTAGTCTGACACGGGCGGCCTTTCTGGTTTATCTATGATGTCCTTCAACGATAGGATAGCCCTCCTAGCTTTGTGCCATTCGTCCGTACCGGGCTGGACCCTTGGTGGAGATGGCTTCTTCGAGAAGAATGAGGTGACCTCGGCTCTTACAAACTGCGAGGTCTCCTCATCAGTCATATCGTACGCCAACTACGGAGGTGATTTCCTTTTGGATTTTGTTGACGTGGACGTGGACCGTGTCTTTTTGAGAAGTCTTGGCCCCCTATCCGACTTGGTTGGTACATTACTTGGAGCTGTTTGCTGATTGGGGGGGTCTGTCTTGGCCGATGTGGGAGTTGGAGTTTCTGGTGCAGGGCTTAGCTGAGGAGACGGGCTTCTTCTGGGGGGCGTCTTATTCAGTGCAGAAGGTTGTGGAGGTGACGCTGGAGACCGTGGAGTGGAAATGCGCACATTGTCTTTAAAAATTATGAACCGTTTGCGCCACGCGATGAAACTGTGTACAACATCTAATAGTTTCGTGCTCCTATCACCTCCTTCAATGTCGAGGTCAAGATCCTCGTACCCTGGTCATACCTCGTCCACCGAGACCTTCGTGTAGCCCAGCGGTATGGCGAGACCATGGATGAGCTGCCCTGGCTCCACCGGGAAAGCCATGCCTTCAGCCGCCTTTAATGAGAGGTTCCGTGCTTGCACGTGCAACTCACATGGTGTCGGTTGCGTGATGTCGTCCACTGCATAGGGGCCCAAGTCAGCTTCAGCCAGCCCACCGGAAGCGCAGCTGCTCCGTCGCGTCGAGGGACTGATGATGTCTAGATTTCTGGGAGGTTCCTGCTGACTTGTCTCCCGATGTTGGCTCAAGGCTAGTTGCAGCTCTTTTCGGACCAAATCGGGTATGCTGGCCTTTGTTGCTCTCAGTTCGTCTTGAAGGTCCTTGATATGTTGTGCGTGTCGACCCTTGGATCTCGACCGACTCCTGTAGGTCTCCGCATCATGGGCGAAACCGACCTTCCACGGGACGACGCCAACGCCCCGTGTACGTCCAGGGTGCTCCGGGTTCTGTAGAGCCCTTGTTAGCTCGTCGTCCTCCCTGTTTGGCACGAAGGTGCCTTGGGCCGACTGGGTGTGCGCCTCCTGAAGCCTGCTGACGACTTCTCTCATCGTATCACCAAACACCGCCCTGCCGTCATCGTCAAGGCTGCCGTTATGACCGAAGAACCAATTTCTCGATCTGTTGGACCATTCCAATGTGGCGGGGTGGACACCCTTAACCAGCAAGTCACGTTCCCTCTTCTCCCATTTGGGTAGGGCCTTGCGGTAACCACCAGGTCCGAGGCGATGGTGGTATTGCTTATTCGCTGCATTCTGCTTGTTCCTTTCAGCCAAGTTCTGACCTAGTTGTGAATTTTTGTACCCCACAAATTCATCCCAGTGATCTTGTAGGTTTGGGTACTTGTTGAAGTCGGGGACTAAATTCTTCTTGACGTACTCGTTGTTCAGCTTCTTTTTGTACGTCTGAAAAGCCATTGCTATCTTCTTTAATGTGTACCTTTTCACCTTATCTTCGGTCCCTTCGGGGAAGGTGAACGTTTCCTTCATATCATCCATAGGGTGTTCTTGATTCTGCGGTACCTCGTCCCATTTCGCAAAGCTAATAGGCACGTGGTCACGACGATCATGCCGAACGCCGATCTGAACGCCCAATCGCATTTTCGGCTTTAGAGGCTCGCCTTCCTCACTGACTTCAGTGAATATGTGTCTTGCCCTCGGCTTCTTGCTTTGACCTCGCTGACGTGACTGGCTACTCGTTTGACCGGTCTCAGTGGCTTTGACAGCCTCACTGGCTTGGGTGGCTTCGACGGCCTTGGATGGCTACGGCCATCTCTGGTGCTTGGGTAGCGTGGGCCGCCTCTTGTCCGAACAACTCGCTCAAAAACTCGTCGTCACCAAGAAAATCCATTCGACTGCATAGAATTGAATAGAAACATTCAATCGGGATTTCAAGTAGAATTGAATAGTATCATGTAACGTTATTTTTGTATAAGTTATTTTCTATGAAGAATTGAATAGTAACATGGAACTTTTTCTCTAAGTAAGATATGATTACACATACATTTCACATAATGTGCAGATAAGAATAGCATACATATGCACAATAGAACTTGATTACAGGACCACTTAGGAAAAAAATTATTTCACAGGTGTTGATAATTAGAGCACATAGACTTGCAGTCATCTCCTACACAACGATGTTTTTAACGTTTTTCCCTAGCTAGTCTCACGTTTCACCATCTAAATACACAAGCAGGCATTACTTCATCTTCCTTTGGACTTCGATCTATCAATGCATATTAGTAGAAATTATTATATTGGAAAACAACCTCGGCGCCTTTGGAATTCCTGTAGAAGGTAAAAAGCGAGATAGATGAAAGATACATATAGGCCACACAGATATTAAAACAACTAAATAGCAAGGAAAATGACATGATAACATGTTGTAATTTATAACAATTAAACAACAACAGAGCTCAGTTTAGTTTGTTATAAATTGCTCTCAAATTTAATATGTTGGGTTGCTAAGAATAGCCTTCCAATGACATACACCATATATATATATATCTTTGCTTCATCGATCTCTAATACTTTTGTTGACCTGTGCTTAGTATTATTTCTACCATTGATCAGTTGGTTATGTATATTTTTTCAACACAAATAGTTATTCAGTTGGCTTAGGTGATTAGATAACGAAGGTGTGCATATACGTAAATTTCATTCATATGACTAGCTAGTCACATAATGTAGAACTATTTATATATATGTGTTAACTTGTGTGATACCTCTATTTGGTGTGTCGACCAGTTAAACAGATGTTTTTTTTTGAAACTGTAAAACGGATGTAATGTAACATGAGTGAATAACCGATTTACTGTCACTTATTTCTTTTCAGTCATAGAGATAGATTTCCAAGGGCGAACACAAACAAATTAACGACAATGAGGGCGTTGATTGAGTCCAAGAAAATCATCTCCAGACACCGAAATTCAGCATCCAATAACGGATGAGAGGCTATGTGACAATGCACAAAGTCATTTCATGAAGAGAGAAAATTATTTGTGAAACACAAAGAGAGGCACATCAGAACTAGCAGGCCATGCAAGATCAACAGAAGGAACGTACTTCACTAGGCCCTACCTGCAATGTAATGTAATTGATGTCTTTATGCACCTGCAGGCCATAATCAGGTATACTAGGTCCATGATATATGAAAACCATGATATAGCTATTACATATCAGGGCTAAGTTAAACAAGAAGAGCAAGGATTTTCATTGTCAATCACGGGGCAAAACAATGCAAAATCGTTGTGTAGAGACAAGATGAATTAAAAGAACATATATGTTTTTCTGCATGGTCATTCCCAAGATATATATATACCTTGGAATTCAGTGGCGGAGCCAGAACTTTTGAGGAGCTTGGGCGCAATGTGAACTAATGCATAGACTACTAAAGAGCGCTAAGATATTATGCATTCATAACAAAAGCAAATTTGACACATAAAACACTCAATTTTCACTCAAGTCATTGTTCAACACCGATGCCAATATTTAATATCGAAAAAAATGAGAAAAAGCTTGATAAATATCTAAATAGAGGCCAATCGCATAGAAAGGACCACCAAAAAAGTCCCATTACAATCTCTGCAAGATAAATATATTGGTTAGAAACTTGCGCATAATATAAAGTTATAAACTAACACTATTAAGCTTTATAAATTCCGCTGTATAGTAGTGGGGGCTGGTTAATGGAAATTGGGCCGAGAGCTCGGGCACGAGCCCGGGGTCGCCGGGCCCTGGCTCCGCCCCTGCCTTGGATGAAGAATGAATGATGGATGATGATGGAGCCTAGGCTCACCGGGCGCGCGGCGGCGTTGGAGGTGGGGAGGAGGGGATTGGCGGCGTCACGGGCGGCGACGGCGAGGAGGTGCACGGTGGCGAGGAGGGGAGTGGCGTCGTCACGGGTGGCGACGGCGAGGAGGTGCACGGCGGCGAGGAGGGGAGTGGCGGCGTCACGGGCGGCGACGGCGAGGAGGTGCACGGCGGCGAGGAGGGGAGTGGCGTCGTCACGGGCGGCGACGGCGAGGAGGTCCACGGCGAGGAGGTGCACGGCGGCGAGGAGGGGAGTGGCGGCGTCACGGGCGGCGACGATCTAGGGTTGGAGCAGCGAGGAGGGCACGGTGTGGCAACTGGTGGGAAGATTGGAGGACTAAAGTGTCCGCGGGAATTTGTATTTTGACCTTCAATCCCGGTTGAAGACAACAACCGAGATTGACTGGACCTTCAGTCCCGGGCCGTGTCTCCAACCGGGATTGCCAGTGGTGCTAGCCCCACACGTCAGATGCGAGTGTAGGGGTGGTTGACCTTCAATCCCGGTTCAAAACAACAACCGAGATTGAAGGAAGCTTCAGTCCCGGGCTGTCTCTCCAACCGGGATTGCTAGTGGTGCTGGCCCCACCCAGATGCGTAGGAGGTGGTGGACCTTCAATCCCGGATGGTATCTCCAACCGGGATCCATAGGCGATCTTGATCCAGTGGGTTTTCCCAACCGGGATTGATTCCGAGCTGCCCCACACGCCGCGATCGGGACCAGGACCGCCCGAGTGGTAGGCACTATCAGTCCCGGTTTATTATACAAACCGGGACTGATACCCAAAAATAAAAGGATGCAGTGGCGCGAGCGCGGGCTCGAACCCGTGACCGCAAGGCTGGGGAGCCCGCGCTCAAGCGCACACTGCTAGCCAGGGGAGAGGGGGGAGAGATGTTCTCCTTTGTTAGGAGCGAATTATTTTTGTACCTTTCTTGGTCTTTAGTAGAGGGAAAGGGAATTTTTTGAATTGTATTTTAATTCCTTATTTGTATTTTAAATCCATTTTCCCATTATATTTCCTTTTTTTAAATGTATTTTAATTCGTTTATTGTGGAGAAAGCCATGTTTTCCTTGACATGTGGGCCCATATATGGTGGGTCTCATACGTGAGTGGTAGTAATTTGCCATAAATTTCTTCAAAATTATAGAAAATTGTTGGGAGCCTATTAAAATTAAAGAAAAATTTCACAAAATTCATAACAAATGTGCAAAAATTGACATATATAAAAATGAGTTGGGAACCTTGAAATTTCTCATTAGTTTATAAATGAGATGGGAATAATCTACTTATACATAAACGATGGGAATTTCTCATAATTGGCGAGCACGAACGGTTCTTTCCAGATCAATATGAATTTAGGGACAAATATCTAAAATATTACATGACTACTTTATTTTTACAAGTGATCCTTCGTTATGATCGTGGCGTACGTACGGAGCTTCCTCATCATCGCTAAGGACACTAATGTCTACGTCCGCTGAGAAAGGTGGCAGCTCGTCGAACTGATTATACTCTTCTTCGTCTGTGACGCCCTCAACTCCACAATCCTTCTTTTACCAGAAAGAACCACGTGGTGCCTTACTTGATCACTGCTGGTAGTCTTGTTTTCCTGTCTTTTTATAGTTTTACCCTTATGAACTTTTGGTTTGTTGTCCATGTCTATCACATAGAATATCTGTGTCACATCATTGGCGAGCACGAACTGTTCATCCCTATAGGCCACTTGCTTGAGGTCCACGATTGTCATACCATAGTCATCGATCTCCACGGCTGTCAGTTTCACCCATTGGCACCTAAATAGAGGGACTTTCAAAGGTCCATACTCGAGCTCCCAGATCTCCTCTATGAAACCATAGTAGGTGTCCATCTTTCTATTTTTGTCCAAGGCATCTATACGGACGGCGCTGTTTTGGTTGGTGCTCTTTCTATCCTGGGCTGTCGTGTAAAATGTGTATCCATTTATCTCATACCCTTGCCATGATACGATTGTTATGGATGGTCCCCGAGCTAAAAGCTGCAACTGTTCATGGAATCTCTCCTTGCCTAACAGATGCTTTTGTAGCCAACCACCAAAGCTCTCCACTTGCTTGTTCGCGATCCACTTATCTGACTTATCTGGGTATTGGTCTCGTAATATCCTCTCGTGATCAAGTACATACGGAGCCACTGAAGATGCTTGTTTCAGTACCAGCCACTGAAGATGCTTGTTTCAGTACCGTGAAATGTGCTTGTTTAAATGAGAGTAGATCGTCACAGGAGGATTCTTTTCTCCCTAGGGTCCCTTTTCCCGTAGCCTCCCTCATAGCGTGATCTGAGGACGCCAATCGGATTCAGATCATCAATGTAGTCGACACAAAACTCAATCACCTCCTCTGTGCCAACACACGGGCAATGCAACCTTCGGACGAGAACGGTTACGAACATACTTCTTTAGGACACCCATGTACCTCTCGAAGCGAACATCTTGTGCAAGAAGATCGGTCCAAGAATTTCTATCTGTTTGACCATGTGAACCATGAGATGAACCATCATATCAAAGAAGGATGGAGGGAAGATCATCTCAAGGTTGACCATACTAGCAACAATGTTATCCTGCAGATTAGATAACTTATCCGGATCTATGACCTTTTGTGATATCGCGTTGAAGAACGAACACACCTTTATGATTGTACCTCGTACCATGTCTGGTAGAATACCTCGCACCATCACTGGGAGCAACTGGGTCATCAACACATAACAATCATGGGATTTCAAGTTTATGATTTTTTTCTCTTTTGTGTTTATGAGTCTTCTTATGTTCGACGAGTACCCAGAAGGGACCTTAACACTGTTCAACAACTGAATCATGCTTTTTTTTTTCTCTTCTTTGCTTGGTGTGTAGCTCGCGGGACAGAGGTAATGCCCTTTGTCTCTCTCTTGTGGATGTAGTTCTTCCCTGAGACCTAACAATTGTAGGTCCTTCCGTACTTAAAATGTATCTTTTGATTTGCCATATATATCTATGAAGCCTAGCAGGCTCACGCATACATTCTTTGTGATATGCATGAAGTCCAGGGAGTGACGGACCTCTAAGTCTTTCCAGTAAGGCAAGTCCCAAAATATTGACTTCTTCTTCCAGCTAGGCTTCTTCCTAGATTCTTCAGCCGGGAGTGGCGGGACGGGTTTGCTACCAGGACCCTTTTCAAATACTACGTCTAGATCCTTTACCATAGAAAATACTTCCGCCCCACTGCGATGCTTGGGCTTTTACGTTTCTCTTGGTCCCATCAAAATTAACACGGTTACTCGTGAACGGGTGCTTCAAATTGAGGAACCCACGATGGCCCATGTAAACAACCTTCCGAGAGTTTGTTAGGTACTTGTCTTCCGTATCATCCAAGCTTTGGATGCATGCTTTATATCCCTTTATAGATAGGCCGACAAGTTACCAAGTGCAGGCCGATCGTTGATGGTTACAAATAGCAATGCACGAAGTGAAATACTCTCTTTGTACTCATCCCATACACGTATACCATCATTCCATAGCGTTAGCAGATCTTCAACCAACGGTTCGACATACACGTCGATGTCGTTACCAGGTTGCTTAGGGCCTTGGATAAGCAATGGCATCGAAATGTATTTCTGCTTCTGATATAGCCAAGGAGGAAGGTTGTAGATACATAGAGTAACGGGCCAAGTGCTGTGACTACTGCTCATGTCACCGAACGGGTTCATCCCATCCGTACTCAATGCAAACCTTATGTTCCTCGCATCGTTCGCGAAGTCCGGATATTTTCTATCGAGTTTCCTCCACTGCGAGCCATCTGCTGGGTGTCTTAGCTTTCCGTCGACTTTACGATCATCTTTATGCCAACGCATCATCTTCGCATGCTTTTTGTTCGCAAACAAACGCTTCAACCGAGGGATTATAGGGAAGTACCACACCACCTTAGCAGGGGCTCTCTTCTTCTTACGCCCCCCCTCTACCTCACATGGGTCATCACGCTTGGTCTTATACCGTGAAGTTTTGCACACCGGACATTCTTCCAAATCCTTGTACTCATTACGATAGAGGATACAATCGTTTGGACATGCATGTATCTTCTGTACCTCCAACCCCAAGGGGCAGAGAACTTGCTTGCCTTCATACGTAGTTTCAGGCAGCGTGTTACCCTCTGGAAGCAACTTCTTCATGAGGCCTAACAACTCATCAAATCCCTTATCAGATACTCCATTAGTAGCCTTCCATTGCATCAATTCCAGTGTGGTACGCAACTTTTTGTGGCCCTGCCCACAGTTTGGATACAACAATGTTCCTTGGTCTTCCCGCAGGCGCTGAAACTTTTCGTAATATCTTTCATCGGTGTATTCTCCCTCTTCATCATGCAACATCTGTTCTAGATCATCGTCGTCAAACTCCCCTAGTATATGTTCAATAGAACCGTGTTGGCCAACATCGGCCATATAATCTGCCACATCTTCTTCGTCACCATCTTCTTCTTCACCGTCTTCTCGTATAATCTCTTCTTCACCGTGTTTGGTCCAACAGGTATAGTTTTCCACGAAACCTCTTGAGATCAAATGGAAGTGAATTTGCTCAGAGTTTGACCACTCCTTGTGATTCTTGGTCTATGCATGGACAACATATGTAACTCGATCTTGTGCGAGCACTTGCCGACGATAAAGTTTCAAACCCTCCACAAATCTGTGAGGAGCGGCGGTCCATGTACATCCATCGCCGATTCATCTATATTAAGTTACATCAAGGTAGTTGTTAGTTCATTTTCCAATAATGAATTAATTTCTAAAACCAAAATTAAAGTATTGCTTAATTTATTATACATTTATTTAATTTTTAGGTCAATACTTCAATTTTAGGTTAAATACCTTTTAAAAGAATTATTTTAAGTCGATAATATTTTATCACAATCGAATCAAATTCTAAGGTAATGCAACAAAGTATTTAGCAACCCACTTAAAATGATATATCTAGATCTACCAACTTATAATTTTACATCAATGAAGTGAGTAGAGATCAATGAAGTTATAATATTTTATCACATATTAATTAATATATAATGTTAATTTTTAAACAATCAAAATCTATGCAAAATCTACTTTAAACTCTACTCCCAAAATTTCTCCATGAATCGATGAAACCAAAATTCTAAATTTGAGTCACCTTCACGCATTCAATGTGTGCTACATCACAATCCAAGTAAATTCTAAGCTAATGCAACAAGATTTTATAATCCACTTCAAAATTTGGTCCACAAAAGTTAAGATTCAAAATCATAGATCCATGAAACCATCATCTAAATTTAATTAGCTACAACTACAAATTCAAAACGAACTACGTCTTAATCCAAGCAAAATATAAGATTACACAACAAGTTTTCGCCAACCCTTTCAAAAGATCGAGCTATATCTACCAATTTATAACATTTCATCAAAGATGGGGAATAGAGACCAAATTTTTTCATATTAAATTTAAAGCAAATATAGAAACTACATTTCATATACAAGTAGTGAGAAATAAAGTTACTAACCTTGGTTAATTTGGATTGAAGTGAAATGATCAAATTACGAAAATTTGAGCAGACTCCCTCAAATCCCGTAATGGCGGCGAGCTCCTCCTGTCGGGTTACAAATGGCTAGGAAGGTTACGGTAGCTCGGGGAGGAAGAAAGGTTAATCGCTAATCAATCCCGGTTGGTGTTACCAACAGGATTGATATCCTTCGTTCATTTGGTGTTACCAAATGATCGAATTCAATTTAGTCGGTTGGTATTACCAACCGGACGGATATCCCACGCCGCCACCTGTCTTTTTGAGGTGATACCGTCGGTTGGTAACACCAACCGACTAAATGGTCCCGCGCCTGCGGCCCAGTTAGCCGTTCAACTGGGGATCATTGCATTCTTGAGTCGGTTGGTGGCTAACCGAGATTGATGGGCCGGTATGGAAGGCCTGTTCCCTGGTAGTGGCGACAACAAGCCAAGGTGACACGTTGTAAATAAACGATTAGATCTAAATTAAATAGGCTACCACCAAACGACCTTCAAGTAAACGTCCTGAGCTTACGTAGCACATGAACACAATTACCAATATACAGCAGTTAATATGTTCTAAAAAGAGATTTACGAGCTAACCCCTTCATGGGTACAAAAAGGAAATAGATAATTGAAAATTTTGCAATTACTACAATGATATATTGACATAGTTCGGTTTTGTAACGGAAGGAGCAGTGTTCTGATTATGTGTACAATGATCTGAATCTTTCCATGATACTCTAATGTACTTATGATCTAATCATGTTATTAATTGAAGGTAATGTACTCTCGTCAAAAGTAAGAGTTTTAAAAAGTTGAAGCCTATATATCCAACTAGCTAGCTATTACTCGACAACTAAGAGTAAAGGTTAGAAATTTGTACAGTTTAGGACTTTAGGTTTTCAAATAATCCTTCCAGTTCCCAAAAATATGATGTTTTAGACATGTCCTAAGTCAAAGTTTTAAAACTTCATCTATGAAAATATTTTGAACTATCTGGATTGGATTGGGCACATGAAAATCATATATTTAGATTTGTCTTGAAAAGCACTTCCATAGTATCATAATTTTGTGGATTTTATAAATAAATTTGAATTGTAATTAGTAGTCAAGGTTACATTTTGAAGACTGTGTCAATGTACAGAACATCAAGTTTTTAGAAACCGGAAGGAGTAACAATTAAAGATAAACTACTTTGAAGACATACTCACTCTATCCATTTTTATAGGGCGTATTTTGATTTGAGAAAGTCTTTAAAGGTAGACTTTGACCATTAAATTTCTCTATTATATATTATCAATTGCCACAAATTAACATGGTATGAAAAGCAATTTAAAATATGAACATATTGATACAACTTTTGTGTACTAATGATGTATATGATTTGATTAATTATTGGTCAAAGTTTATAAAGTTTGAATTTTTAAAATCAAAATACGACTTATAAGTGAGTATTTTAATTCATTCGTTCTGCCGAACAATTAGTAGCTACCGACTAGTTAAGCGACGCGTACTGCGCATTTACTTATTATCCTATCCTTTAATGACATGAAGTAATAACACGCATATATCTTAATTATGCCTTAGCTAGTGAGCTAGTGAGCTTGTTACTTGTTATTAATTTCAGCATAAGCGAGTAGTTGCATGGAGATTGCCGATTAATTAGCAAGGGAGCATCTCTATAAGGAGGGGATAAGTTAGTGGTGATCTCTTCGTTAAGCATGATACAGTCAAGTCAACAAACTCCATTACTCTAGCTAGTTATTTTATCTCCACTTGACATTTTTTATAACTCCACGATACCAACATGCTATTAAGATAAGATACACTGAATGGGGCCATCAAGCACTATAAATACCCATGTAACCTCGCACTTAGCACACATCCAACATTAAACTCTTCTAACGTGCAGTCTTCAAGTTAATGGCGGCCACAAAACTAGTAGCTCTCGGTTTCATTGTCCTCCTGAGCATTGGATTAGCCAATGCTGCAAGGGTGGCTAGATACTCTAGTTCACAGGGGACAGGTACGGGAGGGGGACAGGGTGAAGCGTATGACAATGGCGCCGGCTCAGGTTCTGGTAGCGGAACTGGGTCCGGTGACAGCAGTCCTTATAATGGTGTCCATGCAAGTGGTGGAGGCGGAGGCGGGGGTGGTGGCGGTAGCCAATATGGTGGAGCCGGATATGGTAGTGGATCTGGCTCTGGCTCAGGATCTAGTCAGTTAAGCCAAGGATATTATAGTGGTTATGGTGGATCGTCCAGTGCCTCAGGCACTGGCGGTGGCAGTGGAAAAGGACAAGGGGGAGGTTATCCTGGTTCTAGTGGTTATGGCGCTGGTGGTGGCACAGGTTCCGGCTCGAGTGAGGCTAATACATACAGCTGGAATGGACCAGGTTATGCAAATGCAAATGCTGCAGGCAATGGTAATGGCAATGGCCAGGGCACAAACGGTGGGAGTGGTGGTGGTGATGGTACTGGATCTGGTTCTGGCGATACCAGCCCTTAATTCCTTTCACCTTGCCAATCTAGAGGTCGAGCCCAACCTTCTAAGTATCATGTAATTGTTTGAGTTTGTATCCATTTATGTGTACTTGTTTTATGCATTATGAAGAAAGAAATAAAGGGCTCCACTGTTTGGCATAAGGACTGAATGACTAGCTTTCTAAGAATGTAATATGTCAATCGGTCACTATATATATATCAGGTTATCAACGTTTCTTCACACAATCCAATTATAATGAGGACTAACTCTTCTTTTTTGCAGTAAAGAAAATTTTGGTGCGATTGACTCTTCATTATTGTGAAAAAGGATAATTAGATCGATTAAACATGGAGTGACACCAGCGACAACAGCATGCATGGGGTGGTGCGGTAGGATCGACGAAACCAGGGCAGTGCAGGCCTTCTTGTGCTATAATAGGAAAGTTGAGGGAGGTGGCCCGCCACCAGGTGGATGGCCTTTCGAGTTTCGATCTCAAATTCTCAATCGTACGCCTAACAAATCTGAATGGTTTTGAAAAAAAAATTGCAGTCAAATTAATCTGAATGATGCATAGGCAGACCCACAATTAAAATAGACCATCTTATCATATGGGATTAATTAATATTGCATTTTTGGTATTAGTTTATTTTAGGTCGGCTTATCCATGCATGTAAGCAGGATATACACTGATCTATAATAAACCCAAATGTTGTAGTTCGTCAATGTTGTGTGAGCCTGATCAACAAACTCGGCCCTTATGATCTACTATCTCCGTTTCACAATGGTTGTAGTTTTAGCTAAATGCACACAAAATAAGGAGACAAGAAAAATGACTTGTCTACCCTCATTTAATGAAGGGTAGTTGAACAGATTATCTTAAATAGATGACTGCATTGATGAAGGGTACAAAGGTCATATTGGCTCTAAAGTTGTATTGGAATGTAAGAACTACAACCATTTTGATAAAAATTTTGAATGCTAGAACTACAACCATTGTGAAACGGAGGTAATTTGTATGTCCATATATCGAAAACTAACTAGAAGATTGTGAATATTCTTCATTCATTTCACAATAAGTTGCATGGATACCATAAATTAACAGCACGTGCCTAAGAAAATAATTAATTACATACATGCCATTGCAAGGATTGAAATTTTGACAAACGATCAGAATGAGGGTGGTTAATTTGGGTAAAAAAAAGTTTATAATGGCATATATGAAAGCAATGTAACTCTAGATTGACATCCTCTTCATTTCAGTACTTTTTCTTGGCATCTAGCAGAATTACAATACTAGCAATGACACGTATCTTATTAACCCTACAGTAATCTATAGCATTACAAGATACCATAAACGAGTCCTACAGTAATCTATAGCATTACAAGATAGCATAAACGAGTTGCTTAAAAGAAGTCTTTTAGAAAGAAGAGTTGATTGCAATATGGCCTCTTAGGACACTCCCAATACCGTTCCTTAGGAGTGTTAGGTAGACAAAAACGCTGAGCTAGAAATACAGAGAGAGATCGAGAGGAGGTTCGTTGAGACGGTCACCTTCTTCAACTCCAAATTCCAAAACAAAGAAACACTCATGAAACGGTGAAAAAGCATTGGAAGCATATGTTTCTAATTGCATTGATTCCTGTAGGACCATAGCAATAAAACTCAACCACCCTGGCCAGCCTCCACCACTAGATGGACAGAGCTCGCCACCGGCAGCCGTTGCGTCCATCGTCGATCGCGCCGCCGCCCATGGGCTGGCTCGCTGTCGTCGCGCCACGCTCGCTGAGCTCACCGCCTCGCTGTCGCGCTCGTCGCCGCGCCACCGCCCACGGACTCACTGTCGTCGTGCCATGCCTTATTATAAGCTCGCCACCTCGCCGTCACGCTCGTCGCCTTGCTGCCACCCACGGGCTTGCCATCGTCATGTCACTGCCCACGGGCTCGCCGTCTTCGTGCCATGCCTGTCGAGATCATAGTCTTGCCGTCGCACCTGCCGTGCTCGTCTTCGCGCCGCTCGTTGGCTCGCCGCTGCCGCCACTGCAGATGGCGCGGCCAGTGTGAGCGCGTTCGGCGCAGCGTGAGCTCATCCAGGAGGTCGTGCCGCTCACCGCTGTCGCCGCTTGCCGCCCCAGCGAGGTGCTTGCCAGCATCCCGGACACCCGCCGTCCTTGTTGGCACCATGCCCTCCAGATCTATGTGGAGATGTGTGCTGTGGTATAGTTTTCATGGGAAGGGAGGACGAGGGAAAAATGTGGTTGCGACAGAGAAGGCTGAATTAATGATGGCACCCGCGCAATGATACAATGCACCGAGGCTATTGTTTCTTTCACGCTTGCTACTTGACATGGCAGCTGTGGGAACGATCTATAGAACGATCGAGTGGGAATGCTCTTAGGGTTGTAACAAATCTCACTTTGTATTCTAAAGTTGATGATAACTTTATTTTTAGGAAAGTTGACAATTACTTTTTCAATCCCTTTGACGTGTATTCCTTTGCATCTAATTAAGCACCTAAACACCATTAAATATGCTTTTAAGGGTTAACGTTGACCACTATTAATTAGTGTTATGGGGACAGTACATCCACCCTTGTGACTTCACAAATCAAGGCGAGGCGAAGTAAAGCACTGGCTTCACCGCACCCTCGAGGTTACTCCAATGAAGTCAATGAAGGAAGGACGGAGGACCCGAGACAATAACCAAGGTGAAGCAGTGTGGAAGCTTCACCCAACCATCGCACCTGCTTCGCTAGTATTACCGAAGCAAGGCAGGGTCATCCCGAGTGAGTCCTTGAGGTGAAGGGGAGAGAAAGTTCTGCCAAACTTTCGTCCATGGCCCTTGGAGTAACGTATCCTGAGCTTTGCCCTGTCCAAACCAAGAGAGCTCGGTGGGGAGAGGACCAACTTAGCGGCGAAGTCAGCACAGGGGACAAACAATACAAGAGGAACCCATGCTCATGTCTGGATAAGCATAATTGAATCCTTCTGAGAGGAGACAAGTTTGTAACAACCTGGATCGAGGAATTTCCTCTAATGCCCCACTTTAATATGGCGGTGTGTTAGGACCAACAAAACGAAGTCGAGTCCCTGCTGAGCTTTTACTGTACTAATCAATAGATCAAGTAGCTAGTACACATAGGTTTATAGTTTGGATTACAACCATCATGAATAAAACCTTATTACATCAGTGTGTTGGCCAACACGACACTTATTACAATAGTTTGGTTCAACGGTCTTAATGCAGGGAAAAAAGATAACAATGTTTAACTTCACAAGAAGACCCAACTAAACTCCACAGGCAAGATTGAAGGAACACACTCCTAGATGTCGGAGTATTCTTCATTTTGGACTCCATCTGCGAGGACATAGACTGCTCACTGGACACCCTCCTAGAACTCCTCATCTTTCAGGTAGGGGGATCATGGACTGCTCGCTAGAATGAGCAGTCTAATATAAAAGGGGAGAGTGAGAATGCAACATTCTCAATAAGCTAGCCAAAGCTGACTAATGCAAATAATGAAGGCTTTTCAAAGGAGGGGTAGGGGTTTATTTGCCAAAAGCCAATTTTGCAAAGTTCTTCCTGGAATTTAGGAAAATGGTTTAAAAGAGTTGAGGGAAACCAAACATTTGAACCATCTACCTTTTAATCTCCAGCAACAACCAATTTTGCTCAAACCTGGCTACTGCACGGCGTCCCCACCATGATATCAATAACACTCTCATCACTCACAACAGCCAGTGTGAGGAGAAAAAAAAAATCAAAACCCACGACTAGTTCATGGTTTAACCTTTGAAATGCTGCTTTAAAAATAAATAGATAAAAAATACCATTGAGGCAGCACCTGTCGTCCACCCTTGACCGTGGACATGCCTATCATAATAGTTTTACACTTTATAGAGGTTACACATTTTACCCGAGAGAGATGATCCATAAAGAACTATTACTAGACATTTAACCAACTCGCTCTTAATTCATGCATCCCCGCTAAGGATTCCACTATTGTGCGGGTTTCTCCAATTGATAGAAGTCCTCTATGCACCAAGCAGCTACTGCCTACTCCCCAAATAGAATGTTTGAACTAAGAGTTCGAAGTGTACTCAACAAAGTCCGTACTATAATAGAATCTCATGGTCACATTGTTGTACTTAGTTTGATCTACCTCAAGGAATCGGTCCTTAAGGATTGGAGTGTTTCCCACACTAGCCCCGAGTCTCATGCTAGCTGCACCAGCCTTGCAACTATCCACTCCAACTAGGGTTTTGCAAAATCATTTGCTCACTGATAAATCCATCATCCTAACAGCACCGACTGTCCTTTCAATACCACGGATGTAAATCAAAGCATTTGACATGGATAGAATGACGACCAACCAACTAAATGAACAAATATGAGTAGAAACATAAGCATGAATAACAAATCTAACAACAAGGATGGTGGAAATATTTAATAGATTTAATATACTAGGATAACAAGGAATACACTTTAACAGATTAAATACTTAGGTGGCTTTTAGCTAATCACTCTAACCAAATAGCATTTTTAATTCAAACATAACATGCCAGGTTATTAATATCTAGAAAAATCATTTACAAACATAAGAGCAATATGACCAGCACTTGCCTTAGCCAACAAAAATGGGATTCTCCTCGACGGGTTCAGTAGCGAGATCACCTTCGCACAAATCTATTGCATGAAATACGAGAAGAATCACAACACGGAATAAATAGCAGAAAATATGATAAATACACATGCATATGAAAATTTACATAATAGTATATATCATTTCTCTGAACATTTCAAAATTTATTTCATGACTTTTGGAGCTGTAGATTTAAAGATACAAAAATAACAAGCTTTACTATTCAATTTAATTAGAAAACAAATACTGGGCCGGCCAGCACAGGGCATCCTAGCCGACCCAGTGCGCAGGTGCGCGCGTGGTGTGATGTGGCCCAGCAATGTGCTGCCCAGAAGCACGCAGCGCGCGGGCACGGCCAACGGCTCGACGTGGCCTAGCACATGGCAGTAGCACGGCTCAGCTCTCTAGCTCAGTGTGGCCAGGCACAATGCACGAGCGCGTGGCCTGTCCTAGTGCAGTCTTGTCCGACAGGTGGGACCTATCTAGCGGTGACATAGGGAAGGGGAGGCGGCGCGACGACATGAGGTGACGGTGGCGATGGCAAACGGCAGCGCGGCAGCTCCGGCGAGGTGGTAAGGGAGATGTGACGTGGACCTTCGGGTGGGGTCAGCTCATCGGGAGAAAAACGGTAGTGGCGGGAGCGGTGCAAGAGGCAGCGTTTCATGGTAGTGTGCGACGGTGCTGGCCGAACGGCGGCACTGTGGTGGCCGCAGCAGGGTCCACGAGCATCGGGGAGATACGGTGATGCTATTGGGAGCACGCGCTTGTTAGGAGATGGACAGGAACATCAGGGTGATTGTATCGGCGATGGGAAAGTAGAGAGCGTGCGGTGGCAGCGAGCTCCGGCCAAAATCCAGCAAGGACAGCGATCTACTCTATGATGGCTAGGGAACCTCTAGGTGCAGAGAAGAAGAGAGATTACCTAGAGACGGCATGGAATTGAGGACGAGGCAGTGGCGGTGCCAACGAGGAAGACGATGACTTCGGCGTCCAAATTTGGTGGCTCTAACGATAATTTCTTAGATGCGATGGCAAAAATGGATCACGGTGGTGCCAAGGTAGGAGGTGATCGAAGGGGAGGGGTAAAGGAAGCTCACCTATAGCAAATTCGTCCAAACAACAAAGGGAGAGGGGTAAGGGGAACGGCGGGGTTTTAATAGAGACAGGGCGATTAGGGGTTTAATTGAGGCTTAATGGCATGATTAAGACTAAGGGGATACTGTCATAATCATTGGGATTTGATGGCATTGAAGGAGAGGAGGAATTAATGGAGGTTTCCTTCTCCTTGACTTTCCCCTGCGCATGAAAGAGAGGAGGGGCAGAGAGTCCGTGGGAAGAAAGGATAACGCAATGGAGAAAGAGAGATTGGTCAGTGGGCCCTGGATGGAAGATAGAGAGAAGAGTAGAGAGTAGGAGCCAAGATGCAAATATAAATAATATAAATAAATAATGTAATTTAGAGTTGAAATATTAATCATATAATTATATTATCGGAATTACTTTTGCCCTAAAGTCCAGAGCATTTGGAAGCTTTCACCACTTTCTCGGATTCTCCCATACCTCTCCCCCTCTCCATCTATATCCCCACTCACTTCTTTGCATTCCGTTCCACTCATGCAATTTTGCCAGATCTATAGCCACGCCCCATTCCTCTCCTCTCACACATGCACTGGCTGGCTCGCTCTTGGATTCCTTGCACGGGCGCAGGCTCGCTCGCTCGCTCTCGCTCTCAGATTCCTCTTGCTGGCTCGCTCGCGCGTACTGGCGCCTTGCTCGCTACGGATTCCTTTTGCGTTTTGGACAGGTTGCGAAATTGCTGCCACCGTTGGGTTTCGGTTGGATTGCTCATGAGAGCTCGCCCGAGATTCACCGAATCTAGAGAAGAAGACCAAAAAGCAAAACATTACTATATGAGAATGAAACATTTGTTTTGCTCTCGTGAAACATTCGTTCGAATGAGTTTGAAACATTTTGATTTTTGCTCGAAAATATTTTGTTTTCTCTTCCGGAACATTTTTGTTTGACACGACAAATATTCAGTTTGCCTTTGTGAAACACTCACAAAAAATACAAACTTTTTTGTTGCTCTATTAAACATTGCTTGTATGTACTGAAACATCATCGAAGAATTTATGGAAACATTTAGTTTGCTTTTATGATACATTTTGTTTGTTCTACAAAACATTGTGTTTGTCCTCCTAAAACAATCTGTTTGCTCTTGTGAGACACCCGCAAAAATGAATGAAACCTTTTTCCTTGTGAAAGATTGCTCGTATGGATTGAAACATGGTTGAATAATTGCTAAAATATTTGTTGTTGACGTGCAAAATATATGTTTTACACGTTAATGTAAAATGTTTTAATAGTACTTGAACTTTGTTTCAACATGTCATTGGCTATTTCGGATGTCCAATCCCAAGCAACTACCATTATCGAAATTACTTTTGCCCACCTCCCTTATACTATTTGCATAAAATATATTTAAAAGAAATAATACTATTTTTAGAAATCACAACTTCTTAACAATGACATACTTATTTTTCAAATATTTTTATTGTAAAATAGTTTTAAAATTTAGATGCCAACGCATGATGCAGGATTTTAAGGTTTTTGAAAAATGATGATGTTACATGGTAGGAGGACATTCTCGTCAAGGTGTATCTAATGTAGTCCAAAAGACATTTTCACCCTCACTTTAGCTGTTCAGCAGGGACAGCTTAGTCATTCAACTTAAAAGTCTGTTGTGCCCCACTCTTGTAGACCTAAATGGGCATTTTGGTCCTCTCCTTGTAAAAAGCTCTCTCTATAAATAGGGAGACATGTGTACATGTAAAGGGGTCCAAAACCTCTAAGACAAGAAATGTACATACACACCTAGAGTTCAGGTGTTCAAGAGGGCTCTTTTTGAGGTTACCCCTTCAGTTGTGTCGCATGCTGCTTCGCTAGGCGTGTGGTTCGGAGAAGGGGTGCCTTGAAAGCATTTGTTGCAGAGCATTTCATTAACAATTAGAATTTAAATTTTCTAGATATAAAAAACAAATAAATGCTACAATATTCAGAAAAATGCAAATAAAATTTCTATATATATATATTGAGTTTTAGAAAATATGAGGATCTCGAATTTGCTGTACTAATTTAGATTTCATGCATGATACATATTTCTATAAAAAAATGTGTGTGTGCGTGGGGAGGGGGGGAGGGGGGGTTGTGGCACCACATCTAACATCATATAACAATTAGAATTTGGATTTTCTAGATAGCCAAAAAAAATAAATGCTACAACATTCAGAAAAATGCAAATAATATATATATATATATGTCGGGACCCGCCAAATGAAGTCGGGCCCCTTCTGTGCATTACCTGTACTAGTCCCTGGATCAGTAGCTAGTACACACAGATTCTAGAGCTTTGGATCATTGCCATTATAAGTTTGAATAATAATTACATCAGAGTACGCTAACCGGCACGAAGGCCTTAAAACAGCGGAAGTCTAACATGCAGTGGAAGTCTTAACAGTCTTCCATAACTCCATATGGAAGAGGCAAAATACAATAATCAAACCCACAGGCAAGCTGCAGTAGCGTCCTAGGCGTTGGGATAGTCATCGTCTTCAAGTTCTCCACTTTCTGGGTAGTACACTTGGGATCAGGATCTGTTCGTTGGAATGAGTAGCCCTGTATGAAAGGCGGGGTTAGCACACAAATGCTAGCAAGTCTTTCCTGGGAAGGGCCATGTTAAGGCTTATCCTAGAAAAGCTGAGGGTTATTTTGCATAAAAACATTTAATCTATAAGTATAAAAGCATTTAAGAAAACATACAGGAATAAATAAATAGCAATTCTCATAATAAACCAATAAATAATCAGGTTCTCATTCTCGAACTCAAGTTTCGCATATCTCATAGTTCTCAAGTCATCATCACATGTTCTCAAATCTCATATACCAATCTCATTCTCATCTAGCAACGGCACACATGCGGAAAACCTTACCCAGGTCATATTAATTAAGGTGAAGCTACGTTGTAAAAAGGCACCAAGTCGCTCTTAACCGGGAGCACGGCCATTCGAATGGGTTTATACTCTGCAGAGGTTGTACGCTTTACCCGCAAGATACAGTACCCTCCAGTCAAAAGGTACCATAACAAAATCCATTAAAAGTCTAACCCCGACCTTGCCACGATAATACCTGATGTTACACACAAGTACCCCGGGGCTTCGACCATACCTGATATTACACACAGGTATCCCGAAGTTCCATCCCCGGGCAATACACCGGAGGTGACGTGTGCATCCCTCGGGACCTCACCCACGGTGCACGTACCATGACAAACCCGACATTATTCTCCCTTTAGATCAGGCCCGTCCCATACCGGGCTTACGGTCGCATGGGAATATCTTGGTTAAACTCATCACAATCGTCGGTCCTTATTCTCAGAGCGGCAGTCAAACACAAACCCAAGTCTCGTGCACGAAGGCACCACCATACATTCCAACCGCTCCCGATCCCAGTTATTAGTTGGTCAAATTTTAATTAAAGAGTGATCAAGCCCACCATAACCAAGTTCACCAGTCTCATTCTCAGATGCACAATTCCCAAGATGAATATAATAATGATCACCGCTCCGGGAAATCACTCCCCGATGTTGAACTAAGCATTGCTAAGCCAATTAATATTTAAAATAGTAGGACAACATTTAATATAATTTATCCTAAGGTTTTTCATGGCAATGGGTGCATAACATATAAATGAACGGCATGCACTAGGAATTTCTAAAATAAATACGCATATTTTAATTAATTAGCAGTTTTGGTAAAATCTAGAAATTGGGATTCTAGGGAAAGACTTGCCGTGATTGAAGTCGTCCGGCTGCCCAGCTTGATCTTCAGCTCCTGACACGAACTCGACCAGATCTAGCGATTGGAAACAACATACACTCAACACATTGCATGAAAACATGCATGTAAAAATAAATAAATGAGTATGCATGAGTATGATAAAGTAATGCTTGTATTTGATTTACGATTTTTGGAAATCGATTTTACTTTTAAAATGGCATAAACTATTAATATTAATTAGATAAAACATTTTCCTTTGAATAGAAATCATCAAACATACATTTTATAAACATGAGCATACAACACTGAAGAATTGTTATTTTTATTATTTTGGAAATTTTATTTTATAATTTTAAAACTTTTATTTCATATGAAATGGAAATTAGCTAATAAAGATATATAACATAAATATTTTCTTTTGAATAGAAAATACAAAAAATAACTAATTATATGAAAAATGGATAAATATTGTTTTCATTTTATTTGATAATTTCAGAAATTTATATCTTTTAAAAAGACACTAGCTACTACTATAATAATACGATATAATTAGTTGAATGCAATTAAATAAAATATTTTATTTGAAACTAATATATCTAAAAATAAAATAATTACACGATAATTGAATAAATATTACTGGAATTGATTTGAAAATTTAAAATAATTTTTATCCTAAAAGAATAAGCATATACGATTAGTGGCAATTAGGTAAATCATTTTCTATTAATGAAAATTTCTGTAAATAAACTAATTACATATTAAACATTATTTTTATGTTTATTTATCATTTTCAGAAATATGAACTTATTTTAGAGGCATGTACAAACAATTAAAGCAATGACAAAATGCACTTTCCTATAGTCTGAAAAATGCAGAAAATAGAATATATTTAGAAAATTACACAAAATTTATGGGAGCTAGAATACATCCCGATCTACCACTGGAATTGGTTTCATTGAAAATGGATGAACGAGAAATTTTTGGTGGAGATCGGAAGGAGTGAAAAGAGTGGAGAAGGGCTGTTCTTGCTGTGGCAGAATCCGGCGAGGTCTTCGGCGAACAAAATCGTCGCGCTCGGTCAACCATTCTTCGGGCGCTTGGTTGGGATGGATTCGCGACGAAGATGGCAAGGATGTCCTCGGACGGTTTGTGGAGATTCGCAGCGAGGCAGCATTGAGGCGAGGAGAAGTGGAGGCGGCCAAGAATGGAGAGGCAAAGCTTCGGCGTTCGATTCCTGGAGCTACAAGCCTCAGATCTAGGAGTTCTTGGGCAAAATAAAATCAAGAGAGGATCCTCTAGAAGTCCTTGAACAGTTTTTGAAACGGAGACTTACCCAAACCGATATTGAGGAAGAAGTGGTGGCTGGGCTGGAGGAGCGGACAGGGAGGGCCACGGGTGAGGGATGGCCGAGCTTGGAGAAGAAAGGGGAGGCAGGGAGAGGCGCGGGCGGCCGTGGAGGCATGCATGCATGCTGCTTGCAGCACAGCAAGCAAGAAGGGGAGGAAGAGAAAGAAAGAAGAAGAAGAAGAAGAAGAGGAAAAAGGGAGGAGGAGGAAGAAGATGGCAGTGGCTGGCGGGGAGCTTGACGACGGTGGCAGCCGCATGCAGCTCACGTGCATGCAGCACGGGGAGGGAGGAGAAAGAGAGAAGGAAGAAGGGGAAAGAAGAAAGAAGGAAGAAGAAGGGAGGGAGGAAGAAGAAGAAAGAAGGTGGAGCTCACCGGCGGGGTAGCTCCTGCGACGATGGCGGTGGCGGCCGGCAAGGTGGAGGTGGTGTGGAGGAGGAAGAAAAATGGAGTGTGGGAGAGAGTGGATAAAGGGGAGACAGAGAGGGGTAGGAGAGAAGAAATAGGTAGGGGAGGGGCAAAAATGGAAAGAGGGAATTTAGAGGGGTAGAAATGGAATTAGAGATGGGTGAGGAGGGGTAAAAAGAGGATAATTAAATTGATTTTTGTAAATAGTTTGAAATAATAAATAGCAAATCTATTTTTGTCCAAACTAATTTAATCATGCAATTCATTTTGGAAAATGCAATCGTTTTTTTAATATGACATGCAAAAACAAAACATTTTAAAATAAGGCATGCTAATAGAAGTATTTTAAAACGTGACATGCTCATTTTCAAGATTTTATAATTTTGGAAATGTTTATGCAAATGCAAAAATGCAGATGATGAATAGGGTTTTGAAAATGAGGATGTCACAATATATATATATATATATATATATATATATATATATATATATATATAGGATGGCTAGTGTACTATCCAGGGTACAGATTCCTCCGTACTCTAGACGGGTCTACGAAATTCGAGATATTTAACGACCGATCCGAACCGTTGATCTTGTTCATCTCATTGATATATAGCTACCGACCAAGTTTCGTGTTTTTTGAATTTGTTTACTATTTATTTTGTATTTTTGAAAATCAGTTTTTTTGACGCTCCACGACTAATTAGAAGGCTGATTTTTAAAAATACGAAACAAATAGTAAACAAATTCAAAAAATACGAAACTTGGTCGGTAGCTACATTTCAATGAGATGAATAAGATCAACTGTTCGGATCGGGTCGTTAAATATCTCAAATTTCGTAAACCCGTCTAGAGTATGGAGGAATCCGTACTCTGGAGAGTACACTAGCCATCCTCTATATATATATATATATATATATATATATATATATATATATATATATATATATATATATATATATATATATATATATATATATTAGAAAATATGAGGATCTCAAATATGCTATACTAATTTAGATAACATGATACATATTTCTATAAAAATGGAGAAGTTTGTGGCACCACATCTAACATCATATAACAATTAGAATATGAGTTTTCTAGATAGCAAAAAAATAAATAAATGCTAGAAAATTAAAAATGCAAATAATATATATATATATATATATATATATATTTATTTATTTTTTTAAAAAAATGAGGATCTCGAAGATGCTATACTAATTTAGATTTCATGATACATATTTGTATAAAAAATGGATGGGGTTGTGGCACCACATCTAACATCATATAACTTTTGTTTGCATAATATATGGTTATGGAACTCAAATTTAGATTACATGTTTGGGCCCATCATACTTTTTTAACTCATAGAAACTTTTATTTATATTTTTTAAAATTGTCTAGCATCTATTTGATTTTTGGCTTTCTAGAAAATCAATTTTCTAATTTATTGGGGCCACGTCGACGTCATAGTCAGCACTTAATGGGCCTCTAACAGCAAGAAGGATCATATGAAAACGAACAAAAGTGGAAGAGATTGAAAAATTAATTTTTGACTCCATGGTGCAATATGAGATTTCACTACAACTCTGTAGTTGTACTTTACTCTTTAGAAAACCCCTTATGTAATTAATAATCGAGTGATGTATAATATGTACCCCTTAAAGTTGAAGTCAAATCTCACTTAACTTCAAAAGTTGAAAAGTACTTTCTCACCTCCATTAAGTTGTGTTTATTTGCACCTCAGCTCCATCTCCATCAAATATCCCGTTGTGTTGATGTACCTACTGACGTGGTCCTACTGGTACCCTGAAGTTAAAAATTAGTTTATGGACCCTTTAAAATCGTATCACCTCTTAAGCGCTTATATGACGTTGATGTGGACTCTGATTAATCAACACGTAATATTGTAGAAAACCCAGAAATCAAATTTCTCTCTCTAAAGGTGTCTTGATGACTTTCTACGGAATTGTGGGCCTATTCATTGGCCCTTATTTGTGATACCCTATTTCTAAAGCATAACAATTAAATTGTATTTTTTTTTCTAAACTTATGTATTTGTAGTTTTATCAATTTCCTTCATCCTTTTTAGCATATATTTCGTTCTTTAAACTAAAAACACCTTTAGGGTGTGAACAGTAATTTTCAATATCGGGTGGTTAATGAGAAAATGGTATAACTTTCTATCTCCCATGTCATGTCACCTTGCCAACATATACCAACAGTACACATCAACACTTAATGGGAGATCGGACAGAGCTAGGGCTAGAGTGCAATAGAGAAAACTTAAATGTGGAAGGAAAGATTTTCAATATCCAGAAGTTAAGTGAGATTTCTATACAACTTTAAGGGGTACATTGTACTCTACTTTTAACAATCAAGGAAGTATATAAGTGCATATAAACATGCCACCAAACAGGTCTTAACAATTCAACGAACAAGTACATAAGTGCTAGATAGAAACTAAACATGCCACCAACAGGTCGAAATAATGATAAATGTGTATCTTGTAAAAGTATCTTGATTGATAACCATGGCAATGAGATAAAAAAAAATAGAAAGTTAATGATATCCAAACATTTGTAGCTAGGGCCTACACCTCAGTAGGCAGTAGCAATATAATGTGATATATTCGTTGAAAGAAAAACTTTGTCTGGTGTCAAACTTCGGTGTGGGTGCTGTCGTATTGCGGTTGGAATGAACTGGCATGGGAAAAAAAACCATTATGGACAAAGAAAATCGAGTAAGAACACATCGAAAGGAGAAAAATAAACAAGGTCAAAATGATCTAGGAACATGAAACAAAATGAATTAACATAAAATAAGATTAGTTATTTCTAGAATCTTTTTCCGCCGTCCACTCAGCACCCATGAGAACACTAAAAGACTAAGTGGATTAAACCCTTAATCAACCCCTTAAGGCCTTAACCCCGATCAAACTAGCCAAAAAGTGGGATTCAACCCTTAATCGGACTGGGGAGTATCTGCTTAGCTGAGTTGCCATTTGCTAGCTATACGTACTCCCGTGCACACATGTCAGAGTTAATTTCCAAAACTTCGAGGTCGCCTCTGCGAGATAGATGTCAACTAGCTACTTGCCCCTAGAACTGTTAAACTAATCAGTGGGTGCATGTTTTGAATTCTAATTCACACTGAGCCGTCGTTTACTTCACTGTTATCGAACTGATGGTTGATAATATAATAACTAATTTCTTGTGCGCTGAATATCAAGTATTAATGATCTCGTGGACTTTTCGTTGCCACCACGCCAGTTATTCGCAAATGTTGATTGAGTATAGCCAAATGCATGTGCACGCATGGATCAAACTCTTTCGACATAGCTCTAGCCTGTACATATATGCATGGCCCAACTGTCGTCGAAACATGTACAATTTTGTTAAGCACATTAAACTCTAGATTTACATGCATCTACTTAAATTATTACTCAAATATTAACATTATACTTGGTGGATACTGATGCCGACCATGTGTGCGCTATTTTTGGAATTCTATAATTAAGAAATCGCAGGAACGTACTACTTGTCACTTGTCAGTCACGTTTCAACTTTACTTCATCGCTTCGAGAAAACATTATATTATACTTAGTGGCCCGTACTCTAGGCCCCAGCTGGTTTTGGATGCACAAAACCCCAGAAGCACCGTGTCATCCTGTGCTACCACACGTACGTATCACCAAAATAACATTTATTACATTAAACAAAATACATATGGACTTAGTCCGTCTGACCAAATATTATAATACCGAAATGTATTCTGATCAGAGATTAGCAAATGCGGAAACATAAATAAAACAAAAATATCAGGTCACGAGGCCGTGCCCAATCCACCAAGCAAGCGACCAGAGTCTTGCCCAACACCCGTCCTGCACGTTAGCCTCCTAGATCTCCTCATACTAATCGCAGTAGTCTGGATTCTCATCATCATCATCATCATCTTTACCTAAAAGAGTGAGTGGATGCAAGGGTGAGCGTGTAACCAAACCATGCTCTCGAGCCAATACCCCACCTAATGCAATATAGTGATAAAGGCTATCTGGTGGAGGTTAGGCTATTTTATTTGCAGAAAGTCAGAGTTGCAATAATTAATAATTAAAATTCATGTGACTTAGCCATTTAACAAATCAAAGACGCTATGTGCTATATATGCAAATTTTTTATAATTTGGGGCGGAGGGGGAAGGGGGGTTCAAAGTGGCAACACCGTATCCATTGCTATGGACTACATGTCCCAAATAGGTGGTAGATCCATTTCATCGCTATGGACATGGTCCCCAAATTGGCATACTAGTACCCATCACTATGGCATACTATCTCCACAACAAATGGCGAGCCCATGCCCATAGCTACGATGCACGTCTCCAAAAAGTGGCATTAGACTCACTCTCTTTGCTAAGAGGCATGATCCCCTTGAGCTCAACTAAGGTCTAGACCCGTAGGTCAACATATCATCAAGTAATTCATGAGTGTAACATATTGACAAAACTTAGCACTTAGGCAGAACTGACATCTGAGTGCATGAGCCTTCACTTAGGCATATCGAGTTGCAAAGGATGCTCGGGAACAGGGAATTACACATCACCATAGTTTATGTACTCGAGATTCTACATACTAATTTTAGTTCCACATTGCTTTTTCATAAAGATGCTACGATGTTGTGGCTAAAATAGACGGAATCCGGCCATGATACACACTATGGCAATGATGGGACCGAACCATGTGAGGTTCCTGCTCCGTTTACGTTAATAGTCGGGATCAGCAATTCATTACAGCGTTGATAGCAAGCTATACTGGTCTAACGTTGATCGGTCCATCAAACTATACTGTAACCGTTGATAGCCAAGCTCAACCCATTGAACTCTTGGCTTATCCAGGTCTGAGCATCTTTAAATACTCACTAGTCAAGGAGTTGTAATCTTTTTCTTAAGTTCCAAATGACAGGATAGAAAATTATACCAAGGATAGGGTGGTGCTTACTAACACCAGTAATCAAATGGATAATATCTAGACCAGCTCTATCAGCATTAATTTCACAACATAAATTGATAACATAATGTAAGGCATGCAATTTTGTAATTTAAAGCAATATAAATTTAAATAAAATTGGGTAAGAAGTATGATCTATGAATATTGGCTCGCCTAGATTGGGCCTGTCGAAGTCCGGGTCTTGATCTTGAGGTTGTCCTTTTGCAACATGAGTATCTATCACGATGAATCAAAAATATAGATAAATATAAAGACATGCTGGAAATATGATGCATGAGATGCAATTGCATTTAATCTTATGGGTGACCCTTTGGGGCTATCTTAATGGCTATCCTTTTTAAATATAGATCCTACTTATCGAGAAAGTTCCATGAGTTCCTTGATAAACGTGCTAAGGTATGCAATGTATGGCATGTGTCTAAATACCCTTAAGTATATCCCCCATAATATAAAATGCATTATTAGTATCTAAAATATCCAAATGACCATTTTATAATTCAAATAAAAGTCCTAGAAGGGTTTTGTATTTATATTAAATTAATTACAATATTCATATAATATCCAATATTTTTCTTAGGTTAGAACCCTTCTATAGTATTGATAGAAATATCCTCATAATTTTAAATAGAGAATTATACAATGAAATATTCATTTAGGCATTAAATATTTGCCCTAGGAGAGGTTTCAAATTCCTATTCATATATTTACTACTAACATATAAGGTTTAGCATTTTTCATAAGGTAAATATCCTCTATAGTATTTATAGGAAAATAATCAAAATTTGTAGAGGTCAAATAGTAGTTTTAATAAATAGATTTTTTTTGGAATTTCTTTATATAAGGAAAATACTAACAGATAGCTATTCGACTTTTTCAATGGTAAAATAGGTATAGCACAAGTCAAAATATATTTTTCCTAAGTCCAGTATAGCATATACTATTTTACACAATCTTGCCACAATTTTTAGAAGTCACAAAATAATTTAAATAAACATATAAGCATTTATTGATTATTTCATATACAAAAGGGCTAAAAAAAGGGCTATTAATATTTTTACAGAGATATTGAACAATCTAATATGCAAAATTATATTTTTATAAATTGAGAAGGTCATCTAATATTTTACATAATTGTCACACAATTTTTAGAAATCTTTTTCCATTTAAAATAAATAATTTTCATTTACTATATTTATTTAAATAGATAAAGCTATGGAAAATAACTATAAACAGGAATGGGCTGCAGCCCATCACTGTGCAACCAAGTCGGCCATTGTACAGCCCAAACTAGCCCACGGGAGCCTAGTGCTGCAGGTGCCTTTAGGTGTGCGCCATCCCATGGGGAAGCCGTATTTTGTCGAGTGTGTTTCTACTTGACCTGACTGGTGGGTCTGTTGAGCCTACACGTCAGTGACTCACGCTATAACACAAGAGTTTTAAACCTTTAAAACCAAGTGGGTCCTACATGTCAGTGACTCATTAATTATAAATGGATTAAAATAGATTTTCTTAAACCAATTAGGTCCTACTAGTCAGTAAGTGATTAAGCACAGTAAACCTTAGCGATGATGCCATGCTGATGACAGCGTTTCCTTCCTCTAGTGGAGCACGCGGCTACAGGAAAGAACGGTGGCGTGCCGGCGCTACAAGGCACGGCGGCATGAGTGCGTGGTACCTACATCACCAACGTGACCCCATGCACCCGTGGACAACTACGTCGTGGCCGAAGGTGACTGGAGGTGGCGGCATGGGTGGCATGGCGGCGGGTTCGAGCATACATGGAGACGGTGATTCTAGCAATCCTGCAAGGAAATAATGAGCGCGTGAGCATGCTAGGGGTTAGTGGGTGCTTACCGAGATGGCTAGAGAAGCTATAGACTAGAGGAATCAAGGCGATCCTAACCATAGCGGCCGGGAAGTGAAAGGGTGTAGATTCAGCTGGCAGGGAGGAAGCTTCGGCGTCCGTGAGCTCTTGGCCTAATCAAGCAAATTGCTTGGAAGACGTCAGAGAGGAGGGAGATATATTTTTGTGGATAGCTTGTAGAGAGCGAGAGACGCTCTATGGTGGGAGGGAGACGGTGCTAAAGAGAGGCGGCTAGGGAGAAACAGGGAGGGATGAAGAGAGTTAGCTTTAGCTCGTCCTTTCAAAGGCATAGGGGAGCTCTAGGTGGCTTGGAGGACGGAGAGGCCGTGAGGGAGAGAGGGCAATGTCGGGTGCGCTTAGCAGCGGAAGAGGCACAGAGAGAAAGATAAGGGAGCGGCGGGGACGTCCTATTTGCCGTTTGGCCAATAGGGAGGAAGATGTCACTGCAGCGACCAATCCAGGGAGGCGAGTTGTGTCCTGGTGGTGATGTGGTGCTTGGCGATGTCATGGCGGGGTCGGAGGAGCAGGGGCGGTGCCATTGCGGTTAGAGGAGCAGTTAGATGGTGCGGTGTGCTGCTCCGGCTTGGGCGAACAAGAGGAACAGGGAGAGAGCTAAGGTAGCCAGCAAGAGACAGAGGGGAGATGGCCAGTTAGGCCGAAGTGGTCTAGGCTAGCGAGGAAGAGGAGTAGGCTATCGCTGCTAGAGCTGGGCCAGAGTAGAGGAGGAGGGAGTTGGGCTAGCAAGGCCTAGAGATAAGGTGGGCACAGTGGGCTAGGCCCAAGGGCAAAATGGTAAATTTACCTAGGGTTTGAAATTCAAGTTTGAATTAAAGAGTCTTGGGGATATATCAAGCATTTTGTCAACAATCTAGGGAATTGAAATAGGTTCAAGAGGGGATTTTAAAGAATTAGGCCCAAAAGGGTAAGATGGTAATTTGCGCCAACATTCAAATTTGAAATTTGAATGTGAGAAGGAAAGAGGTAGACCTTGAGCTTTGCATAAGATCAAAGGTTCAAATTCCAACTACTTTTGATAGGGATCAAGAATTAAGATGATATTAAGATAACTATATACATACAAAACTAATAGAACTTTTACAACATAAATGTTTGAAAATAGTGTAGGCTTTGATATAGTAAACGTGGCCATTGTAGGTTTTCGAATAGTGGCCAAAGGATTTGGCAAAAGAGTACCATTCATACAATATTATTTTGTAGAAAAGTTTCCAACATAATAATTCAAATATTATTTGAATTCTAAAAGGATTTGTTTTGTGGACTTGAAATATTATTTGTGAAATATGAAGAGATTACCATATTGCAAGTTATAGGTTTTTTTGAATAGGGAATTATGTACAAGTTACCAAGGAAAAGATATATTGTGTCTGCCCAGGCTCCCTTGGAAAAAAAACTTGCTCATATCTCCCACTCCTGAACACACGTCAAAATTAGCACCAAACAGGAAACTTTTGGCCGGTGTCACGGTAGCCGGTTTTCTCTTGCTTTCTCACTAACTAACAGATGCAGTACAAAGTATAAATAGGCAATACTACATACATGACTGGATACTTAGAACGTGGCACGCAGGCCACTTCTCCTTGTTATTAGCTAACTGATACTAACTCCATCACTGCTGGCTCATGCCACTATTACAGAACTGGCATTTAGTACCGGTACAAAACGGCTTTTAGTACCTTTTTTGAACCGGTACAGGCCATCCAGGACTGATGCTCAAGAGCATCACTACTGGTTGGTATCTCCAACCGGTACTGATGAGCTAGTGCCCCAGTGCAGCAGGCCACTACTTATTATATATATATATGTGTGTGTGTGTGTTAAATCACAATTAATTAAAGCACAAAAAACTTTCATTAACAACTTTAATTACAACTAATAAGTATTACAATGGCTAGAGCTAGCTAGCTAGCTTATATGTAAATACACATATGTACACAATTCAAATAAAAATTAATTAAATAGTGTTACATCCTTTCCTTCTGTTCATTGGGATCTTTTATGTGCATCGCTCTTGCTAGGCGTAGATATCGACCCGAGAGTTCACTGGTTCATATCGAAGGGCCCCACCAATTTACAAGTGGTTCGTGAAACTCGCCTTTCGGATTTATGACCTCATCGTAAATGAAGCCGACAAGTTGTTCTTGGATTGCTCTCACTCGTGCCAGCGAGAGTTTCGAACCTTGTTCCACCAAATATTCAGGCACCTGTCATTAATTAGGTCATTAACTAATCAATCCTTGAATTTGTACAAGATATGAGGAGTACCTAGGCATCATTAAGGTAGTAATTATATTTACTCACCCCTTTGTCACCTTTTAGCATGCGGTCAGCACCTCCGGTTTAGGTGTGCATAAACTCACATACATAGTAACCACATAAATTGTTGCCTGGCGGCTAACGCAAGACCTGTGATGAAAAAAGTTAAAAGCGTGAAATGGATGCATGGAAATTAAGTTAACTAAGTAAAAAAGCTAGCATTATGATGTACGTACTCAAGAGGCAACTGTAATATCAAATTCCTCCTTGAACTCGCCCTGGTTTTAGCACGGAACCGTGCGAATGCACTACACACGTGATTATGAATTGTACATGATTAGAATTTGTTTCAAATGGAAGGAAATAGAAATAGCACAATAATGAAAGGAACAAGAATACCGGTTGAGCATGTCAATCAAGTTTTGGTACTTTTCAACTGGTTTCCTTTTTGAGTCTATAACTGTGATCAGACTACGATCTAGCTCGATAATAAGAAGAATCCAGTGAAAGCTGTACATATGTATACCAACGTAGGTAACTAATTAGTCCTAACATCGTGTTATGAAAAAGGATTAGAACGAGGCGGTATGAAAACACGTATTCAAAGTTGTAGGTAGAACTATCTTTGACTGATATCTTTGTCCTATTAGCTCCTCAGATATGTTGGTCTCTGACGCTGTGGTAGTCTCTAACAAAGGCTCTCATTGATAACTAATGGGTCGATGAAGCCTCTGTCGAAAATTCTCTCCCTTCTGCATCTTTGTATCTCCATTCTAAATAAGACACTTTGCTAGACTTACAGAGTCCACGAACTCATCAGGGCCACGTCGACGGCGTCTGTCTGGTATAGATCATACATGACCTTACATTGGACAAAAAATTCACTGTCCCCATGGAAAAAATCTTGTTCCTTGTACTTGACGGTAAACGGCTCTAGACCATGTTGGGCCCCTTCCAAGTACCATTCATGGAATTGCCGCATCTTTGTTGTTAGCTAGAGAAGTTCCTCACGCTTGACCAATGATGTGCCCGGTGTATACGGCCATCTTACTTGTGCACACTCAATCTTCTTGTTGCCTAAAACTTGATCTGCGTCAAGTCTAGTTTCATCGAAGAATTGTAGCATCTCCTTGGCCTTCTACTCAACTGACGTCCTCTCCTCTGACGTCTTCTTCTTGTAGCTTTCCATAGTCAATGTGCGCTTGTAGTCTGATAGAAGAGGCATTTATTTTAATCCTTCAAATTTTTAATAGTCCTCAAGCCTTTTAGAAATTCTACCGTACTAGGCTGAACCTTCTTCTTTGGTGACTTGGGGCAAAAAAATTTAGTTACCTAGACTCTTACTACCTTGTCAGTCTCCTCCTCAGTCATATCGTGCGTCCGCTTTGGAAGTGGAGCCTGCTTCTTGGATTGGGTGGACCCCGTCTTCTTGGGAGCTGCAGGCAGAGCAGGCTGGCTTGTCTTAACCGACACCTTCTTAGGAGCTGCTGGTGGCCATGCAGGCTGGCTTGTCTTGGCTGATGTAGGGGTTAGAATTCCGCGTGCGAGGGGTGGTGGAGGAGACGGGCTTCTTCTGGGGCATCTTCTTCGGTCCAGATGGAGGTGGTGGAGGTGACGCTGTATGTGACAGCCTGAAAAAAATTTATTAAATAAAAAACAGAAGTCAGTTGGTTTCTTGTCTTTATCCCAATCCAATTCCCAACCCAAACTTATCTATAAATTGCTCGATCTCTAACTCTCTCTCTCTCTACATATTATTAGGAAACCTATTCGGTTACGGGCTCGCGAAGCCGTATCCGGATAGGTCTATCCGTGGACCTGCCAAACTCTATGAAGTAGCACTATAAATAGGAGAGGGATCCGTCCATTGTAAATACACCTGAAAGCAATAAAGAATCCGTTCTCTCTCTACATCTGTGTTCATCTACTTTGTGCATCCGTTGTTCTCGCTGTCGTTCTACGTCGCGCATACGAATCAGCAACCTCGGACTACACCCGGTAGCGTGGTTACTCAACACGTTATCAGCACGAACGCTCCTGAAGAACGATCCGCGAGGAGAAGGCAACGAACGATCTGCATCGAGCCGTCCTCACGCCGGCTTCCACTCGGATAGCCGAAAACAGTCCTACGCGACTCTGTCCTACGCGACAGTCTACGGAATTCCAGAAAGTTGATCACGTAGATCAAAAGGTATTGCATCAAATCAAATTTTGAACAAGTAGTTTAGATCTATTTTTGAACAAGTAGATCAAAACACCCGCATGGCCCTCGGCCATGCCGCGGTCGCACCGTCCTCCACCGGCCTTGGCCCCGCAGGATGCGTCGCCCCAGCAGCGGTCGCCGCTTTGGTCGCCGTCCTCGTGGACCACCGCGAAGATGTGTAGTTCCAAAGAATTGCCGACGCGCTTCCACGCCGCCGTCGGCCGACCACGCCCGCCGCACCATGAAGCGACCTCGGCACGGGCTCGCGACTCGTCGGCCACGCCGCCGTCGGCCGACCACGCCCGCCGCACCACGTTCGCCCCACGCGAAGCGCCCGCCAATGACCAAAGACCGCCCACGCGCCATGCACTCGCGCCGACCGCCCCATGCCCGTGACACCTTCCCTCTGACGGCGGCAAGGGAAAACCTAGCTCCCCCACCCCAAGTGGCAGAAGGAACCGGCTGGGCCGAGCCCATGCATGGGCCGGCTAGGCCGAAGGGAAGTTGAAGCCCGGGGAAGGCCATTGACCTGCACGGGCCACCACAAAGAAAGCCGAGGCGAGAGCAAAGCCACAACACGGCCACCCTAGCTAGCGGCTAAGAAGAAGAAAGGAGAGGTCAATGGGTCAAGAAAAGAAAAACCGGTGGAGAAAAAGAAAAGGAAAGGGAAATAGAATTGGGCCTAGGATTTGCAATTTGAACCCTAATCTTTCGGGAATTACCTAAGAATTTTCCCAAATAACGAATTTTATGCCGAAACCCCTGAAATTTATAGAAATTATGAAATTGAATATTTTTCGAAACGAATTCCTAGGACACTGAAAATTTTGTAGAAGTCCCTGGAGACACCGAAATTTTCATAGAAGTCCCTGAAATCAGCAGAAATCATAGAAAAGCATATTTAGGCATAAAAGCATCTCGAAATTCCGAATTTTTATTTTATCCCTGATAATTATTTTCATGCTATTATATGATGAATTAGCTGTTATAATTATCAGTTTATGCCTGTTTATGAATAGAATTTATGCATATGAATTATGAATGTGAATTTCTGATTATTTGTGGTGTTCGTTCATTACATTTAATCTATGAATTGAAAATAGCATGTTGAATAGTAGAAAACCATGAATTTTATTAAGAATTATAAGAATATATGCAGATTACATATAGTAGTCTTAAATCAACATTGCTATGACAGAAATTGGGCTTGAATTTCGCAGAAAAACCCTGAAACCTTTGGGAATTATCTGAAAATTCACCAAAATTAAGAATTTTTGCATAGAAAGCCCCGAAAACTAAGAATTTATTGAATGTATATATTCTGGCATAGAATTATTCCATTAAATTGCTATTATAATTCTTGTAATAATTATTTTAGCATGTTTATACTGGAAATTCCGAGAATTTATGAATAGATCCATGTCACGCAACACACACTATGATACTCAAAGTATCTTATGCAAAGAATTTGAATTATGCAAAATGTTTGGCATCGTGAATCATAAATTTGATGAATTCCGGCTACGCACATGAAGCTCCCCGCACCGCCAATGGCATTGTAGCGAGGGGCAATACCCGAGCACGGAATAATCAAGCACTACATTTCTTTAAGCACACCTGTCCAATACTTTAAAGAATGAATACATGGCAATGGAAAGTGCTAATGATCTTTGGGCCGCACTTAAGAAGCGGTTCGGAAAGCTCAAACACACTATCCTGCCATAAGCACAGTAGGACTGGACAAACCTGAGATATGCAGAAGCTACTAAAGAAGATGATGCCATCATAGAAAAAGAAATTGCGACATCAGAGAAGTCTATTTTACAGAATTTATTTAGTGCATACATAGCAGCACTAGTCAGCCTTTTAGTGTGGTTGCATTAGCAGACATTTGTGATCTCATCATGAATGAAGAAATGTGAGCTCCAGGGGGAGCAAACTTTAATTCTCGTGATCGAATATGCATTTTATTCCCAGTATATTTTGTGAATGCTTGCAATATGAATGATAGCCTAGTTGAAATTATACGAATTTATGAAGCGCCCATATGAAGGAGATATGCATTATTGATAGCAGAATAGCATCTTAAGAGAGACAAAGTATTTTATAAGAAAAGAACTGGCAGTATAACCACAATTGGAAGAAGTGGCTCGTGTGTGGTAGGCTCCGGTCAAGCCACTATCGTTCTGCTTATGGGTACTTCACTGAAAACTGATGAAGCTTTGCTGTACCCCGAATCCACTAGGTCTCTCTTAAACTTTAAAGACATCCGTGCCAACGGTTTCCACGTTGAGACCACTAAAGAAAATGGCAAAGAATTCCTGTGCATTGTGAAGCACGACGGATGTGAAAAAAGAATCTTAGAAAAATTTCCTTCATTTAGAACTGGGCTATACCACACAAGAATTAAAGCACCTGACAAATACACTTCTATTAAAACTTCTTTTAGGAGTGCTGAACTCTTCTCTCTTTGGCATAGTAGATTTAGTCATCCAAGCTTACGGATGATGAGAAATGTAATTACCAACTCTCAGGGCCATGAAATTAGTGTAAAGAATTTCCCTAACCAAGAAGACTTCATATGTCAGGCATGCGCCACTGGGAAAATAATCACTAGGCCCTCGACCATGAAGGTGCAAGATGAAATCCCCGCGTTCCTTAAACGCATTCAAGGGAATATTTGCGGCCCCATTCAACCCCTATCAGGTCCTTTTAGGTATTTCATGGTGCTCATTGATGCTTCCTCGAAGTGGTCAAACATGAGTTTACTCTCGACAAGAAACCACACATTCGCAAAGCTGATCTCTTAGATCATAAGAATTAAGAATGCATTCCCGGATCATCACGTGAAGTCCATTCGCTTGGACAATGCCGGCGAATTTACTTCAAAGGCATTTGATGATTACTGTATGGCATCGGGAATCAATGCAGAGCACTCAGTGCCACATTTCCACACTCAGAATGGACTAGCAGAAGCACTAATTAAAAGGATCAAATTCATAGCAAAGCCGCTCTTGCAGGGTTGCAATTTACCGAACACGTGTTGGGGCCACGCCCCACACACGCAGCAAAGATTATTGAACTATAGACCATCAGCGTACAACATCCACTCACCAATGCAACTAGTTCAGGGGATCACACCGAAAATTTCCCATTTAAGAAAATTTGGATGCATGGTGTATGTACCGATACCACCACCACAGCGAACAGCTATGGGCCTTCTCCGGAGGCCAGGGATATACATTGGTTATGAGACAGTGTCCATAATCAAGTATTTAGAACCCTCGACCGGTAATTTGCATACCGCCCGGTTCGCTGATTGCATCTTTGACGAGGATAATTTCCCGTCATTAGGGGGAGATAAAGAACCCTTAACAGAAGAATGCCGTGAAATCATCTGGCAAGCCACCGGCATTCCCGCACATGATCCCCGTACTAGAGAAGCAAACGAAGAGGTCCAGAAAATCCTCGATTTACAGAAATTAGAAAATGAACTGCCCAATCACTTTTGTGATTTGAAGGTGTGATCAAGTCGCATTACTCCTAGTAATGCACCAGAGAGGGTTTGAAATACCATAGAAGGTATCCTCATCCTGTTCCGAGGCCTCAGAGAAAAGGACAGAAAATCTGGTTACTCGAATCCCAAGTATCCGGGGACGCCTGGAGAAAAGTGGATAAGAGAGCTTATCACAACCAGTCACAAAAGCGCCCCGAAAGAAAAAGAAGGGGAGCCAGTTGAGACCTGGCAACTCTGGTGAGAAGCAGCCTGCTAGCGAGGCGCTCCTAGATTTGAATATACCGGTAATAGAAGAAGAAGCCGATAGAAATACGTGTGCGCACATCGGCAATAATAAGCTAAAGGAACTTGCTCCCGTGATGGGAAATAGCGGTGAAGAGCAAGTAGAAATGCACGGCACACCATGACGAAATGGCCATAAACTTTGCGTAATCAAGGAAATGATGAATAGAGCAACGACCAATGTCGACATATACTTTGCTAAAATGATTGCTGCTTAATAGATCCCGATCCGAGTAGGCATCTCTTTTCGAGTGTAAGCACCACCAGATTGGGCGGAATGGAAGAAGGCAATTATCATGAACTAATCTCACCGAACAAAAGAGAAGTGTTTGGACTGTGTGCAGTACACCCTCCCATATACGCCCCTGTGGGCTATAAATGGGTTTTTGTTCGGAAGAGAAATGAAAATAATGAAGTGGTACGGTACAAAGCAAGGCTGGTAGCTCAAGGTTTCACTCAGCGCCCAGGCGTTGATTATGAAGAAACCTATTCCCCAGTCATGGGTGGTATAACCTTTAGATATCTCATCTCAATGGCAGTGAATATGAACTTAAGAATGAAACTGATGGATGTGGTCACAGCTTATCTTTACGGTAACCTAGACTCTGAATTGTACATGAAAGTACCTGATGGCATGCCAACCCCGAATAAAGAGAAGAAAGAATTATATTGTGTAAAATTGCAGAAATCCTTATATGGATTAAAGGAGTCAAGAAGAATGTGGTATAATCGCTTGAGCGAGTTCTTGAGCAAGAAAGGCTATACAAATAATGAAGACTGTCCATGCGTTTTTATATAACGATCACAAGATGGTTTTTGTATAATCTCGGTTTACGTGGATGATTTGAACATCATTGGCACTGATGATGAAATTGAAGAAGCAAGCTCATATTTGAAATCTGAATTTGAAATGAAAGATTTGGGTAAAACCAAATTTTGCTTAGGCCTTCAGCTTGAGCATATGCCAGATGAAATACTCGTACACCAAGCCGCCTACACCCAAAAGGTGTTGGAGAGGTTTAGTTTTGAGAAGGCGTACGCATCAAGAACCCCGATGGTTGGAAGATCACTACAAGCAGACCAAGACCCATATCGACCCAGAGAAGAGGAGGAGGAAGTCCTGAGATCGGAATTCCCATACTTAAGTGCCATAGGAGCGCTCATGTACCTAGCTAAGAGTACACGGCCTGACATTGCGTTCGCCGAAAACTTATTAGCAAGGTATAGTGCAGAGCCAACGAAAAGGCATTGGAAATGGGTAAAAGACATCTTCCGCTATCTACGGGGAACAGTCGATCTTGGACTATTTTATAGAAGGAACCAAGATATGACTTTGGTCGGATATGCAGATGTGGGTTATCTTTCAGATCCGCACACCAGTAAGTCCTGCACGAGGATATGTCTTCTGTGTGGAGGAACCGCAGAGATCATGGAAGTCGCCAAAGCATACACTTGTGTCAACATCGACTAACCATTCAGAAATCATTGCATTGTATGAGGCAGCACGTGAATGTGCATGGCTCCGAAGAATGACATTCCACATTCTCCAGTCATGTGGATTGCAAATAGAATGAACCCCCACTATCATTTATGAAGATAATGCAGCATGTGTCGCACAAGTACAGACTGGATATGTGAAGGGCAATCTCACTAAGCATATAAACCCCAAGTATTTTTATGCACATGAGATGCATAAGATGAATGAAATTAATATTCAGCACACTAAGTCGTGCGAGAATCTCGCAGATTTGTTCACTAAGTCCTTACCTACATCTACCTTTGAAAGATGTATTAAAGGCATAGGAATGATGAGACTTAGAGAAGTGCAGAACTCATGGGGAGAAACTTCACATATTTTGAATTAAATCTTGAACCAGAAGTTCGAGTACCCAACTATTACATTGAAGTAATGAAGCAATATTGGGTGGATTTGTACTCTTTTTCCCTTAAGTGAGTTTTCAAAGAAGTTTTCACATAAGGTTTTTAACGAAGCATATCCGCAAGACAAAGAAACGATGCTATGCACTCTTTCTCCAAGAATTTTTCCCATTTGGGTTTTATGGAGTTTTGATGAGGCATATGCATTACGCAAGGTCGAGGAGTATTAGGAAACCTATTCGGTTCTGCTCATGGCCGTGATCCGGATAGGTCTATCCGCGACCGCCAAACTCTATGAAGAAGACTATAAATAGGAGAGGATCCGTCCATTGTAAATACACCGAAAGCAATAAAGAATCCGTTTCTCTACATCGTGTTCATCTACTTTGTGCATCCGTTGTTTCATTGCCGTTTCTACGTCACAAGATCTGAAATCAAGAACCCTGACTACACCCTAGTAGCGTGGTTACTCAACACATATAAACCAGCAAAGTCCCCACTAATTGCCGCAATAGACATCCTAAACCGATCTACCAACCCTAAAACCCCACCATCATCCAGCTGTTAACGTCGCGCCGGCCGCCTCCTCCATTGCCCTCCTCCATCAACTGCTGTTACTGTATGCATCTGTTTCTTCCCCTCCCCACCGTCCCTGCTCGCGGCCGCAAGGCCTAACGCCCGGTCCGCTGCCATCCTCTGCCCTTTAGGCCACCGGTGTGCCTTCCTATCCTCTCCCAGGTGCTGTCGTCCCGCCGCGCGCTGCCACTGCGTCTCGCCGAGCCACCTCGCCACTGGACGCACCACGCTGCCATAGCACTACTGTAGCCGAGCCTCGGACGCCGCTCGTCGCATGCTGTGCCGCCGGCACTTCATCCCGCTGCTACCGCCGGCCTCGCCGCTAGCCTAGCCAGGCCAAACTGCTGCTGGGCCGCCACCACTGCCACTGCTTTGTCGCCGTAGTTTCTTCGTTGCCACGTGAGCCGCGCCACACTAGCCGCCACAGCCACTTTCATGAGCGCCATGCCGCTTTGCCGCCTCGCCCTCGTGCGTCGCCGCCGTCGCGCCGCTCCGCAACGCCTTGCCACCGCCACCGCAGCAGCTCGCCGTGCGCCGCTGCTGCCTGGCCGTGTTGTGCCGTCGCCGTTGCGCGCCGCCACCGGAGCGTCGCCGTCTCCGGGTCGCCGCCCCTTGCCGGAGCCGCCCTCCGCCGGTCTTCCTTCTCCTTCCTCTCTCTTCTTCCTCTCTTCCTTCTCTCTTTTTCTTTTCTCCCTCTATCTCTTTCACACTATCTCTGCTTCTATCCCCAGATGCATTGCAGCGTCCTCTTATCCTCTCGTGCGTGGGCTGCGTGCTACATTAGCCAGCCCATGTGCTACAGTAGAATTTTCTAATTTTCCGACTTACATTGAACAGTTTTTCTTCACTATTTCGTTGCGAATTCATCCGAACTCCAAATCCGGTAATTTCAGTTTCTATAAATCCAGAAAATTATATCTATCTACTGTAATTTTCATATATTTTTCAATTTATTTATTGTTTCTGTTATTTATTATTGTTTTTCTCATTTTGCGTACGATAGATCACGTGGGTATGGAAGGAGAGTTCATCGACGCCACCGACGTTCCGCAAGTTCAAGAAGACCAGGAAGGCAAGTCTTTCCTCTAGAATCTCAATTTCTAGATTTTGCCAAACTGCTATTTAATTAAATTATGCGTATTTCCCATATCAATTCCTTTACACGTTATGCACCCATTATCATCACAAACCCTAGGATAATATTATTGTGTAATTTGCTACTGATTTTGATTATTAGATGGCTTAGCATTGCTTAGATAGTCATCAAGGAGTGATTCCGACTTATATGATCAACATTAAACAATTCAATGCGAGATTGTGGATTATCTAAGTATGAGACATGAGAAACTCAGTTTATGGTGGGATTGTTTACTCATTAATTAAAATTTGACCAACTAATAATTTGACTCGGAGTGGATAACCTGAGTCGATGCTTCGGTCCCTATGGACCGATGATCATGATGGATTTAACTGAGAATTTCCCGTGCAACTGCAAGCCCGGTATGGGACGGGCCTGATTTAGACGGAGAGTAACGTTGGGATTGTCACTGTCCTTGCACCGTTGAGGTCCCGAGAGATATGTCATCGCCGGTATACAGCCCGGGGGATTGAGCTTCGGGTACTTGTGTGAATATCTAGTATGATCGAGACCCTCAGGGTACTTGTGTGAATATCAGGTATGACCGTGACAAACTCGGGATTGGTACTAAATCAAAATCATTTTAAATTTTAAACAATTTAAATCTATAACAACTACTTCACAAAACATTGCAACGCCTAGGTTCATGATTACAAGCCGTATAGGCCACCACATGAATGAATTTAGAAAAATTTGTCAAAACACAAGCTCTCTCGACGGTTGAGAACAAGGCCATCGAGACACGTTGGCATGGCCCACCTGACAGACATTGGCGGCCCAGCCTATCGGCCTAGGCTACCAAGGATCTGTCTTGATGGCTCCCATTTAAATCGTCGATGTAGATATTTCTTTTTTAAAAAAGGAGGAGCTCGCGGCGATCGAACCCGCGACCTCTCGACTCCCGTAACCAGGGTGCCCTTACGTGTTTTTCAACCTAATTAGGCGCGAATGGTTTTTATTAGGTGCTGTCGACCAGGCGTGGCTCTTCCATGGGCCTAGTGGGCCATTTCTCTTGACGGTCTATTTTTTGGCCGTCAAGCCAATCTGCGTACCATGGTCCACCTGTGAGAGTACTCTCCTTGGCAAGCCTACAACGTGCTATCTCGATGGTCGTGGTTGTAGCCGTTGAGAGAGCCCGTTCGTGCCAATGCATTCATTCGGTTTTTCGGTTTCCCTCTATCCTTGTATCGACCGCTCGATGATAGCCGTCGTTAAAGACTAACACCGTGAGTGCAACGTTGCGGTGCTGTGTGGCTCGTCGTGTCTATCGCGACGGCCGCTGGTTGGACCGTCGAGACAGATTAGCGCACTCGACGGTTGGAGCGTATCCGTCGGGAGAGATTTACGGTATCGATGGTTGTCGTGCAGCCGTCAAGACAGGTTGGCGTGGTCAGATTTCGCTCCAATTCCTACAGTGACTTACGCACTCCTATTGTATCCTTGATTGAGACGATCGATGTAACAGTGTAACACCGTACGCATCTCATGTGTATTAGAGAGCTTCTAGTGTGCACGTTTAGCGCTCTCTCTTTAAGGTCACGCAATACTAAAGTTAGACGTCCTGAGCTTAAGTAGCACATGAACAAAAGCAAATATCTAATAGTTCACCTGTTCTGAAAAAAATATAGGTGAACTAGCTAACGTGCCCCTTTTTTCTTGGCTTTTTTTTTTTTTCTCTCTGTTCAACTCCTTCCGTTGTAGCTCGTCATCAACTAACTTTCGAAACGTACCAGCATATCAAAGTAATGAAGATTTCCGCTTGCTTGTCGATCTATATATTTCTTTCTCTGCAAGCCAGTACTAACTGAAAATTGGAGGCTAGACAATGTTTGATAACTGAAAAATGAAAGCAAAAAACAACACTAACGGAACGTACAGTTAATTAGTTACAAAAGTGGGGTTGATATATTGTTGATACCCAGTACTAGTTTAACACTAATTTCTTTCTTTGTTCAATTGCCTCCTTGACTTGCGCTGTAACGTACCCCTGTTCACCGTGGGTTGATAATTTGTTATGGAAAACTCTAAGCGTTCATTAACATTCCAAATGACTCAGATTGTTATACCATTAAATTTGCATCTTTGGGCTTCTGGGACTGCACTAGATGCATGATGCGATGAAGTGTCTGAATGTTGAACGCGTTATAGGACGGCAAAATTATACATTCAGGCACCAGTTTCCAAGTCTAAAGTCAACAAACTCCATTGCTCTGGTCTTCGAGCCTCCACTTGACAGCTCCACGCCTCCACACCACCACTTGCTATAAAGATAACAAGAACTGCATAGCCTTATGGCTATAAATACCCATGCAATCTTTCACTAAGCACTCATCTCATCTTTAGTAACATCCTTGCAATGGCAGGCACAACAAGACTAGTAGCTCTAGGCTTCATTGTCCTCTTGAGCATTGGGTTAGGCAATGCTACTAGGGTGGCTAGATACTCGAATTCCCAAGGAACAGGCACAGGCGGGGGAGAGGGTGGTGGAGACATGAATGGTGCCGGCTCGGGTTCTGGTAGCGGAATTGGGTCTGGATGGAGTGGTAGTGGTAATGGTGCCCATGCAAGTAGTGGTGGCCAAGGCGGAGGGGGTGGTGCTAGCCAATATGGTGGAGTTGGATATGGCAGTGGGTCTGGTTCAGGTTCAGGCTCTAGTCAAGTAAGTCAAGGACAATATGGTTATTATGGTGAATCTTCCGATGCCGGTGGCACTGGTGGTGGTGGTGGTGGTGGTGGAGGACAAGCTGGAGGTTCCTATGGTTCTAGTGGCCATGGGTCTGGTAGTGGAACTGGTTCTGGCTCAAGTTGGACTTCATCTGGGTATGGACCAGGAGATGCAAGTGCGAACGCTGGTGGTATTGGTGATGGCAATGGCCAAGGCACAAATGGTGGAAGTGGTGCTGGTTCTGGTGCTGGATCTGGGTATGGCAATGGCAACCCCTAATTACATCGTCTCGTTGGATGCTGATATAAAGATGGAGCCCAAACTATCTTTCATGTTGATGCCATAATCTTTTTTCATTTATTTGTTCCAGAAATTATGCATTAATAGCAAAAAAAAATAAAGGGCTCCATTATTTCAGTAAATGCATCCGGGGTAACTTATGATGAGAACCTATGACAGCTTGTTGAGAATGTAATATGCAGTTTGTTTTGCTATATATGAATATTTAAATTAATGTAAACATGACTAGCACCTCTCTTAATGTCTGTGTTACCAGTTAGATACCTAAATTGACACAGTTATGTTCTAGTTACACGTTAACACTACGGATCAGTTGTCAGGACCCACAAAACAGATTCGAATCCTTGCTATGCTTTACCTTTACCTATACTAGTCCCTAGAACAAGTAGATAGTACACACAGATGTACGATTTGGATCATCACCATTCAACGAAAAGATAATTATTACATCAGAGTCGCATAATTATTACAAAGTTTAGGCTCCACAGCCTAGCAGCGGAAATTCAAATAACATAGTTCAACTCAAATGGAAAACCCAACACAACTCCACAGACATGTCTAAAGAAATGCGCTCCTAGACGTCAAAGTAGTCCTCATCCTGAATTTCTTCTGCAAAGTCTACATCTTGATACACCTCCTCATCGGCGCGGGGATTCTGAGGGTCGCAACCTGCTCGATGGAATGAGCAGTCCCGCATAAAAGACGAGGGTGAGTATACTTTATACTCAGCGGGTGAGTATACTTTATACTCAGCAAGTAAGGCTGACTAAATGCAACTAAGGTTAACAATGGAAAGGTAAGGGTTCTTTTGGATAAAGCCAGTTTTACAAGTTTTTCCTAAGATTTTGTAAAATGATTTGAAATGAGTTGAGGAAAACGAATATTTGAATCATTTTCTTTAAAATTCTGGCCTCAACCAGTTTTGCCCAAACCTGGCTACTCACGGCACCTACCGTGCAAATACCCTCATCGCTCATAGCACCAACTATGAGGAGAAAAATCAAAACACACGACTACAATCACGGTTTTCCTTTAAAACACCATTTTAAAAAAAAAAGGTAAAAAGTACCAATGAGGCAGCTCCCCGTCGTCTGTCCTTGACCGTGGACACGTCTATCATAATAGGTTTACACTCTGCAGAGGTTGCACGCTTTACCCATGCGCGATGCTTTTCCCGAGGGTGCACCCGAAGGAAAAAATGATCATCACAAAGCCTTTCTCATACATCCTCCTAGTTAGGACATTTCCGCTAAGGTTTCCACTGCAATGCCCCTCTTGTGCCAATAGAACCAGCACCAACTGTCTACTCCACCGACTGGAATGCCAAAACTAGTAGTTCGAAGGGTACTCAACCAGGGCCTGCCCATACAAGCACACATTGTCGCACTGTTGTACTTAGCTCGTCTATCTCAAGGAATCAGTCCTTAGGGATCAGAGTGGTTCCCACATTGGACCCGAATCTCGTGCATGCTGCACCATACTTGCAACCATCCACCCCAATCAGGTTTTGCAAAACATTTTTCGGATAGCACCCACTATCAACTAGCCCATTCACAAAAGAATGACAACACCAGTTGTCCTTTTAAAATCACACGGTAACTTGGTAATCAATGATAACAAGCAAATGATCATGTGATCTACAATGAGCGTTACTAAGCATGGGCAAAACCTAACCAAGGGTGTGGCAATACTTAAAACAAATTTTAATAACCTATGGCAGTAAGGAATATTTTATAAGAATTATTTATTGATGGGAATTTAGCTAAGCAACTAGGTAATTAATGTTTAATATTTAACATACATGCTAGTGTTCAAACTCTACAAAACATGTTTGCAAAACTTGGGTTCAGAGGTTCCAGCACTTGCCTTGATCGACGAAGTGAGAAGAATCTTCCGCTGCGTCAGACACAAACTCGGTACTCGGATCTAATGGAACGATAAGTTAAACCATAAATACAATACAAAAATAAATCACAGAAATTAACATGCATGCAAATGCACATGAAACATTACAGAATAGTAGACAAAATAAACATTTTAAAATTTGTTTCATAATTTTTGAAGGTATATAATTAAAGATATGAAATTACTAAGTAATAATGTTTATATTAATTAGAAAACAAGTTTTCGGCTTGTGCCAAGGGAACGGCCCACGGCGGCTTGGCTGGCTCGGCCTAGCGCAACCCATGCAAGGCGTGGAGTGAGTAGCCCATCTTGGGACCGTGGCTCACTTGCGCGTTTCAGCCAGCCGGCGCGGAGGAGGCGCGTGGCGGACCGTCTGCTCGCCCAACACAAGAATGGCTCGGCGGGCGCAGCGCAGCGCAGCGCTGGTGAGGCCTAGGTGGTGCGGCGGCTCGGAGGCGCTGGCGCGCGTCTGCCCACGCGGCATGGGCGGGACACGGCCAGCGGGGGAGGCGCGCCTGGCGGGATCTGATGCAGCGTCAGGCAGAGGAGGCGTGCGCGCAGCAGGTGTGGCCTAATAGCGTGGCGGCTGGCGCGGGCGTGCGTGGGCAATGGCCCAGCTTGGCCGGCTGTTGACCCAACGGCAGAGTGGCGCGGTAGGACTGACAAGTAGGACCCACCTGTCAGAGTCCCAAGCAAGGGAAGGGCAGCGGCGGCTCGGGAAAATGGCGGCGCCGGCGAGTGGCGGCGTGGCGATGCCGGTCGGTAGGGGAAAGGAAGAGCGGGGTCGATCCGGTGAGGGGAGTACCGGCGGCGACGGCCCGGGGCAGCAAGCGGTGGCGTGGCTTGCCGGTGGCGAGGTAGGCGAGGTGGCAGGGTTTATGAGCGTCGCGGTGGCGCAAGGAAGCTGCGGGTGGCGGCGGCAGGGTGCAGCAGTGGGCGGCGTGGCCGGCTGTGGGGAGAAAAAGGGACGCGCGGTGGGGCGATGGGCGGCGGCGCTCCGGCCAAATTTGATCGTGGGGAAGTGCCCTAGAGGTCCTAGGAGTGCTAAGGGAGGAAGGAAGAGGGGAGATTACCGGCGGCGGCGATGAATTTGCGAAGAATGTCGACGGCGACGGTGAGGACAGCAACAACTTCGGTGATGAAATTCGGCGAGCTCGGTCATCGGTTTCTGCGGTCGAAGATCAAGGTGGGTTCAGGAGAGGGAGAGGAAGGACGTCCTCGGAGGATTCGGCCAAGGGAGCTTACCCGACGACGAATTTCACAGAGAGGCAAAGATGAGGGAGGTGGTGGCGGCAGAGGGTTTATATAGGGATTGGGGCACGATGATGAGGAAAAGGGGGCATGTTTTGGCAAGGAAAGATCCCCTGGGGTCGTCGAAACCGATTCCACAACGAATTGGTAGATTTTGGGGAGGAATTTAGGGAAGATTCCAAAAGGGGAGAGAAGGAAGGTCCTCCCTGTCGTTTGGATAGAGGAGACCGAGAGGGGATCGACCAAGGGAGAAAGAAAACCAAGGAAGGAGAGAGAAGGGAAAAGAAAAAGAAAAGAAAGTAAAAAGGGAAGGGGTGGGGTCCACGTGCAACCGAGGGATAGAATAGAAAATAAAATCAAATAATTTATTTATCTAAACTTCAATTTATTAATAATTATTTAAAGATTAAAATGTAAAATAGTGTTTAGCAATTGTAAAATAGTAAAATTAATATTAACACTTTATTTTACACGCTAAACCTTTTTGCAACTTTAAATATAAATTAACACATTTGCAATTAGATTTTGGAAAATTTATTTTACAAAGCTTTTTAAATAGGATCATACTCATTTTTTTAAATGTTTTTAAATTTTCAAAAATTCCATGCCATGCAATGCATATGATTTTGGCTTTGAAAAATGAGGATGTTACATTACTAGTTTGAATACTTATTCCAGGTTGACCTGGCCATTGCAAGTTTGAAACCTAGATCCATTGCACTTCAATTATGCAAGGTGGTGTGTGGCCATGCATGCTGTACTGGTATGAATAATACAAGAATTATTCAAAGGATGACCGACGCTCGAAAATTGATAGCACAGATGGAGCAATTCCTGAAAAAATAGATAACATTTGCATTGTTCGAAGAAAAAGGGGGAGAATTCGATCATTTAAAAAGAAAAGGTAGACTATTATATACTCCCTCGAGTCACAAATACATGTCATTTCATATACGTACAAGTCAAAATCCAAAACTTGAGCAACTAATATCTTTTTAAATACTTAGGTTGGTGTTAACACCCAATTTTGGATAAAGCCGATTGTATTGAAAAGTCTTAACAGTTGGCTAAAATTGGGCCATGTGTAAAGTTGCTACGGACCGGATCGGCTATGATAAGATGAGCTTATATTGGATTGGTAAATAAATTAGGTAGATTCTTAGATAAATATATCTAGTATTGAGTCAAAACTCGTATGGAAAACGAGATAGAGTCCTACTCGGTTGTGTCGTGAATCTGTATAAATAAGTGGCCAATAGTGGCGTGTAAATAGTCCAACACCAATGAAACATATCTACCTTTATCTGTTCCTTTCTCTTCATCGCATTTTGTCTAGTTTTGCCGTATTTTGTTTTTGATCGACTTGTTATGCATCGCCTTCTCAATCGGCTTCAGGATACAATTCCAGGTGAGTACTGTCTCGGTTAAGTTCGATCTTCTTGCTTGGTTTATCAAAATACTATCTTAGTCGATATTGTTGCGCATCGCCGTTTCGACTAGAATTAGCTTTCACCCTCATTATATCGGCTAGTTTGGTTTTACAATCTAATCTACTCGATAGTTTATTTACCCTTCATTCTATTAGCTAAATGATCTAATCGGCTAGCTGATAGTCTATTTACCATCATTATATTGACTTGTAGCTTGCTATTAGCCAATAATATGTTTACCTTTCCATCTATTGACTTGCTCGGATCGTTTGATTAAGTAAATAGTCTGTTTACCCTTCGCTCCACTACAAGATAGATTTCATCGGCTTAGTACTAGATTGTTTACCTCTTGAACCTATTGGTTTAGATTTGATTTTGAACCGATAGCTTTGTTATCCTTTGAATTTGTTACTTCTTCTGGTTGTCCTAATGTGTTGCAGGTTCACAATATTTGAAGATCTAATCAGCTATCTAAATCTGATTATGTCTTTTCTTGCTGAATGCAGGATCAAATCGATTGGCACATCCTATACCCTTAGATTTGGTGCTGACGGGGATCCTAAGTCCTAAGCCCATGTGTGTTTAGCCGGTCCAGCTTTTGGTGTGAACACACTTTTTGGCATGACCAGTGGGACCAGGATGGAATCTGACCAAACAACCGACTGCAGCAATGTCACCGAGGAACATATCATCAAGGTGATCGATGCTGATCTCAATAAGGAACATTGTCGGGATCTAAATGCTCGCATAGAAGAACTTAAGCAGGCCTATCTCGGCTCCTTCCAAAAAAGCCGGCATGGCAGTATTATTCAAAAGGGGATACTTCGAAAAGTTGTTGATCCTTCAAAAACCCAACACGAAGTTCACCCCAAGAGGTATCGGAGATGGTCAATTCCTCTATGCATCATGTCGTGATCAATCTGTTGCTGGCTTTCATCTCCACTATATCCCCGGTGATATAAGAGGAGTGAAAGAGTTTTCTCGGGAGGTGGCCATGAATGGTACACTATTCACCCTGGATTTGAATTTGCTAACATACTCGTAGTTCACTTTGGACCAACAACAACACATAGACGCAATGCTGGCTACAAGAAACACTGCATCGACTACTACACCACCACAGTCGATGCGTTTGGCTCCGGCTCCAATGGGGTATGGTGGTGCTCCTACTCCATTGCATGATGACTTCCAGGCATCATAACCCCTAGGGCCAAGTCAGTTGACTCCAACGTAGGCTCCATGGACTCAAGCGTAGCAGGTTCCAAACCGAGCATATCTGGCTCCACGGCCGATGCCGATGCAATAGGAGGAGTACGTGGCTCCATAGTCAACGCCTCGGAACAACAGACATACCAAACACTGCAGTCAACTACGATATACATGAGTCATGTTCCTACACCCAATCTAACGACATATCAAGCTCCTTAGCCGACGTCGGTGAATGTAGGGTATACTGCATCGGCTAATCCACAAGCTCCTCAGGGAATACCTCAGTTGATGCAAAGCCAAGCAGAATACGCTCTTTACTATACCTATACGTCGGATAACCCTACTATGCCTAATCCTTGGACAACAAACACACCTGCTAGGGTGGAAACATATTGGGGATATCACCCAACACCCAGCACAAACTCAGCCACTTCCTGCACGCCCGATGATCTTCACTCCTCACAGTGATCAGGCCGTTCCTATTGATGCATCCCATCAACACTATGTCTTGAGGGGGCAATAGGCCGATACTAATACTCCTCAACAATTAGTTGGCATGGCCGATAAGATAGCTGTTGTTCTAGGGGATCAGTTGAAATGCCCGATAAGATAGCTGCTGTTCTGGAGGATCAGTTCGGGATTCGACCAAAACGAAGGATGATGGGGGTATCATAAGCAATACCAAGATTGGATGGATCAGTACGCGTTCCCTACTGGCTTTAGAGTTCTTTATTTCACCAAGTTCTTTGATGACGAATCGGCTTCAACTATGGAGCACATTGGTCGATTCTTGGCCTAGTGTGGTGAGGGCAGCCGATATGATCATCAAAGGATAAGGTTGTTTCCTTTATCCCTCGCAGGGTCCGCGTTCACATGGTTCACTTCTTGGCCAGCTAACTCTATTTAGACCCAGGCAGATATAGAAAGTCATGAGTATTTCTACAATGGCAGTGCTGAGTTATAAATATCAGACCAAAGCTTAGCACGCCAAAAGTTTTGAGAATCGGTTAATGACTACATCAAGAAGTTTAGGGCTATAAGGAATCGATGCTACAATGTAGTCTTACCTGATGCACAACTAGTCGATCTTGCTTATCAAGGGTTATTGCCACAAATAAGAGAGAGATTTAGTAGGCAGGAATTCCTTGATTGGAGCAGCCTTTCTCAACGAGTGGCTCACAAAAACCGATTCGCGGAGAATAAGGAGTTCAAGAATAAGTTCAAAAAACCTAAGATGGTGATGGCAAAATCAATTATGTGAACTACACATCAGGTAATGAATCCTTCGACGAAGAGCCTTTTGAGATTACAGTTGCTGAGTGGGTCAAAGGGAACAAGAAGCAGTTAGTGTGCACGTGGCTCAATCCTGCTAAAAGCCGATTGGAAGTCAAGTACTCATTTGACATAACTAAGTGTGATCGGATATTTGACCTGCTCTACAAGAAAATCATATCCGATTGCCGAAGGGCCATGCCTTGCCTTACAGCGGAAATCATAAAGAAAAGGTATTGCAAGTGGCACTATGATTGTTCCGACAATACTAATGACTGCAACATATTCCGACAACTGATTCAATCAGCTATCAAAGATGGAAGGCTAAAATTTAAAGATAAAAATGCAATGTAAGTAGATGTGAACCCTTTTCTTGTTAACATGGTGGGGCATCGGTTAAGGGAAAAGAAAAGGTTTGGTCTTGGGCCAATGAGGTGGATGAGGAAGATAGAAGGGCGGTGCCAAAGTTGTCCAATTCTAAAAATGTAACTCATATGGTGAATTAGGGTATCAGGTCCACTATCGGCTCAGTAAATATTTTAGCTGATGTTGTCAATACATCTAGGACGGTGAAACCTAAGGGTGATCCTAAAGCTGGTATATGGTATCGGCTTGAGAAGGACAAGAACACTTCCAAGCTGATGATAAAGCCCAAGGTAACCTTTGATCAATTATTTAATAAATACCAGAGGAAGGCATCCCAATATGCACAATGGCGCAACATAGGTCCTCCTAGAATGCATACATGGGTAAGGCCTTAGAGGGACCTAAACATGGAACACTGAGAGTGTCCCCATTTTTAGTTCTACTAGGACATAAGGATGGCATTGCCATCAATGTGGGATTGTCTAATACAACATTTTCTACCACAATAGTCCTATCCAAGGAGCCTAAGCCCCAAGAGGCAGAGAGTATCGGCTAAGGCTAGAATTCAAGAGCCGATGCACAAAACTCAGGGGGAGGAGAAACTAAAAAGGAAAACTTGGAAGCGAAAATTCCCGCACCAATTGAGCCTAAACAATAATGGGTTCCTGACGGCCTAGTTAAGTCTCAAAGGTGGTGCTTGCAGAGGCTAAGGACTTAAGATCAGAGGGAAGTCGATTCAGAGCTTGTGAGGGACGAAGCATTTGAGGAGCTCGGGCCGATGGTCCTTAGGCAAGGTTCATCATCGCTTGCCAGAATCAAGCGATGATGAACCAATGACACCGGCCCCTAGTTACTGATGGCTCCTCCTCTCTGAAAGCCGATGTTAATATGGTATTCATACTCTCTGATTTGTATAAATTACCTGCAGCTTATATGTCGGATCCTAGAGGAATAGCTCAGTTGTGTTTGGGGTCTCAAGAGTTGGTCTTCAAGAAGCCTAGAGAGCATTAGCACATTAAGCCACTTTACCTTAAAGGGTCTATTAACGACAAGCCGATGGCCAAGATGCTAGTTTATGGAGGCACCACTATGAATTTGGTGCCCTACTCCACCTACATAAGTTGGATAAGTCTAGTGAAGATTTAGTTAAAACTAACATGGTACTTAATGATTTCAACAGTAACCTGACCAAGGCTAAGAGAGTGTTGATCGTCGAGTTAACAGTGGGAAGCAAAACTTGCCGACTACTTTCTTCATAGTCGATGGTAAAGGGAGTTACACGGTGTTTTTGGGACGTGACTAGATTCATGCCAATTGTTGCATCCCATGAACTATGCATCAGATGTTGCTTTAATGGGATGGTAATCACGTTGAGATTGCACAAGTCGATGCATCCGCACAAGTTCCTATGGCCGACACTGATGTGGTCTGGCCTCTTGGGGACGTGAAGTGCTTATCTAGAGAAGCATTGGAAGATTTTGAGTTATCTATGTTAGCCGATCAGGCTTTAAGCTGATTGATGCTGAGGCACACACCTATGAAGCTGTTGAAGTAATTGTGTGTCTATGAGATCTCAAGCCATAGAGGATTTTGAGGAAAAGTTAGGCCTGGGATTTATGTCGGTTGATTTGTTGGAGGAAGTCGACATAGGGTATTGTTGTAGAAGTGTAACACCCAACCCCTGCGACATAGTGGTGCAAAGCAGAAGCGTCACAGCTACTTCGCTCGGGTGCGCCCGGTGAGGGAATCGCTTCGGGGCAGGGCGCCCAGTCAGAGAAGGCGAAGCCACGCTAGAGCCTCGTAGCTCCTTCGCTCAGGTGCGTCCGGTGAAGGAATTGCTTCGGGGCGGAGCGCCTAGTCGGGGAAGGCGAAGCCACGCCGGAGCCTCGGAGCTCCTTCGCTCGGGTGCCCTCGGCGAGGGAATTGCTTCGGGGCGGAGGGCCTAGTCGGGGAAGGTGAAACCGCGCTAGAGCCTCACAACTCCTTTACTTAGGTGCGCCTAGCGAGGGAACCGTTGAATGAATGGGTTACCTCATGAAAAGTCGATCTATGAGGTTGGATTTCGTCATGTCTTTCTCCTCGTCACCAACATTGGTCGGCTCGTCTTCCCTACTATTCTTTTTCCGTTTGGAGCTAGGAGGTTTGGATGCACCCTTCTTGGATGTTGTGTGTTTTGAGACATCTGGATTATGACAGTGAGTTGCATCAGCTATTAGAGGAAGTAAAGTAATAAAGGAAAAGCTGATGTAGAGAGGACTTACATTTTGTTCTACCTTTCTTCTCCTCTAGCTCAAAAGGGGTTGGAGCGTTGAGGTGAAGGTCGGTTGAAGAGTAGCCGACGGTTCCGGCAGAGGCCACCTTCTTTCTCTTGTCAGTCTACAATCAGTTTAAGTGAGAAAGGAGCACAATCAACTATCGTAAAATAAGACTTTTGAAATTACCAAAGGATCAACTATAGCGGTCAAAAGTTTATTGGCTATACAAAGAGGAGCCATATTTGCTGGAGCTTGATGGAGTTGGTTTGTTAGTGTCTTCATCGGCTATATCATCCTTTGATGGGGTATCTTGGGGAAATGCCTGGTTGAGCAAATTGGGCAGGTCCGAATAGAAACGATATATGTAATACTTCATAGGACGATTAGCTGGGAAGATTGCTTCGAAAATTTTCTGCCACCATTTTCTAAAGTTGGTAGAAGTTTTACCACCCAAGCGCAGAGGGGGAAGTGTTGAACAAAAGAGGTCATCGGCTAGTTCTAGACTAACACTTATTGTCCATTTAGCCGATGGCATTCTATGTTGTAATCTCCGATTCAAGCTGAAGTATGGGACCGCCTGACCAAAACCAAGTTGTCTGGCATACATGGCTGGATGGTAAAATTCATGTGATGTGTCGAGTGTCCTTGATCTTGTGTTTAAGCCAACAAATAAGGTGTAGGGAGAGATAAAGAACTTTAAAATTTTCCAAGACTCAGCGTCTAGTTGCTCTGTGAGTCTTTAAAAGGAAGGCATTGGGAATTCCTTTGCTTTCCTATAACTTAGCAGGTACCTGGCTAGGAGATCATTGACTTCCACATTGAAAAAAGTCAAAGTATTCAACAAAAGTTGATAACTGCTGCTTGATAGATCCTTTGCCTAAAGAGACTGCTTCTCCATATGATTGGCTTGGCCTATGCCCCATCTCTATTCCTTCTAGGATATCCTCGCGGGGGAAGAGGGCATCTGAATCTATGGGAGTCTTCTACAACCGATGGAATTGGGTGGACAACCATAGTTGGATAAACCACATCGGACCACCAATGTTCCCTACTGAGTGACCCCCAAGACCAGTGCACAATCAAGATTGGATGATGTGCTGGTCGGCTGATCCCAAATGCAGTTTTGCCACAGACACTCTCCCTTTGCCTATTAATCTTACTGCCAAGCCTTGATATATCTACGTAGGACCTAAAGCTGCTTTGCAGAAAGCGTATCGGTCCAGCCACATGTTGAGGAAGGCCACATGCTTTTTGTCCGATACGGGTCCATTCTCCAAATTATTTTCATCCACAGAGTGGCTCCATTCTTCACCTTTGTAGGAGATAAGCCTCTAGGTGGCCAATATGTTGTAAGCCAATGGTTGCTCCCCCATCAAGCCTTAAGCCACATAGCATGGCTACATCCAACAGAGTCAGCTCTATCGGTCCTGGCCTTAACATGAGGGAGTTAAAGGTGTCGGATCAAAAGTAACTAGCCACGGCTAACATTGATTCATTGGCAGTCGGGTTTGATAAAGAAAGAGGGAGGCAATCGGCTATACCCATCTGTTTCCATTCAAACATCTTGTGGGCCGATATCCGGATGTACCAATCCCTCCATCCGTCAAATGGGGCTGACCATGATCTAAAGCTGTCTCTCCACCCATTGATGTTGGCGTCCACAACATTAAAGGGAAGGCGAGGGACATCTAGGTGGATGATGGCCAACGGATCGGGGTCACTCATAGGCCCTAAAGTGTGAGTATAGGGGAGGTTGGGGATCATAGTTAGTACCTCACTCATAGTTGTTGTGAAGTTGGAGGATTGAAGAAGAAAGCTGACTAGAGAGCACCAATTAAGCAAGGAAGCCGATGACAGAGCACAATAGCCAATACCAGAGTAGAGAGAACTTGGAGGCATACGAATGTCGGGAACAGGTCGCTCTATTTATAGGAGGTAAAACCCAGAAGTTTAGCCGTCCCGCATGGTAAAACTAGGAGGGCAAAGTGGTGGCAAAACCCTAAAAATCAATAGTCGAAAAATAGGATGGACGGTGGAAATCAAGGGCATGATTGGGATAGAAGAATGTATATGGATGAAGTAGAAGTTGATACATTGAAAATTTTGGGGCATGATACTCATATCCCCAAAACTGGGGGCATGTGTTGACACCCAATTTTGGATGTTTGATTGTATTGGAAAGTCTTAGAATCGACTAAGATGGCGTCGGGTGTGTAAAGTTGCTACGGGCCGGATCGACTATGAGAAGATGAGCTTGTATCAGATTGGTAGTTAAATTAGGCAGTCTTAGATAATATGTCTAGTATTGAGTCAAAACTCGTTTGGAAAACGAGTTAGTCCTAGTTAGTTGAGTCGTGAGTCTGTATAAATATATAGCCGATAGCTACATGTAAAGGGTCCAACACCAATCAAACAAATCCACCTTTACCTGTTTATTTACTTTTCATCGCAGTCTAGTTTTCCCGTATTTGGTTTTGATCGACTTGTTGTGCATTGCCTTCTCGATCGACTTTAGGATACAACCCTAGGTGAGTATTGTCTTGTTGAAGTCCGATTTTCTCGTTTGGTTTATCAAAATACTATCTTAGTCAATATTGTTGTGCATCGCCGTTTCGACTAGGGATTAGGTTTCACCGTCATTCTTTCGGCTAATTTGGCTTTACAATCTAGTCGATAGTCTCTTTACGCTTCGTTCTATTAACTAAACTATCTAATCCACTAGCTGATAGTCTGTTTACCCTCGGTCTATCGACTTGTAACTTGCTATTAGCCGATAGTCTGTTTATTCTTAGTCTATTGACTTGATTGGCTCGTTTGATTAAGTCAATAGTTTGTTTACCCTTCGCTCCACTACAAGGCAGATTTCATTGGCTTAGTAGTAGATTGTTTACCTTTTGAACCTATTGGTTTTGATCTAATTCTGAACTGATAGCTTTGTGATCCTTTGAATCTGTTACTATTTTTTGTTGTTCCAAAGTGTTGCAGGTTGACAATATTTGAAGATATATAGGCCTCGTTTGGCATAACTCCAGGTCCACCAAAATTGGTGGAGCATCCTATTCCTACCTCTAGAAATTCATGGAGCTGGAGTGTGGGTACATTGAGGATGTTTAGATGAGTCATCTTATTTACATTTTAAAGTAAAAATATAAAATTAAGTCACTTTATTTCAACCTACAAACTCCATATCTGAGGTGAAGTTGGGAGCTAGAGTTGTACCAAACGAGGCCATAATTGGCTATGTAAAACTGATTATGTCTTTTCTTTCCAATTGCATAATCAAATCGGCTGGCACGCCCTGAACCATTAGATTTGGTACTGACGAAGATTCTACGCTCTAAGCACACATGTGTTTAGTTGATCTAACTTTCGGGGCGAGCAGTTGGGTATATAAAAATCATATGTAGATTTATTGCCAGAAGTACTTCTATAATAGGATGCTTTTATTGTGTTTTATAAATGCATTGTAATAATAATTAGTGTTCAAAATTGTATCACGGACGTGCTGATGTCAAAAAGGTAGTTATTGTGACATGAGGCCGTGTATGTATGGGTTAGTATATGTGGCACACTGCAATTTAGCATGATAACTGTTGTGAATCACGTCGTCTACTCCCCCGATGATCGACAATCAAAATAATCGCAAGAGACAATGAACACAGTATGTAGAGAGGCAAAGAGTCGTTGTATTCTTTATTGATTCCAGATGTTTTGATACAAAGGGTGTCTCTTTTATATTGCCTCCATAATTTGGTTTGCCCATAATACCCTTAGGGATAAACCCTAGGGTTACAACACTACCCCTTGGGCAAACCGCAATATGCCAATGCCTCATTAAAAACTCCATCCAAAAACGCAATGGGAAAATAGGATTGGAGAAAAGAGTAGACTGCACACGCATGCTGCATTGTGATATTGCCTCATTAAAAACCTTATTATGAGAAACTTCATGGAAAACTCATATAAGGGAAAAAGAGTACAATATTTCCGTCTTCAGGACGTGCACATCTTCAGGATGCAGATATCTACGGGATACCTTTAATCCTTCGTTCGGGGTCTGTAACAGCCCAAAGTTGTATTATTATTTTAAAACACTTTTGCAATGTTATGTAAGGCTATGACAATTCCCGTTAAACTTCTATGTGACCACGCAGTCTCAGGATTTTAAAAGCCATTTGAATTTGATGATTTTACTTGAATAAATCATTAAAAGATAATTAATAAGTCTTGCTTAGGAATTTATAAATTACAGCAATATTTAGGAAATGTTGGAATATAAATTCTAATAGACCTTAAATTGGGAATATATTTACACATACATAAACATCTACACACACACACACACATATATATATATATATGTATTTGTACATAAATACACACATATTCACATAAGCTTAAATATGATTAATTGCTCTAAAAATCCTAGGAAAATTCTAGATATTAGTTTAGACCCTAATTGAAAGTTGACTCAGTTGTTGACCAATTGGAACCATGGTGGGACCCACTTGGCAGCCTCTTCTTTTGCCCTGCTCATGTGAGCATTTCGTCGAGCAGCTGAGCTGCCTCGGCTCACACTCCTCCTCGCCGGCAATCGAGCTCGCGTCTGCTGAAATCGCCCAGGCGATTCCTTCTTTGGCTGCTTGTGCGTGTCTTCTTAGCTCTGGCGGGCCCACATCTGCGCCGATGTGACCTTCGACCACTGCTCGCCGCCGTTGGCGCCATGCCACGATTGCCGCTTTGTTTCGGTGGCCGTGTCAGATCGCGCCAGGCACCGCCCGCGTTACCCAATGGGTGCCCTGGTTGCACCATTGATGTCCCTGGCACCACCGCTCCCTCGGGCTGGCAATGCCGCCCCGCGCACGCCACCTTCGCCGCCGGCTCAATTGCTCGTCACAAGATGAGCGAGCCACCGCCTGCTAGCTAATCGGTGCTAGAGCTTCCTGTGACCGCCAGACCTTCCGTGACCACCGGACAAAAGCCGAGCTTGGACCGAGCTTATATGCAGCCGCACCACATCGGCCGTTTCCTCCCTCTTTTCACTCTCCCGTCGACAGCCCAAACCACACATCCCTAGCCTCCACATTTACTCACGTTTGCTTCGCCGTAACCCCGTGAAGCTCCTGTTCGAAGGAATTGGTAGAACGCTCTCGCCACCGCCGGCAGCCCGGTTCTTCCCCCTTTCTGATTTCTTCCTCTCTGGTGAGCCTCGTGGAAATTCCTTGCTCCACGAGCTTCGCGTGACTTCACCTTACACGTTGCTCCCCTCTTTTGGCCCAGGGCTTCGCTGGTCTTCCCCAGCACCGTGAGCGCGCCGCCTCCCCTGTTCGGCCTCCTCGTCGACAGTCCACCCCGAGCGCCCTCGACCCCGAATAATCGCTAGGTAAGTCTCCCCGATGTCCTCCGATGCTCATGCGCGCGCTATTTCTTCTTAAGGTTGCCCCTAGTTCATTCGCTTATGTTCGCCGGTAGCCGGTTCCGCCGCCGAGTATGGCTCCGTCGCGTCTGGCCGTTTCTGGCCTCGACGAGGGCACCTCTAGATGCGCGATGACCCCCTGATTCTAACGCACCCAAGAAATCTCCAAACGGAGCACCATAGCTCCGGCTAGCCGTCGGCCAAGCCTCGGCCGTGCGAACGCTGGCCGGAGGAAGACGATGACGGTGAGCCGTCCGATCTGCGCCAAGATCCGTGCGACTTCACCATGCCTGGTCGCTGACTGGTGGGCCCCAGCTGTCGGGTGCTCACCAGTTTAAAAATTCCCGCCCGGCCTCTACGTGTCGCTGACATGTGGGCCCTCGGTCACACATGTCAGGGTAAGTGGAGGCGCCCTTCACGGCGCCTTCACAAGATATGGCGCTTTTTGAAAAGACGCCGACGTGGTGGCTCACCATGAAGTTTATGGCCGCCCAATATCGTTTCACCGATTTTTCACCTAATTTGTGAATAAAACAAAGACAGTAATGAGAAACGATTTATTTAAAATAGGTAGAGATCTTTAAAAATTCTAGAAAAATTATGGTAAATACTAGGACTTGTGACGGATTTATTAAAAATAATACCTCACACAGTAACAGAACACTTTCCTCAGATTAAATTCGTTAGCTTATTTTTAGGGTATTAACCCATATAGAGAAATAGCAAAAATAGATTGTTGTGTATCAAAAATAGATTAACATTTAATTAAACCTAAGAAAATCATGGATGTTGGATAATGACTTTTGGACCTAGGAGAAATATAATAAAATCTAAGGTATGATTCCTAATTACTTGTTATCTTAAAAATGGCATAATTAGTAAATATGAATAATTAGTTTAACTTCCTAACATATGAACTTGTTCAAAGTAAGATATTACACGGCATGATAGAATAGTAAACCTGTTATGTTGATTTAACCTTACAACATGCAATATCATGGATATATATAGCATATATGAACATAAACACTTACACACCACTTAATCCCTACTCTGCTAGGATAATAAAGATTAAATAAGTTGATGAAGGAAATACTTCAAACAAAATGTGAGTTAACATATTCTAACTATTTAAATACATTAAACACAATAAAACCCTATTTTCTCCTATTGGGCTTAATAGGGTAGAAAGTACGCTATCCTCTAGATATATATATATATATATATACATGTATATATATATGCATATATACATGTATGAATATCATGTGCATCATCTCACTAGCACTTCGCGGCCATTACGCTAAGATTCAATACTTAGAAGGATCATGGAACTTTCTCGATATATATATATTCATATCATGTAGATAGTTAAATACAGGAATCGTAAACAAACGATTAAGAGTGATCTCGATTGCATTTCATGCATCATTCTTTTCCTCGCCGCATTATGTTTATGATGAATTGTTGATTCTCCGATTAGACGTAGAGGATCCGGAAGCACCGTTCGAGGACTCCACACAGAACCCAGACTTCAATTCCCAAGGCGAGTTAACATCTAAAACCTTAAGGGTGTTTACTTTTACTAGGGAGAGTTAGCTTTCCCTAGTGCGAGTTAACACTTCTCCGATAGGAAGTTGCTTTTACTAGGGAGAGGATGCGCTTTCCCTAGTGCGAGTTAACATCCAATAATATCATATTGAATCCCAGATTTCCAAAGTATGTTATTTACAATATTAAATTACATGCTCTTTAAATATTTATACCCGATTGCTTAATCATGATATATCATGCCATGTTATTATTGGTTATTGTATGACCCTGATGATATTGCCTTGATATAATCTTCTGTCATTTGATCTTGCTATTGATCGCTTTGATGATCACCCTTGGTAGCCTGGTTAGGTTAAATAAACTGATTTAGACTCCTAAGTCTTGGTTAAAATCTTGCTTAGACATTGCTCAGGTCCAACTATTAATTTTAGGTTTAGAATTGCCTCGAAACGGTGAACCGACATTCACCGGACATGATCACACAATGAATATGGTTAATTGGAATTTGGGCCTAGCATGACAGTGTGTGTATGGATGTGATGTGTTACAATGCGGACTGGGTCCGGCATTGCGTAAGAGAAGAAGTAGCTGGGCTACGTGATTTGAGGAGCTAATCGTCCACATACGTAGTGCATGGAAGAGGAGCGCGGCGATATCCGCGTAATGCCGTGCGCTGCCCCAAAAGGAGGGGTTCCGCCACATCGTGTGATTCACACGGAGGGTGCGAGTTAGCCGAAGAAGGAAGTGCATAAGGGTGAGGCCTTTCGTGGACTGGCTAGGCTGAATCGTGGATTCCCCCAGACGGGTGCATCAGGGATGCACAATGTGACGTCATTGACTATCTGCCTGCGGGAGATAATTCCTAACACCACAACACGCCTGCCATCGCGCGGTAGTGCAAGTATTGGGGATTCAGGGGTAGTTACGACCTGCGGGCATACCCTGTTTGCTGCCATGCTTGAGGTGAAGACAGTTTCATGTCGTCATCCGAGGATGATCTAGGTCCATTTTTACAGAGAGCCGTGAGTCTAGCGTGGGTCGGCAGCCCAGCTAGGACGCGACCGGGTACTTTGCTGGAGAATGTGATCCACAACGAGTGCGCAACACTCGGAAGATGATGACGAGAGTGGGAAGAGAACGTTTGGCAGAGTGCATGGAAACTACCATGAGACTGGTTGTGTATTGAAATGGATATATGACAAATAATCAACTTGATATAGAAATTTGGTTAATCTGCTAAGTCATAGGCTTTGATTTTCAAAACTGGCTTATCTACAAATAAATAAACCTAGCCTTTCCTTGAAACCTCTATCACTAAATGCATTGGGTTGGGTGTTAGCTCGCCAGTGTTTGGATGACACTGACCTCGCATAAATATCTATCTTTAGACATGGAGGATCCCGTCGAGGAAGATGCCTACGATTGTCATGAGGAAGGAGATCCTCAGTACCAGGACCAAGAGTAGTTGCTTAAGATAGGGTTTAGTATGTTCCGCCAGCCGTGTGTGGTTACACAGTTGCTGGTGTGATTTTGTTGTTCTTTTGAACTTGCAATTTGCCTTTTGAAGATTTTCGCTACTCTGATGAACTCTGGACTGTAACTAAGGCTTAATGCCGCTTGCTACTAATGCGATCTGATGATCGCGGTTATGTAATATTTGGACAACCGATGTATGAAATGATTCCAGCTGTGTAACCCTTGCACTAGCCTACTGATCCAGAGCCTAGTGCAGGTCCGACCAATTCTCGCAAGGTAAGCCGAGAAGGGGCGTGACAGGGTCTCCCCCTGAACACTACAACTCATGAAATCGCCTCATACCTATTCCGTGAACAAGTTTCCGGAATGTTGAGGTGGGTAATGCCTTAGTGAACAAATCTGTCAGATTTTCATTAGACTTTACTTGAACTACCTCGATCTCACCGCTCTTCTGGAGTTCATGAGGGTATAACAACTTAGGAGCAATATGCTTAGTGAGATTGCTCTTAATATAACCCGATTTCATTTGCATGACACAAATAGCATTATCCTCATAAATAGGAATGGGGGTATCGATGGTTTCTATGCCAGATGACTTCTAGATATGGTTTACCATCCTTTTTAGCCAAACGCCCTCTCGTGCAGCTTCATACAAGGCTATGATCTCAGAGTGGTTAGTGGACGTAGCCACCAATGTTTGCTTACAGGATTTTCAAGAAATCGCAGTACCACCATAAAGATATACAAACCCAGTCTGAGACTTAGCAGTGTGCGGATCGGACATATAACCCGTGATCAAGATAACCCACCATGTTCTTGGACTCGTTCCTCCCATAGAACAGTCCAAGATCCAGCGTACCTTGCAGGTACCTAAGAACAGTTTTTACTCTCGCCCAATGTCTTCTGGTTGGTGTGGAGTCAGATGTCGCCAATAAATTTACATGGCGATATCAGGTCTAGTACAATTTGCCAGATACATCAGTACGCTGATGGCGCTGAGATAGGGAACTTCTGGCCCCAAAATCTCCTTATCATCTGTTCTCGGCTTAAAAGGGTCCTTATCCGCTTCTAGGGACCGGACCACCATGGGGGTTTTTAGGGGGTGTGCCTTATTCATGTTGAACTTCTCTAACACCTTCTGGGTATAGGAAGTTTGGTGCACAAAGATCCCTCCTGACACATGCTCGAGCTGCAGGCCGAGGCAAAACTTGGTTTCACCCAAGTCTTTCATTTCAAACACCGTCGTCAGGTGAGCGCTAGCTTCACCAATGTCCTTTGTCGTGCCGATGATATTTAGATCATCAACATACACAGATATAATACAAAATCCGCCCGAGGATTTCTTTGTAAACACGCAGGGACAATCATCATTGTTTGTGTATCCCTTCTTCAGGAGGAATTCACTCAGCCGGTTGTACCACATTCTACCCGACTGTTTTAGTCCATATAGCGATCTATTCAACTTGATCTATACAAATTTCTATCTCCTTGATTCAGGATTTTCAGCCCTTCAGGGACTCTCATGTATATTTCCGAATCCAATGACCCATATAAATATGCGGTCACAACATCCATTAACTGTATTTTTAGATTCATACAAGCTGCCAAAGATATTAAGTATCGGAAGGTGATTCCACTCATGACAGGAGAATATGTTTCATCATAATCAACACCGGGTCTCTGCGTGAACCCTTGTGCCACTAGTCTCGCTTTGTATCTCACCACCTAGTGATGCTCATTCCTCTTTCGGAGGGATACCCACTTAGCTCCTACGGGGAATACTTTGGGGGGAGTTAGCTCAACGGGGCCAAACACTTTTCTTTTATTAAGCGAGAGCAGTTCAGCCTCAATTGCTTCTTTCCATTTAGCCCAGTACGAGCGCTTCCGACACTCTGCCATGGTCTTAGGTTCTGGGTCTAAATCCAAGGATTCAGCAATTTTAGAAGCAAAATATATGTCGATAACAGTGGACTTTCTTTTATATAATTCTCCTGAATTTACATAGTTTCTAGAAATTTCTTCATTTAAATCATCTGTCTCCGCGTGATTCCCAGCACATGGGGACTGGACTCTTCCGTTCTCCCAGCGCCTAGAAAGGTGCGCGCATGGTCACTGGGTTTCGCGCCTTCGGGGCGCATGCCACCTTCAGGGTGGTTATCGACTACTGGCCGATCCACAACTACAGGTCGTTCGTTCTCACTTGCCAGGCGTAATAAGTCTGCACCGATTCTTTGCTTATGCGGACGTCTCTGCGTGCTTGAATCAGGTGCACCCGGATCGCTCCCCCTTTTTCTACCAAGGGGGGCGTGAGTGGTCTTTAGGGGTACCACCACTCTCTCCGTTGCATTTACTGCAGGTATGTGTGACTTAGTTACGCCTCTATGGTCAGTGAAAGCATCTGGCAGCCGATTTGCAACTTGTTGCAAATCTATTATCTGTTGAACTTCGATTCGGTTTCCTTAAGTGCGCTGGTCTAGGGCTTGGACGCCAGTGGCATTCCAATCGATTTCCCGGTATTCCTTAGTGTGGTACTTTTCATCTCCCCCTAATACCGGGAAGCTGCCCTCGTCAAAAATACAATCAGCGTACCTAGCCTTATGCAGGTCACCTGCCATAGGCTCTAGGTATTTAATAATTGACGGAGAAACAAACCCAACATAGGCCCCCAACTTCCGATGTGGCCCCATGGTGGTACGCTGCGGTGGTGAGATCGGCACATATACAGTACAACCGAACTTACGCAGATGGAAAATACTTGGTTGTTGCCCACGCACTAGTTCCATAGGGGATGTGTTATGATATGCAGTCGGCCTGAGTTTTATTAATTCCGCGGCATGCAGTACCGCGTGGCCCCAACTACTGGTAGGAAGCCTGCAATTCTGTAGCAAAGCAAAGGTCTGGCTATTAATTTGATCCACTTTATAAGTGATTCTGTCAAGCCGTTCTGTGTGTGCACATGAGGCACAGAATGCTCTACAGTTATGCCCATAGCTGTACAATAATCATTAAATGCCCTCGAGCTAAACTCAGCGGCGTTGTCCAACCTAATGGACTTAATTCTTTCTTCAGGAAAGTCGGCCTGTAATTTAATTACTTGGGTAATTAGCTTAGCAAACGCATGGTTTCTCATAGACGGTAGGCATACGTGAGACCAGCGTGTAGAAGCATCTACAAGCACCATGAAATACCTAAATGCGCCTGTTATTGGCAGGATCGGTCCGCAGATATCATCCTGAATTCTCTCCAGGAAATTCGGGGACTCACTTTGGACTTTAGCATGAGAGGGTCTAATTATTAATTTCCCTTTGGCGCATGCAGGGCACACAAAAGCTTCAGGTTTTGGGAAATCAGATACCTTCAGGATATGGCCTACAGAATTTTTAACTATTCTTTGCATCATACTCAGGCCCGGATGCTCCAGACGATCATGCCAGACTATATACTGGTCCAGGGTGGTTATTTCAGCCTTCATAGAGAGGTGAGGAGAGGGCTTGATGTAGGTGTAGTATAGGCCAGATCAAAAAGAGAGGAATTTCTCCACCACCTGCTTCTCACACCCGTCTTTAGAGGTTACCAGGAGGAATTCAATTCCACCTTCATGATCGGTTTCTATATGAAAGCCGTTCATGCGGATGTCCTTAAAACTTAGCAAGGTGCGAGTTGATTCAGGGTACAAGAGAGCATCCTCGATGGTGATCATTGTGCCCATGGGGAGAGTTAACATGGCTCTACGGAGCTCACAATCCTGCTGCTGTGCTACCGCAATCGCCGTAATATTTTCATCCCTCTTCTGGTGGTTTTGGAAGTACTTTATCTCCCTTAGTATGATGTTGGTCGTGCAACTGTCTACCAGACAGAGTTCCTCCTCCATTTGGCCACTACGCGGTTCTATGTCATATGAATATATCACATACACACAAGTAAGATATATTTTCAAGTATCACTAGAATGCATAATATTAACATATCAAAAGTAGTGATAGATAACTAGAACATTATTAAGTTCTTCAGGAACTATTGTGGACATAGAACACAAATGACTAATTATTACAAGTTTATAAATAAAAGTGTTCTGCAGGAACATAAGCAAACCACAAACTGAGTAGGGATAATGTCATGACATAGATGCAGCTACAGGCTACTGCATATCTCCATATAAATCCTCCAGTTCTTCATCAAGAAGATCGTCCTCATCATCGGAGGTGGGGTCCTTCATCTTCGGGCTTGGCGGGACCTCCTGTTTGTCACCCTTCTCCTCTTCCAGAGGATTTTCCAGCTGAGTGACATGTACCTCTGATATGAGCTTTTCTTTCTCGCCGTCCTTCTTCATGTACTTCTGGTACAGTTCCACAAGGTGCTTTGGGGTACGGCAAGTCCGCGACCAGTGGCCCTTGCCACCACACCTGTAGCATGGCTTATCAGCGTGGTTCGACTTGGTCTCAGGAGGCTTCTCCTGGACAACCTCCTTGCCTTTGCCACCAGCCTTTCCCTTATCTTGCTTTTTCTGCCCGCCATGATTCTGCCACGACGCCTTTCTACCTCTTCCCCACTTACGGCCCTGGCTACCAGAGGACTCCTGAGCATTGGCGTGTGCTTCTGGCACACCCTTTGACCCCGTAGGGTGAACATGATGATTCTTCATAAGAATCTCATCGTGCTTCTCCGCTTCCAGCAGAGTTTGCATTAACTCAGAGTGACGAGTGAACTTACGCTGACGATACTGCTGCTGGAGTATCATCATAGAAGGGTGGAAAGTCCTAGGGTCTTGTTAATCATTTCCTCATCGAGACTGTTTTACGTAACCTCGGGCCATAACGACCTATGGAGAGCACACTCTCTCTGCGCCTCAGGCAGGAGAGTCTGCACATGCTGGTTGTAGCGCTCTCTCAGAGAGTTCCACAGTGCCAGCGGGCTGTCCTCCATCATATACTCGGACTTCAGATCCGGGTGTATGTGGTGCCTCATGTAGTGCAGGGCTGAGTACCTAACCGGATTAGGGACTGGTGGTGCGTCCTCTACAGGAGGAACAATTGTAGCACCAAGGGAGCGGGCTTCTAAGTTGATCCGAAGATCCATAGCCTAAGTCAGATAATTGCTCCTATCGACAGCGAGAGGGGAGAAATTTCTTTTGTTCAGGTCAGACATATCCTACATATGCAATTATATATTTACTACAGGAAATATACAATGAGGTTTGCAAAAATAATTCTAGAATTCTCTAAATTGCATTAATAATTGAGACTACCGGTCTTAGACGAATTATTAAGCAAATAGGACAAATATTTAATTCATATGGATTTGCTCTGAATTAAGAACTGCAGGTCTAAATATGAAGCAAATTTAGTGAATAAATAGTGACAAATCAATAAATGAATTTATCCTTAATTTTAGAGAGTTTCCAGAATTTTAATTCTTTAGCAAACAAGCATCTCTTATTTTTTTTTTCTTTTCTGCCGCTCGGGCTGGCCAAAAAGGTCCACTCACGCGGCCACCAAAAGAATGCAGCAAATGCAGTTTTGCTGCATACTACACAGGCCACCAAGGCGCATGGGCCACCAAACTACCGGACCTGCATGGTCCACTAGATGCTGTTCGTGGCGTGCAGGAGATGGGCCACCAAGGACTCACGGGAATCATTGCATGGTACTGTTCCTTGCATGGGTTTTCCGGCCGCGAGCGTATTTTATCCGTATACGTCGTCCGCGGCAGGTTTCGTTTGCGCGTATTTCGTTCGTATTCCCGTGGCCGCGCTTGGACCTGCAACAGCCGGGCTGCAACGGCCGGCGCATTCGGCGCGGCTGCAATGGCCGGCGATTGGATCGGGCCTCCGCGTCGGTGAAGCCGGCTACGGGCGGCGGTGAGCGCGCTTCCGGCTGCTGGCGGGCAGCGCTCGTCGGGGCCGGCATGCGCGGCGGACGTCGCCTTGCATCTGGACGTCAGGCCCGAGCGCAACCAACCCAGCGCTAGAGATTCCTCCAACGCGCGATGACGTCAAACACACTGTCACCTCGACGAGCTCCGGCCACTTTCTCCAAGGGCGCTCGGCTATCATGACGGCGCTCACCAGGAGAGACGGTGGTGCGAAAAAATTCGGAGCAGCCGCGGCTACGGGTAGCACGCGCGTGGGCTGTTGCGGCTGGGCGGCTGCGTCTGCTACGGGCAGCACGCTTGCGTCCGGCGAGACGAAGACCACGGATCTATGCCGTGCATAAAGTGCAACGCGCAAAAACTAGTATACATACAAGCACATCTATCGATGCACGTTTCAATCTGCAACAAGCATCTACCGATGGAATGTGATTTAAACCGATCTACGGATCGATTTGTTACCTCTGATTGCTCGTAGATGCGAAATTGTTGGGTCGGTGCAGACGACGAGGTAGCAGGTAGCTCGTAGATTCTGCTCCTGGAGACGATCGTGCTGATAACGTGTTGTGAATCACGTCGTCTACTCCCCGATGATTGACAATCAAAATAATCGTAAGAGACAATGAACACAGTATGTAGAGAGGCAAAGAGTCGTTATTGATTTCAGACGTGTTTTGATATCTAGGGTGTCTCTTTTATATTGGCTCCATAATTTGGTTTGCCTATAATACCCTTAGGAATAAACCCTAGGTTACAACAATAACAAATTGAGAATGATAGCCGAACGAGTAATCTTACGATGAGGATTAAATCTAAACAGCAATCCCGGTCATTTCTTCTACCGCGCGACGCAGCCGCCGTCGCCGTTTCTTCTACGCTTCTCGTCTCCTGTGTACACGTCTGCGATCTCATCCTTCTATCCTGTTGGACGCACGTGCGCTATGCGTGGGCTCCCTCCGCCTGGCCTCGCTCTGCAGCCGCTCCCACGTGCGTCCTCCTGGCTTGCGCGTCCGCGTCCTCCTCTGCAAGGCCCCACCTGGGCCCACTGCATGCACACTGCTCCACCGGCCTGCAGCTTGCGCTCGACGCGTGCACAGCCACGCTGCATGCGTAGCTCTTTGTGCCCTCACATGCACGCATGCTCCTGCGTGTACACAATCACGTACCAACGGCGGATCTAGGATTTTAAGTTAGGATATGCCGAGCAGTCAAGATAATACTATAATATACAATTCGGTAAAATTTAATAAACAATTCAGTAAACAACTACAAATGTTGTCGAGAAATTCGGTATACAAGTATAAAATAACTAAAAACATGATAATACAAGTATAAATTACAATATAAATAGTTCGAACATTTTAAGTATGAAATATGCATAAAAGAAGGTTACGCACCTATAGTCTATAAATCAACTCTAGTTTACTGAGAGCTCTAGCAAAGTAGCAATTATATTTGTTTCTACTCTATAGTCTATAAATCAACTAGCAGTCTTGCACTTAAATCATATATCATGATCGCAACAAATAAGAGCCAGGAGGAGATTAGAGGGATGCTCACGGTGGGCAGGTGGCTGTTGGCTGAGCCGGGGACGCGATATGGCTAGCGGCGGCTCGGGTTCTTGACAATTGGCACTCAGTAGCAATTTCCAAGTTCCAACTCCAGAAGTCGCCGCCGCCAGGCCACGGATGGTGTACGCCGCCATCGTATTCTTGCCGCTCATGACCGCCGCTTCTCACGAACGGGGCGCTAGGAGGAGAAGCATTGCCGCGCCAAGAACGGGGCTGATCGGCTGAGGTCCAGCCGTCTAGGTGCAGTCGCCGGCGCACAGCCCGAAGCCGCAGGACCCAGAAATTCGGCGATCAGCGATGGAAATCGTCTCGTCGGCCGCGTTACTGAAACGTCGCGCCGTATGCCCGTATATGGACTGTATTAGGCGAGCACGACAAGTCGAGACAGCAAATCAGGCTTGGTTTGCTACGTCTCGCGCCTGCGTGCGGAGACATGCGGGAGGGCCTAGCGCAGGATTGACACGTACTGCTTCTCTGCTGCTCGTACACCACGGCCATGGTTCAGACCGTGTTCAGAGTGCACTACTAAAAACGGTTCCAAACCACTTTTACAAGCGGTTTTGAAAGCTTATAGTACTACTGGATACCGGTTAAAAAGAGATTTTTGGGAGGAGTGGAATTCGAACCCAGGACGTCACCTTTCTTGTGACACACGCCTCACCCTGCTAACCAACTCATCCCACGCGTGCTCTCTGATGAGATAAGGAAAGCTTTTCTTTTAGCATTTCAAAAACTGGACTTTACAAGCGGTTCGGTACACTTTACAAGGGGTTCGTGTCCCGAACCGCTTATAGAAGGTTCGGAACACGAACTCCTTATAAAGTTTGTAGCCTTTACAAGGGGTTCGTGTCCCGAACCGCTTGTAGAACTTTTACAAGGGTTCGGGACACGAACCCCTTGTAAAAGTCCTATCCTGACTCAGCCTTTTAAACCGCTTGTGATGGCACTATCACAAGGAGTTCGCAATGAACTGCTTGTGATGTGCCTCTTGTGATGCCTATATCTCTAGTAGTGGTGGTTTGTATCCACTCCGCAGAGTTAAAACTATCATAATATCTGTGTTCACAATCAAGAGCGGATAAAGGCGGTTCCACATGTTAACTTCATCCATGTAGAGAAGCAAATGCCATGCAGGAAATGCAGTGCAGAGAATGTAGTATAGTGTTGGCTGTGAATGATGTTTCAGTCTTTGGCTGGGAAGGCAGTAGTATGTTGAGAAAAAAAATGTAACAAATAAATTTTATTTATTTATTAGTTTGTAAATGATGCTATGCAACTAATAGTTCAACTTTGAAATTAGCTATTGTACAAAATAACCACCATTATTCGTTTGTAAGCTTGCATTTGTTGTTAAAAACTTCTACTTGCTTAGTATTCGTGTACCCACCCTTGCTTGTTATGTGGGATTGTTCATTCCAACGAGCAGGTAATGGCCTATAGGATTTTGTCGATTACAAGTGTGACATTGAAGGAGGTAAACCAGGCTACTAAGCACATTCCTAGTCAGATGCCTGTGGCTGTCTGAGGGGTCTCCACAGACATAGTTTATTCCAGTTTCATTTGCTATTATATATAGACTTCTATTGTAATAGTTGCCTTGTTGCCAAGGTACGTTTATGCTTAAGACATTTAGTAAAGCATACGATGATTTCATATCTGTTGATCCTATGTGTATAACCTATGATCCGTTGGGACTAGTACAGTAAGCACATAGGGGTTCGGTTTTGCACAACTAGGTCCCGACAGATATTACAAAGAGGCAGTTGTGGCTATATAAGGACCTTATAGACAAATTGGACCTTAGGGTAGGCAATGAAAAGGTAGTGTTGTCGGGTGGGAACCTATGATGGCAGTTATGGATGATATTTCTAATCTATTCAACAAGGTTGGGGCTTATGTCTATTGGTAATAAAGTTCTGGAATCTTAATGCAAAAAAAAAATGGTTTGTAAATTTTTCTTTTTCTTTTATGCTGGATGCACGACAAAGCTTGCTTTTATGCAATAGCTCATATGCATCCATGATATTATTATCAACAAATGTTTTGCACCATGGTTGCTTTAATTATCAAGTACTCCCTCCATGCATCCACTTTTTAAGGGTGTATTTTGATTAGAAAAGGTCAAACTTCGTAAGTTTTGATCAACAATTAGTCAAATTATATGCATCTTTAGCGTAAAAAAGTTGTATCAATATATTTATATTGTAAATTGCTTTTGATACAATATTATTTTATAGCGATTAACAATATATGATAAGAGAAATTTAACAGTCAAAGTTTACCTTTAAAGACTTTCTCAAATTAAAATATGCCCTATAAAAATGGTCGGAGGGAATACTAGCTAAGGTGCTGGCCACCACCATTTCACTCTACGAGCTGCTCTACCAAAAAATCTATTCCTTTCTGCATACAATCTTCTATTTTTTTCAGTTCTATTTAACTTCGAGTTGTATTGATATTTATTGCTATGAGTTTGTATGCTTAGTTACTACTTCAAATGCATTCAGGATGATGATGAGACTGATACTATTGGTTACTGTACACTGAAGGTTGATAATGTTACTTGTGTGCCTCGAAATAAGCTAAATGTCTTGATCTCCATTATTTATTATGCATGATTTCTTGATATGGCAACTTAATTTTGATTGCTATCTTATGCTTCATGGCCTTTACATTTTGACTTTCTAAGTGGTAAAGATTCTATAAAATACTTCTACATTGTAGATGTTGAACTGCCTGTTTACAAGACAACTGACGAATTCCGTGCTTGTACCTCTCTAGCTCCCATGCATGCTTCTCTTTTTTTCCCCTCTGCCACCTCTCCCTGCCCTTGTTAAGTCATTCAGACAATCACATCTATTTTGCTTATGTGATTTTCGAGGCAAGAAATCATGTTAGAGAGGTTAGATACTCTATTGCGGTGGATTAACTAGTTAGGGATCACATTAAGGGTAGCTTTGTTGGTCTAACGCACATTAATGGACATGCGTAATATACTAATATTATTGATACAATCTATACTGCTATATAGTAATATGTCTTAGCCATTTTAATTCGCGGCCGGCACCGATTCAGCAGTCTGTTGAATGCACGCAAGTTATATATCATCTTTATCTTGCCTAAGTGGAACAGTCCATTTAAGTTGCAAACGATGAATCAATAATCAAAAGTAGCTAGCTATATACCCTTGGAAGTATTAAATCTGTTTGTTCAAATCGTTAGCTAGCCAGTACTTGTACACAGAACACAGCCACGACGCGCTTTTGATGCATTGGCTAACAAGCACACATAAGAATTTTACATTCAAGAGACATTCATTCAGACAAATATAGAGTAAGTGTGGCACATGCATTGCATATACTAAATGACCAAAGTGATAGTCTATATATGCATGGCCTCATTACTTGTACAATACACATCACAGCATTTACTACAATATGGAGCCCTTTATTTATGTCTAACTAATGGAAGTGGAACAAAACAAAGGAAATAAGTTCTACAACGTCAATACGAAACACGTAGGTTGGGCTCCATCTTCAAACAAGTGAAAATTTTAGGGTTGTGCATTACCATATCCAGACCCACCACCTTGGCCGCCACCACTCCCACCATTTTGACCGTAGCCTTTGCCAGCACCATTGCCATTAGCATTTGCATTTGCAACACCTTGTCCATACCAATATGTATTGGTGGAGCTAGAGCCAGAGCCAGCCCCACTACCAGACCCACTGCCACTTGATCCGTAATAGCCTCCGGCTTGTCCTCCACCACCGCCGCCACCGTTCCCACCAGCGCTAGAATATCCACCATAACCAGAATACGGTCCTTGGCTATACTGACTAGAGCCTGAGCCTGAACCTGATCCACCACCATATCCAGCTCCGCCGTATTGGCTACTGCCACCACCTCCCCCTCCACCACTAGCACTTGCATGGGCACCATTTGCTCCACTCTGGCCTGCCCCAGTGCCACTGCCAGACCCTGAGCCACCACCATTCACATATCCATCGCCACCTCCTCCTCCTGTGCCACTTCCTTGAGCACTCGAGTACCTAGCCACCCTAGCGGCATTGGCTAATCCAATGCTCAAGAGGACAATGAACCCAAGAGCCACAAGTTTAGTGCCTGCCATTTTTGTGAGCTTATAGTTAGTAGCTAGAGCTTAAGATGGGATGAGTGCTACGCTGAAGATTGCATGGGTATTTATAGTGTCTGATCAGGCCATGCAACTATTGATTCTTTTTGTTGTTAGCACGTAGAATTGGAGTACTGAAAGAGCTCAAGTGGAGGGTTAAATTGCTAGAGTAATTAATGTAGCTTGTTGACGTAGACTAAATCAAACAAGCAGTAATGAAGAGATTACCATTTGCATTGTTTGACTATCTTAATTTAAATGGTGTTCTTCTAGCTACCCTATCCATGTGATATATGTTTGTTCAAAGGTTTTATGGCACTGACATTGGATATGATGATAATTAAGAAGAAATGTAAGAATATGTGTTAAGGCTAACTGACATAGCTAAGCTAGCTACTCCGTTAATTTGTTCTAAAATGTGATGTTTTGTAGATCGACATGGTCTCCAGTACTCGCGTTTGAATGCTTCTTTTCCTAATTGTATGTTAATTAAAATTATAAAGAATTTAATCGTGCTGATAAATGTACCAATACCAGCTCCAAGCGAAAAGTGTTTAATTACCCCTATTGGGTACGCTAGTGGTCAAAGAGTGCTGGTAAACTTTGAATGCACACACTCTAAAGTACTTCACCATGCACATGTTGTACTTCAGTTAATTGTTAGCATCATCGAGCATCTTTTTTTGTCATCAAAATTATAACTAGGGTGTGATCAGTACACACGACTAAATGCAGATCGATCTTTTCGTGTATAACGATGAGTTAATGTATAGTGCGACTAATTAGATGGATGAGTGATCCATCTCTCGATTAATTGGACCTTCCCGTAAAGATCGAGTTCTGTTCCCTTTTTGAGTGAAGAGTTCTCTTTCAACATGCACATTCATCTGCATGCATTTGACTATGATATATATATACAACTGCTACGAATGAACAACACAACTGGTTGGCGGAGATACCAATGAAGATCATGAAATCATCGGTACCATTGACAAATAATGGTGGAAACAATGATCAACTATACCATGCTCGATAGCAGAGAAGTAAACGATGACCCAGCTGATTGAGTTCGTAGAAGTATCAAAACTAACACAAGCATCCACTGACAAACAGCACAATTCTAGTTGACATTGCAGAGGCAACCTCGATGTTTTCGTTGTTGACTTTTGACATATATGCATATCAGCATACACCTATGGGCGTAGCAAGCAGACTCCACGCGACCACACACGGACTAGCTAGAAGAAAAAACGCCACGCATGCAAAGTTTGGTTAATGGTCTAACACACAGGAAGTGCCTTTCTGAAAACACGCGCACACAACACAGGAAGTGCATCCTGATTTTTGTTGGGTCATATTTTCCGGGATCAAGCACATTTATTTGCAAATTACAACCAGGGCTGGTTCTTGTACGTGTGGTAGTCTGCCGGGTCCTGAAAATAGGGATTTGGAGTTTGTTAAGACGCACCCAAATGCTCATGAGCCATTCTTTCGTTTTACATATCTAACAGTCCAACCAACTTTGATCCCAAAGACGATGAATATATCTGGATGTATATGCATGTCCAACTCTCTGGTCTCAGGTAATAAACTCTTTTCATCATAAGATATTGACAGGCCCGATCGACTGAGAACTGGCATTGAATATATTTGCCCATCTAGCTAGCTGTCTCACTTGTCCTAATCTCCGCATGCATCGGATTCTTAGTCGACTCTACGTGGTTGCGTTGGCACTTGCTACGCTCGTATGCGTGTCAAAGTAAACCACGAACTTCGAGGTCGCCTCTGCAATGTCAACTACAAGATTTCTCTGATTCCTGTTTTGATTTCAGAATATACATGCAGTTAGCCAGGTCGTCGTTTACTGCGCTGTTCTCCAACTGATAATTAATTAGTCATGCATTATTTTTATTTTTTAGTTACTAATTATCTGGTGAACTTTTGGTTGTACCGCCATACCCCATACCAGTTTTCCACTTTTTTAGATGTTTGGCCTGTTGCTTGTGGCGTACATGCCTATAAATAAATGAAGATTAGCTGGAAAAAAATTAGTCAATTGGACACATAATGTGACCTAGAGCGGTAAAAAAAATCTGAAGGCTTCTCGATCTTGAGGTAGTCAATTAGATATGTGAATTAAGTTGCTAGGGTTATTAAAGGAAAATCTTAAGGAGCTGCTCCAGCATGGATTCTAAAAATAATATTATTGCCATTCTCGAAAAAATATAATTGCTGACAAATAGTGGACAGCTAACCTTTGTCGACAGACACTCCGTTGGTAATCAACTATATACTGTTAATTGCCAATAGTCAATATAGTTAATTTGAGGTCCGTGCGTTTTATATATATGATGATTATCTTAACTAATCATAATCCCCAACCCACACATGCACGCACATAACGTCTAGCTAGTTGTAGAAGCTGTTATTTATATCAAGTATATATAGTTCCTGAGATTTTTCAACCATACTTTAATTAGCTTTCGCCAAAATTTTATACAAGTTACTAATCATTAAAATTATATATATAGTTAACGTGATTTTTTAGGAGCTCGAGCTTACCTTAGGTTTGAACCTCAACTTTAGGGTCGGCACAAGCTTGACACAATTCTGGCTCTAGTTGAACTTGGTAGGCTAGCTCGACCGAGATTACAATTGCAACCTAGTGTGACTTGATCAAACTTTTACGAAGTTCTAATAGACATATGAATAAATCAAGTTATAGGAGAAATGTGCATGCGTGCCCGATACTTGAATTAATGTTCTCCTCAAAAGTAAAAGTACATAAAATTTAATACTACTGACTAATATTTAAGCGACGCGTAGTCAAAATACGTAGTTATTTTATTCTATCCACGAGTGAAACGAAGTGTACACATACATCTTATGTCTTAGGGAGCTTACATATTCTAATCAGCTTTGAGTTACGTACGCAAGTGAAGGGCCACCTGAGCTGGCTAAGCTTATGTAGCAATATTACAAGATTGGTAAGCCTTCTATGGAAATTGCAAAGTAATTAGAAGGTGGTCATCTAAATTAAGAGGGGCAAAATAAATAGAAATAGGTATTTCGTTACATGCATGGTATATATAGTCAAGTAAAAACACTCCATTAGTCTAGTTATACATTTTTATTAATCACCAACTTGACCAACTCCAACATGCTATTAAGATATATAGAGAACACTCGTGGCATGGCTCAAGCACTATAAATACGCATGTGATCTTTCACTCAGCATTCATCTCACCTTAACCATCTTATAGTAGTATTCTCACAATGGCGGACACAAAACTAGTATCTCTCGGTTTCATTGTGCTCTTGAGCATTGGATTAGCCAATGCTGCAAGGGTGACTAGATACTCTACTTCACAAGGAACAGGCACGGGAGGGGGAGAAGGTGGTGGATATGTGGATGGTGGTGGTTCAGGTTCTGGGAGTGGAACTGGGTCCGCATGGACCGGAAGTGGTGCCCATGCAAATGCTGGAGGTGGAGGCGGTGGTGGTGGCGGTAGCCAATACAATGGAGCCGGATCTGGCAGTGGATCTGGCACTGGCACAAGCTCTAGTGAGTTAGGTGGTTATGGTGGATCTACTAGTGCTGGTGGTACTGGTGGTGGTGGTGGTGGTGGTGGAGGACAAGGGGGAGGTTATTACGGGTCAAGTGGTCATGGGGCTGGTGGTGGTACTGGTTCTGGCTCAAGCTCGGCTACTGACTACACGTACTGGAATGGACCAGGTTATGCAAATGCAAATGCTGCTAGCAATGGTGATGGCAGTGGTCATGGCACAAATGGTGGGAGTGGTGGTGGGCAAGGCGCGGGATCTGGGTTTGCTGATGGCAATGCCAACCCTTAAACTTATTTTTAGAGCAAAAAATAAAGAATAAGGCCTTAGATCAATCTAAAGCTGGAGCTAGATCAACCTACTATGCGTGAAGTCAATGTTGTAGGACTCATTTCCATTTATTTTTACTCGTTGTATGCATTAGGTAGCAAAAAATAAAGGGCTCCACTGCTCTACTATCTGTAGCAGTGTAACTTATATACCAGGAGAAGTTGTGCGCTGGTTGAGAATGTAACATATATATGTCATTTTGTCTACTATATATGAATGCTGTATTTCAACAAGGGGATACCCCATTTCCATTAGGAATAACGGAAACAACGTAGTTTTATGTCTTACACGCTTAGAGCCAAAATGGAACTAACACCTTTCAAGGTTTTAGATAATCTAGACATTACGAGAGTAACTCTTAAATGTGTGTATTACAACTTAGATACCTGCAACGAACATTACGAGTCTATGTTCTACCTAGGAAAACTACTAATCGATTGTTTAAACGAACAAATACTGCAAGATGATTCAGTCATTGCAACTTTACGCCTATAGATCGATCGACTTTTTCATTTATAATAGAGGAATTATGCAAGAGCCGACCGAGATATGCAGCACAGGTGCAAGTCCATCATAATTAAGTAGACCATATTAACAACGTGTGGGATAAAAAAAAGGAGAACTCGATACTAATTACCCGATATTCTAATCAGCCCAGTAAATATCAAGAGGCAAGGACGCAAATGTGCATGTTTACACGGTTAATTATAAGCCCAACCTGGCAACCTGTGCAGGACCCAAGCCCCCAAGCTATCCAGCCCATTATCACATGTACACGCTGATTTGTATTCGATCTTTAATCCCCACACGGCGCATGAGATGCACCGACGGCGCCGTCATGCGGCATCTCTTCCGATGCCGCACAGCTGCGGCGACCGCGGGTCGCAGGAGTACGGCATGCAGCACGCTGGCACTTTCTTCTTCAAGGTTCTACTTTCTAGACTCTACATGATCGGCTATTAGATTCGATAAGTTCTGTTGGTCTATAGTTGGCAGATTTATGTTTTATGTATTATTCTCTTCTCCCTCTCTTTTATTTGTGCTATAAATATTTTTAAGATAATGGAAAAATCGATTATGCCCTCTAGATCGTGTGAGAAGTAAGCCTGTTAATACGTATTACAATATCTCAATGTAAAACTGAAAGTAAGAAAAATTCCAATCACTAATAGTTTGGAATAAAATCAAGCATCACAAAGCCTATGCCTATATTCATGATTGGTGAAGAAAGTAATAACGACCACCCCAAAGAGTAGCACACACAATATATATATATATATATAGAGAGAGAGAGAGAGATTTGCTAGGGTGCTATAGATAGCACGGATCTCTCCGTGCTATCCACCGAGTTTGCAAATTTTGAGACCGAAATAGACGATCCGAACCGTCCATCTTGTTCATATCAATGAAATCTCACTACACACCAAATTTCAAATTTTTTTGAATTTTTTTAGTATTTGTTTCATATTTTTGAAAATTGGACTTATTGGAAGGTCCACAGCTAATTAGATCAGCGATTTTCAAAAATACGAAATAAATAGTAAAAAAATTCAAAAAAAAATTGAAATTTGGTGTGTAGTGAGATTTCATCGAGATGAACAAGATGGACGGTTTGGATCGTCTATTTCGATCTCAGAATTTCCAAAACCCGTGGATAGCACGGATCTCTCCGTGCTATCCATAGCACACTAGCTATTCTCATATATATATATATATATAGCTAGACACACACTCTTATACTGCATATATGTACTCATTCTCTACGCGAGATACTCTCTACTTTCTTTTATCTACTTTCTGAGATACAACACAGGAGTAATTGCTCCCGGCAATAGAATAGATTTTATCTATAATATGGTGATGTCGGTATGCATTGTCAGCCAAATTTTTAATAGTCTACTTCGCCCTGGCTATACTGAAATTTTAGCTCCGCCCCTAAATAGAGCAACATTAATTATATATTATATCTAACCGATCGTACGCTCAAATTTTTCTTATAATTTTTGGCCGGCCTACACAGTCGTCCTAACCAGATACATAGCAGAGTGGTCACCCTAGCTAGCTAGGATGGCTAAGATTTTCGACGGCAACTATGGGCCTGTTTGATGCCACATTTTGCCACATCTTAATTTTTTTTAAAAAAAATGATAAAGCTAGAAAAAATATGGCAAAATTGATTTCCAGCCAAGTGTTCCCATAATTTGCTTGTCAGAGGTGACAGCATCATCCACTACTAGAGAAACAGCCTTCCATACCGGCTTATCAGTCCCGATAAGATACGAACCGGTATTAATAGTAGCATCAGTCCCCGTTCGTAGTTCCAAGGCTTCAATCCCGATTCGTCGCTCACATTAGTCCCGGTTGATAATACCAACCGGGATTGATGCTCCTCCCATGCAAAGCTAGTACCCACCGGGCATGGAAGCTCATCATCCGGTTCAGTAACACCAACCGATCGAATCAAGGTTTTAGTCCGGTTCGTGTTACAAACCGGGACTAAAGCCTCATCTAAGGAATCTTTAAAAGGAATGCATATCCTAGTTATATTAGAACGCGTGGGTGGGTGAGTTGGTTAGAAAGGTGAGTGGGGAGTCACAAGATCTCGGGTTCGAGTCCCACAGAAGCCATATGTGCGCATTATATTTTTAAATATACTTCTAACATCTACCCCGGGTTAAGAGCAACCGGGACTGATGGCTCCATGCCATCAGTCCCGAATTGCCTATCCCGGTTCCAAAACCGGGATTGATGCCGGTTTGGAACCGGGATTGAAGGCTCAATCCGTGGTAGTGATCGATGAGGAGCACGTAGGCACCGAGATGTATAGGCACTTGAAACATGAGGCAATGGGGGGAGGGGGTTAGCCATGAGGGATGATGAGCCAAGCCTGCTGGCACCCTCCATATTTTTTAAAGGAAATGGAACAAGTTTCAGCTCCGGCTTGAGCGCGTCATCGTGACGCCGCTGTCTACTTCCTTTAGCTCGGGCGTGGCCGCACAGATGGAAACGGCGATTCCTGACGATCTAGGGTACAGTTTTGGGTGCTCCTGGGCTTCAAAGAACTAGTGTGACCTCATGGTCCTAGTGGCATGCGTCTCGTGGCTGGCACGAGCTGTAGCGGCACCACAACAAGGAGAAGCGGCAACGGAGATGGCTAGACATGGCAATCATGCAACTAATGGCATCCAACACAGAGCAAGGGGTCGAGGAGCATCTAGGGACTACTAGGGTCGTTACCGAGCCGTCGGCAGGACGACAGTGAGCCGGGGAGGAAGCGGGTGCTCCGGTGATGATGTGGATGGAAGGAGAGGCCCGATGATGTCACCAACGATGAGTATTTCAAAAGGGGACGGAATCCCGTGGCAGTGATGGCAAAGCTTCCCTGAGAAACGCCACTGGATGACACAGCGGCGATGGCCAACACTCACCGTGGATGTCGCTTGACAAGACGAGCTCTCGATCGGTGCCAAGCGGAGGGTCAAAGAGAAAGGGTGAGCGACTCTGGGATTTATAAGGAGTGCAGAGGTGTCAAGGCGAAAGCAAGTGGTCTAGCGTGTGCCGAGCATAGGGAGGAGCACTTGTGCTCGCCGGAATTGTTTAGGAGGGAGAGGATGCACGCGCAGGCGTGGAGCCAATAGGAGTGCACGGCTTCCTATGTTTCCCGTGATGAGGATTGTATGGTGAGGTCAAGATAGTCAGAGTCGGGATCCTAAGTTGGATCGATTTTCCCTGAAAAGAATCGAATCGTAGTATCCAATCGTAAAATCGAGGATTCTATCTAATTTGTAAAATAAATATATATTTTGTTCTCCACTGTACTTTTATATTATATATATATATAGTTGAGCTCGGTGCTTTGCAAAGCAATCGAAGACACCGTGCTTTATGCCTAGTTTATAAAATCCGAGACTCAAAATGGACAATCAAGAACTATCCATCTTGATCTTCTCGTTGAAATATCTTACATGACCAAATTTCAGTATTTTTGAATTTTTTGCTATTTGTGTTGTATTTTTGAAAACCGTAAAATTTGGACACTCCATAACTAATTAGATCGGTGATGTTCTACAAAACAAATAGCAAAAAATTCAAAAAATTACGAAATTTGGTCATGTAAGAGATTTCAATGAGAAGATCAAGATGGATTTATCATGATTCGATTGAATCACACACTAATTAACATTATAGTTGCTGTCAATTATCAAAAATAGCTTCTAAACCTTATCTGGAGTAGGATCGCGATTCTACACGATTCTACGATTTGGATCGCGATCCTACTCCGATCCTATATGATCCCGATTCACTAAGCGACTCGGATCGACATGCTTCCATAGGATCGTAGAATCGCACGACTCTACGAGTAGGATCGCGACTTTAACTACCTTGGGTGAGGTGTCAATCCACGCTAACTTGGTGAGGTCGCGCTTGCTTTGGGTGCTCAATTGTGGTGTGTTCGTCGATGTGGCGGACGTGGCGACACCATAGCTGCTCGCCTAGGCCCGTGTGCGCTTCCAGGTACATCTAGCACGAGGGCTGCGTGACAGGGGTAGTCCAGGGGTGCAGAGTCTCGTGTCGAAGGAGCAGTGGCACACGCGGATTGGTGGCGTGACCATGCTCCGGTGTAGAGTAGGGGATGAGTTCATGAGAGAGAGAGACAGAGCAGAGAGGGAGCGGGGTGGCTAGGCCGCATGGTCTAGAGGAGAGTGGGAGAAGGGCTGAGAGAAAATGGGCTGGTAAAGAGTGGGCCAAAAGGCCAAGAGGAAGGAAGAGGGGGAATGGGCTAGCTTGGGAGGCCCATAGCACAAGCTAGCAGAGGTGCAGACCATCTCTGGGCTGCATCCGAGGGGTAGAATAGGATTTTTCCTAGTCCTTAAAAGAATTAGGAAGTTTATATTTACTATTAGAAATCTAAAAGTACCGTTTCTAAACTGAAAATAGGAAATCTCAAAGTATTTTGTTCCAAATAGCAAATATATGTGTGTGTATGTATATACATATTGCTATAAAGTCTTACAATTTAAAAAGGAGTTTACTCAAATATCACATTTTAATTTTAAATATAAATTTCCTAGATGAAAATATTAACTTTGCACAAGACTATAAAATTATGGTTGTAATTTTTGCAAATAGGTGCTTGCTAAAGTTTAATTCGATTTTTGTGCAAAGATTTGAAAAGCCACAAAAATAGGGTGTTACACAGTACTTATATAATTAACTTAACGTGAGGACATCTTTGGATCGATCCCTTACTATACTTGCCTTTACCTTCCTCAACAAAGGATATAGTATTAGGAATGAGGATGGTCCGGCCCATTCCGACCCTAGAACCGATCCCTGATCCAAAAGACACTAGCAGGGTAATGGCCCGACCCTAAACCATCTTTGGTGGGTCCAAGGCCGGACCGAGTGGTCCTAAGGGTCGGACTATTTTCTTAAATGAAGATAAAACTGAAGCTGTTTCTAAGAGCATCTGTTAACTTAGTACTTATCTTACACTACTTCAGAGAGTATGGGATACAGCAGGTCAAAACTCAAAACGATTCACGAGGGAGATCCCTGTGAGATCAGTTGACGTAGAAATTTTAGGCATGGACAATTCGCACCCAAATCTTCAGTCGACAGCTCGCAGCATAGAATGATTAAGCAGAATTCCAAAAAGTATAAAGACAAAATTGTATTAGCCAAATTACAATTTATCTTCAAGGCATCCAATCTTGCAAAAAGATGGATGTTAATCCATCCACCGGCAACTCACAACAGAGGAGCTTCGAGCCTTCTGACATCCAAGAAAACACAAAACCTTAATTGTCACTAATGTCAGATATAATTCATGCCAGTGGTCAAAACCCAACCAGATTTTTGAAACTATAAGAACCAAATTAAGCACATCAATCAAAGATAATTCGATTTTTGTTTTCAGAAACAGATCAAAGAATAGTTAAACCATGACAACCAACGGCAAGAAAGAAGTGAATCAGACCAAAAAAAAAATGGCCTGCCACAAACGAAATGCTTCCAAGCCCTTTTGTGCTACCCAAACAATGAAGAGATCCGTGAGGATTATGGAGGCAAGGGAAAAGAAGGGGCAGGCGGCAGCGAGGAAGAGGACGGAGGCGAGGGAGGAGGTGTTGCGGGCGAGGTGAGGGAGGAGGCAGCGGAGAAGGTAGGGGATGGCTACACGGGGGGAGGCGAAGGACTGGGCGACGGCTGCGAGACTGCGAGGCGAGGAAGCTGCAGAGTCGTCGTGGGAGGCTGGGAGCCCTGTGTCCTGTGATCTGTGAGGACAAGGAAGAAAGGGTCGGACCACTGGATCAAATGGATTCGGTCTCGTTTTGGCCCAAGAAAATTCGGGCCAACCCTCTGACCCATTGTGTATTTTTTAGCAGGGCCAGGCCAACGGATCCGTGGTCTGGCCCGGACCATTCTCATCCCTAGGATATATGTTAAGCAGCTAAAAATGAAACTTGCTTTGTGTCCAGCAAATTGGCCAGCCAAAGCAATGACCACGACGGACGGGAAGGCCTGAAGTAGGGAAGTGGCCTGTGAGGAGGACCACAGTCCGGAGAGGAACAAATATGAGGGACGCAGATTCTTTGTTGTAAGACAGATCCTACCATTCATTCAAAATCCGCCTACCTGCTCTCCTTCCTCCCTTTCCTCTCTTCTCTCTCCTCTCCCTCTCACACTTGCTCTATGGTTCTCTGCAGTACTGTATGAGATACCTTCCCTGGTTGAGCATTGGTGAGGGCACGAGGTTAGCAAGGTGAGAGCAACAAATTGAAAGGCCCTTAGCTATCCTAGGCAGGCTTAGAGCGCCTATAGTAAAGCCTATAAGCACTGTCCCTCCTCCAAGGCAGCCTCTAAGCACTTTAGGGTTGCTCCATGCTGCCCCTAAACATTGCAGAAAAGGTCTCAAAGCTTTAGAGCTTAGTCATGGGTCTTAATTTCAAGGTGATATCTAATGTAGTTTGCTGATTAAGCTGTCCTTGTACATACACGCACACATGACATCACGTACGCCATTGCCCTTCAACTTTTTTAAAAAAACGGTTATTACATTTTCTATTTCATAAAAATAAAAGAAACAAACAGTATGAACAGGGCACAAAAATGGGAGGAGGGAAAGAGATATTACAAAGGAAAAATATCTTATGTGCTATTGCAAAGGTGTCTAAGACCTTACATGTCATCACTTCGAGGCCTATATCTTCTATGCCATCGCAATTGTCAATTACTGCGCCCTATTGTGTCATTGGTGAAAACTTCTATTTTTTGTTTAAGCTATGTAAATATTTCAAAATCCTCAAAAAACACAGAGTTATTAGGTATGCAAAAATTTGAATGTACAATTATTTTAGTATTTTAAGATAAATCTTTTATGTTAAAATTTTTTTAAATGCAAATATAACATAAAAACTTTTATAAAAATACCAAAAAATATAGATTAAAATATTGCATATCTAATAACACTGTGATTTTTTTGAGAATTTTTTGGTATGTTTGCATAGCTTGATAAAAAGGATAAATTTTCAACAATGGCATATACGATAATATTGGAACAATTGCGATGGCAAATAAGGGAGAGACAACTAAGCGATGGATGCTATCCGACTATGAAATGATATAAAAAAAATTTGACCCTACTACAAAACACCAACAAACATCGTATTAATAAACATCCTAACTAACCCAAAAGCAAAAAGAACTGGTACACCTGGACACAAAGATGACAAAATACCGCAACACAGATCAAAACAACTGCATGCACATCTTTACCTTGCCTATGTGGAACAGACCAACTTACTTGAAACAATCAAGCAACTACGTACTCCTGGAATCTTAACTAGCTAGTATTTGTGGCAAGCACAGAGCAGCAGCCTGCAGCCTGCTTGTGATGCATCGTAGGAATTGAACTTCTTGCGTGGACACGTAAGAATTTTGATACATGCACTACCAACGAACCGGCCACTACAACCGGTTCGAAACAGGTTTCAGAACCGGTTTTGGAACCGGTTGTAGGCAACCGCGAGTGATACTCTCCGGGTAACACTCGCGGTTCCTAACCGCCATGGTGCGACACACAAGCGGTTGAACGCCTCTGGCAGGTGGTGGAGGCGCCACATGGGTGCTCTACAAGCGGTTCAGACACGAACCGCTAGGAGACCCTCTCAGCCAGCGAGGGGAGGCGCCACGTGTGCCCTCTCCACAAGCGGTTGGACTTGCGAACAGTTTGTGAAGAGCCTCGGAGGCAGCGAGGGGGAGCGCCACGTGTGCCCTCTCCACAAGCGGTTGGAATTACCAACCGCTTGTGGAGAGGCTGAGCGCAAATTATATTCTATATAGAATATGTTCTGAGAGGGGTTTTCAATATAAATTTTGACAATAAAATTAAATACAACTACAATATTTTTTCACAATTAAAAATATAATATGATGTGTACTCGATCATTCACACAACCACAATTAAGTTCATTTACACAATAATACGAATGAATCAAAAATGTGTACATACATGAAATAAGGAGCACACTGAAGCAATGTTTATACATTTCAAGAGTACAAGGGTGAATCTTGTGGTCATTTGTTGCCTGCATCGCTATCTGTGGCCTTCGATGATTCCGATATTTCACCTGTCCTTAGAGAAGGACAATCTCTCCATCCCTTTGTGTGGAACTCGCCTTTGGTGGATATAATCTCGTCAACAATGAAGCCGATAAATTGTTGTTAGATTGCTGCAACCCGGTGATGCGGGATCACACCTTGCACATCGAGGTAAGGCTGCCAAAACAGAAAATAAATAAATCTCTGAACACGTAAATTGTAAGTACTAAGAAATTGAGATGCATCATTAATTTCGATGCATAATTACTTTGGTACTTTTGACATACACGCACCTCGTCATTTATTTTGGGCACATCGCCGTGGCAAAGATTTTGCATGTAGTGGCACACATAATAGCCACATAAGTTGTTTCCTGCCGTTTGCTGTATAACCTATGATGAAATTTAAAAAGAATACAAGTATTGAGATGAAAAACTATCACTAAAGAATATGAATTAATTAGTATGCTTCATTACGTACTCGAGTGCTTAATTGGACCATGAATTCGTTCTTGAAAGCTCCTTTATGCTTCTTTCGGAACTTTGCGAATGCCCTGTGATGCGTTAATACATGAATAGTAATTATTAGAGTTTGAATTAATTAAATAGCTAGGAATTTCAATAGAATAAGGAAACCATCTTATAAATTAATATATGCCATACCGATTTAGCGCGTCAATGATATATTGATATTTTTCCTATGGTTTCCTTTTTGAGTCTTGAACAATGATCTTGCTATTATCAAGCATGATAACAAGAAGGACCCAGTGAAACCTATTAATATATTCAACATATATATGTAATTAGTCATATTATGTATGTTTTAAAAAGCTAGGAATGAGAGGTTGTGAGGAACAGATACATACGTACTCGAAGTTGAAGGGCAGAAGTATGTATGGTTTGTAGTGCTGTCCTAAGAGTGCATCCAGAATGTACTCCTCAACAACCTTTGGGTTGTATCCGAAGACAGCCTCGTTGACAATCTCTGGGTCTATGAAGCCGATGTTGAAGTCACCCTGTCTTTTCAATCGTTGTATCTCCATTCTACATAGAAATGGAAAAACTATTAGAGTTGCAACTTTACGCACGAGGAAGCACATGGTAAACTTATTAGCCTAACACTTACAGACACCAAAGAACTCATGAGAGACACGTTGATGGCGTCTGATGGTAAAATGGTACAAGTCTTGAATTCTAGCCATATTTGGTTGTCCCTGCGATAGAAATGTTCGTTTGTGATACGGAGGGGGAACATATTTCTTTCTTGAGCGGACTCTACCATGTACCATTCATGAAATTGCCGCATCTTGGTTGGTAAATCCTTTATGTTTTTAGGGTTAACCAACTCCCAGCCCAACTTATATTGCCATCTCACTTCTGCCATTAGGATATCATCCGTTAATCCAAGAGCTTCAGCTGCAGAACCGAGGTTTGCCTCTTTCATGAATTGTTCAAGCTATTCTTGCTCTTTCTTCTTCTTTGCCGCCTCTGCCTTAGCCCGTTTAGACTTCTGTGTAGCCTTTGCTATTGTCCGGTCGTGGTCTGACGTCGTAGACAGTGGCACTGCATGGGATGTCGCGAAGTGTTTTGAAGCTTTTTGATCAATTGCTTGCTTCGGCGCTAGCACCTTAGGTGAGAAGTGTGCAGCAACTTCTGCAGTAACAATTTTGCTTGTCTCCTCGTCCGTCATATCATATACCCTTTTTGAAGGTTCCTTTGACCTTGTTGGTAGGCTGGACTGGGCCTTCTGAGGAGGAGGATGACTCCTTATTTGAATCTTCTTTCACGGAGGAGATGGTGGAGGCGTGCTTTTCCTGGGGGGTTCGTTTTTGTTGGAGGTGCTGGTGGAGTTGGGCTTGTGCGTGGAGCAAGTGGTGAAGCAGGAGTACTCTGTATTGGCGGCGAGGCATTGCATGGAGGTGACGTTGGAGGAGGCGTGGTTTGTCGTTGTGGAGGAGGCGAGCTTCCTCCAGCCGGCTCCAATTGTTCGATGTCTCGCGGTGGAGATGACACCTCCACGCCATCTGGAAATATGATGTACCGTTTTCGCCAGAGGATGATACCGTGGAGGGCCTGTCCAAACTTGGCCACCTCATCGCCTCCAGCAATATCGAGCATAAGATCTTCAAAACCGTTTAACACCTCCTCCACGGCGACTTTCGAGTAACCGAGGGGTAACTCGTTGCAATGAAATGTCTGGCCCGGCTCTACTGGGAACGCCATGCCGTAAGCCACCTTTATGGAGAGGTTTCGCTACCGACATGTAGCTCACATCGGGCGGCGAACCTTGATGTCGCCCATCGAAAATGGCCGAGGTCATCCCCATCAGGTGCCGCGGTGGACACACACCTGCTCCGCCGCTACGGAGGCTGGCGGTCGATCATAGCATCCGGATTGCTCGGACTGTTCTCGAAGTTTGCTGAGGGCTATCTGCACTTCTTGAGCAACTATGTCGCTGATGCTAGCCTAGGCAGCTCTTAGCTCCCTTTCCAATTGGCTGTATTTGTGTAGCTCTCTAGTTTTGCTTCTTGCTCGGCTCCTGTACGTTTGGGAATCCTTTGCAAATCCGTGCTTCCATGGCGTCGACGAACCAATACCTCTTGTCCGTCCTGGGTGCTCCAGGTTTTGGAGGGCATGTGTCAGCTCGTCATTCTCCCTATCTGTCACTAAGGAACCTAACTGAGACTGTTGAACGACTTGTACGATTCTTTGACCAACATCTTGCAATCCGGGTGCCATCACCAAGCTGCCGTCATCTGCAAGGGCCCCCCCTCCCCGTGAGCCATGAACCAATTTCGCAGGCGAAATTCCTAGTCAGCAGTAGTAGGTGGTACATCCTTGGCCACTAATTCTTCCTCCCGCTTCTCCCATTTCGGTATAGTCTTGATGTAACCACCGGTGCCGAGATGGTGGTGGTATTTCTTCTTTTGTGCATTTATTTTTTTCTTTTGGCTCGCGGCTTGGCCTTGAGCTGACAGCTTATATTCCTCAAACGCTTCCCAATGATCGGCCAGCTTAGGAAATAGATTGAAGTCAGGCCTTTCTCCTTTCTGCACATACTTGGCATTTAGAGACGTCTTCCAAGACTGAAATACGGTTGCCATCTTTTTCAAAGTGTATTTCTTTACTTTGTCTTCGAACCCTTCAGGGAATTTGAAATTGTCCTTAATATCTATCCACAGAGGTCATTGGTAGCTTGAGGACTTCACCCATTTCGGATGCTAATTGGGACGTGGTCCTTACATGGAAACCCAAGCGTTGTTGAATGGGCCAATTCTTTGAAAGAGGGCAATCGGCATCCGTCGGAGTTAACGTCGGTAAATACATGCTTTGCCGACGGCTTCTTGTTAGGTCCTCGCTTCGATTGGTTGCTCGATGTACCCTGCTTAAATTATAGAAAAATATGGGTGTGTTAAGATTGCTCAAAAGGCGGCGGTACGGGGTATTATTGTGGCATTACCTCGCCGCCCCAGTGTCCACAAAGATCACCGAACACACGGTAGTAGCATTAGCGTCGTCTTGGTTCACGGCCTCATCGGCAGCAGCGTTAAGCGCCACCTTCGTCAGATCCTCTCGATGCTACCTGCGCGATCGAGTCTAGCAGAACTGTTCTTCCTCATCGAAAATATCGTCAAGATCATGCCTTCGCTGGTTGCTCCATCTATATATCATAATTATGTAAACAATGTTAAATTAGTATTGCCACTTGTGCACATGACATAATTGCGAAACATTGTTAAATATATCGTCAGCACTACCTATATTTCTCACTATCTCTCACTAGCTCTCTCTCACTATCTCTCCGTAGCTCTCTCTCACTATCTCTCACTATCTCTCTCTAGCTCTCTCTCACTATCTCTCTCTCTCTCACTATCTCTCTCTAGCTCTCTCTCACTATCTCTCCGTAGCTCTCTCTCACTATCTCTCACTATCTCTCTCTAGCTCTCTCTCACTATCTCTCTCTATCTCTCACTATCTCTCTCTAGCTCTCTCTCACTATCTCTCACTAGCTCTCTCCCCTACCTCTCTCACTATCTCTCACTATCTCTCTCTCACTATCTCTCTCTAGCTCTCTCTCACTATCTCTCTCTATCTCTCACTATCTCTCTCTAGCTCTCTCTCACTATCTCTCACTATCTCTCTCTAGCTCTCTCTCACTATCTCTCTCTAGCTCTCTCTCACTATCTCTCACTATCTCTCTCTAGCTCTCTCTCACTATCTCTCTCTATCTCTCACTATCTCTCTCTAGCTCTCTCTAGCTCTCTCTCACTATCTCTCTCTAGCTCCTCTCCCTATCTCTCTCAGCTCTCTCTCCCTATCTCTCTCAGCTCTCTGTCCGTATCTCTCTCTCTCTGTCTATATTTTTTTCGTTGGGACGTTTCATCGAACACCCTATGTGCACACAAAAAACAGAGTCAGAGTGCGGCGTGGGCGTGGGCAACCTAGGTTCTCTAGTGGAATGGGGGAGCGGGGGCGCGGTCTAGAGGTCGACGGCGCAGTGGAGGTCCGACGGCGAGGCGACGACGTGGGCGCGCGCACGGCGGAGTGAAGGCGTGGACGGCGGTGGCAAGGTGCGTCGACGAGGGCGCGCGCATAGCGGTGAAGAGGCGGCGAGCGCGGCGCGGGATCTCGACGGCGAGATACGGCGACGAGGGCGTGCGCACGGTGGAGGAGGCGTCGAGAGCGGCGCGGGGGCTCGACGGAGATACGGCGGAGCGACAGAGGAGTGAAGCGCGGGACAGCTCGGGACTTAGAAAAATTTTGGGGAGAGTAAAGCGCGCAAGGAAGACAAGTAGTGAAATTTTAAACATTTTAAAAAAATATGAAACATAAGTACTGAAATTTTAAACATTATACTGAAATATGAAACAGAAGTACTGAAATTTTAAACATCTCAAAAGTCAGTTAAATAAAAAAGGAAGAATAGAGAAGGAATCCCCCGAAAAGCCCCTCTAGAAGCGGTTGGTAATACAAACCCCTTGCAGAAGGTAACCTCTACAAGCGGTTCATAATACGAACCCCTTGTAGAAGGGGACCTCTACAAGCGCGCAAGTAAGACAATCAGAAAACCCCTCTACAAGCGGTTCGTAATACGAACCCCATGTAGAAGGGGACATCTACAAGCGGTTGGTAATACGAACCCCTTGTAAAGGGAACCTCTACAAGCAGTTCGTAATACAAACGCCTTGTAGAAGGGAACCTCTACAAGCGCGCAAGACAATCTGGATACCCCCTCTACAAGCGGTTCGTAATACGAACCCCTTGTAGAAGGGGGCCTCTACAAGCGGTTGCCTTGGAGAACCACGTGTCGCTTTGGCTTGTCCTTCTGCTTCTTAGATTTGCTTGACATGTCCATTACGTAGAAGACTTGTCTCACATCATTGGCGAGAACGAATGGTTCACGCCTATAGCCGACTTGTGTGAGGTCTACGGTTGTCATGCCATATTTGTCGATCTTCACGCCGCTTGAACTCAGTTTAACCCATTGGCACTTGAATAGAGGGACCATCAAAGGTCCATAGTCAAGCTCCCATATCTCTTCTATGAAACCATAATATGTGTCCACCTTGCAGTGTTGTCCGCGGCGTCTATACGGACGCCACTGTTCTGGTTCGTGCTCATCTTATCCTGGGATTTCGTGTAAAATGTGTAACCATTTATCTCGTACCCCTTGAATGTCACGATTTCACTAGATGGTCCACGAGCCAGGCGTTGCAACTGTTCATTGTCTAACCCTTCCGAAAGGATGTAGTTTTGTAACTAAGTGCCGAATGAATCCATGTGCCTCAATGTTATCCAATCCTCAGACCTCCCTGGGAATTCACGGCGTAGAATACTCTTGTGCTGAAGGACATAATGGGCCACTACAGTAGATTGTTTCAGAACCGTAAAATGTGCCTGTTTAAAAGTAAGCAGATCTTTGCATGCAAGTGCTTTCTGTCCTAGTGTCCCTTTTCTCCGGAGCCTCCCCTCATGGCGTGATATAGGGACACCAATCGGATTTAGATCACTAATGTAATCCACACAGAACTCAATCACCTCCTCTGTGCCATACCCCTCGGCTATGCATCCTTCTGGACGAGAACGGTTACCGACATACCTCTTCAGGACACTCATGTACCTCTCGAAAGGAAACATGTTGTGTAGAAACACGGGTCCGAGAGTACCTATCTCCTTGACAATGTGAACAGTGAGATGAACCATAATATCAAAGAATACAGGAGGAAAGATCATCTCAAGGCTAACCACACTTTGTACCACATCATCCTGCAGCTTACTTAGTTTATCTGGATCAATAACCTTTTGTGTAACCGCATTGAAAAAGGAACACATCTTTGTGATTGTCCCCCGGACCCACTCGGGCAAAATACCTCTCACAGCCACTAGAAGCAACTGTGTCATCAACACAAGACAGTCATGGGATTTCAGGTGGACGATTTTATTCTCTTTCATGTTTATGAGTCTCTTTACATTCGAGGAGTATCCGGAAGGGACCTTCACACTGTTCAAGTACTCTATCATGCTTTTTTCTCTTATTTGCTTAGAGTGTAGCTCACAGGATGTGCATGAAGTCAAGTGAGTGACGCACCTCCAAAACTTCCCAATAAGACAAGTCCCAAAATATTGACTTCTTCTTCCACATGGGTGCCTGACCTTCCTCATTCGGTATAGATTTTCTCCCAGGACCCTTTCCAAAAACTACTTTCAGATCCTTTACCATAGCAAACACACGCGGCCCACTTCGATGTTCAGGCTTAGCACGAAGGTCTGGTTTCCCGTTAAAATTCCTGCCTCTCTTCCGCAACGGATGTCTCGTAAGAAGAAACCTACGGTGGCCCATGTACACAACCTTCAGAGAGTTTTTGAGGTACATGCTGTCCGTTTCATCTAAGCACTGCACGCAGGCTCTATATCCTTTTATAGTTAGGCCGGATAGGTTACCAAGCGCAGCCGCCGTTGATGGTAACAAACAAAGCAATGCACGAGGGTGAAACATCGTCTTTTCGCTCATCCCATACCCGTACACCATCCTCCCACAATGTTACAAGATCTTCAACCAATGGTTTCAGATAGACATCGATGTCGTTTCCGGGTTGCTTGGGCCCTTGGATCAACAACGTCATCAATATATATTTCCGCTTCATGCACAACCAAGGAGGAATGTTATAGATACATAGTGTAACAGGCCAGGTGCTATGACTGCTGCTCAACTCACCGAACGGATTCATACCATCCGTACTCAACCCAAACCTTATGTTTCTCGCCTCATCTGCAAAGTGCGGGTATGTTCGATCGACTTTCCTCCACTGGGAGCCATCAGCGGGATGTCTAAGCATCCCGTCGTCCTTACGCTCTTCTTTGTGCCAATGCATCATCTGGGCATGCGCTTTGCTAGCAAACTGACGCTTCAATCGAGGGATGACAGGGAAATACCACACCACCTTAGTAGGAGGTCTCTTCTTCATACGTTCCCCATCTATTTCACTTGGGTCGTCACGCTTTATCTTATAACGCGATTCTTTGCACACTGGACAAACATCAAAATCCTCGTACTCATTGCGATACAGGATACAATCGTTAGGACATGCGTGTATCTTCTGTACTTCTAATCCCAAAGGACATACGACTTGCTTGGCTTCATATGTAGATTCAAGCAGAGTGTTATCTTCTGGAAGCAACTTCTTTATGAGTGATAACAACTCATCGAATCCCTTATCTGAGACACCATTCGTGGCCTTCCATTGCATTAGTTCCAGTGTGGTGCGCAGCTTTTTGTGGCCATGCCCACAGTTTGGGTACAAAGGAGTCCTGTAGTCCTCTAACATGCGCTGGAACTTGTCGAATTGTTTTTCATCTGTGTAATCTCCATCTCCGTCACGCAGCATCTGGTCTAGCTCATCATCACCAAACTCTCCGAGTGTATCTTCCACGAACAAGATTGTTCGGTGTCCGGATACTGTTCAAACCCTCTTCTTCTTCCTCGTCGTCTTCATCATCTTCCTGGCTAATCCCCTCTACTTCGCCATGGTTGGTCCAACAGGTATAGTTTGGCATGAATCCTCTCATGATTAAATGGTTCATAACCTGCCATCGGTGGGAGTGCTCCTTCTCATTCTTGCAGTCTACACACGGACAACATATGTAGCTTCCTGCAGGCAAGAAGGCAACGGCCGCATCCAGAAAACCCTGCACGCCATCAATGAACTCTCTGGAGCGACAGTCCGCATTGTACATCCATTGCCGGTTCATCTACACCAAGTTATATTTTATTAAAAAAATATAGTTACATTTCTGAATCTAAAGCTCACAAGCACTTAGATCTACCTTTCTAATTACTTTTTGTTCTTCTTCAGTCTACAATTAAAGACAATATTTTTTTGCTGCAACAAAAAAACTCCACCTACACTTATTCTTTTTTGTCCTTCTACATTTATTGAACTAAAACTAACTAACTGTTACATTTTTTAATTATTTTTTATCCTTCTACAATTTTGAACCTAATTATTTTTCCCTTTCTACCTTTGTAATTATTTTTATCCTTATACATTTTTAACTAAACCTAACTAAAATTTTTTTACCCTTCACATTTATTGCACAAAAAAATAACTAATTGTTACATTTTTAAATTATTTTTAATCCTTCTACAATTTTTAACTAAAACTAACGAATTATTTTTCCCTTTCTACCTTTTTATTTTTTTCCTTCTAATTTTTTCCTTATTTATTTCATACTCCAATAATTAGTTCCTAAAATTATGGTGATCAAGCTAGCTAGCAAATTTTTTGTTCAATTTTGGATCCTAAAGCAAACAACTTAATTTTAAGATCAACTCCCTAAAATTAGGTGATCAAGCTAGTTAGCAAACAAGTTAGGTAGCTAGCAAACAAGCAAAGAAACTTTTCAGTGATGAAAAGCTAGCTAGCAAACAAACACACCTTTCAATAAAGAACAAATCAACATTTCTCCACATCCAATGCAAAAAAAAAACAATACTTAGGTGAGAAGGATGTTAACATGACGTTACTAACCTTGAAACACTTAATTTGCAGCTAAATCACCTCAATTAAAAATTTGGGCAGCACCTCCCCTTGAACAGTAGCTCGGCTCTTCCTGTTAACACTTCCCGTTCACCTCTGCGCCCTCGGGGAGGAAGAAGATGTTTTAAATGCGCTGGGCGGGAGGCTTCTACAACCAGTTTGAGACACCAACCGCTTCTAGAGCTTGCCTTTTACAACCGGTTGGTGTCTCAAACCGGTTCTGGCAATCCACAACCGGTTTGGGACACAAACCGGTTGTAGAGATGGGACTTTACACGCGGTTCGTGTTTCAAACCGCTTCTGGAAGTCCTCTCCCGTCCGTTGCCCACGAACCAGTTCTGGTATGAAGATTACAACGGGTTCGCACCAAACCGTTTCTGATGGACCGGTTGTGATGCCCAGTTCTGTAGTAGTGAAGGTTCAAAAAAGTTTGTGGACAATTAGTGGTTGCATGCACGTAGTAACTTATTTGGGGTCGTGATGAGTATAGCCTCGGTATATGTGCATATGTGTGCTTGCATGAAGGGAGCCATGCAATGTTGATCAGAGCTGTGGCCAAGTCTTCAGAAGCTAGTGCGCGGAGCGGCGGAGGAGTTCCTAAAGAATCGGTCATGAGCCAGTATGCGGTGGACAAGGAGTGGCCTGCGTGCCACGTTTGAAGTAATGGCCAATTAATCAAATCGTGTACCCTGCATGTGTCTATATATTTATACGTTGTATCGAGTCAGTTTGGTTAACGAGAAAGCAGGAGAAAATCGGCTGGTATGACGCAGGCCAAAAGCTTCCTATGTGGTGTGTGGTGCTGAGTTCTTGCGTTCGCGCGTGTTCCAAAGAGAAAACTATGAGCGAGGGTTTTCGGGTAGAGCTTGGGCCAACTGGGTTCACTAAGCTCCCCAACTTAGAGGGATGCCATGGGCCCATGGCGGCGGACGTCCAGCGGTGGGCAACGGCAACGACAGGGTGGCGAGTTGGCAGCAGTTTAGGGGATCGACAATGATGGGCCTACTGCCATTAAGAGGCTATAGGCGCCTAGGCGGTGTATGGCAGATATGATGGCATGGCTGATCATCCTCTCAAACCAGCTACTGATCATCGCCTTGATAAGTTATTGCCTCACCAACTAACTAATCAGAAGCAAGCCTCTCCTTAGGCAGTCTCCTTCTGCTCCTCAGCCTACGGGGTATGCAAAGCCTTGTAGCCTATCCATGGTCGGGAAATGTTTTGAGCCCCGTGTCCTTGCCTTCCTCTATCCATGTGGAGAAAGATGTCATTGCCTTGCCGATAAGATTGTGTAGTACTGTTTAATATTACTAGTGCCCACATTTCTTTTTAAAGCCAGATTTTTTTTCTCTGGTTGAAGTGTTTTTATTACAAATTTATTCGTAAAAATATATAAAAAAGTTCAAATTGAAAGTACTGCCTATATTCAATAACATTGTGATTTTCTTGGAAGAATTTTGAAATGTTAAAAGAAAGACATATTTTCACCAATGGTACATGGTATAGACGACAATAATGAGGTAACACGACCTTGTTCTTTTTTGCTTAATCTAGCTATAGATTATAATCTGAAAAAGTTGTGGGCTCTTGATAGAAGGCTTGAAGAGCTCAAAAATAGTAAAAAAATATTTTTGGAGCTTTGAGAAAAACCACTAAATGTCTTTAAAAATGGCTATAAAGTGCTACAGCATTAGGCTTATACAAAAATAATAAATTTCCAATTGAATAGGAGCTTGTACAATTTCATACAAAATCTATCCCTAAAAATATCCAATTGAAAAATTGCAATATTGACAAATATACAATTTCAATACAATTATGCTGCAACATTTAGTTAAGGTTACATTCTCAATCAAATAGTATTACATAATAGTATTCTTAAACTTGCAGCAGTCAGAAAGGTGTATTTGTAGTACAAACTGATTGTAATTTTCTATTCTCCATTAGTTTTTGGTAGGAGTTTACTGTACTCTTTTTTGTAAATGCCTTTTTTTAGTGGTTCATCGAAATTACACCTTTGTCTAGACTACATTCTTTTTATTTTGAACGTATTTTATATTAAGATCATAAAAATATAGTGAGAAACAGCCACGTGGTGGGAATTCAGTGGTTTGAAGAAATTGATTGAAATTTTGGGAGTTTTCAATCGACTTGGAATGGTTGCCCTGATGTTATATTATATAGGGGCGAGCAGGGGAGGAAGTATATCAGATACACATGTGAGTAGCTCACTTATAAATTGAATATCATAATATTTTTGAATGAAGAATATACTCAATTGGGCATATCACCATAACTTTTTTAAGAAGGGCATAAATCCGATTTCCATTTTTATTGAAATAGAAACAATGTTTATAGAGCTTTTACAAATCATGTCCAATATGCCAACAATGATACTCACCCTTTTACACCCTTTTTTACTCCTCTTTATCTCTCGACCCGTTCTCTCTATCCCCTAGTCTCATTTTTATGTACATCCTTCACCTATATCCTCACTCTTTCCTCATTTCTCCTCTTCTTGTTCATGGACACCTTCTATGCTCTTGCTCAACTCTATCTTGGTTTGGGCTTGGCTCTATCTTGGTTCAGCTTGACTTATTCATGCACACCCTCTATGCTCTGGCTCGGCTTGTTCTTGTATCTCTTGGCTCATTCTCTTCTTGTTGTTAATATACACCCTCCATCAATGCCCTGGCTTGGCTCAACTTGTTCGTGGACACTCCCATGCTTTAGCTCGGCTCTATATTGGTACCGTTCGGCTTGTTCTTTTATATCATGGCTCTGCTTCTCGCTTTATTTGGCTCCTTGTGGCTCGGTTTCTCTCTTCTCGCTTTATTTTGCTCCTTGTGGCTCAGCTTCTTCTTTTTGCTCTCTTGGCTCTGTTTTATCTCGGCTCCTCTCGCTCGGCTTGCGGCCCTTTTGTTCTAGCTCCTCTTTTAATCTGCAAACGGGTTTTTTCTTGGTGAGACGTGCTTGGGCCACCGCACTCGAACGCGCGTGGCTGCGTTCAATCCCCTTAAGTGCAAGCAACTGAGGAATGCCTAGTTCTCATATCACCATAACTTTTATAATAGTAAGGTATTCATCCACATATGTAGCACACTTTATCATTCTAATTTACTACTTTGTCTTCAGATACTTGAGTCCACATTATACTATAGTTACTAAGTCAAACTTACTCGTCGATCACACCATAATAAAAATATGTATATTTGTTAGCACGAGTTTTTGAAAATGCCGACGAATGTTCTAGAAGGTTCTGGAGTGTCGGTTGCGGAGATTGTACGAAGAAGTCAACAAGGGTCACATTAGCTACAAAGTAAAGTTCGAGTCAGGCTAGGTAGGTTAGTTGTAAAATATATCCAAGTTTTGTATGTATACAATAAAAATAAATCCGGTCCAATTTGGACACAAAGTCAAGTCGGTTTAGGTCAACACAAATCAATCAAATGTACTTTTTACTTGTCCTTTATTTTTAGTTACATTTAGTCTAGTTTCGCCGTATTTTGTTTTGGATCGACTTTGTTGGGCATCACCTTCTCGATCGGCTTTAGGATACACCCCAAAAGTTACTTGCGAGTAAGTACTGTGTCGATTTTGTTGAATTTATGGGCTTGCATCGACTTTTGATTTTATTGAAATACTATTTTAGTCAATATTGCTGCGTATCGCTATTTCAACCAGGGGTTAGATTTTACGCTCGTTCTATCGGTCAACACATTGTTAGTGATAATCTGTTTACCCTCGTCCTATTGACTTATAGCTCCCTATTGGCCGATAGTCTGTTTATTCTTGTTCTGTTAGTTAGATTAACTTGTTAATCTAGTTGATAGTCTGTTTACCCCTCACTCTACTATTTAATTGATTCTGTCGGCTTAATAGTAAATTATTTATCCTTTGAATCTATTGGTTTAGATATACTCTAAGCTGATAATTTCGTTATCTTTTACATCTGTTAACTCTTTTAGTTGTTGTTAAGATTAGACAGGTTCATACTACTTTTGTAGATCTAATGGACTATCTAAAACTGATTACGTCTTTTCTTACCGATTGCACGATTAAATCAGCTAGCACGTTCTGAACCCTATATTTTGGTGCTGACGTGAATCCTAAGCTCTAAACCCACATGTGTAAAAAGTTTCGGCTGGGCTATCAATAAACACCAATGTTCCAACCAGTAAAAGAGACGCACGTATTCTAGATGAAAGATTCGGCGAAAGACACATATAAGGTTGGGGATGAAAAAGATTGAGATCCATGCCCATACTTGTGTGTTGGGCGATTTGGCGGGAAAAAAACATGAGATTTTTCTAGAACGTGGCCTTGCCGATCCCAAGCCTGATCGGCTCCGTCCGAGATGAAGTCAGATTGTGGTTCTTAGCGGGAGGTAGCGCTTTACATTTGACGCAAGAGAAATTGATATTTATTATGCACAAGTTTGAGCCTGACAGAAGCGCGCTGCTCGAATTAAGCCATTCTAAATAGAACTGAATACTATTAAGTTCTTAGGGTAGATTAGCGAAGAAGGCATATCTGTGAAATGGCATCTTCCCGGTGGAATGTATCTAACTAACCCTAAATAAATAAGACCGAATACTATTTTATTCAGTGCATAGGGGAGATTGGCAAAGAAGCCCGCTATGTAATTTCATGAGGCGTAAGGCTGTAGGGGTCGGTGAGAAAAACAGAAAAGTCCTCTTTATTTCATACTCGGGTTTTATTTTCAATCTATTCAACTGACAGTTTTTTATTTGTTTCTTAGGATATCTCCACCAATGTGCCCAAGCCCCATGTCCCCACCACTATAACAAACAGTGATGGGCATGGAATAGAAAGTAGAGTGTAGGAATAGTGATGGTGCAGTTGTTGGAGGAGGCAAATAGGAATAGAACAGTTTCATTTGGTGAGGTGACACGTGAATAGAAATAGAGTAAAAGAGAAATGAGGCGGACTGCTAGAGATGCCCCATCGTGGGGGCAAAACCGAAACACCGTGCCATAGCGTGCTGGAGTGCTGGGCCTGGATCAGTGCATCGTGGGCTGTGGCCTGTGGGCCAATGGCCTCTTCATGTGCGGCGGGCCTCCAGATCTGCACCCGTGCCGCCGTACGGACCTGACTGTGAAGTGTGCAGCGTTGGGAAAGGATAAGGAGACCGTGCGCGCTCCTCTCTGCCACTGCTCGTCTGGTCGTGTAGTTATGCTTCCTGCATCCTGCTTGCGGATGGGTGGAGAGTTGATCCGACGGCCCGGACCCAAAGGCAGGGGCGCCCTAATGGCATCTCGATCGTCCAGGAGAAAATACTAATGGGATCTCGATCGTCTAGGCGAAAATCTAACGGTCCAAATCCGGGACGGACGAGAAATTGTTAATTTATCGTGATGCTCTAATTTCTGGTATACTAGATCGGGTTTTGTTTTTTCGGCTTAATTCAACTATAGATTATAATCTAAAAAATTGTAGGTCCTCGATAGAAGTTTGGAGTGCCTAAAAAATTGTTAAAAAATGGTTTTCAAAGTTTCGAGAAGAAACACTAAAAATCTTATAAAAATGACTATAAAGTGCTATCGTGTTTGGCCTATAAAAAATAATAATTTCCAGTTGCACCTACTGATTTTAATTTAAATCGAAAAGGTCTGATTCCAATCCAACTTCACTATGTACGAATTGTTCTGTGCCTTGATTACACTAATCCAGAGGGATGAGGAGTGAGCGTCCTCTGATTAGCTATGCAAGTGGGAAAGTCGGACATGCCCGCGCCGGCCGCGTAGCAGTAGCGGGTGGAGGTGGCTGTCCACGAAAATGATTCATAGACAAAACGGCATCCGCACCCTCCCGTATCGTGTAAACAGAGGAGCAACGCAGCAGCACTTCTGTCCAAAGAAAAAGGCAGCTAGTACACTGGCTTCCCTAAGAATTTTTTTAGCAAAAAGGACAGGAGCTTTACCATTTTATTGGAGGAGATGAAGTGTACATATTAGTTATAAGGAGTTTCTTAGAAGACATCTAAATTATTTGAATCATTGATACAGTTTAATCAAACGGACTATACGGCTTTTAACCCTACGGGGGTTATATATCGTCCCAGCCATATGGTTAACCTATGTCCGATTCAGTGATTCACAATCCCCTAATCCCATTCCATGTATGCAACTGCATCTCTAGCGCGGACAGAGCAACTGCGGCCGTTTAGCTCATTGTTAGCTAATAATTAGGCGAGATTTTTGGGATTGAGTGCTCAGCGATGGTTATCATGCTTGTCATGATAGCAATATCGTTCGCCACAAATTTGAACGATTTTGGGACCGGTTCACCTCAAATTTGAAGGACTCCGCTACAGTGTCAACAGAAAAAAATGTTTCAGATTTCATATTAAATTTTGTTAATGAAATTTGTTAAGTCAATTCCTCGTATTTTCGTGAATACCTCAAAAATAATTAGCCCATAAATGCATTTAATAATTAATTAAAAGTAATATGAAAATAAGTTGTAAAAGTTACATGAAATTACATAGAAAAAACCAGCCGCTTTCATGGTTATCGAGAACTTTTTTAGCAGCTTGTAGGAACGGTAAGTTTTTAGACCCTCAACTATGGATGGCATAGTCAAGTGTCACTACTAGGTATGAGAGCTACACTATCAGTTTCAAACCCTCTAGTATCGGTTTTGGAACCGGCTGTAGACATTCAGGAGTAATGTCCATGGGGTTCCACTACTGGTTGACCTAACCGGTAGAGCTTGCACTACTAGAAATATAGGCATCACAAGGGGCACATCACAAGAACCCCTTGTGATAGTGTCATCACAAACGGTTTAAAAGACTGAGCCAAGATAGGACTTTTACAAGGGGTTCATGTCCCGAACCCCTTGTAAAGCCAACCTTTACAAGGGGTTCGTGTCCTGAACCGCTTGTAAAAGCCCAGTTTTTGAAATGCTAAAAGGAAAGCTTGCCTTATCTCATCAGAGAACACGCGTGGGATGAGTTGGCTAGCAGGGTGAGGCGTGGGTCACGAGAAAGGTGAGGTCCTGGGTTCGAATCCCACTCCTCCCAAAAAAATTATTTCTCTTTTTAACCGGTACTCAGCAGTACTACAAGAGGATATAAAACCGCTTGTGATGCCCTGGAGAGCATGACAAGCGATTGCTTACAAGCGGTTCCAAAACCGTTTGTAAAGTGGTTTGGAACCGCTTGTGAAGGCCAGATCGCTGGTAGTGTTGCCAGAAAAGAGGGCATGTTTGGCGCTACAAGGTCTCTACTACTGGTTTGTAACCGGTAGTGAACCTTTCCAGAAAAAGAGGCTCGTTTTGGTGCCAACAGAGGATTCACTATCTCCCTTTTTCTAGCAAGATTCACTACCGGTTTGTATTACAATCCTTTTTTTTATCTCTCCTCAAATTTTAAAAATCACCACGGGCAGCACCTCCCCCTTCTCTGTTCATGGACGACATATCTGGAAGAAAGACGGCTGTTTAAATCGTGGGAGGACATTCCGCTAACTCTACCGGCTAGTTGAACCAACCAGTATGAAACCCAATGATCTACTACCGGTTGGTATTACCAACCGGCAGTGATCTAGTCTCGGGGGAATCACTACCGGTCTATGGTTCCAGCCAGTAGGAAAACAATCCTCTCCAATCTGGTTCTGGCTTTAGATGTCCTTGTAGCCGTTGAACCGTGATATCTAACCGGTAGTGTGGGCCGGTAGTGATGCTCAGTTTTCTAGTAGCGTGTGAAGGTAAAAAATACTAAGGAACTCAAAACAAGCTTGAGGACATAATTAATTTTTTTATATATAGCAATGTTCCATTATTTAATGGTTTGTTCTTTCGCTTTTAATTATGAAACTATATGCGAGCTTATTGGGCTCGGTTTGCAAGTGGTGATCTGTTGCTAACATCCCTAATTAACCATCATTGCATTTTCTAAATCGTGAGTTCCTGTGACATCCTCTTTTTCAAAAAAATAATAATAAATAAATAAAAATAAATAAATAAATAATAATAAAATAAAAATATTACATCTGCATTTTGCATTTTGCATTTTATATTTGCACAAAAGTTGTAAAATGTTAAACTTTGCAAATGAACATGTCACGTTTTAAAATACTTTTATTTGCATGTCATATTTTTAAAAGTTTTTTTTCGCATGACATGTTTAAAAGCCATTCCATTTTCTAAATTAAATTTCACAATCTTAATTTGTTTTTAGCAAAAACTAATTGTTATTTATAATTTCAAACTGAATTTATTATATTTTATTCAAAATTAATTTACAGCTCTAAACTAATTTCTAAAAACCTTTCCTTTTTCTCTCTTTATTCACCTCTCAATGATGAGTGGGCCTCGCGCGTTATTCTCCCTTTCCTTTTCTTCTCTTTTTTTTTTCTCCACTTTTACTCTCCCCTCCACCTGCCCTCCTCTCTCCCCGCCACCTGCCCTTCCCTCCCTACCAACTCCTCAACCAGGCAGCTCTCCCCTGCCCCCTCTCCATGTATCCCCCTCTCCACTTCACTCCTCTCACGTTCACTCTCTCTCACTCTCACTTCACTTCCCTTCCTTTCCAGCCAGCTCTATGCCCCTCCTTCCCCGCCGGCCGCACCACCTCTACCTCACCGGTCGTCGCCGGAGTCGTCGCCGAAGTCTCACCGTCGGTGAGCTCCTCCTCCTTCTTTCCCTCTCCCTCTTCCTCTCTTCTTTCTTCCTTCCCCCTTCCCCCTTCTCTCTTTCTCCCCCTCCGTCTTTGCATGCATGCATCTGTCAGATCTTGGTGGTTGCCACGTCGGAGCTCCGCCCCGCCCCCGGCCGCTGTTCTCCTCCTCCTTCCTCTTCCTCCTCTCTCTTCCTCCCCCTTCTCCTTCTTTCCTCTTCTTTCTTCTTCTTCTTCTTCCTCTCGTGCTCCATCGCCGCTGCCTGCCGCCGCTTGTTCTCAGAGCTCGCCGAGCCAGTGCGCTGCTTGCTTCATCAGTACAAGATGCGCGCTTTGTCATCAAGACGCTGCCATCGCCACCGTCGACCACGTCACTGGCCGCCGCCGTCGCCGCCGAGGGCTTGAGGACCTAATTAATTTTTTATATATATAGCAAAATTCCATTATTTAATGGTTTGTTATCTCGCTTTTAATTATGAAACTATATGCGAGCTTATTGGGCTCGGTTTGCACTTGGTCCATCCTCCAAGTGGTGAGTCGTGAATCTGTTGCCAACAACCCTAATTAACCATCATTGCATTTTCTAAATCGTGAATTGCGATCTAAGCGAACCTGTGCGAGAGATGGGACAGCCGGCCATCGTGAATTGCTGGTGGAGCAACCCGTGGGATCACATCCGCATCTGTCGCTAACCAGTGCGGCTGGCTCGCAGATCCTCTGCTGCCGTACTGCAGAGAGCAGTTCTCCCACTGATTTATAGGCCTGTTACTGATAGGACCCACATGTTAATGGCACAACTGCAGAGAGCAGTACGATAGAGGATTTGCTTCCACACAGTTGAGCCCTCCTGTCGCTACGGCTTCATGGGTAGTCCGAATTGTTCTAGATTTGGGAAACCGAATCCTGGTCTCCAGCATTAGTAAAAAAAGTCCCGATCGCTTTTTTGGTGGGACTGTTGAGCAACCACGCTACCAGGTGTAGTCCGAGGTTGCTGATTCGTATACGCGACGTAGAACGATGGCGAGAACAACAGATGCACAAAGTAGATCAACACAGATGTAGGGATAGAACGGATTCTTTATTGCTTTCAGGTGTGTTTACAATGGACGGATCCCTCTCCTATTTATAGTGTTGCTTCATAGAGTTTGACAGGTCCACGGATAGACCTATCCGGATACGGCTTGGAGAGCCCGTAACCGAATAGGTTTCCTAATACTCCCCCTTGGACCTTGCCGCGTAATGCATATGCCTCATCAAAACTCCACAAAAACCCAGTGGGAAAAATTCTTGGAGAAAGAGTGCATAACATACGCTTGCTGTGCGCACGGATATGCCTCGTTAAAAACCTTATGTGAAAAACTTCTTTGAAAACTCACTTAAGAGAAAAAGAGTACGAATCCACCCAATATTGCTTCATTACTTCAATGTAATAGTTGGGTACTTGAACTTCTGGTTCAAGATTTAATTCAAAATATATGAAGTTTCTCCCCCTGAATTCTGCACTTCTCTAAGTCTCATCATTCCTATGCCTTTAATGCATCTTTCAAAGGTAGATGCTGGTAGGGACTTAGTGAACAAATCTGCGAGATTCTCGCACGACTTAGTGTGCTGAATATTGATTTCATTCATCTTATGCATCTCATGTGCATAAAAATACTTGGGGTTTATATGCTTAGTGAGGTTGCTCTTCACATATCCAGTCTATACTTGTGCGACACATGCTGCATTATCTTCATAAATGATGGTAGGGGTTTGTTCTATTTGCAATCCACATGACTGGAGAATGTGGAATGTCATTCTTGAAGCCATGCACATTCACGTCTTTGTCTCATACAATGCAATGATTTCGAATGGTTAGTCGATGTTGACACAAGTGTCTCGCTGGCGACTTCCATGATATGCGTTTCCTCCACACAGAAGACATATCCTGTCTGGGACTTACCGGCAAAGCGGATCTCGAAAGATAACCAAGATCTGCATATCCGACCAAAGTCATATCTTGGTTCCTTCTATAAAATAGTCCAAGATCGATCGTTCTCGTAGGTAGCGGAAGATGTCCTTTACCCTTTTCAATGCCTTTTCGTTGGCTCGCACTATACCCCGCTAATAAGTTTATCGCGAACGCAATGTCGTCGTGGTGTCTTGTTTGCTAGGTACATGAGCGCTCCTATGGCACTTAAGTATGGGAATTCGATCCCAAGACTTCTCCCCTCTTCTCTAGGTCGATATGGGTCTTGGTGCGCTTGTAATGACCTTCCGACCATTGGGGTTCTTGATGCGTACGCCTTCTCAAAACTAAACCTCTCCAACACCTTTTGGGTGTAGGCGGCTTGGTGTATGAGTATTCCATCTGGCATACGCTCAAGCTGAAGGCCTAAGCAGAATTTGGTTTTTTCCAAATTTTTCATTTCAAATTCAGATTTCAAATATGAGCTTACTTCTTCAATTTCATCATCGGTGCCAATGATGTTCAAATCATCCACGTAAACCGAAATTATACAAAAACCATCTTGTGATCGTTGTATAAAAACGCATAGACAGTCTTCATTATTCGTATAGCCTTTCTTGCTCAAGAACTCGCTCAAGTGATTATACCACATTCTTCCTGACTGCTTTAATCCATATAAGGATTTCTGCAATTTTACACAATATAATTCTTTCTTCTCTTTATTCGGGGTTGACATGCCGTCAGGTACTTTAATGTACAATTCAGAGTCCAGGTTACCGTAAAGATAAGCTGTGACCACATCCATCAATTTCATTCTTAAGTTCATATTCACTGCCATTGAGATGAGATATCTAAAGGTTATACCACCCATGACCGGGGAATAGGTTTCTTCATAATCAACGCTGGCGCCGAGTGAAACCTTGAGCTACCAGTCTTGCTTTGTACCGTACCACTTCATTATTTTCATTTCTCTTCCGAACAAAAACCCATTTATAGCCCACAGGACGTATATGGGAGGGTGTAAGGCACACAGGTCCAAACACTTCTCTTTTGTTCAGCGAGATTAGTTCATGGTGATTGCCTTCTTCCATTTCGCCTAACTGGTGGTGCTTACAATCGTAAAAAAGAGATCTTGGCTCGATCGATCTATTCGCTTGGCAATCATTTTAGCAAAGTATATGTCGACATTGGTCGTTGCTCTATTCATCATTTCCCCTGATTCTGCAAAGTTTATGGTCATTTCGTCATAGGGTGCTTCGTGCATTTCTACTTGCTCTTGATCGCTATTTCCCATCACGAGAGCAAGTTACTTTAGCTTATTATTGCCGATGTGCGCACACGTATTTCTATCGGCTTCTTCTTCTATTACCGGTATATTCAAATCTGGGGCGCCTCGCTAGCGTGTCGCTTCTCACCGAGTTGCTGTGTCTCAACTGCCCCTTCTTTTTTCTTTTTAGGCGCTTTTGGATTGGTTATGATGAGCTCTCATTCCCTTTTACCCAGACGTCTCCGGATACTAGGGGCCGAGAAACCAGATCTCTGTCCTTTTTCTTTGAGGCCTCTGAACAGGTTGAGGGTGCTCGTAGTTTTTTTGGCACTTCTACCCTCTCGGTGCATTATGCGCAGCACATGCGACTTAATCACACCCTTCAAATCACAAAGTGGTCAGCGGTTCATATGCTAATTTCAGATATCGAGGATTTTCGGACCTCTTCGTTTGCTTCTCTAGTACGGGATCATGTGCGGAATGCGGTGGCTTGCCGATGATTTCACGGCATTCTTCATTATGGGTTCTTTATCTCCCCTAATGACGGAAATTATCCTCGTCAAAGATGCAATCAATAAGCAGGCGGTATGCAAATTACGGTCGAGGGTTCTAAATACTTGATTATGGACACCGCCTCATAACCAACGATATCCCCGCCTCGGAGAGGGCCCATAGTCGTCATTGTGGTGGTGGTATTGGTACATACACCATGCATCCAAATTTTCTTAAATGGGAAATTTTCGGTGTGATCCCCTGAACTAATTGCATTGGTGAGTGGATGTTGTACGCTGACGGTCTATAGTTCAATAATGCTGCTGCGTGCAGGACGGCGTGGCCCCAACACATATTTGGTAAATTACAACCCTGCAAGAGCGGCTTTGCTATGAATTTGATCCTTTTAATTAGTGCTTCTGCTAGTCCATTCTGAGTGTGGACATGTGGCACTGAGTGCTCTACATTGATTCCTGATGCCATACAGTAATCATCAAATGCCTTCGAAGTAAATTCGCCGGCATTATCCAAGCGAATGGACTTCACGTGATGATCCGGGAATGCATTCTTAATTCTTATGATCTGAGAGATCAGCTTTGCGAATGCATGGTTTCTTGTCGAGAGTAAACTTACGTTTGACCACTTCGAGGAAGCATCAATGAGCACCATGAAGTACCTAAAAGGACCTGATAGGGGTTGAATGGGGCTGCAAATATCCCCTTGGATGCGCTCAAGGAACGCGGGGATTTCATCTTGCACCTTCATGGTCGAGGGCCTAGTGATCATTTTCCCAGTGGCGCATGCCTGACATATGAAGTCTTCTTGATTAGGAAAATTCTTTACACTAATTCCATGGCCCTGAGAGTTGGTAATTACATTTCTCATCATCCGTAAGCCTGGATGACGAAGTCTACTATGCCAAAGAGAGAAGAGTTCAACACTCCTAAAAGAAGTTTTAAGGGAAGTGTATTTGTGAGGTGCTTTAATTCTTGTGTGGTATAGTCCAGTTCTAAATGAAGGAAATTTTTCTAAGATTCTTTTTTCACATCCGTCGTGCTTCACAATGCACAGGAATTCTTTGCCATTTCCTTCAGTGGTCTCAACGTGGAAACCGTTGGCATGGATGTCTTTAAAGCTTAAGAGAGACCTAGTGGATTCGGGGTACAGCAAAGCTTCATTAATTTTCAGTGGAGTACCCATAGGCAGTATGATTGTGGCTTGATCAGAGTTTACTACGCATGAACCACTTCCTGCAATTGTGGTTATACTGCCGGTTGTCTTCTTAATGGTTTCAAAATAGTTAGTCTCTCTTAGAATGCTATTAGTTGTTCCACTATCAACTATGCATATCTCCTCCATATGGGCACTACATAAATACATATAATTTCAATTAGGCTATCATTCATATTGCAAGCATTCATAGAATATACTGAAAATAAAGTGCATTATGACAACGAGAATTTAAGGATCTACACCCTCGGGGTTTTCAATATTCATAAAGATCACAAATGTCTGCTAAAGCAACCACACAAATTCAAAATAACTAATGCTGCTAAACAATGCACTAGATAGACTCAATGAAACATGCTTCTACATTTGCAGCTATCTCTTCTTCCATGTCATCGTCAGCTATTGCTACCTCACTGGTAGTAGCTTCTTTGTCTTCAGTAGACTTCTTAGAGACCCTCAGTTCTTTAAGTTCCTCCCCTAGGAGGTCATCTTCATCATTGTTCATGATGACGAGGTGCGTCTCTGTCTTTTCTTTGTTCTTCCTCTTGGCTTGGTATTCAGCGATCGCCTTCTTTGATTCACGGCAGATCTTCGACCAATGCCCCAGATGCCACACTTGAAGAATACTTGGTCTTGTTGACCGTATGGTTTCGGTGGTGGCCTCTCCTTGCCTTGGGATTCGGACTTTTTCTTTCTTTTTCGGGCCGAGCCTTCTCCCCTTTCACCCTTTCCCTTTCTTTTCTGGTTGGGCTTCTTGGCCTGGAACTTACTTGCATTGACTTCAATGCTTTGACCAGGTGCCTGTGAGATGAAGTTCTTCTTAAAGACTTCATCCTGAGATTCCGTGACTTGCATGACGTCAATTAACTCACTGTAATCAGTGAAATTATCTTGACGGTAGTTACGCACTCTGAATGGCATTGGTGGAAGGAGGAGAGGGTTTTTCTATTTTCTCCTCTTCGATATCTCGCTACCACGAGAGTGAGGTTCGTGACAATCTGTGTAAGGCGTAATTGTACTCGCCACGGTTTTATAATCTGCAAATCTCGGCGTGCTCGATCTGTTGTGCTTGTGGCGATAGTGTATTTGAGCTTTTGAACCGCTTCTTAAGTGGGGTCCAAAGTTTAACAAAGACTTTCAATGACCATATATTCATTCTTTAAGGTCTTGGGCGGTGGTGCACGATAAAGTGCAAGGTCTTGATCATTTGTGTTTGGAGAAGTAGAGCCCGCTTCTATGCCAATGGCGGCGTGGAGATTCTTACCTTTAAGCACAATTTTCACGTCCGAAGCCTAAGTAAGGTAATTTCGGCCATGGGGGCTAATTCCTCAAATTCACGGCTGACGATGCCAAACATCTGCATAGCATGAGATTACTTCGGGTAATCAGTGTGTGTTGCGTGACATGGATCTATGCATAAATCCTCGGTATTTCCAGTATAATGATGCTAATTCGATTTATAGAAGTAATTAACAGCAGTAAATAATCACTCCTATTGCAAAACAGGAATAAAACAATAATTCCCGAAAGTATAAATAGCCAGAATTTTTAATTTCATAATTTCTGTAAATTCCAGGGGTTTCTGCATAAAATTCGTTATTCAGAAGAATTCTTATGTAATTCTCGAAAGATTAGGGTTCAAGTTGCAAATTTCGCGGGGCCTAATTCACATTTATTTTTTTTTCTTTTCTAGCCTGGCCCGTCTTCCTTCTGGTCCATGCGCCCTTCTTCTTTCTTTCCAGGCCCAACATTTATTAGGCTAGAAAGGGTTGGGGCGGCAGCCCGCTAGCTCGTGCTAGCAACTAGGGTTGGGCAACCCCTAGCTATTGCCGCCGCCGCTGCTGCGCTGCATGGTGCGCTGACGGCGACGAGCGTGAGAGCCGGGCAGTGGCCAGCGTGGATGCGTGTGAACAGCGTGTCTACTAGCCAACACGACTGTCGAGCATGATGCTGGCGACACTCAACAGCCGGGGCAGCACCGCTTCCTGGAGTAGGAGCTTTACTTTTGCCATGGCCCATGGGTGTGTGCAAGTCGATCTATAACCAAGAAGCCAGTAATAAGCTACTTCATGTAGATGTGTAGCATTGAGCCATGGATATATTCTTCTCTCTCCTTGAACTAATTTGCATGCGTGCAAGCATGGGTCCGGGGTCCCATAGGGAGGTAATTATCATATTCTTAGGACGCATGCATGTAATTAGAAGGCGGTATGAGCAAGAGCCTTGCCCTCATGAGGCATGCTGCATACGTGGTGCACGCCAGCGACTTCGTATGCGGCGGCTTCGTGCCGGCGACCACCGGAGCGGCCGCACTTCTTTCGGGACGACGCGGGCCCCTGCTGGGTGGCGGTGCGGCGGCGCCGGTGCGCATACACGGCGAGCGCGCGAGCACACGATGAAGCGCCTGATCGAGGCGTGGGGACACGCTGTTTCGAGCAGCATGATGAGCGGTGCAGGCTGAGTCGCATCACGTGGCAGCCACAGTTTTGGGATGTAGCGCAGGTGCTCATCCGCACGTCGATTTAGCAAATAGACCTGCAAATTGATCTATTTGCTCATCATGCACATACCGTATAGATCGATGCCGGTAGATCACGTGGTGCAGGATGAATTCGATGCAGTGTCGTTCAGTCGCAGGAGGAGGTAGCAGATTTGTTCCGCTTGCGTGGCCTCCGGTAGAGCTTCGTGCTGATAACGTGTTGAGCAACCACGCTACCGGGTGTAGTCCGAGGTTCTGGTTCAGTATCTTGCGACGAGAACGATGGTGAGAACAACAGATGCACAAAGTAGATCAACACAGATGTAGGGAGAGAACGGATTCTTTATTGCTTTCAGGTGTGTTTACAATGGACGGATCCCTCTCCTATTTATAGTGTTGCTTCATAGAGTTTGGCAGGTCCACGGATAGACCTATCCGGATACGGCTTGGAGAGCCCGTAACCGAATAGGTTTCCTAATAGGGACAACTTTTTACTATGACTAGGTGAGCACTGTAGAATGGCTCGGTAAGAACTACCAACTCATCTCTACTAGTTAAAAGTGTCTTGTGGTGAGTGATGATGAGTGGTAGTCCATTTTTACTGGACCATTCTACCCTTCGTCCTTGCCATTAACTACACATATACCCAGCCCCACTACCTCCCTCGTCTATTCAAAATTTGAAATCACCGTCGGTGGAGAGGCAATATTTTGAAATCATTCTCGAAATGGGTATTTACTTCGTTTTAATCCAATATTTTAAAAATGTAATAAAAAACATGTAAGTCAAGAAAATTGCCTAAAACAAGAATACAATATTTAATTGCTTGAAAAAACATAATACTTTATAACTAGAGAAATTACTAGGCAGTTGACATTGTGTATGATAGATTCTATTTTTTTTACTACTTATGTTTTCGTAGCAACGCACGGACATTCAGATAGTAAAAAAAAATACAAAGAGTATTGTCTACAATCTAGCACAGAAAAAGCTTGTATGTTGTATGCATCACCTTGTGATCTTCTCCTGTGAAAGAGCGTTACGAGGAATTTTAATACCGATATCGAAGGTAAGCTTCTCAAAAGGCAGGAAAACATGACCACTTGACGTACCTTCTCCACCAGCCTGCTAATGAATCGCAAGATGAAATCTAGGATCCATGCACCTGGTTCTTGACACATCCAACTTATAGAACTATTGGAAAACATAAAAAGAGGCTCTACTTGCCCTCCTTGTCGAGATCTGGCTCCTACTTAAGGTGATGGTGATCCTCATGTGAGTAGATATGATCTGCGATGCTGCAACGATGCTACTATCAGATCCAGCACCGAGAATCCAACCATGCGCAAGCACTCCATCTTAGATACCGCTGTTGTAGCCTGCCGAGAAGCAGTCACCAATGAAAACCAACGCCACCACCTGATCCAAATTTTCACCGACGAGAGAAAGATTCTTATTTCAAACCATAAACCACTACTATTACTAACTTCACCCACCGCAGATCTGGTGCCGTCTCTCCCACCGACCACCTGTTGTAAATAGTGCGATATAAGCAATATGACATATAATAATGATAATATAATTCCAGATTTAAATAACAGCAAATATCCAGTATTATCATGAAAGAAACATATAAATATGAATTCTGCAGGTGCAAGGACAGCAGCATGGCAATTCATATATGTTAGTGATATCAACATGATAATAAACAAGAATTTATAACATTTAAACAGCAACATAGCTCAGTTTTAATATGTTATAAATTCCTCTCAGTTTCAATGTGTTGGGTTGCTAAAATTAGCCTTCCAACAACACAATCACATATATATATCACAGATTAGGCTATGACAGACGTAAAGATCAATACGCAGCTAGCAAAGTTAATTAAAAGTCCAATTTCCAGAAATTTACTGCTGTAATCACAACTTGCCTCGCGTTTCAACAATGGAACACAGCTAGATAGTCAAAACAGTAGCAGTACAAAACTGCTCACACAACCAGTGTATAGAGAAACTAAACACAGCAAAGATGCTCACAAAGAATGACTATCCAGGTATGTCATATATCAATTAGACATGTAATTGAACAGTTAAACAGCAGTAGTAATCAGCAGTTTAATTCTCAAACTTAACTGGAATTAAATCAACAATACAGCAAATATATAATCAATAAACTGTCATAGCCAATCTCAATATACGAGTCATCATCGAGCTAGTAAACCGACAAGCCCACATATAACGCACCGTACCCAAAACAAGATCAATTAGCCCCTTTGCAACAATGCAAGGTCCCCAAATTTTCTCCTGTTTGGCACAATGCACATATACAAAAGAGAGGTAGGAAAATCCTTACAGTGCACCGAATCCGAGTCGGCAAGAAGGATGGCAAGGCGCGACGAGGTCGCTGTCCCAGAAATCAAAATCACCGTATCACAGACACAATCAGCGGCGAGAAGACCCGGTGATACAATGCCGTCAATCCCCGAGCAGCAGTCCAAGACTACAACTCAGAGATCCCGAAGCACAGTACGAAGCAGCTCAAGATCACAGCACCCACACCCTCGGCCAAAGGGACCAAGCGACGGGCACGCCTCCAATCACCCACGGTTTGCAATCCTCAACCAAGAAACCAACTCAATCAACCAAGATGGAGCCCCAGCAGCCTCAAAATGCAAGAATCAGAGGCCGGAGCACCTCGGATTGAACCGGATTTTTGAAAGAACAAGAACTAGGGTTTTCTCGTGTGTAGAACCGTAGGAGCAAGAGAGGAACAAAACCACCAGTTAAAAGAAGAGGGGAAACGAGGGTGATGCAACAACCAGCGAGAAGGCCGGCCGGGACGCCGCCACCGAGGCGCACGACGTGCGTGTCGATCTCCCGGGTCAGCCGGCGCCGCCGCCATCTCAAGTGTGCGTGAGCTCGCTAACGAGCTTATCCAAGCTGCCGCAGCAGCGGCGTTCTTGCTTGCTGCCTTATCACGTCTCAGCGTGGGCCAAAGGCCCATAAGCCTTTTTTGCTGCAGCCTCAAACGGGCAAAAGCCCAACAATCCCCACCCTTTTGCCTCAACATCGACAAGGTAATGGTCCTGTGTAATCTTGTTTATATACTGTTATTCAACTGCGGTACCATACGGTTTGAACCGCAATTTAGTTACAAGAACTACGACCCTGCACGGGCAATGGAGGACTACGCCTTGATCCAATGCCTTAGTGTGAGGGCTTTCATTCAAATAACACACAGTACTAGGCTGCAAACTGCGCCTCTAGCGGGGCAGGACTTTACGGTCATGTCCTTGTATCTTTTCATAAGCTCACTAGAGAGTATACCCTTGAACTCTCACGGACCGCAACCCCACGGTCAGCTCACATAGGTGAGTTCTTTCAGGAAATTCTGTAGGACAATTTCCTTGCCATAAGGCATTAAACTCATTAAGAGGGTTAACCTCAACCTACCTTACAGGATAAGCACAGCAGCTAATGGGACTCTTGTGAGGTGTGCTTTACAGTACCACACAGCTTAGTTGTCCTAGAGCCTGTTTTGCGGGATCTCCGCTCATTCAGGATGGGTTACCACTGTTGGTTACCTCTAGCAGGGTATAAGCCCCATTCCTCTAGACGCTGCTTCGATAGTTGTCCTAGACAAGCCCTTGGTGAAAGAATCGGCTAGGTTACTATCAGACTGAGTGTATTCTACAACAATAACACCCGTCTCTTTTGCATGCCGAGCAGACTTAAGTCTTCTCTTAATATGCCTCGAGGACTTCATATTGTCTTTTCTACTCTTAACCTTGACTATGACGACCGTTATCGCGATATACTAAGATCGCTGAATCGGCTTCTCCAAAGACCTTGGCGGTCGAGAAAGGAGCTCCTTGAGCCATTCTGCCTCTATTGCCGCTGAATCTAGAGCTACTAGTTCAGCCACCATGGTAGAGCGTGTGATGATAGTCTGTTTTGCAGACTTCCATGACACTGCCCCTCCTGCTAAAGTGAATACATATCCACTAGTAGCCTTCATTTCATCCGAATTCTTGATCCGATTAGAATCATGAATCCTTCTAAGACAGCCGGATGACCAGAGTAATGGATACCTAGTCTCATAGTACCTTTAAGATACCTGAGAACTCTATGTAGTGCTACCCAATGATCATCTCCTGGATTAGCCGTGTAACGGCTCAATCTGCATACTGCATATGAGATGTCGGGTCTCGTAGCGCTACAAAGATACATTAAGGATCCAATTACTTGTGAATACAGGAGTTGATTAACTCCTTCACCAGTGTGCTTGCAAAGTCTTATGGTAGGATCATAGGGCGTGGAAACAGGTTTAGAATCCATATGCCCGAAGCGGGTTAGGATCTTTTCCACATAATGGGTCTGCGAAAGCGTGATCCCATTCTGACCCTTTATAAGCTAGATGTTAAGGATAACATCTGCTTCTCCTAGATCCTTCATGTCAAAGTTAGAGGAGAGAAAATCTTTTGCTTCCTTGATAACATCCAAGTCAGTCCCAAGCAGTAATATGTCATCTATGTACAAACATAGAATGACACCTTTGCCCCCTCTAAACCGATAGTAAACGATCTGCTCGCCGTTTACACAAAACCCAACAGATGTCAATGTACTATCAAATTTCTCATGCCATTGCTTGGGGGCTTGCTTAAGACCATACAAGGACTTAATCAGGCGGCAAACCTTATTCTCCTGGCCTTTAACCACAAATCCATCAGGCTGCTCCATATATATCTCCTCATCCAGCTCTCCATTGAGGAAAGCGGTCTTTACATCCATTTGATGGACATGGAGTTTTAATGAAGCAGCAAGTGCAAGAAGCACTCAGATAGTGGGTAATCTCGCCACAGGGGAATAGGTGTTAAAATAATCCTCACCCTCCTTTTGAGTGAAACCCTTAGCCACTAAGCGGGCCTTGTACTTTTCAATAGTACCATCAGGTCTCCTCTTTCTTTTGAATATCCATTTGCAACCCACTGGTTTGCATCCACTAGGAAGATCAGTGACCTCCCAAGTTCCGTTAGCAATGATGGAATCCATCTCGCTACGGACTGCCTCCCTCCAGTACTCTGCATCAGGAGATGCATATGCCTCTGAGTGGGTACGTGGTTCGTCATCCACGAGGTAGATGGCAAAATCATCACCAAATGACTTTTCAGTCCTTTGCCTCTTACTCCTCCTCAACTCCAAGTCAGGAGTGGGCTCAGCCACTTCAGGAGGAATAGAGTAATGCTCATGAGAGCCATATGGTGCGATTATCTCATTAGATCTCATAGGAAAGATAGACTCAAAGAATGTCGCATCATGAGACTCCATAAGATCATTGACAGCGACTTCGCTCGTCTCGGATTTGACCACTAGAAACCTATAGGCAGTGCTATTAATAGCATATCCTAGAAAGACACAGTCCACAGTCTTAGGTCCTAATTTCCTCTTCTTCGGTAAAGCGAGTTAACCTTAGCAAAGCAACCCCAAGTCGAAGATGGGACATACTAGGTTTTCTCCTTCCGGTTTTTCAGAAGGCGTCACCTCGCGATTGCGGGGCGCCACCCTATTCAGGACATAGTTAACTGTGAGAACTGTCTCCCCCCACCATCGAACCGACATACTTGAACTTTGCAACAAGTAATTAACCAAGTCACATATAGTTCGGTTCTTTCGTTCGGCCACCCCATTAGATTGGGGAGAGTAGGGAGGTGTGGTTTCATGAATGATACCACTTTCTTCACAGTAATGAGAGAATTCCTTGGAGATGTATTCACCTCCACGATCCGACCTTAACCGTTTAATAGTCTTTTCTAGTTGGTTTTCCACTTCAGCCTTATAGATCTTAAAGTATTCTAGTGCTTCATCTTTAGTCTTAAGCAAATAGACATAAGAATAGCTAGTACAATCATCTATGAGAGTAAAGAAATAACGTTCGCCACCTTTAGTTATTATGCCATTCATCTCACAAAGATCTGAATGCACTAGCTCAAGTGGAGAGGTGTCACGCCCCTCAACCGAACGAAACAGCTTTCTGGGCTGCTTAGTTTGCACACACACTTCGCACTTAGAGCCCTTCTCATAGCTGTAATCTGGAATTAGATTCATTTTGCTTAACCGCACAATAGCCTCAAAATTGACATGACATAAACGAGAATGCCATATATCATGTACTTTATTACAAACCACATTGTAAATGGAAATGTTATTACGACTCAAGACAGAGAGGCAGAACATACCACCACTCTCATACCCTTTCCCTATGAAAGTACCAAATTTGGTCAACACGACCTTATTGGACTCAAACACTAACTTGACACCCTGCCTACAAAGTGCAGAGCCGCTAAGCAAATTCCGCCTCATCGTAGGCACGAACAGCACGTCTCGAAGAATCAGCGTCTTGCCTAAAGTGAGCTTCAAGCAGACCTGGCCAACTCCTCGTATCAGTGCTGTGGCTCCATTGCCCATCAGGACGGATCCACCAGCTTGACCCTGAAATGAAGAGAAAGAGGTACGATCAGCACATATATGATGTGTAGCACCTGTGTCGATCCACCAATCAAGTGATGAATCAGCCATAAAGGCTCTAGGTACATACCCATCAGTGGAGCCAGAAGACACCACGGCAACATGTGCCTCGGCCTTGTGGCCGCTCTGCTGACCCGAAGCTGATCCTTTACCCTTACGGTCGCGGCATTTCCGGGCTGTGCCCGACGATGCCACAAACGTAGCAAACCAGCTCCTCCCTCTTCTTCTTCATCTGCTTTCCCTTGGCGCCAGTTTGGTTAGGGTTCTTGTTCTTCTTCTTTCCACCAGCGTTGGAGTTCTTCACATCAACATGATGTGCCTGGACCTGGGACTGGGAAGGCTTCGAGCCTGCGCGGGCCCTCTCCTCGACATTAATGTAGCTCTGGAAGAGTGAGGCGCTCCTTCATATGTCGACGAGTGGTCATGAAGTCACGCCACGAGGGCAGCAACTTCGCAAGCACCACGTTCACCTGAAAACTCTCAGGCAGGAGACAGTCATACTGGTTCAGGTCCCTCACATGGAGCTGAAGCTCCTGGACCTGCTCCAGAATAGACCTACCCTCTACCATCTTGTAGTTCAGGTAGCTCTCCGCAATGAAGCTCTCATTGCCATTGTCCCCCTCAGAGAACTTCTGCTCCAGGTCGTCCCACAACCCCTTCGCCGTCTTGTGGTTGGAGTAGACGTCAAACAACCTATTGTTTAGGACAGCCAACAATCGAGCTAGGGCGGCATGATTCGCATCCTCCCAGCGCTTCTGCGCTTCTTCCACGAGTGGTTGCTTGGGAGGATCCGAAATCACCCAAAAAACCTTAAGGTCCATCAGCCACAGCCTAGCACGTGCCTGCCAGCGTTTAAAGCTGGAGCCGTCAAAAACATCGGGCTTCACTACGTCACTACTGCCAGAGGCCATAATATTTTGATTTCTGGATTGTTGTAAATAGTGCGATATAAGTAATATGACATATAATAATGATAATATAATTCCAGATTTAAATAACAGCAAATATCCAGTATTATCATGAAAGAAACATATAAATATGAATTCTGCAGGTGCAAGGATAGCAGCATGGCAATTCATATATGTCAGTGATATCAACATGATAATAAACAAGAATTTATAACATTTAAACAGCAACATAGCTCAGTTTTAATATGTTATAAATTGCTCTCAGTTTCAATGTGTTGGATTGCTAAAATTAGCCTTCCAACAACACAATCACATATATATATATATCACAGATTAGGCTATGACAGACTTAAAGATCAATACACAGCTAGCAAAGTTAATTAAAAGTCCAATTTCCAGAAATTTACTGCTGTAATCACAACTTGCCTCGCGTTTCAACAATGGAACACAGCTAGATAGTCAAAACAGTAGCAGTACAAAACTGCTCACACAACCAGTGTATAGAGAAACTAAACACAGCAAAGATGCTCACAAAGAATGACTATCCAGATATGTCATATATCAATTAGACATGTAATTGAACAGTTAAACAGCAGTAGTAATCAGCAGTTTAATTCTCAAACTTAACTGGAATTAAATCAACAATACAGCAGATATATAATCAATAAACTGTCATAGCCAATCTCAATATACGAGTCATCATCGAGCTAGTAAACCGACAAGCCCACATATAACGTACCGTACCCAAAACAGGATCAATTAGCCCCTTTGCAACAATGCAAGGTCCCCAAATTTTCTCCTGTTTGGCACAATGCACATATACAAAAGAGAGGTAGGAAAATCCTTACAGTGCACCGAATCCGAGTCGGCAAGAAGGATGGCAAGGCGCGACGAGGTCGCTGTCCTAGAAATCAAAATCGCCGTATCACAGACGCAATCAGCAGCGAGAAGACCCGGAGATACAATGTCGTCAATCCCCGAGCAGCAGTCCAAGACTACAACTCAGAGATCCCGAAGCACAGTACGAAGCAGCTCAAGATCACAGCACCCGCACCCTCGGCCAAAGGGACCAAGCGACGGGCACGCCTCCAATCACCCACGGTTTGCAATCCTCAACTAAGAAACCAACTCAATCAACCAAGATGGAGCCCCAGCAGCCTCAAAATGCAAGAATCAGAGGCCGGAGCACCTCGGATTGAACCGGTTTTTTGGAAGAACAAGAACTAGGGTTTTCTCGTGTGTAGAACCGTAGGAGCAAGAGAGGAACAAAACCACCAGTTAAAAGAAGAGGGGAAACGAGGGTGATGCAACAACTAGCGAGAAGGCCGGCCGGGACGCTGCCACCGAGGCGCACGACGTGCGCGTCGATCTCCCGGGTCAGCCGGCGCCGCCGCCATCTCGAGCGTGCGTGAGCTCGCTAACGAGCTTATCCAGCTGCTTCGACGCAGCAGCGTTGCTGATGCTGCCTTATCACGTCTCAGCGTGGGCCAAAGGCCCATAAGCCTTTTTTGCTGCAGCCTCAAACGGGCAAAAGCCCAACACCACCTAGAGGCCGCCGGCAAAAAGAACGACAGACAGATTTGCGGCGACGCTCGGATCACTTTCTATTCTCTTTTCAGCGGCTGCACCGGGGAAACCCTACCTCCGCTCCTTCTGTTCTTCTTGGAGCTGCAAGTAGGCCATCGATTCTTTGATATCAACTGGATCTAGTCCACTATCAATTGCATCATCCATATAACCAGGTAGGTTGCTGACGAGAGAAATATCAATTGATGGTGTTGAGGTCGAAACCATGCATCACCAAAATTGCTATTGCTACTCGATGGCCACTGTCAAAGATAGCTGATTTAATTCACTTGGTGGATGATCACTCGGCTTGCATTGGCCAAATTTGATGACGAGAAGAAGAGCGACCATATTTGAAGGAGAACAGGCAATCACATACATCCTGAAGAGGCAATCACAGACCACGCGCCGGGAGGATCGGCGGCGAATTGGAAAATTCACAGACCTCTGATCCATTTGTATAACGAATTGGAAAATTCATTTTCCCACATGCATAGGTGTCTCCCGACACGGTCCCTATTGTCCACTCACGTACTGAGATCCATGCGCTGCCTCCCCACTCTCTTAGCGTGTGTTTGGTTAGAGAGTAAGGTGGGATGGAATGGCTCCATTCCAGTTTTTAAGGATGGGATAGTCCCACCAATCAAACACACGCTTATTCATGAATGTGATGCCTTCATCCCAGTTTTCAAGTATGGGCCCACTATCATCCTCACGTCCCAAGTGGGATGGCTGCGTTCCATCATTTTTGTGGGATGGGCTCATGCAGTATTTTGAGCAATATTCCTCTATGAGAGCCATCCCATCCCTCCTCATAAACCAACCAAACACATGAAAAAATAAGATGGGATGGCTCCATCCTTACATATCCTACCAACTAAACACACGCTTAAATCATTTTGCAAAAAGCCCGCGCTTGTCAAAACTCCCTGCAATCTCTTCCTCCTTTTTTTTCTCTCTCCAACGCTGGATCCCTCTTCTTGGCCCAAACCACCGTTGTCCTAGCCTCTCCCTAATTAGCCACAAGTGCCGTCCTGAAAAGAGGAGAGGATCAGAGAAAAGGGAGGGAGAAAGGAAAAGGATCTCATCAAAGAATTTGACAAAGTGAGGGGCATTCTTACATAATACAATAGGAAGATCAGCGAGAAGTGGTGCACACACGTATCTCGAAGCCAATTGGACGGCTCGGCATATGTACATGGAAACCATGTACCACGTACATGTGGCGAAACCATGTTCTAATTAATTAACACATACAGCAGGCAACTCTAGTACGTACCCGCCTACCCGGCCGGTCCCTTGGTGCAATTGGGAAAGAAACGGATCGACCGGCCTTGATTCCCTGTAGACATGGCCGATCATATAGATCAGGATGCCCTTATGCGTGCTGGGGTTGACGCCGCCTGCTATACGCCCATGCGCATGTGCATACATGCCAAAGTCAATGACGAAAACTTCGAGGTCGCCTTCTGCAATGTCAGCTAGGATTGTGCTGCTGATCAGTGGATGCTTGTGTCGATCCATTTTGATACTCACATGCATGCAATTAAGAGTTCGATTCAGATGGTAGTTCGGGTATGCATGGCATGTTAGTTTATACCCCCGTCACAGCTAATTAATGTTTCAGATACCGCTACTCAAAATTTCGGAACATAAGTCATGAATATATTTTAAATTATTAGATTGTGCTTATAAAAATTATATGTGTAGATCTGTTTTAAAAAAATACTTCAATAATATTAGGAAAAATACCAATTTCTTTCTATAACTATAGCACTTGACCCACTTTGATTCCTGAAGTACAAAAATTGGGTTAACTTAGTTCTCGGATTGTCAAAACCGGACACAAATGGTACCTTGACCGAGGCATCGGCGGTTTTCACTGGTCAAAAGTGGTTTAACCGAATTGTTATATTATTTTATATAAAAATATTTAGTAAAATCCAAAAAAAATTTGTCTAATTGAGTTCCTATTTATTTTACAAGTTCGTAATTTTGTCCCATATTTTAATTGGGAAAGAAACGGACCGGCCTTGATTCCCTTTAGACATGACAGATCATCGATCAGGATGCCCTTAGACTGTCTCCAAAGTCAAGTTGGAGGCCGACGCGAGAGGAGAGAGAGAAGCCAGCAGCTTGGAGGAGAGAGAGGCGCAAGTCGCGCACGGGAGCGAAACAGCAACGTCGGGCGCGTCGTCGCCCTCGCGCCGGCCCCATGCTCTCGCGTCGCGCAAGCGCCTCGCGTTGGAACTACACGCGAGCTAGCAGCGAGCTGCATGCATGCAACGTATGCATGCAATGTATGCTTTGCATGTAGTAGTAGTAATAATATTACTACTACTACTACTTTTTCTTTTTCTTCTTCTTCTTCTTCTTCTACTACTACTATTTGGAGGAGGGTTAAAAAGGTAAAAAATATTTAGAACCTACTACTACCGCCTCTCTATACTGCCTCACCATTGGAGGGATGAGAGCTAGTGGAGAGGTACTAGTGAGGTGTGGGTCCACACTAACACCTCTTTCCCACCTCCACCATTGGAAGGCAGTACTATAGAAACGCGTAAAAATACCGACGGAACAATACCGGGCAGATTTAAACTGGTACTAGAGTAAGCAACAGTACCGGTTCGTAAATTTTTTTTTGCTACAGTACCGGTTCGTGGCTCCCTCTAGTACTGGTTTGTAACATGAACCGGTACTGGAGAGCCCTCCGGCAGGCCAGCTGGCATGGGACTCATTAGTACGGGTTTGTTTTACGAACCGGTACTGGAAGGGGCTCTCTAATACGGGTTCATGTTACGAACCCGTACTAGAACCTCATTTCAGAACAGGTCAAAAGGAATGCATATTCTAATAATATCAGAACGTGTAAGTACGTGGGTTGGTTAGAAGGCTGAGGTGGAAGTCACGAGGTGCCAGGTTCGAATCCCACACACCACATATTTTGTTTTTCTGGGGCTAACAATACCGTTTCCTCGACCGGTACTAGAGGCCTTGACCTTCAATATCGATTGTGCTGTATCAATAAAAAAAACCGGTACAGCAGAGGGTTTGAAACCAATACTGCTGTCCCATTCTCTCGTAGTGAGGGGTGGAAGCTAGTGGAGATCATTGGAGATAGCCTTATGCGTGCTGCGGTTGACGCCGCCTGCTATACGCCCATGCGCATGTGCATACATGCCAAAGTCAATGACGAAAACTTCGAGGTCGCCTACTGCAATGTCAGCTAGGATTGTGCTGCTGATCAGTGGATGCTTGCGTCGATCCATTTTGATACTCACATGCATGCAATTAAGAGTTCGATTCAGATGGAAGTTTGCTTCGCTGTTAATCGGGTATGCATGGCATGTTGGTTTATACCCCAGTCACAAGTAATTCATGTTTGAGATACCCGCTACTCAAAATTTCAAAACATAAGTCACGAATATATTTTAAATAATAAGATTGTGCATATAAAAATTATATGTGTAGATCTGTCTTAAAAAATAATTCAATAATATTAGAAAAAAGTACCAATTTCTTTCTAGAACTATAGCACTTGACCCACTTTGATTCCTGAAGTACAAAATTGGGTACGTTAACTCTCGGACACAAATGGTACCTTAACCGAGTCATCGGCGGTTTTCACTGGTCAAAAGTGGTTTAACTGAAGTGTTATATTTATTTTTAGATAAAAATATTTAGTAAAATCCAAAAAATTTGTCTAATTGAGTTCCTATTTATTTTATAAGTTCATATTTTATCCCATATTTTAACCGTGTTGTACCAATTTTTAAAATTTTATAGCTTCTTTTAGTAGTCATAAAAATAGCATAAATTGCTAAACAATTATGTAAAGTTCAGAAAAATTTTGTGAAAAATTCTATAAGATTAGGTAATAATAAGAAACTCAAATATATAATTTAGTTTGGGTTTCGTGAAATATTTATATATACAAATACATATAACATCTTGGTCAAACCACCTTTGACTCGGTCAAGAGACCATTTGTATCCAGTATGATAATTTGAGGATGAGTTAACTCGGTTTTGGAGTTCAGAGACTAAAATAAGTCAAGTGTCATAGTTCAAGATGAAAACAATACTTTTTTCATAATATTATAACTTTAATGGGTTTTTATAATAAATTATTATAATAGTTAGTGGTAAAAGTTGTATATATTGGAGACCGTGCAAAATCAAAACGTTAAATATTTGTGGACAGAGGGAGTATTTTCCGCCCTTCAATTGTCAATGGTACCCATGATATCGACGTATGGTGATCTATTTTGGTATCGGCCTGCCCGTTGTTCACTAACGCATGTGAATTTTGTACTATTGTAGCATAGTCAAATGTATATGCATGTGCTTATCAAAAAGAACGATGATGATTTGCAGCAGAATTTTATCTTCCCCATCAAAACCATTCAAAATGCCAAAATGAACATGTCCGGTTAAATTTCACCATTGTTAAAAAAGAGTAGACCCAAGCTCCTCAACTTATTTGTTAGGAAACCTACTCCGATACGGGCCATCCCAGGCCATATCCGGATATGCCTATCCGTGGAGCTACCAAACTCTATGAAACAGCACTATAAATAGGAGAGGGATCCGTTCATTGTACACACACGAAAAGCAATAAAGAATCTATTCTCTCCCTACATCTGTGTTCATCTACTTTGTGCATCTGTCGATCTCGCTCTCCATCTATGTCTTGCGTGTGAATCAGCAACCTCGGACTACACCCGGCAGCGTGGTTGCTCAACACGTTATCAGCACGACATGCTCAGAAGGAGGAACCGCAAGCAGGAGGAGATCGATCGACTACAACTCTTCGTCTACACTGGCGTTCTAGGCATCGAATCGTCGTCACGCCGACAGGCCATACGGCTTAGCTGATCTGTCCGACGCGACAGTCTATGAATCCCCACGCAGATCGAAGGTATTGCATCGAATCAAATTTTGAATATTAGATCAGATCTGATTTGAAAAATTTTTTTGGGATTCTTGTTTTGAATCTAGGAAGTCGTACTATCTTCGGCCCTAGCTGAACCGAGTCGCCGCCGCCGGCCGCCATGCCATGCTGCCCCCACGCCTGTTTCTTGGTGCACGGCGGCCCTCGCCGTCGCCGCTAGCGCCCGTGGCGTCGCGCCTCGCCGCTCGTGAATCCGACCGCGAGCCATGGCGCTAGCCCAAACCGGCGCCGCCCGCACGATCCCACCGCCCGCCATTGAATCGCAGCGCCGCCCTCGTCAACCACGCTGTTGTGCTGCCGCGTGCTCCGTCGCCGCTCTACTTGCGGACAGCGCCTCGGCCCGCCGACGCCTGTTGTAGGCCTTGATGGATCTTCTTTGCCAGGTTGTCCGTGCTCTTCAGCGCCACGCTGCTCCACCACCGCGCCGTCCGGCGACACTCGCGCCACCGCGACTATGGTCATCTTTGTCGTGGCCTTCACTCACCAAGACTCTCAAGCGGCCCCAGATCGACTCTGACCCAGCGCTGAGTGCCTCACCGGGCGTCCGCGTCTGCCTCAAGAAGTGCCACTGCGCGTGCCCAGAACACACGGCGGCCAAGGGAAACCCTTGCCGCCCCAAGTAGAAGGGGGAGCCGGCTGGGCTGAGCTCATGCATGGGCCGGCTGGGCCAAAGGAAAGAAGAAATCCGGGGAAGGCAAACTGGGCCGCAGGAAGGCCGTGGGCCAGAACGGACAGAGAGGGGAGGGAAAAAAGAAAAAAAAAGGAAAAGGAAATTGGCTTTGCACGTAATTTTTAAAAAAGCTCCTAAAAAATTAAGAATTTATGCAAAATAATTTCTGAGGCTCTAAAATTTTTCTGTAGACACTAAAAATTTCACAGAAGTCCCTAGAGACACTGAAATTTTCATAGAAGTCCCTAAAATCAGCAGAAATCATAGAAAAATATATTCAGGCATAAAAACACCTCGGGATTCCAAATTTAATCTTGTTTTCACATTTGAAACTTTATTTTATCTCTGATAATTACTTTCATGCTATTATATGAGGAATTAGTTGTTATAATTATCAGTTTATGCCTATTTATGAATAAAATTTATGCATATGAATTATGAATGTCAATTTCTAATTATTTGTGTTGCCCATTCATTACATTTAATCTATGAATTGAAAATAGCATGTTGAATAGTAGAAAACCATGAATTTTATTGAAGATATATAAGAATATATGCAGATTACATATAGTAGTCATGAAACAATATTGCTATGATAGAAATTGGGCCTAAATTTCATAGAAAAGCCTTGAAACCTTTGGAAATTATATGAAAATTCACCTAAATTAAAAAATTTTGCATAGAAACCCCCAAAAATTAAGAAATTACTGAATGTATATACTTTTGCATAGAATTATCCCATGAAATTGTTATTATAATTCTTATTTTAGCACGTTTATACTGAAATTCCGTGAATTGATGAATAGATCAATGTCACGCATCCCACACTATGATTACCGACAGTAATCTTATGCAAAGAATTTGAATTATGCAAATGTTTGGCATTGTGAGCCATCAGTTTAATGAATTCTGGCTACACACATGAAGCTCCCTGCACCGCCCTTGGCATTGTAGCAGGGGGAGGGGGGATACCCGTGCGCAGAATAATCAAGCATTGCATTTCATTAGGCACCACCTGTCCAATACTTTAAGGAACTTAAGAAGCGGTTCGAAAAGTTCAAATACACTATCCTTCCACGGACACAGTAGGACTCGACAAGCCTGATATGCAGAAGCTACTAAAGAAGATGATGCCACCATAGAAAAAGAAATCGCTGACACCATAGAAACCTATTTTACAGAATCTACTTAGTGCATACATTGCAGCACTAGTCAGCCCTTTAGTGTGGTTGCATTAGCAGACATTTGTGATCTTATTATAAATGAAGAATCTTGAGCCCCAAGAGGAGCAAACCTTTAATTCTCGTGATCAGTTATGCATTTTATTTCCAGTATATTTCGATGAATGCTTGCCATATGAATAATAGACTAATTGAAATTATATGCATTTATGTAGTGCCCATATGGAGGAGATTTGCATAGTTGATAGTGGAACAATTAATAGCATTTTAAGACAGACTAAATATTTTGAAACTATTAAGAAGAACATTGGCAGTATAACCACAATTGCAGGAAGTGGTTCATATGTAGTAGGCTCTGGTCAAGCCACAATCATTCTGCCTTGGGTACTCTACTGAAAATTAAAGAAGCTTTACTGTACCCCGAATCCACTAGGTCTCTCTTAAACTTTAAAGACATTCGTGCCAATGGTTTTCACGTTGGGACCAGTGAAGAAAATGGCAAAGAATTCCTGTGCATTGTGAAGCATGATGGATGCGAAAAAATTTTTAGAAAAATTTCCTTCATTTGAAACTGGGCTATACCACACAAGAATTAAAGTACCTAACAACTATACTTCCCTAAAAACTTCTTTTAGGAGTGCTGAACTCTTCTCTTTTTGGCATAGTAGACTTGGACATCCTGGCCTACGTATAATGAGAAATGTAATTACCAACTCTCAGGGCCATGGAATTAGTGTAAAGAATTTTTCTAATCAAGAAGACTTCATATGTCAGGCATGTGCCACAGGGAAAATGATCACTAGGCCCTCGACCATGAAGGTGCAAGATGAAATCCCCGCGTTCCTTGGACGCATCCAAGGGGATATTTGCGGCCCTATTCAACCTCTATCAGGTCCTTTTAGCTATTTCATGGTGCTCATTGATGCTTCCTCGAAGTGGTCTAACGTGAGCTTACTCTCAACAAGAAAACCAGCATTCGCGAAGCTGATCTTTTAGATCATACGAATTAAGAATGCATTCCGGATCATCACGTAAAGTCTATTCGCATGGACAATGCCGACGAATTTACTTCAAAGGCATTTGATGATTACTGTATGGTCTCGGGAATCAAAGTAGAGCACTCAGTGCCACATGTCCACACATAGAATGGACTAGCAGAAGCACTGATTAAAAGGATCAAATTTATAGCAAAGCTGCTCTTGCAGGGTTGTAATTTACCAAATACGTGCTGGGGCCATGCCGTCCTACATGTAGCAGCATTATTAAACTATAGACCGTCAGCGTACAACATCCAATCACCAGTGCAACTAATTCAGGGGATCACACCAAAAATTTTTCATTTAAGAAAATTTGCATGCATAGTGTATGTACTGATACTATCACCACAGCGAATAGCTATGGGCCCTCTCCGGAGGCCGGGGATATATGTTGGTTATGAGACAGTGTCCATAATCAAGTATTTAGAACCATCGACCGGTAATTTGCATACCGCCCGTTTTGTTGATTGCATCTTTGACGAGGATAATTTCCCGTCATTAGGGGAAGATAAAGAACCCTTAACAGAAGAATGCTGAGAAATTATCAGGCAAGCCACAGGCATTCCCGCGCATGATCCCCATACTAGAGAAGCAAATGAAGAGGTCTAGAAAATCCTCGATTTACAGAAATTAGCAAATGAACTGCCCGATCACTTTTGTGATTTGAAGGGTGTGATGATGTCGCATGGGCCTACGCGCAATGCACCAAAGAGAGTAGAAGTGCCAAAGAAAAGCTTATCACAACCCGTCACAAAAGCGCCCCGAAAGAAAAAGAAGAGGAGCCAGTTGAGACCTAGCAATTCTGGTAAGAAGCAGCCTGCTAGCGAGGCTCTCCCAGATTTGAATATACCGGTAATGATAGAAGAAGAAGCCGATAGAAATATGAGTGCACACATCGGCAACAATAAGCTAAAGGAACTTGCTCCTATGATGAGAAATAGCGGTGAAGAGAAAGTAGAAATGCACGAAGCACCCTATGACGAAATGGCCATAAACTTTGTAGAATCTGGGGAAATAATGAATAGAGAAACAGCCAATTTCGACATATATTTTGCTAAAATGATTGCTGAGCGAATAGATCCCAATCCAGAGCCGACATCTCTTTCTGAGTGTAAGCAGCGACCTGATTGGGCGGAATGGAAGAAGGCAATAACTGCGGAACTAATCTCACTGAACAAAAGAAAATTGTTTGGCTCTATGTGCCTCACACTCTCCCATGTATGTCCTGTGGGCTATAAATAGGTCTTTGTTTGGAAAGGAAATAAAAATAATGAAGTGGTACGGTGCAAAGCAAGGCTGGTAGCTCAAGGTTTCACTCAGCGCCTAGGCGTTGATTATGAAGAAACCAATTCCCTGGTCATGGGTGGTATAAACTTTAGATACCTCATCTCAATGGCAGTGAATATGAATTTAAGAATGAAACTGATGGATGTGGTCACAGCTTATCTTTATGGTAACCTGGACTCAGAATTGTACATGAAAGTACCTGACGACATGCTAACCCTGAATAAAGAGAAGAAAGAATTATATTGTGCAAAATTGTAGAAATCCTTATATGGATTAAAGAAGTCGGGAAGAATGTGGTATAATCACTTGAGCGAGTTTTTGAGGAAGAAAGGCTATACGAATAATGAAGATTGTCCATGCGTTTTTATACACCGATCACAAGATGGTTTTTATATAATTTCGGTTTACGTGGATGATTTGAATATCAATGGCCCTGATGATGAAATTCAAGAAGTAAGCTCGTATTTGAAATCTGAGTTTGAAATGAAAGATTTGAGTAAAACCAAATTTTGCTTAGGCCTTCAGCTTGAGCATATGCCAGATGAAATACACGTACACCAAGCCACCTACACCCAAAAGGTGTTGAAAAGGTTTTGCTTTAAGAAAACGTACGCATCAAGAACCTCGATGGTCGAAAGGTCATTACAAGCAGATCAAGACCCGTATCGGCTTAGAGAAGAGGGGGAGGAAGTCTTGAGATTGAAATTCCCATACTTAAGTGACATAGGAGTGCTCATGTACCTCGCAAACAGTACACGGCCTGACATTGCGTTCGCCGTAAACTTATTAGCAAGGTACAGTGTAGAGCCAACAAAATGGCATTGGAAGGGGGAAAAGGACATCTTCTATTACCTACGGGGAATAGTCGTTCTTGGATTGTTTTATAGAAGGAACCAAGATATGACTTTGGTTGGATATGTAGATGCAGGTTATCTTTCAAATCCGCACACCGGCAAGTTTCAGACAGGATATGTTTCCCTGTGTAGAGGAATCGCAGTATCATGGAAGTCGTCAAAGCAGACACTTGTGTCAACGTCGAGATCATTGCATTGTATGAAGCAGCACGTGAATGTGCATGGCTTCGAAAAATGACATTCCATATTTAGTCATATGGATTGCAAATAGAACGAACCCCTACTATCATTTATGAAGATAATACAACATGTGTCGTACAAGTACAGACTGGACTGGATATGTGAAGAGCAATCTCACTAAGCATATAAACCCGAAGTATTTTTATTCTCATGAGATGCATAAGATGAATGAAATCAATATTCAGCACACTAATTCGTGCGAAAATCTCGCAGATTTGTTCACTAAGTCCCTACCCGCGTCTACCTTGAAAGATGCGTTAGAGGCATAGGAATGAAGAGACTTAGAGAAATGCATAATTCAGGGGGAGAAACTTCACATATTTTGAATTAAATCTTGAATCGAAAGTTCGAGTACACAACTATTACATTGAAATAATAAGCAATGTTGGGTGAATTTGTACTCTTTTCTCTTAAGTGAGTTTTCAAAGAAGTTTCTCAAATGAGGTTTTTAACGAGGCATATCCATGCACACAACAATCGTATGCTATGTACTCTTTCTCCAAGAATTTTTTCACTGGATTTTTATGGAGTTTTGATGAGGCATATACATTACACGGCAAGGTCCAAGGGGGAGTGCTAGGAAACATACTTCGATACGGGCCATCCTAGGCCGTATCCAGATAGGCCTATCCATGGACCTGCTAAATTCTATGAACCAGCACTATAAATACGAGAGGGATCCGTCCATTGTACACACACGAAAAGCAATAAAGAATCTATTCTGTCACTACATCTGTGTTCCATCTACTTTGTGCATCTATCGATCTCGCTCTCCATCTGCGTCTTGCGTGCGAATTAGCACCCTCGGACACACCCGGCAACGTGGTTGCTCAACATTATTATGGGCCTCCCGGTCCGATAGGGAAATGAAGGTTGATTTGTCCAGATGGATTTCTTTGGTAAATAAAGGAACCGCATACATCATTAGATCAATTCTTTGTAGGAACTATCCATAATAATAATAATGAATTTGCAAAATTGATCTGTTTATCAAAGTCTAGAGTTACTGGATCTGATTGTCCAAAGTCACATTCTACCTCGAATTAAATATCGTTAATTTAGATACGAAAGATCAATCTGAATTAAGTTGTGCTTCCTGATCATACCGTACCAATAATTTTGATGATATTTATAAGTGATAAATCGCCGTAAATCACTCCAATCCTTTATGTGTCATCGTCTGTATCTTTTACAGGTGGGTCTTGGACCCGCATGTCATATAACAATAATGACATATAGGGGATCAAGATTTCTATGTAGTGGCATGTAAGGAAAATGGTAGATTTGACTAGAGTGTGGCAACAGGCGCTTTGTGTAGTAGAACGTGTAATCAAAATTTATGAAACTGGTCTGTTTTACAATACTGCAACGTATCTCTCATGGTATAATAGATCACTGAATTGTTACATCAAATATTTATGGTCTAGATTTATTCATCCGTCTAACCATCTAGGTATTTAGGGTTTACTAAACTGCTGGATCAAATTAAATGAACCACTAAACTAGTTTGGCTGCGTCTTATCAAATCCCAAAGAAATTAATTCGGAGTGGGCTAACACTAGTACATATATATAAGTGAAAGCATTTTGCATGATTATATTCCTTATAATTTTTTATTATCATATTATTAAGACAATTGGAAACCATGCTAATGTCCAGAATAAAACTTCATATTCGCGAGAACAGATGGAGCGGCTAGCTACACTACTACAGAATGGCTCATCCCTGACCCCTCATCACTAGCGGCTATTTTTATCACCGCCAGTGATGAGGGTCATAGGACCCACGCGGCTTGGGACAGAACACCGACCGCCAGTGATGAGGTTGTATGGATAACTGCCAGCGACGTTTACATATCACTGACGGTTTACTTTAAAACTGATAGAGATAGTTGTGTACGGACAAACTGGAGGAAGTTGGCGAGAAACGAAAACTTTCACTGGCAGTTCGTGTTCGAACCGTCAATGAAATGAAACTATCACTGGCGGTTATAAAGAGAACCGCCAGAATTATTAACATATCACTGGCAGTTACAAAGATAACCGCCAATGATAGTTTTCACTACATAGTGCCGATCCTACCTCTATTATTGGTGCTCTGCTCACTCTGTCTTCTTCCTGTTCGACTGTAGCGACGGATACGGCGGCGGCTGTAGCTAGAGTTGGTTCAATTCTAAGTGTTTTTTTTTAAGATTCAAGTGGTTTTTGAAGATCCAAGTGGTTTTTTGAGGATCTAAGTGCTAGAGGTTAGTGATGCTTTTTATTTTTCTTTGTACATCTGGTTTTTTAAGATCAAAGATCATACTCTAGGTTAAATGCTTTGAGATCTAGATATATTAATATGTTTAGGTTTGTGATGTACATGGAGAGTAGGATAATTAATATCTTTGGCTTGTGATGTGTTTTGCATGTGTAGAATGCGAGAGAAAGTAATTAATGGGATAAGCAACAATATATTAATGTGGTCATGAGTTTGTAGTCACAATTAATGGGATAAGCAACAATTCATTTGTAGTCATATATAGGAGGAATTAATTATTTTAGCTAGTTTTGAGTATATGCCAATTAATTAAATAATATGCAAACTATTTGTCATACTAACTTTGTTCTAAGGCAAACTTTCATTCATAAAGTCTTTTATTTCGAAAGTAGTGTAACCATGTAATAATTAAAAAAACCGTGGATACATTTTTGCAGATAATGGACAGATCATGGATGTACACGGGAAATCGTGCAACGGAAGAGTACATAAATGGGGTGCAAGGGTTTATGAGAGCCGCATTGGCGGATATGCCGGAGAGAGGGGTTGACTTGATATATTGTCTATGTGTTGATTGTGATAACTTGAAATTGTATAGAAACTCACCTCAAATCGAGTTTCATCTTATTAAGCGGGGTTTCAAAAAAGGTTATTTTTGTTGCACGTGTCACGGTGAGACACAAAGTACAACTGAGGGTGAAGATGACGTCTTTGAAGTGGATAGTGATGATGCGGGTGTCAAGTGTGATGACGTCAGTGAAACAATAGATGAGGAAGTTTACGAGTTCGATAGAATGATGCGTGATGTCGAAATAGACTATGGCACTACGAAAGAGTTCATTAAATTCAGGAAATAGTCAGAGGAGTCCAAGAGGCCAATCTTTCCTGCTTGCAAGGTGAAACACACTTTATTGGCTACTGTGCTTGAACTCCTACAATTGAAGGCTAGGAACCGTTAGTCTCATAAAAGTTTCATGGAGCTCTTATACTGAAGGATCTTTTTCCCAGGAAAATTTGATGTCAGAAACAACATATGGTGCAAAAAAGTTATTTGTCCCTTAGGATTGGACGTGCAGAAAATCCACGCATGTCCCAATGACTGCATTCTATACCGTCACAAGTATAGTAACCTACACTCATGCCCAAAATGTAAAGCATCCCGCTATAAGAGAAATGTTAAAGCCCGTAACGACGACGAGGATCAGGATACCGACCTGAATCGAGGAACCCCAGCAAAGATTTTGTGGTATCTGCCAGTCACACCTCATTTGACACGATGGTTTGGAAATGAGAAAGAGTCTAGACTTCTCAGGTAGGACTCAGAGCATCGTAAGAAAGATAGAAAGCTTAGGCACCCTGCAGATACTCCGCAGTGGAGAAACATTGACTACAAGTTCCCGGATTTTGATGCAGACCCTAGAAATTTAAGGTTTAGATTGACCACAGATGACATGAATCCATTTGGAAACTGAAGCAGCAAGCATGACACATGGCCTATGAACCTATGCATATATAATCTTTCTCCTTGGCTCTGCATGAAGAGGAAGTACATTATGATGTGCTTACTAATCCAAGAACCAAAGTAACCCAGCAATGATATAGATGTGTACCTTGCACCATTGGTAAAGGAACTACAGATGTTGTGGAACGAGGGGGTCAAGGTATAGGATGTGGATCGACAAGAGAACTTCACGCTACGTGCAATGTTGTTTTGCACCATCAACGATTTTTCCGCACTTGGAAACCTTTCGGGCATGAAAACAAAAGAAAGTAAAGCTTGTCCTCACTGGTTAGATGATACAGCAAGTGTGCGGCTCAGGAATTGCCGGAAGACTGTGTATAGGCGCCATCAATGGTTTCTACGTATGAATCATCCATATCGCTAGATGACCAAGTAGTTCGATGGAACCAGGGAGAATGGATCAGCTCCACGCATACTTAGTGGAAAAGAAGTGCATGACATGTTTGCAGGCCTGCATGTTAAGTTTGAAAAATGTTAAATGGGGAGAAAGAGGAAGAAAACAAAAACCAGTGAAAACGGCATTCGGAAGAAAAGGTCAATTTTGTGGGATCTATCTTAGTGGAAGGAATTATATGTTCGACACTGCTTGGATATGATACAAGTGGAGGTTAACTTTTGCAATAGTTTGGTTAGTTCATTACTTCATATGAAGGACAAAACGAAAGATGAATTAAACACATGGCTCGACTTAGTCGATATGAACTTAAAAAGCGAGTTAGAACCAATAATTAGTAGTACGTGCAGGACAGAACTCCCTCTAGCTTGCTTCACTGTATCCAAGGCCAAGCAAAAAGAATTTTGTCAGTGCTTGCATGGTGTAAAATACCCATCCGGTTACGTTGCCAACATGAAGAGGATAGTATCCATGAGTGACTTGAAATTGTTTGAAATGAAGTCACATGACTGCCATGTTCTAATGACTCAGATGATTCCCATTGCAATAAGGAGTATATTGCCTCCGGACATCCGACGAACCATCACACGGCTGAGCTTGTTCTTCAATGCAATCCATCAGAAAGTCATCGATCCTGATACTCTTGATTCATTACAGAACGAAGCAATAAGAATTATATGTGATCTCGAGATGTATCTTCCCCCATCCTTCTTCGATATTATGGTACATCTTATGGTTCACCTTGTTCGGGAAATAAAGTTATGTGGCCCGGTGTTTCTACATTACATGTATCTGTTCGAGAGGTACATGTGGATTCTAAAGCCATATGTACGCAACCGATATCGCCCTGAGGCTAGCATTGTCGAAGGGTATGCAACAGAGGAGGTGATTGAATTCTGTATTGATTACATGTCACAAGTTGACCCCATAGGTGTGCCCGTATCCTATCATGAGGGTAGGTTGCATGGTATGGACACACTTGGCAGAAAACCAATCACACCCGACGGAGACATGTACCGTAATGCGCACTTCATTATTCTGAATCACATGACGAAGGTGGCCCCTTACATAGAAGAACACAAGGATTTCCAACGCCGCCAGTATCCAAACAAGACGGGGGCTTGGATAAAAAAAAGAGCATAACTACCGTTTCAATGATTGGTTGAAGGCATGATTCACCGGAACACAGTGTTCTGATCTACTCTTATGGCTAGCAAATGGGACGAAGTCCTATTATAATCCTATTATATAGCTCTAATATAGTCATATTATAATCCTGTATAGTCCTATTATATAGCCCTAATATGGCTATCACTGGCGGTTATCTCGTGAGCCGCCAGTGATAGTCTCACTGTCGCTGGCGGTTATGTCTTGAGCCGCCAGTGATAGTCTACATCATTGGCGGTTATATCTTGAGCCGCCAGTGATAGTCTATTACCACTGGTGGTTATGGCAAGAGCCGCCAGTGATAGTCTGACTACCACGGGCGGTTATGGCATGAGCTGCTAGTATAGCTACCACTATACATACCTCCGTCGCGCGAAACCCCGAAATTTTCACAAGTCTTGGGCGCACTCCTCTCATTGTTGAGCCCTAGCCGCCGTCCTCTCGTCGCTGAGCCCTCGTCCTCGAGCCCTAGCCGTCGCCCTCTCGTCGCCGTCGCCGTCGCCCTCGTCGCCGAGCCGCCCTCTCGTCGCCGCTGCCGCCCTCGTCACCAAGCCCTCGACGCCGTCCTCCATGAAGTCTCTACCTCTCCGCCCTCAAGGTCCAACCATGGTAGGGGTCGACGCCGCAGGTCGTGCGGGATTCGATGGCTTCCTCGACAACCGGCTCCGGCGCGTCTGCGTCTGCGTCCGCCGGCTCCGGCGCCACGCCCTGTACCGCCCCGCCCTCAAGGTCCAACCCCTTTCTCCCTCTCGTCGCCCTTTTGTTGGTAACACTCCACTATTTTGATGATTAGTTAGAGAGATCTAATCACTATTAGCTATTCTTATCTCTTAAACAGATCACTGCAAATATTGCAAAACATACATTATTCTTGTACCTTATTAGTTTCTTTTTTTTCGTTTTGAGACACTTTTCTGATTATTACAAATGTCATTTGCTTGATCAAGGAAGTTGTATTACTGTTTTTGGATATGTCCCCTTGAGTACAAAATATATAGTAACTTAAACAGTCCCTTTTAATAGTTTCTTGGTTGTGATTTTATGCTATTCCAAATACCGGAAAATATGTTATGAGGGTTTACTGGATGATGGGCTGAGGTAACCAGTTTCACCATGCCCCCTTTTTTTTATTCTATTAAACTGCTTTAAGAGAATGTGGTGAATAAACTGCATTGATAATAACCTTTCTTTTATATGTTGGTTTGCAATAATTGCATATCTGACTCCCTATGAAGTATGAATTTAAACAATGACACTGTTGAATTTATGGCAATACTTGTGTTCTCTTTGGTTAGTATCAATTTCTTTTATGACTGTTGTCAGAGTAATTCCCTAGTTCTCTTTCATAGATTTCTTTGGATAATACAACACATTTTGCATGCTAGCCCAGTGAACTTGTTTATGTAATACAAAATAAAAATTCCGTCGGTTTTTGAGTTCCTGTGTTTGGTTGCTTGCATGTTCAAGCCTTGCAACTGTGATTCTATTTTCTATCTATTGCTCTGACATATGAAATATAATCACCAAAATGCTAAGATTTGGCCGGGTTGATAACAGTAAGTCCTAACACCTGAAATTTTTCATATTTCGTTTCTTTTATCTCAAAACATAAATTAATTGATTTGAGGCACAATGTTTTAATTGGCTAAATTAAATTAAATCAAGGGGAGTCGTACCTAGCACTAGAATGCGAGAACACTACTAATAAAAGATTTTCATCCTTTCATCGATTTTTTTATGTAATTTTGGGTTCACTAATTTAGTGCAACAGAGAACATGGATGTAGGTCAAAAGGCCCAAATTTCAATTGATTTGAGGCATAATGAATTAATGTATGGACTATTCGATATACATAAGGAGTTTTACTCAATCATATTTTATACCAATCCATGAGCATCTCTAGAGCCTCTAAAACAGAATCTTCTCTATATTTAGAGTCTCTCGTCTTTCAGCAGAGTTTCTATCTCAGTCTCTAAATTTAGAGTTTCTCTCTCTTGTATGTAGAATGGACCCTGATGCCACCCCTCAAGTAGGGGTAGCGCCCGAGGCCATCCCTCAAGCGGGGCGCCCGAGGCCACCCCAGCTGTGAAGAGAAGGGTTAGCAGAGGGCCAAGCAAGCTCAAGACTGATGTCATTCATACCATCATAGAGATCAAGAGAGGAGGTGTACCGGTCCTTCCACGAAAGCTGCATCAGTGTATTGAACAATGTGCAGGGTGCTGGCTAGGGCACGAGTCCCATGCACCACCAACACCTGGAAGGACCTCATCGCTCAAGAAAGGGACCAACTATGGGAGGAGCTCAAACGGTCATTTCATTTTCCTGAAGGCTCTCTTCCTGAGGTGCGGAAGAACACACTGAAGCGCATGGGGACCGCCCGGAAGAACTGGAAGGTGGATCTTGTCAATGATTTCGTCAACGAGGAAAAGACCCCATTTCAAAAGTACCCTTTCATTACGAATGAGGTGTGGGAGGAGTTCAAGAGGATGAAGACAACTGAGGAGTTCAAGGAGTCCTCCATCAAACACAAGGCCATTCAGGCCAAGAACACCCACCCCACAGACTTGGCATTGCTGGATATGCGGCAAAAGAACGAGAGTGGGAGCTGACCGACTGCGCCAGTGAGCAATCTGAAGCCACCACAAGGCTCACCAACACGCGTGCTGACCGCTAGATCAAGGCTAGGGTCAAAGTCACACCGACGGGGCCAGTTTTCTCCACGCCCGAGACTGCTGAGGTGATTCAAAAGCTGGTAAGTGTAGAATGACCCTTACAATGTTTACTTTCGTAACACCCCAATTACAATTTCTCCACCTATTGCAGATTGAGTATGACACGCAAGCATCGCAAGGCTCCTTTGTCTAAAACAGGGAGCGAGACATCCTATCTGAGGCCCTAGGAAACAAGGAGCACCCAGGCCGTACGTGGGGCATCGGGGTCTACGTTCCATGGAAGGAGGGATTCCCCAATGACTATGTCAACTACAAGAAAAAAAATGTGTACATAACTTAGAGGATGAAATTCAAAATAGGGTACGAACAGAAGCTGAGAGGATACGAGCAGAATGGGAGCCTCGGGTACAACAGTTGGAGGAACCCGTAAGGAACAGACCCGAAGCCAACCCTAATACACAAGTTGTTGGTTGCACCCCTCCATTTAAAAATAGCTACGCTTCCGCACCTTCGCCCGATGGGGCTGGCCCAACGAAATACACGATGGACAACATCAAGGAGATTACCCATTGCTTGCTCCACGTTTCGTATAGCACCGGTGTTTCACTCGAGGTGGCCCGCGGTGTAGTGTACCCCTGCATTTCGGGGATGAAGCTTCATGGTGCGGACTTGGCAGTGGGCTACGTGAAGGTCCAGGTAGACGCTGTTATGGACAACACCGCAGCGAAGATCCCACTTGTGAATCCCCCCAATGATGAAATCATAACATTTGGGGATGCTATCCATAGTTTTGTCCAGTGGCCCAATAAGGATATTACTTTTCTACCAAATATTGAAGAAATCGAGGTCGGCGGCGTTGGACCCATAGATCCGATCCGTAACGATAAAGAAGAGAGAACGAAGAAAGCCATGTCTGCGGCGGCTCCTCAATCTTTGAAGACAAGCTCACAAAGCAATAAGCGTGCTGCGTCCTCACCACCAATGCGCTATTGCTCCCAGAGAAGGGAAAACGAATCGTCCGTCAATCTCCCACACCTAAGAGGAAGATTCACTGGGCGCAGAAAGGGAAAAAAATTCATATGGGAGAACCACTATATACCCTTGCCGCATTAAAAGGCATGGGTATGGCCTGCCAGAACCTACATGATTATTACATGAGGAACTCACGCCTATCCAGTATCGTGGGTAAGGTGAAGGGCAAGTATTTCCTGGACGATAAAGATAATTATCTTACCATAACCTTCGAGGACCTGTGGTATATGTATCAATTGCAGGAGTTGGACGCCTCTCTCATCCACTGCATTGAAGCGTAAGTGTATACAATTCTTGCGCAATGTCAGTGTATATAATTCTTGTCCACTTATACACTGATCACATATATCTTACTTTTCAGCCAAATGTACCTAGTTGCCAAACGAGGTCAAGTCCAGACCAGTTTTCTCGACCCTGTCATTATTACCCAGGACAACATAAAGCCGGATAGAAAGAATACCGGGTAATACCTGAAGAGGGCCCTGACTAATGGATAGGACAAAGCATACTTCTTGTTGCCCTTCAACAAAAATTTTCATTGGATCTTGCTGCTCATAGAACTTAGCGAAAACAAGGTTGTCTACCTCGACTCGTTGAGGATGAGCCCCACATATGAGTGGGAAGATTTAAAAGGCCTACTCAATGCGGTGTTCAGAAGTTATGTTAAGGTTGGGGGCAAGCACAATGCTACGATGGGCATGGAACTTAGACATATAGAGAAATTTCCAGTAAGTGTCTATTCACACTTTTCCTCATAATAAAATAGAAATTTTTTTAGTGCCCCCCATTGATTATTGTGCCTTGTCATCTTTATACTTCTTTATATAGTGCCACCAACAGCCCGGAGGCTATACTTGCGGCTTCTACGTTGCACGACATATGCAAAGCACTCTGGGATTACGACCAAATGAAGATCTGAACATTGGAGATAGAAACATCGATTTCAATTCTCTTGCAGACATTAGAGATAGTTTGGCTACGTTTATTAATACCCAAGTTATTGACCCAAATGGTCGTTTAAACAGTGGACGTCTGTAGTTAGCTATAACAAATATATTGTATGAAGTGTATGTATGTCCTGTAATAACTTTGTTATATTAATATATGATATGTTCCTTTGAATTTGATGTTGTTCTTATTTAGATGAAATCTAGATGTATATGGATGAAATCTGGATGTTTATTGATGAATCTGTTTATGGATGAAATCTGGATGTATATGGATGAAACCTGTTTATTTAAATTCTGGATGTATATGTATATGGATGAATCTGGATGAAATCTGTTTATTTGATGTATATGTATAAGGATGAAACTAGCCACCATTAGAACAAGCTGTTTGAATGTATATATATATGGATGAAAAATCAAAACCTGGATGTATATGTATATGGATGAAATCTGTTTATTTGAATTCTGGATGTATATGTATATGGATGTATAAGTATATGGATGTATATGTATATGGATGAATTCTGGATGTGTATGGATGAAATATGGGGTGAGCTAATTATTTTTTTGACCCTAGAAAAGATATCACTGGCAGTTCATACAACAACCGCCAGTGATATGCACCGTCACTGGCGGTTCTAAATAAAAACCGACGGTGAAGGTCTACATATCACCGATGGTTTTGGTTAAAACCACCGGTGAAAATCTATTATCACCGGCGGTTCTGACGACAACCGCTAATGATATTATTAATATCACGTGTGGTTTTGTTACGAACCGCCAGTGATAATGCATATCACTGGCGGTTCCACACCTGCCAGTGAAAATCTCCGATTATCACTGTCACATAATCATTGTCGGTTTGAAAACCGCAAGTGATGTGAGTTCAGAACCGCTAGTGATGACGTATTCTGCACTAGTGCTAGCTTTTAATTAGGTTACCATGTAGTGTCAATGGGACTTGATAGAGCTAGGACAATGCTAAAATCTAACAAATACTTAAATCAATATTACAGTTCTTCGGTATGATCCCCGAACGAACACATCACACATGGTCATATGAGTGAACCTTTTCAGAAGGATAGGGCTAACTAGCTAGGTAGCTAGCTAGAAGAACATGCAGAATGTAAATAACGAAGAAAAGAAGAAATTAAACAAACAGTGAAATAACCCAAGTGGGGTAATCTTGTCAATTCATTACTACTAGCTTGTTTGATTTAGTCTATATCAACAAGCTGCATTAATTACTCTACCATTTTAAGTTCTCTCTGTTACACCAGCAATTCAACGTGCTAAGATAATAAATCGATAATTGCATGGCCTCAAGCACTATAAATACCCATGCAATCTTCGTCCTAGCATTCATCACATCTCACGCTCTAGCCAGTATAAGCTCACAAAAATGGCAGGCACTAAACTTGTGGCTCTTGGGTTCATTGTCCTCTTGAGCATTGAATTAGTCAATGCCTCCTCGAGTTCTCAAGGCAGTGGCACTGGAGGAGGTGGTGGTGGTGGATATGTGAATGGTGGTGGCTCAGGGTCTGGGAGCGGCGTTGGGTCTGGTCAGAGCAGTCCAAATGGTGTCCATGCGAGTGGTGGAGGCGGAGGTGGAGGCGGTGGTAGCAGCCAATACGGTGGAGTCGGATATGGAAGTGGATCTGGCTCGGGCTCAGGCTCTAGTCAAAATAGCCAAGGATATTATTCAGGTTATGGTGAATATACTAGTGCCGGTGGTAATGGTGGTGGCGGTGGTGGAGGACAAGCTGGAGGTTACTATGGATCTAGCGGAAGTGGGTCAGGTAGTGGAACTGGCTCTGGCTCTAGCTCAGCTAATACATATTGGCGTGGACCAAGTTACGCAGGTGCAAATGCCTATGGCAACGGTGGTGGCCAAGGCAACAGTCAGAATGGTGGAAGTGGTGGTGGCAAAGGTTCTGGCTCAGGATATGGTAATGCACAACCCTAAAATTGCCACTAATTCAGACATTGAGCCCAACCTATGTGTTTCACGTTGACGTCGTAAATTTTGTTACCTTTGCTTTGTTCCATACTTCCATTTTTATTTTCAGATACAAATAAAGGGCTCGATATGTAGTAAATCTTGTGATGTATTGTGCAACCAATGAGGCCATGGACTATCACTATGGTCTTCTAGCGTGTAATGTGTCATTTAGCCACTATATATGTCTGAAATTAATCTGAATGCTTGCCTGTTAAATCTAAATTCTTATGGGTGCATGTTATAAGTTCAATTCTTACGTTGCATCTGTCTTGGTACTACACGTACTAGCTAGATAACGATTTAAATTTAAACAAATATAGGCTAGCTACTTGATTGTTGCATTAGATGGACTGTTCCACTTAGAGCATGTATAATGCTATAGACAGCTGCTGTTTATAGCAAGTTGTCATGTCACATATAGACAACCTTAAAAACAACTATATAATGGTACAAACAATCACTTTCTTTATAGACAACTCATCTCTACATACAATCATCTTAATTCCCGTGCTACAGTCGACTACAAATGTATAGATATGTTCTTTCTTTTTTCTTTTTCTCTTTTATCCACATCAGTAGATAGGTGATATGGTAACTCTTATAGACAACAGCTGTCTACATTGTACATGCTCTTAGACATGGTAAGGATGATGCCTTGATGCTTGCAGTACGGTTGTACGTTCGTGCTACAATAATTATATTACCAGCTGCAGGACTGCTGCAGCCAATTAAAACATTGTGCTATTCCTAACTAGTAGACCACTCAATGATCATACAATTAAAGATGGATCATCGACTGCATATTCACAGATCATAACTAGTAACCCAGGGCAATGGCACAATGGTACGTCTATGTACGGAGACCAAGGATCAATGAACCAACTCTTAAAAAAAAAAAGAACAATGAACCAGTTGCAGAAAGAATCTCAAACATCGATGGGCCGGTTCCAATTTGCTAATTTCAAGGATCGGCGTTTTCTTTTTCTCTGACAGAAACATCTTAATCGACAAACTATTTGAATTTGCAAATTAAGTTAATTAATTAGTACTCTTACCTTGGCAGATATATCGAGTCGGGTAGACAGAGGGCCATCCAACAAATCGGGCCGGCCTGGTTCAGGTCCGTTTGGCTCGATGCACTTTACCAACTGGGCCTAATGAGCAACCAACTAGGGTCTTGATCCAAGCATGGCTCATCCAAGCATGGCTCACGTAGTAACTAGGCTGAACCGGGTCGGTCCAATTATAAGCGGGCCAACCTATTTTAATCCAAAAATAATATACAAAAAATAAGCAAATAATTATACTGAATAAATGTGTGTTATAAAATAAAGAAATAAATTATATATCATAAAGAAATAAACGGTTCTAATAACAGTGCGGGCCGGCCCGGTCTCCTCCTGGTTGGCTGGTCTTTTTGGCCATCTCTCTACGGGCAGATATGTACACTGAACAGTTACCAGAGTGCACTAGTACAGTACTCTTAGTAAGTAACTAGTACAATGCCCGTACGTTGCAACGGAACTACAAAAAGAAGAAAGAAAATATAAATCAGAGCAATATATAGAATTATAAAGGGTGATTTATGGGGCGAGGCGTCCCAATATATGAAATTATTCCGCCATCTTGTTTGGTTGGAGAGGGGCTTGACGGCACAGTGTATCCTCGTATTCTTCATCTTCATCGCTGCGTGTTGAGAATAGGACTTAGCTTCCATAGCGGTGCAGATAGACACTGCGTGGTTGTACGTGCAATTTTATTTTTAATCAAGGACTTTGGTGTAATTTATAAGTTATAGCTAAACGTCTGTGCTTTGCTATGAATAAATATCATGTTACTATCTATTGTGCCATATTTGATTTGTTTAGCCCACACTTTAGCTTCGCTTTCAGCCTTTTCCACTTGATTATGTCTTATTTTTACATTCTCAAACTTTGCTTCAACGCTCGAATGCATAGTTTTTTAGATCCTTTAATTGGTATATATGTTAATCTGATCAAAAATTTCCTAAAATACAATATATTAAAAATAAGGAAGCTAGATAAATATGATGAATTTTTGACAGGTTGATTGAAAACTTTCAAGAATACAATGCACTGAAATAAGAAGAGCAAATCTAAATAAATAGAAAGTACTCTTACTATATTTAAATCATTGGATAGATTGTATGGTGGAGATTAAAAGTTGATAACACTACCACTATCACAAGACTCTTTTTAATAGTATAGAAAAGAAAATATTTATGGAATATAATTCATGACAAATCGTGAGTGGCGGTAGAATAACTAAAGTTATCAGTGCGGAGACTGGGTGGTCACTGTCGCGGGTGGGGCGAGACGCATAGGGAGACGTGACACTGGTGGGGCAGGACACCCTTAGAGCTCCGTTAAATATGCCATAGAGGTCATCGATGTTCGAGTCGTCTCTAAATTGAGACCACCATACCAGATCTGGGCGTTTGAGGAAAGAGATGGTTTGTGCAAATGGAAATTACCATCGTGAGCTATCTATAATTAATGTCTCCACTAATTTAGGGATCTAGTAATTAATGGCATGCTAATTAATGTCTTCACTAATTTAGGGATATAGTAATTATGGACATGCTAATTATGTCTCTACTAATTTAGAGATCTAGTAATTAATGGCTCTTTTCGAGAGCCCTTAGTAATTAATAACTTACTTGATCTGAGTCGTTGGATAGATTGGAGGGCCTAGATCGAAAGTTGATAACACCACCACTACCACCACTATAAACTTTTTAATAGTATAGAATACGTATAGGTAGCTTTCGGTTTTACTCACGAAGAAGTAACGAATCTGCATACTGTCACATGCTCATCTTGACAGCCAGCCGTCACTCTTATCTCCCAATCTCCGCGCGCATACATGATCCCGCTATTAATTAATTACTGGTCTAAGTCAACGCAGTTGCTAAGTTGCAAGTACTAGTACGGATAAGTAGGTACGTACATGACTACCTGCCGTAGATACCCATGTGAAGTACTAGGGAGTAAGCTACGAACTTGGAGGTTGCCTCTGCGATGTCAACGAACACATGTGAACTGTCCATCGAATGGTTCTCCACTAGGCACTAGCTACGAACTTGGGGCAGACGAGAAATTGCTAATTTACTATGATACTTCACTTTTTCAAGCTCTATGATCTAAATTCTAAATTGACCGATTTTAGTCCAGTGTTAATGCATGGCCCGGCCTGAGTACTTCTATATTTAGGATGCGCATCCATGTGAGTTTGTAACGTACATGGCAAAGTCAATAACGAAAACATCGAGATCGCCTTATGCATCAGCTTAATTGGATCGTGCTGCTGATCAGTGGATGCTTGTGTCGATCGCGATTATGATACTCGCATGCAATTAAGAGTTCGATCTGGGTCGTCGTTTGCTTGGCTGTTATCGAGCATGCATGGTAGTTGATCATGGTTTCCGCTAGCTGTTCGATAGTCAATGGTACCTATGATATCATCTTTTTTGCACTATAAATAGTTTGCATGCAATAGAGATGGCCACATGCCTCCAATAGAGAAAATTGCCGATTATATACCAACCAAAATTCAGCAGAATCAAGCAAAATTTGGCAAGCAACATTTGAATTATCAACAAAAAAGTGCCGAAATTCCACTGTATCGGCCGATTTTCCACCGATATTGACTGAATTAAAACTAATCGGTGGGTTCACCTGTCGCGAAAATCCATCCACATCGACGGAATTTAAATTTCAAAATTTTAAATTCGGATTTAATAATTTCAAATATGGTTCGATCTTAAAACCAATTTTTTTTTTCCTGAAATTGTCTAGTTTTCGCCAATTTTCGTCAACCTTGATTGTGGTCGGCAGTTTTTCATTCATGGTGGTAGATTTAGCATAGTCAAATGTGATGTGCTCACGGAAGAGTGAATTTGATCTCTAGTGGGACCTCCACTATAGGAAATCGTTTTTTTTTCTCGACGTCTATTTTACAGTATCGACAACCAAATATGGACCGTATAGACCGCTCATTAGTCTTGACAGCTAGACTAGAACCGTCGACAATGCTACATCCATGTCGATGGCTGGCCCATTATATGCTGTCGACACTAAGGATGCGTTTGGTTTGAAGACAAGGGTGGATGGGACCATCCCATCCATATGTTTCTAGAAAGGGACCATCCGAGCAGCCTGTTTGGTTTGGGTGGATGGGATGAGTCTGTTTTTTGTTTGGTAGGCTGGATGAGTGCTGGAATTGGAGTGGTGAAAAGTTGAATGGCTGTGTACGTGACTTTTTTGCGTACCCCTCCATCCAGGATCTGAGAGGAATATTCCTGTGCTGGGATGGTTCCATCCACCCTTGTCCTCAAACCAAACAGGCCAAAAACTGGATGGGATGGTAATTTTGAAATCCGGGAATAACTTAGTTTCGACCGCCTCACAGAGAGCCGTACACACAGACCTTCCTTACCATTGGCATGCCAAACATCCATTTTTTCGGTTGGAGACTGCACATCTCTTCTAGTGTCGATGGCCACAACTCAGGCCGTCGAGATATGTGTTGATGGCCCAAGGCTTGGTCATCGCCACAGAGTGCTAGGGTTAAGACGATTAAATGAGTTAGGTCATCCCCATCCCCATCGATCCCCAAATCCAACCAAGCTCTAACTCCCTGATCCGATGTCCCTACCATCGTTCTGGGCCAGACAGCCCCACCCCCACCCCCGCAGCCGGCGACCGCACCGCCTCACTCAGATCCACGCCGAAGAGGGCTAAGCGGTGGTGCCTCACTCAGATCCGACGGCCACGAGTTACGAAGTGGCATCATCAGCTTGCTCGCTCGGATCTCGTGCACAGGGCACGGTCAGTCTCCACAATGGTGGCACAGGCGCGGCCGGCTTACATGGGCTGCTGTGGTCCACTCCACGACCATCCATGAGGTTTCGCTCCTCAAGGAGATGGACCAGGACAACATCATCAGGTCCTACCCGTTCTTGGTATTGACTTTGTTACTTGCTCAGTATCTTGGATTGATTAAATTCCAGCTAAGCTATCTTGGTTTTGAGCTATTTATTACGTCGATTAATTTTCATTTCTTGTTTTGTGATTACCTATGCCAATTTGACGTGAGTATATATTCATTGAACAAATTGAATATATCAAAACGGAAAATTTTGACTAATTGCAAACAAATTGTTGTTGTTCATTGGTGTAGCCCCAATCGATCCGTCCCTGAACTAAACGAATAGTTATGTTCACATAATATACTATACTTTAGGAAGTTTGTGTAATTAGTTAGTACAATACCTTGGCGGCTAGGTCTTGTTGTTCTTTAACTACATGCAATATAGCTAGCTGTAGGTTTACACATGAACTGAAAGAAGCTCTATACATTGTCACACTAATTAATCTTGTCATACTCGTCTTCATAGCTGTCACTCTTATTCCAATCTCCGCATACATGATCCCTTTATCACTGGTTTAAGCCAGCTGCGTGATTGCTAATTTGCGATCGAGTACTAGTACGGAGTAAGTACGTACGTACTTATGCGCCGATGTGAAGTTAATAGGGAATTGGTGATGTACTTCTTCAAGGTCATCTCTGCAATGTCAACGATGGAGTTGGTCACGAACTTCGAGGTCACCTCTGCAATGTCAACCAAACTTATCTGTCCATCGAAGCGTACTGCAGTTAGGGCCGGGGTTCATCCAGGTCGTAGTTTATTACTTGTGATCTGGTCTAGTCAATTAAGTAATTAAGCAAGCCTTCACATGTACTCTATATCAGGGCCATTTGTGACATTTTGGGGACCCTAAGGCGAGCCCAAAGTGAGGTTCCTTTATTGTAACGGGACGTAGGACAATATGTTTCATATTGAACCAATATGGTACGTACCAAAGGTTCTACAGGTTATCAGGATACTTGGTTAAAGAGCCGATATAACAGAAACCAATATGAAAAGTTCCGCTCAGGCATGGTTGGCTAGGAGCATGATTGGAAAGATTATCATGACAAATAAGCAGAAGATTTCAGAGTCATAGTTCTAATCAGCTAGAATAAGGTAGAATAGGAATCCTTATGTAATAAGACGACTTAGAAAAGTTCTAAAAGGCAACGTTGTCCAGATCAGCTATGTAGTACATCTTAGGTAAGTTTTTAAATAAGTTTCTATTTAGAAAGGATCCTAGTTATAGATTAAGTTGGTTAAATTACATATAGTAAGTTTGAGAGTTCAAGTAGTATTTTATCATGTCTATGAATCAGGTATAAATACCCAACTTATCTATCAAGAAAAGGGTTCCCGACCAATAAATTTACTATTTCAATGCAATCGTCTTTTCACTTCCTAGTAGTAGCAGTAACGTAGTTTCGCCGTATTTTGTTTTCGATCAACTTATTGCGCATTGCCTTCTCGATCAGCTTCAGCATACAACCCCATGTGAGTGCTGGCTCGGTTATGTCCGATCTTCTTGCTTGATTTATCAAATACTATCTTTGTTCGATATTTTTGCGTATCGCTGTTTCGTGCAAAGGTGAGATTCTATCCTCGTTCTATCGGCTTGTAGCTTGCTATTTAGCTGATAGTCTGTTTACCCTCGTTTTATTGATTTGTTTAACATGTTAATCTAGTCGATAGTCTGTTTATCCTCATTTTATTGGTTTTATTAACTTGTTAATCTAGCCGATAGTCTGTTTACCCCTCGTTCTATAAGGTAGACGATCTAATCGGCTAGTTGATAGTCTATTTATCTTCTATCTGCTATTTTGTTTGACTTTCTATTTAGATCAATAGTTTCTGCTACCTTTGGATATATCGGTTTGAGTCTCTATTTTAGCCGATAGTTCTCCCTATCTTTGGATCTATTGAATTTTTAACCTTGTCTTTAAGCTTCATAGGTTATTCTAAGCATATTAGATTTAAGCGGTTAACTTAAGCTGATTAACTTCTTTACCTTGCTGATTAACAGTCAAATCGGTTGGCACGTGCTAAACCCTAAACTTGGTGCTGACGGTTTTCAAAACCCTAAACCCACAGTATGTTTAAACCGACTATCAAATTTCGGTGTGAACAGTTTTTTTTTTGGGTGATGGCTGGACTCCATTAATGATGGATTCGCTTGCCTAGCGAAAGAAAGCGGCGCGATTTGGGAAGGAACACCATGAAAAGGGATTAGAGAATAGAATCAAGGCATCATTTAACAAACGAGAGGATAAGAGAAGTTAGATGCGTGCAAACCACAAAGCTAATGTACACGGGCCATGAGTCAAGGGGCCCATGGTTTTTGTGGGCCCTAGGCGGTTGCCCCCTGGCCCTGGCATGGCCTGCCCTGCTCTACACAGGGAAAGCTACACAAACACAAACACGAGCTGATCATCTGGCAACAGTGGAGACAAGGTGGTCGTCTGCGTACACGTACCCTTCACGTCCACAAACACAAGTCTAGCAGGAGCCAAATATGGGGAGATTTGCTTCTTAATCGGTATCTTCTTACACATTAAGCAATAACTGGCTCAGTTTGTTTTTTAGCAATTGTAAAGCACGGTGTGGCGCGTACGTGTAGGTGCAACTGATCATGTGGAGGTCATATATACACCTCACTTTGATATTTCAGTGTAACACGTCCGTGCTATCTGATATCGTATTAATTGTTTCGTTTCTTAAAAAGAGAAATGTCTAATCAAGCCGGCGCCTTATACCACTAATCTCAGCTGCTCTATTAGAAAGGAGACCATGAATATTTATTGTTACAAACATTGTTCTAACTGATGAGCACAAAAGAAAACAATATTGTTGCTACAATGACGGTTTAACAGAGCCAATTTCTGACGTGTGTATGTCAAGCCCTATAGTCCGCATCTTTGTAAAGTAGCCGGCTCCCACGGTACCATTTCATGGTCACACGAAAACTAGATTGCTCATACCTATGAGCTCAGCATTGTACTGTAAGGGTGCCAACGGGACAGGAAAAACCCATCTGATCCAAGCCCAGATTCGTTTAAAACCCTATTCAAATTCTGAAAAATAATATTAAGTTAGATCAAGATTCGATCGGATCCTACTTGTATATAGGAAATATATGGAATATGGGTTACACTACTAGAGAAATGGCTTTCCATACCGGCACATCAGTTCCGATTGGACACAAATCGGGACTGATGTAGCAATAGTCCCGGTTCGTGGCTACAGGGCTAAAAGCACGATTAGTACCGGTTCGTGGCTCACATCACGAACCGGTACTAAAGGTGGCTTTGGCAAGCGGGTACATACTAGCTGGCACAGACACATATTAGTCCCGGTTCGTGTTACGAACCGGTACTAAAGGTAGGCCTTTAGTCCCAGTTAGTAATACGAACCGGGACTAAATGCTCATTCCAGCATATTTCAAAAGGAATGCATATCCTAGTCTATTAAATACGTGTGGTTGGGTGGGTTGGTTAGAAGAGTGAGTGGGGAGTCACGTGGTGGCATGAGATTCCAGGTTCGAGTCTTGGGTTCGTCTTATTTTTTAGATATTTTCTACGCTTTAGTACTGGGAACCGGGACTAAAGTCCGTTCCCAACCAGGACTAAATGCCGTTTTTCTAGTAGTTTTAGTATACAGAGAAAAAGTAAGATTCAATCCATGTCCATATTTCCAATATATCTGAAATGCATCAATGCAAATACATATCTGATAAATATAAACATTTTTTTTATGTTTTATAGTCATCAACTAATATACAATATGAACTAGTATTTTATTATGTATATGTTATTAGGCATAACAAATTTCCCCAATATTTAGTATAATATTACACTTTTCATTATAAACTTATATCTTTTTTTACGTGTATGTAATCCTATTATTTATTCGTAACCCATCCATATCCGTCCAATGGATCTGTACCAGTATCTTAGAAAAAAAATAAACTGAATGTGGTACATTGATGAGCGATATCTAGCTGTGTCCAATCCATTTAAACTTTTACAACCTGTGGCGCTTGGTGGCACGTCCCAGATGGAAACAAAGCATGCAACAACCTAGGATGACAACAAGAGCATTCCCCGTTAGGGAGTCCCCCTTCCCTACCCATCTCCCTCCCTGCAGTGCAGGTTTCTCTCCACTCCCTATCCTTGTCCCTACTCTCAGGGGCAGCTTCTCCCCATCGACGTCCCGATTTGCAAGATGAGATCCGATGAGAACCTATCCACATCGTTGATTGGGCTAGACATGCCACCTAGAGCTCGTCCTGTCAGCAATCTGAGTTGGTCATGCCAGCAGTAGCTCGCCCCACCGTGGATCTGGGCCAGCCACGCCACCTAGAACTTGCCCCATTGCCGATCCGCGTCAACCACGCCATATGGAGCTTGCCCTACTGCTGTTCCACATTGACCACGCCACCTTGAGCTTGTCCCATTGCTGCTGTGTCAACCGTACTGCCAGGAGGAGGATGGTTTGTGGCTACCCGAGGAGCATGCACATGGGAGCAAAGAGAGGAGGGCATCACATGGTTGGTGGGGGCGTTAGGTGGGAAGGTGCGGTGGTCTAGGCCACTAGGAATAGTGTGGGTGGGTTGGGGCTTGGGTAATGTGTGGTAGGCTGACAAAAAAAATAAACGGGCCCATCCTGTCCTAGCAAGGAACGAATTCTCCTATCCCCATCCTCGTTCACAATAACTAATAGGGAATAGTTTTCTATCATTTTTATTCCCCAACAATTTCCTATCTCTATCCTCTAATAGCAAAATTCCCAACTGGGAAACTCGGAAGATTTCCCCCATTGCCATCCTATTTCCACTACTAGAGAACTGGCCTTTAATATCGGCTCATCAGTCCCGGTTAGGCATGAACAGTGACCGACATTCAGAACAGTCCTGGTTGAACGTAAGTTGGGCCACGGGTCGGGATCAGTCCCGGTTGGAGACACCAACTGGGACTGATGCAACACAATCAATCCCGGTTTGTGTTATGAATTGGGACTGATGGTGCCTGCAAGACAATCAATACCGGTCTGTGTGCCCAACCGAGATTAGTATGCCATATTTGAACTCCTGCTGCAGGCGGGAAGGAGGGCACAATACCGGTCTGTGTGCTCAACCGGGATTAGTATGCCATATTTAAACTCCTGTTGCAGGCGGGAAGGCGGGCATAATACCGATCTGTGTCTCCAACCGGGATTAGTATGCCATATTTCTTCTCCCTTCTCCCTCTCGCAGTCCCCACTCTGTCTGACCAAGAACAGTAGCGCCGACGGCCAAGAGCTTCAAGAAATGGGAGGTGCTGCCAAAATTTTAAAATTTTGGTCATTTTACTCCAGGCCAAGTTAATCAAGGTTAGTACATCATTCCTCAGTACATTGGATGTTCAATGGAGCTTTTTCTTTGCTTGAAAAATGAAGAAAATTTGATCTTTTGCCATAATCAGTGAAAGATTATTAATGTAAAGACCTAGCTCAATCTTTTGTGGGATTATGATGTATCTCGCATTGAAGGTGTAATCTAGGTTTTTGTCCCATCGATGGATGAAAATTTTGAATCTAGACTTCGATATACATCAATTCATAGATCAATTCTTTTATGTAGGTTGCAATAACTTGTCAAGTATGAATACCGGAGCAAATAATCATTTTATAGAAAAAATTGTATGAAAATATAGTTCTTTACAAAATATGTAATGAAATAAATATATTTTAAGTTTATAGTTGGCTTTAAAATAAGAATTGCTATGAAAAATATTTGATGCAATTTGCCCTAGGTAGGAATAAATTTAGTCACATAAAAATTTAAATAGTTTTTCAATACCGGTCATTTTAGAGAAAAATATGTTCAATGGAGCTTCTTTTTTGCTTGAAAAATGAAGAAAATTTGATCTTTTGCCATGATCATTGAAAGATTATGAATGTAAAGATCTAACTTAATCTTTTGTGGGATTATGATGTATCGCGCATTGAAAGTGTAATCTAGGTTTTTGTCCCATCGATGGATGAATAATTTTGAATCTAGAGTTCGATACATCGATTCTTAGATCAATTCTTTTATGTAGGTTTTGTCCCATCGATAGTTTTTCAATAACAGTCATTTCATAAAAAATAAATTTAGCCACATAAATTTTAAATAGTTTTTCAATAAATTTAATTTTCTGGAATTTGGAAAATGTTTAATAATTAATTTTTGGAGAATGAGCTAACAATTGCCTTGATGTAATATAATGTAGATGGACCGGCGATGGATGTACATGGACCGACGCTCCTCGGAGTTCTTGCAGGGTTTGCAAGCTTTTCTTCATGCGGCCGATGCATACACGACGTCAGGCTACATATGTTGTCCATGCATAGACTGCAACAATGAGAAAGAGTGGCCAAACACCAGTCACCTTCACTTTCATTTGCTCTCAAGAGGTTTCATACCAATCTATACCTCTTGGACCAAGCACGGTGAAGAAGAGATTATATGGAAAGATGGTGAAGAAGAAGAAGATCAGGGGGACAACAATATCCCCGATGCTGGCCAACACGGTTCTTTCAAACATACATTGGGGGAGTTTGGCGATGATGATCTAGAACAGATGCTGCTTGATAGAGAGGGAGAATACACCGATGAAAGGCATTATGAAAAGTTCTAGCATTTGTGGGAGAACCATAGGACACTGTTGTACCCAAACTGCCGATTGGGCCACAAAAAGTTACGTACCACACTAGAACCGATGCAATAGAAGGCGGCCAATGGTTTGTCTGATAAGGGATTAGATGAGTTGTTATGCTTGATAAAGAAATTGCTTCCAGAGGGTAACACGTTGCCTAAAACTACGTACGACACCAAGCAAGTTGTCTGTCCATTGGGGTTGAAGGTATAAAAGATACATGCATGTCGTAACGATTGTATCCTTTATCGCAATGAGTACGAGAACTTGGAAGCTTGTCCGGTGTGCAAAACTTTTCGGTTTAAAACTAGGCGTGATGACACAGGTGAGGTAGAGGGGTAGCGTAAGAAGAAGAGACCTCCCGCTAAGGTGGTGTGGTATTTTCCTATAATCCCCCGGTTGAAGCGTTTATTTGTGAGCAAAGCGCATACCCAGATGATGTGCTGGCACAAAGAAAATCGTAAGGACGACGGAAGGCTAAGGCACCCAGCTGACGGCTCGTGATGGAGGAAAGTAGATAGAAAATACCCGGACTTTGCTGAGGATCCGAGGAATATAAGGTTTGGGTTGAGTACTGATGGGATGAACCCGTTTGGCGAGATGAGCAGCAATCACAGCACTTGGCCCGTGACTCTATGTATCTATAACCTTCCTCCTTGGCTGTGTCAGAAGCGAAAATACATTATGATGCCGTTGCTTACTCAACGCCCGAAACAACCTGGAAACGACATCGACGTGTACCTCAAATCGTTGGTTGATGACTTGCTAATGCTGTGGAACGATGGTGTACGTGTATGGGATGGGTACAAAAGAGATTATTTCAACCTCCGTGCATTGCTACTCGTAACCATCAACGACTGGCCTGCACTTGGTAACCTGTCGGGTCTATTTATCAAGGGATATAAAGTCTGCATCGAGTGCTTAGAGGATACGGACAGCAAGTACCAAGCAAACTCTCGAAAGGTTGTGTACATGGGCCACCGTAGGTTCCTCAATCCGAAGCACCCGTGTTAATTTTGATGGGACAGAAGAGAAACGTAAGAAGCCTAAGCATCATAGTGGGGCAAATGTATTTTCTATGGTAAAGGATCTGGAAGTAGTTTTTAAAAAGGGCCCTGGTAGCAAATCTGTCTCGCCACTCCCGAATAAAGATGCTAAGAAGAAGCCAATTTGGAAGAAGAAGTCAATATTTTGGGACTTGCCTTACTGGAGAGACTTAGAGGTGCGTCACTCACTGGACTTCATACATATCACGAAGAATGTCTGCGTGAGTCTACTAGGCTTCCTGGATATATATGTACGGCAAATCAAAAGATACACTTCAAGCACGAAAGGACCTACAACTATTAGGACTCAGGGAAGACCTACATCCGCAACAGAGAGAGAAAGAGCATTACCTCCATCCCGCGAGCTACACTCTAAGTAAGGAAGAGAAAAAAAACATAATTAAATTGTTGAATGGTGTGAAGGTCCCTTCAGGGTACTCCTCGAACATAAGAAGATTAATAAACACAAAAGAGAATAAAATCGTAAACTTAAAATCCCATGATTGTTATGTGTTGATGACACAATTGCTCCCAGTGACGGTGAGAGATATTCTGCCGGACATGGTACGAGGGACAATCATAAAGGTGTGTTTGTTCTTCAACGCGATATCACAGAAGGTCATATATTCGGATAAGTTATCTAATCTGCAAAATGACATTGTCTCTGGTTTGGTTAACCTTGAGATGATTTTTCCTCCATCCTTCTTTGATATGATGGTCCATCTCATGGTTCACATGGTCAAACAGATACAAATTCTCGGACCCGTGTTCTTACACCGTATGTTCCTTTTCGAGAGGTACAAGGATGTCCTGAAGAAGTATGTTCGTAACTGGTCACGTCCAGAAGGATGCATTGCCTAGGGTGTTGGCACAGAGGAGGTTATTGAGTTTTGCGTCGACTACATTAATGATCTGAATCCGATTGGCGTCCCTGTATCATGCTACGAGGGGAGGCTACGGGGAAAAGGTACTCTAGGGAGAAAAGAATCCTCTTGCCAGGATATACTTTCATTTAAACAAGCACATTTCACGGTGTTGAAACAAGCAGCTTTAGTGGCTTAGTATGTCCGTGATCACGAGAACATTCTACGCGACCAATACCCAGGGAAGTCAGATAAGTGGATCACAGACAAGCAAGTGGAGAGTTTCGGCTGGTAGTTACAAAAGCAATTGTCGGGCAAAGAGAGAGTCCATGAGCAGTTGCAACTACTGGCTCGGGGACCATCCATGACAATCATATCATGGCAAGGGTATGAGATAAATGGGTACACCTTTTACGTGAAAGCCCAGGATAACAAGAGCACCAACCAAAACAGTGGCGTCCGTATAGATGCCTTGGACAAAAATAGAAAGACGAACACCTACTATGGTTTCATAGAGGAGATCTGGGAGCTCGAGTACGGACCTTTAAAAGTCCCTCTGTTTCGGTGCCAATGGGTCAAACTGACATCCCTGGAGATCGATGAGTACGGTATGACAACCGTGGACCTGAAGAAAGTGGCCTACAGGGACGAATCATTCGTTCTCGCTAATGATGTCACACAGGTATTCTATGTGATGGACATGGGCAGTAAACTGAGAAAGCAGAAGGGAAAGCCTCCTAAAAGCAAGACAAGGTCTACCAAAAACAAACAGTAGAAGGAGAAGGGCAGCGGTAGCGATCAGCGAAGGCTCCACGTGGTTCTTCTAGGTAAAAGAAGGATTGTCAGAGTTTAGGACGTCACAGACGAATAAGAGTATAATCAGTTCGACGAGCTGCCGCCTTTCTCAGTGAATGTAGATATTAGTGCCCTCAATGATGAGAAGGAAACTCCTTATGTACGTCACGATCATAATGAAGGATCACTTCTAAAAACAAAGTAGTTGCTATTTTGGAATTTCAAGGCATTTTGTTATGACAGTAGCATTAGAATTTTAATAAATAGATAACATTTTATATTTGTAAAAACGTTTACAGAATTTTGAGTAAATCTTTGATAATTTTACATTTTGTAGTAAATCTTTGATAATTTTACATTTATCAACGAAATGTAGCAAAATTAATGAGAAATTACAAGGCTCCCAACTCAATTTTTCACTTTTTTATGATTTTTATTTAATTTGTATAGGCTCCCAGCAATTTTCTATAATTTTCAAGTAATTTATGGCAAATTACTACCACTAACATGTGGGACCCACAAGAGATGGGCCTACATGTCCGTGATTACAATTTTGGGGGAAGCCATCCCGGTTGGTGTGTCCAACCGGGACTATGTGGGCCATCAATCCCGGTTGGTGTCTCCAACCGGGACTATGTAGAATTTCAAATAACGCAATATTGGCGTGAACCGAGGAGCCGCCTCTGCCTCTTCCTCTTTCTCTGCCTCTTCTTTAAAACCACCGATCTTCCTCTCCCTCTTCGTCATCCTCTGCCGCGCGCCTCTCTCTTCCTCTGCCTCTATGATCCATGGCCTCTTCCTCTGCCTCTACCTCTGCCTCTTCCTCCGTCCCACCACCACTGATGCCTGCCCTGCCTGCGGGTCTGCCTCCGCCGCCGCCGCCGTCTTCCGAAGACGAGAGTCCCCCTCGGAAGCGCATTCGTCGCAACCGACCGAGGAAAGAGTCCGTCTTCTACCCGACGGAGTTCTCAATGTTGGACGAGCTATCCGACGAGGATGAGGACGAGCAGCACGTCGTCGAGGAGGATGACGAGGACGAGGAGGAGGACGACCACGACCACGACGATAGGGAGGAGGACCACGACGACGACGACGTGGATGCCTCGGACGCCTCCGACAATGGCGCCAATGCTGACGATGAGGAGGAGGAGGAGGATGACGACGCCGCCTAATTAGTTAATTAGTATATTACTAGTATAATTAGTTAAATAGTATATTATTAGTATAGAAATTATCATCTTTTGCGGTAACCCTGTGGGATATTGTACAGGGTACCGTTATTGTAAATTATTATATATGTACATTTTCTATAATATATGTATATTTGGACCCATAAGATTTGTCCTCATATTTTGAGCCTATTACTATTTTCTATAAATTGTACAAATTATACATTTATTCATAAATACATTTATAGAAAATTATAGAAAATTGCTGGGAAACCATACAAATTAAATAAAAATATCATAAAATTCATAAAAATATGAAAAATTGACATATATAAGAAAATATGATCTTTCTAGGAACTTCTAGACTTCAAATTATTTTAGTGGGTATTTAGAAAGGGGGCAATTTGGGAGATGTGGGACCCACTGACCCACAAGAGATGGGCCCACATGTCCGTGACCTCATTCCTTTCTCGTAGGAAGGGTACAAAAAATATTCACGCCCGGTCAGGTCGACATAACTCTCTTCTCTCCCCCAGCTAGTAGCGTGCGCTTGAGCGCGGCTCCCCGTGCACGGTCACGGGTTCGAGCCCCGCTCGTGCCGCTGCTTTCTTTTATTTTTGGGGAATCAATCCCGGTTGGTGTCTCCAATCGGGACAATATGTGCCATCAATCCCGGTTGGTGTCTCCAACCGGGACTATGTGGGCCATCAATCTCGGTTAGTGTTGGCAACCGGGACTATATGTCCGGCCGTTGGTCTTCTTTCTCATGCTCGATACAAAACTTTGCTTGCTTCAGTGCATTTCATGGTTTCATGGTTTTCTTACTTGATTTATTGATTTTGCATCTGCTTCAGTGTATTTATTGATTTCACATCATTAACTTCATCTCCGTGACTTTTGAGCTGACTATATTGGAAGTTGGACAGTTGACTGCACTGTTCTTCTACATTGATTGTGCCCTTCGATCTTCCACACGAGCTCCCCTATATATGTCCCTCTAGACACTCACTTGTTCTCTCACAACCATACACCATGCAACGCCGCCTCAAAACCTGTCGAATGGGGTCTCAGCCACGGCCACGGCCACCTCCGCCATCGCCTCCGCCACCACCGCTTCCACCACCACCACCGCCGCCGCCTCTGCCACCACCGCCACCGCCTCCGCCTCCTCTGCCTCCAGCTCCTCCGTCTCCGCCTCCGCCCTAGTCCTAGGCAGAGCTAGAGGCAATGTTGCCGCCGCGATCACCATCCCAGGTGCCCTTGTTGAATTGATTTCTTCCAAAATGTTGTATTGATTTCTTCCGTGGTTGATCGATTTATGGTTTTTGCAAAATTTTTAGGAGCCCGCCTGGGCTAGGGACCTCCCGATGTTGGAGGACCTCCCCTCCTCCAGCTTCCTCAACGGCGAGGACTGCCAGTGCCCCTGCTGGGATGAGCACCACGGCTAGGATGATCAGGATTAGGATGACGGCTAGCATGCATGATAATGCGACATTGTATATTAAAGCATGTTATGTAATTCCGCCGTTGGTCTTTTGGAATACGTAATATAAATCTTTTGCCAAATGTTATGCATCTTTAGTGGATAAAAGTTATATCAACATGTTGGCCTTTTAAATTGCTTTGAATATAATATGATATTATAGAAATCACCAATATGTAATAAGAGAAATTAATGGTCAACGTTTGTCTTGCAAGACTTTTTTAAGTCAAAATACGCCCTATATTTTGGAATGGGGGGAGTATTTAGAAAGGGGGCAATTTCCTGAGGCGGTTGCCTGTGAAAATTATTTTGGGGAATCAATCCCGGTTGGTGTATCCAACCGGGACTATGTGAGGACTCTAGCGCTGGGGAGACCCCATCAATCCCGGTTGGTGTGTCCAACCGGGTTTAAGTCAGCAGTTGGCCATTGTGAGAACGCCCATAAATCCCGGTTGGTTTCGCCTACCGGGACTATATACCCCAGTAATCCCGGTTGGTGTCTCCAACCGGGATTGAAGGCATACCCTTTATATTCGTTTCGCGCGGAGATTTGGAGACAACTTTCAAATCCTCTCTCGCGCGTGCTCCAGCCCTAAATCGACGCCGCCGCCATCGTCGCCTCCGACACCCTGCCCGTGAGGACGCCGTCTACAACTTCTCGCGCGCGCTCCGAACCCTACATTGACGCGCCGCCGTCTCCACGCTACTCGTCTCCAACGCCGCCTCCACGCCGCTCCTCTCTAACGCCGGCCGTCTCAAACGCCGCCTACACGCCGCTGCCTCCATGCTGGTAAGCCTAATATTAGTGAAAAAGACTTGTTTTGCTGTTAGACAAATGATAGTTGGTAATGGGGAGACAACAGATTTTTGGAGAGATTGTTGGCTTTATGATAGAATGTTAATATGCAAGCTTATATGCAATGTTAATTTTATAATGCAAGCTTATATGCAATGTTAACATCAACAAGCTTATATGTAATGTTAATTTTCTAAATCTGTTTTCCTGCAGGTCTGTTTTCCATTTGATTTTCGAAATGAGTTTCCCATTGACATATGCTTATTATTTGCCAAGGATAAGTGTGCAGAAAGAATTGCAAGAAGCAGTTGATAGTGTTTATGATTGATATGTTTCGTGCTCGCCAATGATATGTTTCAACCATGTGTACCTCTTATGTGAATTTCATCACATTTCTGTGTATTTTTACTGTTTATGGCACAGGCTGCTCGTTTGGCCACCAATTTGATTGTTGCTAGTGCAGGTCACTTCTTTAAAATTTATAGAACTTAAGCATAATCATTGCTTAATGGATTTGGGTATGGTGTGAATGTTGGATTCTTGTTAAGTTAGGTATTAAGGTGGTGATAAATTTGAGAAAGGAGTGAAAGAAAATGACTTATACATCCCCTATATAAATTGTCATAAAAAAATGAGAGAGAATACGTTGTGTACTAATGAATAAATGTAGATGATTGAAAAGAAAAATAGAGGTATATGAGAAAACACCTCATTAAAATAGCATGCATGCCTTATATTTATAAGCAAGATAATTTTGTTATGACAACAGCATTATTTTTTGTAAAATTTTAGTGCCTTTTCTATTACAATGGTTAGTGGAGGGTATCATGACGACAATATAATGAGTGATATAATTGCACAAGGCTATTTTCCGGCAAACGACCTCATCGATCAACCTAGGGCAGCCGGTGACGGCCCCTAAGCCGCCAATGCTGCTGAGGACATCGAGGCCGCCGTGACCGAGGACACTGAGACCAGTCAATCTACCAGACAATCACGTCAACGAGGTGACAACAAGAAGTCGAGAGCAAGACACATAATCACTGAAGTCGGCGAGGACGGCGAGCCTATGAAGCCAGACAAGGCGATTGGGCCGTTCAGATCGACATTTGTCGTGATCGTTAGGGACCACGTGCCCATTAGCATTGCGAAATGGGACGACGTACCTACATACCTGAAGAACATGCTATGGACGGATATGAAGGAGACATTCACCTTCCCCGAAGGGACCGAACAGAAGGTGAAGAGTTACACATTGAAGAAGATGGTACTAGCATTTCAGACGTTCAAAAAGAAGCTAAACAATGCGTATGTTCAGAAGAATCTAACCCCCGACTTCAATAAGTTCCCAAAGCTTCAAGATCACTGGGATGAATTCGTGCGGTACAAGAGTTCGAAACAAGGTCAGAGTTTAACTGAAAAGATTAAGCATAATGCAGCAAAGAAGCAATACCACCACCGTCTCGGCCCCGGTGGTTACCGCAATGCGATACCCAAATGGGACAAGAGGGAACATGACTTGCTGGTGAAGGGTGTTGAACCCGTAACAATGAGATGGTCAAACAGATCGAGAAATTGGTTCTTTGGTCATGACGGCGGCCTTGATGACGACGGTAGGGCGGTGTTTGGTGGAAGGCTTCAAGAGGTCAACGATGAGTCGGCCCACGGCACCTTCGTGCCAGACAGAGAGAATGATGAGCTAACAAGGGCCCTACAGAACCCTGAGTACCCTAGACGTACACGAGGCATTGGTGTCGTCCCGTGGAAGGTGGGTTTCGCTCAGGACGCCGATACTTACAGGAGTCGGGCAAGAGGCAAGGCCCGACAGGCACAACAGCTTCGTGACCTACGAGATGTCCTAAGAGCAACACATGCGAGCATACAAGAAATGGTCCGAAGAGAGGTGCAGCTAGCCTTGAGCCAACAGCGGGAGGAGTGCCTTCCACAACTTCCTAGTAATCCCAACGTCATCAGCCCCTCCGTGCGATGAAGCAGCTGCGCTTCCGGTGGGCTGCCCGAAGAGGACTTGGGACGCTATCCCGTGGACGACATCATGCAGCGGACACCTTGTGAGCTGCAGGTCCAAGCACGGAACCTGTCCTTCAAGGCGGCTGAAGGCATGGCTTACCCGGTGGAGTCAGGACAGCTCATCCATGGTCAACCGATAGCGTCGGGCTATGCCAAGGTCTCGGTGGACGAGGTATGCCCAGAGTACGGGGACCTTGACCTCGAGTTCGAAGGAGGTGACGGGAGTACGAAGCTAGGAGATGCAGTGCACAGTTTCATCGTGTGGCGCAAGTGGTTCATAATTTTGCGAGATAACGTGGACATGTCCTCTCCACGGTCTCCAGCATCAATTCCACAACCTCTTGCACCGTCTCCTCAACGAAGCCCTGCAAGTGGAACTCCAACTCCAACATCGTTTCCCAAGCAGGTGCGGGCCAGGTCAAGCAACTTGGCTGGGAGGCCAGCACTTCTCAAGAAGGCAGGGTCCACCAAATCCAAAAAGAAATCTTCTCCGAAGCTGGCGTACCATATGACCGATGAGGAGAACGACCGGATAGTAAGAGCCAAGGTCACCGCACATTTCGCTAAGAAAGCGTCTCCACCGAGGGTCCAGCCTGGTACAGATGAATGGCATAGAGGCAAGAGGTGTCTGAAAATATTGAAAGATAGCATACAGAAACCAGAAAGGCCGGCTGTAACAGACTACGCGCGCATCTTGCGTAAGGAATCTGATAAGGAGTGTAGAAGAGGTCGCGCAGGAGATGAACAATTTCTACGATGAAACTGGACTTGATCCAGATCAGGTATTGGGCCTCAAGGACATCCCAACAGCTGAGGTAGCATGGAGATTTGTGCTGAGTGCATCATTGGTCAGGCGTGAGGAGATTCCTCTACTAACAACGAAAATGCGGCAACTCCACCAATGGTACTTGCACGCGGCCAAACATGGACTAGAAATGATTGCCGTTTGGATCAAGCAACAACACTTTTTCTGCGGGGACTCTGAGTTCTTGTTCCAATGGGAGCCTCTGTACGAGCTATACCAGGGAAGGGCCCTCGACGTGAGCATGTTGGGTTGCTGGACTCTGTAAGTGTCTCGTTTCTAAATTCCATCGTGCGTCCCCTTACACTATACTAACTTGCAAGCCTAACTAATTTCTTCTTGTATAGAATGGAGATACAAAGATGCCAAAGGGAGCACATTTACAACATTGGCTTCCTTGATCCAGTAGTTATCGACGAGCGAACAGTTAGGGCCCACCCAAAAGATATAGAGGAGAACATATACAACGCGCTAATGGGCCAAAGATTCAAGTCACAGATACTTCTAGCCTGTGAATTTGAGTATGTGTTTTTGTACCACCTCGTTCTAATCCTTTTTCTTAACAGGGTGTTACAATAAATTAGTAACCTATGCTAACATATATATGTGCAGCTTTCACTAGGCCCTTTTTATTATTGAGCTAGATAGAAGCCAGATCATGGTTATGGACTCTCTGCGGAAACCCCCTGAAAAGTACAAAGACTTCATCGCCATGCTCAATCGGTATATTCTTGTTCCTTTCATTATTGTGCTAGTTCTGTTCTTTCCATTCGAAACAAACTCTAATAATATATAAATCGTAATCACATGTGTAGTGCCTTCGCAAGTTTCCGTGACAAAAACGTTGAGGAATTCAAGAAGAATTTTGAGTTGTGCCTCACTAAATATGTATGTATATCTTAATACTACCTTTTTAGTTAAGTTAATTTTTATGCATCCATTTCACGCCTCCAACATTTTTACCACACGTCTCGCATCAGCCACCGGGAAACAATTTATGCGGCTTCTATGTATGCGAGATGATGCACAACTTCGTCGGAGGCACTGCTGACTACACGAGAAAAGGTGAACAGTTTGGGGTAAGTATATATAATTAGTACCTTCCTAATGCCTAGCTATTTCAAACATCGATTTTCTATAAATTCAAGGATTAATTAGTTAATTTTTCTAATTAAAAATAGGTTCCCGTAAAATTAGCGAAAAAAGGTTTGGACAAAGGCCCGGAACTTTCGCCGGTGCGTGTCAAAGCAATACAAGAGTAACTCGCCGGCTTTATTTTTAATGAGGTCGTAAGTCCCACGGGCGAGCATTACCACCATATTTTTAATCATATTGCGGAGTCGGAGCCCCCCTAGAGAGACCGGTTAACCATCGGGGTCGACATCTCCGGCTATGTGTAAAAGATCCCGATAAACAAAAATATGTGTAATTATGTACATATGTGATACTTATATATAGGCTAGCTAGCTAGCTAGCTATTGTAATACATTTTTATTAGTTGTAATTAACGTTTTAATTAATGTCATTTGATTTAATTATCAGCTAATTGCGCATGATTAATTATATGGGTTTTAATTAATTGTGATTTAACACATGCATGCATAAATAAAATAAATATAATAGCTAGGGGCATGACAGTGGTGTGAGATTATGATCATAGTCCCGGTTGGAGACACCAACCGGGACATTAAAGTCCCAGTTGGAGACACCAACCGGGACTGCTAGGCTCCCCTGCCAACACATATGGACCTTAGTCTCGGCTCGTTGCAACCAGGACTGAAGCCTAGGAGGCATCAGTCTCGCATTGGCTGTCCCGGTTCAGTAACCGGGACTGAAACCCGTTTCAAACCGGGATTGAAGCCCGATTCCCCAGTAGTGTTCGGCCGTAGATGCAAGACAACCAGCTAAGTTAATTTGATCGCAGGCCACAACACATGGCCTATAAAAATGGACAAGTTCAGCCCATGTTATATGGTCCCAGTGCACTAACCATAAAATTTTAGCTACCAACGGTTCATGGGCCAGCCCACGGAATTTTAGGGGCAAATTGAAGTCTTACTCAGCATGCATGATCTCCTCCCTAGACCAAATTCTTTCTCTAGAAATGTCAGATCTTTCATCCCTTACCACCACCACCAATATTGGCTACACCTTTGATGCCCTTTCATTGCCACCTCCACCCCTCTCCTGTGTTCGCACCATGACGGTCTCCATGATGTCATGTTGTCCATGCCTCGTGCCATCTTTCTTCAATGCAACACCGGAGATGGCACCATAGACAACGGCATGAGGCCATTTTTATGGAGATGCAAGGCCACCATTTACTGGTCATCCGTGTCAACTCGTTAAGAAATTAAACATTTAAGGATGTGTGTTATCAGGTACCATTAGATATTTTGTGAAACAAGTGTTGGAGATAAATCTGCACAGCTATGAAGATGAGAGGAGATTGACGAGGAGTGACGTCCAAGAAGTTGAAGAGGCGTGTCCACCGTCAGTCGGGTCCGAGAAGGTTTCGCTTGAACATTGAGGAGTGTGAGTTTGCGGTTTGTTGTCAGTAAGTATGTGAGCATTTCGTAGTTGGGTCGATTGCTCAGTTGAGTGTGAGTGTGTTATAAGATGAAGTGAATGTTGGTTTAACCTCGAGTGATGGAGCCAACGTGTATGCGTGAGTCCTGCGCGTGGAGTCACGCAGATCCTGAGATCCACTAATTCCTTTGGCATGCACGGGATTACTCGGGTCGTGGCTCTCATCGTGCAGCATGCATGCATTCTAAAAATTCATGACTCACTAATCCTACCGTGCAACACTTCCAACTAACAATGACCGACGCATCTAGTTACTTCATGTGTGCACACAACTAAAACATGAACTCACTCAACTAGCTAGATGAGTAGCAGGTAGACTCCAAAGTAAACATGACCCACTAATGACTCAGCTACAAGATTAAAAGTAATTAACCAATAGGCCTGTAGCTAAGCTAACTCACGCTTAATTAACCTAGGTAAGAGATCAGGTGGGTATTGGATAAGTAAACTGAACAGCTCAAAATAGTCTGTTGGCCTATAGCTAATTAAGCTAACTCGTGCCCGCTTAATTAATTCAATGTCTCAGGGCGATCTAGGGATACAAACATTGTCAGAGGGACTGACACATACAGTAATTAGCAGTGGCTTGTTTACTTGTAGACCTGTGGTACTTCCGGGCGGCTGCTCATCTTGACCAAGTATGAGATAATTAATGCAATCAACTCGCAATGTCGCTGCTCATCTCGCCTTCCCATACACGTTCGCTGCTGCACGAACGTCGAGCTTGCATTGTCACCGAAATTTATGGTGTGATTGGTTCGCGTTTTTCCGAAACCGTGTCCGCGCGAGCCTAGCCCGCTGGAAACGGCGCTGCGGCCGCTTTCCGACGCGCAGGCTCATGGGCGTCGGCCGGCGCGGAGTTGCTGCGTCGAGCCAGGCCCGGCCGCGAGCGTGTAGCCAACCAAACGCGATCTCGCGCGCGGTCAACTGCACGCGGCAAGCCTGGCCGGCCGCACGCGCGTAATCAAACACGCCCTTAGAGTATCTTCAGCTGTAACTTACCATATTCATTTGATTTTTGTAACAAAGTCTCTGTTGGAGGAATAAATTTTTTATAATGTGTAATATAAAGTGTAAATGAATTTTAGAGTATGGATAAAGTTTGTAAGGAATAGTGTTATAAAGAAAATATTTGAAGTTTTTGCTAAAGATGCTCGGTATATATAAAATCATGCAACTTAGTCAAATTTCTATTTTTTTAAAAAAAATTGGTACTTGCAGCTTGCAAGTTTTTTTTTTGACAAGTGCAGCTTGCAAGTTGCCCTGTTGCCCTGGTGCATGATCTTTTAAATTTAAATCAATGTTTATGACAATTGGATTTGCACAGAGATTGATGCATGCGTTGACCACTAGTAATTAATTGTCTAGGGTTCCGTATTACTATGTACTGCCATGGATACTTCCATCGCTGCAACACTGCTGTACATGTTTGATCTTCTTGTCTGACTGTCTCGCTTATCCCAGTATTCATAGCTGATCTGCAAGGGTCAATTGCAAACTCCGAGGTCACCGCCCGATGCAATGTCAACTGACGCTACCTTAACTACCATGTTTATATCGTCTCGGTCGATCGTATGCTCATATTATTAATTGATTGATTTCTAACTTTCTATACATATAATCGGGAGTTAATCTAGGTCGTCCGGTACATTATTATTGAACATGATACTACTACTTGATATGATCATATTAGTTAACCCAATGTTTCGGCTTCTCAGAACAATTTCTCGAAGCTCTCATGTTTCAACATTACAGCTCGCGTTCAGCCACAACTAACTGAACTAAACAGGCTAAAAGTTGTGATTTTTTTAAGTATAGAAGTGGAGTAAGTCTTTAATTTGGTGATACTGTTTCGTATAGGGAGTGTGCTATCTATAATAAATTCATAATCAAATATAATGCTAATATTTGCTCAAATTTCTACCCATTTTAAGATGAAAGCAACATGAAAGAACAAGTCCTGACCGATTATTTGATGCTAACTCCAACATGTTTTATCGATTCCACTGTATGTTCATGAATGATGAAAGATGCATTGTTCCAGTTCCACATTATGAAGAGAACTATATATGTGGCAAACTACTCCCTCTGTATCATAAAAACTTGACGTTTGAGATACGTGCAAGTTAATGTTTTGAAAAAATTTTTTTGAACTATTTAAATTAAGTACTTAAAAACCATACATATAGATTTGTCTCGAAAAGTTCTTTCAATTTGTCATGGTTTAGTGGATTTTATAAATAAATTACGAGTCCGTCTCAAACTCTAACCTATCCTAGCTACTACAACTCAGAATCCAACTGCAACCCTACTCGTACACATATTCGACACAAACATCCAGCATGCTCCCCTACAACAAGCATATATCTTGTTTTTATAGCCTCAAGTACCACGACATGCATTTATATGGACTCTGAAAAGGACATGACTACGGCTTGGACTCATCACCTAGGAAACAAACTTCTACTAGCCAATTTTATCTTCTTTCTTTTTAAGAGGGGCTAGCGCTCGGACGCCCAATTACACGATGTATGAATTGCTTGCATGCTCGTCGCTTGTGAATGTTGCAAGAATTGCTCGCTCCCGTTGCATACTCTGATTACTCGTATGAATTAGGCAACAACACTGGCAAGTATTAATTTCTTTCCTGTTATATATGCATGCCAAAACTAATAAGCCTACTACCTTGTCAAGATTAATTAGCACAAACCACTCTAGAGTTGCACGTGCAAATCATGAAGCAGATAGAGGGCTGCTTCATGCAAGGTGGTCGCACCAAGTAGGCTCTACTCATACCATAGAATTAATTGGATCGAAGACGTGTGCTGCAAAGTTTTTATCAAATTCTATATATGCAAATTAGATTTTTTTTTTTTTGTTAACACCAGTTTTGGGAAAAATAGACGGAGATTCTAGAAAGGCTCTAGAGCGTTGGATATATAAGTTACGCAAAGTATCTAGCACGATTCGTATCAGATATGGAGTCAGGTTTAAGTCGGTCATATAAGTTATTTTTAGAATATATCTGGGTTTGGTACGTATGTATATAATAGGAATAAATTGACACCAAGTTGGATATGAGGTCGAGTCGGTTTAGGTCATGCTGGGTATAAATATATAGCCCTATGGGGTGTGAAAGGGGTCTAGCACTAATCAATCAAATCTACTTTTTACCTGTTTCTTCACTTTTCATCGCATTTAGTCTAGTTTCACTGTATTTTGGTTTCGATCGACTTATTGTGAATAGCCTTCTCGATCGACTTCAGTGCAACCCCAAGTGAGTAGTGTCTTTGTTAAGTTCGATCTTCTGGTTTGGTTTATCGAAACACTATCTCGGCTGATATTGTTGCGTATCACCGTTTCGACGAAAGGTTAGGTTTTACCCTCATTCTATTGGCTAGTTTGGCTTTATAATCTAATTGATAGTATGTTTACCCGTTGTTCTATTAGTTAAATGATCTAATCGGCTAGCTGATAGTCTGTTTACCCTCGTTCTATTGACTTGTAACTTGCTATTAGCCAATAATGTGTTCACCCTTCGTTCTGTTGACTTGATCGACTTGTTGATTAAGTCAATAGTATGTTTATCCTTCTTTCTGCTTCTTTGTTGATTTCATCGACTTAATATAGCAGATTGTTTACCTCTTCAACCTATTGATTTAGATCTGATCTAAATCGATAATTTCGTTATCCTTTTTAATCTGTTACTCTTTTAGTTGTCCTAAAGTGTTGCAGGTTCATAATATTTTAATATCTAATCGGCTATCTAAAGCTGATTACAAATCAAATCGATTGGCACGCCCTGAACCATAAATTTCGGTGCTAACAGCGATCCTAAGTCCTAAGTCCATGTGTGTTTAACCGATACAACTTTTGGTACGAACATTTCTTTTCTCTTTCTTCAATAGGATTTCTTATTTACTTTGTTGGCCTGTAATGTACTCCCTCTGTTTCAAAATGATTATTGTTTTAGCTTTGCCCTAAGTCAAACATTTCTATATTTGACCATTAATTCCGAGAAATTCGTATAGTTTAACATCATAAGATTTATATTTTTAGATCCATAATGAGAAATACTTTCATAATATATAATTTGCATGCTATTAAACTACACGAATTTCTAGAATTTAATGGTCAAAGAAAAAAATGTTTGACTTAGGACAAAGCTAAAACAACAACCATTGTGAAACGGAGAGAGTACTATATAAAGCCATAAATTAAGGGTGGCACAGAGAACCTAGCTAAGCCATCTGACAAACACGAGAAACTCATCCAAAGCAAAGACACACAAAGAGTAGATACTGGTTATTTTTACCACTAGATTTTTATATACAAAGATCCTGGCATCCTACATACAAGGTTTGTGAGAATTGTGAGTAACAATCTCTTGAGTTTTTTAAGCAATTTGTGGTCGGTTCATGAAATATCTCTCTCATCCTAATTATTTAGGTATCTCTACAAGATTCATCGATTTTTTATTCTTGTATATGACAACTCTAATCCGGTCCAAAAGCTACTTCCCATATCAAGAGGTACCCGATTATATCATATATAACCAGTAACTAATAACTGAAGAGGAAATCGTTTCGTTGACTAGCCTGACGTTGCCCGGAGTCGAATGTATGTAATGCCATACGATACGCTTGTGATGATCTAAGGATTCGTCCTTCGGGGAACCTTCAGGTATAATATAGATCTGCACACATGATCGATTAATTAAAGTCAAGCAAGCTTTCCATCGTACACGAAGCAGAAGATTATATTAAACTCGGCCACACCGCCCCCACCTATTGAACTAATAATCGTTATTGCAATTGTAAATGCTTCATATTTTTGTTTTTATTTTTTTTCATAGAGTCCACTGAATTGTAGTAAGCTAGCGATAAAAAAAAGAACTTGCTCATGAACTATATAGAGAAGTACTTCCAAATTATGTTTGGAGTATATCCATTAAGCAGTATACCCTGGAATAATCAACACTACACAAAGCCTTTCAAGGGAAATTGCAAGAACTAACCAGCTAGAAGAAGATCTATAGATGAAGAAAACAAGGTATAGGACTCCATTGGTGATCAGATCTCTTCTTTATTTCATTTTTTTAAACCAATCTCTTCCTTACTAACTGGATGATGCATGCAGTCAAGTCAACAAGCTCATCCTATCAGTTTTACTTGTAAAGTCTCCACTTCATCGTGAACGGTTGCCACCAACTAGATCCACACCACCATTAATAGCCAGCAAGGTAAACCAGTACCATTCCATGGGCGCATCAGCACTATAAATACGCATGCAATCCAAGCTTTGGCATTCATCACATCTCACAGTACACAAAAATGGCCGGCACTAAACTTGTAGCTCTTGGTTTCATCGTCCTGTTGAGCATTGGATTAGGCAATGCTGCCAGGGTTGCTAGATACAGTGACTCTACTGGATCGGGTGGGGGAGGGGGTGGAGGAGGGGGTTCCGTGAGTGGCGGTGGCTCAGGGGGTGGGTCTGGCAGCGGGTACGGTTCAAGTGGTACCAGCAGTGCCCACGCAGGTGCTTCGAGTGGAGGTGGTGGCGGTGGTGTTAGCCAATATGGTGGGACTGGATCTGGTGCTGGGTCTGGCTCTGCTAAGGGCTCTAGCTATTCCGGTGGAGATCGTTATGGTGGATCTACGTCCGATGCTGGTGGTTCTGGTAGCGGTGGTGGCGGTGGACAAGCCGGAGGTTCTTATGGATCTAGTGGATTTGGGACTGGTGGAGGTTCTGGAGCTGGCTCAGCTAGTTCTGCTCCATACAATATGTGGGGTATGGCTGCCGCAAGCGCAAATGGCGATGGCAACGGTGGAGGCACCGGCGGTGGCCAGAATGGCGGGACCGGTGGTGGTCAAGGTGAAGGACAAGGTTTCGGTGATGCACATCCGTAAAAGTTCCTTAATTATGTGATCAATTTCAATATGGAGCTAATGGTTTGCGTTGATGCTGTAGGCTTTTTTCTTTTATTTATACCCTTTTATGTATTACGTAGCTGGTACGTGTGTTCAACTAATAAAGGGCTCCATTATTTCAATGAAATCTACTATTGAAGCTGCAGGTAACTAATCCAGACTGGTACGATCGATGTCCGTGTCACTATATGCCCTTAACATGCATCATATTTCTTTGGTCACTGTGTGTATGTTCTTCAACTAGCTAGAACAGTATTATGATACCTCGTTTGGTGTGTGCTACAACAAAAGTGATGCCTCTAATGAAAATTGATCATGCGGACAAAAGCAAATGCAGCGCATTTCCTGACATGTACGTTCATTACACGGTTATTAAAGAAACGTACGGCTAATATACTCAGAGATCAAGATTGAACATGACTATAGACAGAATCCGGTTAAGATCTGATTCTTTTCAGTACAGGAATGGCGTAAATCTTCTCGTCATAATATTGCTTCTCAAAAAACAAATTAAACCACTGATATGATCCTCGAATCCTCGGTTACTCAATTCACATGCACGAGAGTTCTCGATGTTGACATATAAAAGTACCTAGAAATAAATTAGCAAGGATAACATTTACGCAAAATTTCCACACATTTTAAGCTGAAAACAGACATGAAAATCTGAAAACAATCTTGTGTAACTTCATGACCGATAAACCCATATATTGTTTTATTTTGACAGTAACAGTTGCACTACTATGTGTGTCGAAAACTTTAATTAACCTAGACACGAATTCACGACTCCATGATCTTGATATACAATCCCGCTCCGCTGTGCATTGCCGTTCCCTTTGTTGTCATATATGTTCTTCGATATTACATGGTGGCCTCTTGTTTGGTATATATGTTTTATTTGAGCTGCTAATTAGTTATGGCTTTTGTACAGCAAAAAGGCTATTCTTCAAACTAAAATGCTCAGGCTTCTTAAAACTGTTTCTCGAAAATTTTGAAGTTGCTTCCAAAACTCTAGAAGCCTAGCCAAACTAAACTTTCTAACTTTTTGAAGCCCTCGAAGTCTAGTATTTTAGCCGCTGCTGTTCCAAACAATTAATACATGGCAATGTCAGCCAGACTGCCAGGCATACCAACTGATATATACATCCATATTGTCTAGACTCAAATCCGCACACATCATTTACAAAATACAATTCTCACAGCTATAGTACTATTGTCACTGCTACAGAATATATCTTCCGTGCTGGCTCTTCACAGCCGGTTCGCTTAGAAATGGCAGTGATTATCGCTGCCTGTTTCTAAGTCACAAGACCAAGAAAAAACCGGAGACCATAAGAACTGACAGTAACAAGGCTTATCGCTGCCGGTTCCATATATCCCATAGCCAGCAATGGTAAACCTCATATCACTGTTTGTTCTAGCACCCAACTGGCAGTGTTACATCGCTACCAGTTATATCCACCAACCGGCGCAGCAGCAGTGGAGCTCCGGCGAAGCTCCGTCGAAGAGGAAGATGGGGAAAGTTTGGGGTGACGGCATGGAGGAGGTGATCAGCTCGGTTGAGCACGGAACAGATTGGATCAACGGTGCGTCGTGGAGTGCCGCGCGGTTTTTCCTCAGCTCCGGTACGGTGGACGGCGTTCAACGGCGACAACAACTCTTGGTGTCCTGTTCTGCTCTGATTCCTCTGAGCTTGGACGATCTCCAGGATGGCGGCGTGCGGGTTGATCTGCAGCGACAGCTCCGGCGGTGGCAATGTCGAGCAGATGGGATTTGGGGAGAGTTTTGAGATGATTGCGACGAGGTAATAGATATGAATTGCAGGTTTATATAGAGAGGAAATTAGAGATAGAATTGCAATTGAGATGATGCTGAATCGGAGTCCGTCTAGGGTTTGAGATAGTCTTATTAGGAAAGGTTTCTTTTGGTCCGTCTAAATTGGTTCGCCTGCCTCCTGCTTGAGCTGGACGAGCGACAAAGAACGGGAGGAGATGGCGCTCAGTCCTAGGCCGAGGAAGAAGGGCCTGGACATAGAAACTCAGGCCAAGAACATGCTAACTCATAGGGGTGAAAACGGTTCGGATATGGTCGGATATAAGCCAAACCATATTTGTTTTCATATTTCATTTCGGATTCGGATACGAATACGGATAGCCCGGATACGGATACGAATACAAATAGTATCGAATATGAACACGAATCGAATACGAAGCGAATCGAATACGATCACGAATATTTCTCGGATACCTCAAGACATGCAAAATGTGCGTCTCAAATCAAATAAAACACATATGTTGTTCAATTATTCAAGTATTCAATAAAAAGTTTAACTAACAAACTTAGCAGCAACATACCACATGCCACATAGATGATACATGATTTAATTCATCACATAGTTCCACAGAAAGATAGTTTAACAACTAACAAACATCCAAATGTCCAATGAAAAGTTTTAACTAACATAAAACATGACGACAATGACAACCACACACCATAGAGTGATAGTCTGATAGAGACACATAGCACATCCATAATACATAATTGAAATCATCACATAGTTGTTCCACCACTGCACCACACAAATAGAAATATGCTTACATAATAGATAATAGTACGTAAACCATTTAGTTGCACACATGTTTACAAAAAAACAGCAGCCAAAGCAAGATTTTGCCCTTCCATTATTCCTCGATCTCCATGTCATCTAACTCATCATCCACAAACTCATCCATAGAACTTTGCTCCTAGAACAAAGAAGAATAAGTTGCTTACAAACAGTGAAACATAAGGATAAAAACATTTATACGATAGATCACATGCAAAAAGAAGCAAAAGACAACAAACCAATGTTAGCATGCTTGTCAAACGTCGCTCAACACTCTCGATGTCCATCTCAGAGATGATAGATCCACCAATATTATCACCTATATAAAAATGTTGTGAAGAGATGATAATATGTTGAAAGTAGGTCACAAACTGCACATAAATAAATGCATTGTAAAACAAAGCATTACCCTTTCTAGATGCTGCAATCCAATCTTTGGTATAAATCAAAGCTTGCACAATCTCGGGATCTAGACGAGTGCGAAAAGGATCAACAACACGGCCACCCGCACTAAATGCGGACTCTGAAGCGACCGGCGACACTTGAATAGACAAGACATCTCGAGCAAGCTTAGAGAGAGTGGGAAACTCAAGCTGCTTGAGCTTCCACCACGACAAAATATCAAATTCATTTTTTTCTTTTGCTGTCCATTGCACTAGTGGTTGCTCCATGTACATTTCCAACTCATTTTTAGTGGATTCATCAGTGGAAATACTGCCCTTCAAATACCTTTCAAGGTCTGCATCAAGTTCATCATCACTCTCAGCCAAATCATTATCCATATGAGTTATGAGTAACTGTACTTTGCACATTGACATTGCTGGATGCTGTCTTTAGTGAAGCTTCAGAAGGACTTGACAAATAAGCTTGAAAAAGTTGACCAACAGTATCAATGAGCCTATTAATTTCTTCCTGAGCATTTTCTTGATAAATCTTTTCACCATAAAAGTGCAATAGCTTGGTCTTATATCTAGGATCAAGAAAACATGCTACAGCAAGAGCCAAGTTGGACTTTTCTCAATACTTGTTGTATTTAACTTTCATGCATTGTGCCATTGAACCTACAACTTGATCAGGACTATAACACTACTCTTCAATTGTAAGCTTAATCTTGCAAAAATGGTGAAAAAACAAGTTGCTGTTGGATATGAAGTGCCAGAGAAGAGCTCAGTTGCATCATAAAATCTCTTTAAACATGTAGCCAAAGATTTTGCCATAGACCAATTTTGGTTGGTTGGAGCACAATGAACATATTTGCTTCTATGACGGAGGAAAAGCCTATCAAATACATGCCTATAATAAATTGCTTGTTTCAGCATTATATAAGTGGAGTTCCACCTTGTTGGAACATCCAAGGATAGACCATTTTTCGTATCCAAGTCACATTCTGATGCACACTTAATAAATTCCTCATACTGCAAAGGAGAGCTCTTAACAATTGCAACTGTGTTTCTAATATTTGCTATTGCTCCTGCAATTTGTTTTAATCCATCTTGTGCAACAAGGTTTAAAATATGGTTCAAACACCTCACATGAAAGAAAATACCATCACATATCAATGGTGTCTTCTTTAGCTTTTGTACTAACCCCTTAGCACACACATCATTGGCCGATGCATTATCCAAAGTAAGTGCAAGCAATCTTCAATCAAGGTTCCAATCCACAATGCTATCATAAAATTGTGCACATAAGTTCTTTCCTGAATGATGCCCTTCTACATGCATGAACTTGATAATTCTCTTTTGCATGTTCCAATTGTCATCTATCCAATGGACTGTGATGCACATATAACCTTTATTTTGATTAGAGGTCCACATGTCCATAGTTGTACTAAATCGACATGAAGTTTTTTCAAGTGCTCATACAACCTTTTCTTTTCCTCTTCAAAGATATTCAAAATATCTTTCCTAACAGTAATGCGACTCTTAATTGGAAAGGTAGGACGTAGTGATTTGATAAATTCCACAAAGTATGCATGCTCAACAATGTTAAAAGGATATTCATGCATGATAATTGCTAGATAGAATTTATTCAAACTAGCAGCTTCATCATACCTATATGTTTGGATACTTGCATTGTCACTATCACCTTCATTCTTCTTTAATTTTAGAAGCTGCTGACCAGATTTCAGATTATGCTTGTTAGCTAAGTGATTCCAAAAAATGTTGTCCCTCGTGATCCCTCGCAGCGCGCTTTGTGAGTGCACTTGAGACATTGAAGTGTTCCCATCTGGTCCTTTCTTTTTAACTTCATACTTCTTGTAGTGTTCCCAAACTTCAGAGCTGCTTTTCTTTGCTCTCTTCGAAGGAGGATTGGTCTCCACTGCCTCTGCCTCCACAGCAGCATTGGCTCCACCTTCAGCTGCAGGTTCAGCTGCAGCATTGCCTCCACCTTCAGCATTACCACTCCCACTCCCACTGCCAACATCAAGTCTAGGACTAGTAGTGTTAGGTGGCTGTGTCACAACCAAAGCTTCAGATTTCTTGGTGACACTTGCACTACTTGTCGATTCCATGGCTATTCAGTCAAGATAGTCACAGATCTAGCACAAAGAGATGAAATTGCAACATCATCACTTCTAGGATTCAACTGTGTTGCTCAATCAATTCACTGAAACATGCACTGATGCTGTGATGCACACGCACACACGCACAGAGAGGGAGGGGGAGAGATCAGGGACAGAGAGCGCCTTACCAGTTGAAGCCTTGAAGGGTGACGACTGACGAGCGAGCCGGGTGAGGGAGGGAGCGGCGCCGCTGCCGCCGCCGGGTGAGGAGGGAGCATTGTGCCGCCGCCGCCGTGTGTGGGAGCCCCGCGTGCGACGCCGGGTGTGGAAGGAGCCGCCGCCGCCGCGGCCGAGGTGAGGGCCGCCGCAAACGCCAACGCCGGGTGGGGGGAGCCACCGCGCCGGGTGAGGGAGGAGCCGCCACGCGCCGACACCGGGTGAGGGGAGCCACGCCGCCGCCTGGGTGAGGTGAGAGCCGCCAGCGCCACCGCCCGGGTGAGGAGGAGCCGCCGCCGGGTGAGGAGGAACCGCGCCGCCGCCGCCGTGGGTGTGGGGAGCCGCCCGACACCGGGTGAGGGAGGGAGCCACGCCGCCATCGGGTGAGGGAGAGGCTGACGCCGCCGCCACCGGGTGGCGCCTGGCTAGGGTTAGCCGGTTAGGTTTGTGTCGGTGTGTGGTGTCACTGGTGTGCCCGTGTGCCCGTGTGGCCAGTGGCCGTGTGGGTCTAGGCTGGGACTGGGAGTCCCGTGTCCACTGTCCGGGTGTCCCGTGTCCACTGTCCGGGTCAGGCTGCGGCTGGCTGGCAGGGACCGTAGGCCGTAGGTTAGGTTGGCCATGGCCCGTGGCTGGGCTAGATAGTGAGGTTGGGCCGGATGCAACGGAAGTTGGGTTGGGCCAGATGTAGACTAATCGGATATCCGAATTCCTAATACTCGGATAATCCGAAACCGTATCCGTATTCGTCGGATATGACCATATCGTATTCGAATCCGTATCCGAGAAAAAATATCTGAATTCGAATCCGATCCGAAAAATATCCGAAAATATCCGATCCGAACATCACCGAATCCGTATCCGACCGGATCGGTCGGAAACTATCCGAACCGTTTTCACCCCTACTAACTCATGGCTAGCACTGGATAAAGGGAAAGACGATATGGAAAGGGAAGAAAATTAAGAAAGAAAAAGGGAAGAAAAGAGATTAGAAAATTGGATTTAGGATTTTTTTTAGGAAATTTGAACTTGCAAGTAGTTTTTAATTGTTGTTAATCTTTTAATTCGAAAATTTTAATTTCAATATTTAAATTTATGATTTTCTCTGGATGGCACAAACATGAAAATCGGAGAACAATCCCTAACAGATTATTTGTTATTAACTCCAACATGTCTCAACGTATCCAGTGTAACCTCACGAATAATGAAACCATATTGTTTCAATTAGTCTGATACTATTACAAGTTACGCTCGGCTACTATAGATGTCAACAAATTAGTCATGTCACCGCTCTTGCTTCGTGTGCACCGCACTATCTGGATCGGATCTGAAAATTAATCAGCTGCGTAATTAGGATTTTGGAGACCAGGCTACGTAGTCCACTAGTAGCCTCTAGACCTGCGGTTCTTGACTTGCACAGAATAATAATACAAGGATTTACATGATCGACGATGAGCCAATGGCATGCACGTACGTCGCCTAGGCCCGGCCTTGCATTAATTAAGCATGCTTCAGCAAGCAGATGTTGTCCGCATTGATCGCATGCAGATAATACTGTACACAAAGATAGCTATAAATGAAAGTACAATATTAACCCTTTAAAGTTCTGGCGAAATTTCATTTTAGTTACCACCTTGAATTTAAAAATTACCTTTTAGGCTATTTAATTTGTATCCATTTGCATTCGAGACATATGCCATTTCGGACGCGTTAAGTGCTGTTGTAGACCCTCACTAATTAATTATATATGTTGGGCCTGCATTACAAAACATCAAAATCAGACTCTCTGTATGTAACTGTAGCAATTCCAAGGATAAATTAACGCTGGTAACACAGCAATATAGAACCATATCAACTTAATTAATACCATACGCTTTATTGAACAACATAAACATAAAATTGTACCATGAGCAACAGGCCACTTATTACAATAATGGAATTAAATAGTAGTAGTTGAAGAAAATTAAAGAACTATGTCGGTGGGATCCTTCAGACTGCCACAGGCATCTAACCATCTAGGTCGTTGTTGCCTTTGTTATAGTCGTCAAACTCCTTCGAAGCTTTAACTATTTGTTGAATGTACAGCTCCGCAATAAATTACAAGGGTGAGTATAGGAAACTCCACAAGATGCACGCTGTAACAACCTAATTCGGAGTTTAAGCAAAAGACAATACAAATAATTAAACAAAATAAATAAACACAATAAGGTACTCATAAAATAGATATATATGATTAAAAGCGTTTAAGATCGAATGAAAGAATTATACTAAAAAGTTGGAACAAAATTTCTGAAATTTGAAATTTATTATTTAAACTGGAATAAAAATTTCAGCTTACAAAATTTAAGAATCTTTTAAGATAGTGAGCCAATTTTAAGGATTTAATTTTGGTAACCAATATCTTATATTTTGATGAAGGGATACTTGCTAAAATTTTAAATGAGATATAAGACCTAAAGAGGAAAAACAATGACAAAATACTAGCAAAAGTTTCCTAATGAGGTTCTAAGTGAAAATTTATTGGTATGAAAATTGATAATTTTAAATTTTAAACTCTAGAAAAATTACCAAACTGCCCTAATGGGCTTAGCCTCTTACTTTCCCTCCCAAATTTCCCTTCTCCTCAGCCCAAGCTGAGCTGGGTCGGCCTCCCTCTGCCTTGCACCCCGCTCAGGCCAAACCGGCCCAGTCGGCCCAAAACAACCCACGCTGGCGCCCCCTTCTTCCTCCTTTGCTTCACTCCCCTCTCCGGTGTTGCCCGACCGAACTAGTTCGGCGTAGCCCGACCTGACCCGTCCTCGTGTTGATGAGTCAGCACAGGGGGAACTGCCACGTCACGCTACCTCACCCCGCCGCCATCATGACGAAAGGCTCGGTTGCGAGCTCCGTTTCGCCGCCGTAACAAGGAACTACCTCGAGTAACTACCCCGGCCAAATCCACTCGAGCACGGAGAAATTCCGAAGCCACCCTTGCCGTAGGAGTTCCAGGATTACCCCTGCCTCGTTAATAGCCTTATAAAAGGGAGCATACCGCCCCAATTTCGCTCGTTTCCTCAGCTGGCCGAAACCATCCCCTTCTTCAATTCGCGCCAACCATCGCCGCCAGACCTGCTCCTTTGGCTTGAAGCACCCCCGGAGCATCGCCCACGTTCTTCCGAGGAGCAATCGAGCGGAGGATCACCGAGGCGAGCTACCGGCAACACCCTTGCTTGCGTCGCTTTCGGCTTCATCGTCGCCAGGCCAACTGGGACACCCTCGACCCCAACCAACCCACGGGTAACGATCCTTGTAGCTCCCTGATGCTCCCCGACCCAAAAAACTAAGCCTAGCTAAATATGCACGAATCGCCATAGCACCAACCTCCCGTAGCTTCCCTCCGGCCCAACCATGGCGCCACCGGTCCTGTTCGTCGCCGGCCAGATCCTTGGCTGGACGACCTGCGCATAGGAACCCTAAACCCGTAGGCATCACCGGCAACGTTGGCCGTGCCCTGTAGCGTCCTCAAACTAGCGTCGGAGACCTCACCGAAGCTCGGCCTGGGGAAGGAGACGGGTTGACGTCCGTGTGACATCGCGCCGATGTCTCACATCCCCCTTACTGACAGACGGGACCCAGCGCCACGGTACGCATATTTTAAAAATGCCCGCCGCCCCGCTAAACAGAGGCTGACAGGTGGGCCCAAGGACAGGACCCACCCGTTAGGTAATGTGGCCATGCCCCGTCCTAGGAACCGCCTCCTTAAACGGAAAGCGTATAGACGAAATACGTCTTTCCCCCGAGCTACGCTCGGTCTCCGACTTGTGGACCCTCTTGGCCCATGCGTCAGCCGCAGCTCTCCTTATGTGGTCGCCGACCAGTGGGACCAACCTGCCAGTAGCGCTTGCGCGCGGGAGCACGCCGCAGGGACCGTTTTGGCCTCGGGCCATGTTTTCTCCGTGGGCCGAGCCGAAACACGCACGGGCAAGGCCCGATACTGCTCCAAAGTGATTTTTAACCCATTTAGCTATTAGAGAAACCCAGATAATAATTTATAATTTCTAAAAATACTATGTGACCTCCAAAAATTCTGTGAAAATTCTACAAAATACTACAAAGCCTAAGTAACTTAATAAAAATAATACGAAGAGGTGTATATTAGACATTTACTTCTGAAAAATTCAAATTTAGGTAATACAAACAACAGAAGCTACATAAGAAAATACCTAAAATAATATCATCTATAGGGAAAAACATATTAAATAAGGAATTAACCAAGAGTAGGAATTTACACCCATAAAATCATTTAAGCATGTTTTTCAAGTATAAATTGTTTGATAAAAGCTGTAATATCACCCGTATGCTCCTCGCCCCTAATCCTATTTTAATAAGAGAATAAGTTACATAGATATTCAAGTAGGAAAAATCTGTGCAAAACTTTAGGTAGCCCCCTTGTCCGACATCCCTCATCCACTTCTCTTGCAAAATATTTACTTTGTGATTGCTCGACACTCTAGAAAACAAGGAGACAGATGACCTGCTGGACAAGGATCTAATACAAGACCCAGATTACGAGGAACCAGGCGAGCCAATATCTCTAATTCATTTCCTCTTTACCCAGTTTTATTTAAATTATGTTGTTTTAAATTATAAAATTTCATGCAATACGATTTTCCAAGTAAAGTATGTTGGAAACAAAAGCTAATAGAGCTGGTCTAGTTATTCCGCTTGGTAATTAGTGTTGATAAACACAAACACCTCCTTGATGTAATTCCCCTATCCCATCCTTTGATAACCTAAGGTGTAGAGGTTAAACTCTTTGACTAGAAAGTCTTTGATATGGCTTAGACCTGCTTAAGTTTAGAGTCCATGAGTTAAATCTTGGCTATCAACGATACGATACTAGGATGACGGGTCAACCTTTGTAACGGCATAGCCTACTATCAATGGTGCAATGCAACGGCATAGCATGCTATCAACGGTACAACTTGGCCTAGACAAATACCATATGCGGAGCAGGTACCTCAATGGTACGGTCCTATCATCTCCATGATATGTATCATGACAAAATCTAGATTCCTTTGAACAAGACTACAACATTGTAGCTTCTGAATGGCTCCCTTGTTGGACAGTCTAATCATTGTGAATATCCCGAGTACATAGTTATGGAAATGTGTTGTGCCCCGTTCCCGAGTATTCCTTGCACTCGACAAGCTAAAGAGATAGTCCATGCACACGGGTACCTGATATGCCCGAGTGTGAATATAGTCAATATTCTGGTGATTCATTTGATAAGGATCTATGGATCCTAGCCTTTGTTGAACTCAAGGGGATCACGCCTCTTGTTGAAGAGGGTGAGTCTACAGCCACTACCTGGGAAACGTGCTCGCCAGAGCCTGGGAAACGTGCGTCAGTTGTAGTATGGGCACGGGTTTGCCAGAAGATGGGAAACGTACGCCAGTTGTAGTATGGGCACGGGTTCGCCATACCGTTGAAAATAGCTTGCCATGGCGATGGGAGTTAGTCTGTCGTTTGTGGAGACCATGACCATGGTTGTGGTATGGATCTGCCACGTGGGACACGTATTCCTTGGTTAAGATTATGTTGTTGCCACTGAGATACCCTAGTATCTGAAATAATTGGCATATATAGCCTAGTACGTCTTTGATTTGTAAAAGGCTAAGTCTAGAGGTTTTAACTCTAAAATTTGACGACTTTGATTTTAAGCAACTATAAGATCCCAGCTTCCACCAAAAATCCTTGCATAAATGATCTGCTTTAGACAAGGTCTTGGCTCGCGAGCGTGGTTAATTGCGCGCTCACACTCGCACCCATTCATATTTTAGGTGAAGAAGATGAAGGCGAAGACCCGTACGAATGCTTCAGCGGTGAAGATGAGCCTGAGGATGATGACCCAGATGAGGAATAAAGAAAGACTTCAGTCACATGCCTGTTGCAGTCCCTCTACTTCCGCCAAAACCATTCGCTAGTAGGTTTACGTTTTAGTTTTGTAAAAGCGAGCCCTACTTGGCCTCGCACTCTGAGTTTATAAGGTATTTGAACCCTATGTATAATTAATCTGTATATGATGGCAAAGTTGATCCCAGCTTGATGTGAAAATTTTGTGCGGTGTTAGCATAATCCTAGTCTAACACTATGTGCACGAAAGGGGTCTGGTTCTGTCCTACAGACCCAGGGCCCACACTTTCCAAGGATTTGTTTATGGTTCTTCTGCCAAAAGCATTTTTTTTTTTGTAATTTTTAACCTATTAGTGGAAAGCTCTTTCCGATGTACAGAAATGAAAGTTTCAATCATTAATTTGTTGAGTCTGATGTAACACACTATGGCCCTCATGGCATAGGCACTTGCTACCAATAGCAATCCCTGTCCGACACAACAACCATTTGGTTTATTAAAAAGAATGGACTATTATGTGAAAACTTTCTTACCCACTTTTAACCATTTGCATGACTATCTAGATAGTTTATACTCTGTAGAGTTCTTCTGCTTTACCCTTGGAAGTCAATTTGCCTATTTTATCCACATGCTTCCTTTGGTGCAAGACCAAGGAGAAGGACACATATTTGTTATCCCGATACGCCTATACTTTGAATATGCTCATTAAGGTTTCACCCCTTGCAGAATCAATGGCAAAGCCAAAAGCCCCATCTTGCACAACTCCAGTCATGAGCGAGGCGGAGTACTTCCATGTTAGCATGGGCAGCGTTTGGCTCAAGGACTATATGCGCGATGGATGACAGGGGCATCCGATATGTGTACAAGTAGAGTTTTGTTTGGACTCTGAGTTGTAATAGGTAGGTTAGGATAGAGATTTGAGTCAGACTCTATAATCTTGGGCCCTATATATATAGAGGGGGCACTGCGGTTGTAACCCATAACGACAAAAGTAATAGTGTAGACGCATAGGGGTCATGGCCGACATGTGGCTGTGGCCCTAGACGGTCAGTATGTTGCGGTGTTTGGGAGGAGTGTCCAAGTGTCCATAATCATAGCCCACAGATGTATGCGAGCACCAAACTGCATTACCAAACATCGTGCCTCCGATGTCATTCCTAGATCGTATCACGTTAAATCCTAACATGGGCTGTACTGTGTTCCCGGCCCATCTCAATGTTGCAGCCCAGCTGGTCTTTGCTTGGCTCGGTAGTTGATGGGGGAGGGTTCACAAACACGTGAGAGAGGGTGAGTAGAATAAAAAGCGGTAGAGCAGGGATAAAGACGATAGGCAGCTTGGGCCCAAGGGTGGTGGGTGGCAACACAAGATGGACGGGGTAACGGTGACAAGATTATGATGCGGAGGCATTGCAATAATCGACGGCTAACAACGAAGGGTTGAAGGAATAGAGAGGGTGCAGAGATGCTAGGTGTGCCATCAATACCGTTAGCCACAAGCTTTGGTGGAGTTGCTATGCTGGCAATGGCGATGATTTCTTTGGCATATAACCAACACTCGTGCTAGTTCTAAGTCGAACAGGGGTGAAATCGAATTCTTGATGTAAATAAAAAAAGAAAAAGAAAAATGTTAGAACTAGGTTAGTCGAATTGGCAGAGCTCTTATGGTCCTATGGCATGAGCGATTGATGGGGAAGCTTCCCCATGGCACCGCAAAAAACATGATTGCGTCCACTTGACTCGAGGTAGCCTAAGGTGGCATGATCACGACAACCAGACTCGTGAAAGAAGACAACTACGGTGATGATGCGAAAGTTGGGAAGTTTGCAAAATTGGGTCAGTGCAGAGGTAGAGCAGGGGATGATGGTTACCGTGAATGTGATCCTTGTAACTTGATTCCGAAAGCGATGTTGTTGGAAGTGAGGTCGGTGTATGAGGAAACCACTGACAACAAACTTCATTATATTCTAGCACTCCACAAAGATGGTGATCAAATCAATCACCTAGATGGTTTTATATAGAGTGATCCTAGGAACTAATTTTTCATGATCACATTATGGCGAAGCTCACCAAGAGTGGTGGAGTCTAGAGGAGCAGAGGCAGAGCAGAAGAGGAAGTTCTCGGTGCAGACATGGAGAACGTACGGGGAGATGCAAAGGAATATCAGATTGAGTTTTAAGATTGAAGAGAGACATAGAATCGGTTTAGACTCCGGAATACTTGGAAGATTATTTTAGAGGATAGCTCAGCGTGGAACAAAGGTCAGGGTGGAGGTGGTTCGTCCTAGGGTTGGCATCAGGAGAAAGATAAAATCCATGAAAAAAAAAGGAAAAGAAAGAAAGAAAAAGAATTGGGGCCTAATTTGTAAAATTTCCATGCTCAATTGATTTTGCATTGGTTTTAAATTTATAAAAATTAAGGATGTCACAAACCTCCCCCTTAAAAAGAATTTAGATTGCGAGATTCGGAAGAGCTAGGAAAAAATATCTAAAAATTCTGTTTGCAAATCTTCCATACGCTCCCAAGTTGCTTCTTTCTATGAATGATTGCTCCACTGCACTTTGCAGAATTTAATCATCCTGCTTCTGGTGCAATGCTATGCATTTTAAAAAATCTTAGAAGGGTACGTCAAATCCTACTATAAATCAATTACTTCTATGAGCATCTATCCTTCTGGTATTATGGGACACTTTTAGCCAAGAGACATGGAACACATTGTGCAAATTTGGCAACTGTGATGTGGGTTTAATTTGATAAGTCACTTATCCTTTCCTAGCTAAACTGGAAATGGCCCAATATACTTTGGTGCCAATTATCCACTTATCCTAAAATGGTGAATCACTTTCATGGGCGACACCTTTAAATACACATGATCACTCACTTTGAATTGCAAAGCATGTGGACGTTTGTCGGCATAGCTCTTTAGTCTAGACAGAGTTGCTTTTAATCTTTGATGAATTAATTTCACTTGCTCCTCGGCTTCTTTCAAAACCTTTGGTCCAAACACTTTGATTTCTCCGGTCTCGCTCCAATACAATAGTCCTACACTTCTTTCCATGCAAGGCCTTAAATGGTGACATATGTATACTTGCTTGATATCTATTGTTATAAGAAAATTTGGCCTTAAATGCTTTTCATGTGTGATGAAAGAAGACAGCTAACACACAGGAGATCTTATGGGTGAGATCAGCGCCTGCCGGGGAAAGTTATCGCCGGTAACGAGGGTTTTCGCCGCCGGCGACCGGGGCTGGGGTGAGACCGTCGTGTTGTGGACGGTTTGTCTCCTGTTTTTCTCCTCTCCTTCCCATCGATCCGTGCGTCTGTGGGGTTTTCATTCGATCCTTTTCGGCGGCCGCCGTGCATGCTCTTCTCGGCGGCGTGGTTCAGGTCTAGGTGCGTTCGTGGCATGCGGTTTCGGCGCAGCCAATAGTGAGTTGGCGGAGGATGGTTTCGCCATGAGAAAGGGTGTGGGGATCAGTGCGGCAGTTTCGGGGATCTGTGGGGGCAGTTTGGCGAGATCTCGATGTGTGGCTTTGGCTGGTGATGTGGCTTCATCGCAGGCGAGGGTAGAAGAGAGATCGTCGGCGTCAAAGTCTGGTCCGGTCAGGTGGGTGAGATCGTGCCGCGTGTTCATTCATGGTGATGTGGATGAATCGCGGACGAGGGCAGAAGGGGAATCGTCTTTGCATATTTCTGCGGACGTCAAGCGAGGGTTTGCTCATCTGTGGCAGCACTCGGCGGCTGCGTCCGCACAGTTCTCGTCTTGTTCTCGTTTGCTTCCCCTCTCCCGATCTAGGGTTTCTGGTGTTGTTAGCGGCAGATCTTTTGCGGACGTGGTCCGATCTGCTCCTTCACATTCGAGAACGATGTGGGGAGGTGAGGAGAGAGGTGTTGGAGGTGGTCGGATTGGAGAGGAAAGAGGTGGTGGTGGTAGAAGGGCTAGATTTGGCCGTGGTGGAGAGCGGGGGAGATTTCGTTGGGTTCGGACGGATCGCGGTATGGATCGTGGCTCTGATGTGCGAGATCTGGCGCTTACAGGAGTGGGTCTTGAGTCTGATCGAGTTCGCCCGACTTAGGAAAAGGGAAAAGAAAATTTTCTGGAGATGGTAGTAGAAGATGATAGAAAGCAGGGTGGTGATCTACGACAGGAGAAATGGGGGAATCCTGAGGGGATGAGTGCTGAGAAAAAGTGGCAGCCATGGTCTGATGAAGGGAATAAGAAACATGTGCAAATGGATGAGATTGCTGACAAGAACACACGTCAAGTGCCGATGTTTGAGCGAATGGTTGGGCCTTGCTATAGATGTCACAAGTTGGGACATATGGCAGCGGAGTGTAGATTGCCATTAACATGTGGTCGATGTGGGATGCCTAGGCATATGGCACAGAAGTGTTCAGAGTTCAAAGCCTCAGATCATGCTCCTAAGTGGTGTGGATTTGCTAGCGAGGGTCAAGGATTTTATTTCATTGAGGATATCCCCTCTGAAATGAATAGCGGAGAGCAAGCATGTACTGCAATTATTACTGTGGTGAGAGGGTTAGCTACAGCTCGGGATATTGAAATTGATCTTGGTACTACTGTGGGGTCGGCATGGAGATGTACTGCTCGTCCCATTGGTGAAAATCAATTTCTAATGAGGTTTCCGACAGCTAAAAGAGTGCAAGAACTGGCTCAGTTTCAAGAGATGAACATGCGACTGGTTAATGCTGTGCTGAAGGTGTTTGCTTATGATGGAGATATGGGGGCAAAAAGCAAGTTGGAAGTGGTTTGGATGAGAATTAGAAATATTCCTTTGAATAAAAGATCTGAAGAGGTGGTGTGTGCAGTTGGATGTTTGGTAGGTGTTACTGTTGAGATTGATAAACCAAGCTTATCTAAGTTAGAGTTTGTTAGGGCTAAGATTGCCTGCCGTGATGCCAATCGGATTCCTAGAGTTGCGGAAGGTTCTATTGATCTGATGATGTATGATTTTGTCTTTGAGGTTGAGAAAGAAACTTTGCACTTAGCAGAGGGTTCTGATGGTTCTGGGGTTTGGCCTGCACAAAAGAAGTATAGACATATGGATGACAAAGGTGGGTCGGGCGGAGGTAAAAATGGGTTAGTATTTGAGAGAATTCCGAAGGAGGATAAGAGTAAAGGGGGCAAAGGCAAGCACCAAGTTGAGAAGAAAGATTATGATTTACATTTGGATGATTCTCAAGAGTCCCTTATGGTGCGTTTGGTTGGCTGTCTCAGTCCGGCCAGGCCCGCGTGAGCCGGAGAAATGCGTGTTTGGTTGTCGTTCTTTGCTCCGTGCCTGCATACGCTGGTGCAAAACTCCTGTTCCAGCCAGGCTCCACGGAAGCTTGGGTGCAAAACTCTGTTCAGCCAGCTCATGAAATGGCATGGGCCGTTCCGTGGAGCTGGCTCATGGCGTGATGCTGCTAAGCGACTAACTTGTACTAACTTCAGCTAACTAGTTTCTATACATTAACTTTTCATTCTTTCAAAAATGTTTTAAAATTCAAACGACATCCAAATTCAATGAAACAAAAAAAAATGGAACCGTAGGTTCAAGTACAAGGTACGAAAAAAAATTCAGATTTTTTTAATTTTTATTTTCGAATTTATTGATTTTCTAGTATTTTGTTTTTGAATTTATTTTTCAGTATTTTAATTTTCACTTTTGAATTTATTTTCTTTGTTTTTCATTTTTCTCTTTTGAATTTGTCCATCCTACTCTCCTCCTAGTGCAGCCAACCAAACAACATCTCTACACAGCCTGTTCAATCTCATACAACCAACCAAACAACATCCCCTTGCATCACCTCAGCCTAGCTCCAACCTGCCTGGCTGAGCTCATACAGCCTGGCTGAGCTGATACGGCAACCAAACACACCCTTAGTGATTGTGATGAGATTACTGCTTCCCAAGCTGAGCTGGCTATTCAAGAAAGTAAAAAAACTGATGCCGGGACAATCTGGAAGTGGAAAAATGTTGATGTTTCTTGTCAGGAAAATGTGTGGCTGGTAAGATTCTCTCATCAGTCATTACACTCACTGATGAGAGAAAAACATATTAGTGAATATGGGACTTTTCTTGGTAAAAAGTCTTCTGTTGTTTTAAGGGAATTGCATGATACTGAGATAGATGTTTCTACTCAGAAGGACTTGAACTTTTCAGGCGTGGAGACTTGGATTCCTGAGTTCAGTGGTGTTAACAAAGAAGGGGTGGTGAACATAAGACGAAGCCCAAGATTGCATGATGTTTCGAAACATGTGTTGGATCAGGCAATCAATTTGAAGATGAAGAGAAATCTTGAAGGTAAACACATTTCTTGTGCTAAGAATAATTGCAATTCTTTTGCAATGCTAGATTCTTGTCATATTGCTTCTATTGCTGAAAGTATGGGAGTGATTGTGGAAAAAGATGACTTTGATGTAATTGAGATAATGAAGGAGGTTGAAGTTACTAGACAAACCCTTTTTAAAAAAATCAACAAAAAATGACTGATATGGATAAGGTGGTAGTCGAGGAAAGTGGGGGAGATCAACAAAAAAGTGAGGTGTTGCTGCTAGATTGGCAACATGAATCGTCTGATGATGATGAGGGTTTTAGTCCTGTGATCAATAAAAGAAATAAAGGAAAAAAACGTTGGAATTCTCAGTTTAGAGGTCTAACTAGGAAGAATTCTAGAAACAATGTGCGTAAGGAGGCCATTGTTACTAGAAGTAAATCGGTTTCTGTTCAAAATCCCCGTTAATCCATGATAGGTCTCTTTTGGAATTGTAGGGGGATGGGGGAAAAAAGGCTTTACTGTTCTTTTAAAAGAACTTATAAGAGATTTTAAGTTGCAGTTTGTTGGACTGATGGAAACTAAGACGGCTAAATTCAGTAGTGCTGATTTTAGAGGGATTGATCCTGAGGAAATTTTTTTTTGGGTTTACTTGCCTGCTTGTGGTTTGTCTGGAGGAATTTTAGTTGGAGTTAACAAAGACTCTTTTGATGTGGTGTGTTCTAAAAATGGGTCTTATTCTGTTAGTGTTTCTTTATGGGATAAAGTTTTACATAAGAATTGGATTTTGATTGTGGTGTATGGTCCTCATATTGAAGAACAGAAAATTGAATTTTTATGTGAACTATCGAATATTTGTGATGAGGCTCAATGCCCTGTAGTGATTGGAGGAGATTTCAATATTTTATTAGATGAGAAAGAGAAGAATAAAAAATGAAAAAGTTGTAGAGTATCTCAACTTTTCAAACATTTCATTAATAACTATGCTCTTAAGGAGATTCACTTAGTTGGGAATCATTACACCTGGTCCAATAATCATATTGATCCCACTCTAGAAAAACTGGACAGAGTTTTAGTAAGTACTAGTTGGGAAAGTTTGCACCCTTTAGCTAGTGTGAAAAAACTTCCAAGAGTTTTGTTAGACCATAATTCTTTGGTGTTATGTGATGGTCTGCACAATAACTGTAAAAAAGTGACTGCGTTTAAATTTTTTGCTTCCTAGTTAAAAGTTGATGGTTTCAAGTTAATGGTTGAGAAGGTGTGGAGTCAACCCACCTATGGACTTAATGCTTTAGATTCTTTTCTTTTAAAGATGAATCGAGTTAAAAAGACGTTGAGAGGATGGGGGCTCATCTAGCTGGAGAAAAAAAAAAAGAGACAGGAGCTCAAATTCTCGCTTAATGAGTTAGAAGATAAGGAAGCAGAACATCAGCTTAATGCTCATGATTTGCAAATGAAAGTGGAGATTGCTTCTGAATTGAATAAGTTGCTAGTGGAGGAAGAAATATTTTGGAGGCAAAAATCTCAGACTAAGTGGCTGTTGAGGGGGATAATAACACAAAGTTTTTTCATATGGTAGCTAATGGGAAAAGAACGAAAAAGATGATCTCATACTTAAAAAATGGGGAGGAAATTCTAGACAAAGAAAAGGATATGTTGAATCATGCTACTGATTATTATAAAAATCTGTTTGGTGGACAACAAACTTGTAATTTTCGTTTACACCCAGACATTTGGGAGGAAAATGAAAAGGTTACAGACGTGGAGAATAGTTTTTTGGAACGACCTTTTAATGAAGAGGAGATTAAAAAAGCTCTTTTCAGTATGGCTATTGGTAAAGTTCCTGGCCCTGATAGTATCCCGATAGAATTCATCCAGTTCTGTTGGGATTTTATGAAATATGAGATAATGGGGATTTTTCAGATGCTGTTTGAAGGGTCTCTGGATTTGAAAAGGCTGAATTATGGAATGATTGTACTGCTACCTAAGTGTACCGAGGCAGAGACTATTAAGATGTTTCGGCCAATTTGTCTATTGAACAGTGTGTATAAGCTTATTACTAAGACTTTGACGATTAGAATGGAAGCGGTTATGAGTAAGTTGATTAGCCAGTCTCAAAATGCCTTTATTCCTGGTAGGAACATTATGGAAGGAATTATGTCTTTAAGTGAACTGTTGAATCATACTAAGAAATCTGGGCAATGTGGAGTGGTGCTTAAACTTGATTTCGAGAAAGCTTATGATATGGTCAATTGGGGTTTCCTGTTGGAGTGCCTTAATAGGAGAGGGTTTGGAAATAGATGGTGTGGGTGGATCCAGCAAGTTATTTCTGGGGGCACGTTGAGTGTATGTCTAAATGATTCTAAAGGTAATTACTTCCCAAGTAGGAGGGGAGTGAGACAAGGAGATCCTTTATCCCCTTATTTGTTTAACATTGTTGCTGATTGTCTGACTAAGATGGTGTGGAAAGCACAGGTAAATGGTCTAATTGGAGGACTACCTTCTGATCTGATTTCGAATGGAGTTGCTATTCTTCAATATGCAGATGATACTATATTGTGTTTGAAAGATAGTGAAGAATATGCTAGGAATGTGAAGATTCTGTTGGCTTTCTTTGAGAAGATGTCTGGCTTAAAAATCAATTTTAACAAGAGTGAGGTGGTTTTAATCAATGGGTCGTCTGAAAAAGAGGATTGGTACTCTGAAATGTTTACTTGTTCCTTGGGAAGTTTTCCTCTTAGGTACCTAGGTGTTCTAGTGAGTACAAAAAGACTTCTGGTTAAACACTGGGATTATCTTATTGACAGAATGAGGAAGAGGCTTAGCTCTTGGAAAGGAAAACTTCTGTCTTTAGGTGGAAGAATAACTCTCCTTAATGCTTGTCTTTCTAGCATTCCTTTGTATCATATGTCTATGTATCTTCTACCTAAGATAATAATTAGGAAGATTGATATGATTAGAAGAAAGTTCTTGTGGGAAGGGTGTTTGGATAAGAAAAGATTGCATCTAGTAAAATGGGAAAATGTGACTAGGCCCAAGAACAAAAGTGGAATGGGGCTTAAGAATATTAGAATGTTTAATATTAGCCTTCTTTGCAAATGGTGGTGGAAGTTAGAACATGATGATGGGATGTGGCAAAATTTGGTAAAAAGTAAATATGTGAGAACCTGCCCTGTCAGTTTAGTTAAAAATCATTGTGGTGACTCGCATGTGTGATCTGATTTGCTGAAAATTAGACACTACTACTTAACTAAATGAGAATTTGTGATAGGGGATGGAACGAGAGTGAGTTTTTGGCATCACCATTGGGTGGGGCGAGATACTGTGAGGCAAAAGTTCCCTGATATGTTTAATATCTGTAATGATCAAGACATTTCAGTGGCTTCTGGAGCTGAAAAAAATTAGAATTTGAGTATGAGAAGATATCCAACTTCGGAGCAGATGATCAGTTGGAGTGCTTGTGTTGATTCAATTCCGAATTATTTTGGGGGGTCGGATTGACCAAGTGAAATGGATGGGGGGTAAATCTGGGAAGTTCACTGTGGCGAATATGTATGATATGTGTTGGAGTGGCTATGAGTCTGTTACTTCTTCGGTTTGAAAGGCCAAAATTCCACTTAAAGTGAAAGTGTTTTTGTGGCTAACGATTCAAAATGCAATTCTGACTAAACAGAATTTGTACAGGAGAGGGGTGTGTGGTGACATGACCTGTGTATTCTGTAATGAGGTGGAAACTCATGAACACTTGTTCTTTAAGTGTGGGGTAGCTAAAATTGTCTAGGGTTGTATTGCTTCTTGTCTTGGATTGAGTGGCATTCCAAAAAACTTCCTTAGTTTTTTCGTTGGGTTAAAGGGGCTGTTACCCAAAATTGTGGAATGGATATATATGGGTTAGCTGCTGTTGTTTGGGCTATCTGGCTTAAAAGAAATAAATGCTGTTTTAATAACTTGCAAGTGTCTAACCCAATTGCTTTGGTTTATGATGTTTGTGTTTGGCTTCGCTGTTGGACAGGGTTGTTGAAGGTGGATGACAAGATGCTCGTGGAGTTGGGAGTGAAGAAAATTTGTTCAATCGCCAAAACACTGTGTGAAGAAGAGAAGAAAAAGCGAATCACTGATGATGTGTAGACCTTGGCTTGTGGTTCAATCCCAGGAAGAAAGAAGGAACGACGCAAGATGGATGACCCGTTTTGTGTTGCCTTGTGTTGTAAAACCTGGGTTTCTGGATGTTCTAAAACTCTCAGCGGATGTTGGTTGTGGTGTTGTTTTTTGTGGGTCCTACGTTTGGCTAGTTGCTGGAGGTGTCGGTTTTTGTGTTGGGGGGGCATGGCTGTGTGAGATGCCGCAGTGTGCTCCTGCCAGTTGCTTGTAATTAGTTGGTAACTTTTGGACTTGTGGTTTCCGTTTTCGTTAATGGAAATAGGGAAGATGTTCCCTTGTGCCAAAAAAGCATATGGAAAACTGTGATCCCATCCATTCTTATTTGCCAGAGTACATGCCCACGTAACCTTCAAATCTGATTCGCCCTCTCAGTCTGTTCATCTGTCAATGGATGATAAGCGATGGTGAAATTTAAATATGTTCCTAATAATCCATGCAACTCTTGCCAAAACTAGGATGTGAACTGGTGCCTCTTTTTTTATCCTATACAATATCCTTTAGAACTTCATGCAAACACACAATTCAAGACATATAATTTAATAAGTTTAGCACCACTATATATTGTATTCACCAGTAGGAAATGTGTTACCTTGGTCAAAAAGTTCATGATAACCTAGATTGAATCATACCCATTCTGAGGCAAGACGATAATTAAGTTTGTTCCAATCTCCTCCCATTTCTACTCCAGTACCTACAATGGTTGCAATAGTCCGACAGGTTTATGCCGCTCTACTTTTACATGCTGACCTACATCGCATAGAAAAACATACTCTGTGTTCACACCCCGATATTTTCTAACTCCTAGAAAGCATTATTTTGATTTAAAATGATTATCAAGTCAATTTATTTAATAAATGTTCTTTAATCGTCCCATCCTTGCCATAATTCTTTCCCTAATCACCTTCCCTCATCATTTCACTAATCGCAATCGTGCCGCCGACCAACGAGAGGTCAACACTACTAGAGAATAGGCCTTTAATACCGGCGCATCAGTCCCGGTTGGACACAAACCGGTACTGATAGTGGCATCAGTCCCGGTTCATGACTCCAAGGCTTCAATCCTGGTTGGGCTCTGACATCGGTCCTAGTTCGTGATACGAACCGGTACTAATAAGTCTTTTGGCAGGCGGGTACAAAACAGCTGGCATGGGTGCTCATCAGTCCCGGTTTGTAACACGAACCTGGACTGATGCCTCCTCATTAGTCGGGGTTTGTGTTACGAACCGGGACAGATGTCTCGTTTGAGGAAAGTTCAAAAGGAATGCATATCCTCGTTATATTAGAACGCGTGGGGTGGGTTGGATAGAAGGGTGAGTGGGTAATCTTGAGGTCTTAGATTCAAGTCTCATTACTCTCATATATTCATGATTTATTTTTAAATATTTGTAGCATTATCAGTCCCGGGTAAAGGAACCGGGACTGATGCCTCATAGGCATTAGTCCTGTATGGGTTGTCCCGGTTCCAAAACCAGGACTAAAGCTTGTTTGGAATCGGGACTAAATGCTTGATTCCCAGTAGTCAAGACATCCATGCCAGAATACAAAACTATATTAGGGTAGCCATATTAGTAGCAAAATCAAACTAATGAATAACCCAATCCATCCTTGCCATATTAGTATCAAAATCAAACCCAAATCAGGGCATGCCAAATCCAATCCCCAAATCATGCCAAACCAAATCAATTATTTCCATACCCGTGCAGCCCCAAATCATGGACAAAATCGAATCCACCCTTACCATATCAGTACCCCTAGGGATGCAAACGAATTGGATATGGTCGGATAGCAGTCATATTGTATCCGTATCCATATTTATTTTTCAGATACGGATAGTATCGGATATGGATACGGACACGGATAGCTCGGATATAGACACGGATACTATAGGTTCGAAAATTGTTCGGAACGGATAATTCCTCGGATAATACGCAACATACAAACTTTCAAAGGAAGCATCAAACATTTAAAGTACGCATAAATATTTAATACACAAGAAACATGCAATCTTGTAGACACTACCACGGCGGTGCGGTGAAGGCATAATGCACCAGCACACCAGCAGCCTAGCTAATTGGAACGGTTCGGCCTGAATAGTGAGCAGTTCAGCCTAAGGCCCTAAGCACCACCAAGTCCACCAGTGCGGTTCAGTCTGAACACTGTAGCAGACAGTAGTAGTGTACAAAGCAATTTTTGAGCAGTTGTAGTACAAAATAGTTGAAACGGATCAGACTGAGCACTGTAACAGATAATGGCTGTTGGTTGGTCTTAGCCTTGAGATGATTCGGATAATATCATCGGATATTATCCGTATTTTTCTTCGGATACTATACCATGAATATTATCTGTATTATCCGTATCTGTATCCTAATATCCGTATCCGTAAAAATCAGCCAGATATCCGTATAAATATCCAAACAACTATCCATACTGGTTCGGTCGGTCGGTTGAAAACTATCTGCTCCGTTTGCATCCCTAAGTACCCCAAATCCTAAATCAAATCACATCCCAAATCCCAACATGCCATGTTGATGCATACCAAATTTGAACCCAAAACCACAACGTACGTGCACTATTAAAACTCCAAACTGTCGGCCACGGCATCCATCACAGCTCAACCCCAAAACCCTAGCCGGCGCCGTCAACACAGAGCAAGGGGGAAGAGGAGGAGAAGTCGCCGCCGTCGTCGTACCGAGGTGGGACACCGCGCCGCTCCAAGTAGCCGCTGCCAGCACGCGCGCCGTCACGCAGCCATTCCTGGCCGCCGCCCGCCGGAGCTGCCGCTGCCCGCCGCCACTGCGCCGATCCCCGCGCAAGGCCACCGCCGCTGAAGCCGCCGGCCGTGCCCTGCCGTGCCGACTCGCCTTGCGCCGTTGCTCTCCCCGCCCCGCCGCCCTCAGCCATCGCGCTGCCGCCGCCGGACCCGCCGCCGCTGACGCCGAGGAGCGCCGCCCCACGCTCTCTCTCTCTCTCTCTTTCTTCTTTTCTTTCTCTGTGCGTGTGAAGGAAGCAGAGCAATGCCAGCTGCTTTAATCCTTGGTCTAGTCAAAACCAGTCAACTCGCACTGTTTATTATGAACAGTGACATATCAGAATTTCGTATCTTCTAAATCGTAGCTCCGATTCATGCCAAACAAATTTTTTTAACTTTCTTTTAACATAATGTACCTACTGTATTTATTTTGTAATTTTCTAGATTTTATTCACTGTGGTTGCTTCGTCTGTGGGTCTGTGGCTCAATTTGCGTGTAGACGTCGTGGAGGAGTCTGGAGGGGACCTAGCTGCCGGTTGTCAAGAAACGTGCTACTCGGATCAAGGTGCAAGCTAGATTCATATCGATCCCACTTGTTTTCTCTCATATTTACTATTCATAGTTTTCTTTTAAACCTACATGCTAATTTTAATTTTATTTTATATGTTTACAATAGTTACCTCCAATGTCATGTTAATCATTTGTTAGCACGGTTAACTTTCCATTGTCACCTAGTATGAATTAAACTCGTATTATTGTCATCCTTTAATTTACTCATGCCAGATGTTTAGTTGCTTCGATGGGAAATCTAGATGATTATTATGATGGTAAATCATTTAAAATCTTGGTAGAGAGAATCTACTCTTTATCGGGTGATTTTGGTTAAACTTAATTCAACTAAAATCAACGTGGCGTGAGTAAATTCGAGGTGGTGGTTTGATTGGTGAATGATGGTTTGTAATATGCCACCTCGGTCGACCTAAGGACCGAACATTGTAGATGAACTAACCGGGCAAAACAGTACAGCCATGGGTATTAACAATGGTAATACCTTAATTGTTATCTTGGGAAATCTATTTTTGGTTTGTCATGGCGGTGTGGGCATGATTGATCAGCACCATATGTCCATTTGGCACACGAGAGGACTTCGGGCTTCGTGATGAAACGGCCTGGGGGTGAATCCTTAGTGAGGCATCCTCAATTCTAGACGTACCAGGGATATTGGCTTCGTCTCACTCTCGGGTGAGTCCCATGGGTAAAGTGTACACACTCTACAAAGTTAAACCTATCATGATAGCCGTGCTCATGGTTAAGAGCGGGCTTAGGCAGCTCTACATGTTATCTCACCTTTTTATTAAATAACTTGCTGCAGAAGGTAGGGGCAGGGATTGTTAAGTAGCGAATGCCAAGAAGTGCATTACAAGGAATGTATTGTCAGGCTTTCGTGTAGAGTTGACAGCAAATGTCATCTTGGTCTGAGACGACATAATATTATAGTGTTTAGAAAACATGAGTAAAAGAAATGAATTCAAAATTGTTTTACGCTATTGCTTTACAACTGATAGGATTGTTTAAAAGTGCTCTTTATGCAAATAAACCAGATCTATCCTTTTGATACCTTGCATTCATACATAAGGATACATATGTGTAACATACCCAAAATTTTAAATTTAGTATAAAAATTTTTCGCAAAAAGTTATAATTATGTCCTTATAATCATTCCTAAATTTTAAAGAATTTTCTGAACAAAGCATCTATTTATTCTCTAAAGAAAAATACTCTATCTCTTTTATTCTAAAAATATAAAATCCCATAAAATAGAAAATATTATTTCATATTTGGATTTTAATCATTTTTCTGGATTTTTAGAAATTTATTTGATATTTTCTGAGTTTTATATAACCCTATATGAATTTTTAAAAGCCCAAAACAATTTCTGGAAAATCATTTCCTATTTTAATTTAGAACCTTCCATTTTGAGAAAAATCAGAAATACGTTTTCCCTATAAGGAATGCGTTTTCAACTAGCCCAAAGGCCGAAAGCCATTAGGCCCAATTCAGCCCATAAAACCATTAAGTGGCTCTGGACGCTTCGGATCAATTCTTTCAAATCCAACGATTGATATAAAGCCACGTCGCCCCTTCTATACATTCCCGTACCGGTTCAGCCCGAAGAATCCGACGGCGCCCACGGATTTACCGTTTCATCCAACGGCTCGCGGATTGTCTTCCTCCTCCCACCATTTCTTCACCCTGTTCCACCGCCGGCGCCGCCAAAGCCCACCGGAAGTTCAACGCCGCCGGCATTTACGCCACTTCCGTCCAAACTCCGCCCCCGGATCGCCGTCATGGGATAGCTCTTGCTACTGCGGACCTTCCTAGCCACATCAACACCCTTATCCACCCCTAGCAGCCCTCCAGTTCGCTGCCAAAACGTCGCGCCACCGCCGCCGCCATAAACCTAGCCCGACGTGCCCGCTACTCCACCATTGCCCTATAAAAACCCCTCTTCGGCGTTGCATAAACCCCCAAGCCCCATCCTTGCTCTCTTCTTCCCTTTGGCCGCCCCGAGCTGCCCTCACCGCCACCTCCTTCTCCATGTCCGGCGAACATCCTCCTCCCCACTCCAGTTCTTCTCCGACCTCGGCTCCCACATAGAAAACCTTCCAAATTCCGTCGCGAACCCAACCCAACCCTTGCTCAAGCCCAATTTCCACCGGAGTTCCTCCGCGTCACCCCGACGCCGCCGCTTGGCCTCGCCGCCCCACCGCCTCCGTCCACCCCAACCCACCCCAAAACCACTAGTGAGTTCTTCATGCTCCCAATTTCATGAATCCAACTCCAATTGCTCGCCGCCGGTTCTCCTCCGTCGTCGCCGGCGATGACACCACCACCCTCCCTATGTTTTTCCCCGTTTCATCCCCCTCCTCTCACCGACACCTCGGTCCCACTAGTCAGTTACCCAATTCCGCCCACACTCACTGACCACCAGGTCCTGCGTGTCAGCCTCTTCAATCTCACTCACGTGTAACCCATTTGGGCCGAGCCCAATAGCCCAGTAAGCATTTTCAAAACTCTTTTCTATTTCTATTAATCCCCGGTACTATTGAAAATATCAAATCACTTTTATAAATTCTACAAAAATTTAGAAAAATCTAAACTAAGATAAAGAATTATATAAAAATATAAAATACCATATTTTCTTAATAAAAATAACCCTAAATAATCCCTTTTCTCTCTCTTTTATTATAACAAAACATTTTAAATAAAGAATATAGAAGTAAAATTAATAAAAACTTCTAATATAAAAGTTACTCAAAATAATGTTTTATATCTAGAAATAATTTCTATATATTTTTAAAACTTATAGAAATCCAAAATTTAACTTAAAAATCCTTTATTTAATCAAACTAAAATTTTCCTAAATATAAAATCTTGCTAATAAAATTCACATATCTCATTCAACTCATATAAAATTAATATGAAATTATAGTAAGTAAATTTTACATATTCCATTCCAACCTATAAGGATCTTACTAGTAAATTTCATATAATTTATTCAACTCATATAAACATTTCCATATAAGATTATAATATCAAATTAATTCTTTTTAATCAATATCATTATAAGATCAAATAGAAATATTAATATTTCAAAATTTTCAACAATTCTCCATAAATAAAAATGCCCATATTATTTAAATATTAATCCTAACTTTATGCTACCCAAATTACCTATTTTATATAAAAACTCCTACCCCATTTTCTTTTAGAAAATATTTTCAAACTTCTAGAAAATCGTACAACCCGTCACCCTTTTACCCCAGAACGTTTTTATTTTATCGTTTATTTAAAACTTTTCTTATTTGAATATTTATTGGAATTTCTTTCTTTTCTTATTTTTGCAACGTATAGATGACGAGCTACAATCAAGAATGTCCAAAAGATATTAAGTGTGATCCAATCTCCAATTAAGACAGGTTTTTCTTATCCTTGATGCATTTTATATACCTACATTTCCTTTACTTATTATTTACTACATATATTTTCTAGTTATTTATTTATATATTTCAAGTATAATTTTATCCAAGCCCAATACCTTAAAAAGTCACCTAAAAATAATCAACCCCTGATAAAACCCTAGTATAGGCAAAAATACAAAATTTTGATTATCTCATGAAAGGATAAGAGAATTGGTCCGTATAAATAAGTTGGGTTGGATAACTTATTTGATATGGAAAGGATTGTAGTTTGGGAGATAAAATGATTTCTATATAGAGCAATTTGGAAAAAGCAGTTGTCGGCTTGGGCCAGGTACCCTAGGGTTAGAGGGTACACACTCAAGGACACAGGTGGGCGAGGGTGTGAACTCCCTGAAATCATTGCTCTATAAACTATAAAAGCAAATTCGGAAATATCATTATCTTTGCCGGCTTGGGCCAGGTCACAGCATGTATGGCTGGTGAAAACACTCAAGGGCACTAGATATTTGCTCTGTGATAAGAGGATATCTAGAAATCGTTTGCTTCTATAAAAACTTGAGTTTAAAATATTTAAGAATGACATAATTTACCGTCCATCCATGGAAGTCATGAATCTATGGGTAAAGCTGGACAGGTTCTATGGAGCTGAAAACAAATACATCGATGGACCCTACTTCAGATATATGAAGTTATGTCAAATGGGTGATGCCTCTCTTATATGTCAAAACTCATGAATTTGTTTTACAAAAATTGCTGTCTGGTTAGCAGATAAGTAAGGATGGAGAAAGATGATAGATTTTGTACTATTATTATTAATTGTTTTAGAAATATAATAGGACTTTTAAATACCCAGAATTGCATATCCACCATAAAGCTTTACTATTCCTTGAATCCTGTTTTCATATAATATTAGTATCATTTTCTTAAGAAACCTGCAAGTAGAATTAGTACTTACCCACATTTTATGGGCAATTTATTTCCTTTTGCAGGATCTACTTTAAAATCAGATTGGACATTTATGAAGAAGATAGGAACTCACATAGAATCGATTTCTAAGGTTTACCTTATGCTCAGGCTTGCCTGTGATATATGGGCAATGTAATTTTCTTTTTATTACCAGGCTATATTTCATTTCTGCTGTAAAATATTTTGTAACATATAATAAATCAAGCAGGCTATACTATTTCTGAATGCAACTGAAATCCTGGACAGTTGGCATTCTGAACATTTTCTGGTAAATTTTTACTGGAAATTTGGTCCGTCACAATATGCTTGCTGGGTATGGTTTATCCATACTCATTAGTTGTTTTTCAGATCTGTGCGCAGGTGACGAATTTGCCGAATACATAGACTATGAGGCAGGATATGACGATGGAGCTTCCGGCTACTAGTATATCCCTAGTCAGATGCCTGTGGCGTATGTATGGGTTTACCGAGCCACCATTTAATTTTTATCTTCCGCTTGCTACTATTAATATTAAGACAATTATTGTAATATTTGACATTTGTTGCCAAGGTACTTTATTTTATTAATTGTTAAACAGGAAGGTGTGATTCCAATTTGCTGTAACCGTGCATATTAGCTGTGATCCGTTCGGACTAGTACCGTAAGGCACAGAGGGGTCGGTTTTGCTAAGCTGGGTCCCGACACTCTGCAATCTCTCTTTTAATCCTCGGCCACCAATATCTCTCCTAAGCATCCAAATAAATCTTTGTACTCCCTTGATGAATAGATTATGATGAGTAATGAGCTTCACGTAGGATCAATTCTTTAATTTTTGTTTTTCATAGGAAATGACTCCCTCTTTATCCATCAAAAAATATGGTGCTCCGCAACAATTAGCCAAACAACAACATCCGAAGTCATAGCATCATTCCTCTGATGTTCCTTAATTTGGAGCCTCTAGTGTGGGACACACTTCCAAGGTATTAACCCGCCATTTATTTGCTACTTCCGATCCGAGCTTTTGGAGTTTCTAACATAAATGAGGCCGACACTCATGTGACTCCAAATAATTGCAATGGCTCTTCTGACTCAGGGCATCAATGACGACATTTGCTTTCATTGGATTAATTGTTGGAGCTTATCTCATAATTATACAACATTTATGTTGAGTCACTATGTGCTAAGTAGCCAGGAGGAGCATTTTCCCTTTAGGTCGCTAAGCAGAATCAGCGTGCAGGCCAAACTTGCTAACACCTTGGCTCGCGGTCCCTTGGCCTAGGGGTACGTTGTAGGTTGTGTTCTTACCTCTAGATCACTAATGTCCCTCTTCGGCCGCAGGTGGTTTGGGTTGTTGCCTAAGCTTGTTACCACTAATAATCGGGCCTTTTGAGGTTGCAGAAGTCTATGCAACCTTGTTGAAGACTCCTTATTTATTTGGTAGGTACCCCGTAGGATCAACTACGTATAGAGTCCACGATAAGTACGAAAGGTGCAGAATGTATCTGATAGGGATCTTATATCCCTAGCTAAAAATCAAGACTTTTCGTAGATAGGGATATTGTTCAAGACTAGGTAAGGTCTCTGCCCCTAGGAAAGAGGGACAACTTGCAAGCCAAACCTACAAGCTGTAGATGACTCACAGAAGCCCCAAGCGATTGAAACAACACAAGTTAGACTTATATTACGATTAATAGCACACAAGTTAGACATAGATTATAAGTTTTAGACACAATCCTCTGTAATCTTTGTTCTCTTCATCATATAGTCAAGAAAAGGATAGGGTAGAGTTGCTATCGGTCACAGGAGGCTCAAACTAGGGTAAAATCATGTCTCTGCCTAGATTGCATCACTACTACAAAAATATTCATCCGTGCCTCCCAAACACTGCTGGTTAGACCAAAACCAGAAGTGATAACATCACTGCCGGTTCATAACACTACTAGGGAACGGGCCTTCAGTCCCGATTCGGAACCCGGCTTCAATCCCGGTTCTTGAACCGGAACAGCCCATGCGGGATTGATGCCTTTTGGGCATCAGTTCCGGTTCCAACCAGTCGAGACTAATGTACTACAAATATTTAAAAATAACTCGCGGATACATGGGAGTAGTGTGACTTGAACCTAAGACCTCAAGACTACTCACTCACTCTTCTAGCCAACCCACCTCTCCACGCGCTCTGATATAACTAGGATATGCATTCCTTTTAAACTTTCCTGAAACAAGACATCAGTCCCGGCTCGTAACACGAACAGGGACTGATGAGGAGGTATCGGTGCCGGTTCGTGTTACTAACCGGGACTGATGAGCACCCATGCCAGCTGTTTTGTATCCGCCTGCCAAAGGACTTATTAGTACCGGTTCGTATCACGAACCGGGACTGATGTCAGAGCCCAACCGGGATTGAAGCCTTGGAGCCACGAACCGGGACTGATGTCACTATCAATACCGGTTCGTGCATGTCCAACCGGGACTGATGTGCTAGTATTAAAGGCCTATTCTCTAGTAGTGTAAGCCTCAGCGGGTTGTGCGCTTGAGAACCGGCAGTGACAAGACTTATCACTGTCAATTTGTTGCTCAAAACTGATAGTGAAGTATCACTGCCGGTTTGAGAAAACAACTGGCAGTGATAAGTTCTTTCACTCGCAATTGCAGTGATAACTTCTTTCACTCCCACCCCCAATTTTCAAATTGGGAGTGAAAGAACTTATCACTGTTGGTTCTTGGCTAGAACCGGCAGTGATAACTCATTATCAGTGCCGGTTTTTGACAAGCTGATAAGTAAAGGTTAAAAGGTATGTATATCCTCTGTAAGTAAAAATGTGAGATTGGGTGGGATGGTTAGAAGGGTGAGGGTAGAGTGGAGAGGTCATAGGTTCGAGTCCATTGTAATGCAATATTTATATTTCATGCGAAAATGTGTCCTAATAACCTATAGTAAGTGGTAGATGATTATTGATTAGTGAATAGATTTCTGGGCATAAAAAAATATTTTTTCTATTTTTTTATACAGTTCGGTAGGGACTATCACTGCCGGTTTTTACTCGAGAACTGGCAGTGATAACCTGGCGCTTAAGCAGTGCCAGTTCAAAAACCGGCACTGATGCCAGTTTCGACCCAGCACTGATATGGTGTGTTTTGTAGTAGTGCTTGCACCTTGCCCCATGTGTTCTTCTCTCATGCTCAAACAAATCTGCACGATGAGTGGAACATATCTCAATCATCGATAACTGGCACCGTTTGTGAGGAATAACAAGCAGTTCATCCAGATTGGATCTTTGGCGGTGACTCTTGATCAAGGCAACATGCTTCTCGATGGATCACACTGGAATAAGATTCTCAAGGTAGCTAACGCCGAAGCGAAAGACCTCATAGACCACCTGACCGAGGCTTTCCGGTCTAATCTCTCCTTATAGCCCCCGCGAGCTAATGCCCCTTCAAGGGAAAATGTTGCAATAACCCTCCTACAGCATGTGTCCCTGTCATAGGAGATCCCTTCATCTGTCATGTTGCTTGAATTCACGCCATGGAATTTTACTGTTGCGTTGTGTGATCTCTAATTTCATTCATCGTCCATACCTACTTCATCACGGAGACCATCGCTTGGGAATGTGCAAAGCCAGTCTAGAACGTTTCTACGGCCAAACGACCCTCATTGGTCCACCCAAGAGGTGAAGTCAAAAATCTATTCTGGCTCCATCAGGGGAAAGGGGAGCAGCTTGAACAGTTCGTGTAGCGCTTTGAGCTGATTTTATGAACCATCCCTAATTCTCCATCAAAGCTCTATTACAGCCATCGCCCAAACCGTATGTGATAGACGTTTACTCCCATGCGTGGGTATGAACTACTATAAATGTGAACGAGCAGCTTATTATAACATGTTAACGGTGGCAACATTGAATGCCAGTGGTCAGCCAAGTTGACGGTACGCGATCCAAACAATTTTAATTTACATTTCGTATGGATCTTTTGATGTGTAAGTCCAATGAACCCGTCCCAAATTTTAATTTGCACAAACCTTTCTTGTACTAGCTACGACCTATTCTAAGAAGAATCATGAAGTCTGATCTCTTATGATCCGTGTAGATGTTACACTGCTTTCTCATTAGAAAATGCCTCCAAATATTTAGAGCGTGAGCCACGGCGACTAACTCCAAATCATGAGCTGGGTAGTTATCTTTATGCTTACGCAGTTGTCTTGATGCATAAGCTACTACCTTTCGATCATGCATTAGGACACAGCCCAACCCTTGCCGAGAGGCATCACAATACACCTCAAACTTTCTTGAGATATCTAGCGTGACGAGGACTAGTGCTGTGGTTAATCGGACCTTGAGCTCTTGGAAGCTTTGCTCGCATTCCTTAGTCCATTCAAACTTCTTTTCTTTCTTAAGCAGTTGGGACATTAGACAGGATATCTTGAAAAATCCTTCAATAAATCTTTGATAATATCCTACCATACCCAAAAAGCTTCTAACCTCCTTGACGGTTGTGGGAGTCCTCCAATTTGCAATGGTGGCTAATTTTGCTGGGTCAACCTTGATTCCATCAACTGAGATGATGTGGTCTAGGAAGCTTATATCGTTGATCCAGAAGTCACATTTGCTTAACTTAGCGTACAACTGGTGTTCTCTTAACTTTTTCAGTACTGCATGAAGATGTTCTTTGTGTTCAGCATCATTCCTAGAATGTACCAAAATATCATCTATAAATACCACAACAAACTTATTCAAATATTCCATCAAGATCATGTTCATGAGATTCATGAAACGGGGGGGGGGGGGGTGCATTTGTCAAGCCAAATGATATGACCAAATATTCATATAGCCCATATCTGGTTGTGAAAGTTGTCTTGGGTATATCTTCATGGCACACCCTAACTTGGTGATATCCAGAACGAAGATGTATTTTGGAGAAGCGAGTAGCCCCACTAAGTTGGTCAAATAGATCATCTATTTGGGGAAGTGGGTACCTGTTCTTAATGGTAACTGCATTCAGGGCTCTATAATCCATCCTTCTTATCCATGAACATAGCTGGTGAACCCCATGGTGAGGAGCTAGGTCTGATCAGCCCTTTGCACATCAACTCATCCAATTGTTTCTTAAGCTCAACCAATTCTTCAGAATTCATCTTGTAGTATGTCTTATAAATAGGAGCAGTGCCGGGTACTAGTTCAATAACGAATTCCGATTCCCTTTCCGGGGGCAATCCTGGCAGATCCTCCGAAAAGACATCCAAATATTTCTTAACGATGGGCACCTTGCTCAGATCCTCTTCCTTAAGGAACTAGATAGTTCGACCCCATTTGTAGGGTTCATCCATCTTCCATCTAACCTCATATGCGCCAAGACGCGTCACTCTAACTTCTCTTTTGACACAATCTAACACTCCCTTGTAGTGTTTTATCCAATCCATGCCTATGATAACATCTATTCCTAAGTTAGGTATTATCATTAGGTCAAAGTGGAGTCCTGTGTTCTCCCTCTTAATTTCTAGCCACCGGCAAGACCTAGAAGCCTTAATTATTCCACTAGGAGACCATACAACTAAAGGTCTATTAAGGGGAAATGACTGCAACTTATGTTTATCCACATATTCTTGTGAAATGAAGGATTGGGAGGCTCTAGAATCAAATAGTTCTTGCGCGGGTTGGTTAAGGATTCCTAACATACCCATGAGAACTCCAGAGTCAAAAATTATCAAACCCGACCTGTTAGAGGTGACATGCACTCAGAGAAGCCTCTCAGGGATGAGAGAGATGGCGAACCATTCTGCTTCTCTCCGCGGCGCGTGCCCTCCTGGTGCCGCTCCTCTCCCCGGCGCTTGCTCTACTGGTGCCTCCACCTCCCACAGCCTCACGCCGGCGTCCACTCCGGACCTGGCGGCCACCCAAACCTTTCCGCCCTCCCTGTCTGTGGCCTTCTCTTCCCCTTTGTTGCCGGTGGCGCGACAGCATGTCCTAGCGGGGCGGTCGAAGCATGCGCGCTGGTGTGACGTTCGTCCGTCTTCCTTATCCGGGGGCGCTGCTGTGGATTGCCATGGCCCGGCTCCTTCCTCCTATAAGGATGCTTTGATCTCGTCGATCGCTCCCCTGACAATTCCGTTGGCCCCGTCTGCTGTTCCTTCCGTGGAGCCTTCTAGCTAGGGTCAACTGCGTTCCAAGTCGTTCTTCCCGGCCTTCTTCCTGCTTTGCCACCCGGTCTGTGGTTGGTTGCGCCTCTCTTCCTATGCGTGGCCCTGACATGGATGGCTGGCAAGTGGTTGAGTCTCGCCAGTCTCGGAGGGGAAGACGTCCCGGGCTGCCTTCCCGCTTGCGCAGGCAGGTGCCTGTGGACCTCCATGGGAAGTGCTTCAACTGTTTCTCTCCTTCTCACTGTGCGGCTCTTTGTCGGGGGCACACCGGCTGTTTCCGCTGCCGACGTCCGGGTCATCACTCCCGCGTTTGTCCGGCGCAACTCAAGGCGGTCGTCCACGTTTTGGTTTCTGCCCCCCGGCGTCCCTTGGCGAGCAGGCTTTCCGTCTGGCGTCGCATTTCTCCGCCCCTGTCGTATGGTTCGGCGGCTCCGAGGGAAGTGGTGTTAGCTTTAATCTTGTTGAATAATAAAATTTTCATGTTAGAATTAGCAGTGTGTTCACATGCCAGATTGTAAAGCATTAATTATTAGTGCATTAGATAGATGCATGCATTAGTTGCTTAATTAGTTGATCGGTACGTAGGTTCAAGTAGCATACATGCATGTAGTTGATTAGACGTGACATGCATTAGCTAGCTTGTTAGTCGGTCTTGCATGCAGAGTAAGTGGAACACAGTCTTTTGCACTGTAACGGACTACCGAGTCTTGTGGGCATACACGTACGCCTCAAGTCAAGCAGGCGGAGGCTACGAGGCTGGTTTCCAGTGGAGACGTGGCACGCTCACCAGGAATGACACGGAGTCGTGGATACAGATCGTGTGAGGTGTGCGCGAAGGTTGTGCGAGTGACCGTGCCAGTGCTGAGTGTGTTCATGTGTCTATATATTGCTTGTACTGGTATGCTCGGAAGGAGTAGGGAGAGTAGCTAGGAAACTAGAAGAACGGCACTAACTCAAGTCCGTTGTAATCTTGAGTCGGTAGGTGTCTCCAAGTGTGTATTCCTTATATTCTCGGGGAGCTAAGTGCAAGAATATACAAGTGTGTTTGTTCTTGGTGTAGCTCTTGTGTTGTTTGTCCACGAATTCGCGTGTGTTTGATCTTGGGAGTTCCAACAGGTGGGCCCTTCTGGCACTGCTAGGTTGGCGTCTGGTGTCTTTGAGGGCGGCCAGGGTGGCTCCGGTGGTCACCGCTGTCGACGCCCCCGTAGACGCCCCTCTTCTTCTTCGCGTGCTAGGAGCTCGGCCTGCCCTCCTCCTTCCGAACCTGTTGGGGACGCTCCGGTTCTCTCTGTAGTGGTGGGTGCTGTCGCCAATGACGTGGAGGCCACTCCTAATGTGTGTTGTATCCTTGATCGGTCTAAGAACATTGTTCGGGCGGAGGAGTTCCTGCGCCGAGCTGTTTTCGTTTCTGTGTCTGGCAACAGGCCTGTGGTCTCTCCGAGTGAAGTGTTGGAGGAGGTTGCTTCTGTTTTTGGGCTCAATGCCGATTCTCTGGAGATTCATAGGACGAAACCTGAATATTTCTTGATGGTGTTGCCGGACGTCCAATCTGTGGATCGTGTCCTCAATGGTGGTCAGCCTATTCGCACTTCTTCTTTTTGCCTGTTGACGAAGCGTTGGTCCCGTCTTGCTCATGCCGCTGCGAAAGTGCTGCCATTCTTGGTTAATATCGAGTTACGTGGTATTCCTGCGCATGCTTGGGATCTTTCGACTGCGGAGTAGCTCTTGAACCCCTTCTGCTGGATTCAGAGTCTTCATCCATTCACTGTCGCTCGTGAGGATTTGTCTTCTTTCAGGCTGTCCGCATGGATTTTTTGCCCTACGCTGATTCCATCTTGCATGGATCTGGTCATCGTCGAGCCCCCCGCTACATTCATTGAAGGGGGTCTGGTGGTCAAGCGTTCGCTGGCCTACACTATTGAAATTCTGATTTCAGAGTGTTCGTGGTTTGAGTCTGCTCCGTCAGATTTGCCGCCTCCTGATGGCGACGACGATCCTGTTAACAAAGATATTGAGGCTAGCAGGCGGCGGCGCCGTCTCTCTAGTTGCCCGGCAGGATCCTCTTCACGTGTTGGCTCCGGCGCCGCGGGCGATGCTGGTATCGGCGGTGTTCACCGCATCCCTGTCAGAGATCAGCTAGGTCCCTTGGGGCCTACTGCTAGGCATGCGTCGTCCTTGTCGGCGGCTGCTAATTCCCCAGGCGACGTGCATGCAGCTGGATCTTCGGATAAATGCACTTCGGACGTGGTGCGGCCGTTAGCTTTTTGCTCTTCGCTCGAAGAGCCTCCGTCGCCTGGGGAGATGCCCGCCGCTGCTTCCGCCCCAGTTTCTCGCCCCCCCTCCCGCCGTGGGTCGGCTCCTTGCGATGGGTCGTCTTCTCCTCTTGGGCTTGTTTCTCAGGTTGGGCCCCCAGCTCCTTCTGTTCAGATGTCCTCTCCTGTGATGGCTCCTGTTTCTTCTCCTGATGACAGTGTTCCTAGAGCAAAATCTGAGGATGTTGTGGCGTCGCCTTTGGCGGGAGGCGAGATCTCCTGTGCGGCCGCGGCGGGCTCCCCGATTGGTGCCTCTCCTGCTCCTCAACCGTGGCCTGGCTGTTGTGCGGATGCCGTTAGTCCCGCCTCGGCGGTTGCTTCAGGAGGATGTGGCCTCCGTGTCTACTCGCGACGTCTGCGTTGCTCTGCATCGTCCCACAGGTCCCTGCGGTGCCTGCCCTGGGCTCTACTCCTTTCATCTCGATGGTGACCAGGCCTGTTGATTGCCTCCTGCCACTTCCTTCTATCCAGCGGTGCAGCCGCAAGGTGGTGGACTCGGCTCCTAGGCGCAGCAGAAGAGTTGCGGGTGTCAGTCCGTGTTCACCTGGGCCGGTTACCTCTGAAGCTCAGAAGAGGATCATGCGCTGCCTTGGTCTGGTCTCCAATATGGAACAAGTTGGTCTTTAGGCTCAAGATGCCTATAGCAAACGTTTTGAGAGCACGCTGTCCCGGGAGCATCTCGCTGCGCTTGCTGCCATTTTTGGATGGTCAGCGAATGACGCTTCTCAGGTCAGATCAGTGGATGCGCTGGCTGTGTCAGATTAATTTCTTCTGGTGTTTTGTGGGTCATTTCTGCTTTGTTGCCATGTTTCCCTCAACTATTCTTGTTTGGAATGCACGTGGTCTTAATCAGACGGTTTGACGCAATGCTGTTAGAGAGGTGGTGCTTTCGTCTAAGGCGGATATTGTTTGCCTGCAAGAAACTAAAGTTGAAGTGATGACGCGTCGTCTCCTCCTTTTGGTTCTGGGTTCTGAGTTTGATCAGTTTGTTTCTCTTCCTGTGGTTGGCACTAGGGGAGGTATTCTTATTGCTTGGAAAGGGGCTGTTTGTAAAACCATTGGATCTCGTTTAGATTCTTTCTCTGTTTCAGTTCATTTCGCTGAACAGGATGGTTGTAATTGTTGGTTCACTGGTGTGTATGGACCTCAAGAAGATGCTGACAAATTGTCTTTCCTCCAAGAATTGCATCATGTCAGAGCCCTTTGCTCTGGTGCTTGGCTTGTGGCTGGCGATTTCAATTTAATTTATCAAGCAGAAGATAAGAACAATGATAATTTCAATCGTGCCATGATGGGCCGGTTCCGGCGTTTTTTGGATGAAACAGATATCAAGGAAATTCCCCTTTTGGGTCGCAAGTTTACTTGGTCTAATGAACGTGCTTCGCCTACTTTGGTTAGGATTCATTGGGCTTTCTGCTCTATAGATTGGGAGGAAACGTTTCCTAGTTCTTTGCTTCAAAGTGCAGCTTCGGGGGTCTCCGATCATTGTCCCCTTATCCTTGGGCTCAAGGTTCCTACGAGGGGTAAACGCAGATTTCATTTGAGAGTTTTTGGCCTAAGATTGAGGGGTTTCATGAGGCTGTGCAGCTGAATTGGAATGCTCCGGTCGCTATGTCTTGTCCTGTGAATAAGTTTTACATCAAGCTTCAGCGCCTTGGTAGAGGGCTTCAAGGTTGGAGCCAGAGGAAGGTGGGTAATATAAAAATTCAGATAGCCATGGCGAGGGAAATCCTTCATCGCTTGGAGAGTGCTAGAGACTCTCGGCAGCTATCAGGGGAGGAGGATTGGCTGCGCAGCAAACTGAAACACCTTTGCCTGGGCCTGGTCTCCCTTGAACGCACCATTGCGAGGCTGCATTCCCGAATTCTCTTTCTTCGGGAAGGAGATGCTAACACCTCTTTTTTTCACCAGCAGTCTAGGTTTCGGTACTAAGTGTATTTGGCACCTCTACTCTTTTTTTTCTGATTTGTTCAAATTTTTTTTGGCATGTGTTTTGAATTTTTGTATTTGGAACCTCTACTTTCTTTCTTATCTGTTCTGATTTTTGTGGCACGTGTTTTGAATTTTTTTCAATGTTTTGGAATTCAATTTTACTGTAGGCCATGGATCTGCACCAACTCTTTGTGACATATTGTGGAATGAATTCAGAGAGTGCAATTCGAGTAGCGTTGTATGGGATGCTCTAGCAAATTGTTATGCTAGAGCTCCGCCGATTGATGATGCTCTTTACGTTCTTGCTAAAATGAAAAGCCTAAACATGCAAATATTGGTGTCCACCTATGACAGTTTATTGTACAGCATAAAGGATGGTAGACATGGCATTGGCGCTTTTGAAGAAATGGAGTCATGTGGTATCTCTACCAGCGATTATTTACATTGCATCCTAATAGCTGGCCTCTGAAGGCAAGGAAGAGTCGGAGAGGCAGAAGGAAAGGAAAGGGGGGAAGTTTAAACCCTTGGGAATGATCTTTAACATTCTTATGTTTGCATCAAGTAAACACTACTACAGATCTGGCCATCAGTCCCGGTTCACAACGGCCATCAGTACCGGTTTTTGAACCAAGATAGTTATCCGGACCGATGCCCCATGGCATCGCCCGGTTCCCTCACCCGGTGCTGATATAGTATCAGTACCGGTTGGAGGCCACATGTGGCTTTAGCCCGTGCCTTGCCGAAGCCCCACTCAGTACTGGTTGGAAGCACCAACTGGTAGTGATAAGCTGCTGTTCAATCCCGGTTGATTCCTCCAACCGGTACTGAGCAGGCACACGTGGCTTTACCCCGTGTCTCGCCGAAGCCCGCCAAGATCGGTTGGAGGCACCAACGGTATCGATAAGTCAGTTGTTCAATCCCGGTTGGTTCCTCCAACCGGTACTGAGCACGCACCACCTGAGCTATAAATAATATATATATATATATATATATGCGTGTGAGGTAATATATATTATATATGTGTCTGTGTGTGTTAAGTCTAATATTATTATTATATATATATATATCCGTGTGCTAAGTCAGAATTAATTAAAGCACATATAATCAATCATGCATAACTGATAATTAAATCACAGAACTTTTATTAACAACTTTAATTACAACTATTAGGTATCACAATGACATTCATTACAACTTTAATTACAGAACGTTCATCGTGATCTTTTATGTGCATCGCTCTTGGTAGTCGTAGATGTTGACCCCGACAGTTTACCGGTCTTTATCGAAGGGCCTCACCTATTTGCCGTTGGAACGTGAAACTCGCCTCTTGGATTTACGACCTTATCGAAAATCCAGCCGACGAGTTGTTCTTGAATCGCTCTCACGGTCGCCGGCGAGAAATCGGACGCACATTGCAAATCGGTAGCACCTTCGGCCAGGATGTGCATAATATGGCACACATAGTAGCCGCATATATTGGTGCCTGACGGCTGACGCCAGACCTGTGGTGAAAAAAGCTAACAGCGTGAAATGGATGCATGGAAATAAAGTTAACTAACTTAAAAGCTACCCTGATGGCATACATACTCGAGAGACAAGTGTAATATCGAATTCCTCGTTGAATTCGCCCACGGTTTTAGTACGGAACCGTGCGAATGCACTACACACGTGATTGCAAATTGAACATGATTAGAATTTGTTTAAAATGGAGTAGAACGAGCACAATAATGGAAAGAACAAGAAAACCGGTTGAGAATGTCGATCAAGTTTTTGTACTTTTCAACCGGTCTCCTCAATGAGTCTATAATCTGTGATCATGCTACGATCTAGCTCGATAATGAGAAGAATCCAATGAAAGCTGTACATATATATGGCAACATAGGTAACTAATTAGTTCTAACATCGTGTTGGGGAAAAAGATTAGAACGAGGCGGTGCGAAAACACTTACTCAAAGTTATAGGGTAAAAATATCTTTGAATGATATTTTTGACCTATTAGCCCGTTGTATATGTTGGTCTCTGTATCGGCAGGAAATATTTTAACATTTGTCTCATTGATAACTAAAGGGTCAAGGAAGCCAGTGTTGAGAGTAGAAACACTTTTGCATCTTTCTATCTCCATTCTACATAAAAAGAAATTAGTTAGGCTTGCAAGTTAGTATAGTGCAAGGGCCCGCACGGTGGATTTTTGTAATTAAATAAGACACTTACAGAGTCCAGCAACTCAACATGGCCACGTCGATGGCGTCTGACTGGTATAGCTCGTACATTACTGGCCATTAGACATAAAATTCACTGTCGCCGTGAAAAAATTGTTCTTCCTTGTACTTCACGGCAAATGACATTAGGCCATGCTTGAACGCATCCAGGTACCATTCATGGAATTGGTGCATCCTAGTTGGTAGCTGGTCAATCTCCTCACGCCTGACCAAGGAAGCGCCCGGTGTATATTGCCATCTGACTTCTGCAGCTTCAATCTGCATGTCGCCTAATATTTGCTCTGGGTGAAGACCAGTTTCTTCGATGAATTTTTGCATCTCCTTGGCCTTCTGATCAGCTGATGACGTCGTCTTCTTTGACGTCTTCTTCTTGGACCTTTCCTTGACCAATGTGCGCTCGTAGTCAGATACACGAGGTTTTTCCTTTTTGTCCTTCAAATTTTTCACTGTCCTCAAGCCTTTTAGAAATTCTTTTGTACCAGGCTGAACCTTCTTCTCTGGTGACTTGGGTTTAAAAAATTTAGTGACCTCGGCGCTGACTACTTTCTCGGTCTCCTCCTCCGTCATATCGTACGCCCGCTTTGCAAGTGCAGCTAGCTTCTTGGGTTGGGTGGACCTCGTCCTCTTGCGAGCTGCTGGGCGAGCTGGCTTGCTTGTCTTGGGCGACGATGTTGGAGTTGGAGTTTCGCGTGCGAGGCTTGGTGCAGGAGACGGGCTTCTTCTGGGAGGCATCTCCTTCGGTGACGATGGAGGTGATGACGGACCGCTTATGTGTGCCGGAGGTGATGAAGGTGTTGGAGAGGACACGTCCATGTGATCTCGAAAAATAATGTACTTCTTCTGCCATTGGATGAAATTATGGACTGCCTCTTCTAACTTCGTAGTCCCGTCACCTCCGGGAATATCGAGGTCCAGGTCCTCGCACCCTGGGCATACCTCCTCCACCGAGCCCCTGGAGTAGCCCGGCATTATCTTTTGGCCATGGATGACCAGCCCTGGCTCCACCGGGTCAGCCATGCCGTGAGCCGCCTTGAAATATATGTTCCTCACTTGGACGTGCAGCTCACAAGGTGTCCGCTGCGTGATGTCGTCCACAGGCCAGTGGCCCAAGTCCGGTTCGGGCAATCCACCGGAAGCACAGCTGTTTCGCCGCCTTGAGGGACTAATGAGGTCCGGATTAGCAGGAGGTTCTTGGCTCGCATCTAGCCGTTGGCTCAAGGCTAACTGTACCTGTCTTTGAATCTCTTCTTTCATGCTCTGTTGTGTTTGATTCAGGCGTTCTTCAAGCATTAGGAGCTGTTGTGCCTGTCGGGACTTGCTTCTCACCCGACTCCTATAGGTAGCGGCGTCCTTAGCGAACCCAATCTTCCACGGAACGACGCCAACGCCTCGTGTACGTCCAGGGTGCTCCGGTTTTGTAGGGCCCTTGTAAGCTCGTCGTTCTCCTGTTTGGCATGAAGGTGCCCTCGAAGATTCTCGATCGACTTTACAAGTCTTCGCCACATCTGTCGGCACATTCGAACACCGTGTTTCCATCATCGTCAAGGCCGCCGTGAGCATAGAACCAGCTCTTCGCTCTGTCGGCCATTCCATTACACGCGGTGCGACACCCTTCGCCAGCAGCTTCTTGTTCCTCTTCTCCCATTTGTGCATCGCTGGCGGTAACCACCAGGGCGAGGTGGTGGTGGTATTGCTTCTTCCGAGCATTCGGCTGTTCCTTTTCCTCAGTAGCTCGCCTCATGGCGTGAAACAGGACGCCAATCGGATTTAGCTCATCAATGTAGTCGACACGTAACTCAATCACCTCCTCTCGTGCCAACACCTGTGCAATGCGCCTTACGGGACGAGACCGGTTCGAACATATTTCTTTAGGACACCCATGTACCTCTCGAAAGGGAACATACTATGCAGGAACACGGGTCCGAGAATTTCTATCTCTTTGACAATGTGGACCATGAGATGGACCATAATATCAAAAAAGGATGGAGGGAAAATCATCTCAAGGCTGACCAGACTATCGACCACGTCATCCTGCAGCTTAGATAAGTTCCGTGGTTCGATGACCTTCTGCGACACCGCGTTGAAGAACGAACACAGCTTTACGATTGTCCCTCATACCCAGTCCGGCAGAATACCTCTCAGCGTCACTGGGAGCAACTGTGTCATCAACATGTGACAGTCATGTGATTTCAGGTGTACTATCTTATTCTCTTTCGTGTTGATGAGTCTCCTTATGTTCGAGGAGTACACAGAAGGGACCTTCACACTGTTAAAGAACTTAATCATGTTTTTTTTCTCTTCCTTGCTCAGAGTGTAGCTCGCAGGGTAGAGGTAATGTTGTCCTTTCGCTCTCTTTTCTGGATGTAGGTCGCCCCGAGTCCCGAGAGATGCAGGTCCTTTCGTGCTTGAAGTATATCTTTTGATTTACCGTACATATCTAAGAAGCCTAGCAGGTTCACGCAGACATTCTTCGTGATATGCATGAAGTCCAGTGAGTGGCGGACCTCTAAGTCTTTCCAGTAAGGTAAATCCCAAAATATTGACTTTTCTTCCAAATGGGCTTCGTATGACCTTGTTCAGTAGGGACAGATTTGCTATCAGGACCCTTTCCAAATACTACTTTCAGATCCTTTCCCAGAGAAAATACAAGTGTCCCACTGCGATGCAGGGGCTTCTTACGTTTCTCTTATGTCCCATCGAAATTCTCACCCTTCTGTCGTAACGGGTGTTTCAAATGGAGGAACCTACGGTGGCCCATGTACACGACCTTTCGGGAGTTTTTCAGATACTTGCTGTCCGTATCCTCTAAGCACTGGATGCAGGCTTTATATCCTTTGATAGATAGGCCTGACAGGTTACCAAGTGCAGGCCAGTCGTTGATGGTTACGAATAGCAATGCACGTAGGGTGAAGTGCTCTCTTTTGTACTCATCCTATACACGTACACCATCGGTCCACAGCGTTAGCAGATCTTCCACCAACGGTTTGAGGTACACGTCGATGTCGTTTCCAGGTTGCTTCGGCCCTTGGATAAGCAACGGCATCATAATGTACTTTCGCTTCATACACAGCCAAGGAGGAAGGTTGTAGATACATAGAGTCACGGGCCAAGTGCTGTGACTGCTGCTCATATCGCCGAACGGGTTCATCCCATCCGTACTCAACCCAAACCTTATGTTCCTTACATCCTCAAAGAAAGTCCGGTATTTTCTATCGACTTTCCTCTATGGGAGCCATCACGGGTGCCTTAGCCTTCCGTCGTCCTTACGATCTTCTTTGTGCCAACGCATCATCCGGGCATACGCTTTGTTCGCAAATAAACGCTTCAACCGGGATTATAGGAAATACCGCACCACCTTAACGGGGTCTCTTCTTCGACGCCCTCTTCCTCGCCTCGGTCATCACGCCTACTTTTATACCTCAAGTTCTCGCACACGGACAAGCTTCCAAATCCTCATACTCATTGCGATACAGATACAATCGTTCCAGCATGCATGTATCTTTTGTACCTTCAACCCCAAAGGGCAGACAACTTGCTTGGTGTCGTACGTAGTTTCAGGCAGCGTGTTACCCTCTGGAAGCAACTTCTTTATGAGGCATAACAACTCGTTGAATCCCTTATCAGACAATCCATTGGTCGCCTTCCACTGCATGAGTTCTAGTGTGGTACGCAATTTTTTGTGGCCCTGTCGGCAGTTTGGGTACAATAGTGTTCTGTTGTCCTCCCATAGGTGCTGGAACTTTTCGTAATGTCTTTATTGGTGTATTCTCCCTCTCCATCAAGCAGCATCTGTTCTAGGTCCTCATCACCAAACTCCCCTAATGTATCTTCGAAAGAACCGTGTTGGCCAGCATCGGGGATATTGTTGTCCCCCTGATCTTCTTCTTCTTCAACAACTTCTCGTATAGTCTCTTCTTCATCATGCTTGGTCCAACAGGTATAGTTTGGCATGAAACCTCTTGAGAGCAAATGGAAGTGAAGGTGACTGGATTTTGGCCACTCCTTCTCATTCTTGCAGTCTATGCATGGACAACATATGTAGCCTGACTTCGTGTATGCATCGGCCGCACGAAGAAAAGGTTGCAAACCCTGCAAGAACTCCGGGGTGCGTCGGTCCATGTACATCCATTGCCGGTCCATCTACATTATGTTACATCAAGGCAGCTATTAGCTCATTTTCCAATAATGGATTTTTTAACATTTCGCAAATTTCAAATTAAACAAACGTTGATCATTAATTTCTCTAATTATATATTGGCGATTTTTATAATATCACATTGTATTCAAAGCAATTTAAAAGGCCAACATGTTGATATAACTTTTATCCATTAAAGATGCATATAATTTGAATAAATGTTGGTCAAAATTTGTAAAGTTTGACTTTTCTCAAGTCAAAATATGCCTTATAAAATGGAATGGAGGCAGTATTAAATTTATTTGAAAATTCTTCATCGATCGATGGAACCAAAACCTAAATTTAAGCTAGATCCACACATTCAACGCGAGCTACATCTAATCCAAGCAAATTCCAAACTTACACAACTAGTTATTTCATCAATCATGAGAAAAGCTCAAATTTTCTTCACATTTCAAGCAAAGAAGAAGCTCCATTTTACACCAAATGTAGTAAGGAACGATGTTACTAACCTTGGTTAACTTGGCTGGGAGTAAGATGACCAAAATTTTGGCAGCACCCCCTCCCCTTTCTTTTGGCGTAGCTAAGCTCTTGGCCGGCGATGTTCTTGATCTGGCAGTGTGTGGGGAGGAGGCGGGGAAGAGGACTGTTCAAATAAGGCTGCTTAGTACCGGTTTAAGATACCAGCCTTTACTTATGCTGTAACATCGGCCCCGGTTCTTGTAACCAACCGGTATTAAGCAGGACGAGTTCCGGTTGGTGTAACCAACCGGTACTAATGTTAGAGAATCAGTACCGGTTGGTTTCTTCAGCCGGTTCATGTTATGGAAGGCCTGTACTGATGCTCTAACATCGGTCTCGGTTCTTGTAACTAACCGGTATTAAGCAGGCCGAATTCCGATTGGTCTAACCAACCGGTACTGATGTTAGCGAATCAATACCGGTTAGTTTTTTCAGCCGGTCCATTTTAATGCAAATTGGCATTTGCACAGATCACCATTTCACAGATTCATACTTGTACTCATTTGTTGATGAACATTTTTGCACATATCAACAATTCATTGCACATATCACCATTTCACCATAACTCATTTCATTGCATAGATCCCATTTCACAGATTCATACTTGTACTCATTTGTCGATGAACATTTTTGCACATATCAACAATTCATTGCACAGATCACCATTTCACCATAACTCATTTCATTGCACAGATCCCATTAATTCCATCACAAAATAGTTCATCACATACATACATAATTAAACACTGATCTCATTGATTCCATCACAAAATAGTTCATCACATACATACATAATTAAACACTGATCTCATTGATTCGATCACAAAATAGTTCATCACATACTATATAATTAAACTACATACATACATAATAACTAAACTATATACATAATTAAACTAAACATCAACTATATTCTACTCATCCTCCTCCGCCATCGCGTCTCCCGGCCGATTCGTCATCGTCGGGCAGGACGAGGCGCAGGGGAGGATGAGATGGCGACGTGGCGTGGGATCCCCACCTCCATGTGCATCCGATCCTCGAAGCTTGGCGGTGGCTTGGGCGGCGGCAGCATGAGCCCAGTTCCTCCAGTGCGAGGTTGATATGGTGGCGGCGATGAGACGGGTGCCGGCGGCCGAAGTCCCTCCATGCCTCCTCCAGGTTGGTGCGGGCGCCGCCGGAGGTTGCGGCGGAGGTGAGCGGGGCGGCGCGCGAGGTTGCGGCGAAGGATGTGGGTGGAGCGGCACGGGCGGTTGCGGCAGAGGATGTGGGTGGGGCGGCACGGGCGGTGGAGGTGGATGGGCCTGCGCTGGCGGCGGGCTGTTGCAGCGGAGGATGGGGATTGCAAGTCGCCCTGCAAGTCTTGAGGCGGCGAACCATGGCGGAGGGAATGCGGTGCGGCTGGTGGCGGTGGCAGAGGAGAGAAGGGGATCGAAATGGTGCGGTACTGTTCTCCATGTTGATGGAGGGGAAAAATATAGGGGAGGGGAAGATAGAAGGTCGGATCCATTAAACACACGGCAAATTCCAATGCAGTCAAATGTGATTAAACACAAAGAAAATTCCAATGCAGAACTGCAAAATCCAATGCGAAATCAATAAAAACAAGTTATAATGAACCGAAGAAAAACCAAGGAACTGCAAAACTTTAGGAACTGAAGAAAACCAGGGATGAACTGAAGCCGAGGTGGGACTATGGGAGCTAGGAAGAAGAAGAAGTGTGGGGCTAGCCACTAGCCATGAAGGGGGGTTCAAATTAATACCGGTTGGTTGCACCAACCTGTACTGATGCTAGAGCATCAGGACAGGTTTGTGTAACCAACGGTATTAAGGAACCTCGAACTTAGTATCGGTTGGTTACACCAACCTGCATCGATGTTTAGAGCATCAAGACAGGTTGGTGTAAGCAACCGGTACTAAGCAGACCCTGGGCCAGCTAGACCTCTTAGTACCGGTTGGCTACACCAACCGCATGGATGTTAGAACATTAGTACCGGGTGGTGTCTTCACCTGCATCGATGTTCCTCGACCGAGACCGTTGAACCGGGACTGATGTAACTGACAGTCCCGGTTCATGTATAACCGGTACTGATGTGCCGGTATGAAAGGTCATTTCTGTAGTAGTGAAAAACTTCTAGCCAATCGCCTCGCTCCTTTGTTACCTTTATTGGTTTTAGCAAATCAAAGTGCTTTCGTTCGTGGTAGGAGCATTCATGATAATTTTTTCCTTGTCCAACAGACAGCCAGGAGTTTGCATAGGAAGAGAGAGGCTCATGCCCTTCTCAAATTGAATATTTCGAAAGCATTTGATTCCGTTTCTTGGGCCTTTCTTTTGAACGTGCTCCGCGGTTTGGGTTTTGGTCATAGGTGGTGTAATTTTCTTTGTTATCTTCTCTCTACTGCTACCACCCAAGTGTTTTTGAATGGTGAAGCGGGTGAGGTTATTCAACATCGGCGTGGTTTATGTCAGGGAGACCCTCTCTCCCCCTTGCTCTTTATTCTGGTAATGGACATGTTGAACTCCTTGTTTGATTGGGCTTGCTTGGATGGCATTTTCAGACCGCTCCCTGTTTGCGGTTTAAAGCATAGGGTCTCTATCTAAGCGGATGATGTGGTCTTGTTCCTTCGACCTTCTGTTTGCGAGTTGAACATGACCAAACAAATTTTGGATCTTTTTGGTCGGGCTTCGAGGCTCAAGACTAATTTGCTCAAATGTTCTGTAATGCCAATTCATTGTCATGAGGATGATCTTGCTGTTATTGCTGAGCATTTGCCTTGTGAGCTTAAGAATTTTCCTTGTACTTATTTGGGCCTTCCTTTGTCTGTAAGGAAACCTTCCAAGGCTGACCTGCAGACTTTGGTCAATAAGGTGGCTCATCATCTCCCTGGTTGGAAGGCCTCTCTTATGAATCGGGCTGGTAGACTTATCATGGTCCGCGCTGTCCTCACTTCGACCCCTATATACCAAATAGTGGCTTTGGATTTACCAAAATGGGTGATCAAGGCTATTGACAAAATTAGACGGAGTTTCCTTTGGAAGGGGCAGGAGAAGGCGCATGGTGGTAATTGTTTGGTCTCTTGGCAACAGGTGTGCAAGCCTTTACAATTTGGTGGTCTTGGCGTTCATGATTTATGTTTGCAAGGTTGGGCCCTTCGTGTTCGTTGGCTATGGCTGCAAAAGATTGATCCTTCGCGGCCTTGGGCTGGTCTCCATGTCTAGGTTCACCCAAGTGCGAAGGCTCTGTTTGACATGGCCTTGGTGACTGAGGTTGGTGATGGTTCTTCTACCATGTTTTGGACTGAACGCTGGTTGCAAGGCAAAACAATCATTGAGTTGGCACCAAATCTCACCTCTCTTGTTCCTCATCGTGTTCTCAGTCAAAGGGCTGTTTGTCAAGCCCTTTACAATAGGCGATGGGTCAAGGATATCAGAGGTGCTCTCTCTGTCAGTGCCATTGTTGAGTATTTGCAGCTTTGGGATCTTGTGGCTGATTTTCAATTGCATCCGGATGTTCGTGATCACCATTTTTGGAAGCTCCCTAATTCTGGTCTTCATTCTAATAAATCTGTTTACAATGCCTTTTTGTTGGATCAATCATTTTTGCTCCTTGGAAGCTTATTTGGAAATCCTAGGCACCCTTGCGCTGCAAGTTTTTCATTTGGCTTGTTGTCCATAATCGGTGTTGGACTGGGGATCGTTTGGCTAGGCGGGGTTTACCCCATCCTAGTGTCTGCCCTCTTTGTGATCAAGTAGATGAGACTATCCAGCACCTTCTGTCTTCTTGTGTCTATTGTAGGGGCAGCCAACCCATCTCTAGGAGAGGTGGATGTCCACGAAGATGTTGTGAGGATTCTTCGCGTAAATTGTTATCCGAAGGGGAACATGAGGAAGCTTATCCAAGACAACTTCAAGTCAGACCGTGGGTGGAAGGTTTGGACATACACGAAGGGTAAAGTATTCCGAGTGTATCTCAAATTAGGGGAGTCCTCGGGATTTTCACCAAAGGGTGGTGAAAGGTGCCTAGACGAGGAATTCACAAACACCCTTCGGGAAGACCGAGAGTGATCTTTTACAAGTTTCAGGTCAGAAGACGAGGACTTCGCGACAACCTCTGACAAGAACGAATCGGATCAAATCAAATCAACAACTTTGTCAGAGTTTGCCTCCCAAGGGCATGTTAGGGAATAGGATAACGTGGATTGTAAGAAAACAATTCTAGCCATTGATTGTAGGATCGACGATCCAGAGTTCAGGGTAATCTGGGTATTCCCCCATGGGTCAGGGTACTTTGGGTATTTCCCATTCATGTAAACCCTGGCCCTAAAGTTGTATAAATTGATAAGCACATCAATGAAGAAGGGCAAGCACTCTGATCATTTACATTAGCACTAGTCTATTCACTGAACGCTCTGCTCTCTCACCACCACTTTCTCGGCGTCCTCTCCATCACCGGGGAGGGGCGCTGCTTCTCACCGTCGGCGGGATTTTCCGACGACAGTGTCTTTGCTCGGCAAGTTTGGTATCTCATTCTTCAGAAGTTTGGCCTGCATCTTTTGGCGCCTCAGCAGGATGCGCCTTCTTTTCCAGTTTGGTGGTCTAGCTTGCTTGAGCGGGTGGACAGGCAATCTAGAAAATGGATCAATTCTCTTATTATTCTTACCGCCTAGGAGATTTGGAAGCATCGGAACGCCTGTGTTTTCAATGATGATGCTCCTTCTGTAGCTTTAGTGGTTACTTCGGTGGCTACTGAGATTTCCTTTTGGTGTGCTGCTGGTGCTAAGGATCTTGGATCCATAGTTTAGTGTCTTGTTTAGGGGTCTAGTCGGTTGGCTTTTGTGGTCATCTGGCTTGGTTGTTTTGTTTCCGTTTGTTGTGTGTGGGGGTGTTGCGTGCGTGTGTGCGTGTTCTTGGTGTGGTTGGGTCTGTTTTGTGACCTTTTGTTTCCTTCTTTAATGAAATGATATGTAGCTCTCCTGTGTATTCGAGAAAAGAAAAGAACTCCAGAGTCATCCTGTGCTGCCTCGACTGTGATGTGGTTGATTCTTCCCCTTCCCACGCCAAGAGCAGGGTTCCTCAGTGCTTTTCCACGTCCGCGGCCGATTGCAGGAGGACCACGAGTAGGGGCAAGGGAGGTTTGAGTAGATGCTCGCTGGGGACAATTTGCAGCGAAGTGCCTAGGTTGGTTACAGTGGAAACAAGCTCCCATAGTTTCATTCTGACTCCCTTGGTTGGTCTTCAAGATTGGTGCAGATTGAGGGCGTGGCTTGAAAGCTGATGCTCCATGGCCACCCCCGATTGTTGGGTGCTGGGTAGCATACCCCTGTTGTTGTCTAGGCTAGAACTAGGATCGTACAGGAGTTCGGCTCGACCCAGCCGCAGATTGCTCCAATCTCCTCTTCTTGCTAGCTTCTTCTCCCTTGAGTTCCTTTTCTAGAATCAAGGTCTTGTTGACCAGATGTTGGAAGCTCGGGAAATCCAAGACCTTCAGATAGGACTTATAGGTCTGGTTCATTCCCTCCGAGAACCAGTCAATCTTTTCCTCCTCATCTTCGATGTCAAGCGGGGCATACCGACCGAGTTGATTAATTTTGATCAGATATTCGGTTACTGACATCCCACCTTGCTTGAGGTTTTGAAACTCATACTTCTTCATCCTCGACACTCCCTTGGGAATGTACATTGCTCGGAAAGCACGAACAAATTCATCCAAGGGAGCGTACCTTCCTGCCGGTACTTCTTCATGATGAGGTTCTTCCTCATCATCCTCTGCCACCTCTTCATCGTTCCCTTCATCTACTTCATTCTCTTCTTCTTCTTCCTTGTCTTCTTCTTCTTCTTCGACCTCATCTGCTCTCGTGGCCATGTAGTTATCCCACAAACTTCGGCAGGTCCTTCCAGCAGTTGAGTTGCAAAAGACACCTTGTCTATCTCCGGACAGCGAATAAGTGTCAACTTGCGGTTGACAGCAGGTTTCGTTCTCATAAACTCGTCCCACATGGATCTTCCAGTTCAGGCTCGATCTCTTCTTTGGTTTTCCAAAACTCTTCCTAGCATCTGAGCTTGGTAGGCCATCACTTGAGCCATCGTTGGGTTTCCTGCCGGTAAGGGAGGAAGATCTTCTCGACCGCGACCTCGGCCATGACCCCAGCCTCTGCCAGTGTCGGCTCCATGGCCTTGGCCAACCCCACGACCTTGAGCGGCTCCGCGGCCTCGAACTGCCCCTTGGCCTTAGGCAGCCCCTTGACTGCGTCTAGCTCCGTGACCAAGAACCATCTGCAGGCCACGACATTCCATTAAATATTAATAGGTGCATGCATGAGGCCAAGTCAAAAGATTCCAAGAACACCAAATCCAATGAAAAACCACAAAAAAGCATTAAATTAACCATCACATAGTTCATACAACAGCATAGGTCCTAATACATCTGCGGTGGTACTACGAATCCAAATAGTTCTAGGGATATACTGTGGTTACACCACAACTCATACACCATACTTGAACTAATTGATACATTTGCGGTTGTGCCATGATACATCGATACAGCTCAGTCCCTCGAACGACGACTGTAGTATATCGAGCCGCTATCTAGGAAGCGTCCCGAGGCTCCAAGGTAATCCTCTAAAGAGAGGGCTACAAGAGAAAGGGTCGGGGAAGTCCCAAAAGTGGAGGCTTCCCCCGAAGCATAGTCATCGGCAGAGGTGGAGGAGCGAAAGGTGGGTGCTCGGGTGGAACCACCTGAAGAGGATGTGGTGCCTATGCTAGTGGAGTAGGCGGAGCAACATCCAAAGGACGCTTGGGTGGACAAGTGCGCTTGCGCGCAGTCGTCCGGACGTAAACACGCTCCAGGCGAGGAGGGACTGGTCCAAGATCAGAGAGATCATGATCGACTCCCTAGCGAGGCTGCGCATGGGGGACCATCGCGTCCAGCTGAACTAAAGCAGTGTCTCACTCGCGGCGACAAGAAAAAAGACTGCTCTGGTAGTAGTAAGCGCATCGTCCAGCACTCCGAAGGCTGTTGTCGAAGTCTCGGAGAGAAGATCACTGCATAGACACCTCCTCCAGTGCTCCTTGTAGGGCATGCTCTCCAGCGTAGACCTGTCGTGCCCAGTGTAGCAGCTGTCGTCCCACGTTCAAAGGGACATCTCCAAGGTACGGGATCCTATGAAGATCCTGAAGATCCCCGTGCGCAGGGTGCTCAAACGGTCCGTTCATCAGGTCATAGTGGTACTCCTGCCACAGCTGTCGAAGAGCCATCATGGCAGTGTCGCTGATGGTGAATTCCACGTGGTCTCTAGGCACTGTCGTTCGGAAGTGATGAGCTACCACGTCATCATGAAAGTAGATGCGGACCTCCACGATGTATGCTGGTCTCGGAAGGGTCCGAATAGCCTCCAGTAGTATCTAGGAAGGCCCTCAAACTGCAAGAACTGGGACGGTCGACGCAGTGCTTGCACTGACTCACTCCTGGGTCCGTCGGCGTACCCAAAAGTGGACCGCTCCTTGGAAAAGTCATGTGCAACCTCCTCAACCATCTACAAAATTCAAATTTAAGAAGGGGTAAGTAGTCAAAAACAGAAGGAAGTGCTAGGCAAAATTTTATAAATAATGTTTTTAGAGTATATACGATTTATTTAACAGCCAATGGCTTAAGGGTTCCTACAGACGCATGCTCTGATACCAACTTTGTGTGGGACCACCTTTCGGGGTAGCCTGCACTGCACTAGTCCTTGGACCAGTAATCAAGTGCCACATGTTACATAGCCGGATCATTTCATACATCGAGAAGTCTTTATTACAAACGCAGCCCTCCGGCTGATTAGTAGGCAAACAGCACATGGCCTTAGTTACATACTGAGTTCCAAAAGAAACACATCAGAGCTACAAAAGTCTTAAACAAAATCACACCAGTGGCTATGCAACAGCGTGCGACTGGTGCACCACCCTAAGCCCTACCCAACATCCTACTCTTGATCTTAGTACTGAGGATCTCCATCCTCGTGGCACTCATAGGCGTCGTTGCCTCCATCATCTCCATCATCTAAAAGAGGGGATATATGCGAGGTCAGTGTTATCCAAACAGTAGCAAGTTAACACCCAACCTAATGTATTTAGTGATAGAGGTTTCAAAGGAAAGGTTGTTTGTTTGCAGAAAGCCAGTGTTTTAAAGCAAAGCCTATGACGTAGCAGTTTTAACCAAAGTTTTATTTTTCATGTCTCATTTGAGAGTTTAATTTCCATATCATGAACCAAATCCCATCCCTTGGCAGTTTCCAAGCACTCTGCCAAACCAACTTCTTACTCCCGCCATCATCTTCCGGGCTGGTGACCCGTTGTGAACCACCACTCTACTGGATTTGCCAGTCCAGCAAGTGTGATTAAACCACCCTTAAGGTGATGTCTCAAGCCGGACCTTCTTAGAGTGATACTTAAAAGAAAATAATTTAATAAAAACTGGGATCAATATGATCTAACTAGATATTAACTCGCCTTGTTTCTGTTAAGTGTTGTCCTAAGTCAGTTCTAGGTCCTCGAACTGACCTTCAGTTCCTTCTAGATCTATTTGAGAAAACATTCATAATGAACAACCAGAAAATGGAAAATATGATGCATGAATGCAATGCGCTTAGTCTTCTGATCGGGAGTTGTTGGTAAGATCTAAGTATCGTATCAAGAAAGTTCTATGAGTCTACTAATATTCATATTCCTACAAATTAACAACGGTGGCGTGAGCGGTAGTGAATGTATGATGATGATGATGCATAAAAATAATATTCATAATAGTTTACCCATAGATTAGCAAATAGATGTATATGGAAAATAATTTCGTTTCAAGCATTTCCTTCATCAACTCAAAGAAAATTACCTACTATTTTTAGGGTAGATGGTTTGCTGTGAAATTAAGCTTATTATTAACCATTAGTTAAGCCTTTATTTAAGGGCAAAGGATATAATTATAGTGTGATTAATATTTACTAAATGATGGAATATTAGTGTGCTACAATTTAAATATTATTATTTGGTCCAGAATGTTTTTTTACGTTTTCTACAACTTTCATAGATTTTTTATTAAGTCATTTACTATTTTAATTAAACATTCATCATTTCAGGGTTAATTTTCCTAAAGGAAAATCCTTACAATAGGAATATTTGACATGAATAGAGGCATTAATCTATGTTACTGTTTGTGTAAATATTTTTATTAAAGCCAGCATGTCGTCTAGTATTTATCATAATTTAGTTAGGATTTTTGGAGAAGTCTAACTATTTTTAGAAATTCACAACATGTTTCTAGATTTTTTAAATAGAAAAAGGCTAGAGTTCCTTAAGCACAGAAACGGGCCAGCCCAATCATGCGCAGCCCGAGAGCGACGCGCTAAAAGTGTATTTTCGGGGACGCCTTCCAATGGCCGAAGCGCCCCCGACGAATTGCGCCATCGCCGAGGCACGCGGCCCGAATCTTGGCGTAGATCCAACGCCTCAAGGTCATCGTCTACCTCCGTGCGCGTGTTAGCTCGGAAGTTTCACGGCGCGGTGGTGCTACAGGCCATGGCTTAGGGAGATTCAGGGTGCGCTGGACTCAGGCACTCTTGCGCTTCTATAGATGCCGGTGGCGAGGCTAGTGGTGGCCGGATGCGGCGGCGCCACGAGCGATGGCGGCGCACGGCTCGGTCACTCGTTGAACTAGTGGCTCTAACAATCCTAAGCGAAACCAACGCACGCATCAGCAATAGTGGAGATTGTGGGTCATTATCCTGTGGTCGGATTGGACGGGGAAGTCCGGTGGTGATGGTTCTACGCGCACGGTCAAACGGCGGCTGGGGTGGCTTCGGTGACTCGGTTATCCGGTGGAGCTCTAGCAGGGATAGGGGAAGCAAGGTGTTAGAGAGGCTGAAAGGAAGCTCTGACTATTACAATTTGGAATGAAACTGACCAGAGTGGGAGTGATCGAAGAGAGGAGCCTCGGACGGTTGGTGTGGAACTGCGCCAATTCCTATGAGAGCGAGGGAGGGAAGTAAGTGAAGAAGCTCGGGTCCAAGACTCGGGGCGAGGCACTCATCGGCGGCATCGGATTTCACGGGCGAAGTCGCTCGCGAAGGGTGTTCTGGACCAGGTGAAAAGACAGAGAGAGAGAGAGAGAGACGGCTCGTGTGGCCCTTATAAGGCTTAGGAAGGACGAGGTGGAACTAGGGAAAGGTGCGGGGCAAGGTGGAGGCCACGGGGATCCATCTGTGGTGCAAGTACTGGGACAGGGTGTGGCAGTGGCTTGGTGTGAGGCCGGGGCAAGGGTGACGCAACCGAGTGGCTAGGCGTAGCGGTGGAGCAGGCGGTGCAGTTCTGGTGGCAAGGTCAGGCGCGTGACCGATGGTAGGAGCAGGGCTCCTTGCGCAGGAATCACCCGCCGCATGGTGCACAAAATCTGCGGCGCCAGCGCTGAAGCGTCTGTGTGGCCAACATGACGGCCCGCATGGCGGTGCAGATGGGCGGGCCAGCGCAATGGGGGTCTCGAGCTTAGTAGCGCCGGCTCGCCGGTTCATTGGCGCGTGGGGATAGCTAGCTGGCGCTACGCGGCGGCCAGGAGCGCTCGGCGCAGGGGAAAAATAGGGGAGGGTCAGGGAGCCAAGAGGAGAGAGGGGGGAGAGAGCGAGAGAGAGAGGGGGAAGGATGGGGAGATGGCTAACAAGTGGGGCCCCAATGGTCAAGACCGAGTCAAAGTCGGGCCAAGGGTGGTGGGGACCACTATCCATTTTCTAGGAATTTTAGGGATTTTTATTTGTTGCTAATGTTGAGGCATATCTAGATTAGGATTTGAATTCAAATTCAAGTTTGGAATTTGAATTGAGATTTTTCAAAACAAGAGTGAATATTATTTTTATGGTTTGTTTTCTTTGGGTTACAAGGGGCTAGGTTCAATTTTAACCATAATAAGGATCAAATTCACTAAGTGAAAGGTTTTGCATATATGTGTATATATTTTTGAAGTGCAAAAACATAGAATTTTACCTCTGAATTTAGTTCAAATATTTGTGTCATATATATTGGATTTAGTTAATATGTTTTGAATATGACCCTATTCTCATTTATGATGTATTAAGCTTATCCTCCAATTAAAAAAATTGACTTTAGGGTCCAATTAAAGCAAAATTCAAAATAGGGTTTTTAGCTTAGCACCAAATTGTGGGGCAATTTGTGGATAAAAATACATGTGTTACAAAATTTTTTACAAACCCCCAAAATTTGGCTGCTATCGTCACTATCCGGCTAAACCCAATTTGTTTGCACCCCTATATAGGTTAGTCTGGTTTTAGTGAATTTTGTAAAATTATGAGGAAAAAGTTTGTACGTGTTTACAAAATTATGTGTACTTCAATCTGCAAGAGAGATTGAAAACTGTTGGGGTGAAAATATTTATTTTAGAATTAATGGTACCATGTCTCACGAAAGCGAGAGCAAAAAATTCTAGGAATATAGAAAATTATAGAAACGATCATGTTCCCTCTCTTTATGTACCCTCTAGCAATTCATCTCATATATCCTTGGTCTAAAGGTGCATGCTTATTCAAAATGCGATATAAAAAGTACAATACAATACAAACCAATTATAGAATGGATAAAAGGTTTTATTTAACAAACCTCTACAAAATATAAGAAGCAACCAAAACAAATTATAGCATAAAAAATAAACTTTCATGAACTCATCAAAAATACAAAAAAAAAGCAGAAAAATATATAGCCTTGAATAAAATACAAAAAGAATATTCAGGTAGACCTATCTAAACAATATTAATTCATATAAAAACAAATGAACTAAAAAATGCACGTTAGTCACAATTTTTAGGAGAATTGAAATAGGATCGATGGCCTAGAGAGGGTGAATAGGCAATTTAAATGTTTCTACGATTAAAATTGAATTAGACTCACAATATTTATCAACTAGCTAGCAAGAGCAAGAGCTAAACACTTAAGCAACAAAGTAAATGCGAGAAATAAAGAAGACTCAAGGAATTTTTTCCGAGGCTCGAAGTCTCCCTGTACTCCTCATTAAAGCACTCTTTCCAAGAGTATATCTCCCCCCCCCCCCACACACTCTACCAAAAGTTGGGTTGTCGACTCGGGGTAGTCCTTGCCCCTCTAACAGGGTGGACTCCAAAAACCTTGTACAACCACTGAGGTCTTCCACAAGCTCATCGGAAGATCACTCGATCACGTCGTCTCCAAGAGACCGGCTAGGAGCCCTTGCTCCAAGAGTAACAAGCCCAAGTGTCTTGATCACGCCGAATCAATAGCTTCTCAAGATGCACAATCAATCGGGCTAGAGAAACACCGATGTGGATGAACTCTCAAGAAAAATAGGTGCGCTCTTTTTCCAAGGCTATTAAATGGCCTAGATTAGCTCTCAAAATGCTCAAAACCTTGATAATGAAGCCCTCACAGCCCTTTAAATATCCTAGGACCCAGAAACTAGCTGTTGGAATTAAAAATCCCGCAGAAACTAACCATTAAAGGTGCACCGGACTCAGTCCAATGGCCATAGAAACCGTAGGGTCTGGTGACGAGCGGACACCGTCCGCTCCACCGGCCCTCACAAGTGCATGCTACTGGAGTCTATCGGACTCAATCTGATGCCCACTTTCAGTGGCCATGGAAAATTTAGGGTCCGGTGGTGAGCGGACACTGTCCATTGCCTCGACCCCCCACGTGCGCTCACTTCTGGAACACATCGGACTCAGTCCGGTGCCCTTCGGACTCAGTCTGGTGACCATTAAGCCACAAGGGTCCGGTGGCTAGCGGGCTCGGTCAGCTGCGTCCTGGTCCTCATTGTGCACAGTTCTGTATTCCACCGGACTCAGTTCGATGGATTACAGAAAGGTGCACAGCCCACACTCCTTTAGGACACCCACGTGATCACAAGTGCACAAACACGCTCGTCGTCGTGCACACTCCCCATAAACCTACTCTAAGGCTTAGAAAGAAGTTAAGAGAGCTAATGTGCATTATGAGAGCTCAAGACCCAACACAACCACCTACATCTTGGACCTCTCTTGATAGTACGGTCCAAAAGAAAAAAGAACAAACCCTAGAGCTACTTTTAGTTACCCTTCTCGACTTGCGGGTCACATCTCCTCTACGGACTTGCCTCTTCTCGATGCCATCACCATCATGCTAAGGTTCAAGAGAGCCATAAAACACCCTTTGTGGATATTGATGCCCTTTACTTTGTCATCAATACCAAAAAATACTTACCAAAAAATAAGGGCCGAGATGCTTACAATCTCCCCCTTTTTTATACTTGATGTCAATCAACAGTAATTCTTGCTAAAAAATTTGTTAGAAATATGCACGAGCATAACATTACTATGATCAACGAATAAATAATAGAAACAAGATCAAGCAATAAAATTGACGGAAGAATTAGCACCAGATAATATTATCTCAGCTCAACATAGATAGAAGCATTAATAATTAAGAAAGCTCCCCCTAAATAAGTGCATAGAGATAAAGATACAAGCCACGATGAGAAGTATTCTAGAACAATACAAGAATAGACAAAAAGATGTTTTAAAATAAAGATACAACTCAAATAGACTTCCTTTCCTTGAATCTAGCCCTAAAAACCCTACTAAGCCCTACTCAGCTCTCTCTCCCTCTTTGGCATCAAGGACCAAAGAGGCCTAGTCTTCATGTCCACCGGAGTGAGTAGGAGAAGAAGTTCTTAGTCGCTTGGAGCTAGAGCGAGTGAACACTTGAGAAATGGTTCCAAACATGCCACGATGAGCTGGAACTATAGGAGCTGATAAGGGTGAAAAAACACCAACCCTTAATCCTGTGGGTGTGGCTGTCTTCTAAGAAAGTTGGTGAATACCAAGATCACCACCTGTGTGCCATGTTGAGCATGGAGCACCCTATGCTGTTTGGACTGGAGGAGCTAGTCTAAAAGGTGGGGCCTGATGATACCAGGCATAGGGATCTTGTCCCGGCTGGTAAGAAAGAAGCTATGCCCCCAAGTGTTGAACTGCCTCCTCAAGTGTGAAAAAGTGAGTGTCAAAGTGAGTCTGCCAGCCAACAAGAGCATCATAATTGTTGTTCTGCTGCTCAACCCAGCCCTTAAACTATGCATGCATCTAACGCTACTCAGCATGCCATGTCCTGACTTCTTCATGTATCCTTCTTTGCTCTTCTCTCTAGGACAAGTCATCAGCTCACCACTGAGTTATTTGAACTATGAGTGAGGCTATGTCAGAAGAAGTAGCAGCTGAGGAGGAACCTGCCTCTAGGTACTGAGGGAACTCTGTAGTTGCTGGTGTAAAAGGAGAAAGGTCCTGAGGAGAGCCAGCAGGAGGAGCCACTGGTAATATTGGAGCCTAAGGAGGTGGTGCCGAGGAGCTTCTTGACCTCAAAGTCTACAGATGCCTATTAAGACTTTGAGTGCTTAGTAATTTGTTAATTGAAGGACTGAACCTCATCAATTGGAAAGAAACCCATCTGAGCAATCACAACACTGATGTATGGAGCTAGAGGCAGACTCCTATCAAGCTCTCTGCAAATGGAGTCCTCAATCTCCCCAAGAATCAAATCAGCTATATTTATCCTTCTTCCAGTCAAAATGTAGAGCATGGACTAGCTAATGACAAGAACAATATTATCTCTATGTCCAGCCCTCATTACAAAAGTGTTCCTCAAGATGGTGTTGATGAGAGCTACTTCAGCTTTCAGTTCCTTGACCTTGGTTATATCAAATCTAGGCCAGGTCACATCCTCATTCATAAATGCAATGTCATCAAGCCTAGGATACTCAGCCAACCAGAAGGATTTTGGACATGCATGACTGTACACCTTCTCTCCATCGGTACACAGATCCAGAGCTCTGTTGATGTCATCCCTACTAACAAGCTTTACGGTTCCATCAATTGAGAAGTACTTCTCCCTCTTGCCGTTAGGAACCCAGACAGTGGAAAAGAATCCAAGTATCCAAGGGGCACTCTAGGTGAGTGTAGAACAACTTAGCAACTGTGAAAGTTCAGGGGTAGCATCGAAACAAGACCTAACATAAGTGCCTACTACTTCTGAAATATCGTTCCAGTTAATCTAATGAGGTACTCGAAGCATCTCATCTCTGGGAGGATAAATGGTGAAGAGATCTCTGGAAATGATGGATCTAAAACGTACATCCCCCATGTCCTCTAAAGGGAACCACAAAATGTTTGTACTTTGCTTTTCTCAACATTCTTAGCTTTTGTTTCCTTAGTCTTGCCAGCTCTAGGTTAATGCTAGGGGCTGCCTCTCCTCCTTCCGTCACTAAGCTCACATCGAACTCAGACTCTGATGGCTGCCCCCCTTCATAGTCACTGTCACTAGAATGATCACCATTACTGAAAGATGGCGATCCCGGGGGTCTACGAACTCTTGGAAATACCACTTTTCTTTTTAATTTTGCTCCAGTTCTCTTGAGCTTCTCAAGTAGTGGCTCATTGTCTGTGTCGGAGTGAATGGGCTCATCATCATAATTTATAGCGGTGAAGCGGTGAACCCCTGGCCTACTCTTTTTCTTTTGTACTGAGGGAGCATTTGAACTTCCTAGTGACACATCCGAAGCATTACCCCTATTTCTCTCGTCATCACTCCCACCACCACCTGTACCACCTTTCTTGCCTTTGCCTTTTAGGAGGCTAGAAACTAGTCCACTAGTTTTAACCATAGTGGCAGTCCAATCCTTAGAGACCTCTAAGCGCACTTCAAATCTCAAGTGACCACTGAACCTCCTAAGCAATAGACATGAGTGTGGAAATTCGAATATATTCGATGAATTGATAAACTAGGGGTAGGGTTTGATAATCAACGGGAAAAAGAAATCGAGATATTTAAGACACAAAAATGCGACTTACCCAGCCCTAGGAGGAAGCTTGAAGACCGATGCTCGTCGAAAATCACCCAATCACCTTGCCCCGTTAGGGTTTAGATGAGGGTGTGGAAGCGATGAAAGGGCGTGATTGAGGGCCTTTGAGGACGATTTGAGTGGAGAGGATGGAGGAGGAGGTGGAGAGGAGCTGATTTGCGATGGATAAGGTCACCGGAGATGGGAGAGATGGCATTGTCGGTGAGAGGAAAGGAGGCGGCGGCGCCTCGGGAGAGAGAGAGAAAGAAACGAAAAAGAAGAACAGAAGAGAGAAGAGAAGGAGAAATTAGGAAAAATACCTATGGGGACGGTTTTTGACTTCCACTGGACTGAGTTCGGTGCCCACCGGACTGAGTTCGGTGGAGTCCAGTACCATGTGCACTTCTGGCGGAACTCTACCGAACTGAGTCCGGTCACCACCGGACTGAGTCTAGTGGGATCCAGAAGAGAGCATGCCTAGAGAACTTCACCGGACTATGTTGGTGGAGTCTAGAACAGAACACCCCCGTGTTTTAGAATTTTGAAATTTTGTTAAATAGTTTTGGGTAGAGTTTGATTCTAACAAGTCCAAGGTTAACCAAAGATATTGAAGCAAATTTAAAATGTCATGGACTTACTTGAATTGAAATTTTTGAAAACATTTATAGCCCATTTTAATGAATATCTAAATAAAAAACTCGATAGAAACACAATGTATCAAATGGGTGAATATGAGGTCAAGGGATTGTATGGATCTCATGAATATTACTAATGAGAAGATTCATGGTGAGAAATCTTCTCTAGCAAAGAGTATCCATTTGGAGTTGAGTGCATTATTAATTGTGTAGGGTCATTGAAATCGTAGGGTCTGGTGGCGAGCGGACACCGTCTACTCTGCCGACCCTCATAACCGCACGCTACTGGAGTCCACCAGACTCAGTTCGATGCCCACCAGACTCAGTCCGGTGGCCATGGAAAATTTAGGTTCCGATGGCGAGTGGACACTGTCCGCTGCCTCGGGCCCCCACGCGCGCTCGCTTCTGGAACGGACCGGACTCAGTTCAGTGGGTACCAGACTCAGTTTGGTGGCCATTGAGCCACAAAGGTCCGGTGGCTAGCGGACTCGGCCGCTGTGCCCTAGTCCCCATTGTGCACAGTTCTCTGTTCCACTTGACTCAGTCCGGTAACCACCGGATTCAGTCTGGTGGATTACAGAAAGGTGCACAGCCCACACTCCTCTAGGACGTCCTCCACCAGACTTAGTCTGGTGACCACCGGACTAGTTCAGTGGACAACAGAGGCGCTGCACACATGATCACAAGTGCACAAACATGCTCGTCACTATGCACACTCCCCTAAACCTACTTTAAGCCTCAGAAAGAAGGTAAGAGAGCTAATGTGCATCATGAGAGCTCAAGATAATAGTACTGTCCAAAAGAAAAAAGAACAAACCCTAGAGCTACTTTTAGTGACCTTTCTTGACTCCCGGGTCATACCCTCGCCTCTATGGACTTGCGTCTTCTTGATGCCGCTACCATCACGCTATGGTTCCAGAGAGCCATAAAACACCCTTTGTGGATCTTGATGCCCTTTACTTGTCATCAATACCAAAACAATACTTACCAAAAAATAGGGGCCGACATGCTTACAAGAATAAACTAAAAAAATCAGACGACTACTCATTAGCAATTCGTTTTTTAACTCTTCCGATGTCATACTGTGGGATCCATCCATTCCCCACCACTTGATTTGCAGTAGTTCCTAGATCAGTACACTAGTGCACACCATTTACATAGCCAGATCATTTCATACAAGTGGAAGACCTATGTTACATTAAGTACCTGTATTAAACCTGAAGGCTATTAAGTATTACAACATGGTACATTGGCCCAAATTAGTTCAAGAACATCAAAAGATCAGCGTGCGATGAGAGTCAAAAGAACTAAAAGTGTCTCCTGCCGGCTATGCCTAAGCAATCAACTGGAGAGACACCCTAAGCCTTGTCCTGATCATTAGTGTACTCCTGAGCACCGTCTTCATGGCAGGCGTAAGGGTCTTGCCCATACTCTTCATCTAAAAGAGTGAGTGTATGCAAGGTCAATGTCATCGAAACACTAGCGAGTTAACACCCAACCTAATGCATTTAGTGATAAAGATTACAAAAGAATGGTTGGGTTTGTTTGTTTGTAGAAAGCAAATTTTGTAAACCAAGACCTATGACTTATGAATTTTGACCCAAAGTTCTACTAATCATTGATTCAAGTTTCAGTTTCCCAATCCATACCCATCCTAAGCTTCCATCCTAACACCCGCCATCATCTTCTGGGAGTGGCGCACCCATTGTGGATCTTACACCAACAAAGTGCCCGCTCTTCCCTAGCCGGGTTGCCAAGCCGCACTAGAGTCACTGCTCCCCTACAACGTAATACCTAGATCATCTCGCGGATGATGACATGATCTTGTCTTCACGATGGACTGGGGTTTACCATGACGCTGTCCAACAAGCCATTAGGCTCCACGTACACACTACCTCGCGATGGCAACGCGTTGTGCAGGAGCCCCTTTGGGCAGTATAAAGCTACGCCAAAACAACTTGCGCTCGACTGGCACAGCCATTCTCAGCTGCCCAGCACTCTTGGAACTTACGTTGTGCAGAAACCCCTCCGTGGGCAGCCTATAGCTACGCGAAAACAACTCATGCTCCGACTAGCACAGCCATCCCCGGCTGCCCAGTGTTGACGGTCGTTATTGCCGGATTTTTATATGTTTTCGACCATCAACATACACATAAAATAAAGGAATATGGATTTTAATTACGCAAATTGACAAAGTTCCACAAGTTTTGGTAAGTTTGCATTATCAGGTACCAACTGGGCAAAAGTCGGCCCAAACCGAAGAAAAACCAGGCTCGGCCGATCCACCCTAGGGCAGGCCGACCCCTACCTAGTCAGAACCAGATTTGTGCTTTCTCCAGTGATCCTAAAAGCACAAAAGGAGTCCATCCCAAGCGTCCATATCAATTTGGTTTGATCCTAAGGATGACATTGCATTAGGGAGGATCCATGGTCCCACAAGGAAGGCGGTTTTACCGGCTTCAACTGTTAAAACCGACGTAAGGGGTAATCTACACCGTCCATAGAGCATCCCATGTGGAGGAGACGGCCTGGATTGCCAGAAAGTGGCTCGGCTGACCCACCCTAGGCCGGTCGACCCCCCTAATTGCTCCTCGGATGCTCCTTCAGCTAGGGGTGTTCCTACACGTGTCCCCTACGTGGCAATGCATGATTAGCTCTGGGATACTATAAAAGGACCCCCTCTCCTTCATTTGTGAGCACGGAAAAGTGCGGGAAGAATCAGAAAGCGGCGTTACGCTGCCCAAATAGAAAGTAGAGTAGGTGAGAGAGGAGAGTTAAGTGTTGGGGAGAAGTTGGCGTGTCGGCTCTCTTCCGCTTAGAGCTCCGAAGCCAAACTCGGGTGTGAGTTCAGTTTCTCTCTGTTGTTTGGTAACACTTAGCCCTATCCTTCATTTTATAAAGCAAAGCTATCCTTTATATCAGTTTCTCTATTGGTACTTGGCTTGTGCTAGATCTTGTCTTGCACGAGTGCATATTGAGTGATGACTTGATACGTAATACTGCCTAGGTATAGACGTGGTGTCTAGACTAGTTGGTACCAAGTAGGCACCTGATTCAACAGAGGTACGGTAGGTAGTAGGTGGTAACAGCCCTACTATCTGGGTGGTATTAGCCTTTGTGAAGTCCGCCCTGTTAGTCTCAGCCCAGTCGAGCCCAATCAGGGGTGGTCATAATCATCCGGTGTTCTTAACTGATAGCGGGTGGTAGTGAATCGGCCAAGCTCCGATACAAAGTAGCTGTTGTATTGAGTGATTTTGTACCTTGGCTAAGCGGATCCGTCCAATAAGACCTCCCGACCCAAAATATCTTACCCCACTTTCGTCATAGCCACATTTATCCATCTGGTCAAGTTAGATTCTAAACTAGATACTTCTCATTCTTCGTGGGAAATCGATACCTTTGGAATACTCCTAGGTGAAAGCTACTGCGATATCCGTGCGCTTGCAGATTAATTCTAATAGGCATAAGAATCGCCAACACCCAGCACCCTGTCCGTGGTCTAGCCTTCCTTCTCTCGCTATCATTCCTCCGTGTGCCCTGCACACGATGTGACAGAAGCACCCCTGGGTGGCAGCGGCTGACAGCTACGTGTGTCCATCTGCGCTCCTCTCAGCACTTCGTCTGTGAATGTATAGCTCTCTTCACACCAAGTAGCACAACTACTCCACTTAACCACATGTCGGACTACGTTCGCATATCCAACCACGCACACACTAGCATGCCAGGCCTAATTTTCAGTTATCCATGTTCATTATGTAATCATGTCCGGTGAATATCGGTTCACCGTTCTGAGGCAACTAAGCTTAAAATTAATAATTGGATCTGAACAATGTCTAAGTAAGATTTTAACCAAGACTTAAGAGTCCAAATCATTTTATTTAACCTAACCCAGCTATCAAGGGTGATTATCAAGGCAATCATTATTGAAGTCAAATGACCGATGATTTCATCAAGGCAAGATCATCATGGTAAATCAATAACAAGTAATTAACATGGCATAATATATCATGATTAAACAAGTAGGCATAATTACTTAAAGAGCACGCAATTTGATACTGTAAATAAACTGGGATTCAACATGATCTAACTAAATGTTAACTTGCTTTGGTCCTGAGAGTAGAGAGGGTCTTCTTGTTGCTCTTCGAAATGCTCCTCGGGCTCCTCGGCATCTAATAACGGAAAGAATTAGAAGAACAATAAATAAAACTCCAAGGTGCAACGAGAAAGCATGATGCATGAAATGCAGCGCACTTAATCTAGCGATCGGTGGTCTGTGTTAGAATGCTAGCGACAATTCAATCCTAAGTATCAAGGAAGTTCCTTGAGTCTACTAATGTTCATATTCCGACGAATAAACAACGGTTGCATGAGCAATAGTGAATGCAAGATGATGATGATGATGATGATGCAGTATATGTCTTAATTGTAATCCCCATAATGTAGAATATAGGTTTAAAGTAAACTTTTGTCTAAAGTATTTTCTAAAATAGTAGCTTGCTGTAACCGCAGTATAATTAGTTGACTAAAATTTTAACATAAAAAGCCAATTTTCCTAAAAAGAGTTTTACCTTACTCTAATTAGGCAATTATGTATAATTAACAAGCTAAACCAAGATTCAATATTTCAATAATTTCTTTAATGGTTCATTAGATCTCTGTAAAAATTTAAGATTAATTTGAATCCATTTAATATTTAAAATAAATCAGATTCAGTTTATGTTTTATTAATTCATAAGGAAAAATGGTTAAAATGCTCATTTGAATTGTCCAGAGAGCATTATTGTTCCTAAAATTGTACAATAAATTTACGAAATTCCAAATTATAGTTATACTCTACTGGAATTTTTATCACGAATTTAAGAACTTAATAACTAATTAAATAAAGTGGAAAACCATTTATGGATTAGTAATAAGAGGGTTTTCTTAATTAAACAAGGACTAAACGGGGATCACCGTGTCTCTCTTTAATTTTATTAGATCCAATTTGCTATCTAGTAACTACCCTAATTTTCTCAGATTTTTATTAAGTAATTAACTATTTTAATTAATCATTATTCCTTTTTGGGTTTTATTTCTAAAACAAATTCCTAAAGATAGAACTATGTACAAAAAAAGTGTCACTATTCTATTTTTCTGTTCATGATTTATTCTCCATTTAGGTTTCCATGGATCTAAAATATTATTATAGTTAAATAATTTATTATATTACATAATGCTTGGATTAAAATTGCTAAAACTACGGAAGCTTACCTTTTTTTTAATAATTTATTTTTATTTCTGAACAGTTCTGTTTAATCTTTTTCCTAGGTTCCTTACCTATTGTAGTTTTTATAGAAAAAGCTTTATGAATTTTAAACATCATTTAATATTTTAAATAAATCCTAAAGATGCAAATATAGGAATTCAGAATAATTGCTAAAAGAGGGGTTTGGGCTAGCCTTGCGCTGTAGCGCTGGCAGCTGTAGAGGTGGCCCATCAAGGCCCAAATACGGCCCATAAGAGCCTTGGGCCAAAAACGGCTTTATCTAAATACGTGAGGGGTTAACTGAAAGTGTAGAACAGGTTTTACGCCTTTCACTTATATGACAGGTGGGGACCGAAGACCCAGAAGTCAACCAAATGGCTACTGCCTCAGTGCTATAGAGGAGGTTGTCTTCCTTCTCGGTCCGGTCATGAGCAGTGGCCATGGATGGCTAGGGATAGAGGTCGGCGCCAGCGGGAGAAGTCCTAGCGACGCGGTCCAACCGCCAAAATGGGATCCCCACAGCCCCACGCACCTAAAGGCGTAGACGGCGAGGCCTACGGCAGCCTAGAGCAGCGGCGTGATGTGGCAGAGCGGCGGCGGCATACGGTCGCAGGAGCTCCGGCCAGAGGACAGATATCTAGGGCCTAACCAGTGTCTACCGGAGGAGAAATCGAGGCTGGGGACACGCTGGAAGAGGTTGGCGACGAGAAGGGCTTCAGCGACCAAATAAGGTCACGGTGGCGGTGAACACCGGTGGGACCTGCAGCCAAATAGGGGTCGTGCTGGATTTAGCAGGGCCTAAAGAGGCTATAGGAGCAAGGAATCAAAGAATAGCTCATCGGAGACGGAAAGATTCGAAGGGGGAAGAATCTAGTCGGCGGTGGTTCTTGTGACCTCTCGGGTTCAGGGAGGCACCAAAACCCGATTAGGTCGAGGACGAGGTAGAGGGGACCAAGAGCCTTCTAGCAGCATCAAGAAGAGGCGAATTGGTCCACCAGGCGAGCGGCTTCGTGTCGTCGAGGGTTCGTCGGAAAAGCTCTATTGGGGAAACGGGAAAGGTGAATGAGCTTAGGAGCTCGGTCAGGCTTAAAACCCGAAGGGCAGCAAAGGAGGGGTGGCAAGGTTGCTGCTAGCGGGGAAGAGGGGGAAGGCGGAGATAGTCGGGGGAGAGGAGTGGGAGATGGCTTAAGCCAGAGGCAGCGGAGTCAGGCGACGCAAGCATGTTGCCAGGGGCAAGCATGCCATGGGGAGGTTAGAGCAGGGCAAGGACGCCGCGGGGCGAGGCTGATCAGGACTAGGGTTCCACGGGAGGGAGGGAGAGAGAGATGGGAGAGAGAGAGAGAGCTTGGTGAGAGCAGAGAGCGATTGAGGGAGAGAGTGAGCAAGGAGTTGCTCGGCTAGGTTAGGCTGGGCTGAAGGAGAGTGAGAGAGGGCCTAGGGGATTTTAGCACTCCTAGGAATGGAATTTATAAACTAGGTAGAATTAGTTTTGAAGTTTACAATTTTTAAATTTGAATTTGAAATACCAATGGCTCTATTCAAAGTCTTAAAACACTATTTAAGATATGAAAATTAGCAGCATCCTAGTAATGTAGAAACCAAGTTTATTGATTATTTGGTTCGTTACTATTTATAATCCAAAAATGGATGTACTTATATAAAATACAAGCCAATTGAATAGGCTCGAATATGTCTGAAAATAGAAAAATGCATGACGTAGTTTTGCATTTAGCATTTTTAGCAAGAAAAATATTTTTCTTGCATTCAAAATTTTAAAGTTTAAAATTTGGCCCAAATGGGGCTGTTACACATACCAATATTACAAATTTCATGTCATCCTTCTCTCACCTCACACTCTAAAAGAAAATCCACAACGGGTGCCGCTAACACTTGTTGTAGGGAGGCACACCCACCCCTATGACATGGATGGCCACAACCATGCCGGGCGGCCCGAAGGCAACCTCGAGGCATGCACCTCGTGGGGGTTCCGTGAGACCCGCGTAGCCCAGAGACAATCCAGGGGCACCCCGACATGGCCAGGATACAAGACCTCACATGGCCTGAGTACAATCCTGTGACACCTCATAGGGCCGAGGTCGCATGGGGCTCCACGAGACCCCGCATGGCCCGGAGACAACCCTGTGACACCTCGCAGGGCCGTAATCATGCAAAGGGTCCATAGGACCCCACGTGGTCCAAAGTTTTCCCCCACAGTACCCCACAGATCCATGATTGTGCAAAGACCTCCACACGGCCTGGAGGCAGCCCCTAGAGACGGCTCTAGGCCATAAAGCTCAACGCGGTGCCAAATGGGAATAAGAACGGGCACGAAAGTGCTGTTAAAAATGAAAAGACGCTACCATTCAAAAGAGAGCTAACCCGACAAATGTCTGTGGCAATAGTGGAGAACAAGACAAACTAGTGATAGTGGAGAACAAGACAAGAAGGCGATAGGGGAGAACAAAACAAAACTAAAATTGTCGACCTGGGATAAAAAGAGTGAAAAGACAAGCTTAACCCCCCACTTTTAGAATTTAACTTGGGTAGAAGACGCTACAGCCCCTACTTTAGTAGTCCAACCAAGGGCAAAAAGGACATTTCTCTAGTTTTGACTTCTTGCCTCTAGCCACATGTACAATCATTGGGTACAACCAAGGGCAAGAAGGTCTTTACAGGCTTTATATGGAGATGCCCAAAGGAGCTTTGTGTATTCACTATAGGGGCCAATGAATCAATACAGCAGTATTACACTTTCGGGTTTTTCATAACTCTGGTTTTCGCTCCTCCGAAGATTACTTTCGGAGAAGGATCCATTCCCTTAACCAGAACTGCTCCTAAGTTTGCTATAAAGACATCCCACAACAACATTAAACTTATATAGCTCTCATTTTTGTTCTCCAGATCTGGGCATCGTATTTTGCAATGATGCTGCCACAGCGGCGACGACGATTGTTGAGCAGGTAATTACTCTCTTCGAAGAAGCATGGCCAATTAATGTGCACGTATTCTGTGATATGTGTACGGAGAGGGTCTGTCCGACGAGGGCCCAGTGGGGCGAGCCACCACGTTTTGGCGCCATTTCACCTCACCGGAATGCCGGAATGCACTGCTCATTCCAGTCACCGATACATATCGTTTAAAATACATGTAAGTTAAAGTTTTAAAACTTTGGTTATGAATATTTTCTGAACTATTTAGTTTGCGTATATAGTAGTCATATATAGTTAGATTTGTCTCGAAGAGTACTTTCATAATGTAATAATTTTAATGTGTTTTATGAATAGATTGTGATAGTTAGTAGTGGTCAAAGACGTATTTTGAAGACCATACAAATGTCTAAAACGACAGTTATTTGTGATCGGAGAGATCAATAATCCAACGGCGTGGGTGTTATCACTGAAGCACTGAACTAGCTGCAGGTGGATCGTGTGACTGTCCCATAAAAAAAAGTCGGTGTGGTTGAGACGGCACCGGCCACTACTACAAAACTGGCATTTAGTACTAGCTCATCAATACCGGTTGGATTTCAACCTATATTAATAATGACATTAGTACCGGTTTATTGGCTATAGGGCCGTAGTGGGCTTTCAGTACCGATTGGAGCCTCGAACTAGTACTGATACTCTCGCATTAGTACCGGTTCGTGATACGAACCGGTACTGAAGGCACGGTACGAGTTCGTATCACGAACCGGTACTAATGAGAGGGCATACGAACCGGTACTGATGCCTCGTTTCAGAAAAGTTCAAAAAGAATACATATTTTATCTATATTAGTACGCGAAACATTTCCTAGTGCTATCAGTACCGGGTAAGAGAACCGGTACTAATGCCCTTAAACGTCCTGAATGGTTTGTACCGGTACGAAAACCAGTTCCCAAACTGGTACAAGTGTGCAGATCCCTAGTAGTGGGCGCCACCACAGGCTTTGCCGCGCGCCTTTTCGCCGGCCGGCGAGGAGTCCCACGCCGTGGCACGAGCACGTATATATGACGTACCCCAGATTCACTTCGTAAGTAGTGGTCGACGCGCGTACAGGTACGGCCCCGAACACAATCCAGATTCACTTCGGAAGAGGAAGATGGGTCCATCGCGCGCATCTCGAACTAATTACCAGCTAGCTGACAATGACATAGTGTTTTTTTTAAAAGAAGGGACTATCGCAGCAGATTAATACACTAGTAGAAAACTCACCTTTCATATCGACACATCAATACCGATTGGATTGAAACCGGTACTAACAGTGGCATCAGTCCCGGTTCATTGGGTATAGGGCAGTAGTCCCGGTTGGAGCCACGAACCGGTACTGATGCCCTCACATTAGTCCCGGTTCGTGATACAAACCAGTACCGAAGGCACGGGGTAAATTAGTCCCGGTTCGTAACACGAACCGGTACTGATGCTCTCTCATTAGTCTCGGTTCGTATTACGAACCGGTACTGATACCTCGTTTCAGGAAAGTTTAAAAGGAATGCATATTCTATCTACATCAGTACGCGATGGTGGGTGGGTTGGTTAGAAGGTGAGGCTGAGTCACGAGGTTGTGGGTTCAAGTCCCGCTTCTCCCATACATCCTTAACATTTTTAAACATTTCCTAGTACTATTCAAGCGGTGAGGAACCGGACCGATGCTCCTACATCGATCCGGATGGCTTATACCGGTTCAAAAACCGGTACTAAAGCCAGTTACGAACCGGTACTAAAGGTGAGTTTTCTAGTAGTGATACGTACCCTGGCAGTGGCATATACCGGCATTTGAGCACCCGAGTTGACACTAGTAGAGAACTGGCCTTTAATACCGACTCATCAAATCCTAGTTAGGCATGAACCATGACTGATATTCACAACAGTTCCGGTTGAAAGTAAGTTGAGCCACGGGTCAGGATCAGTCCCGGTTGGAGACATCAACCGGGACTGATGCAACACCATCAATCCCAGTTTGTGTTATGATCCGAGACTGATGGTGTCTGCAACAGCCTGCGGGCGGGAAGGGGAGCACAATACCGGTCTATGTATCCAACCGAGATTAGTATGCCACAGATAATAAAATAAATATAATAGCTAGGTGCGTGGCAGCTGTGTGATATCATGGTCACAGTCCCGATTGGAGACACCAACCGGGACTACTAGGCTCCCGCCAACACATATGGGGCTTAGTCTCGGCTCGTTAGAACCAGGACTGATGCATTGGTAGTCTCTGTTCAGGAACCAGGACTGAAACCTGTTTCGAACCGGGACTGAAGCCCGATTCTCCAGTAGTGTGAGACAGCACTCTGAACTCGAGTGGCTTGGGATCTGTCAATTGCTTCTTGTTTCTGTTAATCTATATCGATTAAGATGCATGGCATTGATCAGTCACGTACTTGTCACAGTGTTAATCTTTCTGGGGCCCTGTATGCAGGAGAATCGATCGGATGCGGATTCCTAGGTCAACTTCGGCGAGGTAAATTTTCAACGATCGATCTCTCGATGTTCGCGTAGCCATAATTAGCCTAGGTTAACTACAGTGCCCTCCTGTCTATGTGGTCAAAGTAATTTCTGGACGCCAGCAACGCGTTGAACCCTAGATCACGGCACCACCGTCACCCCCTTGCAATTAATTCTAGTCAACACTCTACTTCGTCGTTTATGAAAAGATCAGCTCTCCGTGCCGTAAACAGCTAGAGATCAAGCTCCATGAAATTGCAGTGACGATTAGTGCTGAGAACTGGGCCATACAGGGCCGGCATGGCCCGGACCCGTCGTGCCTACGGCTAGTGTGAAACGGGTCAACACGGCCAGACATCTCTTCGTGCCAGGCTAGACCGACACGAACAACCATCTGCAAGGCCCGACATGGCCCATAGACTCGTCGGGCCACTGTCGGGTTGAACCGGCTCGAGCATGGCTCGGGATTTGTGGCATTGGTCCAAAAACTCCAGCACACTAAATAATTTTTTTAAAATTCATACATTGCTCAAATAAAAAAATTATCCAAATAAAAAGATGTGTTTCGATATTCTCTATAACTTTCGTGTGTCACATAAAATCATCCGAGCATGAAAGATCTTGAAAAATACAAATAACTAACTTGGACTGCAATTCAGTTCGTACCAACCCGAGCACGACCCGTCTGGCCTACCGAGCGGCCCATCATGAATCAAGGCCTGGCCCGGTACGGTCCAAATTTTTTTGTGTCATGTCGTTCTTCGAACCATCAATTTCGAACCGTGCTTGGGCTGGCCCGTAAAAGCACGGCTCAACTCCTAGGTCCAGTGATGATGAAGCATAGCTAATTCATGCATCGTCAAGTTCAAGTGCCACTATTGATAGTATTAATAAGAACCCAAAAAGGAAATATGGTGTCTAAATCTCCTTGTTTTTACTTCCAAATCAAATTAAACAAAATGATGCAGTACGTGCTAGTGATCTGTACATGGGTTCGATGTATAGGTAGCCAAATGGGCGGCACGGCACGAGCACGACTGGGCACGGCCCGTTTAGGCACGGCATGAGACAACATGAACAGTTAATCGTGCCGTGCCGTGTCGGCCCACGGGCCGAAGATCAGGCCCAGGCATGTCATGAAAAGGGAAAATTATTGCCGTGCCGGCACGAATAGCCCGTCGTACTCTACGTGCCGTGCCGGCCCATCAGCACTATACAACAAAAACTCTTCAAACAAAATTTCAGACCAGCAGTAGCATAATGAGCACATCAACAATCACCAATTCTTAATTCTGATTCAGATTTTGAAAACTTGATAAGTAAAACCACAAGCAAGCCACAATCATCAATAAGGACAGAGGAGACTGGAGAGAGTCAGAGAGAGAGAGAGAGAGGGACATCAGAGATGACGACGATATGGTGCCCATGCCCACAAGCCACAGGCTGCGGCGGCGGCGGCGCGCCTTGCTGGTGCCGGCGACGACGAGAGGCAGACGGCCGTGGACCCATGGAGAGGAGACTGGAGAGTGGCGGCGACGACGATATGGCGACGTGCCCCGGGAGACCAGAGACGACGAGTCGACGATGATGGTGCCCGTGCCCACGCCTTGAAAGCGCCGACAACGACAAGAGACAGCGGCGGAGGCGCGCAGCGGTGGGCAGGCGGAGCGGCTAGGGTTCACGCCTCACGCAGTCACACCGAATGGGAGGGGATTGATTTGGATCTGGGGATAGAGATTGGGGGGAATGGCCGATTAGCCGAATGGGAGGGAATCGATTTTATATTGCTAGGGTTTCGCCTCGGCCTGGGCTAGGTCTGGCCATCTGGGCCTGGGTCCCTGGGTGGGCTGGGCCTAGGATTCGTTGCAACCGTGCCTGCATAGTGCCGTGCCCGTGCCCGTGCCATGCCCATTTTCCGTGCCATGCCCGTGCCGGCCCACGGGCCAAGGGTCAGGCCCAGGCATGGCACGGTTGATCGTGCCGTGCCGGCACGGGCACTATACATGTCGTGCCGTGCCGTGTCTAGTGCCGTGCCCAACACCCGTGCCTCGGGCCGGCCCGTTTAACACGGCCCATCTGGCCAACTATAGTTCGATGAGAAATTCATGCTTATGAGTCATGACTACTCATGAATCATGAGGAGACACTGTACGATCTTGCACTTCCTAGCATCAAATCAGAGGAGGCACGTGCTTCCATGCATGTAGAGGAGAAAATATAATCCGTCTACACCGAGAGATGGGAATCTCTAGCTGATTAGGCTTTGAAAGAAACCAAGCAACAGCTAAACTCCAGAGCGTTGCACAGTCGATTAATTACCAATAGGTGGATTAATTGCATAAGATACACTGCCTGCTTGATCGATTTCATAAGATATCGATGCAGTCAACAGTGGCGCCACACCCTGAATTACTTATTAGAAAACTTCTCGTCGAATCTCTCCCTTGAATGCATGGTCACCGAGATCTGGGCATCTCGCAGCCATGGCGCGCTTTGCCCTAAAGAAATCCATGCATGCACGGCCTCCACCGCTATAAATACCCATGCAAACCGTCTGCTGCTGGTCACCCCACCTGCCTCGCCCCACCGAGCACAATGGCTACCACCAAGCTGGTAGCTCTTGGCTTCGCTGTCCTCTTGGGCGCTGCGTTCACCAATGCTGCGAGGGTAGCTAGAGTCTCTAGCTCAAGTGCCACCGGCGGCGGTGGAGGCGGCGGCGGCGGTGGTGGGATGAATGGGTGGGGCGGAGGGGGCGGCGGTGGCCGTGGCTACGGAGCCGGAGATAGTGGTAGTTATTGGGGTAATGATTGGAACAATGCCAGGGGAGGTGGTAGTGGAGGAGGCGGCGGCGGCGGCGGTGGTGTGAACGGTGGATCTGGGTCCGGCTCCGGGTCCGGCTATGGCACAGGCCATGCCGAGGGCAGCTCAGCACCTGCTCCGACCAATGGTGGCAGCTATGCCAACGCCGACGGTAAAGGCGGAGGCGGTGGCGGAGGCGGTGGTGCCAACGGGGGCAGTGGCTCTGGATCCGGTGCCGGCGCTGGCGAAGGCTACGGCGACAGTGGCAGCAGTGGCATAGGACTGGCTCCAGCTGATGCTCCCTACGGTGGTGGTGCTGACGCCGGTGGCGGTGGTGCCGATGCTGCCGGAGGTGGTGGCGGTGCAGGTGGTGGTGGCAGTAATGGTGCCGCCGGAGCTCCAAGCTACGGAGGTGGGCGTGGCGTTGGCGCCGGCCATGGAGAGGCCGGTAACGATGGCTCCAGCAATGGAGGCTACGCAGATGGAATGGGCGCGGGGAAGGGCGGTGGCGGCGGCGGCGGCACGCCTGGCGGATCCGGCGGCGGTGGAGGCAGCGGATCCGGATCCGGCAGCGGCGGATACCACTGAAGTTTGCCTTGCCGGAACGAGCTAGGGCTGGAGCCCGACATGCACGCAGTTTTTAATCCTTCATTTTGCTATCGCACAACAAGTCTCTTTCCATTTCTTGGGTTCTTTATTTTTACCATGTTTTAGGCAGTACCGTACCTAATAATGGGCTTCTTGGTTCTAGTGGAAGCAGTACGCAGTAAGCCGAGCGTGCAAATGGGATGTAATGGTCTCTCTATCTACCAGTATGGATCATATCTTTTGTTGTAATCTGTTACCAGTTCGTTGTTCATTAGTGGACGCTAGTACTTTTTGTTTCAAAATTAACCAAATTATATTATCGAACACTTCTAGCTGTTGTCGCAAACCCGTTCGATTCTCTCCTTATAGCTAATTGGCTATACTTTATGTTAATTAGTTGGAGACTTGTAGCAAACTAGGCAAGTCTTTACAGTGGCATTTTAGTTTTTCGGAAACACTTCCACGCGGGCGTCCGATGGATTGGACCCGCGTCGAATGCCGCGCACTCGGGAAGCTTCGGTGCTGCGCGTGAGCGGGGAGCAGCATGTGGGTGGGTGCCGCTACCTTTTCGGTTTTTTCCTGTCGATCCGCTTTGTTTCTTCCACGTCGCGCTCAGCTTCGCTTTTTCCTCCACGTACCCATGACGTGAGACGGCGAGAGCACACACGTACATGAAGTCGCCACTGCTCCAGCCGGCGGGGCTCACCGACGTCGGCAAGCCGCCACTGGCGTTCCCCCTATCTAGTACACTCTATTTTTTCTCTATCTCTCTTCCTCCCTTTATTTCTCATTTCTTCTCTCTTCATCCCTCTCTCCACATGGTGAGTGAGCTTGGCGAGCTTTGATTGCCGGATCCGGCGAGCACAGCATGGGGCTCACCAGATCTGGAGAAGAAAAAGGCTAGAAGGAGGTGCACTCCATTTTCGCCACGAACTTTGAACCATGTACGTATGAAACTTGGGATTTGCCTACTGAAACTTAGATCTTGTTCTCGCAAAACTTTTTGTTTTTGCATCGGTGTGAGGGCGCACCGGATCTAGGGAAAAAGAAGACTAGGAGGAGGTGAACCCCTATTTCTTGCCACAAAACTTGGGGGGGGGGGGGTTGAAACTTTGCTTCTGTTCTCGTAAAATTTTCTTATTTTACATCGGATGATTTTTGAACAACAGTGAAATATGAGATTTCATCAGTAGGAACAACAGTGAAATATGAGATTTCATCAGTAGTTAGCCAAGATTCACTGACACTTCTTCAAGCTTCATTAGTATATAAGTCAAGTTTCATTGTTATTTCTTCAAATTTCATATGAACTTCTTTAAGTTTCAATACTATTTAGCCAAGTTTCATTGTATTTCTTTAAGTTCCATCAGTAATTTCTTCAACTTTCATTGGTCTTCTTGAAGTTTCATCAGTACTGTAGCTAAGTTTCATTAGTACATTTTTCAAGTTTCAGTAGTTATTTTCGCAAGTTCATCAGTATTATAGCCTAGTTTTATTAGTACTTCTCCAAATTTCATTAGTATTTGTAGCCAAGTTTCAGTAGTTATTTTTTCTAAATTCCTGCGATGACATCACCATGACGTCATGCGTCTAATGGAGTTCCCTCGGACGTCCGACGTGTGGTGCCCGCCTTAGTTTTTTGTTTTGAACAAACAGTGGCATCTTAGTTGATAGATTAGATGTGAGAGATTAGAAAAGAAGAGAAAACAGGGATCCAAATTAATTAAGCCCAAAGCCATTGCAACCTTGGCATATCATTTTGGCCCATAAAGTAACCTACTCAAGTCGCTAAACATGATCTCCTGGTCGGCGCAAATGGCACACTACTAGAAAAACGAGCATCACAAGCGGTATATCACAAGCGGTTCGATGCGCACCGCTTCTAATAGTTGCAGCACAAGCGGTTCAATAGCCCAAGCCAGGAAGCCCCCTCTAGAAGCGGTTAAATATCTGAACCCCTTCTAAAACCCCTCTAGAAGCGGTTAAATGTCTGAACCCCTTCTAAAGCCCAAGCAACAGAAGGGGTTCGTGTCACGAACCCTTTCTAAAGCCTAGCACCTCTAGCAGCGGTTCGTAATACGAACCCCTTCTAAAGCCCCTTTTAGAAGCGGTTCGTGCTTGCTTTATCTCATCAGAGAGCACGCGTGGGTAGGTTGGCTAGCTGGGTAAGGCGTGGGTCACGAGGAGGGGTGAGGTCCTGAGTTCAAATCCCACATACCCTAATATTCTTTACTATTATTCTTTACCTTTTTAGACACCACTAGAAGCGGTAGAACCGCTTCTAGTGCTCCCGCGAGCATTAGTCTCGGTTGCTTAGAACCGGTTATATAACCGCTTGTGAAAGTGGTTACGAACCGGTTGTGTTGCACTATTCTCTGGTAGTGGCAGACCCTCTCTCTAGCCATTGGCTATCCAAAAAAATTTACGTGCGATCGGTTTATGTGTATACATCAAGCAAATTAGTAGGGACAAATGAACCCACATTGTACTGTACATGCACAACCTGTACAGAAACCTAGCCCTAACTTAGCTAACCAAAGCCTGGTTCAAGGAAAAGTTTATGAATTAGCTAACCTTAATCTACCTAAATTTTGTGTTTGGAAACTAATTCAGTTAACACAACGCATTTAGCTTTCATAGAGAGGGATAAATAACTTGTCTCAGTTGTTGGGTTAGCTAATCTCAGGTTAATAGGATTAAATAATATTAACGAGATTAATGTAATTCCGCTTTAACTCTGGAGTGTTTGGGCGACTTAAACATATAATCAATCCCTTAATCCCAAACCAAATGCAGGTTGTTTGGATTGTCTGGTATCAATCTGCCAAAAACCCCGTGTCCGACGTCGTGTTATCTCTTTGATCGATTAAGCATGATATGTATGGATATATCCTAATTAACAAGCTAACTAGCTATGTTTGGTTTGTCATTAGCACTGAATAGCATCAGCGCATGACACTTTTGACTTGCATGTTCAGAATTTCAGATACCCAAGGGCCGGCATCGGGGTTACTTGCCGCTTCAGCGGGCGGGCGTGGTGCCCTTCTTGGCAATGTATTGAGGGAAAGCATCTTAGCCTCACATGATTTGTTCTGTTCTGCATGCGTGTTAATTACTACCACTACTACAGAATGGCTCATCCCCGACCCCTCATCACTAGCGGCTATTTTTGTCACCGCCAGTGATGAGGGTCATAGGGCCCCCGCGCGGCTTGGGACAAAACACCAACCGCCAGTGATGAGGTTGTACGGCCAACCGTCAGTGACGGATACATATCACTGACGGTTCACTTTAAAACCGCCAGTGAAGGTTTCATATCACTGGCGGTTCACTTTAATACCGCCAGAGATAGTTTTGTAGGACAAACTGGCGGGAGTTGGCGGGAAACGAAAACTGTCACTGGCGGTTAGTGTTAGAACTGCCAGTGAAAGAAAACTACCACTGGCGGTTTTAAAGAGAACCGCCAGTGATAGTTAGCATATCACGGGCGGTTAAAGAGATAACCGTCAGTGATAGTTTCCACTACATAGTGCCGACCCTACCTCCATTATTGGTGCTCTGCTCACTCTGTCTTCTTCCTGTTCGACTGTAGCGGCGGATGCAGCGGCGGCTGTAGCTAGAGTTGGTTTAATTCCAACTATTTTTGGAAGATCTAAGTGGTTATTTGAAGATCCAAGTACTAGAGGTTAGTGATGCTTTTTTTTTTTGTACATCTTGTTTTTGAAGATTAAAGAACCTACTCTAGATTAAGTGCTTTGAGATCTAGATATATTAATATTTATAGGTTTGTGATGTACATGGAGAGTAGAATAATTAATATCTTTGGCTTGTGATGTATTTTGCATGTGTAGAATGCAAGAAAAGTAATTAGTGGGATAAGTAACAATATATTAATATGTTCATAAGTTTGTAGTCACAATTAATGGGATAAGCAACAATTGATTTATATTAATATATAGGAGGAAGTAATTATTTTAGCTACTAATTATTTATAATAATTATTTTAGCAAACTATTTGTCATACTAGCTTTGTTGTCCTAAGGTAAACTTTTATTCATAAAGTCCATTATTTCGAAAGAAGTGTAACCATGTAATAATTAAGAAAACCGTGGATACATTTTTGCAGATAATGGACAGATCATGGATGTATATAGAAAATCGTGTGACGGAAGAGTACGTGAATGGGGTGCAAGGGTTTATGAAAGCTGCGCTAGCGGATATGCAGGAGAGAAGGGTTGATTTGATATGTTGTCCTTGTGTTGATTGCGATAACTTGAAATTTTATAGAAACTCATTTCAAATCGAGTTTCATCTTATTAAGCGGGGTTTCAAAAAAGGTTACTCCCTTTGGACGTGCCACGGTAAAACACAGAGTACAACTGAGGGTTTAGATGACGCCTTTGAAGTAGTGGATAGTGATGATGCAGGTGTCAAGTGTGATGATGCCGGTGAAACATTAGATGAGGAAGTTTACGAGTTCGATACAATGATGCGTGACGTCGAAACAGACTATGGCACTACGGAAGAGTTCATTAAATTCAGAAAATGGTCAGAGGAGTCCGAGAGGCCAATCTTTCATGGTTGCAAGGTGAAACACACTTTATTGGCGACTGTACTTGAATTCCTATAATTGAAGATTAGGAACCGTTGGTGGTCTGATAAGAGTTTCACGGAGCTCTTACGACTACTAAAGGAACTTCTTCCCCAGGAAAATTTGATGCCAGAAACAACATATGGTGCCAAAAAAGTTATTTGTCCCTTAGAATTGGACGTGCAAAAAATCCACGCATGCCCCAATGACTGCATCCTATACCGTCACAAGTATAGCAACCTGCACTCATGCCCAAAGTGTAAAGCATCCCGCTATAAGAGAAATGTCAAAGGCCGTAACGGCGACGAGGATCAGGATGCCGACCTTAATCGAGAGATCCCAGCAAAGGTATTGTGGTATCTGCCAATCACTCCTCGTTTGACACGATGGTTTGGAAATGAGAAAGAGTCTAGACTTCTCAGGTGGCACTCAGAGCATCGTAAGAAAGATGAAATGTTTAGGCACACTGTAGATGCTCCGCAGTGGAGAAACATTGACTACAAGTTCTCGGATTTTGGTGCAGACCTTAGAAATTTAAGGTTTGGATTGAGCACAGACAGCATGAATCTATTTGGAAATTGAAACAGCAAGCATAGCACATGGCCTGTGAACCTATGCATATATAATCTTCCTCCTTGACTCTGCATGAAGAGGAAGTACATTATGATGTGCCTACTAATCCAAGGAGCAAAGCAGCCCGGCAATGATATAGATGTGTATCTTGCACCATTAGTAGAGGAACTACAGATGCTATGGAATGAAGGGGTCAGAGTATGGGATGCGGATCGACGAGAGAACTTCACGCTACGTGCAATGTTGTTTTGCACCATCAATGATTTTTCCGCACTTGGAAACCTTTCGGGCATGAAAACAAAAGGAAGTAAAGCTTATCCTCACTGCTTAGATGATACAGCAAGTGTGTGGCTCAGAAATTGGCGGAAGACTGTGTATATGCACCATCGACGGTTTCTACGTGTGAATCATCCATATCGCAAGATGACTAAGCAGTTCGATGGAACCAGGGAAAATGGATCGGCTCCACACATACTTAGTGGAAAAGAAGTGCATGACATGTTTACAGGCCTGCATGTTAAGTTTGGAAAATGTGAAAGGGGGAGAAAGAGGAAGAAAACAAAAACCTGTGAAAACGGCATACGGAAGAAAAGGTCAATTTTGTGGGGATCTACCTTACTGGGAGGAACTATATATTCGACATTGCTTGGATGTGATGCACGTAGAGGTTAATTTTTGCAATAGTTTGGTTGGTTCATTGCTTCATATGAAGGACAAAACGAAGGATGGACTAAACGCACGGCTCGACTTAGTCGATATGAACTTAAGAAGCAAGTTAGCACCAATAATTAGTAGTACGGGCAGGACGGAACTCTCTCCAGCTTGCTTTACTCTATCCAAGGCCGAGCGAAAAGAATTTTGTCAGTGCTTGCATGGTGTAAAATACCCATCCGGGTACGGTGCCAACATGAAGAGGATAGTGTCCATGAGTGACTTGAAATTGTCTAGAATGAAGTCACATGACTGCCATGTTCTAATGACTCAGATGATTCCAATTGCAATAAGGAGTATATTGCCTCCGGATGTCCGACGAACCATCATAAGACTGAGCTTGTTCTTCAATGCAATTCATCAGAAAGTCATCGATCCTGATACTTTTGATTCGCTACATAACGAAGTAGTAAGAATTATATGTGATCTCGAGATGTATTTCCTCCATCGTTTTTTGATATTATGATACATCTCATGGTTCACCTTGTTCGGGAAATTAAGTTATGTGGCCCGGTGTTTATACGTTACATGTATCCGTTCAAGAGGTACATGGGGATTCTAAAGTCATATGTACGCAATCGATATGGTCCTGAGGCTAGCATTGTCAAAGGGTATGCAACAGAGGAGGTGATCGAATTCTGCATTGATTACATATCACAAGTTGACCCCATAGATGTGCCCGTATCCCATCATGAGGGTAGGCTGCATGGTATGGGCACACTTGGCAGAAAAGAGATCACACCCAACAGAGACATGTACCGTAAAGTGCACTTCATTGTTCTGAATCACATGACGGAGGTGACCCCTTACATAGAAGAGCACAAGGATTTTATACGCCGCCAGTACCCAAACAAGACTGAGTCTTGGATAAAAAAGGAGCATAACCGTTGTTTCAATGATTGGTTCAAGGCACGATTCACCAGAACACAGTGTTCTGATCTACTCTTATGGCTAGCAAAGGGACCAAGATATGCGGTGGTGACGTGGCAAGGATATGACATAAATGGGTACACATTCTACACGACATCTCAAGACAGGAAGAGCACAGTGCAGAACAGCGGCGTTCGTATAGATGCATATGAGGAGGAGCACAACCAAGGCCTAGTAACCCAACGCAAGAGCTCGTTCTATGGTTTCATTGAAGAGATCTAGGAACTGGACGAAGTGATTTTCAAAATAACCCTTTTTCGGTGCAAATGGGTCCAAAGTGGAGGGGTTAAGAAATCTGATGAGTTTGGTTTGACTATCGTTGACCTCGCCCGACTAGGATATAGAGATGACCCTTTTGTCCTCGCAACCCAAGTTTTACAGATCTTCTATGTCATAGATTCTGTTGATAAGAACAAAAATGTTGTTCTTAGTGGGAAAAGAAGAATCGTTGGAGTCAAGAATGTGGTGGACAAGGAGGATTACAACCAATTCGATGAAATACTTCCATTACATGATGAAACCGATCCAAAATCAAGTGAAATGGCCAATGCAACTACCTATGTGCGCAACGATCATCAAGAAGGGCTAATCGTTGAGGACTGATTGTACTTTTTATTTGTATCTTATATTTGAGTTATGTAATTTCATTTTGTAATGTAATCCTATTATAGAATGTATAATGTAATCCAATATAATCCTATTATATAGTCCTAATATAATCCTATTATCTAGCCCTAACATAGTCCTATTATATAGCCCTAATATAGTCCTATTATATATAATCCTGTTATCCTATTATAATCCTATTATATAATCCTATTATAATCCTATTTTATAGCCCTAATATAGTCCTATTATAATCCTATATAGTCCTGTATAGTTCTATTATATAGCCCTAATATAGATATCACTGGTGGTTATCTCGTGAGCCGCCAGTGATGGTCTACTACCACTGGCGGTTATCTCGTGAGCCGCCAGTGATGGTTTTCTTCCACTGGCGGTTATATCTTGAGCCGCCAGTGGTAGATACCACTATATATATACCCTAGCCGCGCAATACCCCCAAATTTTCACAAGTCCCGCGTGTGTACCCTCGTTGCCGAGCCCTAGCTGCCGCCCTCTCGTCTGCGTCCTCGTCGCCGAGCCCTCTCGTCTGCGTCCTCGTCGCCGTCGCCCTCTCGTCTGCGTCCTCGTCGCCGAGCCCTCTCGTCTGCATCCTTGTCATCGAGCCCTCGTCGCCGTCGCCCTCTCATCTGCGTCCTCGTCGCCGAGCCCTCGTTGCCGAGCCCTCTCGTCTGCGTCCTTGTCGTCGAGCCCTCGTCGTCGTCGCCCTCTCATCTGCATCCTCGTCGCCGAGCCCTCGTCGCCACGCCCTCGTCGCGTCCTCCCTCATCGTCGCCCTCGTCGCCGCCGCCCTTGTCGCTGAGCGGATGGCATCCTAGACGTCTGCGTCCGCCGGCTCCGGCGCCACGCCCTCTACCTGCTCGCCCTCAAGGTCAGCACTTCTTATTTTAGTGTGGATTCAAATTCAAATAGGAATATAAATATTTGGAGAGTAGCATTAATGCAAAGAAAAGATATAGCTTCACCAATGAAAGTATCAAACTATACTATTGATTAGATAATTGTTTGCCCTACTTAAACAGCATACACATAATCAAATGTTAGTTCACCAATGGACTGTTCAACTTGATCCAAAATTTCATGACGACGCCAGTAATTTGGAGCAATTGGTTCCTTTTGAGACTGCCTGCAACTTCATTCCACTGATAGCTCTGTTGTTAATATTCCCAATTATATATTGGTGACAAACAATGGGCGCAGTTTCAAGTTGGTATCTTTTGTCTGTTCAGCTAGCTTATTCTTTCCTTACATTCTTCAGTTGAACAAAATAATAGTAAAATATGAACTTTAGTGGGTCTTGGTATATTTTTTGAGAGTTTTTGAGAGTTCGGGTCTACACAAACGTGTACAATATACAAACTTGCACCGTTCAGCTCATATAGTTATGGATACTGTTTAGGCATTTTTTGTTGTCCAATAATGATTGTCGATGCAAGATTGTCTTTTCCTTGTATGCAAGTGGCAGCCTGACTTCACTCAAAATAATACAAATCAGAGTTATAGCGAAGCATTGTAACTTAGCAAGGTTCTTCAATTACAAAAACAAAAATTGCCTGGTGTTCTCTTATATGTAGAATGGATCCTGAGGCCACCCCTCAAGCAAGGGCAGCGCCCGAGGCCACCCCTCAAGCGGGACCGCGCCCGAGGCCACCCCAGCTGTGAAGAGAAGGGTTAGCAGAGGGCCAAGCAAATCTGGATGTTTATTGATGTATATGTATATGGATGAATTCTGAATGTGTATGGATGAAATTATTTTTTTGACCCTGGAAGAGATATCACTAGCGGTTCATACCAAAACCGCCAGTGATATGCACCATCACTGGTGGTTCCAGCTAAAAACCACCGGTGAAGGTTTACATATCACCAGCGGTTTTGATTTAAACTGCTAGTGAAAATCTGTTATCACCGGCGGTTATCACGATAACCGCCGGTGAAATTATTAATATCACGGGCGGTTCTGTTACGAACCGCCAGTGATAATTCATATCACTGGCTATCACGATAACCGCCGGTGAAATTATTAATATCACGGGCGGTTCTGTTATGAACCGCCAGTGATAATTCATATCACTGGCGGTTCCGCACCCGCCAGTGAAAATCCCCGATTATCACTGTCACATAATCACTATCGGTTCGAAAACCGCCAGTGATGTGAGTTCAGAACCGCTAGTGATGACGTATTCTGCACTAGTGTACATGTGTCTGTAAATATCTTCTAAATAAAGTTAACGCCGCATGATTTCTACTCACTCTGTTTTTTATATATGGTGTATTTTGATTTGAGAAAATTTTTTAAGAATACTTGACCGTTAATATTCTCTTATCTATTTATACAAAATAATATTGTATCAAATCAATTTGAAATACAAATATATTGATACGTCTTTTACACACTTCAGGTGCATATAATTTGACTAATTATTGGTCAAAATTTATAAAGTTTGACTTTTTCAAATCAAAATACGGCTTATAAAAATAAACGGAGAGATTACTAATTAAACTATTGATTCCATCTTCAAATACAAGTGGCCTGCGGGGGGATAACTGTATATATCCTTCGCTAGCTGCATGTAAAGTGTTGAGTCAAATGCCTGGACTCCGATCGAGTACGTACGTGGTATACAGCTCTTTCACTCCATATATACGTAGACGGCCCAGCTACATAATTATCATCTCTAATGCACACGTAATATATAGTCAGGCCTGCTGGTATGAAAGTGTCATATGTAGTCTACCTAATCTCACGATTTCTCCCTGAAACTAACTTCTTCATTGATAAATTGCTGGCAAGTGGATGGCCTCGGTACGTAACAGCAAAGCTTTGCAAGGTCTCTCCAGCGCACGCTATAAATAACCCTGAAGTTTTCATGCTCAACATATATATCCTTCAGCTCATTATGGTCCCAATGGCTGGCACTAAGCTCGCAGCTCTTAGCTTCATTCTCCTCCTGAGCATCGGAGTATCCAATGCTTTTTCCCAGAAAATATGCTAGCACCGGAGACGGAGGCGGAGGCGGAGGGTGGTTCTAGCAGGGGATCTAGCTCTGGCTCTGTATATGGTGAAGTGGGTGGATCTTCTAGTGGAGCATACGCTAGCTAAGACCATCTCCAACCGTCTCCCGTCGTGGCTCTCGTTCCCTTTATGAAGGGATTCTCGTTCCCTTCAGCGTTCCAACGGATTCCTTCAGCAATCCCTTTGCGAAGGAATTTCTCTCTCCAATCCCTCCAGGAAGGGATTCTCTCTTCTTTCCCTATACCATTCCCTTCGAAGGAAAGCTGTTGGAGATGGTGGGAAATAAAGGGAATATGGATTGGGAAGGGAATGGGGAAGGGAATGAAATGAAGGGAAAATGGTTGGAGATAGTCTAAGGGGGTGGTGGTGAAGGAGGCGGTGGTGGGTCAGAGGGTGGTTCTAGGTGGGTATCTGGCTCTGGCTCTAGATATGGATATGGTGAAGTGCGTGGATCTTCTGGTGGAACATATGCTAGTGGGGGTGGTGTGGGAGGAGGTGGACAAAATGGTGGATCAAATCTAGTTCTAGGTTGATATGGCCAACCTGGGGGATATGGGCATTAGGGCATTCACCAGCATGTCTAAGCCCCATGTCCTATCACTTTAGCAAACAGTGATGTGGCATGGAATAGAAAAAGTAGAGTGTAGGAATAGTGATGGAGCAGTTGTTGGAAAGGTGAATAGGGATGAGGCAGCCCCATTTGGTGAGATGACACGTGAATAGAGATGGAATAAAAAAGAAATGGAGCAAACTGTTGGAGATGCCCTTATGGTAGAGGGTATGCTCAGGTGGGTGGTCAAGGTGGTGGTGGCAGTGGTGGGCAGAGTGGTCCTAGCGGTAGTGGATATGGCAGTGGTTTAGGAAGTGGGTCTAGAAATGCTCATGGTGGGTTATGGATGCCCGTAAAAAATTACTATCTCCTCGGAATGTTACGGAAACGGATATACTATATGTACACTTTCAGGTGTGCTATGTGTGCTAAATAATATGAAATAAAGGGCTTCCCATGGCTGTAATATACAGCGGTAAGGTTGTCTTGTACGTGCAGTACTACGAGCGTACTAATACATATACATGCATAAGGCATGTGGCTTTAATATCTCCCTTTTTATTAGAAATATATATATCAATGGCCTTACTGTATCGGTGTGTTTTGCCTTGTAGACTACGAATTTTACGGCTTGCATTGATCGAACAATATACGTAGCACCTTCTTGCATGTCGGCCCCTCATGTTATTTGTGCATCTGACCACTATTTCACTATTCCGGCCACCTCAATTGTTTTCATTACATGGCACAATCCTCGGTTGCCATGAATAGCAACCATTATAATAAACCAAGAGAACCGGTTAACATTATCACATATATAAAACTCATAATTAATTATGCTGATCGACCAATGTACGGCTCCCATGCACTATATAGTACATACATTATCCTTTTCTTGAGAATTTCTTGACAGTAATTCATGTTCTATACGAGTACTAGTACAATGCCCGTACGTTGCAACGGAACTACGGAGGGAAGAAAGAAAAATATAAATTTGAGCAATATATGAAATTATAAAGAATGATTTATGAGGCAAGGCGTCCCAACATATAAAATTATCCCGCCATCTTGTTTAGCCGGAGAGGGGCTTGACGGCGCAGCGTATCCTCGTATTCTTCATCTTCATCACTAGCGTGTTGAGAATGGGACTTAGCTTCCATAGCGGTGCGGATAGACACTGCATAGATGTACGTACAATTTTATTTTTAATTAGGGATTTTGTAATTTGTAAGTTATAGCTAAACGCACATGCTTTGCTATGAATAAATATCATGTTACTATCTATTGTGTCATATTTGATTTGTTTAACCCACTTTAGCTTCGCTTTCAGCCCTTTCTACTTGTTACGTCTTATTTTTGCATTCTCAAACTCTGCTTCAACGCTCAAATGCATAGTTTTTTAGGATCCTTTAATTGGTATATATATTAATCGGATCGAAAGTTTCCTAAAATACAATATATTAAAATAAGGAAGCTAGATAAATATGATGAATTTTGATAGGTTGATTGAAAACTTTTAAGAATACAATGCACTAAAATAAGAAGAGTAAGTCTAAATAAATAGAAATTACCCTTACTATATTTAAACCATTGGATAGATTGTATGGTAGAGATTAAAAGTTGATAACACCACCACCATCACAAGACTCTTTTTAATAGTATAGAAAAGGGAATATTTATGGAACATAATTTATGTATCTCTCAAAATCCATTTTAATGTCCAGCTCAGCCAATTTGTTCCTTCATCTTAACCCATCTCAATAAATAAAAGGAACATTTACAGGACAAATTGTAAGTGGCGGTAGAATAACTAAGGTTATCAGTGCGGAGACTGGGTGGTCACCGTCGCGGGGTGGGGCGGGATGCGTAGGGAGACGCTGGTGGGAGCAGGGCAATATCGACGGGCCCCTCGAAGGAGGGTGGGACACCAAAGGGGAGCCACCCTTGGGGCTCTGCTAAATATGCCATAGAGGTCATCGACGTTTGAATCGCCTCTAGATTAAGACCACCACACCAGATCTGGGTGTTTGAGGAAAGAGACGATTTGTGCAAATGGAAATTACAATCTTGTGCTACCTATAATTAATGTCTCCACTAATTTAGGGATCTAGTAATTAATGTCATGCTAATTAACGTCTTCACTAATTTAGGGATCTAATAATTATGGGCATACTAATTATGTCTCCACTAATTTAGGGATCCAGTAATTAATGTCTCTTTTCCAGAGCCCTTAGTAATTAATGATTTACTTGATCTAAGCCGTTGGATAGATTGAAGGGCCTATATCGAAAGTTGATAACACCGTCACCATCACCACAACAAACTTTTTATTAGTAGAGATATATTGCGTTAGCTTTTGCCTTTTGAGAAGTAAATGCCATTAACGGAGAACAAGGTAAAAGGTATTGTTTATCTAAGTTGGTCTGGAAAAAGGAAGATAATACAGAAGAGAGAGACGCATGGACCGGAAGCCCAAACTCTGCGTGGATCCGCCCATTACGAGAGGCCCACTTTGCAGGATCTGTGTTAGTGTACTTCCAGAGAATCTCCTTGTGCTGCTTTGAGCCTTCCTCTGCCGGCGATCAAGCGAATAAATTTGGCAGCTGAAATATGGAGAGAATATATATATATATATATATATATATATATATATATATATATATATATATATATATATATATTTATTCATTCATTCAGAGAATCTCCTTGTGTTGCTTTGAGCCTTCCTCTGTGCCGGCGATCAAGCGAATAAATTTGGCAGCTGAAATATGGAGAGAATTTATATATATATATATAGGGGAAATATGTGGTGCAAACCACCCTTTTCGTGAAAACTCTGTGAAAACCACCCGTAAAAGTTTTGAAAAATTCTCAAACAATTACCATATTCTGCAAAATTTGAAGATGAAACTCAATCACATTTGAAAGATATGAAAAAGACAAATTCAGCATAAATAGTAATTTTTCACTGTTTAGCACTATTCATTTTGCTGTTTGTCTTTTTCATATCTTTCAAATCGATTGAGTTTCATCTTCAAATTTTGCAGAATTGTAAACTCACCTCCCTATATATGGTAATTTTTAAGAATTTTTCAAAACTTTTACGAGTGGTTTTCACGGAGTTTTCATTTAAAAGGGTGGTTTGCACCACATATTTCCCCATATATATATATATATATATATATATATATATATATATATATATATATATATATATATGTATGTGTATGTGTGTGTATCCGAAATTTTTAACGATCGATCCAAGCGGTTGATCTTATTCATCTCATTGAAATGTAGCTATCGATCAAGTTTCATATTTTTTGAATTTGTTTACTATTTGTTTTATATTTTCTAAAATTAGTTTTTTGGACGCTCCATGACTAATTAGAAGGCTGATTTTTAAAAATAGTAAATAAATTCAAAAAATATGAAACTTGGTCGGTAGCTACATTTCAATGAGATGAACAAGATTAACGGTTTAGATCGGTCGTCAAAAATCTCAAATTTCGTAAACCCGTCGAGAGTACTGAGAAATCCGTACTCTCGAGAGTACACTAGCCATCCTCTCTCTCTCATATATATATATATATATATATATATATATATATATATATATGAGTTGAGCTCTGATGTGCTCAAGCACGGAAAGCGTCGTGCAAGCGTCTAGTTTGAAAAATCCGAGACTCAAATGGCCGATCCGAACCGTCTATCTTGATCTTCTCGTTGAAATCTTTTAGACAACCAAATTTCGTATTTTTTAAATTTTTTGCTATTTGTTTTGTATTTTGAAAATCACCGATCTAATTAGTTGTGAAGCGTCAATTTCTTTGGAACTCTATATATATATATATATATATATATATATATATATATATATATATATATATATATATGGGCCCTGGACACCCATCCTCATATCCGGCAGATCAGCTTTAGGATTCGTGCTAATCTTAGTGGGTACCGGCATATTAAAAACCCGTCAACATGAAAAGGATTAGGAAAGCAATTAATCTCCTTTTGATTAGGAAAACAATTAATTGCATTTACACCCGGATATAAAGGATTCCACCCAAACTCTCTCCTGCCGATTGGGTATTCTCCGCAGCTGCATCATTGCTGCGCCCAGCCCCAAAAACATCGATTGCCCGGATTCGCAACGGCGACATGCCATCCGTCGCGCTAGCGGCGCGTCGACGAGCGCAGCGGCCAACCCACAGGCAACACGGCGGCCACGGCGCCGCTGCGAGCCCTGGGCGGATCGACGGTACGGGCGGAGCGGCGAGCCCATGGGCTTTTGAAGGATATCCTGCCACATTGTGAGAAATGTTTTTGACTCATGTATACATATATCTAGTCTAATATGCTTGACTGCATTGCGCCGATATATCTTTGGTTTTGGCTTTTTTTTTCATGAGATTGATTGAAATCTTCCTTAATACAAATACTCTAAAATAGAGAAGTAAATCAAATCAATAGAAAATATTCTCGTTACTCAAAAGCTTTTATAAATATGATGTATAAACCGTTGGATGAAGGACTAATGGACCTAAAGTTAGTCCTCGAACCACCATAAGGTTTTTTTGGACAGTAAAGATATTTTTCAATAATGGAAAATAAATTTCAGCCTTTACATCATAGATGTATATGGCCATTTGCAACCTATACAGTCACAGTCAAAGATTGACTTACATCAAAAAAAAAGTGAAATGAATAAAAGCCGATTCAACCATCGCTAATTCGATTATTGAATTGCCATCTATATTTGGCACAGAGAGACAATGCCACCATCTCCGTGGAATGACAAGTGCTGAGCATTGTATCTTTATCATCTTTTTTCTACAACAAGAACCAGTGTCGTAACTAGTAGGCTCCTCTGAAAATGACCTGTATAAAAAAAGAAACCTTGCATTTGTTAAACATAATGTCATTTCGACAAAACTAAATAGCCCAACACAAAGCTACCGTGCCAACCAAATTTTTTTTTTGTTTCAACGCAACACCCTGAAGCCAATCCCCAGTATGTGAGAACAACTAATACGGGATTTCAAACCTAGAGCAATATAAACTAAGAGTCAAACTGCTCTAGCCACGTGGCAATAAAAGAAGAGGTGGTAAATAGTTTCTTACAATTGCAGAACCCACATTTCTAACTGCCTTTCCACTTCGTTTGACAAAGTTATCTTTTGTTAAAATAATTCCTCTAGTCAAATACCATGAGAAAATTTTAATCTTGAGGGGTAATTTAATTTCCCATGACAATTTGTTTGGACAAGAGACTTGATGATATACCCAAAGCTTCTTCTTAGAGGGTAACTTCGTGTTAGTTTATAGTGTAACTCAATTTCAACACATAACGCGCGCGTTGTCAGCCATATATATGGTATGGAGTAAGCATAGATGATGTATTTAACGAACGTATACTAGTTGTCACGATCGATCGCTTAAGGTCTTTTTTATACATTAAAATAAATATAGGTTGTCCATTCCTCTCGATCTAACAATTTATATTAGATTAATTTTTTCATACTACAAATATAGTATGATCTCGAGGATATTTTCTATGTGAATGGCCAGATTTAGAATATACACTACTACATATTTGAACTTCACAAGCTGTTCGTAAAGCCTCTAGAAGCGGTTATATAACTGCTTCTAAGCAACCGCGACTGATGCTCGTGGGAGCATCAGAAGCGGTTCTACGAACTGCTTCTAGTGGTGTCTAAAAAGGTAAAGAATATTGGGGTATGTGGGATTCACCCCTCCTGGTGACCCACGCCTCACCCAGGTAGCCAATCCACCAACGCATGCTCTCTGATAAGATAAGGCAAGCATTCCTTTTAACAATTAAAAAATGAGCCTCTAGCAGCGGTTCGTAATACAAACCCCTTCTAAAGCCCCCTCTAGAAGCCGTTCGTAATACGAACCCCTTCTGTTGCTTGGGCCTTAGAAGGAGTTCGTGTCCCCAACTGTTGCTAGAGGTGCTTGGGCTTTAGAAGGGGTTCGTGACACGAACACCTTCTGTTGCTTGGGCTTTAAAGGGATTCGTATGCTTGAGCTTTAGAAGGGGTTCGTATTATGAACCGTTTCTAAAGGGGGCTACCTGATTTGAGCTATTGAACCGTTTGTGCTACAACTGTTAGAAGCGGTGCGTATCGCACTACCAGCGAACCGGCCACTACAACCGGTTCGAAACAGGTTTCAGAACCGGTTTTGGAACCGGTTGTTGGGAATCGCGAGTGATACCCTCCGGATAACACTCGCGGTTCCCCCAACCGCTTGTGGTACGACACCACAAGCGGTTCGAAACGCTCCCTGTCAGGCTGGTGGAGGCGCCACATGGGTGCTCTCACAAGCGGTTCAGACATTTAACCGCTAGGAGACCCTCTCACCAATGAGGGAGGCACCACGTGTGCCCTTTCCACAAGCGGTTAGACTTAGGAACCGCTTGTGGAGAGCCTCGGAGGCAGCGAGGGGGAGCGCCACGTGTGCCCTCTCCACAAGCGGTTGGAGTTACCAACCGCTTGTGGAGAGGCTGAGCGCAAATTATATTCAATATAGAATATGTTCTGAGAGGGTTTTTCAATATAAATTTTGACAATAAAATTAAATACAACTACAATATTCTTTCACAATTAAAAATATAATATGATGTGTACTCGATCATTCACACAACCACAATTAAGTTCATTTACACAATAATACGAATGAATAAAAAATGTGTACATACATGAAATAAGGAGCAACTGAAGCAATGTTTATACATTTCAAGAGTACAAGGGTGAATCTTGAGGTCATTTGTTGCTTGCATCGCTATCTGTGGCCTTCGGTGATTCCGATATTTCACCTGTCCTTAGAGAAGGACAATCTCTCCATCCCTTTGTGTGGAATTCGCCTTTGGTGGATATAATCTCGTCGATAATGAAGCCGATAAATTGTTCTTGGATTGCTGCAACCCGGTGAGACGGGATCACACCTTGCACATCGAGGTAAGGCTGCGAAAACAGGAAATAAATAAATCTCTGAACATGTAAATTGTAAGTACTAAGAAATTGAGATGCATCATTAATTTTGATGCATCATTACTTTGGTACTTTTGACATACACGCACCTCGTCGTTTATTTTGGGCACATCGCCGTGGCAAAGATTTTGCATGTAGTGGCACACATAATAGCCACATAAGTTGTTTCCTGCCATTTGCTGTATAACCTATGATGAAATTTAAAAAGAATACAAGTATTGAGATGAAAAACTATCACTAAAGAATATGAATTAATTAGTATGCTTTATTACTTACTCGAGTGCTTAATTGGACTGTGAATTCGTTCTTGAAAGCTCCTTTATTTTTTTTCGGAACTTTCCGAATGCCCTGTGATGGGTTAATACTTGAATAGTAATTATTAGAGTTCGAATTAATTAAATAGCTAGACATTTCAATAGAATAAGGAAACCATCTTATAAATTAATATATGTCATACCGATTTAGCGCGTCAATGATATATTGATATTTTTCCTGTGGTTTCCTTTTTGAGTCTTGAACAATGATCTTGCTATTATCAAGCATGATAACAAGAAGGACCTAGTGAAACCTATTAATATATTCAACATATATATGTAATTAGTCATATTATGTATGCTTTAAAAAGCTAGGAATGAGAGGTTGTGAGAAATGGATATATACGTACTCGAAGTTGAAGGCAGAAGTATGTATGATTTGTAGTGTTGTCCTAAAAGTGCATCCAGAATGTACTCCTCAACAACCTTTATGTTGTATCCGAAGACAGCCTCGTTGACAATCTCTGGGTCTATGAAGCCATAGACCCGATGTTGAAGTCACCCTGTCTTCTCAATCGTTGTATCTCCATTCTACATAGAAATGAAAAAACTATTAGAGTTGCAACTTTCTGGTACGAGGAAGCACATGGTAAACTTATTAGCCTGACACTTACAGACACCAGCAGCTCATAAGAGACACGTTGACAGCGTCCGGATAGTAAAAATGGTACAAGTCTTCGAATTCTAGCTATATTTAGTTGTCCCCGCGATAGAAATGTTCGTTTGTGATACGGAGGGGAACATATTTCTTTCTTGAGCGAACTCTACCATGTACCATTCATGAAATTACCGCATCTTGGTTGGTAAATCCTTTATGTTTTTAGGGTTAACCAACTCCCGGCCCAACTTATATTGCCATCTCACTTCTGCCATTGGGATATCATCCGTTAATCCAAGAGCTTCAGCTGCAGAACCGAGATTTGCCTCTTTCATGAATTGTTCAAACTGTTCTTGCTCTTTCTTCGTCTTTGCCGCCTCTGCCTTAGCCCGTTTAGACTTTTGTGTAGCCTTTGCTATTGTCCGGTCGTGGTCTGACGTCGTGGGCAGTGGCAGTGTATGGGATGTCGCGAAGTGTTTTGAAGCTTTTTGATCAATTGCTTGCTTCGGCGCTGGCACTTTAGGTGCGAAGTGTGCAGCAACTTCTGCAGCAACAATTTTGCTTGTTTCCTCGTTCGTCATATCATATGCCCTTTTTGAAGGTTCCTTTGACCTTGTTGATCGGCTGTACGTTTGGGAATCCTTTGCGAATCCGTGCTTCCATGGCGTCGACGAACCAATACCTCTTGTCTGTCCCGGGTGCTCCGGGTTTTGGAGGGCATGTGTCAGCTCGTCATTCTCCCTATCTGTCACTAAGGAAACTGACTGAGACTGTTGAACGGCTTGTACGATCCTTTGACCAACATCTTGCACTCCCGGTGCCATCACCAAGCTGCCGTCATCTGCAAGGGCCCCCCCGTGAGCCATGAACCAATTTCGCAGGCGAAATTCCCAGTCAGCAGTAGCAGGTGGTACATCCTTGGCCACTAATTCTTCCTCCCACTTCTCCCATTTTGGTATAGCCTTGATGTAACCACCGGTGCCGCGATGGTGGTGGTATTTCTTCTTCTATGTATTTATCTTGTTCTTTTGGCTCGCGGCTTGGCCTTGAGCTGACAACTTGTATTCCTCAAACGCTTCCCAGCGATCGGCCAGCTTGGGAAATAGATTGAAGTCAGGCCTTTCCCCTTTCTGCACATACTTGGCATTTAGAGACGTCCTCCAAGACTGAAATACGGTTGCCATCTTTTTCAAAGTGTATTTCTTCACTTTGTCTTCGAACCCTTCAGGGAATTTGAAATTGTCCTTAATATCTGTCTACAGTAGGTCCTTGGTAGCTTGAGGGACTTCAGCTCATTTCTGGACGCTAATTCGGACGTGGTCCCTTACATGAAACCAGAAGCGTTGTTGAATGGGCCAATTGCTGAAAGAGGGGCAATCGGCATCCTGTCGGCGTTAACGTCGGTAAATACATGCTTTGCTGACGGCTTCTTGTTAGGTCGTCGCTTCGATTGGTTGCTCGATATACCCTGCTTAAATTACATAAAAATATGAGTGTGTTAAGATTGCTCGAAAGGCAGCGTGTACCAGGGTATTATTGTGGCATTACCTCGCTGGCCCCAGTGTCCACGGCATCACCGGAACACACGGTAGTAGCATTAGCGTCGCCTTGGTTCACGGCCTCATCGGCAGCAACGTTAGCGTCACCTTCGTCGTATCCTCTGATGCTACCCTGCGCGATCGAGTCTAGCAGAAATTGTTCTTCCTCATCGAAAATATCGACCACTGCCTGGTTGCTCTATCTATATATCATAATTGCGAAACAATGTTAAATTAGTATTGCAACTTGTGCACATGACATAATTGCGAAACATTGTTAAATATATCGTCAGCACTACCTATATTTCTCACTATCTCTCACTAGCTCTCTCTCACTATCTCTCACTATCTCTCTCTAGCTCTCTCTCACTATCTCTCTATCTAGCTCTCTCTCACTATCTCCCTCTATCTCTCACTATCTCTCTCTAGCTCTCTCTCACTATCTCTATCTCTCTCTAGCTCGCTCTCACTATCTCTCACTATCTCTCTCTAGCTCTCTCTCTCCCTATCTCTCTCAGCTCTCTCTCCCTATCTCTCTCTCTCAGTCTATATTTTTCCCGTTGGGACGTTTCATCGAACACCCTGTGTGCACAAAAAAAACAGAGGCAGAGTGCGGCGTGGGCGTGGGCAACCTAGGTCCTCCGGTGGATTGGGGGAGCGGGGGCACGGTCTAGAGGTCGACGGCGCGGTGGAGGTCTGACGGCGAGGCGACGACGCGGGCGCGTGGACGGCGGTGGCGAGGCGCGTCGACGAGGGCGCGCGCACGGCGGTGAAGAGGCGGTGAGCGTGGCGTGGGATCTCGACGGAGAGATGCGGCGACGAGGGCGCGCGCACGGTGGAGGAGGCGTGAAGCGCGGCCCGGGGGCTCGACGGAGATACAACAGAGCGACAGAGGAGTGAAGCGCGGGACGGCTCAGGACTTAGAAAAATTTTGGGAGAGTGAAGCGCAAGGAAGACGAGCTGAAATATATAGGATACCCCCTCTACAAGCGGTTCGTGTCGAACCCCTTGTAAAGGGCCTCTACAAGCGGTTCGTGTTACCAACCGCTCGTAGAGGTCCCCTTCTACAAGGGGTTCGTATTACGAACCGCTTGTAGAGGGGGTATCCAGATTGTCTTGCGCGGTTGTAGAGGTTCCCTTCTACAAGGTATTTGTATTACGAACCGCTTATAGAGGTTCCCATCTATAAGGGGTTCGTATTACCAACCCCTTGTAGAGGCCCCCTTCTACAAGGGGTTCGTATTACGAACCGCTTGTAGAGGGGTTTCCAGATTGTCTTACTTGCGCGCTTGTAGAGGTCCCCTTCTACAAGGGGTTCGTATTACAAACCACTTGTAGAGGTAACCTTCTGCAAGGGGTTTGTATTACCAACTGCTTCTAGAGAGGCTTTTCGGGGGATTCCTTCTCTATTCTTCCTTTTTTATTTAACTGACTTTTCAGATGTTTAAAATTTCAGTACTTGTGTTTCATATTTCAGTATAATGTTTAAAATTTCAGTACTTGTGTTTCATATTTTTTTAAAATGTTTAAAATTTCAGTACTTGTGTTTCATATTTCATTAAAATGTATAAAATTTCATTGCTTAATTTCTATATATGATTCAAATATACAAGTTTCATACAGGAGCACATCTTAACTAGTAACATATTTTGTCTTTACAAGTGTGCATTCGTTATGATCGTGGCGTATATACGGAGCATCGACATCTGTGTCATTCAGGACACTTATGTCGACATCCACCGCAAAAGGAGGGAGCTCATCGAACTGACTATACTCTTCCTCGTCTGTGACGTCCTTAACTCCGACAATCCTTCGTTTTCCTTGGAGAACCACGTGTCGCTTTGGCTTGTCCTTTTGCTTCTTAGGTTTGCTTGACATGTCCATTACGTAGAAGACTTGTCTCACATCATTGGCGAGAACGAATGGTTCACGCCTATAGCCGAGTTGTGTGAGGTCTACGGTTGTCATGCCATATTTGTCGATCTTCACGCCGCTTGAACTCAGTTTAACCCATTGGCACTTGAATAGAGGGACCTTCAAAGGTCCATAGTCAAGCTCCCATATCTCTTCTATGAAACCATAATATGTGTCCACCTTGCCAGTGTTGTCCGCGGCGTCTATACGGATGCCACTGTTCTGGTTCATGCACATCTTATCCAGGGATTTCGTGTAAAATGTGTAACCATTTATCTCGTACCCCTTGAATGTCACGATTTCACTAGATGGTCCACGAGCCCGGCGTTGCAACTGTTCATTGTCTGACCCTTCCGAAAGGATGTAGTTTTGTAACCAAGTGCCGAATGAATCCATGTGCCTCAGTGTTATCTAATCCTCAGACCTTCTTGGGAATTCGCGGCATAGAATACTCTTGTGCTGAAGGACATAAGGGGCCACTATAGTAGATTTTTTCAGAACCGTGAAATGTTCTTGTTTAAAAGTAAGCAAATCTTTGCATGCATGTGCTTTCTGTCCTAGTGTCCCTTTTCCCCGGAGCCTCCCCAAATGGCGTGATATAGAAACACCAATCGGATTTAGATCATTAATGTAATCCACACAGAACTCAATCACCTCCTCTGTGCCATACCCCTCGGCTATGCATCCTTCTGGATGAGAATAGTTACGGACATACCTCTTTAGGAGACTCATGTACCTCTCGAAAGAAAACATGTTGTGTAGAAATACAGGTCCGAGAATACCTATCTCCTTGACAATGTGAACAGTGAGATGAACCATAATATCAAAGAATGTAGGAGGAAAGATCATCTCAAGTCTAACCACACTTTGTACCACGTCATCCTGCAGCTTACTTAGTTTATCTGGATCAATAACCTTTTGCGAAACCGCATTGAAAAAGGAACACAGCTTTGTGATTGTCCCCCGGACCCACTCGGCCAAAATACCTCTCACAGCCACTAGGAGCAACTGTGTCATCAACACAAGACAGTCATGGGATTTCAGGTGGACGATTTTATTCTCTTTCATGTTTATGAGTCTCTTTACATTCGAGGAGTATCCGGAAGAGACATTCACACTGTTCAAGCACTATATCATGCTTTTTTCCCTTCTTTGCTTAGAGTGTAGCTCGCAGGATGTAGATAATATTGTCCCTTGCCTGTCTTTTCTGGATGTAGATCGTTCCTCAGTTCCAAATGTTTTAGATCCCTCCGAGCTTGTAGTGTATCTTTCGATTTGCCGTACATATCTAATTATCCTAACAGGTTCACGCAAACATTCTTCGTGATGTGCATGAAGTCAAGTGAGTGACGCACCTCCAAAACTTCCCAATAAGGCAAGTCCCAAAATATTGACTTTTTCTTCCACATGGGTGCCTGACCTTCCTCATTCGGTATAGATTTTCTCCCAGAACCCTTTCCAAAAACTACTTTCAGATCCTTTACCATAGCAAACACACGCGGCCCACTTCGATGCTCAGACTTAGCACGAATGTCTGGTTTCCCATTAAAATCCCTGCCTCTCTTCCGCAACGGATGCCTCGTAAGAAGAAATCTACGGTGGCCCATGTACACAACCTTCCGAGAGTTTTTGAAGTACATGCTGTCCATTTCATCTAAGCATTGCACGCAGGCTCTATATCCTTTTATAGTTAGGCCGGACAGGTTACCAAGCGCAGGCCAGTCGTTGATGGTAACAAACAGCAATGCACGTAGGGTGAAATACTGTCTTTTGTGCTCATCCCATACCCGTACACCATCCTCCCACAATGTTACAAGATCTTCAACCAATGGTTTCAGATAGACATCAATGTCGTTTCCGGGTTGCTTGGGCCCTTGGATCAACAACGGTATCAATATGAACTTCCGCTTCATACACAACCAAGGAGGAATGTTATAGATACATAGTGTAACAGGCCAGGTGCTATGACTGCTGCTCAACTCACCGAACAGATTCATACCATCCGTACTCAACCCAAACCTTATGTTTCTCGCCTCATCTGCAAAGTGCGGGTATGTTCGATTGACTTTCCTCCACTAGGAGCCATCAGCGGGATGTCTAAGCATCCCGTCGTCCTTACGCTCTTCTTTGTGCCAACGCATCATCTGGGCATGCGCTTTGTTAGCCAACAGACGCTTCAATCGGGGCATGACAGGGAAATACCACACCACCTTAGCGGGAGGTCTCTTCTTCATACGCTCCCCATCTATTTCATCTGGGTCGTCACGCTTCATCTTATAACGCGATTCTTCGCACACTGGACAAACATCAAAATCCTCGTATTCATTGCGATACAGGTACAATCGTTAGGACATGCGTGTATCTTCTGTACTTCTAATTCCAAAGGACATAAGACTTGCTTGGCTTCATATGTAGATTCAGGCAGAGTGTTATCTTCCGGAAGCAACTTCTTTATGAGTGATAACAACTCATCGAATCCCTTATCTGAGACACCATTCGTGACCTTCCATTGCATTAGTTCCAGTGTGGTGCACAGCTTTTTGTGGCCATGCCCACAATTTGGGTACAAAGGAGTCCTGTGGTCCTCTAACATGCGCTGGAACTTGTCGAATTGTCTTTCATCTGTGTAGTCTCCCTCTCCGTCACGCAGCATCTGGTCCAGCTCATCATCACCAAACTCTCCGAGTGTATCTTCCACGGAACAATATTGCCTGGCGTCTGGGATACTGTTCAAACCCTCTTCTTCTTCCTCGTCGTCTTCATCATCTTCCTGGCTAATCCCCTCTACTTCGCCATGGTTGGTCCAACAGGTATAGTTTAGCATGAATCCTCTCATGATCAAATGGTTCATAACCTGCCATCGGTGGGAGTGCTCCTTCTCATTCTTGCAGTCTACACACGGACAACATATGTAGCTACTGCGCAGCAAGAAGGCAACGGCCGCATCCGAAAACCCTGCACGCCATCAATGAACTCTCTGGAGCGACGGTCTGCATTGTACATCCATTGCCAGTTCATTTACACCAAGTTATATTTTATTAAAAAAATATAGTTACATTTCAGAATCTAAAGCTCACAAGCAGTTAGATCTACCTTTCTAATTACTTTTTGTTCTTCTTTAGTCTACAATTAAAGACAATATTTTTTTGCTACAACAAAAAAACTCCACCTACACTTATTCTTTTTGTCCTTCTACATTTATTGAACTAAAACAAACTAATTGTTACTTTTTAATTATTTTTTATCCTTCTACAATTTTGAACCTAATTATTTTTCCCTTTCTACCTTTGTAATTATTTTTATCCTTATACATTTTAACTAAACCTAACTAAAAATTTTTTACCCTTCACATTTATTGCACAAAAAATAACTAATTGTTTCATTTTTTAATTATTTTTTAATCCTTCTACAATTTTTAACTAAAACTAACGAATTATTTTTCCCTTTCTACCTTTTTATTTTTTTTCCTTCTAATTTTTGCCTTATTTATTTCATACTCTAATAATTAGTTCCTAAATTTACGGTAATCAAGCTAGTTAGGAAATTTATCGTTCAATTTTGGATCCTAAAGCAAACAACTTAATTTTAAGTTCAACTTCCTAAAATTAGGTGATCAAGCTAGCTAGCAAACAAGTTAGGTAGCTAGCAAACAAGCAAAGAAACTTTTCAATGATGAAAAGCTAGCTAGCAAACAAACACACCTTTCAACAAAGAATAAATCAACATTTCTCTACATCCAATGCAAAAAAAACAACAATACTTAGGTGAGAAGGATGTTAACATGACGTTACTAACCTTGAAACACTTAATTTGCAGCTAAATCACCTTAATTGAAAATTTGGGCAGCACCTCTCCTTGAACAGTAGCTCGGCCCTTCCTGTTAACACTTCACATTCACCTCTGCGCTCTCGGGGAGGAAGAAGATGTTTTAAATGTGCTGGGCGGGAGGCTTCTACAACCGGTTTGAGACACCAACCGCTTCTAGAGCTTGCATTTTACAATCGGTTGGTGTCTCAAACCGGTTCTGGCAATACACAACCGGTTTGGGACACAAACCGGTTGTAGAAATGGGACTTCACACGCGGTTCGTGTTTCAAACCGCTTCTGAAAGTCCTCTCCCGTCCGTTTCCCACGTACCGGTTCTGGTAAGAAGATTACAACAGGTTCGTACCAAACCGCTTCTGATGGACCGGTTGTAATGCCCAGTTCTGTAGTAGTGTCGAACCGCTTGTGATATATCGTTTGTAAAGCCCGATGTTCTAGTATGATTGACGGGCAGGATGCATTGAGAATGACATTGTAGTTGTTGACATAACGCCCAGCTAGCACTACCAGCTATATACTTACCATAAAATTGCTCAGATATAAAGACCTGATCGACGAGATTAAGTTGTATATTTTTTGCTGTAAGGACTAGAAATGGCCCACGATCATCACTAAATTAGTGCTGTGGATTATCTTATTAACCAATAGGAAACAAGATCACGACACACGTGCCTTATCTAATGGGCTCTAGAATAAAAAGAGAAACAAATACATGCATGAAGAGATAAATCATTAAAATCTTTTAGTACACGCGCAAATTGTTTTCCGTAACGGTGCTGCAGAAGAACTAGAACCAGCTGAAAAATTCCTACTACGTACGTATAGTAATTACTGTGTGCGGTTGCAAATTACTGCTTCTAGTTCTGAAAAATCATGATGTTTGAGATCCGTGCACTAGTACAGAATAGCATATATGCGACGGTTATATTTAGTTATTCAAGACGGTTTTGAAATGTCTCATATGACTGGAGTCGCAAAAGATATCTGTCATATAAGACGGCTCTAAACCGTCTCATATGGGGATGTAAATAAGACATTTTATAAATGAAACCGTCTTATATATCTCATTTGTAGACATCGCCTCGCGTTGCAACCGTCTTATATGAGTAAGCATTTAAGACAGTTTGTATATAGAACCATTGTATATGTCTTACCTAAGACACCTCGTTGTTACAAACCGTCTGTTATGATGTAATATAAGAGACGATTAAAGCCAAACCATCGCAAATGGAGGAGGTCTAAAACAACGGTCTTAATTAAGACCGTCTTAATTGTGTTGTTTATATAGAACGTTTTGTCTCAAAACCGTCTATAAAGATTTTATTGCGCAAAAAAATAAAATACCAAAAATCGCACCACATTAAAATATATGCATTTTTATATTTCAGCATTCAACAAATAGAGCACTGTCATTTAGTCCAAATAAATATGTAGAACCATCATGTACACACAGATTGATAGAGAACATATATAAAAAATCTTGGTGGGAGAATTTTAATTGGCGGGAAGGAATTTTTTACTAGGCGATTTATTAAACAAAACAATATAAAAAAAATCTGGAAATAGACATTTAAAATTCTTAAATGACAATATATTACATTACTTATTATCCCTCCTCCGCAAATAATCTTGTTCTTCGGGCAGGACCGCATCTCCTGATGGAGGCATGTCACCAAAAAGATTGTAGTCCTCTTCAAGAAAATAGATCAAAGGCCCTGGTGGACGTGCAACTAACACTTAATTGTAGCCACCTGTTGCTGCTGCTCTCGTCCTTGCCGCCCAATTCTGGCCATGAGAGCGGGACCGATTTGTATGTTCTCGGCCTTGGCTTCCCGCTGGCTCTTGGCTAGGAGAAAGATTAAAAAAAAAAGGAACACAGCGAACACGAGCAATCTGCTACCATGCACAGCGAACACGAGCAATCTGCAACCACGTGTTGCTGTTGTAGTATGTGCTCATCCTTGTGCCGTATTTTGCGTGCAGGGACAAGATCACGACCGATTGCCAGCTTCTATATATCTGGGAACGAGATCACGAGGAGATATATGCGACGTTTCTTTAGAAACCATCTTTTATGGACGGACTCCAACTCATCCCCTCCCCGACCCTTTAACAGCCGTCGCATATGAAGCAGTAAATTGAGTCGGTTTCAACAACCAACCGTCGGCCATCACAACAGACGATTGCAACCTACAAACCGTCGTATAATACCTAGACATCTACGACACTTCTTAATACGAAACCGTCTCTTTTGTTTATAATCTCATATGCGACGGTTCTAACTATGCAACCGTATCAAAACCAACGGTCATATAAGACGGTTAAAATTGAACCGCCTCCTATTCATGGTCCATCGGCCCTTCCGCCACAATTGAAGACGCCTTTTATTTATGCAGGTTGAAACCGCCTCAAAAGATGCGTCTTATATTAGTGATTCTATAGTAGTGGTGTGTATATATATCAAAGTATGTTAATTAAAGTGTTGAAATTTTATCTATATATGAAAATCTTCTGAATTATTTAGATTAGGTAAATGAAAATCATACATCAGCCCTATTCTTTTGGGCTTATTTGTCTATTTACGTTTCGAAAATCCAAATGCTTTGATTTATATTGAACATTTTTTTTATCTCAAACGCGCTTCTCAAAGCAAAAAAAAAAAGCCTAACAAAGTGGGCAATCAGCAAATAAGTTGAACACACAATTCATCTTGAAATGCATATCCCTAGTATCATAATTTAGCTGATATTTTAAATAAATTACAGTAGTAATTAATGATGAACGTGGTATATTTCGGTTGCATTTCGAAACGTATGGATGTCCATATATTTTTTGTTTTGACAAGAGGAGTACTTTATGCATATATAGGTTGGCGCAAAGCTAGAAAAAGTTCAGACTAGTATGTCCACACGGCGTCGTTGAGAGCATATTGCTTAATATAATTAACCTGGGCAGAAATACAACGCGTGCCAACTGTAAATAAAAAATTCCGTGGCCGCGCTACGTACACAGTATTTGACATATGATATTGCTTTAGTACATGTATCGTATTACGGTGGTTGCCATGACGAGGGATTAGATAATTACGTAGTGATCTGAAAGTAATCCCCAGAAAAAATAAGTCCAACTCTGCCAAAAGCAAGGGCAAGATGGCTTTAGTTGGCAAAAATAAAATAATACAATCTCGGAAATGAAGGTATCTTTGAGGTCTACGTGACTTGACTAAACATAAATATATTTCTGATTTTGTTAAGGAACAGAGACTTGACTTCATTGCTTTAATGGAGACAGGAAGAAGTGAATTTTCGGATTCTTCCTTAAAGCATCTGTGTGGAGGTTTGGATTATTTGTGGCATATTATGACACCCCATGGACACTCCAGAGGTATTCTGTTAGGTGTTAATAGGGTGATTTTTTTTATGTTGGATCGATACTTGAAGGGGATTTTCATGTAAAGTTTAGTTTAAGAAACCATTACTAGAGAAATGGATATCACTACCAGCATATCACTACCGGTTATCCACGAACTGGTAGTGATAGTTGTATCACCACCGGTTTAAACCACAAACCGATAGTGATAGTTGTATGAGCCTTGGATTTAAACCATGAACCGATAGTGGTGCCTCAGGCACTACCACTACCGGTTTGAGCCATAAATCGGTAGTGATATCTATCCATCACCGCCGGTTTTGAAACTGGCACTCCGTAAGCGGTAGTGATAACGATGGTTATCACTGCCGGTTTTTGAACCGGCACAGATGCAGATTAACACTGCTGGTTCATATTAACAACCAGCAGTGATAGTTGGACAAGAGCATTTGCAGCCCCTCTTCAGTGCCGGTTTGCTTTTATCAACTGGCAGTGATAGTATTTTCTAAGATTTTTTAAATGATATCTATGTACCGGTATATTTATATACGTCAGTGATATTTTTATTTAATATATTAGTTCCTATTCACAAACATGTATTATTACAGTATATTAATAGCTAGACTAACGAGGTATTCATCGTCACAATATAACAAAGATAAGTATACACACACAGATTGTGACATACTAATAAAATTATCATGTCACATATCATTAAAAGTAATAATAAAGAAAATTAAAAGATAAAAATATAAAATAATAACAGAGAAAGGCTCCATTTAGTCTTAGGTAGCCTTACTGGACCCAATCTAGACCCAAAACCCCCTCCTAACCAATCCTAAACCCATTAAGACTCCCAAATCCTATCTCTACTCTAATTCCTATCCAAATCAAACTCTATCCCTAATATGACTCATCCACCATGACCCACCCCCTATAAATACCCCCCTAGACCCCTCCTCATTTCAAGGTCGGAGCCTCGAAATTGGAGCCCTAGCCACCAAAACCCTAGCCCCCGAAGCAAAAACTGAGGTATCCTTATTCCAATGCCCAAACCCTAGATCTAAAGCCAACACGTTGTAGGTCTCGTCGAGACGATCAATTTGGATATATGGAAGCCTTATTTTGGTGGAGAATTAGAGGAGCTACGCGTCGCTGTAGCGATTTGGTGTCGCCGGTAAGCCATCGCCACTGCCACGCCGCCGCCCCGTTTTCCGCAGCGACGCCGAATCCCACGCGCTGCCCCATGGCGCTGCGTGCGGCCACATGCTTTCGCCCGATCTGCCGCCGCGTGTCCTCGCCACCGCCATTGTCCCCGCCACGTGGCGTGATGCGGCACCGGCCCGACCGTCCGCCACATGCCGACCTCCCATTGGCTGCCACCTCTACCGTGTCGGCCGTGTGGTGGCAGCGGCAGCATAGCTAATCCCGCCATGTCGCGTGTCAGCGGCGTGCACCGAGCCGCCAACCGCGCCGCGCGCGCCGCCGCCGCGGTTAAACCTAGTTTTCCCCCGGTTAACCAGGTTTATTAATTTTCTAGTTTTTCTTTTTCTCTCGTAACTTCCCCGAATTGTTTGGGGAGCATCCGAACTCCAATTTAGATGATCCCAGAGCCCAAATATCACAAATAATCCTAAGAATTTTATATATTTTTATCACACTATTTCCTCTGTGTTTGTTATTTATTTCTGATTTGTTTCTTTTTCGCGTCGATCCGACGTGTACCTGTTGTACGGGAGTCGTCCTGGAGCCTTTCGAAGGAGGACATCAAGATCCCGATTTCTTTAAAGGCAAGATATATTCATATTGAATTCCTAGTTTGCTAAAATTCATTTATTTCATCTTTATTTGATTTGCATGCTTGAATTATCATCATATGTGCTATTTCGTCCCGATTTCATATTGTCTTCTGCTTATATGAATTAGCCTGCCATTGGTAGCCCGTTGGTTACATTTTTCCTAGTCGATAACTTTGTAGATGCTTAGCCTTGCTTCTGGGCTGGTAATTGTTAGGTTCACTCATTATTAAATCTGTATCCGTGAAGATTATGCCTTCGTGGTACAGTTGATACAATAGATTGAATTCCACCTAGAATGCATAGTCCCCATTGTGCAAATATTTATCTTTCAGATTGGCGGAGAACATTTCGTAGCTCATGTTGCTGTACTCCATGTACCAGTCATGTAGTTAACGCAATTTAGTTGTTAGACCAGGGAGCCAAGTTGGGGGGAGGCCAATGGTTTGCCTAACCGAAATCGCCATCTAAGAGGTGCGACAGAAATATCTTGGTCATCTCCATATTATAGTTATGCAAATTGATCCGGCATAAGTCCCGCTTCTGCACAAAATCTATCGATTCCAAACTGCACCATGTCAGGCTTGAGGGTGATACGCTCGTAGTCTGACTTTGGCTTTTCTGAGGACCTCGTCTATTTTCTGCTGGCCATGGAAATGAAAAAATCATGAGCATGTTCAGGGACTTCATATTACTCGGCACTCTGACCTGGACGATTCATCAAAGATGTTATGCTTCCACTGATTTCCTTTTCCTTTTTGGAGGGTGGAGGCAGTTTGATCAGATCATGAGATGTTTGCGATTTTTGTGAAGACTGTGATCTGTGAGATGATGATGACGCTGACTTTTTGGTAGGTGGCCGTTGGGGAGTAAGGCTTTTGATAGGTACTGCTCTCTTTTTTGGTTGTGGCTGTTGGGAAGTAGGGCTTTTCCTAGGTGGAGCCTACGGAGGACTTGCACTTCTTGTTGCCGGTGTTAGGGGAGGACTTGGGCTTCTACTACCTAGTGAGGAGGGGTCTCTTCGCGGCTCTTCTCCGTCATCGTCTTCTTCTAAGTCTGAGTTGAAAACTATGTATCGCTTTCTCCACACAACAAAACTGTGGAGGTTGTCTCCTAGAGTGTTTTTCCCCTCCTCACCAGGGAAGTTCAACTCAAGTCTTCGGTACCTCTTGGAAAGTATATTGTCAATGCAAACCTTCCCATAGCCGGTCGGTATGGGGTGGTTATGCAACTGAACACCTTCCCCTAACGAAAAATCTTGCCCGGTGGCCACCTTTGTTGAAAAGTTGAGAGTCTGCATGTATAGCTTGCATGCGGTCGGTTCCTTGATGTCGTCCACAGGGTAATGGGTGTTAGGATCATCTTCTAGAAGCCCCCCACACGTACAACTACTCCATCGAGCCCCAGGGCTACCGAATACACCCACGGTTGCTGCCTATTGCTAGCCGAGAGCTTGTTGTATCTCCTCTCGTATGCTTCTCCTCAATTCTTCTTTCATTAGCTCCATTGCCTCATCTCGATATTCTGCACTCCTCTTCCGACTACGATAGATGGAAGCATCCTGGGGGAATGCTGCTACCCATGGCACCAAGCCAACGCCACGCGTGCGACCAGGGTGTTCCTTGTTTTCCAGTGCCAGAGTGAGCTCATCCTTCTCCCTGCTAGTCTTGAAAGAGCCTTGGGAAGACTGGGCGTGCGCATCCGCAATCTTTTGCATCACCTCTTGGTCCCATTGGCCTATAAAGCTTAAGGATCCATCATCAGCTAGGGTAGCCCCCCTTCCATAAAGGTAGTGCTTTGCATGTAGGACCCAGTCTGCCGTCGCAAGTGTGACACCACTAGTTGTTAATTCTTCTTCGCTCTTTTCCCACTCAGTTACTTTCTTCACGTAACCACGCGAGCCAAGTGTGTGGGGGTAAACGTTCTTATCCGCGTTAAACTTGTTAGCTGTGCTTAACTGCATTGTGTCCTCGGACGTCTTGAACTTGAAAAATTCATCCCAAAAATCTTTCAACTGTGGAAATAAGTTGAAGTTCGGCGTCTTGCGCTTCTGAACAAAATCTCTATTCGATTTGCCCTTCTAATTCTTAAATGCGATGCCCATTGTACACATCGCACGTTTCTTCGCTATGCCTTCTGTCCTTTTGGGGAGTTCAAACTTTTCTTTCAGCTTACTCCAACAGAAGTCTTTAACCTTGTTAGGCACCACATATTGCTCATCTCTGCGGCCACTCCATCTTCGATAGGTTATTGTGACATGATCCCTGAAGACCACCCCACAGGCTGTCTTGTATGGCCCGACTACTAAATCGAGGGCAATAGGTTCTCCGATTGTCGACATCTGGGTGATGACCATTCGCTCCTTGGGCATCTTGCTAGGACCACGGCCACGCCGAGATGATTCAGCGTCCGTTTCAATCGATTAAGCCTGGGGGAAGTAAATGGAAAGAGAATTGATCATAACACGAAATTTCACCTATCACATTTATAAATGAATTTGTATCTACATATGCACAGATGAATTACCTCATCGGCGTTAGGGGTGTCAGGCTTTGGGTCCAGGTTGAGATAATCAGTAGGACTACCACTCCTTGGTGGTGTTGCGTCCTGGTTCAATTCGCTAGATTGTTGAGATGCCATTATAGCTTCGATAGATGGAAAAGTATCTATGAAATTAAGAAACGAATTCATGCCATATGACAAAAACTCATTGCGTGGATAATAAAAAATAAGCAATCAAAGTAAAACCATGCACATCAAAATATAACAGTACCCATAATGTTACAATTACACTAGTTCACAACTTAATAAAAAACAATATTACAACATTGTTGACAACATACAAAGTCTGACAATAAAGAGTCACGGGCTCAATCTAGGTCGATCTCAATGTCAACCGATGAGTCTGAAGAGGAATACTCACACTCGACCATGGATGAATCGAACTCTACCATCAACCCTATAGTCACCGACACCTTGACGCCAGTCCCGACACCTCGATGCCATGATCCGACACCTACACCTCTAATTGTTCACCCTGCACTGACCTATCTTTTTTTATTTTCCCCTTAGTAAAATTTTAATACCACCTCCACCGGACTCTTTTTTGTTTTTCGGTTTAGTTTTGTCTTTGTCATGCTGGGTGCGGTACGAAAAACAAGTGCAGTTCGTGACACATTTCATCGGACAATTGAAAAATGCAACATCTGTGCAGAGCCCATAGGTTGTGACAACTGTGCCAAATAAATTAGTAAGTTTGGTTGCAGCCTACCCGCCAAAAAGTAAGGTGTCCTCTACCACTAGCTCAAATCAAAGAAAACTGGAGCATACACAAATACCAAGTCGGCATGACAATGGACAGTAGGAAATTACCTCACAGACAGCAACGCGTCAAGGCGACAATGATAAGGAGGGACCGGTGGGGGGAGACTAGCGGCGGGGGAGATCGGTTAGGGGGAGGCCAGTGAGAGGGGAGGCCGATGGCGGTGGAGACAGGCATGGAGGAGGCAGCGTGGGGGAGACTGGTGGCTGGGGAGACAAGCGCGGGGCATAGGGGAGGCCGGCGGCTAGGGAGACAGGCGTGGGGAGGTTGGCGGCGTGGAGGGTGGCGCGAGGGAGGCTGGCGACTGGAGAGACGGGCGCAGGGGAGGCCTGCAGCGTGGGGGCCGGCGACTGGGGAGATAGGCGCGGGAGGCCTGTGGCTGAGAAGACAGGTGCGGGGGAGACTGGGAGCGGGGGAGGCCGGTGTGGGGAGGCCGACGGCAGGGGAGACAGGCATGGGGCACGGGGATCGACGGCACAAGGGGACAAAGACCGGTGACGTGAGGGCAACGGTCTCGAAATCTAACTTAGGGATTGAGGAGGCCGGAGACAGGCATGGGTTTTGTAATAAGGGCATCAGTGTTGGTTTGTTATTAAAAACCGACACTAATAGGTGAATATCAGTGCCGGTTCACCTATCAGTGCCGGTTTGTTGAAAAGTGGCACTGATAGGTGAATATCAATGTCGGTTTGTTAAAACTCGGACATATATAATCCACATCAGTGCCGGTTTGTTGAAAACCGACACTGATGTGGCTTTTTAGCCCTCTAGTATTAATTTAATGGAGAGGCTATTTCTAATTTATTAAAAATAGTTTTAAGCATTGGAATAATATATAAAAATTATGATAGATTTTAAATAACATTCTTGTTGCGATAAAAATATTATATTCCATTATTTTGTGTTCTGTAACTCTGTATAAATAGTTGTACCCTTATTTAGGGTTTTTTGGTTTTATCGTAAATTAAATTGAAATTACTAAATAAAATTACACATTATTTTTTACACGGCATAAATGTTTCCATTACTCTGCATAGATTACAAATTGAACATATTATTTATTGATACAACGGAGTTATACTTAAACTACTAATCCTTCATTATGATCACGGCGGATGTAAGTAGGTTCATCACTCTGTTCCATTAGAACTAGGTCGACGTTCTCAGCTAGCTCTTCGTACTGAGTGTACTCTTCCTCGTCGACGACATTCTAAACCCCAACAATTCTTCTTTTTCCATGTAGAACCACGTGACGGTCTATGTTGGCCGTATCGCTGACATAGAATATTTGCACAACATCCGTTGCAAGCATGAATGGTTGTTCCCTATATCCAACACATTTAAGATCCACGGTAGTCATGCTATATTTGTCATTTCCACCACCACAGGGAGTTGGACCCATTGGCACCGGAAAAGAGGAACCTTCAAAGCTCCATAGTCTAGCTCTCAGATCTCCTCTATGAATCCATAGTACGTCACCATACTGTTGTTGTTATCGCAAGCATCTATATGAACACCACTATTTTGATTAGTGCTCTTGTCATCTTGTGCTCCCGTGTAAAATGTGTAACCATTTATCTCGTATCCTTGGAAAGTGAGGATTATAGTGGACGGTCCCCGGGCCAACACTTCCAAGTCAGCACAGACCGTATGCATGCCCATGACGTGTCTGCGTATCCAGTCCCCGAATTTATTTCTGTGCTCCCTCTCGATCCATTCATTTGACTTCTTCAGGTTATTGGTCCATAGAATTGCCATGTGCATATCACAATACTCAGCCACCACAACTGATTGTTGTACAACTGCGAAATGTTCTTGCGTGAAAGATACTATGTCATTAGTATGCTCCGTTTTTTCACCTACGGTACCTTTTCCCTGTAGCCTTCCCTCATGACGAGATACAGGCATACCAATCGGCTTGAGATCCATGTAGTCAATGCAGAACTCAACGACCTCCTTAGATGCCCATCCCTCGGCCATGCACCCTTCCGGTCGATTTTGGTTACGAACATATTTTTAAAAACCCCATGAACATCTCGAAAGGGTACATCTGATGTAGGAACAGAGGCCCAAGGACCCGTATCTGCGGGATGATATGAACTATGAGGTGGACCATCATATCGAAACATGTTAGTAGAAAATACATCTCGAGCCAGCATAGAGTGTGGACCACATCCTCTTGCAGCTTGTCTAGTTTGAGTGGATCGATGACCTTGTGTAAAATTGCGTTAAAGAAAGAACACAACTTTATTATTGTGTCTCACACTTTTTCCGGTAGAATTGCCCTAAGTGCAACTGTGAGCATATGCGTCATCATCATTTGGCAGTCACGAGCCTTCATCATGGCAATAAATATTTTTGAATCTTTTTATACTTACTAGCCTCTTCTTGTTCGCAGAGTACCCAGACGGAACTTTAACTCCATAGAAGAAACTGCACAAGTTAATTTTCTCCCTCTTGCTGAGTGTGTAGCAAGTTGGGGGAAGGAGTTTTTTTCATTATGTTGTACTATGTGTAGCTCCTTCCTCAGTTTCATATCTTCGAGGTCCTTACGGGTTTGCACTGTATCTTTAGTCTTGCCAGGAATGCCTAGTAAGAGTTTGCTCACACACACATTCTTCTCTATGTGCATGATGTCATGTGCGTGGCAAACATCCAAATCCTTTCAATACGGCAGTTCTCAAAACACTGATCTCTTTTTTCATATAGATTCTTTCGTCGTAGTTTTCTTGCCTCGTCCCTTTCCAAAGACAACTTCAATGTCCTTTACCATCTTGAATAACTGTCTACCAGTGTGACTTTCTAGAGCTACATTAGTCTCGACAGTCCCATTAAAAGATTTCCTATCCTTTCGGTATGGGTGGCCCCGGCGTTGCCACCTACGGTGACGCGTATACCATTTTTTGACTGTTGCTTAGATACCGACAAGAAGTTCCCTCCATGCACACCATGCATCCATTGTAGCCTTTTGTAACCTGCCTTGATAGATTACCCAGGGCAAGCTAGTCTTGGATTGTTACGAAAAGCATTGCACATAGGGTAAAGTGCTCTCGTTTGTACTCATCCTATACCCATACACCATCATTCCACAACACTTTCAGATCTTCAACCAACGGTTCGAGATACACATCTATATCGTTGCGCGGCTGTTTTGGCCCTTGGATCAATAAGGACATCATAATGTACTTCCGCTTCATACACAGCCAAGGCGGTAGGTTATACATACATAAAGTAACAGGCCAAGTGCTATGACGACTGCTGACGTTCCCGAATGGATTCATTTCATCCGTACTCAGCCCGAACCTTATATTCCTCAGGTCATATGCAGATGTCTTCTTGTATTTTTTGTTGATGTTTCTCCATTGCGCACCATCAGCAGGGTGTCGCAGGGTGTCTAAGCATTCCGTCATTTTTACGCTCTTCAACGTGCCATCACATCAATTAGACGTGCTTTTTGTTCGCAAACCATCGCTTTAGCCTTGGGATTATAGGGAAATACCACATTATCTTCGCCAGTGGTCTTTTCTTGTTATGCTTCGCACCGACTCCATCATCGCGCAGCTTGTACCGTGAATCTCCACGCACTGGGCACGCATCTAACTCCTCATGCTCTTTGCAATACAGGATATAGTTATTTGGACATGCATGAATTTTCTGTACTTCCAATCCCAATGGACAAACAACTTGTTTGGTATGGTAGGTGGTATCGGGCATAACGTTCTTCCTCTGGAAGCACGTCACCCAAAAGAAGTAGCAACTCATCGAAGCTCTTATCTGACCAACTATTGCTTGCCTTCAACTGCAACAGTGTCAACACGATGTGTAGCCTCGTGTGATCCTTCTTGCAGCCCAGATACAAAGGTGTCTTAGAGTCCTGTATCATCTGCTGGAACTTCTGAAACTGTCTTTTAGTGATGAATTCCCCTTCCCCATGGCGCAGCATCTGATCAAGGTCATCACCGGGATCGTCGGTAACCACATCGTTGACGTTGTTAGCCTGCATCTTGCTTCCACCAGCGTCTTCGGCAGTGTGTTCCGAGGCCTGATGTTCAATTTCAACATCTTCACCATGCTTGCTCCAACATGTATTTCGATCTTTGAAACCCCTTCGAAGCAAGTGAGGACGAATCTGCTCTATGCTAGAGAATTGCTTCCCATTCTTGCAATCCACACATGGACAACATACATACTTCAACTGGTTATCTGACTTATACGCATTAACAGCCCTCAGAAACAGGTCCACGCCGTTCAAGAACTCCGGGCTGTGATGGTTCGCATCGTACATCCATCTCCTATCCATCTACAACTAAAGAACAAAAGTTTAATGTCATACTACCTACGAATATATATTTATCATATCTAAAAACATATATACATAATCAAAATATTTGAAATTACATAAATTAATAAACTAAATCCACTTTTCACTCCATCAACTAAATTATTTGAAATTACAAAAATAAACCAAATTACTTTTCAACCACAGGTTCACTGCCGGATACAGTGACGGTGGAGTCCACCGCTAAGGTAGCCACACAGAAGACGTACTTAACAAAATACGCTTTCTCATAGCAAACTTATATGAGTAATTAAAGCCGGTCCCACATATCAATGACACTATCAACGTTGTAACGAATATAGCACATATTTTTTTTATTCAAATTTTGTACTTAACAGAATACAACTTTTCTTACTCAACAGAATACAAATAATATAGCATAGATTTTTTATTCAAATTTTGTACTTATTTTTTTTGGTAATTAAGGAGGTTTTTAATACGAACTAAAAATTCTTACCAAAAAGTTTCTCAATTTGACTCGATCATCTCGGATTAGGATACATATTGACACCCTACTGGCAATGAAAATATATTTCAACCAAATTACTTAAAATTACAAAAAATCAACTAAATTATTTGAAATCAACTAAATCAAATAAATGTACTTGGGTTTGGAGCCCCCACGCGATAAAAACCAGCACAATTGTTTGGATTTAGAGCCTCCACACAATGAAAACCAACACAATTGTTTGGATTTGGAACCTCCACACTTAGTCATCAAAATTTGGAGCTCAAATATGCCTCACAGCCGCAATGTGCCTTCACCCGTAGCTCACACCGAGCTGCATCCAAATGTGTCTTCCACCTTAGCTCCCATCGGGTTGAAATTTATAGACAACACATCACTACCGGTTTTTAAACAAAACCGGCAGTGATAATAAATATCATTGCCACTCCTATACGTTGGTGGGAAATGTTACAGAACCAGTAGTGATAATGGACACTGCCGATTCTCGTATGTGGGCGAGAAGAGTGCAGAAAACCGACAACGAAAATGGCCTTTTCACTGCCGGTTCATGTTAGTCAGTGCGAGCCGACACTGATGATCAATATCAGTGCTGGTTTTTAAAAGGAACTAGCAGTGAGTTTTATTGACGGTTTATATTCATAGCCGGCATTGATGCATTGAGTTTCCCCACCTCTTAGTTTGCAAACCGGCAGTGATAACTTATCACTGCCAATTTTCTGTGAACCGGCACAGATGAGGCGGTTACAAAGGGTAGTTCTGTTTGTAGTGTATGCGGTGTATGGATCTGCACAACATCATCAGAAAGAAGAACTCTTGTCTTAATTGGCAAGTGTTTGCAGTAAAGAATCCCTATCTTTAATTATTGGGGGGATACTTTAATATCATGCTAAGAGAAGAAGAAAAAATAAAGAAAATTTTGATACTAGATGGCCTTTTTTGTTCAATGCGATTATTGACAATTTAGACCTATGTGAGATCCATCTCTCAGGGCGTAAGTTCACCTGGGACAATAATTTACAAAATCTAACATTTCAGAAACTTGATAGAGTGCTTATGATGGGCAGAGGGGTGTCCGATCTTCTAGTGAGATGGATAAATTTGGTTTGGTGAAGAGTGATCTTGACGATCTGGATACCAACCACATAACGATTAGAATCTGGCAATCGCTAAACCACACTCACAAGTTGTTATCAACCATGCTAAGACATGGCTGACCTGATCATGAAGATCAATCCCTGTGATGCAACCAAAGAAAATGCAAGAACAAGATAAATAGCAATATGAAATTACAAATAGGAATTAAGCACAAGGTAAATCAACTCTTGAACAAGGGTGAGGTTCTGTGTCCCGTCTCAGGTGGTCTAGTCGACACACACAAGAACAAGGAGGGACACACACGGGGTCTACCACACTCAACAAAACCTGAACAAATCTGATAGCAGCGGCTAGTTTTTATGATGGAGAGAGGAGAAGAACAATCAAAGAGGTGGTGGCCAGGGTGGTGGACGTGCTAGGGTTTCCTCCCACGTCCACAACCTGGGCCTGGGCCCCTCCCTCAAATTACAAGGCCCATGGCCCAAAGAAGATGTCGCAGCATTGAGTTGAATCTATCCATAGTGGTTTTTCGATGATTCTAGGCAACTCCAAAGGAATTTTGAGGTGAGGTTGGATCCATTGGAAAGTAGAGGAGATAAGTTTTCTATCAACTGGTCACAGGTCCCAAACAGAGTTCAGACCTGGATTTGGTAGTTATTTGAATGTGCGCTGCTCCTGGATGGCCGAAACGGGCTAGAGGACGACTTGGGCTTCTAGTTGGGCCTTCCTTGGAGCGTCGAGGTTTGATAAATCATGGGCTTGAGATGCTGATCCACTGAGGAAGGATTGAATGGCACGGCTCGTGGATTGAAGCCTCCCTATGATGAAGAGGAAGTAGAGGATGGAGCGGCGGTCGCAACTGTGTGGACGATGTCCTCATCATCCTCCCCTTCTTGATTTGGAGTCGTCATCGACTCCGTCATATGCTCCAGCAAAAGGTTTGAAGAAACAGAATACAAAGGAATATGCATATCTTTTGACTCAAAATAAGAGGAGCTGAACATGACATTACTAGTGCTATTGTCATCCTCTAGTTGGTCACATTTTTCGATGACAAAAAGTAGTTTCAAATTTGAACAAATATATACTCGATGCACCATATACTTTGCTTTATCCTTATATTTGCCAATAACATGAAAATTATTTCAATAGAACCATGGCAAATCAGAATGTAGAGCAAGTTTCTCCTCTAAATTATTTAGATCACATAGAATATCGAATTCAATGTAACCTAAAGTATTCAAAGAAGACAATAGTTTCAACTCATCATTCTCACTATCAATGTGAATAACATGCTTGTTTTGAGAAAAGTGTTCAATTCTAAATTTAAAGTGGCATGTTCATTCACTAGTTGTGGCATAGATATAAGTGAAGCATTATCACACAAATCTTCTTTATCACAAGAAACATTAAGCAAATCATCTTGTGACACATGTAAATCAGGTTCCACCAATGGTTTCTCAACAATAGCATCAATGGTGGATAAATTTAGCTCATTAAAAATATTCTCACAATGTGCAAGTACATCACATTTTTCTTTACCTTCAATTGTCTCTTCAGTCGACGTAGATGCAACTTCAATGATATCTCCTTACTTAATGTTCTCCCCTTCATCCTTCTTCACTCGACAAGGCTTACCTTCCTGCAAAATGTTAGCTACAAGAGGAGGTACAACAATGGGTACCTCTAATGAAGCTAAAAATTCTTTGATTGATTCAGCAAGCATACTTTCAGCTCTATAAGCATATTTGAACAATTGTGAAAGAGAATTATATGTTTCATGAACAAGAATATTTTGAATATCCTCATTAAGTTCTTTCAAAAATCTATTTTCAGTTGCCTTTTCACATTCATTTAACCCACTAAGTCTTAACAAGGTTTGAAATTTCTTATAGTATTCTTTTACCTTCATCTTACATTGTTTTAAATATTTTAAATCAATATAAGCATCAATCTCATCATATTCATCAAACTGAGTTGTGGAAAAAGATGGAGCACCGTACTTCTTCTCGTGAGAATGAGAGGTGTGACCTACCATAGTTAGTAGCAAACAAGAAAATACAAAAGTATATATTTTCCTATGAACTACCAGGAAGTGGAGCTTATCAAGTCACTCACGCTCAGGCTATCTACCAAGTTCTTACTAGTTCTTAACGATGCAAATAGGTGGCGCAACCTGTGGCTGGTTCGTGATAACCTGAGACTCAAGTGATGGTAAAGCGATTGCAATGTCCTTTCCTGTATGGTTAGTAGATGTTGTAGCTTGGACAAACTATTTATATGTGGAATATCAATTCAATACCAGCAATGCAAAGCTGAATAATAGTCTAAAGTGATGATCGATGTGCTAGAACTAGACTAGACTTAGACCTAGCTCAAACAAACATCTAGCTACAGAAAGTACAATATCCAATAATGAATAACTGAAAGTTTATTCTCTTTGATTCTCTTTTCTTGTTTGATTTTTTGCACCTTTTTTTAATGCGGCTATTTTGTATGTACTTGCCTTTTTTGTGTGGCTTTTTAATTTTGCACTTGCCTTATTTTTTTCTCCCAAGTTTTCAGACTGGATAACAGGAGTAGAAAATTTCGGTGATATATTGTTTTCGGCTTCTTAACAGCCTCAAACAGAAAAATGTATAACTGCAAAGTTGTAGATTTCGTGCCGCCTATTTTGGATAAGGGAAGTCAGAGATATGGGCCCCGAAATAGAGATATGGGCCCCGAAATACAGACTGCTCAGGAAAATCTGGGACAAAAATAGATTAACTTTCAATGCGATTTTGGGTGAGAAAACAGTGTTTTCAGAAATTCCCTCAATGGAAAAAGTTGTACATAATTTTTCATGCTTTCTAGCAAGCATAAGAACACCAAAATCTGAGTTCGTATGAGGGAGATATGACAAAAATACCAAACTGGACAATGGCAGATTGGAATTGGACGCGACGGCGGCAAGATGAATTTTGACGATTCTAGATGCAACTCAAACAAGACTAAGATTAGGACTAACAACCAGCACACGATATGATGGACTAAAATTCGAAGATGCAAACTAGCAAGAATGATACAAAGGTTAACGACAAGGATTTAGACAGTGGATATAAAATCTCTTTGTGGAGCAATTTTCTGGACTATAGGTATAAAATCAATCTACTAAACAAAGATGAATCTTACTAGTCAACTGGAGTTCTGATACCAACTGATGTGTACGGGGGTGCCCGATCTTCTGGTGAGATGGATAAATTTGGTTTGGTGAAGAGTGATCTTGATGATCTGGATACCAACCATATAAGGATTGGAATCTAGCCATCGCTAAACCACACTCACGAGTAGTTATCAACCGTGCCAAGAAGCAGCTGACCTGAACTCGAAGATCAATCCCTGCGATGCAACCAAAGAACACGCAAGAACAAGATAAATAGCAATATAAAATTACAAATAGGAATTAAGCACAAGATAAATCAACTCTCGAGCAAGGGTGAGGTTCTGTTTCTCATCTCAGGTGGTCTAGTCGACACACGTAAGAACGAGGAGGGACACACACGGGGTCTATCACACGCAAAAAAACAAGAACAAATCTGATGGCGGCGGCTAGTTTTTATGATGGAGAGAGGAGAAGGATGGCCAAAAGGGTGGTGGACGTGCTAGGATTTCCTCCCACGTCCACAACCTGGGCCTGGGCCCTCCCTCAAATTACAAGGCCCACGACACAAAGAAGTTGTCGTAGCATCGAGTTGAATCCGTCCATGGTGGTTTTTTGATGACTCTGAGCAAGTCCAAAGGAATTTGGAGGTAAGGTTGGATCCGTTGGAAAGTATAGGAGATAAACTTTCCATCAAGTGGTCACATGCCCCAAACGGAGTTCGGACGTGGATTTGGCGGCTATTTGAATGTGCGCTGCTCCTGAATGGCCAAACCGTGCTGGAGGACGACTTGAGGTTCAAGTTGGGCCTTCCTTGGAGCATCGAGGTTTGATAAATTGTGGGCTTGAGATGCTGATCCACTGAGGAAGGATTGAATGGCACAGTTCGTGGATTGAAGCTTCTTTGCGACGAAGAGGAAGTAGAGGATGGAGCGGCGGTCACAACTGTGTGGGCAATGTCCTCATCAACTTATGAGCACAATGTGGGAACAAAAATATCCTTTAGTCACCGTGGTAGCAAAAGACAGAATTCTATCTGACCACACACCACTGTTGCTCAATATAGGGGCGCACTTTTGGTGTCCTTGTTAGCCGTTGTTCAAATTTGAACTAGGTTGGTTAAACAGGGATGGTTTTATTGAGATAGTGGCTAATATTTGGAGGAATGAACGGCGGGAAAACACAAATATCATTAAGTGGCAAAATAAAATTTGAACTTTACGATGATATTTACGAGGATAGGCTCGTAATACTAGTGGCATGTGCATAAAAGAAAAGCAAAAGCTTTTCGCTCAAATCAATGAGTTAGATAAAAAAAGCTGAAGGTACCGTTCTTTCATATTTTGAGTTAAATCTGTAACAACAATTAAATGAGAAATTAGTGCATCTGCTTCGTGAAAAAGAAATTAAATGGTACCAAAGATCTAAAGCACGTCACTTGGTTGAAGGAGATAACAATACTAAATATTTTCACTTAGTAGCTAATGGGAAATATAGGAAGCATCACATTTTCCAGTTTAAGTAGGATGATGGGACAATAGTAGAGGATGATCAATTAAAAAATTTTATTACTTCTTACTGTAAAGAACTTTTTGGGCCACCGGAAGATAACCATTTTTCAATGGTTGAATCTATCTGGGATGACATTCCTTAAGTTTGTGGGATGGAGAATGATTTACTGGCTCAATCATATTCTAAAAAACAGTAAAAGAAGCTATCTTTCATATGGGAAAAACAAAGCACCCAGGCCGAATGGATTTCACTGTAAATGGGACATAATATGATAGGGGTTACTATCTTGCCGATGGTATATATCCTAAATAGGCTGTCTTCGTGATGACCATACCACTCACTTAGACAGATGAGAACAAATTATTTGCACATCATCAACAAGGGGCAAGGAAAGATGTTGAGTGGGCGTTTGGTGTATCGCTAGCTCGTTTTAACATTGTGCGTCGCCCAACACAATTATGTCAACGGTCCACTGTGGGCAAAATCATGGAAGCTTGTGTCATTCTTCATAACATGATTGTTGAAGATGAGCGGGAATTAGTTAACACACCTTTGGATTTAAATGATAATCCGGGAGCATCTTTCGTTCTACCACCAGAAGTTAATAATGGACCTGATATTATCTTTGAAGATGTGCAACGAAGAAATTCCGCTATTCGTGCTCGACCAACACATATCCAACTGAAGAAGGATTTAGTCGAGCATATTTGGCAATGCTATAGAACAATGCAAATTAATGTTTAGATTTGTTTGAGTTACCTATTTAATATATATATATATATATATATTGCAATTTTCATTTTCATATTAATGTATGAAAATTATCATTTCAATCATTATGTTGTTCTTTTTATCAGGGATCTAAATCAAGCTAAAAAAATTACAAGTGCTGTACAAAGATGAATGACACAATTGATCACAAGGACTATAAATAATTGTGCATTGCATATAGACAGCTATATAGACAATCCATTGTAGGAGCTGTCTACAAGACTGTCTATGGATGACATGGCAATTTCTTATAAACAGCAGCTATCTATGCACTGTACATGCTCTTATCTATCACACGCCTATCAAGTCCATGGTCTATAGCCTATGGTTATGATGTACATGCATGTAATTAAAAAGAAAATAGTCCACGAGGCCCGGCCGTCAATAAAAATCTTCAAGAAACTCCACGAGTCGATGGCAATCACATGGTCATACGTGCAAGCTACGTACCAACAAAACATTGCATCGACCCGTGCATACATGCATGGATTCCAGCACTATAAATAACAGCTAGCACAACCTTCAGCATATCACTCGCAGCTCACCTTCTTCCTGTGTAGTAGCCATCTGGCTGGCGTAATTAATCAGCTCACCATGGCTGCTCGTAAACTCCTATCCTTTTTCCTTGTCGTCCTACTAAGCATAGGATTATCCAACGCCATTAGGGTGGTAAACCACGTCACCTCTGACGGCCAAGGCGGCGGCGGGGGACGAGCTGCCGGAAACGGAACCAGCACAGCATCCGGATACGGCTCCGGCTCCGGCACAGGTGAGGCCTCCGAACGCGCCACTTCGCAGGCTCCGATCGTCACCTACGCGGGCGGAAGCGGCGGCGGCAAGGGAGTCGGCAGCTGGCAAGGAAACGACACGAACGCAGCCGGCTCCGGAGCCGGTAGCGCGTCCGGTGCCGGCCACGGCGATTCGGGTGTCTCGGACAACTGGGACTTTGGGAGCAGCTCCGCAAGTGGAAAGGGGGGTGGCGGTGGCGCCGGGGGAAGCGTCGGAAACGGCACCGGCTCCGGCTCCGGCGTGGGAGGCGGGTCGGGAGTAGGTAATAGCTATGGGCCGTATGGCGGTAGCAACGCGAACACCGGTGCAACCGGAGGAGGCGGCGGCGGCGGCCGCGACGGTGGGTTCGGCAGCGGCTCCGGAGGCGCGTCAGGAAATAGCAGCAGTAGAAATGGAGGCTACGACGCGTACGGTGGTGGTTACAGTGGAGCACCCTCTCCCTCTTAATTTCCTTTTCTTTTTCGAATAATCTTGGGTTAGAGCCCTACGTGTCAGTGTGTCAAACTATATGTAATAATAATCCCTATGAAAGCCTTGATGTACCAGTTGGTCACCTGTCGACTTTTAATGTTGCTTTGATCAATCAGTAATGGGATTGATTTTCTTTGAGAAGAAAATTCCAATTAATCACTGTTAATTTTTTTTGTTGAGCAATTTTTTTTATGTTGCTTACCTTAGCATAACAATTGTTTATCATTTACTTTAGTTTTTAGCTTTTTTTCTTTGTAATAAGTATTTGTAATGGTTGTGTATATCCATAGTCAATGTATGTAGACGACGGAAGTTACTTTCATTTTTAAAAAAGAACGAAAGATGATCTTACCTTCTTTAATTGTGACCAATCATGAGTCTCTTTGGAACTATATATATAGAGAGAGTTTTGCTATGGTGCTTTGTAAAGCACGGATTCTGTTGTGTTTGAAAAAACTGAGACTTAAATGGCTGATCCGAACCATCCATCTTGTTCATCTCATTGAAATCTCATTACTGACAAAATTTTATATTTTTAAATTTTTTACTATTTGTTTAATATCTATGAAAACCTACGATCTAAGTAGTTGTAGAGCCTCTAATAAGACTGATTTTGAATAATATGAAATAAATAGTTAAAAAATTTTAAAAAATATATAATTTGGTTGATAATGAGATTAACAAGTTGGACGGTTTGGATCGACCATTGATGTCTCGGTTTTTTCAAACACAACGCAAAGCACGGAGGAATCCTTGTGTTGCAAAGCATCATAACAAAACACACACTCTCTCTCTCTATATATATATATATAGAGGATGGCTAGTGTGCTATGGATAGCACGGATCTCTCCGTGCTATCCACGGGATTTGCAAATTCTGAGACCAAAATAGACGATCCGAACCATCCATCTTGTTCATCTTGATGAAATCTTGCTACACACCAAATTTCAGATTTTTTTTAATTTTTTTACTATTTGTTTTATATTTTTGAAAACTAGACTTATTGAAGGGTCCACGGCTAATTAGATCAGCGATTTTCAAAAATATGAAAAAAATAGTAAAAAATTCCAAAAAATTTGAAATTTGGTGTGTAGCGAGATTTCATCAAGATGAACAAGATGGACTGTTCAGATCGTCTATTTTGGTCTCAGAATTTGCAAACCCGTGGATAGCACAAAGAGATCCGTGCTATCCATAGCACACTAGCCATCCTCATATATATATATATATATATATATATATATATATATATATATAGAGTTGAGCTACGGTGCTTCGCGAAGCACGGAAGACGTCGTGCTTCGCGTCTAGTTTAAAAAATCCGAGACTCAAATGGCCGATCCGAACCGTCCATCTTGATCTTCTCGTTGAAATCTCTTAGATAACCAAATTTCGTATTTTTTTAAATTTTTTTGCTATTTGTTTTGTATTTTTGAAAATCACCGATCTAATTAGTTGTGAAGCGTCCAATTTGCTGATTTTTAAAAATACAAAATAAATAGCAAAAAATTCAAAAAAATACGAAATTTGTTCGTTTAAGAGATTTCAATGAGAAGATTAAGATGGACGGTTCGGATCGGTCATTTGAGTCTCAGATTTTCAAATTAGACACGAAGCACGGTATCTTCCGTATTTCATACACCATAGCTCTCTATATATATATATATATATATATATATATATATATATATATATATATATATATATATATATATATATATAGAGTACTGGAAGTATCTCCACACATTTGTACTGCTATATCCACGACCACACAAACGCTCATCATCGATAGTTCAAAACACTTGTATCACATTAAACCGTATGTGATATTACATATGTGATAATTAGAGAAAACCGGTAATAACCAGAACCTTATATATGCGTTATCCAAGACAGTTTTGAGCTTCGAACCATCCGTTATATGTACTATCATATACAGTTTCAACGTAGAACCGTCGGTAATGTCATTTTATCGGTTAGAGAGAGATAAAACCTAGTCCCATCTGGTATAATTTTCACAGAAAGCTAGTGTTATATCCACTTCCACACGGTTACAAATCAACAAGGTATCAGATTCATATTGTACACATGTAAAAGATATAAGAATTATCTATACAAAAGCATATATACCACATTAATGTACAACCCACGGTCGACTGGCAGTGTTGAAACTTATCGGGGCCAACATGGATGCAAGGAAGCTAGTTCTTGATGAAAGCTAACCGTATTTTAAACTCCCAGCGAAGTAAGCTTTCCTTCGAGCACAGCAACACAAAAAATCTAACTTTATATGCAAATGTACGTATTATGGTTGTTCTACTGAACTAATTAGTAAAGGGAAAATAGATTAGCAAAGTAAACAAACGATCTAATGAACTATTTCCTCTCAAGCATATGCGCACGGTTACTTGAGCAAATTCATGAAATTTGGGTAATAAACATGCAGTTGGGTAGCCAAAAACTACACAATTATTCCGGGCAAGCTAGGTTGATAGACCATACAAGAATCTCAAAAAACTAATCCTTGCGAACTTCTATATATGACAATACGAGGGATTAGTTGAACGGTGCATTAATTAACCTTCACTAACAAGTGAACGCTACGTAGTTGACTACATATAGCTAGCCTGGCCATGCATGCAATTGGCGACCGATCGATTGCGAAGTGAGCAACCCGACAGCGTAGACGTCGCATCTCCAGACTGATTAATTTGTGAAGCAAGTATTAACTTTGATTTCCTCGATCATCTCTCAGCCTCTCAGATCGATCACCACGTCAACTGTACGTTGCATGCGGTATCTGCTGGGAAATGAGCTCCGTAGAACTTAATGCATTGAACGTAACCCTACGTCCCTACGTGCAAGCAACCTAGCTAGCTACGTCCAGATTCGATCTCATAGCAAGTCGTGACGTTCTAGAATGTGGGTTGAGATTTGCATGATACATAGACCAAGGAAGATGCTATCCTCACTAGCTGTACTGTTAATTTCAAATGCGACATTAGAGATCGACGTTAGTTACAGCAAAGTGGTTTCTTTACGTATGTGTGCCGCTACCCACACAGAAAATGAAGTTTATGAATCAAGTTGGCTATTATACGTATTGATAGTGACCCTGCATATTAGGTAGGGACACATAGGTATATATTGCCGTATAGAAAAAATTAACTACTTTTCTTTAATATTCACAAACATATTTCACAAGATAAAAGAAGAATTTGTCTATATGTCAGTATGCATGTGTAAAAGCCATAGAAGAGGAATCCATATGTCAAGTCAAACGACGATGATAGAAGCTAGCAATGTTGCGTTGAGTCCAACTCTTCAAGGAGAGTTCATTTTCAAGTCATTAGAGATTATAATATACGACATTAATTAGTCTGCATGGTTTGACTAGCATGCAATCATGCGTGCAAGAATAAGGACATTCATGGTATCTCCACGAGTTGTACTTGCATGCAAAAAGAAATCAGTCCCCGAGGCCCATCAACAAAATCCTCAAGACTCTCAATTAGTCAATGAAAATCACATGGTGATTAAGCATTGATCCATGCACGGCCCCCAGCACTACGCCACTACATATAAATAACAGCACAACCTTGCGCTTAGCATTCAGCCATTCACCTCATCTTCTCCCAGTGTAGCCATCGTCTCGCTCAATCAGCTCACCATGGCTACTACTAAGCTCCTGTCTACTGTCCTTGTAGTTCTACTAAGCATAAGATTATCCAACGCCCTAAGGGTGGTAAGCCACGCCACTGCTGACGGCCAAGCCAGCGGCGGCGGAGGCGGGGGCGGGAACGGAACCGCCTATGGCTCCGGCTCCGGCTCCGCTTCCTCGACAGCTGAGGCCTATGACCAGAACAACGCTCAGCCCTATGGCTACGGCAGTGCTGCGGCTCCTTCCAGCAACTACGCGCGTGGAGTCGGCAGCGCCGGCGCCGGCGGCGACTGGGTAGGGAATGACCGGGATGCGTCCGGCTACGGAGCCGGCGGCGCGTCCGGGGCAGGCCATGGTGACTCCAACTACTGGTCCTCAAATGCGAATGGACATGGCGGTGGCGGCGGCGCCGGGGGAAGCTTTGGGAATGGCACGGGCTCTGGCTCTGCCTCCGGGAATGGGCAGGGGGCAGGGAGCAGCAGCGGGCCGTATATTTCAACCAACGCGAACAGCAGCGGAGGCGGGGGCGGGAGTGCCAGCGGCCATGACGGCGGGTTTGCTGCAGGTTCCGGAGGCGGATCAGGAAGTAGCAACGGTTCAACAGTGGGGTCCTTAGCATACCCTTAATTTTGTTTTCCCCCAAATAATCGCGGCTTGGGGCACTACGCATGGTCCTTCCATCTAGCTAGTACCAAGTCGATCATGTCACACTGCATGTTAATTAATTTAAGTTGTTTGTGCGCTATCGGTTATGCAATGATAATAATAATTAATGTGATGGTGGTGCTTACATTGCACGCAATAGATGTGACACTACTTATATGCATTTTTTTTAATAATGGAAGTAAGTTCGGCCTCTGCATCAACTAGAGATGCATACAATCATTATAAACGTTTATTACAAAGCTTAAAACCAAAGTGAAATGATAAACACTATCCTGTTAAGGCAAGCGACAAAAAGAAAAAAGGAAACAAGCATTAACCTTATAAAAACCACACGACACTAACACACCCTCCATAGTTTCACACCAATTGCAAAATCTTCTCACATCACACAAAAGAATTTAGTGATGAAGAGTCGAATCAACCAGTCTTGAGACGCAATACTAACTAGTCGAAACCAAGTGAAATGATTCAAAATTCACCACAAAGTTGTCCATCAAATCAACGAAAAAGAGACAAACCAAATGTGTAGGAAGACTAATGCCCTTCAACGGCGCCTATAGGAAGGTAACGACACTCATAGGCATCGTCATCATTGAATCCGACTAAAAAAGCCCTAATATGAGATTTCTCTCGGGATTGGCACTTCAGCACCCTTTTGGCAACTCGTTGCTGTTGCGGGGCTTGCTACCATAAGTCACCGTCGGGCCACCATGCGTTGGAGCCAACACTAGTCGAAAATAGGCTTGAACCGAGTATAAACCACAGCAATGCCGCTGTCTCTACCGTCATTGCCAAAGCCGAGAACCACTGCCTCAAACCCAACTTCACCAAAACTAAGCCACCGATCTAGATCCAACCGCCTCCAGGCACCAGCGACTACACTCGCATCACATTTGGTGACCTTGCCCAGGATGGCAATACGCCTAAATAGGACACCCACTGGAGCTTCATGGGTCCGTCAACACGCCAGACCCGTCCGCCACCGCACTAAATCCCATAGCCATGCAAGACGATGGCCTCAAACGTAGAGGCACAACTCGCGCCCCTATGGATGAAGAATGGACGAACAACGCCTAGAGGAAGAGCGGAACCAACCAAGCGGAGGCTCCCAGATCATCGAGTTCACCACCGGCAGCTGTCCGGCCATCCTCCTTCTCCCGACAATGGGAAGGATGCTAGAGTCGTGGGGATAAGTCGGATCTAGATTTGAGGTGCTGCTTGGGGGATTATGGGAGGAGAAGGAGAAGGAAAGGAGAAGGGAAAGGGATGGTAAAGGAGCACGGGTCCCCTTCCTCTCCTCGCTAGCGAGCTCACTGGAGAGCGAGAGGGAAGGGGCCAAGGGAGGGACAGCGCGAGATGTTAGTCACTATTTATATAGGCCACTAACCCTAGCTCGCCTCCATCCTACACCACTGCCTCACACAGCGGCCATACACGTGCACACTACAGCGGCGGAGGCATGTGCTAATGTGCGAGCCCGATAGCTAAGGCAGCACGCATAGGCTACAAGGTCGTCGCAGCGTGGCAATGCACTTGTCCCTTTCCCCATGCTCAATGGCTTGGGTCGGTTGGGGCGCAGCTTGTGGCGATGCCGCTGGCTCGAATCTGCAGCGACGTGGGGATGGCTAAATCTGGTGGCCCATGTGCCAGCAACCTCAAATTGGGCCTTGGATAGAGCATATTGGCATTCCGAGACTAGAGCATGAACACAACGGTGGCTTTTAGATGAGATTTGGTTGTGGGATTTTGTATATGCTTGATCTATTCCTTGAATGCACTTTAGTCTAGTCCTCCTTCCTCCCCTCCAAGATCTAGCGGCCGCCTCTCCGAGGCTTTTTTTCCTCCCTCTATGACAATAACCATAAGGCCATGACGCCTCCTGGCCCACCAGTGTTGTCTTTGGCACGACGCGGATCTAGTGGCAGCTAGAAAGTTACGATATCTAGTGCCAATGGTTCTTTCTGTGCTAAGGTGCTAAATTCTATTCCGGGCCTTCAGATCAAGTTCTTAGGGCTATGATTGAAAACCCCCTCTATTCCTTTTTTCTTGCAAAAAAAGACCTCCCAAATTCCCAATCTTCCCATGTCCTGCCCATCTCATGCAATCCATCTCTTCTCTTCTATCTTCTCCTTCTCTCTGTTTAGTGAAGCAAGGTTAGGGTTCCTTCTCACGCCCAGCACACCGCCTTTCTCCCTGTGCCCAGTGAGCCTCCCTAGACCACGCACTCGATGAGCCTCCCTCCTACAGCACACATGACCATGTGCACGGCGAGGACCTCCTCACTACGCCCGGTGCGGCTCCGTCCTCCCCAAGCCCGGCACGCTGCCATCGACCACGTACCCGGTGTCTACCTCCTCCCTACATCCACGTGGCTTCCTCCTCCTGCACCCAGAGCATAGCCCTCGACCATGCTCATGCTACCTGAGATCAGCATGCCTTAAAAAATTTGACATTGGTTTGGTTGCTCGTGCTACAATGATGGATAGAGAACTTGTAGGATTAACTGGCACTTTTTTCCTTGTTCGAATTGGGCAGATCAATAACACCCCATTATACTTTGTACGTAATCTATGGAGGAGGAGAAGTTTCTGGCTATGTACTCTAGTTATGTACCTTATGATATTTAATTGAGAATAAATATTCAATAGTATGCTCCAGCATGAATGCTCTATTTTGGGCTTCTAGCCATATTATTCAGAATGAATGCTCTATTCTATATGCCATCTTACATATTGGTCATGATTTGTGCAATTATGATAATCCCTTAACCATCAAACAATCATAAATCTGAAGTGCAAAATTCTGGACTTGAAGACAATATTTATTCATATGCAATTCAATACAATTTACAAATCTTATCAATGTTTACGATGTAGCACACATACAACTCATTTTGTAAACAGGTTATATTTACATCTGCCATGGATACAAGTCTAAAATACTCAATTGCAACTTGTTTCTTCCTCACATAGCAATTATTGCAGCATCTAAAACCTTAATCCTCGTATCTGTGCTGAAAATAAATCCATTCTCTATCTCTTTGGCTTATGATTTCTACTTCATACATCATGTACAAGAAAAAATGAAAAAATGAACTTGCATTCATTCTCAGCAGGAATCCTTCTCGGTTACATACATGATATATCAACTCAAAATGAACTGTTTCTACTTCTGTTCAAAGTTTGCATCAACTATCTACTGTTTTTGCTTCATATCTAATTCTGCTTCAATGCTAGATTAATAATGAATTGGAATTTGGAATTGAGGTACCTAACATATGCAAAACAATTGAAGCCATAAATTTGTTTATGCTTCTGTGTCAGGCAAGTGCAGCATGCAGGGCAGCTAGGGTCGATGGTAGAACAAAGCGCGTTGAGGAGTGCGAAGTCAGGCACGGCCGCACGCATTGAGTCGACTAGTCCAAGGCATCACCGGCACAGGGAGGAGGCCGTCGCCGAGCTTGGAGTCAACTATGTTGCTAGGTGTGTGGTCGGCGGAGCATCATCTCTGGGCATGGAGAGCCGAATCCCAAACCTTAGGCAGAGAAGAGAACAGCAAGAGAACTGAGAAGCAGATGGGGATCAGGTGAGGGAAGAGGAGATAGAATGGTTGTTTCGTGAGTGCAAGAAATACGCCAGGGGTTCTCCGTAAAAGCATTTAAGTGAGGAAGAGGTTTCACCTTGGTTGTTCTGAGCCGCAGGATCTTGATCCGATGGTTTATGATAGAAGTTATCACGATAGCACCTAATCCTCTTTAACACTAGATATACTGCTTAAGTTACGACTGCAACGATGCATTCTGCTGCCTACATGGTTCTGTTTCCCCCAGATCCTTAGCTTATGTTTGTTACATATTGTTCAGCACCTTGTGTCGATCTTGTGCAATCATCTATCGATGTAAAACTTGTGATTTATATTTGAATATAATTCAGTTACATGTGTTGGCAGCTTTGAATTCTTCTAGTTCTCCTCTCTTCCTTCTCTGCTTCAAATCCTTCTAGTGGTTCTTTCCATTTGGGAGTACGATAAAGCACATATTGTTATGCGCTTTTTTCTGAAATATATGTTATAGACAGTTTTTGTTTAGAACTGTTTATGATAATTAGACTATCAGAGACAGTTCGAATAATTATCGGATATGGTTTTTGGAATGGTTTCAAAGACCGAAGACAGAGACGTTTAAAAACCGTGTCTGATGACAGTTCCGAACCATTTCTGACGAGTGTGTTTATGGTATTGTTCGCATGCTTCTATTTTCTATGTTTTGTTCCCTTGACTTTTCTGGTTTCATTTTTTTTTTTGTAGCAAAGCACATACGCTTGACTAGTCTCTACTAATAAGAAGTATACAGTTTTGGCTCATGAACCGTGACTATTGAGCTCACCTTCACTTTTGCATGTTGGCCCCTACAAAGCACATAGATCCACTTCTCCTAGTGTTTTGCCCCCTGGCGTTTGTCTGATTTCGCGCGCATGCCCCCTGTCATACATGCTTTGCCACCTCGAGTTTTAGCCGATTTCAAGCAGATATCCCCATATAGTCCTTACCCTTGATTAATTCACCCCCTTTCTCTAGTAGCGTCGACAAGTGCTGCCAATTAATTAGTTAGAGAAAAGGTTCTAATAGATGACACCACCAACTTGCAGCAACAATTCATAGTCTATACGCCATTATAAATACCTACGGAGTCCTCATCACTCCCTAACTAGCATCCAGCTCTCACATTTTACACAAGTCAAGCACCATGGTTGGCATAAAGCTCTTAGCTATCCTTGTCCTCCTCGTGAGCCTTGGTTTATCCAACGCAAGAGAGCTTCCATGGGAGCACCCCACGACCAGCGCCAGTGGCCAAGAAAAGGGTGGAGATAGGGTTGGCAACAAGCCGAGTTTGAGCGACCTAGGATCTAACTCGGCTCAGTCACTATCTGGCTTGGACCGACTCCGCTCGCTGAGTGAACGAGCTAGGGAAAAAGCTTGGCTTAGGCTCGTTCCTAGCTTGGGTTGGCTCGCGAGGGTCGAGCCAGAGAGGGGACGATATGGTTGGGCTTGGAAGCGAATCCCATGGACGAAAAAGGTGGGGTAGCGGACGGCGAGGCAACAATCAACCAGGAGAAGGTTGGAGGCAGAGCTGCGTTCCGGTTGAAAGGGAGGAGGACAGAGATGGCGTGGATTTGGAGTAGCTAGAAGGAAGGAGGACAAAGGTGAGGCGGTGGCCAGCCGAGAGGAGATTGGAGGCGGGGCAGCGGTCTAGCCTAAAGGGAGGAGGACGGAGGTGATGCGAGTCTGGAGTAGCTGGAAGGGAGAAGACGAAAGTGAGGCCACGACCAGCCGGGAGGAGGTTGAAGGCAAGGCAATGGTCCAGCCGGGTGGTAGACAAATGTGGTGTAGATTTGGAGTAGCCAAGAGGAAGAGGACGGAGGCAGTGTGGATGGAGGAGACGAGAGTGCACTGCACCTGTGCATGAGGGATGATGGGCGTGCACGTGAGGAGGAAAGAGACTGGCTAGGCAAGAGGCGGCTATGCATCTAGGGTGAGGGTTAGGGTTTGGTGGTGCCGCCATGGGGCACTTTTGCTGGGTGTTGGGACTCACGACCCTTGTAAACAAACCCAACGAGCGAACCACAAGTGATCCGAGTCCTAGCTCGACTTGGCTTGGTTTTCAACTGAGCTATACTAAAAGCATGGGCTCAGACTCGTTGGAACCGAGCTTCGAGCTAAATTGCGAACTCTAGGTGGAGGAGTAGATAGGGTTTAGTCAATGGCTATAGCTTAGGATCCGGCTCTGGTTACACATTTGCTGGGGCTAGCAATGCACCCAGTGCACCTCACAGGATTGCGACCGGTAATTCAATGGTTAAGGGTGGCAATGGCGGCAAAGGTGGAGGCGAAAATGGAGGTAGTGGAACTGTGTCTAGGTTTGGTTATGGGAATAGTGATACTGTTGGTTTCTACGGCGAAGGATTTTCTAGTCCAAATGGTGCAATTTGTATTACAATAACTTTTGTTAAAAATTATCTAAAAATTTTGTATCCAAAACTGTATCTGAATTGTCCGAATCAATAGAAAGCTATCTAATCTATTTCTACCCCTGCTCAAAGACAGAGAGTATATTAATTGCAATCCATCGCTACAAACAACTGCACACGAGTCTGATGTTATCAGTCTTTCTCCTAGCATGACTCACCACCAGGGTTTGAAATTCCGTGACAAATCATCAATTTCTAGCGGAAAATCATTGAACCGCTCTAGGACGAAATCGGTTTCTTGGTCCGAAAAATCCAAATTCAAATTTAAAAAGTTAGAAAAATGAAAAATCTAAAAAAATTAAAAATACAATTGCATTTTTATCCCAAACCTACTTTATTCATGTGGAAATTTGAATTTGTATTTCACAAAAAAGGAAAATAATGGGAAATTGTAAAATGGACCTTGGGCTTAAAACAAACCTTGGGCCTTGCCCCCCCAAATTTTCCTACAATTTTACATAACTTTCTTTTTTTTCCCTATTTTTCCCATTTCCTCTAATTTTACATACTCAGAATGATTTCCCTTAAACCCTAGCGATTTTCTTCAAAAAAAGCACCCGGCTTCCCGCTGATCTTTTTCGATTTCTTGGTAAACAATAGTAGTTTTCTGTTTTGGACTTGCTCCGGAATATTCAAATTCAAATAATGAAATTTGATCGAATCTTAACAGGAAATTGAAAATCACTGGCGAGCGGGATTTGATCTTAAACAATTTTTGAAACCCTTCTGACCACTGCTGCTGGAAGATCATAGCCATCATATCATGGATACATCGATGCCTTAAATTAGATACAGAAGAAAGGTTATGCTAGTGTTTTGGTACGCTAATTTTGACCACAGCAAATTTAGCATAATGCAAACTTGATATTAGCTTCCGATTCTTGATCAAATCTGCACTACTGGCGGGACTGATAGTGCTACAAATATTTAAAAATAAATCACGGATATATTAGTGTAGTGGGACTTGAACCTAAAACCTCAAGACTACCCATCATCCTTCTAGCCAACCCACCCCTCCACGCATTCTGATATAACTAAGATATGCATTCCTTTTGAACTTTTCTGAAATAAGGCATCCGTCCCGGTTCGTAACACGAATCCCGACTAATGAGAAGGCATCAATCCGGGTTCGTATTACGAACCGGGACTGATGAGCACCTATGCCAGCTGTTTTGTACCCGCCTGCAAAAGACTTATTAGTACCGGTTCGTATCACGAACCGGGACTGATGTCAGAGCCCAATCAGGATTGAAGCCTTGGAGACATGAACCGAGACTGATGCCACTTTCAGTACAGGTTCATGTCCAACCGGGACTGATGCGTCGGTATTAAAGGTCTATTCTCTAGTAGTGCTAGCTACGGATCAATGTAACCAATCGAAGGTGCGAGACCATGCAATTGTGGAAAGCTTGGACCATACGGAAAGGCTATTTTTATAATTCCTAACTTATTTAGCTCTTTTAATTCTTCTCAACTCAAAATAGATATAGTATAAGTGTACGACATATTTTAACCCTTTCGTCAATAATTTAATAGTTTCTATTATTTTTTTAAAAAACAACGGATGCACGTTTATGTCGAACTAATAACTTTACTAATTTTTTTCAGGGAGGGATAAGCTGAGTATAATTAATAAGACAGCCTACAGGCTACAGGTCCACACCACACGATGTGTTTCTTCAGTTCCATAGCCGGCAGGTTGAGCCCGACGTTTGCTCAACACCTCTTTTAGCCCGGTAGGTACACGAGCTAGGCCGTCGTGTCACTGCCAGCCTACGAGAATAAACCGAGATCTCGTTGGAGCCCAGCCCATGGACTGACGTAGCCGGCCCCATCAAAGCTATCTAACAGTTTCTGGCTTTCTGCCCTGAAACGAGATATTCAATCCCACAATGGTAAGGAGTTCAAACGCATTGGTCGTCCAGATCTCCGTGCACTGCCAATCGGATCCGATAAGTTTGGGTATCACTCATCCTATATCTGTATCCGTATTTTTTACCGGATACAGAGTCGGATATGAATATTGTCGGATAAAGATACGAATACAAACAATATCAGATAATATTAGTTTCGAATACGGAGCAGATACATATCAGATCCCATACGGATACAGATATTTTAGTTGCATAATGCATAAAAATAAATATTATTTATAACACATATATAACGGATTAACGGTATTTACGAACGAACAATTAGTAAACGATACTGATTAGCCTTGCACATCCGAAGCGATCGGACACCATGCACATGGGTGGGCCCACTCCTGTGCCCTCCCTCTATGCAGTGCAGTAGTGCGTGACTTCCTCCAAGCAGACCATCTAGCTCATTCCTCTCTCTCTCTCTCGTCTAGGCTAGTGATCGTGTTGCTGGGATGGCGCTCGCTAGCCACTGGCGCCGCAGCTCGCGCCCTCCCCTCTTTCCCGTGCACCCTCTTACCCCATCTCTCTTCCTTTCTCTCTATTCCCTATCTCTTCTCTCTCTACCTCTCTCTCGGTAAGGACATTGAGCGAGTTTAGCGGCTAGATCCGGCGAGCACGGAATGAGGGCTCACCAAATTTGGAGGAAAAAACGTCCAAGAGAAGATACATCCTTATTTTTTCCATAAAATATCACCCATGTATGTATGAGACATCGATAGCAAATGTATAGAACATTTGATTTCTTCCCACAAAACAGTACTATGTTTTATTTCTTTGAAACATTCAGTTTTGTCTGGTGAAACATTGCTTTTGTCTTTGTGAAATATAGTGTTTGCTCTCATGAAACATTTTTACTTGTATGGCATGAAACATCTTTGAATATCTGTGGTTCCACAGTTTCGATGATGTTTCATCGGTTTTTTTTTTGTCATGTTTCATCAATTCTTTGCCAATGTTCCATAATGTTTGTTAGTGCTTTGAGCATATTTCATCAATACATCGTCTATGTTTCAGCAATACTTTAAATATGTTTCGAAAAAAGCGTCTGATTGTTTGCTAGGATTGGTTGTTCTATCTCTAGCACACCCCATTAATTAATGACCAAACTTGAAGGAAAATAGAATGAGTATTGAGTGCATTTATATAGTTATACACTAATTATATACTAGGGAAAATATCTTAAAACCCCCTTTAGTTTTGACTAATTATCTAAATACCCCCTACAACTCTATTTATGTCTAAATACCCCGACAAATGAGTACAGCCGACTAATAAGTTTACTCACCACGTCAGCGCCATGTGTCTTTCCTTTTTCTTTTTCTCTTTTATTTTTCCTCTTTTCCTTCCTTATTTTAATTAATCTCTCCTCTCTCTCTCTCTCTCTCTCCTCATTTCTTCCTTTCTCTCTCCCACTCACTCTCCATCTCCCTTCAATCGGCCCCAGCAGAGCGCGGCATCACCGTGGCTCCGGTGCGGAGAGCGGACCGGACCAAGGTGGAGGCGAAGGGTAGCATGGTAGAACAAGACGGAGGTGGAGCCACAGGGGAGGAAGCACCAAAGGAGGAGGAGGGGACCTTGGCGCCTGCCTAGTTGTGGGAGCGGGGTAGACGGAGCGACGCCATCTTGGGGGCGTCGCTGACAGAGAACAGAAGAGAGAAAAATAAAAAGCAAAGACACGTGGCTCGGAAACTGGAATGACGGGATTATTAGTCCACCGTACTTGCTTGTAGGGGTATTTAGATGCAAATCAAGTTGTAGGGGGTCTTTAGATAATTGGCCAAAACTAAAGGGGGTTTTCAGATATTTTTTCTATATACTAACTAAATTTCATATGAGCTGAGCGGAGTGAAAACCTGAAAGGGGGTTTTGAGTGCATGCTGTTGAGTGTTGTCGGGTGCTTCCAAGAGCTAGGCGACCCAAACGTACTGGGGATGGCGTGCATGGAGGACATGCACTAGGTAGGGGGGTACTGTGTGAGAAGTGAGCAGAAGTATAAAGAGGGGACCCCGGATATCACGTTGAGGAAAACAAAACCGGCAGATTCAGAAAGTTGAGGCCACCCCGGATAATATTTTGTATCACAAAAAAAATCGGTTTTGGATGAATTTTACCAAATAAGCTGGACCAGGCCATGAGTGTGCTGGTAGGATACCTCTGTTGCACGATGTGCGAGTTATTTTTCAGGAGAATTTATCTATCCACTACTACAGAACTGGGCATTACATTCGCACCAGAAGCGGTTCGTGAGCAACGGGCGGGAGGGGGTTTCCAGAAGCGGTTGGTAACACCAACCGCTTGTGTTGAGCAACCCCCACAAGTGGTTCGTGTCCCAAACCGCTTCTGGATTATCACAAGCGGTTTGAGACACCAACCGCTTGTAGAGATACACATTTACAAGCGGTTGGTGTCTCAAACCGCTTCTGGAAAAGGTCCCGCCCACCCATTTAAACTCTTTCTCCCTCCCCGAGCTCGCAGACATGAATAGGGAAAGGCCTGGCACTGTTCTTGGGGGGAGGTGCTGTCCAAATTTTTGAATGTGATGATTTAGCTTCAAATTAAGTGAATCAAGGTTAGTAACACCATGCTACCATCCTTCTCACCAAGATGTTATTGTTTCTTTTGCATTTAATATGGAGAAAAAATTGATTTTGATTGTTGGGGGTTTTATTGCTACCTCACTCCATAACTTTAATATTAGGCAAGACCATGATGAATTATGATAGTTATTTTCTCCAAAAGTGTTCTTAGGATTAGAATCTTTAATGTAACACTCCTTCTCTTCAATCTCACTCCATAACTTTAATTTTAGGTAGGACCATGATGAATTGTAATTAAGGAGTTGTTTTCTAAAAGTTGTTAGCTTTACAATCTTTAATATAACACTCCTCTATTCAATGTAACAATAGTAGATCTAGGTTTGGAAGAAAATTATTAATGTTTTATGAAATAAAATAGGAAAAAATTTAAAGGGACAAAATAATTAGTTAAATTAAGTTTAAAGGTTAAATTTGAAAAACCACTCCCTCCATCGCAAAATATATGGCATATAAATTCTTGGCACTATAAAACTTTTAATTTCTTTTCGATTATGTCTTGTAGAACTATAAAACTAACAACATGTTTGAGTAGTTTTAATTACAAATGTAACTATATGATATGCATATATAAAATAAGTATATTATTTATTACCTTTGATAATAGCCAAAACATGGAAACAATGACTTTTGTAAATACGTGTCAAAGTACTTTGGAATGGAATTTTGCTACAATGTAAATAACACTTCAGTGAAAGATCTTTGAAGGTATCTGAAAATTAGATCTTTGTATAGATGAACCGGCAATGGATGTACAATGCGAACCGTCGCTCTAGAGAGTTCATTGATAGCGTGAAGGCATTTCTTGATGCCGCTGTTGCATTCTTGCCTCCAGACACTTCATATGTTGTCCATGCGTAGACTGCAAGAATGAGAAGGAGCACTCCTAACGCTTTCAAGTTATGACCCATTTGATCACGAGAGGTTTCATGCCAAACTACACTTATTGGACCAAGCATGGCGAAGTACAGGGGAGCAGCCAGGAAGACGATGAAGAAGATGGTGAAGAAGAAGAGGTATTCAACAGTATGGCGGACGCCACGCAATATTGTTCTGTGGAAGATACAGTCGGCGATCTTGGTGATGACGAGCTAGACCAGATGCTGCGTGATGGAGAGGAGACTACACAGATGAAAGACAATTCGAGAAGTTTCAGCAAGATGGTAGAGGACCACGGACACCTTTGTACCCAGACGTGGGAAGGGCCACGAGAGCTCCGCATACGATTAATCGAACTTAATGCAATGGAAGGTTAAAAATTGTGTGTCGATAAGGGATTCGATGAGTTGTTATCACTCATAAAGAATCGCTTCGAAGATAACACGCTCGAATCTACATATGAAGCCAAGCAAGTCATATGTCCTTTGGGATTAAAAGTACAGAATACACGCATGTCGTAACGATTGTATCATATATCGCAATGAGTATGTAGATTTGGATGCTTGTCCAGTGTGTAAAGAATCACATTACAAGAAGAAGCGTGAAGACCCAGGTGAAATAGAAGGGGAGTGTAAGAAGAAGAGACCTCCTGCTAAGGCGGTGTGGTATTTCCCTGTGATCCCCCGATTAAAGCATCTTTTTGCTAACAAAGCGCATGCCCAGATGGTGCGTTGGCACAAAGAAGGGCGTAAGGATGACGGGATGCTTAGGCACCCCGCTGATGGGTCCCAGTAGAGGAAAGTCGATCGAACATTCCCAGACTTTGCAAATGAGGTGAGGAACATAAGGTTTGGGTTGAGTACCGATAGTATGAATCCTTTTGGCGACCTAAGTAGTAGCCATAGCACCTGGCCTGTTACACTATGTATCTATAACATTCCTTCTTGGCTGTGCATGAAGCGGAAATACATCATGATGCCATTGTTGATCCAAGGGCCGAAGCAACCCGGAAATGACATCGATGTCTATTTGAAACCATTGATGGAAGATCTTGTAAAGTTGTGAGAGGATGGTGTACGGGTATGGGATGAGTACAAGAGGGAGTATTTCACCCTACGTGCACTGGTCGCCCACGTGTGTTTGCCATGGTAAAAGATCTTAAAATAGTGTTTGGAAAGGGTCCTGGAAGCAAACCTGTACCGAACGAGGAAGGTCAGGCACCCATCTGGAAAAAGAGATCAATATTTTGGGACTTGCCTTATTGGGAAGTTTTGGAGATCCGTCACTCACTTGACTTCATGCACATCACGAAGAATGTTTGCTTGAACCTGTTAGGATACTTGGATATGTACGGCAAATCGAAAGATACACTACAAGTTTGGAAGGACCTACAACTTTTGGAACTAAGGGATGATCTACATCCAGAAAAGAGAGAGAAAGGACATTACCTAAATCCCGCGAGCTACACTCTAAGCAAAGAAGAGAAAAAGCATGATAGAGTGCTTGAACAAGGTGAAGGTCCTTCAGATAATCATCAAATGTGAAGAGACTCATAAACATGAAAGAGAATAAAATCGTACACCGAAAGCTCATGACCTGTCTTGTATCGATGATACGCTTGCTCCCAAAGGGTCGTGAGAGGTATTTTGCCGGATTGGGTCCGTGACAATCATAAAGTCGTGTACCTTTTTCAACGCGGTTTCGCAGAAGGTCATCGATCCACATAAGCTAAGTAAGCTATAAGATGACGTGGTACAGAGTGTGGTCAGCCTTAAGATGATCTTTTCTCCTGCATTCTTTGATATTATGGTTCATCTCACTGTTCACATTGTCAGAGAGATAGGTATTCTCGGGCCCGTGTTTCTGCACAACATGTTTCCTTTCGAGAGGTACATGAAAGTTCTAAAGAAGTATGTCCGTAACCGTTCACGTCCCGAAGGATGCATTGCGAAGGGTTATGGGACAGAGGAGGTGGTTGAGTTTTGTTTGGATTACATTGAGGATCTACATTCCATTAGCGTCCCTATACCAGGCCATGAGGGGAGACTACGGGGAAAAGGGACACTAGGATGGAAAGCAATTGCATGCAATGATCTTCTAACTTTTAAGCAAGCACATTTCACTGTTCTGAAACAATCAACCGTTGTGGCCCCGTATGTCCTTCAGCATAAGAGTATTCTACACCGCGAATTCCCAAGGAGGTCCGAGGATTGGATCACAGTGAGGCACATGGATACTTTCGGCGCTTGGTTACAAAACTACATCCTTGTCAACGGGTCAGAAAATGAACAGTTGCAATGCCTGGCTCGGATGCCATCTAGTGAAATTGTCACATTCAAGGGCTACGAGATAAATGGTTACACCTTCTACACAAAATTCCAGGATACCAGGAGCACCAACCAGAACAGCGGTGTCCGTATAGACGCCACTGACAACAAAGGCAATGTGGACACATATTATGGTTACATAGAAGAGATATGGGAGCTCGACTATGGACCATTGAAGGTCCCTCTGTTTAAGTGCCAGTGGGTCAAACTGACTTCAAATGGCGTGAAGATCGACAAATACGGCATGACAACCGTGGACCTGACAGAAGTTGGCTATAGGGCCGAACCATTTGTCCTTGCCAACGATGTGAGACAGGTCTTCTACATAATGGACATGTCAAGCAAACCAAAGAAACACAGGGAGAAGCAAAAGGATTGCAGTAGTAAGCCAAAGCGACACGTGGTTCTCCAGGGCAAACGAAGGATTGTTGGTGTTGAGGACGTCACAGACGAGGAGGAGTATAATCAGTTCAACGAGCTCCCTCCCTTTGCGGAAGATGTTGACATAAGTGTCCTAAATGTAACTGAAGTCGATGCTCCTTAGATACGTCGCGATCACGACGAAGGAACACTTGTAAAGACAAAGTGACCATTAATTCATTGATAAAATATTTTTTGAATGGACATACTAATTTTTGTAGGGACTAACTAATTTTTTGATGCACTAAGTAATTTTTGGATGGACTAAGTAATTTTTCGATGCACTAACTAATTTTTGAAAGCACTAATAATTTTTTATTGCACTAACTAATTTTTTGATGCACTAACTAATTTTTTGATGCACTACCTAATTTTTTGATGCACTAAGTAATTTTTGGATGGACTAAGTAATTTTTCGATGCACTAACTAATTTTTGAAAGCACTAATTATTTTTTATTGCACTAATTAATTTTTTGATTCACTAACTAATTTTTTGATGCACTACCTAATTTTTTGATGCACTAAGTAATTTTTGGATGGACTAAGTAATTTTTGGATGCACTAACTAATTTTTGAAAGCACTAAGTAATTTTTTATTGCACTAACTAATTTTTTATTGCACTAATTAATTTTTGGCTGCACTAAATATTTTTCTACAAGCGGTTTGTAATTCCAACCGCTTGTAGAGGGGTGTTAAATAAATTATAAGAGGAAAGCAAAGCAAAAATTAAAAGGCAGGGGGCGTGAGCTGGGCTCGAACCCGTGTCGCCGCAGGTGAGCCCACGCTCGAGCGCCACTCGCTAGCCAGAAGGGGGGAAGTTTTATCTCAACCAATACGGGGCGTCAAACCCTTTTGACTCTTCAAACTCTACAAGTGGTTGGAGATACGAACCGCTTGTAGAGGTCCCTCCCTCGCTCTCACGCCAGCTGTGAGGCGGTTGGTGATACGAACCGCTCGTAGAGGTCCCTCAGCCGCTCCCCGCCAACAGTGAGGGGTTGCTACAAGCGGTTGGTGATACGAACCGCTTGTAGGGGTAGCTCTACAAGCGGTTTCTATTATGAACCACTTGTAGAACCCTTATTACAAGGGGTTGGTGGTTCCAACCGCTTGTAGAGGTGCTCTTATAAATATGGATCTCGCTTTCGCCGGGACACACTCCAAAATTTTTAAGTCCTCTTGACGCGCTCTTCTCTGCTGTCTCCATCGACCACCCCGCCGCCATTGCCGAGCCGGTCGCCGCGCCGCCGTCTAAGTCGTCTCCCAGCGCCACTGCCGAAGGCCGCCGCCGCCGCCGCCGCCGGTTGAAGTCATCTCCGCGCTGCCGACCGCCATTGTCACCGCCATTGCCGCCGCCGGTCGTCTCCCAGCGCCGCCGATCGGCCGCGAGCTCGCCCATCCCGAAGGGCCTAGGTTACCCCCTACTCTGCTTACACGCGCTCTATACAGTCGCTGCCCACAAAGTGTTCGACAAAATGTCCCTAAGGGCAAAAAGAGGTGTTCGACAGTGAGAGAGCGTGAGTGAGATGGAGAGAGAGTGAGAGAATGAGAGAGAATCAGAGAGAGTGAGAGAATGAGAGAGAATCATAGAGAGTGAGAGAGAATGAGAGAGTGAGAGAGAGTGAGAGATGGAGAGAGAGTGAGTGAGAGATGGAGAGAGAGTGAGTGAGAGAGAATGAGAGAGAGAGATGGAGAGAGAGTGAGTGAGAGAGAATTAGAGTGAGAGAGAATGAGAGAGAGATGGAGAGAGAGTGAGTGAGAGATGGAGAGAGAGTGAGTGAGAGAGAATGAGAGAGAGAGATGGAGAGAGAGTGAGTGAGAGATGGAGAGAGAGTGAGAGAGAATTAGAGTGAGAGAGAGTGAGTGAGAGATGGAGAGAGAGTGAGTGAGAGAGAATGAGAGTGAGAGAGAATGAGAGAGTGAGATGGAGAGAGAGTGAGTGAGAGATGGAGAGTGAGTGAGAGAGAATGAGAGTGAGAGAGAATGAGAGAGAGTGAGTGAGAGATGGAGAGAGAGTGAGTGAGAGAGAATGAGAGAGAGTGAGAGAGAGATGGAGAGAGAGTGAGTGAGAGAGAATGAGAGTGAGAGAGAATGAGAGAGAATGAGAGTGAGAGAGAATGAGTGAGAGATGGAGAGAGAGAGTGAGAGAGAATGAGTGAGAGATGGAGAGAGAGTGAGTGAGAGAGATGGAGAGAGAGTGAGTGAGAGAATGAGAGTGAGATGGAGAGAGAGAGTGAGATGGAGAGAGAGAGTGAGAGAGAATGAGTGAAAATGTATTTTTTGTTATATATTTTTCTTTTACAATTTGATGAGTTGCCATACTTACTAATTAAACAATATTTCATAATAACGATAGATGGCGACACCAGGACGTGGTGATCCTAATTTCGAGATGGATGAAGCGTTCATGCTAGACGAGATCGACTATGGTAGCAACTTGGCAGCCAATGAAGGTGATGCCAACGTTGTCAACACCGCTGCCGGTGGATCCAGTGATCCCGTTGACGCTGAGGGAAGTGAGGTAATGCCACGAGAATCCGGACAAACCATTTAGCCATATTTAACCAATTACTATAAATGGCTCTGACATGAAAAATTCACATCTCTGTCCATTTTCAGCCCGGTACATCGAGCACCCAAACCAAGCGAGGATCTAACAAGAAGCCTGCTACAAAGTTTGTTTTCACCAACGTCGACAATGACAGGAAGCCGATTGCTCCTCTTTCGCAGAGAGGTCCGCTTAACAACGCATGTGGTTTCCACGTTAGGGATCATGTCCCAGTTAGCATCAAGAAATGGACTGAAGTTCCGCAAGCCACCATGGAGCTCCTTTGGAAAGATATCAAGGAGAACTTCAAATTTCCTGAAGGATACGAGAACAAGGTTAAGAGATACACTTTGAAGAAGATGGCAACCCAATTTCAGTCGTGGAAAGTTCACGAACAACAAGTATGTCAAGAAGGAGAAAACCAGATTTCAACCAACATCCCAAGCCGCAAGATCATCGATGCATTTGAAGAATACAAATTGTCGAGGAAGGACAGCCGCGAGCCAACAGTAACAAGATCAACGCTGGGAAGAAAAATACCACCACCATCTTGGCACCGGTGGTTACGCCAAGGCTGTACCTAAATGGGAGAAGCGGAAGAAGAACTAGTGGCCAAGAATATCACGCCGCCATCGCTGAATGGGAATTCCGCTGCATGAATTGGTTCATGGGTCACGGAGGGGCCGTTGCACATTTACGGTAGCTTGTTGATGCCACCGGAGCGGAGGATGTTGGAAATAGAATTGTCGAAACCGTCGACATGTCTCGCTCCGGTTCCTTTGTGACAGACAGGAGAATGACGAGCTCACACGCACTTCAAAACCCCGATCACCCAGACGGACAAGAGGAATGGGATCGTCCGTGCCATGGAAGTACGGTTTCTCCAAAGATGCCGATACGTACAGGAGCCGGTCAAGAGGCAAAAAAAGAGAGTCATACAGATACAACTTACTGGAAAGGGAGCTCAGAGCAACTCAGCAGATCATCGGAGAGATTGTTGAGCAAAAACTGTAGGCGGTACTCGGTAAACTTCAAGGAGCAGGTACAAGCAATACACAGACCATGGTTAGCCCGCCCACCTCCGCTGACGGAGTAGTCAAGGTCGAACGCCGCAAGACTTTCTACGGACTGGGACAAGACGCAATGGACAAGATCAAAGTTCGCCAGAGTGTGAGCTACACATTCAGGCACATAACCTCTCCACCAAGGTGGCTTATGGCATGGCGTACCCGGTGGAGCCAGGCCAGCTTTTCCACTGCAACGAGATCCCGCCAGGTTACTCGAAGGTCACAGTGGAGGAGGTGTCGAGTGGCTATGAAGATCTCCTGCTCGAGATTGCTGGAGAGGATGACATCACCAAGCTTAGACAGGCCCTCTACGGAATCATTCTCTGGCGAAAAAGGTACATCATATTTCCAAAGACCGTAGAGGTGACCTCTCCACTAATAGAAATCCAACAATTGGAGCTGACCGAAGCAATCTCCTCCAACGAAGAAACACCAAGTACGAAGGAGCAGTACTACGACGCTACCCCCTCCCAAGAAGGCCCAGTCTAGCCGGTCAACATAGTCATCAAAGGAACCTCCGAAAAGGGCATACGACATGACGGCTGAGGAGACACGAGCAATAGTTCAAAAGAAAATTGAGACACACTTCGCACCAAAGGTGCCACCTCCCAAGGTGCAAATTGATCTGAAAGCTGCAGCCCACTTTGCGACATGCCGTGCAGCGCCTCTTCCTGTCTCGACTAACTACGAACGCACAATAGCGAAGACTGCAGTGAAAGGGAAACGGGCTAAGGCGGCGGCGGCACCTAAGAAGACAGCCCAAGATTACCACCTAGAGGAATTCTTGAGAGAGTCGGGGCTGTCTTACGTTGCAGCTATGGGACTAACAGATGAGCTTCCAACGGCAGAGGTCGGTGGCCATATAAGTGGGCCAAGAGTTGGTTGCACCGTAAAAGATAAGGATCTCGCCAACCAAGATGCGATAATTTCATGAATGGTACATGGAAATACCGCTCAAGGAAGAACAATGTTCCCCGCCCGTATAAAAAACAAGATTTCTATCGTGGGGATGAACTCATATGGATGGAATTCGACGACATCTACCAATTTTACCATCGAGACGCCGTCAACGTGTCTCTAATGAGCTGCTGGTGTCTGTAAGTATTTGCAGCTAATGATTGAGTTTACCATATATATGTGTTCATTTCGCCGTAGTTCAGGCTGCAAAATCTAATAACTCATCTCTTTTGTATGTAGAATGGAGATACAACGATGTGGAAAAGAGGCTATCTTCGACATCGGCTTCATTGACCCATCAATTGTCAACGAGCCTAACTGTAAACGTAACCCAAAAGAAGTTGAAGAATACATGCTGAAGGCTCTTTTTGACCAGTACTACAAACCGCACATACTTCTGCCCTTCAACTTCTAGTACGTATATACATGTCATCACACAACCTCTCGTTTATCCTTTTTCAAGACATTCATAATATGACTAATTACATATATGTTGCAATACTTATATATGAATAGGTTTCACTAGATCCTACTTATTATCAATGTCGATAGTGCGATCATCATTGTGCAAGACTCAAGGAGAAAACCACAACAAGATTTTCAGTTTATCATTGATATTCTAAACAGGTAACATTGAGATGCCAACCTACATATATATATAAGATTTCGAATACTCATAATTACTATTCATATAATAACGCATGACAGGGCATTCGCCACGTTCCGAACGAAGCATAAAGGAAAAAGTTCTAGGAATCAATTCATAGTGCAATCTAGCACTCGAGTACGTACTACAAAATATCAATTAAATAATATATATGGCGTAAAAATTTATCTTCTCAATCCAATTAATTAATTGCATTCTTTTCAAAGATCACTCTAGGTTCTACAGCAATCGGCCGGAAACAACTTATGTGGCTATTATGTGTGCCTCTACATGCAAAGTCTTACCCACGGCGATATGCGACAACTGGACAACGAGGTGCGTGTGTGTTAAAAACAAATTTCGTAATACACTTATACTTCACGTGTTCAAAGATTTATTTCTTTCTTTCTTTTCGTAGCCCGACATCGATGAGACGGGCGTGATCCCATCGCATCGGGTTGAAGCAATACAAGAACAACTTATTGGCTTCATTATCGATGAGATTATAACCCCTAGAGGCGAGTTCTACGCAAAGGCATGGAGAGATGGCCCTTCAATAAGGACAGGTGAACTTACGGAATCTTCGTCGATGGCCGCAAAGAGCGATGCACGCAGAAAATGATCTCAAGATCACCACCTTTGTACTCTTCGAAAGTTGTAAAACGTTGCTTGTGCTGATCATCATTTTATGTATTGTAAAACATATATATATATATATTTAATTTGTAATTAAATTATAAGCTCATACTATTTGTGCAAATAAACTACTGGTTTTCTGAATTATAATATATATTTAATTATGCAGAAATAAATTTGTAGTTCTATTTATTTTTATTGTCAAAATTCATATTTGAAAGTCTAGCTCAAAAGGTCATGTAGCTGTCGGCCTCTTCACAAGCGGTTTGTAACAACAACCGCCAGGAGAGAGCACACGTGGTGTCTCGCCACCCACGATAGAAGGCCTCTACAAGCGGTTGGTAACACCAACCGCCAGATTTGCCCCCACATGGCTGCTCCATCTGCGCTTCTGGCGCTTCGAACCGCTTGTGGTGCCGCACCACAAGCGGTTCAGGAAACCGCGAGTGATACCCTCTGGGTATCACTCTCGGTTGCGTACAAGTGGTTCGATAACTGCTTGTGAAAGCGGTTCGGCGGTTATGAACCGCTTGTGTAGCACTATTCCCTGGTAGTGATCACAAGAACTTATAAAGATCTATGCTGTTAATCATTGTGGCCCAAATTTTAACGGTGCAGATGTGTTCAATGATAAAGGAGTTGTAATCTAACAAAATTAGAGAGATTTATCATCTAATAAATTAGAAATAGGGATTGGATCACTAGAGATTAGAAGCCGAGAGGGGAGGCGAACTTAACCGTGCTTGCACATCAGGCGTGGTGCGCGCTCAATCTCGGCCTCGGCATCAGCAGGTATAAGACCGTGCTTTTCATGTCCGAGTCGGAGACCATGAAATCAGGTCATGGACAGGTTGTGGCTGGCAGCAAGCTCACCGGCATGGAGATGGCACGGTTCGCAAGGGCTGCCTCACCAAATGCACGTCTCTATGTCGTGCGCCGGCTTGGCGTGGCCGGGTTCATACTTCATATTGCACGGAGGAGCTCACCGCCGGAGCCACGGGACCATCAACTTCAAGCCTCAGGCTGCCACGGTGTACTAATATGCTGAGATCCAAGAGATCGAGACGTCGTTGACGAAACCACGCTACGGAGTCCGGCGAGGAGACAGTGTTATGCTGCTCCTTGCCATCTATAGTAGACGCTAACTGTTTCGATACTGGACTCTGCCGCGCGCCAATCAAGGAAACTGTCGGTGAGCAAAATGTCATCTGCGAGAGTTATGAGGATAGGATGAGTAACCAGGCTTGAGCGATGTTCGGAAGATCGACGATAGAGATCATGTTTGACCGGCCAGCAATACATCCCAATCAATCATCGGCCAGATGGTTTATTCGGCATCATGGGTGCAACTCTAGAAGGCTAGAATCTCCAGATTAATCAGTGAGGAAAAAAGAAAATCTACACCATCAATTACAAATAGATCCTATCCGATGATAAAAAAAATCATTTTAAATAAAATAATTTTCCATTTATTATATTTAAAACAAATTGATTTCAGATTTGAAAAGAGTTGAAATCTAATAAGATTAGAAATTTTTTTGAATACTAGCTCTATTTGTAGGTTTCTAACTAAATTGGAGTCCATCTCTACACTCCGACCTATATATAAATAATAACCTAATCCCTCAGAATTAACAATTCAAAACACTGACTGGCAGACACGTATCTGCTGTTGAAAATCAAAAGCTATGTAAAGGAGACGCATACACACTACTATAGATGGGAACATTCTAGAGATTAGAAGAGTGGCGAGGAGCAACGTGAGCCCACCATTGCTCTACATCTGATGAGAAAAAGGTGTGCCCACGGGCCACCATTCCTCTGCATTTGACCAGGAAAACCAGTACAATAAAAAATGCACAAGTTCCCAAGCATATTCATCAAAAGTAACCAATAAAACAATGGGGCAATTTGGACAATGCCACTGTGAAAAACATGGCTTTGCTAGAAAAGCCACCACACTATAAAAAGATAGAAATTTTCACATTAATCAGCATAGGGTTATAATGATATAGATCTTAAATATGTTTTCAATTGATTTGAAGAGAAAACCTATGGGTCAATAATTATAACAGTGTAAATATTTTTCTAAGTTCAATCTAATATAACATACCGTATCAAATCTAACTACAAACTAATAAATCTAGACATGCATATATGTGCACAAAATCATAACATCATAGATTATAATATATTTTCAGTTGAATCTACCAAAAAATCTAATCCATTAATTAATTTGTATAGTAGGTCTAAATTATATATAATCATGTAGATCATAGATAGGTTTTAGTTGAATGTCACAAATTGCACATAATATATGTATAAACTATCAAATTTTGCCATAGAAATTACACGGGTCACCTTGCTAGGTATATATAAAATAGGATCCAATGAAGCCACCACATTAATCCTAGAATACTAGAAATTTCCATATTAATTCTAAAATACTAGAATTTTCCACGTTAATCGGAAAAATACTAGACCGTAGATTATAATGAGACCTGATTATAACATTGTAGATCTAAAATATGTTTTACGATAATTCACATTGACTAATTAATGATATATGGGCAATACCGTACACTACCAGGGAACAGTGCTACACAAGCGGTTCGTAACCGCTTTCACAAACGGTTATCGAACCGCTTGTACGCAACCGAGAGTGATACCCAGAGGGTATCACTCATGATTCAACCGCCAGGTGCAAAGCACCACAAGCGGTTCTGAGGCGCCAGAAGCGCAGTGGAGTAGCCACGCAGAATCACAAGCGGTTGGTGTTACCAACCGCTTGTAGAGAGGCCTTCTATCATGGGTGGGGAGACACTGACGTGTGTTTCTCCATAAGCGGTTGTTGTTACAAACCGCTTGTGGAGAGGCCGATACTACATATGGCCTTTTGAGCTAGACTTTCAAATATGAATTTTGACAATAAAATAAATACAACTACAAATTTATTTCTGCATAATTAAATATATATTATAATTGAGAAATCCAGAGTTTATTTGCACAAATAGTATGAGCTTATAATTTAATTACAAATTAAATGCATATATATATATATATATATGTTTTACAATACATAAAATGATGATCAAGACAAGCAACGCTTTTACAACTTTCAAGAGTACGTAATGTGGTGATCTTGAGATCATTTCTGCGTGCATCGCTTCTTTGCGCCATCGACGAAGATTCCGTAAGTTCACCCGTCCTTATTGAAGGGTCATCTCTCCATGCCTTTGCGTAGAACTCGCCTTAGGGTTATAATCTCATCGACAATGAAGCCAATAAGTTGTTCTTGAATTGCTTCAACCCGATGCGATGGGATCACGCCTGCCTCATCGATGCCTGCCACTTAAAAGAAACAAAGGAATAAATCTTTGAACACGCCAAGTATAAGTGTATTACTTAAATTTGTTTTAAATACACACGCACCTCGTTGTCCAGCTTGTCGATATCGCCGTGGGTAAGACTTTGCATGTAGAGACACACATAATAGCCACATAAGTTGTTTCCGCCGCTTGTCAGAGAACCTAGAGTGATATTTGAAAAGAATGCAATTAATTAATTGGCTTGAGAAGATAAATTTTACGCCATATATATTATTTAATTGATATTTTGTAGTACGATCGAAAGCTGGATTGCACTATGAATTGATTCCTAGAACTTTTTCCTTTATGCTTCGTTCGGAACGTGGCGAATGCCCTGTCATGCGTTATTATATGAATAGTAATTATGAGTATTCGAAGTACTTATATATATGTAGCTTGGCATCTCAATGTTACCTGTTTAGAATATCAATGATAAACTGAAAATCTTGTTGTGGTTTTCTTCTTGAGTCTTGCACAATGATGATCGCACTATCGACATTGATAATAAGTAGGACCTAGTGAAACCTATTCATATATAAGTATTGCAACATATATGTAATTAGTCATATTATGAATGTCTTGGAAAAGGATAAACGAGAGGTTGTGTGATGACATGTATATATACGTACTAGAAATTGAAGGGCGTATATGTGCGGTTTGTAGTAATCGGTTTAAAAGAGCCTTCAAAGATGTATTCTTCAACTTCTTTTGGCTTATGCTAGCTAGGCTCGTTGACAATTGATGGGTCAATGAAGTCGATGTCGAAGATAGCTCTCTTTACATCGTTGTATCTCCATTCTACATACAAAGGGATGAGTTATTAGATTTTGCACCTGAACTATAGCGTAAATGAACACATATATATGGTAAACTCAATCATTAGTCGCAAATACTTACGGACACCAAGAAAGCTCATTAGAGACACGCTGACGGCGCCTCGATGGTAAAATTGGTAGATGTCGTCAATTCCATCCATATGAGTTCATCCCCACGATAGAAATCTTCGCTTTTTATACTGGCGGGAACATTGTTCTTCCTTGAGCGGACTGCTCCATATACCATTCTTGAAATTGTCACATCTTGGTTGGCGATCCCTTATCTTTTCCGTGCAACCAACTCTTGGCCCAGCTTATATGGCCACCGACCTCCGCCGTTGGAAGCTCATCTGTTAGTCCCATAGCTGCAGCAGAAGACAACCCCGACTCTCTCAAGAATTCCTCTATCCGTAATCTTGGGCTGTCTTCTTAGGTGCCGCCACGCTTTAGCCCGCTTTCCTTTATCGCAGCCTTCGCTATTGTGCGCTCAGAGTTAGTCGAGACAGAAGAGAGAGCTGCACGGCATGTCGCAAAGTGGGCTGCAGTTTTCGGATCATCTGCGCTTTGGGAGGTGGCACCTTTGGTGCAAAGTGTGTCTCAATTTCCTTTTAAACTATTGCTCAGGTCTCCTCACCGCCATGTCGATGCCCTTTTCGAGATTCTTTGACGATCGTGTTGACCGGCTAGACTGGCCTTCTTGGGAGGGGTAGTCAGAGTAATCGGGTCCTTCAGACTTGGAGTTTCTTCCTTGGAGGAGATTGTGGAGCCGGGCCGTGGAGCAGGAGGTGGAGACGAGTGCTCAGATTGGAGATGAGGCATGTCGTTGAGGTGATGTAGGAGGAGGCGTGTTTTGTCGTTGCGGTTGAGGTATGGTCCCTTTGGTCAGCTCCAATTGTTGGATTTCTATTGGTGAAGAAGTCACCTCCACGGTCTTTGGAATATGATGTACCTTTTTTGCCCGAGAATGGTTCCGTGGAGGGCCTGTCCAAGCTTGGTGATGTCATCCCCTCCAGCAATCTCGAGCAGGAGATCTTCATAGCCGCTCGACACCTCCTCCACTGTGACCTTCGAGTAACCTAGCGGGATCTCGTTGCAGTGGAAAAGCTGGCCTGGCTCCACCGGGTACGCCATGCCATAAGCCACCTTGGTGGAGAGGTTATGCGCTTGAATGTGTAGCTCACACTCCCGATTTAACTTTGATGCTGTCCATCGCGATCGCCCCAGTCCGAGAAAGTGCGGCGGTGTTCGACGCAAGCAGCTATCCGCTGCTGGAGGTGGGTGGGCTAACCATGGCCTCGTGGTATTGCTTGTACCGCTCCTTGAAGTTTGCCGAGTGCCGCCGCAGCTTTTGCTCAACAATCTCTTCGATGCTCTCTGAGTTGCTCGAGCTCCCTTTCCAAAGAAGTTGTATCAGATGACTCTTTTTTGCCTCTTGATCGGCTCCTCAGACGATCGGCATCTTTGGAGAAACCGTACTTCCATGGCACGGACGATCCCATTCCTCTTGTCCGCCCCGGTGCTCGTGGTTTTGAAGTGCACATGTGAGCTCGTCATTCTCCCTGTCTGTCACAAAGGAACCGGAGCGAGACATGTCGACGGTTTCGACAATTCTGTTTCCAACATCCTCCGCTCCCGGTGGCATCAATAAGGTACCGTCGTCTGCAAGGGTCCCTCCGTGAGCCATGAACCAATTCCACAGGCGGAATTCCCATTCAGCAGTAGCAGGAGTGATATTCTTGGCCACTAGTTCTTCTTCCCGCTTCTCCCATTTAGGTACAGCCTTGACGTAACCATCGGTGCCAAGATGGTGGTGATATTTTTTCTTCCCAGCGTTGATCTTGTTCTGTTGGCTCGCGGCCTGTCCTTCCTCTGACAATTTGTATTCTTCAAATGCATTCTAGTGATCTGGCAGCTTGGGATGTTGGTTGAAGTCTGGCTTTTCTCCCTTCTTGACATAGTTGTTATTCAGGTGAACTTTCCACAGCTGAAATTGGGTTGCCATCTTCTTCAAAGTGTATCTCTTAACCTTGTTCTCGTATCCTTCAGGAAATTTGAAGTTCTCCTTGATATCTTTCCAAAGGAGCTCCTTGGTGGCTTGCGGAACTTCAGTCCAATTCTTGATGCTAACTGGGACATGATCCCTAACGTGGAAACCACATGCACTGTTAAACGGGCCTACTGCAAACAGAGGAGCAATCGGCTTCCCGTTATTGTCGACGTTGGTGAAAACAAACTTTGTAGTAGGCTTCTTGTTAGGTCCTCGCTTGGTTTGGGTGCTCGATGTACCGGGCTGAAAATGGACAGAGATGTGAATTTTTCATGTCAGAGCCATTTATAGTAATTGGTTAAATATGGCTAAATGGTTTGTCTGGATTCTCGTGGCATTACCTCACTTCCTCGGCGTCAACGGATCACTTTGGATCCACCGGCAATGTGTTGACAACGCTGGCATCACCTTCATTGGCGCCAAGTTGCTACCATAGTCGATCTCGTCTAGCATGAACGCTTCATCCATCTCGAAATTAGGATCACCACGTCCTAGTGTCGACATCTATCGTTATTATGAAATATTGTTTAATTAGTAAGTATGGCAACTCGTTAAATTGTAAAAGAAAAATATATAACAAAAAATACATTTTCACTCATTCTCTCTCACTCATATTCTCTCTCACTCACTCTCTCTCCATCTCTCACTCACTCTCTCTCCATCTCTCTCTCTCTCTCATTCTCTCTCACTCTCACTCACTCTCTCTCCATCTCTCTCACTCACTCTCTCTCCATCTCTCACTCACTCTCTCTCCATCTCTCTCTCTCATTCTCTCTCACTCTCACTCACTCTCTCTCCATCTCTCTCACTCACTCTCTCCATCACTCTCACTCACTCTCTCTCATTCTCTCTCACTCTCTCTCACTCTCACTCACTCTCTCTCCATCTCTCTCACTCACTCTCTCATTCTCTCTCACTCTCTATGATTCTCTCTCACTCACTGTCTCATTCTCTCTCACCCTTTCTCTCTCTCACTGTCATTCTGTCTCACTCTCTCTCTCATTCTCTCTCACTCCCTCTCATTCTCTCTCACGATCTCTCTCCATCTCACTCACGCTCTCATTCTCTCACGCTCTCTCTCTCTCACACGGTTGAACACCTCTTTTTGCCCTTAGAGACATTTTGTCGAACACTTTGTGGGCAGCGAGTGTACAGAGCGCGTGTAAGCAGAGGAGGGGGTGACCTAGGCCCTTCGAGATGGAAGAGCTCGCAGCGGTCGACGGCGGCGCGAGGAGACGACTTCGACGGCGACGGCGCGGTGACAGTGGCGGTCGACGGCGCGGTGACAGTGGCGGTCGACGGCGCGCGGGGAGACGACTTCGACTTCGACGGCGACGGCGCGACGCGCGCCGACGGCGGCGCGGGGAGACGACTTCGACGGCGACGGCGCGATGGTGACGTCGCGACAGGGCTCGACGGCGGCGCGGGGTGGTCGATGGAGACGACAGAGGCAGAGAGCGCGCGCGGGGACTTAGAAAAATTTGGAGTGTGTCCCCGGCCAGGCGAGACATATTTATAAGAGCACCTCTACAAGCGGTTGGAACCACCAACCCCTTATAATAAAAGCTCTACACGCGGTTCGTAATAGAAACCGCGTGTAGAGCTACCCCTCTACAAGCGGTTCGTATCACCAACCGCTTGTAGAAACCCCTCACTGCTGGCCGGGAGCGGCTGAGGGACCTCTACAAGCAGTTGGTGATTACAAGTGGTTCGTATCACCAACCGCTTGTAGAGGTCCCTCACAGCTGGCGGGCGAGCGAGGGAGGGACCTCTACACGCGGTTTGTATCACCAACCGCTTGTAGAGGTCCCTCACAGCTGGCGTGAGAGCGAAGGAGGGACTTCTACAAGCGGTTCGTATCACCAACCGCTTGTAGAGTGCGAAGAGTCAAAACGATTTGACGCTCGTATTGGTTGGGATAAAACTTCCCCCTTCTGGCTAGCGAGTAGTGCTTGAGCGTGGGCTCACCTGCGGCGACGCGGGTTGGAGCCCCGCTCGCACCCCCTACCTTTTAATTTTTTGCTTTGTCTTCCTCTTATAATTTAATTTAGCACCCCTCTACAAGCGGTTGGTATTACGAACCGCATGTAAAAAAATATTTAGTGCAGCCAAAAATTAGTTAGTATAATAAAAAATTAGTAAAAAATTAGTTAGTGCATCAAAAAATTAGTTAGTGCAATAAAAAATTAGTTAGTGCAATAAAAAATTACTTAGTGCTTTCAAAAATTAGTTAGTGCATCCAAAAATTACTTACTCCATCAAAAAATTAGGTAGTGCATCAAAAAATTAGTTAGTACAATAAAAAATTAGTTAGTGTAATAAAAAATTAGTAAAAAATTAGGTAGTGCATCAAAAAATTAGTTAGTGCATCCAAAAATTAGTTAGTGCATCAAACAATTAGTTAGTCCCTACAAAAATTAGTGAGTCTATTCAAAAAATATTTTATCAATGAATTAATGATCACTTTGTCTTTACAAGTGTTCCTTCGTCGTGATCACGACGTATGTAAGGAGCATCGACTTCAGTTACATTTAGGACACTTATGTCGACATCTTCCGCAAAGGGAGGGAGCTCATTGAACTGATTATACTCCTCCTCGTCTGTGACGTCCTCAACACCAACAATCCTTCGTTTGCCCTAGAGAACTACGTGTCGCTTTGGCTTACTACTGCAATCCTTTTGCTTCTCCCTGTGTTTCTTTGGTTTGCTTGACATGTCCATTATGTAAAAGACCTGTCTCACATCGTTGGCAAGGACGAATGGTTCGCGCCTATAGCCAACTTCTGTCAGGTCCACGGTTGTCATGCCATATTTGTCGATCTTCACGCCGTTTGAAGTCAGTTTGACCCACTGGCACTTAAACAGAGGGACTTTCAATGGTCCATAGTCGAGCTCCCATATCTTTTCTATGTAACCATAACATGTGTCCTGTGGGGACCCAGATTTCGTTGGTCCCACTTGCACACAACTGTCCAGGATTTCAGTTGTGCCAACGTATGATACAAACTGCAGCTTTTGCATTTAATTTACATACCAGAGTTTTACAGCAGAAGTAGTGGTTCATACAACTTTAAGTTACATAACTGGTACCATGTAACCTTATTTATCTACAACACCGTCCTCCATACACCACAGGTAAACCTGAGTGCAGGATCAGCCCTAAAATTATACATCGTCGCCTGTCCATTCCCCTGGATTTTCTTCTGGATAATCCACTTCTTCTGGGTACTCTGTTTCTGCTAGGACGAATAAGCAGCCCGCAACCGAAATTGCGAGAATGAGAATTCTTTAAATTCTCAGCAAATCATGAAGAAGTTCTTATTAATTACTAAATGCACAAGACCCAAGGGATAATCTGTTCAATATGTGGACTCAACTCACAGCATGCAAGTTGTTTCATAATTTCCCAAATTGTTTTATCGTTTTAAACCTTTTAAGATCATTTTACTTGATGAACCAGAGCAACATTATGGAAGTCCAACAATTTCCATAACAAGCAGCAGCGATAAACAAAATAAAGTTAGTTAGAGCAGAGTTCATTAAGCATTAATGATTGGCATCACCCAAGACATAGCTTCAATTTACCGGAAGCACGGCACATCAATTATTTAATTATTCAGTTCTGCAGAACTTGCCCAACTTTACCCATATGATGTCACAACTTAGCCAGAGTCGAAACAGCATAGAGAAGAATTAGACTGTTGAGCTAGTTTCCACCCAGCAGGTCTGAGACCATACTCTAACCATGAGAATCTGTAGGCCGACAGATTTTGTCACCTCACAGAAGTATGGTTCCCGCTGTTATCGAGACCTGGTGAGCGAGACAAAGGCCAACAAGCTCCACTGCCAGCGATTTGTCGCAACGCGGAAACATCACACCAGCAGAATAATACTAATTTAAGCCCGATTTCTCGATCACATGGTTGAGCGAAAATTATGTCATTTCATATCAGCCAATTATTCTGCTCCAAAGTAAATCCAAAACATTTAAGCCTTCATGGCATCATTTCCAAGGTATTCCAAGTTATCTGGTTCAAAACCTATGACCTATGACCAGCAATTTCCAAGGATGGTTATTAATTCGACTGGGAGAGTATTTTATCCCTAGTTTAAACCTTTAAAACATTTAAAGTTGCCATTTCCCTATATAACCCAAAGAATGCATACTATAATAATTAAAGGTAGCAACATGATCAATGGTGCATGACTTGCCTTTAGTGATGTTATTATCCCAGTTCTGGAATTCTCCGGCTCCTGGAGCTTCTGCTTCTGCGGCTCCTTCCTCCGGGTTTTCTGTGGATTCTATTCGTACAAGAAATTTAATAAACACCAAAGATGTGTATGATGCAATTTATTAATGTTTTTAAAATGATCTTTTAGGATAAAAACTTATCTGTTATTTTACTTAAGATTTTGGGATGGTAATTCATGCATTAATATTTACATGAAATATTACATGGGAGTATTTAATATGCCTATTATATTAGGTAAACACTTTTCTTTCAAAATGAACATTAGAATGTTGAAATATTTTGGATGGATACTGATATGTATATACATATATTTATCTATTTCTAGTAATATATTTTATTAATAGAGGTTTAATTACACTTATTTATGTTTCATAAGTCTTTAGTAAAAAGAAGGTTTACTTATTATGTTCAACTTTATTAATAATTAAATAAATTCACTAATAAACAGAATTAAATGTTTTGAACATTTCTTATTATAGGAATTTCTCCAGAATCGGTTGGGATAAATGTGAACCGGCCAATTGGAGAATGAACCGGCGGTTTTCCCGGTTTTTCCCTAAACCATCTTCTTCTACCTCCGTTCCTCTGTTTTTGCTCTCCAATGAGGTTCGGATTTTGCTCAAATTCGGGCAACTCGGTGTATAATAGCCCCTGATTTTTGGTAGACGAACTATTGGATATACAAGGAACCCATTTTTGGGCTTGGTTTTGGTGACGGTGGCTCGGTTCGCTGGCGGCGGTTAGGGTTTTCACGCGGTGGCGGCGGTGGATGCGGCTCGTTCTAGGGCATCTCCGGCCAGTTTAGTGGGTGGAGAAGCTTCTAGAGGTAGAATGTAGGTGGGTCCTAATACTAATGAGGCAAGGTTTAGCTCGAGGTGGCCCACCGGCGTGCGCCATGCTGTTCGGGCGGCGGCAACCATGGCGGCGGCGACTCCGGCCAAACATGGGATCGGAGTGGTTTGGGTTAGACATTAGGGTGCTAGGGGGTGCTAAAGCACGCTTCAATTCGAATCAAAACACAATAGGTAGATGGATTGGTTTGGGCGGCTGTGGTGACGAGAAGAAAAAGGGAAAGCTGAGGTGAGACTCACCGGCAAGTTCTCCGACGGCGCCGTGGACCCGAAAGCCTCCTAGAATGTCGGCAAGGCTTCAACGACTGTGGACCCGCGATGTCCTTCCACGCTTCGGCGTGCTCTCCTTGTCTCCTTGCTTCGGGCAGCGACGGGGACGGAGCTGAGGACAAGGATGAGATGGCCAGCGTATGGGTGATATTGTCAGGTTCAAGGGCACGCGGCATGCTTCCTTTAAGCCACGCGAGAGGCACAAGCGACGTGGAACCGAGTGAGCACTAGCCCGCCGAGCTCGTTCGTGTTTCGCTTAAGTTGAAAGCGATTTCTTAATGGGAAAGCGATTTCTTTCTCAAAAGTTTCCTAAAACGGCATGTTCAAATAGGGTAATTGTCCTTTAGCGTGGTTTTTAAATTTAAGGGTTTTAGGATTTTATGGCTCGTAAAATTATAGTGAAGATATTTAAAATTTCAGAAAAATGTGAGGATTCCAAGTGTAGATTTTATCTTTGTTATTTGACAAAGATTTTATTTTAGTTATTAATCAAAATACTCCTTTAGATTATACTTTTAAACATATCATGGGATGATTTTCTTTTACAAAGATTTGTATATAATTTCCCTAATATTTAAAAAGATATTTAAATTTTTGGCATTTACTATAAGATCAAAAACTCTTTTAATATTTTGGTTTTTATTCAAATAGGTCAATCTTTCTTTTAGTAAATGCATAAAAATATGGAAATTTAGATGGTTTAAATATTTGATGCAATGGATGTGAGTTATGCACGCATGCATGATCCAGTTTAAATTTGGCGAAAAATTTTTATGCAAATTTTTGGAATGTTATGCAAATTTTTGGAATGTTACATGTCCACATTGCCTTTGTTGTCAGTGGCGTCTATACGGATACCGCTGTTCTGGTTGGTGCTCTTGGTATCCTGGTATTTTGTGTAGAAGGTGTAACCATTTATCTCAGAGCCCTTGAATGTGACGATTTCACTAGATAGCATCCGAGCTGCATTGCAACTGCTCATTTTCGACCCGCTGACAAGGATGTAGTTTTGTAACCAAGCTACCGAAAGTATCCATGTGCCTCACTGTGATCCAATCCTGACCTTCCGGGAATTCGCGCGAGAATACTCTTATGTTGAAGGACATACGGGGCCACAACGGTTGATTGTTTCAGAACAGTGAAATGTGCTTGCTTAAAAGTTAGGAGATCATTGCATGCAATTGCTTTCCGTCCTAGTGTCCCTTTCCCCGTAGTTTCCCCTCATGGCGTGGTATAGGGACGCCAATGGGATATAGATCCTCAATGTAATCCAAACAAAACTCAACCACCTCCTCTGTCCCATAACCCTCCGCAATGCATCCTTCGGGACGTGAACGGTTACGGACATACTTCTTTAGAACTTTCATGTACCTTTCGAAAGGAAACATGTTGTGCAGAAACACGGGCCCGAGAATACCTATCTCTCTAACAATGTGAACAGTGAGATGAACCATAATATCAAAGAATGCAGGAGGAAAGATCATCTCAAGGTCGACCACACTGCACCACGCCATCTTGTAGCTTACTTAGTTTATGTGGATCGATGACCTTCGCGAAACCGCGCTGAAAACGGTACACGCCTTTATGATTGTCACCCGACCCAATCAGTAAAATACCTCTCACGTACCATCGGGAGCAACTGTGGTCATCAAGACAAGACAGGTCATGAGCTTTCGTGTGTACGATTTTATTCTTTTTCATGTTTATGAGTGTCTTCACATTTGACGAGTATCCTGAAGGGACCTTCACACTGTTCAAGCACTCTATCATGCTTTTTTTCTCTTCTTTGCTTAGAGTGTAGCTCGCGAGATTTAGGTAATGTCCTTTCTCTCTCTTTTCTGGATGTAGACCATCCCTTAGTTCCAAAAATCGTAGGTCCTTCCGAGCTTGTAGTGTATCTTTCGATTTGCCGTACATATCGAGGTATCCTAACAGGTTCAAGCAAACAATCTTCGTGATGTGCATGAAGTCAAGTGACTGACGGATCTCCAAAACTTCCCAATAAGGCAAGTCCAAAAATATTGATCTCTTTTTCCAGATGGGTGCCTGACCTTCCTCGTTCGGGACAGGTTTGCTTCCAGAACCCTTTCCAAACACTATTTTAAGATCTTTTACCATGGCAAACACACGTGGGCCACTACGATGCTCAGGCTTATCACGATGGTCTGCTTTCCTATCAAAATACCTTCCTTTTTTCCGCAATGGGTGCCTCTTTAGAAGAAACCTACGATGGCCCATATACACAATCTTTCGAGAGTTTTTCAGGTACATGCTGTCGGTTTCATCTAAGCATTGCAAGCAGGCTTTATATCCTTTGGTAGTATTGCCAGACAGGTTACCGAGCGCGGGCCAATCGTTGATAGTTATGAACAACAGTGCACGTAGGGTGAAATACTCCCTCTTGTACTCATCCCATACCCGTACACCATCCTCTCACAACTTTACAAGATCTTCCATCAATGGTTTCAAATAGACATCGATGTCATTTCCGGGTTGCTTCGGCCCTTGGAATAACAATGGCATCATGATGTATTTTCGCTTCATGCACAGCCAAGGAGGAATGTCGTAGATACATAGTGTAATAGGCCAGGTGCTATGGCTACTGCTCAGGTCGCCAAAAGGATTCATACCATCGGTACTCAACCCAAACCTTATGTTCCTCACCTCATTTGCAAAGTCTGAGAATGTTCGATCGACTTTCCTCCACTGGGACCCATCAGCGGGGTGCCTAAGCATCGCGTCATCCTTACGCCCTTCTTTGTGTCAATGCACCATCTGGGCATGCGCTTTGTTAGCAAAAAGACGTTTTAATCGGGGGATCACAGGGAAATACCACACCGCCTTAGCAGGAGGTCTCTTCTTCTTACACTCCCCCTCTATTTCACTCGGTCTTCACGCCGCCTTGTAACGTGATTCTTTGCACACTGGACAAGCATCCAAATCCACATACTCATTGCGATATAGGATACAATCGTTACGACATTGGTGTACCTTCTGTACTTTTAATCCCAAAGGACATATGACTTGCTTGGCTTCATATGTAGATTCAGGCAACGTGTTATCTTCGAAGCGATTCTTTATGAGTGATAACAACTCATCGAATCCCTTGTCCGACACACAATTTCTAACCTTCCATTGCATTAAGTTCAATGTCGTATGAGCTTCCTCGTGGCCCTTCCCACGTCCGGGTACAAAGGTGTCCCGTGGTCCTCTACCATGCAATCAAACTTCTCGAATTGTCTTTCATCCGTAGTCTCCTCTCCGCCACGCAAAGATCTGGTCTTGCTCGTCATCACCAAGATCGCCGACTGTATCTTCCACAGAACAATATTGCGTGGCGTCCGCCATACTGTTGAATACCTCTTCTTCTTCACTATCTTCTTCATCGTCTTCCTGACTGCTCCCCTGTACTTCGCCATGCTTGGTCCAATAGGTGTAGTTTGGCATGAAACCTCTCGTGATCAAATGGGTCATAACCTGAAAGCATTGGGAGTACTCCTTCTCATTCTTGCAGTCTACGCACGGACAACATATGAAGCTGTCTGGAGGCAAGAATGCAACAGCGGCATCAAGAAATGCCTTCACGCTATCAATGAACTCTCTGGAGCGACGGTCCGCATTGTACATCCATTGCCGATTCATCTACACAAAGATCTAATTTTCAGATACCTTCAAAGATCTTTCACTAAAGTCTTATTTACATTGTAGAAAAATTCCATTCCAAAGTACTTTGACACGTATTTACAAAAGTCATTGTTTCCATGTTTTGGCTATTATCAAAGGTAATAAATAATATACTTATTTTATATATGCATGTCATATAGTTACATTTGTAATTAAAACTACTCAAACATGTTGTTAGTTTTATAGTTCTACAAGACATAATCAAAAAGAAATTAAAAGTTTTATAGTGCCAAGAATTTATATGCCATATATTTTGCGATGGAGGGAGTGGTTTTTCAAATTTAACCTTTAAACTTAATTTAACTAATTATTTTATCCCTTTAAATTTTTTCCTATTTTACTTCATAAAACATTAATAGTTTTCTTCCAAACCTAGATCTACTATTGTTACATTGAATGGAGGAGTGTTATATTAAAGATTGTAAAGCTAACAACTTTTGGAAAACAACTCCTTAATTACAATTCATCATGGTCCTACCTAAAATTAAAGTTATGGAGTGAGATTGAAGAGAAGGAGTGTTACATTAAAGATTCTAATCCTAAGAACACTTTTGGAGAAAATAACTACCATAATTCATCGTGGTCTTGCCTAAAATTAAAGTTATAGAGTGAGGTAGCAATAAAAACCCCAACAATCAAAATCAATTTTTTCTCCGTATTAAATGTAAAAGAAACAATAATATCTTGGTGAGAAGGATGGTAGCATGGTGTTACTAACCTTGATTCACTTAATTTGAAACTAAATCATCACATTCAAAAATTTGGATAGCACCTCCCCCCAAGAACAGTGCTGTGCCCTTCCTGCTCATGTCTCATGAGCTCGGGGAGGAGAAAGAGTTTAAATGGGTTGGCGGAACCTCTTCCGAAGCGGTTTGAGACACCAACCGCTTGTAAATGTGTATCTCTACAAGCGGTTGGTGTATCAAACCGCTTGTGATAATTCAGAAGCGGTTTGGGACACGAACCGCTTGTGGAGGTTGCTCAACACAAGCGGTTGGTGTTACCAACCGCTTTTGGAAACCCCTCCCGCCCGTTGCTCACGAACCGCTTCCGGTGCGAAGGCTAGAAACGGTTCGCGCCTACCCGCTTGTAATAGCCCGCTTGTGATGCCCAGTTCTATAGTAGTGCCTAGTTTGTACCCTTCTACTTTTAACATGCTAGGAATCTATGACTATACGATCCTTCTTGCACCGGCAAGGACATCCTAGCTATTAATGATACCATGGCTAATATGAGAGCTAGCCTTTTACCCTCTACAAACTAATTAAGATAGCTCCGCCATTACAATCCTTCTTGCACCGGCCAGCATCCATGCATCTCCTTCGTATGAAAAAAAATATATTACTTCATTGATAACAAATTTTTTTTTTCTTGACATAACCATGGTTTGCACTTGTATCTACTATCTACAGGATCTAATGGAGCCACCAGGCCAATTGTAGAATACAAATTAAGTAGATGTCTCCTGGCATGTTTTTTTAGGCCATTAGTAGACATTTACATGTTGCTGCAGATACAAATTAAGTGTAGGGAGGAGAAGTAGGTATTGCTGAAGACCGGAACATTCCATAGATCAAAAACTCGTCAGGGAGCAGCCGACTCAGAGATGGCGAGAAGAAATTGACGAGAAAGTAGGGACTATATAGGGAGGAGATGTACATCCAGAGTTGCACTATATCTGGCAAGAAAACGAGTAGTATGAAAGGAATAAGAAACACATGAGTTCCAAAGCTAAAAGAAAAAATGTTAATCTATTTCTCTTCTATTTTTTATTATATTGGGTCGAATATAATGATGTACATCTAACGAGATTGGAGTTATTAATATATCTTCTAAGTTGGATTTAGACTAAATTAGAGCTTATGATGATATACATAGCTATACATCATAAAAGATGTATCATTTTGATTGGATTTTGAACTATAGTAGGGCTTACATCTATGAAAGGTCTTTTAATTTTTTTTTTAATAAATCTAGCTGTACAAATGCGTGGGACACGTTGCTCATTTTATTTAAAGTTTAAGAATTTTGATTTTAAAAGACGTCTGGAATGCGCCGAAATTTTCAGCATTTGGGAAATTTGGTAAATTGAATCAGTATGCGCTGACTGCCTCACGCGCTTAACCATCTAGAGCGGATTCTTGAGCCTTATGAATTAAGCGCGGGCACACGATGTGGCCATGCACACTGAAGTCATATGCACCCATCTCTTTCAATTAGCGGTAGAGATCAAAGGCAGGAAATCCTTGGTTTCGTCGTGTGATATTCGAAATTAACCAGGGCCGGTGGTTGTTTCGATCGTAACAACCGAACCCTATCACTGAGCTATCTATCGATCGCTGAGTTCTTGACTGTGTGTGATTTAAGTAGTTAGGCAACGTTGGTTGGGGTTCAGCTTTCACGGCCCTACTACGTGATCCATCCCTGTCTCTCTCTCTTTTTCCTCCCTTTTGAAAATCTCGAGCTGATCGACGCTCACCATCGGTGTGCAGTTTGTCAAATAAAGCAGGAGGCGATTCATTGGCCGGCGGTTTGTAGTTTCTGGAATTCAGCTGGCCATTATTGGCCGGCACGTACGTACGCCGAACTCCTTTCGGCAAAGAATTGCTCGATATATATTCATGTAATTATGAAATATACGCCTTCCTAATGTTGACTTCTGTATGATCAATGCGTGCATGCGTTATCGATCGTAATTGTACTACTCATGTGATGTTTTTATGCATGTACTGCTGCTAATTATTTAAGGAGGTGTTTAGTAGGAGTGGACTACTGGCCACTGGGTCACTGGTCAGCGGTCACAGATAGACGTACCGTTGGTAGCTACTGATCGACAGGACAATCATTCCAGCTAGCTAGCTATTGCGTACTAGTACAGACGATTTTGCTATTGCATGCACAAGTTGATCATGTCTCTCTATCAGTCATACCTGCCTGCCCGACTGAGATCCTCTGCCTTAACGGCACGGCCGTTACTGCCACTGACACGTGGGCCCCCGCGGCTACCGGGCCCACCTGTCAGTGACAGTAACGGCACAGACGATCTCAATCGCCTGCCTGCCACCCTAAAGCGGCTAGTCGCTGGAGTTTGTACGTAGCTATGGGACGTAACTCCAACTCTGTGCTTCCTGTCAGCTTGCTCGATGTCTTTTTGACTCATCGACGCGGCTAGCTAGTTCTCAGCGTACGTTGGCCGGCGTAATGTCCTTTCGCTACCCGCCCGCTTTAGAACATCCGTAGCAGGTACTCTATAATACCGTAACTTAGAATAAACTAGCTGATATAGAAAAGAAATCTCTTAGAGTGTAGTGTAAAGTGGGAAGAAATTTTAGAGTATTGGATAGAGGAGCAGTGAATAGTGTTATAGAGTGAGAGGATAGAGTAGTGATGTGGATGGTCTTACCTTGTGCACCTTCTCGTCACCAGGTTCAAGTAATCAAACGGGTCCCAAACGGCTACTCCCATGGGTCGCTAACCGTAAAACCGTCGAAACCGATAAAAATCGGATAAATTTGAATTTGAACTCACTAGGCAAGTGAGACGGTTTCCTACCTGCTTTTACCGGTAGTCAAGGTTTTTGAAAAACCAAGAGAAAAATCTAGAAATTGAAAAAATTTAAAGTTACGCTAAATAATCTTAAAAATGGAAAAATCATATATGCCTAGGATATATGTCATGGTAATTTGTTCAAATGCGGGAAAAAATCATATATGCCTAGGATATATGTCATACCACATCTTTGATTTCAAATCTAAGCATGAAAACGATGTAAATTTGAAATTCTGCTTTGTACAAGATGTTCTTAAACTCCTAATTTTTATTTACAATTTTTTCTGAATTTTCTCAAATTTAAAAATTTGAATTTGAATTTCCGAATTCGGCCGAGCAAAAACCGGCAGTTCCAGAAGCTGCACCCTAGCGGTTTGGTGAGAAACCGCCGATTTTCGCCGGTTTCTGGCGGTTTTGTGAACCCTGCTCATCACTCGCCGGCCACTTGCATCCCTAACAGGTTCTTTATATTTTGTTTCCTATGTCCCCTTTCTCAAAAGGAAAAGATACTGATTTAGTCACTGAACTATGGTCTTGATCATTCAAGCCTCGAAACTTTGCAAAAAAAATGCCTTCTATTTTGTTATTTTACTAACTAGTCCCACAGCCTCTAGGGTCGTCCGATTGCCCTATTGGATAGTTGTGCGCCTGATAATTTTACAAAAAAAAAAACCTATCTTCTTTCGAATCAACCTGCCATTGTACTCTAAACCTAGCCCGAGCTCCTCGCTCCCCACTCCTACCAGTCGCCCCTCCGCCCCCCCCCCCAACAGTGACCCATCAAAGGCACTTTGACTAAAGTATTATATTTATTTTTACATAAAATATTTCACGAAATCCAAATAAATTGTATATTTGAGTTCCTATTTATTATATTTACTATACCATGTTGTGTCAATTTTAAAATTTTCTATTAGTCATAAAATAGCACAAAATGCTAAAAATTACGTAAAGTTCACAAAATTTATGTAAAAATTCTATGAGATTTGATAATCATAAGAAACTCAAATATATAGTTTAATTTGGATTTATGAATTATTTTTATTAAAAAGCATATAACATTTCGGTGAAACCACCTTTGACCAATCAAAACCGTGTTGACTCGGTTAAGAGACCATTTTTTATCTAGTTTTAATAATTTGAAAATTGAGTTAACCTAGTTTTAGAGTTTAGAGACCAAAAGTCTAAAATGGGTCAAGTGTCATATATTTCCGGGGACCAAAACAATACTTTTTCTTTCCCTAAACTAGCATTCATTGCCTATCAAATACGTAGACTCGGAAAGAGAATCCTTATAATATAGGGACTAATATATAGACTGTGCTAGAGTGTGCTCGAGCAAACTTGTATGCATGGATAGACCATGACGAACCAGCTGCTGACCTGGCCCAGCTCAGTCCAGCACGAGTCTCAACGCAAGATCTCGCGTACGTGGGGCTGCCAGCAGCGCGATACATGGTGCTCCAGATTCTCTCTCATGCCAAAAGGGTAGAAGCGAAAAAGGTTAATGCAGTGAAGAAAGTCTTGCAGAGAATTCAGATTAACGAGACTGCCGAGCTAGGTAGGAATTTGACTATCTCGTACTAGTTGATGCGCATTCATAATGGTGCGATTAACCTTTTTTATTAACAGCGTTGCAATCCTGGCCAACTGAATTAACAAAAGGTATCGTAAACTAAAATTTTACAGCAATTAACTCTCAATCTCTAGATGTTGTGAAAGCTGCGGGTGGTGGTGCGAAAGCTTCTCTAGATATATGATCAAGCACGTGATTTACAAAATTTGTCAGGCTGATCCCATTTAATTTTTATACCGTTATTTTCGAAGCCGGTGGCAGGCCAAAGGTAATAATAGAAAATATAAGCAAGCACGTGATTTGTCAAAGCAAATCTTATTGCGACAAAGCCAAACATCGCACAAAACTGCAGTTATACATACACCATGCCATAATTGCAATTCTTTTCCGGTTAGCCAAATTGAGCTAAACCAAGAGTATGACTGCTCTAAACAATTTGTTCTGAAGTGCACATGGAAACATCTTGCAATCATATATTCAAAAAATTACTTCCATTACAAGACAACGGAAGAATATAATATTAAATGAGAAACCGTTGCAATTTGTTCAAAAAACTGTAAGATGGATCAACCTGCAATTTTCTTCTCCTCGAGCAAATCTTTGTAAGAATGGCATTCAGGTGTCGGGACCTGGTTTTACTAAACCGAACCCTCTGTGTCAACGGTATAAGTCCCAAGGATCCGTGCTCATGCACACAATAAACAAAGATGAAATACCAGTATCACACTGCACAACTAAATAAAATAATCATAGTGTAAGAGCTCCACTTATTACAATAGTTTATAATGACCATTAATCTTCACTAAATGCAACTAAGGAGTAAATAAAAAGCAATAATGGTGTCCCATCACGGCCACGGGCACGCACTGAACAGGAGCCGCTAGTAGTCCTACGCACCATCCGGATACTCCGCAACGAACTCCTGGTCGTACTCTTGACCTGCTCCTGGAATAAGCAGCCCCGAATAAAAGCCGGGGTTAGCACGCGAATACTAGCAAGTCTTTCCTGGAAAGGGCCAGGCTAGACTTATCCTAGAAAAGATAGTGGCTCGTTTGCATAAAAGCATTTAAGTTAGAAGTATAAAAGCATTTAATAAAACATAAGTATATAAAAAGCAATTTTCATGATTAATCTCAACAATAGGATAAACGTGGCATAATTCTCAAACTCAGTGTCTCATATCTCAGATTCTCATTATCTCAAATCATCATCTCAATATAGTTCTCATGTTTATTCTCGTTCACCATGAATCATCTAACAACTGCACACTACCGGAAAAACCTTACCAAGTCAAATTAATTAAGGTGTAACTACGATGTGAAAAACCACCAAGACGCTCATAACCGGGAGCTCGGCCATTCGAATGGGTTTACACTCGGCAGAGGTTGTACGCTTTCCCCGCAAGATACGATACTCTCTCATCGAAAAGCATCATAAAAAAATCCATTAAAAGACCAACCCCGAGTTTGACACGGCCATACCTCATATTCACACAAGTACCCCGGGGGCCTCAACCATACTTAATATTCACACAAGTACCCCAAGATCCAATCCCCTGGGCTATACACCGGCAATGACGCATCCCTCGGGATCTCATCCACGGTGCAAGGACGGTGACAACCCCGACGTTACTCTCCCTCTAGATCAGACCCGTCCCATACCGGGCTTGCGGTCGCATGGGAAATTCTCAGTTAAATCCACAACGATCATCGGTCTTTAGGGACTAGAGCGTCGACCCCAGTAACCCGCTCCGAGTCAAATTATTAGTTGGTCAAATTTTAATTAATGAGTGGATAATCCCACCATAAACTCAAGTTCTCATGTCTCATACTCAGATACTCCAGATTCTCAGGGTAAATTGTTTAATAGTGATCATGCAAGTGGGAATCACTCCCCGGTGACTATCTAAGCAAAACTAAGTCAACTAATAATGAAAAACAGTAGCAAATTACATAATATTCTTATCCTAAGATTTGTCATGATCGTGGGTGCATACCATATAAATAACGACATGCACTAGGAATTCCTGTAGCAAATACGAATGATTTAATTAAATAGCAATTTGGCAAAATCTAGAAATTGGGATGACTTGCCTTCCTGTTTTCTTGACCTTGCGGAAGGTTGGCGGCGTCGACGAATTCTCCTTCGTCACCCACGTGATCTATCGCATTCAAAACAAGAAAAACAATAATAAATACCAGAAATAGTAAATAAATTAAAAAATTATATAAAAATTACAGAAGATAGATATGAATTTTCTCGATTTTTAGAAACTGGAATCGCCGGATTTGGAGTTCGGATGAATGCGTAGCGGAATAGTGAAGGGACACTATTCACTTGGATTCAGCAAGACGAGAAAATATACTGTAGCTACAGCCTGCGCTGTAGCAGAGCAGCCCACACGCAAAAAGGATTAGATGTGGCTGGGTGGTGGCTGGAAAGCTAAGATAGAGAGACAGTGAGAAAACTAGAGAGAGAAAGGAAGAGGAGAGGAGAGAGAAGAAGGAGGAAGAGAAGAAAAGGGGAGAGAGGGTGGCGGCGACGGGCAGCGGCGAGCGGACCGGCGACGGTGGCGGTGCAACCTCGCAGCGCGAAAGCGGCAGCGGCTTCAGTGCGAGATCAGTGGCAGCGGTGGCGGCAACGCGGTGCGGGGCAGTGCGAGCGGTGTGCAGGCGGCGAGGGTCGGCGATGGCGACGCGATGGTGGCGGCACGGAGCGGCTTCAGCGGTGGTGGGCTTGTGGCAGCAGCGGCGTGTGGCAGCGGAGGCACAGTTCAGCCGGTGCGGCGGCTGCGGCAGCTGCAGCAGGGCGCAGGCGGGCGTCGCGGCCTCGGCGGCGCGGCTGTGGGCTGCGGGCAGCAACACGCAGGTGGCGGCTGCTAGCGCGACGGCGGCGGGCCAGTTCACCCGAAGAGGTGGCACGGCACGGCCGTCCAGTGACGGCGGACTCCGGCGATGTGTCGACCAGTGCGCACGGCAGCAGCGACTACCTTAATGGCGATGTTGATGACGATGGCTACAACAGGCGCGGCGATGAGGACGACGATGCGAGCACGTTCAGATTGGTTGGGAGAGGAATTAAGTTTAATTAGGGCTTTATATAGGAGGTTTAGGGCTAAGTTGGGTTGGGCTAGGATTGGATTTGGCCCAATCCGTGAAGGATTAGGGTTTGTCTCCTAATTGCTTTAAGATTCGTAAAAACAAATTAGGAAAACTACATTGTTAATTTTTAGGGTATCACAAACCTCCCCCTAACAGGAATCTCGTCCCCAAGATTCGAACGGAAAAGGTCGGGGAATTTCGCTCGCAAATCCTCTTCTCTTTCTCACGTTGCCTCTTTCTCTGAGTGATGATTCCTATGAACTTTGCAAAATTTGATCTTACGGCTTATGGTGCACCTCTCGGATTCCTCCAAAATCTTTACTAGATACTCAATATAGGTCAAATCCTCACGCAATTCCACATTCTCCAATGAAGTCTGTTCCACTGGCACACGCAAACATTTCTTTAATTGAGACACATGAAACATGTGCATATCGGACAACTGCGGTGGTAGTTTCAACTGATACGCCACGCCTCATTTCTTTGCAAGAACACGAAACGGTCTAATATACCTCGGTGCTACCTTTCCACTGACCCTGAATCGCCGAATACCTTTCATTGGTGACACTTTCAAATACACAAAATCATCCACATTAAACTGCGAGTCACGGCGACGATGATCTGCGTAGCTCTTTTGTCTCGCCTGGGCTGCTTTTAACCGACTCTGAATCATGCGAACCTATTTATCGGCCTCCTTTAATATGTCTAGCCCAAACACTTTATTTTCCCCGGTCTCTTCCCAAAACAGCAGTGTACGGCACTTACGACCATACAATGCTTCGAACGGTGACATCTGAATACTTGACCGATAGCTGTTGTTGTATGAAAATTCTGCATATGGCAAATTTGTATCCCAACTATTCTAACTTTCTAGCACACAGGCGCGAAGCATATCCTCCAAAATTTGATTTGTCCTCTCAGTCTGACGATCGGTCTAGGGGTGATAAGCAGTGCTGAAATTTAACTTAGTCCCCAACAATTTGTGCAAACTTTCCTAAAACCAGGATATAAACTGAGAACCACGATCAGATACAATTTTCTTTGGAACACCATGCAAACATACAATCCGGACCATGTATAACTCTGTAAGTCGATCACTGGTATAAACAGTTTTAACCGGTATGAAATGCGCAATCTTGGTCAGTCGGTCCACAATTACCCAAATTAAATCAAACCCTGACCTTGTCCTCGGCAGTCCGGTTATAAAATCCATACCTATTTCTTCCTACTTCCAGTCGGGAATCTTCAGGGGTTGCAACAATCCTATGGGGCGTTGATGTTCCGCTTTTACCTGCTGACAAATATGACATAGCGCGATATACTCTGCAATGTCTCTTTTCATTCCGGTCCACCAATACTTTTCCCGTAGGTCTAGGTATATCTTGGTACTGCCTGGATGGATGGAAATAGCAGATTCGTGTGCCTCACGAAGAATTATTTCCTTTAATTTCTTGCTGTCTGGTACGAACAATCGCTTTCCGAACCAAATTATTCCATCATTATCTATTGAAAAACCTGCCGCTTTGCCCTTATCTATTCGGGCTTTGATCTGAGAGCTCTCTTCATCACTTTTCTGTGCTTCTTTGATTCGTTCATCAAGTGTAGGTTTTCATAATCATTGCATTAATCATCCCACGCTTAACAATACATAAATTTAGTCTTTTCATCTCCTCATTTAGTTCCGGACAATGTTCCTTTCGACTCAGTGCATCGGCAACAACATTGGCTTTTTCAGGGTGATAGTGAATACCCACATCATAATCTGCGATCAACTCTAGCCACATTCTTTGTCTCAAATTCAGATCTGGTTGCGTGAATATATACTTCAAACTCTTGTGGTCGGTATAGAGTTATGTGCGGTTTCCCATGAGATAGTGCCTCCAAATTTTTAGGGCATGCACAACGGCAGCTAATTCCATGTTATGGGTTGGATAGTTCACCTCATGCGGCCGAAGTTAACGAGACGCATATGCAACAACCTTTCCTTCTTGCATAAGCATGCAACCCAAACCATGCTTTGAAGCATCACAAAAGATCTCAAAATCTTTCCGGTTATCGGGCAAAACAAGTATTGGTGCGATGGTCAAACGCTTCTTTAATTCCTGAAAACTGTGCTTATAACCTGAGGTCCATTCAAACTTTTTGTCCTTCTTTAATAACTGAGTGAGTGGTCTCGCAATACGTGAAAAGTCTTCGATGAACCTCCAATAATATCCTGCCATCCCGAGAAAGCTTCTGACCTTCGTCACGGTATCCGGTGACTCCCAATTAAGTACCTCTTGCACCTTGCTAGGTAATACTGCAACACCGTCGGCTGAAACGACATGTCCCAAGAAAGAAACTTCACTCAACCAAAAATCGCACTTACTGAATTTTGCATACAACTTGTGTGCTCGCAACTTTTCCAATACCAAACGAAGATGTTCGGCATGCTTTTCTTCACTTTTTGAATATATGAGGTTATCATCAATAAACACGACCATAAATTTGTCCAGTAGCGAGTAGTGAACGTGGTCTTTGGTATATCCTCCTTTCTGATCTTAATTTGGTGATAACCTGACCTCAAATCAATTTTCAAAAACACACGGGCTCTTTTCAACTGATCAAACAGATCATCTATGCGAGGCAGTGGATACTTATTTTTAATTGTCACCTCATTCAATGACCGATAGTTCACACACATGCACAATGTGTTATCTTTCTTCTTCACAAAAATAACTGGAGATCCCCACGGAGATGAACTAGGTCTTATAAAACCTTTATATTGCAACTCTTTAATTTGCTTCTTTACTTCAACTTCAGTTAACTAATTAGCGGACATGCGATACAGCCTCTGAGATACCGACGCAGTGCCTGGAGCTAACTCTATCACAAACTCCACATCACGATCTGGCGGTAAACCGAGCAAATCATCTAGGAATACATCCGGGCACTCAGAAACAACAGGAACTGACTCCAACGGAGGGTTTTCAGGCTCTTTCCCACCACTTTTTAGACAATTAATGGTGCTGCAATTTCCCGGATTTGGCATGTTTGACTGGTATTCAATTTTGATACCACTGTGGTTGACCAAATTTATTGCCCTCTTTGCATAATCTATTTGTCCTTTATGTTTTGCCAACCAATCCATACCCATAATTACATCTAACCCTTGTGATTTAATGAGAATAAGATTTGCATGGAATTCCACCCCTTTGATGTTGATAGATACTTTAGGACAAAACCTATCAGCAAACATAGTTTTTCCCTGGGATTGCACTACTAGAGGGGTTTTGAGTGAACATGTTTTCCAATTATTTTGTTCCACTAAGTTGCTCAATATAAAAGAATGCGAAGCTCCAGAATCAAATAAAACTGTGGCAGGGACTGAGTTAACTGAAAACTTACCCAACATGATGTCGGGTGCATCCTGGTCTTCCTCGGCGGTGACATGGTTCACATGACCTCTACCGGCCGTCCGGGGTGTCCTTGGGGTCCCTGGGACTCCACGTCCTTGTCCTGAGACGGGTGCACGGGCTGGAGTACCACCATGATTGGCTTGTTGTGGTGCTGAATTTTGCCGCTTCTAAGGACAATTGTTAGCATAGTGACCCATTTGCTGGCAAGTATAGCAACGGATGGCTGAAGTGTCAGCTGTGGGTCTCGGTGGCTGTCCTGTGGTGTTGGGTCGCTGCACAGGCACACTGGAACGAGGCGCCCGAGCTGGAGCTCTGGAAACGTTGGTTGCAGGCTGGCAGGGCTGAAACTGATCAGTGCGAGGCCTAGAACTGCTGGCTTGTTGCTGTGCTTGAAACCTCCTTTTTCTAGCCTCACTCAACTCACGCTGAGCTTCTTCCTGGATTAGAGCTTTGTCCACAATATTCTGAAAGTTATCCATGTTGAGCACAACAATGGGTGCCTTAATTTTTGGATCCAACCCACGCAGAAAACGGCGAGTCTTGACGGTCTCCTTACTTACTTCCTCTGGGGCATGGCGAGACAGCTGAATAAATTTGTTCATGCACTCTGTAACATTCATATTCCCCTGACAAAGCTGCTGAAATTCTTCCCTTTTTAGCTCTAACTTGTCTCGGGGAATGTGCGTGGACCGAAAAGCAGCTTCAAATTCCTCCCAAGTGATAGCATGAGGGTTGGGATGTGTAGCACGGAAAGTCTCCCACCAAGTAGCGGCAACTCCGGTGAGCTGGTGTGCGGCGAACTTCACACTTTCCTGATCATCAGAATCTGCCAAGTATAACTTGCGTTCCACATCCCTAATCCAGTCATCTGCAACCAAAGGATCGGCGGATCCGATGTAGGTAGGAGGTCTTATCCTCATGAACTCTCCAAGCTTTGATTGTGGCAGAGGAGCAGGCTGCTGAATAACCACGGGCTGCAGGTTTGCAATGTGCTGAGCAATTGTCTGCATGAACATCGCTTGCATATTCATAAACTGCTGCCAATCAGGCTGTTGCATCGGCTGAGGCGGTGGCATTGGACCGGCTACTGCTGGGGCAGGCTGCTGAGGCTAAGGCGGAGGCTGAGCTTGAGCTGCTGGTTGCTGTCCCATGGGTTGCTGTGACTCCATTGGTGGGTTTTGCTGATCTCCCACCGGTGGTTGCTGTTCTGGCTCACCAAATGGCTCTGCGAGCGGTACTGGATCAATTGGAGCTTGGCCACAGCCACGACCATGACCACGACCACGACCACGACCTCGTCCACGACCTCTACCACGACCACAACCTTGACCTTGATCCATCTGCGGTCGATCAAATAGGAACTGTAAGGCAGAGGAGATGTGTGACAAAAATAATAAAGACTGAAAATAATTGTAAATACTTAATTTAAATAACAAGCTGCTTATACACGACTGCTATTCAGTACGGCACAAGCTGGCATATAAAAGTCCACGAAACACGTCACACGCTTGCACGTAGATCACCCAGAAAAATTCAGCACACTACTAAAGTCCTATACATATATAAACATGGAATTATTTTACTTTTTAATCTTTTGGAATAAAAGTTTTCGCAACTGTACGGACACCATACCGTACCGTACCGTACTGGTTTTGTTTTGCTAATCCTAGCAAACAAACTACGAGAACAGCGGAACCATAAAGATGATTCAGCATGCTCCACACAAATTATTTTATTAAAAAAACATGTTGGCTATTTAACACACTTAAACACCACTTACACCTCCTAATCCCTAGTCTTGAATCATCAATGTATTATGTCCTTCCCGCTTCTCCCTTGACATCTTCAACTAAATTGTAATCTAAGTAGTATAAAAAAATTTCCTTTTATGAGACACTAAGATAGGAGAAGACCCAACAAAACTGCTAAGCAAATTCATGTTTAGTTTTTCCTTATTAAAATAATCCTAACTATGATGCTCCAGACTAACTAGTGTTTCCTACATTCAGCGTGGCTCTGATACCAACTTTGTTGGGACCCGGTTTTACTAAACAGAACCTCTGTGTCAACGGTATGAGTTCCAAGGATCCATGCTTATACGCACAGTAAACAAAGATGAAATACCAATATCACACTGCATAACTAAATAAAATAATTAGAGTGCAACAGCTCCACTTGTTACAATAGTTTATAATAACCATTAATCTTCACTGAATGCAACTAAGAAGCAAATAAAAAGCAATAATGGTATCCCATCACGACCATGGGCACGCACTGAACGGGAGCCACTAATAGTCCTGCGCACTATCCGGATATTCTGCAATGAACTCCTGGCCGTACTCCTGACCTGCTCGTGGAATAAGCAGCCCCGAATAAAAGCAGGGGTTAGCACGCGAATGCTAGCAAGTCTTTCCTGTGAAGAGCCAGGCTAGGCTTATCCTAGGAAAGATAGTGGCTCATTTGTGTAAAAGCATTTAACTTAGAAGTACAAAAGCATTTAACAAAACATAAGTAAATAAATACCAATTCTTATGATTAACCTCAACAAAAGGATAAACATGGCATAATTCTCAAACTCTGTGTCTCATATCTCATATTCTCATTATCTTAAATCATCATCTCAATATATCCTCATGCTCGTTCTCGTTCACCACGAATCATCTTGCAACGGCACACTGCCGGAAAAACCATACTCAAGTCAAATTAATTAAGGTGTAGCTACGATGTGAAAACCCACCAAGATGCTCATAACCGGGAGCTCGGCCATTCGAATAGGTTTACACTCTGTAGAGGTTGTACGCTTTCCCACAAGATACGATACTCTCCCATCGGAAAGCATCGTAACAAAATCCATTAAAAGACCAACCCCGAGTTTGACACGGTCATACCTAATATTCACATAAGTACCCTGGGGGCCTCGACCATACTTGATATTCACACAAGTACCCCAAAGTCCAATCCCCCGGGCTATACACCGGCAATGACGCATCCCTCGGGTTCTCATCCACGGTGCAAGGACGGTGACAATCCCGACGTTACTCTCCCTCTAGATCAGGCCCGTCCCATACCGGGCTTGCGGTCGCATGGGAAATTCTCAGTTAAATCTATAACGATCATCGGTCTTTAGGGACCGAAGCGTCGACCCAAGTCACCCTCTCCGAGTCAAATTATTAGTTGGTCAAATTTTAATTAATGAGTGGATAATCCCACCATAAACCTAAGTTCTCATGTCTCATACTCAGATACTCCAGATTCTCAGGGTAAATTGTTTAATGGTAATCATGCAAGTGGGAATCACTCCCCGGTGACTATCTAAGCAAAGCAAAGCAAACTAATAATGAAAAACAGTAGCAAATTACATAATATTCTTATTCTAAGGTTTGTCATGATCATGGGTGCATACCATGTAAATAACGACATGCACTAGGAATTCCTATTGCAAATACACATGATTTAATTAAATAGCAATTTTGGTAAAATCTAGAAATTGGGTTCTAGGGGAAGGACTTGCCTTCCTGTTCTTCTTGACATTGCGGAACGTCGGCGGCATCGACGAACTCTTCTTCGTCACCCACGTGATCTATCACATGCAAAACGAGAAAAACAATAATAAATACCAGAAATAGTAAATAAATTGAAAACTTATATAAAAATTATAGTAGATAGATATGAATTTTTTGGATTTTTAGAAACTGGAATCGCCGGATTTGGAGTTCGGATGAAAGCGTAGCGAAATAGTGAAGGGACACTATTCACTAGGATTTAGGAAAAAGGAGAAAAATGTACTGTAGCTACAGGCCTTCACGCGCAAAAAGGATAAGATGTGGCTGGGTGGTGGCTGGAAAGCTAAGATAGAGAGAGAGTGAGAAAACTAGAGAGAGAAAGGAAGAGGAGAGATGAGAGAGAAGGAGGAAGAGAAGAAAAGGGGAGAGAGGGCGGTGGCGACGGGGCGGCGGCGAGCGGACCGGCGACGGTGGCGGCGCAACCTCGCAGCGCGGAAGGTGGCGGAGGCTTCAGCGAGAACAGCGGCAGACACGGCAGCAAGCTTGGCGTGGCGAAGCTTGGCGGTCTTGGGTCACATGAAGCGGCGCGAGATGCGGCGAGGGTCGGCGACGGCACGGAGCGGCTTCAGCGGTGGCGGGTGGCAGCGGCGGCAAGAAGCGCGAGGCGCTACTCGCCGGGCGCGGTGGCGCTGGGCAGCGGTGACGCGGCGGCGGTAGCAAGGCGCGCGTGGGCGTCGCGCCTTGGCGGCGCGGCGCAGGCTGCATGGGTCGCGCGGCAAAGAACGCTGGTGGTGGCGGCTAGCGCGGCGTTGGCTAGCGCGACGGCGGCAGGCCAGTTTGACCCAGAGTGGCGGCGTGGCACGGCCGCCAGTGATGGCGGACTCCGACGATGTGACGACTGGTGCGCACGGCAATGGCGGCTACCTTAATGGCGATGTTGATGACGATGGCTACAGCAGGCGCGGCGACGAGGACGGTGACGCGAGCACGTACAGATTGGTTTGGGGAGGATTTAGGGTTAGTTAGTGGTTTATATAGGGAGGTTTAGGGCTGAGTTGGGTTGGGCTAGGATTGGGTTAGGCCCTGTGAAACCATGAGAGGTTTGTGTGACCATGTGGAGGTCCTCTCATGCTTGTGATGAGTATATGTGACGTTCAGGTTTGTGCTCTTTGGATGAGAGTTTGTTTTTGTTCAGGCTTGTGCTCTTTGGATGAGAGTCCCCACGTTGGTTTAGGTTGCGGGTTAGCCTGGTAAAACCTTGATTTGGTTTAGGTTACGGGTTAGCCTATGTTAAAACCCTAGTTTGGTTTAGGTTATGGATTATTCTCTGTGTTAAAACCCTTGGTCGGTCTGTGGTTATTTCTGGATACTCGGTTTTGGTTCTTGTACCCGGAGATCGTGTGCTTGTTTGTTGGCGTGCAGGTGACCAGGTTGGAGCGGGGTCGGCGACAGAGACCGGTGAGGTGGACTGGAGGTTCACGGTCAGGGTCAAGGGTCGCACGGGCCGTTCGGAACGGGTCAGCCACAACGGATTCGGTCGGTCGAAAGGGTCAAGAAGGTTGCCTTCGCGGGAGTCGAGGCGGATCGGTTTGGTGGTTGTGGACACAGGTGGTGGACTCGGTGCAGGCGACGCGGATATGCCTTCGATCAGGCGGACTGGCGGCTCGGTTGGAGGCCGGGTGCGGAGTCCGTGGTGAGAGAGGATATCGCGTCGGGCACGAGAATATCGCGGCGTCTACGGTTCATACGGGTGCTTCGGAGCAATGCGATCGTTGGAGGCGGTCAAGATTTGCTTGGAGATTCGTGCGTGGATTGTCGGGTTTTGGGTGAGCCCGTGTGTGAAAAACCCTAAGTGTGGATTATATAAGTGGGGGTGGAGGCTTAGATGCCAAGTGATCCATCCACCATGTGAAACCCTAGAGGGTGTGTGAGGGAGAGGGGGAGCCCCTCTCCTGGTTTGGTCTCACGTGGAGACCGTGTAAGCAAAATCCCCAAAATCTGAATCGAGATACAAATATATTCCTCTAAAATTCGAGTCTTTGTTCTTAGGGATTAGATCAGAGAGGGATTGAGAAGAGTTGCCAGAGTTGCCTCTGTTCATCCTCCCTCAGCGCCTCATACAGATCGGGAGAGAGAAATCCCGTGTGGGATAGAGAGAGATGGGGGGATTTCCTGCTCTTGCTCCTCCCTCGAATAGCAAAGAAAAAGAGAGGGAGAGCTGGCTGTCTCCCATATCCAGATCCAAAAGGGGCAGCTTGGGCTAAGGAAGATGAAGAAGAAGAAGAGGGAGGCACCGGCTTGGTGCCACGGTCAGCAAGGGGCGGCGCCGGTGACGCGTCCAAGGGGGCGACGCCTCTGCCCCTTCCCTGTTTTGGCGCTGAGAAGCAGCGTGAAAACGCAGCAGCAGCTGCAGGAGCAGCAGCTTGAGCAGAGCAGCGGCATCAGTGGGGAGCTCCGATGGCTATCAAGGCCAGGGAATGCGTGGCAGCATGGCATGGCTGCCGGCGCATGGAGACCAAGCGCAGCGGAAGCGTGGCGGCGCCCATTCACAAGACCAAGGAAGCGTGTGGTCCTCGACGAGATTCGTCCCGACTACGGCGGAGCACAAGTTCTCCGGCAGCGCTGCATCGACGACCTGCACGGCGTTGCTGTCCTCCTGCCACGATGGTGATCTGAACAGCAGCTAGGCGATGGCTGTACTGAAGATGGCGTGCTGCACTCAAGGTGTTTGATAGATTGTCTCCAAGGATGGTTCAGGTTGCAGTAGCAGTGATCAACATCAAGCTGTATGGCTACCTCGTCGACGATGGCCGGACAGCAAGGAGCAACAAGAACCCAAGCTGCATCTCTGAATAGCACGCATGTCCTTGCACATAAGGTATTCGACTAGTTGTCTGGATGAAGAAACAAAGCAAATGCATCACCTATGCTCTGTCCTTGTGGTGTGCACAGTCCAAGCTAGGCATGGTTCAGCAGCATTGACATAGCACACAAGGGTGTTCCACACATTGTTATCAAGAGCAATTGCGCGGATACGGCGATGTGGTCAGCAGCCATTCTTGTCCATCATATATAGTAGAAATGAGAAAAGAAGAGGCCAGCAGCCGAACCTTTTGTCAATGGTGCCAATTGAAGAAAAGAAGGGAGAAGAGTGGACAGCAACAATCCACGGCACAGAGGGGCTGCACAGTGCAGTACCATTGGTGGATGATGATTACAACATATCGTAGTTCTTTCATGGTGCAAGGGCAGCCGTATGGGATACCATCTAAGCCGTGCTTGGTGTCAAGGCTCGAGAGCACACAACATGATCTTGGTACTGACTACGGTGATATATGTTTGGGGTTCATGTCATGGTGTACAGGCACCAAGTTTGATGAAAGATACCAAGTATTTGTGTTTAGTCCAGAGAAGCTGTTGGGGTTGTTTAGTGATTTGGAAAAATGTGATATGCTCCTATTCATCCTCTCTAGTCACCTATATCGGTCCTCAGGCCCAATCCGTGAAGGATTAGGGTTAGTCTCCTATTCGTTTTAAGATTCGTAAAAACAAATTAGGAAAACTAATTTGTTAATTTTAGGGTGTCACATCACGTTAACTAATTAACCAAACAAATATTTTTATCTTCAAAAGAGTTTTACGTTACCAGATATTATGATCATTAGGGACAGAGATATGGGTCTCAAATAAACTATATATACATGGATTGAAAAGTAAAACAGGATTTTTGACCCACATTCCAAACACTGACGTACATCGATCACTATTATCTTGAAATGTAAAGCAGACATATTTATTCAACTGATCAATCCAACTCATATTAAGATCCTCCTGGACATGTTTTTGGCCCCCAAAGCAGATAGAGATTATTTAATACATACATTAAAAATTTCAGGAAACTTCTCCTTAAGGGGAATAGTTTATATCCAAATATCACCAAAAAAAGTTCAGTTTTGTCTCTCTAGCTAGAACCGACAATCATTTCTCTATCTTTCAAATAATATTTATTAACCAACAATAAGCTTCTCTTATAGAACTCATAAGCAAAACCCTTGATATGATAAATTGTACAATGTTTCAAGTATTTTGCCTTAACAAAAATTTGAGAAATTTGAGCTGCTAGAGAGAAGGAAACACTTGTCCATAGGAGGGAGATTAGTGCTACTCAATTCAGTTCTTAATAGTCTACCGGTGTTTATGATGTCTTTTTAAAGATTTCCCATGTTGTCTTAAAAAACTAGATTATTCTGATTCAGATTCCATTTTGCATAGTGATGAGCATAAGAGGAAATATAGGTTATCCAGATGAAATATCTTATGCTGACAAGATCAAGGAGATCTAGATATTCAAAACATAGATATTAGAAATTAGTGCTTGCTTAGCAGATGGCTATTTAAACTACTTAATGAAGATGGGTTTGATAAAAGTTGCTTACGAATAAAGCATTCCCGCTGGTAGAATGCTAGCCGCGAGATTCTTAATTCTGGAAGAGGCTTTTAAAAGTCAAGCAAGAATTTCTCGAATGAGGTCATTTCAAACTAAGTACTGGTTCCCAAATTAATTTTTAGGAGGATAGATGGCTGGGCCACATACCACTAAATGAACAATACTCGAAACTCTTCGCTTTTGTGAGAAAAAAAAAAGCACATTACTGTTGCAGAGATGATTCGTTCGACTCCTTTGAACATTTCTTTTCGCATGGCCTTGGTGGGTCAAAAGCTAATCGACTATCATGACTTGGTGGCAACAACAGCCTCCATTCAAATGGAGTCAAATCAAAATAGTTTTCATTCAAATTAGCATAAAAAGGGTTACTTTTTGGTACAATCCATGTATCCAAAAAATTATCAATAGTCTCTACTTTATAAAAGCTTGCTATGGTGAATGCTGGTAGTGATTGTTGAAGCCACCATTTTTGTTTTAGCCCTCAAATTTCTCTTATTTTTTATATAATTCCTTGGTGTTTACCATTTTAGTCCCATACCTTTTGATTTCACACGTAGGCCTCTGATTTTTCTTATTTTGCCCATTTTCTTGGTTTCACTAAATTTAATGATCTTGCTATTTTGCATTACCACCCTTGAATATCCCTGATTGCGCAAAACAACCCCTTGTTTGGAGTGGTTATTTAGTCCTTATATTGTCTTATCAACCAACAAATGTATATGGAAACTAAGGATTCCACTGAAAATTAAGATATTTCTCTGGTATTTAGATATATAAAGGGGTTATATCAACCAAGGACAATTATTTAGCGAAGAGAGGGTGGACAGGCGCAATTTGCCTTGTTATTTCTGTACTAAACAAGAAACCATGCATCATTTATTCCTTGATTATAATTCGTTATATTAATCTGACAGGTTATCCATATAGCTCTAAGTTTGAAAGCACCTACATGTTTGTCTCACTTGAGAGGAGGCTAGCTACTACGAATGAGGGTATCAAAGAAATATCAAATTCTGAATGGCATTGCAGTTCTATTTTGGTCTATTTGGCTTTATCGAAATAATATTATTTTTTTATAAATGTGAAGATACATCTTTCTTGAAAGGTATCTTACTACCTACATGTGAACGCATTGGCTGTGTCGTTACAAAAGGATAAGTATCGGAAAAAGACAATTGAAGTATGTCAATTATTAGAGGCGGTGGCTATGATGTTCTTTACCGACTATGGTTGAAAAATAAATAATAGATTGAGTGCTTTCTAATTCTCCTTCTTACTTTGGGGATTTGTTGCCCTATTGTCAGTTGTATGCTGAGGATCGTAAGCAGCATCAGATGAACTGTGTTTTGTGACTTTGGCTCTGTACATCTTACCTATCCATGCTCTAATTAATCTCCACCACCACTTACAAAGGAGGCTACTAATATTAAAATTCCTAAATTTTTTAACAACCACCATTCTTTTTTTACAGCAAACTTGAGACCATTAAACCAAACGATATCTTTTTTTTTTCAAACTCCCACATCTCCAAAAGAAATTTCTTCTAATTTTATCCATATGATTGATGATATTTTTAGGGAGTAAACGCATATACATATTATATATTGAAATGCTGGGCAAACATGCATTTAATAAAACATATAACTCCTAGTGACAAAGAGCTCCCCTTCCACTGTGAACTTCGATTTTCATCAATTGTCACGTATATATTGGGTTCTTGTGACCTCATAACAACAGTTTAAATCACATAATTAGCACATATAGACGCATTGAAAAAGAATGACATATTCGCTTGTTCCATGTATTGAATGTACATATTCGCTTGTACGTTCCATGTACTATTTCCTCCTCTTGTCTGTCTGGCTTTCGGTGCTTGGAATTAAAGCTAAGGCTTTCACTGGCTAGCTAGCTAGCAATGCACATATGTATAGCTAGCATGCCGTGAGATTCAAAGCACGCTAGGTCAAGTCCAGTCGCTGGAGAACAAGATTGACTCATCGAAAAAATTGCATTGCTCGCGGCGACGAGGATTCGGAGGAGTACACTCGATCTGTCGGCACAAGAGAACGATCGAGCCAGCTACTGGTTTTCCTCAAAATATCTAATCCAGCAATTTGTCTCGGCCTTGAGAAATCAAAGGTTGCTTTGAAGGTGTGTGCAGAGAGCACCGGAGACTTGCTTCGAAGTCGAGCTCTGATGTGAACTTCGATTCCTGATGCTTCTTATGGCCAGCTCGCAATCGCAATGGCAACCTGTTTGCAGTGATCGGGAGTCGAGACCATCAGTAAAATTAAGATGTTTAATTATAAAGTAGGTCGTTAATGATTTTCAATCAATTTAATTTATAAAAATGATGCTACATAATCTCTGGATAGTGAACGAGATGCTTCTGAGTTGTCGCATCAGTTCATATAGAATAGTATCGCAGGCTTGCAGTGTACATATATATCATTCCTGCATTTTAGTGCAACTTTTCACGTATATTCTATTGAACTACTACAACACTTTAACCAATCAACTCTTTGTAACTAGTGTTCTATAGTTGGGCACAGTTATAGTACCGGACGATTATTTTTTATCATCTACCATGTTCTCTTCTTCAATCTTCATTAATACGCTACTACAGATAAGGATTTCACAAACGGTCTATCACAAGCGGTTGACTTCGGCCCGCTTGTAGTTTGAGAATTGCAAGCGGTTTGAAACCAACGGGTCAGAAGAGGGCTTATACAAGCGGTTCGTGTTCCAAACCGCTTGTAAAACCCATTTCTACAAGCGGTTCATGTCCCCAACCGCTTATAGATTTCTATAAGCGGTTGGGGACACGAACCGCTGTAAAAAATAACTTCTAGCGGTTCGGGACACGAACCGCTTGTAAAGGCCTAGTTTTCGAAAGGCTAAAAAGAAATTTTGTCCTACTCTATCAAAGAGCACGCGTGGGTGAGTTGGCTAGCTGGGTGAGGTGTGGGTTACGAGGAGACATGAGGTCCTAGGTTCAAAACGAACCGTTTGTGATACTCCGATGTGCAGTAGTGATAGCCTATTAATGTAGAGATATTTTACGATGCAATAAAATGAATATGAGTCATCCATTATCCTTGATCTAATTAATGGCTCAAATTGATTTTTATTTTTTCACTACCAAGGCAATATTTATACTACATTAGTTTTTAAAGGTCGCCCTCTAAATAAACTGTTAGATCTGAATTATACTACTATCCTATATTTTTCGTACCGCAAAAGAGATATTAATTTATGGCTTTCTGTTTATTTGATTTCCTCTTAAAACCATGCTTAGGCAGTGCTTCATCAGATAATCCATGTTACAAAAAAGAATACCTGCAGAGAACCAACCAAGAAGAAATTATTTTTGACACGATTAACTTGGCATGCACAAAGCGTCAAATTAATTAATCCAGTAGAAATTAATCGTCTTCATGTAGAAAGCGGATGGCTCGAACGTCGACAGTACGTAGTGCATCCAATCGAGGTCGGCATGCGAGATAGAGTGGTAATTCTCTTAGCGACTACTTCCGTTTGACTAGTGGTGAACTGGTGATTCACTAATCATCTATTTATTTCGATCGATGAAGCTGTGTTGGATAGAATTTTATTTCATTGTCTAAAAATTTTTCGATGAGGCTATGTACATCCAATAGTGGCCCCAATGTTTTCTATTATCTAAAAAATATTTATTTTGGTGATCAAGCTATGCTCTTTCAATGGAGAGTGTTTATTTTATGGGAAACACTTCAGTGCGTACGTCCGTTTCACGTCCGACACGTGGCTTGCACTACGCACGACTGCGCGTTCCTGAGGCGCTCAGTCCCTGCCTTGACACGGAGCCTCGCTGGGTACACACGCCGAAGCCTTGCCGCCGCCCGCCATGCACACCACAATCCCACTCCACGTGGACAGCCCGTATGGGAGAGAATCTTGCCTCCGCCCGACCCGCACAGTGCAGCCTGGCTGACTCTTCGGGCCCATCGTGTAGTCTGCGGTCCACACACCTCCTATTTATCAGCTCCCTCCCCCGTCCCCTCCCTTTCCACTACGCACACTACACTACACGTGTGCGCACACACACACGCACACACCAGTATCGCGCCGCCTCGTGCTCTCGTGTGCGTGCGCCAGCTCGCTCCCTTGATTCCTCCCCCGCGAGGCATGGCCGGCACGGGCGACGACACCGGGATGGACGCCATCCAGAAGCGCCTCATGTTCGAGGATGAGTGAGCGCCCCACCGCCCACCGCTGCATTCTCCTCCTCTTCACACTCCTCTATTCCAGTGGTTTGTGATCTGCTCTTCTTTGCCGATGCTGCGACGAGGCGCACGCGCGCCTGGGTTCACCTGGCCGGTTTCATGTCGGGGGTTTAGGGGCTCATGTGGCTGACTCATTGGATCTCGCCATGATCAGAGCCGGTGGGATGGCTTTAGTTCTAGGTCGTGATCTCGTGTCACGCGATGGGTATGCCTATGGTTGGGTTGGTTTTAGTCTTGCTCGTTGGAAGTGGTGTACTCTCACTGGTCCGAAGTGGTGTAGATCGAGCGAGCACGGCGTGGGAGCTCGCTGGATTTAGAGAAGAAGAGAGCTAGGAGAAGATTCATGCCCATTTCGTCATGAAACCTTTAGCCATGTACGTGCGAAACTTCGGTTTTTATCTGGTGAAACATGGTTTTGTTCTTGTGAAACTTCTTATATTTACACGTGGTGATTTTCTGAACAACAATGGAACATGAGATTTCATTAGTAGTTTAGCCAAGTTTTATTAGTACTTATTCAAGTTTTATTGGTCCTTCTTCAAGTTTCATTAATCAGTTTAGCCAAATTTCATCACTCCTTTTTTCAAGTTTCGCCAGTAGTTTAGCAAAGTTTCATTGGCACTCTCAAGTTTTATCACTACGCCAAGTTTCACTGGTATTTCTTCAAGTCTCATCGGTAGTTTTCCTTAGTTCCAACAGTTATTTTGCAAGCTTTCATCGGTTTTCGCCCCTGTTTCATATATATATTGTCAAGTTTCATCGGTAGGTTTTTCAAGTTTTATCAATTATTTTCTAAATTTCCATGTTGACATCAGCACGACGTCATCCATTCGATGGGAATCATCCCATGGGACGTCCGATCTGAGGCGCTCGTCATTATTTTATAAAAGCAATTTTAAAAGCTAATTTCTATGTATATACTATGTATAATATTCATGCAGCAATATATTTTGTACGTTTTTTCATTGTGTAAAAAAGAATCAGTCTTATTAACTAGACATGACAAGTAGTGTCCATGCGTAACTCTTATGTAATGTTACTTAAAGATGGTAATACCAATTTCTCTAACGAATGATTAGATTAATTGTAAACCATTTCAATATTCTTTTCAAAAACATGAATTAACCATACATGTTGCAGTTCCATTCACCAGATAGAAGCTGAGACAACCGTGACTAGACTGCAACTAGAAATGATGAAAATTGAAAAAAAAAATATAATCAGCTCCATTGGACCTGACGGATAAGTCCATGTGCCAAATCACTAATTAATCAGTGCCTAACTCCAGCGGCCAACGGATTCGGACGAACGAACGAACGAAAAAACCGAGGTCGATCGCTCTCAGGAAAACAACGTCAGATGACCATCAGGTATGGACACAACACGATAAAATTCGAATAATTCTACCTTACAAAAAGCACCAAAAAAGAAGCCAAAAAAAGCAAAAAAAGAAGGGAAAAAACACCAATTAGCTCGTAGCATCGCACACACCGCTGTCTCCAGCCGTCGAGCGTCAAGAAAAAGCAGGAGCCACTAGCACCGGCACTGCGCCACCTGGTCGCCGTTTCACACGTACGCGCGCGCGCGTCCTTCACGCGAAAAACTCTACATGTGTCAGTGAGAGCTGAGCCTCCAGTTTCAGCTGGGCGCCCATGCATGCAGACGCCATTCGAGCTATGCACGGCTGCGCCCTATAAATACCCCGGCTCCCTTCACTCCACTCCACCACACAACCAACCACTCTTGGATCGAGTGAAGTAGCTAGCTAGGGAGGTAGCAGACTAGCAGCCATGGCTGCCACTAAGCATATGGCTCTGGCCATCCTTGTGCTGCTTAGCATAGGCATGACCACCAGCGCTCGGACCCTTCTTGGGTATGGCCCTAGCGGAGGAGGTGGAGGAGGAGGCGGTGGAGAGGGTGGTGGTGGTGGTTACGGTGGCTCTGGGTACGGGTCTGGCTCTGGGTACGGTGAGGGAGGCGGCAGTGGAGGTGCTGCCGGTGGCGGGTATGGGAAAGGTGGTGGGGGTGGAGGCGGCGGTGGCGAGGGCGGCGGTGCTGGCTACGGGCAGGGGTCTGGCTCTGGCTCTGGCTCTGGCTCTGGCGCTGGTGGTGGTGCTGCTGGTGGCGGCGGTGGACACGGTGGCGGCGGCGGCGGTGGTGGTGGCCAAGGCGGTGGGTCCGGCAGCGGCTCAGGCTATGGTTCTGGGTCTGGTGGCGGGTACGGACAGGGTGGCGCTCACGGTGGAGGCTACGGAAGCGGCAGCGGCGGTGGCGGCGGCGGTGGCCAGGGTGGAGGGTCTGGCTCCGGCTCCGGCTCCGGCTATGGCTACGGCTCCGGCGGCGGCAACGGACACCACTAAGCTCATTCTCAGATCAAACTGCAATAGCCTATAGTTAAACATGCATCGAGATCGGACTGTCAGTGATGAGCCTGTCTCGCGCTGCTTTACAAATTAAACAGCTTGTCTGAGTATATGTAATACTGCACTCTGCTTGCCGCTTGACATACTTGGCAAAGCCTGATAAATAAAACGAGCTTTCTAATACGATCATGCTTCTATATCCATGGAGTGGTTTACTTAATTAACTGAAGAGATGTGATACATCGTATATATGCAGACACATAATAATTTACGCTTTACAGTGCATGGTGTCAACCTAGCTAGTAAATCCTGAACTTTGTTCTCGCTCAATTCTCAGTTATGCAGAATTTCGGGTCAGATCGATCGATCTCTTTTTAATGTCGAAACCATGTTGCATATTTAAAAAGGTTAATCAGAAATAACTTCAGTTCCATTTCTGAAAGCCTGATGATTAGCTGATCATACAGTATGCATTTCCTGAAGCATGTCAGATGATTGTATAATGTATACTGAGCTCTCTTTCTGAATATTTGTGCTCTAAACTTTTTGCAGTTGCTCCAACCAATTTATTAATCAAAGCTTTTAGGCTAATATGCCATTCATAAACAACGTGGAAATTTAAACTAGCTTTCCCCTGTCTCTGCTCCTTTTACTCCCGCTACTATGGATTTGAGAAACTGTTTTTAGCATACTACAATAAACTATGCAACTCTTCCAATTCCTGTGCAAATTGCTCTGCTACTAGTGTTGTGTGATGGAGTATACATTTTTTTTAGACGATGGAAATTACGTTCTGGCCTCTATACTGTGAATAAGGGGCTGCTACTTGGATCTGAACGCTACTATGTTCAGATTTTTTTTCTTATCATAACACCATGATTACTTGGATCTAAGCATCATGGCCCGCTCTGCCCCCTAGTTTGCGTTCAATCTCCGTCATAAAAACCATGCACGTACGTGAAATTTGAGTACACGTATATATGTATTTGCCGGCTGGCTAAGCCAACCGACAATGCCTACGGGCCACGGCTACGAGATGGATCAGGACATCAAGTCAACTGTCAACCCTAGTATATTAACCTTCACTGACAAGTGAACAACGCTAGTTGACTATACGTGTATAGAGCTAGCTTGGCCATGCTAATAGTTAGCGACAGAAGCGGGTAACCGACAGCGTAAACGCATCGCCAAACTGATTCACAAAGCAACTTTAATTTCCTCCATCTGTCTCAGGCTCTCGATATATAAGCTTGCTGGCATCTCCGACATCTATCCTTTTTTCACTCTATATCGACTATTATGTTCCCTCTCTATCACTATTCACCTCTCTATATAAAAACCAAACCCAACAACAATACCATCTTATTCTTTATATTCTTTCTCCAATGCCCTATATCACTTTTACATTTATCCCTATCACAATTCACCTTCCTAATCAAAATCAAACCCAACAGCAATTGTAAATCCCATACCTTATAAAAATGGAAAATAGGGTGACTTAATTTCCATGCATCTATTTTACGCTTTTAACTTTTTTCACCACAGGTCTTGCGTCAACCGCCGGGCAATAATTTATGCGGCTACTATGTATGTGAGTTTATGCACACCCAAACCGGAGGCACTGACCGCATGCTAAAAGGTGACAAAGGGGTGAGTAAATATAATTACTAGCTTAATGATGCCTAGGTACTCCTCATATCTCGTACAAATTCAAGGATTGATTAGTTAATGACCTAATTAATGACAGATGCCTCAATATTTGGCGGAACAAGGTTCAGAACTCTCGCCGGCGCGAGTGAGAGCAATCCAAGAACAACTCGTCGGCTTCATTTACGATGTGGTCATAAATCCGAAAGGCGAGTTTCATGAACCACTTGTAAATAGGTGGGACCCTTTGATAAGGATGAGTGAACTGTTGGGGTCGACATCTATGCCTAGTAAGAGCGATGCATGTAAAATATCCTAATGAACAGAAGGAAAAGATGTAACACTATTTAATTAATTTTTATTTGAATTGTGTACATATGTGTAATTACATATAGGCTAGCTAGCTAGCTCTAGCTATTGTAATACATATTAGTTGTAATTAAAGTTGTTAATGAAAGTTTTCTGTGCTTTAATTATCAGTAAATTGTGCATGATTGATTATATGTACTTTAATTAATTGTGATTTAACACACACACACAATATATATATATATAATAATAACAATAATAATAATAATAACTAGTGGTTTGCTGTACAGGGGCACTAGCTCATCAGTACCAGTTAGAGACACCAACCGGTACTGATAGGGGGCTTCGGGGACTCACGGGCTAGAGCCATGTGTGGCCTCCAACTGATACTAATACTATATCAGTACCGAGTGAGGGAACCGGTACTGATGCTCTTGAGCATCAGTCCCGGATGGCCTATACCAGTTCAAAAACCGGTACTAAAGACCGTTTTGAACCGGTACTAATGGTCAGTTCTGTAGTAGTGCAAAGTGAAATGATAAACACCGTCACGCTGAAGCAAGCAACAAAAATAAAATAAAAAAAGAAACAAGCATTAACCTTATAACAACCAGACGACACTAACACCACCTCCATAGTTCCACACAATTCCAAAATCTTCTCACATCACACAAAAGAATTTAGTGACAAAGAAGGCAACGGTCGAATAACCAGTCTTGAGAAGCAATATTGAACGATCGAAACCAAGTGCAATAACTCAAAATTCACCACAAAGTCGCCCATCAAATCAATAAAAAGAGACAAACCAAATGTGTAGGAAGACCAATGCCTCTCAACAACGCCTATAGCAAGGTAACGACACTCATGGGTGTCGTCATCGTTGAATCTGACTAAAAAAGCTAGAAAATAATATCTCTTTTGAGATTGGCATTTCAGCACCCTTTTGGCAACTCGTTGCTATTGCAGGGCTTGCCACCATAAGTCACCGTCCAGCCACCATTGGAGCCAACACTAGTTGAAAATACGCATGCACCGAGTATAAGGCACCGCAATGCCGCCAGCCTATACCGTCGTTGCCAAAGCCGAGAACCACTGCCATAGGCCCAACTTCACCAAAACTAAGCTGTCGATCCAGAGTCGACCGCCTCCAGGCACCAGCGACTACACCCACATCACATTTAGTGACATTGGCTAGGATGATGATGCGCCTAAATAGGACGCTCACTAGAGCTTCATGGGTCCATCAACATGCCAGATCCTTCCGCCGCCACACTAAATCCCATAGCCATGCAAGACGATGACCTCAAATGCAGAGACACAGCTCACCCCCTATGGATGAAGCACGCCTAGAGGAAGAGCGGAACCAGCCAAGCGGAGGCTCCCAAATCATCGAGCTCACCACCGGCAACCGTCCAACCATCCTCCTTCTCCAGACACTGGGAAGGACGCCAGAGTCGTGGGATCAGCTGGATTTGGATTTGAGGTGCTGCTTGGGAGATTAGGGGAGGAGGGGGGAAGGAAAGAGAAAGGGAAAGGGATGGTAGAGGAGCACGGGTCCCCTCCCTCTTCTCACAGGCGAGCTCGCTGGAGAGCGAGAGGGAAGGGGCCAAGGGAGAGATGGCGCAAGATGTTAGTCAATATGCATATAGGCCACTAACCCTGGCTCTCCTCCATCCTACACCACTGCCTCACACGGCGGCCATACACATACACGCTACAATGGTAGAGGCATGTGCTCGTGCGTGAGCTAGACAGTTAAGGCGGCACGCATAGGCTGCAGGCTCATGGCAGCGCGGTGGCCCGAATCAACAGCAGGGGAGCTCGTCGCGGCATGGCAACACACTTGTCCCTTCCTCCATGCTCAGTGGCTTGGATCGGTAGGGGGCAACTTGTGGCGGTGCCGCTGGCCCGAATCTGCAGCGGCGTGGGGATAGCTAAATCTGGTGGCCCATGTGCTAGCATCCTCAAATTGGGCCTTGGATAGAGCATATTGGCACTTCGGGATTGGAGCATGAACACAACGGTGGCTTTTAGGTGAGCTTTGGTTCGTGGGTTTTTGTATATGCTTGATCTATTCCTTGAATGCACTTCAGTCTAGTCCTCCTTCCTCTCCTCCAAGACCTGGCTACCACCCCTCCGAGACTTTTTTTTCCTCCCTCTGTGACAATGACCACAAGGCCACGATGCCTCTTGGCCTACCGGTGTTGTCTTTGGCACGACACGGATCCAGTGGCAGCTAGCAAGTTATGGGCAACGTATCCATGCTAATGGTTCTTTCTGTGCTAAGGTGCTAACTTCTAATCTGGGCCTTCGAATCAAGTTCTTAGGGCTGTGATTGAAAACCCCCTCTATTCCTTTCTTCTTGCGAAAAAGACCTCCCAAATTCCTAATCTTCCCACGTCCTGCCCATCTAATGCGATCCATCTCTTTTCTTTTGTCCTCTCCTCTCTCTGTTCAGTGAAGCAAGGTTAGGGTTCCTTCTCACACTCGGCGCGTCGCCTTTCTCCCTGTGCCCGGTGAGCCTCCCTGGACCACGCACTCGATGAGCCTTCCTCCTCTAGCACACTTGACCATGCGCATGGTGAGGAGCTCCTCACCGCGCCCGGTGTGGCTTCGTCCTCCCCAAGCCCGACGTGCTGCCCTTGACCACATACCGGGTGGCTCCCTCCTCTTGCACCCAGAGCATAGCCCTCGACCATGCTCCATCCTACCTAAGATCGACGTGCCTTAAAGAATTTGACATTAGTTTGGTTACTCATGCTACAAAGATCGATACAGAACTTGTAGGATGAACTGACTCCTTTTTTTGTTTGAATTGGGCAGATCAATAACACCCCATCATACTTTGTATGTAATCTATGGAGAAGGAGAAGTTTCTAGCTATGTACTCTAGTCATGTACATGATGATCTATTTAATTGAGAATAAATATTCAACAGAATGTTTCAGCATGAATGCTCTATTTTGGGCTTCTGGCCATGTTATTCATAATGAATGCTCTATTCTATATGCCATCTTACATAATGGTCATGATTTGTGCAGTTACGATGATCCTTAACCATCAAACAATCATAAATCTGAAGTGCAAAATTCTGGAAGACTCTTTATTCATGTGCAATTCAATACAGTTTACAAATCTTATCAATGTTTACGATGTAGCACACATACAACTTAGTTTGTAAATAGGTTACATTTACATATGCCATGGATACAAGTCTAAAATACTCAATTGCAACTTGTTTCTTCCTCACATAGCAATTATTACAACATCTAAAACCTTGATCTTCATATCTGTGCTGAAAACAAAACCATTCTCTATCTCTTTAGCTTATGCTTTTTGCTTCATACATCATGTACAAGAAAAATTGAAAAAAATGAATTTTCATTCATTCTCAGTAGGAATCCTTCTTGGTTACATACATGATCTATGAACTCAAAATGAACTGTTTCTACTTCTGTTCAGAGTTTGCGTCAACTATCTACTATTTTTTCTTCATATCTGATTCTACTTCAATGCCAGATTAATAATGAATTGGAATTTGGAACTGAGGTACCTAACATACAAAACAGTTGAAGCCATAAATTTGCTTCTGCTTCTGTGTCAGGCAGGTGCGGCATGCAAGGCAGCCAGGGTTGAGGGTAGAACTAGGCGCGTTGAGGAGTGCGAAGTCAGGCACGGCCGCATAGGGTCGACTAGTCCAAGGCATCGCCGGCGCGGGGAGGAGGCCGTCGACGGGCTTGGGGTCAACTGTGTTGTTGGGCGTGTGGTCAGTGAAGCATCATCGCCGGGCATGGAGAGTCGAATCCCAAACCCTAGGTGAAGAAGAGAACAGCAAGAGAACTAAGAAGCACATGGGGATTAGGTGAGGGAAGAGGAGATAGAATGGTTGTTTTCGTGAGTGGAAGAAATATGCCAGGGGTTCTCCGTAAAAGCATTTAAGTGAGGAAGAGGTTCCACCTTGGTTGTTCTGAGCCGCAGGATCTTGATCCGATGGTCTATGACAGAAGTTATGACCTTAGTACCTAATTCTCTTTAGCACTAGATATGCTGCTCAAGTTACGACTACAACGATGCATGCTGCTGCCTACATGGTTCTGTTTCCCCCAGATCCTTAGCTTATGTTTGTTAGATATTGTTCAGCAGCTTGTGTCGATCTTGTGCAATCATATATCGATGTAAAACTTGTGATTTCTATTTGAATATGATTCAGTTACATGTGTTGGCAGCTTTGAATTCTTCTAGTTCCCCTCTCTTCCTTCTCTGCTTCAAATCCTTCTAGCGATTCTTTCCATTTGGGAGGGTGATAAAGCACATATGGGTTATGCGCATTTTTTTTTCTGAAATATATATATTATAGACTAGACTATCAGAGACGATTTGAATAATTATCGGATACGGTTTTTGGAACGGTCTCAAAGACAAAAGACACGGACGTTTAAAAACCATGTCTGATGATAGTTCCAAACCATTTCTGATGAGTCTATTTATAGCACTGTTCGCATGGTTCTATTTTCTATGTTTTGTTCCCTTGACTTTTTTGGTTTCATTTTTTCTGTAGCGAAGCACACACACTCGACCAGTCTCTACTGATAAGAAGTATATAGTTTTGTCTCATGAACCGTGACTATTGAGCTCACCTCCACTTTTGCATGTTGGCCCCTACAGAGCACATAGATCCACTTCTCCTAGTGTTTTGCCCCCTGGCATTTGTCAGATTTCTTACGCATGCCCCCTGTCATACATGTTTTGCCACCTCGAGTTTAGCCGACTTCACGCATGTATCCCCATATAGTCCTTACCCTTGATTAATTCACCCCCTTTCTCTAGTACCGCTAGCAAGGGCAGCCAATTAATTAGTTAGAGAAAAGGTTCTAATAGATGACACCACCAACTTGCAGCAACAATCCATAGTCTGTACGCCATTATAAATACCTAGGGAGTCCTCTCCACTCTCTAACCAGCATCCAGCTCTCACGTTTTACACAAGTCAAGCATCATGGTTGGCATAAAGCTCTTAGATAGCCTTGTCCTCTCCTCGTGAGCCTTGGTATACAATGCAAGAGAGCTTCCATGGGAGCACCCCATGGTCAGCGCCAGTGGCCAAGACGGGGGTGGAGGTAGGGTTGACAACAAGCCGAGTTTGAGCAAGCTAGGATCTAACTCGGCTCAGTCACTATCTGGCTTGGACCGGCTCCGCTCGCTGAGTAAACGAGCTAGGAAAAGGCTTGGCTCAGGCTCGTTCCTAGCTTGGGTTGGCTCGCGAGGGTCGAGCCAGAGAGGGGACGATATGGTTGGGGCTTGGAAGCGAATCCCATGGACGACAGAGGTTGGGTAGTGGACGACGAGGCAACAATTGACCAGGAGAAGGTTGGGGGCGGAGCTGCGGTCTGGTTGAAAGGGAGGAGGACAGAGATGGCATGGATTTGGAGTAGCCAGAAGGGAGGAGGACAAAGGTGAGGCGGTGGCCTGCCGAGAGGAGGTTGGAGATGACACAGCGGTCTAGCCTAAAGGGAGGAGGACAGAGGTGATGCGAATCTGGAGTAGCCGGGAGGGAGGAGACGAAAGTGAGGCGGCAGCCAGCCGGGAGGAGGTTGAAGGCGGGGCAATGGTCCAGCTGAAAGGGAGGTAGACAAAGGTAGTGTAGATTTGGACTAGCCTGGAGGAAGGAGGATGGAGGCGGCGTGGATGGAGGAGACGAGAGTGCACTACGCCTGTGCGTGAGGGGTGATGGATGTGCACGTGAGAAGGAGGAAAGAGACGGGCTAGGCATGAGGCTGCTATGCATCTGGGGTGAGGGTTAGGGTTGGTTGTGCCACCATGGGGCACTCTTTGCTAGGAGTTGGGCCTCACGACCCTTGTAAACAAACCCAACGAGCGAACCACGAGCAATCTGGGTCCTGGCTTGACTTGGCTTGGTTTTCAACTGAGCTATAATAAAAGCCTGGGCTTAGGCTCGTTGGAACTGAGCTACGAGCTAAATTGCCAACCCTAGATGGAGGAACAGGTGGGGTTCAGTGAATGGCTATGGCTCAGGATCCCGCTCTGGTTACACATCTGCTAGGGCTAGCAATGCACCCGGTGCACCTTACAGGATTGAGACCGGTAATTCAATGGTTAAGGGAGGCGGTGGCGGCAAAGGTGGAGGCGAAAATGGATGTGGTGGAGCTAGGTCTGGGTTAGGTTATGGGAATAGTGATACTGCTGGCTTCTACGGTGGAGGATTTTCTAGTCCAAATGGTGCAATTTGTATTACAATAACTTCTGTTAAAAATTATCTGAAAATTTCCTATCCAAAATTGTATCTGAATTGTCTGAATCAATAGAAAGCTATCTAATCTATTTCTACCCTTGCTCAAAAACGAAGATTATGGGGTGTTTGGCAGGGCTCCAGCTTCAGATTTTCAGCTCTACTCCACAACTCCACTGTGGAGCAGATTCACTATGGAACAGATCCACAACTCCGCAAAGCACCCTTCAAGCTGCTCCATAAAAATGAACTGTGAGGGAGGCTGCTCTATGGAGTTGCGTGCTCCAGAATTACATAGAGTTAGGGCGTTTGGCACTGCTCCACCCAAATCCGGGACAGAGTTGAGAGTTGGAGCTCTGCCAAACACCTCCTATATTAATTGCAATCCATCGCTACAAACTACTGCACACAAGTTTGATGTTGTCGGTCTTTCTCCTAGCATGACTCACCACCAGGGTTTCAAATTCCGTGACAAATCATCAATTTCTAGTGGAAAATCATTGAACCACCCTAGGATGGAATTGGTTTCTTGGTCCGAAAAATCCAAATGCAAATTTAAAAAGTTAAAAAAGAAAATACAAAGAAATATTAGAAATACAATTGCATTTTTATCCCAAACCTACTTTATTCATGTGGAAATTTGAATTTGTATTCGACTATAAAGGAAAATAATGGGAAATTGTAAAATGGTCCTTGGGCTTAAAACGAACCTTGGGCCTTGCTTATGGCCCTTGCCCCCTTTTCCTAATTTTCCTACAATTTTACATAACTTTCTTTTTTTCCTATTTTTCCCATTTCCTCTAATTTTTCTATAAGGCAACGGTTTATTGTTAGACTCAGGACGATTTTCCATAAACCCTAGCGATTTCCTTTAAAAAAATGCACCCGACTTTCCTCTGATCTTGTTCGATTTCTTGGTAAACTCTAGTGGTTTTCTGTTTTGATCTTGCTCCGAAAGATTCAAATTCAAATAATGAAATTTGATCGAATTTTAACAGGAAATCAAAAATCGCTGGCGAGCGGGATTTGACCTTACACGATTTTTGAAACCCTCCTGACCACAGCTGCTGGAAGATCATAGCCATCATATCATGGATACATCGATGCCCTAAATTAGATACAGAAGAAAGGTTATGCTAGTGTTTTGGTACACTAATTTTGATCACAGCAAATTTAGCATAGTCAAACTTTCCGATTCTTGATCAAATCTGGCTATGAATCAATGTAACCAATCGAAGGTGCGAGACCATGCAATCGTGGAAAGCTTGGGCCATGCGGAAAGGCTATTTTTATAATTCCTAAGATATTTATCTTTTTTAATTCTTCTCAACTCAAAATAGATATAGTATGTGTATACGACACATTCTAACCCTTTGGTCAATAATATAATAGAAATTCTATTATTTTTTTGAAAAACAACGGACGCACGTTTATGTCGAACTAATAACTTTACTAATTTTTTCCAGGGAGGAATAAGCTGAGTACAATTAATAAGACAGCCTACAGGCTACAGGGCCACAGCACACGATGTGTTTCTTCAGTTCCATGGCCTGCAGGTTGAGCCCGACGTTTGCTCGACACCTCTTAGCCCAGTACGAACACGAGCTAGGCCGTCGTGTCGCTGTCATCCTACGAGAATAAACCGAGATCTGGTTGGGGCCCAGCCCATGGACTGACGTAGCCGGCCCCATCAAAGCTATCTAACAGTTTCTGGCTTTCTTCCCCGAAAGGAGATATTCAATCCCACAATGGTAAGGAGTTCATACATAATTGGTCATCGAGATCCGTACACTGCCAATCGGATCGGATAAGTTTGGATATCACTCATCCTCTATCTGTCTGTATTTTTTACTGGATACGGAGTCGGATATGAATATTGTCGGATAAAGATACGAATACAAACAATATCAGATAATATTAGTTTCGAATACGGAGCGGATACATATCAGATCCCATACGGATACAGATATTGTTAGTTGGATAATGCATAAAAATAGATATTATTTATAACACATATATAACGGACTAACGGTATTTACGAACGAACAATTAATTAACGATATTGCTTAGCCTCGCACGTCCGAAGCGATCGGACACCGCACACGTGGGTGGGCCCACTCTTGTGCCCTCCCCTTTATGTAGTGCAGCAGCGTGTGACTTCCTCCAAGCAGGCCATCTAGCTCATTCTTCTCTCTCTCTCTACTATCTCGTCTAGGCTGGTAGTCGTGTTGCTGGGATGGCGCTCACTGGCCACTGGCGCCACCGCTCGTGCCCTCCCCTCTTTCCCGTGCACCCTTTTACCCCATCTCTCTTCCTTTCTCTCTATTCCCTATCTCTTCTCTCTCTACCTCTCTCTCGGTAAGGACATTGAGCGAGTTTAGCGGCTAGATCCGGTGAGCACGGCATGGGGGCTCGCCAAATTTGGAGGAAAAAAGTCCAAGAAAAGATAGTTCAAGCATGCAAATCAAATTAAGATGAAATAATTAAATTTTAGCAACTAGGAATTCAATATGAATCTAGTTTGCCTTCGAAGAAGTTTGGATCTAGTTCTCCTCCTTCAAAAGGCTACGGAACGACTCTCGTATAGCAGGTACATGCCGGATCTATGCGAGAAAGAAATAAAATAGAAATAAATAACAAACACAGAGAAAATAGTATGATAGTAATATATAAAATTCTTGGGATTATTTATGATTTTTGGGCTCTGAAATCATCTAAATCGGAGTTCGGGTACTCCCTAAACAATTCATGGAAGTTTCGAGAAAAAAAAGACAGGGAAAAGAATAAACCCGGTTACCGAGCGAAAACCGAGGAAAACCAGGGATTATCCGGCTCGGGCGGTGTGGTGGCGTGGCGGGTGGCGGGATCTTGCAAGGCCGTCGGGGCGGCCACGTGGCGGAGGCGGGCTGGTGGCACGGGTCACGCGTCTGTGGTGGGGTCAGCGCGAGAGACAGCGGCGGCTTGGCTTGGGCGAAGGCGGCGAATGGCGGCGGGCGGCAGACGTCGTGGCTGTGGTGGCATATAGAGGCAGCGGGGACACGTGGCGGCGGTGACAGCGGGGCGCGTGGGCGGCACACTGCGGCGATGAAGGGCAGGTGGGGTGGCGACGGTTGTTGGGCGGTGGGCGCGGGTTTCTGTCTTAAGACGGAATCTGGCGGCGGCGGCGCGCCGGCGACGGCCAGAATTCCGGTGATCTTTGATGTGGCATAGCTTCTTCAATTTTCCACCAAAATAGGACTTCCATATATCCAAATTGATCGTCTCGACGAGACCTACAGCGTGTTGGCTTTAGATCTAGGTTTGGGCACTAGAATCCAAGAGATACATCGGTTATTGCCTCGGGGCTAGGGTTTTAGGTGGCTAGGGCTCCAATTACGAGGCTCCGACTTTGGGGGCTGAGGGAGGGGGTCTTGGGGGGTATTTATAGGGTTGGGCATGCTAGAGGAGTCCTATTAGGGGTAGAACTTGATTTGAACTAGAATTGGGTTAAATATGGAATTAGGAGTCCTTATGGCTTAGGGTTGGGTGAGAGGGTTTTGGGCCTAGTTTGGGCCCAATAAGGCAACCTAAGCCTGATTAGAGCCTTTTCCTAATATTATTTTATGTTTTTACCTTTTTATTTTCTTTATTAATAATATGTGACATAATAATTTATTAGGATGTCACAATAGAATGAGTATTGAGTGCATTTTATATGGTTATACACTAATTATATACTAGGGAAAATATCTTAAAACCCCCTTTAGTTTTGACCAATTATCTAAATACCCCTACAACTCTAATTATGTCTAAATACCCCTACAAATGAGTACAGCGGACTAATAAATTTCCTCACCACGTCACTGCCACGTGTCTTTCCTTTTTCTTTTTCTCTTTTTTTCTTCTTTTCCTTCCTTATTTTAGTTAATCTCTCCTCTCTCTCTCTCTCTTCTCAGTTCTTCCTTTCTCTCTCTCACTCACTCTCCATCTCCCTCCAATCGACCATAGTAGAGGCGGCATCACTCTGGCTCCGGTGCAGAGAGTAGACCAGACCAAAGTGGAGGCGAAGGGTGGCATGGCGGAACAAGACGGAGGTGGAGCCATAGGGGAGGAAGCACCAAAGGAGGAGGAGGGGACAGTGGCGCCCGCTAGTCATGGGAGCGGGGTGGACGGAGCGGCACCATCTTGGGGGGGTCGCCGGCACAGAAGAAACGAGCGGAGCAAAGGGGCAGCCACCGTCCTTGCTCCGGATGCGCTGTCGCACTGCCACGTGAGAAATCGAGAGGAGGAGGATGATGATGGGGCTGCCGTCATCAAAGAAGAGCTGAGCAAAGCAGGGTGTCGCCATGCTCCGACCACGCCACCACAAAAAAACTGAGAGGAGGAGGGAGACGTCGAGCTGAGGAGGAGGATGAGGGGCACTCCACCAGAGAAGAGCCGTGGGGAGCAGAGCCGACGGGTCACTGTCCTCACACACCCCTACAGTGAACCAGTTCCGCTTGCTTGCTACAGCGAAGAAAAGGAAAGAACAAAAAGGGACAAAAAAAAGAAGAGAGAAAAATAAAAAGCAAAGACACGTGGCACTGACATGCCGACACGTGGCTAGGAAACCGGAATGATGGGATTATTAGTCCATCGTACTTGCTTGTAGGGTTATTTAGATGTAAATCGAGTTGTAGGGGATCTTTAGATAATTGGCCGAAACTAAAGGGGGTTTTTAGATATTTTCCCTATATACTAACTAAATTTCATATGAGCTGAGCGGAGTGAAAACCTGAAAGATTTTTTTACAAGAAAAGTGGAAAGGAGGCACCGAGACGAAGGTTTTCTGCTTTCGAATAATATTCGTATATCATATTTGGATATTATGTGATTAAAAACTCGAATATTCCTGTATCAGACATATATCAACTATTTGTATCAGTATTGGTATCTAAGACAAACTATTCGTATCTATATTTGAGAAAACTAGTCGGATATTCGAAAAACTATCCGAATCACTATCTATACTAATTCGGTCATTCGGTCGAACGAAAAATATCCGTTCTAGGTACACGCCTAAATGGTCCCACCTCTCCTCTCAACATTTTTTTTTGAAAACACTTCTCGTCTTCTTCAAATTGCTGCTCGATCGAGATCCCTCCTCCTCCTCTCTTTCTTTCTTCTTCTCTCTGCTGCTCTTTGGCCGACCCACCGTCAATGACCACAATGAGGTCCACTCACCCCGCCGCACCACCGCCTCCAGCTCCCGGTTTTGCTCCTCTTCTGGCTCTAGCCCGACCAGCTGCTCCCGCGGCGCCCACCAGTGACCATAGCCCCCGCGGCTGCGACCATGAGGCTCGAGTGGCTAGCCCTATGATTGTAACCCACAGAGGAGGAGAGGAGTAAGAAAAAAACTATGCGGCAATTTAATTTCTTAGGGCCTTTTTTACATAATTGCGTCAGAAAAGAGGTGGGAGCGTTGGCACGAAATGAGACGGAGACCAATATCCACGAACTCCGTACTTTGTGGAATTTCCGCGTTCCCCCAAAGCCACCGGCACCGCCGCATAAAGGACGCCGTGCCACAGTGCGCAAACATGCAGCGGGAGCACGACGTTGACGAGCCGACGACGACGAGCGTGGTAGCCAGCTGCCCAGCTTAGACCGATAGCGCTCGACGTGCCACCACACCGACCCGACCCAACCTAACACCCGCACTACTGATCAGACCGCATCGCCTACGCGCCTTAGCTAGCATGCATGCATGTAGCTGGTAGCTAAGCTAGCTAGCCACGTGTACACATTTGGCCCCACAGTCGACGCCACTGGCTTGCGTTTGAAGACAGCCATTACGTACGTACGCACGCTGGAGCGCACCGTGCATGCTATTGACTGTTGTCGGGTGCTTCCAAGAGCTAGGCGATCGACCCAAACGTACTCCCAAAAGGGATGGCGTACGTGTGTTGTTGCTGTCTTTACTTTGCATTGCGTGCATGGAGGACATGCACTAGCTAGGGGTACTGTGTGAGAAGTGAGCAGAAGTATAAACAGGGGACACACGTACGCATGCATATAACCTCACGTCGAGGAAAAAAAATCCAGCAGATTCAGAAAGTTGAGGCCACCCCGGATAATATTTTGTATCACAAAAAAAAAAATCGGTTTTGGATGGATTTTACCAAATAAGCTGGACCAGGTATATATGAGGACACCTCTGTTGCGCAACGCGCGACTTATTTTTCAGGAGAATTTATCTATATATAAGGAGAACTTATCTATATATAACAAGATTCAACGGAGTCACCACATTAATCGTAAAATATTAGAAATCAGAGAAAAAAAGAAAGATCTATGCCATTAATCATTGTGAGTCCAAATTACAACGGGGCAGATATGTTCAATGATAAAAGAGTTGTAATCTAACAAAATTAGAAAGATTTATAATCTAATAAATTAGAAAGAGTTGGGATTGGATCTCTAGAGATTAGAAGCCGAGAGGGGAGGCATGTGTTAGCCGGCTTAACCGTGCTTGCACACCAGGCGTGGCGCGCGCTCAATCTCGGCCTCGGCATCAACAGATGTAAGACCGTGCTTTTCATGTCCGAGTTGGAGACCATGAAATCAGGTCATGGACAGGTTGTGGCTGGCAGCGAGCTCACCGGCATGGAGATGGAACGGTTCGCAAGGGCTGCCTCACCATATGCACGTCTCTATGTCGTGCGCCGGCTTGGCGTGGCCGGGTTCATACTTCATATTGCACGGAGGAGCTCACCACTGGAGCCACGGGACCATCAACTTCAAGCCTCAGGCTGCCACGGTGAACTAATATGCTGAGGTGAACGCCACCACATATAGATTAGGCCAATCCAAGAGATCGAGACGTCGTTGACGAAACCACGCTGCCGAGTCCGGCGAGGAGACATTGTTATGCTGCTCCTTGCCATCTATAGTAGACGCTAACTGTTTCGACACGTACTGGACTCTGCCGCCAATCAAGGAACTGTCACTAAGGTGAGCAAAATGTCATCTGCGAGAGTACGATGATAGGATGAGTAACCAGGCTTGCCTAGCTAACCGCGACACTACCAGCGAACCAGCTACTACAACCGGTTCGAAACAGGTTTTAGAACCGGTTTTGGAACCGGTTGTAGGCAACCGCGAGTGATACCCTCCGGGTAACACTCGCGGTTCCCCCAACCGCTTGTGGTACGACACCACAAGCGGTTCGGAACGCTCCCTGGCAGGCTGGTGGAGGCGCCACATGGGTGCTCTCTTCTTGTGGAGACCCTCTCAGCCAGTGAGGGGAGGCGCCACGTGTGCCCTCTCCACAAGCGGTTGGACTTACGAACCGCTTGTGGAGAGCCTCGTAGGCGCTCCCCCTCGCCACGTGTGCCCTCTCCACAAGCGGTTGGACATACGAACCGCTTGTGGAGAGCCTCGTAGGCAGCAAGGGAGAGCGCCACGTGTGGCCTCTCCTGGCGGTTGGAGTTACCAACCGCTTGTGGAGAGGCCGAGCGTAAATTATATTCAATATAGAATATGTTCTGAGGAGGGTTTTCAATATGAATTTTGACAATAAAATTAAATACAACTACAATATTTTTTCACAATTAAAAATATAATACGAATGAATTAAAATTAAATACGAATGAATGGAGGCCGAGGTTGTGTACTCGATCATTCACACAACCACAGTTAAGTTCATTTACACAATAATAGGAATGAATTAAAAATATGTACATACATGAAATAAGGAGCATATGCACTGATCGAAGCAATGTTTATACATTTCAAGAGTACAAGGGTGAATCTTGAGGTCATTTGTTGCCTGCATCGCTATGTGTGGCCTTCGATGATTCCGATATTTCACTGTCCTTAGAGAAGGACAATCTCTCCATCCTTTGTGTGGAACTCGCCTTTGGTTGATATAATCTAAATCGCCGACAATGAAGCCGATAAGTTGTTCTTGGATTCTTTGCAACTTTGGTGAGGCGGGATCACACCTTGCACATCGAGGTAAGGTGCCAAAACAGAAATAAATAAATCTATGAACACGTAAATTGTAAGTACTAAGAAATTGAGATGCATCATTAATTTCAATGCATCATTACTTTGGTACTTTTGACATACACAACCTCGCTCGTTTATTTTGGGCACATCGCCGTGGCAAATATTTTGCATGTAGTGGCACACATAATAGCCACATAAGTTGTTTCTGCCGTTTCTTTGTATAACCTATGATGAAATTTAAAAGAATACAAGTATTGAGATGAAAAACTATCAATAAAGAATATGAATTAATTAGTATGCTTTATTACGTACTCGAGTGCTTAATTGAACTGTGAATTCGTTCTTGAAAGCTCCTTTATGCTTCTTTCGGAACGTTGCGAATGCCCTGTGATGCGTTAATACATGAATAGTAATTATTAGAGTTTAAATTAATTAAATAGCTAGGCATTTCAATAGAATAAGGAAACCATCTTATAAAATAATATATACCATACCGATTTAGCGCGTCAATGGTATATTGATATTTTCTGTGGTTTCCTTTTGAGTCTTGAACAATGATCTTGCTATTATCAAGCATGATAACAAGAAGGACCCAGTGAAACCTATTAATATATTCAACATATATATGTAATTAGTCATATTATGTATGCTTTAAAAAGCTAGGAATGAGAGGTTGTGAGGAGCGGATATATACGTACTTTCGAAGTTGAAGGGCAAAAGTATGTATGGTTTGTAGTCTTTGTGCTAAGAGTGCATCCGAATGTACTCCTCAACAACCTTTGGGTTGTATCCGATGACAGCCTCGTTGACAATCTCTGGGTCTATGAAGCCGATGTTGAAGTCACCCAGTCTTCTCAATCGTTGTATCTCCATTCTACATAGAAATGAAAAAACTATTAGAGTTGCAACTTTCTGGTACGAGGAAGCACATGGTAAACTTATTAGCCTAACACTTACAGACACCAGCAGCTCATGAGAGACACGTTGACAGCGTCCTGATGGTAAAACTGGTAGAAGTCTTCGAATTCTAGCCATATTTGGTTGTCCCCGCGATAGAAATGTTCGTTTGTGATACGGAGGGGGAACATATTTCTTTCTTGAGTGGACTCTACCATGTACCATTCATGAAATTGCCGCATCTTGGTTGGTAAATCCTTTATGGTTTTAGGGTTAACCAACTCCCGGCCCAACTTATATTGCCATCTCACTTCTGCCATTGGGATATCATCTGTTAATCTAAGAGTTTCAGCTGCAGAACCGAGGTTTGCCTCTTTCATGAATTGTTCAAGCTGTTCTTGGTCTTTCTTCTTCTTTGCTGCCTCTGCCTTAGCCCGTTTAGACTTTTGTGTAGCCTTTACAATTGTCCGGTCGTGGTCTGACGTCGTAGGCAGTGGCGCTGCATGGGATGTCACGAAGTGTTTTGAAGCTTTTCGGTCAATTGCTTGCTTCGGCGCTGGCACCTTAGGTGCGAAGTGTGCAGCAACTTCTGCAGCAACAACTTTGCTTGTCTCCTCGTCCGTCATATCATATGCCATTTTTGAAGGTTCCTTTGACCTTGTTGATCGGTGGGTGGGCCTTCGGGGAGGAGGATGGCTCCTTCTTATTTGAAACTTCTTCGCGGAGGAGATGGTGGGCGTGCTTTTCCTTGGGGGTTCGTTTTTGTTGGAGGTCTTTGGTGGAGTTGGGCTTCTGCGTGGAGCGGTGGTGGAGCAGAGTACTCTGTATTGGCGGCGAGGCATTGCGTGGAGGTGATATTGGAGGAGGCATGGTTTGTCGTTATGGAGGCGAGCTTCCTCGGCCGGCTCAATTGCTCGATGTCTCGCGGTGGAGATGACACTCCACGCCATCTGCAAACATGATGTACCGTTTTAGCCAAAGGATGATACCGTGGAGGGCTGTCCAAGCTTGGCCACCTCATCGCCTCCGGCAATATCGAGCATAAGATCTTCAAATCCGCTTAACACCTCCTCCACGGCGACTTTCGAGTAACCGAGGGATATCTCGTTGCAATGAAATGTCTGGCCCGGCTCTACTGGGAACGCCATGCCGTAAGCCACCTTTATGGAGAGGTTTCGCGCCTGGACATGTAGCTCACACTGGCGGCGAACCTTGATGTCGTCTATTGGAAAATGGCCGAGGTCATCCCCATCAGGTGCCGCGGTGGGCCGACAACTGCTCCGCCTGCGGAGGCTCTTGGTGATCATGGCATCTGGCAGATTGCTCGGACCTGTTCCCTGAAGCTTGCTGAGGGCTATCTGCACTTGTTGAGCAACTATGTCGCCGATGCTAGCCTGGGTAGCTCTTAGCTCCCTTTCCAATTGGCTGTATTTGTATAGCTCTCTGGTTTTGCTTCTTGCTCGGCTCCTGTACGTCTGGGCGAGGCATTGCGTGGAGGTGACGTTGGAGGAGGCGTGGTTTGTCGTTGTGGAGGAGACGAGCTTCCTCCAGCCGGTTCCAATTGTTCTATGTCTCTTTGTGGAGATGACACCTCCATGCCATCTGGAAACATGATGTACCGTTTTCGCCAGAGGATGATACAGTGGAGGGCCTGTCCAATCTTGGTCACCTCATCGCCTCCAGCAATATCGAGCAGAAGATCTTCAAAACCGCTTAACACCTCCTCCACGGCGACCTTCGAGTAACCGGGGGTATCTCGTTGCAGTGGAATGTCTGGCCCGGCTCTACTGGGAACGCTATGTTATAAGCCACCTTTATGGAGAGGTTATGCGCTTCGACATGTAGCTCACACTAGAGGTGAACCTTGATGTTGTCCACTAGAAAATGGCCCAGGTCATCCCCTTTAGGTGCCGGGGTGGACGCGCAGCTTCCGCCGCGCGGAGGCTTGCGGGCTGATCATGGCGTCTGGCAGATTGCTCAGACCTGATCCCTGAAGCTTGCTGAGGGCTATGTGCACTTGTTGCGCAACTATGTCGCCGATGCTAGCCTGAGTAACTCTTAGCTCCCTTTCCAATTGGCTGTATTTGTATAGCTCTCTGATTTTGGTTCTTGCTCGACTCCTATACGTTTGGGAATCCTTTGCGAATCCGTACTTCCATGGCATCGACGAACCAATACCTCTTGTCCGTCCCGGGTGCTCAGGATTTTGGAGGGCATGTGTTAGCTCGTCATTCTCCCTGTCTGTCACTAAGGACCTAACAGAGACTGCTGAACGGCTTGTACAATCCTTTGCCCAACATCTTGCACTCCCGGTGCCATCACCAAGCTGCCCCCTCCCCCCGTGAGCCATGAACCAATTTCGCAGGCGGAATTCCTAGTCAGCAGTAGCAGGTGGTACATCCTTGGACAATAATTCTTCCTCCCGCTTCTCCTATTTCGGTATAGCCTTTATGTAACCATCGGTGCCGAGATGGTGGTGGTATTTCTTCTTCTGTACATTCATCTTGTTCTTTTGGCTCGCGGCTTGGCCTTCAGCTGACAGCTTGTACTCCTCAGACGCTTCCCAGTGATCCCTTACATTGTAACCACAAGCATTGTTGAATGGACCAATTGCTAAAAGAGGGGCAACCGGCATCCCATCGGAGTTAACGTCGGTAAAGACATGCTTTGCCAATGGCTTCTTGTTAGATCCTCGCTTCAATTGGTTGCTCGATGTACCTGCTTAAAATACAGAAACATATGAGCGTGTTAGAGCGTTTTATATTGGTCAAAAAGCGGCATGTACCAGGGCATTATTGTGGCATTACCTCGCTGGCCCCAGTGTCCACGGCATCACCGAAACTACCGACAGTAGCGTTAGCGTCACCTTGGTTCACGGCCTCATCGGCAGCTGTTAACGGCCTTCTCGGCAGTAGCGTTAGCATCACCTTCGTCGTATCCTCTGATGCTACCCTGCGCGATCAAGTCTAGCAGGAACTGTTCTTCCTCATCGAAAATAGGGTCAGCATGGTCTGGTTGCTCCATCTATATAACATAATTGCGAAACAATGTTAAATTAGTATTGCTACTTGTGCACATGAAATAATTGTGAAACAATGTTAAATATGATTCATGACTCTCTATCTCTCTCTCTCTATATATATATATCTCTCTATATATATCTCTCTCTCTCTATATATATATCTCTCTCTATCTCTCTCCTTATCTCTCTATCTCTCTCTATCTCTATATATATATATATATATATATATATATATATATCCCTATCTCTCTCTATCTATCTCTCTCTATCTCTCTCTATATCTCTCTCTATCTCTCCCCCTATCTCTCTCTATATAAATCTCTCTCTCCCTATCTCTCTCTATCTCTCCCTATCTCTCTCTACCTCTCTATATATATATCTCTCTCTCTATATCTCTCCCTATCTCTCTCTACCTCTCTCTATCTCTCTCTCTATCCCTCTCTCTCTATCAATCTCTATATCTCTCTCTATCTCTCCCTATCTCTCCCTATATATCTCTCTCCCTATCTCTCTCTATATCTCTCGCTATCTCTCTCTCCCTATCTCTCTCTATATCTATCTCTCTACCTCTCTCTATCTATCTCTCCCTATCTCCCTCTATCTCTCCCTATCTCTCTCTATCTCTCCCTATCTCTCTGGCTCTCCCTATCTCTCTATTTATTTCTCACTTTTTTTCCCGTTGGGACATCTCATCGAACACCCTGTGTGCAATCATAAAACAGAGGGAGAGTGCGGCGTGGACGTGGGCAAACTAGGTCCCCCGGGGGAGCGGGGGCTTGTCTTTAGGTCGACGGCGCGGTGGAGGTCCGATGGCGAGGTGACGACGAGGGCGCGCGCACGGCGGTGTGGAGGTGCCGATGGCGGTAGCGAGGCGCAGCGACGAGAAGCGCAGACGGCGGTGAAGAGGCGGCGTGTGGCGCGGGGCTCGGCGGAGAGGCGGGCAATGACAGAGAAGTGAAGCGCAAGCGGCTCGGGACTTAGAAAAAATTAGGGAGAGTGAAGCGCGTGGAGAAGACGATCTGAAATATATATAGGAAACCCCCTCTACAAGCGGTTCGTAATATGAACCCTTTGCAAGCGGTTCGTACAAGTGGTTCGTATTACGAACCGCTTATAGAGGAGCTTTTCAGGTGCGAGGAAAGCCTCTCTATTATTCCTTTTTATTAAACTTTTATTAAAATGTTTTTAATTTCAATACTTGTGTTTCATATTTTATTAAAATGTTTAAAATTTCATTGCTTAATTTCTATAGATGCTTCAAATATACAAGTTTCATTTCAAAATTTGAAAAAAATGCTTTCTTCCTTTTTATTAAACTTTTATTAAAATGTTTTTAATTTCAATACTTGTGTTTCATATTTTATTAAAATGTTTAAAATTTCATTGCTTAATTTCTATAGATGCTTCAAATATACAAGTTTCATTCCAAATTTGAAAAAAAATGTTTTCTTCCTTTTATTAAACTTTTATTAAAATGTTTTTAACTTCAATACTTGTGTTTCATATTTTATTAAAATGTTTAAAATTTCATTGCTTAATTTCTATAGATGCTTCAAATATACAAGTTTCATTTCAAAATTTGAAAAAATGCTTTCTTCCTTTTTATTAAACTTTTATTAAATATTTTTAATTTTAATACTTGTGTTTCATATTTTATTAAAATGTTTAAAATTTCATTGCTTGATTTCTATAGATGCTTCAAATATACAAGTTTCAAAATTTGAAAAAATGCTTTCTTCCTTTTTATTAAACTTTTATTAAAATGTTTTTAATTTCAATACTTATGTTTCATATTTTATTAAAATACTTTAAATACAGCTAAGTCATCTCAAAATTCATGTAATACTAAAATGACATAAGCCCAGATAAACTCATAATACAGTACAAGACCCATCTCACATATTCATAATTCATACAGGAGTACATCTTAACTAGTAATATACTTTGTCTTTACAAGTGTGCCTTCGTTATGATCACGGCGTACATACGGAGCATCGACATCTGTGTCATTTAAGACACTTATGTCGACATCCACCGCAAAAGGAGGGAGCTCGTCGAACTGACTATACTCTTCCTCGTCTGTGACGTCCTCAACTCTGACAATTCTTTGTTTGCCTTGGAGAACCACGTGTCGCTTTGGCTTGTCCTTCTGCTTCTTAGGTTTGCTTGACATATCCATTACGTAGAAGACCTGTTTCACATCATTGACGAGAACGAATGGTTCGCACTTATAGCCGACTTGTGTGAGGTCTATGGTTGTCATGCCGTATTTGTCGATCTTCACGCCGCTTGAACTCAGTTTGACCCATTGGCACTTGAATAGAGCGACCTTCAAAAGTCCATAGTCAAGCTCCCATATCTCTTCTATGAAACCATAACATGTGTCCACCTTGCCAGTGTTGTCCGCGGCGTCTATACAGACACCGCTGTTCTGGTTCGTGCTCATCTTATCCTGGGATTTCGTGTAAAATGTGTAACCATTTATCTCGTACCCCTTGAATGTCATGATTTCACTAGATGGTCTCCGAGCCAGGCATTGCAACTGTTCATTGTCTGACCCTTTGGAAAGAATATAGTTTTGTCACCAAGCGCCGAATGAATCCATGTGCCTCAGTGTTATCCAATCCTCAGACCTCCCTGGGAATTCGCGGCGTAGAATACTCTTCTGCTGAAGGACATAAAGGGCCACTATAGTAGATTGTTTCAGAACCGTGAAATGTGCTTGTTTAAAAATTAGAAGATCATTGCAAGCAATTGCTTTCCGTCCTAGTGTTCCTTTTCCCCGTAGCCTCCCCTCATGACGTGATATAGGGACACCAATTGGATTTAGATCATTAATGTAATCCACACAAAACTCAATCACCTCCTCTGTGCCATACCCCTCGGCTATGCATCCTTCCGGACGTGAACGGTTATGGAAATACCTCTTTGGGACACTCATGTACCTCTCGAAAGGAAACAAGTTGTGCAGAAACACGGGTCCGAGAATACCTATCTCCTTGACAATGTGAACAGTGAGATGAACCATAATATCAAAAAATGCAGGAGAAAAGATTATCTCAAGGCTAACAACACTTTGTACCACGTCATCCTGCAGCTTACTTAGTTTATCTAGATCAATAACCTTCTGCGAAACCGCGTTGAAAATGGAACACAGCTTTGTGATTGTTCCCCGGACCCACTCGGGCAAAATACCTCTCACAGCCACTAGGAGCAACTGTGTCATCAATACAAGACAGTCATGGGATTTCAGGTGGACAATTTTATTCTCTTTCATATTTATGACTCTCTTTACATTCGAGGAGTATCCGGAAGGGACCTTCACACTGTTCAAGAACTCTATCATGCTTTTTTTCTCTTCTTTACTTAGAGTGTAGCTCGCAGGATGTAGATAATATTGTTCTTTTCCTGTCTTTTCTGGATGTAGATCGTTCCTCAGTTCCAAAAGTTTTAGATCCCTCCGAGCTTGCATTGTATCTTTCGATTTGCCGTAGATATCTAAGTATCCTAGCATGTTCACGCAAACATTCTTTGTGGTGTGAATGAAGTCTAGTGAGTGATGGGCCTCCAAAACTTTCCAATAAGGCAAGTCCCAAAATATTGACTTCTTCTTCTACATGGGTGCCTGACCTTCCTCATTCGGGACAGATTTTCTCACAGGACCCTTTCCAAATACTACTTTCATATCCTTTACCATAGCAAACACACGCGGCCTACTTCGATGCTCAGGCTTAGCACGAAGGTCTGGTTTTCCGTTAAAATTCCTGCCTTTCTTCCGCAACGGGTGCCTCGTAAGAAGAAACCTACGGTGACCCATGTACACAACCTTCCGAGAGTTTTTGAAGTACATGCTGTCCATTTCATCTAAGAACTGCACACAGGCTCTATATCCATTTATAGTTAGGTCGGACAGGTTACCAAGCGCAAGTCAGTCATTGATGGTTACAAACAGCAATGCACGTAGAGTGAAATACTGTTTTTTGTGCTCATTCCTTACCCGTACACCATCCTCCCACAATGTTACAAGATCTTCAACTAATGGTTTTAGATAGACATCAATGTCGTTTCCGTGTTGCTTGGGCCCTTGGATCAACAACGGTATCAATATGTACTTCCGCTTCATGCACAACTAAGGAGGAATGTTATAGATACATAGTGTAACAGGCCAGGTGCTATGGCTGCTGCTCAACTCGTCGAAAGGATTCATACCATCGGTACTTAACCCAAACCTTATGTTTCGTACCTCATCTGCAAAGTGCGGGTATGTTCGATCGACTTTCCTCCACTGGGAGCCATCAGCGGGATGTGTAAGCATCCCGTCGTCCTTACGCTCTTCTTCGTGCCAACGCATCATCTGGGCATGCGCTTTGTTAGCAAACATAAGCTTCAATCGGGGGATGACAGGAAAATACCACATCACCTTAGCGGGAGGTCTCTTCTTCGTACGCTTCCCATCTATTTCACCTGGGTCGTCACGCTTCATCTTATAACGTGATTCTTTGCACACTGGATAAACATCAAAATCCTCGTACTCATTGTGATATATGATACAATCGTTAGGACATGCATGTATCTTCTATGCTTCTAATTCCAAAGGACATACGACTTGCTTGGCTTCATATGTAGATTCAGGCAGAGTGTTATCTTCCGGAAGCAACTTCTTTACCAGTGATAACAACTCATCGAATCCCTTATCTGATACACCATTTGTGGCCTTCCATTGCATTAGTTCCAGTGTGGTGCATAGCTTTTTGTGGCCCTATCCACAATTTGGGTACAAAGGAGTCCCGTGGTCCTCTAACATGCGCTAGAACTTGTCGAATTGTCTTTCATCTGTGTAGTCTCCCTCTCCGTCACGCAGCATCTGGTCCAGCTCATCATCACCAAACTCCCTGAGTGCATCTTCCACGAACAAGATTATGCGTGGCGTCGGGATCTTGTTCAAACCCTCTTCTTCTTCCTCGTCTTCTTCATCGTCTTCCTGGCTAATCCCCTCTACTTCGCCATGGTTTGTTCAACAGGTATAGTTTGGCATGAATTCTCTCATGATCAAATGGTTCATAACCTGCCATCGGTGGGAGTGCTCCTTCTCATTGTATATCCATTGCCAGTTTATCTACACCAAGTTATATTTTATTAAAAAAATATAGTTACATTTAAGAATTTAAAGCTCACAAGCACTTAGATCTACCATTCTAATTACTTTTTATTCTTCTTGAGTCTACAATTAAAGACAATATTTTTTTGCTGCAACAAAAAACCTCCACCTACACTAATTCTTTTTTGTCCTTCTACATTTATTGAACTAAAACCAACTAATTGTTACATTTTTAAATTTTTTATCCTTCTACAATTTTGAACTAAATCTATCTAATTATTTTTTCCCTTTCTACCTTTGTAATTATTTTTATCCTTATACATTTTTAACTAAACCTAACTAATAATTTTTTACCCTTCACATTTATTGAACTAAAAATAACTACTTGTTACATTTTTTAATTATTTTTTATCCTTCTACAATTTTTAACTAAATCTAACTAATTATTTTTCTCTTTCTACCTTTTCATTTTTTTTATCCTTCTATTTTTTCTTTTTTATTTCATACACCAATAATTAGTTCGTTGCAAACCTACATCTACCTAATTTATCGTTACATTTTGGATCCTAAAACAAACAACTTAATTTTGAGATCAACTTCCTAAAATTAGGTTATCAAGCTAGCTAGTAAACAAAGAAACAAACTTTTCAGTGATAAAGCTAGCTAGTAAACAAACACCTTTCAACAAGAATAAATCAACATTTCTCCACATCCAATACAAAAAAAACCAACAATACTTAGGTGAGAAGGATGTTAACATGACGTTACTAACCTTGAAACACTTAATTTGAAGTTAAATCACCTCAATTAAAAATTTGGCCAGCACCTCCCCTTGAACAGTAGCTCGGCCCTTCCTGTTAACCCTTCCTATTCACCTCTGCGCCCTCGGGGAGGAAGAAGATGTTTAAATGCGCTGGGCGGGATGGCTTTTAGAACCGGTTTGAGACACAAACCGCTTCTAGAGCTTGACTTTTGCAACCGGTTTGTGTCTCAAACCGGTTCTGGAAATCCATAACCGGTTTGGGATACAAACCGATTGTAGAGATGGGACTTTACATGCCGTTCGTGTTTCAAACCGCTTCTGGAAGTCCTCTCCTGTCCGTTGCCCACGAACCGGTTCTGATATGAACATTACAACGGGTTCGTACCAAACCACTTCTGATAGGCCGGTTGTGATGCCCACTTCTGTAGTAGTGTCTGAAATATGTTTTACGATAGCTCACATTGACTAATTAATGATATACCAAAGATACTGTGGGCAATACCGTAGTTCGAACCCTTCTACTTTTATCATGCTAGGAATCTATGACTATACGATCCTTCTTGCACCGGCAAGGACATCCTAGCTATTAATGATACCATGGCTAATATGAGAGCCTTTTACGGCCTCTACAAACTATTAAGATAGCTACGCCAATACAATCCTTCTTGCATCTCCTTCGTATGAAAAAAAATATTACTTCATTGATAACAAATATTTTTTCTCGACATAACCATGGTTTGCACTTGTATCTACTATCTACAGTATCTAACGGAGCCACCAGGCCAATTGTAGAATACAAATTAAGTAGATGTCTCCTGGCATGTTTTTTTAGGCCATTAGTAGACATCTACATGTTGCTGCAGATACAAATTAAGTGTAGGGAGGAGAAATAGGTATTGCTAAAGACCGGAACATTCCATAGATTAAAAACTCGTCAGGGAGCAGCCGACTCAGAGATGGCGAGAAGAAATTGACGAGAAAGTAGGGACTATATAGGGAGGAGATGTACATCCAGAGTTGCACTATATCTGGCAAGAAAACGAGTAGTATGAAAGGAATTAGAAACGCATGAGTTCCAAAGCTAAAAGGAAAAAATGTTAATCTATTTCTCTTCTATTTTTTATTATATAGGGTCGAATATAATGATGTATATCTAACGAGATTAGAGTTATTAATATATCTTCTAAGTTGGACTTAAACTAAATTAGAGCTTATGATGATATACATGGCTATACATCATAAAAGAATTATCATTTTGATTGGATTTTGAACTATAGTAGGGCTTACATCTATGAAAGGTCTTTTAATTTTTTTAATAAATCTAGCCGTGCAAATGCGCGGGACACGTACGTTGCTCGTTTTATTTAAAGTTTAAGAATTTTGATTTTAAAAAGACATCTGGAATGCGCCGAAATTTTCAGCATTTGGGAAATTTGGTAAATTGAATCAGTATGCGCTGACTGCCTCACGCGCTTAACCATCTAGAGCGGATTCTTGAGCCTTATGAATTAAGCGCGGGCACACGATGTGGCCATGCACACTGAAGTCATATGCACCCATCTCTTTCAATTAGCGGTAGAGATCAAAGGCAGGAAATCCTTGGTTTCGTCGTGTGATATTCGAAATTAACCAGGGCCGGTGGTTGTTTCGATCGTAACAACCGAACCCTATCACTGAGCTATCTATCGATCGCTGAGTTCTTGACTGTGTGTGATTTAAGTAGTTAGGCAACGTTGGTTGGGGTTCAGCTTTCACGGCCCTACTACGTGATCCATCCCTGTCTCTCTCTCTTTTTCCTCCCTTTTGAAAATCTCGAGCTGATCGACGCTCACCATCGGTGTGCAGTTTGTCAAATAAAGCAGGAGGCGATTCATTGGCCGGCGGTTTGTAGTTTCTGGAATTCAGCTGGCCATTATTGGCCGGCACGTACGTACGCCGAACTCCTTTCGGCAAAGAATTGCTCGATATATATTCATGTAATTATGAAATATACGCCTTCCTAATGTTGACTTCTGTATGATCGATGCGTACATGCGTTATCGATCGTAATTGTACTACTCATGTGATGTTTTTATATATGCATATGTATTGCTGCTAATTAAGGAGGTGTTTAGTAGGAGTGGACTACTGGCCACTGGGTCACTGGTCAGCGGTCACAGATAGACGTACCTTTGGTAGCTATTGATCGACAGGACGATCATTCCAGCTAGCTAGCTAGCTATTGCGTACAGACGATTTTGCTGTTGCATGCACAAGTTGATCATGTCTCTCTATCAGTCATACCTGCCTGCCACCCTAAGGCTAGCTCCAACGGGTGACGTGAGGGCGACGCGAGAGGCCAGCTCGACGCCACGTGGAGGAGCGAGATGCGGCAGCCGTTAGCGGGAGCGAAGCGCCGACGTTGCGCGCGTCGTCGCCCTCGCATCGGGCCCACCACGATCGCGTCGCCCTCGCACCGGCCGTTGGAGCAACACGCGCCGACGTTGCTGGCCTGCTACATGCACCACACGCAACGCAATTATTAGCACAATTAGCTAAACGTAATTAGCACAATTAGCTAAACACAATTAGCACAACGCAATTAGCACAATTAGCACAAGGCATGAGCATGCAACACATACTTATTATTATTATTATTATTATTATTATTATTATTATTATTATTATAAATGATAATGATATTATTAATACTATTATTATTATTATTTGAAGGAGGATTTTGTACGAGTCATATGTTGTAGCATTTCGCCACCATTTTTCTGAGGCTTTTAACGGTTTTTTTTCAAATATTTGAAAAATGTTTTTCAATAAATTTTTAAGCCTCTTTTCGAGGGCTACGTACTGTTTGGATTATAATATATATAGCTTTTCATACTAGCCGTTGGACAATTACCTGTTGAAAAACTAGCCGTTGCACAAGTACCCATTTGAAAACTAGCCGTTAGCAAACTACCCGTTTCCTACCTGCCTATTGAAAAACTAGCCGTTGGCCAAGTTTGTCTATAAAAACAACCTCTCTTCCTCAAGCAGAACACATGCATCCAACTTCTCAAACTCCACACCTCCACAATGTCCTCAAGCTCCATCTCAACCTCGAGTGATAGCAGTGATTTCGACAAGATGGAAGACACATTACTAGAGTATGCAATGCAGATAGATGCTGAAATTATGGAGGAGCGTATCATCGCCGAGCTGGAGGGAGAGCCATCCCGTAGGTGACGGGGTGGTAGAAGAAGATTTGTTGAGCGGAATCCTGAAGAAGCCAACCAATGCCTCATTGCAGACTACTTCTCCAACAACCCCACCTACGGGCCTCATACATTCCGTCGGAGATTTCGCATGCGGAGATCTTTGTTCCTTCGCATAGTTGAAGCTCTTGGTGAGTGGGATGTTTATTTCACACACAGGTGGGATGCCACTAATCGTGCAGGGCTATCTCCTCTGCAAAAGTGTACCACAGCGATGCGTATGTTGGCATATGGTGTTCCGGCCGACCAAGTGGATGAGTACTTGAGGGTGGCCCAGAGCACGGCAATTAAGTGTTTAGGAAAATTTGTTGAAGGTGTGATTGTGAAGTTTGGACCAGAGTATCTTCGAAGGCCAACTGTTGAAGATCTACAAAGACTGCTACAACATAGAGAGGCTAGAGGCTTCCTAGGGATGTTGGGAAGCATTGACTGCATGCATTGGGAGTGGAGGAATTGTCCTGTGGCATGGAGGGGCCAATTCACCTATGGAGATCATGGAGTTCCAACCATAATACTCGAAGCTGTGGCCTCATATGACCTTTGGATATGGCATGCATTTTTCGGTGTTGCCGGCTCTAATAATGACCTCAATGTTCTCAACCAATCCCCTCTATTTACTGAAGTATTGCAGGGACAAGCTCCGAGGGTCCATTTCAATGTTGGTGGTCGGCAGTACAACCAATGTTACTATCTTGCAAATGGTATATACCCAGAGTGGGCGGTATTTGTCAAGACAATACATCTCCCACAAACGCCAAAAGATAAGCTCTATGCAAAACAACAAGAAGGAGTAAGAAAGGACATTGAGCGAGCATTTGGAGTACTATAATCTCGCTTTGCCATAATCCATGGTCCCGCTCGGTGTTGGGATCCTTCCATGCTCGGGGACATTATGCTAACTTGTATCATCTTGCACAACATGATAGTGGAAGATGAGCGAGGCGATGACGCTCTTGACTATGATTATAGTGAAAGCACAATGACAGCAACTGTGACCCCACCCAATGCCCAGAATGGTATGACTCCAAACTTCGACGAGGTGCTGACAGCAAATGCCAGAATCCATGCCCGAGCCACACATATACAGCTTAAAGCAGATTTGGTGGAGCATATCTGGCAGCATTTGGGAGCCTGATATAAGTAGTAGGACTATTTGGTAAAATTGTAATTTCCATTTCACTTGCTCCATGTATCTTACCTTATTAATGTATTGTTGTTTTAGTTTTTATTGTATTATCATTAATGCCAACATGGAATGACCACACACTACGAAAGCCAACATTGAATGACCACACACTGCCAAAACAGTCATGGAATGACCACACAATGCGAAAGCCAACATTGAATGACCAAACACTGCGAAGACAGTCATGGAATGACCACACACTACGAAAGCCAACATTGAATGACCAAACACTGCGAAGACAGTCATGGAATGACCACACACCGTGAAGATAGTCATGAAATGACCACACACTGCGAAAGCAGTTAGCAAATGACCACACACCGTGGAAGCCTATATAAACCATCCAGCATCCTCTTCTTAACCACAACGCATGCATTCTTCTCTTTAGACCACATTTGCATCCTATGGATCCGAATACTCCACTTGGCAGCTTCGTGAATTTACCCAATTCATCTGGTGCAGACCCAAGTGAGAATATTGACTCTCCGAATACTCAAGTGCCTTCACAGTTGAGTTTCCAGCAAAACATCCCTCCAATGTTTCCTCCGTTTTCCTCTCAGATCCTACCCCAAGCCTTTCAACCTCCAATGTTTCCTCCGTTTTCCTCTCAGATCCCACCCCAATTTCTATCATCGAATCAGATGTTTTCGCAACCACCGAACATGGGCCAAAACTTCCATTTTGTTGGTATGCCATCAAATTTTCCCCAAGGGTCACCACCACTAGCATATTCTCATGGAATAGCTGGATCGGCTTCAGGTTCGAACACGGGAACACCCATGGTGAAACCAGTCATCGAAGTGGAAGATGATAATAGGCATACCGAAGTTGTCTCCCTCAAAAAAAAGAAACGTGAGGACTGGTCTACAGAGGATGACATCTGTCTAGTAAGCACGCTTTGCATCTTCATCATCTTTGTGCTAACTTTAAACTATAGCAATATTTGATTTTTATGTATGATTACACTTGTTAGGTGAGTGCTTGGCTGAACAACACACAGAACCCGATTGAGGGGAATCAACAAAAAATGGAAGGGTACTGGAAGGACGTCGCAGTAACCTGCAACATAACAGATACAACAAATAGAACATGGAAGCAATGCAAAGACCATTGGCAGCGGACGAATACAAAGGTTGCTCGTTTCAACGGCATATGGGTTAGAGTGAAGAATTTGTATAGAAGTGGTTGATCCGATGATCAAGTCATGTCAGAAGCTCGGGAGATGTACATGCAGGAGGACCCAAAGAATGCATGTTTCAACCTAGATTATTGGTGGGAACGAGTTCGCGGCCATCCAAAATGGACTAGGGAGTACATGAAGAAGAGGACGGATGGCAACAAGAGGACCAAACTCTCTGGATCCGGAGAGTACACCTCCTCATCAAGGGATGAGGCCGATGTCGAAGAAGTGGAGGCACCCGATCTGAGACTCTGAAGGCCGGAGGTCGAGATGCTGCAAAGGCGAAGCGTAAGGGTAAGAGCACGCTTAATCCGGCTACAAGCGAGGAGGTGGAACAGAGAAGGCAATATATAGCTGAGAGGAAGAGAGAGGCCTCAGAGTTGAGGAGTTCTTTGACATCTCTAGCTGTCACCAGGGAGAAGACAGCCACTGCGAAGGCATACGCAGCATACTACAAGCTACTAGTTAAGGACACCACAGGTTTCAGTGAAGAAGAGACGAAGAAACGTGATCGTGCATTGAATTACTTCCACGAGATGTTTGGTGGTCATGGACCAGATAATTAACTTGCATGTCGTAGTGAATAAATGTAATGTAGCTTATGTATTTTGGTCTACGAATGTATTGTATCTTAGCCTATGAATGTATTATTATTATGCATTTTTAATTTAATCCATGTGTTGTAATCATTTGTGAACCACGTATTTCAAAACTAGCTAAATATTATTATTATATATTATTATTATTATTATCAATAATATTTAATTTGTATTTACATATTTAGTTATATTTCAAATTATGTAACAAATAAAAAATAGATTTAACTAAGAATAGTAAATACATATAAATATTTGAGACCCACTGCTACCGCCTCCATACCACCTCACCATTGGAGAGGTAGGAGCTAGTGGAGGTGCTAGTAAGACGTGGGTCCTACACTAGCACCTCTCTCTCACCTCCACCATTGGAAGGGGTAGGAGCTAGTGGAGGTGTTAGCTGACGTAGCGTCTACGTGGCACCACTACCGCCTCCACTAGCTCCTCAACCATTGGAGATAGCCTAAGACTATATTCTTTTCAGCTTTTCTTATCTACTTATTTGACTGGATCTCGTCACTTCGAGATTTTTTCGAGGTAGCCTCGAGAGCCGGTTGGCCTTCAATTTTGGGGTTTAGAGAGCTTATAGACACGCCTACGAGATAAAAAAAACCGACTCAAAAGGTAATAAAAAAAGTGAGATAAGTCAAATAAGACACGAGATAACAGGTTCTTTATATTTTTTTCCTATGTCCCCTTTCTCTAAAGGAAAAGGTACCGATTTAGTCAGTGAACTAAAGCTTAGTCATCTAAGCCTCAGAACTTTGCAAAAACCCCTTCCATTTTTTTATTTTACTAACCGGTCCCACGGCCTCTAGGGTCGTTCGATTGCCCTATTGGACAGTTGTGCACCTGATAATTTTACAAAAAAAACCCTGTCTTCTTTTGAATCAACCCACCATCCTACTCTAACCCTAGCCCGAGCTCCAAGCTCCCCACTCCTAACGGTCACCCCCCCTCCCCCCCCCATTTTGTTCCCTAAACATCAAAACCGGGTGTGGCGGACCAAATTCCGGTAAAGTTACCAAAAAATATCCAGAATGCCAACTGTCCAGGATTTCAGTTGCATTCAAAATAGTACAGCCTGCTTGATTTATTACATGTTACAAAATATTTTTGCAGCGGAAGTGGAAATATAATCTGGTAATAAAAAGAAAATACATGCCCATATACCACAGGCAAAGCCTGAGCATAAGGTAAACCTTAGAAATCGATCCTATACGAATTCCTGTCTTCTTCATAAATGTCCATTTTTATTATAAAGTGGATCCTGTAAAAAAAATAAATTGCCCACATAATGTGGGTAAGTACTAATTGTACTTGCAGGTTTCTTGAGAAAATAACACTAATATTATATGAAAACAGGATTCAAGAAATGGCAAGGCTTTATGGTGAATATGCAATTTTGAGCTTTAAAAGTCCTATCATATTTCTAAAACAATTAATAATAATAATTTTAAGAGTACAAATTCTATCATCTTTCTCCATCCTTATTTATCTGCTAACCAGACAATAATTTTTGTAAAACAAATTAATGAGTTTTGATAAATAAGAGAGGCATCACCCAACTGACACAAGTTCATATACCCGAAGTAGGGTCCATTGATGAATTTGTTATTAGCTCTGCAGAAACTACCCAGCTTTACCCATATAGTGGCCTACTACATGGATGGGAGAAAATTTGTGTCATTCTCTTTCTTTAAACTCAAGTTTTTATAGAAACAAAAGATATCTAGATATTATCTTACCACAGAGCAAATATCTAGTGCCCTTGAGTGTCAACCAAGGCTCCACCGGCCTGATCCTATACCACAAGATGGCAAAACACTGTTTCATATCTGCTTCTATATTTTTATAGAGCAATGATTCGAGGGAGTTCACACTCTCGCCCACCTGGTATCCTTGAGTGTGTACCCCCTAGGGTACCTGGCCCAAGCCGACAAATTCTTCTTCCAAATTGCTCTATATAAGAAATCATTTTATCTCCCAAAATACAACTTTTCCATATTAAATAAGTTATCCAACCCAACTTATTTATACGGACCAATTCTTTATCCTTTCATGAGATAATCAAATTTTTGTATTTTTGCCTACACTAGGGTTTCATCAGGGATTGATTATTTTTAGGTGGCCTTTAAGGTTTTGAGGCTTGGATAAAAAAAATTATATTTGGAATGTATAAATAAGTAACTAGAAATACATGCAATAATTAATAAGTAAGGGAATGTAGGTATATTAAAAATGCATCAAAGATAAGAAAATCTGCCTTATTTGAAGATCGGAGCACACTTATTATATTTTTTGGACATTCTCGGCAAAAGCTTCCAGAGAGCGAAGTTCGTTGTCTATACGTTGTAAAAATAGAAAAAGAGAGAAACTCCAATAAATATCTAAATAAGAAAAGTTTTAAATAAACGACAAAATAAAATAAAAAGGGTCTGGGGTAAAAAAGTGATGGGTTGTATAATTTTCTAAAAATTTAAAAATATTTTCTAAAAGAAAAGGGATAGGGGTGTTGATGTAAAATAGGTATTTTAGGTAGCATGACGCTAAGAATTATGGAGAGATTTATAATAGGTCAAAATTCATATCAATTTTGGAATATTAGTATTTCTATTTGACCTTATAGTGATAACAGTTAAAATATTAATTTTGCCATTATAATTCTATATGGAAATGTTTCTATGGGTTGAATGGGATATGAAAATTTTACTAGTAAGATCTTTTATTAATTTCATATTTAAGGAATATTATAATTTAATTAAAGAAAGGATTTTAAATTTAAATTTGAATTCCTATAGGTTTTGAAATTGCAGGATATCATTTCTAAATGTAAAACAATATTTTGAATAACTTTTATATAGGAAGTTTTGCTAATTTTACTTCTAAGTCCTTGAATTTTAAAATATTTTCATATACAAGAAAGAGAGTAAAAGAGTTTATTAAGGTTATTTTATTATAAAATGATATTTTATATTTTTATAAAATTCTATACCTTATTCTAAGTTTTTGAGAATTTTTGTAGATTTTATAAAAGTGATTTGATATTTTAAATAAATTCAAACCGTATAAGTGAAATTGAAAATTAGAAAGGGATTTAAGTCCTTACTAGGCTGACATTGGGCTCGGCCCAATGAGCTGCAGCGCAGCTGACATGCGGGACCCGGGTGGCAGTGGAAGGAAGGTGTGTGCGCGGTTGAGGCCAGAGTGGCTGATGGGTGGGTCCAGGGTGGCAGCGACAGGGAGAGAAGAAGAGGGGAAAATGGAGGGGCGCGACGGTGGCATTGCCAACGATGGCGAGGGAGGCCGGTGGTGGGAAATTGGTGGAGGAAAAATGCAATTGGGGTCATAGGGTGGTCTTTGGTGGTCATGGTAGGGATTAGGATGGCCAGCGTAGGCGGGGCGACGAGGTCGTGGCAGCAGCGTAATGGGGTAGCAGTGGCGGGTGAACTCTGGTGGAGGTTGGTGTCGGATGATAGCCGAGATGGGTTCGCGGGGAAAGTGGAGGCTTTTATCTATGGGCGTCGAGGTCGGAAAGGGACCGGAGTGGCGGGAAGGGAGATCGCCGGAGTTGAAGAAGAAGGTGGCGACGGTGGCGGTACTGGGTCACAGAGAGGAATAGAGAGGTGGGGAAGGGGAGCTCGGGGTGTAGCGAGGCCAGAGGGAGGGTTTTTATAGGTGGAGGGTGGAGTGACGGGCACGAAATAGCGGTTTGATGGCGGTGGCGGCGCTAGGTGGCGGCAGCGGATTAGCGGGCCGTTGGGGGCAGATGAAGACGGTGAGGTGGCGAGGCAGGTAAGCGGCGGCATGAGTTTATCCGGGTGGCGAAACCATGGCAGAGGAGGGTTAGGAACGGCGGCGGCGAGGTTCCCGTGGGCGACGGTGGCGCTGGCGGGTTGGACGATGGTGGCGCGGCGAGAGGATGAAGACGATTTGCGAGCTGTTCGATTCGTGGCGATATTCAATGGGTGCCGTCAGATTGAATGGAGTGAACCGGTATGGCCTGACAAGTGGGGCCCAACGGTCAGTGAGATGAACGGGTTGGTTTGGTTTTTAGTGGAGGCGCATTTCCGGAAACGGAAAGCATACTCCGGGTCTTGCCTAAAAAGGAAGGTTCTAATTTTAAAATGAAAAGGTTTTCATAATTTAGTTAGGGCTTTGAAAATTTATAGAAAATAGTAGGTAGCTCGGAAAAATATGGATTAAATCTCTAAAAAATCCAGAAAAATGAGTAGAATCCAAATATAAAATAATATTTATTATTTTATAGAATTTATATTTTTGGAAAAGGATAGATAGAGTATTTTCTTTAGGGAATAAATAGGAGTTTAGTTTAGAAAATTCTTTAAAAAATAGGAATGATTATAAAAATATAATTATAACTTTTGCGAAAAAATTTTATACCAAATTTAAAAATTTATGTATGTGACACTGGGTTAACCCAGTTCTTCAATTGTCAAAACCAGACGCAAATGGTCTATTGCTAGAGTCAACAGTGACCCATCAAAGGCGGTTCAACTGAAGTGTTATATTTATTTTTACATAAATATTTCACGAAATCCAAATAAATTATATGTTTGAGTTCCTATTTATTATACAAGTTCATAATTTTTTTTCCATATTTTTACCATGTTGTGTCAATTTTTAAAATTTTCTATTAGTCATAAAATAGCACAAAATGCTAAAAATTACGTAAAGTTCACAAAATTTATGTAAAAAATTCTATCAGTTTTGGTAATCATAAGAAACTCAAATATATAGTTTAATTTGGATTTGTGAATTATTTTTGTTAATAAAGCAGGAGGCGATCGATTGGCCGGCACGTACGTACGCCGAGCTCCTTTCAGCAAAGAATTGCTCGATATATATTCAAGGAATTATGAAATATACACCTTCCTAATGTTGACTTCTGTATGATCAATGCGTGCATGCGTTATCGATCGTAATTGTACTACTCATGTGATGTTTTTATGCATGTACTGCTGCTAATTATTTAAGGAGGTGTTTAGTAGGAGTGGACTACTGGCCACTGGGTCACTGGTCAGCGGTCACAGATAGACGTACCGTTGGTAGCTACTGATCGACAGGACAATCATTCCAGCTAGCTAGCTATTGCGTACTAGTACAGACGATTTTGCTATTGCATGCACAAGTTGATCATGTCTCTCTATCAGTCATACCTGCCTGCCCGACTGAGATCCTCTGCCTTAACGGCACGGCCGTTACTGCCACTGACACGTGGGCCCCCGCGGCTACCGGGCCCACCTGTCAGTGACAGTAACGGCACAGACGATCTCAATCGCCTGCCTGCCACCCTAAAGCGGCTAGTCGCTGGAGTTTGTACGTAGCTATGGGACGTAACTCCAACTCTGTGCTTCCTGTCAGCTTGCTCGATGTCTTTTTGACTCATCGACGCGGCTAGCTAGTTCTCAGCGTACGTTGGCCGGCGTAATGTCCTTTCGCTACCCGCCCGCTTTAGAACATCCGTAGCAGGTACTCTATAATACCGTAACTTAGAATAAACTAGCTGATATAGAAAAGAAATCTCTTAGAGTGTAGTGTAAAGTGGGAAGAAATTTTAGAGTATTGGATAGAGGGAGCAGTGAATAGTGTTATAGAGTGAGAGGATAGAGTAGCTGATGTGGATGGTCTTACCTTGTGCACCTTCTCGTCACCAGGGTTCAAGTAACCGAAACGGGTCCCGAAACGGCTACCCCACTGGGCCGGCTAACCGGTAAAAACCGTCAGAAACCGATAAAAATCGGATAAATTTGAATTTGAACTCACTAGGCAAGTGAGACGGTTTCCTACCTGTTTTTACCGGGTAGCTGGCGGTTTTTACGAAAAACCAGTAGAAAAATCTAGAAATTGAAAAAATTTAAAGTTACGCGAAATAATCTTAAAAAATGGAAAAATCATATATGCCTAGGATATATGTCATGGTAATTTGTTCAAATGCGGGAAAAAATCATATATGCCTAGGATATATGTCATACCACATCTTTGATTTCAAATCTAAGCATGAAAACGATGTAAATTTGAAATTCTGCTTTGTACAAGATGTTCTTAAACTCCTAATTTTTATTTACAATTTTTTCTGAATTTTCTCAAATTTAAAAATTTGAATTTGAATTTCCGAATTCGGCCGAGCAAAAACCGGCAGTTTCAGAAGCTGCACCCTAGCGGTTTGGTGAGAAACCGCCGATTTTCGCCGGTTTCTGGCGGTTTTGTGAACCCTGCTCATCACTCGCCGGCCACTTGCATCCCTAACAGGTTCTTTATATTTTGTTTCCTATGTCCCCTTTCTCAAAAGGAAAAGATACTGATTTAGTCACTGAACTATGGTCTTGATCATTCAAGCCTCGAAACTTTGCAAAAAAAATGCCTTCTATTTTGTTATTTTACTAACTAGTCCCACAGCCTCTAGGGTCGTCCGATTGCCCTATTGGATAGTTGTGCGCCTGATAATTTTACAAAAAAAAAAACCTATCTTCTTTCGAATCAACCTGCCATTGTACTCTAAACCTAGCCCGAGCTCCTCGCTCCCCACTCCTACCAGTCGCCCCTCCGTCCCCCCCTCCCCCCAACAGTGACCCATCAAAGGCACTTTGACTAAAGTATTATATTTATTTTTACATAAAATATTTCACGAAATCCAAATAAATTGTATATTTGAGTTCCTATTTATTATATTTACTATACCATGTTGTGTCAATTTTTAAAATTTTCTATTAGTCATAAAATAGCACAAAATGCTAAAAAATTACGTAAAGTTCACAAAATTTATGTAAAAAATTCTATGAGATTTGATAATCATAAGAAACTCAAATATATAGTTTAATTTGGATTTATGAATTATTTTTATTAAAAAAGCATATAACATTTCGGTGAAACCACCTTTGACCAATCAAAACCGGTGTTGACTCGGTTAAGAGACCATTTTTTATCTAGTTTTAATAATTTGAAAATTGAGTTAACCTAGTTTTAGAGTTTAGAGACCAAAAGTCTAAAATGGGTCAAGTGTCATATATTTCCGGGGACCAAAACAATACTTTTTCTTTCCCTAAACTAGCATTCATTGCCTATCAAATACGTAGACTCGGAAAGAGAATCCTTATAATATAGGGACTAATATATAGACTGTGCTAGAGTGTGCTCGAGCAAACTTGTATGCATGGATAGACCATGACGAACCAGCTGCTGACCTGGCCCAGCTCAGTCCAGCACGAGTCTCAACGCAAGATCTCGCGTACGTGGGGCTGCCAGCAGCGCGATACATGGTGCTCCAGATTCTCTCTCATGCCAAAAGGGTAGAAGCGAAAAGGTTAATGCAGTGAAGAAAGTCTTGCAGAGAATTCAGATTAACGAGACTGCCGAGCTAGGTAGGAATTTGACTATCTCGTACTAGTTGATGCGCATTCATAATGGTGCGATTAACCTTTTTTATTAACAGCGTTGCAATCCTGGCCAACTGAATTAACAAAAGGTATCGTAAACTAAAATTTTACAGCAATTAACTCTCAATCTCTAGATGTTGTGAAAGCTGCGGGTGGTGGTGCGAAAGCTTCTCTAGATATATGATCAAGCACGTGATTTACAAAATTTGTCAGGCTGATCCCATTTAATTTTTATACCGTTATTTTCGAAGCCGGTGGCAGGCCAAAGGTAATAATAGAAAATATAAGCAAGCACGTGATTTGTCAAAGCAAATCTTATTGCGACAAAGCCAAACATCGCACAAAACTGCAGTTATACATACACCATGCCATAATTGCAATTCTTTTCCGGTTAGCCAAATTGAGCTAAACCAAGAGTATGACTGCTCTAAACAATTTGTTCTGAAGTGCACATGGAAACATCTTGCAATCATATATTCAAAAAATTACTTCCATTACAAGACAACGGAAGAATATAATATTAAATGAGAAACCGTTGCAATTTGTTCAAAAAACTGTAAGATGGATCAACCTGCAATTTTCTTCTCCTCGAGCAAATCTTTGTAAGAATGGCATTCAGGTTAACTAATTAACCAAAAAAATATTTTTATCTTCAAAGGAATTTTACATTACCAGATATTATGATCATTAGGGACAGAGATATGGGTCTCAAATAAACTACATATACATGGATTTAAGAGTAAAACAGGATTTTTGACCCACATTCCAAACACTGAGGTACATTGATCACTATTAATTATCTTGAAATGTAAAGCAGACATATTTATTCAACTGATCAATCCAACTCATATTAAGATCCTCCTGGACATGTTTTTGGCCCCCAAAGCAGATAGAGATTATTTAATACATACATTAAAAATTTCAGGAAACTTCTCCTTAAGGGGAATAGTTTATATCCAAATATCACCAAAAAAGTTCAGTTTTGTCTCTCTAGCTAGAACCGACAATCATTTCTCTACCTTTCAAATACTATTTATTAACCAACAATAAGCTTCTCTTACAGAACTCATAAGCAGAACCCTTGATATGATAAATTGTACAATGTTTCAATTATTTTGCCTTAACAAAAATTTGAGAAATTTAAGCTGCTAGAGAGAAGGAAACACTTGTCCATAGGAGGGAGATTAGTGCTACTCAATTCAGTTCTTAGTACGTAGTCTACCGGTGTTTATGATGTCTTTTTTGAGATTTCCCATGTTGTCTTAAAAAACTAGATTATTCTGATCCAGATTCCATTTTGCATAGTGATGAGCATAAGAGGAAATATAGGCTATCTAGATGAAATATCTTATGCTGACAAGATCAAGGAGATCTAGATATTCAAAACAAAGATATTAGAAATTAGTGCTTGCTTAGCACATGTCTATTTAAACTACTTAATGAAGATGGGTTTGATAAAAGTTGCTTACGAATAAAGCATTCCCGCGAGTAGAATGCTAGCCGCGAGATTCTTAATTCTGGAAGAGGCTTTTAAAAGTCAAGCAAGATAATTTCTCGAATGAGGTAATTTCAATCTAAGTACTGGTTCCCAAATTAATTTTTGTTGGGAGGATAGATGGCTGGGCCACATACTACTGTTGCAGAGATGATTCGTTCGACTCCTTTGAACATTTCTTTTCGCATGGCCTTGGTGGGTCAAAAGCTAATCGACTATCATGACTTGGTGGCAACAGCAGCCTCCATTCACATGGAGTCAAATCAAAATAGTTTTCATTCAAATTAGCATAAAAATGGTTACTTTTTGGTACAATCCATGTATCCAAAAAATTATCAATAGTCTCTACTTTATAAAAGCTTGCTATGGTGAATGCTGGTAGTGATTGTTGAAGCCACCATTTTTGTTTTAGCCCTCAAATTTCTCTTATTTTTTATATAATTCCTTGGTGTTTACCATTTTAGTCCCATACCTTTTGATTTCACACGTAGGCCTCTGATTTTTCTTATTTTTCCCATTTTCTTGGTTTCACTAAATTTAATGATCTTGCTATTTTGCATTACCACCCTTGAGTATCCCTGATTGCGCAAAACAACCCCTTGTTTGGAGTGGTTATTTAGTCCTTGTATTGTCTTATCAACCAACAAATGTATATGGAAACTAAGGATTCCGCTGAAAATTAAGATATTCCTCTGGTATTTAGATAAATAAAGGAGTTATATCAACCAAGGACAATTATTTAGCGAAGAGAGGGTGGACGGGTGCAATTTGCCTTGTTATTTCTGTACTAAACAAGAAACCATGCATCATTTATTCCTTGATTATAATTCGTTACATTAATCTAATAGGTTATCCATATAGCTCTAAGTTTGAAAGCACCTACAAGTTTGTCTCACTTGAGAGGAGGCTAGCTACTACGAATGAGGGTATCAAAGAAATATCAAATTCTGAATGGCATTGCAGTTCTATTTTGGTCTATTCGGCTTTGTCGAAATGATATTATTTTTTATAAATGTGAAGATACATCTTTCTTGAAAGGTATCTTACTATCTACATGTGAATGCATTGGCTGCGTCGTTACAAAAGGATGAGTATCGGAAAAAGACAATTGAAGTATGTCAATTATTAGAGGCGGTGGCTATGTTGTTCTTTACCGACTATGGTTGGAAAATAAATAATAGATTGAGTGCTTCCTAATTCTCCTTCTTACTTTGGGGATTTGTTGCCCTATTGTCAGTTGTATGCTGAGGATCGTAAGCAGCATCAGATGAATTATGTTTTGTGACTTTGGCTGTGTACATCTCACCTATCCATGCTCTAATTAATCTCCACCACCACTTACAAAGGAGGCTACTAATATTAAAATCCCTCAATTTTTTAACAACCACCGTTCTTTTTTTAGAGCAAATTAACTTGAGACCATATTAAACCAAACGATAAATTTTTTTTTTCAAACTCCCACATCTCCAAAAGAAATTTCTTCTAATTTTATCCATATGATTGATGATATTTTTAGGGAGCAAACGCATATACATATTATATATTGAAATGCTAGGCAAACATGCATTTAATAAAACATATAACTCCTAGTGACAAAGAGCTCCCCTTCCACTGTGAACTTCGATTTTCATCAATTGTCACATATATATTGGGCTCTTGTGACCTCATAACAACAGTTTAAATCACATAATTAGCACATATAGACGCATTGAAAAAGAATCGCTTGTTCCATGTATTGAATGTACATATTCGCTTGTACGTTCCATGTATTATTTCCTCCTCTTGTCTGTCTGGCTTTTGGTGCTTGGAATTAAAGCTAAGGCTTTCACTGGCTAGCTAGCTAGCAATGCACATATGTATAGCTAGCATGCCGTGAGATTCAAAGCACGTTAGGTACAGCAAGCTCTCCAAGTCCAGTCGCTGGAGAACAAGATTGACCCGCACAGATAACGTCAAATTGGTTTGTCGGAACGGGTCGCCATGGCGAAAAATTGCATTGCTCGCGGCGACGAGGATTCGGAGGAGTACACACTGTCGGCACAAGAGAACGGTCGAGCCGGCTACTAGTTTTCCTTAAAATATCTAATAAGCCAGCAATTTGTCTCGGCCTTGAGAAATCAAAGGCTGCTTTGAAGGTGTGTGCAGAGAGCACCGGAGACTTGCTTCGAAGTCGAGCTCTGATGTGAACTTCGATTCCTGATGCTTCTTATCGCCAGCTCGCAATCGCAATGGCAACCTGTTTGACAGTAGTGATCGGGAGTCGAGAGTCGAGACCATCAGTAAAATTAAGATGTTTAATTATAAAGTAGGTCGTTAATGATTTTCAGTCAATTTAATTTATAAAAATGATGCTACATATTCTCTGGATAGTGAGCGAGATGGTTCTGAGTTGTCGGATCAGTTCGTATAGAATAGTATCGCAGGCTTGCAGTACATATATACCATTGCTCCATTTCAGTGCAACTTTTTACGTATTCTATTGAACTACTACAACACTTTAACCAATCAATTCTTTGCAACTAGTGTTTCTATAGTTGGGCACAGTTATAGTACCGGACGATTATTTTTTTATCATCTACCATGTTCTCTTCTTCAATCTTCATTAATAGCCTATTAATGTAGATATATTTTACAATGCAATAAAATGAATATGAATCATCCATTATCCTTGATCTAATGGCTCAAATTGATTTTTATTTTTCACTACCAAGGCAATATTTATACTACATTAGTTTTTAAAGGTCGCCCTCTAAATAAACTGTTAGATCTAAATTATACTACTATCCTATATTTTTCGTACTGCAAAGGAGATATTAATTTATGGCTTGCTGTTTATTTGATTTCCTCTTAAAACCATGCTTAGGCAGAGCTTAATTCATCAGATAATCCATGTTACAAACAAGAATACCTGCAAAGAACCAACCAAGAAGAAATTATTTTTGACACGATTAACTTGGCATGCACAAAGCGCCCAATTAATTAATCCAGGAGAAATTAATCGTCTTCATGTAGAAAGCGGATGGCTCGAACGTCAACAGTACGTAGTGCATCCAATCGAGGTCGGTATGAGAGATAGAGTGGTAATTCTCTTAGCGACTACTTCCGTTTGACTAGTGGTGAACTGGTGATTCACTCATCATCTATTTATTTCGATGAAGCTGTGTTGGATAGAATTTTATTTCATTGTCTAAAATTTTTTCGATGAGGCTATGTACATGCAATAGTGGCCCCAATGCTTTCTATTATCTAAAAAATATTTATTTTTGTGATCAATCTATGCTCTTTCAATGGAGAGTGTTTATTTTATGGGAAACATTCAGTGTGTACGTCCGTTTCATGCCGGACACGTGGCCTGCACTCCGCTCGACTGCGCGTGCCTGAGACGCTCTCCGCCTCGGCACGGAGCCTCGCTGGGTACACACGCCGGAGCCTCGCTACCGCCCGCCATGCACACCACAATCCCACTCCACGTGGGCAGCCCGTATGGGAGAGAATCTCGCCTTCGCCCGACCGACACAGCGCAACCTCGCTGACTCTTCGGCCCACCGCGTAGTCTGCGGTCCACCCAACTCCTATTTACCAGCTCCCTCCCCTTCCGCTGCGCACACTACACTACACGCGCGCGCGAGCACACACACACACACCAGTATCACGCCGCCTCGTGCTCTTGTGTGCGCGCGCTAGCTCGCTCCCTCGGTTCCTCCCCGGCGAGGCATGGCCAGCGCAGGCAATGACACCGGGATGGATGCCATCCAGAAGCACCTCATGTTCAAGGACGAGTGAGTGCCCCGCTCCCGCCCCTGCATTCTCCTCCTCTTCACACTCCTCTGTTTCAGCAGTTTGCGATCTGCTCTTCTTCGCCGATGCTGCGATGAGGCGCGCGCGCGCCTGGGTTCACCTGGCCGGTTTCACGTCGGGGGTTTAGGGGCTCGTGTGGCTGACTCATTGGATCTCGCCATGATCAGAGCCGGCGGGGATGGCTTTAGTTCTAGGTCGTGATCTCGTGCCACGTGATGGGTATGCCTGTGGTTGGGTTGGTTGTAGTCTTGCTCATCCAAAGTGGTGTAGTCTCGCTGGTCCGAAGTGGTGTAGATCGAGCGAGCACGGCGTGGGAGCTCGCTGTATCTAGAGAAGAAGAGGGCTAGGAGAAGGTTCATCCCTATTTCGTCATGAAACCCTCAGCCATGTATGTACGAAACTTCAGTTTTTATTTGGTGAAACCTGGCGAAACTTTAGTTTTTATCTGGTGAAACTTGGTTTTGTTTATTGTAAACTTCTTATATTTGCACGGGGTGATTTTCTGAACAATGGAACATGAGGTTTCATTAGTAGTTTAGTCAAGTTTTATTAGTACTTATTCAAGTTTTATTGGTCCTTCTTCAAGTTTCATCAGTCGGTTTGGCCAAATTTCATTGCTCCTTCTTCAAATTTCGCCAGTAGTTTAGCAAAGTTTTATTGGCACTCTCAAGTTTTATCGGTAGTTCGCCAAGTTTTACTGGTTTTTTATTCAAGTTTCATCAGTAGTTTTCCTCAGTTTCAACAGTTATTTTGCAAGTTTTCATCGGTTTTCGCCCATGTTTCATATATATATTGTCAAGTTTCATCAGTATGTTTTTCATGTTTTATCAATTATTTTCTAAATTTCCATTCTGACGTCAGCACGACATCATGCGTTCGATTGGAATCATCCCATCGGATGTTCGATCTGAGGCGCTCGTCATTATTTTATAAAAGCAATTTTAAAAGTTAATTTCTATGTATTTACTATGTATAATATTCATGTAGCAATATATTTTGTACGTTTTTTCATTGTCTAAAAAAGAATCAATCTTATTAACTAGACATGACAAGTAGTGTCCATGCCTAACTCTTATGTAATGTTACTTAAAGATGGTAATACCAATTTCTCTAACGAATGGTTAGATTAATTGTAAACCATTTCAATATTCTTTTCAAAAACATGAATTAACCATACATGTTGCAGTTCCATTCACCAGATAGAAGCTGAGAAAACCGTGACTAGACTGCAACTAGAAATGATGAAAATTGAAAAAATATAGTATAATCAGCTCCACGTCGGACCTGACGGATAAGTCCATGTGCCAAATCACTTAATTATTCAGTGCCTAACTCCAGCGGCCAACGGATTCGGACGAACGAACGAACGAAAAAACCGAGGTCGCTCTCAGGAAAACAACGTCAGATGACCTTCAGCTATGGACACAACACGGTAAAATTCGAATAATTCTACCTTACAAAAGGCACCAAAAAAGAAGCCAAAAAAGAAAAAAAAAGAAGGGAAAAAACACCAATTAGCTCGTAGCATCACACACACCGTACCGCTGTCTCCAGCCGTCGAGCGTCAAGAAAAAGCAGGAGCCACTAGCACCGGCACTGCACCAGCTGGTCGCCGTTTCACACGTACGCGCGCGCGCGTCCTTCGCGCCAAAAACTCTACGTGTGTCAATGAGAGCTGAGCCTCCAGTTTCAGCTGGGCGCCCATACATGCAGACGCCATTCGAGCTATGCGCGGCTGCGCCCTATAAATACCCCGGCTCCCTTCACTCCACTCCACCACACAACCAACCACTCTTGGATCGAGTGAAGTAGCTAGCTAGGGAGGTAGCAGACTAGCAGCCATGGCTGCCACTAAGCATATGGCTCTGGCCATCCTTGTGCTGCTTAGCATAGGCATGACCACCAGCGCTCGGACCCTTCTTGGGTATGGCCCTGGCGGAGGGGGCGGAGGAGGCGGCGGTGGAGAGGGTGGTGGTGGTGGTTACGGTGGCTCTGGGCACGGGTCTGGCTCTGGGTACGGTGAGGGAGGCGGCAGTGGAGGTGCTGCCGGTGGCGGGTATGGGAAAGGTGGTGGCGGTGGAGGCGGCGGTGGCGAGGGCGGCGGTGGTGCTGGCTACGGGCACGGGTCTGGCTATGGCTCTGGCTCTGGCTCTGGCGCTGGTGGTGGTGCTGCTGGCGGCGGCGGTGGACAGGGTGGTGGCGGCGGCGGCGGCGGTGGTGGCCAAGGCGGTGGGTCCGGTAGCGGCTCAGGCTATGGTTCTGGGTCTGGTGGTGGGTACGGGCAGGGTGGCGCTCACGGTGGAGGCTACGGAAGCGGCGGCGGCGGTGGCGGCGGCGAGGGTGGAGGGTCTGGCTCCGGCTCCGGCTCTGGCTATGGCTACGGCTCCGGCGGCGGCAACGGACACCACTAAGCTCATTCTCAGATCAAACTGCAGTAGCCTATAGTTAAACATGCATCGAGATCGGACTGTCAGTGATGAGCCTGTCTCGCGCTGCTTTACAAATTAAACAGCTTGTCTGAGTATATGTAATACTGCACTCTGCTTGCCGCTTGACATACTTGGCAAGGCCTGATAAATAAAACGAGCTTTGTAATACGATCATGCTTCTATATCCATGGAGTGGTTTACTTAATTAACTGAAGAGATGTGATACATCGTATATATGCAGACACATAATAATTTACGCTTTACAGTGCATGGTGTCAACCTAGCTAGTAAATCCTGAACTTTGTTCTCGCTCAATTCTCAGTTATGCAGAATTTCGGGTCAGATCGATCGATCTCTTTTTAATGTCGAAACCATGTTGCATATTTAAAAAGGTTAATCAGAAATAACTTCAGTTCCATTTCTGAAAGCCTGATGAATAGCTGATCATACAGTATGCATTTCCTGAAGCATGTCAGATGATTGTATACCGAGCTCTCTTTCTGAATATTTGTGTTCTAAACTTTTTGCAGTTGTGCTCCAACCAATTTATTAAGCAAAGCTTTTAGGCTAATATGCCATGCATAAACAACGTTAAAATTTAAACTTTCCCCTGTCTCTGCTCCTTTTACTCCTGCTACTATGGATTTGAGAAACTGTTTTTAGCATACTACAATAAACTCTGCAACTCTTCCAATTCCTGTGCAAATTGCTCTGCTACTAGTGTTGTGTGATGGAGTCTACATTTTTTTTAGACGATGGAAATTACGTTCTGGCCTCTACACTGTGAATAAGGGGCTGTTCTTGGATTGAACGCTACCATGTTTGCGTTCAATCTCCGTCACAAAAACCATGCACGTACGTGAAATTTGAGTACACGTATATATGTACTTGCCGGCTAGCTAGGAGATGGATCAGGACATCAAGTCAATACCTACGGACAATACCTACAGGCCAAGGCTACGAGATGGATCAAGACATCAAGTCAACTGTCAACCCTAGTATATTAATCTTCACTGACAAGTGAACGCTATTTGACTATACGTGTATAGAGCTAGCTTGGCCATGCTAATAGTTAGCGACAGAAGCGGGTTACCGACAGCGCGCGTAAACGCATCGCCAAACTGATTCACAAAGCAACTTTAATTTCCTCTCCATCTGTCTCAGGCTCTCGATAATTAAGCTTGCTGGCATCTCCGACATCTATCCTTTTTTCACTATATATCGACTATTATGTTCCCTCTATATCACTATTCACCTCTCTATATAAAAACCAAACCCAACAGCAATACCATCTTATTCTTTATATTTTTTCTCCTATGCCCTATATCCACTTTTATATTTATCCCTATCACAATTCACCTTCGTAATCAAAATCAAACCCAACAGCAATATGTAAATACCATACCTTATAAAAATGGAAAATAGGGTGACTTAATTTCCATGCATCCATTTTAAGCTTTCAACTTTTTTCACCACAGGTCTTGCGTCAGCCACCGGATAACAATTTATGTGGCTACTATGTATATGAGTTTATGCACACCCAAACCGAAGGCGCTGATCGCATGCTAAAAGGTGACAAAGGGGTGAGTAAATATAACTACTAGCATAATGATGCCTAGGTACTTCTCATATCTTGTACAAATTCAAGGATTGATTAGTTAATGACCTAATTAATGACAGGTGCCTCAATATTCGGTAAAACAAGGTTCGGAACTCTCGCCGGCACGAGTGAGAGCAATCCAAGAACAACTCGTCGGCTTCATTTACGATGAGGTCATAAATCCGAAAGACGAGTTTCACGAACCACTTGTAAATAGGTGGGGCCCTTCGATAAGGACGAGTGAACTGTTGGGGTCGACATCTACGCCTAGCAAGAGCGATGCACGCAAAAGATCCCGATGAACAGAAGGAAGAGATGTAACACTTTTTAATTAATTTTTATTTGAATCGTATAATGTAGCATCCCTAAATTTTGAGCATAAAAATTTTTTGCGAAATAAAATGCAAAGTGCATTTACAAAATAACAACAAACTTAGAAAGGAAATTGGAAAACGCATCATTAAGTAGAAGATAAAAACCAAACTAAACTGAATAAACATGCATCATGTATATCTCCTTGCATAAAGGTTTTACTTTATTTTTACTAAGACATTAAAAGATTGGTATAAATACTAAAATATAAAGCATCTAAAAACTCAATGACAAATCCTAGAAAATATAATTTTGTCAAAATATTAAATGCATTATACAAATATCATTCCTATAATTTTGTTGACCCAAATATATTTTATTATGTTTTTCCTAATAATTTTAAGCTTTATAAACCATGAAAAGGGCCTCAGAGAACATTTAAAATACCATAAAATAAAAATATTTCGAATATAAGAATAAATTGAAGGAATGGGATATTCATATTTTTATGAACTCAAAAGTATTTTTGTTATATTTTTCTGGTAACAAAACCATTTATCACCAATAAGAGCATTAAAGAAGTGATTTAGAAATTCCACAAAATAAATATTTATCAAATACTAAAACAAAGCACATATTTAGAATCCTTTATAAACCCATAAATATTTTAATTTCAATTTTCTGAGTTACAAATTATTTTCCATGTTCTAAATCGGATTACCAAACAATAGAAAACGTAGGTTTTCTATTTAACCTGAAAGATACCCGTTTTGGAAGCTTCCTGATTCGGCAGTGTTCCCAAAAATGGAAAGTACGCCTTCCCCAAACCCGGCATTACGCTTTCGACATCAACACACCGAGCCGAGCTGGTTCCTGCTGCCTTGCGCACGCCGTGCGCCGCATGGCCTTATACCCTGCACTACGTGGCTCTCTCAGCCTATCCGCACCGCCCCTGGCTAAACATCACTGCCGTCACCCCACAACTCAAGCCGTAGCGCCGCCCATGGCCGTTAGGCGCCAAACCACCAAAAATTCTTCATCCCCTCCTCACTCTATCACTGGACACGACTTCGCCGTGGTCTACTGGACCTCCCGGAACCGCCGCCGCCGCCAGTTCGCCGCCGGTGAGTCTTCTCATCGTTTTCCTCCTTTTCTGCCACCGTGAGCAATTTCTCGAAATTGATCATGTCCTTTACAAATTGATCCAATTGAATGTGCCCATAAGCTCCCTAGAGCCTCTCTGCAACTTTTCCCTAACTTTACCTCCACTAATTTGGCCTCAGGCCGCTGCCGCCATTGGAGCCGCCACCTAGAACTCCACGGCTCATGTCGCCGGCATGATTTGAGCCATCTCAGCCTAAACTAAGGACAACACCATCTTCCCTTTGATCTATAGATACTTCTATGCCCCTGCGCCCTTGTCCTAGACTGTCGAATTGCCGCCGCGCCATGACCGGAGCTCCGCCCGGAATTAGCCGTGTGGCTAGCTCGCTGTGGGCTTGCTCTTGCCAAACCCGTGGCATCACCATGCTTAGGGTGCCCTATAGTTGCTCCTTGATCCGCCGATTCGGCCCCAACTCCACCAAGAGACGCCGCCCCTCTTTGCTCTGTACATGAGCTCCGACGAGAAATTGCCGCCGCTATGAACCGTCCCGCGCCGTCCCAAACTCATATCCAACCTCCTTGCATCCCTGCGACCACTACCATGCTATCCCCTAGCCGAAAACTAACCCGCACCATCGGAATTCATATCACACCGCCTAGCCTCGCTTTGAGTTCGCCGCCGGCCGAACACAGTCCCCTCCACCATAAACCAGAAAAAGACGTCCTGCGTCTCTCTCCCCTGAATCAGTAGAGCCCAAGAACAGCACCAAAGGGGGACCAAAGCCGTCGCAATCCGTCGCCGAAGCTTCGCCGGAGAAGAAAACAGGGGAGGAAGAAGATGATTTTAATAAACCAGCGGGTTTTCTCGGTTTTTATTGTCTCCGACCAGTTCGGTCCTTTCTAAGCCAGTTCTGTGAACAGTAGCAAAATCAAAATTGTTCAAAATAACAAATTACATCCAAATATGAATTTTTAAATTATATGTATTATTAATAATATTTGGAAGTCATAGATCAAATGAAAAGGGCTTTTTAATTAAATGAAAAGGGTTTTGATTAAAATAAAAGGATAATATAAGAATCAAATTTTAGTAATATGAAAACTAAATAACAAGTCTATTTAATACATTTTAGAATATTTTTAAATACATATAAAACTTATTTGAAAAGCATATAAAATTTAGGTAACACTGTCATATTCTTAGAATTATATTTATTTATTTATTTATAAATCACCATTAACCTAAATAAATAAATATATTAAACATTTAACCCTTTTTACTATAAAACTTTCTAATACTAAAGGTTAAATACATAAAATATGTAAATTCATAAAAACCATGTATTCCTTTCTAATGCATTCACATCACCACCTTTTATATTTAGAAAATCAATAATACTCATTAATACTTTTGAAGTACCTTTTCAACAGAAAACCTAGGCATATGTATATCTTTATATTTTCTAAAATTCAAATCCTTCAACTATTTACAAAATCATATCTTACAAAATAAAATAGGATGTGTATATATATATGCGAAGGGCTAATACTTTATTGCATAAAAGATATCATGTTGGTGTTAAATTGGTTCTTATAAATGCATGGTAAAACAGATAAAATAGCCGAACCCTCCGAGGGAAGAGTCCAAGAATCTCAAGTCAGGAGAGGAAGAGTCAAGAAAACCACCCGAAGAATCAAAAGAAGTCGAAACTAGAGCAACATCCAGAGAACCCAAATTGAAAGGCAAGTCACATATGTCTCAATCATCTCGATCAAACTCTTGTGCTATGGATTTGGGTAAAACTTGCTTTACCTAAAAATTTTAGACTTAGAATAAACTCGTAACCTAGGATGACTACAATCTGATTGGCGATAGATGAACTTCTGAATAGTATGAATGGATTCCCTTGTCAAATATAAGCCATATTCATCTTGATAAGGTTTAATTAAAACTTGATTTGGTGATAGCTCAACCTAGTTTATATCGGTAGTATGCTTGATTCCTGATAGGCCATATCCACAGGGGTATACCTTTCTGAATAATCCTATCTAAAATTGATGAACTAGAGAAAGCTTAATATAAACACTTCATCTAAAGGAAAATTAATACTTGGCAAGATATGGATTTTAAGCTGATTACTATAGGTAAGCATGTGTTGTCGGATGAGTGGATATTAACGTGCGATCAGAGTATATGTTGGGGTTATGAAGTGTTATCTCTAGCTTAGGACAGAGGAGGATGGAAGTTATGTGTCTGTGAGCAGTGGTGTGATGATGGTTGTTTCCTAATTGGAACCTTTGAGAATTCCCTTTTGTGGAATAGTATTGTTGTGGAGTTCCTGCCCGCGGCATATAAGGATACTATTCTTTTGCCACTGCAACGCAACACAATTTCGCCCAACCATACGACCGAGAAATCGGACTTGGACGTGCCCTATACCGTTATTACGATGTTTCCGCAAGAGGAGGTGTGTAGTCGTTGAGCAGTCTTGTGCGGGTTATACCCCGGGTAACTGTCAGTCAGCTAAATGAACAGTAGATCTCCTTTATGACACTGCGGCCAATCGGCTTGCTATTATGGGCAAGTTCCGTAGGAGTAGAGGGGCCAAGAATCTACTGGGCAAAAACTAGGGTAACGACATAGTGTCATGTCCTTGGTGTATCGGCACTGATCATGTTGAGACATTGTTTGGGTAAAACTGGGCAAATTCTGCAGAACTCAGTCAAATAAAACATCGATGGACCGTGCTTCCGGTATATGAAGCTGTGTTAATGGGTGATTCCAGACAGCGGGGCGTAAGTAGCCTCTCTTCCTCGCTCTTACGTTTTCTCATCTCATCTCTGACCTACGCGTTATGTCTTCTTTATTCCTGTTGCGAACTGTTACCTTACCATGTATTATTTAAAATTGTAAATCATTTAGAATTGTTTTACCTGTTATAACTAATCTTGATTACTAGTCATAACTTTAATTCCCTAAAATTGAAAAGAACTACAATCAAATAAAATATTGGGATTTAGTAACAAGTGATCAACCACCTAGGAATCCTGGTTCATGATTTTGAAGGGGTGGTAGTCTTTGTGATTTGTTGAGTACTTGCGTACTCACCCACCTTTCATGCGGGCTGCCCATTCCAATGGGCAGTCTTTGGTCAGGAAACCACATCGGAGGAGATACTGGAGAACAACAACGAAGAGTGAAGGAGGTGCAGAAGGAAGAAGTGTGATCTAGGTCATCCCTACGCTCAGGCATTGCCTATGGCAATGGGCCGTAAATTCTGGTTGTAATATAAACAAATGTAACTCCTGCAGGACAGAGTCTGTAAAACTTGGCCAACAGGCCCTACTTTCGATGTAAAAATATTTCTGTTGTGTAATTTCGCATTGCAGGATGATGCTACACCTGTGCACAACTGAAATCCTAGACAGTTGTGTATTGTGGATCGCCGACATCTTATGTCTAAAATTGATCCCTCACATGTACATATGTGTACTTACATATAGACTAGCATGGATTTGGAGTAGCCAGAAGGGAGGAGGACAAAGGTGAGGTGGTGGCCAGCCGAGAGGAGGTTGGAGATGGGACAGCGGTCTAGCCTAAAGGGAGGAGGACAGAGGTGATGCGAATCTAGAGTGGCCGGGAGGGAGGAGACGAAAGTGAGGCGGCGGCTAGCCAGGAGGAGGCTGAAGGTGGGGCAATGGTCTAGCCAAAAGGGAGGTAGACAAAGGTGGTGTACATTTGGACTAGCCTGGAGGAAGGAGGATGAAGGCGGCGTGGATGGAGGAGACGAGTGTGCACTGCGCCTGTGCGTGAGGGGTGATGGATGTGCACGTGAGAAGGAGGAAAGAGACGGGCTAGGCATGAGGCGGCTATGCATCTAGGGTGAGGGTTACAGTTGGTTGTGCCGCCATGGGGCACTTTTTGCTAGGAGTTGGGCCTCACGACCCTTGTAAACAAACCCAACGACTGAACCATGAGCGATTCGGGTCCTGGCTCGACTTGGCTTGGTTTTGAACTGAGCTATAACAAAAGCCTGGGCTTAGGCTCGTTGGAACCGAGCTACGAGCTAAATTGCCAACCTTAGATGGAGGAACAGGTAGGGTTTAGTCAATGGCTATGGCTTAGGATCCAGCTCTGGTTACACATCTGCTAGGCTAGCAATGCACCGGTGCACCTTACGAGATTGCGACCGGTAATTCAATGGTTAAGAGAGGCGGTGGCGGCAAAGGTGGAAGCAAAAATGGATGTGGTGGAGCTAGGTCTGGGTTAGGTTATGGGAATAGTGATATTGCTGGCTTCTACGGCGGAGGATTTTCTAATCCAAATGGTGCAATTTGTATTACAATAACTTCTGTTAAAAACTATCTGAAAATTTCCTTTGCAAAATTGTATCTGAATTGTCAGAATCAATAGAAAGCTATCTAATCTATTTCTACCCCTACGCAAAAATGAAGAGTATGGGGGTGTTTGGCAGGGCTCCAGCTCCAGTTTTTCAGCTCTGCTTCATAACTCCACTGTGGAGCAGATCCACTATGGAGCAGATCCACAACTCCATAAAGCATCTTTCAAGCTGCTCCACAAAAATGAACTGTGAGGAAGGCTGCTCCATGCAGTTGCCTGCTCCAGAATTACATGTAGTTAGGGCGTTTGGCACTGCTCCGCCCAAATTCCGGACAGAGTTGAGAGTTGGAGCTCTGCCAAATACCTCCTATATTTATTGCAATCCATCGCTACAAACTACTGCACACAAGTTTGATGTTGTCGGTCTTTCTCCTAGCATGACTCACCACTAGGGTTTCAAATTCCGTGACAAATCATCAATTTCTAGCGGAAAATCATTGAACCACTCTAGGACGGAATCGGTTTCTTGGTCCGAAAAATCCAAATTTAAAAAGTTAAAAAAAGAAAAATCCAAAAAATATTAGAAATACAATTGCATTTTTATCCCAAACCTATTTTATTCATGCAGAAATTTGAATTTGTATTCAACTAAAAAGGAAAATCATGAGAAATTATAAAATGGTCCCTAGGCTTAAAACGAACATTGGGCCTTGCTTATTTGGCCCTTGCCCCCTTTTCTTAATTTTCCTACAATTTTACATAACTTTCTCTCTTTTTTTTTTCCTATTTTTCCCATTTCCTCTAATTTTTCTATAAGGTAACGATTTATTGTCAGACTCAGGACGATTTTCCATAAACCCTAGCAATTTCCTTCAAAAAAAAAAGCACCCGGCTTCCCAGTGATCTTTTTCGATTTCTTGGTAAACTCTAGTGGTTTTCTGTTTTGGACTTGCTCCGAAAGATTCAAATTCAAATAATGAAATTTAATCGAATTTTAACAGGAAATCGAAAATCGCTGGCGAGCAGGATTTGACAAACGAATTTTGAAACCCTCCTGACCACTGCTGCTGGAAGATCATAGCCATCATATCATGGATACATCGATGCCCTAAATTAGATACAGAAGAAAGGTTATGCTAGTGTTTTGGTACACTAATTTTGACCACGGCAAATTTTGCATAGTGCAAACTTGATATTAGCTTCCGATTCTTGATCAAATCTGGCTACGAATCAATGTAACCAACCCCGAATCAATGTAACCAACCGAAGGTGTGTGACCATGCAATCGTGGAAAGCTTGGACCATGCGGAAAGGCTACTTTTATAACTCCTAAGATATTTATCTCTTTTAATTCTTCTCAACTCAAAATAGATATAGTATATGTGTACACACATTCTAACCCTTTGGTCAATAATCTAATAGAAATTTTTTAATTTTTTAAAAAACAACGGATGCACGTTTATGTTGAACTAATAACTTTACTAATTTTTTTTCAGGGAGGAATAAGCGGCGTACAAATAATAAGACAGCCTAGAGGCTACAGGCCCACACCACACGATGTGTTTCTTCAATTCCATGGCCTTCAGGTTGAGCCCGACGTTTGCTCAACACCTCTTAGCCCGGTACGAACACGAGCTAGGCCGTCGTGTCGCTGTCATCCTGCGAGAATAAACCGAGATCTCGTTCGAGCCCAGCCCATGGACTGACGTGGCCGTCCCCATCAAAGCTATCTAACGGTTTCTGGCTTTCTGCCCCGAAAGGAGATATTCAATCCCACAATGGTAATTAGAGCAAGTCCAGCAGAGTCTCTATTTGCATGCTCTATCACTATTGCTACTCTGTCTCAGTCTCTATATCCATCCAGCAGAGTCTCTATATCAGTCTCTAAATTTAGATATTCTCTCTCCGAGTTTCTATATTTAGAGATTCTCTCTCTTGTCTCTATATTTTTTTCGAGGATAGAGACTCTGCTGGATAGAATGAAAATATAGGAATGAATAGTGGTTTAGAGAAGGGATATAGAGATCCGAATTTAGAGAACCTGCTGGTGATGCTTGGTGAGGAGTTTATACATAATTGGTCGTCGAGATCCGTACATTGCCAATCGGATCGGATACGTTTGGGTATCACTCATCCTGTATCTGTATCTATATTTTTTTTACCGGATACGGAGTCGGATATGAATATTATCGGATAAAGATACGAATACGAACAATATCGGATAATATCAATTTTGAATACGGAGTGAATACAAATCGGATTCCATATAGATACGGATATTATTTGTTGGATAATGCATAAAAATAGATATCATTTATAACACATATATTACGGACTAACGGTATTTACCAACAAACAATTAATTAACAATGTTGCTTAGCCTTACACGTCCGAAGCGATCGGACACCAAGCAGCAGCGTGTGACTTTCTCCAAGCAGGCCATCTAGCTCCTTTCTCGTGTTCTCTCTCTGCTCTCTCGTCGAGGCTAATGGTCGTGTTGCTGGGCTGGCACTCGCTAGCCACCGGTGCCGCCGCTCGCATCCTTCCCACTTCCCCGTGCACCCTCTTTCCCTATCTCTATTCCTTTCTTTCTATTCCCCATTTCTTCTCTCTGTAGCTCTCTCGAGGTAAGAACGTTGAGCGAGTTTGGCGGCCAGATCCGGCAAGCACGATATAGGGGTCACTAGATTTAGAGAAGAAGACGACCAAGAGAAGATACATCCTCATTTTCGCCACGAAACATCACCCATGTACGTATGAGACATCGATAGCAAATGTATGGAACATTTAATTTCCTCCTACGAAATATTGCATTAAAATTCTTTTTAAATAAAATAATTTTCAATAAAATGAGTATGTTTCTTGTTTAATAAAAACTTTAAAAATTAATTGACTTGTTTTGCAAATGTTCTATAAAGTAATTAAAGTAAAATATCTAGATTTCAAAAATAAGAAAATAAAATTATACTTGAATTTGATTTTCAAAGGAGAAAATCAGAAAAACTAATTTTAAACCCTTCATCTCCTCCTTAGTCCCACCTGTCATCCTCTCTCTCTGCTCTTTTCCTTCCCTCTTCTGTCTGTCTTCCTCTCCCACTCCCTCTCTGTATCAACACACACAGAGAACCCCCCCCAATAATCTCCCTAACTCCTCCCACTGCCTTAATCCGGCCTTGAATCTCCCTAATGGCTTCGGTTACCACCATTAGTGGTGTTAACACGCCACTAACCCTCCCCTCATCTTCCTATCTCCACTCAAAATTCCTAGCCGAGCTCCTTTCCTCCCCTTTTGCATTCTTCTTCAATTCGGCCTAGGTAAGTCTCCATTGCCCAAATCCTTTGAGGACCCTCTTCATCTCTACCCCCTTGATCCATTTTCACCATCGCATCTCTAGGAGCATCGCCGGAGTCGAGGAATCAAGCCGTCGTCGCCGCGGAGGTTTCTTCACCGCCACCACTGCCTCCTCGCCAATTCGTTGTCGTTCCTCGGTAATTCCCCGACCTTGACCCTCCCTTAGCGTCGCCTTAGCTAGGAGGAAGTTCCCCTAGGTCAATTAGACCAAATCGTCGCCGGAGAGCACCACCGTCGCTATCCCTTTCTTCCCCATGGCCGGCCACGTCAATTGGGCCGTGCCGGCTGCTCTCGCACCGAGAAATCACCCTCCTCGGGCTCCCCAAGCCTCCGCCATCCTCTCAAACCTCGCCGGCGACCCTGCATCGCTGCCGTTTGGCCAGCACTCGCCGCCACAGACGCCGCCCGAGCCGCCATTGTGCTTTCGCCGCCGTCCCCCCCTCCCCGCTGCCCCTTCCTCGGGACCGCCACGCCGCTTCTTCCTTCCCTCTCGGCGGTGTCGCCTTGCCGCCGTCCCATCGACACCGCACCGAATCGCCCCTTGGCTCCCTGCGCTAAGCGCGTCCGCTCTGGGCCAAAAGCTTCTTATTTGAGCCACGTTCTTCTATTTGGGCCAACCAACCGCCGCCGCTCCTCGGTGCCGCTTTGCTGGGCAGCTTAGGCCGCCGCCTGCGTTAGCGCCTTGTGGGCAGCCTTGCTTGCGGCGCTTCGTGTGCACACTAAGCATTTGTTGGGCCACGTGTCGTGGGCCAATCCTAGCGGCCGAGGTTCCTTTTCTTTTCCTAATTTTGTTAATCAGTGAATTTGTTGATTTCATATCTTTAATTCTACAAGTCCAAAAATTTCAAAATAGATTTCATAATGTTTATAAAAATGTGTTCTACCATTCTGTAATTTTTCATGAATATTTAAGAATATTTAAGTTCTTGCTTAATTGTTAAGTGGATAAAAAGTTTTAAAATGGTATTTAGATAAATTTAGTTTCAACAAAATTGCAAATAAAGTTTGTTTTGACCAGAGGATAAAAATGACCATTTTGTGTTATTTTGCATAAGCATGAGCATACATGTCATTCCATATTTTAATTGAGCATTCGTGTTTATTGTTGTTAATGTGTTGTTTGGATGTAGCGGCGTTAGCCCCGTGATCAACCCCGCGGAAGATTTTCAAGAAGGTGCTGATCAAGGCAAGTGTTGAACTTTGCTACCCATGATTATAAAAGACTTTCTTAGAATTGGTAACTTGCATGCTATGTTAAAAAATATAGAAAATTGCTAGTTAATAACCATAGTTAAAAACCCATTTAATATTATCTTATTGAACTTGTACCTTGCAGCCCTAGGACTAATTATTTAGTCTTTGAATATTGCCATCCCTTGGAAATAGAATTTGTACATGCTATCTATGCTTAGAATGATCATGTTGAAGTATGGTTCATGAACTAAACAAAGATTGATTTACACTTGTATTGCAACAGACAATTGAAGCTGTCGTGTTTCTAAATGGGTGTAGTTGATAGTGGGTGTTATTGGGCAAAAATGTTTTATAAAACCTGATCAGGGTGGATGGTTGTAAGGTTGGTGCGGCAAGCACGAGACTTGGGCCCAGTGTGGGAACCACCCTGGTCCCTAAGGACCGATTTCTTGAGGTATACGAGCTAAATACAACAGTGCGACCATGTGTGCCTATATGGGTGGCTCTGGTTGAGTATCCTTCGGACTCCTAGCTTTGGCATTCTAGTCGGTGGAGTAGACAGTCAGTGTTGTTCTATTGGCGCAAGAGAGACATTGCAGTGGAAACCTTAACGGGAATGCCTTAACTAGGAGGATGTTGTAGAAAGGCCCTATGGTGATCATTTTTCTTTGAGGGCACCCTAGGAAAAAACCATCTCGCATGGATAAAGTGTGCAACCTCTGCAAAGTGTACAACTATCATGTTAGCCGTGCCCACGGTCAAGGGCGGATGACGGGGAGCTGCCTCATGGTACTTCTTACCTATTTGTTTTCAAAATGGAGTTTTAAAGGAAAACCACGATTGTGGTCGAGTGTTTTGTTTTCTCCTCACAGTAGGTGCTGTGAGCGATGAGGGTGTTTGCACGGTGGGTACCATGAGTAGCCATGTTTGGGCAAAACCGGTTGAGGCCGGAGTTTCAAAGAAAATGATTCAAATATTTGTTTTTCCTCTACGCTTTCCAAATTATTTTATAAAATATTAGTCAAAACTTGTAAAACTGGTTTTTTTTTTGCAAAATAACCTTATCCCTTCCTTTGTAAGCCTATGCATATAGTCAGCATTACTTGTTGAGTATAAATATACTCACCCTCTCCTTTATGCGAGGCTGCTCAATCCAACGAGCAGGTCTGGATCAGCACTGCCCCTACCCCGAAGAGGAGTTGTACCAGGACGAAGACTTTGCTGAAGGGATCTAGGACGAAGACTACCTTGAAGCCTAGGAGCGCGTCTCTACCGTTCTGCCTGTGGAGTTGGATTTCATTTTGTTGTAGTTGAAACAATGTTCTTATGAGTTTTCATTGCTGATTGTAAGGCCTTGGCGCCAAATTATTGTAAAAATGGCCGTGTTGGCTGTACTCTGATGTTTTTGGTTTAAGCGTGAGATGGTTATGATCCAAACTGTTCTATTGTGTGCACTAGCTACTTGATCCAGAGACTAGTATATGTAAAAGTACAGTAGGGATTTGACTCCGTTATTTGGGTCCCGACAACAATCCCATTGTGAATCATCATTCCTGGATTGCCGGTCCAGCGAACGCATGATCTAGATCACCCTCAGTTGACGGCACTCTTCTGCTTGTCCCTCGGGTTGGAGTATCGTCCAGGGCCTCCGTAGAGCAACACGCTAGAACTGCACACCCGCACTACCGCGCGATGGCCACGCGTTGTATCGGACGCATCCAACACTTATGCATATCCATGGGATCCTTCTGATCCCTCTTCTCCTAGCCGAGAGCTGGAGTGCCACACTTCGCTCTCTGCCTCAATCTCAACAAGTCCACGACCTTCTAGTCTAGAGGCACTCTAAACAACGAGCACAAACTCTAGGTCTCATCCCATATCTTAGCCTAATGGGCTCATATCTCGAGACCAACTGACACAACCTATAACCATACTAGACCATAACCAATTCATACTATAAATGGTAGTTGTAGTGGTGAGCTAGTGTTCACCACTATGGGGTTATTGTATCCCGAAAACAAAGCATTGATTAGACCTAAGCAAGTTTTACCCAAAGACTAAGGGTCCAAATGTTTTATTTGTTTTAATTGGTATTACAAGGGATATGACTATCAAGGCAGTCATAGGATGATATTCAAGACAATCATAGCATGGTAAATTAAAGTGTCAAGGGTCATGACATGTGTATAATATGATTAATAAGATAGGTATTAAATCATAGAGCATGTAATTTCTTAATTGAATCAAAATATCTTTAAGTAAAATTGGGTAAGACATGAACTAAGGATGTTAACACGCCTTGTCCTGAGGCTTGGAAGTCTACTTCGGTGTCGTCGAACCTTCCTTCAGGATCTTTGACGTCTATTCGGAAATATAAAGACAATGCATAAACAAATGCAAAAGAAATGATGCATGTATGCACGAAGAGAAATACTAATACCAAGACGAGCATCCTATGTGTCGTCATACAATTATGAATGAACATGCCTTAAATACCCTTGGGTATTATTATCCTTACTGGAAAATATTTTTTGAAAATTATTTATAGAGTTAAAATATTAATTTCCTAAGCATTTATGGGTTTTTTCTTTTATTTGCTAAATTTTACCAAAGGTTAAATAGATTTAATGTTTTTATTAAATTGTTCCAAAGTTGAAAATGTTTCTGTGAAAATTTGGGAATTTTTGGATTTCAAACAGTATTTTAAATAAAGCTATTTGATTTACAGCAATATTAATCCTTAAGGAAAAAGGGTCTAATTAACTACTAATAAATTTCCAGGGAACAAAAATGCTTTTAAAAATGTTCAAATAATTTTCCTAGGTTTTCAACTACATCTAATATCCTCACAAATTTTGCCAAGATTTATGGAAATCATAGACTAATCTATTTAACTAGAAAGCTTATTTAAAGTATTTTCCAAAAAGATTGAATTAGGGCTACTGTAATATTACAGAGGGTAGAAATAGGTTACTGTTCAAAGTTATATTTTATTAAATCTAGCCTGCTGTCTAGTATTTACCATAAATTTTTCAATATTTTAGGTGTTGTTTAAGTATTTTTAGAAAATCAATAATACTTTCTAGAATTATTAAGATAAGAAAAGGCTAAAAATCCTAAATAGGACACGATCAAAATCGACACTATGCGGCCCAGGGCAGTCCAGTCTGCGAGGCAGAAGTGGCCCGAATGAAGCCTACGAACTAAAGGCGTAAACCAAGAGTACACCTCCACTAATACTGACAGGTAAGGTCACGGACCCACTTGTTGTGGCTGACAATGGATAAGCGTGGGAGATCTAAACGCTAATCACTGTTAGCATAGGTCCTGGCTATCAGCAACACATCTCACTACCGACGTTGGGGTGACGTCAGCTGGGCGACGACCCGCTTGGTTCTTTGGCCGATCTCCAATGAACTTTTGGCAGAGGATTCGTGGCACTACAGTTTACTATCATAGTGGTTCATGATCAAGATGGGTTCGGCTAGGAGAGACCTAGGACGTCCTGGCCGGACAACGCCGACAACGAGTCAGAACGGCGGCACCATGGGCATGGGCGGCGAGAAACTACAGGAGCATGCTTCTCCGGTGAAGGGATGGGATAGTGGCCAATTCGCCGGTGTAGGGAGCTACTTGAGGTGACGGCGAGCTCGGGTGGAAACAGAGTCGAGCTGGCACCGTGGTGGGTGGTGATGGCCGAAACAGGGGTGTCATCGCCGGGGAGCTCCGATGGTTCCTAGCCAAAATTGAGAACGGGAAAGTGGGGGCACCTAGAGGAGCTAGGGACACGAGGAATCGGCCGGCGACATACCGAGTAAATGGCGAAACAAAGTGGGGAGAATTTGAGCTCGGCGGCGGTAATGGCGGAAGGAGAGGAATTCGGGGCCAAGTCGAGCTTAAATAGGTGGAGAAACGGCCAGCGAGGCGGGAGGGAGGCATCCCAAGGCGAAGGGCTCGATGGTGGCTAGACGGCGTGCCGCGGCAATGGCACGGCAATGATGCTGGGAGTGGTGAGGAGCAGCGGCCGTGGTAGAAGAGGCGTGGGGCGCGAGGAGCAGCGCGAGCGGCACGGCAACAAGGACGAGCAGCATGGCAGTTCTCTGGGACGGGCACGGGAGGTGTGGCAAGATAGCGGCAGCAGCGGCGCATGGGGCGCGAGGGAGCGACATGGCAGGGAACGCTACAGTGCGTCCAGGAAGCGCGCACAGTGCGTCCAGGAAGCGCACATGGAAAGATTGAGGGAGAGAGAGAGAGGAGAGAGAGGCTAGCTCAATTGGGCTGAGTAGGCGAGGTCTTGGTTGGCCCTGAGCTGGGCTGCGCTAGGCTCAACAGGGCTATGCCCAAAATGAATTTTTATAACTTTAGGGAATTTTTTAATTTTAGAGAAATTTTGAATTGCGAAGAGAATTTTGAAATTAGAATTTGAATTGAAGAAATGAATTAGAGTTTATAATTTAAATTAGAATTCAATTTGGAAAATAAATTCAACTTTTTGAAAAAGCTTTTAAAGTTTAATTTTGAATTTAAGATATAAATTTTGAATTTAGGAAAAGATTTTTCTTCTCAATTGAAATTGAATTTAAGTTTAAAGAATTTTTGAGGTAGTGAATAGTAAATACAGGAAATGCAATTTAGATTTGAATTTTTGAAAAATTTTTGAAATGGGGCCCAAAATGGGCTCTTAAAGAGGCGAAGGGTGGTTTGGCGGAACAAGGTAGAGGTGGAGCCACAAGGGAGGAGGCGCCAAAGGAGGAGGAGGACTAGGGGACAGTGGGGCCCAGCTAGTCGTGGAAGGAGGATGGGGCAGCGCCATCTTGCGGGGTGTCGCCGGTAGAGAAGAGACAAGCGGAGCAAAGGTGCAGGCCACCGTCCTTGCTCTGGATTCGCTATCTCGCTGCCACGTGAGAAATTGAGAGGAAGAGGAGAAGGAGAATGGTGATGGCGCTGCCGTCATCGAAGAAGAGCCAAGCAGAGCAGGGCCGCCGTCCTTGCTCTAGCCATGTTGCCATGCTCTGACCACGCCACCACAAGACAAACTAACAGGAGGAGGGAGACGCCAAGCTGAGGAGGAGGATGAGGGCTGCCACCACCGGAGAAGGGTTGTAGGGAGCAAAGCTGGCAGGTCGCCGTCCTCACGCGTCCTGCAGTGAACCAGTTTGACTTGCTACAGTGAAGAAAAGGAAAGGAAGAAAAAGAAAAGAAGAGAGAAAAAGAAAAGGAAAAGGCACGTGGCGCTGACATGCTAACACGTGGCAAGAAAACCGGGTTGAGGGGTTATTAGTCCACTGTACTTGCTTATAGGGGGTATTTAGATGTAAATTGAGTTGTAAGGGGTTTTAGATAATTGGCTGATATTAAATAGGGTTTTTAGATATTTTTCCTATATACTAACTAAATTTTGTGTGAACTGAGCGGAGTGAAAACCTGAAAGGTTTTTTTACGAGAAAAGTGGAAAGTCTGAAAGGAGGCCTTAAGGAGGCACCGAGACTAAGGTTTTCTGGTTTTTAATAATATTCATATTTTATATTAACTTGGATATTCCTTATATCCGGTGAATATCAACTATTTGTATCAGTATTGGTATTTGAGACAAACTATTCGTAAATATATATCTAAGAAAACTAGTTGGATATTGAAAAAACTATCCAAATTACTATCCATATTGATTCGGTCAGTCGGTCGTACCGAAAATATCTTACACATCTAAATGGTCCCACCTCTTCTCTCTACATTTTTTTGAAAACACTCATCGTCTTCTTGGAATTGCTGCTCAATCGAGGTCCTTCCTCCTCCTCCTCCTTCTCATCTCTCTCTTCTTCTCTGCTGCTCTCCAGCCGACCCACCATCAGTGACCACAATGAGGTCCACTCACCCTGCCACACCACCACCTCCAGCTCCCGGTTTGCTCCTCTCCTGGCTCTAGCCTGACCAGCTGCTCCCACGGCGCTCGCAAGTGACCATAGCCCCTACGGCTGCGACCATGGGGCTAGCCACTCGATCGAGCTGCCCCGCCGCGCGCTCCAGGCCGAGCTGGTACGCTGTGCCGCAAGATGTATATAGGTCCTCAAGTGGCTAGCCCTGTGCTTGTAGCCCACAGGGGAGGAGACGAGGAAGAAAAAAAACCATGCGGCAATTTAATTTCTTAGGGCCTAGCGTTGGCACGAAATGAGACGGAGACCAATATCCACCGGCACCGCCGCAGAAAGGACGCCGTGCCACAGTGCGCAAACATGCAGCGGGAGCACGACGGCGACGAGCCGACGACGAGGAGCGTGGTAGCCAGCTGCCCAGCTTAGACAGATACCGATAGCGCTCGGCGTGCCACCACCACACCACATGCACCGACCCGACGACCCAACCTAACACCCGCACTACTGATCAGACCGCATCGCCTAGGCGACTTAGCTAGCATGTAGCTGGTAGCTAAGCTAGCTAGCCACGTGTACACATTTGGCCCCACAGTCGACGCCACTGGCTTGCGTTTGAAGACAGCCATTACGTACGTACGCACGCTGGAGCGCACCGTGCATGCTATTGACTGTTGTCGGGTGCTTCCAAGAGCTAGGCGATCGACCCAAACGTACTCCCAAAAGGGATGGCGTACGTGTGTTGTTGCTGTCTTTACTTTGCATTGCGTGCATGGAGGACATGCACTAGCTAGGGGTACTGTGTGAGAAGTGAGCAGAAGTATAAACAGGGTACACACGCACGCATGCATATAACCTCACGTCGAGGAAAAAAAATCCAGCAGATTCAGAAAGTTGAGGCCACCCCGGATAATATTTGTATCATAAAAAAAAAAGGTTTTGGATGAATTTTACCAAATAAGCTGGAGTATGAGCTAGTGTGCTGGTAGGACACCTCTGTTGCGCAATGTGTGACAGACATACACACATATATATATTATATATATATATATAATATTTATATTTATATATATGAAAGCAATTCAAGGCTCTCCATGATCAAATACCCTATGTTGTGTTTTGAGATTCGTGCTGTTTGACATGTACATTTTTACATACCTACTAAATAAAATATTTGAGACGTCAAACTCCTAAAAAATTAAATTTATCTTCGGTTTGAACTAGTTTAAACTAGGTTGAACTATATTTATGTTAAATTTAAAAATAGTTTAAACTGAGGTTAAATTTAGTTTTTTTTTGAGTTTGATGTCTCAGATATTTTTTAGTGGGTATATAAATATACAAATATCAAACATTATAAATCTCAAAGCGCATCTAGTGGTAATAGATCACGGAGCCTAGGCTTCAAGCCTCAGGCTGCCACGGTGAACTAATATGCTGAAGTGAACGCCACCACATATAGATTAGGCCAATCCAAGAGATCGAGACGTCGTTGACGAAACCACGCTGCCGAGTCCGGTGAGGAGACAGTGTTATGCTGCTCCTTGCCATCTATAGTAGACGCTAACTGTTTCGATACGTACTGGACTCTGTCGCCAATCAAGGAACTGTCACTAAGGTGAGCAAAATGTCATCTGCGAGAGTTATGAGGATAGGATGAGTAACCATGCTTGAGCGATGTTCGGAAGATCGACGATGGAGATCATGTTTGACCGGCCTGCAGTACATCCCAATCAATCATCGGCCAACTAAATAGATGGTTTATTCGGCATCATGGGTGCAACTCTGGAAGGCAAGAAACTCCAGGTTAATCAGTGAGCAAAAATAAAAATCTACACCATCAATTACAAATGGATCCTATCCGATGATAAAAAAAATTATTTTAAATAAAATATTTTTCCATTTATTATATTTAAAACAAATTGATTTCAGATTTAAAAGGAGTTAGAATCTAATAAGATTAGAAATTTTTTTGGATGCTAGCTCTATTTGTAGGTTTTTAAACTAAATTGGAAACCATCTCTACACTCCGACCTATATATAAGTAATAACCTAATCCCTCAGAATTAACAATTCAAAACACTGACCGGCAGACACCTATCTGTTGTTGAAAATCAAAAGCTACGTAAAGGAGACGGATACACACTACTATAGATGGGAACATTCTAGAGACTAGAAGAGTGGCGAGAAGCAACGTGAGCCCACCATTGCTCTACATCTGATAAGAAAAAGGTGTGCCCACGGACCACCATTCTTCTGTATTTGACCAAGAAAACCAGTACAATAAAAAATGCACAAGTTCCCAAGCATATTCATCAAAAGTAACCAATAAAACAATGGGGCAATTTGGACAATGCCACTGTAAAAAACGTGGCTTTGCTAGAAAAGCCACCACACTATAAAAAGATAGAAATTTCCACATTAATCAACATAGGGTTATAATGATATAGATCTTAAATATGTTTTCAATTGATTTGAAGAGAAAACCTATGGGTCAACATTATAACAGTGTAAATATTTTTCTAAGTTCAATCTAATATAACATATTGTATCAAATCTAACTACAAACTAACTAGACATGCATATATGTGCATAAAATCATAACATCATAGATTATAATATATTTTTAGTTGAATCTACTGAAAAATCTAATCCATTAATTAATTTGTATAGTAGGTCTAAATTATATATAATCATGTAGATCATAGATAGGTTTTAGTTGAATGTCACAAATTGCACATAATATATGTATAAACTATCAAATTTTGCCGTAGAAATTACACGGGTCACCTTGCTAGGTATATATAAAATAGGATCCAATGAAGCCACCATATTAATCCTAAAATACTAGAAATTTCCATATTAATTCTAAAATACTAGAAATTTCCACGTTAATCGGAAAAAAGAAAAAATCTAGACCGTCGATTATAATGAGACCCGATTATAACGTTGTAGATCTGAAATATGTTTTACAATAGTTCACATTGACTAATTAATGATATACCAAAGATACTGTGGGCAATAATGTAGTTCGAACCCTTCTATACTTTTAACATGCTAGGAATCTATGACTATACATCCTTCTTGCACCGGCAAGGACATCCTACCTATTAATGATACCATGGCTAATATGAGAGCCTTTTACCCTCTACAAACTAATTAAGATAGCTACGCCAATACAATCCTTCTTGCACCGGCCAGCATCCATGCATCTCCTTTGTATGAAAAAAAAAATCACTTCATTAATAAGAATTTTTTTTTCTCGACATAACCATGGTTTGCACTTGTATCTACTATCTACAGGATCTAACGAAGCCACCAGGCCAATTGTAGAATACAAATTAAGTAGACGTCTCCTGGCATGTTGCTGCAGACAAAAATTAAGTGTAGGGAGGAGAAGTAGGTATTGCTAAAGACCGGAACATTCCATAGATCAAAAACTCGTCAGGGAGCAGCCGCGCGACTCAGAGGTGGCGAGAAGAAATTGACGAGAAAGTAGGGACTATATAGGGAGGAGATGTACATCCAGAGTTGCACTATATCTGGCAAGAAAACGAGTAGTATGAAAGGAATAAGAAACGCATGAGTTCCAAAGCTAAAAGGAAAAAATGTTAATCTATTTCTCTTCTATTTTTTATTATATGGGGTCGAATATAATGATGTACATCTAACGAGATTGAAGTTATTAATATATCTTCTAAGTTGGACTTAGACTAAATTAGAGCTTATGATGATATACATGTCTATACATCATAAAAGGATTATCATTTTGATTGGATTTTGATCTATAGTAGGGCATGTGGCCATGCACACTGAAGTCATATCCACCCATCTCTTTCAATTCGCAGTAGAGATCAAAGGCAGGAAATGCTTGGTTTCGTCGTGGGATATTCGAAATTAACCAGGGCCGGTGGTGGTTTCATAACAACCGAACCCTATCACTGAGCTATCTATCAATCGCTGAGTTCTTGAGTGTGTGTGATTTAAGTAGTCAGGCAACGTTGGTTGGGGTTCAGCTTTCATGGCCCTATTTACGTGATCCATCCCTGTCTCCCTTTTTTTCCTCCCTTTTGAAAATCTCGAGCTGATCGATGCTCACCATCGGTGTGCAGTGTGTCAAATAAAGCAGGAGGCGATCGATTGGCCGGCGGCGTGTAGCGTCTGGAATTGTAATATATACACCTTCCTAATGTTGACTTCTGTATGATCAATGCGTGCATGCGTTATCGATCGTAATTGTACTACTCATGTGATGTTTTTATGCATGTATTGCTGCTAATTATTTAAGGAGGTGTTTAGTAGGAGTGGACTACTGGCCACTGGGTCACTGGTCAGCGGTCACAGATAGATGTACCCTTGGTAGCTACTGATCGACAGGACTATCATTCCAGCTAGCTAGCTAGCTATTGCGTACAGACGATTTTGCTATTGCATGCACAAGTTGATCATGTCTCTCTATCAGTCATACCTGCCTGCCACCCTAAAGCGGCTAGTCGCTGGAGTTTGTACGTAGCTCCAACGCTGTGCTTCCTGTCAGCTTGCTCGATCGTCGTTTTTTGACTCATCGACGCGGCTAGCTAGTTCTCAGCGTACGTTGGCCGGCGTAATGTCCTCTCGCTACCCGCCCGCGTTACCTCGTGCACCTTCTCGTCACTCGCCGGCCACTTGCATCCCTAACAGGTTCTTTATATTTTGTTTCCTATGTCCCCTTTCTCTAAAGAAAAAGGTACCGATTTAGTCACTGAACTACGGCCTTGTTCATACAAGCCTCCAAGCTTTGCAAAAAACCCCTTCCATTTTGTTATTTTACTAACTGGTCCCACGGCCTCTAGGGTCGTCCGATTGCCCTATTGGACAGTTGTGCGCCTAATAATTTTACAAAAAAACCCTGTCTTCTTTCGAATCAACCCGCCATATCCTACTCTAACCCTAGCCTGAGCTCCGAGCTCCCCACTCCTACCGGTCGCGCCTCCCTCCCCCCCTCCCCCCACCCTTCATTTTGTTCCCTGAACTTCAAAACCGGGTTAACCCAGTTCTTCAATTGTCAAAACCGGACACAAATGGTCCGTTGCTAGAGTCAACATTGACCCGTCAAAGCCAGTTTGACTAAAGTGTTATTTTACATAAAATATTTCATAAAATCCAAATAAATTGTATGTTTGAGTTCCTATTTATTATACAAGTTCATAAAATTTTTTTCCATATTTTTATTATGTTGTGTCAATTTTTAAAATTTTCTATTAGTCATAAAATAGCACAAAAAGCTAAAAAAATTATGTAAAGTTCACAAAATTTATGTAAAAAATTCTATGAGATTTGATAATCATAAGAAACTCAAATATATAGTTTAATTTGGATTTGTGAATTATTTTTATTAAAAAAGCATATAACATTTCAGTGAAACCACCTTCGACGAGTCAAAACCATTGTTGACTCGGTTAAGGGACCTCATTTTTTTTATCCAGTTTTAATAATTTGAGGACTGAGTTAACCCGGTTTTAGAGTTTAGAGACCAAAAGTCTAAAATGGGTCAAGTGTCATATATTTTCAGGGACCAAAACAATACTTTTGCTTTCTCTAAACTAGCATTCGTTGCCTATATTTTCATCCTCTGCAGCAAAGAGGACTAAATACATAGACTCGACAAGAGAATCCTTATAATATAGACTGATATATATATATATAGACTATGTTAGAGTGTACTCGAGCAAGCTTGTATCACTACTGGAATCGGCTAAAATCTCGAGCCCAAACGTTTATCGAGGGCCCAGAACAAGCCCTAGATATTAACAACTAAATCGCGAGGGCCACAACCGAACACTCGATAAACATCCAATTTCTCGAGGGCTGAAGCCCAGCCCTTGCGAATACAAGCACCAGGCAGACGGCCTCTACCGGTTACGTTTCTCGAGGGCCGAACGTGAGCCCTCGAGAAACAATGATGCTGACCATTTGCCAGAGCACGCATATGGGCCCGCTGGCAGCCTAATGAAATTTGTTTCACGAGGGCCAATAAAAGCCCTCAAGAAACCATGAGGACATCCGTTGCCCAGAACCTGCAGGCGGGCCCACATGTCAGCAGGGGGAGAAGTTTTCTCGAGGGCCATACTCGGCCCTCGATAAACGTCACCTACACGGGCTTTTCTCAAATGTCGTTGTCAGCCCTCGAGAACTGATAGCGGGCCCACATGTCATCTGGAGGAGCGGATTTCTCGAGGGCCAGGGTTAGCCCTCAAGAAACGTGTTTTTTCTCGAGTGCCTGAGTTGGGCCCTCGAGAAACTTTTCCCGGGTCTACATGTCACTGGAGGCGCATAGTTCTCGAGGGCCGTTTGTAGCCCTCGAGAATTGTTTCAATAATTGGCCTCAATAACTGTCGTGCTTGCCCCGTCTCCCCGTTCTCCCCACAGTCGCCACCGCACACCAGCCTTGTCGCCGCCGCCAGCAAGAAGTTCCGCCGCTTAGCGCCGCGCGCGCCGCCACCGCGCCACCGCCGCCTGTCTCTCCGCACCACCGCCGCCGCCCGTCTCCTCGCCTCACCGCTTGCCGCCGCTGCTGCCGCCGTCCTCCGTCTGCCGCCCGCTGCGCCGTCTCCCTTCCCGCCGCCGCCGCCGCCCTCGCGCGCCGCCATCTGTCTCGCCGCCCCACGCCTTGTTGCCCACCTCCTCTCCGAGCCGCCCTTTCCCTGCCGCCGTGGTAGCCCTCAACTGCCGGAGGAGGAGTCGTGCACCGCTGTCCGAAGGAGGAGGACACGCCCGCGGTGGTCGCTACCGCCACTGGTTGCCATTGGCTCCACGGGAAGGAAAAGGTAACATGCGCGGGCTTTTTTAAATTTGATTGCATACTCTCGAGGGCCAAAAAAACTCTCAAGATTAGGTTAGTGTTAAATTACTAATTAGGCTACTTAATGACAATCAGAGACGGGTAATGACATATGATTTATACCTAGCATTTTAGAGATTTGTTTAGAACTAACTTAATAAAAAAATTTGTAGTTTATAATGAATCTAATTTTCTTGGTGTATAATTAATACTTTAATAGATTAGTATCATGTGACCTAATACTTTAGCAATTGTAGCTAATTTTGTTATTTATTAATTTAGAATTTAGTGTAATGTAGTAGGTAGTATGTTATGAGTGTAATGTTAATTAATATTTGAAGGTTGTATAATGTTAATTTAGGAATTTACTTTAATTTTGTTTTAATTGAGTATAATCGATGCAAACTAATATTCTTTTTAATTAATTGTTCGGTAAATGTGTCGATGGGCCGTGTAACCTAGCCATACGTCACCCGTTCGGGAACGACACAACACGTAAGGTGACCGGACGGTGATTCGTCTGGTTCCATTACGAGTTGTGAACCATGTTCTCGAATTATCCAGTGGACGACCCCGGTAAATCGGGCGTCCTAGTGGACAGCCTGCGAATGACCGGTTGGGGACTATTCGTTGTGTCACCCGTGAATTTGGGACGAGGTTTCGGCAGCATGACCCTATGGTTCTCCGGTGCATAAAATCATAGTTGGGGTGGTAAAAATAACACTCCAACATAGTTGCACACGGAGAATCTTAGGGTTATGCTGCCGAAATTTCGTCTTGGGTTTACGGGTGACACAATGGATAGTCCCCAACCAGTCATTCGCAGGTGGGTTTAGAAACCTTCCCAAGCCATATATAAAACCACTCGGCACATGCAGACCCGAAGATATGGAAGGAAGTAGAAGATGGATGTATGACGGATGGAAGCAGAACGGTCAACACTCGAATGAATGGTACCAGAAGACGGAAGGTTTTGTGACCTGTGCTTTCCAATCGTCGCCGAACCCAGCTACTGCATATGTGCATTGCCTTGTGCGGATTGCAATAACTGTCGGAAGAGATCGCGTGATGAGATGGAGGTGTATCTAGTCAAAAATGGGTTCAAGCTCGGTTACCATCGGTGGGTCTATCATGGGGAGAGTGTTCGGTCCACGCCATGTGATCCCGATCCAATTGAAGGGTTCGATGAAATTGACCGGATGGAAGAAATGGTAGGTGACATTGGTCATAATTTTGATGATCAAGAGTCAGAGAGAACTATGACAGAGTTCTTAAAGCTTTTGTTAGCCTCAAAGCAGCCTTTGCACGACACAATGACAGTGCCAGTTCTGTCGCAAGTGTCACGTATGATGGCATTAAAGTCCAAATACAACTTCTCCATCGCTTGTTTTAACGAGCTGATATCCTTGTGGAGTGATGTCCTGCCGGAAGGGCACAAGATGCCACGGAGTTGGTATGATTGCAAGCGACTCGTGGACGGTCTAGGAATGCGATATGAGAAGATAGACTATTGTCCAAACCTCTATATGGTGTACTATAAGGAAGACGTGGCAAAGGCTTGGTGTGATAAATGTAAGGAGTCGAGGTACGTTGAGATCACTGACCACGATGGCAATAGGGTTCAGTCAAATGTGGCGAGGAAAGTGCTGCGCTACTTCCCGGTGAAGGATCGCCTGCAACGATGTTTCACGACGGAGGAAACATCACAGAAGATGAGGTGGCACAAGTTGGCTAAACGAAAGCCTGATGTAATGGTTCAACCGTCTGATGGAGAAGCATGGAGATATTTCGATCGGAAGCAGCCAGAATTTGCAGCCGATCCAAGAAACGTGCGTCTAGCACTTGCCACGAACGGGTTCACCCCTTTCAATATGAATGCCTGATCATATTCCTGTTGGCCGGTCTTCAGCATCCCTCTTAACCTTTCTCCATCTTCACTTATGAAAGAGGAGTTCATGTTTCTGTCTCTAATTGTCCCTGGTCCGAAAAGTCCTGGGAAACACTTGGATTTATTTATGAGGCCATTAGTCGACGAGCTGAACGAGTTATGGGTGAATGGAGCATTGACTTATGATAAGAAAACGGGGTCCAATTTTGTTATGAGGGTTGCATACATGTGGTCTATTCATGATTTCCCTGCGAGAGGCATGTTTTTCGGTTGGAGCACGCACGGCCGGCTCTCGTGTCCGATATGCATGGATGACACAAAGGCATACCAGTTGGCCCATGGTGGCAAGGCCTGTTGGTTTGATTATCATAGAGATTTCCTTGATCCACAACATCCTTTCAGGAGACAGAAGAATGCTTTCCGCAAAAACATGATCTGCAATGATCAGAAACGGCGACATTTGGGGGTAGCTGACATAAAAGCCTGGCATGAACGGTTAGTGGAAGGAGAAAACGGGAAATACATTGGCTTTGGTGAAACACACAATTGGACGCATAAGTGTGGTTTGTACTCCCTTCCATATGCAGATGATTTACTTTTGCCGCATAACATTGACGGGATGCATCAAGAGTCAAATATTGCACAGGTCATCTGGGGTACAAACTTGGACATAGCCGAGAAAAGCAAAAAACATAAAAGCACGCCTAGATTGTGAGGTTCTGTGTGATCCACCCTCCTTTAATATGGTAGAAGGGCAACGTTTGAAACCAAAGGCTCCATATTGTTTAACGAAGGAGTAGAAGAAAGAGGTTTTGTTGTGGTTCAAGGAGAAAGTCAGATTTCCCGATGGATATGCATCAAGCTTTGTTCGTGGTGTGGATGAGGTCTCAGGAAAGATACATGGTATGATAAGCCATGACTTTCATATCTTTATTCGAGATCTCGCGCCTATCATTTTTCAAGGCTTTGTTCCCGAAGATGTCTGGTTGGCTCTTGCAGAATTAAGTTTCTTTTATCGAAAGTTGTGTGCCAAAGAGCTGAGCAAGACTGAGATGATAAAGCTTGAGAAAGAAGTAGCAGTCCTCGTGTGCAAGTTAGAGAAAATATATGTCCCGGGCTTTTTCAATCAAATGGAGCATCTTTTGGTGCATTTACCCTATGAAGCAAGGCTCGGTGGGCCTGTTCAAGGGAGGTGGATGTATCCGGTGGAGCGTCGTCTGAAAACTGTGCGAGCAAATGTGAAAAACAAGGCCCGTGTTGAAGGATCAATTGCTGAGGCCTACTATATTCAAGAAATCTCCCACTTTGTAAACAAATATCTAGCAAGAGAACATAATGTGGACATTGTCAAACTGAGGTACTATCCTAGTGCTCGGAAGATTCAATCAGACTTAGAAATTTTCAGCGTACAAGGCAATCTGGGCGGGAAGCTTCCGATGCGTGAGTTAACAGAGCAAGACAGAGTTGTTGCTTTACTGTACATTTTCGATAATATTATAGAACTCCGCCACATTCAAAAGTAAGTCTCACACACATTTCAATCATCATTACCACCTCACATTAAATAATGTAATTTGAACAAATTACTTCTTTTAGTGAATTTGTGCAAGTTGAGTGGAGAGGAAGAAGGGAGCCTAATTCGGAGGAGCTACGAAAACTAATACAAGAAGGTGCTGGCAACGGCAGACCAAACTTTTTGCGTTGGTTCTGGGAATACGTAAGTGTAGGCAGAAATAGTTGTTTTATGAATTGCATACCAATATTCATTTATAAACTCCTTTTCACTTCTTAACAGTGCAAGCAAAATCCTAGCGTGCACAACGATCTTCGTATCATGTCACGTGGATGTCGAGTACGCGTAAAGGTTCATGGGATCTACGATATCAATGGCTTTCGTTTTCGGTCTACAGAGTACGAGCAGATGAAGCCCAATTTATGAACAGTGAACAGTTATGTTGTGTGCGAAAGCCAAGGTGATAGTGAAGACAAGACAGATTATTACGGCATCATTCAGGAGATAATTGAACTAATATTCGAATGTAGCAAAGATTTCTCGGTAGTTCTTTTTTGTTGTCATTGGTTTGATCCTATCAACGGGGTCAGAAAACAACCTGAGCTTGGCTTAGTAGAGGTGAAACATTCTTCAAAACTTCAAAGTTATGATCCCTTCGTCCTCGCAAACCAAGTCGAGCAAGTCTATTACCTACCGTATCCATCGAAGCGTGTAATAAAAGGTAGTGGGAGACAAAAGACGCATGATTTGAAGTCCTGGTGGGTAGTACACAAGGTAAGACGTCAGGGCCGATTGTTAGATCCTACAAATGAGGATTACGAGGAACCCACACAAGATCAAAGAATAGACGCCAGATTTGTGGTTGATGCTGGCACCGGGCTTGACAACCTAGTTGTCTCCGTTGATGCGGATGTCGAAGAAGAACCTGAAACATCCCCCGACCAGGAAGAACCCACAGACAACGATTACCTTGATACCGATGAAGCATCCCCTGACCACGAAGATCCCCTCGATATTGATTCCAACTACTTCTAATTACATGGTACTGTATTTTTTAGCTAATTTTATTTCACTGTCAAAATCAAAATAAACTTGTTTACATGCCATATGTAATTTCACTGTCTAGATTAAATTAAACTTGTTTATATACCATATGTAATTTCACTGTCTGACTTTGACTTGCTTATATTCCATGTGCAGGATGCCGCGCCGAAGGATCGTCAACACAACCCAAAGAGATGATGAGGAGGCCGCTCAGGAGGAGCGCGCTCAGGAGGAGGGAGGTTTCGAGGAGGCTGAGGGGTGTACGCAGCAGGGAGGCTCCCAGCAGCGACAGAGGAGAAGAAGGGGGCATAATCGGGTGCCTAGGGCCCCGTCAGCGCCAAATCTGAAGACTTCTATTGTGATGGAAGGGGATTAGTATGTTTCTGAATCTAGCCCATTTTAAATGCTACTATCTCATGTTATTAAAATTGCAACTTCCTAACCTTTTTTATTCTATGCAGCAACCTGTCTACTGCCGATCCTAACATCAAGACCCAGCCCGGGTATGTGTTAGGGACTCTCGTGAAGCAATACTACCCTGGGATGGTAGGAGAAGGTGATTAGGCCCGCCCGGCTACCACCTGGGGGGATTACTTGAGAGCGCCACACGGGGACTCCACAGCTGGCACCAAGTGCCTCGAAGAATTCTGGGTAATCCTTCAACAAATTTGTGTCACCATATTGTTGCTAATCTGTCTCTAATTTGTCTTATGTATCATTACAGGAAAGGTTTTGGCCTCATGGAGATTTGACAGAGTCAGACTACGACAAGAACCTCCACAACATGGCAAAGAGGCGGGTCTATGACTTGATGTATCATGGACGTCTTGATGCCGTGAAGGACTTCTACAGGTGAAAAATAATATTACCTGGTTGATTGATATGAATTTCTTGCTGTTGTCACACCAAAATGTTTATATTGCAGGAACAAGAGTGGCGCGCGACTCTCAGATGCCCAGGCTTCGGAAAGGTACCTTGAGGCCCAACAGTACCATGAGTCTCGACCAGAATGGTCACTCAACTGTCCAGATGCCTGGGAGGCCCTCGCGCAACATTGGGCTAGCCCAGAGTACAAAGCCAAGTCTGAAAAGGCCAAGCAGAATCGGTCTAAGAAGGACTATAAGAAGTATACTAGGAGGTGGTCTATCTCCCTATTCAGAAAGAAAGAGGTAATATCTCTTATCTTGCTTTCTAGGTTGTACTCACTACTTTGCAATAATGACTCTTATTGCTCTAATTTTGTAGTCAGCGAAGTCTGGTGAAACAATAAGTGTCTTTGAGGCTTTTCGAAGGGCTAGGACAAAGCCGGCGCGTGAAGGCACCCCTGCGGTTGTCGATCCTCATGCCCAACAGAGGATTGTAAGCTCTACCTACATTGTAATCTTCGATACAAGATGTCAAGTTTTATAATCACAACTAAAATGAATGCAGGATCAGTACTTCGAAGCATATCGCAGGGTGCACGGCCCCGAGAGCAATCCAGAGACAGAGCCCTTAAATGGTTCTGTAATATACCAACACATGGGCAGGAAGGCGCACGGTCGAGTTGCGCTAGGCGGGGACCACCTGAGGTGAGACTTTCTTCCAACTACTACAAGTTCAACCAAGTCGACCATTTAAAATTTAATTTGAATAATCTATTGTAGGTCAGCGGATTACATGCCAGAGGGGAGTTCAAGAGGATCTGGGGAGAGCCGCCGTGACTTCGAGGCACGACTTACGAGGGAAAGGGATCTCGAGAGGCAGGAGCAACAACAACTAATACAGGCCCTGCAGGAGAGCTTACAGAAGGAGCGGGAGGCTCGCTTAAGATCGGAGAAGCTTATGTGGAAACGGTTTGCTGACTTAGAGGCCTGGCAAAGGGCGCAAGGGGTAAGAGAACATCGCAAAATGTATTCATTAAAGTCACATAAAAACGTTCGGTTGATATCTTCGAATTGTGCAGGCGGGCCCAAGCGGACATGCGCGCCAGACTCCCTATGTTGGGGAACAACCAGGAGTAGGGGTGTTTCGGCCTTGGGGCAGAGATGTGGTAAGCCTGTTATTTTAGCGTAATTGCAAACCTCGCATAAAACATGTGAACACCATTGAAATTGTACTTGCAAACAGGGTTCTTCTTCTCAAGCCTCTGCTTCTGAGGTTCCACCACCTCTTCCTCAGGGGCAAGCTGGGCAGCAGGATCAGGGGCAGGCTGGACATCAGGACCAGGGGCAGGCTGGACAGCAGGACCAGGGGCACGCTAGCGGTGAGGCACATGCGGATGATCTCGATGTGTTTGCCCGGGGCTTCGTGCAGAGCTTGTTCGACGGCACTCCGTCGTACTTCCCTCCACCTATTTGTGATCAATGGATTGGTTGTGGTGTGAATGTGGTTATATATGTGATTGTTCATGGTTATATATACGATTGCATGTGGTTGTATATTTTGTGAATGTGGGGCAGCAGCTGTACAGCTGGGGCAGTAGCTGCATAGCTGGGGCAGTTGCAAAATCTGAAAATTTGTTGTTTTTAAATATTTTTTTCTAGCAAATTTGTTTTTCTCGAGGGCCAAAGTGGCCCTCGAGAAAGAGTGGGAGGGGGACATTCGCGAGGGCAAACATAGCCCTCGAGAAAGAGCGGCAGGGGGACATTCGCGAGCGCCAAAATGGCCCTCGATAAAAAATGGCAGGGGGGCATTCGCGAGGGCCAAAGTGGCCCTCGAGAAACAGTGGGCATTCACGAGGGCCAAAGTAGCCCTCGAGAAAGAGTGGCAGGAGGGCATTCTCGAGGGCCAGACCGGCCCTCGAGAAAGAGTGGCAGCGCCGTGAAATCGGCCGTTCAACAAGATTTCTCGAGGGCCTCGGGTTGGCCCTCGAGAATAGTGTTTCTCGAGGGCCGAACCCTCGAGAAAGCTTGATTTTCTCGAGCGCGCAGTCGTGACGGTCTTTAAACCTTATTATCGAGGGTTTTATCCATTTTCTCGAGGGCTTTTGGCCCTCGAGATTCCGGCAGATTCCAGTAGTGTATGCATGGATGTATGCACGTACTCTCACAGTAAGCCTCACTGCATCGATGTCTTAGACCATGACGAACCAGCTGCTGACCTGGCCCGGCTCAGTCCAGCATGAATCTCAATGCAAGATCTCGCGTACGTACGTGGGGCTGCCAATAGCGCGACACATGGTGCTCCAGATTTTCTCTCATGCCAAAAGGGGGGAAGAGAAAAGGGTAAAGGCAGTGAAGAACGTCTTCTGCAGAGAGAATTCAGATTAACGAGACTGCCGAGCTAGCTAGGTAGCAATTTGACTATCTCGTACTAGTTGACACTACCAGCGAACAGTGCTACACAAGAGGTTCTATAACCGCTTGTGAAAGCGGTTATCGAACCGCTTATACGTAACCGAGAGTGATACCCAGAGGGTATCACTCGCGGTTCCCCGAACCGCTTGTGGTGCAGCACCACAAGCGGTTGAAGGCGCCAGTAAAGCGCGATGGAGCAGCCACGTGGGGGCAAATCTGGCGGTTGGTGTTACCAACCGCTTGTAGAGAGGCCTTCTATCGTGGGTGGGGAGACACACCGTGTGCTCTCTCCTGGCGGTTGTTGTTACAAACCTCTTGTGGAGAGGCCGATGACTACATATGGCCTTTTGAGATAGACTTTCAAATATGAATTTTGACAATAAAAATAAATACAACTACAAATTTATTTTTGCATAATTAAATATATATTATAATTGAGAAAACCAGTAGTTTATTTGCACAAATAGTATGAGCTTATAATTTAATTACAAATTAAATGCATATATATATATATATATATATGTTTTACAATACATAAAATGATGATCAGCACAAGCAACGTTTTACAACTTTCGAAGAGTACGAATGTGGTGATCTTGAGATCATTTCCTGCGTGCATCGCTCTTTGCGGCCATCGACGAAGATTCCGTAAGTTCACCTGTCCTTATTGAAGGGCCATCTCTCTATGCCTTTGCATAGAACTCGCCTCTAGGGGTTATAATCTCATCGACAATGAAGCCAATAAGTTGTTCTTGGATTGCTTCAACCTGATGCGATGGGATCACGCCCGTCTCATCGATGCTTACGAAAAGAAACAAAGGAATAAATCTTTGAACACGTCAAGTATAAGTGTATTACGAAATTTGTTTTTAACACACACGCACCTCGTTGTCCAGTTGTCGCATATCGCCGTGGGTAAGACTTTGCATGTAGAGGCACACATAATAGCCACATAAGTTGTTTCCTACCGCTTCTTTGTAGAACCTAGAGTAATATTTGAAAAGAATGCAATTAATTAATTGGCTTGAGAAGATAAATTTTTACGCCATATATATTATTTAATTGATATTTTGTAGTACGTACTCGAGTGCTAAATTGCACTATGAATTGATTCCTAGAACTTTTTCCTTTATGCTTCGTTCGGAACGTGGCGAAAGCCCTGTCATGCGTTATTATATGAATAGTAATTATGAGTATTCGAAGTACTTATATATATATGTAGCTTGGCATCTCAATGTTACCTGTTTAGAATATCAATGATAAACTGAAAATCTTGTGGTGGTTTTCTTCTTGAGTCTTGCAGAATGATGATCGCACTATCGACATTGATAATAAGTAGGATCCAGTGAAACCTATTCATATATAAGTATTGCAATATATATGTAATTAGTCATATTATGAATGTCTTAAAAAAGGATAAACGAGAGGTTGTGTGATGACATGTATATATACGTCTTTGGAAGTTGAAGGGCGTATATGTGCGGTTTGTAGTATCTTGGTCAAAAGAGCCTTCAAAGATGTATTCTTCAACTTCTTTTGGCTTGCGTTACTGATTAGGCTCGTTGACAATTGATGGGTCAATGAAGCCGATGTCGAAGATAGCCTCTCTTCTATATCGTTGTATCTCCATTCTACATACAAAGGGGATAAGTTATTAGATTTTGCAGCCTGAACAACGGCGAAATGAACACATATATATGGTAAACTCAATCATTAGCTGAAAATACTTACAGACACCAGCAGCTCATTAGAGACACGTTGACGGCGTCTCGATGGTAAAATTGGTAGATGTCGTCGAATTCCATCCATATGAGTTCATCCCCACGATAGAAATCTTCGTTTTTTATACGGGCGGGGAACATTGTTCTTCCTTGAGCGAACTGTTCCATGTACCATTCATAAAATTGTCGCATCTTGGTTGGCAGATCCCTTATCTTTTCAGGTGCAACCAACTCTTGGCCCAGCTTATATGGCTACCTGACCTCTGCCGTTGGAAGCTCATCTGTTAGTCCCATAGCTGCAGCGTAAGACAGCCCCGACTCTCTCAAGAATTTCTTTAGCTGGTAATTTTGGGCTGTCTTCTTAGGTGCCGCCGCCGCCTTAGCCCGTTTCCCTTTCACTGCAGCCTTCGCTATTGTGCGTTCGTAGTTAGTCGAGACAGGAAGAGGCGTTGCACGGCATGTCGCAAAGTGGGCTGCAGCTTTCGGATCAGTCTGCGCCTTGGGAGGTGGCACCTTTGGCGCGAAGTGTGTCAATTTCCTTTTGAACTATTGCTCGTGTCTCCTCAGCCGTCACGTCGTATGCCCTTTTCGGAGGTTCCTTTGACAACTGTGTTGACCGGCTAGACTGGGCCTTCCTGGGAGGGGGTGGCGTCGTAGTACTGGTCCTTCATACTTGGAGTTTCTTCCTTGGAGGAGATTGTGGAGCCGGGCTTCATGGAGCAGGAGGTGGAGGCGGAGTGCTCTGTATTGGAGACGAGGCATGTCGTTGAGGTGATGTAGGAGGAGGCGTGTTTTGTCGTTGCGGTTGAGGTATGGTCCCTTCGGTCAGCTCCAATTGTTGGATTTCTATTGGTGGAGAGGTCACCTCCACGGTCTTTGGAAATATGATGTACTTTTTTCGCCAGAGAATGATTCCGTGGAGGGCCTGTCCAAACTTGGTGATGTCATCCCCTCCAGCAATCTCGAGCAAGAGATCTTCATAGCCGCTCGACAGCTCCTCCACTGTGACCTTCGAGTAACCTGGCGGGATCTCGTTGCAGTGGAAAAGCTGGCCTGGCTCCACCGGGTACGCCATCCCATAAGCCACCTTAGTGGAGAGGTTATGCGCCTGAATGTGTAGCTCACACTCCCGGCGAACTTTGATCTGTCCCATCGCGTCTCGTCTTAGGTCCGTAGAAAGTGCGGCGGCGTTCGACGCTTGACTACTCCGTCAGCTGGAGGTGGGCGGGCTAACCATGGCACGTGTATTGCTTGTACCTGCTCCTTGAAGTTTACCGAGTGCCGCCTGTAGCTTTTACTCAACAATCTCTCCGATGCTCCGCTGAGTTGCTCTGAGCTCCCTTTCCAGTAAGTTGTATCTGTATGACTCTCTTTTTTTGCTTCTTGACCGGCTCCTGTATGTATCGGCATCTTTGGAGAAACCGTACTTCCATGGCACGGACGATCCCATTCCTCTTGTCCGTCCTGGGTGCTCAGGGTTTTGAATTGCACATGTGAGCTCGTCATTCTCCCTGTCTGTCACAAAGGAACCGGAGCGAGACATGTCGACGGTTTCGACAATTCTGTTTCCAACATCCTCCGCTCCCGGTGGCATCAACAAGCTACCGTCGTCTGCAAGGGTCCCTCTGTGAGCCAAGAACCAATTCCGCAGGCGGAATTCCCATTCAGCAGTAGCAGGCGTGATATTCTTGGCCACTAGTTCTTCTTTCCGCTTCTCCCATTTAGGTACAGTCTTGACGTAACCACCGGTGCCAAGATGGTGGTGGTATTTTTTCTTCCCAGCGTTGATCTTGTTCTATTGGCTCGTGGCCTGTCCTTCCTCTGACAATTTGTATTCTTCAAATGCATCCCAGTGATCTGCCAGCTTGGGATGTTGGTTGAAGTCAGGCTTTTCTCCCTTCTTGACATACTTGTTGTTCAGGTGAACTTTCCACGACTGAAATTGGGTTGCCATCTTCTTCAAAGTGTATCTCTTAACCTTGTTCTCGTATCCTTCAGGAAATTTGAAGTTCTCCTTGATATCTTTCCAAAGGAGCTCCTTGGTGGCTTGCGGAACTTCAGTCCATTTCTTGATGCTAACTGAGACATAATCCCTAACGTGGAAACCACATGTGTTGTTAAACGGGCCTACTGCAGACAGAGGAGCAATCGGCTTCCCGCCATTGTCAACATTGGTGAAAACAAACTTTGTAGCAGGCTTCTTGTTAGGTCCTCGCTTGGTTTGGGTGCTCCATAGTCGATCTCGTCTAGCATGAATGCTTCATCCATCTCGAAATTAGGATCACCACGTCCTGGTGTCGCCATCTATCGTTATTATGAAATATTGTTTAATTAGTAAGTATTGCGAACCGCTTGTAAAAAAATATTTAGTGCAGCCAAATATTAGGTTGTGCAGTAAAAAAATTATTTAGTGCTTTCAAAATTAGTTAGTGCATCAAAAATTACTTAGTCCATCAAAAAATTAGTTAGTGCATCAAAAAATTAGTTAGTGCAATAAAAAATTAGTTAGTGCATCAAAAAATTAGTTAGTGCAATAAAAAATTAGTTAGTGCAATAAAAAATTACTTAGTGCTTTCAAAAATTAGTTAGTGCATCCAAAAATTACTTAGTCCATCCAAAAATTAGGTAGTGCATCAAAAAATTAGTTAGTGCATCAAAAAATTAGTTAGTGCAATAAAAAATTAGTTAGTGCATCAAAAAATTAGTTAGTGCAATAAAACATTAGTTAGTGCAATAAAAAATTAGTTAGTGCAATAAAAAATTTCTTAGTTCTTCCAAAAATTAGTTAGTGCATCCAAAAATTACTTAGTCCATCCAAAAATTACTTAGTGCATCAAAAAATTAGTTAGTCCCTACAAAAATTAGTAAGTCCATTCAAAAAATATTTTATCAATGAATTAATGATCACTTTGTCTTTACAAGTATTCCTTCGTCGTGATCGCGACGTGTAAGGAGCATCGACTTCGGTTACATTTAGGACACTTATGTCGACATCTTCCGCAAAGGGAGGGAGCTCGTCGAACTGATTATACTCCTCCTCGTCTGTGACGTCCTCAACACCAACAATCCTTCGTTTGCCCTAGAGAACCACGTGTCGCTTTGGCTTACTACTGCAATCCTTTTGCTTCTCCCTGTGTTTCTTTGGTTTGCTTGACATGTCCATTATGTAAAAGACCTGTCTCACATCATTGGCAAGGACGAATGGTTCGCGCCTATAGCCAACTTCTGTCAGGTCCACGGTTGTCATGCCGTATTTATCGATCTTCACGCCGTTTGAAGTTAGTTTGACCTACTGGCACTTAAACAGAGGGACCTTCAATGGTCCATAGTCGAGCTCCCATATCTCTTCTATGTGACCATAATATGTGTAAACATTGCCTTTGTTGTCAGTGGCGTCTATACGGACACCGCTGTTCTGGTTGGTGCTCTTGGTATCCTGGCATTTTGTGTAGAAGGTGTAACCATTTATCTCGTAGCCCTTGAATGTGACGATTTCACTAGATGGCATCCGAGCCAGGCATTGCAACTGTTCATTTTCTGACCCGTTGACAAGGATGTAGTTTTGTAACCAAGCGCCGAAAGTATCCATGTGCCTCACTGTGATCCAATCCTCGGACCTTCCAGGAATTCGCGGCGAGAATACTCTTATCTTTGAAGGACATACGGGCCACAGCGGTTGATTGTTTGAGCAACGTGAAATGTGCTTGCTTAAAAGTTAGGAGATCATTGCATGCAATTACTTTCCGTCCTAGTGTCCCTTTTCCCCGTAGTCTCCCCTCATGGCGTGGTATAGGGACGCCAATGGGATGTAGATCCTTAATGTAATCCAAACAAAACTCAACCACCTCCTCTGTCCCATAACCCTTCGCAATGCATCCTTCGGGACGTGAACGGTTACGGATATATTTCTTTAGGACATTCATGTACCTCTCGAAAGGAAACATGTTGTGCAGAAACACGGACCTGAAAATACCTATCTCTCTGACAATGTGAACAGTGAGATGAACCATAATATCAAAGAATGCTGGAAGAAAGATCATCTCAAGGCTGACCACACTCTGTACCACGTCATCTTGTAGCTTACTTAGCTTATGTGGATCGATGACCTTCTGCGAAACAGCGTTGAAAAAGGTACACAGCTTTATGATTGTCACCCGGACCCAATCGGGCAAAATACCTCTCACAGCCACTGGGAGCAACTGTGTCATCAGTACAAGACAGTCATGAGCTTTCAGGTGTACGATTTTATTCGCTTTCATGTTTATGAGTCTCTTCACATTTGACGAGTACCCTGAAGGGACCTTCACACTGTTCAAGCACTCTATCATGCTTTTTTTCTCTTCTTTGCTTAGAGTGTAGCTCGCGGGATTTAGGTAATGTCCTTTCTCTCTTTTTTCTGGATGTATACCATCCCTTAGTTCCAAAAGTTGTAAGTCCTTCCGAGCTTGTAGTGTATCTTTCGATTTGCCATACATATCCAGGTATCCTAACAGGTTCAAGCAAACAATCTTCGTGATGTGCATGAAGTCAAATGAGTGACGGATCTCCAAAACTTCCCAATAAGGCAAGTCCCAAAATATTGATTTCTTTTTCCAGATGGGTGCCTGACCTTCCTCGTTCGGGACATGTTTGCTTCCAGGACCCTTTCCAAACACTATTTTAAGATCTTTTACCATGGCAAACACACGTGGGCCACTACGATGCTCAGGCTTATCACGATGGTCTGCTTTCCCATCAAAATACCTTCCTTTTTTCCGCAATGGGTGCATCTTTAGAAAAAACCTACGATGGCCCATGTACACAATCTTTCGAGAGTTTTTCAGGTACATGCTGTCGGTTTCATCTAAGCATTGCAATCAGGCTTTATATCCTTTGGTAGTATTGCCAAACAGGTTACCGAGCGCGGGCCAGTCGTTGATGGTTGCGAACAACAGTGCACGTAGGGTGAAATACTCCCTCTTGTACTCATCCCATACCCGTACACCATCCTCCCACAACTTTACAAGATCTTCCATCAATGGTTTCAAATAGACATCGATGTCGTTTCCGGGTTGCTTCGGCCCTTGGATCAACAATGGCATCATGATGTGTTTCCGCTTCATGCACAGCCAAGGAGGAATGTTATAGATACATAGTGTAACAGGCCAGGTGCTATGGCTACTGCTCAGGTCGCCAAAAGGATTCATACCATCGGTACTCAACCCAAACCTTATGTTCCTCACCTCATTTGCAAAGTCTGGGAATGTTCGATCGACTTTCCTCCACTGGGACCCACCAGCGGGGTGCCTAAGCATCCCGTCATCCTTACGCCCTTCTTTGTGCCAACGCACCATCTGGGCATACGCTTTGTTAGCAAAAAAATGCTTTAATCGGGGGATCACAGGGAAATACCACACCGCCTTAGCAGGAGATCTCTTCTTCTTACACTCCCCCTCTATTTCACCTGGGTCTTCACGCTTCGTCTTGTAACGTGATTCTTTGCACACTGGACAAGCATCCAAATCCACATACTCATTGCGATATAGGATACAATCGTTACGACATGCGTGTACCTTCTGTACTTTTAATCCCAAAGGACGTATGACTTGCTTGGCTTCATATGTAGATTCAGGCAGCGTGTTATCTTCTGGAAGTAGATTCTTTATGAGTGATAACAACTCATCGAATCCCTTGTCTGACACACAATTTCTAACCTTCCATTGCATTAAGTTCAGTGTCGTGCGGAGCTTCCTATGGCCCTTCCCACAGTCTGGGTACAAAGGTGTCCCATGGTCCTCTACCATGCGCTGAAACTTCTCGAATTGTCTTTCATCTGTGTAGTCTCCCTCTCCGTCACGCAGCATCTGGTCTAGCTCGTCATCACCAAGATCGCCGATTGTATCTTCCATGTAACAATATTGCGTGGCGTCCGCCATCTTCGTTGAATACCTCTTCTTCTTCACCATCTTCTTCATCATCTTCTGGCTGCTCCCTCAGCTGTACTTCGCCATGCTTGGTCCAATAGGTGTAGTTTGGCATAAAACCTCTCGTGATCAAATGGGTCATAACCTAAAAGCGTTGGGAGTGCTCCTTCTCATTCTTGCGGTCTCACGACGGACAACATATGAAGTCAGTTCGAGGCAAGAATGCAACAATGCATCAAGAAATGCCTTCACGCCATCAATGAACTCTCGGAGCGACGGTCCGCATTGTACATCCATTGCCGGTTCATCTACACAAAGATCTAATTTTTAGATACCTTCAAAGATCTTTCACTAAAGTGTTATTAACATTGTAGCAAAATTCCATTCCAAAGTACTTTGACATGTATTTACAAAAGTCATTGTTTCCATGTTTTGGCTATTATCAAAGGTAATAAATAATATACTTATTTTATATATGCATGTCATATATTTACATTTGTAATTAAAACTACTCAAACATGTTGTTAGTTTTATAGTTCTACAAGACATAATCGAAAAGAAATTAAAAGTTTTATAGTGCCAAGAATTTATATGCCATATATTTTTGCGATGGAGGAGTGGTTTTTCAAATTTAACCTTTAAACTTAATTTAACTAATTATTTTGTCCCTTTAAATTTTTTCCTATTTTATTTCATAAAACATTAATAATTTCCTTCCAAACCTAGATCTATTATTGTTACATTCAATGGAGGAGTGTTATATTAAAGATTGTAAAGCTAACAACTTTTGGAAAACAACTCCTTAATTACAATTCATCATGGTTCTACCTAAAATTAAAGTTATAGAGTGAGATTGAAGAGAAGGAGTGTTACATTAAAGATTCTAATCCTAAGAACACTTTTGAAGAAAATAACTACCATAATTCATCATGGTCTTGCCTAAAATTAAAGTTATGGAGTGAGGTAGCAATAAAAACCCCCAACAATCAAAATCAATTTTTTCTCCATATTAAATGCAAAAGAAATAATAATATCTTGGTGAGAAGGATGGTAGCATGGTGTTACTAACCTTGATTCACTTAATTTGAAACTAAATCATCACATTCAAAAATTTGGACAGCACCTCCCCCCAAGAAGAGTGCCAGGCCCTTCCCTGTTCATGTCTGCGAGCTCAGGGAGGGAGAAAGAGTTTAAATGGGTGGGCGGGACCTCTTTCAGAAGCGGTTTGAGACACCAACCGCTTGTAAATGTATATCTCTATAAGCGGTTGGTGTCTCAAACCGCTTGTGATAATTCAGAAGCGGTTTGGGACACGAACCGCTTGTGGAGGTTGGTCAACACAAGCGGTTGGTGTTACCAACCGCTTCTGAAAACCCCCTCCCGCCCGTTGCTCACGAACCGCTTCTGCTGCGAAGGCCAGAAGCGGTTCGCGCCTAACCACTTGTAATAGCCCGCTTATGATGCTCAGTTCTGTAGTAGTGTGATGCGCATTCATAATGGTGCGATTAACCTTTTTTATTAACAGCGTTGCAATCCTGGCCAACTGAATTAACAAAAGGTATCGCAAACTAAAACTTTACAGCAATTAACTCTCAATATCTAGATGTTGTGAAAGCTGCGGGTGGTGGTGCGAAAGCTTCAATCCTTCGGTATATATGATCAAGCAAGTGATTTACAAAAAAAGTTCAGTTTTGTCTCTCTAGCTAAAACCGACAATCATTTCTCTATCTTTCAAATAATATTTATTAACCAACAATAAGCTTCTCTTACAGAACTCATAAGCAGAACCCTTGATATGGTAAATTGAACAATGTTTCAAGTATTTTGCCTTAAAAATTTTTAGAAATTTGAGCTCCTAGAGAGAAGGAAACACTTGTCAATAGGAGGGAGATTAGTGTTACTCAATTCAGTTCTTAGTAGTCTACCGGTGTTTATGATGTTTTTTTTTTGAGATTTCCCATGTTGTCTTAAAAAACTAGATTATTTTGATCCAGATTCTATTTTGCATAGTGATGAGCATAAGAGGAAATATAGGCTATCCAGATGAAATATCTTATGCTGACAAGATCAAGGAGATCTAGATATTCAAAACATAGATATTAGAAATTAGTTCTTGCTTAGCAAATGGCTATTTAAACTACTTAATGAAGATGGGTTTGATAAAAGTTGCTTACGAATAAAGCATTCCCGCGGGTAGAATGCTAGCCGCGAGATTCTTAATTCTGGAAGAGGCTTTTAAAAGTCAAGCAACAATTTCTCGAATGAGGTCATTTCAAACTAAGTAATGGTTCCCAAATTAATTTTTGGGAGGATAGATGGCTCGGCCACATACCACTAAATGAACAATACTCGAATCTCTGCGCCTTTGTGAGAAAAAAGCACACTACTGTTGCAGAGATGCTTCGTTCGACTCCTTTGAACATTTCTTTTCGCATGGCCTTGGTGGGTCAAAAGCTAATTGACTATCATGACTTGGTGGCAACAGCAGCCTCCATTTAAATGGAGTCAAATCAAAATAGTTTTCATTCAAATTAGCATAAAATGGTTAATTTTTGGTACAATCCATGTATCCAAAAAATTATCAATAGTCTCTACTTTATAAAAGCTTGCTATGGTGAATGCTGGTAGTGAGTGTTGAAGCCACCTTTTTTGTTTTAGCCCTCAAATTTCTCTTATTTTATATATAATTTCTTGGTGTTTAGCATTTTAGTCCCATACTTTTCTTATTTCACATGTAGGCCTCTGATTTTTCTTATTGTGCCCATTTTCTTGATTTCACTAAATTTAATTATCTTGCTATTTTGCATTACCACCCTTGAGTTTCCCTGATTGCACAAAACAACCCCTTGTTTGGAGTGGTTTAGTCCTTGTATTGACTTATCAACCAACAAATGTACATGAAAACTAACGATTCCGTTGAAAATTAAGATATTCCTCTAGTGTTTAGATATATAAAGGGGTTATATCAACCAAGGACAATTATTTAGCGAAGAGCGTGGACGGGCACAATTTTCCTTGTTATTTATGTACTAAACAAGAAACCATGCATCATTTATTCCTTCATTATAATTCATTATATTAATCTGACAGGTTATCTATATAGCTCTAAGTTTGAAAGCACCTACAAGTTTGTCTCACTTGAGAGGAGGCTAGCTACTATGAATGAGGGTATCAAAGAAATATCAAATTCTGAATGGCATTGAAGTTCTATTTTGGTCTATTTGGCTTTGTCGAAATGATATTATTTTTTATAAATATGAAGATACATCTTTCTTGAAAGGTATCTTACTATCTACACGTGAATGCATTGGTTGTGTCGTTACAAAAGGATGAGTATCCGAAAAAGAAAATTGAAGTATGTCAATCATTAGAGGCAGTGGCTATGACGTTCTTTACCGACTATGGTTGGAAAATAAATAATAGATTGACTGCTTCCTAATTCTCCTTCTTACTTTGGGGATTTGTTGCCCTATTGTCAGTTGTATGCTGAGGATCGTAAGCAGCATCAGATGAACTGTGTTTTATAATAAAATATGCATTTAATAAAATATATAACTCCTAGTGACAAAGAGCTCCACTTCCACTGTGAACTTCGATTTTCATCGATTGTCACACACACACACATATATATATATATATAGAGTTGGGCTATGGTGCTTCGCGAAGCACGGAAAATGCCGTGCTTCGCGTCTAATTTGAAAAATCTGAGACTCAAATGACCGATCCGAACCGTCCATCTTAATCTTCTCATTGAAATCTCTTAAACGAACAAATTTATATATATATATATATATATATATATATATATATATATATATATATATATATATATATATATATATATATATATTGGTCGCTTGTGACCTCATAAATCATAACAACAGTTTAAATCACATAATTAGCACATATAGACGCATTGAAAAAGAATGTACATATTCTCTTGTTCCATGTATTGAATGTACATATTCGCTTGTACGTTCCATGTATTATTTCCTCCCCTTGTCTGTCTGGCTTTTGGTACTGCTTGGAATTAAAGCTAAGGCTTTCACTGGCTAGCTAGCTAGCAATGCACATATGTATAGCTAGCATGCCGTGCGATTCAAAGCACGTTATTAGTTGGCACAGCACGCTCTCCACAGTCCAGTCGCTGGAGAACAATATTGACTCGCACAGATAACGTCAAATTGGTTTGTCGGAACGGGTCGCCATGGCGAAAAAATTGCATTGCTCGCGGCGACGAGGATTCGGAGGAGTACACTCTGTCGGCACAAGAGAACGATCGAGCCAGCTACTGGTTTTCCTCAAAATATCTAAGCCAGCAATTTGTCTCGGCCTTGAGAAATCAAAGGCTGCTTTGAAGGTGTGTGCAGAGAGCTAGCACCGGAGACTTGCTTCGAAGTCGAGCTCTGATGTGAACTTCGATTCCTGATGCTTCTTATCGCCAGCTCGCAATCGCAATGGCAACCTGTTTGACAGTGATTGGGAGTCGAGACCATCCGTAAAATTAAGATGTTTAATTATAAAGTAGGTCGTTAATGATTTTCAGTCAATTTAATTTATAAAAATGATGCTACATAATCTCTGGATAGTGAACGAGATGATTCTGAGTTGTTGCATCAGTTCATATATATGATAGTATCGCAGGCTTGCAGTACATATATACCATTTCCTGCATTTTAGTGCAACTTTTCACGTATATTCTATTGAACTACTGCAACATTTTAACCAATCAACTCTTTGCAACTAGTGTTCTATAGTTGGGCACAGTTATAGTACCAGACGATTATTTTTTATCATCTACCATGTTCTCTTCTTCAATCTTCATTAATAGCCTATTAACGTAGAGATATTTTACGGGGCAATAAAAAAATATGAGTCATCCATTCTCCTTTAGTGGCTCAGATTGATTTTTATTTTTTATACTATCAAGGCAATATTTATACTACGTTATTTTTTGAAGATCACCCTTTAAATTAACTGTTAGATCTGAATTATACTACAATCCTATATTTATCGTACTGCAAATTAAAGAGATATTAATTTATGGCTTGTTGTTTATTTGATTTCCTCTTAAAACCATGCTTTGGCAGAGCTTCATCAGAGATAATCCATGTTACAAAAAAGAATACCTGCAAAGAACCAACCAAGAAGAAATTATTTTTGACACGATTAACTTGGCATGCATAAAGCGTCAAATTAATTAATCCAGTAGAAATTAATCGTCTTCATGTAGAAAGCGGATGGCTCGAACGTCGACAGTACGTAGTGCATCCAATCGAGGTCGGCATGCGAGATAGAGTGGTAATTCTCTTAGCGACTACTTCCGTTTGACTAGTGGTGTACTGGTGATTCACTAATCATCTATTTATTTCGATGAGGCTGTGTTGATAGAATTTTATTTCATTATCTAAAAATTTTTCGATGAGGCTATGTACATCCAATAGTGGCCCCAATGTTTTCTATTATGTAAAAAAAATATTTATTTTGGTGATTAAGCTATGCTCCTTCTATAGATAGTGTTTATTTTATAAAAGCAATTTTAAAAAGTTAATTTCTATGTATTTACTATGCATAATCATGTAGCAATACATTTTGTACGTTTTTTCATTGTTTAAAAAAGAATCAATCTTATTAACTAGACATGACAAGTAGTGTCCATGCCTAACTCTTATGTAATGTTACTTAAAAATGGAAATACCAATTTCTCTAACGAATGGTTAGGTTAATTGTAACCATTTCAATATTCTTTTCAAAAACATGAATTAACCATACATATTGCAGTTCCATTCACCAGATAGAAGCTGAGAAAACCGTGATCGACTAGCTAGACTGCAACTAGAAATGATGAAAATTGAAAAAATATAATCAGCTCCACGTCGGACCTGACGGATAAGTCCATGCATGTGCCAAATCACTAATTAATCAGTGCCTAACTCCAGCGGCCAAAGGATTTGGTCGAACGAACGAGCGAAAAAACCGAGGTCGCTCTCAGGAAAACAACGTCAGATGACCTTCAGGTATGGACACAACACGATAAAATTCGAATAATTCTACCTTACAAAAAGCACCAAAAAAAGCCAAAAAAAACAAAAAAAGAAGGAAAAAACACCAATTAGCTCGTAGCATCACACATACCGTCAAGAAAAAGCAGGAGCCACTAGCACCGGCACTGCACCACCAGCTGGTCGCCGTTTCACACGTACGCGCGCGCGCGTCCTTCGCGCCAAAAACTCTACGTGTGTCAATGAGAGCTGAGCCTCCAGTTTCAGCTGGGCGCCCATACATGCAGACGCCATTCGAGCTATGCGCGGCTGCGCCCTATAAATACCCCGGCTCCCTTCACTCCACTCCACCACACAACCAACCACTCTTGGATCGAGTGAAATAGCTAGCTAGGGAGGTAGCAGACTAGCAGCCATGGCTGCCACTAAGCATATGGCTCTGGCCATCCTTGTGCTGCTTAGCATAGGCATGACCACCAGCGCTCGGACCCTTCTTGGGTATGGCCCTGGCGGAGAGGGCGGAGGAGGCGGCGGTGGAGAGGGTGGTGGTGGTGGTTACGGTGGCTCTGGACACGGGTCTGGGTCTGGGTACGGTGAGGGAGGCGGCAGTGGAGGTGCTGCCGGTGGCGGGTATGGGAAAGGTGGTGGCGGTGGAGGCGGCGGTGGCGAGGGCGGCGGTGGTGCTGGCTACGGGCAGGGGTCTGGCTATGGCTCTGGCTCTGGCGCTGGTGGTGGTGCTGCTGGCGGCGGCGGTGGACAGGGTGGTGGCGGCGGCGGCGGTGGTGGCCAAGGCGGTGGGTCCGGTAGCGGCTCAGGCTATGGTTCTGGGTCTGGTGGTGGGTACGGGCAGGGTGGCGCTCACGGTGGAGGCTACGGAAGCGGCGGCGGCGGTGGCGGCGGCCAGGGTGGAGGGTCTGGCTCCGGCTCCGGCTCCGGCTATGGCTACGGCTCCGGCGGCGGCAACGGACACCACTAAGCTCATTCTCAGAGCAAACTGCAATAGCCTATAGTTAAACATGCATCGGGATCGGACTGTCAGTGATGAGCCTGTCTCGCGCTGCTTTACAAATTAAACAGCTTGTCTGAGTATATGTAATACTGCACTCTGCTTGCCACTTGACATACTTGGCAAAGCCTGATAAATAAAACGAGCTTTGTAATAGATCATGCTTCTATATCCATGGAGTTGTTTACTTAATTCACTGAAGAGATGTGATACATCGTACATATGGACACATAATAATTTACGCTTTACAGAACTTTGTTCTCGCTCAATTCTCAGTTATGCAGAATTTCGGGTCAGATCGATAGATCACTTTTTAATGTCAAAACCATGTTGCATATTTAAAAAGGTTAATCAGAAATAAAACGAGCTTTGTAATAGATCATGCTTCTATATCCATGGAGTTGTTTACTTAATTAACTGAAGAGATGTGATACATCGTACATATGGACACATAATAATTTACGCTTTACAGAACTTTGTTCTCGCTCAATTCTCAGTTATGCAGAATTTCGGGTCAGATCCATCGATCACTTTTTAATGTCGAAACCATGTTGCATATTTAAAAAGGTTAATCAGAAATAACTTCAGTTCCATTGCTGAAAGCCTGATGGTTAGCTGATCATACAGTATGCATTTTCTGAAGCATGTCAGATGATTGTATGCTGAGCTCTCTTTCTGAATATTTGTGCTCTAAACTTCTTGCAGTTGCTCCAACCAATTTATTAATCAAAGCTTTTAGGCTAATATGACATGCATAAACAACGTGGAAATTTAAACTTTCCCCTGTCTCTGCTCCTTTTACTCCCGCTACTATGGATTTGAGAAACTGTTTTTAGTATACTACAATAAACTCTGCAACTCTTCCAATTCCTGTGCAAATTGCTCTGCTACTAGTGTTGTGTGATGGAGTCAAACTGATTAATAAAATTTGTGTTAAAAAAAAACTGATTAATAAAATTACATTTTTTTTAGACGATGGAAATTACGTTCTGGCCTCTACACTGTGAATAAGGTGCTGTTACTTGGATCTGAACGCTACCATGTTCAGATTTTTTTCCTTATCATAATACCATGTTTAGAATCATGATTTAAGAAGACGTTGGTCGCTAGTCGGTAGGCGAGCTAGAACTAACGTTAATTGGAATTAATCAGAACTAACGGTAATCGTTGCTAGGCGAACGATTAGAGATTAATCAGGGATTAATCTGGATTTTTAAAACAGTGCTCACAATTCACACTTCCTGAATCAGGTCCAGATTTCTCTCTGCGAAACTAGAACACACAGTGCTGCACTGCTGTTATTCTTGGCCACTTCTCTGCTTCCCTCTCCTGTACGCTGTTCTTTACCTGACTCCTGGTGTCAGTCCTCCAAACTGAAGCAGCTAGCAACATTCAGACAACACAGCAGTCAGCATATAGAGCTTTGATTTCTTTACCTGCTACGTACCTCTGCCAAATTTGTTTGCATCTTCCTGTTTAGCATCGATCAATCTACCAATCCAAGTCTACTTCTTTTTCCTGGGCAGTCTAATCGGTGCAACACGACAGTCAGCTTAACATGCAGCTTGTCGGGCGGCTTGACGAGTGACAACATACTCATCGGTGAAACAGTGGCTAGTGTTGCTAAGATCATGCCTGTCACATGATCAATGTGTCTCGTCAATTGGGATATGTTCCTTGTCCAAACTCCTCCTTTGGATTTAATTTTTTTTCTACAATCTTTCTGGGGGTTACAAATTGACAGTGGCATTTGTAGCTGTGTACAATCATGTCATTCTTACGTTGTATACATCTTGCGACGTAGAGGATGGAATATTTCTTCATTATCTGAAAAACTGCCATATCATCATGCATATATATTTCATACATGTCTGTGCTCGTTGTGAATTCTACTGGTTAATCTGTATGCATGCCATCTCAGGGATGCATAATCTGTTGCCCATGCAAAGCTGATAACTGAACTGAGTGGCTAATTGACGACCAGCCCATGTGAAAGTGTGTATGGTATGATACGTACAGATGCATCAATTATTTGGTTAAAGCTAGCAAAGCAAGGAAAAGGAAAGGCATAAAGCGAGATCTAACCCAAGACAGCTGGTAGCATCACACCGCGCTCTCCAGAACGTCGTGAAAGGCGATAAGCACTAGCGATACAGCGCCACTGGTCCTCGTTTCACACCCGACGCGTCCAGACGCTGTCTAATCTACGTGCGTCGTGCATTTGCCTTTGGTTTTGCACCATCCAGTGAGCCACCACCGGTGGACGCCATGCACGTACGCATGCACAGGAAGGGGAAGCTCGATATAAATACCAGCCCAGGCCTCTCATCACTCTCACCCACCACACAGTACAGAGGTACACTTGCAGTGGAGTAGCTGACTAGCTAGAGAGTGAAGATGGCTACTATGCATTTGGCTCTGGCCACATGTTTGTCCTCCTTAGCGTAGGCGTGGGCACTGGTGCTCGAACTCCGCTCGGCTATGGCGGCGGAGGAGAAGGTGGCAGGTGGGGAGGCGGGGGCAGTGAAGGTGGAGGCGGTAGTAACGGTGGATCAGGGTATGGGTCTGGTTGGTTACGGGTCTGGATATGACGAGGGAGTTGGTGGAGATGCTGCTGTTGGGTACGGGCATGCGCTGCGGTGGTGGAGGTGGTGGTGGTGAAGGTGACGGGTCTGGCTCTGGATATGGTTCTAGGCAAGGGTATGGCTCCGGTGGTGGTAATTGGGGTGCTAGTGGTTATGGAAGTGGTGGTGGCGGCGGAGGTGGTGGTGGTCAAGGTGGTGGTGCAGGATCTGGGTATGGGTCAGGAAAGGGTTATGGCTCTAGGTATGGATCTGGAGCAGGCGGTGCTTGCGGTGGTGGAGGTCGACATGGTGGTGGCGGTGGTGACGACGAAGATGGTGGCTCTGGCAATAGCTATGGCTCTGGGTATGGGTCTAGTAGTGGATACGGGAAGGGCGGCGCCCACGGTAGAGGATATGGAAGCGGTGGTGGTGGCGGACAAAGTGGAGGCTCTAGATATGGCTCTGGTTCTGGCTCTGACGGAGGTGGCGGACACTATTAAGCCTATGCTCCAAGACAACAATTCCACCATGTCATGGCACAAGTATATGGAGTCCGTATCATAGCTATGCACCTAATGTTCATTTCGGCAATACGCGTATGTAATGCAATGCATTGGGCTTGCCACTGCTCGGCAAAATTAAGCAGAAATAAATAATGTGATGTTTGGAACGACTGTGCATTTGAACTTCACATTGACCGTTTGTAATTGTCAACGATGGAGGCAGACAACTTGTCTCGATAGATTGACCTATCCGGAAAAAGGAGTGTGGGGAGCAGCCCAAATTGTGTTTGCTTCTTGCATCCTGAACCAGGAGTAGAGAGAATAGACTCGAGGCAGCTTGATAGCTAAAGCTTATGGCATCCAGAGTTTACCCCATCTCCTCCTAGGGAGATTTGCAAATATGCCACTCTCAACAATAGATTTTGTCATTTTGTTATTCTGGTTCACTGTCATAGACACAGATGATCCCACGTGTCAGTGAGAGAATGGTGGCAAAATAGCGAATCCACTTTCCGGTTGTCCGTTGCCACGGGCTCACGTGCGCCCACGGGGCGGCCACGACAGCGCCGCGCATTAGCCGCCGCGCCGTCGCCCGCATGCGGCGGCCCCGTCGAACCATGCCATGCCAAACGCGGCGGCGAAACATATGGTGCGGCGATTGACTAGCTTGATTTGGCGCATGATGCCCACAGGATTACGGCTCTATCGACGTCGTCAGGGTAACATGGTGTTTTGTGTTAGATTAATCTCGTTATCTTTTTTCATTAGCATTGTGTTTAAGTGTCAGTGTAGCATGTATAGGCTAAGTCCATGTGTTGGATACATGTTGTATGGTGCAGTGGCAAGATCGGCAATGCGAAGTGAGCGGATCGCCATCCAAGAGGTGAGTGCATATATTATTGGAATTGGTCATGCATGTAGGTGTTAATTGCCGGGAGCTGCATCCACACAAGGTGTAGTCGATCCGAATGGGTGGAAATGTGGCCGAGTGAACAGGCCATGCATATCGTTGCCTGGAAAAGGATCAAGCTACCTCACGTGTGCATGTGCTATTTAGTGGTGTGCATTTAGAAGATATTGTTAGTTTGTTAGCCAGGATGGTGTGTATGAGTGTTATTTAATTCCATGTAAGCTACTTATTCGAGTTAAGAAAAATCAGAAAAAAAAAAGTAGCCGTTAGAGTGCGGCACAAAAATAATCTTAGCGTCCACTTGCTCGCGTGAGTTCGGGTATTCGTGTTCGCGTGTGTTGAACGCCTCTTGATATCTGACATTTTGGCGGCGCGTGGCGCTCCTGTGGTGGCGGCTCGACGGCGAGGCAGCGCAGCGGGAGAAGAAGACGGGCCTAAGGCTGCTAGGATACCCCGGCTGTCGCGCGTCATCTGCGCTGACGAGCAAGTTTGCAGGCTCTGATGCAAGAAGATGGGCCACCTGTTAGCTAGCTCCATGATCATCGAACTCTCGAGATTATTTTTTCAAAAAATATATTTTTATTAATATTGTAAAATTAGATGGCCATTTGAAAATTTTACATAACTACATTTCTGTCACATATTGGCACAATGACAAGGATCTAATCGTTGGACGACAAAGGATTTTTTTTGCAATAACAAGACAAATTTCTGGTAACCGGAAATTATTAATTTTTGTTTCTCGTTGGACAAGTAGTTGTTTAGGCTGAAATTTTGTGGATACACCATAAAACTTCTTCATTTTTTTTAACTATTTGGATGGTGCCTTAAATGTTGGGAGCATTGAACGTAGTTTTTAAAAGTTCTTTTTTTCTGTAAAAGCACCTTGTCGCCCTTTGATTGGACGATTAGATCTATGTCACCAATTGATTGGGTTGCATGTGTCTAGTTATATAAATTTTTCAAATAACCATCTTGATTTGTAATATTAATAAAAAATAAATTTATTTAAAAAATTCAAACTCTCGTAGCCGACGGCATGCTCCTCCTCGTGAACACACGGGAGCAGGACCTCGTGTTCTTCTCTGTTTTGCTCGACGTGGATGCACTAAAAACAGGCACAGCTATTATTAATTCTAGTAAGATCGACGCAAGCACGAACACTTCATGCACGGGGAATGATCAGGTCGCTTCCTTCCTGTACATAGAAGAACCACGATAGAATATTGGCTAAGAAAAAAACGTCACGCAAGACGATTTTTATGGTGTCAACTTGTGCACCTTTCTAGCTATGACTCTTGACTCTTTATTTATACTAAAAGTTTACTGTTACAGATAACAAAAGCAACTCAAACTCTCACTACTGGAATCGGCCCCAAATCTCGAGGGCCGAAATATTTCTCGTGGGCCACAAATCAGCCCTCGATATTAGCAGCTTAATCTCGAGGGCTACTTTATAGCCCTCGTAAAGTTACATATTTCTCGAGGGTCTAACGAAATCCTCGAGAAACTATGCCGCAAACCAACGGAAATGACGGAGTTACCTGTTTATCGAGGGCATCCGTTAGGCCCTCTAGAAAATCTCTTCCCTGGCTTTTAATATCTATGGGATTTCACCTCCTCTCTCCCCTGCCACTTCTCGTCCACTTCCCACCCCCCTCTCTCTCTCTCCCACCTTCCTCCTCCTCCATCTCTACCTCCACCGCCGGTGAAGTGGGTGTGAAGGAGGAGCTGCGGCGCGCGAAGGAGCGACGGCGCACGGCGGCAGCCTAGATCTGCGGCGCCCTGTTCCTCCCCTCCTCTCCCTTTCTTTCCTTGGTGTGGCAGCGGCGACGAGCCGGCGGCGGCCCGGATCCAGTGGAGGGGCGGCGCCCCTCTCCCTCCCTATCTCTGGCGTGGCCGGCCGTGGCGGATCTGCGGCACCCCTCTCCCTCCCCTCCTCGTCGCCGCCAAACTCAGCGACAACGACGGCGAAGGCGCGGCGTGGCAAGGCAACGGCGACATCCTAGCGGCGGTCAGCGGCGGCGCGCACGGCGATCTGCAGACGGCGACGGCCGAGCAAAGAGCCTCACGGCAAGGCGACGGCGACATCCTAGTGGTGGCCACGGCCAGAGGCGGCACGGCGACGGCCGAGTAGCGGCAGCCTGCGGCGAGCGTGCCGCATTTTTTTTTAAAATTTTTTGAACTCTCTCGAGGGCTTGGCCAAGCTCTCGAGAAACTGTCTGTTGTGCGCCGTTAACGGAGGCTGATGCAGCATTTCTCGAGGGCTTATACCCGGCCCTTGAGAATAGGCTTTCCTTTTTCTCGAGCACGTAACCGCGAGGGCCATTTATCGAGGGCCAGCCCTCGAGAAATGTGTTTCTTGAGGGTTTTTGGCCCTCGAGATTACGTCCGATTCTGGTAGTGTCTAATCTGTCACGATCTTCTAATTAAACTCACTTCTAAACTAACTTGAAAATATTAAAGGACTGGAACTCCAACTTTATCTATCTCTAGGTGGAGACAAGCCCCCTCCCTGTGCCCCTGTAGCCGCCTTGTTGCCCTACAGTGGAGCGACAGGTACCGCTATTAACCAGCCGAGAGAATTTGTCTTGTAAATTTTAAAAAAATAGAGGAGAGTGAGGAAGCGCTATGTTAGGGTACTATATATATAGTGATTACCGTATAGTTTTTAGTTACCGTTAGTTTTGGGTTGTAGATTTGTAGGTATGATTATGGTATGTTTTAGTTAGTGTTAGTTTTGGGTTTAATGTTGTAGAACCGTAGTTATGACCTTATGATTACGGTATGTGTGATGATTAGGGAGTTGTTAGTTCTAGGTGGTTAGGGTTTATATATATGTGTAGTTAATTCTAAGTTGTTCGTTCTCGAGTAGTAGTATGGATTAGCGTTCAAAAAGCTAGTGTTAGTTTAGCGTTTATAGATTTGTACCATGTTTTATACATCAAATTGAAAGATGGAGATGCCTTCGAGTATATTTTAAATAAATTTTCGTAACATGCAATGAAGGTAGATGATAGTGAAGCTATTATAGGAATGAGGTGTCATAGGGAGCCATGTATTCAAGCAAAGAGGCTCCAGTTCCAGATGTGTGTATGACTTTGGGGGAAACGAATGCTCTGCAGTTACTACAAAGCGCAATTTATCTACATGTGAGGAGGGGAGAGAGAGGATAGAGAAGAGAGAAGAGAGAGAGAAGATACAGGCCATAGGATCAGCAAGTGAAGACTAGTAATGGGGACTGCTCCTCTAACTTATGCTTCCCTCTAGGGAAGGCTGCTGAGTGTTGTCACTACTGAGCAAGTCAAACAGGTGCTCTATCTCTGTGCTCTATCATTGTTACTACTCTATATCAGTCTCTATATCCATCCAGCAGAGTCTCTATGTCAGTCTCTAAATTTAGAGACTCTCTCTCCGAGTCTCTATATTTAGAAATTCTCTCTCTTGTCTCTATATTGTTTTGAGGATAGAGACTCTGCTGGATAGAATGAAAATATAGGAAATGCATAGTGGTTTAGAGAAGGGATATAGAGATCCGAATTTAGAGAAGCTGCTGGTGATGCTCTGCTCCATGATATAACAATTCCACCGTCATAACATACAAGAGTATACAAGTTCATCCCACGTAGCTATACACAAAATCTTTATTTCGGCAATACGTGTAATGTGATGCATTGGGCTTGCCACTACTTGTTAAACTAAGCATAAATAAATAAATAGAAAATTGTACTCATATCATTATATCATTATAAAGTTGATGTTTTGTAGAAATACAACTCATGTGTCTATATAACATATGGGTCCAATAGCATTGTTGCAAATAAATAAGTTGATGTTTGGTGACCGTGCAATTTTGCTCCCTCTCAGTGAGTGGCCATCGCGTTGATGAATGGGGAGATAGTGCATTGGACTCCACACTGATGAAGTCACACCGTTCGTAAGTGCCGATCGACGATGGAGGCGGGCAGCTTGGCTCGCGAGTTTGCCCCCATGATTCCATGCGTCTGATTTGTCATGCCCACAGGCTACAGTGATACGTACGGGATTGCATCTGCTGCACAGAAGTGCTATGCTCAGCCTGTGAACTCTGCTGCTAGCTTGGCGCCCACTGACATTCAGAGCCTGGAGGACTGGTGATGTCAAACTTGTTGCTTACTCAAGTGCGGAAGTACAGCCCAAACTTCTGTGGAGCATTTGGAGCTATGCGGGCGCTAGAATCAATCGGCAGCCGAATTCCGTTCCTTGGAGCATTTGCAGCAGAAGTCTCTGAAATAGAATCTTCTCTATATTTAGAGACTCTCGTTCTTCAGTAGAGTCTCTATCTCAGGTTTTAAATTTAGAGTTTTTCTCTTTCAGCATCTAAATTTGAAGGCTCTCTGTATCAACCTCTATAGTTTCTCTAAATAGGGATTCTGCTAGAGAGGATAGAAATATAGAGAGCGAATAATGATTTAAAGAGGATGTATAAAGATCTGATTTTAAAGTATCTGTTGGAGATGCTCAGGCATGCATCGTATCATTTTCCAGTGGACATGGGAAACAAGGCTCCTGTTTCTCGTTTCGGTTTTGTCACCTCCTCTGAAGCATGCGACTCTTCCTCCGTACTAAATAAGACTCTCAGAGCCAAAGTCAAAATAAATATTTTGGCTTCTTGAAACTGTTCAAGTTGAACACTTGAAATCAGCCGTTGAAGTTCAGCCTAGAAGGTGGTCTTGGATTCATTTCCCACCCAAATCCATCCTGAGCGAAAAAAAGGGACAATTCTCAGGTCTTTGAAATTATGAGTGAAATCTTCCAAATATTGTTTTTTATAATTTTGCATTTGAATTTAGAGTGGTTTAGGGTTCGGAATACATATTTCAGTGCAGCCTGAAGCATCAAAATCCTGCGAATTTCAACAGATATCACGCGAAATTATTTATATCTAGGCGTTCCCAGACAAGTCTCGGCCCAATGTGTGAGGGGAAGATTGTTGGAAATAGTCCCACATTGGTTGTGGGGAGGGCTTGAGCATGGTTTATAAGGATAAAGAAGCACATTCTCATTGAGTTAGCTTTTTGAGAGGAGATGGCCCAAGAGATCTCGGCCTGCTGCTCTGGTTGGGCCTACGACGGTACTATAGCCCAACACCCTGGGGGTCCGCTGTGAGGTCCGGCTGACAAGTGGTATCAGAGTCTAGGTTGCCCACCACTTGTTAGCCGGACCACCATATCTAGCGTATCCGGATCTCAGGTCGTTGGGCTGCAGTGCACTCGCAGCCTCAACTGAGTAGCGACTAAGTCTCTTGGTTATCTCAAAGTTAGCTCAATGAGAGGTGTTCATCGCTTTATAAACCATGCTCAAGCCCTCCCCACAACCAATGTGGAACTATTCCTAACAATACATTAGGAGTTTGGAGGGTCTGAGTATGGTTTAAAAGGGTGAGGGTGCAACCCCTCATTGAGCTAGCTTTTTAGGGGAAGATGGCTCAAAAGACCTTCGACCCGCTGCTCAACATTAGGCCTGCGAAGGTACTGCAGCCCAACGGCCTGAGGTCCGGACGCGCTAAGTGTAGCGGTCCGGCTATCAAGTGGTATCAGAGTCTAGGTAGTCTAGGTGGTTCCCAGACAAGTCTCGTCCCGATATGTGAGGGAGAGATTGTTGGAATAGTCCCACATCAGAAGTTGGGAGGCTTGAGCATGGTTTATAAGGGTGAGGGAGTACCCTCTCATTGAGCTAGCTTTATTGGGGGAGATGGCCCAAGAGACCTTTGACCCGCTGCTTTGCGTTGGGCCTGCGAAAGTACTGCAGCCCAACGGCCTGGGATCCGGATGCGCTAGGTATGGCGGTCCGGTTGACAAGTGGTATGAGAGCCTAGGTTGCCCAGAAGGTTCCTGATAATCTCGGCCCGATGTGTGAGGGGGAGATTGTTGGGAATAGTCCCACATCGCAAGTCGAAAGGGCTTGAGCATGGTTTATAAGGGTGAGGGAGTACCCTCTCATTGAGCTAGCTTTTTGGAGGGGAGATGGTCCAAGAGATCTTGGCCCGCTGTTCTAGTTGGGCCTGCGAAGGTACTGCAGTCCAACGGCCTGGGGTTAGGACGCGGTCTGGCTAACAATTGGTATCAGAGCCTAGGTAGCCTAGGTGGTTCCCAAACAAGTCTCGGTCCAATGTGTGAGGGGGAGATTGTTGAAAATAGTCCCACATTAATTGTTAGGAGGGCTTGAGCATAGTTTATAAGGGTGAGAGAACACCCTCTTATTGAACTAGCTTTTTGGAGGGAGATACCTAAGAGACCTTGGTTCGTTGCTCTAGTTAGGCCTGCTAAGGTACTACAGCCCAACGGCCTGAGGTTAGGACGCGGTCCGGCTGACATAAGCTGCTTTTCTTTATCCCACCCCGATCGCCGCCCCCCTGCGCAGACTGCCTCGCATGTCGCAAGCTTACAACACCTAGAGTTTTGACCCATTTCCTCCCATGCACCGCACCGAGCTTCATTGTCAGTTGTCACGCACTCACACGTTCCGCCGCAGCCCGCACGCGGCGGCGCCGCCGTCCGTCGCACCCTGCCGCGCCAAACGCGGGCGAAGCATGTGCTGCAGCGTCTTCCTTGCTCGATCAACGCGCGCGGGTGATGCCCAGGTCGGGGTAACATGGCGGGCGGCGCGGCCAGCGCAGCGCAGTCGCAGGCATGTCCAGCGCGTGGCACCGGCGGCGTCCGTGGCGGCTCGACGGCGAGGCAGCGAACGGCGCCGCGTTAAGCCGTGGCAAGCATCAGTGGGCGGCGGCTGGGCACGGATGCATCGGAGGAGAAGCGGAGCGAGGATATGGGCTGCAGGCGAGGGAACGTCTACGTGGCCTCTGCGAGACGGGTGGGCCGACAGGAGAGGAACACGGGCCGGGCCTGCTAGAATGGGCCTTCTGTGATCAGCTAGGCCGATGGGCAATGCAGGCTCTGATACAAGAAAAATGGGCCGCTGAGGAAGCCGTGGGCTGAAGCGCTCGCGCGTGTTACAGCGCCGGATTTTTTTATTTATATTTATTTTAATTTTTTTGCAGAAATAACCGTCTATTTTACAAATTTGCGGAAATAGACGCCCGTTGCCGGGTGTACAAGCGATCGCCGCATACCCGATGTCGAGACCCCAAATTTAAGATCTGGTATCCTCATGCATCACTAGTCCAGGATCAATTGTAGTGAATACAAGTGACTTCTTCAGTGAATATCATCACAGCACATCGAAAGAAAAACATTCTTCAACTTTTTGTCCTATTGGCATGAGCGGTAATGAGACGGCACAGCTGTTGGGCGCGGCTCTAGCTCGCGCGGTGCTGCCAGCTCGTGGCGCGGAGCGGCAGCAGAGGGAAGGAGTAGGACGGGAAGGCGGCCTGGCGCAGCTGGCGTGAGCGGTGCAAGGAGCCTACTGCGCGGCACATGCAAGGCATGTTCGATGCACGGGTTGGGTGGGCCGCTCTGGGTTGGGTTGGACCGAACTAGGCTCAAGGTGCTAAGCTTGGTGAGGCAAGCCCACAATTTAAATTTTGGATGAATTTTGGTGAGCTGGTTTGAATTGAATTCAAATATAAAAATAATTTGGACGGTGATGAGTAATTACATTTGAATTTGATTAAATTTTAAACATTTTGAAATTTGTCCAAAATGGGCTGTTACAGTGATCCTATTCACCAAGTATTAATTTACGCTGAATTATTAATTCTGCAGGAATTTGTTTCTACTAATCCCATCCATTCACTTTTTTTCTGTTCCAACTTTCCAATTAGCATAGAGCTATGAACCACACACAGATTAGCGATTGGCATTTGGCATTTGGCATTTGGCATTTGGCACGGCCTTCTCAATCTGAACATCACTCCTTCGCCGTTACTGGAACTGACACTACCAAAGGCTGCAACAACAGAGGCTTTTTGAATAGTATTACCGTATCATTCATTTCCCCACCCAAATCCATCCTACGAAAAACCAAGCTTAATTCAGGTCAGAACACCGATGCCCACCGACCGCTTCACCGGCCGGCTCATGATCTACTAGACTAGACACCTTGCCCATTATTCTCGCCTTAGCAGATGGGCGACGCACAAGCACACCTCGCGCGAGGATTAACCACACTGACATACATCATCATGAACCGCTACAACAACAACAACAATGAAAAAAAAACACCATTACTGCAATATCATCATCTCCCTTTTCACAGTTGCTTGATCCCATCCTTGCTTGTGCAAGGAATGAACCTGCAGGCTGCAGCTAGCTAGGTGCTTGTACATCTTGCTACTAGCTGGTCGGTCGAGCTGGGCTCAGTAGCTGACGACGATGAGCAGGCCGATGGCGGTGACGATGATCGTCGACGGCACGCCGAAGCGGAGGTGGCTCCAGAAGGTGAGGTTGTACCCGAAGAACTACGCCCGCTGCGCCTGCTCGCACACGATCAGGTTCAGACTATAGTCTCCAGTATCGATCGGCCTGTTCTTTTTTCCACCGCACAGCAGCACAAGACCAGCAGTCCAGCACCAGCAGGCAGTAGCCGCCACCGTCCCCGATGGAGAAGCATAGCCGAAGCCGACCCTATTCCCGTCCACCTCTTCATCCTCTACCTCCCCGTCATCATCCTCCTACAACTGCAAGTTTGACGGCCGGGATTGGGGGAGGAAGGCCTTCCGCTACCGCGGAAGTTGCTCACGCCGCTGAAGCTGCTCACGGCGGCGCCGCCGCCGAAGCTACTCACGGCACCTCCGCCACCGCCACTGAAGCTACTCGCTGCGCCGCCAAATCTAGTCACGCCGCCACAGAAGCCGCTCATTCAAGTTCGGTGACAACAACTCCTTCAAGCTCGGTGGCTGGCGTAGTCACCAATCCGTCAAGCTCGGCGGCCGGCGCAATCAGCAATCCATCAAGCTCACCGGTTGGGACAAGGATTATCACCACCGCTATCGCGCCATGTCGTAGAGGGAAGAAGGTCATGACAGAACGAGCGAGAGCGGTGGCTAAGACTAAGACTCGTCCAGTGCCACCATCGTCGACATCAGTGCCGTCGTCTCGACCAAGCAGCAGGATGACAAAATCGTGTGGCCTTACCGGAGTCACCACTAGGTCCGCCACCACGGCAACATCAAAACCTGTCTCAACACCTAAAGAGAAAGGTGGTAAATTGTATCCCAACAGCAAATTCTATGTTTATTGTGTGGTTTAGGTCTCAATGTGTTCTATTTATCATATGGTACAGATCTGTAGTTTCAATGTGATCAATTTGCTTTTGCCAATATGTCTTTTCTTTTATCTTGAATGGTTATTCCGAATTAAAGTTTGATATGGTGGACAATTTGAAAGATTCTTGTGATGAAAGATATATGGTTTTGCCAAGATATATCAGATTATCAATGCAGTGCTTAATTTGAAATATTTTTGTTGTGCAGTGCAGTGCTTTTTAGATACTTAGTGTAGGTGATAGTCAAATATCAGTGCAGTGCTTTTTTCATGTTTCCATGTTTATTTTCCATGTCAGTCAGTCAGTTTAGGTGATGGGCAAATGTTAGATACTTACAGTAGTTGATGTTTCCATGTTTGTTGTTTATTCTAAAACTAATATGAATGTCAACTTCTATATATAGTTTCCTGTAATTTTTTGCCTTTTTTGTTCAATAGAGATAGAGCAATCAATGTCTTCCTCAAGAGATAGCTAAGATGTAGATTATTCAGTACAAGATGTGGATTCCCACAGTGGTAGTTGTCGACGATTTGCGTCGGCAATATATTTTATGGGGCGATGCGAGAGATCACGACAACAATGGTAGCACAGGGAGCCGAAATTATACAGGTTCGGGCCCTCGAGGCGAGGTAATACCCTACTCCTGTGCTCGTTGATTGTATTTGGGTGGATCCTGATGATGATTACAAGAGAGGAGATTGGATGTCCCCACTAGGGACCCCGTACCCCCTTTATATAGTGCAGGGGGTCGGGTTACAGATAGAAACCCTGATCTGTGTTTGGAAAATATAGATATAACCGATCTGGCTACGCCTATACCCATGTAACATGAATAGGAAACGAATTCGTGTCCTTGTAGGTTATCTTCAACCGCACCGCTTTCCAAGCCTGCCTTCTGGAAGGCCCGACTAACTCAGCTCAAGGTGGCGGTACGTCTTGTAGTATACCCTCGGATACCCAGGGCCATGTTTTCCACAGTAGCCCCCGAGTGCTTCGGGATTGGGTTGTCTTGATTCAGGGCTCAGCTTGCAGTCCTTCAGATGTTACCCGAGTGACGTCACTCTTCGCTTGGTCGATGAAGTCTGCCTGCCGAGTAACCTACTGATCAAACAACACAGTTGCAAAGAACTCGAGAAAATTCCCAAGCCGTTTAATATGCCTGGTACCCAGCCCGACGGATCGGTATGCTGGCTAATGACCTCACGGAGAGGCATACCAGAGAAAAAGTGGATGTCATTGAGTAAGCAATGCTACCCAGCGTTATCCTCCCTGTTACAACTTATGGCATTCAAGCCTGACTTGCAAAGCTCAACATTCGGTCCAACATGGGACATGCCACAACTTGCGTAGGGTGTTCAGACGCCTTGATCCGACTAACGCAGATTCAAGATAGTGATTCCCAGAGGAATACGCCCGCCTCCAAGCTAAGGTCCTCCTAGTGGTGTTTGCCTTAACAACAAACGATCCGGAGATGTGCCACTGAGATCCAACTAAAGAGGTAACTCTTTGACGTCTAATCTGATTATAAAATCGGACCAGCCATTGACCCCAAGAGGTACGCCATGAGCTGGATTAATTATCCAGGGAGCACCCAGCCATAAAAAAAATCGATAACTGGCATACGGCCGAACCAGGGGCGCGCCCCCTTTTTTTTCCAACTAGGTTCGGTCCAATCAACACTCGCACGCAGGCAACGTAAAACTTACGGCCCACGAGGAGTGCGTCTTCTAGAACCTAAGTCCGGGCCCGAATATTGCAACAGTGAAACCAAAGCTTTATGCCTTCCCGCCCAGCCGGAAGCCGAAGCGTCGCCCGCGGTTCCTCGACAAACGCATGCTTATCTGCTGCCGCCACGGGTCATCCCGGCATCACTTCGCCGGAAGCTCAAGCGTTGCTTTGAATGCAGCGCCGTGTTGCCAGAGACTTTTACATCAAATCCTGGGAACTGCTTTCATCGGGGCTGCTTCCCGACGCCATTGTTCCCCGAAACCGGCTCGACTTCTCTGATCTCGGCTATAAAGGGAGGCCGGCGCCGTAGCCGTTCCTCACCCAGTTTCTTTCCAGACTCCTCCACCTCCTCCTGCTCCAATGGCCGATGAAGAGTTGGCGGAGCTCTGGGCGGATTTCGACCTCGCGCTCGCCGAGATGGCCGAGAACGAGGCCCGCGCCCGCGACATCGCCTCCGTCGCGGTCCTGGTGGAGGTCGTCCCGGCCCTCGCCGAGGTGACCGACGTGATCGTGGAAGCTCTGGTCCGCTCCCGCGCTCGCGACGCCGCCATCGCCGAAGCCCTGCACGACGCCGCTCCGGGCCTTGCCAAGGTGACGGAACTGATCATCCAGGCGCAGGCCTACGTCTGCCGCCACATCCTGTAAACGGCTCGCGGGCCATTAAGAAATAAAATTTGTTTATTCTGAACGTGCAATGCTTCTTTTTCTCTCTTTTTATTTTACTGTGTATTAATGCAAGTTAATCGATTTTTTACGACCCGAGTAGTACGCTTCACCCAGGCAAGCTAGGTCCCTTTCACTAAGCACTCTGTCCAGCGCATTAAGTTCCTTAGCATTAGGAGTTGGCACAAAGCTCTATCTCCGATAACGCGACCCGGAAGCATGAATATAGCTAGAGAGCAAGAGTTTCATTACTCAGGATGACTATTGCATGGGTTCATTGTTAGCTCGAACCGAAAAAAAAAGTCAATTAAACTTTTAGGAACAAATGTAGTGGTGAAAACTTCCACTAATTTAGTAAGGCCCCTCAACTTATATCAATCGGAACTCGACCAAAGAGTGAGTCAGACTCAATAAAAGAGAAAGGGTGCCTGGATGCACACCTAATTAGGTGTAGCCCCCGACTTACTAGCTAATCAGGATCTGATTAGGGAGCAAGTCAAACTTATATAGGAGATTAGGTGCGCGATTGCGCATCTAATTAGGTGTAGCCCCCGACTTACTACTTTAATTGTAGCGCAAATAAGTAGCAAGTCAAAAGCTGAATTATGCAAGCATAAAAGACAATATAAGCGAAAAACTTATCTTTATTCGTTTGTGATCATGGTTTATAATAGCCGTCAGGTATAGAACCGACGCAATTGCTCGATATTCCATGAATTATCCAGGAGAGCGCCATCTTCTCGCCTTAATCGGTAAGCCCCAGGCGTGTCATAGAATCGACGATGTATGGCCCCTCCCATTGTGGAGAAAGCTTGTGGCCACTAGATTGATTAACTCGATGGACCAAATCTCCAACCAAGAAAGTACGATCTCGCACATTGCGATTGTGATAGGGGCGCAGGCCCTGGAGGTACTTAGCTGACCGAATTGTCGCAACGTCCCGAGCTTCTTCCAGTCGGTCAAGGTCATCAACCCGACTGGCTTCTGACTCATTTTCGTTGAACCTCTAGACTCGGGGTGATCTGAATTGCAGCTCCGTTGAAAGGACCGCCTCAGACCCGTATACAAAGAAAAAGGGTGACTGCCCCATAGCTCGACTAGGACTTGTTCGAAGCCTCCAGAGTACGGCAGGCAATTCCTTCATCCATTTTGCCGCGTATGGTTTGAGCCGATCGAAGATGCGCGCCCTGACACCTCGTAAAAGCATGCCATTTGCACGCTTGACCTGCCCGTTGCTTCGTGGGTGCGCCATTGAAGCAAAGCAAATCTTTATGCCCACATCTTTGCACCAACTTTGAAACTCATCACTCTTGAACTGTGAGCCGTTGTCTGTAATGATCCGAGATGGTACGCCAAACCGACCGATGATCTCTTGGAAGAACTCGGTGGCTTTAGCCCCCGTAATCTTGGTCATTGGCTTGGCTTCAATCCATTTGGTGAACTTGTCAATGGCAACGAAGATGTGTTCAAAACCACCTGGGGCCTTCTTGAAAGGTCCGACAATGTCGAGCCCCCAGACTGCAAACGGCCAGGTGATGGGGATCGTCTGTAGTTCTTGCGCCGGCACATGGATCTGCCGGGCGAAGAACTGACAACCCTCGCATTTGTGAACGATCTACTTTGAGTCAGAGACCGCGGTTGGCCAATAGAACCCTTGTCGGAAGGCTTTTCCCACTAATGTAGCGGAACCAGCGTGATGACCGCACATGCCTGAGTGGATTTCATGCAACAGAGCGCGTCCGTCAGACTCGGGTATGCACTTTTGAAGTATACCGGAGACGCTTCGTCGGTACAAGATTCCTTCATGCACCACATAGTTGCGACACCGTCGTTGGATTTGTTCGGCAGCCCCCCGGTCATCGGGAAGTTTTTCTTCTTGAAGATACTCTAGGTAAGGCTTCGTCCAATCCGAGTCGAGGGCGAGCACCTCTACCTTGGATTGTTGCTCGTCGGGTCGAGGTAGTTGCTCTTGCGGAGTGATGGAGGGGGCGTGAAGCTCCTGGACGAAGATCCCAGCCGGAACTGGCGCCCAACTAGAACCCATGTTTGCAAGTTCATCCGCCGCCTCATTATCTCGCCGCAGGACATGTATGAGTTCCAACCCGTCGAACTTATCCTCCAACTTCCTGACCTCCTGACAATAGGCGGTCATATTATCATTGACATAGGACCAGTCCTTCTGCACTTGGCTCACCACAAGCTGGGAGTCTCCGCGAACCACCAATCGTCGGATACCAAGCGATACGGCGATACGGAGACCATGGATGAGTGCCTCGTACTCGGCTGCGTTGTTTGAAGCTGGAAAGTGAATCTGGAGGACGTACTTGAGTCGATCGCCTCCAGGTGATATAAGAACGATGCCAGCCCCCGCGCCCTGCCGTCGAAGAGATCCGTCGAACTACATGTTCCAGTACTCGACTTCTTCGGCAGCAGGGGGAGTCTGCATCTCCGTCCACTCGGCGATGAAATCGGCGAGTGTTTGTGACTTAATGGCGCTGCGTGGCTTGAATGTGAGCTCGAAAGCCCCGAGTTCTACCGACCATTTTGCAATCCTCCCAGTGGCTTTCCGATTATGGAGAATTTCTTCAATAGGGAAGGAGGTAACCACCGAAATTGGATGTTCTTGAAAGTAATGCTTCAGCTTCCGGGAGGCCATCAAGACCGCATATAGGAGCTTCTGCACCTGTGGATAACGCACCTTGGTTTCGCCCAATACTTTGCTGATGAAGTAAACCGGGTGTTGAGCCTTGTTTGCGCGTCCTTCTTCTTCTCGTTCTACTACCACCGCAGCACTCACTACATGAGTGGTAGCTGCTATGTATAGTAAAAGTGGTTCCTGTGGCAAAGGGGATACCAAGACAGGCGGTGAGGTGAGGAACGACTTGAGATCCTCAAAGGCCTTCTGTGCTTTAGGTGTCCAAACGAACTTGTCGTGCTGCTTTTTCAGCAGCTTGAAAAAGGCCGATCCGCGCTCGCCAAGTCGTGAGATGAACCGACCGAGTGCAACCATGCACCCGTTGAGACACTGGACATCCCTTATGCACATTGGGGGTGCCATCTCCATGATGGCTTTGATCTTCTCCGGGTTAGCCTCGATTCCACGGTGAGATACCACAAATCCGAGGAGCTTCCTCGAAGGGACCCCGAAGACGCATTTCTCCGGGTTCAACTTCATGTGATACGCCGACAAGCTCTCGAATGTCTCTGATAGGTCAGTGACCAAGTCAGAGGTTACCCGAGACTTGACGACGATATCGTCGACGTAAGCTTCCACGTTGCACCCCAGCTGGTTGTGGAAGCATCGCCGATGCTGGCGTTGATACGTTCTAACCGGCGTTCTTCAGTCCGAAAGGCATTGTGATGTAACAGAAGGCCCCGAACGGGGTGATGAACGAAGTCTTGATACAATCTTCTTCCTTTAAGCTAATCTGGTGATAACCTGAGTATGCATCCAGGAAGCTCAGGAGCTCGCAACCGGCAAGGAGTCAACCACCTGGTCGACTGAGGAGTCCAAATGGGTCCTTGGGGCATGCTTTATTTAAGTCGGTATAGTCGACACACATGCGCCAAGTCCCATTCTTCTTCTGCACAAGTACCGGATTTGCCAGCCAGACGGGGTGGAGTACCTCCCTTATAAAGCCAGCGGCTAGAAGCTTGGTGATCTCCGCCTTGATGGCCTCCTTCCGATCTTGCGCAAATCGGCGCAACCGTTGCTTAACCGGCTTCGCCTTGTCGTGTACTTTTAAGGAGTGCTCGATCACCTCCCTCGGGACGCCCGGCATATCAGATGGTTTCCAGGCGAAGATGCCCCGGTTCTCTTGGAGGAAGGTGACAAGCGCGTCCTCCAATTTCGGTTCGAGCCCTGTCCCGATCAGAGCCGTTTTGGTTGAGTCGGACGGGTCGAGTGAAATACGTTTGACACCCTCGTCAGGTTTGATGCCTGACTTAGATGGTTTTTTGTTTGGTAGATCGCCCTAGTCGCGAAGGGTGGCGGGAGTCTGCCGAATTTTGTCCAAATCAGCTGCCACCTCTCTGGATTGAGCGAAGTCGCAGTTTTCCCTATCGAGGCGACGGGAGAACTTGACGTCTCCACTTACCGTAATCACGCCCCGCGGTCCTGTCATCTTCATAACCAAGTAAGTGTAATGTGGGACGGCCATGAATTTGGCCAAGCCTGGCCTTCCTAAGATCGCATGATATGCGGTCTCAAAATCGGCCACCTCAAAACTGAGGTTTTCTGTTCGGTAATTTTCCTGAGTCCCAAAGGTGACAGGGAGAGTAGTCTTCCCGATCGGCACTGATGAGGTTCCCGGAATTATACCGTGAAACGGTGCTTCCGCCAGCTGGAGCGCCATCTTTGGAATCTGCATCTCGTCCAAAGTCTTAATGAAAAGGATATTTAATCTACTCCCGCCATCAACCAGGACCTTGCGCAGTCGGACGCCCCGCACCACAGGATCCAGGATGAGTGGATACCTTCCCGGGCACGGGATGTGATCTGGATGATCTGAACGATCAAATATGATCAGAATTTCAGACCACCGGAGATACCCGGGGGTCACCGGAATAGCTGCATTGATTTCCCGATCGGTAAGCTTTTACTTACGTTTGGACTCATATGCATCCGATCCCCCGAATATGTAGTTGAGCTCTCGCTCAGTTTCTTGGTAAGCATCGTCCTCGGGGGGTCGCGCTTGTCATCTTGCTTAGTATCTCTGGGAGTATCGCCGTTGTGATCCTCAGCGAACTTCTTCAAAATGTTGCAGTTCTTAGCCGCGTGCTTTCCGTTTGAATGGAAAGGACACGGCGCCTCCATGACTCTGTTGTAGTCGGCGGGTCGAGGTGGCCTCAGCCGACCCTGTTCCGCGGCCGCTACCATCTCTTCACCCTTGCGCTTCTTGTCTTTCTTGGAGGCTGACTCGGGCTTGTCCTTCTTGCCTTCTTGCCTGCTTGGGTGATCCTCCTGACGCTCGGCTAGAGCGTCCGAGGCAGTAGCATATCGGTCCGCCAAGGCGAACATTTCCTTAATGGTGGTCGGAGGCTTCCGAGACATCTTTTTGATCAGGTCGAGGTCGCGAACTCCTTTCTGGAAGGCAGCGACGATGACCGCCTCTGAGATCTCTCGGATTGTGTTCTTCTTCTTGGTGAAACGCCGAATGAATTCCCTTAATGACTCATCTTTTTTCTGATGAATCTGATAAAGGTCCCACTGGGTTCCGGGCTTCTCGTAAGTGCCCTGGAAATAGGCAACGAATTGGTCGCAAAGTTCTCCCCAGGAATCGATCGAATTCTCTGGAAGGCCTGCGAGCCAGTTCTGAGCCGGAGGGGTTAACATGACGGGCAAATAATTGGCCATCACGTCGTATCCTCCACCTGCGGCTTTGATCGCCAGAGAATAAATCTACAACCAAGCCTCGGGGTCCCGCTCTCCATCAAATTTTACTATGCCTTTAGGGTTAAACCCTTCAGGCCAGTTTACCTGGTGGAGTCGGGGGTGAATGCCTTGATCCTGTCGATCAGCCCATCTACGGGTGAAGGAGATCGTCGGGGGAGATTTCGACGTGGTGGAGTACGGCGCCGGTCTTCGTCTCGCTCCCTGCGCCGAGCTTCGATGTCGAGACGAAGGTCACGGCTTGCACTCCGGCGGGCATCTTGCCAGCCACTTCGCGTGTGCCGACTGGGCCGAGTACTACTCATAGCAGTCTGGCTTCTAGCCGAGTCGGCCGGTTGATCCCGAGTGCCTTGAACAGCCGCAGCCGTCACCATGGCTTTGACTTGTTCCATGATCGGCGTTACGGGGTTGTTCTCTCCAAGTAAAGGACCAACATTGTCAAGGAGGGTTTTACATGCGAGGAGGTTCTGCTGTGGCGTACGGAAGACCGAGTGATCTCCCATACGTATTTGTAGCAGTTCCTCCCGAACTTCCCGTGCACGACCACGTAGTTGGTCGCGCAAGTCTTCTCCGCCTTCGCGATTCGGTTCGGCTCCAGCCTCCCCTGTGGGTCGCCGGGCCGACCCAGAGGCTTGGCCATCCAGCACGTAGACACCGCGGAAGTCGGGCATCCCATTGACACTCTCTTCTGACTCGGATTCCGAGAAGGAAAGGCTCAACTGATCCCGATTCGTTGGCTCGTCGATAGGAGTGATTATAACTCCCACCTCCCGTGCAGGATCTCTGGTCAAAAGAGGATCTGACTGAGTTTCGGCAGAACGGATCTGCTGGAATCTTTCAGCCGAATTGACCAGACCGAATGGTATAACCACTCGGGGAATTAACCGAGAAAGAGTTGTCCCTGAGTTTTGGCTCAGAAAGCTCGTCCCGGTGTGTTCAAGCCGTGTTCCGCCCCTTGTCCTAGACTGGAAAAACCGACGCGTTATCTGATGGAAAACAGCAGCCGAGTTTCCGAATCCAGAGGGGGCGAACCACGGTAGAGGGATCGTGACTCCTGACTGGATCTGAGAGTGATCTAAGCCAGGAATCAGATCGTGACTCGATCCTTTGTCAGCACAAGGTGCTGGTAAGGGGAGGAGTGGTAGATCCCGACCAAAACCGAAGGGAAGCCCCGCGGTAGGCCAGTCGAGATTGTCATCATTAGATCGGACCTCTTCCGGATCAGAATCCGGGACAGAGATCCCAAAGTGGTGAGGCTCGGCCGAAATCGCATACCATCTCCCCGGTAGTGTGTGGACCGAACGAGGTTCGGTTTACACAACCGAAGCTCTCCGAAGTCTCCGGCGATGAAGCCAAGATCTCCGAAGATGAAACCTTGGCCGGGAGCGTAGGTGAAGACGAATCTGCCAATGGAATCCATCGAGGTCGATGTAGTTGATCGTGACGCTAGTCCCTACCTGGCACCCCAACTGTCAACGATTTGCGTCGGCAATATATTTTATGGGGCGATGCGAGAGATCACGACAACGATGGTAGCACAGGAAGACGAAATTATACAGGTTCGGGCCCTCGATGCGAGGTGATACCCTACTCCTGTGCTCGTGGATTGTATTTGGGTGGATCCTGATGATGATTACAAGAGGGGAGATTGGATGTCCCAACTAGGGACCCCGTACCCCCTTTATATAGTGTAGGGGGTCGGGTTACAGATAGAAACTCTGGTCTGTGTTTGGAAGATATAGATATAACCGATCCGGCTACGCCTATACTCATGTAACATGAATAGGAAACGAATTCGTGTCCTTGTAGGTTGTCTTCAGCCGCACCGCCTTCCAAGCCTGCCTTCTGGAAGGCCCGACTAACTCAGCCCAAGGTGGCGGTACGTCTTGTAGTATACCCTCGAACACGCAGGGCCCATGTTTTCCACAATAGTGGCACAGAGAAGGAAGAGTCGAAGGCAGGAGGTGAAAAGACAGAGACAACAATTCAAGGATCAAAGAAAAGGAAGACATCTGCAGTATGGAAGCTCTTCAGTGTAGTCGTTGTGCCATCCAAGAAGAAGGAAGGAGAGGATGAAATAAAGGCACGATGCGCAACCATGCCATGCAACATTTGCGTACACTCCTAGAGAGACCACATATACACTCCAGAGGCACATGAAGTCATATAATGTTTACAATGTTCAGCAGATGAAGAAGAGGCAAGGAAAATTGGAGCTATTAGCGGCTAAACCAGGTGACTCAAGCAATCTGGTTGTTAATGATGGTGTTTATGATCATATTAAAATTTGTGAGCTCATAGGGAAGATGATAATTGTGCATGAATATCCATTTAGAATGGTTGAACACTATCGGTTTAATATGTTGATGAAAACCATAAACCCATCCTATATTAAAATTGGCAGGAAGATAATTAGAAAAGAATACTTAAATTTGTACCAAATAGAGAAGGAAAAGCTAGTGTAGAGTTTTAAAAGTGTTGCCAAGATTTGCTTGACATGTGACCTATGGACCTCAGATCAAACTTTGTGTTATATGTCTTTGGTAGCACACTATATAGATTCTAATTGGGCAATGTACAGCCGTGTGATCATTTTTGTTGAACTAGAGCCACCCCATACTGGCGTTGTTATTTCACATGCAATCTTTGAATGTCTAGCTAATTGGAAAATAGAGGATAAAATTGCTACTATAACCTTGAATAATGCTAGTAGTAACGATGTAGCAGCTAGGCAATTAATGGCCAAGTTAATGACTAGAGGAACACTATACTTGAAAGGAAGGTTTTTTTACGTGCGGTGTTGTGCCCATATTCTGAACTTGCTAGTAGTCGATGGCTTGAAACCTTTGGATGAGCTAATTGGTAAAGTTAGAGAGACCGTTAAGTATACGTAGAAATCTCCATCTCGGTTATATAAATTCTCAAAAGTAGCTAAATCCCTTGCTTTGCCAACAAAGAAAGGCATGTGTCTTGATGTTGCAACTAGATGGAGCTCCACATATAAGATGCTTGAGAGTTGCTTCGCATTCAAGGAGGCATTCACTCACTATGCATATGAATGGTAACTATAAGTGGAACCGACGACTTTTGAGTGGGATATTTATGGAAGTGTTAGGGATGTCCTAGGGGTTTTGGACAATGCTTCAACCCTCTTCTCTGGCTCAACATATTCAACAGCAAACCTTTTCTTCCCTCTCATTATTGATGTCAAGGTCAAACTGAATGAAGCAATTAATTCAAGCATCCCAGAACTAGTAGAAATGGGAAATGCAATGGTAGAAAAGTTTGATAAGTATTAGGGGCAGTGCATCATTCTCCTAGCTGTTGCTTTTGTTCTTGACCCACGTTACAAGGTCAAATTCATTCAATACTGCTTTGCCAAGATATATGATGCACACATTGTTGACATTAGGGTTGCATCAATTCAATCTACATTGGATGATCCGTATTCTCTCTATGAGAATGAACATGAGCAAGGGACTGGTACAACATGAACTGAAAGATCTTCGTCCTCTCAGCAGTTTGCTGCATGTTCTATGGCATCCGCAAGTGTTTCTTCTAAGTTCGAGAGCTTTCTAGATGCAGCTGGTTCACTCCCATGTAAGTCCAACATTACAGCCTATTTGGATGATCCAAATGAGAGGCCACAACTCCCAAATTTCAGTGTGATTGAATGGTGGAATTTTAACGGTTCAAAGTACCCAATTCTGTCCAAATTGGCAAAGGACATCCTCACAATTCTAATAAGCACCATATCATCTGAATCTTCTTTTAGCACCAATGGTCAAATTCTTGATAATTAAAGGAGCTCCTTACATCTGTCTATGGTGGAGGCTTTAGTGTGTTGTGCAAGCTGGATTCGAGGACCTATGAACAATGCTTTGATATGCCATTTTCTTCAAATATCTCTATTTCAGATGTGCAACCTCATTTAATTGTATATTCTTGCTGCTTTAGTATTGCTTTTTCATTCTTTTGTCTAGGAAGAAGAGCCTGGCATGGATGTTGAAACCATACAACTTGTGGATAGTGCTGTGGGCAGCAATTAGTAAGTGCCTAATCGTACTTTTTCCCAATTCTGTAATGCCTTTATTTGAAGTCTTTGTTCAACTTTGAAATTATTAATTGCATTTTTCTAATGTTCTTCAAGGTCCATTTTGATGTTGTCAAGCCTCAAGAATTGATGATCCAAGTACTCAAGAACTGATATTGTCAAGACTCAAGAACTAACGATCCATTTTGATTATGCATGTCATATGTCGCTGCTGCTGACAGTGAACATTATCACTTTTGTTATATGTCCAAAAATACTACTTATGCTTGAACTTGTAAGACTGATGTGTGAACTGTGGACTGCTTATGCTGATAGCCTGACAGTGTGACCTTTTGGTTCATGTTAGTTGTGTGTGTCACTTATGTGTGAACTGTGGTCTATGGACTACTTGTTAACTTATGTGAACTATGGTCTGTGAACTGTCATGTGCCTACTGCTAATGCTCCTAGTTTGGTAGACCTAAAAATGTTTAGTGATTTATGTGAATGTCACATGGTGGTTGGTGCAAATGCAATGGTGCTGAGTGCCGGTTGCTATTTGGTTACTTTGGTATGCTGTTTGGTTTGCTCATTCTCAATTTGTCATGCAGTGTATATATAATGTCTTCATGGACCATGGTTCAATCATGGTTTCCTTATTCTTCATGGTTTGTTATGTGCTTGTGTTACTTGTGTATATATATATTCATGGTTCATTTATGTATATATGATATATATGGCTCTTTGTTCATGGTTTATTCATGTATATGTGATGCATCTTTATTATTTTCATCACGAGCTCACGAGCCTCACGAGCCAACCCGAGCTTTTTAACGAGCCTGAGCCGAGCTAGGATCTGAGCTCGTCATTCTAAACGAGTTGAGCCGAGCCAGCTCGTTTAGAAAATGAGCCCGAGCCGAGCTAGCCCTGGCTCGCTCAGGCTCGGCTTGGTTCCACCCCTAATGTGAGGTGAAGGGAGAGAGGAGAGAGATGGAGAGCACGGACGGTTGATTTCAAGCTCACGGATGGATTGGGCTACCAATCCTCTATCCCAACCAATTCAATTGGAAAATGGTCTTATCGTATTCATATCTGTATTTATAAAATGGATAATGGTCTTATACAACCATATCGAATTTTGGATATCCTCGACAAGAATACGGATATTTACACTCATACATGGTGTGTTTAATCATTGTAATATATTATTTCATCTAAACAAGCATGAATTCACACTGCACCATAAATATCCATCCAACTAATTAACCATAAGATAATTTTTATAAAATGGTATTTCACATACCAAAGTCCATACCGTATTCATATCCGTATTTGTTTTATGAGATTTGGATAGAGATGTAGATACAGATATGGGAGAAACCATTATTCGGATGCATTGTTGCTAACCATATTTGTACCAACTGGATTTAGATGCAATTGACACCCCAAGGCAAGGGGTGCTGTCAGATTTCTCACTAGTCCCTCTCATCTCTTCTAGTTGTTTTTGCCAACGTTGAGTGGGTGGGAGATCCATTGATTTGTAGGAGGAAATTTGGTTTAGTTTTGTTCCTTGATCATTTTAATCTACTTCTCTTCTCTAGTTTATCGAAATTTACTTTACCCTTAACAAAGTGCTTACCAATTCATTGGGAAGACAAAGGTGATGTCTACTTCGAAGATCGACACCGAATTTCTCTTTGCTTTTCCTTCCATGAACAACAATGCCATCAAGGCATAGTTCGTACACATTATTGAAGATCATCAAAATTATATTTCTCATTGTCGTGTTTTTCGGCAATCAAGGCACCACTACAAGCCACAAGCCACAGAGTCGATGACGAGAAAGATAAAGAAGTGTGATGCATTTACCACTCCATGGATTTATTGGTTACTTGTTTCTTTAATAGTTGAGTACTTTTGCACTTATTATGGATATGGATTACAATGCAAATCAGAAAATGTTTGATATAGTATGTGACCGATCTGTTTGAGGCTGTGATTTGGAAGCCCGTCTAGCTCAGTCAGCAGTGCGCAAGGCTCTTAACCTTGTGGTCGTGGTTTCAAGACCCACGGTGGCACGGTGGGCGACAAATGTATTTCGAACGTGGAGTTTTTTTATTCGGCAGGAATTTGATACTTGTAATCCTATTCATCAAGTATTAATTTACGCTGAATTATTAATTCTGCAGGAATTTGTTTCTACCAATCCCATCCATTCACTTTTTTCTGTTCCAACTTTTCAATTAGCACAGAGCTATGAACCACACACAGATTGGCGATTGGCATTTGGCATTTGGCATTTGGCACGGCCTTCTCAATCTGAACATCACTCCTTCGCCGTTACTGGAACTGACACTACCAAAGGCTGCAACAACAGAGGCTTTTTGAATAGCATTACCGTATCATTCATTTCCCCACCCAAATCCATCCTACGAAAAACCAAGCTTAATTCAGGTCAGAACACCGACGCCCGCCGACCGCTTCACCGGCCGGCTCATGATCTACAAGACTAGACACCTTGCCCATTATTCTCGCCTTAGCAGATGGGCGACGCACAAGCACACCTCGCGTGAGGATTAACCACACTGACATACATAATCAAGAACAGCTACAACAACAACAACAACAATGAAAAAAAACACCATTACTGCAATATCATCATCTCCCTTTTCACAGTTGCTTGATCCCATCCTTGCTTGTGCAAGGAATGAACCCGCAGGCTGCAGCTAGCTAGCTTGCTAGGTGCTTGTACTTCTTGCTACTAGCTGGTCGGTCAAGCTGGGCTCAGTAGCTGACGACGATGAGCAGGCCGATGGCGGTGACGATGATCGTCGACGGCACGCCGAAGCGGAGGTGGCTCCAGAAGGTGAGGTTGTACCCGAAGAACTGCGCCCGCCGCGCCTGCTCGCACACGATCAGGTTCGCCGCCGACCCCAGCAGCGTCAGGTTGCCGGCCACCGTGCTCACCCACGCCAGGATCAGCCACGCTTTCTTCTCCGACGCAGGGGAGATCGCCGCGGCTGACGCCGCCACCCTGGTGCCCAGCAGCAGGACTGAAACACAAAGTTCAGAGCAAGTTTGTTAGAACCTTCTTGAGTATCCGGAAGACTGGACAGAATCTCGTTTTTTCGAAAGAAGTGAACAATATAATTTCCATCTTCTTAATTACTAGCATCTCGAGTAGTAAGTAAATACTAGATGTTATAGGAGCTCTCTCAAGTTTGATACGGTTTTAACTAAAAAGATTAGTGGGTTTTTGCCTACTTAGTAGAATATTAGTGTTAATTCTGTATCTAACTGAAAATACAGATATAAATGATTATACGTGGTCAGCCACAACAGAGTTAAACTAGTCAGCATCAGTGGATTCTGAGGTCATTATTGGTTTCACAAGCTAAACGCATATATGATACTATAATTGAGATATGCATGAAAACTAATAAATTCTCTGCATGATAAGATGAGGTCAGGACACACTACCACCACATAACTATGATACTAGAACATGGGCATGATCTTCTTTTTTCTGTTGATCATTTGAACCCTTAAATGGGCATGAATTGTGATGGTAATCATAGAGAGTGCACATTGACTTCAGAGTTCAGACTATAGCTACCTGTTGGAACATTTGAGGCCACATTTGAGAGGACGAGGATCACCACCGCGAGAAGCGCGATGCCTTTGGCGCTGTCGATCCTCGCGTGCGGCTCCACCAGCTCCCAGAGCGCGTTCGGTATGCCAGTCTTGTTGAAGCCATCCACCGTGATGAACATCCCACAGAAGAAGATCAGCAGCGAGTATGACACCTGCAAATCGTCAGTGCCACATGAAATTCGTCCAAATTAGCACAGTCAGACAGAAAAAAAAATTGAATCTTTGAAAGAAAATCTTTGGATTCAGAAGGCCATGGGGCTGGATAGTTAGATACCTTCTCCAGGCAGGCTTGTGCGTCGGTGAAGTCGAGCGCGAGGAGGACGAGGGCGGCGGTGATGGCGGTCCAGGACATGTTGAGCCCCATGAGGAGGGAGATGAGCATGCCGAGGGTGATGAGGTAGACGGCCGCCTTCCACACGAGCACCTTCCACCGCTTCTCCTTGGCCTCCTCCTCGTTCTCCTTGTCACTGTCGAAGCCGCCGTTGGCGTGCTGCTCCGGCGCGTCCTCGATGATGACGCTCCGCTGGTGGCTGGTGGACCGGGTGATCTTGCGGGGGCCTTCGTCGCGGCGGTCGCAGACGGTGGACACCTCCACCACCTCCTGCGACATGGTGGACGCGCGCAGGGAGCGGATAGCGACCTGGATGTCGCCCTCGGAGTTGTAGCTCCGGCTGCGCAGGGTTTCGGCGCGGTTCATGCTGTCGGTGCGGCGGATGGGCTCGCTGACGCAGTCGATGTCGCCGTTGACGGAGGAGGCGTGGGACATTCGCGCGGGGGTGAAGCGGTGGGAGGTGACCTCGTCGTCGGCGACGACCTCGGGGCCGGGGCCGGCACCGCCCTCCTGGTCCTTCTCCACGGAGAGGTACTTCCAGAAGTAGCAGAGCAGGATGCAGGTGTTGGTGAGCACGCCGACGATCATGGCCGGGAAGACGCCGATGAGGAACTGGCCGAAGGAGATGCCGCTCTCTACGGCGATGACGAGGTTCTGCGGGTTGCCGATGGGCGTGGCCGCGGAGCCGATGTTGGAGCTGGAGGCGAGCGCGAGGAGGAAGGGCTGCGGCGGCAGGTTGTTCTGCCTGGCCACCTTGAGGATGAACTCGGTGAGCACGACGCAGGTGGTGTCGTTGGTGAAGAGCGCGCTGGCGACGGCGGAGACGATGCAGACGCGGAAGAGCAGGTCCTTGCTGCCCCGGCTCTTCCACGACAGCATGCTGCCCAGGTACTTGAACATGTCGGCGCGCTCCAGGAAGATGCTCACCACCATGGTGCCGAAGAGGAGGCCGATGATGGGGAGGTCGATCGCCGCGTACGCCTCCTTCGGCGTCATCACCCGGAACAGCACCATCAGCATCGCGCCCAGCAGCGACCCCGCCGTCCGCCCCACCGGCATGAACGGCACCGACGGGAACACCGCCAGCACCCAGAAGATGCAGAACGCTACGCATCCCAGCACCACCTTGGGCGTGCTCGCCAGCACCATCTCCCCGATCCTGCCAAGATCAATGCCACTCGATCTGCGTCCTAGAACGAACTCTGATCAAGATCCTGCAAAATCGGAGCAACGAAATGGCAGCGCCCCGTGTCAGCTAACGCAGAGCCAAAACTATCTGATCAATGCGCAAGCAACAAGATGATCCCGATCAAGATCTCGGCATCTCGCATGCACGCCATCACTCGTCACCGTCAGAGACATCAAGAACCAGCAGCATGCAACGGTTACAGCAGTTACAGTAGCACCCAGCATGGAGGTCAGAACGGCCAGAAATAGGCAGGCGAGCACCCAAGCGCCACCGCCTCCCACCCGCCGGCAAAACGGCGGACGCCGCCGCATGCGCGCCGTCCGATCACGAGGTGAATCCAGAGAAGGGAGCTCCACATGGAGTCGTCGTCGCTCACCTCGATCACGCGTGGCGGCGATCCAACGGAGGCGACGACGGCGACCACGAGTGCTGCAACTCCGATAGAGTAAGCGTACGTCGGGGAGTGGTCGATCAGAGGCGGAGGGATAGCTACGGCGGCGCTTGCTTGCTTGCTATGCATCGCCGCCTCGAGGCTGGGGCTCGGGATGGGTATTTATTGCTCGCGCCAAGGCCCTAGGAAGGCGGTCTCGGTTTGTCTAGCTATTGCTCTAGATGGAGATATTCACACAAGCACACAGGCGCACACCACACACACGGTTTGGGGCATCTGGACCTGGTTGGGCCTAGCCAGCTTGGGGCATCTTCCGCCCGCCATGTGTTCTATTTTCGTGTCTCAAACACCGTAGCAGACCAATCTAGAACACACTGATAGAGAGGTGAATAGTGATAAACTAAAACAGTGAACAGTGAATACAGAGAGTGAGAATAGTGATAGGGTTGCTGTTGAGAGATAAATAGTGATGAAGCAATAAATAGTGATGAGACTGTGTCTCAACACTGTAGATGAATAGTGATGTGCTAGAACAATAGGACACACCGCTGGAGATGGCCTCAGTTAGTTCCTTGTATTGCGGGGACCCGTATCCTCGTATCTAGACCGTCGGATAAAAGTCTGGATGGTTCAGATCATGGGGAATGATAAAACTAGAAATTGAAATTTCACAAAAATTGAGGATAAGTAAATCTTTTTCTAAACTCTAATGACATTTCGGTCCAAGTGCCCCCCGACTATTTAGCAACGAAAAAGAAAGAAAGCAAGAAAAGGACCTTTGTTTCACTGCACCTCAGCGACTGGTTCGATGTGAATTCCACCTAGTTTTTTTTAGATCCACCTAGTTAGCTTGTGCAGGGCCTGGTTGGTCGATCCAGTGTGAAACCTTCTGACTAACTACCACGGGACCAGATCTATCCAGCCATTTTTGTCTTCACTTCAACAATCAACATATACGGTCGATGGGTTGATGTGAAGGTAAAGCGAGTGTACACAGTAATTTCTTATACTTGATGGACGAAGTATATATACACACGTGCCAGAAAAAAAAAAAGAAAAAGAAATAGATGGCCACGTCAAGAACACTAGCTAGCTACCGCAATGTATGTCTAACGTGAAGCGTTGACATTTTTTTTTGTGAAAGTGAAGCGTTGACTTTGATAAATCGAGTGGATCGTCAGTGCCTTTGGCTGAAGTGACAAGAGGCAGTACGCCGTTCACCTCGAGGCAGGAAGGTGTCAACTAGCATCCTCACCGGTTTCTCTATAATCGCATATCCTATAACACTATTCACTACCACCTATGAAAGATTTTCTCTATCTCGAAAATTTCTTAACACTTTACTCTACATCTTTCAAAACATGTGTTCATTCAGTAGCTCCCTCATCCCTAAAAATTCAAATAAATGGATATTTACAGGACCTCCTGAGATGCTTATAGTAGTTTTTTTCATGGCTAGTACTCGCCTTTTTTTATATAGCTCTTTGTGAAAAATGATTTTCCACTGTTTGTTGTTGTAGAGTTTATCTGAAACTAGTTGAATGTGTTTGGTGTTTATGCCTTGCAATGTACGGCTTAATTTGGACTAATATAACCTCCTCAATGGAAGGCAACATGGGGCTTGCAGAGTTGCATTCACTACCTCCATTAATGTAGGATATAGGAATTTAGACCGTTCAAATCTACCATATTAAGTAGACCATTTCCCATAACTTTACCAGAGAAGTAAGTATTACTCCTTAAACTACTCACTCAAATATCTGTTATCGCTTTGCACCCTTGAGAATATATGGTGCTCTTGTGGTACCAGATAATTCTAAAGCGTAACGCATTCCTTTTGTAGAGTCAACCTTGCAAAGGTGTTCAAAAAGTTTTATGGATTTCATGATGACTAAACCATAGGTAGATCTACCCTTCATCCCTGAAGTTGTATTTTTATTTTGACGGCCTTTGAATAAAAAATGTAGGATTTAACTTAAAGTAAAACACCGAAATGACTAAAGTTTACTTGAAGTATGTTCTTTTTTTAGCTAAAAAACCTTGTATAGTTCATAACTTCATTTGAAATCAATTTTGAAACTATGACAGGCACAAATTTTAGTAGGATTAACATTAAGCGAAAGTTCTTGAACTAATTACCGCAGACGGCTATTGTCGATACCAAGCAAATGAATCAGCAAAAATGGATTGTTTATTCTATATATCCAAAGAAAGATTGGTTTCCTTTAGGGAAAAACTAGGTATATGCATGGTATCTCATCTGTTAGACAAGTGGAAACGAAAGAAATACCCAAAGTTTGTTGGACAAAGATTTGAAAAGAGAAAAAGAAATTCGACAATTGGGTGGAAAGCAACAAAGTCCATACGATCATTGTTTGGGACATAAATGCGTGTGGGGGTACGATTGGCCTGTACGTCTTGCAAAACTGTTGCTCATGAGCAAGTCAGATAAAACGTGGCTTATATTGATTTATTTGACTTTTTTATTTTTTTTAATCTGTTTTTTTTATCTCGTAGGCGTGTCTAAAAGCTCCCTAAATCCTAAAACCCAAGGCATCTGACTCTCGAGGCCACCTCAGAAAATTCTTAAAATTACGAGATAAGTCAGATTAGCAGATTAGATAAGTTAGGGAGAATAGGCCTGAATAAGCTGCCAACTTGCCAAGTAGTGGAGTACTCGATTGCTGAACAGGTTATTTGCTATGGCCACTACCGAGGTGATCCGTGCAATCATTCATGGGCCCATGGCAAAGGGTAAAGCTGAGCAGAGCTTGTACAGTGTGGTCTGTTTCTCAAGGTGCTCCATGCAACAATATGGAAGAACATGGACAACAGGTAGATCGCCAATAGCTAGCCATGACAAGGATAAGGGATCTGTGAAACGGCACTTGGTGTTGGGTAGCTAGCTTGACATGATCTTTTGGTTCCTAGCTAGATAAAAGGGCATGTTTCAGATCTGCTTGTTCTTTTTCAAGTTGGTGGCGATGGTGCGCAATGGTTGAAATCCAGGTTCTTTAAAGAAAAGAGAAATTCGATGGGTACAAATGATGTTTTATTGAAGATGTATCTCTTTGTGTGTTCTTGAAATAGAACTAAAGGTGTATTTCGTATACTTTACCCACGTGTTCAAGCTGGTCTGACTTTTACTTAGTAAAAGTCCAAATATCTCGATCCATGTATTTTGAGAACTCATTATGATTGTTCCTTCTTAAATGGGAATGAAATCTTATCCTAAGCTCCACTTGGTCTATCTACTAAACAACCAAATATATCAATAAATGGCCAAAGCTCATTGATTCGTTTTGTTTTTATTTTGATTTTGGTATATTTATTTGGATGGCATTTTTATGTCATCTTATAGCTAAAAGGTGCCGTACAACATAGCAAAAAAAGAGACTACTAAATAATAAACATCTTCAACTCAGACGTCTTATCATAAACCCATTTAGACCTACACACTAGCCGGAAAACCCACTTCCGCAAAGCCAAAAAGCTTAGCCTAGCTACCAAGGACAAAATTGTCATAGTTAACGCTCAAATCCTCGCTGCTTAGCTTTTCAAATCAAAGACGCATAACTCCTAGAAAAGTAGGTGTTTTCTTAAAAGCCCACTGTTACGCCTTAGGTAACTACACCATGTTATGCTTTAGTCAGGGATTAGAAAACCAAATCTAAAAACCGATATATATAGCGCACGGTTCGGTGATTTTTAGGGTTAACCGCTGAAATCCGGTTAGTAAACCAAGAAAACCAAACTTTCCATCAGTTTTTGCGGAGACAGGTTTTTGTAGTTTTCTACGGAGAACCAAGCGGTTTTCTGGCCTAGCCCCCTAAACACCCGGCTGAGCCAGTCCAATTTTGCACAGTGCAGGGCAGGTACCCGGATCTCCCGTTGCCACCGCTCAGCAGAGTCACCAGGGACAAAGCTGCACTGCACCTGGATACCGTTCGTACGACCAATCAGCAGAAAAACGCCGCGCGAGCTGATCGTGTTTGTTGAGAAGCACAGAGATGGACGCGCCCGCCCCGGCCGGCCAGTCCACTCCGCCGGCGTCGTCTGGTCGCCGGCACGTCGCCATTGCTGCCTGCCTCCTCGCGGACATATATATGCATGATACATGCAGTCTGGCGCACGCACACTTCCGCTATTCCTTGCCACATATATATTCTCCGGCTCCTAGCTAGCTAGTAACAAGCAAGTCAAAGAATGCCGCACCTGGTGGCTGGTATATATATATTTTTGTAGAAATCTACGCGCGCGATGGTGACCACTTCGTTGTAACACAAAGCCAAGATCGAGATCTGTCACACTCCAGAGCGAGTCAGGATAGGGGGCAAATACTTGTTATCTGATATTTTTTACCGGACTGTCGCGTTACAAGTGAAAATTGACGGTCACCATATTTTTTTAGAAAATAAAAAATAAATTTGCAATACCGTATCAACCAAAACCCCCATAGTTTAATTTCAGTGACATCATCAAAAATTTCAAAAAAAAGGAGAGATTTTATCGTCGTTGATACCTCTTGATACCTTGAAATACCACAAATCACAGCCGTTGATCAAACTAGATCAAAGGGCTATCAAGAGATGGTACCTCTTAGTATCTTCCTTCCGATCTTTTGGTGCCACTATTGAAAAGGGTTTTTTTGGAATTCCTCCTCCGCTTTCTCTATCGCTTCACCTCTATCTCTATCGCTTCATTGACGCTGGCCACCGGACACCACAGGATGACACGAGCCCCACCGATCTAGCTGCAGGCCTGCCTTCCGTCCAAACCACCTCATTGTGCTAGTTCACTATTGCCCGTGACCGTGTGTCGCCGCCTGCCTCGTCGCGGCCCTCCATCGCCGCTCGTCGCGCTGCCACACCGCGGCCCTTGTGTCGGCGCCCTGCGTGCGGCTGCTCCACACCGGAGAACCGCCTACTTGCCGCCCGTGAACCCCCGTCGTTCCATCCCATGCACGGAAGAGAGAAGAGAGAGGAGGGAGATAAAATTTGTAAATGCCAAAATTATCCCTCACTTGGTACCTCGAGAAACCTTGTACCTCTTCAAGGATGAAAAAAAAATCCAAAAAACACTTATTTAGTATTAAACATCCCAAAAATTTTCAAACAATATGTATTTTTTATTGGAGCACATTGATAACGACCAAATCACTAATAACTGGCGAAACTTCGGATTAGAATCCTCTGACTTCAAAGTTACCGACGCTCTGACTTCAAAGTCACCGTTAGAGGACGAAACTTCGCCGATCGAGTGTTGGGCAACCTCGAAAGTCGTGAAGAAGGCTAGTTAGCAACACATCCAGTCATCACATGGGACGAGCGGGCGAGCCGACCATGCGTCGGTGACTTTGAAGTCAGAGGATCATAATCTCGAAACTTCGCCGATCGAGTGTTGGGCAACCTTGAAAGTCGTGAAGAAGGCCAGTACGTAGTTGCAAGTAGCAACACACCCAGTCGATCATCACAAGGGACGAGCGGGCGAGCCGGCCATGCGTCGTTGTTGGGGGTAAGCGGCGAGCAAAGCGACGCGTCCGCGGCATTTGGTCGTACCCGTACGGGCGGCGAGGGGGCGGTTGCTGCTGGGGAGAGGAGCTGAGCTTGAAAGGTGGACGGACGGAGCGAGCCGCGGAGCGTCTCTTCCTGGCTTTCTCGTGGGGACCGACCAAACTGACTTTTTCGGCTGCGATCTCGCCATCAGGAGAAGCCATCAATGGTTCCGGTTCTCGTAGACCGTCTCCAACCACAGTACGCAAACCTAAAATTTTGACCATGCCTGGGCGAAATGGGTTCAGCCATCCCATCCAACAGATGACTATCACAATATAATGTTAGTTTTCTTCTTCTAGAATAATTATATTTGGTTATTCTCTCTCTTCTACGGACCTATATAGTTTTGTGGTTGAGATATTTTGTTGGAGAAGATAGAAACATAGATATAGAATTTTTAGCTAAATAAGGATATATATATATATATATATCAGGACAGTGCTTGGCCCAGAAAAATTGGGGAAACCAAGAATCAATTCATTGTCCAGGTGTCTTTTCATCTTCAATTTTGCCGTAGTATATGTAATTTATGCGAATGACCCCCCTTCAGAATGTTCCGTAGCTTAAACATTTTTTTGAACAATCCTTTAGCATATTTAGTTTTTAGTAAATTAACCATTAGAGACCAGTGGAGTGGCCCTGTTTGATTGGACTGAAAATCTGAGATATATTATAATCTGAAAAGTTGAGGACCTTTGAAAAGAGGCTCGGAGAGACTAAAAAATATATTTCAAAATATTTTTGGGATCTTTGAGAAAAACTACTAAGCAACCACGACTGATGCTCGCGAAAGCATCAGAACTGCTTCTAGTGGTGTTTAAAAAGGAAAAGAATATTGAGGTATGTGGGATTCGAACCTAAGACCTCACCCCTCCTCGTGACCCACGTCTTACCCAGCTAGCCAACCCACCCACGCGTGCTCTCTGATGAGATAAAGTAAACTTTCTTTTTAACAATTCAAAAAATGGGCCTCTAGAAGAAGTTAAATATCTGAACCCTTCTAAAGTCCCTCTAGAAGCGGTTAAATGTCTGAACCCATTCTGCTTGCAGGCTTTAGAAGGGGTTCGTGTCCCCAACCACTGCTAAAGGTGCTTGGGCTTTAGAAAGGGTTCGTGTCACGAACCTCTTCTGTTGCTTGGGTTTTAGAAGGGGTTCGTATTATGAACCGCTTCTAGAGGGTTTTTCGGCGAACTATTGAACCACTTTCTTACTGCAACTATTAGAAAGTCTTGCGATTCAACCGCCATGATGCATCAGCTTGTGATGCCCTGTTCTCTAGTAGTGCAAATCAAATTACCATCACGCTCGGGTAAACTTTTTGTACTACTCCTTGCCACGAAAAGATGTTGATTTTTCATCTCCATCGATCGACACGATCCTCAAAAACTTTTTATGGACCAGAATATTTTTGTAGGCGAATTAATCCATGTATATGATTCCCCTCGTATATGCACCATAAAATATCCGGAAAGACATAAATAGCTAAAGCTTAAAGATCTTGATGACGTGTGTACTTATAAAAGAAGCTACGTACCAAATCCGTATTAATTGACCCCAGAAAACAAAAAAAGCAGATGGAGATGGATGGTAGCACGGACATGGAGACGAGTGCACACAGTCGGGCTCAGCTCACTGTCAACGCTGCACAGCACCAACCAGCAGGTAGCTAGACGCTGGTCATACCAAGCTAGCCATACACACGCGCGCACCCACGTACCAGCCAGCCCGATCGATCTCGACGATCACCGCGCGCACGTGCGAACCCGGCTGAAAAATCTCGCACGATCGCACGCGCGTAGCCGGCCGGCCCACAAGTGACTCGATCGATCGATCGAGCTGCATGCACGCACAGGCCAGCTAAAACTACGCAGAATCCAGGAGGACATTGTGACTTACCTGCGTCCACGCGATGCTCCGTCAGCGAGAGATTCACCTTCCAGTGTGCATGGCTAGCGGCGAGAGAGATCAGTAGTCAAGCTAGGGCTAGCTGCACTGAGATCTGGAGCTGGAGCTGGCTGATCGGCGGCGACTACGTACCGCCGGTGAACAGGCCGGGATCGGAAGGGATGGGAATGGAGGAGGAGGTGGCCGGCCGTGTTGGGCGTATAAATAGCTGCCGGAAAGCTAGCGAGGAGTGTGGTGTGTGTGGTGGCTAGCTGGCTTGGCCTCTCCAGCCCTTTCTTTCTCTTGTACTCTTGTAGCGTGTGATTGAGCTCTTGACACTTTGGGGTGCTAGCTAGCTAGCGGCAGATAGGGTTCGTTGCTTGACAGAGAGAGGCCATGGGACGATAGGGGTGCTAGTTAGCTAGTCTAATAGTCTTGTGTGGTTATGGCAGCTGGGTGTCTTCGATAATGTCAAATTATATTAATTCATTAACTGCAGTTTAAAATTTTGAGTTTAGGGCCAACGTAACTTTTTTGATGCTCGAGACCAAGAACTCGGCAGAACTTTGGAGGTAAGACGTCACTATACCGTTCTATGTTTCTTTTGAAAAACCCCACAAAATAACAACTAATTTCTGTCATAGAGATGTTAATTGGACCTACCTGAGTGATCTCTCTAAGCTCTAAGTTATCAGGGCCTATGTGATACAATTGTACAAACTTAATTAGGGTCTAATCAATTCACACTGCGAAAGACTGACTACATCCTCTACCTTACGACGGAGGTGTCATCTCACACTTTCACCACCTCACGTGGGGAGACGGCCGGGAACAATGGAGGAAAAAAAGGATGCCCGTTGGATTCGTCACAGACGGATGGATGCAGCGATGGCGGCACATCGATCTACCTTAACACAGAGGACGTGTGTCCGCAAAAAGTGACGGCTTGAAGAAGAAGATGGAACCCATGCAGTGACGTAGGCGTGAGCTATATACAGCTTGCCAGCTCGACGAACGCGCATGCCTTAATAAATGAAGTTGTTAAAACGTCAGTAAAACGATGCATACGTATGATTGGTGCGCACCGTAGGATGTTACACGGACGCTGGGAAAAAGCAGCTCAACATATATGTAGCTAGCGATCTACTCCTAGGACGGATGAGTGCGATCTTGCTTGACTCAAGAGTGCCAAGTGTACTGTTCTCTGTAGGAGATGGATCGAGCCATCTAGTAATGGGAGATGGTGAAGACTTACCTGCCCTAATTAATTAATCAAGCTCGACGGTCGACCTAAATCAGTGACCCTCGATGCAAGCGATATATTTTGATGATGATCCACATATTCATCAATCCAATATTCATGCATGCATGCATGTTGTTGCTAATTAATCAAGGGGACTGGACTTTGATTAATTGTTCTCATCATGGACACAGTAGCTAGCTAATCCATGCATGCATGCATGTATGTTGTTGCCAATTAATCAAGGGGATTAGACTTTGTTTAATTGTTCTCGTCATGTCATGGGCAGTAGCTAGCTTGCTGTAGCTATAGCTAGGAAGGGGATATATCACTGCCTGTTTCAAGTGGAGAAAAAACTTGTTGATTAGCAATTGGTCAATATATGTTTATCCTAAGCCGTTGAAAATCGTGACACTGGAATTAATCCCAACTCTATTATTCTAAGATGGAGAAAAACACACACACGTGCATGCATGTGATCCTATCAGCTGACTATAATTGACGAGTGACAAGGGGACAACAAATGAACTTGAGGAACATATGCAGTTGAAAAATCTAAGACAGCCGGTCACTTTTGTTGGTTTTTAGCGAAACCGGGTCAAACATGTCGAGCTAATTAATTTGAAGTACACATGAAATCCATCCATGAAGGAATAGAATCTATTTTGCAGCATGCACGTAAAAAAAAGTCAATAAAATGGACGCCAGATGCTAGTCTTTTGTAACCTAGCAAGCTAACACATACTTAATTTGACCGGTTTGATTACCATGCATGCATGCATTTGGCTGAGAAATTCTGGTGACCTGACGAAGTTTTTAGAACCTTTATGACAATACACAAAACACCCGGGTTAAGACAACCGCATTAATCAGAGAGAGAGACATTGTAATCGCAAAAAAAAAAAAATGTGTGGCCATTAACTAAACAGATGGTCGACCTCTCGAATATATATGGTTTAACAAGACCTCATCGCTCTTTTTTTTTTTTGAAAGGGTTAACAATACCTCTCATGATGCATTTTTTTCCTCCAAAGACTACAAATCTTGCTGCATGAATCTGTACCCAAAAATAATCTCTTGAGATTTTCTTTCTCTTTAATTAATTAATCAAAGCGAGAGAAAGAAAAGAAACGAGCATGTGCTATTGCTATCCTCACTGAAAACCATCATGTTTTCTTGGCCTTGTCTTCTTACACGTGTGCTCATTGTCGAAGATGCATTATTCTCCTGCGTTTCAAAGAACACCCAGAACCTGCCGGACACAGAAAACGAAATTTCCTGGAGAGTAGCGTCGCAAATCATCGATCATCCTTATGACGTCGATCGTATCCTAGCAGACACCAAAGCGATCGATCAATCAGCATGTCTTCCGAGCTAGGTTCACGAACCCGAGCAGTTCACCACAGCAACCATATGAGCAAAAACCAACAGACAGTTAATCGATCGGTTTTCTTAACAGTTTGTAGTGAAAACTATGGTTAATCATGAAAACCATCAAACCCATAGGTAGCGGTTTTTGAGATCGGTTCAATTTGGTTTACCCTGCTCGGAGCTACGCCATGCTTCAACAAAATCAAATTAATCAAGCTGTATCAATTTCATTTATATAGTAGAGAAGCTCCAAATTTATAGAAACCACCATGATAGTTAATTTCTCTGACAGTATTCCTCAAGGCTGTACTCCACGTATGGCATACATCATTAACTCGTCAAACTTTTTTCTAAAAAATCCAACATTAAAACTCGTCAAAATTAAGCTTCCTCAGCATGAAACAAACGACTCGTGCGTCGCTGTTGTTTGATTCGATCCCGTGTCACCTATAATAAGCCCTTTTCCATGTCCATGAGGGCAGGCAAGGATATGCTTCTCTCAGATATATATCTTACCTATGATCTTTGTGTGCTTGTCAAAAAACAAGCCAGGGAAATCATATATTATCTTTGCGTGCAACGTTCGAGATGATTATCGAATGCTACACGCACTAGCTACTTCAAGTTCAAACTATGCGTGTAGGTTGATCCCTAGCTTTCACAGCCTCTATTTAATCTCACTCGGGCAACCTCTCTTGATTAGCCAACTGATCACCAAATGGATAGGATCCAAAGGATTATGCCGGCCTGCAGCAATTAGAGGCTATGGTTAATTAACCCCTTTTCTTTCTCTCAAGGAATTAATTAAATGCGTTTATGGACATCCACTAGTGATCCTACTTTACACTTGTCCGGGGCTCATGTAGTGACACCAATGTATTGACATTGCCCTGGTGAAAAGGATGTGTTCCTATCTTTGGCTGTAATTAATTACTGCGATTAGGGCTAGCTTGGGGGGGAGGAAATTAACTTTGGTCACTGCTTCTTCTACAGCGAGAAAACGATCGATCGGGCCAGGTCGTTTTTGCTGTGGTTGTCTCATGTGCTCGTCCCCTTGTATATCTATTGACTAATTTGCTTTACACTTGTCGTGCGTGCGTCGCAATGAAAGTAAAAGGGGGGTGTGATAAAAACCTGGCTCGATCGACTGTAGAAAGGTATGCGATGTTGGTACGTCATGTGACGCGATCAGGCTAAATATGCACATATATATAGGTCGCACTACATTAATTTTTTGGGCAATTTTAGAATAAGTGTGGTTGTGAGGGTGATAAACCCATCCCTATGACGTGACGATTGCGGAGCCTCATGCTGCCTTTGCTCAGAAGACTCTTGTGGAGCCTTGCTTAGAAGACCCTAGTGAGGCCTCGTGTTACCTTTACCTTGTAGACACCAAGAAACACTTAAGCATCCTATATCAAGGGCACAGTAGGCCAAAGCACCCAAGATCAACTTAATTGGAGGTCAAGTTAGCTTTGGAGACAAATAGTATGACGAGACCCACATAGGCGTCATGATAAAACCCTTACAAATTAAGAGGGCAATTTGTAATTTTGCCCTTGAGATAAAAGACCCCTATATCCCTGCTTTATTATGACAGTGGAAGGGTGATGCGGTCTTTTACCTTCAAGGCAGCTCTAGTGTTTTGTCCTTTTTCGGTCACCCCTTGTGCATCTTCCCGACCGCTTCGCTAGGCATGGAGGTGCAAATAGGGGTGCCTCCGAAATGGTTTGTCTGGGGTAGCCCGACGACAAATGTGTTATAAAAAAAAGGAGTGCCTCATGTGCAGGAGACAGCTCGCGCACATTAGGGTATCTGGCACTAGTAAAGGAAAATATTTATGAGAAGATTATTTTTAGTTTTTTGACACAGTTTTGAAGCGCCTGGCACAACCATTGACGACGCGTGCATGCAGGCGATGCGGTCGGAGTAGCAAGACCAATGAAAAAGTATAAACTTTCAATCAATATTTCTAACATAAAATTTCAAGCACAAAAATACCCAAAAAATGTACATTGAAAGTGCAAGTGCTCTTTTACCTTAGAAAGTTATAAGGGTACCTCATGGAGAATTAGTAGTGCCTACTAATGATATAAATATTACTGTTTCTTTAACTTTACTGACATCAGCGACATATTTTTATGCGGGTCTTAGAAAAAAGAATTGAGTTATTTGAAGAAATATATTATAGAATGTTCGGAGTGGCTGAGTTGAACGAATAAGCTGGTTGAGTTGAATGTTACGCTGGACTTCGAAAGGTATTTGAATCTCCTTCTCGAAACTGGTCCATTTTTTATGTTTATTTTAATAGCTTTTAGAGGTGGCTTCATGATAAAAAAAACTGAACTAAAAAAGCCAAAACATTTAGCTTTTTAGTACAGCTAGACTTAAACTTTAAGTCTAAGCCAAGATGAAATGAACATGCTCTAAACCAACTCCATTCCTTTTATCAATGAATCCTAGAAGATTTCACAAAACCATTGTCGCTTAGTTTTCATTGTTTCGGTAATATATTGGCAAATGAAGTAGTCGTCGTTGTTCTTGTTTCTTTAGTGATATTTGATAACATTGTGATTTTTAAAAATAATTTTTTTAGGAATGTTCATACAACTTAATAAACAAAAAACAATTCATAGAAGACAATGCTCTAGTAAATGCAATGGTACAAAGGGGTGAGATGATTGATAACACGGATGGGATTAGAGACTTCTGTAGTGACACACACAAAAAATACTCCATACAGTATATGGGTTATTTGATCATAATTCAAGGGCAACAAAAATTGAGGTTCGTAATAATAATATTTTTTATTTTATTATTACCATACGTAAAACACATTGATTTAATTTTATTATAGGACTATATGATTAGCTAACATTTTTAGCGGTGATTTAAATTCCTATTTTGTTGGTCAAATACATTTGTGATATTTAATTCCATATTCAACTAGCACTTTACACATTCGTACATGTGTGAAACACGGTTTATATGTATGTAGTTGTACTTATCTCTTTTTAAAAATTAATATGTATTTTAAATAACTACTAAATCTAAGCCTTTGAAATTAGGATCCGCAAAACTACTGATACACGATAGTTTAACATGATGGTTTTCTTTTCTGTGTGGTTTCTTTAGCATGTTTATCTTACAAGCTGCAAAGAGATCTGAAACCACTGCAGCTATTTCGATGGTTCGGTGGGTCTACAAAAGGTGATTTGAGCTGCCCATCAATTGTCTAATTCGATGGTTCCTGAACTGCGACAACGACTGTACAGTAGTAAATGTACAAATCACTGCAGAGTATTTTGCGTTCGTACAATTCGTAGATATGGTCTGAAAATTCTTGCACAGTAAATAGTACTACTTTACTTTCCATGGCAGTATGGTCATTTGCAATTCTCTCTGTTGTGATCTTTCGGTTTTGCTTAATTTCTACCAAAAAAATGACGTTGATTCTTAATTTGTTCATGTACTATGTGTTTGTGTTATGTATTTGACCGTATATGTACTTACTGTTGAAGAAATAGTTGCTTATCTCTTGTCAATTTTGAGGCATGAAAATGAAGTTAGCTAGGAGCCAATATGTACCACAGAATAATGTGATCACTTTTCTATGCAAAGTAGATACTAGCTAGCTGGCACTTCGCCGGGGAAAATAGTACCTAATTAAGTTACAATTTAGTCTACTTGAAGATCGGTCAATGAACAACTTTATTCCTTAATGCTGCCTTTCCAAAATGGTTTTTCACATGCGCACTGCAAATTTACTACATCTAAGAGCATTACCAGCAGCTTCCCTAAATTTGGATCTCTATATCCCTTCTCTAAACCACTATTCATTCCCTATATTTTCATTCTATCCAGTAGAATCTCTATCCTCGAAAAAATATAGAGACAAGAGAGAGAATCTCTAAATATAGAGACTCGAAGAGAGAATCTCTAAATTTAGAGACTGATATAAAGACTCTGCTGAATGGATATAGAGACTGAGACAGAGTAGTAACAGTGATATAGCATACTAATAGAGCACCTGCTGGACTTGCTCTAACTACTTCAGTCAAAAAATATGTACAGATAGTTACCAAGCTAGCTACCTAGTCTTCCAAAATTCAAGCTTATGATATGGACAAGACCAAACTCTTTGAAGTCCAAAGTAAGTTACAAATTGCTGAAAAAAGAATCTCTCTGTCGATGAACAACTTTATTCCTTGCTGCGTATCTGTTAATTAGCATGGCAGTTCACACACTACAAATTTACTGTGTTTAATCAACGCGACATGTCTTGGAAGCATGCATGTAATGGTTGTTCGTCCACAAATTCAAAGGCCATGTACGGACAGCACCAGAATCTTCCAACCTAATGCAACGGTTGTTCACACACCATGACGTGGTTGCTTTAGAAGTCACTAAAAACTTTTTGACAAAAAAAGCAAAAAATTACAAAATTTGACACAATTTATCTATGCATGTGCACTGATTTTCTTGGTCATGATAGCACCAGATTGATTAAGTACACATTCTAGGGAGGAGTACTACGGCCGGTATCTACCCTGAGGTATTGGTCAACGTAAAACAAGAAATTGATGCTCAATTATGAAAGCCACGAGAAATTCGATCACTTGTTGGTTTAGCCTTAGTTACAGTGTGTGTTTAGCTTGTAGAGGAAAGTTTAGGATGTACACACTGCAGTCAACCACAACGTAATTAAGGCAAGGAATTAAGTGCCTCATCTAGAAACAAAATTACACTTTTTTAAAGGAACAAAATTACACTTGAGCTATGTATGATCACCGTCTCCCAATTAGGAAAAATTGACAATATGCCCCAAAGTTGAATAAAAATTAATAATATGCCCATTTTTATGTCTATGACACGTGGGTCTGAATAGTGCTTTGGAGCATATTGTCAAATGCCTCTTAACCGGACCCGCTCATGGTTCTGATTTCTTTAGTAATGGGACAAAAATTTCAATGTTGAGAGAACTTTCTTTTTCAAATTTGGTCGTGTATATAGAAGTTTATTCATTCTTAAAGGGAAGACATGCATATAGCCTATAGTGGTTGTTCAAACCACACCATTTCATTTCAAGTATAAAAAAAAATCAATTTTGTCGGCTAAATCTACCTGAAATTTTCCCGTTTTAAATCAGCGACGACCTCCAGTACTTGTTTCCAATACTCAAAACCCTAACCCCGCCGATATGGACAATAACCGGTGAAATTCACTGGTATTATTAATTCCAGACTTCCATCCATTATTTCTCGAGAATGCGTAGGAGAGTTGCATATCATATTAGTAAGCATATTTAGCACTCACTACATCACATAGCCGATGCCTTCTTTACTAATAAAATGATATCATATTACTTAGCAACATGTCATGATCATCATATTTGGCCCAAGCATTCATCTCTGCTTTCACGTTTGGTTGCTTTGCATCTCCATACTCTCAGTTCTGATGCACGCCTATCGGAGCTACATTTTTTATTCCTACAGAATTTTTAGGAAAATTAATAGGAATAAAAAGGTATGACATGTATAAAAATATTTGGATAGGATCCTATTTGATCACAGTTTGCTGTCATATATAGATAATTTTGAATAATTAGAATCCTAATTTAATTATATTATATTGAATTTGATTTGATGCCAGTAGAGACTAGATATTCCACAAAAGGAGATGACATATCATCACCGGTAGACTCTTTTTAATAGTAGAGATAAGTGTATAGTAAAGTAGCTCTCGTCTCCAAAATCTAACCTGCTTTTGAGAGCTCTCGTGAAAAGAAAGCACCTTAGTGCTCTAGTCCTTTGCTTTTCTCCAGTCCTCCATCAACTCTGGCGATACTAGGGTTTGCTGTTGATGGCGTCAAAGTGCCCGGCGAAGCTTTTGCTCCTCCGTGTCTAAGTACTCCAATGGCGTCGATGATGTCAGTGTGTCCTTTATAGTGGCGTCGATGAGGTTACTTCTGCTTATCCTTTTTGCTAAAGGGATAAAGCTTGGGACTTTCCCCGTGTTTGGGTTCAGAGTTTGAGCGGTGACAGAGGTTGTTTCTAAACTACCATTGTCAATAGCCTCGTTAGTGATGGTGTCAGTCTGCCAGATTTGTTTATTCTCTGTTTTCCACGAGAAAGGATTCGCTGATGCTTGTTTAGTGTCCTAGAGGCGTCTTGATGGTTCGATCAGGGCGTTGGATGTCTCAACAAACCGTTCCACGAAGTACTTTTCTGATTTGGGCAGGAGGGCTGGCTGCTGGCTTCATCGGCCTGCTTTGTTCATCCTTGGTGTGGCGAGGTGAGGTGCGGAGGAGATTGGGGTTGAGGAAGGACTGATCTGATTGGTCCTAATGGCATGTGTGTATTGTATTATGCATATTCGTAGTGACCCATGTGTAATTTGGGGGCATAATGTTGTCGAGTACGTTTTAAAGAAATTCCCCATTTAAGAAAATTAAGTAACTCTTAATTTGCATCCTACACACCAGCCGTGAGGATTTAGTTCAAAAATGGAACACTGGGCGTCGACTTGGATATCTAGATTCCATGCAGTAGACGGGACACCCGCCCTGCCCGGCTTGGCGCCACCGCCCGCATGCACGTTTTCATCGAGCCATGCCATCGACGTTACGTACATGCACGAACACTATTAGCTCGGGCCAACCTAGGCTGGAGCACAGCAGTGAGCACCCCCGTCTCTTTCCCGTCGATCCATCGCGGTTGGTGCCCGCCTTCCTCCTGTTCTCTTCCGCGAAAGGCGCCGCACGGGGCCGACCAGTCGCCGCCCTGTCGGCCGGCCGCCGTCGCGTCATCTCCTCCCCTCCGCCCGTCGCGGCCGGTCGGAGCATCGCCGTACGCGCCCGCAGGCGATGCGATCGCGCGATATCCCCATCGCGATCTGCCCACAGCGACAGGAGAGCGCGAGCGCGGACGTGAGAGGTGAGGTCGGGGTCGCCGTTTGTCCGGACGCCCGTGTTCTGGAGCAGCGCTCCTGGGAATTCCGCCGGCGCGAGCAAAGCTCCGACCAAAGGGAACAAAACAGCGCGGCACGGACGACTGTGCGGTACGTACGCAGCACTGGCAGGCAGCAGGGCAGGGCTCGAGCTCGGCCACGGGATTAATGGCCGGAGGAGTACGTATACGCACGGCTTGATGATCGATCGGCGAAAGCTTCTCATGATCGATGGTTATAAGAAGAGCGTGACGCGTTGCACTTCTTCTTCTTCCGTGATGAAGGATCGATCGATCGAGCTGGATCGAGAGGGATCAGCGTCGTGTTCTTGGAGAGGAACGCGTCGTGGCAAAAGGGCTTCTAGTTCTAGGGCGGTCCGTAAAGGCTCGAGGTGTCCCTGTCTGCCATTGAAAACCTTTGGGGGCCTAGGTTATAGAGCTGCCTGAAGGCGAGGGATCATGAATTATTGGCATGACCAAGGTGTGCTTTTGGACCACCGGAGATTTTCCTTTTGTTTGATGGTTATGGAATAACAATGAAACGGATCAGATAACACTCATATTGTATTTGCATCCATAAGTTTTCCTAGATACGGGTTCGGGCACCGATAATGTCGGATACGAATATGAATAATATTCGAACGAATAGAGATAGCATATGATCGGATAGTCATTGGAATGGATATTTTCCTAGATAATATATGTAAACACAAACCGATTGACAGGCTACAATGAATATTGTAGGAGTGACAAACCAACGAATATGAATTGTGACAATGAGAGTTTGAGACCGATAAAATACACTGATGCACATGATTCATGCATGTCTAGTTGTAGTATATACAATATCCATAAGAAAATAAAAAATGATAGAAGCATACAGAATACATGTATAGGGTGATAGGACCAGGTCGAGCCTATCGGAGAAGTGGACTATAGATGGCTTCCAACTGAACTTTCGATATACGGATAATATCCATTGGATAATATCTATAAAAAAAACTCGGATACTATCTAGACATTTTCCTCGAATACAAATACAAATGATTCCTACTGTATACGGACACAGAGTCAATAAGTCCAGATATCTATAAAATTATCCAAATCACTATCTAGATTGATTTTGACGATCGATCAATCAGAAATTATCTATACCATTTACAACCCGATTATGGAGTGGAGTGTTAATTTTTCCTGCATAATATTTCTTCCAAAAAAGATCGCTGCATAATAATTTTGTTTGTATTTTATTATTTTTTACTAGGTGAATGTTTGCTAATGAATAAAAATATCATATTTGTCAAGCCTTTCAACGAATACATTAAAATATCATGCAAAAAAATTTCCGATCATCTGTATTATCGCTCGTGTCTGTAAAAAAACTATCGGTCAAAAATATTTTGTACGTTTTAATTTGAAAAAAAATTGTCTCAAATTTTGCTTGATGGAAGACCAAAATTTCCTATAAGATAAGACCAAAATTTTGGTAATTAAATTCATATGATACAAATTTAGAAATTCCATTTTTGATTACATAATTTCGTCTCACAAAAATCAAAAAAGGGTAATCACCAAATATCACTTTACTATCCTTCTAATAGATTTGCCTACTGAATTTTTTTCCCTAGAGAATACCATATATAACCTTTATGTCCTAAGCATCGCGTCTGCATTCAACTCCATAGCCCATCCATTAAAGCTACTTTTTTATTGTTAGAGAATTTTTAGGGAAATGAATTTGCTTGTTATTTGATTGAATCGATCAGAAGAAGGAGTTTTCCTACCGCCACAGCCGCTACCACGTTAGGTTGTTTCTAAATAGTAATAAAGATAAGGCTGATTTGTTATATTTTTTGTTTATTTGATGGGCTTAATTTCACGGTTAAAAAAATCACCAGACGCATGGCTTGCTCCGAAAGGCTTGAGAAGCAACCACGTTTTTCTTGGACAGCGAGGGCAGCATGGATGAGTCGTCGTCAAGAGGAGGGCAAATCAAATATGGTCGTTGGCCATTTCGTTTTCAGAGCAACGATACGGCTGAAAACACCGTTTGGCACCTACCTGCTTGGAGGCGGCAGTACTGATCGCAACAGCGTAGATGAAATTACAGTGCTGAAACACTGAACAATTGACCCCGGCAAGAACATGTCACCAGAGAGTTGTTGAAACCTTTAGAAATCCGATGAATGCAACCCGGTCCTAGAGGAAAAATCGCCATAGTATTGCTTTAAGTCTATTTTCTGAATAAAACTTCAGTCCGAAGCTACTGCGACATATGCCATGGACTGTGAATAAGAGAGGAAGAAATTTTCCGAGACGCTGAAAAAACCAAGGCCACATGTGGATGAAGGCCGGTCAGATGGAATCATGGAACGAATTAAGTAGACTTAATGGGAAATCAGGTGCCTGATCTGAACCGATGGTGCCTGATGAGACCCATGAAATGGAACCAGCACCTCTTTCAGTGAGCTTACTGCTCACCCCATGACTGAACATCCATCCCTTTGGCCTTTTTTCAGCTCTGGTTTGTTGAAATGGCATGGCTCATAAGACCCACATCCATCTGCTTGGTCATTTTTAGCTGTTGTCTGCTGAATAATGCATCAGATCACAAGACTGAGTGACATGCATATCCTCGACGGCAATTGACACCTACAAGGCTGCAACGTACTATCACTGTTGATTTTATCTGCAAGTGATGGGTATGATATGATGATACGTCATGAGCAAGTGATACAGTTAATCGGGCCACTCGATATATTTGGAAGTTACACACTCTGCATGGCACTGGGAAAGCTTATTCCCGTGGGCATTTGAACAGTTATCGAGGCATCTACATCAGTGTTTGGCAGCTGGTTGCCGCATGCTACTGATTTTCTTTAGAAAGAAAGAAATTAAAGAAAAGGCTACATTGTGTAGTCTACATATATACCGCCTAGAGACGATGAGATGAGTGCAAGGGTATCTTGAGTAGTAACAAGTAAGCTTTATATATATATTAAACCCCCTTTCTTGGCCTTAGGCCCTTTCATGCCGGTCAAATCATTATTATCCTATGTAATGATATGAGAGTATAGATCATTTAGAATAATATCACATTGCAATGTGTCTTATAATCAAGTCGTACAAGATGAACAATGTAAATGATACTTATTCGTGGAACTAATAACATATTATTCAAGAGTATATAAACATAGATGTGATACAATCATCTTTATGATCGACTTTAACATATCACTAATAGATACTATTCACACGATGCTACTGTTCATATGAACAGTACTCATGCATCAACCGGTGCTGCTTGTGAAGAAAGGGAAGGAAGAAGAAGAAAGAAAAGAAAAGAAGGAAAGAATCATCATAGTTTGCTGCAAACTATGAGAATCGCTGCAAACTATGAGGATCCTCATAGTTTGCAGCAAACTATGCGGATTCTTTCCTTCTTTTCTTTTCTTTCCTCTCTTGTTCTTCCTTCCTTTTTCTTTGCAAGCAACACCGGTTGATGCATGAGTACTGTTCATATGAACAATACCATCATGTGGACAATATCCATCCACCAAGCTCACGCTTGGTCCTGTATTAGCTAGGCTTTTGCACTAGAGATAGAAGCCTTACCGACTATTCACTGGGTGTATATTCACATGATAGGAGTGTGTAGTGTCAAGATTTTTCATGCATTACAATAGGTGCTTATAGGTTTTTAGTTGTGACCCCTCCTTTTATTTGGGTCGTTTGTGTGGTGCATTTTTCTAGTTTCTAGTTTTGTTTACATTTGTATTAATTACTTCTCTTTTTCTTAATCGAATAGTAGTGCTCCTATCCTTCTTAAAAAAAAATAGCTAGCCAATGTACTAATTGTTGAAATAAAATGACCCCTAACTGATTAGATTCCAAGAGGTATGGTATAGGGATTCCTACTTCTGTTTGGAGGAGAGCATGGGGAAGCTATATAAATTAATATATTATAAGTGAGTATAGCTAGAGTGCTAAGCCACAAACCAACTTCGTTAAAATGTTTGAGAGGTTTGTGAAGAGTGGAAGTCCCTCACTCTTTTGAGGTTGTGATTAAGGAATGTGATAAAATGTTGTACACAATCGAGTTTAAGTATAATCCCATATCCACCATCACCTAGTAACATATCTCTTCTATGGCACCATTGCATTCGCTATTTATCCCCTTCCATGCCACTTTCGTCAATATCCGTTAGTTTTCATCATTACAGACACCTATAATACCCAAAATACCCCAATTTTCATGTGCATGACAAATGGAACCCACTGGTAGCCCCTACTCCATCCCCTTCCATCTCTCTCACATCTCAAATTCAGGCAGGGATGGCGCATCTCCTCTAGCTAGCCTGTCTTTCTTCCTCTTCTCTCCCTCTCAATATCTCTCTCATCACTTTCTCTCGACCCTCCCCGGAGCATCCTCATCTTTCCTTCCTCACCACCAGCTTCTTCCTCTTCCGTCGTCCTCCTACCAGAGGCCTCCTCCTCCCTTTACGGCAGCCTCTATCTTGTTGGCCTCCTTCCAGCGACCTCTTCCTCTAGGGCGAGGTGAGGCTGCATTTGATTGGGGCAACCTTCTAGGGAGGCCTCAGCGGCAGTGCCGCTGTTCACGTGAGAAGCTAGAGAGGCAATAGAGGCAGCATCGCCTTCTTCCTTTCTGAGCAGCGAAGGCTGCACCATCTTCTTCCCCTACAAGGCTACAAGCACCGCCAACAGTGTCAACTCCCCCCTCCCCCCATGAGCCCATGGCGCAATCCTAGCCACACTAACACCCCCATCCACTCCTTGAGAGTAAGCAAAGCAACGTGTGCAAAACAGAGAAGTTGCGGGTGAAGTGGAGATCTGCGATAGGCATAGAAACCACGGGCAAAAAGGGAGAAGTCGCAACCACAAAGGAGGTACGACAATGAGGCATCCAAGCCAGTGTTCATGATAGTTGTTTGGGAAGCCATGACTTCTTGTTGTTTGTTGTTGATGGAGAGAAAGAAGAACAGAGAGATGGGTTGGCTGACATGTGGGTCCCACATACCAGTGAAATAAACAAGGAGGAAGCCTTAGTGACATAGAAAGAATTACAAAAACAAGGGAAATTGGTCTTTTCTCAACCCCGTCACGGTTGACTTGCCAGAAAATGGTCAACAATGGTACACAGGACAATAGTAAAACAATTGCAGCTAAAAATAGAGGAGGGGTCACTAAGCAATGACACGTAAGGGATAATCGAACTCTATAGTGGCATAAAAAAATTTCCCTAAGGAACTTGTGGTTATTTATGTTGGATCTATCTCTCCAATAGTGATTGTTTTTGTAATTATTTTTGTTCCCTACTAGATTTATGTACTTCATTCTTGATATCATGCACGCTCGTGTTATGTCTAGCAACTTTAGTTTGAGGTTTGCTAACATAAAGAGTATCACTGTATAACATTGACTAACCTTAGGATTTGTCCTAACTCGCACTGGCATGGAAAACTTTTTCGACAATCAGTGGATTTCAACAAAATTTAGGCTTATATCGGTCCTCTATAAAAGTATGCACCGGTCCAAAATATTCATAAATGTATTTTGTCAAATTTAACAAGATATAAAAGTATATCGGTATAACAAGGAAACATGCACCTCTTATGTTGTACTAGATTTATGCTTATGAGGGATGAGATGGTGATCACACCAAACAATTGAGTTTGATTGGAAGCTTGGATATGAATATTATACCATTCATCCTTTGGTCCTTCAACTATGACAAATTTGATGCCAAGAGGACTTAATTTAGAAAGAGATAGGAACCATTTCTCATCCAATAAACAACTTTCGTAAGAGAACCAAAACATCCTCACACATATAGATACCGCGTGTGCATATTATATATCGGGCTAATTGTATTTGTACTCCCGTTTGATGCATTAACTAACTTTAGCGAAACAGTTTTAGAAATAATGTTTTGGGAGTGCTCTAATTTTTCATGTTGCACTAAACTTTTCTTATTTATTACTCTTGAAATATCTCAGTAAAATACAGAGTCCATGATGTTAATTCACGTGCAAACTCAATAAATAGTTCTAAACGTACTTCTAGTAGAGTGTAGAAGTGTCCTTTTTTAACATTAAAATAGTGGGCAAAGTGCCTACTGCTATTTATAAGAGTGATGCTAGGCATCAGACGTCCAATGGGAGTGAAGCAATCGCGCGGATGCTCCGACGTCCGAGCAAAAATAGTAAACCATCGCCACAAAAAATAATATTGTCAACAACAAAAAATACTCACTGACCAAAAGTATAGACCTGTGCAACACTCGAAAAATACAAGTGCAGCAACAAAATTACTCTTGTGCAACAACTACAAAAATGCAACAATAACATCCGAAAAAGCAAGTTGCAACAAAAAAATTGCTTTTGTGCAATAAACAAAATCAACAATTATGCAATAAAAAATTGCTTTTGTGCAATAAACAAAATCAACAATCAGCGGAGTAAGAGCAAAATGGGTAGCGAACGAGGAGGGCGTCCGATCGACGCCTATTTTGTAGCAATTACACATTTATAAATGATAAAAAAGGGAGTTATATATGTAGAGTAATTTTATGTACAACGAACAGAGAACTAAGAGCATCCAATGTCAACCTACTCACTTACCCAGTCTTGAGGGCAGGGCATATACCTTTTTTGCATGGTGGAAAACCATGGCAAATTTCAGTTAAAAAATTCTTTTCCATTCTTGCAAGGTTGAGTCCACATTTTGAAATGTGCAATTGTTTCTTATATTCCAGGTAGATACTCCAAGTCTTACGAACAATAATTTCCAAAAAAAAAACATGTTCTTTGAATTTTTCTCTTAGAAAGGTGATTGTTTCTAAATGTGATCTGCCGAAGAAACCAACATCCAACAGCTGACCAGCTTACATACAATAAAAAAGTCAGTCACACTACTGGGCAAGGAGCCTACACTACCGGTTCCAAACCGGCTCTAGTACCGGTTTTGCAACCGGCTATATGCATCCGGGAGTAATGCCCACGGGGTTCCACTATCGGTTGATCTGCTTGGTAGAGTTTGCCAGAAAAGAGGGCGCAGGTATTACAAACCGGTAGTAGATCCAGGAATTCACTACTAGTTTGTATTACAAACCAGTAGTAGAGACCCTATTACCCACATCCGACAACAGGTCACAAATTACTTTCAATTCAGGTTTAATTGCAATCCACATTTCAATCAGATTCTTAATTCATAGATTTGCATATCAGTTTTCAAAATGCACACATAATTCATTCACAACACAACAAATTCATTCACAACATTAATTAATTCAACAATGTACATATTCACATTCAAATAATATTCACATCAAATTAATTTAACACATATTCACATCAAGTATACGAGGAAACTCAAGTTTACAATTCAAAATACAATAGTTCATTTTTTCGTGAATCGTTTTTTGAAACCGAGGTTGAGCCCGTGAGTTCGCTAGTCCTTATCGAAGGACACGGTCTGAACGCATGTTCATAGAACTCGCCCTTTGAAGATATGACCTCATCAACAAGGAAGCCGGCGAGTTGTTCTTGGATTGCGTTGACTCAATACGGCGAGAGTATACCTTTCTCAGAATTGGTGAGCTGTCATTAGGTGAAGTGAAAAAATTAATCAATCCATGAACTTTGATGCATAGGAGGTGAGAATTACGAATCCATAAGTATCTACATACCCATTTGGTATTTTGCATCTGATTGTGGTTGATAGTGAAATACCGCATGAACTCACATACATAGTAGCCACATAAGTTAGTTCCCGACTCCTGCCTCATACACTGCGGTGAAAAGAGTTGAAAAAATATTATTGGCATGGAAAGGTCAAAATCAATATTGGCATGAAAAAGTGGTACGACACATGAATATTCACTACGTACTGAAAAGTCGGTTATAACATGAAGTGCCTCCTTGAATTGACCACCCTTCTGTGCATGGAAACTTGAAAATGCACTACGCGTGATTACGGATAGTAGTTATTAGAGTTCGACTCACTCGAAATAAATATTACTAGAATAATAATGAAAGGAACAATATTACCTGTCAAGCAAGCGTATGATTGTTTTTCAAATTTTCTATGGGTCTCTTTTGTGAGTCGAAAACAATGATCTGGCTACAATCTAAGTAGACAGCAAGAAAGACCCAGTGAAACCTGTGCATATGTCAACATAGGTAATTAGTCCTAACTTCATGTCACGTGAAAAAAAATTTAGAACGAGAAGATACGAAAACACGTACCCAAAGTTGTAGGGTAGAAGTATAAAGTTTTGGTAGTATTGTCCCAGGAGAACATTGAGGATATTGTTCTCGGTTCCTTTTGCCTTCCCTAACGGTTGATTCATTTACAACTATCGATGTAACCTATATTGTAAATAGACATGTTTCTGCAATTTTGTATCTCCATTTTGCATAAAAAGAAATTAGTTACACTTGCAATTCAGTTAAAGATGCACACGGTGAATTTTACAAATAAGACACTTACAGAGTCCAGCAACCCAACAAGACCACGTCGAGGGCGTCTCGCTGGTACATTTAGTAAATATTGTTGAATTCGATCCATGCGAGGCCGTCGCCGCCAAAGAAATTCTCTTGTTTGAATTGGGCGGCAAACATAGTTCTGCCATTCTTTGACTCCCACAAGTACCATTCGTGCAATTGCCGTATTTTCGTTGATAAGAATGACACCTCATCAGGCCGAACTAATGGCTCACCCATCTTAAATAGCCATCAAAAAGGTGCCGCTTCAACCTCACCTTCTCCACGAATCTGAGATTCCGTCAGTCCAGTTTCTGCCATCAACTGTTGCATCTGCAAATCCGCTAGGGACTGCGACTTCTTCTGTTTAGCCTTACTTAGTGTGCGCTCGTAGTCTGACGACAACTTCTTCGGCTCTGCCCACGATCCGGAGGAGGAGGACCACGATGACGACGACGACGCGGACGCCTCCGACGATGGCGCCGACGCCGACGGTGAGGAGGAGGACGACGACGAAGACGACGACTAATTAAAAAATATATGCAAATTATTGTAAATTATTTGATCTTTTGTGGTAAACCTGTGGATTGTACAGGGTACCATTATTGTAAATTATTATAAACTCATGGTAATATATGTACATTTTCTATAATAGATTTGATCTTACATTTCTTAGCCTATTACTATTTTCTACAAATTGTACAAATTTTTATACATTTATTCACAAATACATTCATGTACCAAAAATTAAAAATCAACCGGTGTCACACATGTACCATTACCGGTTGTTTAACCAACCGGTAGTAGGGCTGGCTCTACTACCAGTTTGAATCAATAACCAGTAGTAGAGCTTCCTCTCTACTACCGGTTTGTTTAACCAACCAGTTATGGTCTCAACAAAAAAAATCCTGTGGCGGGGCAATTCGCATACCACTACCGGTTGGTTAAATAAACATGTACTAAAGACGATTCTACTATCAGTTTGACTAAACAACCGGTAGTAAAGCCTTGAAAATAAAAGAATGCAGCGGCGTGAGCGGGGCTCAAACCCACAACGGCACGGGGAGCCCGCGCTCAAGCGCACGATGCTAGCCAGGGGAGAGGACGGAGTTTGTTCAACTTTCTCAGGCTTTACTGCTATTGTACCATAACTAAAAGAGGAGAAAGGGCCTGGTCACTGACAAGTGGGCCCATCTCGTGGGTCCCACATGTTAGTGGTAGTAATTTTCCATACAGTACTCGGAAATTATAGAAAATCGTTGGGAACCCATACAAATTAAATAAAAATATCACAAAATTCATAAAAATATGAAAAATTGACATATATAAGAAAATATGATCTTTTTAGAAACTTCTAAACTTCAAATTATTTTAGTGGGTTTTTTATTGATTAAACTTGTCTTTCTAGGTTATTTATTTTTGGGAGCCCATAAAAATGAAATACAAATATGAAAAAATATTTTGCCGAATGATTTGTAATGTTGTGAGCCCATACAAATGAAATAAAAATATAAAAAAATATTCATAGGTCACACATGTACCAAAAATATTCTTAACTGTTTATATATTTTGTTTTAACAAGTGTTCCCTTATTATGATCGTGGCGTACATAGGGAACTTCATCAATATCATCTAGGACACTTATATCGACCGGCACCGCGAAAGAAGGCAGCTCGTTGAATTGATTATATTCTTCTTCATCTGTGATGTCCTCAACTCCGACAATCCTTCTTTTGCCTGGAAGAACCACGTGGCGATTTGTCTGATCGGTAGACTTGTCCTTCTGCTTCTTCGGTTTGCTACACATGTCCATTACATAGAAGACCTGTGTCACATCATTGGCGAGCACAAATGGTTCATCCCTATATCCGATTTGTGTAAGGTCCACGGTTGTCATACCGTACTTATCGATCATCATGCCGTTTGCTGTTAGTTTAACCCATTGGCACCAAAATAGAGGAACCTTCAAAGGTCCATAGTCGAGCTCCTAGATCTCTTTTATGAAACCATAATAGGTGTCCTTATTTTCATTGTTGTCTATGGCATCTATACGGACAGTTGATTGTCGCAACACCGTGTAATGTGCTTGTTTAAATGAAACAAGATCATTGCTGATGATTGCTTTTCTCCCTATTGTCCCTTTTCCCCGTAGCCTCCCCTCATGGCGTGATATAGGAACGTCAATCGGATTTAGATCGTCGATGTAATCAACACAAAACTCAGACACCTCCTCTGTCCCAACACCCTGGGTAATGCAGCCTTCCGGACGAGATCGGTTACGAACATACTTCTTTAGGACACCCATGTATCTCTCAAAATGGAACATATTGTGCACGAACACGGGTTCGAGAATATCTATCTCTTTGACAATATGAACCATGAGATGGACCATAATATCAAAGAATGATAGAGGGAAGATCATCTCAAGGCTCACTACGCTTTGGACGTTATCATCCTGTAGCTTAGCTAGGTTATCTGGATCGATGACCTTCTGTGACACCTCATTAAAGAATGAACACAACTTAATTATTGTCCCTCGTACCCTTTCCGGTAGAATACCTCTCACTGCAACTAGAAGCAACTGTGTCATCAACACGTGACAATCATGGGATTTCAGATGTACGTTTTTTCTCTTTCGTGTTGATGAGTCTCTTTATGTTCGAGGAGTATTTGGACGGGACATTAATACTGTTCAAGCATTGGATTATGCTTTTTTTCTCTTCCTTGCTTACAGTGTAGCTGGCAGGATATAGGTAATGTCTTCCTTTCCCTCTCTTTTCTGGATGTAAGTTGTTCTTTAGTTCCAATTGTTTTAGATCATTTCGTGCTTGAAGTGTATCTTTCGATTTGCCATACATATCTAGGAAGCCTAGCAGGTTGACGCAAACATTCTTCACTAGGTGCATGACGTCAATTGAGTGACGGACCTCTAAGAGTTTCCAATAAGGTAAGTCCCAAAAAATTGACTTCTTCTTCCACATGGGTGCCTAGCCTTCTTCACTCGGGACATGTTCGCTACCAGCACCCTTTCCAAAAACTACTTTCAGATCCTTTACCATAGCGAATACCCGTGTCCCATTACGATGCGCAAGCTTAGTACGATGGTCTGATTTCCCGTTAAAATTCTTATCTTTCTTCCGTAACGGGTGATTTGTATGAAGAAACCTACGATGGCCCATGTACACAACCTTTCGACAGTTTTTAAGGTACATGCTGTCAGTATCATCTAAGCATTGGATGCAGACTTTATATCCTTTGATAGTCAGGCCTGCTAGGTTGCCAAGTGCAGGCCAGTCATTAATGGTTACAAATAATATGGCTCGTAGGGTGAAGTGTTCTCGTTTGTACTCATCCCATACCCGTACACTATCGTTCCACATTGTTAGTAGATCTTCCACCAATGGTTTAAGGTACACATCAATGTCGTTTTCAGGTTACTTGGGGCATTAGATAAGCAACGGCATCATAATGTACTTCCGCTTCATGCACAGCCATGGAGGAAGGTTATAGATACATAGAGTCACAGGCCAAGTGCTATGACTGCTGCTTATCTTGCCGAAAGGATTCATCCCATCCGTACTCAAGCCAAACCTTATGTTCCTCACCTCCTCTACAAAGTCAGGGAATGTTCTATCGACCTTCCTCCATTGGGAGCCATCAACGGGGTGTCTTAGCATTCCGTCATCCTTACGTGCTTCTTTGTGCCAACGCAACATTTGGGCATGCGCTTTGTTTGCAAACAAACGTTTCAACCGGGGGATTATAGAGAAATACCACACCACCTTAGCGAGGGGTCTCTTCTTCTTGGGCTCCTCCTCTACCGCCCCTAGGTCATCACGCTTGATCTTATACCGTGATGCTTGGCACACTAGACAAACACCCAAATCCTTGTACTCCTTGCGATAAAGGATACAGTCATTAGGACATGCATGCATTTTCTATACTTCCAATCCCAAAGGATAGACAACTTGCTTGGCTTCGTAAGTACTTTCAGGCAGCGTGTTATCCTTTGGAAGCAACCTCTTAACGAGACATAGCAACTCGTCGAATCCCTTATCGGACAAACCATTTGTCGCTTTCCATTGCATCAAGTCAAGTGTGGTACGTAACTTTTTGTGGCCCTGCTCGCAGTCTGGGTACAAGAGTGTTCTGTGGTCCTTCTCTCCCTCTTCTTCTTCATCGTCTTCCTGTATAATCCCTTCTTCACCATGCTTGGTGCAATAGATATAGTTATGCATGAAACCTCTTTAGAGCAAATGGCTATGAAGGGGCCTTGAGTTTGAATACTCCTTCTCATTTCTGCAGTCCAAGCATGAACAGCATATAAAGCCTAACGGCTTGTACGCAACGGCCGCACTGATAAAAGCTTGTACACCCTCAATATACTCCTTCGAGCGTCGGTCCGTGTTGTACATCCATTGCCGATCCATCTACAATAGGATGTAGCAAGCTAATCTTTAACTAATTTTCACATGATGACTTATCAATTTTTAGAATCTCAAAACCTACATTAATTTACCATGTACATAAATTAGAGCTAAATTGGACTCTAGCCCTTTTCTAGGCTCACCATGCACATAAATTAATCAATTAAATTATGATCGAGCTAGCTCTAGATTGGAGTAAAATCACCAAATTTTAAAAAATGAGGTGAGCTAGCTATATGAAGTGAGGACGATGTGCTACTAACCTTTAAGCACTTGGATTGGAGTAAAATCACCAAATTTTGAAAAATTTCGGCAGCACCTCCCCTTAAATTTCAAAAATCGCCACGGCCAGCACTTGGATTGGATCTAGATTCAAAAGCTTTCATGAATCATGGAAAAAAAAACCACATTTTCTCCAAATCTAAAGCAAAGAGGTATACATCTAACTACGAATGAAGTGAGGTTGATGTTACTAACCTTCAAGCACTTGGATTGAAGTAAAATCATCAAATTTTAAAAAATTTGGACAGCACCTCTCCTCAAATTTCAACAATCGCCACGGGCAGCACCTCCTTTCCTTCTCTGTTCATGGACGACAGCTCTGAGAGGAAGACGACTGTTTAAATCGCGGGGCAGAGAGACCCCAGTGATCTACTACCGGTTGGTATCACCAACCGGAAGAAGACTACTCTTTAAATCGGAAGAAGACTACTGTTTAAATCGCTGGACGAAGAGACCCCAGTGATCAACTACCGGATGGTATAACCAATCGGTTGGAAACCCAATCATCGACTACCGATTGGTATCATAAACCGGTAGTGGAAGATTCACTATCGGTTTGTGGTTACAACCAGTAGTAAAACAACCCCCTCTAACCCTGCGCTGGCCTTGGATGCCCTTGTAACCGTTGAATCGGTAGTGATGCAACCATCACTACGGGTTGATATCCAACCGGTAGTGATGGGCCGATAGTAATGTCCAGTTCTCTAGTAGTGTCAAATCTAAAGTGGAATGGTGGAAAAAAAACCTTCCCATGAGTGTGTGTGTGTGTATATATATATATATATATATATATATATATATATATATATATATATAAGTTTGTGTGATAAAAGGACCCAACTAATGGTAATATGTGACGGTCGTCAACACAGGGAAAAAAATGCACGGCCTACAAAAATTAAATGTATACACAATTCAATGACGATTATATAGGCAGAAAGCAAGAAACGAATGGTTTCCTTCTAACAAAACTATGGCTAGAATCATCCAGCTGGAATAAATGTTACAACAACCTGTGCGTGTCAAAATCCATATGATCTCCGCTTGGTCTACCCAAAATTATCAAATGGGGGACTGCTGTCAAGAGTGGAAGCCCATGGTGCCGGCACCATGGTTTCAGAACCGATAATAGTCACTGCGTTCTGCGGGGTGTTTGCTGGAGGTCGCCTGTTTGTGGAACTGCTCGATCCCACTAGGGGCATTGACTGCTGCTGCTGATTCTTTTGTGGGGGCGATTTGGGCCGGAGGCTCTCAATCTCAGGAGTTGTCACGACAAGGTGGGGAGCATCAGGAGGTGGATTTCGCCCGCCGCCGCCGCCTTGCCATACTTTTCCATCCCTGTCCGTGAAGTTCTTAATGTATGCCTGCCAACATGCAGTTCTTAGCGGTACTTATGGAATAAATACTTATCGAGCTCATAATCATATGTGATTTGAAATCTGATAGGGCCACTTCATACCTCTTTATTGAAGTTCGATGAGGATAAACCTTTCCCAAGAGTAAGCCAACCAGGACGAATGTTATGGTCCTCACCAAAGAGTTCAAGACGCCTTCTTCCAAGAGCAAAATGCTCAATGATCCTATACATATCTTCAGGCTTTTTTGTTGAACCTTTATAAGAAGAAACAAAACATGTCAAGGCATTGATATTTCACATCAATAAATTAACTCTAGTAATTTTGCATGAAGGGGAGAACAGTAGCATATAACCTGCGCCAAGTAGATGCTTACAAGAACAGGCATAATTAATGTTTTTTATTAACTTTCTCAAAAAGTTCATGCAATTGCAGCAAAAATGAATTTTTCACAGGAGTGTTCCCCAGGGCTACCATATTTAACTAAATAAAATTATATAGCTGAATTGTTCTCTCCTTACAGGAAGAAATTGGAAAAGAGCTTCGCTCTTTCTCATTTTCCATAAACTCAAAACTTAATTGTGATTTATGCCTTTATAGTTGCAGTATTTGAAAATTATTCTTAACCATATTGTCCTCCCTTACCCACCACTCTTTGGAGAATGTGAAGACATGGCTTCCTTGTAGCCACTTGATGGTTAGCCAACCATTTGCCGCACAAACACAACGACCAATTAACTAAATACACCCTGCCGGATTTATTAGGAACTTGATACTATAAAACACCCAGTCAGCCATGTCCTCTATGTTCTATGCAGAGAAAATGCACAAGTTACAGGGTTGAGGATTATCAAAGATTGTTTCAGGACTGCTTTCTGCCACTCTATTAGTGGCCAGCTCAAAGTTTAACAACCCAACAAAATTCAGAAGCTTACGTGACATGGCAGGGGATTGAGAACCAAACACTGCTTAGTTGGCAAGCTTGGTATCGACCAGCCTGCGTTCCCGGGCTCGAACCCAGGTGCTCACCTCCTTCTAATTCTGAATGACAGAGCTCTTAGCCAACTTTCACAAAACAAAAGGGAAGAAGAGAAATTGGCAGGATTGACAGGTTAGTTTCTCCAAAAAAACATGGAAAAACAACTTTTGAAAAATTATTTAATTTTCTTGAAAAACAGCATAAATATTATATTTACAATAAATAAAATAAACACAAAATTTTCTTGACAACATAGCTCGGGCTAATCGATGGTTTTCATTAAATAACGTTGACAGATCAAAAACTCCCACCAATTTTAAATATGCACATTCATGTCATGCCTAATTAGAATTGCACATTATGCCATGAGCATTTTGTCCAAACATGACTAATTTGATATGTTTCATAACAGTAGAATATAAAAATGTCACAATACTATATTTTCCTTATTTTTTTATTGACAGGCTGGAATTAAAAAAAACATAAGCCAGTTTGGTCAAACATGTAAAACCTAAGCTTTCCTCTCTCTAAATAGTGGTTGATACACTAATTAACTGCCAAATTCATTAGTGGTTCATCCTTGCATCAACCTATGAGGTAATCCAGAGCCTTTTCCCTTGTGCTGCAGAACAACGCGGATAGACGGTGACAAAAACAAGTCCAACACCATTAAAGGTGAAGAGAACAAAACTGCTACAAAAAATGGCACTTCACTTTGCTACGGAATAATTTGATTTGGACTCAAGGTTATATGTGATGTTTGTGAATAAAGTATTTTGGAAACTCCAGACCCCAGTTGCCTCCCATGTCAAAGATTGTAAAAAAACTGCAGGAGAAAGTCATGGTTCCAATAGGCACAAACCAAATAATGCACAAAAATACCAATTCTAAAGCAAATAATCAATGATGTGGTTCATGGAACCCAAAATTCTCTAAACACAAAGGAAGCAATGTTTCCCAAGTTTGCCAAATTTGGAAAGGCACTGGAGCAACAGAGTAGGAGATATACTTGTCTCAGCAGATCGGGCTTTTGTGTTAAGATTGATGAACGGTGTAATAGACTATCAGCGGTGAAGAGTTCACAATTAACAGATGGCAGTAGGCAAGCTAGAGTTAGTAACAATGTGCATCTTCTGAGCGGAGCAGATTGTCATGGATGGTGGCATGTCCTACTGGGGGGAAATGCCCATCTATCTCAAATCACTATCTTGGTTAGCACCATGCTAGCAAACCAACCACTAATAGTGTTGTAGGGGTTATATATGTTTACATGCGAGTTCAGTCAGCTTGATAAAAAGTGTGAATATGTCCTCCAAACTGATCTAATAGGATGCATATCTTATAATTCATCACAATTCATGTATTTAAGTGACTTTTAAATCCATGGTTCAACTCTCACATTGACAACTACATAGGTCGTCAAGAAAATGGCAGTAACAAGATGAGCATTTTTCTAAAAGTCATCTATAAACGAAAAAATTATCACACATGTCAAATGAGGTACGTATGCATAATATATATGCCATTTATATGCAGAATAATCATGTGGTTGTCAAACAGGGATAATCACATCATGATTTATGAAAATTAACAAAAGCTGACATGGAACATAAAAGAGATGACAAGTGAAAGCAACTGAAAGGAACCAAAAGTGACTGAGAAGAGTACAGCCATCACTCATCAGCAATAAATAGGTCAGTAGGTGGTTTAGGGCACACATGGAGAATGATATTGAGTATTATAAATAAAAAAGAGCAAAGTACACCATAGCACCTTAAAGTTGTATTAGAGTCTCACTTAGCCCCCAGAACTTCAAAATTACTTACTCACCCCTAGAAATTGTTTCCGTTTGCACCATAACCCCTAAACCGTTAGTTCTCCCGTTAGCTACTAACGTGGTTGCCACGCGTGCACATGCCAATGATGTGGCACCCACGTTATCATCTTCCTCCTCTCATCTCTCTCACAGACTCACTCTCACTCTCTTAGTTTCTCTCTCATGGCCCTAATCTCTAGCCGCCACCACAATGGCCCTCCCTAGCTCCATACCGCCACCGCCGTCCTCATCTCTAGCCACTGCCACAACAGCCCTCCCTAGCCAGCTCCCACCACAGTGGCACTCCCTATCTCCCTACTGCCGCCACCCTCCTCTCATCTCCAGCCACCGGTATGGTGGCCCTCCCTGGCCAGCTCCTGCCATGGTGGCCCTCCATAGCTCCCTACCGCTGCCACCCTCCTTATCTCCATCTGCCACAATAGCAGCCCACCACAGCTCCCTTCCGCCACTGCCCTCCTCATCTTCAGCCACCTCCAGATCCAGCGGTGCTGTCTCCACATCACCTGCTTGCCAGATCTAGCATTGTGGATATCGGTGCTGCCACCGTGGAGGTTGTGCTTGCCACATCCTACCACCATGGAGGTTAGCGGTGCCATCTTGAAGGCCGGCAACGACGTGCTCGTCAGACCCTGCCATAGGAGAGAAGGAGAGGACGGACAAGGGGTGCGGGAACGAGAGCGGCAATAGCAGTTGCAACCGGGCGGACGCTGGCATGGGCACCCTTCCCCCTGCTCCTGCGATATAAGTGAGATAGAAGGGTGACGTGGCAGGTGCCACGTAATCTTCATGTGCACACATGGCAGCCGTGTCAGCAACTAACGGGAAACTAACGGGAGAGCTAACAGTTTAGGGGTTGTAGTGCAAATAAAAACAACTTCCAAGATGCGAGAAAGTGATTTTGAAGTTCCAAGGGCTAAGCGAGACTTGGATACAACTTTAAGGGACTACAATGTACTTTACTCAATAAAAAACAAGGAAACATAATACCATCCATAGGTTCCTCAGCTATTATAATATCAGTATCGATATTTGCATGGATGATATGCCCATCAGTGCTGCGTCGTACAGTTCCTTTTATGCCCATCAAGCAATGCTCCTGTGCAAGGAAAAAATGTATGCTTAAAGGAAAACCAGTTAGAGGGAAATACATTAATTCATGAAAAATATAGCATAACTAACCTTTGAATGTTGTAACAGTGTATTAGAGTCATGGCGCAGACCTGGTGCTGCATTTTTCTTGTTGGTTTTTATCCAACATATATCCTCACACCTACGAAATCCCCACTGCACAAACAGAAATTTCAGCAATGTGCATATCATCACCAGTTTACCACTGTTCATCACTTACATGAAATTACTGATACTGTGTTCCAAAGCAACACAGTGAAGCACTACTTAGTATTTATGGAATAAGTTGACATTCTAAAGGATGTGACATTTTGCAAAGTAAAGCTTGGGCTGGACAAAGCCAGACAAGAAAGACAAAAGATATGAGTAAACCATATTGTGGACAGCATGTTTCAGACAAAAATATTGGTGATTGGTCTTCTGCAAGTGCAGTGAAATCTTAAGACTTCTGTGTGTGTGTGTGTGTGTGTGTGTGTTTTGTATCCTTGACAAAAAAATATCACAGAGGACTCCAGTCATTGGTAAAAGAGAAACAAATAAAAGATGATAATGTCAAATTATACAGAGAAGCAGCTGGCTTACCTTCTTCAAACATTGACGGCCTTGTTCAAGACCAACACCATCACCAACCCAAAGGAAGATAAATGAGGGTGTATCAGCTATGGCCTGCTGAGTCAAATAACTGACTGTCACATAGCAACTCAACAGGAAAAGCCGAAGCCCCAAAGAAAAAGAGAAGATGACTCAAGATAGAGAATAACCTCAATTTTTAAATTCATAATCTCCTCGGGTGTCCAATACTCTATATGATCCGTGATACCTGGAGTGCGATGTACATATTCCTCCCATGGAGGATCTACAAGAATAACATCAAACTTTGTGCCAAAAAATTCTGGGGAAAGCACATGTTCCTTCAGGTCACATTTGTAGTACATTGGTGCTGAAGCTGAGTTAGAAACAATCTCATCTTTTCGCTGTATGAGTTCTCTCAGCTTAGGATAGTCCTCAACTACACTTGTAAGCTCCAGTTCTCTAATGAAATTCTGTGGGCGCATGCCAGTGTCCACAAAGTTCTGCGAGTAATCATTTTGTTCACCCCTTGAAGGAGCTTTTCCAGCAGGTCCACTGTTCCTCTGTGGTGTCCAGCCTGCAGGTGGCTTATCATGCATCATTTCACGACTTGGTGTAGCTATTGGGCTGAAACCAGATCCCGGCGCATTCATTGGAGTTCCTCGGCCGGTGCCTGTTTGATTTAAGTGAATGTTATGGTTTGGGACAGCCCCCACACTGGGAGAGAAGCTAGGCCCAGCTACTGGAGGAGGGATATGAAGGTTTGGTGGAACAGCAAGCATATTCACATCAACACCCCGTGCTCCGGGCCAAACAAGAGGCCCTGGAAATGGCGGGATGAAAATACCAGGTCCAAGAGGACCAGGAGAATGGGTCATGTTAGGGCCCAACGGTTGCATAGGACCTGGTGGCAAACCAAGGGACCCAAATGGTGGAGGGGGCATCATAGGCACTGGAACTCCCATTCTCTGAGGGTCCCTTCCATTCAGCCTCCCCCTTGGACCTCTAGAAGACCTACCACCTTTTAGCCCTTGCTGAGGAATAGGAGAAACCATGCTACCACTACTACTATGACTTGCTCCTAAAGTATTATATGTCATTGCCCCTTTCAATCCTCCTCTCCCAGTTTGAGAATCGGTAGGATTTTTGCCAGTATTTTGATCCCTATCTTGAGTACCATCATAGTATATCTCCTGCGAATCCTCACCATTTCGACAATTAGTCCCAGGCATCAAATCCTGATGGGGTCCCATTTCAGTTCTTTTCCCAGAAAGAGAGCTCTCTCTTCCAAAGTCAAGATTCCTGTTAGGGCGTATTTCTATTGAATCAGAACTGTCATATCGATTTCCATACAATGAAAGGCCTTTGCTGCTCTCATATCTGCCCCTGGAATCTTTCCTGTATCCAGACCGACCATGGAAATTTCCACCATCAAACCTTTCCTGGCCATGCCTCCATTCTGTACCAGTGTCATGGTCATTTTCCTCCTTTGAATCTTGCCTTTGACGATTCCTCCAGCACTCATTAGATCCTTCCAACTCTCTATTTCTATCCCTTCCCCTATATAATTTATAATCTCCATGACAATCCTCTCTTGTTTTTTCCTTCATGCTTATATTTCTCTCATTTTCTGAGTCTGAATGACCTTGATCACCCCCATCCTTCTCTCGTCCGTGATGCTTCTTATCATGTCTAGCTTCTTTATTGCCTCCATCCCTTAATAGCACACACCCATCCTCATCCAAATAAGGTAACTTATCTTTTGTTTCCACATTATCATTATTTCCATGTGTGCCTTCGATTTGATGACTAACTTTGTCATCATTATCTTCAGGCTTAGAACTGTGTACAAAATCAACAACAGAACCAGCTAGCCTCTCTTCGACCCTGCCATGCTTATCCTCTTTAGCTAGATACGATCCAGTGTCACACCTTGGATCGACTGATCGTTTATCTTGATCATTCTTTTCAATTCTGTCAGAGCCCTTTCTCTTCTCAGTGTCTTCCCATCTTTCACATAATTCATCCTTGTCGTCATGAGCCTCTCTTGCATTCCTGTGCTTACTCTGATCAGAAAAGGACCTACCATCTCTTGTATCAATTCTACCAGAACCAGTTCCATCAGCTCTTCGGGTCATATGAGCCTCATCCATTCTCCTATGGTGAGACCTCTCCTGTTGGTCCCGGTACCCTTGCTTCTCCCTACTGCTCTCTCTTCCCTCTGAGCTTTGAATGTCCTCCTGCCTCTCATGCTGAACATCATATGGCCTATCTATCTTGGTTCTGCTTTTACTATGAGAAACACCATGAACAGAAGTTCTAGAGCTAGATCTTCTTGAAGAGTCCCAATCGTTCTCATCTTCTCTTCTCCTCCTGCTGCTATCCCCCTCTCTATTCTTGTACCCATCAGACGATCTACTCTCGCTTCTCTCTTCAGGGCTTCTTCTCATAACCTTTGACACCCGTGATTCCCTTCTTACATCATAGTCATCCTCATCACCGCTGTAGGCTCGACTTGAGCTCGAAACAGACTTCCTTCTCGACTCATTCCTATCAGCTGACGATCTCCTCCTACCGTCATCCAGCTCCTCAGCTTCATCCGCATAGTTGTGCTTCCTCGACTTGCCAGACCAGCTCTTTCTGCTGTCAACATCCTCTCGCTCTTCATCATCCTTCCAACTGCCCCTGGCATCAACACTGTCCTCAACATCTCTCTTGCTACGACTCCTACTAGATTCTGACCCTTCCATCACAGAAGCTTTGTAAAGCAAGTACAGCTGGCATATAACAGCAGTAAGCTAAGAGTGGGACTTCCCAGCACAAAGGACACCTAAATGGGTTCATATAACAATATTAGCAGAAAAAAAGGCATTGCACAATGACAAGAATGAACATATAGCTGCTAGGAAAGTAAGAAAAATATAAGATTATCAAACCCTATTCCCCCTAAACCTTAAAACCTCAAGCTATTAAAGTTAAAACATAATCAGATGTAACAAAAATCAGAGCCGTTTCTTGGACATCACCACCACATCACAGAACTAGTTACCCCAGTATTTAAGTAAACGAGGAATTTCGAACTAGTAAATTACTGGTCTTTGCTTGATTTGGGCAAGGTTAAGCTAAGATTAGTAAAATGCTAGGATTTACCGGTCTAGGATCGGAGACGGGATTCATGGGAGTGAGGGGGGAGCCAGTGCTGTACCTCTGGGCTCGTTGGCGACGCACTGAAGCTGCGGTGCCAGTGGCTGGCTGCACCGCGGGGCGCGCCGCCGCGCAGGGTGCTGCCCACTGGCGCGCTCGGCGCAGCAACCCGGCGGCGCCGTGGGGGAGGGGAGGGGTCCGGCAGGGATGCGCAGCGTGCGGGAGAGAGGGGAGGGGAGGTGATGGCCGCCGAGGCGAGTGCCGCGTGCGTGCGCCGGAGCGACGCGCGAGAAGGGCGAGGAGGAGAGAGAGCGCTAGGTTGGCGGCCGGTGCCGGACGGGATGGTACGGGACAGGGTGGTGCGATACTGCGATGCGAACGCGATACGGTCATACGGCAAATAAAAATCGTCATTTCAAATGGCGAGTCTCTAAAAATGGCTATTTGGGGTGGGATTTTTGCCGGGCCTGCTCCCCCCGCGCAGAATCGAGAGGAAAGCTTAAATCACCCTTCCAAAGGGCGAGAATAAATCTTGCTCTTTGGAAGGACAAGATTTAATTTAATATTAGCAAACAATAGGAAGGATAGAAAATTTTGTTTTATAAAAAAAATAAATATGTTGTGTAAGCCCTCTTATTTGGTTAATTTTATTGAAAAAATATAAAAATATCCACCTTTTTTAGTTTTTCCATCCGTTAGAAAATTCTAAATAATAACCGTCGCCGAAAATTGTAAATTTTAAAAAATTTAAAAGTGTAAATTTTATTTTTTGAATGGGATTAGGTGATCAGCTAACACATTACACAGCAAATCTCTTGATTGGGAATTTGTTTGATTGCAAAATAAGGGTGGGAGAGGGAGAGGAGAAGGGGGCGATTCTCATAGCAGAAGTTTTTGCAGAAAGTAAGATAGGGCACACTCTTTATTAGGACTTAAAACTAGAGGGAACGTCACGAACAACAAAAACGATAGTTATAACTTCACATCTACTCAGTGCATCGAGGCCACTTCCCCTTCGCCCATGCCTCCGGTGAAGCTTCTCTGGCACGACATGCCCTCTCTCGTTTTCTCTCTCTCAGCCTCCTTTTCTATGTGCCTCCTCGCGTGCAGCGTCACGCTGCTCTTGAAGCTGCCGCCTGAACTCCTCGTCCCGGTTGGCTTGATCAAGGAGCCTTTTGTCTTCAGGGTTGATCTCCATGTCAAACCAATGCTTAAATTTACACAGCGGCGGATGCGACTGCATGGAACATAGATTAGGAAAGTTTCATGTAGAAATATTATGAGATACGTATGATTAGTACCAGCTGGCGATTCTTCAACCTTTTTTCCGATGGGTCAAAGGTGTAGTTGCGGTACTTCCAGTACCTCCTTTTCTAAGTTGGAATCTCCTAAGACCGGACAAGCCTGCAAGGATCTTCGCACATACACATTGGTGGGACAACCCCACAAGGTAGGAAGAGATCCTGGTACGCTGAATTGCGTGGCCAGTCCCATGCGCTTGTCTCTTCCTTTGCTTTCCCCTTTCCCTTTCCTCTTGCACGCCTCGGCATTTCTGGTGTGTGGTGGACTGAATGGTCTGCATTGTGTGGTTGCCCTCATGAACCCAGCCCTACTTATAACCATCGTGGTGGAGAGATGGAGGAGGCAGAGATGAATTATTGGAGTTCACAGACGGCTCGTGATGCCTCAGCAGGCAATGGTGATAGTTGTCAGGACACAACTCAATGTGCTGCAACAGGCTTTTATCGATGCCATGTGGGGTGTTAGGATGCACTTCAATGCGGTCTCAGGACTGAGGGAGACAAAGAGATGAAGATGACAGAGACCCGTCTTGCATCGAAACTGTAGTGGCAGGGCAATTATTTGAGCTGGCAGTGATGGGTCTTATCAGGACTGTACACGAATCTCGAAAAACACGGACTGAGTGACAGACTGAATTATTGGAGTTCACTAACGGCCCGTGGTGCCTCAGTAGGCAATCGCACGGTTGTGAGAAGACAATTCAATGTGGTGCGTCAGCCCAATTCGCATGTGCTGCGTTAGGCTTTTGTGGATGCCATGTGGGGTGTCAGGACGCACTTAAATGTTGTCTCATGACTGAGGGAGAGAAAGAGATGAAGATGACAGGGACCCATCTTGCATCGGAACTGCAGTGACAGAAAGATGACAATGCCTACAAGGACTACTACAGGGATTACTCCTACACCGAGTACTCCTACGGTGACTACTCCTACAGGGACTACACCTATAGTGCCAGGCTTTCACCGGTCTCCCAGCCCCCTAGTACGTTGGTATGTGCCGCGTCAGGCTTTAACCGATGCCATATGGGGTGCCATGATGCACTTAATTGTGATATCTCAACGTCATGCTACTTAGGGGTTTCTGCAGCCATGTAGGGCCCACCGGATGCGTCCCAAAAAATACAGGAAAAATCACAGGCGACCTATGCAGCGCAGGCTACTACTTACCTATGTGTGAGCAGCTCGGACGATGTTCCAGGAGTAATGTGTGAAAATCAGAAAAGGCATGCATGGGCACAAAAATCTTGAAATTGTGGCCACTTAGGGGTTTTCACGGCCTCGCGGGGCCCACCGAATGAGTCACAAAAAATACTAGAAACATCACAGGTGACCTACGCAGCGCAGGCTACCACCTACCTATTGGCCAGCAGCTCGGACGATGTCCTAGAAGTAATGTGTGAAAATCGGAAAAGGCACGCATGGTGAAAGTGCATCTAGGCACTTAAGTGATTTTGGTGATTAATGACAAACACCCATAATGATAACTATTTGTAAATGACAAATTTATGTAAATGCTTGGCTAAGTAATTGCCTAGTGACAAACCTCTAATATGATTGTGTTGCTATGAGACTAACATGTTTATTGCTAAGTTGAATATTAGTCTCATCTAATATGATTGTGTCCAATGACCAGTCTGGAGAAAAACGGGCATAGAGGATGCAAATTGAATCCGTTTGAGGTGTTCGAGCACAGCTTGGAAAGATAACGAGCTCAGCTTTTCAATGGATCCAACCTCACCCTCAAATTCCTTCTGAGCACGGAGATATCGTCAAAAACTTATGGCATCCAGAAACTATCCAGAAATTACTTTTCTATGCATTGGGTGCTGTGCCACCATTATGTTGGGTCCTTGATCTTTATGCTGTGACCTAGGGCTTGTGCAGCACACTTTTGGGCTTCCTCTCCACTTCCCTCATATATTTAGGAAGCCCCCCTCCTTGTGAGACTTAGACCATTTGAAACTAAAAAACAGATCTGCTATATGCATGTTCTTGAGATTTCAAGCCACCGGCTGAAATAAACTTGAGATTGTGCATTCCTTCCCGCTGTTCTTGCAAGCTCTTTGTGATTGCAGCGAGGATTGTAATCCGCTTCACTTGGTTGAGTGGACAACGTGAGGTTGGACGAACTCGGTGCTGCAGGTTGTTGCGCTTGCAACGGTTGGCCGCACAAGATTCGTCAAGTTTCGTGAGTATCTTCGATCCTACGCCGTGAAGGTCGGGCACCCCTCGTATCATTTGGTATCAGAGCTCTGGTTGTCATGGTAGGATCTTTATCCCCTAGTTCTAGATTTACTTTTCAGCCATATCCAGAAAAAGAGCCACACAAAAATATTTACCTAGTTTGGATTTGTGTTTTTCTACCTAATCTGAAAACTTGCCTCACAAAAATATTGAACCTTAGTCTCCAATGTGTTGTTCTTGTGAGTTTTGCTAAGTTTTTATCCATAGAGTCATGTTCTTGTTATTGAAACTGTTCATCTTCCTTCACATCACTTCTAGATCCAATCTGTCCAGTCCACTTTTTTGGCCATAACTTCCACATACGAGCTCGGATTTTTGCGTTCTTGGGCTTTCTGAAAAGCTTATGAAATTCTCTACAACTTTGGTAGAGACAAGTTTTCTGATTCGGCCTAAAAAGGGGTCGAACATCTGTTTGAATCTGATTGCTACAGAGTTGCGAAATTTTTTTAAATTTGTTTTGATAGCCCATCTTTCCTTTGCGAAAACTTTGCACCTATCAAGACTAGCTATTCTGTTGCATAGGGCTGCACTCACATGTTTTTACTACACGGTTGCAAGAAATCAAAAGAAAAGTTGTGAATCTTTGCTAAAAATCAGTAGCACAGCCATCCAAAAGAAAGAGAGCAAAAGCAAAAAAAAAAGAAAAAAAAGAAAAGGAGAAGGTAAAGAAAAGTTGCTGAAATCTATTGCACCGCTGTGAGAAACGCATTCTTGATGTGCAATCTTGTGCCCTTCTTCATCTATTGCAGCTAGCTAGCGTCTTTCCATAACCATTGCAATTGAGCTGTTTGTGCTATCATCATATTTTGTTCTAGCCCACTCCTTTGATTGCAATTGGTTCCATCATCCTTGTTTGTGAGTTGCTGTGTTCATCATTTAAATCTTGTTTTCAGCAACTAGACATTATGTTCTTGGTTGGATATTTACTTATTGAAATAACATCAAGAATACAGATTGTGTAGGACATACACATTCCCTACCAAGCTTCACATATAATCCGTTGTATGCTTTAATCTCAGCTGTGAGTTCGCTTAACCTCACTTCGTGTTTCCTCACCACTTAAGTGCGAGCTCCTCCATCAATCAGCAAAGGGTGAGTAAGAACATCGTTGGTAAGGATATGTGACGTTGAGAAAATTTTCCACCCATCATATTGTGTTTCTCTTGTTGTTTGCATAACTAACCATGTCAGGTCAAGGAGACAATGTGGAGAATGATGGGCGTGATCCTGAAGCCCTAGTAACCTGGACGGCATATTGTGCCTTGCGGGACACATTACGCTGAGAGTTCCGCACAAGAAATGACCAGCTAAGGGAAGAACTAAATAACTCTATCCAAGATCTCCAAATTGATGTGAATCAGCAACTTGCCGTACTTCACACCAACATAGTTAATGATATTGCACGACAACTACGACCACAAGCTCAAGATGGCGCTCCACTTGATGAGACCGATGAGGAAGCTGCTGCACGAAGGGCTCGTGCTGCTAATGCAATTCGTCCACCCGTTGGACCAGCTAGAGGTGGTGATGATCGTGGTCTAGGTAGGGGGCGTGGTATGGGTCGTGGGGGTGCTGCACATGAACCATTTCGCCTCAATTTGCCGCCACGCAATGAAAGAAATCAACGCAACGACTGCAATGACAATGACCGTCCTGAGGAGCAAAAGTATGGCAAACTAAAGTTTTCTATGCCTAAGTTTGCATGTTCCAATAATCCAGAGGATTATCTTACTTGGGAGCTGAAAGTTGACAAGATCTTCCGCCTGCACAACTACACCAAAGAAAAGAAGCTTGTCATGGCATCGCTTGAATTTGATGATTATGCATTGGTTTGGTGGGAACAAATTCAAAGCCAAAGAATAAAACATGGCGAGAATCCTGTTACATCGTGGGCTGAGATGAAGGTGGAGATGAGAGCAAGGTTTGTCCCTCGACATTATATGCGTGATCTTTTTGATAAACTGCAGGGATTAAAGCAAGAAAATCGAACGGTTGATGAGTACTACAAAGAGATAGAGATGGCCATGATCCGTGCCAACGTGTATGAGCATGAAGAGCAAACCATGGCACGTTTCCTCGTTGGATTGAATTATCCTATCAAGCGCATCACTGAATTTCAGCCTTATAGCAATGTGGTGGAGTTAGTGCATCAAGCAACCAAGGCTGAGAGGCAAGTGCAGCAAGACTCCAAAATAACAAAGAGCACTTCATTTGCTCCCCGTTCAGCACCTACAGCAGGTAAATCCATTTCTCGGTTCAATTCATTTTGCGCTAATAATTCTGGTGCTAGTGTTGCTTCTAGTTCTCATGTAGATCGAAGTGGAAAAGAGCCAACTACTCCAAATGCTAAGCAAGGTCCAGCAGCTAGTACTATTTCTTCTGTGGGTTTAACAGCAAAGAGTAGTACAATTCAATGCTTCAATTGTATGGGACGTGGCCATATTGCAAAAGATTGTCCAAACAACCGCACCATGCTTATCATAGAGGGAGGAGAATATGAATCTGCAAGTGAAGAAGAAGATACTCCAATCACTGATTTGGAAGATGTGGAGAATGAGATGACTTATTACGACTTTGAGACCGATCAATCTCTCATTGTTACCAAGAAAGTTTTGAGTGTACAACAAAAGGAAGATTATGAACAGCGTTGCAACCTTTTCACACCAAGGCAAAGGTAAATGGTCGTGTGTGCAAGGTAATAATTGATGGTGGAAGTTGTCACAATTTGGCTAGTAAAGAAATGTGTGAAAAGCTTGGGTTCAAGCAGCTACGACACCCGCATCCATATCATGTGCAATGGTTGAATGATGGTGGAGAAGTGAAAATTCAGCACATGGTGAAGGTTCCCTTCAAAATTGGTGAGTATAGTGATACCGTTGAGTGTGATGTGGTCCCAATGACGGTATGTTACTTGCTGCTCGGTCGACCATGGCAATTTGGTCGTGCAAGTCATCACAATGGTCTCACTAATCAATATTCATTCAAATGGAACAACAAAGAAATTATTCTTAGACCAATGACTCCCACTCAAATTCTTGCTGATACAATGCAAAAGAATGAGGTAAACATTGACAGTGTCAAACAACAGGAGAGAAGGACTACAAGTGAGAAACCCAATTTGGTGAGTGAGAGCCACAAGCCAAATAGGAGTGGGAAAGGAAACGAGGAGGGAAACAAGCTAGTAATGTTAGCTACAAAATTTGAAATAAGAGAGGTGCATGCGAATCACTGTTTTGCACATTTTGTACTCTTGTACAAAGATGTGCTACTTTCTACTAACGACATAACCTCTCTTCCAAGTGCTGTATCAAGTGTTTTGCAGGACTTTGAAGATGTCTATCCGGAGGAGATACCTGCGGGACTACCTCCGACCCGTGGCATTGAACATCTAATTGACCTCATACCAGGAGCTTCACTTCCAAACCGCCCACCGTACCGAACCAATTCCGAAGAAACAAAGGAAATTCAGCGACAAGTGCAAGCTCTTCTTGAGAAAGGGTATGTACGTGAGAGTCTCAGTCCTTGTGCTGTCCCTGTGATTTTAGTCCCTAAGAAAGATGGTACATGACGCATGTGTGTAGATTGTAGAGCAATTAACAACATCACTGTTAGAAATCGCCATCCTATTCCTAGGTTGGATGACATGCTAGATGAATTGAGTGGTGCTGTTATTTTCTCTAAAATTAATTTGCGTAGTGGGTACCATCAAATAAGGATGAAAGAAGGGGATGAGTGGAAAACAGCCTTCAAAACAAAATTTGGATTGTATGAGTGGTTAGTAATGTCTTTTGGTTTAACTAATGCACCTAGTACATTCATGAGATTAATGAACCATGTTTTGAGAGCTTTCATTGGTAAATTTGTTGTGGTGTATTTTGATGACATCTTAATTTGTAGCCGTACAATGGAAGAACACACCGATCACATTAGACAAGTGCTAGAAGTGCTTAGAACTGAAAAATTATTTGCAAACCTAGATAAATGCACTTTTTGCCAAGATAAAGTTGTGTTCTTGGGGTTTGTTGTTTCTGGAAATGGGGTAGAAGTGGACGAATCAAAAGTTGAATCAATTAAAAATTGGCCTACTCCGACAAATGTTAGTCAAGTTAGAAGTTTTCACGGTCTTGCTGGTTTTTACCGTAGATTTGTGAAAGACTTTAGCACAATTGCTGCCCCTTTGAATGAGCTAACAAAGAAAGGAAGTGAGTTTGTTTGGGGTGTTACTCAAGAAAAAGCTTTTGCTGAATTAAAGAAGCGCTTAACTGAAGCCCCTTTGCTTGTTTTACCTGATTTCACTAAAGCTTTTGAAATTGAGTGTGATGCTAGTGGAATAGGTATTGGTAGTGTTTTGATGCAAGAGAGCAAACCAATAGCATACTTTAGTGAGAAACTTGGTGGTGCACAATTGAGTTACCCTATGTATGATAAGGAGTTGTATGTTTTGGTTCGTGTTTTAGAAACTTGGCAACACTATCTTTGGCCTAAAGAATTCATTATACATTCTGATCATGAAGCTTTGAAATATTTGAAAGGGCAAGCTAAACTGAACTATAGGCATGCCAAATGGGTAGAATTAATTGAATCTTTTCCATATATTGTGAAATACAAGAAGGGTAAAGAGAATGTTGTTGTTGATGCTTTGTCTCGAAAGAGTGTGCTCTTAACACAACTTGAAATCAAGGTCCCTGGTTTGAAGGGTTTGAAAGAGTTATATGCTTCAGATAATGAATTCGCTGAACCATACTCTAAATGCAAAGATGGAAAAGGCTGGGAAAAGTTCCATGTTCATGATGGATTCTTGTTTCGTGCAAACAAGCTATGCGTTCCAGATTCGTTCGTTCGTTTGCTATTGTTGCAGGAATCACATGCAGGTGGCTTAATGGGACATTTTGGAAGAGAAAAGACTTTGGCCATGCTGTCCGATCACTTTTATTGGCCAAAAATGAGAAGAGATGTTGAGAGGTTTGTGCAGCGATGTGTCACATGCCATAAAGCAAAGTCTAAACTTAATCCATATGGTTTATATACTCCACTTCCTATTCCTAATGCACCTTGGGAGGATATTAGCATGGATTTTGTTTTAGGATTGCCTAGGACTAAGAGGGGGCGGGATTCTGTATTTGTGGTTGTGGATAGGTTCTCTAAAATGGCACGCTTCATTCCCTGCCACAAGAGCGACGATGCGTCGCATGTAGCTGACTTGTTTTTCAGGGAAATTGTGAGACTGCATGGGATGCCAAGGACCATTGTTTCATATCATGATGCCAAGTTCATAAGCTATTTCTGGAAGACAATGTGGGCCAAGCTTGGGACAAAGTTGTTATTCTCTACAACTTGTCACCCACAAACAGATGGACAAACGGAGGTGGTAAACCGCACACTCTCCATGTTGCTGCGTACGATGATCAAGAAGAACCTGAAGGAAGGGGAGGACTGTCTTCCACATGTTGAATTTTCCTACAATAGGGTAGTTCACTCAACAACACAATTGTGCCCATTTGAGGTGGTGTATGGTTTTAAACCAATCATGCCACTTGACTTGCTGCCACTTTCACTTCAAGAGAGGACTAATATGGAGGCTACAAAGCGTGCTCAGTTTGTGAAAGCTATTCATGCGAAAACCAAGGAAGAGATAGAGAAGAAGGCGCGGTACTTCGTTGAAAGGGCGAACAAAACAAGGAAGAAGATGTTGTTTGAACTGGGTGATCTGGTTTAGGTACATCTACGCAAAGAGCGCTTTCCTGATAAGCGCAAGTCTAAGTTGATGCCACGAGCTGATGGTCCATTCAAAGTGCTTGAGAAGATCAATGACAATGCATATAAGATCGAGCTTCCCGGAGATGATTACAATGTGAGTACAACCATCAATGTTGCTGATTTATGGCCATTTTTCGGACCAGAAGAAACATAGTCGAGGACGACTCCTTTTCAAGAGGGGAGGATGATACGGGCAACGTAACACCATCACCATCCGCTTCTCCTACTGTTGTTCAAGAGACTCCAAATCATTTCCAAGGACCAATAACACGTGCCCGAGCTAAACAAATCAATCAGCAGATGAACTTGCTCCTTAGTAAGAATCATATTACTTGTGAGAGTCAGCTGCTACCTAATTCAAGTAATTTGATTATTCTTAGGTATGAAGACAATGTGAGGAGGTGTGAACACCTTAAAGAAGACTAAGAGAAGCATGGACAAGTCAACATGCAAGATGTGAATGCAGAAGAGCTCAGTTCGGCCTCCAATGACTAGTCTGGAGAAAAAAGGGCATAGAGGATGCAAATGGAGTCCGTTTGAGGTGTTCGAGCACAGCTTGGAAAGATAACGAGCTCAGCTTTTCAATGGATCCAACCTCACCCTCAAATTCCTTCTGAGCACGGAGATATCGTCAACAACTTATGGCGTCCAGAAACTGTCCAGAAATTACTTTTCTATGCATTGGGTGCTGTGCCGCCATTATGTTGGGTCCTTGATCTTTGTGCTGCGACCTGGGGCTTGTGCAGCACACTTTAGGCTTCCTCTCCACTTCCCTCATATATTTAGGAAGCCCCCCTCCTTGTGAGACTAATTAGACCATTTGAAACTAAAAAATAGATCTGCTATATGCATGTTCTTGAGATTTCAAGCCACCGGCTGAAATAAACTTGAGATTGTGCATTCCTTCCCGCTGTTCTTGCAAGCTCTTTGTGATTGCAGCGAAGATTGTAATCCGCTTGACTTGGTTGAGTGGACAACGTGAGGTTGGGCGAACTCGGTGCTGCAGGTTGTTGCACTTGCAACGGTTGGCCGCACAAGATTCATCAGGTTTCACGAGTATCTTTGATCCTACGCTATGAAGGTCGGGCACCCCTCGTATCAAGGGTTGAAAAAGACCCTGGCTCAAGTGTGACCGAGCCTACCTCAACGGAGAGTAGGATACCTTCAAGTATCCGAACTTCGGTGAAAAATCGTGTGGTCCCTCTTTTCGTTGAGTGTTCTTTTGCACTCCTCGTTCTTGTGCTTGTATTAAACTTGTGGAGTCCCGATCTACTTGTGTGGGGGGCAAGACCATAGATTTCCACTTGCTGCAAGTATCCTAAGCTAAACTAACCCCTTTGGTGCAGGTGGTATCCTTAGATTTGCTAGGGATTTGAAAATCCCCAACAGCAACCTTAAACCCAGAACATTCCGGATTCAAATCCAGATACTCCGGATTACTTCACCGGAGTATCCGGACTAAATTCCAGAACCTCCGGGTTAGGGTTTGCTGGTCATAATTATTTTTCCGCTGCAATTTTAAATTCGCCTATTCAACCTCCTCTAGGCGACATCCTCGATCCTTCACATGGGCACAAAAACCTAAAATTGTGGCCACTTGGGGGTTTTCGCGACCTCGCGGGGCCCATCGGATGCGTTTGAAAAAATAGGGAAAAATCACGCGCGACCTACGCAGCACAGGCTACCACTACCTATGGCTAGCAGCTCGGACGATGTCCCAGGAGTAAGTGAAAATCGGAAAAGGCACGCTTGGGCAGAAAAACCTGAAATTGTGGCCACTTAGAGCATCACAAGCAGCTTCCGTAAATTCGGATCTCTATATCCCTTCTCTAAACCACTATTCATTCCCTATATTTTCATTCTATCCAGTAGAGTCTCTATCCTCAAAAAATATAGAGACAAGAGATAGAATCTCTAAATATAGAGACTCGGAGAGAAAATCTCTGACATAGAGACTCTGCTGGATGGATATAGAGATTGAGATATAGTAGCAATAGTGATAGAGCATGCAAATAGAGACTCTGCTGGACTTGCTCTTAGGGGTTTTTGCAGCCTCGCGTGACCCACCGGATGCATCTCAAAAAATACGAAAAAAATCACGGGCGACCTGCGCAGCGTAGGCAGGCCAGCAGCTCGGACGATGTCCTAGGAGTAATGTGTGAAAATCGAAAAAGGCACGCATGAGCACAACAGACACGGTGAACAGAAGATCAAAAAGTTACATTCTCATCAAGTTCTAGATACAAAGGTTCAACAAAAATAGAACTAAGGAGCCTAATAATCTATGCATCGGCCCTCTTGGGCTGAAGCCTCTGACTGACCCCTCTGGCTGTGGCCTGCAAGGCCGTCGAAGCTATCCACTAGAAAAGGTGTAGCAGTCCGGAGGGTGCACAGCACATTGCGGTCGCTCAGTCAGAGTTAGTGTGGAGTGCTTCAGCTGTGACGTCTGAGTCGATGGAGGTGTTGCCCTCGTCAGCTGAGAGGGCGCGAACTCATCCTAGGGAACTAAGTACGAGTCCACGTCGAAGTAGGCGTAGCCTAGATCCTCCTCTGAGGCAGTATCTGAGCTGTCCCAGTCCGTTAGTACACGACCTAAAAGTATGAAAAGTTAAATTTGAATTTACGTGCAGTACAAAAATTTGGAAGTGAGGGACGAACTCTGACCTCGCGCATCTGGTCGGGGGTCACGACAAACTGAGACCCAGGCCTCAAGGAGGACGTCCCAGTCTTGTAGCCTGGAGTCCACCGCGCTCTCTGCGGTGACCCTTGTGAGGACGTCCAAGCCTCGTAGCCCGGAGTCCACCGCGCTGTCTGTGGTGGCCCCTATGAGGACGTCCTAGCCTCGTAGCCTGGAGTCCACTGCGCTCTCTGCAGTGGCCCGTGTGAGGACGTCCTAGCCATATGGGAGTGTGGCCTCCAAACTCCAAGCGAGGGCCTCCGTGGTGCTGCAACGGATTTCAATGTCATGTTAATTTCCGAACGATATATCACAGTATGAAAGACGTCCTTACCTGTCGTGCTGGAAGAAGGGAGGGACGTAGGGGGGAACTGTGGCCTCGGACCGAGCTCTTGGGCGTCCAGAGGTGCGCGGCAAGCAGTAAGGCGTATCGCTCACGTAGTCTTGTCAGGGATGCCTCCCTGCAAATAGACCGACTTTACACTGTCATTTTTATTTTTTGCAGGCCCGGGCCTGGCCCGCTGGGCTTGGTTTTAGGCTCGAGCCTAGCCTGGCCCAGCTCAAAAAAAGTGGGCCAGGTCCAAGCCGGGTTGTCGGGCCGGGCTGCCCATGATCAGGTCTACCTGCAAACGCTGTAGGGCGGTATCCGCATTGAGGTGGGACGTCCACACAAGGTCATGCTGCACATTGCAAGTATGTCAAGGCAATGTTTATGAACATACTACCGTAAAAACATATGGACAAAGGATAGAGGAAGAAGGTAGTACTGCGAGGTAGGCCGCCTAAGCACGGTGTAGCGGGTACGTGTCGGTCCCGGTAGCCATGTGGGCGACCTTCATCCGTAGGGTGTGATCGACGCGCATCCGAGTCGCGACAGCATACCAGCGCAAGTAGGTGGGGTACGAGGCCGGATCGTACTCCCGATCCTACTTGACACGGTCCTCCAAGGCCTACTCCCACCTCTCGACCTAGGGCAACATGACAAGTGCTCATAGGAATCCCCTAGTGTGGCCCTGTCTAGTCGACCTACATAACTAGCTAAGTCAGGATTAAGCGAATTAATAATTAAATGTATTGAGTAAAGGGAATAAATCTTACTGGTGAGCTTGGGGTGGCACGGTGTGGGTGAGTGGTACAGGAAACTTGTAGGCCGAACTGCTGCATCACCCAGTGCGATGAGTACTCTTCGATGAAGATGTCGAAGAGTAGAGGCATCATCGTCAGCCAGTACACCGCATCCTACTCACACAAGGACGACAGGTCATGCGGTGCATGAGCGGCGACCCGCTCGGCAGTGTAGGGGTCCAAAGGACGTCCTTCTCCTGTAGCTCATCCAACTGCCACACATAGTCCGGGTAATCCTTGTGGGTCTGCATGTGGGCCCACGTCGGCTGCAATATTATGACAATTTGTAAGTTCACGTTAACGAAATACATGATGAAGAGTATACAGTGAAGAAGGAATACTCAGTGACGAATCCAGAGAAAGCCCATCGTGGGCCGGTCCTCCAGAGTGGCATGGTAGAAGACTGTGCCGTAGGGTCAGTGATCCATGAGAGGTCGCCCAATGGCGATCCTCTCGTAGGACCACAGCTGTAGTAGCAGAGGGTACCTGCCGAGCATGGCCTGCGCGTCCGTCTTCATGATGGCGTCACATATAGCCCTGTAGGTCCCTGCTAGGACAGCGGACGCCCAACTGTACCGTGGAACCTCGTCTGAGTCGGCGTCTGCGACCGCTCTCGCGTAGAGGAGGAGGTGCTTGTGGACCACGTGGCCATCCATGTTGGTGAACATCACCCAGCCGAACAGCCATAGCAAGTAGGCCTCTAGGTGCCTGCACATCTTACCTTCGTCCGCCTCAGGGTGAATGTGCTCCACCTGTTTAAACAAATTGTAACACGATATTGGGTTTCATTGTTTACCGTGAGGGATTGAAGGGGGGTGTCAAGATTGCTTACTGTGAGCTGTAGAATCCACCTCTTCGGCGGACCGTGGGTCTCGGACTCTGGGAATGGCCTGTACACACCAGCACCAGCGGCTCTCATGATCGCCTCGAAGCGCTACAGTAGCTCCGTCCGCCACGCTGGCGAGACGTCCACGGCCACCACCGATGCTCCTGCACACGGCAGGCTAGCAGGAAAGACACATCCTGCAGGGTCAGCGCCATCTCCCCACATGGGAGGTGGAACGTGTGCGTCTCCAGTCTCCACCTGTCGACCAGAGCTGCAAGGAGGGACCTGTCGAAGCCAAAGTGCCTCTGGCGAGTGTCTGCAACCCCCTCATGCGCCGTCAACTCGATCATCCGGCAAAGTGATAGTAAGCCAGACAGGCGCAACTTGCGTACAGTTTAGAGTCTGCGACATTTGAGATTACAAAATAAGTATGCACAGAGTACAGACAGCACATACCTCTCAACCCAGCGTGCGTTTAGCGTGAGGAGCTCGGACGGCGTCCTAGTGTGGAACACGCCGAGCAACCGACCCTCCACCGCAGAAAGGTACAACCGGGGCCGGCAGTCCAGCGTGGACCAGAGAAGCTCACGTTGCTCTCTCTGTTGTGCACCCTCGTCCAGCATACTGACGTGTACCTGTAAAACAGAATTGTTAGTTTGATTACAGCGTGAGAAAGAATGTCGGTACTTACATTCCAAAAACAGGAAATTACTAAAGTACGACATTGACCTACAACGTACCATATTTCATAGCATGTTACAACATTGCATATTACATACCATATTACAACATATCAAATTACATGGGACGACATATTTCAGTACGACATTCAACTAAAACGTGGCATATTACATACTATATTACAACATTACATAATACATAGTATGACATTCAACTACAACGTACCATATTACATACCAATTACAACCTCATTGGTTTCGGTAACCTGACAATTCAACAATCATCCTGACGGCGCCCATCCGCCCCTGAATCAGAAGATCCCGCATCCAAGTCAAAACCTATTAATCCAGTCCATGTGTTGCAGTTGTTGTATATGTGTCCTGATTGATTGCACCTGCTGCATCTCCTATCAACTCTCCCAGCCTTAGACTGATCCATATCATTTCGGATCCTGTGATGCTGTCGACGACCTAGATCAAACTTCATTTTTTCCCAATCAGGTACATGTCGCGTGTGTGGACCAGGGGTTCCGTAAATGTCCCGAACCTAGCGTACCCATAAATCTCGCTACGCCATGTGTTCAAGATGGATTGCTTCATGAAATATTCTGATACGTACGGCAAAGTTGGGTGATTGGTCATAGATGCTGCCGCAAGTACGTGGGAGCATGACTTGTGTAGTAGCATAGACTTGCGGCATGAGCAGATACACTTGTCATCATGGAGTAGACACTCCTGCTTTTCCCTCTGATGATAACCACCGCGGCAGCCCCTATCCCTGCAGACTATCTCATATCTAAGCTCGGTGGTACCCATAGGTGATGCGACGTGGCACTATGCCTTTGTGATCTTTTCTTCTATGTACTTTGTCATAGCGGCTGAGTATAGCAGATGATTGTTCGCCATTGCAATAGAAGTTGCCCGATGTCAATCCATGAAGTATTTGCATGTACTATAAAGAATTCCTTCAACAATTGCGACAAGAGGGAAAGCCCTCATCCTTCACATCACCCAGTTATACATCTCTGCTAAGTTTGTTGTCATGATCCCATATCTGGCCTAGTTTTTATCGTATAACAGGGACCACTTCTCCTTTGGATCATTCTTAATCCAATCAGAGAAGCATCTGATTCTAGAACTTCCTGTACTCCTTGATTGTCGTGCAGTTGATGTTTCTGCAGTCTGCTTCGTGGTAAGCTCGTCAAGTGCCTTCCATAATTTATTAAACTTTCTTTATTGATTCTGTTTGCAAAGCCTTTTGAAAAGATTCATCAGGTGCTTGTTCTTGAAGTGCCTGAAAAAGTTGGCTCCCATGTGCCTCATGCGCCACCTACTTTGTATGTCCCTCCATTGTGCATTCCCATGGCTGTCCGAACCATTCTTAATTTCTTCGATTGCCCGTAGCAATCCTGTATGTCTGTCATGTATGACACAAACATTAGGTTTGCCCAACACGACAGCATGTTTAAGACGCTCTAAAAACCAGTACCAGCTATCAGTATTATCCCCCTCTATGAAATCAAACGCTACCAGCAATATTTGGTTATTGCTATCCACGCCAATAGCTGTCAATATTTGCCCCTTATACTTTCCAGTGAGGAATGTACCATCCACACATAGGACAGGGAGACAATAAGAGAAGGCTTGTATGCATGGTTCTAAAGCAAAAAAGGCTCGCTGTAGAACCCACTTGTCGGTATCTAGCCCAATTGCGGATACTCCTTGATATCGTAGTATGTACCAGAGTTCCTTGTACTGATGGTTTGCAAAAGTGCCTGAAGTTTGGCGTATGATGCTTCGTACGTACCGAACATCATCTCTAAAGCCTTTTGCTTTGCCCTCCAAACTGTCGCATACTTTATATTGTACTGAAATTGTTCTTCAATGGCACGAATTATGGAGCGTGGCTCATAGCTGTTGTTGTCAACTATCTGTGAATACATTACCACTACAACAAAAGTTGAATTTAGGTTTTTGTGCCTTTGTTGTGGCTGTTCCAACTAACAGTTGTGCTCCATCACAATCGGACACATCTAGTAATTGACCCACTTTCCCTTGAATGCATGAACCCACCAAGGGCATCTGGGGACGCCACACTGAATGTCACACAGACTTTTACTAGACTTCACAACCCGGAATTCCCTCATAATAGACAATGCCCAATATTTCATGGCATTCATAACAGCCTCCTTACTAGGGTACATAGATCCCTGCGTCACCTCGTTCTGCTGATAATCTGATAAGGATTGGCTACTTTCCTTCACACAAAAATCTTCTGAGTTGTACGAGTTCCACTCAGCTGGGACAAGACGATCTCCAAAACTTGCCTCATCATCTGACATGTCCTCCTCGAGGACTTGATCATGCTCCTCATCCTCGGCCTCCATTAGTTTTACTAATACTTCCATTTCTTCCCCTTTGTCTGCGACACCAACACCTGACGCTTCCGACGTTCCCGTCTGACCTGTCTAGAAGGGAAGTTGTAGCAATTAGGCGGGTGCACGTCCTAGTGAGGTTGTCCCTCCAGAGGAGGTGTCGCGACGTCGGATTGAGACTGCTGTCTCGGTGGAGGGAGTGCGTCTAGGAGCTGCGACGAGCCCAGCTCGTCCAAACTCACAAAGAAGGAGTCCACATCGATCTCAGGGAGGTACGGGTCTGAAGGGCTAGCGTAGCCTAGACTGTCCTAGTCGCCAAGGTGGCTACCTGTAGTACGTACTTGTTAGAGTGAGTTAAGGAAATCCAAAGGTACTGCATTATGTATGGAATATGCACATTAACCTCCAACGTCTATGTGGGGAGTCGAGGACACCTATGTCACGCTAAGCCGCCACGCTCCCAGAAATGGGCTCTGCGAGGAGGTCCCCTGCCCGGCGGGCGGCCCTCCCTGGGCTACCAGGATGGCCCAGGCTCGTCTTGCCTAGGCCTTGTAGAGAGCCGAGTTGGAGCTTGGGAGGATGGACCAGCCTCATGAGCTCTCTAGGACACTTGAGCTGCTCCCTGCCCAGAGATCTCGGGCTTGTAGATGGGAGGCCTCCATGAGGGCTGCAATGGAGGTACTGACGATGAGCCATAGCCTCGTGTGCCTGAACATGTAGCAATGGGCCATAGATGGAGAAGAAGGGGGCACCCACCAAGCATGGGTTGCGCCTCCTTCTTGGTGCAGGTGTCGCACAACCCTCTGTACATCGCCGCCAAGACCGTCAAGGCCCAACGGTACAGTGTTACCTCGTACGCGTGGACGTCCGCAACCTCCTTGGCGTACTAGACAAGCATCTTGTCCACCATGTGGCCCTCCGTGCTCGTGAATATCACCCACCCGAAGAGCCACAACAGGTAAGCCTCAAGGTGTCTTGAGATAGTGGTGTCATCCGCCTCAGTGTGGAAGTACTCGGCCTGTTCAAAGAAAGAATAAAGACACGTTAGAATAATTGCTGGAAATTCAATACAGAGGTCAACTTTTCTTACAGTGAACTGCAGTATCCACTTCCTGGGCAGATCATGCGTCTCGGCCTACCGAAAGGGCCTGTACACGCCGGAACCTAGCCGCCGGACGATGCCAGGGAAGTGGCCAAATAGCTACTCATGCCAAGCTAGCGAGACGCTGACAGCTACCACCGGTGCACCAGCATACGGTAGGCCAAGCAGGAATGACATATCCTGCAGTGTCGGTGCTATCTCGCTGCACAGGAGGTGGAGGGTTTGCGTCTCAGGCCTCCACCGGTCAACGAAGGCAGCAAGTAGGGACCGATTGTATCCGAAGCGCCTCTGTGCGTCACGCCTAGTAGGCTCCCTGATCAACCCCTGTGCAGTGGCCTCGATCATCTGGCAAAGTGGAAGCAAGCTGGAGTGCCGTAACCTGCAATATAATTCAAGCCAGTTTGAAGCACATAACCATGTCACACAAAATGTGAAAATAGTTTTTACCTCTCCACCCAACGGGGGTCTAGGGTGAGTAACTCGTCTGGGGTCTACGTGCGAAACACTCCTAGCTCAACGTTGGACACGACACTCTGGTACGATCGGTGCCCTGCGTTGAGGGAGAGGTCCAGAAGCTCCCGCTGTTGCAGCTCCTGCTGCTCGTCATCCCTGTTTGCCATATTTGCTATAACCTGTAATTCAACATTGTTAGTACCATTTCATACACATATGGCGACAAACATTTAAAAAAAATCGTTAGTAACATGAACTCACGAAATATTAATGCATCGATAAATAAATGCATAAATAAACAGTGCATCACATAAATAATTACATACTGGAAGGAACAAATACATGCATAAATAAACATCACAACATAGGTAAATAAATACAAGAACTCTATCGAGAAATAAATACACGCTGCAATGGAAAACTAAATGCACACATCATCTTGTTACAACCCATAAAATATGTTACAACGTTACTTATACAACGAGGATGACTCATAATTTTCCCATACAATTCGAAATATAACTCGAAAGATCAACAGTCATCCGGACGTCGCCGTCTGACCCAGAACCAGAAGGACCCGCATGTAGATCCAAATACCCCGCTCTAGTTGGCTTATCTCAGTTCTTGTATGTGTGTCCTGACTCATTGCACCTGCTACATCTCTTCACTTCCTTCCCAGCCTCGGACTGATTCATGTCGTTTCGAATCCGACAGTGTTGTCGCCAGCCTAGATTGCACTTCCAATTGCCTATCTAGGACATGGCGACATTCTGCACCTGGTGGTTCCATAAAGGTGCCGAAAATGGCGTAACCATATATCTCATCGTGCCATGTGTTCATGACCTCCTCCTTCATGAAGTACTCTGACATGTACGGTATAGTGGAATGATTTGTTATGGAAGCAGTAGCAAGTACATGGGAGCATGGTTTGTGCAGAAGCCTCGGCTTGCGGCCCGAGCAGATGCAAGTGTCGTCATGGAGAATGCACTCCTGCCTTGCTATAACATACCAAAAATTTTTAAAATTAGTATAAAAATTTTTCGCAAAAAGCTATAATAACATTCTTGTAATCGTTCCTAATTTTAAATAATTTTCTAAACCAAACTCCTATTTATTCTCTAAATAAAATACCCTATCTCTCTTTTTCTAAAAATAAAAATCCCATAAAATAATAAATATTATTTTATATTTAAATTCTACTCTTTTTTCGAAATTTCTAGAAATTTAAATTATATTTTTCTGAGCTTCCTACATCTCTCTATGAATTTTCAAAACTATAAATATATTCTGAAAAACCCTTTTCTTTTAAATCTAAAACTTCCCTTTTAAGGACAAATTTCGGAGTACGCTTTCCTTATTCGGAAACCCGTCTCCACTTAAACCAATCCACAGCCCCTCTCTCATTTACAAATGGGCCCCATCTGTCATCCTCAATGACCAATCCGACGGCGCCCATGGATTGTGAATCCAATCCGACGGCCGCCCACCTTTCTTCCTCCTCAGCCCATACCGCAGCAGCCCTCTCGCTGGAATAAGGCCGTCTCCCACCAGACTTGCTTGCTGCCACCGCTCCCATCTAAACCCCGCCTCGGTTTTCCTTCACGAGATAGCTCTTCTTGTCGCCAACACCCGCCGTCGTGTCATCGGCCTCATCCACCCCCAATGGCCGCCCAGTCCGTCGCCGCCACCTTGCGTCGCCGCCACTACCTTGAGCTGCCATTTCTTGCCCGCTACTCTACCTCTTGCCTATAAATTCCCTCCTCCAACGTTGTAACCCTTCAAGCAGCCCCCTCACCGTCCCTTTTCCCCCTCAGCCACCGTGAGCTGCTCTCCCCGCCGCCTCCTTCTCCAACTTCGGCGACTTCCTTCCGTACCGCTCTGATGCTCCTCCGGCCTTAATACCTATAGCTAAAATACCCCACTCCACGCCACTAAACCGACCCGACCCACACCTAACACTAACTCCTACCGGAGTAACCTCACCGCCACTGCCCCGTTACGTCGCCGCCACACCCTCGCCGCCCCGCCTACTCCGGCCACCCTAAGCACCCCCACGACCACCAAAGTAACCTAATTACCCCTAAATTCATGAAACTACACTCAATTGCTCGTCGCCGACTCTCCCTCACCGTCGCCGGTGAAACCATCGCCGCCTCCTCTGCCTTTTCCCCTCTTCTTCTCCCCCTGTCGCTGCCACCCTGGACCCACCCGTCAGCCGGCCTATGCACCCACCTCCCACTGCCACCATGTCCCCACATGTCAGCCCGCATATCAGCCAACTGGGCCAAAGCCCATTACTTATCAGCCCAAAGTAAGAATTTGAATCCTTTTAATTTTATTTCCATCCATACTGATTAAATTTATTTAAAATATCAAATTACTTTCATAAATTCTAAAAAAATTCATATAAATATAAAATGAGTTAAACAATATTATAAAAATTTAAAATATCATATTTTTCTAATAAAATAACCTTAATAAATCCTTTTTAGCCTCTTTCTTCTATATTAGATACTTTAAAATTCAAAGACTTAGAAATAAAATTAATAAAACCTCCTATATAAAAGTTACTTAAAATAATATCTTATATTTAGAAATAATATCCCTACATTTTTAAAAACCTATAGAAATCCAAATTTAAACTTAAAACCCTTTCTTTAATTAAATTAGAATTTCCTAAATACAAAATCCTACTAATAAAATTTCACATATCCCACTCAACCCATATAAGATTATAATGCTAAAATCAATTCTTTTAGTTACTATCACTATAAAGTCAAATAGAAATATTAAAAATTAATAATAATTTTTTAAAATAAAATCACTATATTATTTATAATCACTAAATATCAATCCCATACACAACCCTAACATTATACTGCCAAAAATACCTATTCTACATAAAAACCCTACTCTTTTTTTAAAAAAAATATTTCAAACCTTTAGAAAATCGTACAACCCATCACCCTTTTACCCCAGACCCTTTTATTTTGTTGTTTATTTAAAACTTTTCTTATTTGATATTATTAGAGTTTCTTTCTTTTTACAACGTATAGACAACAAGATACGCCCTCTGGAAAGAATGTCCACAAGATATAATAAGTGTGATCCAATCTCCAATTAAGGCAGGTTTTCTTATCCCTGATGCATTTTGATATACCTACATTTTCTTTATCTATTAATTATTGCATGTATTTTCTAGTTATTTATTTATACATTTCAAGTATAATTTTTATCCAAACCCCAATACCTTAAAAAGCCACCCTAAAATAATCAACCTCTGATAAAACCCTAGTATAGGTAAAAACATTAAAATTTGATTATCCCGTAAAGAATGGAGAATTGGTTTGTACAAATAAGTTAGATTGGATAACTTATTTGCTATGGAAAAGCTGTAGACTGGAAGGTTGATTGAATTTATATAGAGCAATTCGGAAAGATTGCTTTGTCGGCTTGGGTAAGGCACCCCGGGAAAAAGGTGCAACACTCAAGGGCACCAGGCTGAGTGTTTGGTTGAATTAAAGTCTGGATTTATTGCTCTATAAAATATAGAAGCAAATTCGGAAATATCGTTATCTTTGCCGTCTTGGGCCAGGGTCACAGCATGTATGGCTGGTGGAAACACTCAAGGGCAGCGAATGACAAGGTCATTCGTAAATCGTTTGCTTCTATAAAAACTTGGGTTTAAAATGAATAAGAATGACACATTAATCATCCATCCATATAATAGAGTTGTTATATGGGTAAAGCTGGATAGGTTCTGTAGAGCTAATAACAAATTCATCGATGGACCCTACTTCGGGTATATGAAGTTGTGTCAACTGGGTGATGCCTCTCTTATTTACCAAAATCCATGAATTTATCTTATGGAAAATATTGTCTGGATTGCAAATGAATAAGGATGAAGAATAATGATAGAATTTGTTCTATTATTATTAATTGTTTTAAAATAATGATAGGATTTTCAAAGTTTAAATTTGCATATTCACCATAAAGCCTTACTATTTCTTGAATCATGTTTTCATATAATAATAGTGTTATTCTCTCAAGAAACCTGCAAATACAATTAGTACTTACCCACATTATGTGAGCAATTTATTCTTTTTACAGGATCCACTTTATACTCTGAAATGGACATTTACGAAGAAGACAGGAATTTGTATAGGATCGATTTCTAAGGTTTACCTTATGCTCAGGCTTGCCTGTGGTATATGGGCATGTATTTTCTTTTTATTACCAGGTTATATTTCTATTTTTCGCTGTAAAATATTTTGAACATATAACATGGCCCTGTTCTATTGGGCTCATGAGCTGTGACTTATCTGACTTATCTCGAACTTTGAGAATTTTCCGAGGTGGCCTCGAGAGTCGGATGGCCTTGAAATTTAGGATTTAGAGAGCTTTTAGACTCGCCTACAAGATAAAAATAAAACGGATTCAAAAAGTAATAAAAAAAGTCAGATGAGTCAATATTAGTCAGATAAGTCACGAAATTACACCTCGAGAAATTCTCGAAGTTCGAGATAAGTCAGATAAGTCACAGTTTAGGAGCCCAATAGAACAGGGCAAATCAAGCAGGCTATACTATTTCTGAATGCAACTGAAATCCTGGACAGTTAGCATTCTGGATATTTTCTGGTAAATTTTTACCGGAATTTGGTCTGTCACACTTGCCCTCTCCCGTCTCCCACCCCGGCGGCCCCTATCCATGTACATTATCTCATACCTCAGCTCAGAAGCTCCCATAGGTGTTGGTACGTGTTTTTGTGCCTTCTTCATCTTTTCCTCCATGTACTTCATAATCATGGTGGAGTAGATCAAATGGTTCTCAGCCATAGCATTGCACGCTGCATGGTACCGATCCATGAAGTACCTGCATGTATCGTGAAGAATCCCTCCACAATTGCAACCAGAGGAAGTGCCCTCATCCCTCGCATCATCCAGTTGTACACCTCTGCTAAGTTTGTCGTCATGATACCATATCTAGCCCCCTCCGTGTCGTATAGCAGAGCCTACTTCTCTTTCGGGTCATCTTTGATCCAATCAGAAAAACACCTTACTACGGAGTGCCTCTACCCCTCGGTTGTCGAGTGTCCGATGTCTCAGCGGTCTACTTTATGGTTAGCTCATCCAGGTCTTTCATAGTTTGTTGAACTTCCTTTGTTGATTCTGCTTACATAGCTGCTTGAAAAGATTCATGGGCTGCTTGTTCTTGAAGTGCCTGAAGAAATTTGCCCTCATGTGCCTCATGCACCACATGCTATGTATGTACCCCTACTGTGCGTGACCACGGTTATCCGAACCGTGCTTAATATCTTCAATTGCACACAGCAAGGCAGCATGTCTATCGTGTATGACACATACATTCGGCCTACCTGAGACCACTCCATGCTTCAAATGCTCTAGGAAATAGTACCAGCTGTATGTATTTTTACCCTCCACAAAGGCAAAGGCCACCGACAAAATCTGGTTGTTGCCATCTACAACAATTGCCGTCAATATCTGCCTCTTGTACTTGCCGGTGAGGAATGTATCATCAACGCATAGAACAGACCGGCAATACCTAAAGGCATTTATGCAAGGTCCCAAAGCAAAGAAAGCCCGCTGCAAAACCTACTTGCCCATTTATGGGCCGGACGCGGGGTACTCCTTAATATCATAGTACGTCCCTGCATTCCTTCTCCTAATGGTCTCCAACATGGCTAGGAGGTTCGCATATGATGCTTCATACATGCCAAACCACATCTCCAAGGCCTTTTGTTTTGCCCTCCATGCTGTAGGATATTTGATTTTTTTCTAAAATTGTTCCTCCATGACTCGAATTATGGAACGAGGCTCATAGTTGATATTATCCACTATTTGCTAAGACATGACCACCGCTACGAAGGTTGAATTCAGGTTCCTGTGCCTTTGCTGCGGTTGTTCCAACTGACAGTTGTGCTCTGTCACTATGGAGCACATCTAGTAATTCACCCACTTGTCTTTGAAGGCATGAACGGGCCAAGGGCAACCGGGCACTACACGGTTCACATCATACAGGCTTTTGCTGAACTTCTACACCCTAAATTCCGTTCTAAGCGACAGTGACTAGTACTTCACAGCATCCATAACAGCTTCCTTGGTGGGGTATATGGATCCTTGCGATACCTTGTTCTCGTGGTACTCTCATGTCTTGCTTGTACCTTCATCAATATGTAAATCTTTAAAGTTTTAGGAATTCCACTCACACGGAACAACAATTTGTCTAGCCCCTGCCTCATCGTCTAACATGTCCTCATGCTCTGCATCCTCCGTCTCCATCTGTTGTACTATTGCCTCAATTTCTTCCCCTTCATCCACTACACCCGTCGCCTCGTGTGATCTTCCTGCCATACCCTCTCCATAGGCTGTATCCCAACATTGCCCTACATCTTGTGGTGTGAGCTCCACACCCTCTGCCCCCTTTGCCTTCTCTACCTCTGCCCTCTCTGCCCCTTCCTCACCGGTCTCGTTTGACCTAACAACTACTTTCAGCTCCGCCTTGGCAAACAACGCTAGGGGGAGACCGCGTGCGGTCGCAATCTCCACATAATGTCTCTAGTTCCGCAGCTCCCAAAAAAACCCTTCCCTAACATGACTGACCACTGCACTGATGTTGATCACATGTTCGTCCGGGTTCAATTCTAACGTCCTTACTAGCCAGTTATACAACCCGCCAAATGTCCTTTCCCTCGGCCTCGATATCCCTAAAGTAACTAACCGGAACATACTTAGATCTATCTCACTTGGCCCATGCATAACCCCTCTCTCTCTCCATAATAAATCTCGAAATATAATTTCTCCGACATTCTTCTTGGACAAAATACATCCGGTAGAAATTATTGCAACGTGAACAATTTGACGTACATACTGTAATATAATTTTATTAACATATTACCCTAAATAATGTCCTACCACTTTTACCCTAAACATATCTATCCCACTTGGGTGCAAGTAATCTAACTAACCCTAAACATATAGACATATAATGTCGTCAACATATTACCCTAATTAATATCCTACAAATTATCCTAAACGTCTTGTCTACAACATGGTGTATATAATGCCACCAACAAATTACCCAAAAATATGGTTGATATAATGCCCTAAATATTGCGCTAAAATCCTACCCTAAATAATGCCGTAGCAATCTATCGTAAATAATAACCTAAATCATGCCCTAAACCTAATGCCCTAACAACCGACCCTACCTTATGTCCTAATTATTTCACATTTCTAATTTCCATAAATAATATCACCAACAATATTCTATACTAATTAACCTACAAATAAATAATATTATCCTTATGGCTAACCTACCAGGTTTTAAATTATTCTACATTACAAAATTATGAAAACAATTTACCTTTTTTCTTCTTTTTTCTCTCTCCCTTCCTTCCTCTCTTTCTTCCTCTCTTTCTTCCGCCCTTTCTCTCTCTTTCTCCCTTCCTCTCTTTCTCTCCCTTCCTCCCGGTCTCCATTCCCCTCTCAGTCGGTGCATAGCTACGAGGGAGTAGCCGCGTGCCTTATATGCCTCGAAAACCCGTCCGTTGATCGAGCGGGATTACCCCGCGCTCAAATCCTGCCTAACCATCGAGCAAATTTTTTCTTTTCGGGATTTGCCCACCACATTAGCTGCCCAACAGTCGGGCGGGAATTTATTACCGGCCCGACCGTTGGGCGGAAGGAGGCTAGTTATTTAAATTTCTTAAACGGCGTGTTATTTTTTTAATTTTGAATACAAATAATATAAAATTCAAAAAAAATCCGGCAGTGTTGTGCTAGTCTTGACGGCCACGTTTGGCCTATTTGGTCAAAAATATATTAAAAATTAGATAGAGGAAATATGGGATGGACTTAGCGTCAGACGTTCGATCCTAGTCCAAAAATCGGAGACTTGTTCCAAAACATAGACAAAGAACTAGTAAAATATGGACGATGTACTACTGAAATATGGATGACGAACAGATGAAAATGGTCGAAGCAATGGTAAAACATTATGAAATATGGAAAAATAATCGATGAAACATGACAAAAGAACTGATAAATCATCATGTCTCACAGTTATTCAAAGATTTTTCACCCTATACCAGCAGAATGTTTCATAAGAGCAAACGCTGTGTTTCATAGGAACAAAAACAATGGTTCACTAGGCAAAACCGAATGTTTCACAAGAACAAAAACATGGTAATGTTTTATAAGAGCAAATCAAATGTTTTATACATTTTCATACGTATATGAGTGATGTTTTATGGTAAAAATAAGGATACATCTTCTCTTAGCCATCTTCTTCTCTAAATCTGGTGAGCCCCCATGTCATGCTTGCTGGATCTGGCCACCAAACTCATCGGATGAGGTTGTTGAGAGAGTAGAGATAGGAAATAGAGAGGAGGAAGAGAGGTTAGAGATGGAGAGAGAGAGAGAGAGACGTGACCTCCTGTTGAGAGTGGAGGAAAGATAGAGAAGATGGATGAGAGTAGTAGTCCACGCCGATGACCAGCGGCGCCGACCGGCTGGCCGGTAGCCTAGGACGGAGCGTCTCCTCTCCTCTCTCATTCGTGCATGAGTTCTGGAGAGTAAAAAGAGAGGAAAGTTTTCTAGGAGAGAATGTCTGAGAGAAAAGGAGGAGCAAACGCAAGGGTCAAATGCCCTCACATGGGCTGCCTGGGGGACGGCGTCCGATGGAATCGAACGTCCTTCCCTAAGCATTTCCGAAGAAATATATACGTGCTAGGGATCGAATGTCCGATCCTAGAAAAAAAGACACTTTTTACGAAATATGGACAAAATACTACTAAAACATAGACGACGTACTAATGAAACATGGTCGAAGCACTGATGAAATATGGTCAAGCAATGAAATTTATGAAACATGGACAAAGTACTAATAAAACATAGCAAAAAAAATGATGAAACATGACAAAATGACTGATGAAACATCATCATGCATTTATTGAAAATGTTTCACCCCATATCCACAGAATGTTTCACAAGAACAAACATCACGTTTCACAAGAACAAAAGAAATGTTTCACCAGACAATATCGAATGTTTTACAAGAACAAACCATGGTAATGTTTCATAGGAGTAGTGATGTTTCATGGTAAAAATAAGGATGCATCTTCTCTTGCCCATCTTCTTCTCCAAATTGAGTGAGCCGCATGTCATGTTTGCCGAATCTGACCACCAAGCTCGCGAAACTCGCTCACTGTAAGGTCCTTATGGAAAGAGAGGTAGAGAGAGAAGAGATAGAGAATAGAGAGAGGAAGAGAGATGGAGAAAGAGGGGGCACAAGAAAGAGGAGAGGAGCATGGTTGGCGAGTGGTGGCACCAGTGAACGGCTCACCCCTCTCCTGTATGCTGGTTTGATGGTGATAGAACGAGTAGAGTGTGGGAGTGTGGAGAGAGAGAAAAAAGAGAGGTATAGGAGTAGACAATAGCCAGCACGAAGCACGTCCATGTCTGATGGGTGGATAGTGATTGGACGCTAGATCACTAGCAATTCCGTAATAAAATAGACAAAACATTTTGAAAATTTTGATTTCAGGTATTTTGAATTCTTTTGAGTCATTTTAGTAGACCTAGCGTGATGGGCCTATGGAGTTCCTACGAAGTGAAGTGTGTTCTTCCCTTTATTTTTGTTTGCGCCATCTATCAACTTATGACAGATTGAGTAAATAAACTGGGAAGCTAACGTCAACAAAACCATGTTGAATTTACACACAAGTTAGATTAAATTTAAATTGTTTTCAACATTTTTAAATAAAAAGACTTCACGCCGGACGTCCTTTATGTCCGGACACGGATCTTATTTCTTCATTTCTGTGGCTACGACATGCCTACCTTCTCTCCGTCCTCTCTCTCTCTCGCTATGCAAAACATAAGCTCGTACTGCTCTCCTTCCCTGCCCCCCTCTCTCTCTCTCCCCGCAAAAAAGAAACTCATGGAAGGCATCAGGTGGGGCCTAGTACAATAGCCTATTTTTGGGCCCTTTTAAAAACTTTTGAAAAATTCAAATTTTAAATTTAATTTCCTGTATTTACTATTCACAATCTGAAAATTTCTGTTTTTACTAAATTCAAAATTCAAATTCGAATTGCAATTTCATCTTTCTCCATCAAATCTAATTCTAAAATTGCAAATCCTACTTTTAACTTAATCAAAAATGAAATTTAAGATTTTATTTTGAATACCTCAAAATTCAATTATAAATTATATTTATTTAATTATGCTCTTCCTAACTATAATTATGTCAAAATTTAATTTAAATTTTGCAAATATTTCAAAAACCTTTTAAAATCTTCTCTAGGCTTGCCCAGCCTAGCCCAGCCCATTGGGCCCTAGGCCTAGCCGGCTCCCTGTCTCTCTCCCTTCCCTCTCTTCCTCTCTCCTCCCTCTCCCTCTATGCCTGCGGCAGACGAGCCACACGCGTCCCATCCACACACAAGCTGCCTTGCCTGCGCTGTTCGCGCTGACGGCACCATTGCTGCCCCTCCCTTGCGCCCCGTGCGTTGAGAGCGCCGGGCGGCTGCTTTCTGCCTGTGCCAGCGCGCCACTTCCCTATCTCTCTTGTTGTCAGACCGCCGCGACCGCACCCTCCTACCGAGTCTTCCTGTCATGGCATTGCCCTCTTAGTGCTTGGCATGATTGCCGCATCGCCCCCGCGCCGTGTACTCGACTCCCTTCGCCATGAGACCGTCTCCTCTTTCCCTCCAGCAGTGCCAGCTACTTATTTAATCCCCTCGATAGGTGCAATTTTGCCGCCTTCTCCATTGCCGCTGCCGAGCTCGTAATCGTCCACTTTTCTCTTGTCGTCGACTTGATACGTCGCCGGCTAAGTCCTCACGTCCCTAGCATCTTTAGGAGTCGCCCTTTACTTCCCCGTGCTCAATTTTGGCCAGGAACCACCATAGCTCCCCGATGACAACGCCCCTGTTTCGGCCGCCGCTACCCTCCACGGTGCCAGCTCACTGTAGTGCATCCTCGAGAGCACCGTCACCTCAGGTAGCTCCCCGATAGCCCCTAGTTGCTCACTGTGCTGGCAAACTGGCCACCGACCCTTCCCTCACCGGAGATGCATGGGCCCGATGCATTTTTCTGCTCGTGCCCATGGCACCGCGGTTCTGTCTCACCGCCGGTGAAATCTGGCTAGGACGTTCTTGGTCTCTCGAAGGCAAACCCATCCCGATCATGAACCACTAAGATAGTGAACCGTAGTACCGCCAATCGAGTGGCAAAGTTTAGCCGGAGATCGGCTGGGAAACCTCACAGCCCGCCGCCCGACTGACGTCACCCCCTACGTCGGCCACACGATGTGTCGTTGACAGGTGAGACCCACGCTAACGGTAATTAGCACTTAAATCTCACATGCTTAAGTGATGTCAGTCACTGACATATGGGGCCGTGAACAAACAAGCATTCGTGCACTAGTCCCTGGATTGATAGGCTAGTGCACACCATTACATAGCTAGATCAAACAAGCATAAAACGATAAGGTAAATGGGATAAAGCAAAAGTAACGCCTTATGGCGATTAATTTTACATCATACAGCCATCAAGGTCAAAAGTCAATACAGTCCCATAGGGGAAATCTAGAGTATAAGCGAAAGTCTTCAAAAGTTTAATCCAGTGGCTATGCATCACTGCAAGAGGCTGAGAGGAACGCCCTTCGTCTTCAAACCCATGCTCCTTATCCTCAAAGCAAGCAGATGGGTCTTCCAGTGAATCTGTATCTAAAGAGTGAGTGAGTGTGAGGGTAAGTGCACAATCAAACCGCACTTACGAGTTAACACCTTCCTAATGCATGTAATGATAGAGGCTTGCAAAGGAAGACTAAGGTCTGTTTATTTGCATAATTCCATTTAGAAATAAACATAGTAATAACCTATGACTTAGCCACTTTTATTGGGAAAGGGAGTGTTATAGAAGTGAAGAATTTCCAAACTATCAATACTGTCTAATCCCGGTACCAATCCATGGTACGACTAGACCAACTCAAACTCTGCTGGAACCTCTATTCCTATTCTTCCTCCAAACACCCGCCATCTTATTCCGAATACGAGAATCCCATTGGGATCATTGTTACTGGATTGTCGATCGAGCGAACGCATGACCTAGACTACCCTCGGGTGGTGGCGCCTTGCCACGCTTACCTCGAGTTGGAGCTTCAGCCAAAGCCTCCGTAGAGCACTCTGCTAGGCCTCCACACCCGCACTATCGCATGATGGCCACGAATTGTGTCAGACGCATCCAACACTAGCTCATAAACAAGGGGCCTCTTTCGGTCCCACTTTTCGGTTCTCCCTTCACACACCCGCCATCATATTTCGGGACTTGGCAATCCTGTTGTGAATCATACCTCCTGAATTTTCGGTCCAGCGAGCGTATGACCTAGACCACCCTCGGTGGTGGTGCCCAGCCCCGCTTACCTCAGGTTGGAGTTTCAACCAGGGCCTCCGCAGAGCGCTCTCCTGAACCTCCACACCTGCACTACGCATCCAACACTCAAATCTTAATCAAAGGATCTGTCGGGACCCTAAATTGAGGATCTGGTGCCCCTCATGCATCTCTAGTCCAAGATCAATTTTAGTGAGCACAAGTGACTTCATCCGCGGATATCAGACCTATATCACAAATAACTTTGAAATAAATAATTATTATTAAATATCAGAGTAGTGATCTTATGATTAAAACTTACATTTAAATGCCTTGGAAGCTAAAATCCTCAATAAACTGCAGCAAAAAAAGAAATATCTTCAGTGCAGCCAATCCATATGCCCACAGGCAATCGACTGGGGTAGCACAACCTAGTACTCACCTTCATCGTAAAACTTCTCATTGATGTTAGTCCTTTTCTCTGTAAAGTCTTGATACTGTTGGGAGAAATAGACAGCCCACAAACAAAGTTTGTAAGTATAAGTATAGACGAATACTTAGCAAATTCCACACAGTGGAGTAATACAATTCTATCATTTATATGCAAACTTAGTACAAAGGATAGGTCTGATGCCTATTTTGCATAAACAACATTTAACAAAGACGTAATGATATAATAGATTTAAAAGCAAGTAAGTAAATTATTTGACAAACAACATTTGATTCATAAGCAATGGTACACAGCCTAAGTATAGCACAAAGCTCGATAACCCGCACTTATGTCGAGACCCGAAAAACGGAGTCGAATCCCTGCTGTGTCTTACCTGTACTAGTCCCTGGATCAAGTAGCTAGTACACACAGATATACAGTTTGGATCATCACCATTCAACAAAAAGTAATTTATTACATCAGAGTCGCATAATTATTACAAAGCTCAGGCTCCAAGGCCTAGCAGCGGAAATTTAAATAACAGTTCAACGCAATGGAAACCAAATCACAACTCCACAGGCATGCCCGAAGAATGCGCTCCTAGACGTCGGAGTAGTCTTCATCCTGAATACCATCAGCGAAATCCCCGTCTTGGTACACTTCCTCATCGGCGTCGCATCCTGCTCGTTGGAATGAGCAGCCCGAGAATAAACTCGAGGTAAGTAATCTTAATTACTTGCAAGACAATGCCTAGATGCTATGCAGGTTTCAAGGGGAGGTTTGGGCTAGTTTTGCATAAAGCTAAGTTTCGAACTTTTAAACCTGGTTTGAGAAAGCGATTTTGAAATTGAAGTTTGAACTTTATAATCCTTTTCTTTTGGAAAAGAGAGCACCTACTGACTTAACCAGATCATCATGGCACCTACCATGAAGACAACCACGCACATGCAACACCGATTGCAAGGCAATTCCCAAAACAAAGAGAGGGGAAAGGGAGTTTTACAAAACTACAGTGGGGTAGCTTTCGTCGTTCACCCTTAACCATTGGGCGAGGCTTTCATGAAAGTTTACACTCTGCAGAGATTGTACGCTTTACCCATGAGTAGGCGGCTTCCTAGGAATCACCCAAAGGAAGTGGACACCACGAGGTCTTTCACCGCAACCTTCCCTTAGACCGGCATTCCCACTAAGGTTTCCACACCAATGTCCCTCTTGTGCCGATAGGTTCTGTTCTATGGACACATCGAATACCCACTCCCAACCACAAAGGAAGGTTCATTCTTATGGACATATTCAGATGCCCACTCCCTATTCCACGGGAATGCGGACTAAAAGTCCGAAGGGTACTCAACCAGACTTGCCCATACAGCACTCAATGGTCGCGACTGTTGAACTAGTCTAGGTACCACAAAGAATCGATCCTTAAGCCAAACGGGTATGGTCCAACATCAACCCAATCTCGAGCATACTGCCACCGAGCAGTTGCCAACCACCTTGCAACCATTCACCCCGATTGAGAAACCATTTAAAAAGCCCGGGATAGCACCCACTATCCCTACAGACAATTCCCGACACGGTAGCACCCACTACCGCCATTCAATTTGCAATCAAGTTTTTGTCGGGGTTGAACACAAAAGTAAGTCTCTAAATTGCAATTGCTAAGCATGTAATGTAAAAATCACTAAACAAGGATGGCAAGAAGATTAAATAATATTAAATAGCTAGGGTTAATGAGGTTGGTCGTGTATATCATTCATATAGGACATTATCCACAACTTAGCTTAAATATTGTTTTTAACTTTTAATTAGCATCTAGGTTTTGCAAAATCTAATAAAACAATTATGAAAACTAGGTAATAGCAACATGGCACAATGTCTTGCCTTGATCCTGGTAGTTGGACTGATCAGCATCTCCTTCAGCGGACGGATCTAACGTTTAAAAGAAATACAATAAGAACCATGTGCGATAAAATATGATGCTTGCATGACATGTCATGAGGATGGCGCAAATAGTACAGAATAGTATAAAATAATTTTATAAAACTTCTGAAATTGATTTCGTTATTTTTAGAGTTCCTATATTTAATTATGATTTTTATAAACTTAATATTAAGGTACAAAAGAGAGTTAATAATAAATAAATTTGAAAAATTTACCAAAACAAAACAGGAATCATATTATAATATATCTAACTTTATAAAATAATTTTTGATATTTTTGGATCTCTAAATTAATTTATAAAATTCCTACGCATGCAAGAACTAATATAATTATCAAAATTTAAATTTAACAGAAACATGTAAATAAACAGTACATAAAAATAATTTAGAATTTTATGGATCTAATAAAATTTATTTTACAATTTTCAGAATTTTCTATGAATATATATGCAATTTACAACATAAGATATAATCAGAATAAAAGAAAATAAAAGGGGAGGCACTGGTAGGCGGATGCAAGTGGGCGGCTTAATCGGCCTCCACGCGAGCGCAGGGAGGGCAATCTGGAGGCCGACCGACAGGGCCCGCCCGTCGGTGGGAGAGAGCAGGGCAGGACGGGCGGGCATGGCGGCTCGGCCCGGCAGCGGCAGCGGCGGAAAGGTGGAGGGTCGAGGCGGCGCTCACGAGTTGCGGCGCGGCATCAAGCGGCGGCGGCGGGTTCGACCTAGATCACGCTGGCGGCGAACACGGCGCTGGCGGCGAAGCGGCACACACGCGGCGGCGGCGTGGCGTATGTAAGCACCAGGCGGCGAGGATTCTAATGGCGCGGCGGCAGCACGAGAGTGCCCGAGGTGGCGGTCGGCGGCGGCGGCGGGCGGAAAAGCACGGCGGCGGGCTCGCCGGCGGGGAGATGGGGTCGGCGCGGTGGTCAGGGAGATCCCTAGGGAGGTGTGGACGGTGGAAGTGCTCACCACAGCGACGATTGGGCGACGATTTGGCCCGATGACAGAAGGGGATGGCCGCGGCTCCGGCGACGAAAGGCGGAGCTCCGGCGGCGGCGACGAGCTGCTGACGGCAAAAACGGGTCAAGTAGACACCCAGGGACAATTCCCATTAAAGGATCGAAGGTCGATTCTCACCGGAGGATCGGATTTGGCGAGGAGGCAGAGAGGTTGAAGGAGATGGATTTTGGCTCCTGTGCTGCGTCGATTGTAGATGAAGAACGACGTAGGGGGGTTTTATATAAGAGATTAGTGCGTAGTCTAGGGGGATTAGGATAGGAATCAAAGGGGGATTAGAATCTGCTATAATTTAGGGAGAACTTTCTATTTGATAAAGATGGAAGGGGAGGAATTAGGGGGTTTCCAATTTGTCATCTAAATTCAACGTGAAGGAGAGAGTGAGGGAATTACATGTGGGGCCCACATGTAGGGGAGAGAGATAATTAAATATAAAATCAGATTTTGGTTTTGGATATAAGGTTAGCATATGCTTTAATTATTCAAATAAATCACTACATAGCCAAAACCATATAAATATAATTTTATTAACTAACTTTGTTTAAATAAATTATTTTAAAATATTTTTCCAAGGAACATACTCATTTTAAATACTTTAATATCTAAATAAATTCTCATGAGATGCAATGCATATGATTTTATTTTTGAAAAATGAGGATGTTACAACTTAGCAGTAACCACAGTGAAAACCCACCATTTGCATTTAAAACATTATACCCAGCTCAAGTATTATCAAACATTTGTTTATGACCGAGAACATGGCTATTCAAATAGTTTTTTAACACTATGCAGAGGTTGTACATCTTACCCATAAGATATTAATATGTCAACCTCTAGCCAGGAAGGAGACATTTGTAACCCAACAGTCACGAGACTAAATTTAAACAAGTGACCCTCTCGATGACTACTGCACCACCCAGAGCCAAACATTTGGACCACTGGGCTACACACAGTTAGTACAGCAACATCGATTGGATGATAGCCCTCATAAGCAGCACATCTCCCCCAAAGAACCCTCATAAATAGTTCTTACCTAGCTTACCATGAGGTACCATAAGGTCACACTTAGCAACTTAACTGCTAGACTTAACCGAAGTCGAGCTCATGGTTTGTACTGTAATTTGCCTAGCATGTTCTTACAAGATTAAGTCCTTAGGTTAACTAAGGCAAGACTTCCTTCTAAATTTGCACCATAGCCCTGCCACACAGGCTTCCACACACACATAGATACACACACACACAACACACACGGCGCCACTTGCCTTAGTCAATACACCCACCCAGGTTATTATCAATTTACAACACATGCAAACAATCCCATAAGAGCAACATATGCTTAATCTAGACAGAGCAGCACATGTCTCCCTCACGTAAAAGCAACTTATGCTCTTACTCTCAGTTCCATATCTATCATTAATTAATATTAATTAAACCAATCCCAGGTAACCTGCATGACTAAGCAAACTAAATACGACTACCATCCCATATCATATCATCATTATCCAACTAAAATGATGATAAACTAGGGTACAAATGATTTAGAGATAATACAACATTTAAATAGAAAAGATAACCTTCAAGCTGGAATAACTAGGGAACCCAGAAAATATAATAAATATAACAATGCACTTTATAAAGCAAATTCATTTTATTTACAAATAGGATTAACATGATCAAAGACTGTGTGTCACTTGCCTTTCAGTGTTATACCATACACTTGGTCTGATTCTTGATTTTTATCATAGGACACATATCATTCGTCGACGATACTTAATATGGTCATTCACTACGTGAATAAATGATAAAGAACCAAATAACATCCAAACAACGACAAAAAAATCTACAAAGTCAAATAAAACTTACTGAAAAATAATTCATAGTTTTATAAAAATTTAGGATGAATAGAATTAATCTAAATAAGAAAATTATGGTCAAAAGGAGTCCGATGAAAAGGATAGATAGGGCAAATGATAGGACGAAGAATAAACAAGAGAATATTTCTCTATATTTAATTAATCAATAAACTAAGTAGAGAATGACAATGATCTAAAATAGGGAAATAGGATGTTCATGACACACGTGCTCTCATGTCATAAACTAGACGCAAGTGAAATAAAGTCACAGACGGAGACTGCATTAGGGTTTCTATGTTTCATGGCATAGACGATTAATAGCAAAGAAGTGGTTAAACTTGTTAAATAGGATTAACAATATGGCAAAGTGTATAGGTTATATGATAAAGGAATAACCTATATTACAAATCTACAACATTTTGGAATTAAGGACAATAGGATTATCGGAATGACACAACGATGTAACTGTTCATGTCATAAAGAACTGTCATAGCAGAAGTGATTAATAACCATGTAACATCGGTATGGTTGAATTAATAATAAAATAATAGAGGAATAAATAGTAGCAATGGTATCAACACTAGGTATAGTAGGTTGATCATGTACAATACCATTGAAAACAAAATGGCTAAGGATAGTTAGGGTGCACACAAGGGTGGCAAGGCTTGCAAAGTATCAAAACAGAATGGAAACGACCATATGAGCACAATGACGCAGTCGAATTTCTCAGAAAAGACCCACAGTGGCCGGTGGCACAACAGAGGCTAAATATTAGGTCACGACACGAAGCCATAGATCATCAAAAAAAAGTATGCCTAAGAGGTAGAGCATGATGAGTACATCTCTACAAAAATTTGGTTGGGCATAATATATGAATAGAATGTTTCGGAAACAGCCACGGAAGCTAATAGAACAGTGATCTTGCAAAATTCATACCAACTAGCTAGAGAGTGAAAAATAATAAAATTTGGCATGATGATAGAAGAACATGCATAGCACAAGGTGACGCGAATAGAATTTCTAAAATCTCACCAAGTCAGCGAGGAACGCGATGTCAATCTGTGGCCGTGGCATGGGTGCAAGGACATCAACTTTCTGGCTAACCTGGATATGAAACGATCATACGAATCCATTTTCGAAGGTTTCATGGACATGTCATATCCTGAGAAGAAACGATCTACTAGGGAAGATGCAAACTTGAGAGAGATGGTTCTCACCATTCATTGATCCCGCGGCAGAACCCTTTTGTGAAAAACTAGATGATGATGAGTAGATCAAAGTGACGTGAACGGATTTTGCATTGGATCTCCAGAGAAGCGAGGAACGCAACAAGAAGTGGTGGCCGTGTGCTGGTGACGTGCAGCAGCGTCGGCAGCAGGTTTGGGCACGGACAGGGGCAGTAGCGGTGGCTCTGGGCAAGGAGGCAGCTAGGGTTGGGAGAGAAGGTCGTGGAGAATCCATTTTAGAGGGTAAAGAAGTCCTACATAATCATGGTTTGCAAAGAACCGAGGGGGAGGCGGCTAGGGTTATATAGACAGGATAGATCTGTTGTTATGCTCAATCCATCGGATAGAATGGACAATGGGCTTTTTGGTGGCTCAACCCAGGAGAAGGAAAGGGGAGTGGGCCAGCCTAGTCCGGTTTGGACAAAGGGGAAGGGGAAAGTGGGTCGGCCAGGGAGATGTGGCCCAAAAGGTTTTCGGAATTAATTTAATTTAGTATTTTTAGAAAATACTAGAAAACAAAATAGCTTAGTTTAAATAGCAAATGGATCCCTAAAAATCTACTAAAATTCCAAAAAAATACTTTGGAACAAAGAGAACACAAGAAACATAGTTTGGACATATTTTCGTAATTATTTGATTACATAAAATAATTTGAAAGCTCCAATGAACAAAAACAACAAACAAATTGATTTTAGAAATTAATAGAAAACTCTAGAAAATATTTTATTATAATAACTCATAGTGCATGATATAAACAGTAACAAAGACTTTTACATCATACCCTTGAAACAAAATGCGAGATCCAAAATAAACACACACGATTACTAATGTTTGCCTTTGAATAAAGACCTAGCAAATGCGACACTGCACACTGAGCCTAACACTACTACTATCACTCATCGAGCCACACGGGTTGCAGTCCTCCTGGTGGATAAACTGGTGGATGAGCAGGTTTCGATGCAAACTGGTCCCAACGCTCCTCCTTGTTAGATCCCGACTCCTCGATAATCGGAGGAGATGAAACTTCCTGCTTTACTTCTAAAACAACAATTTCTTCCGCCTTTGCTAGCTACTGCTCCAACTCCTCAACTCGAGCCTGAAGTATGGCAGCTTCCTCCTCAAAGGTCCTTGCGAGCAAAATAGTCCTCACAAGCTTATTGCTAGCATCATCCAAAGCCTGGTCCTGATAAGCCACCATGCACACCAGTGCAACTATCTCAGCGCTCTCTTCTCCTCCTATTGTTGGATAGTATCCCGATCCTAAGCCACAAGCCTGAGGATTGTAGCAATACACAGTGTTCTTCAACTCATCTGCGTAAATGCTGCAAATCCTATGCAGAGCAAGCCGAGCACACTCCTGCATCGCCATCTCGAAGGTAGAATGCTTCGCCGTTACCACCAATGGTATACTATTCTTTGCATTAGCCCTTGCGTACACCTTCAGCTTGCAGTGATAGCCTAGCTTGTGTCCTTGGACCATCCATGGTTCTCCCTTGTACAAAGGCCTCTCATAACCCTCTAGATCCTGCAGCACCCTCCAAAGCTCAGCAGTAAAACGGCCCTTCCTCTCACCGCATGTGTGCAACAACGTCATCTAAAAGCAAGATAACAAATAGAGAAGATAACTGTCAGCATAGAGAAAAGTTTATACAGATAGAATAGAAGATCAATAGGAAATAGATAAGGTTTTGTAAAATAATTGACTCATAAACTTAATTTCCTAGAGACGACCATCCTAGCTAGGGCTTGTCCTACAGTCAGCACGGCTCTGATACCACTTTTGTCGGGACCCCAAATTGAGAATCTGGTATCCCTCATGCATCACTAGTCTACGATCAATTCTAGTGAGCATAAGTGACTTCATCGGTGGATTTCATCACAATACATCGATATAAAAGCACTTCGATATAATCTCCACTATTACAAATAAGATCCAAATGCCACGCGGGGCTAAATAACAAGTTCATCGGAGTATATTATTGCAGCTAGTAAGCAAAATAAATAAGGTAGAAGTCCCATCGAAGGGCCACAGGCTTCTGACTAGGGAACACGTCTATCTAATCGCCTCTAGGTAGATCGTCCTCAAACAATGGGGATGATTTTTTAGCTTCTTGTCCTGCTCGTTGGATTAAGCAGCTCACAAACATAGTTTGCAAGTATGAGAAATCGTGAAATTCTCAGCAGATCACACATAGTGGAATTATGTAAATCTACCACTACATGTAGGCTTATTACAAAGAATAGGTATTATGGCTATTTTGCGTAAACAACATTTAATCCTCAAGCAAGTAAGTAAAACATTTAGTAAACAATATTTGATCCTCAAGCAACGGCACAAAGCCTAAACATAGCACAAAGCTCGATAACCTGCACCCAGCAGTATCCAATGATATCCCACCATTGCATTTGGAACACTATATCTTGCTCAAATAACACCAAGCGTTTGTTCATGACCGAGAACATGACTATTCGAATAGTTCTTAACACTTTATAGAGGTTGTATACCTTTACCCATAAGATACCCATATCTCAATCTTTGGCCAGGAAGGAGACATTTATAACCCAACAGTCATGAGACTAAATTTAAGCAAGTGATCCCCTCGATGACTACTGCACCACCCAGAGTCAAACATGTGAACCATTGTGCCACACACAGTTAGTGCAGCAACACCGCTTGGATAGATGGCCCACACAGCGACACATCTTCCCCCATGAATCTCACAAAGATGATTCAAGAATCTCACATAGAGGATTCAACCTAACTTGCCTTGAGATACCACAAGGTTACACTCAGTAACTTAACTGCTAGATTTAACCGAAGTCAAGCTCATGATTTGTACTGTATTTTGCTTGGTATGCTCTTACAAGATTAAGTCCTTAGGGTAACTAAGGCAAAGTTTCTTCTAAATTTGCCTCTTAGCCTAGCCACATAGGTTCCACCGACACACAGTGCCGCTTGCCTTAGTTAAAACACCCACCCAGGGTGTAACAAATTGCAACATGCAAACAATCATATAAGAGCAACACATGCTTAATCCATATGGAGCAACACATGTCTCCCTCAAGTAAAAGTAACATATTTTCTTACTCTCAGTTCAATATCTCTCTTTAGTCAATATTAATTAAACAATCCCAGGTAACGTGCATGACTAACCAAACTAAATACAACTACCATCCCACATCATATCATCATTGCCCAACTAAAATGATGATAAACTAGGGTACAAATGATTCAGGGATAATACAACATTTCAATAGAAAAGGTAACCTTCAAATTGGAATAACTAGGGAACCCAGAAAATATAATAAATATAGCAATGCACTTTATAAAAAAAATTCATTTTATTTGCAAATGGGTTCAATATGACCAAAAACTATGTGTGACTTGCCTTGCTGCCACTCCCACTCTGGACCTGCAACAAAGTCTTCTATTGGCACACCTTCCAAAGCAAACGTTTCTACGCAAAGCAATAATAAAGAAACACCAAATAAATAAAACACTACAATAAAATAAAATAAAATATTTTGAAAAATCATATAAAATTCATAAACAGGTGTATATCTTAGAGACTTGAATCGGAGATTTTGGACTTCTAGATTAAAACATATGAATTTTACAAGTTTAATCAATTTATAAACTAATTAACCAATTTCTGAAATCAATTCCTAATATTAAAAGTCCACCGCGCACCGCTTTGACCAGTGGGCCCCGCTGTCAGCCTCACGGCCCACGGCGAGCCTAGCCCATGTGGCCTACGTGCGCAACCCCTGTCTCTCTCTCACTGACATGTGGACCCTACATGTCAGCGTCTCCCTTTCAAACCGATCGGATCCCGCCAGGATCTGGATCACACGTTTCGCATCTAACGACCCTAAGTAACCCACGTCACCGCACCACCCCGACGACCCTAGGCGCTCAGCGGCGACCACACCGGAGATGCCCAACACGGGGTATCCATGCACCAAACCACGCGCTCCTAGACTCTCGGATAGCCCTTGGCCACACAAACTCCCTTGGACCAAAAGCCCCCCTCTGGCGACCACCGGCGACGAGCTACAGCGGTGCGAAGCAGCGACAGTGCTCGGTTAACATGGAAAACCCATCTACAAACCTCCCCGTGCTAAATTGAGCTCGGATTCGCGATCTACGGGTTAGGTGGAACCTCACTGTGGTAATGCATGACTCCGGGGACCCCTGGATGACTCTGGCGACGTCCCACAGCAGCAGCGGCTCAAAGCTTGACGGTGACGATGCCTTGGTGCTCTCCCGGACAAGCCAAGGCCACAGTGAGGATCGCGGCGTCGAGACAAGCCTACTAGCCAAAATTCGGAGCATGAGACTCACTAACGATGGTGAAATCGCTCATCGGAGTTCTCGAACCCGATTCGCTGCCCACGCGATTGCTAACGACTGCGACCTACTCGGCTCCTTGTGACGGTGGCGGCGGATTTGGGAAGCCCTATCGTAGCTCCCCCATGGCTTAAATAGGGTCGAGGAACCCTAGGGTGGCATGGATGCCTAGGCCCGGCTCGTGGCAGCGCCGCCACCCGGTCTGACTCCGGCGCGGCTTCGGAGAAGACGACCATGGCAATCTAACGACTCTCGGCGTGACACAGCGCCCCATCCAACGGGTCAGATGCGCGCGTATGCCTCGTCCGGATAAGTGGCATCCAATGGCCCGCAACGCGCACATGCATGTGGCAGCGGCCGAGATTGCGCCACGTTGCCTCTTATCCCAAAAAAGGATTAAAACCCTATTTATCTATTTACAGATTTGTTGTTTAATGTTTTCTAGTTATTAAAAATACGAAATTCTCAAAAATACTTTGAAGCATCAGGAACCTAGGAAGATTTTATCAAGTACTGTTCATCACTATATTATCTCATTAATTTGTTTTAGTGCTCTATGTTAATTGGAAAAATGATTTTTTTGGTGGGGGTTTTGGCTATGGGAAAAATCATAGAATAGGTTTTCACAATAACTTAGGTTAAAACAAAATATTTGGACTTACCAAAAATCAGGATGTTACAACGATCTTCCCGTCTAGATCCACTCTAGGCAACAAACCAACCTCGGGTCTCAACCCACAACTCGGCTACTGGTTTACGTCTCGAGACCAACTGACACAGCCTAAACTCATACCATAACCAAATCATAATAATAGAGGTAATAATTTATAGTGGTGAGCTAGTGTTCGCCACTATGGAGAGTTGTGTCCCGAAAACAACTAATTAGACCTAAGCATGTCTAAGCAAGTTTTTACCCAAGGATGGAAAGTCCAAATGTTTACTTGTTTTAATTGGGTTACAAAGGATATGACTATCAAGGCAGTCTTAGCATGATATTCAAGGCAATCATAGCATGGTGAGTAATTGTGTCAATGATCATGGCATGTGTATAACATGATTAACAAACTAGGTAATAAATCCATATTGCATGCAATTTTCTTAAGTGGATCAACATAAGTTTTAATAAAAGCTGGGTAAGACATGAACTAAGGATGTTAACCCGCCTTGTCCTGAGGCTTGGGGGTCTTCTCCATTGTCCTGGAACCTTCCTTCGGGGTCCTCGACATCTACTCAAGTATAAAAATCAAACATAAATATACAATTCACAAATGATGCATTTGTGCACGAGGAACAACTCTAATGTCTAACTAGGATTCTAGGAGTCATCAAATAAACATGAATGGTTATGCTCAAGATACCCTTAGATAATATTCCCTTATTGGAAAAATAAATTTTAGAAATTTAATTAGAATTAAAATATTAACATATAGGCAAATGAGGGTTCTTAATTCATTTGTTAAACTTTATCAAGGCTAAAATGGATTAAATATTTTTAATAACTTATCTCCGAGCTAAAAAGATTTCTGCAAAAATTTAATAATTTTTGGAGATCAATTTCTATTTTAAATAAACCTATTAGATTAACAGCAATATAAATCCTTAGGGAAAAGGGCTTTAATTACTACAATTAAATTTGCAGCGGACAGGAAATATGACAAAATGATTCAAATAACTTTATTAAATTCTAAACTATGTTTGAGGTTCTCTAAAATTTTATCATGATTTTAGAAACTTATTAACTGATTTATTTAAATGGTAATACTAATTGCAAATATCCTTCAAAAAGGGTGGAAAATGTTTCTTGAATATTACAGGAAGCAATAATAGGTTACTACTTGAAATTATAATTTTATTAGATCCAACTTGTATCCTAGTATTTACCAAAATGTTTCTAGAATTTTTAGTGTTGTTTAACTATTTTAGGAAAATAAATTACATATACTGGAATTTATTAAATAGATAAAGATTTGAAAATCCAGGAAACGGTAATGGGCCAAGCCCATCATTGTGCGGACTGTATCCGCGTGGAGCGGTCCACAATGACCCACTAAGCCTCAGATCCGAGGCGCTTTCAGAAGCACGCGATCCTACCGAGACTACATATTTCACAGAATATGCCTCCACTTAAACAAACCGGTGGGGTCACGACCCCACGTGTCAGCGTCAGACAGCGCTTTAGTGCGTGAGATTTAAACGCTAATCATCGTTAGCATGGGACCCGCTTGTCAACGACACGTCGCGTAGCCGACGTTGCAGGTGATGTCAGTCGGGCTGCGAGCGGCGAGGTTTCTCGGCTGATCTTCGGTGAAGCTTCGGCAATCCATCGGCAACGCTACGGTTCACTATCCTAGTGCTTCATGATCGAGATGGGTTCATCTCCGGGCAACCTAGGACGTCCTGGCCAGACTTCGCCAATGGCGAGCAAGAACGATGGCGCCATGGGCTCACGCGAAGAGAAGCATAGGGAGCAAGCATCTCCGGCGAGGGAAAGGTTCAGCGGCCAGTTCACCGGCATGGGAAGCAACTAGGGGCTACCTAAGGTGACAGTGTGCTCGGGGAAGCACGGGAATGATCTGGCACCATGGAGGTCGACGGTGGCCGAACGACATGGGGTGCTCCGGTGGTTCCTGGCCAAAATTGAGCACGGGAAACTAAGGGGCGACTCCTATAGAGGCTAGGAACATGAGGAATTGGCCGGCGATGTACCGAGTCGGCAGCGAGAGAAAAGGGGGTGAAATCGGGCTCGTCGGCGGCAATGGCGAAGGGGGCCGAATTGCGCCGAGCGAGGGGGTTAAATACGCTGCTTGCGTTGTAGGAAGGAGAGAGGAGGCGGTCCTGTGGCGAGAAAGTCAAGCGCACGGCGCGGGAGTGGCGTGGCAAACATGCTGAGCATGGCGATGGCAGCGGCCGTGGCAGAGAGGGGCTCGGGGCGCGAGGGCGCAGCGCGAGCAGCGTGGCAATGAGAGAAGAAGAGGAGTGACACGCTGGAACAGGAAGAGGGCATCGGCGCGGCGGCAGTACGACTAGTGGCGTACGGGGCGTGAGTGGACGCAGCAGCGGCGCCTGCGGCCTGGCAGTGGCCCCAGCGGCTCGGGCAGAGGCGTGCCTGCGCGTGAACAGGATGGGCATGGCACGTTTGCCATGGGTGCAGAGAGGAAGGCAGGAGAGAGGAAGAAAGGGGGGAGAGAGAGAGAAAGAGGGTCAGGCTGGCTAGGCCCAGGGCCCAATGGTTGGGCTGGGTTTAGAAAGCCTAGGAAAATTAGAAATAGTTTTTGACAAACTTTAAAAAATAAAGAATTTGAATTTTGGACTAATTAAGAGCATAATTGAACAAATATAAACTTAATTTAATTGAATTTTGTGATTTTAAATATGAAATTATAATTTCCTATTTTAAATTAGTTTGAGGTGAATTTTACAATTAATGAGGAATTTTGACAATGGAAGTTGAAATTTGCATATCCAAAATTGGGTTTTGAATTCGGAAATAGAATTTTCAGATGGTGAATAGTAAATATAGAAAATTTCAATTCAAAATTCGAATTTTGCAAAAATTTTTGAAAAGGCCCCAAAATGGGCTAATACTTGACCCCACCAGTCAGTTCAAGTGAAAGCGCATTCCGGGAAATACGTTTTGCCCGTAGGCTCGTGCTTTTCTAAGCGCTTCGGCCCCGTGGTTTTACGGGCCGTCGTGGGCCACTTCGTGCGGATTCAGTCTGCACAGCGTGGCTCATTACTGTTTTATGATATTTTTAAATCTTTATCTATTTAATCAATTCCAGTATATAGAAATGATTTTTCTAAAATAGTTAAACAACTCTTAAATTCTGGAAAACATTATGATAAATACTAGATTGCAGGCTGGATTTAATAAAATTATAATCTTGAACAGTACCCTATTGTTGCTCACCGTAATATTCCAGAAGCCTTAATTCACCCTTTTAAAGAATTTAGTGATTAGCCTTTCTATTTAAATAAATTAGTTAATAAATTTCTAAAATCATGATAAAATTCCGGAGAACCACAAATATGGTTTGGAAATTGAGAAAATTATTTGAACCATTTTATCTTGTTTCCTGTCCAATGTAAATTAAATAGTATTGTTTAAAGCCTTTATCCTTTAGGTTTAATATTGCTGTTAATGAAATAAGTTTATTTAAAATATCAATTGAACTCCAAAAATTCCTAAATTTTTACAGAAGTCTTTTTAACTCAGAAGTAAGTTATTAAAAATATATAATCCATTTTACCCTTGGAAAAGATTATTAAATGATTTTAGAACCCTTAGTTGCTTGTATGTTAATATTTTAATGCTGTAATTAATTGTCAAAATTTATTTTCCAGAAAGGGAATTATTATCTATGGGTATCTAGGGCATATTTATTCATGTTTATTTGACTATTCATAAATCCTAGCCTCATTACTAGAATTCTTTCTCGTCCATACATGCATCATTATTTAATTGCATATTTATGCTTGGCTTTTATACTTGAGTAGACGTCGAGGACCCCAAAGGAAGGTTCTAGGACATCAAGGGAGACCCCCAAGCCTCAGGACAACATCCTTTGTTCATGTCTCATCCAGATTTTATTAAAATTATGTTGATTCTATTAAGAAATTGCATGCAATATGAATTTAATACCTAACTTGTTAATCATGTTATACACATGCTATGAACGTTGACACATTTACTCCCATTCTATGATTGTCTTGAATATCATGCCATGACTATCTTGATAGTAATATCCTTTATAACCCAATTAAAAACAAATAGAACATTTGCACTCCTAGTCCTTTGGGAAAACTTGCTTAGACATGTTTAGGTCTAATTGTTTATTTTTGGGATACAACACCCCATAGTGGTGAACATTAGCTCACCACTACAAATACTATTACTTATATAATGAACTGTATATAGTATGGTTTGGTAAGGGTATAGGCTATGTTAATTGGTATCAAGTTGTGAGCTAGTGGCTAGAGACCCGAGGTTGGTTTGTTGTCTAGAGTGGATCTAGACAGAAAGGTCGTGGACCAGTTGAGTTAAGGCGGTGAGCGGAGGTTGGACCTTCAGCTCTTGAGCCATGTGCAGCAGGGTCAGAAGAATCCCTTGATTATGTTTGAGTGTTAGATACGTCCAACATAACGCGTGGCCATCATGCAGTAATGCAGGTGTGGAGGTCTAGGAGAGCGCTCTGTGGAGCCCCTAGCTGAAACTCCAATTTGAGGTAAGCGCGGCTAGACGCCACCACCGATGGTGGTCTAGGTATATGCTCGCTAGACCAGAAATCTAGGAGGTATGATTCTGTAACACCCTGGCTCCTCCTTGAGCCCGGAGTGTTACCAAACATAACATTCCTTGCATAAATAAAGCTAATTCTACAAATTAGCTCAAAATTTCAGCAGAGCTTTGCCTAAAAACCGGACATTTACACAAGCACAACAACAAATATAATCACATATAGCAGTTTCATCACCAAGCCAAACATAATACTATTGCTACAAACCACAACTTGGAATCTCATGTCCAAGTCAACACGTCACCACCACTTACCTCGACGCAGCTAGAAGACAATTCATATCATTCAACCCAAAGTTACAAGAGCTCTAACTACAAACATAGAACTTTACATGAAACTTTACTTTCTAGTCAACCAAAAGAGAACCTATTTAGGCTTAGGTGGCTATGGTTCAGTGTAATGAGCAAAACATGGTGCTATTCCCTTCCCGATGCATGTCGGTTCCACAGCTCACCTAAAAACATAAATAAGCAAGCGTGAGTCCACGACTCAGCAAGTACATAACAAAATGAAAGACGGATAATACATGATTAATTTTAATATTGTTTAACCATTCATCTCACTGTCACATTAAGGAAATCATGGTTCATGGTTACTTTAGTAATATGGATCATTCATTTAACTATCGCATCAAAGAAAACTCTCTTGTTCATGTCATGTATGCGTCCAATACATGTCTACATGCTCATCTCATATCATAAGTTTCAACCGGCAAAGCTGAGTGGACACCGGCCGATGCCCACCCTCATAACCTCCCGGCTGATCTGGAGGGGGCCTACATAGGTAGGTTTTCATGTTGTAGTGAGGTCGACCATCACATATGATGTCATGATGCATATTGCAGTGCAAATGGATGAGTTCTCCATTCCTCATATACGATTCATTGATATTAGTCATTTAACCATTTAGCATGATACAAGAAGGTAACGAATACCATATCATAGCATCTCATAGCGTTATCATCGTCAATCCTTGACATATCCGCATTAGCGTAATTAAAGTGATCTACTAAGAGTAATAAAACAATCATAAACCATCCATGCCATCATATTATTATGCACTTGCCTCAAATACCGAAGAAAGCAGAGGGCCAAGACGGCGATGCCAACCCCGATACAAAACCTATACAAAAACATGCCAATCAACCATTCCGACGCATTCATCAAGCATCAAGCAACATCGAATCTTAGCTATGCATTTCTAAATACATCTAAGCCATATAAGATCAACCCTCCCATAGTTATACCATTAACCTTCTAGTTTAAGCATTAAGCTAAATTAAACCTCATGTTCATACTCCTTAATCTTTTAGTTATAATTATCTCTAAACCATACAAGACTAAGCCCATGTTTATCATACCATTTATCTTCTCAATTTAGCCACTAACTTGACCAAATCACCATTAGCTTATCTACAATTCGTCGCGGCATAAACTGGACAGCCGCACGGAAACAAGCATAACTCCCGAACCGTTTATCCGATTCACACGTTCTAGGACTCGTTGGAAAGCTAGGAACATGAACTACGTTTCTTACAATATAACCGAGCTCAGATTCTCCCCATAAATATCCCGAATTTAAGCTCTAATCTGCTGCATACTCAATTCTATCATCTAGTATCAAAATCCATGCCTAGGGTTCCTAATCCCCCCTCAAATCCCATCCTAAACCTCAAATAGAACATCAATACGCAGAGGGGAACATCAATTTGTTACCTATTAGAAGAAATTGGAGCCAAACCCTAGGTTCCTCTTCCTTCTTCCCTTCTCTTCTCTCCCTCTTCTCCTTCCTCTCCCCAGCCGCAGCTTCTCCTGTTCCTTCCTCTTCTTCTCTTCTCTAGCTGCAGCTCCTTCCTTTTTTTTTTTTGCTGACCCTAGTCGGCTCTCCTCCTTTCTCTTCCTCTACTGTCTCTTCTTCCCTCCCCCCCTCCCCGTCGTCCCTGCGGCGGCACCCAAGAGCACGAGCACGGCAAGAGGGCGGCGGCTCCCCGGTGCAGAGGTGAAAGCCGGGAGGGGCGACGCATGTGCAAGGGAAGTAAGGGCAGATCAGAACACAGAGGGGAACGAGCAGGCATGGAGGGAGAGGAGGACATGGAGAAGAGGCCAACCTAGGTAGTACAACAGCTGGTCGGCGACGGCAGCTGGCGACGACGACGGCGGGCCGGCCACGGCGACGCCAAGACGTTAGGCGGAGAAGCAAGAACGCTGCTTGGATTGGGGGCGGAGCAACATGAAGGGATGAGGATGGTTGGCCTCATCCTCAGCTGTCTTAAAACTAGGGCAGTGCTGGGCCGGGCTGGGTTGGGTTGAAGGCCCAAATACAGGGTATTACAGATTCATAACAGGATTGCCAAGTCCCGGAATAAGATGGCGGATGTTTGAAGGAGAACTGAGGAGCGGGACCGGAAAAGGCCCCTTATTTATGATCTAGTGTTGGATACGTCCGACACAACATGTGGCCATCACGTGATAGTGTGAGTGTGGAGGCCCAGCAGAGTGCTTTACGGAGGCTCTGGCTAAAACTCTAACCTGAGGTAAATGCGGCAGGACGCCACCACCTGAGGGTGGTCTAGGTCATGCGTTCGCTGGACCAACAATCCAGGAACGATGATCCACAATGGGATTCTCGAATCCCGGAATAAGGTGGTAGGTGTTTGGAGAAAGAAGAGGAACGAAGGTTCCAGCAGAATTTGAGTTTGGTCTAGTCGTACCATAGGATGGTACTAGGATTAGACAGGATTGATAACTTAGAATATCAACACTTCTGCAACACTCTCTTTCCTGATAAAAAGTGGCCAAGTCATAGAATTATTATTATAATTATTTTCAACTACTTATTACAAATAAACAAACTTTAGTCTTCCTTTGGAGCCCTTATCATTAAATGCATTAGGTGGGTGTTAACTCACAAGTGTAGTTTGATTGTACGCTTAACCTCGCACTCACTCACTCTTTAGATGGAGATTATCCAGAAGACCCTTATGCTTGATTCGAGGAGGAGGAGCATGGTTTTGAAGACGAAGCTTAAGACGCTCCCTCTAGCCACTTGCAGTGTTACATAGCCGCTAAACCGTCCTTTTGTCGAAGACTTCCACTTTTGTACTCTGAATTCCCTTGATGGACTGTAATGACATTTGGTCTTGACGGCTATGTTGTAAAACTATTCTCCATGAGGCATTATTTTCGTAGTTATCCCATTTACCTTGTCGTTTTATGCTTATTTGATCCGGTTATATAATGATGTGCACTAGCCTATTGATCCAGAGACTAATGCAGCAGTCATTCAAGTGGACCCTGGCAGGGTCGCCACACCTAGCCCTCGTCGGCACGTCGCCGCCAACCCACTGGTGTGGTGCCGTCCTCTTTCTTCTTACCTACCTCTTCCTCCTTTTTTTTTTCCTTCACTGCCTCAACGAGCAAAGCAGGATGGGCCTTGGGCACCACTCATGCCACCCAGCTCCACCGTCGCCGTGATCTTGGGTGGCTGCCGCCAGTTGTACCTGACCTCCTCTGTGCCCCGGCCTTCTTCACGCGGGAGTCCTTCAAGCCACCTCCACGGCTCCACCTCCAGGTGACGGTGAGCTCAACGACCAAAGTGAGAGGTCGATGACGACGAGCTCGTGAACTGCTGCTTGACGGCATGGAGGACAACACAACCAACCTTGTCGCGGCCGCAGGAGAGGTTCATGATGGTGAGATGGTTGTTGTGAAGAAGAAAGCATCGGCAAATTTGGCTTAAATTATTACTTTGGTACATATTAAACATTTTTTTTTCTAATGAAACATCATGTTTACTCTAGTGAAACACTCGTAAAAAATTTTGTGAAACATTTGTTTACTCTTGTGAAACATTTTGTTTATCCTTACGAAACATTTTATTTGTTCTTATAAAACATTGGTAAAAAAATATCTGAAATATTTTTTATTTGCTCCTTGTGAAACATGTGCTTGCACGAGTTAAAACATCTTTTGTTCTTTGTGAAACATGTGCTTTTGTCAGTTAAAAAAATTTGAATAACAATGGAACATTTTTTTATAAATGTTTGAAATATTGCTCGGAAGAATATTGTGAACACTTAAAAAAATGTTTCATCAGTACCTGGCCTCATCAGTGCTTCAGTGATGTTCTCATGTCCCTCTATTTCCCGTGTACAGCAGTACCGCTGTTTCATCAGGAAGTCCATCGTGTTTGCTTAGTTAAAATCGAATATGTCAACAGGACATGCTTCCTTAGTTAAAATCAGATATTTCAACGTAACAAATGACTAAGATCAACCCACCCTGATGGGACGGCTTGCATGGGCGTCCAATGAGAGCTCAAGCCGTCCAATGGAAACCGCTCTCATGGGACGTCCGACACGGAGCAACGGCCCTTTTAGATCAAAACTTTTCAACTGTTGGGAGTGCCGGAACAGAACTGGTGGTTGATTTTGAGAGGTATAAGTGAACAAACACTTTTTTTATCAAGCAAGCAAAAGCATAGAAGTCCACACCAATATCTTGGGGTGCCACAGCCTTGTTAGTCTTTGAAACGAAGGCACAGATCTACAGGCATGACGGCCGGGGAATGTAAGCGTTGCTGCAAATACAATTGGTCAGTTGAAGGAAACAACATTGGATAACATACAGGCACACTTATTTACATGAACCAAAGTTTCTTTTTTTCCAAGATTTTTCATGTTTTGTTTGATTGCAAATTCTGCAGGAACATTGTATATGACGACTTGTGGAAATAGGTTTCAACTTGACTTAAGGATCTGGATTGCCCAGGATAGCATCATCCCCGGAGTCGTCTTCATCTTCACTAAGCTCTTCGTCACTGGACTTGTCTTCTGGGGTTATACCAGCATCCTCTGGTTTGGCGTATTTTTCACAATATTCTGCAGGAACAAGGGGAAAGCAAGTTAGTTTCTGAGTACTACTAGACAAAACACAACGATGTATGTGTATTGACCAACATAATATCAAGTGCTGCAATATGCACATTGAAATGGGATATAGTATGAAGAGAAAGGAAATGCTGCGTGCCCCTATTGCAAATTCCCTTGTACCCACATTAAAAAACACACAAAATTGCATGATCTAATGTTCCAAAAAATAACCAAAAAATTTAATAGATGCACTAGGAGAAAACTATGCCCCATGGGCAAACAAAAACCGTGTAGCATTTCCTGACATGGGTGCTTAAGTTGACAAAATGACATGTGATGTAGCAATCTACTACTGTCCATAAGTTCTTGGTGCTAAACACAAGGAATGCTGTGCTTATTGCACAAACCTACCCAGGCACGACGCAAGCCTTTGATCACATGATCATGACAATCAGTGATTTGCCAGGAGCACGGTTAGGTCAGAAAGAAGGAAAAAAAATACCAACCACCAATCCTGTAGTAGCTGGTATAAAAACAAAAAACAAGCTTTCAGAAGCAGTAGGCAGGCATTATTGCAGTAATGCCATGGGTGTTCAACCATGTAAAACCATTTTTATTCTGATATTATCTTAGCAGGAGAATTTTATATTGACCAACACCAATGATAAACAGGTTCCATGGCAACTGGCAGTGACTGGACAAACAAATCATGGGCAATGAACTTGTGGTCAGCTAGTGCTGCACAGTTGGGGATGACAAGCCAAATAGGAATTACATGCATCCGTCAATTATATTCCTAAATACTGGTTAAAGCACAGCTAGTGGGGTTCCGAACATGGTGACATTACAATGCGGCAATAGCAATCATTCACACAATCTGCTTTCTAACCTCTCATATGTTACTAACTTAGCAACTTTAACGAACAGCAATATTAGCAGCACCAGGATAAAAGAACCAATCAATCCAGCTGGAATTTCAATATGCTCACAAAATTATAAGAAAGTTATGCGCAGGGGGTGGGGAGTCCTTCAAAAATAAGAGCCACAGAACATACAAAGGAGCCTTTCCAAATCCAAGCATATATCACCAGGCGCATTCTGATTTAAAATTAACCAACTTCCAGATGGTGAGAATTAATATGAAAATACTCTAATCGGCTTCTGGTAACTTCTAACAAATGCATTCTTTGTGTAAAAGACTAAAGTTCACTTGAATTTCATTAATCTCAGGAATGCCATGGTATATACAATGGATATCTATGAGCATAGTCCCTTTTGTGGAGAGTTATAGTTTTTTTTTTGTGAGCCGCTTTTTGGCGACCTGTCTTTTGGTTGGACTGGCTGAATGTTGTGAGTTATGAAATGAGTAAAATGCCCCTAATGAAAATGATGAATTTTGCTAATTTGTTTACAATGGTGGGGCAGCGCTTAGGAACCATAACAACGAAGTGATGAAGTGTCATTACACGTTAACAGTTTTTTTTTCCTTACGATGGTGGAACTATAAATCCAAACAAGCACAGTGTGTCATTACATGTTCAAAATGTTTTTTCTTCTATGGCAAGTGTCAAAGAAGACACAGAACGCTATATGGGCATGATTGGATATAGTTCTAGACTAAAGTTTTTGACTTTGTTCAAAGACAGATAGCACAAAAGTATCAAGATTCTAGGATAAATAAACAAGGCTCGCTGCTATGTTTTTCTGTAAGAACTTAATGGAATAGATGTGCTCAGGAAGACCACTGAGTGACTGCATACTGTTTGTTTGTTAATTAGATTGTATGCCATATCAAAGTCATTAAAATAAATTAAAATGAGTACGTCAATCTTGCAAGGTTACAATGCAAATCTGAAGCAAAATAGTACAGATATGAATTAGAGCATAACATGTATAAACAAATGACAGTACAGGGCTCTAGGCCAGGTACCAAAACAATTAGCGGATAGTGCTGAACCACATCACCTTTCACTTTTTGTTCATAAGCAGGGCGATCACGCATCATCAGTGCAGCAGCCTCTCCATTTAATGGATCAGAAGGGTTCGGATACAGCAAAAGTTGTGGAAGAAAAACTTCAAACACATTTACTAGATCTGCAAAAAATTCAAGTTGAGATCATATAAGCAACAATAAGCAGTGAGTTCAATTTTGATGATAACAGGAAAGAAATATCTCACCAAACATTGGGCTCCATGTCTGGTTAATGACATCCAAACAGACTGAACCAGACCTACATTTTTCAGTCCAACAAAAGGTCACAAACTGTTTGGTTCTTAAGCTTCAACTCTACTAAACCAAACAACTTGATGGTCAGAAGGCTCACATTTCATCCACATTTGGGTGATAAATCTTATTAACAAAACCAATCGATGGAGATTTGTAAGGATATGCGTCTGGTAATTCTACTCTAATCTTCCAGACACCACCTTGATAAATACCTATCAAATTCAACACACATTCATTAGACACGGATTCTCTTCCCGCTTCACTGAAACAAGAGTAAATTCACCGAACAAGAAGCTGCTCCGGGTCAACTGACAAAGTGGGCAGTCTAGAATCTTGAGCTAAACCACTAAATGCTAAAGAACGGTACATGATCAGCCAGGGAAATTCACGATTCTCGCCCGCAACTTGCTCTGCCTACATCTAGATCAGAAATTGGAAACAGAAACAGAAGCGCAGATCATCCGCTCAAGAAACAGGAATCCGTATTCTGCACAAGGATCGTACTTTCATTAGGACCCCGGAATTCCACGAAGAACTCCTGCATCCCGTCGTTCAACATCTCCACCTTGTAGTCGCTCATCATCCTGCAAGAAAACCAACAATACCCCCCACGAAAAAACGAGACCAGATTAAACGAGGCACCAAGAAAAGGATCACAGAAACAAAAATCCCATACGAAAAGAATAGCTCCCAAGATCCTCACAGCTTCATGAGGTCCATCTCACGGCGCTTGCTCGGAGAAGACATCTTGCGGGGAAAAAAAGAGAATTTTTTTTCCTCTCCTCGCCCCTCCAGAGACGTGTTTCTTGGGGATAAGGAAGGAGAAGGCAAAGAAAAAGGAGAAAGAGATTGCGCTGCTTGAGACGGTGCTCCTCCCCCGCGAGATTTATTATTGCCGCTGCAATCGAGGCGGAGAGAGAGAGGGAGGAGAGAGACTGACAGGGAGGCGAGACAAGCAGAAGAAAAGTGACAAGGCTAAAAAGAAAGGATAGAGGAAAAAAAGATTAGCCAATACTTTGCAGATCAGGTCACTAATCTCTCATCCAATTCATACCGTATTCGTGTGAAATTTGATGGTTTTTTTCGTTGTGAGATACTATCTACGGTTCTTAAAATTTACGTGATGTATATCGACACATTTTTTAAAATATAACTTTGTTCACTAATTATATTTGTAATTTCTTGATAAACGGTATAAAAATATGATATTATAGAAGTGTTTCTCGAAATGAATCTATATGTATAGTTTTAATGTATCCAATTCAAATAATTTACAAAATTATCATAGATAAAATTTTAAAACTTTGATTTATAACATGTCCAAAGTGTCATGTTTACATAGAGAGTACCCGCATGGAAGGATATTTTTTATTTTTTCGTGGCTAACCATGTGCATCTCAGGAAAGCAACTTTGTGTGCGGCCCGTCACATCCAGTGCCTTCAAAAAAAACATGAATAAAAAGTCACCTGTAATAAGCAATGGTGGTCATGTGGTACGTCACCTATCATTCGATCTTCAATTAACCTCAGATCAACCATCTCCTTAGCACGAGTCAAATCAAATCAAGAGTGCACTAAAATCAAATCAGAATCTTTTTTCCTATTCTATTAATTCATATTCTAGGAAGGTTAATATCTGCAAGGATGCTTCTATAAATTGTATTTTTTTCTATTTAAGTGCATTTGTATTTTGGGAAGGTTTTAATCACGTTCAGAACATATAAGATGAACTTAACTACAACATGTGTGTATCTGCATTGATACTAGCTTTATATCCCGTTCACACCTTCTATAGAGTGCTCGTACTTTGTAACGAAATTTAAATAAAGATAATATAAATTATAATTCCTGTCGTCTAATTATACATGTCATGTGATATTTTTTCACATGATTGTGTATATTACTTATATCCACAATAGAATAATTAATTATCATATGCAAAAAAAATGATATAATTAGGCTTACCAAACCCCTCTATCCAGGGCTGGCCCAAAAAAACCTATTTACCTTCCAACCACGCCACCACCCTCTCACTCTTCTCTCTCACAAATCCCAACTATCCTTGCATCTCACCCTTATCCTGCATCCCGAGCGCCCTCTCTATCAGGACCCCAAATTAAACAACTTGGTGACCCTCATGCTATACTGGTCTAAGATCAATTCCAGTGTGCATAAGTGACATCACTATTGTATATCATTACAATATTTCGTACAAGTGACAGTAATTATTATAAATCTTTATAGATAAGAAGCAAAACCACGAGGGCGGAATAAATAAATCCATCAGAGTACTTATTGCAGTATAGCAGAAATAATAAAAAAATAAACACAAGTAAATGTCCCATCATGAGTCAAATGCATCTAACTAGGAAGCATGTCCAACTATTCGCTATCTTGAATGAACACCTTCTTAAACAGCGATGATGATTCTTCAACTTTTTGTCCTACCGGATGGAATAGGCAGTATACAAACAGAGTTTGCAAAAATGAGCATAGACGATTATTCAGCAAATCACAAATAGTGGAATGATGCATTTCAAGTTTTGTATAACAAAATGGCTGCTGATTATTTTGCATAAACAACTTTTAACAAAGATGAAATAGAATAATAGATTCCAAAGCAATTGAATAAATCATTTGATAAACTTGTAGTTGATCATAAACATTGGCACAAAGCCTAATAACCTGCACCTAACAGTCCATGTGATAACTACCCACCAGCATTTAAAAACATTATATGTTGCTCAAGTAACCAAGCATTGTCCATAACCGTGGACACGGCTATTCTAATAGTTTATTAACACTTTGCAGAGGGTGCACATCTTTACCCACAAGATACTCATATCTCAACCTTTGACCAGAAAGGAGACACTTATAACCTAACAATTACGGGACTAAACATTAGCATGTGGCTCTTTCGATACCTATTGTGCCACCTAGAGCTAAACATCTAGATCACTGGAATGACGTAATAGTATAACAGCATCGCTTGGATGATGACCCTCATAAGTAGCACATCTCCTCTAAATGTCCCAACACATGACCACATTTTCTAACTTGCCTTGAGGTGCCACAAGATAACACTTAGTAATTTAACTAGGAATCTTAACTAAAGTCAAGATCATGGTTTTTATTATTTTAGCCTGGTAATGATTTTACAAGATTAAGTCCTTAGAGGTAATTAAGGCGAGACTTTCTTCTAAATTTGTCTCATAGCCAAGCCACTTAGGCTTTACCCCACAACAGATCCACTTGCCTTAGTCAAAAACATTACCCAAGTTATTAATAAGTTGCAACATGACAACTTTTATACAAGAGCAACACATGCATATCTATACGGAGCAACACATGTCTCCCTCACGTATAACATATGCAATTACTCTTAATTACATATCTCTCTTCAGTAAAGATTAATTATTCCTCCTAGGTACGTGCATGACTAAGCAGACTAATAGTTACTACCAATCCACAGATATCATCATTAACCAACTAAAATGATGATAAACTAGGTTACAAAAGAATATCCAGTAATACAATAATTAAAATGAGGGTAATAACCAAATTGGAATAACTAAATTCCCAATAAAATATAATAAACATATCAATGCATAATTTAAAAACAAAACAATTTTACTTTTTAGATACGAGCAACATGATCAAGTATTGTGTATAACTTGTCCTGCCAATCCCACTCTTGACCCATAGCAAAATCTTCTTTTGGCACACTTTCCAAAGCAATCGTTTCTACATGTAATATATAGCAAATAGCAAACGAAAATTCAAACAGAAAATAAATATATTTTAAAAATAAATAGAATTAATAAATAGGTAGATCTCATTTTTCTGCATTTTTAGAGACTTGAATGGGTATTTTTCGACTTCTAGATTAAAAGATGTGATTTCTACAACTTTTATCATATTTTAAAAACAATTTTCAGAATTAATTTTATATTTTAAAAAAATCCCTGCACCGAACTGACCACTGGGCCCTGCATGTCAGCCTCATGGCCCACAACAGACTAGCCCATGCGCGCGCTCACGGTACACCCCGCGTCTACCTCACATATGGGACCTACATGTCATCGACACGGTCCACCACGAATTCGGCCCACCAAACCGATATGGCCCAAACAAGACCGCTCCTACTCGAATCTGATCCACCCGATCTATATCCGACGGCCACAATCCATGATCGCTCCACGTCACCCGTCGCTCCGGCGACCAAACCTCATGGCGGCACCTGACTCCGGCACAGCGACACAATTCCAGCGAGCTCTCGCAGATGCTACAGACCACCAAACTCCATGCTCCAGAGGTCTACGGTTTACTCTTAGCATCGCCAATTCACCAGGACATGTGGCCATCACCACTGACTAACGATAGAGAGCCACGGTGACGAAAGGCAGTGGCGTTGCATAGTCTACACGCAACTGGACGATACAACCCTCCCGAGCCTAAACTAAGCATAGATTTAGAATCTAGGGACTACTAGGAACCTTACCACGACAATACGCGACTCTGGGATCTCCAGTTACTCCGGCGACTTCTAGCTATGGCGGCGGCACGCGGTCTTAACGGTGACAACTCTCCGATGCTCCCTACGATAAAAAAAAGTCGTAGGGAGTGCCGGAGACCGAGCGCGGTATCAACGGAGATTGCATCAATGAAACACGGCTCTGGACCAAGAATCGAAGGCTAAGACTCACTAACGATGGTGGAATTGCTCGCTGGTGTTCTCAGTCTCAAAACCTTCCCCAAGCTCTTCTCGGCAGCTCTGTCCACCTCGACTCAAGGCGACGGTAGCTTCGAACCCTAGCGCAACGTTTTGGGCTAGGAACCCTAGGTTGGCACGGATGCTAAGGCCTGGCCCACAGTGGCACAACGGTCGGATCCAAATCGGTCACGGAGACAACGACTGCATGATTCCTGCACTGGTCCCTAGATCGGTACACTAGTGCCATTATTGCATAGCCGGATCAAATAAGCATAAAACGATAAAGTAACTAAATATTACAGAAGAAACCATCTTACGGCAAATAATATAAAGTACGGTCGTTCAAGGCCAAAAATTACAACCCATCAAAGGAACTTCAGAGTTCATGCTGAAGTGTTCAACAAAACAAAAATCCAGCAGCTATGCATCTCTACAAGAGGCTAGGAGGAACGTCCTAAGCTTCGCCTTTAAATCCCTGCTTCTCATCTTCAAAGCAAGCATACGGGTCTTCCAGGCAATCTCTATCCAAATAGTGAGTGAGAGCGAGGGTAAGTGCGGAATCAAACTGCACTTACTAGTTAACACCTTACTAATGCAATTAATGATAAAGGCTACAAGGGAAGGTTGAAGGTTTGTTTAAGATGATTTTCTAACTCCTAGAAAATATTTCTTAACTCCAAGAAAATATTATTTTAATTTAAGATGATTTTCAAATCAATCGATTTATTTAATAAGCATTCTTTAATTTGCTATACTTTGCCCTAATCCTCCCATAATCACATCCTCCTTAATCACATCCGTGTTCGCCGACCAAGGATCAACAATCGTGGCCAAGCCATTCTTGCCAAAATACCAAACCGTATTAGTGCAGCCATATTAGTATCAAAATCAAAATCAGTATTAGTATCAAAATCAAACCCACCCTTGCCATATTAGTGCACCAAAATCACGCCAAATCGGTGGCAATCTAAACATGTCATGTTAATCCCAAACAAATCAACGTACGCAGTATAAAACCTAGCCATCGTCTGCCGTGGCATCCAAACCCATCAGAACCCCAAACCCCATCAGAACGTGCGCCGCCATCCCGAGTAGCGCCGCTGCATCGCCTCGGTGCCGCCGCGCAAGCCAGCGTTGCCTCCCAGGTAGCCGCCACGTTGCCGGAGTTGTCTCGCGCTGCCGCGTAGGTCTTGCCGCTGCCTCCCGTTGTGCAAGCCAGCGCCACCGCCAGCCACTGCCTTCCGCCGCCACCGGAGCCGCTAGCCGCGCCACCAAGCCGGAGAAGCCGCCGCCACGCGCAGCAGCGCCACGTGCGCCCCTCCGAGCCGCGGGCCCGAGCCGAATCTCGCGTTGCTGCCACCTAGCCGCGTTGCTGCCGGAGCAGCCACCGGCACCGTCATCTCTCTCTCTCTTCCTTTCTCTCTCTTTCTCTTGCATTGTGGCGAGAGAAGAGGAGCAAGGCAGCCAACCTTTGTTCCTTCGGTCTGACTGAACTATCCAACCTGGCACTATTCATCATGAACAGTACCCCTTCACAGTTTTGTAGCTTCTAATCTGTAACTCCGATTCATGTCAAACCAATTTTATTGGTCTAACCTAACCTACCTCCTATATTTATTTTGTAATTTTCTGATTTTTATTTGCCGCTGTTAATTAGTCTGTGTCTCGATTTACATGTAGATGTCGCGGAGGAGTTCGAAGGGGAGCTAGCTGCCTATTGTCCAGGGGTGTGCTACTCGGATCAAGGTGCAAGCTAGTTACATATTGATTCTCCTAGTTTGCAACTATTTTAATTATTTTCGTGTTTTAGATCTTTAAATTGCATGCTATGAATAATAGTATTTTACCTGTTAGGTCATAGCTAATGCATATTTCGTGTTGGTCATTAATTAGCATGATTTACCATCCATTGCTGCCTAGTATGAAATAATCCTTTAATATTGACATCGTTGATTCTACTTATGCTAGATGCTTAGTTGCTCCGATGAAAAATCTAGATATTGTTATGATGGGAAATCATTAAAAGTTTGGTAGAGGGAATCTACTCTTTACCGATGATTTTGGTTAACTTTAATTCAACTAAAATCAACGTGGCGTGAGTAGACCTAAGGTGGTGGTATGAAGGGTAGATATATGTAATGTGGAATGCCACCTCTGTCAATATAAGGACCAAACATCGTGGATGAACTGATCGGGCAAAACAGTACAGTCATGGGTGTTAATAATGGTAATACCTTAGTTATTACCTTGGGAAATCTAGTTTTGGTTTTCCATGGTGGTGTGGGCATGCTTGATCAGCACCGTATGTCCACCTGGCACACGAGGAGACTCCAGGCTTAGCGAGAGGCGGCCTAGGGTGAATCCTTAGTAAGTCATTCTCAATTCTAGACATACTAGGGATAATGGCTTCGTCTCACTCTCGGGTGAGTCACATGGGTAAAGTGTACATACTATGCAGAGTTAAAACTATCATGATAGCCGTACTCACTGTCAAGAACAGGCTAGGCAGCTCTACTTGTTAGTCTCACCTTTTCTTAATTAACTTGCTGTAGAAGGTAGGGGCAGAGATTGCCAGGCAGCAAGTGTCGGGCAGCAGATGCCAGGTAGTATATTACAGGGAATGTATTGCCAGGGTTTCGTATACAGTTGACAGTGAATGTCATCTTGGTTTCGTACTGAGAAGGCAATAATATAGTGTTGAGAAAACATGAGTAAAGAAATGAATTTAAAATTAGTTTAAACTATTGCTTTACAACTGATAGGATTACTTAAAAGTGCTCTTTATGCAAATAAACCATATCCATTCTTTTGGCACCTTTGCATTCATACATAAGGACGAACATGCTTGTTGGGTATGATTTTCCCATACTCATTTGTTGTTTTTCAGATCTGTGTGCAGGTGATGACTCTGCTGAGTACGTTAACTACGAGGTAGGGTACGACGATGGAGCTTCCGGCTACTAGTGTATCCCCAGTCAGATGCCTGTGGCATATGAATAGGTTTACCGAGCCGTCATTTAATTTTCTATCTTCCACTTGCTACTAATAAAATTAAGACAATTATTGTAATAATTGGCGTTTGTTGCCAAGGTACTTTATTTGGATAATCGTTAAACATTAAGGTGGGAATCCATTATGCTCTAACTGTGCCTACTAGCTGTGATCCATTGGGACTAGTACTGTAAGGCATAGAGGGGTCGGCTTTGCTAAGCCGGGTCCCGACACATAGTCTACCAAGTCAAACTATATCCAGTGCATAGTATAAGTATAGTATTTTAGTGGTGAGCTAGTGTTCATCACTATGGGGTATTTTACCCTGAAAACAGGCAATTAGACCTAAGCATGTCTAAACAAGTTTTACCCAAGAACTGAGAGTCGAAATGTTTAATTGTTTTAGTTGGTTAACAAAGGATAAGACTATTAAAGTAGTCTTGGCATGATATTCTAGACAATCATGGTATGGTAATTAAAAATGTCAAGGGTCATAGCATGTGTATAACATGATTAACAAGCTAGGTGTTAAATTCATATTGCATTCAATTATCTTAATTGGATCAACATAAGTTTTAATAAAAACTGGGTAAGATATGAACTAGGGATGTTAACTCCCGTTGTCCTAAAGCTTGGGGGTCTTCTGCGGTGTCCTGGAAAACAAAAAATTGAAATTAATTATAGAATTTAAACTATTAATATAAAAACATTTAGGGTTCTTAATTTATAGTGCAAACTTTATTAAGAGTTAACGTGAATTTAATATTTTTAATAAATTGTTTCTGAGCTAAATAGGTTTCTAAAAAATTTAGAGAATTTTTAGAGTTCATTAGATATTTTAAATAAATTTGTTTGATTACCAGCAATTTAATTCCCTAAGGAAAAAGGTTTTAAATAACACTAATATTTGAACAGTGAATAGGGGTTATGCTATAAATGTTTAAATAATTTTATTAAATCTCCATCTATATCTAATGTATTCTGGAATTTTACCATGATTTATCGAAATCAATTAATAATTTATAAAATAGGAAGATTAATTCTTTAAGTAAGAACATATGGCTTCTGGATTAATACAAAAGGCAGTTCTATTAGATCCATCCTGCTCTCTAGTAATTATCATAATTTTCTCAATATTTTAGGAGTTGAAATCATATTTTTAGAAAATCATAATCACATTCTAGAATATTTAAGATAGGAAATAGGCTGGAAATCCTAAATGGGGCCGGCTAAGGCCTCGAGTCCGAGACGCTTTCTAGAAGGCTCGATCGTACGGGGAAACGTATTTCACAGAATAAGCCTCCACTAAAACTGACCAGTGGGGTCATGGCCCCACCTATCAACAACTATTAGCGATTAACCGCGTGAGATTTAAACTTAAACCTTTGCCAGCGTGGCCCCACCTGTCAAGGACAGGTAGCGAAGCAAACTCCAGCCTGCGAGGTTCTCTGGCTGATCTCTGGTGAAACCTCGGCAGTCGATTGGCGGCGCTATGGTGCACTATCCTAGTGGTTCATTCTCAAAACGGGTTAGGGTAGGAGAGACCTAGGATGTCCTGGCCGGACTTCGCCGGCGGCAAGCCAGGACGACGGGGCCAAGTGCGCGGGCGGAAGAAGCTATTAGAGCAATGAATCTCCGGCTAGGGAAGGGGTTGGCGGCCAGTTCGTCAGCACAGGAAGCATTTAGGGATTACCAGGGAGCTACCTGAGGGGTCAGCATGCCCAGAGAGGCACTGGATCGGGATGGCACCGTGGAGGTGGTGGGACCGGGTCAGGGGCATCATCGTTGGGGAGCTTCGGTGGTTCCTGGCCAAAATTGAGCGAGGTGAAGTGAGGGGCGACCCACGGAGATGCTATGGACGCGAGAAATCGACCAACGACGTACCGAGTCGATGGCGAGAAGAAAGGGGGTGAATTGGAGCTCGGCTGCGGCAGTGGCGAAGGACGCAAAATTAGGCCAAGCCCAGGGGTTAAATAGGCATCGAGAACTGTGGAAGGGAGAGAGGAGAAGGCTCCTTGGGGCGAAAGGCTCGAGGACGCGGCGCGACAATGATGCGTGCGTGGCGAAGCTGTGACCGCCCCAGAGGAAGCTCGGGGCGCGAGGTCGCGGCGCGAGCAGCGTGTCAGCGAGAGAGAGGGGTAAGAGTGACACTGGTGTAGGCAGAAGGCAGAGGCGCGGCGACAGCAATGCCAGCGGCCCACGAGGCACGAGGGAGGACAAGGCAGCGGCGCTGTCGATGCTGCAGCAATGCGAGCAGCGCGCGGCAGAGACAGAGGGAGAGAGAGGATGGCGACGGCAAGGTGACACGCACGACGTGGCCAGAGCTGGAGCAGCGCGTGTGCTGCGCCTCGGACAGCAAGGAGAGAGAGAAAGGAAGGAGGGAGAATGAGAGAGAAAAGGGGCTTGGACTGGCTTGGGCCCAAATTGGACTAGGCTAGGCTAGGCTAAGACCAGGAAAAATTTGAAAATGTTTTTAGAAGATCTTTGAATGTGAATTTTGAATTTGCTGAGAGAATTGAATAGAAAGAGGAATTTTAACCTAATTAAAAGGATAAAGGAATTTATAAATTATAACTAGAAGATATAATTTCCAATTTAGTTTAGGTTAAAGTTGAATTTGAAATTTTAAGTCTTGAAATTTTAAATTGCAATTCTCATAGGTAACAAAAATGGATGTTTTGAATTAAGGCTATAAAAGGGTTTTATAATTTAAATTTAGGATCTTAATTTGAAAAAATCAAGTTCAACTTTTAAATTAGCTATAAACTTTTGCCTTTGTAGTAAGGTGCAAATTGGATTTTTATAAAGGATTTGCTTTTCCAATTGAATTTTGATTTGAAGACTTGGAAATTTTCAAATTGGAAATAGTAAATATAAGAAATGCAATCAAAATTTGAATTTATGCAAAAAAAATTTAAAAGGGCCCAAAATAGGCTATTACACTCCTATGCAGCCACGTCACGCAAACGGACACCCAATATTCAAGGATGTCGGTACACTCAGATAAGTGGCATCTGATGGCTGCCAACATGCACGTGCGGATGGCAACAGTCCAGATTGCACCAGCCCCTCTCCAGAAAAAAAAACCCTTTTCACCTTTTCTAACAAGTTGATTAATGTTTTCTTAGGTTTAAAAATACTAAAACACTTTCAAAAAATTCTGAGAAAATTCCCAATATTTCTCTAAAGCATTTAGGACTTAAGAAAATTTAACAAGCATTGTTCATTTAGGCAGCTCCATCTCCGCTCTTCGGCAATGCCCTTGGCTCTCTCTTTCTCTCTCTGTGAGTTCTAGCGGGTTGGCTTCGGCGGCACTGAGGCTGAGCTCGGGTCCCTGTGACGGCACTTGGGAGCTCAGGGGCGACGAGCGGCTAGGCCTCTTCGGCAAAGTTAACATCCTCCTCTTCCCTGTTTCTTGTCCCCCTCCCTCTCTTGGAATGGCTTGAAGTGCTTGTTGTGTTCTATAGGAAAGAGTGGGGCCCACAAGAGTGACAGGGTGGGATTGGTCTATGTGAAGGGAATGTGCCCTAGAGGCAATCAAACGATGATTGTGTAACGCCTTTGTTTATGTACTTATGATAACATTGCTTATCGGTTCCATGAATTAATATCACGACTTTGTTTATCAAATACGATTTGGTTGTGAAACACATTTTCATTGTGATATTGTTCTAAATGATCCGTGATCCATATCATTATGAGGAGCGGTAATGATTTAATCAGCACATGTATTGATTGATGGTATTGTTTCACATACCATAGATATGGAGATATCAAATCAATAATGTGGACACATGTTAGAAAACATGGGTGGTTGAATAAACCTATTCCGAGACGCTACTGAGATTGTTATCTACAAAGCGCCATCAGCGTGTAGTTTCGAGTGGTATACCTATATGGTCCTTAGACCTGAGATCATCATGGAGACCCAACTTGCAGAGTTGTATGCTTTAGTGTTATCAAACGCTACACCGTAACAGGGTAGTTATAAAGATAATTACTGGGTATGCCGCAAAGCATAGCGTAAGGATGTGATTGATCAAAATGGAGTTTTCCCCTCCTCAATAACGGGAGAGATATCTATAGCCTCTAGGCCCCTTAGTGTGGATGGATAAGGAAAGCGCACAGCCGTGCTGATATGATTAAAGAGTCAATCATGATATTTATATTCATCACATTGACGAGTGAATGGTTGAGCTATCACAAAGATGGCACGTATCTCGCATTGAGCTTGACTGATATTGTGTGGCAAAATGATCGGTATGTTGAGTGTATCAGGATTCAGCCAATGAGATCATTCTGTGCATTCGGGGGTCGATATGTACTGTTAGATACCACTATTGATCTGTGGATTGGAAAGAGACCTTCTGGATTCACGACCGACTTGCACATGAACCTAACGGGTCACACACTTAACGGGTTGAAACTTATCTAGTGGATTTGATCCATTAGAAGAAGGGTTTGCACGCTGATACGATCCGCGTAGGAATTGGAGTCCTAGTGGGCCGACTAGAACCCACTAGCGCATCCATAAAAGGGGAGGTTTGGGACGGCGTGCGCGTGACAGACGAGCTCTCACCAAGCCCTAGCCACCACGCCCTACCCGCTCGCCGAAACCCTAGCCGCGTGGTGAGGTGCTAGCATACCCCGCACAGCGTTCCTTCCCTAGACATGTGGATACCTTTAGAGGTGCTGCCGCACGTGGACGCACTGATTGGTGGAACCTCCAACAACGACGACCTCGCGGTATTCGGCTACGACCACGTGCTATTCGGCGTTGCTCGGTGTCACATACCCAAAATTTTAAATTCAGCATAAAATTTTTTCGCAAAAATCATAAATATATTTCTATAACCATTCCTAATTTTTAAATAATTTTCTAAATTAAACTTCTATTTATTCCCTAAATAAAAACATCCTATCTATTTTTTCTAGAAATATAAATCCCATAAAATAATAAATATTATTTCATATTTGGATTCTACTCATTTTTATGGATTTTAGAAATTTATTTCATATTTTTCTAAGCTTCCTATAACTCTATATGAATTTTTAAAACCCCAAACAATTTCTGAAAAACCTTTTCCCTTTAATTAAAAACCTTCCTTTTTAGGCAGGTCCTGAAGTACGTTTTCCCTAAAAGGAAATACGTCTTCAACATCACTGCGGACCAGCCCAAGAACCAAAGGCCTTTAGGTCCAAACCGGCCCATAAAACCACTTAAGTAGTCATGAATGTCCCAGATTAAATCTTGCCAAATCGAACGCACAACATATAGCCACGTCGCCTTCCTCTGCATCTCTCATGTCGATTCAACCTGGAGAATCCGACGGCGCCCATAGATTGAAAATCCAATCCAACGCCACACGCCTGTCTTCTTCCTCCAAGACACGTCGCCGTCGTTCATTCCAGCACCGCCGCCGTCGCCCACGGAGAACCTAACGCCGCCGCCATTTCCATCCTTCCTAACCCCAGTTTTTCACCACGGATAAGCCTGTGTCGCCGCCGACACCCATCGCCGTGTCACCATCCTCATCCTCCCTTCACGGACACCCAATCCGCCGCCACCGCCATGAGCTTGACAAAACTTGCCCGCCACTCCATTTCAGCCTATAAAGCCCATCCCCCGGCGCCACAACACCCTCAAGCCTCCTTCCCCTCATCTCTTCCCTTCCCATTACCCTAAAATTGCTCTATCCGCCGTCTTCTTTACCTCCGGCCAACTTCTCCCTCGCCACTCCATTGCCTCATTCGCCTCGGCTCCTATAGGGAAAATCTTCCAAATTCGCTCATGAACCCGACCTAACCCATGAGCCCGACCTAACCCTCGCCTAAGCCTGAAGCTCACTGAAACCCCCTCCTCACCGCCGTCCTATTTTGCCGCTGCCCCAAGCTTGCCGCGCCACCATTTTCGGCCACCTCAACCCCCACTGCGACCACCAAAAAGATCCTCATACCACCAATTCCATGAAATTTTCCCCGATTGCTCGCCGACGGCCTCCCTTCCCCCTCCCCGGCGAAGCCTCCGCCGCCCCTCTCTGTTTTTCCCCTCCTCTCTCACTGCCACACCGGCCCCACCCGTCAGCCACCCAACTTCATCCACCCACACTGCCACTCGGGTCCCGCGCGACAGCCACACAGCCTTTACACTTAATTGGGCCGAGCCCAATAGCCCAGTAAGAAATTTTAAAAACCTTTTCTATTCTATATTACAACCATACTGTTTAATATATTTAAAAATATTAAATTACTTTCATAAATTCCACCAAAATTCATACAAATCTAAAATAAGATAAATAATAATATAAAAATTCAAAATACCATATTTTTCTAATAAACTAATCCTAAATAAATCCTTTTATTCTCTCTTCCTTATATATTAAAACATTTTAATTGAAATATATAAAAGAAGAATTAGTAAAACTTCCAAAATAAAAGTTACTCAAAATAATGTTTTAAATCTAGAAATAATATCTCTACATTTTAAAACCTACAGAAATTCAAATCTAAATTTTAAACCCCTTTCTTTAACATAATTAGAACTTTCCTTAAAATATAAAGTTAATATGAAATTATGTTAGTAAATTTTAAAAAATCCCATTCAAACCTGTGGGCGACCAATTTCCAATATTTTTATATTGAAAATTAATCACCCTAAAGTTGCAAAACCTCAGAATTGATACAATAATAACTTTATTACATTAGAGTTTTTACAATACCAAAACTAAGTAATTTACAGTTTTATTTCTCCTATTTTACATCTTGTTTGAGTGTACAGGAAAACTTAATATTCTTGACCGAAGAGATCCATTTCTTCTTGAGAAAATTCAATATCTGCAGCGTAAAAAGGATCTGTTCATTTTAAATGAACAGTTCCCAAATAATGGGTAAGTATAAAAATTATACCAGCAGGTTTCTTGAGAAAATAGTATTATTATATGTAGACAATATTCAAGGAATAGTTAAGGCTTTATGGTGATTATGCAAGTTTTGAATTTTTTTAAAAGTCTTATTTATTTTTTAAAAAAAATTTCATAGTAATACAAATTCTATCAACTTTCTCCATCCTTATTCATTTACAATTCAGACAATATTTTTCATAGAATAAATTCATGAATTTTGATAAATAAGAGAGGCATTACCCAGTTGACACTACTTCATATACCTGAAGTAAGGTCCATCGATGTATTTGTTTTTAGCTCTGCAGATACTACCCAACTTTACCCATATAGTGGCCTACTACATGGATGGGAGAAAAATTTGTGTCATTCTTATTTATTAAGCCCAAGTTTTTATAGAAGCAAACGATTTATGAATGACTTTGTTATTTGCTGCCCTTGAGTGTTTCCACCAGCCATACTTGCTGTGACATGGCCCAAGCCGACAAAGATAAAGATATTTTCGAATTTGCTTCTATATTTTATAGAGCAATGAATCCAGATTTTAACTCACTCAAACATCCAATCTGGTGCCCTTGAGTGTTGCACCTTTTTCCCGGGGTGCCTTGCCCAAGCCGGCAGAGTGATCTTTCCAAATTGCTCTATATAAATACAATCAACCTTCCAAACTACAACTCTCTCACAACAAATAAGTTATCTAATCTAATTTATTTGTACAGATCAATTCCCCATTCTTTACATGAAATGATCAAATTTTAATATTTTTGCCTATCTTAGGGTTTTATCAGAGGTTGAGTATTTTTAGGTTGCTTTTTAGGACAATTGGGGCTCGAATAAAAATTTGTACTAGGTGTGTATAAATAAGTAACTAAAAAGTATATGCAATAAATACAAGTAAGAAAATTTAGGTATATCAAAATGCGTCAAGGATAAAAAAACCTGCCTTCTTCGGTTGTTGGTTCAAGATCAAAAGATTCTTCCAGAAAATCTGACTCAGAGGTTTCAGGAAGTCCTAAGTCGTTTTCTATAAAAGCAAAAACATAATAAGGATTCAAAAAGGTATAGATTCAAATAAAATATGTATATGATTTTTAAATTGATAGAAAAATGATGAATTTTATGATTCTTTATAAAATGGAATATTAGGAAAAATTTTGGTAGAGTTTCGAAAATTCCTCCAGATAGCAAGAAAATTTAATATTTAAATTTTGTGTTTAAAAAAAAAGGATCAATTGAGCTCTAGAGATCGGGGTCGACAACATTTCTCATGTTGGAGTTCCGAGATAGAGCTAATTGAGGGTAAAAAGGGAATTTTTCAAAAGTTATTCTTTTTACCATTTTAAATAACTTATAAGAAAAAAGTTTTTGAAATTTTATTAATTATTTTATTATAAAATGTCAGATTTAATAATTTAAATAAATTCTTTGTATTATTTTATATTTTTGAAAATTTTGGCAGAATTTTTGGAGTTATTTTGATATTTTAAACAATTTTGAAACCTTCTCTGAATAAAGAAAAAGAAAAAGAAATAAAATGAACAGTAATGGGCTTGTACTGAGCCGAGATGGGCTTGGCCCAGCCTGACTTGGGGGCGGCCTGATAGGTGGGCCCCATTGCCAATGGGACAGGGAGGGTGGCTCGTCGAGGCAAGATTGCTTGGCAGAGTGGCCACGGAGAGGTGGCCGGTGGTCGGGGAGGGTAGAGGGAGCCACGGGCTACCTTTTGGTAGGTTTGGTTGGGGTCGAGGTGGACAGGGTGTGGCCGGCGACGATATAAGGCGGCGGCAAAGCTACGGGCTCCGGCGAGGTATGGAGGTGGAGAAGTGGCGGAGGGGGTGGCTTGAGTTACAACGGGGCCGGGGGTGCCCTTTTATAGGCGTTCTGTGGCTTGGCGGCCATGAAATCGCAAAGGTGGCGGTGGCGGCGGCGCTGGCGGTGTGTCGGCGAGCAATTCGCTGCGCGCGGCGGCCGGATGAAGTCGGTGACATGGAGGATAATCTTCGTGGCGTCGGGAGGAGTCCGGAGAGCTCGAAAACAGGGGCGGCGGCGAATTCCAGCGGCGGTGCTTGTCTTTTCCGGCGATTCAGCGGCGGAGACGGGGACGCCGAGGCTGGGGACGACAGCCGCGTGGGCCTGGGTTGGGAACGGGCGACGTGGACACGTTTTGGTCATTGGATCAATTTGGGTGGCCGAGATTTAAAGATCAAAGCGGTATGATCTTTGACCGTTAGATCAATATGATTTGATCTCAGCCGTAGATGACAACTTAAGGTACCGGCGGGAAGGAATGGGCGGCTTTGGCCTTGGGCCTTAGGCCCAAGTGGGGTTCCGGGCTGAAAAAGAAAGCGTATTCCCGGAAGGGAAAGCGTATTTTGAAATTTTCAGAAAAGGAAAGGGGTTTAGAAATTTGTAGAAAATTATAGGCAAGTCAGAAAAATATGAAATAAATTTCTAAATTCTCAGAAAAATGAGAAGAATCTAAATATGAAATTTAAATTATCATTTCATAGGATTTTGTATTTTAGAAAAATTAAGATGAGTTTCTTTTTCTTTTAGGAGAAAAATTAATGTATAAATGAAAATACTTAAACCTTTTTGGAATTGGTTTTAGAAAGGTTTTAAAAGAAATTGAATATTATAATTGAATATTTCGCGAAAAAATTTATGCAAAAATGGAAAATTTTGGTTATGTTAGAAAACCGATTTAATATAAGGATCTAACTAGTAAATTTCACGTAATCTATTCAACCCATATAAACATTTCCATATAAAATTATAATGCCAAAATTAATTCATTTAACCATTATCACTATAAGATCAAATGGAAATATCAATATTCCAAAATTATTAATAATTTCTCCATAAATAAAAATCACCCTAAATTATCAATCCCATACACTAACCCTAGCTTTTTGCCCCTCAAATATTTATTTCTATCTTAAAAACCTACCCCTTTTTCTTTTAGAAAATATTTTCAACCTTTTAGAAAATCGTCATGACCCATCACCTTTTGACCTGCACTTTTTATTTTGTCATTTATTTAAAAGACTCTTCTTATTTGGATATTTATTGTAGTTTCTCTCTTTTTACAACGTATAGACAACGAGCTACGCCCTCTGGAAAAAATGTCCACAAGATATTATAAGTGTGATCCAACCTCTAATTAAGGCAGGTTTTCTTATCCCTGATCCATTTTGATATACCTACATTTTTTTTAATTAATTATTGCATATATTTTCTAGTTATTTATTTATACATTTCAAGTATAATTTTTATCCAAGCCCCAATACCTTAAAAAGCCACCTAAAAATAATCAACCTCTGATAAAACCTAGTATAGGCAAAAATATTAAAATTTGATTATCTCATGATAAGATCGAGAATTGATCCGTACAAATAAGTTATATTGAATAACTTATTTATCGTGGAAAAGTTGTAATCTCGAAGGTTGATTGAATTTATATAGAGTAATTCGGAAACAGTGTTTTGTTATTTGGGCCCGTCGGTACATGGAAGTACCAGCTCAATAACATTAGGTGGAGAGAGTGTGAACTCTCTGGAAATCGTTACTCTATAAACTATAGAAGCAGATTTGGAAACAGTGTTTTGCCGTCTTAGGTTAGAGGAATCAAGAGTATTGATTGACACTCAAGGGCACTAGATATTTGCTCTGTGGTATGAGAATATCTAGATATTGTTTGCTTCTATAAAAACTTGGGTTTAAAATAAATAAGAATGACACAATAATCATCCATCCATATAAGGAGCTGTTATAAGGGTAAAGCTGGATAGGTTCTGCAGGGCTAATAACAAATTCATCGATGGACCCTACTTCGGGTATATGAAGTTGTGTCAACTGGGTGATGCCTCTCTTATTTACCAAAATCCATGAATTTATGAAAAATTATTATCTGGATTGCAAATGAATAAGGATGGAGAAAGATGATAGAATTTGTTCTATTATTATTAATTGTTTTAAAATAATGGTAGGGCTTTTTAAGTTTAAAATTTGCATATTCACCATAAAGCCTTACTATTCCTTGAATCCTGTTATCATATATTAATAGTGATATTTTTTCAAGAAACCTGCAAGTACGATTAGTACTTACTCACGATATGTGGGCAATTTATTTCTTTTTACAGGATCCACTTTATACTCTGATATGGATATTTATGAAGAAGACAAGATTTGCATAGGATCGATTTCTAAGGTTTATCTTATGCTCAGGCTCTGCCTGTGGTATATGGGCATGTATTTTTTTTTATTACTAGGTTAAATTTCTATTTCCGCTGTAAAATATTTTGAAACATGTAATAAATTAAGTAAGCTGTACTATTTCTGAATGCAACAGAAATCCTGGACAGTTGGCATTCTGGACATTTTCTGGTAAATTTTTACCGGAATTTGGTCCGCCACACTCGGGGATGTTTGACGACCGGTGAGGAGGAGGTGTTCGGTGTGTGTGACTACTTCCTCGACACGCGTGACTCTGCTTTCGCTGTCTCTGCGCGTCAAGGGTAGGTCAAGGGTAACGATCCATGATTCCCTACTTGCATGTGAATTTAGGTGTTCGCGATAGAAAATTTTCGATCGATGCTAGCGTAGCCTACCCATTCCCCAACACTACGAAAGGTGGGATTGGTCTGTGAAGAGTGGGATGACTATGGATTCAAATTTTGAAAATGACGGACCACAACTACTGCACACTTTTACGTAGTAGAGATAAAAAGAACAAAAATAGATGAAGCCTAAGTACAGAGTAGGACACAATCAAGCATAGAGTGGAGATAAATATATGTGTTAAATACATTGATCACGATATGATATAAGACGGTATCTAATCTAATTTTTGTCGTAGCAAAGCACAGACTCTCGACTGGTACATATGATTCAAGAATACGCTAGTCACTAGTCGGTCGGTGAGTTAGGGACTAGCGATTAGACAGATTAATTGGAACTAAATGGTGATCGCCGCTAGAGCAAGCTAGTTTGCTAAGCAAAGCAAACTTTTTAGCTCCTACCAAATACCTAATCTTGCTGACAAGGTCGAGCAAGAGATCCCTTACCATACCTAAACTAAAGAAATGATTATATGATGTGAAGAGACCGAGCAAATGAGGTTTTCTTTTTTTTACTTTAAGCGTATGCCGCATAATCAGTTTGGTGTGGCAAATTACCAATATTTATTATTTGTAGGTAAAACCCATTCTACTTATCATCACATAACATTTTCAGCGTCTATACTATAAATGTGGATACCCTAACGTAAATTTTCAGAGAGCAACAATTTGTGTTTTGATAATCTTTTTCTGATTTCATAGTAATGAGAAACACCCACACCAGTGGGAAAATTTTTACTGCTGTCAAATTCTTGAGTAAATCCTATGTTCCAAACTACAGAACCTTTGCACGAGAGGTGCTGAGGTGCACGCAATTCCTTTTCCATTAAAAAGCCAATGGGCAAAATCAAACGTTGCACATGCTTCGTCAAAAGACAGGAGATACGAATTCAATCCGCCAAGAACATGCCGGATTCGACTACAGGATTCGACTACAGTACCTTCATCTCCGATGTCGGCAACATGGCCATGGGCGGCCATATAAGATCTGCCTTATTCTTTTCATCTTAAATTAAAATTAAAAGTTGCAGCTGAAAATTTATTTATTTATTACAAACCAAACATTATAACATTTTATAGCCATTTTTAAGGCTTTTATGGTCTGATTGGCAACATAGTTTTTTTTTATAGTTCGAAGACAAAACAACTCTAGTTTATGCCATGGTTTAGAAATAACCTAGAATTGTTTGGATATAAAGCTTAAACAATGTTTCCTAATTTTGTTTTAGTTAAAACCATGTTTTTTGAGTTTTTTTAACTCCACTTCACACTTATTTTTTTTTTCCAAGTTTGACTGTTGGATAGTGTTGTGATGGTATTTTTTTATTATATTTGGTCAAAGTTTTACATTCATAAACCATGCAAACAAATAGTAGGTCGAAGAAAAACTAAAATTAAAATGATGTTAGTTGAAACCATACTTTTGTATATACACATTGTAAAACTCTATGTATATCAAAACATAGTTTTTTCTAAACTTTAATACCAAAAAGAGCTTTAGTGGTTCTTGAAGCTCACAAAAAAAAATTTTCTGTCCAAGCTCCTATCAAGGCCCCCATAACTTTTTCTGATTATATCCGCTGGATTAAACCGTAAAAACCACGCACAAGATCCACTGCAAAGCACAAATCCCACGGGAGCCGCATCCAGCCATCACAAGCTGGGCAATGCGCTACAGTGGAGATGGTCCTTCACGGCTTACCTGGATTCAGTGTTGCAGCTGGTCACAAGCTGCAAACACTGGAATAGCAACTGACGAGGAGTCCCATGTTCTGATCGTGTTCCTGTCACCCTGCCCATGCTAGATAACCACAACAATGAACAACATAAGCTGGCAAAGTGAGAACCATTCATAGGGAAAAAAACTCCCAAGTGATGCTCATCTTCATTGTTTGGCCTCATGCAGGGTCAAGCAATGAAGCTTTACCAAGCAAAGAGCATCTTCTCCATGAGGCGCATCGAGGCTGCATTCTGCAAATCATTCATTATGACAATAACAGCATGAGCTCACTTTCATCCAAGAAACTGAGACAATGGTAAAGATATCCTAAATGTCAACACCATTGCATTAAGATTCAGGTCCATAAACCGGCAACAAGTCACAAAGCCATACCCAAAAATTCAAGTCTCAATGGTATTCCCAATTGAAGTCTTCTTCCCAATTTCAATGACTAATTGGTCAATATCGACCTAAGAAACCTCCTTTTGAGCTCCAGAGGAAGTTGACCTGGAGTTCCTAACAACTATTGGTGACTGTCAGCCTAAGAACCCTTTTGGGTCCCAGAGGAAGAAGCAGACCGGGAGCTACTCTGACCACCATTTTTAGGAAGGTGTAGGAAGCCAGGCTCTATTGAATCATCATCACTATCTACAACATCTGGAGCGAGCCGATTCTGATATGCTCTCCGCCGGATCTGGAAAACATTGTGATAGTAACTTACTATGCTTTCTCTGCGCTTGGAAGGGAAGACAACATACAGTTGGTCCCAGAATTTGTACTTGGATGTCGGCAGATTCTTTTGGATAATGGCATTGAATTTCTTTTCTTCATCCTTTGTCCATGACAAAGCTGCATCCTCACCTATGCGATCAAGCCCCATTGCATAAAATGCTGAGCCCAGTTCACACTTCAGTTTGATCTTTTTCTCTGTCACATGAAATCTAACACAAGCAACGGAACATGGGAGCTGACAGTTGCACTCATCCGGCCTGCCCTTACCAACAGAACCAACATCAAGGGCTTCATTACTTTCTGGAGACAAAATAGGTTCTCCTAGAAACCTCAACATGTGTGGATCATTGTAAGGTAACGAAGCCTTCCCAGTCCACTCTGGAATGTCTGCTTGACCAAAAGGCCGAATTTGTGCATGATAAATTCTGTCACTACTCCCACCATCAAATACTTGATTATCCCATCTGTCTTGCTTTGTCTGCTCCTCAGATGTAAGTCCACTCTGCATAAACAATGAATGATTTTTTTTACATTTTCACAGTATATATTTAGCAGGAATTATCACTGTCACATAAGAGAGATATATTAAACAGAGGAAAAACTAGCTCAGGATGCATGACAAAGCACTAAAGCAGTTTTACGCTAATCTTATAATTGTCTGTATGGTCTCTAAGCAGAAAGAAATAAAGTTCAGATAGCCAAACATACTGGAAGGGTATTTATAAGCCCAAAAAAGCATATGCGATATCTAGTGTTTGACGACAAGAACCTGTCAGCTTGAATATTACATGGCAAAGCACAAAAAAAACTAATTTCTTAATCTTGCCATCCTACAATTTACAGGAAGTAGGATATGACAGAGTAACTTCTGGTAACAATTTAGAGTGGATCATATAACTGATGAAATATGAACACACAATCCACCCATGCTACAAAGTTTGATGAAAGATATTCTTGATCTTATGATCATTACCTAGATAAGCTTAAACTTAGAATCATCCCAAGAAAAAACAACCATTTGCATCAATAGAAAGTAATAATCATATCAGGAGTAGCTAAAACAATAACAAACCAGCTAATTGTCATTTTACAATATGCATCTGATTGCCATACTTACATTCTGAAAAAAAAACTCTTCAAATATGTAATTATACCACACCCATAAATTAATCAGGTTTTACGAGATAACTATTAACCAAGTAATTATCCTACTGCATTTGCATGGGTATCCCTGTGGTCTTGGTATTGGAGTAGCAAGAAAATATGTTATTTTTTTAAAAGACAACATTGCCATATAAAAGAAAAGTTAGTAGAAAAGCTGCATTTGCACAATGCTACTGGTTTAATGAATGCAACAAGCATCACTTTTGCACTGTTGCCCTAGGCTGCCGCCTAGCCGCTAGGCCCCAGCCTCCCAACTTGGCCAACCGGGGAAATTTTCCTGCCTAGGATCGCCTAAGCCCTACCTAGGCGGGATTAGGAGCTAGGCGGCAGTCAGCCACCTAACTAGCGCCTGGGACAACATTGACTTTGGTATATATATATAAAAAAAGCAGTTATATTTAAGTACATACAAAATGGATGGCGTTGAAGTGTCCAATCCACGATCGGGCTGGACAAGTGTCGCTCCCCAATTAGTAGGTCAACTACTAACATAAGCACTAGTGGTTGGTCCACCCCTAATATACATACCACTTGGTGTTCATCATTTTTGGAATATAGTGGTTTCACTTTTCCAACCAGCATTAATCATTATTTGCATAGTACATCTATGTTATTTGGAGCATATAGAGGTGCATCGTATTTTTACAACCATTTCATTTGTTACTTCAATGCACATATCAATTGCACTTACCATAAATCCTATAGCATATCAATGATTTAAACAGTGTGTAGCGGAATCACAGGAATGAAGTGTTTTTACATAAAATAGAGGGTTGCAGCAATACAGGAGGCGCAACATGTTCACGTATATTTGAAAAATACTAAGTTAATCCATGAGTTTTGAAATAGAAAGAATTCATCTTGTATTAGGATAACTTCTTGTTATTGTCTTGTGAAAGGATTCAAAATGAAGGATAACTAGAATATGAAAAAAAATAGATTGAACAAAAACCTGAAATGCACTTGAATAAAAGCACTGCAACACAATTATCACTATAGTGACTTGGTGCAGGGCCATAGTTGTACGCTGCACTATACCACCAATAGCCCCTGCAGACTGTAAAGTGATTATAGTCAATTGTGTAAAACAATGACCATTCTATTTAATAGTTATACCATATATCAGGCCATATATCTTTATTAATATACGACCCAATTAATGGTGGTAGTGGCACATTCTCCCCTGCCACCTCCCTCTTCTACACACAAAAAATCAAACAAAATCCTTACCGTGTCTACTCATCGCCTCCTCCACATTCTATCATTTTTTGGGGGGAGAGGATGGCAGGAGCTCTTCCTATCATTAAGGGTAGGTGAGAAAGCAAAGTCAAGTACAGTTTAAATTACCAGGGGCTAAAAGAACACCAAGCACCAGAGAAAAGCTAATAAAACGAAGCCAACTAAAAATTTAGGCTACAACTGAATGGCCTGGCTCCTGAGCTCTAAATCCGGAACAACAGACCAAAAAACTGTGTGAGCTGAAAGGTATTTGCTGTTGACAGTTCTGTTGTTTTGTTCAAGCCAAATTCTTTAGAATGTGTATATGATCACCCCATCTGCCCCGTCATGGCCTTTCTGATGGCAGCCCATCATTCTTTCATTTTTTTTAGTTGCCGCTCCCAATCCATCTTGTAGCATACCACATCGGTGATGGGTCGTCCTATTTGTCGCAATTGACTAAGGGCATGATCGGAACACATGAATTTTGCATGAATTTCATAGGAAACAATTCAATTCCTGTAGGAATCGGAGAAAATTCCTCCATTTCAAACAGGCCGCAAGGCTACCTCTCTCACTCCAGGTGGGGTCAACTTTGGAGTTGGAGGTGAGCGACGTGCCACAATGATATCCAAGTAGACTTGGCATGGCTAGTGTTGGTCAAGCATCGCGGAGGAGGCATGACGGTCACCACGGTAGAGCTCAGAAAGTCATAGTGGCAGAGCAATGGGCAAGGTGGAGGCATGGAGAGAGCTCCATCATGCACTAGCTAGCCTGGTGAGTAGTGACAATGGCTTGGCATGCTAGTGTAATATGAGTTTTAATTCGTAATTTGTGCATAGATATTGAACTAGTGGAATTAAAAGGTAGGGTGACCATTCATCACTTACCACCATTTGGAGGAATACTCAATGTCCCCCATACTTCATCCCAAAACATATAAAAATGCATCTCACACGTCAATGAAGCACAAGGCATTCAGCCAAGCATCCCTAGGCCAAGGCTCACACACTTAGACACCGATCAAAGTTCTTGCCACAAAAAGGAAGCCTTAAACTACATTGTCATTCTCATGCCAAAGTCACCATTGCGGTTCCAAGTATTTAACTCTTGTTTATCTCTTTAATCGTGAAGTTTGCTCAATAATCCATCTCCTTACCTATTACGGCTTGTAAACCATGGTATGAACCTTAGCTCATAACAAGGTAAACATGATGTAAAGGAGGACAAATGATAGCGACTTGAGGGGCAGGGTGCAATTGAAGAGACAAGATGACTAGGGAGAATTCTACTTCACCATTTCTTGCTTTACTCTCAAGTATAGGCACTTCTCTTTAAATAGAGAGCATTCCTAACAATTCCTTTTCTATCCAAGAGAGATAAATAACTAGGAAAGATATCAGTCTAGAAAACATGCAAATAGATAATTAAGCAACAAATGAAAAATCCCTCAAAACTAGGATTTGCACCAATTTACATGACATCACATAACTTGCAAACACATAGATCTTCTTTGAGCTATAACGTGGTAAACCCATGTTGACGTGGGTGCACAATATTGCCATCCAATCACATGGAAGATGAATGAAGCTTTGATGGGTGGTGGTGATGATACAAGTCTCTTAACAAATTATCATAATTTGCCATCGAGGAAGTTGTTGGCGGCAAAGGCAATCGAGGCTAGGCAACAAAGACTCTTCTCACCATGGAATGCACCAAAGGCATGTGAGGCATGATGGTATCACCCGTGTTTTGTGTTGCCAACTACATCAAGTCAACCAACAATGTGGAAAAGGCAACACCGATATGGCAACAATCCTCTTTCTCTGATGACGTGACCAAAATGATGAAGCCCAAGTCAACCCGATTGGTGGAGACGACATAGGACGATGGTAGTTTGACTAGCAATGGTGCCGAAGCTAAATGTAATAATGGTAGCATGTCCATTGCAACGTCACGTGGCACTCTAGCTTCTCCCTTGCCTTGGCCAACATTGCCACCAGCCCACCACACCCTCCAATGTGGCCCATGATGTTGTCAAATGCATCCGTATTGTTGGTGAGTGTGGTCACCATCTTGTCATCTTGTTTGTGTTGGCTTTCAACTCGGCCAAGGTGACTCAAAGTGGAAGCCATGGTAAGTGGTTATGACATAAAATTGTTATGAATAAGGTAAACTATAACGTATATCATAAAAAGACTGGATAGCAGCAGCTTGGCAGGGAAGGGGGTAAAGGTAGGGAGGAGAGAATCCTACTTCATTTTTTCTTGCTTAAATATAAGTTATAGGCTATTCCCTTAAAATAGGGAACATTTTGTAAAAATTCCATCTAGAGATATAGATAACCAGGAAATATATCAATGTAGAAAACATGGAAATAGATAATTAGGCAACTAACAATGAATCTCTCAATCCCGGCAATTGATTGTGCCAAGTACCATAACAATATGTGAGGAATGATACGACTAATTTTGAACAACACTACTTTGTGAATCATTGTGCTGTGATAAGGACAAGGGTAGTGTGCATCATCCGATAATGTGACATGATATCATAACACATTCACTCGGTCATATAATGGATATGATTGAAGATGCAATTGTAGAAATTACTTACAAGTTACAAATAAGCACCACTTCATGTAATTTTCCCATAAATATATAAAATGAACCAGAAGCAGACTCACATTCAAACATGAAAGGTCTGCTCCCACTCAGCAGACCCCTCAGGTTTTCGGGACTCAACAGAGATTGGTTAGTAGGAATTGGAAAGAATAGAGCCATAGTTTGACCCAATAGGGTCAAAATAAAATGTGGATCAACAACAGCTAATTTTGCATGAGAGCATTCCATATTCCTGCAACAGTGAAAATACTCTAACATGGTCCAGCATGTCCCCTTCCTCAGGATGACCCTCAGTCCATCATGTTGAACAATTCTCTGTGATTCCATTTTTCATGAACGGTTGAACTCTGTACAAGTAAACCTAAGGGCCAACAGGCAACAGCTAAAATTGGACAGACTTAAAAGAATGAGCAAATTCTGAATTGAGGTCCCCAATTTAATGAACAAAAACATATGAATCTATCAAGTGGTTCTCCTAATGTGATCTGGAACAATTGTAGGTGTTCACATTTTCTGGATATGTGGTTTGTCTACTACGTAGGTTACTTTTTTCTGGGCATTGCTACCAAAAAAACCTTGTATTTCCATTTCGCGTGGGTGGAAATGGGTTATATCCCTCTATGGAAAAAAATATACATATCAAGTGTCAATAGCATTGCATTCAAAAATATAAAAAAAAAATACCAGGCAAGGAATTTACCTGCGGCGAGGCAGACCCACGGGGCACACCGATGCAGTCTTTAATCACAAACATCTGGCGCCGGAGCATAAGCGCAGTGGAGAAGTGGCTGTCAGGATTCTTTCCGACGACCCAACGTTCATCTGGGTTCTTCGCCACGAGGCGCACCCAGTTAAGCATCCCCACTAGCGCCTCCCTCTTCCGCTTCAGATGCGCCAAACCAGCGCCCGCGGGGTCCTTGGTCGGCGACAGGAACTTGTCCTTCTTGGTGTTGGAGCGGTCGCCAGCATTGCCACTGCTCCCGGGCACCTGTGCGTGCTTTCCCGGCTTGCGGATGATCTGCTCCAGGAGGCAGAGGTACTTGGCGTAGACAAGCTTGACGGTAGCGTCCAACGCTGAGTCGAGGCCAGCCGCCTCGGCGACGGCCGCCCAGGACGCGATGGCGGCGAACCCGCCGCGAGAGCGGACGGCGAGGTACAGGCGGAGCAGGTCCACCGAACGGCCGTCCCCGATCGCCGGCGGAATCGGGAGGGGCGGGGGCGCGGCGGGGCCCCGCGCCTCGGCGAGGAAAGCGGCGAGCACGCCGTCGAACAGCGCCGGCGCTCGCGCCTCCGAGTGCCCGGCGTGCGGGATCTCCAGCCCCGCGAGGAGCCCGCGAGCTCGGAGCTCGCCGATGACGCCTAGCACGGCGAGGACAGCGTCGGATGGGCCGTTCGGCATGCTGGTCGGCGGCGGCGGCGTGGCCGCCTCCAGCGAGTTAGGCGCGCCCGGGGCGGCCAGCGCGCGGTGGGGGTTTGGTGGGCTTGGGGTGTTCGTTTTGAACGGGGGCGCGGAGGAATTCGAGGGAGGAGGTGGTGGTGGTGGGGTTGGAGGCGGGGAGGCCATTTTTGCCTCCAGGTCCTTCGGATTGGGAAAAAACACCTCCACTGCTCCGCTTCTTCTGTTCTCTCACGTTGAGTCTCTGGTGACTAGTGTTGGGCGCTGCGAGGGGGAAATCTTCGGTGGGCGGCTGGGGGTATGCACTCGCGCGCCTGTCAGAGGGGGCGAGGAGACATTCCTTCCATTATTTCTTCTTAACAAAACCATTGTCTTAACAAAACCACTGTGCTCGTGGTTTCGTTAAACTGGACTACCTTTTATACATATTTTATTGAAAAAGCTAGATATGTCTTTACAAAACCACTATGTCTTTTATAGAATAAATAAAAGTTGGCCATAATTTCGTGAAAACCACCTTTTATACATCTTTTATGGGATATAGGAAAAGGTTGAATGTGATTTTGTCTTTACAAAACTACTACGTCTTTTATAGAATAAAAGTTGGTCGTGATTTCATCAAAACCATAATTTATACACCTTTTAGGGAAGAATAGCTGTCTATGATTTGATTTTTAAAAAAAATACACCTTTTACATTTTTTTTTTGGGTAAGGAAAATTGGTTGTGATTTCGTCCTACAAAACCTCTTTTATAACTCTTTGTAAGGAAAGTTAGCATGATTTCATCTTTATAGAACCAATTTTCATACATTTTTTATGGAAGGAAAGCTATGCTGTGATTTCTTCTTTACAAGTCCGCCTTTATACTTTTTATGGAACAAAAGTTGTGTTGGTTCTTATAAAAACTACATTTTATAGATCTTAAGAGGTTTCAACTTAGGTGTACAAACCTTTAGATCTAGATTAGTTGAAAAGGAAAAAATATGTGGTGATGAGTAAAGTGAGGCTGATTTCATCTCCAACTATAAAATGTGGACCACTTGATAGATCTATGCTCATAGAACCCTATGTTTGCTAGGAAGGAATGGTAGTTGGTGACAAGGGCATTCATCAGTTTCATCTCATACTTTAAAACAAATGACACCTAAATGGAAGGTTTTAACTTGTGTGTGGGTGGAGCACTCCAATAAATCTATCTTTCGATGGAATTGGTTTCAACCAATGTGCACTTTACTTTAGGTTTGTTGGGAAGAGATGGCGAGCGGTGGTGATGTAAACGGTAGGGGTGAACCAAAAGATTGAGCTCGACGAGCGACCCAAGATTAGATCTAGTTTGACTTCAATTCAAGCCAAGCTCAACCTCGGGGTTGTCCTACCATCCCACCTCCTCTCAGTCCTTCTAGCCTCCCCTAAGGTTCCCACGTGCAACACACCCAACCCTTCCCATGAGCCACGACCCACTTGGCCTAGCTGGTCGTAATTTCGTCAAAATCACCTCTTGTACATCTTTTATCTCTACTATTAAAAGTCTCTAGTGGTGGTGATGGTGGTGACCGCGGTAGTACGTCGTCCATCTCTACCCTCCATCCCTCATCCAATGGTCAAATCAAGGTAGGGAAATTTCTATCTATTTGAATTATTTTCTTATTTATGTGCATTGTATTTTAGAAAGTTTTTCATCAATTCAAGATGTATGAAATCATCCTATTTATCTAGCTTCCTTGTTTTACCGCATTGTACTTTAGAAAACTCCTAATTATCAATGTATCAAAGTAGAGAGTGTGAACGAATGACATGGTCGAGCGAGGAAGTAGAGCTAAGCGTGCAGAAGCATGTCGCACTCTAGTGTGAAAGACAGAAAAAGGAACTAAGGTTGTGAGTCAAACAAATCAAATATAATATGGTATTTGTTTGTAGCAAAGCATAGGTGATTGGCTAGTATGTAAGAAAAGCTGATTGTGATTTTTGTCTTTACAAAAAATATGTTTTATGCATTTTTTTATGGAAGGAAAGTTGGTTATGATTTTGTCTTTACAAAACAACTTTTATACATCTTTTCTGGAAGGAAAGCTAGCCGTGATTTCGCCTTTACATAACCACTTTTTATACATCTTTTATGGAAGAAAAGTTGTGTTGTGATTTCTACTATACAAAACCACTTTTTATACTTTTTTATGGAACAAAAGTTGTGTTGGTCCTTATAAAAACTACAATTTATAGATCTTAAGGGGTTTCAACTTAGGTGTACAAAACTCTAGATCTAGATTTGTTGGAAAGAAAAAGTATGTGGTGATGAGTTAAGTGGGGCCCAATTTCATCTCGTACCGTAGATTGTGGACCACTTGATAAATCTATCTTTTGATTGAGGAGACATCGACCTTTCATAGAACTCTAGGTTTGATGGAGGAGTGGTAGGTGGTGATAGGGAATTATGATCAGTTTGGTCTCATACTTAAAAAAGGGGAACAACCCAATAGATCTTACTTTTAACGAAGGGTTTAACTTGTATGTGCAAAACCCTTGGTTGTTGGGAAGGATGTGGGTGATGATGGTGTGGGTGGAGTATCGGGTGTATCTACCTTTTAATGGAATTGGTTTCCACCAATGTGCACTCAACCTTATGTTTGTCGGGAAGGGATGGCGAGCGATGATGTCGTAGGCAGTAGGGGTGGATCAAAAGATTGAGCTCGACTTCAATTCGAGCTAACAATGAGCTCGTCCTCGGGTTGAGCTGAGCTTGAATTTTGCCCATTGCCCCACCTCTCCTTAGTCCTCTTCACCTTCCCTAAGGCGCCCATAGGTAGCACATCCCATAGGCAACCGACCCAACCCTCCCCATGAGCCATGACCCACATGGCCTGGCTGGCCACCTTACCGTCACCCTCCCAAACCAAACGTAATCATAACCTAGTTGTCATCCTCATTCACCCACTCCCGTGCAGCCATGCTTCCCTCTTCTTTCTACCTCTCGGCACTAGCCGCTAGTGCCCTCTTTCTCCCTCCCAACGCTAGCCATCGGCACCTTCTCCCTTGCTCCTAGCTCTGTCCTCTCCTCCCTCCCTTCCGTTCACACCCGCCACTACCCGCCATCCTCCATGCCTACCTCGATGTCCTCATCAGTCCTGAGAGACTCTATCCTAGTCGGCCCCGAGGTCCGCCATACTAACCTCCTCTCTATCGGCACTAAGGTTTGTCACCACTCCGTTCATCATCCCTGAGCGATGCACAAACCCAACCGAGCCTTGAAAGCTTGACTTGAGCTCAAGATCTTGATCTTGAGCCCTCCTCGGTGCTCAATACACATAACCTGCCTAGGTTCTCCCTAGATTGGCTCGAATCCAGCCTTGGTTGGCGGGATGGTTTTGTGTCTTTCTCTTAAATGTGGACCACACGATAAATCTAACTTCTTATGCAAGTGGTTTCAACCTATGTGCACAAAACACATGTTTGTTGAGAAGGGATTATTGACAGTTAAGGTGTAGACAAGATCAAATTTGTATATTTTTTTAAAATATGGGCCGCTTAATAAATCTACATTTTGATGAAGGGATTTAAACCTATGTGCATAAAACACTATGTTTGTTGGGAACATGTGTGTGGGTAGTGTTAGGACCCAGTTTTACTAAACCGAACCCCTCTGTGTTTCAGTATGAGTCCTAAGGACCAGTCCTCATACCGACAGTAAAACAAAGATGAAGTAGCAATACCAATGTTGAATTAACTAATAAAGTAAATCAGAGTGCGACGAAACCACTTATTACAATAATTCATAATAACAAGTTCTGACTAACACAAATTGAAAGCAAACAAAGATGGTGTCCTATCACGGCCATAGGGACACACTGAACGGGAAGTGACTAGTAGTCTAGGCACTCTCCAAAAAATAAGCAACGTATTTCTACTCGTAATCGTACTCCTAACATGCTCGTGGAATAAACAGCCTCAAATAAAAACGAGGTTAGCATGCGAATGCTAGCAAGTCTTTCCTGGGAAGGGCTGGGTTAAGGCTCATCGTAGGAAAAGTAATGGTTTATTTGCATAAAAGAATTTTACTAACAATATAAAAGCATTTAGAAAATAATAAATAAATAATTAACCGTTTCATTTCATTAGCTTGAGCGATAACATTAACATGGAAAAATTCTTAATCGTAGTGTCTCATGTCTCAAGTTTTCATTGTCTCATCGCACTCATCATAGTTCACATCTCGTTCTCATTCATCATAGATCATTTAGCAGCGGTACACGATCGAATCAACCTTACCTCTGTCAAATTAATTAAGAGGTGTAGCTACGATGTGAAAAAACACCCAGGTGCTCATAACCGGAAGCACGGCCATTCAAATGGGTTTACACTCTGCAGAGGTTATATGTTTTTCCTACAAGATATAATACTCTCCTGTGAGAGAGCACCATAACAAAATCTATTAGAAGACTAACCCCGGACTTGCCACGATCATGCCTGATATTCACACAAGTACCCTAGAACTCCTTCTAGGCAATACACCGGTGATGATGCATCCCTCGAGACCCCACCTACGGTGCAAGTACGATGATAATTCCGATGTTATTCTCCCTTTAGATTAGGCCACGTCCCATACCGGGCTTGCGGTCGCACAATAAATTCTCAGTTAAATCCACCACGATCATCGGTCCTTAAGGACCTGAGCATTGACTCAAGCCACCCGCTTCTAGTCAAATATTAGTTAGTTAAATTTTAATTAAAGAGTGAACAAGCCCACCATAAACTCCAAGTTCTCCATTCTCCTACTCGGTTATCTCATAATTAGGTTCTTTAATGATGATCATAGGAGTGGATCACTCCTCAAAACTATCTAAGCAATGCTAGCCATCTAATTCACGAAAAATAGTAGTAAATTATATAATAATATTATCCTAAGGCATTTCATGACAATGGATGCATACCGTATAGATAGACAACATGCACTAGGAATTTCTATGGCAATATACACATAATTTAGCAAATAGTAGTTTTGGCAAAATATAGAAATCAAGATTCTAGGGGAAAGACTTCCTTCCTGATCTTCTAGAACCTGCTGGACATCGGCAGCGTTGAGGTACTCTCCTCCATCGCCCACGCGATCTAATGTATGCAAAATGTGAAAACAATAAATAATAGAATCAGCAAATAAATAAAAAAATTACAGAAGAAATTACAGTATGTAAATGTGAATTTTCTAGATTTTAGAAAATGTAATCGTTGGATTTGGAGCTACAATGAAATCACAGCAAAATAGTAAACGTAGACTATTCACTGGAAATCCAAAAAAAGAAAAGCTACTGTAGCAGTGGCTGCTACTGTTCCTTCGGCCCAACTGAGGGAGGATAAGATTGTGAGGGAGAGTACACCGGGTGAGAGAGAAAGAAAGAGATAGAGAGTGAATCGGGGAGGGAGAGGTAGAGAAAGAGTGGCAGTGACTGGGCCGGCGGCGGCAGCAGCTCCTAGCGGCTCCTTCGCTCTACATCATCGAACGACAAAGGTTGGGACAGCGATTCAGAGGCACTTGGAGCAGTGGCGATGGCATAGTGGCTGATGCTAGGTAGCGTGGTGGTGTAGATCCGAGGAATGGCGGCGGCTTCAACGGTGGCGTGACAAGAAGACTCGGAGGCGACAAAGCATGGCTCAGCCATGGCCGCGTGTAGCTGCGCAAGAGGGCGTGGGCTAGGCTTTCCCCCGACGGAGGCATCAGCACAGAGAGGGCGAGGACGGCGCGGTCTCCTGCGATGGCGGCCCACAGACGGCATCGGCTATGTTGACGGTGTTGACAACCGAGGGAGGAGCGTCCCTGCTGCCCGATTCTCGGAAGGACGGCGACAAGGAAGGCAGCGTCTACCTCAGCGATGACGGTTGCAACGATGCGCTCGACTTCTTGAGGCTGATAATAGATCGGTTTTAGGGACGGGGTTATGGATTGGTTTTCTAGGTTTATAAAGGGCATGTGTTAGAGATAGAATTAGAGATGGATTAGGATAGAATTTGGCAACTAACTCAATTTGAGTTTGTTGGGAGGCTGGCACGACCAAGGAGGGGGATGACAGAGCCATCTCGGCCCAAACGGGTGCTTGGCTCAGCCAGAGGGGGGGTTGTGGCCCGGCCAAGCCCAACCAAGATGGAAAAAGAAAGAAGAAAAATAAAAATAAAATTTGGAATTTTTATTTGAATTTTGGAATTGTAAACAAATGGAATTGAATGAAATTACTTTTGGATGCAAAATATTTTTAATGAATTTTAGGGATGTTACAAACCACCCTCCAAACAAGAATCTTGACCCTAATATTTGGACAGGAAAAGGTCGGGGGACTCTGCTCACAGATCCTCTTCTCTTTCCTAAGTTGTCTCCTCCTCTGTGTGATGATTCGACTGAATTTTACAACACTTTGTCTTACGACTTCGAGTGCATCTTTCGGCTTCCTCCAAAATTTTAACCGGGTACTCAGTATAGGTCAAGTCCTCTCACAAATCCACATTCTCCAATGGTGTCTGGTTTTCTGGCACATGCAAGCACTTCTTTAACTGAGACACGTGAAACACGTTGTGCACATCGGACAAATGTTGCGGTAGCTCCAACTAATAGGCCACAGTTCCTCTCTTTGCAAGAATACGGAACGGTCCAATGTATCTCGGTGCTAGCTTCCCACTGACTCTGAATCGACGGATACCTTTCATCGGTGACACTTTTAAATACACAAAATCACCCACATTAAACTGCAAGCCCCGACGATGATGATCATCATAGCTCTTTTGTTTTGATAGTGCTGCTTTTAATCGACTTTGAATCATGCGAACTTGTTTATCGGCCTCCTTTAATATGTCTGGTCCAAACACTTTATTCTTCCTGGTTTCCTCCCAAAACGGCGGTGTACAGCACTTGTTGTTAGTGATATGCCTTAGAGGCAATCATATGAGATGATTATATTACGTTTTTGTTCATGTACTAATGATAATGTGTTATTAGTTCCATGAATAAATGTCACCTGCTTTGTTCATCAAGTACGACTTGATTGTGAAACACATTGTTTATGTGATATTGTTCTAAATGATCCTTGGTCTTATGTCATTATGTAGGACAATAATGATTTGGTCAGCACATGTATTGATTGATGGTAATATTTCACATACCATATATATAAGGATATCAAATCAATAATGTGAACAAATGTTAGAAAACATGGTGTTTGATAGACCTACTCCCAGACACTGGTGAGATTGTTATCTTACATGTGGCATCAGCATGTGGTCTCGAGTAGTATATCTATATGATCCTTAGACATCGGTATGTGAGTATATCAAGGTTCAATTGAAATGATCATTCTGTACATTCAGGGTCAATATGTCCTGCTAGGAACCGCCATTGACTTGTGGTTCGGAAAGGGGTTTCCGGGCCATAGTCAATTGTGCATGAACCTAACGAGTCACACACTTAATGGGTTGGAACATGTCTAATAGATTGGATCTATTAGTGGGTTTCGTGGATACTGATCCACATCAGATTAGAGTCCTAATCGGATGCATCGACTTGGAGTTCTAATCGGATTAGAGTCCTAGTTGGTTGCGTCAACTTGGAGTTCTAATCGATTACAAGTCCTTGTCGGTTTCTAACGTAGAAGCCCGCTGGTTTGGCTATATAAGAGGAGGTCAAGGGGGCGGCGCGGTATGCGATAACACCAATCCAAGAGCTATCAGCTTAGCCACCAAAGCCCTAACCGATGTGCCCTTCGGACCTCCCAAAAACCCTAGCTGACGTGCGCGGTGCTAGCACACCGGCGATCGGTGTTCCGTCCCTCGACGTGTGGATACTGTAGAGGCATTGTCGCGGTTGCTGCGACGCTTATCGGCTAGACGTCGGTCGGCTAGTGATGACGGTTGGTTGGCAACGACGATCTGCTAATCGAACATCGACTTGTGAAGTCGATATCGACAAGTGACAAACATCGGCTTACGACAATGATCGACTAGGAGGAGGTGATCGGTTTGGCGAGAACAACTGCTTCCTCTACGGCCAATACGTGCGACGTTGTCGTGGTGGTGATCGTCTAAGGAGGCCATCGGCTTGGAACGATCTGCTACTTGTAGTATCTCGATGCGCGCTAAGTTGGGATCGGCTTCTCCAACTCTCCGTTCGCTACAACCGCGCGTCAAAGGCAACGATCTTTGATTCGCTACTTGCATGATGTCCTGGGTGATCATGGTAGAAATTTTTGAAATTACACTAGCGTAGCCTACCCCTTTCCCAACACTTGTGGCCATATAACGCTTCGAACGATGACATCTGAATGCTGTTGTTGTATGAAAACTCTGTATATGGAAAATTCGTATTCCAACTGTTCTTACTCTCCAATGCACAGGCATAAAGCATATCCTCCATTATTTGATTTGTCCTTTCAGTCTGACCATCAGTCTGAGGATGGTAAGCGGTGCTGAAATTTAACTTAGTACCCAACAACTTATGCAAACATTGCTACAACCTAGATGTAAATTAAGAACCACGATCTGAGATTATTTTCCTTGAGACACTATGCAAATACACAGTCCTTGCCATATATAACTTTGCAAGTCGATCATCGATATAGACTGTTTTAACCGGTATGAAGTGTGCAACCTTGGTTAGTCGGTCCATAATTACCCAAATCGAATCGAACCCTGACTTAGTTATTGGCAGTCCGGTTATAAAATCCACACCTATCTCATCCCACTTCCACTCAGGAATTTTCAGAGGTTGCAGCAATCCCGCGGGGCGTTGATGTTCCGCTTTTACTTACTAGCAGATATGACATAATACAACATACTCAACAATTTCTCTTTTCATTCCTGTCAACCAATACTTCTCCCGTGGGTCTAGGTACATGTTGGTACTGCCTGGATGGATAGAAATAGCAGATTCGAACGCCTCATGAAGGATTATTTCCTTTAATTCTTTGCTGTCTAGTACGAACAAACGCTTCACGAACCAAATTACTTCGTCCTTATCTACTGAAAAATCCGCAGCTTTGCCCTTATGTACTTGGGCTTCGATCTAGGAGCTTTCTTCATCACTCTTCTGTGCTTCTTAGATGCATTCATGAAGTGTAGGTTGCACAATCATTGTATTTACCATTCCACACTTTATGATACACAAGTTGAGTCTTTTCATCTCCTTGACTAGTTTCGGACGATGGTTTTTTCGACTCAATGCATCAACAACAACATTGGCTTTTCCGGATGATAGTGAATGCCAATATCATAATCTGCAATCAACTCTAACCACCTTCTTTGCCTTAAATTCAGATCGGGCTGCATGAAGATATATTTCAAACTTTTATGGTCGGTGTAAATTTTTGTGCAGTTTCCCATGAGATATTGCCTCCAAATTTTTAGAGCATGCACGATGATAGCTAACTCTAAGTCGTGGGTCGGATACTTCACCTCATGTGGCAGAAGTTGACAAGATGCATAGGTAACAACCTTCCTTTCTTACATAAGTGCACAACCCAATCCATGTTTCGAAGCATCATAAAAGATCTCAAAATCTTTCTGGTTGTCAGGCAAAACAAGTACTGATGCGGTGGTCGGACGCTTCTTTAATTCCTGAAAACTGTGCTCACAAGCTGTGGTGCACTCAAACGTTTTCTTCTTCTTTAATAGCTGAGTGAGAGGTCTCGCAATGCGTGAAAAATCCCCGATGAACCTCCGATTGTATCCGGCCATCCAAAGAAAGTTCCTGACTTTTGTCACGGACTCTGCTGACTCTCGATCAAGTACCTCTTGTACTTTGTTAGGTAACACTACAACATCGTCGGCTGAAATGACGTGTCCCAAGTGAAACTTCGCTCAACCAGAACTCACACATGCTGAATTTCGCATATAACTTGTGTTCTCGCAGCTTTTCCAACACCAAATGAAGATGTTTGGCATAGTCTTCTTCACTACTCGAATATATAAGGATATCATCAATAAATACGACTACAAATTTTTCTAGATACTCTATAAATACCTTATTCATCAAACTCATAAAGTGAGCAGGTGTATTGGTTAGACCAAGAGACATCACTATGTACTCATATAAACCATAGTGAGTAGTGAACACTGTCTTCGGTATATCCTCCTTTCTGATCTTGATTTGATGATAATCTGACCTCATATCAATTTTTGAAAACACACGGGCTCCTTTCAATTGGTCAAACAAATCATTGATACAAGGCAATGCATATTATTTTTAATTGTCACTTCATTCAATGACTGGTAATCCACACGCATTCGCAATGTGTGATATTTCTTTTTCATAAAAATAACCAGAGATCCCATGAAGATGAACTAGGTCTTATAAAACCTTTATCTTGCAACTCTTTAATTTGTTTCTTTCCTCAGCAAACTAATTGGTGGTCATGTGGTACAGCCTCTAAGATATCGGCGTGGTGCCTGGAGCTAACTCTATTACAAACTCCACATCACGAGCTGGCGGTAAACTGGGCAAATCTTCTAGGAATACATCCAGGTACTTACAAACAAGAGGAACTGACTATAAAGAAGGGTTTTCAGGCTCTTTCTTATCACTTTTTTAAACAATTAATGGTGCTGGAATTTCCCGAAACTGGCATGTTGGACATGAATTCAACCCCGATATCATTGTTGTTGACTATTTGTTAATCTATTTGCACAACCTATTTGCCCTTTTTGTTCAACCAACGAATCCATATTCAAAATTACATCTAACCCTTGTGATTGAATGAGAACAAGATTTGTAAAGAATTCCACTCCTTTGATTTTGATGGATACTTTAGGACATAACTTATTAGCGAGCATGGTTTTTTCTGGGGATTGCACTAGTAGAGGGGTTTTGAGTGAATATGTTTCTCAATTATTTTGTTCCACTAAGTTGCCTAATATGAAAAAATGCGAAGCTCCAGAGTCAAATAAAACTATAGCAAGGATTGAATTAACTGAAAACTTACCCAACACGATGTTGGGCGCATCCTGAGCCTCCTCGGCAGTGACATGGTTCACGCAACCTCTCTCGGCTATCTGGGGCCTCCTCGGGGTACCTAGGACTCCACATCCTTGTCCTAGGGCAGGTGCATGGCCTGGAGTACATCCTTGGTTGCCTTGCAGTGGTGCTGAATTCTAACGCTTCTGAGGACAACTGCTTGCTTAGTGACCCATTTGCTGGCAGTTATAGAAACGGACAGCTGAAGTGTCAACTGGGGGTCTCGTTGGCTGTCTAAGGAGGTTCTAAGGCTGTGTTGGCATACCGGCGTGAGGTGTCTGGAAGAGAACCCTGGGAGCATTGGAAACAGATGGACGAAGCCGATATTGACTAGTGCAAGGCCTAGAGCTGCTGTCTTGATGCTGAGCCTGATATTTCCTTTTTCTAAGCTCAATTAACTCATGCTGAGCTTCCTACTAAATTGACACCTTGTCCACAATGTTCTGAAAGTTATCCAAGTTGAGTACAAGAAACGGTGCCTTAAGAGTTGGATCCAACCCATGCATAAAGCAGTGAGTCTTGGAGGTCTCATTGCATACTTACTCCAGAGCATAGCGAGGTACTCCATAACATTCATATTCCCCTAGCGAAGTTACTGAAAATTTTCTCTTTTGTGCTCTAACTTGCCACGCGGAATATGCACAGTATGAAAAGCGGCCTCAAACTCATCCCAAGTGATAGCATAAGGGTTGGGGTGTGCAGCACAGAAGTTTTCCTACGAAGTGACAGCGAACCCGTGAGCTAATGCGCAGCAAACTTCATGCTCTCCTGATCATCACAGTCTGCTAAATACGACTTGCACTCCATATATATCCCTGATCCAATCATCTGCAACCAAAGGATCAGTAGATCCGACGTAAATAGGGGGTTTGGTTCTCATAAATTCTCCAAGCTTCGACTGCGGCTGAGTGACAAGAGGCTAAATGATAACAGGCTACAGATTCACAATATGCTGAGCGATGGTCTGCATAAACTGCTGCAAATTCGACTGCAGTATCGGCTGAGAAGGTGGCACTAGGTCTGTTGCAGCTAGGGCAAGCTGCTGCTGAGGCTGAGGCTTTATGGCAGGTTGCTCTCCAGCTAGGTGTTGTGGCTCCAAGGGAGGGTTCTGCTGATTCTCCACATGTGGCTGCTCAACTGGCGGATCAAAAGGCTCGGCAAGCGGCATAGGTACGGGTGGAGCTTGACCGCATCCATGACTGTGACCACGACCACAACCATGACCACAACCACAACCATGGTTACCAAGACCTTCGTTCATCTAAGAATGAGTGAACAGGAACCGTAAGGCAGGGGAGATATATGACAAAACAATGAATGCTGAAAATAATTTTAAATACAGTTTTAAATAACATGCCACTTATACACAAGTGCTACTCAGTATGGGACAAGCTGGCATATAAAAGATCACGAAAACACATCACACACAAGGACATAGATTACCCAGAAAGGTTCAGCACACTACAAGAATCCTAAATACACAAACATTGCAAGAGAACCTGTAACAGCCCAACTGTGGACACTTCGGAATTTTAACATATGCATGGTATGGGTATGGTTTTAAAATCCTTTTGGTTCCCAAATCAAGAAAAATAAATTCATATATATATATATATATATATATATATATATATGTGTGTGTGTGTGTGTGTGTGTGTGTGTATATATATATACACACACACATATATGGGAATATAGTCATTAGGATTCATGCCCATAGTAAAATTCACCAAGATGAAAATTTTATGCCAACTTATGCTAAAATCATGGATGATATACCAACATCAAAACACCCATCTTGATGGCCTCAATGTAAAATTTAATTTGAAACCTTATGTGTATGTCTAAACCAAACTTAATATCTAATTGGGAATTCACCCTCTAATTAACCCAAAATCATCTAAACTTAGATTTGTAACCCAATATGGGGTCAATTTAATGTCTAGCCAAATTTCAACCTACATGTAATTAACCAAATTCAACATTTATTTTCCTTTTCAAATTCAAAATTTGAATTTGAAAATTACCCAAACCTACTTGGGCCTAAATTCAAATCTTGGAAACCTATTTGGGCCTTGGCCTAGTCCACCAAACCATTTGAGCCCAGGCAAGCCTACCTATCTCTCTCCTCCCCCTTTCCTCTCTGTGGTCGCTCTGGACGCGCCCAGCGCACGCCCACCGTGCCGCATCGGCCTGCCTCGGCCGCGCTGGCCAAAGCGTCGTGCCGGCCCCGTCCTGGCCTCACCACCCCATGCACCGCCGTGTACCATTGTCCTCTCTTTCTCTATCGGAGCTACCGATCATGCTAGGCCAAGTGCGTGCGCCACGTGCCTTGCGCTGCCTATACGCGCGCCGTGCCGCCGATCGCACAGCGTGAGGCTGTCCCGACCTATCCTGTACAGACAAAACGGTGCTCTCCATCTCTGCATCTCTCTCTCTCTCCTTCTCTGTCTCTCGTGCACGCCACCCCGCTGTGTGGCGACCGTGCTCCGCGATCGCCATCGTCGTCGCCGCTGCCATCGCCATCCTCACGTCCTAAGCCTTGGCCGTATGCGTCTACCCCGGCCGAGCCTCGCATCAGCTCTCCCACTCACCCTCTACGTGGTGGATCAAGCCACTCCATCGCCATCGGTCTTAAAGCCCCCTCTTGCTTCCTCTTTGTTCTTCTCGTGCTCGCTTCCTTGCTGTCAGGTCGTCCCAGTAAGCAATCGTCCTTGCCGCCACCTTCTCTCCCTTTCTCACCCCTTGACTAGCTCTAGCCGTGCACAATCGATCCCTAATCGTTCCTAGATCGCAGGAGCTCCATTATCCATTGCCGCCTACCGCCACCATGCCCTTTTCGAATTCTCCCTCTCTGGTGAGTGCATGCTCAATCCCGGGCACATAAAGCATGTTTGGGTAGACTCTAACCTCCCTGCACTCTTGATTTTACACGCCCTGCCCTGGAGCTCCCCCTTGACGACGCCCCTGTTCTAGCCACCGCTGACCTCCACGGTGTAGGCTCGCTCCTATGCCCGAGCACACCGTCACTTCAGGTAACTCCCTGGTACCCCTAGATGCTCCTCGAGTCGGTGAACTGGCCGCCGACCCCTCCCCTCACCAGAAATTCAGGCTCCTGTAGCATTTTTTGCCCGTGCCCATGGCGCCGCCGTTCTAGCTCACCGCCGGCGAAGTCCGGCCAAGACGTCCTAGGTCTCTCTGGGCCAAACCCATCTCGATCATGAACCAATATGATAGTGAACCGTAGCGCCACCAATTGATTGTTGAAGTTTCACTGGAGATCGGCTGGGAAACCTCATGGGCAGTTGTCCGACTGATGTCACCCTTGACGTTGGTCGGGCAATGTGCCACTGATAGACGGGACCCACGCTAACAGTTATTAGCATTTAAATCTCGTGCGCTTAAGCGCTCTCTGTCGTTGACAGGTGGGGCCGTGATCCCACTAATCAGTATTAGCGAAAGCGCTCTCCGGAAAAATACGCTTTCCCTATAGGTTTGCATCTTTCCGAAAGCGCCTCGGCCCTGAGGCTAGGTAGGCCATCGTGGGCCGCTCTGCACGGCTTCTGACCGCACCACGATAGGCTTGGCCCATTACTGTTTTCCAGATTTTCAAACCTTTATCTAATTAATCAATTCCAGTATATGAAAATGATTTTCCTAAAATTGTTAAACAACTCTAAAAATTCTGGAAAATTTTTGATAAATATTAGATTACAGGCTGGATCTAATAAAATTATGACATGGAACAGCAACCTATATAAGCCCTCTGTATTAATCTAGAAGCCTTAATTCACCCATTTTGAATAACATTGTAAATAGTCTTTTTGTTTAAATAAATTAGTTAATGATTTCCTAAAATCATGATAAAATTCCAGAGATGCATAGACATAATTTGGAATTTAGAAAAATTAATTGTACAATTTTAACATCATTCCTGCTCTCTCGATAATTTGTAGAAGCAATTAAACCATTTTCCCCTTAGGATTAATATTAGTGTTAATTAAATAGGTTTATTTTAAATACTGTTTGAACTCAATAAATTCCCAATTTTTTACAAAAATATTTCTAACTCAGAAATAAGTTATTAAAAATAAATTAAGCCATTAATTAAGCTTATCTTAGCACTAGAGAAAAGAATTAAAGAAATATAAGAGTTGACCATTGAAAAATCACCTATTGTCGTGCACCCTGGTATTTCTACTGGCTTGAGTGGCCGAATACTAGTTCCAGAAGACCATAGCTAGTATTGCACTCAAGGACATTTGGAATATCATCGCAGGCATTGCATTCAACTAGAATTTAACAGTTTACATAACATAAATATCATCCCAGTTGACATAGACAAATACATAGTCTTGCACAGGGCTTAATTCAAGCACATAAAAATAAACACAGCGGAAGACTGAGGCGATGATATCCCGAGGTTGACCCGGAACGCGCGGCTAATCACCTTGACCCTCCTGGTCACAGCTGGCTCCGTTGTTGAACTCTTGACCTGAACAAAGATCCGTGGTCCATATAATGAGTACACGGCTACTCAGCAAGCGGTCCTTAATTAATGAATGCAAGGTCAATGGACGGGTATGGTTATTTTGCTAAAATGTCACCTATCTACTTGTTTATTTGTTCTTGATTCATTGAACACATGATAACACACGAACGTAGCCAAAGGACGGCTAACCAGCTCCAAGAGAGGCAATCCCTGCCTACACTACCATCAAGTTGATTAATTAAAACACATTGGACTACCCTGTGAAAACTCCTTTCCCCCGCCCATAACCGCGGGCACGGCTACCATGATAGTTTTAACTCGCAGAGTGTGTACACGTTCCCACAAGCTTTGTCTCATCCCGGGAGAAACAAGACAAAACCGTTCACCGCTTTCACCTACCCCTTAATGTACCCTTTCTTTTGGTTTCGCGCCCACACGCCACGCTCGACCAAAGCCGACATGCGCGACTCCTTCACCGGACCGAGAAGCGCACCGTATGAGGTTAGCCCCATTTAAGCCATTCGAACCGGTGATCGCGAATCACGTTCGTCCACTACGAGTACATCGGAAGCAAGGTTTCCACAAACTAGTAAATTAGGGCCGAAGGCACAAGTGGTCAGACGGTTCAGTTCGGTTTGGTAGTCACAAGATACGGTCCTTATAAGACCGAGGAGACCTGCACATCTCAACCACAATCCCAAAATCCACCTCTTCTGGGTCTCCTCAAATCAACACACACCACGTTGATTTTAGTTGATTAGGTTTACCAAAAACAGCACCACGAAGCCAAGACTCCACGGGTACCAGTTAATAATATGTGAAACCTATCAACTACCAATCCTAGAAGCTAGGCTAAGCATCTACACAAGGATAGGCTAGTAAAACAGTACCAAAATAGGCTAATCAATGGAAGGCTACGTCATATCAGTAAAGTACTAATATGAAATCGGAGCAATTGGCACATATAATGATCAATTAAGCATGCAATTAAATAAACATGTAATAATTGGAATTTAGCAAACTAGGATTTCAACATGAATCTAGCTTGCCTTCGAAGAAGCTAGGTTCTGGATCACCTCCTTCGAATGGCTCCGGAACGTCTCCTGGATAGCAGGTACACGTCGGTTCTATACGAAAGAGTAAATAAACAACAATAAATATCAAACATACAGAAAACAGTATGGTAAAAATATATAAAATTCTTGGGATTATTTGTGATTTTTAGGCTCTGGAATCATCTAATTTGGAGTTCGGGAACTCCCTAAACAATTCGGGGAAGTTTTGGGCTAAATAGAAAAGCTAGAAAAGAATAAACCGGGTTAATCGGCCGTTCCAAAACCAAGAAAACCGGGCTTTGGGCGGCGGCGGCGGCTGGCTGATGCGGCGGCGGCGACCTGGGACACGCGGCACGGCGGATTGGGCGCGGCGGTGCACGGACACGCGGCGCGGCGATTGCGCAGACGGATGCATCGACGAGCGCGGCGACGCGGCGGCACACGCGACATGGGGCTTCACGTGGCGGGCGCGATAGGGCGGCGGGCGGCGCTGTCGCGTGGGCGGGACAGCCGGGCGGCGATCGGTGGGCGGGCGACGCGTGGGCGGCTGGTCCGGCATGCATGGCGTTGCGAGGCGGCGGCGGGACACGCGGCGGTCGCGGGCGGATTCGCGCGTGGTGGCAGCACGCGCCGTGGGCGAGTGGCGGGAGGCGTGGTGGCAGCGGGTTGGTCGGCGCGACTCGAGGCGGAGACGGCGACGCACGGCTGACGCGGGCGGGCGCAGACGCCGAGGTTCGCTGGCGGCCGTGGAACCTCCAAACTTCAGCGACTTGGATCTCCCTCGTTTCTTGGCCAAATATGGTGATCCATATAGTCACATCGACCAGCGCGACGAGCTCTACAACGTGATGGCCTTGGATTTGGGGATTGGGCACTAGAATAGGAGCATTACCTCGATTTGCTTCGGGTTTTGCATGAAAACCGAGGCGGCGGCTAGGGTTTCGAGGATTGGGGTGATGTGGCCGACTAGGAACCCTAGGGGGGTTTATATAGTGCTTGGGTCGGCTTGGGGCAGCCCTAATATGGGTAGAATTTGTATTGGGCTAGAATTGGGTCTTAATTGGTCAAATTAGAGTCCTAGGGGGTTTAGGACTAGGTGGATTGGGTTTTGGGCCTAGTTAGGGCCTAAATAGGCTATCCAAGCCTGTTAGAACCTTTTTCCTATTATTATTTTATGTTGTTGGCTTTTATTTTCTTTATTTGCTAATATGTGACATTATAATTTTATTAGGATGTCACACCTATTCGGATGTGTTAACTACTCCGTAATATTTCTAGGAAATATTTCAGACAAAGGTATTTTGCTTATTTAAACCTACCTTCTTGTTATGGGTATCCTAATCAGGGTTTCATTAGCACATCATCATTGTTCCCATATATCGCTTTATTATCACCAGCAATAATATGATCATCAGAAGGCTCATGGAACTTCCTTGATATGTATGGAAGATATAGTTGAAGAAAATCTATCGCGATTCGTCGATCGCTAGACTAAGTGCATTGCATCTCATGCATCATTCCTTCTTGGTGCATTTGGCTATTTATTGTCGAATTATTTCGTCATTAGACGCCGAGGATGTGGAAGGACAATTCGAGGAGCCCTAAGAGGACCACTACCCACCAGATCAAGGCGAGCTAACATCCTAGAGCATATCTTAACCCAAATTATGAAATGTACTTTGTTTTAGTAACAAAATTGCATGCTCTTAAATTATGCTATACCTACTTATTAATCATGATGATATCATGCCACTACTTGATGTTCTTGTTTCCTTGAACTGAATGCCTTGATGATCACATCCTTGATTCAACCCATATCAGTCAAGGAACATGATTTTAGACTCCTAAGTCTAGGATAAAACTTGTTTAGACATGCTCGGGTCTATCAATAATAATTTCAGGTTTAGAATGCCTCAGAACAGTGAACTAATATTCACCGGACATACCATCAATTGAACGTGGAAACATTGGAACATTGGGCCTAGCATGCCAGAGTGTGTGAATTGTTGGGGAGTAGCGGTTATCTTTTCGTGGGTGTGTTGGCTTCGGGTTCAGGTGGAATGGTGGTATGGGTCCATGGAGGACCAAGTGATATTGGTTCATGTCTAGAGTAGATCTAGAGTGGTGGGCGGAGGCCCGGAATGAGATAAGAATTTGGTATGGGAGTGTGAGCACTCCGGATTGAGGCGTGGAGCCTTCGAAGCTGGACTGATAAGAGGTTCATGATAATTGTGAAAGGTGCTGGGAAGTCTGGAAAGGCTGTCTCAGGCAGAGCGCGGAGTGTTCCGCGTAGCGGAAGGGCGCTGCCATCCGAAGGAGATGGTTCCTACACAATGCGTGGCCATCACGCTGTAGTGTAGACGTGGGGTCCACTGGCTTGCTGGAGAGCATCATGGCAAACCCCAATCATAGGCGAAGACAGGATCATGTTGTCACTGAGGGTGACCTAGGTCACTTACCACAGGAAGCCAGGAACCTAGTGTGGGCTAACAACCTAGCTAGACCGACCGGGCACTTCACGGAGTGGTGGCCCACAACGGGAAGGCCAAATACCAAAATTGATGGTGGGAGTTTGGAGGAACTGGAACTTGACTTTGATAGAAATGACCAGTCATAGGACTATCGGTTTGGTTTTGGGAAGGATAGAGTTGGTATGGTTGATTTGGGGGTGGTCATGGTTGACTTAGAGATGAGTTGGCTAAATTGGAAATATTTGGAACATTCACTCAGATCTCCAACACTAAAATTTATGCTAGAATTCAGGCTAATTTAGAAAACATTTAATACTTAGCTTTGGTGCAAACAAAATAACCTCTAAGCCTTTCTTTGGAGCCTCTACCATTAAGCATGCACTATGTGGGTGTTAACTTGCAAGTGTGGTTTGATTGTGCACTTACCCTCGCACACACTCACTCTTTTAGATGTTGGAGAAGAACAAGACCCCTACGAGTGCCATGAAGATGATGACCCTGAGTACATGAACGCGGAGGAGGTTTAGGGCGTCACTCCAGTCGCTTGCATGGATGCATAGCCGTTGGAGTTCTCTTATGGTTCTTGTCACTATTGTGACCCTACATGCACTCTGATATTATGTTAAGGACCTTGAGACTATTTGGCCAGTCGGCTTGTTTGTAAACTTAAATGCCTTCGGGCTTGCTACCTGCTTGTATTTAAATTAAAGACTTTCACTTATATAAAATGATCTGGCTATGTATTGGTGTTCACTAGTGTATCGATCTGGGGACTAGTGCATATCAAGTGGTTCTCAAAGACTCAAAATTTTAGGGCCGACAGAACCCCTTTTTTTTAACATGATGATCCTAACAACCAAACTATTAGAACAGCTGGACTTCAGGGATGGGCCTGCTCCACACAAATTTTTATCAAATACACACTTGATACTCGATACACTTAGACACAACCTAACACTACCTAATTCCTAACCTTGCATCAGCAACTTGCTTACATCTTTTCGGCTTCTTCCTCGTCGTCTTCAACCAAATTTTGCTAGGACAAGTAGAGAGTGGAAAAACTTTCTTTTACGCAAGTAGAGACAGTTAAAGACACTAAGAAAGAAGAGCACCCAACAAATATTACTTATCAACTTTATGTAGGCTTTCCTTGTAAAATAACCCTAAATGTGTTGATTCAGACTAACCAGCATCTCCTACATTCAGCATGGCTCTGATACCAACTCTGTTAGGACCCAATATTACTAAATTGAACCACTCTATATTAACAGTATGAGTCCCAAGGATCAGTGCTCATACACACAATAAAACAAAGATGAAAGTACCAATACCAATACCGAATTAACTAATAAAGTAAATCAGAGTGCAGCAAAGCCATGTATTATAATAAATCATAATAACAGGTCTTGACTAATGCAAATAGAAAGCAAATAAAGATAGTGTTCCATCACGGCCACAAACACGCACCGAATGGAAACCAACTAGCAGCCCGGGGCACCCTCCGATATATCAGCAATGTACTTCTACTCGTAATCGTACTCTTGACCTGCTCATGGAATAAACAGCCCCGAATGAAAGCCAGGGTTAGGACGCGAATGCTAGCAAGTCTTTCCTAAGAAGGGCCAGGTTAAGGCTCATCCTAGAAATGGTAATGGTTTATTTGCATAAAATCATTTTACTAACAGTATAAAGCATTTAGGAAATAACAAATAATTAATTAACTATTTCATTTGATTAACTTGACCTATAATATTAACAGGGCAAAATTCCCAATCTCAATATCTCAAGTTTTCATTGTCTCATCTCATTGTCATCATAGTTCTCATCTCGTTCTCATTCATCATATATCATCTAGCTACGGCACACAACCGGATCAACCTTAATTTTATCAAATTAATTAAGAGGTGCAGCTATGATGTGAAAAACCATCAAGATGCTTATAACCGGGAGCACGACTATTCGAATGGATTTATACTCTATAGAAATTGTACGCTTTTTCCACAAGATATGATACTCTCTCGTTGGAGAGCACCATAACAAAACCTATTAGAAGACTAACCATGAACTTGCCACGGTCATACCTGATATTCACACAAATACTCCAGAACTCCTTCCGGGCAATACACCGGCGATGATGCATTCCTGAGGACCCCACCTACAGTGCAAGTATAGTGACAATTTTGAAGTTATTCTCCCTCTATATTAGGCCACGTTCCATACCAGGCTTGCGGTCCTACGATGAATTCTCGGTTAAATCCATCACTATGATCGGTCCATAGGACCGGAGCATTGACTCGGGTCACCCCCTCCGAGTTAACTATTAGTTGGTCAAATTTTAATTAAAGACTAAACAAGCCTGCCATAAACGCTAAGTTCTCCATTCTCCTACTCAGTTATCTCATAATTGGGTTCTTTAATGATGATCATAGGAGTGGATCACTCCTCGAAACTATCTAAGTAATGCTAGACGGTGTCGGTGGTGTTGATGGTGTCGACTGCCGAGGGAGAAGCGTCCCTGCTGCCCAATGCTTGGAAGGATGACGGCAAGGAAGGCAACATCTCTCAGCGATTACGGTTGCAATGATGTGCTCAACCTCTTGGGGATAATAACAGATTGGTTTTAGGGAAGGGATTACGGATCGGTTTTGCAGGTTTACAAAGGGGTTGGGTTAGAGATAGAATTAGAGATGGATTAGGATATGATTTGGCAAACTAACTCGATTTGAGTTTGTTGGGAGGCTGGCTCGGGCAAGGAGGGGGACAACAGAGCCATCTTGGCCCAAGCGGGTGCTTGGCTCGACCTGGCGAAGGATCGGCCAGAGGAGGGGTTGTGGCCTGGCCAAGCCCACACAATATGGGAAAAGAAGAAAGAAAAACATAAGATGAGGAAAAAGGAAGAGAAAAATAAACAAATTTTAGAATTGTAAACAAATGAAATTGAATGAAATTACTTTTGGATGCAAAATATTTTTAGTGAATTTTAGGGATGTTACAGGTAGGTGCAAGACCTGATAAATATACCTTTTGATGGTAGGGGTTTCAACTTTTCTTCATAGATGCCTAAATTTGTTTGGAATGGATGATGGGCGGTGATGAGGTAGTCAGGTCAGTTTCGTTTCCTGTTCTAAAATGTGGACCACCTGCTAAAACTCTTTTTGACGAAATTAGTTCTAATCTATGTGCACACAAACCTAGGTTTGTGGAGAAGGGGATGGTGGGTAGTGATGGGGTAGATGTGCTAAAATCTGTATCGAGCTATGAAACATGGGCCTCTTCATAATCTACATTTAAATTTAAGGACCAGCCATATTTATTGGATAGATAAAAGTTGTTAATCGAATCCATATTTTAATGAACACGAGCATAGAGATCTGTCATGTGTCAGCAACACTACATTAAAAAAATGGGACGAGGAATTAATGACCCGCGCCAAGGCACACCCACATGGCACATTAATGCACTCTTTACTCAAAAAAATCAGAATATAAGGACATGCACGATAGTATAGACAGTTGCGATCTATAACAGATTGACATGTCATTATAGACAGCGTTATAGACAATCCATACAACGGTATAGACAGCTCATATGAGTAGACAGTTTCTTTCTACATACAACCTATCTTGATTCCCGTGCTAGAATCGACTCTAGATTAAGAGACGGCTCAATTCTCTATACACCTTCTCTTTCATTTACATCATGTTTTGTCCTACATGGCAAGATTTAGAGACAGCTGACATGAACCATTGTACATACTCTAAGAACTATAGAGAAGTGACTATCGGATTCTTTCTGATGACCACATGTTCACCCAGGTTCTTTGCCACAAGGCGCGCCTAGTTAAGCATGCCTACTAGCACCTCCCTCTCCCGCTTTCGGATGCGACAATCCGGCAGTGTCCTTGGTCATCAACAAAAGCCTGCCCTTCTTGGTGTTCCTGACTTCCCTAACATCTAATCATGATTTCCTAACCTGCAGATGATCTACTCTAGAAGGCAGACGTACTTGGCGTACTAGCTTGACGGCCGCATCCAAGGCCGAGTAGTCGAAGCCAGCCACATCGATGATAGACGCCCTGGACGCGACGGCGATGAACCCGCCGTGAGAGCGAACGATGAGGTACAAGCGAAGAAGATCCACCGAGTGGTCGCCCTGGAAGGTCATTTGTTGCCTCCAGGCCCTTCAGATTGGGATAAACTTCCTTTTCTCTTCTTTGACATTGATGTCAAGAGAAACTTTTGGGGGAGAAAGAAAGGGCAACTCCTTTTGTCCTAACAAAGCTACTTGCTACATATCTTTTTTAATGAAAAGTTATGTTGGTCTTTATAAAAAGAGTAATTTTATAGATCTTAAGACATTTCAGCTTAGGTGTACAAAACTCTATATCAAGATTTGTTAGAAGGAAAAGTATGCGGTGATGAGTTAGTTGTGCTCGATTTCATGTTCTATGCAAAATTGTGGACTACTTGATAAATCTACCTTTTGGTAGAAGGATTCCAACCTATGTTCAGAAAACGCTATATTTTGATGGAAGGTAATTCAACCTATGTGCATAAAACCTTAGGTTTGTTGGGAATAGACGTGGGTACGTAGGCAAAGCACCAGATCAATCTACCTTTTGATGATATGCGTCTCAACCTATGTGCATACAACCTTAAGTTTGTTAGGATTGGATGGTGGGCGGTGATGAGGTAGGAGAGGCTATTTTTGCATCTTGCTCTGAAATGTGGACCAACCCATAAATCTAACTTTTGATGGAAGTGATTCCAACCTGTGTGGCACGAACCTAGGTTTGTTAAGTAGGGATGGTGAGCGGTAATCGGGTAGATTTGGCCAAATTCGTATCCAACTATCAAATGTGGACCACCTGATAATCTATATTTTGATGGAGGAGATTTCAACCTATGTGCATGAAATACTAGGTAAATCTATGGACCAATATCTTTAATTGGGCAAACCGAAAGAATTGCCACATTTTAAATAGGAAAATTTAGATACATGCCATTACAAAGAGTAGCATTTCTATCGGGACCCGGCTCAGCAAAGCCGACCCCTCTGTGCCTTACGGTACTAGTCCCAACGGATAACAGCTAGTACGCACAGCTAGAGCAAATTGGAATCACACATTGCTGTCCAACGATTAACAAAATAAAGTACTTTGGCCACAAACGCCAAATATTACAATAATTGTCTTAATATAAATAGTAACAAGCGAAAGATAGAAATTGAAATGACGGCTTGGTAAACCCATCCATACGCCACAGGCATCTGACTGGGGATACACTAGTAGCCAGAAACTCCATCATTGTACCCTGCCTCATAATCCACGTACTCGGCAGAGTTGTCACCTGCGCACAGATATGAAGAACAACTAATGAGTATGGATAAACCATACCCAGCAAACATGTATATCCTTAGATAATGAATGCAAGGCTAACAAAGGATTAGGGATGGTTATTTTGCATAAAGGCACTTTTAACAAACCTATCAGTTGTAAAACAATAGTTTAAATTAATTTTAAATTCATTTCTTAACTCATGTTTTCTCAACATAGCAATATAAATGACATTCGATGTCAACTCTACTCAAGAACCCTAACAATACATTCCCTGTAATACACTGCTTGGCATTTGCTGCCCGGCATTCGCTGCCTGGCAATCCCTGCCCCTACCTTCTACAACAATTTAATTATTAAAAGGTGAGATTAACAATTAGAGCTGCTTAAGCCCGCTCTTGACCGTGAGCACGGCTATCATGGTAGTTTTTAACTCTGCAGAGTGTGTACACTTTACCCATGGGACACACCCAAGAGTAAGACGAAGCCGTCATCCCTGGTACGTCTAGAATTGAGGATGCCTCACTAAGGATTTACCCTAGGCCGTTCATCATGAAGCCCGAAGTCCCCCCGTGTGCCAGATGGACATACGGTGCTGATCAAGCACGCCCACACCGCCATGACATCCCAAAACTAGATTTTTCAAGGTAACAACTAAGGTATTACCATTTGTAACACCCATGCCTGGACTGTTTTGTCCGATCAGTTCATCCACGATGTTCGGTTCTTAGGTCGACCGAGGTGGCATACCACAAAACATGCAACCACCCTTCATACCACCACCTCGAGTCTCCTCACGCCACGTTGATTTTAGTTGAATTAAGTTTAACCAAAATCACACAATAAAGAGTAGATTTCCTCTACCAAAATTTTAAAAGATTTCCCATCATAATGATCATTTAGATTTCGAATCAAACAAGTAAGCATCTAGCATGAGTACAAATCAAGGGTGGCTATAATAAGATATAAATTATGCTAGGCATCAATAAAAAGGTAACACGTGCTAATAGATGATTGACACGTCATTGGCAATAACTAAAATTAAATATACAACATAAAAATAAAATTATTATGCACCGTTAAAATGCTATGAATAGTAAATCTGAGAGAAATATCGGTGGGATTAAAATGAATCGCTTGCACCTTGATTCGAGTAGCTTGTCTCTGGACAATCGGCAGCTAATTCCCCTCCGGACTCCTCCGCGATGTCTACACGCAAATCGTGGTATAGACGAATTAACAGCAGCAAATAAAATTCAGCAAATTATGAAATAAATACAGTACATAGATTAGATTAAAAGAAGACCAACAAAATTGGTTTGGTGCGAATCAGAGCTACGGTTGAGGAGGAACAAAAAGATGAAGTATACTGTTCACATGAACAGTATACGCGAGCTTTGACCAGATTGGGGATTAAATGGCTGCTGCTCAGGCTTGTGTTCTTCACAGACACAGCACGCAAGAAACAAGAGGACGAGAGAGAGAGAGAGAGAGAGAGAGGAAGAGCCGGCGGCGGCACTTCTTCCCGGTGGCGACGGCACCGGCACCGGCGGTGGCTCCGGCGCGAGTCCGGTGGCGGCGGCGGCACTGCGCGAACGGAGCGTGCGAGCTTCGGCTCGGCCAGTGGCTGGCGGCATGGCGCGGTGTGGAAGGCAGCGGCGGCTCCTGGAGCGGCGCGGCAGGCGGTGGCAGCGGCGGCGGCGGGTCCGGCGGCGGCGCGAGCGTGAGCAGGCGGCGGCGGCGGCTCGAAACAAGCGGTGCAACGTACGGCGCGCGGCGGCTCGACCAGACGGCGGGGACCGATGGCGGCTTCGTGAGCAGTGGCTCACCTGCACGGCGACGGCGGACGACGGCAACGACGACCTCTCCTCTTCCTCCCCTTGCTCTGTGATGAACTGCTCGTGGCGGCTAGGGTTTGGGGTTTGGGGACCACGGGTTCGTGGGATTTCTGCCGGGATTAGAGGGGTATTTATAGGGGTTAAAGGGGTGTTAATCATGTCCGATTTGGATGAAAATCGGTTAATGAAGGTGAGGATTTGGGGATTCGGGATGAACACGAGTTGGTTTTGATTGGGCATAAAATCCACACGGGATGAACCCGTTAATAGCCAAGATTAACTCGGTTTTGGGTGGATTAGAACGAGATAGAGGGAAAGATAGAGTTCTAGAAGGATTAGAGATAAACGGAATTTATTAGTATTAAAAATAAATTTTTCTTTGGGTGAAAATAAAATCGGGATGTCATAAACCTTCCCTCCTTAAGTGGAATCTTAACCCCGAGATTCGGAAGTGTTACGGAAAAGACCCAGGAACTCTGTTTTCAGGTTCTCCTCACGCTCCCAAGTGGTCTCCTTTTCTGAGTGATTATCGTCTTACTCCAAGTGCATCGCTCTGCGTCCTCTAGAATTTTGACCGGATACTCAGGATAAGATAAATCCTCCTGCAGGTCGATATTATCCATAGGCATCTGCCCCTCAGGGACACACAAACACTTTTTCACGTGAAACACATTATGCACATTCAATAACTGCGGTGGCAAATCGACTTGATAGGCAACTTCTCCTCTTCTTGCCAACATCGGAAACGCCCAATATATCTCGGTGCTAGCTTGTCACTGATTCTAAAATGACGCAACCCTTTCATCGGTGACACCTTCAGATATGCATGATCTCCAACGGCAAAACTCAACTCCCTACGACACTTATCAGCGTAACTCTTTTGACGGGACTGGGAAGTCTTCAGCTTCTGTTGGATTGCTTTTACTTGTTGCTCGGCCTCCTGCAACACTTCTGGTCCGAACAATTTTCTTTCTCCAGTCTCATTCCAATATAGAGGGGTTCTACACTTCCTTCCGTACAATGCCTCGAAAGGTGACATCTGAATACTAGCTTGGTAGCTGTTGTTGTATGAGAATTCCGTGTAGGGTAGGCGTTTGTCGCATTCTTTCTTATTAGAGAGAACATATGCTCTCAACATGTCCTCCAATAACTGGTTAGTCCTTTCGATCTGGTCGGTCTGGCCATTAGTCTGCGGATGATAAGCCGTACTGAAAGCTAAATTAGTTCCAAGCAATGAGTGCAATTTCTGCCATAACCTGGAGGTGAACTGAGTACCTCGATCAGAAATAATCTTCTTCGGCACCCCATGCAAACATACTATTCTAGCGACGTAAATCTCGGCGAGTTTATCGCTCGAGTAGTCGGTTCGCACTGGTATGAAATGGGCTAATTTGGTCAATCGATCCATAATAACCCAAATAGAATCATACTTCAACCTTGTTCGTGGTAAACCGATTATGAAATCCATTTCGATTTCTTCCCACTTCCACTCGAGTATTCGCGATGGATGTAATAGTCCTGCTGGTCTTTGTTGTTCTACTTTAACTCCTGGCATACATTACATATTGCAACATATTCTGCAATTTCTTTCTTCATACTAGGCCACCAGTATCGCTCCTATAGATCTAAGTACATCTTGGTGCTCCCGGGGTGGATGGATAAGGCCGAGTCATGGGCTTCTCGCAGAATCAGTACACGAATCTCCTTTACATTTGGTACAAGGATCCTCTTCCCATACCAGACAACACCTTCCTTATCCATAGAGAATTCAAGGGCTCTTTCCATGATCATCTGCACAATCACATCGATGGTTATTTCATCGTTCTGCTGGTGCTCCTTGATTTGACCTTCTAATGAGGGCTTCACTTCTAGGGTATTAAGATACCCTTTCTCGAATACTTCCAAATTAAACTTTCGACAGTCCTCCAATAGTTGATCGCAGTGGTTCTTCCTGCTCAGAGCATCAGCTACAACATTGGCCTTGTCTGGATGGTAGTGTACTCCCAAGTCATAGTCTGCTATTAGCTCCAACCATCTTTGCTGCCTCATGTTCAGATCAGCCTGAGCCTGAGTGGAGACGTACTTTAAGCTCTTATGGTCCGTGTAAACCTTTGTACGGTTCCCAATCAAATAGTGCCTCCAAATTTTTAGGGCATGAACCACAGCTGCGAGCTCCAGATCATGAGTAGGATAATTCAACTCATGTGGTCGCAACTGTCGCGAGGCGTAGGCGACGACTTTGCTTCCTTGCATTAATACACAACCGAGACCATGCTTAGATGCGTCGCAGTAGATGTCAAAACCTTTGTGAATATGAAGCAATATAAGCACTGGGGCAGTGGTTAATCTTTTCTTCAGCTCTTGGAAACTTCGCTCGCAGGCATCTGTCCAAACGAACTTAGTCTCCTTCAACAGTTGAGTGAGTGGTCTGGCTATTTTGGAGAAATCGGCAATAAACCTCCGATAGTAACCAGCCATACCTAGAAAACCACGGAGATTGGTCACTGTCTTCGGTTGTTCCCAGTTTAGTATGTCTTGGACCTTGCTCGGATCAACAACTACTCCTCCAACTAAAATAACATGTTCGAGAAATGCTACTTCTGGTAACCAGAACGCACACTTGCTGAACTTGGCATACAACTGGTGTTTTCTGAGAGTCTCCAACACAATCCTCGGATGTTCGACATGTTCTTCTTCATTTTTGGAATAGATAAGAATGTTGTCGATAAATATCATGACAAACTTGTCTAAAAATTCCATAAACACTTTATTCATCACGGTCATAAACTGTGTTGGGGCATTAATCAGTCCAAAAGACATTATGGTGTACTCATATAGACCGTAACGAGTGGTAAATACTGTCTTCGGAATATGCTCCTTCCTGATCTTGATCTGATGGTACCCTGACCTCAAGTCTATTTTCGAGAAGACTTGAGCTCCTTTCAGTTGATCGAACAAGTCATCTATCCTGGGTTATAGGTATTTGTTCTTGATAGTGACTTTATTCAGTGACCGAAAATCTACACACATACAGAGTGTGTTGTCCTTCTTTTTCACAAAAATAATGGGAGATCCCCAAGGCGAAAAGCTGGGCTAGATGAATCCCTTCTCTTGTAATTCTTTGATCTGCTGGTTTATCTCGGCCAACTGATTAGCATTCATCCGGTACGAACGTTGTGAGATGGGCGATGTACCTGGTGCAAGTTCGATAACGAACTCCATGTCTCGGTCTGGTGGCATACCCGACAGATCATCGGGGAATACATCCGGATACTCACATACCACCGGAACAAACGCCAAAACTGGCGGCTCTGACTCTGTGCGTAATCCTTTTAGTCGGTTCACCACACTGGTAGGCTTGAGTTGCATAGATGACACAAAGTTCACCTTAGCTCCATTAGTGTTGATAAGAGTGATGGTTCAGTCGATCTGTCCTTCGAAACGGCTCAACCAATCCATTCCCAAGATTATTTCTATCCCAGGCGATTCTCGCAAAATAAGGTTCGCCTTGAACTTTTCTCCTCCGATTTCTATTTCCACTGAAGGACTTGCAAGCGTTGCTCTCAGCTCTTTTCCCGGGGATTGCACTATTAGGGGTTTCTTTAGAGGCAAGACTTTCCACCCATGTTTTTCTACTAATTCTTTAGATATAAATGAATGCGAAGCACCAGAATCGAATAGAACAGTTGCAGGTACGGAATTAACAGGAAATGTACCTAGCACAACATTAGGCGCTTCCTGAGCTTCTTCGGCCATCACATGATTCACACGGCCTCTTCCCATAGATTGCGGCGTCCTTGGAGTTCTAGGGACTGTACGAGCTGGCCCTTGCTGCGGCGTACGAGCAGGTGTACCTCCCGTGTTGGCTTGTGCTGGCGCCGGGTTATTCTTCTTATGGGGGGCAACTATGAGCATAGTGACTCATTTGTTGACAATTGTAGCACTGTATTCCTGGCGCAGTTGCAGGGTTCTTGGCCGGTGGTGCCATTGAGTTGTTGCGCGGTGCCTGCTGCTGGGTGGAACAGGTGCACGGAACATCGGGGTTGAAGGCTTGTTACTCTGTTGTTTAGGTTGAAACTGTCCTATGCGGGGACGCGTGTTGCTGGGACCTGCTGACTTTGGAATGCCATCCTCCTCTTCTTGTTATCTTCACTAAGCTGGCGTTGAGCATCTTCCTGGGGCAGTGTCATATTGACCAATTCTTGGAAAGTACGGCATCCATGAGAGACCAGATTGACCTTCAGCACAGAGTTCATTCCTTCCATGAACCTCCGCATTTTAGCTGCGTCGTTTGCGACATCTTTCTTGGCATAGCGAGCAAGTTGAATGAACCGATTATGGTACTCTGATACACTCATATTGCCCTGGCGCAAATTCTGAAACTCGCGCCTCTTCATCTCCATTATTCCAGTGGGGATATGCGCAGTGGTAAATGCTTTAGAAAATTCTTCCCAAGTGATGGACTGCACGTCATGATGAGCCTCGCGGTAATTCTCCCACCAGTTGGCAGCATTACCCTTGAGTTGATGTGCAGCGTACTGCACACTTTCATAGTCATCACAATTTGCCAAATACAGTTTATGCTAGACCTCTTTCAGCCAGTCTCCTGCGTCAAGCGGCTCTGCGGATCCTGCGAATGTTGAAGGACGGGTCCTCATGAAGTCGGCATACTTGGACTACGGGGCCACGTTATGTCCGGCAGCTGGCGGGTTGTTGAGTTGCTATTGCATAGCTTGTAGCATTTGCAGATGCATTTGCATTAGCTGCTGAACTATGGGCTCTTGAGTAGGTGGTGGTGGTAGATTTCCTTCACCGGCAGCGCCTTGCGGTGCCTGGGGGTTCTGTTGCTGTAGCTGCTCTTAAACATTCTACTCTGGTCCTGGGGGTGGGGCAGCGGCAGCTTGCCCACGACCACGACCACGGCCACGGCCTCCATGTGGCGCCTGGTTGGCAGTCTCACCACGGCCACGTCCACGTCCACGAGCTCCTCTGGCCATTTGACTGCTTGAGAGATAAGAGGATCGGAGGGGTTACTAACAGGAAAGTAACTATGTGGGGGAATAGTGACTGCTATTAAAATAATTTTTAAACACTACACTTCAAGAATCAGTAAAATCCAAACATCTGAACCCTACGCACATAGTGCCTAATGCCTATGTCGCTACGGTTCTGCTCACGCAACCAAGGTTGCATGGCGGAAAACTCCAGCACATACCCTCATCAATCATCACATTAACTATGTCCATTTTTATTTTTGTAGTGAAAATAAGTAAAAGATATCGATTTTCTTGTATTTTCTTTATACATACACAAGTTAGTGCTTATTGTAATATATATATATATATATATATATATATATATATATATATATATATATATATATATATATATATAATTTTAGGTACTGTAACGTGAACAGTCACATGGTTTTTTTTTTAAAAAAAACACTAATTGTTTTTGCCCTCTTTTAGCCACCAACATGCTTATAACTACTAAAAATCATTTAATTTGTATAAATAGCAATTTTTTACATTTTGAAATAAAGATATTTTTTGCGTGGTACTGTAACATGAACAGTACACAAAATTACGAACTAAATTTTGATTTTGACAACTACGACCTATAGTTTAAACTTTATTTGAATCTTCCTCCTGAACTCGTTCTTGAGGGTCTACCTCTTCTTCTTCAATTTCGACGGTCTTGACGGTGCTAATCTCTGATGTCTTGCTTGTTGCTTGAGGTGTAGGGCACAAACTAGGTTTGAATTTGAGAAGTAGAGAAAATAAAGTTTTTGCTTAAATAGACGATGTGACAAGTATGAGAGTAATGTTAAAGGATAAGTAGGAAGAGATGAAAACAAGAACACTAAATAGAAGAGAACTAGACCAAAAGATGTAAATAAAGAGAGACAGAAGCAGCAACGAAGTTTGTAAACATTTTTTTAAAAATAAAACATTACGGCTTCCTAAAACTATCTAGCGATTCCTACAGTCAGAGTCAGATCGGCTCTGATACCAACTCTGTCGGGACCCGGCTCAGCAAAGCCGATCCCTCTGTGCCTTACAGTACTAGTCTCAACGGATTATAGCTAGTACGCATAGTTAGAGCAAATTGGAATAACACATTGTTGTCCAACGATTAACAAAATAAAGTACTTTGGCCACAAACGCCAAATATTACAATAATTGTCTTAATATAAATAGTAACAAGCGGAAGATAGAAATTGAAATGATGGCTCGGTAAACCCATCCGGACGTCACAGGCATCTGACTAGGGATACACTAGTAGCTGGAAGCTCCATCGTCGTACCCTGCCTCGTAATCCACAAACTCGGCAGAGTCGTCACTTACGCACAGATCTAAAGAACAACTAATGAGTATGGATAAACCAAACCCAGCAAGCATGTATATCCTTCGATAATGAATGCAAGGCTAAAAAAGGATTAGGGATGGTTATTTTGTATAAAGGCACTTTTAACAAATCTATCAGTTGTAAAGCAATAGTTTAAATTAATTTTAAATTCATTTCTTAACTCATGTTTTCTCAACATAGCAATATAAATGACATTCGCGAAGCCCGAAGTCCCCTCGTGTGCCAGATGGACATACGGTGCTGATCAAGCACGCCCACACCACCATGACATCCCAAAACTAGATTTTCCAAGGTAACAACTAAGGTATTACCATTATTAACACCCATGCCTGTACTATTTTGCCCGGTCAGCTCATCCATGATGTTCGGTCCTTAGGTTGACCGAGGTGACATACCACAAAACATACAACCACCCTTCATACCACCACCTCGAATCATAATTAATTTTTTTTTGCATAAAATTTTTTTACCACAAAAGTCATAATTAAAATTTTTTTAATCTCCCCTAATTTTTTATGGATTTCCAAATCCAATACCTATTTATTACTAAAAAGAAAGTCACTTTCTTTTATTTTTCAAAACTATTTACTCCATAAGTAACCAATATTATTCTCTAATTAAATTCTTCTCATTTTTCTAAGAATTTAGAAATTTATCTCATAATTTTCTGACTCTCCTATAATTTTCTACAAATTTCTAAAACACTTTTCCTTTCTAGAAAATAAGAAGTGCGCTTTCCCCTTTGGGAATACGCCTTCCTTTCTCAGCCCGGAGCTCCACCTGGGCCTAAAGCCCATTCCTGTTTCAGCCACACTCCAGCCCATCAGTGCCTTAAGTGGCAACCTACGGCCGAGATCAAGCCATGTTGATGTCACGGCTAGAAGCCATACCGCTTCGGCCATTCAATCTCAGCCACTCAAATAGATCCGAAGGTCCGGACGTGTCCACGTCACCCCCTCCGACCCCAGCCCACGGACCCGTCTTCCCAAATTCCATAGCCCATTACATGAAATCGCGGAACGACAAGGAAACGCCGTTGGAACTCGCCGCCGCCCCCGATTTCGCCCTCTCCAGATACCTCTCAGCCTCGCAAGCATTATCAGCCACATCGGCGACTTCATCCGGCCGCCAAGCTCGACGAATCGCTCCTCGACACGCCACCAGTGTCGCCGCCGCCACCCTTGCGATTTCGTGGCCATCAAGCCACTATTCACATATAAAAAGCCACCCTCGGCCTCGCAACGACACAAACAACCCCTCCACCCTCTCTCTACTCCTAAACCTCACCGGAGCCCTCTCTCCGCCGTCACCCCATTACGTCGCAGCCATGGCCTCGCCGCCACACCAACTCCAACCACCCCAAGCACCCCCACGACCACCGATAAGATCCACGAAACCCCAATTTCATGAAACTTCACCCAATTGCTCGCCATTGGCCTTCCTTCCTCGTCGCCGGCAACCACCGCCGCCGCCTCCCTATTTTTCCCCATTCTTTCACCTTTCTCTCACTGCCACTTCAGTTCAAGGCGTCGGCTTGCATAACATATTGGACCCAAGATGTCACCTCAAATCTTGTTGCTAATTGGGCCGAGCCCAATAATTACCCAGTAAGAGTTTAAAACTCTTTTTAATTTCTATTCTTATTTATACTGTTTGAACTTATTTAAAATATCAAATCACTTTTATAAATTCCACAAAAATTCATGAAAATCTAAAATAAGATAAAGAATAATATAAAAATAAAATATCATATTTTTCTAATAAAATAACCTTAATAAATCCTTTTTAGCCTCTTTCTTCTATATTAAATACTTTAAAATTCAAAAACTAAGAAATAAAATAAGTATAAACTTCCTATATAAAAGTTACTCAAAATAATATCTTATATTTAGAAATAATACTTTAACATTTTTTAAAACCTATACAAATCCAAATTTAAACTTAAAACCCTTTCTTTAATTAAATTAGAATTTTTTCCCTAAAAATAAAATTAATATAAAATCTTACTAATAAATTTCACATATCCCACTCAAGCCATATAAATATTTTCACTAATTATCTATTTTTATGTAAAAACCCCTACCCCTTTTTCTTTTAGAAAATATTTTCAAATCTTTAGAAAATCGTACAACCCATCACCTTTTTACCTAAACTCTTTTTATTTTATTTTATCGTTTATTTTAAACTTTTCTTATTTGAATATTTATTGTATTTTTCTCTCATTTTCTATAACATATAGACACCGATCTACGCCCTCTGGAAAGAATGTCCAAAAAGATATATTAAAGTGTGATCCAATCTCCAAATAAGGCAGGTTTTTTTTATTCTTGATGCATTTTAATATACCTACATTTCTTTTACTTACTATTTATTGCATATATTTTCTAGTTATTTATTTATACATTCCAAGTATAATTTTTATCCAAACCCCAATACCTTAAAAGGTACCTAAAAATAATCAACCTCTGATAAAACCCTAGTATAGGCAAAAATATTAAAATTTGATTATCTCATGTAAAGATGGAGAATTGGTCTGTACAAATAAGTTAGATTGGATAACTTATTTGATGTGGAAAAGCTGTAGTCTAGAAGGTTGATTGAATTTATATAGAGTAATTAGGAAACAGTGTTATGTTATTTGGGCCCGTCGGTACGTGGAGTACCAGCTCAATAACACCAGGTGGATAGAGTGTGAACTTCCTGGAATCGTTACTCTATAAACTATAGAAGCAGATTTGGAAACAGAGTATTGTCGTCTTGGGTTGGAGGAATCAAGAGTGTTGATTGACACTCAAGGGCACTAAATATTTGCTCTGTTGAAGAGAATATCTAGATATCGTTTGCTTCTATAAAAACTTGGCTTTAAAAGAATAAGAATGACACAAATTTTCTCCCATCCATGTAGTAGGCCACTATATGGGTAAAGCTGGGTAGGTTCTGCAGAGCTAATAATAAATTCATCGATGGACCTTACTTCGGGTATATGAAGTTACGTCAATTGGGTGATGCCTCTCTTATTTACCAAAATCCATGAATTTACAAAAATTGTTGTCTGGATTGCAAATGAATAAGGATGGAGAAAGATGATAGAATTTGTTCTATTATTATTAATTGTTTTAAAATAATGGTAGGACCTTTAAAGTTTAAAATTTGCATATTCACCATAAAGCCTTACTATTCCTTGAATCATGTTATCATATATTAATAGTGATATTCTTTCAAGAAACCTGTAAGTACAATTAGTACTTACCCACATTATGCGGGCAATTTATTCTTTTTACAGGATCCACTTTATACTTAGAAATGGACATTTTTGAAGAAGACAAGAATTCGCATAGGATCGATTTCTAAGGTTTACCTTATGCTCAGGTTTGCCTGTGATATATGGGCATGTATTTTCTTTTTATTACCAGGTTATATTTCCACCTCCGTTGTAAAATATTTTGTAACATATCAAGCAAGCTATACTATTTCTGAATGCAATTAAAATCCTAGACAGTTGGCATTCTGGATATTTTCTGGTAAATTCTTACCAGAATTTGGTCCGCCATGTAAAGCGTATGGCGGTTCTCGACGCTGGCATGACAGCGGCGGCGGCGGCATGGCGTGAGCGGCGGCGGCGGCTCGAAACAGTGGCGCGATGTATGCGGCGGCGGCGGCTCGACCAGACGGCGGGGACCGATGGTGGCTTCATGAAAGATGGCTAACTCAAGACGGCAACGGACGGACGGCAACGACGACCTCTCCTCTTCCTCCCCTTGCTCTGTGATGAACTGCTCGTGGTGGCTAGGGTTTGGGGTTTGGGGACCACGGGTTTGTGGGATTTCTGCTAGGATTAGAGGGGTATTTATAGGGGTTAAAGGGGTGTTAATCCTATCTGATTTGGGATGAAAATCGGTTAATGATGGTGAGGATTTGGGGGGATTGGGGATGAACACGAGTTGGTTTTGGTTGGGGATAAAATTCACACGGGATTAACCCGTTAATAGCTGAGATTAACTCGGTTTTGGGTGGATTAGAACGAGATAGAGGAAAAGATAGAGTTCTAGAAGGATTAGAGATAAACGGAATTTATTAGTATTAAAAATAAATTTTTCTTTGGGTGAAAATAAAATCGGGATGTCACAATTTCAAAATATGATACTCGGTGTGTCAATGACATATGGACCCCTACATTTTAAATAGGAAAATTTAGATATATACTATTACAAAATGTGGCATTTCGAAATATATCATTCCATATGTCAATAACATGTGGACTGGGGTCCACATGTCATTGACATAACAACTAACATATTTTGAAATGCGAACTTTGGAATAGCATGAATCTTAAATAAAGATCCCAATTTAATAAATACAAGCATAGAAATCAATCAAAGTCTGAAGCGCTATATTGAAAAATAAAAAATATGAAGCGAGGAATTACAAATATCTTGGGAAGGTAGACCCACGAGGAACAATGATGCACTATTTACTCACAAACATTAAGCGGCAGAGCATAAGCGTCATGGAGATGTGGTTGTCGAGATTCTTTCGGATAACCAAACATTCATCTGGGTTCTTCGCCAAAGGTTCTCCTAGTTAAGCATATTCTCCCTCTTCCACTTGAGATGTGTGAATCCTCCCACGAGGTCCTTGGTCGGTGATAGGATCTTTTCCTTCATGGCGTTCAAGCGGCCGCCGACAGTGCCATTGCTTTTGGACACCTATTCATGCTTTCTCGGCTTGCGGATGATCTACTCCATGAGGCAGATGCGCTTGGCATACATCAACATGATGGAAACGTGCTAGGCTGACTCGAGGCGATTCACCTTGCATGAAATCTTCGGGTGCCCGGTGGTGAGTGATCTCTAGCCCCACGATGGGCCCAAGGGCGGACCCACAAGTGGGTCAGGGGGACTCTACCCCATCTACTGCGTAAGTGACACCATGGAGTCCCTCTTAGACCCACATAATATTATTTGAGAAAATAAAGAGGAGAAGAGAGGCTAATAGATCTCTCTTTATTGTCAGTTCCTCTATTTTTTTTTGCTGCGTCCGCTTCTGGATGGGCCACAAGCGTGGAGCTCACCAACGATGCATAGCACAGCGAGGACTGTGTCTAACGAGGCCGTTTTGGAAAAGAATAACCACATTCTAAATTAGGATGTCCATTAATGAATATATACAAGCATAGAAATCTATCAAGTGTTAGTAATACTACATACAAAATTAAAAAAAAATAATACGAGGGATTACCAATGGTGAGGCAAACCCACAGGGCACATTGATGCACCCTTTATTCACAAACAGCTTGCGTTGGAGCTAAGTGTCATGGAGAAGAAGTTGTCAGGATCCCTTTCGGACAAACCCAACCTTCATCTGGGTTCTTCGCCACTGTACCCAATTAATCATCCCTACAGCCTACTAGCGCCTCCCTCTTCCACTTCAGATGCGCCAATCCGGCGACCGTGGAGTCCTTGTTCGGTAACAACAACTTGTCCTTCTTGGTGTTCAAGCAGTCACTAACATTGCCATTGCTCCTAGACACCTTCTCAAGCTTTTTCGGCTTGTGATTGATCTTCTCCATGAGGCAAATCTACTTGGTATATAGCAACATGGCAACCACGTCAAGGCTTCAGAGTGGAGGGCAGTCAACTAGAGACAACCGTCAAGGATGCGATGGCGGTAAAGCCCGTGTGAGAGCGCTAGCTCGGAGAGGTACAGGCGAAGCAGATCCGTCAAATGGTCGTCCCTGATTACTAATGGAAACAGGAGGTGCAACATCCGATGCCTCAACGAGGAAGGTGGCGAGCAACATACCATAGACAATGCACATATATATGTGCCTCCGATTGCCTGGTGGTAATGATCTCTAGCCCTGCGATGGATTCGCAAGTATGGAGCATACCAATTGTGAGGCCATGTGAAGGTCTTTATGTGGTGACGAATATATATGACTTGATTTGATTTAGTTGAGGAGTTTGTGCTTGAGACTTGTTTAGAGTCAGACAGATTTATGTTCAGCACATAAAGTTTTCACCGTTTGAACTGTTTTGTGGTTCTCCTTTGCTGAGGTTGGGCTCAAACCGAGCTCACGTGGATACCAGGACTAGGTTGGGACAACTGAGGTCCAGAACAGTTGAGGGTGCCGACGAGATGGTTGGGCTCAAACCGAGCTTACGTGGATGTCATGGAGATATACTTGAGGTGGCTTAAGGTTTTTGGTTCGAGTTGACGGCCCGGAGGCATGGAAAATGAGTGGTCAAGTCCAGGGATAAAGGCACGTTACATCAGATTGTTTGGGATTTGTGTAAATCCCATGTAGGCCTTGTGTGGCCTATGTAAAGCTCATGTGTGTGGCTGGTTGTTGGCAGTGGGTGTGAATGAATCCTAACCCTTGATAGGTTAGCTTAAAAATTAAGTAAACCTTGAAGGGTGGAGATTAGGGGTGCAATTCGGACATTCAGATAGCAATTCGGATAATTTTTTCACCTTTGTTACTCGATAGGATACAAATAATTCATAGATCTTTTCATCTAAATTCATATTCTTATTTTTTTTGGTAAGGATGTTGTTAATACGCATAAAAAATAAAGTTATATTTATTCTCTATCAATTTGGATATTGGATAATTTGGCAAAAATTTAGATATTCGGATATCCGTTTGCATCCCTAGTGGAGATGCACTCAAATGATCTATATAAGGAGGGGTGGAGGGATGCCTCCACTCAAGACTTGATTAGGGTTTTATTTAAGAATTATGTGCTTTTTGGAAGCTTTTTGCACTCTTATGTGGCGGTAGAAAACCAAGCAAGTAATAGAAAAAAGATTCCACAAAAAGTTCTTGATTTGTTCTTCTTGTGTTCCATGTGTTTGATCTACTTTGTTTCTTTATTTCTTTTACAACTAATTTCTTTGCCTCCTCTCCTTCGATATGCTGATATCCTATTGATCTAGGAGGTGTAGAGGTTGCTAATATCGCTTATATCATTTTGCAACCCATCAAGAACATCGAGATCAAGGTCTTCGTTTTTCTTGCTTAAGTTCATCGGTTCGTTCTTTCTGTGCAATAGTGCTAGTTATTTTTATTTCTTTTTTCTTCAACATGATATGAAGGTGATTCTTATTGGATTGGATTCCTAAATTCCATAGCTACTTGTGATAAAAATTTCATAGAGCCTCAAGCCACAGTTTAAAATCTATGGAAGTTTTCGCAACCGTTTGTTTGCAGTCTAAATTTCTTGTGCAGCAGAGATTATGATTTTTGTTTCTTTTTGCTCAGATATTGGATGGAGGTGATTCTTGTTGGGTTAACTCCGTGACTTCCATATCTCCCTTCAGTAAAATTTTCATAGGGCCTAGAGTCACGGTTTGAGATTTTTGAAAGTTTTATCAAGCCCCTATTTGGAGTTCGAAGTCTTTGTGCAGCAGACCTTGTGATTTTCGTATCTTTTTACTCGGTAATGTTATGAAGGTGATTCTTAATTTTCTGATTTTCTAACTTCCATATTCAGCTCTGGTAAAAATCTCATAAACATATGAGCTACAGTTTAGGAGTTATAACTGTTTCACAAAGCCGTTGTTCTGCTATAAAAATTTGTCTTTCAGATGGAAGTGTTGTATAATATGCGATATAAGCAATATGGTAAACAATGTAGTTCCAGATATAAATAGCAGAGAAATTAAATTATTGCCATAAAACAGAGTATTAAACATCAGTTTATTCAGCATAGTTACTGCAAGAATAAAACTCATGTGCATAAGAACTAGCAACATGGCAATCTGCATCTTAATATGGATCAAAAACAGCAACTTAGCTCAGTTTATGATTTTAGGTTGCTCTCAGAACAAGTGTATGTCGGGTTGCTGTAAAACAGCCTTCCAACAATATACAAACAATAGAATCACAGGTTGATATGATCAATGACTGAATCTGAAAATAAACTGATCACTGTACAACTATAAACTGCACTAGATATCGAATATAACTTGCTGTTGATATCCACAAGGAACGGAAGTTAATTCAGTATGTAACACATGAAAAGATCAACAATTCTGACCAATAGCAGGGCAAAGAATATTCTGAAATACTGAATTTATCAACTCAACAGTAAGTATACTTCAGGTATCAATAATCTAGAGCAATTTCACATGGACAGTAATAAGCACCAATTAAGTTTTAACTCTTTATTAGATCACCAGTCAATCAACCACATATGCCTCATCTAGTTCATCATCATCAAGCAATAAAGTATGCAACACCCACAGGTTGGCGCACAGCCCCCAAATCAAGGCAAAAACCGGCTCCTTTGTCAAAGACAAGGCTCCCCTGAGCTTTCCTTGACTGGCCCTATGCGTCAACACAAGAAGGAGATGGGAAAACACTTACAGAGCATCGGATTCAAACCGGAGTGACGGTAGGCTAGGCACGACGATGTCGCTGTCCCAAAAAACAGTATCGCCACTGCACAGATGCAGCCAGCAGCGACCAGTTTCGGAGATACAAAGCTGTCACCTTCCTTGCGGAGCTAGCCACGAAGAAGACCCGAGGTGTAGAGGAACATAGCGACAAGATCACGGAGACCAGCCCTTTGGCCAAAGGGACCAATGCCGACGGACAACACCACCAGCACCGAAGTCCCAAGCTCCGTCGAGTCGACCAAGCCTTGGACCAGCAGCCGCCGGCCGAGTTCTGCCCCCAAAACCAGATCATAGCAAGGACGAGGCGGCTAGGGTTTTGAAAGAAAAAATGCGAGACCTTATTCCAAAACAAGGGAACTGACCGAGCTATATGAGAGGAGAGGAGTGCGCGAGGCGGCAGCACCGGAATTGCGAGGTACCCGACCATCTCCGTCCTTTGCGCACACGCGCCCACGCCCGCGAGCCTTGCGGCCGCCGCCACCAGCACGCACGAGCAAAAGCTCGGGAACCAGCTGCTTCAGCTAGCACGCAGCAAAGGGCAGCTTTGCTGCCCTTATCTCCTCACACATGGGCCTTGGCCCAAAATGCTTCATCGGGCAAAAGCCCAACAGGAAGGAGATTCAAAATATGAGCACAAACCCATATATTTATTGGGAACGGATAGTTTAGTGATTGGGTGGGTGGGGGCCAATTTCATATCGTGCGTCAAAGTGTAGACCTCCAAATAGATTTTCTTTTGTTGGAACTTGGAAGGGATTTCAACCTACATGCACTAAACCCTAGGAACTACGAAGGGTAGGTGGGTGGTGATGGGATTAGATGGAGTCAATATCGTCTTCTTCTGATTTAAAATAGACCATATTGTAAATCTAATTTGATGGAAGAGGTTTCGACCTATGTGCACAAAACCCTATGTTTATGTCATGGTGAGTGATGATAGGGTGGACGTGGTTAAATTCATCTCATGCTTTGAAATATGGACTACGCGATAAATCTAACTTTTAATAAAAAGGGATTTCAACCCGTATGCACAAAACCCTAGGTTTGTTGGGAAGGGCTGGTGGATGGTGATGAGGTCCTCAGATCTACATTTTGATACAAGTGGTCTAAACCTAAATACATAAAACCCTAGATTTGTTGAGAGGGATAGTAGGGGTGATAGGGTTCAGAGTTACTCCAGGATATGGACCACGTGATAGGAGATGAGAGGAATTGTAAAATAGTATTTTATATGTGGTAGGTAGGATTAGTTTTGTGTCATGTTCCGAAACGTGGACCACCAACACAACTTGTAAAACATTGTTATATGTATAACTAATCTATGAGTTATACACATGTATGGTTTACACGTTATTTTTTTGTGTTCACATGTATGATAAAGTGTTCAACACAACCACATAAAGTTGGTTGTGAGACACGTGATGATCAACGACCATTGTTGTTAGATACTATCTTTTCACGTATATGCCATAAACAGTAAAAATCAGTTTTCCACTAGATATCTAGAGAGATTATTTTTAAAATGTCACTTGTGCCCCATGCCCCTCCTTCCTCCTGAGTTAAAAATTTAATGGTGAGGAATGGAAGGTTTAAGTGTCCAATAGTCACTGGGAACCAAAATTGGTTAGTTCAACTATATGGTCAAACGCTGAGTTGAAATGCTAGACTTCAAGAGCTTAGATAAGAGGCTTTGAGAAATCAAAATGTTTGGTTCGATTAGGCTTTAGCTTTGAGAAGCGGCTTCGAGATATTTGAGGAACACCGGCGTCGAAGTGTTTGGGTTAGAAAAATAGCAAAAGGTTATAAGTTGTAAGCTGATGTGTCATACACACGAAAATATAGTGTCATGCATAGATGGTCATTTATCATAAGTGCCCCACAACTAGTTTCTTCTATGAGATTCCGACTAAGCAGTCAAAACAAAAGTGGCCCAACATTCCCACTTTCCTACTGACGAGGATTCTCTCATAACCCCAAGGCTATCGCAAGACATTTTTCGTAGGCAGTGTTCTTTTCAGCTTATAAGCTGCGTTTACTTATACAGAAATGCTTTAGCTAAGACATCCGATGGTTACGGCATCCATCGGATGCTGCTACTTCTGGCCCAGTGGCATACCCATCACACTCACGTGAACTCAAAATGCTAAAAAAATTTAAAAATTATTAAAATCACTAAAAGTTAAGAACCCTCTAAAAATGTCTTAATTAGAAATATTAAAAATAGTTTTGAGATCTTTGAGAAGAACTACTAAAAGCTCCATAAAAATTATTACAAAATATTACAACATATGACTTGTACAAAAATGATAAAATTTCAAATTGTGGCACAATGTGCATGTTCCAGCAGCATATGTGTATGTTCCAATAGTATATCGAAATTACTTAGGGCCAGGTGTCCGACGCTAGCCCAAAAATCGGACACCGCTCAACATTATCCTTTTGCTTTATGCTCTGTTGTTCGATGTTTCCTCATAGTCAGATGCTTTTCTAGCCACACACGCTGCCGATGCCCACACGCTGCTCAGCTTAGCACGTAGTGAGGCCACGTTTTTCAGCTGCCGTGTGAGCGTCGTTGCCGCCACGTAAAGCTCATCGGAATCGAGCGACGGCGACGTCTCCAGCAACGGCGTCGAGTTTGGAAAAGCCTAAGACCAGCTCATCAGATTTGAAGAGCTTGAGCTTGAGCGACGGCGCCGAGCTCTAAGAGGGCTAACGGAGTCATCATGCGAGTTTGATGGCTAGATCCGATGAGCACAACATCGGTAGATAGCGGAGCCTCGCCTGATTCGGAGAAAAAGATCGCCAGATTTGGAGAAGGGGTATCCTTAATTTAGAGAAGAAATACCAATTTGGCCTCAAGCTACCAGCTATTCTTGAATGTTTTAGTGCTTACTTTTTAATGTTTTAGTGCTTTAATTCAAATGTTTCAGTGCACTAATTCAAATGTTTCAGCAGCTACTTTTCAAGGTTTCAGTGCTTTAATTCAAATGTTTCAGTAGTTAGCTTCAAAGTTTCAGTGCTTCAATCTAAATGTTTCAGTACCTTAAATCTCATGTTTCAATGTTATCTAAGTCATGTTTCAGCGATTTAATTCAAAATGTTTCAGCAATTTACTTTCAATGTTTCAACACTGTCTAAGTCATGTTTCAGTGCTTTACTTCAAATGTTTCAGTAATTCACGTTGAATGTTTCAGTGTTTTTAATTCAATTGTTTTATTAGCTTTGTTTCAAATCTTTTTGCAGCGCCAAACATTATTTTTCAAATATTTTTGTGCTTTTGTTTCTGGTGTGTTTGGAGGGAGTTTTTGAGTGCGATGCACTTTGTTTCAGCAAGCTCAGCACATTATTTCAGTAGGCATAGAAGCATGTTTCAGTGGGAACAAGAGCTGGAGAGAGCGGAGATCAGCGCTACGAATCAGACGATCAGCGCAATCGTCCAACAGGATGTCTTGTTTTTGTTGTGTGCGACATGCAATATTGTGAGCGTGGTATATATGTTGCACGATTGGTAAACGATTTCATTTTGGTGTAGTAAAATGAATCGATGGCTAAATAACGACGCAGCACATTAAACGGCTTGTGCTAGCGTCCGACGCGATGGCCTTGCGCTGGACGTCCGAGCCGTAGATGCTCCTATTGTATTGTCATCACATTCCATAAGTTCTCTATGATATTTTTTTGCCGACGTACTTCAAACTAAGCTCATTCTATAACCCTCCAACAACAATGATCTTAACCATCTTACATTTTAAAAATCAGAAATGCTGAGCGTCGGATGTCCGAGCGCGCTCGGACGCCGCGACGGCCCAGCCCAGCAAGTCGTCGAGCACGTGAGGTCACGGGATGGCATCAGTCCCATAGTGTTTTCATTTGATTTTTTTCTTCTTTTGTGTTGTTGGCGATATCAACGAATATCAGGAATTCCATGGGCCATGGCCTTGTTTGTCTGTGTAGTAGTTTGCTCTGTTGAAACATTTTTCTGTTTTTTTTTACTCTATTGAAACATGTGTTTTGCCCTTTTGAAACATTTGGTTTTGCTTACTGAAATATCTTTTAATACTTGTTGAAACATACTAATTGAAACATGGGTTTGCACTAACCAAAATATAGTTGTACTAACTGAAACATTAAACTAGCCTAACTGAAACATAGGTTACTACTAACTGAAACATTGGATTGTGCTAATTGAAACATAGATTTGCATTAACTGAAATATTACATTAGCCTAACTGGAATATAGGATTGTATTAACTGGAACATAATGTTTTATACTAACTGAAACATTGTATTAGCCTAACTAAAACAAAGAATTTGTACTAACTGAAACATTTTTTATGTAGTAACTAAAACATAGGGGTTTTACCTGCCGAAACATCCTCTAATACCTTGTTGAAACGTTCATGTTTTCTCTACAGAAACATTTATTTTGCCTTACAGAAACATTATCTAATACCTACCGAAACATTTTCTCTACTGAAAAATATGTTTTGTCTTGTTGAAACATTCGGTATAACTTACTGAAACAAGCGTCCGATTTTTTCAATTTAGATCGGACGTCCGATCTGTAGTTGCTCCCTTACTTATAAGCTGAAAATTTGTAGCTTCTCAATAAGAACATCGGAGAATCAAAAAATTATAGAAAAAATGGTTTTGAGAGTTTTGAAAAGAAATAGTAAGATCTATAAAAATTGGCTACCAAACGTCAGAGCATTTGACTTATACCAAAATAACAAATTTTCAGCTTAAGCTGAAAAGAACACTCCATTAGCACATGGCTCTAAGGGAGTGCTGCCTCTTGGTTCACAACCCTAGTGACGTGTCACCTAGTGACTCCTTTTGTCGCAAGGTGCATGGCTCACAGGGTGTTAAGACTGTTAGGTAACAATTGCGTACCCCACACCTCCTTAGGTTGCGAGATGCAAATAAATCCTATTTGGCATCTTAACTTCATTTAGCAGGTATCTCCCATCAATGGACAGATTACTCCCAGATCCTTTTCTACAAGGAAAGAAGAGATCGTGTTCCGTCAAGGCTCTGAGCCTCTGATTCCTAACTAAAGATCCTAGCTTTCTACAGATGGAGATGTTGGATGAAGACTATGGCGCCGTTTCTTTTGGAGGTTGGCGGCGGTCGGCGGTTTGCTACAGTAAATTTAAAAAAATTTAATTATCTTTTTAGACTCATTATACTTTTTTTAAAAACTTATAAATTTGCTACAGTAAAACCGCCAGAAACCGCTGAAAGAAACAGAGCCTATATAAAGACCCTTACCTCGAGACAGAAGGGGGGTTGAGAAGCATGGACGTGACAAGCATAGCATAGGCTCTAGCATCCTTAGAATCCTCGAGCCCTTTGTAATATTTGTCCTCTTCATCGTATAGTGGAGAAAGTCTGGAGTAGAACTATTTTCCGATCTTGAAGATTCAAACCAATGTAAATTGGTATCTTTCTAGATTGTTTTCATGCTCTAATCCTCTGCAAATACTCCTTCTTCCTCCCAGCGCCTAGAGATGTGCAAAGTGGAGGGTAGCAACGACTTAAGCCCTTGGAACTCCGTTGACCTTAAGACGTGTGGCAAGGCCATGCCAAGACTTACCTACTTATAATCGAAAAAAAAATGTCGCCCAAAAAAATACGGAAACGCCCACTTTTTTGGAGATTTGCAGAAATACCTATCCGCCGCCGTTGTACCAGGTCACCGCATGGCATGCATACTGACTAATATAGTAACTAATGTAACTGGTTAATAAACTAACAAATTTTGCCGAATTTTTAAAAAATTATGCAACATCGAAATGTAACAAAACTTGAAAAAAAAATGGAACCGTAGGTTCACCAGAAGGGTCCATAAAAAGTTTTGTTATTTTTCCAAATTTTGATTTTTTTTGAAATTTAAAAATCGTGAAGACAAAAATTTCTAAAAAAAATCATTTTTTACCCTTTTATAAACTTATTGTTCCATTTTTAAGTTTCGCTGCATTTTTTTATGTTTCTAAAAAATCATTTTTTGTGAATTCACCATTTTTAAATTTAAAAAAATTTTAAGATCAAAGTTCCCAAAAAAATTAAACTTTTTGTGAACCCTTTCCGTGAACCTACAACTACATTTTTTTAGTTTCGTTGTATTTTGATGTTACATAATTTTTTATGATTTTGGAAAAAATTTCAAATAATCATAATTTTTATGGACACTTTTCGTTGTTCGCTAGTAACTAATTGTGGGGCCCTAAATTTTAGCCCACCACTTGATGTGCCCTGGATCAGTATACTAGTGCACACCATTCACATAGCCGGATCATCACATACAAGCGGAAGACTTAAATTACATAAATACTTGTATTAAGCCCGGAGGCTATTAAGTGTTTACAACATGGCACATTGGCCCAAATATTTCAAATATCCAAAAGATCAGAGTGCGGAGACCCAAAAGATGCAAAAGAGTCTCGTGCCGGCTATGCCTAAGCACTCGACTGGAGAAACGTCCTAAGCCTCGCCTCAGTCGTCGCCAAGAAGTCGTCCTTCATCTTCATGGCAAAGCGTCTTGATCCGCTCATATTCTCCATCTAAAAGAGAATATGAATGCGAGGTCAGTGTCATCCAAACACTGGCGAGTTAGCTTCCAACCTAATGCAATTAGTGATAGGGGTTCCAAAGGAAAGGTTGGGGCTCTTTTAGTTGCAGAAAGCAAGTTTTATAAGTCAAAGCCTATGACTTAGCATATTTTAACCAAAGTTCTACTAATCAATGTTTTCATTTTTATTCCACGACAGTTTTCTTAAACACTGCCAAACGTTTCCCAAACCACGATAGTTTCCATGAACACTGCCAAACGTCCGCAAACAACACCCGCCATCATCTTCCGGGTGTGGCACACCCGTTGTGGATCTTACGCCAGCGAAGTGCCCGTTCTTCCCTAGCCAAGTTGCCACGCCCGCACTAGAGTCACGGCTCCCTGTCACGTAAGACCTAGATCACCCATCAGGATGACGACCTACTCCTGTCTTCACCTCGGACTAGGGTTGTCCCCGATGCTATCCACCAATCGGCGGGCCCTAAGTCCAAGACTACCGCTGATGGCCTTGCGTTGTGTAGGAACCCGATGCTGGAGATAAAGCTACGCTGAAAACAACTCGCTCCGCCGGCACAGCTGAAGCTTACGCCCAAAGACACTGGAAGTCACGTTGTGCAGAACCCCTTGGGCAACATAAAGCTACGCAAAAACAACTCGCCCTCCGGGCACAATTGAGCTTGGCGCCAAAGACCATCTCCGTGATCCAGCCTCCCTTCAAACCATGTAGCCCAGCTACATCAAAACCATAACCATAACCAGAACACATCAGTGTTCCCAATCACACCCACTGGCATGCCAAGCCCAATATCCAGTAAACCAAGTTGATATGTTCATCATGTCCGGTGAATGTCGGTTCACCGTTCTGAGGCGACTAAGCCTAAATTAATAATTGGACCTGAGCAATGTCTAAGCAAGATTTTAACCCAGACTTAAGATTCTAAAATCATTTTATTCAACCTAACAGGCTGTCAAGGGTGATTATCAAGGCAATCATTCATAAAGTCAAAGGACAGATGATTATTTCAAGGCAATATCATCAAGGTAGAATAAATACAAATGATAGCATAGCATGATATATCATGATTTAAGCAAACATGTTTAATTACTTAAAGAGCATGCAGTTTAATACTGTAAATAAAATATTTAATAAAACTGGGATTCAATATGATCCTTTCGAATGTTAACTTGTACTAGAGAAAGTATAGACTCTCCCTAATAAAAGTAACACTTAAAGGAAGGTTGTTGACTCGCACTAGGGAAAATCAATATTCTCCCTAGTAAAAGCAAACATCCTTTAGGATGGAAATTAACTCGCCTTGGTCTGCGGGTAGTGAGGGTCGTCCTGTTGATCTTCGAAGTGTCCTTCCGGATCCTCGGCGTCTAATAATCGGAATAATTCAAGAAACAATAAATAAAACACCAATATGCAACAGAAATCATGATGCATGAAATGCTTTCGCTAAATCTAGCGATTTGTCGAGTGGCGATAAGTTCTAACCTAGATATCGAGGAAGTTCCATGATCCTTCTATTACATAATAGTTTACAAAAGATAACGGTAGATCGGCGTTATAAAGATGATATGTGATGATGCAAAATGTTACTCTTAATAGACTACCCATAGATTTAGCAAATAGACGTATAAAGCGAAAATAGGTTTTTGGTTGAAGTATTTCCTTTATCTTATCTACATGTCATTATATTCTTAGTCTTGATGGGGCTTAAGTGCGTGAGAGTTAAAACCTTAAGTTATCTATGTATTCTACATGTACAGATAATTATATATATATATATAAGTTTATAAATGGTCGTGAGATTGATTACCTTGAGGCCTATTTTAAAATAGAACTTAATTGTCGTATATTGCTGTCAATTATCTTCCTTGGACAGGTTTAGCAATTTGATTAACCAAATAACCAAGTAGTTCTAGTAAACTGTGATTATTATTTATGTCGATAATTAATTGACAAGTGATTATAAGTTATATCATAAAGTTTGTATTTTTCCTAAGTCCAAAAAGTTATTCTATGCCCTACATGAATTCTCAGATTTTATTGAGTGTTAATTTAATTTTTATTAGCAGAAACTCAATTATGTGATTTATTCTATATAGGTTAATATCCTAAGGATAAACCATTGAATTAAATTTGGAATAATCTATGGCTACTGTTCATGATTATATTTTTATTAAATCCAGCATAGGTTCTAGTATTTATCATAAATTTTCTAGCAATTTTGGAGATATCTAACTATTTTTAATAAATCGAGTTTATATTCTGTATTTGTTTAAATAGCTAAATCCGAGAAAAGTCGGATGAACAGTAACGGGCCGGCCCGCTAACTCACGACCGGGCAGACCACGCCGAAGGCGTAAACCAAAATGGCGTAACACGCGAAGGAAGGCGTCGTCGGCTGGGGGCTCTTCCACTTAGCCTGACATGTGGGCCATGGGACCCACAAGTCAGCGACGTCAGGTTTTAACGCGTGCGGGATTTAAATCCGATGGCTCCGCGCACGCATCTTGGCATCGATCGGACGACTGGGACTTCATCTCCCACCTCCGGGTCGCGACGGCAGAGTAACGTCTTGAAACCGGCGATGTCTCGGCGACGCGGCGGCGGAGTTACAGGGGGCCTTAAGGGACGATCTTGGGCGCGAGAGACTCTACGCACGTATCCCAAGAACGTGTCGCTACGACCCTCGACGGCGGCGGCCATTAGCGGCGGCAAGCCGAACGACGGCAGAAGAAGCCTACGGGAACTAGTGGCTGCGGCTCTACGAACCCATAGGGGCTAAACTAAGGAATGCATGAGTGAGAGGGGGACCTAGGGATTCTTACCGAGCACTAGGCCGAGGCGGAGGAGGCAAGGATCAAGCTGGCGACGAGGAGGCCGAAACGAGGCGGAACAGGGCACACGGCGCCAGCGAGCTCCGATGATCCAGCGGTCCAATTATCCTGGGCGAAAGACGAACGATAGTGAGGTGATGCTCCATGAGCAAACGATCGGCATGAGACTCACCGATGAGGGAGAAATCGAAAAGGGCGTGAATTGATGAGCTCTCGGGTCAGTGGCGGCGGCGGGCTCTTGCCGGCGAACTGAGGGCTCTGGGATCAATTCCTTAGGCAAGGAGCAATGCGGGATTGTGGCGGAGCTAGTGGGAGTGTGAGAAAGGCTCGGGGAGCTCGGGTTCGTGCTGGCGACGGGAGTGAGGAAACTATCGGATGAAACGCCCGGCTGGGGTTTAGCCCTGGCCAGACGAGCCCATGGACCAGCGAGCCACGCCAGGTCTCGTGGCGGTCGGCGGAGTCTTGCCGTGATTGGGAGGCTCTGGCGTTGGCGTGCTTCGCGGCGGGCTCGGATTGGCCCGGACACCGATTGGCGCCAGATCGCACGCCGCACGGCCACGAAGTTCGATTCGGCTTTTGGTCGGACACGCACCGTGCCAAGGTGTGCGAAGCAGAGCCGGGGATTGGGCAAAGGTGGGCGGTGCCTGAGTTGCCTTGTGCGACTGAGTCGATAGGGCGGCGTGTCAGCGCGACAAGTCAGGCGGTGGCGCGTGGCATTGGTGGTACGGTCAAGTCGGCGCAGGCGTGGGGTCCGCCAGGCCTAGGCGCCACGCGCAAGCAGTCAACGGAGGATCTTCCAGGGGGATTCGGACACCGGCGGGCCGGAATTGGCCGAGAGGTGGAGCTCAGCCGGGGCAGCTCAACTGCTCGGCAGAATGTTCACAAGGGCAGAGAAAGGAAGGGGCTGCCTAGTGGGTCCCACCAAGGTCAATTTTGGTCAACACCATATCCAGGCTTTCACTGGTGTTTCAAACTATTTTATGTAATTTTTTGGGGAATTTTAGTGAGAGTTTTTATCCATTTAATGAGTATACACATATATGTCATATATGAATGTGTATATATATATATGTATATATATATATATAGGTTTATTTATGTTTTATATATATATATATATATATATATATATATATATATATATATATATATATATATATATATATATCAATAAGATTCAAAGGTAATAATCTTTATGCATAAATGTATTTTATGTGAACATTTTCATGTGTTCTTAATTTCCTATATAACATTTATCTTTGTATATTCATACATATATTTATTTATATCTTGGGATGAAGTTTTCTTGATTTATTATGTGTATATATGTATATTTATATATGTGTATGTGAGCCAAGGGAATTTTTTAATGCATTATCTGTCCTTTACTAAATTCTTTACCCTTTTCTTTTAATAAACCTGGATTTATCATGGTAGGAGCTCTATTTGAGTTATTAATTCTCCTATATCGAGTATTTTTAGTAAGTTGTTTAGCCTAAAAATTTTATAGGTCCATATGAGAAGTTTAAAAGAATAGATATTTGGAAGAATTTTCCTGCAACAAACCGCACTTTCGAGAGTGATTTCGAAAATATAAATATACGGGATTTTGGGCTGTTACACTAATATACTAAAAGTGTCCATAAAAATTATGAAAATCAAAAAATCAAAAATCTATTGTTAATAAAAAGTGTCCATAAAAATTATGATTTTTTGATTTTCTTTTCAATAATCATAAAAAATTATGTAACATCAAAATACAACGAAACTTAAAAAAATGTAGCCGTAGGTTCACGGAAAGTGTTCACAAAAAGTTTAAATTTTTTGGAAACTTTGATTTTTAAAAATTTTTGAATTTAAAAATTGTGAATTCACAAAAATATGATTTTTTGAGAAACATAAAAAATGCAGCGAAACTTAAAAAACGGAACAATAGGTTTATGAAAAGGGTAAAAAAAAAATGATTTTTAAGAAATTTTTGACTTTACGATTTTTAAATTTCAAAATTTTTAAAAATTCAAAATTTTCAAAAATAACAAAACTTTTTATAAACCCTTCCGGTGAACCTACGGTTCCATTTTTTTAAAGTTTTGTTGCGTTTTGGTGTTGCATATTTTTTTAAAAATTCAGCAAAGTTTATTAGTTTACTAGCCAGTTAGTAGTTAAGTTAGTTAGGTATATTAGTCGGTATGCATGCCATGCCACGACGCGGTACAGCGGCAACTGGGTTGCAGTTGCCTCAAAAAAGGTGGGTGTTTCTGTATTTATTTTTTTTGGGTGAAAAAAAAATTTTCCCTTATAATCAGCGGTGTTGTGGAGGAAAGACTCCACCTCGTGAACTCGCACTATGAGGTAGGTACGGTGGCTGATCGTCCCTGCTGCTACTATGCCCTCAATCTTCAGCTGGGGCTGCAACTAGGGCCTTTGATGCGTCCTGAGGTGATAGTGTTGGGGGGACGAGCAACATCATTGATGGCACGTCATCCATGCCAGCGTTGCCTAACTCCTCAGCTTGGACTGGCATGCAGTACCCAAATCACTAAGAGGCCTAGGAGGCGGGTTCTCCATCTTGCTCGATCATAGCGGCCGACTCGTGCAGTGGAGTTGGGTTTCTTGTATATATAGTCATTTAGGATGAGAGATGGGGTCAATACCACCATCAATTGGCGACACTGCAGTGTCCCCGACGCATGGGGTCAATACCCTTCCAAGGTCGTCTAGGCTTATAACCACAACTTCCAGTTCCAGGTCTGCCTGCAATGCCACATCGTAGTACTTATGAGCCTCGATTGCATTCTGGTTGATTTCCTCCGGGGTGGACAAAAATCCATGTCGGTCCATAGTGTTCACAAAGCTGCACACTGTCATCGGCAACACATAACTTTGCACTAGCAAGGCAGTGGCGGGGCTCGGCCCAGAGGTACCTCCCTAGCTGCTAGGAGACGTACGTTGTTTCCGGGGATTTTCTCCTGAGTTAGAGGAAGCAATGGCTAGCTTCCTCCTTTTAGGTTGTACTGAAAGGAAGGGTACGTGCCCCCTCCTCCTCACCATTCCTACCAGATTCATCGTTAGGCTGGTTGGTTGGTTGCATCTAACGAGATTTGGTTCTACAGATACAAAAGAGGAGTATTTGATTGTTTTCTTATCTATCTGGGACTGGCTTTGCACATACAATAGACCCACAACCTGGTCTTAGAAAAACGCCAAATCTGGTCGTTTCCCCGCATGCAAGCAACTGGAGCACGGCACTTCGGTGCGGGCCCGTCGTGTAGCGGCCATGGAGTTCCAATCCATCAGGAGACTGCTAGGTTTGCTAGCTACTTTTCACTTATTACTATTTCTTTCTCTCTTTTACAAATATCTTTTGATTAGTATCTCTGATTACCGAACCGACTTCAAAAATGGGTTTTCGACATTTTTTCGAACAAAACTAGATCACACTTGCTATATAAATTTTAAAATATTTAAATTTTAAAATACCTGCCTACTAAACACTCAACCAAACACCGTCTCTGCATCTTGCATCCCGTATCCTATCACCTTTGAACAGACGGATCGTGCGGAATGGTAGCTAGTGAGAACTAAAGAAAGCCCACATGTGACCCATCCGACATAAGTGAAAGTATAACGTAATGGCCACTTGCAAGAAATTAAAACAAAAAAGACGAGGCTTACCTCTGTATCCGGAAGCACATCAGGAGATTTCCCTCGCTTCGATCAAATGCCTCTCTTCCTTAGCCCGTAATAGAGAGAATGATTAAACCATGGAAAATTGTTAAGATATGGAGAAACATTTGCGAGATAAGAAAATTAGATTGATGGCTTACCCTTTCGTTGCTCCTCGGGTTTTAACGTCCTTGGGGACATTGTATGCTACAACACCCTCTACGGTAGTACGTGTCTACTTCCTTGAGCAATTGGCCAAGATGTACTTGATCCCCTCTAGGCTCAAAGCTAAGAGAGAAAACCACGCTGCAAGTCAAACCTGACGAAAACTAACAAAAAAACATAAAAAAAAAAAAGCCTTTTTGGGCTAAGGGGCATCCTCTCAAGTTATTCATCTCATCGGCATCCAAGACGGGGCCTCCTTTCCTTACCTTTTTAGGGATGACATCGATAAGGTATATCCTACAGTCTCGGGGGAATTCTGTATAAAACCATCTCCTCTCCCACTCTACAACGTTGGACTTCATCGGGACAGAGGAGTAGTAGGTGGAGAGGTTCCATCGCATCTTGAGGTAGGCGGCCGGGCGCTTCTCAGCAGCCCACCTTGTGTGGTGTATCAGGGTTTCAAAAATCGATTTTATCCCAAAAATCGCTCAGGTCTAATTTTCAATTTACCGTGATTTACCACAGCAAATTGCGGAAAATCGGTTGAAATTTAAGTTTTGAATTTTAAATCAACCAGTGGTTAAAAAAAAAAATCAGAAATCATTTTTTTTTGGATAAATCGGTCGATTTCTTCGATAAATCATTTAAAAACAAAAAATCGGTATTGAAATTTTAAAATCTCGAGCCAAACTTCGAAAAATCACGATTTTTATCGATAAATCAACCGATTTCTTCGATAAATCAACCGGAGGTTTAAAAATCATAAATCGCTTGTTTTTTTTCTAGAAATCAACCGATTTCTTCGATAAATCGTTTGAAAACAAAAAATCAGTATTGGAATTTTGAAATCTCAAGCCAAACTTCAAAAAATCACGATTTTTATCGATAAATCGACCGATTTCTTCGATAAATCAAACCAAACCGATTTCAAATTTTGAATCAAAATTTTAAATTTAATTCGTGATTTCACAGTAAATCACAATTTGCCGATATCGAGCCACCGCGATTTCACGGTAAATCGCGATTTGCCGTGATTTATCGATGATTTTTGAGACCTTGTGGTGTATGCAATTTCGTTGAGATGGCAGTTGAAAGCGAGTGTTGAGCTCCTGCCAACGAACACCTCAAGGAGGTGGACGAAGAACGAAATCATCGTCACCAAATTGGGGTTGAGGTGAAGGATTTGTACCTCAAAGAGCTTTAGAACCTATGCCAGCAACTAGCTTTCTAGCAATCGGGTGCCAGCGAATAGGTGACCCTCAAACACAGCGATCTTGTCATTGTTGCATTTGGGCCGCTGCTCGCCGCCGGCCATCTGTCACTTCAGGAAAGAGCTAGGAGGGATGAGGTTTGCCTTCTCAAGCCTTTCCATGTCCTTCATCTTTGTCTGGTTTCCAATCAACACCGCCATTAGATATCTTTGGAGGCAAGAATCGGAAAGATTAAGGAAGAAGAATGGGCGGCAATGGAACAGTGTGAAGTAAGGGGTTGTTCTCTTCAGCCTATCTTCTTATCTTCTTTTCTTATCTTCAAATTGAAAAGTCAAACGCTTTTACTTTTGTAGTCCTTTTTTTCTATCTTAAAATCATGTCTTAGAACTCTTAGATATAAGTCAAATGAGACGCACCAAAATTTTTAAGCCATATCAGAAAGCACTCGAAATTCAGGTTATAAGTAAATAAGAAGATAAGAAAATAAGATAAGCAAAGAGAACACCCTAAGTTAGGAAACCCTAAGTTAGGAAACCCTTCTGACTCACAAATTAAATCCCACGAGTTTCATGGGAAATTACGAATTACCCTTGACTCAGACTCCCTATGTGGAGGCGTGGAGGGCCAAGAAGTCTTTTCACATTGCAATCACATCGGCACTTGACCACTACAGCAAAACTGCTCTTTAACACTTTGAGTCTTGAGAGACCTGCGTAACGTGGGGTCCAGTTGGCAGGTGAAAATGATTGTGGCGTAAGAATAAAATAAATAGAAAAAAGAGACTTTCACGAAAGATAAAAACCTCTCTCTTACACTTAATATTTTGCCTTGAGTTCCGAGGACTGCTAGCTGATGAGGCTTATCGCGTAATCCCAAGGCTACCTCAAGATGTTTTCTTAGCTCATGGCTCTAAGGGGTTTTGGCCTCTTGGGTCGCAGGTAGGGGTGGACACGAGCCGAGCTCGAGTGAGTTGGGTCCGACTCGGCTCAGGCTCGATAAAGTCACCGAGGCAGCTCGGCTTGACTCGAATATTTGCATGAGCTGGCAAGCCTGTTTGGCTCGAGCTCGATGCGGCTCGCAAGCTAGCTCGGTGCGGCTCACAAGCCAGCACAGGCAGCATTCCAGCAGACCAGCAAACGGCAGCAGTTCAATCAAAGAGGTCAAGCAAGCAACAAGCAGTAGCAGACCAACACAGGCAGCAGTTCAAACTACATAAGTGATAACTAATAAGTGCATCCAATACAACCAACATAATGAAATAATAATCATGAGTTCATCAATCATCAATTCATCGGTTCATCACAGAGGTCAGAGATTCAATTGGCACTCTGGCAGCATGACCATCATCCACAAACCACAACCACAACTCCACAAACAAGACCACAATCCACAAGTCCACAACCAGAACACAAGATCATCAACCAAGGCACCAACCAATAGAGTTTAACACGTCAATGACCATAGCTCACAAGTCCACAACCACAACCACAAGTCCACAACTCGACATGACCACAGTCCACAACCACAAGACCACATCAGTACATCACCAGTTCACCACAAGTCCACAACAACTTGAACAGTCCACAAGAACACAAAATGAGCAATTGTCATTTGTTAGTACTAGTCCCATCTCCATGAGACCATAAGACCATGAGCAAAATACACGAGCAAGGTCACAAAATGAACATATCATCGTAGGTCTTCAGCCTTGACTCTTGAGAATTCACAAAAATGAGCAATTGAGCACCATCTCAACATAGGCATGATCTACAACATTTAGATGGTAAAAAGACATATATATGAAAGGATCAAAAACATGTAATATTATATGAAATATTTGGAAAGGAAATATTGTATTTGTGCTTACCAATTGCTCCCAACGACGCTATCAACAAGACTTATCCTTTCAATCTCTGCCTGAAGTTCTTGCTCCTAGAAAGAAGTTTTATTTATCACAATTAGAATGTGCAAGAGAGTGAAATAATGAAGAATTTAGTGTAGGTAAGTTAGTAACTCACGTAGTAGACATCATGATTAGATGCTTTCATCCAACTTGCATTACAAATAAGAGCATCAACCACTGATGGATTTAGTGAGCTCCGGTAATCATCAAGTACTCGTCCATCGGCACTACAAATAAGAGCCTCAACCATTGATGGATTTAGTGAGCTCCGGTAATCATCAAGTACCCGTCCACCGGTACTGAAAGCCGACTCAGAAAAAACCATGCTAATGGGAATTGTGAGGATATCTTTTACCATCTTAGAGAGAATTTAATGCTTTCCAGAATTGTTTTTCCACCATTCTAACACACTGAAAATAGGAACTTGTGGCCTCTCATTTGGATTTTCCAAGTAGCAAAGCAAGTCTGACTTAGATGGTTGTATCCCAAAACCATCTAGGAGAGTCTCAAACTCACAAGACACACTAGCGGAGGCTATTGAAGTGGATGCTATGTGCTGAGATGAACATGCTTTCATGAAGTTTCCGTAGAAACCACCTGTTCATACTCTTTCTCATAAACAAGATACAATTCCTCCATGTTTGTTCAAACCGATGCCACCTTAAGATCAACACTTGATGGACTATAGATCTTTGCAAAGCAATAATGAGGAGTGGCGTTCTTGGAGGCCTGGCCCGAGGGGGCTGTAGCGATGCCACTGCCAGGGACCATGCTAGTAAAGGCGCGGCGGACGTCCTGGTCCCCACGGCAACGGCGGCCACCGATGTAGATGATGATGGCGCGGCCGTGGAGGGTGCCAGCGCAAATGGCCAAACGACGACGTCGATGCCGAACTCACCGCAGATGCAAGGGTTGTCCGAGTCACCACCGATGTAGGCGCCAAACTTTGTTTCTCCGTCAGAGTAGGTAGGGGAAGGGGAGGAGGAGGTGGAGGAAGGAGAGGCCTTTGGCTCATATGGTGGTTGGTGCTATTGCTGTTGTCCATGGGGATAGGGTGGCCGGGTGGGTAGGCTAGGGTTTCAAGCGCGATGCGGGAGAGCGACCGGGCAGGGCGGCGGCTAGGGTTAGGGTCGGGGCGACTCGGGGGTAGGGACCGGAGAATTTCACCGCTCACTCGCGGACTCACGATCGAGGCCTCAGGCTAGCGGGCACAGGCTAGGCTTGGGCCTTGTCGCAAAGCTAACGAGCCCGAACGTGCCAGTGATAGCTTGGCTCGAGCTCGTATTAACGCACGAGCTGGCGAAGCTGTTCAACTCGAGCTCGTTTCTTCACGAACCGAGCCAGCTAAGCTTTTGACCAAACCGAGCCCGAGCTGCTCGCGAGCTCGAGCTCAGCGTCCACCCCTAGTCGCAAGCCTTGTGACATGTCACCTAGGGAAACACATTCTTCGACGTTGCATTGTAATAGCAGGATGCTACAGTACTGTGACATTATTTACACCTATTAAAAAGAGTGCAGCAAACCATTGTAGCTAAACTGTTCTAGCAAATGCACTATAGTATCAACATTTTTCCATCCAATCTAAATCGTCATAATCCAATGCATGAGATTCAAAGAATGTTATGGAACTGTAGCTCCGGTGACATTGGTAGAGAATCTGGTTCCATCACCTAGAGACTCCTTGATATAGAAGGACAATACTACAATTCTCTGCACCACGCTATCTACAATTCTCATGTGATGCAGCCGCTCGCTAATAGTGCATTATAATTTACACGTGGTTCCAAAATCCCTCTTAAATTATTTACGAGTTACAACACAAATCGCACGGAAGCCATATACGTACACGGAGGCTTGCGCATGCATACCATACTGTCAAAAAGAATTTGTGTGAAACTCTTCCATTGTGGTAGACCGGTAGGACCTTTGTCCATATATATACCAGAAGACGCATATGGAGCACAGGCTGTTGTGTACCTTCGATTTTTAGCTCTCTCTTGACTCTGTTCTTGGCAAGGAATCTTGCCTCGTTAGCTCATAGCTTGTCTCCGGGCTTTGGTTGCTTGTATTAACACGCATTGAACACAGGAAGAAGAATGAAGATGTATAAATAGTTATATGCCAGAGACTGCAGGGAAAAAAAATTAGTTTCAAAATTGAAATATAGAAATAACCTAGAAAATAGAGCAGTGAAGTATAAAAGGTGACAGTGAAAATTGTAAGATCCTTTGCCTACCAAAGCAAGGTAGGCAAGGATATTTCGAACTATTTGGTGGACCACAACATAACTAAATGATGAGCAGTCAAATTTGCCTGGATGGGAGAGCAAATTTGGCTCCCGTCTATGGGCATTCGGAAAGGAAACCCTTGCTTATCCTTGCCTATGTGGGCAAGCTTGCTTGGCAAAGAAAGATATTTGAGCTAGACCAAACACATAATAAACAATTGCTTGAGCTAACAAGGGAACCAAACATGCCATAGTGAAAAATCCACACAAGCTAGACTATCCAAATTGAAGATGATCACACACCTGTGCCAAATCCAGTAGCTACTATTTGATTCTAACTTCCAGCTTGTAGCCGCAAAAGATAGTGTGAGGAAACCCAAAAATAAATATAACCAACGGAATCGTTTGTTCAACATATCCAGAGCATTCCAGAACAAAGCCCCAAAGTTTGGCCATCTGGAAGAAACAATAGGAAGATGAGAAATCTTTCAGCTGACCAAAAATATTTTTTGCTGGATATGTGAGCTGCAATTGCCACGAGCGTAGGCACAAAGGGTGCTTGCAAAAAAAACCACAATGTGTGCATGTGAGCAAGCTCACTTTAAACTGAGTTATAGAACATAGATATACGAGCTACTGATATATTCATCAACCAAAAGTACAATTTACAAACACACACTTTACCTTTGAGGCACATTGAGGTTAATTCGCCAAGACCGGCATATAAACCTTCTTGCTGTGGAGAACTCCAATAGCCACCCGATAAGTAGGCCAAGGGAACCAATAGCAATGACAATACCAATATTCGCAGATCTGAGATGGTAGTCCAATATTCACTTTCACCCAATATTCACTTGGTACTTGGTTACTTACTAAAAGATAAGAAATCAGTGATTTGTGTATGGGTGTGTGTACCTGGTGGCACCAGTCGCAGCTAACAGAGCTGTGAGAATAAACACAGCAGTATGCATTGCTCGCTTTGAAGCTTCATCAATTGTAGCCATATATATGAATGTACCAACAACAGCCATAAAAGAGAGCCAAAAATCCAAAAACTGCCACAGAGCACCCGATGGTCATGGTGCAATAATGTATCAGAAGAAGCATTTTGAATATAATTAGAAGGGCACATAAATAATAAATATATTGGGTTCCACAGATTTACAAAGCAATAATCAACTCCAGATAAGGCTGGGAACGATATTCAGATTTAGCTATTTTTAACAATCTGTGTTTCCTTCTACTGCTACAAAGTGCTATAAAGAGCAAGATATAGGCTGTGGTTTTACATTGTGCCAGGGACAACAGAGAGGAGCCAACGGTCATGCATGTGAACCAACATGATTGCAGAATAATGCCCTTGATTGGAAACAAATATCATCCAACCAAGTCATTGCTTGCCCTCTACTCTATCAACAGCTAGCCAACCCAACCACACTAGAATATGCAACCTGTTCGAGAACTGCAATTAGTGATGTTTCACCACCCATGTTATCAGGAATCCGAAAAGGCATCATAGAGATTACATCCTAAAATGGAAAACATTACATCACATGTATTTTTTCTCTCTGATAGGAATTTCCCAGAACCTCTCCAAAAGTAGGTTTGCATTGGACATCACTATATCTATTTTGCGCTAAGCTAATTACTCATCCTAAGGGTGTTCACTAGCATCAACAAGGAAAAAAGACGATGTGATTTACTTCTATTTGTTACAAAACTACCAGCTTGATCCTTCCAAAACCAAAACTTCTTGCTTGGTGCCATCAGTTTTTTTTGTTTCAAATGGTCAGTTTTAATTTTTAAGCCGCTCCTATTAAACTATGCAATAGTGAGAATTGTATCTGTTAAAATACATAGATTTCTTGCCGTCATACATGACTGCAACAGTTCATGCACCGAGGGCACACATGCTGGAAAACGTCCATAGGATCCAACTACATGCAAACTATTAAGTGTAAGGGTATTGTAGTCTTTTCTCTTCTCTAGAGTTTCTCCTTTGTACTCGATATATTGCCCCATTGGGTTGTTCAGTACAACTAACTATTCACACACTACTCTTCCCTCCATCTCACATTAACATGGTATCAAAGCCCGAATCCAGCTCCTAGCTCCCGCCACCACTCTTCTGGCGCAGCTGCCACCAGGAGGAGCAGTCTCCACTCCCGGGGGCAGCCACTAGTTTTGGTCCAGCCATCTCCCCGGAGCACCTTCTTCCTCTAGCAACAGCAGCCTCCTCTGCGTTCCTTCTTCTTCGATCACAGCAGCAGCATAGCAGTAGCAGCCCTCCAAGCCTCCTACTTCAGATCCGCCACCTTAGGCCTCGGGCTCCCTCTACATGGCCACATCTGGCCACCATCGATCGTCCCCGAGCTCATGTCGTCTCTAATTTGGCGCCTCTTGGCCTTTCCTCATGAGCAGGCGGCTCCACACGAGCTCCTCCTCTGCACCATGCTCTAACCACGCCGGGGAAAGGCGCAAGCACTAGATCCAACCGCACCTCACACGGATTTGGCCCGTCATCGCTCACCTCCTCCACTCCAAGCACCGGATCTGGAGACTCCAAGCGGCAGGGCTCCTTCCAGGCAGCTGACGGATTACCTCTTCACTGGATCCGACCGGCACCTCTCCCGATCCGGTCGCGCCGCTGCACTTGGAGGCAAGGCTCTGCTCCAGCACAGTCGTACCGCTCCGTGCCTCCCCGAGCTCCCTCACGCCGACGCCGCCTAAACCCTCCAGTGTTGCCGTCCTCAATCTAGAGCCGCCGACTCAGACCGTCGCCACCTCAAGCAACCATCGTCCGCGAGCTCCCTCTGGGCACCTCCTCTACTCTAGCTCCAGATCCATGCTCAGTGTCCAGTTCAGGTCGCCATCTAGGCCACTCCTTCTACATTTGCACGTCGTTGGGCTCGGGCCACTGCTGCTCTACCGTCGCTAGGCTCCGCATTGCATAGCACCTGGCATCGTCAAGCACCGCTTCATGGCCTTCTTTTCTGCTGCCCTGCTCTTCACATCACCGCCTCCTCTCTCCTTGTGGTTGGCATTAATGGGCAAAGCAGCGGCACCCTTGAGGTCTCCACGCACTATTGCTTTTTGGCCATACTGTGCTTTGAGCAAAAGCAACACCTCCGCCTCCTGCACGAGCTGGAGTTCCATGCACCTTGTGTCTCATTGGTAGACTGCCGAATCGCCAATGGGCCAATTTTTGGGCCAAACCAGTGCCGAGAACTATCCATCGGTCAAGATGGCTCGGTTTGGTTCGAACGAAGCAAGCGATTTAGTTGACTGGCGAACCGAACCTGGGCCTGACCTTAGGCTTGTTGGGCCGGCCCGGTTCGCATAATGATGGCCCGGTTCGGTACTATGCGAACCGGGCCGGCCCGTTTTGGCCCGCTTTTTATTTTGAATTTCAAAGTCTCGTCCTTCAATGCTTATCAAATATTTTTTCTATATATTGCAATTTTTTCAAACTCTTTTACGAATTTTCGTTGTTATTTTAGGAATCCTCATTTTTTCTGATTTTGTGGACATATAATATGCGAACCGGGCCAAATGGGCCAAACCAGAATCTGGTATTTTGTCACGGATTCGAGAAGTGAACCGAACCTAGGCTCGAGACCCAGCAGGTTCAAGATAGTAACGAGCCAAAACCAAACCCCACTCAGTTAAAACCAAACCCGTAAGCGACAGAGTTCGGCCCCATTGGCCAGAGACTAGACTGGCTAATGGGCCGGCCCGGTTCAACACGGTTTGGGCCTGGTAACTTTGCGAACCAGGCCAACTGGGCTAATGGGCCAGAAGTTCAGCCTAGGTTTGATTCGCTTATTGAACCGGGTCGGCCCGGTTCCTATTTGGCCTAGTTGGGCCCTTTAGTGCTGGTTGGCTTGGTTCTAGGAAAAATTTGAAAAAATTTAAAAAAATTGGGGGAATTTAAAAATAGCAACGAAAAATCATGAAAATGATTAAAAAATCCAAAAATAGGAAAAAATAAAACGAACAAGGCCGCATTACTATCTTGAATCGAATCTGGCTTACCGACAGTCGAGGTCGAACCGAGCACTGTTCGTTGAACCGAACTAGGCCGGCCCGGTCCCGATTCGTTTTGAAACCAAACCGGGCCGGCCCGGCAAACAATACCAGGCCGGCCCGGCAAACAATACCGGGCCACCCGGTTGATTCGGCCCATATGACCAGCTCTACTCAATGGCCTCTACCCTAGTGTTGCACCAAGAACACTCTCAAGTTGGCACCAAATCACTCTATTCCAGATCCAATAGGCCATCCTTGAGTCATTGAGCTTTCGTTCCCTTCATGGAACCTTCATCGGCACCTCAGCCACCATATATCCATGACCTATCTCCGTGACCTTGTGTCACTCTTGAGCTAGAGCAAGCCCATCCTTCTCATCACCCATTGTCTTGGGTTTACTCTTCTACAATCTAGGCTATCTCTTCTCTCCTTTACCACCGATTCGGCCTCTCTTCACGTTGTCCATCTTCGGTCATATCGGCTTCTTTCATATCCCAACATCGTGGCATCCCATCGTCGGGTCCTATTCTGCACGACTTCTTTTCACCATCCTTGGGTCCTCTCTTTGCCATTTGTGCTCTTGTCATTGCCATGGTGCTTCTTTTATGCTTCTCTTAGTGCTTGATGTTTGCTTCCAGAGACATATATCCTTGTCCTCGCCATTTTGCTATCACCGCTGCTTGTTGTCCCTGCTGCTTGTATCCCTTTGAGTCTTTACCTTTTCTAGCTTGTCGCGTCCATCCAAGTCTGTTGCTCCTTTGTCTCAGTTCGTCGATGATCGTGCTAGTGCATCATTCCTTCATCAAATCAACTACGTCCTTTGTTGTCCTTCCTTTTCCCATGGTAGCTGTTGTAGCTCCTTAATCCTTCTTGCTCGTCACGGTCTCCCTTTTCGTGATGCATCATATTCTCCTCTTTGTGATGATGCCTTCCAAGACTGTGATTAGTGTTGCCATGCTTCTATCCTTTCCTTCCTTAGCTTAATTTGGCCTAACAGCTCTCTATTTTACCAATCTCATTACTCCACCTATACTCATCCTCCTAGTTGTTCTCCTTTCCTGACATTGCTGGCACCACAAGAGTTCCTTGCAGATTGTAGAAGTCTTTATCTCCACAAAGACTTGGCTTCAGCTTCTCAGTTGCTGCTCCTTAGTCCTCCTTGGCCGTCACGCCTCTTCCTTTCTTCGTGACGCATCACATTCTGCTTTGTGATGATGCCTTCAAGGCTATGATCTACGCTACCTTCTCCTTCGAGCCATGCATCGTCATTGTTAGTTACACTCGAATGGATGAGTTCATTATGGAGTTATACATATTTTCCCAGAGCTGCACACTTCGACGACATCAACGAGACATAGACTTAGGATTACCCTTGCATTTGAGGGGTGGTGTTAAGTGTAAGGGTATTGTAGTCTTTTATCTTCTCTAGGGTTTCCCCTTTATACTCTATATATTGCCACATTGGGTTGTTCAATACAACTAAATATTCACACACTACTCTTCCCTCCATCTCACATTAACACAAACAATGCTTGCGTTCCTCTTCAACTTTCTCCAACTGAAGTTAACTATCAACCAAAAGGGTGGTCTACCTAGTATGGGATAATGGATACATCCATAACCGATTTAGCCCAGTAATATGCCAAGACTTACTACCAGTAAGCACGTATATGCTGAGTAGATTACCTGTAATACACGAAAAGATAGTACGCACCAGGTACCCACGTCACATGAATGGTATAATGCACTGGAAATTCCACTAGATGTGTAAAGGATCCATTCTGCAAACGCCTAGGTGGCAAAAGAAAATAGGTTAGCATGTTACAGAACAAATCTACCGCATTCTATATCAAAGAATAAATTTTTAAATTTAGTTTCTTAACAAGATGTCCTTAACATTGCCCCTCAAAATTTAGCTTCTCAAACAGGGAGGTTTTTTACATATCAAGACATATATGGAACAGATGTAAGCATGTTATTTACTTGTGGAAAGGTATACCGAATACCACATTACCACCTTACAATAAGACAATCTAGCAGGCTATCAGCCATTCAGAACGTAGTAGTGTTTTCTTCCTCCAAACTAAATCACCTATGTCACAGTGACAAGGTTTATTTTAGTCAAAGTTTATTGTATTCTCACAAACTCCATAAATCACAGAATGTTTTGCCCCAAAGTTCGAAATAGAACTCTATTGTGTACATACTCTGTCGTTGGCTCATAACAATTTTACTTCCAACTAGAGATGCTACTTTCTGTAATCAACTAGAGATAGCCCTCAATGGTAAAACGGTTTAGTTACATCAGCTGATAGAAAGAAGAAAAGAGTAAATTGCAGAGTGGGTCTGTAAGCTTGCATGAGTAGAGACACCAGAATACAGTGCCCATACGGAAGCCATGTCAGCCCAAGAAAATTCGCTTTCGGACATCACTTGACCCACTTGAACAAATTTGAGGACCCAACTATACTTAAGCCACTCATGTACGTGTAGGTACCTACGGCACGCCTTACAAAAAAAAAATGCTAGCTAGTAGCTAAAAAATATTAAAAACAAGTCATTTCAGGCATCCATGTACTAGAAGGAAAACATACCTTTTTCCGGATGGCCCAAAAGGCAGGCAAGATTGCTGCAGCATTTGATGCGATCAGAAAGACAGACTGCCAGATATGCCCTACATATATATTTAGCCATAATATACAGTAATTTAGAAATTTTACTACATGAAAATACAATGATGCATCACAACTGATTGACAATCCAAGTTTATTGGACACAGTACACAATGCACTCATTGAAAATAGGCTGCAGACTGCATTCATAGGTGTTTTATATCAAGAATTTCTAACTACATCGATATGTTAAGAGCTCAGTAATCAGTATACGTTGGTTCATTATTTCTTGCATTTTTAATCCTCTACAGACGTGTACTTAGCACAGTTTATCACATCTTAATTAACCCTGATCCATTGTAGAATTAGTCAAATAATGGAATACACTTAGAATCAGTTAATGTCCGCTTGTTACATTAAAGCATTTCAGTAGCATTACATTGCTATGGTGCTACTTGTACACGTTAGTTTAACAAAGGCAAACTTCCTAAGAATCAACTACCATAAAATGCCCTAAAGTAGCAAAGCTTAATGATTTTAACACATGTGCAAGGTTTCTCCCCCAGAAAGTGGGCTCTGCGTTGCAGAGGAAAGGACTGCATCCATAATTGACTAGCAACAGCAGTAGCTGGTTGAAGTACTTGGATTATCATTTCATTGGGAAAGGTCCTCCTACTGTAGTACTGGACACATTATTTGCTCATGAAATTTTCAAAAATAAATATGAGAGACTTTACCATTAGGTGAAACTAATTCATCGCTGCAATCAAACCCACCATGATCACGATCGCAGGTGCAGAAGCTGGAAAATGGAAAATACCAAGAATTACCATGATAAATACAATATTTGATAATTTTCTGTAATATTGCATTAACAAGTACTTCAGAGTAGCAGGCACAAAAAATACACCTAAATTCACATAATAGGCAACAACTTTAGGAATTACCTGTAGAATGTTAGCCCACTTTCATCAATTGAAGAATGACACACACCTTTCTGATTACAGTTTCTATGACATCCTTGAAGAGCTACTGACATGTATGTCTGAGAATTTGATGTATCATTTGGATGCTTCACTCCAAAGCACCAAGTTCCCTCCTTGGCATAAAAAATAGATAGATCCATGTCTGAATTTGTGGAGTTTTGTAACGAAAAAAACACTGAACCATTACTGCTGCTTGTCATGCTGGCATAATAATCCCAACTATCGTTTGATGGTAAACTACCATATTTTGAGTACAGCTCATAATTCAATTCTTTATCTGACTTTAGATGGATATGGATTAGTGCGCCTGCTGAACCTTGGGGAACATCCAAAAGAAAATAAGTCCATGCAAATTGTTCGTAAGATGAGTTGCTTAAAAATTGTTCCATTGAGAAGTGGCTATATTCCAGTGATGCCCTTCCATCATTAGGAACATAATATGACTCAAACGGAACAGAAGGACTTCTTTTAGGAACCCTCTGCATGTAAAGAACAATATTTGGTTAATAAAAATGTCTACTCACAAACAAAGTTTACAGTAACAAGGCATGCAAAATATCACTCTCCAAAGAACTTATGTGCTCCAACATCCATGCATAACAAACTAAGGAAGCAATCTACTTGCAAATTCCTCCCACGTGTTGGCTTTATTTCAACAGGGACATGTTGAGAATTATCATATTGATATCATAAAGACTAAAATCTACTTTGCACAAAATACACTTAAGTTAATGGCTAACATTCCCAAGCCTACTTAGTAAAAGAGAATTGCCATAGAAAACAAAGGGGTAATCAGGAGATAGGTAGTATCTAAAACAATTCAAATAATTGATATAGAAAATCATTTTCATGGACCAAATCATTTTATGTACAATGGCTCCCAAATAAGGGAGAAATATAAGAATAGTTTTACACATATGCTTGGCAATTATTTTCCAAGGATGCCATCGAAATTAATGTAATATTTAAAAATATTTGCAAGATTTCATATCATTAGAGACAAAACTGTTGAAATAAACACCAACGAATCCAACCCTAAAGTCTGTTGATCCCATAAATGTTTGATGAGACTAACAAGTATTTTGCTCCTGTTTTTGTGTAGCTTGTCACATTAATTTTGCTTTGTTTATTTCCAATGAAACTTTCATGATCACCTGACTACTATAAGATTAACATTGAAGAATGAACAATGCACCAAAATAAATGATTTATCAATTAGCCGCCATGTCAGGCGGCTGTGTTGCACTGGATTAAACAGGTTCTAGGCCCTTAACATTCAGTGAATCCTTTCAAAAGAGGTATGAAAGAAAAACGTAAAACCCATTGTGTTTCCCGCATAATTTAGTAAGAATGTAAACAAATTTGAACTTCTGGTCAAGGAGTTTCACCAGTTACCACCTGCCAACAACTGACAACCACATCATGTTAACTGGCAAAGGTAAAGATCAACCCAGTATGGGCAAACCACTGGAGCTTTGGCACGACTATATTCAACCTTCCTGCTTAAAAGGTTAAACAGGGAAGTGTCTGTACTCATCAGTAACACAGAATATCTCTATCAACTACTCAACCCACCTGGAGCATATACGCCTCCGATGAGCAATTGATTCCAGCTTTTCCATTCAGGCATCCAGTTATTTGCCACTCCAATGAGAAACATGTTGTATCCAGCATAGGTTCTGCTGTTGTATTGTTCGTCTGTGTTATGTTGACAGTCTCAATTGCAACATACCACCGCCCAATATTTGGAAACTTCACAACCAAAGGAGCACTGCTAATATCACCTGAATAGTCATGCAAATCTCTCTGAGGAAAGGCATTATAGCGCAGGTAACAAATCAAGGATGACCGTTCAACCAATCCAAAATTTGCCGCTGTTATTTCAAACTGCAATGCTAGGTTGACTACATCCAAGAAGTAGAACTTCATATCGCCTTGCCTGATGCATAATGAGCCATTGGAAATAGCACAAGTGATCAAGTTATCCATTCTCACTGAGGTAGTACTGTTGGAATCAAGTTGCTGTTCTACTAAATGGTTCGACTGTGATAAGAAATTGGTACGTCTATTGTTCTCTCTAGTATTCAAACTTTTCCTTGTGTCAATATTCTGATCTAAAAGATTTCTTGAGTTGTTATATCTTGATAATTGAGAACAACCAATCATTTCAATTGTTTGGTTGCAGTAAGGCCCCCATAATGCCAAAGTGGGACATCCCTCTATGGTAATGCTAGTGCTCACAGATCGTGCTCTCCCGCGGCTAATCTGCAAAAGTACAGTTATCGAGATTTAAATTTCGTTTTACACATGTATGTTAAAAGACAAAACATAGATAACCATGCAGTATAGCAAGTGTCTTATAAACATGTCCTAATCAGAAGTAAGCATACCATCTTTGATTGTGTGCGAGCAGGTCCAAGGCCATTGAAGTAACCAATGTACCATACCCCTGGCGATATCTGCACATATCAAAGGCTGATATCAGATTTCCACACAATTTGCTAAGATGATGCATTATAACTCTGCCGATATATCAGAAGACAAAATAAACCTCTCGCACTCAATGACCAGCACATCAGGATGGTGATACCCACTGTAGTTTGGCCCAGGGAGGCCTGGTGCTGCATTAAATGAAATAGTTGCATACAATGCAAGTCATAACAGCTAGGGTTAAACACTTATACCTATTGGGTGCTATATTTTTGGATCCTGTGGTGTTACACAGGATTACAAATTACTGGTCAATGGAAGTAAGCAAGAACAAGATCAGTTCATCTTGAACTGCTTGCCACTGGTATAACTCTAATCGTGGCTCTTCATGGGTATACTTAGTTTTAGTTTCCTAATTGGCTACTAGCATGTCTGGGAGAGTGGGAGGTGAATATGTTTTGGAAAATGAAGCAGTCTTAGTCTTAACTTGAGAAAATATGTATGAATTCTAATGGATAGTGCAAGTGAATACAGAGTCAGTCGGCAAATATATTGAAATGAGAAAAGAACAGAATTACTAGCACAGGAGTAACAAGGCTGGATTCAACGTAGATGGTAGGAGCAGGCTTATTTGGCTCTGAAACTTGAATTGGATTTAATGTCATAAAATCATCCTGAATATTAGTATTCCTCTGATTTTATCCTGTTTTCAAGCTATTAGGAGAGGTAAGAATCCAAAAGGTCAACATTAGTTTACAGGTGATGTATGTACTCAGAGTAAACTACTGATCCAACATATTTTGCATCACTGCCGTAGTATCATGCACTCATGCTGCTACAAACAAGGATGATTACTGCAGTTAAGGTAGCTACCACATATTGCTTTACAAGTCACAGCATCAGGATAATTAACCTGGTTATTTGATAACACTATTGTTGTGTTTTTCTGAAATGGGATGCACTGCGCCAGATTTGACTGATTATTTGCATTGCCAATAGATCCAACAACAAGAAAGTTTGATACTGCAATAAAGAACCTTCCTCTCAAAATTAGTTTAATCAGAAAGTTATGTAACACAGAAAATTAGGTTACAATCAAAAAACTTTTTCAGAAAAAAAAAGTATACGCTACTAGAAGAACACCCTCAAGCCATCATATTCTTTTTTCTACATAATATACTCATGTAGACTGAATAAGTGACCTAGGAATAGCACTGTCACTTGATGAACTATACTTCTCAAAAACGATAGGATAGATGGCAGAACAGTTCATAACCAACAGAATGGAAGAGAAACAGCACAGAGTGTTTGATTATCAAAAGATTTAATGTTTTCGAATGTGTGCAATCCAATTTTGTAAACTTTAGCTACTTTCATGAATATCTAGATTGGACCTGTAAAAATGATATGTGTAAAATTTGTCTCAAAAAGTACGCTTGTGACATTATAAGTTTATTAGGTTTTATTAGTATATTACAACAGAATCTAACGATCAAAGTTGTCATTTGGAGACCATGTTGATGTCCAAAACATCACTCTTTTGTGACTGGAGAGAGTAATGTCTTAATTACTTCAAAGTTCAGGATGAACAAGTTCAAAGATGGAAATACTTTAAAATTTATACAAACTTGTGTCTATTGGTCATGGTATTTTTTTATTTTTCTCAATTCTTGTAAGAAATTTGTGCTGGAATTTGAAGGGATATTATAGCACCAGTTATAGTTGGTTGACAATAATTTGGCATAAATTTTCTATTTCAATTTGGAATGAGATGGTCATAAACCATATTTAGCACACCAAGTTCACCACATTTAAGCTGCATACAAGACTGTTCAGTTAGAAAATGAAAATGAAGGAATCAAAGTTAATCATCGCATATGAAAATGTATATTGTACTCACATAAATTGTCCAGAAAAGAATCAGATATATCGGGAATAGGAGGGTTCGAATTCATCAAACAGATGATAGCAAGTTCGCTTCTTGAAAGATCTTTTAAGTGCTCCCTGGGCTGCATAAATTAAAGTAATATTTCACAAAATATGCATAAGTCAATTTTGCTAACTATGCTATAAAATTTTCAGAGATAAACCACCAAATGGAGGGTGCAGAAAATCAATTATGGTATTATTTATTCTAGAAACAAGCTAAAAAGATCTTAAAAAATCAGCTCACTGTCATGTGTCACTATATAGCTTTATTAATTTGAGGTATAGCAGTGTTTCATATTCTTTTGATCCCCCCCAACCCCCCAATACAATGCACCAAACAACAACACTTTACCACTTAAACTTTACTGTCCATCAAATATAGAATATAGAAATAAAAAGCGAAAAAAAGAATGATCACCCTTGCATCTTCAATTGCCCTCGTAGACGGATATGCTACTCCAAAAGAAAGGGAACACCAGCGTATGTATACACTGTGCGTGGACACTTATAACACTTATACAGAACTGATATCCATGTATTTTTTGTGTATTTTTGACAAACATACTTACAGTCTGGCATACGACGAACATGAAAATAAGATATCTCAATTAGTCAGCTGCTGATAATCACTGCTGCCTATTAGCAATGGATCATTCTTCTAGTCAACCCACCTTGCCACTTGACTATGAGAAGACAGGCTAACATATCCACATACCAACAAATCTACTAGCCGCCGAAAGAAGTGTTTTCTTGTGAACCACAAATCAGTTATTCAGAGAAGGCCAGACTCACTTACAATGTCTCTGTCGGTTGCAAAATCCATGGTGACAGAAGAAAATGATGCCGGCAGCTCGACTGCGAGTAAGTAAATCAAAGTACGAACGTCAATCCAAAGAAAATACGAAGACCGATAAAATAAAAACCGGGTTCTTTTACGAGCTCCGCGAGTGAGGACAAATACAAGTGCATCATTTCTTGCTTCAGTGGTGGAAGAAACATTTCGCAAGCAAAACTCAGTAACCCAAAGATCGCAATTTTATGGCAGAACTCACAGCAGCTAATATTCCCTCAATTTCAATTCAAAGACTAATCCCTCCCCCCAAAACACCACCAATCAGACAGAAATAAATCAAAGGTGAAATCCCGCGGCACCGATCGCTCACGTCGCGAACACAGAACAGCAACACCCCAAACCGAAGCAGAGTTAGCAGCTCAACAGAAAGAGATCCCTTACTGCGCAGGTAGCTCCATTCGTATGGCTTGAGCCAGAGCCTGGGCTGCCTGTAGCTGGCCACCACCACCGGTTGCGCGCCGCACCCCGCCGCACAGCACCCCACGGCCAGCGCCACCAGCGCGCCCCACCAGCGCGCCCACCTCGCCGCCGCCATCAGCGAGCGCATCCCCCACACGCCGCCGCAAACCCCAGAGGCCACGAGCTCTAAACCCTCGCGCCTCAGCAACCACGCGGATGGGAGTGGGAGGAGAAGCCAGCGGAGGCGGAGGAAAAGGCCTTTTTCCGATCTTTTTCTTCTTTTTATTGCTGAAGAAAAAGACGGCGAAAGCGACGTAGTATACGGTATACTGGTACACCGTACGGCTCTGATGGCATTATAATTTTTTAATCATTTTTTATTTGCGCTTCTAGGCGAATGTTTTTTTGAATCTTGATACCTCGAAAGTCTTCTCCTCAAGCACGGTCAACGAAGTCGACATGAGTCCATGACACGTGGGGACAGGGAGTGTGGGGCCGCTCTGCAGTGGGCCATGGCCAGGTTGGTCGACGTCGGGTTTATTATATGGCCACGCGTGCTTGATTAAAACGATAATCTTGGGCTTAACCGGAAAGCCCCTATATTGACAGCCAAATCGAGCCAGTTTGTTGGTCCCACGAATACAAGGGAAGTAGTCAAAGCATAGACGCCGTGGATGGACATGCATAGCCTTGGTAGTTTTTTTTTTTAAAGGACGGGTGCGAATCCTTTCATTGATTGTGCTGGTTTAAGACTATGGGTAGCGCCAGGGTTCGACGTCCGACGCGGCGGCCGCGATCGGACGCGCGTCCGCCGTCCGATCAGCCTACCTCCACGTCTTGTGGCCGGACAACTAGCGGCGGAGGCGCGTCCGTCGATCTACTACCTCGCGTGTCGGACGACTAGGAGCGACTAGCGAGCAACAACATATGTTTTCCATTTTACTTCCTCATTTTTGTATAAAATTCAAATGATGTCTAAATTGTATGAAATAAATTCCATAATTCATCTAAAATCGTTAGCAACCCATTTTAAATAGTTGTCAATTTTTTTGATTTTTCACCTTTTAGTATTTTTTTTGCTGAAACTTGGAGACACCACATATGAAACTTGACAAAATGCAATGATGAACCATGGATAATGTACCAATGAAACTTGGCAACGGGCCACACAATATTTTACTGATGAACCTTAAATAGGTACACAGATTAAAAAAGTATAAGTGCTTATGAACCTTGGAATGAACCTTAACTAATGAAGTGATGAACCTTGAAAGATGTATAGATAAACTTTAACTAATGAACTGATGAACCTTGGAATAAGTGCGGATGAACCTTTGAATATATACCGACGAACCTTACATAAATAACTACGGAACCTTGGAAAAATAACTATAGAACCTTTGCAAATATATACATATGACCTTGCTAAAAAAAATGATGAACTCGGAAAATGACCATGGAACCTTTAAAAAATAATTGCAGAACCTTGAAAAAATAACCGTATAACCTTGCGAGATATACTGATAAAATTTACACATATGAAACATGGTCGAACCTTCGTGAACCTGGAAAAAATAGCTACGAAACCTTAAAAATAAGCTGCGGAACCATGAGAAATATGATGAACTTGGCATATAGCGGTGGTGGGCTTTGGCTGGGCTACGATGCGGTAGGAGGAGGCCACCTACCAGTATAAAGGAGCGTCCGAGCCATCGGAGGTGGGCTTTGGCCTGGGCTGCGCGTGCCAGCGCGAGGAAGGCCGTCGGCCCAGCGCAGAGACGCGTCCGATCCATCGGACGGCCGTACCGGAGTGTTTCCGTAAGACTATTCTCCACAACTTATTTGTCTTAATTCTTATTTAGTTATTTCACTTATCTCGTAATTTCGAGAATTTTACGAGATGTCCTCGAGAGCCTAATGCTCTTGGTATTTAGGGTTTAGGAAGCTTTTACACACGTCTATAAGATAAAAAAAACAGGATTTAAAAAGTAATTAAAAAGTCAAATAACTCAAATAAGACACGAAATAAGTCAGATAAGACGTGGCTTATTTTGACTTAGTGAAATAGTGAAAATTTGAATCTGAACATTTGTGAAACACCATAGCATGGATTTCCTGGCAGACATTCTACAGGAAAATGTGGCCTTCGGCTTCAAACCATCTACTGGGAATGACTTTTCCGGCAAACATTTCGTCGTGACCATCTAATGGGACCCAGCCGTCTGCATTTCTCTTTAGTGACAAGCATTTTTTTTCCGGCAGACAATTATCCCTTGTTGACCATATTTTTCCCGATAGACTTTGTTTTGCCAAATGACTTATAACTGCCGACAGACAATATCTTTACCTGCAGACGTCATGAAATTATATTTTTGCCAACAGACTGTTTGCCACCATAGATAACCCCAAAACAAAAAAAAAATACTACACTAATACTGATACATTCACAACACCCAAACATGCTTCTTTATATATACAATTGTAAATGAGTATACAAGTACATAAATAATAGAATAGTATTTGTAAATTTCATGGCTCTCGCAATCTTGACAAACAATTTGCTTTGGCATCTAGCGCTTGAAAGCATAGCTCCAAGTCTCCAACCAGATTTACAATGTACGCTCACCGACAATGTCTCCTAGCCTCCATTTGAAAGCACATATCTAGCCAAATGGTAACAAGAGATAGTTAGCGACAGAAATTGTCATGAATTGTTAGTGACAAGGAACAAAGAATATAAGTTATAACGGCTCTGCCTATTATAAGTTATAATTAATCCTAGAGGTTAGAAGCAAATAAGAAAATTGTATACTAAGTAATATTTCCATACTTTCATTCTTCCATAATTGGGAATGATGCATTATTAAGTAAAAACTAATAAGTAGCAAGTCAAGACAGATTATCGAAATGAAAAAGTACCTGATTGTTGTTGCATGGTGATGCCTGCTACCGCATTTTTCCAATATGTCGATTGCTGAATAAATATGAAAATGATATGATAATGAGAGCAAGACATTATCATTTATCAAAAATAAGGTCAGCTAGACAGGAAGCAAGAATAGATAAGTGATCATGAACCAAATGGTCATGCTCCCTCAACTTTTTTCTATATCTTATTAACAGATTAGGTAATAAAATTTTCAGTTCTATTGTATAAAATGGAAATATGTAGTACTAAAGCTTCTAATGTCCTTGGGAAAGTGAATGTAAGGTTCAGTGTGTGTGAATGTAGAATATGTTTACACATTCATATATATTAGTGAAAAATTAGGTCAGAGAGAGAGAGTACAAATTGAGCTCTTCTAATCATATGAAGTTCAGATCCTAGAACATATGGAACAAAGTAAAAATGGTATACATCAAATCTTCTTCAGAATACATAAATAAAGCATTTCAATATTATTGACCCCTATCTTCCTTGGTTCAATGCCTTCTTATATAGATAAAGGTATAAACAACTTGTGTAATGAACAATTATGTCCTTCAATATAATTTCACACACTGTAATTTGTCTTAGAGCAAAGTGTTTTCAAACACCAATAGTGTTTGTCCTCTAAAGAGAAGTGATAGAATAAGGTTGGAGAAGGACATACAAATAAATATGGGTAGGTTTCTATCACAAACATGCGAGTGTTGAGCACCAACTCCAGCAACAGCACCATTTAATCCTCTGAAAACAATAGGGGCACTAGCAACATTCTACAAAATTAGGAACAAAGATTTAATTAATGGTAGTAATTAACAAGGATCATTTGTGCCATTACAACCATCTACAACAGGAACAGATAAACACCTTGTCTACACATGAAACTCCACTAATAACGAAGAAGAAGCATCTACATCCTTCAGTCAGATAATACCCTGCAACAAGAAGTAATGAGCATTTATATTAATTGTACAGACACTCATTCAAAGGACTAATAGCAAGGGATGAGAAATAGGAACAGAAAGAAATAACAACATTGACACAAATGAATATTCAGAATCTAACAACATTCATGATAAAATTTTGGAGATAAGTGAAAATGAAACACATGATTCCTGCATAAGATCATCCCAAGCTGCTTTGCTATTGACACAGTGTGGATCTTGCATGACCTGTTTGATATGCTGAATGAACCTTGCACTCAGTTTAAGATATGAAAGGTGCAAAAAAAAAAGTATTTTCCTGTACTATGTTCAGCAACGGTTCAAAAAGGAAGATGGATATGTTTTCATTATTCACTACATAGGGATTCAAGAAAGCATTGCCCCACAAAAACCTGCAGCTGTCAGTTAATATTTTTTGTTTTATGTTTCCATGTGCTTAACATTATCTAAGAACAAGACCTACAAAGTTCTTTTTCTAGATTGATTGTATATTGGTACCTTTCCTACAATAGTAAGTCAAACAGACTTAAGTGTAAATGTGAAGATCAGGTGCAATGTAAGAGAGAACAATTTCTTTTCCAATGACAACAATTTATACCTGCAGCAGAAGCAGAAATTTCAAGAAAAAACTAATTCAACAAAAATATCAGAATGGCCAATAGATTCATAACCATGGCCACTGATTTATCAAAAGATCCACTAAGAACTTTAGTTGACTGTCAGCTCCAAGCAACTGATTGAACCTACAAACCGAATATATAGGAAAGCAAGCAGGACACACAAGCAAAATGTTTTAGAATCAGAAACACAAAGAATGGAGTATCAATCATTGCCTTATCATCATGGTGTTGGAATAGGATTGATCATAGCTTTGACCGAAGGACTGTGAGATGCAACATATTAGCTCAAAATAGGATATATCCACTGATCGGAGTTGACTGTTTCTAGAATATTTGTGATAAACTACCCTATCTCATTTGTACCTTGGAAATGGGAAGCGATCATCCAACTGTCTGTCTGCAGCCTCTTGGGCGGCACTAAGTACAAGCATATCAATTGACCATGCATAATGTATCTCAAATCATAATCATATAGAATTTTCAAAGAAATAGCCCACACAACTAAAATCTGATGGCATAAATAAAATAGCTATACATTTTCCCAGTATAGAAATATAGGTTCAAGTATCATAGTCCATACACACTTAAATCTTAACTAGTTCAAATCGGATAGGACAAATATAGGTTCAAATATCATAGTCCATACATACTTAAATATAGGTTCAAGTATCATAGTAACAGAGATACGACATTGATAAATATAACAAGGCATCCATTTACAAAATATTACTCCTGTCTTAAAAGGAACTAAGTTCATGGTTTAAGTCATGCACCAGTTGCTATTTAAGGAAAAGGGGCAACAACATGCTATTATATTGCCACTATCCAGAATCTGGTTAATTCATCTTACATATTTACTTTTTATCATATAATGCCAATTAGTTATAAACTAAGCTAGCTTCAATTTACATAGGCAGCATTTATCCTAGCTGAACTTACACCTAATCCAAGTAGAATTGCCCCTCGGTGAACACTGGAAACAGCATAATATATAAAGATACATCCAGTAATCAATGTTAGGCACCGGTCATAAGAGACATGGGGGCAACAGTGTTGGTCAATCTAGGGAAAGCCAAATCTAGTAAAGCAATAATGCATTTAGATAAATATCAATCGTATAATTAAAATGACAAATATGAATTGCAATTGAATCGAGCTAGGGTTAGGGAGTACAGCAGCCCATGTTCCTAGCTGCAACGTCGTCCGGCTGTGAGGACGAGGAGGAGGAGAAGCGTTGTGACGCCATTGATTTGGGGATTGAATCGAGCTAGGGTTAGGGAGCGCACCTGCCTGTGATCCCAGACGCCATTCGGCCTGCCTGTGAGGATAAGGGAGAGCCGCCGCCTAGCCAGTTCCTACGAGGAGGAGAAGGAGGGGAGCCGTCGCCGGTCGCCGGGAGGAGGAACAGCGCTGTGACGCCGTCCATTTGGGGATTGGACCTTGCTAGGGTTAGGGAGTGCTAGGGAGGCTGGGCAGCACTAGTGGTAAAAGGGGAAGAGCTGGAATTTTGAACAACCTGCTTGATTTTTTTTCGCGCATCACAGTGGAGTATTTTTGCCAGCTACCTGCCAATGTCCAAACTATTTCCCGACAAACGTTCAGTCGATGATATGTGGTTTTTGCCAACAGATTGTTTACCGGTGATTCTCACACTTTTTACCGGCAGACAGTCAGTCAATGATACATGCTTTTCCCGGTAGACTATTTATTGGTGATTTTCAAACTTTTCCCAGCATACAATCATTCGCTGATTCATATTTTTGATTTTGGGAATAATTGCTGGCAGACAGTTTGTCGTTGTTTTAGGGTTTTTACCGACAGACTTTAAGAAGTGTCTACTGGGAAAAGAGTGTTGTGGTGTAGTGTTCCTCTTTCCAAATTGATTCAATCATATTTAGGGGGCCTTGCCAGTTAATGAGATGAGTTCTAATGGGCTCAAAACCCATGGATCTCCATGCCACTTTGACTAATTTGCATTTCAAAAATATAGGGCTGGTTAGGTAGTTGGTACTTGTAGCTGGTTTGGAGAAGACATGACTTTTTTATGTGGGAACTGTCCCTAGGCTAAGGTGTTTAGTTATGAGGCCTACCTCATGGGGACAATAAAAATCCGGATCTCACTCTTGAAGGTATGTTATAGCTGTTGGACCAAATCACCGGATCTCACAGTGCTCCTTAAAAATAAACAGTTATAGTTGTGGGACCGAGATGTCCCTTCATTTTTTTAATGTTTAGAGGTTGGATTTTTTAAGAATTCATTAAATCAATGTCACCCAAGTGCACGGGTCCAAGAATCAGGGATATCGGCGGGGTAGGATAATAGAAACGACCATGATGAAAAATCTTTTTTTTTTGTAATTCAAAATTTGGGGGGAATCAGTTAAAAATCTAAAAATAATATTAATATATGTTCGAGCCATTCTTTAATTGTATTTCACTATGAGGGTTCTCCCTCATAGTTTTCCTTTCAAAAAAAATATGTTCGAACCATTTGGCATGAAATTTTAAAAAAAATGAAGTAGTTTTGAGCAAAATATGCATGTGTATTTCATTTCTAGGTTCAAAATGACATACACCATGAAGAATGAACTATATTACATGGTATGGACCATGGACATGGCAAAATCTTGTATAATATGTATAATTTGTTGCTTAAATGTGTGCATATGAGAATTATATATTGTTGTGTACTTGTCTTATGAACTATATTGCATGCCATATGCTTCTCATAAATTGTGTATTTCTACTTTGTGACATAATATGTAGGAAAGATCATTTTTTTTCTGATTTTTTATTTAATTTATTTTTTGGGGGAATATTTACTCCCTTCTCGCTTGCATCAGTGATTTTCAATGTATTTCTTGAGAGCATTGTGTGTTATTGGCCAATTATTGGTCCAAATTTTAGGATTTGTTGTGGAAAATTCAAATGCTTTTAAGTTTTATATATTTTTACCGATTTTCAACTGATTCAATAATTAATATATTTTTATCGATTTTCAACTGATTCAATAATTAATCATACTCTTATTAGCGCTCGTACATATACAATCTCCAATGCAAAGTAATGCTTCCTCCCTATTTTATTCTTCGCTATTGATTTTTTGTCTATCATGCAAGCATGAATTGAAAACATTCAAACACTATTGAAAAGTGCATGCTTAAGCACTTGTGAAGCATTGGAAGCAAACTCAAACTCATCTTAGTTACAACAAGCACTTTATGCTTCCTATGTGGCACGAACACGTGTAAATGTAATTATACATGGCACAAGCATTATACATGTCCTGTAAGTGTTTAGCATGGTTGATCACTTGATCTATCAGCTCCAACACATACATTTCTTAACCAAAACCAATTTTCTTAACCTCACAAAACCCAGCACTTTGGTCTACATTTCATACCATGCTTTTCCACCAAAAAAAAGTCCACATTTTTCTCTATTTTTCCACCACACTTTTCCAAGGTCGCAATGGTCTGCCAAAGAAATATATATAAGAACTTCCTGTGTCTTGTTTTCCCCCTTTGAATGGTCCATAAATACAGATATGCAACACAATGAACACGTACTGATGTGCACATGTTTTATCTGCAAAAGCAAAGCGCACCTTGCCGCCCTTTAATTTATTAATTCAATGATAATAGTTATCCGCAACAAAAGATTAAAAGTGAATCGTAGCTTTTGTTTAGTGGGGACACGAGAAAGTTGTTACTTTTTTTTAAGGAGATCATTGAGAAAATTAATCCTTGTATACCTTACTACTATAGAACACCACATCAGTGCCGGTTCGGAACTAACATCATTGCCGGTTTTTGAACCGGCACTGTGTAAGCGACAGTGATAACTCACTGCCGGTTCTCGAAAACAAACGAATTTAGGCTTAAAAATTGGTTAAAAATAGAAAAATATCTTTTATACCCGGAATCTATACCCTAATCATCTACCACCTACTATAAGTTATTAGGACACATTCTTGCACGAAATACAAATGTTGCGTTACCCTGAACTCGAACCTACGACCTCTTCACCCTACCCTTACCCTTCTAACCATCCTACCCAATCTCATGTTCTGACTTATAAAGGATATACATACCTTTTAAGTGATAAGTTATCACTGACGGTTCTTGTCTCAAACCGGCAATGATAAATTCTTTCACTACTGAATGAAATTTGAGGACAGAAAGCTTAAAGAACCGATAGTGATAGGACTTATCACTGCCGGTTCGTTTTTCAATCCGGCAATGATACTTCACTGTCGGTTCTAGCCAAGAACCGTCAATGATAAATTCTTTCACTACCGGTTGTGGGAAGCTTAAAGAACCTGCAGTGATATGACTTATCACTACCGATTCTTTTCTCAAACCGGCAGTGATACTTTACTATCGGTTTGAGCAATGAACTGGCAGTGATAAGTCCTATCACTGCCGATTCTCAAGCGCATAACCGATTTTTTCGCCGTAGAGGCTTACGAACCGGCAGTGATAACTTATCACAGCCTAATCGGCAGTGATGGGGACATGGATGACCATTTCTGTAGTAGTGATATGAGCTGAGCGTATTCAAGTGTTCTTTGCAACTTATTTACTTCTGTCTTATTTGCTTATCTTTTAAACTTCGAGAGCCTCTTAAGGTGGCCTCGAGAGCTAGGCCTAGTTCGTTTGGCTTATTTTTATAAGCTTTAAGATGCACATTAAGACAAAAAAAAAACTCAAAAAAAATCAAAGTATATATATTTTGAAACGGAGATAAGCAAATAAGTACCTCACCATATTGTCTTACCAGCTAAGCAACGCCCAACCCTGAACATCAGAGTTCATTGCAGATGCAAATTTGCAAAAAAATTTTTGCATCAAGGATGGACTCGGGATGGGTTATTAAACCCACCCCGGCATACGCGCTCCTAGGTCGCGGCTGAGCCTTGAGCTCGTGATCTAACGGGAGAGCCAGCGCGCACCCCGCGCAACTGACCAACCGAGCACAGCTCGGCTCGCTGCAAATTTGCAAATAATACTATCTATTTTTCTTAATGATAATCGGGGATACATGATTTGTCAGCAAACAGCTATGCCTTAATTATACTCTCTATATATGATCTACACAACATATATGTATTTTAATTTTTTTTGCCGAACCAGGTATTTTAATCTTTTTTTAAGGAGAGAGCTATCATAGCCTCCAACAGAATTTAAGCCCTATTACCCTCACCTTAACTTATCTGACTTATCTAGCTTATCTCTTAACTTTGAAAGCTTTTCGAGGTAGTCTCAAGAATCGGATCCGTTTTGTTTGACTTGTGTTTTAGAGCTTTTAGACAAGTATTCGAGATAGAAAAAAGAATTTAAAAACCAATTTTTTAAAAAATTTAAACGAAGATAAGTAAATAGGCAGATAAGTGAGATAAGTCCGATAAGATGAGGGGAACAGAGATGCCCTGGTGAGACAACATCAACTGTGTTCATATTTTTAAAAGGGATTTTAGGATCCATGCAAATTTTTTTCTACTCAAGAATTGTTTCCATATTGCCGGGGAAAAGGAAAAATGATATGTCCGGCTGGCCTATCTCGATGTGCCAAAATCTTTTATACTAGGCTAAGAATAGCATTAAAATGAGGTTTTAGCTAGAAATTCCCACTTAAGCAGAGAAATTGGGAAAAAGAAAGGATCTGCACGACGTGATTTTATTTATCACGCAAAGATAAGTCGCACAGATTTATTTTCTGTTGTAATGTTGTGCTTGTTAGAATCAATGATGAACACCGTTCCAATTCTAAAATTCAGAAGATATGCATTAAAACATGTAGCTGCACTATACGCACCCAAATTGGCTATATTTCTAAGCCACACGGGCATTTAAAATATGAGATCGTTAAAATTTCCATGAAATTAGTGCACTTCGAACAGGACAAAGAAGGCAAGACAAAGTGGGTGAACGGATGCCGAAATGCTGTCTATATTGCTTGGTAATCAGATAGGGCAAATGAAATTGGGCCCATAATGGCCCGCCATAAAAAAGCTTAACAGCCCATGCAGAGAAATATAGAGCTATCGGCCCATCATGAAGGCATGTGAGTACAGGGTTAAGAAGTCAGATAAAGCGAGACACGCAGGGCCGCAGGGGGGTGTTTGGATGAATTTTTGCGTAAGTTCCCCCAACCCAGCCCAAAAAAGATAATTTTTTGCGCAATAACACGAGAACACTAATGTGTCATTCATATATAAATGATTCTCGAAACTAAACCATGAAATATTCAAGGGTGTTTGGATTTTTTACCAGAGAATTTCATGGGTGTTTGGATTGTTTCTTCACTTTGCCCAACTAGGCTGTGCACAAATAGCCCGTCGTGGTAGTGTTTTGTTATACAGTTGTGGCTAAGCTAAATAGTAAGCCGGATTTTGAGAGCTTCTGAAACAGTTTTGAAAAGCCAGCCCACTTCATTCAATCTGCGTATAAGACCTATGAGAGATGGCTTCAAGATAAGAAAAAGGGATTTGTGAAGTCAAAACTTTTGGTTTTATAAAATAACAATAAGCTATAAGCCCCTAATAACTGCTATGAGAACAAAGTAAATTGCAAAGGTTCCTAGGCAGAGTTCACCTGCCCACGTGGAAGAGTAAGGGTCTGTTTGGTTGTTGCCTAAAAATGCCTAGCCTAACCTTAGTAGCTTGCCACAGGTGTGGCATGACTAAGCTGTCTAAACTTATCTGCTATTTGGTTTGCTGCCACGCCTAAGGTCAGGCTCGCCTAAGAAATCTGTGGCAGCTGTTTGGATTGTGCCTATGCCTTAGTTTAGGCAGAGCTAAGAAGTTGTGGCAGGTGTTTGGTTCGTTGCCACACATTTTGGAAAATGAATATTGCATAGACTATAGAGCATCCAAAAACCATTAAATATTTGTAGAAACAATTACAAATAAATAATGCCATCAATTTTCATATGACATAGGTTTATCTCCTTTTCTTTTCTCTACCAATGGCCAAGAAGCTATACATGCCATCGACAACCTCAGTGTAGCTCAAGTGCAATGTCCCGTATAGGGAAAAAAAAAACAAAGGAGAAGAATGACATAATTGAACAATGAAGCATGGAAATTATCTTCTCAAATTTGTTTGATCATTCACATGAATTATCATAATATTTTTTGTCCTATTCAGAAATACACCACTGTATTAAACCAATCATAGATCTCATACAATCGCCTGGCTAGATGCTACAAAAGACATCCTAATATTTGAAATAAGTCTATGTTCCTTATACAACACTAATAACTGTTAATTTCTACTTGGGTATCTTCTTCGTCTAGATCACTGAGTTCAGATATATTCATTTGCTTGCGAAGTTCCAGTTCCTCCTTTAACTGAAAATGCAAAAAAGCTAAACATTAATACCAGGATCTAATCAAAGAGCTGCAAAGAAGCAACAAGCAAATTATATGGCATACTTTGTCGAAATAGCCCCTCCATCGATTGTTCTCTTTTGGATTTCTTGTCATTATCAACCTCCTCATCGAGAGCTCCGATCCATCATATTTAGGTTTCAGTGAAGGAATCAAAGGGCTAGATAATGGAAACAACTCTCCCAGCCTACGGAGCAACTAAAAGAGCATGATCACACACAAACTGTAATCAAAATAGAAATAGTATAACAAGATAATAGTACATTTTCAGCGTCAATTTGAATGAACAATTTAAACCCTAGAGTTTAAGGTAGAGGAAGGAAAAAATGATCATGTATGAAGGATACAAATGAGTTTCTTGAGTCTTCGTTCTTCATCTTCTAGGTCATCTTTGTTGTGAATATTTCTGCTGCTAGCTTTCAGAACTGGCTATTGATGAGATCTTCTAGGTCAAGATCAATATCATCAAAACTTGGCAATTTGTTCTTTGCTTGTCGTTAACCATAAAAGACGGTTATTTATTTGTTGAATCAATAAAGGAAAGTTTTGGACTTTTATTTACAAATCTCTTTCTTAACCAATTAACATTCAATGGAAATAACTAATATGGCGATCAAGCAAGAGTTGAGGATAATATATCCTAGAAAAGATAGGATAACTTGTCTTGGATAAATTCTCCATCTGAGCTGTCATCTTCAGTACCGTCATTTGCTTCTGATGCTGTACGATCTAGCTGAGTTGAAGGTTGCCCGTAGACAAGTTGCATTAGATTGGCACTACCGTCTGGACAGTGTTCTAGCAAGCAAGGATTGTTTCCACTTTGAAGTGTTTTCGGTTTCATCATCTGAAATGTACCAAAAGGGACAAATTTTATATGCCAAATCAAAATATTTACAGCACATCATTTGCAAAAATAATTGGTTCAGTAAGGAAATTAGCATATATTAATCTCTGTATGTGCATGGTGAGACACTGAGATGTCCATATGTGTGTGAAAATAGTACTGAATTAAGAGGTTCTCCATTGTCATCCGATGATAAAGAACCTCTAGAAACATGTTCATCATGGAATCTTCATATTACTATCATCTTCATCAAGACCCTTCAAGGAAAGCCAAGGTTGAAGTATTGTTAAGGTTCAAATTGAAAATCTACAGTACCATACAAGTGTTAAAACAACTATTTCATGTAAAAGAACCAGTTAGATTACAAGAATCCAATGTAAAAAAAATTAGACAGAAAAAGAAAGTAATCTAATAAGGGCAACAATGATAAATGTTGGTTAACATAAGAAAACACAAGATTAGCGAGAAGGGTCTGACAAAATATAGAGAAATAGAGGACTTACCTGACATATGAACATAGCTCCCAAGTCCAGATTTTAAAAGTCTCATTCAAAGTAATAATAAATTCATGAGCATGAACAATTAGACATAAGTACTTAAGAAGTCCAGTCCATTACATAATTATAAGTCCATTACACACGACAGAAGCACTTAACAATTATGTTACATACAAAATGAACACTTAGCATAATTTGAAGTACATTACATGCATAAGTCAACAGGTTCACAGACTAATTCGTACATATAGATACATACAAAAGCGTGTAAAGTCGCATTAATCACATGTTGCCACCACTACTCAAGAACTTGTATACCCAGGTTTCTAAGGATACATCACTTGCGCTGCATAAAAATCCACGGAGACCTTTGTTCTCATTGCGTGATAAGAACATACCTACCATTAGCTTGTCATCAGTTGTTATTGTCATGGCTTCTATTCTTTGCCACAATGCAGCATGTGGATCAACAAGTGTAGGGAGTGGGGGAAGCACTGTTGCTGCAAGAGATTCTTGCAATGACCTCAAGGTAGCAGTGAGTTCATCAGTTACCATGGACATACGGCTTTTCCCCTTAACAGGCCTCTTAGAGGGTGACTTCACGCCTCTTTTCCGCTTCACAGCCGAGCTGGATGAGCTGTTCTCCCTACTTGGTGAATTGCTAGGTGCAGCACCTAAAGGAGACGGCAATGTATCGGAGTCATCAGCTGAGATATGCTCAGGCTGAGCATAGCTGGACATATCATCGCCTCCCCGGAAATCATCATCGGAGTCATCTTTTCCAACCATACAAGTTGATGCATCCATGGCTAGAGAACCATCTGCATTGGTGCCCGTAAATAACTCCTCCATCTCCTTGAAAAACTTAATTGGTTTGGACAAGAGCCGCCTAGCCCTATCCTGCATTCCATGGTACCAATTGTTACAGTCAATTTGTTTGTTCAGTGCTTAACCAATATGTTTCAAAGAGAATGTGTCCAAAACAAAACATACATTCAACGTACTCTTCTCAGATTCTGATATTGTCACTAAGCACCGAGTTGAATCAAATGCATTGCCGCTCTTGCTTAATGCCATGGCAACATACTTCCAGTTTTCCTTATAGTGCCTGAAGTGCCGCTCAACCTGAGCTACAGTGACCCCCATTGAGAACTGTTTGTTCAGTGCATCAGCACACTTTAGGTGGTGTTGCTTCTTGAACTTAAATCCAGCATGTTGTTCCTTTGAAAATTCGATGAACCAATCGAACATAACCTTGGTTTGCCCATCGTCCCAACAAATGGTCCACTCACGAGAAGGCGCATCAACGTCCACCTTCTCCTTGCCTTTGCCCATATGTAGGCAATTGAAAGCCAACAACAACCCAAAATGACCCTCCCCGCAAATTACAGCACCCATAGGCGACATAACCATCACATCACTCAATACCATAGAATAGAGATCGGAGTCATTTTTATGTCTAAGGATACAACACATAACAATGTATTACAGTAGTGAACAATAGTGGTACAACACAATAATTAAAATGTCTAATCATCAATGATTGATTCAACTACTTTGTCATCCCACATTTTTTGTGCTAATGCATCCCTTTTGGCAGCCCATATTTGGTTGTCTCTTTACATATCCACATGGGGACGGTTGCTTCTTGGAAGGTTTTGGTACCAAGTGAGATCATCATACACATAATCATCTGGGCCGTCCTCTATGATAAAGTTGTGCAATGCACAACAAGCAATTACTTTCTTCACTTGGGTTTTAAAAGGAAAGAATGGCTGACTTGCTAGTATCTTAAATCTGTTCTTGAGGGTACCAAATCCCCTTTCAACAGTTGTTCTAAGAGATGAATGTCGATGGTTGAACAACTCTTTAGGGTTCTCGGGCCGTCTAGTTCCTTTAAACTCCTTAAGATGGTACCTAACCCCACGATATGGGGGTAATATGCCACGCCTTGCTGCATATCCAGCATCAGCAAGAAAGTAATGACCTACATATAGGACACTACAATTAGCTATGGATTGGACCGGACCTTAATTCGATGGAAGGGAAGGAAAGTGATAGTACCTTCAGGGATTTTTAGGCCTGTAGGACGGGAAAGTGCATCTTGAAGCACATAGGAATCATGGGCTGATCCTTCCCATCCAGCTAGAACATAAGTAAACCTTAGGTCAAAGTCAACAGCTGCTAGCACATTTTGCGTGGTTATGTGTTTTCTACCCCTAAACCTATCCTGCATATGGATAGGAACCGTTACTGGGATGTGTGTACCATCCAAAGCTCCTATGCATCTCTACGAAAAAAACAAGGCATTTGGTTTACTTACGTTAGTTTCACATAGGGATGCATTAATAACATGAGTATATTATGGTGGCATCTTACCTCAAAGTAGGGGTGAAATCTGCCTGGACAAGTTGCTATCTTCGAATGTGTCTCGGTGGTTCTCATGGCAATGAGGTCACGTGATAGTATACATAGAGCATGTAGGACAAAGATGAAAGTACCTACTTATCGTCTCCCTGCACCGGTTGAACTCAAAACCAATTGATCTATTAGTCCATCTGTGGCCAACAACATGCATGAACATAGCAACTTGTTCTTCAACCGTAACATGCAGTGTGTCTACCAACAGCCCACGGGACCTAAGATGAGAGCACAACCTATGGAAAACAAATTTTCGCATGCGCAACTCACTAAGACAATGAGCTTCAGTGCCATTGTACAGTCGGTTCAACTGTGATTGCCTCGATACATCTCTCCCCAACATAGGACCATATCGGACACGTCTCCTCTTAGAAGTAAATAACTGAAGTTTATACCAACATAGAGCTATGCAGATTGCAATGCTAAGAATCGCTCTTCTTCTTCGCAAGTAATTGCAATATGAATTATAGTATTCGATGTACAATTTCTTTGCACCTATCTATGGACACGGTTCAAATATAAGCAGATATTAGACCCAACACATATGAATGGTTGCAAACTGGAATATGCAAAGATAAAGCGATTAGGGTAAATTACCGAATATGGATGTTCAAATCTGCACTGTGTAGTACAGATAATTTGCAAAGCTTTGTCTTGATGGCGAGTACAAATAAGGTTGTTGAAATCTGCACCTTGGATAAATAAATTTATGTGCCAAGCTTTGTCTTCATCGCATCGTTGAAAATGTATGTTGGAATTGCCAAATATTTGTCCTACAAAATTAAGGAACTATATAATGGTTAGACAACCAAATAAATAAACAAATTTGACTATCTTAATTTTAACCAAAACTCTTGTAGTGCAGCATATGTACTGAATATTAAGGAAACAAGGCAAAAATCACTAAACTCAATGGACTTTGCTCATGGACGCATCAGATTGGACTGACTGCAATCAAAGTTCTTGGAAGCACATAGATATAGATGAAGCCAAATTCATCACGTATTTCATAGCCATTAGTTCAATTTTGCAAGCATAACACATCCACTTTAATACAGGTTAACAAACACGCCCTGATAAGAAATGCAAAGTGCTGAGAAATCAACAGTCTTGACAAATCCAAATCGGTGCACTAACCAGAGGAGCACAGCCGACCGACGGACAGATCACGATGGAGGAGCAAAGCCTAGCGGGGACCCGGCATCGCGACGGAGGAGAAGAGCCTTGCGACAGCGGGGACCCGGCCTCGCGACGGAGGACCAGAGCTTAGCGACGGCGGGACCCGGCCACGCGACGGAGGAGCAGAGCCTGGCCTACCCTCGTCGCCTCGCCTACCGTCGTCACCGGCGTCGCCTGGCTCGTAGCGGTGACGGCGACGCAGCAGGGCCGCAACAGGTACCGACGGCGGGAGCCGTGTCGCACGGCGAGCTGGCGTGGTCTCCCGCCGGCGTCGCCTCGGCTCGTACCTCGCACCGTCGCACGAACGCCTCGCGTGGTACCTCGCTCCGGTGGCGGCGTCGCGTAGGGAAAACCCTAGCACGGGCGGCGGGTCACAGACTGGGGCGTGAGAGTATAGCACGGGCGGCGGGTCACGGACTGGGGCGTGAGAGCAGATAATAATGGGCCGGTTCGCTCTGTTAGGCAAGTGTGGCAGACATTTTTGCCGCCACACTTGCGGCGAAATTTTCTGCGCGAGTCTGGTCTGACGTGCCTAAGAATCTTCGGCGAAACTAACGCTAGTAACTAACCAAACACTTGCCTTAGAACCTGTGGCGAGCCTAACTTGAGGCGTGGATTTCTTAGGCAACGAACAAAAAAGCCCTAAATTCGGCTCTCCGCCAGCTGCAAGCTCTTCCACGCAGTCATGGGCAAACTTGCCATCAGGCTAGTCTCTTTGGCTCATATCAAATGCGAGTACTTCTAAAGGATTATCTTTGCTCTACGGGTGTGTTTGGTTTATAACCCTGGGTGGCCATGCCAGTGCATTGGTCATGGCCAATCCAGGGTATGACCTTTGGTGGGCAAAAGTTGAAATGTTTGGTTTGTATCCATCAAAAGTGACCATTGAAAACAAAAAATAAAAATTTAAAAAATTGGAAAATATTAAAAATGGGTTGCTTATGATTTTAGATGAATTATAAAATTTGTTCATGCAATTTGGACACTATATGAAATATATACAAAAATAAGAAGTTTAATTGGGAAAAAAAGAAAAACTAGCGTTGTTGCTAGTCCTGGTGTGCATGCACCTAGCTGTCCTGGCCAGCCAATGGGGCTCGCATGCAGCGAGGGCCCCACCCTCATTTCCAGCTGCCAGAAGCTACCAAGACGCGTTGGCGTGGAATATCCATACGGCATGCCACATGGCTGGTCGGCGTTGTAAAATTTTGGCTCGCCAAATTTTTTTGTGGATGAGCCAATACATGGTTGCCAACCAAACACCGGCCAAATGCCATTGGCACGACCATTCATTGTAAGGCAATCGTTAGCTATGAACCAAACAAGCCCTACATCCAAACACATGCCCACATCCAATTTTCAAAAAAGAAAAAAACCGAAGCCACCTACATGCCACCCCATGTACCATCGACACACACATTTGTTTCGAGATTGGCGCACTACATGGAAAAAAAATAACGCAACGCAGGAAAAGGCTCTTCCACTATTGGGAAATTAACCAGCAGAATATTTTGTTATGGCAAGAACAAAATTGAACATCAATCGCTTAAAAATCAACAAGAACATCAGAGAACATAACATGGAAATGGTGGGGATCCATAAAACCGCACTACTGCAGCTAGCAGCTTGCCTCCGTGTCGGCTAGGGTTTTGAGGAAAAGGAATTGCAGTAATTAAGATAGAGGTGTTCTCTTCGGCTTATCTTCTTATGTTATCTTTTTATCTCCAAATCAAAAAAATAAATGCTTTAACTTTTACAGTCTCTCTTTTTCTATCTCGAAACCACGTCTCAGAGCTTTTAGATATGAGTCAAATAAGGCCTTGTGAAGCTCTTGAAGGTCATCTTATAAGTAAATAAGAATATAAGAAAATAAGATAAGCTGAAAAGAACACCCCAAATCCCTACTATAAGCCAACGGGTAAAACACAAAATGAGCCTACGATCGACTCTGAGCTTCTTAGGCCAAGTTCGACGTGGTCATCCTAGAGCCGCTTATTATTGTGGGATCTTGTTCCCGCAGGTCCGATCCAATCAGTTTAGTGAAACCCTGCCTTTCGGGGAAAAAAGTGAAACCAAAGGATCGAGCGAGAGAAAATCTCATATGTCATCATGCCATGCCACATGAAAAAAAAAAGCAAGCGAAATACCAAGCCTATGCATGCAAACCCAGACAGGCAATGTCTTCCTACATCCCTACATCCATGCACGGTCAAAATCATCCGATCATGTTCTAAGATCCATGCACAACCTCTTCCCCCTCTCTCATGCTCTTTTTTTTTTCTTGCATCCCTCTTTCCGTCAAATCCTTTGAGAGAGGCCCTCTCTCTCTCTCTCCATTCGCTATACCCAACAGCAGTCTAAGACCTTCTCCAACGCGCTCCCGTCCGCTCTCCCGTCCCCGTGGCGATGGGAAAATGGCTGCGAGGTGAGAGCGAGCGCTGCTCCAACCGGTTCCCCTCCCGGCGGACGTTCCCGCGGGACAGGAGAGAGGTTCCCCCCAGCGCCGGATCCTCTCTCCTGTCCCTTGAAGGCGTGTCGTCTAGGCTGACAAGGAGGCGGTTGTATTCGCGCGCGAGGTCGGATCCGGGGAACGGCAGGGGGAGAGGGGGAGGCGGCGGTGGGTTCTGGCGGGGTGGGATTTGGGCGTCCGTTGATGGCGAGCTTGGAGGTTCGGGCAGCGCGGCAATCCAGCGTGGTTCCGCCGACCTGTGGAACGGCGGAGGCGACGCGACGAGGCACAACTCCGGCGGCGAAAGGTACATGTTGGCAACCAATTTCCAATACTTTATATTGAAAACTAATCACCCTAAAATTGCAAAACTTCAGAATTGATACAATAATAACTTTATTACATTAGAGTTTTTACAATACCAAAACTAAGTAATTTACAGTTTTATTTCTCCTATTTTATAGCTTGTTTGAGTGTACAGGAAAACTTAATATTCTTGACCGAAGAGATCCATTTCTTCTTGAGAAAATTCAATATCTGCAGCGTAAGAAGAATCTGTTCATTTAAAATAAACAGTTTCCAAATAATGGGTAAGTATAATAATTATACCAGCAAGATTCTTGAGAAAATAATATTATTATATGTAGACAATATTCAAGGAAAAGTTAAGGCTTTATGGTGATTATGCAATTTTGAACTTTTTAAAAGTCTTATTATGTTTCTAAAACAATTTTTATATTAATACAAATTCTATCAACTTTCTCTATTCTTATTCATTTGCAATTCAGACAATATTTTCCATAGGATAAATTCATGGATTTTGATAAATAAGAGAGGCATCACCCATTTGACACAACTTCATATACCCGAAGTAAGGTCCATCGATGTATTTATTTTCAGCTCTGCAGAACCTACCCAGCTTTACTCATATAGTGACCTACTACATGGATGGGAGAAAATTTGTGTCATTCTTATTTAATAAACCCAAGTTTTTATAGAAGCAAACGATATCTAGATATTCTCATACCACAGAGCAAATATCTAGTGCCCTTGAGTGTCAATCAAACTCTTGATCCTCTAACCCAAGACGGCAAAACACTGTTTCCAAATCTGCTTCTATAGTTTATAGAGTAACGATTTCTAGGGAGTTCACACTCTCTCCACCTGGTATTATTGAGCTGGTACTTCCTTGTACCGACAGGCCCTAATAACAAAACACTGTTTCCAAATTACTCTATATAAATTCAATCAACCTTCCAGACTACAGCTCTTCCACAACAAATAAGTTATCTAATCTAACTTATTTGTAAAGATCAATTCTTCATCTTTTTATGAAATAATCAAATTTTAATATTTTGCCTATTCTAGGGTTTTATCAGAGGTTGAGTATTTTTAGGTTGCTTTTTAGGGTATTTGGGGCTTGGATAAAAATTGTACTAGGTGTGTATAAATAAGTAACTAAAAAGTATATGCAATAAATACAAGTAAGAAAATTTAGGTATATCAAAATGCGTCAAGGATAAGAAAAACCTGCCTTCTTCGGTTTTCGGTTCAAATTCAAAAGACTCTTCCAAGAAATCTGACTCAGAAGTTTCAGGAAGTCCTAGGTCGTTTTCTATAAAAGCAAAAACATAACAAAGATTTAAAAAGGTATAAATTTAAATAAAATATGCATATGATTTTTAAATTAATAGAGAAATGATGAATTTTATGTTTTAAAATCATTTCCTTTATAAAATGGGATATTAGGAAAAATTTTGGAAGAGTTTCGGAAATTCCTCCGGATAGCAAGAAAATTTGATATTTAAATGTTGTGTTTATTTTTTAAAAAAATTGGATCAATTGAGCTCTAGAGATCGGGGTCAACAACATTTCTCATGTTGGTGTTCCGAGATAGAGCCAATTGAGGGTAAAAAGGAGATTTTTCAAAAGTTATTCTTTTACCACTTTTTAATAAATCAAAGGAAAGGGTTTAAAAAATTTTATTAATTATTTTATTTTAAAAATGTCAGGTTTAATAATTTAAATAAATTCTTTATATTATTTTATATTTTTGAAAATTTTGGCAAAATTTTAGGAGGTATTTTGATGTGTAAATAAAATCAAAAAAATATTCTGGAAAAAGAAAATAGAATAAACTGTGTTGGGCTTTAATTGGGCCGAAGTGAACTTAGCCCACCAGTGCTGAGAGCTGACTGACGGTGGGTCCGTGATCTGATGAGTGAGAGAGGAGGCTTGTTGAGGCTGCTTGGCTGGCGAAGCGGGTCGGAGAATGGTGGCCGGTGGTCGGGGAGGGTAGAGGGAGCTATGGGCTACCTCTAGGTGGTCTTGGTTGGGGCCGAGGTGGACGGAAAGTGAATGGCGGCGAGACAAGGCGGCGGTGGAGCTTCGGGCTCCGGCGAGGGGTGCTCCGGCGAGATTTTGGAGTGGAGAGGGGGTGGAGTGGCTTTCTTGAGCCATAACGGGGCCGAGGGTGCCCTTTTATAGGCTCGGGGTGGCTTGGCGGCCACGAAATCGCAAGGATGGCGGTGGCGGCGCTGGCGGCGTGTCGGCGAGCAATTCGTCAAGCTCGGCTGGCGGATGAAGTCGCCGATGTGGGGGATAATGTTCGCGGCGTCGGGAGGAGTCCGGAGAGTTCGAAATCAGGGACGGCGGCGAGCTTGAACGGCGATCCTTGGCGTTTTCGGCGAAATCAGCGGTGGTTGCGGCGGCGCCGGGCCAGGAGAAGATGATTCCATGGGCTGGGGTCGGGGGAGGCGACGTGGACGTGCCTGGTCCGTCGGATCAAGTTGGATGGCTGAGATTCAAAGGCTGAAGCGGTATGGCTATCGGCCGTTGGATCAGGATAAGTTGATCTTGGCCGTTCACGGCCACTTAAGGCACTGGTGGGTTGAACTTAGGTCGAAACAGTAACGGGCCTCGGGCCCAAGTGGAGCTCCGGTTGAAATTGAAGGCGTATTCCCAAAGGGAAAAGCGCACTTCTAATTTTTCAGAAAAGGAAAGGTTTTTAGAAATTTGTAGAAAATTATAGGAGAGTCAGAAAATTATGAAATAAATTTCTAAATTCTCAGAAAAATGAGGAGAATCTAAATATGAAATTTAATTTATTTTATAGGATTTTGTACCTTAGAAAATTAAGATGAGCTTCTTTCTTTTAGGAGAAAAATTAATGAATGAATGAAAAAAAATACTTAATCCTTTAGAATTGGTTTTAGAAAGGTTTTAAAGGAAATTAACTATCATGATTGAATATTTTGTGAAAATTTTTTATGCAAAAATGGAAAATTTTAGTTATGTTACAGTACATTTCTCCAACTCTCCTGCAGTGTGCGTGTGATGTGCGGGGTGGGGGATGCGTCGATTTGGTCGATTTAGTGTTGAATCGAAGCAGATCTGGGTGGAGAAGGTGTGCATCTCAGATGTGGTTGTACCTTTCGTCGATTTGGTGGACGAAATCTCATCGCGTTTGCCTCATGTAGAACTAGCTGCTGTATTGATTTCGCATGATTTTTCTTGCCGTGTAGCTCTGATAATTAACTGACTAAGGCGAAATGGTGTTAATCGTCGAATGAATCGGTTGGGCCATGGCTCTGACAGGGAGATTTGGAACAGGAAACTTTAGTTGCTCATGGTTATGTTAGAAAGGGAGCATTTTGCTTCAATAGACTACATATCATTCCTAGAGATGAAATGGAAACCTCACATTCCTGCACTTTCTATACTCACTGGATTTATAATATACTGCACTTCTAAGCTTGATTGCAGTTCTACTATCTCTATATGCCAAAAACAATGCTGCAATTTCTGTGGTTGTAATGAAGTGTGATTTTTCCATAGATGATGTCCTAAAAATTTTGATGTCGTACTTATAATCATGATGATTAATTGCAAAAGGCATGAGCTTGATGTTGTCAGCTTTGTGAAGCAATTTAGTTAGAACCTAATAACAAGATTAGTTTGCCAATATTCTACAATGTGGAAGAAGTAATATTCCCGTGCAAAGGTCGCTTGTGCTTTGAGAAGTTCTTGCAAGTTCTTTGCAAACAATTAGTAATTCTATCGAGTACAAGATCTTGTACTCTTTTGTGATTATACAAGTTAATCGACGCCGACCGCTCGAGCCCGGTATCTTTGTTGACTCTACGGATTGTTTTCATGGTGTCTATTTTCATCGTATGAAGTAAGCTATGCAATGCTGTACTATAGTCCAATAGTTGACAGCCCTACCTTGAAGTTCTACCATAGTCCAAACTGAATGGGGTGTTTGCCATGGTGTACGTGTAGAGTCTTGTTCATTGTTGGAGGTAGCATATATGATTAAGTAACTTAGTCCATCTACTGTGACGACTACATGTCATTTGCTGTGTAGATGGATGGCCTTGCCGCCGTTTTGGGCAACCTGCGCGAGCAGATAGAGCTAGAGGCTACAGCACTGAAGAAGGTGGTCGTTGACAACTTCAGTCCCGGCGACTCAACAGCTGCTATTGACATGAACCGTGCGCTCCTTGAGGTCGAGGCGATTGCCAGTAGGCTAGAGGACCTATCGCTGCAGACCATGGACCTCGTTGGGCCGAGAACTGACCCACACGGCGTGGTTGGTTCTTCATCAGTCCTGGGAGCTGGTGGACTGCATGATGATGGTTCCAATGATGTCGACCCCGACGACGTCATTCCGATGGACTATGTCAGCCCCGAGCACAACAGGTGTGACGATCAATCGGACAAGAGCGACGACGGTCTATCTTGGGAGTCCGATCGATCATGGCATTTAACACGTCTGTAATGGTCATACTATTGCATGTCCAGTCCCGCCTAGATGGGGTGTTCTTCGCAACACCTGCACTACTATTATATGTTGTAATAAACGTACGCTAAGTATGGAACCTACGAGACAGCGCTCTCTTTGGAACGTCTGTTATGTCATAATTCGAAACATGTGTTATGTTTTATGTTAAGTAATGTATAACTCCATGTGTTATGTTAATGCTGTAAGTTATTTCCGCATTGTCTACGTTTGACGATCTTGTTTACATTTGCGCTATTACTTTTCCTAGGTGTTGTCCAACTGTGCTGTTTATTTACATTTCGGTTGCATTTGAAATGAACTGCTGACTTACGCATACTTGGTGCTATGCAGGGTTTCGATGGACCCATTTTTTGAGAGCTTGCTTGTGCAGGGAGTGCAGCGTCTGAATTGGAGCGCTTCGGGCTGGTCGATTGCCCTTGCAGGAGTTTAGACCTCAGGATAGTTCTCCCCTACTCTGCACAGAAGTCAGCTCCAAGCACACCCTGCAGTGACCATCCTTTGGGGGTGTTCATGTAGGGTTCTACAGATCCAAACCCGGGCAGCGCTAGTGGGAGCAAGAAAAGTAAGAAGAAGGCAGCCGCGAAGACCGACAGGACAAAGTGGTCGGCTGAAGAGGATGAGCTCCTAGTGTCGGCATGGCTTAACGTCAGCTAGGACCCGATAGTTGGGACTGACCAGTCGTCTGAGAGTTACTGGCGCAGGATTGGTACATATATGAAAACCCACAAAAAAAAAAAGAATGGCTTGAGCGATCGACCAAGGCAATGGTCAACCACTAGTCCCTCGTTAGTGAGGCAGTGAGCAAGTTTGCTGGCTACTTGCAGAAAATAGATGCTGTCAACCAAAGCGGAACAACTGAGCGTGACAGGGTATGTTACTATGACATATTGTTGGTGGTATATAAGGGTATTTGACCATTATGACCTTCCACTTATTTTGTTAACATTTGTGCAGATGGCTCAAGCGGCAACAATGTACAAGGAAATCGAGGGCAAGCCATTTGCTTTTAGCCATCTTTGGGTGCTTGTCCCCAACAAGCCCAAGCGGGCAAAGACACCGGTCAAGAAGAGGCGAAATCACGTGGATGCCTCTCCGCATCGATCTGTGGGTTCTCAGGGGTTCCCCCTGAATGTGGACTCTCAAGCTTTGTCCGACATGCCTTGGCCGATTGGGAGAAATGCAGCGAAGGTGGCTCGGTCTCAGGGTGCTTCATCTAGTGGGTCTCGTGGTACGGCAAGTAATGGTCTATATGCCAGTCACTTGGAAGAATTGAATGTGACAAAGGCTAGGATGGTTGACCTGAAGCGCGAGCAGCTTGACATGATGAGGGAGGCTGATGAGGAGAGGATAATGAAGATAGATGTGGAGTCTTGTACTGGACCTGTCAAGGAGTACTACAAGAGGAGGCAGGAGGACCTACTTGCCAAGTGGGCGGCGAGGCCTCGTGCTGACTGAGCTTGTGTGTGATATTTGCTAGTCGTGTGAACTATATATTATTGTGTGGATTGAACTCTATATTATTGTCCTGCATTGAACTCTATGTTATTGTGTGGATTAAACTCTATATTATTGTGTGGATTGAACTCTATATTATTGTCCTGCATTGAACTCTATATTATTGTGTGGATTGAACTCTATATTATTGTCTTGCATTGAACTCTATATTATTGTTTGCAACTATGTATTAATCTACAGTCCTATGTTATGCATATGTGCTCCCGGTCCTATGCATTCGTTTATTTCCGTTGAATGTGCGTAATTTTAGTCTCATATTTGGTAATGGATTACTACATGGAGACACAGTACATGTTTCCCTTCATTACAAAACACACATGACATTGATGGTAAATGGTTGACGGTACAAAGTGATAAGCACGATTGACGACTAGCTTAGCATACACACGTGACATTGATGGTAAATGGGTGACGGTACAAACTGATAAGCATGAATGACGACTACCTTAGCACACACACGTGACATTGATGGCAAATTGGTGACACACTACAGACGATGATTGAACTATGGACGACTAGTCCCCTCCGTGAAGTAGTCAGAGGTGCTCCACCAGATCATCCTGAAGGCGACGGTGCACTTGCCGGTCGCGGATAGTCTACGTAGCCTGGATGCAATGCAGGATCGACCTGTTTGGATCACGAGTAACATGAACTCCCTCGCCCATGTACTCAAACACCTCCTCCTGTGGTGGGCCATCCTTCTCATCTTCTATTATCATGCATAACATGATAATACATGCTGTCCTGATGTTGTGGAGTGTCGCCTGATCCTAGCATCGCCCGGGACCTCGGATTATTGCAAATCTGGCCTGAAGGACCCCGAATGCTCGTTCCACATCCTTCCGGGCTGCGGCATGCATTGCGGAGTAGTGCATCCTCTTGTTGCCTCGAGGCGAGGGGATTGGCTTGACAAGTGTAGCCCATTCTGGATATATACCATCTGCTAGGTAATAATCCTTGTTGTAGTTGTTTCCGTTGATGGAGAAGTTCAACTCCGGGGCTATGCCGTCCGTGTCCCTGGAGAAAACATTAGATCAGTGCAGCACATTTATGTCATTCAAACTCCCCGGCATGCCAAAGAAAGCATGCCAGATCCACAAATCGTAAAAGGCGACCGCTTCCAACACTATTGATAGCTTGCGGATATGGCCTGTGTATGCATCATGCCATGCTTTTGGGCAATTCTTCCAAACCCATTGCATGCAATAGATGCTCCCAGCATCCCTGGGAAGCCTCTCTGCTCGCCAACAGCCAGCAGGCGCGCCGTGTCCTGAGGGGTTGGAGCTCTAAGATATTCAGCTTGGAATATCTCGACGACAGCTTGCACAAACTTCTTCATGGCTAGGGGCGCCGTGCTCTCCCCTATACGCACATATTCATCAATCGCATCCGCGGGGATGCCATACGCTAGCTGGCGGATGGCTGTGGTCATCTTTTGGAGCGACGACAGGCCAAGCTTCCCTATCGGCTGTCACGTCCCACTTCTGTGTGAACCAGTCGTCATGTGCTTCGACAGCGGCCGCAATTTGCTGAAATAGCCGGCGGCTCATCCTAAACCTGCTAGAAAGAGGAAGCAAAGCAATTTCAAGTTCTGTAGTACATATGGGAAAGTTAGTTGCAAGACCATTACTACCATTACCTGCGCCTGAAATACGTAGGGCCATATACAGGAGAACTTACGAAGTAATCCCTATATAACCTTGCAGCACCATTGGGATGTCCTCGATCGATGACGGCGTGTCCAGGAACTGAGCCTCACCTAAGGTTGCCGTTCTACGCAGCCATTTCCTCCTCCTCGATGATGGCGAGGTATATAAGATCCTCGTCATCGTCGCTGGACGAAGAGAAATATGCAAAGGGGTTCCCTTCGAAACCAGGGTAATTCATATCTGGCTATGTGGATGTGGGTTTTGATGGAAGGGAGAGCAAGTTTGTGCCCTCCTTTATAGGCAGACAGAGAGTCTTCTCCGGTAAGCTATCCACTATGGCATGGGTTCCTTACCTTGCACGAAATCTGCCTGCAAGCGAGCAAGGAATCTTCTCCTGTAAGCTAGCTTCTAAGTATCGATTTCTTACTTTGCACGAAATCTGCTTGTTCCTTCCATCGGAAGATACATTTTGAAACGATTCCTTACCTTGCACGAAATCTGCTTGTTCCTTCCATCGGAAGCTATGTTTTCATTCACGCTTCCTTGTATGAGATGCTATGAAATTTTCAGTTCACGTTGGTAATGTCACACGCCATTGCATGTGCATTTCCCTCCGACCTAGAAATTCAATTCGTGCAATTAATATTTTTTTATTTATAGATTTCCAATCAATGTACCATCATTTCTTGTGTGCTAACGTGACCGATACGGTAACTGCATGTATGTATACGCCACGTCATTCATATACAGTCTCACGAATGGCGGTTATGAGAAATTCATTAAAAAATTAAGTTCTGGAAGGGAAGGGAATGCTGTTGGAATGTATTTCTAAGAAGAGAACAAATTTAGGAAGGGAATCCCCTTTAGAGTGGGGAAGGAAATAGAATGAAGAGAATATAGTTGGAGAAAGTCTAACGGCTGCCCCGTCTTCCTATCACCGACCACCCAATGCACCTCGGCTATATGTTATTCCCTTCCCGACTGACCATGGCAAGCGATTAGTTGGCACGCGGTTTGCCGAGGTGCGACAATCAGGGCTTGAGCCACCGTGATGATGACGTGGGAGGGGAGAGAGAAATAGAGGGAGAGGAATCCCATTGGAGAAATCTCGGGGAACCATTAGATAGCCCTACCCATGTTTGAAAAATCCTGTAGTTATTGGAAATCTGTGTCAAGCAAGATAAATATTTATTCTTCTCTCCGCCTCTGGTGATCCATGCAATCAAGCTCGTTGTGTTGCGGGGAACGTCCGCTGGGCATCTGGAGGTTGTTCCATTCAAGGTTAGGAACGGTCATCCTTATTTTCCTTTTTTAAAGTTGTATATAAATTTTTAAAAATTCTAAAATTGATGTTGTAGTTATCCAACAGCTACCGATAAACAATCCAATATCCATTGGACAGCCCTGTATCCCTCGTATAAAGAGTTGGGGAGACTTTTGATTCTTTACAATTACTTTTGTTTACTAGTTGAGGGTCCGTGCTTCGCGTGTGGATTGATGAAGGAAGAGGAGGCGTAGATCGGTGGGACGCAGATGGACGGGGGTCGACGCGCTCGCGTGTGGATTGGTAGAGAGGAGGACATGAATCGGGGTGCGGACAGCCGTTAGATTAAATTGAATGGTTCAGATTGCTTTGATAAACCATCACTCATCACCATAACAGTCTTTTTAGAAGTAGAGATCTCATAGACATAGAGAGCTTTTCAGAGACAGAAAGGAGCTTGACTGCAAGACTTATCCGCCGAGTAGAGACGAAAGTCGGCCTTAGTGATCCAAGGGTGCCAAGTGAAAGGGTCGTTGCTAAACGGATAAAAGTTACTCCAGACACTCTCTCCCTCCATGTATGGCCTTTTGCCTCTGAAAGCGTCCTTCTTTCTCAATGCCTAGAAGCTGTTAAGTGGAAAAAGTCCATAGGTTCAGTAACGAAGAAGAAAGGCTTAATATAAGCTGAACAAACACATTTGATTCAACCGGTAGAAGTTCACGAGAAATTCAACTCCATTGATTGTGCCAGCCTCGAAAGTCCAGTTCATTTGACTTGTTTTCTAAAACTATAAGACATGTCTTTGAGATAAAAAAATAAACTAAAAAAAATCAAAATGTTTGTATTTTGAAAATGGTGATAAGTAAATAAGTAGATAAGTTGTGAAGAACACCTGTGATTTGAGACGAGCTAATAGAAACTTGGATCTATGTGCCTAGTCGTAGATGCACAACCTTGGTACGGTGCGATGCGATTGACCCAATTGTTTCATCTTTAGCTTGACGGAAACTGGCTCGCCAACTAAACTTCGATTCTTCGCAAATCAGCCTGAAAGAAAATATTCGTAATCCCACTTGTCAGTGCTGCTATTAATACTCACTCCGACCAATAATATAAGACGTGTTTTTTTTAATGAACTTATCCATTTATATGGAGCGTATTTTATAATCCAATGCAAAATAAATATGTTTTTACCTTAATGCCCCTTGTAATTATCATGCTTTAGCTTTTATTTCCTATATGTATGTATTGAATAGAGTATTTAGAAATAATAAGTAGGGACAATATAGTTATTTTCAATGCTTTCATTTTATATGCAAAAAAGAAATAGTACTTTAACTTAGACGGAGGGAGTAGGATATTTAACTAGGAGTGGTACATTTATGCAATTACGGGTTGCCAGTTTTCTTGGCTGTGTAACGTACATACAATTATTGCCAAAACTACACTTGCATGGTCTCGTGGACAACAATCTGCCAAGCACAAAAATAACATGTCTTACAACGCTTTAGAACATCCAGTAGAGCCCGTAAAAGGACATCTTCTCTATTTTTTTTTGGTATTCTTGTTAGCCAGAGAGCACTTATGTAATTCTGTATTTTATAATTTCTCTCTCCCCAATCTCTATATTTAGGAATTCTCTCTTCTCACCCTATATATCTTTTGAGGATAGAGATTCTATTAGAAATGATAAAAATATAGACGGTGAATAGTTATTTAGAGAAGGAATATAGAGGGTCGATTGTTTAGGTTCTGCTAGAGATGATTACACCAAAATTTGTAGCGAAACTTAGCAAGCTAGCAAATAAATGCATGTGCCTTTTCAAGTACGCAAATCCGACCTTTGAAACTTCAAAGTTGTTGACAACCCTAGAATAGCCCAGGGGTCTGACAATTTGTATTTTTTTCTAGCCGATGATCAAATTTTGGTTCTCACCTGCTATAGGTTGGGCGGGTTATCCACTATGATGCATCGATACATATACATTGACACCGAGATACTGGGATTCACTATTTTTCTAAAAAACCGTTGACACCAAGATACAAGGATTCACTATTTTATATATTAAGTCTGTGTGGATCTAGCCCTACCTTCGTGCCAGCCGGCCTTGACCCTAAGACTATCTCCAAGGGCTTCCCTTCTCGGGCGGGATTCCTATCGCAAAGGGAATCTCGTTCCCTTGGTGGCTCCAATAGATTCTCTTCACCGTTCCCTTTCAGAAGGGATTCTTTTTTCCATTCTCTTTAGGAAATGATTCTATCTTATTTTCCTATATCATTTCCTTTCGAATGGCTGCTGATGGAGATGGTGGAAAATAAAGGGAATAAATATAGGGAAGGAAATGCAGAAGGGAAGGAAATAAAGAGAAAATAGTTGGAGATAGTCTAACCCTAAGTACCTAAACTCACTCTTTTCTCTCCTCCATCCCTACCTCCTCGCGCAGTCTCCCCAACTAAGCCACCGCCGCCTCCCTACTTCCTCGCGCACCGCTGTCTCCTACTTTTCTCCCTCCCCCAAGCCACACCTCCTCCCTCCCAGCTCTCTCCTCCACCATGTTGCCGCTCTTCCCTCGCTGCAACGCCTCCTCTCCTCTCTCTCCTGGCAGCTGCTCTCCTCCCTCCCCTAACGTCGCTACCTTCTTCCATCCCTACAACTCCCCCTTGCCTCATTGCCTACTTGCTTCTCCTGCTTCGTGGCGTCTGCCACCGCCTGACCTCCTCTACTACTACACATAAAGGGCACATTCGTGTCCATGGCATATCCAAGACATGTCAGGTATTAAAACTAATCATTTTGGCTCGCCAATTACCTGGTACGTGTTCAATACATATTGACGACCTATCGAGGGGTTGTGTTCGTGCCGAACACAATGTCGGACGTGGATACGGTGGTTCCCGGATATATCGGTGCATCATAAGCTATCTATGTTGATTTTCACCATCATTTTCTAATGTTAAAAAGGGCATTACATTTAGTGGGGGTAAATTTTCGTTGTCACTCATCTAAATCACCCAGCATCTTGCATCAATTGCCTATATTTCGCAACCATGGTTTTCATTGATTTGGTTTGATTTCTTGTTTTAGTGAGTTCGTCTATTAAGAATGTGTTGATCAACAAGGATGTTTTCTATTTGACTTAGTTTCTTTTCCTATTTTCATGTGTTTATATATTACGAGGGTTCTGATCTCATTATGACATATTAAAGCACCATATTTATGATTTATGTTTTGGTGCACATTTTTAGCTTCTATCCCATGCTATTATATATAAATGAATAAAGTTGAGGATATAGAGGCTTGACACCATTGAGCATGGAGGCAGAGCTAAATACATGAGCCAAATACATCAATTAAAATATTGTGGAACAACATCTGTATTTATTCATCTAATTCGTAGCAAATCACATGCACTTGGTAGTTCTAATAATTGAATTCGTGATATGTAGGTTGTGAGGTTTAAGATTATCATACCAATGACCTAATCTATTTTTTTTTTGGCTTACGACATATTTTTTAACCATTTTTTGAGCTAAATGTTTTGGCTTCTCGAAATTGGTCCTCGAATATTTTGAAATCACTTCTCAAAGCTCCTGAAACGCACTCAAACCAATTTTTGACTTCTCAAAGCTCTTGAAACATAGTATTTCATTTGTGCAAAACATCTATTAGTTTCTAGCTAAAAAGGCTTCACACGGTTAGAAAAAATACACCACGAAGTCCTTTGTGAACAGCATGACATACAAACTACCATAAGCTAGTTTCTCCCATACGATCAGGCACATGAGAGGAAAGCACAGTCAAACACTATAATGGGATAAGTGCTCCCTTTCATTCCCCCGTGAAATGTTCTGGCTTGTCAAAGCCGGTTCTCGAATATTCTAAAACCACTTCTCAAAGCTACACAAACCTAACTAAACAAAATTTCCAGTTTCTCAGAGCTCTTAAAATCTAATATTTTAGTAGCTAAGCCACGGAAAATAGTTATTCGTAGCTAAAAAAAAATCCACACAGTTAAAAACACACAAATTACTACAAAATATCCTTTGCCAATAGGCAATAGCATGACATACAAATTACCACCGGCTAGTTTCTCCCATTCGGACACACAAGAGGATAGCACAGTAGAACACATGAAAGAGACAGTTGCTCCCTCCCGTTCCCCGTGGAATCTTCTCCGGTCACTGGCCGCCGAGGCCCACGTGCCACCCCTATAAAGCGCCCCGGCAAAACGTCGCCGAATGGAGCCAAGCCCAGCCCGCGGACGCAGCGAGCGAGAGAGAAAATCTCACGACAACATCACACACACGAAGCCAAAAAAAAAAGGGAGAGCGAAGCAAAAATATAACCAAACCAAACCCCACGCCCACCCATCTCTCTACCTTCATCCACCTCCTCCTCGCGCCCGCTGCTTCCTCCCACCCCAAATCCCAAACCCTAGCCCCCCAGATCCCTCCCCCCGCGGCCGCGCGCCGCCCAATCGCGCCGCCATGCGGATCCGCAAGTGCGCTTCCCGCCTCCTTGGCTCCGCCTACACCTCCGCGACGCCCGCCCCGGCGCCCCGATTCGAGCTCGAGCTGCTCCCGCTCCCGCTGCCGCCGCCGCCGCAGCTCTACCCCGGGGCCGGAGAATCCTCCGCCGGGGCCGCCGGGCTCGCGGCAGCGACTGCCTCCGGGGAGCCCTGCGAGCTCAGCCGCTCGCCGTGGGACCTCATCGGCGAGCTCGACCTCTCCGATCCCCAGGTCAGCGCCCCGCTTCCCTCCTCCTCCCTCCCCCGGCTTCTCTGCTTCTATTCCGCTCCGCTCCGCTCTGCGAGGCCAGCGCGCCTGTAGCTCGACCGTTTGGGGGCGGTTCCGATGGGTTCTCGCGGCTCGCGCGGTGTATTCCGTTCATGCCGCTAGGGTTCGCGCCGGGGGTTCAAATGCGCGTGCAGGGGGTTGTTCCGGCGGGAGGAGGCCGCCTGATCGGGCTCGACGGCGCGTTACCTACCCTTCCCTCGTGGTAATTTGAGGGCGGCGGCGCGGCTAGGGTTGGAATCGCGGAAATGGCGGCCGGGTCGAACCCTAGATCCGCGCCCCCATTTCGGCACAGTTGGTGGCTGGGAAAAGCGTCTGTACGTGCTGCTGTGCTGATTAACCTGTATTTTCTATCGATTAGGAGGAGGACCTCGTGGGAAAGTACTTCGTCAGTGTCGCCTGCCGGGCTGGCTGGCTCTTCCCCAGCAGCATGACGGCCGCCGCCCTCAAGAGGGAGGAGGCGCTAGCTATGGCAGCGGCCCACGCGGACAGTGACTGCCCGCAGCACAAGCCTGCAAAGAAGCCGCCAGCGAAGAAGACAGTGGTAAAGAAGGAGAAGGCTGAGAAGAGCAGCGAGCCTAAGAAGAAGGCGAAGGTTAAGAAAGAGGAGAGCCACGGCGAGGCCGCCGGCGGGGGATCCCAAGTCTGGATGTGCAAGAAGAACGACGGAAAGAGGTGGCACTGCAATCGGCAAGTGAGCCAGCCCAACGCCCTCTGCGACTACCACTTCGAGCAGAAGCGCTCGTACTACTGCCCCGTCTCAGACTCCGATCAGAGCCTCCCAGTGGCGGTGGCGACTTCGTCGGCAGCCTCCAAGGCCAAGCCATCAAAGCCACGTCGGAAGAAGTTGGGCGATGCAGGCGAGGGGTTCTACTACTACGCCGGCTTCGGCCCGTTCCGCAGCAAGAGGCACTGCAGAAGCAGCGGCACCAGCATGCAAGAATCTACACCTGTGAAACAAGAGGAAGAGGAGGAGGCACCGCCGGAACACCACGCTGCTCCCGCTCCAGGTCATGCTCAAGCTGATGACAATGGCAGTGACCATCCGCAGGTGGCAGCTTGTGGCAACGATGACGATTCCAGCTGCGACGACATTGCCGGGATCGCCGGCGGCGACGAGGAGAGCAGCGACGACAACGGCGACTACCATCTCCGCGCCTCCAATGGCAACGGCAACAGCGAGCCCTGGGCCGACGTGAACGGCGACAGCAAGAGGAAGACCCAGTGGAAGAAGAGGTGGAGGAAGCCCGTGAAGGCCCGGTCGCTCAAGTCGTTGATGTAAGCGCGCGCGCGCACGTCGCTGGTTCGTCTCCGTGGCGGTAGTAGTAAGAAGAGGGTAGTTAGCTACCTAGCTAGCTAGGCTCGGTTTAGCTTAGCTAAGTTTGTTCCGGTTTTGCCGCTGGCTTTGTTGTACAAACTGTTTGACTTTGTATCCCTGTTGTTTTCACGCTCCATGGCCATCTCTAATCTCGCTAGTGTGCTACGCTAACTGGTCTTTAATTACTGTGTTTACTGTTCAATTAGTAGCAACTGAGCAAGCTAATACCACATGTTTCATGCATGATGGGGTTTGTTTAAGTATATGGATCAACCGCCCGTTCCGAAGGCAAATTAAAGGAAGGAATTCCCTATTTGCTACCATAAAAAAGGTGTGTAATCCCTGTTTTGACGATTACTTATGTGACATTGACATGTAGGTCCATAAATCTACTTGGCGTCAGTAACACAAGAAGGGGATCGCATAACTTTGCAGCAATAAAACGGGGATTATGCCAAATTAAACGGGTCGGGCAGTGCACACAGCTGCTCTTGAGGCAGAAGTAGGCACTAGGCATCACAGGAGCAGCTACGTATACGCGCGCGGGCAGAAGGTTCGATGCAGCCACGCACGCAAGAACGAAGCACGCAGTTGGTCGTTTCGGTGACGCCGGAGCGCGCAGTGCGCACGACGGCACAATCGATCGATGTGCCTGCATGCCTGCCGAAAATTGAAAATTGAAGCCGAAACGAGCAGTCAAATTCAGCCGAGCTCTTCTGACGCGTAGACATCGGCGATCTCCTTCCTTCGGCGATGGCAGCGAATGCGTGGGCGGGTGTGCTGCACGTCGCGCAGGCGGCGCCGCCCGGCGGGGTTCGGCCGGAGGGGGGGAGGAGGAGGAGTTGGCGGGCGCACGTCGAGCTGCTGCCCGTCGCACCTGCCGCTACCTCGGCCTCACTAGTCACTAGTCAGTAGACACTGCGAGCGAAGCCGCGCGGCCCACGAGGTTCACCGGGCCCGCAAGCCTGTCTGGGCCCCGACGCGTGGGCTGGCCGACACATCGCAACCGAGTTGACTCATACTGTAGCTTGTAGATTCTTCTGGAAAGAAAAGATTGGTTGCTGTCACGGCGGACGGACGCTTGAGCTCGCTCGCCGGCGGCGGCGGCCACACCACTACACCAGGGGCAGTAGTATCAGTATGCCACAATACAAGGCTCAGCTCTCCTGGGCCGTAACGCAAGGACCCAAGCTGGTACTGTATCATGAACAGCCTTCCTCACTTGAGTCATGACATCCCAGACCGCATAAGCCCATAGAATGATTTGATCACAAAGAAATTAACCACCTCGTCCTCCATTTCTATCCTTGCCTACTTTCGCATCGGATCCTATATTTCGTCTAAAAAGGGTCGCGAAATTTGCCCATGAATTATCTGCAGTTAGCTAGCTATGTGGTGCATTCAAGCATCAGGGAGACATAGCACCGCGACCTGCTTCACGCCGGCCGGTCAGCTCCGCCGCTCCTCGCCCGCTTCCGGGAACCCGGCTGGAACCCGCCGTAGTAGAAGAAACCATCACCGCCGTCGTCGCCGTTGCATCTCGGGTTAGCCGTCGTGGCAGCCTCGTCCTCCTCCTCGGCAGCGTCGTCTTCCTTCGCCTCCTCTGCCGGCTCCTCCTTGGTGGGCGCTGACGTGCTGCCGTCGTTCTTCTTCTTGGCCCTGGCGGCGCCATCTCGCTTGCGCTTGCGTGTCGACCACGCGACGTGCCGGTCGCAGAAGATCGACCCAGGCACGGCCGCGCCCTTGCAGCGCCACTGCTTCCCGTCGTTCCGGCTGCACCTCACGGGGCGTGCCGCCGCGGCGCCGGCGCCCGGCCGCTCCGGCTCCTCCTCCGGTTTCGGCATGTCCATTGTGCTGCACAGGCCGTATAAGACCAAATCTTAGCGAACCTACCCGAGATTTCCCGTAGATGTGCGCCCAAGTGGCGGAGCAGAGGAAGAGAGGTTTTCACATGCACCTGTTCCTGGCGGCACCTGGGACCTGGTCATCTTCTTGGTCTCCGGCTCCGACGACGGCGACGAGGTTCGCTTTCTCCTCCTCCTCCGGGGGTCTCTTCTGCTGCATCAAGAACAGGCAGCCGACAGGTGAGCGCAGGACAGGAGGATCAACTCCACCTTTCCACCATCCCCGCACAACGATCGTCCAATCCGAGACGAACGGAATCCAGATTCCAGACCCAAGAACACGCTAAAAGCTTAAAGCTTTCGCCCGCGACGAGGCGCGTGCAGTGAAGACCCCACCTTCGGCTGCGGTGGCGGCAGCGGCGGCGGAGGAGGAGGAAGCAGGGAGGCAGCGCGGGGCAGCCCCGGTCCCGGCGAGGCGGCCCTGGCCGGCGCGCGCTTCCGGATCCTCATGTGCCCGCGCCGCCGGCCGGCTCAGGATCGCGCGCGATGGGCTCCTCCTGCCCTCTCCTCTCCCTTCCCTCCTCTACGCGTCTCCACTCCGTCAAGCTCCTCCTGATCTGTGTACTTTCCTCAGGAGAAGCCTCTTTGCCAGAGGTTGGTAGCTTTCGTACGCCGTGAAATTCCTCACATCCTGCCCGTTTTAACCCCCGGGATTTGCAACTATTTACCCTTCCCCCATCGTCCCATGCCACCGTATTCCTCCGGTCCGGTCGTGCCGTGCGCGTGCGGAAGGGGCGCGGAATGTTCGCTCGGCTGGCCTCTGCCAGGCTGCTGCTACAGAGGCGGCGGCGGCGGCAGAGAAGATCTGGGAGCAGCTGGCGGCGCGATGCACGGAGCTGGCCGCCGGCGACTCGGCGGTCCGGCCGGGACGTCAAGTACTCCGCGCGTCGACGGCGTTGAGCTGAGCGGCGTCTGTCTGCTTTACCGCGCTTTCTTGGCGAGTCAGGAGTGGACTCAAGAGGACGCGGCAAGTGGCTCCGCCAGAGCCATAATTTTTAATTTTTGACGTGCCTGTTTGAATTTTCACTGTTGTTTCGATGAACCTGCGTGAATTTGTTTGCATACATGATAGTACGATACATTTGAATGAATTTATACTTACACGAGACATTATTAAGTAGGAGGATCTTTACGAAAATGCGCAGGATCGATTGAGAGACAACACTCAGCAGCATGCCCTTCCTTTTTTTTCTCGTTCCACTGTAGCTTTTTTTTTTTTTTTTGTGTGTGTGAGCTCCATCGGAGATTACTGTGTGCAGGCTTAAGCATGGACTAGATTAGTGGCCGGGATTACAGCTTTTTGGAGGAATTTCTTGAGAGGTTTGGAGGATGATTTCGGCCGGCCCTGTCACTGGCTGCTTCACGGCCTTGTCGTCTGTCTGTGCACCCATGTGTTTGGTGGCCCGGGTATATATGGCACAGCAAAATTCCTGGTTTCTGCCCGCGCGGGTACGGTACCACGATGCGTTTCCTCTGGTCTGGCTGTTCGAGCAGAGATTTGTTTTGTTTTTTGAAGGGTCGACCAGAGATTTGTTGATCGTCCATATCAATCCCTACATACAGTGTATTGCTACCGTGCTTGGTGGTTGGATCCTGCGGTACGTTCTTGCATCTGATCCAACATCCTATAGTCGTGAGGAGATCCCAAGTTTGATAGATTTTTTTTTAACGGCAAGTAAACTTGCAGTTGACATCAAAATTTGGATAAGCCGATTGGTATAAAAAGTTTTGAAATTAGTTAGATTTAGACCAGGTTTGATATGGGTCGAATCTGCTACAATAGATTTTGTATCGAATTGCATGAGTAAAGTAATAGATAAAATAGAAAATAATGGGTCGCGACAGTAGAAGTTAAGTCCTAATTCATATCTATTAAGAGTCTATATAAATATGTAGCTTCTAGGGCGTGTAAAAGAACGAACCCAATCAATCAAATCTACTTTTATCTGTCCTTTAATTTCCATTAACTTTAGTCTAGTTTAGCATAGTTCCACCATATTTTGTCTTCGATCGACTTGCTGCGCATCGCCTTCTCGAGCATAGCACTTTCTTGATTCGGTTCGATCTACAGGCTTGCATCGGTTTTTGGTCGAAATACTATCTTAACCAATATGTTGTGCATCGCTGTTTCGACTAAGGGTTAAATTTTACCTTCGTTCTATCGATTAAAACATTCATTGGCAGTAGTCTATTTATCCTCGTTCTATCGGCTGGTTTGGCTTTACAATCTAGTCGACAGTGTGTTTACCCTCGTTCTATCAATTTATAGCTTATTATTTATCGATAGTTTGTTTACCTTCGTTCTGCTGGCCAAATCAACTCTTTGGTTTAGCAGATAGTCTGTTCATCTCTCACTCTGCTATTCAGTTAATTTCATTGGCTGTATAGTAGGTTGGTTACCCTTTGAAATCTATTGGTTTAAATCTCATCTGAGCCGATATTCTTGTTATCTTTCACTCCTGTTTAGTCTTGTTTTCTAGTGTTATAGGTCCCTTACAATATAGATTTAATCGGCTAGTTAAAAGCTGATTACATGATCAAATTGATTGTCACGCTTTGAACCCTGCTTCTGATGCTGACGGGGATCCTCAGTCTTAAACTCACGTGTGTTTAGCTGATAATTAACTTTCAGTGCGAACGATCTTATTAAGTGAGGAAGCAAGATCGTACAAAACAAATAAAGCAAAACACGGCTACAAACGGCCAGTACGGTAATCCTACTTTCTCGACCAGGCTAGCATCCTCGTGTTGAGTTTTGCTAGGGCATTTCCATTAACATGCCTAAGCCCTGTTACCCCCATACTGTAGCAAATAGTGATGGGACTAGAAATAGGACAATAGGACGGTGAATAGTAAAAGTAGAGAGTAGTAATAGTGATGGGCTGCTATTAGGGAGATGAATAGGGATGGGACAGCCCCATTGGTAAGGTAGCAAGTGAATAGTAATAGGGCAATGGGGAAATGGGGCAAACTGCTGGAGATGCCCTCAGCACTAATTGGAACACACCTCTACCAGTGAGAACACATTTATAAAGAGAACCGAGTGTAGCTTGGGTGGCTTGCACGCTGGTGAGCGAGCAGCCCATCGCCGGTTCGATCCCTGGATTGAACACCAATGTCTCACTTTCCCCAGGATTTAATCCTAGGACCGATACACCCGGGATTGAATCTCAGGGCACACGCATGCTGTGGCGCCCCTTCTAAAATTTACATTCGGCTCAGTGAAGTCATTACCCACCCGCTGTTCATGTGGCTGGAGAATAACATACTAGCTGCCCAAGAGCAAGCCATGCATGTTAGCTCCCAACCCGAGCATGTAGCGGTATACACGAGTGACCTTCATTGAAACGAATGTAAACCGGGTGCCCGGATATGTGCCCGGTGATGGCTCCCAAGATCAGCTACCATCACGCATATATCCTCACAATGATTGATAGCACAACACATACATCTTTGGACATAATTTACATCCAACCGGGCAACATGAACTGCTGCCCGAACAATAAGTTTTAACATAATCAGAGTTTTACTGCAGCGAAAATACAAGTTTGTTCACCAAAATAGCAGCAGAAGAACATCATAATTAAACAAAAGACCAGCGTGGTATGCCTCATTAACCCTATGGGCAACCGACTGGAAATTAGAACTCCGCTTACCCGCTAGCGTCACCGTGCTCAGCTTGGTAGTAGTACTCTAGTACGGGGTCGTCTTCACCTGAAATAGCAGCACATCGGTTGAGTACAGATGGTACTCAGCACTAAGAGGTAATGTATATCCTCAATCATAAATATTAAATACTCCAAAGAAGGGCTAGCAATACTTTTAGCACAAATTGCATTTTTGCAATATATGGACACGAGTAGGTTGTAAATTGCATTTGAGGAAAACATTTTAAAAGTGATGCTTGTAACATCCATCATAATTCATCATCATAAAATCCATCATCATCAATCCATGGGGCTCTAACCGCCCTTGGTCTCTATCCGACCATAACCACAACATGCTCGGGCTCTATCCGACCATACACCGCGAGCAACCCTGTTCTCGAAAAGACACACGGCTATCCCACCATGCCCAAACCAATACCCAAACTAAACCATAAGCTAACATCAGTGTATCGCCTCACAAGTTTTCGTCCTTAACCCTAGACGCGGCTGTTCGAACAGTTTAACACTTTGCAGAGGTGTACGACTTTACCTACACGACACAGCAAACCATGCCGAAGCCTCTTAGATGTACATGCCAGTCCATTGGGTCACCTGAGTTGACTTTATCCACTCCCCACTCTTCTAGTGCAGGAGGGAGCCAACCGTTGCAGTGGATTTATCCAAGGCCCATCACACCCAAGCACAAGGACGCACCACGGATGGTCCACCCGGCCACCCCACCCTCTAACACAAGTTGCCCCGCTGGTACCCAACGGTGCGAGCATGCACAGGAAATTGGCCAAGTGTTCCCATGATACACGTGTGGTCCTACGTATAGTAACTTGAAAGGATTGGTACCATGTTCGGTCCTTAATCCACTCGAACTGGGCTACGTGTCTGGGATCCGTCCTCCCATCATCTCCTATCACCCGTTCAAGTCCAATTTAGAGCTCACACGTAATCCATCATCATCATCACCAACATCACACAATAAATTATTCACAATCGAAGTCGTACGACCAACGGAATTACTCCATCGATTGCTTTACCATGTGGACTCTAAGCATGGCTAAGCTTCCGCTGACCAAACCCAATTAATACTATCCTCTTAGGCTACAAAGGAATAGGGATATCAAACATAGACCGCTAAGTAGGAGATAACTAAGTTCTACCCACCAAGTGACATATATATTTTAACTTAGCATGCAGGCAAGTGATAGAACATAATTGAAATCATGCATTCATAAATAGAGGATCAATATGGTGAGTCAAATGAGGGGAGTATATGTGCCTTGTTGCTGCTGGTCAGGGTATGGAGCTCCTTGCTCAAGTTTGGGCTCCTCCGGAACGTTGCTTCCTAATGTTCGGTAGCAAGAATATCAAATAAAATTTAAATAAAATACCCAACAAATAGGAAAATCAAATATTTTTAGAGATTCAGAAAGTTTATGATCTAATGCAAATTTTGCAAAAAGAATCACCCAAATCCGAGTTCGGATGAGGGAGATATGACCGTTTGAAGTTTGGGTGCAAAACTAGCTCAGGGCTGTAAGGACTAAGCTCGGGATTGACCAAGGTAGCTCAGGAATGAGCCTCTTAGCTCGGGAAGGATGTTGCCTTGGTCAAGAGTGGGTTTCCAAGGTCAGATATGGCATAACTTGGTCGGCTAGGACATGACCAAGGTTGGGCTCAACTAGCTCTAACTCGGGAAAGTCACTTAGCTTGTATATTTCTTAGTATGAGCTATTTTTTGGGGGTCCTAATAAGCTCTTCTAAGCTCAGGCTTAACACGAAATTGTAGGAAATTTCCTGGCGCACAATTTTCATGTAGAACACTTTTTTATCCGAGTTACGGTTGATTTTATAGAATTTATTTACTAGGCTACTGTTCAGAGAAAGGTTGAAACATGCTGTTTTCAGATCTGGGGTTCTAATGCTTCGGTTTTCCACCAAATAACAGCTTAGCCATGAATGCTGAATGGTGAAGAACGGAAATGAGAGGGAGTACTGGGTTCTCACCTAGCAAGGAAGCCCTTGCTTAACAATAGAGAGCCTAAAGATGGGGAGATCGAAGTGATGGACGACAATCTGTCCAGAACTCGGTTCAGTAACTCTTTAGCTCATTCCATGAGGTCCCTTCAACTCCAGAAGCATGGATCTGCTCCTAGACGTTCCTTAGCTCGTGTATGAACTCCTTTTGGCCATCTCCAAGTTTGCATGTGAGGGAAAATGACATGCAAGATGAGAAAGTACAAAGAACCTCACTGTTGTCCAAAACAACAAAGTAGATGAAGAAAGGCAGCAAGAACTCACCCAAATCCTTGTAAACGTGCAAGGGAGTTGGATGTACTTGAAGCCTAGAAAGTATAGATGTTATTCCTGCTCATTCCATGGCCTGGATTTGAAGAAAGAGGACATAGATGGGCAGAAAATGAAATCAGTCTTTGTTGTCCCAAAACCGAACAGCAATGGGAGAAGGAAGAGAATTCCATAGCAAACTTTTATGCATGTGCTTACCATGGAGTGGAATGGATAGCTAACGATTTTAGCTTTCCAACGATATATAGCACCCCATATGGATTCTTAGTGGTTTGGGTGGAGATTTAAAAATGGTGTAGGTGAAGATGAAGAACAGCTTGCTGTTCTTGCCGCTGCCCAGAACTTGGACGTGGGAATAATGAGGGTGAGGGCTGGCTGAAGTGGGTGGAGAGGGGTTTAAATAGAGGTATACTCTCCTCTTGACAAGTGGATCTAGGTCCCACCTGTAATAGAGAGGCTGCGGGTAAGATTTCAGGTAAGAAAAGATGAGGGTGCTGGTCGCTGCAAAGACCGCCTAAATTAGCTTGATGAATGGAAGATTCGGCCGACATCTTTGGAGGGCAAAAAGGAATAAAGAATAGATGTGGTGGCTGGGTTGTTTGAATTGGTACGAGCTTACTCGAGCTTCTCCCTGCCCGGTCGGGTCTTCTGTTGCTCAGTTCGAGCGTCTATAACTCGGGCAGCTTCCTTCGGGCATCTTTTAGCTCGGACTAGTGATAACCAGATCGGATGGGTAGCAACCAAACTCGGGTAGAGCTCGTGAGGTCCGGCACAGTCACTACCTTGCTTGATAGAGCTCGGGTGGACTCTACCTTGCTCGGGCAAGCTACAGCTAGCTAAGGCATTTAGGGAACATGTCCGTCGGGTTAGGTCTCACTACTCTAGTGGCTCGGCCAGAGGGTTTAAAGTTAAAAGCCTTATATTCCCACCATAGAGCATGGTGGTTGAATACAAAACTTTTGTAAACCAACATAAAAACAAATGATCATGCTAATAATATGCATAGCTATACGCAATTTAGCAGCTGGGCTGTTACATGTGCGCGTTCAGTGGGACTACGTGTGCCCGCATAAGGAGGCCTAGGGTCTCTGATCTAGTTCTTGCGTGTGTACTGGACGCGCACGTGTGCGTGAGTACGGTGTGCGGTGTAAGTTGTGTGCGTTTGGATTGTACCGTCTAAAAAAAAAACACATTTATGAAAATCCGCTGATTTTTCCCTTTCCAAAAATTCTACACTCCGTCGCCTAAATATCCATCGATTGTCCTACTGTTCAGCTGGTTCAAACTGGATCGAACCCAAGGCTTGAGGTCCTAGATATTTTGCGACTCGGCCAACCTGCCCTATACGTTGAGTATGAAAATAAAAGCATATCTAGTAAACACTTCAAATTTCTCCTCTATAAAACTATTCCTTATAAATTCTATTAATGGTCTAAAATTTCTTCACACTTTATACTACACTCTAAATGATTTCTTTCTTTTAGCAAAAACTCTATCCCTATAAAATAAAATGAACAGTGTTTTGCAGCTCCTGCTAGAGATGCTCTAATTTTTCTCCAAATTAAACCTGCTTGTTGAAGGTACAGTGGACACAGCCAAGTGCGTTGCTTCTTCCGTTCCATACCACAAAGAGTGCATAGGCCCCGTTCGGCCAGTCCCTAGCCTGTAGCACATCTGCGGTGAGTATTTTACCATGCACCAGCTACCACACGAATAACTTACACTTGTTCTCACATTTATCTTTCCAAATAGCCAAGTAATCTTTACATGTATACGTAGTCAACCACTGTGCCTTTCACTGTCCAACGCCATATCACTCTATCGCTTCTGTTGTTATTGATCTCCGTCTGACTGACCGTTATCCAAAGCTTGATGAATTTCATTAGCTTAGTAGCATTACTAAGCCTGTTCCACGTGCACATCCATTTGCGCGTCTCCAGCTCCTCTCTCAAAGGGTCCCTTCTCTTCAGCTTATTTGCCTACTTATTTGACTACTTATTTGTCACTTCGAGAATTTTTCGAGATAGCCTCGAGAGCCGGTTGGCCTCCAATTTTGGGGTTTAGAGAGCCTATAGAACGCCTCTGAGATAAAAAAAAACTGACTTAAAAAGTAATAAAAAAAGTGAGATAAATCAAATAAGACACGAGATAAGTAGAATAAGACTTATTCTACTTATCTCGTGTCTTATTTGACTTATCTCACTTTTTTATTACTTTTTGAGTCGTTTTTTTTATCTCGTAGGCGTGTCTATAGGCTCTCTAAATCCTAAAATTGAAGGCCAACCGTATCCTACTTATCTCGTGTCTTATTTGACTTATCTCACTTTTTTTATTACTTTTTGAGTCGGTTTTTTTTTTATCTCGTAGTCGTGTCTATAGGCTCTCTAAACGCCAAAATTGGAGGCCAACCGGTTCTCGAGGCTATCTCGAAAAATTCTCGAAGTGACGAGGTTACACGAGATAAGTAGATAAGAAAAGCTGAAAAGAACCCACCCAAAGACCTTGTCCTATTCCTAACCAATTTAAAACAGTTGGGGCGAAATATTTCAGTGCTAGCCTCCCGAATCATCTACCTATCCAGAATTCCACTCCGCGCCCATCTCCTAGTTGTAATTCAATGGATGTTTGAAAGAGATCCTTCTCAAGCGAGTTACATGATGTTTCCATCCCATTCCATGGTCTCTCTTCCTCTCACCAGTTGTGCCAAAGCCATCTAACCCACAAAGCTGCACCTTGGCGGGAAATATCTTTTATTACTCCCATCCTACCTAATCTTTTTGGCATGCACACTGTTTTCCAATTCACGAGATAGTGGCCTCCGCTACAGTCATCATTGACCCTCTATAGAAAGCTCCATTTAAGAGCATCTCCGGTTGGCCCTCTATCATTCCACTTTATAACACTATTCACTCCACACTTTATCTATCACTCTAAAATTTTTTCAAACTTTACACTACACTCTAAAAGATTTCTTCCTTCCAGCAGCTACTCTATTCAGATGAACAGTGTTATAGAGTGCCACCTGGAGATGCTCTAAGGCTGTTAATCCTTTTGATAGCCTATTTGTCCAACTGAAATATGGTGATGAAGTATAGGATCAACGATGATAGGATGGAGTTGACCAGTACCAACCTTTCGGCTTGCGAAAGGAGTGGTCCTTTCCACCTCACCAGCCTTGCTTTGACCTTGTCTACCAACATTTGCATATCTGCTCATCTTAATCATGTTGGCCTTAGCGGCCTTGCTTAGTTTAGGATCGCTGTGAGTGGTTCCATAGCAAGAATGAATAACATTGGCGAGTGTGGGTCACCTTGTCCAGGCCTTTTCACATTGTAGAAATCATTACCTGGTAGTCCGTTCAAGAGTATCCTCGAGTGTGAAGCTACCAGGAGTATTGCCACCCAGTCTTTGACATCTATGACCAAAGTCTAGTACCTCCATGAATTCCAATAAGAATTCCCAACTAATCCAGTTAAACGCCTTGTTAAAGTCTAGCTTGACGAAAAGAGGCAATTTTTTTGATTTGTGTAGCATGGTAACAGTGTTCTTTATAAAAATAAAATTATCTTGTATCTCTCGAGTCTTGATGAAAGCACTTTGGTTATTTGACATGATCTCATTCAGTTTTGGGGCCAATATATTGGCCAAAACCTTTGACACAATCTTACCAAAGTTATGAATTAGGCTAACGAGTCTCAGTGACCGAGGCCACATTGTCCTTCTTTGGCGACAGTAGATGTAGTTGCCTACCATCCATCCTAGAAAGTTGACTAAATGCTGCCATAATATCCATCTTGACAATGTTCCAACAGGATTTATAGAACTCCAATGTGTACCCATCTGTCCCTAGAGCTAGGTGCTAGTCGGACGGTAAAGCAAGGCTGCCCATAGCGCTAGGCGCTAGTCGGACGGTAGACCCTTGCTATATAGCGCCTAGCCTGCCTACGCGACGCCTAGGCGATCAACTAGTAAACAAGGTGCGAGGGAGAAGAGAGTAGGAGCAGCAGCAAACTGGTGGCATCGGTGAGATGGAGCCTAACAAAGGGATGGAGGATGTAATTCGGGGAAGATGAATTCATGGTAGAGAAGCACAACGTGACCAGCAGATCTTCTCCACGCTACCATCACCATGGACCGCCACTGGATCGCTCGCTTTCATCACATGCTCTCATCTGTGGCGACTACTTGAAAAGCATAAAGCTTCCTAGCCAAAACTGCCCCTTTTAAGCACACGTGTGAGCCATATTTGTCATGCAAGGTAGGCTAGCCTAGCTCAGTCCAGCCTAGCCCATTGTGTTTCCTTTTTATGCTCTGCCTCTCGTCCTTTCCCCTCTCGACCTGATGAATGCTCCAAGGTGTTGTCAAGGGCTCAAGGCAGCTCTCCTGGGTGCACGAATGTGAGTTTCTCCATGGAATGTCACCAAATCAACACACCTCAAGCTGCTAGTAGGGAGGAAGAGGAGGAAGGCTAGGTGTGACTATAAGGAGATAAGTAGGGACCGATGGTGATGTTGGGGTTGAGGGTGGCATGATAATAGGAAGGAGGATTGATGGTGATGGTGATGGGAGGGGGAATGAAGCAAGAGGTGAAGATGTAGGATGAGGTGGCGGCAGTGCCTCGAGATGGGGAAAGGAGATGGTGGCGCCGAGTGGGTGAGGAATACGGGAGGGGGGAAGAGATGAGGGGTGGAGCCGAAGGTAGAGGGGGCGGTTCTATTGGCCAGGAGGTGGTGCCGGGAGAGGGGAGGAGGTGAGGGTGGTAGGGAGATGGAAGGAGCATGAGGACAGGGGTGGAAACAGCTAAGTAGAAGGAGGAGATGGAGAGAGAGAGAGAGATAGGGTAGGAGAATTAGGGTTAGGAGTTGCAGGCTGTTTGAATGGTCTAAATTGAGTTGAATCTCTAGTATTAAAAAGTCTCTAGTAGTAGTGGTGACGGCGGTGGCGCTATGTCATCTATCTCCACCCTTTGATCAAACAATCCATACTGGACCAAACATCATCAAGATATTTCTATTTATTTTACTTGCTTTCTTATTTTAGTGCATTATATTTAGAAAGCTTACAATTAACTCAAGATATATCAAATCATCATATTTATCTCACTTTCTTATCTTACTATGTTATATTTTAGAAACCTTGTAGGGTGTGTAAGTGCAACAAAGTCGAATATGAAAGCGGAACTAAGGCAATGGAAGCATATCACAATCGAGTGTGAACTCGAAGTTAAATACATGAACGCGATGCAATTGAGTGTGAAAATAGAGTTGAGGGCATGAGCCAAACATATAGAAATGTAGTGGAACATAGTACGATATTTGTTCGTAGCAAAGCACGAACACTTGTCTAGTAAAATAAAAATAAATTAAAATCATGTGTGTTGGGTTAGATTTAGGTCTTTTGGACAGCCCAGTTTAGATAGGTCCAAATAGTAAATATTATTTAACATGAGATTAATCTTATATGACATTACATGATCATGTGATGAGGTATTGACAAGTTTTTTCTATTTGTGATTGTGTGCTTTGACCTTTATTTGCAACGCTTGATTTAAGGGCATTAGAATATATAGGGAACCAGACCATGGGCCAACCAAGCAACAGTTGGGCCGGACCAGTCTGGCTGGGCCAGACAAAGATCAATGGATAGACGGACCAAGCAATAGAGAGGCTTAGTCCACCGCAGCTCTAGGCTGAACAGGGTCCGGTCCGCCTAGTAGTGTGGACCGGACCAACAGGCACAACTTGTAGTTTCTGGTATTTTTGGAGACCTTGTCTTGATTGAAAAATTAGGTGTTATGTCTGAAGTTATAGAGAATTTCATGATTCATCTTTCTTATTTGGAAAATGTTTCCATTTGAGCAATAGAAAAATTAATAAAAAATGTCGAAGTGCACAGTTGCGTAGGGTCTTAGGTGCTTGTGGGCATGTGTGATAGAATTGGTAAATGCTTTGGTTTGACATGTGATTTATGTTATTTTCGTGATGGTTTGATGTAGTGTAGGTCATCATGGACTAATATGGATCAAGTTGAGATATACTTGTTTTTTCGGAAAAATGGTTAGCTTGTCTCATGTGCGCAGGTGACTGGAGTGGGTCGACATCGACAAAGGGGATCAAGGACGTGGATGGATGATACATGGTTCAAGTGATCAAGGGTTTGTGCAAGTCAATTGAAACCAGGTCTAGGCACGTGGACGAGATTGATTGGAGAAGAAAGCTTTAAGGTACGCAAGTCGGTTCGGTCCTGTAACATCCCTATTTTCAAAAATTTAAAATTTGCATAATCATTGCATGATTTGAGCATCTCAAAAAGAAAAATCATCAAAACAAAAATAATTTTTGAAAATGTGCATGTTACCGTATTTAATTTTCCTAAAAACCCAATTAAGGGTTCAACTTTTAAAATAATTAAGTTCAAAATGTTTAATTACTAGGAATCCATTTTAGCAATTTGTAGATTAATAAGTTCTTTATGAGTTAGGCAATTGCAAAATTTAAAATCAAATTAAATAGAATTTGGTATCAAATTAAATTAATTAAGTTTAGCAAATATTTATTTAAGCCCTAGCCCAAAAGTCCCTCTCTCTATGACAGGTAGACCCACTTGTCACCCCTTATTCCCAATTGGGAAACTTCCCTTTTTGGAACTTCCCCGAAATAACCCTTCCCTTTTTTACCTTGCCCAAAAATCCCCCCTTCACCTCTCACTGTTTCTTCTCCTCACCACCCGCACAACCCTCACCAGCCCGATTCCTTCCATCACACCCCTCACATCACTTTTCTGGTCCCGTTTTCGCCGGCCACAGCCGCCGCCATCGCCGGACCTCGCCGGATGAGGCCACCGGAACCGCACCGTCCCTGCGCGTCGTCGCAGCTCGTCATCAGGTAACTCTTCCCTCTCTCCCCTCCCCTAGCACCTATAGCACCTAGGGACTTCTTCCCCTCGCCGGCGCGGCCTCTCCCTGGCCGGAGTAGGTCGATGTCGTGCCCCTCTCCTCGCCCGGCATCGGTTTCGTCGCCGCGCCGCCTCGGCTAGTCCTACCCCTCGCCGCCGCCACCCTAACCCTCCCCTCACTCCCACGGTGCTCGCCGACCCCGCCGCCTCCCTCCTACTCCCTCCGATGACCGGCTTCACCGCCGCGCCACCACCCTTTCCGCCCCGGCGGCTGTTGAGCTCGCCGCCGTCGCCTCCTTGGCTGGCCCACCCCTCCCAAAGCTTTCCATCCTCCTCTCCCTCTTTCCCCCTCCGTCCCATCACGCGGCGAGCCGCCGCCGAATCGGTCATTGCCAGAGCCACCCGCCCCTTGCTCTGGGTGGTCGACAATGGGCCCTCTCTCGTCCACCGCCCTACCGTCGACAAAGCCGCCACGCCATTAGTCGCCACGAGCACAGCAGGCCACCGCGCCGCAGGCCGTCCTCCGCCAGACACCGCGACTTCGGGCCGTCTTTCCGCTGAAGCCAGCCGCCCGTGCTCGGTACATCATGCATGCACCAAGTGAAGCGGCGTCTTGAGACTTCCGCATGGGTCAAGACGCGCATTGCGCCACGCTGGCCGAGTCACGGGCGCAAGATCGGCCTCCACGCGTCTAGCGTTGTCTTGGCGTGGCGCTGGGTTGACGCTATCGGGTCGTCGCCTCGGTTGGCCGAGCCAAGTGACCAACCTACCCAAACCGACTTTCTCCACTTTTTCTAAATTAGTTTAGGTAGGAAAATTGGTAAATCCATATCTTTAAAAATATAAATCTAAAATTAATGAAATGAATTTCTCAAAATTGACGAAAATATGAAATTTAATAAAAAATAATATAATTTACATAATTTATTGCATGTTAATGCAAGATTTAGTTTTATAAATGCAAAAACATGTATTAATTAACCTTAATTAATTGTGATAAGTGAAAATAAATTAATAATATCTGAAATTATAAAATAGAATGAAATAAAACTTTATTTAAGGAAATTACTTTACTTTCTACTTTCCCCAATTAAAAAGAAATATTTTTGATACATATGTATATTAGTTAAATTCCTTGTGAAATAGGATTTCTAAAATTTATAAAAAGAAGTAAAATAAAATTTACACAAATTCTAAATTAAAATACCACTATCGTATTTATGCATATTCATTTGCATGCATAATTTTATTTTATTCGCTATTTTAAATGTGTGTTGTTTTTCATCGTTAGACTCGATCGGATCCGCGCCCGAACACTACGATCAAGCCGGACAGGAATACAGCTACAACTAAGGCAAGTCATTGTTGACACCATCGCCAAAATTATCAGTTGATCATTTTGTCACCTAGTTTTTGAAATGCTTTATTAGCACTGTTAAATTGCACTGCTATGTTAACCTAAGCCGTTATATTGGTAGGGTGTAGTTAAAATCCTAATCCACTCTAATTAATGTCATCTAATCCTATCCTTGGTAACCTTAGATTATCAATTGCTTAATTAATGACCAACTTCTATGACTAGAATTTAATCATGCTTAGCCATGCTGTTAGTACTTATTGATTTACTTCTGATGATTCACATTGAAATCTCTGTTACCAAAATTCATTGAATAACAGTAGTGGGTGCTACTGTTGGGAAAACTGTTTAGCAGGTAGCGGGTATGCTACCAGGGTTTGAAAAGCAAAATGTTTGAAAATTTGATTGGGGTGGATGATTGTCTAGCTGGTGCAGCAAGCACGAGATTTGGGTTTAGTGTGGGAACCACCCCAGTCCCTAAGGACCGATTGTCGACGAAATGTGTCGGCAATATATTTTATAGGGCTACGCGAAAGATCACAACTACGATGGTAGCACAGGGAGCCGAATTTATACAGGTTCGGGCCCTCAGGGGAGGTAATACCCTATTCCTGTGCTCGTGGATTATATGGTGAATGTCGATTACAATGTATGCTCTTGATGAGATGATCAGACAAGATTGCCTGAGCTATGAGATGAGATGGGATCAGATGCCGAACTAGGGGTCCCTGACCCCCTTTATATAGTGCAAGGGGCCGGGTTACAGATAGATTCCTTAATCCGTATATGGAAGATACAGATATAACCGAGTTGTTTACGCCTATATCTATGTATTCGAGTAGGAAACGAGTTTGTTTCCTTGTAGAGCAAGTCGAGCCGTGCCAGCCTCCAAGCCCGTCTTCTGGAAGATCCATGCGACTCGGCCCAAAGAGGTGGTACGTCCAACAGTATATCTCCGGATACCCGGGGCCCATGTTATCCACAGTAGTCCCCTAGTGCTTCGTGACTGGGTTGTCTTGACTCTGGGTTCAGCTTGCAGCCCATTAGATGTAGCCCGAGTGATGTCACTCTTCGTTAGACTGATGAAGTCCCGCTCGTCGAGTAACCTGCTTATCAAACAACACAGTTGAAAAGGACTCAAGAGAAAATCTCAAGTCTTAAAGATGCCTGGTACCCAGCCCGACTAGTCGGTATGCTAGCTATTGGCCCCACGGAAAGGCATACCAGAAAGGTGGATTTTGCCGAGTGATCAATGTCACCCCGCGTTATCCTCCCTGTTACAAATCATGACATTCGAATCTGACTGGCAGTGCTCGACATTCGGTCCAACAGGGGACATGTCACAACTTGCGTAGGGTATTCAGGCGCCCTGATCCGACAAATGCGAAATCAAGCTAGTGATTCCCAGAAGACTACGCCCACCTCCAAGTTGTAGTCATCCGAGTGGTGTTCGTCTTGGCGACGAACGATCCAGAGATGTGCCACTGAGACCCAACTGAAGAGGTAACTCTTGACTCCCAATCTGATTAAGAAATCAGACCAGCCATTGACCCCAGGAGGTACGCCAAGAGCTGAGTTATAGTTCGCCCGAGTGGTGTTTGCCTTGATGACAAACGATCCGAAGATGTACCACCGAGGCAACTGAAGAGATAACTTTCAATGTTCGGTCCGACTGAAAGCCAAACCGACTAAGTCCCCAGGGGGCACATCAAAAGCTAAGTTGTATTGGGAAGCGCCCAGTCCTCAGACTTGAAGACTGGCATAAGGCCCAACAGGGGGCACGCTATCTTCCCGACTTGGTTGACCTGAGTGGCATCTGTACCCGAGTGATGATGTGTACAGCTGGTGACCCTCATGGGGCATGCTCTCTGGAACCTAAGTCCGGGTCCGAATCTTGAAGCGATGATTTTTGGGCTTTTTCCACTCCCGCTCAGTGCGGCAATGAAACGTCGCCCGTTCACTTTTAAATAAAGCACGCCGGGGCACTTGAACGGTCACACCTGAGCCCGTTCTCTTCCCCATTGCGCTCCCATTAGGGTTTCTTCCTCCGCCGCCGTAGAGCGATCCTAGCGCCTCCGCCACCGCTCCCCCTTCCCCACCACATTCAATGGCAGGAAACTAGGCAACCTCCAACACCACCGACGAGCGGTTGCAGGCCCTAGTCAACGCCGGTGTCCTCCCAGCGCCGGAACTCATCGACTGGCGCGCTGCCGCGGGTGATTCCTTCCCCACTCATCAAGAGGAGATCGTTGTTTTTGAGTCCTTCTTCTCCCATGGGTTCAGACTCCCCGCTTCTTCCTTTCTCCGTGGTCTGCTCAACCACTATGGAATCGAGCTTTTTCATTTGAACCCCAATTCCATTCTTCAAATTTTCATCTTTGTTCACCTCTGCGAAGCTTTTCTGGGGATTGCTCCCCACTTCGCCCTTTTTTGCCACCTCTTCTTCTTGAAAGTCTACCCCACCGACAACGTCCCCAAGGCCGTTGGCGGGGCCGGATTCCAACTCTGGAGTGGCCTCAAGAAAGAGTACTTCTCCTTGCCCCTCTGGACTTCTTTGAAGGGGTGGAACCAGGAGTGGTTCTATTGCTCGAACCCTCCCCCCAGTCTTCCTCGTTTTGACGGGAGGAAGCCCCGAGCTTCCACCGTTTGGACCTCCGCGCCCCCTCCTCTGAAATGGATCAGGTAACCGAGTTGCTCGACCTGATTCAGAATCTTAAAGAAGAGGGGCTGATCGGTGTGGCCATCACTGTCTCCTTCACAAGGCGCCGAGTCCAGCCCCTCAAGGAGAGGATCCGGCTCGGGTTCGAGTACACCGGGCCAGCCGACCCAACTCGGGAAACGGATGTCCTGATCTCGAACTCGGACGCCGTCAACCGGCTTACCGAGTTCTTTGCCACCGGGACGCACCTCTCCACTCAGGGGTGTCCCAGAATCTTCTCCGTCAACAATCCACCCCTGGAGGTAAGGATTGAGTATTCCTTAAGCTTGCATCTCGCCGAGTGGTATTATTTTTGGTACTAACTCGGGGAGATCGTATATCTGTGTAGGACCGCCGGGCCTTTGTGTCCCTCGCCCCGACGCCCGAAGCCCCCGCCGGCAAGGGCGAAAAACGCTCGGGCGAGAAGCCTCCAGGGGCAAATCGCAGGGCGTCGCCGAAGAGAGGGCAGGCTCCCCCAGCTCCTCAGGCTAGGCCGAGTGGCCGGTCCGAAGCTTCCTCAAGCGGAACTTCCGCTCAAAGGGGCGCTGGCATTAAAATCAAGACCTCCAATCGGTAAGCTCGATTCTGCCACCACTGGGTAGTCTTCACATTTTCGTTGACTGAAGCATTTTCCTCTTTCAGGAAACCGTCAGAAGAAATTCCATCGACTCGCCCGGCCAAACCGGCGGCGAAGCCTGCCGAGCCGAGTCAGGCGGCACGTTCTCCTCGGGCCGCCGACACAGTCCCTCCGCCGACCAAACCGGCGGAGGCCACTTCGGAGGCCAAGGCCCCCGCAGACACCTCCGCCGCAGCCTCGAGCCCGAAGCCGACCAGCAAATGGAGCGGGGAAGCCGAGCCGGTGGTAGAAGAGATTCTGCGCCGGCCCCAATCTCCCCCAGAAGAGGCCGAGCCCAAGCTCTCGGCGGGCTGGAGAGACGAGGCGGGGGACTGGGCGCTAGTCGATGACGAGGCCGAGGAGAAGGTCAGGAAGACCTTCTTCAAGTATGCCGCTGAGTGCGGCAAGATGGTCAAGGTAAGTCCTTCGATGATTTGAGTAAGCCTTCTTCATCTCGACGTAGAATTGCGAATGTTTTTCCTCTTCGCAGGAGCTTGGTGGCTATTCCCAGAGGAAGACCAAGTTTCTTAACTACTTCCTTCCCCGAATAGAGCGGATTAAATCCGTGGAGGGGGAAGTAGTTCAGGTCCGGGCCGAAGCAGCCAAGCAGCACCGGGAGCTACAGGCCCGGATCAAGGAGCTGTAGGATGAAAAGTTCGACCTTGCAGGCTCCCTTCGAGGTAGGTACCCCAACCTGAGTTAGGGTCTTCCGGCTTGCGTATAACCGAGTGACATCATGCTCTGCATCGTAATGCACATGACGCCCATGAATGCCGACCTCTGAAAGGAGTGGCCAAGTCCAGGACGTGAGGTGGCCTCGAGAAGTCAGAGGCGAAAGCCGTCGCCGAGTTGGAGGGTAAGCCCCCGAACCCGACCGACTTTGATTCTCCAATGTCCACACAATTGTATGACTGTGTTTTATGCTCTTGACAGAGCACAAGAGGAAGACACTTGCGTAGTATGACATTCTACAAAGGAGCGTCGAAACCGCGCAAGCGCGATATGAGGAGCTCCTGGGAGCTGTGGAGCCTACTTGGCGACGACTTTATATTGGCGACGCCGAGCCAAGCACCCGGGCCGAGCTGATCCAAAGGTGGACCGAAGCCCCCGAGCAGCTCAGGACCCGGCTTAGGGAAGTCGGCTTGATGAGCACCAGCCAGGCGTTGGGCATCGTCAAGTCGCTCTACCCTAAGGTTGAGCTTGACGCTGTCAAGGATGGCTTCGCCTGCTCCGAGGGGGAGGCGATGGCCCTGCTTGAAGAGGTGAAGCCGGCGGCCGCGTCACTCGTAGATAATTTAGACCTAGATTCCCTGTAAATGTAGGAACTTGATGTAAATTATCCATGTAAATGATTTTCTTTTCAATGTAAAATATGCTAATCGACTTTTCTTTATTCGAGTCATGTTTTTTTTTTGCCCGAGTGGATCACGTTTCTTTTACTAAGCACTCTGCCCAGCGCGTCAAATTCCTTAGCGTTAAGAGTCGGCGTGTAGCTCTGCCTCCTTCTAACGCAGTCGGGAAGTATGAGTGTTGCCAGGGAACAAGAATTTTGTTACTCGGAACGATTAACACTTAGGCTCATCATGGACTTGAAAAGATAAAGATTGATTAGGTAGGTGCAGACTGCACCTAATTAGGTGTAGCCCCCCGACTTACTGGCTAGTCAGGATCCGACTAGGGAGCAAGTCAAGTTAATTTTAATAAAAGATTAGGTGCGCAAGATTAGGTGCCCGATTGCGCACCTAATTAGGTGTAGCCCCCGACTTACTACTTAATTGAAGCACAAATAAGTAGCAAGTCAGAAGCTGGATTGCGTAAGCGTAAAGACAATGTGAACGAAAACTTATCTTTATTTAATTGTAAATGCGGGTACAATGATCGTCAGGTATAAAACCGACGTAATTGCTCGATGTTCCACGAGTTATCCATGAAAGTGCCGCTTTCACGCCTCAGTCGGCGAGCCCCCGGGCGTACCGCCGAGTCACGCGAAGTCATCCTGATTTGCTTGGAGGAGAACGACGAGCGCCTCTTCCTATTTCGGGTCGAGCCTTGTCCTGATCAGAGCCGTTTTGGATGAATCGGACGGGTCGAGCGAAATACGCTTGACATCTTCGTTAGGCTTGATATCTGATTTAGATGGCTTCTTGTTCGGTAGATCGCCCTCGTCGTGAAGAGTAGCGGCTGCCTGCCGGATCTCGTCCAACTCGGCGGCCGCTTCAGCTGACTGGGCGAAGTCACAGTTTTCATTGTCGAGGAGATGGGAAAACCTGACGTCTCCGCGGACCGTGATCACGCCCCGCGGACCCGGCATCTTCATAGCCAATAGGCGTAGTGTGGGACGGCCATGAGTTTGGCCAAGCCTGGCCTTCCCAAGATTGCGTGGTACGCAGTTTCAAAATCGGCCACCTCGAAGCTGAGGTTCTCCGTCCGGTAGTTATCCCGAGTGCCAAAAGTGATCGGGAGAGTGATTTTTCCGATCCGCACTGATAATGTTCCCGGAATTATGCCATGGAACGGCGCATCAGTCTTCTGGAGCACCGTTCTTGGGATCTGCATCTCGTCCAAAGTCTTGGCGAAAAGGATATTTAATCCGCTCCCACCGTCGACCAGGACCTTGCGCAGTCGGACGCCCCGTACCACATGATCCAGGATGAGTGGATATCTTCCTGGGCACGGGACGTGATCAGGATGATCCGAGCGGTCGAACTTGATCGGAACCTCGGACCACCGCAGGTACTCGGGGGGTCACCGGAACAGCTGCATTGACTTCCCGAGTGGTAAGCTTTTGCTTACGCTTGGACTCATATGCATCCGATCCCCCGAATATGTAGTTGAGCTGACGCTCGGTTTCTTGGTAAGCGTCACCCTGAGGAGGGTCACGCTTATCGTCTTGTTTGGCGTCCTTCGGAGCGTCGTTGTTATGCTCCTCAGCGAATTTCTTCAAGATGTTGCAGTTTTTGGCCACGTGCTTCCCATTCGGATGGAAAGGACACGGCACCTCCATAACTTTATTGTAGTCGTTGAACTGGGGCGGCTTTTGCCGACCGTGATCCGCAACTGCTACCAGCTCTTCACCCTTGCGCTTCTTGTCCTTCTTGCCTTCGTTCTTACTCGGGTGATCCTCTTGACGCTCAGCGAGAGCGTCTGAGGCGGTAGCATATCGATCCGCCAAAGCGAACATCTCCTTGACGGAAGTCGGGGGCTTCCGAGATATTTTCTTGATTAGATCGGGGTCGCGAACTCCCTTCTGGAAGGCCGCGACGACGACCGCCTCTGAAACCTCCCGGATTGTGTTCTTCTTCTTGGTGAAACGCCGAATGAAATCCCTTAGCGACTCATCTTTTTTCTGATGAATCTGATAAAGGTCCCACTGGGTTCCAGGCTTCTCGTAAGTGCCCTGAAAATTGGCGACGAATTGGTCGCAAAGCTCTCCCCAGGAACCAATTGAGTTCTCTGGAAGGCCCACGAGCCAACCTTGAGCCGGAGGGGTTAACATGACGGGCAGATAGTCTGCCATCACGTCGTATCCTCCGCCCGCGGCCTTGATTGCCAGAGAGTAGATCTGCAACCAAGCCTCTGGGTCTCGCTCCCCGTCAAATTTCACTATACCCTTAGGGTTGAACCCTTCGGGCCAGTTTACCTGACGAAGTCAGGGTGTGAATGCCTTGATCCCGTCAATCAATCCATCCCCAGGGGGAGGAGACTGACGGGAAGAATCCGACGTGGTGGAATACGGCGCCGGTCTTCATCTCGTTCCCTCCACCGGGCTTCGATGTCAAGGCGGAGGTCACCACTTGTACTTCGGCGGGCGTCTTGCCCGTGACTTGGAGTGTGCCGGCTGCGCCGAGTGCTACTCGTTGCAGTTTGCTTCTGGCCGAGTTGACCTGTTGATCCCGAGTGTCTTAGACAGCCGCTACCGTCACCATGGCTTTGATCTGCTCCATGATCGGCGTTGCAGGGCTATTCTCTCCAAGCAAAGGGCCAACATTATCCAGGAGGGTCTTACATGCGAGGATGTTCTGCTATGGCGTACGGAAGACCGAGTGGTCTCCCATGCGGACTTGAAGCAGTTCCTCCTGGACTTCTCGTGCATGACCACGTAGTTTGTTGTGCAAATCCTCTCCATCTCCGCAATTTTGTTCGGCTCCTGCCTCCTCCATGGGACGCCGAGCCAATCCGGAGGCTTGTCCATCCAGCACATAGACGCCGCGAAAGTCAGGGAACCCGTTGACGCTCTCCTCCGACTCGGATTCTGAGTAAGAGAGGCTCAACCGATCCCGATTTGGTGGCTCGTCAAGAGGAGTGATTATAACTCCTACTTCGCGTGCTGGATCATTCGTCTGAAGAGAGTCCGACTGAGATTCGGCAGAGTTGATCTACTGAGATTTTGCAGCCGAATTGACCAATCCGAGTGGTATGCCCACTCGGAAAATCGGTCTGGTTAGAGTCGTCCCTTAGCCAGGACTCAAAAAACTCGTCCCAGTGTGTGCTTGATGCGCTCCGCTCCTTAGCCCGGATTGGAAAAGCTGGCATGTTATCCCATGGAAAACAGTGGCTGAGTTTCTTAATCCGAACGGGGCGAAGCGCAATTGAGAAGTTGTGGTTCCCGACTGGATCTGAGCGCGATCCAAACCAAGAATAAGATCGCCGCTTGGCTTTTTACCAGCAGAAGAAGCTGGCAAAGTAAGAAGCGGTAGATCCCGACCGAAACAGAAGAGAAGTCCAGCGGTAGGCCAGTCGGAATTGTCATCATCAGATCGGATCTCTTCCGGATCGGAATCCAGAGGAGAGATCCTGAGGCGGTGAGGCTCGGACGGAATCGTGTACCATCTCCCCCGGTAATGCGTGGACCGAACGAGGTTCGGCTCACACAACCGAAGTTCCCCGAAGTCACCGGCGATAAAGCCGAGATTCCGAAGATGAAGCCCTGGCCGGGGGCGTAGGTGAAGACGAATCCACCAATGGAAGCCATCGAAGTCGATGAAGTTGATCGTGACGCTAGCCCCTACCTGGCGCGCCAACTGTCGACGAATTGTGTCGGCAATATATTTTATAGGACTACGAGAAAGATCACAACTACGATGGTAGCTCAGGAAGCCGAATTTATACAGGTTCGGGCCCTCAGGGGGGTAATACCCTACTCCTGTGCTTATGGATTATATGGTGGATGTCGATTACAATGTATGCTCTCGACGAGATGATCAGACAAGATTGCCTGAGCTATGAGATGAGATGGGATCAGATGCCGAACTAGAGGTTCCTGACCCCCTTTATATAGTGCAAGGGGCCAAGTTACAGATAGATTCCCTAATCCGTATATGGAAGATACAGATATAACCGAGTTGGTTACGCCTATATCTATTTATTCGAGTAGGAAACGAGTTCTTTTCCTTGTAGAGCAAGTAGGGCCGCGCCAGCCTCTAAGCCCGTCTTCTGGAAGATCCATGCGACTCGGCCCAAAGAGGCGGTACGTCCAACAGTATATCTCCGGATACCCGGGGCACATGTTATCCACACCGATACCTTGTGGTTGTCAAGACTAAGTACAACAGTGCGACCATTGACTGCCTGTATGGATAGGGCCTGGTTGAGTATCCTTCGGACTCTTAGTCAGACATTCCTGGTGGAATCGGGAGTGGGCACCTGGATATGTCTATAGAACAGAACCTTCCTTGGTGGTTAGGAGTGGGTATCCAGGTGTGTCCATAGAACAGAACCTATCGGCACAAGAGAGGCACTGGTGTGGAAACCTTAGTGGGAATGCCAGGCTAAGGGAAGGTCGTGGTGAAAGACCTTGTGGTGTCCACTTCCTTGGGCGATTCCTAGGAAGCCACCTACTCGTGGGTAAAGCGTACGACCTCTGCAGAGTGTAAAACTATCTAGATAGCCGTGCCCACGGTTAAGGGCAGACGACGGTGGCGTGATCACAATGGTAGTTTTCTCCCCTCTGTTTCTAAATAGTTTTTAAGAGAAAACCGGCAAGTGCCGTGTTTTGTTTTGGGGGCCTGCGACAGGAAGCCGTGAGGAAATGATTTCTTGATGAAACCACGGTGGGTGCCATGAGATAGCCAGGTTTGGGCAGAAGCCGATGGGTCTTGGAGTTTGAAAAGATTATTAAATTGTTTTTATGAAAACTCCTCTCTTTCCTAAATTGCCTTTCCAAACCTTAATCAAACTTTTACAAAACTGGCTTTTCGCAAACAAACCCCTAACCCCTCCTTGTCTAAACCATGCATATTCATATGTCAATTGACTTGCAAGTATTTACACCAATACTCACCCTCGCGCTTTTGCCGCGGGGCTGCGCATTCCAACACGCAGGTTCAGAATGTCCGTACGACCCCGAAGACGGCGACCCTGGGCCTACACTTTTGCCGACGGAGTGCAGGACGAAGAGTTCATGGACGCCTAGGATTGCGTTCCTCCAGCTTGACTGTGGGGAAACATTTTGGTTTTCATCGGGTTTTATGGATGAATTTTGAGGCCTTAGTTGCCTATATAAAAACTTTCGTTTTTTGTAAGACCGTCGAGCCAAACTAATGTAACCACGCTATGTGGCGTACTCTGATGTAAATGTATGTAAATTAATCGTCCTGGTTGTGATCCAAGTTCTGTATCTGTGCGTGCTAGTTACTGATCCAGGGACTAGCATAGGTAAGGCACAGGTAGGTCCCTCCTCCGACCAGGAGGGGTCCCGACAGGTCCAATGGGAGTTGGATACGTAGCGGACTTGGTGACCATAGAAGCGATGGATGGCAGTTTTGGAGAAATCATGATGCAAGGTGAAGTGATTTAAATCTCGATTCAACTTGGAGAGGAAGTTGGATGGAAATGGGTTACTAGGTGTCATGTATGATCTGCTTTGAGAACCATGCTATGAGAGAGAGAAAAGCCGGTGTCTTCACAGGTTTCTGGTGAGCCTAGTGTGTAATGAGAGGAAATCATTAGTAGGATGGCTAATTGAGCCTTCACTGTATAAGGGGTTCATGACCAGAGAAATAGGCGAGGGTTGTGAGAGGATTTTAGAGACTTTTGAAGAGGTTTGAGGAGATAGGTTTAGCCAAATCACTCAAGATTTGTTGGAGATGGGTTTTTGTTGGTCCTCCTCAATCATTCTGCTGTAATCATTTCTCGTTAATCATCAAGAATGCTTTAACTCATGATTTGATTTTCGTGCTCCTTACCTCTGGTTCAATTTGGTTTTTGGTTTTATGTGTTTTTGGCTTGAATCTTGGGAAAGCTTAATCCTTTCATTTTGGTGCTTATAGTTGTGCAATTCTAAGTCACAAAATGTGCAAAACATATCTAGAAGCAACTCATCCTAGTAGCCTTCAAGGTTTAGCCATTGATTGAAAATTTTGTTTTTGCCCGATTTATAACCTAGGTTTTGAAAAAACACAAAAAAAAAGGTTGAGTCTTTTGGAACCATAGCCTTAATTCTTGAGAGGAAACGGTATTAGACATTATAAGGAAGCTATGTTTTGAATTTGAGCCCAATCTAACATTTCAATCAAGAATTATACGAAATTTTTTTTCGTCTCAGCCTATGAATAGTGCCCAGTCCGACTCAACACTAGAGTTTGGTCCAGCTTAACACTAAAGTTGGTCTGGCTCAACACTACGGTTGGTCTGGCCCAAGAGAGAGGGAAGAGGAAAAACTATTTCCATGTTTTAGGTCAATTTTTAGGTGCTTTGTCCTATGGATTTTGGTTCTAATTTGATTTAGTGCTTGATTTCTCTACTTGATAATTGAGACTTGGAATTGTTTTAATTTGTTGAACATTTTGAGTTTGGGGTGCGTTGTGAAGAAGGGATCGAAATTAATTTGGCTTCTATTCACGCCCTCTAGTGGCCTATTCAATCCTTCATTATGCTTATTTGAATTCTGTTGCAACAAACTGGCATTTGGCTAGTGTGAATGTTAAGTTGGGTTTCGAGAGGTTCTTGAGTTTGCTCGTTGAAGTTAGTCCACTTTGTTTTTGTTAGTTTTAAGAGCTTTTAGAGGTAGCTTAATGATTAAAAAATGACTAAAAACCCAAAATGATTAACTTTTCAATTCAGTCAAGTTTAAACTTTAATCCTAATCCAAGCCACTCTGAGCATGCTCAAAGATATAAATAAATTTTGTCGGGGATTGGCTAAGATGTTTAATTACGCATATACCCTCGGCTGGCAGCTCGGGACACCTTTAAATTTCCCTTGGAAGCCATGCCCAGGCTTGTGTAATCAGTAAAGTGATGCTTGCAAGAGCATCATCATGTGTAACGCGGTCTTACAGATCTATCCAAGCAAGCATGCTCGGATCATGAGCATACCCTAGGAAGTACGGCCAAATGTGTTTGCTCGAAAGCCTATACTCGGGTGAAACCGCTCTACCGACAAATGCACCCATTACGTCCACAATCTCCAAACCGTTGGCGCAAGATTAACATGGTGCTTAATGCAGATTGAGGGTGTATTATTGCCAAAATTATCTGTAACTAACGGAATAAATGTTGGGACTAGTGCGTTGGGTCATGATTCTCTTGTAGCAATATAAATACCCTCATTCTTCTGAGCTGGAGGGAGAGATTTTTTTCCCTTTGTAAACATCATATCCGTATGAATCAATATACACATTAGAGTAAGGTTGTTATCTCCGCTGTGAGAGGTCCGAATCAGGATAAACCGATCTTGTCGTCCACTCTAAGTAGCGAGAATCCTCCTTCATCTCTAAAGCCAAACCTGTGCGAAAAGGAGTCTGATTGACCTCCTCTTAAATAAGTAAGCTTGGCGGAGAACCGATTTTTTAATCGCCGACAAATTTATATATGATTATATACGAAAGGCTTTGACCAACAAGTGTCAAATTGAATATTCGGCATACAAATTCTTAATTATTTCCATATATGTATTATCATGTATCCTAAGATAGATTCCACGTACATGCGCAGATAGATGCGTGGACTCTCGAAATCGGACGTGCGTGCGGTTAGAGGCGACGCCCCCACGGTCCGAAACCCCACTCCTAAAACCGTTGTTTAGTTGTAAAAAAACCGTTGTTTCGTTCCAATAGCCAAGATCAGATAAGCTCAGGCGGGAGGCCTCTTCGTCCTCCTCCCTTATCACCAGTTCTCCACCATGCTCTCCCTCTCCCACTCCCACCCCCACCCCGCCTCCACCGCCCCGCGCCACCGCAAGCCCTTCCGGGCGCGGCACACCCCGCACCGCCGCCGTTTTACCCGCACCACCGCCACCGCCATCATCCTGCCCGGCGGCGGCGGGGGCGGGGGTGGCCCCGGCGACCGCAAGCTCCCATTCACCCCACCCCCGCCGGCCTCGCCGGGCCAGCTCTACCAGCCCTTCCAACCGCCGCCGTCGCCGCTCCCCGCCAACTTCCGCAACCTCGACCTCACCGAGCGCCTCGCCGTCCTCCGCGACCGCCTCGGCCTCTGGCACGAGTACGCGCCCCTCATCTCCTCCCTCTCCCGCGAGGGCTTCACCCCGTCCTCCATCGAGGAGGCCACGGGGATCTCCGGCGTTGAGCAGAACCGCATCGTGGTCGCCACCCAGGTCCGCGACTCCCTTCTCTCCGAGGCCTTCCCCGCCGATCTCGTCCCCTACTTCGATTCCTTCGGCGGGCCCGAGCTCCTCTACGAGCTCCGCTTCCTTAACGCGCGCCAGCGCGCTGACGCTGCCAAGTTCGCCGTCGACGCCCGCCTCGACCCCAAGGGCGTGCGCGGGCTCGCGCGCTCTATGAAGGATTTCCCGCAACGCCGCGGCGACGACGGCTGGGAGGCCTTCACGAGGGCGTCCCCCGGCGACTGCCTCGCCTTCACACGCTTCCGCCAGTCGCGGGAGGCCATCGTCGACGAGGACCGCGTCGCCGTGCTCGAGCGCGCGCTCGAGGTGGTCGAGACCGACGCCGCCAGGGCGCGGGTGGAGCTCGAGATGGAGAGGGCCAAGAAGAAGGCCGCCGGGGAGGAGGTGGACGACGCAGAGGCCGACCCCACCACGCGCCCCGACGTGCCCGTCGTGCGGCTTATGTACGGCGAGGTCGCCGAGGCGACCACCGTGCTGCTGCTGCCGGTGGTGAGCGAGACTGACGGCATCAAGGCCATGGACCTCGCGCCGAGGAGAACCAAGACGGACTTCGACCTCGGCATCGTGGAGGTCGACAAGGGGTGGACGCGGTGGGCGGTGGTCCCGGGCTGGGGGCCTGTCGCGGCGGCGGCGGACGAGGCAATCGTGATCGAGCTGGCGGACGGGCGGACGCTGCCGTGGCGGACGGCGGAGGCGCACAGGGTGCTGGTCGTGGCCAACCGCGGGCAGAGGGAGGTGGTGGAGGACGGCTTCTACGTGGTGGAGAAGGCAGAGAGGCTGGTGGTGGAGAGGGGGAGGAAGCTCGTGGAGGACGGCGTCGGCGAGGCTGCCGCGGAGGTGCTCATCGTCGTCCGGCCGCCCAAGGAAGAGGACGACATGATCAGCGACGAGGAGTGGGACTGAGAGGTTTTAGCGAGGGTTTTGCAGAGGAGATCAGGAGATGCTTATTTTCGATTGGTAATTTTTTTCTCTGCCTTCATAGTTCATTCTCTTGCCATTGCTTATTAACACTCGCTGAAACAAACCGGTCAGCTACACGCATATCATATTACTGATGAACACAGGTTAATGAATTGCAACTAAGCCAGATAAACGTGCAATTAATGGTACGGGAATGGGATGATCTGATTTTGCTCGATAGCGTCACGGTTGCTACAGTAACCATAACATTGCTCAAATCTCTGTTGAAAGATTAGGAATAAATAACCCAGATCAGACGGCACGAAGATGATGATACAATATTTCATCTACAGTATTTTACCCGGCTGTTTTTTTAAAAAAAAACTACCTGGCTGTTCTTAGCCTGGGATTCTTGATCCAAAACAGCTACAGATATTAACGTCAGAGCGTCCGAATCTGCAACACCACCAGACACATTTTCGTTTCCAGCCAATTAGGAGTACACAAAACTCTCCAACTCACACGAACCAGAGCTGTGGCAAAGCAGCTAACGTTCACCAGCAATTTCTGCATCAGTAATGGGTACGATAAAACAAGTGCGTACAAATAATGAGATTTGCTTCCTAAGAGCCTAATTCAATAACCAAATGGAAGTGCATATTGGTACAAGCTAGTCGTTTTACCAGCCATTGGCAGCATGCAATCAGCACGCGCGGCGCCAATTAAAAGAAAAAATCAGTTGGTTGGGTCAGTGGCAGCATGATATCATGCATGTGGATGCGCCATCTTTGAAGGCTACCAGGCAAATAACTTGGCTGCGGACAGTCATCAGAAATTTAGTTTGTCTTCGATTTGGGGACCTTCTTCCTGTTGGGCTGCCTCCTAGGAATGGAGTTCTTCATGCCCAGGAAGAAGAGGAGCGCCCCGGCAAGTGCCCAATTCTACATTTGCAGCAGAAGACAAATTGTTAAACACCGGTCAGGCTTGACTCTCAAAAAAATCTATGAACGCAGAGAATGATAGAAATTGGAATGCATTACCTGTGTGAAGTTGATGAAGAGCTGCACAAATTCAGCACTCTCAATTTCGTAATTGTAGAAATCGTAGATGATTGGTGTAATAAAAGCAAGGTAAATCAACTGCAGGGAGAAAATAACTTCATCAGGTAGTAATCAGGGAATGTACCAGACTGGTGAAGATTAACAATGAATGTTACAACAGATCATGGATTGCCCAATATAAATGCTCTGGAACATCTGTTTAGTCAGACCAATGGACTAAATGGTATTGACTGAATTAGTTAGTACTATTATCAGAGCAGTCTGCACTCTCCAACTTCACCAAACAGCAGAATACATAATCCTAGAGAAAAAAAAAGTATGAATTTCCTTCCATCTTTTCAGCGCGAGCAGGTTTTCTTTTGCCTTTCTTAAGATAAGATTTCTCATGAGTTAGTTATAGAGAGTTAGAGACATATGGTCCTTATTTCATAATACACTGATAAAACTATTCAATCATGTGGAATCACCTGACAACCTCATGTCAGGTATATAAGATGAGTCCCTTATCCTGGTTTCATCCATCTAAAACTTATATACTAACCTTCAAATAATATTTCCTCCCAACCAAACCAGTTTTACCACAAGAGTGACCTACAGTGTTCATCTAACTATAAGTCTTCATCAAGAGGGTTCTGAAATGTCATTTGTGTTCTAAAAAACCTTGCAAAGAAGTAGCTGATATTTCATTTCAAAATATTTTTTTATCAATTGTGCATATATGCATTGTGTTGCATGCATAACCGGAATACTGGATTAGTATTACAAAATAACGCGTTGCTGGAACTCCACGTGTGGTTAGTGTCAGCATATCTATAGCAAATGCGCAAATACAACCATAGAATGGACTAGAGAAACTAAGACACCACTAGAGTGAAGTAGAGGTTGCTACTTGCTTTGGCAGGGCAATATGGCAGGGGTTGTAGATAGTGCTATCACTAAACTTTCAGCAAAATTGTCAGACGTTCATATGGTTCTGCATATTACAGTTCGGGATCAGTAAGCCTACCTGGACCTGCATTATCACTTGTCTAGTGAAGACTAGAGAGAAGTGTTTCACATATAATCACATATAAAACATCGCATAGACAACAAGGATAACAAAAATAAAACAAACTGCAAGGATACTCATTGTGAACACTGACAACAAACGCTTAGTGTTACAAGGATCAAGAAAAAGCCATCGAAGTGATGAACCGTACTGGTGTTCAGCAATTGACCTATTCAGTTCCTAGCAAAACATATATTATGCTAAAAAGGTATAGTAAAACATACATTATGCTAAAAGAAGTATAGTGCTAGTGTTATTAAAGAAGAGTACTTTGAAACATTCAGCTAGGTGAAGCAAATTCTTACCACCAAAACCATCCCATGACATTTGTAAACGAAAGTACATACAAAACAGTAAAGGCTTCTCCTGGAATCATGTACTCCACCTTAACCGTTTGAAGCAACATAATTTTTGGTAAATTCTTCTCCTGGAATCATGCACTCCACCTTTACCGTTTGAAGCAACATAATTTTTGGTAAATTCTGCAAAAGGTATCTTGTTTTCTACCAACCATAAACACACATGCAGGAAAAAAGGACAAGGACATATGGGAGAAGGATCATAGATGGGGATTGGGTGTACAAAACTACAAATGCACAAGGGCAGTGATGGATTGTTAAGAATAAAGAAAATGACGGGTTCAACCATACTGGTAAAAAATATATAATATTTTAATATATCTAAGCAAAGTGAGCACAACCCATATTCAATTAGACATGTTTGTATAATCACACCCAGAATTTTCCAAGATGGGGAAAAGTTCATGTTTTCTTACTAATATCAATGAAATATAGAACAGGAAAAAGTGGCTGTAGTAGTAAATCTTAAAGTATAAAAAATATCATAAAGCAAATTGAGAACTTACCAACAGAACAGCACCCAATGAGCTGCTAAGGATGAAAAGGAGACCTCCAAGACCCTTCAAAGCAATGGTCACAGCAATAACATGCTTCAGCTGTAAACATATAAAATGAAAACTCATCAATAACAAGATCGCTTATTTGCTTTATGAAAGGGTAATAGTAACGCTTGACAAAAGAATTAAATAGTGCCAACAGGAAAGTAATTACTTCAATGTGAGGCACCAATATTCCAGTTCTGAAAGAAACATTTCCAACAAAAGCGCTGAACTTGGGGCTTAGGGCTTTTGCAGCTGGCCCACCATCAACTCCAAATTCACTAAATCTGTAGTCAATGAAAAGGTGAAAGCTAATAAATGAATGAGAAAAAAAGAGCATAAATATTTTCCTCAAATCTTGATACGACATCTACAGTTGCACCATACACATGTAATATGCACTTAAAACTACAGCGGAAGCTGGTAATTTGTTCAGAATGTCGCATGTACAAAAAAGATAGTTTTTTTTGTAATTACTGTGTTTAAACGGTACACTTTTGGCATGGCATCTACTAACGTGCTTACATATGCACACTGTAATCTTATTTGGATGATGAATTGTTGTTCAAAAAAATAATCTCAATAGAATTATAAGCTGCTAAAGAAAAATGTATTTTGTTGGCAACAGCATAGATACACCTACACCATTTGAGCGAAGTGTTTTGTGTTTGCCTTTCTTTTTTTTTTTTGCTTTCCTGTTTCTTCAAGTTGGTGCTGTGAGATCAATGTAATGGACTGCCGTTCTACTACCAGTTCTCACACCTTTACGTTGCTACCTAGCAACCAATCCTTCGCTGTAGTCACCCACCAAGCTCTTACTACCCAGTGATATACATCTTTCCTAGGTTCCGAATCCCAGCTCATCCCCCACCATTTCCAGCCAGTTCACAACCCCCATAGCCGAGCGAATGCAATGCCCGAACTACCGTTCTCCACAGCATGCTCCATCGTTATTCATCTTCTTTTAGATCTTCAACAATACTTATATTTGTGTTAGTTTTTCCAGAATTTCAACTCCGGAATTTACTAATTTCCTAATATTTTGATTGGTTTTCTATGATTCTATCCCATTATCACCATGTTAACATGCCTAGCCTAAACCAAAACAGGGTCACACCAGAAGTGCCCGAATTTGAATATCTCATACGGATCAAAGCCATCGTCAGAGTTCAGACTGTACCTCATGACACAAATTGTACCTCATGACACAAATTAATCAAAACATTGAAGCGTGACACAAATTTTATTTGAGTAGCGACCAAAATCTAGCCATTTCGAGGGAGCGAGACCAAAGCTGCCCTCCAGATTGCCTCCCCAGATCCAAACGCCTCGGGCAACTCAAGCGCAGATCAATGCGGCACTCCAACGCTTCCTAACTCTCTGCCTCCCAAAGTTTCAGACGGCTAGGAGCGACACTAGTGCAGCACCGGATCCAGCGACACACACACACACACACACTGAGGAGGCGAGGAGGGAGACGAGGCAAGCACGACGTACTCTTGGTAGGCGGGGAGGAGGAAGGCGGCGGCGAAGAGGACCCTCCCGGCGAAGGACATGAACCCCATCACGGCCGCAGCGGTGGGGAGAAGACGCGGCCAGGGCGGGGCGGGAGGGAGCAGCGGCGACCGGTTGGGTGGCAGGGGACGGGACAGCCGCCGGGCCTCACGCCGCGGTTATAAGCGCCGGGAGGGGTCCTTCGGAGAATTACCGTCTTACCCTCGCGTTGTCTTGCGTGAATTTTCATTCTTACCCAAAAAAAAAAAAAGGTACTCCCTCTGTTATGTCCAATTTTATAAGATCTATTTTTCTTTTTCAGGTAGGTTAAAGAAGGCGTTAAAAATGACTATACTATCCTATCATGCATATAGGGAATACAAGCTAAAACAAGATTTATTAGAGGTATTGAGAGAACAACATATTTATTTTGCATTCGAATATGAAATATACCATATATAAATGGACAAATTCATTCAAAAAATGAACCTTATATTCTTGGACCTCGTAAACCTTGTCGGAGCGTTCTTGAATGTTTTTCGAACGTAGTATTGGGGGAAGTTTCCTAGTCTTTCTGGGCGTCGAAAAGCTTGATCATTCGGTCTTCCACTAGGTGTCGGTCAGAGCTGCCAAATCTGGAGGTTAGCACGAGCAAAGTAAATGTATAACCTGAGCATGAGAAGGAAGATGAAAGGAAAAATACTTAAGTCAGCCTCCCGAGTAAGATCTTGCCAGTTGATGATATCGTAGAAAGGGTGCGTACCATAGAAAATTCTCAGCAATTGCCTGGCCGGTGAGCCCACATGAGGCAAGCTCGTTGATCAAGTTGAGCCACTTTTCCTCGTCAGCTTGGACGGAAGAGTTGGGAAGGCTCTTCTTGTTCAGGATTTCACCATGGAAGCAAAGATGACTGTCCGGGGATTTCTTGAGATAAAACCACTGCTCGACCCATTTAGAAACAGAATCTTTCAGGTTTGTAATGGGTTTTGTGAAGGCAGATAGGGAGCGCAGTTGGAAGAGACGCAACCAACCGTGGAGTTATTCCTCTGTAGAAAAGAAAGTAGAAATAAAGAAACAAACTCACGGTGGGCATGGTGTCTAGAAAACCTTCATAAAGGTGCGTGAAGATGGCAAGGATGAGAATAGAGTTGGGGTTAAGGTTGAGTAGTTCTCACTCACAGTGTGTGAGCACGCCGGTGACGAAGTCGCGCTCTAGCGTGCGGAGGCCATGCACAGTGTAGAGCTTAGTGGAAACGATCTCATGTTTCGCTGGTTTAGGGTATTCCTCTGCTCCGGTACTCGCCACGAGTTCACATCAAGGTGGCCTAACTTCTCGAGCTTGGCCATGTAATCAGTGGTGATCAAGCTCGGACAAAATTTGGCCATGGAGGTTGATTGGAGACTGTGGGAGGAAGAAGAAGGAAGCGGGAAAAAGCTTGGAGGATTTTTGCGCGCTAAGTGTTCTCACGGTGTGCGTTCGATACTATTTATAATATAAACGAAGAAACTGAAGGGATGCAACTGTTTCGCCTAAAAAGACGCGCTTGCAATTCATAAGCCGGCGCATGTGGTGAGATTCCCGCGGAACGTTACGGTAGACATTTTGGGCAATATATTTGTTGGAAGGAGCGTTGTCCTGCCCCGTCCTTGCTCGAGTCGGGTGAGCCCAGTTTGTGCTCAGTGGTTCTAGCTCGTGTCCGAGCATGTTATGCTTGGGTATGGTGAATGCGTCTTGCTGCTGTCTCCCAATCCCTTTCACGAGTTTTATGCTCAAGGAGAAGGCCCGATTAAGTAGCTTTTTACTTGAGCTTCGAGAGCTAGCTATCGAGGATTGGATGAAATACCCTCGCGATTAGGCCCTATGCACAACATACCCCTAAGGGTGCGTACCTAGGGAGGATAAGACGAGCATGGCAAGCTCGGGCTGATCACTCGCATCTGTACCCTGATTTTGATGCTCGGGAGTAGGCCTCCTTGCTCATAGGCCATTATGCGGATCATCCTAGGTCTTGAGAGGATATGTCGAGACAATCAACCCAATATCCCCAGCCGCCTTAAGAGTCTAATCATATCCAGAGCCCAAAGCCTTTTGGATATGAATATTCCTTGGAGCGCAAGTTAGCATATTTTTTAGGATATATCTATAAATATGATAGGATGTTAAGTTATCTAGATGGTTCTCCAAGTCGTATGGGACTCAGAACGCATATACATTGTACTATAAATACCTCCCCATGGGAGGGAGAGGTATGGAGATCTGTCTTTGTAATCTCATCGCAATAACACAAACACCTGCGTGCAACTGAAGTAGGGTTATTATCCCCTTTTGAGAGGCCTGAATCAGGATAAATCTCCGTGTCCAATCTATCTTTCCTCTCAGCGAGTCCATACATCTATAACAAAAACCTTTAGTAGCAAGAGGCTGTTTGATCCTTCAATCAACAAGTAAGTTCGGCGAAGAATCTGATTTTCAATCGTCGATGAAAGGTATTTTGTATGTCAAGAAAAATGAGAATAAGAAAGAGGAATTATCTCTCTCAATTTTCTTCCACTTTCTTTATACTTTTTATGGCATATATATGTTCTATTGAAACAACGCATATCTTGAATTATGGAGCCAGACTTACTCCTTTTGAATCTTTATTTAGCTATGTTTGAATTTACTCTGTCTTTATTTGTGTTCATCTTATTTTTCTCCTGTAAACAAGACATTCTCGAAACCACCCTTAAGTAGAAACAAGACAATGTGTCAAATCCATGCTTAGGGATACCTCCGGGTCCAACCAGATCAGACCCCGATCTGAGACCCGAAATCTTTACCTAGACCCGGACCCGAAGTCATTCTTGGGTCAAAACATAGACCTAAATAGGTACCCGTTGTATCCAACCTCACCGCATAATCACACTGGCAGACCTATGAGAGGAGAGAGAGATAGAGGAGAAAGCGTCATCGATGAAGGGTGCCGCACAAGGGAGCCCCCACGCCGCTGCTGCCATGAGGCGCCAGCCCATGCCGCTGCCAGGGAGTATTGGAGGCCACGCCGAGGCCCTTGCCGAGCCAATAAGACCCATGCGCCACTGGAGAGACCATGTTGAGGCTCGTACTGCTAGCTCCACACCGAGGTCGCGCTGGAGAGGCCCCTCCAAGGTTGTGCCGCCGCTCAAGAGACCACACCACACCACCGCTAGAGACACTGCGCCATCGCTAGAGAGGCCGCCTGGGAAAGGGTGGGAGGAAGAGGGGAGCTAGGGGGAGAGAAGAGGGAGAGACCGAAAGAATAGGGCAATGGCTGCTGGGGAGAGAGTGGGAGGGGACAGAGGAGGGGGTTAGGATTAGAAAGGGGTGGGGTAGGGTGGATGGGCCGAAATATAGATGGGCTAAGTGAGCTTAATTTGGTTGATTTTTCTTTTTATTATTTATTTCGGGTACTCATGGGTTCAAAATGTGACCTAGACTAGGAGCCGGACCCGCTATTGAATGCCCATGGATTCAAAGTGAGACCCAGACCCGGATCCATTGGGTCGGGTACCGCGGGTATCTGAACCCATGGGTATTTTTGCCATCCCTATCCATGTTCCATGATGACACAATATTTTGTTCACTTTGTAATTTATCTTTGAGTTAATTTATAAAGCTAATTTGTGAGAGTGGTCTACAAATGAATTTGGTGATAACTAGTGGAGTGCATGTGCTTTACTACGAGAAAATCTAAATTCTACCGTCGAGACCATAATAAAACGGGTGATCTGCCTATGGCTTTCACGTGGTGCAATGCGTGACGATTGACCACATGAGTGTCTTTTCAGTGTATGCCTATTGCGTCTAATGGCATGGTTGATAATTTTAGTGGATAAAGTGAATTTGTTATCAAGGATGTCATAGTGTGCAATTTTAATGGATGGGATGGATTTGTCACAATTAATGGCATGGTTGTAAAATTAGTGATGTGAATAAAATGAATTTGTTACGGTGGTTGGCATGCTGAGTAATTTTAGTAGACAAGATGGATTTATTGCATTGGATGTCATGGTGGGGTATTTTTATATACTTGTTACAATGGATGGTATGGTGGATAATTTTATGCACTTGTTACAATAAATGGTATGGTGGATAACTTCACTGAAGTGCGATGTTAACCACCAGCGACCACTGCCACAGGTTTTTTAATAATAGAGATAACGTGGCACTAACAGACTATGCAACCGCACTAACAGACTATGCAACCTAGAAGGACAGGAAAGGAAACATCGTGGATGTGGGGGCGAAAGGGCTACTAGACCATCTGAAATAAAATAAATTTTGGGCATAAGACATATATGCATGAGTAAACTACACAATATCCCCAATAAAGTTGTAGAGGATCTTAATTTGTCCCTATAAGTTGAAAATTATTTTCTCGCCATCTCCAAGTGTCTTCATTTGCACCCCAGTTAACCTCTGTTAGATCTTCTATTAAGTTTTTTGAAGTTAATTCTAATTTGGTCGTCACGTGTGTTAATGAAAGTGTGCCACATCACTCTTCTTCCTCCCACCATATATCACCATCTTTCTCTCTCCCCCACACTCTCTCTCCCCGATGGCAGAGGAGAGGCATCGAACAACCACCACTGTTGCCACCATTGTTGCCATCGGCCAACCAGCTGCGACCACCGTTAGGAAGCCACCTCCCTCGTCTGCCTCAAGTGGTCATGAAGCCCCAACTGTATTGTGAGCCCTAGTGTCATCGGGAAGCCCCAGCTAGACAAGTTTAGAGGTAACCCCAGTAAGCCTTCACCCCTAATAAGCGAACATAGCGAAGCCCCGAGCCGAGGGCAAACCTAAGGGAATCAAGATGCTAATGTGGCAATGATGAATTTTTTCAATAGTGTGATTAACCTTTACACAGTAAAAACCTTTACACAATAAATATGATGTCCTATTTATAGGTCCAACTTGAGTAGGCTCCTGTCAGCTGCATACATCAAATGATGGGAATACCCTCAGTCTACCGACTAAAGCAGAGACCAAGAAGTCTTCTAGATTTTGGTCGGAAGTAAAGGACCAGGCTACCCCCTCACTCTCCTAAAAGCAGGGAGGAGGTGGTCTTTTACTCCAGACCAATGTTTGGGACCTTATGATCCCGCGCTAGCCTTACACTGCCTGATGTCGCCGGCTTGAGAAGATCTTCGACATTGATCTGGCCAGTCACTTGTTTCCTCTGCTCTAGCCTAAGTCACCGGTATACTCTGAAGGTCTCCTCCAAGCTTCTTATGTTCCCACGACTCGAGCCATCACCCCAAAAGCTAAAAAAAAGAAGATGGACGGACACATACTGCTTCGCCCGAACCGTCTTCTTGCTAGCGCTGCTGCCGTGCCCCTCTTTCTCCCCTAGCTAGTCTCATTTCTTCAATCCTTCTTGCTTAAAGCGCTGATGCTGCCTGCTAGGTGCTAGTTTCTCCTTTCCTTGGGTTCTTGCTCGGTTTTTGATCGGTTGATCTTGCCCCTTTCTTCATCATCCAAGTGCTGAAGGATATAAAAAGGTACATATCATCGAAAACTCTTGATTGCTAGGTGCTCAATTATGTTAGTTTATCTTATTCTTTTTATTTGCATTTATCCACTGTCCCATGCAACTGTTTAACCTTATAACATCATGCATAAAGATTATTTTGCTAGACTATTATGCGAACGAGGCTATCTCGAAAAATTCTCGAAGTGACGAGATAAGGCAAATAAGTAGATAAAAAAAGCTGAAAAGAACCCACCCTAAAGTCTCTTCTTCTCACATGTAGTTGCTTTTGCTTCATTCCCCGCTTCCCCTACATCCCATTCCCCATAACACCCCATCTCTTTCTCTCCCACCCAAACTTGCTCATCTCTTTTTCCTGTCCACAGAGCATAGCAACAAAAATGGGTGCCTCTCTCTCCTCCTCCCCACTCTAGTGCCTTCGCCCCCTTCCTCTTTCTCCTCCTCTCCCTTTGATATGTGGTGCTCTAATTTGTGGTGCTACTCCCTTCTCCACTCCACACCATCGACAATGAGCCAAACGACCGGCGAGGACCGCTGCTGTCGTAGGTGGTCATGCTTCGATGAGCAGTGCGACGGGCCGCCGAAGACGTTGGCAAAGTTGATGTCGGAACTACATGCACAGTGTAGCAGCAACCAATGGTTATGCAGGCGGTGCGGATTTGTGGCGCCAAGCCTGGTGGCTCCTCCTCTATCTATATGTGTTCGTCGGAAGGAGACAACAGCAGGGCATCGCTGGATTTGGAGAAGATGCATTGGAGAAGAAGATAGCCGGATTTGGAGAAGATGCATTCTCGAATTTGGCCTGAAACATTACTCATATGAGCATAAAACATCTTATCTGCTCTTGTGAAACATCTCATTTGCTCTTGTGAATCATTCTTTTTTTTGCTCATGTTTCACTACCGAAACTTTTTGTTTGCTCTCATGAAACATTGTGTTTGTCCTTTGCAAAATATTGTTTGTTTCTCTGAAACATCTGTAAAAATGCTTAAAACATTTTGTTTTCCTATGAAACATTTGCTTGTATCGATTGAAACATCTCTGAATAACCGTTGAAACATTAAACAATGTTTCACATGGTAAAGTAGAATGTTTCAGTAGTACTTAGTTTTGTTTTCGATAGTCACTGCTCATCTTCAAAGTCAAGCGTAATATTTAAAATATTTTATTCACTTATATGAAACATTCTGATTGCTCTTGTGAAACATTGTATTTACTCTTGTGAAACATTACTCTTTTTCTCATATAAGGCATCACTCGTTTGGGTTGAAACATTCTTGAATAACTGCTGCAACATTTCGCGTTAACATTTGAAATAATATTTCACAGAGCAAAGTAACATGTTTCAGTAGTATTTGAGCTTTGTTTCTTACAACCACTGCCCATGTTTCCAAAAAAGTTTGATTTTTTATTTAGAATTGGATGTCCAATCACTAGCACATCCAGGAAGAAAATGGTGTAGGATAAGCGTAAACTCAGACTTTAACTGTCAATCTAAGAAAGGTGGATCTATGGTTCAAACGAAGAGAACTAGAAAAAGGCAAGAAAATATTCTTCAACTTCTAAGTATTAAGTGAGATTTGGTCACAATTTTATTTTAAAGTGGTATAATGTACTTTACTCTATAAACATTATGAAGGAGAAGAAATAACAAACAAAGACGAATGAATCAGATCATTTTTACATGACTTGTTTAATTACTTTCCAAATGCTATCTAATTAGTAATTACCTCATTGGCCTTGTAATTAGACAAATATGAAGATATCTGCGGCTTGGGCAAAAAACATGGACGACGCAACATAGTCCTCTCCTCAGCATCATGTTATGTGCATGCGGACCCCAACCGGGCATAGATAGGTTATGCAGTCAGCATGTGTGAACAGTACCACGGAGACTGTAGCGTGTGAACAGTCACTTCTGCACAAAGTGGGATTTGAACCCAAGACCTCATGCCTCCTCGTGACCCACACCTCACACAGCTAGCCAACTCACCCACGCGTGCTCTTTGATAGAGTAGGACAAAATTTCTTTTTAGCCTTTCGAAAACTAAGCCTTTACAAGCGGTTCGTGTCCCGAACCGTTTGTAGAAGTCTACAAGCGGTTCGTGTTCCCAACCGTTTGTAGAAGTCTACAAGCGGTTGGGGACACGAACCGCCAGTAGCTCCTCTTCGCCCGTTGGTTTCAAACCGCTTGCATTTCTCAAACTACAAGCGGGCCGAAGTCAACCGCTTGTGATAGGCCGTTTGTGAAACCCTTATCTGTAGTAGTGAGTACTCGAAAGCTGTAGAACAGATTAGTCCTGTTAGTTTGGATAGATTGATTTGGATTAGATAGTTATGGCTGAGATAAGATTTGTCAGTTTTATTTGGTTGGTGTCCAATTTTTCCTAATATTGCCATAACTAACTTGCCAAAATTGTCTAATGTTAGTTTGTGAAATTTTTAGCCACACTTTAGCAAGGTTAGGCAAGTTTGTCACACTTTTTTGTACTTATAACATGTGGGTCTATATGTTGGAAAATGAATCTTAGCTAACCTTAGGTATAAACCAAACACTCACCTAGTATGGTCAAATCTAACTAACCTTAGGTGTGGCAATACGTGGCATGCTTAAGCAACAACCAAACAGGATCTAAATCTCCTATTTTCCAGATCCAGTTGTTAGGCGACAGTGCTATATAAAGGATCAACTGGTTTTTGAATTAGCTAAACAAATAAAAAATCAGATTCTTTTTTGCTCATTGTGCGCGCCATGCTGCCGCCGGCGAGGAGATGTATGAGAGCCGCCGATGGCTGGCGACATACGAAACGGATCCGGCAAGGACGCAACTGGTGAGGATGAGGTCCATAGATTGCTCACGGAGATGAACTCCACCTTCTCCAAGCGATTGGAGGAACACCAGGAGGTATCCGATGCACACTCTGCCCTGATAACCACAGTGAACACTCGGCTGGGGAGCCGCGAGAAGAGATCGTCGCTCCTGGAAGACCCTGATGGCGACGCGGCAGTACAGTGCAAAGCGAAAGCCAAGGTACTGTCAAAAAAAAAAAAAAGAAGGGAAAGCCAAGGTGAACCGTCGGCAACGATCATCACAAGCAGGAGAAGGGGCTGACTCCATGCCGGCAAAGTACCATCGCATGGTTTTTGCTACGTATGACGGCGAGAAGGATCCTTTGACATGCCTTCGTCGCTGCGATCGATTCTTTGGCGCCCAGCACACGCCGCCAGAAGAGAAGGTGGTCATCGCGTCCTACCATCTGGTGGATGATGCCCAGGCAGGAGTGGTACTCCATTGCCGAGGCAGAAGAGGGGGGTGCCATCTTGGCCTCGTTTCAAGGAGATGCTCCACCTTCGCTTTGGACCACCGGCCCGGCGGAACAAGCTGATGGAGATAAGATGCTGCAGCAAACAGGGAGTACGGTTGAACAGTAGCAAAAGAAATTCCAGGCACTGCTGCCGCGCGCCGACCTTCCCACGGACTTGCACATCGAAATGTTTACAGCAGGACTGGCTGGAAGTGGAACCCTAGGTTCAGAGGTGGAACTCGCTGAGGCCACCAGCAGCATCTCGAAGAGACTAAGGCACTCATCTCCAAGCATACACTACTAGAAAAACGAGCATCACAAGCGGTACCTCTACAACCGGTTCATTTGAAACCCACTCTGATAGTGCATCACAACCGGTTCAATAGCCATGAGCCAGGAAAAAGCTTCTACCACTACTAGAGAATAGGCCTTTCATACCGGTACATCAGTCCCGGTTGGACACGAACCGGTATTGATAGTGACATCAGTCCCGGTTCGTGCCTCCAAGGCTTCAATCTCGGTTGGGCTCTGACATCAGTCCCGGTTCGTGATACGAACCGGTACTAACAAGTTCTTTGACAGGCGGATACAAAACAGCTGGTATAGGTGCTCATCAATCATGTTTCGTAACGCGAACCAGGATTGATGCCTCCTCATCAGTCCCGGTAAGTTCAAAAGGAATGCATATCCTAGTTATATCAAACCGCATGGAGAGGTGGGTTGGCTAGAAGGGTGAGCGAGTAGTCTTAAGGTCTTGGGTTCAAGTCCCACTACTCCCATATATCCGCGAGTTATTTTTAAATATTTATAGCACATTAGTCTCGGCTGGTTAGAACCGGGACTAATGCCTTCAGGAACCGGACTAGCCGCTTGTACAAGCCTAGTTTTTAAAATAATAAAAGGAGTGCTTGTCCTACTCTATTAGAGAGCATAGTCTTAAGATCTTGGGTTCAAGTCCCACTACTCCCATATATCCGCGAGTTATTTTTAAATATTTATAGCACATTAGTCTCGGCTGGTTAGAACCGGGACTAATGCCTTCAAGAACCGGACTAGCCGCCGGTACAAGCCTAGTTTTTAAAATAATAAAAGGAGTGCTTGTCCTACTCTATTAGAGAGCATGGTTTTATAACAGGTTGTAGAGGTACGTTCGCTGCTGGTACTAACACCATCGGACCGACACAAACAAGGCGTGGCATGGACGACAATGGTGGTAGCGCTGCTACCAAACCAAACCCAAGATTCATCAAAAAGCTTTCTTGTGCACAAATGGAGGAGCGAAGGCGCCTTGGGCTTTGTTACAATTGTGAAGAAAAATGGGTTGCCGGCCACGAGTGCGAGAAGCTGTTCTACGTCGACTTGTTTGAGGATGACGTTGAGCACCTGGAGGCCGACACCCCCGATGAACCGGGCATCTCCCTAAATGCACTCACGGGAATCTACACCATGCAGGTTGATGTTCACATGTGCTGGCTTGTGCCGATCCAGATCGAGGCCGAGACCTTCGATGTCGCGCGCTACGAGATGGTGCTCCGAGTCCAATGGCTGGTAACTCGGTAACTCTTGGACCGATTACTTGGGATTTTGCTCAATTAACCATGCAGTTCTGGCGGGCGGATCGACGTGTTCAACTTCATGGCCGGCGCCCATTACCGGCTACAGCAGCAACGCTCCACTGTACCCGCGGTGCAGACTTGATGGGTGCTATGCTCGACCAGTGGCGGACGTAGGATTTTAAAATTGAATATACGTAAATAAAAAAAAGCTATGATCATGACAAATTCTTGATAAGAAGAGCAAAATATAAATTATTTAGAGCATAACACCAATAATATTATCTCAAGTAATATAAAGGAATTACAAAACAAAAATTAAAATTACAATAGAATTCTACGGTCTTTCATATTTTGGAACCTAGCTATAATAGTATCATTCTCAACTTTCAAAAAGAAGTCTCGCTCAATAAATATGACCAAACAATCGTTCATGTATTGGCTTCCCATTTTGTTTCTTAGCTTATTCTTCACATAAGTCATCGAAGAAAACACTCTCTCAACACTAGCTGTCGTCACGGGAAGAATTAGCACCAATTTGAGAAGCCTATAACCAAGCTCAAAAGTGACACTCTTATTAGTCTTGACAAACATCACAGAAAGATCGACAAGACTTGTCACATCTTAAACCTTTCATCCCTACGCACATTGGCAATATAGGTTCTTAGTTGATTGGGAAGTCTCAACAATTCATCCTTTGTGAAGTCCTTAGGATAAAATTGGGCAAGCTTTACCAAATTATCCTTATCAAATGCGACATATGAATCAATAGGATTGAATGATGCCATGCAAATAAGTAATTCTGTGTTCACCTAATCAAACCGGTCATTAAGCTCTCTAAGCTGTCTATCAATGACATGTTTCCTGAATGCCTTTCCAGCATGGTTCCAATTTTTAAAACCCCCAATCACAAAAACATCTCCACCAACATGGTTACTATCCTTAAATAAATAACAAACAAAGCAAAAGGAAGCCTCTCTATCGACACTATACTCAAGCCAATCATATGTCATTCTCAGAAGCAAGATGTTAAATGGAACTAAAAGGACAATCAGTTTCAATGGTGGATGGTTTCTGTGTCTTTGCAGCTCTATTCCATATAGTTCTCAAATCAACTGTCTTTCTCTTTATTTTTGAGTTCTACAAAATTTGCATAGCATTAATTTTTAAAACTAAATAAACATTTAAATAAGATCAAATATCAACTATCACATAGGATCAAGTATCAACCATGGAAGAGTTGTTCTCCTCGGATCCCGCCATATGTAGAGGTTTCTTGATTTCTCAACTCTCAAGTAGGGATGTAATCGGATCGGATACGGTCGGATATTGTTCATCCCGTATCCGTATCCATATTTTTTATCGGATACGAAGTCGGATACGAATGGTGTCAGATGTGAATACGAATGCGAATAATACGGATACTATCACTTACGAATCTGACGGCTTAATATAGGCGGATTCAATACAGTCTGAATATTTTTAGCCGGATAATACACGAAAATATAGATCATTTATTGTACATGTAACATCTTGAATGGCGATTACTTATGAGTTATGAATAATTATTGACAAAATGTGAAGAAAATAGTTTTATTTATGTTTATATTTGTTATGATTTATGACAAAATGTGAAGAAAATAATTATTGACAAAATGTGAAGAAAATAATTATTGACAGATCAGATTGGGGATTTTATGTTTTTGGTTTTGGGTCTGCCACGTGGCAGTGTCGCATTGCCTTCAGTTTTGGCCTGGTGCCAGTGGACAAGCGGGGAAGTACGAAACATGCTGTAAATTTTTGGTTTGGCATCGCACTGGCCCTGTGATGCACTTGGCGTTGACACTTTGGCAGTGGCACTTGGTAGAATGGTAGCTGGTACTTGGCACTTGGCAGTTGGCACTAGTACTGGTAGAGTACCAAAAGTGGTATTGGTACACTGGTACTAGTGCCTCCAGAGTCCAGACTCTGGTGACTGGTGCTCTTTGATTGGAGAGTTATAGACTCAGAGTCTTGGAGAAGTCTTTAAAGTTTTCGGATAATATCCATATTTTATATTCGGATATTATCCGATTATAAACTCGGATATTCCTGTATCCGTCGGATAATTACTATCCATATCCGTATCCTTATCCGAGATAACTATTCTTATCCGTATCCGTATCCAGAAAATCCTTCGAATATCCGAAAAACTATTCAAATCGCTATCCGAATTGATTCGGTCGGTCGGTCGGTCGGAAAATATCCGTTCCAGTTGCACCCCTACTCTCAAGTATCAACTATGATCTATGAAGTAATAAAGTATTCAAGTCATCAGGTATTGATTATAGAAACTCTTTAGATAATATGTAATTACTAATTAGGTTTAGAATAACTTGATTACTTGAGGCGTACTAGAGCAGGGCTGCTGGCTGCAGAGGCAGAGGCAGAGGCACACTGGAGTCTGGAGCACTGGCCACTACAGCAGGCCAGCAGGGAGGAGCACCGAGCACTGGAGCAGAGCAGAGTAGAGCAGAGCTTCTCACTGCTCAGCGCCTCAGCTGCAGAGGCTGAGAGAGTGAGAGGCAGAGGCCGCAAGGCAAAAGCAGAGCAAGCGGCAAGAGGGGCGAGGGTGCACTTGCCCCACCAAGAGGCGAGCCGGAGCCGGGATGTGGCACCGTGGCTGCACGGTGTAAAAATATACCCTAGAGGCCAGTCATGGAGATGATTATAATATGTTATGATTATATGGTTCCAATAATGATCTCATATTACAGATCATCAAATACGACTTGGTTGTAAAACTCTGTAATACATAATGACATCATTATAAAAGTTGTCCCTTGATTTTGTTTATTGGCTGGAACACAAATAATAGACATAATATAATCAAGCACATGGATTGTTGTGATAGTCATGTTTTGCAGGCTATGAATATGTGATATCAATATAATCATGTGGATACACATGCAGGAGTACATGGTATCGGACTGACCCGCTTTATGAAATACCTTTGAGGATATAATGTGTCATAGGTGATTTCATACAATGATAATGTTTGATCCTCAGATCTGAGATCAACACAGTTTCCTACATGAGGATGGCATGCTTTGATATTGTCTAAAGTTATTCCGTAACTGGATAACGATAAGGGCTTTACTTGGGTATGTTTTGAATCATGCAGAGGGAAGTGATTGATCAAGATTGGAGTTGTCCTCCTCGTTAAGAGGAAAACGATATCTTGGGCCGCTCGATGAAATAGACTAAAGGATGTGCATGGCCATGCCCGAGCGATCAAGGAGTTGATCGATCGATAAGGTTTAGTCTATTTCGGAAAATCGAGTAAAAGGGCTTAACAGCACAAGGATGACACATCTCGACCTTGGGTTAAGTCAATATATCAATAGAGACGAAAGGATCAACATTTGATCATTGAGAGGTTCGTCGGATCGCCGACCTTCATGCAATTTGAGTAGTCGCAATGTTTTGCTAGAAGCCGTTTGCGACTTGTAGATGGAAATGAGATTTCGATTTACGGTCAACATTGCATGAACCTACAGGGTCACACACATAGAACAAGGTTTAGGCAGGTTTGTGAAACCTCCACTCGTGACGTATGTTCAATGCGATTGAACGAGGTATCTGGATGTTTTCGGAAAGCTGAAACACTCTAGCAATCTTTGAAAAATTGTAGCGATCTTTGAATGCACTATTCTATCTGCCGAAACATCAGTAGCATGTCGGCAAGATCAGTAGCAACCGACCTATGAACAGTGTTCATGTCGGCAGCATTGTACCAACCGACCTTGCTACAGCGCCAGATCTGGGTACTGTAGCTACAGTGATTTGGCTATAAATAGATGACCATGGTTCATGTAAAAAGAGAGAAAAGTGAGAGAAAAAGAAAAAGGAAAGAAGGAGAAGAGGGAAGGAAAGAGAGAAAAGGAAAAAGGGTGTAAGAGTTACACCTGTTCCAAAGAAAGTCACGAGGGTTTTGTAATCCGGTGCTAGCACACCGAAGCACGAAGCCAAAGGCCTGTTCGTGTGGATATCTGAAGGACACAGCTATTTTGCTGTGAAAGGTCTGACGGGTATCTCTCCACTGCGACAACCGGGCGTTGAAGGCTACGAGTAAATCCATCTCCGAAGCTTTATCCTGATTCTCCAGGCCACGGTACGTGTTTATAAGCTTTTGTGTGAACTAATATTGGTTCTAATGCATGCGATGATCTTGGGGAGGGAATGAAAATTTTTGAAACGCATGGGTCTTACCCTAGCCATTCCCCAGCAGTGGTATCAGAGCAGATCGTACTACATTAGTTCTGGATTAGCGATGCATATATGAGATTTATGCAGGTGTTTGCTTTTGTTGATATGATCAGCATGGTTTTGCCTTTTATGGATAGTTATGGCTTGATTTGATCATGCCTCTTTTAGTCTCTATCCTGTTTATATTATCACTTGTATAAGTTGTTATACATGTTCCCATGATTTTATGTATATCATGTTCTATGCATGTTGCCATGATCGCTATATGATAGCATATGCATTATGATTGGAAACATTCTGATCAACTTTTCCCGCTTGGAACTAAGTTGGATGATGCCTTATCAATTCTGTCCACTGTCAAAATTTTGATCATCGGCTGATGGGCTTGCCAAAGCAAGGTGTCACCGATTATCTTAATAAGGCAGATGTGAGTGTCGGACACTTACGGACTTAAGAATTGATTTGACTCAGGAGGGCTATCAAAACGGTTTTGGGCTCTGAGCATCGAGTTGGTAGGATTGCATGAGATGTCTTGCTATCAACCAAGAATTACATGAGATGTAATTAGCAAAGTGTTTGCTTACCTAAATAGCCTTGTCTGAGCAGTGATGCCAAAGCTCACTTGGACATGGCGAAATATGGATCTTGGAAATGCCGTACATTTGGAACATTTTTTTGTAAATGTATAGCAATGTTTATTTTCATTTGATGAAAATAGTATGCATAAACATATCTCTTATATTCTTTTGCATATTTGTATGTTGTAGAGTATGGCGAATAGTTCGTCATCCAGCTTCACATTGCGATCAATCCTTGAGAAGGAGAAACTGAATGGAACCAATTTTATTGATTGGATTTGGAACTTGAGAATTGTTCTCAAGCAGGAAAGGAAGGAATATGTTCTAGAGAGTCCTATTCCTCCTATGCCAGTTGCGAATACATCACGTGCAGAAAAGGATGCTTATAAGAAGCATTCTGATGATGCAGTGGATGCTATGTGTCTCATGCTAGCCACCATGAACTCGGAGCTTCAGAAGCAATTCAAGAACATGACGGCATATGACATGGTCATGCATTTGAAAATTTTATTTCAAGTGCAGGCACGTGTTGAAAGGTATGAAATGACAAAGGCATTGCATGAGTGCAAAATGGCAGAACGTACCGCGGTTAGTACTCATGTAATCAAGATGATTGGTTACATTGAGAATTTGGAAAGGTTGGGATTTCCATATAACCGGGATCTAGCCACTGATATTATACTTCAGTCCTTGCCACCCTGTTTTGGTCCGTTTATAATGAACTATAACATGCATGGCTTAGAGAAGTCGCTCACTGAACTGCATGGGATGCTAAAGATAGCTGAGTAGAATATCAAGAAAGAGACATCAAATGTCTTGCTAGTACAGAAAGGAAAGCACTTTAACAAGAAGGGAAAGGCAAAGGGTAATGATCATGCTAAAGCTGGGAGCTCTGGCAGTGGTCATAAACCTAAAATGTCTAAGCCGGGCCCTACTTCCAGCGCGACCTGTTTCCACTGCCAAGAAGTTGGTCATTGGAAAAGGAACTGCCCAAAATACTTGGAAGAGAAAAACAAGAAGGGAAGTTCAACTTCCACTTCAGGTATTTTTGTTATAGAAGTTAACATAGCCAGTTGTCCTTCTAATGCATTGATATTAGATACCGGTGCAGGAGCTCATATTTGTTCAAATATGCAGGCGCTCCAAGGAAGTAGAATATTGGCAAAAGGAGAAGTTCAGTCTGGCGTCGGCAATGGTGCAAGAGTTGCTGCCATAGCTGTAGGAACTTATGTGTTAACTTTACCTTCGGGTATGGTATTGGAGTTGAGTAAATGTTACTATGTACCCTCCATAAATAAAAATATCATCTCTGTTCCATGTTTGGATATGGGGAATTTTGAATTCAGAGTCAAGAACAAATGTTGTTCATTTTATCTGAATGATATATTTTATGGCGATGCTCCATTACAGAATGGACTATATTGTTTGAATCTCTAAGTACTAATCTATAACATAGTTACCAAGAAAGTTAAAACAAATTATTTGAATCCCACTTTCTTGTGGCACTGTCGCTTGGGTCACATAAATGAGAAGCGCATAATGAAGCTCCATAAAGATGGACTTCTAAGTCCATTTGATTTTGAATCTTATGACACGTGCGAATCTTGTTTATTGGGAAAAATGACCAAAGCACCTTTCGCTGGTGTAGGTGAGAGGGCAAAAGACTTATTGGAACTAATACATACAGATGTATGTGGACCAATGAGTATAGTGGCCAGAAATGGTTTTCAGTACTTCATAACATTTACTGATGACCTCAGTCGTTATGGTTATGTCTACTTGATGAGACATAAGTCTGAATCATTTGAAAAGTTCAAAGAATTTCAGAACGAAGTACAGAATCATATTGGCAAGACAATTAAATTTCTACGATCTGAGCATGGAGGTGAATATTTCAGCCAAGAGTTTGGTGATCATCTTAAAAATGTAGAATTGTTCCACAGTTGACTCCACCTGATACGCCTCAATGGAACGGGGTATTAGAGAGGAGAAACAGAACCTTGTTGGACATGGTTCGGTCTATGATGAGCCAAACAGATCTTCCATTGTATTTCTGGAGATATGCTCTAGAAACAACTGTGTTCATTTTGAAGAAGGCACCATCAAAAGCAACAGAAAAGACACCATATGAGATATGGATTAGGAAGCAACCTAGTTTATCTTTTCTAAATATTTGGGGTTGCGAAGCTTATGTAAAACGTTTGAGATCTGATAAGCTCACTCCAAAATCTGAGAAGTGCATCTTTTTGGGCTACCCTAGGGAAACCAAAGGGTATTACTTTCATAACTGGCATGAGAACAAAATGTTTGTTACTCGTAATGGTGTTTTCTTAGAAAAGGAGTTTCTTTCCAAAAGAGTTAGTGGGAGCTCAGTGCATCTTGAAGAAATTCAAGATGTACCTCAGTCTTCTTCTAACCCGGAGGAACCTCAAGAAAATCTGCAAACAGTTGCAGAAACTGTTATTGAAACACCAGCCCCACGGAGATCAGAAAGGGTACGTCACAAACCTAAGAGGTTTATGTTTCTTGTGAACAAACAAGGTGACACGTCATTATTATATGACGATGACCCTACCACTTTTCAAGAAGCGATGGTAAGCCCGGATTCCGAAAAATGGCTCGAAGCCATGAGATCCGAGATGAATTCCATGAAAGATAATCAACTTTGGAACTTGGTTGACTTACCGGATGGTGTGAAAGCCATCGAGAATAAATGGGTATTCAAAAGAAAAATTGACGTGAATGGAAGAGTTCACATCCATAAAGCCCGACTGGTGGCTAAATGGTTCAGGCAAATTCATGGTACTGACTTTGATGAAACCTTTCACCAGTCGCGATGTTTAAGTCAATTCGGATCGTCCTAACAATTGCAGCATATTTCGATTATGAAATATGGCAAATGGATGTCAAAACCGCTTTTCTTAATGGAAAGCTCAGCGAGGACGTGTATATGATACAGCCTGAGGGTTTTGTGGATCCTACAAATGCTGGGAAGTATGCAAGCTTCAAAAATCCATTTATGGATTGAAGCAAGCATCACGGAGTTGGAATCTTTGTTTTAATGAAGTTGTCAAAGAGTTTGGATTCATCAAAAATAAAGAAGAACCCTGCCTTTATAAGAAGGCAAGTGGGAGCGCACTGGCATTTCTGGTTCTATATGTGGACGACATATTGTTAATCGGAAATGATATTCCCATGCTTGAATCAATTAAGGCATCATTGAAAATAAGATTTTCAATGAAAGACTTGGGTGAAGCAGCCTATATTTTAGGCATCAAGATCTATAGAGATAGATCGAGAAGGCTAATTGGATTATGCCAAAGTACATATATTGACAAGGTGCTAAAGAGGTTCAGCATGCATGATTCCAAGAAAGGATTCTTGCCCTTGTCACCTGGTACAAATCTCTGCAAGACTCAGTGTCCTATGACACAGGATGAGCGAGATCACATGAGTGTGGTTCCATATGCTTCTGCTATTGGATCCCTCATGTACGCCATGATATGTACACGCCCAGATGTTTCTTATGCCTTAAGCATAACAAGTCGATATCAAGCAGACCCCGGTGAGAGTCACTGGATAGCAGTAAAAAATATCCTTAAGTACTTGAGAAGAACTAAGGATATGTTCCTTGTCTATGGTGATGAGGAAGAGCTCGTTGTAACTGGTTACACCGATGCAAGTTTCCAAACCGATAAGGATGACTCAAGATCGCAATCTGGATTCGTGTTCTACCTCAACGGAGGAGCGATTTGCTGGAAGAGTTCAAAGCAGTCGACCGTTGCAGACTCTACAACGGAGGCCGAGTATATTGCTTCTTCGGAAGCAGCAAAGGAGGCTGTTTGGATAAGAAAGTTCATCATTGAACTAGGTGTGGTTCCTAATGCTGAGAGCCCAATGGATCTCTATTGTGATAACAATGGAGCCATTGCGCAGGCTAAAGAACCAAGGGCACACCAAAAATCCAAACACATACTGCGGCGATATCACCTTATTCGAGAAATTCTAAATAGTGATGATGTCAAGATATGCAAAGTGGCAACAGAAGCTAATGTGGTGGATCCGTTGACAAAGTCTCTCCTGCAAGCAAAGCACGAGGCGCATACTAGAGCAATGGGTATTAGATACATGCATGATTGGCTCTAGTGCAAGTGGGAGATTGTAAGAAATATGCCCTAGAGGCCAATCATGAAGATTATTATAATATGTTATGCTTGTATGGTTCCATTAATGATCTCATATTACAGATCATCAAATACGACTTAGTTGTAAAACTATGTAATACATAATGACATCATTATAAAAGTTGTCCCTTGATTTTGTTTATTGGCTGGAACACCAATAATAGACATAATATAATCAAGCACATGGGTTGTTGTGATAGTCATGTTTTACAGGCTATGGATATGTGATAACAATACAATCATGTGGATATACATATAGGAGTACATGATATCGGACTGACCCGCTTTATGAAATACCTTTAAGGATATAATGTGTCATAGGTGATTTCATACAATGATAATGTTTGATCCTCAGACCTGAGATCAACACAGTTTCCTACATGAGGATGGCATGCTTTGATATTGTCTAAAGTTATTCCGTAACTAGATAACGATAAGGGCTTTACTTGGGTATGTTTTGAATCATGCAGAGGGAAGTGAGATTGATCAAGATGGGAGTTGTCCTCCTCGTTAAGAGGAAAACGATATCTTGGGCCGCTTGATGAAATAGACTAAAGGATGTGCATGGCCATGCCCGAGCGATCAAGGAGTTGATCGATCGATAAGGTTTAGTCTATTTCGAAAAATCGAGTAAAAGGGCTTAACAGCACAAGGATGACACATCTCGACCTTGGGTTAAGTCAATATATCAATAGAGACGAAAGGATCAACATTTGATCATTGAGATGTTCGTCGGATCGCCAACCTTCATGCAATTTGAGTAGTCGCAATGTTTTGCTAGAAGCCGCTTGCGACTTGTAGATGGAAATGAGATTTCGATTTACGGTCAATATTGCATGAACCTACAGGGTCACACACATAGAACAAGGTTTAGGCAGATTTGTGAAACCTCCACTCATGACGTATGTTCAATGCGATTGAACAAGGTATCTGGATGTTTCCGGAAAGCTGGAACACTGTAGCATGTCGGCAGCACTGTAGCAACCGACCTATGAATAGTGTTCATGTCGGCAGCACTGTAGCAACCGACCTTGCTACAATGCCCGCTCTGGGTACTGTAGCTACAGTGATTTGGCTATGAATAGATGACCATGGTCCATGTAAAAAGAGAGAAAAGTGTGAGAAAAAGAAAAAGGAAAGAAGGAGAAGAGGGAAGGAAAGAGAGAAAAGGAAAAAGGGTATAAGAGTTACACCTGTTCCAGAGAAAGTCACGAGGGTCGTGTAATCCGGTGCTAGCACACCGAAGCACGAAGCCGAAGGCTTGTTCGTGTGGATACCTAAAGGACACAGCTATTTTGCTGTGAAAGGTCTGATGGGTATCTCTCCGCTACGACAACCGGGCGTTGAAGGCTACGAGTAAATCCATCTCCGAAGCTTTATCCTGATTCTCCGGGCCACGGTACGTGTTTATAAGCTTTTGTGTGAACTAATCTTGGTTCTAATGCATGCGATGATCTTGGGGAGGGAATGAAAATTTTTGAAACGTATGGGTCTTACCCTAGCCATTCTCAAAGACGCTGCCGCCAAGGGTGGCAGCAGGGGATTCGGTGACGGGCCTCGGGGACCGAGCCGAGGACGCGCGGCCGGGGCCGGCCGGTCGGGGTTGGGGACGAGGCGGGGGCTAGGATAGGGGCACGGTGGCACCGTCGGGCGCCACCCGTCGGTCGCCGGATGCCGGACGCCGAAGTCGGGGAAGACTGGGAGGCGGGACCACGGGAGCCGGTGCCCGGCAGGGCAAGAGGCCGCCGGCGCGGTGGCACAGTGCTCTAGATCCAGGCGAGGAGGGAGACAAGGGGTCGCCTACACCGGAGTCGAGGGGGAAGACCAAGACCGGGACACGGGAGCTGGCAGGAGGTGGCCGGCGTGCGCGCCGCGCGGTGCTCCAGCTCTAGATCCAGGTGAGCGCCCAACCGGGAGGGAGACGAGGGACAGAGATGCTCTCCGATTTTTTTCCCAAAAAATTTGGGTGTACAGTTGTACACCCTTGACCCCACGTGGGCCCATCCCTGTGCTCGACGACCTCGCTGATGTCTTCGCCACGCCACATGAGCTCGGCCCTATGATCACCGTATTCATCTAAATCTAGGGATGGAGGCGGTTGCCATGCGGCCATACCGGTACCCCCACATCTCTAGGACGAGCTAGGACGGCAATGTACGGAGATGCTGCAGCAAGGCATAATCCGCATAAGCACGTCAGCGTCCTCCTCCCAAGTGCTACTCGTCCGCATTAAGCACAACTCATGGAGATTTTGCGTCAACTATCGTGCGCTAAACACAAAGACAATCAAGGGTAAGTTCCCCGTCCCTGTGGTGGAAGAGCTTCTCGACGAGCTTCGCGATGCACATTTCTTCACCAAGTTCGATCTCCGCTCTGGCTACCATCAAGTGTGCATGCACCCAGAGGATGTGCACAAGACGATGTTCCACACCCACCATTGCTACGACGGGTTCTTGGTGATGCTAATCAGCCTCACCAACGCTCCTGCTACCTTCCAGACATTGATGAACGACATCTTGGGTCCCTTTCTTCGCCAATTTGTTCTTGTTTTCTTTGATGGCATTTTAATTCACAGCCTATTGTGGGCCACACATTTGTGCCATGTGCGGATGGTGTTTTAGGAGCGTTGGCGCCACCAGTTCTCAAATGCTCCAAGTGCTCTTTCGGAGATACAAACAATGGCTTATCTCGGCCATATCATCACGATCAGAGCTAACGATCCCCTCCCTTGCACTGCTGCCATCGCGTCAGTTGATTGGAGTGAATGGGATGCTATCATGTCAGCGCATTGTAGGATGTATGTGGAGGTTGTGCGTAAAGGCGCATGGACGTGCTCAATGAAATGATGGAGCGCATGGCGATGTGGTTAAAACCAGCATCACCACCATGCACGACTAAAGAGATGCTAAGGACACGGCCCACAAGCACCATCATAGTCCGTATGGTGATAGATGCACGGCCATATCCCGTCACCGTCGCCAAGGAGGTGACACTCAACATGGGGACCAACAATGTCGATGGTGTCATGGGCCAACTGGAACCATCAGACGCTGTCCTATGGCGGCATGGTTTTAGGCCGGTTAACAGCGGGCGGTGACCTCGCTCGGCCAAAAGCATCAACGTTGCATAACATCCACAGCGACGCGATACTGCTACCTTCTTCCATGGGCACCAACCGATAACTCAAGGACGAGCTGTCTCGCAAAGGGTGAAGAAGATGTTTTGATCATGTGGGCCCCAATGGGCATAAGTTAGGCAGTCTGCGTGTGTGAACAGTGCCACCTATACTATAGCACATGAATAGTACCCAGTATTGTAGAACATATTAGTCTTGTTAGGTTAGATAGATTGGTTTGGATTAGATAGTTATTCTTAAGATAAGATTGTTAGTTTCAATCTCCTATCTTCTAGATCCAATTGTTAGGCAGCGGTCCTACATAAAGGATCAGCTGATTATTGAATTAGCTAAGCAAATAAAGAACAAGTTTTTATTTGCTCTTTTTTATGCCACGTGCAGCGCTACCGCCGGCGAGATCCCCCTCGCCGGCATTCCCTCTCCATCCCTTAGATCAGATATCATATCCATACTTCAGCATCAGACATAAAAATTATCTTGCAGCCTGGATAAACCAAAATTTACTTGATGCAAACATAAGAATGTTAAAGATCATTCCCAAGGGTTTAAACTTCCCCCCTTTCCTTTCCTTCTGCCTCTCCGACTCTTCCTTGCCTTCAGAGGCCAGCTATTAGGATGCAATGTAAATAATCGCTGGTAGAGATGCCACATGACTCCATTTCTTCAAAAGCGCCAATGCCATGTCTACCATCCTTTATGCTGTACAATAAACTGTCATAGGTGGATACCGATATTTGCATGTTTAGGCTTTTCATTTTAGCAAGAACGTAAAGAGCATCATCAATCAGTGGAGCTCTAGCATAACAATTTGCTAGAGCATCCCATACAACGCTGCTCGAATTGCACTCTCTGAATTCATTCCACAATAGTATGTCACAAAGAGTTGGTGCAGATCCATGGCCTACAGTAAAATTGAATTCCAAAACATTGAAAAAAATTCAAAACACGTGCCACAAAAATCAGAACAGATAAGAAAGAAAGTAGAGGTTCCAAATACAAAAATTCAAAACACATGCCAAAAAAAATTTGAACAAATCAGAAAAAAAAGAGTAGAGGTGCCAAATACACTTAGTATTCAGCCCCTCAAACTCTGAACCCCAGTGTCCTAGTGCAAATTTTCCCTACAAATTATGATCTTTTACAGATGACATACGATGTAAAGAACTAACACCATCAATCCTAACTGCTAGTACCATTTGTATCATTGTATGCCTCCTCACACTTATCACCGACGCTTTTAGATTGAAAAACTTTCAGGTACTGATGAATAATTGCGTTTCCCCACCATAATTCACGCAAAAATTCACAAACACGCTCACCACGTTTCCTCACCGAACTGGAGTAATTACGGGTCCGTTTGGTTCACAGTCTGTGTGAGCGCGCCAAGAAGCTCGCCCATGAAACGGCCGCTGCGCGTTTCGCTTCGTCAAGCTTCGCGGGCGTCGGTGGCGTTCATTGCTGCGTCGAGCGAGCCCCGTAGCGTGCTGACCAACCAAACGCGAGCTCGCAGGCGGTCAGCAAGACGCTGGCGAAAACTGGCGGCAGCAAGGCGAACCTAACGGACCTTACAAACACGCAAAATTCACAGCACGCTCACCATGTTTCCTCACCATCTGTGCCAAGCCTGCCCGCATCTCCCGCCGCCACCGCTCCAGCAGCAGTTCATGGCAGAGCCTGATCACGCCACTGCCGCCATCTTCTTCCTCCAGTTCCCTCTCTCCGCCCCTTCTCTCTGCTCCTCCAAGCCATGCCCCGGCCGCCGTTCCCCTTCTCCTTCCCGGTCGACTCCCTCCTCCTCCTCCTCCTCACCGCCGCCCTACATCCGGTCCTGTTCTGCACTGGCCGCATCCCACTACCACCACCACTTCCTTTCCCTTTCAAGTCTCACCGCCGCATGAACAGCGACAAGCCCCAGCCACATCTCGCTCTGACGATTCCCCAGGCGTGAGCACAAAGCTATCCATACCCGCCGAGCCCACGTCACCACATTCCTTAGCGGCAAGGCGGCCGGAGCCGGCGCGTCTCATGAGAGAGAGGAGAGGGGATGGGAAGGCAGAGGAGATTAGAGCTGGCCAAACGAGCTGGCCCGAGTGGGACGAACCGAGCCAGCCCACACTGTTTACCGAACCGGGCTAGTCTGGTTTGTTCAATCGAACTGAACCTAGGCAGAGACCTCGGCCTGCCTAGCTGGCCCGGTTCGTATAGTGGTGGCTCGGCCGGGTTCGATTCGGCTCGGTTACCATATTTAATTAAATATATATTTATTCCCTTATGATAAATAATTTATTTTTTATTTTATAACACATATTTATTAAATATAATTATTTTTTATTTTTTATATATTATTTTTGCTAAAATGGGTCGGCCCACTTATAACCAGGCAGCCCGGCTACTATGCGAATCGTGCTTGGGCTAATACTCCGGCCCATTGGCGCATTTGGCCCAGTTCGTACAGTGAACCTGGCCGGCCCGGTTCGTTCGATTGGCCAGCTCTAGAGGAGATGAGGGTAGTCCGATGAAAATTAGACAAAAAGGGAGGGGTAAAGTGGTCCAAAAAATGTGCCACGTCCGTGTAATGTGCTTTAAGATCCACATAATGGCATGGATCTAATTTTCGAATGTAAGCAATGGTAGTTTTACAATTTCGCATTGAGTAGTGGTGGTTCTCAAGTTTTACAATTAAGGGTGGTATGTATCTAATTAACCTTTAGATATTATTCCCGACTTCTCGGTGGAAGTTTTGCTGTTTCTTTGCCTTCTTTCTAGTTCCATTTCTTATATACTACCCCTACTTTGCTAGAATTAAGAGAATATCAATTAACGTCCTACCATGTTGTGATCATTGTGTTTGGTTTATCATTTATCCATACTTACTTGCCCGATTGTGTCGTACCTACATATGGGCATGAGGTTTAACTATTTTTATTGCTCAAGAATTCAGCTACATACTCGACTATGTCATGTCTATATACCCAAGACACTGACTATTTTTTTATGAGTGTCATGGAAAACTTACCTACAGTATACACTACAAAATAGGAAAGGAAATCAAATTGAGAAAAGACATCCTTGCTAATCGAAAGTTTCTAAAAATACAATGCACTAAAATACAAAAGTTAAATAAATGGAAAATGTCATTATGATGTATGGTCAGGTTTGACAGTAGGCATCATCATTCATCACTCGTCATTCACTATTAGGACACTCCCAATGGATAATTTCAACAAGTCATTTCCTAACATGCCGACGGTTATACATACAATCCCCCCTGCACTGTAGTTAGTAACTAATTTATTCTTTATCTTTTCTTTCTATATATGAGCCTTATATAAATGAATTCATGCTCTTAGTGGGGATTTCTTGTCGTTTCTTCCCCTTATTTCTAGGATAGAAATCTTTTCTTATGCAAGAAGCAATCACACACTCTCTCCTCATAAATTACCCTCCAACTTAGCAATTTTAGCTACATGGTAGCTATAGAAACGGTTGATCTTATTGCATTGGAAGTGCCTTAGGGCACTCCTAGTGCATTGTTTCTTTAAGTTGTTTCTAAATATACCACATCATATAACACAACCCTCACACTTCACAGTATCTAGTAATTAATTTATTTCTTGTATTTTCTTTCTATTTATGAACCTTAGGGAACTCCCAATGCATCCTAGTCAGCCGTCTCTATACGTGCCAACTAGGATAAAAGACGACATGGACGGTTAGTTAATAAGGTGAGAGAAAACATCGTTTCTTACTTGGGAGACAGTCTCTATCTGTTTTTCAAGGCCAAAACGATGGTGAAAATTAGCATTGGGAGGAGATCACCATTTCTAAATCCCTTCGCTCGGATTGGATGCGGTCGCCTTTTGTTTCTTGGTCACGTATGTGTTTTCTTGCCAAATGTATAAGATCCATGCCTTGCTTTGCCACATATTGTGCTAATTAATATTAGAGACAGCAGGTGGAAACTACCTATGGGATGATCGCCTCTAAACAAACATTTAATGCTTGCTCCCACCTCCTAAAAACAACTAAAGAGACGGTGCATTGCTAGTGCCCTTATAGAAATGATGTAATGCTACTACTAGGGATTTCCTCTTGTTTCTTTTTCTTGTTTATAGAATAGGGAATCTCTTATATAAGAAACGATCATACTCTTTGTCCTCATTAATTATTTTCCATCTCAACAATCCATCCCATGTTGCAATTGTTTAGAAACGGCTAACATCATTGTATTGAGAGAGTGCCCTAAGACACTTTTTAATAGTCTAAATAAAAAACAACCAATATCTGTTCATTAATTATCCTCCACGTGAACAATTCATCATATGTGGCAGCTATAGAAATGGCTAATATTATTGCACTAGGATTGTTGGCATTTGGGAAACAGGTTCCAGTGGCGAGCTTATTTCTTGGATCAAGGGACCAAGACAAGCCCTTTCTGCCCGAGAGGAGGCATCCAAGAATTGATAGAAAAACACTCATGATATGGGACACGACGGTTAATAGTGGTTCGAGACAACTTAAGAAAGAATAATAGCTTTATTCTGGTATGGATGTCATGTAAAGTGATGTGCTTAAGATATAAAAGGGTTTGCTTTTTCTATCTAGCTTCCCACCTCTTCTCTACGATCTATATTTTCTTGTTCGTTTGTTATGGGTTTGAACATGCTTGCCCCGTCTTTTTCCTCCCTTGAGTTATATAGACTGATGAGGACATCCCTTCTACTGATGCAACCATATTATCTCATCCGTCTCATTCATCTCGACCTGAACCATCCATGCAAGGACCAATGATTCGAGCTCGTGCACATCAACTTAATCATCAGGTGAATGCGTTCCTAAGATTTCCAATAAGTGAATCACGGAATGGGGTACTATTTAATTTTTGTAATGATTTCATTATGCTTAGGAACCAGGTAGAAGAGCCGCAGCGGATCAACAATGGGCCAAGTTCGAGTACAAGTCGGTTTCAGAAAGACAAAAACCAATTTGAGTTCAATTCGGCCTTGTCGACAGCGCTGAGTTCAAACGGCCATAACTTTTGATCCTAGAGGATGCTGGAGGTCCATGAGTATTTGATGGAAAGATCGTTTCGCCTACTTTCCAACGGATCTGGCCTTGCTTCCAAATTCTTTCTAAGTCGATGGGAAATTGCATAAAACCCCATGTTGCTTTTTCAGCCCGAGTCTGTTTAGGCCTTGGGCCTTGTAATTCGAGTGCTACTATGGTTTCTACCCTTGGTCGCGCCCCTTTGTTAGTTAGCCTATAAATAGGCAGCCGCCGCTGCTATTTAGCCTCGGGTTTTATTTGATCAAGTTAGCTACTGCTACTTCTTGTAATCACGCGTGTCGGTTAGACCGTCTGAATTACTCGTCATCGGAACCCCACCGTTTTTTGCTTCTTCCAAACCAGATGTCAATACATATTTGCAAATTGAGTTGCTTGTTTATCTTATTTATGCTCGTTCTTCGATTGCTTGCAGGGACAACGACCTTCGTGGTCAGGTTGATCGCGCGCCGACGAGATCAATAACCTTCTGGAGTTAATGTTTCGGTCGCTAAGGCGTATCATTCTGGACGGTTGTAGTCAGGCTATCAACGTCGATTCCTCTACAAATCGAGAGTTATCCACCTCATCGAAAGATCGGGACCCCTACGGCTACCATAGACGTGGCATTGGAAGACCTTGTCAGGGAATGGCTCTACGTCCACCTTACAAACTCGGATGGGCGTCCTCGTAGTAGGCACTACTAGCGAACCGGCTATTACAACCGGTTCGAAACAGGTTTTAGAACCGGTTTTGGAACCGGTTGTAGGCAACCGCGAGTGTTACCCGGACCGCGACTGATACCCTCCGGGTAACACTCGCGGTTCCTCCAACCGCTTGTGGTACGACACCACAACCGGTTCGGAACGCTCACTGGGAGGCTGTGGAGTCGCCACATGGGTGCTCTCTACAAGCGGTTGGTGTTACGAACCGCTTGTGGAGAGCCTCTTAGGCAGCGAGGGGAGGCGCCACGTGTGCCCTCTCCACAAGCGGTTGGAGTTACCAACTGCTTGTGGAGAGCCTCTCAGGCAGCCAGGGGGAGCGCCACGTGTGCCCTCTCCACAAGCGGTTGGAGTTATCAACCGCTTGTGGAAAGGCTAAGCGTAAATTATATTCAATATAGAATATGTTCTGAGAGGGGTTTTCAATATGAATTTTGACAATTACATTAAATACAACTACAATATTTTTTTCACAATTAAATATATAATATGATGTGTACTCATTCACACAACCACAATTAAGTTTATTTACACAATAATACGAATGAATCAAAAATGTGTACATACATGAAATAATGAGCACACTGAAGCAATGTTTATACATTTCAAGAGTACAAGGGTGAATCTTAAGGTCATTTGTTGCCTACATCGCTATTTGTGGCCTTCGATGATTCCGATATTTCACCTGTCCTTAGAGAAGGACAATCTCTCCATCCCTTTGTGTGGAACTCGCCTTTGGTGGATATAATCTCGTCGACAATAAAGCCGATAAGTTGTTCTTGGATTGCTGCAACCCGGTGAGGCGGGATCACACCTTGCACATCAACGTAAGGCTGCCAAAGCAGGAAATAAATAAATCTCTGAACACGTAAATTGTAAGTACTAAGAAATTGAGATGCATCATTAATTTACATGCATCATTAATTTGGTACTTTTGACATACACGCACCTCGTCGTTTATTTTGGGCACATCGCCGTGGCAAAGATTTTACATGTAGTGTCACACATAATAGCCACATAAGTTGTTTCCAGCCGTTTGCTGTATAACCTATGATGAAATTTAAAAAGAATACAAGTATTGAGATGAAAAACTATCACTAAAGAATATGAATTAATTAATATGCTTTATTACGTACTCGAGTGCTTTATTGGACTGTGAATTCGTTCTTGAAAGTTCCTTTATGCTTCTTTCAGAACCTTGCGAATGCCCTGTGATGCGTTAATACATGAATAGTAATTATTAGAGTTTGAATTAATTAAATAGGTAGGCATTTCAATAGAATAAGGAAACCATCTTATACATTAATATGTGCCATACCGATTTAGCGTGTCAATGGTATATTGATATTTTTGCTGTGGTTTCCTTCTTGAGTCTTGAACAATGATCTTGCTATTATCAAGCATGATAACAAGAAGGACCCAGTGAAACCTATTAATATATTTCAACATATATATGTAATTAGTCATATTATGTATGCTTTAAAAAGCTAGGAACGAGAGGTTGTGAGGAACGGATATATACGTACTCGAAGTTGAAGGGCAGAAGTATGTACGATTTGTAGTGCTGTCCCAAGAGTGCATCCAGAATGTAATCCTCAACAACCTTTGGGTTGTATCCGAAGACAGCCTCGTTGACAATCTTTGGGTCTATAAACCCGATGTTGAAGTCACCCTGTCTTCTACATCGTTATATCTCCATTCTACATAGAAATGGAAAAACTATTAGAGTTGCAACTTTCTGGTACGAGGAAGCACATGGTAAACTTATTAGCTTGACACTTATAGACACCGGCAGCTCATGAGAGACACGTTGACAGCATCCTGATGGTAAAAATGGTACAAGTCTTCGAATTCTAGCCATATTTGGTTGTCCCGCGATAGAAATCTTCATTTGTGATACGGAGGGGGAACATATTTCTTTCTTGAGCGGACTCTACCATATACCATTCATGAAATTGCTGCATCTTGGTTGGTAAATCTTTTATGGTTTTAGGGTTAACCAACTCCCGGCCCAACTTATATTGCCATCTCACTTCTGCCATTGGGATATCATCCCTTAATCCAAGAGCTTCAGCTGCAGAACCGAGGTTTGCCGCTTTCATGAATTGGTCAAGCTGTTCATGCTCTTTCTTCTTCTTTGCCGCCTCTGCCTTAGCCCGTTTAGACTTCTGTGTAGCATTTGCTATTGTCCGGTTGTAGTCTGACGTCGTAGGCAGTGGCACTGCATGGGATGTCACGAAGTGTTTTGAAGCTTTTCTATCAATTGCTTGCTTCGGCGCTGGCACCTTAGGTGCAAAGTGTGCAGCAACTTCTGCGGCAATGATTTTGCTTGTCTCCTCATCCGTCATATCATATGCCCTTTTTGAAGGTTCCTTTGACCTTGTTGATCGGCTTGACTAGGCCTTCTCGGGAGGAGGATGGCTCCTTCTTATTTGAAGCTTCTTTCGCGGAGGAGATGGTGGAGGCGTGCTTTTCCTAGGGAGGTTCTTTTTTGTTGGAGGTGCTGGTGGAGTTGGGCTTCTGCGTGGAGCAGGTGGTGGAGCAGGCGTGGTTTGTCGTTGTGGAGGAGGCGGCGAGGTATTACGTGGAGGTGACGTTGGAGGAAGCGTGGTTTCTCGTTGTGGAGGAGGCGAGCTTCCTCCAGCTGGCTCCAATTGTTCGATATCTCTTGGTGGAGATGACACATCCATGCCATCTGAAAACATGATGTACCGTTTTCGCCAAAGGATGATACCGTGGAGGGCCTGTCCAAGCTTGGCCACCTCATCGCCTCCAGCAATATCGAGCGGAAGATCTTCAAAACTGCTTAACACCTCCTCCACGGTGACTTTCGAGTAACCGGGGGGTATCTCGTTGCAATGAAATATCTAGCCCGGCTCTACTGGGAACGCCATGCCGTAAGCCACATTTATGGAGAGGTTATGCGCCTGGACATGTAGCTCACACTGGCGGCGAAACTTGATGTCGTCCACTGGAAAATGGCCGAGGTCATCCCCATCAGGTGCCGCGGTGGTAACTTGGTAACTTGAGGGACTTCAGCCTATTTCTGGATGCTAATTGGGACGTAGTCCCTTACATGGTAACCACAAGAGTTGTTGAATGGGCCAATTGCTAAAAGAGGGGCAACCGGCATCCCGTCGGAATTAACGTCGGTAAAGACATGCTTTGCCGATGACTTCTTGTTAGGTCTTCGCTTCGATTGATTGCTCGATGTACCCTCCTTAAAATACAGAACCATATGAGCATGTTAGAGTGTTTTATATTGGTTGAAAGGCCGCATGTAACAGGGCATTATTGTGGCATTACATTGCTGGCCCCTGTGTCCGCGGCATCACCGGAACTACCGGCAGTAGCGTTAGCGTCGCCTTGGTTCACGGCCTCATCGGCAGCATTGTTATCGGCCGCCTCGCTAGTAGCGTTAGCGTCACCTTCGTCGTATCCTCTGATGCTACCCTGCGCGATCGAGTCTAGCAGGAACTGTTCTTCCTCATCGAAAATAGGGTCAGCACGGCTTGGTTGCTCCATCTATATATCATAATTACGAAACAATGTTAAATTAGTATTGCTACTTGTGCGCATGACATAATTGCGAAATATTGTTAAATATATATCTCTCCCTCTCTCTCTCTCACTCCCTATCTCTCCCTCTCTCCCTCTCACTCCCTATCTCTCTATCTCTCTCCCTATCTCTCTCTCTCATACTCCCTCTCTCCCTCTCTCTCTCTCACTCCCTATCTCTCTATCTCTCTCCCTATCTCTCTCATACTCCCTATTTCTCTATCTCTCCCTATCTCTCTCCCTATCTCTCTATCTCTCTCCCTATCTCCCTATCTCTCTATCTCTCCCTATCTCGCTATCTCTCTCTATCTCTCTCCCTACCTCCCTATCTCTCTATCTCTCCCTATCTCTCTCTCTCCCTATCTCTCTATCCCTCCCTATCTCTCTCTATCTCTCCCAATCTCTCTATCTCTCCCTATCTCTCTCCCTATCTCCCTATCTCTCTATCTCTCCCTATCTCTCTCTCTCCCTATCTATCTATCTCTCTCTATCTCTCTCCCTATCTCCCTATCTCTCTCCCTATCTCTCTATCTCTCGCTATCTCTCTCTCATTCCCTATCTCTCTATGTCTCTCCCTATCTCTCTCTCACTCCCTATCACTCCCTATCTCTCCCTCTCTCTCTATCTCACTCCCTATCTCTCTCTATCTGTCCCTATCTCTCTCTCTCACTCCCTATCTCTCTATCTCTCTCTCCCAATCTATTTCTCTATTTTTTCCCGTTGGGACGTTTCATCGAACACCCTGTGTGCAGACATAAAACAGAGGGAGAGTGCGGCGTAGGCGTGGGCAACCTAGGTCCTCCGGGGGATTGGGGGGCAGCGGGGGCTTGTCGTGAGGTCGACGGCGCGGTGGAGGTCCGACGGCGAGGCGATGAGACAGCGCAGACGGCGGTGTGAAGGCGCGTCGGCGGTGGTGGCGAAGGCCGACGAGTCGGCAACAGACGACGACAGTGTAGAGGCGCGAGCGCGGCACGGGGTCTCGCCGGAGAGACGCGGCGACGAGGGCGCGCGCACGGTGGAGGAGGTGTCGAGCACGGCACGGGGGCTCGACGGAGATATGGCGGAGCGACAGAGAAGTGAAGCGCTAGACGGCTCGGGACTTAGAAAAATTTTGGGGAGAGTGAAGCGCGCGGGGAAGATGATCTGAAATATATAGGAAACCCCCCCTCTACAAGCGGTTCGTAATACCAACCCCTTGTAAAGGGGTCTATACAAGCGGTTCGTAATCCAAACCGCTTGTAGAGGTCTCTTCTACAAGGGGTTCGTATTACAAACCACTTGTAAAGGTCCTCTTCTACAAGGGGTTCGTATTACCAACCGCTAGAAGGGGTTCGTATTACGAACCGCTTGTAGAGTTACCTTCTACAAGGGGTTCGTATACGAACCGCTTGTAGAAAGGGCTTTGGGGTTTTCTTCTCTATTCTTCCTTTTCAAGACTTGTGTTTCATATTTCATTAAAATGTTTAAAATTTCATTGCTTAATTTCTATATATGCTTCAAATATACAAGTTTCATTTAAAATTTTGAAAAAATGCTTTCTTCCTTTTTATTAAATTTTTATTAAAATGGCCGAGGTTACTTGTGTTTCATATTTTTTAAAATGTTTAAAATTTCAAGACTTGTGTTTCATATTTTTTTAAATGTTTAACATTTCAAGACTTGTGTTTCATATTTTTAAAAATGTTTAAAATTTCAAGACTTGTGTTTAATATTTCATTAAAATGTTTAAAATTTCAATACTTGTGTTTCATATTTTTTTAAAATGTTTAAAATTTGAGTACTTGTGTTTCATATTTCGTTACAATGTTTAAAATTTCAGTACTTGTGTTTCATATTTCATTAAAATGTTTAAAATTTCAGTACTTGTGTTTCATATTTCATTAAAATGTTTAAAATTTCAGTACTTGTGTTTCATATTTTTTAAAATGTTTAAAATTTCAGTACTTGTGTTTCATATTTCATTAAAATGTTTAAAATTTCATTGCGGAATTTCTATATATGCTTCAAATATACAAGTTTCATACAGGAGCACATCTTAACTAGTAACATACTTTGTCTTTACAAGTGTGCGTTCGTTATGATCGTGGCGTATATACGGAGCATCGACATCTGTGTCATTCAGGACACTTATGTCGACATCCACCGCAAAAGGAGGGAGCTCGTCGAACTAACTATACTCTTCCTCGTCTGTGACGTCCTCAACTCTGACAATCCTTCGTTTGCCTTAGAGAACCACGTGTCGCTTTGGCTTGTCCTTCTGCTTCTTAGGTTTGCTTGACATGTCCATTAGGTAGAAGACCTGTCTCATATCATTGGCGAGAACGAATGGTTCGCGCCTATAGCCGACTTGGGTGTGGTCTACGGTTGTCATGCCGTATTTATTGATTTTCATGCCGCTTGAACTCAGTTTAACCCATTGGCACTTGAATAGAGGGACCTTCAAAGGTCCATAGTCAAGCTCCCATATCTCTTCTATGAAACTATAATATGTGTCCACCTTGCCAGTGTTGTCCACGGCGTCTATACGGACACCGCTGTTCTGGTTCGTGCTCATCTTATCCTGGGACTTCGTGTAAAATGTGTAACCATTTATCTCGTACCCCTTGAATGTCACGATTTCACTAGATGGTCCCCGAGTCAGGCGTTGCAACTGTTCATTGTCTGACCCTTTGGAAAGGATGTAGTTTTGTAACCAAGCGCTGAATGAATCCATGTGCCTCAGTGTTATCCAATCCTCAGACCTCCCTGGGAATTCGCGGCGTAGAATACTCTTGTGCTGAAGGACATGAGGGGTCACTATAGTAGATTGTTTCAGAACCGTGAAATGTGCTTGTTTAAAAGTAAGAAGATCTTTGCATGCAATTGCTTTCCGTCCTAGTGTCCCTTTTCCCCGGAGCCTCCCCTCATGGCGTGATATAGGGACACCAATCGGATTTAGATCATTAATGTAATCCACGCAAAACTCAGTCACCTCCTTTGTGCCATACCCCTGGGCTATGTATCCTTCCGGACGAGAACGGTTACGGGCATACCTCTTTAGGACACTTATGTACCTCTCGAAAGGAAACATGTTGTGTAGAAACATGGGTCTGAGAATACCTATCTCCTTGACAATGTGAACAGTGAGATGAACCATAATATCGAAGAATACAGGAGGAAAGATCATCTTAAGGCTAACCACACTTTGTACCACATCATTCTGCAGCTTACTTAGTTTATCTGGATCAATAACCTTTTGCGAAACCGCATTGAAAAAGGAACACAGCTTTGTGATTGTCTCCCGGACCCACTCGGGCAAAATACCTCTCACGGCCACTGGGAGCAACTGTGTCATCAACACAAGACAATCATGTGATTTCAGGTGGACGATTTTATTCTCTTTCATGTTTATGAGTCTCTTTACATTCAAGAAGTATCCGGAAGGGACCTTCACACTGTTCAAACACTCTATCATGCTTTTTTTCTCTTCTTTGCTTAGAGTGTAGCTCGCAGGATGTAGATAATGTTGTCCTTTCCCTATCTTTTCTGGATATAGATCATTCCTCAGTTCCAAATGTTTTAGATCTCTCCGAGCTTGCAGTGTATCTTTCGATTTGCCGTACATATTTAAGTATCCTAACAGGTTCACGCAAACATTCTTCGTGATGTGCATGAAGTCAAGTGAGTGACGCACCTCCAAAACATCCCAATAAGACAAGTCCTAAAATATTGACTTCTTCTTTCACATGGGTGCCTGACCTTCCACATTTGGTATAGATTTTCTCCCAGGACCCTTTCCAAAAACTACTTTCAGATCCTTTACCATAGCAAACACACGCGGCCCACTTCGATGCTCAGGCTTAGCACGAAGGTCTGGTTTCCCGTTAAAATTCCTGCCTCTCTTCCGCAACGGATGCCTCGTAAGAAGAAACCTATGGTGGCCCATGTACACAACCTTCCAAGAGTTTTTGAGGTACATGCTGTCCGTTTCATCTAAGCACTGCACGCAGGCTCTATATCCTTTTATAGTTAGGCCGGACAGGTTACCAAGCGCAGGCTAGTCGTTGATGGTAACAAACAGCAATGCACGTAGGGTGAAATACTGTCTTTTGTGCTCATCCCATACCCGTACACCATCCTCCCACAATGTTACAAGATCTTCAACCAATGGTTTCAGATAGACATCGATGTCGTTTTCGGGTTGCTTGGGCCCTTGGATCAACAACGGCATCAATATGTACTTCCGCTTCATGCACAACCAAGGAGGAATGTTATAGATATATAGTGTAACAAAGCCGGTGCTATGCCTGCTGCTCAACTCGCCGAACGGATTCATACCATCCGTACTCAACCCAAACCTTATGTTTCTCGTCTCATCTGCAAAGTGCGGGTATGTTCAATCGACTTTCCTCCACTGGGAGCCATCAGTGGGATGTCTAAGCATCCCATCGTCCTTACGCTCTTCTTTGTGCCAACGCATCATCTGGGCATGCGCTTTGTTAGCAAACAGACGCTTCAATTGGGGGATGACAGGGAAATACCACACCACCTTAGCGGGAGGTCTCTTCTTCATACGCTCCCCATATATTTCACCTGGGTCGTCACGCTTCATCTTATAACGCGATTCTTTGCACACTGAACAAACATCAAAATCCTTGTACTCATTGCGATACATGATACAATCGTTAGGACATGCGTGTATCTTCTGTACTTCTAATTCCAAAGGACATACAACTTGCTTGGCTTCATATGTAGATTCAGGCAGAGTGTTATCTTCCGGAAGCAACTTCTTTATGAGTGATAACAACTCATCGAATCTCTTATCTGAGACACCATTCGTGGCCTTTCATTGCATTAGTTCCAGTGTGGTGCGCAGCTTTTTGTGGCCCTGCCCACAGTTTGGGTACAAAGAAGTCCTGTGGTCCTCTAACATGCGCTGGAACTTGTCGAATTGTCTTTCATCTGTGTAGTCTCCTTCTCCGTCACGCAGCATCTGGTCCAGCTCGTCATCACCAAACTTCCCGAGTGTATCTTCCACGGAACAGTATTGCCTGGCGTCTGGGATACTGTTCACCCCTCTTCTTCTTCCTCGTCGTCTTCATCATCTTCCTGGCTAATCCCCTCTACTTCGCCATGGTTGGTCCAACAGGTATAGTTTGGCATGAATCCTCTCATGATCAAATGGTTCATAACCTGCCATCGGTGGGAGTGCTCCTTCTCATTCTTGCAGTCTACACACAGACATCATATGTAGCTGCCTGGAGGCAAGAAGGCAACAACCGTATCCAGAAAACCCTACACGCCATCAATGAACTCTCTCGAGCGACGGTCCGCATTGTACATCCATTGCCGGTTCATCTACACCAAGTTATATTTTATTAAAAAATATATTACATTTCAGAATCTAAAGCTCACAAGCACTTAGATCTACCTTTCTAATTACTTTTTGTTCTTCTTCAGTCTACAATTAAAGACAATACTTTTTGCTGCAACAAAAAAAATTCCACCTACACTAATTCTTTTTTGTCCTTCTACATTTATTGAACTAAAACTAACTAATTGTTATATTTTTTAATTATTTTTTATCCTTCTACAATTTTGAACCTAATTATTTTTTCCCTTTCTACCTTTGCAATTATTTTTATCCTTATACATTTTTAACTAAACCTAACTAATAATTTTTACCCTTCACATTTATTGAAATAAAAATAACTAATTGTTACATTTTTAATTATTTTTATCCTTCTACAATTTTTAACTAAATCTAACTAATTATTTTTTCCCTTTCTACCTTTTTTATTTTTTTATCTTTCTAATTTTTTTCTTTTTTATTTCATACTCCAATAATTAGTTCCTTGCAAACCTACATCTACCTAATTTATCATTAAATTTTGGATCCTAAAACAAACAACTTAATTTTGAGATCAACTACCTAAAATTAGGTGATCAAGCTAGCTAGCAAACAAGTAAAGAAACTTTTCAGTGATAAAGCTAGCTAGCAAACAAACACCTTTCAACAAAGAACAAATCAACATTTCTCCACATCCAATGCAAAAAAAAAACAATACTTAGGTGAGAAGGATGTTAACATGACGTTACTAACCTTGAAACACTTAATTTGCAGCTAAATCACCTCAATTGAAAATTTGGGCAGCACCTCCCCTTGAACAGTAGCTCGGCCCTTCCTGTTAACACTTCCCGTTAACCTCTGCGCCCTCGGGGAGGAAGAAGATGTTTTAAATGCACTGGGCGGGAGACTTCTACAACCGGTTTGAGACACAAACCGCTTCTAGAGCTTGCCTTTTACAACCGGTTTGTGTCTCAAACCGGTTCTGGAAATCCACAACCGGTTTGGGACACAAACCGGTTGTAGAGATAGGACTTTACACGTGGTTCGTGTTTCAAACCGCTTCTGGAAGTCCTCTCCTGCCCGTTGTCCACGAACCGGTTCTGGTACGAAGATTACAATGGGTTCGCACCAAACCGCTTCTGATGAACCGGTTGTGATGCCCAGTTCTGTAGTTGTGAGGGATGGCTTTTCCCATGGGTGCCAAACGCCCAACACATAGGGCAGCGCGAGCATGGGATGGACTCATGCCCAACACGCGAGGCCGTTCGAGCATAGAATGAGCCTTATGCCCACCAGGCAGGGTCGCGCTAGGCAAAGGATGAGCTCATGCCTGACGTGTGGGCCATCCAGGCAAGAAATAAGCTCATTCCCGGTGGATGCATGATGTGGGTGTTGGATTAGAAAGGCATTGTGATTTCTGGCCATGAGCAACACATTCTTTTATGATCGTATGAGATCTCTTTAGGCATGACCTTCTAGAGGAAGTTGGACTTAGTTGACTCTTGACCAAAGCTGCACCCCATCCCTGAGAGGGATTCCCTAAGTATAATCATACTTACATGCATCAGTGGATATGTGGCATGCATTTTGACTACCTCTTTATTCCTCTCATTTTTTGACACAACTTTATTCCTCTCATCATTGCGGCGTATATTATTTTAACTCACACAATCGCAAGTCACTTTCCTCCTTTGTCATGCTTCTTCCATGCTTGTGCCTCTCTCCTAGGGATGGTAACAGCCCATTCCCCGATCCCTCGGTGTGGAAATCCCCCTATTTAATTTGGGGGATGGGATTGGGAAAATACCCCTTGCGGAGATGAAAATGGCACAAAATCTCTTCCCATCATGTCTAGCGGGGACAAGTCCACCCTATCCATTCCCATCCATGTTTCCTATTTGGGGTGCCAAAATATCACTAACATTTGCCCCCTTAGAATTTATCCCCAAAATTATATGCGCCTCCACCTTCACCGTAGCTCATCCTCGGACTTGCTCCAAAAATCTGAAATCCCCATGGGTTCAACCCTAGCCGTGTCACATCCTCAAATTTTAAACCCAAAATTTATAAGGATTTTTTTTCAAAATTTTAAATTCAAATTTCAAAAACTAACATCATAGTAATTTCAAAGTTTATATAAATTTTCTCTTATTTTTTTGAAGTTTTAAACCATTTTATAGAATTATATGATTTATTTAACCTTTAGAAAGATTTTCTAGATTTTGAATATAAATTTCAAAAGCAATCCCTTATAAGTTTCTATAATTTTTTACACGTTCTCTAGATTTACTAAAACATATTAGGAGTTAATTGATTTATTTAACTAATAAGAAATTCCATAACCTAAACAAATTTTCAGCCTAAACATTTCATACAAAATTCATGTTTTGATCATATATTCTAATTCTATACATTAATATGAATTCATGTTTCTTTAGCTTTCTAGGACTTCCTAGAATCGTTCCTAATTATCCTATTATTAGAAAAGCCAATTCCTTAAAACATTTCCTTATTATGAATTTTTGAGAATATGCATTCCTTAATTGGAATTCATCTTCGACTTCATTCCGATCCTTCCACGGACCAGCCCACTATCACGGCCCACCCACACGTGTTGCCCAAGCTTAGCTTACCATGCCCACATGTCATAAATTTGATCCAACATGAAGCAATCATGGACCGTAATTTGTCGTCCATGTCACCATAAACCCAACTTCTATTGCTTCCTCTTGATCTCAATCCGATGGCTTAAAATCAATCACCACCCTACACCCATAGTCTGGGTGGCCAAATCTAAACGATACTGAGCACAACATAGACTTTTAGGTTTTCCCAGGCACCGCCGCAGATCTGCCAGTCGTTCTCTTCACCGGCAGCCTCTAGGCAGTCGGTAGGTCGGGAGGCGGCGCCGGATCTGCAGTGGGTGGAGTTAGTAATAGTAGTGGTTTAAGGTTTAGAATAAGAGTCTTTCTCTCGTCGGCGAGGAGTCGGATCAAGAGGCGGCATTGACTTTCTTCGGCGGATGCTTGTCGGCGGGTTGTATCAGCGGTATCTCCGGTGGAGTGGTCATGTGAGGTTGGATCCTTGGTACTGGATCTGACAATGGCGTCATTGTGGTGGCGCAGATTGGATCTACTCACCGAAGGATCACCATCACCTCAAGTAGGAGCCAGATCTCGACAAGGAGGGCAAGCAAAACCTCTTTTTATGTTTTCAGATACTTCTATGAGTTGGATGTATCAAGAACTAGATGTACAAATCCTAGATTTCATCTTGTGGTTCGTTAACAAGCTGGTGGAGAAGTGTATATCGAGTGGTCATATTTTCTTACTTTTTGAGAAGCTTACCTCCGATATTGGTGTTAAAAATCCTCACAACGTTCTTTTATAAGAGGAGAAGACAAGGTGCTTCGTATGCCATACAAGTTTTTTTGGGGCTAGCAAATTGAAAGACCATACTCTTTGTATTGTTTCTTATAGGAGTTGGTGGTTCTTACCGCTGAAACTTATTGGTTTCTGTTTTAGTTTGCCTTGCAACTTCTGTTATTGAGAAACAAAGGTTATTTGGTTTGTTTTAAAAAATCTAAACGATACTGTGTCGCCTTCATCCTTTAATCCAATTGTTAGGACCCGGTTTGACTAAACTGAACCTCTTTGTATTAACGGTATAGGTCCCGAGGACCAATGCTCATACCCACAGTAAAACAAAGATAAAATACCAATACCAATGTTGAATTACTAGCAAAGTAAATCAGAGTGCGGCGAAACCACTTATTACAATAGTTCATAATATCAAATCCAGACTAATGCAAATAGAAAGCAATAAAGATAGTGTCACATCATGGCCATAGGCACACACTGAACGAGAAGTGACTAGTAGTTTGAGGATTTTCTGGTAAATCAGCAACGTACTCTTGCTTGTAGTCGTACTCCTGAACTGCTCGTGAAATAAGAAGCCTCGAATAGAAGCCAGGGTTAGTATGCTTCATACTAGCAAGTCCTCCCCTGAGAAGGTCTAGGTTAAGGTTCATCCTAGGAGGGGGTCATGGTTTATTTGCATAAAAGTATTTTACTAACAGTTAAAAAGCAGTTAACAAAACATAAATAAATAAATATCAGACTCTCATGATCAAATTGAACATTAACATAAATTAACTCTGTTCTCAATCTCATAATCTCAATTCTCATATTCTCAACTCACAAACTCATGATCTCAAATGCTCTCTCATAATACCAATCACATTGACTCATCTAGCAATGGCACGCGGCCGGATCAACCTTACCTAGGTCAAATTAAGGATATATTAAGGATATGTAGCGCTACACTCTGAAACCCACTTTGTTCACCCTTAACCATGGGCACGACATTCGAATGGTTTTATTCTGTAAAGGTTGTGCGTTTTACCCACAAGAGACGATACCCTCCCGTCGGAGAGCACCATAACATAACCATTCGGAAGACTAACCTTGGTCTTGTCACGTCATGCACTAACCGAAACACCTCTACGCCCAGGCACAACACCGTTGATGCTGATCCCGCGAGATCCCACCACGGTATGTGGAGGTGACAATATTGACGTTATTCTATCTCTAGGCTAAGCCACGTCCCATAACGGGCTTGCAGTCGCACGGAAAAGTACTTGGTTAAGAAATCACACGGTTCGGTCCTTATCCCCAAAGTGGCATACAACACAAACCTGATTCTCGTACACGAATGCACCCACCTTACAATCATCCACTCCCGATCTCAATTATTAGTTGGTTGATTTTCATTATGTCATAAACAGTTCTCACCATCTTCCACGGTGATTCAACTTTCAAATTCTTGATACGAAGAGTGGAAACCACTTGGCGATCCCCCAACTAAGAAGTGCTAAGCAATTAACCATAAAACGGAAGGGAATACATAATAACCTAAGGGCTTGTTTGGAAACAAAGGAAATAAAACCTAGGGATAAAAATCCCAAGAGGGGATTTTGGTGGCATCTCATAACCCAGGGGAAAAAATCCCCTCTGGGAATTATTTCCCGAGTCCTGTTTGGAAAGGCAAAGGATAAAAATCCTGGCCATCCAAAAACACCTCAAAAAATACAGAAAAAACATTTGCATGTCTCATAAGGGCTCATAAAATGAAGAATATTATTCCGAAAATTTAAAAATGACAAGAGTTCTTTATAATATGCATAATCATTCCAAAATTTTAAAAATAGAGAATATTATTCCAAAATTTAAGAAAAAATCATAAAATTAAGAACAAAATTTAAGTTTTTGAGTTGAGTGAACAATTTACATTAACTAGGATGCTACCAAATGCATAACATATAGGGTGTTTGGTTGTCAGATGAGCTCACCAGTCAGATGAGCTCTAAAGTCAGATGAACTCACCATTTGGTGGGAGACAGGCTGAGGTCATGCAAGGGGATGTTGTTTGATTGGTTGTATGAGATTGAACAGGCTGCGCAGAGATGTTGTTTGGTTGGCTGTACTAGGAGGGAAGCGGGATACACAAATTCAAAAGAGGAAAATTAGAAACAAAGAAAATAAAATCAAAAGTGAAAATAAATTTTTTTAAAAAATACTAGAACAAAAATAAATTCAAAAACAAAAAATACAAATTAAAAAAACAAATATTAGAAAATCAATAAATTTGAAAACAAAAAAAAAATTCAAAAAATTCTGAAATTTTTTCAATACCTTGTACTTGAATCCACGGTTCCATTTTTTTTTTGTTTCATTGAATTTGGATGTCGTGTGAATTTTTAAATTTTTTTTAAAGAATGAAAAGTTGAAGTGTATTGACCTGGGAATGTTATTAGTCGTTGTTAGTACGTGAGACGTTACCGCGTGGGTTCACTGTGCTGGCCTGGCCGCGGGAAATGGCCAGCGCTGGCATTTCCCGCGAGCCTGACCGGCACAGTGAATTTGCATGCATTGAGCCTGGCTCTCAGCCTCGTTCGGCCAACCAAACACCGGTTGGGTGGCTCGCGTGAGCCGGGCCACGCCGGAGCCACCCAACCAAACACGCCCATAGTAATAGCTTAATAGGTTCACTCCAGGTTCTGACCATGATGCCAAATCAGTACAGTTAACAACATTGGTGTTATTGTGTCAAAAAAATAACATTGGTGTTATGCAACATATCCTGATTCCTCCATACAGCAGTGCTTCAGGTTACGTTAGTTCAGCTCTAGCCTCCATGGTGACCAATCCGAGATTGGCAACGGCCAAGGGATGAATGTCAATCATCAAGCATGACAATGGAGTCTAGCAGGGACAAGAAACATATCCTGATCAATGATGCTGGGAGTTGCAAGGCGTAGAATTATTTTACATGCTCGATTGCTCGCCTTCTTAAAATGTTCTCAAATACTGAAACCAAATCTTCCCCTTATGTTTGACCCCTTTACTTGCAAGCTGCTTCAATGCAGGAACAAATAATCCTGCAAATTTGCACAACTTAACAAACTTCGGATTTACTGTTTGCGGTTAGTGACACCGGTGTCTGGATCAGGGGGATTTCAGAACAAGCACCCTCTCCTTGCAGTCCTGATGTAATATCATAACCAGTATTCTAGATAGAATCTTCAAAATGCAAAATGGTGAATTAGCAGTTCAGCTAAGTATGTACCCCTCAAACTCGTATATCTCAATAGGCTTTTCTGGTCGAGCGCACTGCTCTAACTTTGATGTCTCCTTGACCTTCCGACCTAAAACAAAGAAACATATGTAGCCATGTACTAGTTTAAACTAAAGATCTATATTGATAGGGACAGATAAAAGCTATTGGTTTGCTGGTATATGAAAGAGAATCAACTACTTATGTATATCCTCATAGCTGTGTCTTATATTAAAATTCCATTCTTGTAGTGTTCCTGATGTCATCGTAGCTAAGCTCCCCAAAAGTCTTACAGATATTCACCTTGAAATTCCAAAGCGTATTGATCTGGGGGTATTTCGTCAGGAGAAACAAGTGATACTGAGTACCTGCAGATATATTGAAGTCATACAAAACATCAAGTAAAATTAAACCCACAAAAAAATCGCAATGCAGGAGGAGGAGGGGTGAAGGAAGGTGCGTACCCAAGGACGAAGACGCCAGTGCCGAGGCGGAAAGGAATGGCGAGGGAGGCGCCGGCGATGTTGTCGGACTGGCCGGGCTTGACCTTGAAGCGCTTGGGCTCCGGCGGCTTGAATCCGGGGGGCGCGGCGAAGGACCCTATCGCCGGCTTGTCAGTGGTGGAGGTGGAGGTGGAGGCAGCGGTGTCGTCGAGCTACGCGGCGACCCTGAGGCTGAGAGTCCAAGTGCGGGTCCGAATAGCGGGGGCAACGGGGGAGGAGAGGAGAGGCGGAAGGTGGAGCGCCGCGGAGCATGGAGGGTGCAGGAGATGCGCGGAGCAGGGGAGGCGAAGACAGAGGCGGAGGAGAGGAGGGAGCGGGGGAGGCGGAGACGGAGGCAGATGAGGGCGAAGTAGGCGTCGGGGCGCTCCGCCGAGGCTGGGAGGGGCACATCCGAGCCCAGGGACGAGCGAGCGACGAGCGAGACGGGGAAGATTTCCACGAGTCGCGAGGAGGGGACGGCTTCCCCGGGGATAGTGCCGGGGTTGGGCCAGAAAAAACCGGGGCAACGTGCTCCCAAACACGTACACGAACTCACACCGGGAAAAATCCCATGCGGGTGGACCACCCCGGGATTGGGCCGGGATCTCGGCCGGGATCAGGCATGCCAAACAAGCCCTAAAGGTGGATCTGGGATGGTGATTGCATATTATGAAAGGATAACATGCAAGTAGGATAGCCTAATTTTAAATATCGCACGACTATTAACATAGCATATTTTGGTAAAATCTAGAAACTGGAAGCTATGGGAAAGACTTGCCTTCCTGAACACCTGGTTTCTGCTGGACATCGACTGTGTCGAGGTACCCTCCTTCGTCGCCCACGCAATTTAGTGCATGTGAATCAAGAAAGCAATAAATAATATAAGCAACAAATAATTTGAAAAATTACACAAAAATTATAGTAAGTAAATATGAATTTTCTGAATTTTTAGAAACTGGAATTGTCGGATTTGGAGTTAGGATGAAACTATAGCAAAAAAGTAAAATAGCACTGTTCACTGGAAATCATAAAAATTGAAAAGATATTGTAGCAGTGGGCTGCTCCCCCGGTGGATAAGAGAGGTAGCAAGAGGGGATTGGAGAGAGAGAGCAATAGATCGGGAGAGAGAGTGAGAGAGAGAAAGGAAGGAGAGGGGTGGCTGGCGGGGTTTGACCGACGAGCGGTGGCAACACCGGCGGCGAGGTGCGGCGATTCAACAAGGCGTTGCAGAGGACGACGGCGTCTCGTGGCGGCACAGATCCGAGGGATGGCGGTGCGGCTTGATCGAGCGGCGCAATCGGTTGCGACGCTGGCCGAGGAGGAGCGGCACGACACGTGGCAGGGGAGAGGAGAAGAAGGGTGGCGTAGCCGTGGCAGGGCCCTTGTGGAGGGCAGCTTGGCAAGTGGTGACTATTCGGTTAGAGTTTGTTGGGATGCTGGCTCGACCAAGGAGGTGGTAAAAGAAAGGGTAGGGAGAAAAAAAAGAAAAGGAAGAGAGAATTATTTCTGAAATTTTGAAATTGTAAAAAGATTTTGTACGTTGAATCGAATTTTATGGAATGAAAATTTTGGGACCGGTCGGCCACATCCTGCTTCCTTCTACTGTTAATGAGCTTTTCGTCCCCGGCGAATTCTGACGAAAAAAAATGAAATCGTAAACCCTAGCACCGTACCCTGTGGTGTTGTAATTACTAGATCAGTGCAACATGCTAAATTATGTTCATCAACACTGAAATGCACAGCTTCAATTTAAAGGGATGCAAGAATCACTGGAATTAGCTGAAATGGTCATGCTCCATTCTCCCTCTAGAGTGGTGCACACTAAACTCAAAGGGCGTTCAGGGATTTCGAAGGAAGTTCAAACATGCTTAGAAATGCATGGTAAACTCGAAGAAATTCTCATAATACATGACTTCTTTTCGATTTATCTGATTTATTGATTTACTTATTTTTGATAAACTAAATTTTGAGAGCTTTTCCAAGGGCTTGGAGTGTCCTGCACAGTAATTCGTTTGACTTGATTTTTTTAGAACTTCATGACACAGCTTTGAGAAAATAGAATAGACAAAAAAAAATACCAAAACATTTATGCTTTTGAAATAAAAAAAATAAGCAAATAAGTATAAACATAAACAAATAAGTCGAGAAGAATTAGGTGAAGCAAACACGTACGGTGGTGTTTGAAAGGCTAAATGGCAAGGTGTTTGTGCTTTGGTGGCAGCATACATGTTGGGATAACCTAGCATACATGGTGGTGGTGCCCAATGCGGTGTTGCTACATAAAGGCTCCGTTCTTTGTAGCGGACTGCCGGCGGCCGGCGGTTCGCTAAAATAAAAAAAAATTTAGATTATTTTTTAGACTCATTTAAACTTTTTTTAAAAACTTATAAATTTTTTATAGTAAAACCGCCAACCGTCAGAAACCGCCGAAAGAAACAGAGCCAAAATCTCACCAACTTTGTTGAAGACCATGATCCTAACATTGTTTAACGCATATCGCTTCATGTTACCTTCTGGACAAACTTTGTTTGGAATAACAGTAGCTGCATAGCCACGTTTTGAGACACGGCTTCAAAAAGTTAGAAATTTCAAAAGAAAACTTTAAGAAGAAAAAAAAATAGTTTGAATTTTGCAGTTTTTCATTCCACAGAGGTCAGAAGCAGTTAAAAAATAAGTCATTATAAACCGGGTTACCATCTCACACCTATAAACACGACAGAAACACATATCCTATGAGATTACTTGGTACCCCATCCTAAATGAGATCCAATCCCCATTTGCCAAGCAACCAGAGAAGATTAGTGCTCTTGAGTATGTGACCAAACCACTAACCATTATTTTTTTTTTAAGAACACTTAAAAACCAGTACTTGGCCAAGGGGTCAGGCGTCAACGTCAGCGCACAACACACCTGGCTTGCCGATAAGGTTTCGGCGGGCCCACAACGGCATCCAAAACCAGGGCGAGCACAGCGGGCGGAGCCCCCAGATTTGCTTTGCTTTGGCGCGCGCAAGCCCACCCCGTGGGGCCCACGAATCCACGGCCCGCGGAAAAATATCGGAGCCCTAGAACCGCCACGTAGGCCTGGCCCGCGCGAACCCCACAAGTCAGTGGGTCGGAGTATCCGCTTGGGACGTGACGCGGGCCGGGGCGCCACTCCCGACGGCGGACGTTACTCGACGGATATTTTTGTTTGCCCTGGGAGGCTCGTCCCGCTTCGTCCCACCAGTAACCTACCCACAAAACAGAATACTCTCAATGACGCGTGGGACCACTATTCCTGTAGGCCTACCTGTCACCGGATGTCAACTTTTCAGTCTACGTTTCTCCGGGTGCTCGAGAGGTGTTCGGGCTCTGCCGTGTCCGAGCGGAGAGCTGCTCAGGTCACTGCCATGCGGGCCCGGGAAACTGTTCCTCGTCGTCGGCTTCGTCTCCCCGAGCATGGCAACTAAAGAGGAGTGGCTCCGGATGGAGTTGGACTCGGCAAGAGAGCGCACGGGGAGGGAAACATATCCAATCCAGCGGATTCGATTCCCAAGCAGATCACGCGAGCAGAGGGGAGGAGGAGGAGGTCCAGGGGGAGGGAGGTTCTAGGAGGGTTCTTGGGCACGATTCGCTCGCTCGCGCCAGTGGAGGGCCGCCACCGGCGACGCGCCGCCGATGCGGAGGTTCCAGGACTCCGTGAAAGCCCTCGAGGCCGACATCCAGCACGCCAATGAGCTGTGAGTCCCGGAAACGCAATTCTTGCTGATAAAGTTCTGATTTTTCTTTTTCCCTTTTTGTTGTCGTTGCGGGAACTTTACCAATTGGGGTTGCTGAATTCGGGTTTCTTGCCGACACGCCTGACGGACCGTGCGGCGCGCGCAGGGCGTCGGAGTTCCTGCGGGACTACGACGGGTCGGTGTTCCAGATGCGGATGGCGTACAGCGCCGTCGCGCATTTTCTCTTCCAGTGGACGGACTGCAAGCTCGCCGGCGCACTCGGCCTCCTCAAGATTATGATCTACAAGGTTCTTTGCCCCAGTCCCCCCTCCTCGTCTCGTCACAGTCTTCGATTCGCCCGTATTGGTTTCGATTGCACCGGTTGTCTGGTTCTACAGCGATCGATCATTGGTTGATTTCTGGTAATAATGCAGGTGTACTCCGATGAGACGGCGGCGCTGCCGGAATGGGAGAGGGAGGCAAGCATCAGGGAATTCTACGGTAGCAATAATCTTTTCTTATTAATAATTATTAATAGTCCAAGTGAACCATGGGCGACTGCAACTGTTTGTTGTTGTTGTCGATTCGTCGTTGGGGGTCTTGTTCTGACGGTGCCGGCGTCGTGTCGCGGCAGGTGTGATATTCCCGTCGCTGCTTCAGCTGCCGAGCGGGATCACCGAACTGGACGACAGGAAACAGAGGAGGCTGTGCGTGGACAAATTCAGGAGGAGGGACGAGAACTTCTCGCAGGTGGATTTGGAGAGGGAGCTCGAATGCGGGGTCTGCCTCGAGGTGAACTCTAAGATTGTGCTGCCCGACTGCACGCATTCGCTGTGCTTGAGGTGCTTCGAGGAGTGGTAACATCTCTTCCCTCTTTATCACTTGCCTTAATTGCCTATATTGAGCACTGCAAAACTTTCATTGTTCAGAGCATTTGTGTTAGTTTACATGTCGTCAAGTAGTTCTCGTCTGCTCCGATAACGAAATCACGGTTAGATGAATGATTCTTGGATTGGGAGTCCTGGTTACTCGGTTCTAGTGTAGGTAACTTCGTTATGCTTGGCTGTTCTGAAGGACCAAAATTTGATAGGATGCTTCCTACGCATCGAAGCGCTACAAAACGATTTGCGAGTTGCGCTGGGTATATCCATGCAACTATTAACTTTTTCATGCATCCATTCGTCGAAGCAAACCTGCAGCCACAACGACCTTGTTATGCTCATAGGTGTGGGAAGCTTTTCTATTGAACCAGTAGCAGAGCCATGAATCATAGATAGGAGGACTCAGTAAGTCAATTGCAGTGCAATAATAATTGGTAAGAGGGCCCTAATAGTAAATACTACCATTTTTAGTGAAAACTAGAGAGTTAATATGCAAAATTGGAATCATGAGGGGCGACGACCCTTACTAGCACCCCCTCCCTCCGCCACTGTACCAAGTTAATTGAACTAACACCCAAGTTTGTGATTACTCGGTGCCAGAATGAATGAATAGTTCAACAATCAGTTCAACACAGATTGTGACGATATAGTGGTCTAAGATTTTATTCTTAGACTGTGGATGATTGCCACATATCTTGTTCAATAATCATGCTATCTGGCTTAATGACTTGATGATTGACACCCAGAATTGCCTTCACTTTCTTGATGCCAATCTTTAATTTGAGCAGGACCATCACTGTGCTTGTCATCAAGCATAACAACTCTGTCGTACTATTTCTGCCTAATTTATCATATCCTCCGTTTCTTCCCAACTTGCACGGTGGGCCATAACGAAGTTCGCTCTCATCGCAGGAATGCCAAATCAAAGTCGTGCCCCTTCTGCCGCGCCTGCCTCGAGAAGGTGAAGCCAAGCAGCCTGTGGATGTACACTGATGACCGTGATGTCGTGGATGTGGATACCTTGACCAGAGAGAACATTAGGCGTCTGTTCATGTACATAAGTAAGCTGCCAATTGTAGTTCTCCATGTCGTTGACCTTGACATTTACGAGTACCATAACAAGTAGACTGCTCTTGTTCATACTGGTTGCTGGTATTCAAATTCATCTGCTGTTTTGTGCTCGACAGTTGAGTCTGTGGCTATGATACCACGGTTATTGGCTTCTTGCGAGCTGATAAAAGCCAGCGGATGCCTGGTAGTAGTGGTCAATGAACGGTACTCCTTTACATGGCAGCTTTATATAGGTTGAGTATAGCTTTTCTGTGAGCAATGGACCGAGGGGTCCCGTAGCTCAGTTGGTTAGAGCGTTGGTCTTATGAGCCGAAGGTCGCGGGTTCGAGCCCCGCCGGGACCAGCTTTTTTCATGGTCAGCTTTTCAGATGGTAGATTTACGGCTGTGATTAGAGGTTCTAGATTGCATTACACATCTGTGCGACAATTTCATCCCGGTCATTTCCTTGTCAGATTTTACTTCGACTAGAAGCGTCAACTCCGACTTTGATGTATGTTGGTTGCTTGCCAAGGTCTACGAAAGCCATTACTTACTGGTTATACTGCAATTTTGCGGATTTTCCACTAAGTATATGGGGCTCCATATACGTTCGTGATCATTGGATGTACTCTAAAATTCGTGCTTACTCCCATCTTACCTGCTCTTTTGCAAAAACGCCTTTTAACACTTGCAAAAAAGCAATCGGATTCTTTCTCCCCCTCTTCCTCCCTCCTCTGCCTAGCCGAGCTGGTTCTTCTCTGCGCCACCTGCTGCCGGTGACCACCATGCCGGCCCCGCTCGAGCCACCACGTGGCGTAGGCCGTCAAGAGCCAGCTTGATCAGGCAGAGGAGAGAGGAAGAAGAATCCGATTGCTTTTTTGCAAAAGTTTTAGGGGCAAATTTTTTTTGCAAAAGAGCATGTGAGGGATGAGTGGGCTAAGCACAAATCTTGAAGCACATCTGGTGGTCGCGAACGTATATGGAGCCGCATATACATTGGGGAATGAATATCTGGTCGATTGTGAACCATTGGGTCAAAAACCCAATGATCTATATCACACATCCTCATCCATATATAAACTATCATCTCCCCCAAACCCTAAAATTCATCCCCTCTACCTTCTCTCCCCCTTAGCACTGTTGCCACCACTGCTACTACTTCCCGAGTTGCTGTTGTTGGCGGTGTCCATCACTATCACCTGATTTTCTTCTCCACCGATTCCACCTCTTGCATCATCTTCCTCCTCTTTGATATGGTGCTCCTGCTCCACCCTGCTTTCTCGTTTTCGGTGGCGCGCAGTAGTCGTCTAACCTGCCTCTGCCTCTACCTGCCACTGCCTCCTAATGATCCAATATCCCATTGTTGATTAGACTAGCCTACCTCGTCCGTTGCCCTCTATAGATCCTGATGACAAAATGACACAGCTGCCACCTCGCTGCCATGTTGTCCTCCATTATGCATGCCTCTGTCGCCTCGAGGAGGAGGTGAATCCAAACCCTAACCTGCTGGCCACCCAAGCGTAGCCGAGAACGCTTGGAAGGACGGCTAAATAGCAGAAGCATGAAGCACAATGCAAGATCCAAGGGCAAGCAAAATTGACTATGATTTCTTTAAATTTCCGTTGTCTGTGCATTAGCAAAATTGTAGAACTATTACTTCTTTTTTCTAGCTAAAATACAAATGGCTTTTCCTTGGTGTAGACATGTTCTGGCCTCGTGCTATTCTTCAAAAAAAAAAAAAAAATGAAGGTAGGAAGCAAAGCAGTGAAAGCACCCACCGCAGTGGTTAAGAAAGGTTCAATATATAGGGAGAAAACAGATAAAATTTGTTGTTTATCAAACTCCACGTATACAATAGTTTAGCACTTTGCAGTTTAGTGATCATTTCACACAGACGTGGATTATGTGTGGTGACCACCGGCCGATTTAGTTAATTAGTTCTGTGTATATTCTCCACTGCTTTGTATGTTTGTTTATGAATTGTATGCATGTGTGGGGGTAAAAATAGGCATGTCTGTAAGTTTTGTTTCCAGTGTGCCTCCATTATGGAAAAAGTCTAGTTGCTTCATGGCCAAAACCGTTGAGTGAAAGAAAAAAAAAATCGTTGGAGAACTTCTTTTCATTAACAAAGTTAAACCGTGACTGCATTTGGAGTGGCCGTTTGATACTAGTTATTTCTCGACGATAGCTTCTGTTCTGGCTGTGGAGAGTATGATTGCATTGCCGGTTTGATTTTGGGCTTCCGAGAAATGTTCTTGTCTCGACGGCGCCGATTAAAACTGTTGAGGACTTGTGTTTGTCTTGACCGTGTTGATTTGGTTGTTGAGAAGTTGAGGTTTCGAACTTTTTCTCGTGGTGCGTAAAATAAGAGATATGATGTTTAAGTTTCTAAAAGTTTGCTATAGCAACCAAACAAGATGTATGGATTATCTATCATATCTGGGAGCCACCGTCTCTGCCCTCTCAAAAAACAAGTCTCCTAGTCTCCTACATGAGAGTGATCACCCGGAACCGCGTGTCCGCCGGTTCCAACGAGTCGATATTAATAGTGCTACAAATATTTAAAAATAACTCACGGATATATAAGATATGAGAGTAGTGGAACTCGAACCTAAGATCTCAAAACTATCCACTCACCCTTCTAGCCAACCCACCCCCACGCATTTTGATATAACTAGAATATGCATTCCTTTTGAACTTTCCTCAAACGAGGCATCAATCCCGGTTCGTAACACGAACACCGGGATTGGAGCCTTGGAGCCCAACTGATAGTGGCATCAGTCCTGGTTCGTGTCCAACCAGGACTGATGTACTGATATTAAAGGTCTATTCTCTAGTAGTGATTCTGAAGTGCCAAATTTTGATTTTGGTGTTTAAAATGTGGAATACAAATGTATTGTCCATGACTCTTCCACGTACTGTATTGTTCATTATTTTATTTTTCTCTTCTGTTTTTTTTTTCTAAAAACCTTTATATCCCTCCGGCACCCATGTGTCTGTGCTATGGAGTATATCTTACGGGCGCGTACCATGTAATTAAAAAAATAAAAAATGAAGGAAAATCAGTTCTCTCATTGATGGCCACGCCTACGCACAGCACGAACAGTTGGCGGTTCGCTCGTATATACGCTACGTAGGTGACGTCCATATACGTACGTACTCCACCGTATGGCTACGTACGTACGTTTGCATGGCTACGTGGACTCTTCAAACCGGCCGTTGTTATCTCCCGCGCGATTCCATGTCGATGGATCTCCTCCAGAAGTAGAACGCATACGACCTGGCCAAAACTGGGCCATGCATCATCATTAAAGACGCCGAGGTCAAAAGTCCAGTCACTATAGCCATCACATCGCGCAAGCGATACCTAGCTAGGTGTAGGTGACGCGTAGGCTGGCCTAGCTACGTGCGCGCTCGCTCCATTTTTTTTTTTCCGAGATACTAGCCCAAAGCCGTTGCTTCACCATGCGATGGTATAGGAAACGAGAACTCTGGTGCTCTCTCTCGGATCCGCTTTCCCCGTGCGTCCACGCGCACGCTCGCCAGCTGCTGCTAGCCGATTAGCCAGGGAACGTTGTACATATGAGCTACAATTCTTTGTAAATTCATTTAAAATTCAGATGATCTCTGAATTCAATGAATCAAAAACCAAAAACCTTATAAAATCAAGATCTAGCTACTGATAAAATTTTTATAAATTTTTAATTTTATGAAATTTTCTGTTATTTTATTAATTTATTTTCATGAGTGTTATTTCTAGATGAGAACATAGGGTGAAGTTTGAAAATCATAATTTATGAATTTTAGTTTGTTTTTCTATTTTATTCTTTTTTATATTCAGCCTGATATACGACGACACCCCCGATGCTCTTGAAAATCATAATTTATGAATTTTAGTTTATTTTTCTATTTTATTCTTTTTTATATTCAGCCTGATATACGACGACACCCCCGATGCTCGACGATATCTCTGATACCCAACGATACACTAATACTCGATGTTACTCCCGATACTCAATGGTACCATGATGCTCGACCCAATACTTGACGATACGCCACGATACTCGACGTGATACCCTGATGCCTGACTCGATACCCCTCTGGATACTCGATGATATCCCCTGACACTCGATGATACACCATGATTCTTGACATGATACCCATGATGCCCGACCCGATACCCCCGACAGTCGACGATACCCCCAATATCTGAACCGATACCCCCCGATACTTGACCAGATACTCGACGATACCCCTTGGTACTTGACCCAATACTCAATGATACACCACGATACTTGACGCGATACCCCAATACTCGACAAATACCTCCGATACCCGACACAATACCTTTGATACCCCCGACGCGATACCCCAATACTCGACAAATACCTCCGATACCCGACACAATACCTTTGATACCCCCGGTACACAAGGATACCCCTCAATACATGACGATACCCCTAACACTCGACCTAATACCTTCGTTCGATATCTAATCTGCACGATACCCCATCCCGATAGTTGACAACACATATGATACCTCAAATTTGATAAAAACAACTTGCTCCTAGACTTCCTGAGGGCTGAAGGCCTATCAAAACTTCTGCTCACAAGGTAGACCAAACGCACAGTGTATAAAGAAAGGATTATAGAGAAGTCATTGGGATGCTCTAAGTTGAATACCTCCTAAATCCATTCTACCTACCACATTGTTTGCTCCAAGCTTTGGACAGCAACTGCGTGTTGGCCTTAACTTGCGCAGATCGGCAATGCCTTTCTATTTTGATGTCCTAGAATCTCGAGTATACTTTGCATGATTGCACCGAACCAGGTGCATTACATTCAGATAGGTTTCCCCTTTTTTCAGATAGGTTTCCCCTTTTTTTCGATTCCGAACACCTGTCGCCTGAGACACCGTGGTTATATTTCACACCAAGGACACCATAGTTTACCTCTCGACAAACCATGGTTCACACCTGAGACACCGTGATTCACCCCAGCACATTATGGTTCACAAACATGGTTTATCCTGACACATCATGGTTCATTCCTGACACACCATGGTTCACTTGACACATTATGGTTCACAAACATGGTTCACCCAACACACACACCTGAGACACCATGGTGTAAAAATATGACAAAAATGGTTCAACTCGAGACATCATGGTTCACAGCTGAGACACCACAATCACCTCTCGACACACCATGTTTCACACCTGAGACACCACAGTTCATCTCTCAACACACCATGGTTGACACCTGAGACACCACGGTTTACCCGACACATTATGGTTCACCCTGACACACACACCTGAGACACCATGGCGTAGAAAATGATAAAAATAGTTCAACTCAAGACATCATGGTTCACACCTGAGACACCGCGATTCATCTCTCAACACACCATATTTCACACCAAAGACACCACGATTCACCTCTCGAAACACCATGGTTCACACCTGAGACCATGGTTCACCCCGATGCATTATGATTCATCCTGACACATCATGGTTCACCCCTGGCATACCATGGTTCAGTTGATACCTTATTGTTCGCAAACATGGTTCACCTTTATCCGAGTTCTTTCCCTCCTGACTCACTCATGGGCTACCCCTGGTTCACCCTGATTCACCCATGGTTCACCCCTGGTTCAACCGTGGTTCACCCATGATTCACCCGTGGTTCACCCATGATTCACTGGTTTACCTATAGTTCACCCACATTGTTTCACCCATGATTCACTCTGGTTCACCCATGGTTCACACTGATTCATCCAAACTGATTCACCTATTGTTCACATTTATTTTGTCCTATTTATACCGTAGCTATGCTAGGGGAGAGGGAGAGAGGAGAGACAACTAGGCAGTGCAGCAAAAGGGGATAGGAGAGGAATGGAGCGACTAAGGAGGAAAGCACGGGAGAATGAGCGTCAGTATGACATGCACGGATGGTGGAGAGCTATCCCGTTGAAGTAGCCTCAGACAATATACTGTGCTGCAGTATTTTCTCAAACAAAATGTGAATAAAAATAGAAAATAAATTAATTTAATAAAAATTTTGAAAATATTGTAGGAAGCTAGATCTCGATTTTAGATGAATTATAAATTTTGTTACGTGTTAAACGAAATTTATATCAATTAGATATGACATCATGAACTCCTAGGAAAAAGAACTTTTATGAAAATTTGTATGAAATAGATATGAAATTACGAACTCCTAGAAAAAGTGAACTACTGGCAATTCACGAGAAGGAACTAACTAACGTGTCCATATAGATGAACTCCTAGAAATACATATGATTCATGCTACTAGCATTTTCTAAGTGTATTTGTGCTCTGTGGTTCTTCACGTTAGATCCGGAAGACTCGGGAGAACAACTCGAAGACCCCAATTAGGATTTCAACACGATCGGTCAAGACGAGACAATATCTCTAGTTCATCCTTCTAAACCCTTGTTTTCTTAAATTTATATTGCCTTAAATTATGAATCATTATTGCATGTAGAGCTGGTCTAGATCATATTGTCCACTTGATTATATATGTTGGTAAACACAAACCTATCCTTGGTATAATTTCTACCCTGTCAATTAATAACCTAAGAACTAGTTTAAAACTTCCCTGACTAATGAGTCTTTGGTATTATTTAGATCTGGCTGGTCTAAGTCAAATGGGTCGACCTTGGTTATCAACAGATACGACAATAGTACAACAGATCGATCACAAGATCCCAACTATCAACGTACTTGTTGTAAAACAGGAGAAAGCTCATGCACTCGAGTGCTAGTTCTGCCTGAGTGCATAGTGTCTTCAACTAAATATCCTCTTGTTTATAATTTATCGAGAAGGACATGGTATCGAGAAGAGCATGTCTTACCGAGAAGGACATTACCGTGAATGATAATACCGAGAAGGATAATACTGAGATAGATGTTAGCATGAAGTATATGTCTGGAAAACAGAATCATGTGAAAGCCTTGAATTTTGTAATGTGAGAATCCCCAGTATGAATATTTACATAATATTAGCACAGTACATCTTTATTTTGTTTAAATGGTTAAATCTTTCTTTTATTATTATTGATTACTACAACTCTAGCTTTACGTAAATAAAATAGCCCCAGCCCCACCAAATAGCCGGTTTCATTAAAATGCATTAGGTGGGGTGTTGGCTCGCGAGCGCGGTTTGATTGCACGCTTACCCTCGCACAGACTCATTCTTTTAGGCAATGATGGAGGGGAAGAGGACCCCTACGAGTGTTACAAGGATGAGGAGGTCCAGGGGGCTGGTGAACAGAACGTGTGTTAGACAGGACAACAATCACTTGCCTATCAGGTGGATGGTATAGCCCTTGAAATCTAGACCCTTATATTACTTTTATTTCCGCATAATCGAATTCTGATAAAAAGATCATTTTGGTATTGTAATTTTGGCCTAGTTAGCCTAACAAACATGAGCCAATATATTTGAACTGCTATGAATGGATGTTCTATCTATGTGTGTATGAAAGAATCCAGCATTTTGTAATTCATGCCGCACTAGCAAGACAGATCCTGGGCTAGCACAGACGGCTCGAAGGATTCCGGTTGTCCCAAAATGGGGCCCACACACCCATTATCTATACTGTTGAACATGCCTCAAGATTTGTGCTTCCAGTCACTAGAGTTTTTTGCAAATAACCCCTCTCACTCCTCTTCCATCTTGGACACTCAGGGCACTCCCAACGCATCCTAGTCAACTGTCTCTATAAATGACAACGAGGATAAAAGCTGAGGTGGATGGTTAGTTAAAAAGGTGAAAGAAAAACACTGTCTCCATCTGGTTTTCAAGCCCAAAGAAACGATGAAAATTAGCATTGGGAGGAGATCGCAATTTCTTAACCCCCACACTGATCGGGTACGACTAGCTTTCATTTCTTGGCCACATATGTGTTATTTTCCTGGATGCAGAATTCAATGCATTGCTTGGTCACATATTGTGCTAATCAATATTAGAGACAACAGATAGATACTATCCACTATGATGGTTGACTCATTTAATGTTTTCCCTCGCCTCCCAGAAACACTTAAAGAGACAATGCATTGGGAGTGCCCTCACCCCTCCCTCTTCATCTCTCTTCGGTCATATTCTTCCACCTTCTCTTCTCTTCCTCTTCCCGCCTCTCTCATCCCTCTATAACCAACATTTCTTTCCAAAAATTTGCTTCATTTCTTTCCATTTAATTTATCACAAAAAATAAATGCTAACATTGAAGATAAGTAATTAACGGAAAAAATGACATTTTTTCCCTAAGTTCTTTCTTCAAGAAAAAAATCAATTTTTTCTTTTGGTTTATTCTAAATGAGATAAGGAAAAAAAATCACTTTTAAATCTTAAGTTTACATGGAAACATCGAATTGCAAAATCTCATACCATTCATTTCCATCGTGAATGATTTCTTCCAAAAGACACAATAAAAACATTTTAGAATCTTAATCTACACGGAAAAATCGGATTACAAATTCTCATGCCATTCGTTCTGATCATGAGCAAAAAAAGACGTAAGAGAAAAATTTAAATCTTAAGTTTACATGGAAACATCGAATTGCAAAATCTCATGCCATTCTTCTAAAAGACGCAAGAAAAAATAAATTTTAAATCGTAAGTTTAGATGGAACCATCGGGCATCGGATTTACACCATTCATTTTGATCATGAACGGTTTCTTATAAAAGGCATAAGAAAAAAAATCATTTTTAAATCTTAAGTTTACATGGACTCATTGGATTACAAAATCTAATGACGTTGTTCTAAAAGACGGAAGAAAAAAAAACTCATTTTTAAATCTTAGGTTTACTTGGGAAAAACGAATCACTAATTCCCGTGCCATTTATTCTGATCATGAATGCAGTTTTGGAAGGATGAGATTGGAGATAGGAGAAAGAAGAGGGAGGAGATTCAAAAGGATCCAAAAATAGGGACCCTCTGTCACGAAATGTACAATGAGATAAGAGAATGTGTGTGCACAAATTTTCGAGTACATCGGATGGCTAGGAATCCATAGCATGGGTGAAACATTCAATGTTTTAAGTTCGTTCTAATATAATTAAACTTGTTTGTTTCGTCGCCGTGTTTCAATGCATTTGCCAAAATTTGGTTTATTTCTTTTTTGAATCAAATAAATCACACAACTTCTAAAAAGTTCTCATATTTCAAATTCACACCTTGTTTATGACCTAATTAATGTTTAGTTACCGTTCTAATACAATATGCGTGTAGAGGCAAGGTTAATACAACTACATCAAGAAAGGGGAAAGGCTAGCGCGGTTCGTTTTGAAACCGAATCGAACTGGGCCAGCCTAGTGAACAATATCAGGCCGCCCAATTTAGCCTGGTTGATTTGGCCCATATGGCCAACACTACACTCCACATGTGCCCGCACGTTTTTTCACGTTTCTTTCCCTTTTTGTATAGCACCTAGTTCAAAAAACGCCCGTGCCTTTTTTTTTTCATTTTTTGTTTTCCTTTGCATATAGCACCTAGTTCAAAAAAACGCTCATTGCTCTATTCTCTATATAGTCAGGAAAGATACTGAGGCATGGTGTTGTGCACTAGGGGTGTAAATAGATCGGAAGGGGCCGAATACAATTCCATTTTATTTTCCAGATTTGGATACAAATATAAATAATGCCAGACACACATACGAAAACGGATTTGTCGGATACTAACACAAATAGTGTTGAATATGAGTACAAAACATATAAGATCGATATTATTCACCAATGAATATGTGAAAATGAATACTTGAAAAATCACCAATATAATTCATTCAGTTGGATGTTATCCGATGTAGAGTAGTGTCGCCAGCCTATGAGTTGGATAGTATCCGATACTATCTATATTTTTTCGAATATTATCTACCATATATTATCCGTCATGACCTATATCTATATCTGTATTCATTAAAATAGCTGGATGTCGATAAAACCATTTAAATTACTATCCAAATCGATTTGGTCCGTCGATCAGAAAATATTCCTCCAATTTGCATCCATAATGTGGACTGTGTGGGCTCACTTCGGAGACCAAATTTGAGCTGAACGCTCAACATCTATCTTATATTCTAAAGGGCAGTTTCGCCGCGTTGTCTGCTTGTTGTCCTGCCACGTGTCCTTTTCACACGTGTCGCCTCCAGCCCGTTATCGGTGGGTGAACCTACGGCCTCAGCGCACCCCGTCCATCCGATTGGCATCCACCGGCTCTCAATTGACCGTGGTGCCCGTCGGATTCACGCACGTTCCGCGAGGCCGTCCTGCCCTCCCGTCTACTCCATCCATCCCCCCTGGTCTCGCCTACAGTCACCCTCCCCCTTCTCGGCTCTGCCCCAGCGCCGCGCAGCGCTTCCCTAGCTCCTTCGATCCCACCCTGCCCCTCCCTTTCCCTCATCCGCCCTAGCCTCCCTCCGTCGCATTCCATCCGGCGCTCATCCCGTCGGCTCACCGTCGGTCGTTCCGGCCGCCAGCCGGACCGCCGACGTGTGTGCCTCCGCGGCGGCGGCGACGACGGCAGCCACCGCCTGGGCTGTCCTCGTATACTCTATAGTTAGCTATAAGTCATTGTGGCGGGCTGACGTGTGTGAGCCCATACACCAGATCCATGTTCGAGACTATTCCATACACACGCAACCTATTTTTCACAGGATCCTGCTATCGGACGGTATCCCGTCCAAGCATTTTGCGACAAGATAGCAGTATCTTGTGGTTTCATCATGTAGCTAGGCCCCTACAATCAAGTACGGTATCATATGGTTTTATATGATATAATGTGGTTTCATTAGATGGGTTCCACCATCGAAGTATGGTTTTATGTGGTTTCATCATATGGACCCTATCTTCAAAATATGGTTTCATATGGTATTACGTGGTTTTATTAAGTGGGTCCAATTCTAATTGTGATAGCTATTAACACTAGTTCTATGCTCTTGCAGTTAGCGCTGCACGCATCAGCTGAACAGTGGATGCCTATCCCATTAGCAAGTCTAGATACGCTATAGCGTTTTCTAATATTCCACTTTTTCATATTTGCTGCCCAAAATTAGCTGGCTCCGGTGGATGCTTGTGACACCTATCCGGAGCCGAAACATAAGTATCTGTGCCGACATAAATAATCTAATTACAAAAATAATTCATTTATCAGTGTCTGTGTTGACTTATAAATAGAGGCGACAGGTACTTAATTATCTATGTCGGCTCACTTTTGGTATCTTGGCGTGGCTTCAAAGACTTCGGCACAACATAGATATTGTTATATACGGAATTGCTTTCTGTCGGTCGTCTGAAAATAGGTAAAATCTTAGTCGACGTGTTTTACACTAATAAATAACTAAATTTACATATAACTGGATGTATAAAAAGTGTATAATTAACTGTAAAAAAAATTTATGTCTTATTTTAGCATATACCTTCAGTTTTATAAGTAGTCTCTTGTGTACCTTGTTTTTTTATTTTGAATGAACTTGCAAACATCAATTAATGCATTTTTTTTAAACATTAAACCATATGTAAATTTAGTTATTTAGTAGTCTAAAACACGTCGACTGTGATTCAACCTATTTTCAGACAACTGATAAGGAGTCATGCCCTTATTTATATTGGCTCTAGATACGGTATGTGTTGTTTTCTGGTAGTGGTGATATACGATTATAACATTTTTTTGTGATACCGCATATTGGCGGTACCATTTTCTATCTCCCATCTCTTTTGCAACCCCATTGCCTTCCCATATTGTCTTCTCATTTATCGTCATTCGCCAATCCCACATGGCTAACATTGGTGCCACAATCTTGGATCGTCTCCCATGCATGACCCTCGTTGACAACTCCGCGCCCACAACAAATTCACACATATACATGTGGCTAGTGTTTCCTCTATTACTTCGTACCGCTCGGAGAGATCTTGATGAAAATAGCCAAGCATTTTCATCAGAATTGTCTATTTGTTGTATTATTACACTAAATAAAGTGAAACACACCGGTCTCGCAATTTAATACCTCATAAGACAAACCAGGAACTCCAAATATTTTCCGCCAGGCCTTTTGCCATTTTTCAGCGAATATTGACAGAGATTTTAGTTCAAATTCCTCACTAAATATCAATATTCTTAATAATTACACATAATTTGTTAATATCCAAACAAGACCTAAAAATTATGTAGCTATATATGGGCCTCGTTTAATTTGATTTTTTTAAGTTGATTTGTGTTGGGGAAAGAACGTGGCCCATGAGGGTTCGGCCCACTTACTTACCTGCGGCCCCACAGGGAGGCAAGCTCGGGGCAACAAGCTCGCGCCGAGCAGCAAGCTCGAGCCGAGCTTCCCGCCTCAGGCTCGGGCCTCTTGCTTGCCAGGCTTCGAGGTACAAAGGAATAGGACCCGAGGCAACCGTCGTGCAGCGCCATGACAGGATCGCTTTGGGTCCCCAGAGTCATCGAGAATTAAATGCGCCTTGTCGAGGAGGCGCTTAGCGGCGGTCGGCGGGTGGCGGCGGTCCTTCAACGCCCGCATGGGCAGGACACATGTTGACCGTAGCGGTTGGTGCGGTGATCGGAGGATTGCACTCGATTACGGTGGATTGATGCGCTTCTGGGTGTGGCGAAAAGGCAACAACTAATTCAACGGACCAGCGCAAAGCTACAATGGCCGGAGGGCGCCTATAAAAAGGGCGCACATGCCACAACAATGAGGGGGGCTTCACTTTGGCATACACACAACTCACTTGGAGAATAGCGACTGTAGAACAGGAGCACCTGCACTCTCGTAGGAGCTCTAGTTCCCGGCGGTAGTTCTCCGCATTCAGGTAACTGTAGGAACACACACACAAGTGCCTTGAACACTCATTATACTCGAGGCCCGGGCTTCCCAAAGCCTGGACTTCATCCCTTTGTACTCGTTTAAGCTCGGCATTAAACGAAGATTGGACGTAGGGCTATTATCCCGCAGTGGAGGCCTGAACCAGGATAAAAATACTTGAGTCATCACCCCCACCAATCCGGTCTCGACGCCCTACCAGCGTCGGGACTAAAATCTTTCGCCGGCGTCCGGCCACAAGGCGAACCTCGGTCCGGGGACAGGCCGCCGGACCTCGCACCCCTTTCTTGCTTATTGGCGGCTGGAGGCTCGCCTCCCGGTCGCCGACAGTGGCGCCACCGTGGGGCCCGATTGCGGTCTTCTCCCTCGATCGAGTCGAGGATGGCCTTGTTGTCTTCTGGCGACATTGATCCGTGGACCTCAACTTCGACGATCGCGGCGATCTCGGCGGCGTCGATGAGTCGTATGAGTGGCGGTGGTATCCTCGCGGAGCTCGGTCCGAGCGAGATGGAGGTGGAAAGGCGCGCCGCCTCGGGAGTAGCTATTCGCTCCCGGCTTTGCCACGACGGCCGACTCACGTCGTGAAACCCTCATGGAGGGACTGGAGGCACCGCCACCAGTGCCGCATCCGGACGGACCGCGCGCATTCACGGCCATGTCCGAAGAGGAGGACCAGTCTTGCGCACGCAACTGGCGCCTCGGCCCGTCAAGGCCGGCAGCGGACCGGCGTGAGCCCATGGCAGTTGAGAGTGCCGATGGCATCGCCTCCGTGGGTGACACCGACATGTCTCCTTCGTGGGAGCCTGCCTCACGTTATGTCTTTGTGGCGTCGGTAGGCGACCCGCACCTGACCACATCTTGACCAGCGGAGAGCACCGGCGGCGTGAGGCGCTCGAGCCTCTTCTTTGGGTCGGTTAAGCGAACCTGGCAGATATCCGTCGCAGGCCTGCTGGCCCGACACCCGCCGCACGCGCTACACGCGCGTATTCGCCCACCACTCTGATCACCACCCAGTCTTTGCGCGATCGGCAAAGGGTTAAGCGATGCCAGTCATGCGTGACTGGAGAAGGACCCGCGAGGTTCACCATAGTCGACCTAGGTGCGCGATTGCCGGCGGCCTAGAAGAGCTCGGCTGGGATCTCGGCGAGCACCTCGTGCCGATCACACCGATGGCTCCTCGGCAGCGGCGAGCGTTGATCGCGCGGCAGTATCCGTCCTGGCGGACGGCGCTCTCAGCGCACCCAGTGAGTCTTTTCCCGCTCGGGCGCTTCGGGTGGCGAGACCCCAGCTGAAACAACGGGCCGCCCTTGGGTGCCCGGCCTTCTCCGAGCTTTGCGCGAGGCCCCATAACCTCGCAAGTTCAAACCGGAAGCATCGAGAAGTTCGGCAGAGTAGAACCCGATGAATATCTCATTGTTTATACAACCGCCATCGACCGCAGCGTAACGAGGCCGTAATGGTCAACTACTTCCCTACCGTCTTGGAGGAATGGCTCAACTCGGTGTTCAACCAGCAGAGGTTCGATCTGTGGTAGGAATAGCTGCGAGGCGCTCGAGACAAACTTCGTGGCATTATCGTGCCTGGAAAACCCGAGACCTCAAGCTTGTGATCCAAAGGGCGGAGAGGGCTGCGAGGACTCGTCCGCGAGTTCGTCAGTCGCGCAACACCATTCCGTCGATCTCAAGCGAGGCCATCGTTGAGGCCTTCAAGGAGGAGTGCGGAATACCCGTTCATCGAGGACCTTGAGCTTCATCCGGTCCACACCGCACCGATTTATTTCGTCTTTGCGGAAGGATCTATCAACGCCTCCGCGGTGGGCGCAAGAGAGGAGGACGGAGGAGAAGGCGGCGGCCGGGACCGCACGGATGCCAAGAAGGGTGAAGCCGAGAAGAAGAAGAAGAAGAAGAAGAAGAAGAAGGAGCCTGACGTCGCGGCGGTAGAGCCCGAGAGGCCCGACTGGCCGGTGGCGGGAATGGTCGGGAGGCGCGGGCGAGGCGGCGAGCTCCCGGCCTCGACCTCGGCCGGCCCAGGGCCAACCCTCGAACAACCGCTCTCGCCTTCTTCATCGGCGTCTGACCATGACTGCGTGCGCACGGCGTGGGCAGCGGTTGGAGGACTTCTACGCCGGGCGCGGGCCCATGCCCGAGCTCCCCGATCACGGGGTACCGGACCACCGGGCGCCTTAGGGCGCCCATGGCGACGCCGTCCAGGAGGCTCCCGCACACGTCACCGTGATCTTCGGCGGTGCTTCTGCCTATAGCTCGCGACGCGAACTTAAGGCCGTTGCCCGGGAGGTTTACCACCTCGAGAAGGACAAGCCCGGGGACGCACCTCTGCGGTGGTCCCACCAGTCGATCACTTTCTTCGGGGATGATTGTCCTCCCGGGATGACCAGACCCCAGCGCTTACCGCTGGTGCTCTGTCCCACCATCAGCAACACGCGAGTCGATCGCGTGTTGGTAGATGGAGGGAGCTCCTTGGACATCGTCACTACTCAGGTTCTTGAGCAGATGCAGGTCCTGCGGTCCAAGATCAAAGACATAGCCATTCCTTCCACGACATTGTCCACTGGTCGTCCCTACGATGTCAGACCGTCGTCTTTTCGTGGCGTTTGGGACCCCAGAACTTCCGGACGAGTACGTCACCTTTGAGGTGGTGGACTCCGAGCTTCCATACAACGCCATCCTTGGACACCCCTTGTCCAAGTTCATGGCGACTACCACCACGGCTACCATTGCTGAAGATGCCGGCCCTCACGGGGCCATCACGATCAAGAGGCGATCACAAGGCCGCAATGGCTGCGACGAGCGCCTTGGCCATGGTCGGACGACTTCCGTGCATGGCCCGGCCAAGGCGGCGGCCGCCGTCCGCCCTAAGGTGGCCTGCAACGCGAGGAGCCCACAAAGCGATCCCCTCTCGAGGGCGACCCAACCAAGGTCGTCCCGTGAGAGTCAACCTCGAGTCAAATAGGAACTCGAGCTCGTCCACCTTCCTGCAGGCTAACGCAGCGTGTTCGCGTGGGAACCGTCCGACATGCCCGGGGTCGAAGGAGGTCATCGAGCCTGAGCTAGGCTGTTCGACGACAAAAAGCTGTCGAGACAGGCCCTCGGCGCTTCCCAAAATGGAAGGCCGACATCATCGAGAGCAACAGCAAGCTCCTCCAAGCCGCTTCATCGGAGAAGTCGAGCATTCCGGCAGCTAACTAATCCGGTCGTGCGTCAAGAAGAAGGGCGGAAGTGGCGAATGTCGTCGACCATCGCGACCTCAATGCCGCTTTGCCTAAGGACAATTTCCCCTGCGCGCATAGAGCAAGCGATCGGCCTTAGCGGCGGACTCGGCGCTCATGAGCTTCCCGGGCGCCTACTCGGCTATCACCGGATCGCGGCGGCAAGAGAGGACGAAAGAAGCGCCGCCGTAACACCTTTTGGTACCTTACGCTACACGACCATGTCGCCGTTCTAAAAACGCGGAGCCACGTTCGGCGACTAATGCAGAAGACGGTCCCTGATCAGATAGGGTGCAACGTAGAGGTTTATGTAGACGATGTTGTTGTAAAAAGCAAAGTCCCACGGGACCATGTGACCGACCTTCAGGAAACTTTTGCTAATTTTAGAAAGCATCGAGTTAAGCTGAATCCTAAAAAATGTGTCTTTGGTATCCGGTCTGGGATGTTGCTTGGCTATGTGATTGGGAAGGCAAGTATTGGAGCAAACCCCGAGAAAATCGAGGCCATCGAGAATATGAGGTCGCCAATCTGCAACAAGGAGGTGCAAGCCCTCACCGGGCGGATGGCGGCTCTCAGCAAATTCATATCTCGTCTCGGCGGCGCGGATCGCCTTTTGTAAGATCTGCGTAAGCACGATGGTTTCGAATGGACGGAAGAAGCGAGGCGCTTTTAGCGAGCTAAGCGCTACATCATCCACGTCTCCGTCTTAGCCACGCCAAAGCTCGGGAAGCTCTACTCCTCTATTTGGCGGTTGCCCTTGTTGTAAGTCTTTGTACTAGCGATCGAGCGTGAAGGCAAGCAACAACCCGTCTACTACGTGGCGAGGTACTTCACGGGCCTAAGGAGCGGTACCGAGGTTCATAAGCTCTTATGCGCCTTGCTTATGGCCTCGCGAAGTTCGTCACTATTTCCAAACCCATCCAATTACGGTCCCAACTAGTTTCCGTTAAAGGACATCATTGAACCCGAGCGAACGGAGGGTCGCGAAGTGGGCGATCGAGCTTGGTGAATTTGACATCAAGTTCGTACCCGAACGATGATCAAATCCCAAATCGTGGCCGACTTCTTGGGCGTGTGGACCGCCCGGCCGACCCTTCGGGAGGCTCGCCCGAGCTCGCAAGTCAAGAAGCGCACTGGACCATGTTTTTCGATAGGTCGCGCCAATTCGAGCGATCGGGCTGCGGGTTTGTTCTCATCTCCCCCCAAGGAGAATAAATTCAGCATATATCTGACTCCATTTTCCCATAGCGAACAATCTTTGCGGTCTGTAAGGCCTCTAGCCAGGCCCTCTGAGCATGCTGCTGCGCTCGGCATAAAGCGACTAATAGCGAAAGGGGATTCGAAGTTGGTCATCTGCCAAGTAAACAAGGAGTTTCAGTGTTACGACAACTCAATGGTGCGATACTTGGCAGAAGTGAGAAAGCTGGAGAAACACTTCACGAACTTCGAAGTGTGTTACGTTCCCAGACTGGCTAATAGTCTGGCCGATAAGCTCGCGAAGCTTGGCTCCTCACAAGAAACCACCCCGACGGGGGTGCTCGTGCAGCACCTACTAAAGCCCTCTATTCCCTCCGGATAAGAGGCCCCCGAGAAAACGGTTGCCTCGACCCAAACGGCCGGTACCGTTTAGTTCCTAAGAGCAGCGACACTGGATAACGCCATTCGTCCAGTTCTTGGCGCATGGGACAACATCACGGAGACACGGTGAAAATCCGGCTCCAAAGACAAGCCCGACCTTACCGATTGCTCGGGGGCTTGTTGTACCGAAGGGGTTCTAACGACGTACTTTGCAAGTGCGTGACCTAGGAGAAAGGCAAATTTCTCCTCCAAGACAACCACGACGGGATCTGCGGGGCCCATGAATCTTTCAGAACCCTAGTGGGAAAAGCCTTTCGCATGGGGTACTACTGGCCCACTGCGTTGACCGACGCCAGAGAGCTAGTAAAACGCTGCCCAGTCTGCCAATATCATGCCCGAGTATCCCACCAGCCCGCATATGAGCTGCAGACTATTCCGCTAACCTGGCCATTCTCAACATGGGGAATGGACATACTTGGTCCGTTCCCCAGAGGCCTAAAGGGCTGCACGTACCTGTTCGTCGCCATCAACACTTTCACCAAGTGGATCGAGGCCGAACCAGTGTCGAGCATATCAGCCCAAACGGCCAAGAGGTTCCTTAGGAACAATATCGTGACCAGGTTTGGCGTCGAGTAAGGTGATCGCGATAACGGGACACGATTCACAAGCAAGCTATTCGAGAACTCTGCGAAGAGCTCGGCATGAAGGTCGCCCTAGCCGGTAGCTCACCCTGAGTAATGGTGCGGCGAACAGCGAACAGCGAGATCATGCGGGGCATTAAGCGCCGAGTGTCTGACGCTCTTGCGAGCGACATCTGGCGGGTGGAAGAACTACCCTCCGTGCTTTGGGCAGCCGAACAACCTCTAATCAGACTCTTGGTGAAACCCCATTCAGCTCGTATACGGCTCGAGCGGTCTTACCCTCCGAGCTAAGACTTGGTTCAGTTCGTGTTGATTTTGCAGGAGAAATCGACAACGACGAGGAACGGCTGTTGGATCTCGACCTATCCGAGTCCTGCCGCGAGTAAGCACTACTGCGAGCGGCAGCATACCAGCAATCCCTGCGGCATCACGCGGCTAAAAAGGTGCAGACACAGACCTTGCAAGTTGGCGACTTGGCCCATGCCAACAAGCTCACCCCAAGATGGGAAGGCCCATACACGGTCAGATCGGCCGCCTTTCGGGTGTAAGATCGCTATCTGGGATGGAAGAGTCCTCAACAGCTCCTGGAACATTGCTCAACTTCGGAGGTTCTACGCCTAAGAAAAGGTCGTAAGTCTCTATTTCCCTCTCTCTTTTTCTCTCTCTCTGCCTTTCGACCATCCTACCGTCCCCTAGAGAACCCTCAAAACTAACCCCAGTGACCTAAACTCATGATCGGGCTTGGGAGAAAGCCCGGGCCGTTCCAGTACATATCGGCGAGAATAGTGGCTCTGTGAAAGCCAACCCCGGATTCCTTTGCTGCAGGTAAGCCGATATCCATCGCACCACGCAAGATCCAGCGCACACGTGCTTTCGGCTCTATATCATAAGCCGCATAAACTGTTCTGGGCTTGGGATACCTCTAGAGTCAATACTCGCCTCTCGCAAAGAGAAGGAGCTAGGGCCACGAGCTTCGTTCAAAGTGTCGGTCTCTAAACCACAACCGACCTTCAGCCGAACCGGAAGCTCGTCGTGGCTCGAGGGCTAAGTCGATTTTTCAAAATTGATCTCTCAAAGCACAACCGACCTTCTGTCGAACCAGAAGCTCGATCGTGGCTCAGGGGCTAGGGTCGATTTTTCAAAAATTGATCTCTCTAAACCACAACCGGCCTTCTGTCGAACCAGAAGCTCGGTCGTGGCTCGGGGGTTAGGGTCGATTTTTCAAAAATTGATCTCTCTAAACCACAACCGACCTTCTGTCGAACCAAAAGCTCGGTCGTGGCTCGGGGGCTAGGGTCGATTTTTCAAAAATTGATCTCTCCAAAGCACAACCGACCTTCTGTCGAACCAAAAGCTCGGTCGTGGCTCGGGGGCTAGTGTCGATTTTTTCGAACGGTCGATTTCTTAAAGGTCGATTCTCCTAGAGCAGATACCCCAGCAAGGACTTCCGGTCTTCTCTAAGCCACGCCCGGGCTTCTCCTTAGAAGCACGGACATGGCTCGGGGGTTAGGATCGGTAGGACTATACTGCGTTTTCAATCTTTTCTTGCCTACACGACTACTAGCGCTCGTTCGCATGCAGGAAAAACAACAGGAAACGAAGAGAAGCAACAATAACCACAAACAACTTTATTAAAAAGACTCCGGGATGGCTTACAAGCCAGCTATACTTAGTCCCAGCGGAACGGCCCCAGAAACCCGGCAATGACGTTGGCCACCTCGACAAGCGCCCGGGCAGCCTTGACCAAAGCCGCGGCGGCAGCAGCATCGTGGGCACGGGCGCTGGCCAGCGCCTCCACGGGCGGATCAAAGGCCCCGCGAAGTCACGGGACGACTTCAACCAGCGCTTCAACCCTGGTGACGTCACGGGCGCGCGCCTCCTCCTCCGCAATCTCGGCCATGGCGAGGTCGAAGTCAGCCCAAAGCTCCGCCAACTCTGGATCACAAGCCACGGAAGCAGGAGGGCAAGGTACGGAAGAAAGGAGTCTGGAGTAAGAAGTGACCGTCGCATTTGGTCTCTTTTTATAGCGAGATTCGGAAGCCGGGCGATCTCGGGAGTAATGGCGTTGGGAAGCGATTCCGGCGGAACCGTTTCAAGGCGAACACGAATGTCTCTAGGGACACGGCACGACAGTCAAAACGACGTTCGGCATTCCGGGGAGAAGGCGGACCGAAGAAGTGACGAAGGAAAGAAGTCAAAACAAGTCAACTGCATTGATAAAGGTATTTACAAAGGCAGGCCGGATTATCGCCCAACCAAAAAGGAAAAGAAACAAAAAGAAAAAAGGGCCTACGGCTTAGGCTGGCACCGGAGCTTCCGAAGCTCGGCCAGCAACTCCTCATGTTGTCCCTGAAGATCGAGGAGCTCCTTCTCTTTTGCTCGGGCAATCTGCATTTTGACCCGTAAGGCTTCGTTGGCAGCCTCCAGGTCCCGCATGGTATCCTGGTGGGTCTTCAGCAGACCCTCCGTCGCGGTTGCAGCAACTTTCGTCTAGGAAAGCTCCGCGGCAAGGAGGTCGCGCTCCTCCACCGCACGAGCAACCTCAGCGACACGGCACGCCTCCACCGACCGGAGGCGTGCCTCGAGCTCAAGGGCGCGGTCGCGTTCGGCCTTAAGGGCCTCCAGCGACCGGCAAGAAACCTCCTTAGCGTCCTCCTGCGCCACGGCTAACGCCGCCTCAGCCGCTGTGGCTCGAGCCTCCAGAGCTATCGCTTGGTGAGCTTGAGCGAAGCTTCCTCAAGCTCGGCGGCAAGGCGGCTTTGGCTTCCGTTGCCTTGGCGCCTTCCGACCATGAGGGCCTCTCGTTCGACATCATGCTTAGCCTCAAGCGAGCAAGCCATGCCGACAAGTTCGCCAGAGATCTGCACCGAAGGATAGACTAAGGAAAAGGAGGACGAAGCGGGGAAAACACAAGACAACAAAAACCAAGCCGGAGGCACTTACTTGCAGCAACCGCCACGGTGCGACATCGTCATCGAGCGTCTGAAACACCCCTGGCGAAGGAGCACCGCGACTGGCGGCCTGATTTGTCGCCCGATTGCTTGGCCCCTCGGCCATCTCGCCCGCAGGCTCGGCCGCCTCCCAAGCAAGCTCGGCCAAGCCTCCATGGGCTCGGCCGCCTCCCGGCCAGCTCACCATCTCTCCCGCAGCTCGGCCGTCTCTCGATGCTTCGGCCAAGCCTCCCATGAGACTCGGCCACCTCTCCCATAGGCTGGTCAAGTCCTCCATGAGCTCTGCTTTGCTCCTCCTGCGGGTTCGCCGAGTCTCCCGCAGGTCGGCCGCCCTTCCACCAAGACGACCAGGCCTCCCGTCGGCTCGGCGATCTCCTCCGCGACCTCGCGAGCTCCCCTGTCAAGGCTGATTCCCCCAAGCTCGGCAAAGCATCAACGGCATGGAACCACGGCTCGGGGAAGTCGATCTGCCGCGGCATCCACCGGAGGCCCTCTCCCGATCGATTCGCCACCATTCCTCGGCGTTTGGCGGGGACTAGTCGGGCCGGACGGTGTCTTCCGGCTCCATGTGGCGATCCCGAGGTGGTGCTCAATCCCTGTTGGCGTCGGCCGAGACCCACCCCGAGGCAGTCCAGCGAACCCGTTCCACACCGCGCCGGAATGATGCTCGGTTGTGATGACCGGACGAGCCGGTCCACCGAGAAGAAGAGTGTCGCTCGCGTCCAACGGAGGGACAGGTATGTTGCTCTTGTCGAAAAGCTCCCGAATGCCGCGGATGTCGATCGGGCGCCACCCGGTCGAAGTTCCTCCCTTAACACGGATCGGCGCCCAGCTTCGGTGCGTGATAAACCTCCACCTTCCGAAGCGGCACGGGGCGTCGTCCTTGTCAGGCGCTACTGGCGGAGGACGAGGGGTCTCGAACCCCGGAGCCCGGGTTTGCCCTTGACAGGTTCATTCTCTCGGGCCCCTTGCCCAAGGCTGTTGGGATAAGTTCCCCGCTTGGGGACAAGCATAGCTGAAAAAACAAGGGAGAATCAGAGCACGATCGGCCCAAGGGCCATAACCAACAAAGGAAAGGGACGGGAGAAGCCGGCATGCACAAGCAACTTACGTGCAGCTGTGACGGCCGCCTCGTTCATCTCGTCGTCCGAAGTCGTCGTCGTCCGGCACCAACAAGCGCCTCTTGGCGCCATTTGGGTATCCGCGACCGACCGAATCGAGCAGGAACCTCGGCCGGAATTTGGGTCGGGACGATTTTGCCGGCACGGGTGCTGCCGCCATCTGTGGCGGCCTTACCGAAGCGACCGGCGGTTTACGCCCGAACTATCGGGGAGTGGCTCGTCCTTTCGTCTTGGGCCAAGCTCGCGTTGCCACCAGCCGATGGATTGGCGGCCCCCGAAACCGCCGCCGACGCGGATGCGGCGAGCCCGGTTCCCACTCTCGCTTCCCCTGCGAGAAATAGGCCATGGGGGGTCAGCTCACTCACGTAAGAAAAACCGCTCCAGGGGCACCTAAGCCCGCAGAAGCACGTACCTCGTCCAGGACATCGCGGATGCCCGAGCCTGATGACTCGTTGTGGCTTGCGGGCAGGAGAAGCCCCACGACCCGGACCACCTCGTCTTGGGGCAAGGCTACAAAGGAAAAAGGGCGGGAACATTACAAACGCGTTCGAGGAAAAGCTCGGATAAAAGGCTGCAAGGCCAAGAACGAAGACTTACGGGAAGTGCCTTCGCGGGAGAGATCATCCCACCCGCGGATCTCGAAGAAAGGGCAAACCCGCTTCCTCAGCGGGCTCACCCGGTGCCTGGTGAAGTCGGCCACGATGTCAAAGCCGTTGAGCCCCCGGCCGGCCAAGTCCCGAATCTTGGCCGCCAGGGCTACCTCTGCCGGCTCCTGCGTGGGCCGGGGCATCGTCACCTTCCCAGGGCTCGCGTTGGCGAACCATAATCGGCAGTTGTCGGGCTTCTCGGCGTAATACCACCGCGACGCCCACCCCCCGACGTTCTCCTTGGCTTTGAACACCGAGTACGAGGACTTCATGTCGCGGCGGAGCTTGAAGTAGGCGCACCCCGCCACATTGTTTCCGCCGGTCGTGGTCAGCTCGTAGAAGTGGAGGAAGAGGCTGACCGTCGGCTTCACCCCAACGAATGCTTCGCAGAGGTGCGCGAAGATCGTCAAAAACAGGATCGAGTTGGGGTTGAGGTTCACCAGCTCGATCCTTATTTGGGCGGCCAGACGGATTCGGCGGTCGGACTCGGGACGGAGCCCATGAATCGCGAAGAGCTCGAAGCAAACAAACTCCTTGCTCTTGGGCGCAGGGACCGCCTCTCTGCCAGCCGCCCTCCATCCGCCAACCTCGACGAAGCCGGTGGCTTCTAGCCCCTTCAGGTCGTCCTCGGTAAGGAGGCTCCGCGTGAAGGGCGCCATCAGGAAGATGAGGATCAGAGCAAGAAAATGGCGGAAAGGCGGAGGAGGAAGAAGGCGAAGAAACGCAAGTAGCACAAGGCGAACGAGTAGTACAAGGGGGCGTAAGAAGAGATGGCGAAGAAGGGGAACCGTCTAATATAAACCGGCGGGGGGAGACGAACCGTGGCCTGTCCGTCGAAAGACGCGGAAACCAAGGAGAAGGAAGCGACGCGCGTAACCGCGCCGATTTGGGATTCCCGCCGAAGCTATGGGGGCCCCTCAAAAAAACAGCATTCGCCAAGGCAAGCGGTTACTAGCTAAACCTCCGGCGGCACGACATCGTCCGCTCGAGGCTCGGGGCTATTTGTTGGGAAAATCGTGGCACATGAGGTTCGGTCCACTTACTTACCTGCGGCCCCACAGGAGGCAAGCTTCGGGGCAACAAGCTCGCGCCGAAGCTTGGCAAGCTCGAGCCGAGCTTCCCGCCTCGAAGCTCGTGCCTCTTGCTTACTCCGGACCCGAGGTACAAAGGAACAGGACCGAGGCAACCGTCGTGCAGCGCCATGACAGGATCGCCGGGTCCCCGAGTCATCGAGAATTAAATCGCGCCTTTATCGAGGAGTGCCTAGCGGTAACCGGCGGGTAGGTGGCGATCCGTCAACGCCCGCATAGGCAGGACACGTCGGCCGACCGGTAGCGGTTGGCGTGGTGATCGGAGGATTGCACTCGATTACGGTGGATTGATACACTACGGTGTGGCGAAAAACAACGACTAATTCAGCGGACGGCGCAAAGCTACGATGGCGGGCGCCTATAAAAGGCGCCTGAGCCACAACAATGAGGGGGGCTTCACTTTGGCATACACACAACTCACTTGGAGAATAGCGACTGTAGAACAGGAGCACTTGCACTCTCGTAGGAGCTCTAGTTCTCGGCGGTAGTTCTCCGCATCCAGGTAACTGTAGGAACACACATACAAGTGCCTTGAGCACTCATTGTACTCGAGGCCCGGGCTTCCCAAAGCCCGGACTTCATCCCTTTGTACTCGTTGAAGCTCGGCATTAAACGAAGACTGGACGTAGGGCTGTTATCCCGCAGTGGAGGCCTCAACCAGGATAAAAATACTCGAGTCTTCACCCCCACCAATCCGGTCTCGACGCGCCCAGCCGCTTCGGGACTAAGGTCTTTTCCTTCGGCGGCGTCCGGCCACAAGGCCGGGCCTCGGTCCGGGGGACAGGGCCGCCTTCGGGCCTCGCACCCCCTTTCCTTGCTTATTGGCGCTGCGGAGGCTCGCCTCCCAGTCGCCGACAATTTGATTTGCTGGTTGTATCATTAGCTGAAAAGGTGAACCTTGAGAGATTTTGAAAGCGGCTCGGAGAGTCCACTTGTTTAACTTGTTTTTTAAGCTTATAGAATTATCTACGATATAACAAAAAAGGGCTCAAAATGACTTTACATTTTTTAAACCGAAGATAAGCAAACATATAAGCTAAGCTGTGGATGGAGAACCCGCCCATATATAAACGAGCTAGCTTAGTAACTAAGGACTTTCTTGAGAATAATAAAATTTTCATTAGATCATTGACCAAAATCTTATAACCATAGGAAAAACTATTACAACACAGCACCACCTATAGAACCAACACCTACTAGAAGCAATATTAAGATCAACTTGCATTTCTCTCGCTCGAATCAAACATTTGTAGTATGCATGTTGCAATACTTCCACTAGTATTGTCATAAACACTCCAATCTAACTTCTTCACCATTCTTCTCTGATCTGCCTTCATCAACTGTATCTGCAGATGGGCAAAATTATGTAACGTAAGGAACACTGCATAATAACCCAGCACAAAATCCTCGCCCCCCAGGAGAAAAATCCCAATAGCTCATGAAAAAATCGGGGACCACAAGTACCAACCCTACCAAAGATGCCATTGAGGAGGTCACCAAAGGCAACCATCACATGCATGAAGGAATCTTAGAAGGGAGCTTACTGCCATATCAAACTGCTCTAACATCGACATCGCCGCGGAGGACAGGAGGAACAACAAACTTAAACCCTAGAAAACTAAATCTACCTAAAAACCTAAAGCTTTAAGACAAGAAGATGGTCCCATCAACATGGAGGCCAGCCGGGGAGCTTTTTCTCCTAGCCCTCACCTCCTGAATCGCCGCCTTTTTTTTGGGGGGACTACCGTCCCCTACCCAACCAATGATATAGGGTGTATCGGAGTATATCCTGGTGTTTCAGGGTGTAACACTCATGGTGTGTCAAGGAGTCTTAGATTTTACCATGGTGTGACAGTGTGTATCACGAAGTTTCAGAGTGTACCATGGTGTGCCAAATGTACCCGCTCATTATGTGTTATGGTGTTTCATGGTGATTTCAGAGTGTACCAGAGTGTTTATGGTGTTTCACCATAGCGACGGGTGTTTCAGAGTGTACTAAAGTGTTTCATAGTGGTTCATCGTAGCGACGCATGACATGCGTAGCATCAGATTACTAGGACCCTATATTGTTGCTAGTTCTCGAAACAGTACATGGCCTTGTAGGGTATCTGATGATGACACCACAACCTCCAATACGAACACCAGTCCTTCCTCTACTCTCACTACATCAACTGGAGATCAAAGTGGGCGACATTTCGGCATGAATCCATTTGGTGAGCCATTCAATCTGTCAATGCTAGAGGTCAAGCGAGCCATTCCCAAAGTCTAGAAACTCATGGAACATCAAGTCCAGCCCGACTTCAAGCCCATGCCGTCCTCGGTCCGGTTCGACCACCAGGGACTAGTATGACTTCAAACGGCTACCAAATTCACATCCGACCTCTGATTGAGGCACGTGACCACTTGATGGAAAGTTTATCTTTTGTACTTTCCAACAGATCTAGTCTCACCTCCAAATTTGTCATGAGTCACCAAAATCATCAAAATATCTTAGCCGACAGAATCTGCAGGCTGCTGCGCCAGCTCTACTTTGGGACTAAGGCCCATGTAACCCTAGGGTTAGGCGTCCAACCGCCACCCCTGGTCTCTTTGCCCTCTATATCATGCCCAAACTCATTGTTCTTCTTAGGTTTTCATTAGATCAGTGGTCCCCATGTGTGACGCTTCCTCGATTCGCTTCTGTCGGCTAGACCAACCAAATCGAGTTTCAGAACCTCAAATATATCATGTGCTTCATTCATATTTGCATTTTCAGATTGCTTATATCTTGTTCTTGAGTTGTTCTTTCATTGGATCGCAGGGATTGATCTTCGTGATCAGGTCAGCTACGACTTGGCACGGTTGATAATGACTCGTGAGTGTGTTTTAGTGATTGTTAGGTTCTAATCCTTGCGTGGTTGGTAGCCGAATCATCAACGTCACCCTTCAACAAACCAATTTATCCATCTCACTAAAAGATCGGGATCTGTGTTCGGGTTGATTATCGGGATGGGGGATATCAGGTTGAGTATCGGGGGCATCGTGTTGGAGATATCGAGTTGATTATTGGGATGGAGGGTATCATCGTGTATCGGGTTGAATATCGTCTCGGGAGATATCGGGTTGAGTATCAGGGGGTATCGGTCGAGTATCAGGGGTATCGTCGTATACCGAGTTGAGTATCGGGGGTATATATCATGTCGGAGATATTGGGTTGAGTATCGAGGGGCATCGTCATGTATCAGGTTGAGTATCAGGGATATCGTGTTGGGGATATCAGGGGGTATCGGTCAAGTATCGGGGTATCGTTATGTATTGGGTTGATAATATACAAAAATTTTTTTGCAAATTTGAAAACCTATGAAATTCTACCGGGAGTTAGACCTTGATTTTATTTTTTTTTTTATTTTTGATCCACTGAATTTGGAGATCATATGAATTTTTAATGATTTTTACAAGAATAAAAAATGAATATGTACAACATTTGATGGATTGCTCCACTAGTAGAGTTGCATGCTCAACTAATATACATGCATCCCTGGCTGGGCCTGCATGCAGCCTCCGTAGCAACTAACACGAGCTCGTGGTCTTAGATGTATGAACATGGGAGCCGCGCTTTTTATTTTTTTTGTTATACTATCAGTAAGACCATCTACACCAGAAGCTCTATCCCTATTTTCTCTCTCTTCTACTCTATTTTCTCTCTCCGTTACTCTAAAATTCCTTCACACTTTACACTACACCCTAAAAGATTCCTTCCCTCCATCGGAAACTCCATCTCTAAAACTCTATTTCTATACTATTATAGAGTTTCTACTACGGATATTCTAAGAATGGGATAGTATACGTTCCCTAGTCTTTATGTTTTTTTTTTAACTAACCACTTATTAGGCATATTTGGGTGTTTCACCAGAGACCAGCGGAGTCAATCTGAAATGAGTATATATATTCGAGAATTACCGCCTCGACGTTCCGATCCGTCACTTGGTCCCGGTCGTGAGTAGTCAGTCTGAAGCCGGTAAGCAAGCTTGGCCGGACGCGCGTGTTGTGCAGCGACCGTACAAAAGGATTCCTTTGTCTCTTCGTCGATCGCCACCACGGATCGGAGCTCGACGACGACCTTGTTTCACACCCAGACAGCGAGCGCGGGCGGCTAGATTCGAGGCGAAATTGGTCACGGTTGGTGCTCGTTGAGGCGAGGCGAGCATACCAGCAGGCTGAGAGACACTAAGGCCATCTCCAGCCATTTTTTTCCTTTATTTCGTTTCCTTCTCCATTTTCTTCCTCATATTAGTTCCTTATTTGCCACCATCTACAACAGCAATGATATAAAGAAAGGAAAGAGAATCACTTCATAAAGATAATGAAAAAGAGAATCTTTTTGAAAGAAAACGGTAAAGAAAATTTGTTGAACTGTTGAAGGGAACAAGATTCTCTCCGTGACGAGAACGGGATAAGGAACGAGACTCACTCGGAGATGGACTGATCTCTAGTGCGCGCGCGTGTGGCTCCGGGCACTGCACGTACGTAGCTAGCGCCGACACACGGTAAGTTTTCAACGTCGTTGTGGCAATCAAAACGTCCTTCAACTTTCGCCATAGTCTTGCAACCCCACGAGGGGATGCCCATGGATTTCCACGCTCGCTCGCAACCTTTGCTTTTAGGAGTAAAGACGCACACACCGCACCGTCAACTCGCCGCCGCGAGCTTTCATCGGGCGAGGAAGAATCTATCCAATCTAGCTAACGTGCGCGGCCCGTCCTAGCTATGCCCAATGTTCGTCAAAAAAGAGCAAGCATGCACCCATCCATGACGACACTGCATCGACCTCTCCAAACTTCCTATATACCGATCGAGAATACATAATATAGCCAAATGGGGTGGCATGTATGCATGCATTAACAATGTTTTGTCCTTGTGGGGACTGGGGATGAGGTTGTGTGTAAAGCGCGGCATGCTCTTATGTTTGGCGCTGGAGATTGAAAATGCCCTTGTACAAGGAGAAATCTAAGTGGTATATATGTACACTCCCGTGCTTTTTCTATAAGAAAATTCAAATTTTCATCGTCAAGGTTATGAGTAATGCATGGGTCCTATGTCTTCGGCTTTGCCCACCTGCCCTGTGATTCTTCTGTTCGGCAACATGTATGTGCACACGTCGCAAGCGACCGTGCGTCTAGCGCACACTATATGATCCCTGCGTCGTGCGTGCCAGGCCCACCATGAAAATTTCGATGGATTGAATTAGAAATAGATGAGTTTCTTACTACAGATGATAAGGTGGGTAATTTTTGTAGATACTATAGATTTGTTACGATGGATAGCATGATAAGTAATTTTAGTGAAATGATGCATTACCATTTATCATTCATCACCACTACAGACTTTTTAATAGTACAGATAGAGACAGAGAGTTTTGTTATGGTGCTTAACATGCTTGCAAAATCCAAGACCAAAATGACTGATCTGAACCATCCTTTTTCATCTCATTTAAATCTCAATACCGAGCAAATTTTATATTTTTCAATTTTCTAGATTTTATGAAAATCCTTGGTGGAGCCTCTGATAATGCTAGTTTTTTTAAAAATTACTAAACAAATATTAAAAAATTTGAAAAAAAAGTCAAATTTTGTGGGTACTGATATTTCAATGAGGGATGTGTGTATGTGTGGAAGCGTGTCTGCTTTCTAATAATACTTCTTTAAGAATGTACTTAATTATGAATATTTTATCTATACTATACCAAATCTCCAATCTTTTATGGCAGCTTAAAACCGTAAAAAACGAATATTTTTTAACCTCTAATGAAATAGCTTGTCAAAATAGCATGCATTTTTTTTTACTTAATTGGTGTACTATGTAAATTTGCACCTTTTTACCAATAGTTTTGGTACCAAAATTAAAAGATTGAAAAAATATTAGTGGAAAGCACGCGCAGATCTGTCATGTTTACTTTTGGCACTAACAAAATATTGTGGGTCGAAGATAAAAAAATTTATCTAGCACATACACTACAAAAATATTATAGTTTGAAATAAATTTACAAACTATATAGCGATAATCAAAGTTTTCATGACAAAAGCATGTATATATTTGTCTTGAAAAGAACCTTCATAAAACTATATATAATTTTGATAAATTTATTAGAGCTAAAAATAGTAGTGAAAGTTACATTTTGATAACCTTGTTGAATTCTCAAATGACCTTTTTTTGTAACACCGGGAGAAAGTGATATAGAAATGCAGTTGAGTTAATCTTTTGCTCTTGCACACATATGAACATGCCCTCCTTTATATGTCTTACAGAAGTGTTGCAAATTTATGGAAACTTGCACACCTAGTTCTAAAGGTTTTTCAGTATCAGTCACATAACATTTTTCCTTAGTTAGTGACCTTAAATTATTTGTTAGATATGAACTAGATTTTACCTAATCTAGCTATATATATTATAATAGCTAGGGCTTGTTGTATATATTTCTTGCACCCTTTTTTTTTGTCCTTCTGAAAAACATTGCACGCTACTGATCTTTTCAGGCTACGCAGTACGGTACATATATGGTATGTATTTGGTAGCACCAAAACTACCATTTGGGACGAAACATCATGTATATACATCACATAGGTTGACGCAATCCGGTGATGTGGTTTCAACGGTCTACTGCCCACAGGTTTCACAGTAACCCCAGCATGAATTTGTAGCGTAGCGCGCAGGCGCAGCCGACTTTCATTTTCTACCCCCACCACTCCCATTTACCGCCTGAACACAGCTCCTCTCGATGGATCTATACGTACGTATACGTATACGTATACGAATGACGACAGTATATATAACGAGTCAAAATACATGCAGTAGGTACGTACGTACGTATGTATATGACAGCAATAGCATGCCACTGTAGCTAGCACTGGCCTAGATCTCTATAAATAGCCTCGCGCTGTGTGTAAGCTAGCCACATGCAAAGCAAAGAGTTATACCTATACCTGCTCATTGCTACACACATAACCTAGCTATCTTGCTTGCTGATGGAGGACGACAAGAAGGAGACGGGCACCAAGTACCGCGGCGTGAGGAAGAGGCCGTGGGGCAAGTTCGCGGCGGAGATCCGCGACCCGGAGCGCGGCGGCGCGCGCGTCTGGCTCGGCACGTTCGACACGGCGGAGGAGGCGGCGCGGGCGTACGACCGCGCGGCATTCGCGCAGAGGGGCGCCACTGCCGTGCTCAACTTCCCCGGCGAGGCCGGGAGGGGCGGCGCCGGCTCCTCGTCGTCGTCCGCGCCGGGGGGCTCGGCCGGCGGCAGGGGCAGGGGCCGCGGGGACACCGAGAAGATCGAGCTCGAGTACCTCGACGACAAGCTCCTCGACGAGCTCCTCGCCGACGACAAGAACGGTGGTAAATGAGAGGCATGCATGCATGCCTCGCTTGTTGATGCATGCACTTACGTGTGCATGCGGAAGAAAGGACCTAATTATTAAACAACTACATACGTACATGAAGTCATGGTAACATACACATGCAAACATATGATAAACAAATAAACATGCAGCCACTGCAAGAACAGTACACTACATAACATTGTTCATGAATTTGCATTTTATAAATCTATACATATACATATATATATATACATATACATATACATATACATATACATATGCATATGCAGGTGCACCATCTGATGATCAATACCATATATGAAATAAGGTGCTTTTGCTTGGTGCCCTAGAAACAAACTATAGTACAAGATCGCAGGGCCACAGCAGTCTATAACTACATATGCACACAGGAGTGTTGGGTTGCAGCATCTGCATCTGCACGACAAATGAACAAACATCGGAGTAGGGTTATACAGATGGCCATTGTACGTGTCTACGTACCTCCAATATAATGTTATCAATGTGGCAATAATGGCAAAATCAACATTTCGTGTGATATATGATCTTTTGGAATTCAGTAACGTCGATCCATCCAGCATGCATGAATGTTAATATTCTTTTGCTTTCTTGAAATTCCAATGGTTTACTCATCGCACGTGAAAGTTAGTACGACTCTAGTGTTCCTTAATTATTTTATATGTTTTTTGGTGTTTGGTTACATGTATCTGCTCCACTCTAGCATGCTAACCTGTGTTGTTCTGGGTGATGCTTCTTTGATATCACGTACATGCATGAATTGGACGCATATGTTCAGTTGATGCAAAAGGATGAGGCTATAAATTAACCAGAGTAAAGAAGTGACAACTGAGTGTAAAGGAGAGCTAATCGAATCCGATCATACGATTCATTAATTAATTAAGCAAGTCACGATAGTACAAAAGTTTCATGGTCAGTTAGCTAGATGAGGTACGTAGATCATAGATTCTCCTTTAACCGATCACCTCATCTTTGTATTATTCGTCTATGGAAAATTCAACATCTAAAGTTTTAATTAAATATATATTAATCTTTTCACCGCAATTCTAATCAACGTACGTGCAACATCTATTTCCATCATCTATGCTTGCAAGCTAGCTCGCTAGCACAACTAATGCCATCTTGACTCAGCCATATCACATCATCTAACGGACAACGTAACCAACATTATTATTGATAATCATGAGCCAAACCATGCTCTTCGCCCCCTCCCTCTCTCACCCGACCTAAAAAAAATGAGGTTCATCAAATTAGCTGATAAGACAACATGCTTGATAAAAGAGTCACTGTTTTTGATGAGGAAATTGTCACAGTTGACTTATATATATTTTTTCGGAGTTAACTTTGACCACTATTTTTTTTGTTATAATATATACAGTAAAACAACGTACAAATGTGATTTTCGTAACCAGCCCCATCGGCTGATGTTGTTCCGTGTAGCTGATCGGAATTCTTGTAGACTAGGAAACAATATTTGTTAAGTTACTGATTTACTCCCTCTACCCACAAATATATATCTCTCATTTAAGATATGTGGAAGCTAGTCAAAGTTTGGAAATTTTAGCTATAAATATATTTTCAAATATTTAGACTAGGTAAATGAAAATCATATGCATAGATCTGCCTCGAAAATTAATTCTATAACATTATTATTTTAGTGAATTTTATAAACGAATTGTAATTGTAATTAGTGGTATTTTGGAGAGCATGTCGATCTCCATGACGATAGATATTTGAGATCCGAGAGAGTATATATATTGTAGACTACTCGAAAACAAGGTTTTGATCATGAAAGAAATGATTATAATGCACTAATTTTTTTTCAAACAATCCATTATGGTAAACCGGAAGAAGAAGGCTCATTCTTGCTAGTCATTATCCAGCTCCACCCCAGCTTGCTCTAAAATATAGCGATGAACCAAGCCTGGATCGATCGAGGGCGAGGCAACACGTTGGCTATGTCGGACGCTTTGAAATCCGCGCCGTGTCCACACCAGTCAAAGGGCAAGTCAACAGTGCCACATGGCTACATTGGGGGTTTGACTTTTTGGTGCTTCAACCACAGCCCACAGGGACGGTCAGAGGTAGCGTCAGCATCAGCAGCAGATGCTGACGCTGGTGCCTGCTGGGCCTTTTTAGGCCTGGTTTGCGGGCTAGCTAGATGGGCCTCCTCAGAAAACGAAACGATGACTTTTTAGCACGTGCCATATTTCAGATACAGGCACCCCTTGGTTATAGTCGAGGCACGTGCATTGTTTGGTCCAACTTCTGAGGTCCAACACGGCATGCGTATAAGCGTATTATTATTATTCAAAAGGCATATAAGCGTATTATATGACATATAGACACAGTGATGATTAGAATAATCAGCACTTTTAGGTTTAATTTAATTAGATAACTCTTGAACACAAACTGATCAACTAGCAGAAACATGCAACACGAGTACAATGTAGACATAGATGTAACAGAAGAATACATATGTCCCCCTAATATATTCGTAATAGATAAAACAGAAAACTAGAAAGAACAGATAACATCATGTACCGATTTTTCTCGGAAGAACCGAAAGCAGGAAGATCAGATGAAGAAGACCCGTCACGACTGTGCTGTAGACGAAGCAGATCACGACGATGATGCAGGGGATGCAGATCGCGGTGACGATGAAGGCGAAGCAGATCGAGCAGTTACGCTAAGGGCTTTCCAAAAATCTTATTCGCCCATTCCTTGTGCAGGATCTCAAGGGCGATAGATTCTAGAGACCTGCTCTCCCATTTGCCAGTGCAAGCCAGCGCATTGGGACGAACTAGGCTATGTGTGAAGGCATGGCAGATTGTAAGCAAAACCCTAGTGCGTTCTGCCTCTCTCAGAGGCGGAAGTACGATATTTATATGGTAGATCGAGCGGTCAAGTGGGTCACGAGACTTGCCATGGTTGGACTTGACATGATCTTCATATCTTGTAACCGATCCCGAAATTTTCAAAGAGCAAAAAGAAATAAACTACAAAAGGAGGCCACGTTTGTGCAAACAACTAGACCCAATTTCAGTGGATCATTCATTTAGGTGTCGTGCACTCGCGACAGCCCATCCCGAGCCCGGACCAGCTCGGCGAGACGAGCGAGCGAGCGCGTGCGTGTTCTTCTCTTTCATGCCCCCATATGAGTTAGCGTGGCAGAGCACACTCCACTATTTAAGTTGGTATCTCTCACTTCAACTAGCAATATGGTACTAAAGAGTTCCCACACCACTTTCCATATGGTGGGTCTTTGAGATTTTCTAGGAATTATTCTCAAAATACATGGGTTAAGCCCATATATTCTAACAATCCCCACCAGATCTCAAAGTCCCACTGAGATTTGCTAGTTCCAAGTACTGTTTGATATACCAGTGTTTTGATAGAAACCTGATAGGGTTGAACATCCACCCAGAGTTCCAAACTACACTTATTCACAACTTGAATAATGTACTAAGTCTTGAATTGCAAGTGTTGTGCAAACAAGTTTCATTTAAAGTCATTTCTGATACTTGACTACCAATACGCTACACCTCGGGTGGAGCATATGAGTCATGCTGTCTAGCCTCTTCATGAGCTTACTAGAGATTATCCAGTCTCATAGACTACGACCAACAGTCAGCCTCACATAGGTATGTTCTTTCAAGAATGCTCTATATGATATCATCTTGGCCAATTAAAGCCAACAAAACACATCAAGGCAATGACCAAGCTATCTTACAAATTCTAAGAGTATTGCATCTTCACTGGAGTTGGTTGGAAAGTACTCACATTCAGTTAACCAATAGCTTGGTCTTCCCATATCCTGATTCACAGGATCTCTGCTCACATAGGTTGGGTTACCACTATAGTATAACTCACGTGGATCTCATACTGAAAGTGCATCTAGGCCCTAGATTGTTTTGGTGATTAATGACAAGCAATTAAGGACTAATGCACTGCAATGAATAATGAACAGATACTTAGTCCAAATAGAGATTCTCGAGAAGATTGTGGACCCCTCAAGAAACTCAATCGACATCCATCGGCAATATTCCTAATCATGTACCTTTTTTCATTTTATTGAGTCTAAGGATAGCTGTGCTATTAAGAGGGATGCGACGCATTAGGACTATTATAAGAGTTTAGTGCTTTAGATTGAAATCTTGCAATAGAGAGAGACACGTCACACTCTATTTTCTCACGGGAATACTTTTTTCACTCAGTGGCAACCGGAGTATCCGGTACCTTTGAAATCGATTTGTCCGAAAAATCTGAGTTTTAATCTCATTGTCTGGATTGCCACTTTTAACCGGAGTATCCAGTACATCCACCGGAATGTCCGATATCCTGTGAACTAGAGTGTCAGAACTTTCAAAGTCTGGGCTTCTCTGTTTAATTAGGGCTTCTACATTGGACTATCTGGTCCGTGGACCGGACTATCCGATGTAAATGGGAGTTTTAACTCCAAACGGCTAGTTTTTGGGCTCTCCTATTTAAAACCTACCTTGATCTCCTAGCTAGGGTTAGCCATTCCACTCAGATTCAAACAAATCCCTAACTTATTCTTAAGATCCCAACCTCTCCCCTCCCTAGATTCTCTCGATTCACTACTTGGGAAGGGTTGAGAGGCAAGATTTGAGTGCTCTTGGTAGCAAGATTTCATCTTCAAGCACTTGACTCCATCTTCAAGCTCATACTCCGCCGGATTTGTTACTCTTGGAGGTTGAGAACTTCTAGATGGCTAGGAGTTGCCTTCGAGCCACTGGTGCTTGGTGTGGTGGCCGTAGGAAGTTTGTGAAGGCCGATTCTGCCTCTGCAAGGGAAGGAACAAGGAGTGAAGCCAAGGAGTACTTTGTGCAACCTTGGGAGGAAAAGGGCTGAAAGAGACCCCGGCTCAAGTGTGACCGAGCTGCCTCAACGGAGACGTAGGATCCTCTCAAGGATCCGAACTTCGGGAAAACATCGTCAAGTGTCTCCTCTTCATCTTCGGTTTTCTCTCTCTTTGTGCCTTTATTTGATTTGCTTGGGATTTACTATTTGTGCTGTGGACTTAGTTCCTAGTAGCTCTTGTAGCCTATACTTGCTTGCTCTAACTCCTTGGTGCAGGTGGATTTGCTAGATCTAAGTTTGTGAGGGGTGATTTAAGCTAACCCTAATTTTTGGATCGGATTGTCCAATATCAGCATCAGATACTCTGGTATCAATCGAAGTATCCAGGCCAAACCACTGTACTATCTAGTACCCTTTTAGTTTCCGCAATTTAATTTGTTCAAATTTGTTAATGCCTATTCACCCCCTCTAGGCGACATCTCAATCCTTCAATTGGTATCAGAGTCTAATCTTTTGTGGTAAGCTTAACCGCTTAGAGACAAAGGATATTGGACGGTGATACGGGTAAAACCGGTGCATCTATTCCATTTGATTATTCTGGCATGAATAGCTCATCATCTTCATCTTATGCCTCTATTCCATCCGGTCGAGCGCCTTACTTTGATGGCACTCACTATGCGGCATGGAGACATAAAATAAACATGTACTTGAGATCACTTCACCTCTTTATTTGGTGTATTGTTGAGACAGGTTTTAAACCTAAAGATCCAGAGAAGCTCACATCCAAAGAAGAGCAAGACCAACACCACAATGATCAAGCCGCCAATGCTTTACTTTGAGCCTTGAGCCTAAGTGAATTCAACCGGGTCAATGGACTTAAGGTTGCCAAGGAGATTTGGGATACTCTCGAAGTCACACATGAGGGTACCTCAAGTGTCCGTGAATCCAAGATTGAGTTGATAGCTGGCAAGCTGGGTCTGTTTGTGATGGAGGACAGCGAGAGTTACAAGGAGGTGTATGATCGGTTAATACTCCTCGTGAATGAAGCCAAAGGACTTGGGAGCAAGAAGATAATTGACTCCTATGTGGTCAAGCTTATGCTATGGGTGATCACGCTAAGGAATCCAACCTTGGTGACACTCATACGTGAGCGAGACAACTTCGACAAACTCACCCCTCACAATGTGCTTGGAAGGATTCTTGCACATGAGTTGATGCATCAAGAATCCAAGGAAGTGGAAAAGCTCATGCAATCAAGTTCTAAGAAGAAGAACATCGCCTTGAAAGCGAGCAAAGAAGAAGAAGCTTACTCTAGTGGAGATGGTAGCGATGGCTCCATACATGGACCTTAAAGAGATGGCTCTCTTTGTGAGGAAACTCAACAAATTTCTCAAAAAGAATAGCTTCAATAAAGGAGACCGTCACAAGAAGAACTTTGGAAAGTCAAAAGAAAGACACTCCAAGAAGGCGTGCTATGAGTGTGGGGACACCTGCCATTTTATTGCCGAATGCCCACAAAAGAAGAACAAGGAAAGCGAAAAGAAGAAGAAGGACAAGCACTACAAAAAGAAGAAGAGCAAGAGCTATAAGGACTCCAAGGGACACGCTCACATCGAAGAGGAGTGAGACTCAAATGACTCCGCCTCCGACACAAGTGATGACGAAGAAATCCCAACCATCGCCGTTGCTACCACTACACCGCCCAAGTCACTCTTCGACAATCTAAGCGAAGATGACGCTCCCACTTGCTTCATGGCAAAGGGCGCAAGGTATCAACCAAGTCAAAATCTTATACTATTGTTGATCCTTGTAGCAGTGATAGTGATAATGATAGTGATGATGAACTAGATTTGCACACTATACTTAAGAAGTTTGATATTTTTGAAATGAGTGCTTTGCTTGAGATAATAGAGAGGCAAGAGAATACTCTCGAGCATCGAGAAGACTTGCTCATCCTTGAAAAGGAGAGAAACCTTGAGTTTGAAAAGATTCTTGCTAAGGAGAGAGAGAAGAATGCGGAATTGGCCAAGGAGTTCGATTTGGTCAAGTCCGAAGTCGCTCATCTTGAGGTCTCAAATGCTTCACTACTTGAGAGCTTTGATCGAATTTAAAAAGATCATAGGTCTCTTGAAGTGAAGTATGAAGATCTCTTTAAGAGCACCTCCACCTCCGTTGAAAACTCTTGCCTATCTAGTGCATCAGCTAGCAATGGTTGCTCAAAGTGCAACAATGTTGATCTCGACGCGTATGCTACAAATCTTGATACTATGAGATCACTTGCTTGTGAGAATGGAAGGCTCAAGGAGCTCGTTGAGCATGGACTTCAAAAGTCCTACAAGTCTAGTAAGGGCCTAGAGAAGATTCTTGATGAAAGAAAGGGAAGGCATAAACATGAAGGACTTGGGTATATTCCTTTCTATGGAAGAGGTGAAGTTGAGACCATCCAAGACAATGGGCCTATCTTTGTCAAGGCCAAGGGTTCCAAGCCTTATATGCCCCATGCTAACTTTGATGCTTCTTATGTGCTTATAAAGAGCTGATATGGCCATGTGTATGCCAAGAATGTTGGGCCTAGAAATAGGCACACCATCATCAAAAAGGCGATTTGGGTTCCAAAAGTGCTTATATCTAACGTGAGAGGGTTTGGGTACCTAAGAGTAAGAACTAATTTGTTTTGTAGGAATATGCCTTCAGTGGAAAAAGTTGGGTGATCGATAGCGGTTGCACAAATTATATAATCGGGGAGGCATCGATGTTCACATCTTTTAACACAAGTGGATCATCACATGAGAACATTGTCTTTGGAGATAATGGCAAAGAAAAGGTAATGGGTCTAGATAAGGTTGACATCTCAAACAATCTTTCAATTTCGAATGTACTTCTAGTCAAATCCTTGAACTACAACTTGTTGTCCGTGTCACAGTTGTCTGAAATGGGATTCAATTGTTTGTTCACTAATATTGATGTGACCGTCTTTAGAAGGGATGATGATTCAATAGTCTTTAAGGGCTATGCCAAGGGAAAGAGTTATCTAGTGAATTTCTCCACGGATAAATCCAACCTTGAGATATGCTTAATGGCTAAATCTAGCATGGGTTGGCTATGGCATCACCGACTAGCTCATGTTGGTGTGAGAAACCTTCACAAACTTCTTAAAGGCGAGCACATTTTAGGACTAACCAATGTTGCTTTTGAGAAGAATAGGATTTGTAGTGCATGCCAAGCAGGAAAACAAGTTAAAGTACCTCACCTGCAAAGAATGTGATGACGACTACATGACCCTTGAAAATGCTTCACATGGATCTATTTGGTCCAATTGCTTATATAAGCATAGAATGTAACAAGAATGATTTAGTGATTGTCGATAATTTTTTTCGCTTCACGTGGGTAATCTTTTTGCATGACAAGAGTGAGACTCAAGGAGTGTTCAAGAAGTACATGAGAAGAGCTCAAATTGAGTTTGAAATAAAGATCAAGAGGATTAGAAGCGACAATGGGACTGAGTTCAAAAACACTGGGGTAGCGGAGTACCTCGATGATGAAGGCATCAAGCATGAGCTCACGGCTCCTTACCACCCCCCAACAAAATGGAGTAGCCAAGAGAAAGAACTACACGCTTATTGACATGGCAAGAACCATGCTTGATCAGTACAAGATCTTCGATATCTTTTGGGCGGAGGCCATCAACACCGCTTGCCATGCCACGAATCGGCTCTATCTCCATAAGCTATTGAAGAAAACTTCGTATGAGCTACTCATCGATAACAAACCAAATGTTTCTACTTTAGAGTCTTTAGTAGCAAGTGCTATATTCTTAACAAAAGAACCAAATCTTCTAAGTTTGCTCCTAAAGTTGATGAAGGTTTCTTACTTGGATATAGATCAAGTGCCTATGCATACCATGTTTTCAACAAAACGACCGGTATTGTTGAGATTGCGCATGATGTGATATTTGATGAGACTAATGGCTCTCAAGTAGAGCAAATCGATCCTAATGAGCTTGGTGATGAAGAAATTCCAAGTGAGGCGATCAAGAAATTGGTGATCGGTGAAATCAAGCCACAAGAGCCCAAAGATAGACAAGATGAACCCGCTTCGTCAACCCAAGTGGAGCCCCCAACCATAAATCAAGAAGAGGACTCCTCCAACAAACTCTTGGACAAAGTGTAGGAAATCGAAGTTGAACCTCCTCCGCCAACACCCCATCCAAGAGTGCACCAAACCGTTCAAAGAGACCATCCCATCGATAACATACTAGGTGATATTAACAAGGGAGTCTCTACTAGATCGCGAGTTGCGAACTTTTGTGAGCACTACTCGTTTGTATCTTCTTTTGAACCCGTGAAGGTAGAAGAAGCACTCGGTGATCCGGACTGGGTGGTGGCGATGCAAGAAGAGTTGAACAATTTAGAGAGAAATCAAGTGTGGTCTTTGGTGGAAAGGCCCAAGCAAAACATGATTAGGACAAAATGGGTCTTCCGCAACAAACAAGATAAGAACGGGATAGTCATAAGGAACATGGCAATGTTCGTGGCCCAAGGCTTTACACAAGTCGAAGGTTTGGACTATGGTGAGACTTATGCTCCCGTGGCTAGACTTGAGTCAATTCCAATATTACTTTTACCACTCACCATTATTTCAAGCTTAAACAAATGGACGTGAAAAGTGCGTTCCTAAATGGGCCAATCAATGAGTTGGTATATGTGGAGCAACCACCGGGCTTCGAAGATCCTATGTATCCTAACCATGTCTATCGACTCCATAAGACGCTTCACGGGTTTAAGCAAGCTCCGAGAGCATGGTATGAATGTCTTAAGGATTTTCTAATTAAGAATGGTTTTTAAATTGGCAAAGTCGACACTACACTCTTCAGTAAAAATGTTGATGGTGATTTCTTTGTATGCCAAATATATGTCGATGACATAATATTTGGTTATCGACATATATTTGGCTCCACTAATGAGAACTTTTGTGAGGGACTTAGTAGAATCATGACCAAGATGTTCGAAATATCGATGATAGGGGATTTGAAGTTCTTCTTCAGATTTCAAATTAATCAACATAAGGAAGGGACATTGCTATGTCAAACAAAGTACATCAATAATATGCTCAAGAAGTTTGACATAGAAAAGGCCAAGCCCATCAAAACCCCCATGCAAACAAATGGTCATCTAGATCTAAACGAGGAAGGTAAACCCATCGACCAAAAGGTATATCGCTCTATCATTGGCCCTTTGCTTTATCTTTGTGCATCTAAACCCGATATCATGTTTAGTGTGTATATGTATGCAAGATTTCAAACCGCTCCTAAGGAGTGCCATATGGTAGCCGTCAAGAGGATTCTAAGATATTTGGTTCATACTTCAAACTTTGGTCTTTGCTATCCCAAAGGGTCTAACTTTGACCTAATCGGTTATTCGGATACGGATTATGCTGGTTGTAAAGTGGATAGAAAGAGTACTTCCGATACTTGCCAATTCATTGGTAGATCCCTTGTTTCTTGGTCCTTCAAAAAGCAAAATTCCGTTGCCCTATCCAACGCCGAAGACGAGTACATTACGGTGGAAAGTTATTGCGTCCAATTGCTTTGGATGAGGCAAACCTTGAGATATTATGGCCTTGACCTACAACAAGTGCCACTTTTGTGTGACAATAAAAGCGCTATAAAAATTGCCAACAATCCTATCCAATATTTCTGAACCATGCATATCGATATTCTCCATCATTTCCTTCATGATCACTCAACCAAAGGTGATATTGATATCAAACATGTGAGGACCGAAAGCCAATTAGCCGATATCTTCACCAAGCTACTAGATGACAAGATGTTTTGTGAGTTGAGGAATGAGCTAAATATACTTGACTCTCGAAACGTAGCTTGACACCTTGCACACAATGATTGATGATTGAAAAATGTGTTCAAAACCAAACTTGTTCCAAAACTCTTATTTTTGGTTGTTTTTGATTTTGTTGATTTGGATCTTGTCTAGTCGATCTATATATGGTCATTGCTTTGAGTGAATTGGATCTTACTGACTATAGATAGAAAGACATGTGTTACCTTACCCCCATCTAGTTCCTCATCGTTTCACTCCACTTGTCATTTCATCCCAAGGACTATATGTTTCAAAGAGATCGGATTATCAGGTAGATTGCTTCGGACTATCTAGTATGTACCAGAATGTCCGGTGCCCTACATCGGACTGTCCGATGTCAGTGGGGGATATAACCGCGGGTGAAACCCCATTTCACTCTCTCCTCCTCATTTCACCGCAGCTCCCCTCCTCTCTCTCTTTCCCCTAGCATATTGGTGACCTAGGGTTTCCTTGGGCGTCGAAGGCTTGGATAGGAGAGTCTCCATATCATTTTGGCCCTCAATCTCCTCCTCACGGTTTGAATCCACCTCATTTCTTCGTCGGTTCATCTCGAGGTAAACTAGGGTTATCTATTTCTTTGATTCTTCCTATTCTTGCAACTCTAGTGCAAATGCCTCGGTGATTAGGTGGACTATGTCTTTAGGACCTTAGAGATTCAATCTATTAGATTTCCGTTGGGTGCACTGCCAGAAATCTAGGGTTTGTGCTCCGTATTCAGTCTGGACCGGACTATCCGGTTGGTACGACCGGATATTTCGATGGGTACCGGACTATCCGATGTTCTAAACCAGATTGTCCGATGCTCAATCGGACTATCAAACCTCCAACCCCAGATACTTTGATTCCACTGAAACCAGTGCACCAGCTCTTAATTTTCTATATACATTCTTTGAAGATTCCCTGATCTTTTGATTCCTCTATATATCTATCTATCTTAGTGTTGTGTGATGGATTGCGGTAAGGAGAAGATGGTCCCCAGGCATTTTGAGAGAAGGACCAAATCCCACCATGAGATGTCATGGCCGTCAGATGCAGAGGCTAGTGGGTCTCGTGGGCGTGTAAAGCATCTTGCCAAAAAAACCATTAGGAAGAGACCAGCCTCCTCTCTAGGATTCTCACCGGGGGAATACTATGTTGATGATCATGATCAGGATGTCGATATTGAGCTGGATGATCAGTCTGAGCAGCAGGGCTATGCTGAGTAAGGGGATATTATTGGTCCCCTGAGTCTGAGAAAGCCTGACAAGAATCCTCAGTATCCAAGGAGGGTCACAAACTACAAGAACAAAGGAGTTGAGTCCAGGAGAAAGAGGCTAGAGGATCCTTTGATGTATGAGAAGGAAGATTTCAGACATGCGCTTCTGGAACTTTTTTTGGACAGGACTTTTATGAGAGTGTCATCTTAAGCAAGAAGACACCGATGGTCTGCATGCAATGGATTAATTGGGATTACATGGCTAGGACAGATGAAGAAACTTTTAAGGATGTGATTCATGCTTGTGAGCAGCACAGGCTGAAAGAGATCATGGCTTTCAGGTATGACTGGTGTGAAGAAGTGATTGCTTAGTTCTACGCCACTCCTATACATTTGTTATTGCTATTTTGATTGTGTTATCATCAATCACCAAAAAGGGGGAGATTGAAAGTGCATCTAGGCCCCAAATTGTTTTGGTGATTAATGACAACCAATTAAGGACTAATGCACAGAATTGAGTAATGAACAGATACTTAGTCCAAATGGAGATTCTCGAGAAGATTGTGGACCCCTCAAGAAACTCAATCGATATCCGTCGGCAACATTCCTAATCATGTACCTTTTTCCATTTTATTGAGTCTAAGGATAGCCGTGCCATATAGAGGGATGCGACGGATTATGACTATTAGAGGAGTCTAGTGCTTTAGATTAAAATCTTGCAATAGAGAGACACACGTCACACTCTATTTTCTCACGGGGATGCTTTTTTCACTCAGTGGCAACCGGAGTATCCGGTACCTTTGAAACCGGAATGTCCGGAAAATCCGAGTTTTGATCTCACTGTCTAGATTGCCACTTTTAACCGGAGTATCTGGTACATCCACCAGAATGTCCGATATCCTGTGGACCAGAGTGTCCGAACTTTCAAAGTCTAGGCTTCTCTATTTAATTAGGGCTTCTGCACTGGACTATCTGGTCCCTGGACCGGACTATCTGATGGAAGTGGGAGTTTTAGCTCCAACAGCTAGTTTTTGGGCTCTCATATTTAAGCCTTGCCTCGACCTCCTAGCTAGGGTTAGCCATTCCACTCAGATTCAAATACATCCCCAGTTTATTCTTAAGATCCCAACCTCTTCCCCTCTCTAGATTCTCTCGATTCACCACTTGGGAAGGGTTGAGAGGCAAGATTCGAGTGCTCTAGATAGCAGGATTTCATCTTCAAGCACTTGTCTCCATCTTCAAGCTCATATTCCATCGGATTTGTTACTCTTGGAGATTGAGGACTCCTAGATAGCTAAGAGTTGCCTTCGAGCCACCGGTGCTTGGTGTGGTGGCCATTGGAAGTTTGTGAAGGCCGGTTCCACCTCCGCATGGGAAGGAACAAGGAGTGAAGCCAAGGAGTGTTTTGTGCAACCTTGGGAGGAAAAGAGTTGAAAGAGACCCCGGCTTAAGTGTGACCAAGCTGCCTCAAATGAGACGTAGGATCCTCTCAAGGACCCGAACATCGGGAAAACATCGTCAAGCATCTCATTTTCATCTTCGGTTTTCTCTCTCTTTGTGCCTTTATTTGATTTGCTTGGGATTTACTATTTGTGTTGTGGACTTTGTTCCTAGCAATTCCTGTAGCCTATACTTGCTTTCTCTAACTCCTTGGTGCAGGTGGATTTGCTAGATCTAAGTTTGTGAGGGTGATTTGATCTAACCCTAATTTCTTGATCGGATTGTCAGATATCAGCATCGGATACCACCGGACTGTTCGATACCCTTTTAGTTTCCACAATTTAATTTATTCAAATTTGTTAAGGCCTATTCACCTCCTCTAGACGACATCTCGATCCTTCACATACCCAGCTACTTCGATGCATTATCTATCACATTTGGTGATAATCCCTTTGTAAAGGGGTCTAGCATGTTCTTAGCAATTTGGATATAATCTAAGCAATTACTCCGAAGTTTCTCAATTTCCTAACAGACTTTCAAATGTCTCGTAACATGTCTTGAGGACTTCATATTGTCCTTAGAACTGTTTATTTTGGCAATGACCATTTGATTATCACAGTTTATAAGGATAGCCAGAATTGGCTTTTCAGCCATCGGTTGATCAATCAAGAGCTCACGCAACCATTCTACCTCAACAGTGGTTGTATCTAATGCAATGAGTTCTGCTTCCTTGGTTGACTTCATCAAAATGGTCTGTTTGCAAGACTTCCATGAAACAACATATTCACCAAGAGCAAAGCATATTCACTTGTGGCCTTAATCTCATCAGCATCGAATATCCAATTTGAATCACTATAACCCACAAGTACCGGTGGTTATCCAGTATAGTGAAGTCCATAATTCATAGTACCTAACAAATAGCGCATGACTTGCTCGAGCATGCGCCAATGATCATCACTCGGGTTAGAAGTAAATAGGCTCAATTTCCTCACGGTAAATAAGATGTCTGGCCTTGTAGCGCTAACTAAGTACAAGAAAGATTGAATTATATGAGAATATCTCAATTGATCCCTAGCAGTTCTTTTGTTCTTTCAAAGGATCACGCTGGGATCTTAAGGTGTTGGAGAGGACTTGCTTTCCAAGTAGCCAAAATGGCTCAAGACCTTTTTCACATAATAAGACTGCGAAAGTGTAATCTCACCTTCACATTTAATTAATTTGATATTCAAGATTACATCAGCCTCTCTCAGATCTTTCATATCAAAGTCTTGAGACAAGAAAGACTTCCTCGTTAACCACACTAAGACTTGTCCCAAAAATTAATATGTTATCAACATAAAGGCACAAAATAACTCCCTTATCCCTACCATAGCGATAATATACACACTTATCAGCCTCATTTATGGCAAAGCCCGCAGAAGTTAAAGTTTTATCGAACTTCTCATGCCATTGCTTAGGAGCTTGTTTAAGACCATATAAACATTTCAGCAACTTTCATACCTTGCCTTATTGACCTTATATTACAAATTCATTAGGTTGTTTCAAGTAAATTTCCTCGTCCATTTCTCTATTACAGAAAGTTGTCTTAACATCCATCTAATGAACGAGAAGACCATATGACACAAGGATAGTATAACTCGTATGGTGGTGAGTCTAGCGACAAGACAATAAGTATCAAAAAAATCTTCACCTTATTTTTATTTATAACCATTGGCCACAAGCTGAGCCTTATACTTTTCAAAAATACCATCATGTCTAAGCTTCTTTATGAATATCCCCTTACACCCCATAGGTTTGCAACCATAAAGTCGTTTTGTGAGTTCTCAAGTCTCGTTAGAAAGAATGGACTCTATTTCGATTTGGACTGCTTCCTTCCAGTAGTACAAGGTACACAGTAAAGTCATCACCAAAGGATTTTGTTGTCCTTTGTCTTTTACTCCTCTTTAGAGCTTTACTGTCATTCTCCTCGGGATCTTGCTGATCATCTGTTCGTTTAGAATATTCAGTTTGAGTAGTTGGTCCAGAAATTGTCTCAGTGGTTTGACTAGATGAGCTATGTAACTCCTAGAAAAGATGCCCTCAAAGAAAGTTGCATCTCGAGACTCCATGATTATACCGACTAGCATATGAGGCACCTCAGACTTGACTCCAGGAATCTATAGGCGATGTTGCGATGAGCATATCCTAGAAAGACACAATCCACCGTTTTAGGGCCAAGCTTGTGCTTTTTAGTTATTGGCAAGTTGACTTTCGCTAAGTACCCCCAAGTGCGCAGGTAAGAAAGTGATGGTTTTCTCTTTTCCCATTCTTCAAATAGGGTTTTCTCCTTATTTTTTGAAGAAACATTATTCAAGACATGACACACGGTCAATAGGGCCTCCACCCACCAATGCCTTAGATAATCCTACAGTGTCTAGCATGGCATTAACTAAATCAGTTAGAGTGCAGTTTTTTCTTTCGGCAACCCCATTTGATCATGGAGAATAGGAAGGCGTCTTTTTATGAATAATACCATGTTATTCAGAGTAAATCGAATTCATTGGAGAAATACTCTCCACCACGATCCGACCTAAGTCTTTTGATTTTTCTTTTCAATTGATTTTCAACTTCTGCCTTTAGATCTTAAAGTAATCTAGAGCCATATCATTAGTTTTCAACGAATATACATATCGATATTTAGAAACATCATCAATCAGAGTCATAAAATATCTTTTTCTACCCTTTGTCAAAACACCATTCATTTAACAAATATCTAAATGTATGAGTTCTAGAGGTGCCAAATTTCTCTCTTCGGCTGCCTTGCGAGGCTTACAAGGTTACTTTAATTGCACACAACTTTGACACTTAGAACCTTTGACAGTAGAAACACATACTAGAAAGCGGAGACATACAACCAAAATTTATATTACATAATTATGAGTGCCAAACATTAGCCTCACCACTATTAGAATTGTCACAAATATGGTTCACAACTTTATTACAGAAATAAGAAAGATAAAGGCATGTCATCCTTGTTTATCTTTTTCTTCTTCTTGAAGTTAGTGTTCTGTTTGGCTTTATTTTTCCCTTTGTTCTTGTCGAGAGAGTGATGTTGCACCACATTGGCGCTAGGTTGTCTTTCACCTTCTTTCGTAGGTGCATCCTTAGTCCGAGCCTTCTCCTCAACATCAAGAGACGTGATTGAACTCTCAACAGAGATTTCTTGTTTCTTATGTTTCAGAGCAGTGGCAAAATTCCTCCATGAAGGAGGTAATTTGGCAATGATGCCCCAAGCCACAAACTTATCAGGTAATACACATTTAAGTAGTTCGAGTTCCTTTACAATGCATTGTATCTCGTAGGCTTGCTCGACTACAGAATGGTTATCAGCCATCTTGTGGTCATGATACTGCTCCATGACATACAGTTTACTGCCAACATCTGATACACCGAATTTAGAATTCAATGCATCCTACAATGCCTTTGCATCTTTTATGTGCATGTACACATCACAAAGACAGTCTGCAAGAACACTAAGAACGGCTCCTATAAAGAGCGTGGCGGCATCCTCGAATGCTTTCTCCTTTTTAGGAATAAATGTTCCATCATGTTTGCCAGCTGTGACCCAGTAAACGGTCATACTTATAAGCTACAAAGTGGCCTTGACCTACCTTCTCTTAAAATGCGAACCAGTAAATTTCTCCAGCCTCAGTGCATTGGTAAAGACAGCCATCGTTAAACCAAAGTGCCTGATATAAGATTTTTGGAATGTTGGAATAACCACCTCTTTCAGCTTTAATTTAATGAGATAAATCATGAACACAAACTGATTAACTAGTAGAAATATGCAGCATGAGTATACTATAGACATAGATGTAACAGAAGTGTACATATGTCCTTCTAATATAATCATAAACAGAAAAACATGAAACTAGAAAGAACAGATAGCATCACGTACCTATCTTCTTCGAAAGAACCGAAACTAGGAAGAGATGAAGAAGACCCCGTCGCGATGGTGCTGTAGACGAAGCATAGTGCGTTCTGTCTCTCTCAGTGGCGGCGATACGGTATTTATCTACCTCGCGATGAGGATGTAGAGGAAGCAGATCGACCTTATTTGCCCTCTCCATCACGACAACATTGTATAGAAAGCTGATCTACCTTATTCACCCTCTCCTGGCCTGTGCAGGATCTCAAGGACAACGGACTACCTTGCGATAAGAATGTAGAGGAAGCAGATCAACCTTATTCGCCCTCTCCATCATGACGACGATGTAGAGAAAGCAGATCTACCTTATTCGCCCTCTTCTGGTGCAGGATCTCAAGATAGATTCCCCTAGTGCGTTCTATCTATCTTCCTCGCGACCCGACTGGGTCACAAGACTTGTAGAGGAGCGACCAGGTCACAAGACATGTAGAGGAAGCAGATCGACCTTATTCGCTCTCTCCATCACGACGACGGTGTAGAGAAAACAGATCTATCTTATTCGCCCTCTCCTAATGCAGGATCTCAAGATGGATTCCCCTAGTGTATTCTATCTATCTTCCTCGCGACCCGACTGGGTCACGAGACGTGTAGAGGAGCGACCAGGACACAAGACATGTAGAGGAAGCAGATCAACCTTATTCGCCCTCTCCTGGTGAGGGATCTCAAGGGTGATGGATATTCGCCTTCTCGGTGGTGGCGATACGGTATCTATACGATAGATCGAGCGGTCAAACGGATCATGAGACTTGCCATGATCAAACTCAGCTAGGCGATGTGAGCGCACGTGCGTTCTTGTTTTTCTCTTTCCCATATGAACTGGTGGGGTGGAGCACACTCCACTATTTTAGTTGGTGTCTCCCCACCCCAACTAGCAATATGGTACTAAAGAGTTCTCACACCCATTTCCATATAGTGGGTCTTTTAGGAATTATTCTCAAAGTAGATGGGTCAAGCCCATATATTCTATCAGTGATTAGTGTCTATGGTAGTGCAGAGAATAGTAGCACACGCACGAATCGTGATAACCGTCGACGCTTGTTTTGCACTATACAATCGCAGCAAAATGAATGTAGAGAGTAGGGCCTAAGCATTGGGGCACGTCCAATGGGAAAAAATTGAACCATCGGGAGAGAGTGTGTGCCATGGTTTGACGCATCCATTGGAGAAGACGACACATGCGACAAAATTTCATGATTCGTACCAAACTTTTGATCCAACTCAAGCCATCTTTACATGTCCAAGTGAATAGAGAGAAAGAGTGTGCGTGGCTCGAAAGAGAGAGAGACAAACATGAGTCGTTTCATTCTGTGACCCACCGCACTTTACCCAAACCGAATTAGGAGCAGAGGTCCAACGCACATTTCTATCACCCCAGGCTGTTACATCTGGAGTCAGCTTACGCATCCTCCATGTTTTCTTCTAATTGCCCCAGTCGATTCAACAGCAAAAAAACGAACGAATAGTCCTGTCGGCGGCTAGGAGGCGAGCCTCCGTAGGCCGATAAGCAAGGGAAGGGGTGTGCGAGACTCGAGGGCGGCCCTGCCCCCTGGACCGAGGCCCGACCGCTGGCCGGGCACCACCGAGGGAAGGATGTGTGGTGTTTGGTGACACGGGATGTTTTTATCCTGGTTCGGGCCTCCACTGTCGGATAACAGCCCTACGTCCAGTTTTCGTTTAGTATCGAGCTTAAACGAGTACAAGGGGGTGAGGCCGAGCTTTGGGAAACCCGGGCTCAAGTACAATAAGTGCTCAAGGCACTATGTGTGTTCCTACAATACCTGGATACGAAGAACTACCGCCTAGAACTAGAGATCCTACACGAGTACAAGTGCTCCTGCTCTATGGTGGCTGAGTGCTCTTTTGTCTGTATCTTCTTCGCGTGGTTCTCCTTGGTTGTGGCCTGTGCGCCCCTTTTATAGGCGGCCTCTAGCCACTGTAGCCTAATTTTGGTCCATTGCGAGGCACCGTGTTGCCCCTCAGTCAATAGTTGTATTCTTTTGTTTCGCTGTGCTGCGACATGGCGGACGTACAAGGTCCACCGGACATTCGGGCGTGTTTTTCCAACTTGCTCGGATCGGTGTTCGGACTGTCACCCGGCAATACGTGTCTTTCTCTATAGGGGTGGACGGTAAACTGACCGTTGACACGACTGGCCACCAACCCGTCAGCGGCTTGTGTCAGGCGTGCATCAAGATCATGGTCGCATTTAACTCATGGTGACATGCGGGACTGGCATGCTGCACAAGGCGCCTTGGCGCAGATCGCGTTAGGGTCCAAGTCTCAGCTTTGAAGCTCTGGGAGGCGAGAGACCCGAGCTTCAGAGCAGGGAAGCTCGGGCGCGAGCTCCCAGGCTTTGTAAGCCCGGGAGGCGAGAGACCCGATCTTCGAAGCGGGGAAGCTCGGGTGCGAGCTTACCAAGCTCGGGCGCGAGCCTGCCAAGCTCGGGCGTGAGCTTATGAAGCTTGCGCGTACTCTCTGCTGGGCTAGAGGTAGGTAAGTGGGCCGTGTCTCTATGGGCCGCGTACTTTCCCCCAACAAGTCCTGCCTCCCTTCACATCTTCTCTCGTGGGGCAGGCGCATTGCCCCGTTGCCTTCTTAACCATCTACTTCATCTCCCCAAGGGTGACGGTGCTCTCCCCAGCCGTGCCCACCTCTACCTTACGATGGCGCCACCCTCCCTAGACGCCTCCCTCTATATGCACGCCTCCCCTGTCACTCCTCCATCCATGTGGCTGCACGGGAACCCTAGCCTTTCTAACCCGACCACCTTGAGCTGCGCTGTCTGTGGAGCCACACCGCTGTCCCTAGCAGTGCCTCCCTCCTTAAGCACACCTTTCTTCTCTCCTTCACCTACCACTAGAAACAACACCTCCCTCCTCAACTGTGCTATCTGGGCCGCCTCCGCCACACAACCGGGAGTGGCACCACCGTGAGTCGGTGGAATGGTCATCGGGTGGTGCAGGGGTGCCCTGAGCGGTCTCTTTAAGTAGATTTTGGAATTTTAATTAAAAGATTTCTATGATACAAGTTTTGATATTTTGTTTGTCTTAATTAGTGATGAGCGATGATGTGTACAGAAATTTCCTTTGTATGAAATAAGCTGACTTGTAATCAAAATGAATTGCAAAACAGATTATAATGCTTTGAATTGCAAAAATTTGAGCAAGCTTATGTATCAATTGTGCTTCCGGTGATTGACACATGTATGAATTGTGCTTGCATTGAAGTATGCTTTCAGAAGAATGTTGAGAGGTATACATATAGTTTGCGTGAATTTTTAGAATGCTTCCTTACGGAGAATAAGGGCTTATCAATGTCACCCATTATACAAGGGAAATGCCATGTGTTGCAATGACTTATGATTCAGCTTTGCAAGAGCAAACAGTACACCAAATATATGAATTTTTGTGTATGCTCTTAATAGAAATCCTGGCATTGCATTTTTATGAATCTTTCTAGAACAGCAACAAAATATCAACACTGTTAGCAAGACTATGACTTTGCATCTGTTTGCTTAATTACCATATTTTCGAAACACTAAGGATTAAGTACATAGATATTTAGAGCTACATATATCATATTGTATTGGTCATTAAACAGAACTCACTATTATATTGTCTGGTAAGTGGTAGCTGAACTTCTTGAAACAGCACTACACCGAAAATTGTCTTGTAAGATGCACAAAGATGGCTAGAACAGTGTTGTGATCCTGTTTTCACTTTGTTAATACTATATGAAAACACACTTAGAAGTGTAGACGAAGATATACCAATCTTGAAACCAAGATCATTTGTATATTTTAGATACCTTAGTGTCTTTTTAATGTCATCCAGTGTACTGAAGTGGGACTTTGTAAAAATTGACATACCTTGTTCATAGTGAACGAGATATCTAGCTATGTCAATGTTTCATATTGCAAGGGACCAACAGTGATACGGTATTTTGTTGCTTCTACACGATAATATCACTCCTTTATCTTTGGACAGCTTCTCCTTGGAACACGATGGTGTAGTGACCGGTTTACAGTGCTGCAACCCAACTAACCCTAGGATTTCTGTGATATCAGACCATCATTACTCCACTTTATTTGAACTCCAAGAAAGTAATGCAAGTTTCCAAGATCCTTAGCTATAAATTCAGTCTGAAGTTGAAGGACCAGTGATTATGATGCCATCAACATAGACAATCAGAGATATATCAGTTCTAGATGAAACAAAACCTAACTCTTAAAGATTGGCATCTAGTCTAGCATACAATGGCCTCAGTGCCTATTCGAGCCCTTACAAGGCTTTGCCCAATTTGCAAATATGGGATGGAAATATCTAATCTTCATATCCCAGTGACTAATTTATATACACTTCTTGCTCCATAACACCATTAAGAAACACATTCTGCACATCCAGTTGTCGTAAACTCCACCCCTTCATATAGCAATTGAAAGGATCAAATGAATAGTACCAGCTCTACGACTGGACTGAATGTGTCATCATAATCTACACCATGACATTGTTTGAATCCTTTAGCCACAAACATGGTTTTATACCTATCCACTATCCCATCGGCCTTTCTCTTTAGTTTGAACATCAACTTTGAATATATGAGCTTCATACCATATTTTCGAGATACTAAGTTCCAGGTCTTGCTTTTGATCATACTTTTCATCCATTGCTCTTCTCCACTGATCACTCTTCATTGGCTCTTTGTAGTCAATGGGTTCTACAACAGCAAGGTTTGCTAGCCTTGTAGCCACCCTATACGATACAGTACCATTAGTTTGCAACTTGGGCATAGTGATGTGGTCTTGCAGCCACATGCGCATGTTGTGATGACATTGTGGTGGTGATGCTCTTTCATGCTCATGCTCTTGAGGACTTGATACTTCATCAGCCAAAGCATATATGGGGGCCGCCTGATCTGCACCATTAGTGGAGTCTCGCACCCGTGTAGCAGCAGATGCCTCTACATCGGCATCATCTTCCTATGTATCACAAAAGAAAGTAGCTGTAATAACCTAAAAATTTGGTGAGTTCAAAATACTTTGTTTTTACTAAATAATTGAAATAAATTAATTCTAATTTTTCTGTAATTAAAAGTAATTAAAAATGCATTTTCTAATTAACCTAGAGCTTTAAAACAATTAAATAGGGAAAAAATAAATGAATAGTGCTTGATAAGTTTTTCTTAAGTCTTAAATGCATCAGAGGATTTTTAGGTATTTTCTTAAAATTTTTGAAAGTGTTTTGCTATTTTTAAACCTATGAAAAAATTAATCAGCTTTTTGAAAAGGGGAAAATGGTTTTCTTTTTCTTTTTCCGGAGAGGCGCAACATGGCGCAATCTGGACCGTTGTCATGCACATGTGCATGTTGGCAGCCGTTGGATGCCACTTATCTAAGCAAATCGGTATCATTGGATCTCGGGCGTCCATTCGCGTGATGTGGTCGCACCGTAGCCGCTGGATCTTACTACCGCCGTAGTCATCGTCACAGTGGCTGATTCAAAGCCGACCATTGCACCACAGCGGGCTAGGCCTTGGCATCTGCACCATCCTAGGGTTCCCGGGGCTATTTAAACCCCCAAGCCGCTGTGCTAAGGTTCGTAGACGTCATAGCTGCCGTTGTCTTGAGCCGAGGTGGACAGAGTCGCTGAGGAGAGCTTGGGTAAGGTTTGGGGCCATGAACTCTGATGAGAAAATTCATCATCGCCGATGAGCCTTAGCCATCGATTTTTGATCCAGAGCCGTGTTTTGTCGTCGTGAACCCCGTCGTGACTTGCTTTTGTCGAAGAAAGCACCAGAGAGTCGTCACCATTGAGACCGCACGCTGCTACCGTAGTTGGAGGTCGCCGGAGCTAACCGGAGGTCTCCGGAGTCACGTATTGTTGTGGTAAGGTTCCTGGTAGTCCCTACATTCTGAATACTTGCCTAGTTTAGGCTAGGGAGGGTCATAGCGTCTGGTTGTGTGTAGATCGTGGAACGTCTTTGCCTTTCGTCGTCGTGGGTCACCGGCTATGGCCGCGTGTCCCAGTGAATTGGCCATGCCAAGAGCAACTCGTAGAACTCAGGAGCGTGGAGTTTGGTGCTCTGTAACGTGAGATCAAACTCGCCAGAGTTGCGCTGTCGTGCTGAAGTTGGGCGCCGTCGTGTGGCTTGGTCGCCGGAGCGGTGCAGTGACCTGGAGCGTTCGTGGCCGTCGGATCTAGATCGGGCAGATTGGATCGGAGTGGGAGTGGTCTAGTTTGGGCCAGATCAGTCCGGTGGATCGATTTCGTGGTGCAACGCGTCGCTGACATGTGGTCCCACATGTCAGGTGGACGCAGGGTGTACTTTGTCTTCGACCTATGTCAGACTTTTTTTCACCTTTCCCAATGGCTAGAATGTGCTTCTCCCTTCTATTTAAATCTCTTTCCTGTATTTGGAGAGGCCCTCTTGGTCCATTTTCCATTCTTTGAGCCTATCTTTGAGAGAGAGCAACCAAGTTCTTCATGTCTACTCATGTATCTTGTGTTCTTGAGTTTGCTTCCTGCCTAGTCTTAGGGCTTAGTGGTTGTTTCGATCTGGAGTGATCAAGCCGGTTGGGGCTCGCTACTCTTGGAGTTTGGCGGCTCCTAGATGGCTAGGAGGCTGTGCCAATGCTGTTAGAATTTTTGGGCTTGGCCCAATTAATTGCCAAATAATTCCTGGAAAATCTCAAAGGCCCATGTATGCATGAGGCATGTGAACTCCTTTTAGTACCACATTGCTAGTTGGGAGTGGCATACACTAGTTTATATAGTGGAGTGTGCATTCCTTACTAAACAAGTGTGTGGAAGAGAAAGGGAAGCTCACACGCGCGCTCGCTCGCCTCGCCTCGCCTCGGCTCGGCTCGCTCGGCTCGGGCCGGGCCGGGCGGGCGGGTGGCGCGACGCACGGCACCTGCGTGAATGGTCCGCCGAAACCGGACCTTTGTGCTTGCGCAGACGCGGCCTCCTTTTGCAGTTTATTTCTTTTGCTCTCCGGGTTTTTTGGCGGGTCGGATACGAGGTATGGAAATCGTGTTGGACTCGATCGTGGGCTAACCGTGATGGACTCAGTCGTGGGCTGATCGTGTTGGACACGGTCGTGGCCTGTTCCACGGCATCCATATATATTTGAGCCTCCGCCGCCGCCAGGAACAGAAGAGAAAAACCTAGGTTTTTTTGCCAACTTCCATAGCTGCACCGCCGTTTGGTGATCCCATCCCGTGCGCCGGCGTGCACCATCGTTCGGGAGAGCAGGTCTCCGGAACCGATCGTCCAAGAGCTCCTGCACCGGGTAGGGCGAATCAGGTTTTTGGGAAGCGCGCCCGATCGCCGCCGCTCTTCTCTTTCAGCTCGCGAGGTTCATTTCCATCGTGCCGTCGCGATTCACGCCGCCACGTCTTTCGCAGAAGACGGCGTCTACCTCTCGTAACCGTAACCTACCGCCGGTTCCAGACGGCGACGACAACCACATCCAGTACGTGATTCCCTTCACCTCCCTTTCAATTATGTTGTTGTTGAGCCTACTGCTAGTGGGTATATCAGAGGGATATACGTGTAGTATTGCTGCATGTGTGTCTAGGATATGCACCTGTGATATTTATATGTTATTATCAATCTGTCAGACGTTGTGCATGTTTTATCTCTTGATTGAATTAAACCTGAAAGTGCTAATTATTCCAACATTCCAAAAACCTGATTTGATTTGGCACTTTGGTTTATCGATGGCTCGTTTTGCTGATGCGCTGAAGCCGGAGAAATTCAGTGGCGTAAATTTCAAGAGATGGCAGGTTAAAGTACAGCTATGGCTGACTGCTATGAACGTGTACTGGGTTAAGGATGGCAAATCAGAGGGAACCCTAACTCCTGAAAAGGAGAAAGAGTTTCGGGAGGCCACCACCCTTTTCCTGGGTGTAGTTCTTAGTGTGCTTTCTGACCGTCTGTGTGATGTGTACCTGAACATCACAGATGCGAAGGAGCTGTGGGATGCACTGAATAATAAATCGGGCATCGACGCCGGTAAAGGAATCGTATGTCATGGAGCAGTACCACGACTTCAAGATGGTTGATAACCGATCTGTTGTCGAGCAGGCTCATGAAATACTGGTCATTGTGAGAGAACTCGAACTCCTTCAGTGCAAATTACCCGACAAGTTTGTGGCTAGGGGCATCATTGCCAAATTGCCTCATTCATGGAGGAACTTTGCCACATCTCTGAAACATAAGAGACAAGAGATCTCCGTTGAGGGGTTGATCGCGTCTCTAGATGTTGAGGAGAAAGCTCTGCTAAAGATGCACATGGGAAAGGAGGCGAGGACAATCCAACGCCAATTTTGTGCAAAGCCAAAGAAGAACAAAGGAAGAAAAAGTCAAGCAAAACATTGCTTTTAAGAAGAAGGTGAAAAAGGATGAGATGCCCTGCTGGATTTGCGGTGAGATTGGGCACTGGGCTAAAAAGTGTCCAAACCGTAAAGACAAAAAGGATAATCCTGGACAGACTTCAAAGTCTGTAAATGTGATCATTGGCCATACTGAAGAGGGAACTGACGGGTATGTATTACCTACTGTTCTTTCAGTGAGTCAGTCTACCGATTGGTGGATTGATCTGGAGCTAATGTGCATGTGTGTGCTGACTTATCACTGTTCACTTCTTATCAGGCAGCCCGAGGTTCAACCGTTTTGATGGGGAACGGGTCCAATGCTTCTGTTCTTGGTGTTGGTACAATAGATTTGAAGTTTACTTCGGGAAAGATTGTGCAACTAAAGAACATGCAGCATGTCCCTTCAATCAATAAGAACCTGGTTAGCGGGGCCCTTCTCTGCAGAGATGGGTTTAAAGTAGTGTTTGAGTCAAATAAGGTAGTCTTGTCTAAACATGGTTTGTTTATTGGCAAAGGCTATGAGTGCGGAGGCTTGTTCCGCTTTTCCCTTTCTGATAACGGTCATAAAGTTGTGAACCATATTTGTGACAATGCTGTTGAGAGTGAGGCCGATGTTTGGCACTCACGTTTATGTCATATTAATTTTGGTTCTATGTCTCGGCTTGCGAGTATGAATTTAATTCTAAAATTTCCCACTGTCAAAGGTTCTAAGTGTCAGACTTGTGTGCAAGCAAAGCAACCTTGTAAGCCTCATAAGGCTGCCGAGGAGAGAAACTTGGCACCTCTAGAGCTCATACATTCTGACATCTGTGAGATCAATGGTGTGTTGACAAAGGGTGGAAAGAGATATTTCATGACTCTGATTGATGATGCATCTAGATATTGCCATGTTTACTTGTTGAAAACTAAAGACGAGGCTCTAGACTTCTTTAAAATCTATAAAGCCGAGGTTGAAAACCGTTAGATCGGAAAATCAAGAGACTTAGGTCGGATCGTGAGGAGAGTATTTTCTCATGAGTTTGACTTATTCTGCGAGGAACATGGAATTATTCATAAGAGGACGCCCCTATTCGCCCCAATCAAACGGGTCGCCGAAAGAAAGAACCACACTCTAACCGATTTGGTGAATGCCATGTTAGACACATCGGGTTTATCTAAGGCATGGTGGGGGGAGGCCGTGTTGACTGCATGTCATGTCCTGAATAAGGTTCCTGCAAAGAATAAGGAGAAGACCCCATATGAAATATGGAAGGGGAGAAAGCCATCACTTTCTTATTTGCGCACATGGGGTTGTTTGACAAAAGTCAATGTGCCAATCACTAAGAAGCGCAAACTTGGGCCTAAGACAGTAGATTGTGTCCATCTAGGATATGCACCTCGTAGCGTTGGCAGTAGATTCTTGGTAATAAGATCGGAGGTGCCCGACATATCTGTTGGGACGATCATGGAGTCTAATGATGCTACTTTCTTTGAGAACATCTTTCCTATGAAAAATGAGCATGGCAGTTCTAGTGAAACTCCTGAGATAATTCCCAACCAACCACTCAAATTGAATATCCCGAGCTAACACCGAGGAAAACCCGAGGAGGATGATGTGAGGCTCCTAGAAGGAGCAAGAGACAAAGGACTGCAAAATCCTTTGGTGATGACTTCACTGTGTACCTCGTGGATGATACTCCCACGTCTATTTCAGAAGCCTTTGCATCCCCGGATGCGGACTACTGGAAGGAGGCGGTTCGCAGCGAGATGGAATCCATTCTTGCGAACCAGACTTGAGAACTCACGGAGCTATCTTATGGTTGCAAACCTGTGGGGTGTAAGTGCATATTTAAGAAGAAGCTTAGACCTGATGGTACTATTGAAAAGTATAAGGCTCGACTTGTGGCCAAGGGTTATACCCAAAAGGAAGGCGAAGATTTCTTTGATACCTATTCACCTGTGGCTAGATTGACTACAATTCGTGTACTACTTTCCTTGGCTGCCTCATATGGTCTTATTGTCTATCAAATGGATGTTAAGACAGCTTTCCTCAATGGAGAGTTGGACGAGGAGATCTATATAGATCAGCCTGATGGATTTGTAGTAGAAAGTCAAGAAGGTAAGGTGTGTAAGTTATTGAAATCTTTGTATGGCCTGAAACAAGCTCCTAAGCAATGGCATGAGAAGTTCGACAGAACCTTAACCTCTGCGGGCTTTGTCGTGAATGAGGCCGATAAATGTGTATATTATCGGTATGGTAGGGGCTGTATGTTATTTTGTGTCTCTATGTGGATGACATATTAATTTTTGGGACAAGTCTTGATGTGATTCTTGAGGTCAAGTCTTTTTTGTCTCAAAATTTTGATATGAAAGATCTGAGAGAGGCTGATGTAATCTTGAACATTAAGCTACTCAAGGGTGAGGATGGGATCACTTTGTCACAGTCCCATTATGTGGAAAAGGTTTTGAATCGCTTTGGTTTTGTTGATTGCAAAACTTCTCCAACACTCTATGATCCTAGCATTGTGCTTCGAAAGAACAAGAAAATAGCTAGAGATCAGCTAACTTATTCTCAAATCATCGGGTCGCTCATGTACCTAGCCAGCGCTACAAGGCCAGACATCTCATTTGCTGTCAGCAAGTTGAGCCGGTTTACTTCTAATCCGGGAGATGATCATTGGCGAGCACTCGAAAGAGTAATGCGCTACTTGAGAGGTACCACAGATTTTGGTTTGCACTATACGGGTTATCCAACAGCGCTGGAAGGGTATAGTGATTCCAATTGGATATCTGACGCCGATGAGATAAAGGCCACAAGTGGATATGTGTTCACTCTTGGTGGCGGAGCTGTCTCGTGGAGGTCTTGCAAACAGACTATCTTGACACGCTCAATAATGGAAGCAGAATTGACTGCTTTGGACACGGCCACTGTTGAAGCAGATTGGTTGCATGAACTCTTGTTAGACCTTCCAGTGGTTGAAAAGCCAATTCCGGCTATCCTTATGAACTGTGATAATCAAACGGTGATTGTCAAGGTGAACAGTTCTAAGGACAACATGAAGTCCTCAAGACATGTCAAAAGGCGTCTAAAATCTGTCAGGAAATTAAGAAACTCCGGAGTGATAGCACTGGATTATATCCAAACGGCTAAAAACCTGGCAGATCCTTTTACAAAGGGTTTATCACGGTGTGTGATAGACAATGCATCAAGGGAACTGGGTATGAGACCCACATGAGTTACACCATAGTGGTAACCCAACCTATGTGATCGGAGATCCCGTGAATTAGGTCCTGGGAAAAATAAGCTATTGGTTAACTGGCTGAGAGTATAACCTGACCCGTTCCATGTGAGATGCAATACTCTCGAAATCAGATGGCGGTGGCATTTGCCTTAATGTTGTTCTGTTGGCTTTAATTAGTGAAGATGTAATCCTACAGAGCATCTTGAAAGAACACACCTATATGAGCCCGACTGTTGGAAGTCGCAGTCTATGAGACCTGGGTAATCTCTAGTAAGCTCATGAAGAGACCATGGAGTACGACATATATGCTCCAACCGCGGGGTAGCCTATTGGCAGCCAAGTATCAGTTGGCTTTGAGTGAAACTTGTTCACACAAAACTTGCAATTCAAGGCGTAGTCTATTGTTCAAGTTGTGGATAAGTGTAGCTTAAATGTCTAGGTGCAATTCAAGGCATAGTCCATTGTTATCGAAACACTGGTATATTAACAGCTTTGGGAACTGGCAAACTTGGATGGGACTTTGAGATCTGGTGGGGGATTGTTAGAATTTTGGGGCTTGGCCCAATTAATTGCCAAATAATTTCTGGAAAATCTCAAAGGCCCATGTATGCATGAGGCATGTGAACTCCTTTTAGTACCACATTGCTAGTTGGGAGTGGCATACACTAGTTTATATAGTGGAGTGTGCATTCCTTGCTAAACAAGTGTGTGGGAGAGAAAGGAAAGCTCACACGCCGCCGCCTCGCCTCGCCTCGCCTCGGCTCGGCCTGGCTCGGGCTCGGGCCGGGCCGGGCGGGTGGCAGCGTCGCGACGCACTGCGTGAATGGTCCGCCAAACCGACCTCGTGCTTTAGCAGACGCCGCCTCCTTTTGCGCTTTATTTCTTTTGCTCTCCGGGTTTTTGGCGGGTCGGATACGAGGTATGGAAATCGTGTTGACTCGATCGTGGGCTAACCGTGATGGACTCGGGCCGTGGGTCGATCGTGTTGGACACGGTCGTGGCCTGCTCCACGGCATCCATATATATTTGAGCCGCCGCCAGAATGTAAGAGAAAAACCTAGGTTTTTGCCAACTTCCATAGCTGCGCCGCCGTTTGGTGATCCCATCCTGTGCGCCGGCGTGCACCGTCGTTCGGGAGAGCAGGTCTCCGGAACCGATCGCCCAAGAGCTCCTGCACCGGGTAGGGCGAATCAGTTTTGGGAAGCGCCGCGATCGCCGCCGCTTCTCCGTCGGCTCGCGAGGTCTACTTCCACTGTGCCGCCGCGATCAGGTCGGCCACGTCTTCGCAGAAGACGGCGCCCACCTCGTAACCGTAACCACCTGGCTGGTTCCATACTGGCGACGACAACCACGCCCAAGACGTGATTCCCTTCACCTCCCTTTCAATTATGTTGTTGTTGAGCCTGCTGCTAGTGGAAATATCAGAGGGATATACGTGTAGTATTGCTGCATGTGTGTTTAGGATATGCACATGTGATATTTATATGTTATTATCAATCTGTCAGACGTTGTGCATGTTTTATCTCTTGATTGAATTAAACCTGAAAATGCTAATTATTCCAACAGAAGCAACCTTCCAAGGAGGCGACCTGTGGAAGGCAATTGGAGGAGTTCGAGGTTTGAGGTTCACCTTACCGGAGTGACGAAGATCCACCACTAATGGGGAGCCCGGGCTAAGCAAGTAGCTCGGGTGGGAACGAGACTCTTGAGGAGGGAGTGCTCCAATGAGGAGTAGTGAAAGGCGCCAACCTTCTGATACCTTGGGAAAAATTGATGAGCCTCTCTTACCTTCTTTCTTCATTTGTGTATTCATGTTCCGCATTTGAGCTATTTGCCATGCTAACCATGATTGTCATGTATTAGATGATTTAAGTCTGTTTCCTGCATGCTCTTAGTTGTAATTGGTTGTTTCTTGGTAGCTAAGTGATAAAGTTTTAATCTTGACAACTAATTCCTGAAAAGCCGAATTTTCAAAGTTGGCCTATCCACCCCCCTCCCCCTCCCGGTGCGATCCTTTCACCAGGTAGGTAGCCATGAAGAGGACCTACAATAGAACTTCAGGCACCAAATAATATAAGATGATATTTAAAACCATCTGACCTTGTTGAATCTTTTATATTGTGGATACGATACCGTAGAATCGTTCTTGTCAGTGCAATCCCAACGCGTGTCCAGTAAGTGTTTCTTTAAAATCCGGCAATCTAATAAATATAGAGAGTACATGCGTCTGTAGAACAAGGAACCGATGGTTCCTTTGTTAATTATTCAGCTAAAGAAACGTAAAATTTAGTACTAGGTAAGCTCGTCGTTTCTTCCTTGCTACCGTACGCTGTGCAGCACCCCGAGCTCGCGGTGACCAATGCCGTCCTGCAGGCTCCTGCACGCCGCGCCGTCCGAGAGGCCTCGCGCCCAGCCACTCGACCGTCAGCGAGGGCCTAGTCACGTCCTAGTGCTTGTCACCACGCTGCCCGCGAGGTCGTCGCCAGCGAGCTCGCCATAGCCAGTGTCGCACCGCCTGCACGAGCTCGTCATCGTCTGTGTGCCCACTCACGCGCCGCCGAGCTAGCCGCGAGCTCGAGCTCGTCACGCCGCGCCGCACCGCCCCTGTGGCCGGCGAGCTTTGGGCCCGCCGGATATGGAATGGGTGAGTGGAGAGAAAAACGAGAGAGGAAGATGCGGAGAGGATAGAAAAATATGCATTTATTGACTGGGTCCACTTATTGTTTCTTAGTGAGGTGGAAGATAAGAAACCGTAAGGAGAAACGGTGGACTAGGAATGTCATTAGGAGAAAGAGATTATTTCCATATCGACGAAACCAAGAAGCTCTTGCCCTCGAAGGCAGGGTAGAAATTGCGTCTTTCAAAACAAGTAATTGTCATGTGTCACATTGTTAACACCAGAATTTGGCAAGAAATCAATGGGCTCAAAATCAGCTTGGGCCTTGCAAAATAGGGGCTGAAAGCAGGTGTTAGTTACATATGGAAACTAGAGTCCACATCGATTAAGATCCCAATATATTAGGAAGAATTAGTTAGATATAGAAGATAAAGTCAAGTCTGTATCAATTACGAGGTAAAGTCCTTGTTAGAGTCAAGTTTAAAGGGTCTATATAAATATTTTACCCCTGAGGACGTGTAAAGGATATCAACACATCATACAACATACCTAGTTTTATCTGTTCTTTACCTTTCGTCATATTAGTAGTAGTTTTCGTCGTATTTAGATTTCGATCGACTTATTGTGCATCGTCTTTCAATCGGCTTCAAGATACAACTCAGGAGTTCTTGCAAGTAAGTATTGTCTCGATTAAGTTCGATCTACGAGCTTGCATCAGTTTTCGGTCGAAACATTATCTTCGTTGATATTACTACACATCGCCTTTCCAACCAAATGTTAGGTTTCACTCTCTTTTTACTGATCAACACATTCGTTGGCAGTAGATTATTTACCCCTCGTTCTATCAACTTATAACTTGCTATTCCTCGATAGTTTGTTTACCTCTTCGTTCTATCAACTGGACGACAATATCGGCTAGTTGATAGTCTGTTTACCCTCTTTGTGTTGCTCTTTTGATTTTATCGGTTTAGCGGTAAACTATTTATCCTTCGAATCTATTGGTTTAAATCCAATCTAAGCCGATAGTTTCGCTTTCTTTTGCTTTGCTCGAATCTGTTCCCATGTGTTGCAGATTCTTCATATTACAGATCTAATCGGCTATCTGAAGGCTTATTGCGTCTACTATTGCCGATTGTAGATCAAATCGGCTGGCATGTATTGAACCCTGCTTTTGGTGCTGTCAGGGATCCAACTTCCTAAGCCAATGTGTGTTGGCGTGAATTAAGACCATTTTTGCGTCAACACACATGTATGCTTAATATTACGTAGTTCCGGCTCCCAAGGAAGGTGCAGCAAACAATCCTAGCTAGATCTGAATAAAAACCTAAAGTTCAAGATAAAAAGAGGATCTACATCACTTCCCCAACTCCAGCAAGGTCACCGGAGTTAGGGGGCAAGGGGGCCGACAAGCTTTGGCCGGTATACATCCTGGTCGCCTTGGCCCACTACTGCGGATTAGCTCATCACTACCGGTTCCAAACTGGTATCTATACCGGTTTTGGAATCGGTAGAGGACAACCAGGAGTGATACTTCAGGGTTTCACTACCGGTTCATGTAACCAGTAGTGATAGTATTAGAAATGTTTAAAATATATTAGGAATATATTGGGAGAAGCAGGACTTGAACCCAAGACCTCCAAGGCCTCGTGACTCTAGCCTTATCCTTTTAGCCAACCCATCCAATATCGCGTACTGATATAGATATAATATGTATTCCTTTTAAACTTTCCAGAAACGAGGCACTACTACCGGTTTGTGGCTTAAACCGGTAGTGATGGATAGGTATCACTACCGGTTTGTGGCTCGAACCGATAGTAGTAGTGTCCGAGGCACCACTACCGGTTCATAGCTCAAACCATGGCTCATGCAACTATCACTATCGGTTCGTGGTTCAAACCGGTAGTGATGCAACTCTCACTACCGGTTCGCAGATAACCAGTAGTGATACCCACTTCTCTAGTAGTGACCGCCGTCAAGTCACCACCCTCGTCTCTTTTTTTTTTTCTTTCCTATCTAATAATACTCCTTTCTCGTTCGATCTAACAGTAATGCCATACAAAATTAATTAAAGAGTTATACATGCGTGTAAGTTTAAAATTTTAAAAATTTCCAAATAAACTGTATATATATCATGAACACGTACCCGTTTTGCAAGTTTGCAACCAAGAGTCAACTCACACGCGCGCACAAAATATAAGGAACAAACATTACTTACGTGCACGCATAAGACAGCCGAATCATGTCGATTTCTACGAATGTGCATTATTTAGTTAAGCTAGATTATAGCTCATCCGGATACTGACGAAGAACTGGATTAGGAGAGCTTTCGAAAGTTCTGAAATAATCTTAGGTACAATAACTAATGCTGCCAAGTGGACTGTACAATGGGCTAGCAATTGCAAGCTAGGCAAGAACTTTTTTATAAAAAAAAATGTAGCTAACAAATCCCGAGGTGTAGAAGATGAGTGGAAATGGAAACGGCATGATTTTCCAAGAAACACTATTGTATGCGATGCGTGCAAGAATCAAGAAGAGAGCGGCGTCCTACAGTTAGAAGGTGTATCCATCGAGTCATTTTCAGAAGGAGAAGGAAGTGTATATAGTAGTGTACGCGTGTGTTTTGTGTTGGTGATGAATTTTTCGTTGCAATGTGTACACTACTCCAGCTAGAAGATATTATGTAAAAAGAATTCGTTCTATAGTAGGTACTTCGACCACCATTTTTTTTAAAAAAAACTATTTTATTAATTTGATAACCCTTTCCACAAAAAAAAGAGAGTAACCATAAAACCAAGGGTAAATTACATTCATGCCAACGCAATTCTGCAAGGTTTCAGCTTTACAAAAATACCATTGAAAAGTTAGATTTTCCACTAATGTCAATAAAAAGTGAGATTCCTCATAAATATGCTATTACTGCCCTTAATTTTTTTAGGACCAAAAGGCTCTCACCTTCTTCTTTTTCTTGCCCTTCTCTTCTTCTTCTTGTTCCTCCTATATGTCTCCTCCCTCCCATGGCCATCTCTGTCGTGCTCCAACGAGCTCCACCGTCACCGAGCAACACCGAGCCCATCGACCCTCGTGACGCCCCCACCATCGTGTTGTTCCCCTATATGCATCCGTCGTGAGGGATGTGGCCTCGATGGCGGCTGCCTTGGATGACCGCATTGCCACTGCCACAACGACGATAGCGCTCCTCCGAGGAGTGTGCGACGATGATAGCGCCACATGCAATGGCACTGGTGCTGGCGGCTACGACCGACGATGCTACACTACTACAGAAATGCTCATCCATGCCCCCTCATCACTGTCACTTTTGGCTAGAACCACCAGTGAAGTGCCCCCTGCCCACCCCGCCCCACGCTGGGGACCTGACGAACTACCAGTGATGGCCCATGTACGAGAAATTGCCAGTTGATGGTACCCTATCACTGACGGTTCGGCCACTCAACCGCTAGTGAAACTATCACTAGTGGTTCACCTGACCATCTGCCAGTGATATGGTACCCTATCACTGGCAGTTCGGCCACTCAACCGCTAGTGAAACTAACACTAGCGGTTCACCAAACCATCGCCAGTGATACGATACCATGGCTCCCACCAGCTCCCACAAAATTTTGGAAGGAACCATATCACTGGTGGTTCTTTAGGTGAACCGCCAGTGATAGTCATATAACTTTTTCATACAAAATTGGATGAAGACAAAATTTATATGAAAATTGTAGTGCTCGATAAGATCTACAACTTTGTTGTTGACAACTTTTCCATTCGAAGTCATTTTGATGTCCAAATAATCATTAAAAGATTCGAACGACAAGGGTCAAAAGAAAAAATATCCCATTGCTCTCACTAATAATTGATAGGTGAGATGGTAAGGAGGCTTTGCGTGTGCTAAGAGGTTGTAGGTTCGAATCCATGAACCGCAACGGTGTGCTAAGAGGTTGTAGGTTCGAATCCATGAACCGCAACGGTACGTATTTAGTGCGAAAAGTGGTAGAACTTGTGACTTTGTGACCATGTAGATATAGATAGTAATAATTGAGTGTAAAATTTTTTTTTCAGCTTTCTAATGCCAAAAATAGGACAAAACTGGCGGCTGGTATACAAAACTGCCACTGATAGCCATTATCACTAGCGGTTCTGTAACCGCCAGTGATGACCCCTCGGATATCACTGTCAGTTAATCACTGGTGGTTCAAAAACCACCAGTGATGATGGTTATGAATCACCAGTGATAGATTTTCCTATGCTAGTGCTACATGCAATGACATTGGTGTGGCGGCCCTGGCGGTAGCGACCGACAAAGACGACGATGCCACACACGACAACATCAATGTGGCAGCCTTAGCGGCAGCAACAACAATGTTAGGGTTTTTTATAGCCGAGGCAGTTGTGCTTGGGGCTACGTGAAAGGAGCACCAATAGGGTCATTAGAGGAGCTCCAGTGGCTTGGGCACAAGCCGGCGAGCTCGGACTTAGGCGGCGACATGGCAAGGAGGTGGGTCGATGGGAGGTGGCTAGCTCAGGCATAGGCAATGGCGTGGCCTACAAGCAACTCAATGGGAGACGATGAGCTTGGGCTTGAGCAGTGGCTAGGCCTGGACATGGCCCATCAGAGGTACGAGCTCGAGTGTTGTGGACAGGTTGGAGGAGGGAGCGGGCGAGAGAGAGAGAGAGAGAGCGGAGAAGGAGGAAGATAAGTGGAGGGGTATTTCAGCCGTAAATTTGATGAGGCTAAAGAGACAAAAAAAAAAAGTTAGAGAATGGTATATTCGTGAGAATCTCACTTTTTAATGGCATCATGGAAAATTCAACCTTTTAACGGCATTTTTGTAGAGTTGGAATTTGGCAATGCCATGAATGTAATCCTTAAACCAATGGAGTAATTAAATGGTCAGGTTTTTGTTCTCTAGAAAAACATGAGAATTAATATCTAATCCAGCAAGTCTATATAGAAACAATCTCACTCCATTTATTCAAGAATTAAACAAATACAAGTGTTAGCCGACAGATGCAGTAGTTCCAATATTCCCGCTATCATATTAGGTGGCTAGCTACCAATAGAAATTAATTACCCCGTCCATTAACTAAAAATCATAGCTAAACGATAGCTATAGAGACTCGCATGATTGCATCCAGTCGTCGCCTTCAGCTCATCAAACATCTTAGCTATTCACACTTTCTTTAGATCAACAATTGGCGTATCTTTTATGTGAACGGAGCGGTCTTCGTCAACGGTTTTCATGGCATATACCTGAGCACATTCCAAGCATCAATGACCCGTTCCATTAACATTGGGGTTGATACTATTTTAATTATGAATGCATGCTATTTCCTTATCAAATGTCTTGTGCTTCTTGTCTCGGCTATGGCGCGCCTGGGCATGGAAACATATATAAACTCTGGTGCCAAGTGCCAAGTGCCAACGCCGTGTGTAGAATCGACAGGAAGTTGCTTTTCACGTTCGTAGCTGCTGCGCGATCGACAACGGCAAGAGCTAGATTCAATTCACATGCAGCCAAGAACAAATTAGGGGCTAATTTATTTGATTCGTGTCATTGCCGCGTAACCTTAAGTACTAGACAAATTTCGTCTAATTAATTAAGGCAACGCTCAAAGTAGTGACTAATATTTTACATCTCAAGAAATATTGGGCTGCATCAAATTAGCATAGTAACATAAATTCCCACTACGTAATGTACGCGCTGACGATATGTTTTGCCCAATTTGATGGTCTGGATACAAATTAACCAATCACACAAGAAAAAAAATTGCAGATGCCAACATCCACATGCATGTACCTGTGTACACCAACGTACATATATATATTAGTTTATTGGATTACAAAGCGTTTTGCGAAAAAACAATATAAGGTCAACTAGAACAGCCAATTCAAGTTGGCGAATCAGTTCATCAAATTTAATTTGGCAGCAGTTGCAGAATTAAATCAGTGGCCCCTTTTTCTCCCGTCACAGTAGATATGACCTATGCATGTCCGTCAACATGTCTAATTTTGCGCTCACGGTAGAAATAACCTGTGTATGGCTACACAAGTAAAATAACCTGTGTAGTCTATAGCTTCCTGGTTGCTTTAGAAAGATGGTATACTATCTCTCAATATGATTTAAGCAGTATTTAAGTCGAATTGTCGCAAGAATGGTCCCAAACTTACGGCAACTCTATGCATTGCCATTTTTTTCCCTTTGCGTACGGAAAACCTTCCGTTCTTTCTTGTTTGTGAATGCAATATTTTCAACCTATTGGTCCAACACGTCACAGCCAGCCTCCAGGGTCAAAATAATCCATCTTGCTAACAAATAACCAGGACGCGTCAACGGTTCCTTTCGCAAAATGATAGGTACGTCAAGCCTCAAATGAAGCAAAGCTTACTTAACATAATATTTTAACGTTCAAATATTAAACACTTTGATCGAGGGGGAGCGTAGTTAGGCTTGTGTGGAACAACATAAAGGCATATGCACCTGGCCCTATTCCATCCTGGCTCTATTTTATTCCTAATACAACCATGTCCCTATCCTACGTATTTCAATCTCTTTCTTATATTTTACTATTGTCTCTATTTTCCACTTTTCACAGCCTTATTTCTATAGTGATGGACTAGAAATAAGGGCCACTATTACACGTGCTGCACAATTTCTAGAAGGAAAGCGACTGGAATAGTGTTAATTATGGAGTTGTTAGCTTATGAATGTATTTTTGCAGCGTTCATTGAATTTGCTTGTTAATTCTTCTGAATCAGGCCTTATATACCGGTCACAAATGGATGCGATTTAAGTATTGATATCTGCGTTCAGATGCTATTTCTTGATGACGCCCTTATCGACAATCATGCATGCAACACAAACGAGGGGGAAACAAAGCACGAAGAAATCTTGGAGAAAAGAAATTAACATAGATATATCTCACTGCACGTTTCTACGAGAAACCATTCTTAGAATCACAACTACATATTCAGTGTCAACGCATGAGAGCTCTAACCGTATCATGACTATATCGTCTCGGGTTTTTGGGTGAACTGAGTCGATGCGTATTCATGATAAGAGCATCCACACCAGAATCTCTATCTCTATTTTCTATCTCTTCTACTCTATTTTCTCTCTCCATTACTCTAAAATTCCTTCACACTTTACACTACATCCTAAAGATTCCTTTCCTCTAACAGAAACTCTATCTTTATACTACTATAGAGCTTCTACTACGGATGCTCTAAGGCACCGTTCTTTTTTGCAAACCGCCGGCGGTTTGCTACAGTAAAAAAATTTTAGATTATTTTTTTGGATTATTTTAAAAAAAATTTAAAAACTTTTAAATTTCCTACAGTAAAACCGCCAACCGTCAATCGCCAGAAACCGTAAAAAAAAAAACAGAGCCTAAGTGCTATAACCACTCGTAGAATGGCGGACAAAGGCTGCCGTTTTCAGTCAACCACAGCGCGACGGCGACAGGTGACTTGAGAAAAAAAAATACTTCAGAGGTGTAAACGATGGCGCCGCGCGCCAGCCGCAAGAGGAGAAGATCATAGTGATATTCGCTTCGGCTCCCTGAGCGAGCCGTACATCTACGCGGTTTCCGGCGACTACTTATACCCGCCGCCGCCTCGCCATTTCTCCAGCACCACAGCTCAGCCGAGCTAGCTAGATACATACATTGCCGGGGCGGCGGCGGCGGCGGCGGCGGCGGAGGCGTGCACCGATCGGCGTCGGCATGGCGAGGGGGAACGAGCAGCTGCAGGTGCTGAGCGCGCTGGACGCGGCGAAGACGCAGTGGTACCACTTCACGGCCATCGTCGTCGCCGGCATGGGCTTCTTCACCGACGCGTACGACCTCTTCTGCATCTCGCTGGTGACCAAGCTGCTCGGGAGGATCTACTACACGGACGTCACCAAGCCCGACCCCGGCACGCTGCCGCCCAACGTGTCGGCGGCCGTCAACGGCGTGGCGTTCTGCGGCACGCTCGCCGGCCAGCTCTTCTTCGGCTGGCTCGGCGACAAGCTCGGCCGCAAGAGCGTCTACGGGATGACGCTGCTGCTGATGGTCATCTGCTCGCTCGCGTCGGGGCTCTCCTTCGCGCACACCCCGACCAGCGTCATGGCCACGCTCTGCTTCTTCCGCTTCTGGCTCGGATTTGGCATCGGCGGCGACTACCCGCTGTCGGCGACCATCATGTCCGAGTACGCCAACAAGAAGACGCGCGGCGCGTTCATCGCCGCCGTGTTCGCCATGCAGGGCTTCGGCATCCTCGCCGGCGGCATTGTCACCCTCATCATCTCGGCCGCCTTCCGCGCAGGGTACCCGGCGCCGGCGTACCAGGACAACCCCGCCGCGTCGCTGGTCCCGCAGGCCGACTACGTCTGGCGCATCACCCTCATGCTCGGCGCAGCGCCGGCGCTGCTGACCTACTACTGGCGGATGAAGATGCCGGAGACAGCGCGCTACACGGCCCTCGTCGCCAAGAACGCCAAGCAGGCGGCGTCCGACATGTCCAAGGTGCTGCAGGTGGAGATCGAGGAGGAGCCCGAGAAGCTGGAGGAGATGGTGAGCCGGGGCAACAGCTACGGCCTCTTCTCCCGCCAGTTCGCGCGCCGCCATGGCCTGCACCTCGTCGGCACGGCCACCACGTGGTTCCTCCTCGACATCGCCTTCTACAGCCAGAACCTGTTCCAGAAGGACATCTTCACCAGCATCAACTGGATCCCCAAGGCGCGCACCATGAGCGCGCTCGAGGAGGTGTTCCGCCTCTCGCGCGCGCAGACGCTCATCGCGCTCTGCGGCACCGTGCCGGGCTACTGGTTCACCGTCTTCCTCATCGACATCGTCGGCCGCTTCGCCATCCAGCTGCTCGGCTTCTTCATGATGACCGTCTTCATGCTCGGCCTCGCCATCCCGTACCACCACTGGACGACGCCCGGCAACCACATCGGCTTCGTCGTCCTGTACGCCTTCACTTTCTTCTTCGCCAACTTCGGGCCCAACAGCACCACCTTCATCGTGCCGGCCGAGATCTTCCCGGCGCGGCTCCGGTCGACGTGCCACGGCATCTCCGCCGCCGCCGGCAAGGCCGGCGCCATCATCGGCGCGTTCGGGTTCCTGTACGCGGCGCAGGACCCGCACAAGCCGGAGGCCGGGTACAAGCCCGGCATCGGCGTGCGCAACGCGCTGTTCGTGCTCGCCGGCAGCAACCTGCTCGGGTTCATCTTCACGTTCCTCGTGCCGGAGTCCAAGGGGAAGTCCCTGGAGGAGATGTCCGGCGAGGCCGAGGACGACGGCGCCGTGCAGCCGTCGGACTCTCAGATGGCGTAGTCAACGGTGGCAACGCCAACACGTACGTACGTGTCTGGTGCATATCGATCTATAGTGTAGTTTTTGGTTTTGTTGTTCAGCGTGTCATTTCGCGACCGTGTTCTGTTTTAAAATACGTACGTACATGATACATATTAATTGTGCATGCTATATATGTTAAGAGGGAGGAAAATGTGTGTTGAATTATGTAAACTTTGCTAAGGATTTAACCCAATAATTCTTGGAGGGTGGATGATTTGAGAAGGTTACAGGCATTGGTGAAGATAAGCCATGAGCCTGAACAAGGAGTAAGGAAACAAGGGCATTATGGTCCTAAATTACCCATAATGGCAGAGCACAATTGAGAACTTTGACATATTGTATCTATCTAAATATTGGACGACTTCTATTTTTGGGGAGAGATTTTTGTGCTGTTTGGTTTGAGGAACACCCTACGTTATTCTAAATGGGTTCATCCCATATATTTTCGTGAGATGACACAATTTCTTATTTTGTACTGGATAATATATATTTGGTGGTGATGAACCAACCCATTATTACATTTCTAATTTCTCAAACAGAACAAGTGAGTAATCATTCGCCAAATACCTATCAATAAACCAATCGAACCATGCAGTAGTTGAGGATTCCGAGACTAGCAATGAGCTTGATGGGCAAATTGGCAGAGAAGGATGTCCAAATGGACTGATTCGCCCCTTCTAGGACAAACTTCAATAATTTGAATATAGTAGTATAAGATATCTACCTACTTGCCGGCCGGCCATTAATTTGGCAGTAGCAACAGCAACAAAGAGCCAAATAAGACAACAAATTGCTGTTCTAATGACGAACAAGCCAAGAACTGCAGGACGCAAGCCAGACAGTCCAGTAATTAACTTCAGAAAATTCATCAGACAAAACAACCAGCATAGACAAATTTATATACCAAATTACGCACAAACAAAAACTATACATGAAATTTGAACAGATTAATGATACAACCACCATTTCAAATGTACTAGTGTAGTAGTACATTAGCTCTGTCTTTTTACGTACCCTGCCACTCATATACAAGACTAGTATCAAGAACGGCCATTAAACGTAGCATGTAGCGATGTAATGTGAAACCAATCAGAGACACTTACCATGCACAATAATATCCAGTTTGCACCATGTTTGATGAGCTCGATCCTATGCCGCCGCCTCCTCGTCGTCGTCGACGTTCTCCTTGGATATCTCCTCCAGGGACATGCCCTTGGACTCCGGCACGAGCAGCGACATAAGCGTCCCGAGGAAGTTGGTCCCGGCGAGCACGAACAGCGCGTTGCGCATGCCAATGCCGGGCTTGTACCCGGTCTCTGGCTTGTGCTGGTCCTGCGCCGCGTACAGGAACCCGAACGCGCCGATGATGGCGCCAGCCTTGCCGGCGGCGGCCGAGATGCCGTGGCACGTCGACCGGAGCCGCGCCGGGAAGATCTCGGCCGGCACGATGAAGGTGGTGCTGTTGGGGCCGAAGTTGGCGAAGAAGAAGGTGAAGGCGTACATGACGACGAAGCCGGTGTGGTTGCCGGGCGTCGTCCAGTGGTGGTACGGCGCGGCGAGGCCGATCAGGAACACGGTCATCATGAAGAAGCCCATGAGCTGGATGGTGAACCGGCCGATGATATCGATGAGGGCGACGGTGAACCAGTAGCCCGGAATGGTGCCGCAGAGCGCGATGAGCCCTTGCGCGCGCGCGATGCGGTAGACCTCCTCGACGGCGTTCATGGTCTTGGCCGGCGGGATCCACCCGACCTTGGAGAAGATGTCCTTCTGAAACAGGTTCTGGCTGTAGAAGGCGATGTCGAGCAGGAACCACGTGCTGGTCGTGGCCAGGAGGTGGACCCCGTGCCGGCGCAAGAACTGCGGCGAGAAGAGCCCCCACTGGTCGGCGCCGACGACGTTGCGCTCTGCGCGGTCGGCCACGTCCTCCTCGATGTCGGTGTTGAGCACCTTGGACATGTCGGCCGCCGCCTGCTTCGCGTTGCGCGCGATCAGCGCGGTGTAGCGCGCCGTCTCCGGCATCTTCATGCGCCAGTAGTAAGTGAGCGCCGCCGGGATGGTGCCAAACATGAGGATGATGCGCCACACGTAGTCGGCCTCCGGGACCAGCGACGCGGCGGCGTTGTCCTGGTACGCCGGCGCCGGGTACGCTTTCCGGAAGCTGGCCGACACGATGAGCGCGACGATGGCGCCGAAGAGGATGCCGAACCCCTGCATGGCGAACACCGCGGCGATGAACGCGCCGCGGGTCCTCTTGTTGGCGTACTCCGACATGATGGTCGCCGACAGCGGGTAGTCGCCGCCGATGCCGAAGCCGAGCCAGAAGCGGAAGAAGCAGAGCGTGGAGATGACGCCCTTCGCCGTGTGCCCGAACGAGAGCCCCGAGGCCACCGAGCACACCACCATGAGGATCAGCGTGAAGCCGTAGACGCTCTTGCGGCCGAGCTTGTCGCCGAGCCAGCCGAAGAAGAGCTGACCGGCGAGCGTGCCGCACAGCGCGACGCCGTTCACTGCCGCCGACACGTTCGGCGGTAGGGTGCCCGGGGCGGCGCTGCCGGCCTCGGTGTAGTAGATCCGGCCGAGCAGCTTGGCGACGAGCGAGATGCAGAAGAGATCATAGGCGTCGGTGAAGAAGCCCATGCCGGCGATCACGATCGCCATGAAGTGGTACCACTGCGTCTTCGCCTGGTCCAGCGTCGCCAGCACGTTCAGCTGCCCGCGCGCCATGGTCGATCGCCTCTCGCCGCCCGGCGCCGCCTCGATCTTCGTCTTGCTCGCCGAGCTACCGCGGCAGCTGCACTGCAGATATATGGAAGCTCACAGAGTGAGCTGCCACCTGCTTAGGATTTGGTCACTGGGTGACTGGTGAGCTGCACAAATTGAGGCATTTCTCGCGTAATCGAAGGGGTAGACTGCAAAAACTTTTTAAGTCTCTTTTGTTCATTCCTAGTCTAGGAAGATAATCCATGAACTCGTGGTCAACGAAAGCGAAATCTCAGCTTAAAAATTGCTATTTGAGATGAATATTTTTGTAGATCCTATCAATGGTTAGTTGGATAGGATTAGTGAGTAGTTAGCAGGTGACTGAAGACGTTTATTTGCAAGGTATTCATATGGCTTTAATATTGGATAACCCTTGATGATTATGCAGGCAGGTGTGACCTCATCTTGGCAAAGATTATAGTAGTAATTAATGAAGTACAAATGATATGCACTTTGTTGATCAAAACAAACTGCATAAATGATACTCTCTCTGAAGAGCCACAAAAGATGACACTGTGAAAGAACTACTGAATTGCTAGCTGATCCTGGGGACTGAACTACATTTACCAGAAACACTAGGATCATGTATTGTAGGCATCTAAGGCTATCTCCAACGCACACGGCGTGAGGGAGATGCGAGCAGAGAGAGAAAGCACAGCGTGGAGCGTGGAGGAGAGAGACTCGTGCAGGAGGAGGGAGAGCGAAGCAGCGACGCTGCGTCCGTCGTCGGCCTCGCGCCTAGGGCCATGCGCTCGCGTTGTGCTCGCGCCATGCACTGGAGCACATGCAGTGGCCACTAGCGACGCTAGGTGGACCCCACAATATAAAAAACGTGTGATTTGATTTAGTAGCGCATGCAGGTGGACCCAGCAAAGCTCCAACAGCGCATGTAGGTGGACCCCACAACATAAAAAATTGTGAATAAAATGTGATTTGATTTAGGTTTTAAAGCTACTACGATTATAATCAAAAAATTGTGGTATTTGTGCTATTCAAAATTAGTATTAGTTAACCATCTTTTTTGAAAAAAAAACTAGCTTGCATATTGTAATGAATAAGGCCCTGATCAGTACAGTTTAAAATCTACAGCTTAAATTTTTTTTTTTTGTACAAGCCATATGCCGTAGAATTTTGTAGTAATTTTTTCGAGACTTTTAATGGTTTTTCTTAAAGCTTCTGAAGCTATTTTAGTATATTTTTAGTCACTTCGAGCATTTTTTTCAAGGGCCCTCAACTTCTTGGTATAATAATAATAGGGCCGCTCGTTGCATGCATGCTATAACGTATTATAATTATATATTATTATTATTATCAATAATATTTAGTTTATATTTACATATTTAGTTATATCTCATATTATGTAACAAATAAAAAATAGATTTAACTAAGAATAATAAACACATATAAATGTTTAGGACCCACTGCTACCATCTCTATACCACCTTACCATTGGAAGGATGGGAGCTAGTGGAGGTGCTAGTAAGGTGTGGGTCCCACACTAGCACCTCTCTCCCACCTCCACCATTGAAAGGGGAGACAACCTAATAAGTAGTAAATTCTTAGCAAAACCTACATGACAACAAAGCAAAGCTCACCTTGAGAAGGACCGAGAGGAGAGAAGACTTCAGAGCTTAGAAAAAGGATGTAAAACATTGAACAATTATGTCAAATTTGCGTCATTGTATAGCCAAGGTATGATCCTAGGAATATGCTTGATCTGAATAATCTGTGTCATCTGACCGTTGTTTAATACTAGGTCAACTACCCGATGCAGTGTTCCATGTATATCCATACAAGTTTCATTTTTTTCAAACCATGCATCCTGAGTTCCTAACAAGTTAATTATCAACACTAACTAGTACACCCACAGCAAACAGCATATATTATGTGCAACGGAGCAATTCGGGTTTCTACAGCTTGCAAGGATTCCAAATTCCATACTCCATGAGCATGCGATCTGAGCCGTCCGAGCCGGATTGTGCATTCACGATTGGAGCTTGTCATGCATGAGCTAGCATGTGCTGGGGTAGTCAAAAGTCGCTGTTTATGTCCGAATATGCCTTTTGCCTAATCATCAAACGCCTGTCCATTGCAAAGTCAAAAATCTTGTCTAGCTTTGAGATGCCAATTACAACCTGGGTTTTGGATCAAGCAATTCATTCTATCATGCCATTAACTCAAGTACTAATTACTAAAAACGAGCTGGCGTAGTTGATTATTTATTAACGGGCACTGAGCGCTGTTACCCACAAGATATATAGCGCCTGTTCTTTGTTGTTCAGCTTCAACCTGGTTGCTTGACTTGTTCCAGCTTAAGCCCGTACGAGGCATACGGGCTGATGAAGTGATGAGAGCTAAGGCTGAGTGGGAACAATTTCTGGTGTTTTTCAGCAAGTTTTTCATTGCTGTTTTGTTAGCAGTTTAGTTGTAATATTTGTCTTCCTAAATAACATAACCAATTCTGGTGTCCCATTGGAAGCTTTATAAAGGTAAAGAAGTATGATACATGGAACCAGCGAATCTGTTCTGTTTGATTTATGCTGAAGGAATAGTAGTACCTTGCCATGACATGTAGTAGAATTTTTTCCACGACATGCTCTTTTCCAAGAGGAAATGCGGCGTCACCGGCGTGCCCAGCCCTGACAAGGTTCTTCACTTTGCATCAAATCAACAACATGCTCCGCCCTTGTGCAGGATGTCAATGCAACAAGTATGAGGTAGTATGGCTCAGGACATTAGGATGCAGAAATTGTAAATATAACCAGCTCTTGCCTTGTAATGTAAAAGATGCACACAACTCAACGACATGATACTAGCAAGTCCAGAAAATCAATAGCTCATAACTTGAGTTCCAGGTGCGCATCTGTCAAAAACTTTATGGTACAAGACGAATAGCCCAGCAGGGTGGACACATGAACTGCTGAAAAATAGCACTGAGACACTACTTTTATTTGGTTGTACAAATCAACATATACAGACTAAATTTTCCCTTCCCAAAAGGCCGGGGAATGAATGAAAGGAATGGAACTAAAATTAGATACAAAAGGAAACATCAACATTGAATACTTGACGCTTGTACAAGGGCTTAGAAATTGTACATCAACCAGATGGTCTCTGATAGATATGTTTCGTTCTTGGGTCAACTATTAGGCCCCTCCCACCATTCACCTCTAAATCATGCCTGAAGAAGTTTTGTAAGTTAGTATACTGGTGTGCCAAAAGCTGGAAAGAGTTGTGTAAGGCTACTTACTGAAAGACAAAGTCTGGAATTGTTAGTTGTTCACGTGGTACATATCTGAACAGCTGCACAAGCCTATCCACATATGCAACCTTCCTCCAGACCTAGTTAGAGAAGATGCTAAAATCTCAAGCAACACATTAAAAGATTAAAAATAAAATCATTATGGTATTGAACTAGGAGGTACCTCTCCATCAACAAAAAGCTGCATGGCCAAAATAGCTGTTCTCAACCCCAATGTTGGGTGAAGGACATATATTGCCTGTTACACTGAAAGCTGTTAGAAGACTGAACTTATTACAAGATAAATAGGATACAAAGTAGGCCAAAGGAGATACTGACATGAAGGTTTCGCTGATGTTTCCGACCTAGTATTTGTTGTAACCGCTTCATGAATCCTAAATCTGGTTGCCTAGAAATGAAACAAATTTTTTTACATTTAGTACAGCAGAAATGTTTTAAAACTTAAAAGCAAAGAATAAAGGATTTCCTCGGTAACCTTTTTATCAGAAACTTACGGTTGTAATGATGCTGCAGAGTGGAGATAGACAATTGTATATGGCTTCTGAATTAAAGGTTCAAACTCCTGCAGAGACAAAGATAATATGATGTTTTCTGAATGAACACACCCAAAAAAAAGCCAGAACAAGACATACAAGATGAATTAAAAATTACAATGCAAAAGCCACTAAAATCATAGGCAGGACTTTTGCAATATATAATATTTACAAAAGTATTCTCTACAAACCAATAAAAAAATTCTTCAAGCCTTTTCTACATATAGTTCCTTGGTTTCAGATTTGTTTGTTGTAGTACTGTCATCCTCAATTTCATAGGTAGAACTACATATGCTAATGTACATGCCAACGTACATGGTAGAACTACATATGCTAAGAATAAAATACACCACAGACTGGTTTCTCAATTTTTAGAGATGGCAGGAAGCATAGCAAGCACAGAAAAAACCATAATATTTTGATCAAGCTGATCTAACTTCTTAAACCCTTACACCCATACACCATATCATTCAACTATTTCAGGCGACTGAAATTCAACAGTTTAAAACATCTGCAAGAAGATATTTACCATTGGTAGCATAAGTAACACATTTACTATGGCTGCAAAACTTCTGTTGGGCAACATTTGATGCATAACTGTATAATTACCTTCACTACATGTAGAACAAACCGTTCAAGATCCAAGCAGCGAAGAAGAAAGTGTGCACCAACAACCACCATAACTGGGCGTCCTTCACTATCAACTCCACCACGATAACTGTAACGACAGAGAACATGAGGCAACAGCCAACAAAAAAAACACAATTGCAGAAAAAGTAACTATATGCACAGATACAGTACCAACCAGCATCATTAAGCAGAAGCAAAATAAAACCTTATAATATCATGGAAAATTTACATACGTTATTTTCATTTCAGCGATCTCCGAAAGGTTAAGAGAATTTGCTTTAGCAAGGTATCGTGAATGAAGTGAATATTCCTCAGCAGCAGATAATGAAGGGCAGCCTAGATCACCATATCCAAGCATCTTAGCATAATTAAATCCTTTTTGAGCTTGAGCAGATTTTTCCCATTGCTCCGTGCGCCGCTGATCCGGATCTTTAATTAATGACATAAACGAAGGATCCAGATATGCATCCAACTTGAAAGAACTCCTGTTTAATAAATCAGCTAAAGTGAGTTGAAAAGGATAAAACATAAAGGGTAAAGAACACAAGGGCAAAGAATCCAGATGTAACTTATTTAAGGGGGGGATATCTCTAGCATAGTTACCTGATTCGTGGTTCGTCGGATTCGCGATTTGGATTCAAGATTTGTGATTTGTCACTTCATTAAAATAGGGTTCGTTTAGGGTATTCCTCTCCGGTTGGCGAATCGGAGATAGGGTTCGCGAATCGGATATAGGGTTTGCGAATTGTAGATATGGTATAGCTCTCACAGTATACAATTGATGGTGTTGTAATAACCAGTGGTAGAAGAAAAAGAAAATAGAAAATAGAGAAGAGGACATGGGCCACACGAAAGTGTACCAGGCCCATGGTCCATCCCATCACTGATACTAATTAGGTCAGCCTCCCATGCTGCAGTGCTGCCCTCCTCATTGCCCTCAATACCTGCCTGCGCCGCCTCCACATCCCCACGATGCGCCTCCCCATCATCCTGGATACCTGGCTGAGCCGCCTCCCCTTCCCTCATGCTGCTCCTCCTTCCAGGTTTGGCTGTTTGCCGCTCCCCCCATGCTGCTGCTCCTCCAACGCCACGTTGCAGCCGCTCCTCTAGCGCCTCCCCTCCAGTGCTGCACTCTCATCCCTCACCTCAAGCCACTGCTACCTACTCCTCTACTCTGTTGGGTTCACCATCTTGCCACGAACCAGACCACGAATCGTGGCGATCTGAGCCGCGTTCGAACCCTGATCTGGTTCACGCGATTGGGATCGGGGTTCAACGCTTGACCGAGCAAATCCGGTAACTATGATCTCTAGTATGGGGAAAGGATAGCAGTTGTCTCATGCTCTCATCAATATAAGGGACTACACCAAAGATAGCCTTTCAGTAATAAAATGGACGTGACAAATTCATTTGCCCAATAGAATACCAAATAGATCCAATTTAAGGTCAAGATCAACTAGGTGAATCAGCATCAGGCACATATCTGGCACTTAAATTGATTAACTCATATCAAATTGTAAAATTGTAGTTATTAACTAGCACTCGTAAATCTATCTATTGCACACAATATATGTGCATTTACCAAAAAATTGTAGAAAAATCTAGGAAGATATAGAACTTTTTAATTTCACCTCTTTGATGCTAATCCAGAATCAAGAGGAAGGTCTACGGGAACTGTAGTTATTGTTTTGTCTGTTGCACCAGCAGGCAAAGGTCTTATCCTTATTTTCCTCTCATCTATTACAGTTTCACCATTCTCATCCCCAACATCAGCTGGAAGTTTTGATACCGCAATCTCTTCCTCCTGCTTGTCCCGAGGGAAATATAGTGGGAGCAATCTGCAGAATGATTACCATTAGCAACTGTATGAAAAGGCAAAATAAAATTTTGGGTTTCAGCTTAAGTACCGCTTGTATATCTCTGTATCAGATGATGATGTAGTACAAAAAACAACACCAGCTATTTTGCCTTTTTGTTTCTCCAGAAAACGTCTAACAGTTCCTGAAGAGTAACAGTTAGTTCATGCAGGATAAAATCTAAAAACTATCCATACAAAGTATTTATGGAGTGACTAGGGTTCAACCATTGCTACTTTGTGCACTTTAATGACATAAACTTTATTCCACTTCTACCATTCACTGCTTCATTCTCCAAGTGGGAATGAAGAGAAACAGGAGAATGCATGAACTGGAGGGTGGCTGGAAATTATCCAAAAAATTTCCCCTTATTGTTAAAAGGTGTCTGTACCATAGCTACCACCAAACTTTATTAACAAAATACTTTCATTTATTCTAACATAAGAAATAATATATGCCACAAGTGGAAGAATAAACGAAAAAAAGAACTCACTTATTGCCACATGGGCAGCTGGTTCACGAGGGTAGTTTTTAGCTTCCGTGTATATGCAACCCATTGCGATGCTGATCAAATAAAAAATTCATAAATATTACTGACAGGATGTATATATTTAAAACCAACAGTGTGAAAAGTGAGCTTCAAAAATCACTTGTTAAACTAGAATGAGTAATTAAAGTTTTTGACCCACGTGATCCTCCAATTACCTTTCAAGTCCGTTCTCAATTAGTAGTTCCAAACATGACCGATAGCAGTGACTAAGTGCATTCTCTGCAGCTGTGTGATACTTGACAGCATATTTGGGGCCCACTGTATGGATGATTTTCCTGCATAATCAATTGATACATGAATTTTAGCATAACCAAAAATAACATACAACTGCCAAACAGAATAATGAATTTGAATGATTTTGCAAGTATTCAACGACTTGTTTCAGATCTATTGGGTTTTTCTTAAAAGTTAAATTCCTAAATTAGAGATAATATAGTAGCACATTTTCCTAGAAGCTATCTTGCTCACAGCTAGTATTTTTATTCCAAATTCCAAACTAGTTTTCAGCTATTCGAGTTATGTGAGTTGAACGACAATGCTTATCATATGAACTGTACCGACATATGTAGCTGATAATTGCACCGACTACAAACATCTGAAATTCCAATAAAATGACTATCAAAGTGTCCAAACCAATAAAGAAGATCAATAAATTTGAGTAGCTTTTTTCACTAATCTGGAAGATCAACCCAAACAAAAATGCTCTATCAGAACCAATTTCTTTTACTTGTACAAAATTCAGCAAAAGTATATCAATTATGACTTCAAATTAGGGAGCAGGCCTCATTTACACTATGGAACATATTTCTTGTGTGAATCCACTAAATGCGTCAATGTATAACTTTAATCTTCAATGGTGATCTCTTATCTTTGATTCTTTGCATGCTCATAAATTCATTTTACACAATCTATCATGTTTAGACAATAAAAAAACAACATATCGCAGACAGCACACTCAAAAAGCCTACCTTGCAGGCAGATCATACGCATTGGTCATCTTAGCCATCCCAGTTCTGCACCCACCCTGAAAAACATTGGCCAAAAAGCAAGTACCCCTTCACAATCTCTACCAATTGAGCAAAAATTCCCCCTAAAAGTGCAACGTGCAGTCCAAAATTCCAAAACTGTACCAAGGTGGCGCATTCCTCTGCGAGCCCTGAACCTGCAGCGGCGTGCAGCCCAGGACTACTGTGCGCCTCGTCCAAGCTCTGCATCAACCGAGAAAACAACGACAGATCAACGAGTTCAGCACGGCAATTGAGACACACAGCGATTCCCAACAAGATATAAGACGAGAATCGAAACCTCGTTGGTGGAGTTGACGACGGCGTCGACCTCGAGGTTCCACGGGTGGCCGCGCCAGAGGTAGATCTTGGAGTTGATCTCGTGGTCCACGGGGAAGCGCGAGGCGCCGCCCCGGCCGCCGGCGGCGGCCCCGCCGTCGTCGCCGGTGAGGGGGTCGGAGAAGGAGAGGAACGCGGACGCTGTGGGCTCGGATCCGCCATCCACCGCGGCGGCGGCGGAGTAGGACGGCGAGTACAGGCGCTGGTCGGGGTCGCTCCACCGCGGCACCTGGTCGAGCGTCACGGCCGGCTCGACGCCGCCCACGCTGGGCGCCATGGCGCCCTCGGCGGCGGCGCCGGAGGCCGCGGCCACCGCCGGCGAGCGCGGCTGCATGGAGGCGCTGAGGCGGAGCTGGACGCGACCGCGCGAAAATAGCGGTGGCGCGAGGTCAGGCGGCCGTTAAGCGGTGGACGCGACACGGGAGGAGGGGAGATAGAGAAGGAGATGAGAGAACAAATCGAGCATCTTTACGCTTATGACATGTGGGGCCATATGACTCTTTGGCCCCACTTTCTCAGCCAAATCGTCGTACTTTCGGGGGGCACGACGCGTGTGGGTGTAGCTGACGTGGTACACTCCGGAGTCCGGACCGAATCCGGACGGGCACGGGCTGGAGCGGCGCTTTTCGCTAGCCGCACGCGGGCTCGCGTACCTGGGAAAAGCCCGTCGGCCGCGGTGCGCCACCACCTGGTCGTGACGTGGAGGCCAGCTCGGCCCAGAGTCCCATCTCTGACGGGCGGGCCCGTGCTCGACTCTCTGCGACGCAGGAGAAGCTTCGGAGTGGGATGGACTGGAGCGGAGTCGTCCGGAGCAGCATGGGCTGGGCCTCGGCAAGCAACCGCAGATCTGTCCCTAATTCCTTGGATGGAATCAGGCAGAGTTTGATGTGATCTTCTCGTCGCCGAGCAGGGCTCCATGTTCTGGAAAGCCAGGACAGTAACAGTGCATGATCGTGTACTCCTTTTGAACTTATTTGCCCATTTTCTCATTTGGTAATTAGCAATGCTGGTTTGTTTATGAGTAATGCTGATTTGATCGTATGGCAATATAAACTTGTAGCACCGGGTAGCACACCGCATACGACACTTCGTTGGGTATTACACATGCAACAATCGTAGGCCTTAGCATATAATTATATTCGAATTAACCAAATTACAATACAGTCCCTCTTGACAAATTAGCTTACAGTTCTATATAACAATAAATATTTACAACCATACAAATTAATGGCACATACACAGAGAAAGACACATGATATAGAAGAACATGACACCTATATTTCAAGCTAAACTATGACTATATAAGTAGAAAACGTCACACATATCGATCCGTAGGCTCTACTAAAACATACAAACACATACTACATGTATGGAATGAAATATGCATCGCTCACCTTCGTGTCCTTCTTGGCCTCGAGGACCACTTAGGAACTACCATAGCGTCGTGTCTCATGCCCATGTCATCGTGGTCATTGTCACATGCCTCGTGTCCTTGGCCATCCATTTATTCCGTCTCTCCATCCACCCCAAAATATCCACATGATGCAATAGAGGTGCCTCTCAAGTAGTAATTGTCACGACGTTCAATAAGAAAATTGTGCAAAACCATGGTACCCACCACAATTTGGTTTTGTGTGACAAGGTCGAAGCATGGAATGTCCCTATTAATGCGATATTTGCTCTTCCACACCCCCGAAAGTTTCCTCGACGACATTGCGACCCTTCGCATGCACATAGTTGAAATACTCCAGCATTTCTGTAAGCCCCCCTCTGGCGGAAGTTAGGCAGATGGTACGTCAACCCACGATACGGGGCCAAGTATTCTTCCTCATTTGCAAAGGCCGAGTCGACTAGGTGAAATTTCCATGCAATATAGACATGACAAGGTTAGCATTTCATATCACAATAGGAAAATATATATGAAACTGACACGATTTAGGAAATAATCACCTAGCAGTGAATGCGGAAACCAAGCCCTTCGATAGTGGCTTGCCTCTCCCAAGATACTTGCATCGCGCGTGCCTTCGAGTCCCCCGCCATACACAAACACAAACCTTTGGTTAAAATCAACGGCAACCAAAACATTGAAATTTCTATAATGGTGTCAATTCACAAATGGCAAGCGATCATATGTCCAAAGTGCAGACCAGGCATATGTGCCGTCAATTGCATCAATGCAATCATTGAAATGTGAATTGAACGGTCTCTGTTGCATCTTCGGGTGCACGGTGTGATATGACTGATCTTGAGGGTGCAAGATATGGACTCTCAAGTTGTGAACAACATGGACCACATGCTAAAAGTACCTACTTACCGCTGACCCAGCGTGGTAGAACCAATAGCAGCTTTGCCGGTTGGAATGATTCCCGCTGATAATCCACAAGTACATGGTCAGAGCTTCTTGGGTGCATATGTGGCGCCCTGCAGTTAGCTGGTAGCGCATAGCGAGAAGGTCATGCAAGTCTATGAAATGCTCCGGTTGCATGCGAAACATATCGTAGCAGGCTACTGGGTCGTTGAGGATTGAGCGCACCCACTGGCTCCTAGGCAGCAGAACCTCCATCAATAGCCTTTAGGTTAGTTCCATGTAATCCATGAGCCAGTATGTCATTAGCACATTTTGCACAACTTGATCTTCTTCACTAGTTGGGCCGTTGCCATCGACGGAGCGTCAACAAGCAGTAGGCCCGATAAGGTGGTTTGGTGGTGCGCAAACGACTTCCCGTTTTAACAGATTGCGTAGCCATCGGCGCATGTCGAAATTCTAACAAAGGAAAGACATGACATGGTTAGCACATACAAATAGGCATAGGTAGTACACGGTGGTAATAAATTCCTACTTGCATGAAATATTGACAATGTTCTAGGCAGAGAAAAAATTCTACTAGAATGAAATATTCACAATGATCAGCATATAGGCAAGGTTTAGGTAGATAGAGCTAGTGCTGTCCTACATCAACATATTGCTACGCTAACCATATGTAATTTATTTTGGAAAGGTAGTCAGTTTGGTCATGCTAACCTGTTTTGATCCCAATAGCTCGACCAGTCAGTTCAGCACATAAGTCGACGCAGGAATGACAACCGTGGAATCACTATGACATGCATACAGTACTTCATTAGTTCAATAAAAAAACACATAACGAATGCATTACTGAAGGGACAATTATATGGCACATAGAACAATCAAACATATTATTAGACGAGACAATCACAAAATACTAACAACATCATACAATAGTTCGGCTCAGTTTGTGAAATGATGAGAAAAACACGTAATGCAACCATGTTCTGCACAACATACAACAACATAGCAAAAAACTGAAACATTGCTATGTTGCACTAAAAGGATGGTCCGATTGCTCCATGCTTGCTTGACACCCAAGTCTCTCTAATCCACGCCAGCTTGCTTTCCAGGGTCCTCAGTTTCCTGAAAATGACGTGGTAGAAAGGGTTGGTGAGAAGCAGCGATGCATGGATGTAGTCAGGGTCGTGTTGCTCTACCCCCATGGCCTCAAGCTCATCCAACAGAGTGTTCACCTCATTGACATCATCCTGGACAACACTTCGCTAGTTGATGGTGTTTGTGACAGACACCATTTGCATGGCATCCTCAAATGACATGCGGCCGGAGGAGTGGGACCTCTTGGAGGCTTGCCGTGATGTACCTTCGGAGTCTTGGCTGCACCGCTGCATGTGCGCGACCGGAGAGGTCATCTCAATTGTTGCATTGCCGTCCCTAGAGACATGGATCAGGACCTTCTCAATAGGGGTACCTCCCCTCCCATCCTCGTCACGTGGCAATCCCGATGCGTCGTCCCTAGAGGTGTCAAGGCTACGAAAGATGATGTCCAGTTTGTCGACATACTCTAGCGGGCGCAACTCGAACTTCTTGCTCTTGGCATATTTCTGCAATAGGAACTGAATAATTTTTAGAATAGGGGTTGCAAGATTAATAGGCAGTAACATTGTTCAAAATTATAAATTGATGCACCTGATTCATTTTGATCCACCACATGTCATCGACGACGATACGGCCTGTCACTGCATCGTACCCAGCGCCCATGGGATTCCTTAGGCCATTCCAATTGTTCCAATCAGTTTTTAGGTGTGTCCAGTGGCTCTGTAACTGCTTTTCTTTCAACACAACACCGCATTTCAATTTGATGTAATTTTTTATGTTTCCAAGCGCTGTTGGGTTAAGGCAGGATGCCTAATGGTTGCCCTTGTTCACTTCGAAGAGGCATGCTTCAATCCAAGGTCTATGGACGTCTAGGGTGAACACGGTCACTGTGGATTTTGGTCGGATGGACCTTTACGTGTGTCGTGTCATTCAAAACGAAAGGAAAGGGTTAGGGGTTTACTACATCTGAAAAACACCGACATGGCTGCAGAGCAAAATCTCATCAAAGATTGCGTCACAGCGACATACCAACATTGCTGAATAGAATGGATTGGCAGTGGTGGGAGGCGTGAGGCATAGTTGGGACAAACCTTGCTATATGGCTGCGCACTAACAGAGCCGATTGGAGTGGAGTTCATGGGTTGTTCCATCCCCTTGCGTTGGGGCGTCGGAGTGAATGAAAGTCTTCAGACGACAAAGTTGCACGACACTAGGCGTTCGTTTCGAGGGATAAACGAGGGCGAAGGACGGGGAGGCAGGGGCCGATCGAGAAGGGCGACGATTTGCTTGGGGGAGACACGCGGTGGCCTTGCGTCTGTTGCAGGGTGTGCAACAGAGCTCGTAGCCTCCGGATTCCCTGGATTTGTCCCCACCACATCGAAGCCACAGGACCCCGAGCTGCTCTCCGCTACTCCTCTATTGTGAGCTGCCGCCACCTCTTAACCGGTTGGGGGAGTAATAGGTGCCAGTGCTGGGAGGGGTGAAGAAGGACGATTTGGATGGAGGGGCCAAATGGTGGAGATGGCCAGATCTGGTCGCCGTCAGCTACGGTGTTGCGGGGGAAGCGAGGGGATGAGGGGAAAGTGTAAAACTAGGGCGTAGAAAAGGGGAGGCACGCTTCATGTGCTGATCAGTTGGTGTCGTGTGGCCTGTCCATGTACTCATATGCTAATTAGCACATAAACATGAGCACATCCGCCCAAAAGAACATGCTCTCAATGATGCCCGGATGCCGCCACAAACCTTGCACATTTTTTTAGATGAAGGAGTAGTTCCGACCTCTCTATCCTGAACATATACAGCCACAAACCAACCTTGCACATAGAGAGAAAAGAATATATCAAATCTTGCTATGAAAGTTTGCAAACTAAGGCCAAGTTAGCGGATGGGCTAAGCTAAACATGTGGCAACGAAAACATGGCAATTGGCAAAGTTCATTTGTCCAGACAAACAAAACAACTCACTAATTATTGAAACAGGCCAACAACACTAAGCAGTAAGCATGGTGCATGCACGCCGTTTAACTAACTGAATAATGGCAAAGCGAAGCGTAGATATGGATCATTACTTACTCCAGACACCCAGGCTAGGCAGCTAGCAGTGTGGTGCAGGGTTAAGGTGTGTGCCTCGTGAGCCCTAAGGAGATAGGAGCCGTCAGCCTCGCCTGGACACATGACTAGAGCTTGTAATGGGTTGTCCTGCAATGTTGTTCCGATGCTGCTAGTTCACTCAAAAGGTATTGTTTGGGTTCACTTAATCTATTGGAAGTATAAGTGAACTGATCACCTTTTTTTATTAACTTAGACTTTTGGGTGAATTGGTCGGTACATGTAACTTAATATGGTATCAGAGCCAGATGTCTTAAGTTCGAGTCTTAGTAGACGCAATTAAAATAAATAATTAATGTCCACTCATATTCCACATCTGAGGTCTAAGGGAGCCTCCACGTGAGGGTGATAAATAATTGACGTCCGCTCCTATTCCACGTCCTCCATGTGAAGGGCTTGAGGAGGAGTATTGGAAGTATAAGTGAATTGACATGATCATTACTTTGACATGATCATTGTTTCTATTTCACGTCTGAGGTTTAAGGAGGCCTCCATGTGAGGAGGAGTGTTGGAAGCATAACTGAATTGACCGTCAACCTTTTGAGCTAAATACAGTCATCGGATCGCTCGTGTATTGTATGTAATTAAGAAGCCTACATCAGATTGTGGTTCAGCTCGTGCCCAATGCCTTGCCCCATAGTAGCCAGTTGAGCCGATGAAACACTGTGTATGCCTCTCTGCGGCACTTCCTTTCCTTTGACACATGAGACCGAGGCCTCAGTGGTGAGAAGCAAGCCGTAACAGTTGATAAGTGGATCCACTTTCCAATGTTGCAAGGAGGAAGTTGATTGCAAAGAACAGTCCGGTCACCCAATTCGATTATTATCACACGATAATCACATTTATTGTTGCGAGTCGACAAAGAAAATCGCACTAGGTTTCATCTCTATACAAGGCTGTGTAACCCTCACAAATATATACTACTCGCAAACCATGACATTGTTTTACTAAGATTAAGGAAACATGACATAGCAATGAAAGCATAATCACAATTGTTCTTGCATTCATTAAACTGTTCTTCAAATTTTTAAATGTGCACATGTATGCGGTCCTATTTGATCAACTACTTCGTCTAGCATTTCAGTCACAAATATTTGTTGAGATACATGCAAGATTAAGTTTTAATATTTTAGCTACGAATATCTTTTAAAATATGTAGATTGGAGATGTGAAAACTATATGCATAGACTTATCTTGAAAAAATATTTCCATAGTATTATAATTTAGTGGGTTTTATAAATAAATTGTAACAGTAATTAATGGTCATAATTACATTTTAGAGACTTATTATGTGCATCTCTACTATTATAAAGCCTCTAATAGTGACGGTATGTCACCACTATATTTGGAAACCTGTGTCGATACTATTTTCAAATCTCAAGTTAAGAAAGGTGATTATCAAAACCAGGAAGAACTCATCCCACTTTTGATTTTAGTAGAGATTTTTCTTGGACAAAGTTCTCTAACAATAAAAAAGTATAACTAATGCAGGATGGTATGTCACCGCTATATTTGGAAACATGTCTCAATATTATTTTCAAATCCAAGTTAAGAAAGGTGATTATCAAAACTACAAAAATACTCATCCCACTTTTGATTTTGGTAGAGAATTTTCTTGGACAAAGTTCTCTTATTAATAAAAAAAAGTGCAACTCTAACTAATGCACGAGGGAGTAAGAGCAAGGCCAACAGCGGCCCTATCCGGGCCCTTATCCTATCGGATAGGGAAAACGGGGGACTGTAGCCCTGATTGCAAGCTCCAACAGCCGCCCGCCACAGCCCCCATTTCTCAGGACGGAGGAGAGAGAGACCCTAAAGCTGGGGAGTCTCTCTCTTGCCCCGATCGCGAGCTAGGGAGAGTGGAGGAGCAACGGCTCGGTCCGTCCCGCGCGCGCTCGGAAGAGCTGGGCCGGCGGCGGGTCGGGCGATTTACGGCGACAAGCTTGCGGGAGTGACCAGATCTGGAGGTCGCCCGCCCTGGGAGCTGGTTGTGTGCAACCACGGCGGCCGGCAACGCATCCCTTCGTGCGCCATCCCCTGAGCGGCGAGGCTCCGTCAACCTCCCCCGTGCGGCGTCGTCGTCTTCGGTTTCATCTACATCCTCGACGAGCGGTGGCGGTCCTTGCAGTGACCAACAAAGGTGACTTACCTCTCCCAAATCCGATGCGTTTTTTGTGGGAGAAATTTGAGGAGACCATTCATGGGTTTGGCGATGGGTCGTAGATGAGGGGATTTTGTAGGATTTGGGAACTAGTGTGCATGATTTTGGATGAGTAGCCGCAGTGTACGAGGCCAAAGGCCACTTGGGTGGAGTCTCCTCCCCTCCGCTGGCACTGGGGCGACGGCGCCGTGGCGGCCTCGTTGGAGAATCGGGGATAGGGGGAGGAGGGCGTCGGGGCAGGGGAGTTGAGGTCCCGGTTGGAGGGCTGCGGGGTCGACGTAGCGACGACCGCAGCTTGTCCTAGGAGTGGCCCCAATGCGGTCGTCGCCGGCGACGAGCGCAGCTTCTGCCACCATTGCGGTCGCCAAAGTCAAGTTAGATGTTCTGTATGGCAACTAGCCCGACCAAAATCTTTGTGCCTTTCGATTCTCCCAATTTGGCCCCGCGAAATGTGCAATCTTGGTGCCTTCTTCCCATTGCTTTGCAGCTTTCCCTCGTGGACCTCTTGAATTGGAGAGCACCATCATGCTTGTTTGTTTAAGGCCTTGGTTTGTGCGAATTTCTGCCCTGGGTTTGAGCACCAACAGCAGCAGCACTGCTTTCTTTGCAATGTGGCAGTAGTGCTCATAAACCTTGGACGTTCAACATGGGTAGGCTGCTGCCCTTAGCTTGGGGAATTTTTGTGCTTCATGTTATCTTGTACATTCCTTATTTTTCAATGAGGTTCTGCATTGAGTGTGATGGTTTATCATACAAACCGGGAATCATATGTCTAGTACCTTTGGTTATATTTTGGTAGTCCATATGGTTCGACTCTAGGGGTATATCCATATTTGTAGAGGCCATATGGTTTGACACTAGGGGTATCCATATTTGTAGATGGACAGCGAAGCCAAACAGCTCCGAAAGGTTCTTATGGCGACGATCGATTCCATAGAGGACATTGCGGGATCCATCATACAAACCGTTGATGACAACCTAAACCCGGGCGGCTGCCCGGCAGCGAACATTGCTAACGGGGCTTTGTGCGATGTGCGGGAACTCGCGGTCATTCTTGACCAAATCGCTATTGAAGCCAAGGAAGCAGTCGTGGCGCCCCAACCTCTACCACCTGCTGACCAGTCACCGGAGAGGGATGTCAGCCCAGACGACTGTGTACCCGGTAGCTGGGACGGTGATGACTGGGATCCAGCATATAAGTCCGACTGCTCCTTGGAGACTGAGTACTACTACTATGACAGCGATCGTTCGCCTAAAAACCATTAATGGTTCAATGTAATCCATGCATGGCATGTACCCTTTATTATTTGGCACCGCTAGAAGTTTGTATGAAGTAAGTGCGCCATCTACAGACTTGGCCGAAGTATTTCTAAAAAATTTGCAAGTGGGCAATGCATGTATTATGAACCTATGTGCTATATGTGTATGCTCTATCCCTTTGTGTGTGGCTTGTGCTTGGTTATATATCTTTATATTGTTGCCAAATCAGTGTAATCCCAACTTGGGCTGGTAGACATGACTACTGTACAATCTGCATTGTACTTAACGCTGCATCGATTTGAATTGTGGAAACTACAAGTGTTCTTATGGTCATGAACTATTAGCTAGTACTATATGTTGCAGGGCTGCAGAGATGGAATTCTTTGGGGACTTGGGCACCGGTGGGGAGATTGGCCAATTCCAATGGGATGGAACGCAGTTCTCGCAGCAGTCTACCCAATATCAAGACCCAAACTCAGTTGCAGACAGCCCGGTCGGTTCTACTCCAATGGACACCACCGAGCCTGTTGAGAAACGTGGCCGCAAAAGGAGCTTCACCATTGTAGAGGACAAACACCTGATCGCCGCTTGGCTTAATGTCTCCCAGGATCCAATTGCTGGCACAAACCAGACAAGCACTGCTTATTGGCAACGTATGCATGATTTTTACCAGGACATCAAGGATTTCGAGAGTGACAGGAAAGCAAATTCGCTTGCTCATCGATGGGGAGTCATCCAAGAGATTATTAACAAGTTCACGAGCCGCTGGGATGCAATTGGTCAGCGGTTCCCCAGCGGCACCAACGAAACAGACAGGGTAAATCCTTCCCTTATGTTCATAGTCAGGTCATTAAATTAAATTGATCTCTGTGGTGGCCTTAGCTCTACCTTTTTATTTGGAGTACTGCATGGGAATGCTTCTAATATGGTATGCATGGTACCTGCAGCTGACAATGGCTATGGTTGCCTATGAGCAAGCGGAAGGACGTTTTAAGCTTATGCATTGCTTCAATGCCTTGCATGGCCAGAGGAAGTAGACAGATTTCCTCTCAGCTAAGCGGTAGAAGACCGTCGATGCACCCGACGCCACCGCAAGCCAAGCTTCCGGTGCTCCATCCCCGGCCGTGCCTGCAGAGCATTCAGGTGATGTAGCCCGGCCAATAGGATGAAAGCGTGCGAAGGAGGCTCACAGGAACAGTTCTACCTCAGGGCCCGGAGGAGGGAACTCGTCTGGTAGCGAACTCATGGCCAGGTATCTAGATAAGTTGAAGGTCCACAAGGACAACACAGCCATTTTCAAGGAGAAGAGTAGGGACAGCCGTCATAGTGGCTTTATGCAGTAAAGTGAGGTGAAGATTACTCTGCTCAAGGAGGAGCTTGAGATGAAGAAGGAGTTCGAGGCAAAGCGTGACGAGGCCGAACGGGAGAAGATCGGCATAGGAAAGGAGAAGCTTGAAATGAACCGTTCGTTCGAGAGCAAGCGCGAGGAGGCTGAACGTGAGAGGATCATAGTGGAGAATGAAAGACTCGAGCTCGCAAAGAATGATCAGAACATGCGTCATAGGTTGCTAGCTGAAGAGATGGATATGAAGCACAAACAAGAGGAGGAAAGGATCCTAGCGATCGATTTGGACAAGTGCAACCCGAAGTAACGTGCATACTACGAGGATTGGCAGGACAAGATCCTGGCGAGGAGGATGCACAGCTAAGGGTCAATTTGCAGCGTGCAAAATGATCTCTGTTGAAGTAGCATGGTAACACACATTGCTATTCATATGTTTGCATGTGTAAGACACATTGTTGTTCTTCTTTTATTTAACCGTGAGACGAGTGCTAAGCGGCTGAAAACATAAGTTATTTATTATTGAGGATGTTATAATTAGCAGGTACTGAGATATGTTGGATAATCTTATTTCACAATTACCCGGTTGAACTGAATAATTTGTACCGAAACCTAGTTGATATAGCTTACATGTTGTTTGGTCATAAAATGTAGCATGTATATCTTTCTTACTAATTTGGAGTTTGAAAAGGTTGAAGCTGTGGGTTCATTGCTTAACAAGGCCAAGGTTCTCCTCTTAATGTTCTGTACATGTAATTAGTAAATAGTTTTATTCTGAAATGTTGAGTGATATGTAAATATTCTTAGCCAGAAAGGAGTTTTACTTAACGCTGGTGCTAATTTGAGTGCACCTTTCATGAAGTGAGTACAGAAACTTAGTGCATAATTAACCTAAGGGCATATAATAATTCAGTAGTACATAAGTGGCATTGGTACGGCCTGCATATGGCCAAATAAGATGGACTGGCTACTGGCCGCCAAACCTGCTCCAAAGGTGTTCCACTAGGTCGGCCTGGAGTTGACGATGCATATGCCTATCTCGGATCGTCGCCTGCGATTGGATGAAGCTCATGATGTCCGAGATTGGTTCGTGCGACGGTTGGACGGGTACGCCGATAGACTCGTAGTCTTGAACGTCACGATCATCGCCACGTTCGTCCTCAATGATCATGTTGTGGAGAATCACACAACCGTACATGATGTCCTGCAAGGTTTGTTCATCCCACAGCCGACCAGGTCCACGGACAATGGCAAATCGTGCTTAGAGTACGCCAAAAGCGCGCTCAACATCCTTTCGGCAAGCCTCCTGGCACTTCGCGAAGTACTTCCGCTTATTGCCCTGAGGATATGGGATCGTCTTCACGATGGTTGCCCACTCGGGGCATATGCCATCGGCGAGATAGTAGCCCATGGTGTACTGGTGACCGTTGATAGTGTAGTTCACCTCGGGGGCAATCCCATCTGCAAGCTTGTCAAACAGGTTAGAGCGGTGCAGGACATTAATGTCGTTGTAGCTACCTGGGAGGCCGAAGAAGGCATGCCATATCCAAAGGTCGTAGGAAGCGGCCGCTTCGAGGATAATAGTTGGCCTTCTAACGTGTCCGGAGTACTGCCCGTGCCACGCAGCAGGGCAATTCCGCCACTCCCAATGCATATAATCGAGGCTTCCCAGCATGCCTAGGAACACCCGCTGGTCGCCTACAGCAAGCATCCGGGCAGTGTCTTGTTCGTTCGGCATCCTCAGGTACTCCGAGGAGAACACAGCGATGACAGCCCGCATGAACCGGCGAAGGCTCTCCAGAGCTGTGCTCTCCGCTATGCGGAGGGACTCGTCGAGAGAATCAGCGGGAACACCGTACGCGAGCATCCGGAGTGCCGCAATCACCTTCTGCAGAGATGACAAGCCAAGGGTACCCGCTGCGTTACGCCGTTGCATGAACCATGCATCATGCGACTCCACAGCCTGAGGGATCCTGAGGAAAAGCGGCTTCTGCATTCTGAATCTGCAAAATGGTCGACATGTCAAACGTTACGGAGGAGGGAAACCGTCGTGCATGTCAATTAAATTTCGTGCACACACCTTCGACGAAAAGTGTCATCGTCATATCGGGGCTGCTCGGCGAAGTAGTCCTCCTACAACCGTGCATGGCCTTCGTGGCGCCTGCGGTCGATGACAGCATGCCCAATGCGGGAGCCACCACGGCGGGCCGGTAGGCTTGGCCGGAATGCTTGATCGGCTGCCCAGAGCACCATCATGTTGTCCTCATCATCGAAGTTGGACGACGATGAGTAGTACCCCGAAAAATCGGAGCTATACTTCCAACCCTCCATGGTTATCTCTGTTGTGTGTTGGTGCGAGTCCACCTTGCTTTGCAATGGTTGGAGCAGAGAAGCATATGGCCATACATATAGAACTAGGAGGCTTCCATTGCAAGCTTCATGGCCTTCAATAATTGATAGCACCTCAGCTTGCCTTGCAAGCTAGACTTCAATAATTTATGCACAAAGCTTGCGTGGAAAGCATCATCACATTTCAATTTATTTCAGCATGTCAATAATTTGTAACAAGTCCGAAGCAATTTAAAACGGAACGCACACCTTATATATCATGTGATGAAACATATTCGATACATGTAAATATATAGCATTTTTATTAACACCAAAATTAAACAGCAATTTTTTTCCTGATTTACATTACACTTTGAAACCTAGTATTATATATTTCAGCTCAAAACCCCGCTAGTACGGACTATCCGAATACGGTTGTACATGTACGTCGTATGGCGGTTAAAGGAAATGGTTAATTTATAGGGAATATGACATAGGGGCCTAAATTTTAGGAGAGCTATTGGAGAGAGGACGGAAATAGGGGTGATCAGTTTTTAGGAGAGCCTCTAAAACTGGGGATAGAGAGCTAATTTTTAGGGAAGCTGTTGGAGTCGCTCTAAGTGCAGCAGAGCGTGGAAGCAAAGCTCAGGAAATAAGGCCAAAAGTGCGAGGCATTTGCACTCAAGTATGGAAAATGAAGATGAGGGCATGGGTTAAGTACATCCATCTAAGATAATACCATGTATGAAAATGAAGACGAGGATATAGGTTTAGTACGTTGATCAAGATATCATGTATTTGTCGATCAAGATAATACCATGTATTTGTAACAACACTGCAACACACGAACACAAGTAACAATAAATATCTTGTTTGTGACGATGAATATGTAATTAGAACTTAAAAGTTTTATTTGATTAATTTCTTTATTATCTAATTTAAACTTAAGTGTAAATCCAAAGCTGCTAGCCGTCGTCATCACCGCGTAACAGTAACATACGGACATGGATTTATCTCCACATGCACATGCCTCGACGGACCACGGCTCCACCAATTTATTTTTAATTAATTGATTTGATTTTTTAAGAAGGCTCCACCATTGTCAAACTTATATTTGCCGTGTGTCAGTTTATTTTATTTTTCGTGAATAATTATGCTCCTGTAACTTAGATTATGTTGTTACACCAATGTGAAGTATCAGTCACAATATAATTAAAAGACATTCCAGGCAAGAATTAAGATCGACCATTCGCATCAAGAAAATATCTGTCGTAGGCCCATTCTAGAAGGGTTCAAAAACATTTAAGCGCCTTAAGGATGCTGCAACTAATATTAGTGATCCTCACGAAATGAACTCTAATTTAACATTAGTCAAAACACATGCCGGATGCCAGGCGGCCAGGGCCCAGGCCAAGCCACACGGTAAGGAACTGCAACACGTTCTATGACTGAGCAGCCTCTTGTTCTGACCCCCCAGGTACCAGTCCCCGGATCTTAACGTCATAATATACCTCCTCTACTCTTCTTAAATCATACTTCATCCCTACAAAACAATTCCGGAGAGAAAAGAAGACAACTCAATTTACACAGATTACAAGCAACAACAGGACAAAGTATTGCCCACAAACAAATACCAACGGTGCGGAAATTCATTAGACGTTAAAAAAAAAAACTTATCAGTGAGCCACAGGCAGAGGAACCCACCATCAAACTTCTTACGCAGGAAATCATTGCGCAGATTCAGCATCCTAAATGAAGCGTGCAGGTCAGTCAGAAAGCTCAGCACCTTTCTTGGACAATCATAGTCTCCAGCAGTGACTCGATTCACTACATATCTAGGCTGTTCAAAAATTTAGCAAGCAGGCATTAATACCACATGGTTGCAGAGCATTATATTCTTTCTTGACATCCATCCAAAGAAATAATCATACGCTGATCTGAGGAATAATGCAATCAATCAGAAATGCAGATTGTGTTATGTAAAGGTTGCAGATATGCCTAGTAAAGGTTCATTCATTAGAAAGTATGCTACAGACAACCATCCAGCTCAGGTGTATATGCTGGTTGGTTGTACTTTAATCAGTTATGAGATAGTATAATCCACCCTCCACAGTCCAACCCTAAGTAAATGTTTGGTGCTTCCGTGCTTGTACTTCACGTATGATGCTTTCGTGTGCACATAGGTGTCGTAGAGAATATAGATTGACATAGATTGGATACTTATATAGATCAAAGTTTTCAATGAATTTCTATCATACTTGGACACCTTATTTGCTACAGCCTACAGCCCACTGAATGGAAATCTTGCAAGCATTATCTGCTATTTATTCTGCACACTTGTTTATTTCTCTTTACATCATTGAAGCACCTAGAATAGCGATAGCTAACATTTTAACAGTGTGAACAACAAAGTGAGTAGAAGATAGTAGCATACAATTAACGAACACAAAGTGATTGGAGACAACAATGGAAGGAAAAATTATGGGGTTGATCCTGGAAAAAAATCATTTTTTTAACCCTTTGTAAATAATTATTTTAATATTAACCCTCGCGAAAAAATATTTTCACATCTAACCCTTTTGGCCGCGCCACTGCGGTTGGTGCGGCTAATGTCTACTGTCCCACCAGTACACGCTGGCACCGAGGAACGCAGTTCATATGGTCGCCACATGGGTTAACTCGCGCCGAAGCCGCTGGCGCGCAACTTGATCTTGCCGCGCCACTGGCACTGGTGCGGCAGTGGCTATTTGCCACGCCAGGCGGGGTGGCGCGGCCAAAAGGGTTAGATCTGGAAATTTTTTTTCGCGAGAGTTAATATTAAAATAATTATTTTCAAAGGGTTAAAAAAAAAATTTTCTTGATCCTGAACCCCAGGGTTTAAACCTCTTTTGAGTTGCAACCTCTACTTGACGATATACTTGCATTCAAACATGCAACAGAATCATGAAACAGCCCTCATAGCATTGGCATCCATCAATTATGAAGACTACCCATCATTATGAAAAAAGTACATTATGATTTATAAACCTATTTCTTGGAGAGCAAAGAGACAATTTTCTAATGCTGCAGTTCAGCATCAATAAATGAGAACCAGACGTAGAATTGAAAAGAGCATGTGCTAATGTCACGGATACATATTGCTAATCTAAATATCTTCGCAACTATAGCCAAGAGTTGCTTAAGACTTCAAAGATATAACAGAACAATTAATTGTTTGTGACAGCATTTGCTTTAGACTATTAGCCCTCAGATAATCTTGTGAAAATCATAAACAGTACCAAGGACATATTGATTTTGTCCATTTATTTTTATCATTTGTTGGACTTGTTATACTTTCTCTTTTTTGTAACCACATACATGATGACAAGACTGACATGACAAGAAAGATAAACTAATGATGAAAAATAAAACTACAAGAATAGTACTTTGTAGGGGAAATTGGCGTTGTGCCACTGCAAAATTCATGGCTTTCCTAGAAGCCACTCCATGTGTCACTGACATGTGGGCCATGGGGACACATGTCAGTAACTCAATGAACAAGCCATCAAATTTGCAGTGGCCTACAGGCAATTTTCCCTACTTTGTATGATAGTCAAATTAAAGTTGGATCTTGGATAGTTGAATCTGAACTTACAAAATCATTGGACATGAAGCACAATCCTGCAATATGAACAAGTCTTCCTGTGAGTATACAGTGTGATTTGCACACAATGATTCACCAAACACAAGCATGATAAGCCTACAAGCAAACTAGTAATCTGAAAATATATTAAAGAAGGCGGCAACTGTTATCATGTTTTTAGCTACTAGTGACCACATGAATGGCAATCCAGGTAACATGATATACGCCTATCTGTATCCAGATTATCAGTGTTTCAATTAAAAAGAAGAATCTAACTAACGTTTCCCCAGTGCTGTCCTTAACAAGTATGACCTTTGCTCCTTTACATCCCATGAATCGCATCCAATTCATAATTCATTGGGAAGAGAACGCAGGATGTAGATAAACTAACCAGTTAAGTAGTCTTCAACATCTAGGCCAAACTCCCCAGAGCTCACTGCAAAGACCAGGGAAAGGGAACTCGTTTAGCTCTACGAGAAGACACATATGCCACGACACAACTATTGCAGCAATTCACAGAACCATCGCATACATCCCAGCTTCTCCTGGGCCTCAGCATGCATGAGGAGGCCTCCGGTCTCGAGCCAGTGCATGAAAGCGAGCATCGACACCACCGCCTGCGTCTCACTCCTCCAATCCGCATGGTACCTGATCAACAACTCCCCACACACTGACAAATATGAGCGATTTCCACAGAACTCATCCGCAACAGCCTGGGAGAAATCACAGAGCCCAACCAGATCACCTGTAGTACTGGCCGGGGCACTCCTTGAGGATCTCCGCGAGCTGCGAGTACAGCCCCTTGATCACCTCCACCTGCGCATTCGCCTTCCCGAGCACATCTACACGAGAGGAGACGAGACCAGTCCAGGTTAAACCATGGAGGCTAACTGCTAGAGCAACCGCGCAAGAAAGCGACAGAACCCTAGGAGAAATAGGGAGGACGGCGAGGGGGTGTGGACCTGAGAGCGGGACGGGCTGGTGGACGAGGAGGAGCGCGGCAGAGGCGACGCGGGACGCGGACTCTACCCCAGAGACGACGGCGCGGATGCGGTCGCGGAGAGTGGAGGACTCCTCGAGCTGCGCGCGGAAGGACTCGAACTGCGTGTCCATGACGAATGGTGACGGCGGCGGCGGAGACTGGGAGTCAGAGGCCGCCGCGCGGGGAGGTGCGGAGGAGGAGGAGACGCGGCGCAGGGGGAGGAAGACGGCGAGGCGGGAGGCGGCGGCGGTAGGAGAGCGGAAGGAGGCTCGGAGCACGGTGGCGGTGGCTGCTGCCGCTGCAACTGCGGGTCTCATCGCGGAGGAGCGAGTGGGGTTTTGGGGAGGGAGGGAGCTGGAGAGGCGTGGGCCGTGGCCGTGGGCGGTCGATCGGAAGACACGTGTCTCGGGTGCTGGCATAAGGACGGGGTTTAGGCTGGGCCGTTGATGGAATGCCACGGGCCCAGACTAAATGGGCCGGTGACCGAGCGATGAGATTTGCTTCAAACAAAATAGGCCTGTTTGGCTGAGCTAATAACGGGTTACTTGCAGTTGCAGACACACGTCCTCTTTTGACAATTGAAAACAAAAGGGCAATTTAAGCATGTTTAATTGTTCATGCGTATCCATAAAAAAATTTCGCGTAGGTTTCAAAAATAAATGAGCATATATATAGATTGTTAAAATCAGGATCAATGTGTAGCACATTCTTGTGGGGAAGCCGCTAATGTGTGAAGGGAAATTGGAATGTTCATAATGCAATCAATAGATTTACAAATTTACATGCACAAAAAATTTATGTGTATACTTACATTCAAAAAATAAGTTGTGCCTGATATTTCGAGAATAGAAATTCCAAATATGTACATATATATCCTATGAATGACAATGCAATAACCTTCTTATATACAAATTTCACAGCCTTCCTGTGTTCTTGAATAGGGGGTACTCTAAGCTCTCCGGTCAATAAGATATGGCCCTTGTAATTCACATGCCCAGGTTATATAACTTGGTCGAGGGGGAAATGACGATAACCTGATGTCTGATGATACGCATACTTGCATCTATCTTAGCTTCAACAGACTGAGCAGAGCAAGAAACCGGAAGAGTACACCGTAAAGCATGATGATGGCAATGCAAAGACCAAAATAACTGATATGATATTTTGCTTTTAACAATGCTCCACATCGAGTAATCAGCCACACACCAGAATATCTGATGGTTCGAAACGTGTCAGACAAAAAAGGCTTAAATTTGATATTTATATTAACAAGTGAAAACTGCATCTGAGGTCCATAAACTGAGACTTGTATGTATAGAGAAATCTGCTATGCTAAAATTAATTCAAGCACCTGAGTGACAACCGCATAAGTACAGTAAAATCTGATGTAATTTAGTAAATTTACTCTAAATACAAAATAGTTTCTCCAAAGATGCATCTTTATATATGAACAAAAATAAGCACTAGGAGGATTAGTTTGATATTCAGCTCATACAGGGGTCATGAATGCATCATGAGTTAGATTACAACCATTTGCATATGAAAACATTAGATTTTATCACTGAATTTAGAACAGTTTTGACATTTTTATATCTATTGTGAAGCTTTTGGATCTTTTTCTTGCATATGTATGGACTTTATTTGAAATCTATATGCATAGAGGCTTTCTTAGGAGTTCATACAACTTGTGCTACACATTGACCTAATTATATTAATGATAGATACTAGTTTACTTACTATTCAATGAGTACTGATTAAAGAAACAGAAAACACTAACTTTTTAGCTCCTGCAATAATGAAAGCTTCTAGTGCCCACTTGGGATAGCACAACATCTTTATAAATTGTGGAAGGTTTGCCTGAGTGCCCATCAAGACCAGTACCACAGGTAGTAATGCAGAACACTGCAAAAGCAAAGCTCATTTAGTAAAATCACCTCCTCTAATTTGGAGTTGTATATCATTATAAAAATTTGAAGATGTTCTACTTACCAACTGAGCTAATCCTAGCTCAAAACAAATAGCAAAAGTATAACCTATGCCCGTTACACAATAAACTAGTGCAAGAAAGACCAAATAATTGTCTGTAAGTGTAGACCGTGGGTTGTTGAAGAAATAAAATGTTGAAAGGAAGACAATTGGTTTAATCACTGTGTTGAAATGATCAATAGTATCTCTTGCAAGAAAGTAAGCTAGAGTGCTCATGCCAGATTCTCTCTCCCTCCAATATTGTAACCTTTCCGGTGAAAACGATCGCAGTGCTGCAAGTTGGCATAACAATGCTGTACAAAAGCATATTAAAGTTAGCTAAAATGTTTTAGTCTCTTATGAAAATAAAATTCCATGGTAACTATATTCACTGGATTGCAAAAATAAAATAGTAAAAGTCCTAGTAATGTTTTTATGTGGCAAAAGGGAAAGTTGGGGTTCTTTTTAACTTTTTGTTAATGGTGCACTTTTAATTATTAGGAACATGTTCAAGGCTGCACTGTATATAGTTTATAATGATAATTTGCTATAGCTAAAAAGGCTAATAGCAGAATTTATAAAACAAAAGAAGCACATATAGGATATGAAAGATCAAATCTACATAGCCAAGGCAAAACTACTTAATTTATTGTCTAAAAGAGGACTTTAAAATGTCACAGCATTGTATGTAAAATATATTATGAATAGCACTTGTATTCTTCTGGGGATCAATAGCACTTGTATATATACATGTACAAAGGGTAAATCCGGCGGCGGCGTCGCAGTAGCGCCAGATCAAGATAGCGCCCCATTAAAATTTGTCGGCTAAGCCGGGCAGAGGCGGCCAGCGATGAGGACCTAGCGGCGCAAGCGATGGCAGCAGCAAAGAGAGCCCGCAGGACGGCAAGATCCAAATTGTTAGGGTGGCACCCAGGAATGCAGCTTGTTTACTATGGGCCCAAAGTGGGCTGTATTGTACAGTGAACAGGAGAGGGAAAATAAGCAAATAAACCCCTATACAATGCTACCTAAACACCCCCTCAAACTCATGGTGGATCTACAACACTGAGTTTGGAGAGATGTCGATCATGTTGCGCTTAGTCTCGTGTTTTGGTAAAGAAGTCAACAATCAAGATCTCAAGACACATGACGAAGAGTAACCACCGAGCTCGCACCGAGACCGGACATAGTGAGCATCGACGCCGATGTGTTTGGTGAGCTCATGCTTCATCGATCACGAGCAACGCTTGATAAGCGCCAAGATCTTGTTGAGCAGACGGTCGTAGGGCAAAGAATAAAGGACACCAAAGTCGGCAAGAAGCCACCGGCCAAGTCACCTCAAGAATCACGAAGCCGGTGCTGAGCTCACCAAGATCGAGGAGAAACAATGATCGTCGCTGGTCTTCCAGAAATCAGAAAGAACCAAGGAAGACACAAGAGCAGAGATGGACTTGCGATCGAGGATCGCTAGCCCAAGTAGCATCTCGAGTAGGCTGAAGCTCGGCGAGCTGGAGCTGGGAAAGAAGAGACGGCGATCAACAAGACTACACGAAGGTAGCGGCGACACGGAGAAGGTGATCAGAGTGTATGGTGGTGAGGAAGCCATGAACTAGCTAAGGATGTGGACGGCGTGGGAGATGTCGAGCATGAGCGATGCCAAGGTAGATAAGGCTCCCAACAAGGTGGCGGTGGCAGTAGGATCCTCAAGAGAACGCCGTCAAGGGTCTGGCGTGAAGGTGAAGCTCCATCGAGTGTCAAGCAGTCTGCGTCGTCGATGAGGCAAGCACGAGTAAGAAGGTCTGAATGTACTTGCGCTGGGAGAGGTAGTAGCCTCAGCATGAAGCAACCTCAATCCCAAGGAAGTACCAAAGAGGCCCGGATCGATATCTCGAATCGCCATCGAGGCGCGCCTTAACAAAGCGATGTATCGAGGATTATCTCCATGATGAGCATGTCATCCACATAGAAGAAGAAGAGTCCCACCACGAGGAGAAGGTGTGGACAAAAAGCGCAGGTCATGCCGACTAACAACAAACCCAAAGAAGAAGGACAACAGAGGCAAAGCGCCAAACCACGACGAGGGCTTGCTTGAGGCCATAGAGAGAGCGACGAAGGCGACACACATAGCCATCAGAACACAGAGCAGGAGGAGGATGCATGTAGACCTCTCACGCAGACTCACCATGAAGAAAGGCATTCTTCACATCAAGCTGGGAGATGGTCCACCGAGCGATCAGAGGCAACAGGCGACAGAGAGTGAACAGTGGTACGGTGGGCGGCGGGGAGAAAGTCTCCCGTAGTCACATCGTATTTCGCTGAAGCCACGAGCTACAAGGCGTGCCTTATAAGCAAGGAACCGTCAGAGCGAAGTCTTGATCTTATAGACCCACTTGCACGTGATAGGAGTGACGGTGGAGGGATAAGGGACGAGGTCCCAAGTGCCAGTGCGCTCAAGGGCAGCAATCTCCTCGGCCATCGCAAACTGCCACTCAAGATGAGTGACAGCATCGCGGTAGGAAGCTGGCTCAGAGGAGGTGGTGACCGGAGCAGAGAGGCCATAACGAGCTAGAGGAGAGATCTTGCTCCGATCACGAAGAGTGTACCGAGAAGAAGCAGAACAGGAATCTTGAGTGGGAGCAGGATCCGAGGAAGGAGGAGGCTCCGGAGCTGAAGAAGCTGGAGGAGGTCCTAACAAGGAGGAGGGCGAACCAGGAGGGGACCGACGAGAGTAGTGAAGCCGAATAGGAGGACGGCAAGGAAGCAAAGGATCAGGTGAAGGTGAAGAAGGAACAACAGGAGGACTGGGTAGAGAAGAAGGCACTAGAGAGAGTGGAGAGGAAGGCACTGGAGAGAGTGGAGAGGAAGGTGGGAAGGATGGTGGATGATGCAAGGAGGAGAGAAAAGGAGTAATAGAAAACTACTCGGGAAGACTGAGAAACGAGAGAGACTCAAGGAGACCCTGATCATGGAAAGAGAAGTCAAAAGAACGAGACTCATCAAAGAAAGGACGAGACTCGTCGAACGTGACGTCTCGAGAAACCCTGATCCGACGACCCAACAGCAAAACCCCTTGCGCTCAGAGTCGTAGCCAAAAAAGGCGCACTGAACCGACTGAGCAGTCAGCTTCGTACGCTCACGAGACGGAAGAAGGATGTAAATGACACAGCCAAACGTGCGAATGTGATCAGACCGAAGCGGTTCGCAAAGAGACGCTAACCGTGTGGCACTCAAGAGCGGTGGGTGAAGGTTGACGAGATAAACAGCAGTGGAGACACCCTCAGCCCAAAAGTGTGGTGGAACAGAAGCAGAGAGCATTAGTGCTCTCGCAGTCTCAAGGAGATGACGGTGTTTGCGCTCGGCGACACCGTTCTGGGCATGAGAACCAGTGCAAGAGTACTGAGGAAGGGTGCCCTGCTCAACAAGAACCTGACGAAGAGCACTAGACAGATACTCTCCAGCAGAGTCAACACGAAACACACGAATGGGTGAATCAAACTGAGTACGCACCATAGCCGCAAAGGCCTGATAGGCAACTAACACCTGATCACGAGATTTGAGAAAATAAATCCAAGTGAAACGAGAGAAATCATCAATAAAGATCACATACCAACGATGACCCCCTTTCGAAACAAAGGGAGCAGGGCCCCATACATCAAAGTGAACTAAATCAAAAGGTCAAGTCGACACAGAATCACTACTAGGGTATGGCAGCTATAGCTGCTTGCCAAGCTTGACAGGAGAGAGAGGTGTCACGAGAGACCTTTCCTAGAACACCATGACTCATCAACAAAGACAGACGCGACCCTGACATGTGACCCAGACGATGATGCCACTGAGCAAAACTGGCGGAAGTGGTGGTGGCGAAGGCAGTGGCATCATAAGCGGTAGACGACTGGCCGAGGAAGGTAGTGGAAGCAGAAGCGGAAGGAAGTCGAAGCCAGTCGAGTTCCCACAGCCGTGGGAAGTCACGGGATCTCCGGCCAGTACCAACCAGGGTCCCTGTGCTGAGAGCCTAAATAGAACAAGAGTCAGACTCAAGAGTAATACGAAAACCAAGGTCAGTGAGCTGGCCAGCAGAAATCAGCTGCATATCAAGACGAGGCAAATGAGAAACAGATGGAACACAAAAGGAAGATGTGTGAAGTGTGCCCTGTCCAGCAACGGGGAGATGTGTACCGTCAGCCGTCTTGACAGACACAGGAGTGACTGGAGACCTCAACGAGTCAAGGTGAGTTGAATCAGGTGTCATGTGAAAAAAGCTCGAATCAAGGTACCAAGTACCGAGGCAAACTGGCGAGTCTGACCGATGTAGCAAGCGGCGATGGGAGACTGGTGTCAGCGAAGCTCCATGCGCCAAGGCGCCGAGTCACCCTCGGCCAGCCGGTGGGCGAGTAGTGCCGATGGCGCCGAAGCACCGAGTGCCACCATCGCCTCCGAAGCACTGAGCCGCTTCCACCGCCCCAGCCTTCAAGTCTCCGTCTCAGACCGCTGAATGGTGTGACCGATCTTCTTGCAGAAGTTGCAATGACGATCGAGCCCTCGCCGCCAGGCGGACCGTACCACTGCGCCGAGCGAGCTTTCTTTGGCGCGCGCGAGGAAGCGGAGCTGGGAGCGGCAGGTACACACAGGACAGTCGAAGCAAAGGAGAGAAGGCCAGTGAGGCAAGTCTCCTCAGCACGGACCTGAGTCAATGCCTCGACGAGGATGGGAGGCGATGAGGAGCAAGCCAGAGCCGAGCGAGCGGAAATGCTCAAACTCCGGGCGGCTCGCTGAGAAACTCGAAGACACGAGCCTCAACCCGGTGATCCTTGATGCGAACGCAAGTCGCGCAGGTGGTGTCAGGAGCCGGCTCCAGTGAGTCCAGCTAACGGTAGACGTCACTGAAACGGAGGAAGAAGGCGTCGACTGTGGAGTCCTGCTGCTGCAGAGCGGCAGCCAGGCGTAGAGTGGAGGTGTAGAGTGCATGGTCGCTTACCGACATCGAGCCTTCACATACTCCCACATCGCCGACAAGACGGCAGAGAAGCACAAGTCGAGGCGAGATCGAGCCGATGCCGCCAAGAAGCACAAAGAATACCGAGCCTCGCAAGCACGCCATCCTCAAGAAGTCAAGAGCAACGGTGTATCGCCCATAGCCTCACGTAGGCCTCTCGAAAGCGGCAGCGATGACGAGCACCATCAACACCGGCTCGGGGGCACGAGGCGCTTGACGAGTAGGCGGTAGAGCGGCACCCGTGAGATGGCCCAGAGACGCCGACCGTCTGTAGAGACACGAGCATCGTGGACCACTCCAAAATTGGTGCCATCGAACAGCACCTGCGGCAATGCATCGGGCCCACCGAAGCGTAGGGAGCCGCCATGGTAAGGCGGCAACCGAAGCGGCGAAGAAGCACCCAGAGCCCAAAGATCTCGCCCGATTTAGCTCTCAAGCGGCGGCGGAGCCAATCAAGACCAGATTCGACTCACGCCGGCGCCCCAATGAGCTTCCGGCGACGAGGATGCGTAGATGGCGACGACGACGGCGAGACGATAGATGGCGACAATGACGGCGAAGACGCAACGCGCGCAAAGACCGACGGCGACGAGCGACGCGCGAGGCGCCAGCGCGCGAAGGCGGCGAGAGGATCCCGACGAAAGCACGAAAGCAGCTTACGGCGAAGTTGCAAAGCGGCCGACGGCGAAGTTGAAGCGCGCCGACGGCGAAGCCGCAGCGCGGACGCTGCAGTGACGACGAAGCAGCGAACAGCCGGGCGAGCTCCCGACCTACGCGACGACGTAAGGCAAGACCGAGAACAGGAAGGAAAGAGGAGAGAGAGGCGTCGCCGCGAGACCACCGGCGACGACGGCAGCAGCAATTGCCGGCGCGAATGAAGCGGCGGCGGCTGCAGGAGAGGAAACCCTAGCTCTATACCATGTTAGGGTGGCACCTAGGAATGCAGCGTGTTTACTATGGGCCCAAAGTGGGTTGTATTGTACAATGAACAGGAGAGGGAAAATAAGCAAATAAACCCCTATACAATGCTACTTTAACACAAATCACCACGAACGAGAAGAGAGGCCGAGCAGAAGCTACAGAGGAAGACAGGAGGCGACAATGTTGGAGCCATGTCTCGACAGCAACCAATGGCAGCAGCAAAAAATGACCGTGCTGGACAAGATCGGCGCAAGCGCAATGCCCGGCGAACAAAATCCTAGCTATGCTCCTATAGCGCTATGTTTGGGCTGTTTGGTTGCCGTATGAGCTCGGCCAGGCTGTATAAGCTCAGCCAGGCTGGTGAGAGACAGGCTAAGTGGATGCAAGAGATGTTGTTTGGTTGGTTATATGACATTGGATGGGCTGCGTAGAGATGTTGTTTGGTGGCTGCATTGCAATAGAAGTGGGATGAACAAATTCAAGAGAGGGATGAAACAAATTAAAAAAGATAATAGGAAATCAATAATAAATTTTAAAACAAAAATAAAACATTTTGAAATAAATTATAGAAAATCAATAAATTGAAAAATAAAAAATTTAATCTTTCGAAATTTATATGGCAAGTGTGGTCTAGTTTTGTTTGAAAAAATATCAGGAACACATAGGTGAAATAAATTCGGTGATTGGAGATACTAATCAAAAGACATTTGCAAAAAAGAGAAAAAAAAGATAGCACCTGCATGCCTGCATGGGCGCATAGGTAACTGCATGCTAGAAACAGCGACGCGAGGCGCATGCGTGTAACTGCATGGTCGCTGCGTGTGGGTCGCTGGCGCCTCTCCAGCGCACAACACGAGGCGCCTCGCGTCTGCAACGGCCGATCTGTGCGTTTCTACGGAGCCAGGCTACGGAGAGAATCTTGCATCTGTAGAGCCAGACTCAAAACCAGATGCAGGCAACCAAACACAAGAAAAAAGCAAGATTCTGTATCTGTGGATGCAAATCTCTGTATATGCAGGCAACCAAACAGCCTCGTTATGAATAGCACTTGTATTCATATGGGGCCAATAGCCAGTATATATACATGAACAAAGGTCAAAACAGGAAAGCACGTATACACAGGGAAAGCTCACAATTGGCCCATATATGTATCTAACAAAAGACACCCATGTTATCATTCCTTATTATGTGTATTAGAAGAAAATTCTTTTGACCATGGCTACTTCATACTGAGCAAAAGCATAGCATTAAATTATTGAAAGTGAATTTAGTTTCCACATTGTCTTCCCTGTCCAATCACTTCAAGCAAATAAGCCAGGCGCAACAGGAAGAGATAATATTTTTATTTAATTTAGAGATGACTTATGAAAATTATAAATCATGTATGCAATCTACTATACTACTATTCTGAACTGTGTAACATAGTTAAGCACAAGGATATTTTTTCTGATCTAGAAGGATGCACTATAGGACAAAATCTTTATCCTGTGATATTGTGGTTTGGTCCCTTTTTTTTGTTAGTTCCTGGAAATTTAAGACATTTCTAGAAACAACAAAGGGCTCTGAGTCGCTGACTTACAAACTGCAATTATGGTATATCCATAAGAAGCTGCACCAAATGAATCATCGCTAACTTTCGCAATTGTTCCAATGCATATGCCAGCTATACACAATATTAGGTAATCAGCAGCCTGTTGTGTAGCCTCACGTAGGCGTTGCTTAGCTATCCTGAAAACATGATTTTGGCAGTAGAGTAACAATCTGATTCACCCAAGCAAGTGACATAAATTAAGGAAACTGATTAATTTACCTCCCCAAATAATATTTGTATTGTGCAAGTACACCAGGTGTTTTCCTATCCAGCAAATCATTTGATTGCCTAACATTTTGGTGCACAGAATCTGTACCCTCTGACTGTTCTGCAAGAGAATCTTCCGTCGAAATGGAACCAACTGTATATAGCTCATGAATTGTATTGATTTCCTCAAGGTCCTTCTTCATATCTTCTGGAACTTCATATCCATTACGTAGAATCCAAAGAAGAGGCAAATGCTTAGGTGTGACATGGCCCCTCATTTTTGTCTGTACTATTCCCTCTAAGATGTCAATGTAATGGTCTGGAGGATTCTCACGTTCAGGCACCTTTATCCCCAGACCTAAGAAGTACATTTCAACTTCACTTATAGGTCCATGGTAAGCAATGAGGCCACCTCTTGCCAAAAGTACAAAGTCATCAAACATGTTGAACAAAGTATAGCTGTGTAGTGTAACACATTAATAAAAGTCAGGTCCAAGTTTATTTACAATGAAGAAAACAAAAATGTGTGAAAAGAATAATTTAGTTCCACAAGAAATGAACATTTTGTACTGCTGATCATATGTTAAAGTTGGGCATTTCTAAGCATGTCAATTATTTTATTTCACAAATTTTGTAACACCAACTGATAAGTGATCCTGCACAAGTAATAGATTTTTAAGCCCACCGACCAATGATTGTTACAATTTTTTGCAAGAAAATTTTGCTTATGGCCATTTCAATTGAAGATTTGAATAGAATAGTGATCCTTTTTGGAACGAGAAAAATCATGATTCAATGTTTATGGTGCAACCTTGGTTGATGAATCACTGAACAGACATTTACGCCTTGGAATGCTTCATGACGAAGAGCTCGTAGAAGTTGCTGAGAAGAAGCACTGTCTAAGCCGGTAGTTGGCTCATCTAATATCAGAAGAGATGGTTCCATAACCATTTCAATCCCAACATTAACACGCTTCCTTTGTCCTCCAGAAATTCCCCGCTTCTCCACCGTCCCAACAAGGGAATTTCTGATATCTTGAAGCCCTAATGATCCAATAACCCGTTCAAGAACTACAACCTTGTCAGCTTTCGACATGCCTTTGCTTAACCTATTCCACACCAAAAAAAGAATTGATTACTGAAAGGAACCATTTATTAACCCCTTATTTTATGAAAATGCAGACAAGGATATCATGAAAAGAATTGGTTAGATCAACAATATGATACCCCTTTTTTGCATAAATAGTAAAGAAAATATACTGCTTTCGTTGGAAGCCATCTTGGTACAAAATATGTTCCATTTAAGAGCTATGGCTAAGCTATCTTGGTACACAATATGTTCCATTTAAGAGCTATGGCTAATGTATGTATTTGAATGGGGCAAATGAAAAAATGAAATTTAAATATAGATGATAAGCCATGTTCCATAATCATATTTCCAATATTGTATCAAAACAAACGTGCATTGTTTTCAACATATCACACGGGTTGCCTTGAAGAATAATAACCATACACATCAGCACTTTTCTGTCTGTTGACAAGTCTTGCAATGTTATTTTCAGTTTTTTTTTTTGTGAAGACGTGTATTATAGCATTTAGTGAAAGAAAAAAGGAAGCAATCAAGCTGTGAGTGTTGTGATGTATGTAATACCTGCAGCACGCATTAAACCATAGAATTTCCTCGACCGTCAGGTTCCCATGGACGATATCATCTTGTGGCACAAAACCAATTATCTTCTTATATGACTGCATTGATCCAGATTTTCCATTTATAAGGACTAGCCCATCCTTTTTATATCCTGATGTTTTACCTAACACGGCATTGAGAAAAGTAGTCTTTCCTGCTCCAGAAGGACCCATGATAGCCGTTATCCTACCTGGTGAAAGTTTTCCAGTAACACATTGCAAAAGTTTCTTTTTTCCAATGGATAGTGTTAGACCTTTGAAAGCCACTTCAAGCATTGGCCTTTGAGGTCTGTTTTCAGCAGCTAGAGACACTATTCCAGAGAATGTTAATTTATCGTTGTCTACCAGAGCTCTTTCCTTATCAATCTGACTATATGCACGCCTGAACCTTTCAGTGCGAACATGTGTTAGCCTTTTGCGATTTTTGGATCCTTTGACATTAGATGATGTAGCTAATTGTTCAGGTGTATTCAAAGCCTCAGACATTTCTACCTCATGCGTTAGTACAAGTTCTTTTGCTAATTTCCATCTTTCACGTGCTGTTGCTGATTCTTGTGCAATTTTTGCAGCCTTTTTACGAGATTTCGATGACAATTTAGATCGAATTGCAATGAACTGATCAGAGCAGTTGTACACCAGTAGCAAAACAACGGTCAAGGCAGCCTGCAAAAGAAGAGCAAAAGTAATTTCAACAGTGTGAAACACAGTTCCAAGTAAATATAAAAAAAATAAAGATGTGTCCTTTGTGTTATGTGATGGACGAAAAACTCACTTCTGATTTGTGAAAGAAACTAAGCAACTTGAACAGATGCATGTTTTGCAGGTATATGCACATTTTAAAAAGATATATGTTCTTGGGTCAAAAAAAAGACTTATGTTGTTGATGCCTTTTGGCATGAATTAGAAATCTAACAAGACAACAATATGATCGATAAAAAAGAGTAGGAGAAGAATTCTCATAAGAGATGAATTTTTAGGATTTTATGTATGTTTTACCAAAATGTGTCAGTACAAATGAGGACTGTGGGAGATTTACTTTTACAGCGAGAGATGCACATATCACTTTTCAGGTCCCACATGGAAGAGAGAAAGAGAGAGCAATGATGAAGAAGGATGGCAAAATGCACTACTTACAATTAATATACCACCAAATAAGGCAATATTTTCTTTTGATGAATTAGCTTTACATGTGCTTTTCCAAAGGCACTCTGCAAATATATATATATGATGTTACTCAAGATCAACCACATTTAAAAGAGTAGATAATAGCATTGTAAATCTGTGCAGTTTGTCAAAGTATTGTATGGTTATTCCATACATAGAATTGACAGAATCAAATGCTCTAGAGTCTATACTATCTAACACTTAAATCAAAATGGCTTGAAAAACCATGGAACTGGTGATATTTGTCAATTGGAAGCCACTCAAGCCAGTTATTAGGATTTCAAGTAATTGTTCAACTCCATATAAAACATTAAAGTGTTGGAATCATATGAAGTTTGATAGGCCATATAAATGAGAACAAAATGCACCAATTAGTTAAGTAGTATAGTAAATCATGCTTCTCAATGAAGATATTCAGAAAACAAGAGATGCATACTATCTTCAGCAGTGGAACCTTTGCGGCAATAGTACCTGCAGGATACAAAGTAACGAATAATCATTAGCAACAGAACAGTATTATCATTATATTGTTCACGATAGCATGTAAGGAAAAATTTGTAGAGACGATACCCCTTGCTACAGTTTAATTTTTGGGTTGTAGTTGGACAGTGGTATCCTGGAGGGCAGAAGACATCATTAGTAGTAATCACATCAGCCCAAGAATCTGCAGCGCCACATGTAAGGTTCAACCCTGGAGTTAATTGGTAAGAATACCTGCAATATTTTTTAAAACAGAGAAATAGTCATGTGCTATGCAATTCTTAGTAAAATGGTAAATAAAGCATTGCACATGCAAATTTCTCTTACGGGTCACAAAGGCCACTAGTATCATTCAATGTCCCAAGAGGGCAATAAGCACCCAAAGGACAAGCTGAAAAAGAAAATTAAGAACGAACTTAGATCAAATAAGTAGAAACAACTGTGACCATCAAGAAAACAAGAGAAATAATCAACTACGCATGGATGCATAATCTGTGAAAATTAGCTAGCTTAGAAAACCTTTCTGTCTATACTCATAGCCCAAAAGATAATAGGTAATGATGAACCTATTAACTTAATGAATCAAAAGAATTCAAAGGATTCTCCAAGCATTTAGCATTAAAAATTTCTCAGCACTATTTAACAATGAATGAATCGATAGGGCCTCGAGGAATATATAAAGCTATTGGTTTCAAGCAAAATTAGTTTATTCTGTCGGGGGTAATTTGTTTGGAGAGATACACTTACGCATCATGCAGGTCAGGCCACGAGGACAGAAGAAACCGGGACAGCATGGCCTGCACATCTCTGCTCTGGATGGAACAAATTCTTCAAATTTTTTATCATTCTCATCCAATGTCGTCGAGCAAGCCCAGCCAGGCTGACACCCAAGTGCCCACGAGAACTGGTTGCAGTTCCTACTAATCCTTGGGTTGCGACTGCTACCCAAGCTGTTGAAGTATAACTCTATTTCAGCTCTGTTGCACAGCATTGAAACCATTTGGCCTGAAACAAAAACATCTCTTTTGAATTTTTCATGTGACATTTGCTTTAACAAAACTAATATGTCGGCCTGTCCTTTCGAAATTCTAGCTCTACTAAAAACCTTGCAGTATCTTATATGAAGTCATATTGCTCAAAAATCTTATATGAAGTCAGGGCTTATGTTGAAACTTGAAACAACATGGCTAATAGGCAAGAGGATACAGTACTTCTTTAGGCTGTGCTGTAGCTAGAACAAAAACCAGAATCAAACTTGAAAGCCTCAAATTCGTCTCCATGTATACTACTATCTATAAGCACTAACACTCATTCTCATTCTCCGTGTACATATAGGATTGGAAGATGTGGTCTCATGTATACTACTTTTATGCATTTTGTCCAATCTCCAACATCAGGTATGCCCTACTTCAATTTCTTTGGAGAAAGTACAAAACTTTTGTAAGAACACACGCAACCACTTCATCATAACTCAGTATGGAGTAGCATATTAACAAATGCAAGAGAAAATATCCCACCAAAGAACCCACGAAAATTCGCGGCAATGTACACTGCACGAAGATTTCGATGGACCGATGCCCAAAAGGCACAAAACCCTAAAGCATTCACCCCAGAGACCAAGAACTACTACTCCTATGAATCGTAAACCCTCAAAGGACACTTTGATCCTTCTACGACGACGGAGCGATGACCCGAGAAGCAGCGGGTTGATGTTGAAATGTACCGTAGCACGCGCGGAGCCTCCGCGCTCCTCTGGATCACGGCCATGCCGCCCGGTCGCCGACACCAGCCCCGAGCATGGAGGGGCGTCGACGCCCTCGAAATTGCTCGAAAAATTCAATGCAAAGTTGACAAATTTCAACTTTCCATTGTATTTTGTCCAATTTGGGTGTAGGGTTTAGTTTTGTAACGCGAAGTTTTTTTTTTCGATTTTACTGTGCAGAAGCCAAATTAGGAGGGAAATTTCAGTTCACGACATTTCTCCTATTTTCCAAATTTTCATTTTTCTTTTCATTTGAGCCGACCAAAACATCCGTATGTCATCCTCATCCTCGAATTTTTGTTATATCTATCGTCATCTCCCTTCTTCCCCTCCAGCTCCGCCTATCCTAAGCTCCGGCGAGGCCATGGCCACACACCACCACCTTCTTCCCCTACACTACCACCTCAACCACCTAAGCTCCTCCTCTCTCCATGGTCATGGACAGCGTAGTCACCCAGTGCTCCGCTGCCGTCAGCGAACTCCTTGCTGCCCAATGGTCGGCCTAGAGCTCCGCCGACTTGCCCTCTACGGCCAAGGCCAGAGCTCGACGTCGCCAGCTGGAACTCTACCGTCATCCAACAAGCGCCGTGCGTTGCGGGCCTGAAGCCCTGCCGCCTCGCCCTCTATGCCCATGGTTGGAGCTCGGGAAGGTGAGGACGTGGCCGGAGTTCGGGAAGGCCACCTCTCTCTTTTTCTTATCATGGGTAAGAAGATGACGAGGGCATTACAGATGGGATGGAAAAAAAGGTGAAAAGAAAATGAAAATAGGAAAAAGGGGAAGAATGTCATGAATTGAAAAAAAAAATCAAGTACATGGGGTTATATGTTGAATGGCAAACCAATTGGGTTTCATTTTGCACGAGGCGTCCCAATTCAGTGTTATAAACCAAAATTTTCCTAAATTAAGGCAGGGAAAAAGACATTACACAAGTCGTTTTCGTGCAAATAGAATTTTGGTAGTAGTGGCTTATTTCAAGTTTTGGAGCAACAAAATCAAGAAAAATGTTTTAAGGGGCAGATTTCTCAATTTTAGTTAAAATCACCAGCTTTTCCTAAATTATGGGCAAGATAATATTAAGATTAGTTAGGCTTACTCAGCGGTCTAGGAAATTTTTAAAGTCAAACATCGGGTTTCTCAATCATCTCTCAAAAATCTTGAAGCAACTTCGCAAAACTATAAAAATAAGTAGAACAAAGTGAACCAGCTTTTGAAACAGTTTCTAAAAACTCTCTAAGTTTAGTTTCAGTAATGAAAAAATTCTACTTGACCCCAAACTATTTTTGTTTTATCTATTTTACCCCTAAACTCAAAAACCTCCTATTAACTCTATGGAACCGTGCAATACCCCCTAGAGCCTAGAAGCAGTTTTGGAGATGTTTTGCCACTGTGGCATATGACGTGACAGTCCCGTTAGCAAAAAAAACAATTAAATAGATATATTATTTTGGGTCCACCTATCAGCCTCTTCCTCTTGAACCTCTCTCATCTCTCTCTTTCTTTTCCACGCATTGTTCACACTTCACAACTTCGTTTTCCCCATCTCTCCCCATCCCATCTCTCTTCTCACCGAACATGACAAACTAAACGTCAAGGAGGGCACCGCTGCAAACCATCGGCTTCCTCCTTCCCCTCCCTTCCCATCGGCTTCCTCCTCCTCCCTCCTCCCACGATTGCCCTCCTCTCCATCTCTCTTGAAGCACATGCCGAGGATCAAGGACCGGCATGGGTAGCAACATCGAGCGTGGGAGAAGGAGGAACTCACCATCATCCAAAGCTTTTGGCCGACGCGCTTGTGCTCCATCCCGTCTCTGAGGCACGGTCCTCCCTTCCATCCCCATGAGTCCATCATACACCCACCGTCCTAAGCCAGCTGCCCTAGCCATCTCATCAGTCACTTCCTCTCTACCCTTCGTTGCCCAAGCTATGGCCAAGTCATTGTCTTTCTCCCCCCATGCGTTGCAGGCAAGCGCTGCTCGGTTGGCCTGCCTCCTACCGTCCTAGTCACAGCCGCTTGCTAAGTCCACCGCCTACCGCCTTAGTTGGTAGCACCTCTGTGCTGCCCTTAGTCGTGCGCAGCTCCTGGCACCACCCTAGGTTAGCAAGCTGCTTGCAGTATGCTGTTGGGAGCATCAGGAGGGAGATAGAGGGAAAAAGATAGGGATTAAAGCCTTGGGTAGATAGGGAAGTAGAAAAAAATAGGTGTGGCTTACATGTGGTCCTAGCCATCAGTCATGATAAGGGTAGAGGGGACAACCACATCACAAGCAATGTCATTGCCCACATCGGCGCCACATCCAAAACCGCTCAAAGAAGATTATTTGCACCATTCTATATAGTTTAGGATATAGAATACCCAATTTTTGAAGGGAATGTGCGCTAGAGGCAATCATATGATGATTGTGTAAACGTCTTTGTTCGTGTACTTATGATAACATTGTTTATCGGTTCCATGAATTAATGTCACGACTTTATTCATCAAATACGATTTGGTTGTGAGACACATTGTCATTGTGATATTGTTCTAAACAATCCCTGGTCCATATCATTACGAGAAGCGGTAATGATTTGATCAACACATGCATTGATTGATGGTATTGTTTCACATACCATAGATATGGAGATATCTAATCAATGATGTGAACACATGTTAGAAAACATGGGTGGTTGGATAGACCTACTCCGAGACGCTGCTGAGATTGTTATCTACGAAGTGCCATCAGCGTGTAATCTCAAGTGGTACACCTATATGGTTATTAGACCTGAGATCGTCATGGAAACCTAGCTTGTGGAGTCGTATGCTTTGGTGTTATCAAACGCTATACCGTAACAGGGTAGTTATAAAGATAACTACTGGGTATGCCGCGAAGCATGGCGTAGGGATGTGATTGATCAAGATGGAATTTGCCCCTCCTCAATAACGGGAGAGATATCTCTGGGCCCCTCGGTGTGGATGGATAAGGAAAGCGCACGGCCGTGCTGATATGATTAAAGAGTTAATCATGATATTTATATCTATCATATTGATGAGTGAATGATTGAGCTATCACAAGGGTGGCACATATCTCATCTTGAGCTTGACTGATATCGTGTGGCAAAAGGATCGGTATGTTGAGTGTATCAGGGTTCAGCCGATGAGATTATTCTGTGCATTCGGGGGTTAATATGTACTGCTAGGTGCCGCTATTGATCTGTGGATTGGAAAGAAACTTTCTGGATTCACGACCGACTTGCACATGAGCCTAACGGGTCACAAATTTAACGGGTTGGAACATATCTAGTGGATTTGATCTATTAGGAGAAAGGGTTTACACGCGGATATGATCCGCGTAGGAATTGGAGTCCTAGTGGGTCTCGACTTGAGCCCACTAGTACGTCTATAAAAGGTTAGGCCTAGGGCGGCGCGGTTGTAGGTGACGAGCTCCCCCAAGCCATAGCCGCCGCGCCCCTCCCGCTCGCCCGAAACCCTAGCCGCGTGGTGAGGTCCTAGCACACCTCGCACGGCGTTCCTGCTCAGTACGTGTGGATACCGGTAGAGGCGCTGCCATGCACGAATGCGCTGTTCGGTTGAATCTACGCCAACCACTCGGCGACCAGTCCGACCAGTCCGGCGACCAATCCGACTACTCGCCGACCACTCGGCGATCACTCGGACCAATTGGCAAACTACTCCGAGCACTCGGCGACCAGTCCAACTACTCGCTAACCGCTCGGCGATCACTCGGACCAGTCGAAAAACTACTCCAAGTACTTGGCGACCAGTCGGCGAGCACGACGTGTGTTGCTCAGATCTGACCGGGACGTGTACGACTACTTCCACGACGCGTGCGCATCTGCTTCGCTGCATCGGCGCGTCAAGGGTAACGATCCGTGATCCCCTACTTGCATGTGGTCTTGGATGTTCGCGGTAGAAAATTTTCGATTTATGCTAGCGTAGCCTACCATTCCCCAACAATTTTTTTTATTTAGGATAGAGTAAACAAAACTCAAAAGTTCAGAGTCAAAGCAGACCTTTTCCTTTAGTAATTTAGCCAATCTTTTAGAGCAGGTCATAAGCTCGACATTGTTTACTGCCATCCCGACTCCCGAGCTACAAAATCTCCACTCATGGGATGTTGCTCGTATAAGATCTTTATGGAACTCTCACATGTTACACCAGAAGAAGCCTGTAGTCTCGGTGAATGTTAGAGGTTTTAACTTTTTTCTTTTTGCAAATTTTACAAAGGAGCTGCGGAAACAGAATGATTATCAAGATAGTCAATCAACAGAAAAACCATTTTTTTGCCTTTTGCTCTTAACAGAAAAAAAATGTGGTTCATATACAGTGTTTGAGCTATATCGAGCGGCAATAAGGGGCTGTTTAATTGCGGTGCATGCACAGCTAGGCCCGGCCCGGCCAGCCAGGCTCGTCGGAGCCAGGTTGACGGCATGCAGGGCGGCATGTCTGGTTGCCCCGCATCACCTCAGCTTGGCTCGCAGCAGCCAGTGTTTGGTTGCCCTGTCCTGCACGGGCGCCACCGCCTCCACACGAATCCGTCGCCGTCAACCTCGCATCCATTCAGATCTGTAGTCGCCAGCCTCGCTCCCAGCTAGATCCATCATCGCCGACCTCGCCCATGCTCGTATCCAGCGTCGCCATCGTTGCTCCGCCCTCATCCGTCACCGCCGGCTTCCTCTCTGCACGGATCCGTCATCGTCGGCCTCGCTCTCGCCTAAATCCAACGTCGCCAACTTCGCTCCCACACAGACGCGCCTCCTCGGCCTCGCTCCCGCTTGCACCTTGCTCTGACACTATGCTAGCAAGGCTCGGTGGAAATAGTCGGTGTGGTCGTTTCCCTAGAGCTAGGTCCTCATAGTATTTTTGTAGAAGCGGAGCCTAGCTCTTGAGACCAGAGTCCATGCACCCATCCAAACGCCCATTGCCTGTGTGAGCTCAGCCTGTCTAGGCTGGATGTGGGCAACTAAACACGCGCCTAAGTGCCTCACCCCATCTCATAGTATATGAGCATGTAAACCACTTATTAGGATCCCAAGTTAGTGTTAATAAGTTTGCAATTGATCCAATATCTTTTCTCTAGATATCTCATATATTTTATTGAGTTGCATCCACTGACTAATTCACAACCTAGACTGGTAGGAAAAGACGGACAATTCATTTATACTTGAACGCTCCTCTGCCGAGGCTCTCAGTTGGCTTTAATACCATATTAAGAAAACGTGGACAATTCACTTATATGTCAACAAATTTTCCATATGTAACGGAGGGGATTCGATGTTCTTATCCACACAGAATGATAGGTATCTGAACATATACTGTTCGTTCGTGCGTGCATACGTACCTCTGGTCTGCTCGTTGCACTCCGAGACGAAGGCCGCGTCGGCGAAGTGAAACGTCCGGTTGAAATCGTCCTGCCTGCATGCCATGCCCATGGGCACCACCACCCCGAACTCGGCTTCAGCTCGCGAATCGAACCGCGAAAACAACGCGGGAAAGAAGAGGAACGAAGCGAGAAGGCTTGGCCGCGCGCAGCAACGGTGGCGGCATACTTACACGTCGGCTATGCAGAAGCCGTACTTCCTCTTCACCTCACCGGCGAGGTCCCTGCTGAGGGCGTCGATCCTGGCGATCAGCGCCTGGTGCTGCTGCTGCGAGGAGGGGAGCGGCGGCAGCGCGGGGTCCCCGCCGGCGCCGACGCCCTGGCACCGCCCGCCGGCCGGGAGCAGCGCGGCCAAGAAGAGCGCCGCGGCCGCGGCGAGGACGCCGGACATGGCGTTGTGGCCGACTGACCTTGTCATGGGGGGAAACGAGCGGGCAGCTCGGCACGGGGATGGCTCATGCCGCCATGTATTTGGTACGTTTACCTGTCGCCGTCTCGCCGTGAGAGGTTTTCGTGGAAGACCGGGCTTCTGGTTGACGACGCGGTCGGGGTCTCAACACGAGCACGCGCCCGCGCGGGATGAGGTCTCTGTTAGCGAGTCCACACCGCGGTTGATCTGATGCCGCGGTTGATCTGATGGTGCATGGAGGACCAGGAAGAGGACGATATTTTTTCTGGGCCATCAGCACGATAATCATCAGGGGTGGAGCCGCGGAACTAGGCCCTTTTTTATGCGAAATTTCATACCATAATGCTAACTGCCAGGACTTTCTCATATTGACATTAAGTTTGAACGCCTTTTAAGATATAACCCTGTGACTATGAATATTTTTATTTTCATATCACTACCCTCTTTTGTTCTCCAAATTACTCCTGGTGGGACCCAAACATCTTGCCTCATCTCTCTTCTTCCATCCTTCTCCTTCCCAGCTGGCCATAGTAAGGAGGGAGCTCGCTGGCGCCACCATCAGAGGAGGAGAAGGGAGCTTAGGGAGGCCACAAGGAAGAGGAGGTAGCTTGGGGGAGGCCATCACTGCCATCGGCGCTCCCTCCCTGCCTTTCCCGCCGCCTCTATGGGGTAATTTGGGTCCTACCAGGGGTAATTTAGGGAAAAAACAGAATAGTGGCACGGAAATGGAAATATTCATGGCCACAGGGTTATATCCTAAAAGGCGATCGAACTTAATGTCAATTTAAGAAAGGCCTTCGTAGTTAGTGTTATAGCATGAAATTTCTCTTTTTATAGAGCTGAAAAGTTATGATACATTATACAACATGTTCATTTCTGTTTAGTTTAGACTTAAAGCTTAGGCCAAGTTGAATTAAAAGTTAAATAATTTGGCTTTTTTGTCCAGGTTTTTTAATCATGAAGCCACATCTAAAAACTCTTAAAAATAATATAAACGAAACAAACCGGCTTCGAGAAATAGATTCACATACATTTTGAAATCCAGTTTAACATGCAGCTTAGTCGGCTTATTCATTTAGCTGAACATTCAAATAATCTAAAAAATTGAGGGCCCTCAAAAAGAGATTCAGAGGGACTGAAAATATATTAAAAAATAGTTTTGGATCTTTGAGAAAAACCATTAAAAGACTTATAAAATGGCTATAAAATGCTAAAGTGTATAACTTGTATAAAAATAAAAAAATTCAAGCTGTACAGTTTAATCTGATTTTAAGCTAAAGAACAGTCCTTAATGCACGCTGGCTGACGTCACTACCCGGCTAGTCAGCTGCTGAACACAAAGGAGTGGTGGTCCAAGAGTACTTTGTTGAGCAGATATTGGGTGGTTACAGCATAATCTATAAGCAATCCCTATTTTAGATATTTTCTATAGATTCTCTCTCCTCTCTATGTAACGTTTCTATTAGAGTGATATTTGGCGAGTATTGTAGGAGGCGGTAGAAATAAAGGGTATGAATTGTTATTTGAGGAGTGTGTATAAGGAACTGATTTTAGAGACTATTACTAAAGATGCTCAGTAACATAATTTTAGTTGGTTTTGTAAATAAATTACAATCAGGATTAGTTGGAAAATTGCATTTTTAGTTATTGAATTTTGGAGACTCGTCAATGATCGCTAGATATCTATGATACTAGCCAAGTGCCCTTGTTTTGCTACTAGGAAATCCAAATTCCATTGTCAAGGCTTTGAGTGAGTGGGTCATGTGCCTTTGACTTCATTGTGGACGATTGGTGCTACGCACCACGTGGGGTGACATGTCACAATCGACCACTTGTGGGCCATATGCAGCCATGACATACCACACGAATGACAGTAAAGGCCGAAACACCGTGTACTTTGGTTGCACCCATGGTAAGAATTTTGGAGGTTTAAGTGAGATAGGATGAGTTTGTTATAATGGATGGATTGATAAATAATTTTAGTGAAGTAGATGAGTTTGTTACAACGAATGGTATTGATGGGCACTTTTAGTAAAGTATGATACCATTATCACTCAATATAAAGAGACTTCTTAACAGTAGAGAGATAGAGATAAGGCAGTACATCACAGTGAACCTATCAGTGTTGCATTTGGGCTGGCTGGGCTATGCATATTTGCGTAGCAGCCTACCGAGCAACTCGAGCTCGTCTCGTTAATGCGACGAGGTTGGGCTCACGGCCCTCACCCGAGCTAACGAGTAGCAACTTTGAGGCCCATCATTGTGCGGAAAACGGACAGGTTCACACGGGTGGCAGGCCCTTAGAAACATGTAACCGAGAGCTCGGATGGGCCGGCGCCTCCCGCATCGGCGTGGGCCAGCGTTGCATCCCGTGCTCTAGGCCCATCCACCCGCCCCCGCTTGCCCACGCCCACACCCACAGCCACATCCACACCGAGCCTTCAGCCATTCCTACGTCGATGAAGGGTTTCCACCCGCTGGGCTCGAAGCCTCGACTCAAGTACCTGCCTGGCTACCTTCATCTTAACAGTCACACCTCCCAAGCCAAAATTCCCCAAAGAAAACACTCCAAATAATGTATTTACTTTGAAAACACAACTAACTCTAAGAAAATTGAATGGTCAATAAGTGATTCAAAAACATACTTTTCGCTGCGAAATCCCAGCCATATATTTTTACCGTCTATATTTAACTGCTGACGAGAGTTTTTTTTCCAAGCAACATGGCAGAAGCTCTATAGATTCATTAAAAGGGAAATGACACCAGGATGGTTATTACGAAAGGAGACCCAGCGCAACTTGCTAGCATGCCCCCTGAAAGGCCCACCCCGAGGAGGTTTCCCAAAGGCATACATCCTCCAAAATTCTCTCTACAATCTACGCCGGTTGCATAAACTTGTTTTGGAAGATGCAACGGTTGCGTTCCTTCTAGGTGGTGTAGATAACTATGCCATTGATAGTATTGATTATGCCTTAGTTGTGCTTGTCGATAAGTGGTATCGACCGTCCATAAAAAAGTTTGTGTATTGGTGTACTGTGAGAACATAATTATTGAGGAGGGTGGACCAAATGTTGGCAGTAAATGTAAACGAGCAATGGAGACGAATGTGCAAGGCTGTCTCACAAATCTCATGCCGTGTGGGTTATCTATGTAGATTTTTACTTAGACCTACAAAACTAAAACTATGAACATTAATACAATCAATTATATAATTAAAACAGGAGCCATCACATTAGTCGGATAAATTCCCATTTAATCTGAGAAAAAGAAAAGATCTACACCATTGATTATAGTGGGACTAGATTATAACGGTTTAGATTAAAAAACGAATCCATACTAACTATAATTTTAAAATAAAATAATAGAATTTCAGAATAAAAAACAATATAAAAAAGAGTCCATGCCAACTACAAAACTAGAAAAAGAGTTCACGTCAACTATAATAAAAAAATAAAAACAGAAATTTAGAATAAAAATAATAAAAAGGAGAGTCCATGTCAATTACAAAACTAGAAAAAAGTCCATATAAACTAAAAAATAACATAAATTCAGAAATAATATAAAAAAGGTCCATGTCAACTACAAAACTAGAAAAAGAGTTCCGGTCAACTATAATAAAAAACAAAAAACAGGAACTTAGAATAAAAATAATAAAAAGGAGAGTCCAAAACTAGAAAAAAAAAAGTCCATATCAACTAAAAAATAACATAAATTCAGAATAAAAATAATAGAAAAAATATTCCCTGTCACCTACATACTAAAAAAAGATCCATATCAACAACAATAACAAAAAAATAAAAAAATTGTAACAAAATATAGGAAAAAGTCTACATCAACTAAATGACAAGAAAAGGAGTCCCTATCAAATATAATAAGTAAATAAATAACAAAATTTTGAAATAAACAATTAGTAATATATCTATTTATCTACTATATATATAATAGGTCTCAACCGAGCCACCACATTAATCTTAAATACTAGAAATTCTCATGTTAATCGAAGAAAAAAGATCTAGAGCGTCAGTTATAGTGGAATCAAATATAATATACCATAAAAAGTATGAAATTAAATATATTGCCAATTATGTACCAATATTAAGAGTCCTAAGTTAGTGACCAAATAACTTTTGTCAGTCACATACCAGCATTAGGAGTCCAAATCGTACATTAGATCACTTTTGAAGTCCAACTATCTACATAAAAGAACAAGGTGCGCGCGACTAATGCTAAGCAACTGAAAAAGATCATAATTTCGGTTCTCAAACATAAGCGCATAGCTAATTTTTCTGCGATGCATGTTAATTTGAAAGAAAAGAGGAAAAATCTACATCATAAATTATAGTATGTCAAGATTATAACAATGTAGTTCTTAAATATGTTTTTCGCTAAATCTAATAGAAAATCTATACGAGGAGCCACCATGTTAATCCTAAAATATTATAAATTCCAACATTAATCCTAACATACTAGAAATTCTCATGTTAATTTAGAAAAAAGATCTAAACCGTTGAGTATAGTGAGGCCAAATTATAACGGTGTAGATCAAAGCTTCCTAAGATAACAAACTAGGTTTGCTTCGTGTGGCAACAAATAAATTAAATAGATTAATGTTTGCTCCATGCGGGCCCTGCTTCACAGTTCAAATTAGACATATCCCAAGGCCGAAGCAAATATGTGTGTCTGATGTTTGATTAGCTTACATACATCCGAGTACGAGGAAAGTATGCATGTTAAATGGTAACCATGTAGAAAATCTTGCACGGGTTTCATAGAAAACTATATAATTAAAAAAAGAAGCCAAGCACCATGTTTCTCTAAAATACAAGAAATTCTCACGGAGAAAAAAGATCTTGACCATAATTATAATGGATCTAAATTATAACGGTGTAGATCTAGCGAGATTAGAGATGAGCTATAATAGAGACCAGTATTGCCATACAACATGAATATAATTCAGACACTGAATGCTCACCACCCTTGTCACCGTCTTGAATACTCACTGTCTAGACACCTTCGTTGAGATCTTTGGCCGTGACCACAACGTGGGCTCCCTGCAGGTGTAGCTCTATAGATAGGGAACCTCAAGGCGACAACCTCGCCTTATGTTCCGTGCAACCTGGCATTGTGTTTATTCTCTCCACCATAAGATCGCTCACACAAACAGACTGATGATGTGTGTATTAATTTGTGGTTTTCATGTATGACTCATTAATCTCTTAGATGATATGATAATTAATCTTCTAGATGGTATTTGATATAACCACCAAGAAGCTAATCTGAGAGACCCGTCAAAGGCATCGGAGAATATGAGAAAAAATTTGTGCCTAATATTGTTTCCTATGAACATCCTGACAAGGCTTATCATGAATACATAGAGGTATGCACAATTGCTCGATATAGCATATTCGGTAAAAAAAAAAAAAAATAGTTTTGATAGACAACAGATTTAGTCACCACGTTCTCTAAAAAGCCAAGAATTTTTCATTTTTTTAAGAAATAGAAATTCCTTATAATAAAAGAAAAGATAAAATTGACATAAACCTTATAGTGGGTCTAGATTATATTGGTGTAGATTTTAACCAGATTGGAACATCAGAAAGAGAGAAACAACTTGTAGACAATGATAAGTTTATGCGGGGCATAGGAAAGAGCTAGACATGCACATGTTGTTGCTCCACATTTGACAAAGGAAAACACGGCGTGAAAAAGAAAAAATACATGACTTCCAAAGGTTGGTAATAAAAGATAATTGAAAAAATAATCCATGATTCTTTGCCATATCTGATTCCTCCGGTGTTATAACAGTGTAGATCTTAAATAGATTGAAACGCTGAAATGACGACACCCGCATGATCCTGCAGATGGAAAGCACGAGGAGATGCCAACACAGAGCTACATATTGTAATGCTTTAGCTCGAAAAGCATAAGATTTGAAGGTGGTGAGAAGCATACACAGGAGTGTAGGGAGGAGATGAGGTGGTGAGATGCAAAGAATGTCGGAAGGGGACATGCACTCGCCAATGCTTTGATTTGATCCAGAAAAGGTAGCATGAAAAGGAAAAAGGGTACACGAATTTAAAAGCATGGTGACCAAATGTAATAGAAAATATTATTGTCGAGGATTGAATAACGTCTACGGGGTGGGTGTGCCCCTGACAGCTCGACTCTTGAGACGTGCCCTTGGATGTCATTCCCAAAGGGTCTGATTGGACGTTCTTCTTGACCGGGCAGGATCTCTGTCCGGGTGCCGGGCTTGACACCTGATGAGGACATCATTCACAAGGATACGGACGTGGGTTCTACTACTTCGACTATATCCACTACTTCTCCTACATCGACTACTTCCTCTACTTTGCCAGAGAGACGAGAAGAACATCAAATGGGTTTGAATCCTTTGGCCAAGTCGTTCACGCCATCAACATGAGAGGTCCAGCATGTCGTCACCAAGGCTCAACAATCTCTTCCACGTCCAACCAAGCCCAAGTCTAAACCCAAGTTTCTAGGAGGCTGTTCAGCTGTCTGCAAGCAGTCTGTCTTCAAAATGGACGCCCAGGCCACATACAGAGCCCTTTTTGACGTTATACCACTTCACGGAAAGCTTAGGAGATAAGCTTTCCAATGCATCTAGCTCCACTACCAAATTCTATCTAGAGCGCCGGGAATCGTCGAAATAAAACAGCGACCAAAATCTACCAGGTGCTCCGCCACCTTTTCTTTGGGCCCAAAGCCGCCTGTGTATCCCTAGGTTTTGTTGGGAGTGGGTCCCATGTGACCTAATCTGGTTCGTACCCCCTCTTTGGCCACCATACATTATATAGCCGCCACCCTCCTCTCTTCATTCTTTAGATTATTGTTAAGTTTGTTTTCTGCTGCATGTGAAACACTTGTTCATTGAGGTAGTGTCGAGTAGACCTAGCCTGGTGAAAGATAACATCAACTTTGGATCTAATATTTCAGATTGTTTGCTTTGCATCTTGTTCTTGGTCATTTCTTCTACTGCGTGCAAGAATTAGCCTTCGTGGCGATGTCAATCGAGCGCGAGCACGGTTGATAACGACAGGTGCGTAGGTGTAGTGATTCCAAGGATTCAAACTCACTGGATTGGAAGGCTTGTCTTGTGAACATTCTTGTTCTGCCAAAGTAGAACCTATCAGAAGATCGGGCCACTGTGCGCGTCAAGACCTGCCCGGGGCCCTCATGCCCGGGGCAGGGACCGCAGGGTTCCAGTCTGGTCAAGGTCATTACGCTTGGAGGCTGGATGCTCAATGAGATGCCACGTGGCTACAATCCCACTTACTTGGAGCCATTACCCACGATCCAAACGTGGTGGTAACTGACGCACACATTAAGGGCCACATTTATTGTAATGGCGGCTAATTGGGGCGGTTAATAGCCTCGTACGTTAGCTTCCCTGGGGCCTATATATACTCAACGTTTTTTTTTGTCAAAACGCAACCAATCAGGGCAACTGGCTCGCACACTCAGAAGAATACACAATACATATACGCTAGAGTAGTGTTGTTATCTCACCACTGAGAGCCCCGAACCAGGATAAACACCTTGTCTCGCCCGCTTATGACCTTGTGAGTCTGCAACATCCCAAAAGTAACACCTTAACAGAAAAGGGCTGTTTTGATCCCTCAATCAAGAAATAAGCTTAGTGAGAAAGCCACTTCTAAATCGTCGACAATTATCTTTTTTTTTCTCATATCCGATTCCTCACATGCGCTTTGGTGTAGTAGAGCCACCATTCTCTAAAATGTTATAAACTCCGATATTAATCGGAGAAAAAAAGATAAATGTCTACATCGTCAATTGTAGAGAATATTTAGAGAAATCGAAATCTAAGAAGGGAGACATCTACGTGTTGATACAAATTGAAAGTCCGTGGGGACGAGACACTATGCACTACCATAGATTGTGTTGCTGACTGAGAAACAGATTCACCATCGAGCTTACTTGATGATTGAGGGACTGAACATCCCCTTCCTGCCAAAGGGCTTTCGTTGTAGATGCGTCGAGTTGCTGAGATGAAGAGTAGATCAGACAACGAGATTATCCTGGTTCAGGCCTCTTGAAAGAAGATAATAACCCTATTTCAGTCGCACGTGGACTTTTGTTATTGCAATGAGATTGATCTTGATGTGGATCTCCCCGGGTATGGATCTCAATGCCCTCCTCCTTCCATGGGGGAGGTATTTATAGTATAGGGTACATACAGTCCTAGTTCCATACGAACCGGGAATATATTTAGACAACTCCAAATCCTACCATATTTATACATACATCCTAAAAACAAGCTAACTTGCGCTCCAAGAAATCCTCAAAGATAGAAAGTCTTGGACTGCAGATATAGAAGAACTCTAAGGTAGTTGAATCCTTAGACTTGGGCCAAACATCTTGGCACATCTCCTCAGGGCCCATGACATTCTCGCATATCAGGTCCACGAGCGGAGATACTTTGTCCCCGAGCATGCGGAGCTAAGATGCGAATACAGGCCTGTTAAGCTCGAGTTTTCGTTCCTTCATTATACTCCCTAGGCACATACCCAGGACACACATTGTTTATTTTGAGTATGACTGTTAGGATATTTTATCTAATCCCTGACAACTAGCCCTCGAGGCTCAAGTGAAAAGCTACTTGACCAGGCCTTCTCCTTGAGCCTGAAAAACTTAAAGGAGGGACTAGAAAATGGTAGCGAAGTACTACTATCTCATTCGAGCAAGTCATGCTCGAGAACAAGCTTAAACCAGACTTAGATCAATAACACCTTATCCAAGCAAGGCATGCTCAGGGAACAAGCTTAAACCACCGAGCACGAGCCACACCTGCCCTGTCCAAGCAAGGCATGCTCCTCGGGCCTTCCCGCAGCGGAGGAGATTCCCGTTGCAGCCCAAGCCGTAGACATCTGCTCCCTCGAGTTCGGGGGCAGAAAAGGTCAAAAAGCCCTTGAGGATGAAGGATGCTCGGGGTGAAGCTGAGTGGTCCCTAGAGGAACACCATCTCTAGGAAAATCCTCCAACCCTTTGATGGGAGTTCACCAACCAGCCCCCGAGCATGAAGGATTCTCCGAATGTCGATACCGGACCTTTAGAGGAACACCATCCCCAAAAAAGTCTGAGAGGCCCTGTCCTAGAGGACATTGTCCTCCGGTCAAAGCATCCTGCCCTTCCCGAGCAAGCTCCAGCAGCGGGAGATACCCCGGGCCCAGAGGCTACCGAGGACGATCCTTTCATGTCACTTCAAGGGGAGGTCATCCTCAATCAATTCTGGGCGAATTTGCTTGCCCGGTGCAGTGTGGTAACAACTTCTAGCTCTTTTGTAATTGAATCCTATGAACAAAAGAAAACTTCGCGTGTAACAAAATTATTTATTTTTACCTTTATGCATTGGTTGTTCTTGCAAGGCGAGCAAACACACGATAATAGCGAATAGAATATACGCTAGAGATGATATTTTTATATAAAAAACCAGTAGCATGATCCTAGTCCTAGCCCTAGCTGTGACTAAGTCCTGTGTACCTAATTTGCGAGCACGAGCTTTGTCACTAAAGAGTTAGGTGCAATTATGCCCTTTGAATGCTCGAGTTGCACGCCCCTATATTGCGAGCATGAGCTGAGACACGTAAAGAAAACCAAATCGTGCTTAGGCCTTATCCTTTTAGTGTCCTAGCCCATGCACCTAGATTGCGAGCAAGGACTTGACAACAAGGAGGCAACGACATGTGATCACATGACACTTAGATTATGGGATATTCGCGTGTTAACCGAGCTAGGTTCTTGAACTGACCAAAGGGGGTCTGTGTGTGATGGATATTGGCTTATTTAGGCGTAATCCCTTGGTGGAAAACGCAGAGCTGAAATGTGTGTCAAATCCTTAATCAACATGTTCTATTGTCACACACCGGCCAAAAGTAGTGAAAGGTTGAAGCGTGTCCACTCACTGCGCAACATTTTGGTTGTCATGAGGTCGGGTTGCCTCTATGCGAGTCTTGCTCGGTTGAACAAGCAAGTTCCTAGACACTCATGATAACCAAAGTAATAAGAGCAGAAAACGTCTAGACTGGCAAAAAAACGACTACTACAAATAAAAAAGGAGTAAAAAGAAGAGATTACGCATAGAATTTGCGAAGCTGATCGATATTCCAAGTGCTGGAGAGCTCTCGACCATCTTTCATTGCTAGGTGCACAACCCCTAGGTATGTTGCTGAAACGACCGTGTAAGGATCTTCCTAGCGTGGGATAGTTTGTTGGCTTTCGATAGGTCCTTGATTCTTCGTAGGACAAGATCGCCAACCTGTAAAGTCCGTGGTCGAACCGACTTCGCCGCATGCTTACAAAAAGCTTGTAAGTAAGAGGCAGAGTGCAACAATGCTGGGTTAGGTGTAGCCTCCAAGAGGTCGGGATCGAGAAGGCTTTCTTCCTCTTGGTTGGTGTCATCGACCACATTGATCCTTGGAGAACCCAGTAGAACATCGACGGGCAAGATAGCCTCTGCACCTTAAACGAGCTAAAACGGAGTTTCTCCGGTTGCTCAGTTTGTCGTGGTGCGAACCGACCAAGGACAGAAAGAAACTAGTCCACCCATGTCCGTTCGTGACGATCGAGACAGATTTCGTGTGGCCCTATTCTCCTTGGTGACCTGGACTATGCACCTAAGTAGCAAGCATGAGATTGGCCACCAGAAGGGGAGAACGTGTAGTCGTATGCTCGAGTGACATACAGTTGAACGTGTACAGACTGCATGGGCTATGAGGCCAGCCATGAGTGTCTGTTTGTGATGAGAATCGGCTTATATAGACTGAACCTTGATGGAGGCGATCCTAGCGATCTGTGCTTGTTTGTCCCTTGGTCTTTTGACATAGCCGTGCATGTCGGCAAAAGCTACAAAAGCTCAGAGTAAAAGCCCCGGCTATCTGAAACACATCTGACATCAAGAACATGTGAGAACGAGATGCCCTTGTGTGAAGGAAGATCGGCTTACCAAAGGGTGGAGCTTTTACATGTTCACAAATTCTTGGGAAAAGAATTACATGGGGCCATGGTTGCCGAAAGCTTAGAAAAAAAATGGATAGCTAAAAAAAGAAAGAGTTATACGTGAAACTTACGTAGCTAGGCGATATTCCATGTACTCCAAGCTTGTGCCATGTCGATCAACGGGAGTACTATAGATAGGTGAGTTCTCGAAACTCGACATCTTCGGGATTCCTTCAACAAAGGACTAGTCGATCCCTATGGACGGCGCTAACTGTCGGCGATTAGGAAACAGTTTTCCAATCGTGGACAGATCGGAATGCTCTGGAAATTACAATCCCAGCGAGCATACCTACTAAAAGGCAAGAAAAGCAGGGTGTGTAGGGAGGAGATTAGCACATAATGTTGCTTTACATCTGACCAGAAAAACCAAGAAAAAAGCATGACTTCCAATGCACGAGAGTGAAAGGTAACATAAAAGACCAACATGTCTATTTTCTATATCCAATTTCTCCCGTACACGGTTGCGGCAGAGCGACCACGGTATAAAAAGCTAAAAACTACCACTTTAGTTGCAGAAAAAAAAAGATAAAAAAACTACACCCAATTATAGTTGGTCTGGTCACAACAATGTAAACATTAAATATATTTTTAATTAAATTCAACAAATTGTATTGAATTTAACTACAAACTAACAATCTAGATATGCAAGTGTGCTGGATTATAAGTTTATAACAGTGCAGATGTTAAATTAATATGTTTAAGTTGAATCTAATAGAAAAAATATACTCCATCAATTAAATGGGTTTATATTATAACAGTGTAGATCTTAAATATATCAACGTTGAATCTAATAGATTGTATGAATGTAAGTATGTATAAACTAACAAATTTAGCCACGCAAATACGCAGGTCACCTCGCTGGTTATAACTAAGAAAAGCTGTGTTTTTGCAAACCAAGACGGAAGCCATCGGCTCTGCGAAAGGCCAAAGGCCAAGCGCTCAAATCATCTTGTCTGGTGCAGGGGGCGCCATGGCCTGCCTTGTCTCTGAAGACATTGTAGGATCTTTAGCTCGAAGACAAGTGTGTTCTCAACAAAAAATAATCAGAAAAATAAGTTCTAATTAAACACAACAAGCAGACTAAACAATCCATCTTTCGCGAACGTTTGTTCATAATCTTTTTTATCACTGAGTGCGTGGTGATACTAATCCAGATACTCTTAAGGTATGCAAATTGTCTTCACCAACTAATGTCTACATGGCATGTGTTCCCAGTGGAAGAATAGGGCTGGCTCAGCTGACGACGATTTCAACACCGCACAAGTCTAATCTACTTGCATAAAGATTTCAGAGATACGCCAAAGAAAGAAATCCACAACGATGGACACATCAGTTTTGACCACTGCTACTCTGAATGACCGATCAATGTTTCTCAATCGGTGGGATGAGGCAAGCGATCAACTCTTGCTTAGCGAACAGCTAAACATATTCAGGTAGAAAAATAGAATCACGGCTATGATCAGCACAAGAACTGTGCATCTTGCCACTGCTTATCTGGTTTGGGAACAGGCAAGTGCCCAAGTGGATGTACACCAAATCCATTTTCACAGGCAAGCATGATTCCCTTTCAGTGGCCTGACGACGATGTGGCTACTTAGCATACTGGCAGCAATGCTGAAAGTTCAAGGATCAAAATATGGGGGGAGAGTCAGCAAAGAACACAGAAACAACAAGGGGAAAGGTCCTTGAAACCGAAGGCTTTTCAGATGGATGAACCAGAGTTGTTTTGAGGTTTGACTTCCCTGGCTGCTTTACCAGTAATCGCTGCCATGTTTTCAACACAAGCAGCTAGGTCAGAGCATTGTGCCAGTTCTTTCTTTCTTTCTTGAGGCGGGCATATTGCCGGTTATTAATAATAATAATAATAACAACAACAATAATAATATATTATTCCATAATGCAGTTCCCCTTCTGAGGATATTATATTAGATCTATCGCTGTCACAATGAAAAGAACATTTCTCTTTACCGACTGTTCATTGAATGAGAAGTTGATGCCTGCAAGTTTCATCGACCAGCAGGTGGCTAGTTTCATGCCCTGGTGTTCACATGCAAGCCTCTCACATGTCGGTGTCTTTAGTTTATGATGACTAGGGGGGAGAAGTTTTATTAGCAGGTACTATTTATTCCCAAGTTGCACATATATTAAAGCCAAGACACACAAGTTTGTACGTTTACTCTAGACTCTAGATCAAACGATGCTTTAGTTCTTAATCACATCTCTTGGCACTCGGTAGGTGATAATACAAATAAAGGTTGGTGTGGTCCTGCTGGTTACACTGTTGAGTAGATTACTTAGGGCATCTCCAGCAGACGCCCCAAAATGGGTCTGTCCATCCCTATTCACGTGCCACAAATGAAATTGCGCTTTCATCTCTATTCATACACTCTCTTTTTTATTCATGCCCCATCCTTGTTGCTTCTGATGATGGGCTTGGCATGGTCAAGCCACTGCTGGAGATGGCCTTAGGACATCTCCGGCAGTTCGCCCTATTTCCCTTTTGTCCCATTCCTATTTATATGCCACCTCATCAAATGGGGCTGCTCCATCCCTATTCATCTCTCAACAACTGTTCTATCACTATTTCTACACTCTACTTTTTCTATTTCATGCCCTGGGCACATTGGTAGAGATGCCTTTATGTACGAGACAATTAGTACCAATTTGGACAAGAATAATTATATAATTACTGTCAGGGGGATCCTCCACCCGGCGACCCCAGGTGGCCGCCCGGGCTCGTCGGTGAAAGCGCAATAAAAATTTGGTGTAATCGCAGAGATTGAAAATAGTATTTTTTATAGCAAACACACAACGTAGTTAGAGTTGCCCGGGCTTTAAAAATTTCCTGACTTCACCACTGATTACTGTTTACACTTTATTACTCAGAAAAGTACGCGCCTAAAAAATCTAGAGCAAAATATTTAATTATTTGTGCCTTCAACTACAATCTATCAAGATGGAAATGACTAAATGGATGTGAGGTCATATGGGAGATCATTGTAATTAAATAAAAAGGAACGGAGGTTACTATCTCAGAGATCTGGATAGTACTGCAGGTACAACAAGATTACATAATCTATTCGTAATTTACAACCCAGATTGGTAGGTTGAGCCTAAATCGAAGCAATCCGGTAACCGGTAACACATAAGGCCATGGACTAGGAAATTAAGAGCATATTCGGAGTGAATTGGTTTAGACCTAAGCTTAAGTCTACATGAATTGAAAAAATTGTATGCTTCAATTTTTTTAGTTTAATTTTTTTTTTATCACAAAGCCATTTCTAAAAACTTTTAAAAATAACATAAACGAAGCAGACTAGCTTTAAGAATCTCTTCAAATCTAATTTAATATTCAGCTCAGTTAGTTTATTTATTCAGTTCAGCCACTCCGAACATGCTCTAAGGCTATGTTAGAATTCAAGATTTCTAAAAAAATCAATTTCTTGGAAAAAGTTTTCTAGATTCAAGAGAAGACTTAGAATAATTATTTAAGGATTTCTAAACTATTTTGGATGCCCACTTTATTTGACTAAATGGTGCGTTCATCTTTTCCTCCTACCGAATAAGTCGAAGTAATACGTCTGAGCTGCCGAGATGTTTGATCTAACAGCCTTTTACCTGGCAAATACATCTTGTTCTAAACGAGGCGACAGATATTGGATAGTTCTCATGAATTAAACTTATTTGCTGAACCGCCGAACTTATAGAGTTTGTATAAAAGGCTTAGAGAAGCTAGTCCACTAAGTTAGAGTTATTTTTAAGAATTTTGACAACCAGCCTTGAGATAGAGAAAAAATTTACGATTTGATAAGTCAAAACGTTTGAATTCAGAACAGAGATAACAAATAGTTGTAAGCAAATAAGCCCCGCCCATTGCGAGGTCTGATCTTCACGTTACAAAACCAAGAAAGAGAGAGTAGTTTTTTGGACGATTTTTTAAGCGAACCGACGCCTCGTCGACGTCTCGTTTGTCACTTCCCATCCCTCCGCCCGTCGACCGTCGTTCAACTTAGTGCTGGCCAATGGGCCAAACCGTACCGGCCCAATTCGGGCCGGTTAGGCCTGGTTCGATTTTGGCCTGATTATCATGCGAACCGGGCCAATAGGGCCACCGGGCCGGGGGCTGAGCCCAGGTTCGGTTCACTTACTGAACCGGGCCGACCTAGTTTTGGTTTAGCCCATCTGGCCCGGTTTGCATATTATATGTCCAAAAATCAGAAAAAAAAAGAGGATTCCAAAAATAACAACGGAAATTCGTAAAAGTGATTGAAAAATTGCAATATATAGGAAAAAACAATTGATAAGCATTGAAGAGCTTTATTATTATAGGTATAGTATATGACTGTCTCGTTAAAAACTTTATTAAGTAAAAACTTAAAATTGAGAAAACCTTAGTAAAGAAAAAAAAGTACAGCCTAAAGCTCTACAATACATTTACAAATTACAATTGTTTCAAGAGCCAGAGCCTTCATCTTCAAGCTCTAGACCTCCGATTGCAGCCTCCGATTCTTGATTGTCTCTCGGCGGCGAGATTCTGGAGTCGTTTTTTCTGCCAACGACCAGTCCTTCATGCTCAGTAATATTTCAACCATATCGCTATGAAGAGAAGTGCGTCTGTCCTCAAGTATTCTTTTGGCAAGACTGAAAGCAGACTCCGAGGAAATCGTGGAGACTGAAACAATTAACATATCCCGTGCTAAGATAGATAGCATGGGATATGTTCCATTATGTTGCTGCCACCATGTGAGGATGTTGAACTCCTCCTGAAAGTCGACAGGGTCCTTCGCCAAGTATGATGCAAGCTCACTAGAAGAGTCACGCGATATAGCTTGTGCGGTCTAAGCGGTGCTCGAAGAACTTGAAGTGTCCTTGCCCGTGATGGTCTTCCAAAAGGATATCTTCCTACCTGTCTCTTGAACCGGTGGCGGTCGTTGTGGATGAACTCCTGCATACTTTTCTTTATATTTTCTATACAACTCATTCAGTCTATTCCTAACTTCATGAAAATAGTTAGAATAATCAATGCCAGTAACAACACCAAGTTGTGTTAGAGTATTAGTTAGTCCGAGGAGTTTAGTTCGAGGGTCCAACAAAAAGCAAAACAATACAAAAATAGAATGTCTCTCTAATATTTTAAATATTTAGCTTTCATATGGCTAACTGCATCAAATAAAATAGGACCAGTTTCAAATGTCTTCAACAGATTAGCGATGTAATAGATGCATTGAATTATAGAATAAGAAGTAGGCTAATAAAAAGCAAATGCAGTTTGTGTGCATTCATAAAAAACCTCTAAATACGAATGTAAATGGGTAAGTACCTGTCAAACCTATGGAGTCAAAAGTGGCGTGCCATCATGAGTTTGATAGTTAGTGTTAATAAAAACATCAAAAGGCTGCCTATATGGTAATACATGCTGAAGCATAAGGTAGGTGGAATTCCACCTAACAGACATGTCCAAACCAAATTTCCTGGGTTGTACCTGTGATGCACGACAATAGTTCCATGCACCAATTCTTGTGTTAGAGCTATTTAAAAATGAGATTGCATCCCGAATAGCTTGAAGATAAGGTTGCAGTATCTTCAAGCCACTCTTAACAATCAGATTAATGATATGGCATGCACATCGTTGATGCATTAGAAAAGAATCAGCATATGTGGCTAGCACAGGTTTTAAAATATTCATAGCAGAAGTATTAGCTGATGCATTATCTAAAATAATAGAGAAAATCTTGTCCGTTATTTCAAATTCTTAAACAACATTCATAATATTATCGGCTATATTCTCACCTGTGTGATTGACATCAACAAGTCTAAGAGCAATTTTTTTTTCTCCATTTCCCAGTTTTGGTTTACGTAATGAGTAACAACACTTAAATAATCTTCTCTAGCCCTCCCAGTCTAGATGTCTGATGTTAAAGAAATTGAAATTGTGTAAGTTTTAAACTGCTCTTTCAATTTTAACTTGTTAGCTGCATACAATTTTTTAAATCCCTAGTTGTTGTCTGACGAGACACGCTAGTAAATCTAGGATTGTGAGCAGTTTTAATATACTCTTGAAATACAAGGGATTCACCAAAACCCAAAGGTAAATCTTCAGAAGCAATCAGATGACATAAAGCTTGTCTAGCTACTTGGGGATTATACTCCCAATTACTTACTGTACCGTCAGGGTTGTAGCTCAATTGCTGCTGCCTCATTTGAATGCCTCTCCTTTTCTTACAAGCCAAGGTGTGCCTTCTCAAGTGTCTCGTGCCCGAGCCAGTTCCCGCCGATAACTCCTGTAGACAAATCTTACATCAAGCTGCATACCTCACCATATTACCGTTCTCGAGGTGTCTCAACTGCTCGTAGTCATCCCACACCTCCGACTGGTTAGCTCGGGCCCGCTTCGATCCCACTGTATCGGACCCTGAAGCGTAGGTTGAACTGGAAGAACCGTACGGCACATCACCGGTTCCTTTTATTCGTTGTGTTTCTTGCGGTTCATCATCTGAAATCGGTATGTTATGGCCATACGGTTCATAGTCCTCCGGTCTTAAACCGAACTGACTAATGGGAAATTCATCATACGGAGAATTTCCGTCGGCCATTTTCAAAACCTACAAAATAACAACCACAACATATGTTAGAAACAACAAATTAACGTATAAAAAAGACATCGACAATTATATTTCTGCAATATAAACCTCACTGGCTCACCCTGCTGAATTTGCAAACTTGAAATATTTTTTGCAAAATATTTCAAACATATGCCCAAATTCGCAAAGCACAACTAGGGCCTAGGCAGTGACCTAGGTGGTTTGCCCGCCTATGTAGTCCGAGATAGTAACTAGGTGGTTCAAGAGGTGGCCCTACGAGGTGTCTAGATGATGATTATATGGTTTTAAATGGTGATTAATGATTGTGGCTTGATTATGTAAAAGATTTTATTTAAAAAAATATAATTTGTCCTCTAACATCTTAAATACGGCATATAGCGCACAAATCAGTTTGGCGGCCTAGGCGGCGCCTAGCGCCTCGCCTAGGCCGCCTAGGCGGCCCCTCTCCACACGCCTAGCGCCTAGCGCCTCGGATAACCTCGGGTTGAAAGTATGGCCGGATGAGGGAATGGTGCACCCCTATTTATAGGAAAAAAAATTAGGATTTTTGATTTTTGATTTTTTGCTATTTTTACCGATTTTTCAAAACTTCAACAGTAAAAAATGGCTAGAAATAAAATGCAAACATTAATTTGAATCAGCGAATCGGTGAAGAACGCGTGGCACTGGCATGGTGTGCCAGTGCCCTGCCGGCCGACCGCGCGCTCGCGCGTCAAAAGGCGCGCTCGCGTGTAAAAAGGAGCGCTCGTCGGCACATCCGTGCAAACGCGCTCACAGTGATACACGCGGGGATGATAGCCCGAGCCGGGGGACGCGTGGCGAGAGAACTGGCGCGCCGAGTGGCGCGACCGCAGAATCTTGAGGATGGGCGGCAGCGTGGTGGGCGGCTTTGTCTGGCGGCCGAACTGAGGTGGACAATGGCCGCCAGTGTGGGGTCTGGGCGTGCGTGGCGGGCGGTGATGCGCCGCGCGGAGACGATGGTGGGACGGCCGACGCGTGGTCGGGCGAATGGCGAATCGCCCGTGCTAAACAGCAGAAGCGGCGGGAGTTTGAATTTGAAAATCGCCGCTCTGATGGTCCGCCTTAACTGGCCAAATTGGTCCGGTTTATATAATACCGAACTGGGCCGTCACTATGCAAACCGAACCGGGCCGATCCGACGAGCCTAAGGCCAGACCCAGGTTCGGTTTGCCAGGCCAAACCGGGCCGATTCGGTTCGTTTCCGAACCGAGCCGTGTCGGCCTGTTTAATAGGACCGGGCCACCCGGTTTGGCCCAAAAATTCCGGCCCATTTGGCCAGGTCTAGTCAAGGTTCCATTTGCCACGGCAAATCGTCGATTTGCGGCGGCAAATCGACTTATCGCCGGGACTCGGCAACGGCAAATCGAGTTATAAATTCAAAATTTTGATTTGAATTTAAAAATAGAAAAAATCCCAAAAAAAATCTCAAAAAATCTATAAGCCTGTATGAAGGTAATGGTGAAAAAAAAAATCAAAAACAACATTGAAATCACGAGGAAATTTGAATTGAAATCGTGTAAAATTGAAAAAAGTACTGTTCATATAGTTGTATTATTGTATGCTCTGTTCATACAGTGTTGTCCCGTGATTTTTCACGTTGCCTTTCCCTTCCTCGGGTCCCCTCTTAGGCTAGCACTGTCACTCCTTGCTTCTTTGTCCTTCCACTGTCAGATCTCGCCGCGAGCTCGGCAAGTCGGCTGCTGCGGGCGGCAAATCGAGTGGGTGACTCGGCAAATCAAGCACGGCCGACGGCAAATCGAGCAAGGTGAGCGCGAGCGGCAAGTCGGCTATTGAGTACATACGAATTTATCTATGCAATGAATTGTTTTCGTCGAATAGATACATGCAATACATATGAATTTAGCAAAGGTCATGCCGAAATTTCCAATGTTGCCTAATGGTTAAATAATTACCAAAAATCATGCCTACCATTTACATAATTTCAAATCAATTTTTACCTTTTTTCGCACCATACAAAGTTTTAAAGCGATTTTTCTAATAATTAGAAATGTTGATTAAATGTTACATAATTACAAAAAGTCATGCCTCACCATTTTCATTTTTGAAAATAATTTTTACCATTTTTTCACACCATAAACATTTTTATCAATTTTCTCAATTTTTCCCACCGGCCAAGCGGTTTTCCGCAAATTCCATTCGATTTGCCGACTTAATCGAACGATTTGCCCTTTTTCCCTGTGTGCCGCGATTTGCCGAGCTTATCGAGAGATTTGCCGAGCTTATCGAGTGATTTGCCGAGTTTTCGAACGATTTGTCGGTATCGGCAAACCTCTTTTGATTCAAATTTCAAAACTGAAATTTTGACCGATTTATCGCGATTTGCCGCGGCAAATCGTGGTAAATCGTGATCCGGCAGAGACCGATTTTTGCTTCCAAAACGATAAGTTGAACTCTGGGTCTAGTTCAACTCCTGCGCCCATCATCAGTCCATCGCCGCCGCGCTCGTATCCTCCTGCGCATCTCGTTTTCAAGACATTTAAGCCTTTCGCTGTCCGATCCCTCACGTTCCTCTCGCCCCGCCTCTCCCCCAAAGCAAGCAAGCAAGCGACCAGACGGACAAGGACATGGATGGGGAGCGAGCGAGCAGGAGCCAATGAACCATCCAGTCATCCACTGTCCATTGACCTGTGAGCTACAGGGCCCAGTCGAAACTCCAATACGCCAGCAGCCGCCGTGCCAAGCCAAGAACCCGGCTCTATTCTTTGAATTCTTTCCCGGGCAGATTCCGACGCACGCACGGCCTCGTCTTCCCCATGTGGAGGCTCAGCTAGCTAGCTGCAGGTGAGCAAGAAGCGATCCGCCATGGATGGGCGCGGGGTAGGTACCAAGCTTTTGTTTTCTTGGGACTCGTTTGTTGGGGTTGGGTGCGGGGAGAGATTCGAGGAGACCGGAGGGAGGGGGAGGGGGAGGTAGAGGTAGGATAACGCCGCCATTGACAGTGATGCGCGGATGCTGAAGGTTGGTTGGTGGTTGGAGGTGGAGATGGGGCTTGGAAAAACCGGAATGCTTTGCCGTGGTGGTTGATCGTTTGCTTGGGGCGTGCTCGCCTTGTTCTCTCCGGCCATCCTCGCAGAGATTTGGCGGGTGTCTAGGTCCGTGGGTGATTTATCAACTTTTATGCGTCTCTAAAGATTTGTTTTTTGTTTTTGGTTTGGAAAGTGTTGATCGGTTGCCTATATCGATATTTGAAATTTCTAGGGAAATGGAGAGGTATTCTTTTGATCCAGTTTTTAGCCATCTTTCCAAGATTTTCTCTCCTCTCTGTTTTTTTTTTTTTTTTTTTTGCGATGAGCTGATGAGTTAAAAGGTTGCATCTTTGGCGGCGTGGTCTCGCCGTTGCAGAGCAGAGGGAGCAGAAGGGCGATGCAGTGCTTCCGGTTCGCGAGCTGGGAGAGAGAGCGGGAGCGGGGGAGGGAGGAGCGGCGGGGGACGGCGGCGAGGTCCCTGTCGGCGCGGTCCAACAGCAGCACGTCGACGGACCGCGACGTGCGGCGGTCGGGCTCCGAGTTCTCGCTGAACGTGTCGTCGGAGATCAGCGCCGAGTCGTTCGGCCGGTGCCGGCAGCTGTCGCTGCCGCCACGGCCCAACAGCCTCCGCATCTTCACCTTCCAGGAGCTCAAAAGCGCCACCCGGGGCTTCAGCCGCGCGCTCATGCTCGGCGAGGGCGGCTTCGGCTGCGTCTACCGCGGCACCATCCGCAGCTCCCTCGAGCCTCGCCGCAGCCTTGACGTCGCCATCAAGCAGCTCGGCCGCAAGGGCCTGCAGGTACCCGCCATTACCCTCCTCTCCCTACGCAACCTCTCCGGCCTTCTGTAACATCGTATCAGAGCTTATCGCGCGGTGTTTGAGCTTCGGTTCGTGGTTCAGGGGCACAAGGAGTGGATGACCGAGGTGAACGTTCTTGGGGTGGTGGATCACCCCAACCTGGTGAAGCTCATCGGCTACTGCGCCGAGGACGACGAGAGGGGGATGCAGCTGCTTCTCGTCTACGAGTACATGCCGAACGGGAGCCTGGCGGACCACCTGTCCACGAGGTCGCCGGGGGCGGCGTCGTGGTCGATGAGGCTGCGGGTGGCGCTCGACACCGCCCGTGGGTTGAAGTACCTGCACGAGGAATCCGAATTCAAGGTAATTTGTGTATTGTTCAGCATCAGTAGCAGATGTTCTTCTGATTGCTAATGAGAATGAAGCATTGTCTTGTTTCACTTGCTAATTCGAGTGTCCTAGCATCTCCAGCGGCGCAGCAAAATACTGGTTATTTGACTTTTTAGAAATAGGGTTTCTGCTGAAGGAAAAAATCTTTTAAAATGTGTAATGTATAGTATGGAGGAGTTTCAAAAGATGATAGAGTTGATAGAAAATAGTGTTATTGAGAAGAAATTTAAAATTTTTGCGAGAGATAACACCAAGTGCATCGGCACAATGCTTCTTTCAGATAATATTCCGTGATCTGAAGCCTTCCAACATTCTGCTCGATGAGAACTGGAACGCGAAGCTTTCGGACTTCGGGTTGGCTAGGCTGGTGCTGCAAGAAGGAAGCCACGTCTCCACAGCGGTAAGTAACAAACAGCCGAGATCATGTCCTCTTTCTCCAGCATCCCATTGCACTGTTTCTCGGTGCAAAAGGTTGGCACATTGAATGGTATATAGTGTTGATTTCAAAGCCAAATTCTCAAATTCAACTAGAATTGCACCCAGTATCTACACATCCACCCACATTTCAGCCAGTTCTTCCTTATCTGTCAGGCAATCAGCAAAACCAAGGTGCGGCTAGAACGTACAAATACAGCCACTGTAATCACGAGCTCGCATACTTGGGCTCTTTTTGTTTGAGCTGTGGCTTCTTCAAAACTGCTTCTGGCTTTTGACTCTAGAGAGCTAGCTTTTGCATAAACAGTTTTTGCAAAACCTATATCTATTTAGTAACCCAGCTTTTACGGCCGTCGAGGAGGAGGAGCCGGCGGTGGTAGCGTCAAGGGAGGAGCCGGCCGTTGCAGCGTTGAGGAGGAGGCGGCGGCGGCGTCACAAGTTCAACCCGCAAAAGCTACAGAAGCTGGTGAAACTGAGTTTCTCGGTCCCAAACTGGCTTTTGAATGGTTAGTTTTTGTAGAGACAAAGTTCAAAACCTAGCTCTTTGTTTGGACTTTCGGTATCTATAGTTTAGAACCTAGTTCGAAGCCAAAACAAACACGGCCAGCAAGTATGCCTTTTCAAATTTGAGTTGCCTCCTTATCAAAAAATAAAATAAAAATCTGAGCTGCCTCGTGTAAAACAAGAAGCTGCTGACCACAGGAATATAGGCAAAGCAAAGCAAAAACAGGGAAGGATAGGCAGACGCGCACTTCCGGTTCGCTGTCAACAATTGAATTGGAACCAGCCAGAAAAGCCAGCGAACTTTCCTGGTTTGGTTAAAACCAGCCAACTTTTTCTGGCTGTTTTCCAATGTTAACGTCCTGTGACATGTGATGCTGAAATTTGCAAGGCACTAGCCTATATTTGTAACTTAACTGGTAGATGGCTCACATCTGTTGAAGGTTCCCATGACAACTGAAAATTCTGTGTGTATGGCAAATGGAACAGGTGGTGGGGACTATTGGGTATGCAGCTCCTGAGTACATCCATACAGGGCGTCTCAGCAGCAAGAATGACATATGGAGCTACGGCGTGGTGCTGTACGAGCTCCTCACAGGCAGGCGGCCTCTGGACCGGAACAGGCCAAAGGGCGAGCAGAACCTTGTGGAGTGGGTGAAGCCCTACTCTTCTGACGCCAAGAAGCTTGATACCATAATGGATCCGAGGCTCGAGGGGAACTACAGCTTGAAGTCAGCGGCCAAGCTTGCCTCCGTGGCCAACAAGTGCCTGGTGCGCCATGCCAAGTATCGCCCGAAGATGAGCGAGGTGCTGGAGATGGTGCAGAAGATCGTCGAGAGCAGTGATTTCGGAACACCAGAGCATCCCCTGATAAGCCATTCAAAAGAACTAGTTAGCAATGAGAAGAAAAGGGAAGGCCTTGACTTGAAGAGGAGAATTGCTGATATTAAAGCAAGAGAAGGGAGGTGGTTTACATGGCAGAGGTGGACGCCCAAGCTTGTGAGAACTCAATGACACTCGGCATCAACAGATGAAATGTTTCCTGCATGACATTAACTTGGGTAGTTAGTAGCAAAACAGCAAGGGTGACTGAAATCTCACCTGGAGTTGTCATTTACCACACAATTCAGAGAAGATGGTAACTGTAAACAAAAGGTTCAGTGCAGCACAGTACTGCCGCCGCTGAATTATGGTTAGGTTTGGATTTTGTGGGATCACACACATGCTAGCCTTTGTACGGATGGAGCCATGGAGGTTCCATGTTTTTATCAGAGCTGGAAAATCAAAGCTCAAGTGATCTTTTTTTGGAGTAGAAATCTTTTTTGTACAGTATAACTTTGTTTTTGCACAGTCACTCTTTACTTGTATTAAGTGCCAAAATAAGAACTTTCAGGCAGTGCCGGTAGCTCACCTTTATGTGTATCTCTTTGTAGATTTTTGTTGCAGTTCTGTATTGACAAAGCAGATATGCAAAGTATTTTTCTTCTGTACTAGATCAATGACGGGCCAGAATTTTCTGATATACAACCATGTACATAGAATCGATAGATTATATTTTTTACTACATTAATTGGTAATGTAAAGAACTTTGTTAAAAGAAAGAAATAAAAAATGTGAAAAAAAATGGATGCATAGGTCATGATTTTTCCTAACTTTTTTGTGTACCCATTTTAATACAAAACAATTTTTTTAGTAAGTACCATACGAGTATGTCATATTCTTTGGAAGAAATTTCATTAAGATTGCACAAATGACATCTCATTCTAATATACCGTGCTGTAGATGTTAGGCACTATAACTCAGCAGGTTGTTATTAGTTTGAAAAGTTAGGTTGCAAAAGAGCAACAGGAGTAAACAGGGTGTAATTTCACCTTTGAATGCTCGAAGCAAGCAGAGATCTCATTAACAAGAAAATCACACCAAACTATGGCTACAGATAAAGTTCTGGCACATGGTTCTGGCATCCTGGCACGTCCCCAAGTTGCAGATTCTTGAAGTAAACTACAACCAGTGTATCAATTTGTTTGGGTGACTTGTTAGGCACATCACACATGTACACTGATGAAATCTTCGTGATATGGTTTTCAAGTCTGAATGGTCTCTCCATCTGATACAAATAAATAACATTCCACACTCTTCGATATGTTATTTTGCCCCATTGGACAATCAAAGACCAAACTGTCCATACAAGCATAGATTGGGAGAAACAGTTCTTGAAGAAAGTTTACCCAGATGTTTCAAAAGTATCTGCTTGTTTTTCCATCAATAGACATTCAGTTATTTTGATTGTCTCTGTTTTCACAATACCCTGCTTGACTGAATACTCAAAAGCAGCTCAGAAAATCTCAATAGTACTTTCAAACCTCATACTTCAATATCTCTGCTTTCAGTGGCAAATGTGTAACATATTCATGTCTTTTTATCTTGAAATATCTGCCTCCTGATAAATCTGCTTAAAACTAGAGTGTATCTGGCAGTTTAACTTCCTGTCTTCCTCAAAAACCTAAGTCAGTGCATAGGTGGCCAGGACTGAGAGCTACGAAGACTTCCCCCTCACTCAAAGTGCAACATCCTCTTAGCAGTATGTACAGAAGTACTCTCAAATGTCAACATCATCCTTCATTTTCATTTCCATTGCTATAAGATTCAGCAAGGCATAAATCTCTGTTGAGCCTGGATGAGTCTTGTCTTGGGCAATGAACCTATAAAGCCCTCCACCAACATCAATCTCACTAAACCCAGGGACCTTCTTCACGCCTCTCTCCTCCATCGCCTTTCTTGCTTTCTTTGCATCTTGCCACCGCCTAGCAACTGCGTAGATATTGGACAGCCCAATGTACCTGCCATCATGGTCTGGTTGCAATTGCACAAGCTGCCTGCCGACTGCCTCCCCCAACTCCACCCATCCATGTAGATGACAGGCATTCAGGAGAGCACCAAGTACAGAAACACTGGGCTTCATTGGCATACTCTTAACAACACCGTATACTTCCTCCAAACAGCCCGCTCGACCAAGCACATCTACCAAACAAGCATAGTGCTCAACATGTGGTCTAAGCCCTTGAGCTTCGAGTGAGCGAAAGAACTGCCAAGCATCATCCACCAGGCCACCGTGCACACAAGCACTTAACAAACCAAGGTATGTGATCTCATCTGGCACAATTCCAGCACGCTGCATCTCCTGGAACATCTCCACTGCCTCCATGTCCATCCCATGCACCGCAAGGCCACCAATCACGGCATTCCATATCAAAACATCAGTGCTCTCCACTGGCACAGCCCGGAACACCTCAAGCGCCTCACTGATCGCCCCACATTTGGCGTACATGTCGACAAGCGAGGTGGCAAGCCTGAGGTTCAGCGGGAAGCCACATTCCCTCATGTACCGATGCATCTGCCTGCCCCGCTCAAGGTCCCCCAGGTGCGCACACGCACCCAGCACGCTGACCATAGTGACATCGTTTGCCCTGACTCCACTGGCCTCAGTCTCCATCATCTCGAACACGGCGAGTGCCTCACGGTGCTCCCCGCACTTGACGTATCCATCGATCATGGCGCTCCAGGAGACCACGTCCCGCTGGGGCATCTGCTCGAAAACCCGGCGGGCGGCCAGGAGGTCGCGGCACTTGGCGTAGCCATCGAGGAGCGCGTTCCAGGAGACGCGATTCGGGAGAGGGATTTCGTCGAACAGGCGGCGGGCGTGGCCCGGGAGCGCGCAGGCGGCATACATGTGGACGAGGGAATTGGCGACGTGGAGGTCGGCGGGGAGAAGGCCGCGGCGGAGCGGCTGCGCGTGGAGCGCGCGCGCGAGGCGCGAGGAGGCGAGGCGCGCGGCGGCGCGGGCGAGGAAGGGGAAGGTGAGGTGGGAGGGGCGCAGCGCGGAGCGGAGGAGGAGGAGGAAGAGGGAGAAGGATACGTGCGGGGTGGAGGGCGAGGAGGAGGCCGAGCGGATGAGGGGGTCAAGCAGCAGCGTGGAGAGAGCGCGGCCGTCGAGGTGGCGGAGGAGGTGCGGCGGGAGCGGCGGGAAGACGGGGACCAGCGGAGGCGGCATTCCTTGGCGCGAACTGTTTGCACAGCATTTTTGCAATTAGCTGCCATTTTGGATATTTTATATTAAGACCAAAGATCAGCTAATCCAGATAATTTAACAGAACAAACGCGCCATAGCATTCACAGTAATCCTAAAATACTAGAAATTTCCATATTGACCAAAAAATACTAAAAATTTTCATATTAATCTGAAAAAAGAAAGATTTACACCATCAATTATAGTGGGACCAAATTATAACGGCGTAGATTGTTTAAGGATAAAAAAGTAAAATCCGCTTAACATAGAAAGGGGCCTATTTGCTTTAGAATCTAAAATACTAGAAATTCCCATATTAATCAGGAGAAAAAAAAAAGAGCCACACCATCAATTATAGTAAATCTGCTTAGCATAGAAAAAAAGACCTATTTGCTTTGGAAACGTGATCTTTACCCGTGAAAGCTCCACCGCAGATGCAACCACAAACTAACTAATTTGTGTTCGTGGATGCCACCACAAACTGATACAGGCCCGGTACGGTTGCCAATCAAGAATTAATTTCAAAATTTGAAGATGACGATACTGTGTGAAGGAATTCGCAAGGGCCAAGGGGCACAGGCTGATGTGCGTGCACAAGAAACAAATATTTTTGTTGGAGAAAAAGATGGAAGGTTTGTTATGCATGCAAGTATTTTTGGAAGGCTACACGAAACACGTTGGTAGGATATGCTTATTCTGAGGATTGCAGTATGGAAGAGAGAAATAATTTCGAAAGGACGTGTTCTCTCTGTAAGATTGAGGCTTTCCTTTATTTGACATGGGGTGGGGGCTACTTAGGGACAAAATCAAATCAGAGAATCAGTCAAAAGATGACAAAAAAATAATATTGCTTATTTTAGGAAGGTTATTCAAGATGTAAATAAAATATCTCTACTATTAAAAAGAGCTTTGTGGTGGTCACTAGTGATATGTCATTTCAAAGAAATTACCCATAATGCCATCCACCTCTTCACTCGCTGCTCTGCTTGCCGATCTCTCCTCCACCCGTAACCCTAGGCTATCCCCGCCTCGCGCCCCCCCTTCCCGCTCCCCTACCCCACCCCCAGCGCCGCCGCCTAGCTCCTCTCCCTCTCCCCAGGCGCCGCCGCCTCCCTCCCCGCGCCGCTCCCCTCCCTAAATCCTAAACTGGACTACCCTCCCACGCGCTACCTCACGCTTGCCCATCTCTCGTGCAGATTCCCTCATGAACCCTACCATCCCGAGCCCCCTGCTTCGCCTCTCCACGCGCTTCACTCCTCCATGTCCGCGCCACGCTACTGCTGCCTCTCCCTGACATCGTAACTCCCTACCCAGCATCGCCCTCTCCGTGCCGCCCCTGCATCCCATTACCCCGCCCTCGTGGCCGTGCCTCCTCGCCCACGCCTCTCAGTCTCGTCCTCTCTCCATGGGGATTTAGGGACGTAGCGGCACGGAGGTGACGGCCCGACGACGCGGCCACATGGAGGCGACGGCGTGGCGGCGAAGACAAGGCCTCCATGGCGGTAACGACAAGATCTGAGCCCTCCCCACAACGGCGCGGCCAAATCTAGGAGCCCTCCCTTCCCCAGATCTTGTGGCCTCTGCTTCCTCTTCTTCTAGAATCGGTGCTAGATCGAAACAACGGCTATTCCTTCTTGCTGTTCTTGGCTTCCTCCCTGCCTACACACGACGAGAAATTCGGGTGCTTTCACTTGCTCTGTGTTGTGCATGTGAGCGCAGGGAAGGGGGCTGGTGCTAGTGGTTGCTGTGGCGGTGAGGGCGGCGGCGGAGGAGGAGTGACCAAGGAGGCGTCGTGCATCCGGTGATGGCATGGTCGGCTGATCCTCTCCATCACGCTGCCGTCCGACAGTGGGTGTGTGCTCAGCATCCAGTCCCACACCGTCCAGGTTGGTCCTTCCCTCCACTGTCTAAGTATCTATCAGAATCTTGCTTCCGTCGGAGCAACTAGCTATTATTCGTTCAAGCTGGTAGCATTAGAGAACACGTTCATGTATGTTTGGATTTTGGAGCTAGGTGAGTATCTTGCAGATTGTATGATCTCGATTGCTAGGTCCATAACACATGATATATCCCAGGCTCTGGCATACGCCCGTTCTTCATATATAGATTCTGCCATGTGGTGAGGTTTTCAGTAGGTCCCTTACAAGAATTCCCTTGCTATAATACTCCCTCTAACGGGTGTTGTTGTAAACATCGACGAGGTCTCTAAAATACAATTTTGGCCACTAATTATAATTGCAATTCATTTATAAATCTCTCTAAAATTATAATATTATGAGTATTTTTCAAGACGAATCTACATATGATTTTCTTGTACCCAGTCTATTAAAAAGATCTAAAGTTATAAAACTTTGACTCGCACATAGTTCAAGTGACTGTCATTTAATTTTGACCAAGGGAGTATTTCTATGACTCAGGCATGCACTCAGGCTTTTTAAATAGTGTGATAGAAATTATGCGATTGTTCAACAGGTAAGACCGCATTAGTGCTTCATTGCTTTGTGTACATTACTTTGTTAACAGTTATATCTGGTTGGGTTTTATTGGGTATTTTGTAGTGTCAAAAGAAAGAGTGTACATTGCTTTGTTTTTGGAGTAAATGAAGAATTGTTTTATTTTTTTTTGATTTGAAATGTATCCTTAGCTCATGCTATTTTTCTTTAGTTTAGGGGTATGTTGGCAACAAATCAGCGGTCTTTCCTCTTCAGCTCCTTGGTTTTGATATGGATCCGATAAACTCTATATAGTTTTTCTAATCACATAGGTAGAGATGGACTGCTCCATCTTATGTGCTGAAGACGTAGAGGTGCTGACATGCCTGCTGCCATGGCAATCAATAAAACATGGCTGAACTTTTTATTATGCCACAACAATTGGTTCCCAACAAGAAGCATTTTTGACCTTTTTTCATCTAATATTAATAACACCCATTGAGAATCGAAGGCCACATATTTTCTAGGCATTGATTTGAACTTGGCATGATATGTTCCTATTTTACATCCTTACTCTATTTGATGTGTGTTGTATCCTTGCATTCCATGTACCTGAAGATCTCATGCCCTTGCAGGTGTCATGGCGATTCATCCTGATACATTTTCCACTTAAAAGATTATTTTGCCAAAAAGTGATGTATGGGTGCAAGGTGAATCATAAGGCTTGTATAAACTTGTCATGGAATATTTAGAAAAACCACTGCTTGGGGATTCTGCCACGAGTTGGCACGAATGTGTCAAATTTCAAGCATATGGTAGGAATGACTATTATTTTGTATTTTCTTCTATTTATTGACAATGTGTTTTGGTAGCAATGCATGTGTATTTCATTTTAATTTCATATATTGCTTTGATTTATGTTTTCCTTACTTCCCTTATAGCTCCATTGCAACGCACGGGTATTATATTATAAACACTAAATGTTATCCAATTTTTTTTTATCTTAGATTGGACTGAAATTGCTAGCTATGCACATTTGATCATTAAGATATCTGCATTTTATCCTTCCTTGAATAAGATAAAAAAATTGTGCCTCTTTTGAGACAGTATGTTGGTCTTGGGCTCCACTTGTAGTTGTAGTTCAAGCTCAAAATCATGATTGAAATGAGAGATTTTGCTATGATGTTTCTGTATGTGCTCATGTTTTCATCATTATATTGTTGCGTTGCGTGTGGTCTGGGCGATGCCTTGATGCAGTGCTCATGGGTTATGGTGGGCTCATCTATACGAGTGTATATCCTGGTTTGCTTGCTCCCGCCCTGTTTAGGTGTATAAGAGCATTGGCGATAAGTATGGAGTTAGGTGTATAAGAGCATTGGCGAGAAGTATGGAGTGACATACTTGGACGATGAGATCTTGTCGAGGTACTAGCGGGCATATGAGCAACCAAGAGGCAGATCGCGGCTCAGGTGTGAATTTTGTGATAAGTCATACACATTCTATTTACTACCAATTTATCAACTTCTGATCTAAAACCTGGTTGATGTATTGCTCTTTATTAATAGTAGTAATATCTTTTTAAATCTTGTCCAGTTGTCCTGTTGTTGTAAGTCGAGTACTGATTGTTTTTATGAAAGATGTACATAGACAAAATATTCAAACTAACTTACCTAAAACTAAATATTGTTGTGCTGCCTTTTAAACTCATATTTTTTAAGCTGGATGAAATTTGTGGGCAAGTCCATAAGCATGTGTACACAACATGGAATTTTTATGTTTATCCACATAAAAGAAACTATACAAGGATTGAATACTCCCTTCTCACTGTCTTACTATGATAAAATAGTAATTTATGCTAAAGTTATTTGTCGGATGTGCATTGACTATATTTTGTGCCTTAGCAGCTTACTTTTTCCTATGTCATCATTTTTCTTAACATTCAAAGTGAGAACATGAGTTCAGTCTATTATTCCTTAATGAATAACTGTTTTCAATTCAGTTGTAAATTTTGGTATCCCTAGATTTATCAATAATGTTCAATAGGAGAAGGATGGAAAAATAATTGAACAATTAGATGAAGGAATGGCATTGCGCTGCCTTGTTGCACGTCGATGCCTTACGATCCAGTGTGTTCAATGCAGGTTTCACTTGATATATCTAATCTTGGACAAAGCACATGAGCAAACCAAACTGATACGTGCCTGACTAGCTAAGCATATTGTTACATTGCATTTTGAGACTCCAAATGTAAACAAAACCTGATCTCAAAATTTATACTGCTGTTTTAATCAATTTTCTCCGTTCGATAGAACTTAGAAAAATGTGATAAATATACAGACCATAGTACTGTTCTTAGCTTAACCTGTTTCTTATTAGCTGTGCATTTATGCTGCTATGCAGTTAGAGGAGCTCGAGGTCTTGGACTTGCCCACATTGGTTGCCTACATAAGCTATACAAGGAAGTATATCTAGCCACAAGTGGTAATGAACTAATGATTCTTCTTTGTTCTTGGTTACCTATTATTGTTTGGTTCCATAGCATTTTTATCTTATAACTTGATTCTTAGGTATGATAATTTCACATTGCTCCTACAGGTAGAAGTGCGAGTTTGATGAAGCTGCAAGAGAATTGACTCCTGGTAGCAAAAACAATGTAGTGTAGCAATATTTCCAGGGACTTACGACATACAAGATCGTCTCTAAGTCAAACTGAGGAGCTGAACTGATATGTTATATGTATATTTTTTTTGATATGTAAAAACCAATGTGTATCACCTTGTACGTCTTTAGCTATATATGTTGGTTTTATGCCTGGTGCTTTTGGTGAATGGAACTGCTTGGATTCATGCTTGCTATTTTCAGAGAATGGTGATGTTGATTGCGTATTCAGTTCTGGAAACAAAACTCAAGCTTTATATGCTTTCTATTACTATTTTATCCACATGTACTGCTGCTTTGTCATGGTTGTACAGATATCCAAGTTGTGCTACGATCACATTGCTATCACTCTTTATAATTTCATATGTTGGTCTGATTTATGTTTTCTTTTTTTCCTTTTGTAGCTCCGCTGGAAAGCACAGGCATCGTACTAGTACCTTTAAACATTGGTTGGAATAAAAATTAGCGATTTTTTTTATTTAAATCAAAGATAAGAAAGGGAGGACATCCTGGTGAATAGTCTCCCGAGGGTACTGTTTACATAAACAGTACCATGCGCTGCTTCTGTTCATCCACCCCCTTCACCTATACATATTAGGGTATTTGTATTGTATTAGGTAGACCTTGATCATGGATGACTAAAATACAAAAAAATGCCTTCAGGTGCTACAATGGTGTGTTCGTGTGTACAGAGAGTGATTTACCTATCTAGGTTTGTATTGATCTCATAGATAAGAACGTGGCTCTTGAGTTGCGGATTGAATCTTTACAGTTCTTCGGCGATTCATGATTCGTGATTATCGTACACATTCACGATTCGAGAAGTCTTCATGGTCTACTTCTGGCACGACAACGTCATGGTTCCTAGGTGTATTTGACCTATCATCTACTTACGAAGACATCTACATCAAGCAAGTACCACGAAAGATCGAGCTACACACGGATCTAGCCTCGCTTTGAGGTTCGATCCTCATCACAAACTAACTAATTCATGGCAACAAATATATTCATATAAATCCGTTTCACCATAAGATCACACGCGGAGTTTGGACGTGCTAGAGTTTACTAGAAATCTAAATTCGTGTGACATCAATATGCGAACTAATTATTAACCGATGAGCGGTTACAAACTAACAGTTTTAGATTTGGATTAAAAGAAAGATTAAAAGATCTGGGCATACATATCTTCAGAGCCAAATTATAATGTTTTCGATTAAAACAAAGAGTCGGTAATTTGATTAACACGAAGAGTCCATGTCAAGTACCACAGGTAGCGTATGTATCCAAGTTGCAATTGTTTAGATTAAAGCAAGGAGTCCATGTCAGCTGAATAACAAAATAGTTCAAATTCATAAAAAATAGAAAAATAACTATTTGAATTTTAAGCCATACATCAATGTGGACTCAAGTTATAACAAGCTAGATTAAAAGAAATAGCTCATGATTAGATTAGCACAAAGAGTTGATATCAAGTATGACTTTGACACAAGGATGTGTTAAAATTTGACACAAATCTAGCCGCATAAATGCTTGGAACAAGCCAACATCACCACCATGTTAATCAAAGAAATTCCCACATGAATAATAGAAAAAATAAAATATCTACACCATCGATTATAGCAGGACCAAATTATAGCGACTTAGATTAGAACATAGAGTTCATATCAATTGTAATAAAAAATAAAAATTACATAAATTCAAAATAAAATAATATAAAAAAGAGTCCATGTCAACTAAAAATTAGGAAAAGAGTTTTTATTAATGTGACATCCTAATAAAATTATTATATAACTTATTATTAAAAATAATAATAAAGAAATTAAAAGATAAAAACATAAAATAATAATATAAAAAGGCTCTATTTAGGCTTGAGTAACCTTTTTGGGCCCAATTTAGGCCCAAACCCCTCTCCTAATCTATCCAAAGCCCATTAGGACTCCTAAACCTATCTCTACTCTAATTCTTATCTAAACCAGATTCTATCCCTATTAGGCCTCCCTAACCACAACCTACCCCCCTATAAATACCCCCATAGACCCCCTCCCTCAGCCCCAAGGTTAGAGCCTCGGAATTGGAGCCCTAGCCACAAAAACCCTAGCCCCCGAAGCTAATCCAAGGTATCTCTCTTATTCCCGTGCCCAAACCCTAGATCTAAAGTCAACACGTTGTAGGTCTCGTCGAGACGATCAATTTGGATATATGAAAGTCCTATTTTGGTGGAGAAACGGAGGAGATATGGATTGCTAAAGGTTCGCCGAATTTGCATTGTCACCGCGCCGCCGCCGCCTCTCAACCAGCAAGACGCACTCCGTGCTCATTGTCTCCGCGCACACATGCCTGCCACATGCGCCGCATCAATCCGCTGCCGCCACGTGTCCCTCGCTGCCCTGCGCTATCCCCGCACACGCGTGCCTGACACACGCGTCGCGCCAATCCGCCACCGCCACGTGTCCCCGCCGCCCTGCCGTTGTCCCCACGCGCGCGTGCGTGCCGCCATACGTGCCGCGCCAATCTGCCGCCACGCATCGCTGCACTGTCCCTGCACGCGCCGCCGCGACGCGTACGCCAACCGGCGCCGACCACATGCCACCACCTCGTCCGCATTGTCCCCGCTTTTGCGTGGCGGCAGCGTCATCGCCGCCCAACCTAACGCCGCCCCGCCGCCGCATATATTTCCCCAGCCCGATGCACCGGCAGCGCGCCGGGCCCAAACCTAAGCCGCCGCCTGTCCGGCCAGGATTAAAACCAGATTTTTCCTCGGTTAACCCCGGTTAACCGGTTTATTTATTTTCTGTCTTTTCTATTTATCCCGAAACTTCCTCGAATTGTTTAGGGAGCATCTGAACTCTGATTTAGATGATTGTAGAGCTCAAAAATCACAAATAATCTCAAGAATTTTATATATTGTTATCACACTATTTCCTCTGTATTGACTATTTATTTCTGTTTTTGTTCTTTTTCACGTAGATCCAGCTTGTACCTGCTGTACGGGAGTCGTCCCGGAGCCTTTCGAAGGAGGACAACAAGACCAAGATTTCTTTGAAGGCAAGCTAGATTCATATTGAATTCCTAGTTTGCTAAAATTTTATTCTCTCATATTTATTTAATTTGCATGCATGAATTATCGTCGAATGTGCAATATTGTCATGTTTTCATGTTAGTCTTCTACTAATGTGAATTAGCCTGCCATTGATAGCCCGTTGGTTATATTTTCCTGACCTACCCTTTGTGTAGATGCTTAGCCTTGCTTTTGGGTTGGTAGTTCTTAGGTTTCACTCACTATTAAATTTGTATTGTGAAGTTATGGCTTCGTGGTATTGTTTTGGTAAACCTAATCAACTAAAACCAACATGGTGTGTGTTGATTTGAGGAGACCCAGAAGAGGCGGATCTGGGGCTTGTAGTTGTAACGTGCATGTCTCCTCTGTTGTATAAGGACCATATACTTGTGACTACCATGCCGAACCTAAACAATACAGCCACTTGTGCCTTCTGGCCTTAACTTATTAGCTGTGGAAAACTAGTTTTCAATGTACTCGTAGGGGACGGATGTGACTAGCTATCACCAGTTCCGAATGGCTTAAATAGGGGCCAACCTCATGCGGTGCGCTATCAGGTCTGGCTGAAGGAGATGCGCATGACTGTCGGCCTGGTCATGGCATAACGTATGGGGCGCAAGACTAAAAGAAAGGGTACATAAGGGGCAGGTGAAAGCAGTGAATGGTTTTGTATTGTTTCTCTCTTTGTGATGAGACAGGGCTTGTGGGGAACGTGTACACACTCTGCAAAGTTTAAACTATCATGGTAGCTGTGCCCGCGGTTATGGACGGGGAAAGAAGTTTGACACAAGATAGTCACATGTGTTTTGATTAATTAAATTGATGGTGTAGTGTAGACAAGGAGTGCCTTATTTGAGCTGGTTAGTCGATTTCATGGCTACGCTCATCGTGTGTTGAGCCGAATAGCCGTCCTTTGGCTACGCTCATGTGTTAGAAGGTGGTCTACCATTTTCAATGAATTAAAAGTAAATAAATAAGTAGATAGGTGTTGTTTTAGCAAAATAACCAGATCCGTCCTTGGTCCTTACATTCATTATTAAGGATTGCTTGTTGGGTAGCCATGTACTCATTATATGGATCATGGATTATTTGTTCGGGAGAAGATCTCGACGGTGGTGCCAGTTGTGACCAGGAGGGTCCAACTCAAGGTGATTAGCTACACGTTCCGAGTCAACCTCAGAGTTTCGCCACATTTGAAGTCTTCCGCTATGTTCTTTATGCTTTTGATTTATGTCCTGTTATTCGGTGCAAGACTATGTAAACATCTATGTCAACTGGATGTTATTTATATTATGTAAACTGTTAATTTTCTAGTTAATTCAATGTCTACGATGATATTCCAAACTGTTCTTGAGTGCAATACTAGATATGATCTTCTAGAACTAGTATTCGGTCACTCGAGCCGGTAGAAATACCAGGGTGCACGACAATTAATACAATAAAAATAAAAATAATAGAAATTCAAAATTAAAATAATATAAAATAGTCCATATCAACTACAAAACTAGAAAGATGTCCAAATCAACTACACGTTCGATCAAAAATACTAAAAATTCGCACGTCAACCAAAGTTATAGCAGCCTAGATTAAAATAAATAGTTCATGATTAGATTAACACAAAGATTTCATATCAAGTATAATAGGCAGCATACCCAAGTTGTAATGGTCCCATCCTATCCCATGTCGGCTCGGTCTTGCGTGGAGGACATGAATCTTGTCTAGATGCGCGATGCCCGCAAAAGTAAGGGAATCTTCACCACAAGGCAACATATCCTGGTCTATGTGGTGGCCATGGAGCTATCTCTTGGCAGACAAGGATCATCTGGACTCTCTTATAAAATGCGAAGAACAATGAGAGGGAAGACACAACCACATGCACATCGATGTACATTGGTAGATAGAAAGAGGCACCCCTATTGTATTTCTTCAATTATTCCAATTCATGCAAGAATCAAACTTAGCAAAGCTATTATCCTTTCTCAAGAAGACTCTAACCAGTATAAACACACTGTGCATGTCCGTCTTGATCGTTCCGTTCGGCCCATTCTCGAAAGCTCCCTCTCGAGCAAAAAGGGGTTATCTTGGTCCCTTGATCCAAGAAATAAGCTTGGCATAGAGGGAACCATTTCCCAACCGCCAATTAGATTTGCGATATGGACTATACCAGAGTTTATTATAAACAATACAACTACAAATCCTTATATATGTAATAGGTATGTTAAAATTCGATGCAAATCTAACCGCACAAATGCGTGGAACAAGATAATGGAGCCACCAAGTTAATCAGAGAAATTCTAACATAAAAATTATTAAAAAAAAAAATCTACACTATCAAATACAGTGGGGCTAGATTATAACGGGTTATACTAGAGGAAAGAGTTCATATCAACTATAATAAAAGTAATAATATGTGGGGACCAAACCTCCGGTTTAAGACAATGGGGCCCCAAACACAACCGTCCAGGATTCAGATGCATTCAGACATAGCACTTGCTGCATCACATGATTCGAGCCAAAATATTGTATAGCGAAAGTAGAACCAGACGGCCAGAATTTACAATACTTGAATTTACATCATAAGTCTTTGCACCACAAGCATGCCTAAGCAAAGGATGACACTTCAAAAGTCAATGCTATATTTGTCCCAAAGCTCTGGTGGTATGTCCTTGGGAATATCTTCTACAGGAAAGTTGGATTCTGCCCATTAGAATAGGCAGCCCATAAAAATATGTAGGGTGAGTATACTCACAGATTACCCCGTGAATGAACTATTAACTAGCGAAAGGTAAAACAAAACAACGAAAAATGGCATAAAAATAAATACATGCAATAACACATATCTAGTTTGCAAGTTCTAAGCTTTGTCGTTTGTCAGCTCATTTAACAAATTATGTTAAAAGGGTTTTAACAGAGCCAAGTATTTCAGTAACATCTCCACAATACCAACATCATCTTTGCCTTTTCTAAACCAAAACCATGAATATGTGTCATTACGAATAGGCATCACCCCTTAGACATAAATTCATACACCGGAAGCACGGTTCATCGATGAGTCGTTAATTCTGCGGAATTTGCCTAGCTTTGCCCGTACAATGCCACAACATGAGGAGTGTTGGGACAACAGGAACAAGTTTAAACATCGTCATACTTTCCGCCTAGTAGAACTTATGGATCCTAGTTCAGTTTCGGGAACTCGTAGGCCGATGGGTATGTCATGCCTGGCTCTATAGGGTTGCCTACTGTTGTCTATTTTAGCCAGTGGGACCTAAGGCCAACAAGCCCATCTGCCGGTGATCCATATCTTGAAGAAACATCGCAATAACAAATTTAAAACATGTTTGGGTCAATTTTCATGGTTGCATGGATGGGCGACAACTATGTTATTTTCATTTTAACACAATTCAGCCTTAACATTAGACATACGCCACCACGCTCTATCATGACCCCCTTGTTCCCCTAGGGAGCCATCAACCAACCTTCATACAAAAATCTGATCTCAACACATTTCCTCCATTTTTCTCAATATATCTCCACATGTGATGATGGGTGCCCTATTCTACACTTTTCCAAATTTTAATCCCATTTAATAAGTTATGTTATCCCACCTGAGGCTAGCAATGATGTTATGGCTCAATTTTATCAAGGATGTGACATGACTCCAAATAGGTTTATAACTACCACTATGCAAAAAGCAATTCAATTATCATATCAAATTAACTAAACACAAACTAGCATATCTACAAAGTAATGCATATGATAGTAGTAAAATGGGATCAATATGCATCAAGGACTAGAGCAACCTGCCTAGATTGGCGAGGTCGTAGTGATCAAAATCTTTGTTCGAGCACATTTGCTCCTCTAGATCCTTCTGCTTCGAAGTCTACAACTTCAGCCTCGTACCCCTAAACAGAACATTTCAATCAAAACAAAAGTAGGTAAAAGTTAGGCATAGGGGTTAGCCATTAGTTAAAAAACAACAAAAGAAGAGCCAAACAAATAAAATCTCAAGAAACAGGAATCAGACCTTACGAAAAAGAATTAGAAAATTAAGTGCGAGAAAATAGTCAGGAAGAACCTGACGACAGAAAGTAGTCAGGAAGGACTTGACAACAAAAATTATCAGGAAGGACCTTACAACAAAAAGTAGTCAGGAAGGACCTAACGACATAAATTAGTCAGGAGGGACCTGAGAAAAGAAATTAAGTGCCGGAAAATAGTCAGAAAGGAACGGATAACATAAATTAGTCAGGAGGGACCTGACAACAGAAATTAAGTGTGGGAAAATAGTCAGGAAGGACCTAACGACAAAAAGTAAAACGAAAAGATAGTTAAGAAAGACCTGATGACAGGAAAAATAAAAACAGAACAACCCGTTCCTAGGGTCTTAAAGGAGAAATTGTCCAAACATTACCTAATTTTTTCGTACTGTGAGTATGATTTTATTTATCCCCTCCTTTTTTATACTATTGGATATGGTGTTTATTCTCTTTTTGGGCACTTGGGGTGTTAGCTATTTCTGGGAAATATTTCTACAATTTTCTTATCTTGTATAGTATTTTTTTAGAATTTTCTTTGAATTTTTCTGGAGTTTACCTAATTTTTAATTGGATTAGGGACTTAGTCTCCTTGATGTGCTACTGCTGCTACCATGTGGCCCACCACGGGCGTGCGCCATGGTCCGTGAAGTAGGTTAGTGCGGCCCACCACACGTGCACATGCACGCGCACGCCATGGCTCGCAAAGCCAGTCGGTGCGGCCCACCTCCACTGAGAACTATGACTTCTTCTCCCTTCCCTCTTTTCCTTTCTTTTTCTTTTTCTTTTCCTCTTCCATCTACCTCCACTCCAACGAGGTCTCGGAGCATGATCGCCATGGACGCGGTGCTCAGCATGGCTGCCTAGGGTGCTTGTCGTGGTCGGACTACGGGTGTTGGTGTTCGGGGTGGCTTCACCGGCCAGGGCGACGGGGTTCAACAACGGCGGCTATGGTTTAACCGTCGAGGGGTGGGTCGAGGCCCTAGAGGCCAAGACGTTGGTGCTAGGAGCTCCTAGAATGGTTGTGGGTGTCTATTGGCGCATCAATTTGGGTGTTAGTCACTGGCACTATGTGAATTTAGAAGAGAGTGGCCGACGACCGGAATTAGGGAAGATGGCGGTGAGGAAGCTCACTGGTGGGGCACTGCCTTAGGGAGACCATGGTAGGGCCAGTGGAACACAAAGACCTCATTGTTGTGGTGACCCTTTGGTATTTATACGTGAAGAGGGTGGCGGCTGTGGAAATTCTAGCAAGGGATGGTGGGGTTCTAGGAGGAGGATAAGGACAAATTGGGTGGCATGATGGCTTTGGTGAGGTGGAGGCCAAATTGGCATGGTCCCCTGGTGCATGGTAGCCACCTCCTACAATAGACGGTGACGACATCAACGACGGCGAGCGAACAGAAAGGGAGCGATGGTGCTATGAATAGGAAATAGAGAGGGAGATGTAGGAAGAAGAAGGAGTTGCGGCTTCCTTTAGGCCTGCTAGGCCACGTGGATCAAGCGGCTCCCATTGCAGCCTAGCCCAAGCAAACGGGTAGGCGTGGTGGTTGGGCGAGGCCACCAACCGGGGAGGGGGTGGGCGCGGACGGCGGAGGTGGTCGCTGTGGAAAACATGGGCCCTGGGTGTCCGAGGGTATACTATAAGACGTACCGCCACCTTGAGCCGAGTTAGTCCGGCCTTCGGAAAAGCGAGCTTGGAAGGCGGTCGGTGAAGATAACCTACAAGGACACGAATTCGCTTCCTATTCATGTTACATGGGTATAGGCGTGGCGGATCGGTTATATCTATATCTTAGAACACGGATCGGGGTTTCTATATGTAACCCGACCCCCACACTATATAAAAAGTGCAGGGGTCCCTAGTGGGGACATCCAATCTCCTCTTGTAATCATCATCGAATCCACCCAAATACAATCCACGAGCACGGGAGTTGGGTATTACCTCGCCTCGAGGGCCGAACCTATATAATTTCGGCCCTCGTGCTACCATCGTTGTCGTGATCTCTCGACGCGCCCATAAAATATATTGTCGACGCAAATAAATCGACGATCGTAGGAAAAGGAAAGCGAAAAAGGGAAGGGCTTTCCTGAAAGGGAAAGTCCCAAAAATTTTATAGAAAAGGATTTTTCCAATGGAAATAATTTAAGAAAAATACAAGATAATGCTAGGGAGATTAGAAAAATACTAGTCAACTCAGAAAATGCAAGGATCTCAAATGTGAACTCCAAATTTCAAACTCACAAAAAAAATTATACCAAAATTTAGGATGTGACATAATAATTACATATACTCAGAATAAAAATAAATATAAAATGAGTTCATGTCAACTATAAAATTTCAAAATAAGTCCATATTGACTACAGCAAAAAACTAAAATTTGTAATAAATATAAAATTTGAAAAGAAGTCCATATCAACTAGAAGTCCATAAATATAAAAGGAGTCCATATCGACTACAGCAAAAAAAACTAAAATATTAGAAATTTGTAATAAAAATTATACAACAAAAGAGTACATATCAATGACAAAACTAGAAAGATAATCCTATTCAATAACAATAAAAATAAAAATCCAAAATTTGCAATAAAATGATAGAAAAGGAGTTCATATCAACTACAATACTAGAAAAAGAGTCCATATCAACTAAAAGTCTAAAATAAAAAACATTTGAAATTAAAATAAAAATGATAAAAAAAAAGTCCATATAAACTACGCCAACGTAGTCACCATGTTTGCTCTAAAATAATAGAAATTCTCATGTTAATCATGAAAAAAATAAAGATCTATACCATCTCAAATTATAATGGTGTAGATCTTAAATATATATGCAATCCATCTATCAAGGCGCACATATGAAAAGGGACCAATATAGATAAGACATGTCCATGTGCATGTCTGAAAAGAGATCAATACGAACCAAGCATGTCTCTAGCCTGAAACCTTAAGAGTCCAACTCTTGGCATGAAAGTCAAACTTGGTAAACAAAAAGTAATTGACAGTTGCTTTTTAGCTTCTTCTTGGTTTCGAGTGAAGGTATCGAGTTCCAATGCATCCTCGGAGGCGCCACGTGGTGACATGGGAGACATACATTCGCCTGGATAGGAAAAGGTAGAGACAAAGCATGCACATGGACAAGATTAGCCTAGAGGAGATGGATATCCACATGGACAAGCAGCAGGTGACCACAAGGCTAGAGAAGTACCAAACCACCATGGCAAGTCAACTAGTATGCAACATCCTCTCCTTGGGGCTAGGGTCTGATGGTTCATGGAGAACTAGGAGATTGATCTGAACAAGCCGTGGACTAGGGAAGTTGTCATGTGATGTGTTAGCTTCTTGATAAGTTGGTGTTGCTTGGCCATGGCCTCAATGTTTGCTTTAAGATGATTGACCTTTCATGTTCTCATAGATCAATGTGCCTGCTCCTCGGCACGTACCATGGACAAGATATTGCAAGTGTATGACCTAGCTAGCCACTACATTAGCTCTAAAAGATTAGAAATTTCTATGTTATTTTAAAAAAGAGAGTACATATGTATGGACGTAAACTATAACAGATTAGATTAAAAGAAAATTTTCATGTCAATTACAATAGGTGAACCCAAGTCATAATTGTTTATATTAAAAGAAAGTGTATGTATCAATTACAATACAATAAATAATAGCTAAAATTTGGGATAAAGAATAATAGATTGGATATGAACCATATTAAAGCTTTAAAAGATTCTTTTAGGGGCTGAAAAGTATACTTAAAACATCTAATTTTTATCACTTGGCATGTAAAATTTCACGCAATTCTACCAAAAAAGGCTATGAATTCTCATATTAATAAGAAAAAAGGAGAAAAACATACACCACCAATTTTAGTGGATCCAAATGTGCTTAATATGTGTGGATTTTAACAAAACTAAGATTGTATCGACAATTAATTCATAACATGTGTCTTTAGGTTTGATACAAATCTAGCAGCACAATTAAATACACGGACCACTATCTATCTATCTATTCGAGCGGAGGATCTTAATAATTTTTTTTCTTAGATTATTTGATCCTCTTATGGATATTTATTTGCATGTGTTACTTGCGTCAACCTTGGTCCATGGAGCATGTAAGCCACCCCAATACTAATTAATTATCCATGTTAAAGAAATTAACCATGTTCGCTCTCAAATACTATAAATTCTCACATTAATCGGCAAAAAAAAAAGAGAAAAGATCTTTCCATAGATCTACATGGATCTAATTTATAACTTCTTATATTAAAAAAGACCATGTTTAGATTAAGAGAAATCGCCCATTTAGGAATAATAGGTGGCATACACAAGTTGTAAATTTTTTATATTAAAAGAAAAGAGTCCATATTAGCTATAATAAGAAAAATAGAAATAAAATTAGTAATAGTATGTTGATCTGTAGACAAATCCTAACCTAAAACAAAAATTAAATTTACACAAAGTTTGAGAAAATAAAATTGAAAAATTAGCATTTTTTATCAAAAAAGTTAGTAGTTGATTGTTTGTACACAAATTATAACTAAAAATAAAATTCAAATTAACAATTTGATTTTCATATGAACTTAAAATTAAAACTAAAGTTTGAAATAAAATTTAAACAAAATGAATAGTTTGATTTGTTCACAAATCCTAACCTAAAACTAATGATTAGCAAGCGATGAGTGTAGGGGGTGAAACGTGCACCCACCTGCATTTGAAAAAAATAGTTTGAAAAGGAAAAAAAGATGCGCAAGTTTCAAAGGATGATGGTGAAAGATAAGTGAAAAGATTAATCTATTTCTTTTCTATTTCTGATTTCTCTCGTGCTAGGGTGCGGCTGAGCCACTGGACTCTTCAAAAGCTAGAATTCTCAAATCTAAGAAAATATATAAATATATACACATCTAATTATAGTGGGTACATATTTGTGTAGAACTTAAATATGTTTTTAATTGAAGCTATCAAATTGTAGAGGATCTAATTATAAACTAACAAATCTAGCTGCATAAATGTGCGGGTCTTCATGCTAGTTCTCACCAAAATAATCTATCTCCTTAGAAATATGTTTTTTGAAACATTTTGCAAGTCAAAGTGTGTTGAAACTTTAGCTATTAGTACATTTTTTAATATTTGCAAAATTACTCTATCTGGTCTAAAAATTCTATGTTTGAAACACGTGCAAATCAATGTTTTAAACCTTGGCTATAAGCATGTTCGGAGCGGCTGAGTTGAATGAATAAGCTGGCTGAGCTGAATGTTAAGCTGGACTTCTAAACATTTTTTAATCTACTTATGGAAGCTGGTCCATTTCATTTACGTTATTTATAAGAGCTTTTGGAGGTGCTTCATGATTAAAAAAAGCTAGACTAAAAAACCAAAGTGATGTGGACATCACTCTTTCGGATATGCACAACACACACAATCTTTCGGTTGCTGTACAAGGTCTAATAACTCATGCGCACGCCCGACTTTTACATTGCCAGGTGAGCTCATTCCTAAGTACGCGTACTTATGTTTTTGAGGATCGATTACTACTTAATGATGGAATTATTGTGCTTAGAAATCATGGAGAGGACCAGCGAGGATGTGAAGACTAGCAAGTACCACTAAGTCAAGTTGGATTCCTAGACGAATTCGAGATTAACACCGGTTTCGCCCTCCAGAAGCAGTCTAACTTCAAATAACCATAACTTGGTCATACGAAGTCCATTTGGAGCGTTCCAGGACATTACGGACAAGTCAACGACGCGATCTTTCCAACGGATCCAGCCTCACGTCCAAATTCCTTTTGAGTCAATAGGAATCATCAAAATAAATTGCATCCAGAATACGTTAGGCCGTCCAGTGCTGCGTCACCCTTCCTAGGGCCCATGGCCCATGTATTCGGCCAAGGGTTGCGAGCCAACCTTAGTTGTCACCTATAAATACTTCGTAGCCATCATTGTTAGAGGCGGGTTTTGCTTAGATTATCCTGCCATTGCAGTTTCGCCATCATCGGTTTGTGGAACCCAAACTTCGTGTACTTAATACAATCCGCAATTTTCAGATTGCTTCTTCTTCGGTCTTGCTTGTATTCTCGATTTGCTTGCGGGAATAAGTCTTCTTGGCGAGGTCAACCATGTTTGCATGTGGTTGATAACCAACGGAGTCGTGGTGTTGCGATTATAGGGTTCAATCAGTTCTAATCGGAAGCCGGATCGTCTACGTCGAGTTCTCCACCAAATCGACTTACCTCTATCTGACGGAAGATTGGGCATCCCGTGCCTCATCACAAAGTGTTTAGCTTTTCAATTCAGTTAAGTTTAACCTTTAAGCCTAAGCCAACTGGAAACAAACATTCTTGGATTTGATACATTACAATAATAATCATATATTCATCTTGAAAAATACTTCTGTAATATTTATAACTTTATTAGGTTTTATAAATATAAATAGTGATAGTAAACAGTGGTTAAAATTGTATTTTATAGTTTGTGTCAATGTCCAAAAATATTTGTGGCCTAAGGAAGAGGTTGAAAGTTTTTGAAATATTTTGATGGGATAAATCCTTGTATGCCACAGCAGTCACCTAATCCCTTCCATGCCATCACGTTGCACTTTACCCTTATGTGTATCACATTCGCAGCTTCATACCTTATATGCTACCGCCGGTAGCTCCGTTAGGGTAGACCGTTAGAAAGCTGACCATAATGCTCAAAATATCCCTGCATTTTAAAACTTTGAAAAATTGTATCTCCTGCATTTTAACTTTAAATCGATTGATTCAAATTTCTAAATTTATGTAAAATAATGTTTTACTTGCTGTTAAACTTTTCTATTTTTCATAATACAAAATTATAATATTAAAATTAATTTTGTTACACTAAGTATCATTAATTTTAATATAAAATTTCAAAACCCAAAAATTTTTAATTTCACTAGCACATTTGAGTAAACATAATTTTCTAAACTCATAGAAAGTTTTCTCATAATTTTACTAATTTTCTATAATTTTTAGGAATTTATTTATTTCCAATGTATTGAAAAGGCAAGGCCGTAAATATCTTTATACAACTCCGTAATGGCTTGATCGGTCAACAGTGACATAGAAGATATCAAGTTGCGAATGTGATATCACATAAGGATAGAGTGTGAATGTAACGGTACAGAAGGGATTAGAAAACTCTGCAGTGGCATACAAGGTTTTATCCCTTCGAAGTATCCTGATTTCATAGAAGATTAGCTATCCAGGAAAGAGCTAATAGTGCTGGTGGTAGCTCTTCACAAACTCAATACGATAGGTCATGGCAGAAAATTTGGAAACTGAAAATGTCTGGAGACTATGCAAAGATAATCTTCCGACTGGGAACAATCTGATTGCTCGAAGGATCACTAATAAGCCTCTTTGTCCGGCGTGTACTATGCAGGAGTCAATCAAGCACATATTCTTAGAGTGCCCAATGGCAGTTATGTTATGGGACAGTTTACAGGAGTGTTTTCCAGAGTACCACCATCCAAGTTTAGGGAAGCAAGCAGACTTACCTTTCAATGAGCTAATGCTTAGTTGTGTTGAAGAAATGGGTCCTTCACAGTTACTGATCTTCATCCTAGGCTGCTCGGAGTTGTGGCTCGGAGTTGTGGCAACGCCGCAATAAGGTCTTTTTTTCAGGGGCAGCCGGAGACAGTGCGGGCCATGACATGCAAGATCAAGAATGTGGATAAGTAGCTAAATACTAATCATCAGGAGCAAGGAGAGGGCTCTGTTCTTCATTTTGATTTGTCACATAGAGGCTTTACTTGCCTGGTTGATGGTGCTTTGGACCCATCAAATGGTGCTAGGTTTAGGGTAGCGGTGCTCCTAAATCATAGGGTGGAAATCGAAGCTATTGTGGTGAAAGATTTGGGGATTTCGTCGGATCCCGAAGAAGCTGAAGGGAAAGCACTTATATCAACTATTGATTTTGCTAGATGAGTGAGCTCGGGAGCTATCCACTTCAAGTCAGACTGCATCACTATTGTGGAGGCCATTCTTGCTACGCACCTAGACCGATCCCGGCGATGTGGCTTAGTGTGGGAGGCAAAGCGTCAGCTGAGCCAGGATCTAGCTTCCCCTGTCGGTTTCTAGCGGTGCGCCGGAGTGGAGGCCGCCCATCGAGTCGCCCGGTGGGGAGCAACAGCAAGCGCAGATAGGGAATGGAGCTGGAGCTGGAGCTATCCTGCTCTTCCGGAGGGATGTTGGCTGGCATTGTGTAGTGGACCAGTTCTGGTCCCTTGGTTTGATGAGATTGAGAAGCTCTGGGGTTGCTTAAATCAATAAAGTGTTATGTCTTTGCCTCTCAAAAAAAGAAGTATCCTGATTTCTCTCGAAAATGCTATGGTATCAAAACTATGAGGATCTTGTTTGACAAACTGTTCGAATACCATCATATGTTTACTTTTAAAAAAAAAATCCTCGATGATTTTTTTAAATGTGATATCAAACCCTTAGAATACCATGATATGTTTAAAGTTTTTAAAAATCTACCTCTATATTTTATCCTTGCAAATTCCTATTAGCTATTTCATCTTTACATATTCCTATTTGCATTCGTACCTTTATTTTCTTATAGTTAATAGATTATTATTTTTTATGAAAGTTAATATATTCTTCTTGTAGAATAACGGAGATCGCTTGTCTATGTACATTCTTTGAGGGTGTTTCTAATATTGTTTGAAATGGTTTGACTTAGTCTTAAAAGTTTAAGCCTAACTAAATTGAAAAGTTAAACTTCCTTATTTTTTTAGACTAGTTTTTTTTAACCGAAAGACTTCACTCCGGGCATCCGTTACGTCCGGACAACGCCGCGTTGACCCACAACTATGGGGCCCACAACCAGTAAAATCACCTCACATTTTTCAGCCCAACCCACTAGTCCCCATCTCGACTCTTCTTTCCCCATTTTTGTACCCCCAATTCCCCGTCGCATAGATTGCTCCGCCACTATCCGCAGCGCTGCTCGCCGTCCGTCAGAGCCGCCGCTCGCACCCCTCTCCTCTTTCTTGTGCCCCCACTTTCGTCATCTCTCTCTCTGTTCCCATATCATCTCTCTCTAGTAAGGACGGGACCAAGTTTGGCGAGCTTGATGACCGGATTTGGCAAGCAATACGTGGGGTTCGTCGAATTTGGAGAAGAAGACAATCAAGAGAAGATGCATTCTCATTTCTACCGTGAAACATCATCCATGTATGTATAAAACATTGACAGCAAACGTATGGAAAATTTAATTTGCTCTTATAAAACATTACTTTGTTTTTGTTCTTATGAAACATTCGGTTTTGCCTGATGAAACATTGTTTTTATTTTTATGAAATATGGTGTTTACACTTATGAAACATTTTGCTTATATAGGGTGAAATATCTTTGGAAGGTACTATGGATCAGATATCTAATCTAAAATAAAAAATAAACCTTTTTTGGAAACATGAACGGTGACCATCGAAAACAAAGCTTAACATTTGCTTTGCCACGTAAAATATTGTTTCAAATGTTAATGCGAAATGTTTCGGTAGTTATTTATGGATGTTTCAATACAAATAAGTGATGTTTCATATGAGAAAAGAGCAATGTTTCACAAAAATAAATACAATGTTTCATAAGTACAAATAAAATATTTTATACAAAATAAATAAAAAATTTTCGGATATTAAAACCTGACTTAAAACATGAGCGGTGGCTGTCGAAAACAAAACTCAAGCGCTACTAAAACATTACCACATGACACGTTGTTTCCAACATTGACGTATAATGTTTCAGCAGCCATTTGGGGATGTTTTAGTCCATACGAACTATGTTTCACAAGGAAACAAATGTTTTCGTTATTTTTGTGAGTGTTTCATAAAAACAAACATGATGTTTTACGAGGACAAACACAATATTTTATAAGAACAAATAAAATGTTTCAGTAGTGAAACAAGAGCAAAAGAAATGTCTCACACGAGTAAATAAGATGTTTTACAAAAGCAAACAAATGTTTCATACCACATGGATAATGTTTAATGCCAAAAATTTGAGGATGTATCTTCTTCAAATTTATTCATCTTTTTCTCTAAATCCGACGAAGTCCCGCTACCATGGACAACCAGCTCATCGTCGGAAGGCTCCGCGTGGCTAAGCCGTCGATGCACAACTTCAAGCTTGTGGAGGAGGGGAGGAGGTAGGAGGAGGAGCTAGACTTGGGGTAAGGAGAAGAATTTGCCACAGATTTGAGAGCCGAGTGGAGGATAGTATAGGCGAGGAATGACTATGGGAGGAGGAGACAGAGAGGAGAACCAACAGAGGGAGGAGGAGCAACAGGAGAAGGGGACGCCAGCGTTGGAGATGGTGGAGGGTGTGTAGTGACATAGGGCAGAGTGGATGTGACGATGGTAGCTCTTGTTGTCGATGCATAGCTCCATCTTAGGGCGACTGTCCTTAGATCTAAGCCAGCCGCTGCTGCTACTAGGTTGGAGTCCACCTCATCACGAGACTAGAGTAGAGAGAATATTTTGGGGGAAAGAAGAACAGGGGGATGGAATGGCTCGGAACTGAGAACGAGATGGAGATGATAAGATGAGCACTGTGTCAGCTGGGAAATAATGGCTGCCCACTGTTTTTGTTCCTAGTGATGGGCGTTCGATTATTTTCGTCCATTCGGAAGCTCCAGAAACAATGGACGCCCACTGTTTTTGTTCCTACGGATAGTCTCGTTTTTTATTCATGAAATCACCACTAAAAGCTCTTAAAAACGAGGTTGTTTTTTTTAGCTTATCTTATTTTCTTATTTGCAAAACTTTGGAAGTTTCTCGAGGTGGTTTGGAAAGCCCGGTACACTTCGTTTAACTTATTTCTAAAAGCTTTATAACGACAGCTTATCTTATCTTCTTATTTGTTTATAAACTGAATTTCGAAAGCTTTTCGAGATAGTTTAGAAAGTCCGATATACTCCTTTTGACATTTCTAAAAGATTTAGGGCGTACCTTCGAGACAAAAAAGAACGGACTACAAAAGTATCTTCAAGAAAACTCAAAGTCAAACCTGAACACGACCACAAACATGCCCCCAAAAACTCATATAAATCTAGAAAGTAATATCTAATTTTAAAAGTAATCAATTTCAGCCCAAAACATACTAATTGTTCTTTCCTTCCTTTTATCTTTCATTTTCTTGTTAATTCACACTATACTTGATTTCTCTTTCTTTGATCAAGCGCAATGAGAAGCAAGTCTGGCGAAGCTTATGCTAAAATTCCTTCATCTTTCCTTTTCTTGCTAATTCGCACTATACTTGATGGTTGAGCTGTAGCATGGAGGCATTGCAACTCGTGCTATCGTACTCACGAGCTCTCCTTGGATGCTCGCATCTCATTTCTTATGGGTCTCTCACTATCAATGTGTTTAAAGTAGAATCGATGCATGTTAAACCATTAGCAGCATTGCCCGTATCATTGCTTTGATTTTTTTGATCAGAGATAAGTAAATAAAATAAAAAATTAAAGAAAACAACCTCATATATAAAGCGTGGCGTACCGGCTTGAAGAAGCAGAACATTGCTACGTTTCTGCGAAGGCTGAATTTTGTTTCCAAATCACAGAACAGTGCAGCCCACCTAAAAGAGAGACTGGCGAGCAGGCGAGCACTATCCTGCTCGCATCACAAACAATCCAAGCTGGCAGGAGTGCTCAACGAAAGCGCGTAAAATAAATTCCCATGTATTATCCAGAAATTCGGAAATTAGTCATCAAACAATAAGCCACAAGACACCGGCGTAGGCGCGGTCTCGGCAGCTTCCAAACGTACTGGAAATAAATATCACTGCAGGGCTTGCCCGTGTCTTAAGGTTTCATTAGTTTGACAAAACACATCACTGACCGCAACAAATATTGGACACGAAACCAATAGTGAGTAAGCGGCGACATGGCGTGTCTAGCTATATAGGTCGTCGTCATCGCCGGCAGCGGCAGCAGATGCAAAAAGATCGGCCGCGACACCAGCAGCGGCGCCGGCGTCTGACCGCTCTGAGAAGCGGAACTCGCTGCCGAACCCACGGGACTGCTGCAGCGTCTGGGCGAACGCCTGGTACTTGCGGATGTCGGCGTCGCTCACACTCCTGCGAGCGTACTTCATCGACTCCTCGAAGTGGGCGGCCTTGATCTCGGCGACCTCGTCCACCTCGTCTTCCTCCATGGCTTCAGGGTTGTCCTTCCTCCTCCTCTCCCTCTCGATGTCCTGAAACCAACGCAGCAATGCAGAGTTTGATGTTGAAGGTTTACTTTAACATAGAGCATGTTCTTGATTGGTTTAGCTTCATACAAGATAAGGACATAAGGTGGAACAGAAAATGTGTCAACTATGTACTCCTCCGTTTCACAATGGTTGTAGTTCTAGCTAAATGCACATAAAATAAAGAGACATGAAAAATGACTTGTCTACTCTTATTTAATGAAGGGTAGTTAAACAAATTAGCTAAATAGATGACTGCATTGATGAAGGGTACGAAGGTCATATTGGCTCTAAAGTTGCATTGAAATGTGAGAACTACAACCATTTTGATAAAAATTTTGAATGATAGAACTACAACCATTGTAAAACGGAGGGAGTAATCTCTAAGGTGGTGAGTGGTCTATCATTCATATCCCCACGCTGCGTGCACCACACCCCGCAGGCCGCAAGCCCGCAACCCCAGCCCCAGCGCACGGCCTTTCATCCCCTACTCCCCATGAAACCCTATCATCTCCCCCTCCCGTTGCCACTCACCGCCACTAATGCTGCATGAAGAGCCTCCCCGGAACGTTGTCAAGCTCCACCGATCACTTCTCTCTCGCGTGCTCCCACAAGTCCTCCATTCCTCCCTTCCCATCGCCGGGGTGAAGAACTGCCTGATCCGAGCCTCCTCCCATCCTGTTGGCCAGGGCTGGCCAGATCCAGCAGCGCCAGTCAGATCCTGGCTAGAAATGGACAAGTACAGGCCACGGCTACACCGTCCAAGCCGCCCCTAGCACTGGCAAGTGTGTTTTGCGCCAGCCGCAAACGTGCAGGCACTCACGTAGTGTTTCAACTAGGTAAAGTTGGCCAAACTAGGAACTGCCCCAAGCATAGAAGCACCCCACAATTAGACTTTGAAAAAGCAGCACATAAGCAGTGCAGAATCTAAAACTAAAGTGGAGCAAATATTCAACAAATACAACACTTCTTGCTAGATGCTGTTAATCCCTAGTTTATCATATTCTTCAGTATAGAATGAAGTTCTTCAAAATTGACTACCTGAATAGATCATCTCGATAGAAGACTACCGACTACTCTGAGAAGTACCAAGGGGTTAACTACTGTAGTTCTATTTTGTAGATGTAGCTAAGATGGACTTGAATCTAGTTTATGATCGGATGAGTTATACGTGGATAATTAACACTGCACATTCATATTACTAAATCATATGGTTAGAGCAAGTTACCTTCTCAATATTCTCTCTAATTGCATATTTGCATGCACGCTGACAGATTTCTGTAATATCTGCACCACTGAACCCTTGGGTATACTTGGCAAGAGCTTGCAAGTCCACATCCTTCGCCACAGGCGACTTCCTTAGACAAGCTTTGAAGATTTGGAGCCTAGATTGGTCATCAGGAAGTGGAATATAGATTAACTGATCAAGACGCCCTGGCCTAAGCAACGCTGGGTCTATGATGTCAGGCCTGTTAGTTGCGCCAATGATGAACACAGTTTTCTTGGCATTCATGCCATCCATCTCTGTCAGTAGCTGGTTCAGCACTCTATCAGCAGCACCCCCAGCATCACCTACGCTGCTTCCTCTCTGCAATAGGAGATGTGAACATAAGTAGCGGAAAATGTGATAACAATTACCAAATGCAAAGAGAGCTCGCGTGTGGGAGCTGTTGACAAACCTGTGTAGCAATTGAATCAAGCTCATCAAAAAAGAGAACACATGGTGCAGACTGACGGGCCTTGTCAAAGATTTCACGGACATTGGCTTCACTCTCACCAAACCACATGGTAAGCAACTCTGGACCCTTCACACTAATGAAGTTGGCCTGGCACTCGTTGGCAATTGCCTTGGCCAACAAAGTCTTACCACAACCAGGAGGACCATAGAACAGAACGCCTTTGGACGGGGACATGCCAAACTTCTCAAATTTCTCTGGGTGCTCCACTGGATATTGAACAGTCTGTCAAAAAAACACTGTAGTATTAACAAGCTGCCTATGCTGCAAAAGACCACCACAATAAAATCAATGTTCATATAAATACCTCCTGCAGTTCCCTCTTGACATTATCCAGTCCACCAATATCTTCCCAAGATACATTTGGAACTTCAACAACCTGAATTCAAAACAAAACTAAGTATTGCCAAACAGAGGCAAACACAAATAGAAAAGGAGCTTGGTTCAAGAGGAACTCACAGTTTCACGAAGAGCAGATGGGTTGCTTGTTCCCAGTGCAGTCTTGAAATGGTCATTTGTAACAGCCATGGAGTTCAATATCTCAGCATCTATTGTCTCATCCTCCAGATCGATGATATCCATCTTCTCACGAATGCACTGAAGTGCAGCCTCAGTGCAGAGAGCAGCAAGATCTGCACCAACATATCCATGGGTGTCTTTGGAAATGCGTTCCAAATCAACCTGTGATACAATTAAAAACATGATGTATTAAACAAGTCTGAAATAATAGGACGAAATCAACAGACAAATAGCTAATATCAAACAAGGAAAAATTAGTGTTATAAGGCCACTAACATCTTCTGCTAGTTTCATGTTTTTTGTGTGGATGCGGAGAACCTCAAGGCGTCCAACTTCATCAGGCACTCCAATGTCAATTTCCCGGTCAAACCTTCCAAATCTTCGAAGAGCAGGATCAATACTGTTAGGGCGATTTGTAGCACCCATAACAATTACATGTGATCGAGCTTTGAGTCCATCCATAAGAGTTAGAAGTTGTGAAACAATACGCCGTTCCACTTCTCCATTTGTCTTCTCTCTCTTAGGAGCAATGGAATCAATCTCATCAATAAAAATGATAGATGGTGCATTCTTCTCTGCTTCTTCAAATGCCTTTCTGAGATTGCTCTCACTCTCTCCTGCTAGCTTCGACATAATCTCTGGGCCATTAATCAGAAAGAAGAATGCTCCTGTCTCATTTGCAACAGCACGAGCAATAAGGGTCTTCCCAGAACCAGGTGGTCCATATAACAATATACCCTTCGGTGGCTTCACACCAATAGATTTGAAAAGCTGAGGATGACGTAGTGGAAGTTCAACAAGCTCTCTAATTTGAGCCATCTGCTTCCTAACTCCACCAACATCATCATAACCAACATCATCAAGCCTCTCCTCATCCTCCCTCTTGATAGGCTCTCCATCACAGAATATTTCTGTATCCGGTGCAACAATGCAATACTCAGCAGGATCAGTTTCTATGACCTTGAACTCCACACTTCTCATTCCACCCCTGACAAGGAAAAGGTCTCCTTTTCTCACAGGGCGGTATGCTTCTAGGAAGTATGCTGCACAGTTTCATAAAGTGTGGTTATTAGTGAAGGAATTAATATGATCAGATTCAACATCACATAAGCAGTGATGGAAGCATTTTTTCCATGTCAAGAAAAAATAGTAGATATAATACTTAGGAAAGAGTGATGTTGAGTTATCCTGAACAGAGATGAAAAATAACATCACATGAATTTTAAAAGTCACGAACTCACGTTTCAAGAAGGCATCAAACAGGTTCCCAGTGATGCCTTCCACTGTATCATCAATTGGGAGAATATGCACACGCTTCCCATATTTCACATCCTGGCACTGATGGACAGACACAACATCGCCAAGCCGAACCCTCAGGTTTTTCCTAACAACCTTGTTCATCCTAACTTTAGGCTCATCACAGGTGTCGTCCGCAAGGACAATACAAATAGTGTCCTTCCTCTTCTTACCCTATAATGCAGAATACAACACATGTAAGAAACAGATACTACAGCACCAACCATCAATACAGCTAACAATTAACCGCCAAACTAATAAACTTTGCAAGTAGATGAGCCACTATACCTGGGAGTTCATGATAACCGTATAAAATCCACATCTAATACAAAATTCAGTTATAATCATGTCTGGTATGTGCCTACGGAGATATCATGGGAGCTTAATTGTAAATGTTAAATCTCTTATCATTTGCACACAAAGGTCTCATTTTTTAACACAGTGCAAAACACAGTTAAATCCTTTTGACCGACTATGAAGAGAAAATATATCTTGTCCAAAATACCTCGTACGAGATTATGTTTGTAACAATATAATGTAACTATAACATACAAGAACATCTCAAGCCTCATCCAGTAAAATCACAACATCACAGAGGGGAACACTGAAGCAAACATTGACCAAAGCATAAAGTTAAGGGATGCAATTTGACACCTACTTTGCAATCCAAAGCATCCACAGCTTCAAAATTAACAAGCAAAACAAATAAATTTTATATAATCCTACACTTCCGCAGGAAGGTAGGGTTTTCAAACAGATCTGTTCGTCTGTATCCCCAGATCATCTAAATTCCAATCGCCAACGCAACAGCCAAAGATCGGTTCGCTGACCCTCCTCCAGACCTCCGTAACCCCGCCGCCAATCTCACAATGACCCCCGCTAATCGGGCTCAAAATCCCAGAACGTGAAGGGGCTCAGATCAGCCCGCACCGTACCTTGAGGAGGACGGTGTCGCCGCGGAAGAGCTGCAGCTTCTCCATAGTCTCCGGGTGCAGCGCAACGACGGAGTTGTCGTCATTGGTGGCCTCGTCGACCACCAGCCGGTTTGGGGACTTCTTCCTCTCCAGGATCGCCGTCGAGTAGTCCTTCTTCCCCTTCCTGCTCCACAGCCACAGAACAAAAAAACCCATCACCAAAATATCCCCCCAAATAACCAGATCGGAACCGAAACCCTAGCGGCCGAGGCCGAGGCCGATTGATCGGATCGGGGCGGGGGCGAGATCTCACGGATCGGCAGCGGCCGAAGGCTCGCCCTGGCTCGCCATGGCAACTCCTCGTCCTCGCGCTGCGGCGGCGGCGGCGGCGGCGGCGCTCTCGAGGAGGCGGTGGGTCTCGGGTGGTTGGCGGTGGCGACGGTGGCGTTAAGGCGATGGACGGGGAGAGGTAGAGGAGGCGAGGGGATTAGTGTTCGCTTTATACAGGTTCTTTCTTGCGGTGGGGGGTTTGTGACTCAATAGTAGGCGACTCTCACGTCACCGGGTACGTAACTGACTCGTGGGCCCGTGACCTCTCTGGTCCACCTGCCATGGAACATTCGGGAACCTTCCGGAGTCCGCGGGGAGGGGCTCGCGCCGCCGTGGACGTGCGATGGGCCCACCTGTAAGCGGGTGTGGCGCACGTGGGTAGACAGGTGGCCGGTGAGGAAGCAACGACGCTCCGTGGAAACCGTGCTCCGAGAAGGGCACCCGAGAGAGGTTGGTACCAAGAACCGAAGAGGGAAGGAGACGATAGCGTGATGCGAATTGCAACCGAAATTCTTGGGAGTTTCGGCAAAAAAAAAAGATTCGAAATTTTCCGACTCCAACCCCAAACCAGCTGGAGACAAAAAAAAAAAAAAGCACGTGAGACTTTTCTTTTTTGAAAGGCAATTCTTTTTAATAACAAAAGAATGTTCCCATGTTTATGCCACGACGATACAAGATATACATATTCTCGGACAAAAATACATCGCCTCAGCTTAAAGCCGAAGGATAAAATAACACCAAACTAAAAGTATTTTAGAAATAAATTCTAGCGGCGCAGCGCATTGATAAATCTCCATCAATTATTAGCGGAAAAAAGTTATGGTCTCCAACAGGAGCGAATCCAGAATTTGAGACGAAGAGGTGCACACTAAGGAAAAAATAAAGTTTGAACACCGAAATATATAACCATACAAATTACTATAACACCCAAAACTAGTAGTTCATACAATGTGAAATGTGACAATGTTTAATATTATGACATAACATATGAAGAATACTAGAAAATTACCTTATAATAATATTTTGCGGGTCTTCGTAGCTTGGAAACGGACTATCAAATCATCAGCTGACAACTTTAAAAAAATATCTCGCTCAATGTAAGTTACTCCCTCCGTTTCACAATGGTTGTAGTTCTAGCATTCAAAATTTTTATCAAAATGGTTGTAGTTCTCACATTCCAATACAACTTTAGAGCCAATATGACCTTTGTATCCTTTATCAATGCAGTCATCTATTTAAACTAATCTGTTCAACTACCCTTCATTAAATGAGGGAGACAAGTCATCTTTCATGTCTTCTTATTTTGTGTGTATTTAGCTAAAACTACAACCATTGTAAAACGGAGGTAGTACCAAACAATCATTGAGTAATTGATTGCCCATACTATTTCTCAACTTGTTCTTCACATAATTCATTGCAGAAAATACCCTTTCAACGCTTGCAGTTGCCACCGGCAATAGTAATACCAACTTGAGAAGTAAATACACCAACCTATAAAATAGAAATGTTTTTTATTGCCAACAAGCTTAAGAGATGGATATAACTATGGTCCATGTTGTAATACCAAAATGAAGCAATGTCTCTTTGCCTCTTCATAATATGGCACACTGGCACCGCTCACTGCCCACAAACATAAAAAAAATCAATGTCACTGTACCCTCTCCCTTTTTGCCTCTTCATCAATCGACGACAAATCGACAATCATCAAAATTAGCCGATTAGGAATTTAGGATTTAGGATTCTACCTTCGACCGCAGGGAGCATTGGAGCTGAGCGCTAGCCATCGGCCATCTTTGGTATTTGGCCGGCAGGGCCACAGGCCTGCCAAGAAGTTTTCGGGCTGCAGCAGCCAGCCAGCCAGCAGAGTCTGTTGTCAGTGCATAGAACGCAGAAGCGAGACGCCTAGACGCCTAGGCCGTGGCGGCGGCGCAGACGGATGGGGAGAAGCGGCGGCATGGACGGACGGACGGACGGCGGCAAGGGCGACGGAGAACGGAGAGGGCACACAAGACCGGGTGGCGATGATTGGAGTCTGGAGAGGCCGAGAGCTTCATGGCGACATGGGCACCGGGCAAAGGCGACGGAGGCGTGGCGACGGAGAGGAGGCGCAGGCGCAGGGCGGAGAGAGGGCGGCGACGGAGGTATCGCCGACGGAGAGGGCGGCGCAGCGCAGCTCACGAGCGGGCTGCGGGCACGGGGGCCGCTAGGGATTGGGGATTGGGGATTTTTTTCCCCAATTCTTCCCTCCTCTCTCTATTAGTCTGTGGGTGTGGGCCTGTGGGGCGTGTCACGCCCCCAAACAGGGTCTAGGCGTAACAGCGCCATACAGTTATAGAACAGTTTCTATAACTGTGCAAGGCTAATTTGCGAGCAAATTTGCACCAGAGATTATTTTATACAACTCATTTTATTATATCTGGTCAACACCAAACATTACATATTTCTTTTTTTTTTGTGCATACCGCTAAGCAGAAGTCCCACCGCCTAACCTACGCTTAACTTGCTATTCAAACCCTATGCTTTCACAAAGATGTCACCGCCTGCTTATACGTGTTGATTCTGCAAAAATTTCATTAAAACAAGACTGAGTATGACATGTCACACTCAAAGAAACGAGCTTACCCTAGCAAAGCAAACAAAAGCATAAGTATAAACAAAATATACTGGCATCACACATGACCGCAAGCTTCCCAACCCAGGAGTCACAGGGGTGAAATTCCACACTTTTACACTCTGCAGAGGGGTACCTAGACATCAACAGCCTCTATTAGAATGCTATATTCTAGAAGAGCGGAGCCCTTTGGCCCTCCTAGTACCGCACCCTTAACCTACTAGCACTGGTGGCTCCTGCAGATCCACCACTAAGTGCCCTGTTCTGAAAAAGGCCGTACTAGGTGGAGAACTCAGATAGTCCCATTCCTGAACTGTGACCGGCACAATACGATTGTCGTCGTAATACCAGTATTAAAGATGCAGTAACATCAAAACGAATAAAATAGTGCAATAAAATAGTGCTAGCGTAGCGTCACTTGCCTGATTCAACTAGATATGTTTCTTGATTCTTGTTAACTTCTACCGTGCTTCCTTCTTAGCTGTTGTTTATGAGCAATCACATGCCCTTCTGTTTAGTACGAGTATATGCAAGCTCCCGTATTTATAGGCTGCCTAAGTCGGTTCACTTGACCAGGTAATCAACTTGGCCAAGAAATAATGATTTCATCTCATGCACGTGGCTTGATGAAAATGGCCAGCTATTCCTTGGTGAACAGCGCATCAACCATGAGAGGCCACCTCAGCCCCTACGTGGATGAATAAAAGATAAAAAGCCACGTCAAATGCAGCTGATGCCTAGTATATATCTCGTCTTATACCTGTAGGCATTGGCTAGACTTTTCCTGTTCTTATACATGCAACATACGTATGCAACTTTACTAGCATGGCTGGTTTCAGTGGCGGATCTAGAAAAAAGTATCATTGGGGTCGTTGGGTCATTGTGAACCAAAAACACTAGTTTTTAACTGGTAATAATAGATTTTTATGTTTATATACTAATGAGATACTAATAAATCATGTGGATTGATCCAAAGGGCACCGGGGTCGCTTGACATCGGTGCCAGCACTGTAGATCCGCCCCTGGCTGGTTTTATCTAAATAACACAAGCACAAAATACTCCCAGTAGACTCCCACAACTAATGACATGGTATGTACTTCCTCTTAGAAATACACGAGCAAACAATTATTATCTAATCAATAACTAATTAGCTTTAAGGCATTTCATAGCGGTTGAGCTGAATATTAAGTTAAACTTTGAGAGATTCTTGAATCTGTTCTTGAAACTAGTCTACTATGCTTAGGTTATTTTTAATAGCCTTTATAGATGGCTTCTAAAAACTAGACCAAAATGTTTCACTTTTCAATTAGCCCAATCTTAGTCGAACATGCTTGTAATTACATCTAGTTAATTAAAGAGACTAGGCTATCTCCAATGCTTGCCTTATTTTCTTAATCCTATATTTCCCTCTCTCATATTTTAATCCTGAACCTATCTTTATTATTCACAATACTATTTCTATAGTAAAGGAATAGGGCCACCATTAGGGATGCCCTCAGCTTTCCCCTTTTTTTTCTTAAAAAAACAATCGACTAGGTAGTAAAAATGTCATGCATGAGAGAGAAAAATAGAACCATCAAAAGATATTTTATCCTCGATAATTTACATTTTTTTTCCAATTTGACTTGGGGCATTACAGGGCGGGACGGGCCGAGTGGCCTACTCTCCTCCGTTTGCTAGGCTAAAAAGCTGGATTTCAGTCCATATATCATTTATAGGGTTATTTCTTTCCCAGATTTTTGAGAGATGCATATATGGGGTTCAAAAGTTTTTTTAAAATCGAGGGGTGCCCGTGCATACCGGGCACCCCCTGGATCTGCCCCTGGTCTCCAAAGATTAGTGTGCCTTGAGTGTCTCCTCCCAGTGATGCACAGTGTTGCAACTCATAGGTTCCATAGAAAATGGCCTTCAGAAAACTTTGTAACTTGGTGTATGTTAAATGAAATGACTACCATGAGGACATCCGATTGTATCAGACGTTGCACAAAATATTTCAAACTACATGCTAATGATTCATCATGGCTTAACGATGTTGTATCTCATACCAGTAATGTCTGCACCAACATCAAGCATATAAAACACTTGTATATATATATTTTATAATTTTGCATCACATATTAATATATACTGCATTGAACACAGATCTTAGCGATGTTACGCACAAAATCAAGTAATTGTTGCGAGAATACTTATAAATGTTGCTCGCATTTTTTTTTTCAAAGTTAAACGTAAAGGGGATAGCATTGGATTGGATGTTTGGGTGCTTTTCTTTTCTTGTTAAAAGGAAACCAAATAGCCCAACATAAAACTGCAATGCCCCCAAGATTTCTTTCTTCTTAATTGCCTTCTTTTCGTTCTTTTTTTAAAACATCGGGTCCCTGTCGAATTGGCTTTTAAAAGTGGCCTCTTTCCCATTTACTAGGTTTAAAGTCTCCTGCGAGTTTTACACATACCAAAAGAGGAGATTAACTTTTGGAAATGGAATTGAAACAAATCTTCTCAAATAAGAAGTACGAAGCTTTCGACGGGCACGTCACTGGCTGTTTCAAGAAGCTTTTTCTTTGATGGAATCGGAAGAGAGGTTTCGACTTTTACTTGATTTTATTTTTATTTTTCTAGGCCATTGAATCAGAGTCCCTACTGTTTGTTTGTTTTTTTTTTAGAGGATTCAATCAGGATCGAACGGGTGGGATGCTGGGACGTGTCGCTGTGTCAGACTTGTATGGATCATGACTCATCGGCACGCTTTTGGGCCGGCCTACTAGCAAAAAGGCGGGTTCTTCTAAACACGGCAACATGAAGCCCCCGAAGTTGAACTGATTCTTTTTTATTTCTTTCTTCTTTTGAGAGTGGCGGCTGGCGAGTGTATTCTTTCCTCCCTTTCTTTTTTTAAATATAGGTCCATTTTTATTTTTAATAAGCTTATTAACAGTGGCGGAGAAACAGCTATGACAATATATAACAGTTGTCATACCTAAGCTATCACATAACCCTAGCTATGACCATATGCATGGCTCCGTTTCTTTGAGCGGCGGCCGGTGGTCGGCGGTTTGCTACAGTAATTTTGTTATTTTTTTAGATTTTTTTAGGCTTATTAAACTTTTTTCAAAAACTTATAAATTTGCTACAGTAAAACCGTCAACCGCCAGAAACCGCTGAAAGAAATAGGGCCATGCTGTCTACGGCAGTTAGCACCTATGCATAGTATGTAAGCATCAAGCGGTCAAGTAGGCACTAGTTAGGTAGGTCGCAGTGCTATCTGCGAGTTAAATGGGTCAGGGTAGTTTGTTCCCCTGCTCTGCGAGTTAAGGCATGTCTTAATTATTTTACTGAGGCATCTAGCGGGTTTAACTCGAATTAAGGTGCTCGTGCAAGTGAAAATGATGAGTTAGGTGGACAAGGAGAAGAGGCCTAAGAGAATGTCAGTGTTGAGATTAGAGTCGAAGACGTACATGTACGAGCGTATTATTAGCGTCATACCGTCTCTTATGAGTGTATGGATTGCTTTGATATTATGGCACTATTTCATCTCATGGACTTTGCCGTACCTAATTTTATTCCGTCCTCCACCACTGCTTGTTAACAAATATCACATTTTACCATGTCTTAAGTTTTATAAGAAAAATTAGTAAAATTAGACAAAATTCGGTAAAATTAGCTTCTACCCACACCGGCGTATTCCATTTGAAAACTGAAATGTCTAGGATGCTAGCTACGGCATCAAAATCAGAATATAAATAAGCCTTGTGTACTGCATAATTGCGTCGAGAACCCGCAGCTCCTGGCAATCTAAACATAGCATGTTTTAGGGAGTGTTTTTTTGGGCGGTTGCGTTTGCGTTTGTTTATAAGCTGGAGTTTTGTACCTTCTCGATAAGGACATCCGAGGAATTAAAAAATTATAGAAAAAATGGTTTTAAGAGCTTTAAGAAGAAATAGTAAGACCTACAAAAATTGGCTACTAAACATTAAAGCGTTTGGCTGGTACAAAAATAACAAATTTCCAGCTTATAAGCAAACGCAAACGCAACCGTCCAAAGAAACACTACCTTAATCACATGTGAGGTGTCGTTAATTATATTACCTCTACTAGCTCGTGGGATAGCTTCATGTTTAGTTTCGGTGTAATACGGATAGGGACATCTATATATAGGGGTCGTATGTTGCTGACGAACAATTTCATATAAAAAACATAGATGGTCATTTTCCTGCGTCTCCTCGGCTTTGTTGGACAGTTGAGTGCCACACAAAAAAAGACCAAAACAAATTAAGGTCTCGATGCTACGGTGTTATACAAAATTGACCTCGTTTACGCCGTCGAAACAAGAACGTACACTTAAAAGAACCTCTAAACAGTACTACGAAGCCGTTTGGAACTGTAAAAGTGTTAGCTGCTTCGAGTTCTGCATGATAAGAAAAGCTTTTTTCAAGCTAAACGCTCTAGCTTTTATAAATCTACTTAAGTGTTTTTAAAGACTAATACCATGTCAAATTAAATGTTCCGATTTCTGGAATGGTTTAAAAGTACAGCTGTTCCGAACAGGATCAGTATAAGGTGTTTCCCTTCACCTGTCAACTAAACGACAACATAATCGTCCACGGAAGGCAGCCAAAACAAAAGGCTCGCCGCTCGCGTCACTTGACCGGCTGATGCGAAGCTAGCGATCGACCGAACAGCCGAGCCAGCCAGCCGCCGATCCATTCCCTCCCTCGGTTTCATCCGGGACCGAGAAGACATCGGGCCCATTTCATTAATGTACTAAACATACCAATAAATGCCACATTTTATCACATTTTAAGCTTTGCAAAAAAAAGTGATAAAGTTAAACAAAATGTGGCAAAATTAGCTTATAACTAAACGGCCCATCGTCATTCACAGCCATCCGTTCACAACGAATAACACCAGCAAAATACGTGTGCATACTCTTTTCATTTAAAGGCTTAAGCCTAATTAATTATGAGGGCAAACAACAAAGTTCTATGGCCCACCCGGCTAGAGGGAGAAATACAACAAAGCTTAACAACAACACCCACGTGAGGCACGTACCACAACAACATCACTAATGACTAATGGCTTCATCTGACTTCTCGCATTGATGTCCTCCCTCATGAGATCGAAGACAGTGTTCACCAAATTGTGGACATTATGAAAAATCCGATGATTCCTCTCATTCCAAAGATGTCACAACCTATAGATGATAGCCCCATCTGCAACCTTACGCCGAAGACAGGAACGCAAAAGATGGAAACCATCCCACAAATCCTTGATGTTGTGTGGCAGCTGAACCGGCATGCCAAGACAATCCATCAGCTTGGTCCAAAACGCTTGAGCAAATAGGCATAGAATGAGGAGGCGCGAGACGGTTTCAACAACATCCCTACTAAACACGCAGAGCGAGCTATGCGGCTAGCCTCGAAGAGCCAATTTATCTGTCTTAAGAATCCTCCCCTGTACAAGTAGCCAAGTAAAGAACCTGCACTTGTTCTCTATGCTCGCATGCCAGATGCAGCTGTAGTTTTGATCTGGAAAGGAGCCACAAAACTAGATGCTATAGGCCAATTTCACGGTGTAAATGTCGTTTGCTATCCACCTCCATCCGATGTTGTCTTGCGTTCCCAAAGACAGTACCACTTTTGAGATGACTTTCCAAAGACAGAAAATGTCTCCTAACTGCTCTGAGTTTGTAATTGTTCTTAGAGGCTTCAACTAGTTTCCATTGGTGAGCTCATGTGCAACTGAATTTTTCCAGTTCTGAATAAACTGGAAGTACTTAGGGGTCAGGTGAGAGGGATGACTTCCCATACAACCAGGTCGATAGCCAGAATTTCACCAAGTTCCCATCACCAATATGGACCTTGGTGGATAGACTAAATAAATTAGGTCAGTGTCATCCACCATGATTTCCTTGCCCACCCATGGGCGATACACATATTGCCAATCTAGCCACAGCCAACAAAGCCTTAGAGCGCGCCCAAAGAACACAAGATCCTCGACTCCCAGCCCTCCTAATGCCTTAGACCTACAAGTCCTTTTCCAGTTCTCCAAGCAATGAACCCTGTTGCAGTCAAGTGCACCGTTCCAAGAAAACTCCTTCTAGTCTTGTCAATTCTCTTCATTGCCCATTTGTTCAACCTGAAGACTAAACTGATATGGAGGTGAGGGCAAAGTTAGCAAGGACTAACTTGCCATTTCGAGAAACATCGACCTTTCCAACTGGCAAGCTTGCCATTGACCTTGTCAATGATCGGCATAACATCAATCCTTGAAATTCTAGTTGGCTTTAGAGGCAGCCCTAGATATGTACAAGAAAACTCCTTTATTTGCCCCTAAAATGCTCCTAAGATACTAGAGAGATCTGAGTCACTGCATCTTAACGAAAAAGTTGCTCTTTTGCCCAATTCATGCAAAGCCCTGATGCCTTTCTAAAGAGGTTGAGGATATGGTGTATAGCCTACATCTCAGAGTGGTTAAGGTAAGCAAAGAGAACAACATCATCTGCATACAAGGAAAGATGCAACCGCTCTTCAACTGGCCTAAGAAAACTCAGCCTACCAGCTAAAAAGAAATAACTGCTGAAGGGGTTCCATCACTGAGATGAACAACTTGAAGAGAGGGGATCTCCATGGCGCAACTCCCTTATGTGATTGAAGCTCGAACCCATGATCCCATTAGAAGAACTCTCAAGGAGGTTGCGGCTAGGATCATGGCCATCCAGTCTCTCTAGCACTATCCAAACCCTAAGTGCTCCAAGAGGTCGAGCAAATACTCCCAACCCACCGAGTCAAAAGCCTTCTCAAGTTCATACTCCCATCCCACCGAGCCAAAAGCCTTCTCAATATCCAGCTTGATGAAATGTGTACATATTCATCCAACACCTACGATTATGTGATTATCAGCTGACTGATTGATCCATAGATATGATGTGTTCTTGATACTAGGCCCGTGTCAAATCAATCCATGGTGGACGACTGAAAGGATTGGGATGTCGCCTAGAGGGGGGTGAATAGGTGATTACAAATTCTAAAACAATAAATAGAGTTAATTGCAGAAGCTGTATCGGACAGTCCGATGGTACAGGGTATCGGACTGTCCGAGGCAAGTATCGGACTATCCGATCTGCACAGAAAACAGATGACTTCGAATTCAATTCAAATATCACAAATTGAAGGATACCACCTGCACCAAAGATAGTTCACAAGCAAGTATAGATATAGTAGTATCACACAAGATAAGATAATCAATTCAATTGTAAAATAAGCAAGTAAATTAAACTTGAGAGTAGAAATGTAAAACCACAAGTGGAGAGGAGACGCGTCGATATTTGTTCCCGAAGTTCGGATTCTTGAGGGGATCCTATGTCTCCGTTGAGACGGCTCGGTAACACTTGAGCCGAGGTCTTTTTCAACCCTAATCCTCTCCAAGGTCCGCACCAAGCTCCCTTGGAATCCACTAGTTGACTCCTTTCCTCACGGAGGCGGAGTCCGGCCTTCACAAACTTGACACGGCGCACCACACAAAGCTCGATGGCTCATGACCAACTCCTAGCCGTCTAGGAGTCCTCAACCTCCAAGAGTAACAAATGCCACGAAGAACGAACTTGGAGATAAACTCAAGTGCTCAAGGATCCAATCTTGCTCAATCCCTCCTCCCAACTCTTCTTAACCCTTCTCACTAAGAGGATCACTTAGATCAAAGAGTGGAGAGGTCACTTGGGCTCAAAAACACACTAATTCCACAAAGGAATCACCTCCCAAACTTTCTCCCAATTCTCCCTCAATCCCTCCTTCCAACTCTTTCAAACCATTCTCCAAAGGAGATCACTAAGATCTAAGAGTAGAGGATGCTATGGGGGCTCAAGAACAAGGGGAGATCCTTCACACAGCTTTGGCAACGGCTATTTGGAGAGGGGGGTTTTTAAATAGGAGCTTCCATGGATCTGACCGTTACAGACAGTTCTGTGTAATATCGGACAGTCTGATAGTCAAAGGTCGGATAGTCCGATATGGGGAAACAGAAAGACCCAAACCTGTGAAAATCGGATAGTCCGAAAGTTTCTGTCCGAGGGGTATCGGACAGTCCGAGGGTAAAAGGTCGGACAGTCCGATAAGAACATTCAATGTGAGACAGAGAAGCTCAAACTCTTAAAAATCAGACAGTCCGAGGGTAAATATCCGAAGGGGTATCGGACAGTCCAATAGTCAACTATCGGACAGTCCAATAGTCAACTATCGGACAGTCCGAGACCTGAAAACAGCCACTGCACACCCCGACGAAAATGGGCATAACTTTTGACTCCGGACTCCGTTTTGGGTGATCTTGGTCTCTCCGGAAAGCTAAGAACGAGAGCTACGCAATCATCAAGGTCTTGCACCTCAAATCCCAAGGGATAAATACAGAACTCACAAAGAAGGCAAGGGAGGCCTACAACTCTCACTTTCCGACACCACTAACACCACACTCTCTCTAGATTTCACTAGGATGGATCACTTGAGCACTTGACACATCTAGAAGTAATTCTCCATCGCATCCCTCTTAATAGTACGACAATCCTTAGACTCAAATTAAATCAAAGACAATACAAGTCTAGAATAGTCACTTGCCGTCTTTTTCTTCATTATGTATGATGACCTTCACCAAAAAATTGATGACGCCTTCACCTTATCTAACTTGACTCAATGCACCTCATAAGACTCTCATCCTATCAACTTTGACTTGATCATCCTTCCCGATGATCTCCATGCCAAATTGATCTTGACTTAGTTTTCAACTCTTGGTGACACCGCCGTCTTATTGTCCTTGGCTTAACCGTCATCCTTTAACATACCTTGGTCATCACACATACTCACGGGACCTAATTCTTTCCAAATCACTCATGAAAAACATTAGTCCCAAAAGCTCAATGGATATGAATAAGTGTTTCATATAAATATGCACAATATGAGTGGAAACACTTGATAAGAGAAAAATTCTCCACTAAGTGCAACATGATGAATATGTAATGGAGCTAGATGCACTGGAGAGATAATTGCCAATATGTTGAAATAATTAAATCATGGCAAGTACCACAATCTTCACTAAAATGGAGCACATGATAGAATATACAAGAATTACACACGTGCAAATAATATTCAAGCTAGAGTGAAGTTATGGAACAGTCTAGATTAAACTCCATTAAGTGATGTGCATGGAAGATATACAAACAAAGCATTAATGCACCAAGTCAAGTTATAGCAATGTGAAGTTTAACTCTAGTTAAAACATGTATACTAGAAGCAAGATACATATTAAACTCAAGTGGATATATGCACAAATAGATATGATATCAACCAATGTGCATATATATAATCAATATGTTACTTGAAGCTCACTATGCACTTGCACAAGAGGATTGCAATAATAAATATAGAAGTGATACTGAGATTGCATACCTCATCTTTGCTTATTCACTTGACCTAAATAATTCCTCCATTTGGATGAGACTAAAATAATCTTAGCAACAAACTTGTTAGTCTCCAAAATCACTTATGTGCTTAGATGCACTTTCAACGACCTACATATGCTCCATTTCAAATCAATCCATGGTGCACAGCCTACATATGCTCAACTAAGGCTTCATGCAGATCATGGATACAGATTTAGCATGGGCATATCTAGGGTTGAAAACGGATAAAATAGGCACACAATTTGGGAAAAAAGATGATAGGAAATCATATCAGCATCGTATCGATATATCAATATATAAGTGTATATATATATATATGTATGTATGTATGTATGTATGTATGTTTAAGTTTATGTGTACTAGCTATATACATGCTCCTATGGTACGTACATACCTAGCCAATAATTATATTGAAATATATATAGAACATGTGAGACTAAACTTGATTATAGGAATAAGAGGGTTTAGTTTCTCATATAAGTAATAGTAATTAATTACATTAAACAATGAAAGGTTGAACCTAATATCAATACTCTAGAATTTAATTATTATATGGGTGAATTGCAACCATGCCTTTTACAAAGTTTTCACTTTGCAGAAATATCACTCATGTGTCTATGACATGTGGGTCCAGGGCCCACATATCATTGTCGCACATTTTTGCAAAACATCAGCTTTATAATGGCATGAGTACAATTTTCCCTTACTATATTGTGGTAGACGTATGCTTAAGAACTACACACTGGTCAAGAAAAGTTGTTCCATTGGATAACGATGTAGTCCCAAAATGAAACTTTGACTACTAATTACTATTAAAATTCTCTTATAAATTTAATAAAATTATCAATACAATGGAATTAATTTTAAGGCAAATATACACATATGGTTTTCATGAATATTTCAAAAGATGTAGATAGCCAAATTTTTATAAGTTTGATTTCATGCACCCTCAGCATCTTTCCAAGCGAGGCCCTATATGGGTGCCTATCTCTTTTTTTAATAATACTATGAAAAAAAGGAACTCCAACATTTGGTCATATCCTCAACAAAAGCCTCAAAATAGTTTAGGGCCCTACGAAGAGTTGGCAAATTTAGTAACCCATCTAGAGGCCCTATACTTGTTTTAATTAGAAGGGAACCAGGATATTTGGTTAATCAGTTGAATATAGCAATGTTTTAGGGCTGATTGTTGTAGTTCCTAGCTATTTTAGAGTCCAAAAACTCTTAGAGAGTACCTAAAATGACTTATAGGACTCAACTTTTAGGTACTTCTCTTAAAGATGCTATTAGAACTATAACATTTTATGAATGGAGAGAACAATTAATTAGGTATCCTTCTTACCGGACATTTTGTTTTTAACATTTTGCTTATGAGCTCCTCTAAAACAAATAATCAAAAAACGTGTGCACAACATCGTTGGCTACGCCCGCTACCTCTCATTGTGCCATCATAGTACCAGACCCAAACACAACACACATTGATTATCCTCACCACACATGCTTGTCTCTTGCTGTTGCACCCACTCGTGGCACACAAGTCACCACTCTTGATTGGGATTCTATATAGTACACTAGGATGATGTCTTTCCTCTAATCTAGGCATTGGATCCAAGACGTGCAATCTAGATTTGGATCTAGATCTGTTGATGTGGTAGTTTGCTAGATTGCAAATCGTGTTAATGCTACGACAACTATTGATGTTGCGGTGCTCTAACTAGCATGGGAGTAGTACTTAGACACGTATTGAAGCAAAGGCTTCTCTACTAGTACTTACCACACCATTTTGAAATGAAATAACTAGGGATTTGCTGCCTAAAGATTGATTGTTTAGTATATCAATGGTATGTAGGTCTAACATGCATGTCATTACACACAAGTCCGACAAGATAAGGGCGAATCCTCCTAAGCCAATCTTTGAGGTGACAAATACTCAATTGCCCCTTTTCAAATACTTGATATTTTTGACCAAATGGTTTTCACAATTTACAATTTTTTCTCATTCCTAAGACAAATGTGTTGTTCGCCTAAACTTAAATGCACTGTCCGTTGTGATGTAGGCGCTAGGTAGCCAATGTGAGTTGTGACACAATGGCTAGAACACATGGCACCGTGCAACTAAACGTCGATATAGTCTCTCATTCTGCTATTATACATAGGTTATATGTCTCATGCTATTCCATGTACACGATTTAGGGGTTGTTCTTTTCAATTTATCTACTTATTTTAGAATCGAAAAGCTAAACATTTTGTCTTTTGAAGTCCTTTTTTTTACCTTGGAAAGTCCGATCCGCTTCGTTTGACTTTTTGAGAGCTCTAAGACGTGGTTGTGAGGTAGAAAAAAAAGACTTCAAAAGACAATTGTTTAGTTTTTCGATTTGGAGAAAAGTAGATAAGATAAGAAGATAAACTAAGAATAAACCCTTAGTCATTGATGATAGAGGCATATCCTTGGCATATTATACCAAAATCTAAAATGAGCATGTGCATGTGCCACCTAAAGACACACAGTATTATGAAACAGATGAATCAGTCCACAGAAGGGGAATGGGCTCAAAACGGGAACCTATTGCTTTCACTCGAACAGTAGCACTGTAGCAGTGATGCACTGGCAGGGAGCATGGTACATTCAAGTCGATGGCCACCTCCTTCCAAACCTGGAGGGGAGAAGCCGACGCATGCGTCACTGTTCATGCAATCATGCAGCGACACGACTGCACCACCGCCTATAACCTCCGCACGCCATGCCCACCCCCCGCACGACCATTCGATATCTAAACCCCTCGCGTCTGCCTACGCCTTTCCTCTTCGCGGACACTGCGGCTGGTGCTGAGCTAGAGACGTAGGCGCGGCCGGCCGGAGAGATGGGGGAGGAGGCCATGGCGGCGAACGGCGGCGGCGGCGGCGGCGGCGGGAGGGGCAGGCCGCACGCGGTGGTGATCCCGTACCCGCTGCAGGGCCACGTGATCCCGGCGGCGCACCTCGCGCTGCGGCTCGCGGAGCGGGGCTTCGCCGTCACCTTCGTCAACACGGAATCCGTGCACCACCAGACGGCGCGCGCGCTCGGCGGCGGCTGCGACGCCAGGGCCTTCGACATCTTCGCCGGCGTGAGCGGCGCGGCGGCGGCGGCGCGGCGGCGGCTGGACCTGCGGTACGAGCTGATGAGCGACGGCTTCCCCGTGGGCTTCGACCGCTCGCTTCACCACGACCAGTTCATGGAGGGCGTGCTGCACGTCCTTCCCGCGCACGTCGAGGAGCTGCTCCGCCGCGTCGTCGTCGACCCGGCCGCCACGTGCCTCGTCGCCGACACCTTCTTTGTCTGGCCGGCGACGCTGGCCGCGAAGCTCGGCGTGCCGTACGTGTCGTTCTGGACGGAGCCGGCGCTCATCTTCAACTTGTACTACCACATGGACCTCCTCACCAAGCACGGCCACTTCAAATGCAAAGGTAATCGCATCATATCCACCTCTCGCTCCTCTCGCCAACTAATTTACGCCCATGCATGAACGCCTTCACGGTGCCCCTACTCTTAATGAGTTAAACCACTCCATATCCTATTAGCTGTGTTTACTCGAGTGTTATTGATTAGCATCGACAATTAAAGCAACCATATCTAGCAGAGTAGTGAAGTAATTATAGGCTTTGCACCACACCCGTGGCTTGGATTTTATTTCTAAGTTCATCATGTGGGCTTATTATTTCTCCATCAATCGACGTTAAGCTAACACGATCTCTTACCATACATCTTTTGTCGGAGGCTGAAAGTTTCTTTCACTGCTAAAAAAAATCTAAGAGTGAAGTAACTAAGCAGCTAAGTGCCATGGACATGCTGGCTCCGAAGAGAGAATTTTCCTTCTTGCCTTGTTGGTGATGAGAGCGAGTGTTCTTGCCTCTTTAGTGGAGCAAGAGGTACTATGATCAGATCGAGACGGAGACTGACGAAAGCGTCCAAGGACATGTCGCTTCTGTGTCGTCGCTGGCTTCCAGATGCAGTGCGCAAATAAATGGATAATCGCTCTCCAATGACGAGCTCGCAGATGCTGCCTGGAGACACAGGATTGGTCGGGGCTTGTCTTATTGACTCGGCTTCGTCGTCGCCCGCAGCGAGCCACCGTGCTCCATTTCGTCACCCGGTTGGCCCAGCGAGGAAACGTGCTCCAGGATATTACTGAGGAATCTCCGGGCCCAAGAGCATCTCAGTCTAGTAGCGAGTGCTAAGTATGTTCCAGCTCAGATCTCAACCATCTAATCTATGGTGGGGCATAGAAGAATGGCACGATACAGCATGGAAGCCAGAAGCCAAGCTAAGCGTAGAAGGCATAGCAAGCGTGAAAGCGGAGTTAAGGGTGAGCTAAACATATCAAACATGATATATTGAAGAAAATGATATAATATTTGTTAGAATGCACGGTATGCTTAGAGCATGTTGGGAGTTGCTTGGTTTAGGTTTAAACGCCTTGGCTTTTTTAGTTCAGGTTTTTTTTTTACCATGAAACCACCTTTAAAATCTCTTAAAAATAATATAAACAAAGCAGACCAGTTTCAAAAATCAGATTAAAAAATCTCTTGAAGTCTAGCTTAACATTTAACTCAGCTAGCTTATTTATTCAGCTCGGCTACTTCGAATGTGCTCTTAAGAAGATGATTAGATAAGAGAAAGGGAGTACCTCTGAATGATTTAGATGCTTTCTGCATGTTAGCCCGTATTGGTCAAAAAAATTAATTTAGAAATTTAAGAAAAAAAGAAACAAAGAATTCGAGAAGGTATATTACAAAGTGAAGAAAAGAACCGTGTATATTGGATTTTTTTATATTTTAAAAGTTCTTTAATTTATGTAGGGAGGGCTTGTTTGGTTGATGTCTAACCTTGCCATAAGTTACCACAACTAAAGTTAGACAGGTTTAACCATGTTAGCCAGCTGTTTGGTTCAAAGCCACAAGTGTGGCAAGATTTTTTTCTATCAAGTAGGTCCCATATGTCAATGGTGCCAGAAAGTGTGACAAGATTCTATTTCCTTACCAAGGTGTGGCTAGCAAATTCATTAACTAACCTTAGACACATTTGGCAAATTAGTTGTGACAACTTATGACAAGGTTAGATATCAACCAAATAGGCCCTAAAGGCCTACTTGGTTCATATACTTTGGTTGATGTCTAATCTTGCCACAAGTTGCCACAACTAAAGTTAGGCAGATTTGACCATGTTAGCCAGCGTTTGGTTCAAAGCCACAAGTATGGCAAGATTCTTTCTATCAAGTGGGTCCCATATGTCAATGGTGGTAGAAAGTGTGTCAAGATTCTATTTTCTTGTCAAAGTGTGACAAGTAAATTCATGAACTAACCTTAAACACATTTAGTGAGTTAGTTGTGGCAACTTGTAACAAGGTTAGGCATCAACCAAATAGCCTCTAACATTGCCAATGTTTGCCACATTTTCTTGCCTAATTTGCCTAAGGTTTGGTGATCAAATTTTTCACCACACTTTGGCTAAATATGGTGAAGTTTGCAAGTTCTCATTTTTTTCAAAAGCGTTTAATTCCATCTCCGTTAGCCATGTTTAGTACCGGTGGCGGAAGATTAAGATAAAACCTGGGCAAGCCAAAGTTAACCCTACATATGTCATCGGTGTATCTTACTAGAAACAAATCAAAATTAATGGACACCAGGTATAAAAGTTACATATAATCAATATACGCCACCTCAGCTTTTCTAGTATTTAATGTTTTGAGGTGTCTCGTGACCTGATTGTAAATATTGTCTATTTCCTTCTTGGTTTTTTTCTGTCCGTGTGATTTCCTAAAATTTTGAGCATAAACTATTCTTTTAGCAAATTCTAATTTTGAAATTTACTTTCGTATCGTATTTTTATGAATTTAGTGGGATTTTTCTCATTTTTTAAACTAGAAACACCTATTCCATGCTGGGACCTTTGGGTGGGTTATCAACTAGAAACTTTTTCCATAGCCGATGAAATCTAGATTAAAAAAGATAAAACCTCCTAGGGTTGAAATAAAAATGATAAAAACCGTCCCACAAAATAAACTTACTGCAAGCAAGACTTGAGGTTTATTCTCTTCAATTTATCTTTTTATCTTATCTATTTATTTTTAAATTAAATTGAAAAGTCAAACGCTTCGGCAGTCGATGTTGGCTATCAACATTGTCTTTAGTCACCGTTCTTTTTCAATTTGATGCAGAGCCTCGGAAGGACACGATCACGTACATCCCCGGGGTGCCGGCCATCGAGCCGCGCGAGCTCATGTCGTACCTGCAGCAGACGGACACCACCTCCGTCGTGCACCGCATCATCTTCAGGGCGTTCGAGGAGGCCCGCCGCGCCGACTACGTCCTCTGCAACACCGTCGAGGAGCTGGAGCCGTCCACCATCACCGCGCTACGAGCCGAGAAGCCATTCTACGCCGTCGGCCCCATCTTCCCCGCCGGGTTTGCGCGCAGCGCCGTCGCGACGTCCATGTGGGCGGAGTCCGACTGCTCGCAGTGGCTCGATGCGCAGCCCGCCGGCTCCGTGCTCTACATCTCCTTCGGCAGCTACGCGCACGTCACCAAGCGGGAGCTGCACGAGATCGCCGGCGGCGTGCTGGCCAGCGGCGCGCGGTTCCTGTGGGTGATGCGGCCGGACATCGTGAGCTCCGACGACCCGGACCCGCTCCCGGAGGGGTTCGCGGCGGCCGCGGCGGGGCGTGGCACTGTGGTGCCATGGTGCTGCCAGGTGGAGGTCCTCTCCCACCGCGCCGTGGGTGGGTTCCTGACGCACTGCGGGTGGAACTCCATCCTGGAGAGCGTGTGGGCGGGCGTGCCCATGCTGTGCTTCCCGCTGCTCACCGACCAGTTCACCAACCGGCGGCTCGTCGTGCGGGAGTGGCGCGTCGGCGTGTCCATCGGCGACCGAGGCGCGGTGCTCGCCGGCGAGGTGAGGGCGAGGATCGAGGGGGTGATGCGCGGGGAGGAGGGGGAGGCGCTCCGGGAGCAGGTGCGCGAGGTGAGGAGGACGCTCGAGGCCGCCATGGCACCCGGCGGCTCGTCGCAGCGGGGCTTCGACGAATTCGTCGACGAACTGACGCTCCGTTGCGGCGGCGGTTGAGCCCGAACCCCAGCCTAACGCGGCGCGCTCGCGGAATGTTGCGCGAAATGCACACGCGCAGCTGCGGAACTGCGGGTGCAGCTGATGCGTTGTAGTTACCACTTGCCACTGTCACTTGTGCCTGTGTACTCTGCTGATCTCTACTTGTCGTTGTCGTGGAGACAAATGCACTCAGGTGGAATAAATGCATGTGTGTTTCTGTATTGATAATATTCTTTGTAATGTGTTTGTTTGAGCATTTTCGGAGTGGCTAAGCTATATGAATAAGCTGATTGAGCTGAATGTTAAGTTAAACTTTGAGAGGTTCTTGAATCTCGTAGTTGGTCCGTTTCGTTTATATATTTTTAAAAGTTTTTAGAGATGTTTCCAGAAAAAAGTTAGATAAAAAAGTCAAAACGTTTAGCTTTTTAATTCAGCTAAACTTAAGTTTTAAACATAGACCAAATTGAAACAAACATAACATAGACTTGCAAGTTCTCATTTTTTTTCAAAAGCGTTTAATTCCATCTCCATTAGCCATGTTTAGCACCGGTGGCGGAAGATTAAGATTAAACCTGGGCAAGCCAAAGTTAACCCTACATACATCATTGATGTATCTTACTAGAAACAAGTCAAAATTAATGGACACCAGGTATAAAGGTTACATATAATCAACATACGCCACCTCAGCTTTCCTAGTATTTAATGTTTTGAGGTGTCTCGTGATCTGATTGTAAATATTGTCTATTTTCTTCTCGGGTTTTCTGTCTATGTGATTTCCTAAAATTTTGAGCATAAATTATTCTTTTTGCTATTCTAATTTTGAAATTTACTTTCGTTTATCGTATTTTTATGAATTTAGTGGTATTTTTCTCATTTTTTAAACTGGAAACACCTATTCTGTGCTGGGACCTTTGGGTGGGTTATTAACTGGAAACTCTTTTTCCATAGGCGATGAAATCGGGAAAAAAAAGACAAAACCTCCTAGGGTTGGAATAAAAATGATAAAAACCGTCCTATAAGTTGCTGCGAGCAAGACTCAGGGTTTGTTCTCTTCAATTTAGTATAAGCTTATTTTTGAATCGAAAAGTGAACGCTTCGGCTTTTGCCCAGTGTAATTCGAGCTGGATCAGTGTTCTATGCCCAGTGTAGGCCCGGCCCAAGTATGAGCCCAGTTGCCATTCGCCCGTGGACCGTGGTGCCTTATCCCGGGAATTTTTTTATTTTTAAATTATTTTTTATTTATTTTTTAAAAAATATATGTTGGACCAGCAATTTTGCAAAAATAGACGTCCGTCACCCATGGATGGGGCGATCACCCGAGTAATAGGCGATCGGTGGCCAGTCCGTTAGGCAACGTCCGGGCGCCGTTCGTTGGGCCACGATCGCCCCTGTGTTGGGCGATCAGTCCAGCCACCAACTAGCAGCACCTAGTAACCTAGCTACTACATAAAAGTTCCAATCTTTACAAAATTTTTTTAAAAATCATGCAATATCGAAACGCAACAAAACTTGGAAAAATGGAACCGTAGGTTCACGGGAAGGGTCCACAAAATATTTTTAAATTTTTAAAAATTTTGAATTTTTTTGAAATTTAAAAATTGTGAAGACAAAAATTTCAAAATAATCATAATTGTGTGACCCTTTTCATGAACCTATTGTTCATTTTTCAAGTTTCTCTTCATTTTTATGTTTATAAAAAAATCATATTTTTTGAATTCACGATTTTTAAAATTCAAAATTCAAAATTTTTTTAAAAGTCAAAGTTTCCAAGAAAATTTTAAAACTTTTTATGAATCCTTTTTATGAACTCAAAAAGTTTTATAGTTCACGGAAAGGGTTCACAAAAAGTTTTAATTTTTTTTATTTTTTGAATTTTGAATTCTAAAAATCGTGAGTTCAAAAAATATGATTTTTTATAAACATAAAAAATGAAGAGAAACTTGAAAAATGAACAATAGGTTCATGAAAAGGGTCACACAATTATGATTATTTTGAAATTTTTGTCTGCACGATTTTAAATTTCAAAAAAATCAAAATTTTCAAAAATTTAAAAAATTTAAAAAAATTTTGTGGACCCTTTCCGTGAACCTACGGTTCCATTTTTTTAAGTTTTGTTGCGTTTCGATATTGCATGATTTTTAAAAAATTTTGTAAAGATTGGAACTTTTATACCGATCGCCGGATACTTGGGCGATGGCCCCATCCACGGGCGACAAGGTCTATTTTTACAAAATTGCTGGTCCAAATACATTTTTTTAAAAAATGAATAAAAAATAATTTAAAAATAAAAAAAATTCCCTTATCCCGTCAGCTTCCTTCAGTTCCGTCCCCGAACGGCACGCAGGCTACGCAGCTCGCCTCGTGTCCCCGCGCGTCGCCCTCCAGTCTCCAGCTCCACCGCCGCGAGCGGCTCGGCTACCTCCTCCTCTCGTCGTCGTAGCGGAGAGACAGCGGCTGGCGGGGGACCGGGGAACGTCGGCGCCGGTGTCGGCTTCAGGGAAGTGGTAATCCTCCAATCTCGTCCACTCGAATCCGATGCTCCGAGTGGAAACCCCCGCGCTCCTGCACCATGTACGGCCACTGCTGCCCTCTCACCGTGCCAGTTACGCGCTCGCTTTGCAGGTGAGCATCGGTGCACCGGGGTGTTGGGATTTGAGGAAGAAGGGCTCTATGCAGGCTTGCGGCGTTCAGTTCAGCTCGCCGACATCTCGCGGCCGAGAACCATGGCCGCCATGCGGTGGATCCCCGGGGGTTCCAAGACTTAGATGTTGCTTATTTGGTGAGCTGCATGCGCAGTATTTTTTTTCCCTCAATTTTTTAATGTCTTTTTGGTTTCGTGTCACTAGATTCTCTAGGATTTGTAGACTTCCTGTTCCAATGTCATGCCAATTATATAGTCATTAACTTCTCATTGTAGGGCGTCCGGGAGTACCCAGTTTGAAGCGGAGAGTACTGTGCAGTCAGCTGCCATATTCTAATGGTGCATCTCATTTTAAGGAAGAGGTAATGTAGATTCTAGAATGCTACATAACGTGCAATACTGCAATGTGATCATCAATCACGGTTTGAGTTTTGTTTTAGTTCTATGGTGATACCTTTAGTAACAATGTGGAATTGTATGTCCTTTGCTTTATGCCACACTGAATACTGAGGATGAATGAACCTCTTAGGACCGAGGCGAAAAAATAATTTGCATGGTATATGCATTTGATGGATTCTTTATATGATTTTATCGAGTGGTACCAATTTAGTTTGTTATATACTGATTTAATTTGGTTACTTAATAAAAAACGCATTCATAATGATGGGCATAACTGTATAAATATCTTTAACCCAGGTAGGTGCTTACTGCTTAGCAGTTAGTATTCTTTAGCAAAATATTCTTAATTCCTTTACTCTTTTATTTGGTAAAGATATATGCTTCAAAGACAAACTGTCATCTCTAGGGATTAATTTTATATCACCTTAATACCTTACCACAATTTTAATTTGCACAACTAGAACCTCTCTGTTGTTGTAGTCATGATCCTCAGCCTTCTTACTCTCATGTAGAGGTTAGAGAATTGTGCATTGAAACAAAAATGGGAGAAACATATTTTGTGACCTGTATGACATGATAATTGATAAATGCTTAACATCTTGGTGGTGTGTATGCAATGATACCATCCTCCTGAAACTGTGGTTTCTTCTCCTTATTTTACTGATTCCTCTTATAGGTGTTACAAACTTAACATGTTATGTCAGTTCCTGACAAATTGGATTTTTAACGTCTTGCTTTTATGTCACTGTTTCAGGACAAATATCATTATGATGATCAGTCAACATCATATCTACACGTGCAATCTCTTAGGAACTTTCCAATTGAAAAACTTCACGGGGAGGTGGTCCTGGTGCGACTTGATTCGATACTTCTCTTGGATCCTCTAGAATCTTGTAATTTGCCAGTGAAAAGGACGCTGTCAACTATAAAATATGTGTACAAAGCCGGAGCAAAAGTATTTCTAGTCACCAGTTGGGATCCAATTCTTCAATCTGCGAATCCAGTGCTCAAGTCCATTGAGTCTTTTGCAGGTTAGTTGATATTCAGACACCAATATGCTAATGCTAAACTTTACACAGGTAGGCTGTTTGTTATTATGGCATTTCAAGACTGAAAAGCATCTTTTCAGTTTTACATAATGATTCTTACACCAATATGTCTAGGCATTGAGTTACACATTTTTGCAAGACAATGATTACAAGTTTTAAAAACGTTACCTGGGTAAATGTTTTGTTTATATATATAAACCAAAAAAAGATCTGTATTTGAGGGAGAAACCAACAAATAATGGTATTAATTTTCCATGCACTAAATGTCTCTGACGTGAGAATCTAGAGTTCTGGACAATTCCATATCTCATGTGTGACCTTTTCCATATTGTTGATGGTGCTAACCTAGTTTGATTTCTTTTATGCCTTCTGAGTGATTGTAAATTGTTCTCATTTCAATCAGCCATAGTACTGCAAATGTTTTCATAAAAAATTTATTGACTTGAAAATTAGAATATGCATATTTTGTTCATTCTTGATGACTTGGAAATAATCTGTCGTAAATGCTGATTGTCAGACTATATGTCATCGCTTCTTCGAGTAAAAGTTGTCCCAGTAAATGGTGTGCCTGCTTTAGTATCATTTAAGCGGGAAGAGTGGGGGCAGAATGTTATTCTCTTGTTCGAAAACATGTTGAACTTCAGAGGAGAAATTGCAAACTGCAATGATTTTTCTCAGAAGTTAGCTTCAGGTGCTGCAATCTTTGTTAATGATTGTTTCTCACTATCTCATAAGATTCATGCATCAACTGTTGGCATCACTCGCTTCTGCTACGCATCTATTGCTGGTTTCAATTTTGAGGAGGAGCTTATGCAATTGCTCAAGACCACAGACACCACAAGGCGCCCATACATTGCAATAGTAATCATTAGCCTCTGTTTTCTTTACAATGTATACATAGCTTAGGAACTATTTACTAGTTTTAGCCCTACAAAGTCAAGTTTTTTGGCTTCTATTTACAAGATTTAGCTCTAAAAAAATTAACCTGTTTAGTTTCAACTTGCCCATTGTTTTCTTGCTATCATAAAAAGGGAAAAGCTATATATTTATTTCAATATGTTCTTTTCCTCCATGTTGAATAGCTAAGCTAATATCTGCTTAGATGGCGTGATTTGTTAATACACAAAAGACATCCAAAATTTTCCTCTTCTTCACAGTAGTCACTGTGAATTAACAGGAGGTAGACAAATTTTGCTAGCACACCCTATGTGAAAGCATATTGTTTACCTTTTCTATTCAATTTAAGGCCCCGTTTAGCACAGTTTCAGCTCCCAGTTCCACCTTAGATATAGAGTTTATAGGTTAAAATAAAGTAACTTAACTTTATATTTTTAGTTTAAAATGTAAATAAGATGACTCATCTAAATATCCTCAATGTACCCACAACTCCAGCTCCGTGAATTTCTGGAGTTAGAAATAGGGTGCTCCACCAACTCCACCAATTTTGGTGGAGCTGGAGCTGTGCCAAACAGGATCTAAGATGATTAGAGCTGCACTTCTCTTAGAAGTTATACAAAGGTAATCTTAGTATTGTACACTCTGGTCTGTTGTGTATATTAAGCAACAGAGCAAGATTTTAGGTATTATGCCAAAGCTTGCATGCTAATAATTGAATTTTCTATTTCTCAATTTTTATTAGAAAAGTATGCTAGGGGATGTAATAATGCATGCTTAATGCTTAATGCATTGTCACGTTATGTTCATGTTAGATAACAGGTGTTAATTGGCTGTCGTAATGTGGTCACTTTGGTGGTGGTTATGAATTTACATGCATGATGGGTTAATGATTTGATCAGCAGATGGCAAATGAGCAGCAAAGGATCTTTGGTCCTAGACTCCTAGCAAGTGTTTTCCATAAGACTATATGCAAGCAGGATCAAGGCTTTGCACTAGGAAGTATTTTATGAGAACCTTAACTGTGTTTCTTCTATAGCTATATTGATTTGTGCCTGAGATTGTTCTGGTTATTGCAGATTGGAGGCAGTAACTTTTTGAGAAAGGCACCTGCTCTACACCTGTTAGCCTCTAAATGTGATGCACTGTTCTTTGTTGGCAAATTATCGTTCCAAATAATGAATGGCCTTGGAATGTCAGTGCCCTCTAGTTCTGTAGAAAGAAATGCAACCAAGGAAGTGCTACAACTTATTCAAATAGTGCATAACAGGAATATACCGATTTATTATCCAGCAGACCTCTGGTGTTTAAACAATAACAATAATGAAATATTGGAAGTATTTGACTCAGCTGAACTATTGTCTGGTGAGTATCAGTAGCCATTTTTCCCCACTTCTGTTCACGTGGTTCATACTTCAATAATGAACCTAGCTGATACCCCGTTTCTTCTCTGCATGGTATCTTTAGGCTGGACACCAGCTGATATAGGCCCATCAACATTGGAGAAAATTTCTTCTTTAATACCATTATATAAAGTAAGAAATTCTATCTGTGGATGTTTTCTTCAATTAGTTAGTGTTTGATTGAGCCCCACAAAATTTATGTTGCATCATATGTGATTGGAGTTTCTTTTGTTCTTATCAACTTGCATCTTAATTTACAGGGGAGACTTTTCATTTAATTCTAGACTACTTTTCACATTCTTTTGTTTATCTCCCACAGAAGTTCGTATGGATTGGTCCTACAAGTTATGACTTAACTGAAGAGTTTTCTGTCGGGGCAAGACAGTTAGGTCAGATACTGGACAAAGCAAGCCACAATAGCCGTGATGTTATTTTGGTAGGAAGGGCAGCATGCAAGGCAGTAAAAGGAATACCTGATTCCTCATTACAATATACTACATTTGAAAATGCATCTGTGGTTTGGGAATTCCTCAAAGGAAGAATATTGCCTGGTATTGCAGCATTGGATAAAGTAAGTCATGCCCTGGAATGTTTATTTCTGTTGGCAATTGTTTGACATTAAATATTACCTCCTAAAATTATCAAGACAAAAGGTGTAGCCTGATGCCCTGACGCTTCTAGTATAACAGCCCATGTGTACATGCCCATACAATTTAATGTACAATTATATGTCTCATTTTCAAGCAGTCTATTGTGGATCTTACAGTGTAAACATAGGTGTGGTTCTTTTCAGCTTATCTCCTTTTCTTATCTCGTTTGCTTATTTGCTTCTCGAGGTAGCCTCGAGAGTCGGATCCGCTTCGTTCAACTTGCGTTGGAGAGCTTTTATACACACTTTCGAGATAGAAAAAAACGGAATCGAAAAATTTAAAAAAAATCTCTATAAGTCAAATAAGCAAACGAGATAATTATCTCCTTATCTCGTTTGCTTATTTGACTTATCGGGATTTTTTCTCCTTATCTCGTTTGCTTATTTGACTTATCGGGATTTTTTTTAAAAATTTTCGATTCCGTTTTTTTTCTATCTCGAAAGTGTGTATAAAAGCTCTCCAACGCAAGTCGAACGAAGCGGATCCGACTCTCGAGGCTATCTCGGGAAGCAAACGAGATAAGAAAAGGAGATAAGCTGAAAAGAACCACACCATAATAATGTCTTCAAACTGCATATAAGGAAATATTTATTTGGTTCCTCGTCAGTATCTGAATTATTCAATAGCATATTCCAACATTTGACATGGTTGTTCTCTCTATGATGTGATGACATGGTCTTGTAAATTTTAAACCACTTTAGCATGATGCTTGTATCTGAAATTCCTGAGTAGATAGCGTCATAACTTACAAATAATACTGCATTATTATGATGGATCAAGGATCACAATCTGCTAACAAATGCCCCAAAGAACACAACAATGTACAGTTGCGTAAAAGATGTCAATATATCTACCTATGAAATATGGGAATCAATGAGGAGAATAATTGACTGGAGTTCTCTGCTCAAGGATTTCAAGTGAGTGCCCAGCGACTTCTAATGACATATATATTTGCATACAATGTGAACAGTTGTGGATCCTACTTTTACACGGCAACATGCCTATTGCTTCCTTGGAACACGCCTATTGCTTCCTTGGAACTATTGAACTAGCGTTATCACTGTTGCAACTAGTTTATGGATTGTACTCATGAATATATTTGGTAGAAACAATTGTCGTCCATAGATGTATTCAAATATTAATATGAGGTATGATGGGCATCCTCTTCTATTCTGTTTCTGTTGCATTTGATGACATGTACATAATTTGCTAAATTTGCATGGAAATTTCACTACCATTGTTTTCACGGAATAATTTCAGTCAAATTAAGTTCCACATTTTTTAACTACTACCAATGCCATGATTTTCTAAAAGTGGAACACTGTAAAGTGCTGTTTTGTTTTAGTGGTCTTGATTTTTTGTTTCAAATAAAAAAAACCCTTCTCTTTTTGCAGAGTTACCCCTATCAGATTCCATGGAATGCTGTATTCTCTAACCCTGCACAACCATTAGTTGTTGATATTGGAAGTGGTATGCCTCCTTCCTATAATATTCAATCACAAATCAGGGTTTGTCGCCTAATAACAACAAATACAGATGAATAATCCTTCTTTTAATAGTTTGTCATGGGCTACGGCCCATGAGGCCAGCCGGCTCAATATGTATGGGCTTAGCCCATTAATAGTTAGAAAGGTGATCACTATTCATACGTGTATGGGCTTAGTTCATTAGTAGTTAGAAAGGTGATTAATGGGCTATGGCCCATAAATAATCTCCGCCTTTCCGACTATTAATGGGCTATGGCCCTTGAGTTGTGGTCTCTTTGCCACTCTACTTTCCAATTATAGGTACTGACTGACATCAATGTAATGTAAACTATGACATAGCTACTCGTATGCGTGTACACCGTTTCATTCCTTTTATAAGATCATTTAATATTGATCTCAAGCTTTACTGATCACTTATCAGTTCCTCTTTCCAGTATATGGTTTCAACAATTTATTTTCAGAGCCTAAAAAAAAAAATTTATTTTCAGAAAGAGCATGGATGCATTTGTTTTCTAGTGTAGATAACCAAATACTGACCATTTTATAACTTACTTTATAGATCTCTTTTATTGAATTTGGAGACCTTGCATCTCAAATAAGCTCTCTTTCTTAGTGCAGGAAATGGTTTGTTTCTTTTTCAAATGGCTAGAAACTGGGAAAATTCCAATTTTCTTGGGCTTGAGATGAATGAAAAGGTAATAATTTCCCTGTAGTTGGTATTGACATAAATGCTTCAACATTTTTGTAACTCGCTTTTCCTGTAGCTTGTTATAAGGTGCCTTAAGGATGCAGCTTCAGATGAAAAAAAAAATCTGTAAGCATCGTATACATCTAGTTTAATTTGTAGAACTGTCGCTTATTTTCCCTTTTCCTCAACCTTTCTTAGTTCATGCCATTGGTATCAGTTCCAGCAACAAATGTGCTCATAAAACTATGCAAACAAAGTAACAAATTAACCTTGTTTCTGTCCCCCTTGACTTGAAGCTTTCTTTTTCTAATGTGGCTATCTGGACAACTGTCATGTGTAGTGGCACTGCAATGTGCACAGGAACATATCCAACAGCTGGCTTAGAGATAGGATTAGTTGTTTTCTTTAGCATCAAGTTATCGGGGATAATATCATTTAGTTCAGATTCCATTCTATACCTATTAGAACTATTTTTTAGGGGCCATGCACTTTATCTCATCCAAGTTCATCATCCCAGTCTATGGTCATCTTTCTCCGAAATCCCTCCCCCAACTGTCGCTATCCATGCCTCATGGGCTGTTTACCCCATAATGATGTAGGATCATTACAATAACTAGTTTGGCTCGTTATGTAGGGATCGTAGATTGGACTTGACTTGTCAATGCATATATGATTACATAATCTATTGATTATATTATTAGAGTAGAGTCAAAAGGAGCCAGCACATTCACTCTAAAATACTAGAAATTCTCATGTTAATTGGAAAAAAAAGAAATATCTACACCATTAATTATTGTGGGGCCATATTATAACGGGGCAATGAATAGCTCGATGGATCTTTTCACTGTGTAGAGATGCTATTAAGATTGTCTTAGCATTAAACCATGTTTTGGAAATATCATTCTAGAAGTATAAATCATGCACAAACAGCGTAATTATCGAGATTTGTTTGACAAATAAGTCTATTAGCTTGAAATGAAGCTCCAATGTACATTTATTGGAGCTATCATTTGTCAGACGTGATGTCATACATTCTTGTATGTTACAAAAAGAACCAGATTTAAATGCTGAATTTCTATAATAACTTGATGTTACAATTTAAACAAATGTACCTATGCTGTCAAGTTTAAATGCCTAAGGTTATCCTTTTGCATGTCATTAGTAGTCCTCACGTGTATGATTCTTCTAATGACTGCTTTGATTTATTTCAACAACTGCATATTCTGCTCTGTTATTGTTTTGATTTGTTTTATGTTTTAGTTCCTATAATTCGTAATAATGTGGTCGCTTCTTTTTTGCAGATATTTTGTATCAACAAATGCAACATCCACATTTCGCTCCATAATTTCAAGTTATCCTGGACACTTGACTCTTGTCACTATACAGGTATCCTTAACTGGTTTTTCTTTTGACTCCTTAACTGGTTTATTTGGTGTATATATGCTTAATGGATGCTTCAGTCACAGCTACCTGATGGGAAACTTTGCTGCTATGAGCTAACGTGCATAGCAGATGAACCACCATAGCGCATGCATAGTATGCTATTTGACTTGATATTGCTCTCAGATGCATTTCTTGTATGTAATCCCAGTACGCAGCCATGCTATCCTTTTGCCTATCTATTGCAATCATCCCTTATTTGCAGTGCCCAAATCCTGACTTCAACAAAGAACAAAATAGGTGGAGAATGGTACGGAGAATGCTCGTTGAAGCTATTGCTGATCATCTTCAGACCAATGGAAAGGTATTTTGTGATCCTGACTGAACAGAATGGTAACCAATCTAGCCCTTAAAAACTAGGATAGTGTACGGCTAAAAAAGAGAATTAGAATAGAGTAAGGTGGCCAGAGTTAGCTGGCACATTAAATTATTTCTGCATGTAAACTGTGCTAACTCATAACAGCCGCATGTGCACATGTGCGAGTGCATCTGTTTGCGTGATCACGGCGCAAATTCAGATAGAATCAAGCATCTGAGTCAACTGAACAACATTGCATTGTTACTTATCTAAGGTAGAATGGTGAAGAAAAGCCTGATTCTAATCCTAGTACTGTGGTTCCTGCTGCAGATTTATTTACAGTCTGACGTGCAATCGGTCCTGCTTGGAATGAAAGAGCAATTCATCTTGCACAGCAAGGGCCGGCTCGTGGTGGATGACCATGACGGCGACACCGATGCCGGTGAACACCAGATGGAGAACCCATTCGGGGCGGCGTCCGACTGGGAGCGTCATGTCCTGGCTCGCGGAGCTCCTATGTACAGAACGATGCTACGGAAAGTTTGACAGGGCAGGAGATGCAGCTGCGCAGATTCAATTCTGTAACATTACACTATTGCCACATTGCTCGTGTATTTTCTTTTTCGAAAGCTCCAATCTCTTCCTGTTTGGAACATGAGGATTTTTTTGGACTCCCGCGAGAATTGAACCGTTCAGCATGAATTCCTACAAAATTCATGTGTTCCGGAAGGGCCATCAGTTCTCTCCTATAAGAAATTTTGCATTTTTCAGATTAGAACTGTAAGAATCTTGCATGGCTGTTCAGATCAAAGCATGCTGGTATCAGAAATAAAAAAAATTCATTGTACGATCAAGAGAGATTCACTAGCTCACCCAATTGTGCATTCCAGTTAGCTTCTCCCAATTGTACCAACACCAGCAGGCTGCTCGCAAGTCGCAGCCTCGCTGATGTCACCGGCCGCCGGAGAGGCCAATGTCAGACATGGTGCCGATGCTCATGGCCGCCGTGTTCGGCGACCGCCAGACCGACCACGAGCCAAGAACGCCCTGGTGGGTCTCCATGGTCGCGAGCATGTTGAACGTCAAGTACGTCGGGGGCAGCTCCGGCAGCGGCGCGCTGCCGTCGAGGTACTGCGTGACCTGCCGCATGCTCGGCCGCTCCGCCGGCGACGGGTGAAGGCACGTCAGCCCCAGCCGGAGCACCAGGTCCGCCTCCGCGGGGTCGTACTCGCCGCCGAGCTTCGCGTCCACCGCGCCGGTGATGGCGCCCTTGCGCCAGTGCCCCAGCACCCAGTCCACGAGCACGAAGCGGTCGTCGTCGGCGCCGGCGCCATCCTCGTCCTCCTCCTCGATCGGCCTCCGGCCGCAGGTGACCTCCAGGAGGAACGCGCCGAACGCGAACACATCGGAGAGAGTAGTCGCCTTACCCGTCCGCACCAGCTCCGGCGCTAGGTAGCCCATGGTGCCGACCACATGCGTCGTCTGCGGGTCGGCGCCATGGTCATACAGTCTTGCGAGGCCGAAGTCACCCAGCCGCCCGTTCATCTCGCCGTCGAGGAGCACGTTGCTCGCCTTGATGTCCCGGTGGACGACGACCTGCTCCCAATCCTCGTGCATGTACAGCAAGCCGGCGGCGACGCCTCTGATGACGCGAAGCCTCTGAGCCCAGTCGAGGGTGGCCGCCTCGTCATGCCGGTGCAAGTGCTTGTCAAGGCTGCCATTGGGCATGTAATCGTAGACCAGCAAGAGCTCGCCTTTGCGCCGGCAATAGCCCAGCAGCTGCACGAGGTTGCGGTGCCGGAGGCGGCCGATGCTGACGACCTCGGAGATGAACTCCTTCATCCCCTGCCTCGACTCGTGCGACACTCTCTTCACGGCGACCTCGGTCTGCGACCCCGGGAGCACGCCCTTGTACACCCTCCCGAACCCTCCGGCGCCGAGCAGCCGCTTGTCCTTGAACCCGCCGGTGGCGTCGTACAGGTCCTTGAACGTGAACCGGTGTGGCCCGAACTCCACCTCCCAGTCTTCGCGCAGCTCGGCGTACCTGAGCCGCCGGCGCACGAGCAAGAAGACGACGGCGACCGTCGTGAGGACGACCAACGTGGTGGCTATCGGCAGCGCGATGGTGAGCGCCTTGGACCGAGGCTTCGGGCCAATGCGGGGCAGCTTCGGCAGCTTGGCGTAGTCGAGCGCCGGAGCGGCGCCGTCGAGGCTGAAGCTCCAGCCAAGCACGTAGTGCTTGCAGAGCACGATGCTGGACGCCGACGAGAACCCGACGTACGCAGTGTCGGCGATGACCGTCGACAGGTTGATCCTCGTGGAGAGGAGCGGCCTCCTGGGCCTCGGCCACCGCGCCGGAGCCATGGCCACGGTGATCTCCGCCGTCGCGCCGTCGTAGTCCACCCACGCCTGCATCGGCTGCCGGCTAATCAGGCTCAGGTTTTGGAACGCGCCCGTGCGGTCGTCGTAGTATCCCGCCGTGGCGGCCGCCGTGGAGTTGAGGCTGTTGACGTCGACGCCGACGTGGTTGTTGTTGATGTCCGCGAACTCCGGGTTGCGCACGGTGTCGAACTCGACGGCGAAGATGCGGTTCCGCGGGTCGCCGTTGTCGCTGCCGTTGAACATCCCGAGGTACTGCTGCGGCATCGCCGTGTACAGGTCCCTGCTCGGCGCGAGCAGGAGCGCGAACCCGCTCGTGCTTAGGTCGATGAACTCCGACACGATGGCGAACACGAACGTGGTCGAGAACGACGACACCGCGGCGCCGTCCGCGCCGCCACCCGCCGCCGGCCGGCGGAACCTCACCGGATCCGGGTGGAAGGCGTGGCCTTTGTTCATATCAGTGTCGTTGGTGAGCAGCAGCAGCCCGCCCGGCATGACGGTCGCCATGCCGTCGAGCGCCAGCCCCGCGCCGGCGAAGCCGTCGTAGGCGAACTCCCCGGCGCCGCGCACCACCGCAGCCACCTGCGCGAGCAGCAGCAGCAGCAGCAATGGCATGGGAACCATGGTCACGCCTGCGTCGCACCCTCGTCACCACCTACACCCCCACCGGTCACCGCCCCATTCGTCTCACAAGCGAGAAAGGATTAGCTCGCAAGAAACCGAGGACGACGAAAAGAAGGGCCACCATGAGAGCGACCTGCCATGGATCGCCACCCAGAAACGGGTGCCACTGCCATGGCGGCTCGATTCGCCAGTACGGAGTATATCTAATCTCTATCTACCGCCACTTGCCCCCAAAGCCCATCATTTTTTGTGGGGATGAATTCGGACGGATTTGTTATTAAGCCGAGGCGGGAGCAGTTAATTAACCAGTAGATCTGGGCAATGTGAACGCCGTATGGGTGGACCATGACCCAAGAACAGTGCAAATTCTTCGGGAAAGCGTCAATCGTACAAGAACATTGGCGTTGCTTCAGCTGGGGACCAAACGACTTAACGATGGCACGTTGAGTGGTCTTGATGGGACGCGTTGATTAGACTACGACCAAGACCAACGCTGTTCAATTGTCAGGCGCGTCCATCATCAATCGCCCCCCGCAGGCGCAGCCACTGGGAGCGCATAAATTACAGGTTAATCCCGTCGTGTTGCCAGCCTAGTTTACCTGTCGCTGTCAGTGAGTGTGAAATGAGTACATCCGCTTCACGTGCTGCATCAATGCCAGATGTAAATAAGTCCATACCGATCCCAGTCCGCTCACGATGAGAATCTGGTTCGGCTCCAACAAATTTTCCTCGTTCTCTTTGAGAAGATTTCCTTCTCTATTTCCTTTAGATAACATTTTCGTTTTTTTTCTCTGTATTATTTTCTTTAAAGGGATACTGTTGAAGACGATAAAAAGTAAAGAAAAATGATGTAGAAAATGAAAAAGGAAATAAAATAAAAGGTTAATGGTTAGAGATGATTTGACCTCGCGAGGAAGAAGACCTGCTGGATCTATGCATACAGCCCAACCTTTCTTTTAAAAAAGTTCAGTGCTGTTAATAAATCAGACAGCTTTATTAAGAAACAAGCAAGGTGTCACCCATAAATATGTGGCTAGATTTCTATCAAACTTTAAGACAAATGTGTGTGTCTACACACACACACACACACACACACACACACATATATATATATATATATATATATATATATATATATATATATATATATATATATTATACGGAGAGATCCGTCTTATCCATGAGGTTTGAAATTTAAAACTGAAATAGGCGATCCGAACCATCCATCTTGTTTATCTCAATGAAATCTCACTACACACCAAATTTCAAAGTGGACGATTCGGATCATCTATTTCAGTTTCAGAATTTCCAAACCCTGTGGATAGCACGGAGAGATCCATGCTATCCATAGCACACTAGCCATTCTCCCTCTCTATATATATAGAGAGAGAGAGGATGGCTAGTGTACTCTCGAGAGTACGGATTCCTCCGTACTCTCGAGAGTACGGAACGGGTTTATGAAATTCAAGATTTTTAATGACCGATCCAAACAGTTGATATTGTCCATCTCATTGAAATGTAGTTACCGACCAAATATCGTATTTTTTGAATTTGTTTACTATTTGTTTCGTATTTTTAAAAATTATCCTTCAAATTAGCCGTGGAGTGTAAAAAAAAAATGATTTTAGAAAATACGAAACAAATTCAAAAAATACGAAATTTGGTCGGCAGCTACATTTCAATTAGATGAACAAGATGTAGACTTGTTTTATATTATTTTCATCCTGAATTTTATTTCTTTTTTATTGTAGTTGATACGAACCCTTTTCTAATCTTGTAGTAGTAGACATATAGACTCTTTTTTTTTTAATTTTTGTTCTAAATTTAAATTGCTCCTATTTTATTATCATAGTTGATATAGACTCTTTCTTTTAATATAAGTCATTATAATTTGATCCCACTATAATCGACGGTGTAGATCTTTTCCTTTGTCTCTAATTTATTTGAGAATTTCTCCAATTAACGTGGTGGCTCGTTGACTCCCGTTTTGATTATATAATAGAATAGATAGACAGATAGATAGATGGGATTCAAGCTTTACATGAGGCTGAGAAAAAAAAACCTTTTTTTTATTGAGCAACAGGTCCAGCAACTAAGGTATGGTCATATGAGATCAAAATCTGGATTTTGTTTCAAAAGAGATAAAAGAACTCTTCAATTCCAAAGGATGTGTTCAAGCTTAAATCTGAATACTGGTCTTTCTAAATCTCTTGTTGCCACCTTGTTTTGTCTTTGTACAATAACAGCATCTGAATTTTGGAGGGGATTGAACACTGCGAGGACTATCACCAATCCATGCATCTCCCTGTAAATCAGTTCTCTTCCTCTTAATTATCATTCACTTTTGTGTGCTCCCCTCTCAAAACAGAGAAGCTTTATTTAACTCTAAGGTCATGCACAACGATGACTCTATCTTAAATCTATTCTACCCTGCTCCTATTTTATAGGTAACACAATGTTGACCCTATCTTACCTTATCCCATTGCTGATCAACAGACTGCCAACAATATCAGTCAACAGTTCCATCTTATAGTTCCATTTTGTTAGAAAATCCATGTCAGCTACTTTAAATTTCTACTCTATAACATTATTCTCTACACACTCTATCCATCCCTTTAAAATTACTTCACATTTTACACTACACTCTAAATGATTCCTTTCCTCCAACAACTGCTTTATCCAAATAAACAGTGTTAGTGTCCGCTTCAATGTCCTTAACAAGTATATAATGTTCATGATCTTCTTTTATTTTAGAAGATAATGGTCATGATCTTGGTGTGTGAGAAGCCAGGTCCTCCATTTGATCATGTGGTGTCTCCTCTTCTTGTCAAGCACCTGGTGGTGGACGAAATGGCTTGGGTTGGGACGGAGGATCAAGAAACGTGTTTCTGCGTGGCCTTGATCGATCACCTCCCTCCCGAGAGGACGGAGGACGCTGCGCCGACGCTGGTCGTCGTCACCGACGACGACGGGTACGACAACGCGTAGGAGTCGAAGCCGTCGGCGTTCTGCATCATGGCCAGCGTGGTGAAGCTCCGGTACGTCGGCGCCGGCTCGGGCAGTGTTGCGTCGCCGTCGAGGTACTGCACCACGTGCCGCATCGACGGCCTCGCGGCGGCCATAGGGTGGGAGCACAGCAGGCCCAGCCTGAGCACCTGCGCCGCCTCCTCGGCGTCGTAGTCACCGCACAGCCGCGCGTCCACCGCGCCGGCAACGTCCCCTTTATGCCACCGCTCGAGCACCCAGTCTGCCAGCACCAAACGGTTGTCTTCGGCGTCGTGCTCAATGGGCCGCCGGCCGCAGGCCACCTCCAGGACGAACGAGCCGAACGCAAACACGTCGGTGGCCGGCGTCACCCGCCGCGTGTACGCGAGCTCCGGCGCGAGGTACCCCATCGTGCCCACCACGTGCGTGGTCTGCGGGTCGGCGCCTCGGTCGTACAGCCTCGCCAGGCCGAAGTCGCCGAGCCGGGCGTTCATGTCGCCGTCGAGGAGCACATTGCTCGCCTTGACATCTCTGTGGATCACCACCTGCTCCCAGTCCTCGTGGAGGTACAGCAAGCCAGACGCGACGCCTCTGATGGCGCCGAGCCTCCGAGCCCAGCTCAGAGGCGGCGCGTTCCGATCATACAGCCACTTGTCGAGGCTGCCGTGTGGCATGTAGTCGTACACCAATAGGAGCTCGCCTTTGCGGCGGCAGTAGCCAAGCAGCTGCACGACGTTGCGGTGGCGGAGGCGGCCAATGCTTACAACCTCAGCGATGAACTGCTTCATCCCCTGCTTCGCGTTGTGCGACACGATCTTCACGGCGACCTCCGTCATGGACGCCGGGAGCACGCCCTTGTACACCCTCCCGAACCCTCCTACGCCGAGCAGGTGCTTGCCGGCAAAGCCGCTGGTGGCGTGGAACAGGTCCTTGTATGTGAAGCGGTGCGGGCCGAACTCCACCTCCCAGTCCTCCCTGAGCTCGGCGTACCGGAACCGCCGCCACATGAGCAGGAAGATGCACGCGACCACAGCGAGCGCGAGGATCGGCGTGGCCACCGGCATGACGACGTCGAGCGCCTTGGACCGCCGCTTCACGCTCACGCGGGGCATTTTGGGGAGCTTCGCGTAGTCGAGCGGCGGAGCGGGTCCGTCCAGGCCGAAGCTCCAGCCGAGCACGTAGTGGCGCGTGTGGAACGGCCCCGTCGACGACGAGAGCCCGACGTACGAGGAGCTGTTGATCACTGGGGAGAGGTCGACGGTGACTGAGAGAAGGGGCTTCTTGGGCTTGGGCGTCTCCACCGGCGCCAGCGTCACGTTGAGCGCCGTGGCTTGGCCATCGTAGTCCACCCACACCTGCATGGTGTCGCCGCTGAAGAGGCTCAAGTTCTTGAAAGCGCCGGTGTCGTCGGCGTAGTAGCCGGCGGGCTTGGCGGCGACGGAGACCAGGCCGTTCACGTCGACACCGACGTGGTTGCTGTTGATGTCCCGGAACTCCGGGTTGAGGATAGTGTCGAGCTCGACGGCGAAGATGTGGTTGCTCGTGTTGCCGTTGTTCTGGTTGTTGAACAGGCCGAGGAACTGGCTCGGCGACGCGGTGGACAGGTTCTTGTTGGGCGCGACGAAGAACGCGAGCCCGTTGCCACTCACCGTCACGTAGTCGGCGACGATGGCGAACACGAAGGTGGTCGAGAAGGACCTGGCCACGGTGCCGTTCGCCGCAGCCACAGCCGCCAACGGCGGCGCGTGGAAGCGGAGGGCCGCCGTGTGGAAGGCGTGGCCTTTCATCTGGGACGTGACGTTGGTCAGCATGAGCCTGCCGTCCGGCTCGACCACGGCCATACCGTCGAGCTCCAGTCCCCCGCCGGCGAAGCCGTTGTAGACGAACTGGTCCGCACCTCCAGCACCAGCCGCCGCCGCCGCATGGCTAATTCCAAGAAAGTGGAGAAGCAGCAACACAAGGAAGGAGACGATGGAGATAGCCTCGCGATGCATCTTGCGCCCCCTTGAATCGAGCAAGACGCTGCCCCCTTTAAGAAACATAATAATCCTTTCCCTCTCTCGTTTCCAGCCGGTCACCAGAGTCAACGGCGTGACCACCCTGAGAGAGACGAGCGGAGCAGGAAAGGAAGGAAGGAAGGAAGAAGGAAGAATCGCGAGAGCACCTGTCCCGGTCTGCACGACGCTTGCTTCTTTTTAGGCTTGAGCACATGCCCATCAGATCAGTACATGGGGAAAACAGAGCGAAGCATTGATGAGATGATTTGGCTAGATTGAGGTCAGACGCGTGCTTTGCTGAGGTCACCGGTACTGTGTAGTGCCGTCTCGCATCCACCGGACAATAGGATTTTGATGTCGACGGTTTAGAGCATCTCCGGCTGTCACTCTAGCCCCGTTTCTTTCTGTGGCCGGCGGTTTACGGTCGCCGACGGTTTGGTACGGTAAAAATTACTATTTTTAATTATTTAAAAAAAATTTAAAAAACTTATAAATTTGCTACAGTAAAACCGTCAACCGTCAGAAACCGTCAAAAGAAACAGAGCATCTATCCTTTCACTCTATAACAGTCAAAAGAAACAGAGCATCTATCCTTTCACTCTATAACACTATTCACTTCACACTCTATTCATCCCTCTAAAATTCCTTCACACTTTACACTACACTCTAAAAGATTCCTTTTCTCCAGCAGCTACTCTATCTAGATGAACAATGTTATAGAGTGCCACCTGGAGATGCTCTTAGGACGTGTTTGGATGGCTTTTTTTTTTTGTCTAGTCTGGCTCAAGTGATGCATCTGCGAGCTGTTTGGATGTCTGAAAGTATTGTTATAGCCTAGTTGGGGGATGCAAAAACACTGTAGGAGCCAGGCCCAAAGGAAACGAAATAATCGGCCGTTCCTCGTGGGCCTAACTCGCTCGTGCAGGCCCGAGAGGCAAGGATGAGCGCTCGCGATGCATGTCTCCTAGCCCTAGCCCCTCTCCTCCAGATCTCCCTTAGATCTAGCTCCCATTCCCAACTCTCGATCCATCCCGCGAGTGGATGGCAATGGCGACGGGCAGACAGATCGACGACGCGAGCGGATGGGCGACAGTGTGCGGGCGAACCAAGCGGCGACGACGTCGAAGACCTTGGAGAGTCCGGATCCGGCGACGGAGGAGACGGAGGAGCCCGGATCCGGCTGCGGTGAAGCTCGAGGTTGCCGGATTCGGCCGGGAAAGGGCGCGGCGGCGATGGATCCGGCCGAGGAAGGGCGCGGCGTCTTCGGCTCCGGCCGAGGGAGGGCGTGGCGTCTTTGGCTCCAGCTGGGGGAGGACGCGGTGGCAGAGGAGGTCGCCGGAGGTCGAAGGAGGGTGCGACGGTGCGGGAGGAGGTCGTCGGAGCTCGGGACGGTGGGCTCGGGGCAGTGTTCGTGCCAGGAACCAAACGCCGCCTCCACCTAGCCTGGCCGAGGTGGTGCGCAGGCAACAACAAAGCCACCTCAAGACGACCTTAGCCCGGCTCCGCCGGCCTGGCCGGGCGTGGTCGGGGCCAGTGGGCTAACAAAGAACCAAACATGCCCTTAGTCGGTTGGTTTATACGGACAACTTTGGTAACTTTTTGGCATTTTCATAGATTGGCTAGTTATCTTTTCTGTTTAAATTAAAATTAAAAGTTATATATGAAAATTTATTATTTTTTAAGGCTAAATGTTAAAAAATATAGTTTGTTTTTTACAGCCCAAACGTTGTAACATTTTGTAGCCATTTTTACAAGGATTTTAATGGTTCTTCTAAAAGCTCTTAAAAATTTCTTAAAAAATATTTTAGCTCTCTAGAGCATCCGTAGCAGAAACCCTATATGGGTATAGAAATAGAGTTTTAGAGATAGAGTTTCTGGTGGAGGGAAGGAATCTTTTAGGGTGTAGTATAAAGTGTGAAGGAATTTTAGAGTAATCGAGAGAGAAAATAGAGTAGAAGAGAGAGAAAATAAGAATAAAGTTTCTGATGTGGATGCTCTAAGTCCTCTATCAAACGCACACAATATTTTTCAGATTATAATCCGTTGGTTTAAACTGAAAATAAGGAGGCCTCGGTTAACTACATGAGAACCCCGCGTGTTGTGCCGACGTAACCAGCCAATCAGGTAGAACGATATAACTATAATTATATAATACACGTGCATACTGATAGGAATTCAAACCGATGAAACTAATGAAGCACAATAGATTACGGTCAGTACATGCACACTTAATAAAATCAGGAACAAATAAATAAACCTCCAGTCAGCCCCAATCTAAATATTCACAAGAAAATAAGTACATAGTTCTTGCAAACTTTTGAAACTGGGCGAACATAATTATTCTTCAAACTAACAGACCCCTTAATTTGAGGATTATCAATTATAGTGTGGTTTTGGTGTTGATAACGGAAACAATTGAGAATGGGGGCAATTCATGGTTTCTAGGAACCCGAAGGATTTATTGGAATGACATCAAACGCAAAAGATGAGGACCTATTTTTATTTTGACTCATGTGTCGAGTAGAGTCAAAGGTAGATACATGGTTTTTAATTTTTATTTGCCGTACTATTATGACGTGATTGAGGGATTTTTGATCACCTCGGATTTTTCTCCACCAAGTTGCACACACGTATAAAATCTTTTTAATTGGTCCTGTGTGAATGTTTTGGTAGCATTGTGCAGCCGGACCGTGCTTATACCACCGGGCATTGGTGGTCCAGGTGGGCTGGACCTCGGTCTAGAAAGGTTTCCTGAAGCCCCTATGCCGCTGGACCGAACCCATGTCGCCGTACCTCGGTGGTCTGGACGGCCGGACCATGGACCAGTAAGGGTTGTGCAGCGCATATGCCGATGACAGGTCTCTATGCTGCTAGACCAACGTGGTCCGGCCGCATAGGACAGCGGCTATATAATAGCCCAATTTTGGACACTTAGAAATTGTAATATATGCATGGCATGGGTATAATTTTAAAATCCTTTTTTGTTCCCAAATTGTTCACACGGAAATTTAAAAAGAGATTTTCACAGGCGTGCCAGTGTATAGAAATACACAAAAGAAAGAAAGGGACATAAATGCTTATATTTCATAATTACAACAAAATACAGATCCCTGTAGACAGTTTGCGCGCTGTAGACATCTATCTTTGACGATGTGGAGATTCTGGATCCTGGGACCTCGGGAGGACTCCCAATTAATTACATCCGCGAGAGGACACGCGGAATACCTCCGATTAAGCTGCTGAGTCATCTTCTTCTCTTTTTCGCCTCGTGGATCACCGTGCTTATTGGTGTACGTCGGTGTGGCGACGGCAGAACACATGGGGTAGATTGGGCCCACGTGATGCCTAGCGGAACTGTTGATTGTTTGGCTCCACCCGCTCGTGTCTCTTGATTTTGTTTTGTCAATCGACATGCTGGATTTGTGTTGAATGGATGCACGGCTCTGCACTTGGCGTTGACTTGAAGTTGATGACTTTACTAGTGTCATCGGGAGTGTTCTTCGGTGTAGAGTCTTGAATGTGAACGTTGAAATAATCTTGAATCATCGAGGTAGATGTTGACTGTTGCGCGTCTTGAGGTGGTTTGCACGGGAAACTCGCCGAGCCTTGGGTTGGTGGATGTACTGTGAGTGAGTGTTGGAATTTCTCCAAGCAGGATAATCACCACTTGGGATACGATTGGTATTGTGAAATTGGGATTTTCCAACGATATTGATTGCAAGGAAATGAACATCATTAATTATTAACGATCCGGACTGTGCATGTGGCATAGCATGATAATTCTTATTTGCTTGGTACTACATCCAAAACTGAATTATGCACAACACCTACTTCAAATAAGTGCTTGGCAAGAACCATTATATATGACACCAAATCAACACTTTGATTCCTTGGGAAGACAGGGGTAACCACAATAATAGTTTAACAACCAGCATTGCGGCGTTAACCACCATGTACAGGGGGAGAGCTGATGCTGCTACGGTGTGCAGCAGTAAGACAGAGCAAGGTGGAAAACGGTAGCCATGACAACAAGGCGGTGGACCTGTGAGGCGATGGTACCGAGGCGACACCGGGCGCAGGCCAAGGGCGGGGAACGACCTGGCGGTAGCGGGGCCGAGACTGGGCGGCGAGGCCAAGACGGAGGAGGCAGTCTGTATAAGCGGCGTCGGTCGCGAGACCACCACAGGGCCAAGACGGGCAGCGACACTTGCGGGCTGGTGAGCCCGGTGGCGGCAAGGTCGGCATCGGCGGTGGCGAGGGCGGCGTCGGCGGCGGCGATGTCGACGTCGGACGGCAACACGCGTGGCGGTGCCATGGCAGGAGGCAGCGGCGGTGAGGCAAATGGGCGCGTGACTAGGCCAGGTCGACGACGATCAACGTGAGGCTGAGCGGATGGGTGTGCGACAGATGGCTTGAAACAGAGGCGGCGACGGACGACGCCGCAGACGGCAATGGCGCGGCGATGTTGGTCGGTGGCGGCGCAGCTCGAGGTCGGGTCGGTGTGCGAAGCGGCGTAAAGGACAAGGCCGAGCGAGGCGGTGTGGGCGAGGCTAGGGCGGGGCGACGCGCCATGTTGTGGCGGCGGCATCGGTGTGTGCAAGACAAGGCGGCGTGGGCGAGGCTAGGGTGGGAGGCGCGCCATGCCGTGGACGCCAAGACGGGCGGTGGCGAGGCGACGGCGACCGAGTTCGGGACGGAGACAGGCGGCGGCGGCTGGTCGTCTTGGGACTTGAGCTGCACGGAGCAGATGGTGGCGGTGCGGTGGAGAGGACGACGCGGCGCGGCCGGCGCGGTGGCCGGGCATGGAGGCGTCGAGTGCGGCGGTAGCCGGGCACCGTGGTGGTGAGGAGGAGCAGCAGACGGTGGCCGGAGGAGAGTGGCGGCTCGGGCGATGGCGTGGCGGCCGGTGCGTGGTAGCTAAGGCGGCGCTTGGTCGTGATGGGGCGAGGGAGACGGCAACAGCGATGGCGGTCGGCGAGGCGCGCGTTGGCGATGATGGCGCTTCAAAGCAGCGGTGGCAAAACGCAGCGGCGAGTGTCGCGGCGACCTAAAGCGGCGGCGACTCAAGGCGGCGGGGACCAAGACGCGCTGTGGCCAAGGAAGCGTGGTGCCGGCGAGGACTGCGGCTAGGCATAGGGGCGCGGTGAAGATGAAGAGCAGAGAAGATGGGAGCAGCAGCAGATGGAAAAGTGAGAGAGAGACAGGACAGCATGACCACCAGGGGAGAGAAAGAGAGATGCCATAGGAAAAGCAAAACCGGGTCCTCAGTCTTCACGTGATTCTCACCTTTTTCTTTTTGTGCAAATCCAAGCTCCTGCCAGCGTAGCTCCGTCTGCCCTCTCCTAAGTACGTTCATCTTCTTGGAACGCGTGCCGTGCGCTCTGATCTCGTCTTTGCCTTGCGTGTTGCTACTGCCTCCTGCGCATAGCCTTTGGTAAGATGCAATATGCGTCTCCCGTCTGTGTCTCTCTCTGTGCGAGCTCTGATTAGATGCGATCTTTCTCCGCGTGGTCTCCGATTTTTTGCGTCTCCTCCTCCCGGGCGTTGCATGCATGCGCGAGGCCGGGGGCTGGGCTGCTTTTATAGGGTGCTTAGGGGAGTTAGAGGGAGATCCGAGATTAGGGGGATAGAGATAGGATTATAGATAGGAACGAGATTAGCTAGGGATTTGCAACAGATTCTATCTCTTATCTTTTTTGATTTTTTGCAGATTATTATTAATTTTGTTTTAAAAATAAAATTAATTATTATTATTATTTCTTTAATCTAACAAATGCCCCCCTACCAATTCGAATACGAGGAGGACGAAGGAAGAGTCGGAATCGGATTGGTGTAAATCTATCATACACAGGTGAATCCGTATAGGACTCTACCTGTATGAATTGGAGTAGGATTAGGGGTCTCCACCCCTATAAAAGGAGAGACAGTTGGGAGGCTTTGTCATATCCACCAGTGGAGGAGACGTTTGAACCCAGTGTGTGACGGGAGATCGTATTCAGCACGGGCGAGTAGTTGCAGCAACGTTCCTCCCATCATGGCGACTTTTTCAAGCAATCGGGATTCATTAGAAGGCAAGAGGCTGGTGAATATTGGTGGGATTCTGTGGAGGTACAAGGGATTGGGGAGAAGAGGCCCTAGACCCGTCCGTGACATCGTTGATGAAGTTGAACCGCAACTTTTCGATGTTTCTTGCGATCGGGATAACCTCCGACAGAAGGAGAGGAAAACGGCGGCTGTTGAGTCGGTGCCGCCATCTGATGAGGGCAGACATGAAGAGACAACGACCTTGAATCAGCTGGATGGAGGTTTTTTTTCAGATGACCATCACCACAACACATGTGCTCTCTCTCTCTCTCTTTTTGAGCAGATGAGGATATGCCAATGGCATCTTCTGAGGTTGCTGCTTTCATTGTTCTGAGCAGCAAATATCTTTGGGAATTGGATGTCGAGAGGATTATCGAGAGAGCGAAGATTTCCTCAAAATTCACACCCTCCTTCAATCCTCCATCAGTGCAGTATGCGGATCGTCGTTGTGCCATGTCAGTACAGAGCGACCTGGCTTGCATTCAAAGCCTTCTTCGGGAAGAACTGCTGAACAAACCCATGATTTTGAAGTTGCTCAACCACCTTCTCCCATCGTGGGGTTTGATGTACAAGGGCAGCCCGCCTCCTGATCTTGCTGCATTGATTGAAAAACTAAGGGTTTTGATGCTGTGTTTGGAAGGTAAAGCTTCTTTTTCAAGGGCACCTTTCCAGTCCCGTGAGGAGGACGTCGGAGCCGTCCTCAATAAGCTGTGAGATGCTTATCAAGAGATGACTTCGATGCTTCGCAAAATCCAAAGAGAGCGTCGTCCGCTTGCAAGGGAATTAGAAGAGCTGCTTGTTCAAGAGAAAGACGTGAACGCAGAAATTGAGCATCTGGAAAAAGCCCTGACTGTCGACGAATTATGTCAGCAATATATTTTATAGGGCTATGCGAAAGACCACAACTCGATGGTAGCACAGAGGGCAGGATTTATACAAGTTCAGGCCCTCACGAAGAGGTAATACCCTACTCCTGTGCTCGTGGATTTGTATTATGGGGTGTCAATCACAATGAACAGGGGATGATCACAATGATCGTATGTTCTCGCCTAAGATTGTGTGAGATCGGATGTGATCGAGGATGATGTTGAAGTTGAAGATGATGATAATGATGATCTCTAACTAGGGACCCCGACCCCCTTTATATATTGTAAGGGGTAGGGTTACAGATTGGTTCTCTAATCCGTATTAGGGAGATAAGGGATATGGCCGAGTCGGCTTCGCTTATCTCCACGTATTCAAGTAGAATTAGGATCCTACTTCTTGTAGAACAAGTCGGGCCGCGCCGTCCACCAAGCCCGTCTTCTGGAAGATCCACGCGACTTGGCCCAAGGAGGTGGTGCGCCCAATCGCTTGTTTTCAACTACCCGGGGCCCATGTTGTCCACACTGACGATTACACGTCAATTGAAAAAGAAGATTGTGCTGAGACAGCGAGTCATTATGAAGAAGCTCGACGGTCGTGATGCTGATTTTAAGAATTTTACGGGCAGGACAGATGAGCTGAGTCGCCGTATATTGATCGCAGAGGATTACATGTCCCGGGCTGCAGCAAAGCGTGGGGAGCATGATTCCAAGCTTCCCGATGAAATAACTATCATTCTGGCTTTTCCATGTAGTACCGTGTCTAGCTTGAAATCCAGTGACCTTGTCTTGTAGGGTTGGTCTTTGACTTGCCGGTCTTTTGTAATTGCGTCTTTTCAGCTTGAATCATCATGTAACTGGCAGGAGACCCGCCTTCTTTGATGAATGAATGCATGTCGTGCTTTAATCTTTCAAAGCGCAGTCATCAAGAATTGCCGGAATTTTCCTCCGCTTAAACAAGTGGAGTGCCGGTATTTTCTCAGCAGCACTTGAAGAGACGCTAGGATATTCTCAGCTTGAATCAGTGGAGCGCCGGTATTTTCTCGGCACCACTTGGAAAGACGCTGGGATATTCTCAGCTTGGACATCGATGAGATGCTGGAATTTTCTCAGCACCGCTTGGAAGAGTGCTGGGATATTCTCAGCTTGAATGTCGACACGGTGCCAGAATTTTCCTAGCACCGCTTGAAAAGGTGCTGGGATTTTTCTCAACACTGGACTTCGACGAGGTGCCAGAATTTTCTTAGCACTGATGCCGAAAAGATCACCGGGATGTTCTTCAGCTTTGTTGTTGATGTTGAACAGGTATTTTCTCAGCTCGTACATCGATAAAGTTCCAGAAGACCGTTGGCATTGTTGACGAGGCGCCAGAAAGCCGTTGGTGTAGACGTTAGGGTCGTGCTGACCCGTTCTCAGCATGAACATCATTTGAAGTGCCAGAATACCGTCGACAGTGTTGGTGAAGCGCCAGAAAGCCGTTGGCGTGGGTGTTGACGTAGAGCTAGCTTGTTTTTTAGCATAAACATCGATGGGGTGCTAGAAAACCGTTGGGCATGAATGTTTTCAAATTTTCGTTGGTGGTTGTACCTGAATTATATATCACAAAGTACAACAAAAGGCGAGGTATTTTGCATAAAAACTCATTGCATGGAAGAGAAAGTTTTTTTTTTTTGAAATGTTAGCTTTTTCCAAATCACATCTACTATACATGTGGTCTTGAAAGAGCCTGTCGGAGGTCTTTTGCCTTTGGGAGCCGTCGAAAGAACTATGACAATTGTAGCTGTACAGTTTCGCTTCCCTTAGTGTTCGTGCTAGGGAACGACATGCTTCGGTAAAGTTTATTGAAAGATAGCGAAAGATCTTGCTTTAGCCTTTCAATGTGATGGATTACCTCCACAGCGCGATCTTGTCCCTTGTGTGTAGCCTCATCGAACCAAGAGACTTAGGTACGGCTAATATCGGCTGATGGTTCTAGGAATTTGGGGTTGACACTTGTGCCTTCACTTTTTCCGAGGGTGGCAGACGGCTAGCTCCTCCTTTGTTTTTGATGGCGTTTGCTGAATTGGATGAGTGGAGTGTATGTTTTGTTCCATTTTTTTCTTGACTTTTTTTGCATTTTCCTTTATGCCCTGCGTGAATTGAAGGCAATTTTAAAAATAGCCGCCTGCCTTTGTGGACTAACTACACCTCGCAGGCTGATTATTTTTTATTGGCCCTTGTTGATGTGCTTCCGAGGTTGACGGGTAGCTTCACACCAACCGGACTTTGACCAGTCGGGCAGCCTTCTCCCGCATCTTTTCCTATGTTTCATCCCGAAGCTTTTGATTGTCTCGCCTGACAGGGTTGGCAACTTGGTGCATCTTTTCGCTATAGGATGACCCTACGGCTTGATGTCTCCACCAGTCTGAGGCTATTGAGGGGGTGTGATTGGCATGGGGAATTCATCACCGTGAAGTAACCCGAGCAATCACTTTGCCACTTCTAGGAGCGTCCACCTGGCATGCGTCTTTGTGCTAGGTGTGTGGGTTGCTCTGTTGTAAGTGCGCTTGATCATGTCCTTGCTTAGGCTCCATCTGGCAAGCTCTGAGACAGGCAGTTTCTTGTTGACCAGTATGACATGAGCATGGAAAAAGCCGTATTTTTGTAGACGATTGCCGTCAGTTTTCAAAGGAAAAAACCATCCAAAGAAACTAAAGCTCACATATGTAATAATTCGTGCATTATGAACTTATTCAGGGCAAAAATCATGTTTTGTTTTTAAAGGGAAGAACCATCCAAAGAAAACGAGTGGGATTCAAAAACCATTATTGAATGAGAGTGATGAGTTGAATACCTGTTTCGAAGGGAAAACCATCCAACGAAAGCAGAACAGGAGGCATACCTTCCCTTGGAGGGTGGTTGAGTCATGAAGACTTACGGAAAATACTTCTTCAAGAATCTCCCGTTGATTGGTGGCATGGGACGGACCCCTTGTTGGTCAATAAGTTGGTAGGCTCCTCCGTCGTAGGCTTGTTCGACGACGTATGGACCCTCCCACTTTGGTTCAAATTTGCCCTTCGTCTTGTGCGTGACGATGATCGGACGTCGGAGTGTGAGCACCAATTCACCTTTCCTGAAAGCGCGCTAATGGACGAGCTTGTCGTAGGCCCGCACCATGTTTTGCCGGTACATCTCTAAATTTTGGACAGCACCCAGTCGGAGTTCTTCTGTGGTGTCTAGCTCCTGGAAGCAAAGTCGGACCTGTTCGTCTTTTGTGAGGCCTTTGTGAATGGCTACCCGAAGAGAGGGCAGCTGAATCTTGAGAGGGAGGACGGCTTCACTCCCATAGACGAGAGAGTACAGGGTGGTTTGTGTCGTTGTGCGGGCGGTGACACGGTACGCCCACAGAGCTTCAAAGAGACGATCATGCTAGTCTCTCTTATGCTTTGCCACCGTTTTCTTGAGAATTTTCCCAAGGGTCTTGTTAAAGGCTTCGACCATACCGTTTGCTTGCGAGTAGTGGTCGGAAGAATAGTTCCATTTGATCTTATATTTTGCAATGAACTTGTAGATCTTGTGGGACTTGAAAGCCTTGCCGTTATCAGAGGTGATGCGGTGTGGCACTCCGAAACGGTAGATTGATGCTCCAGGAAGTTGATGACGTTGTCACTCTTGAGTTAGTGGAGGGAGATAGCTTCCGCCCACTTGGTGAAGTAGTCGGTTGCAACGAGGATGAAGCGATGCCCCCGGGATGATGGAGGGTCGATCATGCCGATGACGTCGATCCCCCAGGCATCAAAAGGCCAAGCGGGGACCATTGGGTGCAGAGGAACTGGGGGCTGATACTTGAGGTCACCGTGTATTCGGCAATTATGGCAAGATCTGGTCACCTTGTTGCAGTTGTCATAATGCCGGGCCAGTAGTACCCTGCAAGACGTATATTGTGATACATCTTCGGTCTGCTCTGATGCCCCCCGCATACGCCGTGGTGCACTTTGTGGAGAACTTGTTCGGCCTCCTTCTGGCTAATGCATCGGAGAAGAATTTCTTGTCCATAGGAGCGCTTGTAGAGGACGCCTGCCTGGTACAAGTAAGAGGGGACCCGTCGTTGAAATCGGCGTCGTCCACCACGTCTTCGGGGAGGGTGCCGTGCTTGAAGTAGTCGAGGAAGGGTTTGCGCCAATTATCCTCCTCAACCGCCTGAGTCGTGATCGTGTTGACTTCATGGTCTTCTGGGACAAGTTCCAGTACCGTGGGGAGGAGCCATCTTTCTTCGACGGTTACTTGCATGGGTTTGCCGTCGGGGAGTACCAGCGAAGCTGCAAGTTTTGCCAAAGCATCCGCTGTTGAATTCTTGCCTCGCGGGATATGGAGGAATTCAATATGGTCGAACTTTTCCATGAGCCGACATGCTGTGTTGTAGTAGGGCACCAACTTCGGCTAGCGAACATCATAGACACCGTTGATTTGGCGAACCACCAGCTGAGAGTCTCCGTGGGCACGTAAAGACCGTATGTCCATGGAAAGAGCTGGAAGAAGGCCGAGGATGAGTGCCTCGTACTCTGACTCGTTTTTGGAGCATTTTTCTTTGAGTAATGAGAATGAATGGTACATCACTCCATCTTGTGGGGTCTTGAACACGAGTCCTGCGCCCGCCCTCCATCGTGGAGTACCGTCAAGCTCCGTCTCGGTGCTTGAGGCTCCATCAAAATAGAGCTCCCATGGTGCTTCGAGCTCGGCGGTGAAGATCTCCTCGTCTGGCAAGTCGGTGACGAGAGGAGAATCGTCCGGAACAGGGTGTGCTGCGAGAAACTCCGCTAGAGCTTGACCCTTGATTGCCTTTTGAGGGATGAAGGTGATATCAAACTCCATCATGAGCAAGGCCCATTTCCCGAGGCATCCGATGAGAGTCGGTTGACTCAGCATGTATTTGATTGGATCGGCTCGTGCGATGAGTTGAATTTGGTGGGGCAACATGTAATGTCGTAGCTTCTTGAGAGCGAAGATCAGGGCGAGACATAACTTTTCGATTGGTGGATAGTTACACTCTGCCCCTAGCGGCTTAGATAGTAGCAAGCCACCTCCTTCCCTTCGTTGTTGTGTTGAGCGAGGAGCGCGCCGAGCGAGGAAGGCAATGCTGCGCTGTAGAGAATAAGAGGGCGTCCCTTTACAGGAGCTGCCAGGACAGGCGGATTCGAAAGATATCTCTTGATGCTGTCGAGTCCGGCTTGGCACTCATCGTCCTAGATGAATGGAGTGCCCTTCTTCATCAACTTGGCGAGGATCTGCGCAGAGAGGTTGGAGATGAAGCGTCTGATGTATGTCAGTTTTCCTTGCAGACTTCTCAATGCTTTGAGATTCCTTGGCGGGGGCATGTCGATGATGGCCTTGATGTTCTTCGGCTTGATTTCTATTCCTCTGTGCCTGACGACAAAGCCGAGAAAGACTCCCGATTGGACGGCGAAAGCGCACTTGAGCGGGTTCATCTTTAGTTGGTGTTGGCGAAGCCGGTTGAACACCTTGCGCAGATCATCTTGATGTTGTTGACAATCCTTTGTTTTCACAACGATGTCGTCGATGTAGCATTCCACGGAGTGGTGGATGAGGTCGCCGAGGACGCGTGTCATGGTTCGTTGGTATGTGGCACCTACATTCTTCAAACCAAACGGCATTACGATATAGTAAAAGTTACCTTTTGGCGTTCGGAATGAGGTGTCGATTGCATCGTCTGGGTCCATCTTGATTTGGTTGTAGCCAGACAACCCATCCATGAAGGACAGGGCGCTATGTCCTGTGGTGGCGTCGACGACCAACTCCGTTATGGGGAAGGGGAAGTCGTCCTTTGGGCAGGCCCTGTTTAAGTCGCGGAAGTCGACGCAGATTCGGATTTGGCCGTTCTTCTTCTCCATAGGGACGATGTTTGCTAGCCATCGAGGGTACTGAACTTCTTTGATAAATCTAGCAGTGATGAGTTTGTCCACCTCGGCTATCACTTATTCTTGGAATTCTGGCCTCAAACGTCGTGGCTGTTGCTTGATTGGCCAGAACTGTGGGTCGATCGCCAATTTGTGTGTGGCAACCCGAGGGTCGAGACCCATCATCTCTTTGTAAGACCATGCGAAGCAGTCCCGGAACTCCATCAGGAACCTTCGATAGTCTTCACGTTCATCTTCCGTGAGAGTGGCGCTCATGTAAGTTGGGCGAGGATCGTCTTCTGTGCCCAGATTAATCTCTACTAACTCGTCAATGGTGGGTTGTCCACCGTCTTCGAGTTGTTGGGGTGCTGTCGTGGTCTCAATTTCCTCCAATTCAACGGGATCATTGGTGAGGAGCAATTGGTGATCCTCCACCGAAGTGGCGTTGCATGTGACTTGGATGGAATTGCTGGGACCTTGGCTTTGAGGTGCAGGGCTCCTGAAGACACATGTCATAGCCTGTTGGAAAGTAGAAGCGGCATTTCGTGGACCGAATGGAATCATCCTCAGCGTGGTGGTGACGGTGTAGTACATGGTTTGCACAAAGTCCAAGGAGTCATCGTCTTCATCGTCTAAGTCTTCGTCTTCGGTCTTGATGTAGCCTAACCCATATTTTGGTGGGGTTTGGCGTTTGCTTCCGAGTTTGACGAGCTTCTCGGCTTGTTCGCACCATATCTCACAAATGGCAGGAGGAGGAGGCATCCTGTTGTAATTTTGAGGTGCGATTCCAGCTCGCTGCATGATGTGAACTAGCCGGGAATCGAACTTGATGGTTGTAGTGACGACCTCCTCTTCTTTGTGGAATGGGTCGTGGAGGGAAAACACACATCGCACTCCGAGGAAGGCGGGGCTTTATAGAAGATGGTTGGCGGTGAGGATTTGTATTCTCCCGGGACAACTCGGACTTCCAACGAAGTGGCCACCGAGTTGTACAATGATGGAGGTTGCCTGACTTGAGTGCTTTTCGTTGCTTCCTCGATCTCGGAAACGATCTTTTTAACGGTTCCGCCTTACGCGAGACCGTCCTTCACCTTCGAGCTTGACCGATCTTGGAGTGTGAGGATAGGCTTTGACGGTGCTGGTATTGTTGAAGTAGCATCAGGCTTAGGGCACGGCTTTGCCCCCATCGTGAGTGGAGCTGATGCAGATATGCCATTATTTGAGGGCGATGTTGCCCCCAATGAGGTTGAAGTTGAGGAAGCATCCTTGTTGGAAGAAGGCCTCACCCTCAATGTGATTGACGAGTCGTCTTAGCTGGGTGTTGACGAGTGTCGCCGGTTGAAACTGCGTCCAAAGCCTCCACGTTGACTCCTCGAATTACTTCTTGAGTCTGTCTTGGTACCCGGAGTGAGCAAGTGCTTCATCTCTTTGATGAGCGGTAAAGTGTTGGTCTTGGCCATGATGTCGGCTGCCAGTGTAGAACGTCCTTGTTGTTGTTCAGCGTTTTTCACCGGAAAAAAGTACTTCGCATCGGTGTGGTGTGCCTCTTGAATTAGGTACAGAGATGGGTTGCCGACGATGCGTTGTTGTACGCCCTTGTTGTCGAGGAACTTGAGGCATTGATGGAGAGTTGATGGCACCACGCGGTACTTATGGTGCCATGGCCTTCCAAGCAGAGCCGAGTATTAGGTAGGGATGTCGATGACGAAGAACCTTACTTTAAAGACGAAGGTTGACATCTGAATTTTCACCGTAATGGCACCCAATGTTGTGTTGCCATGGTTGTTGAAGCCGCAAATCACCACTTCAGTTGCCTCCAAGTCGCTTGTCGTGTAGCCAGCTCGCGTTAGACTTCGCAAGGGCAGGATGTTGACAGCGGAGCCTGGATCGAGCAAAATCCTTCGGAGGTGAGCGTTGCCGAGGTTGCCTTCGATGTAGAGTGGACGGTTGTGGTCTCCATCCATCAGGAGGCTGTCTTCATCGGTGAAGAAGATTCCACTCGCGTTGCAGGAGTTTTCATTAAGCAGATGCTCCGCCATAGATACTTCGTATACTTCCGGCTCTAGCAAAGCTTTGATGAGAGCTTCACGAAGGTTTGGGGCCAACATGAGAGCTTCATAAACGCTAAGCAAGGCGGGGATCCGCTTGAGATGGGCCAACATGAGAGCTTCCCTTTGCATTTGTTCACAGGCTCCGGGATTGCTTCTTGTTGAGGTGCTTCTTTTTGTACGCCGATCTTGTCCATCTTTAGCGGCTTCGTCTTTATTGGTGGGTCGGAGATGACCTTCCCTCCACGCAGGTTCATGTTGACCTCTTTGACCTGTACCCTTTCAACGGGGTTTTCTGCACGAAACACCTCGTGCTCTTGAGTCGTGAACATCTCCTCCATATCGGAGTTCTCTGTCTTGAATGTTCACCATATTGCAGGGAGCGATGTTTGAGGTTGAGGAAGAATCTTCCTTGGGTGGTGCCTCCTCCATCTTTTGCTGGGCCACTGGTCTCCACACCTTTGGCATGTATTGAGCCAAAGTGGGTGGCACACGTGGAACACGTGGGAATGCTTCATCTCATTCGAACTTGGGGACAAGCCGAGCGGGTGGTCGGCGTCGGCTCGGGTTTGGATGTCTTCTGGACGATGACGGTGTGTGTGTTGAAGGTGTCATGCACCGGAGTTGAGGCGGTGGTCGTCTCGGCGTTGCTCGGCGCTGCACCGTAGTCCATGGAACCTTCGTTTGATCGTCGCGGACTTGTTGACGGCTTGATGTAGTTGTTGTCGCCGGCGTCGAAGCCTTGATCGCAGTTGATGTTGGACTTGATCGTACAGCAACCACCAGTCTTGGCCTTCATCTTCCCCTTGTTTCGTGGAGTCATTGAAGTGCATTGTCACCACGTTCACGGCGTGGTAGTCAGGGTTGATGGCTCCCGGGTCCAAATTGATCTTTTTATTGTCAATTGCCCTTTGAAGCCTTTCCTTGAAGCTGAAGCAGTCTTGGATGACGTGTCCTTCTGACCTGTGATAGGGACAATAGAGTGGATTGTCAGTCATGGTTACCTGTTCCGAATGCCATGGTTCAGGTAGGTTGAGGCCGCCATGCTCCATGATTTGGTCGAACATATCCTTGACCAGTTCCCGCTTGAAGACATACTGCTTCTTCATGAGTTCTTGAAGAATTGGTCGTGGCGGCCTGGCCCTAGGCTGCGTGTTCTTTGCCACCAACGTGGGCACGTTCCCTAGAATAGTCGTAGAGAGGAGTCTTGTGGTGTTCGCCTATGAAGTCTGCTTCGGTTTGCCCTCAACGTTGTTGTTGGGTTTAGGGGTGGGATTGTAGCGCTTGGAAGAATCGATGGCTCCGGCGTTCTTGTAGAGCTCCATAATTTGAGGTGCCTTGGCGAACTCGATCTTAGTTGCCGCCACTGTAGAGCTAAGGGAACTAAAGTCTTTTGGCTCTCGCCTAGATATTTCGAGGGACCAATGGTTCAACATTCCGTGAACACAAAGGTCAATGGCATCTTCCACGTGCATCGCTCGGGTCAGATGCACGTAACTATTCCGGAAGCGCATGACATAGTCATCAATGCTCTTATCGCGTCGTTGTTGGACTTGTGAGAGCTCGACGAACGATAGATCCTTCTTTAGGGCGATGAAGTGGCTCTTGAACACCTCCTTCATGGCGACCCAGCTGGATATGGATCCCACGGGTAAGCGGCTGTACCAATGGAATGCCGAGCCTGTTAACGACCCTGAGAATTGACGTAGCAAGAGAGATGAACTGTTGGCTGTATCTCCACATGCCGCTTTAAAGTACGCGAGGTGTTCTCTCACGTCTCCTGTCCCATCAAACTGATGGAACTTCGGTGGATGCCACCCGCGGGGTAGGGAACAAGATCGTGCCACTACTCGTACGGCTTTTCGAGCTCGTGATCTGACATCCTTGGAGCTTTTTCAGCTGTGATTTGCTTTAATTTTCGGTCCACTAGATCTGCGATAAGGTCGCGGTACTCCTTCAAGGTATCCATGTGTGCTGGCATGCTTGAAGAAGCTGTTGGGACTGGCGGAGGCTGTTGTCGTGTGCTTGCAACGAAATGCCATCGTTGCCTACTATGATCAACTGCGAGTGGTTCATTGATTCTGATACCACCCTCTCGTGGCTCGTCTTGAGGTGCCACTTGGAGTGAAGGTTGGTTGTTGATTTGAGGTCCTCCTGCGCCCGAGAACATCTCAAGGAGACAGTTCATTTTTGACATTAAGTCGTCCATCTTCCTTTTATTTTCGTACAGTCGTTGTTTCAGGATGGCCTCTCGTGACTATGACGAGCTTGGTCCCACGGGGAGATTGTGCGTGGTCTTGAGTTGTTGGGGATTGAGCGTTTCTTCGTTTATGAAGGGGGATTATCACGACTCCCTGTCCCGGCCATGTGTGCTGGGGCAGTGATGTGATCCTCGTAATTGTCTTCGTCTTTCGAAGGGATGGAATGATCCAGCTGTTCATAGCTGGGCAACCCCGAGACCCTTTCTAGTGAGGTTGAAGTTTCCCCGTCAGATGGATTGTCGTCCTCGTGTTCCATCTGATCCTCCGCCGTGTTTTCCATGGTCTTCTGGGCCATGGTCTTTAGCCGCGTGCTTGGTCCAGAGCGGCCCGTGACTTGTTGCAATTCGTCAGGATCTTGTGGGAGACGAGCCGCGAAGTCGGTGTAGCGCCGCGTTGGAGTGTCGGAGCTGAACGCCGAATCACCATCGGATAGAGAGGTCCTCTTCGTGGTGAGAGACATGCAATTGGCTGTTGATCTTGCCTTGTTACGTAGCCTCCATGTGCTGGTACGTCCTTTTGAGAAGACGGCCCTTAGGTTAGGGACGATCTCTTCATCGGACGGGTAGGAGAACTCGTGTGTGACCCTGGGCGGTCTCCACCAGTCTTCGTCTTGTGGTTGAGGGCAAACCGTCAGGGTACCATAAGTAACTACATCAGCTGCTTGAAGTGATTCTCCTTTGTCGTCTTGTACTTTCATCGGAGTCGGATGCACTTCCTGTGGGAGTTCGGCCACCGACTACAATCGTGGAGCAGCTTGTTGGAGAACAGGGGGCACCAATGACACGGACAGCTCCTTGGAGGTGGGAGTGGAGTCGTTGATTTGCCCCCTGAGTCGTGCATGTTTCTGCACAACTCGTGGAGTTGCTTCATTTTGCCTGGGCGCCACGGGGTACTCCTCCTGGGGTTTCGGCGTCAATCTGTCAATGAGATATTTATACCTCTCGTTCTGTTCCAGGTTGGGGGAGATACGGAAGGCGATCTTGTTATGATCCCTGGCGATTCCTCCATCGGCTCGGACTCGAATTTGTGTATAGTGCAGAACAAGTTTCTCCAACTCTTGGTGTAGCGCCGTGCGATTCTTCTAGCGCCTCTCCTGCTTGAGCTGGGGTCTTGTTGGCGGGATTTGGAGCCTTGAAGACGTCGTTGGAGTTGGTAGCAGTGGGGGAGGCTGCAACCTTGCCGCCATTGGTGGTTTTGGGAGAAGCGGTGGCAATGCCGACCTTGTGGATGTGACCACCAATCTTCGGGGTTGTGAAGGAGTTGGTGGTGACGCGTGGACTTGTCGCCTTGTCCATTGGTTCCATTGTGTTAGAGGCACTCCTTGCCCCCGGAGCACGATTGAGGTCGATGGAGACACGCGCTGGGTCCCGATCACCGACGGTTGATATTGAATCCGGGGAACGGGATAGCGCCGGTTTGTCATGCCCTCGATTCGAGACACAACGGGAACCGGATCATGTCCATGAACACGTCTCCCGAGCTGGGCCACCTGGTCTTGTAGCCGTTGCAGCTCCCTCCTCAATTCTTCGTTGGTGGGAGCGGGTGCTTCGAGGGAAAGAACTGTAAAAGCATTGTTAGCATGAACAAATTCGTGCGTACCTATCTCGCCGAGGTGCAGGCAGGGAACGACGTTGATTGAGCGAGGGGTGCGCCTTTGCAGGACGACATGTGGATGACGCGCCCAGAACTCTTTCATGATGGCTTTCCTAACTTGTTTTTCGTCAGAAAAGTCAACTTTGCTCACGAACCAGTCCTCCACCGCATCGTGCTTGACTATGTGAGAACTGACGAAGCGGTGCAGCTTCTGGACTTTGGCCAGCTTCCTTCGGTAGTTGCGAGCGGGGTGCGCGCTTTTCAACGAACGAGCGTTCGTTTTCAGTAGGTGCATCCTAGCAACAGAAGCCTCCAGGGTGGCAAGAAGATGTGCTCCAGAACATCTTTCATTGAGGGAGCTCACGAATGTGCAAGCCTCCCTCATGAGATTGTAGTGCTCTTCTGCGATTGCGGCAGAGGCCTGTCTGTGCTCCTTCACAGACTTGTACATCTCCTCAGTCTTGAGGATGAAGACCTTAGAGCCCTCCTGGACCACAGTTGTTGGTGCAAAGGCTCCAGATTGAATTGTGTAAACCATCTCAGTGAGAGAAAGAGGACCCTGCAAAAGGGGCATCCTTTGATCAGGACGGCTCCACTTGAACGGGAAAAGGAGGAGAAGAATGAGGCGAAGATGTCTTCGAGCCTATGGAATAGGCAAAGATAACTTCAAGCCTCAGCAGCAAAGATGGGAGGAGACCCATGTCCCACCAGACGTGCCAATTTTGTTCGCACGAAAAATTTAAAAAGAGATTTTTGCAGGCGTGCCAGTGTATAGAAATACACAAAAGAAAGAAAGGGACATGAATGCTTATATTTCATAATTACAACAAAATACAGATCCCTGTAGACAGTTTGCACGCTGTAGACATCTATCTTTGATGATGTGGAGATTCTGGATCCTGGGGCCCCGGGAGGACTCCCAGTTAATTACATCCGCGAGAGGACACGTGGAATACCTCCGATTAAGCTGCTGAGTCATTTTCTTCTCTTCTTCGCCTCGTGGATCACCGTGCTTATTGGTGTACGTCGGTATGGCGACGGCAGAACACCTGGGGTAGATTGGGCCCACGTGATGCCTAGCGGAACTGTTGATTGTTTGGCTCCGCTCGCCTGTGTCGCTTGATTTTGTTTTGTCAATCGACACGTTGGATTTGTGTTGAATGGATGCACGACTTTGCACTTGGCGTTGACTTGAAGTTGACGACTTTACTAGTGTCATCGGGAGTGTTCTTCGGTGTCGAGTCTTGGATGTGAACGTGAAATAATCTTGAATCATCGAGGTAGATGTTGATTGGTAGATGTTGATTGTTGCGCGTCTTGAGGTGGTTTGCACGGGAAACTCGTTGAGCCTTGGGTTGGTGGATGTACTGTGAGTGAGTGTTGGAATTTCTCCGAGCGGGATAATCGCCACTTGGGATATGATTGGTATCATGAAATTGGGATTTTCCAACGATATTGATTGCGAGGAAATTGCGAGGCCTGTCCTTTACCCACCACTTGATCTCACTAGTCCCTGGATCAGTACACTAGTGCACACCATTCACATAGCCGGATCATTACATACAAGCGAAAGTCTTATGTTACACAAATACCTGTATTAAGCTCATAGGCTATTAAGTGTTTACATCGCGGCACATTGGCCCAAATATTCCAAAAGTCCAAAAGATCATAGTGCAGAGATCCAAAAGATGGAAGAGGGTCTCGTGCCGGCTATGCCTAAGCACTCGACTGGAGAGACGCCCTATGCCTTACCCTGATCGTCAACAAAGTTTTGTTTTTCATCTTCATGGCAGGCGTACTGATCCTGCTCATATTCTCCATCTAAAAGAGAATATGAATGCGAGGTCAGTGTCATCCAAACACTGACGAGCTAATACCCAACCTGATGCATTTAGTGATAGGGGTTCCAAAGGAAAGGTTAGAGGTTTATTTATTTGCAGAAAGCAAGTTTTATAAACCAAACCCTATGACTTAGCATATTTTAACCTAAAGTTCCACTAATCAATGTTCAATTCTTGTTCTCATCACATTTCACGACAGTTTCCATGCACACTGCCAAACGTATCCAATCCCCTGGCAGTTTCCATGCACTCTGCCAAATGTCACCTTTCACCCGCCATCATCTTCCCGGGTGTGGCACACCCGTTGTAGATCTTACGCCAACGAATCGCCCGGTCTTCCCTAACCGAGTTGCCAAGCCCGCACTAGAGTCACGGCTCCCTGTCACGTAAGACCTAGATTATCCATTAGGATGACGACCTATTCCTGTCTTCACCTCAAGCATGGCGGCAGACATGGTACGCCCGCAGGTCGTACTATCTCTGAATCCCCATTACTTGCACTACCGCGCGATGGCCACGCTACAGCAGAACCCCATAGGCAAAGATAAAGCTAAGCGAAAAGAACTCGCGCTCACTTTGGCACAACCGAAGCTTGGTCGCCAAAGACTTGGAACTCACGCAGTAAGAACCCCTATGGACAAAGATAAAGCTACACTTAAAACAACTCAAGACTCCGACCAAAGACAAATGAAGCTATGGCCCAAAGACCATCCCGTGGTCCGGCCTTCCTTTAGATCATGTAGCCCACCTACATCACACTCTTAACTGTAAACCGAACACATCGGTGTTCCTAACCACACACACCGCATGCTGTGCCCAATATCCAGTAAACCAATTTTATATGTTCATCATGTCCGGTGAATGTCGGTTCACTGTTCCGAGGCAACTAAGCCTAAAATTAATAATTGGATCTGAGCAATGTCTAAGCAAGATTTTAACCAAGACTTAAGAGTCTAAATCATTTTATCAAAACCAGGCTAACAAGGGTGATCATCAAGGCAATCATTAAATAAGTCAAATGATGGATGATTTTATCAAGGCAATATCATTATGGTTGTCCAATAACAAGAAGTAAAGCATGGCATGATACATCATGATTAAACAAGTAGGCATAATTACTTAAAGAGAGCATGCAATTTGTAATTGTAAATAAAATACTTTAAGAAACTGGGATTCAATATGATCCATTCAAGTGTTAACCCATACTAGGGAAAGTGTAGACTCTCCCTAATAAAAGTAAACACCTAATGGAAGGTTGTTATCTCGCACTAGAGAAAATCGAGATTCTCCCTAGTAAAAGCAAACACCCTTTAGGGCGGAAATTAATTCGCCTTAGTCTTGCGGGTAGTGGGGGTCTTCTGGCGGTTCTTCAAAGTGTCCTTCGGGCTCCTCGGTGTCTATTAATCGGAACGAATTCGAAATAAAACATTGATATGCAATAAGAAGCATGATGCATGAAAAGCCCTTGCTAAATCTAGCGGTTAGCGTCTAGGATAAGTCTTAACTTAGGTTCCGAGGAAATTCCATAATCCTAGCAAGCAATCTTAATTTCTAGCGTACGGCAGCGGTGCATGTGAGATGATGCATACAGCCATATATTCATATATATATATACATATATTTAAAGGGACATATATTTATTATTTTATTTTATATCCTAGTCAGCCCCATAGGAGAAAATAGGGTTTTATTATTATTAAATTATTCTAAAAGCAAGAATATGTTACCAACAAATTGATTAGAAGAATTTCCTTCATCAACTCTTCCTATTTTTAATTTCCTATCATAATAGGGGTTTAAGTGTGTGAAGGATATAATTAGAGGGTACACACACACACACACACACACACACACACACACACACACACACACACACATATATATATATATATATATATATATATATATATATAATTAGACCTAGCTAGAATTAAAGGTCTTCCTATTATGAATTACTGAAAAATGACTATTTTAGTTATGTACATTAATTGGGAGTAACTAGATCATAGATTAACTATTTAATTAGACTAATTAATCAAGTTAAATATAGTCTGATGGTTGATTAGGAGTAATATTTTGGATATAATACTTTTCTTAAGTCCAGAAGGCTATTACCAGTATTCATGATTTTTCTCTGATTTTATTAAGTATTAGTCTATTTATGCTAAATAGAAACCTATTTCTGATATTTTCTATATAGGTTAATACCCTAAAAGTAGGCTACAGGATTTTATCCGAGGAAAGTGTCCTGTTACTGTTTGTGATAATAATTTTAATACGTCCATCATAGACTCTAGTATTTACCATAAATTTTCCAGAATTTTAAAGATCTCTACGTATTTTAAATAAATCGTTTCTATATTCCAGATTTGTCTTATTCACAAAATCCTAAAAAATATCCGGTGAACAGCGACGGGCCGGCCTGCTAACTCGCGGCCAGGTCACCCACGTCGGAGGCGTATTTCTAAATGGCGCTTCACGCGAGCGAAGGCGCCTTCGGGACGGAGTGTCTCCACTCAACCTGACGGGTGTGCCAAGGGACCCACATGTTAGCGGCTCCATCCTAACTCGCGCGCGATTTAAAAATCATCTGATCTCACGCACGAATCGTGGCGCGGATCTAACTGTCGGGACTTCATCGTCCACCTCCGACCGGAGTGACGAGCTGACGTCATGAAACCGGGGATCTTTCGGTGACGCGACGACGGAGCTATAGTGCTCTAGAGTGGGGGGTTCTTGGGCGCTATAGATTCCTTGTGAGAAGCTCTAAGACGTGTTTTCGAGTTGCTCGCCGGCGACGACCTGGATCGGCGGTGAGCCTGTCGACGGCGGAGAACTTCTTCGGCAACAACAACCTAAGGATATATATTGCCCTATAAGCTAAACGAAGCCGAGTTTAAGCATGAGGGAGGCTTGAGGATGCTCACCGTGCTGTTGGTTGGACCGGAAGAGGCGTGGAGCGAGCTGGCGACGTTGGGGCCGAACGGGATAGAAACAGGGCTCACGACGCCAGGGGGCTTCAGGGGTCCTCGGTTCCAATCAACCTGGGCGAAAGTTAGGCAGGGGTGAGTTGATACTCCTCGCGTGAGCAATCGACAGGGGACTCACCAAGAAGAGAGAAATCGAAAAGGGGAAGAATCGGGTGGCCGATGGCGGCGAGAAAAATCCGGCGAGCTTGAAACTTCCCGATCCGATTCCTTCGGGCAGGAGTGTGGTGTGGGTCAGGCGAAACTAATGTGCGCACGGGTTTGAGGTAGGGAGCTCTGGTTTGGGCTGTCGACGGGAGGGCAAGGAGAGAAGGTCGGGACCGAAGCTGCTCGGCTGAGATTTAAGCTCGGCCGGAGCACGAGCTCTGTCTAGCGGTCACGAGGGGGTGTGAGGCGGTCACTAGGGGGCTCGGTTGCTGATTGGCGAGCTTGGGTGGCAGCAGGTTCACACGCGGTGCAAGAGTGAGCCGACGGCGAGGTTGCTTGGTCGAGGCGGCAACGCTAGTCCAGGCCACGGTGGAAGTCAGAAGCATCGACGGCGCGCCCGGGACGTCCATTGGGCAAGGCGGGCGGTGCCTGACACGGTCTGGCCACGCCTTCCGACAAGGCGGCTTGGTCAAGGCCGGGCAGAGAGCGCGGCGCAAGGCGGTGGGTTTAACGTCATGTCCGAAAGCAATGTGGGACCGGCTTGGGTCAAAACGACGCACGCACGCTGCCAATGGACGACCCTCTAGGTGATTCTCGGCGTGCATGGCCGGATTCGCCGAGAGTGGCTAAGACGCACGAGTGCGGCAAATTTGCTGATGAAATGCCCACAAGGGCAGAAGAGATAGAGACTGCAATGTGGGTCCCACAACGGGTCAACATTGGTCAACACTAGATTCAAACTGTTATTTAGGGCCTAAATAAATTTCTAGGATTTTTGTGGGATTTTTAGTGTGATATTCAGGTATATTTATTTATACACTTGCTCATGTTCTTATGTTTCTTATATAAATATATATATATATACATATACATATATATACGTTTATATGTAAGCCTGGGGAATTCTTAAGGGGTTATTTACTTATAAGTAACTTTTAGCTTAACCTAATCTTTTAATATATTTTTGATTTTTCATGATTGGAGCTAAAATTTGAATTTTTACTTATCTAAATCAAGTAATTTTAGGCAATTATTTGCCTGAAAGATTTTAAAGGTCCAAACATGCATTTTAAAAGAATTATTTTTAAAGAAATGTTTTCTGCAACATACCGTCCCCACGAGAGTGATTTGAAAATATAATATAGAATTTTGGGCTGTTACAGAAATGAACATCATTAATTATTAACGATGCGGACTGTGTATGTCGATGCGGACTGTGTATGTGGCGTAGCATGATAATTCTTATTTGCTTGCTACTACATCCAAAACTGAATGATGCACAACACCTACTTCAATTAAGTGCTTGGCAAGAACCATTATATATGACACCAAATCAGCATGTTGATTCCTTGGGAAGACAGGGGTAACCACAATAATAGTTTAACAACCAGCATTGCGGCGTTAACCACCATGTACAGGGGGAGAGCTGATGCTGCTACGGTGTGCAACAGTAAGATAGAGGAAGGTGGAAAACGGTGGCCATGGCAACAAGGCGGTGGACCTGTGAGGCGATGGTACCGAGGCGACACTGGGCGCAGGCCAGAGGCGGAGAACGACCTGGCGGCAGCGGGGCCGAGACTGGGCGGCGAGGCCAGCACGGAGCCGGTGCAGAGTTGAAGCAGCGTCGGTGCGAGACCACCACGGGGCCAGCGCGGGGCAGCGACACTTGCGGCTGGGCCGAGCCCAGGTGGCGGCAAGGTCGGCGTCGGGTGGTGAAGAGGCCGGAGTCGGGCGGCAGTGAGGTCGACGTTGGACGGCAACACGCGTGGCAGTGCCATGGCAGGAGGCAGCGGCGGTGAGGCGACTAGGCGCGCGACCAGGCTTGGGTGACGACGGTCAGCGCAAGGCTGAGCGGCTGGGCGTGCGACGGACGGCTTGAAACAGAGGCGGCCTCAGTTCGCGGACGGCGAGGCGGCGCGCCCGGGCGCGCGACCGATGTCCGGTCGGTGAGCCGGGCGGCGCTACCGAGGCCGCCTCGTTTAAGTCATCTTCAGACGCCCATCCGCCGGCCTCGCCTCGACCATCATCGCCCTAGCTCGTCAGCATACCATCGTCTCACCGCCGCTACCTCCTACCGTGGCACCGCCACGCTGTTGCCGCCCGACGCCGACTCGCCGCCGCCGACGCCGACCTTGCCGCCACCGTGTTTCGCCCACCAAGAAGTGTCGCCGCCACTGGCTGCCCGTGGTGGTCTCAGACCGACGCTGCTTCAGCTCAGACGGCCTCAGACTGGCCTCGCCACCCGCCTCGCCCAGCGCCGCTGGTCGTTCTCCTCCTCGCTGCGCCCATGTCGCCTCGGTACCATCGCCTCACAGTCCGCCGCCTTTGTTGCTATGGCGGCCGTTTTCCACCTTGCTCGCTTTATTCAAGACACCAGCAAAGATCGCTCTCCCCGCATATGGTGGTTAACGCCGCAATGCTGGTTGTTAAACTATTATTGTGGTTACCCCTGTGTTCCCAAGGAATCAACGTGCTGATTTGGTGTCATATATAATGGTTCTTGCCAAGCACTTATTTGAAGTAGGTGTTGTGCATCATTCATTTTTGGATGTAGTAGCAAGCAAATAAGAATTATCATGCTACGCCACATACACAGTCTGTGTCATTAATAATTAATGATGTTCATTTCCTCGCAATCAGTATCGTTGGAAAATCCCAATTTCACGATACCAATCATATCCCAAGTGGCGATTATCCCGCTTGGAGAAATTCCAACACTCACTCACAGCACATCCACCAACCCAAGGCTCGGCGAGTTTCCCGTGCAAACCACCTCAAGACATAGCAATACCAACATCTACCTCGATGATTCAAGATTATTTCAACGTTCACATCCAAGACTCGACACCGAAGAACACTCCCGATGACACTAGTAAAGTCGTCAACTTCAAGTCAACGCCAAGTGCAGAGCCGTGCATTCATTCAACACAAATCCAACATGTCGATTGACAAAACAAAATCAAGCAACACAGGCGGGCGAAGCCAAACAATCAACAGTTCCACTAGGCATCACGTGGGCCCAATCTACCCCATGTGTTCTGCCGTCGCCACACCGACGTACACCAATAAGCACGGTGATCCACGAGGCGAAGAAGAGAAGAAGATGACTCAGCAACTTAACCGGAGGTATTCCACGTGTCCTCTCGCGGATGTAATTAACTGGGAGTCCTCCCGAGGCCCCAGGATCCAGAATCTCCACATTGTCAAAGATAGATGTCTACAGCGCGCAAACTGTCTACAGGGATCTGTATTTTGTTGTAATTACGAAATATAATCATTCCTGTCCCTTTCTTTCTTTTGTGTATTTCTATACACTGGCATGCCTGCGAAAACCTCTTTTAAAATTTTCCGTGCGAACACAAATCAAGAAAAATACATACATACATACATACATACATATATATATATACTCCATGATTGAAATACCTATGATGCGCATTCAGATTCGTGATGTCTGATGCGTATATCTTCACATACTCACTAAAAAAAATTTGAGATATCAAACTCCGAAAAAAATTAATTTCAAACTTAGTTTGAAGTATAGTTTAAAAGTAGTTTAAACTGAAGTTCAACTTAACTTTTTTCGGAGTTTGATGTCTCAAATGTTTTCTTTAGTGTCTATATGAAAGTACAAATATCAAACAACACGAATCTCAAAGAGCATCTAGTGGTATGGGTCATGGAGCCTAGGCTCCATGGAGCCTTATGTAATTTTCCATATATATATATAGGGCTATGGTCAGCTCAGCTGACCAACCCCATTCGTGCTTTGGTTTTGTAGCTGTCCGATCTAATTCACGTGGGAGCTCACACGCCGTTGGATCCCATCTCGCCCCAGCCCCATTCCCACACCGCGCAGGAGCCCCCGACCCGACCCGACTGTGGAAAACATGGGCCCTGGGTGTCTGAGGGTATACTACAAGACGTACCACCACCTTGGGCCGAGTTAGTCGGGCCTTCCGAGCGAGCTTGGAAGGCGGTGCGGTTGAAGATAACCTACAAGGACACGAATTCGTTTCCTATTCATGTTACATGGGTATAGGCGTAGCCGGATCGGTTATATCTATATCTTCCAAACACAGACTAGGGTTTCTATCTGTAACCCGACCCCCTACACTATATAAAGGGGGTACGGGGTCCCTAGTGGGGACATCCAATCTCCCCTCTTGTAATCATCATCAGGATCCACCCAAATACAATCCACGAGCATAGGAGTAGGGTATTACCTCGTCTCGAGGGCCCGAACCTTTATAATTTTGGCTCCCTGTGCTACCATCATTGTCGTGATCTCTCGCATCGCCCCATAAAATATATTGCCGACGCAAATCGTGTACAGTTGGCGCGCCAGGTAGGGGCTAGCGTCACGATCAACTACATCGACCTCGATGGCTTCCATTGGCGGATTCGTCTTCACCTACGCTCCCGACCAAGGTTTCATCTTCGGAGATCTTAGCTTCATTGCCGGAGACTTCGGAGAGCTTCGGTTGTGTAAACCGAACCTCGTTCGGTCCACACACTACCGGGGGAGATGGTATGTGATTCCGGCCGAGCCTCACCACTTTGGGATCTCTGCCCCGGATTCTGATCCGAAAGAGGTCCAATCTGATGATGACGATCTCGACTGGCTCATCATGGGCTTCCTTCGTTTTGGTGGGATCTACCACTCTCCTTACCAAAGACCTTGTGCCGACAAAGGATCGAGTCACGATCCGATTCCCGGCTTAGATCACTCGATCCAACAGAGTCACGATCCTCTACCGTGGTTCGCCCCTCTCGATTCGAAACTTCACCGCTTGTTTTCCATCGATAACGCGTCGGTTTTTTCATCTAGGACAAGGGCGGAACACGGCTTGAACACACGGGATGAGCTTTTGAGCCAAAACTCGTGGACAACTCTTTCTCGGTTAATTCTCGAGTGGTTATACCATTTGGTCCGGTCAATTAATTTGAAAGATTCCAGCAGATCCGTTCGCCGAAATTCATCAGATCCTCTTTGACCAGAGATCCGCGACGGGAGGTGGGAGTTATAATCACCCTATCGACGAGCCAACGAATCGATCGATTGATCCTTTCCTTCTCGGAATCCGAGTCAAGAGAGTGTCATTGGGATCTCCGACTTCCGCGGTGTCTACGTGCTGGATGGCCAAGCCTCTGGGTCGGCCCGGCGACCCGTGGGGAGGCCGGAGCCGAACCGAATCGCTGGCGGCGAGAAGACTTGCGCGACCAACTACGTGGTCGTGCACGGAAGTTCGGGAGGAACTGCCGCAAATACGATGGGAGATCACTCGGTCTTCCAGACGCCACGCAGTAACCTCCTCGCTCAGAAACCCTCCCGACAATGTTGGTCCTTTACTTGGAGAGAACAACCCCGCAATGCCGATCATGGAACAAGTCAAAGCCATGGTGACGGCTGCGGCTGTTCAAGGCACTCGGAATCAACCGGCCGACTCGGCTAGAAGCCAAACTGCTATGAGTAGTACTCGGCGCAGTCGGCACACGAGAAGTCACGGGCAAGATGCCCGCCGGAGTGCAAGCCGCGACCTTCGTCTCGACATCGAAGCCCGGCGCAGGGAGCGAGACGAAGACCGGCGCCGACTCCACCACGCCGAAATCTCCCGACGATCTCCTTCACCGTAGATGGGCCGTCGACGGATCAAGGCATTCACCCGACTCGCGCCAGTAAACCGCTCAAGGGTTTAACCCTAAAGGCATAGTAAAATTTGATGGAGAGCGGGACCCCAAGGCTTGGTTGCAGATTTATTCTCTGGCGATCAAAGCCGCGGGTGGAGGATACGACGTGATGGCCAATTATTTGCCCGTCATGTTAACCCCGCCGGCTCAGAACTGGCCCGCAGGCCTTCCAGAGAATTCGATCGATTCCTAGGGAGAACTTTGCGACCAATTCGTTGCCAATTTCCAGGGCACTTACGAGAAGCCCGGAACCCAGTGGGACCTTTATCAGATTCATCAAAAAAAAGATAAGTCATTAAGGGATTTCATTCGGCGTTTCACCAAGAAGAAGAACACAATCCGAGACATCTCAGAGCGCGGTCGCCGCCGCCGCCTTCGTAAAGGAGTTCGCGACCCCGACCTGATCAAGAAGATGTCTCGGAAGCCTCCGACCACCGTCAAGGAAATGTTCGCCTTAGCGGACCGATATGCTACTGCCTCGGACGCTCTAGCCGGGCGTCAGGAGGATCACCCAAGCAGGCAAGAAGGTAAGAAGGACAAGCCTGAGTCAGCCTCCAAGAAAGACAAGAAGCGCAAGGATGAAGAGATGGTAGCGGCCGCGGAACAGGGTCGGCTGAGGCCACCTCGATCCGCCGACTACAACAGAGTCATGGAGGCGCCGTGTCCTTTCCATCCAAACGGAAAGCATGCAGCCAAGAACTGCAACATCTTGAAGAAGTTCGCTGAGGATCACAACGGCGACACTCCGAGAGATGCCAAGCAAAATGACAAGCGCGACCCCCCCGAGGGCGATGCTTACCAAGAAACTGAGCGAGAGCTCAACTACATATTCGGGAGATCGGATGCATATGAGTCCAAACGTAAGCAAAAGCTTACCGATCGGAAAATCAATGCAGCTATTCCGGTGACCCCCGGGTATCTTTGGTGATCTGAAATTCTGATCATATTTGATCGTTCAGATCATCCAGATCACATCCCGTGCCCGGGAAGGTATCCACTCATCCTGGATCCTGTGGTGTGGGGCGTCCGACTGCGCAAGGTCCTGGTTGATGGCGGGAGTGGATTAAATATCCTTTTCGTTAAGACTTTGGATGAGATGCAGATTCCAAAGACGGCGCTCCAGCTGACGGAAGCACCGTTTCACGGTATAATTCTGGGAACCTCATCGGTGCCGATCGGGAAGATTACTCTCCCTGTCACCTTTGGGACTCGGGAAAATTACCGGACAGAAAACCTTAGTTTTGAGGTGGCCGATTTTGAGACCGCATATCATGCGATCTTAGGAAGGCCGGGCTTGGCCAAATTGATGGCCATCCCACATTACACCTACTTGGTTATGAAGATGCCAGATCGCGGGCGTGATCACGGATGCGTGAAGACGTCAAGTTCTCTGCTCTCGATAGGAAAATCGCGACTTCGCTCACCCGTAGAGGTGGCAATGATTTGGACAAAATTTGGCAGACTGTCGCCACCCTTCGCGACGAGGGCGATCTACCAAACAAAAAGCCGTCTAAGTCAGGCATCAAACTTGACGAGGACGATGAGTAAAGAAAAGCCCGGCGCTCTTCCCCAGATAGATCAAGACGTCTTCATCACTTCGGCGGGACGCTGGGGCTTGCCGCAGTAAAAGAACATCAAGCAATCGCGTCAGAACTAAACCTGACGGCTATTGTAATCCGCATGGTCGAATAAATAAAGATAAGTTTTCGCTCAACATTATCCCAACGCTTATGCAATTCAGTTTTTGACTTGCTACTTATTTGTCGCCAATTAAGTAGTAAGTCGGGGTTACCTAGTTAGGAAAGCGCAATCGCAAGACCTAACCTTTTTTTTTTCGAAACGACTCACTACCTTGAGGCTAGTAAGTCGGGGGCTACACCTAATTAGGTGCAGTCTGCGCCTAATCAATACCTAATCGTTTCTTCTCTTTTAAATCTATGACGAAGCCTTGCATAAATCGTTCCAAGTAACAAAGGAACGTAGTTTATTCGGGCAGAGCCATGACTTAAACAGAGAAAAGATGGTTAGCTTGGGCTATGTTAGAAAGTCATATACATGGATAACTTACGAGTTCCTACATTTTTACAGGAAATCTAACTCTAAGTTGTCCAAAAGGCATTCGGCGGTCGGCTTCACTTCCTCGAGCAGTGTTATTGCTTCCTTCTCTGAGCAGGCGAAGCCGTCCTTGGCAGCGTCAAGATCGATCCGAGGATAGTGCGACTTGACGATTCCTAGCACTTGACTGGAACTCGTCAGGCCGACTTCCTTGAGCCGCGCCTTCAGTTGCTCGGGGGCTTCAGTCCACCTCTGGATCAGTTCAGCCCGAGAGCTCGGCTCGTCCTCGCCAGCATAAAGCTGGCGTCGAGTTGGCTCCACTGTCGCCAAAAGCTCATCATACCGCGCCTGCGCAATTTTGGTGTTCTCCTGAAGAACGTCATACTGCGCTAGCGTTCTCCTCCCGTGCTCTGTCAAAGAACAAGGAGTGCATGATTACATAACCGTATGGACACTGGGGGTTTAGAGCCGGTCGGGTTTGGGGGCTCACCCTCCAACTCGGCGACGACCTTTCGCTTCGATTTCTCCGGCCATGACCTCTCTGCTCAAGCTTGGTGATCGTGGCGTCGCGTCTTTGCACATGGTGTAGTGCTTAATGTCACCGGGTCACATACAAGACAAACAAACTCGACCGGCCGGTACTTACCGAAGGGAGCCCGTAAGGTCGAACTTTTCGTCTTGCAGTTCCTTGATCCGGGCCAGCAGCTCTCGTCGCTCTTTGGCTACCTCGGTCCGGGCCCCGATGGCCTCCCCTTCCATGGACTTAATCCGTTCTATTTGGGGGAGGAAGTAGTTAAGGAACTTGGTTTTCCTCTCGGAATAATCGCCAAGTTCCTGCAAAAACGAAGGATGGTCACTGTCTGTCGGGACCCGAAAAACGTAGTTGAGCCCCTTCTGTGCTTTACCTGTACTAGTCCCTGGATCAAGTAGCTAGTACACACAGATTCCAGATATTTAGATCATTGCCATTATAATTCAACAAATATTACATCGAGTGCGTTATAAGACGCTAAATCGAATACAAAATTCAGCACGCAGCCTTACACAATGAAGTCTAACACGCGGAAGTCTTAATGAGCCTTCCATAACTCCAAATGGAAGAGGCAAAATATAACAATCAATCCCACAAAGTAGCTGTAGTAGCGCCCTAGGCGCCGAGGAATCTTTATCTTGAACTCCAACAAGTAAAACCTTTATCTTGGTACATCTCCTCCTGATACCATTCACGACAACCTCGCTCGTTGAATGAGCACCAAGATAAAGGCGAGGGTGAGTATATTTTATACTCAACAAGCAAGGCTGACTAAATGCAACTAAGGCTAACAAAGGAAGGGTAAGGGTTTATTTTGCATAAAGCCAGTTTTACAATTTTTCCTAAGATTTTGCAAAATGATTTGAAATGTGTTTGAGAAAAACAAATATTTGAATCATTTTCTTTGAAACTCCGGCCTTAACCGGTTTTGCCCAATCCTGGCTACTCACGGCACCCACCATGCAAACACCCTCATCGCTCATAGCACCCACTATGAGGAGAAAAATCAAAACACACGACACCAATCGTGGTTTTCCTTTAAAACACCATTTAGAAAACAAAAGATAAGAAGTACCAATGAGGCAGCTCCCCATCGTCCGTCCTTGACCGTGGACATGGCTATCATGATAGTTTTACACTCTGCAGAGGTTGCACGCTTACCCATGAGATAGGATTCCCCTAGGAAGGTTCCTCCTAACAAGGCCTTTTCCAATCTTTCCCTATTTTGGCATCCTCGCCTCGGACGGCGTGGCGGCTCGGTAACATTGGCCTCAAAGATAATACCGACATATCCATTTGTCCAAAACAAATACAGAGTCACTACCAGAGGCTATCAAAACAGCTCAACTTAGTAGTACATTACTGCCCGTTAAAGAAGGAAATGTACCATTGGCCTCAGCATAGTACACCCCAATTCCACCAGATGGACTACCAAACTAGAGGATAGAAAGCTACTAAGCCAGGGTTTGCCCATACAAGCACTCATGGTCGCACTGTTAAACTTAGCTCGTCTACCTCAAGGAATCGGTCCTTAGGGACCGGGGTGGTTCCCCAGATCGACCCAAGTCTCGTGCTAATCGCACCAACCTTGCAACCACCACCCGATCGGGTTTTATAAAACATTTTACCCGATAGCACCCACTATCAACTACACCCATTTGCAAACATGGCAGCACCCACTGCCATTTAAATCATTGAGTAAACAAGCATTGATATTAACATGTCCAAGTTTCATGTGATTGCAACTAAGCATAGCTAACATGCTTAAAACCTAGTTCAAGAGGTGAAGGCATTATTAAACAATATAACTTTAACCTAAGGTGGCAAGGAAGGTTTTATATATCGATGTTATTAATTGGGGTTTTAGCTAGTATCTAACCAATTAGCATTTTTAAATTTAACATAGCATGTAGTTTAAATAACTATTAAAATCATTTAAAAACATGGGAGCAAGAATCAGCACTTGCCTTGATCGACGTAGTGGGGAGGATCCTCACCAAGGCGTCGGAAACTAATCTTCGGTGACTCGGCTCTAACGCTTAAAAGAAACACAAATAAGAACCACATGCAATAAAATATGAGGTATGCATGTCATGACATAAGAATGATGCAAACAGTACATAACAGTATAAAATAATTTTTACAAAATTTCTGAAATTGGTTTTATTATTTTTAGAGTTCCTATAATTAGTTATGATTTCTATAACTTAATATTAAAGGTACAAAAGTGAGCTAATAATAAATAAATCTCAAAATTTTACCAAAACAGTACAGAAATCATATTATAGTATATCTAAATTTATAAAATAATTTTTGGTATTTTTGGACCTCTAAAATAATTTATAAAATTCCTACACATGAAAGAACTAATACAATTATCAAAATTTAAATTTAACAGAAACATGTATAAAAAGTACATAAAAATATTATATAATTTTTTGAATCTAATAAAATTTATTTCACAATTTTCGAAATTTTCTATGAATTTATATGCATTAAACAACATAAGGTATAAACTAAAATTAAAGAAAATTAAAAGGGGAAGGGCAACTGGGCCGGCGGCACAAGGTGGGCCGGCCCACTCGGCCACAGCAAGCGCAGGGGAGCCCAGCGGGGAGGAGGTGGCTGCCATGCGGGGCCCGCTTGGCAGCGAGGCAGAGCAGGGGAGGCGGCGCGGGGTTGCGGCGGCGGCGCTCCGGCGGGCGGCGGCCGGCGGCGAGCCAGGGAAAGGGAGCTGGGGCCAAGGGCGGTGCTCAGCCGGCGTCTCACGTCGCGAAATCGGGCGTGGCGGCGGCGCGGCGCAGCCCTAGCGGCGACGGCGGCGGAGCAAGGCGTGGCGGTGATTGGCGGCGCGACGGCAAGGGCGGCGGGGCGGGCGAGCACCAGGGCGGCGAGGGGAAGGTGATGGCGGTGGCGGCGTGGCGCGGGGGTGTCCGAGGCGGCGGGTCGGCGTGCGGGTGGCGGGCGGCAAGAGAACCACGGCGGCGGGAGCTCACCGGCGGCAGCCCGCGGCGGCGCGGTGGTCGGCGAGGGTTCTAGGAGGATGGATACGGTAGAGGTTCCCTCCACGGCGAAGATTGGGCCACGAATTGGCTCGACGACAAAAGGGGACGGCGGCAGTTCCGGCGAGCTCCCCGGCGGCTCCGGCGACGGCGACGAGCTGGCGATGGTGGAAACGGAATTAGGGTTGCACAAGGAACCAATCTCCTGTTGAACATTGGCGATGAAACTCACCGGAGATCGGGATTCGGCAAAAGGCAGAGAGGTGAAAGGGAGAGAGCTCATGTGGGCTGTCGTTTGGATCTGAAGAACGACGAGGGGGTAGGGGGTTTATATGAAGGGAAGATTAGGAAACCTACTAGAAGTAGTATAAGGATAAGAAATATTTGATCTGCTAATTTTAGGGAGAATTCCATAGAAAGGGATAGAAAGAGGAGAGATTTAGGGAGACTTCCTAATTAGCTGGCAGGGAAAGAGAGAGAGACTTACAAGTGGGACCCACGTGTAAGAGAAGAGATATTTAAATTCAAATTCAAATTTTGGTTTGAATATAATGTTAACATATGCATTTATGCTATAAATATTCAAATAAGAACATCACATAGTCAAAACAATATAAATATATTTTTATTATCCAACTTTGTTTAAATAAATCATTTTAAAATATTTTCCAAGGAACATACTCATTTTAAAAGGGTTTTGAATTTCAAGAATTGACAAATGCAATGCAATGCATGTATGCATGATTTCAAAAATGAGGATGTTACACTGTCCCAACTCAAGTAAGAAAAGATTTATGATCGGGTTCCTGCAAGTTAAAAACTTACGAACCATTCGCACAAGCTCTTCGTGGCGACTAAAGAGGGTTTCCTCATCTTTGCCTCGGCCTCGTCGTCAACAAGGGCCCGGTTCGGCCTCGTCCCTCGGCCCGAGAGCTTTGGCTCGATCTTCTCTGGGAAGGTGGGAAATTTGGCGGATTTCTTCGATTATTGGCTCGACCCATGGCTGCTCTGGCGGCGACGAGCTTGGGTACAGTGCGATGGAAGCACCTCCTCCAATTCACGCAACTCCGTCGGCCCATGGTGAGGCACCGCATTGGATGGAAGAGGAGGGCTCCTTGACTTCGGTGGCGCAGCCACGATCTTGGCTCGGTCGGGTGACTTGACGGAACCTCTACAGACGGTTTTCTGAAAATAGGGGACACTTCGGTCAGAGAGGATGCGAAGAAAGGCTATCAGAAGGTGGCGGAGTTCCACTTACTGATTAGTGGTTTTAATCTTGATGCCGGTTCCCTTTCGGGAAGAAGTTTCGCTCGAGGAGGCGTCAGGCGGGCCTCTCGGCCTAGCCTGAGGGGTTGAGTTCTTCTCCCCCTTTGGCTTTGCGCTACCGCATGTCCTTGGGTGGTAAGTCCCCGGACTACACCTGGAAGCCGAAGTAGGCGGGCTTGCTCCTCCTTTGGGAACTTCGCCCACCTTTGGCCCCAAGCTGTGCGGGCCGCGTCCTCCCGACAACGGGACCTCTTCTTCCACTAAGGGAGCCGGGCCCTTGCCTTTTTTGGTAGCCGAGGTTTCTTCAGGTTCCTCCCCTGAGCGCTTCTCGCCCTTGTTGGTAGGAGCCTCAGGGGTTGGGGCCGCGGATATAAAAGACCGGCGGCTCTGCATAGGAGCAAGGCACCCCCAAACAGTAAGCTTCAACGAGGAGATTACGCAATGTCCGACAAAAGGCAAAGAATGTACTCGAGCCTTACCTCAGGAGGTGGATGGTTGAGGGAAAAACTTCTGGGGCTCCCTGGATTAAAAAAGATAGTTCTGGGAGCGAAAAATTTAGAGAGTCGATCGATGGCGTCGGAATTGGAGATTGGGACGTCCGTCTCTCTAGTAGAGTCGGATGGCCCAGTGTACTCGAACCCGAGCCCGATCCTTTCCTTGAGTGGTCGCAGACACGGCGTTTAAGTGAAGGAGACTGACTACATCGACGCCGGTCGGCCCTTCTTTGAGATCTTTGGATCATGCCGAGTAACTCGGTCACTTGATCCATTCGAAGAGGAGGAGGAGAGTTCCAAGAGGTGGAAGCTCGGGGCTTTCTCCCATCAAAGCAAGAAAGACTGGGGGGAGGATTGGAGTAATAGAACCAGTCCTGATGCCACCCCTTCAGAGAAGTCCTCAGCGGCAAGGCAAAATATTCCCTCTTGAGGCCACTCCGGAGTTGGAACCCGCCCCCAATGACCTTAGGGGCAATGTCGGTGGGGTAGGCTTTGAGGAAGAAGAGATGGCGGAAAAGGGCGAAGTGGGGAGCGATCCCCAGAAAAGCCTCACAAAGATGAACGAAAATTGAAAGTTGAAGAATAGAGTTGGGATTCAAATGGAAAAGCTCAATCCCATAATGATGAAGCAAACCGCGAAGAAAAGACGACGCGGGGAGTCCAAATCTGCGGGAGAAGAAAGATTCAAAGACAACAATCTCTTCTTGATGAGGAGTGGGGGAGGATTCACCTGCGGCGGTGCGCCAATCATTAAGCTCTGACGACGGGAGAACGCCGGCGTCGACGAGGGCTTGCAACCGCTCATCGGTGGTGTTTGAGGTTGCCCAGTCCCCCGCCATTGGAATGCGGTGGATTTGGGGGCTTGATGACGGCGGCGGTGCTAAGATTGCCTGGAGGCGGCGAGAACACAAAAACCCTAGCGGGGAGTCTTAGGGAGACGAACGGTTTGGGCGCCTGATGTAAGCGCACTAGTTCAAACTCCCTTAAAGGCTTCTCTCAGAAGGAAGTGGGCAACGTTTCGTTTCCATGTAAGGCGGGAAAGGAATGAAGCCCTAAAATTGCCGTTTCAAGACCTGGGTTCTGATCCAAGCCCTTGAGGACATGCCCAATGAGGGCTGTGAGCCGTGCACGACTTACTCGGGTATAGGTGACACTCGGGTCGTTTCAGTCGGGAAAAGTAGCATACTCCTTGTTGGGGTCGTTGCTGGTCTTCAATTTGAGGATTGGGCGCCTCCCAAGGTAGCAATTTGGCTTTTGATGTGCCCCTTGGGGACGGAAGTCGGTTCGGCTTTGTAGCCGGGCTGCGCATCGGAAGTTCTATACAATTGTCCTGGTGGCATATCTTCGGATCGTTTGTCGACAGGACAAGCACCACTTGGGCAAAATAAATCTAGCTCTTGGAGTACCTCTTGGGGTCAATGGCTGGTCCGATTTTATAATCGGATTAGGCGTCGAAGAGTTACCTCTTCAGTTGGGTCTCAGTGGCACATCTCCGGATCATTTGTCGTTATGACAAACACCACTAGGAGGATCTTAACTTGGAGGCGGGCGTATTCCTCTAGGAATCACTAGCTTGAATCTGCATTAGTCGGATCAAGGCGTCTGAACACCCTACGCAGGTTGTGGCATGTCCCATGTTGGACCGAATGTTGAGCTCTGCAAGTCAGACTTGAATGCCATAAGTTGTAACAGGGAGGATAACGCTAGGTGGCATTGCTTACTCAGTGACATCCACTTTTTCTCTGGTATGCCTCTCCGTGAGGCCATTAGCCAGCATACCGATCCGTCGGGCTGGGTACCAGGCATATTAAACGGCTTGGGAATTTTCTCGAGTTCTTTGCAACTGTGTTGTTTGATCGCGGAGTTACTCGGCAGTGGACTTCATCGACAAGCTTAAGAGTGGCGTCACTCGGGTAACATCTCGAAGGACCGCAAGCTGAGCCCCGAATCAAGACAACCCAATCCCGAAGCACTCGGGGGCTACTGTGGAAAACATGGGCCCTGGGTGTCCGAGGGTATACTACAAGACGTACCGCCACCTTGGGCCGAGTTAGTCGGGCCTTCCGAAGCGAGCTTGGAAGGCGGTCTTGGTGAAGATAACCTACAAGGACACAAATTCGTTTCCTATTCATGTTACATGGGTATAGGCGTGGCGGATCGGTTATATTTATATCTTCCAAACACAGACCAGGGTTTCTATCTGTAACCCAACCCCCTACACTATATAAAGGTGCAGGGGTCCCTAGTGGGGACATCAATCTCCCCTCTTGTAATCATCATCAGGATCCACCCAAATACAATCCACGAGCACAGGAGTAGGGTATTACCTCGCCTCGAGGGCCCGAACCTGTATAATTTCGGCTCCCTGTGCTACCATCGTTGTCGTGATCTCTCGCATCGCCCCATAAAATATATTGCCGACGCAAATCGTCGACACCGACCGAGTCTGCACCCCACCCCGTCCCCATTCTCCCGACCCGACGCCCTAGCCCCTCTGTCTCGCGTCGCGCGGGCGAAACCCTAGCCCGAAGCCGCCACCGCCGCCTTCCTCGAAGCCGCCGCCGTCGCTTCCCTAGCCCCTCTGTCTCGCGTCGCGCGGGCGAAACCCTAGCCCGAAGCCACCGCCGCCTTCCCCGAAGCCGCCGCCGTCGCCTCCCCTGCCATCTTCCCCTAAGACACTCCAAGCCGTCGCCGCCGCTGCTTCGCGCCACCGTCGCCGCCGCCCAAGTGTCTACCCCATCGTCTCCATCAATGTCAGCATGTGGGTCAAATAGTTCTCGAATGGACTCATCATCTGTGAGGATTCAATTAAGGGTAAGACTGAAACTGTTTTTTTGGTATTACATTGGATAATAATGCACTACTTAGTGATGTCTTTGTTTATTCCAGATGGATGTGCATGATCCATACATTGGTATTGAGGATGACATTGGTATTCCGAATGCAAACAGTGATGAGGAACACATTGAGTTTGAAGATTCAGAAGGTTCTTTGGGTAAGCCATTTGTTGGGCAACATTTCCTATCTATGGAGGAGGCATACTAGTTTTATAATGCATATGCGGGATGGATTGGTTTTAGTGTTAGGAAAGCAAGCCAAACTCGAACAAAAGTTGGCTTGTCAGCTGCTAGGTTTACATGCAGTAGAAAAGGTAAATCTGTGAGAGAGAGAAAAAAATGACAAGCCAATTGGTAGTGTATGTGTTGATAAGAGTCCTCAAAAATTGAAATCAATTACAAGAATTGGATGCAAAGCTTCGTGTAGGGTGAAACGCATGAAAGATGGAAAATGGCAAGTCTCTGTTTTTGAAGAGAACCACAACTACCCCTTAGTAGCTTCACCATCGAAGATGCGTAATTTGAGGTCCCAAAGGTCCATCAGTCAGGAGGATGTAGAGATAATTCATGACTTAAGTGCGCAAGGTGTGGAAACATCTAAAATTTATGAATACTTAAGTGGTAAGCACGGTGGTAGGGAGAATTTAAGGATGAAAAAGAAGGACATAAGCAATGAGAAATCTAAGCAAAATCGAAAACTACTAGGTTGTGATGTTGAAACCACTCTAGTATATTTTCTCAAGAAACAAGAACAAGATCCAGAGTTTTTTTTTGCCATTGATTCTGGAGAAGATGGTATAGTGAGAAATATGTTCTGGGTGGACGGAAGGGGTAGAAGAGCATACCAAGTATTTGGTGATGTTGTTACATTTGATACCATCTATAACACCAACAAGTATAGCATGCCACTAGCTCCATTCATTGGGGTCAACCTTCATAGGCATTCAATTTTGTTTGGGATGGCTTTACTAAGGTCAGAGGATGCTAGAAACTTTGTTTGGTTATTTAGCACATGGTTGTTAGCTATGTATGAAAAACATCCTACTGCGATAATAACAGACCAAGATCCGGCCATGAGAAAGGCGATTGAACAAGTGTTTCCTCGGACTGTGCATAGATGTTGCCAGTGGCATGTGATGAGGAAGGCTAGGGAGCATCTGGGAGTACTTTACGGGCAAAATACGGGTTTTATGGATGAGTTAGGTGCTGTAATTAATCATAGCATGTCTGAACAAGAATTTGTGGAGAATTGGGTGGCAATGGTTGACATGTATGAACTGTCCAGCAATAAACATCTTAAGGTCATGTTTGATAAAAGAAGAGAGTGGGTCCCTGCATTCTTTCGAGACACTTTCTTTGCGGACATGTCAACAACTCAAAGGAGTGAGAGCATAAACGCTATTCTGAAGCTATGGGTTTCAAACCATACATCTATTTATCAATTTGCAATAAAAATTGATAATTTGATAGAGGGCATTTGGCAAAGGGAAAGTGATGAGGATTTGAGAAGTATGAATGAGCTACCACATCTTCACACTCGATACCAAATAGAGGTTGAAGGCCGTCGAGTGTATACTAGAGCCGCATTCAAAGTATTTAGGGAGTTGGTTGTGGAGAGCAATTTAGAAACTGTGAAGGAGATTGCTAAAGATGTGACATATGAGGTAAACATTAAAAGTCACCCTTTCATGCGGAATTGGATCCCGGAAACATACATGGTTGATGTTGACATACCAAACTCAAGGTTTAATTGTAGTTGTAAAGGATTTCAATTTGAAGGTCTTTTGTGTTCTCATGCTATCAAAGTCACGCAACATGTTGGTGTTACTGATCTCCCTTCTAAGTACATTTTGAAAAGATGGTGTAAAGATGCAAATGCAGTGGTCAAACGACCTAATTGTGAAAGAATCACCGAGGAAGGTGAATCACATCAACTAGCAGAATATAGGCTTGCATCCTTGAAGGCTGATTTAATGAAATAGCAAAATTTGGATCCAAATCTGTGGATGTGTTTACCAAATTGAAGATTCGTCTTGCTGATTTGAGGGGAGAATTTTGTGTACAAGGGGCTAACATGGCAGTGAAAGATGCACCGTTACCTGTGGAATCATCTCCAAATGATAAGTCCAAACTGCATGATCCAATTGAATCAAAATGGAAAGGGAGAAGAAAGAAACCAACAAGATTCCAACCTGTAGCTGATGGTAACTCTAAGAAACGATTGAATCCTGCAACTGAAGCTAAAGTGAAGAAGATGAGGACATGCAGCTATTGTAATCAACAAGTTGGACACAACGCAAGAACCTGCCCATTGGTGAGTACTGTTTTGCTGGTTTTTTTTTTACACCAAGCATTCACTAAATAATTACCTGTTTTCTTTACATGCAGCGAGGAGATCCATCTGTCAAGGGAAGGGCTGAGGTGCATGAAAGTGAGCCAGAAGAAGAAGAAGACATAGAAGAGGCGTATGATTCAGAATGAGGAGCTGAAACTTTTATTTTTCTAAATGTGAACTTCAGATCTAAATGTACTTGAGATGAAGCTTGTATGAATTCTACTTTGTATCATATATTCTACTTTGTATCAGATGGTTGCCTCTTTATTTTGTATGCAAGACCTGAATTTAGCAAAACAATTGCATGAGCACATATTCCACTTTTGCTAAATTTGTCCAGAAATGTTGCTTCCTGATAAAATTGGTATGTCCATTTAATTTACATATGTGAGTAACGACTTTGGCAATCCTCTGTCTCATCTCATGAGCAACGACTGTGCAATATGTTTGTATAGTGTTGTATCATTTTGCAATATCGATTATGTAATTATTGATGAGGTGAAATATTGAAATCCTAACCTGTCCATTATTTCAACAGCATGTTCTTGCTCTGCCTTCATTCAACACCAATTTAATTATTGATGAGGTGAAATATTGAAATCCTAACCTGCCCATTATTTCAACAGCATGTCCTTGCTCTGCCTTCATTCAACACCAATTTATCTCATACAAAAGGATCTCATATACAAAAGAATTCACTCAAACACCAATTGATGAGGTGAAATATTGAAATCCTAACCTGCCCATTATTTCAACAGCATGTCCTTGCTCTGCCTTCATTCAACACCAATTTATCTCATACAAAAAGATCTCATATACAAAATGACATCATATACAAAAGGATTCAATGAAAAACAAAACTTCTGAAGAGAGGGCATAAATTCAACTTTATTCATCAACATTTGATCTCATGCATCAACAATTTTGTCGTTACAAAGAGATTTGGATACATATTTGGCCATCAAATGATCTCATACATCAACAATAATTCATTGGTGGCTGCAACTACTGCTTCATCGACCTCCACTGGACTGCAACCTGGGCTGGGACTCGGCGCAAGCAGCAGCAGTCGACTTCGGCGAGGGAGGAAAGGTGGCGTCTGGGAGCGGCGGCAACATGGTGTAGCCACTAGCCAGGACGTTTACTGGAAGGCATAGCACACAATTTCAATAATTTCATATAAGAAACAACAAAAGATTCAGAAACAAATTCAACATTGAGATTCAAATGCTTGAGTACTACCCAGCCAATTTCGGTATTTGTACAGTTTTGCAATCATTTCATACACTTGGGCGGTGGCGACGTTGAGGCTTGGGGGGAGCGGCGGCGGCCACGGCTCGGAGTGGCTTCGGGGAAGGCGGCGGCTTGGGTGGCCGGGAAGATGGAAGATGGCGACGGCGGCGGCATGGCGGCGGCGACGGCTTGAGTGTCTTCGGGAAGATGGCAAGGAGGCGATGGCGGCGGCTGGGAAGGCGGCGGCGGCGGCAAGGCATGGCGGCCGGGCTAGGGTTTCGCCAGCGACGCGAGACAGAGGGGCTGGGGAGGCGATGGCGGCAGCTTCGAGGAAGGCGGCGGCGGCGGCTTCGGGCTAGGGTTTCGCCCGTGCGACGCGAGACAGAGGGGCTGGGGCGTCGGGTAGGGAGAATGGGGACGGGGTGGGGGTGCAGACTCGGTCGGGTCGGGTCGGGGGCTCCCGCGCGGTGTGGGAATGGGGCTGGGGCGAGATGAGATCCAACGGCGTGTGAGCTCCCGCGTGAATTAGATCAGACGGCTACATATGATTCTTTACCACTAGATGTGCTTTGAGATTCATGATGTTTGGTATTTGTATATTTATATACCCACTAAAAAAATATTTGAGACGTCAAACTCTAAAAAAAATTTAAATTTAACAGCTCCGGTGCTTTGCAAAGCACCGAAGACGTCGTGCTTTGCATCTCGTTTATAAAATCCGAGACTCAAATGGACAATCTGAACTGTCCATATTGATCTTCTCATTGAAATCTTTTATATGACCAAATTTTCTATTTTTTTGCTATTTGTTTTGTATTTTTGTAAATCACCGATCTAATTAGTTACGAAGCGTCCAAATTTGCTGGTTTTCAAAAATACAAAACAAATAGCAAAAAGATTTAAAAAATACAAAATTTGGTCATGTAAGAGATTTCAACGAGAAGATCAAGATGGACGGCTCGGATCGTCCATTTCGAGTCTCAGATTTTATAAACCAGATGCAAAGCATGGTGTCTCTAGTGCTTTGCAAAGCACCGGAGCTCAACTCTCTCTCTCTCTCTCTCTCTATATATATATATATATATATATATATATATATATATAGGCCTAGGGATTCATGCCAATAGTAAAATTCACCAAGTTGAAAATTCTATTTAAACTTATGCTAATCACAAGGGTGAAGTGATATACTAATATCAATTTAAAGTTCAAAATTGAAACTTAATGTGTATGTCTAAATCAAACCTAATAGCTAATTTGGGAATTCACCTCTAATTAACCCAAAATCACCTAACCCAATTAGGGGTCACTTTAGTGCCTGACCAAATTCCAATCTACTTGTAATTAACTAAATTCAAACTCTAGTTCACCTCTCAAATTCAAAAAATTGAATTAAAAAATCACCCAAACCAATTTAGATCTAAATTCAAATCTAGGAATCCTAATTGGGCCTTGGCCCAATCCACCAACCTATTTGGGCCTCGGTCGGCCCACCCTTCTCTCTCTCCTTCCCTCTTCCTCTCTCTGGTCGCCTTGGGCGCGCATAGTGCGCGTCCACCGCGCCGCGCCGGCTTGCCCCAGCCGTGCTGGCACGTCGCTAATCACGCCGCCCCTGCTTGACCTCGCCATCCTGTGCCCCGCCATGCACCTCTCTTCTCTCTCCTTGCTGACGCTGCCGACCGTGCCAGGCTGTGCGCGCGCCGCCTCGCCGACCCTGCCGTGCCAGGCCGCCTGACCAGTCCCGTCCGGACAAAGCGATGGTCCATCCGTCTTTGCGTCTCTCTCTCATTCTCTGCCTCTTGCACATGCCACCCGCCATGTGGCAACCATGCTCAGTGATTCCTCTGATAGATGTTACAAACTTAACATGTTATGTCAGTTCCTGACAAATTGGATTTTTAACGTCTTGCTTTTATATCACTGTTTCAGGACAAATATCATTATGATGATCAGCCAACATCATATCTACACGTGCAATCTCTTAGGAACTTTCCAATTGAAAAACTTCAGGGGAGGTGGTCCTGGTGCGACTTGATTCGATACTTCTCTTGGATCCTCTCTAATCTTGTAATTTGCCAGTGAAAAGGACGCTGTCAACTATAAAATATGTGTACAAAGCCGGAGCAAAAGTATTTCTAGTCACCAGTTGGGATCTAATTCTTCAATCTGCGAATCCAGTGCTCAAGTCCATTGAGTCTTTTGCAGGTTAGTTGATATTCAGACACCAATATGCTAATGCTAAACTTTACACAGGTAGGCTGTTTGTTATTATGGCATTTCAAGACTGAAAAGCATCTTTTCAGTTTTACATAATGATTCTTACACCAATATATCTAGCCATTGAGTTACACATTTTTGCAAGACAATGATTACAAATTTTAAAAACGTTACCTGGGTAAATGTTTTGTTTATATATATAAACCAAAAAAAGATATGTATTTGAGGGAGAAACCAACAAATAATGGTATTAATTTCCCAAGCACTAAATGTCTCTGACGTGAGAATCTAGAGTTCTGAACAATTCCATATCTCATGTGTGACCTTTTCCATATTGTTGATGGTGCTAACCTAGTTTGATTTCTTTTATGCCTTCTGAGTGATTGTAAAATTTCAATCAGCCATAGTACTGCAAATGTTTTCATAAAAAATTTACTGACTTGAAAATTAGAATATGCATATTTTGTTCATTCTTGATGACTTGGAAATAATCTGTCGTAAATGCTGATTGTCAGACTATATGTCATCGCTTCTTCGAGTAAAAGTTGTCCCAGTAAATGGTGTGGCATTTAAGCAGGAAGAGTGGGCGCAGAATGTTATTCTCTTGTTGGAAAACATGTTGAACTTCAGAGGAGAAATTGCAAACTGCAATGATTTTTCTCAGAAGTTAGCTTCAGGTGCTGCAATCTTTGTTAATGATTGTTTCTCACTATCTCATAAGATTCATGCATCAACTGTTGGCATCACTCTCTTCTGCTACGCATCTATTGCTGGTTTCAATTTTGAGGAGGAGCTTATGCAATTGCTCAAGACCACAGACACCACAAGGCGCCCATACATTGCAATAGTAATCATTAGCCTCTGTTTTCTTTACAATGTATACATAGCTTAGGAACTATTTACTAGTTGTAGCCCTACAAAGTCATGTTTTGTTTGGCTTCTATTTACAAGATTTAGCTCTAAAAAAATTAACCTGTTTAGTTTCAACTTGCTCATTGTTTTCTTGCTATCATAAAAAGGGAAAAGCTATATATTTATTTCAATATGTTCTTTTCCTCCATGTTGAATAGCTAAGCTAATATCTGCTTAGATGGCGTGATTTGTTAATACACAAAAGACATCCAAAATTTTCCTCTTCTTCACAGTAGTCACTGTGAATTAACAGGAGGTAGACAAATTTTGCTAGCACACCCTATGTGAAAGCATATTGTTTACCTTTTCTATTCAATTTAAGGCCCCGTTTGACACAGTTCCAGCTTCCAGTTCCACCTTAGATATAGAGTTTATAATTTGAAATAAAGTAACTTAAGTTTATATTTTTAGTTTAAAATGTAAGTAAGATGACTCATCTAAATATCCTCAATGTACCCACAACTCCAGCTCCATGAATTTCTGGAATTAGAAATAGGGTGCTACATCAACTCCACCAATTTTGGTCTAGAGCTGTGCCAAACAGGATCTAAGATGATTAGAGCTGCACTTCTCTTAGAAGTTATACAATGGTAATCTTAGTATTGTACACTCTGGTCTGTTGTGTATATTAAGCAACAGAGCAAGATTTTAGGTATTATGCCAAAGCTTGCATGCTAATAATTGAATTTTCTATTTCTCAATTTTTATTAGAAAAGTAATGCTAGGGGATGTAATAATGCATGCTTAATGCTTAATGCATTGTCATGTTATGTTCATGTTAGATAACAGGTGTTAATTGGCTGTCGTAATGTGGTCACTTTGGTGGTGGTTATAAATTTACTTGCATGATGGGTTAATGATTTGAGTAGATCAGCAGATGGCAAATGAGCAGCAAAGGATCATTGGTCCTAGACTCCTAGCAAGTGTTTTCCATAAGATTATATGCAAGCAGGATCAACGCTTTGCACTAGGAAGTATTTTATGAGAACCTTAACTGTGTTTCTTCTATAGCCATATTGATTTGTGCCTGAGATTGTTTTGGTTATTGCAGATTGGAGGCAGTAACTTTTTGAGAAAGGCACCTGCTCTACACCAGTTAGCCTCTAAATGTGATGCACTGTTCTTTGTTGGCAAATTATCATTCCAAATAATGAATGGCCTTGGAATGTCAGTGCCCTCTAGTTCTGTAGAAAGAAATGCAACCAAGGAAGTGCTACAACTTATTCAAATAGTGCATAACAAGAATATACCGATTTATTATCCAGCAGACCTCTGGTGTTTAAACAATAACAATAATGAAATATTGGAAGTATTTGACTCAGCTGAACTATTGTCTGGTGAGTATCAGTAGCCATTTTTTCCCACTTCTGTTCACGTGGTTCATACTTAAATAATGAACCTAGCTGATACCCCGCTTCTTCTGTGCATGGTATCTTTAGGCTGGACACCAGCTGATATAGGCCCATCAACATTGGAGAAAATTTCTTCTTTAATACCATTATATAAAGTAAGAAATTCTATCTGTGGATGTTTTCTTCAATTAGTTAGTGTTTGATTGAGCCCCACAAATTTTATGTTGCATCATATGTACTGTTGGGGGAAGTACGCGGCCCGTGGGAACACGGCCCATTTACCTATCTCTAACCCAGCAGAGAGCCCGCGCGAGCTTCATAAGCTCGCGCCCGAGCTTCCCCGTTCTGAAGCTCGGGTCTCTCGCCTCTTGGGCTTCCGAGGCCCGGGGCTCTGACCCTAACGCGGACTGCGCTGCGCCGCGCGCAGGCACGCCGCGGGTTCCGCATGACACCGCGAGTTAAATACAACCGCAGTACCGATGCACACCTACCACAAGCCGCTAACGGGTTGTTGGCCAGTCGTGTCAGCGGTCAACTTATCGTTCACCCTCATAGAGAAAGACACGTATTGCCGTGTGGCGGTTCGAACACTGATCCTAGCAAGTTGGGAAAACACGTCTGAATGTCCGATGGACCTCATAGGTCCGCCATGTTGCAGCACGGCGAAACAAAAGAATACAACCAGCGACCAAGAGACAACACGGTGCTTCACAACGGACCGAAGTCAGACCATAATGGCCGGGAGCCACCTATAAAAAGGGCGCACAGGCCACAACCAAGAGAGGACCCTCGGATACACAAGAAAGACATCCACAGTACGCACAGGAAAGCACTCGGCCACCATAGATTAGGAGCACTTGCACTTGTGTAGGATTTATAGTTCTAGGCGATAGTTCTCCACATCCAGGTATTGTAGGAACACATATATGCCTCGAGCACTTATTGTACTCGAGCCCGGGCTTCCCAAAGCTCGGCCTCACCTCCCTGTACTCGTTTAAACTCGATACTAAACGAAGACAGAACGTAGGGCTGTTATCCGACAGTAGAGGCCCGAACCAGGATAAAAACACCCGTGTCACACACACACGTTCCTTTCCTTGGCAGCGCCCGCGCCCGTGGGCCTCGCTCGAAGGGGACAGGGCCGCCGGCGCCCTCGGGTCTCGCACATCCCTTCCCTTGCATATTGACGACTTAACTGAGGTTTGCCTCCCAGCCGCCGACAATATGTGATTGGAGTTTCTTTTGTTCTTATCAACTTGCACCTTAATTTACAGGGGAGACTTTTCATTTAATTCTAGACTACTTTTCACATTCTTTTGTTTATCTCCCACAGAAGTACGTATGGATTGGTCCTGCAAGTTATGACTTAACTGAAGAGTTTTCTGTTGGGGCAAGACAGTTAGGTCAGATACTGGACAAAGCAAGCCACAATAGCCGTGATGTTATTTTGGTAGGAAGGGCAGCATGCAAGGCAGTAAAAGGAATACCTGATTCCTCATTACAATATAATACATTTGAAAATGCATCTGTGGTTTGGGAATTCCTCAAAGGAAGAATATTGCCTGGTATTGGAGCATTGGATAAAGTAAGTCATGCCCTGGAATGTTTACTTCTGTTGGCAATTGTTTGACATTAAATATTACCACCTAAAATTATCAAGACAAAAGGTGTAGCCTGATGCCCTGACGCTTCTAGTATAACAGCCCATGTGTACATGCCGGCCATACAATTTAATGTACAATTATATGTCTCATTTTCAAGCAGTCTACTGTGGATCTTACAGTGTAAACATAGGTGTGGTTCTTTTCGGCTTATCTTTTTTCTTATCTCGTTTGCGTATTTGCTTCCCGAGGTAGCCTCGAGAGTCGGATCCACTTTGTTCGACTTGCGTTGAAGAGTTTTTATACACACCTTCGAGATAGAAAAAAAACGGAATCGAAAATTTTTAAAAAAATCTTATCTCCTTATCTCGTTTGCTTATTTGACTTATCAGGATTTTTTTTTCCTTATCTCGTTTGCTTATTTGACTTATCAGGATTTTTTTAAAATCTTTTGATTCCCTTTTTTTCTGTCTCGAAGGTGTGTATAAAAGCTTTCCAACGCAAGTCGAACGAAGCGGATCTGACTCTCGAGGCTATCTCGGAAAGCAAATAAGCAAACGAGATAAGAAAAGGAGATAAGCTGAAAAGAACCACACCATAATAATGTCTTCAAACTGCATATAAGGAAATATTTATTTGGTTCCTAGTCAGTATCTGAATTATTCAATAGCATATTCCAATATTTGACATGGTTGTTCTCTCTATGATGTGATGACATGGTCTTGTAAATTTTAAACCACTTTAGCATGATGCTTGTATCTGAAATTCCTGAGTAGATAGCGTCATAACTTACAAATAATACTGCATTATTATGATGGATCAAGGATCACAATCTGCTAACAAATGCCCCAAGAACACAGTCAATATATCTACCTACGGAATATGGGGATCAATTGGAGAATAATTGACTGGAGTTCTCTGCTCAAGGATTTCAAGTGAGTGCTCAGCGACTTCTAATGGCATATATATTTGCATACAATGTGAACAGTTGTGGATCCGACTTTTACACGGGAACATGCCTATCGCTTCCTTGGAACTATTGAACTAGCGTTATCACTGTTGCACTTAGTTTATGGATTATTGTACTCATGAATATATTTGGTAGAAACAATTGTCGTCCATAGATGTATTCAAATATTAATATGAGGTATGATGGGCATCCTTTTCTATTTTGTTTCTGTTGCATTTGATGACATGTACATAATTTGCTAAATTTGCATGGAAATTTCACTACCATTGTTTTCACGGAATAATTTCAGTCAAATTAAGTTCCACATTTTTTAACTACTACCAATGCCATGATTTTCTAAAAGTGGAACACTGTAAAGTGCTGTTTTGTTCTAGTGGTTTTGATTTTTTGTTTCAAATAAAAAAAATCCTTCTCTTTTTGCAGAGTTACCCCTATCAGATTCCATGGAATGCTGTATTCTCTAACCCTGCACAACCATTAGTTGTTGATATTGGAAGTGGTATGCCTCCTTCCTATAATATTCAATCACAAATCAGGGTTTGTCGCCTAATAACAACAAATACAGATGAATAATCCTTCTTTTAATAGTTTGTCATGGGCTACGGCCCATGAGGCCAGCCGGCTCAATATGTATGGGCTTAGCCCATTAATAGTTAGAAAGGTGATCACTATTCATGCGTGTTTGAGCTTAGTTCATTAGTAATTAGAAAGGTGATTAATGGGCTATGGCTATTAATGGGCTATGGCCCATGAGTTGTGGTCTCTTTGCCACACTACTTTCCAACTATAGGTACTGACTGACATCAATGTAATGTAAAGTATGACATGGCTGCTCGTATGCGTGTACACCGTTTCATTCCTTTTTTAAGATCATTTAATATTGATCTCAAGCTTTACTGATCACTTATCAGTTCCTCTTTCCAGTATATGGTTTAAACAATTTATTTTCAGAGCCTAAAAAAAATTTTATTTTCAGAAAGAGCATGGATGCATTAGTTTTCTAGTGTAGATAACCAAATACTGACGATTTTATAACTTACTTTATAGATCTCTTTTATTGAATTTGGAGACCTTGCATCTCAAATAAGCTCTCTTTCTTAGTGCAGGAAATGGTTTGTTTCTTTTTCAAATGGCTAGAAACTGGGAAAATTCCAATTTTCTTGGGCTTGAGATGAATGAAAAGGTAATAATTTCCCTGTAGTCTGTATTGACATAAATGCTTCAACATTTTTGTAACTCGCTTTTCCTGTAGCTTGTTATAAGGTGCCTTAAGGATGCAGCTTCAGATGAAAAAAAAAAATCTGTAAGCATCGTATACATCTAGTTTAATTTGTAGAACTGTCGCTTATTTTCCCTTTTCCTCAACCCTTTCTTAGTTCATTCCATTGGTATCAGTTCCAGCAACAAATGTGCTCATAAAACTATGCAAACAAAGTAACAAATTAACCTTGTGTCTGTCCCCCTTGATTTGAAGCTTTCTTTTTCTAATGTGGCTACCTGGACAACTGTCATGTGTAGTGGCACTGCAATGTGCACAGGAACATATCCAACAGCTGGCTTAGAGATAGGATTAGTTGTTTTCTTTAGCATCAAGTAATCGGGGATGATATCATTTAGTTCAGATTCCATTCTATACCTATTAGAACTATTTTTTAGGGGCCATGCACTTTATCTCATCCAAGTTCAACATCCCAGTCTATGGTCATCTTTCTCCGAAATCCCTCCCCCCAACTGTCGCTATCCATGCCTCATGGGCTGTTTACCCCATAATGACGTAGGATTATTACAATAACTAGTTTGGCTCGTTATGTAGGGATCGTAGATTGGACTTGACTTGTCAATGCATATATGATTGCATAATCTATTGATTATATTATTAGAGTAGAGTTAAAAGGAGCCAGTACATTCACTCTAAAATACTAGAAATTCTCGTGTTAATTAGAAAAAAAAAAGAAATATCTACACCATTAATTATTGTGGAGCCATATTATAACGGGGCAATGAATAGCTCGATGGATCTTTTCACTGTGTAGAGATGCTATTAAGATTGTCTTAGCATTAAACCATGTTTTAGAAATATCATTCTGGAAGTATAAATCATGCACAAACAGCGTAATTATCGAGATTTGTTTGACAAATAAATCTATTAGCTTGAAATGAAGCTCCAATGTACATCTATTGGAGCTATCATTTGTCAGATGTGATGTCATACATTCTTGTATGTTACAAAAAGAACCAGATTTAAATGCTGAATTTCCATAATAACTTGATGTTACAATTTAAACAAATGTACCTATGCTGTCAAGTTTAAATGCCTAAGGTTATACTTTTGCATGTCATTAGTAGTCCTCACGTGTATGATTCTTCTAATGACTGCTTTGATTTATTTCAACAACTGTATATTCTGCTCTGTTATTGTTTTGATTTGTTTTATGTTTTAGTTCCTATAATTCGTAATAATGTGGTCGCTTCTTTTTTGCAGATATTTTGTATCAACAAATGCAACATCCACATTTCGCTCCATACTCTTGTCACCATACAGGTATCCTTAACTGGTTTTTCTTTTGACTCCTTAACTGGTTTATTTAGTGTGTATATGCTTAATGGATGCTTCAGTCACAGCTACCTGATGGGAAACTTTGCTGCTATGAGCTATCCTCTTTTCCTCACACGAGCTTAACGTGCATAGCAGATGAACCACCATAGCACATGCATAGTATGCTATTTGACTTGATATTGCTCTCAGATGCATTTCTTGTATGTAATCCCAGTACGCAGCCGTGCTATCCTTTTGCCTATCTATTACAATCATCCCTTATTTGCAGTGCCCAAATCCTGACTTCAACAAAGAACAAAATAGGTGGAGAATGCTCGTTGAAGCTATTGCTGATCTTCTTCAGACCAATGGAAAGGTATTCTGTGATCCTGACGGAACAGAATGGTGACCAATCTAGCCCTTAAAAACTAGGATAGTGTACGGCTAAAAAAGAGAATTAGAATAGAGTAAGGTGGCCAGAGTTAGCTGGCACATTAAATTATTTCTGCATGTAAACTGTGCTAACTCATAACAGCCGCATGTGCACATGTGCGAGTGCATCTGTTTGCGTGATCACGGCGCAAATTCGGATAGAATCAAGCATCTGAGTCAGCTGAACAACATTGCATTGTTACTTATCTAAGGTAGAATGGTGAAGAAAAGCCTGATTCTAATCCTGCTGCAGGTTTATTTACAGTCTGACGTGCAGTCGGTCCTGCTTGGAATGAAAGAGCAATTCATCTCGCACAGCAAGGGCCGGCTCGCGACGGTGAACACCAGATGGAGAACCCATTCGGGGCGGCGTCCGACTGGGAGCGTCATGTCCTGGCTCGCGGAGAACGAGGCTACGGAAAGTTTGACAGGGCAGGAGACGCAATTGCGCAGATTCAATTCTGTAACATTACACTATTGCCACATTGCTCGTGTGTTTTCTTTTTCTTTTTTTTTTTAACAGAAACGCAGGAGCTCTGTTTATGCATTATAGAGAGAAGAACAAGACCTTACAGTTAGGCAATAACCGAAAACTAAAAAAAATCTGAAAACTGTACAACCAAAATCTATCTACTAACCAACAAGACTCACGATCTCATCTGAGCCGACACCCAGCCAGAGAAGAACAGCACAGCAGGAGAGGGAGTCAAACTAGCTGGTAGGAGCCAAAAACAACCCAGCATGCTGCCCAACACCAGCACACCACTTTGAAAGCCCCTCAAGAAGGATAACAGCCAGACCACCAGCCATTCTCTAGCTGCTCCCAACACCAACCAACGGCCAGAACTGAACAGCACAACCCTTGCAATACTGGATGGAAAGCCAGCCCAGAACGCCAGGAATAGTGTTATAGAGTAAAATTTGAAGCATGTGATAGGGATGTTCTAAAAATCTTGCATACATGGCTGTTCAGATCAAAGCATGCTGGTATCAGAAATAAAAAAAAAAAATCATTGTACGATCAAGGGACATTCACTAGCCGCTGCTCCCAATCGTACCAACACCAGCAGGCTGCTCGCAAGTCGCAGCCTCGCTAATGTCACCGGCCGCCGGAGAGGCCAATGTCAGACATGGTGCCGATGCTCATGGCCGCCGTGTTCGGCGACCGCCAGACCGACCACGAGCCAAGAACGGCCCGGTGGGTCTCCATGGTCGCGAGCATGCTGAACGTCAAGTACGCCGGGGGCAGCTCCGGCAGCGGCGCGCTGCCGTCGAGGTACTGCGTGACCAGCCGCATGCTCGGCCGCTCCGCCGGCGACGGGTGAAGGCACGTCAGCCCCAGCCGGAGCACCAGGTCCGCCTCCGCGGGGTCGTACTCGCCGCTGAGCTTCGCGTCCACCGCGCCGGTGATGGCGCCCTTGCGCCAGTGCCCCAGCACCCAGTCCACGAGCACGAAGCGGTCGTCGTCGGCGCCGGCGCCGTCCTCATCCTCCTCCTCGATCGGCCTCCGGCCGCAGGTGACCTCCAGGAGGAACGCGCCGAACGCGAACACGTCGGAGAGAGTAGTCGCCTTACCCGTCCGCACCAGCTCCGGCGCTAGGTAGCCCATGGTGCCGACCACATGCGTCGTCTGCGGGTCGGCGCCATGGTCATACAGTCTTGCGAGGCCGAAGTCACCCAGCCGCCCGTTCATCTCGCCGTCGAGGAGCACGTTGCTCGCCTTGATGTCCCGGTGGACGACGACCTGCTCCCAATCCTCGTGCATGTACAGCAAGCCGGCGGCGACGCCTCTGATGACGCGAAGCCTCTGAGCCCAGTCGAGGGTGGCCGCCTCGTCATGCCGGTGCAAGTGCTTGTCAAGGCTGCCATTGGGCATGTAATCGTAGACCAGCAAGAGCTCGCCTTTGCGCCGGCAATAGCCCAGCAGCTGCACGAGGTTGCGGTGCCGGAGGCGGCCGATGCTGACGACCTCGGAGATGAACTCCTTCATCCCCTGCCTCGACTCGTGCGAAACTCTCTTCACGGCGACCTCGGTCTGCGACCCCGGGAGCACGCCCTTGTACACCCTCCCGAACCCTCCGGCGCCGAGCAGCCGCTTGTCCTTGAACCCGCCGGTGGCGTCGTACAGGTCCTTGAACGTGAACCGGTGTGGCCCGAACTCCACCTCCCAGTCTTCGCGCAGCTCGGCGTACCTGAGCCGCCGGCGCACGAGCAAGAAGCCGACGGCGACCGCCGTGAGGACGACCAACGTGGTGGCTATCGGCAGCGCGATGGTGAGCGCCTTGGACCGAGGCTTCGGGCCAATGCGGGGCAGCTTCGGCAGCTTGGCGTAGTCGAGCGCCGGAGCGGCGCCGTCGAGGCTGAAGCTCCAGCCAAGCACGTAGTGCTTGCAGAGCACGATGCTGGACGCCGACGAGAACCCGACGTACGCAGTGTCGGCGATGACCGTCGACAGGTTGATCCTCGTGGAGAGGAGCGGCCTCCTGGGCCTCGGCCACCGCGCCGGAGCCATGGCCACGGTGATCTCCGCCGTCGCGCCGTCGTAGTCCACCCACGCCTGCATCGGCTGCCGGCTAATCAGGCTCAGGTTTTGGAACGCGCCCGTGCGGTCGTCGTAGTATCCCGCCGTGGCGGCCGCCGTGGAGTTGAGGCTGTTGACGTCGACGCCGACGTGGTTGTTGTTGATGTCCGCGAACTCCGGGTTGCGCACGGTGTCGAACTCGACGGCGAAGATGCGGTTCCGCGGGTCGCCGTTGTCGCTGCCGTTGAGCATCCCGAGGTACTGCTGCGGCATCGCCGTGGACAGGTCCCTGCTCGGCGCGAGCAGGAGCGCGAACCCGCTCGTGCTTAGGTCGATGAACTCCGACACGATGGCGAACACGAACGTGGTCGAGAATGACGACACCGCGGCGCCGTCCGCGCCGCCACCCACCGCCGGTCGGCGGAACCTCACCGGATCCGGGTGGAAGGCGTGGCCTTTGTTCATATCAGTGTCGTTGGTGAGCAGCAGCAGCCCGCCCGGCATGACGGTCGCCATGCCGTCGAGCGCCAGCCCCGCGCCGGCGAAGCCGTCGTAGGCGAACTCCCCGGCGCCGCGCACCACCGCAGCCACCTGCGCGAGTAGCAGCAGCAGCAGCAATGGCATGGGAACCATGGTCACGCCTGCGTCGCACCCTCGTCACCACCTACACCCCCACCGGTGACCGCCCCCATTCGTCTCACAAGCGAGAAAGGATTAGAGCATCTTCGATAATGGCCCTATACAAGGTACTATGTTTGAATTTAGAGCTTTTACAAAAAAAACGAACTCCAACAAAGGGTCCTATATTTTAAAAACGTCTCAATATAGGATAGGACCTCAAGAAGAGTTCCTAAATATAGAAACTCATCTACCGAGCTCTAAAACTTTTTTAGTTATATTTTAGGATAAGTCTCATTGTTGGAGTTCCTTAAATCCCTAAAAAAGAGATAGACATATGTATAAGGCCTCTAATTTAGGACTATTGTTGGAGTTCTTAATTATTTTTAAGCGCAATAATTTTTAGAAGTCACTAAAATGATTTTTGCGCTCTATTTTTGCGTCCCATTGTTGGAGATCTTTCTGGCTCAAGAAACCGAGGACGATTTAAAAGAAGGGCCACCATGAGAGCGACTGCCATGGCGGTGGCTCGATTCGCCGCATATATATCTAGGGTCTGTTTGGTTGGTCATGCGTTTTTTAACCTAACCTTAATCTTAAGCAAGTGTGGCAAGTTCACACTTTTGTAATTGGAAAAATCGGCGCCACATCTTAGATAAAGTGCAAAAAAAAATCGATCTACGACGTGGATCCGATTGATAAGAAAGTGTAGAAGCCACATGGTGGTATGAACCAAACAAGTATAAAAAGCGTGGCAAGCGTCTAAACTTAGTTGTGACAGATTTGGCAGCAAACCCAAACAGGCCCCTAATCTCTATCTACCGCCACTTGCCCCCAAAATCCGTCTTTTTTTGTGGGGAATAATTCGGACGGATTTGTTAAGCCGAGACGGGAGCAGTTAATTAACCAGTAGATCTGGGCAATGTGAACGCCATGGGTGGACCATGACCCAAGAACAGGGCAAACTCTTGGGGGAAGCATCAATCGTACAAGAAAATTAGCGTTACTCGAGCTGGGGACCACACGACTAAACGATGGCACCTTGAGTGGTCTTGATGGGACGCGTTGATTAGACTACGACCAAGACCAACGCTGTTCACTTGTTCAGACGCGCCATTCTCCGACGCAGATCCTGTGCGGATCCTGTGCCGTAGTGTCCGGTGTGAGAAGGGAGAAGAGAGGAGAGAGAAGGGAGAAGAGAGAGCACACTACGCACCGCGCATGGATCCCGAGCGGATGGACGGCGCGAAGGACGGCAAAAGTTTATAACGGCTGAGGATTTATGAGTCCCCGCAGACGTAGCCACTAAGAGCATCTTCAGCAGAGTCTCTATTCAAACTCCTAAACCAAAAAATAAGGATTATGGTCAAAAAAACGACTTCAAATAGAGTCCCCACTAAACCCCTAAAATAAGGAGGCTTAAATCTCTCTTGGCCCCGATTCTCGGGGTCTTGAGGGCCCCTACTTTTGTTGGGGTGTTTTCCTCATGTGACTCTGTCTCCGCGTGCCCCGCCTCCTTATTTCTTGCCGCCCTGCCGCCGCCTCCGTCGCCCCGCCTCCTCCTCTTCCTCGTTGCCCGGCCGTCTCCTCGTCGCCTTCGCTCCTCGCCTCGCCAGATCTGGCCGTCACAAATCATCGTCGTTGCCCATCGCCCGCCATCGTCTCCTCCTCTACCCTGCCGCCGTCTTCTCTAGCTCGCCGCCGTCGCCCGCCGCTTGTTGCCTCGCCCAGATCCGACGCCGCTGTCGTCCGCCGTCGTTGCGTCGTCTTTTGCCTTGCCCAGATCTCGCCATTGTCGCTGTCGCCTCATTGCTTCCCTCTGTCTTGCTTGTGAAGAGATGAGGGAGGAGAAAAGGGGAAAAGAAAAAAAGAAAATAAAAGGATATTCAAAAGAAAAACAAAGAGTCATTGACAAGCCGGTCCCACATGTCATAAGCAAATAGGGGCTGAGATTTAGGGGCTAACTGCTGTAGTTAAAGACAAAATCAGAGGCCTCAAAAAATAGGGGCAGCCCCTAAATCAAAAGTAGGGACCCTGTTTTAGAGTCTATTGTTGGAGATGCTCTAAGGAGCGCATAAATTACAGGTTAATCTCGTCGTGTTGCCAGTCTAGTTTACCTGTCAGTGGAGAGTGTGAAATGAGTACATCCGCTTCACATGCTGCCTGAATGCCAGAAGTAAATAAATACCATACTGATCCCAGTCCGTTCCCATCAGATGAGAATCTAGTTCAGTTCTAAGCTTCAGCGAATTTTCTTTACCATTTTCTTTCGGAAGAATTCTCTTTTTTATTCTGTCGGGGAAAGTACATGGTCTATGGAGACACGGCCCATTTACTCACCTTTAGCCCAGAAAAAGGCCCGCGCAAGCTTCGTAAGCTTGCGCCCGAGCTTCCCCACTCCAGGAGCCCATGCCTCTCACCACCCGAGCTTCCGAAGCTCGGGGCTTAGATCCCAACGTGGACGGTGCCACGCCGCGCGCAGGGGCCCGCATGTCACCGTGAGTTAAATGCGACCGCAGTACCGATGCGCACCTGCCACAAACCGCTGACGGGTTGGTGGCTGGTCGTGTCAGCGGTCAGCTTGTCGTTCGCCCCTAAGGAGAAAGACATATATTGCCGTGTAGCGGTCGGAATGCTGATCCTAGCAAGTTGAAAAAACACGCCTGAATATCCGGCGGACCTTGTGGGTCCGACGTGAGGTCCGCCACGTCGCAACCCGGCAAGACGAAAGAATACAACTAGTGATCGGGAGATAATACGGTGGTCGGGAGCCGCTTATAAAAGGGGGGCACAGGCCACAACCAAGAAAAGAGACAGTGAGGAGCCAAACGCGCAAAGCCGTAGCACTCAGCTACCATAGAATAGGTGCACTTGCACTTGCACTTATGTAGGATCTCTAGTTCTAAGTGATAGTTCTTCTCGTTTAGCCACTCTAGGAACACACATAATGTCTTGAGCACTTATTGTACTCGAGCCCGAGCTTCCCAAAGCTCGGCCTCACCCCTCTGTACTTGTTTAAGCTCGATACTGAACGAGGACTGGACATAGGGCTGTTATCCAGCAGTGGAGGCCCAAACCAGGATAAAAACATCTGCATCAGTATTCGACGTCATCGCCACACACACACGAACACAACACGAACACCACACATCCTTCCCTCGGCAGCCCCCACGGGCTTCGGTAGAGGGGGGCAGGGCTGCTCTCAGGTCTCGCACACCCGTTCCTTGCATATCGGCCTGTGGAGGTTCGCCTCCCAATCGCAGACAGCTGGCGCCCACCGTGGGGCCTGATTGTGGTCTTCTCCCCTCAATCGAGTCGAGGATGGCCTTGTTGTCATACGATGACGACGAAGGTTTGGACCTCAACTTCGACGACTGCGACGACGTCGACGAGTCGTACGAGAGGTGGCAAGCTGGTTTCCTCGCCGAGACCCAGGCCGACGAGATGGAGGTAGAGGCACCGCCCACCTCAGGAGTAGCTGTTCGCCCCCAGCATTGCCCGGCCAGGGCGGCGCTTCGCTGACTCATGTCAGCGAGACCCTCATGGAGGGACTAGAGGCACCCCCGCCGATGCCACAACCGGACGGCCCACACACTCTTGTGGTCCTGTTCGAGGAAGAGGACCGGTCCTACAAGCGCAATTGGCGTCCCGGCCCATCAGGGCCGGTAGCAGACCAAAGTGCACCCATGGTAGTCGAGGGTGCCGACGACACCGTCTCCGTGGGTGACACCGGCATATCCCCTTCGCGAGAACCTGTCTCACGGCACGTCTTCGCGGCGTCGGGTGAAAGGACTCCGCACCCGGCGCGCGTCGACCTAGGCGAGGAGCACCACCGGTGCCAGACCGCATGAAGTCTCTTCGCTAGGTCAGTCAGATGGACCTTGGCGGATATCCGCCGTAGGCCTACCGGCCCGGCGCCCGTCACTCGCGCTAGCCGCGCTCTCGCCCGCACTCATCACCCACGCTTACTGCGTAGTCGCGAACGGTTCGACGATTGCCGGTCATCGTGACTGAAGAAAGATCCACGTGGATTTACGATGGCCGATCTAGGCGCCGCGGTCGCGGACGGCCTGGAGGAGCTCATCGGGGATCTCGGCGAGCACCTCCGAGCTCATTCGCGCACCAGTGGCACCTCAAGGCGCGCGGCGAGCGTTGATCGCGCTAACAGCGTACGCCCACGGCAGATGGCGCCTCGGCAAGACGCCAGAGGAGTCTTTTTCCGCCTTGGGCCGCTTCCGGGTGGAAGGGTGTCCAGCTTTCTCCCGGGCTTTGCACGAGGCTCCTTAGCCCTGAAAGTTCAAACCCGTGAACATCGAGAAGTTCGACGGGAGCAAGAATTCCGACGAGTACCTCGCCGTGTATACTGCCGCCATTTTGGCCGCTGGTGGTAATGAGGCCGTTATGGTCAACTACTTCCCTACCGTCCTAAAGGGAATGGCCCGGACCTTGTCTTCAACCAGCGCCGAGGTTCCATACGCAGATAGGAACAGCTGCAAGAAGCACTTCGGACGAACTTCCAGGGCTGCTACGCACGCCCTGGAAAGTCCTAGGGCCTCAAACTTATGGTTCAGAAGACGGGGGAGGGCTTGCAGGACTATGTCCGCATGTTCGTCCGGGTGCGCAACACCATTCTGTCGATCTCCGACGAGGCCATCGTCGAGGCCTTCAAGGAGGGGGTACGGAATACCTACTTCACCGAGGATCTTGAGCTCCACCCGGTCCACACCGCGGCCGATCTATTTCACACCGCGGAGGGATACATCAATGCCTCTGAGGCGGTGGAACGCAAGAGATGGAGAGCGGAGAAGAAGGCGACGGTTCGGGCTGGAGCAAACTCCAAGAAGGACGACGCCGAGAAGAAGAAGAAGAAGAAGAAGGAGCCCGCTGCCCCAAACTACATCGCGGCAGTGGAGCCCGAGAGGCCCGCTCCTCCTGAGCGATCTCCTCCCCGGACAGCTCGTCCGGCAGGTGGTGGAAATGGCCTCGGCGCGGGTCAGAGCCAGGGGCAGGAGCGAGCTCCCCAGCCCCATCCCCGACCGGCCTATGGGGCAACCCCCCGAACAACCGTTACTGTCTTCTCCATCGGCACTACAGCCAAGACCTGCGTAACTGCAGGACATGGGCAGCGCAGCTGGAGGACTTCTACACCGGACGCGGCCCCATGCCCGAGCTCCCGGACAACAGGATGCCGAATGACCGGGCGCCCGCGGGTGGCAATGACGACGTCTTCCAAGAGGCTCGCAGGGCACATTGCCGTGATATTTGGCGGCGCGTCCTTCTACGGCTCGCGCCGCAAGCTTAAGGCAGCCGCCCGAGAGGTTTACCACCTCGAAAGGGGTAAGCCCGGGGACACATCCATGCGGTGGTCCAGCCAGCCCATTACTTTCTCCGGGGATGACTGTCCCCTCGGAATGACGAAGCCCCAGCGTCTACCGCTTGTGCTCTACCGTACCATCAGCAACACACGAGTTGATCGCGTGATGGTGGACGGCGGAAGCTCCCTGGACATTATCACAGCCCAGGTCCTGGAGCAGATGCAGGTCCTGCTGTCTAAGATCAATGACATAGCCATTCCCTTCCATGGCATTGTTCCGGGGTCGTCCCTGCAACCGATTCGGCAGATCGTTCTGCCCGTAATGTTCGGGGCCCCCAGAATTTTTGGACAGAGTACGTTACATTCGAGGTGGTAGATTCCGGGCTACCGTACAACGCTATTTTGGGTCGTCCCGCCTTATCAAAGTTCATGGCGGCCACCCATCATGGGTACCACTGCCTTAAGATGCTGGCCCCTCATGGGGTCATCACGATCAAGGGCAGTCACAAGGCCACAATGGCTTGTGACGAGAGCGCCCTAGCGATGGTTGGGCAGCTCCCTGAGCGCGGCCCGGCCAAGGGCGAGCGACCGCCGACCCGCCCCAAGTTGGCCCTGTAGTCGCAGGAGCCCACCAAAGCCGTCACCCTCATCGCGGACGACCCTGCTAAGGTCGTCCATGTGGGGACCAATCTCGAGTTCAAATAGAAACTCGAGCTCATTACCTTCCTCCGGGCTAACGCAGACGTGTTCGCGTGGGAACCATCCGATATGCCCGGAGTCCTAAGGGAAGTAATTGAGCATAGGCTAACTGTTCAGGCTGATAAGAAGCCTGTTAGAGAGGTCACACGACGCTTTCCCAAGTGGAAAGCCGACATCATACAGGAGTAGCTCGGCAAGCTCCTTCAGGCCGGTTTTATCCGAGAAGTTGAGCACTCCAACTGGCTCACCAACCCAGTCGTAGTCAAGAAAAAGGGCGGAAAATGGCGAATGTGCGTCGACCATCGCGACCTCAACGCCGCCTGCCCCAAAGATAATTTTCTCCTGCCACGCATAGACCAGTTGGTCGAGGCAACGGCGGACTCGGTGCTTATGAGCTTCTTGAACGCCTATTCGGGCTACCACCAGATCACGCTGGCCAGGGAAGATGAAGAGAAGACAGCTTTCATGACATCTTTTGATACCTTCTGCTACACGACCATGTCGTTCGATCTGAAGAATGCGGGAGCCACGTTCCAGCGGTTAATGCAGAAGACGGTCCCTGATCAGATAGGGTGCAATGTAGAGGTTTACGTAGATGACATTGTTGTAAAGAGCAAGGTCCCACAGGATCATGTAACCGACCTTCAGGAAACATTCGCTAATCTCAGGAGACATCAACTCAAGTTGAATCCTCAAAAGTGTGTTTTCGGTGTTCGGTCTGGGATGTTGCTCGGCTATGTGATAGGCAAGGCAACCATAGGGGCTAACCCCGAAAAAATCGAGGCCATCGAGAATATGAGGTCGCCAACCCGTACCAAGGAGGTGCAAGCCCTAACCGGATGGATGGTGGCTCTTAGCAGATTTATATCTCGTCTCGGCGAGCGTAGTGCACCTTTCTGCAAGATCCTGCGTAAGCATGATGGTTTCAGTGGTCTTTGGAGGCGGCGCTTCAATGAGCTAAGCGCTACTGCCCACGCCACCTGTCTTAGCTACGCCAAAGGTCGGGGAGGCACTACTCCTCTACTTGGCAGTTGCCCCGCAAGCTGTGAGTGCTGTACTAGCAGTCGAACACGAGGGCAAGCAACAACCCATCTACTACGTAAGCGAGGTATTACACGGGCCTAAGGAATGGTATCTCGAGGTCCAAAAACTTCTGTATGCCTTACTTATGGCCTCACGAAAGTTGCGCCCCTATTTCCAAGCACATCCGGTCACGGTTCTAACGAGTTACCCGCTAAGCGATATCATTAGAAATCCCGACACCAATGGGTGGGTCGCAAAGTGGGCAGTCGAGCTTGGTGAGGTCGACATTAGGTTCGTCCCACGCACGACGATCAAGTCTCAAGTCCTGGCCGACTTACTGGCTGAGTGGACCGAGCCTACCGATCCTCCCGGAAGCCCGCCCGAGCCTTCAAGCCAGGAAACGCATTGGACCATGTTCTTCGATGGGTCGCGCCAATTTGAGTGATCAGGTTGCGGATTTGTTCTCGTGTCCCCCTAAGGAGAGCAGATTCAACATATAGTACAGCTTCATTTTACCACAATGAACAATACTGAGGAGTACGAAGGCCTCCTAGCCGGTCTACGGGCATGCACTGCGCTCGGCTTAAAACGACTAACAACGAAAGGGGATTCGCAGTTAGTCGTCTGCAAGGTAAACAAGGAGTTTTAGTGTTGTGACGACTCAATGGCGCGATACCTGGCAGAAGTGAGGAAGCTGGAGAAACACTTCACGAACTTTGAAGTGTGATACGTTCCCAGACTGGCTAATAGCCTGGCCGACATGCTCGCGAAGCTTGGCTCCTCACAAGAAACCTCCCCGGTGAGGGTGCTCATGCAGCACCAACTAAAGCCCTCTATTCCCTCTGGAGAAGAGGCCCCCGAGAAGACATTTGCCTCGATCAAAACGATCGGTACCGTTTCATTCCTAAAGCAGCGCGACACCTAGATGACGCCATTCGTCCAGTTCTTGGCGCATGGGACACTGCCACAGGACACAGCTGAGAAATCCTGGCTTCAAAGGTAAGCCCGACCTTACCGAATACTCGGGACTTACTGTATCAAAGGGATTCTAATGGCGTACTTTGTAAGTGCGTGACCTAGGAGGAAGGCAAGTTTCTCCTCCAAGATATCCACGACGGGATCTGCGGGGCGCATGCCTCTTTCAGAACCCTAGTGGACAAAGCCTTCCGCATAGGGTATTACTGGCCTACTGCGCTGACCGACGCAAGGGAGCTAGTGAAACGTTGTCCGGCCTGCCAATACCATGCCCGGATGTCCCACCAACCAGCGTACGAGCTACAAACTATCCCGCTAACCTAGCCATTATCAACGTGGGGAATAGATATACTCGGTCCTTTCCCCAGAGGCCTAAAGGGGTGCACGAACCTGTTCGTCGCCATCGACACTTTCACCAAGTGGATCGAGGCCGAACCAGTGTCGAGCATATCAGCCCAAACGGCCAAAAGGTTCTTCAGAAACAACATTGTGGCAAGGTTCGGCGTCCCGATTAAGCTGATCGCTGATAATGGGACACAATTCACAAGCGAGCTATTCCAGGATTATTGCGAAGAGCTTGGCATGAAAGTCGCCCTAGCCTCGGAGGCTCATCCACAGAGCAACGGCACGGCCGAACTTGCGAATGGGCAGATCATGCAGGGCGCAAAGCGAAGAGTCTATGACGCCCTCGCCGAACAACGCCAGAATTGGGTAGAGGAACTACCCTCGGTGCTTTGGGCAGCCCGGACAACCTCTAATCGAGCTACTGGAGAGATTCCCTTCTAGCTCGTATACGGCTCGGAAGCAGTACTACCCGCCGAGCTAAGACTTGGTTCGATTCGTGTTGATTTTGCAGGTCAGATCGACAACAACTAGGAACGACTATTGGATCTCGACCTATCCGAGTCCTGCCGTGAGCAAGCACTGCTGCGAGCAGCAGCATACCAGCAATCCCTATGACGGCATGCGAGCGGTACAAACTCAGACTTTGCAAGTTGGCGACCTGGTTCTAAGACGAGTTCAGAACCTAGCCCACGCTAACAAACTCACGCCGAGGTGGGAGGGTCCATATACGGTCGTATCAGCCGCACGCCTAGAGGCTATAAGACTGGCTATGCCGGACGGAAGAATTCTCAATAGCTCTTAGAACATGGCTCAACTTCGGAGGTTCTACGCCTGAGCTAAGGTCGTAAGTTTTCTTTTTTACCCTTTCTGTTTTTCGTCTCTTCCAAAAAGTATAGGCAGCCCTTAACCAGCCCCAAGAACCTAACCTATGATCGAGCTTAGGAGAAAGCTCGGGCTATCTCAGCACACATCGGCAGGTTAACGGCTATGCAGAAGCAACACCCTCGGGACTCCCTTGCATACGGGTAAGCCGATATCCATCCCACCACGCAAGACCCCATGCGGGCAAACGCTTTCCAGCCCTATACCATAAGCCTGCATAAAACTGTTGAAGCCCAGGATAACTCAAGAGTCCCAAGACTCTGCGTCTTGCAAAAGAACAGAGCAGGGGCCATGAGCTTCGTTCTAAGGTCGCGTTCTCTAAACCACGTCCGACCCTCCGGCAATCCAGAGGCTCGGCCGTGGCTCGGGGGCTAGGGCCGATTTTTTTAAAAAATTGATCTTCTCTAAACCACGACTGACCCTCCGGCAATCTAGAGGCTTGGCCGTGGCTCGGGGGCTAGGGTCGATTTTTTTAAAAATTGATCTTCTCTAAACCACGACCGACCTTCCGGCAATCCAGAGGCTCGGCCGTGGCTCGAGGGCTAGGATCGATTTTTTCAAAAAACTGATCTTCTCTAAACCACGACCGACCGCCTGGCTATCCAGAGGCTCGGCCGTAGCTCGGGGGCTAGGGTCGATTTTTACTCTAAGAATCGATCTTCTCTAAACCACGCCCGACCTCTGGTTACCCAGAGGCTCGGCCGTGGCTTGGGGGCTAGGATCGATTGGCATCCTCGGTCTTTAAATCCTTCTTGCCTATACAACTGCTTGCAATTTATGTTTATCCTTTGCATACAGGAAAATCGAAAAAGGGGGAGACAAACAAGGGCCTACGGCCTGGGTTGACGGCTGAACTTGCGGAGTTCGGCCGTGGCTTCATCATAGCGGTCCTAAAGCGCGAGAAGGGCCCTCCGATCATCTCAGGCGGCCCGCGCTTCAGTCCGCAATGCCATATTGGCCTCTTGCAGCTCCTGTACGGAGTCCTCGTGGGTCTTCAGGCGACCCTCCGTCGCAGCCGTTGCCAACTTCACCCGGGACAGCTCCGCGGAAAGAAGATCACGCTCCTCCGTGGCCCGAGCGACTTCGGCAGCGCAGCGCACGTTCGTTGACCGAAGGCGCTCTTCGAGCTCGGCGCCCGCCGGGATACTTCGCCGGCGTCATCCCACGCCGCGACAAGGGCCGCTTCCGCCGCTGCGGTGCGAGCCTCCACAGCCACAGTCTGGACCGCGGCCGTGCGCGCCTCCTCTAGCTCGCCGCGCATGGCTTCGGCCCATCGTCGCCAGAGCGCACCGTCCGCCAGCGCGGCCTCTTGCTCAGCCTCCTGCTCGGCCATGGGCGCGCATGCGTGACCAACGACCTCGTGGTTGGCCTACGCCAGGAGGACAGGCTCAGGAAAAAGGTAAATCAAACATAGCCAAAAATTCAAAAGTCGTGTCCAGAGGCACATACTCGCTTCAAGATCGCGGCGAGTTCGGCCTCAAGCGAGGCCCGGGAAGCATGCCTAGGCACGGGCGACACCGCGACCAGGTCGCCCGAGCCACCTCCCGGGCTGCTCGCCCCCTCCTTGGACTCCCCCGTGGGCTCGGCCTCGGCCTCTTGGCCGAGGTTGGGGTCACCCCATCCGCGGGCTCAGCCACCCCCTCCGCGGGCTCGGCCACCTCGATGGTCAGGAGGCCTAGCTCAGGTGCAAGGTCTACTTGCACCCCGAAGTCCGCCTTCGGCTTGACCACCTTCACGCTCATCGTCCAGTCGGCGAGGGATTGGCCAGGGAAAGGCCAGAACCGGACGGACTCCTCCCGATGGCCTCCGATGAGAGCGAGCTTCTCCTCGACCCACGCAGGCGTCACCACGATCCATCCGGTAGTGAGTTACGGGGCCACGCTCGGCAGGTGCACCGAGACGGTGTCGACCACCGTGATGACCCGGACCGGCCAATTCCAGCCAAACAGGAGCACGTCGCTCGAGTCCAGCAGCGGGATAGGCCAGCCGTGCTGCGAGAAGAACTCCACTAGCCCGTTGAGGTCGATAGGACGTCACCCGAACTTTGTCCGCCCTTCAACTTGATGCGGCACCAAGGTCGTCGTCCCGAAATCGGCCTCCACCTCGACGGTGACGGCCTAGCAGCGTACGTCGCTGCGCACCATCGGCGGGAGGAAGTAAGCCCCAGAACCCCAACATCTCCTATGGTTCGGGTCGAGCTCGTTCACCTGGGCTACCTCTTCCGGCCGCACTGGGAGAATCCTCTCCGCCCCCATGGACATAGCGACTGACAGCAACAGCGAGGAATCCCGCGACCAGTCAGGACATACAACATCAGAAGGGGGGAAGAAAGGCTAAGAACGCGGCAACTTACGAGCAAGGTCGAGTTCGGTCTCCACCGACCCAGCGTCACGGGCTTCCCGCCCAGCATCAGTCAACGTTTCTTTGGCGCCGGTTAGGTGTCTCGCGCCCCAGCGTAATCCCGGTCCTGGGGGCCCTTAGCATGGGCCGGGTCCGGAATAGAAGCAGGCACCCGGGGTGCCGACCTCCCGGCCGCAGATGACGGCCGGGGCGGTCGTCCCGCGTTGACAACTTTGTCTCACCGGGAAACCCGGGTCCTCTTCCCTTGGGACGGCTGCGCGCCCGCAGCCCGCCCCTGGTGCGCTTGGTATGGGCTTGCACGATCGCCGCTCGCTAGAGTGGCGACCCCTGAGGCCATCACCAGCGCCAGGGCGCCGGGCCCGGCTTTCTCGTCCTCTCCTTCCTACGAGCGGACCAAGGAATAATCATTACACGCCCAGAGAAGACCGCCCAAGGGCGCGGGACTCGCGGAGTACGAACCTCGTTGCCCTCTTGAAGGACATTCCGAATCCCCAGGCCCGATGGCTCGTTGTGATTCGTGGGCAACAATAGCCCCATGACCCGGGCTACCTCAGCCCCAGGCAAGGCTACAGAGAAAGGGGGGAATGTTAGACACGCCGGAAGAAAGGTCGGGCGAAGAGATGGAGGTCAAAGAAAGACTTACGAGAGTTGCCCTCGCGGGTAAGGTCGTCCCACCCGCGGATGCAGAAGAAGGGGTGAACCCGCTTTCGCAGCGGGCTCACCTGGTTCTTGACGAAATCGGCTACGATATCGTAGCCGTTCAGCCCTTGCCCGGCCAGCTTTTGGACCTTGGCCGCGGAAACTGCCTCTGCCGGCTCTAGCACGGGGCGTGGCAGCATCAGCTTCCGGGCTTCTTAGCGTAGTACCACCGCGACGCCTATCCGCCGACGTTCTCCTTGGCCTTGAACGCCAGGTACATAGGCTTCAGATCGCGACACAGTTTGAAGTAGGCGCACCCCGCCGCGTCGCTCCCGCTGGTCGTGGTGAGCTCGTAAAAGTTCAGGAAGAGGCTCACCGTCGGCTCGACGCGGACATACGCCTCGCAGAGATGTGCGAAGATTGTCAGTGACAAGATCGAGTTGGGGTTGAGATTCACCAACTCAATCCCACACAGGGCCAGGATGGCGGAGAGGAAGTCGGACTCCGGGACCTGGAATCCAGAATTCGTGGATGGCAAAAAGCTCGAAGGAGACGATCTCGCCATCCTCGGGCACCGAGATCACCTTCGCGTCGGCTGCCCTCCAGCCACCAACGTCGATGAAGCCAGCCGCGGTCATTCCTTCAGGGCCTCCTCGGAGGTGAGGCTCTGGGTAAAGGACACCATTGGTGGGAGAGAAGATCAGGGAGCAAGAACGGTGGAGAGCGAAAGGATTGAAGGGTGAGGAGTTGGGAGTATGGAGAAGTCAGGAAGGCGTAAGTGGAAAAGAAAGTGGCGTGGGGAAACAAACCGTGTCTTATAACCGGCGCGGGAAGGCGAACCACTGCCTGTCCGTCAAAGACGCGGAAACTGAAGATGGGACAGCGGCGTGCATAACTGCGCTCAATTAGAACTCCCGCCGGGGCCAAGGCTGCGTGCGCAAGGTGCAACGTTTCGCCGAAAGGCAGTTATCAAAAAACCTCTGAGCGGGACATTCTGTCCCACTCAAGGCTCGGGGGCTAGCTGTCGGAGAAAGTACATGGCCCATGGAGACACGGCCCATTTACCCACCTTTGGCCTAGAGAAAGGCCCGCGCGAGCACCATAGGCTCACGCCCGAGCTTGGTAAGCTCGCGCCCGAGCTTCCCCACTCCAGGAGCCCAGGCCTCTCACCTCCCGAGCTTACGAAGCTCCGGGCTCAGACCCCAACGTGAATTGTGCCACACCGCATGTAGCACGCCGCGGGCCCCGCATGTCACTGAGAGTTAAATGTGACCGCAGTACCGATGCGCACCTGCCACAAGCCGCCGCCGGGTTGGTGGCCGGTCGTGTCAGCGGTCAGCTTGCCATTCACCCCCAAGAAGAAAGACACGTATTGTCGTGTAGCAGTCGGAACGCTGATCCTAGCAAGCTGGGAAAACACGCCTGAATATCCAACGGACCTTGTGGGTCCGCCACACCGCAGCCCACAAGACGAAAGAATACAACCAGTGACCAGGAGATAATACGGTGCTTCACAATGGACCAAGTTCAAACTACAGTGGCCGGGAGCCGCCTATAAAAGGGGGGCACAGGACACAACCAAGAAAAGAGACACTGAGGAGCCAAACGCGCGGAGTCGCAGCACTCAGTCACCATAGAATAGGAGCACTTACACTTATGTAGGATCTCTAATTCTAGGTGATAGTTCTTCGTGTTTAGCTACTCTAGGAACACACATAGTGCCTTAAGCACTTATTGTACTCGAGCTCGAGCTTCCCAAAGCTCCGCCTCACCCCTCTGTACTCGTTTAACCTCGATATTGAACGAGGACTGGATGTAGGGCTCTTATCCAGCAGTGGAGGCCTGAACCAGGATAAAAACATCTGCGTCAGTATTCGATGTCATCGCCACACACACACAGCACACACGAACACCACACATCCTTCCTCGATAGCGTCCACGGGCTTCGGTCGAAGGGACAGGGCCGCTCTCGGGTCTCGCACACCCCTTCCTTGCATATCGGCCTGCGGAGGTTTGCCTCCCAGTAGCCGACATATTCCCTTTAGAAAAAGATTTCTCTCTCCTTTTTCTATATCATTCTCTTCAAAGGGATGCTATTAGAAATAATGAAAAATAAAGGAAAAGAATGTGGTGTAGAAAATGGGGGAAGGAACCAAAATAAAAGGAAAATAGTTAGAGATAGTTCGACCTTGTGAGGAAGAAGAACAAGTGCTAGATCTATGCATACAACCCAACCTTTCTTTTTAAAAAAGTTCAGTCCTGTTATGACATCAGACACCAACAACTAGCTTTATGAAGAAACAAGCAAGGGTGTCACCCATAAATATGTGGTTTTTGTGTGTGTGTGTATATATATATATATATATATATATATATATATATATATATATATATATTCATACCCATATTAATCATGGTAAGCTCTAATAAAGCCAAACTCGATCCCATCATGAATTTCTATTTTTTTTTCAAATTTATGTTGTTTTCAGTTTTAATATAGTTGATTTATACTTTTTCTATTATTTTTTATTATAGTTGATATGAACTCTTTTTTAATCTTGGAGCAGTTGATGTAGACTTGTTTTATATTTTTTTAATCCTGAATTTTATTTTATTTTTATTGTAGTTGATACGAACCTCTTTTCTAATCTTGTAGCAATAGACATGGACTCTTTTTTTTTATTATTTTTGTTCTAAATTTAAATTGCTGCTATTTTATTATTAAGTCAATATAGACTCTTTCTTTTAATCTAAGTCGTTATAATCTAATCCCACTATAATCGACGGTGTAGATGTTTTTCTTTGTCTCTAATTTATATGAGAATTTCTCCGATTAACGTGGTGGCTCTGTTGACTCCCGTTTTGATTATATAATAGAATCGATACATAGATAGATGGGATTCAAGCTTTACATGTGTTGTAGAGATGGTGTAGGGATGCCCCATTCCTTAGCATTGTCGGGAATAAAATCTCTCAATTAAATGCTAAAGGAGGATAATGATGATGAATTGTAAAGGCAAACCTATGAGCTATCCAAATTGGTAAATGTGCTAGAATGCCCTTTAAAGAGAGTAGGTGGGAGGACACGATGGGAAAGCAGCCTCCCATCTCGCCCATATAACCAGCCCCAAGGGCTCATGTGCGGGAGAGAGAGAGAAAAAATCCCTTAAATTAATAAAATAAGTCTAATCTTGGCTAGCATCTTCTTCCCTGAGGCTCTCCACTACTCTAGATCCCCTTTCCCCGAGCATCCCCGTGGCTAAGCCCCAAGCTTGCTCATGGGGTGCCCCAAAAATTTGTCTGTTCAGTCTAAGCCGACGACAGTGGCGCTATCCGTGGGGATCCTGGACAAGAGGCCACACATCGGGAGAGATCCAGCCACCACGATGCTCATCTTCCATGGATTTCGCCCCAACGGTGCTTGTCCTTGGCGAATTCGGCCTCCATGAGCCCATTTTCAACAGATCCAACCTCCATGCGCTTATATATGATGGATGCGGCGTCTGCACCAAGTGTTTCTGGCAAACTCGCCTCCTACGAGCTCAACCCTAATGGATCTAGCAACGGCAAGACCCGTCGTGAAGGATTGACCTCCATGAACACGCCGAATCCAAATACGGTGGATCTGAACAAAAAGCGGCGGGCGAAGAATCGCCGAACAAAGAGCGGCGAAATGAAAGGGCCACTGGCGAGGGATTGCTAAGCGAACAACGGCCGTCTGAAGGGCCACCCAATGGGGAACCTTGGTGAGCAAAGGCCGCCAATGAAGAAATCGCCAGCGAAGCGTGGTGGCGAAGGAACCGCCAAGCGAAGCAAATCAAAGCAGTGGCATCCGAAGCGAAGAAAAACAAAGCCAAGCAGTGCCTACCCGGAGCAAGGCCTCCCCGAAGCAATGCACATTCCAAACCCATGCAACTGCCAGCACAGATGGAAGCGAAGCTGGCACACAGAGGGGAGATGCGATCGAACTTTGTCGAGCAAAACAGTTAATCTCAATATTGCTTAGAGGCATACACATACATGAATACATACATGCATTTATACTTGTACGCATATATCTCCCTGCATCGTTATATCTATGAAGAGTTCAAAAATCGCACGGCGAAGGCCATGCTAAGTGGTGAACGAAGACCCCGCCAAGGGGAAAAGCGGAACTTCTCCGCAGTTAATGCGCTCGAAGGCCACGCTAAGTGGTGAATGAAGACCCCCGCTAAGGGGAGGACGAGCGCTTGTAGATTATGCCTACTCGCTCCTACGCCGAGTACTTGGTGGGTTACGCCCACTCACTCCTGAAGGCCACGCTAAGTGGTAATTGAAGACCTCGCTAAGGGAAGGACGAGCGCTTATAGGTTACGTCTATTCGCACCTACGCCGAGTGCTTGGTGGGTTACGCCCACTCACTCCTGAAGGCCACGCTAAGTGGTAATTGAAGACCTCGCTAAGGGGAGGACGAGCGCTAGTAGGTTACGCCTACTCACTCCTACGTGGAGTGCTTGGTGGGTTACACCCACTCACTCCTGAAGGCCACGCTAGATGGTAATGGAAGGCCCCACCAAGGGGCAAATTGTGGTGCTTGCCAGGGAGTAAACGGAGCAGGACCACCGCTCCACGTCCTTTTCGCTAGGGAGTAAGGCGGAGCAATACCACCGCTCCGTGTCCTTTTCGCTAGGGAGTAAGGCAGAGCAATACCACCGCTCCGCGTCTCCTTCGCTAGGGAGTAAGGCGGAGCAATACCACCGCTCCACTTCCTCTTCGCTAGAGAGTAAGGCGGAGCAATACCATTGCTCTGTGTCCCCTTCGCTAGGGAGTAAGGCGGAGCAATACCATCGCTCCGCGTCCTCTTCCCTAGGGAGTAGGGAGGAGCAAGACCACCGCTCTGCGTCCTCTTTGCCAAGGAGTAGGCACATCAGGACCCTCGCTCCGTGTCCTTCTCGCCAGGAAGTAAGGCGGAGCAATACCATCGCACCGCGTCCCCTTCACTAGGAAGTAAGGCAGGGCAAGACAACCGCTCCGTGTCCTCTTCACCAAGGAGTAAGCGGAGCAGGACCATCGCTGCGCGTCCCCTTCGCTAGGGAGTAAAACGCTGCGCCTCCTAAGCCAAGGGGTGAAACACTTCAAGAATCTTATATAAGCTGCTCACCAACCCGAATTTGCCTTGGGGATGACCAATTTCATATGCTCCCCGCAAAGGAGTTCATATCCTAAAACAATTTTATGATTTTTACTTGCGTTTTGGCAGGGCTCATGCCCACTACATCTGTTCGCCCCTCTTGTGTTAGAGCTAACAGCTGAGGGAGTAGTAGGCTCCAGACTATCTCTGCCTCGTAGGCCCTTGCTTCGGTGAAGAGGATTAGCGGACTCTCCTTCGTAAGCTTCGGACTATCTCCGCCTCGTAGGCCTTTGCTTCAGTGAAGAGGATTGGCAGACTCTCCTTGTAGGCCTCGGACTACCTTCGCCTCGTAGGCTCTTGCCTCGACGAAGCGGATCGGCGGACTCTCCTTCGCAGACTCCGAACTACCTCTGCCTCGTAGGCCCTTACCTCAGCGGAGCGGATCGGCGGAATCTTCTTTGTGAAGCTTCGAATCGCTGCCAGCCTCGGCGAGTGCCCCTTCGCAAGTGAACTTGAAAATCACATGAATGCTACGCCAAGTGGTAATTGAATACCCCACCAAGACAAAAAATTATGGCGACACGAAGCAAAGGCAAAGTGACACCAAGGAGTAACGACGAAACATGCGAAGCAAAGGAAGAACGGCGCGAAGCAAAAGCAAAGCGGATCAGATGCTTCACCCTATCAATACAAAACAAGCGCTGGGCGAAGCAAAAGCAATGGTAAAAGCAGAGCAATGGGCGCAAAGACGGGCAACCCCTACAAACCCGTGATCTACAAAAGGGAGTTTGTATCCATAATGATTTTAGGATTGCCAACCACTTTTGAGCACCACACCCTTGGAATGTGTAATAAAATTTCAGGTGTGTTCAACGCAAAAACTACGGATATTGAACACGAAGCTTCGAAGGCTAATGGATTTCTCCATTGCGAAGCTTCAGATTTCAATGGATTTCTCCTTCGCGAAGCATCGAATTTAAATGGGTTTCTCCTTCGCGAGCTTCGGAGGCTAATGGACTCCTTTGCTAAAGCATCGGAGGCTAATGGACTTCTCCTTCGCAAAGCTTCGAATTTCAATAGATTTCTTCTTCGCAAGCCTCAGAGCTTCAGATTTCAATGGGTTTCTCCTTCGCGAGCTTCAGAGGCTAATGGACTCCTTCGCTAAAGCATCGGAGGCTAATGGACTTCTCCCCCTTCGGATTTCAATAGGTCTCTTCTTCCCAAGCTTCGGAGGTTAATGAACTTCTCCTTCGCTAAAGCATCGGAGGCTAATGGGGTTCACCCTCGCAAAGCTTCGGATTTTAATGGACTTCTCCTTCGCCATCTTCGAGTATCGGCGGACGCTTCTCCACTTGCTTCGGATCACCGCCTCATTCATAGGCTTTAGCTACGACAAAGCAACTCATTGGGCGTTCCTTCGCTAAGGGGCCATTCAACAAATGCCGTGCACTCTTTTTTCCTTTCTGTGTTTTTCCCACTGGGTTTTTTAGGAGGAGTTTTTAACGAGGCATGGGCACGACATGGTATCTCGACAACCCGCTGAGCCAAAACATTTGCGTCCGCTCACCCTCGGGATCTCGGCACAAACGAAGGAAGGAGTCCTGTTGTAGAGATGGTGTAGGGATGCCCCATTCCTTAGCATTGTCGGGAATAAAATCTGTCAATTAAATGCTAAGGGGGATAAGGATGATCAATTGTAAAGGCAAACCTATGAGCTGCCCAAATTTGTAAATGTGCTAGAATGCCCCTTTAAAGAGAGTAGGTGGGAGGACACGATGGGAAAGAACCTCCCATCTCGCCCATATAACCAGCCCAAGGGCTCATGTACGGGAGAGAGAGAAAAAATCCCCTAAATTAATAAAATAAGTCCAATCTTAGCTGGCATCTTCTTCCCTGAGACTTTCCACTGCTCTAGATTCCCTTTCCCCGAGCATCCCCGTGGCTAAGCCCCAAACTTGCTCATGGGGTGCCCCAAAATTTGTCTGTCCGGTCTAAGCCGACGACAACATGAGGCTGAGCCAAAAAAATACCTTTTTTTATTGAGCAACAAGTCCAGCAACTAAGGTATGGTCATATGAGATCAAAATCTGGATTTTGTTTCAAAACAGATAAAAGAACTCTTCAATTCCAAAGGATGTGTTCAAGCTTAAATCCGAATACTGGTCTTTCTAAATCTCGGGCTGCCACCTTGTTTTGTCTTTGTACAATAACAGCATCTGAATTTTAGAGGGAATTGAACACTGCGGGGACTATCACCAATCCATGCATCTCCCTATAAATAGTTCTCTTGCTCCTAATTATCATTCACTTTTGTGTGCTCCCCTCTCAAAACAAAGAACCTCCTGGATCATTTAAAGGTCATGCACAACGTTGACTCTATCTTAAATCTATTCTACTCCTATTTTATCTCTAACATAACATTGACCCTACCTACCTGACCCCATTGCAATAATATTAGAGTCAACAGTTCCATTTTGTTAACAAGTATATAATGTTCATGATCTTCTTTTACTTTAGAAGATAATGGTCATGATCTTGGTGTGTGAGAAGCCAGGTCCTCCATTTGATCATGTGGTATCTCCTCTTCTTGTCAAGCACTTGGTGGTGGACGAAATGGCTTGGGTTGGGACGGAGGATCAAGAAATGTGTTTGTGCGTGGCCTTGATCGATCACCTCCCTCCCGAAGTCCCGACAGGACGGAGGACGCGGCGTTGACGCTGGTCGTCGTCACCGACGACGACGGGTACGACAACGCATAGGAGTCGAAGCCGTCGGCGTTCTGCATCATGGCCAGCGTGGTGAAGCTCCGGTACGTCGGCGCCGGCTCGGGCAGTGTTGCGTCGCCGTCGAGGTACTGCACCACGTGCCGCATCGACGGCCTCGCGGCGGCCATCGGGTGGGAGCACAGCAGGCCCAGCCTGAGCACCTGCACCGCCTCCTCGGCGTCGTAGTCGCCGCACAGCCGCGCGTCCACCGCGCCGGCGATGTCCCCTTTGTGCCACCGCTCGAGCACCCAGTCTGCCAGCACCAAACGGCTGTCTTCGGCGTCGTGCTCGATGGGCCGCCGGCCGCAGACCACCTCCAGGACGAACGAGCCGAACGCAAACACGTCGGTGGCCGGCGTCACCCGCCGCGTGTACGCGAGCTCCGGCGCGAGGTACCCCATCGTGCCCACCACGTGCGTGGTCTGCGGGTCGGCGCCGCGGTCGTACAGCCTCGCCAGGCCGAAGTCGCCGAGCCGGGCGCTCATGTCGCTGTCGAGGAGCACATTGCTCGCCTTGACATCTCTGTGGATCACCACCTGCTCCCAGTCCTCGTGGAGGTACAACAAGCCAGACGCGACGCCTCTGATGGCGCCGAGCCTCCGAGCCCAGCTCAGAGGCGGCGCGTTCCGATTATACAGCCACTTGTCGAGGCTGCCGTGTGGCATGTAGTCGTACACCAAGAGAAGCTCGCCTTTGCGGCGGCAGTAGCCAAGCAGCTGCACGACGTTGCGGTGGCGGAGGCGGCCAATGCTTACAACCTCAGCGATGAACTGCTTCATCCCCTGCTTCGCGTTGTGCGACACGATCTTCACGGCGACCTCCGTCATGGACGCCGGGAGCACGCCCTTGTACACCCTCCCGAACCCTCCTACGCCGAGCAGGTGCTTGCCGGCGAAGCCGCCGGTGGCGTGGAACAGGTCCTTGTATGTGAAGCGGTGCGGGCCGTACTCCACCTCCCAGTCCTCCCTGAGCTCGGCGTACCGGAACCGTCGCCACATGAGCAGGAAGATGCTCGTGACCACCGCGAGCGCGAGGATAGGCGTGGCCACCGGCATGACGACGTCAAGCGCCTTGGACCGCCGCTTCACGCTCACTCGGGGCATCCTGGGGAGCTTCGCGTAGTCGAGCAGCGGGGCGGGTCCGTCCAGGCCGAAGCTCCAGCCGAGCACGTAGTGGCGCGTGTGGAACGGCCCCGTCGACGACGAGAGCCCGACGTACGCGGTGCCGTTGATCACTGGGGAGAGGTCGACGGTGACTGAGAGAAGGGGCTTCTTGGGCTTGGGCGTCTCCACCGGCGCCAGCGTCACGTTGAGCGCCGTGGCTTGGCCGTCGTAGTCCACCCACACCTGCATGGTGTCGCCGCTGAAGAGGGTCAAGTTCTTGAAACCACCGGTATCGTCGGCGTAGTAGCCGGCGGGCTTGGCGGCGACGGACATCAGGCCGTTCACGTCGACGCCGACATGGTTGCTGTTGATGTCCCGGAACTCCGGGTTGAGGATCGTGTCGAGCTCGACGGCGAAGATGTGGTTGCTCGTGTTACCGTTGTTCTGGTGGTTGAACAGGCCGAGGAACTGGCTCGGCGACGCGGTGGACAGGTTCTTGCTGGGCGCGACGAAGAACGCGAGCCCGTTGCCACTTACCGTCACGTAGTCGGTGACGATGGCGAACACGAAGGTGGTCGAGAAGGACCTGGCCACGGTGCCGTTCGCCGCAGCCGCAGCCGCCAACGGCGGCGCGTGGAAGCGGAGGGCCGCCGTGTGGAAGGCGTGGCCTTTCATCTGGGACGTGACGTTGGTCAGCATGAGCCTGCCGTCCGGCTCGACCACGGCCATACCGTCGAGCTCCAGTCCCCCGCCGGCGAAGCCGTTGTAGACGAACTGGTCCTCACCTCCAGCACCAGCCGCCGCCGCCGCATGGCTGATTCCAAGAAAGCGGAGGAGCAGCAACACAAGGAAGGAGACGATGGAGATAGCCTCGCGATGCATCTTGCGCCCCCTTGAATCGAGCAAAACGCTGCCCTTTCAAGAAACAGAATCCATTCGACACTCGGTCTTCTCCCTCCTTTCAAGGTCATAGAAACAAAAAAAAAAATATGGAGAAATCTTTCCCTCTCTCGTTTCCAGCCGGTCATCGGAGTCAACGGAGTGACCACCAGTCCACCCTGAGAGAGACGAGCGGAGCAGGAAAGGGAGGAAGGAAGAAAGAAGGAAGGATCGTGAGCACCTGTCCCAGTCTACACTACGCTTGCTTCTCTTAAGGGCTCCGTATCCTATTTACACGGCATACCTGTGTACGCATGCACACGGGCAGCACAGGCCGATGGATCTTCATTCTATGGGTCGCGGTTTTTTTTGCGTTTACCCCCCCCCCTTCCCCCGCCCCGGCGCCTACCCCAATTCAGCGCAACTATCCCCCACGCCTGCCCCAAGTCAGCGCAACGCGCGTGCCCAGCAGCCGCGCAACACCTCCCCCTCAAATCACCAACGATTCACAGCGAAGCTTCTAGGTTTTGTCTGCCGGCCGCAGCTTCATTCGGGCAATGCTGCCGTCGACGCCACTAGCTCCTTTAGCGGCCGATGCTTCCATGCCTCCCCCCCAGATCAGCAACGAAGCTTCGGTTATAGGGTTCCTCCTCCGGCCGCAGCTCCACCTGGGCGATGATGCCATCAACGTCATTGGTTCATTCTGCGCCCTATGCTTCCGTGGTCGAGGCGTCTCTTCCCGTTGTCGAGACGTCTCTTCTCGCCGTCGCCATGGTTCACAGCCCTGTCGAGGCGTTGACGCGTCCCCGCAGACCATGGTGAGATGTCGCTCGGGATATGAAGCTGTGTGTTGGATACCATTGAGATGGTTTGTCAATTGCTATGTGATGGAGACCACTAAAATGTTTTAGAATTGCTGTGTGCTCAGAAGTGCTGGAGACCATTGAGATGTTTTAGAACTGCTGCGTGCTCAGAATTACTTCACTGGATACTTCATATATGAATTTTGTACTGACAATGTGTATTTTGTGTACCGAGAATGTACTGAGCTCCAAAATGCTATGTAAATTGCAATTTGAGCTCCAAAATGCTGTGTAAATTGCAATTTGATATGTATATACTGTGATTGAGCTCCAAAATGCTGTGTGATTGAACTCAGAATTTGCAATATTTGATGAAGCTCATGCTCCTAAATGTTGTATAAATTGCATTTTTGATATGTATATAGGTGTTGTGAATGCATAGATTAGATTTGTGAATGAAAATAACTAGGGGGCTGCCTAACTAGGGAGAATGTGGAAATTTGAGATGTATATGGCTATTGTCAGGTGCCAATTGGCATGTGGAATTTGCTTTGTGCAGTGCATTGTCATGGCCAGGTTGTGGCATGTATTCAGTGGCATGAGGAACAACATAAGACCTGAACCTTCAGCTCTCCCATAAGACATAAGGCCAGGTTGTGGCATGTATCCAGTGGCAAGAAGATTAAAACTGAAATAAATTTCACTGAATCTCATTCATTAGCAGTGAACAGCATGAGACCTGAACCTTCGGCTCTCCTTTGCACCGCTGTTAATATGAAGAGGAAAGGTGCACTAAAACAATAACAAGACATCTGTCTGAACTTATATAACCTGATCATTGCAGACGTTATGTACTGAAACATTTTAGCTCCAGTAGATTGTTATTCACTAAAACATTTCGATTGTGGATGCCTTGTTATATAGCAAGGCTAGTGCTTTGCTCTCAAGTCTCAACATGAGCTCACCACATAATTGGCATGAATAGTGTCAGTTTTTTTCCCATAAATAGTATCAGGTTTGCATGAATAGTATTAGGTTTTTGTTCAATTGAATAGATAATGAACTCATCCAGTAGCACCTCACAACAATTAATCAAATTTTAGCTTCCAGTTCAAAACTGAAATTACCAGTAGCACCTTACAACAATTAATCAAATTTCAACTTCCAGTTCAAAACTGAAATTACCCGTAGCACCTCACAACAATTAATCAAATTTCAACTTCTAGTTCAAAACATCACTGCATACATAACAATATTTATGATGACTTGGAGCTAGATATGACATATATACTTTGTCACTCTAAAAATATCAGAGCATGGCTTTGCCAACTTAAATGGAACAGGAAAACATACAAATCTGTACATAATTCAGGAATCTGCATATGTAACATCACCTTTTAGCCATAAAAGAAATATTTGTTATGCTCCAGGCTTTGCATAAGCGTATAGAATTTGTATAATGTACTCATTTTTTGTAAAACAGAAACAGCCTTGTAGAAACTCAAGAGAGAGCAATTGACACAGCGGCAATATATATATATATATATATATATATATATATATATATATATGTATGTATGTATGTATGTATGTATATATGTATGTATGTATGTATTCCTTAAGCATCTTTACATTCTTGGTTGTATTATTTATAATAAAAGAACGGAGCATCTTATACTCAGTGAGCTTGCAGTTGTAGCATCATTTGTTTTGACAGTTACGAGCAGCATGAAGAGCATGAAGAACCATCTGTTTGCAAACTCTGCACAAGCGTCGTACTCTTTCCTTTTGCCTACCACCCATTGTGCTTTCCTTACATCTTTTAATTCTCTAGCTTCTCCCTTTCGAATGAACATCAGTCGGTGGATTTACATGAACTTCATCAGGAATTTTACAACCAATGAAAGCTTCGTACAAGACACCATTTGGTCTAGTTGCGCCTCTAGATTAGAAACACTTGATAATGAGAAGTCCATGCCTTCACCCGAATGCTTGGCCTTTTGGATCATATCTTCTATCTTGTTTCGTAAGCTTGATATTTTTTCCTCATTGCAACATCCATGGAATCAAGAGGCTTCTCCTCTAAAATGTTCCCATGCCCATCATGCACATTTTCTTTGGAAAAAACAAAAAGTTAAAAAATTGATTTCAAAAATACAAAGAACATGTAAATAAGTACATGAACATGTAAAAAAACTGCAATATTTACCTTTTGCATCTTTTTTCCCATCTTTTCATAATGTAGCTCACAGGTAACTCGTTTTGTTTTTCCCCTCTCAATACTACAATGATATGGTGGCATGGGATACCTTTCGATTCAAATAACTTGCATGAGCAATTCGCTATCATGCTTATTGTGTTGGAATGAACCTCCCTATCTTTGTTGGACTCATCGCTAATGACCACAATTTTTGTACCCTCTAATAGAGTGATACCTTGCACAGAACAATGATATCTAGCAGCAATGACTTCTACTTGAAATTTAAGAAACACCTCATGGGTATATAATGTGCTACATTGTTTCTCCATGGCCCAAGAAGTCAATAATTGAGGAGTACTATGTATGCTTGTGTTATCTGCCATTAACTCTTCTTGACGCTGGCATTCTAAAGCTGTATCAAACCTTAGCCAGAACTCAACAAATGACAACTTGCGATGGATAAAACGGTTAAAAAAAGAATTTGCACTCTTTGATCTTGAGGTGGTTCTAAGAATGCTTGGTAGAGATATATCCATGAAGTATGCTGGTATCCATGATTGACGAATGCGAAACCTTGCCAGCCACTCATTTCCCCCAAGGCCAAAATCATCTACAATAGAATTCTTTGCAAGCTCAAATTCCTCCCTAGTTTCCAAACCCCAAACACATGAGTTTAATCTCGCCTAAAAATGAGAATCCTCTCTAACAGCAGGCCCAACCTTCTCAGGAACCTTCCCCATTATATGCCACATGCATAACCGATGAATTGTGTCTGGTAAGATTTTACTGATTGCGGCCTTAATGCTAGCATCTTCATCTGTTATCATCAGTCTAGGTGCTGTTCCCATTGCTTTTAAGAAGGTCTTAAACGACCATTTATATGACTCAATCTTCTCATTTGCTAAGAATGCGGCACTAAAAAATACACTTTGCAAATGATGGTTGACACCAAGAAATGGTGCAAAGATCATGTTATACTGGTTTGTGGTGTATGTAGAATCAAATGATACCACATCACCAAAATGATGATAGTTTTTCTACCTGTTACATCAGCCCAAAACACGTGCACTCAGTGGCGGACGCAGAATGTCCTCAAGGCCCGGGCTAAAAACTAATATAATTAAACTTATACGGAAATATGATAAATTAGCTACACGAAGCAATAATAAAATAAAAAACACATTACACTAATACAATATATTCGGAATAGTATGGTTTGAGTATCTAGATAACAAAGATTAGGTCGATCCATACATATATTTTATTCATTAATAACAGGACATAAACCAGAACCTGAAAAGTTACCATATAAAGTATATCAAAACATAAGGAGTTATATAGATTTCAAATTTACAAGAATCTTACTTACCACTGGAACAAGATAGGTCAAATTTGCTTGACATCATCCCTTGAAAATGTTGCAAAATCTTTTCTTCCTCAATTCTTTCAAATATAACATTGAATATAGCCAACCATTATGTGATTCAACCATTCATCATTCATTTTGTTCTTCAATTCAGTCTTAATAATGTTCATAGTTGAGAAGGATCTTTCAATGGTAGTTGTTGCCACCGGCAAAATCAATGCTAGTTCAATGAGATGATATACCAATGGAAAATCCTTATGCCTATCTATCTGAACCATCATCACAGCTAGATTTCCGAGGTCATTATAACTTGAAAAATGTTGATCACCTCTCGGATCAACAATAAATGTGCCAAGTTGGTCCATAAGAACTATACTTCCATATTGGGAGAAGTTAGTGTCGGCCCCGGTCACCAGGAACCTCGGTGCACCTGTGCTAGCCCAGGATCTTATCTTGCTAGCACGGCACCTTTTACAAAATACTGGAATCATCTCATACCTGCGATAAAAATTATTAATATTATAGAGTTCAATTACAACATGGCTCATTTTTGCAGGCCGAAAAGGCCAAATCTACGAAACAAAAATGAACTCTTACCAGAGTAGCAAAGCGGAAACAGAAAGAAGAATAGGGTCTCAAGGCTGTGCCCAACCCAATCAGGCAAGCGACTGGAGTCCCACCTAACCCTCGGCCTTTACGTCCATCTACTGGCCCTTCACCTCCTTGTTGATATCTTCTCGATGAAGTCCTCGACGTTACCTAAAAAGGTGAGTGGGTGCGAGTGTGAGCGCGCAATCAAACCGCACTCGTGAACCAAAACCTTGTCTAATGCAAATCAGTTATGTGAAGCTTTTTGGTGGAAGCTGGGTTTCCCTTTTATTAGCTCAAAATCAAAGATGCCATATTTTGAAGTTAAAATCATAAGACTTAGCTTTTTACAAACCATTGACGTACTGGGCTATATATGCCAAATGTTCATATCACAGGGGTTTCTCAGTGGTGACACCGTAACCTTAGCTAAGTAATATGTGTCCCACATGGCAGATCCATACCATCGCCATGGTCATGGTCTCCACAAATGGTAGACTAGCTCCTATCACCATGGCGAGCTATCTCCAATGATATGGCGAACCCGTGCACATACAACAACTGGCGCATGTTTTCCATCTTCTGGCGAACCCGTGCCCATACAACAACTGGCGCACGTTTCCCAGCTTCTGGCAGACCCGTGTCCATACTACAACTGGCGCACGTTCCCCAGGTAAGTGGCGGTAGACTTACTCTCTTAACCAAGAGGCGTGATCCCCTTGAGCTCAACAAAGGCCAGGATCCTCAGTTCCTAATCAATAGAATTCTCAGAATTATTGACTTTATTCACACTTAGGTTTTGCAGGTACCCGAGTGTATGGACTATTTCTTTAGTCTGTCGAGTGCGAGGAATACTCGGGAACGGGGCACAACACATTTTCATAATTATGTACTCAAGATATTCACAATGATTAGACTGTCCAACAAATAAGCCATTCAGATGCTACAATGATGTAGTCTTATTCAAAGGAATCTTAGCTCCGTCGTGATACACATCATGGAGATGATAGGACCGTACCATAGAGGTACCTGCTCCGCATACGGTGTTTGTCGGGGTCAAGTAGTACCGTTGATAGCGTGATATGCCGTTGCACTTGCACCGTTGATAGCGGGCTATATCGTTGCTTTCGCACCGTTGATAGCAGGTTATACCGTTGCTTTCGCACCATTGATAGCGGGCTATGCCGTTACATAGACTGACCCGTCATCCTAGAACCGTATCATTGACAGCTAAGAATTAACCCACAGACTCTAGACTTAAGCGGGTCTAAGCCAAATCAAAGACTTATTAGTCAAAGAATTTAATTTCTAAACCTTAGGTTATCAATGAACAGGATAGGAAAATGTCAAGGAGAGGTTTGTGTTTATTAACACTGCTTATAAATAGGAATAACTAAACTGCTCTATTAGCTTTTAATACCAACATATAATATTTGATAAATTCACATTTGCATGCAATCTATCATTTGAAACCAACATAATTTCAGGCAATATTAGGTAAAGGAGAATGATCAAGAGATTTTGGCTCGCCTGCACCGAACATGTCGATGTCGAGTCTGGCCTTCTAGCTTCTCTTCTGAGTCATCTGATTCTATCGTATAAAAGCAAATAACATCGATAAAGAAACAAAAGATGAAATATGCATGATGCATGTAATGCACGTGGTTAAGGGTGACAATTCTCATAAGGTTATTCTACTGATTATCTTAGCATAGATCTTCCTACTTGTCCAGGAAGTTCTATGCACTTTTGGCTTATATGTGCATGCTTAAGATGGTGCGTATGATTTTATGTTATGCGCATTGTCTACCCACATGGCCTAAACCCATAGTTTTTAGACTGCTGTAGAAATATATTATTTATATGATTTTAAGTTAGGAGATAATCTCAATGTCTTTCATATTTAAAGGAGTATTATTATTATAGCCCTTTATTTGTTATTAACAACTACGGGAAACTATTTATGTTTTTTATTTGTACATAAAATAATGAAATAGGTCGAATCAGGTCCAATGTATCTATAATATTTCACAGGAATATATTCTTATATTTTTAAGATCATTAAGCATTTTAATTAAGTGGAAAACTATATTCTGAATTTATCTAATCGTTAAAATGGTTAGAAATTAAATAGGAACAATAACGGACCTAATTCGTCGCTCATTGGCTTCACTTGCGTCGTTAGGGCTAAGAGGTCTCTTGAGCCGCTTTGGTGACTCCACTGTCGGCCGCCGCCACTAGGGCAATGCCTCAACGCCGCCACGACCACGCCACCCGAGCCATTAGTCGACACCGGCCGCCGTGCTAAGCCGTCACCAAGCCGAGCCGCCATCGCCAAAGACGCGACCGTAGCTCGCCGTGCATGGTCGCCTGTGGCCTTGCCGCCTTGCTCTCTGCCGCCTCCTATCCCTTGTGCCGCTATGCTCACGCCAAAGACGAGCTGTCCCATGCCGGGTTCCTCCTCCTGCGCCGCTGTTGGCCGACTCCACCGACATCGCCCACCGTGTTTGCTCCCACCTTTGCCGTCACCGAGCGCGCCGTCGCCGCCGCTCGCCGCCACGCCGCCTCTCCTTGCCGGTCACACCGCTGCTCCCGTAGGTCGAGCCAAAGCCGCCGCACCGTAATGCCGCTTAGCCGCCGTGGTCGGGCCCGTGCCGCGAGACCGCTGCAGCGATTCCTTTCCGCGCCGCTTCGCTATGGTCAGGCTGCCGCTCGGCTCGCTTCCACCACCGTCGGGCGAACACGCGCGCCTGGCTCGCGGCCAGCCACACCGGCTCCTGGTGTTGCCGACGCCCCACCAAGACGCTGCCAGGCTGCAAAGACCGCCGTCGATTTGGCTGCCGCCGGTTTGCTCTGCACAGAAGACACGGCCGGATTGGGACTCAGCGCCACCGCTTAGCTTAGACCTCTGGCACCGCCCAGCCGCCACCCGTCCCGGGCTTCCTCTCTCCCTCTAGCCGCGCTGCTCTTCCTCCTTTGCCCGTTTTCTTGCTCTGCTCTGTGCTGTGTGCTGACTTCAGTGGGTTGGGGATGATAAGGATTGGGGGAGATATTTTTGGTAATTTTGCATTTTAGTCCTTGTGCTTTAATAAAATTTGATAAGACATTATGGGTCTTTACAAAATATAATAAAAATATATTTGACCTCCTTAAATTGTGAGGGTTCCATTTTTATCGTTGGTTTTGAGATTTGATGCATATTTATTTTCTAAAATTTCTAAATCATTTTATTATGCTTTGATTAGTCACAAATAATTTTAATCATTAGAAAAATATTTAATAGGCGAGTTACTTAGTCGCGAAGTAATCTAGCCAGTTTGAGTTTTCTTTATCACGAAGTAAATTAGGATTAGGATAAGGGCCAAAACGATATTTTGGAACTTTTACATTTTAGTCTCCTAAGCTTTGTGTAATTTCATAAAGTTATTTAGAGGTCTTTGACTTCTTTAGAGAATGTAATATAAATATACTTTGGGTTATTAAAAATGTTATCATTTCATTTATTTGTTTTATTTCGATGTCTTATAAATATCTATTTTATTTCAAATGGTGGATTGACTAATGATTTATTATTATTTTTATCGTAAGCAAAAATGGGGTGTTACAGTTAGTTCCATAAATCATGTCCACGAAAAGCAAGATCTTGCAATAGAAGAAATTTTGCAATACGTAGCATTATAGTAACACGTGCTCTATATGTTCCTTCCATCTTCTTGTTAGCTCTAGCCATCACATGATCAACATTTTGTCTCTGATTTTTAAAATCCTTACCATGTCTTCTTACTTTATTGTGAGCCCTATTGACTTTGCCAACACCACGTCACCACCCGTCGCCATGCACAGTTCGGCGCGAATCGAAAGTTGAGGCCTTTCATTTTATATTCTCGCACTGGCGCACCCAAAACCCGCCCGACTGAAGGGCGAGCTTTGCTAAAATTTGCCCTACCGTTGGGCGATATTTATAATATGCTTGCCTGTCGGGCGGGATTCTCCATTCTTTTTTGACATTTTTACAAAATCAGGAATTTTTGATTTCATAATAAATCAGTAATGTGTCATAAAATAAAATAAAATTAATGGGGTCTCGGCATCGTTTCAAAATGTAGGTCATAAAAAGTGTGCCGTATCGAAGGGCTCCACCGCACCACTGTCCCGAGTCCCGACCTTTTCCACGGTGATGACAGGCGACCCCATGGAAAAATTTTGTTATTTTCTAAGAAAGGAGTCGACAGTTTTAATTTTTATCTTTTCTATTGTTAGATTTAAAAAGGAAAATTGTTCGTCTTGTCACAAAGCATTCCTCGCATGGCAGCAGATATAGCGTTGAATGTAGAGTGCTCTCAGGAAATTTTTATTGTTAGGATTACAAGGAAGTTCCTACTGAGTATAACGGGGATATTTCCCCTTGCTGGTAGCGTGAGGTCCAGACTCCTTTGCGCGACGTGCCCTCTCGCGCTTTCTCTCCCTGTCAGCCTCTCGTGCCTCAGCAGCCTGACGTTCGGCGTCCTCTTGTCGCTTACGGTACTCCTCTTGCCAACGCTTGCGCTTCTCCTCTCGCTCCTCCTCATGCTTGCGCTGCCTGAACCACTGCCTCTTCCAACGGACCTCACGCTCGATGTGTTTCTTGTCTTCCTCCAATTGCTCCGTGTCTAGCCACTGCCAAAAATCGCAGAGAGGTGGGGGAGACTATTTGTTCAACATAAGTTAGTATAGATCACATGTGCCATGTAGGTAGATATAATTATGTAGGTTAGGGTGAGCAAGTACCTTTGGACGCTCGCCAAAGGCAACCTTGCGTGGATCGTACTCGTAGTTCGCACACATGAAGAACCTCCTTCCGTAAGTATATGAGAAACCTTCGTCGGATTGAACAAACTTGCATAGGTCACCGCAGAATCACATTTGAACATTGACCCCTTCTGACACGGTGGTGTTAAACTTGCTCCGCGGAGGGGTCTTAGAGCCGGAGGCTACCATTGCTTGTTATAAGGAGATTTGTGGAGTGTATGCGCCGGAGCAATATGCGACTTTCAGAGGGAAGTTGCAGCGCAGAGGACTCGAAGGCAGGAGGGGTTTTATAGCGAAGTTTGTTCGGTGCATGGACGGAGTTCATGGAAGCGTACGCATCCCCCCCGAGTGTTGCTGATGCAGTTGATGTGACCGGACGCTGAAAAGCGGTACTGTTGGTCATCGCGATTTAAATTATTGATGGATCTCGCTGCGCTTGATGTGACCGGATGCGAAAAGCGTCATGTTGTTCAGCGAAGTGCAGTGATTATTGATGGATGCTGCTGCAGTTGATGTGACCGGACGCCGAAAAGAGGTACTGTTGGTCAGCAGTGCGGCAAAATTATTGATGAATGTTGCTGCAGTTGATGTGACCGGACGCTAAAAAGTGATGATCAGCTGGCATGCAATGTTAGCCGTGAATGCACTGCTGTACCAACGAAATGAGCGGGCTGCATTGATATAGACTGGTGTAGGGCACTATTAGCCCGTGGTGCCTCGGCAGGCGATGATGGCACAGAATAAATTTTTGGAGTTCACGGGCAGCCCGTGGTGACTCAGCAAGCAAAGACAGCAATGTGATGTGAAAGCAATGTGATAAGACAAGAAAAAGAAGAAAAGAACAAGAAGTGGCTAATGCAGCCAGCCAGCCCGCCTTTCAAGGCGGTAATTCCGGGCAGCACTCATTCCTAGGTAGCTAGCACTCAGGCCACCGCACTACTCCACCTTGTGGTATTATTTTCGGTGCTCTGCTTCACCGACGGAATGAACGACGGAGATTCTGCCATGTCAAAGTGAACAGTTAATTAATGATAATTAGCAGCTAATTTAATCAGGTGCTGTTAATGACGTAACGCCCTATATAGAGAGGAAGAAGGCAGCACCGCTCTTTGCCTCTGGTCCCCTCATTTACTTTTACACTCGCTCTCCTGACGCTTACACACCTGCGCCGTACTTCACATGTCCACATTTCTTCATGGTGAGCGGGGGAGCATCTTCACGGCCATATGTGCCTGATGTATGGTGGGAGTCTTTTGGCTCTGGAGAGCATGCTCATCCTCCTTCGGACGATATGTGGGTCATACAATATGGGGACTGGAGAGATGGCCCCCCTTTGCTACGAGATCGTCACTTTCAGTCAGTTTTCGACTGGCCGACATGCGACTGTGGGAACCCCGCCGTTATGTAGTGGTTTGACCACGTGCATGAGAGGTTTATTGGTCGCAGGTTCTACCGATGCCCAGATTACAACGTAAGTTTTGTCCTATTTACGCTATGGTAACGTGAATACAAGTTACTTATCAGTTCTCTTATTTTCAGTTACCAGACGTCACGTGCGGTTGGACTCTGTGCATGGATGAGCCATACCGGCAGCAAAGCGCAGACACCTACATAACATACCGCACGCAAGAATAGATCGCTATGGCTAGAGGATGCTAGAGGAGGGCTGGCGCAATCGAGAAGGCAGCCAGAGGTCCGCTGCCTTCCCAAATTTCCTAGACATTCCATGCCGGCACGTCAATCGCACAACCAGCCAGTGGTGGACCAATACTATCAGCCAAATCGATCATGTCAGGACCATGCATGTCTATGCGGATGCCACTACCCCGGCACACCCAACGCTGAAGTCCTACGTCGAAGAGGCATCATGCAAGAGACCTACCCAGTGTACTACGACACGGAATGGAAAGCGACTGCTCGGTGTGCGGCCACTTGGTGTTCATGTCAATGCCACAACCCTTTCACCCGTCCATGGTGACCACCCATGCATGTCATCGCACCCTGTATGTCATGCTAGCTTTCGAAATAAAAAATGGTACCTACCTATTTGTCAAATCCCCTAAAGGCCTTAAGTCCGAATTCATCCTAAGTTCAGGTCATGCAGTTAGACACCGTTCATCCATCGCGGCTTACATGTAACATTTTGAGTGTAACATGACCCGTAACATGGCAACACTCGTGATATTAGGATCATATTACAAACAAAAGGTACAAGCCGTGATGGATGAACGGGTCTAAACAGAACATTCGCTGAATAACCACAGAGTTGAAACAGTTCTACAATATGGTGCTGAAGGCATTACAAAAGTACATCTACAGAAGAAGTCAGTCACGGCGCTGCCTGATTTGGTCCTTGGGGTACATGAGTGGCGACGGAGGACGGACAACCCTCCTAGGCCGGCCCTGCGGCACAGGGGTAGAGAAGTCCAGCTGCGACTCGGGTGTGTCCTGGTACGGTGCTCCCTAGAGCTAAGAGGGGCCGAGGAACTCAGTCGACAGGTACTGCGTCAGGTCGAACGCTGCCTCTCTTCGTCGTCGTAGTCTGCGTCGCCGAAACCACCCCGAGGTCTAGGAGGGGCGCGAGACGAAGAAGGCCCCGCGTCTCCCCACTGTCCCCACGCCTGCTGTGCGTGAGAAGAAGAAGGCCCCGCGTCTCCCCACTGTCCCCACTGCTGCTGTGCAGGAGGCCACGAGGACTCGTCGTAGCCGACGTCGGGCCGTGGGAGACAACTGGCCCTAGGAGGTGCGGGGACGGCTCCACGAGGAGGCACCGGGGGAGGGCCAGGTGCTGGCCCACGCGGACGTGGTGCGCTGGGTCGGACGACGTCTCCGCGCCCCTGGCAGCTGGCCAGGCGACGCACCCGCCTCACCGTGTGGAGGATCCGCCGCCAAGCTGTCAGGGTCTCCGCGGTGGTCACCTGGATGCCCGCCTCGAGGCGTGCCACCATGGAGTCAGCCTCCACCTCTACCTCCCCTAGCTGCTAGTCTTGTGGGTAATGCCGGTTCGATATGAGGTAATTTACATGTAAAACACGTACCCATAGAGATTCGATTATGAGACTTACCGCGAAGTTGTCTCTCTGGGACATCTGTGAAGGGTACGTGTCCGACACCGATGCTTGCTGTGCGACATACGGTGCTGGTGTGTACCCCACCCTGAGCCGAGTCCGAGGCACGAACCATGCCATGTACTCCGCGTACATGTCATGGTCGTACGCCCGGGTCTCGGTGACCCTCTCCGCAAGTGCATCGTCCACTGCAATGCCCATGCCGGCATGCGATGGGCGAACGAAGTGCCCGCCGCAGCCCCCATCCGGGTCATCCTGCAATGTACAGATGGAGAATTGACACAACATATATTCGGTACAAAAGGTTGGGACTGTGGTCATGAGACGTACCTGTGAGCGCCACGTGAGACAACGTGACGAGGCGGCAACGGAAAAGCTTGGAATAGGCCGAACTGCCGCAGCACTCGGTGCGGCGAGTACTCCTCCACACACAGGTCGAAGACGAGGACCTTACGGGTGAGCCAGTACGCCTGGTCCCGCGTGCAAAGCACGGAGATCCCGTAAGGAGCTCGTACGTGGACGTCATACGCAATGTAGGGTGTCCACCGCACGTCCTCGTCGCGGAGGCTGTCGAACTCCCGAACGAACTCGGGATATGACCTCCTCACCTACCGGTGAGCGTACAACCGCTGCGACGAAAATAAATATGGTGGATGTTAGGAAAGTGCGTAAGTAGGAAATAACACACGAGGGGCATACCTGTCATCGAACCCAGTAGTGCCCCATGGTGGGCCAGTCCATTAGGTGCTCGTCGTACAAGTCCTGTGGGTACGGCGCGGTGTCAACAACAGGCCTACCGACGGAGAAGAGCTCCCAGGACCACAATTGTAGCAGTAGGACGCAACTCGACATCGTTGCGCCCCGTCACCGAGAGGCGGCGTCGCCTGCATGACCTCAGACGCCGCCCGAAAGCACAAGCAGAGGCCCACGACCATTGCACCATCTGTTGACATCGAGAAAGTTAAACAGGTCCTGTGCCAACAAATTTAAATGGAATATGTTACCTCGTACTCCGGGGTCTCAGCGATCGACTGGGCATACTCGATCAGGTGCCGGTCCACCGTGTTCCCGTGGGAGGATGGGAACATCACCCAACCAAACAGCAAGAGCAGGTACGCCTCCAGGTGGCGGGCCACGTCCTCGTCCTCGTCCTCGGCGTGCGGGTGGATCAGATCGGCCTGCAACATTTGATACAATGGTATTAGCAACTTAGTGCCGAGCCGTGAAATTGCAATGATGGAGGTACTAACTATGAACTGAAGCGACCACAGCTCGGCTGTCAGGCCGCCACCCCGCTCGAGAGGGACGACGCCCGGCCGGGGTGTCGCCGCACCTCGGCGAATCAGGCCGACAACTCCACGTGCCACGTGACGGAGACGTCGTGCGGCACAACTGCAGGGCCCGCACAGGAGAGCCCTAGGAGGTAAGACACGTCCTGCAGCGTCGGAGCCATCTCTCCGCAGGGGAGGTGGAAAGTGTGTGTCTCCAGTCTCCACCGGTCGACGAGTGCGGCCAGCAGGGAACGGTCGCATTCAACCGTGGGACGGCTCGCCTTCCTCTCTAGGCAAATGGCTCGCTCCACCATTCTACAAAGCAGGAGCAAGCCTACCGCGCATAACCGGCATGAAGTAAGTAACGTCATGAAAATTTCTTTAGCAGGTAACTACATGCATATGAAAGAGAGTGAAGCGTTGGCAGCTTACTGTGGAACCCAGCATGGGTCAATGCAGAGCAGCTCATTCGGCACACGTGGCCGCAGTGTCCCCAGCTCTCGGTTCTAAACGGTGGACAACCTAGACCGGTGCGTCGCATCGACGGTCCGGTCGAGTAGCTCGGGGCAATGATCACCAGCACGCCCACCTCTCGCCATCGGCGCCTGTGCCTACATGGTTAGAGAGAAAATACAACAAACTGCAACAATAATTATATGTTTAAATGTTACAAAAGACAGCTGAAAACAAGGTTGAATTAAAATACAAACTGGACATACTGGTTCATACTTAAGTACTCGAAGTACAGAAATACATATAGAAATACATGAATTCAAATGACATTATCCCAAATTACAAGGTACATATAAAATTTGAAATGACTGCAGTCTCAAAGTAATGAAGTACATAATACAAACAAAAGTTTGTGGACTTAGTGTGTCCCTCGACGAGATACTGATGGCCTAGCCTCCGATGCTGTAGATCATTCAGTTCGCTGATGAGCTTCGGACTCATCCATATCGTTCCGAATATGTCGTGTCCTTCGACTCCCGGCCTTCTGCTTCAACATCCGGATGTCCGGTACCCAGCGATGACCCGGAGGGGGGGGCTTCCATGAACGATCCATCCATTCGGTAACCGTACACTTCGTGATGCCATGTGTTGAAAACACTTTGCTTGTAGTAGTAGTGTGAGATGTACAGACGACATGATTGATGTGTATCTGCGGCGGCCGCAATGACGTGAGAGCATGGCAAGTGCAGCAGTCGTGGCTTCTGGCAGGAGCACTCGCAGTCAGTAGCTCGGATTATGCACAGATGGGACGTCCTCTCCCGGTAGGCACCTCTGCGACCGCGGTCACCGCAGTGCACGTGGTATCTCCGTTCCATGCACTCTCTGGTGTCACGTGATGTGTCTGCGCCTTGTGTGTTTTGTTGGCCATGTACTTAGATACAGCCGTTGAGTAGAACAGTCGATTGTCCGACATACATGCAGCAGATTTCATATATCGGTCAATGAAATATCTTTGCGTACCTAGTAACACACCTTCGACTATACCCACCAAAGAAAGGCATCTCGTGTCTTTCATAACCCAGTTGTACACCTCCGCCAGATTCGTTATCATTATTCCATAACGGGAACCGCCCTCGTCATGCAGAATGGACCATTTCTCCAACGGCTCATGTCGTATTCAGTCTGTGAAACTCCTTATGCTTGTACCGGCCTACGTCGAATGTTTGCTGCGTCGGTAGGGAGCGCACACAAGGCTGTGGGGTCATCTCCTTCCTCGTAGTGGACCATAGGGTTCCTTGATGAACTAGCGGTATCCCTTGGATTTAGTGATTGCTTCTTGGTTAGTTCATCCAAACTCCTCCACAGTGCGTCGAACTTCCTCCGCTGGTTTTGTCTGCATAGTCTCTTGAACATGTTCATAACCTCTTTGTTCTTAAACTAACGAAAAAATTGGCACCCATGTGCCTCATGCACCACCTGCTCTTCAGGTCTAGCCACTTTGCTGCACCCACGATGTCGGACCCTTCTTGCATGTCCACGATCGCCCTTAGCAACCCGGCATGTCGGTGATGGATGATACAAACATCAGGACGATCCTGAACAACTGCCAGCTTGACTCTTTCAAGGAACCAGTACCAGCTGCTCGTGTTTCCCCCTTCCACGAAGGCGAATGCGACCGGTAGAACCTGGTTGTTTGCGTCCACCGCTATTGCAGTAAGAATCTGGCCCTTATATTTCCCTGTGAGGAATGTGCCGTCCATGCAAATCACCAGGTGACAGTGTCGGAACGTATTTATGCATGCGCCGAGGGCGAAGCAGGCCCGCTGCAAGACCCACTTGCCCGGGCACACATCGTCCGCGGGGAACTCCGCAAGGTCGATGTATGTACCGGGATTCCTGTGTGCTATTGCCCTAAGCAAGTGTATAATATTCTTATAGGAAGCCTCGTACGTCCCGAACCGTATCTGTAAAGCTGTTTGTTTTGCTCTCCATGCCGTTGCATAGCTAATCTTGTACTAAAACCTCTCCTCCATGGCTATGATGATAGATCGAGACTGCAGGTGCGGATTGTCTATAATCTGACTGTAAAACACATGTGCCACCCAAGTGGACGACAGATTGCGGTGTTCCTGCTCCGCTTCCTCTAGTTCACAGTCATGCTCCATCACAATGGAGCATTTTCAGTAGTCCTTCCACTTCCCCTTGTATGCATGCACCGCCATGGGCACGAATCATCTACGCACTTCATGTCGTACTCCTTTTTGCTAGACTTCAATACCCTGAATTGCCGTCGCAAAGACATTGCCCAATACTTCACCGCGTCCATCACAGTCTCCTTGTCCTTATATATGGCCCCTACGTGATCTTGTTCTCATGATACTCCCACGCATCACTATTCCCTTTATTCACTGTTAGGTCTTCGAAATTATAATTAGATCACGCCCTAGGGACAGGCACTTCACCAGTATTGTCTTCCTCGTCCAAGTCTTCGGCATCAGGAACTTCCTCATCCGCTCCGTCCTCCTCCTCCATCAGGTCAACTATGTCCTCCACCTCCTCCCCCTCGTCGGCTAGCCCCTGCGCCTCTAGAACTGTCTCCTCGGCACCCTCGATCCCCTCGCCACCGCCAATCTCGTGTCCCCCGTCTCCGGGCTCCTCGTCCCCTTCATCATCGCATTCTGGCATATTTCTCTCCACCTCTTCCGTATGATCTGCCCCGACATCACGAACTTCCGACACTGATGGAGCTACCGGGTAGCACTGTACCAGCAACATTAGCGGCCAGCCCCGCTCTATGGTAAACCCAACATAGCTCCTCCATGATGATGTCGCATTAATAGGAATTAACTCTCCATAAAAACAGTGTTGCGCACGGCTTACTATTGCTCTAACCTGTAGCCGAACAGTCTGGGCATCCAAATTGAACATCCGAAACATCCACTCCAACAAAGCCCTGTATGTCCTATCGCTCGGTCTAGATATGCCCTGTACAACTCTTGAAAATGCTGACAAATCCACTCCATCCGCCCCCTGTGCTATCTCCCCATCTCCATAAAATATTTAAAAATACAATTTCTCCGACATGCTGCCTACAACGTCCGACCGAGAATTTTATTAGTTCTCTATCTAACACATCATATATTACCATATAATTGTTACATCATCCTATGTCATTCATTTACTCCTCGTTATTTCTACTATCTATTTTCAAATTTGCTCACTCCACTAATTTCTAAGTGTGCCTGACATATGTGGCTAGCCTACCATGTTTTTAACATATTATTCTAAAAGGAATAATTCACAAAAGGGATAATACAATATATAAACCGTATGACGATCGTACTAGAAATTACTGATATAAATAAATAATTAAACTACTCTTTTTTTTCTTACAGCATTACTACTATATATATATATATATATCATTATTTTCTCCTAACCCTAAAAAATGCATATCTACTACATTTAATTTCTACGTCCAATTTTTTCAAAACTTTAACCACACAGCATATGGCTATCCTACCAGGTTTTCATCGTAATATTTACATTTTACAACTATACAATACTACCAAACTATATTTCTAAATATTGTCTATTAAATAATTTGCAAAAACAAAATTTTGGACTTACCTCCGCGAAAATGATGCCTCAACTATCTTCTATTTTCCTCCCTTTTTCTTCTCTTTTTTTCTTCTCTTTTTTTCCTCTCTTCTCCTCTCTTTTCTTTTCTCTCCTCTGCTCCTCCTCCCTGCTCTCGCTTGCTCTCTCGGTGATGGAAATGGAAATGGGTGGCTCGAGCAGAAAGGGGGAAGAGAAGCCCGGCGCGGGGCTTTAAAGCCCACATATCGCCCGGTATTGGGGCGATAGCCATCAGAGTAATGTGATCGGGAATCTCGGCGAGATAGTCACATCGCTACTAAGAAGTTGCCGTTTGGGTACCTATCGCCCCAATGTCGGGTGATCACCCTAGTCCCGGGCGACGGAGGGCTATTTTTGTTATTTTTCAATTCCGACGAGTACTTTTGAAATAACGAATAAAAATAAATATTTTTTTAAAAAAAACCCCTTTCCTGTCGTGTTGCCTTCCTGGCTTTTTGCCTTCTATTGGAGCATAGCAACGAGCGGACTGGCTGCAAGATCGCTTGCACACGCATAGGCTTTGGCATGTTGCTAACTCTTTGGGCCAATAAGGTCTTTGGACTACCCTCGGGCTCGGTCACGCCACAAGATGCTGCCAAGACACCACCGTGGCCCTGGCTGGGCTGCTGTGCTCATATATTGGGCTTAACATATACACACACACTTCCTAGTAGAATGCCAAGCCTCGGGCTATAGCCCACCCAGCCACAGGCCCAAATCCGCCCCTGCGTGCACTAATCTTCCTTGCTCATCCACAGCAAAATCAAAGAAAAATGTTGAATTTACTTTCTTCTTTCTCTCAAGTTGTGCAAGAAACATTTGTGCATCGGCTTTTTTATTTTTAACCGGAGATCACGATAATAATTTTGTAAGTCCCTCTTCGTGCATCCAACATTATCAAATCCATCCTCGCAAACATTAAGGAGCCTATATGCTTGTGACGTGCCAATGCTAGCTTTGTGACAAGTGAACAATATTTTCTTTGCTACCTCACTTACTAAACGATTCGATCTAATCAAATGAACCTTATCGTGCGATATAAGTCCATGGCGATGATGCTCAACCATTGAAGCTATCATGTACTTATTATTACTGGAAAGTTTCACATATATATGTGCATCACACCCACATCTTGTTTCTTTAACATTATGTGTGTTCTTTTTGGCTCGATAGATCAACATTATGTTTACCTTTCCTCATTCTGTATCCTGTCTTGAACACACATATCGCTTGCATTGAACCACATCATTCATCATCTTCTGCTGACCAAGACGAACTGAGAAACCAACATGATGTGCGTAGGTCTTATAGAACTCCTCCACAGCCTCAAGGCTTTCAAACATCATCCCAACAGCAGGCTTCAATCCATCCTCACATTCAGGTATAAACGACGAACACTACATTATGACACATTCAAACAATGACTCAGCAGGGGTGCCGTGAACATTACATTAATCATAATTAAATGCGATTACTCACATCGAGAGGGAAGCTAGAGTTCTTTCTTGGTGAACTGAACCTATCTTCAATAATAATAGGAGACATCATGTTAGTACATAATTTCGAATTGCTTAAGTCTTGGTTTGGGTCGGTGTTTTCTTCGTGAGAACGAATCTTGCAGGCTGTTGACACCAACATATCCTCAGTGATCGGGCATCTGATCGCGAACTGGTCCTCCATGGGCAACGCTTGTTTGTGCGTCTTCGTAATCGCCATCTTGAATTGCGCCGTGGTCAAATTTAAGCGGTCGTCCAGAGGCGCTGTTGTCGGAGACGATGGATCGCCCTGCAGTGCCATCACTGGAGAAGAGAGACCGGCCTAGGGTGCCATCACCGACGACGGAGGACCGGCCATGGCCGCCATCATCGACAACGGAGGACCGGCCCAGGATGCCATCATCGTTGCTGCAGGAGGACCACCGGCCTAACGCGCGTTCTTCAAAGATGAACAAGAGAGGAGACCGGCCTAGGGCGGCATCACCGGAGACATCACTGAAGACGGGCCACCGACCTGGGGGCTCGCCATCGTGCTGGAGTCATTGCTCAATACAAACTTACAATACGTGCAGCTAGAGGAGACCGGCCTAGGGCACCGTCGCCGGAGACGTCGCTGGAGACGGGGTGCCGGGTTGGGGGCTCGCCCTCTTGCTCGGTAAACCTAGGCTTGGGAAACCGGCGGGAGATAGCGGGGTTGCGTCAAATTTGGGAGGGCATCGCGAGGGGCGCTGTGCAAAACAGCAATGAGGACGTTGGATGCATAGCGCGCTGCTGGGATGCGCGGTGTGCATGTGTGCATAGCCGCTGCTGTGTACACTAGATACGTTCCCTCAGATCAGTACATGGGGAAAACAGAGCGAATCATTGATGAGAGGGTTTGGCTAGATTGAGGTCAGGTGCGTGCTTTGCTGAGGTCCACTACTAGAGAGACAGCCTTCCATACCGCTTATCAGTCCCGGTAAGATACGAACCGGTATTAATAGTAGCATCAGTCCCGGTTCGTAGTTCCAAGCCTTCAATCCCGGTTCGTCGCTCACATTAGTCCCGGTTGGTAATACCAACCGGGATTGATGCTTCTCCCATACAAAGCTAGTCTGCCCAACCGGCATGGAAGCTTATCACCCCGATTAGATTACTCAACCGGTTGGTATTACCAACCGAGACTGAAAGTAGGGCTTTAGTCCCGGTTCGTGTTACAAACCGGGATTAAAGCCTCATCTAAGGAATCTTTAAAAGGAATGCATATCCTAGTTATATCAGAACGCGTGGGTGGGTGAGTTGGTTAGAAGGGTGAGTGGGGAGATCACGAGATCTCGGGTTCGAGTCCCGCAGAAGCCATATGTGCGCATTATATTTGTAAATATATTTCTAACATCTATCCCTGGTTGAGAGCAACCGGGACCGGTTCCAAAACCGGGATTGATACTGGTTTGGAACCGGGATTGAAGGCTCAATCTGTGGCTGTTCCCCCTCGCTTCGTTTTTTCAAGGATGGTCCGGCCTATTGTTTTTTGCTTGTGCTTATTTTGCATTAGTGGGTTGGTTTGTAGGGACAACTTTTATAACTTCTTGGTATATTCATAGATTGGTTAGTTATCTTTTCAGTTTAAATTAAAATTAAAAGGTACAGCTGGAAATTTATTATTTTTTATAGGCTAAATGTTAAAAAGTACAGTTAAAAATGTATTATGTTTTACAGCTCAAACATCGTAAATTTTGTAGCCATTTTTACAAGGATTTTAATGGTTCATCTAAAAGCTCTTAAAAACCTTTTTTAAAAGTATTTTAGCTCTCTAAGTCCCCTATCAAACACACACAATATTTTTCAGATTATTCGCTAGTTTAAACTGAAAAGAACCAGGCCCTGGTTAACTAGATCAGATGAGAACCCCGTGTGTTGTGCCGACGTAACCGGCCAATCAGGTAGAACGATATAACTATAATTATATAATACGCGTGCATACTGATAGGAGTTCAAACCGACGAAACTATCGAAGTACAATAGATTACGGTCAATTAATCGATTATGGTCAGTACACGTACACTTCAATTTTTATATAAACATACATTTTGGAATGCAAGCCTCTATAAGCAATTTTTTCTTTCAGAAGTTACATTCTGTAGAAGAGCCTACAGCGGCATAAATAACCTCCATTCTGCCCCAATCTAAATGGTCACAAGAAAATAAGTTCATAGTTCTTGCAAACTTTTCAAACTGGGCAAACATAGTTATTCTTCAAACTGGTAGACCCCCCTAATTTAAAAATTATCAATTATGGTATGTTTTTGGTGTTGATGACGGAAGCGATAGAGAATAGGAGCAATTCATGGATTTCTAGTAACCTCGAAGGATTTATTGGAACGACATCAACCCCAAAGACGAGGACCCATATTTATTTTGACTCATGCGTCGAGTAGAGTTAAAGGTAGATACAAGGTTTTTTATTTTTAGTTGCCATACTATTAAGACGGGATCAAGAGATTTTTTATCACCTTGGATTTTTCTCCACCAAGTTGCACACTCCTATAAAATCTTTTTAATTGGTCCCGTATGAGTGTTTTGATAGCATTGTGCAGTCGGACCGTGCTTATACCACCGGACATCGGTGATCCGGGTGGGTCTCCCGGAGCCCCTATGCTGCCAGACTGGACCACTGCCGCCGTGCCTTGGTGGTTTGGACGGCCGAACCATGGTCCAGTAAGGGTTGTACAGCACAAATGCCGACGGACCGGCCTCTATGCTGCCAGACCGACGTGGTCTGGCTGCATACGGCGGTCCAGCCGCATAGGACAGCGGCTATGCCGCCGAACCTGCCCTATGCCGCAGGATCGACGTGGTCCTACCGCATAGCTGCGGTCCACCTGCATGTATGCCGCCGGGCCGGACCAGCCAGTCCGGCCATGGTGTCGTGGTGTGGCCAATGGTCCAGCTGTGGAGACTTTATGCCACTGGACCGACGTGGTCCGGGCCGTCCGGACTAGTCTGGCTAGTCACAACAGCTAGTTTGCAGCTCAGGCTTTTAAAGCCTCCTGTAGCGTGTTTTTCGTGGTGTGACTCCTATTTGTAGATTTCCTAAGTCCCTTAGGGTTTAAGTACGCTAGTAAGATGAGAGGTGGTGTTTTAGAGTCTAAACCCTAAGATCCCAAATTGTTACAAGAGTGTGCTTAAGGTGGAAATTGATCCGGTGTGATCAATTCGCTCTTATTACTCTTGGAGGTTGGTGACTCCTAGATGGTTAGGAGGCGGTATCGGTGGGATCTTTGAAGGAGGAGAACTTGTGGAAGGCCACCGGGTTGTGAGAGGTTCGGGTTCACCTTATCGGAGCGGTGAAGAACCGCCATGAGTGGAGGGCTTTTGAACTAATTGATTTGCTTAAATCAGAGTGATACTCTTGAGAAGAGAGTGATCCAACGAGAACTAGTGGAAGACGCCAACCTTCCGATACCTCGAAAAAAATCTCATGAGCATTTCTTTCTCTCATTCTTTACGCTTCCGAATTTAAATCCTGCATGTTCTTGTATTGATTGCTTAGTAAGTACTTGTAATTGTTATAGTTGTAACCAAGATTTAATCTAGCTTAATTAATCCAAGAAAAATCTTAAAAATTAAATTTGGCATATTTACCCCCCTCTAGGCCTTAGGATCCTTTCACGTGGTATCAGAGCAGGCCTCTCCTTGTTTTTAGCTTAACAGCTAGAAAGTAGATGGCCGGAGAGGGGACTAGTGTTAATGTAGGTAGAGCTCTAACTTTTGAATGCTCCAATTATGCTTATTGAAAAATTAGAATGCAATGTTATTTGTAGGCCATGAATTTTGACTTTTGGAAAATCGTCGAGGGTCCTATCACTCCTCCTAGGGATCCTCAGGCTCCAACTCCAAATGATATTAAAAATGCTCAACTTAATGCTTAAGCTAAAAATGCTTTATTCTCTTGTCTTACCATGTAAGTTTTTGATGGAGTTAGTAGCTTGACTTCCGGCCACTAGATTTGGACAACTCTCCAAGAAATACATGAGGGCACGTCCACTGTGATGGAAACGAGAATGTATGTGCTACATGAGAAATTTGATCAATTCAAGATGCTTTCTCATGAAAATGCTAATTCCATGTTTACTAGGCTCAATCTGCTTGTCAATGAGCTCAAGGAATGTGGATCAACTATTTCAAACACGGAGGTGTGTCGCAAGATTATCCGAATTCTTCCTTTGGAGTACATTTATCTCTCAATTATTGGCGATCTCAAGAAACTGACTCCCACCGAGCTATTGGGGCGTCTTGTCACTCACGAGCTCTTCCTTGAGGATCAAAAGGACACACCCTTAAAAAATAAGCAAATAGCCCTCAAGGCTAAGGATAAGGCGGTTGAGGCCGAAGATGAAGATAATGAGGGAGATGAAGAAGACATGAATGAATTGGTTCCTCTTGAAAAGATGAGGGAGATGAATGAATAGTGTATGTTCACCTCGTTGGAGGATGAGGGTATCTCCAACAACAAAATTACCTTCGGTAACAATAGCAAGGGTAAGGTAAGAGAAAAAGGTAAAATCGCTATATCCAATGATCACTCCATCTCTAATGTACTTCTTGTGGAATCTCTAAATTTCAATCTTTTATCCGTGGCTCAACTATGTGATCTTGGTTTTCATTGTCTTTTCACTGATGATGGGGTTTCCATTTTGATAAAAACGGGCAAACTGTTTTCAAAGGTTTTTGGTTTCAAAATCTCTACCTTGTTGATTTTAACTCTAAACAATTGTGTCTTTCGACTTGTCTCATTGCAAAAGTCTCTCTTGGTTGGCTTTTACATAGGCGACTCAGGCACGTGGGAATGTCAAATTTGAAAAAGTTTTTTTAAAATGACCTTGTCATGGGTTTGAAGGATGTCAAATTTGAGAAGGACAAGCTATTCAGTGCTTGCCAAGCCGGCAAGCAAGTAGCGAACTCTCATCTGATAAAAAGTACATGTCCACATCAAGGCCTTTAGAAGTCTTATACATGCACTTGTTTGGCCCGACATCCTATGAGAGTATAGGGGGAATTCATTTTGTCTTGTGGTGGTGAATGACTTTTCACGGTTTACTTGGGCTTTCTTTTTGCCAAATAAAGTTGAAGTTGGAAAAGTCTTAAAAAATTTGCGAAAAAGGTCCAAAATGAATTTGAAACTACCATCAAGAAAATCCAAAGTGACAATGGAAAGGAGTTTGTGAATTATAATATTGAAGACTATTGTGATGAGTTAGGGATCAAGCACGAACTTTTCACCACCTAGACACCTCAACAAAACGGAGTGGTGGAGAGAAAAATCGGACTCTCATTGAGATAGCAAGGACTATGTTGGATGAGTATGGCATGCCGGATGCATTTTGGGCAGAGGCCATCAATACCGCGTGTCATTCCATCAATCGCCTCTACCTCCATCGACTACTCAAGAAAACCTCATATGAACTCTTGGTAGGGAGACGACCCGATGTGTCCTACTTTCGGGTGTTCGGGTACAAATACTACATCGACAAAGAGAGGACACACTTGGGCAAGTTTCAAAGCCGATGCGACATCAGATTTCTCATTGGTTATTCCTCTAACTCAAAAGCCTACTGTGTTTTCAATAACACTATCGGTCTTGTTGAGAAAACATATAACGTCAAATTTGATGAATCTGATGGGTCTCAAGGAAAGCACGAAAATCTAAGTGATGTAGAGGATAAGCCACTGGTCAATACGATGAGAAACATGGAAGTTGGTAACGTGCTATCAAAGAAAGCGACCGAGGAGGAAATCAATGAACCGCCTTCTTTATCCATTGTACCTCAAGCAAGCACCAAGGAGACCATGGATGATGTTGCGAATATACTTCGATCACTGCCTCAATTCATTCAAAGCCATTATACCATTGCCAAAGATCATCCCATTGTGACATCAAAAAAAATTTATAACTACAGAAGAAATTAGTTTATCTCTCCTCGTCCTTATCCCAATCTTCTTCCTAACCCGAATTCTATCTCTAATCCAATTCGATCTCTAACCCACCCATATATAGCCCTGCAAATTTCCCCCTAACTACACAAAACACATCTAATTTCCTAATTTTCCACCCTAAACCCATCTGATACCCTACCCGATGCCATCACCCGCATAGTCGCCGCCAAAGGCTGCAGTCGCCGGCGCGCCTTGCTTCCTCCTCTCGCCGCCATTGGTGGTCTCGCCAGATCAGATCCTCGCACGCGCTTGGCATCAGATCGTCGTTGTATTTCATACGGACAACGCCAAGACCAACACTCCCATACGCCTCGATGCGCCTCCAGCCACGCGAGCGCTGCCATGCCACGCCACACCGTGGACTCCGCTTGCATGATCTTGATGCCGCCACTGCGACGCCGCCAAGGCCGCCATTGCCGCCGCTTGTCGTGTGCTGCCGGTCACCCGCACACCCATGCTGCCCTGCTACCGACTGAGCCATCACCCGCCGTGGTTGCCGCCGCCGTTTCTCCTCTGCGCCGGCCTCTGGCCGCGCCTCACCCTAGCTGCCGCACGCTGCTCCTTCTCCATAGCTCCATGCAAGTTATCGCCCTGGTTGACGCAGGCGCTGCCTGCTCCGCCGCCCTGCGGCACCGGCACCGCCACCAGAGCCACCCGCTCGGCTACCGCTTTGCACCATCATGGCCACAGCCTTCTGAGCCGCCATCCGCGTTGTAGCACCGCCGTGCGCCGTGTCGTTGCTGCTACCGCCATTGCTCTCCGTCGCCCCTCACCGGGACCCCGCCGCCAGCCACTCTCTCTTTTTCCCTTATCTTCTCTTCTATCTCTCTCTAACTCCTCCATGTCTCTCCCTGACTCCCTAACTCTCTCTATCCTCTCTCTCTCTACTACAGCCCCAGCCACAACAGCCTTATCTGCTTCTAGTTGGGCTGAATGAACAATGCAGCCCATGAGCTACAGTAGATTTTCTTTTTCCCGAATTTTAGTGAATAGTGTTTCTTCACTATTTTGCTGAAAATTCATCCAAGCTCCAAATCTAGCGATTCCAGTTTCTAAAAATCTAGAAAAGTCATATCTACTTATGGTAATTTTTATATAATTTTTCAATTTGTTTACTGTTTCTGGTATTTATTGCCGTTTTCTCGTTTTGCGTGTGTTAGATCACGTGGGCGACGAAGGAGAGTTCATCGACGCCGCCAACGTCCAGCAGGTTTAGAAAGATCAGGTAGGCAAGTCTTTCCCCTAGAATCCCAATTTCTTGATTTTGCTATTAAATTTTGCGTATTTTGCCATAGTAAGTCCTAGTGCATGTCGTTTATTTATATGGTAGACACCCATTATTATGACAAATCTTAGGATGATAATATTATATAATTTGCTACTGTTTTTAACTATTAGCTGCTTAGCCTTGCTTAGATAGTCAACGGGGAGTGATTCCCACTCATATTGTCATTGTTAAACAATTTAATATGAGAATGTGTAGTATCGGAGTATGAGACAGGAGAAATTGGGGGCTTATGATGGGATTGTTCATTCATTAATTAAAATTTGACCAACTAATAATTTCACTTGGAGTGGGTGACCTAAGTCGACGCTCCGGTTCCTAAGGACCGATGATCGTGATGGATTTAACTGAGAATTTGTTGTGCGACCACAAGCCCGGTATGGAACGGGCCTTTTCTGAAGGGAGAGTAACGTCGGGTTTGTCACTGTACTTGCACCGTGGGTGAGGTCCCGAGGGATGCGTCATCGCCGGTGTATAGCCTAGGGATTGAACTTCGGGGTACTTGTGTGTAATATCAGGTATGGTTGAAACCTCCGGGGTACTTGTGTGCAATATTAGGTATGACCATGACAAACTCGGGGTTGATCTTCTGATGAATTTTGTTATGATGCTTTTCGAGGGAGAGTATCGTATCTTACAGGGAAAGCGTACAACCTCTGCAGAGTGTAAACCCATTCGAATGGCCGTGCTCCCGGTTATGAGCATCTTGACAGTTTTTCACATTGTAGCTACACCTTAATTAATTTGACTTGGGTAAGGTTTATCTGGCAGTGTGCTCTTGCTAGATGATTCATGATGAATGAGAATGAGAACGAGAATTATGTTAAGATTATGACATGAGACAATGAGAACTTGAGACATGAGACAATGAGAATTTGAGACATGAGATTATGAGATTGAGGATTATATCATGTTTATGTTATGTTATTGTTAAGATTAATCATGAGAAATCTTTACTATTTATTTACTTATGTTTTGTTAAATGCTTTTATATTTGCAAGTTAAATGCTTTTATGCAAATGAGCCATTATCGTTCCTAAGATGAGCCTAACTTGACCCTTCTCAGGAAAGACTTGCCAGCATACGCGTACTAACCTGGCTTTCATTCGGGGCTGCTTATTCCACGAGCAAGTCAAGACTACGAGGTTACGCAGGACAACGTTGGATTTTTCCCGGAAGGTGATCCGGAATACTAGAAGCTTCCCCGGTCAGTTTGCCTGTGGCTGATGATGGGTCTACTTCAGTTGTTTTTATTTGGTTCTTCTGATACTATAATCTATGGTAATAATTGCTTCGCTGCACTCTAATTTACTTTCTAGTTAATACAGTGTTGGTATTGATACTTTATTCTGTTTTACTATGGGTACGTGCTTGATTATTGGGACACATACTGTTAACACAGAGGGGTTCGGTTTAGTAAAACCGAGTCCCGACACCCATAAACCAAATCATTAGCGATATGAGTAAGGGCATTCAAACCCATTGTAGTCAAGCTTCCTTTTGTGAGAATTACTCATTCGTGTCTTGTGTAGAGCCCAAAAACATAGGAGAAGCACTTGAGGATGTCGATTGGGTCAACTCAATGCACGAAGAGCTCAACAATTTTTCAAGAAACAAGGATTGGGAGTTGGTGGAACGACCTGGAGACCACAACTTAATAGGCACAAAATGGGTGTTCCAGAACAAACAAGACCAACATGGAGTGGTGAACTGGTGATTCGCAATAAGGCGCGCCTTGTGGCTCAAAGGATTCATACAAGTGGAAGGACTAGATTATGGTGAAACCTATGCACCGGTAACGTGACTTGAAGCAATACGGTTCCTTCTAGCCTTTGCATCTCATTTCAATATTGTTCTATACCAAATGGATGTGAAAAGTGCATTTCTCAATAGTTTTATTGATGAGTTTGTTTTTCTTAAACATCCTCTCGGGTTTGAGGACCCTAAGTATCCCAATCATGTCTATAAATTAATTAAGACGCTATATGGGTTGAAACAAGCTCTTAGAGTATGGTATGAGCACCTTATGAACTTTCTTCTCGAAAAGGGATTCAAAATTGGGAGAGTTGACTCCACTCTATTCACTAAGACCATTGATAATCATTTATTCATTTGCCAAATCTATGTAGATGATATTATCTTTGGATGCACTAATCATGAGTTTTGTAAGGAATTCGGTGACATGATGGCTAAGGAGTTTGAGATGTCCATGATTGGGGAGTTGACATTCTTCCTTGGTTTTTAAATTAAACAATTGAGAGAGGGAACATTTATCTCCCAAGAGAAGTATACCCGGGACCTCCTCAAGCGATTTAATATGGAAGATTACAAAACTATCAAGACTCCAATAGCCACTAATACTCATCTAGACCAAGATGAGAGAGGTAACCCGATAGACCAAAAGCTATATCACTCTATGATTTGTTCTCTTTTACTTAACATCATCTAGGCTGGATATCAAGTTTAGCGTGTGCTTATGTGCTAGATTCTAAGCTTTCCCTAAGGAAATGTATCTTGTAGCTGTAAAATGAATCCTTAGGTACATGAGATTTTCTTCTAGCATTGGCTTGTGGTATCTAAAAGGTGCTTCATTTGAGCTTCTCGGCTATTTGGATTCTGATTATGCCGGTTGCAAGATTGACCGTAAGAGCACCTCGGGGGGTTGTCACTTGCTAGGAAGATTTCTTATATCTTGGGGTTCGAAGAAGTAACACTCCGTGGTGCTATCTACTACCGAGGTGAAATATATAGTTGCGGGAGTGCATGTGCTCAAATTTTGTATATGAAGCAAACTTTCCTTGATTATGGCATTAAATTTGGTAGTGTGCCTCTCCTTTGTGATAATGAAAGTGCCGTAAAGATAGCCGCTAATTCAGTCCAACACTCCCGAACCAAGCACATTGACATTCGCCATTAGTTCCTTCGTGACCACGTTGCGAAGGGTGATATTGTTCTTGGTCATGTGCCTACGAAGGATCAATTAGCAAATATATTTGCAAAACCCTTGGATGGTGCTAGGTTTTGCAAAATAAAAAATGATCGGACATTATTGACTTCTCCAATTTAAAATGACTTGTTTGGGATTAACCTTGTTAATATGTTCTATCTTGCATCTATCCTCTTGCTTAGTTACATTTTGTCATGATGCTTGTGATTGCTATTTGCTTTTTCTTGGATTTTGAGATCAAAATGATGGATATCACACTATGGGGGGGGCTAAGCTCAATTCATGAATTTTTGGCATCCCTATGTGTGAAAATATCAATTTCATTCTCGCAAAAGGACATGAGCTTTAAAACAATAATCTATCTTGTATTTAAAATTAATTTGTGTTAGAGCTCATATAAACAACCTCCTTTATGAAAATATGCTGAAGCATCTTATGCCTTAATGCAAAATGGATCCAACTCACTAGTGTGTGGTGTTTCCATAATCATATAGATGATGAAATTAAATTTGGGTCCATATATTTCCAAAGAAACAAAAACTCAAAAGTTTTTGGTCTCCTTTGCTATTTTTCAAACCTCCCAAATCTAATATTGGTCTAGTGGAGATATTTTAGCTATGTTACTCTCTTAAATTTAACTAAGCCCAATTTGATATTAAGATTGTGTTTTAATAAGTTGGACTATTGGAAGAATTATCTCTAGCTAATTTTGTCTTTCCTCTAGGTTCTTCTCTTCAATAGGCAAACCACTCCCAAATAACCTCCTTCCCGGTGTCTATCAAGGTCAGGGCCCCTTGTCGGCGCTTGATGCCAAGGGGAAGAAGAGTAAGGATCACTCTTAGGTATTAGTGATCTGCATCTTTTCCTATGCCGTTAGGCTTGTCTTGTGCTATGAGTATGCATTTATTTGCTTGCTTGCATGAACCTATATATCTTTGTACCATTGTTGGCTTACTTGCATAAATTCTTTTTCTAAGCCATATCATGTGATATTTGCCGAATTGTACCGTTATGGCTAAATGCGTTCTACTTCATGCATAGACTTAAGGGGAGCTATACTAATAATTTGCACTTGCTATCCTCGTATGTGTAGGCATGATCATTGTTCACCACTTGTGCGTTATCTTTACTCTATGCAAATCTAATATTCTTTTAAGTGGTATTGTCATCGATCACCAAAAAGAGAGAGATTTTAAGCATCTAGACCTCCAATTTAAGGATTATAAATTATGATGAGGTTTTAGTGTTGATGACAGAAATGATCGAGAATAGGGGCAATTCATGGTTTTTTAGGAACCCCTGAAGGATTTATTGCAACGGCATTAAGCACAAAAGATGAGGACCCATATTTATTTTGATTTGGACGTCAAGTAGAGTCAAATGTAGATACAGAGGTTTTTTATTTTTATTAACCGTACTATTAAGAAGGGATTGATGATTTTTTGATCACCTCGGATTTTTCTTCACCAAGTTGCACACTTCTATAAAATCTTTTTAGTTGGTCCCGTGTGAGTGTTTTGGTGGCATTGCGCAGCCGGACTGTGCTTATACCATCAGACCTCGGTGGTCTTGGTGGGCCGAACCTCGGTCTAGAAGGGTCTCGCGGAGCCCCTATGCCGCCGGACCGCGGTGGTCTGGCCAGCCGGACCAAGGTCCAGTAAGGGTTGCGCAGTGCATATGCTGTCGGACCGGTGTGGTCCTGCCGTATAGGACAAAGGCTATGCCGCCGGGCCGGCCCTATGCCGCCATACTGGCGTGGTCCGGCTGCATGGGACAGCGGCTATGCCGCTAAACCGGCCCTATGTTGCCGGACCGACGTGGGCAGCATACGGCGGTCCAGCCGCATAGGACAGCGGCGATGCCGCTAGACTGACGTGGTCCAGCCGCATAGTGGCAGCCTACCCGCATGTATGCTGTCGAACCGGCTGGTCCGGCCATGGTGTCGCGGTCTGGCCAATAGTCCGGCTGTGGAGACTTTATGACACCAGACCGATGTCGGGCTGTCCGAACAGGTCCGGCTAGCCACAATGGCTAGTTTGCAGCTCAGGCTTTTTAAAGCCTCTTGTAGTGTGTTTTTCGTGGAGTGGCTCCCATTTGCAGATTTCCTGAATCCCCCAGGGTTTGAGTAGACTAGTGAGATGAGAGGTAGTGTTTTAGAGCATAAACCCTAAAATCTCAAATTGTTTCAAGAGTATACTTCAAGGTGAAAATTGATCCAATGTGGTCGATTCTTCTCGCTCTTATTACTCTTGGAGGTTGGTGACTCTAGACAGCTAGAAGGCGGTGCCGGTGGGATCTTCGAAGGAGTAGAACTTCTGGAAGGCCACCGGTTTTGCAAGGTTTAGGGTTCACCTCACTGGAGCGGTGAAGAACCACAATGAGTGGAAGGCTTGAGCAAATTGATTTGATTAAGTCGGAGCAACACTTTTGAGGAGAGAGTACTTCAACGAGGACTAGTGAAAGGTGCCAATCTTCCGATACCTCGGAAAAATCTCACGAGCATTTCTCTCTCACTCTTTACACTTCTACATTTAATTCCCACATGTTCTTGTATTGATTGCTTAGTGAGTACTCATAATTATTATTGTTGGAACCTAAATTTAATCTTGCTTAATTAATCCAAGAAAAATCCTAAAAGTTAAAATTAGCCTATTCACCCCCTCTAGGCCTTAGGATCCTTTCAGGGGCCCATGATAACACATTCAACGACCCACAAGTAAAGAGGCATAGTCCCGAGTATTAATAGCTGAGGTATCAGCCCGAACATACCATATTTGCCTTATTTCCCGGAGTACGCACCCTAGGGGTACGTCGTGTATGGGGCCCTACCGTCAGGGTATTTTATCCAATCCCCGATAGACCCTATTTCATATCTCTCCTTTATATTTTATTCTTAACTTTATTTTCACTATTCATGATCCTATTTCTAGAGCTAGAAAATAAGGTCACCACTAAACATGGTCTAATATGCTCCCATAGTTGTGACGATGCTCACCTACATTTGGTGTATAAACCACAGGGAGAAGGTCCTCCGCATTCTCAATTATTAATAGCTTCGAAAAGAGCACTGCTACTCTCAATAGATCATTTTTACTGCACTGTACCGAATATGTTGGCCGGATTTTATCAGAAATCTTCATCAGCAAGGCATTTCTCAACACGAAGAATCCATCTTGTTTACACCTGAATAATTCAATATTTTTTTATAAGTAATCCGATTTACTGAGGATTGTGATAGCTGCAGATTTAAAATCATGTCTAGATACAAACATAAGACTATGCAAATGAAACATTTTCAGTATGGCGGTATCTCCTCTAGAAGCATGCTTACTTGAAATTATCATATGAGAAATAAGGGGAATCAGGATCCATTCTCATGACTTGAAGGACAGTCTCTCGGTTCACTTCATGCATTTGCTCATAGATACAAAGCCATAGGCTCATTTGTCTTGAACTTCATAAATTGATGATTAATCTATGCTAAAGGGGATTCAACTCAGCATGAAAGCGGCAAGACTGCCCATGACCAGATTGCTCAAAATGTTGATGATCTGGTGGTCGACGATTGGCTTGGGTTGGGTTAGAACGGAGGTCGGAGGATCAACAAATATGTTTGTGTGGTATCGGAGGAAGCGGGCGCCGACGCTCGTTGCCGTCACGACGGGTACGCCAAGGCGCAGGAGTCGATGCCGTCGGCGTTCTGCATCATGGAGAGCGTGCTGAAGCTCCGGTGTGTCAGCGCCGCCTCTCGCAGCGGCACGTCGCCGTGGAGATACTGTACCACCTGCCGCATCGACGGCCTCGCGGAGGGCGCCGGGTGGGAGCACAGCAGGCCCAGCCTGAGAACCTGCGCCACCTCGTCGGCGTTGTAGTCGCCGCACAGCCGCGCGTCTACCGCGCCGGCGACGTCACCCTTGTGCCACCGCTCGAGGATCCAGTCCACTAGCACGAACCGGTTGTCGTCGGCGTCCTGCACGATGGGCCGCCGGCCGCAGGCCACCTCCAGGACGAACGAGCCGAACGCGAACACGTCGGTGGCCGGCGTCACCCGCCGCGTGTAGGCGAGCTCCGGCGCGAGGTACCCCGTCGTGCCCACCACGTGCGTGGTCTGCGGGTTGTCGCCGCGATCATACAGCCTCGCCAGGCCAAAGTCGCCGAGCCGGGCGTTCATGTCGCCGTCGAGGAGCACATTGCTCGCCTTGACATCTCTGTGGATCACCACCTTCTCCCAGTCCTCGTGGAGGTACAGCAACCCAGACGCGACGCCTCTGATGGCGCCGAGCCTCCGAGACCAGCTCAGAGGCGGCGCGTCACGATCATACAGCCACTTGTCAAGGCTTCCATGCGGCATGTAGTCGTACACCAAGAGGAGCTCGCCTTTGCGGCGGCAGTAGCCAAGCAGCTGCACGACGTTGCGGTGCCGGAGGTGGCCAATGCTGACGACCTCGGCGATGAACTGTTTCATCCCCTGCTTGGCGTTGTGCGAGTGCGAGACGATCTTCACGGCGACCTCCGTTCTGGACGCCTGGAGCACGCCCTTGTACACCCTTCCGAACCCTCCAACGCCGAGCAGGTGTTTGCCGTGGAAGCCGCCGGTGGCGCGGAACAAGTCCTTATATGCGAAGCGGTGCGGCCCGAACTCCTCCTCCCAGTCCTCCCTGAGTTCGGCGTACTGAAACCGCCGCCGCATGAGCAGGAAGACGCCGGCGACCACCGCGAGCGCGACGGTCGGTGTGGCCACCGGCAGGAGGACGTTGAGCGCCTTGGAACGTCGCTTGGTGCTCACGCGCGGCATCTTCGGGAGCTTGTCGTAGTCGAGCGGCGGAGCGGGTCCGTCCAGGCCGAAGCTCCAGCCGAGCACGTAGTGGCGCGTGTTGTACGGCCCCGTCGACGACGAGAGCCCGACGTACGCGGTGCCGCTCACCACAGGTGAGAGGTCGACGGTGACTGAGAGAAGGGGCTTCTTGGGCTTGGGCGTCCCCACCGGCGCCAGCGTCACGTTGAGCGCCGCGGCTTCGCCGTCGTAGTCCACCCACACCTGCATGGTGTCGCCGCTGATGAGGGTCAAGTTCTTGAAAGCGCCGGTGTCGTCGGTGTAGTAGCCGGCGGGCTTGGCGGCGACGGAGACCAGGCCGTTCACGTCGACGCCGACGTGGTTGCTGTTGATGTCCCGGAACTCAGTGTTGAGGATGGTGTCCAGCTCGACGGCGAAGATATGGTTGCTCCTGTTGCCGTTGTTGTCGCTGTTGAAGAGTCCCAGGAACTGGCTCGGCGACGCCGTGGACAGGTTCTTGCTGGGCGCGACGAAGAAGGCGAGCCCGTTGCCACTCACCGTCACGTACTCGGCGACGATGGCGAACACGAAGGTGGTCGAGAAGGACCTGGCCGTTCCATTCCCATTCCCCACCGCCGCCGCCGCCTGGAGGCGGAGCGGCGCCACGTGGAACGCGTGGCCTTTCATCTGGGACGTGACGTTGGTCAGCATGAGCTTGCCGTCCGGCTCGATCAAGGCCATGCCGTCGAGCTCGAGGCCCGCGCCGGCGAAGCCGTTGTAGATGAACTGGTTGTCATCTCCAGCCGCGGTCGCCGCCGCATGGCTGATCAGGCCAAGAAAGTGGAAGAGTAGCAACACAAGGAAGGAGACGGTGGAGATAGGCGGCTTGCGGTGCATCCTCAGACACTTGAATGAAGCAATGCTGCGACTTGCAACATCTGAACAACCCAGAGCTGCTGTCTCCTAAACAATGGGAGGAAGGTAGTAGATTATTCCATCGGGCACAGATATCCGTCGCTTTTAACATATGTTCATAAAATGTATCTTTGACTACTAATTTATCATTGCAATATTCTTATAACTTAATAATAATAAAGTTTACATAAGTGAATCTATAAATATGATTTTCATCATTTCGTTTGCGATTAGCAAGGTGATTAAGCGAAGCAAGCAACCAAGTTGACCTTCCAAGTGGAAGCAAACGACACACACTTGGCCACTCTTCTCCTCTCTCACGAGCACACAAAACAAACAGAAATCAAAATCGACACTTGGTCAAATCTTGATATGTCCTCCTCTTAAGATCAGAAAAGCAAAAGGCGACATGTCCCTCTCTTTTTTTCCCTCCTTTCAACAGCGAGTCAAATGCAGACATGTAATGTCTGAAATGTGCATTTGTGCTACAGCCTGCGGGTATAATCAACGGAGTGACCTCTCTGACAGAGAAAGAAAGGTAGGGATGGAAGGAAGGAAGAAGGATCGTGACTCGTGAGCAGATGTCCTGGCCCGCATGATGTACACGGGCGGTCTGGGAATTCAGATCCATCAGCAATGGCTTCATGGCGGCTCAACAGTCAAAGCTGAAAAACAGATCAAAGCATTGATGAGATGGTATGGCTAATTCACGTTTGGAACTGTTGCGGCGGCTTGGAGAGTATGGAATATTTGGTGCGTCTAAAATGCTGAGTTTCAAGACTGTAAGAACTTTATGACACGGCTTTGAGATCTTCGGCTTCAAGAAGCTCAAGCGTTTACAAACTTTTCGAGAAGCTGCAGCAATTTGGTGTGAAAAACTAGGGGTGTACACGGTTTTTCCAAACCAAAAAAACCATGTGATATAAACTGAATCGGACTGGTCAACTCGGTTTTCGGTTCGGTCCGGTTCAAAGAAAAACATGAGGCGTTTTCGGTAGAAACCGCAGGGAAACCGAGTAAAGCCGAGGTACCGATCTGTGGCCAGGCGATGCCTAATCGCTGGAGTACTTAGCCCATGAAGGCCCATGGTGCATCCTCGTCTCCCAGCCCATCAACAAATCCCGGGCTCCTGGCCGACCTGGGCCATCTCTGACCGTGGTGGCTGATAATAATTTCTACATTTCTATTTTGTTCAAGTAGATTGTGTAGTAAATATACGGGTTGCATCTAGTATCAACCGTTTCCTAGCATGTAGTTAGTAGAAACTAGAATATAGAAATGGCATAGGCGAACTGTATAAACCGAATATAGTGTATGCAATAGCCATAAGCGGTTAAAATAAGCCACTTTCAAGAAGTGAAGCAGCCTCTTTTACCAGTCAGTGGGCGCTGATACTTTGCCATGACTGTTCGGTGCTTTTTGATATCCTCGGAACCATTGAATTCTGAGGTCGACCGGCCAGACTTTGTGAACAAGAATGTCGATCTCACAAGATACTGAGTAGACTTTATTCTCTCCTCAGATAAGCTTTCAATTGTCTGATCTACATACTGCTCCATACCTTAAACAAACGATGGCAGGCAATGGGCAGCCGGCAGCCGCTGATCAGTGTCATGTACACTGTTTTAGTGAAGGGAACTTGAGCATGGAGTAGAACAGTACAGTTTTCAGAATACATGTAGTGCTTTCCAACAACGGAGAGGATCATTAGTCAAGGCAATCTTTCAGATAGGAGTATAATAAGAATGATTTGGCACTGGAAAAAACTAGCACCATTATCAACCAGTACCCATGTGTAATGGCTTGTCGGCATGTGTAGAGCACAACCCTCGGCTCATTTAACCAAGCTGGAGGCAGATATCTCCAGATTTGAACACAGTTAGCACGACGGCCAAGCTCTACATGAGTTACATCTCCAAACAATGCGCACACAGATTGCTTGACCTGACATGTCAACATTGCCCACAAGGTTCAAGCTTTTGCTGCTATTGTATATTACATATTGACCAGGTTGTTTAGCCAGCAACCAGATTCATCAGGATGGTGTTGGCCTAGGCAACCTCTTCGCGATTTCCTACAATAGGAATACAACTTGTCAGCATAATTTCCCAAATATCACTGATGGAAATGATGAACAGCGCAAGAACAGAAATGTGACCAGAAAGTTAAGCACCGGAGTACGAGTGTTGGTCATTAAAGTTCCAAGATACAATAAACGCAGCACTCTTTGTTAAGAACAGTAGCAGAAAATAACGTGATGAGATGACTACTGATGTCCTAAGATCAGTGTGTTGATAAACACTGGACTGAATGGCTACAATATAGTCATTGTGAAGCTGTTGCGGTGAGCTTTTGTTTCGAGGAAACAGATACAATGAATATGTAACTAAGGCAGCATTGATGTATAGCAAGAACCTCTAAAGGGCAGGGTTCAAGGTTTTAGTGTGGTAGTCAGAACATGGAACTGCAAAAGTTACCTCCGAAAGGTAGTTGGATTAGGAGTGAATGGAATTCTGGAACAAGAGTACGAAAGGTCTTCTCGAAAGAAAAGGTAACTTTAAGACTATTCCAGACCTGCTAATACACCTGCTTTCAATAAATAATCGTTACACGTTTTTCAATGTATGCACGTGTCCCCCTTTTTTTATTATTGGTTCACCCAAAAGCTGCTTTTCTGAGAACATAACAATCAGCATATGAAACTGTCAAAGATAAAAAAATAATTTCAAAAGTGTTTGGAATTCCATTTGTCTGGCCAGATTCCAGCAGCCACAGCCAATTTGCAGGTTTTATATCAGGGGAATAGAAAATTACAGATGCCACCTTTTGGAAAATTTGACCATGATAGGACCTGTTCCTGCTCCCAACTTGGAATCAGGGGTTTCTTGCGATTAACAGAATTAGCAAACAGTGCAAAACATACTAGCCAAAACATAGTGATCTTGTCTCAGTTCCCATGCTAATAGGCTTCCCTGTGTAGGCGGCAGGACAGCATTTTTTGCATCCCTCAGCAAATATTGATGAGCTTAGATGCTTCAGTAAATATCAGAAAGCATTATATGGTCTTAGTTAGAAAACCTCAGAAATTTACTCTTGATGCTTTTTATGTTTCTGCCAGGTTTTTCACCACTTCTCTATATGCAAAAATAGCTTAATATAATCCTGAACACACATACATACCTCGAATAGTTGGTTTATGTTGTCAGCAGTTTTTGCCGATGTCTCAATGAAGAACATATTGTTCCTGTCTGCGTACTCTTGTGCATCCTTCATAAACCAAAGTATAAAATCCAAAAAAAAAAGAGATCACCTTATAGCACAGTCAGAATCTAATATCCAAAATTTTAAAATGGCATATTATTCAAGAAAAATATGCACACCTCAGAAGTTACACTACGATTTTCATGTAGATCAGCCTTATTTCCAACCAAAGCCATGATCATATCTGGGCTGCCATGTTTCTGAAGTTCCTGAGGAACAGAAAAGAATTTGTGTAAAAGTTGTGTTTACCTTGTACCAAACTAATGGGGCAACCATCACACGCTTCACGCTAGGAAGAGCAAAACTATTCTCATGTAGTTGACATTGAATAAAATACAAGATGCAGAACAAGTTCATAGACAGCAATCTGTTAGGTTGCATTTGTCATGTCCTATTCTCCATAAAATGTAAAACTCTTTGAAACAGAATGCCGATTATTGTAAATCCATTTGTAATTGTTCAGACATGCTGGCATACTAAAAATATAAAACACAACATTGGAGTTAGAAGAGGAACTCAAATACTATCATAAAAAGCACAGGGGCAAGTTCATCAACTAAACTGGAAGTCTAACAGATTGATGGATTAGAGTAAAATCAACACGGAAAATTTTGATATATTCCACTGCTGATGGCAGAGCAGAAGAGGAAAGATGATATACCTTTACCCAGTATTGTGCTTTGTCGAATGATTCTGGACTTGTAATGTCATACACAACAATTGCAGCACCAGCTCCCCTGTAGTAAAGAGGTGCTAATGCGGCATACCTGAAAATTGACCAGTTCTCATGATTTCTTGGCAAGAAAGGCATCATAAATAATTGCAAAGATCACATATCAAATATGCAGAAAATGTATGTGAAAGGATTACATGGTGCTGGAATTTCGTACTCCAGATCAATCAATGAAAGGATGTACTCAAGGGAAAAGAGTTAAAGATTATAATATGTACCTCTCCTGGCCAGCAGTGTCCCATATTTCAAACTTCACTGTTGTGGAGTCCTCCAATGACAATGTTTGTGACAAGAATGATGCACCAACAGTCACCTGAATTCATTGTAAACAAAAACAAGTTAAAGAAAACAATACATGTAAGGAACAAAAATTGTTTCTACTGTTCAGGAAAGCTAAAAGAGTTCATCTTTTCACCTTCGAAGTGGGATCAAACTGACCACGGACAAACCGAAGAACAATGCAGCTTTTCCCAACACCTGAGTCTCCCAGCAACACCAACTACACAACATGGAAACAGAAAACAAGGGCATAGTTTCTTATTTTAATACAAATTGATTTCAACAAATGAGATGGCAGATGTTAAGATAATGGCATCTCTACTATTAAAGTGTGAAGTGGTGAGTGCAGGTGATGGTGGTCGTCTTATTTTCCTTTTTTTGAAATGGCTCATACATTCATATTTTAGGAAGGCTTCAATCAGCAAGCATGTTTCTATCGATTTGGTTTGCTTTTCTATTCTATTACGTTCATACTTTTTGAAGGTTCTGATTGCATCCCAAATCACCCAATCTATGATATATCTTCTGGTGCACAATTACTAGCTTTTTATGATATTTGTATCATAAATAAAAGAATAAAAATAGACGAAGCCAATGGTCAGCAAAGTAGGGCTAAATGCATGATCTAAATACATCGATCCCAATATGGTATAATGGCAATTGATATTGTTTTAATTCGTAGCAAAGCATAGGCACTTGGCTAGTAACTTTTGAACCAACCACAAACATATAGATGATGCATGGAGGATAGTGCTTTGCAAACCTTCACTTTCAAGTTCTTTGAATCAATAGCAGAATTCTCGTTGTTGATGTTGCCCACCCCTCCAGCATTATTTGCTGAATAAAAAATCCATTGTTACATCAACATGAGACAAGAAGTTGTTAGCTTCCCAAAAGTGCCAAATGAAAAGGATGCCAAACTCTAAATACATATAAAGTGACTGACCAAAGGATAAAATAGTCCAAAAACTCTATACCTAGCAAACAAAACTGAACAGCTAATTAACGCAACATACTACATTCAAACAACTATAACAAATTAAAAGTTCTTGACAATGCCAGGTGAGCTTATGCTACACTACAAAGACAGAAAAGATAGGTCTGTTAAAGACTTTTTAAAACCTCCATAACACTATGTTTCACAAGAGTTGTTACAGCTTACATGCAGCTAACAGTGGGAAACAGCTTACGCATCCTTCTTCACACTATTTTCTTCCTCTGTTCCTCCTAAGCATCAGCCTCAACCAGATCTACTATAGCTGATATTTGTTTTGAACAATAAAAGGTACAAGCATACCCCATTTCTTAGCTTGCGCTTGGTGCAATCCTGAATCTCTAGCTCGCTAAAGGCACTTGGTGCAACCCTGAATCTCTAGCTCGCTAAAGGCAGCCCTAGGCCCAGGCTAAGCTATTCCCCTCAGAGAGAAAGGAGTCAAAAGACACAACCCGGACAGGCATGAAGCATCCAATGAGCCCAAGAGACCTGACTCAGTGCCTTGCAGATGTTTTACCCTTGAGGCCATGATCAATTCCATTTTGGAATATTTATCATCTTTCGTGTGAGACAAGGCAAATAAATACCACTTTTGTACCCCTCATTTGAAACACTTCTCATTCCAATACAAGCGTCATGCACCACAATTGGTGTTTCTTGATCTATTACGGTGTGTTTGGATCCTTAGCTAGTTTTGCCCAGCTAAGCCAGGGGATGCTAGCTCAATTGGGCTATTGCCCAGTGAGACAAAGCTGATTGTTTGGTTTCTTTGCCCCAAGTTAAAAATTACATTATGTAATTAATTAATTTGTTCTCTAATTTGTTTTTACTTTTGTTTGGAAACATCCGGATTAAACACAGGTTACGCATAACAAACTAGAAAGAATATTAGTAGTTACATTCTCCTAGTAAAACACTTTTAGCAAGCTTTTGATTTTGGTATGAGAATGAATACTGATTAATTAACTGTAACTAGGGAAGTAGATGGGTATTCAACACGACCAGTTGCCGTTGAGCCTTGTGGCTATGCACGCACTCCTACCTTGCCGATGGAGGAGAGCCGATTTGGCTCACCTCAGAGGGCAAGGATTTTGAGCAGTTACAAGGCAAACTTGCCTGGCAAAGCTAGTTTGTTACATCTTATACCAAACAATTCTCCTTGCTTAGCAAGGCTATAAATTCCCTAGCACAAGATCCAAACGCACCCTTAGAGAACCCCTCACTTTCGAGAGCTCCCTCACTAGCCAGCAGCATACATTGGGACGGGTGCATCACTGCATTGACAGGACTAAGACCCAATTCGGAGACCCAACCTATATAATATATAAGCCCCTTCTCTCTCGGATGCAAACCTGCCAAAAATGCCCAAGTATACCCATTGTGTGTGATTGCTCGCATGTGGTTAACACAACCAGTTGACTGTGATCACTGCTAATGATCCTACATGGTGCTGAGAAGCAGTTCTACAGCAGAAGCATTCGGGATAGAGCAACAATCCAATTCTAAAATAGAATACAATTTGGCATTTTGCACAGCACATCCACCGAGCAGTATAACTTCATCTGCCGTTGCAAAAATGACAATTCCACGCTTCACATGCATGCGACCAACTTCAGTCGATGCTAGTGTACTAGAATTGCAAGCTGAGTAGCTGACCAGCCGAAAAAAAGAACAAACTTTCCCATTTACAAGCTACAACAGCCTCCAGGATAACAAATTCACAGCCCATATAGTTCCAAGATAAAATCACTTAGGTTAGGTTCCATAAATCCTAGACTCCAGTTCACTAAAAAAGGATCAAAACGCCATCAATTAAGCAAATTTGTTGCCGGACCGCCGTCGCGGCCAAGATTTACCCCCAAACCGCACCAGCATTGACCCGCATCCCCAGCAACCAATCGAAAGCCCAAATCAGGCCATCCACCCCCACAAAGACATCTCACTAACTCTCAGATTAAGATACCCAAAGCCTCCACAGCCAGCGCAGCTAAAGGAACAGAAAAGATCCAAGGGTCACAGAATTAAAAAGGTAATCTTGGCTGTTGGCGAGCAAGGCGGTCACCTGGTAAAGACGAGGAGCAACCCATGACCGCGCGCGCGGGCCGGGCGACGGGCCCCGGATGCGGGTTAAGCTGGTGGGAGGAGATCGCGGCGCTGCGTTTCGCTCGCCAAGAGTTTTCAGGCTGCGCCTGCGCCGCTGCGCGTCGACCGCTCGGGGAACACGTAGCAGAACTGCGAGCACTGAGAAGCGAAGCGATGAGGGCGTCCAGGTACAGGCCTGGTCGTCTACACTACTTTATGTTCCACACAATAATTGTGGGCTTTAGTTGATGGGCCGTTTTCCAATAGTGGTGGCCATAGGGGCCTAATGGGTCGACACAGCCCATCTGTCTCGGCCTGACACGGTCCGAGCATTAACCGGCCCAAATGTAGATTGCCCGGTTCGGCACGTTTGGCCCAAAACAAATTCAGAAAATCTGTAGGATTCATAAAAAATATTAGAAATCAAAGAAAATAATAATATATTACAAAGAATAGGCATATATATTGAAGGATTAATTAGAAACACGATGGCACTTCACACATATGTCAACATAAAATAGGGAATCACACACCATGCCATCACAACGTTACGAATCTTAGAAATATGCTATTGTGAACTTTCTTGCCTCTACCCTATTCTGTGAGACCATGTGGAGGTCTTCGTATTATGATGAGTATATATGACTTTTTTTGATTTGGTTGAGAAGTTTGTATTTGAGACTCAGTTTAGAGTCTGGCGGATTTATGTTTCAGCACGTATAGTTTTCACGGATTGGACTGTTTCATGGTGTTTCTTTGCTCGGATGATTTTTTGTTCTTCATAGCTCTTGTAAAAAATTTCAAGATGAAGATTTTTTGTTTTGGGTGGAAAGTCATTTGATCCACGGATTAATTGATATAATTTTCGCAATCTGCTGTGTATTTGTGCTGCAGTTTTGACTAGTTGTGATTAGTGTTGATTTCGGATTAATTAGGGCTAGTACATGATTATGGATGATAATATGCTGACTTGTAGTGAGGTAAGTGAGATTTTTGTGGACATTGTGTTGGTCCATTTGAGTGTAGGTTTGGAGGCAGCTATGGTCTAGAACGGCCGAGGATGCTGGCGAGACGGTTGGGGTCAAACTAGGTTCACATGTGAACGTCATAAAGATGGACTTGAGGTAGCTTAAGATTTCCGGTTCGGGTTGGAGGCCCGAAGGCGTGGAAATGGAGCGGTCAAGTCAAGAGATGAAGGTTCGTTGCATCGGTTTGACCAGGTTTTTTATGTAAAGCCCATGTATGGCCTATGTGGCCCATGTAAAACCCATGTGTGAGGCTGGTTAGAGAGTGAGTAGAGTGAGTGAATCTTAACTCTTGATAGGATAGCTTAGGTTGTAAAGAACTCATCAAGGGTGGAGATTCAAGGGTGGAGATTCACCCGGTAGGCCTATATAAGGAGGGGTGAAGGATACCTTCCCCAAGTCTTGGCTAGGGTTTTATATGGTTGTATCCTGCTCATTGAGAGCTTTTTCCATCTGGGTGTGGCTGTGAAAATACCTACTAAGCAATAGAGGTTAAGTTCCTTAAAGTTTTTACCTTGTTCTATGGTTTAAATCTAGTTCTTCTTTATTGTTTTGTTTGCACTATATTTTCTTGCTTCCTTCTTTCTACTTGTTGAAAACTTATTGATCAAGGAGGTGTTGTGATTGCTCATATCATCTATATTATCTTGTAACTCACCAAGAACACCTAGATCAAGATTTGTTCTCTTTTGCTCATTTTGGCAGATTCGGTTTCTCTGTGCAACTGTTCTTGTTTATTATGTAGAAAATTTATCCGATATGGAAAAGTTGTGTGACTTCCATATTTACCATGCCCTTCAAGTGGTATTGGAATAGGAGTCACGTTTTGTGAGATACAATGATTTTATTGAGCCCCAAATGTTTTGTCTGAAATTTCTGAGCGAGTGATCTTGTTATTTTTTTCTCTTTTTTTATTTCTCTTAATTTGGAGGTGATTTTTAGTGAGTATCTTCGTGATTCTCTGTTCCTTCTAGGAAAAAATCTTGAAATTCAAATGAGTCATGCTTTTGAAGAAATCACTTCTTGACCAAGATGCATTTCTGCTGAAAGCTATCTTTTTCTTTGCAAAAGCAGCAAGCCTTATCCTAATTATTTCTCTTTTTCTAAAGTAGTTTTTGAGTTTATTCCTTTTTTGTTGGACTCTCAACAACCCGGAGCACTTAAGAAAAAAAATCCCCATGACCACTTGAGCCACGGATTTTTATTCATAGCAATTTTATTAGGGATATGTACTGCTATTCATAAAATGATCCATGATTGCTCTTGATTCTTGAGAGTTCTTTTGCTTGGTTTCATTGTCCTACTTGTTTTTTGGGGCACGGTGTTGAAGAAACCGTTAATTTCTGTTTGGCGTCTATTCAACCCTCCTTCTAGACGCATAGCCTGGTCTTTCATCTTCAAATTTACGCAAAAATGTGTTATTAGGTCTTCTTCCTCCTTCCTCCCTATCCTCTTTCTCTCTACCAAAATCAGCCACCACTAGCTTGATGGCGGCTCCCTACTCCACCAGCCCTGCTATCCTCACTCTCAGTCACACACCACCATGTCCAAGCTAATTTTGACCACAACATTGGTCATCCCCCACCATGTTGATGCCGCCACTACCCTAAACCCAATTAGATCTGCCTTGCTCACCGCTTTGCACCAAGGTTAGAGCCTCTCATGGCAGCGGCGCGACTCTATGGGTGGGGCTCCTTCTAGCGACACACCAGCCCTTTGACATCCTCTACCTCAGAGTTGCCACCGATGGGATGGGAAGTACTGGCACTGGTGTCGGCCCCGGTCACCGGGAACCTCGGTGCACCTGTGCTAGCCTAGGATCTTGTCTTGCTAGCACGACACCCTTTTTCAAAATGTTGGAATCATGTCATACCTACGATAAAATTATTAATACCAAAGAGTTCAATTATAGTATGGCTCATTTTTGCAGGCCGAAAAGGCCAAATCTACAAAACATAAATGAACTCTTACCAGAGTTCAGCATACCGGAAACAGTAGGAAGAGTAGGGTCTCAAGGCTGTGCCCAACCCAATCAGGCAAGCGACTGGAGTCCTACCTAACCCCCGGCCTTTACGTCAATCTTCCGGTCCTTCTCCTCCTTGTCGATGTCATCCTGACCTAGCTCCACCTCGACATCACCTAAAATGGTGAGTGGGTGCGAGTGTGAGCGCGCAATTAACCGCGCTCGCGAACCAAAATCTTGCCGAATGCAAATCAGAAATGCAAAGCCATTTTTGGTGGAGGTTGGATATCTTTTATTTGCTCTAAATCATGCCATAAAACTTTAGAGTTAAAAGCCCTATTATATATGGCATTTCCAAAATCAAAGACGTATCGGGCCATATATGTATGCCAAATTCTTCAGATATTATCAAAATGGCGACCACGTATCCTTAATCAAGGATCACGTGTAACACATGGCAGACACATACCATCGCCATGGTCATAGTCTTCACAATCGGCAGACTAGCTCCCATCACCATGGAAGCTATCCCCGACAATATGGCGAATCCATGCCCATACTACAACTAACGCACGATTCCCATCTTCTGGCGAACCCGTGCCCATACAACAACTGGCGCACGGTTCTCAGGCAGTGGCGGTAGACTCACCCTCTTCACCAAGAGGCGTGATCCCCTTGAGCTCAACTATGGCCTGGATCCTCAGATCCAATCAATAAATTCTCAGATGATTGCGACTTTGTTCACACTCAGGTTTTGCAGATACCCGAGTGTATGGATTGTTTCTTTGGTCTGTCGAGTGTAAGGAATACTCCGGAACGGGGCTCGACACATTCTCATAACCATGTACTCGAGATATTTACTATGATTAGACTGTCCAACATGAAGCCATTCAGATGCTTCAATGCTGTAATCTTAATCAGAGGAAATGTAACTCTGTCGTGGTACACGTCATGAAAATGATGGGACCGTACCATAGAGGTACCTGCTCCGCATACGGTGTTTGTCGGGATCAAATTGTACCGTTGATAGCACGTTATACCATTGCACTTGCACCGTTGATAGCGGGCTATACCGTTGCTTAGATTGACCGGTCATTCTAAGACCGTACCATTGACAGCTAAGAAATTGATCCATGGACTCTAGACTTAAGCAGATCTAAGCCATGTTCAAGGGCTTATTAGCCATCAAGTTTAGTTTTCTAAACCTTAGGTTTTCAATGGACAGGATAGGAAAAGTCAAAGAGAGGGTTATGCTTATTAGCACAATTTATAAAAAGGGATTAGTTAGACTGGCTCTATTAGCACTTTTGAAATTATCATAAGATATTTGAAAGTTCATTTGGCATGCAAACTATCATTAGAAATCAACACAGTTCAAATAAAAATTAGGCAAAAAGGATGATGAAGAGATTTTGGCTCGCCTGGACCGAGCGTGTCGATTGCCTTGTCGTCAATCCTCAGGTTGTCCTTCTGTGTCTCCCAAATCCCGTAGCTTCTGGGGCTAGAGAAGCCTCGTGGCGGTCCGGTGATACGGGAGCAAAACAGGGGATGGCGGCGGCTTCACGTCGCTGGCACTCTCCGGTGATCGGCTCGCATGGGCAAGCTATGGAGGAGATTGGGGACGTCCCGTGGATGCTCGAGGCACATGGAATTAGAGTTTGGCTCACCGTGGTGGCCACCGAGAGAAAGGGGGTTGTTCAACCGGCGGGATGGAGATTCCGTCAATCTCGGTGTCCACGGCGTCCTGGGTCAATTCCTTCGGGGACATTGGGGAGAAGGTAGTAGGGAAGATGAGGCTCAAACCTCTTGGCATGAAACACCGTGGTGAGAGAGAATGGCTTCGCCAAAGGAAGGCGGCGGAAACCGAGCAAGGAAATAACGGGCAAATTGAGCTCGGGCTGGCCTTTTATAGGCACGGGATTGCCGTGGATAAGCAAGGGAGAGGAAGACGTAGCCGTCACGGCGTACGCGTGGCACGGATGCATGGCTTGCAGGTGTCCGGGCAAAGGACGACTTCAGCGGTGACTCTTAGCTTAGCAAGGCGATCTTGGCGGCCGGAATAGCGTCGGACTCGGGCAGACGGGCTCGGTGGGTCGCTCGGCGCAAGCTAGGCAAGCGCGGGCGAGCAGAGTGAGCGCAATGCCTAACGCGCCCGAGGCGAGCTCTGGCTCGGCCAGTGAAGCAGGAAGGGAAGAAATGAGAGATGGGGGTTGAGGTCAGGGGCATTTAAGTAATTTCACATCACAAGTTCATAGTTCAAGTATGAGCATAGTTTTTGGATATAAACCTGATCTTAGTTTGCTTAGGCTTGTAATTTGAGAGAGAGTTGTAAGAGGTTTTGTTTATAGGCTCCTAATTATTGGCAATAGGAAAATATATACATATATATATATATATGTTCATTTGGATAAACATAAATGCATATGTTTACGATTACTATTTGTATTTTGGCAAGGAAAATACTTTTATATGTACACATACATGTGCATGTACATGTGCTTATGCACTTATTAATTTCTTTTTGTTTAAGTTGAGCTAATTTTAAGAAAAGCTATGCACATAACGTGTATAGTTTATTTTATAGGAAAAGCATGATTTTAGTCATAGACTCATGTATTCAAGCTAGGCTTTGGAAATGTTTATATGAATATAAACTTGTACAAGATTATTTATGCATAATTTCATTAAATTGTTTAAATTTTATTTCAAATAGTGTATTGACCGGTGATTTATTATTATTTTGCTATAAATATTTTATTTTTAGTCCAAGGTCAAATCTTAATGTTGATTCCTTGGTCAATTAGGAATTAAAATAGTTTTCTCAAAATTGGGGTGTTACAACTGGCCATGTTGTTCCCTTCCCTAGAGTCGCTGTCGTGGAGAGAGGAGGGAGTGGAGCAGATGAAGAGGGTATTTTGGATACCGTGGGCTTTTATAATGACATATTTCTAAGATTTTACAACTTTTTGATGGCATGGGGGGCAATTTCCTATTTGATAATGACATATGGGTGAAGCACCAACTTTGTAATTACATGTATCTAATTAACTTTTGATATATATATATATATATATATATATATATATTATTTGTATTTATTCACACAAGCTAGGCCATGCCAACACTATTGGTGCCTAGGTCCTGTTCCAAACATTGACTTACACACTAAAGTTCGGACCACGTACGGTATCAGCCCTTCTCGATCGAGCCTACTAGACTCGACCCATTTGGCCACCTCTAACTATACACTTGTGTAAGGGTGTGAAATGGATGCGAATTATCTATTTTATTTGATATTAGTATTCAAACATATATGAATATAATATAAATATTTACATCCGATTAGCAATCCTTCTATAGTCATATTTGTATTCTCTAGATTATAGGTATGAACTTTTATTATATGAAATTATGTTTTATCTGCACTATCCATATTTGTATTTGAAATAGATGAAATAATATACATGTTTTGTTGTGACATGACTAATTTGTTGGACAAGTATTTGCAATTCGGTGTGAATTAATGCTCCCTCAGGTGAAATAATAAACTATAGTAGTTAAGTCATCTATGCATGAGAATGAAGTATCACGAGCATCTCCCTACATCTAACCGAAATGAGCAGATATTCAATCAAGATTCATATTCGATACAATATTGAAATCTTATTTGTATTCAATAAATATGTTGAATTCATGTCTGTTTAATAATATCGAGCCCATACAGTCTCTACTCGTCATACTTGCTTGTCGCCGCGCTCTACGCTATCATGCTGCACTCCTGCACCATCTGCGCCCCTGCACAGGTGCATCATGCCATGTGCCGGCCATGCATGCCCCATGCACTACACCATGTCACAATATCGGTGTCTAACTGACTGTCGGTAATAACCCTATATAGCGTCAGATTGTACGTCGGTAAAACTTTTTGCCGACGTAAGTAAGACGTCGGCAAAAGTCTAGTCGGCAAATGTCTTTCCCGACGGACATAGCTTTGGCGATAGCCTGTTGGATGCCGTTTTTTCTGAATTGCCGATGGACATGTTTTACCGACGGACATGTGTTTGCCGACTGTTTTTTAATTCTCAACAGATATTAAGTCGGTATAATGGGCATTTCCGACAGATAGTTCGATTGTGGCTGTCATGATAAGTATTTCGATTGGATCTTGTTTCAGGCCAATAATTTTGGCCATGTATAGCAAATGATGAGGCATCGGTTAACTGGAAGTTGCATTTACTTAAACATCTCAGAATAAGTGTCATGGTCAAGTAAGAATCTTCAGAATAAGTGTGATGATCAACATTGAGTTTTTTGTTTTGTATAATATATATAGTATTTTTGTTCTGTACATTGCAAGACAAGGCCACTGACTCACTGTTTCGCACTTGTTTGTTTGCCTTTCTATTTTTGCTTGGCTGCAGCTTCCTTGTATTTATTTTTTCCATGATGGAGGGTCTACCTTCTATGGTTTTCTATAGTTACTCTTGGCCACTCAATGGTTGAACAGGGAAGAGAGCTCACTTCTGTTGTTTCACACAAAGAAGGTTCCAATTGTTTACCCATTGCTAGTATTAGGGATGAAAACGGAGTGGATTCGATCGGATAGTTATATTTCCATATCCGCTCACATTTTTTTCATACGGATGTGGATACGGATGCGGATAGTTTGAAAACGGATTGGATATTAAATCGGCATCGGATAACAATAAAACAGATAGTAATCGGAGTTGGATTGAAAATGGAAACGAAACCGAATATTTAGTCGGATAGTATGTAAACGCCAAAACACAAGTTTCAACATAAAATATTATGATTTAGAGTACATAATTCACCAACATAACAAAACTTATAGAATAGTGGCTGGCCAGCGGTTGAGGAGTAAGGACTCCTTCTGCGGTTGACAAATGAGTTGAGTTGTGGCTGCCTGGCTGGGGCGCTGGTTCCGTGGGTCGGTTGGGCCGTTGGGGCCTTAGGGGTTGTGGCCTTATGGGCCGACCAACAGCCTGCTGAGTCACTGGATATCCGGTTCACTTTTCCAACCGGATATCCGTATCCGCTCCGTATCCATTGGATAGCACCTTCCCCATATCCGCTCCGGTATCAGCCTGTCCGATCCGGATAATTATCCGCATCCGTATCCGTATCCGACGGATATCAGAATCTGTTGCCATTTCTCTAAAAACGGATACCGGATACGGATACGATCCGGATATTATCCGCTCCGTTTTCATCCGTAGATAGTATTACCACCACAATTAACATATCCCACACACTTCCCTCCCTCCATTATTCCAAATATACTTCACCAGTGAGCAGCTCAAAAAACACCAAGCTGAGGTTCTAGTTTTATGATATAATTTCAAAATCAAGCAAGAGAAATAAACCAATGAATTGGTAATTTCATTTTGTTAGGAAATGAGTACTGTTTGAATATGGATTATTTTGACTTCACAGATAAAGCCACTGAAGTTCTAGATGTACCAAGTAAACACTGTGCCATCATCTCTCAAGTGCAGAAAATAGCGAGTCAAATGAAACATGTACTAGTAAAACAAGAAATTTGTTTTCCTATATTTGATTACGTGTTCTATCATTTAGATGGATTATCAAAGCCACAATAAATCAAACAAGTAAATGCAGTTGAACTTCAAAGAAGAGCATGCCTACCTTAATCCTATGAGCAGATGAACATCAAATTGGTTAGGGACGTAGTGCGCCGTGGCTAGGCACACCGATGGCGGCTGCACGTCTTCTGCCGTGGCAAGTAAACAGGTGGCCGCGCCGTCTGTAGGGGCAGGGCATGGGAGGCTCGGGCTGCCGACGAAGGGAGGCACCGTCTGCAAGGACGGCGATGCCAGAGTAGCCCTGAGACGGGGCTCCACACCGTCTACAAGGGCAGGACACGGGAGGCTCAGGCCACCGACGAGGTGCCCTCTGCAGGGGCAGCGCCTACAGGCCCTCTACAGGGGCCGCCTGTAGGGGCAGTGGCGTCTGTAGGGACGGCGGCAGTCTGCAGGGGCGGCGGCGCCTGTAGGGGTGGCGGCGTCTGCAGGAGCGGTGGAGCCGGAGTGTGCCCTAGAAGACGGGGCGGCGGCGCCTAAAGGGGTAGCGGCATCTGCAGGAACGGCGGCGCCTGCAGGGGCGGCGGCACCGGAGGAACCCTAGAAGATGGGGCAGTGGTGCGTGTCTGCAGGGGGCGGCGGCGGCGGCGGACTAATTAGGCTGTGAGACGAGGCACGCAGTGCGCAAGGTTAATTAGGATGCGCGCGCGCATGAGCGCGTAGTTTTTAGATTCTTTTCAATATGCCCAATCTTTTTTAGTTCGTGCGGCGCTAACTCCCGGTCGTTTTTTAGTTAGGCACTAAACTTAGCTAGACAACGTGATAATCTTTTTTTCTCTGTGTGCCAAAAAACAGTGCCGACTTACAATGTGTCGGATGCCTTTTTGCCGACCGACAGATCGACGTGCAAAATATTTATTACCGACGAACAGTCAGTCACCCTAAGTACATATTAAATCCAACTGCCAGTTCGACCCTACAGATGGAATCGCTGACTGACAGTACGTTGCCAACTTATGCCAACCATCCATCAGTCGCTAATTACATGTTATTCCCGTCTGCCATCAGTCGCCAATTATGTGTCATGGTGTAGTGATGAGGCCATGATCATGGCACACTGACCAATGGGCTGCAACTAGTGGCGGGGACACCATCTGGGCAGGGAGTTGGAGATGAAGGTTTGCCCAAGATAGCGACAAGAAGACTTCCTGGTATCTTCCTGCGGTCACCGGAGTTGGAGACGAAGGTTTGCCCGGGGTGGTGGCGCTGTGTGATTTAGGGAGGAGGAGGCGAACTAGCAAACGAAACGGGCCGTGCGAGCAATTGTGTTCTGCTTCTCCGCTCGGTGGCTCAGCTCGTCGGCCTAAAAAAAGGCCCATTCAGCAGAAGCCAGGAAGCAACACCACAAGAACCCAACCTCTTCTAGCCTTCTCGGCTCTCTCTCTGGCTCTCGTTAGTCTTCCCCAGTCCCCAATTCTCACAAGTGCTGGCCGAATCCCTCAAACCCTAACCTCTAGACTACGGTCCTACGCCAAGGCACACTGGCCTCATCCATTTGTCGTCCGCCCTTCCTCTATCCAAGCGCTAAACCGCATGACACAGCTCTACCTCGGCGGCTCGATCAGCACCGACCGCCGGGACTCTAGACTCGGGAGCCACCACGCTGGTGTTCTCAAGGCGGCAGCGGTATGCTGAAACTAACAACCGGCAGGGGTGCAGGGCCACAGCTCGCAGGAGGGACACACCGAGCCACCGACGGACTAGTAATCAGGTATTTAGGTTGATTGTCCCCGTCCTGATGTCCATTACTCAAGTCTCCATCCACGGTCTCCAGTTAGAGTACTACTGTACTAGAGTTAGACTACTCAATTGCTTCTATTAATTTTAATGATTACTACTCAATTTCATTATTTTTGGTTTTAGAAATGAGAAGGTATTTGATTGATAGGAGTTTAGCTCAATCACAAGCACAACAAGAACAATCTGTAGAGGCTGTACCTGCCCAACCGCAACAACAAGAACAACATAATCTGCCAGCACAACCACATGATCAAGGGCAGCCATTGCAACCAAATGTTTTCCATGTGTTTAGTTTGGATGATATTGTAAGTGATCTTGCTCATGGAGTTAGCACTGCTATTGCCTGTGTGAACAACATCCGTTGAAAGGGCCTTCTTAGCAATGAAAATTATCAAGCCTAAATTGTGTAACAAGATGGGAGATGATTGGTTCAATCACTTAATGGTGTACTACACATCGAGCGGGAGTTATTTAAAGCTCATGATGATGCTACAGTCATGCGAAGTTTCCAAGGCATAAATACTAGAAAAATGAATTTGCCTCGTAATAGAAATTGGTGCTAGGTGATGCATTTCAATACTTCAACATGAATATATTTTCTATTATAATTGATTGCATAAGCCACTAATCAATATATTTTTATATTGCAGAGTCTCTTTCAGTCTTTTGGGTGTGCATGTGCTTAGACTTTGTTATGCAAGCCCTTGAATCATTTGTGTTGTCGTAAACTCAAATGAGGTATCTATCATTATCTTTCCTTGTTTTCCACTCTAAATGTTCACATGTGTATTATACTATGCACTTTAGTTAAAAAAAGGTTCATGGTGATCAAATTTGTGCATGACGTGTTGACATGAAATTGTCCGTGGTTATCGGTAGGACATAGGCTTGCTTAGGCTCCCAAACAATCCTGGGTCCGCCACTAGCTACAGCTGGATCATCCACCGCAAACATGAGACTATGTAACTTGGGATAATTGATGATATGCTCCAAAATTGAGATGCTATTGACAATATATATCCGAATACATTGACACTTACAATATGCTCCAAAGTTGAGAGACCAATTGATGTTATGCCCTTTTTTTTTTTGAGAATTTTACCATATTTTTCCATTTGACCTGAGTGAAAGGACCCTTCTACCCCTGCAGTGCCTGACTTGAATCAGCCCTTAAGTGAGCCTGACCCAACCAGTCTCTTTTGACTGGAACGACTGTGTGACCTAGGGTTAGCTCCCAAGCCCCAACTCATTCGTCGCAATGCACGGCAGTGGCACATCTTTGGTGTGGTGGCAGTGTCAAGCGGCGGTGGCGGCACTTTCGTCCCCATCTCCGAAAGGTGACCCAATGACTCGTGACCTTTGTGTCACCATCATGGAAGGCGGTCGGCGGCATCAAGCACCGGTGGCAACGTCTAGCGGCGGCATTGAGGTAGCATTCTTTTGTGTTGAAGATGCGTTATCATGTTTCAATTTTCTTCGATTTGGTAGTTACTTTGTTGGATTCATGAAACCCTAGGGCATTTGTTCATCAATTGGGCTTGAGGGAGTGAAACAAGCGATGAAATCTGAGAGAGATGATCCTTTCAGCGAGGATGAGATTTATGTGATGTTAGGTCTAAGAGATAAGGATGGTAGTGGTAGGGCAGCCCTTGATGCTCATGGTGATGTTGGTATGATGGGTGAACTTGATGACACTAATGATCCATTGAATTATGACATACCCGAGGATAAAGGGTAAAGTTCAGATAAAGGGTAAAAACAAATGCAAGAGATGTGGTGAGCTAAGACATAGGCAAACTGATTGTCCTCTCAATGGGACCCAAAAAATGTAAACTTTCAATTCTACTTTACATGTTGTTCCTTGTCTACTATTTTAATTAATTTTGAACTTCCATAGTTGGCCACTAACAGGAAAAGAAGGGTAAGAAAGAACACAACAAGCATATCAGCTTCAAGGATGAACTCAACAAGCACATCAACCAATGGAGCCAATTCAAGGTCTTCTAAGAAGAAGACCTGATTATGATACATAAATGCTAACCTGCTAATTTGTAACTTTGAGACATGAACTCAATTCTTTTGACTTGAGCAAACTTATGGTCTTGAACTTAGTTTGATGCATAATTACTATTTTGTATCCAAGATCATCATACTTTTGGTCTTGAATTTTATTGAAAACTGGTTGCGTAATGTCTGTTAGTTTGAACTCATGATGCAATGTTGTGATCATATTGGTTTGTGCTGGCTTAGTGAACTGATTTCTAGTGGCTTGTGATCTTGAGCAATGTTCTTGCATCATATGGATAATGGATTGCATATGCATAACCACCATGACAGCGGGTTGATCCGATCATGAGAAAGCAAGAGTGCTACAGGTCATGAGATCATAAATTAGTTTTTATCATATTTCAACATCAGGTGTTGTAGTTTTATACTAAAATTGGGTTGATCTGATCATATATAGCCATGTCAACTGCTTACCATGTAACAACAGATTGCTACAGTACATGCAGAGGTAGAAGGGTTCTTTCACTCGGGTCAAATGGCAAAATATGGTCAGATTATCAAAAAGGACATAACATGACCTCTCAACTTTGGAGCATCTTATAAGTGTCAATGTGTTCGAATGTAAATCGTCAATACCACCTCAACTTTGAGCCATATCATCAGTTATCCCATGTACCTTGTACGAAACCAACAACGGTGTCCACGCTCATCCAACTTCGAACCTTAGTGCCTCACCTTTCTCTTCCCAAGTGAATGTCAGATGTCTTTCTAACCAAATATGTAAAGAGACAATTGTGTTTGAAAATCTTAGTCTTTTTTATTGTCAAAAGTTGTCATTTTAGATACATACAATCAATTTTTTTTAAAAAAAAGAATGGCTATCTATGTCTGTTTAAATATTTATTTAGATAAGATATGTGGAAATAGTTTTCTAATTTTTCCTAACGATTATTTTCGTAAAATCATAACATTGTTAGGCTTATAAATATATTGTAATAATAATTAGTAGTTTAAATTATATTTTCTCAACTATATTGATGTCTTGTTTGAATCATCTTAAATTAAAATTATAATTTATAATAGAAATTTTTTTTACAAGACAAACGCTATGTTGCTCTATAGTCTTTTTGCTCTGTTGTCGTTTTTAAAGATTGAACTGTTTCTCCTGAAACTTCTCAAAACCAATTTTTAATAATTTTATTACCCTGTCTAAGCATTCGATTAAAAAAAGCCACCTCTTTAAGGTTATAATTTCATATAAGCTTTTCAACTGAATAAAAAAGCCGACAACTTTTCAAGATACATTGAATGGTTTGTGTGGGCAACGGAAGACGATGGCGAGAGCGACTGCTTGAATGAGCTCCCCCTGGCCAACGCCACGTCCGCATCACGCGACGGCCCCACCCATCCACACCACGCGACCATTCGTGGCAGCAGCCGGTAGCCGCCAGACCAGTCCGAGACCGCCGGCGGCCGCGGCGGCGGCGACGATCCGCCCGCCCAAACGGGTTACCGGGTGCGCACCGCAGCGCCAACCATCCGTCCGCCCACCTGCCGCGCGCAAGCGAGCCGGCGCCTGCTCGCGCCAAAAGCTGGCGGTGACGACGTCTCCAGCTCCGCGGCAGCCGCAGACAGGCAGGCTCGGCTTCGGCGGAGGCGCCTCGGAGCCGTCAAAATCCGCGGAAGAGGACGCGCGGATGGGGTCGAAGGCCGCGGCGGCACCCCCGGCTTGGGATTTTTGGAGCCTCGCTGCTCTCTCTCTCCGGCCGGAGCGTGCCTGAATCCAACACGTCAAGAAAAACACAAATTTTCTGTTTGGCAACTCAGAAATTTCATGGCATAAGACAATGCTATGGTCTATGGTCTATGATATTTTCATGGTTCAATACCACGGGCGTTTGATATCAAAACCATGTTTTGTAACCATGCCTTGGTAAAAACTATGATATGCTAGCTCCACCCCTAACCAAATTTTTTCTTTTGGTAGGCTCTTTTCCTGTTTCGGTCAAGTTTGACATCCTCAAAATCATATGGCCAAACAGTTACAGTGTCATTAAAAACCAAAGTTAAAAAGAGTTTGTTCAAATCATAGTTTTTAGGGTTAATTGGATAGATGCCACTGGAGAAGTTGGATATTTAAGAAATGTAACTGTTTCTCACATGACTATAAAAATAATATTATGAAACCATACAAATTAGATCAAAACTACTTTGTGAATTTTAAATTACCTTTCAACATTGTATTTTCAAAACCAAACAATTTTACCATCCTCTCCATCCCAATTTACTTCAAATATGTCATTCTTCTTCCTCCTTCCTCCTCTCTCTCCTTCCCCTTTTTCCTCCATCTTCGCCGAGCTCATCACTGCCATGCCACTCGGCCCAACCGTCCTACATGTGACCATGGGCACCACCACCTCTCCGACTCCTCCTTTCATGGCCTCCTCGAGCTCCATTGGTGCTGACGACGTGTTGCTGCAGCGAGGGCTAGAGGGACATGAGCAAAGGGGAATGTTGGCCCCAATTTGGTGAGGTCGAGCTTAGGGAAGTGAGTAGAGGGGGAGAACTGGCCTAGATCCGATGGGGGCGAGCTCGAAGCGACACAGAGGGACGGTGAGCAAAGCGGAGGGACAACGAGTAGATGCGGAAAGGACAAGCAAAAGGGAGGGTCGGCGCAGATCTGGCAGCATGTGGTGGGACGGCGAGACCAGGGCAGCGTAGAGGGATGGTGAGTAGATCCCACGGGGCAAGCAGAGGGGAGGACTGGCCTAGATTCGACGGGGGTGAGCTCGAGGCGGTGCGGAGAGACGACGAGTAGATCTAGCGGTAGGAGAGAGGAGAGGGAAGAGGAAGAAGAATGGGGATAGAAGATGAGGTAAAATGATCTGTTTGTGTAGGCTGAAAGGTACTATGTGGCGCACAAAGTGCTATTGTTCATATTCTCTGTTTCATAATAATACTTTTACAGATACGCAAGGAGCGGTGATATTTATCAAATATCCAACTTATGCAATGATATATATCCAATTAATCCTATTTTTTATATGCACACATTTTAAATTGCCTTTGTTGGGTTCTCGGCGCTCCGAGGTCCAAGCATAATCACATTGTTACGGCGATTCTTCAAGGACGACGAATGCATGCGTGTATGTGCGCTGATCAATTCACTGTAACTCGGATAGAACTTTGGACCCAGCCACTTCGATGGATGTTCCATGCCTAAAAATATCTTATTTTGTCACAACTGTGACCAAACGATCTGGTGGCAAATAAAATATACGATGTATCATATTTTCAGCAAAAGTAAAAAAAAAAATTGATGGTATCACAGTGAACGATGGTAGTGAGCAGTGATGACAGCGGTGACGATGGTGGTACATTATCTATCTCCATTATCCATATCTTATTCAATGGTTAAATCAATGTATGACACTTTCTATCTATTTGAATTGTTTACTTATTTAGGTGTACTGTATTTTAGAAAGTTTTCAATAAATTCAACATACATCAAATTAGCTTCCTTATTTTAATGTGTTGTATTTGAAAAAACTCTCTGTCATCTTAAGATATATTAAATTAGGAGCGTGAAAGCATAGCGCAGTCGAGTTTAATTGAGAGGCTAAAAACAGATCTAAGATATAAGTCAAACAAATCAGATACAACGGCGGGCTAACTGGCTAAACATTTGTTTGGCCACTGAGCTCCACTGTTCACTGCGTGGGAAGTCGGAAGTGTCCCGGCCACGTCCCTTTCCTTGATGGCGACGAGGTTCCAGAGAGCGACTTCCATGGACGATCGAATCCGAGAAAGTCAAGCTGAGATGCCTTCAACTGCAAGCGACGGATCGTGATCGATGCCTGGACCATCTCGTCTTCTTCCCCGGCCATATCAAGAGGGGGAAACAGAAGTGCAAAATACAGGCGTAAATTCGGGCACTCCATTTAGCTGGATAACGCTCCGTTCACCGTAGAAAAACACAAGAAAAGAACGTCGAAATTGAATGTATTTCACAGAGAGAGAGAGAGAGAGGGGAGCCCGTTCAACTGGCGTGTGAGACCTTCTCGGGGTCGTTGTTTTTAGAAGAAACAAAGAAGGAGAGCTATGAAGAAATTGGCGACGAGCCAGCGACTGTGAGTGTAAACAGGAGTAGCATCAGTGCAGCGCTTCACGAAAAGTCAAGTAACCGCCTAAGTTTCTTTTACGGTATATATTGGTATATACAGTAAGTATACAGTGTGAGTATATTTAATATCTGATCATCTAATACAAGGATATTCTAGTTTTTTTCATCAAAATTACAAAAGGGTAGGAAAAATATTTGGCGATCTTACGATACCCGTCGGTCGACGTGATCTCTTCATATAAAAAAATGGATCTCTCCATCGTCTGATCTATTTCTTTTTCTGAGCAACATCCTTGATTCCTCATCTGCAGGTTAATTTCCTCGTTTATTGGATCTCTCGTTTCCTCTTTTGTTGGATCTCTTTATCATCTGCTCGATCGATCCCAGCTAGTTTCTCGTCGTCCACGCTCAGCGCTTGCCCTCCGCGTGAACCTGTCCACCGCCGCCGGGCGCCACCATACGCGCGGCCTGCTCTCGTCAAGTAAGACAGTAGATTGGAATGGCATATCAAAAACTCCGTAATTAATCGAAATGAGATCAGGGACTGATGGATCCAGGAAAATATGTCGCCAGGATCATCACTAACTCTTAACGCTAATTTATAGCGTATAATAAACAAATAACATGCAAAAAGGAGAAAATAAATCATTAAAAAGTATATTTCATAACAAAATAAATTCTCATCACTAAAGTGGTTACCTCTTAATGTTATTCTTTATGTTCTTTCATCTTCTGAAAACGATCTATTACTCCAAAAAGCAAATTATGGAATCACTCATAAATTGATCACCCATATGATTGTATAGTACTGTTTTCACAATTTTCATCGCTGAAAAGCATCTTTGCACCGACGCAGTGGCAATAGGCAAAACTAGCACTAGCTTGAGGAGCTTATAAACCGAAGGAAACGATAGATGTTTCTTCGTATCCACATGAACTTAGCAAGCTCAGAAATAGAGATTAGATTGGCAAATCTTTCATTCGCTCGCACATTATCAATATAAATATAGAGCTCATGACCAAGATCGTTCTGTTCCACTAAATTGAAATCATACGGATAGGACTTAGCCAACTCTATCAAACTCTCATATTTAAAATCAGGAAAAGAATCCATTGGACTGAATGAAGCCATTTGGGTGAGCAAACTAGAGTCTACCTCGTTAAAACGGTCATTAAACTCTGTAAGCTAAGCTGTAAGTAAATCACTGGGTTCAAGCAATCATATCTACAATGCTGATAATTAGTGCGATTGGTTTTTTTGTCTTGGTTTATGTCGATTTACATATTGTTCTTCCATATCCAAATAAGGAATATTATGCTCTTCATAATTGGAGTATGTTTTCTCCAACAGACATTCCCATAATCATCTCTAATTTGCTAAAATTTTTGCTTGGTTGACTTCATCTCTAACATGGCCTCCAAGATATCTTGATCTTTCCTTTGTAAACATAGTGACAAGGCATTTGCATGTCCCAATATAAGTAACATCAAATACAAATGAAACAAAAAATCAAAATCCTTTAGGTAATTCAATGGACCACGGGCTTGTTTTTCTTCCCATCATTTGGACCATCCTTTTCAACATACTATAGCATCTCAGTAATAGAAATAATAGATCACTTTTACTGTTAAGGGTCTTATAGTGCGAACTCCATCGAGTATCACCTGCTCTTTGAAGAGATTGCTCTTGATTTAACCATGTTCTAGTATTAAGCTGATAATTGTTTATGGTTTTTCTTACTTTGTCTTGTTGACTTTCTCGAATCATATCTTTTCTCTTGCAAGAAGCTTCAACAATAGTAAGTAAAAGATTTATTATACCAAAGAAGTCACTAATACCATCATTCTTTTTAGCTACAGCCAAAATGACTAATTGAAGTGGGTGAGCAAAGCAATGAACATAATATGCTAAGTTATTCTCTCTCATGATCAAAGCTCGTAAGCCATTGAACTCACCTCTCATGTTGCTTGCCCTATCATAACCTTAGGCTCAAACTTGTTTTATGATCAATCCATACTTAGCAAAGAGAGAATCAATGCTATATTTGAGGGATAAAGCCGATGTTTCTTTGACATTAACAATACCAACAAGTCTCTCTTTGATTACTCCAAACTTGTCAAAATATCACAAAATAACAGCCATCTGTTTCTTATCAGAAACATCTGCAGGCTCATCAACCATCAAACAAAATACATCGGTATTGATTTCTTCAATGATAGAATTAACTATGATCTGCACAAAACATAGTGAACAATATTTCAATAATGCATTTTAGATTTGATATCATTTGTGAAACATGATAATAATAAATAAAACCATTCTTACCTCAGAAAAACAATTAACAATGTCCTTTTGAATTATTGGAGACACCATTTATCTATTTAGAGGAGCATTTCTTAACACAACCTTCTTCACGTTTTTAGTTTGCTCTACCACAAGCTTTACTAACTCTAAAAAATTCCCTCTATTATTAGATTCTTCGGATTCATCATGACCACGGAAAGCTAAACCTTGATACAACAGATATTGAGCAGCATTTATGGATGTATTCAATCGGACACGATGCTCTTCTTTAGTGATATTATCCTGCTTATTGAGAGCAAAAACGATTGATTGAGTTTGTTTCATCAAATTATTATATCTTTTCACTATTGTGTTGTGAAAACTATTACATCGACCTACATGATCACCAAGTCTATCCGACTTATTCTAGGCAAAAAACCTTGGGTTACAAATGCACCATTCCCGCCTTGGCCTTTAATGCAATCTCGGAACAAGTAGCAGTGTAAACAAAAAGTGTTGTCCACCTTCTCACTATACTCTAGCCAATCATATTTAGTGAACCATTTAGGATTAAATTGACGTAAAAGGTTTGATTTGCTCTTTTGTGGGTACATGAAACCAGGATGTGGTCTTGAGGGACCTCTAATCAAATATTTTCTCCTTATCTCATCTTGTAACTTTTGGCCTTTATATTCTGATATCCTCTTTCTATCAGCCAGATCATATGGAAGATCATCCAAATTTACCATTAGATCTACGTTTGTGAGTAGAGGAAACGACGTCGCGATGCTTGATCGTCAGGTCGATCGATTGTCTAATACTCGACATATAGCCATCTAGTACTTCCTGTCTTGCATTGTATTGGACTTAGCTTGTAGAGTTTTGGGCCTGTACGTGTCAGTATGTATGTTAGTGGGCTCTATGGCCTCTAGTATGAGATCAGTAGCATTTGTCTTACTCTTTTGCTATTATAAATTATACCAAAGTATTAATTACTATTTTGTCTATGCGTATATTATACTAGTGAGACCAAGTAGGTGTAGTGTAAAAAAAAAATACTAACGGATCTAAACCATTGGTTGAAGAAGAATGGATAGCTCATATATCTTACTATGCATGGTTCCAAACTTTGCTTCGACCGTCGTTTGTGAAGGGAATATTACCGGATGTTATTTAAAAATATAAATAAATAAAGAAAACTATAGGTCATATGCATGGTTGTAGTGTGTATGTATGTGTATATATATATATGTATATATATATATATATGTGTGTGAGAGAGAGAGAGATCTGCGTATGCCGCCTTCGGCGAGTCTCCAATATTCTCCAAACAACACCCCAGCTGGATGTTCATCTTCTCCGCTCGTCAACCCTCCACGCAAACTCCAACGAGCTAGCTACAATTTGGTTAGAGAACACATTCTTGTAAAATCTTAACAACATAAAACATATATAGGCACAATCCGATATGGTTTCCTTAAACTTAATTGATAAGATTAGTACGAACCAACTAATTAACAACTCAACGATTTGTAGAAATTGGTTTTCCTCGTACTGCTGTAATGTTTTTTTTTTTCCAAAGCGAGTAGAGAGAAGTGTCATACTGTCATCCATTATCTGTACTATTAAAAAATCTGTTGTGATGGTTGCAGGGTCAAGTTTCAATCTCCATCCTCCATCCCACCTAATGGTTATAATTGTATGATATATATACAAAAAATAAAAGGAAAAGATAATGGCCAAGAGGCACGTTTCAAGTTTTCGTACCTGTTAGTAAAAAATTCGAACAGGTTCGCAAAATTCGAAATCACGGTTGACCCAACCGTCCCGTTCAGAATTCGAAGTCCAACTAACCAGGCTCCACTCCCGTACTTATCTCACCTACATTTTAAATTTTGAGCTAGTCTGACTCTGACCTTAATAGATCCATCCTATCTCTCAGACACACTCGTGCTTATATATAAACCACACCTTGTTACCCATACAAATGAGGAGAAAGACACAACACAGAGCAGTGAAGTACAAGGGAGTGCAACAAAGGAGGAGAAAGACACAACACAGTGCAGTGAAGTACAAGGGAGTGCCATTTCTTAAGAGGACATGGACCAATGACCGATCCTCTCTCTCCCTCTCTGCATCATCCTCTCCCTCTCTGCTTCATCTGCTGGAGCTAACATCCTATTTTTTTGGGGTATTTTCAAAATCTTACTATAAATCAAAATTTGAACTAAATTTCAAGAAAATTTAAAACTTTGTCATATAAGTTCCTAGTTTCAAAATATAGCAATGCACTTTTCCCATTTTTTAAAAAATTACAATCCTATTTGAATATTTTGTGCGAAGTTCATACTTTCAAAACACGAAAATATATGTATGCTACAGTGAATAGAATGAACTATTTTCAAATCTTTTCTTTTTTATTTATTTGCAATACATATGTATAGAAAGATATAGTTATATATATACGTAACACACACATATATATATATATATATATATATATATATATATATATATATATATGAGAGAGGGGGAGAGTTTTGCTATGGTGCTTTGCAAAACACACAAGTTTTCGTGTTTTGCGCCGTGTTTGCAAAATACGAGACTCAAATGGTCTATCCGAACCATCAATCTTATCCATCTCATTGAAATCTCACTACTAGCTAAATTTTATATTTTTCTCGCTACCAAAGATAGAGTTTCCTTAAAAACTCGAATTTTTTTACTATTTATTTCATATTTATGAAAACAGACGATCTAAGTAGCTGCAGAGTCTCCAATAAGGCTGATTTTGAAAAATATGAGATAAATAGTTAAAAAATAAAAATATATAAAATTTGGTCGATAATAAGATTTCAATGAGATAAATAAGTTGGATGGTTCAAATCGGCAGTTCGAGTCTTGGTTTTGCAAACTTATCACAAAGTACGGAGGGATCCGTGCTTTGCAAAGCACCATAACAAAACTCCAAAACTCTCTGTCTCTATATATGCATGTATTTTATATTTTCAAACTTGATTGGATAAACTACCATCAAATATCTTGTACTACATCTAAGTACATGTAGTATCTTGTACTACATCTAAGTACATGTAGTATCTATGTTCAGATCTTGAATAGTAGCCAAACCAATATACTTTGATTTCTAAAATAATTGTAAATAGTGTTTTCTTATTGTGAATAGTATTTTCTTGTAATGAATGGTATTTTCCATCACTAGCCTCTAAATTCAAAATTCAATTCCTATTTTAAATGCCATTTTGATTTAGCACCCTAATTTCCTAATTCAAATTTGAATGTCAAAGTGAATTTACAGTTTTGCCTGTAGGGCCTTGCAGGTTGGCCAGCCCGGCCCTCGCTTTCTTCTCCTTTGCTCTTGGCCCAACTAGCTAGCCTTTCTCCTCCTCTCTCATCCTAGCCTAGCTTGGAGTGGCAGCAGCAGCTGGCCTAGCCCATCTTCCCCTTCTCCCTCTCCCTGTTCTCCTTCCCCCTTCTCTGTTCCCCTGACCCGAGACAGGAGTAGATGCCGGTGCCACCCAACTACTCCTTCAACCCTGCCGCACCGCCCCTACATCAAGCGTCACGCCACCACCGGAGCATTGCATGGACCGCTAGTTCTATCCCTGCCATGGCCTCCTCCTTTCCCATTGGTTGAACAGGAACGAAGTAGTCCTTCCACTCCAAAAGAAAGCTTGGCGAGGATGACGCCTCACATCATCTACATGCACGACGTCCACTTCCGGCCTTCGCCTCTAAGCTACCCCTCCCTATCCGCTAAACGTACCTAGAGCCGAGCTCCCTTCACCTCGGTCTCTTCCTCCCCTTGCACGTTGGGACCATAGAGTAGGCCTCTCCGCAATGCTAGCCTCCTCCTCAATCCAGTCCCATTGCTATGAAAGCCGGAGCCAAGCCTTCTTCCTCCATCCCACTTCATCTTCCTTCGCCGCCTCTCTTCGGCATTACCTCCCTCCCTCTCTAGAGAACCTCTTGACCGATGCAAGCTACTCACACCAACCTCACCTTCTTCTCTATAGTGTCTTTCAAATAATTGACCTGAGACTAACCATAGCTCGCTGGAGCCGAGGTTTTCTTGTAGCCATCCGTAATCATCCCATTTCACCTCCTTCTGGATCTCTCTCTCCACGGTAAACCATTTGTCAATTCTTTCGAGCAGGAGCATCCCTAGTTCATCCTTAACACGTTGGAATCATGTAGCTGACCGGAGGACCACTGGAGTTTGCCAGCGCCGTCGCCCCTGCTTCGGTCGTTGCCACCTCCCATGGCGCTAACTCGTCTCAACACTTCCCCGGCCTCTCTACCAGCTCGGTGAGCACCGACTATACTTGCTCTAGATGGCCACAGCTAAGCCTGTATCGCTGCCACCATGTCTATCCACATCCCCCGCTGCCGCCGTCCATGGCACTGCCGTGTTCGGCCATCTTCTGCCTTGACACGAGCACCTGTGGATGCGTGAGAGTACCGTAACTCTATCGAGCCCAAGAAATCCCCCAAAGGTGCTCTACAACACCAGCGAGCTACGTTTCTTTCCTCGCGGCTGCGCACTCCACCGAAGAAGATGACCATGACATCATGCTGATGTCATGGATCGGTTTACTATGCTAACAGCTGGGACGCATGACGATTTAATTTAAAATGGTTTAAATCTCCCACGGAGCCAATTTGTGTCATTGACAGGCGGGCCTTGGTTCCACATGTAAGTTTTAGTGGAGACGTATTCAAAAGGAATGCGCCTTCTATCTGACTTTGCGCCTTTCCGAAGGCCCATTTGTGCCTGTCCTCTCGCTGACCTTCATGGGTCATTCTTTGTCGCTGGCTGAGCGCACAGTGAGGACTCTGTCCCATTACTGTTTAAACCTATTTTCTAGAATTTATCTATTTAAATAACTCTAGTAAATAAAAATGATTTTTCTATGAATAGTTTGAGACTTCCAAAAATTATGATAAAATTATGGTAAATACTAGATCACATGCTGAATTGATTAAAAATGTAATCTTTCATATTCATGTGTTCTGTATCCCTGTAAAAATATTTGCAGCTTTGTTTTAGCCCTTTATTTTACAGAATAATTAGTAAATTCTTATCTGTTTATTTAAAATAGTTTATGACTTCTAAAAATTATGGTAAAATTTTGGAAAGTACTAGATATTGTACTACACTTAGGAAAAATATAATATGACATGTGTTATTACTGATTTACCGCTCAAAATGAAAACAACCCTCTTCTAGTATTTTTCTTGTATAAATAAATTCCATAAATGGTTTTCTCTTTATTAAAAATACTACTGAACCTCTAAAAATCATGATTATTTTCTGTAAATACTATAGATGGCCTGGAACCTAGGAAAAATCTAATATTGCATATTTCACATTTGATAACCCTCTTTAACATGTTTTTGAATATAATAATATTATTTCCTTCTTAAGAAAATGATTGTTTCTGTGAAGAATAATATATGTACTATATTTTAAATATTTATTTTGCAATTGTTGAATGTATGATATGGGTAGACTTATTATATCATGCATTCACATAGACTTAGTGTGTGTGTGTGTATATATATTGCATATTCTTGGAATTTCCTAAATGAGTAAATTGAATAAGAAATTTTGGATAAACCATGAGGTATGTCGACTCATTGCATCACATGCGTCATGCTCTTAGCATTTTTCTAAGTATATTTGTGCTATTTGATTCTTCACGTTAGATCTGGAAGACCCGAAAGAATAGCTCGAGGACCTGAATCAGGATTTCAGCACATCCGGTCAAGGAGAGCCAATATCTCTAGTTCATCTTTCTGACCCATATGTTACTTAAATTTATATTGCTTTAATTATGAAATTGCATGCTTTATGCTTTCTGTATCAATTTATGTTGTTAAATCAAAACTGGTAAAGCTGATCTAGATATTGTCCACTTGATTACTAGTGTTACTAAACACAACCCTATCTTTGGTATAATTCATATCATGCCAATTGGTAACCTAATAACTAGTTAAAAACTCCCTGACTAATAAGTTCTTGAAAATGCTTAGACCTGGATAAATCTAGAGTTAAATTGGGTCGATCTTGGCTATCAACGCTTATGTATAGATATAACGGATCGATCCTATCAATATTGCAACGATATAGCTTGTTATCAACGGTGCCATGTTATAGTTGGTCGCTAGTATTGATTATCAACGTAAACGGTATAGACAGGAGATAGCTCAATGCACTCGGGTGTCAGTTCTGCCAGAGCGCGAGGTGTTATCAACTAAATACCCTCATTTTGAAATATACCGAGAAGGACATGCTATCGAGAAGAACATGTCTTACCGAGAAGGATATTACCGTGATGGATAATATCGAGAAGGGTATTACCATGATGGATATTACTGTGAAGGATATTGCCAAGAATGATATTTTTCAGAAAAATGTTACCGTAAAGTATATGCCTAGAAAGCAGAGTCCTATGAAAGCCCTGAATTTTGATAAAGTGAAAACCCCTAGTTATGAACATTTGCATATTATTAGCACAATATGTCTTGGTTTTGTTTAAATGACTAAGTCTTATACTTTTATTATTATTGATTATGGCAACTCTAGTGTCGACGATTGGAAAATATATTCCCCGCCGAGCTTACTTGTTGATTGAGGAACCAAACAACCCCTTCCTACCAAAGGGTTTATATTAGACACAGAGATTTATCCAGGTTCAGGCCTCCCGAAAAGAGATAATAACACTACTCTAGTCGCACGTGTGCGTTTATATTATTGCAATGAGATTGGATCTCGATGTCTGTCTATGTCGATGCCCTCCCCCTCCCCTAGGGAAGGTATTTATAGTACAAGTTATAAGCAGTACGACCTAGAAAACCTATTCTAATAACCTAGAATCCTACCAGATTTACATATGTATTCTATAAAAATGTTAACTTGCGCCCCAAGAAACATCCATATCAGGAAGGCTTCGAGCTCTGGACATTAAAGGACTCCAAAGGTGGTAAAGGGCATCGGGCTGATCGTCTCAAAGCAGCCCCCCAGGCCCAAGATGACCCGCACAATGACCCATGAGTTAAGAGGCCCACTCCCAAGCATCAAAGCTGGGGTATCAGTCTGAGCTTGCCATATTCGCCTTATCCTCCCGAGTGCGCCCCCCAAGGGTAAGTCGTGTATGGGGTCCAATTGTTAGGGTATTTTATCCAATCCCCTATATCAAGCTTTAAACAAATAAAATAGCTCCAGCCCCATCAAAAGTCATGTATCATTAAAATACATTAGGTGGGGTGTTGGCTCACGAGCGCACTTGACTGTGCGCTCACCTCGCACACACTCACTCTTTTAGGCAACGATGAAGGAGAGAAGAATCCCTACAAGTGTACGAGGACGAGGAGATCCAGGAGGCTGACGAGTAGGACGCGTGTTAGGCGGGACTCTAGCCGCTTGAACGTTGGGTGGATGGCATAGCCCTTGGAACCCGGACTCTAATCTTACTTTCGTTTCTGCATAATCGAACTCTGATAAGAGATCATTTTGGTATTGTAATATTTGGCCTAATTGGCTTTACAAACTTGAGCTACTATGCATTTAAACTTCTATGAATGAATCTTACATCTATGTGTATATGAAATGAACCAGCAATTTGTAATTCATGCCACGCTAGCAAGGCAGATCCTTGGCTAGTGCAGACAGCTCGAAGGCTTTCGGTTTGGCCGAAAATCGGTCCTCGAGCCATGGTTGTTTGGTTGTCGGTATATGAGTTGGTAAGGCTCAAGGGATACAGTAGGATGGTGTTTGGTTGCCTCTGTCTACGAATGGACCTGACTGATGTGATGCAAATGCATCTACTCAGCCTGGCTCTAGAGAAACGTGGATTTTGGTTGCATCCCGTGGATCTGGCTCATACGGGCTCTGATGTATCCCAACTATCTCTCGTTTCTTGCATCCACATGGTCTCATGTAAGCAATCAAATAACTTTACAACTAGATTTACCCTATAAATGCAAGCAACCAAACGACATCACTTTCATCCACTTGGCCTAGCCAAGATCATCATGAATGTCATGTATGAGCCGACTGAGTAGATACATGCAACCAAACATGCCATAAGAAGCTTTGTGTTTGGCTAAGAAGGCTAGCTAAGGCCTGAACCAAACATGAACATAAGAGTCCGCTGAATATTTTTTGGCATGTACATGCATTTGTATATATGTGAGCTTCGAGGAGTTCACACACACATATAAGTGTGTAAGTAAAATAAATCAATTATAACGGAGCGAAAAGTAATGTGATATTTATTGGCAGCAAAGCACGGTCATCGTATATTCATATATGAATGAATAAAAATAGATGAGAGATGATGAATAGTCGTGAGGTAGTGCATAAAAATGGAGCTAAAGGTTTAAGTAAAACACATCGATCACGTTAAGACGACATCATCTGATATTTGAGCACTCAGCTAGTATTGATAAAGCGGGATAAAGAACAGGAAAAAGTCGGTTTTTTCCATGAACTATGGGTATTGTCACGTTTCGGTCTCTAAATTGCAACTATCAATACCATTCAACAATAGTCATTTGACCAAGTCAACAACGGATTTGACACCCCAAAAGTGGTTTAATTAACTTAAGTGTTACATTATGTTTATATAAAAATCTACAAAATACAAATTAGCTATATATCTGAGTTCCTTATGATTACTTAATCTCATATTTATTTTTTACTTATTTTTGAATTTTACACAATTGTTTAGAATTTGCTCCTATTTTTAAGACTATTAGAAATGCTAGAAGAGTTTTTAGAAATCAATACAATGTTTGTAACATACGGGAAGTTTTACTGGAGATCGTGACATCGTTAGGAACTCAAATATATAATATAGTTTGGATCTTGTGAAATACTTATATGTAAAAATAAATGTAACACTTCGACCGGCCAAAACGGTGTTGACCTAGTCAAAGGACTATTGCCGAACAATTTTGATAGTTGAGGGACCACTCTTACCTGGTATTACAGTTTATGGACCGAAACATGCGCTTGTAATTTAAGGACAAAAAGAGACTTTTCCTAAAGAAGTATACATTCACTCAAGAAGGATGCACCGTAGATGGGTAAATAACACACCTTTAAACTACTTGATTGGATCAAAGAGAAGTTAGGAGCAGAAGTTGTGCCAAACAGGTAAGAAAACTAGGGGCAAACAATAACACAGACCTACTCTTACAGACACGAGAACACACAAGCCAAGGCCAAGGGACGGTATATAAAAAAAGTGTTTTAATCTAGATATTCCCTAGTGTTAATTTGGAAAAAAGGAGAATTGATCGGTATGTAGAGTTCCTAATCAAGGACCAGCTAGCTAGTTCAACTTTGTCGGCAACAATAGTCGCATTCACCGATCAATTTAGTCTAAGCTCACCGCCGAATCGCCACATCTGGTGCCGGTGAAAAGGCAAACGAGGTCGTTCTCTCAGAAGAACCGAAATCAAAACTTTGAAATATCCACTAGCAAAAAGGTCTAGATAGCTGTTGATACCTAATTTTGGAATTAGCCGACGTCAGTTTCTAGAAATCGGCTTGAGCCTGAAGGAAATATGGGCCGAAAACAAATGAAAAGGGAAGTCCAAGTTGGCTGAAACGAATATGGCAGGAAGAGTCCCGACCGGATTGATGGGGGCACGAAGGAAAGTCCGGAGCAGCTATGTTCGGGTAGGGTATATTAGGTAGTGTTCGGTAAAATTAGAAGATAAAAATTGAGTCTGTATCGGTTACGAATAAGAGTTCTAGTATGAGTTAGGATATGAGGGTCTATAAAAATACTTAATCCCTAAAGGCGTGTAAATCATCATCACATCAATACAACATATCTACTTTTTATTTGTTCTTTACTTTCAACATATTAGAATAGTTTCATCGTATTTTGTCCTTGATCGACTTGTTACGCATCGCCTTTTAATTGGCTTTAAGGTACAACCCCAGGTGAGTACTGCCTCGGTTAAGTTCGATTTTCTCGCCTGTTTATCGAAATACTATCTTAGTTGATATTGATGCACATCACTATTTCGAATAGGGGTTAGATTTCACTTTTCTTTCTACTGATCAACACATTCATTGGCAGTAGACTGTTTACCCATCGTTCTATCGGTTTATAGTTTCCTATTTGTCGATAGTATATTTACCCTGTTCTATTGGTTAACCTAGCCGATGGTCTGCTTATCCCTCGTTCTGTCAACCAGATGATCTAATTGGCTAGTTGATATTCTGTTTACCCTCTTTCTACTACTTTGTTGATTTCATTGACTTAGTGGTGGACTGTTTACCCTTTTGAACCTATTGGTTTAGATCCGATCTAAACCAATATTCTCGTTACCTTTCACCTCCGTTTGGATTTGTTTCTAAGTGTTACAGTTCCTTCACATTATAAATTTAATCGGCTATTTAAAATCTGATTGTGTCTTCTCTTGCTAATTGTGGATCAAATCGGCTGGCATGCTTAGAACCCTGCTTCCGGTGTTGTCGGGAATCCAATTCCCTAAGCCCGCGTGTGTTTCGGTAAAACCAATTTTTAGTGTTGACAATAGCCCTTCTTATTCTTTTTAGCTGAAAAAGCTTATGTGGATTATAATATGAAAAGCTGTAAGGGTTCATTAGCTGGTTTGAAGAGGTAAAAAATGTAAAAAATTGGTTTTCAGAACTTCAAAAAACAAAAGAACGGCTATAAAATTAATGCCAAAGCCTGTTGGTTTGTTCAAAAATGACAAATTTTCAGCTCTATATTTGAATTTTAATCTAAGCTGAGAAGAACAATTGGTTTAGTGAAAACGAGTCTACGGATCGCATGACATCACACTCACACATCACTCTCGGTTGCAGCTTGCTTGGTCTCTTCAGATCTTCTTATCTTCTTATTTGCTTATAAACTGAATTTCAGGAGTTTTCTAAAGTAGTTTGGAATGTTCGGTGAGCTTCATTGAGTCATTTCTTATAGCGTCAAGACGTGGTTTCAAGATAGAAAAAATAGACGGTAAAATTAAAGCGTTTAACCTTTTGATTCAGAAATAAGTAGATAAAATAAGTAAATAAGGTGAAAAGGACAACCCTACGACTACAGATGTCGTATACGAGTTTGAGTGCCATCAGATGGATGGATCCATCATCTTTGCTCTGGTTACCCGTGGATCACAGTGTTCATACCGACCATGTCAAATAGGTCTCTAGGTAGATAACATCACACTACTAGAGAAATGACCTTCCATACCGGTACATCAGTCCCGATTGGCCACAAACCAGGACTGATGTAGCAATAGTCCCTGTTCGTGGCTACAGGGCTAAAAGCACAATTAGTACCGGTTCGTGGCTCAAATTAGTCCCGGTTCGTAACACGAACCGGTACTAAATGTGGCTTTGGGAAGCGGGTACATGCTAGCTGGCACAGACACAAATTAGTCTGGTTCAGTATTTAACCGGTACTAAAGGTAGCCTTTAGTCCGGTTAGTGTTCTGAACCGTGATAAAACTCATTTCAAAGATACTTCAAAAGGAATGCATATCCTAGTCTATTAAATACACGTGGGTAGGTGGGTTGGTTAGAAGAGTGAGTGGGAGTCACGTGGTGGCATGAGGTCCTAGGTTCGAGTCCTGAGTTCGCCTTATTTTTTAGATATTTTCTACGCTTTAGTACCGGTTAGGGGAACCGGGACTAAAAGTATGTGACCTTTAGTCCCAGATGGCCTATCTCGGTTCGGGAACCGGGACTAAAGTCCGTTCCCAACAGGGACTAAATACTGTTTTTCTAGTAGTGTCAGCTTGATGCTAGCATCTCCAGCGGATGCTCTAAAATTAGGCATCTATACATCTCTCTAAATCACTGTTCACTCTCTATATTTCCATCCTCTCCAGCAGAACCTCTGTGCAGAGAAACTATAGAGGTTGATATAGAGAGCCTCCAAATTTAGAGGCTGGAAGAAAGAAATTCTAAATTTAGAAGCTAAGATAGAGACCCTGCTAGAGGACGAGAGACTCTAAATATAAAGAAAATTCTGTTTTAGATGCTCCGCTAGAGATGCTCTAAGGTTTCCAATATTGTTTTTCGATCCCTCGAAAATCACAATAGCAATTTTTGTCAAACATAGCTAAAAAATCGTGAGAATGAACCAAAATTTTTTTATATATAATTTTGAATCGGAAGTCGTAACCTGTTAGTTTGCTGGCTAATAATCTGTCAATATCGACTTTTTAAAAAAAAAATCATGATTTTGGAATCAATAGCCGGTCGATTTTTAACTTGGCGTTGATAATTTTTTTTGAGGAATATCGTTGATAAGTTGAACCCAGGTCGTGACTCGCATGGTGTACATGCAGCATGGTCCACTGATAGTTAGCCTGCCACGTACGGTCACACCGCTCAGAGAGATCGACCATCTCCTCTCCATCGTACCCACGCTAGCCGCTACGAGTGCGTGAACTGCCTCGACGCGACGTCGCACCGGCCGCGCGCGTCAGGGTCGCCGATCGAGCGCGACGGCTGGCCGATGCATGCACGCGCGCACGGGCGACGTCGATCTCTCCGTTGCTTTCACGTACGGCTATGTGGCCCGTCCAATCTCCATCAAGGTGTGCGCCTGCGTTGCTTCTGCAGCTTCTCCTCTCTCTCGTCTCGCGATCGATCTCCATGAAAGGATGTACAGTGCCTGGCTAGCTGGTAGGCGTCTAGCTACAAGCGGCTGTATGCGCGAGTGAGCTCTGCTGTACCTGACCAGCTGATTGATGCCTTGTTGAGCTGAGATATCGGTGTCTAGCTTGGGTGGTACCGCTCGATTGTGACACGGCCGGAGGAGTGACGTTATCTGCCATGACTGCATGCCGCCAAACCATATTACTTTTTGACTGAATATATTATCTAAAGCGTATAATTTAGATCTCTATGTTTCCCGTAAGGAATATGCACGTAGTATCGTGTTTTTTTTAAAGAGATCAAACATATGGTGAAAGAACTTCTAATTTAGGGCTGCTTGGGAGTTTCAGTACTTTTTTGCACTTGTAAGCAAACTAGCTTACCGGTATTTTTTGTGAACGAAAATTAATTACATGTGTAATTATATTCCTAGCAATGTCCGTTTGAGAATCGCTTGCTTCGCCTGGGCAGCGTCTCCCCAGCCTCGAGCAAGGGAGCGGTCGACGGGTGACCAGCGCGCAACCGAAGGCAGGAGACCGGCCGGCCCCCCCGACGAGGGGATTCGTATCGTCTGCCTTAAGTGGGGCTAAGGCAGAGGGACCATAGCCCAATATCTGGCGGCTCGACTCGCATTCGACGGCAGGCAGCACTACCAGGGAACAGTACAACACAAATGGTTCGGTTATCGAACCGCTTGTACGCAACCGAGAGTACTCGCGGTTCCACGAACCGCTTGTGGTGTGGCACCACAAGCGGTTCGGAAGGCGTCCAGGAAGCGCAGTGGAGCAGACACGTGGGGGGCAAATCACAAGCGGTTGGTAACTCGGTTGGTGTTACCAACCGCTTGTAGAGCCCCTGAGCATATATTCCATCATGGGTGCGCGAGACGCCACGTGTGCTCTCTCCACAAGCGGTTGTTGTTACAAACTGCTTGTGGAGATGCTGACAGCTATATAATCTTTTGAGTTAGGCTTTCAAATATGAATTTTGACAATAAAATTATATACAAGTACAAATTTATTTCTGCATAATTAAATATATATTATAATTGAGAAAACCAGTAGTTTATTTGCATAAATAGTATGAACTTATAATTTAATTACAAATTAAATGCATACATATATATAAGTTTTACAATACATGAAATGATGATCAGCACAAGCAACGTTTTACAACTTTCGAAGAGTACAAAGGTGGTGATCTTGATATCATTTCCTGCGTGCATCGCTCTTTGCGTCCATCGACGAAGATTTCGTAAGTTCACCTGTCCTTATTGAAGGGCCATCTCTCCATGCCTTTGCGTAGAACTCGCCTCTAGGGGTTATAATCTCATCGACAATGAAGCCAATAAGTTGTTCTTGGATTGCTTCAACCCGATGCGATGGGATCACGCCTGTCTCATCGATGCCGGGCTACGAAAAGAAAGAGCTACGAAAAGAAAGAAAGAAATAAATCTTTGAACATGTCAAGTATAAGTGTATTAATAAATTTGTTTTTAACACACACGCACCTCGTTGTCCAATTGTCGCATACCGCCGTGGGTAAGATTTTGCATGTAGAGGCACACATAATAGCCACATAAGTTGTTTCCAGCCGATTGCTGTAGAACCTAGAGTGATATTTGAAAAGAATGCAATTAATTAATTGGCTTGAGAAGATAAATTTTTACGCTATATATATTATTTAATTGATATTTTGTAGTACGTACTCGAGTGCTGAATTGCACTGTGAATTGATTCCTAGAACTTTTTCCTTTATGCTTCGTTCGGAACGTGGCGAATGCCCTGTCATGCGTTATCATATGAATAGTAATTATGAGTATTCGAAGTACTTATATATATATATATGTAGGTTGGCATCTTAATGTTACCTGTTTAGAATATCAATGACAAACTGAAAATCTTGTTGTGGTTTTCTTCTTGAGTCTTGCACAATGATGTTCGCACTATTAACATTGATAATAAGTAGGATCCAGTGAAACCTATTCATATATAAGTATTGTAACATATATGTAATCAATCATATTATGAATGTCTTCAAAAAGGATAAATAAGAGGTTGTGTGATGACATGTATATATACTTACTGGAAGTTGAAGGGCAAAAGTATGTGCTGTTTGTAGTACTGATCGAAAAGAGCCTTCAGTATGTATTCTTCAACTTCTTTTGGCTTGCGTTTACAATTAGGCTCGTTGACAATTGATGGGTCAATGAAACCGATGTCGAAGATAGCTTCTCTTCTATATCGTTGTATCTCCATTCTACATACAAAGGGGATGAGTTATTAGATTTTGCAGCTTGAACTACGGCGAAATTAACACATATATATGGTAAACTCAATCATTAGCTAGAAATACTTACAGACACCAGCAGCTCATTAGAGACACATTGACGGCGTCTCGATGGTAAAATTGGTAGATGTCGTCGAATTCCATCCATATGAGTTCATCCCCACAATAGAAATCTTCGTTTTTTATATGGACGGGGAACATTGTTCTTCCTTCAGCGGACTGTTCCATATACCATTCATGAAATTGTCGCATCTTGGTTGGCAGATCCCTTATCTTTTCCGGTGCAACCAACTCTTGGCCCAGCTTATATGGCCACCTGACCTCTGCCGTTGGAAGCTCATCTGTTAGTCCCATAGCAGCAGCGTAAGACAGCCCCGACTCTCTCAAGAATTCCTCTAGCTGGTAATCTTGGGCTGTCTTCTTAGGTGCCACCGCCGCCTTAGCCCGTTTCCCTTTCACTGCAGCCTTCACTATTGTGCATTCGTAATTAGTCGAGGCAGGAAGAGGCACTGCACGGCATGTCGCAAAGTGGGCTGCAGCTTTCGGATCAATTTGCGCCTTGGGAGGTGGCACCTTTGGTGCGAAGTGTGTCTCAATTTCCTTTTGAACTATTGCTCATGCCTCCTCAGCCGTCATGTCGTATGCCCTTTTCCGAGGTTCCTTTGACGACTGTGTTGACCGGCTAGACTGGGCCTTCTTGGGAGGGGGTAGCATCGCAGTACTGGTCCTTCGTACTTGGAGTTTCTTCCTTGGAGGAGATTGTGGAGCCGGGCTTCGTGGAGCAAGAGGTGGAGGCGGAGTGCTCTGTATTGGAGACGAGGCATGTCGTTGAGGTGATGTAGGAGGAGGCGTGTTTTGTTGTTGCGGTTGAGGTATGGTCCCTTCGGTCAGCTCCAATTGTTGGATTTCTATTGGTGGAGAGGTCACCTCCACGGTCTTTGAAAATATGATGTACCTTTTTCGCCAGAGGATGATTCCGTGGAGGGCCTGTCCAAGCTTGGTGATGTCATCCCCTCCAGCAATCTCGAGCAGGAGATCTTCATAACCGCTCGACACCTCCTCCACTGTGACCTTCGAATAACCTGGTGGGATCTCGTTACAGTGGAAAAGCTGGCCCGGCTCCACCGGGTACGCCATGCCATAAGCCACCTTGGTGGAGAGGTTATGCGCCTGAATGTGTAGCTCACACCCCCGGCAAACTTTGATCTTTGTCCACTACGTCGCCCCAGTCCGTAGAAAGTCGCGGCGACCTTCGACGTCTTGACTACTCCGTCGCGTGGAGGTGGGAGGGCTAACCATGGCCTGTGTATTGCTTGTACTGCTCCTTGAAGTTTACCGAGTGCCGCTGCAGCTTTTGCTCAACAATCTCTCCGATGCCCTCGCTGAGTTGCTCGAGCTCCCTTTCCGAAGAAGTTGTATCATGACGACTCTCTTTTTGCTTCTTGACCGGCTCTGTGACGATCGGCATCTTTGGAGAAACCGTACTTCCATGGCACGGACGATCCCATTCCTCTTGTCCGTCCTAGGTGCTCAGGGTTTTGAAGTGCACGTGTGAGCTCGTCATTCTCCCTGTTTGTCACAAAGGAACCGGAGCGAGACATGTCGACGGTTTCGACAATTTTGTTTCTAACATCCTCCGCTCCCGGTGGCATCAACAAGCTACCGTCGTCTGCAAGGGCCCCTCCGCGACCCATGAACCAATTCTGCAGGCAGAATTCCCATTCAGCAGTAGCAGGCGTGATATTCTTGGCCAATAGTTCTTCCTCCCACTTCTCCCATTTAGGTACAGCCTTGACGTAACCACCGGTGCCAAGATGGTGGTGGTATTTTTTCTTCCCAGCATTGATCTTGTTCTGATGGCTCGCGGACTGTCCTTCCTCGACAATTTGTATTCTTCAAATGCATCGATGATCTGCCCGGCTTGGGATGTTGGTTGAAGTCCGGCTTTTCTCCCTTCTTGACATACTTGTTGTTCAGGTGAACTTTCCACGACTGAAATTGGGTTGCCATCTTCTTCAAAGTGTATCTTTAACCTTGTTCTCGTATCCTTCAGGAAATTTGAAGTTCTCCTTGATTTCTTTCCAAAGGAGCTCCTTGGTGGCTTGCGGAACTTCAGTCCATTTCTTAATGCTAACTAGGACATGATCCCTAACGTGGAAACCACATGCGTTGTTAAACGGGCCTACTGCAGAAAGAGGAGCAATCGGCTTCCCGTCATTGTCGATGTTGGTGAAAACAAACTTTGTAGCAGGCTTCTTGTTAGGTCCTCGCTTGGTTTGGGTGCTCGATGTACCGGGCTGAAAATGGACAGATATGTGAATTTTTCATGTCAGAACCATTTATAGTAATTGGTTAAATACGGCTAAATGGTTTGTCCGGATTCTCGTGACATTACCTCACTTCCCTCAGCGTCCATGGGATTACTGGATCCACCGGCAGCGGTGTTGACAACGTTGGCATCACCTTCATTGGCAGCCAAGTTGCTACCATAGTCGATCTCGTCTAGCATGAACGCTTCGTCCATCTCGAAATTAAGATCACCACACCCTGGTGTCGCCATCTATCGTAATTATGAAATATTGTTTAATTAGTAAGTATGGCAACTTGTCAAATTGTAAAAAAATATATATAACAAAAATACATTTTCGCTCATCTCACTCACTCTCCATCACTATCTCCATCTCACTCTCACCCTCACTCTCCATCTCACTCTCATTCTCTCTCACTCTCATTCTCTCTCTCTATCTCACTCTCATTCTCTCTCTCTCTCACTCTCTCTCTCCATCTCTCTCTCCATCACACTCTCCATCTCATCTCCATCTCACTCTCATTCTCTCTCACTCACTCTCTCTCCATCTCTCTCACTCTCATTCTCTCTCACGCTCTCTCTCCATCTCACTCTCATTCTCTCTCACTCACTCTCTTCCATCTCTCTCACTCTCATTCTCTCTCACGCTCTCTCTCCATCTCACCGTCATTCTCTCTCACTCTCTCTCTCATTCTCTCTCACTCTCTCCATCTGTGTCCTTAGGGACATTTTGTCGAACACTTTGTGGGCGGCGAGTGTACAGAGCGCGTGTAAGCAGAGGAGGGGGTAACCTAGGCCCTTCGGGATGGAGGAGGTCGTAGCGCTCGACGGTGGCGCGGGGAGACGACTTCGACGGCGACGGCGCGGTGACGGTGGCGGTCGACGGAGAGTCGTCGGCCAACGGCAATGGCGCTGGGGAGACGACTTCGACCGGCGGCGGCGCGCGGTAGCGCTTCGGCGGTGGCGCGGGAGACGACTTCGACGGCGACGGTGCGACGGCAACGGCGCGACAGGGCTCGACGGCGGCGCGGGGTGCTCGATAGAGACGACGGCTTGTCGCGACAGATGAAGAGAGCGCGCACGGGGACTTAGAAAATTTTGGAGTGTGTCCCCGGCCGGCAATACTTATTTATAAGAGCACCTCTACAAGCGGTTGGAACCACCAACCCCTTGTAATAAGGGTTCTACAAGCGGTTCTTAATAGAAACCGCGTGTAGAACTACCTCTCTACAAGCGGTTCGTATCACCAACCGCTTGTAGAAACCCATCACTGCTGGCGAGGAGCGGCTGATGGACCTCTACAAGCGGTTCGTATCACCAACCGCTTGTAGAGGTCCCTCATAGCTGGCGTGAGAGCGAGGGAGGGACTTCTACAAGCGGTTCGTATCACCAACCGCTTGTAGAGTGTGTAAAGAGTCAAAAGGGTTTGACGCCCAGTATTGATTGAGATAAAACTTTCCCCTGCTGGCTAGCGAGTGGCGCTTGAGCGTGGGCTCACCTGCGGCGTCGCGGGTTCGAGCCCCGCTCGCGCCCCCAGCCTTTTAATTTTTGTTTTGCTTTCCTCTTATAATTTAATTTAACACCCCCTCTACAAGCGGTTGGTGATACGAACCGCTTGTAGTGCTACAAGCGATTCGTATCACTAACCGCTTGTAGTGCTACAAGCGGTTCGTATCACCAACCGCTTGTAGAGGGTGTGAAGAGTCAAAATGGTTTGACGCCCCGTATTGGTTGAGATAAAACTTCCCCCCTACTGGCTAGCGAGTGGTGCTTGAGCGTGGGCTCACCTGCGCCATCGCAGGTTCGAGGCCCGCTCGCGCCCCCTGCCTTTTTAATTTTTGCTTTGCTTTCCTCTTATAATTTAAATCCATTAAAAATTACATAGTCCATTAAAAAATTAGGTAGTGCATCCAAAAATTAGTTAGTCCCTACAAAAATTAGTTAGTCCATTCAAAAAATATTTAGTGCAACCAAAAATTAGTTAGTGTAATAAAAAATTACTTAGTGCATTCAAAAATTAGTTAGTGTATCCAAAAATTACTTAGTCCATTAAAAAACTAGTTAGTGCGTCAAGAAATTATTTAGTCCAAATAAAAAATTAGTTAGTCCTTCCAAAAATTAGTTAGTGCATCCAAAAATTAGTTAGTCCAGTCAAAAATTATTTAATCACATGAATTAATGATCACTTTGTCTTTACAAGTGTTCCTTCGTCGTGATCGCGACGTATGTAAGGAGCATCGACTTCTGTTACATTTAGGACACTTATGTCGACATCTTCCGCAAAGGAAGGGAGCTCGTTGAACTGATTATACTCCTCCTCGTCTGTGACGTCCTCAACACCAACAATCATTCGTTTGCCCTGGAGAACCACGTGTCGCTTTGGCTTACTACTGCAATCCTTTTGCTTCTCCCTGTGTTTCTTTGGTTTGCTTGACATGTCCATTATGTAGAAGACCTGTCTCACATCGTTGGCAAGGACGAATGGTTCGCGCCTATAGCCAACTTCTGTCAGGTCCACAGTTGTCATGCCGTATTTGTCGATCTTCACGCCGCTTGAAGTCAGTTTGACCCACTGGCACTTAAACAGAGGGACCTTCAATGGTCCATAGTCGAGCTTCCATATCTCTTCTATATAACCATAATATGTGTCCACATTGCCTTTGTTGTCAGTGGCGTTTATACGGACACCGCTGTTCTGGTTGGTGCTCTTGGTATCCTGGCATTTTGTGTAGAAGGTGTAACCATTTATCTCGTAGCCCTTGAATGTGACGATTTCACTAGATGGCATCCGAGCCAGGTATTGCAACTGTTCATTTTCTGACCCGTTGACAAGGATGTAGTTTTGTAACCAAGCGCCGAAAGTATCCATGTGCCTCACTGTGATCCAATCCTCGGACCTCCCTAGGAATTCGCAGCGTAGAATACTCATGCTGAAGGACATACGGGGTCACAACGGTTGATTGTTTCAGAACAGTGAGATATGCTTACTTAAAAGTTAGGAGATCATTGCATGCAATTGCTTTCCGTCCTAGTGTCCCTTTTTCCCATAGTCTCCCCTCATGGCGTGGTATAGGGACGCCAATGGGATGTAGATCCTCAATGTAATCCAAACAAAACTTAACCACCTCCTCTGTCCCATAACTCTCCGCAATGCATCCTTCGAGATGTGAATGGTTACGGACATACTTCTTTAGGACTTTCATGTACCTCTCGAAAGGAAACATGTTGTGCAGAAACACGGGCCCGAGAATACCTATCTCTCTGACAATGTGAACAGTGAGATGAACCATAATATCAAAGAATGCAGGAGGAAAGATCATCTCAAAGCTGACCACACTCTGTACCACGTCATCTTGTAGGTTACTTAGCTTATGTGGATCGATGACCTTCTGCGAAACCGTGTTGAAAAAGGTACACAGCTTTATGATTGTCACCCGGACCCAATCAGGCAAAATACCTCTCACAGCCACTGGGAGCAACTGTGTCATCAGTACAAGACAGTCATGAGCTTTCAGGTGTACGATTTTATTCTCTTTCATGTTTATGAGTCTCTTCACATTTGACGAGTATCCTAAAGGGACCTTCACACTGTTCAAGCACTCTATCATGCTTTTTTCTCTTCTTTGCTTAGAGTGTAGCTCGCGGGATTTAGGTAATGTCCTTTCTCTCTCTTTTCTGGATGTAGATCATCCCTTAGTTCCAAAAGTTGTAGGTCCTTCCAAGCTTGTAGTGTATCTTTCGATTTGCCGTATATATCCAAGTATCCTAACAGGTTCAAGCAAATATTCTTCGTGATGTGCATGAAGTCAAGTGAGTGACGAATCTCCAAAACTTCCCAATAAGGCAAGTCCCAAAATATTGATCTCTTTTTCCAAATGGGTGCCTGACCTTCCTCGTTCGGGACAGGTTTGCTTCCAGGACCCTTTCCAAACACTATTTTAAGATCTTTTACCATGGCAAACACACGTGGGCCACTACGATGCTCAGGTTTATCACGATGGTCTGCTTTCCCATCAAAATACCTTTCTTTTTTCCGCAATGGGTGCCTCTTTAGAAGAAACCTACGATGGCCCATGTATACAATCTTTCGAGAGTTTTTCAGGTACATGCTGTCGATTTCATCTAAGCATTGCAAGCAGGTTTTATATCCTTTCGTAGTATTGCCAGACAGGTTACCGAGTGCAGGCCAGTCGTTGATGGTTACGAACAACAGTGCACGTAGGGTGAAATACTCCCTCTTGTACTCATCCCATACCCGTACACCATCCTCCCATAACTTTACAAGATCTTCCATCAATGGTTTCAAATAGACATCGATGTCGTTTCCGGGTTGCTTCGGCCCTTGGATCAACAATGGCATCATGATATATTTCCGCTTCATGCACAGCCAAGGAGAAATGTTATAGATACATAGTGTAACAGGCCAGTGCTATAGTTCTTCGCCAGTCGCCAAAAGGATTCATACCATCAGTACTCAACCCAAACCTTATGTTTCTCACCTCATTTGCAAAGTTTGGGAATGTTCGATCGACTTTCCTCCACTGGGACCCATGAGCGGGATGCCTAAGCATCCCGTCATCCTTACGTCCTTCTTTGTGCCAACGCACCATCTGGGCATGCGCTTTGTTAGCAAAAAGATGCTTTAATCGGGGGATCTCAGGGAAAGACCACACCGCCTTAGCAGGAGGTCTCTTCTTCTTACACTCCCCCTCTATTTCACTTGGGTCTTCACGCTTCGTCTTGTAACGTGATTCTTTGCACACTGGACAAGCATCCAAATCCACATACTCATTGCGATATAGGATACAATCGTTACGACATGCGTGTACCTTCTGTACTTTTAATCCCAAAGGACAGATGACTTGCTTGGCTTCATATGTAGATTCAGGTAGCGTGTTATCTTCTGGAAGCAGATTCTTTATGAGTGATAACAACTCATCGAATCCCTTGTCTGACACACAATTTCTGGCCTTCCATTGTATTAAGTTCAGTGTCGTGCGGAGCTTCGTGTGGCCCTTCCCACAGTCTGGGTACAAAGGTATCCTATGGTCCTCTACCATGCGCTGAAACTTCTCGAATTATCTTTCATCTGTAGTCTCCTCTCCGCCACGCGCAGACATCTGGTCTAGCTCGTCATCACCAAGATCGCCGACTGTATCTTCTACAGAACAATATTGCGTGGCGTCCGCCAAACTGTCGAATACCTCTTCTTTTTCACCATCTTCTTCATCGTCTTCCTGGCTGCTCCCCTGTACTTCGCCATGATTGGTCCAATAGGTGTAGTTTGGCATGAAACCTCTCGTGATCAAATGGGTCATAACCTGAAAGCGTTGGGAGTACTCCTTCTTATTCTTGCAGTCTAAGCACGGACAACATATGAAGCTGTCTGGAGACAAGAATGCAACAGCGGCATCAAGAAATGCCTTCAAGCCATCAATGAACTCTCTAAAGCGACGGTCTGCATTGTACATCCATTGCCGGTTCATCTACACAAAGATCTAATTTTCAGATACCTTCAAAGATCTTTCACTAAAGTGTTATTTACATTGTAGCAAAATTCTATTCCAAAGTACTTTGACACTTATTTACAAAAGTCATTGTTTCCATGTTTTGGCTATTATCAAAGGTAATAAATAATATACTTATTTTATATATGCATGTCATATAGTTACATTTGTAATTAAAACTACTCAAACATGTTGTTAGTTTTATAGTTGTACAAGACATAATCGAAAAGAAATTAATAGTTTTACCGTGCCAAGAATTTATATGCCATATATTTTACGATGGAGGGAGTGGTTTTTCAAATTTTCTTATCCTTCTACCTTTTAAACTTAATTTAACTAATTATTTTGTCCCTTTAAATTTTTTCCTATTTTATTTAATAAAACATTAATAATTTCCTTCCAAACCTAGATCTACTATTGTTACATTGAAGGGAGGAGTGTTATATTAAAGATTGTAAAGTTAACAACTTTTGGAAAACAACTCCTTACAATTCATCATGGTCCTATCTAAAATTAAAGTTATGGAGTGAGATTGAAGAGAATGAGTGTTACATTAAAGATTCTAAACCTAAGACCACTTTTGGAGAAAATAACTACCATAATTCATCATGGCCTTGCCTAAAATTAAAGTTATGGAGTGAGCTAGCAATAAAAACCTCCAACAATCAAAATCAATTTTTTCTCCACATTAAATGCAAAAGAAACAATAATATCTTGGTGAGAAGGATGGTAGCATGGTGTTACTAACCTTGATTCACTTAATTTACAGCTAAATTATCACATTAAAAAATTTAGACAGCACCTCCCCAAGAACAGTGTCAGCCCTTCCCTGTTCATGTCTGCGAGCTCGGGGAGGAAAGAAGAGTTTAAATGGGTGGGCGGGACCTCTTTCCAGAAGCGGTTCGAGACACCAACCGCTTCTAAATATATAACTCTACAAACGGTTGGGGTCTCAAACCGCTTGTGATAATTTAGAAGTGGTTTGGGACACGAACCGCTTGTGGAGGTTGCTCAACACAAGCGGTTGGTGTTACCAACCGCTTCTGAAAACCCTGTCTCGGCCGTTGCTCACGAACCTCTTCTGGTGCGAAGGTCAGAAGCGGTTCGTACCTAACCGCTTGTAATAGCCCGTTTATGATGCCCAGTTCTGTAGTAGTGCAGCGAGAAAGCCTTGAATACCCGTTGGAGCGGGAGCACAACCCGTGATTGCTAGCAGCTAGGCGGGAGTTGGCAAAGTTACAAGGAGGAAGCGGATTTAAGAGGAAGCGGATTTAAGGCTTCTTCCCTCTCCTGGTTATTCTGATTCATCGCGTCTCGCACTCGCATCGCACGATGATTTCTCGCGGGTTTCTGATCCGGAATTCGGTTTCTGCAGGTGAGTGCTCTGTCTCCCCCTCTCGCTACGTTCCTTCCTTGCGGTTCTTCCTTTTTGATTCTTTGGATGAATCGGTGAGATTCGGCCTTCTGTCTCGTCTTCGTGCCCGGGGCGATTTGCGCGAACTTTGTTGTTGTTTTTTAATCTGATTTTTGGGGATGGATTTGGTTGAAACTGTGTGGCTAAGTTACTAGCGCGTTTTCTCTTAATTTTTTTTGAGATTTTATCTGTCCATGGTTTCTTGGTTCCATCGATTGGCCATGGAAACATGATGTGCTGTTCCCGTTTGGATTATTTTAGTGCAATTTGAGGGCTAAACTCTGAATTCTTCGCCTCCACATGCTGAATGCTTCGCGGCTGTGATTTGACTTGAGAATTTTGTGTTTCTTGACTAATGCGGTTGCTAATTTGGTGTGTTCTAGGCTAAGAGCGTCCCTTCACGGATGGATAGGAGCGAGGAAGAGGCGATCCCGTATGACTCGGACCCTCTCCTTGAGAAGCCAGGTGAGGCGGTGGAGCCGTCGTCGCAGCTGACACCCCCGCAGCCCGCAACTATCAGCGCGCTGGAGATCGAGGACGAGGAGACTGATGCCTCCTCTGGCACGTGTTGCCGCATTTGCCTCGAGTACGAGTCTAAGACAGGTGATGATCCTGTGTGTTCGGGAGTGCAATTTTGATGTGTCAATTGCATTGCTTTGTTTCAGGATTTTGGGGATGCTTTTGTCTATGGCAGATTGAGTTCTCTGATTGGAGCAAGTAGGAAAAAAAAATTAATGTGTTGTTGATCACTTGCTCAAAGTGGTTCATCAACTTTGTCTGATTGTCCAAAATATCATTGTGAAGCATGTTCCAATTTGTTCTGTATCATAGCCGAATTAGCTTGGATTAGGTCTTAGCATGCATACCAGGGAATACGGTAGCATTGAATGATACCACAAGCCTTGAATCAGATGCATAGTATTAGTTGACTAGCTTACTGAAGGTCAATGCTTTGTGTATGTTCTTGTTATAGAAACTGAAATCTGCTGTTGCACTTGGTTATGCTTATTCCGATTTGTGCTTAAACTTATTGCGATTCATTGCCTTTTTGCTTGACATAGATGCCACCAGTTTTTCAGGATGGCGAAGGCCACAACTGATGCAAAGCTCTTGATCCAGTCCCTGAGCAAGGTCTAGACAGCCACATCAACAAAGCTCTAAATGGAATAGCAGCTCTCCCTGAAGAATTCAGCTGACAAACTTCCAAAAAAGAATGACAAAGAGTGATGGCCACAGTGTTGTAGAATTTGCCTAGATGTTGTATTTTATACTCCCTCTGTACCATTTTATAAGTCGTTCTGTGCGTTTTAAGTGAAAATAAGAAATCTGGTGAACGGACCTTTCTGCCTCTAACACAAATTGAAATTTCAAATCATCACGTTGCGTCGTCCTCACGTAGCACGATCCTCCTCACGCCGGAGCTCCTGACACCATGATCCTCCTCACGCCCACGCGGAGTTCCTGACGCCGACTGCACGCGGAGGCTCGCCGGAGAGCAGGGGACGCCGTCGATGGCGCATGAGCAGGAGCCGCCGCCTGGCGAGGGCGTCGTCGCCGTCGCCGACCCGCCTGACGAAAGCAGAGAGAGCCACCGCATGAGTAGGGGACGCCATCGCCGTCGACGCCCGACGAGCAGGAGCCCGCCGACGAAAGCAGGGACGCCGCCGCCGTCGGCAAGACTGGCGAGGGCCGCCGCACAAGCAAGGGTTGTCGTCAGCCTGCTCGCACTGGATCCACCGCATCACATCAAAAAGTGCCTGCAACAAAGGATACTTCGTACTCAGTTCATATCGGCCATGGCAACACCTCTTCTCCTAGTCCTAAACCTCAATTGTACTCCTCCACCTGAAGAATGGAACGAAGGGCATAGCCCTCCCGCTCAAGCTGCAGGCACTCATACCAACAAATTGTACTCCCAACATTTGTTGTCTGTCCAATTTGCATATCCTCATACAATGTACTCCCAACAAATGCCCTTACTTAAGTACTTCTGGACATGGTTAACAGATGCTCGACGATATGCTGATTACACATCAATACTCCTGGACCTCAATTCTACTCCTATTGAAGAATTGGATGGCGAGACCATACCTAGAGGAAGTGAGGTTGTAGCCGATATGGAAGGCGATGTTTCAGCTCAGGAATTGGATGGCGAGACCATACCTGGAGGAAGTGAGGTTGTAGCCGATATGGAAGGCGATGTTTCAGCTCAGGAATTGGATGGCGAGACCATACCTGTAGAAAGCATTGCTGCACGTACAACTTGTTCTTCCTATCTGTCCAATTTGCAAGAGTACAGGTTGGAGTATGAACAGACAGCCTGCAGATCAGCAACAGAAAATAGATGAGAGTTGAGCATATACAGTACTCCTACTTACGGAGTACTCCTAACTCTCTAGTTTCTGAGCATATGCAGATATGCTAACATACTCTCAACTTACTTAGAATAATCATATTCCAACTAAAAGAAAAGAAAACCTACTCCAGCAATGTGCTGGGAAGGATTGGTGAGATTTTAAAGGCTAAAGCCAAGAACATGGCCAATAACAGGTCCATGTTATAGATTTTTAGATAAATCTACACTCAAGTTTTATATACACAATCTGAAACATATATTCTTGCATATATTCACAATCTGAAACATACTCCCTAAGGGTGAAGACTTCATGGAAGCGTGCAAAGATTTGGAGGCGTGCAAAGGAACAGATTGTGCTTGGGCTAGACATTGATGTGTCAAACAGAAGGACCGGCCGAGTTGGTCGCAAGAACAGTGAACTTGACCTCTCCCGAATGGCCGCAATTCCACTAAATAGAAGATCGACTTTAAGGTCACTAGCTAAGTCCCTAGGTGTCAGCACTTCGACATTGCATAGGAAGTTCAAGCTAGGTCACATAAGGCGCCACTCCAGTACATTGAAGCCACTATTGAGAGAGAGCAACAAGAGAGATAGACTCCAATTTTGCATGTCAATGCTACTCTTGGATGATGTAGATCAGAGAACAGTAGGGGATGTTGAACCAAGATTTGCTGACATGGACAATGTAGTGCACATAGATGAGAAATGGTTTTATATGACAAAAAAGACAAATAAATACTACTTGCTACCTAAAGAAGATGACCCTCTTCACACTGTTCATAACAAGAATAGCATCGGTAAAGTCATGTTCCTTGCAGCAGTTGCTCGGCCTAGATATGATGCGCAAGGGAACATGACATTTTTTGGAAAGATTGGTGTGTGGCCGTTTGTCAAAGAGGTGCCTGCAGCAAGAATGAGCAAGAACAGGCCTAAAGAGACTATGGAAACCAAATCTATGATAGTCAACAGGGAGGTAATGAGGCAGTACTTGACTGAAAAAGTTATCCCAGCCATCCAATATGTGTGGCCACAAGATGATGTTGGCAAGACTATTTTCATCCAGCAAGATAATGCAAGAACGCATGTTGGTCCAAATGACCAAGACTTCCTACAAGCTGTGGCAGCTACTGGCCTAGACATTCGGCTCAAGCAACAGCCAGCTAACTCACCTGACATGAATGTGCTAGACCTTGGATTCTTCAACTCCATACAGTCCTTAACTGATTGCAGAAATCCTAAAACCATTGAAGAGTTAATTCATGGTGTAGAGGAAGAGTTTGAGGCCTATGAGGTGGCCAATCTGAACAGAATGTTCCTAACTCTACAAATGTGCTTGAAAGAAGTAATGAAAATTAGAGGAGAAAATGGGTACAAAATCCCACATATGAATAAGCGAGGCCTAGAAAGAGAAGAGAGGCTACCTTGTGGGCTGTCATGTGATAAGAGTCTCTACGAGAGCGCATTGGCCTATCTAGCACGGTTTGGTTGAGTTACTCACTCATCTCAAGGGATGCATACCCTTATATCAGCTCACATGTGCAAAGAATTTGTTGTTGATACCAATGTGAAGTTCTTAACCTACTGATTCTTCTGACAGTGACAGAATGTTCAGCACTCCCTAGCCTTCTTTTCTTCTTCTTCTTCTTCTTCTTCATCTTCTTCTTCTGGCAGTGACAGTGACAGGGAGTACTTGTTTATGTTTGTGGAGGAAAGAAGAAGAATTGTTACTGAAAGAATGTTTCAGCAACACTGACAATGCTGTACAGTCTATGTCAAAAAATCAAACCGCAACAAATACAGTCTACATGTGCATTGGGTAATCAAATTGGAAACACATGTATACTTACTCAGCAAATAATTGGAAATACAGTCTACATGGAATAGTTATTATAACAGGGCATCAATGTATACACTGAATTATCAAGCATGATGACATTTAGCTGCTGGTGAAGTGTGCCATGATGCAGCATACAGTACAATGGAAGTGCATTTTTAGAAACACATGTGTACTTCTAAGGGTGTGTTTCTTTTTGCGTTTGCGTTGCGTTTGCTTATAAGCTGAAAATTTGTTATTTTTGTACAAGTAAAACACTTTGACGTTTGGTAGCCAATTTTTGTAGATCTTACTATTTTTTCTCAAAGCTCTCAAAACCATTTTTTTCTATAATTTTTTAATCCCTCAAAGGTCCTAATCGAGGAGCTACAAATTCTTAGCTTAAACGCAACCGCAACCACAACCGCCGAAAGAAACACTACCTAAGTCTATGTAAATAGCCTGTGTGCACTAATTGTGTGGAGTACAATGGAGCAAACATTTTTTTTCTATGGCCATGCCTTAATGTGCTTGGTATTTCTATGGAGTACAGAAAAAATGCAGCATTTTTTTTTCTTAACCAGCAACCTAGATTGCTTGTCACTGGCATGCAATCCTGACCCAGTTTTATCATTTTGTCTTGTGAGCCAGGCAAGTTAATGAAATTATGTGTCCTTAACCAGCATGAATTCAACGAAAAAACAACGGGTAGATGCTCTCATTACACCTCTACCCTAATGCTTGAAAGTTTGCATTGATCAAAACAAAAGCATCGGCAATTTTGCATCATCCAAACATATGTGCTGACCTGCACTTGGACTTTTAGTTATTTCAGATACTCGATGGCCTCGTTGAGCATGGATGCCTTGTCAGTCTTCAACCCCCACGCAAACCAGCAATCCCAATTGAACAAGAAAGAGAAGGTTTTTTTTTTCTTGTCGACCTTGTTGGAGCTGGTATGAGGCTCTACAACGCCTTCATCTTCTTGTTGATTCTGCTCCTCCTCCTCTACACACGGAAGCAACAATTACACCTGCACCCAGTGAGCAAAGCGAAGCAAAGCAGAGCAGAAAGAGAAAGGAGGTTGAGGACGGTGAGGGAGGCTGGCGGCGAGCACCTTCTCGGAGAGGTTGTGCACCTCGACGGCGCGGGTCCCAAACAAGAAGGCCACGCCTCTCGCTTAGCCGCCATGGCCATGACCGGCTCATCTTTAGTCACACATGGAGTACAAATTACATATCTCCTAACCTTTCTTGGACAAAAAAGAGAGATTTTTGGAGTACCTTGCTTTGCTGATGGAGCACACTAGACCGGCAGTATGGGAAGGCAGTCGCCGAACGCGTCGCCGCTCTCTTGGATGCTAGGGCGCCGCTCTCCACACCGCCAGGCCGCCGACACCCTCCACCAGCCACGCCTCCTCCATCTCCTCCTCCTCTGCCACGGCTAGAGGTGGCGGCAGCGATTTGGAGCTAGATTCATTGGAAGGGAGCAAGGCGGCGGCGATTTGGATGGGAGCAAGGCGGCGGCGATTTGGAGCGAGGCGGCGGCGATTTGGGGAAAGCGCAGTGCGGAGGGAGCAAGGCAACTCGATTCCGAGCAGGAGAGCGCAGAGTGCGGGCGGGGCAATATGGGAAGAAAGAAAATGATATGAACGGTTGGGCTACAATAATGATACAATCTGGGAAAAAATGGAGAGGCTGAAACGACCTATAAAACGGTACAGAGGGAGTACTCTTTTGTGTGATGGAAATTTCAGATTTTATATGTAAGGTCAAATTGAAGGATGCTTCAGATTTTGTATTTATCATTGAAAGAGAACAGTAAATGGATGTTTCTTATCATGGAAGCATAGTCTCTGTTTTTGTTTTCTGTAATTGACTGTATGAAAATCGAGCATTGATGTAGGGCCATGAAAATGCTTCAAAATGGGCAAAATAGACAGGAAACAACCTTGTCTTTGAAATGGGAAAAATGGATAGTGAACACCCATGTCTGACTGCAAAAAGAACAGTTAATTACAAAACCTGAAAACTGAAATCTGTAACAGTGAATGCCCATATGAAATCTGAATGTTCTGAACATCTAATCTGAAATCCAAAAACTGATGTTAGCTGAACCTGAACGTGAACTTGGAACATCGAACTTAAATTGTCAAGAGAGCATGGCCAGAACAAAGATGCTAAGTTAAACAGTTTGTCCTTGCTCAGACTTAGCAAAATACTATTATACATCATCTCGGTACATGCATCATCATAGTACAAAAGAGAAAGCTATTAAGAACAAACTGAACTGGACATCACCAATTTTCAGTTTCAAAAAACCAAAAGATGAACTGAATTACATTCCTCATGAACAATGATCATTGGTGGGTCATAAATTTTTCAACCGAATTTTTCTTTCTTTTCCACCCCTTCTTTTTTGTTTCTTTTTTCTTTAGACCAGCTGCATGTGGCATTCCCTCTTGTACTATAGGATGAACATTTGAAGCCTGAGTGCTTTTATTAGTTGAACATTGATTGAGCCTTTCTTCCATCTGCTTTTCAAATGAACCTAGGACATTCTCAAACAGTAATGAGATTTCTTCCGACTCAGCTGCCCGAGAGGCCAAGAAAATGGCCCTATATGAAAGACACCTGTAGCGACGTGTAGCATCCAACTTAGGATCCTCTGAAACATTTCTTCCTACATTATTCTGAACAATTCCATGTCGTGCTTCTCTTGTCCATCGCTTCAAGATATAATGATCAGGTAGTATCTTAATATCCATTAATTCAAGAATTTTAATTGCATGGTAGCATATTAGACCACATCGCTCAAATTGTTGACAACTACAATGTAATTTGCCTTCTTGAAAAGAACCATCTACCATATGCTCCTCTTCAACAGTGAGGGGATCTTTAAGAGATCTAATAGAAACAACATATGCATTTCTATTATCCGTCAAGTGTGCATAAGCTAGCATTGACCTTTCATAAACAATCTGAAAGGCTTTAAAAATTTGTGGAGTGTACAACCGACTTGCTTGCAATGACATAGAAGTTCTCATTTTTATTTGGGGTAACTTATTCCTTGATTCATATTCTGATTTTATCTCTATCTCTCTCTTTGTTTGGACGGCCCTCTCAAAATGCTTAAGGAAACGAAGAATGTTCAACTCTATTGTTAGATAATCTTTCAAATGGCTATTTAATTTCTCACTCAATTGTGTACTTCTCATTCCTAGCGTGTAAACATTCCTCATGTAGCATTCAGCCCATTTCTCCTTTATGTTATATACACTATCTAACCAAGATTGCTTTTCTACCTTGCTTCTCATATTGGAGAAAACCTCCTCAAATTTATCTTCATCCTCATATTCATACATGCATGCACTAAAATCAGCAAGAATATTTGAGCCATCGGTTTTATGTCGATTCAAGTGCTTGATTGCATTTTGCATTATATGCCAGGTGCATAAACCATGCCATGTATAGGGGAAACCATCTATGCTAGGCCCATTACAATGTCTTGATCAGTATAAATGGTTCTAGGTTGCTTTTTACTATAAGCTATCAAGAAGGTATCAGGAAGCCATTTAAATGATTCAAATGTCTCGTCATACATGAGAGATGCCCCAAATATCATGGTCTCCCTGAAGTGGTTGAATTCAACAAATACACCAAATGGTTGGCTCTTCATATTTGTTCCAAAGGTAGTATCGAAGGTAACAACATCACCAAAATATGCATAATCTATTATCATCCTTGCATCGGCCCAAAAAAATATTTGCTATTTGTTCTTCACTGTCGAGCTGCAAAGCATAGTAAAATGATGGATTTTCAGCAACCTTGTTCTGAAAGTAGTGCAACAAGCTGTCGGCTTCCCCATATTTTATCTCTTTCTGACGTTTATCCGCAAATAATTTTTATGATCTTGAGAAGTGTATCCAAGATTTGCTGCCCCTCCAACATGCCTGCTAGCTAATTCATGAGCGGTTCTAGGCCGAACTCTAGAATCATCCGCAATTTCAATTTTAGTGGCTTTAACTGCTGATATGCTTCGATGCGATGGCATTAAATGAGTCGTTTCTGGGGTTTGGAGAACATGGTTGTGTTCAACAACCAAATCAACTATCTCATATTTTCCGACAGTACGCTTCAAAGAAAGCCCATGCGTGCCTTACAACTGGTTCTTGTCTCGGCTCGAGGATTCTTAGTTAAATGATCTCTTTTGTCTTTACCACGAAAGCCTTGCTTCGAGCATATAAATCTACAAGATGTAACACTGCCATCCAGTTAACTAGTGTTCTCATATTTCTTTCTAGTACTAAAGCCCATCCGACCTCCATAATAGTTCCAAAATCTTTGTGCCTCGTCCATATTACTAAATGTCATACCAACTTGAGGAATCCAACTCAGGAATGCATGATCTCTGTACATAATGAAATTAATCAAAGTTACGATCTACACATCTACAAATGCTTTACATTGTGCTAGTGCATTATCTCTGTACATAACAAAATTTATCAAAGTTATAATCTACATATCTGCAAATACTTTGTATTGTGCTAGTACGTGATCTCTATACAATACAAAATTAATCAAAGTTACGATCTACACATTTATAAATACTCCATATTGTGCTAGTTCTGATTTATACCTTTGCTCTGAAGTTGGAGTTCCTCTGAGAAATGGATTGATTAGCTGTTCTTGGGATCCATTGCTTCCTGCCATCAATGAAGACTGGATTGGATTGTGAGGGAGATGGGAAATTGTTGGATCATGAAGGAGATTGGGAGGGAGATGGGGCAGCGTTGCATCACAAAGAGGGATTGGGGCTCTCCATGGTGCAGACGGCGGCGAACATGTAAAACAGTGCCACAACTCCCGCCCAGCTGCTAGCAATACCTTCGCTGTCGGCCGCCGTGCCTCATTACCTCGCCGGCAACTGCGATGCATCCTCCATTCCTCACCAGCGAGCTGCTCCTCTGATTACCAGGCCGTAAGTCGGAGGATGGAGTGATGAGGAGAGAGGAACGAGAGGTCGGGACTCGGGGCTTGGAACGGTGACAGAGGCATCGACTTCCATCAGAAAAATAAGTGTGTCCGTATGCGAGTTTACTTTTCCGGCTGGTTTAGCTCAAAACCGATGGAAAGTAATCCCACACCGGGCCATCCAAGTGGCTTGGCTGCAAAATCTTCCGACGAGTGTTTTACACCGGTTTTCCTCCTCAAAACTGGGCTTCCAAGCACGCCCTAGCTGTTATAATCAGTATTGTATTATCAAATTAGAAAACATTCTACTCCCTGTCACCAATATCCGTCGTTTTATAAGCAAGCCCTAACAGTTATAAAGTTGCATCTTGTTGATTCTAAAAAAGTGAGAAGTTTTCGGGTTTATTTAAGGAGGGAGTAGCAGTTAGTATTGTATTATCAAATTAGAAAGCATTTTACTCCCCTGTCACCGATATCAATCGTTTTAAATATCAATTGTATAGTCTCTAGAGTACAACTTTGGCCATTAGTTACTATTGCAATTTATTCACAAGACGCACGAATATTATAAATTTATAGAAGTACATTTTGAGACGATCTATAAGCTAGTATGATTTTCATAACGAAATATAAATATTTTAAAAAGATATTCATCGCTAAAATTTTAAAACTTTGACTTAGCACATATCTATAGCGTCGGTAGAAAGCCATTAATTTGTATCGGTATAAAGCCATTAATTTGTTAATGAATACTCAACTGATGCTAATTGGAGTGTAGGTGCTGTCTTTGTTCGAAGGGCAATCCGTGATGCAAAAGCTCCCGTTGAACAAAAGCACTCTACATTTGCGCTTGTTCATACGCCGGCCAGCCAGATGCTAACCAGCTCGGGCAAACATTCATCAATTAGCTAGTACTTTGACGACAAATTTAGTGCATGTAGTGTAGTCACTATAGCATTCTTATTTGGAGTAAGTACTGACTGTTTCGATATTATTCGCCATTATTAGAGGCTTAGGCCCTGTACAACAACTCCAGTAGTGCTAATTCCTTTCTACTCACTCCACCCACATCAGATTAAGAATAGGTAGAAGATCGAGGATATCATTTTCAGCGTGAAAGTTGACACAGGCTTGTGGTCATGGTGACCTAAATATGGGATTCTTTTATAAATTAGGTGAGCGATCCATCCATCAATTTTCTTTTCTAAATTAAAAGAGAAACTCTTCGAGATTCTTTTGCATATATTTCTTCACAAATATAAGAGTACTAATATCACCATGTACTAACGGTAAGTTCCATACAATCTCAATGAGATGTACATTATAGACCTGATTGTATTGGAGGCGAGGATTTTTACGCTAATGGTTAACAATATTACGGCGACACTCTCTTCAACACCTGTGCAACCTCTTTGGACTTAAGCCAAGCTGCCACTGTTCCGCAACAGGGTTTAAAAAACCAATGGTTCCAATGGTTTTCGCATGAAAGACCACGAAAACCAATTAGCCAGTCAGTTGGTTTCAAACGGTAAACTGTTTTTGCTTTATTTTAGCAAAAATCGAAAATACTGAGTTGGCGTTTTTTTTAATGACGAAACGGTAAACTGTTTTTGCTTTATTTTAGCAAAAATCGAAACTACAGAGTTAGCGTTTTTTTTTAAACAAATGGTTTTCGAGTCCTGCTATCTACCGAACTCGCTGCAGTTGGCGGCTGGCCATGGCTGATCAGAGCAGAAACACAGAGCAGAAGAGAGTTGTTTTGTGCTGCCAAAACTGCGCAGCTTTTCAGGTTTTTCTCATCGTCTTTTATTCAGCAAACACAACGCAGCTCGCGGCAACAGACCTGCCCGAGCTTCACGCCACACCACGCACGCGCCCCGCCTTGCTCGCGACCAGCTGTGACCACGTCCAGCTCTCAGCAATCAAGCGGGTTTACAGGAGCCCACACTTGGACCTTAACAAACTAAACAGATGCAGAGCAAAACAAGAACAAAGACTCGGTCAGGTTTAAAAACTAACAAAACACCCCCCTAAACCTGACCATGACTAACTTATCTCTACGACTCCGAGTTTTTGCCGCATCTCAACAAACTTGTTTCGCCCAAGCGCCTTGGTGAGGATGTCAGCTAGTTGTCCTTCTGTCCTGACATGATCAACTTCAATCCTGCCACCTTCAACGCACTCCCTTATGTAATGAAATCGGGTGTCAATGTGTTTGCTTCTATCATGGAGAACCGGGTTTTTGCACAATGCAATGGCTGACTTGTTGTCCACCCTAAGCTGAAACTTCAGTGGATCAATCCCAAGTAGTTCTCCCAAGAGCCGACTCAACCAGACTCCTTGGCACGCTGCCGCTGCTGCCGCTATATATTTGGCCTCACAAGATGACAACGCGACCACCTTCTGTTTGTGCGATGCCCAGGTGACCAAACTATCCCCGAGGAAGAAAGCAACTCCGGTGGTGCTCCTTCTATCATCCATGTCCCCGGCAAGGTCACTATCGCTATAACCAATCAACGTCGGTTTACCTGAATTCATTGCCTTATAACAGCACCCATAGCTCAAAGTCCCTGCCACATACCTGATAATCTGCTTGACAGCTATCCAATGCTCCACGGTTGGTGCTTCCATGTATCTGCTTACAATCCCTACGGCACATGATATGTCGGGTCTTGTGCTGACAAGATAACGCAAGCTTCCAACCACGCTCCGGTATTCAGTGGCATTCACAGCACCTCCGCTTCCCTTTCTGTTCAAGCGCAGCTTGACTTCCATTGGAGTTGAACGTGAGTTGCACCCCCCCAAGCCTGCCTTGTCAATAATTTTTGCTGCATACGAGCTTTGGCACAAGGTGATCTCACCTGCCTTCTGCTGAACTTCTATACCCAAATAATAGGACAGCAGCCCCAAGTCAGTCATCTTGAACAGCTCCTTCATTTGGTCCTTGAAAATCACAATGTCACCAATTTGTGTCCCTGTGATAATCAGATCATCTACATACACACCAACCAGCAGGAACTCTTCCTCAGACTCCCTCCTGTACACAGCATGCTCAACTGTGCTGCGCACAAATCCAAGCGAGACTAGCACTTTGTCCAGCTTGTCATTCCAGGCTCGAGGCGCCTGCCGTAGGCCATAGAGAGCCTTCTTCAGCTTGTACACTTGCTGCTCATGTGCATGATCAATGAACCCAGGCGGCTGCTGTACATAAACATCCTCCTGCAGCTCGCCATTGAGGAAGGCCGAGCGAACATCCATGTGATGCACTTGCCAACCTCCATGAGCTGCCAACGCCACCAGGATACGAACTTTCTCAAGTCGAGCTACTGGAGCAAAAACCTCATCAAAATCCACGCCTTTTCTTTGTGCATACCCTTTAGCAACCAATCGAGCCTTGTGTTTGACGACATTCCCCTGCGGATCCTTTTTCAGCTTGAAAACCCATTTAAGACCAATGGCCTTCTGCCCCTTCGGAAGTTCAGCTAGCTCCCAGGTGCTGTTTTCTTCTATGGAGCTCATTTCAGCTTCCATTGCACGACGCCATCCAGTGCTTCTTCAACACTAGATGGTTCTTCAGCTGCCAATAAGCACAAGCCACTATACTCCCATTCCGAAATATCTTCGGTTGCATCATATATACTCTGGATGGTACGATGACGAGGTACTCTCCCGCGAGTGTCCGGCGTTGCATCAGTTGGTGGTGTTGCAAATTGAATGGAAGATGACTCAGGGGTCCATTCTGCAGGAGGGACTCCAGTGGGACTTGCTGCAGTTGCACCACTATCTGCTGCTTCGCTTCCCTCTGAATTTCTGACTTCAGTCATGTAGTGCACTGTGAAGGTTCCTCCACTTGCATTGCCTGCATCTTCCATCATTTCCCAGTCCCATGACTTGTTTTCCTCGAACAAGACATCCCGTGACACATGCACTTTGTTAGCTATCGGATCGAACAGCTTGTATGCCTTTGCACCATCTTCATAACCCAAAAATACCACAGGCACAGAACGATCTGCTAGCTTATTCACGCCAGGACCAAGCCTCTTCATGTGAGCCACACACCCGAATGTGCGAAAATGATGTACCTTGGGCTTCCGCTTGTACAAGGCTTCATAAGGTGTCTTGCCGTCGAGGCTCTTTGTCGGTGAGCGGTTCAGTATATAAACCGCAGTCTTCACTGCCTCTGCCCAAAACTTTGCTGGCATCTTCATCGATTTGAGCAGGCAGCGTGCCATCTCCACCACAGTTTGATTTCGCCTCTCGACCACTCCGTTTTGCCGAGGGGAATTTGGAGCTGTGGTGTTCCTCTTGATGCCCATGTCATCACAGAACTGATTGAAATCCAATGAGATGAACTCACCTCCTCTATCAGTGCGAAAAGCTTTCACCTTGGCACCCAACTCATTTTCAGCTAAGGCCTTGACACGCTTAAAACACCGCAGCGCTTCATCTTTGCTAGATAACATCTCCACCCACATATATCTACTAAAGTCATCCACAATTAGTAGAAAATATTTTTTACCTCCTGGGGTTGGTGGTGTAATGTGTCCACACAAATCACCATGCAGCAGCTCAAGCACTTGCTCTGCTCGGTAGCCTGTCGCCTGCGGAAATGGCCTTCGGTGTTGCTTCCCTAATGCACAGCCATCACAGAACGCATCTTGTTGATCCAGCAACGGAATGCCTTCAGCCATCTTCTTTGCTGCTAAATCATGCAAAGACCTGAAGTTGATGTGGCCGAAACGGCCATGCCACAGCCATGCCTTCTCGGTCATCTTGGACAGCAGACACACGGGTTCAGCTTGGTTCAGCTGGACAGTATACAAGCGATTTCCAGCGCGTGATACCCGCGCCAGTAAAGCACGCTCTGCGTCAAACACAGAGAGCACGCCATCCTCAATTGCAATCTTGCAGCCATCCTCATCAAGCTGACCCAGGCTGATGATATTGCTGCGTAAACTTGGGATGTAGTACACGTTCGACAGCATCCGTTGCTGCTTGTTCTTGCACTCGAACAGCACCTCGCCCCGTCCACATATCTGAACTGCCGACCCATCTCCGAATCTGACTGTCCCTCGGACAGACTCATCAAGAGAAACGAGTAAGTCCCTAGAGCCGGTCATGTGATTGCTTGCTCCGGTATCCAGGTACCAGACTCCATCATCGCATTGATGCGGAATCACGCGATGCTCATTGAAGAGCACAGTTTCTGTGACGTCCTCACCAATGTCGCAGGTTCTGGCAAGGAGAAGTGCTGCCTACTCCGAGTTCGCCTGCGTGAGGTGCGCCTCCTCCTGACGGCGTTCCTTCTTCGGTTTCCGACAGTCCCTGGCCCAGTGGCCATAGATTCCACAGTTGTGGCACTTCCCCTTCTTCTTACCATTCGGTGAACTCGCCTGTTCCTTGCTCTTCGGCTTCTGCTCCTTTGGTTTGTCAACGGGCGCCGTTCCCTTCTTGTCACTGGCCGGGCCTGACTCGCCGCCTCCCTTCTTCTTGGAGCGAGCGAGCCACTCCTCCTCAGTAAGCAACAGCCGCCCGTCCCTCTCGCCGCCGGAGCCTAACTCGTAGCGGTCCTCTACTGAACGGAGCCGTCCAGTGAGCTCTTCAATCGTTAGCGTGGTGAGGTCCAGCATCGTCTCGATGGCGATCGCGACCTGCATGTAGCGCGCCGGCACCACGCGCAAGAACTTCTTGACCACGCACTCTTACGCCACCTCGTCGCCGAGTGCTCGGAGGTTGTTGACGAGGCCGTTGATGCGCACGGAGAAGTCGTCCACCGACTCGCCGTCCTTGAACACAATTGACTCGAACTCAGCACGTAGCCTCTGTGCCGTGGCCTCGCGCACGCGCTCCACGCCCACACGCATCGTCTTGATGGTGTTCCATGCCTCCTTCGCCGTGTCCTTCACGGCCAACGCCGTCAGCAACTCCGGTGGCATAGCACGGAGGATCGCCGACAACGCCAGCCGATCGTCGCGGTACTCCGCCACGCCTGGTTCGATCGCCTCCCAGAGCCCCTGTGCCTGCAGGTTAACCCGCATCACAAGCGCCCACTCGGTGTAGTTCGTCCTCGTCAACATGGGGCAGATGACCGAGCCGCTCGCCTCCTTCACCACGCGGTGCACGACCACCTCGCGGCCGCCGTGGCTGCCGCCGTGATTGCCGTTGTGGTCGCCCTCGACGCTCACACGCGCCCAAGGTTGAGGCGCCGGTGTCCGCACCGGCGAGCCCCGCTCCAGCTCCTGCTCATCGCCACCACCGCCGCTTGTTGACGCCATGCCTCGCGGGATCGAGCACAAGGCTCTGATACCACTTGTTAGAACTCACACCTACACACACGCGATCACCTGGAACCTGTATCAAAACCTGCAACGCGCACTCTGATGAACAGAGCAGAAACACAGAGCAGAAGAGAGTTGTTTTGTGCTGCCAAAACTGCGCAGCTTTTCAGGTTTTTCTCATCGTCTTTTATTCAGCAAACACAACGCAGCTCGCGGCAACAGACCTGCCCGAGCTTCACGCCACACCACGCACGCGCCCCGCCTTGCTCGCGATCAGCTGTGACCACGTCCAGCTCTCAGCAATCAAGCGGGTTTACAGGAGCCCACACTTGGACCTTAACAAACTAAACAGATGCAGAGCAAAACAAGAACAAAGACTCGGTCAGGTTTAAAAACTAACATCCTCCTCGTCAGCAGCAGCTGCAGCAACACAATCGTTCCGGGCAGAAAGAGGGAACGGGGAAAGCCTGATCTGCTCGTCGCCGTCCTCCCAGCCCCAGCTCATGCTGGCAGGAGGTTTCCTCGAAGTGGCAAGAACTAAAGAAACGCCTGGCACCGCACTGGTACTGCGCTGCCACTGCCACTGCATTGCATGTTTGCAGGAGCAACAGAGGATGCAGACTTGGAGACTTCCCTCCTGTCCTCTCTGGTAGATTCCCTCGCCTGTTTAGGATCCCCTATTCTCTCTCTTCTCTCTCATGGTGAGAGATTGATGAACATTTGAGCAATGGTGTAAAGGAAAGAGAGAGCGTTTCCACGGTTCCATGATCCAGCTCTGCGCTCGGATCTTGCATCATCAGTGATTCACAGGAAAGGAGCAATTCAAACGATGCAAGGATCTGGAAAGATTCTCGTGTTGTGTCTTGTGAACATGCGAAGTTGTATTGTTCAAGCCGTGTAATTGGTTGGTGCAAATTGGACATGACCGAAGATCATGTGGAAGAGAAGTTCTTCGTATGAAACCGCGGTATATATACAGTGGAGCTTGTAAATTTGTAATTCGGTGACGGAGCTGCATATATCAATAGAAATCGACAAATTGTTGAAACATGTTATCAACATTAAGCTTAACATTTTGAATGAACTTGGTGCATGTAGTTCAATATAGTATTAAGAGCTAGCCAATGGTTTCATAGCTTCTGTTTGGATGCCCTTCAATTAGAGTCTTTTTAGGATTGCGAATTTGTGATGCCTTGGTTTCTTGAATCCTATAGAAACTAATGGTATTTTTTTTTCGACAAGGGGAACACCCCTGTTTCCATTGCATAGACAACGAAAACATACAACAAAACAACGTATCTCAGGTTCGACAAACACGACCACAAAAGCACATCAACCAGAACCAACTGACCACCAGTTCCAGCACCTACCAAGCCACAGAAACATGAACAAATCACCAGCGGGACCCTAGCACCAAAATAGACACCTACACCACCTCAGATTGATCAGCATTTCACCATCAGGAACTAAAACTTGATGTCTCCACCAGTTCCATCAGAGATCCGCAACCTGGAATTGCACCTGCAGAAGTTGTCCAAGTTAACCACCAAGCCTTCCAGTTTCGTCGCTCCAGCCTGTAACACCAACTGCCAATCACCAGAATATAGCCCTGCCCAGAAATGTAAAATAGCACAAATAGCGCATAAAATATCAACAGGGGATCGGATCCTCTTATTCTGAAAGCAGCTCTCATTCCTGAATCTCCAGATTACCCAACAAACAGCAGCAAGACAGTTAAAATAAAGCATAGAACCATTACGCCACCACCTTTTAACCCAAATGAAGAAAGCCACAAACGAACTAGGAATACAATCATCTCCCAAAGCCAAGGCCAAGCAACCCCAGATAGATTTAGCCGTGCTACAGTCAAAGAACAAGTGATTATTCGTCTCCACATTGCCAAGAAACTGAGACACAGGATTTCCCACCCAAAATTTTTTCCTGAGCACATCTTTAGTTAAAATAGCATTTTGAAAAAGCAAACCACATGAAAATCTTGACTTTGAGAGGAATTTTAGATTTCCAAAACCCAGGAAAAACCCTCCCACAAGAGTTACTGTTTAAAGCAGAATAAATCGACTTTACTGAAAAAAATACAAGATTTAGCTAAATTCCATTTCACAATATCACTATCATTGGACAACTGAATCCCCTGTAAGCTTCTGACCAAGACGTTCCAATTACCAATATCATCTTCACTCAAGCATCTTCTAAAGGAAAGTCGCCAACCCATACTATGAGCCTCCCTTACAGAAATAGACTGGTCATTACAAATTTCAAAAACAGACGGAAATTGAGATTTCAAAGATCGACCTTTCCACCAGACATCCTCTCAAAAATCCATTCTATGACCTGAACCCAATTCCCAAGCCCTCCTTTTGATGTACATATCTCTAACACCGAGGAGATCCCCCCAGCATTTAGAAATACCATAACTTTTGTTCAGGCTAGCAACAGTGCTATCGCCAATGTATTTAGCTTGGACTAACTTCCCCCATAAACCTCCCTTGTTCTTTTCAAGTTTCTGCCACCATTTACACAGAAGACTTATGTTGAGGTCCCTCAAATTTTTAACTCCCAAACCCCCCCGTTTCTTTTGACAGCAAATCGAATCCCACTTAACTAAATGAATTTTCTTATTCTGTTTACTCCCTTGCCAGAAAAAACTTCTCCTGATCATATCCATCCTGTGAAGCACTGTCTTAGGCATCAGGAACATCGACATAAAGTAAATAGAAATACTAGACAGGCAAGAATTCAGAAGCACTAGTTTACCCCCTGACGATAAAGAACAGCCTCTCCAGGCACTTAGCCTATTCTGCATCTTTCGAACGAGGTTCTCCCAATCACAAACCTTAATTCTATCACAGCCCACTGGAACCCCCAAATACTTCACTGGAAGAGACCCAACAACACAATTGAAGAGCGATGAATAGGTTTGAATTTGAGCAGCATCACAATTCACACAAAAAATCTCACTCTTTAGGAAATTAACTTTCAAACCAGACATATTCTCAAAAATGTATATAAGCAACTTCAGATTTCTAGCCTTATCTAAGTCATCAGGTAAACAAACCACCGTATCATCCGCATACTGGAGTATAGAAACCCCCCCGACACACCAACTCAGGAACCAAACTACCAATTAATCCTTCAGAATTAGCTTTGACAATCAACTTAGCAAAACTGTCAACCACCAGATTGAAAAGCAGAGGAGACAACGGGCCCCCTTGTCTAACACCTTGTTTACCACAGAAAAAACCACCCTCCTTACCATTAATCTTAACACTGAGAGTTCCCACAGGCACCACTTGTCTTATCCAACTACACCATAACCTATTGAATCCTCTTTTTTCTAGACAATGAAACAAAAAATCCCATCTTACTTTATCATAAGCCTTCTCAAAGTCAAGTTTCAAAAAAATCCCCCCTTTTTTGCTCCTCTTGACCGAGTGAAGAATTTCCTAAAGAGCTAAAACTTCATCCATAATATTCCTTCCTTTCAAAAACGCAGTTTGAGAATCGCCAATAATCCTCCTCATAACCACCTCCACTCTATTAGTAAGAACCTTAATGAAAATTTTATAAAGACAGTTCAGCAAGCAAATGGGTCGATATTGCTGAATAGATTCAGCTCCAGTTTTTTTAGGAATCAACGAGATAACCCCATAGTTAATTCTACCAAGGTCCAAGCCCCCATCATAGAAATCCCTAAACAGATGCATAAGATCGACACAAATAATATCCCAGCAAGATTGGAAAAATTCAACTGGGAAGCCATCAGGGCCAGCAGCCTTGTTAGGGCTCATCGCAAATACGGCTTTTTTCACTTCCTCTTCAGTAAAAGTAGCTTGAAGTTTCAAATTCTCATCACAAGAAACTTTTTCAGAATCTGTCCAAATATCCTCCAAATCAAAAAGAGCACAATCCCCAGAAGCACTAAAGAGATTCTTATAATAATGTCGCAAAAACTAGCAACTCATCATCCCCCCTAATCACACGTTCCCCTTTTAAAAAAGAGACAATAATATTTTTCCTCCTCCTCCCATTAGCCACCCTGTGAAAATAGGAAGTATTACCATCCCCACATCTCAACCATTTATCATGCGACCTATTAAACCAAAGTTTTTCTTCTTCCGCATAAATGCCCATCAAACCTTTTAAATTTTGTATTTTAGCCCTCAAATGGTCACCGGAAACAATCCCCCTCTCATCCAACTTCTCAGACTCCACCAAAGATCGGACAAAATTATCTTTAAGTTTGCAATTAATACCAAAATCATTAGCCCCCCACCCTTTAAGACTTTTCTTAACTCTCTTCATCTTAATCAAAAAACTATCCAAAGCATATTTACCACTCACCCTCATGTTCCAGACTCTCCCCACTAATTCTACAAAACCTTCTTTCTGAATCCACCTTTTATCAAAATTGAATTTCCTAACATCTTTTAATCCCCCTGAACAGCATCCAGCTTTAGCAAAATCGGGTTATGATCAGAGAAAACCCGGACCAATTTATGAAGAGAAGCTAGAGGAAAAATAGTCTCCTAATTACTAGAAATGAACACCCTATCCAACCTCTCCAAGATTGGCTTGCTCTGCATATTTGACCACGTAAAAACCCCACCCAACAAAGGGAGCTCCCTCAAGTCCCAAGTGTTGATAACCGAATTAAAGAGCCGTACCGCATTCCCCCCAACCACACCACCATTCTTATCTACAGCCGATCTCATAATATTAAAATCACCCCCAATGACAAAGGGGGCATCGTCCGAAGCCACAAAATATACCAATTCTCGAAGAAAATCAACTTTCATATCAATATGAGCTGCTCCATAGACAATTAACACATTCGTTTTGCACCCCACAGATTTGTCCCACAGATTAACTTGAAGAATAAACCCCCCTTTTCTCACCGAAAGAACATCAAATCGCTCACTAAGCACCCCACATAAAATCCCACCGGACTTGCCAATAGATTCTACCCAGTTCCAATGAAACAAATTATTCCTGTCAATTTTCCTAAACAAGGAATCCTTGTATACCCTGACCTTCTCCACTAGGCCCAGGATACATTATTGATTAGACGAAATACACTTAGCAATGAAATTCCCACAGCCCTCTTTCCTTAAACCTCGACAATTCCAAAAAAGACAATTCATTGGAAACTATTTATATTATTATTAAAACTACTCCTACCCCCAGTCCCCTTCCCCTTCTTAAGAGCTTTTTTCAATTTTTTCTTTCATCCACTCCCACCAGAGTGATTAAAATGAATCTTCTCCCAAATGTTATCATCCCCTCCTACTTCCACACTATCCTCCTCTTCTAACCCCTCCCAATCTAGAAAAATATCTTCATCCACCCCACTAACCTCCTGCTCTTTACCCGGCGCTAAAACATCACTACCCTCCTCCAAACAACAATTCTGCTTTGCAAACAGATCATTCCTAGCTCTCTCCAAAGATTTGATCATGTCAAAAGAAGAACATTCATTATTTCGAACCGAGACCCCCATCTTACGAGCATTGTTAAATAACATCTCATTCCCCAACACCGCAAACGAATTAGAAGAGTGAAACATACCTTCCAAGATTTTCTTTTGAGCCAATAGCATAGCTTTCTGCTGAATATGAACCGAGATCCCTTTAAGCCTTTCACTTCTTCGAATAATAGGGATAACATCATCTATACCACCACTTCTCCCCCCCACCAAATGAACTGAAGGAGCATCAACCTCCCCTTGCATACCTTGATCTTCATCCATTGAGACAACTCTACTAGAGAACTCAGACTCATGCTGAGCATTGCTACAGGCCACTAACCAGGACTTTTTACTATCAACTAACACAGTTCTAGACAACAAACAGTCACCCTCAGCAGAATAGACCTCCTTAACAAAACTTTCCTCCCCACCCTCCACAACATCCAGATCCTGATCAGTCAAACAAATATCAACATTGCTCTTCTCCCCAGACTCTAAGAGTGCTATATCTTTACTAGCAGATACCACCATATCATCCCCACAAAAAATTTCTAAATCCTTCAAGCAATCCAACTGCACCATCCCCTCTTGACCACAACTGAACCCCAGTTATTGATCCACTAAACAAACATCAACCTCCCCTTTGTCAATATTACCAACCGCACCATCAGCAACCACTCCTTTACCCTTACCACCACCACCACCATCCTTCTCACCATCTGTTGATTTCAATTGACTATCCACACCGAACATTGAGTCACTAGTTTTCTGCTTTTTTGCTGATTTCCCATCACCTTCCTCAGCATTTTTTGAGTCTATGAGCTTCAACACAGGAACGTCAGGAATAGAACCATCATCTAATAACTCCTCCATCTCAAATACAAAATCATAGAACGCCCTGCCAATGACACCCTCAGCAACTACAGGGAAATTGCTAACATCCCTACACCCCATTCGGACTCTAACAAAATCCATGTTAGTCAGACTAGTATTGTCCACTTCATATGGAATTCCAGCCAACGAACAAACATAATAAATAATTTTATGAGTCCTTTTGTCCAGTGGGATATTACTAATCCTCACCCAAGCCTCTTGAAGAAAACCCTTAGCACCAATATCAGGTTTCCAAGGATCTATCTTGATAAAGGCATTAACATTCCTCATTCTCATCTCATGCACCGACCCTGTCCAACCATTCTCAAAAATAGCCTCAAATTCCACTTCCAAATCCTGACCAGAGGCAGATCCACTCACCACCGAAACAATAGCAGAACATTTTCTCGCTTCCAAACCCATATCAGTAGCATCATCCTCTATAAAGAAGAACCCTAGTTCCTCAACCTGGAACCCATACAACTGAGCAATAAATTCCCAGGGATGTCTGTCACCACAAGCTTTAGAACTATGTCCTTCCTTTCCACATCTAGTACAACGAATAGGAAAAGTACAATCCGCTATCACATGCCCCTTGTGATGACACTGAAAACAAGGACCAACCTCTCTGCCATCCCTCACAGATCCACTACCACCAACAACCTCCATACCAGATTTCCCAACACCCATCAAACTCGAATCACCCCCTTTCGGTCGCCATCTCATCGAAGAATCATGACCTTGAACCAAATCAGAACCCTGCGATCCAGATCCTCCTTCTCAACGAGACCAACCAGAAACTTGACCAAGAGCTTGTTCATCAACACTCCCCTTCTGTCTCTCCCAGGTGAAGCTGCGGCCACCGCCACCGCTACCACCAAATCGACCGTCAACCATACCAGCGCCGCCACTGTGGCCTGAAAAATCCCCACTCCATCCACCAGAGTAACCGCTCCTCCAACCTCGACGACCACCAAAACCCCCCACCACGATGAACCGAACTTCGACCTCGCACATCAAAACCCCTAGATCTACCTCGCCCCCCATCAGCAAAATCCCGACGACCCTCAAATCTTACCGGATCCATCATCGTAGGAGCAGGAGATGCAATCACCGTCGCAAAGGATCTCCGATCACCCTCAACTGTCCCCCTCCAGAGCTTATGAGGAGATCGCGGAGGACACACGTGCACCCGAGGAACCCTAGAAAGTGACCAGAACCGTCCGAAACGGCGACGCAGCCCCAAATCACCCCCAAAAGGGGCTGGGAGTGCAAACGATCGGGAGATATGCGAAATTACCGGTCGATCCCTCGCTCCCGACGGAGCAAATCCAGATGTCACCAAATCACAGGATGGCAAAATCGACCTCCCATCATCACCCGCAGATGGGTTGCCACGATACCCAACGCCGCCAGATGTCGGCCATCCACCCTTGGGGACGATGGAAGACGATTCCGTGAAGAATCGCGTCACCGTCGCGGCACCCCCGCAACGAGCCCCAGGCAAGCGGCACGACATTTTCCTGCCAACCAGAAGTTCCGGCCGGGCTCGCGCATCGAAACTAATGGTATTTTATTGTGTCGCGCACATTTTTTTTCAAGAGGTGTAAACTCATGAATTGCAACCGTGTGAAATCCTTTAAAATTTGTACTGACTAAGCACTTGTACAGTGCACCAGGTTGCAAGAGTTTTCTATACTATCGGATCAAACATACATAGTTGAGATGTACTCATTGTCTTACCTCTAAGCAGTAAAAGTTCTATACACCGTTGAATCAGGCAAAATGAATGGTCCACAATAATTTAGGTGTGCTTAAAAATCCATAATAAAGAGAGGCACAATGGTTCACTTTTTTGTTTGCTCTTTTGTTTTTCTCGCGGAGCTCCAGCCTGCCAGTGTCAGCTGGTAGTACCTAGCTAGCACTAGAAGTTCTACGAGAATGATTTGGAAATTTTACTAGAATCGAAATTTATGTGTTTTGGCATGATGGGCGCCAGAGAGGCAGGGAAATGGGGAAGCCGGTGGCAATGTGGGAAGCCACGGCCACCAGAGTAGGAGAAGGGAGAAGGGATATGCCGGCCGTGCTTGGTTTGTCGACCGTAACAGACTCCTATGAGTTATTTCCTCTATTTTTGAATATCTGACACGGTGGATCTTAATCTCCAAACGGGAAGTATAATCGCGTTCCGAGGATATGAAATACTCGTACCCCATCATGCATTGACCACATTCCTATCGCCGGCGAACAAGTACGAAATTCGTATACTGACACACATGTATCGGTGGTGCCAGTTGGGATGAAATCAGGACAGTACAGGACATTAACCGTATGTCCACAACTTGACAGGCCCCGTTACCGAACGAACGTGAAAAATGCTGAGAAACCGGTCCACGAAGGCCTGGTATTGGCCTACGCCAAAACTCTAGAGACACACTATGAAAGGAGGAGGGTCCCCCTATTGTACACACATAAGAATAGCAATAAAAATCGTTTTCCTTCCACATCTGTGTTCATATTATGATTGTCTTATGTGTGAATCAACAACCTCAAACTATACCCGGTAGCGTGGTTGTTTAATACGTTATCAGCATGATGCACGAGGAAACGCAAGACGCCAGAGGGATCAAACAATGACATCGACGTCCTATCGGCATCGAATTGCCATCACGCCAGCAGATCTAGACAGGACTAGCCGATCTGTCCTACGCGACAGTCGTCGAATCCCTACTTCGATTCACGAAGAACGAAGGTAAAAGGAATTGAATCTATAGGAAATTGAATCTGTATACAGTAAATCTATTTTAATAGATTCGTAATAGAAAAAAGAGGGGGGATCACACATGCAACTCGAAGATGCCCGCGCATGCAGCGCCGCCGATCTGCTGCCGGCCTTGGCTTCCACACTTGCGGCACCATCGCGCGTCCTAAGCCCAGCAGCCACGTGTGTGTGCCCTTAGCCCGGCCGCCATGTGCCCATAGCACGCCACCCGCCCGCCGCCACACGACGCGAACTCGACTCGGCGATCGGCGCCGTCCGTAAGCGCATCAGCGCGCGCGCCGCTTTGGCTCGCTGCACGCGCCGTAGCGCACCGGCCGGCCCGACCTCCATCTTGTGATGGGCTCACCGCCTACCGCCGCCAGAAGATGCGCTTGCCCGAAGCGGCCACCGTGCCACCGACGGCTTCCCCGCTGCCGGCAACCAAGACGACACCGCGTGAACGGCGCCGCTGTCCCACAATCTTGCCGCCTACCACGCCAGAAGCGCATCTCGGCACCCCGCCGTCTCCATGCGCATGAAGCGCCGCCCATCGACCTCGTGCACCGCCGCCTTCCCGCCGCCGCAGCGCTCCGCGCCGCTGCCGGCGGCTCTCGCATCATTGGCCTTGAAGCGCCACCCGCATTCAGCTTTTGGCGCCGCTCACCGGCCGAAGTGCCGCCACGAATCGCCGTCGCCGACGACCTGCTGGGACCACCGCCCATAGCGCCGCCGCCAAGACGCTGCCCTGAACGTCGGTCTGCTTGGCGTCCAGGCCACGGCCGCCCGATGGGCCGCCACCACGTGAGAAGCTCGAACGGCAGGGAAACCCTAATTCCCTAGCCGGTTCTCCCTTAAGAGGCCGTGATGGGCCGGCCATGAAGGCCAAATCCGGGCCAATGAAAAAGGCGCCGCGGGGCATGATGGGCTAGGCTGAAAAAGAAAAATGAGGGTGGCGGGATGGGCTGAATGGGCTGAAAAATAAAGAGAAGAGAAAAGGGGTATCGGGCCGGTGGAAAATTTGCAAATAAACCCCGAATATTTGAAAATTGCATGAAGTATTTCTTAAAATTGAGAATTTTATGGAATACCCCCTGAAAACTAGGAAATTGCATGAAGCTTTTCCAAAACCATGATAATTTCGTAGAAGTCCATGAAAATTAGGGAAAGCATTTATTCAGGCATAAAAGTGCATCGAGACTATGAATTTCGAATCTGTCTTTGGATTTGAAGCACTATTTTATATCTTCTCTCACTCTCGAGGAAGCAAGCAGGGCGGGCCAGTCCTAACTGACACTGTACTATAATTGGACAATAGCGGCTAGACGGAATGGACAATAGCATGGCTATCCATAACTAACCGCTAAGCAGTTCAAGACATCAACAGAAGTAAATCAAAGGGATACGCGGCCCAATTACCTTTATGCAATTATGTTGAATTAGTTGCTGTAATTAACATTTTATGCCTATTTATTGTGTCTATGCTATGAATTGGTAATGACTTATTTGTATACTGGAATTCATGAGAATTTGGAAGAATTATGTCATGCACCACTATCTACTAGATTGCACGTAGTAATCATGTGAATGAACTTTGAAATATGTAATTGTCGCGTATCGCTAACCATGAATCTGAGGAATTGGCACCGAATGCCAGAGCAACCTCACTTGGGCATTGGATGCTGAAGATCGTACTCGGTAGCAAGAAGCGTCGAGTTACCATTGGGATAAGATCCTCAAAGGATGAAAAGCCTATCGATGAGCAGAACAATCAAGCATTGCACTTTCTCTGTCACCACCTCTGCTATTTTAAAGAATGAATATATGGCTGAGGGGGAGTGCGCTAGAGCATGGGGCTGCATGTCTGAAGCAGTTTAAGAAGCTCGAGCACACTATCCTACCACCAGCACAATAGAAACCGGTGTACATGAGACTTGCAAACTATAGAACCATGGCCTAACAAAATTTCATCTTGCATAGGTCTTGCACTAATCCCCTCTCCGTGACAAGAAGATCACAGGCAAGGAGATGATATTCCCTATTTTTTCTTTTCTCGGTTCTATGGCAGCTACTAGAGAGAGAAAGCCACCCATTAAAAGAAGGGCTCTAAGGGGAAATAAGAAGAAGTCAGCCTAAGAAAAAGTCCACTGCTCAAGAGAAGCAAAAAAACAAGGAGAAGCCACAAAAGAAAGCCATATGACCAGTAGGATCGTACGTGCTAAGTATGGCATTTAGGGGCAATGGTCAAAGATTTATTGTGACATTGAGTATGTAATCATGACTTATCAGACCAATAGGAAAGAAAAAGGCAGCATTAGAGGTCCACCTTGCCATGGCAGGCAGGCATGACCTCATCGAAGAGGACACTCATGTAGAGACACCTCTAACTCGCCCTTTTGATTTCATTATAGCCACCCATGAAGTGGATAAAGAAAAGAAGATACCGACATATAAAATTGAAACTGAAACAGAAGCATCCAATGGATTTTTGTGAACCTCCGATGCGTCGAATGCAGCGACCATCGCCGCCTCAGTGCGCCTGCACGAAGCAATATACCTTTTAGATTGTGGTTGCTAGAAGACATTGAATAATGAATATGAAGCTCTACAAGAGCAAAGTATATGAAGAATAAATTAAAGCTCATGAAGAGCAAACTATCTCAACAAAGAATTGAAGCTCTAGCAGAGTAGACCTTATTCTCTTGCTTGATTTTACCTATCCTTGTTTGAATTATATGAACTATGAATTTTTCCATTGCCTGATTGCAATATAGAATTTAGTAGTGCCCTATGTTGGAGGTATGCATTGTTGATAGTGGAACAACAAATAAAATTGAAGAGAGACCAAATACTCCCGTAGATTATGAAGAACACTAGTAGTATTAGAATTATCGCAGGTAGCGATTTATGAATATCAGACTCAAGAAGAGTCATAAGAATATTATCTATTGGTACTACACCAGCACTTAGGGAAGCATTGTCATTCCTGGAATTCACTCTGGCTCTCTTAGGACATCCATGCAAATGAGTTTCACGTAGAAACCAATGAAGAAAATGAAAAGAATACTTATGCATTATGAAGCATGCCAGATGTGAAAATATGACCTCTAGGAAACCCCCTTCATTTGAATATGGACTATACTACACTTAGAATCTGTGCACCTAAAGTGTACACTCCCTTGAATTCTGAATTTAGAAGCTCTGATCTCTTCTGTTTGGCATAGTAAATTTGCCATTCTGAACATAAGATGATGAAGAGAAAAATAAACAACTCATAGGGCCATCGTATTAATTTTAGAATTTTCCGAATCATGAAGATTTTCATGTGCACTCTCTATGCCACTGGGAAACTAATACATGGGCTCCTACCCTAAATTGAAACATGGGTTATGTGCGGCCTAATATAGCCCGTATTAGGGCAATTAAGTACTTTTGGTGCTCATTAATCTACAAAGAATCATGTATTTGTGAAACTGATCTTGCAGATCATAAGAACTAAGAATATATTTCTTTGTTGTTGTGTGAAGTTCATCAAGAAGAATGGACAACACTAAAGAATTCACAGCATTGGGAAATAAAGAAGAGCACTCCGAAAATAAAGAAGAGCACTCAGTAACTTATGTCCATACGAAGAATGGACGAGAAATGGCATTAATTTTATGAATCAAATTAATTGCCAGGCCGCTCTTGCAAAGTTGTAACTAAAAGAAACTACAAGCAGTAGCCCTCATTAATTAGTGTAAGGGGCCACGCAGTCCCACAATATCCAACTTGTGTATGAAAGGGTCTAAAATTTCCCACTTTCAAATTTTGAATGTATATGTACCCAAACCACACACAGAAATGAATTGCATATTTGATGAGAATCTTTTTCGTCATTAGGGGATGAATAGAACCCCTGATAGTAGAATGCCAGAAAATCACGTGGAAAGCCACGTAGATCCCCGTGCATGACCCGCACTAGTAAAGCAAAAGATGAAGTCTAGAAGACATTTAAAGTAATGAAATCTGCCTAATCATTTTTGTGATTTGAAGGATGTGATCAAGCCGCATTACTTAGAGTAATGCACCAGAGAGGGTTGAAATACCATAGAAGGTATACCTCATCCTGTTCCGAGGCCTCAGAGAAAAGGACAAAAAATATGGTTACTCAAATCCTAATTATCCGGGGACGCCTGGAGAAAAATGGATAAGAGAGCTTGCCACAACCAATCACGAAAATGCCTCGAAGAAAAAGAAGGGGAACCAGTTGACTCCTGGCAACTCTAGTGAGAACCCTGCTAGCGAGGTGCTCCTAGACCTGAATATACTGGTAATAACAGAAGAAGAAGAAGCCGAAATGAATGTGAGTACGCACATCGGCAATAATGAACTAAAGGAACTTGCTCCCGTGATAGGAAATAGCGGTGAAGAGCAAGTAGAAGTGCAAGAAGAAGCACCCCATGATGAAATGGCCATAAATTATGTATTAACGGGAGAGTCTATGAATAGAACAACATCCAATGTGGATGCATATTTTGCAAAGAAAATTGCCACCATCATCGACCACAATCCTGAGCCTGCATATCTGGCAGAATGCAAGAAAAGGCCGGATTGGGAAGAATGGAAGAAGGCAATATCTGCTAAATTCTCTCTGAACAAAAGAGAAGTGTTTGGGCCTGCATGCCGTACACCTCCCCATATTCATCCCATAGGTCATAAATGGGTCTTTGTTCGGAAGAGGAATGAAAAGAGTGAAATTGTAAGGTATAAAGCAAGGCTGGTTACATAAGGTTTCACTCAACGTTTTGGAGTTGATTATGAAGAAACCTACTCCCCGGTCATGGGTGGAATAACCTTTAGGTACTTGATCTCAATAGCAGTCAACTTGAAGTTGGAAATGAAATTGATGGATGTTGTAACTGCATATCTTTATGGAAACTTAGATTCAGATATATATATGAAAATTCCAAAAGGTATCCCTGTCCCGAACCAAGATAGAGCAAATAGAAATCTATACAGTGTGAAACTTGAGTGAATTTCTCTACGAGAAAGGCTACACAAACAATGAAAATTGTCCATGTGTATTCATACAGAGATCCCCGAATGGATTCTGTATAATCTCTGTCTACGTAGATGACTTGAACATCATCGGGACAAAGAAAGAGATAGAAGAAGCCTGCTCATACTTGAAGTCTGAGTTTGAAATGAAAGACTTAGGAAAAAACTACATTTTGCTTAGGCTTGTAGCTCGAGCATGTCCAAGATGGAATCTTGGTACACCAATCATCCTACACCCAGAAGGTGTTAGAGAGATTTGGGATTGAAAAGGCATATCCCGCGAAAACCCTAATGGTCGGAAGGTCACTGCAAGCAGACCAAGACCCATACAGGCCTAGAGAAGAGGGGAGGAAGTCCTGGGATTTGAAACCCCATACTTAAGTGTAATTGGTGCGCTCATGTACCTAGCGAACAGTACTAGGCCGGACATTGCGTTCGCAGTGAATTTGCTGGCTCGGTACAGTGCAGAGCCAACCATAAGACATTGGAAGGGGATCAAAGAAATCTTTTGATACATTCAAGGAAACAAGAATCTTGGCTTGTTTTATGGAAGGAATCAAGAATTGAATCTAGTTGGCTATGCAGATGCAGGGTATCTGTCTGACTCGCAAACTGGTAAGTCACAAACAGAGTATGTTTTCCTTTGTGGTGGGACAGCTATTTCATGGAGGTCATCCAAGCAGACACTTGTGTCAACTTCTACAAACCACTCGGAAATAATTGCCCTGTATGAAGCCTCTCGGGAATGTGCATGGCTTCGAAGAATGGCTCACCACATCCAGAAGTCATGTGGACTGAATATTGAGCAAACACCCATGATAATCTATGAAGATAATGCAGTTTGTGTTGCTCAAATGCAGATGGGCTATGTGAAAAGCAACCTCACGAAGCATATTAACCCCAAGTTCTTCTATGCTCATAAAATGCATAAGATGAACGCGATCAAGATATTGCACACTAAATCATAAGAGAATTTAGCTGATTTATTCACTAAGTCTCTTGCAGCATCTACTTTCAAGAGGTGCGTAAAGGGAATTGGGATGAAAAGACTTAGGGAAGTGCAGATTTCAGGGGGTGAATGTTCACATACTCCAAAGTAAATCTTAGACATGTAGTCTGAGTACCCAAGGGAATGTCATGAAGATAATTTGAAAATTGAGTGAATTGTACTCCTTTTCCCTTGTGAGTTTTCACAAAAGTTTCTTACATAAGGTTTTTAATGAGGCAATTCATACAACACAAGGCGTATGCTATGTACTCTTTCTCCAAATTTTTTCCACTGGGTTTTTATAGAGTTTTAATGCGGCATATGCATCTCGCGGCAAAGGCCAAAGGGGAAGTGTTGAGAAACTGGCCCACGAAGGCCCAGTATTGGCCCATGCCAAAACCCTAGAGACACACTATAAAAGGAGGAGGGGTTCCCCCATTGTACACACATGAGAATAGCAATAAAGAATAGTTCTTCTCCCACATCTGTGTTCATACTCTGATTATCTTGCGTGTGAATCAACAACCTCGGACTACACCCGGTAGCATGGTTGTTTAACAAAAAAACACACGCACCATGGCGGATCTGGCACAAAACTTCTAAAAATTGTATGCATATCCTTGAGCTATGTGTGGTTCATTTATATTTGGGACCGATTAGCGAACAACCAATGCCCAGACCTACCCATCCTCCCGCATATATAGCCCTCTCAACTCAAAACCTAACCCATCTCCTACCTTCCATATATAGGCACCCAACCGCCACAAGCTATATTAGTCACGTGACACCCACTGCTACAAAAAAGCATTTATGAGACGGTTATTTTTTGTTATTTGAGGGTTTTAAAAAGATTTATCTGACACCAGTCGCAAAAGACTTCATTCATATGAGATGGTTTACAATGTCTTATATAAGCGAGTATATAATGTTTTTTATATGCAACTGTCTTATATGTCATACCATAGGAAACACTAGGGTAGTGTTTCTTTCGCGTTTGTGTTTGCGTTTGCGTTTGCTTATAAGCTGAAAATTTATTATTTTTGTACAAGTCAAACGCTTTGACGTTTGGAAGCCAATTTTTGTAGGTCTTACTATTTCTTCTCAAAGCTCTCAAAACCATTTTTTCTATAATTTTTTGATCCCTTGAATGTCCTTATCGAGGAGCTACAAATTTTTAGTTTAAACGCAACCGCAACCGCTAAAAGAACACTACCTAGAAATTGTGCAAAAAAAAAACTAAAAATTAGTGCAAAAAAATTACAAAAAATATACTCTTTGACCTAATAACTACATTATAGCCTCCTTTAGTATTCTACACAAGTAGAATCATTTATCAAATGAAATACAACTACATGTTCTAGATAAGATTTGAACCCATGACCTCTTGACTCTAACCTAACCCACCTAACCAATTCACCTCAAGTAACTTGTTGTCTTATGTATAATGTGCAAGCCTGTGTATCCTTGTTGTTCAAATCTTTTGATAATTTTTAAGCATGTAAATAGTTTCAAATAGAAAATTTTCCAACTACAAAGTTGTAGATCTCATCGAGAGCTATAATATACATGTAAAAGTTGTTCCCATCTGATTTTGTATGAATAAATAAAAAATTTTCTAAACTAATGGCTCGCTTATGAAAGCATTGGTCTTAATCTCTCATATTGCCCCTTACCTATATTTACCTTACTTTACATGAAAAAATTACAAAAATTACGTAACACATCTGAACACCGAATATGTAACTGATCCAAATCCAAATATTTAATAGAGACACATAACAGACATACTTCAATTGATAACCGCCTCATATGATATACCTATAAAAGTCACTTTCTAGCAAGGAAATGACTCTTATTTCCTAGCCTTAGTAGAGACATTTTTTGTTTGAAAACCGTCTTAAAACATCTAACATATGAGACATTTCTTCTAAAACCGTCTTCAAAACATCTAACATATGAGACACTTCTTTTCAAACCGCCTCTTTCCTTGTGTCGCCATGTAACAAGAGACGATTCTAGAATAAGTACGCCAAAACCGTCTTATAATATACGTCTTATATTACTCATTCTCTAGTAGTGACCATAGTTCGCGCACCGCGCCAATACTCCCGCTCCCCATGCCATTGCCGGCTCCTCCCCTACCACATCCTTCTCCTTCCTCTAGCGCCGACGTGCGGCCGTTTCTTCCTCTTCTTCGGCCATCTTCTTTTGCCTCTCTAGCAAACTCCCCCTATCCTCCTTTCTCATCTCTATCGGCTTCCGCCGTCAGATCCGCCTCCACATATACCCCTTCACCTCCTAATGGTCATACTCTCCTTGTAGACCCATTGACAGACACCGCCCAGCTACTGCTGAGGTGCAATCACCACCACTCTGCTATGGTTCACCATCCTGCCTCCACCACCCTGGCATCACTCTAAGCGGCCGCCGGGGGAGTGTAGTGAACCCCATGCGCTAACCCGACAACAACGACGGAGGCGCGAATAGAGTTACTGAAGAGGTTTTCAAATTCTAGATCTGTCGCACTAGGTGCAGTTCTTGTGAAGGACACACGCCTGGCTTACATATCAAAGAATGGCCTTACACGATCAGTAATCACCACAATACGTCGTACCGTACGTCCGTACGCAGTGCGAGGAAGAAATCACTCGCGTCTCAATCGGTGATGGATGCTGAATAATAGTTAGCTCGCTGCAGCGTGAGAGAGATCGTCGTGGTGCACGGAGAGGTCACAAGCTGGACTGGCCTGCGTCCGTCCGGCACGCCCAACCACATACGAGCCTCCGTCGCTCTGACACGCCTAACCACAAGTTTCGGACGCCAACTGCATACGAGGTACGACCGGTGAAGCTAGAGAGGGCAAAAAAATGGTAATGAATTATCAGCGACGACGATGAGGAGGCTTGGAACTTGACATGAGGCCGAATTAAGAGGGGTTTGCCAGCTATGACGACGTGTTGAGTAAGTGTGCACCAAATAATATCATCCTAGTAATCCCAAACTCATATATTATAAATGTCATAACCAAATCCTCAAGTCCACAGTCTCAACCTCTTGATCATCATTTTGCAACGACACGCCACCAGAAATACCGTGCCCAAGTTTAATCAAGAAGATGTAGAGGAGACAAATTCTTTATTATTTATGACCAGATTTGTTACAATGGGTATCCTTCCTTTTATACAATACTTTGCTTAGGATTTTGGCTGGAATCCATCATAGACCCTTTATGGGCCAAGTTTACTAACTTGACCAATTCTTTCTAATATGGCTAGGTTTCCTGACACTCCCCTTAGACCTTGACTCAAGATGCATATGCCTCAAAACTCCATAAAACCTAGTGGAAATAATTCTTGAAGAAAGAGTACATAGCATACGCTTGCTATGCTATTCGGATTGCCTCATTAAAAACCTCATGCAAGAAACTTCGGTCAAAAACTCACGTAAAGAAAAAAGAGTACAACCCAACTAATTCTGCTTTCTAATCTTTGATATTATATTGGGTACTCGAACTTCACATTCAAGATTTAATTTAGAGTACATAAAGGGTAGGAGCTAGGTACAGCTTTAGCTCTATCAAATTGGTGGAGTTGGTGAAGCACCCTATTTCTATCTCCAGAAATTTATGGTGGTAGAGTTGTGGGTACATTGAGGATGTTTAGATGAGTCATCTTATTTACATTTTAAACTAAAAATATAAACTTAAGTCACTTTATTTTAACCTACAAACTCCATATCTGAGGTGGATCGAGCTGGAAGTTGGAGCTGTGCCTAGCTCCACCAAAATTGGTGAAGTTGGTAGAGCACCCTATTTTAGCTCTAGAAATTCATGGAGCTAAAGTTATGGGTACATTGAGGATGTTTAGGTGAATCATCTTATTTACATTTTAAACTAAAAATATAAACTTAAGTCACTTTATTTTAACATACAAACTCCAGCTGGGAGCTGGACCTATGCCAAATGGGGCCTAAATATCTAAAGGTAATTCTGTCCATGATCAGGGAATAGGTTTCTTGCATGAGTGAAACCTTAAGCGATTAGCCATGCTTTGTACCTGTGGCATCCTAATAAAATTATAATGTCACATATTAGCAATAAAGAAAATAAAAGCCAAAAACATAAAATAATAATAAGGAAAAGGTCCTAACAGGCTTGGATAGCCTATTTAGGCCCTAACTAGGCCTAAAACCCAATCCACCTAGGCCTAAACCCACTAGAACTCTTATTTGACCAATTAAGACCTAATTCTCGCCCAACACAAATTCCACCCATATTAGGGCTGACCCAAGCCGACCCAAGCACTATATAAACCCTCCCTAGGGTTCCTGGTCGGCCACATCACCCCAATCCTCGAAACCCTAGCCGCCGCCTCGGTTTTCGTGCAAAACCCGAAGCAAACTGAGGTAACGCTCCTATTCCAGTGCCTAATCACAAAATCCAAGGCCAGCACGTTGTAGAGCTCGTCGCGCTGGTCAATTTGACTATATGGATCGCCATATTTGGCCAAGAAACGAAGGAGAATTCCCATGCCGAAGGTTCGCCGGAATTTCACCGCCGTCATCGCCGCCGGCGAGCCCGTCGCCGTCCCGTCACCCGCGCAAGACGAAAATGCGCGGCGCCGCGCCAACACGAGCACGCCACGCCACCGCTGCTGCCGACCAGCAGCTTACGCGCCGCCGCCGCCGCGCCGCCGGCCGCTGCGCTGCCGCATATGCCGCCCATATCGCCGCCACGCCGCGCCGGTCGGCCGACCGCCCGCCACGTCGCTTTGCCATGATTAGCGCCGCCCGCAGTGTCGCCCGCCACGCGACAGCCGCCTTCGCGCCGCTAATCGCAGCCTCGCCACGTGCCTCCGCCGCGCGCAAGCCTCCGCCTAATCGGGACGCCGCGTGGCTCGCTAAGCCGCCCGCCCGCGCCAGCCACCGACCGCTCGGTTTTCCGGGTTTCTTCTTGGTTTTCGAGTGGTTAACCCACGGTTAACCGGGTTTATTCTTTTCTAGCTTTTCTATTTAGCCCAAAACTTTCCCGAATTGTTTAGGGAGTTCCCGAACTCCAAATTAGATGATTCCAGAGTCTAAAAATCACAAATAATCCCAAGAATTTTTATATATTTTTACCATACTGTTTTCTGTATGTTTGATATTTATTGTTGTTTATTTACTCTTTCCAGAGAACAAGCGTGTACTGCTTTGTCCGGAGACGCGTTCCGAGCCGTTCAAAGGAGGAGATCCAGAACCTAGCTTCTTCGAAGGCAAGCTAGATTCATGTTGAAATCCTAGTTTGCTAAATTTTAATTATTTCATGTTTACTTAATTTGCATGCTTAAATTGTCATCATATGTGCCAGTTGCTCCGATTTCATATTAGTACTCTACTGATATGATGTAGCGTTCCATTGTTAGCCTATTTTGGTACTGTTTTACTATCCTATCTTTGTGTAGATGCTTAGCCTAGCTTCTGGGATTGGTAGTTGATAGGTTTCACATATTAATAACTGGTACCCGTGGAGTCTTGGCTTCGCGGTGCTATTTTTGGTAAACCTAATCAACTAAAATCAACGTGGTGTGTGTTGATTTGAGGAGACCCAGAAGAGGTGGTTTTTGGGATTGTGGTTGAGATGTGCAGGTCTCCTCGGTCTTATAAGGACCGTATACTGTGACTACCAAACCGAACCTGAACCGTACAACCACTTGTGCCTTCTGGCCCTGACCGTTAGTTATGGAAGCTTGTTTCCGCTGTACTCGTAGTGGACGGATGTGATTCGCGATCACCGGCTCCGAATGGCTTAAATGGGGGCTAACCTCATGCGGTGCGCTATCAGGTCCGGCTGAAGGAGTGCGCATGACTGTCGGCCTGGTCGAAGTGTACCGTGTGGAGCGCGAAACCAAAATAAAGGGTACAGTATTGGGACAGGTGGAAACAGGGAGCGGTTTTGTACTGTTTCTCCCTCGGGATGAGACAAGGCTTGTGGGGAACGTGTACACACTCTGCAGAGTTAAAACTATCATGGTAGCCGTGCCCGCGGTTATGGGCGGGGGAAAGGAGTTTTCACAGGGTAGTCCAATGTGTTTTAATTAATAACTTGATGTAGTGTGGGCAGGGATTGCCTCTCTTGGAGCTGGTTAGCCATCCTTTGGCTACGCTCGTGTGTTATCATGTGTTCAATGAATCAAGAACAAATAAACAAGTAGATAGGTGACATTTTAGCAAAATAACCATACCCGTCCATTGACCTTGCATTCATTTATTAAGGACCGCTTGCTGAGTAGCCGTGTACTCATTATATGGACCACGGATCTTTGTTCAGTCAAGAGTTCAAAGAACGGTGCGGTTTGTGACCAGGAGGGTCAAGGTGATTAGCCGCGTGTTCTGGGTCAACCTCGGGATATCATCGCTTCAGTCTTTCACTGTGTTTATTTTTATGCGCTTGAATTAAGCCCTGTGCAAGACTATGTATTTGTCTATGTCAACTGGGATGATATTGATGTTATGTAAACTGTTAAATTCTAGTTAAATGCAATGCCTGCGATGATATTCCAAATGTCCTTGAGTGCAATACTAGCTATGGTCTTCTGGGACTAGTATTCGGTCACTCAAGCCGGTAGAAATACCGGGGTGCACGACAGTACCTTACCACTTCATATTAATTTCTTTTCTAAACAAAAAATACCCATTTATATGGGGGAGACGTGCAGCTTGTGGGCCCTAACACCTCTTTTTTCCTTAGAGATACAAGTTATACAGTAATTGTCTTCTTCCATTTTTTCCAACCTTCCCCTTTCTTGCACTCTGCGAGAGATGCAGGCTCTGAATTGAGTTCAATAATGGTGGCAATTTTCTATATAAAAGTTATGTCAACAGTGGCTGTTGCTCTATTCAAATGTCTCCCGCTAATACAAAATTTATGGCCATTTCATCATGGGATGCTTCTTGCACTTCTACTTGTTCTTTACCTCTATTTCCCATTATAGGAGCAAATTCCTTTACTTCTTTCATCACCTATATGTGTATACACATTTTCATCAACGGCTTCCTTCAATGGAAGATTCAAAACTAGAATTGCCTCGCTATCAGGCTGCTCTCTCCAGTGCTAGGTCTTAACTGGCTTCCCTTCTTCTGTTGGGGCATTTTTGTGATCAGTTGTGACAAGCCCTTTTATTCTATTTTCTCTAGATGTTTTAAGATACTTTGGGATTCGAGGAGCCAAATTTTCTGTTCTTTTTCTCTGAAGTTTCTGTACAGTATCATGGTATTCAACCCTCTCTGGTGCATTACTACATGTAATGCGAATTGATCACGTTTTTCAAATCATAAAAATGGTTAGACAGTTAATTTTTCTAATTTCTTCATTTCTTCATATGTCTTCTAGACTTCTTTATTTGCTTTTCCTAGTGCGGGGTCATCCACAGGGATTCTTGTGGCTTTCCACGTGATTCCTCGGCATTATTCATTCAACGGTTCTATTTCTCTCCCTAACGACGGGAATTGATTCTCGGTTATCTTCAAATTCATTGCAAGTGTGGTATAGGTACATTAACCATTCATTCAAATGTGGAAAATTTTTCTTATGACCATTTGCACTAGTTGGATGTTGTAGGACTGTTGTGGACAACATGGGCCTCAGGTATTCCAAGATGTACAGTTGGACGTACCACCTCTTTGGGCCAAGTCACATGGATCTTCCAGAGGACGGACTTGGAGGCTGGCGCGGCCCGACTTGTTCTACAAGGAAACGAACTCGTTTCCTACTCGAATACATGGAGATAGACGTAACCAACTCGGTTATATCTCTATTTTCCTTATACGGATTAGGGAACCTATCTGTAACCCGACCCCTTGCACTATATAAAAGGGGTCAGAGGTCCCTAGTTAGACATATACACATCCAAGATCATTGCCTGTTCTCGTGCCATCCCGACGAGAACATACATTGTAATCGACACCCACAATACAATCCACGAGCACAGGAGTAGGGTATTACCTCTCACAGAGGGCCCGAACCTGTATAAATCCTGCCCCCTGTGCTACCATCAAGTTGTGATCACTTGTGTAGCCCTATAAAATACATTGCCGACGCAAATCGTCGACAGTTGGCGCGCCAGGTAGGGGCTAGCGTCACGATCAACTTCATCAACTTCGATAGCCTCCATCGGCGGATTCGTCTTCACCTACGTCCCTGGCCAAGGCTTTGTCTTCGGGGATCTCGGTTTCCTTGCCGATGACTCCGGGGAACTCCGGTTATCGCAGCCGGACAACGTCCGGGGAATGCTGAATACGACTTCAGCCGAGCCACACCACGTCAGCTTGCCTCTTGCGGACTCTGATCTGAAGGTGATCCGATCTGACGACAATGATTCCAACTGCCTCACCGTAGGAACTCCCTTCGGTCCCAGTCGGGGTTACGAGCTTATGGTTCTGCCAGCATCCTCCGCTGGTAATGAACCAACCGTCAATGCTGTTCCTAATCTGGATCGCGTTCGAATCCGATTAGGAATTCCGACTTTTCAGTTGTTTGGCGTCCCGTTCGGGTTAAGAAATTCGGCCACTGTTTTTCATGAGATAACACACCGTCTTTTTCAATCTGGGCTAAAGAGTGCCGCACAACGCACACACACTGGGGTGAATTTTCTGGGTCCTGGCTCAGGGACAACTCTAACCAGATCAACCTCCCGAGTGGGCATACCACTCGGATTGGTCAATTCGGCTGTAAGATTTCAGCAAATCAGTTCTGCCGAATCTCAGTCGGACTGTCTTCTGCCAAACGATCTGGCACGAGAAGTGGGAGTTATAATCACTCCCATCGACGAGCCAACAAATTGAGATCAATTGAGCCTATCTTACTCGGAGTCTGAGTCGGAGGAGAGCATCAACGGGTTCCCCGACTTTTGTGGCATCTATGTGCTGGATGGACAAGCCTCCGGATCGACTCGGCGCCCCATGGATGAGGCGGGAGCCAAACATAACCGCGGAGGTGGAGAAGATCTGCGCGACAAATTACATGGTCGTGCACGAGAAATCCAGGAGGAGCTGTTTCAAGTCCGCATGGGAGATCACTCGGTCTTCCGTACGCCACAGCAGAACATCCTCGCATGGAAGACTCTCCTGGACAATGTTGGTCCTTTACTTAGAGAAAACAGCCTCGCAACGCCGATCATGGAGCAGATCAAAGCCATGGTGACGGCAGCGGCTGTCCAGGGCACTCGGGATCAACAGACCAACTCGGCCAGAAGTTAGACTGCCACGAGTAGCACTCGGCGCAGTCGGCACACGCCAACTCGTGGGCAAGATGCCCGCCGAAGTACAAGTCATGATCTTCGCCTCGACATTGAAGTTCGGCGGAGGGAGCGAGATGAAGACCGGCGCTGTACTCCACCACGTCGGATTCTTCCCCGCCAGTCTCCTCCCCTTGGGGATGGATTGATTGACGGGATCAAGGCATTCACATCCCGACTCCGTCAGGTAAACTGGCCCGAAGGGTTCAACCCTAAGGGAATAGTGAAATTTGACGAGGAGCGGGACTAGACGCTTGATTGCAGATTTACTCTTTGGCAATCAAGGCCGCGGGCGGAGGATACGACGTGATAGCAAACTATCTGCCCATCATGTTAACCCCTCCGGCTCAGGGTTGGCTCGCAGGCCTTCCAGAGAACTCAATCGGTTCCCGGGAGAGCTTTGCGACCAATTCGTCGCCAATTTCCAGGAAACCTAGGAGAAGCCTGAAACTCAGTGGGACCTTTATCAGATTCATCAGAAAAAAGATGAGTCGTTAAGGGATTTCATTCGGCGTTTCACCAAGAAGAAGAACACAATCCAGGAGATTTCGGAGCAATAAATAAAGATAAATTTTCGTTCACATTGTCTTTACATTCATGCAATTCAGCTTCTGACTTACTACTTATTTGTGATTCAATTAAGTAGTAAGTCGGGGGTTACACCTAATTAGGTGCGCAATCGCGCACCTAATCTTTTTTTATGCAATTCAGCTTCTGACTTGCTACTTATTTGTGTTTCAATTAAGTAGTAAGTCGGGGGTTACACCTAATTAGGTGCGCAATCGCGCACCTAATCTTTTTTATCTAGAATCTAACCTGACTTGCTCCCTAGTCGGATTCCGACTAGCCATTAAGTCGGGGGCTACACCTAATTAGGTGCAGTCTGCACCTAATCGATTTTTCTCTTTTTAACTCCATGTTGAGCCTAAGTGTTAATTGTTCCGAGTAACGAAACTCTTGTCTCCTAGCAACACTCATACTTTCCGACTGCGTTCTTGGAGACAGAGCTCCGCGCCAACTCCTAACGCTAAGAAATTTGATGCGCTAGGCAGAGTGCTTAGTAAAAGGAACTTAACTTGCTCCGACAAAATGCATGACTCGAATTAAGAAAAACCGATTAGCATATATTATATTGGGAAGAAAATCATGTACATTGATAATTCACAGCAAGTTCCTACATCTAGAGAGAATCTAAGCCTAGATGGCCTATAGGCCAATTACAGGAGATGACGGCGAGCGCGGACTAGCGCCTCGACGATCACATCGGCCACCTCGGTGAGAGCCGGGGTGACCTCGATCAGGACCGCGACGGTGGCGACGTCGCGGGCACGGGCCTCTTCCTCGACAACCTCGGCAAGCGCAAGATCGTACTCCGCCCAAAGCTCCGCCATGAATTCTTCGTTATCCTTGGGAGCAGGCGGAGAAGGAGGGACGGTAGGAAGGAGTTGGGGATGAGAAGCAGCCGCCGCACCGGCCTCTTTTTATAGCCAAGATCGAGGAGTCGAACCGATTCCAGGAAGTAATGGCATTGGGAAGCAACCCCGATGAGAACTGTTCTCAAGATTGGACGCGGATGTCTCTGGGAACATGGCGCAACAGTCAAAGCGACGATTGGCATTCCAGAAGGCGGCGCTAGGGATGCCCTATGGCGGCGGGAGTATGGCGCGCTCTCATTAAAAGAAAACGGGCGACATTTCGTTTCCGCTGGGCGGGAAAGCATGAAGCCCTAAAATCATTGCTTCAATATTCGGGCCCGGACTTAGGTTCCAGAGAGCACGCTCCATGAGGGCCGTAAGCTGTACACGACATTGCTCGGGTACAGGTGTCACTCGGGTCAAACCTAGTTAGGAAAAAGGGCGCGTCCCCAGTTGAGCCGCATGCCATTCGTCAATCTCTAAGGAATGGGCGCTTCCCGAATTACAATTCAACTCTTGACATATCTCTTGGGGCCAATGGTTGGTCTGATTTCTTAATCAGATTGGGCGTCAAGAGTTACCTCTTCAGTTGGGTCTCAGTGGCACATCTCTGGATCATTCGTCATTAGGCGGACACCACTCGGAGGACTTCAACTTGGAGGCAGGCGTATTCTTCCGAGAATCACTAGCTTGACTCCGCACTAGTCGGGTCAGGGCGCCTGAACGCCCTACGCGGGTTATGGCATGTCCCCTGCTCGACCGAATGTTGAGTTCTGTCAGACAGACACGAATGTCATAATTCGTAATAGGGAGGATAATGCAGGGTGAATTTGATCACTCGGCTACATTCACTTTTTTGGTATGCCTCTCCGTGGAGCCAATAGCCAGCTTACCGACCAGTCGGGCTGGATACCAGATATCTTTTTAAGACTTGAGATTTTCTCTTGAGTCCTTGGCAACTGTGTTATTCGATCAGCAGGTTACTCGGCGAGTGGAACTTCATCAGTCGAACGAAGAGTGACGTCACTCGGGCTACATCTGAAGGACTGCAAGCTGAACCCAGAATCAAGACAACCTAGTCACGAAGCACTCGGGAGCTACTGTGGACAACATGGGCCCCGGGTATTCCAAGATGTACAGTTGGACGTACCACCTCTTTGGGCCAAGTCGCATGGATCTTCCAGAGGACGGGCTTGGAGGCTGGCGCGGCCCGACTTGTTCTACAAGGAAACAAACTCGTTTCCTACTCTAATACATGGAGATAGACGTAACCAACTCGGTTATATCTCTATCTTCCTTATACGGATTAGGGAACCTATCTGTAACCCGACCTCTTGCACTATATAAAGAGGGTCGGGGTCCCTAGTTAGACATATACACATCCAAGATCATTGTCTATTCTCGTGCCATCCCGACGAGAACATACATTGTAATCGACATCCACAATATAATCCACGAGCACAGGAGTAGGGTATTACCTCTCACAGAGGGCCCGAACCTGTATAAATCCTGCCCCCTGTGCTACCATCAAGTTGTGATCTCTCGCATAGCCCTATAAAATATATTGCCGACGCAAATCGTCGACAACTGCGTCTCCCCTTTACTAATTGATCAGGGCTACTTGTATGACTTCTTGTCCTTTATTCGATAAATTACAACTCTGCAAGAGCGGTTGGACATGTCTAGTCAATTTCTAGTCTATTCTGTGTGTGGACATGAGGTACTTAGTGCTCTACCTTAATTCAATGCAGTACAATGATCATCAAATGCTTTTGAAGTTAATTCTCTAGCATTGTCCTATTCCGATGAACTTCACACGATGATGAGAGAATGTATTCTTAATTTCTATGATCTTAAGTTTATACTGTAATAACAAAAACTTTATACTCTTCCAACAGAAAACTTACTTCAACAAAAGATTAACATTTTATATGGCATTTCTCGCTGCAGTGTGCAAAAAAAAAAATCAGCACATGCAAAAAAAGGAGAGAAGACTCCCAACAATCAATGAGATGCGGTAAAAAATTGGTACTAAAACTAGGAAGAAATAATAAATTGATGCAACAATCGAGGAAATGCAATGAAACATTTGTGCTGAAGAATTATAACATTCAAAATCAATAATTGCAACAAAACAAAACCTTTATCGCAACAAATAAAAACATTAATTGCAAAAAGATCGAGCCATTTTTTGCTACATCAAGGAAAATAAAAAATTGTAACAAACAAAAGCTTTGTGGTAACAAAAAAAAACACCGATTGCAACAAAATCAAACCATGATCAACCAGGTCGAGGAAGGGATGGTGGGCTGAGGCGGCACAGAGTTCGACAAGACCGAGAAAGCCTAGGCGGCCGATGCAACATTGAGGAAGGCCAGACGATGAGGTCGAGCGGGGCTAGGCAATGCGACACGGCAGGTCGGGCTCAGGTAGAGGTCCTCAAAGTCAAAGAAGACCAGTGCGCTCCACGTCGAGGTTGAACGTAGAGCTGTCAGAGAGGTTGTGGCGGCATTCCTTCCCTCTGCAGAGACAGAAAGAGGGGTAGGCGTGCCTACGGCTAGCAACGTCCTTGAACCGGCCAAGACACCGTTGCCTCCACATCCTCTCCTCCGATGATGTGCGTAGTAAGAGCATCTCCAGCGGTTCCCTATACACTCTATCCATTCCTCTAAAATTCCTTCACACTTTACACTACACTATAAAAGATTCCTTCCCTCCAGCAGCTACTCTATCCTAAAAAGTCAGATGAATAGTATTATAAAGTGTCTGCTACAGATGCTCTAAGAGAGCAAGAGAGAGAGAGGAATGAGAAAGCTAGATTCCAAGCCAGAGAGGGAAAGGATAAGGTGGGGTTCCCGTCTATCTTTTTCTATCATCAAACAACCAGGTAAAAGCATTATCGTTCAGTAGATAACAAAATATATTTCCTTTTTAAAAAGCAGGATTTTTAAAGGCACACCTACATTTTATGGAGGTTAATTGATCAACTCGGAATCCAAAAAATTAATCTTATTTCAAACTAAAATTTCAAATTTGACTTTTGTATATAAAATTTTAGGTAATTTACCTTGAGTGCCACTGCGTAAGCACCCAAACTTGTCGCCGCCATCACTAAACCATGGTGACATTGCATGTCTTCTCAAGTTGTGGTGGTGGCCTTCTAGGCCACTATTAACTATTATTTTGTTACGGTGCTACACAAAGATAAATTTGCCCTTACTTTTGTAATCCCTTGTATGCCATCTTCTTTTCTTTTTATTTCACCGACATGTAGGATCCACCTGTCAGGCTTCTCTCTTTTTTTTTCCTTTTTCCCTCCCCTAGCCCACCTAGAAGCCCTAACTCCTTCGGTCTCTCTTCACCTTTCTTCCCATCCTCACCTTCTCCTCGGGCCGCCATTTCCCTTCTCCCCTTCTCCCTGTCCTACCCCGATGCTGCTCCCCTCCTTCTGCCTCACTCTCTCCCTCTCCCTCTCCTACCCTAGTGCCACTGTCCGCCGCTCTCTCGCCGCGTATTCGCCGTTGCCACCAACAAGTCATGGATCACCACATTCAATTGCGACGCAGAGTTCATCAACCCACCATGCTCATCGTTGCCACCAATTCGTCATCTCTGGTGAGTCTCTTCGCAATTCATCGTGTGCGCGTATACCTTCTCTAGTACCTTCTCTTTGGAATCCGCATTATTTCATGGGCCAATTTGCACTAAGCCGAGCTACTATCATGTGCCTTTCTTCTTCGCCGCTACTGGTCTCCATGGTCAAGCCACCGTCGTTAGCTGTAGCCTAACGCCACCTTCCCATGCTAAAATCCACCTCGTCCTTCAGCTTCTCTTGCTACACCGCCACATGCCACCATTCACTAGGGGGCTGTTTGGTTGCCTTCTTTCATTAGCCTGGCCCGTTCGACTCAGCCAGATTAATGGGATACGGGATGCACAGATGCAGAGACGGTGTTTGGTTGAGTGTTCAGTAGACAGGTATTTTGAAATTTATATAGCAAGTGTGGTCTAGTTTTGTTCGAAAAAATGTCAGGAACCCATTTTTGAAATCGGTTCGGTAATCGGATATGCTAATCAAAAGATATAAACAAAAAGGAAAAAAGAAAACTTGTGCAGAACACGTGGCACCACATTTATGGTTTGCTATTGTGGCTGACAGTTGTCCCTGCGCAGAACACGAGGCTGCCATGTGCTGCATCCAGAGATACGTTCATTTTCTCCGTATCTCCAGAGCTAGACTGCATGGAGAATCTTGCATCTAGAGAGCCAGGTTCAAAACTAGATGTAGGCAACCAAACATAAGAAAAAAGCAAGATTCTGTATTTGTAGATGCAAATCTTTGTGCATGCAGGCAACCAAACAGCCCCTAGATCTCCACCGAGCCAAGACACCACTAACTGCTCTTCTCTGCTCCTCCTAGTCTCCAACATGTTCTCCCTATTTCACTGGCCCATGGGGCCCAACCATCAGCCTCACTGGCGTGTGCAAAAAAATTTTCCAATATTTTAGGTATAAGTTTTTGAGGACAGTTCCTCACCCAGTAGCATATACAGTCTATGAAAGCCTAAGTGATTACACCGTGAATTTTAATCCCCAGAAGCACTGTCAAGTGTTGATCACACCTACTAGTTTTCTCTGTTTCCCCACAAGTGCTCTGTCTGAAATGGGCTCAAAGGTTTGTCAAAAAACTTTTCCTTAATAAAAGATACATCTTACATTGCCGATACTCTGATCGATTTTATTAACTAGCAGATTTATACTTATTGCGGTCATGCATTCTGCCGGCATCGACACCCGTCCCTGAAAAAAATTAATTGAAGCAGCAATACCAGAACGATTAGTGTATTTCTTAGCTTGTTTTTATCACTTGCGTGTTGTGTAGTATGAAACGAATAAATAATTAATCATTTTCACGGGCACGAGCGGTTTACCTCTGGCAGTTTTAGCACAGACGTCTGAGCCATAAGATCCACCTAACACTGTGCTGCTCCTTTTCTGCGTCTGTAAGCAGATCGACGATGCATTGCATGTTCTTGTTCGGCACGTTCGTCACCGCCGTGCAGCAGGGACTGTTTTCGGTCGGTGGTATGAAGGGGTCTCCAGGCTTGATGTTTTCTGCGCAGCTGCGGAGGATGGCATCCTTTTGGTCCACGGTACATGGATGCTTTTTAGGGCCACAAATCACATGGTGAGGCGAGACGATCAAACACACTAGGACGAGGACAACCGCTGCTGCTTTGCTACCCATCTTGCTGGCCGACTGAGCAAAGATGCTTGCAGTGGTCCACAGCAGATGGATGTTCTATCTGGGAGACTAGGATCCTACCATACGTGCTCCTACATATAGCCAAGCACCGGTCTCTAAAGTCGTAAGAATTTAGTGTTCGGAAGATGTGGGAATTAGATGCTCTATATGCACAAAATCTTTGACATACCCTTCATCTCATCACCTAGATATAGCAAAACACCTAGCGAGGAATCATAATTTAATGCTTCAGACGCATCAAATCATCCGCAAACAAGCACCCAACAAGATATAAGAATTTAATGCTTAACATCTTCAACATACTCCTTATCAAATCACCTAGATATAGCCAAGCACCCCCACAGGATACGAGAATTTAATGCTCGGGACGCACAAAATCTTCGACATACGCCTAACCTTAGGCCATCTCCAACCATTTTCCCTTTATTTCATTTCCTTCCCTATTCCCTTCCCAGTCCACATTTCCTTTATTTCACACCTTCTCCAACAGCATCCCTTCGAAGGGAATGATATAGGGAAAGGAGAGAGAATCCCTTTCTGGAGGGATTGGAGAGAGAAATCCCTTCACGAAGGGATTGCTGAAGGGAATCCGTTTGAGCACTGAAGGGAACGAGAATTCTTTCGTGAAGAGAACGAGAGCCGCGAGGGGAGACCATTGGAGTTGGTCTTATAATCTAGATATAGACATGCACCCAGCTAGATATCAGAACTAAATGTAACGGATGCATAAATATTTTTGACATGCACCTAACTCTCTGCCACATTGAAAGAATGAATATATGGCTGAGGAGAGTGCACTAGAGCAATGTACTGCAATTTAGAAATAATTCGAGAACCTCAAGTATGCTATCCTGTCACAAGCACAACAAGATTGGGTGCACCCGAGATTTGCAGACTATAGAATTATGGCCGAGTACAAATTCGTTTTACATAGGATTTATACTAGCCCCCCCATCTATACATGCTATAAAACATGTTATGGGTGTGAACAATGAAGATGCGATTTACCCCTCCTTTATAATAGGAGAGATATCTTTAGCCCCTCGATGTAGTTGGATTGGAAAGAATATGACCATGCCAATGTGATTAAAGAATCAATTACAAATTGAGAATCCACTATAAGATCAAGTAAATGGTCAAGCTCTCATGAGGGTGAAACATATATCGCCTTGAGCTTTACTAGTATTGTGTAACAAAGGGATCTATATAAGCATATATCTAGGTTTAGTCATTTGATCTTTGTGTGCATTCAGGAGTCAATATGTCGTGCTTGGAACCACTATTGACATAGTTTGAAAAGGAGTTTCCGAACCACGGACGCTTGCTCATAAACCTAACGGGTCACATACTTAACATGTTGTAACATGTTAATTGGATTAGATCTATTAGTAGGTTTTCCTAGACATTGAACAGCGAGGGCCTCCATCCTAGAACCCATTAGCAAGCACTATATAAGGGGAGGTATGGGGCAGCCGTGTCGTGTGCTACCATGAAACCCTAATCGTCACCAGCCAATGTCCCTTCAAAACCTTAGGCACACACTCTGGTGCATGCTAGCACAACAACACACAACGTTTTTCCTCTAGACGTGTGGATACTGTGGAGGCACTTCTGATCGGTGATAAGGATGAGGCGATTAGGATCGACTGCTTACTTCGGTGGTGATCGGTGAAGAGGAGACTTTCGGTTCATGATGCGAAGGACTACTTCCTATGCCTTAGAGCACGTGACGTTAGATCGGGCTACTCCAACTCTTCTTCCGCCGTGACTGTGCTCAAGGGTAATGAATTTATGATCTCCTACTCACATGATTTTCTAGGAGATCACGATTTTGTTGGCGTAGCCTAATGGTTTCATTCACCGATAACTACTGAAATTTCAGGAAACAAATGTTGGCTCAAATTTTTTAATATAAATATAAAGTTACAATCAAATTCGCCATATCTAATTGTTAGGAGTACTTTTATCAATCTCCGCTTCAATAATATCGATTAATTATAGCCGCCGAAATTATTTCCTCTGTTACACATTGCTTAGCTAGCCGAATATTTCATAGAATGCAAATTTAATGCAATAATTTACTACTTCGAGGTTGTTTCAGTTCCTTCTTGAATAGTTGGTTTTTATTTTAAGAAACCCTTTGCTATCAGGTATAGTCTAAGAGATTTCGAGATGCGCTTAGGAAATTGCAAACAAGAACATGGGAGATATAGATGGGAAAATATGCTTTATTGTTTTTCTCTAGATGTTTACAAACCCCATTTCTCTTCTTCGGTCCTACATATATATATCCACATTCACTTAGCTTACTCATGTTTGGGTTTTGACACCTTTGCATCGTGCTAACATCTGTCGGCTAAGATCCTTTCATGAAATGTATTTGCCGACCGTTAGCTGGACTATTGTGAAAAGATTTGTTGCCGGCCATGTTTTTACCGACAGATAATGTTTTGACAACGGATACTAGAATTGTCTACAGATAGTTTGTCAGGAATTCCTATTTTGCCGACACACAGTCTGCCACTAGCCACTACAAATAATTTAAAGCAAAAAAATAAATAGTTAATCTATACCCATAATGATGCAAACAAAATTACACTCTAACTTCAATGCTTCAACACATCTGATATTACGTCATTATTTTAAAGGGTGTTCTTTTCGGCTTATCTTTTTATATTATCTATAGATAGTTTGTCTGGAATTCCTATTTTGCCGACACACAGTCTGCCACTAGCCACTACAAATAATTTAAAGCCAAAAAATAAATAATTAATCTATACCCATATTGATGCAAACAAAATTACACTCTAAATTCAATGCTTCAACACATCTGATATTACGTCATTATTTCAGAGGAGGTTCTTTTCAGCTTATCTTTTTATATTATCTACTTATGGGCGAATCAAAAGTCAAACACTTTGACTTTTTCAGTCTATTTTTCTATCTCAAAACCACGTGTCATACCTTTCAGAAACAAGTCAAATAAAGTGGATCGAACTTTTCAAGTTACATTGGAAAACTCTCGAAGTTCAGCTTATACCCAAACAAGACAAACTGGAGAGACAGTCACACACAAAAAATGTAAACAACATGTGCATCAACACATAATTGTGCATGGGTATATTTCAACTAAAAGGGACCTTTCAAAATGTGTTGCTTAGAGTTTGGACCCTTATTCAGTGCAAAGCTCTTGAAATATAAATAAAATTTCTTGAGTTTGTAATATAAGTATATTATAACTAGGAAAGCAGCATCAACCTTGTCTATTGTCCCCTTACAAGTTACAAAGGACCTGATACATTTGTTCAACAATATTAGCAAGCGACCAAGAGCACATTGGATTAGTACTCAGAAAGCTTGAAATATATCTCAGTGGTTGATGAGTTTCACCTGTTGTGTTGTCAATCCTGGTCCAAGCCATCCAGTGACGACACCTAGAGCTATAAAAACTAGGGACAACGAAGACAATGGAATATCAGTAAGAAAACATGCACATGGGCCAAACTTTGGCCCTGCAAGCACTACATATTCATTTCCAGAAAAACATTATATGCTTGTGTATTTTTAAATTCAGGAAATTCATGAAATGTTAAACACCACTAATTATATAATTGCTAACTGCCTTGCATTCATTTCATTTTATTCCAACCTATAATTATATAAAGTTGACACTACGAGGCTTGAATAGATATTTCGAAACAAAATGACGGTAAAGCAAGCAAAATACAAACCCATGTATGTATAAGACTAGGTCCAAGGTTTCCCTTTCTAGTCCCTGTTCGTGCCGCGAAGGAAATTTCCTTCCTTCACGGCTCTAATAGATTTTCTTCACCGTTCTTTTCATAAAGGGATTCTCTCTTTTCTCTATATCATTTTTTTCGAAGAAATGTTAAAGATGGTGAAAAATAAAGAAAACAACATGCGGAAGAAAATAAGGAAGGAAACGAAATGAAAGAAAAATGGTTGGAGACCGTCTAAGCACGGTGAATCACTAGAAAGCTCCTCATACATTGCAAGCAAATTTCTTTGCTGAGCTTGTGCGCTCGTAGCAATGGCACACCGATCAGTCGACTTGCTCATAGACAGGGGCGGGCGCACGGCCGGGCTCCATTTTCGCCGGCAGTGGAGCAGCGTCGGTGGCTCGAGGTGGAGGACGAGCGGTGCTCCATGAACATAGCACGGGAGAGGGAGAGAGCGAACGAGCAGAGCGACATCAGTGAAGAGCTCGCTGAGTCGCTGGTTCTCTCTCTCGCCCACAGGGGATTTGAGAGATTGATGCTATTTAAAATTCATATTATAGAATTTGGCAGCCGACTCATCCGGTGCCACGGTCGGTGTCTACTGTCCCTCATGTTGTAGTACAACTTAATTGAATATATACGGTAGAAAAATAGTAAGAGAGAATTAAGACATAAAGTAGTCTCTTTATTAATTGATCTTGTCAATGTCCATTATCTTACAATAAGGGGTTAGCCTTTTTATATAGAACAAGACGAGGTGTGTCCAAGAGACACCTTTTCACTGGGGGCTGCCTCTTCATCAAGAGACACATTTTGACTAATTACTTTTATATTAATCTATTAATTTGTCCGCATATATAATGTGATTAGTATCACAACACCTCAGATACAGACTAGACCACACAGTACCGAGTACCGACTTCTCACATATGGAGCGCTACAAAAATTTTCTGAATAGACAAAACAACCCATTAAGTAGGCCAACCAGTTCGTCCCGCTCGACCCGACCGGCGCTCCAGTGCCCTCTTCCCGGGCTCCGGCGCCGCCCGCCAGCCGCGCCCCGATCCCGGTCGATCCGGCGTCCCTCCCACCCACGCGGCGCCGGCCGGCGCCGCCATGGGAAGCATGGAGCCGTTTAACAGGTCTGGATTTGTACCCCGTCTCGCCCATTGGAAACCCTAGCCGAGCCGTAGCTGCTGCGGCGGCGGCCGTCTCCTTTCTTTTAGCGCTGACCTTTGCGAAGCAGGCTGGTGAGGCTGGCGGCGCGGGCCTTCTACGACGATATCTCCATGAAGGGCGACAACCAACCCAAGACCTCCCGCGGCGACAACCGGGGCATGGCCGTCGTCGTCCTCGACGCCCTCACCAGGTAACAGAAGAATCTCTGTCGAAACGTACCCGGGGTGTGGGGCAGAATTTGCGGTTGAATTCGTACGCTTGGTTATGTTGGGTTTTTTTTTTTTATTGTTTGGTAGAACTGCTAGGACGACCAAATAGAGTTAGCATGGTATAATGCGATTGTGGCCTATAGGTTTGGTGCTCTTATTTCTCGCTCCTGAATGGTCTAGTTCGGTGGCTTGAAGATCGATCTCTGTGGAAGAGTTGAGATGTTTAGCAAATTGTCCTTATTGAGAGCTAGAAAAATAGAAAAAAGTGCTTGTGGTTGTGGGTTGATTATGCAATTTTCAGAACATTGGCTGCTGAACATTGAAATGGTTGCCGTTGTCCTGTGGATGGATGGTTCTAATGGAGGTTTTTGTGCGGACACAAAGTTACTCTGAGACCATGTTGGTAGCTAGTCACAAACCAGTGATTAACCTTGATGGTTTTGATGGAGGCCTCATTCCATAGTGGCCCAAAAGTAGTTTAGGGAGTTGAGTTCGTAGCCAACTCTAATATGTTTTAAGTGATATCTCACAGCCATTTTAGCAGAACTTGATGCTCTGTTACCATTGTTGGTCTCGTGTTTGCTTGTTATTCTGTTTGCAAAAAAAAATTTGTAATCCCATTTGACCCTTTTTTCAAATATTCGTTTTCGTTTATCTTCAACTGTTTGTCTGTTGGCTATGCTGATTTATGCAAAATAAAAAACTTCTGTACTTTCAACCTTAGACGCCAGTGGGTCCGAGAGGAAGATTTAGCTAAAGCATTAAAGCTCCACTCGAAACAACTGCGTCGAATCCTCCGTTTCTTTGAAGAAGAGAAACTAGTGACAAGAGATCACCGAAAGGAGGTTAGTTTTTTTTATTTCTCCTGTTATTGCAGGCTCATCATCTTGTCATTATGATTTTTTTGGGGCATGATGTATTTCATATCTCCACCATAAGACCACAAAATATGTTTGGCTATTTACTGATTTTACACCAATGTTGTCAAGTTGTAAAATGAAAAGTACAGTAGTGTTCACAAATGTGTTGCATTAGTTTGAGCTTTAATTACTATTGGATGCATCTGCTATTTATCTGACTAAGCATCATGGCAAATATATATTCTAACATCTATTGTCATTTGATTTTAACATTTTTTGTGTGTGGCAAAATATTCATTGAAAGTAAAATAGTTCTCTCTCTCTCTCTCTCTCTTCGGGTTGGCATGTCGTAGTTCCTTGTCTTATTTTCTGTTTTTTTCCCTTTTGCTGCAGTCAGCAAAAGGAGCAAAAATATATAGCGCTGCTGTAGCAGCTGCTGGTGATGGTCAACCAGGTGGTAAGGAGGGAGAAGAGAAAGTAAAGATGCACACACATTCTTACTGTTGCTTGGACTATGCACAGGTTAGTTATCCTAAACTTGTGGTAGGCCTACATGTAGTTGTAATTTGTAAGGTAACCATTGTGCAAATGTGCAGACATATGCCATTCCCTCCACAGTTTCGTGGACTGCATTAATAAAAACATTTTCTTCCACTTCATCTTTCATCAATTCATTCTGTTCTATCATCTGATTTAAATTGTAGTTGACAAGATATGTCTTCTCCTGGAACACAGATCTGTGATGTTGTAAGGTACCGGATACACCGCATGAAGAAAAAATTGAAGGATGAATTGGACAGCAGAAATACAATTCAACACTATATATGTCCTAACTGTAAGAAAAGGTACTAGGTCTGCTTCTAGTTCATTCTGCGCTAGACAGAAAATTGAGACCACACAGCTGCCTCTTTTCTTTTGGTATGCAGGTACTCGGCATTCGATGCACTGCAACTTGTAAGCTACACGGATGAGTACTTCCATTGTGAAAATTGCAACAGTGAATTAGTTGCAGAGAGTGACAAACTTGCTTCTGAAGACATGGGTGATGGCGATGACAATGCAAGAAAACGTAGACGTGAGAAATTGAAGGATATGCAACAGAGGATTGAGGTTATTATTTAATTGTTTTGAATTTTTAGAACTCTTAACATAGAATCTTGCATCGAAGAGCGCAAATATGGATCAATTTTTAATAGAATTTTACAGACAGGAGTGCAAACATAGAATTATAGATTGCTTGTCTTATTTATTTTCTTACCTAATCAGGAACAGTTGAAGCCGTTGCTATCGCAACTTGCAAGGGTCCGGGATCTGCCTGCTCCTGAGTTTGGAAGTCTACAATCATGGGAAAGAGCAAATATTGGTGCTTTTGCAAATGGTGACCCTAGTACAGCTGATTCATCTAGAAACTCACAAGGGCAGTATAATGGCACCCCGATGCCCTTCCTTGGAGAGACAAAGGTAAGACTGTCATATAGATTGAAGTATAATTTGATTTTTTTAGTTGAATGATATGCAAAATTACGCACACATAATGGTTAAATAATATTTTAAAGTCCATTTCAATATCCCACCAAAATTTTTAAACATGTGTCTATTCAGGAAATCAATCTCACATGTACATGAAGTTCCATGCACATATGGGGAGCCCTTGAATCTGTTTTAGGATTCATGCTGCACAGATCTCAGAGCAGATCCAAGGAAATGCTCCATATACATGTGCATTGAACTCCATATACATGTGGGAAATGCCAGCTCATGTCTATTCTATCTAATCTACATGGAAGTCTGCACTTGCTCTGCACTTGAATTATGATTTGCCCATCAAACCTCACTAATGCATATGTATATTTGTGTCACGCCTCGTGTGACAAGCGAATCAAGAAGAGAGATTTGAGATTAATCTCCTTGCTAGTCTTCATTCCTTCACGAAAGCAGCCTTTATATAGACTGGGATTACAACATTATTGGTTCTAACAACCGCAACACACAAGGATCCTTAAGGGATCATAACTAGTATCCATATGGAATACGCTAATCTAACTAGAAACCAGAAGATACATGCTAATGAAAGATAACTTGGACTCCTGGTCAGAACTGTGCAGGACTCCTCTATGTGCCGCCTGGGACTATTCCCTGTCCGGCACATGTGGGCTGGGAGCCGATGATCCAGCAGCCGTGGCTGCTGGCTTGTCACGGCGGTAGCAGTGGCTATGTACTGGCCCTACTGTGACAGTTAACATGTTGCACCTCCTAGCTTGAATAGCTGATGATTGATTTACCTTTTTTCAAATCATAATTTCAGGTTGAAGTTGCATTATCGGGTGCTGGCATAAAGGAGGAAGGTACTGAATCTGGTACAGGTGCAGGGCTGAAAGTATTGCCACCGTGGATGATCAAAGAAGGAATGAATCTCACAAAAGAGCAAAGGGGAGAGACAAGTAGCACATCTAAACTAGATGAAAAATCAGAAGGCAAGGATGACAGCAAACTGGATTCAAAAGAAGATGAGAAGACTATACAGGTCAGATTAGGGATGAAAATAAATTGATTTTCACAGCCAAGATTAATTTGCTATTCTCAAAGGAATTTTATATTAACTATATTTTATTGTAGGATGAATACATAAAAGCTTATTATGAGGCCCTCAGGAAAAGACAGGAGGAAGAAGATGCAAAAAGGAGGATGCAGCAGGAAGGCCAGACATTTGTCTCTCAATCTCATTCAAAACGGCAGGTGGGCATGAAATCCAAACGTGAGGATGGGGATGATGAGGATGAGGTTGAGTGGGAAGAGGAGCAACCTGCAGGTATCTTGCAAATTTAATCATATTTCTATGTTTATCTAGCTACAATGTAGAGCTGTTTCAATATTTCTTAAAGGTTAATTAACTGTTATAAGTTTGAGAAGTCAGTTTTTATAGAGGGTCAACATGTTATTTTTTAGGAAGTTTCTGACACTGAAGTTGTTAGCTAATATAATTACTTGGCTTGTTGAATGCATACTTGTTTATCAACGACAGTCTAAAATGTGTAAACTGATGTAGGGAATACAGCTGAGACGTATAAATTGGCAGATTTGAATGTTGAGGCCCAAGAATCTGGTGATGAAGAAGATGATATTGATTGGGAAGAGGGTTAAAAGGCAGTGACAAATTGCTGCCTTGAATTCGTCAAAGCATCTCAAGTACGGTTTTTCACCATTGGGATGGCATGGGATACTTAAAAACAAGATGTGGGATGCATTGCACCGATAAGCTTTTTTCTTTGGTTTGTTGGAGCAGCAAAAGTTGTTTTAGTGAAAATCGATTCAGCTCTCTGCATTTTCCTTCCAGGAACATCGAAAATATTTGCAAATCGAGCTGCAAACCAACATTTTTCTCAGATTGTGATAAGTTGTACAATATTGTTGGGACCTAAGATTTGCATCTAGACTGTATACTGAATCATTCCCATGATCAGGGGCTACCTGGTAGATATCACATCCATGTATTTGCAGAAGTAAACGTAGTACCAGGCACACAAAATAAGCTTTGTAACCGAATCTGATACAATGGGCTGATTGAGTGATTGGCCAAATGATTCCAAAAGGATATAGTAGTGGAAGTAAAATAAATCAAAAGGTCTCTCATTTGTCACAAGCAATCGATTGGAATTACGACAAAGTACTCGTCTTTTCAAACCATCCCAAGGCTTGGCAGGTATCTTAAATAGAGTAGGACTTCACCATTAGGTCTGATTCCATGTATTTGAGCAAAACTCAGTACGGTGGTATAGCGCGTCCTTGTAACAAGAAAGCATATAGATGTAGGTGTAAGGTGAGCGTCGATAGTGAGGCAGCTCCACGGTCTAGAATAATGGTGCTAGAGGTCCACTAAAATTTTTGAATTAGGGAAGGAGTAAACAAATTTTTATAAAATAGCTGAAGAGAAAACAAATTGATCAGAAGATAAGTGAGAAGCGATTAAAGACGAGAAGAGATGAGGAGATTACGATAGGACTTTCAAATTTATTTTATAGGAAATAATAGTCCTTAAGTTTTCCTGACTGTCTAGGTTACGTGCTGCAGTCTCTGGTACCATCTTGTAAGGACCCTGATTTAGGTTATCGGTCCTCTTGTGTTATCCACAACAGTCCTTGGATCTGTATATTGGTATTCACAATATTCAAGATGAAACATTAACAAAATGTAATATCCTTCATCTCATAAATTTAAATGGCCAGAAGACCGAAGTACATAATGTTACATCTTATTACAGCGGCAGAAATAAAGTGGTAAACTCAAATGACACGAACTCCAAGTAAACCCCAAAGACTCCACAGGCGAAGACTGGAAGATCGTATTCTATAGTGAACCATAAATCTTGCCTTCCTATAGTGCTTCTCTAGCATCTTCATATGTCCGTGCTCGTTGGAGTATTGAGCAGCCCGCACAAGTGTGCGAAGGTGAAATGTGTTTGTTTGCATAAAGATGGAGAGCAAGTTTTTAAAGAAAAACTTTTCTTTTCATTTTCAGTTTTGAAGCATATTCTCAAACCCTGGCCAAAACCATTTTTGGTGCCCTGGCCTCCCCGTTCAGCCATCTAAACCTGATAATCCTCCAACCAAAGATTTTATTTGGCCTAAACCGTTAACCATTTAGGTGAGGAATCTACAATGTGCATCTCGTCCTTTGCTCGTCCTTAACTTCGAATAGTTTTAACTTTACAGTGTTTTTACATGTTCACCTCCAGTGGTACACCTCTTTTATGTCATACATTGCCTTTGATGTGTGGCCATAAAAGAATATCACATGACCTATTTGTTAGACACTGCTAACAAGATTTTCACCCGCGAAGGTTCTACCGCTGAAGGTCTCGCCGACCGAATTAGAAGCCCCCTCTTGTCCTGCAAGCTGGCATGACTCCTCGGGCAGGCCTGCATTCCATCGGACGACAGGAATCAAGCTAGCAGAAATCTAATTACTTAGCCAAGTCCTACCCATATTCAGCTCATGAGGCTATACTGTATGACATTGTTTGAACACACAAGAACTCGGTCCTAAGGTTAGAGCAATTTCACAACCCCTACTGCAATCACAAATCCAATAACCCATCTTTCAATAATGCTCTAACCTTTTATGGTTTCACCAACCCACCCCACAACCCAAAATCTAACCCAAAATACCTCCTCGATATCCTCACGTTTCCACCCAAATTCCACATTTTCCCATATTTACAAACAAGGTAAAACACAAGACATGAATACATGCATTTCTAAGCATGGACTAAGCAATTTCAATTCTAAGGCAATACTTAAGTCAATATTTAATCCTAGGGCATTCAATTCAAGCACAAGTTTATAATAGCAAGTAATAGAACATGGGTGAATTTAGCTAATACGCTAACGAACTGCATTTTATTTGATTTTATGAATTAGCATGCAGTTGTGGAGATCTATAAAAGAAAAATAGAACTTGGTAGCAATATGCATCAAAATGACTTGTTCTGGCCAAAAGCTTGGACTTGAACTTGCTGAACTCCTACTACTGGAATTCCATGATCTTCAGCTCAATTCATGGACTCACCGCAATCTAATGCGAAAAATGAGAATCCAAATAAATAGACAAAAATACAACAAGCTCAAATAAATCCTATATTTTATATTTTAGATGATTAAAAATTTCTAAATTTAATGTAATTTATTTCACATTTTTTTAGAGCTATAAAATAATAGATATAGAATTGTGAAGGGCTACTCTTTATATAAATAGAGAGGGAGGGAAACTCGGTTGGTGCTGCACTGTTGTGGCCCACGGCACAACGGTCGCCCTTGCAGCACAGCATAGTGGCTTGGGTGAAAATGATCCAGGTATTATCTGGATTCGACCGGATCCGTATCTAGATTCTACCTCAAATGGTAGACATTTTACTATCCGGTCGGATGCGGGTAATTATCCGAATAAATAATTCGGATCTCGGTCTGGATACGGGACAGGCAGGATCCGACCAGATTCGGGTACCCGTGGGGAGTATCTGAATAATTTAATCCGGGTACCGGATAGTTGCATAGCCTGAAGGGCGATGGCCCAACCCATCCATCAATGAATTGCTTCGGCTTAGCACACCGCATACTCGGTGACCTACAAATCCACAATCATTCCATTCGTTTTACTCTATTAATCATTTTGTTTATTTCTGTATTTGTATCTTTGATCAGTATTTTTTGCTCTATTAATTAGAGGGGGACATGGAAGGTTGAAAACAGTGGGAAACCCGGTATCCGGAACCGGATCCGATACTTTCCCGTATCCGTATCCGGTAAAAAAAAATATGGGACGGATACGGAATGATGACTATCCGATCCGGATCCAGACCGTTTTCACCCCTAACAGTGGCTAGTGCAACCCACAAGGCCAGCCAAGGCGAGAGGTGGCCCATACACGTACGTGGCCCGCGCTCAACGACCGGCTGACAAGGCAGGGCCCATGTGGCAGCCGAAGGGTAGAGGGACGCAGAAGCCGACATGAATGGCCCATGCATCAGTGACTCCGAACAGAGGACGACGGCGCCAAGGCTTGGGCGTTGGCACTCGCTGGCGATTCAAAGCGCGATGAGCTCGGCAAGGAAAGGGTTGCGACAGATGTGCCTCATTGCGGGGGTCTAGGTGACGCAGTCGTCATAGCCCAGGGTAGAAGGCGGTAATGGCAGCAGTGGCAGCGACGGATCTGGTGGCGGGGCGATCGACGGCCGCAGCGTTTCAGTGGGGATTCGAGATGGTGTGACCTGGAGAAGGAAGAGGTGGATTGCAGGGAGAGAGATGCAGCCCGAGTTGGGGGTCATTACCCTTGGACAACTGGTAGACAGTAGAGGGGCTTGCTAGCGGCGAGGTGTTGCTTCTCTGACTCTGGATTCCAGCGGCATAACAAGAACAGGGCAGGGCTAGCGCGAGGAAAGAAGAGCAAAGTGAGGGGATAACAGAGTGACCATGGCACCTTTTATAGGGCTCAGTTGGATCGCTGGGCTTTGGAAAGGGCGTCGACTAAGGAAGGGGCGTCGGGATTTTGGAAGGAGGTCAACAGTGGAATCTACCGAGGCAAGGAAGGAAAGGTGAGAAAAAATTCACCTCGTGGTGATGGCAGGGAATCCATATTGGTTTCCAACCCTAGAGGCTTGTTTGGAGGAAGGGACAAGTTGTCGGGGAGGAAGGAAGCCAGGATGGAGAAGAAAGGAAGGAGGGAAGAGGAAAGGGAGGTAGAAGATAGAGTTGACAAGTGGGCCCGAGGTGGCAGTGAGATAGAGAAGAGAGAATTTTTTTAATTGATATTTATTTTAAATCTTTATTTCAAAAATAATCATGGAAAAAAAATACAAAATTAGGTTCTTGTTGCCCGAATATGAGACGATTGCCCCATATCCGGGCGATAGCTATCTCGACCTTTTGGCAGGTAACGGTCGTGACCATTGCCCGCCTGCCACCTATCGCCCCATATTGGGGCGATCGTCTGTTGCAGGGGCGATAGGGGCCTTTTTAAACCCCGGCCTCCTCCTTCTCTCCCTCATTCTCACCGAGCAGCTCAGTTTTGCTGAGAGCGAGCGACCGAGAGCGAGCGAGAACCAGGAGAAGGAGAAGAGGAGAGAAAAGAAAAGAGAGGAGAGGAAAAAAAGAGAGGAAAAAAGGGAGAAAAAATAGAAGAGGAAGGAAAGAATAGAAGAAAGTATATCTGCCATTTTCGCTGAGGTAAGTCCGGGAATCCACGGGTACCACATTGTGTCGTAACCAAACCAGCATTCACAGGCTATCCACTGGGACGCCTGTCGTGGCAGTCCACTGAACAATTCAGGAACCCTTTCCACTTCGCGTAATGGAGCCGGACAAACCACCGTCCAAGATCATTACAATCTGTGACGTTTCCGAACGGGTGATATACGGCTAGGTGACATTTCATACCAAATTGCAAAAAACATTACAAAATTTCTACTATTTTCTAGAATCCCCTGCAATTTACATAAATTCATAACAAATGTGAGCAATTTATAGTAATTTCTAGCAAATTTCATCAACTTATAGCAATTTCTAGTAATTTCTAGCAAACTCTAGCAATTTATACAAATTTATAGCAATTTCTAGCAATTTATACAATTTTCTTGCAAATTCTATCAATTTATAGACAAATCTAGCAATTTACATAAAATTAAAGCAAATTATTGCAAATTGTACCAATTCATATAATATTCTACCAAATTCTAGCCATTTCCACCGATTTTTCACAATTTCAACAATTTCTATTGATTCGTACAATTCCTAGCAATTTGCACCGAAATTTAAGTTATTTCCCTAATTGCTATGTCATTAATCTAAGCATGCACTTAGTTAAGGGGATTAGTATTAACCGGTAGTTCAGCCGTCGAGACTAATCTTCGAACTTTCAAAAAAACTTGGTGCGGACCTTACCTTGCGTTCGTGGCATCGGTGTTGGCGTCAACGGTAGGCAACCCCTCCTTCTTCTTCCTCCTCCTTCTCCTCTCGGCTATGGCTCGGCCCAGCTCCCCCTCCTCCTCCCCTCTTCCTCCTCGACTTCGGTGACGGCGGCGGTGGGGCGGGCAGTGTGGGGTGGCGTAGCAGAGATAAGGCGATCTGAAGCGGCAAGCACAGTGGAGCGGCAAGAACGTGCGGGGATCGCACGACCGCAAGACAGAGAACGGCGGGGGCCGGCATGGCGGCGCAGGAGAGCGGCGGGGTGGCGGCGCGGGCATGAGCGGGTTGGAAACGGGGGCGTGGGGTTGGGGACTTGCAAAACTGCCAAGTCCCTAGCCCTTGGCGGCTAAAAACTCATCGTCTCTCTCGATGGCCATACTTAAGATGTCGAGAGAGTGGTGGGTAACGGTCATCTACGACCTCTCTCTTGACGGTTGTCCTAAGGGCCGTCAAGACAGCTATAACTGTGCCCAAACCTTAGACACGTCAGAGTTTGTATCGATGACTTTGAGCCCAGTCGTCGAGACAACCACTTGATAAGCCAACCCGGGCTAACCAATTGGGTAGGACGAGCAAACGGTCTCGACGGCCCTTCAAGTGACCGTCGAGATAGCCTAAACGTAGGCCAAGCCTGGCGTGCCTGCTGGGGTGAGGCTTTGGCCTGTCTCGATGGCCTAGTGGATAGCCGTCGATAAAGGTCCTCGGTACGCCAAGCCTGGCCTGAGCTGCTGGGAGGGCCTCCCTCGACGGTTATTGGGTGACCATTGAGCTAGGATGCCTGTCCTGACGGTTTTAGTACGGAGCCATCGAGACATGCCTCTCGAGGGCCATTTGTCGGCTGGTCATCAAGAGACATATGTCTCAACGGTCTCCGTTGACTATCATTGATAGAGGTACCCCTATCTTGACGGTTCAAGGAAAAGTCGTCGAGACAAGTTTCTGACTCGACGGCCCTCCTTCTTTGGCCACGAGTGGTCAACCCTGGCTGTTTTGATTTTATTAAAAAATAATGACGGTATTGACCATAACCTTCGATTATATTGCTCCATAAGTGACTTAGCATGCTCCAAAAAACCCTTTGTAATCGTCCTAATCGAGTCACCGGGGGGTTTTTTTTTATGGAAACCAGCACAACTCATTCAACATGCTAGTGCAAGTCTCCAGCAGCCAGAATACAAGTATCAGGCAGGTAGTTTTCAAACCACACCATCTCAGATGGCTTGTTTGCTCCCAGCATACCAAGTCCATCAGCTACTAGATTACAGTTACGATTACAATACATCAATTATACATAATTAAAGTAGCTCATCAGCCACTTACACTCTAATCGGGATTGACAAACAGCTTCTGATGCTATCTTCATGTTTGAGCTATTGAATTAAGTTCAAAGCATCCAACTCCAGAATGATATTAAGACAACCCCCTCTACATTTCCCGGTTTCATCCCACCACCATACCAATCATTTCAAACCATTTCAACAATTCAAACCTTATGTGGTGCCTTGTTCAATACTTGAATTTTTCTTTAAATTTCTAACAATTCAAATGTTTATTGTTAAATCAAAACCATTTTCATCTTTACGAAATATATATACAAGTCATATAGCATACTCTCCTAAATCAAAACCATGTTAAATTTTGAACAATTCAAAACTACAAGAACCCTAAACCTTACAATGCCTACTTTCATGATTGCAAGCCATATAGCCAACCACACGTATGAATTTGGCAAAATTTATGAAAATACAGTCTCTATCGACGGCTAGAACGTAGGCCGTCGAGAGGGAGTGCCATGGCCCACCTAGCAAAGATAGGCCACGCCAGGCACTCGGGTCATGCCCCTCTTGACGGCTGAAATACGGCCGTTGAGAGATCCCATGGCCCACCGGTCAGAGACGTACTCCCAGGCTCTCGAGCCAAGCTTGGCCTACCGAGGGTTGTTTCGACGGCTGCATTATCGATCATCGAGAGGGCCCATGGCCCACCGGGCAGAGGTAGGCCCTCCCAGGCGCTCTGGCCAGGCTTGACCTGCCGAGGGCTGTCTCGACCATGACCACATAAGCCGTCGGGAGAGCTCATGCAAGTCAGCGGGCTAGTGTGCATTTTTCTTTTCCCGCTCTAGTTGCCTCGATGGCTAACGTATCGCCGTCTAGAGAGACTAACACCGTGTGCCAGCCTGCGCTGTCGTGAGGGGCGCCGTATTTCTCTTGACAGCTTAAGTTCCAGCCGTCGAGACAGCATAACTCACTCGACGGCTAGTACTTAAGAGATTAACGATATCGACGGCCGTATCATGATTGTCGAGAAAACTAGGTGTGGTCAGCTCTCGCTGCGTTTCCTGTAGTGTAACAATCCTCTCCCTCTCCCCTGAGGGAGGTATTTATAGTATAAGGTATATGCAGTCCTGATTCTATACGACCAGAAAAACCTATCTGAATAACCTAAAATCCTACCAAATTTACAGATATATTCTATAAACATGCTAACTTGCACCCCAAGGAATATCCATATCCAGAAGGCTTCGCGTTCTAGATATAGAAGGACTCTAAAGGCGGTTAAGGGTACCAGACTGATCGACTCAAAACAGCACCCTAGGCCCACGATAACCCTCACAATGGCTCATGAGTAAAGAGGCTCACTCCCAAATATCAAAGTTAGGTATTAGTTCGAGCATGTCATATTCGTCTTATCCTCCCGGGTACACACTCTAGGGGTAAGTTGTGTATGGAACCCAACCGTCAGGTTATTTTATACAATCCCTGACATTGAGGTTGAGGAACCACTCTTACATGGTATTGCCGTTTATGGATCCAAACGTGTCAATGTCTGTAGTTTAAGGACAAAAATTAGTCATTTTCCTTAAAAAAAAATGAAAAAAAGATACATTCAACTGTTCGAATTGAAGGATACACCCTAGATGGGTAAAGAACACACACTAAACAACCTGAGATTGGATCCAACGATAAGTCAAGAGCAGTTGTTGTCCTAAACGGGTACGAAAACTAGGGGGCAAACAACAAACTAGCACGACAATGTAACACAGACCAACTCTTACACACACACGAGAACACACAACACATGACCAGGGGAAGCTACATAAAAAGGTGTTTTAATCTTGATATTCCATAGTTTTTATTTGGAAAAGGGGGAATTGATCAGTACGTAGAGTTCCTAATTAAGGACCAGCTAGCTAGTTCAACTTTGTTTCGACAACAACAGTCGCATTCACTAATCAATTTAAGCTCACCGCCGGATTGCCACTCAATCCGGTGCTGGTGAAAAGGCAAACGAGGTCGTTCTCTCGGAAGAACCGAATCAAAACTTTGAAATATCCACTACCAAAAGGGCTAGCTAGATACAGTGGCGAACACAGGACTAAATTAGAGGAGGGGCTAAACTAAACATACCAGCTATAAAAAATTGGCAAAATTATACCAAATATAGATTTCAAGAACTAGTTCAATACAAATTCATACATAAATATTAAATAACCAAGTAAAATAAATTAGAAATTTGTGACATACCCGCATATCATAAAGCCAGAAGCCGCTAGCGTAGTGTCTAGCGACACGCTAGCTACGACTAGGAGTTGGAGGCAAGCCCATCCTACGAGATTTCATCTACTGAAAACGGTTCATAATTGCTCCATCATCAATGGTTTTGAATATTTCCCTCTCCGTGTAGCACACCATTAAATCATTGAGCCAATCATCGAAGACTTTGTTGCGCAAATCAGTTTTGATAATCTTCATTGCCGAAAAAATCCTTTCAACAGATGCAGTTGCCACAGGAAGTATCAGTGTAAGTTCAATAAGACGATAGACCAATGGAAATGTTTTATTTTTTCCAAGTTGAACCATCTTTTCTGCTAGCATGGCAACATCACGACATTCACGGAATTCTACACTTCTCTTGACATTCAGAATGTAGTTTTGAAGTTGAGTCCTCAATAATATGCGATCACCGAAGGAGAAATCATCGACATAAATCTCCGCAAGTCGCATAAGCTTGCCCACATCAAATTTAGAGAATGATTGCGTTGGATCAAGAGAAGACATGCATATCAAGAGCTCCGTAGAAACTTCATTAAAGCGATGATTAAGTTCTGACTTAGTGGCATCCATTGCAGCATAAAAGATGTCAACTCTATAAAAATGATCAAGTGTCACTGTATTGCCACGACGTGCCATTCGACCCATAATTGGTGTGCTTTCATTCAAATTTGGAACTACGATGCCATTTGCTTCACAAAAAATTTTAGTCCTTTCAAACATTGATTCCCATCCATTATCCCTCATATTTTGCAAGTTCTCTTTCACATCCAAAATTAAACCCATGGCACGAACAATATCTAGATCCTTTTTTTGAAATTCATTTGACATCTCATTAGTAATACCCAACAAATCTAACATCAAATGCAAGATGAACACAAATTCAAAGCTTTCCATCTTTTTTAATAAACCATATGCTCCACCAGAATTAGAAGGTTGGCGACTATCATCACTAACAATTTCTAATATCTCCTCTATTGCCTCCCACATTTCATACAAGCGAAACAAGGTCTTATGATGTGAGCCCCATCTAGTATCTCCAGGTCTACTTAGGCTAGTTTGTTGATGCAACCCTGTTCCAGTTATAACTAAGCCACTCTCTACCTTCTGCAATAAGATCTGACGTTGCCTTTCAATCAAAGCATCCATTCTTTTGCAAGATGAACTAACAGTGTTGACTATCATAGGAACATAATTGAAAAAATCGGCAATAGCTTTGATTCCACTAGAGACAGTAACAACTACTAATTGCAATTGATGGGCAAAGCAATGGACATAGAAAGCATACGGATTTTCATCTCGAATTTGTCTTTGCAAGCCATTGAATTCCCCTCTCATATTTGAAGCACCATCATAACCCTGCCCGCAAAGTCTGTTGAGAGGCAAATCATATGCTGCCAGGACATCAAGTAATGCACCTTTCAATGTAGCTAAAGTGCACTCTTTAACATGCACGAGTTTTAAAAACCTTTCCATAACCTTGCCTTGATCGCTAACAAATCTGCATTTAAAAACCATTTGATTGCAATGAAGTATTGAAGTACTAACATAAAAACACAAATAACTATGAAACTAACTACTAACCTCACAATAATGGCCATTGGCTCCTTGACTGATACGTCTCGTGATTCATCAATAAGTATAGAAAAATTCCTATTTCCGATCTCACCCATAATCACCTCAGTGATTGATTCTGCACAAGCTTTTGCAAGGTCTTTTTGAATCCATGGAGACACCATGGTACAATTTCTGGGGGCTACATCAAATGCTTTCTTTACTTCTTCCTTCTTATCTTTGTACCACTCCACTAACTCTCTAAAATTCCCTTTGTTAATGGAAGTAGAAGATTCGTCATGTCCACGAAAGGCTTCACCCTGCATAAGGAGAAATCTTGCACAATCCAGAGAAGCGGTTAATCGGATTTTGTATGCAATTTCTTCCTCCTTGCCACGAGCCTCCAATTTGCGTGATATACTTAACCTTTGATTATTAAAATCCTCACAAGCTTGTCTACAAAAGCTGTGGACGCTATTAGGGCCACCAACATGACTATCCATAATGTGCAAAGCCTTTTTCCAATTTACAAACCCAACTTTTGTGAAGGCATCTTGGCCAAAATATTTAGGATGCGCGGGACTCTTAAATAGAAAGCAAGTGAAACAAAAAGCGGCATCCTTCGAGATACTATATTCTAGCCAATCATATCTTTTAAACCATGCTTCTTGAAAGGATCTCCGACAATCCATCATTTTTTGTGGAAGGGCATATCCGATTGGACGTGTTGGACCTTTCAATAGATATGCCCTCCTCACTTGATCTCTAATCTCAACAGGATAATCTTCAATTGGTTTACGACAAGCTGGATCGGCAATAACATCATTTGAATTAAAATCTTCAATTCGAGGCTTTTTTGGTTGAGTTGCGCTCTCGTCCGTCGAAGGGTTGCTTGAACTTGCATTATTTGAAAAATAGGAATGCAATGTTCGTTTATCCATCTAATCAATTAAACAATAAAAACTTATCATAATTCAAATTTAGGAATTCAGGATATATGTACTAAATCAGTAATCTACTTACTAATTGGAGTAATTAGCAATGCTATTTGGTAATGCTATTATGCCAAGAAAATTGCCAAATTGGTGTGGGATGGATGGATCTGTCTACTCACCTCGGTCCTCGATCGAGACTACTTCTCGGTCAGCAGTAACGGCCAGCAGGCGTGCGATTGTTAGTGGAAAATTGCCGCCGCCAGCAGACTTGCAGCATGGCGCCATTGCACCATGCTAAGAAAATTGTTGCTGCAGCATTGGGCTACTGGCGCCGCCAACAAGACTAGCTAAGCGAAGGGCAGCAGAAGAAGCCCACCGCCAGACGCCAAAGAACTAGCCCGATGGCAATGGTTCGCGGCCGGCGCTTAGCAAAGTTAGCAATGAGTGCTGAGCAAGCCCCAAAGAGCCCAAAGCAACCCAAAGCAAAGACAATGAGGTCGCAGGTCGCCGACTTGCCGGTCGGCACAGAAGCCGACTGCTGCAGCGTAGCTGCGCCTGTGAGCTCGCCGCCAACGCCAATGAACGCTGGCAACGCAGCCGGCAGCATGAACGCCCACACAGATGCTGCGTCGCGGCCACCGGCGTCGGCGCGTCGCCCCTCGTGTCGCTGTCGCCGGCGGCTTGTCCTAACTCCTAAACCTAGAGCTCGAATTTGGCTGGGGAACTTGGGGATTTGCTAAGTGTAAATGGCCAAATGGGCTTAGATACGTGGGCCTTCACACTAAAATGGAGGGGGGGCGCACGCCCCAATGGGCCCCAAGGGTGCGTCCGCCACTGGCTAGATAGTTGTTTACGTATTGTTCTTTGTAGCTGAAAAGCTGTTGTGAATTATAATATAAAAAATTATAGTCATTTGCTAGGCAGCTTGAAGAGAGCAAAAAAAAATTATTAAAAGCTAGTTATAATATCTTCAGAAAAAACATGAAGATCTAAAAGACAGCTATAAAGTGTCAAAACATGATTTTAATTTAATGTAAGTTGACGAGAACAATGCTACATATTCGGAAAAACGAGTCTACTAATCGTGTGACGTCACACGCACGCATCACTCTCTGCATCTTACCTCTCTAAGTGTCATATACACGCACGCATCACTCTCGGTTGTATCTTGCACCTTCAAGTGTCATATAGGAGTGTCGATCTGTGCCATCAGATCGATCGATCCATCATCCGTGCTCTGGTTACCCAACCGTCACACCGTGTTCCCACCGAGCAGGTTAATAGGCCTCTAGGTAGATAACATTAGCTTGGATGTTTAGGGTTCACAATATTATTTTTGGATTACCTTACCCCTCGAAAATCACGGTAGCAATTCTCCTCAAACATAGCTCAAAAATCGTGTGAAATCGATCAAATTCTGTTTTTTTTTACAAATTTTGAATCAGAAGTCGAAAGATGGTTTGCTGACGAATCCCTATCGGCCTGTTTAGAATTTTGGTTTTTTTTTTCTTATGATTTCAGACCGGTCGCCGTTTGATTTTCGATCTGTCTAAGGCCCTGTTCTCATCGGCTTATCTTATCTGACTTATTTGTGTTATTTGACTTTTCTTTTAACTTCGAGATCTTTCTGAGGTAGTCTCGAGAGTCGGATCCGTTTCGTTCGACTTGTGTTTTATAGGTTTTAGACAAATTTTTAAGATAGAAAAAAAAAATAAAAAATCGCTTTTATTTTAAAAGAAAATAAACCCTAACTTCAAATAAGACAAATAAAGTCTTATAAGCCGACAAGAATGGGGCCTCGGTTTTGAAAACACTAAATTGGGTGGTTTGGGATAACCACGATAATCAATCGGTCGATTATGGTTGATAAGTCGAACCCTAGTTCTGACACGCATGGTGGACAGCATGGTCCACTGATAGTTAGCCTGCCAGGTACGGTCACGTACGCTGCCCAGAGAGATCGATCGTGATCATCTCCGTGCCCACGCTAGCCGCTACGAGTGCGTGAACTGCCTCGACGCGACGGCGCACCGGCCGCGCGCGTCATCAGGGTCGCCGATCGAGCGCGACGGCTGGCCCATGCATGCACGCGCGCGCGGGCGACGTGGATCTCTCCGTCGCTTGCACGTACGGCTATGTAGCCCGTCCAGTTAATCTCCATCCAGGTGTGCGCCTGCGTTGCTTCTGCAGCTTCTCCTCTCCCTCGTCGCGATCGATCTCCATGAAAGGATGGACACACTGCCTGGCTGGTTGGTTCTAGCTACAAGCGGCTGCAAGTGCGAGTGAGTTCAGCTCTATACCTTTTTTTTGAGAGGTAGTTCAGCTGTACCTGACCAGCTGATTGATGCCTTGTTCAGCTGAGATATCGGTGCCTTGGGTGGGTACCGCTCGAACGATTTTGACACGGCCGGACGAGTAACATTATCTATCATGACTGCATGCCGCCAAGGCGCCAGACCATATTATTTTTTGACTAAAAATATTATCTAAAGCGTATAATTTGGATATATGTTTTCCCGTAAGGAATATGTACGTACTTAATTTCGTTTTTTTAAAAAAAGGAAATCAAACATATGGTGAAAGAACTTTCAATTGTTATAAAGTTGCACCTCGTCGACTCTAAAAAAGTGAGAAGTAGGGGGTTTTGGGTGATTTAGATTTATACACTTTAAAGTTAAAAAGTGAGAAGTCGGGGTTTTTGGGTGATTTAGATTAATGCCACTTTAAAGTTCGCATTACAAAATATGTTACTCAATATGTAAATGACATGTGTGTCCTAGGTTTACATGTCTTTGACGTATGAAGTGTTATATTTCAAAATATCACACTTTGTAATTGCATTTATCTAAATTTTCCTCTTTTTTAAGGATGGAGTGGCATTAGTATTTTATTATCAAAGAAAGCATTCTACACTCCCATCACAAATATCTGTTGTTTTAAATATCAACGGTCGCCTAAACACAACTTGACCATTAGTCACTATTTCAATTTAAAATTATAAATTTACATAAGTACTTTTTGAGACGATCTACAAGCTAGTATGATTTTTCATATACCAATATATTCTAAAGATTTTTAAAAATATATTCATAGCTAAAATTTTAAAACTTTAACTTAGCACATATCTAAAGTCATTAATTTGTTAATGAATACTCAACTGATGCCAATGGTGCTATCTTTGTAGGAAGGGCGATCCGTGATGCAAAATTTAAAGTCCGCGTTTCAAAATATGTTACTCAATATGGACGTGTTTGGTTCACAGACTGCGTGGAGCAGCGCCGCTGGAAAGCGGCTTGGCGCGCTTTCGTCGCGTCTTGAGCTTCATGGCGTCGGCTGGCTTTGTGGTCGCTGCGTCGAGCAAAGCCAGCAGCACAGCGTGCGACCAACCAAATATGAGCTCATACATGTCAATCAAGACGCTGGCGAGCTCGCCGCACACACAAGAACCAAACACACCCTATGTAAATGACATGTGTGTCCTAGGTTTACATGTCTTTGACATATGAAGTGTTATATTTCAAAATGTCACACTTTGTAATTGCATCTATTTAAATTTTTCTCTTTTTTTAGGATGGAGTGGCATTAGTATTTTATTATCAAAGAAAGCATTCTACACTCCCGTCATGAATATCTATTGTTTTAAATATCAATGGTTGCCTAAAGACAACTTTGACCGTTAGTCACTATTTCAATTCAAAATTATAAATTTATAGAAGTACTTTTTGAAACGATCTACAAGCTAGTATGATTTTTCATATACCAATATATTCTAAATATTTTTAAAAATATATTAATAGCTAAAATTTTAAAACTTTAACTTAGCACATATCTAAAGTCATTAATTTGTTAATGAATACTCAACTGATGCTAATGGTGCTATCTTTGTAGGAAGGGCGGTCCGTGATGCAAACTTTAAAGTTCGCGTTTTAAAATATGTTACTCAATATGTAAATGACATGTGTGTGTTAGGTTTATATGTCTTTGACATATGAAGTGTTATATTTCAAAATGTCACACTTTGTAATTGCATTTATCTAAATTTTCCTCTTTTTTAAGGATGGAGTGGCATTAGTATTTTATTATCAAATAAAGCATTCTACACTCCCGTCATGAATATGTGTTGTTTTAAATATCAACGGTCTCCTAAACACAACTTTGATCATTAGTCACTATTTCAATTCAAAATTATAAATTTATAGAAGTACTTTTGAGACGATCTACAAGCTAGTATGATTTTTCATATACCAATATTTTCTAAATATTTTTAAAAATATATTCATAGCTAAAATTTTAAAACTTTAACTTAACACATATCTAAAGCCATTAATTTGTTAATGAATACTCGACTGATGCTAATGGTGCTGTCTTTTTAGGAAGGGCGATCCGTGATGCAAACAATTAATAATGTCTCCACTCCCATAAGTGGATTCCCTATTATTATCCATATCATTCTTGCTGCATCAAGATTTGTGTTCTCTCTCCCCACCCCCACACTCCTTTTTTGAAGCAGCTCCTCCGGTTCTTTTCGATGTATCCCGTATTCTTTCTGATACACCCCGTATTACAATCACTCCCCTACCCTTCAATTTCTCTCTTCCAATAATCCACTCGTCTCTCCCATTTTTATGCTTCTCTCTTCGTCTCTCTCGGACCAACCGTGCGCGCAGTCGACTGCAGCGAATGCTGATCCCATGGCCGGCGCCGGACAGAGCACGTATCTCCGACATCCTCCGGCCGCTCGCCTCCTCCAGCCGAGCGCTCATGATCTCACTAACAGGGTGGATTCCCTCGCGCGCCGCGGCCGGTCTCCGGCTCCACCCCACCGCCTCCAGCCCGGATTCGGCGTTCTCCCGACGAATCGGTGTGCTCCAGTCCGGATCCGGCATGGATTCAATTTTTTTTCTTCCTATTCCAACCGGATGAATATGTTTCAGTTTTTTTTATTTTGTTTTTTGTTAGAGTAGAGGAGTGAGGGTAAGATAATTCATGTTTTTTGTTTGGTCATGAATATGTTTCACCGATCTGAAAATTGTAGCAAAATGTAGCTGACCATGCCTAGAATCCGAACGTTGCAACCGCTGTCATTTTTTTTTCATTTGATCCGAACGAACATTAAAAAAAATGTTTTTGTCCCTTTTCGCTCTTCCCATATCAAAAGAACAACCGACCGTAACCCTTCCCCCACCCCAAATTTAGGAAACATGAGCTGGGACCTTTGTGAAGATATTAGCAAACATGCGAGATTTCGCTCACTGTCGATATTTAAAATTTGCATTTCGACATATATCACTCCGGTCCACTGTTATTAACTCAAATTGTCCCGCATGTTATAGACATATTATGAGACGTACGAATTGAGTGTCTTGTTCTTCTAAAATAGCTATAGAGGGTTGTGAATTAAGTGTCACGTTCTAAGATAGCCGTAGCAAACTTAGTCAGTCCACAAGGTATGCCGTAACTGATGTGTCAGTGAAATGTTCTATCATAATGAATGTGTTGGCACCATGTTTTGAAAAAGTGGGTATTTGTTCTAGGAGGTTCTAGAAATTGGTTGTGATGTCAGTATAAAAGGTTTTCTTGCAGAAGAAAGCAAGAATTTGCAGAGATATTACATGAAGAATAGTGCTAGGAGGAAATCACAAGGGGACTTGTATCCGCGTCGGTAGAATTAGTTATTTAGCAAATAATGAGTCGATTGAGTAAATTAGGATAGATGAGTGTTTGAATCTGTATCCAACTCGAATTTGTGTTTAGGTTGGTTTAGGTTAGGAATTAGTATAATATGTAGCCCCATGGGGCATGTAAGGGGTCTAACACCAATCAATCACTTTTTACATATCATTTACTTTTCATCGCATTTAGTCTAGTTTTGTCTATTTTGTTTTCGATCGACTTGTTGTGTATCGTCTTCTTGATCGGCTTTAGGATACACTCTAGGAGTTGCCTGCAAATAAATATTGTCTCGATTTAGTTTGATCAACGGTTTTGCATCGGCTGGTTTTATCAAAATACTATTTTAGTCGACATTGTTGTGCATCGCCGTTTTGACTAGGGGTTAGGTTTCACCCTCGTTCTATCAACACATTTAGGTGATAGTCTGTCTATTATCGTTCTATCGGTTTGTAGCTCGCTATTTGTCAATAGTCTGTTTATCCTTCGTTCTATTAGTTGAATCAACTTGTTGCTATGAGCCAATAGTCTATGTACTCTCACTCTACTATTTATTTAATTTTGTTGGCTTAATAGTAGATTGTTTACCCTTTGAATCGATTGGTTTAGTTCTAATCTAAGCCGATAGCTTTATTATCCTTTGAATATGCTATTCTTTTTTAGTTGTCCGAAATGTTGCAAGTTCATACTTCTTTCATAGATCTAATCGGCTATCTAAACCTAATTACGTCTTTTCTTGCCAATTGCAGGATGAAATCGACTGGCATGACCTGGACCCTAAAATTTGGTGTTGACGGGGTTTCAAAACCCTAAGCCCACTGTGTTTAGCCGATCCAACTTTCGCCGCGAACAGAATGATATATATATATATATATATATATATATATATATATATGTGTGTGTGTGTGTGTGTGTGTGTGTGTGTGTGTATATATATGCGAAATATGTGGTGCAAACCACTGTTTTGGTGCAAACCCGTGAAAACCATACCTAAAAGTTTTGTAAATTCGTGAAAAAATTACTGGAGATAGAGATAGTCATGAACAATATTATTGCCAAATCTCAAGATCAAACTCAACTTCGTTTGAGAGATAAAAAAGATAAATTTTGAACAAACAGCGACATGAAACTATTCATTCAAAATTTGTCTTTTTATAGCTGAAATACAATGAAACTGACCTGGATATCTGTCTACTAAAACTGATTATTCTTACCATGCTCCTGCGTACAACACCTCACATGCCACAAGCCAGCAATTGCAAATTAGGCCATGTTCTTTTGGGCTTATCTAAAAGTCTAATCTGACTTATCTCGTAACTTCGAGAATTTTCCGAGGTGGCCTCGAGAGTCGGATAGCTTTGATTTTTAGGATTTAGGGAGCCTTTAGACATATCTACGAGATAAAAAAAACGGATTCAAAAAGTAATAAAAAAAGTAAGATAAGTCAATATTAGTCAGATACGTCACGAAATAAGTCAGATAAGACGTGGCTAATATTGAGTAACGTATCTGACTAATATTGACTTATCTGACTTTTTTATTACTTTTTAATCCTTTTTTTTTATCTTGTAGGCGTGTATAAAGCTCCCTAAATCCTAAAAATCAAGGTCATCCGACTCTCGAGGCCACATCGGGAAATTCTCGAAGTTACGAGATAAGTCAGATTAGACTTTTAGATAAGCCCAAAAGAACACTCCCTAAGGGCATCTCCAGCAGATGCCTAAGCCCCATCCCTATTCACGTACTTTCACCAAACGTACGCTTGCATCCCTATTCACCTCCCCAACAACCGCCCCATCACTATTCATACACTCTACTTTTCCTATTCATGCCCATCACCGTTCTACTGATGATAGGCTGAAACTGACAGGGCTGCTGAAGATGGCCTAAGTGGATCTGCTACCGTGCCTCCTACTAAAAAAATGGGCCTTCAGAAACAATCAAGAATTAACTGTACAAGAGGGGAAGATTTGTCCAGAATATGCAGAAGTTTTTGAAACAACGACACACAGAAAATCTTGTTTGGATTTCGCGGAAGCGCCCAGAAAAAATCGACGAAAAGATCAAGAAAATCGGATTAAGGAACACGAGGGGCATGTCTCGTTCACACGCGCCTGCAAGTACGCCCAACTCGCCGACGTCACGTCGCTGTCGCCGTAACGGGCGATCGAAAGGGACGGTTCAGAGGTGAGGGGAGTGGCAAGCTGGCAGTGGCATAGCTCAGGCACAGGCACCCTCACATCATCTTCCTCCCCCTCATCATCATCATCATCAACAAGCTACCAGCAGAAAGAGGGAATGGGGAAAGCCTGATCTGCTTGTCGTCCTCCCAGTCCCAGCTCATGCTGGCAGGAGGTTTCCTCGAAGTGGCAAGAACTAAGAGCATCCACACCAGAAACTCTATCCCTATTTTCTTTCTCTTCTACTTTATTTTCTCTCTCCATTACTCTAAAATTCCTTCACACTTTACACTACACCCTAAAAGATTTCTTTTCTCCACCAGAAACTCTATCTCTAAAACTCTATTTCTATACCATATAGGGTTTCTGCTACGGATTCTCTAAAGAAACGCACGGTACTGCACTGCCACTGCCACTGCATTGCATGTTTGCAGAAGCAACAGAGGATGGAGACTTGGAGAGGATGGAAGCTGTGTTGTCTGCTTCCCTCCTGTCCTCTCTGGTAGATTCCCTGGCCAGTGCAGGATCCCCCATTCTCTCTCTCCTGGTGAGACTCGGATGAGCAGTTGTGTAAAGGAAAAGGGAGGAAAAAGAGAGAGAATTCTGGCAGGGGCAGAGGACGAGACGGAGATGATGAGCCTTTGCGTAAAGGTTCGCTGTCTTTCTACCTCTTTTGGCGGGAGTTTCCACGGCTCCATGATCCAGCTCCGCGCCGGCATCTGCGCTCGGATCTTGTAATCATCGGCGATGTTTCACAGAAAGTTTGTAAAGGAGCAATTCAAATACTGCGGGAATCTAGAAAGATTCTTGCGTTGTAACTTGTAGATACGGTTGCCTTGTTTAAACAGTGTATCGATGATTGGATGGTGCAAATTGAACACGACCAAAAATCATGTGGAAAAGATACATGTTCTTCCTAGAAACAGCGGTCAGTGGAGCTAGTAAATTTGGACGTGTCTGGTAGCCTGGCTCCGACTCGGCCAGGCCCGCGTGAGCTGAGGCACCGCATGTTTGGTTGTCTGTTTGCTGGCCGGAGCCAGACTTGGGTGATGCAAAATCACTATTTGGGTTTGGCTCCGCGGAAATGCTCTCCGCGGCCGTTTCTCACGAGCCAGGTCCGAACAGTGACGACACGAGCGAGCGGAGGCGACGACACGAGCAGCGGAGGTGGCAACAACGTGAGCGGAGGTGACGATGCGAGCAGTAGAGGCAGCGACAACGAGAGCAAGCGAAGACGGCGGCGACAGCGAGCGACCTCGGGGAGGCCGGATCCGGTGGAGGCGAGCTCGAGGAGGTCGGATCTGGCGGCGGCGCCGCTCGAGGAGGCCGGATCTGGCGGCAGCGAGCACAGGGAGCCCCGATCTGGCGGCAGCGCGGCTCGAGGAGGCCAGATCCGATGGCAGTGAGCACGAGGGAGCCCCGATCCGGCGACGGCGAGGCTCGAGGAGGCCAGATCCGGCGACGGCGAGCACGGGAGCCCGATCCGGCGGCGGCGCGGCTCGAGGCGGCCGAATCCAGCGGCGGCGAGCTCGGCGAAGCTTGACTAACAGCGGCGAGCTTGGTGCAGCTTGACGACGAGCTTGGCGGAGCTTGGCAACCAAACACCCGCTCGGGGTGGTCTAGCTCAGCTTGTGCAGGGCAACCAAACACGGCGCCCTGCACGAGCTCGTTCGGGCTGCACTGAGTTTGGCTGCCGCGAGCAGGGTTGGCCGGGTGGAGAAGACAACCAAACATGCCCTTTGTAAGCCAGTGGCGGAGCTATGTATCGTCAGAAATTGACAAATTGTTCAATCATATTTTCAACATTTAAAGAGCCAACTAGTTTATATCGCACATTTTTTTTTTCAAGAGGTATAAACTCATGGGATTGCAATCATACGAAATCTTTTTCTCACGCCAATTAAAGAGGGCTTTAGAGCATCTCCAGTAGGAACTACAAAACACGGTTATTTGATTTTTTAGAAATAGAGGGTCTGCTAGAAAAACAAATCTTTTAGAGCATCCACAAAGCCACCTCTAAGGTTACCTCTAAAAAGGAGATAGAGCCTTAGAGGTTGGCTCTAAACATTGTGTAGGCATTTAACATTGTCTCTAATTTATAATTTAGAGGTAACCTGTTAGAATAAAGTGCATGTGTGGTCCCATTTGTTATTCAATGGAGATAATAATCTTTACTTTCTTTTAATCATAGCAATGAGGCCCATCTTATATATTGCAACTAGCTCTAAGCATTGCAGAACATTACGCTAAGCTTTAGAGTTGAGCGGTGGGTCCTATATTACAAGCACTGGGCATGCTTTCAGATGATTTAGTGTGAAGTATGAGAAAATTTTAACGAAAGAATAGAAACAGTGGAAAGGAGTAGAGCTCCTGCGGCAGACGTTGGTTCCATTTCTTTGCACTCATCTTTTCTCCCGGAGCTCGAGCTGGCACTGTCTGGTAGTACTCACTAGTCACTACCTTAGCACTAGAGGTCAACAGGAAAACCATCTCGTGAGGCGTGCGTACGGTGCCGGCAGCTCCAAATTAATTAGCCAGGTGCCTGCACCGCTGTACCGGAGGGCGTACGCTGTCACGCACGCACGTTGAAATGTGGTTCGCGGTTGGAACTTGCGTTCGACTCCTTGTGCTTGTCCTTCGTAGCTGTGCTACTTATGTGGCGAAGGTTATGGAAAGCTGTATTCGATCTACTCGCGTTTGCTGCAAAAGCCACCGGAGCAGGAGAGGAGGTACGTACGCCAGCCATGCTTGGTTTGTCGACCGTAACAAACGGATCGACGCCTATGAATTTCTTTTACTCCTACCGCACCTTGCACAGAAGTAGAACACGTTCCTATCGCAGGCGATCAAGTATGAAATTTGTATACTGAGGCACATGTATCGGTAGCTGCTACGTATTGGGACGAAACTAGGACAGTACAGAACAAAAATCGTCCGTCCACACTCCATCACTTGACAGGCCCCGTGACTGAACAAACGCGAAAAACACACGCATCAGTGGTTGATCTAGTCTAAGAGTTCTAAAAATTGTATGCATACACTCACTACTAGAAAACTGGTCTTTAATATCAGCCCATCAGTACCGATTAAATTAGAACCGATGCTGTTAATGGCATCAGTACCGGTTCATTGGCTACAGGACCATAGTGGGTTTTCATCTATATTAGTACGCGATGGTAGGTGGGTTGGATATATAGAAGGGCGAGGCTGAAGTCACGAGGTTGTGTGTTCGAGTCCTGTTTCTCCCATACATCCTTGATATTTTTAAACATTTTCTAGTACTATCACTACTGGGTGAGGGAACCAGTACTGATGCCCTTGAGCATCAGTCCCGGATGGTCTGTACGGGAAAACCGGTACTAAAGGCCAGTTCTCTGGTAGTGCCTTGAGCTATAGTATGATTCATTTGTATTTGGGACCAACCAGTGAACAACCACTTGAAAAATTTGTAGATCTTAATTCGGTCGCTTGTTTTGACAGCTGGATCAAAATTCAACGGTCAGATCTACCCATCCTCTCGCATATGTAGCCCTACCAACCCAAAACTTAATCCCACCTCGTACCTTCCTCACGAGGGCACCCAGCCACTTCAAGCCATATCAATCGCGCGCCGCCGCCGCTGATTCTCCTGCTCCACCATCATCGCCCCCTCCGTACCACATCCATCTCGTTCCACTGGGCACTGGGACCGGGGTGCTATCGTTTCTTCCTCCTATCCGACCAACTTCTTGCGCCTCTCCGACAAACCCCCCTATCCTCCTTTCACATCTTAAGCCAGGGGGCGCAGTGAACCGTAAGCAACATCACCGGAGATGTTTTGAAATTCCGGATCCATCATACTACCTAGACTCGTCTCTTGTGAAGTACACACACCTGGCTTATATATGTATCGAGAATGGCCTTACACCTCAGTAATCATGAGGAGACGTCGTACCGTACGTAGTACCGGGCCGGAAGTAAGCACTCGCGTCGTGATCGGTGATAGCTAGATTATTATTAATATATAGTTAGCTCGCTGCAACGTGTGATCGAGAGAGAGGTCGCCGTGCATGGTGCATGGAGTCGAGGCCACCAGCTAAGCCGGCTTCCGTCCGTCTGGCACGCCCAACCACGTACGACGGTACGATTGATTGCCGAATTCTAGGGTGGAGTATAAAAACCCGGGTCAAAATTTTTTTGTAAAAATCAGTTCAAAATTGAACATCCCGTGGTCTAAAAATTATAGCTGATAAATCACAGTCCGTTTGATTCTAGTTCCATTCTAGTGCTGATGACACCGAGTCACCGACGACGACGACGACGACGCGTCATCCGCCAATGGGGGCTTCGAACTTGGGATGAGGTCGAACTAAGCGGGGTTTGCCAGCTACGACGACGTGTTGAGTGTGCTGGAACGCCTCGATGATGTTGATCGCCACAACGACGATTTTTCCACGTACGGTGGTTAATTATTATGAGTGATTTGGCAAGCCGCCTGGCCCCGATCGAGCTATCATGTGATTGCAATTCAAAGCAATATATATATATATATATATATATATATATATATATATATATATATATATATATATAGAATAATTTAGTGTCTTTATGGATAGCGGAGAGATCCGTCTTATCCACAGGGTTTTAAATTTTGAGATCGAAATAGGCGATCCAAACCGTCATCTTGTTCATCTCGATGAAATCTCACTACACACCAAATTTCAAATTTTTGAATTTTTTACTATTTATTTCGTATTTTTGAAAATCGCTGATCTAATTAGTCATGGACCCTTCAATAAGTCCAATTTTCAAAAATATGAAAAATACTAAAAAATTCAAAAAATTTGAAATTTTGTGTGTAGCGAGATTTCATTGATATGAACAAGATGGACGGTTCGATCGTCTATTTCGTCTCAGAATTTCAGAACTCGATGGATAGACGAGAAATCTGCTATCCATAAATCATCTCTCTCTCTCTCTCTCTCTATATATATATATATAGTAAGCCAGTTTGGGGCTCTATGGAGCCTAGGCTCCATGATTAAAAAACGTATGATGTGCATTGAGATTCGTGATGTTTGACGTGTATATCTTCACATATCCACTAAAAAAAGTATTTCAGATATGAAACTCCAAAAAAATTAAATTTGAACTCAGTTTAAACTAGTTTGAAGTATAGTTTGAACTAGTTTGAAGTATAGTTAAATGTAGTTCAAACTGAAGTTCAATTCAACTTTTTTTGGAGTTTGATGTCTCAAATATTTTCTTTAGTGGGTATATGAAAGTATAATAACCAAACAATACGAATCTCAAAGAACATCTAGCGGCAATGAATTATGGAGTCTAGGCTCCATGGAGCCTTATGTATTATTCATATATATATATGTGTATATATATATATGTATATGTATAGGAAAGCGGTTCAAAGCTCCATGGAGCCTAGGCTTCATGATTTAAAAACCTATGATGTGCATTGAGATTCGTGATGTTTGGCGTGTATATCTTCACATATCCACTAAAAAAAATATTTCAGATATGAAACTCCAAAAAAATTGAATTCGAACTCAGCTTAAACTAGTTTGAAGTATATTTGAACTAGTTTGAAGTATAGTTAAATGTAGTTCAAACTGAAGTTCAACTCAACTTTTTTCAAAGTTTGATGCCTCGAATATTTTCTTTAGTGTGTATATGAAAGTATAATAACCAAACAACACGAATTTCAAAGCACATCTATATATATATATATATATATATATATATATATATATATATATATATATATATATATATATATATATATATATGGATGGAAGCAAAGGACTATTATTTCTTGACGCTGAAATCCGCAAAAAAAAAGACCATTTTCTGAGCATGCATTAACCTGGAACATAAGCAGTAGCAAAAGCTGAAGTAATACTGAAACATTTCATGTAATGTTTGAAACTTTCTTCCAAACATTGTTACAAAAGTTTGTGCAAAATGTTTCCATGGTTATTTAAAGATGTTTTAACTCAAATGAGCAAATGTTTCACAAAGTAAACAAAATGTTTTAGATATTTTTTACTGGTATTTCAAACGTACTTGGGGAATTTTTTAGAGCAAAATCAAGATGTTTCGATCTATCCAAATAAATGTTTCACAAGAGCAAAAACAAAATGTTTCATATATTTATACGTACATGGATAATATTTCAAGCCAAATTCAACATTGCTTCTTTCTCCCCCATCGACGCTACTGCAAAGCTTAGCCTTGTTAGTGCCGGCGGCCTTCTTGCCACCACCATGGACTAGAGCACCTCAACTCGAACTAAGGCAGTGTGGAGCTCGAGGTCGACGTGGCCGCACGCTCTCAATGTCGAGCTCGTCGTCAGCGTTAAGCTTCATTGTGCACCGATCTCCGTCGGATCTGAGCCACTGCCACCATTCTATCGTTGCTCGCTGCTACTGCCACCTCTGAGAGAGAGAGGAGAGGAACAAGCACTATTGATGTTGCCTCGAACAGGAGAGAGAAGAGGGATTATTGGGGTAGGAGAGCCTTCGAGAGAGGAGAGGTATGGAGAGAGAAGGGGAGGAAGGGGTCGCTGCTGCCGCCGCCTCAGAGAGAGGAGAGGAACAAAGAGAGAAAGAAAAGGATTATTGGGGTAGAGAGGAACCAAAAGGGGGGAGAGAGATAAAAGAAAAAGGAAGAAGCGTGTGTGCAGGAGGAACAACGTGACGTCCGATCAATTGCGTTCCATCGGAAGTCCACCTAGTAGTCTTTTTGTTAAATTATTTGACTATATTTCAAATATTTTGACTTTGTTGAAGTTTTTCTAGAAAATATCAAAGTCACAAGATAAACATTTTTAAATTTAGCTTTGATTTATCAGTTTTGGACAACTTTTCGAAGCTCTTGAAGTTCAATTTTAGTTGATATTTAGATAATTTTAGCACCGAAATACACTCTCGCCCCGACTCATGGCCGTACTTTAGTAATTGACAGGTCGAAAGGGCTGCTTGGTTCAATCTAACAATATTTAACTCATTTGACAATCTAATAGAAAAACATTTAATTCGTTTCTTTGGATTAGGAATAAAATGGCTACCTCAGTCATCATTGGTCAGCACATGTCTAGGATGGTGAGATCTCTCAAATCAAACACCTGTAGTACTGCTTCGTGAACAAGAAGCTAGCTGAGTGTTGATTCTACTATGCGGATGAGATCACATGCAAGCATGAACAGCTTCACGTATTTCAGCAGAACGTTTAATATTTATTTGGTTTGGTTTTACTCTGCATTATTCGAATTATTGGATAAAACGGGAATGGAGGGATCGAACTGGTGCTGATTAAGATTGGGCTATTGCAGCTAGCGACGTGCTGATCACTGGACGGAGCAAGCGTTAGGGTTCTCGTCGCTGAAGTTGGACGCCGTGTAGCTGACTAGCTGTGGTAGCGGTCGTGTTGGGAATAGTCCTATATTGGTTGTGGGGAGGACTTGAGCATGGTTTAAAGGGTGAGGGTGCAACCCCCATTGAGCTAGCTTTTTGGGGGGAGATGGCCCAAGAGACCTTGGCCCATTGCTCGGCGTTAGCTCTTGAGTGCTGCTGCTGACCGGCTTTGAGGTCCGGTGTGAGGCCGGTGACAAGTGGTATCGAGCCTAGGTGGCCTGGTGGTTTCGGACAAGTCTCGGCCCAATGTGTGAGGGGGAGATTGTTGGGAATAGTCCCACATTGGTTGTGGGGAGGGCTTGAGCATGGTTTAAAGGGTGAGGTGCAACCCCATTGAGCTAGCTTTTGGGGAGATGGCCACAGACCTTGGCATTGCTTTCGGCGTTAGGCTCGCGAGTCTGCTATGACCCTAACGCACTGGGGTCCGGACGCTAAGTATGTAGTGGCGGTCCGGCTAACAAGTGTTGGGCTGCGATGGTAATGACCCAAAGGCTCTTGCGTTCGACGCGGTCCGTGACAATTAGTATCGAGCCTAGGTGGCCTGGTGGTTCGGACAAGTCTCGGCCCAATGTGTGAGGGGATTGTTGGGAATAGTCCCACATTGGGAGTTGGGAGGCTGGCGTGGTTTAAAGGGTGAGGTGCAACCTCTCATTGAAGTAGCTTTTAGAGAGATGGCAAGAGACCTTCGATCCGCTGCTCAGCGTTGGGCCTGCGAGTGCACTGCAGCCCAACAGCCTGGGGTCCGGGTGTGAGGCCCGGCTGACAATAGGACGTACGTCGCCCAGGGGTAGCCATTGCCCTCCGCCGGTGGCGGTGGCGCTGGCAGCGAGTAGCCGGAGAAGTACGTCGCCCAGGGGTTGCCATTGCGCTCCGGCGGCGGCGGGTAGCCGGAGGGCGCCGAATGCGGCGCCAAGGGGTACGTATTAATTAGCATTGCCCTCCACCGGTGGAGGGGCGTACTGCAGCGGCGGCGGCGGGTAGTCGGACTCGGAGTGGTGCGACCCTCAGTAGTAATAATTGCCCTCCACCGGTGGCGGGGCGTACTCCGGCGGCGGCGGCGGTGGGCTGTCCTCCGGCGACGTCGGTGCGGAGCGCTCTGCCTCGACGACGGCGACGGGCCTCCTCATCGCGGTCTCGAGCCGCAGCTTGAGCATGCATCCCCGCGTCGACCGCGCCCTCCACCACCACCACCTCCCCCGTGTCCACGTCCGCCGACACCAACTCCACCCCTGCACTAGAGACATGGTACGTACACGCATGCATGCATGGCCATGGAGCACTACTAGGTTGACAAAAATGAAATATATACACGCACATACGTACATTTGACGTTCGTACCATACACCTTCTTGAGAGCCTTCTTGATCTTCTCCTCACGCAGCTTTCGCAATGCACGTCCATGGAGAGGCCGAGAGGGTCACCGGCGCCATTTCTTGCTCCTCGGCTTGCTCAATTCCTTCGCGCTTGCAGCATGCATGCTCCGACGTCGTCGGTCGATCGCCGTGTACGTGGTTTTTATACAGTGATCAGGGACAGTGGGCTAATCGATCGAGCCGGCGAGAATCGCTGCGCAATTAATTCCTGATTTACCTCCCGTGAGTACATAATTTGTGAGCTGTAATTTGCACGCCATTTTTGGATTCTCGATTGTCCTCTCCGTCCTGGTCGATCCATGCAGCAGCATTATTGTACTTAGAGCATCCGTAGTAGAAACTCTATAGTAGTATAGAAATAGAGTTTTAGAGATAGAGTTTCTGATAGCTTATCATACAACCCATCACTTCAAAATTTTTGTGAAAACTGTAGAAATGTTGGCCCGGTCCAAATGCATGCCCACGCGTACGTGCGGCCAGCTGGTCAGGCATGACAGCATGCAGAAAGCTGTACGTAGGCGTGTGGCCTGTCTCGTTGAAGTTGATCACGCCGACGATGACTCATTAGCGAAAATCCTTTCGCCGAAATTTGGCCTTATCGGCATCCCGTAAAAGGAAAAACAAGCCCAAAAAAGTCAAATTTTTATGAGTTTTATCTAACGCTCATTAAGGTTGTAAGCTTTTACTTTCGAGGTTGCTAGTATCCCTAAGCAACGAGGGACATGCATTTTGAAGGTTTTGCATTCGAGTGCCCCAAGAGAAATTTTTTTCCTTTTTGTTTCAAATTTAAATTTTGTTTCAATATTTTCGTTGAAAAATCGATTTTAGCAAAATTTCGATCTTATCATTCTCCCCCGATAAATCTTTTTCAAACATATAGGTTCTTACCTGTGATTCATACCATGCCATAGCGGCTATAAGAAGCGAATCAGCTAATTGGACGTCCTCCCCCGGCCCTGCGCTAATCGTAGGATTGCTGTGCAAAACAAGAGGTATTCTAGAAGTGAATAGTTATCTCTACTATTCTAAATTGTCTTATGGTGGTGGTGGTGGTGAGTTCACCAACTAAGAATCCTGACCGTTCGCGTACATTCCAGCGGTGGAGATCAACAGACAGCCACCACAGCGAGATTCTTTGTCGCTAATTACGCGTACTGCTAATTAATGCACGTAATTAATACGTGTACCGTTAATTACGCGTACTACTAATTAATGCACGTAATTAATACATGTATCGCTAATTACGTGTATCGCTAATTACGTGTATTCTAAATTGTCTTATGGTGGTGGTGGTGAGTTGACTAACTAAGAATCCTGTCCGTTCGCGTGCATTCCAGCGGTGGAGATCAACAGACAGCCACCATAGCGAGATTCTTTGCCGCTAATTAAGCGTACTGCTAATTAATGCGCGTAATTAATACATGTATTGCTAATTACGTGTACCACTAATTACGCGTACGCGTACCGCTAATTAATGCGCGTAATTAATACGTGTATCGCTAATTACGTGTACCCCTAATTATGCGTACTGCTAATTACGCGTACTGCTTCCTATCGGAGCTCTGCCGCTGGCCCCCGATGGCCCCATAAGAAGCTGTTGCCGTCGCCCAACATTGGAGCTGTCGCCATTTCTCCGTGCTGCCATTGCCGTCCCCACCGCCCCTAGACCTCCACGACGGCGTCGTGACTTCGAATCATTGGCGCCGCCTACCACTCTCCTCCGTGACTACGACGCCGTGAGAGAAGCCGTTGTTGTCTCCGTCGCCAACGTCGGAGTCGTTGCCGTCTCTCTCTCCGTTGTCGTCCCCAACGACGCGGCGGATCCATCCCGGCGACATCGAGGTACGGCCGCCCTCTGCTCTCTCCATCCCCCGCTTTTGCCAAATGCATGGAGGAAGAATTTTATTTTAGAAATTGTAATGTTACCATGTCCAGAACCGCCACCGCCGCCTCCCGTAGTACCCGCCAGCCTCCAGAACCGCCACCGCCACCTCCCGCAGCACTCGCCGGCCTCAGGAACCATCGCCACCGCCACCTCTCTCAACACCCACCGACCTCGGGAAGACAGGAACCGCCGCCGTCGCCGCCTCCCTCAACACCCGCCGGCCTCGGGAAGACAGGAACCGCCGCCGCCGCCGCCTCCCTCAACACCCGCCGGCCTCAGGAACCCCAGCCGCGCCTTTTCTCCTCCTCTCCACCTCCAGTGCCTCCCTACGACGGCGCCGGCCTCCACCTCCACCTCCACCTCCACCCTAAAAAGGATCGAAACTCTACAAGGTCCGTATCCTCTGAATCTGTGTTTCAATTTGTGAATCGCCGACTGGGTTGTCCACAACGGTATGTTCGATGACAAAGTTCTCAATCTTTTTGAGTGACTGAAAAGTTACAAGAATATCATGTTAGAGGAAGTTGTTGCAACGATATGTGCAAGAAAAATATGAAATTTGAATCGAACCTAAATTATGGGAATAAAACAGTCTATTATGTATATACGGTACCTCAATAGCAATATCAGTTGGTGTCAGCTTAGAGACATTATCATGACCAAAGAAGATGTTATTCCATGGAAGGAACACACATAACAAATTTTATCCAAAGGTCGACAAGGAACAATCTGTGATCGATGATCACATAGCTAGGCATATATTCTCTAGATAGCAAGCTCGACATCGCATCATGGTAAAACTGGTTTGAGCTACAATATTCTTCGAAATTATTCGCCATCCATTCTCATTGCTTTATAGAAAAGTATACAGCTCTTCTCGGTGTCCATAAAAATGTGTTTGACAAGCTCGGACCAAAAATTGATATATATTTAAATCATTTTTTCAAGTGACCTCTTACTTATATTTAAATCATTGTTTTCAAATGATCTCTTACTTGTTGCCAATTTAAAGGTGCCTTAGGCTTTATTAGTTTGGATGTTGTTTCTCTTATGCAAAGGTGGTTTCTTTGTGTATGCGGCGAATGTTATCATTCATTCTAGCATCCAAGCATATTATATTTTTAGATGATGGAGGACGGAGGTGATCTTGTCTAAAGCTCAAAGAGCGATCGATTCGATCCTTTGCGTCGTTCCTAAAGTCGAGTGGCAATAGTCTTTGGCCATGTGTATGCAAGTCCATTTCCTGGTGTAGGGTCGATAGTTCAACTTAATCTTTTTGTGTTAAATTCAACAAGAAATCTTTAGGTAATTGGCAAACAATCACTGATAGGCGTGTTTTTGATTGTCCCATTTTTCAATATGTTAAATCACATATTCACATAGGCCCAGATGTACCTTGCTTGAATCTGACCACCAAATTTTCACATGGCGCTTAGAAATGCAATATTTAATTAACTCATGTCCAGAAATGCACCCATTGAAAAGTTGGTCTAAATTAAATGCGGCATATGCACCTAACCTTCTTGGATCTACCAAACATTGTACTTCAATATTTGTTTTTGGACGGGACTACTTCAATATTTGAGTAAATTAGCTTTAGGTAGAAATATGTTATTAAAAGAATATTTTTTATGTTTCATTACAACTAACGTATTCGGACGCATTATTACAGGGAAGAATGGATCATGAGCTTGAGCCTTATGTAATTAGCCTAAGTCTTAAAAAACTACAGGAAGCGCTCAAGTGGGATAAGGGAATGGATAAGGATTGTTTTAATATGTCTGTATGGATGCATGTGTGCAACGAGGCACGGTGGTTCCTTGACACCCATGTGCACTTGAATTAAAAAAAAGAAATAGAATTAAAAATAAAGATAAAAATAATAAAAAATAAGCATGTATCAACTACTACAAGACTAAAAAAGAGTTCAAATCAACTATAATAAAAATAATAAAAATGGAATTAAAATAATAGAAAATGATGTATATCAACTATAGTAAAAAACAGAATTTGAAATAAAATAAAAGAAAATTGTAATATGATCGAGATTGACTCTATTAGAGCTTACCGTAATCAATATGAATATGAATTATGATATGTGCAACTTTCTTTTAAAGTTTGCCATAAATCTAACTGCGTAAATGCACAGGACATCTTGCTTGTTCAATAATTAAGATAGAAAGAGGTACACAGGGGAGAACAAAAGAGGGAAGAAACTACCCCTAGAGCCAAAAGGCCATTGGGCACAAAACCAATAAGTTACACAACCAATCTTAGCTTCAACCAACTTCCACGAGGAAAGGTCACCTTTGACACAATTAAGAAGTACAATCTACGGGCTCTCGGACTGACGGAAACTCCTGGTGTTGCGCTCGTTGAGGACCTCCAGGATGATAGAGCTAGCCCCATCATGCAATTGGATAGGTAATTAAAGAGCACAGGACATCCTCAGACCACCAAAGAAGAAAATTGGATTGTTGCCACTTGCGACAAACTACTAGGATCAAGGCAGTGAGATTTAGCCAATCTGCGATGCCCTGCCAAATCTTGGAGCTAAAACCACACTTTAGAAATAAGTAGCTTAGATTCTCCAGATTTTTGAAGCAAAGGAGGGCAAAATAGCAATTCGGAATTAAGCTTACGACCAAGTAGGGCATGCGCCGTTTGGAAGCTGTTATGCAGCAAAATCCAGGCAAAGGTAGGGTGATGCTGATACCCAATAGCTAGAGAAATCATGAAATTTAATACTAGGAATTAACTCGATTTTCAGGAATCGTGGTGGAGAAATCATGTGCCTCCAACGTGGAGTATAGAAATTTAATACTGGGAATTAACTTGGTTTTTCAGCAATTGTGGCGAAGAACCAGTGCGTCCTAAAGAGAGTATAGAAATTTAAGACGTGGACTTATTCTTTTCAGCTTAAATTAAAATTAAAAAGTATAGTTGAAAATTTGTTATTTTTTTATAAACCAAACATTATAGCATTTTATAGCTATTTTTAAAGGCTTTAGTGGTTCTTCTCAAAACTTCAAAAACCATTTTTTGCAAATTGTTGGGCTCTCCAACCTCCCTATTGAGGATGCACAACTTTTTCATATTATAATATGCAATCGGATTAAGCTGAAAACAACAAAGTGACCTTGGTTTCTGCGGGAACCATGGTAGAGAAACCATGGGTCTAAACAGGGAGTATAGAAATTTAATGAAACATATCTCGGTTTCTAGGAATCAAGGTTTTAAATAGTCCGCAATAACTCTGCGATAGCACCGCTATAGCGCTTTCGGACGTAAAACGCTACGCTAAGGCCTACAATTCCACGAACACAGCTATGGCCGCTATAGCTACTAAATTGACCGCTATTTCCGCTATGTTGTAACCACTATAGCACCGTTGTGCAAGTTTTTTCAATTTCCTTTGAAAATCCAACCATCAATTGTGTTTTTGTTACGCTCTACTTCATTATTACAACATCTAACCTCAAAAGGTGATACTATTAAAATCGAACCAATAGATGATCACTTAGAGAAGTTTCTCTATAATGAATATGCAAAATAATAGATTGCAATCACTTATTCTACACATTAATTATGGCTATATGAACATAAGTTAGACTACAAGTACTTTTAGAGTAAAATGTATGTTTCTTATTTAGTTGGATGTGACTAATATTATGGAAATATTTCATATTTTATATAATTTTTATATTAAAACGCTATATAGCTAGCTTTACGATAGCCCACAATAGCTTTTATTGATTTTTTCGGGACCTCGCCGTGAAACCGTGAAAAACACGATTTATAACCTTGCTATGAACCGTTGTGAAGAAATAATTCGTGCTAAACAGAGTATAGAAATTAATTTAATACTAGAAATTAACTCAGTTTTTTCAGGAACTGTGGTGAAGAAACCATCTAAACAGGGAGTATAAAAAAATAAAAAAAATCTAAACAGGGAGTATAGAAATTTCATAGAAATTACTCAGCTCAACGGGAATCGCGGTGAAGACACCATATGCAGGATAAAATTAAAGGGTGAAAACACGGTAAGATGGGTTTATGAAGCACGCATTTTAAATGCCTAGTCAAATCAAAACTAATAAATAAATTTTTATTGAAATTTAAAAATACAATATTAATAATATCCCAATACCGAATTGTACATTTCAAAAGCTAAAGAAATGCACAAATATCTTTTTTTTAACAAAAACAACTAAATTAGTAATGCAACAATCTGGGATCTGATAATTCACTGGTGCTGGAAAAAATTATCTCCTATAGGGCCATAATAGTTTTTTTACGGATGATAATTTCAAAACGAAAAAATAAATTTTAAAAAATTATCAGTGATAATCAGAAAAGAAACTAAATCAGATTTATTGGCCAGTTTTTACACTTCAGATCAGAAATTTGGGAACGGATTTGATTTTCTACCGTAATAACTGATAATCGGCCATAAAAATTGCCTGGCAACAATGAGGAGTCGTGCTATCAAGGCTCAAGAAAAACGACAAATTGTCTTCACAAAGTTCTCTTTGGAACATTGAATTTAACATGAAACAACTCGGATTTTACGGAATTTGAGTTGAAAAAACCATCCGTCCTAATCAAAGACCAAGAAAACGGCGTGAATAGTGTTTGTGAGAGGCCTATATTGAACAAAATAAAGGATGAAAACATTATAAGATTTCGCTCAAAAAAACATTGTAAGACTAGCATATCAAACACACATTTTAGTTTCAAGCACAATCCAAGTTAATAAAATAAAAAATACTGATTAAAATTTTAAAATATAATAAAGATAATATCTTGATATTAAATATTATATTCTTAATAGCTAAAAATTGCATAGGTATCTTTTTTTTATAAGATCACTATTTTTTAAATAATAGAATTTTTATTGGATCATAGACCAAAGGGTTATAACCATGAAAAAAATCTAATACAACAACTCCGCGAATAGATTTCAACACCTCCTGCTAGAAGCATTACTGAAAGCCCAAGGGTTATAAGTGCATTCCTCTCGTCATGATGAAACACTTGTTGCTTGCGTGGTACAAGTCTTGTGTTAGTAATATCAAACACATACTACCAATGTTATGCACTACATGATATATACACACACGCACACACACAAGATACTGTACAAGCATCCCAATCCAGCTTCTCCATCATTCTTAGATCTTCCTCAGTCGACCTGGCCCAGCCTCATCATGCCCTTTTAGCTGTGCTTCGAAGACCACCGCGACGACCTTTGGATATAGGAACACTGACCCAAAGGGAAATTAGGCACTGGACTGGAACAAAACTAGGGCTGGAACCCAAGCTCGGGCTCGGCTCAGTTGCAGGCTCGGTTCGTGTTCGTTTTAGAAGGAAACGAGCCCGAGCTGAGCCTCTTTCCTGGCTCGTAGCTTGGACCGAGAGCCCGAACTAGTCAGGCCGAGCTCGCTAGCGGCTCGTTCGTGGCTCGGCCTAGTTGCAGTTCAAGCGTCCAGGCCCAGGCCACAAAACCACATGCACTAAGCCAGAGCAGGGGGAGAGAGAGAAAGAGGGAGAGGGAGAGCAACCGCAAGGAGCGGCGGAGAGATGAAGTCGGGGAAGGTAGCTGTCGCTGTAGCCGTCGGCGGCCGCGACGAGTGGCTGTGCCAGAAACACCCGACGGCGAGATCTTGCGGCAGGGTGTGCCTAAACTGCCTCCGTGACCAGCTCCTCCGCCTCTGCCCCAACTACGCGCCCGTGCGGCCCTGCCCCTGCATGTGCCCCTCCCTCTCCTCCTCCTCCTCGGCCTCCGCCTCCGGTGACGCGGTCGGCCGGGTGCACAGCTTCATCGAGCGGCAGCACCGAATCGCGCTGTCATGGTCTGTCGCTACGTCCTCCTCTGCTGCGGTGGCCGCCGTTCTAGAAGGCTGCGGCATGGGAGGAGGGAGGCGAGGAGGAGCACGGGAAGGAGGGGCTAGGGTCGCGCGGTCGAGCTCGGTGTCCGCGACGGCTGTGGAGGCGAAGACGATGGCCACAAAGGCACGGTGGGGATGGCACTTCCCGACTCCCGAGCCGGCTGAAGGCGTTCCGACATCGGAGATCGTCAACGAGCACGCCGGAGCGGGGGTAGGGGTGGAACTTTAGCTTGAGCTCACGAGCCAGGACGAGCCAGCTCGAGCTTCGGCCGAGCCCGAGGCGAGCTCTCCTGTGAGCTCGTGCTTCCGAGCGAGCTGAGCCGAGCTGGCTTGTTACCACGACCGAGCTCGCTCGGGCTCGGCTCGTTTCCACCCCTAAACAATACTCCGCCCATAGGGGAGAAAAATTCCAATAGCCCACGAACAGATGTGGGCCAAGTACCGACCCTACACAGGGCTCTGTCAAAGAGAATGCCGAGGCCAACCACCACACTGGAGATTCTTAGAATGGAACTTATTACCATATATACCTCATTGCACCGCCATCGACGCCACCACATGTAACACCATGGCTCAAATTTTCTTAGAGTTAAGCACGCGTAAGGGGCTGGTCCACGTATGCATAACACAACTCTTGGGCTTTTGGCCTCGCTTTGCACAAAAGGGTTAACTCGGGTACTATGTCTAGATCCATGGCATTATGTATAGGTGGAATTCTCTCTAGACAAACCAATCCACATAGGCTACATAACCCTCACATATCAAGGGGGTATCTAAAACACTAGATTTAGCAACTAAGGGCTTGTTCTCTTCATCTTATTTAGGGTTTGTTTTTTTCAGTTTATCTTATTTGCTTATAAACTGAACTTCAAGAGCTTAAAAGTCTAGCGCGCTTCTTTTGACTTGTTTCTAGGAGCTTTGGGATACACCTTTAAGAAAAAAAGGAACCGACTGCAACAGCCAAAGCGTTTGACTTTTCAATTCGGATATAAATAGATAATTTAAAAAGATAAGTCAAAAAGCCAACACTTTGGCTTTTGAAGTCCCTTTTTTTTTTAATCTCAAATCCATGTTTCAAAGCTCTCGGAAACAAGTCAAACGAAATGCACCAGACTTTTCAAACTACCTTGAAAAGCTTTCAAAGTTCAACTTAAAAGTAAATAAGAAGATAAACAGATAAGATAAGCAGAAGAGAATAACCCGTAAAGTATTGTGAGAAAAATAGTCCCCTCACCCTCCCACCATCAGCTAGGTCGCCATATTTGAGAAGGCAAGGTGGAATTGCCGGAGGAGAGAAAGCTGACAAGATCAACTAAATTTACGACAAAATTGCATGAAAAATAATGGTTTGATCTCAATCGCTCCCGGCTTTTTTAAAATACTATAAAATCGAACCAAATACTGTGACTTCTCAAAATCTTTTTTTTCTCGAACGCTCACAGTCTCACTCTTTAGACCATCTCCAACCCATTCTAGTCCCTTCCCCATTCCTGTCACGAATGGAATCTCTCTAATAGATTCCCTTTGGAATGGATTCTTTTTTATTCCCTTTACGAAGGGATTCTCTCTCTTTTTTCTCTATATTATTTTCTTCGAAGAAATGCTGTTGGAGGTAATGAAAAATGAAGAAAACAAATATAGAGAAGAAAATGAAATGAAGAGAAAATGGCTGAAGAAGGTCTTAGAAGCAGTCGTTCATAGCAGCCATTCTACCTAGGACAAAGTTGCGGCGCTGGTGTCCTCGCTAAGCCTCTGTTGAGTCGTGACGTTCAGACGAGCAAACAGAGCTAGCGAGGCTCAGGAGAACGGCGAAAAAGAAAGAAACGAAGAAAAACTTGACGATAACGCAGTATATTCGCTTTCAGAAGCTTCCGAACACAAGTTCGTCTCGTACACTCCCAGCCGCAGGCCGGCACATAGAAAAATCCGGCGAAACGCATTCAGCTTAAAGAAATCGCCCACAAAGGAACTAGAATATTCCAGGGTAAGATCATCGATTTGTCTTTGGAGTCCTCGTCAGATTGAAGAAACTTGAACTCTGCAGAGAAGAACTGACGTCGCTGTGGATTACTTTGACACCCTGAGATCTTGCCAGACAAACAGACCATCAGCACTAAACCAAGGTTAAAGACATGCTTACTTACCACATAAGCCAAATCCATATCCTCCATCCCAGAACATGGTCTGCAGGTCTTAAAAAAGAATATTATTTATATTTAGAGATTTTCAATCTCTATATCACATCATTAAAGTCTCCATATTAGTCTAAATTTAGAGAATCTCTTTTTTGCTTGTATATCTTTTTGAGAATAGAGATTCTGTTGAAGATGATAAAAATATACCGAACTAATAGTGGTTTAGAGAAAAGAATATAGAGATTAGAATTTAGAGAAACTAGCCCAGAGGTGCTCTTCTCAGCTAAGACCAAGTTTAGCTTTACATGATCGAGTCCATCCATCACTGACTATTATTCAGTGTTAGGTATACATGTAATCGTGCAGAGTCGGGTTATTTGTAGTGATAAAGAGTTAAGATCTCTGAGTAATCAAGACATCGATCCACCGTTGATTCGATGAAAGATAAATGGGATCAAGCAAAACACAAATTTTGCTTTAGCTTAAAACCACCAGATAAATTAGGTCGCCCGAAACAAAGTCAAAATCATAACAAAATGTCGTGATCTGACGCCAATGACCGACGTTATAAAAAAGAAAAGAAACAAAATTTTAGTTAATCACGCCGGTGCGCGGCCAAAGCAAGTGGCACGTCTCGAACTCTCCTGAAAATTACATGGCAGGCCGGCGATCAACGTCGCTGACCTCACCGGCGACAACAACGCGTCACCGATGCAACCGTTAATTAAACACCATTAGCAATATAGTACGGCGATTAATGGTAGCGGGACAAAAATTTATCGGACGCGCAGACGGGTCGATTAGGGATGTTTAATGTCGATACTATTTCGGTCTAAAATAGAGGTAGAATAGGGTTAAGAATAGTAAAAATAGGATTAGAAATAACATATAAGAAAAATATATAATAGGATCAGCAACGGACCAGTAGGCAAGGGTACGATAAGCCGGCTTTATGCATGGCTTTACATTACAGTGCATCATGGCTCTGGCCTCACTGCTGTCATTAAGCATTTACACGCTAATATCTCGAGAGAACTAAACTAGCTAGCTAATCATGAGCAAAACCGCTAAACGCAAGCCGTAGTTTTCTGCTGGAATGATACAGCGGGAGGAACGACTCGGCCGGCCGGTGCGCGGCGACGGCGGCGAGCTTACATGATGGAGCAGGCGTTGGGGTTCTCGTCGCTGAACATCTGGGGCGCGTGGGCGGGGTACGGGTACGGTGGCGGGTAGTGGGCGCCGGCGTTGGGGTAGAAGGCGGGGTTTGGCGGCGGGGCGCCGCCGTAGTAGCTGCCGGGGGCAGGGCCATAGGGCGTGTAGCCGTACGGCGGCGGCATCTGGTACATGCCCGCGTCGGGCAGGGGCACCGGCGCGACGGACGCGGCGGCGGTCAAGGACTTGTCCTTGTCCTTCTTCTCCTCGCCGCCGTCCTTCTTCTTGTCCCCGCCGTCCCCGGCTCCCTTGTCCTTCTTGGCGCCGTCCTTGCCGGGCGCGACGACCTCCACGGCCCGGCTGAGCTTGTCCTTGAGGTAGCCCGGCAGGGCGGCGGCGTCCATGGTGCCGGTCACCTTCACCAGGTCCTTGGCGGCGTCCACCGCCACTTCCTTCACCCCTGGAATCAAACGAAGGTGTCAATCCCGGCTAAGAGCACATACCTTTCTAATAGTTCCTAATTCCAAGTGGAGAATCCGCCGCAAGAAACCTCACCTTTGATCTTGTAGATTCGGCGCTTGATGCGGTTGATGCAGCCCTCGCAGTGCAGCCGGATCTTGAGCGTCACCGTCTCCTGAATCAAAATCGAGAGGAAAAAAAGCAGCGGAATTTTTAGACCGTTTGCATGCGACCGGAGCAGTTGAGAGATTTCTTGGCGAATCACCAACCTCTTTGGACTCCTTGGGCTTCTTCTCCTCCTTCTCGCCGCCCTTCTTTTCCGCCTTCTTCTCGCCGCCGCCGGCCTTCTCCTTCTCCTCCTTCTTCTCGCCGCCGTCCGCCTTCTTCTCCTTCTCCTTCTCTTTCTCCTTCTTGGGCGGCCCGGCGCCGGCGGAGACGATCTGCACGGGCTTCTTGGCCCGGGCCTCGATGCGCTCCTTGAGCTCCACCGCGTCAGCCGCGCCGGTCACGATGACCTTGTTCGCCACCATATCCGTCGCCACGGACTCCACCCCTGCGCGCGGCCGCACCACAGACGGTCAGACCAAGCAACCAAACCGCGCCGCCGCACCGCGAGGCGGGAGGACTAACCAACCAACCAAATCAACCAAACGTACCTGGGGCGTGCTTGATGGCCCGCTTGACCTTGCTGGCGCAGCCGGCGCAATGCAAGTCGACCTTGAGGACGATGGACTGCGCCGCCTCCTTCTTCTTCTCGCCGCCGTCCTTGCCGGCCTTACCCTTCTCCTTCTCCTCCCCCATGGCGGCCGCCGCTTCCTGCGTACCACGACGCTGTGGTTACTGCGGGCGCGTGGTTCGAGGAAGAGAGGTTCTTGGGAGGGAGAGTGTGGGAGTGGAGGTGGGGGCGGGGTTAAATAGGAGGGGAGAGCGTGGCGCCGTACTCTGCGTGGTGGTGGTGGGTGGGCGCAGTGATGGAGGAGGGAGAATTCAGAGCTTCAAGGATGGAAATTGGCGACGGGTTCGGATCGGTGGCGGAGCGGGTCGCCACTCGCCGCCGGCTGACCGGGTAGGAAGGCTGATTGCGGCAGCCGCTGCTGGCCGCTTGCGACGAGGCTGTCAAGGTTGGGCTGCGGGTCAAACTCCAAAGCGGTGCCGTCTACTGCTCTTCTTCGCGGCTGGTTCCTGGGGATGATGGATTTGTAAGCATTTTCACCAGCATCCGTAAAGAAAAAATTTAAAATATTGGTTTGGCTATAACGAAAAGGACATCTCCAGAAGTGCTCCGTCGAGCATAGCAGTGGAATTTAAAGTACACCGAGAGCATAGCAGTGGAATTTAAAGTACACCGAGATGAATATTGATAGGGTAGTAGATAAAAAATATAGAGAGTAGAAAAATAAATAATAATACAATAAGGGCAAATGGGGCAATCGTGGAGATAGTCGAGGAGGTGAATAATGATGGAACGTGAATAAAGGCTCTGTTTGGTATAGCTTTAGCTCTCAGCTCCACCTCAGATATGGAGTTTGTATAGATTAAAATAAAGTGACTTAAGTTTATATTTTTAGTTTAAAATATAAATAAGATGATTCATCTAAACGTCCTCAATGTACCCATAACTCCAGCTCCATGAATTTCTAAAAATAAGAATAGGGTGCTTCACCAACTCCACCAATTTTGGTAAAGCTGGAGCTGTGTCAAACAGGGCTAAAAAATATAGTGTGAAAAAAATAATGATAGGACAAAAGCAAATGGGACAACTGTTGGGATGGTCTATGGGAATTTTTTGTATTTCTAGGACAGTTGAGTAGGTTCCAATATTGCTTCGGTTATCAATTGGTTGGCTGGGTTTTTTTAGCCGGTGATCCAAAGGAACGATGAGTATAATATTTTCTTTATTTTAGCTAAAGGTTTGGACGTTTTTCTAGCCGTGCCAACATAGTTTTAGATTGGGAATGCGCCATAGGTAGCTACGGTTTTAGTCACCATAGTTGCCGTTTGATTTTGCTCCGATATTCATGTGTTTGTCATACTCTCTCTTTGATGTTTTTAGCTAAAAAAACCTCTTCAAATATGTCAAACAATGAAATTAGGTCCTTTCTCCTCACACTCTCATTTTATCTACCATCTGATCCAGCCAGACCGACCCCTCTCGTGCACCACCGTTAGTGACCACGCACATGGCAGCTGTGAACATCAAGTTGCCGCTCCACATCCGAGATCTCAACAAAAGCACGACACAATTAACTATGAAAGGTGGACTTTAAGGTATAAACAAATTATAATCATGTGTAAAGTGAAATTGATGGCACGCTCCAAACATATCGTATAAATGTAAAATCGACATGATATTTGCTCATAGTAGTGAATCACATGCACTATGATGGCACTCATAAAACTTGTATTCTCTCTACACCACAATTACTGCACCAAATGAGGTATAAAACTTTTTCTCTAGCTTAATTTTGGGGAATAGAACTTTTTATGTCTCCTTCTAAAATATCAGCGATATCACGATATGTACGAGGATAGGGGCGCCCACAGGTCACAGCCGTTTTCCATTCCTTCTGTCAACGACGACGACGACCAAAGTGAAGAAAGCGTAGTGGCCACGGCCTACGGCCTACGCTACGGCTACGGATGATGGCGGCACGAGCGCAGCGAGCGCGCACGTAGTGGCGCCGCACCAGCTTGCTTCTCGGCCCCCGAGGTCACGGAATTGGGGGAGCGCAAGCGGGGAGCCCGCCGGTCTCGATTTTCCTCGTGAAAGGCTCACCTGGCCTCGGCCCACCACAGACGGCGGGCCCAGCCCCATGAAACTGTCGTACTCCCAAAATTTCCAGAACTTCCTGCCGTAAAAAGAGTAGCTCCGGTAGGCATGATGATTTTTTTTAATATTCGATTTTTTAATGAAAATTTTCAAAAATATATATAGTTGCTTCAAAGTTCTGCAAAAATATACCTGTACGCGACAATGGTACTAATTTGATCCATAAACTATGGTTCTTGACCTACTTTGATCCCTAAACTTTAATACCGGGTTAACTTGGTCTTAAGACCATGTTCGAAGTGGTTTGCCTTTAAACTTAAGCCTATTTGAATTGAAAAGCTGAACGCTTTAGTTTTTTTTAGTCTAGCTTTTTTTTTTTTATTATGAAGCCATCTCTAAGGCGCTTATTACATTGAATTTCGTGAATTTATGAAACTTATCGACTTATCTCAAACTTTGAGAATTTCTCGAGGTGACCTTGAAGTCGGATGGCCTTGAAATTTAGGATTTAGAGATTTTAGACTAGCCTCTCGAGATAAAAATAAAAGCGGTTTAAAAGTAATAAAAAAGTCGAGATGAGTCAATATTAGTCGGATAAGTCACGAAAATTTTTGACTTATCTCGACTTAGTCTAATCGACTCCTAAATTTCATACTCTCGAATCTCGAGGCCACTTAAAAATTCTCAAGTTCGAGATAAGTCGATAAGTCGAATAAGTCATAATCATCAATCAATAAAGGCCTAAGAGCTCATAAAAATAAAATAAATGAAGTGGACCATCTTCGTGAAACAAATTCAGCAAATCCTCAAAGTCTAGCTTAACATTCAATTCAGCCATCTTATTCAATTAGCTCATCCACTCTGCCACTCCGAACATGCTATAAATTAGCAAACCATAAAAAATGACTCTTTGACATGTCAAATTAGTTGTTTTGGTGGTTTTTACTGACGTGGCACCCACATATGCAATTTTCACTAATGTAGTGTCCACATGTACGGTTTTCACTCACTAACTTGGCATCTACATTCTTTCCGTTCTCTCTCCTACTATTTCTCTCTTCATCTCCCCAGCTTTCTTCTCCTTCTTTCGCCCATCTCATGGCATGGACAGAAAGGAAGAGGTGGTGCCTCACGGTGCTTGTGTGTTGTCCATTATGCCACTCCACCCGACTCTGCTCTACTTTGCATCTCTAGCCATCCTTGGTCCAGCCCTAAACCCTAAATCCATTGTTTCTATGAGGAGCTACCACACCGCTACCACCGGGATTCAGAAGAGAAACAAGGAAGAGATGCCGTTGCCAGGATTTAGGGGCTCCATGCTACCATTGCTTGGATCCACTGTCACCGTCGTACACAGAGGAGATGGACTCAGGGAAGAGAGACATATAGAGAGAAGGAGGAGACATCAGTTCTAGGATTTAGGAGGTTCAGATCGCCGTCGCCGCCCAATCCACGCCGCTGACTTCAGGATCCAATGTTAGTCATCGAGACGAGCATGCCACCAAGAGCTCCACGCTGCCCTTATCAATCCGAGCCACAAAGGACATGCCTCTGCTAGGATCCACCACCAATGGGAGGGCCGTTGGGATCCACTGATAAAGTGAAGGTGAGAGAGGATGGAGGTGCTTGTGCCACCAGAGGGAGAGAAAGAGATTAAGAGAGAGAGGAAAGAGAGATGGGAGGAGAGGGAGTACATGTGACTGCCACATTAGCCAAAACCACACACATTAGGCCTTCTGCATGGTCTTCTTCATCCTATTCGGCGAGACACTACAGGAATGCGAATTATTTTAAATCGGCCAAAACCCAAAAAGCAGCTAGTTTAAATCGACTGTAAGCTAAAAATACGCCAAACGAAACTAACTAGATGAAAATAGGCGTTTTTTAAATCGGCGTAGATGAAATTACATTATTTTCGCTTACCCGACCTAGCCAAGCGAAATTAAGATCTCGATGCCTAGCAGCCAATCCACGGGGTGACGTGGCAGCCTTATTTTCGTCGGTCTAGCCGACGAAATTAAATAACGTGATGTGTCACATGTATTTTCGTCAGCCAAGCCGACGAAAATAAGAATTGGTCGTCAGCTGGAAATTGTATTTTCGTCGGCCAAACCGACAAAAATAACCAATTGCCGTCGGAAATGTTGTCTATTTTTAAATCGGCGGTAATTTAAAATAATATTTTTTTCCCAAAAAAAAGGATACCTAAAAAATCCCAGAAAATTCACAGAAAATCACAGAATTCACAATAAAATCTCAGAAATTCACATAAATTATCACATGCACATATCATCACATAACATTCATCGTTTACATCCACATACACATTATCACATTCACATGACCACATATCATCACATAACATTCATCGTTTACATCCACATACATATTATCACATCCACATGATCACATATCATCACAATAGGCGCAAACACCATTTTACAATCAGAAAAGTGCATGAAAGTAAACATAGTGTTCAAATCATTCCATATTAGTGACATAAAGCGATAAACAGTCACATAGGGCACGATTAACATAGAATTACATTATTCAACTTGCAGGTGTGTGGAAGTTGTGGCCACTACCTGCATCACCCCCTAAATTTATATATTGGTCGACAGGCGTCCCCAAACCACTAGCGACATCACCTCCAACATTTGTTCCCGGTCCAGCAGGCGGTGTTGTCGAACCCTATAGGATTATTATTTAATTTCACAGAAAAGACCAACGTTCTGAAAATGACAAGTTACGAGTACATACCATTTGTGGGGATTGAAAGAAAGGAGGTGCAGGAGGAGGATGAAATGTAGGCAAGTTAGCAGCAGTGGATCCAAGGTGGGAAGCTAAAATATCCTAAAAAATTATAGATATAAGAACTTTAACAAATATAAGTGCCAAGACACCAATTAGTAAACTAAATGATTAAATCTATAAAAATTACATATGATTTGCCCATTAGCCCTATATACAAGTATGGATCATCAAATTTTACTATTTCACGTACATACTCAACCATAGCGAAGCATTTATAAAACCCACATAGCATGTATGAGTTAAATTTGATAAATTTATTGAAAATGATAATGACAAGTGTTTTAAGCCTAAATGATAAAGTCTACACAAATAGTCAAAATCTACTCATTGTATGCATAAAATGTTATTTTGAACTATTGGAATCGTAAACAACTTTACTTACTTGAAAGTATTGTTGTTGTTGTGCCTACCATTGAACAAAATAGACTTGGGTTTGTATTGCACTCTCATGTTGCTGCCTCATCATTTCCTGTTGTTGCCTCATCGCGTTGTTGCCTTAATTCCTCCTCTAGTCTTGCCTCACGTGAGCTCCGTGCACTGCTTTGGGATGATTGAGATGACCTCGCCTCTCCTAAGGCCTCACTCGAATCCACGACCCCATTAAACATGGCAAACCTGCCATGTTTCTTACCACCACCACTTGTGTACAAGGCCACAAGATCGACATCTTCTCTTCGCCAGTCGTACTCTTCCCCATGAAGTTCGACCATTGTTTCTCCGTAGCGTGCCTACAATATTAATTAAGTTAAGGCAATATTTTGGAATTTCATTTAAACGGAATGTACCACGTCGATACTACTAACCATGTTCTGCGTCGCTGACGAACTACAAAGCTGGTCTGGTTGGGTAGGATCACCTCCTCGGTGGCCCCGGATATATGTTTCAATGTAGCTTGGTGCATTTCCACTTTCAGCCTCCTATAGCTCAATGTTAATTAGTAAGCATAAGTATAACCGAAGTTAAAATTATTAGAATGACACCGTGACGAACGTACCATTCGACGCGCGAGACGAAGATGTCCATCGGCGCCATACCACTGAGTCACCCTTGGACCGCTTCTTGCCGGTTGCCCTCTTCTTGCGTGGTGGTCCACGAAAGTCTGCCGAGACCGATGAGGCACAGAGCGCGTGCCATGCATCTAGCCATTTCTGTAACGAAGGCAAGTCCACCTCGAGGTACTCATCCTCTCGAAGGTAGATCTGTGAAGCACCTAACTTGTTCATATCCTCCTTTTTAATCTTCTTGTAGTACAAGCACACCGCTTGTATACGAGCATTCGACATCATATCCTTGGTCACCCTTGTTGCAGCTTTGTCAAACACACATCTGGCCTTAGCAGCAAGTAAGTCCTCCTGACCCTCTGGCAAATGGTACCTCTCCTAATTGGAAAAAATTTTGAGTTAGACAATTTAGTATAGACATCATAATCTTTTAAATGAAGTGAAACCAATATCATTACCCAAAAGTCCTTCCACACCCTCTGCGCAACATTTCCCTCTTGACCATCTATAGCCAACCTATAGTGGTCCCACTTCATCATTGGTGAGAAACACCTTTAATCACAACCATCCCGGATAGTGGTATCGACGAGAGATCCCAATGTAGCGTTCACGAGGCCTTAACCGATTTCGACCCTCCCAGCAACATCAATCCATTGCTGCGAATACAATTTTCAAGTAAAATAGATCATCAATAGTTTACTACTAACAAATTATAAGTACAAACTTACCAATCACCATGTGGCACGATCACCCTTCTTGACCTAGAGTCTATAATTGCGGGAGGAATCAAATTAGATCCCTATACAGAAATATACACATAATATTAAGCACAAATAGCTAATAAAATATAGAATTGTTGGTTGCTTCAAAAATTATTACCTAAAAACGGCTTGACATCTTCCCTCATCCTCCGCCTCATCACCACAATCACCACCTCCAGAAACATCATCTTCCCTAGCCCCATCGTCACCAGCCTCCTCATTCTCTTCCTCCGCCTCTGCCTCTTCACTATAAACTATAATTGATAATTGATAATTCATTAAATTCTCAAAATTATAAACTAAACAGATTGGATAATTGATAATTCATTAAATTCTCAAAATTATAAACTAAGCAGATTGGATAATTGGATAATAATTAATATACAAATTTATTAAGCGATTCATTAAATTCATAATAATTAACATACGAATGCATCACACAAAATTACATAAATGTATCATAATAAACTACATGAATATAACATAAAAATTATGTTATCTACCAAAACAATAAATTTACTCATTAAAAGAAAAATTAGACTTACGTCGAAGGAGGCGACGACGGCAATGGCGGCCGGCGAGGCGAGGCAAAGGGACGAGCCGAGTCGGGACGGAGGCGGTCGCCGAATCTTTGAGGCGAGGCGAGCAGCGAGCATGGGAGGGCGGAACAACGACGGGCGGCGGGACGACGACGGCGTGGTTGGCATGGGTTAAGGCAGGCGGCACTGGTATGGCGGGTTGACAGGCTGGCAGACCCACGGGCGGCGGCGGGCGGCGCGGGCGGCGACGAAAACTGGCTGGGTTAGGGCGGCGGCGGCTTAAGGCTGCAAAGGCGGCGTGTCGGTATGGCGGCGTGCGCAAGGCGCAGGATTGGCGGGGGACGGGACGCGAAGCGGGCGCTTAGGAGACGCGGCATCGGTGGTTGGCGGCTACGGCATGGCGGGCATGAGGGGGAGCATGAGGAGGGGGAATGGCGGGGTGGTCTTGACACGACGGTCGAGTCCGACCAAGTCAAGGCAAGGGGGCCCTTTTTTTGCCATTTTCGTCGGCTAAGCCGACGAAAAATTTATTTTCGTCGGCAGCCGAGCGAAAATAACGATATGACATTTTTTATTTTTCGCGTGATATTTTAAATCGGCTTGGTAAGCGAAAATAAAACAGCCGGTTTTATAAAATTTTTCACCATTTGAGCCGTGAATTTTTTTCCAAATTTTTCTTTACACTATTCCGTCGGCTTAAGCCGAAAAAATATAACGGCGATTTTTTAAAATTTTTCCCCGTTTTATTTCCGTCGGCTTAGCCGATTTAAAATAAAACGCCGTAGCGTGGTGGTTTTCAAATTTTTTGTATCCTTGTTACCGTCGGTCAGGCCGACGAAACTATTATTTTTTAATTTAAATCGGCCAGGCCGGCGAAAATAAATGATAAAAATTTCAATTTTCGGTCTTGTGGCATTTGTAGCTTTTTTTCGTCCGCCGACGCGAAATTAACTCAAAATCTGAAGCGTCGGCCAATGACGAAGATAGTAATGACGTCGGCTAGGCCGACGAAGATGCGCTTCTTTTCGTCGGTTTTGACTTGGCCGACGAAATAAAACATTTATTTACGTTGGTCTCTCTGAGGCCGACGAGAATATAGGTGGCCTTCGAAACTAGATCGTTTTCCTATAGTGAGAAGCCCTCGCCTGCCCTCCTTCTTCGTCTTCGGGGGCTCGTGCCGACTACCACCAGCTGCCTCATTATGACTCTCAGTCTGGTCGATGATCCTCTGGTTGACTCTACCGGTGCACTCTCCTGCGGGGCAAGGAGGGGAGTTTGGTGAGGCAGCCAGGAGGCAACGCTTTGGCGGTGGAGGTGACTAGCAGAGAAGGTTGGTGACGCAATGTAGCTTGATCTCTCTCGCTAACTAGTACATATGGAGGCAGCAGAGAGGAGTCAACGTTTTCATTGCACGTGGCGTCAGCAATGGCTGAGACGCGACCTTCGTTTGGTACGTCCTCACCCCGTCGTCGCTGTTGAGGCGTCGAGCTCGAGCCGCCGTCACCTTGTGACTTGGTTTGCGCTTGTTGCCACAGCGCCACTCTCTCCTTCTCCGGCCTGTTCACCTCGGCCCTCGTCATGGAGTATCGTCCAGTGACCTCGAGCTCTGCACACAGCCTCATCCTGTTGTGTATCACCATGTCGTTCAGCCATTCCTCGACCTTGCCAATCCACGTGCGTTTTGTTGCAATGGCTGGTTTTATTTGTTGGTTATTTGTTGCAATCGTTGATTTTGTTGTTGCACAAGAGGATCTTTTTGCTCCAACTTGTTTTCTCGGATGCATGTTGCAATAAATTTGTTACAAGTCTTCAGCACAAATATTTCACCGCATCTTCTCGATTCTGGGTACAATTTATTTTTTTATTAGAAGTTTTCAGTAAAATGTTACTGTATAAATGTTTCATCCCATCTTCTTCATTGTTACATGAATTTATTTTTGTTGTTGCCACAGCTCATTACTTTTGTTGTAGCTGATCATTATATTGTTGTAACCCAAGCGTACGGGGCTAACACTAATTTCTCTTAATGTTGCAATCGGAGTGTACACGTGAAACAAGCTTTTTGTTGCAAGTTTCGCTAGAAATGTTGCATCACATCTTCTTGAATATTGCAAGAATTTTTTTGTTTCACGTATTTTATATATATATATATATATATATATATATATATATATATATATATATATATACTTCCTATATATATATATTTATTTTTACAAATGATATCACTAAATGTTTCACACAGCGTTCAAGTTATTTCACTACCATTGGACGTCCGATGTGTAGTTGCTCTATCAAAATATTTTTATGAGAAATATAGATGTATGATTTTCATGTAGTATCTTACCAAAATATTTAAAGTAAATTACAATGTTGCCCCTATAAGTTTTACTAAAATCTCACTTAGCCCCCTCTAAACTTAAAATTTCTTTCTCACCCATAGAAGTTGTTTTCATTTGAACTGCGACCCGAGATCTGTTAGGGCATCCACTAAGTGCTGAGGTGGTTGCCATGTGTCCAGATGAGAATGATATGGCACGCCTCCTGGCTGCCACATCACCTTCTTCTTCTCCTCTCTCTCATTTACTCTCTCTCTCTCCCCCACTGGGTCCTGCCCATGCTCATCTACTCTCCAAGCCCCGTTGTTCCCATGCTGAGTGAGCCAAAGCTGATGATGGAACTTAGCTATTGCCGCCATCGGAATCCCGCCGCCAGAGCTTGCTCTTCCTAGCCTACGCTGTCGCCGCCTCCCTTCCTCGTAGCCTGCACTATCGCTGCTTCACCCCTTCCTAGTCTGCGCTCTAGAGTTGCTTGGGCTACCGTGCCATAGCCTCTTTCACCATGCACTACCATGACAACCCAAGATTTAAGGCACTGCCGCCCCTTCCTCTTGCATGGTCGTGGTCGCGTTGACTCACCGGCCGTCCTCAAGGCCACGTCGGAGTGGTCTATGCCATGCTATATACGACTATACGAGTAGAGGAGGGAGGACGAGAGGAAGGGGGACACGATGGAGGTGGTTGGTCGGCATGGTGGTAAGATGGAGACAACGCCCCTCCCATCCCCTACTTTGACCGAGAGAGATTGAGATGAGAGGTGGAAGAAGATTTCATGGCACATATATGGAAGCCAAGTCGGACTCATGTGCAGATGTAGATAACCACATCAGCAACTAACTGATGACCAGAGTGAAACGGAAACAACTGTTGGGGAAAAAAAGTAATTTAAAGTTTTAAAGGTTAGGTGAGACTTAGGGTGCGTTTGGTTGAGTGGATGAGGGTGGATGGGACCGTCCCATCCAGTTTTTTTGTCTGTTTGGTTTGGGGACAATGGTGAATGGAACCATCCCAAAGACAGAATATTCTCTCAGATCACGGATGGAGGGTGCGCAAAAAAGTCACGTCTGTGCACCATCCAACTTCTCCTCACTCTAAATCTGGTGCGTCTCCTCACTCATCCAACCTACCAAACAAAAAACAGACTCATCCCATCCCACCTAGCCAAACAGGCTGCTCGGATAGTCCCATCCAAAAAACACATGGATGGGGTGGTCCTATCCATCCTTGTCCTCAAACCAAACGCACCCTTATCTAACTTTAAATACTACAACATACTTTACTCATACTCCTATTCCTATTTAGAAAAGCATTAATATCCAAGATTCCAAAAGTTCAATGGCATACATTGGCAAACGAACACGGGAAATCGGGACAGTTTTTCGAAAGAGATTCGAACGTTGGCCCTCTTGGAACGTTCTGGAAACGCTGGTTAGCGACGGGAGGCGGCGACGGGAGCGCGCGCGTGGGTTTCCTCTGCACGTTGGATGGTCCTTCCTTGTGTGCCCGTGTTAACTGCTGCTGCCTGCTGGCCCCGCCCGGCGCATCCACCCTCCTGGGTTGGTGGGTGGCCTTCCTGCTCCTTTGACCAGACGCTGGGCTGGCGGTGGCTGGAATTATGGGCGCGGTTGGTGCGGGTGTCTGTCATGCTGCGCGCGTGATTGGGTTTAGGGCCGGCCACGCTGAGAGCATTCATGTCGGCTACTTTAAATTTTTACTCTATAAGAGCATCTCCAATGGTGTCACTTCAGCTAACTATAAAGACAGTCCGAATAGGCCACGTAAGTGGTATCTAAGCAGTTTTCATACTATGCCACATAGGCAAAAAACTGATGTGAAGGGTCATTAAAAGAAGAAAGAGAAGAAAGTGATGTCCCATGCAAGACATCACTTTTTTTATTAGACCAAGGCGCATAGACACCACGAAAGTGTCACTAGGACTCCAACAATTTTTTGGCACGCGCATTAGTGATCTACTTTGGATTTTCTGCGCCATACGAGATCCAATTTGATGCTCTATGTGTGGCTCTCCTCACACTGGATCACAACACATGCATTAGTAATGACTTTGGATTACTAAACATACACACTACCTATTGGAGATTTGCTATAGACATCACATAATAAATACTCTATCTCTCCTCTCCAATCCTTTAGACATTGCTATACACACTATCCACTGGGATTGCCCTAAGGTGCCAACTCAGCATTTTGCTTAAGTGGAAGAGAGAAAAGGAGGAGAGAGATATAGACTGACTACTAACTTACAGCTAGGCTATAACTGATTTCAGGGCATTTATTATCTATTACATGTGGACCAGTATTTAATATTATAGACAATGTTATAACTAATCCATTAGAGAGGTTGTTTACATGCTATCTATAGATGACATGGTCATTTTTTATAGCTAGTGCTATTGGAGATGCTCTAAGACCATCTCCAATGGTAGAACCAACTACTAGCTATAAGGAAGCTCCATGTCACTTATAGATAGGGATGTAATCGGATCGGATACGGTCGGATATTGTTCATCCCATATCCGTATCCATATGTTTTATCATATACGAAGTCAGATACGAATGGTGTCGGATGAGAATACGAATGCGAATAATATCGGATACTATCACTTACGAATACGAAGCGAATACAGATCGGATTCAATACAGGTACGAATATTTTTAGCCGGATAATACATAAAAATATAGATCATTTATTGCACAGGTAACATGTTAAATTGTTGATGGTAGGTTATTTATGAGTTATGAATAATTACTGACAAAATGTGAAGAAAATGGTACAAGAGTTAACTATAGTTGCGTTGTACATAATTAAGAATTAATAATGAACGCGCTAGAGATTATATAAAAGCTAAATGTAGAGTCATAATAGAATTATCAAAGACAATGGCACTAGCAGATTAGAAGTCACAGATTAGTAAGCTAAACATGATATCATATAATACCATATATCAAATTTATACACTACTAATTCTAGTCTACTCAACCAGTTAGGTGCATGCATATGCGGACGAAGGTAATAACACAACCCGATCCACGGTGCACCACTTGGCACTTGTCCACGGCACCATCTTAGAAGTCTTTATAGTTTTCGGATAATATCCATATTTTATATCCGGATATTATCCGATTATAAACTCGGATATTCCTATATCCGTCGGATAATTACTATCCGTATCTGTATCCTTATCCGAGATAACTATCCTTATCCGTATCCGTATCCGAAAAATTCTTTGAATATCCAAAAAACTATTCAAATCACTATCCAAATTGATTCGGTCGGTCGAAAAATATCTGTTCCAGTTGCACCCCTACTTATAGATAGCTTAAAATAAGCTCTCCAATGGGTTGGCTATAACATACTATACAACAATAAATATGGGTCCACATGTAATTGTTTTTTATTTGTCTTGCGAAACACTATAGACGAGTTCTTAGTTAAGAGCTGGCTCTTGTCTCTCTCCTCTCATTCTCTCCTCCATATAAGCAAAAAGATGAGGTGGACTTCTTATAGCCAGCTGACTTGGTACCATTGGATATAGAGCTGGAACCGAGCCGAGCCTGAGCGAGCCAGGGTTGGCTCGGCTCGGGCTCGTTTTATAAACGAGCTGGCTCGGCTCGGCTCGTTTTCAGTAACGAGCTCATATCCTGACTCAGCTCGGGCTCGCTAAAAGCTCGGGCCGGCTCGTGGGCTCGTGAGCTCGTGATGAAAAAAAAAGATGCATCACATGTACATGAATGAACCATGAACAAAGAGCCATATATATCATATATACATGAATGAACCATGAATATATATGTATACATGTAACACAAGCATATAGCAAACCATGAAGACTACGAAGCTGTGCGGCAAACGAGCCCTCGCCAGCTGAAACGAGCGAGCCAAGGGCTGGCTTGGCTCGGCTCCTTTTCTAGGCCGAGCTAGAAAGTGGGCTCGAGCTTGGCTCGTTTGAAAACGAGCCGAGCCAATTTCCGAGCCGAGCCGCGAGCTGCTCGCGAGCCACGAGCTAAAGTTTCAGCCCTAATTGGAGATGGCCTAATACTATTCTTTATACACTCTATTCATCCCTCTAAAATTCCTTTACACTTTACAATACACTTTAAAAGATTCCTTCCTGCCAACAACAGCTTTTCTATCTAGATGAACAGTGTTAGCCACAGATGCTCTAAGCTTCTCGTTCTCGAGTCCCATTCTCGCCCAACGAGTTTGCACATAAAATGCACGGCTCGTATCAGCCGCTTACTTGCTTTCCACAATAAAAAGTCGTTTTCTTCGAATCCAACCACTAGGAGCCACATCTTGAATATCTCAAAGCTATTTTATATAGTGTTGAAACATGTATTTCAACTTCTCCGAACCATTTTTCAAAACTTTCGAAACCAATCATTTTAGCGACGCCACTCCAATCATATGCAAACAAACGTTGCGGCTGCATAGTTGGGCTTCCATAACATTGAGAAGCCGTTTCTAGTAGTCACATTCACTAGTACAGAACATTTCATCAATGCCTGTTCTAATTAAATTGGCAATAGCGCCGGTTTCTAAACCGGCACAAGGCAACAGGCACTAATGTGCACAAATGACATATTCTCTATGTTGGTTTATATTTTTAAATATTTTTGAAATTAGCTAGCCTAGCTACGCATACACTACATACTCTACCTATATCTACATCCAGTTGCCCGCCGCCTCATGGTCGGACGAGCCACCGAACTCGTCATAGACATTGGGCGGGATGGGGCTGTCCGGGGGATCGAAAGAGGTGCCCCATTGTCGGACCCTCGGGCCCATCCGACCACCTTCTCCTCCGACTCCTCCTCGGACAACATGGCGGGGGTGAGCCAGTCGTCGTCCTTGTCGTCGGGAATTCCCACCGACAGTGAGGTACGGCGCCCCTCCCCGGTGCTGGAGAGGACGCCGCGTGATGTAGTGGTTTAGAAAGCGGACGCTTGGTGAATAGAACCAGTATCGAGTGTGTGATCAGAATGCTTGTGTCTCTTTCATTGGTGAGCTTATTAATTTATACAACTCTAGGGTCCAGGTTTATATGCATGGGAAATACCCAAATTACCCCGGCCTAGGGGAAACACCCAAATTGCCCTGATCTCTGGATCGTTAATCTTGCGATCAACGGCTAGACTAGCTTTCTTATAACCCAAGACTTTCTACTCCCTAATGTGCCCTCGGGGGGGCACATTCTGACAAGGTTGTTGATCTGATTCGTTCTTGTCAGAGGCTGTCGCGAAGTCTTCGTCTCCCGGCCTGAAACTTGTCCAAGATCCATCTGTCTCCACGAGGGCTCCTTCTGAAAGACTTCGCTCCTCGGCCGCCCTTCGGCAGGAGTCTCAAGGACTCTCATTGCTTGAGATTCCCTTGGAACACCTGACCCTTCACGTCCACCTCCCGACCCTTCGCGCATGTCCAGGTCTTTTGCTCGCAGCCCAAGGGGTCTTGAGGTCATCTTTGGCGTGTTTTTCCACTTACCCCTTCGGGTTATAATCGTCACGAAGGACCTTTACAGCATCTTCGTGGATATCCACCTTCCTCGGAGATGGGGTGGTTGCCCCTACAACAGAAGCCCCTTACGGTCACATCACCACCTCGCCGTGGTGCCTGGCCGGAATATCCAGCTCCCCCCTTCTCCACGTCGAGGTGGTTTTCCCGAAGATGCTTTTTTCTTTCTGTTTGCGATGATATCTTCGCCCGCTGATGTGACTTGGACTTGACGTTCTGACCGTGTTAGTAGCCTCGAAATCCTTGCGTTGATCCTAGCCGCCGATCGTTACACGTGTCGTCAAATCCTTAGGCGACCCATGGATTTTCCTTTTGATTTTGATTTTTTCTTTTTGGTGTCTCCTCGGTTTCCTCGTGGCGCATCGTCGCCGTTGGTGCGGACACGCGTCGTTCATCCGTGTCTAACTGCCTTCGATATAAGTGGCAGATTCACTGTCTTGTCCCCACTTGCGCTTGCTTCAAACTCAATCCTCCCGCCGTCCAGTGCTCTCGCTCTTGCGCCCTCCTTTCGCCGCCGCCGGTTCCCCGCCTCTGCCGCGCCATTGGTGGGTAAATCGCCGCTGGTTAAATCACCGACCTCCGCCGCCTTCGACGCTTGCTGGTACGCCACTCTCACCGGCGTCGTTTTCTATTCGGGGTATGGGGGTTCCGGGTATGAGAAGTTCGACGCCGTGAAGTTCGCCGGCGAGGTTTTTGTATCGGCGGCGTTGGTTGCGCCGCCGTTCGTATGTTGATCCCCGTCCCTCTCTTTCTTTGAAAACACGGTACAGGATTTTACTAAATCCCGCGTTCCAAACGCTTCGGAGTTGGTTGTGCGTGTTTGTCCCCTTTTTTTTATTTTAGTGTTCCCGAAGGGTTGCCTCTTAGTAGGCTGACGTCTTCTTTTTTGCAGTCCTCAGAATCTCTGATGGCTCCGAAGAAGATCCTGAGTCCTGCGGACCTCGCGCGGCTGTCTTGGGAGCTGGGGCAATCGAGGATGACGCTAGATATGCTCACGAAGGTGTCGGATTGCTCTACTACGGACGAGGTGGACTTCAGACTCCCGAGGCAAGAGACGACTCCTCGGCCGAATGCCGACGAGGCGGTCGTCTTCAACTCGCAGGTGAAGGCGGGTCTTCGGATACCGTGCACCCGCCTCGTCGGGGAGGTCCTCAAGCTGTACGGGGCACAGCTCATGCATCTCTCCCCGAACGCCGTGGCCCGGCTTGCGGCGTACGAGTGGGCGCTCCGAAGCCATGGTGCGCAGCCAAGCGCCCGACTCTTCGGTTTTCTCCACGAAGCTAGGTGGCAGGGGAAGACAAGCGGCAGCACCTTCGGGTCTTTGAATTTGTCGTGAAGTCGGTGTACACCGCAGATTTTCCATCCTTGGCCACCAAGAATAAGAGGGACGGGGCGACTGGGCTAAGCTAGAAACTGTTTTGGTTTTACCAAAAGGTGGATGCGGCGGACTCTCCACTGAGGTACACCCTGGGGACGGCCAACTGCATCAAGTTCCCGGTGGAGAAACTGTCCGGTTCCGAAGAGGCGCAGTGGCTCCTACTTCAGAGGATCAAGAACGTTTCTCCATCGCCGCCGCCGAGAGTTCTTCGCGCCAAGGTGGGGCGCTGATGTCTTGTTGGGAGGAATTTGTTATCGTCGGCGAGGGAGGCGACCACCTCACTCTGCGTGATGAGGATCACTGACCTCGGAAGCTGGAATCGGCCGTGGAGAGGGCCGAGGGTATGTTCGGGCCGCTTCGTGCCGATGAAGTCGCGCGGGCTTGCGAAGCTGGGGTGGGCGCCCGTGTCAACCGCATCCTCGGGATAGTTTCTCCCTGGGCGGAGCCCGAGCCGAAGAGGGGCGGGAAGAGGAAGGCTGCCGATGGCACTACCGCGGGCCCGTCGAAGCGACCCCGTGGTGAGCATTCTCCTACATCTGCCATACTTCTTCGTTTTTGTTGTTCCTAACTGATTTTTCGAATCAGAAGCCGCCAGCGCGGAGGATGAGGAAGAGGACGCGGATGTCGAAGACGAGGCCCCCTGGCTGAGGGCGATCGCACCTCGCCGGACGCGCCGAGCACGACCAGCGGTGGTGATGACGATCCAATGGACGTCCTTGTCAACAAGACCCCTTCGGGGCCGTTAGATCCCAAACAGGGCTCCAACGAGCTTCAAGACAGCCATGGAGCGGGGTCTCTCCCTTCGGGTCGGGGTCCCGTGACTCCCGAAGGGGCCTCCGTTCATGTTGCTACGGAGGTCGAAGGCTATATTGCCGGCTTCGTTGTTGATACGGAGCTTTGGCTGGTTGACTCTCCCCCGCCGAAGGTTTGTTATTATACCTTGGTGCACTTCTTTTGTCTTGTTGGTTTTTTGCTTATGCTTATTGTTCCTTGCATTGGGGGTTAACGAGGAACCACCTTCGGTGCCCATCTCGGGAGTCGTCGGTGTCAATACTGCTGATGCCGTTTTGGCGTTGGTTGCGATAGCCGCCGCGGAAAGGTGGTCTTTGTCAACTAGCCCGACCGCACCTGGCGTCGCTGGTCCAGCTGTACCGGCTATGGTGGAGGGAGGATTCCCACAAGCTTCTACTCCTACGCCTGGCGCCACATCCTCGGCAGCGGTGACGACCATTGACGGAGGAGCTTCGCATGCGACCCCCCTCGCGCCCAGCGCCGCCCTGCCTCCGATGGCTCCTATCTGGAGCCTGCTGTACTCCTCCCCGACGAACATGTGGAGGCTATCTTGGGGGGTAGGGGGGTGCCTTCGGCAATCCTCGATCGCTGCGAGATGTTCCCCCTGCTGGAGAACGTGCGCAACGTCAAGATATGCCTTGCCACGGTAATTTTTTTTGAGTCTTCGTGTTACTTTTGTCTGTATTAAACTCTGCAGAGCTTGGCTTGTAATCATGCCACATCGACACAAGTGTTGGGCCTCTCGGAGAGGTGTGCTGTTCTTGAGGGTCGCGTCGCCACCCTTGACCGAGAGAACCGCACCCTTCGGGAGGTTAGCATGAAGGAGAAGGAGCTGGTTGCTCTTCTCAGGTCGGAGAAGGAGCAGGCGGAGCAACATGCGAAGATCTCCGAGGAGGTTCTGGCGATCTGGCGGCGCTACCTTCTGTCGCGCTTTCATGGCCAACGCGAAGAAGAAGACTCCTTCGGCCGCTGTGGTTGGATCGTTTCCGCCTCTAAAGATAGCAGAGCCCAGGGTGCCGAGCGAAGATCCTCCGACAGGCCCCGCTCCCCAGGATCCTAAAGGTCCTGTGGATCCGAAGGGTAAAAGGCCAGGGGAGTAGAATTGTAATACTTTTGAATTGTAATATTTTGCTGATGTAATGCATGATCTTTTGTTTATTTCTTGTTCCAAAGTTGTCCCATATCATGAGTGATCTTGTCTTCACGATGTTCTGTTTTCATTTGTTGTTAGTCCGTCATTTCGCTCTATTTTATTTCACGATCAACGCGTGATAGGTTAGTCGGCGTTCGCAAAGACCCGTGGCTCGTGAAGGCTCCTTGTTTGGGTTCTTGGCGTGAGCGCTTGTAGCCCCACGCCAGTCCCTTAATCTTGTAATTGGCGAACGCGCAGTCGAATTACCGTATTGTCATTCGCGAAGGATGATGGCCTGTGAAGATTTTTCGGGTGCTTGGCACGAGCGCTCGTGGCCTCGTGCCAGCCCCTTTGAGTATTTAGCGTTTTCCGCGTTTGCGAAGGCTCGTGGCCTACAAAGGGATTTTCGGGTGCTTGGCGCGAGCGCTCTTGGCCTCGCTCCAACCTCTTGGCGCTTTTAACGTATTTGGCGTTCGCAAAGGCTCGTGGCCCGCGAAGGTTATTTCTCAGGTGCTTGGCGCGAGCGCTCTTGGCCTCGCGCCAGCCCCTTGGCGGTTTAGCACGTTATGAATTCGTGAAGGCTCCTGGCCCGCGAAGGTTTTTTTTCGGGTGCTTGGCGCGAGCGCTCTTGGCCTCGCGCCAGTCCCTTGGCGTTTTAGCGCGTTATGAGTTCGCGAAGGCTCATGACCCGCGAAGGTTATTTTTTTTGGCGCTTAGCGCGAAGCGCTTTGGCCTCACGCGGGCCTTGGCGCTTTTAGCGCTATGAGTTTATTGAGCTCATGGCCCGCGAAGGTTATTTTTTTGGCGCTTGCGCGGCGCGCTTGGCCTCAAGGCCACTTTGGCGCTTTAGCGCGTTATGAGTTCGCGAAGGCTCGTGGCCCGCGAAGGTTATTTTTCGGGTGCTTGGCGCGAGCGCTCTTGGCCTCGCGCCAGTCCCTTAGTCGGATTGAAGTGTCTGCTCTGGAGCGTTCTTCTCTTTCATTTCATTTCAAGTTACATCTTGGCAGTTACATTTCCGTAGGATTTCTCTGGTCGCAGCCGGTTTTGGGCGTCTGAGCCTCGTTAAAAACTCCGCTCGTAAAACCCGCTAGGAAAAAACTGAGTCGGAGAAAAGAGTACTCAGCGCTTCATCGCCTCATGGGTAATATTTGATCAGGCTCTTTGCGTTCCATGTATTTGGAACTGAAGAGCCGTCTAAGTTTGAGAGGTGGAACGATCCTTGCCTTGTTTGTTTGTTCACGATAAAGGGTCCGTCCCATGTAGGCTCTAGTTTGGACGGTCGTTGTGGCATTCTCCGAAGGACCATATCCCCTTCTTGGATCTTCCGTGGTCTTACGCGCTTGTTGTAGGTTCTGCTCATTAGCTCATTGTACTTCTCTAAGGCCTGTTTCGCTTTAAGCCTGTCTTCTTCGACAGTGTCGGCCGGAGATTGATCACTGATCTTAGCTCCAACTGTTATGAACCGAAGAATCTTCGCTTGGATCTCCGCTGGCGTTACTGTCTCTTCTCCATACACCAGCCTGAAAGGTGAATATCCCGTTGGTCTTGTAGGCGTTATGCGAATTGCCCATAGCGTCTTCTCCAGTTCTTCTGGTCATTTTCCTTTTGCTTCATCTGCTAATCTTCTTTTTAGTGATTTCATGATGGTCTGATTTGCCGCTCATCAAGACTGCTCGCCAGGGTGTCCCACGGAAGCATAGCATATTTTTATGCCGAGGTCTTCATAGAATGACTTAAATCTTGATGAGATGAATTGTGATCCATTATCAGCCACTACTTCTTGTGGTATGCCAAACCTGCATATTACGTTTTTCCAAAAGAAATGTTGGGTCTTCGCAGCTGTGATGCTCGTCAATGGTTCTGCTTCAATCCATTTGGTGAAGTAGTCAATTGCGACAATGATCCATTTAAACCCTCCTGAAGTCTGCTTGAGCTCCCCTACGATATCAATTCCCCACCTTGCGAATGGCCACACTGGGGGTGAGGGCTGTAAGTTTGTTGGCGGAGCCTTCGGCGGGTTTGTCATCCACTGACATCCTCGGCATCTTTTTACTAATTCTTCTGCGTCGCTATTGGCCGTTGGCCAGTATATTCCCATGCGTAATACCTTCGCTGCGAGGGCCCTTGGGCTTTGGTGCGAGCCGCAGATTCCAGCGTGCACTTCCACCAGCGCTTCCTTTCCTTCTTCCCTTGAAACACACCTCATCCATGGCGTGCCAATTCCCGATTTGTAGAGTAGGCCATCCATCATGGTATATGTTCTTGCACGTTGCTTTGTTGTGTGCGCCTTCCTACTGTCTTCGGGTAATTCACCATCCCGAAGGTATTTGACGATAATTGTTCGCCAATCTTCTTCCAAGGATCTTGCAATAAGTTGCACTTCGGGGCATATAGATGCTCGTGATATTACTTTGTAAAACACCCCATTTGGTATTCTTGTAAAGTATGTTGCTGCCTTGGCCAACTCGTTCGCTCTCATGTTTTCCCCCCTTGGTATTGTTTTCACAGAGATCCCCATAAAATGCTTCTCCATTGTTCTTACTGCTTCCAGATATTTTGCCATTTCGGTGTCTTTTGCTTGAAAGTCTTTTGTTATATGCCCTTCTATCAACTTAGAGTTCCGAAGACCCAGCAGAAGTCCTTCATATTCAGCCGCGTTGTTTGTCGTCTTGAAGTTTAATCTGAGGGAATACTCCGTGCTCTGCCCTTCGGGGTCAGTTACAATTGTTGATGCTCCTGCCCCTTCTGCTGTGAAAGATCCATTAGATTTTATGCTCCACAAGGGTGGCAGAGCTGGGCCTTCTTCTGATACTTCAACCGACCATTTAGAGATGAAGTCGACAAGTGCCTGAGCTTTAATGACCGTCCTTGGTTCAAAGGTGATGTCGAAGGGTGCTAGTTCTACGGCCCACTTCGCGATTCTTGTCATGGCGTCTTTGTTTTCAAATATAGACCTTAGAGGGTATGTTGTGGGCTCCTTTATCTTGAACTCTTGGAAGTAGTGCCGTAATTTTCTGGATGCCATAAGTAATGCATAAGCTATCTTCTCTAGCTCAATGTAGTTTCTTCTTGCTCCTTGTAACGATTCCGATACATAATATACGGGCATCTACCTGCTTCGGCTTCATCCTTTACGAGGACTGCGTTGGCCGCAAAATGGCTTGCTGATAGATACAAGGTTAGGTGCGTCACCCCGTTCGGACTGACGAGTCTTGGTAGTTGATAAAGATGATCCTTCAGTCTTGCGAAGGCGTCCTTGCATTGAGGTCCCCACTCAAAGGGTGCTGTCCGTTTAATTGTGCTGAAGAAATGTTTATGTTTTTCTGCAGCCTTCGGGAGAAACCTCCCTAGGGCAGCTAGCTTTCCCAGGAGGCTTTGTGCTTGTTTCTTGTTTTCTGGATCTTTCATGCATTGAATTACATCTATCTTCTCCTTGTTAACTTCTATTCCTCGGTGCGATACCAGGAATCCAAGTAATTTTCCTGTTTCTACTGCAAAGGCGCACTTCATCGGATTTAGTTTTATACCTTCCGCTCTCAGGCTTGCGAAGGTTTCTTGAATATCCTCGCAGTGGTCCCTTCTTTGCTTGCTTTTGACGACAATATCGTCGACATACGCTTCTACATTCCTCCCCATTTGCTTTGCGAGGACCTTCGCTATGAGTCTTGCAAATGTTGCGCCTGCGTTTCTTAGACCGAAAGGCATTCTTCGGAAGCAGTACGTGCCGAAGAGGGTTATGAATGCCGTCTTCTCTTCATCTTCCTTTCTCATATACACTTGGTGATAACCTGAGTAGGCATCCAGGAAGCTCATTAGTTCATAGCCCGCTATCGCATCAACCAGCTGGTCAATCCTCGGTAGTGGGAAATCATCTTTTGGGTATGCCTTGTTAAGATTTGTGAAGTCGACGCACAATCTCCAGGTGCCGTTTGACTTTTTCACCATCACAACGTTTACGAGCCACTCGGGATACACGACTTCTCGAATGACGTGGGCTTGATGCAATTTTTCCACCTCTATCTTCGTTCCCCTTCTATTGTTGTCGATAGGTCTTTGCTCATCTGCTTTAGACTCAATGTTGATTACTCTTTTGTTGTTTTGATGTCTCTTGTTCTTGTTTTCTGAATTGGTCTCCCTGTGGCCATCGCGGTCCTTGTGTGTATTCAGCTGGCCTTGCCTCCTCAAGTTTTCCTCTTCTCCTTTTGCATACCCTTCAACCTCGTCATAGAGAAGTGCAGCTGTTTGTGGTGGGTCCTGAGTCAACTTGTGTAGAAGGGGTCCCGGTTGAAGCCCTCTTCGGAATGCATTGATTACCGAGGAGTCTGATACATCTCTTATCTGGGATCGTATTGCAGCGAATCTTTTGTAGTAGTCCCTTGTGCTTTCTTTCTTGCCTTGTTCCAGGGCGAAGAGGTCCCCTTCTACCATCCTCTGGATATAATTGCCTTGAAAGTTGTTGGCGAAGGCGTCTTTGAGTTGATTCCACGAGTGTATGGATCCTTGTGGTAGTGAAGTGTACCATGACAGTGCGGTACCCTTCAGTGTCAGCAACAAACTCTTTGCCTTGATATCATCATCTCCGCCAGCTACTTCTACCGCCGTGTCATATACGTCCAAGAATTCATTTGGGTCGATATCCCAGAGAACTTGAATACACTTGGCATTTTGAATCCTTCGGGCCATTTTTTGCCGCGAAGGTATGCACTTAGAGGTCATTCGCTTGCCTTCTTCGGTTGTGTCGTCATTACGGTCGGCCGAAATTGCTCATGATTTTCCTCCAAGTATGGGATCCTTTGGGGCACGTAGTGCTGTTGAGGTTGCATTGTCACAAGTTCTCTTCGGAGCAGATTGATTTGTTCCTCCAACAGTCTTCTTTTTTTTTGTAAGATGTCCTCGGCAGATGGGGGGTCTCCATGTTGACGTTCTTGCATGAGATGGGCGGTGGGTTTTGCTGCGTTTCGTCTCTAGTTATCCTGCTGGGTCCTGGCTCGTCGAGTCTACCACCGCCCACGCCCGGGATACCTTGGCTCTGGTTTCTCCGGCCCTGCAGGTTGGTGTCGGGGGCTCTTGGGATGCTTCCGCCAAGTCCTTGCACCGCCGCGTCTTCCCGCCGCCGTTCAGTCGTTGGCGCGGTGGTGATCGCCCTTTGGGCCGCTTCCTCCGTCGTTTCGCCGATGACGTCTTGTTTGCTTTCATCTTGCCGCCCCACCTCGCTGCCGTCCACTGCGTGCCCTTGTTCCGGCGTCGTCGCCTCCGCCGCCGCCACTCCTCCTTGGTCTGGCCATCACCGCAAACGCTCGCTTCTTTCCCACGGACGGCGCCAACTGTCGTTGGGAATTCCCGCCGACGGTGAGGTACGGTGCCCCTCCTCGGTGCTGGAGAGGACGTCGCGTGATGTAGTGGTTTAGAAAGCAGACGCTTGGTGAATAGAACCAGTATCGAGTGTGTGATCAGAATGCTTGTGTCTCTTTCATTGATGAGCTTATTAATTTATACAACTCTAGGGTCCGGGTTTACATGCATGGAAAATACCCAAATTACCCCGACCCAGGAGAAACACCCAAATTGCCCTGATCTCTAGATCGTTAATCTTGCGATCAACGGCTAGACTAGCTTCTTACAACCCAAGATTTTCTACTCCCTAATGTGCCCTCAGGGGGGCACATTCTGACAAGGTTGTTGATCTGATCCGTTCTTGTCAGAGGCTGTCGCGAAGTCTTCGTCTCCTGGCCTAAAACTTGTCCAAGATCCATCTGTCTCCACGAGGGGTCCTTGTGAAAGACTTCGCTCCTCGGCCACCCTTCGGCAGGAGTCTCGAGGACTCTCATTGCTTGATATTCTCTCGGAACACCTGACCCTTCACATCCACCTCCCAACCATTCGCGCATGTCCAGGTCTTTTGCTCGCAGCCCAAGGGGTCTTGAGGTCATCTTTGGCGCGTTTCTCTACTTACCCCTTCGGATTATAATCGTCACGAAGGACCTTTACAGCATCTTCGTGGACATCCACCTTCCTCGGAAATGGGGTGGTTGCCCCTACAACACTCCTTCTCCTTCGGCACCTCGCTGGCGGGGCCACACACTGAAGAATTTGAAGACGGATCCGGTGATGTGGCCCACTGCTGCTTAGGCATCTGCTCCTCGTCATAGGGCTCCTCGCTGACGGGCTCCTCCTCGCGGGGTGTCAGATAGCTGACATACCGTGGTGACCATGGCGAGGCCGGCTACAGCAAGATGGGTGGAGAGAGCATCAGCGATGAGGGGGAAGAAGGGGATTGGGCCATGGTGTTATAGATGGACGAGTAGGAAGAGGCGGAGACCGATCTATCAGAATAGGGAGAGACGATCAATTGGATATAGAGATCATATAGATGCACATGGTGAAAAATTTGCCTTCAATACGCCTCAGGATACGAAATGATATGTGTGTCGGTAGTAATTGCCAACCAACACATATAACTACGATGTGACGCGCCTCGTCAGTTGACACACGGGAAAAGCATCATATGCGCCTGTCTAATTTTCAACCGCCACAACCGGTAGAGATATATCTATGACAGTTGGTAATTAGGATTGACACGTATATTCTGTAATCTATGCCAGTTGGTAATTAGCATCGGCACGTAAAAGTTTTGCCGCGTGGTCACTGAAGAACCGATGCTAGTATCCTTATTTGTGTCGTATCTAACTAAACCGGTACAAATGTACAGGTATATATGACATGTTTTGTTGTAGTGATTTGTTTAGACTGGGTTTTGAGAGGTTCAAGATCTTTTATGATCATGTTGTTTTAAAAAAATCTTCATGAGTCGGCTTTGAGAAGGAATATTAGGTCTGGTTCAAGGTTTTTTACCACGCAATATTTTGTGGGTTTGTGGCTTAAAATTGATCATGTTCATAGTGCTTTGACTTAGGTAGTGTTTCTTTTAGCGTTTGCGTTTGTGTTTGCTTATAAGCTGAAAATTTGTTATTTTTGTACAAGTCAAACGTTTTGACGTTTGGTAGTCAATTTTTGTAGGTCTTACTATCTCTTCTCAAAGCTCTTAAAACCATTTTTCTATAATTTTTGATCTCTCGGATGTCCTTATCGAGGAGCTACAAATTTCTAACTTAAACACAACACTACCAGTGAAACAGCCACCACAACCTATTCGAAACAGGTTTCAGAACTGGTTTTGAAACCAGTTGTAGACAACCGTGACTAATGCTCGCGGAAGTATCAGAAGCGGTTCTACGAACAGCTTCTAGTGATGTCTAAAAAGGTAAAGAATATTGGAGTATGTGGGATTTGAACCCAGGACCTCACCCCTTCTCATGACCCACGCCTCACCTGGCTAGCCAACCCACCCACGCATGCTCTTTGATGAGATAAGGCAAGTTTTCCTTTTAATAATTCGAAAAATAGGCCTCTAGCAGCGGTTAAATGTCTGAACCCTTCTAAAGCCCCTCTAGAAGCGGTTCAATGTCTGAACCACTTCGCTGCTTGGGCTTTAGAAGGATTCGTGTCCCCAACTCGCCGCTAGAGGTGCTTGGGGCTTTAGAAAGGGTTCGTGACACTAACCCCTTCATATTAGGCTTTAGAAGGGTTCAGATATTTAACCGCTTGTAGAGGGGGTTTTCTGGCATGAACTAATGAACCGCTTGTGTTGCAACTATTACAAGCGGTGTGTATTGAACCGCTTGTGATGTACCGCTTGTGATGCTCTGTTCTCTAGTAGTGCAACCGCAACGCAACCGCTGAAAAAAACACACCATTAGACTTAAAACTTAAGGGAAAGTTTGGTTGGGATACTAAGGATGTCAGTCAACATTTTCCACAATGTTCCTGCTAAAGTGTGGTAAGCCACACAAAGTGTGGCTTTGAAATTGGAGGCCATCTTAGCCAAAAATTGACACAAAAATGAGTCTATTACATGTGGATCCCATCGGTTAGAAAGTATGGCTTGGCTAAACTATAAGAAAGAACCAAACAAGTTTCATAAAAAGTTTGGCATGGTGTGACATGGTTTGGCAATGCTTCAGAGTGAACCAAACATGTCCTAAGCCTAGCTGAATTAAAAAGCTGAACACTTTAGCTTTTTTATTTTTTTTTATCATGAAGACACCTCTAAAAGCTTTTAAAAATAACATAAAAGAAGCAAACCAACTTCGAGAAGCAGATTCAAAAACCTCCTAAAATCCAGTTTAACATTCAGTTCAGCCAATCCAAACATGCTATAAGCCTTTACAGATATGATCTTAATACATTGTTTGGAGTGACTTGGTTTAGTCTTAAAGCTTAAGCCTACCTAAATTGAAAAATTGCACTTTGGTTTTTTTAGTCTTGCTTTTTTTAAAAAAAAAATTATGAAGCCACCTCTAAAAACTCTTAAACATAACGTAAACAAAGTGGACCAGCTTTGGAAAGTAGATTCAAAAACCTCTCGAAGTCTAACTTATTATTCAGCTCAGCTACTCTAAATATGCTTTATAGGTAGAGCTCATGCTTGTTCAAAAAAATAGGTAGAGCTAGCTCTCCATGGAGAAAGATATATTTGTGGGGCCATTCCCAACACTATACATATTTTCACCCTATACTATCACTATTCGTCACCTACTTTCTCAACACTATTCACCTCCCTATTTCCATCCCTATCACTATTCACCCACCTATCACTATTCACTTTACCAACAACGACCCTATTTTTCACTTTCCAAATCCTACTATCTGTATTCACTATTCACTCCATATTTTTCAACCACCACTCCCTATATTCACTATTCCTCACCCTATCCCACTCCCACTCCTTATATTCACTATTCCCAAATCCCACTTCCTATATTCACTATTCTTCACCCTATCATTATTCACCAAACTTAACACCAATACCCAAATTTTATGTGCTGCAGTTATGGGTTACCCCATTTTTGTGTCCCTCTTAACATGCCGTCACATAGACGTGATCACAGGAATCCATCCACCTACCTCAGGCATAGACGAACATGTAAGGCGTCACTAGCACATGTAAAAATGTAGTTGTGCGAACATAGAGAGTGAGATCGTCTTCCGTACAATAATCAAATGTAACGCGAACAGACGTGTTTTACACTGCTTTTAAATCAGGTCGTCTCCACGTAGCTATGCTAAAATATAACACGTTCCTCCACGTTGTGGTCACAAGGAGGTAATGTCATTTGATGTTATTTTAATTCATAGAAAAACATGTACACGGCTAGTCTATTGTGATCGCATTGGTTCTTTTCTTGACCTTCCATGCATGCTCATTCTTTTCATACATTCTTTTATATATCAAATTGTATATCGTGGTTTTATACCATAATGGAATTTTCCTTTTTATTTTTTTACTCGATTTTCCACCATATATATTATGCGACTAGTTAGGTGCAGTTAGGTGCCTGTCCGTTGCGCCCGAATTTAATATTAGATTGCATCCTAAAGAGAACGACCTAGCAAAAGACATTTCATATGATAGCAAGGATCTGGGCATGCTTCTAGCACATAGGACGAACGGATTTGTAAAACATAGTCCTTAAAAAAGTGGTACAAATTACATATGGTAGAACAATACATATTATACGTTTTAACAGTTTAGTTGATGTTACAGTTCAATCAAAGCTAGTGCATAATAAATAGGACAACATATCTAGTGCTAATGCCCATTAAGTGCTAATATGCTAACATCTAACCAACACTATCATATGGACTTCGTGCCGTTGAGATCGAGAGAGGTGGAAGCTCCAGATCCACTTAAACTGTTTTGTAGATAACCCCACACGTTTTAAATGGGATGTGGAGCTTCCACCTCTCTCAATCTCAACCGTACGAAGTCTATCTGATGGTCCTAGTTAGATGTTAGCATATTAGCACTCAATGAGTATTAGCATTAGATATGTTGCCAATAAATAGAGTGTTCATTTATTACCGTTGTCGATTGTACAACATGTTGCCCCAAAGTAACCTTGTTCCCCGAGGTGCCCTCCGGATTCTGGTAATATTGTCAAAGACGAGAGAATACAGACAGTACTGAACTATGCATGATAGTTGTCTTGTGAGTAGTCTTCTATTGAACCTGACGCTAATCTCATTAAGCTTGTTGAATTGGGCAGGCGGTGCTCTCTGGATACAGAGGAAGAACCATTGGATGCAGCAGGGGAAGTGTAACCCTGCAAGATCAAATGTGAAATTCAGCTAAGAAAGATCAATGAAATTGACATTATTAATTCTAGGCGAACAAAACTCCATCAGCTTCGTTACCTGGATGCTTTGTTGGGTTTTTGCCCCCGAAAAACAAATGGGCCTTTGGGGCTTCAGCCCATGCGGTTGACACAAAAGGGAAAGAGGGCAGCAGCCCTACTGCCCGGTGAGCTGGTTCGCTGGCTGTTAGGGTTCCCTAACCTGAGCGATGGGGGCGGCGGCACGGGGGAACTGGGCGTCCGTGCTGGCGTGGCGCGACCAGGGTTTAAAATCCGTTTCGGGACCCGAAACCGCCATATGGGCGGGGCGGTTTTTCGGCAAAAACCGCTAAAAACCGCTGAAAACCGCTGAAAACCGTTCAAATTCAAATTCAAACGGTCAGACAGCCGCGGGCGAGTCCACCGGTTTTTCAGCGGTTTTTGCCGAGAAACCGGCGATTTTTATCGGTTTTTGGCGGTTTTTAGCGGTTTTTGGCGGTCTGAAACAGAGGAAACGTGGAAAATGGAAAAAATGGAAAAGAGGTCTGAAAAAATTTAAAAAATTGGGAAAATCATAGATGTGTGAGATATATGTGTTGGTAATTTTGTTTAATTATGAAAAAAATTTGGAAGAACCTTTGATAAATACTCCCTCCGTTTCACAATGGTTGCTGTTTTAGCTTTGTCCTAAGTCAAACATTTTTTTCTTTGACCATTAATTTCTAGAAATTCGTGTAGTTTAATAGCATGCAAATTATATATTATGAAAGTATTTCTCATGATGAATCTAAAAGTATAAATCCTATGATGTTAAACTATACGAACTTCTAGGAATTAATGGTTGAATATAGAAATCTTTGACTTAGGACAAAGTTAAAACAATAACCATTGTGAAACGGAGGTAGTATATGACATCTTGAATATATCAATATGAAGTCAATAATTTGAACAAGGTAGTTTCCAACAAAAATATCAATATAAAGTCAATTTGAACATATCAATATGAAGTCAATAATATGAAGGTAATAATGTGATATGCATGGTTGTTTCCAACAAAAATATATATTCGAACTAGGAAAAAAAAATGAAAAGAGGTCTGAAAAAATTTTAAAAAATAGGAAAATCATAAATGGGTGGGATATATGTGTTGATAATTTGTTTAATCATGGAAAAAATTTGGAAAAACTTTTGTTAAATATATGCCATCTGGAACATATCAATATCAAGTGAATTGCATACATACATATATTGCATTGCATATGATAATAGACATATCAATACTAAGTCATATGATAGACATATCAAGATTTTGAAAACTGTTTGGTGACCCGAAACCCGTGATTCACGGTAGCAAAACGTGCAACAATCAGTGAGTTCGGTATAGTGGTGGTGACAAAAGAAAAAAACGAGCAGAGCAATCAATTAGCAAATGTACAGACCAGGCCTTCCAGAAACAATCCAAATTTTCAAAAAATAGTTTTTCACTTTTGCACAACTTTCTTCACATAAAATACCATGATAATAATCTCAATTTAAAATTTTGCTTTGTACAGAATGTTCTAAAAACCTTATAGTTTTTTATAAGTTTTTTTTAAAATATTAAATTCAAATTTAAAATTTCAAAACCGGCCGGGTAAAAACCGGCGGTTTCTCAAACCGGTTTTGTGAACCTTGGGCGCGACGTGGCTTGGTCTCCGGGCTTCTCGTCGAGTCCGGTGCTTCTCCTTTGCCTTTATCTCCTTGGAGTCTCCCTTTTTGTGTGCGCACGTTTTGAGATCGATCCTCTCTTCTTGCTACTACTCTCGGTGGCGGCGCGCCTTGGTGCTTGTGGTTTCGCCGGCTTCCTCTGCTCGCCAGAGTGGTGGTGGTGGTGGTGCTGCCCTTCTCCTGCTCGACTCCAGTACTCGGTGGCCACGAGGTGGACGCCGGTGCCCCGCGCTGCTTCCTCTGCTCCTCGGTCTTCCACTGCGGCCTTGGCCTTGGTAGGGAAGGCGGCATCGTATCTCCGACCTTCTTGTCGGTGGCTGCGTTTGTAGCACGGCAATTTGCTTTCTGGGACAGCGAAACCTCGCGCTTTGCCTCATCTTGCCAGCTCGGTTCGGTGCACTGTAAGAACTCTCTGTGGTTTTCTTTATTTGATCTCATATTGTGCCAACCGGAGTGGATTTGGAGACCTTGTATTTGGTATAAGGGGCTGCTTGCTTCGGTTTGGGGAACAATACGAGCTTGGGCTTCGGATTTAATAGCTCGATGATGATTGCTTAAATTGAGGCATGATTAATCTGTTAATTAAAGGATCTTGCTAGACCTAGATAAGTACTGCTTTTAGCTAATAATTTGGAGGCTTAATGTGTATGATTTAACACTTGAAGTTAATTTATTTGATCAATTTACTGCTGCACTACATATATTTAAGTTTGGAGAACTAGTATGATTGCTTGGGCCTGATACTAGTTGGTGCAGTGTGTTTGTATGTTGCTGTTCAGCTCAGTTTAGTGACTGTTTGAATACGGGCCGAATTGATACATTGATCCTTTAGTTACTACTTCATTGTGCTATTGCTTAGTCATACACACAGAGCTGTGATTATACCTTCTGTGTAAGAGCAGTGCTAATTCTAGGATTGTAATCCTGAAATTTTTAGATTATATAACTTGTGAAATATTGTCCATCTAGAAGTTGGACGGCTAATTAATTTAGCAACCCTTCTAGCAATCTGAGAGCAATCAATTACAAATAAAATCTGAGTTTAGTTACTAATTTTATTCCTATTTTACCTGCTATTTTGTCATGGTTACATGCTGGATAATCACTTTTCTAGTTGCTTTAATGCTGCCTTTAAGAGGAATTGTGATTATATTTGATTTTCATGACACTATATTGCTGTTAATTATATCTGGAATTATTTCTGCTATCATTTTGCTCATTATGCACTATTTGCAACATGCTTCACATTCTAATTTTTTCCGTTGGCATTTAAAGCCTACTCAAACAGCCAAGAAAAACTTTATGTAGTACACTGATTATCAATGACAGGCTTTTAGAAGAAAAGAGAACATTGAGGAGACAACAACCAACATTAAGATTTACATTAGAGCTTATTGAAAACCATCAAAGAATCAACTACCAATGATTAGGAACCAACTCTATAAAATATTAAAAGTGAACTAACACATCCCAGGTGTCCCCAAGGAAATCAAACATGTACTGCAAATTCATGTTTTAGGTTTAATTGTTTAAACATGTATATACAAAATTAATAAGTGAATTAGTGTGCATAACAATCATAGGATCATTCATTCAGGTAAGACAACCTGTAGAGGCCCTTTTCAGAGTCCTTCTAATGATGCCATGGATTCAGTGGCCACACATGCACGGTCTCAAAATCTAGCCTTTTTCTCATCAGCCGAAAGTAATGCTGGGGATGGAATGAAACCTTTTTCTAGTTGGCCCTCTTAGTGAACCAATTTGTCACTGATAAAATTTGGGCAAGAAAAAAAGTTGAAAACTACTAATTCAGTGAACATTCTACCACTTAGGGTATTGGAGTAGATAGCTGCTAGCTATAATGCTTTCATATCATCTCCACCTCAACTATAGATAGCATAAAAGACCATTCCTCTAGCAATCTACCTTTAGCATAAAACCCAAAGATAGTGTGGGTCCCACATCTCATTGACCAGAAGTGCTCCTTGTAAACTGGCTCTTCATCAAGAGCTGGCTACTATCTCTCCTCACATTCTCCCTCTTTCACATAGGCAAAATGATAATGTATATTCCTTGTAGCTAGCTAATTATACCTTGTTGGAGAGATGTACTTAGAAAATACCTGCGTATGAAGAGCCCAACTAACATTGGAAAGGTCTTTGAAAAGAAGATTGCCTTTGTTTGGTCTATCTTTACTTAAAGAGTACTACTCCGTCCCTAAAAGAATGTCGTTCTGGAAAATTTTGAGTAGATTAAGGAGGGTATATATAGGTAGGAATCTATAGTACTTTATAGTGTTGGGAGGAGAATATTTAGATACTTTATAGTGGTGAGAGGGGAATCTATAGGTACTTTATAGGGGTGAGAGGGAAATCTAGCAATTATTGCCCTAAAATGACATTCTTTTAGAGACAAATTTTGAATCGCAGAATAACATTCTTTTAGGGACGGAGGGAGTACTACTAAAGAGAAAAAAAAACAAGTAGTTAGAGCATCTGGAGCAGGTACTCTATAATATTGTAGCTTGGGATAGAGTAGCTGGTGCGGGGAAGGAATCTTTTAGAGTATAGTGTAAAATGTGAAGGAAATTTAGAGTGTTGGATAGAGGGAGTAGTGAATAGTGTTATAGAGTGAGAGGATGGAGTAGCCGGTGGAGATGCTCTTAGTAGCGCCATCATAAATTTTCCTAGCCTTTGGTGCATGCCACTTAGAGCAACTTTAGCAGCTACTCTATCCTCTCACTCTATAACACTATTCACTACTCCCTCTATCCAACACTCTAAATTTCCTTCACATTTTACACTACACTCTAAAAGATTCTTTCTCTGCACCAGCTACTCTATCCCAAGGTACAGTATTATAGAGTACCTGCTCCAGATGCTCTTAACATAGCATCAATAACATGCATGATGGCAGTTTTCACCATTCCTTCTTTTTTGACATAAGTTTTCACCATTCCTAGGTAGGCCAATACACAAGTCAGATAGTAGGACTTACCAACTGCATACGGTCTCATTGAAGCATGTTGGGAGCAGATCTGTGCTGTTGCTCAAATCCTACCAACAAACAAAAATAGACAGCTCAACAACAGAAAAGAGAAAAACAAAGCCTGATATTAAGCAATCAAAAATTTTCCAGGAAACTCCTCATCATGCCTTCTCGTGCCTCCAACATGAATACAAACACAATATAAGCTACTGTTTCAAAGAGCATGATTTAATTAAGGTGTTGATCAAAGTTCTTTTTTTATGTTTTCAAGAAAATATAGAGTTTCAGGTGCACCCAGATCCAATTACAACGCCGGATATGTGTTCGTTTCACGTGTGTGGGAGGGGAGGGGAACCTGGGTTCTCTCGGCCCTAGGCACTTGGTGGAGCCCTAGGTGGCGCAGGGATAATAAAACGTCCCATGCTCATGGAACAGGGGTTTGAGATTAGATAGATGATGTAACCACTGCTGCCGCTACTGCTATTAGTAGATATTTTAATAGTAGAAATATACGATTGAATAATCGTGTTTCATGAACTCGTTTGTCAGCCAACCTCATTGGTGCGGATTCCACGAGTCAAAGCTTCATCTCGATCAATCGACAAACGATGTGTTGGACTGTTGGTGGAGCCCTTGACTCACCGTGAGAGTAGTGGCTGATAGATGAGCATGAAGAGGACGTGAAGAAACTGATAATTAACCGGAAGAGATGGGAACAAGCACAAATACTGGATCACGTGGATCCAATCTGTATAAGGATATCGAATAGGGCATTAGCATCATTGTGTACCACATTCTTTGAAAGATGTCCATCAAGATCGTTGTCGTCAAGGTGCTCAACTTTGAGCTCACCAACAAAAATATGGTAAGAGCATTTCCTAACCTAACACTATTTTCTTTCTAACAATAAAAAAGCATAGATTTAATGGGTAGAATAGATTTAATGGGTGCACAATGGGGCTCAAGGTGCAGATGTGCATTGCAATTGAGAATGGAAATAGAAACAAGGTGGCCAAACAAGTCGATCACAATAAAACGTTGTTTTTATTTGTAGTAAAGCACAGGAACTCGACTAGTAAATATGAAACAAAAATTTGTGCCCCACTTGTCAGGACCCGCAAAACGGAGTCGAGTTCCTACTGTGCTTTTACTGTACTAGTCTCTGGATCAAGTAACTAGTATACACAGGTTTACGGTTTGGATCAAAACCATCATAAGTAATACATTTATTACATCAGAATGTTACCAACATGGCACTTACAATACTTTAGATCTATGGCCTTACAGTAGCGGAAAGATGTTAACAAAGTTCAACATCAAAAGTAAGACCCAACTAAACTCCACAAGCAAGTCTAAAGGAACACTCCCCTAGATGTCAGAGTAGTTTTTATCTTGGACTCCATCCGCGAAGTTGTCCCTGTGGAACTCCTCATCTTCCGGGTAGGAATATGTGGATCATGGACCGCTCGTTGGAATAAGCAGCCCCACATAAAAGACAATGGTGAGAATATGACATTCTCAACAAGCCAAAGCTGACTAATGCAAACATGAAGGTTTAATAAAGAAATGATAGGGGTTTATTTGCCAAAAGCTAATTTTTCTAAGTTTTTCCTAGAGTTTGGAAAATGGTTAAAAAGAGTTGAGAGAAACCAAACATTTGAATAGTTTTATTTTTAAACTTCGGCAGCAAGCGGTTTTGCCCAGACCTGGCTACTTCATGGCGCCAACCGTGATGCCAACAACACCCTCATCGGTCACAGCGATCACTATGTGGGGCAAAAACCAAAGCTCACGACTGCAATCATGATTTTACCTTTGAAACACTGTTTTGATAACAAATATATAAGAAGTACTACTAAGGCAGCGGCCCAGCGTTCACCCTTGACAATGGTGGTTATGACAGTTTTACACTTTGCAGAGGTTGCACGTTTTACGCATGAGAGATGATTTATAAAGAACCATCGCAAGGACTTTAGCCCACTCACTCTTAATTTAGGCATCCTCACTAAGATTTCCACCGTTGTGCTAGTTTCTCCAGTTGACAGAAGCCTCCTGTGCGCTAATAGAAACAACAACTACTGTCTAATCCACTGAATGGAATGCCCCAATTAATAGTTTGAAGGTGTTGGGGAAAGTACACGGCCCAAAGAGACATGGCCCATTAACTTGCCTCCGGCCCGCGAAAAGTACGCGCGAGCTTTATAAGCTCACGTCCGAGCTTGGCAAGCTCGCGCCCGAGCTTTCCCGCTAAGAAGCTTGGGTCACTCGCCCCCAGGGCTTCCGAAGCCCGGGGCTCAGGACCCAAGGCAGACTACGCCGTGCCGCGCACAGGCACGCTATGGGTCCTGCAGGTCACCGCGAGTTAAATTCGACGGCAATACCAAAGCACGCCTGACGCAGGTCACTGGCGAGTTGGTGGTAGGTCGTGTCAATGGTCAGCTTACCATCCGCCCCTATAGAGAAAGACACGTATTGCCGGGCTGTGGTCCGAACATCGATCCTGCCAGGATGAGGGAATACGCCTGAATGTCCGGCGGGCCTCGTGCATCCACCACGCCCCAGCACGGCAAAGCAGGACAAGACGACTAGTGACCGAAGGACAACACGGTGCATCACAATGGACCAAGGTCAGACTAAAGTGGCCAGAGGCCACCTATAAAAAGGGCGCACAGGCCACAACCAAGGCAGAGGCAGAGGAAGACGGAGATAGCTAGAAGAGCACTCGGCCACCGTAAAGCAAGAGCACTTGCACTCACGTAGGAGCTCTAGTTCCAGGCGGTAGTTCTTTACATCCAGGTACTGTAGGAACACACATAGTGCCTTGAGCACTTATTGTACTCGAGTCCGGGCTTCTCAAAGCTCGGTCTCACCCTCTTGTAATTGTTTAAGCTCGACATTAAACGAAGACTGGACGTAGGACAGTTATCCGACAGTCTGAACCAGGATAAAAACCCCGTGTTACACTAGCACATTCCACGTCCTTCCCTCGGCGGCACTTTCGGCCGACCGGCCTCGGTCGAGGCGAGGCCATCCTCGGGTCTCGCACACCCCTTCCCCTTGCTCATCGGCCTGCGGAGGCTCGCCTCCCAGTCTCCGACAGCTGGCGCCCACCGTGGGGGCTGAATGCGGTCTTCTCCCCTCGATCGAGTCGAGGATGGCCTTGTTGTCATACGATGGCGACGAGGGCTTAGCCCTCAACTTCGACGACTGCGACGACGTCGACGAGTTGTACGAGAGATGGCAGGTAGAGGCATCGCCTACCTTGGGAGCAGCTGTCCGCCCCCCAGCATTGCCCGACCAGGGCGGCGCTTCGCTGACTCACGTCAGCGAGACCCTCATGGAAGGACTGGAGGCGCCACTACCAGTGCCGTAGCCGGACGGACCACGCACATTCATGGTCCTGTCCGAAGAGGAGGATCGGTCCTGTGCGCGCAACTGGCGTCCCGGCCCATCAGGGCTGGCAGTGGACCAAGGTGTGCCCATGGTAGTTGAAGGTGCCGACGGCACCGCCTCCGTGGGTGACACTGGCATGTCCCCCTCGCAGGAGCCCGCCTCACACCACGTCTTCGCGGCATCAGGCGAAAGGACTCCGCACCAGATGCGTGCTGACCTGGGCGAAGTGCACCGCCGGCGCGGGACCGCTAGGAGCCTCTTCGCTGGGTCAGTCGAGCGGACCTTGGTGGACATCCGTCGTAGGCCTACCGGCCCAACGCCTGCCACTCGCGCCGCGCGCACCCTCGCCCACCACTACCATCACCAACCCAGTTCTGCGCGGTCAGCAACGGGCTAGGGCGATTGCCCAGGCCATGCGTGACCTGTAGAAGGATCCGCGTGGATTCATCATGGCCGACCTAAGCGCGCTGATTCTGAGCGGCTGGAGGAACTTCTTTGGGGACCTCGGCAAACACCTTGAACTGGTCGCGCACCGGCCGCACCTCAAACGCCATGCCAGAGCGTCGATCGCGTCGTGGCGCCCACGTCCTAGCAGATGGTGCCCCAGCGCACCGGCGGAGTATTTTCCGCCTCGGCCGCTTCTAGATGGAAGGCCCCGTTGGAAGCACAGGCTATCCAGGTGTCCGCCTTCTCCCGAGCTTCTACGAGGCTCCTGGCCCCGAAAGTTCAAGCAGGGAACATCGAGAAGTTCGGCGGGAGCAAGAATCGACGAATACCTCGCCAGTATAAACCATCGCCATCTTGGCGCCGCGATAATGAGGCCGTTATGGTCAACTACTTCCCTACCGTCTTGAGGAATGGCCCGAACTGGCTCTTTAACCGAGCCGAGGTTCTATCTGCATTGGGAACAAGCGCAAGAAGCACTCGGACAAACTTCGTGGTCGCTCTGGCATGCTGGAAAGCCCTAGGACCTCAAACTCGTGCTCCAGAAGAAGGGAAGGCTGCAGGACTCGTCCCGCCGGTTCGTCAGTCGCAATACTATTCCGTCGATCTCCGACGAGGCCATTGTCGAGGCCTTCAAGGAGGGGGTGCGGAATATCCACTTCACCGAGGACCTTGAGCTCTATCCGGTCCACACTGCAGCCGATTTATTTTGTGTTGCGGAGGGATACATCAACGTATCTGAGGCGGTGGAGCGCAAGAGAGGCAGAGCGGAGGAGAAGGCGGCGACCCGGACTGGAGCAGATGGCAAGAAGGGCGACGCTAAGAAGAAGAAGCAGAAGAAGAAGAAGAAGAAGAAGAAGAAGAAGGAGCCCGCCGCCCCAAACTACGTCGCGGCGGAGGAGCTCGAGAGGCCCGCTCCCCTGAGCGGCCTCCTCCTCGGCCAGCCCGTCCGGTGGGTGGCGGAAACGGCCATGAGCAGGCCAGGGCGAGGGCGAGCTCCCGGCCCGGCCTCGGCCGGCCTAAGGCGAATCCTTGAACAACCGCTCTTGCCTTCTCCATCGCTAAGTCTGCCACGACTGCGTAATTGCGGGGCGTGGGCGGTATGATTGAAGACTTTACATCGGACGCGGGCCCATGCCTGAACTCCCCGATAACGGAGTTTCGGATGATCGGGCGCCCCAGGGTGGCCACGGTGATGCCTTCCAGAAGGCTCGTGGGCACGTCGCTATGATTTTCGGCGGTGCATTCGCCTACGGCTCGCGATGCGAGCTTAAGGCTGCCGCCCGAGAGGTTTACCACCTCGAAAGGGGTAAACCCAGAAACGCGCCCATGCAGTGGTCTAACCAGTCGATCACTTTCTCCGGGGATGACTATTCCCCCGGGATGACGAGGACCCAGTGCTTGCCGCTGGTGCTCTGCCCCACCATCAGCAACACGCGAGTCGACCGCGTACTAGTGGATGGCAGGAGCTCCCTGGACATCATCACGGCTCAAGTCCTAGAGCAGATGCAAGTCCCGTGTTCCAAAATCAAGAACATAGCCATTCCTTTCCATGGCATTGTGTCGGGGTCATCCCTGCAACCAATCGGGCAGATCGTCTTGCCCGTAACGTTCGGGGCTCCTCGGAATTTTCGGACAGAGTACGTCACCTTCGAGGTGGTGGACTCTGGGCTACGTACAACACCATTTTAGGACGCCCCACCTTGTCCAAATTCATGGCGGCCACCCACCACGGATAGCATTGCTTGAAGATACCGGCCTCCCACGGGGTCATCACGGTCAAGGGTAGCCACAAGACCGCCATGGCCTGCGATGAGAGCGCCCTAGCGATGGTCGGACAACTCCCAGAGCGTGGCCCAGTTAAGGGCGATCGGCCGCCAGTCCGCCCTAAGGTGGCCCTGCAGCCGCAGAAGCCTACCAAGGCAGTCCCCCTCTCCGAAGATGACCCCGCTAAGGTCGTCCACGTAGGGGCAACCTCGAGTCCAAATAGGAACTCGAGCTTGTCGCCTTCCTCCGGGCTAACGCAGACGTGTTCTCGTGGGAACCGTCTGACATGTCCGGAGTCCCAAGGGAGGTAATCGAGCACAGGCTAACCATCCAGCCTGATAAAAAGCCTGTTAGACAGGCCTTACAACGGCTCCCCAAGTGGAAGGCTGACGTCATACAGGAGCAACTCGGCAAGCTCCTCCAAGCCGGCTTCATCCGAAAGGTCAAGCATTCCAATTGGCTCGCCAACACAGTCGTCGTCAAAAAGAAGGGCGGAAAATGGCGAATGTGCGTCGACCATCGCGACCTCAACGCCGCCTGCCCCGAAGATATTTTCCCCTACCGTGCATAGACCAACTGGTCGACGCAACGGCGGACTCGACGCTTATGAGTTTCCTGGACGCCTATTCGGGCTATCACCAGATCGCGCTGGCAAGGGAAGACGAAGAGAAGATAGCCTTCGTGACACCTTTTGGTACCTTCTGCTACATGACCATGTCGTTCGGTTTGAAGAACGCGGGAGCCACGTTCCAGCGGTTGATGCAGAAGACGGTCCCTGATCAGATAGGACGCAACGTAGAGGTTTATGTAGATAACATCATTGTAAAGAGCATGGTCCCGCGGGCTCATGTGACCGACCTTCAAGAAACGTTTGCTAATCTCAGGAAACATCAAGTCAAGTTGAATCCTGAAAAGTGTGTTTTCGGTGTCCGGTCCAGGATGTTACTCGGTTACGTGATAGGAAAGGTGAGCATAGGGACTAACCTCGAAAAATTCGAAGCCCTCGAGAATATGAGATTGCCAACCTGCGCCAAGAAGGTGCGAGCCCTCACCGGGCGGATGGTAGCTCTCAGCAGATTCATATCTCGTCTCGGTGAATGCAGTGCACCTTTCTGCAAAATCCTGCGCAAGCGCTATCTGTCCACGCCTCCCGTCCTAGCCACGCCAAAGCTCGGGGAAGCTCTACTCCTGTACTTGGCGGTCGCTCCGCAGGCTGTGAGTGCTGTACTAGCAGTCGAACGCGAGGGCAAACAACAACCCATCTACTACGTAAGCGAGGTATTGCATGGACCTAAGGAGCGGTACCTCGAGGTTCAGAAACTTTGTACACCTTGCTTATGGCCTCACGAAAGTTGCACCACTATTTCCAAGCCCATCCAGTTACGGTCCCAACGAGTTTCCCGCTAAGGGATATCATTAGAAACCCCGACGCAAACGGTCAGGTCGCAAAGTGGGCGGTCAAGCTTGGTGAATTCGATATCAAGTTCGTACCATGAACAGCAATCAAGTCCCAAGTCGTGGCCGACTTTTTGACTGAATGGACCGGGCCGACCGACCATTCGAGAGGTTTGCCTGAGCTTACAAGCCAAGAAGCGCACTGGACTATGTTCTTTGATGGGTTGCGCCAATTCGAGCGATCAGGTTGAGATTTTGCCCTCATCTCCCCCTAAGGAGAACAAATTCAACATATAGTACAGCTTCATTTTCCCGCAACGAACAATGTTACGGAATACGAAGGCCTTCTAGCCGGCCTACGAGTATGCACTGTGCTCGGCATAAAACGACTAACAACGAAAGGGGATTCGCAGTTGGTCGTCTGCCAGGTAAATAAGGAGTTTCAGTGTTGCGACGACTCAATGGCGCGCTACTTGGCAGAAGTGAGAAAGCTGGAGAAATACTTCACAAACTTCGAAGTGTGTTATGTTCCCAGACTGGCTAACAGCCTGGTCGATAAGCTCGCAAAGCCCGGCTCCTCACAAGAAACCGCCCTGGTGGGGGTGCTTGTGCAGCACCTACTAAATCCCTCTATTCCCTCCGGAGAAGAAGCCCCCGAGAAGACGGTTGCCTCGACCAAAATGACCGGTACCGTTTTGTTCCTAGAGCAGCGCGACACCTGGATGATGCCATTCGTCCAGTTCTTGGCACATGGGACACTGCCACAGGACACAGCTAAGAAATCTCGGCTCCAAAGGCAAGCCCGACCTTACCGATTACTTGGGGCTTGTTGTACCGAAGGGGTTCTAACGGCGTACTTTGCAAGTGCGTGACCCAGGAGGAGGGCAAATTTCTCCTCCATGATATCCACGACGGGATCTGTGGGGCTCACGTCTCTTTTAGAACCTTAGTGGGAAAAGCCTTCCGCATGGGGTACTACTGGCCCACCGTGTTGACCGACGCAAGAGAACTAGTAAAACGTTGCCCGGCCTGCCAATACCATGCCCGAGTGTCCCACCAACCAGCATATGAGCTACAAACCATCCCGCTGACCTGGCCATTCTCGACGTGGGGAATGGATATACTCGGTCCGTTCCCCAGAGGCCTGAAGGGATGCACACACCTGTTTGTTGCCATCGACACTTTCAGTAAGTGGATCGAGGCCGAACCGGTGTCCAGCATATCAGCCCAAACGACCAAAAGGTTCTTCAAGAACAATATCGTGGCAAGATTCGGCGTCCCGACTAAGCGATCGCTAATAATGGGACACAGTTCACAAGCGAGCTATTCTAGGACTACTGCGAAGAGATCAGCATGAAGGTCGCCCTAGCCTCGGTGGCTCACCCACAGAGCAATGGCGCGGCTTAACGTGCGAACGGGCAGATCATGCAAGGCATTAAGCGGTGAGTATACGACGCTCTCGTGGAACGACGCCAAAACTAGGTAGAAGAACTACCCTCGGTGCTATGGGCAGCCTGGACAACTTCTAATCGGGCTACTGGAGAAACCCCATTCAGGCTCGTGTACGGCTCGGAGGCGGTCCTACCCGCCGAGTTAAGACTTGGTTCAGTTCATGCTGATTTTGCAGGGCAGATCGACAACGACGAGGAACGGCTGTTGGATCTCGACCTATCCGAGTCCTGCCGCGAGCAAACACTATTGCGAGTAGCAGCATACCAGCAATCTCTACGGCGGCATGCGCCGAAAAGGGTACAGACCCGGACCTTGCAAGTTGGCGACTTGGTTCTAAGACGAGTTCAGAACCTAGCCAATGCCAATAAGCTCACGCCGAGGTAGGATGGTCCGTACACGGTCGTATCAGCCACACGCCCGGGGGCTGTGAGACTGGCTATGCCGGATGGTAGAGTCCTCAATAGCTCCTGGAACATCGCTAAATCTGGAGGTTCTACGCTTGAACCAAGGTCGTAAGTCTCCTTTCTCACCCCTTTTTCCTTTTTTTCTCTCCCTAGTAAACCCCCAAACAACCCCAGAAACCTAACCTATGATCGGGCTTGGGAGAAGGATCGGGTTGTCTCAGGACACATCGGCAGAATAGCAACTATGCGGAAGCTACAACCCCGGGATTCCCTTGCACACGGGTAAGCCGATATCCATCGCACCACACAAGACACAGCGCGGGCAAACGCTTTTCGGCCCTATACCATAAGCCCGTATGAAATTGTTGAAGCCCGAGATAACTCCAGAGGCCCAAAACTCTGCCTCTTACAAAGAAAAAAAGCAAGGGCCACGAGCTTCGTTCTAAGGACGCGGTCTCTCTAAACCACGACCGACCTTCTGTCAATCCAGAAGCTCGGTCGTGGCTCGGGGCTAGGGTCGGTTTTTACAAAAAATTGATCTTCTCTAAACCACGACCGACCTTCTGTCAATCCAGAAGCTCGGCTGTGGCTCTGGGGCTAGGGTCGATTTTTTCAAAAAATTGATCTTCTCTAAACCACGACCGACCTTCTGTCAATCCAGAAGCTCGGCCGTGGCTCGGAGGCTAGGGTCGGTTTTTTTAAAAAATTGATCTTCTCTAAACCACGACCGACCTTCTGTCAATCCAGAAGCTCGGCCGTGGCTCTGGGGCTAGGGTCAATTTTTTCAAAAAATTGATCTTCTATAAACCACGATCAACCTTCTGCCAATCTAGAAACTCGACCGTGGCTCGGGGGCTAGGGTCAGTTTTTTCAAAAAATTGATCTTCTCTAAACCACGACCGACCTTCTACCTTCTGTCAATCCAAAAGCTCGGCCGTGGCTCGGGGGCTAGGGTCGATTTTTTCAAAAAATTGATCTTCTCTAAACCACGACCGACCTTCTGTCAATCCAGAAGCTCGGCCGTGGCTCGGGGGCTAGGTCGATTTTTTCAAAAAATTGATCTTCTCTAAACCACGACCAACCTTCTATCAATCCAGAAGCTTGGCCGTGGCTCGAGGGGCTAGGGTCGATTTTTTCAAAAAATTGATCTTCTCTAAACCACGACCAACCTTCTGTCAATCCAGAAGCTCGGCCGTGGCTCGAGGGCTAGCGTTGGTTTTTTCAAAAAATTGATCTTCTCTAAACTACGACCGACCTTCTATCAATCCAGAAGCTCAGCCGTGGCTCGGGGCTAGGGTCGGTTTTTTAAGGGTCGATTTCCCGAGGGTCGATTTTCGATCTTCTCTAAGCCACGCCCGAGCCTCTGTCCAGAAGCTCGGCCATGGCTCAGGGGCTAGGATTGATAGGGCTGTACCCCGACCTTCAAATCCTTCTTGCCTATACGACTACTTGTGTTTATTCTACGCATGCAGGAAGGACGACAAACGAAAAAGACCAAAACAAAACAATAACATTACTTTTAAAAAGTATATGCAAAAAGACAAGTCGGACCACAGCCAAAGAAAAGAGAAATGTTACAAAGACCTATGGCCCAGGCCAGCACCTAAACTTACAAAGCTCGGCTACCGCTTCGTCATAACGGTCCTGAAATTCGAGGAGGGCCCTCGATCGCTCCGGGCGGTCCGCACCTCAGTCCGCAGGACCTCGTTGGCCGCTTCCAACTCCCGGACGGTGTCCCGGTGGGTCTTCAGCTGATCCTCCATCACGGACGCCGCCGACTTCACCCGGGATAGCTCCGCGGTAAGAAGGTCACGCTCCTCCGCCGCACGGGTAACCTCGGCAGCGCGGCACACCTCCATCGACCGAAGGCGCTCCTCGAGCTCAGTGAGGCGGTCGCGTTCGGCCTTGAGGGCCTCCTGCGACCGACAGGATACCTCCCCAGCGTCTTCCTGCGCTGCGGGAAGGGCGGCCTCCAACGCCGCAGCATGAGCCTCCATGGCCGCAGTCTGGACCAAGGCCGAACGAGCTTCGTCCAGCTCGGCGCACGTGGCTTCAGCTCGCTGTCGCCAGAGCGCGCCATCCGCCTTTAGGGCCTCCCGCTCGGCCTCATGCTTGGCCCTGGACGTATACGCAAGGCCAACTACCTCACGGTAGGCCTACACCAAGAAAGCAAGTTAAGAAAGAAGAATCAAAGGAAGGTCGACACAGGACTTTAAAAGCCAGGCCCGGAGCCACCTACCTGTCTCATGGCCTCCGCGACCTCGGCCTCATGCAAGGGCTAGGCAGCATGCCTAGGCAGGTCCAACGCAACCTCCAGGTCGCCCGAGCCGCCGCCCAAGCCGCTGGACTCCCCCGAGAATTCCTCCGCAGGCTCGCCCCGGGCCTCATCAGCCAAGACCGGCGCCGCCACCTTCGTGGGCTCGACTGCCCCCTCCGCGAGCTCGGCCGCCTCCCTCGTGGGCCTGGCCGCCTCGATGGCCAGAAGGCGCGGCTCGGGTGCAAAGTCGGTTTGCACCCCGACATCCGCCTTCGGCTTGGCTACCTTCATGCTCACCAACCACTCCGCATGGGACTGGCCAGGGACGGGCTGAAGCCGGATGGACTCCCCCCTGCAGCTTTCGGCGAGCGACAGCTTCTGCTCGACCCACGCCGGCGTCACCACGATCCACCCCGCAGTGACTAGCGGGGCCACGCTCCATAGGCGCACCGGGATGGTACTGGCCGCCGTGATGACTCGGAATGGCTAGTCCCGGCCGAGCAGGAGTGTGTTGCCCATGTCCAACAGCGGGATGGGCAGGCCGCGCTCCGCGAAGAGCTCCGCCAGACCGTTAAGGTCGATCGAGCGCCACCCGGACGCAGTCTACCCCTCGACACGGAGCGGTGCCAGGACCAGTGTCCCGCTGTCCGTCTCCACCTCCACGGTCACGGTTTGGCAACGCACGTCGCTGCGTACCACCGGCGGGAGAAGATAGGACCCCGAGCCCCGGCACCCTCTGTACTTCGAATGAGGCTCGTTCTTCCGGGCCAGTTCCTCTGGCCGCACCGGGATGACCTCCTCCGCCCCGGCAGACATGGCAACTGGTGACAAAAACAATCGAGCACGCCCCGATCAAACCAAGAATCGCGATGGCAAAGAGAGGGAAGAAGAGTCGAAAGGCACGGTGACTTACCGGCGAGCTCGAGATCCGTCTCCGCCAGACCACCCTCTGCGGGTTTACCGCCTAGCATCAACCGACGCTTCTTCGGCGCCGGCTGAGCATCCCGCGCGCCGACTGAGTCCCGGTCTCGGGAACCTTTGGTGAGCGGATCAGAACAGAGGCAGGAGCCGGTCGCGGTCTCTCGATCACGACGACGACCGAGGCGGTCGCCTCGCGCTAACGACCTTGTCTCGACGGGAGAGCCCGGTCCGCTTCTTTTGGGGCGGCTGCGTGCTTGCGGCCCGCTCTTGGCGCACCTAGTCCGAGCCCGCGTAGCCGCCGTCCGACGAACCCGCTGGGAAGGCGGCCCCTGGGTCTGCCACCAGCACGAGGGTGTCGGGCCCGGCCTCCTCATCCGCCTTCCCCTGCAAGCAAACCAGGGAACATCAACCTTCACCCATAGAAGGCCGTCTCAAGGGGCGCTAAGCTCGGGGAACACGTACCTCGTCGAGAATGTTCTGGATGCCCGAGGTGGCTCATTGTGGTTTGCGGGCAGCAGGAGCCCCATGGCCGGAACCACGTCATCCTGAGGCAAAGCTGCGAAAAAAAAGGAGAGAACGTCGAAACACGTCCCAAAAGAAACCCGGGCAAAGGACCATGAGATCGAAAGAGGAACTTACGGGAGTTGCCTTCGCGGGTGAGATCGTCCTACCCGCGGATTTTGAAGAGGGGGTGAACCCGCTTCCTCAGCGGGCTCACTCGATGCCTGATGAAGTCGGCTACGATGTCGTAGCCACTCAGTCGCCGGCCAGCTGCGGGATCTTGGCCGCCGAGACTGCCTCCGCCGGCTCCAGCGAAGGGCGTGGCAGCGTGAGCTTCCCGGGGTTCGCGTTCGCGAACCAGAGCCCGCACTGACTGAGCACCTTGGCATAATACCACCGCGACACCCACTCCTGGCGTTCTCCTTAGCCTTGAAGACCGGGTACACGGGCTTCATGTCGTGGCGCAGCTTGAAGTAGGCGCACCCCGCCGCGTTGCTCCCGCCGGTCCTGGTCAGCTCATAGAAGTTAGGAAAGAGACTGACCGTCGGCTCCACCCCGACGAACGCCTCGCAGAGATGCGCGAAGATCGTCAGGGACAGGATCGAGTTGGGATTGAGATTCACCAACTCAATCCCGCATTGGGCCAGAATGGCGGCGAAGAAGTCGGACTCCAGAATCCGGAGCCCGTGGATAGCGAAGAGCTCGAAGGAGATGACCTCGTTGCTCTCGGGCGCGGGGGTTGTCTCCTCGCCGGCCGCCCTCCAGCCACCGACCTCAATGAAGCCGGCGGCGGTCAACCCCTTCAAGGTGTCCCCGGAAGTAAGGCTTCGGGTGAAGGGCGCTATCGAAGGAGAGGAGTCGAAGGCGAAGACGGCGGAAAGCAAAGGCACCGAAGGGACGGGAAGGCAGTAGCGCTAGAAAGGACACGAGGGAGCGTAAAGGAAGCGACGCAAGGAGGCAAACCGTCTCTTATAAACCGGCGCGGGGAGACGAACCGCCGCCTGTGCGCCTAAGGGCGCGGAAACCGAAAGGAAAACAGCGGCGCACATAACTGCGTTCGGTTGATATTTGCGCCGAGGCTAAAAAAAACCGCGAGCGCAGGGAACAAACATTTCGCCCAGGGGCAGTTACCGATAAACCTCCGAGCAGGACGTCTTCGTCCCGCTCGAGGCTCGGGGGCTAGCTATTGGGAAAAGTACGCGGCCCATAGAGACACGGCCCATTAACTTGCCTTCGGCCGAGGAAAGTACGCGCGAGCTTTATAAGCTCGCGCCCGAGCTTGGCAAGCTCGCGTCTGAGCTTTCCCGCTCTGAAGCCTGGGGCTCAGGACCCAAGGCAGACTGCGCCACGCCACGCACAGGCACGATGCGGGTCCCACAAGTCACCACAAGTTAAATGCGACCGCAGTTCCAAAACATGCCTGACGCAGGCCACTGGCGAGTTGGTGGCAGGTCATGTCAACGGTCAGCTTACCATCCGCCCCTATAGAGAAAGACACGTATTGCCGGGCTGCGGTCCGAACATCGATCCTGGCAGGATGAGGGAATACGCCCGAATGTCCGGCGGGCCTCATGCATCCGCCACGTCCCAGCATGGCAAAGCAGGAGAAGACGACTAGTGACCGAACGACAACATGGTGCATCACAACGGACCAAGGTCTGACTGCAGTGGCCAGAGGCCGCCTATAAAAAGGGCGCACAGGCCACAACCAAGGCAGATGCAGAGGAAGACGGAGATAGCCAGAAGAGCACTCGGCCACCGTAGAGCAGGAACACCTGCACTCACGTAGGAGGTCTAGTTCCAGGCGGTAGTTCTTCGCATCCAGGTACTGTAGGAACACACATAGTGCCTTGAGCACTTATTGTACTCGAGTCCGGGCTTCCCAATGCCCGGTCTCACCCTCTTGTACTCGTTTAAGCTCGGCATTAAACGAAGACTTGATGCAGGGCTGTTATCCGACAGTTGAGGCCTGAAACAGGATAAAAACCCTCGTGTTACACTAGCACATTCCACGTCCTTCCCTCGGTGGCGCTCGGCCAGCGGCCGGGCCTCGGTCCAGGGGACAGGGCCGCCCTCGGGTCTCGCACACCCCCTTTCCCCTTGCTTATCGGCCTGAGGAGGCTCACCTCCCAGTCGCCGACAGAAGGGTACTCAACCAGGTCCGTACCATAATAGAAACTTGTGGTTGTACTGTTGTACTTAGTTTGATCTACCTGAAGGAATCAGTCCTTAAGAATTTGCGTAGTTCTCACACTGGGCCCGAGTCTCGTGCTTGCTGTACCAGCGTTGCATCTATCCACACCAACTAGGGTTTTGCAAAACATTTTCCTACCGATAGCACCCACTATCCTTACTATCCCATTTGTAAAACATGATAACACCAGTTGCTCATTCAAAGCGACAAATATAAATCAAGCATTTGACATGAATAAAATAACGATCAACCAACTAAATGAACATCTATGCATATCAGTACTAAGCATTAATAACGAATCTAACAACAAGGATGGTGGCAATATTTAATAGATTTAATATACTACAACAACAGAGAATACATTTTAACAGATTAAATACTTAGGTGGCTTTTAGCTAATCACACTAACCAAATTGCAATTTTTAATTTAAACATAACATGCAAGGTTGTCAATCTCTAGAAAACTCATTTATAAACATAGGAGAAATATGATCAGCACTTGACATGGTTAGAAAAAATTGGATTCTCATCGGCAGATTCAGTTGTGAGCTTGCCTTCACCCGAATCTAGCGCATAGAATACGAGAATAATCACAATACAGAAAAATAACAAAAAAATGTATGCACATGAGTATGAAAATTTACAGAATAGTAGATCACATTTTTCTAAACATTTCAGAAATTTATTTCTCAATTTTTGGAGCCGTAGGTTTAAAGATACAAAAATAACAAGCTTTCCGATTCAAATTAATTAGAAAATTATCTTGGCCCAACCAAAGACAAAGTCTTGACTCGGCTTTTCGGGCCCGGCTTTGTAAGCGGCGACCTAGCTCAACGGGTCATAGGCGTGGCTCAGCCGCGGCCAACTGGTTCAACCAATAGGCATGGCCTCGACATACTCGCTTTTCTTTCTTTACTAGGGCACCAGAGTTATTTACTTTTACAACACGAGAGGAGGGACCAAAGTGCCCTTCCACAGTCATACTGAAGCAGTGTTGCAAATGGGATTTACATAGTGTAGGCAGTTGCAACCTGCCCCCTAGGAGAAGGATCCAATGGTGATTATTCTCACACCCAACATGCCCTACCGTACTATTTGTCCCTTAAGCTTTCGTGGATCCCAAGTTGATCCTCCCCCTCAACCAGGTTTGCACGCTGGCCAAGGCACATATGCCCCCTAGTCCTTGCTTCGCCTACCGTGCTAGATGCCCCCCACTGCTTCGCCTTATCTGCTTACACTACTACAGAACTGGTCTTTCATACCGGCACATCAATGTCGGTTATGCATGAACCGACCAGCGATTATCGATCTGGTTCAACGGTCTCATTGGTCGAGGGGAACATCGATGCGGGTGAAGACACCAACCGTACTAATGTTCGAACATCCATGCGGTTGGTTACACCAACCGGTACTAAGCGAGCTAGGCGGCGAAGTGCCTTAGTACTGGTTGCTTGCACCAACCTGTCTTGATGCTCTAAACATCGATGCAGGTTGGTGTAACCAACCGATACTAAGCGAGCTAAATGCCCGAAGTTCTTAGTATCGGTTGGTTACACCAACCTGTAATGATCAGTACAGGTTGGTGCAACCAACCGGTATTAATTTGAACCCCACCTACTCGGCTAGCGGCTAGCCCCACACTCTTCTTCCAAGCTCCCACCTCCGCTTCAGTTCATCCCTGGTTTTCTTCAGTTCCTTGGTTTTCCTTCGGTTCATTATAACTTGTTTTTATTGATTTCGCATTGGATTTTGCAGTTCTGCATTGCAATTTGCTTTGTGTGTTTAATCGATCACATTTGACTGCGGCATTGGAATTTGCCGTGTGTTTAATGGATCCGACCTTCTATCTTCCTCTCCCCTATATTTTTCCCCTCCATCCACATGGAGAACAGTACCGCACCATTTCGATCTTCTCTCCTCTAGCGCAACCGCCCGCTTTTCCTCCGCCATGGTTCGCCGCCTCAAGACCTGCCGGGCGACTTGTAATCCCCATCCTACGTTGCAACATCCCGCCGCCATCGCAGGCCCATCCACCTCCACCGCCAGAGCAGGCCAGTCCACCTCCTCCGCCGCAACCACCCGCGCCGCCCCACCCACCTCCGCCCGCAACCCTCACGCCGCCCGCTCACCTTCGCCAAGAACCTCCGCGCCCGGCACCAACCTGGAGGAGGCATGGAGGCCTTGCCACCGGCGCCCATCTCTTGGCGCCACCATATCAACCTCGCGATCCTTAAACCGGTACTAAGCGACCTTATTTGAGCAGTCCTCTTCCCGCCTCCTCCCCACACCGCCAGATCAAGAACATCACGCCAAGAGCTTCAAGAAAGGGGAGGGTGCTACCAAAATTTTGGTCATTTTACTCCCAACCAAGTTAACCAAGGTTAATGCGGTTCCTCACTACATTTGGTGTAAAATGGAGCTTCTTCTTTGCTTGAAATGTGAAGAAAATTTGATCTTTTCTCATGATCGATCAAGAACAGTGCAGCGCCGGCCAAGAGCTTCAAGAAAGGGGGAGGTGCAGCCAAAATTTTGGTCATTTTACTCCCAGCCAAGTTAACCAAGGTTAGTAACATCGTTTCTCACTACATTTGGTGTAAAATGGAGCTTCTCCTTTGCTTGAAATGTGAAGAAAATTTAAGCTTTTCTCATGATTGCTGAAAGATTATGAATGTAGAGAGCTAGCTCGATCTTTTCATGTAGGTTGCAATAACTTGTTGTGTAAATTTGGAATTTGCTTGGATTAGATGTAACTCGCGTTGAATATGTGGATCTAGCTCAAATTTAGGTTTTGGTTCCATCGATCGATGAAAAATTTTGAATCGACTTTGATCTACCAAGTCTTTCTTGTTAGGTGTGGATCTAGCTCAAATTTAGGTTTTGGTTCCATCGATCGATGCAGAATTTTCAAATAAATTTAATATTGGTTTAATTTGAAATTTGCGAAATGTTAAAAAATTCATTATTGGAAAATGAGCTAATAGCTGCCTTGATGTAACATAATGTAGATGGACTGGCGATGGATGTACATGGACCGACGCACCCCGGAGTTCTTGCAGGGTTTGCAAGCTTTTCTTCGTCTTGCCGATGCATACACGAAGTCGGGCTACATATGTTATCCATGCATAGGCGCAAGAATGAGAAGGAGTGGCCAAAATCCAGCCACCTTCACTTCCATTTGCTCTCAAGAGGTTTCATGCCAAACTATACCTGTTGGACCAAGCATGGTGAAGAAGAGACTATACGAGAAGATGTTAAAGAAGAAGAAGAGCAGGGGGACAACAATATCACGATCTTTGGCCAACACGGTTCTTCGAAGATACATTGGGGAGTTTGGCGATGATGACCTAGAACAGATGCTGCTTGATGGAGAGGGAGAATACACCGATGAAAGACATTACGAAAAGTTCCAGCACCTATGGGAGGACCACAGAACACTATTGTACCCAAACTGCCGACAGGGCCACAAAAAAATGCGTACCATGCTAGAACTCATGCAGTGGAAGGCGACCAATGGATTGTCTGATAAGGGATTCGATGAGTTGTTATGCCTCATAAAGAAGTTGCTTCCAGAGGGTAACTGTTTATCGAAACTACGTTACGAGGCCAAGCAAGTTGTCTGCCCTTTGGGGTTGAAGGTACAAAAGATGCATGCATGCCGGAACGATCGTATCCTGTATCGCAATGAGTACGAGGATTTGGAAGCTTGTCCGGTGTGCAGAACTTCAAGGTATAAAACTAGGCGTGATGACCGAGGCGAGGAAGAGGGGCAGCGTCAGAAGAAGAGACCCCCCGTTAAGGTGGTCTGGTATTTCCCTATAATCCCCCGGTTGAAGCGTTTATTTGCGAGCAAAGCGCATGCCCAGATGATGCGCTAGCACAAAGAAGATCGTAAGGATGACGGAAGGCTAAGGCACCCCGCTGATGGCTCCTAGTGGAGGAAAGTCGATAGAAAATACCCGGACTTTCTTTGAGGATGCAAGAAACATAAGGTTTGGGTTGAGTCTTGATGGGATGAACCCGTTCGGCGAGATGAGCGGCGACAAAGACTTGGCCCGTGACTCTATGTATCTACAACCTTCCTCCTTGGCTGTGTATGAAGCGAAAGTACATTATGATGCCTTGCTTATCCAAGGGCCGAAGCAACCTGAAAACGACATCGACGTGTACCTCAAACCGTTGGTGGAAGATCGCTAACTTATTGTGGACCGATCGTGTATGTGTATGGGATGAGTACAAAGAGAGCACTTCACCCTCGTGCATTGCTATTCGTAACCATCAACGATCGGCCTGCACTTGGTAACTGTCAGCCTATCTATCAAAGGATATAAAGCACGCATCCGAGGCTTAGAGGATACGGACAGCAAGTATCGAAAAACTCCCGAAAGGTCGTGTACATGGGCCACCGTAGGTTCCTCCATTTGAAGCACCGTTCTGACGGAAGGGTGAGAATTTCGATGGGACGTAAGAGAACGTAAAGCCCTGCATCGCGATGGGACACTTGTATTTTCTCCGTAAAGGATCTGAAAGTAGTATTTGGAAAGGGTCCTCGTAGTAAATCTGTCCCGACTGAACAAGGTCATACGAAGTCCATTTGGAAGAAGAAGTCAATATTTTGGGATTTACTTACTGGAAGGACTTAGAGGTCCGCCACTCACTGGACTTCATGCATATCACGAAGAATGTCTGCGTGAACCTGCTAGGCTTCCTAGATATGTACGGTAAATCAAAAGATACACTTCAAGCACGAAAGGACCTGCATCTACTAGGACTCAGGAACGACCTACATCCAGAAAAGAGAGCGAAAGGACAACATTACCTCCACCCTGCGAGCTACACTTTGAGCAAGGATGAGAAAAAAAAACATGATTAAGTTCTTGAACAGTGTGAAGGTCCCTTCTGGATACTCCTGAAATCACATGACTGTCACATATTGATGACACAGTTGCTCCCAGTGGCGCAGAAGGTCATCGAACCACGGAACTTATCTAAGCTGCAGGATGATGTGGTCGATAGTCTGGTCAGCCTTGAGATGATCTTCCCACCGTCCTTTTTTGATATTATGGTCCATCTCATGGTCCACATTGTCAAAGAGATAGAAATTCTCGGACCCGTGTTCCTGCATAGTATGTTCCCTTTCGAGAGGTACATGGGTGTTCTAAAGAAATATGTTCAGAACCGGTCTCGTCCAGAAGGCTGCATTACACAGGGTGTTGGCACAGAGGAGGTGATTGAGTTCTGTGTCGACTACATTGATGAGCTAAATCCGATTGGCGTCCCTGTTTCACGCCATGAGGGGAGGCTACGGGGAAAAGGAACTCTAGGGAGAAGAGAATTCTTTAGCGACGATCTACTTTCGTTTAAACAAGCACATTTCACGGTCTTCAAACAAGCAACTGTAGTGGCTGAGTTTATCCATGAACATAAGATGATTCTACGTGACCAGTACCCAGAGAAGTCAGAAAAGTGGATCGCACTAGAGCAAATGGATCGTTTCGGTGGTTGGTTACAAAAGAAACTGATAGGCTCCCGGACAGACAATGGACTGTTGAAACTCTTGGCTTGGGGACCATCCATGACAATCGTATCATTCCATGGGTATGAGATAATTGGGTACACATTTTACACGACTGCCCAGGATAGCAAGAGCACCAACCAAAACAGCGGCGTCCGTATAGATGCCTTGGACAAAAATGGAAAGATGGACACCTACTATGGTTACATAGAAGATATCTGGGAGCTTGAGTATGGACCTTTAAAAATCCCTCTGTTTCGGTGCCATTGGGTCAAATTGACAGCCGTTGAGATCGGCGAGTACGGTATGACAACCGTGGACCTCAAGCAAGTGGCCTATAGGGACGAACCGTTCATACTCGCAAATGATGTGACACAGGTATTCTACGTGATGGACATGAACAGCAGACCGAAAAAGCAGAAGGACAAGCCTACTAAAAGCAAGAAGCAGAAGGACAAGCCTACCGAAGATAACAAGCAGAAGCAGAAGACTAACGATCTGCCAAGGCGCCACGTGGTTCTTCCAGGTAAAAGAAGGATCGTCGGAGTTGAGGGAGTCACAGATGAAGAAGAGTACAATCAGTTCGACGAGCTACCTCCTTTTATGGTGGACGTAGACATTACTATCTTGAATGATATAGAGGAACCCCTATATGCGACCACGATCATAATGAAGGATCACTTGTAAAAACAAAGTATGTTAGCAAATAAGTCGAACCGTGTTATATAAACCCGTGTATGAATTATGATTTTTTATTAAGCAAGGAAGCAACAATTCAATTTATATAACAAGGTGAAAATCTGTATTAATAAGTATGATTTGTTGGAAAATAATAATGTAAAGAATATATGAATTTTTAATTTATTTTATTTTTTGAAAATCATTTTAGTGTGGAATAAGTATGAGTTATTATTTTTAGTAAGCAATGAATCAATAATTGAATTTATATAAACGGTGAAAATTTATAATAAAATTTGAAAAATTAAAGAGATTTCAAGGCTCCCAACAGTTTTCTATAATTTTCGAGAAATTAATGGCAAATTAGAAAAATAGTAATAGGCTCAAAAATATGAGGACAAATCTTATGGGTCCAAAAACAACATATATTATAGGAAATGTATATATATTATACCATTATAGTAATTTACAAATAATGGTACCCTGTACAATATCCCACGGGTTACCACAAAAGATGCTAAAAGTTAATTTCTAATAATATACTAATTAACTAATAATTAATTTCTATTATTAATAACTAATCGTCATCTTCGTCGTCGTCCTCCTCCTCGTCGGCGTCGGCGCCATCGTCGAAGGCGTCGTCGTCGTCGTCCTCCTCCTCCTCCTCCTCCGGCTTGTTGTCCTCCTCCTCCTCATCCTCGTCCTCCTCCGCGACGACGTCCTCGTCGTCGAAGTCCTCCTCGTCCTCGTCGTCGTCGGACAACTCGTCCGACATCGACAACTCCGCCGGGTAGAGGACGGACTCCTTCCTCGACCGGTTGCGACGAATGCGCTTCCGAGGGAGACTCTCGTCCTCAGAAGACGGCGGCGGCGGCGGAGGCAGACCCGCAGGCATAGGTGATGGTGGTGGGGTGGAGTTAGAGGAATAGGAAGAGGCAGCGGAAGACGCCATTGATCGAAGAGGCAGAGGAAGACAGTTAATTAGGCAGAGAAAGATCGTCGGTTTTATAGAAGAGGCCTCTTGGCAGAGGAAGAGACAGAGGCGGCTCCTCGGTTCGCGCCAACATTGCGTCGTTTCGAATTCCCACATAGTCCCGGTTAGAGACACCAACCGGGATTTACGTAGTCCCGGTTGGAGACACCAACAGGGATTAAATCCCCTAAAATGGAGATCACGGACTTGTGGTTCGCACATGCCAGTGGTAGTAATTTACCATAAATTACACAGTATGTTAGCAATTAAACCCGTGTATGAATTATGATTTTTTATTAAGGAAGGAAACAATAATTAAATTTATATAAAAAGGTGAAAATCTGTATTAAGATGGTTGGAAAATTAAATTGTAAAGAATATGTGAATTATTAATTTATTTTATTTTTGAAATCAGTTTAGTGTGGAATAAGTATGATTTATTATTTTTTAGTAAGCAATGAAGCAATAATTGAATTTATATGAAAGGTGAAAATTTATACTAAAATTTGAAAAATTAAAGAGAAAAATCAAGCCTTCTTACAGTTTTCTATAATTTTCGAGATATTAATAGCAAATTAGTACCAACGACAGTGGGACCCACCAGAGATGGGCCCACAAGTCAGTGAGGCTGCTAGCAGCGTGCACTTGAGCGTGGGCTCCTAGCTCGCGCCTTTTTTTTTTGGTAAATCAGTCCCGGTTGGTGCAATTAAGCGGGACTAAGAGAGATTCCGTCCCGGTTGGTCTCCTCAACCGGGACTAAGGGAGCATTCCATCCCGGTTTGTGATACCAACCGGGACTGATGGTTCCTAGGGCACCACCTGATGCGGGCGTTGGTCCCGGTTGGTGTAACCAACCGGGACTGATGTGTGGTCAGTCCCGGTGGATGATACCAACCGGGACTGATGCCACCATCATATAAATTGTAAAGCGAGAGAGGTTGGAGGCATAACTGTTTTATTGTCTCCAACCTCTCTCGTCGACGCCGCCTTCAGCCCCCGCCGTCGACCACCCACGCGCGCTACCGTCCTCCTCTCCTCGACGACCAGTACAGCGCCGCCATCCTCCCCTCACCACCGACGACCCCCGCGCCGCCGCCCTCCCGTCACCGACGACCTGCAGCGTCTTGCCGTCTTCCTCGCCTCCAACAACCCCCTAGCAAGGTGCTCCTTGTGCTCCTCTCTCCTTCCCTTCCTCGCTCCTCGGCAAAGGTGCGGCCGCAGAGCATGGGACGATGAGTGCGGGCTCGGGCAAGCATGACGAGGCGTGACACAAAGGGCACGACCGACAGAGGCTGGGCGGCCAACAGAGCACAATCACGGTGCGCCTAGAGTGTTCGACGAAATGCCCAAACCTACGCAGTGGCGGAGCCAGGATTTCAGAACTAGGGAGTAAAGTAGTTAAATTGCCAAATAATTGGTCCAAGATATAAATTCTTACATGAAAAAAACATAGCATGAATAAAATGAGCATGGAATGATGGAAATAGTACCTTATAATATTATTTTAGGGTCTTCATCATTTGGAAACGCCTATTTTAGCATCATCGGTAACCTTGGAGAAGATATCCCGCTCAATAAATGTGATCGAATAGTGTATCTTGTATCTTATTTGTATGTACTAGTTTTTAGATAATGGAAGACTTTCGACCTCTCAGTATCTTATTTATATGAATTTTGAGATGTATATGTATATGCCAATTTTGTAGCAAATTTGAATTCTGAGATGTATGTCAATTAAGTGTGAAATGTAATGTATATACCGTCCTCGTCGCTGTCGCCCGTCCTCATCTACCTCATCTTCCCCACCGCCCTCCTCGTTGTCACCCGTTTATGTACAAGTATATGTGAAATGTATAAGTATATGTGAAATGTGCAAAAATACTTTTGTTAATCTTTCTTTGTTAATTTTCAATGCCTTCTTATAGACTACGAAACTACGATGGCGGGAGAAGGGTTTGATGGAGACGAGTTCATGAGAAGTTTGATTTCGGGAGAAGATGGTTACGAGCTCGATGATTCCATCGAGGCCGCAAGGCCTGTCGTGGACTTAAGGCTCGTCGAGACCGATGAGGCTCCCGAGGCCGCTGAGACGACCATGGTAATTAGATCGAATGTGTATATGCGGTTCCACCATCATGCTAAGCCAACATTCTAACACGAGACATTATTGTACCATATTTTAGATCACTCAATCGAGTAGCCAATCACGCCGAGGTTCAAACAAGAAGTCGAAGTCAAGACATGTTATCACCAAAGTCGGCGATAACGCCAACCTCTTGCACCCCTAGGGCGCTTGGGCCATTCAATTGGCATCGGCGCCCACGTCGAGGACCATGTGCCAATTAGCATCGTGAGATGGGATAATGTCCTCAAGATACGAAGAATATGATCCGGACCGACTGAAGGAGACATTCACCTTCCTCAAGGGACCGAAGAGAAGGTGAAGAGTTACACGTTGAAGAAGATGACCATCGATTCCAAACATATAAAAAGAAGTTGAACACGAGTACGCCAAGAAGAACCGAATTCGACTTCAACAAGTACCCAAAGTTGCGAATCAACGTGATGCGCTCGTGAACTACAAGAATTGAATGAAGGTCAAAGTCGACCGAAAGGAACAGCCGTAATGCTCGAAGAAGCAATACCACCACCACCTCGCCCTGGTGGTTACCGCCAGCGATGCAGATGGGAGAAGAGGGAACAGAACTGGCTGGCGAAGGGTGTCGCACCATGACAATGGAATGGCGACAGAGCGAAGAGCTAGTTCTATGCTCACGGCGGCGGCCTTGACGATGATGGAAACACGGTGTTCGGAATGTGCCGACAGATGTGGCGAAGACTTGTAAAGTCGATCGAGGAATCTTCCCAGGGCACCTTCGTGCCAAACAGGGAGAACGACTAGCTTACAAGGGCCCTACAAAACCCGGAGCACCCTGGACGTACACGAGGCGTTGGCGTCGTTCCGTGGAAGATTGGGTTCGCTAAGGACGCCGATACCTATAGGAGTCGGGTGAGAAGCAAGTCCCGACAGGTACAACAGCTCCTAATGCTTGAAGAACGCCTGAATCAAACACAACAGAGCATGAAAGAAGAGATCCAAAGACAGGTACAGTTAACCTTGAGCCAACGGCTAGATGCGGGCCAGGAACCTCCTGCTAATCCGGACCTCATTAGTCCTCAAGGTGGCGGCAACAGTATGCTTCGGTGGGTTGCCCGAAGCGGACTTGGGCCACTGCCGTGGACGACATCACACAGCGGACACCTTGTGAGCTGCACGTCCAAGTGAGGAACATCTCTTTCAAGGCGGCTCACGGCATGGTTGACCCGGTGGAGCCAGGGCTGGTCATCCATGGCCAACAGATAATGCCGGGCTACTCCAGGGTCTCGGTGGAGGAGGTATGCCCAGGGTGCGAGGACCTGGACCTCGATATTCCCGGAGGTGACGGGACTACGAAGTTAGGAGAGGTAGTCCACAATTTCATCCAATGGCAAAAGAAGTATATTATTTTTCGAGATCACATGGACGTGTCCTCTCCAACACCTTCATCACCTCCGGCACACATAATCGGTCCGTCATCACCTCCATCGTCACCTAAGGAGATGCCTCCCGAAGAAGCCCGCCTCTCTGCACCAAGCCTCGCGACGCTAAACTCCAACTCCAACATCGCCGCCCAAGACAAGCAAGCCACCACCCAAAGATCTCGAAGAGGACGAGGTCCACCCAACCCAAGAAGCTGGCTGCACTTGCAAAGCGGGCGTACGATATGATGGAGGATGAGACCGAGAAAGTAGTCAGAGCCGAGGTCACTAAATTTTTTAAACCCAAGTCACCAGAGAAGAAGGTTTAGCCTGGTACGGAAGAATTTCTAAAAGGCTTGAGGGCAGTGAAAAATTTGAAGAACAAAAAGGAAAAACCTCGTGTATCTGACTACGAGCGCACATTGGTCAAGGAAAGGTCCAAGAAAAACACGTCAAAGAAGACGACGTCATCAGCTAATCAGAAGGCAAAGGAGATGCAAAAATTCATCGAAGAAACTGGTCTTCACCCAGAGCAAATGTTAGGCGACATGCGATTGAAGCCGCAGGTCGATGGCAATTTACAGGCGCTTCCTTGGTCAGGCGTGAGGAGATTGGCCAGCTACCAACTAGGATGCGCCAATTCCATGAATGGTACCTGGATGCGTTCAAGCATGGCCTACCGTCATTTGCCGTCAAGTACAAGGAAGAACATTTTTTTCACGACGACGGTGAATTTTATGTCCAATGGCCAGTAATGTACGAGCTATACCAGTCAGACGCCATCGACGTGGCCATGTTGAGTTCTTTGGACTCTGTAAGTGTCTTATTTAATTGCAAAAATCCACCGCGACGGGCCCTTGCACTATACTAACTTGTAAGCCTAACTAATTTCTTCTTATGTAGAATGGAGATAGAAAGATGCAAAAGTGTTTCTACTCTCAACACAAAGCTTCCTTGACCCTTTAGTTATCAATGAGACAAATGTTCGACTATCCCCGCCGACACAGAGACCAACATATACAACGGGCTAATAGGTCAAAAATATCATTCAAAGATACTTTTACCCTACAACTTTGAGTAAGTGTTTTCGCATCACTCGTTCTAATCTTTTTCCACAACACGATGTTAGAACTAATTAGTTACCTCGTTGCCATATATATGTACAAATTTTCCTTTGGATTCTTCTCATTATCGAGCTAGATCGTAGCATGATCACAGTTATAGACTCGCTCAAGAGACCAGTTGAAAAGTACCAAAACTTGGTAGACATTCTCAACCGGTATTCTTGTTCTTTTCATTATTGTGCTCGTTCTACTCCTTTTTAAACAAATTCTAATCATGTTTAATTTGCAATCACGTGTGTAGTGCATTCGCACGGTTCAGATCGAACCGTGGGCTTAATTCAACGAGGAATTCGATATTACACTTGCCTCTCGAGTTTGTATGCCATCAGGGTAGCTTTTGAGTTAATTAACTTCATTTCCATGCATCTATTTCACACTGTTAGCTTTTTTCACCACAGGTCTGGCGTCAGTCGTCGGGCACCAATTTATGCGGCTACTATGTGTGCCATATTATGCACATCCTGGCCGGAGGTGCTAGCGACTTGCAATGTGTGTCCAATTTCTCGTCGGCGACCGTGACAGCGATCCAAGAACAACTCGTCGGCTGGATTTTCGATAAGGTCGTCAATCCAAGAGGCGAGTTTCACGTTCCAGCGGCAAATAGGTGGGCCCTTCGATAAAGACCGGTGAACTGTCGGGGTCGACATCTACGGCTACCAAGAGCGATGCACATAAAAAATCACGATGAACGTTCTGTAATTAAAGTTGTGATGAATGTTATGTGCACTGTATGTGTACTATATATAGGCATGATTGATTCATTGTGATACCTAATAGTTGTAATTAAAGTTGTTAATAAAAGTTCTGTAATTTAATTATCAGTTAATTATGCATGATTGATTATATGTGCTTTAATTAATTATGACTTAGCACACGATATATATATATATATAAAATAATAATAATAATATTAGACTTAACACACACACAGACACATATATAATATATATTACCTCACACGCATATATATATATATATATATATATATATATATATATATATATATATTATTTATAGGTCATGTGGTGCCTACTCAATACCGGTTGGAGGAACCAACCGATCAATGGTTAGACCTATCGCATCAGTTGGTGCCTCCAACCGGCATCGACTGAAACTTCAGCGAGGCACGGGCTAAAGCCCGTGTGTGCTCGATCAAGGGTTGGAGGAATCAACCGACCGAACAGTTAGTTTATCGCATACAGCTTGGTGCTTCCAGTCTTGACGACGGGCTTCAGCGAGGCACTGAGCTAAAGCCACGTGTGGCCTCCAACCGTTATCGATACTATATCGGCACGGGTGAGGGCAGGGATCGATGCCATGGGGCATCGATCTCGGATGGCTCAGATCTGGGTTCAAAACCGTCTCGATGGCCATTGTGAACCCGATCGACGGCCAGATCTGTAGTAGTGTTAGTCTCGCCTAGGCGGTGACACTGGAGGTCATTGCTTCGCTCCGTCTTCCTAAGCAATCGTTTTACTTCGCCTTGCTTGTCTGGCTCTTGCGAGGTAGTGGCGGTGGGGCCGCCCTTGCCTCGCTCCACTCTTGCACCATCTTGTTGAGCCTTTGGTCACCATATCGCAGGGAGTGGGTGTATTCCCCCTACAACAAATATGATTACTCCCTTTGGTCTTATTTGCTAAGTGCAATATATGATGATGATGTGAATGCAGCAACAGTATGATGAAAAGAGATATAAGAAGGGTTTATGATGCTCTGAATGTCCTGATGGCTATGGATATCATATCTAAAGACAAAATGGAAATTGAATGGAATGGCTTGTCTCGGGCGAGTATGAATGATATTGAAGAATTGAAGGTAAGTCGGCCCCTACTCCTGTGTTTACTGATAGTCCTGACTCTTCTCTTTTGGCTGTTTCCTCCACAAGTTCATCCAAATTTTACAGATCGAACAGAATTGGACTGAATGATAGGATTTAGAAGAAAAGACATATTTGCAGGAATTACAAGATCAAGTAAGGATGTAACATGTTCTATTTTTATTTGTTATGTGAACCGAAAGATTGAATTATTCATAAATTGTGACGGATGACCTTTTTGGTTTGTAAACTTAGCATGCTTGGTCCTCCAAATATCATGGTTGAAGTTTTTTTGACGCAAAAACCATAGGAGAGACCCTATACTGTAAAGAATATATTAATAAGAAGGAATATATACAGAGAAAGAAGCAAGGAGAAAACAAAAGCAAAGAAATTACAGGTATCATGGTTTTTTGCTGTGGTGAAAGACGTGAAAGGTAAATGTACTAAGACATAATGTTCGTGAGGTTTTTTTTAAAACAATTTGAAGATTTTAACTCTACCTTGGATAGTAAAAGTTCTCATCCGTATTAATGGGGAATTCCTTGGTGCTTACTTTTGTGCCACAGTATGCATGCAAAATTGGGAGAACAGCTGATCTTCCATTCAGCCATTTTGGTTGTACATTTTGTGCTGGACACAAAGCAAGGGCAAACACCATTTGGCGCATGTTTAATTGATAAAGGCAATGCTAGTTCAACTGGCGTATGGGTGCTGAAACTAGTTCAGTGGGGAGTGCTGAATGCCTCACTGGGCTACCCAGAGGATTTATTACTGTCTCCATCTTTGGGAGGCATCTTTTCCAGTGCAATGTTCGGACCACCACACTGAAACCTTGAGAGGGTCTTCTTGCCATGCATCAATGCAGGTTGTATCTGTTCCCTCGAGACAAAAGAAAGCAACTCTGATCATAGCCAGTCCAGTGTTTTAACAACACAGTGATCTTAGGATATCAATGGTCATGTGCCATCACGCCGCATTCATTGTATCTTGAACTTTCTGGTCACATTTCTGTTCTTGCGCTGTTCTGCCTGTTCCCAACAGTTATATTATGGATAACTACGCTGGCAGGTTAATATTCCTATTGCAGGAAATCGCAGAGGTTGCCCAGGCCAACACCATCCTAATCAATACTATCTGGTTGCATGCTAAACAACCTGGGCAATGTGTAATATACGATAGCAGTGAAAGCTTCAACCTTGTGGCCAACGAATTCAGGTCAAGCAATTTGTAAGCGCATTGTTCGGAAAATTAAAACTCATGTAGAGCTTCCCCGTTGTGCTAACTGTGTTCAAACATGGAGTCTGGAGATATCTGCTTCCAGATTGGTTAGGCTGTTTTCTTCGTCTTATGTTCTTATCTCTAAATTGAAACGTCAAACACTTTGGTTTTTTTGTAGTCTTTTTTTCTATCTCGAAACCATGTCTTAGAGCTCATAGATATAAGTCAAATGAGACGTATCGGACTTTTCAACCTATCTCAAAAAACTCTCGAAATTCAGCTTATACGTAAATAAAAAAATAAAAAAATAAGATAAACCAAAAAAAACACCCCTTTAAATGAACCATGGGGCGTGCTTTATAGAGGCTGACAAGCCATTATACATGGACACCCGTATGTACTGGGATAAAGCTGCTAGTTCTTTCCAGGACAATAGTATGGACCTTCACAGGACAAAATCTGTAGCCGTGTGAACCTCCAAACATGCAGTCAACAAATCTACTCTAGGGTAGCCATCACAGCAAAATAGAGTACATTCTCAGTCTCAACAGATGCACATCTTACCAGAATATTAAGAAACAATCAACAAATCTACTCTATGGTAGCCATCACAGAAAAATAGTAAACAAACGTAGCATTTAAGACATGTTAATTCTGCATGTGTATCAGGTTTTCACTTCTCTTCTACGGCTTGCTATACTACCCATCTCTGGCATTCCTTGTCATGTAGTTTGGCCTCCTTGTTTAATTTCCTGTCAAGGTACAAACATATAATCAGAACACTAACTAGGAGCAGCTTTGAAGCACTGGCCATGGAAAATAGCAATACCTTACTAGTACTAGGATAATTGGAATGAACAGCACTAGGAAAACGCTAAAGGTCTCTCATGGTACTAGAAGTGTCAGATCATAATGTATTACTGTTAAGGTACATCTAGTAAAAGCAAAGAAAGATCATCCATACAGGCCAGGCTCAATGATGAGACAGTGGCTGGTGCCACATTATGCTAACCTATAAGTCTATTAACTATCATTTTAGAATATGACCCATGTAACTCTACAGAACATGATAAATCTAGCACACAGAATTATGTAAGCTAGCATGACTGCTAACTATTGAAGTAGTTATAGATAAAGCATCTTCAGCAGATACTCTAAAATGAGGTCTCTATACACCTTCTCTAAATTAATATTCATTCGCTATATTTTCCATCCTTTACAGCAGATCGTCTATCCAGAGAAACTATAGAGAGTGATATATGGTCTGTTTGGTTGCTTGGCTCCCTCTAGCCTGGCTCGTACGAGATATCTAAGCTGTTGTGAGACAGGCTGAGTAAATACAAGGGATGGTATTTAGTTGACTGCATGAGATGAGCCAAGTTATTGACAGATGTTGTTTGGTTATTTTCATGAAAGTGGATGGGACCAGGGTTTTAAAAACCGAAGAAAAACTGGTAAAACCGGCGGTTTCTCGCCAAACCGCTGGTTTTTTCCCCGGTACAATTCAACATTTTTGATTTTTTTAAAAAACTTTTAAAAAAATCTTATAAAAAACTAAATGCTGAGTAGAACAATTTGTATGAAACAAAATTTTGATTTTTCCTAATTTTTTAATATTTTTTTAGATCTCTTTTTATTTTTCCCATTTTCCATGGTTTTTCTGGTAAAAACCGCTAAAAACCGCCGAGAAACCGGAAAAACCGGTGGTTTTTCGGTAAAAACCGCCGGGAAACCGGTGGCTCGCGCGCTTCGTTTGAATTTAAATTTGAGCGGTTTTCGCTGGTTTTTAGCCCTTTTTTTCGAAAAACCGGCCCGGTGGATCGGTGGTTTCGGGTTTTAAAACCCTGGATGAGACACAATAAATACAGATTGACGAAAGAGATCCACTGAAACACATGCGTCCATGCGAGCCAAGCTCGCTAAAAACGGCCATATCTCCTGTTTTGACGTGGCCTGGCTGAGCGCGAGGAATTGCATGCCATGGGCCTGGCTCAGCTGACCTAACAGACAACCAAACAGCCACTACCTGTATGCGCGGAGCCTGGCCAAGCGTGATATAGGTAACCAAACACGCTAATAGAGAACCTCTAAATTTAGAGGCTGAGAGAAATAACTCTAAATTTGGAGGTTGAGACAGAGACTCTGCTTAAGGACGAGAAACTCTAAATATACAAAAGATTTTGTTTTAGAGGCTGTGTTGGAGATGCTCTAATAAATTTTTTATTTCAATAGACAGCTCGTGTCTAACATATTTCAGAAATCAGTATGAAGGTATAGTTGCTTCTGGACCCTTGGTAGGAGGAGGTACCACAAACTGCGAAATTAACACCCTGAAATACAAAAATCACCATACAAAAATCTTCTCCTGATGACAGATAATGATACTAAACAAATATAACACCCTGAAATAAAACTAACCTGGCAACCTGCAGATATGTATTCAGTTTGTTAAATCTAAAGTAGCTTGAAAAGAGCGGGGCAAAGAATAATCTTTGAAATCATTGAGAGGGCCAAACCACCATATAATAGGATTTGGACAAGTAACAGACCCAAATATCATGCTTACGATTAATCTCTCCTATTGAAAGTCTTTTATAGTGACGATAGTGATGAAGCCAATTCAAAATTCAAAATTTCGTCCATTCAATTGACAGCGCACCGGCAGTAGCATCTCTGCACGCGCACCGCTGCTCCTCCCAGCCTGGCCGGTGTGAAAAAAATTGATGAATGTCACTTTCGAAGTGTGGCTTCACCCAAATGCCATTATGAAGATGGTAGTCGCTAAAATACCACTCTCGACATTGGCCAAGTCGATTCCATGCCATTTTCGGACTTTTTTCATTTTCGGGAGTTTTGGAAATAGTCGGACTTGATCTGACCGTTTTTCCCCTGTGCTAGCTGCTGCTGGGGCGCACACTTGGTGCCACCGAACCCACTCGCGAGGAGCCATAAGCCACTTATGCACAGCTCAATGTCCCTCTCTGTCACCCCGCCCGACTCCGGCGATTAGGCGGTGACTAGAGGGGATCCAAGTGGCAGTGGCGGTGATCGGTGGGAAAGATGAGACATCGAGTGCCACTTCATGTTTGCTTGGTTTTGATGTGTTGTTTGACCCTTTTCTGTGTTGCATGAAACCCTAGCACGGTAGGAATTTTTTTGAGATCTCATTGTTGAGTTCATTTGCGGTCGGCGGGATAAACCCCAAGGCGAAGGACGTCTCGGGGTAATGTGTACACTGAACCCTAACTTAGTAGATTGTTCTACATTGTTCAATTTAGGGAACCCAGTAGCAATTCAAGTCTAACATAGTGTATGTTTTTCTTATAACAAATCAAGGGATTATAGGATAGATGATTGGAGGGATAGTAGTTAGATTGGTCACTGCCTTGCACTCTACTTCGCAATGATGCATTCGGCAGTAGTGAAGCAGGGGATAGTGAACTAGTCCACAAGGCCGCAGTGCTAATGCAGTGGGTGATATAGTGGTTTGTGATGCAAATGGGTATGCTGATGCAGTGGATGATGTAGTGGTTTGTAATGCAAATGGGTATTGTGTAGTTGCTAGGAGTCCAAAAGGACCTGTGATTGACTGGGATAACATAAGAATTGATGAGTCACAAGACGAGGAAGGCAGAATACAACAGATGACTGAGGACCAATTATATGTGCTTCTAGGATTAAGAGATGAGGATGAATCAGAGAACCAGAGGGCTGATGAAAGGAATAATTTAGAGAGGACAAGGAATGAGACAGATGAGACAAGGACCGAAGATGTGCCTATATCTGATCATGAGGAGCCTATAGTAGATGATGATGACATGGTTCCTATTAATGTTCATAATCTAGCAGAAATTTTCATTCATCTATGAAAGTGTTCAGGCTTGCTGTGAGGAAGTATGCTATAAATGAGGAGTTCCAGCTGGGGCTTGAAAAAACTGATCAGACAAGGTTTAGAGGGTTCTGCAAAGCTAAAGGGTGCCCTTGGAGGATTGTTGGGCACAGGAGAGCAGATTTGAAAACCATAATGGTACTTTTTCTGCCATGCATTGTTGCTTTATGTGTTGTTGCATTGTTTCATTTGATCATATGTGATGTTTTACTGCTATGTTGTAATTTCTGAGTGCACTGAAATTTACTGAAGTTGTTTTATGTTTTGTTGCAGGTTTCAGTACTGAAAGGGCAGCACACATGCACATCTAATAGTAGAATGGGGGTAGGACAGCAACACAAGCATGGGTGGCAGAAAAGGCTTTGCCGATTCTTAGAAGGAATCCAAGCCTTGGTGCCTCTGACCTGCAGAAAAGGCTAGAAGAAGAATACAAGGTAACCATTTCATATGACACTATTTGGAAAGGGCAACAAAGAGCTCTTAGGGAGATGTATGGTAGCTAGAAAGAGAGCTTCCAATATCTTTTTAGATGGAAGGCAGAGGTTCTGAAAAGGTTACCAGGAAGTACTCTAGAGATTAACACTGTTAGTGTAGATGACAGGGTGTATTTTCATAGGTTTTTCTGTGCACTAAAACCATGTACTGAGGGTTTTGTTAGGGGTTGTAGATCTTACCTAAGCATAGATAGCACTGCCCTGAATGGAAGGTGGAATGGGCATTTGACAACTGCTACAACATTGGATGGCCATAATTGGATGTACCTAGTGGCCTTTGGCTTCTTTGATTCTGAGACTGAGGATAATTGGCATTGGTTTATGACCCAACTGGACAATGCTTGAGGAGCACTCCCTGTGCTTGCCATATGTACAGATGCTTGCAAGAGGTTGGAGAATGCTATTAGTAGGGTGTTTCCTCATGCAAAGAAGAGGGAGTGCCATATGTACTTGATGCAAAACTTCATTAAGAAGTTCTATGGTGGAACTTTGGGTGAAATGTACCATGTAGCAAGGGCCTACAGGGTTGAGGTGTTTGATAGGCACATGGAGTCTATATTTGCAAAGTGTCCCTAAGTCATGGAGTACTTAAATAGGTGGCATCCACTGAAGTGGATGAGATGTATGTTTAACACAAAGGTGAAATGTGATTATATCAATAATAATTTAGCAGAATGTTTTAATAATTGGATCAGGGATATCAAGGACCTCCCTGTAGTTGACCTGGCGGATAAGTTGAGGGAGAAGATAATGGTTCTGTGGGCCAAAAGGAAAAGGATTGCAAACAAGCTAGAGGGGAGGATATTACCAACTGTGTTATTGCATTTGAATGCAAGGACTAGAGGGCTAGGACACTTGAGAGTGGTCAAAGGAGACCAAGAGTAGCAAAGGTCTGGGACAACAGCTGCAGTGACAGGCATGTGGTGAAGGAGTGTGATCATGACTGCAGCTGCTTGGAATGGCAGCACACAGGCAAGCCCTATGATCATGCACTAGCCTCTATCACTACTCATAGGGAGTTCAACATGGAGGATTATGTTCATGACTACTTCACTGTGAAAAAATTTAAGTTGGCTTATGCAGGCCTCATAAAACCTATGCCAGACAAGGCACAATGGCCACAAGTTAACTTGTTGTATGAGGTAGCTGCTCCACAATGCCACAATTCTGGGATTGTAAGCACCTCCCAGAATTGTGGCATTGCAAGCAGCTCTCAGCCTAGCAAAACAACTCCTAAAAAGAAGACAACAACAAGGCTAAGGAAAAAAGATGACCCCTAAGAAGAAGAAGAAGTAGTAGACCTGAAGATGTGGCATTTTGGGCATTTGCTATGTACGTGTGCTTTTGTATGCTAAAACTAATGTGGTAAGAACTTACAAGGCATTTGCTATGTTCCTGTGTTTTTGTATGCCAAAGCAGTAGACCTAGAATTATGTATGGTTATGTATTTTTGGCCAAAACTACTATGGTTTATGTGATAAAATTGTAAGCCAAAACTATTGCAGTTCTTATATGTTGAAAGTGATGTTCTGACTTTGTTTTCATCAGTAATGACTCTTATTTGATCTAATGAACTCATTGCATTTATTGAGGGACCAAACAAGACACACCGAACTTCCATTTTTTTCATTCAGGGCACTGCACATTCACACATTGCAAACACACTGAACTTGCATTTTTTACATTCATGGCATTACATTCATAGCATTATCAGAAGAGGCAAATGGTACCATTTCATTAACTCAATCATCAGTTCTACTAAGATTATCCAAAATTCATGAGATTACATTCAGGGCATACAACCTTTTACTTCACTATCAGGACTACTAAGATTATCAGAGCAACATCAACAATGGCTACATTGCTTACAACAACAATCTACCCCAACTTTATAATCTTCAACATCTTGTTGTCCAGATCACACTTGTCAATCCTATTTTCATTCAACATCTTGCCACCTTGTTCAACAAGCTTGTCAGTCCAATCATCAGTGTCACCAGTGGAACGCATAGTAATGAATTCTTCATATTGTTCACGCCACTAGAAGAACAAGCACCTCCCAATCATCTAATCACACCAAAACACCGAAGTAGGGTTTAAGCCAAACCCTAATTTCACCAGAAAGCCCAATCGAACATTAAAAATGCAAATTTCATCGAAATTAACCTACTTCTTCATTGTTCCTACGACACTTGAAGAAAATCCGTCCTAGATTCTTGCTTGATCACGACACCAGCTCCAAAACTCGATCGCCACACCTAGGGCAGTCGACCAGCGGCAATCCACTGTGACCATATTCCACCTACCGCGGGCCTCTCATCCTGGAACCAACTCCCATGCTACCTTGCGACATCGTCTCTGGTGAGCGACGGCGCCGCCTACTCCCCGGACGCAGGAGAGGACGAGCTACGGTGGTGGGGATTGGGTTTCACCTGGGACGGTGGCCTGGCTCGGTTGAGACGGTACGGTCACACCCTTTGTTGAGCCAGGCAAGCACAGGGGTAAAACGGTGAGATCAAGTCCGGCTATTTCCCCAATCCCCAAACCCGACTCCACGCCCCCGTGACCGGTCCTCCTCCTCCCACCGAATCCCAAGCTTTGTCGACGCAATCGTGGCAGCCGTCGGTGACGGAGAACATGATGGAGCTGCACTGCTGGCTTGCGGGTGGCGCTACGCATGCTGTGGATGTTCAGATGCATGGCCGTTGGGGCATACTTGATATGGCGGCACAAGGGCCCTGGCACCGACCACTGGTCGTGTGGTGCCGGAGCAGCGGGTGGTGGAGGAGGTGAGGGGAAGGAGAGGTGCCCCGTGGTGCTCTATGACGATGAGGCCTAGCGGCCGTGTCTCTGAGACATACAGGCTAATCGCCTTCTTCATCCTCCTCAGCTTGCTTATTGTCATTCTCATCTCTAATAAAGCAATGCATTGCCATCGATTAAATCTTCTATCTTTTAAAATAGTGCTTAAATGAGCGGTGCAATGTGGTCACGGAAGTTTGGCATTTGTTGTCCTTCCTTGTAATTTAGATTTTTCAGGGAATAAAGGCTGCTTTCCCGTGGAGCAACTGGTATTGGACATGCATGTTTCCTGATTAAAGAACATTGAAATTGTCCAGCGATCTCCTTGCATTAACATTAATCTAATGTGTTGTGGACAATTGATGGCTAGGCACAGTTTGTTACTTAACTTCGACAGCAAGCGACACCTAACCTGTTTGTAGTAGTAGTACAGTACATTGTAGAAACTGTTTATTTGTGATGCATTACTTTCGGTTTCATTAAAATCAAGCAATCAGTATAAATATACATCCCTGCATCTTTTTCTCTATCCCCTCTCGTCCTCTATTTTTCCTATCCTTGCTTGGTTCGTGTTCGGCCGTAAGGCCGCTACAGCATGGGACCTTCTTTAAATTAATTTGCTACTTCATAAGCATTAGGAACTACTTATATAACATGTTGGTGTATATATCATGTTCCTAAATCAACACTAGCACAATTGCTACGCTTGTGTCTATATACACTACTTTATTTTTAAAGATTGTCTTATTTCTTTGCCTAAGGTTGGGGTATACCGCTAAGTGCACTATTTCCATTAAAACTTTAAATTAGGTTCACCATGTGTTAGATCAGCAAGGATTGTTCCTCAGTTAGTATGGCATATTCAATTTATACAATTTCAATTTTGTATGATTTATAATTGGTTGACTTCAGAACAATGATGGTACCTACCATCCTCCTCAATTTATGCCTGCTAGCATGGATGACGAGGATAAGCGTCGTAAACAAGCTTCAAGGAGAGATAAGGCATTAGCATGAATGGAAACTGAAAAATCCTTATCTCAAGGAAATTATTGATGCTGCTGCTGATAGACTTGAAGATGTATCTCTATTATTTCATTTGAATCCTTACAAATTGCTACTGGCTTTAATGTAGATTTAGCTAATTATATATCAGGCTAAATAATCTGTCGGTGCAACTTCACAGTGGAAGGAAACAGTGGGTTATGAAAGCAGTGAATTTGTCAAGTACATGCGGCAGAGAGAGAAGCAAGAAAAACTATATTTCATTCGAGCTCCAGTAACCAAACGTGATAAGCAGATGGAGAGGCAGATGAGGAAACAACTTCATGGGTATGCTATATTTCAGAGTTTATCCAGTTAGTCTTGTGCTATTGATTCTACTAATAAAAGCCTCTTGTGGTGATGGTGGCGTTGTGGTTTTAGAGTCTGATTAGGCAGATAAAAAGTGCAGAGATGCTAATTGCTCTTTAAAGTTTGAGATACAGTGTTCCACTTCATTGAAAAACAGGGCAAGGTTCTATGTGCTATGGATTTAACAACGCTGATGGTTCTAAAATTTTGACTGTGAAGCAACTGAAAATGATGAGAAAAATTCTTCGTTGCACAGCAGATGATGTCTATACACCATTGCTTGCTGCAGTTGTCATTGCATTGATTGAACACCATAAAGGTGGCTTTGATTGGGCATGGTACAGTTAAAGATGAAGGTGTGGTTAACTCAATTACCATACAAGGAGGCTACATTTAATTTTTTGTCTCAAATTTTGAATGAACTGGTTGTCTAATCTTATATAAAAGAAGGTTGCTGCAAGTGAAAATAACGAAGGAGAGTAGTTGACATAGCTGGACCAAAAATTTTTTTTAACCCTTTGTAAATAATTATTTTAATATTAACCCTCGCGAAAAAATATTTTCATATCTAACCCTTTTGGCCACGCCACTGCGGTTGGCGCGGCTAATGTCCACTGACGCGCCAGTGACACGCTGGCACCGAGGAACGCGATTCATATGGCTGCCACATGGGGCCAACCCTGTCGCGCCAGTCCGCCTGGCACGGCAACTTGATCCAGCCGCGCCAACTGCAGTGGCGCGGCCAAAAGGGTTAAATGTGAAAATATTTTTTTGTGAGGGTTAATATTAAAATAATTATTTACAAAGGGTTAAAAAAGTTTTTTTCACGTAGCTGGCTGGAACGCGACTCGAGCATGTTAAGCTTCCGTACAGTCGTGACAAAATCCTATACTGCGACCATTGCGATGTTCTTTGCCATTTTCATTACATCAGTCCTGTAAGTAAAACAGGAGCCCATTTTTACACGTCATGATCTCATCCTACAGAAACTAAATTGAAGCCTGAACAACTATGTACATGTTGCTCTGAAAACACCATGTTCTAGGTACATGTGCTGCTTGCACCTCTTCGGTATCGTGGAAGAGAGCTGGAGCATTGTAAACCTGCTCATTTGGCCTTTGCATGCGCTGGCACCGGCAGGTCGCCATCATCAACAGAGTTTAGCAGCGAATGCAAAGCGTGATTCTATCTGTGTTTTGACGCATGACATGACATGCTTTGCTCCAGATTTGTGTTGATACAATAGCTATCTTGTTGAGCGCTTCCTGCTGGCCACCTATGATCTGTACTGTTGGGCGTCAGGGCGCTCCTTTCCTCGGATCTTCAGGCAACGTTCGGCCATGCTGGTGACCACCTTCAATGCATTGAGCTGCCATACATGGCGTCGGTATGCCTGGGCGCCTCCAGAATCTCCTCAACTTGCCCCTTCTTTATTGCTTGCAAAGCCCAAAAGACCGTGCTTATTGGAGGATTACTTTTCCTCTCCTCTGGACCCCAAGCTAGGTAGGTAGGCCTTCCGGTCAGCATCTACATAGTAATTACTCCAAACATGCGAATGTCATTCCACGGCTTTACCTGGTTATCTTGAGCATACCAATTGAGTAGGTATGCCTCATCCTTGGGTGTAGGGGTGCAATTCGGACATTCGGATAGTAATTTGGATAATTTTTTTCACCTTTTTACTCGATAGGATACAAATAATTCATAGATCTTTTCATATGAATTCATATTCTTATTTTTGGTAAGGATGTTGTCAATACGCATAAAAAATCAACACTATATTCATTCTCTATCAATTCGAATATCAGATAATTTGGCAAAAATTCGGATATTCGTTTGCACCCCTACTTGGATACTGGTCTTCTTCCGTCAAAGTCGAGCCCCAATGGATCGACCACATCTTGGGTGACAGACCCGCTAAGGCCATATCCAGTGGTTGTTTCATTTAGGGACACTTCATCATTGTGGCAGTGTGTAACATCCTATTTTTGAGTCTCTTCTAAAAACAAGGAAGTAATTTGTAAAAAGGTAAATATGCACCGTTTTGGCCAAATTTTAGATTTTGTACCTAGACCATATATCTCCTATGGGAAATATGTTAAACTATTTAATATATTCTTTTAAGCCTAATTATGAAAATTTATTGAATTTATATATTGGAACTAAACCTATTTTCCTTTGTTTAATCCATTTTTCGGATTTGCTACAGTTCCCCCAGCCTTTCGGCTAGCCCACTAGCTAGCCCCGCCTTGGCCGCTGCCCGAGCCACCCCACTTCTTTCCCTCGCCACGGCCTAGTCCCGCCCACGCCGCTTCTTCCTCCTCTCGCTTGGCTCGCTTCTCTCTCCGTCGGACCTCCTCACCGAGCCGCCCAATCAAGCAGTCCGCCACGCTAACCGCCCGGCACCTTGCCCGTGCACCCGTCGCGCTTTTGCCGTGGCGCCCCGCCCCATCATCGGGCGCTCGGTCATCCGACGCGTCGCCGAACCAACGGCCGTGCCGCGTGTAGCCGGATGCACCTCCCTCGCCAGCGCTGACTCCAGCATGGTCTCCCGCCCCGTTCGCTCCCATTGGTTGGTCTCCCGAGTCATTAAATGGCCTTGTACCCGCTTGTAACCGAGTACCACGCCCGATTTCTCCTCCTACCCCTCGCGTCAGACGGTCGTCGCGCGTGGCGCCTCGGCCGCCGCAAGGCCATCCCCGCCGAGATCTCCCAGACGCGCAAGATTAACTCCCTTCCCCGGGGCCACTTGCTCCTCCTCGTGCGCTTATAAGCCGCAGCCACGCCTCCCCGTGCTCCCCCCTGCCCATTCTCGTCGCCCGAGCCACCCCGTCGCCGAGACTTCTCCCCGGTGAGCTATTTCCCCGGCCGACCCTCTCCCTCGCTCACAATGCTCATCCTCGAGCTCTAACCAAGCCCAATTGGGCTACCTTCCCGCGCCTTGTGCAGGGGAGCTCCTCCACCGCCGCCAGAGCTCACCGCCTTTTCGGATTATGGCACGACCACCAAGAACCCGAAGGCCCTCCGCTCGTTTCACGTCCTTCTGGAGCACCCGCCACCTTCTCCCAGGAGCCGGACGACCGAGGACGCCCCGAGTAGTAAGCAAGACCGCCTCTCCTGCCGCCACATCCGCGTCGCGCCAAGCCGAGCCGCATCATCTCCTCGCCGACCCATAGCACGGTACGCTCCCACAAAACCCCTAGAAGCTTTCCCGAGCTTAAGGACCTCTAGATGGCTGTGTTTCTTGCTCGCCGAGCCCTCCCTCCGCCGCCGCGCGTCGCGCCGCCACCACGGCTCGTCGCCGGCGAATCCCCACCGGGACCCTCTAGCCCTAGCCTCCACGAACACCTAGAGTACATAAAAGCACTTCTATAGTGCACCGAAGCCCCGCCAGTACGACGCGGAAGGATCGCCGGACCCCTGGCCGGAGGATGAAGACGGTGACGCCAGCGCCGCCGGACCCCGCGCCACCCCCCCTCTCTCTCTGACCCACGGGACCCACGGCAATAGTGCCGTTTCTTTTAAAAATCCCGCGAAACCCCTTCGTGAGGCCGACAAGTAGGTCCCCAACCCACTGTCAGTTTGCAGAGCCATAAGCCATCGACCCGGTGGGCCCCGGTCTCTCTCTCTTTCCTCTCACTCGCGTCGAGTCACCGACCGGTGGGGTCTCGAGCCCACCATCGGCCTCCTCAAGACGCCGACGGTCGGCTGCACCGCCACGTCTGGGCTGCCTCGCCAAGACGCCACTGCTTATGCTGTCGTGCCGCCATGCAGCCGTCTCGCCCACAAGATGGGCATTGCATGTGCGCGCCATGCAGTCGCTCGATCGCTGAATGGGCCAAGCCCATTCTGGAGTTAACTGCTTTTCCAAACATTTATTTAATTAAAGAAATCCTAAGAAATGTCTTTGATTTTCTAAAAATATTTAATGGCTTGGAAAAATGGTATAAAAATTCAATAAAAACTAGGCTGAGTTTTTGGACATAATGAAATTATAAAAATCTCCATTTTAATACTTTTATGCTTGTGATTAATTAAAGAACTATAGAATGAGACTTTATTTCTAGTTTAAATAAATCCAGAAAAATACCAAACCTAGACTAAATAATATTTTTATTGTTATTTTCTCTGGGAAAACTATTATAAGGGTAGATTATTGCCTCTTCAATATTTTGGACATATAGGCATGACCTAATATGTATAAATAAATGAATATCTCACCTACTTAAAATAAATTAGAGATTTTAATCATAGATTTCCTATTTAGAGGAAATAGGAGAAATAAAAATACAGAAAACAGAATAAAAGCCTTAGGATCATCCCCATAACATTTTGGATCTTTGAGTGAGATTTTAATACGTGGTGCATTATTATTCGTCATGTCTAGAGAACGAAGAGTTGGAAAATCCGCCAATCAAGGACGATCCTCAAGACCGTGATTTTGAAGATCCAGGCGAGCCAACATTCTAAATTCATACTTCTCACCCATAATTTTTTGTTAAGCTTATGTTGATTTAAATTATGAATCTTGCATGTTTTACTTTCCCATATTATTATATTTGCAATGTGTTGCTATTAGAGCCTGTCTAGTTACAATTCCATTTGCTAACAAATGTTATAATAAGCATGAACCCCACCCCTTGATAATATTCATTTACTTGATTCCTTGGAAACCTTAAGGCTTTAGCAAATAACTCCTCGATTAATAAGTCATTGAAAATGCTTAGCCTTGCTGGTCTAGATCAAATGGGCGATCCTTGCCTATCAACAATTTACGGCATAGATATGACAGATCGATCCTATCAACGTTGCAACGGTATAGCTATGCTATCAACGGTGCAATGGTATAGCTGGTCGCTGGTCTCGACTATCAACGTAGTTGGAATAGATGGGAGAATACTCATGCAGTCGGGTGCCAAGTCTGCCTGGGTGCAAATTTTGGTAAATACTCTAATGAATTGTTGATTATTTGGATCTTTGGATCCCGGCATTAGTTGAGCTCAAGGTGATCACGCCTCTTGGCTAAGAGGGTGAGTTTGCCGCCATTTTGGGAGTCGTGCGCCAGTTGTAGGTATGGGCACGAACTCGCCAGTTGGTTAGGACAGTGCGCCTGTTATGGGTACTGGTCCGATCTTTCGGGACCATGCCCATGGCTATGGGATGGATCCGCCTATCTTTAGGACACGTAGTCCATGGCAATGGATGCGGTGTACCATGGTGAAACTCACATGATAAATGACTCGCATATATAGCACAGTACGTCTTTTAACTTGGTTTGAATGACTAAGTGATAGGTCCCTTCTTTAATTATCTACTTATTGTAAAACTGGCTTTATGGCAAAGGAAAATAACTCACCCTCCACCAAAAAGGTCTTGTATCATTATGTTGCATTAGGACGGGTGTTGGTTCGCGAGCGCGGTTTGATTGCGTGCTCACCCTCGCACTCCACTCACTCTTTTAGGTGAGGATGACGAAGAAGATCCATACGATTGCCTGGAGGACGAAGACTACCAGGAAGATGATGACCAAGAAGGGCGTTAGGGGAATTCGATCGCTTGCTTCGATCGGAATGGGCATGACCTTGGGTTCTCAAACGTGTTATCGTCTTTTGTTTCCGCTGATGAACTCTGCTAAAGAGCTCTCCTTTTGGTAATGTAATATTCGGCCTATCCGGCCTAAACCAAAACAATGAGCCCTATGTATTTTATTGTGAAATATATGTGTGATCACCCGAATCGTGTATGATATGATCCAGCATTTGTAAAGTTGTGATGCACCAAGAAGATCACGGTCAGTGCAGACATCACACCGACCCGGTTGGACCGAAAATCGGGGGCGGACACAGTGAAACTTAGGACACACTGTTTGAAGATAAATAGTGATTGGATCGTAAATAGTAAATATAGAGAGTGGAATAGTAATATGGTTGTTGTTGGAGAATGAATAGTGATAGAACAATGAATAGCGATGGAGCAATGTTACAACACTATAGATAAATAGTGATATGGAAGGCAAATGAGACAAATATTGAAGATGGTCTAGTTTAAAACCAGCCAACCTGGGCTCTCGATCTGAACTAAGCAGAATGCTTCTCAGCCTCAAGCCACGATGTATGGTTTGTGGCGAATTCTCTTTAGAGCATCTTCAGCGGAGCCTATAGAATAGAATCTTTTCTATATGTAGAGTCTCTCGTCTACTAGCGGAGTCTCTATCCCAGCCTCTAAATTTAGAGTTTTTCTTTTCTAGCCTCTAAATTTGGAGGCTCTCTATATCAGCCTCTACAGTTTCTCTGAACAGAGATTCTGATGAAGAGGATGAAAATATAAAGAACGAATAGTAATTTAGTAAGAGTGTATAAAGATATAATTTTAGAGCATTTACCGTAGTTACTGCACCGCCTTTGTCATTCCCAGTCCTAGCAGCACATCCATACGCTTCATCCAGCAGGTCTGCAGCCAGGAGTCTGCTGATCGGAGAATACGGTATTCCAAGTTGTCGTTGCTTGCGTACTCGCAAACAAGCGTCCGCTTATTCTCCTCCACAAAGAACCCCAGCAGGGCCAATAATGTTCCTTTGAACAAGTCGTGGGCGAACCCTCCTTTACAGCTTAAAATCAAATAAAAATCTATAATTTGAAATTTATCATTTTTGTGTAAACCATATGTTGTATCACTTTGCAGTAATTTTTTCAAGACTTTTAGTAGAAATTTTAAAGATCTTAAATTTTTTTAAAATATATGTTTCAGACTCTCTCAACCTCTTTTTAAGAGCTCTCAATTTTTTATATTATAATCTACCTTAGATTTCTTATCCCAATCAAACAATGCGAGGACATATCGAAACCTCTCTTCCTTGACCTTGACCTGTGTGACACTGAGCAATCAGAGTACGTTGAAATGGCCACCTCTCTCCCGTCCAGCAAACGGGCCTTGTGCATGTACATGCAGCCATCTGCAATCAATGACTCGGCACAAAAATACGAGTGGCCTCATCGAGCACAGCAACAGTGAATTCTTTTAACTTGAGTTTAATTGTCGAGTCCATAGAGCCAAGCAGCCTTCTCCTGCGACAAACAGCACAGACATAGCAATAAGATGATTTTCGTCGCTGGGCAAGTTCAATAATGGCCTATTTCTATCCTCGTCACTATACAAATAAGGCTATACATAGAAAAAATATGATTAAAAATAAAATATAATAGAGATATATATAGGGATTAGAAAATAGAACCAAGTTTTATTAGAGATAAAATAGGACCAACATAGAATAAGACTAGAATAAGATCAGCGATACGTATGGCCTTAACCAACTATGTTCTAGGCTAGAACGGGTAGGACACCGGGAGTGCCTCGGCTATATATATATATACACACACATATGAAACACACATCCACCCACCTTGCTTGCTTGCTGCCATAAGGTGGCGGAGCTCAGCGATCCCGCGGCTGTTCTTGGTGATGAGGTTGGCGAGCTCGCGGGCGGTGGCGCAGAGCTTGCGGCTGAGGTCATGCTGGCCGACGACGCCAACAATGGCGAGCCTATGTGTGACATCCTGTTAATTTTCTAAAACCCAGAAATTATTATTTCTATTTTACATAATTAATTTATTGATCATTCCCTAATGGTTCATTTTGTTTACCATGATCCTTCCTCTAATCTCCCATTGCTTAACCTAACTTTCTTCCTAATCACTTCCCTAATCACCTTTCCGCTAATCGCGCTCTCACTGTTGCCGTGGCAGTGTCAACGACCATAGTGCAGCCAAAACCAAAACCCAAACCAAATCAAATCCCGTTCCAAATCCCCACATGCCATATCAATCCATACCAAATTAAATCAATCCCTTCCTTAGCTGCAGCCCAAAATCATGCCAAATCAGTGGCAATCAAACCATATCCCTCCTTCCATACCCGTGCACCACAAATCATACCAAATCAGCCCAAAAATCGTATCCAAATCGGAGACAATCTAGACCTGCCATACAAACCCCAAATCGACACAATAAAAACCCCCAAATCGTCGGCCTTAGCTTCCACCACCACGAGCCCGAAACCCTAGAAATTCGTCACAGAGCAAGGGGGGAAGAAGAAGGAGTCGCCGTCGTTCGCCGTCACTGTTGCCGTGCCAAGGTGAGCCACCCAGGCCGACGTCCACGCCGTGGCCACGCCGCCGCCGACTCCCCGACGTGCCAGCCGCGTCGCCGCTAGCGCATCTGCGCCAGCCTAGCCGGGTCGGAGCCGCGTGCCGCCACGAGCAGTGCGCCGGCCACTGCTTGCCGTCGCCAGCGCCGCGCAGCGGCCTCGCGCAACGCGCAGCCGCTGCCAGCCGCCGTCACGCCGCCTGGCCGTGAGGGCGCTGCTGCCCACGCCGCCGCAAGGGAGCCGAGCTGCGCCACCGCCTCACGCTGCACGTTGCCGCGTCGGAGCCGCCGCGTGCCGCCCTGCCGCCTAGGCTCAAGTCGGGCTTCGCGCCGCCACCCTCCGTCGCCGGATCCCGTGCCGACCATCGCGCTAGAGCCGCCGCCGCGCCGGAGTCCGCCGTCCTCCGCCTCTACCCGCCATCACCGGAGCCGCTGGGAGGACCCACCGCTGCCGCCCCATCTCTCTCTCTTCCTCCCCTTTTTCCTTTTCTCTCTCTGTTTCCTTGCTTCTGCGCATGTGAAGAAGCAGAGCAGCTTCTTTAATATCTCTGGTCAAAGACCAGTCAACCCTTGCCATGTACTGTTCATGTGAACAGTGCACCTTCACAATTTCGTATCTCCCAAACTGTAGCTCCGATTTGCACCAATCGAATTTCGTGGATCTTCTTTTAACCTATTCTACCTCCTGTATTTATTTCGTAATTTTCATATTTTATTTGCTGCTGTTGATTCTTCTGTATCTCGATTTGCGTGTAGACTTCGTGGAGGGGTCCGAATGGGAGCTCGCTGTCGGTTATCAAGGAACGTGCTACTCGGATCAAGGTATAAGCTAGATTCATATCGATGCTAATTTTATTTGTATTTTGTATATTTAATTTTAGTTATTGCCAATGACATGTTAACCATCTATTAGCACATGTTACATTTCTATTGACGTCTAGCATAATTGATATCTTATTATAGCCATCCTTAAATTTTACTCACGCTAGATGCTTATTTGTTTCGATGGAAAATCCAGTACATATGATGGAAGATCATTCACAAAATTTGTAAAGAGATTCTACTCTTTAGTTTTGGTTTTGGTTAATTTAATTCAACTAAAATCTACGTGGCGTGAGTAGATTCGAGATGGTGGTTTGATCGGTGGATGTTGGTTTTGTGGTAAGTCACCTCGGTCGACATAAGGACCGAACATAGTAGATAATCTAGCCAAGCACAACAGTACAACCATGGGTGCTAATAATGATAATACCTTAGTTGTTACATCGAAAAATCTAGAGTTGGTTTGTTATGGCGGTGTGAGTGTGGCTCACGACCACCGTATACTCACCTGGCACAAGAGGGGAACCTCTGCCTTAGTGAGAGAAGGCTTGGGATGAATCCTTAGTGAGGCATTCTTGACCCTAGATGGAACGGGGATAGCGGATTCGTCTCACTCTCGGGTGAGTCCCATGGGTAAAGTGTACCCACTCTGCAGAGTTAAAACTATCATGATAGCCGTGCTCACGGTTAAGAGCGGGCTTAGGCGGCTCTACGTGTTCCCTCACCTTTTTAATAATTAACTTACTGTAAAGGTAGGGGCAGGGATTGCCCGGCAGCGAGTGGCAGGCAGCGATTGCCATGCAATGCATTACAGGGAGTGTATTGCAAGGGTTTTTCGTGTAGAGTTGACAGCGAGTGTCATCTCGGGCTGTGCTGAGACGGCATAGGAATATATTTGATGTTGAGAAAATATGTGTAAAGAAATGAATTTGAAATTGTTTTTGGACAATTGCTTTACAACTTATAGGACACTTGAAAATTGCTCTTTATGCAAAACAACCATCTTTATTCCTTTGTTAGCCTTGCATTCATTATTTAAGGATATATATGCGTACTGGGTATGGTTTATCCATACTCATTAGTTGTACTTCAGATCTGTGCGCAGGTGACGACACTGCCGAGTACGTGGATTACGAGGCAACGTTCAACGATAGAGCTTTCGGCTACTAGTGTATCCCCAGTCAGATGCCTGTGGTGTATGGATGGGTTTACTGAGCCATCATTTAATTTTCTATCTTCTGCTTGCTACTATTTAGATTAAGATAATTATTGTAATATTTGACGTTCGTGACCATGGTACTTTATTTTGTTAATCGTTAAACAGCAAGGTGTGATTTCAATTTGCTCTAACTGTGCGTACTAGCTATGATCCATTGGGACTAGTACCGTAAGGCACAGAGGGATCGGCTTTGCTGAGCCGGGTCCCGACACTTTGCATGACGGAGCTGAGCTTGTCTCGGATCCACCTGAGCTTCCCGGCCTGAAACCCCACCATGACAATGTTTTGGACGGTGGTCTTGCGTTGGCAGGATTGGACCAGCTTCTAGGCCTCACATAGGTCCAAGAAAACCTTCTTCACCTCAGGCCTTCCCATCACCTCGATCCGTGAAGGACGGAGGACAGGGACTAGAGGAGATGAACAGGAGTTAAATTGGATTTTAGCCTTTTTTTACCAACACATGTCAAATTCAGATCTAAACAGGGTTGATCGTAGTGTCTCTCATATGATATGGCGCGTGTCATATGATTTTCCGCGTGGTACGGCACGTTCTGTATGGTACGACAGCAATTATATGTAACCCTAGACTGCAACACGAATACAAACCAAAATCGATATAACTTTTGATTAGGATGTTGGATTGATCTGAAATTTGAAACCTAGACTCCTAGGAAGATTTAGAATCCAACCCAAACCAGAGTTGCACAAGTTTCTACTCAAAATTCAAACTAATTTGTGTTGCAACAAGATTCAAGCCAAGAACATTTGAGAAAAAGGAAAAAATGAACAGGAGGAAGATAGCACGAGATTGAAACCATGATTTGAAACTTGCTTCATTATTGAAGATGAATGATTGCAGCAAAATGATTTGGAAGGATCAACACAAACCTATCTCCGACAATTCTCGAGTAATTTGGCCAGTCTATCTTTCTCAAGCCCTCTCCAAAGTCTCCAAAGTGTTCACCCTATCTTTAAGGTCATGAACCCTTTATATCTTTGTATAGCGGAAGCTCAGCCAGCTACCTACCTAGGATTTCATCTCTCATTACATATGGGTTTATCCGAAACCCAATAAGACACCGGGTTTTCTCTCTCATACTGTACGCTTCTCACAACGGTTTACAAATGACACTCAGGTAACCCGTTTTGATCCATTTTACTCTCTAAAAATGATCAATGACCTAAACACTTATCCTTGCGCCGTGGTTTTTCCAAAACCATCGTTCCTCGGTTCCTTGGCCATTGAGTCCGCCACGCGTCCAACTTTCCTTGCAACGCTTTGGCTTGCACACACCTTGAAGCTTCAGTTGCCAATCATCACCGTATATGTGCCTAGATGAAGTCCGATCAATTCGCACAAACCCTTGATTCTCTGGTTCGTGAATCACTCACCCATGTCCTCGATCCACTTCGCCGGCGTCGATCCACTCCGGTCACGTGAGCACATGAGATGAGCAAACTTTTTTCGCGAAAACAAGTATTTCTCAAATTGATCAACATTAGTCCATAAACATCTATCCTCCATCATTACATAATGAAAATGATATAAAGCACATGTTAAACCATTTAGCAATTTCAACACAAATGACCACGAGAATCTAATTCTCTACACAGCAGTACACTTTAGCAATTTTTATGAATTCTATTACTCAAATGGAAAAGTTGTCAACATGAAAAAGATGCATTATGAAATTTTCTACAACTTTTACATATAACACTTAATTTTTCAAGTACAGGAAGACTCTCAAAAGTATAAAATATAATTTACTGTCCACAATGAGACGGAGTGTTGTACCATACGGCACACCTAGTATGGTATGGGACGCCAAAACTGCTCCCTGCAATGTTTCCGTAAAAATTTCGACGGCACACCGGACGGCAAGCGGTATCATACGGCACAAACTGTCACTTTTAAAATTCCTTACTATATAAAATTCAACGACATGCCGGATGAGGATGCCGTACCATACGGTACGAACTTCCTTTTTTAAGTTCATTACTGTAAAAATGTGACGGCACGCTAGATAATTGTGCCGTACCATAGGACACAAATGAAGATTTTTCATGCGCTTTCAAAGCTAGAATCAACCACAAACTCAAATACAAATATTAACAAATACTCATCACTCGATCTCACAGTCCGTCTGCTAAGCTGCTCGCAGCAGGTCGGAGATGGTGGAGACGCACCCCGCTAGCTGATGGCAGTCCTTGTTCTGCTGGGCCATCGTTGCCAAGTTGATGACAGTCTCCGCCAGCCGAAAGAATTCCGCTCCCACCGCCTGCCCAAGCCCCACAAAGGCCATGGTTCCTGTCTTCCTGACGCACCTGAGGACATAAATTAAGATCAAGGCGTTCTGCGAGGAGGCGTGGGAGGACTGAGGAAGAGGGAGGCGAGTAGCTGCGCCTGCGCCTGCGTGCTAACCAAATGGCATTCTGACAACTAGTCGTGACTCCCCAACGTTGCATGCAAAATAGGAAAGCGTAAACGCGGCATCCACTCCTGCACACAAGAAAGAACCTTGCATCTCTCTAAATAATTAAGTATTTCACTTCTTTATTACATGCTAGTTGCAATGCTCCATACTTAATTTCTTGTAGAATGTTATATTGCTATTTGCTAAGTATCCGGAGGCCTCGCCAAGGTGGAAAGCATCCCTACATACCTAGGGTAAAATGTAGCACTAAGATTACATGTGGATACTAAGATATGATGTTACACGTAGCACTACTGTAAAATGTATTTTATACTAAGGTTATTAAACCGGAGCAATTTTCTTTGAAGCCTGATAGTTTCACTCGAGACATTGCTATACTGAAAATCATCTCACACTGAAGCATCGAATTGTGTAGGAAAAGTTCCGTTTCGGTCCCCGAAGTATCCCTTGAACCATGCATTTTGTCTTTGAATTCCAAAACCAGCTTAACAGTGTTTTTTCCAATTGTATATCAAGTTACAAAAAATAGAAGGAAAAGGTAGAGTTTTGGCCCATGAAGCTTTTCAGCCATTTTAGTCTTTGAACTTTAAAATCGATCGGGGGTAACTTGGTTCTCAACATATCAAAACACCTGACACAAATGATTCCTTCACCAGTCAAAAGGTGAGTTTGACCAGTCAAAGATCGTTTGACCAAGTGTTATATATATTTTTACATTAAAATATTTCATGAAATCTAAACTAAGTTGTATATTTGAGTTTCTAATTATTTTACAAGTTCATAAAAAAAAATTTCGTATTTTATTGCGTTGTATTAATTTTCAAAATTCTCTAGCATTTTCCAAAAGTCTTAAAAATAGGACAAAATACTAAATAATTGTTTAAAGTCCAAAAAAATTATGTAAAAATTTCTATGAGATTTTTAAATCATAAGAAACCCAAATATATAGTATAATTTAGATTTTTGAAATATTTTTAATATATAAATACATATAACACTTTGGTTAAACCACCTTTAACCGGTCAAAACCGCCGTTGACTCGGACAAGGGACCATTTGTGCCTAGTTTGGACATTTTGAGGACAGAGATAACCTAGTTTTATAGTTCAGGGATGAAAATAGGTCGAGGACCATAGTTCATGTACCAAAATAATACTTTTTCCAAAATTATATTAGAATAACATATACAAGGACTATTGATGTAATAGTTCTTTCATCCAATCAATCCAAATTATCTCTACTTATTTAATCTTCTTATGTAGCGCAACTCCTTGACTGTTTGTGGCAGTGCCAAAGTTGGGGTCTAAACTGGATATACCACAAGGGCCAAACACCCTTGCAGTCTGAGCCACCACGGTTGATAGCTTCATCGATGCTGGTTACTTCACAACCGTCGCTCTCTTGCACAACTCCTATCGCTAGATTAAGTAGCAGTTTCAAGGTTCTAACTCAACTAGGCTATGTTGGAGAGGATGGCAAGATGGATGATATGGTGATTGAGGCCTTCGCGCAAGCTTGGAGGGCTCCCTCCCTCCTTTCTCCAGTCGCTTGCATGCTCAGTTTGTGCGTTGCTGAGTGTAGTTACTTCTTCTAAAGCGCTAATCTAGTATGCCTCCTATCCTTGTAGCCTCCCTTTTTAGGGAGTAGTCTACTGGTGTGTGGCCCCAATGTGTTTGGGGGTCTTTGGGCTGCTCGTGTTGACCGCTCTCTAGAGCAGTTATTGTACTCTCTTCTTCTTTAATGGAATGGCGGATCGGAACTCCCATCCTTATAGGTAAAAAAAAGAGTTCACGCAATTTTGGCAAACAGGTCCTTTGAAATTCCATCATTTGTCATGCATAAAAAAATTAATGTTATAGAAGATATAGAGTGCATGTAGGCTAGAGAAAAACAGAAAAAAAAATTACATCACAATTACATCACCGAAGGAGTATACCCCATCGAACGACCATTCAAATTTCGGTGCATCATATATAGTGCAATCGTGTTCATCGAGTATTAGTTATTAATCAAAGGAAAAAGTTTTTATGTCAGTGAACTATGGATATTGATTCTTTTCGTCCCTAAGCTGTAATACAAGGTAAATTAAAGGTGGTCCCTTAACTACAAAAGATAGTGATCACCAATGATCTTTGACGGGTCAACAGCAGTTTTGATTAGCTAAGAATGGTTTAACTGAAGTTTTACATATTTTTTATATTAAAATATTTCATGAAATTCAAAATAATTTGTATATTTGAGTTTCTAATAATTTTACAAGCTGATCATAAAACATTCCCATATTTTACAGCATTATATCGTTTCTAAAAATTCTAACATTTTCTAGTATATTTCAAAATAGGAGAAAATGCTAAACAATTTTGTAGAATTTATAAAATAATGTGAATTTTTTTTCCATGAGATTGATAATCAAACGAAACTCAAACATATAGTTTAATTTGGATTTCATGAAATATTTTCATGTAAAAATGCCTATATTACTATTCGGTCAAACTACCATTGATTGGTCAAAACCGTTGTTGACTCGATAAAGGACCATTGATGAACGACTTTCAAAATAGAGTGACCACTTTCACTCGGTATTGAAGTTTAGGTATAAAAATTTTTCAACGTCCATAGTTCCTAAATAAAAAAAAATGAAAGTTCAGGAGGTATTGCTAATGAGTGCCATTTTATGAAGGTTCAGCAGGTATAGGAAGAAAACTGATGAAAAATGCAATGTACTGGACACTTTTAACTTATGCTTGGAGTAGCTAAGCTTAATGAATAAGTTGGCTGAACTAAAGGACCTATTCTTTTAAACTTATCTTATTTGCTTATTTGACTTATCTCGTAATTTCGAAAATTTTTCGAGGTGGCCTTAAGAGCGAGATGTCTTTTGTGTTTAGGGTTTAGGGAGCATTTAGACATGCCTACGAGATAAAAAATAATTAAAAATTAATAAAAAAGTGAGATAAGTCAAATAAATAAGCCACGTCTTATCTGACTTATTAACTTATTTACGTGTTTTATTTGGCTTATTTTACTTTTTTATTAATTTTTAAATCCTTTTTTATCTCGTAAGCTTGTCTAAAAGCTCCATAAACCCTAAATATAAAGGGTATCTGGCTCTCGAGGCCACTTTGGGAAATTTTTGAAGGTACGAGCTGATTCGCTTCGTTTATTTTATTTTTAAGCGTTTTCAGGGTGGCTTCATGATAAAAAAGGTAGACTAAAAAAACAAAAGCGTTTAACTTTTTTAATTGAGCTGGGCTTAAACTTTAAGATTAAGCCAAGCCACTACGAACATCGTTTTGGTTCCTGAACTAGCAGAAAACTTTTTACAAGTCGTATACACATCATGGAAAGAAAATGATGAAAAAAAAATCAACCTACTAACCAGGATGAGCTGCTCTTACCAGTAATCAAGCAGTCTGTACATGGTCTTGTCCTTCTCTACTCATCGACCAGGAAGAACAATTAGGAAGAAGTGGATCAAGCATTGTATCAATCGCGAATTCACGATGGACATGTATATGGTAGGATAGTAATGTTCACCCTCCCAAAATAACAAGCATGTATACGGCAAGGTTGTTGTGCCATATAGTCGCTCCGTCTATTTTTATATGACGTATTTTAATTAGAAAAGTCTTTAAAGGTAAACATTAACCGTTAAATTTCTCTATTATAGATTGTCAATTGGCACAAAACAATGTTGTATCAAAAGCAATTTAAAATATGAATATATTGATATAACTTTTGTATACTAACGATGCATATAATTTTACTAATTATTGGTCAAAAGTTAAAACGTTTGACTTTTTTAAATCAAAATACGCCACCGGACAGAGGTCTTCATGGTCAGTTTTGCATTGTTAAAGTTAGGGCTGGGCAGAAAGCTCGAGGCTCGCAGCTCGGCTCGGGCTTGGGCGAGCCTGGCTCGGCTCGTGCTGGCTCGTGGCTCGGGGCGAGCCCGAGCCGAGCCCAGTTTTCTGGCTCACAATTTAGACGAGCCGAGCCACTAGCCGGCAGACAGCATGTTGCTGTCGGATTGTTTGAAGGCTAAAATATTCATCATGGGTTTGATGGCTTGGTTGGTCATGGTCATGCTTGTTTCTATGCTTTATTTTACTGTTATTGTTACCTGTTGATCAATATTGGCTACTGGAGTGCTGCCGTGCTTGTGCTGAAGTGTTGAACGGCCTGGCTCGGCGAGCCAACGAGCTCGGCGAGCCAACGAGCCGGCTCGCGAGCCAGGACCGAGCCGAGCCGAGCCGCCCTTTCGGGCTCGCTGAATCACCGAGCTAGCTCGGCTCGCTACCTGACCGAGCCCGAACGAGCCGAGCCGAGCCAAGCCCGGCTCGTTTCCAGCCCTAGTTAAAGTCAGAAGCATCTTTTTCCAAAAAAAAATCTCTATTTTGTTTGCTACAAGAGTTTTCCAGAGTCCTAATTAACTTGCGTCTGTCCCCTCCCGTCACACCTCGTACCCGTGATCCGCCTTAAACCTGTCAGCTCGTGATTTCACGAATTTCGGTGCAATTTTATCAGTTTTTCAAGGATTTCACTTGAATTTTGCTTTAAATTTCGTTCCCCACCGATTTGCAAACATGGAATTCGGATTTAAATTGCTTTCGAGTGAGTTTAATTTGAGCAAAAATGTTACTACCGTAGAAATTTTGTGAAATGTTTCAACCTCTATCAAAGAGGCCACATATTACATGTTAATTTATATGCCAGGAACAGCCCTTGGCGTGGCTTACAAGAAGAAAATTACAATCCTTCGGAATCAAGAAATCAATCAATTCTATCAATCAAGAATCAATCAATTCTATCTATAGAATTACTATCTTTGACTTTCTATCTATAGAATATAGCATACTATTTTTAACACCCTCCCTCAATCACAACATTACCAAGTTGAGATTGTGCTTGAACTCTTCTAGACTTCGAATTGATAGTGCTTTAGTGAATCCATCTGCTACTTGATCTTTAGAAGAAATAAACCTAATATTCAAAAGCTTCTTAGCAACTCTTTCTCTCACAAAATGAAAATCAATTTCAATATGCTTTGCTCTTGCGTGAAATACTGGGTTAGCTGACAAATATGTGGCACCCAAGTTATCACACCATAAGCACGAGATCTCTCGTTTCTCCACACCAAGTTCAGCTAATAAAGATTCAATCCAAATGATCTCAGCTGTAGCATTCGCCAGAGCCTTATATTCAGCTTCTGTACTAGATCTAGACACCGTTGCCTGTTTTCTAGCACTCCAAGAAATGAGATTAGGACCCAAAAATATTGCAAAGCCACTTGTTGATCTTCTGTCATCTAAGCAGCCTGCCCAATCAGCATCAGTAAATGCACTGACCAACAAGGAGGATGATTTCTGAAGAGTTAATCCAGTATTAACTGAACCTTTAACATATCTCAAAATTCTCTTTACTGCTGTCCAGTGGGTCGTGGTCGGTGAATGCAGAAATTGACAAACTTTATTTACTGAAAAGGCAAGATCAGGACGAGTAAGTGTCAAATACTGTAATGCACCCACAATGCTTCTATATCTAGTGCTATCCTCAGGTCCCAAAGGTTCTCCTTCTTGCGCTGAAAGTTTCTCTGTGAGGGAGAGCGGTGTTGGAGCTGATTTACAACCTTGCATGTTGACACAAGCTAAAAGATCAGAAGCATATTTTTCTTGAGTCAGCACAATACCTTCTTGACTCTTCTTAACCTCAATGCCTAAAAAGAAATGAAGATCTCCCAGATCCTTGAGAGCAAAGTCATGACTTAGATCTTGTAATAGTGCTGTAACAGCCTCACTCGAGGAGCTTGTAACTATGATATCATCCACATATATGAGAACAAACATGGTTATACCTTCTTTGTTGTATATAAACAAAGACGTATCTGATTTTGATGTAATAAATCCAAGACTCTGAAGTTTTGTACTTAGCCGAGCATACCAAGCTCTAGGAGCCTGTTTCAGGCCATACAACGCTTTATCAAGCTTGCAGACATGCAGAGGTGCCTTTGGATCTTCATAGCCAGGTGGTTGTTTCATATATACATCCTCTTCTAGAACACCATGTAAGAACGCGTTACAGACGTCTAATTGCCTTAAACACCATCCTCTAGAAACAGCAATAGCGAGCACAAGTCGAATAGTGGCAATTTTTACAACAGGACTAAATGTATCTTCATAATCTATTCCATACCTTTGTTTAAATCCTTTTGCCACTAAACGAGCCTTGTATCTGTCAACAGTGCCGTCTGCCCTTTTTTTGATTCTGTACACCCATTTGCAATCTATTACATTTTTACCTTCTTGAGCAGGAACTAAGAGCCAAGTCTTGTTTTTCATAAGTGCTCCATATTCATCATCCATTGCCATTTTCCACCTTGAATCATCAAGTGCCTCTTGCAAATTATTTGGCTCACCTCCTATAACACATAATAATCCATAGCCGTATGGTATAGTTCCATCGGTGAATTTTTTGGTTTTGAATGCATACGCAATCTGGTTTGTGGTCGCAATGCAGAACAAAAGGGATAGAAGTGACAGTGGAGTAGAATCAATTTGCAAGCTTGGTCTGAAGACACGAGTCACGATCAACCGAGTCTGGCTTTGTGCACGCTGCTGTGAAACAGACTCAACTGGAGATCTTGTGTCATTGAATCCGCGTCATGCACGCCGTTGGATCGCCATGCATGTTGATCACACCACCACTATATTCTTCGTTTTGATTTAGATTGTCACCAACTTCTTCGAGACTTCTTTTAGAGTGAATCTGTTGATCAAGAATGAAATACTAGTATGGTTGTTAGGCATTTGATTAGTACATTGCTCACCCGGAATCAAATGAATCAAAGGAATCTGAGAGATTCGGAAGTAAAAGAATTTCTTTTACGAGAAGGGCACCGCATTGGGATGAAGTTGAGCAAAGCGGGAAAATAGACTCATCAAAAACAACATCACGTGATATATAAACACGTCCTGAAGAGATGTCTAGGCACTTGAAACCTTTATGGAGAGCACTATAGCCTAGGAAAGTACATTGCTTGGACCGGAAAGCAAGCTTGTGGCGATTATAGGGTCTAAGATTTGGCCAGCAGGCACATCCAAAAATGCGGAGAGAAGTATAATCAGGTTTCTCATGGAAAAGACGTTCAACAGGAGTTTGAAAATCAATGACTTTGCTAGGTAAAAGATTGATCAGTTTGGTAGCAGTAAGAAAAGCTTCATCCCAGAATTTTAGAGGCATGGATGCATTTGCAAGAAGCGCAAGACCAACTTCTACAATGTGTCTATGCTTGCGTTCTGCCGAACCATTCTGTTGATGGGAATGCGGACAGGAAACATGATGTGCCACACCAAGTTTTTGGAAGAAGGAGTTTAGTTTCTCATATTCTCCTCCCCAATCAGATTGCACAGCAAGAATTTTCCGATCAAGTTTACGTTCAACAAGATTTTGAAAGTTATGAAAGACTTGAAAGACATCAGATTTTCTTTTAATGAGATAGATCCAAGTGTACTTGCTATAATCATCAATAAAGCTTACATAGTAGGAATATCGCTAACCGAATCGAGTGGCCCCATACATCTGAAAAGACAAGTTCAAGAGGAGCCATAGACCTACTAACTGACTTGGGATAGGGTAACCGATGACTTTTAGCCTTTTGACACGAATCACACACAAAATTAGAACTGAACTCACTAGAATATGGAAGCTTATTTGTCTTAATGACTTGTTGAACTATAAACGAAGACGGATGACCCAAACGATTGTGCCATCTCTCAACAGAAGGTTTGACCACACTGAAGGCTTGCTTTCTTGGACTTGATGACTGTGGCGCAAGGGGATAGAGACCTCCTTCACATCTGCCGTGATGAATTATTTTCCTCGTTGCCTGATCCTTTATAGAAAAGAAATTTGGATGAATTTCAAGAAAAGCTTTGTTATCTTTTGCAAGGCGATGAGCAGAGACAAGACTTTTGGTGGCGCAGGGAACATGGAGAATATTCTTGAGATGTAAATTTCGATAAGGGGTATGAACAGTAGTACTACCAATATGTCTAATTTCCATACCTTTGCCATTTGCTCCATGAATTTGATCTTGTCCATAATATTTATCACGCACTGTGAGCTTCTCAAGCTCTCCAGTGATGTGATCTGTAGCACCTGAGTCAATGTACCAGTTTGTGTCGATGCCGTAGGCAGTATTGGCTTCCTTTACTTCAGGCTGATATTCTTCTTCAAATCTCCACCAGCAATCACGAGCAACATGCCCTTGCTTGGAACAAATCTGGCATGTAGGACGAGGATTAGTGCCCTTGCTATTTTCTCCTTTGTTGAAATAACCACGTCCTCCACCATTGTTCCGGCTGAAGGTGCGTCCACCGCGGTTATTACCACGGCCTCCACGTCCACGAGGTCCTCCTCATCCTCTCAGAGGATATCCGCCACGTCCCCGCGCAGCAGCATTGGCAGAAGACTGAAAGCCTCCACCATTTTTGGAGCCTTGGTAGAGCTCTTGACGCATGTCAAAGTTTTCCATCTGTGCATACAAATCTTCAAGAGAGACTTGATCTGTTCTGGCATCAATTGCAGATACTAGTGGGTTATAGTCGATGTCGAGACCCGCTAATATGTAGGACACCATCTCATCCTCTTGGAGTGGCTTGCCGACTGCAGCAAGTTCATCGCCAAGTGCCTTCATCTTGGCAAAGTAAGCTGCCGCTGTCATGTTGCCTTTTTGGGCATTTGCAAGCTGAATTCTCAGATTATTAATTCTAGACCGTGACTGCGAAGAGAACATTTTCTCAACTGCAGTCCAAACCTCCCTTGCGCTTGTCATGCTAACCACCTGAGTTAACACTTCTTTAGATAAAGAATTCAGAAGATATGAAAGAACACTGTTGATCTGCGCCAGACCATTGGGAATCGCAGGATTGATCACGATCTTTTGGTCTTGTCGATGAGTTCAACAGTGTTCGTCCTGGAGGTTCTTCCCAGATCCATCAAGATATCCGAAGAGCTATGCTCCACGCATGCAGAAGAACTTGTGCCTTCCATAGGAGATAATTCTCCTTGTTAGCTTCTCGAGACTTAACACTGAGAACCGTGTTAAATGGTTGACGAAGACGCCATTGCTTTGTTGATTGGATCTATGTGGAGGATGATGGGGTAGAAGAGGAAGGCTCTGATACCATGTAGAAATTTTGTGAAGTGTTTCAACCTCTATCAAAGAGGCCACATATTACATGTTAATTTATATGCCAGGAACAGCCCCTTGGCGTGGCTTACAAGAAGAAAATTACAATCCTTCAGAATCAAGAAATCAATCAATTCTATCAATCAAGAATCAATCAATTCTATCTATAGAATTACTATCTTTGACTTTCTATCTATAGAATATAGCATACTATTTTTAACAACTACCGCTGAGGTGCGAATGAAACGAAATACGAAACCCGGCCAGATAGGCATAGCATGTTGAGCTATCGATCATGTGATATTCCAGAGTCAAACTGCAGGAACATGACATGGTGCCAACTTTTCTTCGGCATGGTACTACTCCAGCTTCCACTGTTCTCTTCGCTAGCTTTAGCCGTTCGCTTCCTTTCTCTCTTGATAGAATATCCATGGCCAGTTCCATGAAATCCTCCCAAATCTTTACAATATTGGACTTAGAACACAAAGAGCGTATATATATCTCATTTCAGGCTAAGATTTTGTTTTTAAAAAAATGTCAGTTATATATTTCAGGCGCATATACTTGCCTCCTAAAACACTAGTGCAAGTATTACTTCATAATACGCCTACAAAGAACTTTATAATGCAAATGCAGAATAATTTGGAGGTCCAGGGTCCTAATGTCCAATAGTATTAAGATTACTATAAGAGTTACACCGTCAAAAACATGAAGATGAAAAAATTGTCACCAATTTGTGATGATCCCAATGTTATTTGGAGAAGATGATACGGAGTATATGAAACAATAAGACTAGATGAATAATCAGAAACTATAGAGCCTTTTCAACAATAATCATGTAATGATTTCATTCTTGAGCAAAATAGTCTGCAGATCAATATCAGGGGAATGATTCCCTACAGCAAGCGGTAATCAGATCATCACCAGGGGGATGATTTACTACAGCAAGCAGTAATCTGGAGACCACACACCAACTGTGTTCTCAAGAACTTTATCACTATTACCTCGACAGATTCAAACGTCATGCTGTCGGAAACCGGCCTGGCTAATTATTGTAGATCTGATGTGAATGGAACCATATATACATGATACTAGCTAGCTCGTTCAGTGCGTCGTCCACGTCAAGTATCCGGAAAAGAAATAGCACGACCAATTGCTCTAGTGATTATTTACTGTCACAATCGACTGGCCACGGTGACATGCAGTGGCAATCTATTATCTAAATTAAAACAAAGAAATGGCAAGATCAATTGCAGCTCGGTCTTAAGGCTGCTATCTAAACGTCCTGCTTTGCTACGAGAAACCCAAATTCTACTATTGTGATTCATGACTATAAACGAGCGGCTTATACGTCTTTAACTTTGTCTTGAGCGATTGGTGTTACACACCTTACAGTTGAGACATAGGGAGTGCACATTTATCCCCCTGTGCTATCCTCCTGTTGGCACTTGAGGAGCAAGGGCGGATCTAGGGGGTGCCCGGTATGCCGGGGCATCCCTAGAATTTTTTTGTGACATTAAATTAATATTAAATACTAAACACCCACATAAGATATATAAAGCTTAGTGACTACTAATCATGTGTCTTTAGTAGGTTAGATGGTAAAGTCTTCACTCTTATAATATAGTTGGTCTTGAGTTCAAATCCCTCTTAACACATTATTTTCCCATTTTCTTTTCAACTTTCCACTTTCCGTTTTTCCTTTTTAGTTTCCATCTCTTTTCCAGTTTGCTTCTTAGGTCTTGTACTTTTTTTTCAAATATGGTTGTTGTACTTTACGGGCAAACACTTTTATTTCAATCATTTTTTTAGTTTCCATCACTTTTTTCGATTTGCTTATTAGTTATTCTACTTTCTTTTTTAAATTTGGTTGTTCTTGCACTCTAGGGGCAAACAATTCTTTCTTTAATTCAAAGAGATTTGTTCCCTTTATTTTTTATTTTGTATTTTTCTGATTTGCTTACTTCACGCACTTTAAATGGATACACTTTTTATTTGCACTCTAAAATATTAGTCGTGAAACCAACATAACAGCTGCAACACTTTTTATTTACGCTACAAAATGGTAGTCGCAAAACTAATATGACAACTGCACGCCTTTTGTCAAGAGATATAACGGTTATGACGTCTTGAGGGACACACCCAGTTATAAAATCCTGGATCCGCCACCGTTGGGGACAATCTAACCAAACCGCCCTATCGTCCTCTTGGCACTTAGGGAGAATCCAGCCAAACCAGATCGAGACGTGGTGTAGCCTCGCGTTAACAAGTTGCCACAATCATAGTGTTTTTTGTCCCCTTGCCAAGCAACGTGTAGCGAGTGGCCGTGGGTATCTTCTCACTGTACGCCTATTACGACTATGGGTTTCTTCTCAGCGTATGCTTGCTGCGACCGACCAGCTCTATCAATTGTGAGAATTTTGAAGAGTTAAATTAGATAAGTCAGGTTTGTTATAAAGATGCATGGTGGGTAAATGAGACTAGATTGTTACAAAGATAGCATGGTGGGTAATTTTAGTGAAATAACGTATCACTATTTAGTTGCATGCAACCAACAGTTCACGCAAAGTGGTAATTTTTGTGATGACGCATCACTATTAAATCTCATGCAATGACCAGTTCACACAAAAATCTAAGCTGGCGTGGAATAGGAACATGCGACAATATTTTTAATTGCACCGATCCACTCGAACTTGATCGAGACCTCTGGCTCTAATACCATATTAAACTGGATGTACCAACAAGTTGACTCAAAAGCCTAATCTAATGAAAAAAGTGAGCAATTCACTTATACTTCTAGCAATCACTCATTGGACACCAATGGTTACCACATGGGATTTTTTAATAGTAGAGATAAACTATTACTATGTTAGTCGATGAAGAGAGAAAGAACTACAACATGAACCCTGGCGCATGGTTGTGCGCGTAGAGGGAGATAAAAAGGACTAGGGCAATTAGATAGATAATATTTTGCCTTGGTATCTTTACTTTTAAAAGAATGCTTAAACACTACTACAGAAATAGTCATAGAAGATGGTCTATCAGAGACGATTCTAACGTTTCAGGCAAAAACTGTCTCTGATAAGTGCCACCAGGAAAAACTGTCCCTAATAGTCCACCTCCACATGAGCCATCTCTGATGAAAGGCCATCTGAGATGGTTTTTAAATCAGTTCGTCTCAGATAGTATTAGAGACATCTTTTACCCAAACCGTCTATAATAATATCAAAGATAGCTCAGTTTAAAAACTGTCTGAGATGCTAGTGCCTAGTGCATCAGAGACGGTTACTAGCGTGGGAATATTTCAACTTTCCGCCTTCGTCAAGTTTCAATTTCACACGCATCTCACTTTGAATTGGCACTATCAATGCCTTTTAAGTCACAGGTTACTGGGGGCATCGGTGTATGTATGCGTCAAGCACTGCGCGACGGCACAGCGCATCGATGAGTAGCGCGGCTTCGTGGGCAACCTCCCCTGGAGCGTCGACGACATGCAGCTCCCTCAAGGTCGACGCCATCTCCTCAGGGCCGAGGTGATTCTTCTCACTGCTGCTTGATGGCTCTGTGATGCTTCCGTTTGTGTTACTGTGTATTTCACCAAGTCGCCCATATACTCTTCGGCCGTCATCATCAGTTCCTCTGATTCACCGCTATTCTTCTGGCAACATCTCTTCCTTGTCTTTGGTAGCATCCCAGTAGCATAGTTTATTAAATAACAGACTGGATTTGGCCTCTCCAACATTGCAAAGAACCGCCATTGATCTTCCTTCCAAGTCCGGGCACCAGCCAGCTTGCTTCAGGACACATCCGGATGGGCTGAGTGCATCTAGAGGATCCACACGGCATAGAGAAGCATCCCCATCCGCCACTCGCGTCGCTTCACCAACGGCAATCGCCGCTGCCTGTAATGGCTGCCTATTACTGCCGATTTTTCTCTATTACTGCCATCACAGAAGGTTCTTATCGAGAACGGTCTAATAATTGGTCTATCAACGACAGTTCATCTAGAATCATATCTGATAACATCTCTGATAATTGGTCTATCAGGGATGGTCTATATCTAAAACCATCTCTGATAATTGTTATGAGAGAGAGTTTTTGAGAATCATCTCTGATAATTGGATTATCACAGACAAAAGACAGAGACGGTTTAAAAACTGTTTCTGATGAAATTTTAGAACCGTCTCTGATGACGGTATGTGTAGTAGTGAAGCTGTGTGTCCCATACATTTTTTTAGAAATGGAAAATATTCATTAAATGCTCAAAGTACCTTTTACATGAAGACCTCTATCCAGTGACAAAATAGAAAACACAACCTGTAAGGGTCTAAAAGCTAAAAGACCATAGCAACTCTTTGTCTTCCTCCTCTAGCTAGTGCTGGCAAGACCACAGCCATCAGAGTTCATGTCGCCGGCAACCACACCTCCTCCAAGCTTGGCCACACAGGGATACAGATTATAAAGATCAAAATCAAGAAAAAAATGCAAGCTCATATATCTGACTCGAGCAGAAATAATGGCACACCACCTCTGTGGAACAAGGAGATGAAGTTGAGAACGCAGCGCCAAACCCAACCGCCATCTCCCCTAGCTCACCATCGCAAGAACCAAACAAGCCGTCAGCCTGAAACTTCCCCTTCCTTCACCCAACTCTCCTCCGAGGAATTTTTCCTATACCTCCGGCGACAAAACCCAGGAGGCGCACCACTGCCGGCCACCAAGGAGCTGCCTCTGAGGTCCTGCTCCACACCTACACCTGCACAAAGCAAAAGAAGCCACCAAGGAGGCCCCTCTGAGAAGCTTCCGCCGTTCCGCAAGCACCACCGATGGGCACGAGGTAAGGATGCAACGACCACCGGCTGACCCTCTCTGAAAGCGGCGCTGAGTAAGCCGCCTCCAGATATGCCGCCTCCGACGAACTCCACCTCCAAACCTGGGCAAATCAGTGCTGAAACGGAGCCAGCCCAAACTCCCCCAACCAGAGACCTTTATTAGGTAAACTCCTAACTAAATCTAAGCTATGGCTACTGCTATACATCTCCCGGCGCAAACCAGCCTTCTCCCCTCACCGGCAACGACCTGATGGCCACCCCACCCCCCCCGATGAAGAAATCCGGTGGAGCCTCCGCCTAAAAAAAAGCCCGGTTCTACTGTGTAGATAAGAACGCACCGCTCACGGGTCAATGTTGTCTCTCATCCGTTATTTTAGCCGTCCGCTCATTTAAGTGACTAGATTTATATCAAAGTTTAAAATACATTTTGTAGATATAAAGAATCATGTTGGACATGCATGATAAGCCTAATATAATTAACCTCCTTCAATCTCGTTAAATCTATACTATTGTAATATGTACCCACTGTAACATACAGTAACAATTGTATGTGTCATATACTCCTATGGGTCATGAGCCCATGGTAAGCCGTAAGCTCTAAAACATTCGATCTTTAATCTCATTAAATGACGGATGGTGATGGTATATTTTTCATAATTGCTAATTCTCAGACGACTGAAAATTTCTTAAGTATCAGTCAATATAAAATTGCACTCTAGTAAGACTAAAATTGTACAGCTTACAAAGGTGCAATTTTAGTATCAAAATTGCTACTTATCAATCATCAGTTTTATTCGTTGATTTCTATACTTTGTTGATGTGTAAATCTATCGAATATACGTGCTTACATGCTTTTATTTTCCTATTTTTCAAACTATCATGTTTGTTTCAGTCAATCTAAAATTGTACACCGGTAAAACTAAATTTGCACTTTTTAAAATGTGCAATTTTAGTATAGTTATAGTGCAATTTTATTAATAATCGACTGACACTTATTTTATTATCAGGCAACTTACTCTTAGTCACTCCCGTATTTTTTATATTTAATCAAATGGTAATTTCTAGTCTCAAAAAGTGAATGTGGCGACTACTTTCACGTCTTACCTGGCAGGTCGTCTTACCTGGCAAGTCTTTTATGTCGCCGCTGATGCCGAGCACCACAAATCCACAATGTGGTCGATGGAAAAACTCTCCTCTGCTAACCGGTTCGTGTTGCACACCCCATTGTGCGCCTGATGCCCAAAAGAAGCATGATCCTTGCGCCTCTACCAAGACATTCTGCATCGCCAACTACGACACGAGATGCAATTTTTGTTCATAAGGTTTCACCAATACCTAAGCACCTACATCCCTAGGACATGACTATATGCGCTCCTAAAAATAACATTGCACACCAAGCATCCAGGTCTTGGCCACAAGCTGGGCGCTCATGTATATGTGTTGTGCGCTATATTGTCATCATTCCAAAGGTACAACAGTGTCACATATTTGCGACTTAGGATTTCAGAGTTTGACTTAAACTTTTTCCCTATCTTCCTATAATTACAACTTAGAGCCCTAAAGTAACCGAACATGTATGCATATTCGATATAAACTCTAAATATATCTTTCATCTACGTCTACCGTGCTGATTGCTTTCATTTGTCGTCTGAACGTCGAGGTGGCTCTCTACGGCAATGCGGCTGTGTGGCGTGACCACAGGAGGGATTTTTTTAGCAGGAATTTGATCGAGAAAAGTATATCCCTTTTCAGTTTATTTAGTTTATTCCTTACCAAATGTGCACGCACTATAGACCAAAAGGTGGTAGTAAAAATGCTAACATATTCTCCTATGCATTCATGTGCAATCAACAAATCATAACCATGAGATCTAAGGCAGTGTTTCTTTCAGCGGTTGCGGTTGCGTTTAAGCTGAAAATTTGTACCTTCTCGATAAGGACATCCGAGGGATCAAAAAATGGTTTTGAGAGATTTGAGAAGAAATAGTAAGATCTACAAAAATTGGCTACCAAATGTCAAAGCGTTTGACTTGTACAAAAATAACAAATTTCTAGTTTAAACGCAACTGCAACCGCTGAAAGAAACACTATTTAAATCTAAAGGAACACATCAAGGGGTGGTATATTTGCAAAAAGTGCTCACCACTCCCTTCCGCATTTGCATAAAACCCCTTCACCTTCCCCCGCACATCTCCCTCTCTTCTCCCATTCCCATCCCTACCAAGGCTAGGCCAGGCGGTGCCTCCACGAGACTACGACAACACTAACTATAGCCATGGTACCTCCATCCTACCGTTGTCAACTATGGTCATGGCGGCGTTGTCCTACCGACGATGACCACGTTCACAGCACAGGGTTATGCCATGCTTAGGGGTAGATCCAAGAAAAAGGTCATCGGAGACGTTGGGTTCGCTACAGACCCGCAACACTAGATTTTAACTTGTCATAAGGAATACATATGTTTATATACTAGGGGATTAGTGTGAAATTACCCAAAAGTTTGGGGTGTTGGGGTCGTTTGACCCCGCGCTATTACCGTAGATCCTCCCTGGAGGGCGGAGGCGGCCGGCGGGCGCTGGACTTTGTGTGTGTACTGTGTACCAGCCGGCCGCTCGATCCACTTCATTCGATCGGTTTGGAGGAAACGCAACGTACGTACTCATGTATAAAAATGATCACGTATTCACGAGCAGCAGCAAAAAACAGGTTGTTAGGGCGGGAGATGATTGATGACCAAAACCGTCACGGACATGCATGCTGTCTCGTAGAACAGACGATCCTTTTTATTCTGATACGTGCAAAGTAAGCATGGAAAAGAACATGTATCCGACCGGTTATTTGGTGCTGTGACGCGCGCATTATTCGAGTTATTGGATGGCGCCGTGCATCGAGCTGGACTTTGCGTCCATGCATGCATGCATGCACGTTCGTCGCCTCGGCCGGTCACTGGACGGAGCAGCTATTGGGGTTCTCGTCGCTGAAGTAGGACGGCGTGTAGATGTGCTCCCTGTTATACGGCGCCCACTGGTACTCGTCGGGCTCCTGCACCGGCGGCGGCGGCGGCGGAGGCGGAGGCGGGGCGTACTGAGGCGGCGCCGGCGGGTGGTAGCCGTAGGGGGCCGCCGGAGGAGGCGGTGGGAAGTACTGCACCATCGGCGGCGGTGGCGGGTAGCCGGAGGGGCGCGCGGGGGGAGGCGGCCCCGGTGACGACCCTGAGCACTCCGGCTCCGGCCCCACGTCGCTGACGATGTTGACGACCCTCCCCATCTTCTCCTGGAGCCGGTACCGGATCATCTCCGCAACGATCGCGTTGGTCGGTCCTTCCACGAGGATCATCCCCATATGCACTTTCACCGTGACCGCATTTACATCTGCGACAAGACATTGCACACGCATGCATGGTCGACATGCAGCATCAACGTCGACGCACACTAGTCACACAGAGAGAGAGAGAGCCTTGCGAGCGCGCAGACTTACATGGCATCTTCATGAGGGCCCTCCTGGCCTTGTCGGGCTCGCCGACCGTGTCGTAAAATTGCATTGAGAGGATCACCGGCGGCGCCATTGTTGCTCTCAGCTCAGCTCGCTTCCTAGTCCTCCACGCCTGCAATGCAGGCTCTGATGATGATCGAATGATCACCGTACGAGTGGTTTTTATACACAGCGCCGATCAACCGTGGTATGAAATGAATCATATAATCCCCCCATTTCTCTCCAACGCAAATCACTCGCTTGCCATCTTGTATCCAAGCTTGCGCCCTCGGGAGGTAGCATAGCTGCTACTAGCCTTGTTTGTCACCTCCGTCTTCCATCTCTACGTCCGCGCGTCTGCCCGTGCGGATTAATTGCTTTCCTTCTCGTCGTAGGAAAATTTGTTTGCTCCGGTTTCCTTTGGGGCCAGCGATAGTGCATGGCCAAGAGAGATGCACTCGCGCATGCATGCAACAAATTAAGCGCGGGATTGCATACGAAAATTATGGGCGTCAAAGGAGATTTTTGTTTTCCCATCAATGGATTTGATAGCGGAAGATTTCCGAGTTCTTTCTGGTTTCACTGTCTATTCCAGACTGGCACTACCACGGATTGAGCCTTCAATCGGGATAGACAATTCGGTCCCGGTTGCTCTTAACCCGGGATAGATGTTAGAAATATATTTAAAAATATAATGCGCATATATGGCTTCTGCGGGGCTCGAACCCAAGATCTCGTGACTCACCACTCACCCTTCTAACCAACTCACCCACCCACGCGTTCTGATATAACTAGGATATGCATTCCTTTTAAAGATTCCTTAGATGAGGCTTTAGTCCCGGTTCATAACACGAACTGGGACTAAAGGCCTTCTTTCAGTCCTGGTTGGTAATACCAACCGGGACTGATGAGCTTCCATGCCAGCTGGACGTACTAGCCTGCATGGGAGGAGCATCAATCCCGGTTGGTATTACCAACCGGGACTAATATGAGCGACGAATCGGGATTGAAGCCTTGGAACTACGAATCGGGACTGATGCTACTATTAATGCCGGTTCGTATCTTACCGGGACTGATAAGCCGGTATGGAAGGCTGTTTCTCTAGTAGCGTGGAATTTTCAGTGGCAACCGGGCAGCACTATAATTTTCTGTTGCACGGACCTAGACAAGAGATCGGAGGTTGTCTTCTAGATATTGAGTTGCATGTACGGACCAATATAATTCATCCATAAGACATAGCTCGAAGTGTTAAAGGAGATCTTTTTTTCCACGAAGGAATTTGATCGGAAGATTTCCGATTTTCTTTCTAGTTTCATTGTTTATTCATGCTATAATTTTCTATTGCTCAAGTCGAGACAAAAGATCATATGTCGGCTCCTGGATATTGAATTGTATGTACGGGCCAATTTACTCATAAGACCTAGTTCCAAGTGAGCCACAAACATTACTAATTAGCATACATCTGCGAAGCACATCATCATGTATAAGGACTTTGAGCTAACACCAACCATAAAATAAAGAAAAAATTTAGATACATATCATTACAAAGTGTGGCATTTCAAAATATATCATTAGCTCTATATGTTAATGACATGTGGATCTAGAACCCACATGTCATTGACACATTCATGAGTAGCATATTTTAAAATGTGAACTTTGCAGTGGCATGAATTAATCTAAATCACCCTAAAATAAAATAGTTATACAAATCAATTTATTAAGTCAATATGTAACATGATTGCAGAAAAGTATTAAGTGCTAACATATTTTACTTATTCAGAAGTTCAGACGATAGAACTGCTGATTTAGAATGTTACGTATTTTACTTAAAATACACATACCAAATGTTACATGATTCATTCAATCACCAGGAATTTCAACAACATTTTCAACCTAAATCTAGCATTCAAATTAATATGCATACCGATCTCCTTTCAGCCCAGCACTCTTCTCCTTCTTGAGCCGGCCCAAATTCCTTCCCAACCCTACTCCTCCCCTTCCTAAGCAAAACGCCCTAATCCATCCCTTGTGCACCGACGTCCCTCCTCATCACACGCCGCCACCCTTCCATCCTCAATGTGCGACGCCACCACCACCCTCCCTCTCCTCAACGCACACAACTGTCCTCCCTCTCCTCATCACGCTTTGCTACCCTCCCTCCTTGGCCAAGCGAGGGGAGCAGTGGCATGACCGATGCCAAAGAAGTTGTGACACGATGAGTGGTGGCATGGCTGACGTAAGAGGAGCGGCATCACAACCAGTGCAGGAGGAGTAGCGGCGACATGTTGTCCTCCTTCCTCATCTCCCCACATAACTCCACCACAATGTTGCATGACCAGTCTCCTCCTCAACTTTAGTCATCCGTCTAGGACTGGATAAAGTGCTTTGCCGTAGGAAGAAAGCGATGAACCATGGGCTAATAGGTGTTGGCATGGTCGGGCTTCAGGACGAGTGGCAGTGCAAACCACATCGAAATAACACTACTACAAAACACCACATCAGTGCCGGTTCGAATCTGGCATTAGTGCCGATTTTTGAACCAGCAGTGATAACCCACTGCCAGTTTTGGAACAGGCAGTGATAGCCTTATCACTGCTGGTTCTCGAGTAAAAACTGGCAGTGATAGTCCCTGCCGAACTGTGTAAAAAATAGAAAAATATTTTTTTATACCTGGAATCTATACACTAATCATCTTACCACCTACTATAGATTATTAGGACACGTTTTCACGCGAAATACAAATATTGCGTTACCCATGACTCGAACCTGGGACCTCTCCACTCTACCCTTACCCTTCTAACAATCCCACCCAATCTCACGTTCTTACTTACAGAGGATATGCAAGAACCCACAGTGATAAGTTATCACTGTCGGTTCTTGACAAGAACCGGCACTGATAATGAGTTATCACTGCTGCTTTAGCCAAGAACCGGCAGTGATAACTTATTATCAATGCGGGTTCTAGAAAAAAAGGCAGTGATAAGTTCTTTCACTACCGGTTGAAAATTAGGGTAGGAGGCCTAAAGAACCGGCAGTGATAGGACTTATCACTGTCGGTTCTTTTTTCAAACCGGCAGTGATACTTTACTATTGGTTTTGAGCAACGAACCAAAAGTGATAAGTCCTATCACCGCCGATTCTCAAGCGCACAACCCGCTAGGCTTACGAACCGGCTGTGATAAGTTATCACTGTTGGTTTTGGTCTAACTGGCAGTAATTGGGGACGCGGATGACCATTTTTGTAGTAGTGTAAAAAAGCAGGTGCAGTTCAACGAAAAAGCCATGGCAGAGCATCAACAAGGAGGGGGAGGGGAGGCAGTGATCTACATCGTGGAGGGTTCCAAGGCAGGTGGAATACACGGTATGTCACCTCGTGTAGAGATAGGGATGGCGATGTCGTCCGTCTTTTTGTTTCGGTTTTCGTCAATTGAATTGCATTTACGAACCAATTTACTCATAAGACGTGACTCCAAGTGAGCTACAAATATTACTAATTAGCATGCATTTGCAAAGTACATAATTCATGTATAAGGACTTTGAGCTAACACCAGCCATAAAATAAAGGTGTCGACAATTGGGAGTCAGATTCTCTGTCGAGCTTATTTCTCAATTGAGGGATCAGAAAACCCCTTTCTATTGAAGAGTGGAGTTCCAAAATATCGAAGACTCCTAGTGTAAGCGAACTGAAAATGAACAAGACACAAGGGGTTTATCCTGGTTCGGGCCTCTTGAGAAGGATAATAACCCTACTCTAGCGTGTGTGTACTGTAGAGCGTGAAATTACAGTGTATGCTTGCGTGAGCGTGTTGGTTGATCGATGTTTCAATCCGTCGATGAATCCCCTCCCCCCCAATCAAATGATCGAAAAACCGGTATATATAGGGTCTATCTCTAACCACCAGCTCCGAATCTCTGGGGGCGGTTGCACGCATCTTAGGCGAAGAAACTGACGCCATGTGGAGGTATTCTTGTTGTGATGATTATATGACTTGAGTTATTTTGGTTGACGGGTTTGCTTTCGAGACTAATCTGAGCCGGTTTGGTCATTTGTGCTAATATAAAGTATTTTGCACTTTTGATGGTCTTCTCGAGCTCGAATGGAAAAATGTTATATACAGATTTTGTAGAGAATTTTGAGTCGCATCTTTTTTGTATTATGAATTTTTTTCATTTGAGCAAGAGAAGTATGTTTAAAATTTCCCTCTTTGTTCCGTTGTGCTAGAGGCAACACCGGTTTGAAAGGTTTCGGTTTTAGTTCGAATGGGAACTTGGGCATATAGTCATATATGTTTGAATTGATGATGAAATTAGACTAACATGCAGGAAATAAAGGTAAGAAAATATTTTTGTTTGTGGGAAATGGTTTGGTCATTGTGGGCACAGGCTTGGAGGCAACCGTGATCGGTGACGGTACTAGGACTAGATCGGGTGGATTGAGGCCCAGAACGGTGATGATGTCACAGGACAAATGGGCTCAAGCTTGGGGCTCATGAGAACGATATAGAGAAGGACATGAGGTGGCTCAATTGTTCCAGTTTGGGTTGGTGGCCCGAAGGTATAGAAACAGAGCGGTCAAGTCCGGCAGATGAAGACCCGTTGCATCGGTTTGATCGGGTTTTATGTAAAACCCATGTATGAAATGTTTGGCCCATGTTGGGCTGTGTGTGAGTGGTTTAGGCCCATATAAGTGGCTGGTTGAGTAGGTGAATGCTAGCCCTTGATGAGGCTACTTGGAAGCCAAGGAAGCTATTAAGGGTGGAGGTTCACCCGGTTGCCCTATAGGGCTGCCTTCATCAAGTCTTGGACTGAGGTTTTGTGACTTGTATTCTGCGCTTTTGTGAGCTTTGCCCACCTAGGTGTGGCTGTGAACAAATCTTCTCAAGCAATAGAAACTTGTTTCTCAAATCATGACTTTGTTCTTGTATTGTTCATGTGTTTGATCTAGTTTCTTTCTTGCTTTTGGTTTTAATTAGTTTATTTGCCTGACCTTCTTCTACTTTCTGCTGATCTATGATGTCTTGAGGTTGCACATATGGTTTGAAACCTTTTTGCAACCTAGGAAAGGCTAGAGATCAAGTTCTTCAATTAGTTACAATCTTGTCCAGAAACTTTCTCTCGCTCAGTCTGTAGTCTAGGATTTTAGAAACATCTAGAAATTTTTTTGAGTGATTCCAAAGGGAGAAGGTAGCTGACTTGCATGTCCATCTGTGAAAATATTTTGAAGTTATTTGGTTGCATCTTTTGGGCGCTATGAGGTGAACATCGAGCCCCAAATTTTCTGTGAAAAGTTCCTGGCAGATTGTCTTGTAAGAATTTTGATAATTTTTTGGTAAGGAGTTTTGATCTAAAGGTTGGAGGGTTGCTGTAGACTCATTCATCTCCTTGGAGAAAAATCCTCATAATTATTTGAGTCGCAGAATAGCATCAACAATCCCTTGACTTAAGAACAACTTTCTATTGAATCTTTCTTAGTTTTCCTAAAGCACCTTTATTAGTTGGGGTGTTTTGTCTTGTGTACAACCACTTTGGACTTAGATTTATTTTGTTTGAGCACTCAACAATCAGGAATATGGTTTGAAATTCTCCTCATTATAACATGGTTTCTCACCTGTGCAACTAGGGGTACGTATAGTTGTTAAGTGTTCTTGTTCTTGGAGGGACGAGTGGATTCGAGGAGCACCAGTCCGAAGAATTTCTTCAAAGCTCCCATTCACCCCCCTCTGGTCGCCAGTTTCGGTATTTCACACCGCACGTCCGACCGTTGCACGGCCCGCACGAATCGTGTGCAACGGCTCCCGCATCGTGGGAAACGTGGCCACAGGGCATGCTTGAACGTGCCATTCTGTTATGTCGGTGCCTAGGCAAGCAAGACCACTCCAAGTATTGCGACATTGCCTAGCCTGAGCCAGCCATGACACTGACGTCAGGGTGAGCCAGGCAACCCCTAGCCGGGCAGCGCCTAGTCTTTCCCTAGGCAAGACCACTCCGGGCAAAGGCTCTGCCCTAACTGGGCCGTCTTAGGAACCACATCTAAGGCACTTGAGATTTACGAAGCTGTTAGAGCTAGTTTCGGCCCATAGACCCTAAACTAATCCCCGACAGATAGCCCCCGAGGCTCAAGTGGAAAACTACTTGGTAGGACCTTCCTCTTGAGGCTTTTAAACCAAAAGGAGGGGAATTGGTCATGGCAGTGTAGTTTTGCTGCCGCATTCGGCCCCTCATAGGTAACCGTCGGGCAATTGTTTCATCATCGGGCACGTTGTGCCCAGGCTGGGGAAGGATCACTTCCGGACCGGGCAACAATTTGTCCGAGTAAGTTCCTCATCGTGCACCAGGCAACAAGCACCAAAGGTGGATTTTACCAATGGTCCAAAATCGGAATTTATTAGCCATTGGATAAGGCGACGTTGCCTAGCCTGAGCAAGCCATGACGCTGACGTCAGCGCGAGTTGGGCAGCACCTAGTCTTACCCCAGGCAAGACCACTCCGGGCAAAGGTTCTGCCCGAACTGGGCCATCTTAGGAACCATATCTAAAACACTTGTCGATTTACGGAGCTGCTAGGGCTAGTCTCGGCCCATAGGCTGTAAACTAATCCCCGACAAAAGGAAAATTTACATACATGTCATTACAAAGTGTGACATTTTAAAATATCATTAGCTCTATATGTCAATGACATGTATACCTAAAACCCACATGTCATTGACATATCAAGTAGCATATTTCAAAATGTGAACTTTGTAGTGGCCTGAATTAATCTAAATCGCCCTAAAATAAAATAGATATACGGACTGAATTATTAAATCAATATGTGACATGATTGCAGAAGAGTATTAAGTGCTAATATATTTTACTTATTCAGAAGTTCAGACGATAGAATTGCTGATTCAGAATGTTACATATTTTACTTAAAATACACACACCAAACGTTACATGATTTATTCAATCAACAGGAATTTCAACAGCATTTTCAACCTAAATCTAGCATACAAATTAATATGCATACCAATCTCCTTTCGGCCCAGCGCTCTTCTCCTTCTAGGACTGGCCCAAATTTCTTCCCAACCCTACGCCTCCCCTTTCTAAGCATAACGTCTTAGCCCGTCCCTTGTGTGCTGATGTCCCTCCTCGTCACGCGCCGCCACCCTTTCCATCCTCAACATGTGACCACCGCCACCCTCCCTCTTCTCAACGCGCACACGACTGTCCTCCCTCTCCTCATCACGCTCCGCTACCCTTCCTCCTTGGCCAAGCGAGGGGAATAGTGGCATGACCGATACTGGAAAAGTTGTGGCACGACGAGCGGTGGCATGACTGATGCGGGAAGAGCGACATCACAACCAATGTGGGAGGAGTAGTGGCGACATGTTGTCCTTCTTCCTCATCTCCCCACATAACTCCAGCACGATGTTGCACAACCAGTCTCCTCCTCAACTCTAGTGGTTCATCTGGGTAAGGTGTGCAGCCTCAACTCCGGTCAGTCGTTTGGGATAGGGGCGGACCCAGAATCTCACTGAGCCTCGGGCTAAAATCTACCACATCAGCTGGGCTGCTGTTGTAGAGGCAGCCACCATCTCCGGGAAAGGTGGATGTCCACGAAGATGCTGTAAAGATCCTTCATGAAGATCCTTACCCGAAGGGGTAAGCGGTGAAGCGTGCCTAAGATGACCTCAAGACACCTTAGGAGGGGAGCAAGAGACTCGGACATCCGCGATGGGTCAGGAGGTGGACGCGAAGGGTCAAGCGTTCGCGGGTAAATCTCAAGCAATGAGGATCCTCGAGGCTTCTCCCAAGGGGTCGCAGAGGAGTGAAGTCTCGCCGAGGACTTCACGAAGACCCTACGGAGTGACCAAGAGTAATCTTTGATAAGTCCCGGGCTTGAGGACGAAGACCCCGCGATAGCCTCTGACAAGAGCGAATCAAATCAACAACTTTGTCAGAGTGTGTCCCCCTGAGGGCACATTAGAAATTAGAGCAACTTGGATTGTAAGAAAGCTAGCCTAGCCGTTGATCTTACGATCAACGATCCAGAGATCAGGGCAATCTGGGTATTTCCCCTAGGCCGGGGTAATTTGGGTATTTCCCATGCATGTAAACCCGGATCCTAGAGTTGTATAAATTGGTAAGCTCATCAATGAAATAGATAAGCATTCTGATCATACACATTAGCATTCTGGTTTATTCACTGAACGTCCACTCTCTCACCACTACTCTCTCTCGGCGTCCTCTTCAGCACCGGGGAGGGGCGCTGAACCTAACCGTCGGCGGGATTTCGGCGGACGATTAGCGCCGTCCGTGGGGAAGCGGCGTTGCGGCGATGCAGACCAAGGAGGAGTGTCGCGGCGGCGGCGGCAGACGCCGGAAGCGAAACGCAGTGGAGCAAGCGCGAGATGGGGCGGCAAGACGAGAACGAGCAAGGTGCCGGTGGCGAAGGCGGACGGAGAAGCGGCCCAAAGGGCGATCACCGTCGCGCCAACGATCGAGCAGCGGCGAGGAAGGCGCGGTGGCGCAAAGGCTTGGTGGAAGCATCCCAAGAGCACCGACACCAAACACGCAAGGCGGAGAATCGAGCCAAGGTGTCTCAGACATGGGCGGCGGCAGACCCGACGAGCCAGGACCCAGCAGAATCATCAGAGATGAGATGCAGCAAAACCCACCCGCCCATCCTATGCAAGAATGTCAACATGAAGACCACACATCCGCTGCAGACATCCTACAAGACAGAAGAAGATTGTTGGAGGAACAAATCAACTTGCTCCGAAGAGAACTCGGGACAATGCAACCTCAACAGCACTACGTGCCCCGAAGGATCTCATACACGGAAGAAAAGCATGAGCAATATCGACAAAACACAATGGTGGCACAGCCGAGGAAGGCAAGCGAAGGGCCTCTAAGCGCGCACCTTCGTGGCAAAAAATGGCCCGAAGGATTCAACATGCCAAGTGTATTCAAGTTCTCTGGAGATACCGACCCAAATGAATTCCTAGACGTATATGACACAGCGGTAGAAGCAGCTGGCAGAGATGATGATATCAAGGCAAAGAGTTTGTTGCTCACACTGAAGGGTATCGCACTGTCGTGGTACACTTCACTACCTCAAAGATCCATACATTCGTGGAATCAACTCACAGACGCCTTCGCTAACAACTTTCAAGGCAATTATATCCAAAGAATGGTAGAAGGGGACCTCTTCGCCTTGGAACAAGGCAAGAAAGAAAGCACAAGGGACTACTACAAAAGATTTCTGCATGCGATGCGGATAAGAGATGTATCAGACTTTTCGGTAATCAACGCATTCCGAAGAGGGCTTCAACCGGGACCCCTTCTACACAAATTGACTCAGGACCCACCACAAACAGCTGCGCTCCTCTATGACAAGGTAGAAGGGTATGCAAAAGGAGAAGAGGAAAACTTGAGAAGGCAAGGCCAGCTGAACACACACAAGGACCACGACGGCCACAGGGAGAGCAATCCAGAAAAGAATAAGAGGCATAAAAACAGCAAAAGAGTAAGCAACATCGAGTCCAAAGCAGATGAGAAAAGACCTGTCGACAACAATAGAAGGGGTGATTATCCCTGAAGGGATTACAACTTCCGAAGGGACGAGTACAATCATCGGAAAGATAGCACAAGAGGTGACGATCGAAGAAACGACAATTACCGAAGGGAGAATTTCCATAGGAATGATAGATTCCGAGGAGGCAATCAGGACAAGGAGAAGAAGTATTGCGCGATACATGGAGAAAACTATTCGTATATAACCGAGGAATGCAGAGATGTTAAAACGCAACGCGAAAACTAGCAAAACCAGAAACGACAACGAAGGCAAGACCAGCGTCCGAGGGATCAATACCGCAAATCTCCCGAGAGGGTTCACAATGTTCAACAGCAAAACCGAAGGGTTATCCATGTCATCACCGGAGGATCCTCGCTGAATCTCCCATCGAACAGAAAGAGAAAAGAGTTCGTCCGTGAGGTTTCACACGTCTCGATGTCAAGTAAACCACCACCGGCTCCACCGATAACCTTCGATACAACTGACGTCAAGGGCGTGAAGTTTCCACACCAAGATCCCTTTGTGATCACAGCAGAAATTGCCAAATATGATGTCCAAAGGACGCTAGTCGACGGAGGAAGCTCGGCAGATATCATCTTCGCCAGCGCATTCAAGCAACTTAATATACCAGAAGACAGGTTAACACTTTCGCACATGCCGCTCATAGGGTTCGGAGGAGAGCCTGTGGCTGCCATGGGCCAGATATCATTACCTGTAACTTTCCATGAAGGCAAGAGAAGGTAACAAAGAGTATATGCTTCGATGTTGTTGACATGGAGTACCGCTACAACGCAATCTTCGGAAGAGGAATCATCAATGCCTTTAGGGCAATTATACATCACAACTACCTGTGCATGAAACTGCCCGCCGAAGGGGGAGTCATTACCATTCGAGGAAATCAGCAATCGGCGAGGAAAAATGAACTCGAAGGCATACCAAAACTCAAGCCAGTCCAAACCACAGAGAGGGTCGACTCCCAATACAGACCAAAGGTTACAAGCCCCAGGTCAGGCCAGAAAGTGAAACGAAGAAGATATGGATATTCCCAGAAAATGAAGAAAAGACAGTGTCCATCGGAACCACTCTTTCTGAAGAAGAAGAAGCACAAGTCATCAACTTGCTTCGGCAAAACAGTGATATCTTCTCATGGATGCCAGGAGAGTCTAAGGGGGTCCCCCGAGAAACAATCGAACATGCACTCAATGTGAAAATAGATGCAAAGCCAATCAAACAAAAGTTCAGGAAAATGGGACCCGATAGACAGGAAGCAGCAAAGACAGAAGTGGAAAAATTACGTCAAGCTCACGTTATTCGAGAAGTTGCGTACCCTGAGTGGCTCGCAAATGTTGTGATGGTGAAGAAGTAAAACGGCACGTGGAGATTGTGCGTTGACTACACAAATCTTAACAAGGCATGCCCAAAAGATGATTTTTCGCTGCCAAGGATTGACCAGCTGGTTGACGCAATAGCGGGTTGTGAGCTGATGAGCTTCCTGGACGCCTACTCAGGCTATCATCAAGTGTATATGAGGAAGGAAGATGAAGAGAAGACGACATTCATAACACCCTTCGGTACGTACTGCTTTCGAAGAATGCCTTTCGGCCTAAGAAATACAGGTGCAACATTTGCAAGACTCATCGCGAAAGTCCTCGCAAAGCAAATGGGAAGGAATGTGAAAGCGTATGTCAACGACATTGTCATCAAAAGCAAGCAAAGGAAAGACCACTGCGAGGATATTTAAGAAACCTTCGCAAGCCTGTGAGCAGAAGGTATAAAATTAAACCCAATGAAGTGCGCCTTCGTAGTGGAAACGGGAAAGTTACTTGGATTCCTGGTATCGCACCGAAGAATAGAAGTTAACAAGGAGAAGATAGATGCAATTCAATACATGAAAGATCCAGAAAACAAGAAACAGGCACAAAGCCTGCTAGGAAAGCTGGCCGCCCTAGGGAGGTTTCTCCCTAAGGCCGCAGAAAAACACAAACACTTCTTCCGCACAATTAAAGGGACAGCACCCTTTGAGTGGGGACCACAATGCAGGGATGCCTTCGCAAGGCTAAAGGATCATCTTCAACAACTGCCAAGGCTCATCAGTCCGAACAGGACGACGCACCTAACCTTGTATCTATCAGCAAGCCACTTTGCGGTCAGCGCAGTCCTCGTGAAGGATGAAGCCGAAGGGGGACAAATGCCTGTATATTATGTATCGGAATTATTGCAAGGAGCAAGAAGAAATTACATTGAGCTAGAAAAGATAGCTTATGCATTACTTATGGCATCCAGAAAATTACGGCACTACTTCCAAGAGTTCAAGATAAAGGTGCCTACAGCATACCCTCTAAGGTCAATCTTTGAAAACAAAGACGCCACAACAAGAATAGCGAAATGGGCCGCAGAACTAGCACCCTTCGACATCACCTTTGAGCCGAGGACAGCCATAAAAGCTCAAGCACTCGCCGACTTCATCTCTGAATGGTCGGTTGAAGTTTTGGAAGAAGGCCTAGCTCTGCCCCCCTTGTGGAGCATAAAATCCGATGGTTCTTTCACGGCGAAGAGGCGGGGCGTCGGCAATTATAGCGACCCGAAGGACAAAGGACAGAATACTCACTCAGGTTAAACTTCAAGACAACAAACAACGCAGCTGAATACGAGGGACTTCTGCTAGGTCTTCGGAAAGCAAAATCTCTTGGCGCGAAAAGGGTCGTCATATACATCGACTCGAAGTTAATAGAAGGGCATATAACAAAGGACTTTCAAGCAAAAGACACCGAAATGGCAAAATATCTGGAAGCAGTAAGAACAATGGAGAAGCATTTTGTGGGGATCTCTGCGAAAACAATACCAAGGGGGGAAAACATGAGGGCAGATGAGTTGGCTAAGGCAGCAGCATACTCCACAAGAATACCTGACGGGGTCTTTTATGAAACAATATCACGAGCATCTATATGCCCCGAAGTGCAACTTATAGCAAGATCCTTGGAAGAGGATTGGCGAACAATCATCGTCAAATATCTTCGGGATGGTGAACTACCCGAGGATAGTAGACAGGCGCACACAACAAAACAGCGTGCAAGAACATATACCATGATGGATGGCCTACTCTACAAATCGGGCATTGGCACGCCGTTGATGAGATGTGTCTCAAAGGAAGAAGGAAAAGAGGCATTGGCGGAAGTACATGCAGGAATCTGCGGCTCGCATCAAAGCCCAAGAGCCCTTGCATCGAAGGTATTGCGCATGGGAGTATACTAGCCAACGGCCAATAGCGACGTAGAAGAGTTCGTAAAAAGATGCCGAGGATGTCAGTGGATGACAAACCCGCCAAAGGCTCCGCCAACAAACCTCCAGCCCTCGCCCCCGGTTTGGCCCTTCGCAAGGTGGGGGATCGATATCGTGGGCGAGCTCAAATAGGCTTCAAGAGGATTTAAGTGGATCATTATCGCAATTGACTACTTTACCAAATGGATCGAAGCAGAACCATTGACGAGCATCACAGCTACGAAGACCCAACGTTTCTTTTGGAAAAATGTGATATGCAGGTTTGGCATACCACAAGAAGTGGTGGCTGATAATGGGTCACAATTTATCTCGTCAAAATTCAATTCATTCTATGAAGACCTTGGCATAAAAATATGCTATGCTTCCATGGGACACCCACAAGCGAACGGTGTCGTGGAACAGGCAAATCAGAACATCATGAAATCGCTAAAAAGAAGATTGGTGGATGAAGCAAAAGGAAAATGGCCCGAAGAACTAGAGAAGGCGCTATGGGCAATCGCGCAGCGCCTACAAGGCCAGCGGGATATTCACCTTTCAATTTGGTCTATGGTGAAGAAGCGATAACAAATTTGAGATCAAGTGAAGACCCTTCGGTTCATAACAGGTGGAGCTAAAATCAGTGATCAACCACTGGCCGACACCGTCGAAGAAGACAGGCTTAAAGCAAAACAGGCCTTAGAAAAGTATAATGAACTGATGAGCAAAACCTACAACAAGCGTGTAAGACCACGGGAGATCCAAGAAGGGACATGGTCCTTCGGAAGATGCCACAACGGCCATCCAAACTAGATCCCACCTGGGACGGACCCTTTGTCGTGAACAAACAAACAAGACAAGGATCGTTTCACCTCTCCAATCTAGACGGCTCTTTGGTCCTAAACACGTGGAATGCGAAGAGCCTGATTAAGTATTACCCATGAGATAATGATGAAGCGCTGAGTACTCTTTTCTCCGACTCGGTTTTTCCCTGGCGGGTTTTATGAGCGGAGTTTTTAATGAGGCTCAGACGCCCAAAACCGGCTGTGACCAGGGAAATCCTACAGGAATGTAACTGCCAAGATGTAATTTGAAATGAAATGAAGCGTTCCCGAGCAGACAATCCAATCCGACCAAGAGGCTGGCGCGAGGCCAAGAGCACTCGCGCCAAGCATCCGAAACATAACCTTCGCAGGCCATGAGTCTTTGCGAGCGTATAATACGCTAAAGCGCCAAGGGGCTGACGCGAGGCCAAGAGCACTCGCGCCAAGCACTCGAAATATAACCTTCGCGGGCCGTGAGCCTTCGCGAAAGTATAATGCGCTAAAGCGCCAAGGGGCTAGCGCGAGGCCAAGAGCACTCGCGCCAAGCACTCGAAACATAACATTCGCGAGCCACGAGTCTTCGCGAACGTATAATGCGCTAAAGCGACAAGGGGCTGGCACGAGGCCAAGAGCAATCGCGCCAAGCACCCGAAACATAACCTTTGCGGGCCACGAGCCTTCGCGAACGTATTATGCTCTAAAACGCTAAGGGGCCGGCGCGAGGCTAAAAGCAATCACGCCAAGCACCCGAAACGATCTCTTCGTGGGCTACAAACCTTCATAAACGCGGGAAAAACGCTAAATATTCAAAAAGGCGGGCACGAGGCCATGAGCGATCGCGCCAATCACCCGAAGTCTTTATGAGTCATAAACCTTCGTGAACGCCAACTAACCTATCACGCGACGATCGTGTAATAGAACAGAGCGATGCGAAGGGCTAAAACAAATGAAAACAAAACATCGTGAAGACAAGATCATTCATGATATGGGACAACTTCGAATCAAGAAGTAAACAAAAGATCATGTATTACATCAGCAAAATATTACAAAAGTATTACAACTCTACTCCACTGGCCTTTTGCCCTTCAGATCCACTGGATCTTTAGGATCCTGGGGAACGGAACCTGTTGGAGGATCTTCGCTTGGCACGCTGGGCTCTGCTATCCTTAGAGGCGGAGGCGAACCACCCACAATGGCCGAAGCAGTCTTCTTCTTCGCGTGGGCCATGAAGGCGCGACAGAAGGCAGGACCGCCAGCTCGCCAGAACATAAACAAGAAATCCCGAACAACCTGACGGCAGTCGCGATCAAACGAGCTAGGTTTGAACACCGAAGGATATGAGCCACTTGGAGAAGAGCCGCTCAAAAAATGTGTGCACCCAGCATTCTTTAGCATTGTTGAAAATGCGAAGTTAGAGCTGACGGCGCAGTCGGATCCATAGCGTAGCAACCCCTCCAACACGGTCCCGATCGCCTCCTTTAAGTACTTCACGGCTAAAGCCGGGCTCTTCGGGGGGGACGCTCACCGCAACTGTCCCTAGCCTACTGATTTCTTTGGCGAAGGCTTGACTCAAAGAAAGAACCTCCGCTTGGAGTGCGTCCAGTTGTTGCGTAGCCTTCGTCACGGAACCCCGAAGAGTCCCTAGCTCCGCTGCGCCCTTTTTCAGATCGTCGCGCAAGTCGTTGCATTCCTTACGCGACAATTCAATTTCGGCTCGTTCGGCCTCAACTTCGGCACGGAGCGCAGCCAAGGCCTCCTCAGCAGTTTTCACATGCTGCTCCGCCTGCTCCTTCTCCGACCTAAGAAGGACCACTAGCTCCCTCTCCTTCAAGCTAACTTCCCGAAGGGTGTGGTTCTCTCGGCCAAGGGTGACGACACGACCCTCGAGAACAGCACACCTCTCCGAGAGGCCCAGCACTTGTCCCGATGCAGCACGGTTACAAGCCGAACTCTGCAGAGTTTAATACAGACATAACTAACAAAAAAAATTACCGTAGCAAGGCATGTCTCGACGTTGCGCATGTTCTCCAGCACGGGGAACATCTCGCAGCGATCGAGGACTGCCGAAGGCAAACCCCCGACGATAGCCGCCATGTGATCGTCGGGGAGGAGTATATCGGGCTCCAGATAGGAGCCATCGGAGGCAGGGGCGACACCGGGCACGAGCGGAGTTGCGCACAAAGCTCCTCCATCGACAGTCGTCGCCGCTGCCGAGGATGTGGCGCCGGGTGTAATAGAAGCTCGCTGGGCTCCTCCCCCTACCGCAGCCGGTAAAGCTAAACCCGCGGCGACAGGTGCGGCCGGGAGAGTCAGCGAAGACCCCCTCTCCGCGGTGGTGGTTGCCACCAACGCCAAGATGGCGTCAGTCGCGGTGTTGGCACCGACGGCTCCCGAGACAGGCACCGAAGGTGGCTCCTCATTAAACCCCTCTGTAAGAAACAAAAAAGCATAAGTAAAAAAAACCAAGACAAAAGAGATGCACCGAGATATGATAACGAACCTTCAGCAGAAGGAGGATCAACCAACCAAAACTCCGTGTCAACAACGAAGCCAGCGGTATAGCCGTCGGCCTCTGTAGCAACGTCAACGGAGGCCCCTTCGGGAATCACTGGACCCTGACCCGAAGGGAGAGACCCCACTCCGTGGCTATCTTGAAGCTCGTTGGAGCCATGTCCGGGATCCAACGGTCCCGAAGGGGTCTTGCTGACCAGGACGTCCAGTGGATCGTCACCACCACTGGCGGCACTTTGCGCGTTCGGTGAAGTGCGGTCGTCCTCGGCCAAGCGGCCCTCTTCCTCGACCTCCTCTTCGTCTTCTTCCTCCTCCTCGGTGCTGGTGGCTTCTGATTCGAAAAATCAAAGTTAGAGACGGCATGCCGAAGAAATATGGTAGGTACAAGAGAATACTTACCACGGGGCGCTTTGGCCGGGCTCATGGTAGCATATGGCGACCTTCCTCTTCCGCCCTCTTGGCTCGGGCTCGCCCGGGTAACTACCCCAAGGATGCGGTTGACGAGTGCGCCCACCCCAGCCAGCGGGCTGCGCGGCGACGAAGCGGCGAACATCCTCGGCCTCTCCACGGCCGATTCCAGCTTCCGGGGACGGTGATCCTCATCACGAAGAGTGAGGTGGTCGCCTCCCTCATCGACGATGACGAATTCCTCCCAACTGCGCATCAGCGGCCCCACCTTGGCCGCGAAGAACTCCTCGGCGAGGCAACGCATGGAAAACCGTTTACTGATCCTTTGAAGCAGGAGCCGCTGCGCTTCTTCGGAAACGGACAGCTTCTCCACCGGGAACTTGATGCAGTTCGCCGCCCCCGGGGTGTATCTCAGTGGAGCATCCGTTGCATCCACCCTCTGGTAAAACTAGTACAGTTTCCAGCTCAGCCCAGCCGCTCCATCCCACTTCTTCTTCGTGGCCAGGGACGGGAAGTCCGCAGAGTGCGCCGACTTTACGACAAAGTTTAAGCACCCGAAGGCGCTACCGCTGATCTTCCCCTGCCACCTAGCTTCATGAAGAAACCCGAAGACTCGGACGCTTGATTGCGCGCCATGGCCGGGCGCCATGTCGTACACATAAGCCAGACCCACGGCGTTCGGGAAAAGTGCGAGGCTGCGCCCGATCTGCTCGAGACCTCCCGATGAGGCGAGTGCCGCAGTATCAAGACCCGCCTTCACCTGCGAGTTGAAGACGACTGACTCGTCGGCATTTGGCCGAGGAGTTGTCTCTTGCCCCGGAAGTTTGAAGTCCACCTCATCAGCAACAGAGCAGTCTAACACCTTCGCAAGCATGTCTGGTGTCATCCTAGACTGCCCTAGCTCCCAAGACAGCCGCGTGAGGTCCACAGGACTCAAGATCTTCTTCGGAGCCATCGAAGGTTCTGAGGACTGCACAGAGAGAATCACAGAGAAAATCAGTACTTCAAAGAAGCGGCCCTTCGGAAACATTAAATAAAAAAAAGAGAGAAAGACAGCAAGCACAACCACCACAAAACGTTTGGGCAGCCAAACGTTAGGGACGAAATCAATATGTGAACGGCGGCGCAACCAGCGTTGCCGATACAAAAAAAACCTCGCCGGCAAGTTCGCCTGCGCAAATCTCATAACAAACCGGAAACCCCATACCCCGAACTGAACAAATGACACGGGCGAGTGGCGTACCTGCAAACGTCGACGACGATGAAGAAATGCGGTGAACCCGCGGCGATGATCTACTGGCGGCGGCGGAAGGAAGGCCCAAGAGCGAGAGAAGCGGCGGTGGCGAAGGAGCGCGCAAACAAGCAAACGGGCGGCGAAAGAAGCGCAGAGCAAGAGAAGCTGGCGGCGGCGAGACGGAGTGCACAAAGCGAAAGCAACGGACGGCGGGAGGTTCGAGTTTGAAGAGAGTGAAAGTGGAAGAAAAACGATGACGCCCCTTATATAAAGCCAATCGGACACGGATGAGCGCCGCGTGTCGCACCAGCAGCGACGATGCACCGCGAAGAAACCGAGGAGGCACAAAAGAAAAATCAAAAGCAAAAAAAATTCCAGCGGACGCCTCTGATTTGATGACCGTGTGATGATTGGCGACCGGGATCACGCGACAACTTCAAGGCTCTCGACACTATCGAGCGTCAAGTCCAAGTCACATCAGCAGGCGAAGATATCGCCGAAAACAAAAAGAAAGAGTATCTTCGGAAAACCACCTCGGCGTAGAAGGGGGCTGGATATTCGGCGGACACCACGGCGAGGTGGCGGCGTGACCGTAAGGGGCTTACATTGCGAGGCAGCCACCCGTCTCGGGAAAGGTGGATGTCCACGAAGATGCTGTAAAGATCCTTCATGAAGATCCTTAGCCGAAGGGGTAAGCGGTGAAGCGTGCCTAAGATGACCTCAAGACCTCTTGGGAGGGGAGAAAGAGACTCGGACATCCGCGAAGGGTCAGGAGGTGGACGCGAAGGGTCAAGCGTTTGCGGGTAAATCTCAAGCAATGAGGATCCTCGGGGCTTCTCCCGAGAGGTGGCAGAGGAGTGAAGTCTCGCCGAGGACTTCACGAAGACCCTACGGAGTGACCGAGAGTAATCTTTGACAAGTCCGGGCACGAGGGCGAAGACCATGACGACCTCGACAAGAGCGAATCAAATCAACAACTTTGTCAGAGTGTGTCCCCCTGAAGGCACATTAGAAATTAGAGCAACTTGGATTGTAAGAAAGCTAGCCAAGCCGTTGATCTTACGATCAACGATCCAGAGATCAGGGCAATCTGGGTATTTCCCCTGGGCCAGGGTAATTTGGGTATTTCCCATACATTTAAACCTGGATTCTAGAGTTGTATAAATTGGTAAGCTCATCAATGGAATAGACAAGCATTCTGATCATACACATTAGCATTCTGGTTTATTGACTGAGCGTTCGCTCTCTCACCACTACTCTCTCTCGGCGTCCTCTTTAGCACCGGGGAGAGGTGCTGAACCTCACCGTCGGCGGGATTTCCCGGCGACAGCTGCCTTGCCATAAATTTTACCGGGCTAATTCTATTAAGGAGTACCTTTACTAGCAAGTCTACGACCCGGGCTTGAGCCCACCCAGCCCTGGGCCTAGGTCCGCCCCTTTGGGACTCTAGTTAAAGTGCGTTGGTATAGGAAGAAAGCGATGGACCATAGGCTAATAGGCGTTGGCATGCTCATGCTCCAGGATGAGTGGCAGTGCAAACCGCATCAGAATAAGGAAGCAGGTGTAGTTTGATGGAGAAGCCGTGGCAGAGCATCAACAAGGAGGGGGAGAGGAGGTAGTGGTTCCAAGGCGAGTGGAATACGTGGTACTTCACCTCGTGTAGAGATAGGGATGGTGATGCCGTCCGACGGAGAAGTAGCGTGGAGGGGAACGATACAGAGGGGTTGTTAGTAGGGACGGTGATGGACTGATGGGTACCAGGTTCAATAAACCAAACAGCTAGGAAAAACTGTAGGTCTTCCTATTTTGGTTTTCGTTGAAAACCGCTGAAAAGTGGATAAACTCAAAATTAAAAAAATTGAATATACTTGTCAAAATTTGTCCTTTTTATCGATTTTAGCAGTAAGCTGTGGGGGTTGACGGTAAACCATGGGATTTTAAGAAAAAACCGAGCAAACCCATGCGCAATTAGTGTGTTTGGTTTCCAAAGCATGCATGCATGTAAAATTCAAACCAATGCGCAATTACTATGTTGAGTTTCGAAAGCAGGAAGTACTATGTTGAGTTTCGAAAGCAGGAAGTCCATGCCAATTATTCCGTTAGTTTCCAAAGAGAAGCTACCAATGCAATTTTGGATTACTCCGCGAGCACGGGAGGAATCAATGCTAATTACCCTTGCATGATTATTGCGTTCCGTTTCCAGGCACGTCTGGGAGGTCGCTGGGCGCAGGTAGAACGGGAGGCGCGGGTGAGGACGCCTACAGTGTTGATGAGTTGCCCATTCACGGGAGGCATTATAAGGAGAAAATTTTGTTTTTTAAACTTTTCGTGTCAAACATTACAAATACATTAGTATTAGAGAAAATTGCATTGTATCATCCGAACTTGAAGCGATTCTCACTTAGCCTCCCGAACTTGCATTTTATTTTCTTGGTCCCTTAAACTTGCCTTCGTTTGTATGGTTGCCCAAAACCATTTGGGCTCCCATTAAGTGCTCGTCCAGATATCCTAAATTAGGTAATGTAGAGTCAAGTCGAACCAAACGTTCGCTTTTCAATGCTCTTAATGTTCATCTTTTCAATCACCCATCCACACAACCAAACAAGATTGGTATGGTACATGCTCAGATTTAAGTGCTCATGTTCAGATTTTTTCTATACATAGCATTGTTCCCTAGGTGGCGTCTAGACCCGCCTAGGCAGCGCCTAGACGCTAGGCAGTGGCGTTCCGCCCCACTTAGGTCTAGACAGTGACCTAGGCGGCTAGCCCGCCTATGTAGTCCGAGACAGTAACTAGGCGGTTCAAGAGGCGGCCCTACGAGGTGTCTAGATAATGATTATATGGTTTTAAATGGTGATTAATAATTGTGGCTTGATTACGTAAAAGATTTTATTTGAAAAATATAATTTGCCCTCAAACATCTTAAATACAGCATATAGCGCGCAAATCAGTTTGGCCGCCTAGGCGGCGTCTAGCGCCTCGCCTAGGCCTCCTAGGCGCTAGGCGGCCCCTCTCCGCCCGCCTAGCGCCTCGAATAACCTTGATACATAGCAATGTGGGCTAGTACGGAGCTAGCACACCCAGTGTTCAAGAAGGCCGACTAGATGGATTAATTGGGAATTAATTGGATTTAGGCGGTAGAAAAGGAGGCACCCAAAACACACATATAATTGATGTTTATAGGAAGAAAAACCTTACCTTGTGCCATATTTTGGAAATATGGAGTAGCAATCAGTTGAATGTAACATATATTTCCTTATTCGATAGTCTTGATGTAAATGCATCTTATAAATCTACACATTTGGAGAACAAATGATAGTCTTGATGTAAATGCATCTTATAAATCTACACATTTGGAGAAAAAATGATGATAGCATGAGATATATCATATATCAATATATGAAGTTTAAAAATAATAAAACTGAAATAGTAAAATATACCAATGCGTAGGGAAAATAAACTTAAATGACATGAGTTCACAAATCAGAGGCACAAGGTACACAACCACACAATAACATAGTCCTCACAAGTGACAAGTCACAAAGTAGATAAAGCAAAATAATTCAAAAAAAGAGAAAGACAACAAGCATGATAACATGATGATAGAATGATATCTCAATCTTCATCTTATCCATAATCCTTGAATGGAATCAATTCTTCTTGATCTAGTTCGAACTCAACATCCTCCTCATCATTGACACCATTTCTCTCTTTAAATATGAAATCATCTTCATGAGGTTCTCTCACTCTTGCGCTCCTATGAGCTTGAGTAGCTTCATTTGCCCCACTTGCTTCATCAGTGGGACTCCATGAAAGCCCCATTATTGGATCAACAACGTCATCCTCGCATTCAATCATCCACTCAAGCACATCAATGTTTTTTTATCTTAACAATCTTGCATTGAATTGAACATAGACTAGATTGCTCATATGATGAGCATCTAGTCCATTTCTCTTCTTAGTATGGACCTACATAATAATTTAAAAGTTACATCACTATTAGTGAAATAGATTGCATTAGACTTGAGAGGTGACTAGTTGAGACTATAATTAGTAAGTTACCATGCCAAATGTGCTCCAGTCCCTGTCACAACCCGATGAACTTGAGAGCAAAGAGAGGATTCTTATGGCTATTATTTGAAAATGTGGAATATGGCGTCCATATTTAGTACACCAATAAGCCGCATAAAAGAAAGAAACATATTGCTCAATCAAAGTAAAGCCATTGAGTTGAATTAATGAATTACAAGGAACAAGATTGCTTTTCTGACATCAAGTAGGGCAAGAGGTCTCCCAAGCGAAACTTTTTCATAAAAATACCAAATTTCTCATTCAACATCTTACCAAATTCCTTATTCAATGAACCTTGAGAAGACATTGAATGTTGCAATATAATATACCATGAGCATAAAGCCATCCAACAACGTAATGGTTGCACTTGTGAATTTTTTCTTTCCTCGTGTGCTCGTCAACGACGATTTGGTGGTTAGCCCATACCAAAGGAATAGAAGAATCAATAGGACGAGAAAACTTGTCCATATGCCCTATCTTCATTATCTCCTCTAATGACCACTTCATTTCTCACCTCCTCTTCTCTTACTCTCTTGGTCCTATTCCTTTCCTTTGCCTCATCAATTGATTTCTTGCACATCTTTTGATCTTCCTTGGTAGACTTTGTGCATTTAGAAACATTTCCTTTAACGTGACCAACATGTTACTTGAGTCTATACAACCCTCCATGAAATTCTTTCCTGCACAATCTGCACTTCACTCTATCCAAATTGTTTCCATCCGCTAGAATGTGTCATCCTAATAAAATTATTAGGTTGTCACTTGTTTTATAAAAAGAAAATAATACTAATAAATAAATAAATAAATAAAAAATATATATATACATATATTTTATATTATTATTTTATGTGTAAGAGGCTCAGATATGGACTATTAGAAACCTCAGAGGAATATAAGTGTCCTAAGAAGCCACCAAACTTAACCAAGCCAATTTAGCATGTTTTCCAAAGCCAAGCCAACCTTTTCCACGTGGTCAACACTGGTCAAAGCCTAGTCAAACCCTAATTGGGCTTTTGGCCCATAATTAAACCCTAATCTCTTCTCCTTCCTATATATATGCGTGCCCTGCACTCCCAAGCCGACCTACAGCACCCCTACACCTTCCACAGCCGCCACCCAAGAGCAAGTCCCCAATTCCCCTCGGTTACCGTGCATTCGGATCCGATTTCCTCTCTCTCTCCAAGGTAACCCCTTTAATCTCTCCTCAAATCGTGAATCCATCACCTAGGCGGCCTAGAGCTCGTCGAGAAGAATCCGTAGGTTCTTGAATAAATCAAAACCGTGAAGAAAGCAGCGCCGCAATTGCCGCCGAAGATCCTCGCGCGCAGGCTCGCCCGGCATCGTCTTCCGCCCGCCTCGTCGCCCATGCCGCCGTGGATTCGCGCCACCCAACCACCGGACGCCACGCGCCCGCTTGACCAAGGCTGCGCCGCCCGCCGCCGCCGCCGCCCGCTGCCCTTCGCCTGTCGCACCCGCCGCTTGCCGCCCGCAGCGTCTGTAGCGCCCGCCGCGAGCCGATCGCCGCCACGCTGCCGTTCCCGTTAAGCGCGACTCGCGCCGTCCCCGCCGGCCGCCGCCGCCGTGCGCCGCCTCTCCATTGTTTGCCCGCCGCGCGCGCAAAGACCGTCCCGCCAATGGCGTGCCGCCTTGTCCCACCGCCGCCACCCGCGTCGCGCCACGCACGCGTGATCCGCGCCGTCCGCCGCCACTGACCGGTGGACCCCGAAGCCGTGTCAGTGCCACGTCACAGCCACGTGTTGCCACGTGGATGCCACGTCAGCGCCACGTCACCCGAAACCCACCTCAAGACGCCACGTCAAAAGACGCGTGGACCAATCATAGATCGACGCGTGTCCCCTACTGTTCACGACGAAACCCCGGTTAAACCGGTTAGATCCAGGTTTTCCTGGTTTTCTACATGAACAGTTTGGTTTATTCTTTTCTGAGATTTTCTGATTTTCATAAACTTCCCTGAATTGTTTAGGGAGTTCCCGAACTCCAAATTAGATGATTCCAGAGCCTAAAAATCAAAAATAATCCCAAGAATTTTATATATTTTTACCATACTATTTTCTGTATGTTTGATATTTATTGTTGTTTATTCACCTTTTCGCGTAGAACCGACGTGTACCTGCTGTCCGGGAGACGTTCCGGAGCCGTTCGAAGGAGATGATCCAGAACCTAGCTTCTTCGAAGGCAAGCTAGTTTCATGTTGAAACCCTAGTTTGCTAAATTTTAATTATTTCATGTTTACTTAATTGCATGCTTTAATTATCATCGTATGTGTCAGTTTGTTCCGATTTCATATTAGTACTCTACTGATATGACATAGCCTTCCATTGATAGCCCATTTTTGGTACTGTTTTACTAGCCTATCCTTGTGTAGATGCTTAGCCTAGCTTCTGGGATTGGTAGTTGATAGGTTTCACATATTAATAACTGGTATCCGTGGAGTTCGACTTTGTGGTCTTGTTTTGGATAAACCTAATCAACTAAAATCAACGTGGTGTGTGTTGATTTGAGGAGACCCGTAAGAGGCGGATTTTGGGCTTGTGGTTGAAGCGTGCAGGTCTCCTCTGTCATATAAAGACCGAATACTTGTATTACGAACGGACTGAACCGTCTGACCACTTGTGCCTTTCGCCCCGACCGTTAGCTGTGGAAGCTTGTTTCATTGTACTCGTAGTGGACGGACGTGACTTGCTATCACAGGTTCGAATGGCTTAAATGGGGCTAACCTCATGCGGTGCGCTATCAGTCCGGTGAAGGAGTCGCGCATGATTGTCGGCTGGTCGAAGTGTACCGTATGGGCGCGAAACCAAAAGAAAGGGTACAAGATATTGGGACGGTGGAAGCAGGAGCGGTTTTGTCTTGTTTTCTCTCGGGATGAGACAGGGCTTGTGGGGAACGTGTACACACTCTGCGAGTTAAAACTATCATAGTAGCCGTGCCCTTGGTTATGGGCGGGAAAGGAGTTTAATTCAAGTTAGTCCAATGTGTTTTAATTAATAACTTGATGTAGTGTAGGCAGGGATTGCCTCTCTTGGAGCTGGTTAGCCGTCCTTTGGCTACGCTCATGTGTTATCAGGTGTTCAATGAATCAAGAACAAATAAACAAGTAGATAGGTGACATTTTAGCAAAATAACCATACCCATCCATTGACCTTGCATTCATTAATTAAGGACCGCTTGCTGAGTAGCCGTGTACTCATTATATGGACCACGGATCTTTGTTCAGGTGAAGAACTCGACGTCGGTGTCAGTTGTGACCAGGAGGGTCAAGGTGATTAGCTACGCGTTCCGGATCAACCATTGGGATATCATCGTTTCGAAGTCTTCCGTTGTGTTTTCTTTATGCTATTGAATTAAGGCCTGCGCAAGACTATGTATTTGTCTATGTCAATTGGGATGATATTTATGTTATGTAAACTGTTAAATTCTAGTTAAATGCAATGCCTGCGATGATATTTCAAATGTCCTTGAGTGCAATACTAGCTATGGTCTTCTGGGACTAGTATTCGGCCACTCAAGCCGGTAGAAATACCGGGGTGTACGACATAGAATCCTAAATTCCCATCCAACATCATCGGGAATTCCTCTTGAGGAGGCTAGAGCTCGCTCCTTTGCCATCGATCCTTGGATCGATGACATCTTGATTCCTAGCAAATAGCAAAATGCACAATTATATATCAACTAATAACTATCAAGACACTCAACATAATTCTAAAAGAGATTAGAAAATGAGAGGGAGAGAAGAGGGAGCCTAGAGCTTCAGTTCTTGACTACTCAGTGCTTACTTCCAGAGAGGGAGGAAGAGCAAAGAGAGTCGGCGTGTTTTGCGGAGGTGAACCTACGAACAGGAAAAGAGGCTGCCCCTGGTGAGTGAGACCCAAGCGGGGGAGCAACTCGTTGTATAAGACTCTCGCTCTCTCTTGAAACTCCCAGGCCCAAAGTAGAGTGGAAATGGCTAAAAGAGGAAAAAGTCCCCCTTTGCATTGGATCTTGCCTCTTTTATATAGGAGGGCTTGTACACTCTTGGCTGGCCCTGCTGCCCTCGCTGGCCTGGACAGAGTGGGGATAACAGAGACATTTCAGCCGAAATTACATGCGTTGCCCTTCACCTGCCCCGTAGGCAGGGGTCAAAGGGTCTTTTTTGAGACTTCGACTCAGCCCCTTTACTACTTTGTCCTCCTGCTAAGCATCCTATGTGAGGTTACAAGAGGAATTACATATGGGTGGTGGCGATTCTGGTGGCGAGGGCTGATCTGAGGTCTACTCGATCTTGTAACAAAGCTCTGAGTCTTGTTGTCTTGTTTGTCCCCTCGGTTTCGTGGACGGCAAGAAGATTCGATCGGTTGCCGCCCGCGCTCGCCTCCGCTTTGCTTATTGGTGATCGTTGCCTTGTGACCTCCGAGAAAGCTCAGTCCTTGCTTCACCTGGCTCCTCCGTTGCTCCGCGTCACGTCGTGGAGCCACAGGTCTGTCTTGCCCTGCTTCACTCCCGTTTGCTTCCGACGTCGCTCCGCCAAGCTCCGCCTCCCTCTCACGTTGCTTCGCGAAGGTGTCCCATCTACCTCGCTATATCATTCCTCTGCTAGCCTCCGCTTCGACTCCGCTGAGCTTCGCTCGTGCTCCGCGTTGCTCTGCGGGCTTTTTGGGAAAGATCTAAAAAATATGTCCAGGACAAAAAATAGCGGGGCTGCCACCTCGCTTCTATGCCAAAGGGGGTACTTACCTTAGATCCATAACAGTGTGGGAGGGAAGGTAGAGGGCAGAGCCGATGAGGGAGGGAGAGTAGAGGGACTAAGTAAGGGAGAGTAGAGGGACCGATGACGGACTAAGGGAGGGATATATAGAGAGCAAAGGAAGATAGAGGGTGAGGGAGGGAGTCATCTTTGTCTATTAGCGATTGTTGGTAGCATAACGAAGAGCAGTCGCAAATGGGGAGGCGACGAGGTGTAGTTGTAGACTTGGAGGCGACGACGGTCGACACCTAGGCGTGGCAAAACAACATTAGTGGTCGGGGTGGCGCATCGATCACGGCTATGGCGGTTACATCGGCAGAGACGGCAACGATGGCAACACCATCCAGAGGCACTCGTCTGGACTTGTGCCCGCTTCTTTTGGAAACCTAACCTAGATAAGATGCTCCAAGGCGCTTTACTAATCTTTTCAACTTGCTCTATTACCTTTATCTCCAAGGCGGTTGGCTAATCACCGCTTGGACACCTCCGCACTACTGAATAGCGCATGGAATAGTCCCTCTTTGCCCATCTAGGACCAACCTTGACCATCTAAGCGGGGTCGCCGCCTAGTGAGCCGATTTTGGCCAAACCCTAGTAGGAAACTAGCACCTACGTAGGGATGGCAATCAGGTATCTCCGAGTCCAACCGCTTTGGACCTGAACCTGAGACCCGACCATTCTACCCTGACTCGAACCCGAAGGCTTTCTTGGGTCCAAACATAGACCCAAACCCAAACCCAAACCCGGACCCAAAGGGTACCTAGCGAGTCTCAGGTACTCAAAACTCGATAGTTGGGCATGATCTCTCCTGAACAGATCCGCACACCATCGCTGCCATAGACACCAAGTGGGGGCGGTGAGGTCGCACCAGTTGTTGCCGAGGCAGAAAGGGGGAAGCCTCTGTTGCCGTTGGAGCCACCATCAGATTCGCATGCCATCGCCGTTAAGCTGGGGCAACGAGGTCACGCCAGGGAGTGGTAGAGGTGTCGTACGGGGGATGGGGTGCCGCTACACTAGGAGATAGAGATGTGTCGTTGCACTGAGCAGTGGGCGAGGTGCCGTGCCAGGAGGGTGGACCGTGCTATCACCACGCCGAGGAGGACAGGCCTGTAGTGCCACTGCATCGGAGAGGGAGTGGGAGGCCAGGTGGGAGAAGTGTGAGAATTAGGGTAAGGGCAGGTGGCAACGTCTGGATCAGAAATGGAATGGGAGAGTAGGTTGGGAAGGTAGGGGGCGATTAGGCCTAGTGGTGGGTGGGTAGGTTGAAAGTGTGGGGCATTAGGTGGGTAGGAGTGAGTTTTTTCTTCTTTTTCCTAACTATTTTGGGTACACACGGGTCTAAAATGAAACCCAGACCCAAAACCGAAACCAAATATTCGTGGGTCTAATATAAGACCCAAAACCGAAACCAAATATTCGTGGGTCTAATATAAGACCCTGACCCTTGGGTCGGGTACCCACGAGTAGCACGATCATGTGTATTTCTGCCATCCCTACGCCTACAAATTACTCCAGGATTAATCAGTGCCTACATCCTATTTTTAGAACAGTGAGCACACCACTACGACTGATGCACATGCCAAAGATTTCTTCAATAATATATATGCATGTTATTTCTATCTTGTAGAAGACTACCCTGGGATACTTTAATTTGTGAAGTCCAATTTGCTTTCCATGCATCCTATAATTTGTTTCCAAGTTGGAATTTGATCAGAAGATATATTCTTATCAAATTAATGTACGGTACAATAAAAACATTTCGGGTAGAGAGCGGTTCCCACAGAACCATGAAGTGCTCGACCCAGAAAGACTATGTAGGGATGGCAACCGGGTCGGGTACCGTCGAATCCAACTGTCTCGGACCTAGACCCATGATCAGAACAATGGACCTGGACTTGGACCCAAACCAAATGTGATAGTCGGGTACAAACCTAGACCCAGACCTAGACCTGACAGGTACCCGGATCCAAGTAGGAACCTGTCCAGTCTGACCTCACTGCGCACCGAGTAGCCACCTTGCCAAGGAGCAATCATGTCAAAGATAGGCTGTTGCACTAGGAAGCCGCCACATCGGGTATGAGCCACATAAGGGAGGGCCGCTACCGAGCCTGGGAGTAGAGAGAGAGAGAGAGGATAGAAGAGGAGAGGAGAGGGCTTTGTTATGGAGCCTCCGCGCCAGGACGGGTCGCACATGGGAGGGTTGGTTGTGGCGTTGCCGATCCGTCACTACTAATTGGCAACGGGGAGGGAGGCTAGGCTTCGTCGGCCACCTGAGGAGGGAGAGGTCCAAAGCCCAGATTGGAGGCCAAGGTCAAGAGGGAGGAGGGAGAGGGTTGGTAGTGGCGGTTGAGTGGGGGACCAAGGAGAGAGAGTGGGATTAGGGGGGAGGGATGGGGATTAAATTAAAGAGGTAGGGTGTTGGGCGGGCCTAGGCCACGGTGAGGTAGGGTGTCAGGGGGGCCGACCAGTGGGGACGGCTGGATGGAGGGTGGGTCTTTTTCTTTTATTTTATTAATTATTTCAGGTACCCATAGGTTCAAAATACAGCCTAGACCTAGAATCGGACTCAAAACCAAATTTCATGGGTCTGAAATAAGTCCTAGATCTAGACGGACCCACAAGTATTTTTGTCATCCCTATGCATATGAAGCTTTTTATTGACGTGGCACCTTCAAATATTTATACATGCATGGCAATGTGGACGCGCACACAACCAAGCACACTGCTACGACTGTTGCACAAAGATGCCAAGCGAACTTACGAAATGCGGTTGAACTTTTTTTTCTAATGAGTCATACTCATGAGGATTATAGGTTAACAAATGGATGTGACTACGCGTCGGTAATTTGATGCGGGTCTATTCATCAGACCCTGCTCGAGGAACATAGACAAAGCCACATAAACATGGTCAAAGTACTAATTAAACATATTTTATTAACATGCAAAACATATATTTCAAATATTTATGAAACATGTTTTTGTAGTTATTCTAAGATGTTTCAATCTATGAGACCACTGTTTTATGAGCTAAAAAAATGTTTTGTATATTTTTTAGGTGTTTCACAAGAGAAAACAAAATATTTCACAAAATCAAAAGGAATGTTTCAAAGGGCAAACAAAAATGCTTCACAAAAGAGCAGACAAAAATGTTTTCCAAGAGCAAGCAAAATGTTTCCCAAGGGCAAACAAAATGTTTCGCAAAATAGTAGACATATATTTTTTTTTACAAATATTTCATAAGAGCTAGCAAAATATTTTAAGAGTAAAAAAATGTTTCATGAGAGTAAATAAAATGTTTCAAAGCAAAAATCAAGATGTTTTAATACGTACCAGCAAATGTTTTACAGAAGTAAACAATGTTTTAGAGAAGTAAACAAATGTTTTAGATATTTTGATAAGGTGTTTCAAAAGGACAAACAAAATGTTTCATGAGAACAAATAAAATTTTTTAGGAGAGTAAACAAAACTTTTCAGATGCTTTTTATGATGTTTTAGATGTACATGTGAAATCTTCTCGGCATATTCCACTGTGCCAGCTCCTCTCAATAGGGTGCTCGCCTGACGTGTGCACGATGCCACCGCGCCATCACTGCCTCATGAGCTCACCGTCGCTGCCCCATGAACTCCCCCATCAGTAAGGGCATGTACAATAGTATAGACAAGTGTTGTCTATAACAGGTTAACATATCATTTATAGACAATGTTATAGACAACCCATATAATGGTATAAACAGCTCATTTATAAGTAGATAGCTTCTTTCCATACATAACCTATCTTGGTTCCCATGCTAGAGTCGATTCTAAATTAAGAGACAGCTCAACTCTCTATACACCTTCTCTCTTATCCAGATCATTTTTTGTCCTACATGGCAAGGCTTGGAGACAACTGACATGCACCATTGTACATACTCTAAGGGCGTAAGTATTCTTGTCAAAAAATGGCTAAAATTTGGATTGTTTCATACAAGGCATGACTTATGTTATCCTACGCTCCTGAGATGGAGGTGGCTCTTGAATGCGCATGCAATAAATTAGATTCAAAATAGAAAAAAAAACACAAGATGCCTCGTTAAACTAACGAGCTAAAGAGCATATCCAGCGAGCATCCCAAAATAGATATCTATATCTACTATTACATCACTTCCTAAAAAGATTCTCTCCCTATATCTCAAACTATCTCCAACAATACTCCCTAGAACTCACACCCCATTTTCTCTTTCCTATATTATATTGATATTTACTAACAGTCATACCCAACGGTTATGCTCCAATCGCCACAGTTGCAGTGACATTTTTCCGCACATTTAAAAGGCTATTTTACAACCGCTACTTTGCAACGTCAAGTAGTTAGATTTCAAATTAAATTCAAAATTAAGCTCTAAAATGAATTTTTGATTTTCCCTTATTAATTTTTTCTTTCCCTTTTCCTCTTTCTTCTATTCCCTTTCCTTTCCTTTTCATCTCCTTTTATTCCTACGGAGTCTCCCATCCTTTCTCCTCAAGCCAAGCATGCTCTCTTCTCCCCTCCTCCACTAGCCACACTTATAGCTCGAATTCCGGCACTTCTCCTCCCTCCCTCCACACAGCGCCGCCCTCTTCCCTTCCCCACTCCACGTCGCTGCCTCCTCTTCCCTCTCCCACATAGGGTTCCCAAGAGCTCGGGGACGCCGCTGGATCCGATGGCTAGGTGCTCAGGCACAATGCGGGCATCTGGATTCAACCAGACGTCCTTCTCAGCCCCATTCTTCGCTCCTGCTGCTCCTTGCCATTGATGACAACATCTCCTCTCTGCATCCCCATGTGCACGGCGAGACCTCCACTCCGCCGCTCACTCCGTTCCTTCATTGTAGACAACGTGTGAATGACGAGCGGTTGGGAAAAAGCTTGCTACAGGGCGGATGCTGGCTCTCTCCCCATCCCCCATTTTTGCTGAGATATGGGGCGCCCTGCAACAGTATTGCTACCTCTGCGCAAGCTGCTAGAGCTAAACTGCGGTGCAGTATTTGCACTGTGGCCACACTAAAGGTGATTCCAAGCCAAAATAACTCCACTGCCGAACATGCTCTAAAGCCTCTATGCCATGCCTGATATAATCGTATGGCCTTTGTTTGTAAAGAAATAAATTGTACTTATATATATGTGCAATATAAAGTAACAATTATATGGGTGTAATACAAAGTAAAACCATTTTAAAAACTGAGTCAACCGAAAAACACATGATCTTTAGGCTTTTAGAAAATTTGAGAGGTTATTTGCAAAGAAATCACGTGTACTTATACATGTGCCATATAAAGTAACCATTATATATGTGTGTTACAAAGTAAAACCATTTTAAAAACCATGAGTCGACAGAAAAACACATGATCTTAATGCTTTTAGAAAATTTGAGAGGTGGTTTGCAAAAAAACACTTGTATCTATATATATGTGCAACATAAAGTAACCATTATGTACATATAATACAAAGTAAAACCATTTTAAAAACTGTGAGTCGACGAAAAACACATGATCTTCATTTTCTGGGATAAACTTGGGAGATGCAGAGCCAAGTCAGTTGAACCAAACTAAACCATTCACAATCAACTAGGCTTGTGCAGTAGTGCTGCTAGACAAGTCACAATATTCACAGGTCGGATGAAGTTTATTTTTGCCTACTATGCGATCTGAAATAATGATTTCATATTTAAAATCTGATTTTTTTTCTTTCAAAATTTATAAAACGTGGTGTCCGTCCGGTCCGGTGTATTGCACTTTCCGACCGGTACTGGGAAGTTTGGAAATATATCAACCCGAGACCGGACCCCTGAACGAAAAAAAAATCTAAAAAAAGAGAAATTTCTCGTGCCCGTTTCTCCGCGCTCTCCGTCGGTTCGCTTCTCTCCCTCCATTTCCCACCTCGCACCGCACCTCGTCCTCTAGGGTTTCTCCCCGCCTCCTCCTTCCCAATTCCGCGCTTCTGGCCGCGTGATCCCTGCCGCCATGGTCTCCGGCGCGGGTACCTCCGGCGGTGCGGCACACTCCGCCTCCACGAGCGGCAGGAGTGCTGGTTCCCCCTCGGGCCGCGCCGCGCCCGGCAAAGGGGCCGCGGCGGCGGCCGCCACGCCCACGGCCTCGGCCTCAGCCTCCACACCGGCCAGCGAGAGCACCGTCGCCCGCCGCCTCGACAGCCTCGACATCCAGGGGGACGACGCGCCGTCGTCGCAGCCCGCCGCGAGGTCCGTGAAACCCGCCGACTTGTTGCCTGCACGCGCCGCAGATTTTTGCTCCGGGGACTCTGCGCCGTCGCATGAGCCAGTTCGGAATCGCTGCGGGGGTGGAAGTAGAGGTGTTCTGCGAGTCGAGACGCGGGGTTTTGGTCTCTTGGATGGTACCATGTGAAGCTGCATTTGGTTGATGCGTAGTGGTGTGTATCTTGTTGTGGTTTGAATTAGTGCTTATTGGATATGGTGTGGAAGATGGTGTTACGGTGATGCAACGGTACACTACCAAATGCGAATAAAGTGTTATGATTGTGTTGCATCGAATGTGTTAAAACACTCCAATTGGTAACTCTTCATTGAATCACGGCATGCTCGATGAAGTTCATTTTGTCTAAACTTTTATGCGTGAGTTTGTGTCTTGCTTGTATCTGTATGATTCAACATAGTGCTATGCGGCGTTCTAACCATGTCAGTGTTAGATCTGCTCCTTCTGTTGTGCAGCAACATGAGTAGCTTGATAACAAGCTCTGCTATTCATCTTTTATATGGCTACTCATGCGCACCATTGAATCTGTTGATAGTTTGAGATTGTGTATACGTATAATACTCCATAGAAGAAAAAGGGCAACATCACTTCATAGTCAATTGCAGGCTTTGCTACTTTTGATTTGTCTATGAAAAGGTGCTTTCCTGTTGGTTTCCTAAACTTTCTTAGATATTATCTTTCTGAGATTGGGTATTTCCGCTTGTTGTTTGATTCAAAATTACTAAAATAGCAACACTTCAATAATTTACATTAGTTCTGCTTTGCTTCATTGATAAACTTGATGTTTTCATGTTTTGTACCTTGTTCTACTTATTTCTCTGGTCATTTACATGTAGCAAAGCATTTCTGAGAATAGCCGTATCCGTTATTGCAATGCAGCAAGAAGAAAAAGAGAGGAACACGAATAGTTGGTCCTGAGAAAGGTGGCCGTGGATTACGCCAATTCAGTTTGAAAGGTGAGTTAACACTTCTATTTCCCACTCTACCTTTGTGGTAGTCATCTGTTCTTCATCGTATAATCGTACTGATTCGTAGGCAGCACAAGCAAAATGCAGCTGAGTAACCACCATTGATAGTTTGTTACTCTATTCATTGATATTTGAGGGAGTCAGTCTGACAAGTTGTATTTTACTATATGCTAGTGATAAAAGTTGTCATAAAGTGTTTCATTGTTCTTTTCCAGTCTGCGAGAAAGTCGAGAGCAAAGGGAGAACAACCTACAACGAGGTATTTGGTTTGTTATTTCTATGTAGGCCACAGTTTTACCTTGTTTTGATATAACCAAACTGTAGGATATTATTTATTTTGAGGAAAGCAACACCCGGAAGTATATAAGTATCAGTTTACATGCTATTGTTAGAGTAGTATATAACATAGAAATGCAAATCCAGAATTTTAAGAAGTGAATTACAGATGTTTGAACCACTATCCTCTGGCATGCTTTGCATCTGTAGCTGTATATTTGATTAACAAAAGAACTAGTCCATTCAGATGGATCATTGATCTTTTTTCATGCTGTAGGCTTGTGTTATTGTATTCACCAAGGATGATAGATATTGATTCTAATTTTGTCCGTTACTTCACCTTAATGTCATAACTGATGCCTTTTTTAGGGTTTGAGTTATGCATTATGGTTCGGTGGATACCCTAACTTGTGCAACACACTCATATTTGTACATTTATACTTTTATACATACAATTACACTCACATTCCCTGTGTTAGAATACTGAGCATCAAACTTCGTTGCTGTTGTAAAAAAACCTTCTCCAGCAGGTTCATCTATACCAAACATGTTCAGGTGAAGAGAAAGCCTATTGCATTTCCTTTCTTCAGGACCTCTGGTCTGCTTTTAGTAACATTGGACAAACTACATGTGTAGTTCCTTAGCGTGAATCCATGTGTGTGTGAAGGCTGCATTTGTTACTTTTTTTTCTCTTAATTAATGTAGTATGGTTCTTTGTCAGCAATGGTTTTTTTTTTGCAGTCCAATTCAGGATTTATTTATACAACGTATGGCCTATCTTTTCCAGGTGGCTGACGAACTTGTAGCTGAGTTTTCTGATCCCAATAATTACATAGGGTCACCAGATCCTGATAATCCCAACACAGTTAAGAAATATGAATACTCCCTGTGGTGTTATGTGTTAAGTGCAATATATGCTGATGATGTGAAATGCAGCAACAATATGATGAAAAAAATATACGAAGAAGGGTTTATGATGCGCTGAATGTCCTGATGGCGATGGATATCATATCTAAAGATAAAAAGGAAATCCAGTGGAAGGGCTTGCCTCGGACGAGTATGAATGATATTGAAGAATTGAAGGCAAGTCGCCACTACTCCTGTGTTTACGGACAGTCCTGTCTTCTCTTTTGGCTATTTATCCTTTATAAGTTCATGCACATTTTACAGACAGAGCTCATTGGACTGAAAGGTAGGATTGAGAAGAAAAGTGCATATTTGCAGGAGTTACAAGATCAAGTAAGGATATAACATGTTCTATTTTTATTCATTATGCGAATAGATGATTGGATTATTCTTTAATCTGCAATTTTATAAATTGTGATGGAGGACCTTTTTAATTTATAAACTTAGCATGCTTAGTACTGCAAATATCATGGTTGAGATTTTTTTTTGATGCAAAAACCATAGTGGAAACCCTATAGTGTAAAAAATATATTAATAGGAAGAAATATTTACAGCGAAAGAAGGAAAAAAAACTAAAGCAAATAAATTACAGGTGAGACTCTAGCCAGGTATCATGGTTGAGGTTGTGCTGTAGTGAAAGGTAATTATACTAAAGATGCAATGTTTTGAGCTTAATAGTCATATTCAATACTGGAACAGAGCAGTTTTGCATATATGACCCAATGTTTCCAATAAAACATGAATATTTGTGACAAATATATTTACAACTGTACATATTTCCCCAATGTGCATTGTATTACCAATTCATTTTTTATACATAAGCTGACTTATTATAAGTTATGGACTTACAGTAGACTAGAAGTCTGTCGTTTCTTGTTTGATATTGGAATAAGAAATGATATGAAAAGCCTGTAATTAAATCTAGTTGTTAAATATTTAGTCACACGTTTAATCTTATACTAATTATTTTTTATCTAATCTAAGCACGTAGGCCTCCAAAACTTGGTACAGCGAAATGAGCAGCTATATGGTTCGGGAAATACCCCTTCCGGTGGAGTGGCCTTGCCATTTATATTGGTTCAGGTAAAAAATATATGTTTTTCATATATATGCCTAGATGAAGTAAATGATACCATTATATTCGAATGTTAATGCTGATGATCTAGCTAACTTTGTGTTTGTTTGCTTTTTTGAAACAATATTTTCTTTAGCCACTTTGGAGCTTTGTTGTGTGAACTAGAACGTTTATTTGACTATGAACCAGAAAATTCATCATTTCCATGTGGAGCTATAACCATTGAGTCTTACCCTCTGACTTTTATTTTCTTTATTACAAATTCGCTCCTCTTATCTCATCTGCTCCATGTCCACAAAGAAATATGCATTTTGTAGATTAAATGACATTTTGTCCATGAGTCTGTGAAATTATGAAACGTTCAATATGTGATATGATTCCAAGGAGCATCCATTTTGTTGAGGTTTATATTTGGATTACGCCAGTCATGGAGCAAAGGAGGTGAATTCCGAGCAGGGTTAACTAATTGGAACCATTTGTTTCATGGTTTTCTTGGTGGCTACAAAATTTCTAAATAGGGTCTTTTTATGTTGTTTTGCATGATTAAATAGATTACTAATAATACATGGTGTGGGAAACTTAATTTGTTTTGTTTTGAATTGACATAGAGAAATCTTTCTCGCGTTCCCTTAATTCAGGAAAAAGTCTGACCAGAAAAACAGGGGAACCTGCCCGTTTCCTAGCATCCCTTGAAGGTCTGGTTTGTTTGCCCAATCTGATTTTGGTACCCTTATTCCAGACCATTTGGATAATAGTGAAAGGTTCTTTTATTAAATCCTGATCCTATTTTTAAGCCAGGGCAAACAAGACCTTTGACCAACAGAAGTGCATATTCATGATTTTTCAAAAGAGCACTGTCACAATGTATTTGCCTATGCTTACATTCTTAGGTGGTTATTGAGTTGATTTTGTTTTGTCGAAGTCTTAAGGGCATGAACCCAGTACTAATCTTTGCTGCCTTCTTTGATTTGTTTTTTTCACCACTTATATTCCCACGTAACGTCTTCGCAACTTATGTATATGCCACCAGCCTTTTTTATTTGTCATGGCGGTCTCATTGATAGGGATCCCTTCTTGCTGTGCATGCAGACACGTCCTCATGCAACTGTAGAAGTGGAGATATCAGAAGATATGCAGTTGGTGCATTTTGACTTCAATAGGTAAAAGACAAGAAGTATTCTACTGTGTTTCCTTGACATGATGCCTCCTGTTAAATGAACCTAGAGTTTATCAATAAGTTAAATCTCTCTTTCTAGATTTTTTTTCTGTCCTAGGTTTTTTGAGATTTTAAATCTCCACTTTCCCAACTAATATAAGTTTTTTGCTAAGCATGTCTCTATCCTTAGATTTTGTTCTGCTTAGAAGATATAATAAATTGCATTGCATAATTTTTCTGTTGAACATGAAAGTCTTCACTGATTCGTGTATAATAGGTACCTTGAAATTAGGGGCATCAGTATTTAACAGTGTGTATTGATAAGTTGATTATACCATTTGAGGGCCTTATGGTGGTCAATCCAATAGCAATCGGAACACTTGATCGGCCGTATCATTATTCAATGAAGACCAGCCTATAACTAGCTTGGGACTCACTTGGCATGATGAGCCCAGCACCACCCTTTTATTGGCAATGACTATTGTTAAACGTTGTGCTTACCTCTATGAGTGGCACAAAATCAGTTGAGATCATTATATCTTCAATGCCATAGCTGTGCACCAAAATAACTTTCGAAAATCCAAAGTCTAGACCACTATTGACATCTATGTTTCTGAAAATGCAGCACTCCATTTGAGTTGCATGACGATTCCTTTGTATTAAAAGCAATGGGGTTCTCTGGTAAAGAAGAAACTGATGGTACCCTGGTTGCAAATGGGGGTGAGTGCTCAAGCACACCAAATATTTATTGGGCTCCGTCACAACCTGCAAGGCCAAATGGAGTTCGAGTACCGACCTTGCCGCCAATCCCAGGAATACTGAAAGGGCGTGTCAAATATGAACATTAAGTGTTGATATGCTTATTAATGTTGTGTGAGCTATTGGTTTTCTTCACTCCCTGGCTTTTGTAACTTAACCTGTAAAATGGCTTGTAAATTAGGGGGGAGGGGGGGGGGGGGGGGGTTGTTGGTTTTGTGGTGGTGGGTGTGTGGTAAAAAATGGGTGTCTAATTTAGCCTTGCAGCTGATGGTAGAGTTGGTCGCACCTGACGTAACTTCTAGTTCTAGGTTTCTATCTGTTCTTTTTCCTGGACTAGGAAAGGAAACTTTGGTTTGGTCCAATGTAATTGTGTAGCATTTTATCTTCCTCAAAATAGCTAGCATCTCATTTAAGATGAAGATGCGAGCACGTCGCTTGTTGCTTCTGTCAGACTCGTATCAGAAGATAAAACTACCTATTATGGGGACCCCTGGTATTGGGGCGATCCGGTGAGTTCAAGCTGGGGTGGGCAACGTTCATTTACGTGAACGTTTGGACGATTTGCGGGGCCTCCTGGTACTGGGACGGTCTGGATGAGTTCAAACCAGATGGTTTCGACGACAGCGGCACATAAGGCAATAACTTTTGAATTCATTCCATTTGGGGCTGGCTGTAGAATGTGAGCGGGCATGAACCTTGACCAGTTGGGCTAAAGCCAATGCTGAGCTAGCAGCCTTGGCAAGCCTCGATGTTTTTTTTCCGGCTTACGACTTATGATTTTTTTAATCTTTTTTAGCCAAGCTTCTCGGTTTCTTAAAGCTGTATCTTGAATGTTAAGGAAGCCGACGCCCTTCGCCTTCGCTAGCTCTGGTATACCAAAGTGTTTCCTGCCAAACCTTGGGTGGGCTTCGGTAATCTCCATACTTGGCAGGATTGGGCTATTTTCCATGTGGCCACCCATATAACTATTAGGAATGGGCTGACCACCCTCTTCTAGGAGGACAATTGGCTTCAAGATTGTTGTTCGAAAGGTTTAGCACTACAACTCTTCTCAGTGTCGACAAGAAAGAATAGAATGGTCGTGGATACCTTAGAAAACAACCGTTGGATAATGGACATTTGTCCTCACTTCCTACCACATATGCTCCTAGAATTCATTGAGATTTAGAGGTGGATTTCCTCGGTGCACCTTGCCCATCTCGTATGGCGTCTCTCTCTAGATGGTCAGTTCTCAGTGCGATCGACTTACAAACTCTAGTGCATTGGACAAATCTCTTCTCCTTTCAAAGCCATGATTTGGAAACCTTGGGCGCCTTCTAAATGCAAATTCTTTGCTTGGCTGCTAGTGTAGCACCGAATCCTCATCGCCGACCCGCTGCAGCGGCGTCGTTGGCCAAATAACTATTTCGGTCCACTCTGCTTGAGGAACCTCAAAACCGCTCAACATCTATTCCTAGAATGTAACTTTAGTTTAGCTGTTTGGAGTGGTATAGTGAGGTGGTTGCACTTCCCACCTCTAGACTCGACCACTTGGATGCATCCACCTAATCTCACCCTTTGGTGGTCAGATGTCATTCTTCCCCGTGTGCCATGTGTGGATAACATGGCCCCGGGTATCCGGAAAAGTACAATTGAACGCACCACCTCTTTAGGCCGAGTTGATTGGATCTTCCAGAAGGCAGGCCTGGAGGCTGGCGCGGCCCAACGTGCTCTACAAGGAAACGAATTCATTTCCTACTCGAATACATAGATATAGGCGTAATCAACTCTGTTATATCTGTATCTTCCTTATACGGATTAGGGATTCTATCTGTAACCCGGCCCCTTGCACTATATAAAGGGGGTCAGGGGTCCCTAGTTCGGCATCTTAGATCATCATCGTCATACACATCTCAACATCCTTGAGATCCACCATAATACAATCCACGAGCACAAGAGTAGGGTATTACCTCACCCCGAGGGCCCGAACCTGTATAAATTCGGCTCCCTGTGCTACCATCGTAGTTGTGATCTTTCGCATAGCCCTATAAAATATATTGCCGACACAAATCGTCGACAGTTGGCGCGCCAGGTAGGGGCTAGCGTTACGATCAACTACATCGACTTCGATGGCCTCAATTGGCGGATTCGTTTTCACCTACGCCCCCGGCCAAGGCTTCATCTTTGGAGATCTCGGCTTCATCGTCGGCGACTTCGGGGAACTACGGTTGTGCGAGCCAAACTTTGTTCGGTCCACGCATTACCGGGGGGAGATGGTACGCGACTCCGACCGAGCCTCATCGTTTCGGGATCTCTCCCCTGGATTCCGATCCAGAAGAGATCCAATCTGATGGTGATGATTCCGACTGGCCTACCACGGGACTCCCCTTCGGTTTCAGTCGGGATCTACCACTTCTTTCTTTACCAGCTTCTCATGCTGATAAAGAATCAAGTGGCGACTTTGTTCCTGGCGAAGATCGTTCTCAGATCCAGTCGGGAATCACAATTCCTCAGTTGTGGTTCACCCCGTTCGGGTTGAGAAACTCGGCCGCTGTTTTCCATCGGATAACACGCCAGCTTTTCCAATCTGGGCCAAGGAGCGGAACACAGCATGTACACACTGGGACGAGTTTTCTGAGTCTGGGCTCAGGGACGACTCTGACCAGGTTAATTTCCCGAGTGGACATACCACTCGGATTGGTCAATTCAGCTGCAAGGTTTCAGCAGATCAGATCTGCGGAATCCTAGTCGGACTCTCTTCCGACAAAAGATCCGGCACGAGAAGTGGGAGTTATAATTACTCCCATCAACGAGCCAACGGATCGGGATCGATTGAGCCTCTCCTTCTCGAAATCCGAGTTGGAGGAGAGCGTCAATGGGTTCCCCGACTTCCGTGGTGTCTACGTATTGGATGGGCAAACCTCCGGATCGGCTCGGCGCCCCGTAGGAGAAGCAGGAGCCGAACAAAACCCCAGAGGTGGAGGAGACTTGCGCGACCAATTACGCGGTCGTGCACGGGAGGTCCAGGAGGAACTGCTTCAAATCCGTATGGGAGATCACTCGGTCTTCCGTACGCCACAGCAGAACATCCTCGCGTGTAAGACCCTCCTGGACAATGTTGGTCTTTGCTTGGAGATAACAGCCCTGCGACACTGATTATGGAACAGATCAAAGCCATGGTAACGGCAGCGGCTGTCCAAGGCATTCGGGATCAGCAGGCCAACTCGGCCAGGAGCTAGACTGCCACGGGTAGTACTCGGCATAGTTGGCACACGCGAAGCCGTGGGCAAGACGCCCGCCGAAGTACAAGCCGCGACCTTCGCCTCGACATCGAAGCCCGGCGGAGGGAGCGAGACGAGGATCGGCGCCGTACTCCACCGCGTCGAAATCTTTCCCGTCAATCTCCTCCCCCGGGGATAGATTGATTGACGGAATCAAGGCATTCACACCCCGACTACGTCAGGTAAACTGGCCCGAAGGGTTCAACCCCAAGAGGATTGTGAAATTTGATGGAGAGCGGGACCCGAGGCTTGGTTGCAGATCTACTCTCTAGCAATTAAGGCCGCTGGTGGAGGATACGACATGATGGCAAACTATTTGCCCGTCATGTTAACCCCTCCGGCTCAGAATTGGCTCGCAGGCCTTCCGGAGAACTCGATTGGTTCCTGGGGAGAACTTTGCGACCAATTTGTCGCTAATTTCCAGGGTACTTACGAGAAGCCTGGAACCCAGTGGGACCTTTATCAGATTTATCAGGAAAAGGATGAGTCGTTAAGGGATTTCATTCGGCGTTTCACCAAGAAGAAGAACACAATTCAGGAGATCTCAGAGGCGGTCGTCATCGCGGATTTCCAAAAAGGAGTTCGCGACCCTGACCTAATCAAGAAGATGTCACAAAAACCCCCGACTACCGTCAAGGAGATGTTCACCCTGGCGGATCGATATGCTACCGCCTCTGATGCTCTCGCTGAGCGTCAGGAGGACCACCCAAGCAAGCACGAAGGCAAGAAGGACAAGCCCGAGTCCTCCTCCAAGAAGGACAAAAAGCGCAAGGGTGAAGAGATGGTGGTGGTCGTGGATCAGGGTCGGCAGAAGCTGCCTCGGCCCACCGACTACAACAAAGTCATGGAGGCGCCGTGTCCTTTCCATCCAAATAGAAAGCACGCGGCCAAGAACTGCAATATCTTGAAGAAGTTTGCCGAGGAGCATAGCAAGGACGCTCCAAACACCAAACAAGATGATAAACGTGACCCTCCTCAGGATGACGCTTACCAAAAAACCGAGCATGAGCTCAATTACATATTCGGGGGATCGGATGCATATGAGTCTAGGCGTAAGCAAAAGCTTACCGCTCGGGAAGTCAATGCAGCCTTTCCGGTGACCCTCGAGTATCTTCGGTGGTCTGAAGTTTCGATCATATTCGATCGCTCAGATCACCCAGACCACGTCCCTTGCCCGGGAAGATATCCGCTCATCCTGGATCCTATGGTGGGGGGCATCCGACTGCGCAAGGTCCTGGTCGATGGCGGGAGTGGATTAAATATCCTTTTCTCTAAGACTCTGGCCGAGATGCAGATCCCAAGGACGGCGCTCCAGAAGACAGACGCGCCGTTTCATGGCATAATTTCGGGAACATCAGCAGTGCCGATCGGGAAAATCACTCTTCCAGTCACTTTTGGCACTCGTGACAACTACCGGACGGAGAACCTCAGCTTTGAGGTGGCCGATTTTGAGACTGCGTATCACGCAATCTTGGGAAGGCCGGGTCTGGCCAAACTCATGGCCGTCCCACACTACGCCTATCTGGCTATGAAAATGCCAGGTCCACGGGGTGTAATCACAATACGTGGAGACGTTAAGTTTTCCCATCTCCTCAATAAGGAAAACTGTGACTTCGCCTAGTCAATCGAAGCGGCTGCCGAGTTGGACAAGATCCGGCAGGCGGCCACCACCCTTCACGGCACGGGCGATCTACCGAACAAGAAGCCATCTAAATCAGGCATCAAACCTGATGAAGATGTCAAGTGTATTTCGCTCGACCCGTCTGATTCAGCCAAGACGACTCAGATCGAAACAAAGCTTGACCCAAAATAGGAGGAGGCGCTCGTCTTTCTTCACCAAGTAGATCATGACGACCTCACGTAACTCAGCGGTACGCCCAGGGGCTCGCCGACTGAAGCCTGAGAATGGCACCCTCCTGGACAACTCGTGGAACATCGAGCAATTGCGTCAGTTCTATACCTGACGACTATTGTAACACATGTCTACAATTAAATAAAGATAAGTTTTCGTTCACATTGTCTTTTACGCTTACGCAATTCAGTTTCTGATTTGCTACTTATTTTTATTTCAATTAAGTAGTAAGTCGGGGGCTACACCTAATTAGGTGCGTAATTGCGCACCTAATCTTTTAATTAACTTGACTTGCTCCCTAGTCGGACTCCGACTAGCCAGTAAGTCAGGGGCTACACCTAATTAGGTGCAGTCTGCACCCACCTAATCGATCTTCATCTTGTCAATACCGTGACAGACCTAAGTGTTAATCGTTCCGAGTAACGAAACTCTCGTTCCTTGGCAACTCTCATACTTCTCGATTGCGTTAAAAGAGGCAGAACTCCTCGCCGACTCCTAACGCTAAGGAGTACGATGCGCTGGGCAGAGTGCTTAGTAAAAGGAACGTGATCCACTCGGGCTAACAGCATCGCTCGGATAAAGAAAAGTCGATTAGCAAGAAAGTCATCTACATTGATAATTTACATCAAGTTCCTACATTTACAGGGAATCTAGGTCTAAGTTATCTACAAGGGACGTGGCCGCTGGCTTCACCTCTTCAAGCAGGGCCATCGCCTCCCCCTCAGTGCAGGCGAAGCCGTCCTTGACAGCGTCAAGCTCAACCTTAGGGTAGAGCGACTTAACGATGCCCAACGCCTGGTCGGTGCTCATCAAGCCGACTTCCCTAAGTCGGGTCCTGAGCTGCTCGGGGGCTTCGGCCCACCTTTGGATCAGCTCAGCCTAGGTGCTCGGCTCGGTGTCGCCAATATAAAGCCGCCGCAGAGTAGGCTCCACAGCTCCCAGGAGTTCCTCATATCGCGCTTGTGCGGTCTCGGCGCTCCTCTGCAGAACGTCGTACTGCGCCAGCGTCTTCCTTTTATGCTCTGTCAAGAACAGAGAACACACAGTTATATAACTGTGCAAACACTGGAGGATCGGAGTCGGTCGGGCTTGGGGGCTTACCCTCCAACTCGGCGACGGCTTTCACCTCCGACTTCTCTAGGGCCAGCCTTTGGTCCTGGGATTTCGCCAGCTCCGCTTCCAGGCTGGCAATCTTGGCGTCGCGCGCTGCACATGATGCGGGGTGGGATGTCATTCGGTCACCTGCAGGCCGAAAAATCCTGACTCTAGTTGGGGGTACTTACACCGAAGGGAGCCTGCGAGGTCGAACTTTTCGTCCTGCAGTTCCTTGATCCGGGCCTGCAGCTCTCGGCGTTCCTTGGCTGCCTCGGTCCGGACCCCAATAACTTTTCCCTCCACGGATTTAATCCGTTCTATTTGGGGGAGGAAGTAATTGAGGAACTTGGTTTTCCTCTCGGAGTGAGTTCCTGCAAGAAGGGAAAATGTTCACCCTCCTACGTCAAGCCAAGGAAAATCTACTCAGCAGATCAGAATGCTTACCCTTGCCAACTGGCTGCATTTAGCGGCGTACTCAAAGAAGGCCATCCTGGCCTTCTCCTCGGCCTCGTCATCAAGGAGGGCCCAGTTCCCAGCCTCGTCCCTCCAGCCTGCCGAGAGCTTGGGCTCGGCCTCCTCTAGGGGAGCTGGGGGTCGGCAAGGGATCTCTTCCACCACCGGCTCGGCTTCCTCGCCGCCTTCAGCGGGTGGCTTCGGGCTCGAGGCTACGGCAGTAGCCCCTCCCCCGACCTTGGCTCCCGGCGAGGCTCCCATCGGCTCTGCCGGCGGGGTCACCTCGTCGGTTTACGGAGGAGGCGCCGCCTGATTCGGCTCAGCAGGTCTCGATGCTGGCCTAGTCGGGTGATCCGATGGAACCTCCGCCGACGGTTTCCTGAAATAGGGAAACGGTTCGGTTGAGGAAAACATGGAGAGGATTACCGGGCAGTGGCAGGGCCATGCTTACCGGTTGGAGGTTTTAATTTAAATGCCGGCGCCCCTCTGAGCGGAAGCCCCGCTTGAGGAGACGTCAGGCTGACCACTCGGCTTGGCCTGAGGGGCTAGAGTTTGCCCCTTCTTCGGTGAGGCGCTGCAACCCGCCCGTGGGGGATGAGTCGTCTGGCTGTGTCCGTGGGCCGGCGTAGGCTGGCTCACTCCTTCCTTAGGAGCCTCGCCGACCTTCAGCCCCGAGCCTCGCGGATTACGCCTCCCGGACGGCGGAATGTTCCCCTTCGCCGTCGAAGCAGGACCCTTACCCTTCTTCGCTGCAGGGGCCTCCTCGGGCTCCTCTCCTAGGCGCTTCTCGCCCTTGTCGGCGGGAGCATCAGGAGTCGGGGCAAGGGACACAAAAACCCGGCGATCCTGCGTGGGAGTGCGGCTTCCCCGAGTTAGCATCAAAACAGAGCTGCTAGGTGCACAAGATAAGTTGAAAGAATACCCAATCCTTACCTCTGGCGGCGGATTGTTGAGGGAGAAGCTCCTAGGACTCCCCTGATTGGAAAAGATAGTCCCTGGGGCAAAGAACTCGGAGAGCCGGTCGACAGCGTCTGAGTTGGAGATCGGGATATCCGTTTCCCGAGTTGGGTCGGATGGCCCGGTGTACTCGAACCTGAGCCGGACCCTCTCCTTAAGGGGCTGGACACGGCGCTTGGTGAAGGAGATAGCTATTGCGACGCCGGTCAGCCCCTCCTCTTTGAGGCGTTAGATCAGGTCGAGTAACTCGGTGACCTGATCCATTTCGGAGGAAGAAGGGGGAGAATTCCAAGAGAGAGAAGCTCGGGGTTTTCTCCCATCAAAACAAGGAAGACTCAGGGGAGGATTGGAGCAGTAAAACCACTCCTGATTCCACCCCTTCAAGGAGGTTCGGAGCGGCAAGGCGAAATACTCCTTTTTGAGGGCGTTCCGGAGCTGAAATCCAGCCCCACCAACGACCTTGGGGGCGTTGTCGGTGGGGTAGGCTTTCAGGACGAAGAGATGACGGAAAAGGGTGAAATGGGGAGCGATCCCCAGAAAAGCTTCGCAAAGATGGACAAAGATAGAAAGTTGAATAATGGAGTTGGGGTTCAGTGAAAGAGATCAATCCCATAGTGGTTAAGCAGACCACGGAAGAAGGAGGAAGCGGGGAGTCCGAACCTGCGGGAGAAGAAGGACTTGAAAACAACGATCTCCTCTTGGTGAGGAGTGGGAAAGGACTCACCCGCGGCGGCGCGCCAGTCAATGAGCTCCGGCGCTGGGAGGACGCCGGCGTCAACCAGGCCCTGCAGCCGCTCCTCGGTGGTGTTGGAAGTTACCCAATCTCCGGCCATCGGAATGTGGTGGAGGAGGAGCGGTGAAGGTGGATCCGGAGTTCGACGACGGTGGCGGCGCTAGGGTCGCTCGATGGCGGCGGAAGCACGAAAACCCTAGCGGAAGCGTTTTAGGGAGGCGAACGGTTTGGGCGCACAGTGCGAGCGTACCGGTTCAAATTCCCCGGCGTACTTCCTTTAAAGGAAAATGGGCGACGTTTCGTTTCCGCACAAGGCGGGAAGGAATGAAGCCCCAGAATCATCGCTTCAAGGTTTGGGCCCGGACTTAGGTCCCTGAGAGCATGCCCCGCGTGGGCCGCAAGCTGTACACGACGTTACTCGGGTACAGGTGCTATACGGGTTGAACTAGTCGGGAAGTCAGCGCGCCCCATGTGGGGCTTTAGGCCAATCTTCAGTTTGAGGATTGGGCGCTCCCCAAATTACGACCTAGCTTTTGATGTGCCCCCTGGGGACAGTATTTGGTTCGGCTTTTAGTTGGACCGAACATCGAAAGTTCTCTTTAATTGTCTGAGTGGCACATTTTCGGATTGTTTGTCGTTAAGACAAACACCACTTGGGCAAATTTAAAGTCAGCTCTTGATGTACCTCCTGGGGTCAATGGCTGGTCTGATTTTCCTAATCAGATTGGGCGTCAAGAGTTACCTCTTCGGTTGGGTCTCAGTGGCACATTTTCGGATCGTTTGTTGCTAAGACAAACACCACTAGGAGGACCTCAACTTGGAGGCGGGCGTATTCCTCTGGGAATCATTAGCTTGACTCCGCACTAGTTGGGTCAAGGCACCTGAATACCCTACGTAAGTTGTGACATGTCCCCTGCTGGACCGAATGTCGAGCTCTGCCCGTCAGACTCGAATGTCATAATTTGCAACAGGGAGGATAACGTTGGGTGACATTGCTCACTCGGCAACACCCATCTTTTTGGTATGCCTCTCCGTGGGGCCATTAGCTAGTATACCGACTAGTCGGGTTGGGTACCAGACATTTTTTAAAGATTTGAGATTTTCTCGAGTCCTTTGCAACTGTGTTGTTTGATCGGCAGGTTATCGGGCAAGCAGGACTCCATCAGCCAGATGAAGAGTGACGTCACTCAGGTAACATCTGAAGGGCTGTAAGCTGGACCCCGAATCAAGACAACCCTGTCGCGAAGCACTCGGGGGCTACTGTGGATAACATGTACCCCGGGTATCCGGAGAAGTACAATTGGACGCACCACCTCTTTGGGCCGAGTTAATTGGATCTTTCAGAAGGCAGGCCTGGAGGCTGGCGCGGCCCAACGTGCTCTACAAGGAAATGAATTCATTTCCTACTCGAATACATAGATATAGGCGTAACCTACTCGGTTATATCTGTATCTTCCTTATACGGATTAGGGATTCTATTCGTAATCAGGCCTCTTGCACTATATAAAGGGGGTCAGGGGTCCCTAGTTCGGCATCTTAGACCATCATCGTCATACACATCTCGACATCCTCGAGATCCACCATAATACAATCCACGAGCACAGGAGTAGGGTATTACCTCGTCTCGAGGGCCCGAACTTGTATAAATTCGGCTCCCTGTGCTGCCATCGTAGTTGTGATCTTTCGCATAGCCCTATAAAATATATTGCCGACACAGATCGTCGACACTATGCTCCTGCCAAAGCAGTGCCCATACTATCATCTTAGGGGTTCTTTTGGGGGAATTTGGAATAAACAAAACGCTAGGTTTTTTCGTCGCCTTGAGCACTCAAGTGACATTCTTCTCTCTAGCATCAAGGAGAATCTTTATGCATGGGAGATCGTAGAACTGGATATTAGTTTCTTACTGTAGTCCTTTTGCCTAAGGTGATAGCCCCTACGTGTGGCTTGTCTTTGTATTGGTTTTTCTGTAATTTGTTTTTCTTCTCCTACTATTTAATGAATTGAAGGCAGTTCTTCTGCCTTTTCTTAAAAAAAAATTTTAAGGAAGCCATTTCGTAAAGCTCTCAAAGCCTAGTTAAAAAAAATCTATCCTTTTCTCTGAGCCGAACTTTTCAGTTTCTTAAAATTGTTTCTCGAATATTAAGGAAGACATTTTGTAAAGCTCTTGAAGCTTAGTAAAAATATTGAGACAGGAAGCTGCCTAATGGAATGAAGCCAAAGGACCTCATACCTAGTTTCAACTAAACGTTGTTATGTTCTTTTAATTATAATCCACATTTTATAATCTATATCCGTTTTTAAAAGCTCAACGGTTTGGCTTCTCAAAGCAGTTTCTTAAAAATCTTAAAGCCAATTATCAAAACTTTTAAAACCATGTGAAACCAAACTTTTTGACATCCCGAAGCTATGGAAATTTAAACTATAATCTACTGAAAAATAATTTCAGGTACGAGATATTGCTCAAGCATAGGTGCCTTTGAACAAACCTTTACTAGAACAAACTCGTCACAAAATTTTTGTACCGTGGGTTGCCCATGTACCCTGCTCTGCGCACGACGCTCGGCCGTTAGCGCCTCGCAACCGTTGATCGACTCGTTTCTTCAAGTCTCTGCCATTGTGGGCCTAAATGTTGGCCCACCACTCTAGTATTGCCTACTACACAGCCGAGGGTTGCCCCAACGTACCGCTGCAAGGGAGGCAGATCCTCTCACGTTAAAGTTAAATTATCTAATTTTATGTTACTGACGTGTGGGCTCCATCAACATAGGACCCACACGTCAGTGGCACAGACAGCAGAAACTTAACGTTAGAGGATATGCGTCTCGCTGCAAGGCCGGCTAAAAGCATCGGCCGTACCTTTTTTAAAAAATATAGTTGGGCGTTAGCTTGTAACGCTGAGACGGAAAGGACTTTCCAATAGTACTTGAAAACTGATACAACCTCTAAGCAGGACTTGCAACTACATTTAAAATGCGCACATGCAAGTACTGGCTTAAGAAAACGAGCCAGGAAAGATTAGACGACGGCGGTGACGGAAAAAAAAAACGGTGAGTTATCTTCTAGCAAAGCTCATTGGTTCCCTCACTCTCTAACTCGGCAACCTTGCCAAAGTTATGGAGGTGATGAGACCCTCATCTCGTTGAAGCTTCAGGCTATAGTCGCATGTAAGCACGGTGAGAAAGGCATCTAAGCCTTAGAAACCAATCATAGATCTTGCTGTCTTAGAGTTAATATTGCTTTTAAGCAGTTTGGATGCTCTAAATGGCCCAACACTAGCGCTAGGATCATGGGCGTGACCGCCGATTTCAAGCATGCTCGTTAGGTCCATTCCAACTTTTCTTCAGAGCTTATTTGATTTGTTGATTGTCTAATCTAATGATAAGCTAAACATTGAGAGCTTCTTAAAACGGGTTAGAGAGTTCGTCTCACTTCGCTTGAATTGTTTTCTACAGCCTTGACACACGTTTTCGAGATAAAAATGGTTAGATCATTTACCAGTGGATTACAACCATAAAAAACTATTACAAAGCAACTCCACCTATAGAACCAAGATCTACTAGAAACTATATTAAGATCAACTTGTACTTCTCTTATCCGGATGAAGCATTCGTAGCATGTGTGGTACAGTGTTTACACTAGAGATGATGCATGAATACCTCGATCTAGCTCTTCCGCCATTTTTCTTTAATCTTCCTCCATCGACTGCATCTACAAATCAGCAAAAGTATCCAACATCGTCGTGGAGAGGAACTCTGTACAGCAACCTAGCACAAAACTCCCATCACATGGAGAGACAAATCCCAATAGTCCATAATCAAATTAGGGACCACGGGTATCAACCCTACCAAAGTTGCCGTCGAGATGGTCGCCGAAGTTAACCATCACCTCGGAAAAGCTTAGAAGGAAGCTTATTATCGTATCAAGCTGCTTTATCGTCGATGCCGTCATGGAGAATAGGACAGACAACAAGCTCTAATCCTATAATACTAGATCTGAATAAAAACCTAAAACTTCAAGATAAGAAAGGGTCATCATCAATCACTTTCCCAACTTTGATAAGGTTGCCAAAGTTAGGGGGGACGAGAGGGCTAAAGGGCTTTGGTCGGAGGATGCCGCCACCTAGATCACCACTCTTCTCTTTTTTCCAAACGTTGAAACCCTAACTTGCAGTCCTTGGTCCAGCCCAGGAATTGAGAGAACTCTGACATTTCGTACGTGGAATTATGGTGTGTTAATTTGTCAAACTCCTACCCGCAGAAAGAAAATCCTACTGATATATTACGGTGGGAAACAGGGAAACTACTCATACGGCTGGAAATATTTTTTTTAAAAAAACTGTGCAGGAGCACTGTCTAATATATTAATAAGGAGAGAAATTCCAGCTGTCTAAGAGAAAATTAAAACAAAAAACTGAAGGGCAACGGCACCGAGCAAAGGGCACCAGAGAGCCGGCGAAACTAGGACTGGATTATATTACAGTTCAATTTCCTGAGTATTTCTGGAGGGTTAAGCCCATCAAAGATCAGTATTAATCTGATCGACAGTCTTTTCTTGTAGCCAGCGGGCGGTGGGAGTGAGGTTGTTCATTTCTACCCACCTAGATTCGATCACTAGGATTGACGTGGTGTGCTGCATATTAAACATTTGTATATTTCTTTTTTCACTAGGGCAGCGAGTATTGACCTGGCATGGAAGGCCCATTAGGTGTCTTGGTTGCAAAATCGGCAAGTTATCCACCGAGCCGTCTTCACTGATATTACGCTAGGTGGATAGACTGACAGCAAGTATTGACCTAACATGGAAGACCAATGGGTGTCTTGGTTACGCCTCCCTCCCCACACCAGCTCAGCTTAGAGCTGGGTGGAAAAAAACCTAGCTCGTGCTCTCCCGGCGGCGTCGCTTCACTGCTCTCCGGCGAGTTCCCCAGACACTCCCCCCGTGGAGGGTGGCGTGTGGTGGTTGGGGCGGAGTCCGGAGAGGGCTGCGAAGGTGCGGGAGGCGGAGGGCGTGGTGTTTTGGTGCGGGAGGCGGGAGTCTTGGCGATGGCGGCCTGAAGAAGGTGGAGGAGGCTAGAACTTGGTTCGGATCCCTCAAGCTGAGGGTGAGTAACCCCATCTCCCCAGTCTTGAGTTCCTCCAAAGTGCCCTCTATTACCCCAGTCTCCTAGGTGGCCGTGGGGGCGCCTGGCTAGGGTTTTGTGAGCACGTCTCTGTGAGTGTTTCTGGTGTGTGCGCTGCACAACTTTGCTTTGGGGTAGTAGGTGGCATGAAGGCGTCCGGAGGAAAGACCTCTCCTCCGCACCGGTCTTCCTCACAGGATGGGGCTCGGGGTGAAAAAGGGGCAAACCTGGCTTTGCTACTCGCGCCTTGGCCAATCTGGTGGGGAAAGCTTGGTTGCAGGAGTGGCACAAACAGACTGGACGGCTAAAGGAAAAAGGAGCCAGGTGAGTGCTAGGGGAACGAGATCAGACAAGAATGAGTCAAAGGAAAAAGAGGTTAAGCATGGAGGAAACAATAGTGAGGAAGAGAAGGTGTCGTCCTTGTTTGGAAAACTCAACCTCACGGCGAGGGAAGCAAGAGCTTGGATTCTAGAAGACCCGGAGGGGGAGGAGCTAGGTAGTGCCTCGTATGCCTTAATTGGCAAGGTTCTTGCCCCAAACTCACTGAATATTCAGGCGATTTTGGGGGCAATGCGTCCTGCTTGGGGAAACCCGAGAGGCTTGGATTTGAGGATGGTGGGAGAAAACTTGTTTGTAGTGGAATTCGAGTGTGAATCCGACCATAGAAGAGTGCTGAACGGATCCCCCTGGACTATGGGCAGATTTGCGATGGGTAAACAAGTCGTTCTTCTGCAGGAATACGATCAAAATCTGAAACCTTCGGAGATAAAGTTTGAAAAGATCGATTTTATGGATTCAAATCATGAATCTCCCTTTGGGAGTCAGAAATGAAAGATGGGGTAAACAGATTGCGGGACTGGTTGGGGAGGTGGTGAGGTTGCATGTTGATGAAAAAGGAAGAGCGATGGGACAAGAGTTAAGAGCCAGGGTAAAGATCCCAATCAAAGAACCCAGGCAGAGGGGATTAACCCTGAAGTGCTTGGGCAGATCTAAAGAGGAGTGGTTTGATGTGAAATATGAAAAGGTTCCATTCTTTTCCTTCTCATGTGGTATCATTGGGCACTCCGAGATTGAATGCACAAATCCAGCAGTTAGGGACGCAAATGGGTTACTACCATATAATGAAAAGCTAAGGGTTGCTGAAGATAAAAGAAGATCAAGTCAATCTGAATGGCCGAGCAGAGGAGAGAGCTCAAACAGAAAATCAACAAGCTCGGGCAATCTCTCAGGGTGTAGAAGCCAGTCCTTTGCTGAGGGAAGAGATGGGGCAGAAAGCAGTAAGGTGGCGGCAGCTGCTACAGACTGTGAAGAGGTCACCTCTCCTGTTAAGAAAAGAGAAATTGTGAAAGCCAAGATTAAGAGGGGGCAAGGTAGAGAGCTGTTCCCAACAAGTGATGACATGGCGGGGTCAGGGTCTAGGAAGAGAAAACCTTCAGGTCCTAATGCGGAGGAAGGAGTAGGCCCACAAAATAATCTGCTCCTCACCTTCCATGAGGAGGGGCAATTAAGGGAGAGCAGGGAAGGGGCTCATTTAGATATCATCTCCCCTAGAGATGGATCCTTTGATGGGTGTGAGGAGAGCCAGAGAGCGAAAACATTAAACGCGGGACTACCTGGACAGTCCCGCGGGAAAAAATGAAGCTCATCGCCTGGAACTGCTGGGGGCTTGGGAACCAGCCAGCAGTTCGGAGCCTTCTAGACATCCGGAAGCATGAAGAGCTTGACATTTTGTTCCCTTTAGAAACAAAGATGACCACTAAGAAGATGGAGAGATTCAGATGGATTCTAGACATGTAAAACATGGTAGCGAAAGACTGCCAGGGGCTTAGTGGAGGTTTGGAACTGTTCTGGAATAGAGAAGTGGATGTGACTGTCCAGAGCTTATCTAGGTATCATGTGGATGTAGAAGTAGTGCACAATGATGGGAGCACTTGGAGGTTCACGGGCATATACGGTGAACCAGGGCAAGATAAGAGAGAAATCACCTGGAAGTTGCTCAGGATGCTAAAGTATAGATCATATCTACCTTGGTTATGCGCTGGGGATTTCAATGAGATCTTGTACCAAGGTGAGAAAAGAGGGGGCCAGCCTAGAGCTAGCAGGAGCATGGAAGAATTCAGGAAAGCTCTTGAGGATTGCAACCTAACGGAAGTGAAGTTTGAAGGGGACCAATTCAACTGGACCAATATGAGCAAGCTGGCTAGTAAATTTATATGTGAAAGGTTGGATAGAGGGATTGCAAATCATAGTTGGCATGGGAAATTTCCTCATGCAATAATTTTCCATGCTGACTATAGACACTCTGACCACAGACCTCTTGTTGTGGTGTGTGAGAATGACAAACAAAATATGATTTCATCTTCTAGAGAAAGGAGACAAAGGAGTTTCAAGTTTGAGGCAAACTGGTTGGAAGAAGAGGACTGCCTAGAAATTATCCAGAAATCTTGGGATAAAACCACTAAGAACAACGAGACGCCGATTGAAAAGGTCCTAGGAGAGATTGGAAAGGATCTGCAAAGATGGAGCAAACATCTAGTTTGGGATATGCAAGGGGAGATCAAGAAGCTGACTAGTGAACTAGAGCTTCAAAGAAGAAGGCCTGTCTCCCAAGAAAGGCTGGACGAAGAAAATTTTTTCAAACACAAAATCGAGAAGCTTGAGAATAGGAGAGATATTTTCAGGAAACAAAGGAGTCATGTCAAATGGCTTAAAAAAGGGGACAAAAATACCAAGTTTTTCCATGCTTTTGCCACGGAAAGAAGAAAACAGAACACCATTAGGAAGTTGAGGGACTCTGAGGGGAGGTGGACTAACAACGGGAAGCAGCTAAAAGATATGGTGTTCCAACATTATAACAGTTTGTTTGAGTCACAAGCCTGTAACACAGAGTACCCTCTTTTGAGACTCATTCAACCAAGGGTGACAGAAGGAATGAATGATATGATCACAACAGAGTTCACTGCTCAAGAAGTAAAAAAACCCTTTGGCAAATGGGGGACCTAAAGGCCCCTGGCCTAGATGGAATGCCAGTGATATTTTTCAAGAGGTTCTGGCATTTGGTGGGGACAGAATCACCAAGGAGATTTTGAAGGTGCTCAATGGGGGCGAGATGCCCCCATCTTGGAATGACACAGTTGTGGTTCTTATACCAAAAATAAAAAACCCAAGCGGTGTGAATGACCTTAGGCCTATCAGCTTGTGCAATGTGATCTATAAGATCATCTCCAAAACCATTGCAAATAGGCTGAAATGCTTGCTGCTTAGTATAATCTCCGAAAGTCAGAGCGCGTTTGTTCCGGGGAGGCTCATTTCCGATAACATTGTGCTGGCTTATGAAGCTACGCATTTTATGCAGAACAAGAGAAGAGGTAAGGAAGGGTGCATGGCCATAAAGCTTGACATGGCTAAAGCTTACGATAGGGTGGAGTGGGGTTTTCTGAGAAAAGTGATGCAGAGGATGGGTTTCAAGGAAAGTTGGACAGACCTCATCATGAAGTGTATCACCACAGTCAAGTATAATATTAAGGTAAAAGGTGCCTACAGAGACTATCACTCTAACTAGGGGTATCAGGCAAGGTGACCCACTTTTCCCCTACCTCTTTGTGATCTGTGCTGAGGTGCTCTTTGCTGCCATCCAGGCAGGTCAGAGAGAGGGCTCTATCAAGGGTTTGTCTTTGTGTAGGGGAGCCACAAGTCTCACTCACCTTTTCTTTGCTGATGATTCCCTGATTCTCTTGGAAGCTTCGGATACTAATGCAAAAGAATTAAAAAGTATTTTAAGAAAGTATGAGGAGTGCTCTGGCCAGCTGATAAACAAGGGCAAATCATTGGTCATGTTCTCCAAAAATGTGAAGGAAAACCAGAGGAGGAAAATTATGGACTACATGCAAATCACAAAAGAAGCTCTCAATGATAAATATCTAGGCCTTCCTGGTTGGGTTGGAAGGTCTAAAACACAGGCTTTCAAATATATAAAGGAGAAATTGTGGAAGAGAATTAATGGCTGGAAGGAGAAGTTGCTTTCTAGAGCAGGAAAGGAGGTTTTGATAAAAGCTATTGCGCAGGCCATTCCTGCGTACACTATGTCCTGCTTCTAACTCCCAAAAACCTTCTGTGAAGATCTAAACACCATGATCGTTAGATTTTGGTGGGCCCAATAGGAAAAGGACAAGAAAATGCACTGGATTAAGAAGGAGGTGCTGCTGGATTCAAAAGCAAAAGGGGGACTCGGTTTTAGGGAATTTCAAGCTTTCAACTGTGCAATGCTTACTAAACAAGGTTGGAGAATTTTGCAGAATCCAGAGTCTATGGTGGCAACTAATCTCAAAGCTCTTTATTTCCCTGAAGGAAACCTGCTGAACGCACAGGAAAAAAGTGGTGGGTCCTATGTCTGGAAGAGCATTCTGTGGGGAGTTAATCTCCTAAAGAAGGATCTTATCTGGCGGGTGGGGGATGGTAAAAGCATATACATATGGACAGACCCATGGCTGCCCAAAAGATCTTCTAGATTCACCACCTCTTCAAGAGGTCACTCCGTGCTAATAAAGGTCTCGAACCTGATAGAGCAAGATGGAACTTGGGATGTTGATTTGGTAGACATGATTTTTAATATTGAAGATGCGCAAGTCATAAAGGGCATTCCTCTCGATGACAACATTGATGATTTCCTGGCTTGGAATCCAGAACCAAAAGGAAAATTCTCAGTAAAATCAGCCTATAGATTATGTATGAACTCCGGTGAGGGTGAGGTGGACAAACCTGAGAGCTCGAGTGATGCTAACACTCCTACCCTATGGACACAAATATAGAAATTCAAGATGCCAAGCAAAGTAAAACACTTTTTATGGAGATTAGCTCATAATAGCTTACCAGTCAGAATGAACCTAACAAGAAGAGGAATCAAAATGGAGACCTCTTGCCCCATGTGTGGAAGACTGGATGAAGATGGGGGACACCTGTTTTTTAAATGCAAAATGGTTAAGAAGGTTTGGAAAGCTCTCATGATGGAAGAAGAGAGGATGCAACTGGTAAGGTGCCTTTCTGCCTTGCATGTTTTTGAGATGATCTTAAGTTGGGAGCCCAAAATCCAGATCAGACTCATGGCCTTGCTCTGGGATTGGTGGTTCTTTAGGAACAAAAAGTCCAAGAAGAAAAACACCTGGATTTCGCTGCCATTATCCACCAAATTTGGACACATGTTAGCGAGTTTGAACAGAATTTCTTAGGATCTAGGGGAGATGCATAGAGCGGAGCGACAAGAAGCCGGAAAAAGACCGGACGAAGGTTGGATCAAGTTTAATATCGATGGCTCGTTCATAGAAAAGACAAAAAATGGAAGCTGGGGCATAATAGCTACTAACCATAAGGCGGAACCAGTCTTGATGAAAGCTGGAAAGCTCTCAAATCAGATTAACGCCCTGCAAACTGAAGCAAGAGCTTATCTGGAGGCAATGACAGAAGCTGTTCAAGCAGGGATGAGCCAAGTTATTATCGAAATGGATGCTCTGCATTTGAAAGAAGCTTTGGAACCTGAGGAAGAGGATTACAGTGCGGTGGCAACCATTATTCGTGAAATCAGGTACATTAAAAATGTGAACGAGATGGAGGTTCTGTTCAGATTCTGTCCTAGAAGCAGTAATTGTGTTGCCCATGAGCTAGCAAAGCTAGGAGCTGGGCTGGCTTTGGGTGAACACAGGTCTTGTAAGAAAAACTTTCCTCCAGCCATTTGTGAGATTTTGGCCAGCGCCTCAGCTGGGCCAAAATAAGTTGCATTATGTAGTCTGAATCCTCAAAAAGAAAAATGGGTGTCTTTGTTGCAAAACCGGCAAGATGATCCTCGAACCGTCTTCACTGATATTTCAGTGTTCATCCATATTTCTATGGCAAAATAGGCACGATGGGCATCATACAAGAGGTTTTTCTATTTTTGGTCCAACTCTCAAATCATAGATTTGCAAGCTTTTTTACCGTCTTTACGTAGGAACTAGTACCTCCAGCCTCCAGGTACAGTATATACAAGTGATATAATTGGTATTTAGGAATTTTTAATATGGGCTGCTCCGGGCGCCGTGGGCGGGAGGACGACACGGCAGCCCAGCGGCGCAGGCACGCAGGCAGCTTAGCAGCGGGTCAGCTTGCCAAGGTGCCTGATCGTTGCCCCTGCTACAGCCACCTAGCTCCATGGCTAGCATTGTGCCTTTTGTTTAGACCATCTTCAATCGTGCCCTATATTTTTACTGTAATTGACTATATTACTATAGAAATATGGTTGTAAGCAGCGAAAATAGGATTGAAAGTAAAAAAATATAAAAGAGAGAAATATAGGGATTGAAAAAATAAAAGCAAGGGGTGAATAGTGGATAAATAGTGAAATAGGGTTAGTATTGGAAATGACTATAGATTATAACCATGCTCCTACGGAGTGGTTACGATGGGTGGCCGAGCGGCACAAGCATCACTGGTAGTTGCACAGTGCATCGGCCATAGACGAGAATGAAGGGAAAGAGAGAAAAGGTACTAAAATACCCTTGATTTATTGGTACCTTTTTAGATAGAGTAGTAGTATCAATTAACTAACAGATGGCTCAGATTGAAGGTACGGTAAGATATTACAATAGACCAAGGACCGTAAAAGGCTCTTTCCATGATGGAAATAAAACCCCGTCACATGTTCAAGTTTTGACTTTGAAAGCATAATTAGGACTCTTTGGTTGCTCCCTTGAAGCTTGGCAAGACATGTCTAATGCACGTGATCAGCTGTGTTTGGATGACTGCGCGAGCTAGACCGCGCGCAGGCGTGCAAAAATACTTCACACCAGCCTACCCGTGGAGAAACGTAGGAAGGGTAGGCTTGATGCATGTGAGCTATGTTTGGTGACTGCGCGAGCTAGACCGCGCGCAGGCGTGCAAAAACACTTCACACCAGCCTACCCCTGGAGAAACGTAGAAGGCTAGGGCGCTAGGCTTGATGCATGCAGGTGGGCATGCAGAGCGGAGGAAGGTGAGGGATAGTGGTGGGAGTTTGGGCCAGGCCGTCTGGGCCGGCATGGGCACGGCCCGATTTTTCAAGCCCAAAGCACGGCATGGCACGAAACGAAATGGGCCGGGCCGGTATGGCCCGAAATGGCGTGCCGGGCCAGGCCTGGAAATCAGGCATATCGGGCCACCCAGCCCGGTCCGACTGTTTGGGCCGTGCTCGGGCCGGCCTGGCCCGAACCGAGACATAATCAGTAAATAATTTTTTTTAAGGTGTTCCTTTGCTCGTATGAATTTTTGTTCAACACGAAAGTTGTAGTGAATTTCGAGACGCATCTTTTTCATGTTGACAACTTTTTTATTTGAGCAAATTATGAATTTATAAAAAAATATTTAGTGTACTGTCTGCTGTAGGGCCGGCGGTACTATACCTGGTAATTTCTATTTTTTGAGATTTTTCATTGCTCGGATGAATTTGTGTTGAACACGAAAGTTGTAGAGAATTTCGAGACGAATCTTTGTTATGTTGGCAACTTTTTCATTTAAGCAACATATGAATTTATAAAAATATTGTTCTCCTGCTGTTTTATTGTTTGGGCCGTGCTCGGGCCGGCCTGGCCCGAAGGCGGCCTGGCATGCCTCCGGCCCGTTTTGGTTCGGCCCGAGACACGACGGGCCCGTGCCGGGCTGGCAAGGCACGGCCCAATTCCCAGCTCTAGTGAGGGATGCGGGAAAGGCCGGCCGAAGCTCCTTCGAGGCGGCGCCGACCAAGTAAAAAATTGGATGGCTGAGGTCTGAAGTGGCCAGCAGCACACGATGATGCTCGGGGCAACGTGGTTGACGACCTTGGGACACGGCCTTGGCAGAGCATGGGGCTTCGATCGTGAGCTCGGAACGGTAAGCTCAAGCACGAGGCGGCGGGGTTTGGTCGGATATGGACGCCGGGGGAGGGGGAGGGGGGGTGGGGGGGTTGGTGTGGGGTTGGGGGGGGGGTGGGGAATGGGGCGGTGGGGTGTGTGCCTAGGGGCGCCTCCGCTGCAGTGCCCCCGCCATGCTGCTGTGCGCCGAAGCGCTCCTCGCCGCATTGCCGCCCGTTGCAGCGTCTCCGGCCGTGCCGCCAAGGGGCCAAATGCACACCGACATGCCGCTCGCTCCCTCTCCATTTCTCCTTGGCAAGGCCGCAAAAGGACATTCTTGGGAGGATTCGAGGGATTAGGCAAGGTGTTAGGATTATCTGCATGCAATTCATACACACCAACGTTTGCATCAAATGTGAATAATCTGCATGCACGCCCGATTTCCATTTCAGCTTACTAATCAACGCCAGCAAAATTTTCTCGTGACGTTTGCTCCAAAGGAAGGAATAGAGATTCTTGAGTTTTCTCCAAAGGAACTAAATTCAATATTATTCTAGACAATCAAACGTACAGGGAGAACGACATCCTGCATCCTTGCAATATTTCGTCGCTTAGTACTAGCATGAAGTCGCAATTCGTGCTTTCTGGTTTCTGTACACGACGACGAAAATCAATAAGCTGTGACGCCACTCTGTGCACATATGTAGTCAAAGGAATTATCTGTGCAGAAAGTTAAGATTACCCAGGTCAACTCTCCCTCTCTCTGATCTCTCTCCATCTCTCTCCGCAGGTCACGTCTTTCGGGTACGAGTACGACTAAGCTCACGCAGGGTGCGGAGAACGTTCCCGAAAGTTTCCGATATATACTCTCGGAAGTAGTGTCAATTTGGAGATTGAAGTTTTGTGTTTAAGCCAAATTAGTCCGTGCGCTATAAAACCAAGTGAAATTGGCCCCTGAGCTTTTTAAATCGTGCTGACTTGGTCTCTTGACCAGTCAAATCCGTCTTTTGGATGGTTTTAGGTGACGTGGACGCCGACATAGCTTATCTTGATTGCGTGGACATTCACTTGGTTTGCCAACTCGGTGTTGACGTGCCAAACCACCGCCCCTCTCTCTAGTCTCTACCCCAACCCGCCGCTCCTGCCATGAGTCATGGCGCCACCGGTCGCTGATCGCCGGTCTCCGTTCATGAACCACCATAGCTACCCACTAGCCAAACCCGTCCCCCAGAGCCTCCTCTTTCCTTCCACTACTCTTTCCTTTCTCTCCCATATAATTCTTCTCTGACGACGGCGGCCAAGCTAGCTGCATCCTCCAAGGGTGCAGTTGCTTCGTCCTTCCTCGCCGGTGACGACCATGTCCTTTCCGGACAGTGGCCCTCGCTGGCCGATGTAGATGCGAGTGATGCAAAGGAGGAGATGTCGGAGGAGAAGAGGGAGGGGATATGGCTTGGCATAGGAGGGCCGGCTAGCAACTACGCCTAGCGTCTGCCTTGCTGTTTCTTCCTACAAGCAGCAATAGAGCGTACGGTCTACTACTGCAGAACGGAACATCACAAGCGGTTCGTAAGGGCCTGTACAATCGGTTTTTGAACCGCTTGTATGAAACCGCGTGTGATACCGGCTGGTATCATCGCGGTTCCTCAACCGCAGGCCAGCCTAACGAACGGGCGTAGCTCTCGGGAGGCGCGTGGGCTGCCACGATAGCTCGCAAGCGGTTCGTAATTGGAACCGCTATGAGGTATTTCTCGACAAGCGGTTCGTAATTGAACCTTGTGGAGTATTTCGCAAGCGGTTCCAATTCCGAACCGCTTGCAGAGAAGCACTCCACCGGAGAATACATTTCAAAATGGTTTTATAGGGTGTTTGTCGATATCGTTTGAAATAATAAAACTAAATACTAGAAGAGGCTTTTTGTCGTAATTTAATATATATATATATGCGTACACATGTTGACATGATCATCACAAGCTGAACAAACATTCACAAGTATATTAATATTGTCAAAAATCCACAAGTATATATATACATGTTACATGCATGTGATAACGAGTGCACGCAACTACGCGACGTTTACAAGCAGTTTGAATGATTGAAAATTGTCTATCGAGTTAATTTCTTCGCCGTGTCACTTTTCTCGGCCTTGCTCGACGAGGTGGTGGATATCGCCGCCAGTTCGGCGGTGTTAAAGGAAGGAGAACCGTTACCCCTCATGTGGTGGAACGCGCCTTGAGGGTTTACGATCTCGTCGACAACGAAACCGATGAGTTGTTCTTGAAGTGCGAGCACCCGGTGAGGCGGCAGTACTGCAACGTCGCAATCGGTGTTGGGCTGGCAATTAATAAAGCGATAAGTAAATAATTAAATATCGGAACATATATATGCTTGTAATTAAAGCGTATGTTATTCTAGCTAGCTAAGCGGTTCAAGATACACACACTAACCTCTTCGAAAAAATTAGTGGGAACATCGCCGTGGAGAAAATTTTGCATGTAGTGGAACACATAGTAGCCATACAAGTTGTTTCCAGCGGTCTGGCGACTAACCTTCATTGGGACCGAGGATTTCATAACAATAAACAAATTAAATATTCAGATGACAAATTGATAAGACGCACATATAATAATAATATACAGTCTTTGTAATACGTACCCAATCGCTTAGCCGGACATCGAATTCTTTCTTGAATTTTCCCTTTTGCTTCTTCTTGAACTCCGTGTACACCGCGTTTAGGATGTTAATGATGCATTGGTATCCTGCCTTAGGCTTCCTTATTGAGTCTTGTACTCTAATAATTCCATTGCCAAGCTCGATGACGAGAAGGATCCAGTGAAAGCTATTGACACATATTGCAACATATATGTAAATAGCTGGTCATTCATACTACATATCATTGTCTTAAGAAGTATATAGAGGAAGAAAAGGATTGTGAGAACACGTACTTGTAGTTGAAGGGCAGGAATATGTACAGCTTGTCGTGTTGTTCGAGCATTGCATGGAGAATGTATTCCTCGAAATTCTTTCTTTGAGGGGGGTATGAATACACTTTATCGTTGATAATCGATGGATCGATGAAACCGTACTTATGCGACATGCCGTCTTTAGCAAGCTGTTGCATCTCCAATCTACATGAGAGATATATAACTTAGTTAGTTGGAGTCCAAATTTATGGTACGGGAGTAAATAGCGGTGTAAACTTAGGAGCTCAAGACACTTACAGCACCAAGAAATTTCATGAAAGACACGTTGATTGGCGTTTTTGTGGTATATATTGTACAAGTCTTCAAATTCCAGCCATATTTCGTGTTGTCCCGTGGTGGAAGTGCTCGTCTTTCAAAACTAAGGGAAACATAGTCGTTCCTTTCATGGCTCGTTTATGTACCGATATGCATCTGTCGCATCTTGGTAGGCGAGCATCTATCTCGCTTGGGTCCACCAAATGTTGGCCCGCTTGATACTTCCATCCGATCGGTGCCATTGGAAGATTATCCGTCATTCCCGTAGCTCCTTTGGTATCGAGCCCGCCTCTTCCATGAATTTCCGCACCATCTCTCGGATCGGCAGTCTTGTCCTCATCTCTGCATTGTTCTTTTTTTTCGGGCGCCCTCCGACTTCTAGTAGCATTTGTCTTGCTCTTCACTATTGTCCTTTCGTAGTTGGTCAAGATCGAGGTGGCGCCGCATCGCCAACTAACTATCGGAGATATGTTGGATCAATTTTCAGCTTCGCTCTGGTTTCTTTGGCGCGAATTGCCTAGCCACATCAGCCTTTTGCCGCTGCCTCCAGCTCCTCGGGAGTCATGTCATATGCAAGCTTAACCGGCTCCTTTCCCTTTCTCCCTACCGATCCCGACGTCGTGGTAGGAGATGCCGCCGGATCCGACGCCGGACAAGTGAGCTTCTTTCTCGGGGAGATGCTGGAGATGTGGTTGCCCTTGGATGGTTCTTCTTGCTTTCTTGGCGGTGGCGGCGGAGACGGGCTTTTCGTGGAGTCAGAGGTGGCGGCGGCAACGCCGAGCAAAGCGCGCGTTCTCGTTAGGAGACAAGCTTGGCCTGCAAAGATGCTCCAACTCGAGGCCTCTCCTACCGGTGATTTCGCCTCCACGACGGCTGAAAATATAATGTACTTTTTCCGCCAGAGAATGAATGAGCCGCCTAGGGCTGCCCAAGGCTGGTCACGCCATCGCCCGTAGGATTGTCTAGCGTTAGATCCCCGGCCGTCGACCACCTCATCCACCGTGACCTTGGAGTAACCCGGTGGTATATTAATGCAGTGGAACCTCTGGCCCACCTCCACCGGATACGCCATACCATAAGCCACCTTAAAGGAGAGATTTCTCATCTCAACATGTAGCTCGCAGGGGCGGCGAACCGTGATGCTGTCCACTGGATGACGAGCTAGCAGATCATCTTGGGGGGCCACGGCCGACGCGCAGCTGCTCCGTCGCGTGGACGGACTTATCACGGCGTCCGGCTGCCCCTGAACATTGACCAGAAGTACTGCTGCCTCCTGAAGTGCCTGGCTCACCCCTTCGACGTTTTCCTCGTGGGCTTTGAGCTGCGCCTCCAATCGAGCCACTCTGGAAGCTTCTCTTCTCTTGTTTCTCTCCTGGCTCTGATGTCTGCAGCATCGCCGCAGCCGAACTTCCACGGCTTCTTCCCAAAACCTCTTGTCCGCCCCGGTGCTCCTTGTTTTGGAGGGCATATGTGAGTAGGTCATTCTCCTGTCCGTCACCAAGGAGCCCGACCGATATTTTCGATGCCTTCATCAATCCTCTGACGAACGTCTTGCAAGTCCGCTTCCACCACCACGCTGCCGTCATCCTTGAGTTGGCCCCCATGAGCCATGATGTAATTGCGCATACGGTCATCCCAACCATCGCATTCGGGCACAATATTCTTGCCTTTCAGCTCCTCTTCTTGCTTGTCCCATTTTGGTGCAGCCCTAACGTAGCCAGCGCTCCCGAGATAGTGGTGGTATTTCTTCTTGAGCGCATTCTCCCTATTATTCTGCCTTGTGGCTTTGCCTTCTTCGGACAGCTTGAAGTTGTCGAATTCTTCCCAATGATCCGCAAGCTTAGCAAACTTATTGAAGTCTGGCCTTGTTCCCTTGTCGATGTAATCGCGTGTGAGCTTCGACTTCCACTGCTGAAATGAAGTTGCCATCTTCTTGGAAGCCCATTCCTTCACCTTCGCTTCGACACCATCTGGAAATCTGAAATTTGCCTTGATATCGCTCCATATGAGATCCTTGGTAGTCTGCGGGAACTCGGGCCATGTCTTGATGCTGATTGGCACATGATCCCTAACGCAGATCCTATTGCGTTGTTGAACGGTGCAAGTGCCGAGACCGGGCTATTAGACTACCGTCGTTGCCGACTTCGGTGATCACATGCTTGGACTTCACTTCTTGTTAGGTCCTCACGAACGGACTTTGCAAAGGGTCGATGTACCGCCTTGATACAAAAACATATAGGATATAAATGAGAACGCGTGTTATGTGTGAATTAACTTATATTAATGAACATGCCTACTTGATATATACCTGAGTCGCCCACGGTATTCTCATTGTCCTCGCCGTAGCAAATTTCATCGACAACCGCCCATTTGGGCGTTCTGCATCGTCAGATCGACAAACTGACCACCGGGGCGCACGGTCAGATCGACATGCCCACTTATGAGTGTAGACAAAGCGATGGTCTCAAACATCAAGTTCTCCTGGTCATCGAAATCCGGGTCACCACGTTTTGGTGTCGTCATGGATCCGAAACCCTAATTTTGTGATCTATAGAATAAAAACAATTACTTTAACAATCTATCTCAGCACCAAACCAAAAGATAGCATGAGTACATTTCGTTAAGTGATATGTTAATTGAGTTTAATAGACCCAAATGGCATAATAAGGAACTATAATACTTTAGAGTGACAAATAGATGGAAGTGAGATGTTTGAGGCACTAGGAATACTTAAAATTTGCTCACGGTATCTCATCCAGGTGCCAAGATTCTTATCATCATGGACAGCATATACCACCAAGGGAGAAATAATTGTTTTATGGCATTAAGCTTACAATTTCATTATAATTTTACTGGTTTTATAAATAGAGTGTTATAGAGTGCTTGCTACGGATGCTCTGAAGAGAGATTTATGGGTATGTCTTTAAGTCAACTCGGTAGAGACTGGCTTGGTTGGGCTCGACCAAGCTTGGAGTCGCTACGGTTTGGGCAATCAGAGGGTAAATTGTGCTTTCGCGTCTTTGGATGGCAAAAATTGGTCAAATTCATAAAAGCGCATACCATCAACCTTAAGGCATTTTACCTAGGCTTACATGTATATATATATATATACCTACACAAATAAATGGAGAGATTTCATATACATACATATATATATATATATATATATATATATATATATATATATATATATATATATATATATGTATCTATATAGGAGACATAAGAACAATAAAGAAGTGTATGAATAAAATATACATGAATATCACCCTAAAAATCCCACAAAAACCCCTGAAATTAGTTTGGACCCTAATTAGCAGTTTGAATCTAGTGTGGGCTGCAGCCACCCCGGCCGGCCTCCACCTCACCGGCGCAACCACTCCTCGATCCAGAATCACGGCCAGAGATCTCCCCCGCGCCGCCTTGCCCCTCGCCGCAGCCCGAGCCGGCCATCCCCCTGCCTTCCCTCTCTGTCCCCGTTGGGACATTTCATCGAACACCCTGCGGGCAGCAACAAACAGAGGAGGAGGGGAGCATGGGAGAGCGGAACCTAGGCCCTCCGATGTGGCAGCGGCGGCGGCGCGTTGTCGGAGGAGACGAGGAGGCCGGCGCGCTATCGGAGGCGACGAGGACGGCGATGCTTGGTTGCATGCATGGCATGATTTCGAGTCGAGTGAAGCGCGGGTTCGGGACTTAGAAAAATTTTGTGTGCAAGGTACGATATAATGTAAAGGGCCTCCGCAAGCGGTTCGTAATACCAACCGCTATGAGGTATCCTACAAGCGTTCGTAGTACCAACCGCTATGAGGTCGATCTCGCAAGCCGCTCAGACACGAACCGCTTGCAAAGAGCCATTTTGGGCGGGCGGCAGGAACCCCCCTTCTACAAGCGGTTCAGAGTACGAACCGCTATGACGCCGCCTCGCAAGAGGTTCTTATTAGCAATCGCTATGAGGTCGGTCTCTGCAAGCGGTTCATACTACCAACCGCTTGCAAAGGACCATTTTAGGGGGCGGGCGGGGGCAGTAACATTGAAAAGGACGCCGTGCCCCATTTTGGTTGAGATGTAACATTCTCCCCCCTGGCTAGAGCGCGGCGTTTAGGCGCGGGCTCACCAAGATGCTCATGGGTTCGAGCCCCTGCCCCTTGCCCAAATTTTTTTGGTTTTCTAAATCTTTTCTTTTATTAATTTGTTTTATCTCTTTATTTTCTTTTATAAATTTGTTTTATCTCTTTCTTTTGTTTTATCAATTTGTTTTCTTTTATAAATTAATCTGTTTTATCAATTTCTTTTCTTTTATAAATTTGTTTTATCTCCTTCTTTTCTTTTATAAATTTTTTCTTTTATAAATTAACTGCTTTTATCAATTTCTTTTCTTTTATAAATTTGTTTTATCTCCTTCTTTTATTTTATAAATTTGTTTTATCTCTTTTCTTCTCTTTTGTAAATTTGTTTTATCTATAAATAACATTAAAGAAATAACACAAGTCCAATATGCGTATTTTTTACGAAGTTGTACACGCTAAGTAGGGGCAATATTAGCCTTTACAACCGCTCCTTCGTTATGATCGCGACGTATGTAAGGATCATCGACGCTCGCTATTCCGGATCGTTATGTCCACATCAACCGCAAAAGGAGGTAGCTCGTCGAATCGCCTTACTCTTCCTCGTCGGTGACGTCTTCAACTCCAACAATCCTTCGCTTGCCTTAGAGAACCACGACGCTTCGGTTTGATTTGCGTCTTGTCCTTTTGCTTCTTTGATTTGCTTGAGTTCATGTCCATCACATAGAATACCCGGTGCCTGATTTTGAGTTAGAACAAACGGTTCGCGCCTATAGCCGATTTGTTTGAGATCCACGGTTGTCATCTCCGATTTGTCGACCTTCATGCCGCTTGGAGTCGGCTTCACCCATTGGCACTTAAATAGAGGACCTTCAACAATGGTCCATAGTCGAGCTCCCATATTTCTTCTATGAAACCATAATATGTGTCCACCCCGCCGTTGTTGTCTAAGGCGCCTATATGGACACCATTGCTCGTTGGTACTCTTGTTATCCCGAATCTGTGTAGAATGTGTAACCGTTGATCTCGCACCTCAAATGTCATGATTTCTTGTGATGGTCCACGAGCCAACCGCCGCAAAGATTTCATCGCTTGACCCCTTCAAGGATGTAGGTTTGTAGCCAACTTCCAAAAGTTTTCATTTGCTTCAAATCTATTCACCATCTGTTTTTTCTAGGAAGTCATAACAGAGGGACCTCTTATGTTGAAGGATATAGGGGCCGATGATAGTTGATTTCTTTAGAACCGTGAAATGTGCTTGCTTAAATGCATTAAGATCATTGCATACAACTGCTTTCCTTCCTAGTGTGCCTTTCCCCCGCAGCCTCCCCTCATGGCGTGATATGGGGACGCCGATAGGATCAAGATCACTAATGTAATCAACACAAAACTCGATCACCTCCTCTGTCACGTAGCCCTCGGCAATGCAGCCTTCCGGACGAGAACGGTTCCGGACGTACTTCTTGAGGATGCTCATGTACCTCTCAAAAGGGAACATGTTGTGCAGATACACGGGTCCGAGAATACCTATCTCCTTCACAAGGTGAACAGTGAGATGAACCATGATATCAAAGAATGCAGGAGGAAAGATCATCTCGAGACTAACCAAGCTTTGAACCACATCATCCTGCAACTTATTTAGTTTATTTGGATCGATGACCTTCGTGATATGTCGTTGAAAAATGAACACAGCTTTATAATCGTATTCAACCCACTCCAAAAGATACCTCGATAGCCTTTGGGAGCAAGCGTGTCATCATCACAAGACAATCATGAGATTTCAAGCCTTGGAGTTTGTTGTCTTTCGTGTTTACGAGTCTCCTTACATTCGAGGAGTATCCGGAAGGACCTTCACAATGCTTAGGCACTCTATCATGCTTTTTTTCTCTTCTTTGCTTAAAGTGTAGCTCGCAGGATGTAGGTACAGCTTGTTACATCCCTTCTTTATTTTTTGGATGTAGGTCATTCCTCAACTTCATTTCTTCAAGATCCTTCCTCGCTTGGAGGGTATCTTTTAATTTGCCATACATATCTATGTACCCCAACAGGTTTAGGCACACATTCTTAATGATGTGCATGAAGTCCAAGATGAGTGACTTAACCTCCAAAGACTTCCCAATATGGCAGTCCCAAAATATTGACTTCTTCCACATTGGTGCCTGACCATCCTCGTTCGGTACATGCATGCTTCCAGAACCCTTTCCAAATACTACTTTTAGATCTTGTACCATAGCAAAAACTAGTCGGCCATTACAATGCTGAGGCTTGCCACGGGTTTCTTGTTGTCCGTTGAATTTTCTGCCTTTCCGCCGCAATGCATGACTACTGCCTAAAAACCTGCGATGGCCCATGTACACACACTTTCGAGAGTTTTTCAGGTATATGCAGTCCGTTTCTTCCAAGCACTGGGTGCAGGCTTTAAACCCTTTGACAGTTTGTCCGGACAAATTATCGAGAGCAGGCCAATCGTTGATTGTTACAAACAACATTGCTCGCAGGCTGAAATACTCTCTTCTGTACTCATCCCAAACCCGTACACCATCCTCCCACAACTTCGCAAGGTCTTCAACCAATGGTTGTAGGTAGACATCGATGTCATTTTCAGGTTGCTTGGGTCCTTCGATCAACAGTGGCATCATGATGTACTTTCGCTTCATGTCCGATCGACTTTTCTCCACTGAGAGCCATCTGCAGGGTGTCTAAGTATCCCATCTTCCTTATGCTCTTCTTTATGCCAACGCATCATCTTCGCATGATATTCGTTAGCAAACATACGCTTCAACCTGGGGATCACGAGAAAATACCACAACACTTTGGCTGGAGTTCTCTTCTTCGTACGCTTCCCATCCACTTCACCTTGGTCGTCACGCTGCACCTTATACCGTGATTTCTCGCACACTGGACAAACCTCCAGATCGGCATACTCATTGCGATACAGGATACAATCATTAGGGCATGCATGTATCTTCTGTACTTGCAATCCTAATGGGCAGAGGACTTGCTTCGATTCGTAAGTAGATTCCGGTAGAGTGTTACCTTCCGGAAGCAACTTCTTCACGAGTGTTAACAACTCATCGAATCCCTTGTCCGATACACCGTTTGTGGCCTTCCATTTCATGAGTTCCAGCAGTAGTACGGAGCTTTTTAGGCCCCGCCCACAACTGGGTACAAAGGAGTTTTGTGGTCCTCTACCATGCGCCGATACTTCTGATCGTCTTTTCTCCGTGAACTCTCCCTCTCCGTCACGGAGCATCCGGGTCTAGCTCATCGTCACCAAACTCGCCAAGTGCATCTTCCACGGACCCAAATTGAGTGTTCACTTTGTCAACCTCTTCTTCGTCTTCTTCAGATTCTTCATCGCCTTCCTCTAGAATCCTCTACTTCGCCGTGGTTTGTCCAATGATATAGTTTGGCATGAAACCTCTCATGACCAAATGGTTCAGAACCAACCATCCTTCAAGTGCTCCTTCTCGTTCTTCATACCACGCATGGATAAGGTATGAAGCTTCCTAGAGGCAATAATGCATTGGCGCGATCGAGAAAAGCCTTCACGCCATCCTCGAACTCTCTTGACCGACGATACGCATTGTACATCCATTGTCGATTCATCTATAGCAACAAAAAAATACAAACATCTATTACAATTTTCAAGTAATGCTAACTACGCCTATTAGTTATAATTACTTTTATTACCTACCACAAAATATTTACTTTCTTTCATTTAATATGTATAGATCTACCAACCAATTTTTTGCATTTCAAACATTTTAAGCTACCATAGCACCTTATGAAACAAGATTTCTCATCATACAATGCACCAAAAAAAATCAATATATAGAAGAGAAGAATATGTACAAGATGCTAGTCACCTTTTAAACAATAAATTTGGATCTAAGAGCCTCAAAAGTTCTAAAGTGGATGTAGCAAAATAAACACCTTTCCATGTATAAAACAAAATTTCTCAACATCCAATGCATAGAAAACATCAATATCTACAGGAGAAGGATGTGTACAACATGTTACTAACCTTTCAAACAGCTTAATTTGGACCACAAATCTTCAATTAAAATTTGGCAAGACCTCCCTTTGAACAGAGCTCGCCCACCATGAACAAAGCAGCTTTATCCTGCAAAGAAGCTCATTGAGGAAGACAGAGTTTAAATGTGGAGAGCGGGAGGAAGCTCATTGCAAGCGGTTCGTAATAAGAACCGCCAGAATCCCTATTCGCAGCGGTTCCTATTACGAACCGCTAGAATATTGCAAGCGTTCGTAATAGGAACCGCTTGCACAAGATGGGATTCGCAAGCGGTTCTTATTACAAACCGCAGGCGCCTCATCTCGCCTCCACCCGTTGGTTTCAACCGCTTATGTTTCAAACTACAAGCGGGCCGAAGTGAACCGCTTGTAATGGGCCGTTTGTGAAACTCTTATCTGCAATAGTGGTTCGCTGTGAGGTAGCACTACCATTAGATTTAGCCCTGAGCTCGACAACCCTTTGCTGTCCTCACGAGGAGGCGGTTGGGCCGCCATTGAGGAGGGGAGGTCAGAGATAGAGAGAGAGAGAGAGATGGAGAGTAGGAGGAAAGGGATGTTGCGCCACTGGGGAGGTGTGGTGGTGGCGGCTAGGTTGCCAGTAAGGAGGAGGAGAGGGAAGGAAGAGATAGTTTTTTTTAGGGAAGGGAGGGAGGAAGAAAGAGTTAGAGAAGAGAGAATGGGACAAAGAATGACATGTGGGGCTCCCATCTTTTTTTTGCTGGTTAGGAGAGAGAGTGAGAGAGTGAAAGGGGAATGCGAGTGATATACTGATCTGTGGGTCATCCCTCTTCTATGCCACACAAATGTAATGTCACATGCCACTTGGGCTTCACTCCACCAAGCCAAGATTCGTATGTGCATCCACGTCACCCAAAATGGCCGTTTGGACCGCCACATCAGCGAAATCAAGCATGGTTTGGTAAATTTAGGAATCAATCTCACAAGGTTTTGTACCACAAGGTTCAATTTAGCTTAAACACGATAGTTCGGGGACCAATTCAACACTTTTTTTGGTTAAGAGTAGAACAATTATTCTGCAAGTCGATTAATTTGAGCGAGCAAATCAAGCCTACACAGATGGTTCCGATCCATTTTTTGGGCTTCAATTTGATCTTGAATTTCCTAAAATGATCCTCTAAATTTCCGGATCTGGAACTACCGCACCTTCCCACAAGCACTCTCCCCTTTCCACACGGCCACCGCAACTAGCCAACCGGGCACCACCCGCACTGGTGGCCTCTCCCATAATTATCCTCCTCGTGCTGGTGCCCTCTAAGACAACATCAACCTTCCTACATCGGCGCCCGAGCCTCCAGTCGTGATATCCTCGGTGCTCCAGCAGTTCAGAGTGCAGATCCAAGGGCGGCACCCTTCTGCCATGCTCTCCTCCCTTTTTGCTAGGATCGACGTCTTGGCGAAGAGGCTCTATTCCCAGTGGCTGCAGTGTGGATCCAAGAAGAAGGGGGTTCAGGATGGCTACAACGCAGAGGTAGCGGTCGGTGGGGTCCCAGTGTGTATATCCATGGGTGGCATGGCTCCAACTCCAAGACAGCCGGCGCAACGCTCGACGCCATCTCGCTTCTATGCCCTAGCGATCCGGTCTGCCCTTCGCCCGAGAAACTCGTCCCGCCACTACTACAGATCTGGCCATCAGTGCCGGTTCACAACGGCCATCAGTATCGGTTTTTAAACCGGTACAAGCCATCCAGAACTGATAGTCCCAGTTCTCTCACCTGGTGCTGATATAGTATCAGTACCGGTTGGCGGCCACACGTGGCTTTAGCCCGTGCGTTGCCGAGGCCCTTATCAGTACCGGTTGGTGGCACCCATCGGTACCGATAAGCTGCTGATCAGTCCCGATTGGTGCCTCCAACGGTACTGAGCAGCCACCACCTGAGCTATATATAATATATATGTGTGTGAGGTAATATATATCATATATGTGTCTGTGTGTGTTAAGACTAATATATATATATATATATATATATATATATATATATTTGTGTGCTAAGTCACAATTAATTAAAGCACATATAATCAATCATGCATAATTAACTGATAATTAAATCGCCGAACTTTTATTAACAACTTTAATTGCAACTATTAGGTATCACAATGAATCAATCATACCTATATATAGTACATATGTACACTTCCCATAAGATTCATTACAATTTTAATTACAGAACATTCATCGTGATCTTTTATGTGCATCGCTCTTGGTAGCCGTAGAGGTCGACTCCGACAGTTCACCGGTCATTATCGAAGGGCCCCACCTATTTGCCGCTGGATCGTGAAACTCGTCTCTTGGATTTATGTCCTCATCGTAAATCCAGCCGACTAGTTGTTCTTGGATCGCTCTCACTTTTGCCGACGAGAAATTGGACGAACCTTGCAAGTCGCTAGCACCTCCGGTCAGGATGTGCATAGCATGGCACACATAGTACCCGCATATATTGTTGCCCGACGGCTGACGCCAGAGCTATGGTGAAAAAAGCTGAAAGCATGAAATGGATGTATGGAAATGAAGTTAACTAACTCAAAAGATAGCATGATGGCATATGTACTCGAGAGGCAAGTGTAATATCGAATTCCCCATTGAATTCACCCACGATTTCAGTACGGAATCATGCAAATGCACTACAACACGTGATTGCAAATTGAACATGATTAGAATTTGTTTAAAATAGAGTAGAACTAGCACAATAATGGAAAGAACAAGAATACCGGTTGAGCATGTTGATCAAGTTTTGGTACTTTTCAACTGATCCTCTCAGCGAGTCCATAACTGTGATCATGCTACGATCTAGCTTGATAATGAGAAGAATTTAGTGAAAACTGTACATATATATGTCAACGTAGGTAACTAATTAGTTCTAATATCGTGTTATAGGAAAGGATTAGAACGAGGCGGTACAAAAACAATTACTCAAAGCTGTAGGGTAAAAGTATCTTTGACTGATATCTTTAACCTATTAGCCCCTTGTATATGTTGGTCTCTGTATCGGCAGGGGGAAATTGAACAGTCGCCTCATTGATAACTAAAGGGTCAACGAAGCCTATGTTAAAAATGCACTCCCTTTTGCAACTTTGTATCTCTATTCTACATAAGAAGAAATTAGTTAGGCTTATAAGTTAGTATAGTGCAGAGGCCCGCACGGTGGATTTTTGCAATTAAATAAGACACTTACAGAGTCCATCAACTCAACATGGACACGTCGATGGCGTTTGTCTGGTATAGCTCGTACATTACTGGTCATTCGACATAAAATTCACTGTCTCCGTGAAAAAATGTTCTTCCTTGTACTTGACGGCAAATGTCGCTAGGCCATGCTTGAATGCATCCAGCCGTTGGCTCAAGGCTAACTGCACCTGTCTTTGGACCTCTTCTTTTATGCTCTGTTGTGTTTGATTTAGGCGTTCTTCAGGCCTTAAGAGCTGCTGTGCCTGTCGGGACTTGCTTCTCACCTGACTCCTATAGGTCTCGGTGTCCTTAGCGAACCCAATCTTCCACGGGACGACGCCAACGCCTCGTGTACGTCCAGGGTGCTCCGGGTTTTGTAGAGCCCTTGTAAGCTCGTCGTTCTCCCTGTTTGGCACGAAGGTGCCCTAGGAAGAGTCCTCGATTAACTTTACAAGTCTTCTGGCCACATCTGTCAGCACCTTCCCGAACACCGTGTTTATCATCGCCAAGGCCGCCGCCGTGAGCATAGAACTAGCTCTTCGCTCTGTCTGGCCATTCCATTGTCGCGGGTGCGACACCCTTCGCTAGCATTCCTGTTCCCTCTTCTCCCATTTGTGCATTTCCTAGCAATAACCACCAGGGCCGGGGTGGTGGTGGTATTGCTTCTTCTGAGCATTCTGGCTGTTCCTTTCAGTCATACTTTGACCTTCATTCTAATTCTTGTAGTTCACGAACGCATCCCAGTGATCCTGCAACTTTTGGTACTTGTTGAAGTCGGGCGTTCAGTTCTTCTTGATGTAGTCCGTGTTCAACTTCTTTTTATATGTCTGGATTGCGATGGCCATCTTTTTCAACGTGTAACTCTTCACCTTCTCTTTGGTCCCTTGGGGGAAGGTGAATATCTCCTTCAGATCAGTCCAGATCATGTTCTTCGTATCTTCAGGGACATTCTCCCATCTCATGATGCTAATTGGCACATGGTCCCTGACGTGGATGCCGCATGCCGAATTGAATGGCCCAAGCGCCCCTAGGGGTGCAAGAGGTTGGCTGTTATCGTCGACTTCGGTGATAACATGTCTTTTCTTCGACTTCTTGTTTGAACTTCGCTGACGTGATTGGCTACTCGATTGAGTGATCTGAAAATATGGTACAATAATGAACGGGTTAGAATGTTGGCCTAGCATTATCGGGACCCGCAAAACGGAGTCAAGTCCCTTCTGTGCTTTACCTGTACTATTCCCTGGATCAAGTAGTTAGTACACACAGATTCCAGATCTTTGGATCATTGCCATTACAATTTGAACAAATATTACATTAGAGTGCGTTACAAGGCGCTAAATCAGAGTACAAAATTCAAGCACGCAGTCCTTACACAGCGGAAGTCTAACATGCAGCGAAAGTCTTAACAATCTTCCATAACTCTAAATGGAAGAGGCAAAATACAACAATCAATCCCACAGGCGAGCTGTAGTAGCATCCTAGGTGTCAGAGAAATCTTCGTCTTGAACTTTGGCAGTGAAACTTTCACCTTGGTACATCTCCTCCTCAGATACTATCACGATCACACCGCCGTTGAATGAGCACCAAGATAAAAGGCGAGGGTGAGTATACTTTATACTCAACAAGCAAGGCTGACTAAATGCAACTAAGGTTAATAAAGGAAGGGTAAGGGTTCTTTTGCATAAAGCCAGTTTTACAAATTTTCCTAAGATTTTGCAAAATGATTTAAAATGTGTTGAGGAAAACAGATATTTGAATTATTTTCTTTGAAAATCCGGTCTCAACTGATTTTGCCTAAACCTGGCTACTCACGGCACCCACTGTGCAAACACCCTCATCGCTCACAACACCCACTGTGAGGAGAGAAACCAAAACACAGGACGACGATCATGGTTTTCCTTTAAAACACCATTTTGAAAACAAAAAGGTAAGAAGTACCATTGAGGCAACTCCCCGTCGTCCGTCCTTGACCGTGGGCACGGCTATCATGATAGTTGTACACTCTGCAGAGGTTGCACACTTTACCCATGCGAGGTGGTTCTTCCTAGGGTGCCCCTAAGGAAAAATAATCACCACAGGGCCTTTCTCCAACATCCTCCTAGTTAAGGCATTCCTGCTAAGGTTTCCACTGCAATGCCCCTCTTGCGCCGATAGAACAACACCGATTGTCTACTCCATTGACTGGAATGCCAAAGTTAGGAGTTTGAAGGATACTCAACCATGGCCCGCCCATACAGGCACACATGGTCGCACTGTTGTACTTAGCTCGTCTACCTCAAGGAATCGGTTCTTAGGGACCAGGGTGGTTCCCACACTAGGCCCAAGTCTCGTGCTTGCTGCACCAACCTTGCAACCATCCACCCCGATCAGGTTTTATAAAACATTTTTACCCGATAGCACCCACTATCTCAACTATGCCCATTTTGAAACACGACAATTTCAATTGTCTTTGGAAATCATTAATTAAACAAGCATTTGATATTATCATCATGAATCCAATTTTAATATGATTGCAACCGAGCATAGCTAATATGAGAAAAACCTATTTTCAAGGGATGGCAATATTCAAAAACTAAACAATTTAGTCCTAGAGCAGCAAGGTACAAGTTTAATAAGGTAATATTAAATAGGGTTTTAACTATGGTTAACAACTAGCATTTTTCTACATCTTTAACATAGCATGCAAGTTCACAATTCTAGGAAAGTCTTTTATAAACATAGGTAGCGAAGTTCAGCACTTGCCATGGTTGAAGCTTTGCTCCTGGCTCCGTTGATCTTCGGCTTGGCCCTCGAATGCACCGCAATCTATCGTGCGCAACCGACGCCACAATCAACCATCCAACATGCAATATTCGAAGGAAAAATGCATAAATTAATCTATGAGCATGTGTGTAAATTAAAAATTGTTGTTTTTATTTATTTATTTATTTTGGTAATCTGTTGCATATTAGTTAGACAAATGCAACTAAAGATAAGATATATTTGCATTTTTATTTTATTCAGAAATTACAGAAAATAAAATAATTTCAAAAACAATTATGAAAAATTAGGAGTAGCTAAGTTTAACTAAGAATTGATGGTAGAGATTTGTTTGGGTGGAATCGGACCAAGGATGGATTTTTGGTGGCCAAAGAAGTGGTGTTAGATCCATGTGCAATTAACAATCTGTGCACTACTAGTAGCTCGGCACGAGCAGTATGCTGCATACATGGACCTGATGGCAATGAGAGAGATAGCAGTATAGAAGGGAGACACCCACCGGAATTCAGTCCTAGCAACACAGCATGGAGCGGACAGCAAAACAACAGGGGCGACGGGCTCTGGCCGACCAAGTCCTCGGCGAGCGGCACCTCGCTTAGATGGAGAGAAAGGGCCTAGACGGGTTCCCCACAACTCAAAGAACACGCTGGTAGGATCAATTCCATCAGTTGCAGCCCACAACAAGAACATCATAAGCAACAGTGCTTGGTTGTAGCGGCGGTTCGTGGCGGCGAGCGGCGAGCATCCGTTGTGGCGATGCTCCGGCAAAGGGACGGCTCCGCCAGGGCATGGGGAAGGAGCAGCGGGATCTAGGAAGGAAGAGGGAGACATGCAGATGGTAGGGGAGGCGATGAAAAAAGGTCTCACCACTCGAAACCGAAGTTTTCGATGAACAGACGCTGCTGTACATTCCGGTGAGTTCTTCGGCGATCGAATTCGTCGTGCTCAGTCAACGATTCTGCGAGTACTTTGTTAGGATGGATTTGTGATGAAGATAGCCAGGATGTTCTCGGATGGTTTGACGAAATTCGCAGCGAGACAGCACTGAAGCGAGGTGAAGTAGAAATGGCCAAGCATCGGGAGACCGACCCTCGGCGTTAGATTGCCGGAGCTACGGACCTCAGATCCGCGAGTTCCTGGGCAAAATGGAACCGTGAGAAGATTATCTAGAATGTCCCAAAACAGTTTTAGAAAAGGAGACTTACTTGTGGCAGAATCGAAGAAAAATGATAGTATGAAAGGAGGAGCTCGGCTGGGAGTTTTTGAGAGGAGACAGGGGGTGGCGTGTTAGGGAGATTCAATGCCAGATTAAAGTTATGGGGGTTAGGGAGTTTAGGAGTGAATGGAGTGAATGGAGGGAGGGAGTTTCCTGCGTGTTGTTTTTAGAGAGAGAGAGAGAGAGAGAGAGAGGGAGTGGGAGGGAAAGACAGAGAGAAGAAAGAAAGGGAAAAAGAGATGACAGGTGGGGCCAAGAACAAGGGAAGGTTTAAAAAAATTGCCTTTTTTTTTCTTCTGATTTTCTCTTTTAAAAACCAATTTACAAATATAATTTTATTTTCTCTTTTCAAAATTAAATACTTGAACTTCAACCACTGCACAAAATATTTGCAAACAACTCAATTAATTTTTAAAGTTATTATTGAACATGTAACATACTCATTTTAAAAATTATTTTATATTTTCAAAAAAAATTTGTCATGCGATGCATATGATTTTAGATTTGAAAATGAGGATATTACAAAGCAGGCTAGCTAGCCCGGGGTCTGCTTAGTACCGATTGGTTACACCAATCTGTACTGATGCTCTAACATCAGTACAGGTTGATTACACCAACCTGTACTAAGAAGTCTTATTTGAACCTCCTCTTCCCCGCCTCCTCGGCTAGCCCCATACTCTTCTTCTTTCTCCCACCTCGGCTTCAGTTCATCACTGGTTTTCTTCAGTTCCTAAACTTTTGCAGTTCCTTGGTTTTTCTTCCGTTCATTATAACTTGTTTTTATTGATTTCGCATTGGATTTTACAGTTCTGCATTGAAATTTATTTTGTGTGTTTAATCACATTTGACTACATTGAAATTTGCCGTGTGTTTAATGGATCCGACCTTCTATCTTTCCCTCCCCTATATTTTTCCCCTCCATTCACATGGAGAACAGTACCGCACCATTTCGATCCCCTTCTCTCCTCTGCCATCGCCACCAGCCGCACTGCCGCATCCCCTCCGCCATGGTTCGCCGCCTCAAGACCTGCAGGGCGACTTGCAATCCCATCCTCCGCCGCAACCTCCCGCCGCCAATGCAGGCCCGTCCACCTCCTCCACCGCCAGATCGAGCAGGTCCGTCCACCTCTTCTGCTGCAACCGCCTGCGTCGCCCTACCCACCTCCTCCGCCGCAACCTCACGCGCCGCCTCGCTCACCTCCGCCGCAACCTCCGGCACCAACCTGGAGGAGGCATGGAGGGCCTTCGACCGCCGGCGCCCCATCTACTACCCGCCACCATATCAACCTCGCAGCTAGGAGGAACTGGCCTCGCTGCTGCTGCCGCTGTTGCCACCGCCAAGCTTCCAGGATCGGATGCACATGGAGGTGAGGATCCCACGCCGCGTGCGCCGCCTCGTCCTCCCCCTACGCCTCGTCCTTTGCCCGACGATGATGAAATCGACTGGGGGGCGCTGATGGCCGAGGAGGATGACTAAAATATAGTTATTATATATATGTATATATATTGTTTAATTATGTGATGTAGTGGATCAGTGTTAGTTATTATGTATGTATGTAGTTTAATTATATGATGTAGTGGATCAGTGTTAGTTATTATGTGATGAATTATTTTGTGATGGAATGGGATTAGTGTTTAATTATGTGATGTCCTTAATTATGAATTATTTGTATCAGTGTGTGATAGATGATCTATGCAAATATTCATCAAATGAGTTATGGTGAAATGCTAATATGTGCAATGAATTGGTGATATGTGCAAATGTTCATCAAATGAGTACAAGTATGAATTTGTGAAATGGTGATCTGTGCAATGAATTGGTGATATGTGCAAATGTTCATCGAATGAGTACAAATATGAATCTGTGAAATGGTGATCTGTGCAATGAATTGGTGATCTGTGCAAATGTTCATCAAATGAGTTATGGTGGAATGGTGATCTGTGCGATGAATTGGTGATATGTGCAAATGTTCATTAAATGAGTTATGGTTCGGTGTTAGTCTTTTTCTTCAATTTGAAATGGTGATCTGTACAATAAATTGGTGATGTGGGCAAATGCCGATTTGCATTGAAATAATAATGATCTGGGTGCCCCGCCAGTACCGGTTCATAACATGGGCAAGTACAGCAACCCCCGGATAGAAATGGCCTTCCATAACATGGACCGGGAAGAATATTAGTACTGGCTGAAGAAAACAACCAGTATTGATTCTCTAACATCAGTACCAGTTGGTTACACCAACCGGAACTCGGCCTGCTTAATACCAGTTGGTTACACCAACCTGTACCGATGTTAGAGCATCAGTACAGGCTGGTTTCTTAAACCGGTACTAAGAAGCCTTATTTGAACCTCCTCTTCCCCGTCTCCTCCCCACACTCTGCTAGATTAAGAACAGTGCAGCGCCGGCCAAGAGTTTCAAGAAAGGGAGAGGTGCTGCCAAAAGTTTGGTCATTTTACTCCCTGCCAAGTTAACTAAGGTTAGTAACATCATTCCTCACTACATTTTGTGTAAAATGGAGCTTCTTATTTGCTTGAAATATAAAGAAAATTTGATCTTTTCTCATGATCGATAGAGAATAGTGCAGCGCTAGCCAAGAGATTCAAGAAAGGGGAAGTGCTGCCAAAATTTTGGTCATTTTACTCCCAGCCAAGTTAACCAAGGTTAGTAACATCGTTCCTCACTACATCTGGTGTAAAATAGAGCTTCTTCTTTGCTTGAAATGTGAAGAAAATTTGAGCTTTTCTCATGATTGATGAAAGATTACGAATGTAGAGAGCTAGCTCGATCTTTTCATGTAGGTTGCAATAACTTGTTGTGTAAGTTTGGAATTTGCTTGGATTAGAAGTAGCTCGCGTTGAATGTGTGGATCTAGCTCAAATTTAGGTTTTGATTTCATCGATCGATGAAGAATTTTGAATCTAGACTTTGATCTATCAAGTCTTTCTTGTTAGGTGTAGATCTAACTCAAATTTAGGTTTTGGTTCCATCGATCGATGAAAAATTTTAAAATCTAGGCTTTTATCTACCAAGTCTTTCTTGTTAGGTGTGAATCTAGCTCAAATTTAGGTTTTGGTTCGATCGATCGATAAAGAATTTTGAATCTAGACTTTTATCTACTAAGTCATTCATTTTAGGTGTGGATTTAGCTCAAATGTACGTTTCGGTTTAAATGAAATTTATCCACCTAAAATTTTTAAATAAATTTAATATTGGTTTAATTTGAAATTTACAAAATGTTAAAAAATTCATTATTGGAAAATGAGCTAATAGCTGCCTTGAAGTAACATAATGTAGATGGACCGGCGATTGATGTAAATGGACCGACGCTCCCCGGAGTTCTTGCACGGTTTGCAAGCTTTTCTTCGTGCAGCCGATGCATACATGAAGTCAGGCTATATATGTTGTCCATGCATAGACTGCAAGAATAAGAAGGGAGTGGCTAAAATCCAGCCACCTTCACTTCAATTTGCTCTCAAGAGGTTTCATGCCAAACTATACCTATTGGACTGAGCACGGTGAAGAAGAGACTATACGAGAAGATGGTGAAGAAGAAGAAGAGGGGAACAACAATATCCCGGATGCTGGCCAACACGGTTCTTTCGAAGATACATTGAGGGAGTTTGGCGATGATGACCTAGACCAGATGCTGTTTGATAGAGAGGGAGAATACACCGATGAAAGACATTACGAAAAGTCCAGCGCCTATGGGAGGGCCACAGAACACTATTTTACCCAAACTGCCGACAGGGCCACAAAAAATTACGTACCACGCTAGAACTCATGCAATGGAAGGTGACCAATGGATTGTCTGATAAGGGATTCGATAAGTTGTTATGCCTCATAAAGAAGTTGCTTCCAGAGGGTAACATGCTGTCAGAAACTATATACGACGCCAAGCAAGTTGTCTGCCCTTTGGGGTTGGAGGTATAAACGATACATGCATGCCGGAATGATTGTATCCTTTATCACAATGAGTACGAGAATTTGGAAGCTTGTCCGGTGTGTAAAACTTCGAGGTATAAGACTAGGCGTGATGACCGAGGTGAGGAAGAGGGGCAGCGTAAGAAGAAGAGACCTCCCGTTAAGGTGGTCTAGTATTTCCCTATAATCCCCCAGTTGATGCATTTATTTGCGAGCAAAGCGCATGCCCAGATGATAAGCTGGCACAAAGAAGATCGTATGAACGACGGAAGGCTAAGGCACCCCGCTGACGGCTCCCAGTGGAGGAAAGTCGATAGAAAATACCCGGACTTTGCTGAGGATGTGAAAAACATAAGGTTTGGGTTGAGTACGGATGGGATGAAACCGTTCGGCGAGATGAGTGGCAGTCACAGCACTTGGCCCGTGACTCTATGTATCTACAACCTTTCTCCTTGGCTGTGTATGAAGTGGAAGTACATTATGATGCCGTTGTTTATCCAAGGGCCGAAGCAACTTGGAAACGACATCGATGTGTACTTTAAACCGTTGGTGGAAGATCTGCTAACGTTGTGGACCGATGGTGTACGTGTATGAGATGAGTACAAAAGAGAGCACTTCACCCTACGTGCATTGCTATTCATAACCACCAATGACTGGCCTGCACTTGGTAACCTGTCAGGCCTATCTATCAAAGGATATAAAGCCTTCATCCAGTGCTTAGAGGATACGGATAGCAAGTATCTGAAAAACTCCCGAAAGGTTGTGTACATGGGCCACCGTAGGTTCCTCCATATGAAGCACCCGTTAAGACGGAAGGGTGAGAATTTCGATAGGTCAGAAGAGAAACGTAAGAAGCTCCTGCATTGCAGTGGGACACTTGTATTTTCTCTGGTAAAGGATCTGAAAGTAGTATCTAGAAAGGGTCCTAGTAGCAAATCTGTCTCGACTGAACAAGGTCATAAGAAGCCCATTTGGAAGAAGAAGTTAATATTTAGGATTTACCTTACTGGAAAGACTTAGAGGTCCGCCACTCACTGGACTTCATGCATATCACGAAGAATGTCTGCGTGAAGCTGCTAGGCTTCCTTGATATGTACGAAAAATCAAAAGATACACTTCAAGCACGAAAGGACCTGCATCTACTGGGACTCAGGAACGACTTACATCCGGAAAAGAGAGTGAAAGGACAACATTACCTCCACCCTGCGAGCTACACTCTGAGCAAGGAAGAGAATAAAATAGTACACCTGAAATCACATGATTATCACATGTTGATGACACAGTTGCTCCCAGTGGCGCTGAGAGGTATTCTGCCGGACTGAGTACGAGGGACAATCGTAAAGCTGTGCTCGTTCTTCAACGCGGCGTCGCAGAAGGTCATCGAACCACGGAATTTATCTAAGCTGCAGGATGACATGGTCAATAGTCTGGTTAGCCTTGAGATGATCTTCTCTCCATCCTTTTTTGATATTATGGTCCATCTCATGGTCCACATTGTCAAAGAGATAGAAATTCTCGGACCCGTGTTCCTGCATAGTATATTCCCTTTTGAGAGGTACATGGGTGTTCTAAAGAAATATGTTTGTAATCGGTCTCGTCCAGAAGGCTGCATTGCACAGGGTGTTGGCACAGAGGAGGTGATTGAGTTCTGTGTTAACTAGATTGATGAGCTAAATCCGATTGGCGTCCTTGTTTCACGCCATGAGGAGAGGCTACGGGAAAAAGGGACTCTAAGGAGAAAAAAATTCTTTAGCGACGATCTACTTTCATTTAAACAAGCACATTTCACAGTCTTGAAACAAGCAACTGTAGTGGCTCAGTTTATCCATGATCATGAGATGATTCTACGTGACCAATACCAAAGATGTCAGAAAAGCGGATCGCACTAGAGCAAATGGATCATTTCCGTGGTTGGTTACAAAAGCAACTGATGGGCTTCCGGACGGACAATGAACAGTTGAAACTCTTGGCTCAGGGACCATCCATGACAATCGTATTATTCCATGGGTATGAGATAAATGGGTACACATTTTACACGACTACCCAGGATAGCAAGAGCACCAACCAAAACAGCGGCGTTCGTATAGATGCCTTGGACAAAAATGAAAAGATGGACACCAACTATGGTTACATAGAGGATATCTGGGAGCTCGACTATGGACTTTTAAAAATCCCTTTGTTTCGGTGCCAATGGGTCAAATTGACAGCCGTTGAGATCGACGAGTACGGTGTGACAACCGTGGACCTCAAGCAAGTGGCCTATAAAGACGAACCGTTCGTGCTCGCAACTGATGTGACACAGGTATTCTATGTGATGGACATGAATAGCAAACCGAAAAAGCAAAAGGACAAGCTTACTAAAAGCAAGAAGTAGAAGGACAAGCCTACCGAAGATAACAAGCAGAAGTAGAAGACTAGTGGTAGCGATCAGCCAAGGCGCCACGTGGTTCTTCTAGGTAAAAGAAGGATCATTGGAGTTGAGGGCGTCATAGATGAAGAAGAGTACAATCAGTTTGACAAGCTACCTCCTTTTATTGTGGACGTAAATATTACTATCTTGAATGATATAGAGGAATCCCCCTATATACGACACGATCATAATGAAGGATCAATTGTAAAAACAAAGTATGTTAGCAAATAAGTCCAACCGTGTTATATAAACCCGTGTATGAATTATGATTTTTTATTAAGCAAGGAAGCAATAAGAAATATATATAGAAATGAATATATTTAATTAAATAAATGTGCTACAGTAGCGAACCGAACCGGGCCGGCCCGACGGGCCGAGGCCTCGGCCTAGGTTCGGTTCGGTTTATCAAACCGGGCCGGCCCGGTTCGACCCAGTTGCACCGGCCCATTTGGCCAGCTCTAGGTCTCACATGGATTGGTGGAGGAGGAGGAGGCGCTCGCGTGTGGATTCGTGGAGAGGAGGACGCGGATCAGGGTGTGGGCAAACGGGAGCAGCTGTTAGATTAAATTGAATGGTTCAAATTGCTTTGATGAGCCATCACTCATCACCACAACAACCTTTTTAGGAGTAGAGATGTATATATATATATATATGTGTGTGTAAATATACGTGTATGTGTATATGTATATATGTGTATATACATACATATATGTATATATATATATGTAATAGGTATATATGTATACATATATACATATTACATATGTATGTATATATACATACATATGTAATATGTATATATGTATACGTATAGATATGTATGTATATATATATGTATGTATACATAAATATATACTTACATATATATATGCATATATATATATACATACATACGTACGTACATGTATATACTTATATATGTGTATATATATGTATATATATAAGTATATACACGCGCACACGCGTACGATCTAATCCACTGAAGCATTGCTTAATTAATTTAGGTTCCCGAAAAACTTCTAAGCCAATTTTTTTGGGCTCTATTACCAACATCATAGTCCTTTCTTGTGTAAAATCATCTCTGATAATTGTTTATTAGAGATGGTTTTATCTAGAACCGTTTCTGATAATTGCTATATGATGGTTTTATCATTCTATCACCTTATAGTTTGCTATTTGCCTATAGTCTGTTTACCCTTCGTTCTATCAGTTAAACGATCTAATCGGCTAATTGATAGTATGTTTATCCTTTTTCTGCTGTTTTATCGATTTCATCGGCTTAGTGGTAGATTGTTTACCCTATTGAATCTATTGTTTTATATCTAATCTAAGCTGATAGTTTTGTTACCTTTTACCCTGCTTGGATCTCCTTCTAAAAGTTGCAGGTTCGTTATATTATAGATCCAATCGGCTATCTGAAAGCTGATTATGCCTTCTTTTGCTGATTGTAGATCAAAACAGCTAGCATGCAGTGAAACCTGCTTCTGATGCTGCCGGAGATCCAACTCCTTAAACCCACCTATGTTAGCGTTGAGACCATCTTTTAGCGTGAAGAAGCCGTCTCTAATAATAATTATTAGAGATGGTTTTTGAGTATTAGGTTTTGGAGAACCGTCTTTGATAGTTCAGCTGTTATCACAATCAGAAGACAGATGGTTTTCGATCCGCCTCTGATGAAGTTTTAAACCTTCTCTGATGACAATATGTGTAATAGTATGCGAGTATGATATGCCTCTCCTATAGCGGAGGCAACTTTTTCTTTGGAGGTAGTGGCCATGGAGTTCTTTGCCAAGTTTAGACGGAGAATAGGTAATACAATTTGTTTTGTTTGAATTCTGTTTAATCTATGTTGAACCATTCTTATATGGTTTTGTGAACGTTTCGCTGTAACGTTGTAACTTTGAATGAGGTTGTGCATATGCATTTCACAATGTAGAAGCCGAAATGTTACTCCTTTATGTAAAAATTAGGCTCTGGCTTAGGGTTCATTACACACGCCAATCTATTTAAAATCCACAACAAAGCATGAGTACTCTGCTATTCTTGTAAGAAAAATGGAGTAACCACAAAACATTATTACTCCTATGGTATAAAGAGAAGTTGACGTTTTTTAGGGTACATGCTGCTATTTTTAAAAAAACTGGCTATCTATATCTCTTTACATATTTGGATTGTGGATAAATACATAAAAAACATATATGTATAGATTTATCTTGCAAATGTTATAATATTATAATATTGAGAGAATTTCTTATTTGCCATGAGACTTAGGTGATTCCAACTTCAAGATTAATTTGTTGTCTCTTACACTTCTTCTCCTCAATGCAAATGCCATTAGCTTCGTTAGTTTCACCAGCTAGAAAACTCCATTAATGCCCAAAATATCCCTTTTATAATTTCTGGATTTAAAACTTTGAAACATTGCATCTCCTACATTTTAAATTCAAGTTAAGTCATTCAAATTTATAAATTTATGTAAAATCATGTTCTACTTGTGGTTCAAATTTTATAACTTATGTTTTTCTATTTTTTTTATCTCGTTTTCATGAGACACGGTAGATACTATTAATTTTAAAATAAAATTTACATCCCATAAATTTGAAATTCACTTCAAATTTGAGTGGACTGGCATAATATTTTGAATCCATAGAATTTTTCTCTGAATTTTATGAATTTTTCTATTTTGCAACAGATAAAAAAGACATGGGCATAATTGTCTTTATGCAAGTCCTTTATGGTTTGATGAGTCAACAATGGCATTGAAGAGAAGAAGGAAAGAAGTTTGAGAGACGTTAGCAAATCATGAAGTTGAAAAATCTTAATGGCATATCGTAGAATTGGTAACTCTCGGTGGCAAAAATATAAGGAATTTCCTCTATAATATTACTGGGTTTTGTTATAAATTGCAATGCTAATTAGTTATCAAATTTGCATTTTTGGATCTGTTTCAATGTTTAAAATGACATCTTCTTGTGATGGGAGGGAACAGAACATTGATTCGTTAAAATAGCTAAGTGATAGGTCTTTTCTTTAATATGTAATTATTGAAAAATTGGCTTTATGACAAATAAAACAACTCAAACCTCCACCAAAAAGTCCCTTGTATCATTATATTGCATTAGGATGGGTGTTGGTTCGTGAGCACGGGTTGATTGCACACTCACTCTCGCACCCACACACTCTTTTAGGCGAAGATGACGAGGAGGATCCATATGACTGCCTGGAAGATGAGGATTATCAGGAAGACGACAACCAAGATGAATGTTAGGGGAGAATCCCAGTCGCTTGCCTGATCTGGAATGGGCACAGCCTTGTATTCCCAAACGTTTTATCATCTTTTGTTTCTGCCATTGAACTCTGATAAAAGCTACATTTTGGTATTGTAATATTTGGCTTGTATGGCCCTCCCCACAATATTGAGCCTCTATGTATTTTGATGTGGATTAAATGTTTGTTCCCCTAAAACGTGTATGAAATGGTCCAACACTTGTAAATTTGTGATGCACTAGCAAGGTCCTGGACTGGTGCAGAAATCATAGAGGTTCCGATTAGACCGTAAATCGGGGGCTGTAAATCAGGGGCCGACAGAACTGATATCAGAGCATATGGCTGTACGGAAAACCTTAACTTCTTGGTCGTTAGTCAAAAGCCCTATGTATTTTTATACATGAAGGATGTATGAATATATGTATATGTACTTACATATATATATGTATACATTTGTTAAAAGAAAAATTAAAATGTATTTTTTTGGTTCATTTCTCATAATCTCCCGTTTTCTATTCCTAAACTATTTGGAAATCTTTGCGTTTTTATTCACTATTCTCAAAATTGATTTTCAGAAATGGCGATCAGTTTCTCAAATGATGGTGGGAGTTTCACTTTCACTGGCGGCCTTGACGGACCTAGCGGAGAGACCCTCCGTATGTTGTACCGTCTTTGCTGTGTGCTTGGCAGGAGGAGGCCAATGGAACTACTGTGCTCATGGGTCGTGGAGACTTCAGTGCCCACAGGACCAGTTGCAGGGACCCTTCGCTTCGCAGCTGAGACGCCCCACCTTCACCCTGAGTTAGCAGTGGAGGCGTCTACTTACGAGTCTTGCCTCAGGCTCTGCGGACTTTTTGTGACGAGCTGGCAGAGACTGACCTGCACTACTGGCTGGCCCGCATGCCAGGGTCGGACTACCTCATAGTCTGGTGGGCTAGACAGGTTGCTTCTCCGCGCCTTGCCCACTTGTAGTCATACACCACTGGTGCTAGTGCCCCGCTTCTTGACGTTCTCAGGGAGCATTGAGAGCTCCAGGCCGTGGTTCAGTTTCAGGACAGGTAGATAGCCCTACTCTACCAGTTACTGCTTCAGGCTTCCCCAGAGGCTGCTGCTTACTACCGTCGGACCGGGTTTGCTCATGTCGTGTCGGGGCTAGTACCTGCTTTTCTACCTGTCACCACTGCCCCATTAGCACCTCTGCTTGGAGTTCCAGTTCCGGTCCTGGTGTCACCTGTACCTGCCACACTTGCCACGACACTTTCCCTGGCTCCCCCATCTCTTCTGACACTCACTCCCACCACCACTCAGCCACCCCTACCCTGGTTACTCCTGTTTCTCGCCGTGGCATCTCAGCCACTGTCCCTGCTGGAGCGCTAGTGACTGCTCTGTCTTCTAGACCGCTTCAGCCATTGCCAGTTCCTTCGCCGACCGTGAGTTTACCTCGTCCCTGAGCCTAGGACCCAGTCCTGTCTTTCCTAGGCTTGGTGCTGTTGTCCTCTACTGTTGCCCCTCAGGAGGTAGGACCTTCGCGGGCGTCCCCGACATCCGTTCTTGCTAGAGGTGCTGCGCGTAAGCGCGCGCCTTCCCCTCTAGTTACCCTCCGCCCAGTGACGAGGAGCGTCACCGCTCGCCGTGACACGCCTGTGCCCCGCTACGTGGAAGTCTCCAGCTCTTCAGCTGAGGACACCCCCAGCCCCCCGCCTAGTGCCAGCTTGGGGGGATGTGTTCTTCTGCGAGGTCTGCGGTGGTTACCACTCCAGCTAGATGTGGAGTAGTCCAGTTACTCCTATTAGGGCTGCTTTTGCTGTAGATAGGTAGGTCTGTTCCCTCATAAGCCAGTTGTTTGAGCTATGAGGCGATGTAGGCTTAGTGATCGCAGGTTTCAGCTTTTGCATTCAATGCAGTGGTTACAGAGTGTTGGGTGTAGGCACCTCTGTTAGGTTATACTTTTGGGTTTGTAGACAGTGTAGGCTGTGCCGGAGTGATGCGGTTAGCACCTCCGTTATCCCTAGTCTACCAGTTTCATTGTCAGTCGTTGTCGTCGACTTTGTATCCTCAGGCACTGTATCACTCGATGATGTTATGTATATATATGGTATTGTACTGCCTGTTTATATGGAATTTCAGTTTGCACTTTTACCTTTGACAACCGGTTTACAGAGCTTTCATTGTTCCCAGTCTTTTGCTACCTCTTTCATTTGCATCTTCAGAGCTGGTGTTTGACTCATTTTGAAATTTTGCTCTTTTCTTTCAGATGCCGCCAAGGAGGATAGTCAGGGCCAATGCCGGTGTCCACCGCCGCAATCATCCTATAGCTGGCAGTAGGTGCCATCGCAGAAACTCCTTGCCCCCACCTCCTCGTGGCGAACCAACAATGGCTGATATGATGGCACACCAGACACAATTGCTTCAAGCCATGATCACTAACCAGATTATTAACTCCAATCGCCAAGGATCCAAACATGGTGATTTCCTCCGCGCCAATCCACCATCATTCTCTCATCATATTAATGCATTGATACACATAGATTAATCACAATTAATTGATAAATAAATTACAGAACTTTATTAACAACTTTATAATTACATTTACAACTGATAATTACAAAATATACATGGTCGAGAGCATTAATTAGTTCGATCAAGTCTACAAATCAAACAATGTACAATAAATTATGTCATATTTTGCGTTTGTCGCCTAACTTCCTTGCGTCGCTCTTGGTAGCCATCGATGAGCCTGTCAGTTCACTAGTCCTAAATGATGGTAACGATCTATTGGAACTTTCGTGAAACTCGCATGCTGTTCTATTGGAACTTTCGTGAAATTCTCATGCTGTTCTTATGACCTCGTCAATAAGGAAGCCGGCGAGTTGTTCTTGCATCACTTTAATTCGGTGCGACGAGAGAGCAGAAGTATTACCGTCAATGTCACGTCTGACCTATCATTTAGGAAATTATGTGAATTAATCAATCCTTGTATTATTTGTACAAGATCGATTGATGTGAGGAGTAAGCTACATATATCATTAAGCATTAATAACTGTATTTACTCACTGCTAGGAAACCTTTCAAAAAATTTGTAGCAGTCCTGTCGCCACCGTAGGTGTGCATGTACTGACAAATATAGAAGCTGCATAAATTGGTGCCCTACTCTTGTCTGTGACACTGTGGTGAAAAGATTTACAAATTATGAAATGCAAGAAAAGTTAGAAAGATATAGCATTATGATACACGTACTTCCCCGAAGAAAATGCTATATATACGTACTTTAGTGTTGAATGTAACATCAAATTCCTCCAAGAATTCGTCGGTGGTTTGTGCACGGAACCGTGCGAATGCACTACACGTGATTACGAAGTGTACGCAGTGGTTACGGTTCGAATCAATCGAAGCAAGTAGAACTAGTCTAGAATGAAAGGAACCAAAATACTGGTTGAGCATGTCTATAATGTTTTGGTACCCTTCTACCGGTCTCTTTTGTGAGTCCATAACCTCAATCATGCTAGAATCTAGCTTGATAATAAGAAGGATCCAGTGGAACCTGTTCATATATATGTAAACGTAGACAATTAGTTGTCACATCATGTTAGCAAAAAAAGATTAGAATAGCTCGGTATGAAAACACGTACTAAGAGTTGTAGGGTAGAAGTATATATGTCTTGTAGTTTTGTACGACTAGAACATTAAATATGTTTGTCTCTGTGTCCTTTGGGTGCAGAGCTATGACCTTATCATTGACAACTAATGGGTTGATGAAGCCAGTGTTGAAGATGTTCAGTTTTCTGCATCTTTGTACCTCCATTCTACATAAAACTAAATTAGTTAGGTTTGCAATTTAATAGTACAAGGGCACATGTGGTGAATTATACAAATAAGACACTTACAGAGTCCAGCAACTCAACATGGCAACATCGAGGGCGTCTGCCTGGTACAGGTCGTAGATGAACTTGAAATCGACCCAAAAGAGACCGTCACCGTGGAAAAAATCATGCTCTTTATAGTGGACGACGAACATATCTCTACCATTCTTTGACTCCCTTAGGTACCATTCGTGGAATTGTCGCATTTTTGTCGTCAACTGCCACCTCCTCAGGCTTAACCAATGGGTTACGCAGTTTAACCGGCCTTCTAAGTTGTGCCGCTTCAATCTCGCTCTGGCCAACAAACTAAGATGCCATAATTCCAGTGTCTTTCAAAAATGCCGCCATGTCTATTTTCTTTTGGTCATGCGGCTTCTGCCTTTTCTGTTGTACGATAGCCTTACTTAACATACGCCTGTAGTCGGATAGAGGCCTCGATGGATCCCCCATCTGCTTGACTAAGCACATATTTGAGTAAAACTTTTTGGTTGCAGCATCGATTGGATCCTTCTTCGGAGGCTCTGCATGTTTAAAGTGTGCAGTCACGCTGGCGTTCACAATCTTGTCGGTCTCCTCATCTGTTAATTCATATGGCAACTTTTTCAATGGAGCCAACAGTGGAGCCAGCTTCGTGGATCGGGTAGACCGCCCTTCTTGGGAGCTGATGGAAGAGGTTGCTTTGCCGTCTTCGTCGACAACTTTTTCTTGAGTGGTGTCGACGGTGGAGTTGGAGTTTGGCGTGGTGAAGTTGGAGTGTGGGCGGGAGGTGGTGGAGTTAGAGCGCATGCGGAGGTGGTGGAGTTAGAGTGCGTGCTGAAGACGGTGGAGCTGGACTGCTACAGCGTGCAGGAGGTGATGGAGGAGGCGGACTTCTTCTTCCAGGATTCGACTACAGGAGGTCTCGCAGTGGAGAGGACACCACATCACCATTTCGAATTATTATGTACCGCTTGCTCAAGAGAATGATGCTGTGTATGGCATCTCCAAGCCTTGTGATCCCGTCACCTCCTGAAATTTCAAGCTCAAGGTCCTAGTACCCTATGCATACCTCCTCCACCGAAACCTTGGCGTAGCCCGACGATATCTCTTTGCAATGGATAACTGGCCCAGCTCCACTGGGTAAGCCATTGCATAAGCCGCCTTCATGGAGAGGTTGCGTGCTTCAATATGTAGCTCACAACTTATCCGCTTCAATATGTATCTCACAACTTATCTGCTTCAATATGTCGTCCACGAGATAGTGGCCTAGGTCCGGTGTACGGAGCTCAGTAGAAGCGCAGCTGCTGTGCCTTTGAGAGGGGCTAATGGCGTCGTTAGGAACACTGGCAGCTACCTGATGACGGCTCAAGCTTGCTGCCACTTCTCTTCTGACCTCTTCTGCTATGCTCACCTGTGTTGCGATCCGGCGTTCTTCAAGCTCATAGACTTTTCGTGACTATCGCACCTTGCTTCTATATTTACTCCTGTATGTCTCGGCGTCCTGAGCGAAACCAACATTCTGTGGAACCACGCCAACTTCCCGTGTACGTTCAAGGTGCTCCGAGTTTTCTAGGGCCCTAGTGAGCTCGTCGTTCTTCCTGTCTGGCACAAAGGTGCCTTGGGAGGATTCCTCGTGCACTTTTACAAGCTTTACCCCAACTTCTCTCATGCTCGGCATAATCGCCAAGCTGCCATCATCGGCAAGGCTGCCCCCGTTAGCGTAGTACCAGTGCTTCATTCTTTCATTCCATTCAGTCGTTGCCGGTGTGATATTATTCAGCATCAGTTTGTCCTCCCTCTTCTGCCATAGGGGTATCTTCTTCAGGTAACCACTGGTGCCGAAGCGGTGGTGATATTTCTTCTTCTGTGCATTCAACTTGCTCTTTGCACTAATAGCTTGCCCTTGTTCTGATAGCTTGTACTCGACGGATGCATCCCAATGATCCGCCAACTTTGGGAACATGTTAAAGTCGGGCATTAAGTCCTTCTTGACATATTTGTTGCTCATGTTCTTCTTCCAAGTTTGGAATGAGATGGCTATTTTCTTCAATGTATATTTCTTCACCAGCTCTTCAGTACCTTTAGGAAAGACGAATGTCTCTTTCATATCGTTCCATAGCATATTCTTGGTATCTTCAGGGACCTCGTCCCATTTCCTTGTGCTAATGGGCACATGATCCCTAACATGGTATCCTCATGCGTTATTAAACGGCCCAATGGCCGACTCCGGTAGTATAGGCTGACCATGCCGGCTGACTTCGGTGATAATATGCTTGCCCTTCGGCTTCTTGTTTATGCCTATGGCTACTTTTGGTATCTGATTGACTTGTCTGAAAATACAGTAAAGAATGAACGGGTCAGAATGAGGACTAAGTTTTAAAGGGCAACTGGCATAGGCATTCATACGAATTACCTCAGCGACCTCGGCGGCCTCACCGGACTCATCGGCCTCGCCGGCCTTGCTGGACTCGCCGGCCTCGTCGGGCACGGGTTCATTCCCATGGACGGATGGCTCTGCCTCGTAACTAGGCCAACAGCTACCTTCCATGATAATATCCATCAGAAATTGTTTGTCCTCATCCTGATTCATGTTAAGACGACCTAGTCCCGCGATCATGACTTTTAAACTAGAAGGTACTCAAAAGTAATAACCCATCAGTACCCGTTGTTTGAATACCGAGACATAAGTTCGATCCCCCAGCGATTCTAGGAACTTTACAAAAAGAGTAAAGGGAAAAATCATGTATTCATGTCGATATACATCAGATACATACATCATATATATATATATATAATTTTTAATATTGATAATAATGATACCCAAATCTCTGAAATAAATATAGAGAAAGAGTTAGGCACAAGTATTGAAAATTATTATATAGCGAAATCTTACATAGAATGTATTGGCTTGCAGTCATTATCACCAAATTGGTATAGAGATATAAAATCTAAAAACGATATAGAAAAGATTGTCCAGAGATTAGAAGATATCCAAATAATTGGAGAAATACCTATGAAACATTGGGATAAAAATTCTATAGTATGCAAAATTAATATAATTAACCTAGAATATATAATTAAAACAAGTCCAATAGAAGCTACACCAAAAGATATAGAAGAATTTAAAATACATATAGAAGAACTACTAAAGTTAAGAGCAATAAGAGAAAGTAGAAGTCCACACAAGCCAGCAGCATTTATAGTAAGAAATCATTCAGAGATAGTTAGAGGAAAATCTAAGATGGTTATAAACTATAAAAGACTTAATGATAACACAGTAGAAGATGCATATAATATTCCTAATAAACAAGAATGGATAAACAGAATACAAGGCAGTAGATATTTTTCAAAATTCGATTTAAAAGCAGGATTTTGGCAAGTAAAAATGGCAAAAGAATCCATATAATGGACAGCCTTCACTTGTCCTCAAGGACACTTTGAATGGCTTGTAATGCCATTTGGATTAAAAAATGCACTTGCACTATTTCAAAGAAAAATGCAAAACATATTTAATGAAAATCAAAATACTACCGACCTGTGTGGACTTCTACTTTCTCTTATTGGTCCTAACTTTAGTAACTCTTCTATATGCATTTTAAATTCTTCTATATCTTTTGGTGTAGCTTCTATTGGACTTGTTTTAATTATATATTCAGGGTTAATTATATTAATTTTGCATACTATAGAATTTTTATCCCAATGTTTCATAGGTATTTCTCCAATTATTTGGATATCTTCTAATCTCTGGACAATCTTTTCTATATCGTTTTTAGATTTTATATCTCTATACCAATTTGGTGATAATGACTGCAAGCTAATACATTCTATGTAAGATTTCGCTATATAATAATCTTCAATACTTGTGCCTAACTCTTCCTTTATATTTATTTCAGAGATTTCAGAGATTTGGGTATCATTATTATCAATATTAAAATTTTTTTGGGGTGTTCCACCACACTTCCGAACCTCTGAAATGTATGATAAATTATCTTGGTGTGGTATATATATATATATATAGACACACACACATCATATTTGTATCATACTTTCTTCAGCTGTCATTAGAACAAAAAGATTTCAAAATTCTTAAGTCATTAAAGGCTGTGGTCTGAACCGTGCGTTCACAAGTAAAATGACAGTGTGTACGCTGGTAGAACGCAAGATCAGCGTAAAAGTTTTATGTTAGAACTATGTAAGTTTTGCATGATAGCACTCAGCATCTCAAGAAGCTTCATAACAAAAAAAAAGCATGAAGGAAAGGCTCAAGGTTCCCATACAAAACAGAACAAGGCTTTACTCCTAATCAGACCCAAAATTGGGTAAAATTTGTACACGAGGTCGGGTTGTAACACTTCTGCATGGACGATTCAGGAACCATGGTTTCCTTTATTCATCTCAAATTAAGCGTGTTCTCCAATGTTATTCTTTTGGTATTATTACAGAGCCATGGGAGCCCTAAGGTCAATAGATTAACCAGATGTTAGCAGTTGAACCAGCACTAATCATTCTTCGCTTTAATAAACTTCTTGATGATGCCGATCATCTCGCTTCCAGGGAATCGTCCAAGGCAGCCCCTCGCAGCAGCAATCTCATTGAATTCACATACAGAATCACCATTGAGAGCTTTACGCTGATTATTATAACAATTAATTTGTTACATGTGCGTGTATATCATATAATGATTTGCTTCTTAATCGCGACTAAGTGGCATCTGCTGGATGTACTTGGTCTGGTGTTGGATTTTTATTTGGATCTTTGTAATGAGTGTTAGAAAAATTGTTTTCTCAAATTATTTTCGCTAAAAGATGTCACTACCGTCTTAGTTGCTCAACTTTCCTAGTTCTTTCTTGGAGCAGATGCCGAGAGAAAGAGGAAGAGGTCATGCTATTCCCGCAGGTAGAGGCCGAGGCCGTGGACGTGTGCTGCAACGCCCGTAGATGAAATGGAAGAAGCTACTAGCTAGAATTAGAATAGAGTTCAACAAGAGGAGGAAGCTGTCTCTCAAGTCAATGCTGCTGCTCAACAAACTCCAGTTGCCGCTGCTACTCCGCAACCCCAACCTGCCACTAAACAACAGCAAGACAACTTGGTCTTACAGGCTTTGAACCTGATTGTGGAGAGGTTGAACAACCCGCCGGTTCAGCAACAGGCACCCCAAGTAGCACCAGACCACCCGCAGTCCAAGATCAGCGATTTCATGAGGACAAGGCCACCGCAGTTTTCTAGAACCAGATATCCAGCAGAGGCAGATGACTAGATTAAGGATGTGGAGAACAAACTATACCTGGCAGATTGTGATGATTATGAGAGCGTTCAGCTTGCTACCCATTTGCTGAAGGGTAATGCTGCCCATTGGTGGAAAAACTAGTGCAACGCGCACCCAAACTACCACAACCTGATGTGGGATGAATTCATGGAATTGTTCAAAAATACTTATGTGCCCCAGCATACGGGATGAGAAGAAACGCGAATTCGAGAATTTGCGCCAGGTGAACATGACAATCGCCTAGTATATCAACAAGTTTATAGAGCTGTCTCGCTATGCTTCAGACCTGATTCCCATAGAAAAGGCCAAGATATGGAGGTTCACTGAAGGAATGGACTCCGGCATGAGGATATAGTTGCTGCCTTTCCAATGTCAAGATTTCGAGCAACTGACTGAAAAGGGCATAATCTTGGAAGGAGCTCAATGCAAACACAATGAAGATAGGAAGACAAAGATGAATTTCCAAGGGCAAAACGACTGTAATGTCCATCGTCGCTTTTCTCAGGGGCAAAATTCCCAGACTTCAACATCAGGGACACAACCATCAACGCCCAAGCCAGACCTCAAATTTAGTGTAGAAGTCACAGAGTCAGAGCCAAACGATCAATCAGCAGGCTCACTGCCCCAATCAAAGTGCAAATCATGGTTCAAACAGGATACATCAAGTGGAACAACAGGAGTTACTTGCTTCAGATGTAGTCAAGTGGGACACTATGCTCATCAATGTCCGACAAAGCCAGAGAACCAGCAGCAAAAAAATCAGGGAGGTGCATCTTCGCATGTTGGTTCAAACTAGAGTGTTCAGAACGCACCCAGGACGACATCGAACGTGGGATCTGGGCGCATCAACCACGTCACCGCGGAGGAAGCTCAGGAGGCACCCAACGTTGTGTTTGGTAAGTTTGTAGTGAACTCAGTACTCGCAGTCGTGTGATCAAGTTTTGCAAATTGCAATGGTCCAATCACACCGAAGAGGAAGCAACAATGGAGCAACAAGAAGATCTACAGGCAGAGTTCCCAAAGTTGTTCAAGGATCTTGCTAAATCTCGGGGACGAGATTCTCCTTAAGAGGGGAGGTTTGTGACATCCTAATAAAATTACTATGTCACATAATAATAATAAAGAAAATAAAAAGATAAAAATATAAAATAATGTTAGGAAAAGGCTCAATCAGGCTTAGGTAGCCCTATTTTGGCCCAAACCAGGCCCAAGACCCCTCTCACCCAAACCTAAGCCTATTAGGACTCCTAATTTCTATCTATAACCTAATTCTCATCTAAATCAAACTCTACTCCGATTAGGACTCACCTACCACGACCTAACCCCTATAAATACCCCCAAGATCCCCTCCCACAGACCCCAAGGTCGGAGCCTCGGAATTAGAGCCCTATCCACCCAAAACCCTAGCCCCGAAGCACTAACCAAGGTATCTCTCGAATTTCAATAACCAAACCCTAGATCTAAGGCCAACACGTTGTAGGTCTCGTCGAGACGATCAATTTGGACATATGGAAGCCCTATTTTGGTGAAAAATTGGAGGAGTTATGAGTCGCCGAAGGATGGCTGGATTTTTTGCCCTAGCACCGCCGCCGGCGAGCCGCCGCCATTTTTTCGCGTTGCCAGAAATCCTCGGACCGCCACCAATCACGCCACACCACCCGCCCTGCCGCAGCGTGAGCCGCCACGCCGCGCTTCCGCCAACCGCCGTCGTCGCGTGTCCCGCCGGCCAAGACGTCCGCACCCTCGCCGACAAGCAGTACCACGTGGTCGCCTCCGTTAGCCACCTCGCCTTGTTGTGTTCGTCGCGTGACAACGCCACCGCCTCCCGCCAATCCCACGCTGCAGCGTGGCACCCCGCCGCCCACGCGCGCCGCGCCAAATAGGAAGCCACCGCATGTCCGTGCTGAGCCGCCCCGCCCGCCGAACCGCATTAGCCGCATCGCCGCTCGGTTTAATCCAGGTTTTGCCTCGGTGAACCACCGGTTAATCCAGTTTATTTTTTTCAGCCTTTTTGTTTTTCCTGAAACTTTCATGAATTGTTTAGGGAGTTCCCGAACTCTGATTTAGATGATTCCAGAGCCCAAAAATCACAAATAATCCCTAGAATTTTATATATTTTTATCATACTATTTTCCCTGTGTTTGCTGTTTATTTCTGTTTTACATCTTTTTCGCGTAGATCCGACGTGCACCTGCTGTCCGGGAATCGTTTCGGAGCCTTTCGAATAAGGAGGTCCAGATCCAAGCTTCTTCGAAGGCAAGTTAGATTCATATTGAATTCCTAGTTTGCAAAAATTTATTTATTTCATCTTAAATTGATTTGCATGCTTAAATTATCATCGTATGTGCTATTTGATCCTATTTTCATGTTAATCCTCCATTAATATGATTTAGCCTACCATTGTTAGCCCGTTGGTACTGTTTTCCCTAGCCTATCCCTTGTGTAGTTGCTTAGCCTTACTTCTGGGATTGGTAGTTGATAGGTTCACTCTTTATTAAATCTGTATTCGTGAAGACTTTGGCTTCGTGGTACTGTTTTGGTAAACCTAATCAACTAAAATCAACGTGGTGTGTGTTGACTTGAGGAGACCCAGAAGAGGTGGATTTTGGGCTTGTGGTTGAGACATGCAGGTCTCCTCTGTCATATATGGACCGTATACTTATGACTACCATATCGAACCTGAACCGTACAGCCACTTGTGCCTTCTGGTCCTAATCTATTAGCTGTGGAAACCTAGTTTTCGCTGTACTCATAGTAGACGGACATGATTCACGATCACCGGTTCTGAATGGCTTAAATGGGGGCTAACCTCATGCGGTGCGCTATCAGGTCCAGCTGAAGGACATGCGCATGACTGTCGGCCTGGTCGAAGTGTACCGTATGGGGCGCGAATGCAAAAGAAAGGGTACAGTATGGGACAGGTGAAAGCAGTGAACGGTTTTGTACTGTTTCTCTCTTTGGGATGAGATAGGGCTTGTGGGGAACGTGTACACACTCTACAGAGTTCAAACTGTCATGGTAGCCGTGCCCGTAGTTATGGGCGGGAAAAAGGAGTTTGACATAAGGTAGTCCAATGTGTTTTAATTAATTAACTTGATGGTAGTGTAGGCAAGGAGTGCCTCTCTTTTCAGCTGGTTAGCCGTTTCTATGACTTCGCTCGTCGTGTGCCGAGCCGGTTAGCCGTCATTTGGCTACGCTCGTGTGTTATAACATGTTCAATGAATCAAGATTAAATAAACAAGTAGATAGGTGATATTTTAGCAAAATAACTAAACCGTCCTTTGATCTTGCATTCATTATTAAGGACTACTTGCTGGGTAGCCGTGTACTCATTATATGTGCGGCGCCCCCTTTTTCACACTCGGCTCAAAGAAGTCATTGCCCATTCGCTATCCATGTGGTTGGTAAATAACATACTAGCTGCCTAGAAGCAAGCCGAGCATGTTAGCTCCCAACCTAAGCATGCAGCGGTACACACGGGCGACCTTCGTTGAAACGAATATAAACCGGGTGCCCGGATATGTGCCCGGTGATGGCTCCCAAGATCAGCTACTATCACACACATACCCTCATGTGGATCGATAACACAACACAAACGGTAAGGGACATAAACTTATATTACAATAAGTTTAACATAATTCAGAGTTTTACGGCAGCGGAAACATAAGATGTTCAACAACAAAACAGCGGAAGTCTTAATCATACTAAAACCAAAAGGGCCAGTAAGGTATGCCTCATAACCCAAGGGCAACCGACTGAAAGTTTAGAACTCCCCTTGCACTTTTCTTCTTTCTTTTTCTAGGCCATTTAAATTTTAGCTAGCGTCATCGCAACCCGCTTGATGGTAATACTCAAGCGTGGGGTCATATTCACCTGAAATAATAGCAACTTGTATGAGTACAGATGGTACTCAGCACTAGGAGGTAATGTATATCTTCATTCATGAATAATGTATCCAATGGAAGGTTAGCATGACATTTTCAGTATAAAGTGCATTTGCAAGACGTAAACATAAGTAGATTGTAAATGGCATTTGAATAAAACATTTTAAATCAATGTGACTAGCAATAATATCATCATCTCATCAATATATATCATCACCATCATCAATCCATTGACTCCATCCGTCCATAGCCTCTATCCGCCATATCAAAACATACCCGGACTCTATCCGCCCCCGGTCTCTATCCCACAAGGACATCATGAAAGCAACCCAAAGGCTCGGAAATGAACACATAACCAAACTATATAACCAGAACCAGTAACCAAGTGCTAACAAATGGCAGCTTAACCAACTCAAGATTCGTCCTTAACCCAGGACGCGGCTGTTCGAACAGTTTAACACTCTACAGAGGTGTACAACAGTTTAACACTCTACAGAGGTGTACGACTTTACCCACACGACACGGCAAGCCATGCCGAAGCCTCCTAGATGTACATGCCAGTCCATTGGGTCACCCGAGTTAACTTTATCAAGTCCCCACTCCGCGAGTGCAGGAGCGAGTTAACCGTTGCAGTGGATTTGTCCAAGGTCCATCACACCCAAGCACAAGGACGCACCACGGATGGTCCGTCCTGCCACCCCACCCACAAACATATTGCCCCGCTGGTACCCAAGGGCTCAAGCATGCACAGGAAGTTAGCCAAGTGTCCACATAAAACACGTGTGGTCGTACGTATAGTACTTGAGAGGAAGGTACCGATGTTCGGTCCTTAATGACCCAAACGGGGCTACATGTCCGGGATCCGTCCTCCCCTCATCCTCTATCACCCGTTCGAGTCCAACTTAGCTCTCACACGTAATCCAAATACTCATCAATCCAAACCGAACATTGAGTACATCAATAATTGAATCACACGACCAATGGACAATTCCAGTGATCGCTTTACCTCGTTGACTCTAAACATTGCTAAGCATTCATGACACAACATAAATAATAGTACATGCTTAGGCTACAAAGGAATAAGGGTGTCAAGCCTAGTAAGGTACTAATCACTGGGTAGGACATAACTACCTTCTACCCAACAGATAACATACTCGAAATTAGCATGCAACAAGTGTTAGGATATAATTAAATTAATGCATGTAAATAGAGGATCAATATGTTGAGTCAAATGAGGGGAGTATAAGTGCCTTGTTGCTGCTCGTTGGCGGGAAGAACTCCTGGATCAAGTCCGGGCTCCTACGGAACGTCGACTCCTAATGTTCGGTAGCAAGAACATCAAATAAAATCCAAATAAAATACCAAACAAATAGGAACATCAAATATTTTTAGATATTCAGAAAGTTCAAGAGCTAATGCAAAATTTGCAAAAAGAATCACCCAAATCCGAAGTTTGGGTGCCATACTAGCTCGGGGCTGTAAGGACTAAGCTCGGGATTGACCTAGGTAGCTCGGGAATGAGTCTCCTAGCTCGGGAAGGACGTTGCCTTGGTCAAGAGTGGGTTTACAAGGTCAGATATGGCATAGCTTGGTCGGTTAGGACATGACCAAGGTCGGGCTCAACTAGCTCTAGCTCGGGAAAGTCACTTAGCTTGTATGTTACTCATTACGAGCCATTTTTGGGGGTCCTAATAAGATCCGCTAAGCCTGGGCTTAACATGAAAGTTGTAGGAAATTTCCTGGCGCACAATTTTCATGTAGAACACTTTTTCATCCGAGCTACGGTTGATTCTATAGAGCTTACTTACTAGGCTACTGCTCAAAGAAAGGCTGAAACAGGCTGTTTTCAGATCTGGGGGTTCTAAGGCTTCGGTTTCCACCAAAGAACAGCTTAGCCATGAATGCTAAATGGTGAAAAACAGAAGTGAGAGGGAGTATTGGGTTCTCACCTAGCAAGGAAGGCCTCGCTTAACAATAGAGAGCCCAAAGATGAGGAGATCGAAGTGGTGGACAGTAATCTATCCAGAACGCGGTTCAGCTACTCTTCAGCTTGTTCCTTGAGGTCCCTTCAAGTCCAGCAGCCTGGATCTGCTCCTAGACATCCCTAAGCTCGTGCATGAACTCTTCTTGGCCATCTCCAGGCTTGCATGTGAGGGAAAATGTTATGCAAGATGAGGAAACATCAAAGAACCTCGCTGCTGTTCAAAACAGCGAAGTAGATGCTGAAAGGCAGCAAGAACTAACCCAAATCCTTGTGAACGTGCACGGGAGTTGGATGTACTTGAAGCCTAGGAAGTATAGATGTTACTCCTGCTCATTCCATGGCCTGGATTTGAAGAAAGACGGCATAGATGGGCAGAAAACGAAATCAGTCTTTGCTGTCCCAAAATCATACAGCAAAGAGAAAAGGAAGATAAATCCATAGCAAACCTTTGTGCATGTGCTTACCATGGAGTGGAATGGATAGCCAACTATTTCAGCTTTCCAACGATATATAACACCCTATATGGATTCTTGGTGGTTTGGGTGGAGATTTGAAAATGGTAGAGGTGGAGATAAAAAACAGCTTGCTGTTCTTGCTGCTGTCCAGAACTTGGACGTGGGAAGAATGAGAGTGAGGGCTGGTTGAAGAGGGTGGAGAGGGGTTTAAATAGAGGTATACTCTTCCATTGACAAGTGGGTCCAGGTCCCACCTGTAATAGAGAGTCTGCGGGTAAGATTCCGGGTAAGAAAAGCTGAGGGTCTGGTCGCTGCAAAGACCGCCAAGTCACCCGTGGATGGAAGATTCGGCTGATACTGCCCAGCACCGTCCAAGTCAGCCAATGGATGGAAGATTCGGCTGATACAGCCGGAGGGCAAAAAGGAATAAAGAATAGATATGGTGGTGGGGTTGTTTGACCGGTCAGGTCTTCTGTAGCTCGGTTCAACCGTCTATAGCTCGGGTGGCTTCCTCCGGACATCTTCCAGCTCGGACAAGTGATAATCAGCTCGGATGGGTAGCAACCAAGCTCGGGTAGAGCTCGGATGAACTCTACCTTGCTCGGGCAAGCTACATCTAGCTTGGGCATTTAAGGAACATGCCCGTCGGGCTAGGTCTTACTACTCTAGTGGCTTGGCCAAAGGATTTAAAGTTAAAAGCCTTATATTCCCACCATAGAGCATGGTGGTTAAATGCAAAATTTTTGTAAACCAACATAAAAACAAATGAACATGCTAATGATATGCATAGCTATACGAAATTTAACAGCTGGGCTGTTACAATATGGATCACAGATTATTTGTTCAGGAGAAGACCTCGATGTCGGTGCCAGTTGTGACCAGGAGGGTCAAGGTGATTAGCTACGTGTTCCGGGTCAACCTCGGAGTATCTTCGCATTTGAAGTCTTTCGCTGTGTTCTTTATGCTATTGAATTATGTCCTGTGCAAGACTATGTAAACGTCTATGTCAACTAGATGCTATTTATGCTATGTAAACTGTTAATTTCTAGTTATTGCAATGTCTGCGATGATATTCCAAACTGTCATTGAGTGACATACTAGCTATGATCTTCTGGGACTAGTATTCGGCCACTGAAGCCGGTAGAAATACCGGGGTGCATGACACCTTAGAATGTCAAGATTGTACTGGATGGTCCCCGAGCCAAGCGTTTCAACTGTTCATCGTTTATAGGCTTGCTTATTAGGTGCATTTGTAACCAAACCCCAAAACAAGCCATGTGTTGGACTGTGATCCAAGCTTCTGACTTCCCCAGGTATTGGCTGCGTAGAATCCTCTTGTGCTCATGGACATACGGAGCCACTACGTTGATTATTTCAAAACCGTGAAATTTGCTTGTCTAAATTTGACAAGATCGTTGCTATGGATTTCTTTTCTCCCTAGCATCCCTTTTTCCAGTGGCCTCCGCTCATTGCGTGATATAGGGACCCTAATCAGATTCAGATCATCAATGTAATCGACACAAAACTCAATGGCCTCCTCTGTGCAAACACCTTGGCCAATACAGCCTTCTGGACGAGATCGGTTACGAACATACTTCTTTAGGACTCCCATGTATCTCTCGAAAGGGTACATGTTGTGCAGGAATACTGGTTCGAGAATTCCTATCTCTTTAACAATGTGAACCATGAGATGGATTATAATATCAAAGAATAATGAAGGGAAGATCATCTCAAGGCTAACCACACTTTGAACCATGTCTTCCTCTAGCTTGGAAAGTTTTGTTGGATCGATTATCTCCTACGATACAGCGTTGAAGAACGAACACAGCTTTATGATTGTCCCCCGTACCCAATCCGGCAAAATACCTCTCACTGCAACTAGAAGCAACTGTATCATCAACATGTGACAATCATGAGATTTCAGGTGTATGATTTTATTCTCTTTCATGTTTATGAGTCCTTTTATATTCGATGAATACTCAGAAGGGACCTTGACATTGTTAAAAAACTGGGTCGTGCTTCTTTTCTCTTTCTTGCTTAGAGCGTAGCTCGCTGAATGGAGGTAATGCTGTCATTTTTCCTCTCTTTTCTGGATGTAGGTCGTTCCTGAGGTCCAATAGTTTCAAGTCCTTTCTTCTTTGGAGTGTATCTTTTGATTTGCCATAATATCCATGTAGCCTAGGATGTTCACACAATTATTCTTTATGATATGCATGAAATCAAGTGAGTGACGGACCTCAAGCACTTCTCAATAAGGTTAGGCCCAAAATATTGATTTCTTCTTCCACATTGGCGGCTGGCCTTCTTTAGTTGGGACAGGTTTGCTACTAGGACCTTTTTCAAATACTACTTTCAGATCCTTTATCATAGCAAATACGAAAGATCCATTACGATGCGGGGGCTTCGTACGATTGTGTGCTTTCCCATTAAAATGCTTACCTTTCTTCCATAACGGGTGCTTCCGTAACGGCTTTGTTGACCATTTGCTGAAAGGTGGCAAAGTCATTGGCGGCAATGAGAGCCTTAATGTCCGGATCCATGCCTTCCATGAACCTCCATATTTTGTCAGACTCATTGGCCACTTCTGTAGTAGCATAGCGGGCCAGATGGTTGAACTTGTTCAAGTACTCAGTAATGGACATATTGCCCTGCTGGAGATGATGGAATTCCCTCCTCTTCATCTCCATGATACCCTTGGGTACGAAGGATGCAGTGAAAGCTTGAGAGAATTCCTCCCAAGTAATAGCGTTGACATTCTGGTGTGTAGCTCTAAAGTTGTCCCACCAGATAGCAGCATCTCCCTAAAGTTGGTGTCCAGCAAAACTGACACCCTCATGATCAGCACACTGAGTCATGTCCAGCTTCCTTCTTATCTCACGAAGCCAATCCTTTGCAACAAGAGGCTCCGCAGATCCTGTAAACACAGTCAGCCTCGTTCTCATGAAGTCACCAAATCGGGATTGAGGTTGATATGGTGGTGGTTGCGCTTGAACAGGAGCAGCGAGGTTGTTCAAGTTGTGAGCAATAGCCTGAATGTGCATCTCCAGAATCTGGTTAAGCTGAGGAGGGTGAGCAGGCGGTGGTGGCAGATTCTGGTTCTCTAGAATAGCCGGGAGTGGGTTGGCGAAGGGGTGCACTCCTGCTGCAGGTTGAGCTTGAGCAGCCTGTCCAACAGGAGGTGGGTTGGGTTGGTCCTGTCCTGCCTGTCCTTGACCACGACCAGCAGCAGCTGAAGCTCGAGTGTCCACCATCTGACAGCAATTTTGAAAATAAGGTACCAGAAGGAAAACCAGAGGGGTGTACTAAAGGGGAGGTCACAACATCCATGCAATCAACATCCAAATAGCACACCAAAACACAAATAATTCAAAACATTCTTAGTTCAAAACCAAAATTTGAGAAGGCTACATCACAAAGGCTGATGTAGTCAGTCTCTTAAAAACCTTTAGAAAGCTAACATAATAATTAAGACGTTCTACGATTCTATCCCTACAGGGGACCTAAACTTAGGGTTTTATTCAGAGTCTGGGTTCTCATCAAACACACGCTCCATGGGCTCCTCTTCATTATCTTTTGGAGTCTCGGCCCTCCTAGCCATGAAAGAAGAAGGCCCTGCCGAGCTGCGGCGTGGAAGAACTCGTCGAACGGCAGGAATCGGTGGAGATCGAGTTCTCTTGTTGGTAGAAGTACTTGGAGTGAGGCCTTGAGTTGGCAGCATCTCAAGGTCGGGAGATCCCATGAGGACTGGAGAGGTTGGCAGCTCCGGTTCAGTTGGAATGGCAGTGGGCATCGGCGAAGGCGATGGTGGTTGTGCAGCCTTCAGCTGGTTGATAGTCTTGTACGCCTTGGTCAACTTGCTCTTGTAGTATTCCAGCTCTTCCTTGTAGCCACAAAGCCCTGCATCGTAACCTCGGATGGCCTCACTGGTGTGATGCTCCAGTGGGTTTACAAACAAAGAGTTGTTGCTCCGGTACTGATTGGTATGCTCTCCGTCCAGGTTGAGGGGATACCAACGGTAGGGAGAATTCTCCACCTCAGCAGAGTAACGGGCTGAAAGATGAAGAATAGCAACGTAGGCAGCTTCCTGTAAAGCTTCATGCTGCAGTAGGCGCTCAGCGAAGCTCCTCACAGGACGATGTTCCTCTGATGATTCAATAGGATGAGCAATGAGATCAACCCTCCAGACTCACTGTCCAGCGCGATTGAAGGCCTGGAAGCACTTGAACTCCGGGGTCTTGTGATAACCCAAGTGCTCGATCAAGTTGATCAGCTCAGCGACAAAGCCGTCCAAATCCTGGGCGAAGGTGAAGACAAGGTTGGACATCTATAGATTTTGGAATAGAAAAAGAGTGGTTAATCGATTTTAATAAAGAAGCGAGTAGCAATTTATCAATGAACAATAAGATGAGGAATTATCAACAAGGTCTTTGGAAAATAATTTTTATAGTATTATTAGAAATCCTTAAACTACTCCAACTATCTAAGGTTTATCCTACAGACAGGCTCTGATACCAACTTTGTCGGGACCCGAAAAAAAACGGAGTCGAATCCCTGCTGTGTCTTACCTGTACTAGTCCTGGATCAAGTAGCTAGTACACACAGATATACAGCTTGGATCATCACCATTCAACGAAAAGTACTTTATTACATCAGAGTCACATATTTATTACAAAGTTTAGGCTTCATGGCCTGGCAGCGGAAATTCAAATAACACAGTTCAACTTTAATGAAAAACCCAACGCAACTCCACAGGCATGTCTGACGGATGTGCTCTTAGACGTCAGAGTAGTCCTCGTCTTGAACTCCTTCGGCGAAGTCCCTGTCCTGGTATACTTCCTCCTCGGTGTCGCATCCTGCTCGTTGGAATGAGCAGCCCCGCATAAAGGTGAGGGTGAGTATACTTTATACTCAACAAGTAAGGCTAACTAAATGCAACTAAGGCTTAACAGAGGAGGGGTAAAGGTTCTTTTGCATAAAACCAGTTTTGCAAGTTTTTCCTAAGGTTTTATAAAATGATTTGAAATGTGTTGAGGAAAACAAATCTTCAAAGTATTTCTTTAAAATTCCGGCCTCGGCCGGTTTTGCCCAATCCTGATTACTCACGGCACCCACCGTGCAATTACCCTCATCGCTCATAGCACCCACTATGAGGAGAAAATCAAAACACATGACACCGATCGTGGTTTTCCTTTAAAACACCATTAGAAAACAAAGATAAGAAGTACCAATGAGGCAGCTCCCCGTCGTCCGTCCTTGACCGTGGACACGGCTATCATGATAGTTTTACACTCTGCAGAGGTTGCATGCTTTACCCACGAGAGGTGACCTTCCCTAGGAATCACCCAAAGGGAAAAGAACACGACAAGGTCTTTAACCGACATTCCCCTAGCCTGGCACTCCCTCTAAGAATTCCACCGCAGTGCTAGTTACTCTAGTTGGCTGAATCCCCCTCTTGAGCCTGCAGAACAACACCAATTGCCTACTCCACCGACTGGAATGCCAAAACTAAAAGTTCGAAGGGTACTCAACCAGGGCTTGTCCACACAAGCACTCAATGGTCGCATTGTTGTACTTAGCTCGTCTACCTCAAGGAATCGGTCCTTAGAGATCAGGGTGGGTCCCGCACTGGACTTGAATCTCGTGCACGCAGCACCATCTTTGCAACCATCCACCCTAATCAGGTTTTGCAAAACATTTTTCCTGATAGCACCCACTATGAACTAGCCCAAATACAACCAAAAGACAACACCAATTGTCCTTGTAAATATCACAAAGCAAAATGGTAATTAATGGTAACAAGCAATTAATCAAGTGGTTTGCTATGAGCATTACTAAGCAGATGCAAAACCTATTCAAGGATATGGAAATAATTAATCAAAATTAATATTCCTAAGGTAGCAAGGATATTTTATAAGAATTAATTGACAATGGGGATTTAGCTAGGCAATTTAGTTATTTGGCATTTTATGTTAAATATACATGCTACTGTTCAAATTCTATAAAACTTGTTTGAAAACATGGGTTCAGAGGTTTCAGCACTTGCCTTGATCGACGTAGTGGGGAGGATCCTTAGCTGCGTCGAAAGCGAACTTCGAGACTAATCTAACATAACGAAAATAAATAAACAATAAATACAATGCAAAAGAATTAATGAAAAAATAGAATGTATGCCAATGCACATGAAACTATATAAAACAGTAGAGGATGATTTTATAAACATTTTAAAATTTGTTTCACAATTTTTGGATTTATAAAATTAAATATATGAATTTATTAAAGTTTTGACTTTATTAAAATAAACAAGGGAACACTCGGGTTGGGCCAAGGAGCAAGCGACCACGGGGCTCGGCCGAACGGGGAAGGCCAAGCCCAGAAGCCAATCCGGCCTCAGGCTGGCCCAATGAGAACGCCGCTCACGCGGCCGGTGGAAAGCAATGCCCAGCGGGCAAGGCTGCAACGCGTCATGGCCATGGGCGTGCCCACGCTGAAGGAAGGCTCGGCGTGGGGAACAGCAATTTCAACTCGGCGACGACTGGCATGTGAGGCGGGAGACCCAACGCGAAGCGGCGGCGGCATGAAGCGGCGCTGGACGCCACGCGCGTGGCGCATGGCGATGGCTCGGCGACAGATGGAGACGGCCCGACGGCGTTGGCAAGAAGAGGAGGGCAGCTGGCATCGACAGTGGGGCCCACTGCCGCCGTCGAAACAGGGAGGGTCGCATGAGCGGGGGAGCGCGCGGCGGCGGCGTTCGGCGCTGGCTGGTGGGGGAAAGGAGGAGGAGGCAGGGGTCTCGGTATGGGGTCGGCTCGGGACGGGAGGCGGCGGCGACGAAGCGGCAAGAAATACAGAAGCGGCGGCTCGCAGCAAGACGACGTGGCGTGGCCACCGACGGCGAGCGAGGTCAAGCGGCGGGGCGGGGAAGGGAGGCGACGGCGTGGGGTACCGTGGGGTCTCCGGGGAGGGGTGGGCGGGCGGCGGCATGGCGTGGCGTGGCCGTGTGGGAGAGGAGGAGCGGTGGTGGCGGCGGGCAGCAGCGGCCCGGCCAAATGGCCGGGGCTAGGGTGTGGGGGACCTAGGAGATGCTCCAGAGGGGAGAAGGAGGGGGAATTACCGGCGGCGGCGACGAATTTGGGAGGATCGGCGATGGCGGCGGTGAGAACAGCAGCTCCTTCGGCGTCGAAATTCAGCGAGCTCGATCGACGATTCCCGCAGCCGAAAGGCGGGATGAGTCCACGGGAGAGAGAGGAAGGATGTCCTCGGAGGGTTCGGCCAATGGTGCTCACCTGGCGACGAATTCCGCGGAGAGGCAAAGGTGAGAGGGGTGGCGGCGGCTAGGTCTTAAATAGGGTTTCGGGGAGGAGTTTGCGGGAGATAGAGATCGATTCGGGTAGGGATTGATCCCCCACGATCAAGGGAACCAATTTTGCCGGGTTTTGGGGTGGATTTCTAGGGGAAAGGTCAAGATGGGGTTGGGGATGAACTTCTTTGTTCGTTTGGAAGGAAGAAACCGAGAGGAAGTCAGGGAAGAAGGAAAGAAAGAAGGAAGAGAGCGAAAAGAAAAAGAAAATAGGTGGGGTCCACATGCAAGAGAGACAGAATAATTATAGATTCCATAATTTTGATTTATTTTATTTTTAAATTACAAGTAAATAATTAATTGATGATTAAATTGTAAATTAGTATTTGAAAAATTAGTAAAATTATTATTTACCATTTACTTGTTTAAATAAACCTTTTTATAAAATTTTTAATTAACAATATTATGCGCTTAGGTTTTGAAAGGTTTTGATTTCTTTTTGCAAAAGCTTTTAATTAGGAACATACTCATTTTTAAATACTTTTAATATTTTCAAAAATCTCATGAATGCAATGCATATAATTTTTATTTTTGAAAAATGAGGATGTTACACTCATGCTCCTTACAACAAAGGATATAATCATTAGGACATGCATGTATCTTCTGTACTTTCAATCCTGATGGATAGATAGCTTGCTTGGCTTCATACGTAGTTTTAGGCAGTGTGTTATCCTTTGGAAGCAACTTCTTGTAACATCCTGAATTTTCAAATTTGCGAAAATTAAAATTTTTGACTGAAATAAATTTCAGGAATATTTTCAAACTTTATTGAGGTAAAAGTTTGTAAATTATAATGAAGTGTTGATTTAAAAATCAAATTTTGAGAATTTTGAATAAAATAAGTTCAAAGAGTTGCTTTACAATATTTTCATTTTGAAAATACATCTAATTAGATTTTTCGATTAATAAAGTGCTTAAAGCAAAGGTCATATAAAATAAAAGGATTTCAATGATTTTATACTTTCAGTTGTGGAAATATTAAACCAATTTAATTTGTTTTGAAAAAAGAAAATTTCTCAAACAAAATAATTCAATCTATTGGGAGTTAAAAAGAAATCAAAGCCAGGGACGTTCCTATTTGTTTTTAAAATTATATTATCTTTTCTTATTACAAGATTTGGATTTTTTATTATCTTGATTTTCTCTTAATTAATTTCAATTAAGGTGTATTTGAGAAAATACCTTTCCTCCTTCTAACCGGTAGACCACACTTGTCATCTCCTCCTTCCTTTCCTTCTTTGATCTCCTCTTTCCTTCTGGGAAACTAACTGCGCTACCTCCTCCTTTTCTTGCCGGCTACGCCATCTCAAAGATGTAACCACAATTTCGAGGAAAACACGTCCTAGGAAATCCCTTGTAGATCATTTTTCAAAAATTTCGGATCCTAAAACTTTTTCCTTCGCCCTGTAAAAATCGCCGAAGGCTGACTTCTCAAAACCCTAGCCACCCCACTCTTTCTCGTCTCAGCGCCACCTCGGTGCAAATCTGCCCAAACCGTCCAAGGACATCCTTCGTATATTCATCACGAATCCATCCCAACCGAGAGCTCGAAGATTCATGGTCGGATAAAGTCAGATTTAATCGCCGAAGGCCTCGTCGGTTTTTGGCCAAAGATGCTCTTTACCGAATCACGGATTTCGTACCGTGAGACCATGATTTTGCCTCTCCTCTTGTTCCTCCATGTCTCCCTCTTCCTCTCTAGACCTTTGTTGTTCCGTCATCCGCACCATAGCGCTAGTATCGCTTTGAACCGCCGCCGGAAACCGCTCCTGCCCCTGTTGCTCTCGCTGCTGTGCCACCCGCCGTGCAAGCCATTTGTGACATCCTATTATTTTCCCTAATGCTAGAGATATTAATTTAAGTTTTTACATCGATTTGTTTATTAATTGTTCTTTAATCACCTTGATTTTCCTAAATTCCCTCCTAATCACATTTTCCCCTAATCACGTTATCCCGAATATGTGAAAGCCGACCCGCAAGCAACCTATCCTCTTGTACACCAAATCCAGTCTTTCCAAAACCGTGCAACCTAAATCATGCCAAATCAAATCTCTTCGTGCCAAATCCAACTCCCAAATCATACCAAATCAATTCTTTCCGGTTCAAATCGAGACCAAATCAGATCCATATCCATCCTTGCCGTACATACAAACCATACCAAAATCATGCATACTAAAATTGGGCCAAAACCACCGACATACACAGTATAAAAACCCCAGTTCCACCTTGACCCAACCCTAGGCAGCCCCAAACCCTAGCCGTCAAGGACTTCCCCAGCAGCCATCAACTCAGAGCAAGGGGAAGAGGAGGAGAAGATTGCCGCAGTCTCCGTAGGGATGAGTCGCACCGCCTCTGCCCTGGTTGTTGCCCGTTGCCGCCAAGCTCTGTTGCGCCGCTCTGCGCCACCGCCACCGAGTCGCCCCATCCGAGCGCCGCCTAGCGCCAGCCACCATGTGCCGGCCGACCCCGTTCCAGGCTGCCACTGCGCCGCTTCTTGCAGCGCTGCGCCGCCCAGGTCACTGTTGGCTATGCCAGAGAGCACGCACCGCGCGCGCCACCGCCAAGACCGCCGCCGCCGCGCTGCCCACGCTGTGCCGAGGAAGCTGCTGCCGCCGTCGCCTCAGCGCCGCCGCTGCCTTGCAGCAAGCCGTCGCCACGCGCCATAGCCACTGCTTTGCAGCGCGCCGCTGCCGGGGAGCTCACGCTCGCGCCGCCGCCGGCCACCCGCCGCCGCCGCCGGAGCTGCCATCGCCGGAGCCACCGGGCCAAGCTGCCGCCTCTCTATTTCTCTCTCCCTCTCTCTTTCTCTGCACGTGGGGAAAGAAGCAGAGCAAGCAGCCAGCTTTTAGCCTTCGATCTGGTTCAACCAGTCAACCTGGGCACTGTTCACATGAACAGTAACACTTCAACTTTTATATATGTCAAACCATTGTTCTGATTCACGTCAAACCAATTTTGTTGGTTTTCTTTTAATCTAATCTACCTAGTGTATTTATTTCATAATTTTCTGAATTTTATTTGCTGCTGTTGATTTGTCTGTGCCTTATTTTGCGTGTAGACGTCGCGGAAGAGTCCGGAGGGGAATTAGCTGCCGATTGTCTGGAGACGTGCTACTCAAATCAAGGTGCAAGCTAGATTCATATTGATCCCATCGGTTTTTCTCTTAAATTTACTATTGATAGAAATTAAACTGTGCATGCTTGTTTTACCTTTATTTTTTGTTCATTTAATTTTAGCTAATGCCAGTGACGTGTTAATCATCTATTAGCGTGTGTTACCTTTCTATTGACACCTATCATAATTTAAATCTTATTATAGCCATCTTTTAATTTACTCACGCTAGATGCTTAGTTGCTTCGATGGGAAATCCAGTTCATATCATGGGAGATCATTCATAAAATTTGTGGAGAGATTCTACTCTTTAGTTTTGATTTGGTTAATTTAATTAAACTAAAATCAACGTGGCGTGATTAGATTCGAGGTGGTGGTTTGATTGGTGGATGTTGGTTTGTGGCATGCCACCTTGATCGACGTAAGGACCGAACTTCGTGGATGAACTGACTGGGCAAAACAGTACTGCCATGGGTGTTAATAATGGTAATACCTTAGTTGTTACCTTGAAAAATCTAGGTTTGGTTTGTCATGGCGGTGTGGGTGTGGCTTGTAACCACCGTATACCCATCTGGCACACATGGGGACTTTAGGCTTAGTGCGAGGCGGCCTGGGTGAATCCTTAGTGAGGCATTTTCAATCTTAGACGTACCAGGGATAATGGCTTCGTCTCACTCTCGGATGAGTCCCATGGGTAAAGTGTACGCACTCTGCAGAGTTAAAACTATCATGATAGTCGTGCTCACGGTCAAGAGCGGGCATAGTCAGCTCTACTTGTTAGTCTCACCTTTTAATAATTAAATTGCTGTAGAATATAGGGGCATGGAGTGCCTGGCAGCGAGTGCCAGGTAGCGATTACCATGCAATGCATTATAGGGAGTGTATTGCAAGGGTTTCGTGCAGAGTTGGTAATGAGTATCATCTCGGTCTGTGCTAAGACGGAACACTATTATAGTGTTGAGAAAACATGAGTAAAGAAATGAATTTAAAATTGTTTTACACCATTGCTTTAAAACTGATAGGATTGTTTAAAAGTGCTCTTTACGCAAATAAACCAGATCCATTCCTTTGATACCTTGCATTTCATTACGTAAGGATGTACATGCTTGTTGGGGTTTATCCATACTTATTAGTTGTTTGTCAGATCTGTGCATAGGTGATGACTCTACTAAATACGTGGTTTACGGGGCAGAGTAGCACGATGAAGTTTTTCGGCTACTAGAGGCGTACCCTGGTCGAATGCCTGTGGTAGTTTGACGGGTTTCAGCCGACGTGTGTTCTTATCTTCCGCACTCTGATGTTTAATTTATTCATAATGTTAGTGGCATTCAGCCCATGTACGTCATAAGTTATTTTCTTTATTAATAAAGTATGTGTTTGATGGCAATCCTGTTTAACCTGTGTGTATTACTGTATGATCCTTGGGACTAGTACAGTAAACACAGAGGGGTCGGTTTTGCAAAGCCGGGTCCCGACACTTCTTTATGAGGCATAACAACTATTGGAATCCCTTATCAGATAACCCATTTTTTTGCCTTCCATTGCTTCAATTCTAGTGTGACGCGCAACTTTTTGATGCCTTTTCTGTAGTCCTTCCATTAGCGTTGGAACTTTTCGAACTGTCTTTCGTCGTCGTAGTCTCCCTCTCCATCACGCATTATTTGATCTAGCTCATCATCAGCCAACCCCCCAATGTATCTTCGAAAGAATCGTATTGGGCACCGTCCGGGATATTGTTGTCTCCCTCTTCTTCTTCATCATCTTTCTGTATAATATCTTCTTCATCATGTTTGGTCCAACAAACATAGTTTGTCATGAAACCTCTTTGGATCAAATGGCTATGAGGGTGACATGAGTTTAAGACTCTTTTTCATTCCTGCAATCTACGCACGGATAGCATTTCCCAGACAGATTGTATGCGAAGGCCGCACGAATAAAGGTTTGCACGCCGTCAATGAACTCCTTCAAGTGTCGGTCCACGTCGTACATCCATAGCCAGTCCATTTACACTAGGTTTTGTCAACTTAATTATTTGCTAATTTTCATGTAATATTTTACCACATAATTCACAAAACACAAATTTTTCGGCAAAGTAGAGATAGACTAGAGCTAGATCCAAAATTATCAACTTGTATATTGAAATTTTTCTGCAACGATCATGAAATCTTAACATAAATTATAGCTAGGCCATGAAATCAAAACCTAAATTAAAGCTCGATCCAAAATTAGCACTAGATCAAAATTTTCAACTTCAAGATTCAAATTTTTCTGCAACGACCATGAAGTCTTAACTTAAATAAGAGCTAGATCATGAAATCATAACCAAAATATGAGCTAGATCCAAAAGTAGAGCTGGATCATAAAATCATAACCAAAATTTTCAACATGAACATTCAATCTAGTACTTCATCCATCCATGAAAAACTCAAGTTTTCCTTCAGATCTAAAGCAAAGAGGAACCTAAATTTAACATAAATCAAGTGAGGATGATGTTACCAACCTTCCAGCAATTGGATTGGAGTAAAATCACCAAATTTTAAAAAAATTTGGGCAGCACCTCCCTACAGAGTTGATGACGAGCCACCAGGCGCACGCTAGCTCCTTTGCTCTGTTCTAGCCTGGGCGCATGGGGGGAATGGGGAAGAAGATAATTTAAATGGTGGGAATGGGTCTTGAATCGGCTGGTAACACCAACCGGTTCTAGAGCACATGTCCCCGTTCAGAATAAAGAACCCAGACAGATCTCGAGGAACCAAGGTTCAGGGTACCAATCGGTACAAAATACCCACCCCGGCCATTTAGCCGTTGAACCGGTACTAGCGCAAAGATCAATATGGGTTGGCACATGATCGATACTGATAGGCCGGTACTGATGTGCAGTTCTCTAGTAGTGTGACTTGCCAATGACGTCGTCGAAATACCAAAGGAAGATTTTTAGTTTTAGAGGTAATTTTAATCTCCACAAAAATTTATTTGAATCAGTGATGCTTAACTAATCATGTCTTGATACATAGAATGCATCGAGAATTCCCATTCTTACGAACATTCCATTGAAATACATTATTATTAAGGCTCAATTGAATTCCTACTAATCTAGCGAGCAGATTTTGCCAATCAAACAACTTTTGATCCACTAAAGATCTACGGAAAGAAACATTCAAAGGATTCAAATCAAGCACCTCTACAACCGTAACATGCTTCTTCCTAACTGTAGAACAACTTCGGATACTGATCGCTAAGTGGTGTATGACCCAACTAACTGTTTTTCCAAAATCAAATTTAAAACCTATTTCAAAGAAGGAGAGGGTTCCTTTTTGTAAAAAATGATCTTTAACCATCATAAGACCTTTCCAAAAATGTGAATCCCTTGGCCGGTTGAGCCTCCACTTGAGTGACTGTTTTATGATTCAAATATTTATTCTTCAGAATACTTTGGCAAATTCCCTTTTCATGTAATAGCTTGAAAAGCCATTTAATAAGAAGACATTTATTTTTGATACCAAGGTCCTGAATGCCTAGCCCTCTTGATCTTTGGGTATTGAATCCCTAGCCCTCCTTTTAATACCATAATTCACTAGTACAGAACGGGCTAAAAATACCGGCCCATCAGTACCGGTTGGCCACGAACCCATACTGGTGGAGACAACAGTACCGGTTCAACGGGTAGAAGGTCCAAGTGTCACTCCAGTACCGGTTGGTAAGACAAACCGGTACAGGTGTTCTATATCTAGTAATTGACAGTAGCGAACCGGCCGCAGCAGATGTACTGCCTCGGGGATTGCTATATCGCCCATAGTTATTTAACCCAAGATCGGAGGGCACCTCCAATACCGGCGTTCATTACCAACCAATACTGGAAGTTTTGTATATAATGGCAGAGCCCCCTGCCCCGAGCAACACAGTAATGGTCGGATGTCATTTTCCTCTCTTGGTGATCAAGAGCTCTTGCTGAGGAGGAGCTTTCCAAAATTTGAAAATTTGGTGAATTTGAAAGAAGATTTTCGAGGTTAGTACATCATGGCTTCTCACTTCATTTTGTAGGTTTGTAGGTGCTTCTTTTGGTTGAAAAGTTGGTGAATTTTTTCAAATTTTGCATGCATGATTGTTGATGAATCATGAGAAATTAGATATAGCTTGATCATTTGAAAAGCTTGATTTTTGTTAAAATTATGATGTGGCTCTAATGGAAAACTCAAATTTGAGGTTTTGGTTCATAGGATCAAAGAAAAATTTTGAATGCATGTTGAGAAATTTTCAAATTCTAGATTTTGGTTCCTAGGTTCATTTTGCTACATAGGATGCTTGGAGGAGGATAGAGATGTTTAATTTTCCTTGTATTATATTGTTAGGATCCTTAAATTTTTATTGATTGATGATGGATTATGAATGTGGAAATGTAACTCGATTAATTTGAAAATGTTGTTGTGAAGGTTGACTTTTGAATATGAAATTTTAAATTTTAGGGTTTTTTATATCTTCAAATTTGAAAATTGAACATTCAAACTTTAGTATTCTACCATTCAAATTTTAATCTTTAGTTTTGGAAATCAAAATTTATTTAATGGAGCTTTCAATTTTTTGAGAATTAAAACAAATGTTTGAACATTTGAATAATCATTTTTTAAAAAAATTAATTGTTAGTTTTGGAAATTCAAAATTTATTTATGGGTGATTGCCATTTTCTTAAGGTGTCATTAACAATACATATGAGGATGTATTACTATTCATTGAAGAGTTCATTGCAACATATGTGTATATTTTGTGCAATAAAAACCGAGTGACTTGGTTGCACAGATGGTTACCAGCACTTGCTGTGAAGCTAATGGCTGGGTTCAAATCCCAGCTCTGTGGGGCCTGTCCTTTGCCCACCACACGATCTGCACTAGTCCCTGGATCAGTACACTAGTGCACACCTTTCACATAGCCTAATCATTTCATACAAGCGGAAGTCTTATATATTACACAAATACAGATTAACCCCGTGGGCTATTAAGTATTACAGACGGCACATTGGCCCAAATAGTCGAAAGTACAAAAGATCGAGAGCGGAGACCCAAAGATGTAAAGAGTCTCGTCTGGCTATGCCTAAGCACTCGACCGGAGAGACGCCTAAGCCTCGCCTCGTCGTCGCCAAGTCCTGTCCTTCATCTTCATGGCAAAGCGACGATCCCTGCTCATATTCTCCATCTAAAAGAGAATATGAATGCGAGGTCAGTGTCATCCAAACACTGGCGAGCTAACACCCAACCTGATGCAATTTTAGTGATAGGGGTTCCAAAGGAAAGGTTGGGGTTTATTTGTTTGCAAAAAGCAAGTTTTCTAAATCAAAGCCTATGACTTAGCATTTTTAACCCAAGGTTCTGCTAATCATTATTTTCATTATTGTAGTTTGTCACAATCCACATTCCACACCAATCACAATCCACATTCCACACCAGTCCTTAGATCTACTGCACACACCCGCCATCTCATTCCGGGTGTGGTGCACCCGTTGTGGATCTTACGCCAGCGAAGTGCCCGTTCTTCCCTAACCGGGTTGCCATGCCCGCACTAGAGTCACGGCTCCCTAACACGTATGACCTAGATCATCCCACGGATGACAACATGATCTTGTTTTCACCTCAAGCATGGCAAGAGACAGGTACGCCCGCAGTCGTACTATCCCCGAATCCCCAATACATGCACTACGCGCGATGGCCACGCGTTGTGGTGATAGGAGCCAAACTGCGCAGCATTTGGTCACGACTTCACCGTGTGCCTCCTCGCACACCCGTCCGGTCCACTCTACGAGTCACATCGGATCCGCAATCCACACACATTCACATTCACTTCCTTCTTCTACTATCGTTCCTCCGTGTGCCCCCGTGACACGATGTGGCGGAACCACCCCCGTGGCGCGATTAGCGACTATGTTGCCCCGCTCCTCACAAAGACCGCGTCTCGGAACGATAGCCCTCTTCACATCACACCAAGAGCCTTGCTACTTCCACCTTAACCACAAGTCGGACCACGTCCGCTTTTCCCAATCACATCCCAACACACACACCGGCATGCCAAGCCTAATTTCAGTTTTCAAGTTTGATATGTAATCATGTCCGGTGAATGTCGGTCCACCGCCCGAGGCCAATCTAAGCCTACAATTAATAACTGGACTGAGCAATGTCTACATAAATTTTAACCAAGACTTAAGAGTCTAAAATTGTTTTATTTAACCCTAACGGCTATCAAGGGTGATTTTCAAGGCAATCATTCATAAAGTCAAAGGACGATGAGTATTATCAAGGCAATATCATCAAGGTAGAACAATAACAAATGATAATAAGGCATGATAAATCATGATTAAGCAAGTAGGTATTATTTACTTAAAAAGCATGCAATTTAATACAAGAAATAAAATATTTAATAAAACGGGAATCAATATGATCCATTAGAGTGTTAACTCGCACTAGGAAAGCTAACTCTCCTAATAAAAACAAACACAATTATAGTTTAAGATGTTAACTCGACTAGGAAAGCGATCCTCTCCCTAGTAAAAGCAACATTATTAAGGGTAGGTATTAACTCGCATTAGGGAAAATCAAGATTCTCCTAGTAAAAGCAATCCTTAGAGGGTGAATGTTAACTCGCCTTTGGTCCGAACGTAGTGGTGGTCTTCTTGCTGTTCTTCAAAAGGTCCTCGGCTCCTCGACGCCTATTAACGGATCGAGTTCGAAAGACCATAAATAAAACACCGTAATGCGATAAAAGTATGATGTATGTAATGACATGCTTCTTGCTAAGTTTAGCGATCGACGACGGTGTAAAACTTTATCCAAGATATCGAGGAAGTTCCATGATCCTTCTTTTGTTTAGTATTTTTCGTAAAAATAACGGACGGGTGAAATGAGAATGTCATGCAATAATGCGAAGGCTACCCTAAATACTTTACCCATAGTTTAAACACATAAAGATATTTTAGCTTAATAATAATTTTGTTTGAAGAATTTCCTTCATCAACTCTCGGAAGAATACTTTTATTTTAGGATTGGTGTGTGGTGTTGATTAAAACATATGATTATTTAAATACGAGGGTAACTTAAGTATTCGGGTTTACTCTTAGTAAAATTAGCTAAGTAATTCTACTAAGTTCAATTAAGATCTCAAAGTTGTAACAAGGCACTAGGGTTCAATAATATTCCTCAGAGGAAATTTGAGAATTTTAATTAAAACCATTGAATATATATATATACCATAAATCAAGTATTGTTGTGTTATTAGTATATAGAAGAATGGTGAATAGGGCTAAACATTTGCTTAAAGGTCAATAGACAGCTTTTAAAAATCTGTTAATAATTTGTTTTAATTTCCTAAATTACAATTAGGTCTTCCAGAATATTCTCATGAATTTAAGAGCTTATGAGACAAATTTTATTATTTGAAATCCTTTTTAAATATTGTTATGGGGTGAAATATTATCTATCAAAAGGCATAAAGGAGTTAATTGTCCAAATAAAATTTTACTACATGTGTTCTCATAAATGGTAACTCCATAAATTCTCGATTTTTCTAAGGTCATATCCCATTTTATTTAACCCTATCCAATTTTCGGGTTTATTTCCCTAAAGGAAAATCCTAGAATAGGATTAAGTATTTGAACAGGGGCAAAATTATATGATATAATTTCTTTCTGCTATTTAATAAATCCACCAGGTAATCTAATATTTATCATGATTTTTCTAGGATTTTTGGACAGCCTCTAGATATATTAATCATCTCCTAATAATTTCCTAATTGTTTTAAATGTTAAATCTCGAAAACTCATGAAAGCCTGATCGGGCCGCCCATCAAGCATTGGTCGAGCCGACACGCCAAAGGCGATTCCGGAAGACGAATGCGATAGGATAGGCGCGCTGGCGCCAATACTAATCTCGACGCTGGGACCGAGGTCCCCCCGTAGTTGACTCAACGCGAACGTGACACGCCCACCCCATTAGCGCGAATCTTGGCGACGATCGGACGGCGCCGACCATCGTCTTCTCCGACCGGTCCAGCGGTGTTCGGCGAGACTCCAAAGATGGTCGCGGCGGCGCGACAAAGCTCCATTGAGCTCGTTAGCTCAAGAAGCTAATAGCTAGATCTAGAACGCATCGTCGCCGATTAGCGGGAGACGGCCTTAGTTTAATGGCGCTTACGCTGGGCGGGATGAGCTACGGATTGAACATTGACGACGGACGAACAAAACTATAGATATAACTTAAGCTAGAGCTTCTAGGGTAAGCGAGTCCTTACCGAGCAAGTGATGTTGGTGAAGGCGGCACGGGTTGAGTCGGGCGACGAGGACCGAGTCGCTCAAAACAGTATGCGTGCCATGAGCCAAACCAAGGCGGATGGTCAAATTGGTTGAGGGAAAGGTTAGGTAGGTTGTAACGATGCTCAAGCTGCGAGGAATTGAAAGGAGACTCACCGATGAAGGAGAAATCAAGAAGGGGGTGATTCTGTTCTCCGAACGCCGACGGGGAGAAGAACTCCGATTCCGGGAGCAATAGTGGTTTTGGGGCCAATTACTTGACGGACAATGGAGGTAAGAGTTTCCTCGGTGCTCTCGAGGCAAGCTCCAAGAGCAGGACTGACGAGGGTGGTCGGATTTTTGGAGATTGAGCTCGGCGGCAGGGGTGAGACGGGAAGGGGAAAACCGGATTCGAGCCAAGGTGATGTTATATAGCCCCAACGGAAGCTTGAGGAGTGGGCAAGGGTAGCGGAGAGTGCAGAGGAAGCGGCCGAGCGAGTGAGGACAAGGTGGCAGGCGGTGTGGCAGTGGTGATCCAACGGGGTGGCAATGGCGGGACATTGCCGTGCACGGCAGCCCGACCACGGCGGCGAGCAGCATCAATGCTCGGGACACGGCGCGCGGCGACGTGACTAAAGGCAGGGGCGCCCATTGGTGACATGGTTCGTTGGTCATGATGAGGAGGCAACGTGCAGAGCCAACGCCGGTCGCCGATGTCCAAAATCCGGCGGCCGCCTGCCACGGGATTTTGTCAGGGCAAGGAGGCCGTGGGTTGGGCGAAGCGGGCGGTGGCGTGCCGGCACAAGGAAGGCTCTGACGGGCGGCGACTCGGTTGGCTGAGGCAGCCACGGCGTGCTTCGGGAGCGCACGCACGCGAGAGAGAGAGAGCCGGGTGGAGGGCGAGCCGACGGGCGAGCCGGGGAGCTCTTCGGCTCGGGTAGGAGAAGGAGGCCGGGTAAAGGGGCCCACCAGTCGGAGGGTGGATTGGGCCCAAAATGGGTTGGGCCCGACTCAAGGAACCCATTTTTGCCCATACGTCAGGATGAGGAATACAAGTTTAGGTTGATTTAAGCGAAGTCTAAATATGGGTACTTATACCTATATATATATACCCATACACAAATATATGTATAAATATAACTAGGTATAATTATACGGGTACCAGTGTGTTGACAGATAGCATTTTATTTTATTTTATTTTTTTGAGCAAAAACTAGAGTTGGTTTGGGGATGATTTGTTTTGGTATATTCTAAACGCAGAAACTTAAATTTGTTCATATTTGAATCTCTTAATTAGGTTTTACAATTGCGCATTTCCATCTCACATAGGTTCCCTTTATAAGCTTAAGACTGAAATGCTCCAGAAGGATTCTTTGAAAATTATTCCCTTAATTACACGCTCATCGCATAATTTCGAAATATCCAAAGATGGGTTGTTACAAATCCTCCTCCCCTAAAAATAAATCTTGACCTTGAGATTTGTAGGCTCAAAGACTGAATAGGTGAGGGCACTCCTTTCGAAGCTTGTCCTCTGGTTCCCATGACAGCTGTCTTCCTGTCCCGTCATCCCATTGAACTTTACATATCTTAACGGTCTTGCCTCTTATTTGTTTGTCGGAAAAGTCGACGATTTGTATTGGGTGAGCCCGATAGGAGAGGCTTTTGTCTAGTGGTGCTGGCGGCTGAGAGACGTGTTCTTCCTTGGGTACTCTCAGGCATTTCTTGAGTTGCGATACATGGAACACATTATGTACATCTCCAAGTTCGGCAGGCAATTCCAACTCGTATGCCACTTGACCTCTCTTGGCAACGATTTGGTAAGGTCCGATATATCGGGGGGCTAACTTTCCCTTTTGTTGGAATCTTTGAATTCCCTTGGATGGTGATACTTTGAGGTATACAGGATCCCCGATGGAGAAGGAGAGTTCTCGACGGCGATGATCCGCGTAGCTTTTCTATCGGGACTGAGCAGCTATCAATCGTTCTCGAATGATTTTTACCATCTTTTCAGCTTCTTGTATTGATTCCTTTCCAAACACTTGTCGTTCTCCAACTTCTGACCAAAAGAGGGGTGTCCTATAGCGACGTCCATACAAGGCCTCAAAGGGGGACATCCTTAAACTGGTTTGATAGCTGTTGTTGTAGGTGAATTCAGCATATGGTAGCCATTTCTCCCAATCCGTGGAGAACTCCAAAATGCGTGTTCTCAAAGATATCTTCTAGGACTTGGTTGACTCGCTCGATCATCCATCTGCTTGAGGATGGTAGGTCAGATCAATGAATGATGGTTCCAAGGGCACTATGTAGCTTTTCCCAAAACTGGGAAGTGAATTGGGATCCACGATCCGAGATTATTCGTTTTGGAATTCCATGAAGAGTGACTATCCTTGCCATATAGAGTTCAGCTAACTTATCTCCCTTGTAAGTTGTCTTGACCGGAATAAAGTGGGCCACCTTAGTTAACCTGTCCACAATGACCCAAATGGAGTCACACCCTGTCTTTGTGCGAGGAAGCCCTAAGATGAAATCCATTGTTACTTCTTCCCATTTCCACTCAGGTATCTTCAGGGGTTGCAGCAATCCTGCTGGGCGTTGATGCTCGGCTTTTACCAATTGACAGGTATGGCATTTGGCCACATACTCGGCCACATCTCGCTTTAATCTGGGCCACCAAAATTGGGCTTTTAGGTCCTGATACATTTTGGTGCACCCGGGGTGAAGGGAGAAAGGGGATTCATGGGACTCCTTTAAGATGCGATTCTTCAACTCTTGGTCATGGGGAACAAAAATCCTTTGTCCCATCCGTAGGATTCCCTGTTCATCCTCCATAACCTTGCACCCATGTTTCCCTTTTATTTGGTCTCTTATCTTATGGGCGCTAGAGTGACTCTTTTGTAGTTCCTTGATTTGGTCAAACAAGTCCGGTTGAACCACTAGGGTGGCTAGGTAACCGGCCTCTACCAAACTCAAGTTTAATGCGTCCATATCCTTTATGATTTGTTCAGGAATTTCAGGACCACAAGTTATGTTCATTGGGGTAGCTGTCTGTTGAGGAGTCACTTGATTACACTACGGCTTTCGGCTGAGGGCGTCAGCCACCACATTGGCCTTGCCTGGGTGATATAGGACATTCAAGTTGTAATCCTTGATCGCCCACCACCTTCTCTGGCGATATTTAGATTGGCTTGGGTAAACATGTATTTCAAGCTCTTATGGTCGGTATAGACATCACACTGCTTACCTATCAGATAATGTCTCCAAATCTTTAGAGCATGAATTACTGCGGCCAGCTCCAGATCATGAGTTGGATAATTCTCTTCATGCCTTCTGAGTTGCCGGGAGGCATAAGCGACTACCCTTCTTTCTTGCATGAGTACACAGCCCAATCCTTGCTTTGAGGCGTCACAATATACTTCAAACTTTTTGTCGGTGTTGGGTGTTACCAACACAGGAGCAGTAGTTAATTTGATTTTTAGCTCTTGAAAGCAGTCCTCACAAGCCCTTGTCCAATCGAATTTCTGCTCCTTTTTTAATAGCTGGGTCATGGGTTTGGCTATTCTAGAGAAGCCTTCAATGAAGCTTCTATAGTATCCTGCCAACCCTAGGAAACTTCTTACTTCCTTTACGGTGGTAGGGGATTTCCAGTCCATAACTGTCGCTACCTTGGAAGGGTCGACCTTGATTCCCTCAGCAGAGATGATATGCCCGAGGAAGCTAATATCATCTAGCCAAAATTCGCACTTGCTGAATTTGGCGTAAAGTTGGTGTTCTCGAAGCTTGTCGAGGACCAATCTTAGATGCTTCTTATGTTCCTCGTCATCTTTGGAATATACCAGGATGTCGTCGATAAACACTACGACGAACTGATCCAAGTATTCCATAAGGATCATATTCATCATATTCATGAAATGGGCCGGGGCGTTGGTAAGTCCAAAGGACATAACCAAGAATTCATACAGCCCATATCTTGTGGTGAAGGCAGTTTTAGGTATATCATCCTTTCTGACCTTGACTTGATGATATCCTGATCGAAGATCAATCTTTGAAAACCTTTTGGCTCCACGAAGTTGATCAAACAGATCATCAATTCGAGGCAAAGGATATTTGTTTTTGATAGTAACTGCATTGAGGGCTCGGTAATCCACTACCAACCTCTGACTACCATCCTTCTTATCTACAAACATGGTGGTGATCCCCATGACGCATTTAACCGGGCGGATCAATCCTTTTGCATCAGTTCTTCCAACTGTTTTTTGAGTTCTCGCCAACTCTACAGATTCATCTTGAAGTATGTCTTGTAGATGGGTGTTGTGTTCAGTGCCACCAATGGTGAATTCCATTTCCGTCGGTGGCGTACTCGTAGATCCTCCGGGAATACATCTAGATATTCCTTGACCACTGGTACCCTTGCAGGATTATCTTCCTCCAAGAACCAGATGGCTCTTCCCCATCCGAAAGGGGCATCAACTTTCCAAACCCTTTCAGAACTGTGGGGCTTAACCAGTTTTACTTCTCTCTTCTCACAATCTAACACCCCTCTATAGAAGGTCAGCCAGTCCATACCAATGATCACATCTATTCCCATATTGGGAAGGACCATTAGGTCGAACTGGAAGCTGATCCTCTCCTGAGATATATTTATTCCCTTACAAGCCCTGCTGGCTTTTAGATTTTCACCAGGAGACTTTATAATTAGGGGTTTATCCAAAGGAAAAGTTTGCAGTTCAAGCTTATCCACAAGACTCTTGGATATAAACGAATGAGATGCTCCGGAATCAAAAAGCACTTGAGCAGGGTGGCGATGGATTCCGAACGTACCCATAAGTACTCCAGGAGCCTCCTCTACATTTTCGGTGGAGATTTGGTTGAGGCGTCCTCTTCCATAAGTGGCGGGGTAGATTTGATAGGCAGTTCCTCTTCCACGCCCGGTGAAATGGGGCCGCCACGGGTGGGCGATATCAAAGCGTGGTCGCTGAAGTTTTCAGGTTGGGCACTCATTGGCATAATGCCCTACCGATGGCACTTGAAGCGTGTTCAAAGAACTTTATCATTCGCAGATCCACCCGGTCATGGGGCACAAATGAGCTGGGTTGTAGGTCTTCTTGCAGAGGAGGAGCGGGTCGGCTACCACCGGCTTGGTAGGTACGTGTTGGATAGTCTTGAGTGCGTGGTGGCGGTGGCCTTTGATCGATAGGTGGGGCGGTAGGGTCGGGGCGGCCGATCCTCAGCAAACTCGTGCCTCCATCTTGCGCTATGCTAGCTTCTTCTCCTTTTAGCTCCTTCTCCGAATGAGAGCTTTGTTCACCAGTTGATGAAAATTTGTGAGATCGAGAAGGATGAGCTTAGAACGGTAAGTGGGAGCCATTCCTTCTAAAAACTTGTCGATTTTTTCCTCATCATCTGCTATGTCTTGTTGAGCATATCGAGCGAGCAGGTTAAACTTGGTCAAATACTCGTTGACCGTCATGTTTCCTTGTCGCAAATTGCGGAACTCTTGTTTCTTCATTCTGAGCACTCCTCGAGGAATGTGATTTTCCCGAAACACTCTTTCAAATTCGGCCCATGGAATATTCTGAGTAGCAGCCTGTAGGTTTGGTACTTCTTGTTGTTCTCCAATTGCATTCTCATCACCTCCCTCCTCAGGATTGGCAGCATCCTGACCTGGTTCTCCATTGTTATCAGCCTCCGCTTCTTCCTCATCTTCATCTTCTACTTCTTCAGGACGAGTAGCAAGATAGTTTTCCCACCACACTTCGGCGGGTCCTTCAAGCAGCTGGGTGGCAAATAACACCCTTTCTTCATCCGGGCATCGGATAAGGTTCAGCTTGCGGACAACGGTCCTCAACCAATCCTCAGCATCTGTGGGTTCGGTGGCATAGGTGAAGGTTGGGGGCTTGGTTCTCATAAAATCCGCCAATTTAGATCCTTAGCGATGCTGAGCGGCCTGCTGCGCAACTTGTTGGCTTTCTAGTATCGCTCCAAGCATCTAGGCCTGATACGCCATAACTTGTGCTGTGGTAGGATTCCCAGCAGGTGGCGGGGGTAAGTTGCCGCGGCCTTGACCACGGCCCCGGTTGTTAGCGGCGCCGGCACCTCGGCCTCTTGTGGCAGCACGCCCACGAGCCATCTGCATAATCTCTACTAATTCAATCTCAACGCCTAATATGCAAGCATGATATCCAGAAAAAGGTGAAAGGATCCGAATGCAATCGTAAGCGCGGAAAAGCAAATCCATACATAGTTCAAGAGGACTAAATAGTACAAACAGTTCACGCCGATCGTCTACTACGGCGTGACAAAAGATACCGAATTCTGACTAGGCTGTGTGTAGTCTACTCCTGAGCTACATCAACAGCTACTACATCTAGCTTCTACTAGGGAGCTAGACAACAAAAGTAGTACATCCTGCTGCTACGCCCTAACGGGCACGACGAGAGTAGGTGTACGGCGGACGGCCTGCAGGGTATCTCCCCGGAGCGTAGAGGTAGTCCTCCAAGGTCAACGCCGAAGGAGCGGCGTCAGTAGAGCTGGTGGAAGGTGCTAGAGGCTGAGGAACCTCTAGTGGAGGGTCGTGGCGGGGAATCCCCACCAAGGCCCTGGGGGGTAAACACCTCTTCCGCGGGGTAACGCGGGAGCGTGCCCTACGGGGGTGCGGTGGTGCTGGTGGAGGCGGTCCTGGGAGTGGACCGGGATGGTCCATCCCAGCTCGAGGGTGGTGAGCAGGATCCAGCAGATCCAGCTCGGCAAGGGCCTCATCCCTCTCCCTTCTGCAGACCTGGAGGTGGCAGGAGAGGTGGTAGGCCTGGCGGCAGGAGCTACGGGCGTGGGTGTCCGACTCCCGTAGAGAAGTGCGGAGGATCTGGATCTCCTCCAGAGCTCCGCGGCGAGCGTGTCCAGCTCTGCGGTGCAGACGGACAAGGCGGAGAAGCTCTGGGTCCAGCTCCTCGTGCTCGGCCCCTCCTAGGCCGGGAAGCAGGTGGAGGGGAGCGTCCAGCAGCGACGCAAAAGGTCCCCCAACAAGGTCGAGGGCGTACTCCCTCTGAAGCTCCTGGATTGCCATCATAGCGACATCGCTGATGGCAAAATCCAGCTGGTCTCGGGGCACCACTGTCCGGTATCGGTGTGCCACGACGTCGTGCAAGTAGTAGACCCTAACCTTGACCTCGTAAGCGAGGCGGGTAAAGTCCGACGAGCCTCCAAAAGTAGGGGGGCCTCAAACCCCAAGTAGTCTCAGAAGCTCTGCAGAACTCAGGCGTTCTCCCCGGGGTCCAGACGGTACCCAAAAGTGGAACAACGGTCAAGAATCCGCATGCGGAATCTCCATCTACAAAATAGTTTTACAAAATAAAGAGTCAAGACCTTTTAATACAAGAACTAGTAGAAGGACAGATTATAGCACTCTTTTTAAAAGAAGTGAAATTTATTAGTAAGGAAATCTCCCTTTTTAGCTTAAAATAATCTAAGGCTATCGGCCAAGGTCCAAGGGCTCCTCTGTCAGATGCTCGATACCAGCTCTGTGGGGCCTGTCCTTTGCCCACCACACGATCTGCACTAGTCCTCGGATCAAGACACTAGTGCACACCTTTCACATAGCCTAATCATTTCATACAAGCGGAAGTCTTATATATTACACAAATACAGATTAACCCCTGGGGCTATTAAGTATTACAGACGGCACATTGGCCCAAATAGTCGAAGTACAAAAGATCGAGAGCGGAGACCCAAAGATGTAAAGAGTCTCGTCTCGGCTATGCCTAAGCACTCGACCGAGAGACGCCCTAAGCCTCGCCTCAGTCGTCGCCAAGTCCTCGTCCTTCATCTTCATGGCAAAGCGTCTCGATCCCGCTCATATTCTCCATCTAAAAGAGAATATGAATGCGAGGTCGATGTCATCCAAACACTGGCGAGCTAACACCCAACCTGATGCAATTTTAGTGATAGGGGTTCCAAAGGAAAGGTTGGGGTTTATTTGTTTGCAAAAAGCAAGTTTTCTAAATCAAAGCCTATGACTTAGCATTTTTAACCCAAGGTTCTGCTAATCATTATTTTCATTATTGTAGTTTGTCACAATCCACATTCCACACCAATCACAATCCACATTCCACACGGTCCTTAGATCTATCGCACACACCCGCCATCTCATTCCGGGTGTGGTGCACCCGTTGTGGATCTTACGCCAGCGAAGTGCCCGTTCTTCCCTAACCGGGTTGCCATGCCCGCACTAGAGTCACGGCTCCCTAACACGTATGACCTAGATCATCCCACGGATGACGACATGATACTGTCTTCACCTCAAGCATGGCAGCAGACAGGGTACGCCCGCAGGTCGTACTATCCCTGAATCCCCAATACATGCACTACCGCGCGATGGCCACGCGTTGTGGTGATAGGAGCCAAACTCGCAGCATTTGGTCACGACTTCATTGTGTGTGCCTCCCTGCACACCCGTCCGGTCCACTCTACGAGTCACATCGGATCCGGCAATCCACACACATTCACATTCACTTCCTTCTTCTACTATCGTTCCTCCGTGTGCCCTGCACACGATGTGCATGAACCACCCCGTGGCGGCGATTAGCGACTACGTGTTGCCCAGCGCTCCTCACAAAGACCGCGTCTGTGAACGATAGCCCTCTTCACATCACACCAGTAGCCTTGCTACTTCCACCTTAACCACAAGTCGGACCACGTCCGTTTTCCCAATCACATCCCAACACACACACTGGCATGCCAAGCCCAATTTCCAGTTTTCAAGTTTGATATGTAATCATGTCCGGTGAATGTCGGTCCACCGTTCCGAGGCCAATCTAAGCCTAAAATTAATAACTGGATCTGAGCAATGTCTACGCAAATTTTAACCAAGACTTAAGAGTCTAAAATTGTTTTATTTAACCCTAACTGGCTATCAAGGGTGATTTTCAAGGCAATCATTCATAAAGTCAAAGGACAGATGAGTATTATCAAGGCAATATCATCAAGGTAGAACAATAACAAATGATAATAAGGCATGATAAATCATGATTAAGCAAGTAGGTATTATTTACTTAAAAAGCATGCAATTTAATACAGTAAATAAAATATTTAATAAAACTGGGAATCAATATGATCCATGAGAGTGTTAACTCGCACTAGGGAAAGCTAACTCTCCCTAATAAAAGCAAACACAATTATAGTTTAAGATGTTAACTCGCACTAGGAAAAGCGCATCCTCTCCCTAGTAAAAGCAACATTATTAAGGGTAGGTATTAACTCGCACTAGGGAAAATCAAGATTCTCCCTAGTAAAAGCAATCCTTAGAGGGTGAATGTTAACTCGCCTTGGTCTGGAACGTAGTGGTGGTCTTCTTGCTATTCTTCAAAAGGTCCCTCGAGCTCCTCGACGTCTATTAACGGATCGAGTTCGAAAGACCATAAATAAAACACCAGAATGCGATAAAAGTATGATGTATGTAATGACATGCTTCTTGCTAAGTTTAGCGATCGACGACGGGTGTAAAACTTTATCCAAGATATCGAGGAAGTTCCATGATCCTTCTTTTGTTTAGTATTTTTCAGAAAAATAACGGGACGGGGTGAAATGAGAATGTCATGCAATAATGCGAAAGGCTACCCTAAATACTTTACCCATAGTTTAAACACATAAAGATATTTTAGCGAATAATAATTTTGTTTGAAGAATTTGCTTCATCAACTCTCGGAAGAATACTTCTTATTTTAGGATTGGTGTGTGGTGTTGATTAAAACATATGATTATTTAAATACGTAGGGTAACTTAAGTATTCGGGTTTACTCTTAGTAAAATTAGCTAAGTAATTCTACGAAGTTCAATTAAGATCTCAAAGTTGTAACAAGGCACTAGGGTTCAATAATATTCCTGTAGGAAATTTGAGAATTTTAATTAAAACCATTGAATATATATATATACCATAAATCAAGTATTGTTGTGTTATTAGTATATAGAAGAATGGTGAATAGGGCTAAACATTTGCTTAAAGGTCAATAGACAGTTTTAAAAATCTGTTAATAATTTGTTTTAATTTCCTAAATTACAATTAGGTCTTCCAGGAATATTCTCATGAATTTAAGAGCTTATGAGACAAATTTTATTATTTGAAATCCCCTTTTTAAATATTGTTATGGGATGAAATATTATCTATCAAAAAGGCATAAAGGGAGTTAATTGTCCAAATAAAATTTTACTACATGTGTTCTGTCATAAATGGTAACTCCATAAATTCTCAGATTTTTCTAAGGTCAGATCCCATTTTATTTAACCCTATCCAATTTTCGGGTTTATTTCCCTAAAGGAAAATCCTAGAATAGGATTAAGTATTTAAACAGGGGCAAAATTATATGATATAATTTCTTTCTGCTATTTAATAAATCCACCAGGTAATCTAATATTTATCATGATTTTTCTAGGATTTTTGGACAGGTTCTAGATATATTAATCATCTCCTAATAATTTCCCTAATTGTTTTAAACGTTAAATCTCGGGAAAACTCGCGAGCACAGTGCTGGGCCGGCCCATCAAGCATTGGCCGAGCTGCACACGCCAAAGGCGTATTCCGGGAAGACGTAATGCGAAGGCGAAGGCGCCGGCGGCGCGGCGCCAATACTAATCCTGACGCGTGGGACCGAGGTCCCACCGAAGTTGACTCAACGCTGAACGTGACACGCCCACCCCATTAGCGAATCTTGGCGCATGATCGGACGCAGATCGACCATCGTCTTCTCCCGACCACCAGGTGGTGCTCGGCGAGACTCCAAAGATGGTCGCGGCGCGACAAAGCTCCATTGAGTCGCTTTATGTTAGCTCGAAGAAGCTAATAGCTAGATCTAGGACGTACCGTCGCCGATTAGCCGGAGACGGCCTTAGTTTAATGGCGCTACGCGCGGGGCGGGGATGAGCTACGGGATTGAACATTGACGACGGACCCGAACAAAACTATAGATATAACATAAGCTAGAGCTTCTAGGGCTAAGCAGAGTCCTTACCGAGCAAGTGATGTTGGTGAAGGCGGCACGGGTTGAGCTGGCGACGAGGGGACCGGAGCTGCTCAAAACAGTATGCTTGCCATGAGCCAAACCAAGGCGGACTGGTCAAATTGGTTGAGGGGAAAGGTTAGGTAGGTTGTAACGATGCTCAAGCTGCGAGGAATTGAAAGGAGACTCACCGATGAAGGAGAAATCAAGAAGGGGGTGATTCTGTTCTCCGAACGCCGACGGGGAGAAGAACTCCGATTCCGGGAGCAATAGTGGTTTCGGGGCCAATTACTTGACGGACAGCGGAGGTAAGAGCCTCCTGGTGCTCTGGAGGCAAGCTCCAAGAGCAGGACTGACGAGGGTGGTCGGATTTTTGGAGATTGAGCTCGGCGGCAGGGGTGAGACGGGAAGGGGAAAACCGGATTCGAGCCAAGGTGATGTTATATAGCCCCAACGGAAGCTTGAGGAGTGGGCAAGGGTAGCGGAGAGTGCAGAGGAAGCGGCCGAGCGAGTGAGGACAAGGTGGCAGGCGGTGTGGCAGTGGTGAGCCAACGGGGTGGCAATGGCGGGACATTGCCGTGCAGCACGGCACCCGACCACGGCGAAAGCAAAGATCAATGCTCGGGACACGGCAGGCGGCGACGTGACTAAAAGCAGGGCGCCCATTGGTGACATGGTTCGTTGGTCATGATGAGGAGGCAACGCAGAGCCAACGCCGGCCGCCGATGTCCAAAATCGGCGGCCACCGCCACGGATTTTGTCAGGCAAGGAGGCCGTGGGTGGGCGGCGGCGGTGGCGCTTCGGCACAAGGAAGGCTCGACGGCGGCGACTTCGGTTGTTTGAAGCGACCACGGCGAGCCGGAGCCAAGACGACGCGAGAGAGAGAGAGAGCGAGGTGAGAGATGAGCAAGAGAGAGAGAGCCGGGTGGAGGGCGAGCCGACGGGCGAGCCGGGGAGCTCTTCGGCTCGGGTAGGAGAAGGAGGCCGGGTAAAGGGGGCCCAGCCAGGTCGGCGAGGGCTGGATTGGGCCCAAAATGGGTTGGGCCCGACTCAAGGAACCCATTTTTGCCCATAGGTCAGGATGAGGAATACAAGTTTAGGTTGATTTAAGCGAAGTCTAAATATGGGTACTTATACCTATATATATATATACCCATACACAAATATATATATAAATATAACTAGGTATAATTATACGGGTACCAGTGTGTTGACAAATAGCATTTTATTTTATTTATTTTTTTTTGAGCAAAAACTAGAGTTGGTTTGGGGATGATTTGTTTTGGTATATTCTAAACGCAGAAACTTAAATTTGTTCATATTTGAATCTCTTAATTAGGTTTTACAATTGAGCATTTCCATCTCACATAGGTTCCCTTTATAAGCTTAAGACTAAAATGCTCCAGAAGGATTCTTTGAAAATTATTCCCTTAATTACACGCTCATCGCATAATTTCAAAATATCCAAAGATGGGGTGTTACAAGCTCTCCCCTTTTTCCCCCCTTCAAAATTCTACTTAAAAAAATTATTCACTCTATTTATTTATTCCTCTTATATTTCTATTTTTTATAGGCCACTTAAAAATCTAAAAATGCAAAAACAAATCATTGGAAGACACAATGAAACAAGGTCCCAAAAAAGGGTTTCCCTTTCATAACAAATTAAATTAACACAACATTAAGGAATTTTTTATGTCTGTTTTTCCCTGTTCTATTTTCTATTTATTAGGATATTTTTTTAAAAAATACCATTGATGAAGGATCCACAGTTAAACTTTACCAAAAAATAATTTGTTTGAAAATTTTTGAAATTGAAAAAAATTTAATTGTTAAAACGTTTTAACTCTCTTTTTTTCTCTTCAAATTTTTGTCCTAGACCATTTAAAAGTTCAAAAAAAACTTGAAATAATAGAACCATAGTTGGGAAAAGAAGGTCCTAATCGTTTTTTTTAAAAAATGAACTACAAATAGCTGAATGTTTGAAAATTCTTTCGCTCTATTTGTTCCTCTTCTATTTTCTTTTTCCTTGGCTATTTAAACATTAAAAAAAACTTCAAAAACAATACCGTTATTGAACGAGGAAGTACAATAAAAATATTTTTTATAAAAAATAAGATGAGCAAAAATTAAAGATGTCTTCGCTCTTTTTTCTCCCTCTTCTATTTGTTTTTGTTTGGCCATTTAAACAATGAAAAAATCCCCAATGATGGATCCATAGTTAGACCCAACAAAAAATTGAAGTCATTTGAAAATTTTTCAAACTGGAAAAATTTTGAATTGTTAAGGCGTTTTCACTCTATGCTTTAATTATTTATATATAGTATACAATACACTATACATTGAGTGATTTTTTAAAATGTCCTTTTTAATATGAAAATGCAGAATACGATCATTTCATTGTTTGTGCCTTGATTGCACCCGTACAATGTGTGGGGTACTTAGCTAGTTATCTTAGATGTCTACACCATCAATTTAACTATTGTGGGCCCGATAATGGTTTAGATTTTAAAAAATCTATATTGGCTACAATAATAAAATGAAAGTAATTGAAATTAAAATCCATTGCTGATATTATACGGATTAAATAGTTGGAGATGTAACTCGATTAATTTGTAAATCGTGTTGTGTAAGTTTGCTATTTGCTTAGACTATGACGCAATGAACGCTCAACTTTAATTTTTCATTCATTAGATCTAATGTGATGACTCTGTCAACATAATGTAGATGGACCGGCGATGGATGTACAACGCAGACCAATGTTCGAAGGAGTTTTTAGACGGTTTGACCGGTTTTATTCGAGCGGCTGAAGCTTTAGTGTTGTCAGGCTACATATTATGTCCATGCGTAGACTGCAGGAATGAGAAGGAGTTGGCATACTTATGGCAGCTTCACACCCGTTTGCTCCAAAGAGGTTTCATGCCTAACTATACTTGTTGGACTAAGCACGGTGAAGAAGAGATTATTCGGGAAGGCGAAAATGAACAAGACGAAGACAATAATGACCCGGTCGATGTCACTGCCCAACACAATTCCCTTGCAGAAGATTTGGATGGGTTTGCTGATGAAGAGGTAGAACAGATGTTGCGCGATGAAGAGAGAGAGTATAGAGATGAAAGCAATGAAAGACATCTAGAAAAGTTCCGCAACTGTGGGAGGATCATAGAACATTGTTGTACCCAAACTGCACAAAGGGTCACAAGAAGTTGCGTACCACAATGGAACTGATGCAATGGAAGGCAACCAACAGAGTGACTGCTAAGGGATTTAGCGAAGTTATGCATCATCAAAAAGTTGCTTCCAGAAGGTGACACGCTGCCTGCAAATACCTACGTAGCCAAGCAGGTTATCTGCCCTTTGGGATTGGAAGTACACAAGATACATGTATGCCCTAATGATTGTATCCTTTATCGGAAGGAGTGGGAGGGTTTTGATGCTTGTCCGGTGTGTAAAGCGTCATGGTATAAGGTCAAACATGATGACCTAGGTGAGGTAGAGTGGGAGCGTAAGAAGAAGAGAACCCACGCAAAGGCAACGTGGTATTTCCCTATAATCCACCGATTGAAGCGTTTGTTTCTGAACGAAGCACACGCCAAGATGATGTGTTGGCACAAAGAAGATCGTAAGGACGACGGAATGCTAAGACACCCCGCTGATGGCTCACAGTGGAGAAAAGTCGATAGAACATACCTAGAGTTTGCAGCCGAGACAAGAAGCATAAGGTTTGGATTGAGTACGGATGGGATGAATCCTTTTGGTGAAATGAACAGCAGTCATAGCACTTGGCCTGTCACTCTATGTATCTACAACCTTCCTTCTGGGTTGTGTATGAAGCAAAAGTACATTATGATGCCATTGCTTATCCAAGGCCCTAACCAACCTAGAAACGACATTGATGTGTGCCTTACACCGTTGGTTGAAGATCTTGTAACGCTGTGGAACGATGGTGTACGGGTATGGGACGAGTACAAAAAAATCACTTCATCCTGCGTGCAATGTTGTTCGTAACTATCAACGACTGGCCTGCGCTAGGCAACCTGTCGGGCCTAAGTAATAAAGGATATAGAGCCTACATCTAGTGCTTGGAAGACACAGACAGAATATGCCTGAAGAGTTCTCGAAAGGTTGTCTACATGGACCACCGTAGGTTCCTTACTATGAAGCACCCGTTATGAAGGAAGGGTAACTATTTTGATGGGAAAGCTGACAATGGTAGGATCCTGGCAGCATACCTGTGCCGACTGAAGATGGAAAGCACCTATGTGGAAGAAAAAGTCAATATGTTGGGACTTACCTTATTGGAAGGACTTAGAGGCCCGTCACTCGCTTGACTTCATGCACATCACAAAGAATGTCTGTGTGAACCTGTTAGGCTTCTTTGATATGTACGGCAAATCAAAAGTTATACTTCAAGCACGAAATGACCAGCGGGTGTTGGAACTTAGGGAAGACCTGCATCCAGAAAAGAAAGGTAAATGACAACACTACCTACGTCGGCGAGCTACACTCTGTGACATCCTAATAAGATTATTATGTCACATAAAGAAAATAAAAACTAAAAACATGAAATAATAAGAGAAATAAGGTCCTAACAGGCTTGGATAGCCTAATTAGGCCCTAGCTAGGCCCAAAACCCACTCCATCTAATCCTAAGCCCACTAGGACTCTTATTTGACCAAATATGACCTAATTCTAACCCAATTCAAATTCAACCCATAATAGGATGGACCCAAGCCGACCCAAGCCATATATAAACCCCTATAGGTCCCCTAGTCGGCCATCACACCCCAGCCCCTCGAAACCCTAGCCGCCACCTCGGTTTTCGTGCCAAACCCGAAGCAAATCGAGGTAATTCTCGAATTCTAATGCCTAAACAGTAAATCTAAAGCCAACACGTTGTAGAGCTCGTCGTGCTGATCAATTTGACTATATGGATCGCCGTATTTGGCCAAGAAACGAAAGAGAATTCCCTTGCCGAAGGATCGCCGGAGTCCGCCGCCGCCATCGCCACCGGCGAGTCCGCCGCCGCCCGGATCACGCACCGCGCAAGACTCCCACGCGCGCGCGCCTAACCATCGCGCGCGCTTCGCCCCGCCCGCCGCCCGCCAGTCTGCGCCGTGACGCGTGCCCGGCGTCGCCATCTCCCCGCAAGACACCCACGCAGCGCCGCGCCCGCCAACCGTGTGCGCCTCGTCGCGCCATGCTCCCGCCGCCGACCGCGCGCCACGCGTCGCCTTTCCATTGGCCGCCACCCCACGCCGCAAAGACGCGCGCCAATTCTGGCCGCCGCGTCGCCGCCGCCGCCAACAAGACGCGCCCGCGATGGCGTGCCGCCGCATGTCCGCGCCGGATTCGCGCCCGCCCGCCGCGTTAGCCGAGCCGCCGCCGCCGGTTAAGCTGGGTTTTGCCTCGGTGTTATCATGTGTTCAATGAATCAAGAACAAATAAACAAGTAGATAGGTGACATTTTAGCAAAATAACCAACCCTGTTCTTTGACCTTGCATTCATTATTAAGGACCGCTTGCTGAGTAGCCGCGTACTCATTATATAGACCACGGATTATTTGTTCAGGTGAAGAATTCAGTAACGGTGCCGGTCGTGACCAGGAGGGTCAAGGTGATTAGCTGCGCGTTCCGGGTCAACCTCGGGATATCATCGTTTTCAAAGTCTTCCGCTGTGTTTTCTTTATGCTATTGAACTATGCCCTGTACAAGACTCTGTGGATGTCTATGTCAACTGGGATGTTATTTATGCTATGTAAACTGTTAAATTCTAGTTAAATGCAATGCCTGCGATGATATTCCAAATGTCCTTGAGTGCAATACTAGCTATGATCTTCTGTGACTAGTATTTGGTCACTCAAGCCGGTAGAAATACCGGGGTGCACGACACACTCTGAGCAAGAAAGAGAAAAAAAGCATAATTGACTGCTTGAACAACATAAAGGTCCCGTCTAGATGTTCCTTGAACATAAAGAGGCTCGTAAACACGAGTGAGAAGAAGATTGTACACCTAAAGTCCCAGGATTGTCCCGTGTTGATGACACAGTTGTTTCCAGTGCTAGTGAGAGGTATTCTACAGATTGGGTACGAGGGACAATCATCAAGTTATGTTCGTTCTTGAACGTGGCATTGCAGAAGGTCATCGATCCAGCAAAGCTAGTTATGTTGCAGGCAGAAGTGGTAGAATGTTTGGTCAGCATGGAGATGATCTTCCCTCCGTCCTTCTTTGATATCATGATCCATCTGACGGTTCACATTGTCAACTAAGCGTGAAAACAGGTCGGATAATATCCGACCAGATCCGGATCTGGATTTTTGTGATTTAGGACCTATTTTCCTATCCAGGTGCATACGGAAACGGATATGGATAATTATCCGGATTTTTTGATGGATACGGATACGGATACGGGTTAGGGGTATCTGGCGGATAGTGCTATCTGGATATGAATACGGATAATTATCCGGATATGTCAGGACCCGCAAAACAGAGTCGAATCCTTGCTGTGCCTTACCTGTACTAGTCCCTGGATCAAGTAGCTAGTACACACAGATATACAGTTTGGATCATCACCATTCAACGAGAAGTACTTTATTACATCAGAGTTACATAATTATTACATAGTTTAGGCTTCATAGCCTAGCAGCGGAAATTAAAATAACCTAGTTCGACTCAAATGGAAAACCCAACGCAACTCCACAGGCATGTCCGAAGAATGCGCTCCTAGACATCAGAGTAGTCTTCATCTTGAACTCTTTCAGCAAAGTCCCTATCTTGATATACCTCCTCCTCGGTGTGGCATCCTGCTCGTTGAGATGAGCAGCCCCGCATAAAAGGCGAGGATGAGAGTACTTTATACTCAACAAGTAAGGCTGACTAAATGCAACTAGGGCTTAACAAGGAAGGGTAAGGGTTCTTTTGCATAAAGCCAATTTTGCAAGTTTATCCTAAGATTTTATAAAATGACTTGAAATGTGTTGAGGAAAACAAATGTTTGAACTATTTTCTTTGAAACTCCGGCCTCGGCCGGTTTTGCCCGAACCTGGCTACTCACGGCACCCACCATGCAATTACCCTCATCACTCATAGCACCCACTATGAAGAGAAAAATCAAAACACACGACACCGATCGTGGTTTTTCCTTTAAAACACCATTTAGAAAACAAAAGATAAGAAGTACAAATGAGGCAGCTCCCCGTCGTCCGTCCTTGACCGTGGACATGGCTATCATGATAGTTTTACACTCTGTAGAGGTTGCACGCTTTACACCCACGAGAGGTGATCTTTCCTAGGAATCACCCAAAGGGAGAAGAACACCACAAGGTCTTTAACTGACATTCCCCTAGCCTGGCACTCCCTCTAAAGATTCCACCGTAGCGCTAGTTACTCTAGTTGGCTGAAGCCTCCTCTTGAGCCTGCAGAACAACACCAATTGCCTACTCCACCGACTGGAATGCCAAAACTAGAAGTTCGAAGGGTACTCAACCAGGGCCCACCCACACAAGCACTCAATGGTCGCACTGTTGTACTTAGCTCGTCTACCTTAAGGAATCGGTCCTTAGAGATTAGGGTGGGTCCCGCACTGGGCCCGAATCTCGTGCACGCAGCACCATCCTTGCAACCATCCACCCCAATCAGGTTTTGCAAAACAATTTTTCCCGATAACACCCACTATCAACTAGCCCATTTACAAGAGAAATGACAACACCAATTGTCCATTCAAAATCACATGGTGAATTATTAATCAATGGCAACAAGCAATTAATTATGTGATCCACTATGAGCATTACTAAGCAGATGCAAAACCTATTCAAGGGTATGTCGATAATTAATCAAAATTAATAACCTAAGGTAGTAAGGATATTTTATAAGAATTAATTATCAATGGGAATTTAGCTAGGCAATTTAGTTATTTAGCATTTTATGTTAAACATACATGCTAGTGTTCAAATTCTATAAAACTTGTTTGAAAAACATGGGTTCAAAGGTTTCAGCACTTGCCTTGATCGACGTAGTGGGGAGGATCGTCCGCTACGTCGGAAACGAACTCGGTACTCAGTTCTAACGCAACGAAAATAAATAAACAAATAAATTCAATGTAAAAGAAATAACAGGAAATAAAATGTATGCCAATGCACATGAAACTTTATAAAACAGTAGATGATGATTTTACAAATATTTTAAAATTTGTTTCACAATTTTTGGAATTATGGAATTAAAGATACAAAAATTATAAGGTTCACTATTTATTTAAATTAAAAAAACTAATCTGGCTTGGGCTGGGAGCTTGGCCCACGGGAGCTCGGCCGAGCGGGCATGACCTAGCCTTGAAGATGGCGGCCCGGCTCGGCGCGCCCAGTGGAGCGAGCCGCCTGAGGCGTCGTGGGGCGAGGAAAAGGCGGCGGGCTGGCACGAGCATGCGGGTCATGGCTGCTCAATGGCATGGCCACCTGCGTGAGTCTGTAGATTAGCCTTGGTAGTCTTGCGCGACGACGACAAGGCGTGATTCAGCCAAGACAGCGGTGGCGGCGAGCGGCTAGCGGCGTCTTGTGAGTGAGTCGCGGCCAGTGTGGCGGGTGGCGGCTTTGAACACGACGCGAAGCGGGCCCAATGGAAAAGGTAGCGGGAGGCTGGGTGACGAGAGGTAGGGTCCACTGTCGGTGACCCGAGCATCTGGGACGACGGCGGGCGTTTGGTGGCACGGCGGCGCCGTAGGGAGAGGAGGTAGGGAGGCAGGGCGCATCACAGACGGGTCGGCGTGAGCGGGAGGCGGCGGCGGCACAGATGCTTGCATGGCGCGACCCGAGGAGGCGTCTTGGGCTTGGCGGGAGCTAGGGTGGTGGGGTGGGCGAGGATGGCAAGGGCGTGGGTAGTCAGAGGCGGCGGCGGCGGAGGACGGCGTCGGCCAGGAAGACTTGGCGGTGGGGTCCGGCCGTGGGGGAGAGGAGGGGCGCTGCGGCTGAGGCGGCCGGCGGCTCTCCGGCCAAATTGGTTGGGGGCTAGGGTCCGGGGAACATAGGGGGTGCTCAAGAGGGGAAAAGAAGGGGGAATTTTCCGGCGGCGGCGACGAATCGACGAAGAACGGTGGCGATGGTGGTGGGAACCGTAGTGGCTTCGGCGATGAAATTTGACGAGCTCGGTGGACGATTCCTGGCGACGAAATGTAACGTCCTCTTTAGTTTATAAAAGTTACCTTTATTATACAGTAAAAAAAAAATATAATAAATAAATAGATAAAAGAAAACGATAATGAGAGATGGATTTAATGAACACCTAATTAATCCTAATCCTAGTCCCAGACATACACGCCGTAACCTAGCCACCGGCACGATGCCTAAACCTAACCGAATTACCAAAACTCTGGGCCATCTACTTAGCGAGTTAATCCTACATTAAGCTCCTTATCGGCTTAAACCCATCGCAACCACAATCCCAAAAACCCAGCAGATTGAACTGCTACAAGCGACGGCAACGCAGAGCAAGGGAGGAGAAGAAGATCGCAAGCATTTGCCGTTCGCCGTCGTCTTCGCCGACGTGGTGAGGACTCGTCTTTTCGCCGCCACAGAGCGCCAGAGCGGAAGCCGCCGCCGTCCAGCGCTTGACGCTGCAGCCCTCGTGGAGCAGCGCAGAAGCCGGAGCCGCCGCCGCCGCCGCCACCAAGAAGCCGCGCCGGAGCCCGCGCGCCGCCGGATCCGCGCCCGCTGAGAGCCGAAGCGCCAAGGCTGAGGCCGCCGGCGGAGCCGCCAACCAGTCGCCGTCGCCGCCGCCGTTTCGTCGGCGTAGCCGCCGCCGCCGCCAGCTCCGCTGCTGAGACGCCGCCGTCACCACGGAGCCGCCGCCGCTAGCACGCAGCCGCCGCCGCCGCTGCTGCCGGTCGTCGCCGACGCCGCCGCAGGAAAGCCGCGCTGCTTAGCCGCCGCCGTCGCGTGGAGCTGCGCCGCTTAGGTCCGCCGGGAGCGCCACCGCCGCCGATCGCCGCCGCCGCCGCCGAGACCGCGCCGCCGCCAGAGGTCGCCGTCGCCGGGAGCCCCGCCGCCCGTCTCTCTCTCTCTCTCTTCTCCCTTCCTCTCTCTTTCTTCCTCTCTCTTTTCTTTTCCTTGCTGCTCAGTGCGTGAATGAAGCTTAGGCAGAGCATCTGCCTTTTGTCTCTTTAGTACCACCGTCAAAGCCGATCAAACCCATGCTCTGTTCACATTGAACAAAGAGACCTTCACCAATTTATATCTCTTAATCCGTAACTCCGTTTCACGCGAAACCAATTTTATTGGCTTCCTATTAACCTAATCTACCCTTTGTAATTTTCTAGTAATTTTTGTATTCAGTATTATTTTCGTTGTTTATGTGTGCTCTCGTTTTGCGTGCGTAGAGCGGTGCGGGAAACGAGGAGACGCCGACGTGGTCGCTGATCTGCAGGATCGAACCACCAGATATCCGACCAAGGCAAGTTAGAAGCATATCGCTTCTATTTTTCTTGCAAAGTTTTTATTAGATGTTTAAATGTGCATGCTATGTTTGTAATTAATCTACGGTACATACTTGTGTAGCTAAGACCTATTATGTGTTAATCATCAATTAGCGATATTACTGTTCATTGCTGCCCTAGGATTAATACTATGTTTTAATTAGGCCAAGTTGATGTTTCTTTGTGTTGCTTAGCATGAATAGGGTATCTCACTAGGAATTATATCATTTGGGCTTATGGTGCAAAATGGGGCAGCGGGGAGGTGTCGAGGTTTTTAAAACCAATTAATCCACTAAAAGCAACGTGGTGTGAGTTGACACTGGGGTGGATTGCTAGTTTGGTGGTTCGTGAGGCACTTTCGGGTGTGCGGTAGCCACCTCAGTCATCTAAGGACCGTTCCATTCGGTGGAATGCCTATTCCCGCATAACAGTACAGCCATGGGTGCTAACATGGTAAGGCCTTAGCTGACTAGCTTGGAAAGCTTTGGCTTGAGTGTGTCACTTGGAGGTGTGGGTGTGGCTAGCTACCACTGCAGACCTACAAGGCGCAAGAGGGGGCCACTGGCTTGGTGTGAGGCTGCCAGGTGAATCCTAGCGGCGAGCTCAAGTTTAGGTGGACCTTGTCAAAGGCTTCGTTGGGGTCTCGAAGGTGATTCCATCCCATGGGTAAAGTGTACCCTCTCGCAGAGATTAAACTATCATGATAGCCGTGCTTTCATGGTCAAGAGCGGGCGTGGAAAAGATCCTTGGTGTAGTCCCATGGGTTTTCAATAATCTAAATGATGTAGCGGGTTGGCGGTGAGTGCCTTTCGGTTTACGCCGTGAGGGTTGCTCTTGTGTTAAATTAATAAACAATGGGTCATTAATTTAACTTAAGTTCCAACCGCAGCTTTTCCAATTATTAGGAAAGTTTATAAAATTGGCTTTGAGCAAAACAACCCTACCTGTCCTTGTATTCTGCATCATATATATATAAGGACCTTGCTTTCGAGTATTAGCGTACTCACCCTCGCATATCACGCTGGGTCGTTTCATTAAACGAACAGTGAAGAAGCTCAAGAAGCCGCTTCTTACGCCGAAGTTCGACGTGAGCAATCAAGACTACTAGCCGCGACTCGGTCGATGCTGTGGCGTTTGGATGGGCGATCGACGCATTTAATTTACTTCCGCTTTATATCATTTATTTATTGTAATAAATGGCGACTCTGCCCTCTTGTATCGATGTTAATTTCAATGTAATAAGCGTATGGTGATGTTTATCATTCTCATATCTTTGTGGTACCGGCTTGATCCTTGGGACTGATGCGAAGCCTGAGGGTCCGGCGGTATGGCCGGGTTCCATTCTGAAAGGTGGGTTAAATCTAGGAGAGGGAGAGGAAGGACGTCCTTGGAGGGTTCGGCCAACGGAGCTCACCTGGCGACGAATTTCGTGGAGAGGCAAAGGTGAGGGAGGGGTGGCGGTTAGGGTTTATATAGGGATTTGGGGAGGGATTTAAGGAAGGAAGAGGGCGATTCGGGTAGGGATTGATCCCCTAGGATCATGGGAACCGATTTTGCCGGTTTGGGGAGGATTTTTAGGGGAGAGTCCAAGGTAGGGGTTGGGGAAGGATTTCTCTGTTGTTTAGACAAGGAAGTTCGAGAAGAACTCTGGGAAGGAAGGATGAAGGAAGGAAAAGAGAGAAAGAAAAATAGGAAAGGAAGAAAAGAAAAGGAAAGAGAAGAAAATAGGTGGGGTCCTCTTGTAGGAGGGATAGAATAATTATAAACTCTATAATTTTGATTTATTTCAATTTTAAATTATAAGTAAATAATTAATTAAAGACTAAATTGTAAAATAGAATTTGTAAAATAGTAAAATTAGTATTTACCCTTTATTCGTTTAAATAAATCTTTTTACAAAACTTTAATTAACATTATTCAAGCAATTATATTTTGGAAGGTTTTGATTTTTGTAAAGCTTTTTCCTTTTTAATTAGGAACATACTCATTTTAAATAATTTAATATTTTCTAAAGTTTCTCATGAGATGCAATGCATATGATTTTTATTTTTGAAAAATGAGGATGTTACAGGATATCGGAATTCGGATATCCGTATTTCAGAATTTGGATATTACATATATGTGAATATGTTCACTTACGTGTGGCACTTATTATTAGATTTTATGAATTTATGTTTAATACTTATTATCGGGTTGTTTGAATTATTCCATTTTATTTTCTAGTAGCATAGATTATTATATTCATAGCTTGAATGTCTTTTAAATTGCATTTAATTTTATACTACGTGTTGTGCTGTTTTGGATGACCAACAATGACTGTAGGTTTATGTCGATTTTTTCCCATTGAGGTATTATGGTAAAACCCGGTTTCGTATTTGTATTCGACCCATATCTGATCCGAAATAGTATCCGACTAAATCTGTATTCGAATCCGTATCCAACACTATCCGTTTCCGAATCCATATCCGGTATAAAATACGGATACGGATATGGGTTGACCCCTATCCGACGTATTCGACCCGTTTTGACCCCTATTGTCAACGAGATAGATATTCTCGAACCCATGTTCCTTCATAGTATGTTCCCTTTTGAGAGGTATATGGATGTCTTAAAAAAATATGTTCGCACCGGTCTCGTCCAGAAGACTGCATTGCACAAGTTATTGGCACAGAGGAGGTGATTGAGTTCTGTGTCGACTATATTGAAGATCTGAATCCAATTGGTGTCCCTGTATCATGTCATGAGGGTAGGCTAGGGGGGAAGGGACTCTTGGGGAAAAAGCAATTCCGAGAGTTGATCATGAATCATTCAAACAAGCACATTTCACAGTGTTGAAACAATCAACTCTAGTGGCTCCATATATCGATAAGCACAAGAGGTTTCTACGTCGGCAATATCCAAATAAGTCAGCTGATTGGATCGTAAGCCAGCACATGTCGTCGTTCAGGCATTAGTTGCAAATGCGCTTGTTCAGCATTGTGACAGTGGATGAGGTGTTGAAATGCTTGGCACGTCTACCATCTAGTACAGTTCTGTCATTCCAAGGGTACAAGATTAATGGGTACACATTTTACACGAGAGTCCAGGATAACAAGAGCACCAACCAAAACAGCGTTGTCCGTATAGATGCTGTGGACAACAATGGAAGAAAGGACATTTATTATGGTTTCATAGAGGAGATTTGGGAGCTCGACTATGGACTTTTGAAGGTGCCTCTATTTCGGTCCCAATGGGTCAAACTGAATGCGGTGAAGATTGACAAGTACGATACGACAACTGTGGACCTCGCACAAACCGGATATAGGGAGGAACCATTCATGCTCGCCAAAGATGTGGCACAGGTCTTCTATGTGATGGACATGTCTAGCAAACTGAAGAAACAAAACATGTCAACCAATAGCGATTAGCCAAGGTGCCAAATAGTCTCCACAAGAAGACAGGCAGAAAACCCTAGCGCGCGACCCTGGGATAACGGTACACGAACAGTCCGAACCACTAAACCGGACAGTTCGGGTTTTAGATCTGAGGACACCACTGGAGAAGGAAAAAAACAAAACCAAGACTACTATATTGCGGCCAGACTGTCTAGGAGCCGAACCAGACATTCCAAAAACTAGTCTCCCTACACGGCCCACGAGAGAACCGAACAACACCAGGCCAGAGAACCCCCTTAGCAATCCGGACGGTCTGGCCTACCAAGCCGGACGGTCCGGCCTCTGCTCCCGCGCGCCTTTGAACTTGACACCAAGGCCGAGAAGTGCCAACTCCATCCAGACTATCCGGTCTCGCGCTCCGGGCTGTCCGGACTCCCCTCCAGGGTCCCGACGAAACCGACCGCGGCCACCTTCTCCTGGACGGTCCAGTCCCTCAACCTGGACTGTCCGTATTCCTCGCCAGCGCAACGACGGGATCGATCGATTCCACCTACACCCGTACTGTCCAGCTCCTAGCCCGGACTGTCCGGCCCCTGTTCTCACCTCTCTGCCCACAGTCTAACAGCTTCTCACATGCTCCTAAGACCAACAAAGACTCTGGAAATCTTATCTATGGCTCAAAGCTGACTTTATCACGCGTTAGAGAAACAAATGTGCTCTCGAGATCCCCTGCAACCAAAGATTAAGATTAACACCAAACTAAAATTATTAGTGAGCCTCACACACACAAGACAGTAAGAAGAAATAACAAATAAAAATCCGAGTTTCGATCAGGAAGACGTTTCGATTAGTCCAATTGGGAGGGTCCGAGAAATCTGATAAAACCCCATTTGAGAGGTGAAGATTGATCAATCGCAAAAATTGAAATTAAGCCATGGGAGTTTGATGCTTGCAACCTCCCCCTTTTTGGTGATTGATGACAACACCTGCAGCTTTATCTCAAAAATGGACACAAATTTCTAGCACAAGGGGTTTAGCTCCAACAATTGCCATTCAACCAATCAAAAACAGGATAATAGAATATGCAATGTAAGCAATGACACAAGCTCCCCCTAGATAGATGCAACACAGTTCACAACACAAGAAGCAAATAGCATCATTACAGTCCAAAGATAAGCCCCGAAACAAGAGTTCAAGTTTTTAAGTATGCAAGAACCAAATACTAAATCAGAGATAGAGCTCACATAACACTCCCCCTTTGGCATCAAGAACCAAAAGGAGAAACAACTTGGACGGAGGTCACTTCTTTTGCAAGCGATGAGAGAAGAACTTGGTCACTTTTCGAACGAGCTTGGAAGAACCAGGTGCACTTGAGGTAGGAAGTGTGGAGGCTGCATAAGAGGAGACAAGGTCACCCTGAGACGATGAATCACCAGCTGTGGAAGCGAAATCAGAAGGATCCATGGTTTGATGAACTTCCTGCTTAGTTGGATAATGATCATCGAGAGTTGCCCTAAAAATATGCTCACCCAACATCTAAACGCCCCATAGAGATCATCAGTTCTGTTGATATGATTCATATTCTCTGCCTGAAGACTACTCATCTGTTGAGCCATGTTTCCTTGCCATTGAACACCCTCGTGATGCCAGTTTGCTGCCTGATTATGCCATGCCATGTACTCATTGTGCCGGGCAACTTGATTAAGGGCATGAGTGTTGACTCTCTCCCAAAGGCCCGCAAAAATAGGCCAAACATTTGGTGGAGGCGGAGGCATATTTGGGAACATTGCAGGAGTAGTTGGATCTGTGGGCCATCCTCACCGGTCATGCGTTTCTCCATTCTTTTGTTGCCAGGCTTAGGAACATCCATTCTGTACTCTGTCATCTTGAGGTTGTACAGACTATTAGCAGTTATTCTCTTCTAAGCCAGAAAGAAACACAACACATGACCGAGGCACAAGTCTCTCTTTAGACCATTCAAGATGCAGTTCTCCATCTCTCCAATCAAAAAGCTTGGTAAATTGATCTGATTACCTTGGAGGATGTAATGGCAAGTCCATTGAAATACTGGCAGAAACCTGTCTCTACTGCCGCTTCAATTCAGAATGGTCCTCCATAGAATATTATCCAGAACAGAAGGAGTATGGCGTAGAAAAGCTGTCTTCTGAGGGCTATACTGAGGATTATCCATATTTTTGAACATATATCTAATGAGATGTACAGAAGGAGATTTCTGAGTAGGTTGCCACTTGTACTCAGGAGGATTATACAATTGGTCATGAATATAAATTCCATCCCCTTGTAGGTGAAAAATAGACTCCAGGTCACCTGTGTTGAAAACGAATTGCATACCACCATAGGTGAAGGCAAACTTGCATCTGTTTTTGGCTACCCACAATGTTGCATAAATCTCTTTTATTGACCCGATGTCATATTTGAAGGGAGTAGAGAGGAGATCTACTAGACCAGGAGTAACACTGCACTTATCAAGAAGAGTGGAACTAGTTGCTTCATTCACTCTGTTCCAGTTGATGTAGCGGGGAGGATACACCTTGGTCTTTTTCTGATAAGCAGTGTAAAGGTCTTTGTGAACTTGATGTTTAAAGATGTCTCCTTGCAGCTGAGGAGGAGCGGGGAACCATCTGTCCTATCTGACACTGTGAAGTAGATGGATCTGTTTAGAAGGCCAAGTAGTTAAGTCCTTTAGCCTTCTCCCATAATCTATGAAGGGCATTGCATATGGAGAGAACTCTGTTTGTGCCTCCTCAACCTCTACTTCCTCTTACTCCTCATCATCCTCATCTCCGGCTTCCTTTGATGTAGGTTCTTCCTCACACTCATAATCCTCATCCATTTCATCGTCTTCATCTTCTTCCATATCATCTGGTTCTGTTTGTTGCTTCCCACATGAACGAACAGCTGAACGTTTTATTCTATTTCCTCTAGAGCGTGGTAGAAAAGGCGCCTGAGAGTTTGACCCACCTGCCTGTTCATTGAACTATGGCGCCTGATAGAACTTAGGAGCGAAATATGGGTTGGTGGTTTGATGCACATGTCCATAACGACGATCATAACCAGCTGTTGGATTGTTTACCTCTGAAAAACCCTGATTTGTTGGAGGATTGACTGGCTGAGTTGAACTGTGCCCATGAACCCCTTCATAAGTGCGATTGGCATTCTTTGTGCGAGCCATAAGACAATTCCAATGTGCCAAGTGCCACGGAAAAGAAAACAATCACTAGATGATGACAGGATCACAATGAAATTCACTAACAGCCACAAGCACAACCTCTCAGCAGCCCCCCACAACTCGTCACACAAGCACACCTGCAGCAAGATAATGTGCATTCCATACCAACAAGAGAAGAACATCACAATAGAGACCAAATGATCGGGCATGGTTCGCGATAATTCAACCAAAGAAAATGAGTAGAATCAGTCACATAGTGACTTACCAAGCCCGGAAAATCAAACCCCGGAAGGTCCGACCAACGAGGTGGAGAAAATTTGCCAAATCATAGCCATGGGGGCAAAAGCTTCCATGAGCAAATCCAGCCAAACAGAGCCCTCCAGTGACGAACCAACGCTAGGAAGTGGAGGAGAGGCTCAGGGGCTTGCAAAACACCAGAGGGATTGAGCTAGAACACCGGGAAGAAAGAGATCGAGGAGGTGTGAGGGAAGAAGAGAAAGAGAAGGCTTGGAGAGGTAGAGCACGGGAATGGGAAAGAATAGCAAAGAAACAAGGAAGTAGGAGTTAAAAAGGAAAGGAAGAGGCACTTGGGGGCGTGGCCGACCAGGCTGTACCACAGCCAGACTGTCTGGCTTGGGCCTGGACTGTCCAGGTTAAATGCCATGGCACGGTGCGGCCGAACGGAGTGAGCATTAGCCGGACTGTCTGGTTTTCAGACCGCACTGTCCGGATCATGTTATCCGCTCGCGGGTTGGCGAGGCGATTTGGCAGAGCACACTGACCGGTGGCTGGACTATCCGGCCAGCAACTTGGACTATCCGGCCGGCGGTCAGTCTGCTCTGGCCGAGCTCCTTGGCCCAGGCACTTCCCCAGATCCTCAATAATATGTTTTTGCAGTTTTCTTTCTCATGTAGAAAGTAAGAGTTTGATGAGATAAGCAAATAAAAGATTAAAAATACAGATTAAGGATATATATAAGAAGATAGAACACGTTGGCAAACAAAGGATGGCGAGATCACAATGAGAACAAGATAAACACGATGATTCGAACAAATAAGCACCACCAGGAGATTTGGAGGTTATACAAAACATAACTTCACTCGATGGAACTCTGATATTTCAAAATTGAGCTAGAACTTGGTTCGAGATCACTTGGATCAATGAATGCTATTTTAGCCATAATGTTTGAATAGATTTAATCTCAGAGCAAAGGTGGAGAGAATCCATAGCCTAAAGTGTCAAAGGATGCTCAAAATCCATCGGAGACACAATATGTCAGCTAGGACTAGTAGAAACATATCACACCACAAGAAGTCGTTGACAAGCAAAGATTAAGTCAAATAAGCACTTTGAACAATTTTCAAGTTTCACAAATTTTGAAACAACATAATCTTGCCAAAGATTTTAGTTTTTCTTGTCTCAAGTCTTTGTCGATATTATCCAGCATGACACTGAAAATAGATATTTAGATCATCCAAACTCCCCCTGAGTTCGTGCCAAGTGCAATGACAAGCTATTTCATCGGGGAGGATTGGTGAGAAAGAGTGGTCTTGAATTAGCCTTATTATTATTTTTTATTCCCTTTTTAATATAATTTTGAGAGGATCTCATTCAACTCAAATAACATAAGTGGATAGATTGCTTAAACTAGGCATAGCAACACAATGTCCTTCGAAAAAATTAGTGCAAGCCAGAGATACCCAGAGCTACAAACTTCCAAACAAATGCTCCAAGTGCCCATTCACAAGATAGTTTTTAAAATCTTACCAGAAATTGAGATAGTGACTTAGAACACAAGTAGAAACTCTCAAATTCATATGGCATTCACAAAGATACAAACAATTTGGTATAACAGGCAAAGCACCACTGGGTATTTAAAAACAAAAAGAAACTCAAAGTAAGAGAGATATTTACAAACATCAGTGGCAGTCACTCAATCAATATTGGACCTATCTAGTAAGTTGAGTTCATTCCTTAATTTGCAAAAACGTGCCTCATCAAGTGGTTTGGTGAAAATGTCAGCAAGCTGGTCCTCTGTCTGCACATGCTCAAGCACAATATCCCCTTCAACACATGATCTCGAAGGAAGTGATGACGGATGTCAATGTGTTTGGTGCGCAAATGTTGAACCGGGTTGCTGTCGATCTTCACCGCACATTCGTTGTCACACAAAAGAGGCACATGATCAAGTTTTATCCCATAGTCAAAGAGAGATTGTGTCAAATACAACAATTGAGTGCAACAACTTCGTGCCGCTATGTACTCAGCCTCAGTAGTAGATAGCGCCACGGAGTTTTGTTTCTTTGAAGCCCATGACACAAGACATCTCCCAAGAAAGTGACCGGCTGCGGAAGTGCTCTTATGGTCAATCTTGCATCCGGCGTAATCTGAGTCAGAATACCCCAGGAGCTCAAACCGCGCACCCTTCGGGAACAACAGTCCTATGCTAGGTGTGAGTTTTAAGTATCGAAGGATTCTTTTCATAAGAGACAGGTGCAACTCTCTAGGGGATGCTTGGAATCTAGTGCACATGCATACACTAAACATGATATCCGGTCTAGATGCAGTGAGATACAAAAGACTACCAATCGTAGAATCGTACCTTCCTCGATAAGATCCAGGTGACCATTTGTGGCCATGGGAGTCTTGATCGACTTACAATCTTGCAAATTGAAGCGTTTGAGAAGATTTTTAATGTCTTTCTCTTGAGAAATGAAAGTCCTTGTCCTCGACTGTTTGATTTGAAATCCCAAGAAGAAACTGAGCTCGCCCATCATTGACATTTCAAACTCTTTAACCATCATCTCACTAAACTCTTTGCACAAGGTCTCATTTGAGCTCCCAAAAATAATATCATCAACGTACACTTGACAAATGAATAGATCTCCATGCACTACCTTAGTAAATAAGGTTGTGTCCACCCTTCTATCTTTGAAACCTTTCTGAGTGAGGAACTCTCAGCCTTTCATACCATGCCCTTGGAGCCTGCTTAAGAACATAAAGAGCCTTGGACAGCTTATACACATGGTCAGGATGTTGTGGATCCTCAAATCCAGGGGGTCGCTCGAGAATAGTGTTTCATGATCATTCTTGAGAATAGCGTGAGCACGAACAGTGTCATCAACAGACTCTTGCAAAGCAACAAGTTCATTCTCAAGTAGCTTACACTTATCAATTATTTTACAATGAGAGCTAAACAATTCTTCCTAATCCTTATCTAACATATCAAATCTAGATGCAAGAGTTTCAAATTTGGAGGTCGTCATCTAAATTCTCCTTCATAGTGATATATCTCAAATTTTCTTTTTGCAAGTGTATGGTCATATCATTTATCAATTCAACATAGTCTTCATGAGAGGGTTCTGTGTCACTCACCTCCTCATCAGATAGAGCCATCAAGCATCGAGGAGGAATATCCAGAGTGGGTGGATCAGCTTCAACATTAGACTCCCAACCTTCATTATCACCCAAACCCACAAAGCATCTTGGTGGAAAGGCTGGAGGTGGTGGAACAGACTGAGCAATTGCCAATCCGACGAAACCCTGATTCCTTGAGTCTTCTCCTTCATCAGTGGAGTTGGAAGTAGAGTCGGTTGAACTATCGTCTGTTATTCATTCTCCAACAAAAGCCATCTTTTTGCCCTTCTTGGAGTATCCCTTGAACCCAGACTTGTAGAAGATTCTCCTTTTCTCCTTGTCCTTGTGCTTTGACTTGTCTTTCTCATCACTCTCTTTCTCCTTCTCCTTGTCCTTGCCCTTACGTTTCTTCGGACAAACTGAAGCAATACGACCCCTCTCATTGCACTCATAGCATCGGACTGAGGCAAAGGTGTTCTTGGATTGAAAGTTACTTGACTTCCACTTCTTCTTATCTCCAAATACATGCTTTCCAATGATCTTGCCTGCGCTTTTCATGAGTATGGCCAACTCTTCGACTTCACTACCAGTGTCATCTTAACCTGACCCACTCTTGAAATCAGCTGAAGTTCCCTTAGAGCCATCTGCACTAAGAGCAATACCCTTGCCTTTCTTGCTAGCTAAGAAGTCGTTTCCTTCACTAATGAACATCTCATGGGCAGAGAGCTTCCTAAGAAGTCCTGTGGGAGTGAGTTTCTGCGGATCACCACCGTTGGAGAGGTAGGTGATAATATCTCGGTAATCCTTTCTAGGAAGAACTCTAATCATTTTCCTGCAAACATGAAGATCAGATACACCAGCACCGAGCCCTTTGAGCTCATTGACAATACGGTTAAGTCAAGTGAACATGTCATTAACAGTTTCATTTGGAAACATCTTAAATTGATCAAAATTTTCCTTCACTACGACAAGTTTTTCTTCTTTCACTGAAGAGGTACCCTCATGAATCTCAACCAGAGTAGACCAAACCTCATGAGCAGAAGTGAGATTGCTAACACGATCAAATGCCTTCATACTCAAACCTGAGAATATGGCATTGATCGCCTTAGCATCAATATCTAGCTTCTTAATCTGTTCATCGGTGGGACCAACATTCTCATCAATTTTTATATCTAAAGGAGACTCTGTAGCCTTCCACACTTCATACCTTAGAGACTGTAAGTAGACTCTCATGCGAATCATCCAGTAGAGAAAGTTAGTACCATTGAACATAGGTATTCTATTTGAAGTAACACTACCCCCATCCGAAGCCATCTCTAAGCGGTGAAGCTAAACTAGAGAACCTAGCTCTGGTACCACTTGTAGGAACCTTATGAATTCACCTACTTTTAATTTTTTTGTTCTTTTCTTAATTAATCAAATTAGGGACCCAAGTTAACTAGCAAAGCACTAGTTGTAATTCATGAACTAGAATTACGGAAATTAAAAGTGAGAGCAAAAAGGGACAATACAATTTTTTCCGAGGTTCGGAGACGAACTCCTACTCCCCGTTGAGGCAAACCCTCGACGAACGAGAGCCGGCTCCCTCTTGAGCCTATGCCTCAATCCACTCGTGGTAGCCCTTGCACCGACGAATTGCGAGGTGAGCTCCAAACCACTCACAAGGTGGCGAGTGCTCCCACACGCGACATGCACCCCACTCCACGGTACCGACACACGGCGGATTTCACCTCTCCAACACGTGGAGGCTCAAGAACGAAGAAAGCTTGGAGAAGACCTTCACCTTGGCGAGGGGATCAAGAGGAGCACGACCAGAGAATCAATCCCTCACCAAATCCAGCTCATGGAGGCCTAGGAAGCCCTAGATCGCCATGGGAGAGCTCTCAACTTAGCTCTAGGATGAACTTGTGGCTACCTAGCAAATGAGACCCTCAACCCGTTCCCCTCGGGGTAGGGTGGCTATATATAGTCTCCACAAGAAGACAGGCAGAAAACCCTAGCACGCGACCCAGAGATAACGGTACACGGATAGTCCGAACAACTAAACCGAACAGTCTAGGTTTTAGATATGAGGACACCACTAGAGAAGGAAAAAAAACAAGATCGAGACTACTCAACTGTGGCCGGACTGTCTAGGAGCTGAACCGGACAATCCGAAAACTAGTCTCCCTACACGGCCCACGAGAGAATCGAACAACACTAGGCCCAAGAACCCCCTTAGCAATCCGGACGGTCTGGCCCACCAAGACGAACGGTCCGGCCTCTGCTCCCGCGCGCCTTTGGACATGGCACCAAGACCGGGAGGTGCCAACTCCATCCAGACTATCCGGTCCCGCGCTCCGGACTGTCCGGACTCCCCGCCAGGGTCGCGATGAAACCGACCGCGGCCACCTTCTCCCGGACGGTCCGGTCCCTCAACCTGGACTGTCCGGATTCCTCACCAGCACAACGACAGGACCGATCGGGTCCACCTACACCCGGACTGTCCAGCTCCTAGCCCGGACTGCCTGGCCCCTATTCTCACCTCTCTGCCCATGCTCTAACAGCTTCTTACCGGCTCCTAAGACCAACAAAGACTCTAGAAATCTTATCTATGGCTCAAAGCTGACTCTATCAGGTGTTAGAGAAACAAATGTGCTCTCGATATCCCCTGCAACCAAAGATTAAGATTAACACCAAACTAAAATTATTAGTGAGCCTCACACACACAAGACAATAAGAAGAAATAACAAATAAAAATCCTAGTTTCGATCATCAAGACGTTTCGATCAGTCCAATTGGGAGGGTCCGAGAAATCCGATAAAACCCCATTTGAGAGCTGAAGATTCATCAATCGCCAAAATTCAAATTAAGCCATGGGAGTTTGATGCTTACACTCTCCCTTTCCCTTTTTTCCCTATTTTGCGAGGTCGAATTTGGTCGACCAAATAGTTTTGTTGTACAAAAAAATTTTCATGCCAAACGCTTCAGAAACATTGCTACTATTTTTCAAAACTTTCCCCTAAATTTGAAACCCTAAATCTCTCGGTAATCCTTAGTGAGCCCGGCGGGCCACCCCATCTAGATCTCTAGCTCGCCCGAGCGACTACAGCAGGCACAGGAATCCCCTCCTTGTGCATCCATGGGAGTCTGGGCTGTTGCCCCCCGGCCCGGGTGGTGGATCCACGTCGAAGGGGATATGTGTAACAGCCCAGCTGTTAAATTTCGTATAGCTATGCATATCATTAGCATGTTCATTCGTTTTAATGTTGGTTTACAAAAATTTTGCATTCAACCACCATGCTCTATGGTGGGAACATAAGGCATTTAACTTTAAACTCTTTGGCCAAGCCACTAGAGTAGTGAGACCGAGCCCGAAGGGCATGTTCCTTAAATACCCGAGCTAGATGTAGCTTGCCCAAGCAAGGTAGAGTTCACCCGAGCTCTATCGAAGCAAGGTAGTGACTCTGCCGGACTTCACCAAGCTATACTCAAGCTTGGTTGCTACCCATCCGAGCTGGTTATCACTTGTCCGAGTTAGAAGATGTCCGGAGGAAGCTGCCTAAGCTATAGACGGTCGAACTGAGCAACAGAAGACCTGACCGGGCTAGGAGAAGCTCGAGTAAGCTCGTACCTATTCAAACAGCCCAACCACCACATCTATTCTTTATTCCTTTTGCCCTTCAACAGTATCAGCCGAATCTTCCATCCACTGGCTGACTTGGGCGGTGCTGCAAGCAGCCCATATCCTCATCTTTTCTTACCCGGAATCTTACACGCAGCCTCTCTATTATAGGTGGGATCTAGAACCACTTGTCAATAAGAGAGTATACCTCTATTTAAATCCCTCTCCACTCTTTTCAACTAGCCCTCACCCTCATTCTTCCCACGTCCAACTTCTGGACAGTAGCAAGAACAGCAAGCTATTCTTCATCTCCACCTCTACCATTTTCAAATCTCCACCCAAACCACCAAGGATCCATATAGGGTGTTATATATCGTTGGAAAGCTGAAATCGTTATCTATCCATTCCACCCCATGGTAAGCACATGCATAAAGGTTTGGTATGGATTTCTCTTTCTTTTCTCTTTGTTGTTCGGTTTTGGGACAACAAAGACTGATTTCGTTTTCTGCCCATCTATGCCCTCTTTCCTTAAATCCAGGCCATGGAATGAGCAGGAATAACCTCTACACTTCCTAGGCTTCAGCTACATCCATCTCCCTTGCATGTTCACAAGGATTTGGGTGAGTTCTTGCTATCTTTCTTCATCTACTTCGCTGTTTTGGATGGCAATGAGATTCTTTGTAGTTTTCTCATCTTGCATGTCATTTTTCCTCATATGTAAGCTTGGAGATGGGCAAAAAGAATTCATGCACGAGCTAAGAAACGTCTAGGAGCAGATCCATGCTACTGGAGTTGAAGGGACCCCAAGGAGCAAGCTGAAGAGTTGCTGAACCGAGTTCTGGATAGATTACCGTCCACCACTTTGATCTCCTCATCTTTGGGCTCTCTATTGTTAAGCAAGGCCTTCCTTGCTAGGTGAGAACCCATTACTCCCTCTTATTTCTGTTCTTCACCATTTAGCATTCATGGCTAAGCTGTTCTTTGGTGGAAACCGAAGCATTAGAATCCCAGATCTGAAAAGCTTGACTGTTTCACCTTTCTTTGAGCAATGACCTAGTAAATAAATTTTATAAAACCAACCGTAGCTCGGATGAAAAAGTGTTCTACATGCAAATTGTTCGTCCGGAAATATCCTACAACTTTTGTGTGAGACCGAGCTTAACCGAGCTTATTAGGACCCCCAAAAGTGGCTCGTACTAAGCAACGTACAAGCTAAGTGCCCTACCCGAGCTAGAGCTAGTTGAGCCCGACCTTGGTCATGTCCTAGCCGACCAAGCTATGCCATATCTGACCTTAGAAACCCACTCTTGACCAAGGAAACATCCTTCCCGAGCTAGGAGGCTCATTTCCGAGCTACCTTGGTCAATCCCGAGCTTAGTCCTTACAGCCCCGAGTTAGTTTTGCACCCAAACTTCAAATAGCTCGATCTCACTCATCTGAACTCGGATTTGGGTGATTCTTTTAAAAAAATTTGCATTAGATCATGAACTTTCTGGATATCTAAAAATATTTGATTTTCCTATTTGTTTGGTATTTTATTTGAATTTTATTTGATGTTCTTGCTACCGAACATTAGGAACCGACGTTCCGGAGGAGCCCGAACTTGACCCAGAAGCTCTTCTTGACTACGACCAGCAACAAGGCACTTATACTCACCTCATTTGACTCACCATATTGATCCTCTATTTACATGCATTGATTTAATTATATCCTATCACTTGTTGCATGCTAATTTCGAGTATGTTACTTGTTGGGTAGAAAGTAATTATGTCCTACTTAGTGGTTAGTACCTTATTGGGCTTGATACCCTTATTCCTTTGTAGCTTAAGCAGGTACTATTATTTATATTGTGTCACGAATTCTTAGCAATGCTTAGAGTCAATGAGGTAAAGCGATCAGTGGAGTTAGTCCATTGGTCGTGTGATTCAATTATTGATGTACTCAATGTTCGGTTTGGATTGATGAGTATTTGGATTATGTGTGAGAGCTAAGTTGAACTCGAACGGGTGATAGAGAATGATGGGAGGACGGATCCCGGACATGTAGCCCTGTTTGGGTAATTAAGGACCGAACATCGGTTACCTTCCCCTCAAATACTATACGTACGACCACATGTGTTTTATGGGGACACTTGGCTAACTTCCTGTGCATGCTTGAGCCCTTGGGTACCAACGGGGCAATGTCTTTGTGGGTGGGGTGGCAGGGTGGACCATCTGTGATGCGTCCTTGTGCTTGGGTGTGATGGGCCTTGGACAAATCCACTGCAACGGTTAACTTCCTCCTGCACTCGAGGAGTGGGGAGTGCATAAAGTCAACTTGGGTGACCTAATGGACTGGCATGTACATCTAGGAGGCTTCAGCATGGCTTGCTGTATCGTGTGGGTAAAGTCGTACACCTCTGCAGAGTGTTAAACTGTTCGAACAGCCGCGTCCCAGGTTAAGGATGAATCTTGAGTTGGTTAAGCTGCCATTTGTTAGCAGTCGGTTACTGATTCTGGTTATATGGTTTGGTTATGTGGTCATTTCCGAGCCTTTGGGTTGCTCGTGGTGTCCTTGGTGGGATAGAGATCGGGGGCGGATAGAGTCCCGGGTATGTTTTGATATGGCCGGATAGAGGCTATGGACAGATGGAGTCCAATGGATTGATGATAGTGATGATATATTGATGAGATGATGATATTATTGCTAGTCACATTAATTTAAAATGATTTATTCAAATGCCATTTACAATCTACTTATGTTTACGTCTTGCAAATGCTCTTTATGCTGAAATTGTCATGCTAACCTTCCATTGGATACATTATTCATGAATGAGGATATACATTACCTCCTAGTGCTGAGTACCATCTGCACTCATACAAGTTGCTATTATTTCAGGTGATTATGACCACACGCTTGAGTATTACCATCAAGCGGGTTGTGATGACGCTAGCGGGCAAGTTGGAGTTCTAAACTTCCAGCCGGTTGCCCTTGGGTTATGAGGCATACCTTGCTGGCCCTTTTGGTTTTATTATGATTAAATCTTCCGCTGTTGTTGTTGAACATCTGATGTTTCCGCTGCCATAAAACTCTGAATTATGTTAAACTTATTGTATGAACGGCAGTCCCTCCACTATTGTAGTATAAGTTGATGTCTCTTACCGTTTGTGTTGTGTTATCGATCCACATAAGGGTATGTGTGTCATGGTAGCTAATCTTGGGAGCCATCACGGAACGCATATCCGGTACCCAGTTTCACTTTTGTTTCAATAGAGTTGGCTCACATGAGTTGTTGCTACCCGGTTTGGGAGTTAACCTACCCGGCTTGCTCTCGGGCAGCCCGTATGTTGGTACTTGACCATGGGGCGGCAAGTGGATGATTTCTCTATTGAGCCGAGTTTGAAAAAGGGGGTGCCACAATATGCGCGCGCGCTCCGGAGGAAATGCTGTTAGTCTTAGCTAAGATTGATTCTTGGGGTATTCCGCTTGGGCAGTTGTGGTTTTTAGGTGAGTTCTTGTATTGGAAAGTGGCGGGTTGTAGCACTACTATCAATGGTTTGCATGTCTGGTGGTATGTGAGGTATAGGGTGTAGTTCTTTTATAAAAGGAGAATATCCCATGTCTTCATGCATTTGGCATTTGAAAGGAAATGGTGCATTTTTTTGTCGCATTTGTGGGTGATTGAATTCGAAGTGGATTCCTTGGAGGTCGTATGAAGGAATGCCAATTTCTAGTAATAAATTCTTGGGAGAATTCTCTACTACTATGTACACGTAGGCTACAACCGTAGCAATGAGCCAAAGAACAACTTGCTTTCTCTATAAATAGGTCTATTACATATTACTATAATTTTTATAGAATTTTAGCGCAATAAATTTTCTGTGCCAATATCTTCGAGCATTTTGAAAGTTTTTGATGTATATCTTTTCTGTTTATTGTTTCTATACACGGTAACTTTACGAACTATTCTTTTGTACTTTAGCTTTCCAAATCTACTTTGCCACTTACCTTACCACCATCGTCGTCATCGCATTATCTTAACATCTCTACTGCATATAATCAGGACGAATTGCTATATAGTATATACTCCATGCAGTGGACCGATTAGGTCTTTTCTAGGGGACTAGCCTTCGAGCTAGAGGCCGTTAAGCCCAATTGTTTCCGCATTGTTTTATGATGACAATGTGGAAATAGCCATAGTTGTTGGATATAGTTATACACTTGTCATACTCGAACTTCATTTGGATATAGTTATACACTTGTGCAGTGCTGAATATGACCTCTTAATCCTTTATATGCTGTTCTTATATGAAGCTCAGTTTCTTAATCATAGGAGAAGGGACGACAGGGCAATATTAGCTCAGTTTATGTAATTTTTTGTTTATCCTTTTTTTAGGAGTTTTCTTTGTAATGTATTCGCAGATATAATCTGTAATGTGATGTAATTCAGAGATGAAATCCATAATGTAGTCTTCTAATGAGATGTAATTAAGAATAAATAAGCAATGAAATGGTAGTACTTTACTGTATTGATTTTATATTTAAAAAATTTGAAATTTATATATCTGCAATGTTATATAGATCACGAATCACGATGGCGTCACCACGTCGTGAACTAACATTTGAAGAGGAGGAAGTATTGTTTAATACGATTCGAGAGGCCGAAGCGGCCGGAGAGGCTCTCCCGCGAGAGGCTCAAGTGGGAGATGCTCAACCAGGAGCCGCTCAGGTTGAGGCCGGTGAGCCTAAGGCCGCCCAGGATGGCGAGGCCAGCTAGGACGACGAGGTAATTAGTACGAATACTTATATGAATTCCCTTACGATGCTTAGCCCTTATTTTAACCCGTTCACTCTTTACCGCAATTTTTGACCAATCAACCGAGAACTCGCACTCATCGAGGTCCCAACAAGAAGATTAATGTTAAATTTATGATCACCGAAGTCAGTGGTAGTGGGGAACCCCTTGCACCCACCGAGGCGCTGTCAACGTTCAAGAACACAGCTGGCTACCTTGTTAGGGACCACATGCCTGTCAACATAGCTAAATGGGACCAAGTCCCTGCTGATACTAAGAATCTGCTGTGGGCTGACATGAAGATGATATTCACATTTCCCAAAGGGAAGGACGACCTGGTGAAGAAATTCACACTTCAAAAGATGGCCATCTCATTCCAGACATGGAAAAAATTTGTTACCAAGAATTATATCGAGTAGAACCTAACTCCATGCTTCAACGAGTATCCAAAGTTGGCTGATCATTGGGATGACTTTGTGGCCTACAAGACATCCGAAGAAGCTCAAAGCCTGAGGGAGCATAATAAGGAAAATGCAAAGAAAAAGAAGTACTTCCATCGTTTCGGCCCTGGTGGTTATAAGACGAAGATACCCCAATGGGAGAAGAGCAAAGAAGAGCTAGCTGCGAAAAATATCAAGCCTGCAACAGAGGATTGGCCCACTAGATCGAAGCATTGGTTCTATGCTCATAGGGGCAGGCTTGCCGAAGATGGGACCTTGGTGTTTGGGAAGGAGCTGAGAGCAGCGGCAACAAAGCTCTTACAAACTATCCAACAGTCTTCTCAAGGCACCTTCATTCCAAATAGGGAGGATGATGAGCTAACATATGCTCTAGAAAACCCAGACCATCCTGGACGTACATGTGGTGTTGGCGTGGTTCCATGGAAGGAGGGTTTTGCTAATGACGTCGAGTCGTATAGGACAAGGAATAGATCTAAGGCCCATGTAGCGAACGAATTAAATGCTCTTAAAGAGCATGTACACCAATTGGAGGTAGCAATGAGCAGTCAGGCGCAAATGACATGCCGGGAACGAATAAGGGAAGATGTTGTGGTCAGCCCTTCCGGGCGATAGAGCAGCTGCGCTTCAGGTGGGCTCTCTGAAGCAGACTTGACTCACTGTCCTGTGGATGACATTACGCAGAGGACAGCTTGTGAGCTGCATGTCCCGGCAACGAACGTCTCTGCGAAGGTAGCCTATGGCACGGCTTTTCTAGTTAATGATGCGGAGGTTCTGCATTCCATACCGATACCGCCGGGATACCCAAGGTTTCCATGGAGGAGGTTTGTGATGGATTCCAAGAAGTGAACCTGGAAGTGCTCGAGGTGACGAGATCACATAGCTGGGAGAGGCGGTGCACACTTCATTATGTGGCGCAAGTGCTACATAATTTTTCCCAACCTCCCGCACTCGGATCCTGCAACAAGTGGCTCAACTCCTCCAGCACTTGGATCACCCAACCCCCCGTCTCCTTCACCAGCACCTGCCTCACAGAGAAGCCCGTCTCCTCCGCCAGCACCCGCCTCAAGGAGAAGCCTGTCTCCTCATCGGCTCCATCCACCAGCAAGATTCCTACTCTAGCGCCTCTGAAGAAAGCGGCACCTCCCAAGAAGGACGTACCTCCAAGGAAGAATGAAGCACCTCCTGAAAAGGCAGCACGACCACTTGAGAAGTTGCCATACGAACTAATAGATGAGGAGAACAAAAAAATAGTGGACACCAGTGTAACAAAACACTTCAAGAAGGCTTCACCGATGAAGAAGGTACCAGTCGACCAGGCGACCGCCAAATTTTTCCTGCGAATGGCATCGGAGAAACAAACGGGGAACACAGTGCGGCCTCAAATAGACTATGAGCGCACACTAGATAAGGCCGCTAGGAAAAGGCCGGCTCCAAAGAAGAAGACGGCTCCAAAGAAACAGACGTCGGTAGAGCTTGCTTATTAGATGGCAAAATACCTTGAAGCAAGCAGACTGACGCTAGCACAACTATTTTCCAAAGCTGGCATTGAGGAGGCCGCACCCGTGTGGAAACCATTGAAGATAGGTGAACCGTTTGTCGAGGCTGACAACATATCAGGACTACACACAAAGATGCACCAATTTTAGGAACGGTACTTGGATTTTTACCGGAAGACAGGCCGTGCCCATTTTGGCGTCCATTTCAAGCAAGGCGATTACTTCCGCGGCGACGATGTCTTCTAGGTGGAATTTGACGTTATGCACGAGCTATACAAACAACAAGCCCTCGACAGGGCCATGATGAGTTCTTTGGTTCTATAAGTGTCTTCTTTAAAATCACCGTGCACGGCTGTGTACATGTAGATTTCAAGTATCTAACTAATTAATTTTGTATGTAGAATGGAGATCCAACGATGCAGAAAACAAAATATTTTCGACCAAGGCTTCATTGACCCATTAGTTGTCAAATCCCTGTGCTTACGTAAAGACCCAAGCGCAACAGAGAATAATGTATTCAACTCCCTAATGGCCCAAACCTTCAAGACGACATTACTTCTACCCTACCAGCATGAGTCGTAAGTGCCTTCATACCAGCTTGTTCTAATATGCTAGAACCGACTAACTACACTAACATGCATATATATTTCCATTTACAACTTTCACTGGATCCTTGTTGTTATCTGGCTAGATGATAGCAGGATCATAATTATGGACTCGAGAAGGAAACCGATCGAAACCTATCAAAGTTTTATCGACATGATGAACCGGTATTTTTTTTTCCATTAGTTACTATACAGTTCTACTTGGTTTCATCGAATCGAACTATAATAACTAATTATAATTCACAAACACGTGTTTAGTGCATTTGCACATTTTCGTGCACTTGTAAAAGGCCACTGGAATGATGAATTTGACGTTATACCCGCCAAGTGGGTAAGTACACCATCACACTAGTCAAAAACTTCCGATACATCAATTTCATTATTTCTAACAATTTTCACCACAGTGTCTGAAACAGCCGGCCGGCAACAATTTATGCAGCTATTATGCATACGAGTATATGCATACGTACACCGGAGTGAATGATTGCCTACAGATAGGTACATGCATGGTAAGTAAATATACTATGCATGCATACTACTCCCTTTTGTATAAAATCAAGGTTGATTAATTAATGATCTATTTGTTTACAGTGGGAAAGATTGAGGGAATGTACAATGAACTCTCCGAGCTCCGACTATACTAGCGATCCAAGAACAACTCGTCGGCTTCCTTTTCGACGAAGTCATAAATCCAAAGGGCGAGTTTCACGATGAAGCAAATAAAGCTGGTCCTCCGTTAAGGACCGATGAACTCGATTCATCAAGTGTTGCTACCAAGAGCGATGCTAGCAAAAGATCTCGTAGATAAATCGAAACTATCACAATTGTAATTTAACGTGTCATAAATACTCACCACTAGAGAACTGGGCATTACTACCAGCCCATCACTACCGGTTGGATATCAACCCGTAGTGATGTTTGCATCACTACCGGTTCAACTGCTACAAGGGCATCCAAGGCCAGGGCGGGGTTGGAGAGGGTTGTTTTACTACCGGTTGTAACCACAAACCGGTAGTGAATCTTCCACTACCGGTTTGTGATACCAACCGGTAGTCGATGATTGGGTTCCCAACCGGTTGGTTATACCAACCGATAGTAGATCACTGGGGTCTCCCCGCCCAGCGATTTAAAAAGTAGTCTTCCTCCGGTTAGTGATACCAATCGGTAATAGATCACTGGGGTCTTCCTGCCCCGCAATTTAAACAGTCGTCTTCCTCTCAGAGCTGTCGCCCATGAACAGAGAAGGGAGGGAGGTGATGTCCGTGGCGATTTTTGAAATTTCAGGGGAGGTGCTACCCAAATTTTTCAAAATTTGGTGATTTTACTCCAATCCAAGTGCTTGAAGGTTAGTAACATCAACCTCACTTCATTTGTAGTTAGATGTATACCTCTTGCTTTAGATTTGGAGAAAATATGGTTTTTTCCATGATTCATGAAAGCTTTTGAATCTAGATCCAATTCAAGTGCTGGTGTTGGCGATTTTTGAAATTTGAGGGGAGGTGCTACCGAAATTTTTCAAAATTTCATGATTTTACTCCAATCCAAGTTGATTAAAGGTTAGTAACATCATCCTCACTTCGTATAGCTAGCTCACCTCATTTTTCAAAATTTGGTGATTTTACTCCAATCTAGAGCTAGCTCGATCATAATTTAATTGATTAATTTATGTGCTTGGTGAATAGCCTAAGAAAGGGCTAGAGTCCAATTTAGCTCTAATTTATGTACATGGTAAATTAATGTAGATTTTGAGATTCTAAAAATTGATAAATCATCATGTGAAAATTAGTTAAAAATCAGCTTGCTACATTCTATTGTAGATGGATCGGCAATGGATGTACAACACGGACCGACGCTCGAAAGAGTACATTGAGGGTATGCACGCTTTTATTAGTGTGGCCGTTGCGTACAAGCCATCAAGCTTTATATGTTGTCCATGCCTAGACTGTAGGAATGAGAAGAAGTATTCAAACTCAAGGCCCCTTCATAGCCATTTGCTCCAAAAAGGCTTCATGCCTAACTATATCTATTGGACCAAGCACGGTTGAGAGGGGATTATACAGGAAGACGATGAAGAAGAAGAGGGAGACAGCATAAACCTGGATGCAGCCCAATATGGTTCAATGGCAGATATATTGGGGGAGTTTGATGGGCATGATTTAGATCAGATGCTGCATGATGGTGAGGGAGATTACACCGATGAAAAATAATTCCAAAAGTTCCAACGCCTGTTAGAGGACCACAGAACACTCTTGTACCCAGACTGCCAGCAGGGCCACAAAAAGTTATGTACCACACTTGACTTGATGCAATGGAAAGTGACAAATGGTTTGTCCGATAAGGGATTCGATGAGTTGCTATGTCTCATTAAGAGGTTGCTTCCAAAGGATAACACGCTGCCTAAAAGTACTTACGAAGCCAAGCAAGTTGTCTGTCCTTTGGGATTGGAAGTACAGAAAATACATGCATGCCCTAATGACTGTATCCTTTATCGCAAGGAGTACGAGGATTTGGATGCTTGTCCAGTGTGCCAAGCATCACGGTACAAGATCAAGTGTGATGACCTAGGAGAGGTAGAGGGGGAGCCCAAGAAGAAGAGACCCCCGCTAAGGTGGTGTGGTATTTTTCTATAATCCTCCGGTTGAAACGTTTGTTTTCGAACAAAGCACATGCCCAAATGTTGCGTTGGCACAAAGAAGCGCGTAAGGATGACGAAATGCTAAGACACCCCGCTGATAGCTTCCAATGGAAGAAGGTCGATAGAACATTTTCTGACTTTGCAGAGAAGATGAGGAACATAAAGTTTGGCTTGAGTACGGATGGAATGAATCCTTTCGGCGAGATGAGCAGCAGTCATACTTGGTTTGTGACTCTATGTATCTACAACCTTCCTCCATGGCTGTGCATGAAGTGGAAGTACATTATGATGTCGTTGCTTATCCAAGGCCCTAAGCAACCTGGAAACGATATTGATGTGTACCTTAAACCATTGGTGGAAGATCTACTAACAATGTGGAATGATGGTGCACGGGTATGGGATGAGTACAAACGAGAACACTTCACCTTACGCGCCATGTTATTTGTAACCATCAATGACTGGCCTGCACTTGGCAACCTAGAGGGCCTAACTATCAAAGGATATAAAGCATGCATCCAGTGCTTAGATGATACTGACAGCATGTACCTGAAAAACTGTCGGAAGGTTGTGTACATGGATCACCGTAGGTTTCTTCATATAAATCACCCGTTACGGAAGAAAGATAAGAATTTTAACGAAAAACCAGACTATCGTACTAAGCCTGCGCATCGTAACGAGACACGGGTATTCGCTATGATAAAGGATCTGAAAGCAGTGTTTGAAAGGGTGCTGGTAGCAAACATGTCCCGAGTGAAGAAGGCAAGGCACCCATATGGAAGAAGAAGTCAATTTTTTGGGACTTACCTTATTGGAAACTCTTAGAAGTCAGTCACTCAATTGACGTGACATGAAGTTAGGACTAATTACCTATGTTGACATATGCATATGTTTCACTGGGTCCTTCTTGCTATCTACTTAGATCGTAGCCAGATCATTATTTTCGACTCACAAAAGATGCCCATAGAAAATTTGGAAAAAATCTTATGCTTGCTTAACAGGTAATATTGTTTCTTTTATTATTATTCTAGTAATATTTATTTCGAGTGAGTCCAACTCTAATAACTACTATCCGTAATCACGCGCAGTGCATTTGCAAGTTTTCGTGCACAGAAGGGTGGTCAATTCAAGGAGGTACTTCATGTTATAACCGACTTTTCTGTACGTAGCGAATATTCATGTGTCGTACCACTTTTTCATGCCAATAATGATTTTTACCTTTCCATGTCAATAATATTTTTCAACTCTTCTCACCGCAGTGTATAAGGCAGGAGTCGGGAACTAACTTATGTGGCTACTATGTATGTGAGTTCATGCGGTATTTCACTATCAACCACAATCAGATGCAAAGTACCGAATGGGTATGTAGATATTTATCGATTCGTAATTCTCACTTCCTACGCATCAAAGTTTATGGATTGATTAATTTTTTCACTTCACCTAATGACAGCTCACCAATTCTGAGAATTGCATACTCTCGCCGCACCGAGTCAACGCAATCCAAGAACAACTCGCCGGCTTCCTTGTTGATGAGGTCATATCTCCAAAAGGCGAGTTCCACGAACATGCGTTCAGACCGTGCCCTTTGATAAGGACTAGCGAACTCATGGGCTCATCCTCGGTTTCAAAAAGCGATGGATGAAAAAAATAAACTATTATATTTTGAATTGTAAACTTGAGTTCCCTCGTGTACTTGATGTGAATATGTGTTAAATTAATTTGATGTGAATATTATTTGAATATGAATATGTACTTTGTTGAATTAATTAATGTTGTGAAGGAATTAGTTGTGTTGTGAATGAATTAGGTGTGCATTTTGAAAACTGATATGCAAATCTGTGAATTATGAATCTGATTGAAATGTGGATTGAAATTAAACCTGAATTGAAAGCAATTTATGGCCTGTTGTCGGATGGTTAATAGGGTCTCTACTACCGGTTTGTAATATAAACTGGTAGTGAATCTCTAGATCTACTACCGGTTTGTAATATGAATTCCTAGATCTACTACCGGTTTGTAATACAAACCGGTAGTGAATCTGCTGTTGGCGCCAAAGAAGCCCCCTTTTCTGGTAAGGTGTACTATCGGTTGGTAATACAAACCGGTAGTAGATACTCTGCAGCGCCATACGTGCGCCCTCTTTTCTGGCAAGCTCTACCGGGTAGATCAACCGGTAGTGGAACCCCATGGGCATCACTCCCGGATGCCTACAGCCGGTTCCAAAACCGGTACTAGAGCCGGTTTGGAACCAGTAGTGTAGGCCCCTTGCCCAGTGGTGACTTAATGAGGATGTGTATATTGTGAATATGCATATTAGTTTTAAATGTGATTGATTAAATGTGTGTTTTCCTTATTTATTGTGCATTATTGATCATTATCTATTCTATTAATATAGGTATTATAATATAAATACTACATATGTAAATTATAGCATATGTAAATTATAGTATATAATACATATAGGGTATAATAGGAACAATATTATGTATAATAGGAAAAACAATAGAAACAATATATGCTTCCAGTACCGGTTGGTGGCTCCAACCGGTACTGGAGCCCTTGTCTAGAGCGCCTCGAAGAAAAACCACGTGGCCCTTACCAACCGGTACAGCAGGGCCTGCTATACCGGTTTGACAACCGGTAGAGGCTCCAGTACCGGATGCACAGTACCGGTGCCAAAACCGGTACTACAGGCCCTTACCAATCAAGTGAGGTGCGCAGTAGTGATTAGAGTATTGGATTCCAACCGGATCGGTGTGGCCTCAATCGATGGAAAGTATATTCTGTTACATGTGTACTGATTGAAGATATAATATATCTCATTAAAATTCTAATTAAACCTCACCATAATAGATCTTCTAAATTGGACGACAGGTATGGACAAATTAATAGTGTACTCACACAGGTCATGACATAGCTAGGGAACCGGGTATTACAACCGGTTCCAAACCCTCTTCACAACCGGGTTTTGGTACTGGTTGTAAGCCACCAGTTGTAATACTCCCGGGTATCACAACCGGGTCCACAAACTGGTTGTGAAGGAGGTTTGGAACCGGTTGTGGTGTTAGCAAAAGTTAGAAATATATTAGGAGAAGTGGTACTCGAACCCAAGACTTCACCCCTCCTCGTGACCCACGCCTCACCCTTCTAGCCAATGCACCCACGCATGCTCTCTGATAAGAGGAGGACAAGCATTCCTTTTAGCATTTCGAAAATAGAGTTTCTACAACCCGTTGGGAGTATGAACTGGTTGTATGTAGGGACCCGTCAACGGAGTCGAATCCCTGCTGTGCTTTTACCTGTACTAGTCCCTGGATCAAGTAGCTAATACGCACGCGATGTCTGATTTGGATCACAACCATCAACGCATAAATAAACCATATCGAGTCACGCCAACACGGCCAAATTATTACAATAGTTTGGCACCACTGACCTTACAAGCAAAGCGGAAATTTAAGAACATTGTTCAACTTAAGACAAAAACTCCAACAATGAAACTCCAACTCCACACAGGCGAGGCGAAGAAGCACGCTCCTAGGCTTCGGGGTAGTCTTCATCCTGGATCCCTTCGGCGAAGTCCTCGTCTTGATACAGCTCTTCATCGGGGTAGGGACAATGCTGATCTGGACCTGCTCGTTGGAATGAGCAGCCCCGCATAAAATGCGAGGGTGAGTATACAAAATACTCAACAAGCAAGGCTGACTAATATGCAACTAAGGTTACAAGGGAAGGGTAAGGTTCTTTTTGCATAAAGCCAGTTTTGAAGGTTTTTCCTAAATTTTGTAAAAGGTTTGAAAGGAGTTAAGAGAAATCAAATATTTAATTCATTTCTTTTGAAACTCCGGCCTATACCGGTTTTTGCCCAGACCTGGCTACTCACGGCACCCACCGTGCAACAACCCTCATCGCTCACAGCACCCACTGTGAGGAGAGAAAACAAAACGCACGACACCAATCGTGGTTTTCCTTTAAAACACCTTTTGAAAACAAAAAGGTAAGAAGTACCATGAGGCAGCTCCCCGTCGTCCGTCCTTGACCGCGGACACGGCTATCATGATAGTTGTACACTCTGCAGAGGTTGCACGCTTTACCCATGCGAGGTGGTTCTTCCTCGGGTGCCCCAAAGAAAAATAGTCACCACAAGGCTTTTCTCCAACCTTCCCCTAGCTAGGACATTCCTGCTGAGGTTTCCACTGCAATGCCCCTCTTGCGCCTGCAGGACAACACCGATTGCCTACTCCACCGACTGGAATGCCCTAACTAGAAGTCGAAGGATACTAGACCGGGGCCGCCCATACTGAGGCACACATGGTCGCCTTTGTTAAACTTAGCTCGTCTACCTCAAGGAATCGGTCCTTAGGGACCGAGGTGGTTCCCGCACTGGACCCAAGTCTCGTGCTTACTGCACCAACCTTGCAACCAGCCACCCCGATCAGGTTTTATAAAATATTTTACCCGATAGCACCCACTATCAACTACACCCATTTGCAAACACGACAGCACCCACTGTCTTTTAAAATCATTGAAGAAATAAGCATTGAGATTATCATGTCCAAGTTCCATGTGGTTGCAACTAAGCATAACTAACATGATTTAAACCTAGTTCAAGGGGGTGAAGGCAATATTAAACAATGTAATATTAACCTAGGGTGGCAAGGAAGGTTTTATATATCGATGTTATTAATTGGGGTTTTAGCTAGCATCTAACCAATTAGCATTTTTAAATTTAACATAGCATGCAGTTTAAATAACTGTTAAAATCATTTAAAAACATGGGAGCAAGATTCAGCACTTGCCTTGATCAGCACTTCCCTGAAGCTCTTCTGGACAGGGGTTCGCAAGGCTATCGTTACTAGTTCCTAAAACAGAAATTAAACCCAAATAAAACTAATGCTCCAAATAAATCATGCTTGATATGCATGCTCATGATATGCACAAATATTACCAAACATGTTCAGTTAAATCTCTGGTTCCACTAATACCAATTTTTAAATTTTCTTATTAACCTAAATCATATATTAAGCAATCTAAAGGCATTAAGCAATCTTAACAATTAAACAGTAGCTAAATTGTCCTAAAATTCTATGAAAGTTTACAGAACAGTAATACACACTTTTATAGACATTTTAAAATTTATTTGGCAATTGTTTGACAAGTGAATCACCCTAAGCAATTTAAATAAGGTTTCTTAGCATTTAAATATTCCTAGTTAATTTGAACAGTGACAGTGACAAAATTGACATATTTAAATAGGTTGCAATTTTGTGAGTCTAACAAAATTTGTTTGGTAATTTTTGCATTTTTCTACTAATAGATATAGATTTTACAAGTTAGAGAATTTTTCGAAAAAGGAAAAAAAAGTAATTTGAAATTTGAAATTGGCTGGAAAATTTGGTCCGGCTCGGCTTGAGCCGGGCCACACGGCAGCGGGGAAGGAGGAGCCTGGGCGGCTGCGGCTCGGCTGAGCAGGAAAGGAGCCAGTAGGGAGGCGGCTCGGGCGGGCCCATGGTCACGAGGAAACAGTGAGGCGGCGGAGGCACGGCTCGGGGCGGCGGCGCTCGATGATGGGCAGCGCCGTGAGGGGGAGGAAGGAAGAGGGGCCTCGGGGACGCGTGGCGGGTCACCGGGGGAGCGGGCGGCGAGCTCATGGCTGGAGAGGCGGCGGCGTCCTGGCTAGTCAGCGGCGAGGCGCGGGCAAGGGGAGGCGGCGGGAAAGGGCCGGGAGCTTCACGGGGCGAGAGGAAGCTCGAGGCGGCGTCGGCCGGGCCGGGTGGTAAAACGGCGGCGTGACGGGCGGCCGGAGGGGAAGGAGAAGGCGGGGCTGGGCGGCTGCGGCCAGGGGGCGGCTAGGTCTAGGAGGATCGGGAGCACGGAAACCCGTGGGGTGGTCTCCGGGCGTGGGAGGAGCGACGCGGGCTGGCGACAGGCCGGCCAGTGAGGAGGAGGAACACGCGGCGGGCGAAGCTACGGCCGCCTAGGGCCAAATTGGCGGGGGAAAACTCGCCTAGTCCTAGGGGAGCTCTAGGGGAAGGAGAGGAGACTCACCGCGAGAATCGCCGGAATTGAGTCGAGGCGGGCGCTGGCGAGGAGAACGTTCTTGGCGTCGGCGAAATCCGTCGTCTCCGCGACGAAACCAGAAATTGATCGAGGAAAAGGTGAGAGGATGGCGGGAACACCGCCTCGAAGGATTCATGTGAAGCGGCTTACCCGAGCGAATCGGAAGGAGAAGCGAAGGGGGAAAATGGAGCTCGGGTTGGAGTTTTGAGGAGGTGACAGGGAGGTGAGGGGGGCGCATTAGCGGCGCAATTACCACCAATTAGGGTGGTAACTGACCCCATTAGGACGGATTGAAGGCCACTGAGCTCAGTGGGAAGATGAAGTTCAAGGTGGAGTGTTCATGCGTGAACAGGGAGGAGGAAGGGAGAGAAAAGAGAGAGAAGAAGAAAGAAGAAGGAAGAAAGGAGAGAATGGCAGGTGGGCCCAGGGAGGATTTTTAATAAAAATTAATTTTTCTGGTTTATTAATCCTTTAAACTTTCAAAATACAATATATTTTTATAAATTAAAAACTATTTGCACAAATACATTTTAGTTTGCAAAGTTATTAATTTAACAGGTAACATTCTCATTTTATTAACTTTATTTTAAATTGTTTTTAAAAGCAATGCAATGCATATGAGATGCTAAATGCCATGCTATGCAATGGGTTTTTATTTTCTGAAAATGAGGATGTTACATTGTAGAATCCAATTTCTACAATCGGTTCGTGTCTCCAACCGGTTGTAAAAGTCCACAACCGGTTGGGGATATGAACCGGTCGTAGAAATTAGGCTTTACAACCGGTTTGTGTCCTAAACTGGTTGTAGAAGCTCTCTCTGGGCTCCTGGCCTAATGAACCGGTGCTGGTGCACCATCACAACGGGTTTGAAATGAACCGGTTGTGATGGGGTTTTTGAGATCGCTTGTGGTTCCCATTTATCTAGTATAGTGTAATCAGACCTTCTTTTTTAAGTAAAATCTTAAATATATTTTCGCTAATATCATGCTTTACGGGGCTTAAAATCCTTTGATTTTTAATCAAATAGTCGAAAAGGAGTTTGTAATGCTCATAGCGGATCTTAGATTTCAATGAGATATAATCATACTTGATGTGAATATTAACTAAAAGAAAGCCTCTACAAGCATCCTTTGTTATTTGATTGTAATTTGGCGCTATGCGGCACTGCAATTTTGTGGCCATGAGCTCATATGCATTGTTTTTTTTTCACACCTATATCATATAGCACTAATTTTGCGGTGTGCATCCACCTCCTCCTCCATGGTAGCTGGCAATACCTCACCTCCTATGATGGCTTTCTTCTTGGAGCGTTCAATGTGGAATGAGGCACGGGAGATTACCGAGGATGTTCTGGGCAAGAAGGCTGATGGCACCGGCTTGGTCGAAGGTGGCTCATGGCTAGAAACCACACCTAGTCTTTAGGGCATAGTGCAACATCCCACGTTGCTTTTAAGATAGAGCCCACAACTATGACTACAAAGTAAAAAAATATTATATAGTCGAATTTACATGTGGGCCCAGCCATGCAAGCATGAAACGCTTGTAGCTAGGCTCTCTAATCTTAAAGGCAATACCGAGTGGCACACAATTGTTGGAGACATATTTTATGCATTCTCTTCTTCGAGGAAGCCCCTCACATCCATGCATGCTCCACCCATACCACTGGTAGCATCAAGCAAGCATGCATCTGCACGTACGTTCGCTTTATTTTCAATGTAGCTTAACTAATTAAAGCGTGGTTTCCTAACGAATCAACACCACCACTGATTTTTCTCACTAAGATATAGGGACCCAATCCAACGTAAATTTTAATTTTAGACAGCCAGCAGGGCGCGCGTAAGATAAAACGACATTCAAAAATTCCATTCCTCGATTGTTGAAGTCGCAACTCGTGCATTTTGGGTTCTGCATAACGACGGCGAAAATTGATAGCCCTGATATCACTTGGTGAACACATGCATGCAAAAGTCTATTCGAAAGATACAAGTACGCTGAAACTTGACACAGTACCAGGTCAAGTATCTGGGGTACAACCGAAGCTTATTGGGTGTTCACTACTACAAAAATAGTTATCCGTGCCCTCCCAATCACTGTCGGTTAGATCAAAACTGATAGTGATAACTTATCACTGCCGGTTCATAAGCCTTAGAGGGTTGTGCGTTTGAGAACCGGCAGTGATAACACTTAAAACCGACAGTGAAGTATCACTGCCGGTTTAATAAAAGAACCGGCAGTGATAAGTTCTATCACTGCCGGTTCTTTAGGCCCCCCGCCCCCAATTTCCAACCGATAGTGAAAGAACTTATCACTGCCGGTTTTTTGTTAGAACCGGCATTGATAACTTTCACTCCCGCCCCCAATTTTCAAACTGGCAGTGAAAAAACTTATCACTGCCGGTTCTTAGCAAGAACCAGCAGTGATAACTCATTATCAGTGTCGGTTCTTGACAACAACCGGCAGTGATAACTTATCATTGCCGGTTTTTTGACTACCAGTTTTTGTCAAAAACCGGCACTGATAAATAAAGGTTAAAAGGTACGCATATCCTCTGTAAGTAAGAACTTGAGATTGGGTGGGATGGTTAGAAGGGTGAGGATAGAGTGGAGAGGTTGCAGGTTCAAGTCCCGGGTAACGCAATATTTGTATTTCGTGCGACAATATGTCCTAATAACCTATAGTAGGTGGTAGATGATTAGTGTATAGATTTTGACATGAAAAATGTTTTTTCTATTTTTTAGTGTTATCACTGCTGCTTACGCGGCGCCAGTTCAAAAACCGGCACTAATGCCCGTTTCGAACCGGCACTGATGTGGTGTTTTGTAGTAGTGGTCGAAGACAAGCAGCTTCCTGAAAATTTCGGCCCATTATCTACCCAGTGGTCTTCCAGAGAAGTAATTTAAAAGACACAGATAAATGTGTCATACAAAAGAAAATATTGTGTAAAAACATACTGTACTAAAAAAACTTATATTTGGTGCACGGTCAGAGAGAAACTTCAAATTCATCTTTTCAACCAGACTAATTTTCTTCCCATCTAGTATATATGCCATAGAGGAAGTTAAATTGATCCTATGCGCAGTGGTTTTGGACAGGAAAAAACCACCAGATTCATGCTTATATATATTTATACATTGCAATAAAACTTAGCTCAACATCCTAACTTCTCTTGTTGGCGGCCACGTGCTTTTGACGGGGCATGCGATCCCGGCATTAGTCTTCGGCATGCATGGGCTAGTTGTGCACGGTAATCAATTTGGAATCCATCTGTAGGAACGAACGATCATTCATCTAGTTGTGTAAGAACGAACGGTCATTCATCTAGATGTGTAAGAAAAATAAAGTACTATTTTAAACATGCGTCAACAAAATACGTACTACTCTTCCGGTAAAGAAACGGTAATAATTTTGGGGTTATATGCAGTCAAACTTTTCAAACTGGTCATCTATCACTACTACAGATCGGGCCATCAGTACCGGTTCACAACAGCCATCATTACCAGTTTTTGAACCGGTACAGCCATCCGGGACCGATGCCCTATGGCATCGGTCCCGGTTCCCTCACCTGGGGCTGATATAGTATCAGTACCGGTTGGAGGCCACACGTGGCTTTAGCCCGTGCCTCGCCGAAGCCCCTGTCAGTACCGGTTGGAGGTACCAACTGGTACTGATAAGCTGCTGTTCAGTCCCGGTTGGTTCCTCCAACCGGTACCGAGCAGGCACACGTGGCTTTAGCCCGTGCCTTGCCGAAGCCCTAGTCAGTACCGGTTGGAGGCACCAACTGGTACTGATAAGTTGCTATTCAGTCCCGGTTGGTTCCTCTAACCGGTACTGAGCAGCCACCACCTGAGCTATAAATAATATATATATAAATATATATATATATATATGCGTGTGAGGTAATATATATTATATATGTGTCTGTGTGTGTTATGTCTAATATTATTATATATATGTGTGTGCGCTAAGTCACAATTAATTAAAGCACATATAATCAATCATGCATAATTAACTGATAATTAAATCACAAAACTTTTATTAACAACTTTAATTACAACTATTAGGTATCACAATGAATCAATTATGCCTATATAGTACACATACACAGTTCACATAACATTCATTACAACTTTAATTACAGAACGTTCATCGTGATCTTCTATGTGCATCGCTCTTGGTAGCCGTAGATGCCGACCACGACAGTTCCCCGGTCTTTATCGAAGGGCCCCACCTATTTGCCATTGGATCGTGAAACTCGCCACTTGGATTTACGACCTCTTCAAAAATCCGGCCGACGAGTTGTTCTTGGATCGCTCTCACTTTCGCCGGCGAGAAATCGGACGAACCTTGCAAGTCGCTAGCACCTCCGGTCAGGATGTGCATAGTATGGCACACATAGTAGCCGCATCTGTGGTGAAAAAAGCTAAAAGCGTGAAATAGATGCTTGAAATAAAGTTAACTAACTCAAAAGCTACCATGATGGCATACATACTCGAGAGGCAAGTGTAATATTGAATTCCTCGTTGAATTCGCCCACGTTTTCAGTACGGAACCGTGCGAATGCACTACACACGTGATTGCAAATTGAACATGATTAGAATTTGTTTAAAATGGAGTAGAACTAGCACCATAATGGAAAGAACAAGAATACCGGTTGAGCAAGTCGATCAAGTTTTGGTACTTTTCAACTGGTCTCCTCAGTGAGTCTATAACTATGATCATGCTACGATCTAGCTCGTAATGAGAAGAATCCAATGAATGCTGTACATATATATGGCAACGGGTGGTAACTAATTAGTTGTAATATCGTGTTATGGAAAAATATTAGAACGAGGCGGTACGAAAACACTTACTCAAAGCTGTAGGGTAAAAGTATCTTTGGCTTATATTTTTGACCTATTAGCCCTTTGTATATGTTGGTCTCCGTATCGGTAGGGGATAGTTTAACATTCGTCTCATTGATAACTAAAGGGTCAAGGAAGCATGTGTCGAAAATGTTCTTATTTTTGCATCTTTGTATCTCCATTCTACATAAGAAGAAATTAGTTAGACTTGCAAGTTAGTATAGTGCAAGGGCTCGCACGGTGGTTTTTTGCAATTAAATAAGACACTTACAGAGTCCAGCAACTCAACATGGCCACGTCGATGGCGTCTGACTGGTATAGCTCATACATTACTTGCCATTGGATATAAAATTCACTGTCGCCGTGAAAAAAATGTTCTTCCTTGTACTTGACGGCAAATGACGCTAGGCCATGCTTGAACGCATCCAGGTACCATTCATGGAATTGGCGCATCCTAGTTGGTAGCTGTCCAATCTCCTCATGCCTGACCAAGGAAGCGCCCGGTGTAAATGGCCATCTGACTTCTGCAGCTTCAATCTGCATGTCGCCTAATATTTGCTCTCAGGTGCGAGCGGTTTCTTCGATGAATTTTTGCATCTCCTTGGCCCTCTGATCAGCTGATGACATCGTCTTCTTTGACGTCTTCTTCTTGGACCTTTCCTTGACCAATGTGCGCTCGTAGTCAGATACACGAGGTTTTTCCTTTCTGTCCTTCAAAATTTACACTGTCCTCAAGCCTTTCAGAAATTCTTCCATACCAGGCTGAACCTTCTTCTCTGGTAACTTGGGTTTAAAAAATTTAGTTAACTCGGCTCTGACTACTTTCTCGGTCTCCTCCTCCGTCATATCGTACGCCCGCTTTGCAAGTGCAGCCAGACTTCTTGGGTTGGGTGGACCTCGTCCTCTTCTTGTTCTTTGGGCGAGTGGCTTGCTTGTCTTGGGCGGCGATGTTGGAGTTGGAGTTTAGCGTCTTGAGGCTCGGTCAGGAGGCAGGCGTCTTCTGGGAGACATCTCCTTTGGTGACGATGGAGGTGATGACGGACCGCTTATGTGTGCTGGAGGTAATGAAGGGGTTGGAGAGGACACGTCCATGTGATCTCGAAAAATAATGTACTTCTTCTGCCATAAGATAAAATTGTGGACTGCCTCTCCTAACTTCGTAGTCCCGTCACCTCCGGGAATATCGAGGTCCAGGTCCTCGTACCCTGGGCATACCTCCTCCACCGAGACCCTGGAGTAGCCCGGCAGTATCTGTTGGCCATGGATGACCTGCCCTGGCTCCACCGGGTTAGCCATGCCGTGAGCCGCCTTGAAAGAGATGTTCCTCACTTGGACGTGCAGCTCACAAGGTGTCCGCCACGTGATGTCGTCCACGGGCCAGTGGCCCAGTGTCGTCGGCCTAGACCGGACAGACAAATTTGGGGGCACCCCATGAGCAAGCTCGGGGCTTAGCCACGGGGATGCTCGGGAAAAGGGGATCTAGAACAGTAGAGAGCCTTAGGGAAGAAGATGCCAGCCAAGATTTCATTAATTTTTTGGGGATTTTTTCCTGCTCTTCCCCGGTACATGAGCCCTTGGGGCTAGTTATATGGGCGAGGTGAGAGGCTGCTTTCCCGTCGTGCCCTCCTACCTATTCTCTTTACAGGGGCATTCTAGCATATTTACAAATTTGGACAGCTCATGGGCTTGCCTTTGCAACTCATCATCCTTATCCTCCCTTAGCATTTAATTGACAGATTTTATTCCCGACAAGCCTAAAGAATGGGGCATCCCTACACCATCTCTACAACAGGACTCCCTCGTTCGTTTGTGCCGAGATCCCGAGGGGCGAGCGGACGCAAATGTTTTGCCTCAGTCCTTTGGGTTGTCGGGATACCACATCGTGCCCATGCCTCGTTAAAAACTCCTCTTGAAAAACCCAGTGGGAAAAACACAGGAAGGAGAAAAGCGTGCACGGCATTTGTCGAATGGCCCCTTAGCGAAGGAACGCCCAATGAGTTGCTTTGTCGTAGCTAGAGCCTATGAATGAGGAGGTGTTCCGAAGCAGATACTCGAAGATGGTGAAGGAGAAGTCTATTAAGATCCGAGGCTTTATGAAGGAGAAGTCCATTAGCCTCCGGTTCTTTAGCGAAGGGGAAGTCCATTAACCTCCGAAGCTTGCGAAGGAGAAATCCATTGAATCCGAAGCTTCACGAAGGAGAAGTCCATTAGCCTCCGATGCTTGCGAAGGAGAAATCCATTGAAACCTGAAGCTTCGCAAAGGAGAAGTCCATTAGCCTCCGATGCTTGCGAAGGAGAAATCCATTGAAGTCCGAAGCTTCGCGAAGGAGAAGTCAATTAGCCTCCGATGCTTGAGAAGGAGAAATCCATTGAAGTCCGAAGCTTCGCGAAGGAGAAGTCCATTAGCCTCTGAAGCTTCGTGTTCAATATCCGTACTTCTTGCGTTAAATACACCAGAAATTTTATTACACATTCCAAGGACGTGATGCTCAAAAGTGGTTGGCAATCCTAAAGTCATTAAGGATACAAACTCCCTTCTGTAGATCACGGGTTTGTATGGTTGCCCGTCCTTGCACCCGTTGCTCTGCTTTTACCATTGCTTTTGCTTCGCCCAATGCTTGTTTGGTGTTGGTAGGGTGAAGCATCTGATCCATTTTGCTTTCACTTTATGCCGCTCTTCCTTTGCTTCGCATGCTTTGTCGTTACTCCTTGGTGTTGCTTTGCCTTTGCTTCGTGTCGCCATAATTTTCGTCTTGGTAGGGTCTTCAATTGCCACTCGGCGTGGCATTCATGTGATTTTCAAGTTCACTTGCGAAGGGGCACTCGCCGAGGCTTGGGCCAGCGAGACCGGCGGCGATTCGAAGCCTCCCAAAGAAGAGTCCGTCGATCCGCTCCGCTGAGGCAATGGCCTACGAGGCGGAGGTAGTCTGAGGCCTATAAGGAGAGTCTGCCGATCCACTTAGCCGAGGCAAAGGCCTACGGGGCAAAGGTAGTCCGAGGCCTACAAGGGGAGTCTGCTGGTCTGCTTCGCCGAGGCAAAGGCCTATGGGGCGAAGCTAGTCCGAAGCCTGCGAAAGAGAGTCCGCTGGTCCGCTTCGCCGAGGCAAGAGCCTACGAGGCGGAGGTAGTTCGGAGCCTATGAAGGAGAGTCTATCGATCCTCTTCGCCGAGGCAAGGGCCTACGAGGCAGAGGTAGTTCGGAGCCTGCAAAGGAGAGTCCGCCGATCCTCTTCGCCGAGGCAAGGGCCTACGAGGCGGAGGTAGTTCGGAGCCTATGAAGGAGAGTTCGTCGATCCTCTTTGCCGAGGCAAGGGCCTACGAGACGGAGGTAGTTCGGAGCCTTTGAGGGAGAGTCCATCGATCCTCTTCGCCGAGGCAAGGGCCTACGAGGCGGAGGTAGTTCGGAGCCTGCGAAGGAGAGTCCGCCAATCCGCTCTGCCGAGGCAAGAGCCTACGAGGCGGAGGTAGTTCGGAGCCTATGAAGGAGAGCCCGTCGATCCTCTTCGCCGAGGCAAGGGCCTACGAGGCGGAGGTAGTTCGAAGCCTGCGAAGGAGAGTCCGCCAATCCGCTCTGCCGAGGCAAGAGCCTACGAGGCAGAGGTAGTTCGGAGCCAAAAGCAAGTAAAAATTGTTTTAGGATATGAACTCCTCTGTGGGGAGCAAATGCAATTGGCCGTCCCCGAGGCAAATTCGGGTGGGTGAGCAGCTTATATAAGATTCTTGAAGTGTTTCACTCCTTGGCTTAGGAGGCGCAGCGCTTTACTCCCTAGCGAAGGGGACGCACGGTGGTCCTGCTAGTCGTGCTGCGCCTACTCCTTGGCAAAGGGGACGCGGAGCGGTGGCATTGCTCCGTCTCACTCCCTAACGAAGGGGACGCAGAGAGATGGTAGTGCTCCGCTTTACTCCCTGGCAAAAAGGACACGAAGCAGTGGTCTTGCTCTGCTTACTCCCTGGCAAGCACCATAATTTGTCCTTTGGAGGGGCCTTCCATTACCATCTAGCATGGCCTTCGGGAGTGAGTGGGCGTAACCCACCAAGCACTCGAAGCCAAGCTAACCGCGCATTCGTCGAAGCGAAGGAGTGGGTGGGACGTTAGCCCGACCAAGCACTCGACGTAGGAGCGAATAGGCGTAACCTACAAGCGCTCGTCCTCCCCTTAGCAGGGTCTTCAATTACCACTTAGTGTGGCCTTCAGGAGTGAGTGGGCGTAACCCACCAAGCACTCATCCTCCCCTTAGCGGGGTCTTCAATTACCACTTAGTGTGGCCTTCAGGAGTGAGTGGGCGTAACCCACCAAGCACTCGTCCTCCCCTTAGCGGGGTCTTCAATTACCACTTAGTGTGGTCTTCAGGAGTGAGTGGGCATAACCCACCAAGCACTCGTCCTCCCCTTAGCGGGGTCTTCAATTACCACTTGTCGTGGCCTTCGCCGTGCGATTTGTGACCTCTTCTTCATAGATATAACGATGCAGGGAGATATATGTGCACAGATACAAATGCATGTATGTATTCATGTATGTGTACGCCTCCAAGCAATATTGAGATTCACCGTTTCGCTTGACGAAGTTCGATCGCATCTCCCCTCGGTGTGCCTGCTTCGCTTTCATCTATGCTGGCAACTGCATGGGTTTGGAATGTGTATTGCTTCGGGGAGGCCTTGCTCCGGGAAGGCACTTCTTGGCTTCGTTTTGCTTCGCATCGGATGCCACTGCTTCGATTCGCTTCGCTTGGATTGCTTCGCTTGGCGGTTCCCTCGGTCAGCCATTACTTCGCTTGGCGATCCCTTCACTTGGGGGCCCTTTGCTCAGCCGTTGCTCTCGCTGGGTGGCCCTTTGCTTAGCCGTTGCTCCGCTTGGCAATCCCCTCGCTTGGTGGCCCTTTGCTCAGCCGTTGCCCTCGCTGGGTGGCCCTTTGCTTGGCCGTTGCTCCGCTTGGCAATCCCCTCGCTTGGTGGCCCTTTCATTCCACCACTCTTTGTTCGGAGATTTCTTTACTCCACCGCTCTTTGTTCAGATCCACCGGATTTGATAGCGACGTGTTCCGCGGAGGCTGAATCCTTCACAGACGGGTGCGCTGCCACTAGATCCGCTAGGGTTGAGCTTGTAGGAGGCGAGTTTGCCAGAAAACACTTGGTGCAGACATCGGATCCATCATATATAAATGTGTGGAGGTTGGATCTGTTGAAGATGGGCTCATGGAGGCCGGATTCGCCAAGGACAAGCACCGTTGAGGTGAAACCCGTGGAAGATGAGCATCGTGGTGGCTGAATCTCCCCCGATGTGTGGCTTCTTGTCCATAATCCCCACGGACGGCGCCACTGTCGTCGGCCTAGACCGGACAGAAAAATTTGGGGGCACCCCATGAGCAAGCTCGGGGCTTAGCCACGGGGATGCTCGGGAAAAGGGGATCTAGAGCAGTAGAGAGCCTTGGGGAAGAAGATGCCAGCCAAGATTTCATTAATTTTTTGGGGATTTTTTCCTGCTCTCCCTCGGTACATGAGCCCTTGGGGCTAGTTATATGGGCGAGGTGAGAGGCTGCTTTCCCGTCGTGCCCTCCCACCTGTTCTCTTTACAGGGGCATTCTAGCACATTTACAAATTTGGACAGCTCATGGGCTTGCCTTTGCAACTCATCATCCTTATCCTCCCTTAGCATTTAATTGACAGATTTTATTTCCGACAAGCCTAAGGAATGGGGCATCCCTACACCATCTCTACAACACCCAGGTTCGCTTCGGGCAACCCACCGGAAGTGCAGCTGCTTCGCCGCCTTGAGGGACTAATGAGGTCCAGATTAGCAGGAGGTTCCTGGCCCGCATCTAGCCGTTGGCTCAAGGCTAACTGTACCTGTCTTTGGACCTCTTCTTTCATGCTCTGTTGTGTTTAATTTAGGCGTTCTTCAAGCATTAGGAGCTATTGTGCCTGTCGGGACTTGCTTCTCACCCGACTCCTATAGGTATCGGCGTCCTTAGCGAACCCAATCTTCCACGGAATGACGCCAACGTCTCGTGTACGTCCAGGGTGCTCCGGGTTTTGTAGGGCCCTTGTAAGCTCGACATTCTCCCTGTTTGACACGAAGGTGCCCTGGGAAGATTCCTCGATCGACTTTACAAGTCTTCTGGCCACATCTGTCAGCACATTCCTGAACACCGTGTTTCCATCATCGTCAAGGCCGCCGCCGTGAGCATAGAACCAGCTCTTCGCTCTGTCGCCATTCCATTATCATGGTGCGACACCCTTCGCCAGCAGTTCTGTTCCCTCTTCTCCCATTTGTGCATCGCTGGCGGTAACCACGGGGCGAGGTGGTGGTGGTATTGCTTCTTCGAGCATTACAGGCTGTTCCTTTCGGTAATTCTTTGACCTTCATTCAATTCTTGTAGTTCACGAACGCATCGATGATTCGCAACTTTGGGTACTTGTTGAAGTCGAGAATTCGGTTCTTCTTGGCGTACTCGTGTTCAACTTCTTTTTATATGTTTGGAATCGATGGCCATCTTCTTCAACGTGTAACTCTTCACCTTCTCTTCAGTCCCTTGGGGGAAGGTGAATGTCTCCTTCAAGTCGGTCCAGATCATGTTCTTTATATCTTCAGGGACATTATCCCATTTCACGATGCTAATTGGCACATGGTCCCGGACGTGGGCGCCGCATCTTAATTGAACGGCCCAAGCGCCCTAGGGGTGCAAGAGGTTAACCGTTATCGCCGAGTTTGGTGATAACATGTCTTGCCTTCGACTTCTTGTTTGAACCTCGGCGCGTGATTGGCTACTCGATTGAGTGATCTGAAAATATGGTACAATAATGTCTACGTGTTAGAATGTTGGCTTAGCATGATGGTGGAACCGGCATATACACATTCGATCTAATTACCATGGTTGTCTCAGCGGCCTCGGGAGCCTCATCGGTCTCGACGAGCCTTACGGCCACGACAGGCCTTGCGGCCTCGACAGAATCATCGAGCTCGTAACCATCTTCTCTCGAAATCAAACTTCTCATGAACTCGTCTCCATCAAATCCTTCTCCCGCCATCGTAATTTCGTAGTCTATAAGAATGCATTGAAAATTAACGAAAAAAGATTAACAAACGTATACTTACACATTTCACATATACTTATACATTTCACATATACTTATACGTAAACGGGTGACAACGAGGAGGGCGGTGGGGAAGAGGAGGTAGATGAGGAGGGGCGACAACGATAAGGACGGTATATACATTATATTTCACAATTAATTGACATATACATCTCAGAATTCAAATTTGCTATAAAATTGGCATATACATATACATCTCAAAATTCATATAAATAAGATACAGAGGTCAGAATGTCTTCCATTATCTAAAAACTAGTACATACAAATAAAGATACAAGATACACTATTCGATCACATTTATTGAGCGGGATATCTTCTCCAAGGTTACCGATGATGCTAAAATAGAGCGTTTCCAAATGATGAAGACCCTAAAATAATATTATAAGGTACTATTTCCATCATTAATTCCATGCTCATTTTATTACATGCTATGTTTTATTTTTTTAATGTAAGAATTTATATCTTGGACCAATTATTTGGTAATTTAACTACTTTACTCCCCAGTTCTGAAATCCTGACTCCGCCACTGCGTAGGTTTGTGCATTTAGTCGAACACTCTTGGCGCACTGTGATTGTGCTCCTGTTGGTCGCACCGCACTCCTGTCGGTCGTGCCCGCCTGTGTCACGCTCCGTCATGCTTGCCCGAGCCCGCACTCACTCTCCCATGCTCTGTCAGCCTGCACCTTGCTGAGGAGCGAGGGAAGGGAAGGAGAGAGGAGCACAAGGAGCACCTTGCTCATGGGGTCGTCGGAGGCGAGGAAGACGGCAGTATGTGTAGGTCGTCGGTGACGAGGAGGAGGACATGGCCATGTGGGTCGTCGGTGACGAGGAGGACGGCGCAGCGTGGGTCGTCGACGGCGGGGGCTGAAGGCGGCGTCGGCGAGAGAGGTTGGGAACAATAAAACACTTATGCCTCCAACCTCTCGCGCTTTCGAATTTATATAATGGTGGCATCAGTCCCGGTTGGTATCATCCACCGGGACTGACCTCACATCAGTCCCGGTTGGTTATACCAACCAGGACCTATGCCCCCATCAGGTGGTGCCCTAGGAACCATCGGTCTCGGTTGGTATAACAAACCGGGACTGAATGCTCACTTAGTCCCGGTTAATTACACCAACCAGGACTGTTTTCCCAAAAATAAGGCGCGAATTAGGAGCCCTCGCGCTCTCAAGCGCTGCTAGCCTCACCGACATGTGGGCCCATCTCTGGTGGGTCCGACATGTCATTGGTACTAATTTGCTATTAATTTCTCAAAAATTATAGAAAAGCAGGTTAGGAGCCTTGAAATTTCTCTTTAATTTTTAAAATTTTAGTATTAATTTTCACCTTTTATATAAATTCAATTATTGCTTCATAAACTACTAAAAATAATAAATCATACTTATTCCACACTAAAATGATTTCAAAAAATAAAATAAATTAAAATTTCACATATTCTTTACAATTTAATTTTCCAACCATCTTAATACAGATTTTCACCTTTTTATATAAATTCAATTATTGCTTCCTTGCTTAATAAAAAAATCATAATTCATACACGGGTTTATATAATACGGTTGGACTTAATTGCTAACATACTTTGTAATTTATGGAAAATTACTACCACTGACATGTGGGAACCACAAGTCCGCAAATTAGTACAAGAAGAGACCCCCCGCTAAGGTGGTGTGGTATTTCCCTATAATCCCCGGTTGAAGCGTTTATTTGCGAGCAATGCGCATGTCCAGATGATGTGCTGGCATAAAGAAGATCGTAAGGATGACGGAAGGCTAAGGCACCCTGCTGACGGCTCGCAATGGAGGAAAGTAGATAGAAAATACCCGAACTTTGCTGAGGATCCGAGGAACATAAGGTTTGGATTGAGTATTGATGGGATGAACCCATTCGGCGAGATGAGCAGCAGTCACAGCATATGGCTGCATTGCCCAGGGTGTTGGCACAGAGGAGGTTATTGAGTTTTGCGTCGACTACATTAATGATCTGAATCTGATTGGCGTCCCTGTATCACACTACGAGGGGAGGCTACGGAAAATGGTACTCTAGAGAGAAAAGAATCCTCTTGCCAGGATGTACTTTCATTTAGACAAGCACATTTCACGGTGTTGAAACAAGCAGATTTAGTGGCTCAGTATGTCCGTGATCATGAGAAAATTCTACGGGACCAAAACCCAGGGAAGTCAGATAAGTGGATCGCAGACAAGCAAGTGGAGAGTTTCGGTGGGTGGTTACAAAAGCAATTGTTGGGCAAGGAGGGAGTCCATGAGCAGTTGCAACTATTGGCTCGGGGACCATCCATGACAATCATATCATGGCAAGGGTATGAGATAAATAGGTACACCTTTTACACGAAAGCCCAGGATAACAAGAGCACCAACCAAAACAGTGGCATCCGTATAGATGTCTTAGACAAAAATGGAAAGATGGACACCTACTATGGTTTCATAGAGGAGATCTGGGAGCTCGAGTACGGACCTTTGAAAGTCCCTCTATTTCGGTGCTAATGGGTCAAACTGACATCCGTGTAGATCGATGAGTATGGTATGACAACCGTGGACCTGAAGAAAATGGCTTATAGGGACAACCATTCGTGCTCGCCAATGATGTCACACAGGTATTCTATGTGATGGACATGGGCAACAAACTAAAAAAGCAGAAGGGCAAGCCTACTAAAAGCAAGACAAGGTCTACCAAAAACAAACGGCAGAAGGATAAGAGTAGCGGTAGCGATCAATGAAGGCTCCACGTGGTTCTTCCAGGTAAAAGAAGGATTGTCGGAGTTGAGGGCGTCACAGACGAAGAAGAGTATAATCAGTTCGACGAGTTGCCGCCTCTCTCGGTGAATGTAGATATTAGTGCCCTCAATGATAAGGAGGAAGCTCCCTATGTACGTCACGATCATAATGAAGGATCACTTGTAAAAACAAAATAGTTGCTATTTTGGAATTTCAAGCCATTTTGTTATGACAGCAGCATTAGTGTTTTAATAAATAGATAACATTTTATATTTTAAAAAAGTTTATAGAATTTTGAGTAAATGTTTGATAATTTTACATTTTGTAGTAAATCTTTGATAATTTCACATTTATCAAAAAATGTAGAAAAATTAATGAGAAATTACAAGGCTCCGAACTCAATTTTTCACATTTTTATGATTTTTGTGATATTTTTATTTAATTTGTATAGGTTTCCAGCAATTTTCTATAATTTTCGAGTAATTTATGGCAAATTACTACCACTGGCATATGGGACCCACAAGAGATGGGCCCACATGTCCGTGACCCACAAGAGACCGGGACTGCTTTCCCAAAAATAAGGCACGAACTGAGAGCCCGCGCGCTCTCAAGCGCTGCTAGCCTCACTGACATGTGGGCCCATCTCTAGTGGGTCCGACATGTCATTGGTACTAATTTGCTTCATTGCTTACTAAAAAATAATAAATCATACTTATTCCACACTAAAATGATTTCAAAAAATAAAATAAATTAAAAATTCACATATTCTTTACAATTTAATTTTCCAACCATCTTAATACAGATTTTCACCTTTTTATATAAATTCAATTATTGCTTCCTTGCTTAATAAAAAATCATAATTCATACACGGATTTATATAACACGGTTGGACTTAATTGCTAACATACTTTGTAATTTATGGCAAATTACTACCACTGACATGTGGGAACCACAAGTCCGTGATCTCCATTTTGGGGAAAGTAATCCCGGTTGGTGTTTCCAATCAGGATTATGTAAATCCCGGTTGGTATCTCTAACCGTGACTATGTGGGAATTCGAAACAACGCAATGTTGATGCGAACCGAGGAGCCGCCTCTGCCTCTTCCTCTGCCTCTTTGTCATCCTCGACCTCTTCTATAAAACCGACGATCTTCCTCTGCCTAATTCACCATCTTCCTCTGCCGCACGCCTCTGCCTCTTCGATCAATGGCTTCTTCCTCTGCCTCTTCCTGTTCCTCTAACTCCACCCCACCACCACCACCGATGCCTGCCCCGCCTGCGGGTCTGCCTCCACCGCCGCCGCTGTCTTCCGAGGACGAGAGTCCCCCTCGGAAGCGCATTCGTCGCAACCGGCCGAGGAAGGAGTCCGTCTTCTACCCGGCGGAGTTGTCGATGTCAGACGAGTTGTCCGACGACGACGAGGACGAGGAGGACTTCGATGACGAGGACGTCGTCGCGGAGGAGGAAGAGGACGAGGACGAGGACGAGGAGGATGACAATCCGGAGGAGGATGAGGAGGAGGAGGAGGACGACGACGACGACGATGACGCCTTCGACGATGGCGTCGACGCCGACGACGAGGAGGAGGATGACGACGAAGACGACGATTAGTTATTAATAATAGAAATTAATTATTAGTTAATTAGTTAATTATTATATTATTAGAAATTAGCTTTTAGCATCTTTTGTGGTAACCCGTGGGACATTGTACAGGGTACCATTATTTGTAAATTATTATAATGGTATAATATATGTACATTTCCTATAATATATGTTGTTTTTGGACGACCCATAAGATTTGTCCTCACATTTTTTGAGCCTATTACTATTTCTCTACAAAGTTTTATACATTTATTCACAAATACATTTATGTACCAAAAATTAAAAATCAAAAGTATAAAACATTCTGTATAAACTATAAATTCTGATACTATAGAAAATCACATTGGAAGTTGCTGTAATATACCAGGACTTCTCGCTTTCGAATTTATATGATGGGGGAATCAGTCCCGGTTGGTATCATACACCGGGACTAACATCTATCGATCCGGTTGGTGTATTACAGGATCGCTTGCTCATCTCGATCCGGTTGGTGTAACAAACCGGATGAATGCTCACTTAGTCCCGACAGATTATACAAAAATAAAAAAAGCAATGGCGAAGTGGCTCGAACCCGTGATCGCCTGGGAGCCAGCCCAACAAGACGCTGCTAGCTTGAGCGGAGGAGGGTTTTGATCGGTCCTTCACGGCACAAATCTTTTTTGTACCCTTCCTAGGAGAAAGGGATCAGCTCACTGACACATAGGCCCATCTCTAGTGGGTCCCACATATCATTGGTACTAATTTGCCATTAATTTCTCGAAAATTATAGAAAACTGTTGGGAGCCTTGAAATCTCTTTAATTTTTCAAATTTTATTATAAATTTTCACCTTTTATATAAATTCAATTATTGATTCATTCCTTACTAAAAATAATAACTCATACTTATTCCACACTAAAATGATTTTCAAAAATAAAATAAATTAAAAATTCATATATTCTTTACATTATTATTTTCCAACAAATCATACTTATTATCTGATTTTCACCTTGTTATATAAATTCAATTGTTGCTTCCTTGCATAATAAAAAATCATAATTCATACACGGGTTTATATAACACGGTTCGACTTATTTGCTAACATACTTTGTTTTTACAAGTGATCCTTCATTATGATCGTGTCGTACATAGGGGGATTCCTCTATATCATTCAAGATAGTAATGTCTACGTCCACGGAAAAAGGAGGTAGCTCGTCGAACTGATTGTACTCTTCTTCATCTGTGACGCCCTCAACTCCGACGATCCTTCTTTTACCTAGAAGAACCACGTGGCACCTTGGCTGATTGCTACCACTAGTCTTCTACTTCTGCTTGTTATCTTCGGTAGGCTTGTCGTTCTGCTTCTTGCTTTTAGTAGGCCTGTCCTTCTGCTTTTTCGGTTTGCTGTTCATGTCCATCATATAGAATACCTGTGTCACATCATTTGCGAGCACGAACGGTTCGTCCCTATAGGCCACTTGCTTGAGATCCACGGTTGTCATACCATACTCGTCGATCTCAACGGCTGTCAATTTGACCCATTGGCACCGAAACAGAGGGATTTTTAAAGGTCCGTACTCGAGCTCCCAGATATCCTCTATGTAACTATAGTAGGTGTCCATCTTTCCATTTTTGTCCAAGGCATCTATACGGACGCCGCTGTTTTGATTGGTGCTCTTGCTATCTTGGGCAGTCGTGTAAAATGTGTACCCATTTATCTCATACCCATGGAATGATACGATTGTCATGGATGGTCCCCAAGCCAAGAGTTTCAACCGTTCATTGTCTGTTCGGAAGCCCATCAGTTTCTTTTGTAACCAACCACCGAAATGATCCATTTGCTCTAGTGGGATCCACTTTTCTGACTTCTCTGGGTATTGGTCGCGTAGAATCATCTCATGTTCATGGATAAACTCAGCCACTACAGTTGCTTTTTTAAGATTGTGAAATGTGCTTGTTTAAATGAGTTGCTTGTTTTAAGATTGTGAAATGTGCTTGTTTAAATGAAAATAGATCGTCGCTAAAGAATTTTCTTCTCCCTAGAGTTCCTTTTCCCCCTAGCCTCCCCTCATGGTGTGAAATAGGGACGCCAATCGAATTTAGCTCATCAATGTAGTCGATACAGAACTCAATCACCTCCTCTATGCGAACACCCTGTGCAATGCAGCCTTCTGGACGAGACCGGTTACGAACATATTTCTTTAGAACACCCATGTACCTCTCGAAAGGGAACATACTAGGCAGGAACACGGGTCCGAGAATTTCTATCTCTTTGACAATGTGGACCATGAGATTGACCATAATATCAAACAAGGACGGAGGGAAGATCATCTCAAGGCTGACCAGACTATCGACCACGTCATCCTGCAGCTTAGATAAGTTCCGTGGTTCGATGACCTTCTGCGACACGCGTTGAGAACGAAAGCACGCTTTACGATTGTCCTCGTACCCGGTCCGAGAATACCTCTCGGCGCCATCGAGAAAGCAGTATCATCAACATGTAGCGGTCATGTGATTTCAGTGCACTATCTTATTATCTTTCGTGTTGATGAGTCTCCTTATGTTCGAGGAGTATCCAGAAGGGACCTTCACACTGTTCAAGAACCTAATCATGTTTTTTTTTCTCTTCCTTGCTCAAAGTGTAGCTCGCAGGGTGGAGGTAATGTTGTCCTTTCGCTCTCTTTTTCGGATGTAGGTCGTTCCTGAGTCCCAGTAGATGCAGGTCCTTTCGTGCTTGAAGTGTATCTTTTGATTTACCGTACATATCTAGGAAGCCTAGCAGGTTCACGCAGACATTCTTCGTGCTATGCATGAAGTCCAGTGAGTGGCGGACGTCTAAGTCTTTCCAGTAAGGTAAATCCCAAAATATTGACTTCTTCTTCCAAATGGGCTTCGTATGACCTTGTTCAGTCGGGACAGATTTGCTACCAGGACCCTTTCCAAATACTACTTTCAGATCCTTTACCAGAGAAAATACAAGTGTCCCACTGCGATGCAGGGGCTTCTTACGTTTCTCTTCTGTCCCATCGAAATTCTCACCCTTCTGTCGTAACGGGTGCTTCATATGGAGGAACCTACGGTGGCCCATGTACACGACCTTTCGGGAGTTTTTCAGATACTTGCTGTCCGTATCCTCTAAGCACTGGATACAGGCTTTATATCCTTTAATAGATAGGCCTGACAGGTTATCAAGTGCAGGCCAGTCGTTAATGGTTACGAATAGCAATGCACGTAGGGTGAAGTGCTCTCTTTTGTATTCATTCCATACACGTACACCACCGGTCCACAGTGTTAGCAGATCTTCCACCAACGGTTTGAGGTACACGTCGATGTCGTTTCCAGGTTGCTTCGGCCCTTGGATAAGTAACGGCATCATAATGTACTTTCGCTTCATACACAGCCAAGGAGGAAGGTTGTAGATACATAGAGTCACGGGCCAAGTGCTATGACTGCTGCTCATCTCGCCGAACGGGTTCATCCCATCTGTACTCAACCCAAACCTTATGTTTCTTGCATCCTCAGCAAAGTCCTGGTATTTTCTATCGACTTTCCTCCACTGGGAGCCATCAGCGGGGTGCCTTAGCCTTCCGTCGTCCTTATGATCTTCTTTGTGCCAACGCATCATCTGGGCATGCGCTTTACTCGCAAATAAACGCTTCAACCGCGGGATTATAGGGAAATACCAGATCACCTTAAGGGGGGTCTCTTCTTCTTACGCTGCCCCTCTTCCTCGCCTCGGTCATCATGCCTAGTTTTATACCTCGAGGTTCTGCACACCGGACAAGGTTCCAAATCCTCGTACTCATTACGATACAGGATACAATCGTTTCAGCATGCATGTATCTTTTGTACCTCCAACCCCAAAGGGCAGACAACTTGCTTGGCGTCGTACGTAGTTTCAGGCAGCGTGTTACCCTCTGGAAGCAACTTCTTTATGAGGCATAACAACTCGTCGAATCCCTTATCAGACAATCCATTGGTCGCCTTCCACTGCATGAGTTCTAGCGTGGTACACAATTTTTTGTGGCACTGTCGGCAGTCTGGGTACAATAGTGTTCTGTGGTCCTCCTATAGGCGCTGGAACTTTTCGTAATGTCTTTCATCGGTGTATTCTCCCTCTCCATCAAGCAGCATTTGTTCTAGGTCATCATCGCCAAACTCCCCCAATGTATCTTCGAAAGAACCGTGTTGGCCAGCATCGGGGATATTGCTGTCCCCCTGATTTTCTTCTTCTTCACCATCTTCTCGTATAGTCTCTTCTTCACCATGCTTGGTCCAACAGGTATAGTTTGGCATGAAACCTCTTGAGAGCAAATGGAAGTGAAGGTGGCTAGATTTTGGCCACTCCTCATTCTTGCAGTCTATGCATGGACAACATCTGTAGCTTGACTTCGTGTATGCATTGACCGCACGAAGAAAAGCTTGCAAACCCTGCAAAAACTCCGGGGTGCGTCGGTCCATGTACATCCATCGTCGGTACATCTACATTATGTTACATGAAGGCAGCTATTAGCTCATTTTCCAATAATGAATTTTTTAACATTTCATAAATTTCAAATTAAACCAATATTAAATTTATTTAAAAATTCTTCATCGATCGATGGAACCAAAATCTAAATTTGCGCTAGATCCACGCCTAACAAGAAAGACTTGGTAGATCAAAATCTAGATTCAAAATTCTTCATCGATCGATGGAACCAAAACCTAAATTTGAGCTAGATCCACACCTAACAAGAAAGACTTGGTAGATCAAAGTCTAGATTCAAAATTCTTCATCGATCGATGGAACCAAAACCTAATTTTGAGCTAGATCCACACCTAACAAGAAAGATTTGGTAGATCAAAGTCTAGATTCAAAATTCTTCATCGATCGATGGAACCAAAACCTAATTTTGAGCTATATCCACACCTAACAAGAAAGACTTGGTAGATCAAAGTCTAGATTCAAAATTCTTCATCGATCGATGGAACCAAAACCTAATTTTGAGCTAGATCCACACCTAACAAGAAAGACTTGGTAGATCAAAGTCTAGATTCAAAATTCTTCATCGATCGATGGAACCAAAACCTAAATTTGAGCTAGATCCACACATTCAACGCGAGCTACATCTAATCCAAGCAAATTCCAAACTTACACAAGTTATTGCAACCTACATGAAAAGATCGAGCTAGCTCTCTACATTCATAATCTTTCATCAATCATGAGAAAAGCTCAAATTTTCTTCACATTTCAAGCAAAGAAGAAGCTCCATTTTACACCAAATGTAGTGAGAAACGATGTTACTAACTTTGGTTAACTTGGCTGGGAGTAAAATGACCAAAATTTTCGCAGCACCTCCCCCTGTCTTGAAGCTCTTGGCCGGCGCTGCACTGTTCTTGATCGATCATGACAAAAGATCAAATTTTCTTCACATTTCAAGTAAAGAAGAAGCTGCATTTACACCAAATGTAGTGAGGAACGATGTTACTAACCTTGGTTAACTTAGCTGGGAGTAAAATGACCAAAATTTTGGCAGCACCTCTCCCCCTTTCTTGAAGCTCTTGGCCGCCACTGCACTGTTCTTGATCTGGCAGAGTGTGGGGAGGAGGCGGGGAAGAGGATGTTCAAATAAGGCTGCTTAGTACCAGTTTAAGAAACTAGCCTGTACTGATACTCTAACATCGGTCCCGGTTCTTGTAACCAACCGGTATTAAGTAGGCCGAGTTCCGGTTGGTGTAACCAACCGGTACTGATGTTAGAGAATCAGTACTGGTTAGTTTCTTCCGCCGGTCCATGTTGTGGAAGGCCAAATCTGTCCGGGGGGTTGCTGTACCAGCCCATGTTATAAACCGGTACTGGTGGGGCACCCAGATCACCATTTCAATGCAAATCGGCATTTGCACATATCACCAATTCTTTGCACAAATCACTATTTCAAATTGAAGAAAAAGACTTAACACCGAACCATAACTCATTTGATGAACATTTGTACAGATCACCAATTCATTGCACAGATCACCATTTCACAGATTCATACTTGTACTTATTTGTTGATGAACATTTTTGCACATATCAACAATTCATTGCACAGATCACCATTTCAACATAACTCATTTCATGAACATTTGCACAGATCCCATTAATTCTATCACAAAATAGTTCATCACATATATACATAATTAAACACTGATCCCATTAATTCTATCACAAAATAGTTCATCACATACATACATAATTTAACACTGATCCCATTAATTCCATCACAAAATAGTTCATCACATACATACATAATAACTAAACTACATACATAATTAAACTACATACATAATTAAACAACATCAACTATATTTTAGTCATCCTCCTCCACCATCAGCGCCTCCCAGTCGATTTCGTCATCGCCGGGCAGAGGACGAGGCGCAGGGGGGAGGACGAGGCGGTGCACGTGGCGTGGGATCCCTACCTCTATGTGCATCTGATCCTGGAAGCTTGGCGGTGGCTACAGCGGCGGCAGCAGCGAGCCCAGTTCCTCCTAGCTGCGAGGTCGATATGGTGGCTCCCAATAGACTGGGCACCGGCGGGCAAAGGCCCTCCATGCCTCCTCCAGGTTGGTGCCGGAGGTTGCGGCGGAGGTGAGCGGGGCGGCGCGCGAGGTTGCGGCGGAGGATGTGGGTGGGGCAGCACGGGCGGTTGCAGCGGAGGAGGTGGACTGGCCTGCTCTAGCGGTGGAGGAGGTGGATGGGCCTGCGCTGGCGACGGGAGGTTGCAGCGGAGGATGGGGATTGCAAGTCGCCCTGCAGGTCTTGAGGCGGCGAACCATGGCGGAGGGGATGCGGTGCGGCTGGTGGCGGTGGCAGAGGAGAGAAGGGGATCGAAATGGTGCGGTACTGTTCTCCATATGGATGGAAGGGAAAAATATAGGGGAGGGGAAGATAGAAGGTCAGATCCATTAAACACACGGCAACTTTCAATACAGTCAAATGTGATTAAACACAAAGCAAATTCCAATGCAGAACTCAAAATCCAATGCGAAATCAATAAAAACAAGTTATAATGAACCGAAGAAAAACCAAGGAATTGCAAAAGTTTAGGAACCGAAGAAAACCAGGGATGAACTGAAGCCGAGGTGGGAGCTTGGAAGAAGAAGAGTTTGGGGCTAGCCGCTAGCCGAGTAGGCGGGGTTCAAATTAATACCGGTTGGTTGCACTAACTTGTACTGATGTTAGAGCATCAGTACAGGTTAGTGTAACCAACCGGTACTAAGCAGGCCTGCTTAGTATCGGTTGGTTACACCAACCTGTACTGACGTTTAGAGCGTCAGTACAGGTTGGTGTAAGCAACTGGTACTAAGCAAACCTCAGGCCAGCTAGCCTGCTTAGTACCGGTTGGTTACACCAACCGGCATTGATGTTAGAACATTGTACCGGTTGGTGTCTTCAGCCCGTACTGATGTTCTCCTCGGACCAGTAGACCGTTGAACTGGGACTGATGTAACTGTCAGTCCCGTTTCATGCATAACCGGTGCTGATGTGCCGGTATGAAAAACCATTTCTGTAGTAATGTATATCTTCTAAATATTTAGCCAGATAATAAAATCATAGATTTAGATTTATGTTGAAAAGTACTTTTATAAGATTATGATTTTATTGGGGGTTTCATGATAATTAAATCCTAGTAGTAAATAGTAGTCAAAACCTTTATGTTTTCGATGTCCAAACCGGCAGCTTGTTAACACCTCAGGGAGTATAACTAGATTTTACAAGAATCACATTTAATAAATCATAGTACCTTAATACAATAGATAGAATGGCCAAGAAATCCTTAACCAAGCCACTGCCTATGAGTGCGGCGGTCTCATTCTTTAAGAGGCAGATATCACTTTCAACATTAATGGCCATTTTGATTCGTAGGATTTAAAAAGAATGAAAAAGAAATAGTGGAACTAAAATATCATGACATATAGAGTCTGGAGGAAATAAAACCGTTGTGGTGAGGATTGGTAAATTCCTGGATTTAGTTCAAATATCCGATTTTTCCTCCTCCAATATTTGGTTAATATCGATGCATGCTACAACTCCACTAGTCACCAGGTATAATTGTCGACTGAAGCGAGATTATGAGAGTGATGACATAAAGGTGGGACGATCGAACGGAGAGAGATCTCTCTCAAAATAAAATCAGAGAGAGAAAGAAGAGAGGTAGGAGTGAAATGGGACAAATAGAGTGCTGTGAGGGTTTATTTAAAAAAATGGTTGGTGTTAGGGGAGAGATATGCATAAATCCTGAAACAAAATGGAGATGAAGATAATGCATGTAGAGTTTCCTTTTTCCATACTATATAACATTCGTCCAATATTCAGAAATGCCACACACCCCAATAGTACATAAATCTTCCATGGCCTTTCAGAGCTTTCATATCACCTCGACATTCCTATGTCACCTCACCTAGTATTTTTGCAAAGAAAACCTCTAGTTTTAATGTCTTTTGGTGTCTATTCATTCTTCTTCTACCCTGCTATGTATATCCTATTTCCCTCCCAATTGGCCTGACCACCGCGTCGCCGCTGCAGGTCCATCCCCGGTCCCGCCTGACCTATACCTCCTCACTGGAAACCTCACAACAAACACCACACCTCGATAGATATCTCACGAGAAACCCAAAACCCCCATGGAAAACCTTACCGACTGCTGGAAACCTTAAGAGTCGTGACATGAGGTGTTATTTATTGATTTAATTTTACCTTAATAAAGCACTAAGGAAAGGAATCCTTAGCTCTGCCGAAGCACCTCTCTCCTACAGAATTGGATTTAAAAGACAATGATCAAAACCCATCCTGCAGTCTTCTCTCTTCAATCTCACTAGAAACCTCATCGCCCTCATGGAAAACCCAATAGGAATCTCTTGATGAACCTAAACATTTTGTGGGAGGGGCGGTGGCGTAGGGGTGTGGGCCCCTACTCCGTAGGACAGAACCGAGCTTCTTTGCGCATATAGTGTTAGACCAGAATCATTCTAACACCGCACAAATTTTACATCAAGTTAGGATCAAAGTTGCCATAACATACATGTTAATTGTACATATGGTCCGGATACATAAAAGCTTAGAGTGCGAGGGCCGTGTAGGGCCAACTTTTATAGAACCAAAACGTAAACCTACTAGCAGATGGTTTGGCGGAAGTGGAGGGACTGCAGCGTCGTCTTCTAATTGAACACCCGCTAGGCATGTGACTAAAGTTTTTCTTTATTCCTCGTCTGGGCCATCATCTACAGGCTCATCTTCTCCACTGAAGCATTCGTACAGGTCTTCACTTTCACCTAAAACGTGAGTGGGTGCGAGGGTGAGCGCGCAATCAAACCGTGCTCGTGAACCAAGACCTCACCTAGTGCTACGCAGTAATGCAAGACTTTCTGATGGAGACTGGGCTCGTTTGTTTACTTAAAGCCAAAGATGTCATACTTTTAAATTAAAAACCTCAAGACTTAGCCTTTTAACAAATCAAAGACGTACTAGGCTATATATGCAAATTGTTCCACAAACCGGGGTTACTTCCAATGGACTCATTCCCATTGCTCTAGGACATGATCCATGCTCATAGGGTTCACTCATTCCATCGGCATGGACACGAGGCCTTAACCGACAACTATCTGGCGGACTCGTACCCATAGCTATGGCGTGCTATCCCCAGGCGTATGGCGAACCCGTTCCCATACTACAACTGGCGCATGTTTCCCATCTTCTGGCAAACCCGTGCCCATACTACAACTGGCACACGTTTCCTAGGCAAGTGGCAGTAGACTCACCCTTTTTGCTAAGAGGCGTGATCCCCATTAGCTCAACAATGGCCAAGACCCGTAGGTCTACAATATTCATATCAAATGTGATGAGTATTTGACTGACTCAACTTCACAATTAGGTATACCTAGCACCTGAATGCATGGACTATCTCTGTAGCTTATCGAGTGTAGGAATACTCAGGGACAGGGCACAACACTTCACCATAATTATATACTCGAGCACTACAGGAATCTGCTATAATCTCGAGGGCCAAAAGCCCTCGAGAACATGGTAAAAACACTCGAGATTGACGTTTCTCGAGGGCCCGCCCTCGAGAATAGGCCGTCGGTACTATACGCTCGAGAAAAATGACCTTTATCGAGGGCCTAGCCCTCGAGAACGGTGTTTCGCGAGGGCCACGTCCAAGCCCTCGAGAAAGATTGCGCAACTACCGGTTAACGGTGAAGGAAGCTATTATCGAGGGCCATACTAGCCCTCGAGAATAACCGCTGCCCATGATTCTCGAGGGCCGGATAAGCGCTCGAGAATATAAGCCTGCCCATGGTTCTCGAGGGCCATATAAGCCCTCGCGAATAGCCGCCTGCCATGTGTTCTCGAGTGCCAGTTAAGCCCTCGAGAATAGCCACCTGCCATGTATTCTCGAGGGCCGTACTGGCCCTCAAGAATTGTTCATTTGCTCAAAAAAATTATAAAAAATTACAAAATCACAGATTTTTGCCCCCCTGCTGTGCAGCAGCTGCACCTGCATGTTCAACACATTCACAAAAACCACATTCACATATATAAGCACATTCACACCACGAACAATGCATCGACCACAAATAGCACATATAATCACATACAAAGTCACAAACGTCATTTGTGGTCTCACACAGTCCATATACAACCACATAGTCCACATAAAGTAATAAAGAGCACATAGTCCACTCTTAGAGGCACATAATGTCAGTGACTTGATCACCTTGCTGGGTGGCTATGGTTGATCACTCTGCGGACGAAAGTACGACGGTGTGCCGTCGAACAAGTTCTGCACGAAGCCTCGGGCACACACATCGAGATTATCTTGTGCCTCACCACTAGCCTGCCCTTGGTCCTGCTGCCCAGCCTGCCCCTGATCCTGCTGCCCAGCCTGCCTGTGAGTATGAGGTGGTGGAACCTCAGAAGCAGAAGCGCTAGAAGAAGAACCCTGCAAGTACAATTTGAACGGTGTTCACAGGTTTTATGCAAGGTTTTTGATTAATGCTAAAACAATAGGCTTAACACATCTCTGCGCCAAGGTTGAAACACCCCTGCTCCTGTTTGTTCCCCAACAAAGGGAGTCTGGCTCGCATGTCCGCTCGGGCCCGCCTGCATATTTAGAAGATATGAATCGGACATTTTTGTGATTTTAATTAATACATTTCAAGATGTTCCCTTACCCCTTGCGCCCTTTGCCAGGCCTCTATATCAGTCATCCTCTTCCACATGAGCTCGTTCTCTCTTAAGCGAGCCTCCCGCTCTGTCTTTAAGCTCTCCTGTAGGGCCTGTATCAGCTGTTGCTGCTCCTGCCTCTCCAGATCCCTCTTCCTCGTAAGTCGTGCCTCAAAGTCACGCCGACTCTCCCTGGATCCTCTAGACCGACCCTCTGGCATGTAATCCACCGACCTAGAAAATATTATTTAGATTAAAATTTAAATGGTCGACTTGGTTGAACTTGTAGTAGTTGGAAGAAATTCTCACCTCAGGTGGTCTCCGCCTAGCGCAACTCGGCCGTGTGCCTTCCCGCCCATGTGTTGGTATATCACAGAACCATCTAAGGGCTCTGTCTCTGGATTGCTCTCTGAGCCATGCACCCTGCGGTATGCTTCAAAGTACTGATCCTGCATTCATTTTATTTGTGATCATAAAACTTGACATCTTGTAGTATGAAGATTACAATGTAGGTAGTACTTACAATCCTCTGTTGGGCGTGAGGATCCACAACCATGAGGGTGCCTTCATCTTGCACGGCTTTGTCCTAGCCCTTCAAAAGCTTCAAGGACACTTATTGTTTCTCCGATTTTAGCTGACTACAAAATTAGAAGAAAAGGAATCGTTATTGCAAAAATAGTGAGTACCCCCTAGGAAGCAAAATAAGAGAAATTACCTCTTTCTTTCTGAACAGGGAGATGGACTACCGCCCTGTGTACTTCTTGTAGTCCTTTTTAGACCGATTCTTCTTGGCCTTTTCAGACTTCGTTTTGTACTCGGGGCTAGCCCAATGTTACGCGAGGGCCTCCCAGGCATCTGGATAGTTGAGTGTCCACTCTGGTTGGAACTCATGGTACTATGGTGCCTCAAGGTACCTTTCCGAAGCCTGGGCATCTCAGAGTCGCGCACCAGTCTCATTCCTGAAAAATAAACGTTTTGGTGTGATTACGGCATAAAATTCATAGCAATTGACTAAGTGATATTATTTTTCACCTGCAGAAGTCCTTCACGGCATCAAGACGCCCGTGGTACATCAGGTCGTAGACCCGCCTCTTTGCCAGGTTGTGGAGGTTCTTCTCGTAGTCCGACTCCGTCAAATCTCCATGTGGCCGAAACCTTTCCTGTAAATTAGAGACAAAGTAGCAATAGTATCGTGTCACAAACTTGTTGAAGGCTTACCCAGAATTCTTGGAGGCACTTGGCGCTAGCCGTGGAGTCCTCGTGTGGCACTCTCAAGTAATCCCCCCAGGTGGTAGCCGGACGAGCCTGGTCACCTTCACCAACCATCCCAGGGTAGTGCTGCTTCACAAGAGTCCCTAACACATACCCAGGCTAGGTCTTGATGTCAGGATCAACAGTAGACAGGTTGCTGCATAGAATGAAAAACGTTAGAAAGTTGCAATGACAATAACATGAGATAGTACCATTTAAAATGGGCTAAGAACAGAAGCATACTAGTCCCCTTCAATCACAATAGGAATCTTCAGATTTGGTGTTGATGGGGCCCTGGGCACCCGATTATGCCCCCTTCTCCTCTGTCGCTGCTGCGAACCCCCCTGCGGGGTACACCCCTCAGCCGACTCAAAGCCTCCCTCCTCCTGAGCCCCCTCCTCCTGAGTGCCCTCCTCGTGAGCGGCCTCCTCATCATCCCTCTGGGCCGTGTTGATGATTCTTCGGCGCGGCATCCTGCACATGGAATATAAGCAAGTGAAATTTAGATAGTGAAATTACATATGGCACATAAACAAGTTTAATTTGATTTAGACAGTGAAATGAAATTAGCTAAAAATGCAGTACCAAGTATTTAGAAGTAGTTGGAATCAATATCGAGGGGATCTTCGTGGTCAAGGGATGCTTCATCAGTATCAAGGTAATCATCGTCTGTGGGTTCTTCCTGGTCGGGGGATGTTTCAGGTTCTTCTTCGACATCCGCATCAACGGAGGCAACTAGGTTGTCAAGCCCGGTGCCAGTATCAACCACAAATCTGGCGTCTATTCTTTGATCTTGCGTGGGTTCCTCGTAATCCTCATTTGTAGGATCTAACAATCGGCCCTGACGTCTAACCTTGTGTACTACCCACCAGGACTTCAAATCATGCACCTTTTGTTTCCCACTACCCTTTATTACACGCTTCGATGGATACGGTAGGTAATAGACTTGCTCGACCTGGTTTGCGAGGATAAAGGGATCGTAACTTTGAAGTTTTGAAGTATGTTTCACCTCTACTAAGCCAAGCTCGGGTATTTTTCTGACCCCATTGATAGGATCAAACCAATGACAGTGGAAAAGAACTACCGAGAGCTCTTTGCTACCTTCGAATATTAGTTCGATTATCTCCTGAATGATGCCGTAGTAATCTATCTTGTCTTCACCATCACCTTGGCCTTGGCACACAACATGACTTCCTTTGTTAAGTCAGAATTGGGCTTCTTCTGCTCGTACTCCGTAGACCAGAAACGAAAGCCATTGATATCGTAGATCCCATGAACCTTTACGCGTACTCAACATCCACGTGACATGATACCAAGATCGTTGTGCACGCTAGGATTTTGCTTACACTGTTATGAAATGAAAACGAGTTTAGAAATGAATATTGGTACGTAATGTATAAAACAACTGCTTGTAACTACACTTACGTATTCCCAGAACCAACGCAGAAAATTTGGTCTGCTGTTACCAGCACCTTCTTCCATTAGTTTTCGTAGCTCCTCCGAATTAGGCTCCCTTCTTCCTCTCTACTCAACTTGCACGAATTCACTAAAAGAAGTAATTCTGTTCAAATTCCATTATTCAATGCGAGATGGTAATGATGATTGAAATATGTGTGAGACTTACTTTTGAATGTGGCGGAGTTCTACAATGTTGTCGAAAATGTACAGTAATGCAACAACCTTGTCCTGCTCTGTTAACTCACGCATTGGAAGCTTCCCGCCTGGATTGCCTTGTACGCTGAAAATTTCTAAGTCCGATTGAATCTTGCGAGCACTAGGGTAGTACCTCGGTACGACAATGTTCACATTATGTTCTCTCGCTACGTATGTGTTTACAAAGTGAGAGATTTCTTGAATGTAGTAGGCCTCGGCAATTCATCCTTCAACACGGGCCTTGTTTTTCACATTTGCTCGCACGGTTTTCAGACGTCGCTCCACCGAACACATCCACTTTCCTTGAACAGGCCCACCAAGCCTAGCTTCATACGGTAAATGCACCAAAAGATGCTCCATTTGATTGAAAAAGCCGGGGACATATATTTTCTCTAACTTGCACACGAGGACAGCTACTTCTTTTTCAAGCATAATCATCTCAGTCTTGCTTAGCTCTTTGGCACACAACTTTCGATAAAAGAAACTTAATTCTGCAAGAGCCAACCAGACATCTTCAGGAACAAAGCCTCGAAAAATGACAGGCGCGAGGTCTCGAATAAAGATATGAAAGTCATGACTTATCATACCATGTATCTTTCCTAAAACCTCATCCACACCACGAACAAAGCTTGATGCATATCCATCGGGAAATCTAACTTTCTCCTTGAACCACAACAATACCTCTTTCTTCTGCTCCTTCATTAAACAATACAGAGCCTTTGGTTTCAACCGTTGCCCTTCTATCATATTAAAGGAGGGTCGATTGCACAGGACCTCACAGTCTAGGCGTGCTTTTATGTTATCTTTGCTTTTTTCGGCTATGTCCAAGTTTGTACCCCAGATGACCTGTGCAACATTTGACTCTTAATGCATCACGTCAATGTTGTGCGGAAAAAGTAAATCATCTGCATATGGAAGGGAGTACAAAATACACTTGTGCGTCCAATTGTGTGTATCACCGAACCCTATATATTTCCCGTTTTATCCTTCCACTAACTATTCATGCCAGGCCTTTATGTCAGCTACTCCTAAACGTCGCCGTTTCTGATCATTGCAGATCGTGTTTTTCCTGAATGCATTCTTCTGTCTCCTGAAAAGATGCTGTGGATCGAGGAAATCTCTATGACAGTCAAACCAACAGGCTTTGCCACCATGGGCCAACTGGTATGCCTTTGTGTTATCCATACATATCGGACACGAGAGCCGGCCATGCGTGCTCCAACCGGAAAACATGCCGCTAGCAGGGGAATCATGAATAGATCACAGGTATGCAACCCTCATAACAAAATTGGACCCTGTTTTCTTATCATAAGTCAATGCTCCATTCACCCACAACTCGTTCAGCTCATCGACTAATGGCCTTATAAATAAATCCAAGTGTTTCCCAGGACTTTTCGGACCAGGCACAATTAGAGACAGAAACATGAACTCCTCTTTCATAAGTGATGACGGAGGAAGGTTAAGCGGGATGCTGAAGACCGGCCAACAGGAATATGATCGGGCATTCATATTGAAAGGTGTGAACCCGTCCGTGGCAAGTGCCAAACGCACGTTTCTTGGATCGGCTGCAAATTCTGGCTGCTTCTGATCGAAATATCTCCATGCTTCTCCATCAGACGGGTGAACCATTACATCACGCCTTTGTTTAACCAACTTGTGCCACCTCATGTTCTGTGATGTTTCCTCTTTCATGAAACATCGTTGCAGGCGATCCTTCACCGGGAAGTAGCGCAACACTTTCCTCGCCACATTTGACTAAACCGTGTTTCCATCGTGGTCAGTGATCTCAACGTACCGGGACTCCTTACATTTATCACACCAAACCTTTGCCACATCTTCCTTATAGTACAACATACAGAGGTTTGGACAATAGTCTATCTTCTCATACGGCATTCCTAGACCGTCCACGAGTCGCTTGCACTCATACCAGCTCCGTGGCATCTTGTGCCCTTCCGGCAGGACATCACTCCACAAGGATATCAGCTCATTAAAACAAGAGATGGAGAAGTTGTACCTGGACTTTAATGCCATCATACGTGACACCTGCGACAGAACTGGCACTGTCGTTGTGTCGTGCAAAGGCTGCTTTGAGGCTGACAAAAGCATTAAAAACTCTGTTATAGTTGTTTCTGACTCTTGATCGTCAAAAGTATGACCAATGTCACCGACCATTTCTTCCATCCGGTCAATTTCATCGAACCCTTCAAGTGGATCGGGATCACGTGGCGTGGCTCGAACACTCTCCCCGTGATACACCCACCGATGGTAACCGGGCTTGAACCCATTTTTGACTAGATGCATCTCCATCTCATCACGCGATCTCTTCCTACAGTTATTGCAATCCGCACACGGGCAATGCATATATGCGGTAGTTGGGTTCGGCGACGATTGGAAAGCACGGGCCATAAAATCTTTCGTCTTCTCGTACCATTCATTCGAGTGTTGACCGTTCTGCCTCCATCCATCATACATCCATCTTCTACTTTCTTCCATATCTTTGGGTCTGCATGTGCCAAGTGGTTTTACATATGGCTTGGGAAGGCTTCTAAACCCACTCATAAATAACGGTTGGGGACTATCCATTGTGTCACCCTCGAACCCGAGGCGAAATTTCAAGAAGATAACCTTAAGGTTCCCGTGTGCAACTATGGTTGGAGTGTCATTTTTACCACCCCAACTCTTATTTTATGCACCGGAGAACCATAGGGTCATGCTGCTGAAACCTCGTCCCGAATTCACGGGTGACACAATGAATAGTCCCTAGCCGGTCATTTGCAGGCTGTCCACTAGGACGCCCGATTTACCGGGGTCGTCCACTGGACAATTTGAGAACATATTTCACAACTCGTAATGGAACCAGACGAATCACCTCCGGTCACCTTACGTGTTGTGTTGTTTCCGAACGGGTGACGTATGGCTAGGTTACACGGTCCATCGACATATTTACCGAACAATTAATTAAAAAGAATATTTCTTTGCATCGATTTTACTCAATTAAAACAAAAGTAAAGTAAATTCCTAAATTAATAAAGAATATTAACATTTATACTCATAACAAACTACTTACTACATTATACGTAATTCTTAAATTAATAAAGTATTAGGTAAGATTATACTAAACTATTAAAGTATTAATTATAGACCAAAAAATTAGGTAGATTATAAACTACAAAAATTTTTTGTCATTAGGTTAGGTGTAAACAAATCCTAAATTAATAAAGTATTAGGTAACATTATACTAAACTATTAAAGTATTAATTATAGACCAAAAAAATTAGGTAGATTATAAACTACAAATTTTTTTTGTCATTAGGTTAGGTGTAAACAAATTTCTATGCTACTAGGTGTAAATCACATATCAGTAGGTGCAAATCACATGTCATTATCCGTCACTGTTTGTCATTAGGTAGCCTAATTAGTAAAAATAACACTAACCTAATCTCGACAGTTTTTTTGGCCCTCGAGAGTATGCAATCAAATTTAAAAAAGCCCGCGCATGTTACCTTCTTCTTCCCGCGGAGTAGCGGTAACAACGGGCGTCTCCTCCTCCTTCGGACAGCGGCGGACGTCCCCTCCTCCTTTGGACAGCGGCGGATGTCCCCTCCTCCGGACAGTGGCGACGGGGCGAGCAAGGCCGGCGAGGCGGCTAAGCGCGGCGAGCAGACGGGCGGCGGCGCGTCGGCGCTGCCGCGAAGCGAGACGGGCGAGCAAGGCGGCGAGGCGACGGGCGGCGGGGAGACGGGCGGCAGCGCGGTAGGCGTCGGCCATGGCGGCGGGAGACAGCGAGCAAGGACGGCTGTGGCGGGGCGTCAGCGGTGGCGGCGGGAGACAGGCCAGCGCGCGGTAGCGCGTCGCCGCGGCGCGGGAGACGGGAGGCGGCGCGGTGTGCGTTAGCGGCGGCGCCGAGGAGAAGCGGCGGCGGCGTGCGCGTTAGCGGCGGCGGCAAGGGAGACGGGCTATGGGGAGAAGGGCGGCGGGGGCGCGAGAGACGGGGCGGCGGCGGCAGGGAGATGGGCCTGCGGGGAGACGAGTTGCGTTGGGGGGACTTGTGAGCGGTACGCGGGCGGGTTTACCCTAGGCCTTTCTCGAGGGCCAGAAAAAGCCCTCGAGAACCAAAAATATCTCACTGACTGGTGGGCCCGCCATTCATCATTCTCGCGGGCTGGCAACGGCCCTCGAGAATAGACCGCGCAAAAATCTAAATGGGCGGGAAAAACTCTTCTCGAGGGCTTTACTGGCCCTCGAGAAACATGTTGATAGGCTGCCGGTGGGCCCATAGACCGCCACTTTCTCGAGGGCTCACGGCAGGCCCTCGAGAAAGTATAACGCCGGCTGCTGGTGCGGGCGTTCTCGAGGGTTCTATCTTAACCCTCGAGAAATGTGCTCTTTATCGAGTGCTTTTTTCTGGCCCTCGAGATTAAGCAACTAGTATCGAGGGCTGATTTGTGGCCCACGAGACATATCTCGGCCCTCGAGATTTGGACCGATTCCAGTAGTGGAGATACGCACATACTGACTAGACTATCCAACAATAGAGCCATTCAGATGCTATAATGTCGTAGTCTTGATAAGAGGGGGTCTGGTTCATCTTTGCCACACTATGCTTTATCAATAATCGTGTGCAAAGAGACTAATACCTGTCGTGATGCATATCATGGTAATGATGAGACTGTACCATTGAGGTATCTGCTCTGCATACGGTATTTGTCTGAGCCAAGCGTTGCACCGTGGATAGCGAGCTATGCAGTTACAAGGGTTGACCCCTCATCCTAGTACCGTATCGTTGACAGCCAAGATTTAACATATGGACTCTAGACTTAAGCATGTCTAAGCCATTTCGAAGACTTATTAGTCAAGGAGTTTAACCTCTATACATTAGGTTATCAAAAGGACATGATAAAGAAGTTATACCAAGGATGAGGTTTGTGCTTATCAAAACTATTTACCAAGTGGAATAATTTGACCAGCTCTAATAGCCTTTTATTTCCAACATATTATACTCAGAAAATCATATTGCATGCAATTTTATATTTAAAACAACATAATTTAAGTAAAACTGGATAAAGAAAAATGAACTAGAGATATTGGCTTGCCTGTTTCCTCATAATCCGGGTCTTGCGTTAGATCCTCGTCCAACGGGTCATCTGTCGCCTCGTTTTCTAGAAAGTCGAGCAATCACAAAATAAAGATTTGCAAGAGAAGTTGATAAGGCATGACAGGCGAGGAGGAAGTCACCTAAAGTTTCGTACGGATTTTTCTTACTTGAGTATTTTCTATAAATATTTAAGATATGGTGTGCGTGTGCATAGGGGGTGTAGGGGTTCCTTAACGTGTAGTTTTATGTATTTTTGATTAATCGAGCTCAAATCTGTGGAGATGCCTATGTGGGTGTATAAATTTACCCTTGGCTATTCCCAAGTTCATAGGATGTTATTTGAAATATTTATTCTATAGAAAATTATTTTAATATGTATTTTGCCTTATTTTTCATTTCCTAGAGGCTAAAGTCTACTGTTTAAATCTCAATAATATTTTTCTCAAGTTCTGAAGGTGATGTAGTATTTAAAAAATTTTCCATAATTTTTTTAGAGGCCTTTAAGTATTTTTAGAACTTATAAAATCATTTTCTGGATTTCTCTAATAGTTAAATGGTTAGGAATTTCATGGGAACAGTGATGGGCTTAGCCCGTTCTTCGGCTCAACCCACGGAGAGGAAACAGCCCAAGGCTGTCGCGTGAGCAAAGCGGCCCACGCGGGCACGGTGCGCTCCCGCGCGTGGGGCGGCTGACAGGTAGGGCTTATGGTTCAGCCGGTCAGGGACCGCTAGAGAGAGTCTGGGACTGACGCATGGGCCGAGAGGGTCCACGAGTCAGACGGAGTGGAGCTCGGGAAAAGGCGTATTTCCCGCATATGATTCTAGTTTAAGAAGGCGTCATTTGGAGCGAGGCGCGGCCACATGACCTGACAGGTAGGTCCTAGGGCCCACTTATCAGTCTCTATAGGACCTTGTTGCGGGAATTTTAAATGAGCACATAGTGGCACTGGGTCCCGCTTGGCAGTGAGAGGAAGGGAGGGACGTTGGCGCCGTGACGTCGAGCGAACATCAACCCATCGTCTTCCCGGGGCTAGGCTCCGGGGAGCTCTTCGGCTTCGATTTGGTGGCGCTACGAGGTGTCGCTCAACTTGTCGGTGATCCCTACGGGTTCGAGGTCCCAAGATGGAGAATGTCCAGCCGGGAATTTTGATCGGCGATGAGTGGGGACGGCGGCGCCATGGTTGGGGCGGACGGTGTCGACATCGGCAATGTATTTTATAGGGCTATGTGAGAGATCAGAACTCGATGGTAGCACAAGGGGCACGATTTATACAGGTTCGGGCCCTCCGTGAGAGGTAACACCCTACTCCTGTGCTCGTGGATTGTATTGTGGGGGGTTGATTACAGAGTATGAAGATCAGATGTTCTAACTAGGGGCCCTCGACCCCCTTTATATAGTGCAAGGGGTTGGGTTACAGATAAGTTCCCTAATCCATATAAGGAATATGGAGATATAACTGGGTTGGTTACATCTATCTCCATGTAATCGAGTAGGAAACGAGTTCATTTCCTTGTAGAGTAAGTCGGGCCGCACCAGCCTCCAAGCCCGCCTTCTGGAAGATCCATGCGACTTGGCCCAAAGAGGTGGTACGTCCAATTGTATATCTTGGAAGAGGTGGTACGCCCAATTGTATATCTTGGAATACCCGGGGCCCATGTTGTCCACAGTAGCCCCCGAGTGCTTCGCGGCTAGGTTGTCTTGATTCTGAGTTCAACTCGCAGTCCTTCAGATATAGCCCGAGTGACATCACTCTTGGTTTGACTGATGAAGTTCCGCTCGCCAAGTAACCTGCTGATCAATCAACATAGTTGCCAAGGACTCAAGAGAAAATCTCAAGTCTTAAAAAGATGTCTGGTATCCAGCCTGACTGATCGGTAAGCTGGCTAGTGGCCCTACGGAGGGACATACCAAAAAAAGGTGGATGTTGCCGAGTGATCAGTGTCACCCTGCGTTATCCTCCCTGTTACGAATTATGACATTTGAGTCTGACTGGCAGAACCCAACATTCGGTCCAACAGGAGACTTGCCACAACCCGCGTAGGACGTTCAGGCGCCCTGATCTGACTAGTGCGGAGTCAAGCTAGTGATTCTTGGAAGAATACTCCCGCCTCCAAGTTGAGGTCATCCGAGTGGTGTCCGTGTAACGACGAACGATCCGGAGATATGCCACTGAGACCCAAGTGAAGAGGTAACCTTTGATGTCCGTTCTGACTGAAGCCAGACCGACTTTTGTCCCCAGTGGGCACATCAAAAGCTAAGCTTAATTACCCGGGAGGTGCCTAGTCCTCAAAAGATTGACGACTAGCTTAAGGCCCAACCGGAGGCGCGTCTTTTTTCCCGACTAGGTTTGACCCAAGTGACACCTGTACCCGAGCAATGTCATGTATAGCTTACGGCCCACATGGAGTGTGCTCTCTGGAACCTAAGTCTGGGCCTGAATATTGAAGCAATAATTTTAGGGCTTCATTCTTTCCCGCCCAGCGCGGAAACGAAACGTCGCCCGTTTTCTTCTAATGAGAGCGCGCCATACTCCCGCCGCCATGAGGCATCCCTAGCGCTGCCTGATGGAATACCAATCGTCGGTTTGACTGTTGCGCCATGTTCCCAGAGACATCCGCGTCCAATCTTGGGAATAGTTCTCATCGGGGTTGCTTCCCGACGCTATTACTTCCTGAAATCGGTTCGACTTCCCAATCTTGGCTATAAAAAGAGATCGGTACAGCGGCCGCTTCTCATCCCCAACTTCTTCCTACCGTCCCTCCTTCTTTGCCTGCTTCCATGGATAACGAAGAGTTCATGGCAGAGCTTTGGGCGGAGTACAATCTTACACTCGCCGAGGTTGCCGAGGAAGAGGTCCGTGCCCGCGCGTCGCCACCGTTGCGGTCCTGATCGAGGTCATCCCGGCTCTCGCCGAGGTGGCCGACGTGATCGTCGAGGCGCTAGTCCACGTTCGCCGTCATCTCCTAAAAATGGCCTGCAGGCCATCTAGGCTTAGATTCCCTCCAAATGTAGGAACTTGCTGTAAATTATCTATGTAAATGATTTTCTTTCTCATATAATATATGCTAATCGGTTTTTCTTAATTCGAGTCATGCTTTTTGCCCGAGCAAGTTAGGTTCCTTTTACTAAGCACTCTGCCCAGCGCATCAAATTCCTTAGCACTAGGAGTTGGCACGGAGCTCTGTTTCCATGAACGCAATCGGGAAGTATGAGTGTTGCTAGGAGACAAGAGTTTCGTTACTCGGAACGATTAACACTTAGGCTCAACATGGACTTAAAAAGAGAAAAATCGATTAGGTGCAGACTACACCTAATTAGGTGTGACCCCCGACTTACTCTCTAGTCGGGATCCGACTACAGAGCAAGCCAAATTAATCTCATCAAAAGAGAAGGGGTGCGCGATTGCGCACCTAATTAGGTGTAGCCCCCGACTTACTGGCTAGTTGGGATCCGACTAGGGAGCAAGTCAGGTTAGATTCCAGATAAAAAAGATTAGGTGCACGATTGCGCACCTAATTAGGTGTAGCCCTCGACTTACTACTTAATTGAAACACAAATAAGTAGCAAGTCAGAAGCTGAATTGCATAAAAAAGGTATTAGGTGCGCGATTGCGCACATAATTAGGTGTAGCCCCCGACTTACTACTTAATTGAAACACAAATAAGTAGCAAGTCAGAAGCTGAATTGCATGAATGTATAGACAATGTGAACAAAAACTTATCTTTATTTAATTGTAAACATGTGTACAACGGTCGTTAGGTATAGAACCGATGCAATTGTTCGATGTTCCACGAGTTGTCCATGAGAGTGCCGTCTTCTCGCGTCAGTCGGTAAGCCCCCGGGCGTGTCACCAAGTCAATAATGTACGGACCTTTCCAGCGCGAAGAGAGTTTGTGGCCACTCGATTGATTGACTCGAAGGACCAAATCTCCGACTGAGAAGGCTCGATCCAGCACATTACGATCGTGGTAACGATGCAGACCCTGGAGGTACTTGGCCGACCGAATTGTTGCCGCGTCTCGAGCTTCCTCCAATCGGTCGAGTTCGTCGATCCGATTAGCCTCTGACTCGTCCTCATTGAACCTTTGAACTCATGGTGACCCGAACTGTAGCTCCGTTGGAAGGACCACCTCAGACCCACGCTTCTTCAGTCGCTTGAAGAAGGGTGACCCACGCTCGCCGAGTCGCGAGATGAATCGGCCGAGTGCAACCATGCACCCATTTAGACGCTGGACGTCCCTTTGGCCCGTTGGGGAAGCCATCTCCATGATAGCTTTGATATTTTTCAGGTCAGCTTCAATTCCGCAATGAGATACCACGAAACCGAGAAGTTTTCCCCAAGGGACCCCGAAGACACACTTCTCCGGGTTCAACTTCATGTTGTATGCCGACAGGCTCTCGAATGTCTCCGATAGGTCAGGGACCAAGTCGGAGGTTACCCGAGACTTGACGACAACGTCATCAACGTATGCCTCCACATTGCGCCCAAGCTGGTTGTGGAAACATCGCTGAATGCAACGCTGGTACGTTCCTCCAGCGTTCTTCAATCCGAAGGGCATGGTGACGTAGCAGAAAGCCCAAAACGAAGTGATGAACGAAGTCTTGATGCAATCTTCTTCTTTCAACCGAATCTGGTAATGGCCTGATTAGGCATCCAGAAAGCTCAAAAACTCGCAACCGGCAGTGGAATCAACCACCTGGTCAATACGAGGAAGTCCGAACGGATCCTTGGGACATGCTTTATTTAAGTCGATGTAATCGACACACATGCACCAAGTACTGTTCTTCTTTTGTACAAGCACTGGATTTGCCAACCAATCGGGGTGAAGCACCTTCCTTATAAAGCCGGCAGCTAAAAGTTTGGTGATCTCCGTCTTGATGGTTTCCTTCCGATCTTGTGCAAACCGACGCAGCCGCTGCTTGATTGGCTTGGCTTTGTCGTGTACATTCAAAGAGTGCTCGATCACCTCTCTTGGGACACCAGGCATGTCGGACGGCTTCCAAGCGAAGATGCCTCGATTCACTTGGAGGAAGGTGAACAGTGCCTCTTCCTATTTCGGATCGAGCCTCTTCCTATTTCGGATGGAGCCCTGTCCCGATTAAGGCTGTTTTGGCCGAATCGGACGGGTCGAGCGAAATACGCTTGACATCTTCGTCAGGCTTGATGCCCGATTTAGATGGCTTCTTGCTTGGCGGTTCGCCCTCGTCCTGGAGAGTGGTGGCCGCCTGCCGGACCTTGTCCAACTCGATAGCCGCTTCGGTTGACTGGGCGAAGTCGCAGTTTTCCTATCAAGGACATAGGAAAATTTGACATCTCCGCAGACTGTGATTACGCTCCGCGGACCTGGCATCTTCATTAGTAGGTAGGTGTAATGTGGGACGGCCATGAGTTTGGCCAAGCCCGGCCTTCCCAAGATTGCGTGATACGCAGTCTCGAAATCGGCCACCTCGAAGCTGAGGTTTTCCGTCCGGAAGTTGTCCCGAGTGCCGAAGGTGACCGGGAGAGAAATTCTCAACTGGCACTGAGGAGGTTCCCGGAATTATGCCGTGAAATGGGGCGTCGGTCTTCTGGAGCGCCGACTTTGGAATCCCCATCTCGTTGAACGTCCTGGCGAAAAGGATGTTCAATCCGCTTCTACCGTTGACCAAGACCTTGCGCAGACGGATGCCCCATACCACGGGATCCAGGATGAGTGGATATCTTTCCGGGCAAGGGATGTGGTCAGGGTGATCCGAGCGATCGAACTTAATCAGAACTTCGGACCATCGAAGGTATTCGGGGGTCACCGGAACAGTTGCATTAACTTCCCGAGTAGTAAGCTTCTGCTTACGTTTGGACTCGTATGCATCCGATCCCCCGAATATGTAATTAAGCTCACGCTCAGCTTCTGGGTAAGCGTCACCCTGAGGAGGGACACGCTTGTTGTCTTACTTGGCATCCTTCGGAGCGTCTTTGTTGTGCTCCTCAGCGAACCTCTTCAAGACATTGCAGTTTTTTGCCGTATGCTTTCCATTCGGATGGAAAGGACACGGCGTCTCCATAGCTTTGTTATAGTCAACGGGCCGGGGCGGCTTGTGCCAACCATGATCCGCGACCACCACCAACTCCTCACCCTTGCGCTTCTTGTCCTTCTTGGAGGACGACTCGGGCTTGTCCTTCTTGCCTTCGTTCTTACTCGGGTGATCCTCTTGACGCTCAGCGAGAGCGTCCGAGGCGGTAGCATATCGATCCGCCAGGGCGAACATCTCCTTAACGGTGATCGGGGGCTTCCGAGACATTTTGTTGATTAGATCAGGGTTGCGAACTCCCTTCTGGAAGGCTGCGACAACGACCATCTCCGAAATCTCCCGGATTGTGTTCTTCTTTTTGGTGAAACGCCGAATGAAATCCCTTAACAACTCATCTTTTTCTGATGAATCTGATAAAGGTCCCATTGGGTTCCAGGCTTCTCGTAAGTGCCCTGGAAATTGGCGACGAATTGGTCGCAAAGCCCAAAGCTCTCCCTAGGAACCGATTGAGCTCTCTGTAAGGCCCGCGAGCCAACCCTGAGCCGGAGAAGTTAACATGACGGGCAGATAGTTTGCCATCACGTCGTATCCTCCGCCCATGGCCTTGATTGCCAAAGAGTAGATCTGCAACCAAGCCTCTGGGTCCCGCTCCCCGTAAAATTTCACTATTCCCTTAGGGTTGAACCCTTCGGGCCAGTTTAACTGACGAAGTCGGGGCGTGAACGCCTTGATCCGTCAATCAATCTATCCTCAGGAGGAGGAGACTGACGGGGAAGGATCCGGCGCGATGGTGTGCGGCGCCGGTCTCCATCGCGCTCCCTCCGCCGGGCCTCGATGTCGAGACGGAGGTCGCGACTTGCACTTCGGCGGGCGTCTTGCCCGCGAGTCGACGTATGCTGACTGCGCCGAGTGCTACTCGTGGTAGTTTGGCTTCTGGCCGAGTCGGCCTGTTGATCCCGAGTGTCTTGGACAGCCGCTGCCGTCACCATGGCTATGATCTGCTCCATGATCAGCGTCGCCGGGCTGTTTTCTCCAAGCAATGGACCAACATTGTCGAGGAGGGTCTTGTATGCGAGGATGTTCTGTTGGGGCGTACGGAAGACCGAGTGATCTCCTATACGGAGTTGAAGCAGTTCCTCCCGGACTTCCCGTGCGCGACCGCATAGTTTGTCGCGCAGATCTTCTCCGCCTCCGCCGTTATGTTCGGCTCCCGCTTCATCCGCAGGGCGTCGAGTCGATCCGAAGGCTTGTCCATCCAGCACATAGATGCCGCGAATGTCAGGGAAGGCGTTGATGCTCTCCTCCGACTCAGATTCCGAGTAAGAAAGGCTCAACTGATCTCAATTTGTTGACTCGTCGATGGGAGTGATTACAACTCCCACTTCTCCTGCCAGATTGTTTGGCAGAAGAGAATCCGACTGCGATTTGGTAGAACTAATCTGCTGAAATCTTGTAGCCGAATTGACCAATCCGAGTGGTGTACCCACTCGAAAAGTTGATCTGGTTAGAGTTATCCTTGAGACAGGACTTAGAAAACTCATCCCAGTGTGTGTGCGTTGTGCGGAGCTCCTTAGCCCAGATTGGAAAAGACGGCGTGTCATCTCATGGAAAACAGTGGCCGAATTTCTTAATCCAAACGGGACGCCAGACAACTGAAAAGTCGCAATTTCTAATTGGATTCGAACGCGATCCAGATTAGGAACAGCATTGACGGTCGGTTCATTACCAGTGGAGGACGCTGGCAGAACCATAAGCTCGTAACTCCAACTGGAACCGAAGAGAGTCCTTACGGTGAGGCAGTCGGAGTCATTGTCGCCAGATCGGATCTCTTCCGGATCGAGTCGGAAGAAGAGGCGAATCGACGCGTGTAACTTCGGCGAAGTCGCATTCAGCCTTCCCCGGACGTTGTCCGGCTGTGATAGCCGGAGTTCCCCGGAGTCATCGGCAAGAAAGCCGAGATCCTCGAAGACGAAGCCTTGGCCGGGGGCGTAGGTGAAGACGAATCCGATGATGGAGGCCATCGAAGTTGATCGTGACGCTAGCCCCTACTTGGTGCGCCAACTGTCGACGATTTGCGTCGGCAATGTATTTTATAGGGCTATGCGAGAGATCACAACTCGATGGTAGCACAGGGGGCAGGATTTATATAGGTTCGGGCCCTCCGTGAGAGGTAACACCCCACTCCTGTGCTCGTGGATTGTATTGTGGGGGGTTGATTACAGAGTATGAAGATCAGATGTTCTAATTAGGGGCCTTCGACCCCCTTTATATAGTGCAAGGGGTCGGGTTACAGATAGGTTTCCTAATCCGTATAAGAAATATGGAGATATAACCGGGTTGGTTACGTCTATCTCCATGTAATCGAGTAGGAAACGAGTTCGTTTCCTTGTAGAGTAAGTTGGGCCGCACTAGCCTCCAAGCCCGCTTTCTGGAAGATCATGCAACTTGGCCCAAAGAGGTGGTACGTCCAATTGTATATCTTGGAATACCCGGGGCCATGTTGTCCACAGACGGTGTGCTACGGCAAGCTAGTTCTAAGGCGTTATATGCTTGATTTTTCATGAACAAAAGGCCGGGAAGCATGTAGGAGCTACGAGGGTTGATACCCAAGGGTTGTTCACGGTCGGGAAGCTCGGGGCAATCTGTCGACGGTGAAGCCTCAGGAGGTCGAAACAGGGCCTACGTCGGTGGCCTTCCCTGGTGATTCTCCGCTCGATTGCTCTCAGGAGGACGTAGGCTATACTTCATAGGTGCTTCAGGTCGAAGGAATGGGTCAGAGCGGCAATGATTGGCGTGAATTTGAGAAGTGGGTGGATATGGGTGAACGGGGAAATGGGAGAAATTTGGGGCGAAGAGCTCCCTTTTATAGGGTCGTAGCAGGGCAGGGGCAGTCGGGGAATGTGACTGTCAAGGGTTGCTTCGGAATTTCACCGAGCTCATGTGGATTTGGGCGGGACGGTGAATCGAGGTGAATTCCCGTTGCGACAACGTAACGGAGCTCGCCACTGAGCTCTCCGTTATGATGGCGGCCTGGTGAGGTGGCACGACGTGGCGACCTCTCCCGCGCTGACTCAATGGCGCGAGGTCAGGTCGGAACTAAGCCACACCGAGCCGATCCGAGCAGGCGACCCCAGAGATAGAAGTAGGGGAGGAGAGAAGGGAAAGAAGGGCGTCGGGATTGGCCTTCCTGGGCCGGTTGCTTGGGTGAGGTGGAGGGCTAAGGGAGGTCGGCCCAGCTCGGGGTTGGGCTAAAAGGAGTGTGAATTTGAGAGAGAAAGAGAAAGGTTAAGCCCAAAAGGGCATTTTGGTAATTTTATTTGATTTCAAATTCCCAATTGGTAACAACTTTTCTTAGAACCTCATTTAGAGAATTTTGCTATATTTTATTGTTATTATTGTTTTTATCTTTAATAAATTATTATTTTATTTTATTTTATTTTATTTTTGGCAAATTTTTCCTTTATTAACCTGAGGAATAGTGATTGCCAAAATTTCTCTTGAAATTGGCTCATTACCATTTTATGCTCCATAACTTTTATAAACTGAAATTTCATTTCTGTTAAATGATTAATTCCTAATTTAATAATTTGGTTCAAGCTTGTTTAATTTAGTTCTTTTATTCGGACTTATACGCCTTTAATCATATATTGATATATGAAACCCCGTTCAAAACCTCACCATCATGACGAAAACATTCTGGTTTCGGGGAAGGGGCAATGACCAGGATGACCAGGATGGGGCGTGATCGGGCCGGACCCAGCAATTTGGTCTGGGGTGGCGGTGTCGGGTTGGTGAGGATAGGAGAGACACGCTACCAACGAACCATGGCCGCGAAGGATAGAAGAAGGGGGAGGAGGAGATGGGAGATATGATAGTAGAATAGCTGCGAGAGGTGTCTGCCACAAAATTGGATGGCTTCAGAACTGCATAGAAGATCATGTAATAGTGCGGAAACAACACTCATCCCAAGATAAATTGATAAATCAAAACCGTACATAACTGCACTTCTATCCTCATACTTTAAAATCCATGCATTGTCGTCCCAATCCCTGTCATGTGTTTTTTGAAAAAAAAAAAAGCCCCTTCACTTTCTTGAAATTCTTTCACCGAGTTTCTCGTCCCTCTTCCTCTCAATCTTCCTCACTCTTCCTCTATCCTTCGTAGAGCTCCCCACCTCCTCCTAGCCCGAGTGCTTACAAGACTGGACGTCTGACTACCGCACTGTCGGCTCTGGCCACCATGCCCAACGGTGGGCCCCTATACCCTACGATCTGCTTTGGCACCAAGATGAATGTTGATCCAGGCTTTCGCACTAACATGAACGCTGATACGGGCTTTGGTGTTAAGACAAAAGCTGGTTTAAGCTTCGACGTCAAGACGAAGACTGGTCTAGGATTTGGAGCCTAGGCGAAGGGCGCCGGGAAGATCGATCCAAACTTTGGTGTCACAACTAGCACTTATGTTGCAATATCCTGGAAGGAGGATGGGAGAAAAAGGATAAGCTTGTAACCTACCGTATGAATAGCTAATGACACTGTCAGTAGAATAGAGGGACAACGCCCCTGTAATAGCCATGGTAAGAGTAATATATCAATAACAGGTAAAGCACAGACAGAATCCTCCTCCGCCAGTAGGGTCCTGACACTCTCTCTCCCCCCTCTCTCTCTACCCACACGCATTTTTCTCTATCTCTATCTCCCTCTCTATCTCTGTCTCTCTCGTTCTCACTCCCCGCAGCCTCCCAAAAAGGAGTGGCATGGTGGGTAATTTTATCAAAAGAACCTATTACCAATGACCACCACAAGGTGCTTTTTAATAGTAGAGATATTACACTTGTCCTACCTAGAGTTTGGTTTAATCGGGGCTCAGCTCCATCGGGCGCACTACCAGCGAATCACTTTCTACAAGCGGTTCTAAACCACCTTTACAAGAGGTTTTGGAACCGCTTGTAAGCAATCGCTTGTGATGCTTCTCGGAGTATCACAAGCGGTTTTATACCCGCTTGTAGTACTGCTGAGTACCGGTTAAAAAGAGAAACAATTTTTGGAAGGAGTGGGATTCGAACCCAGTACCTCACCTTTCTCGTGACCCACGCCTCACGCTGCTAGCCAACTCATCCCACGCGCACTTTCTGATAGGATAAGACAAGCTTTCCTTTTAGCATTTCGAAAACTGGACTTTTACAAGGGGTTCAGAACATGAACCCCTTGTAAAGCCTAGCCTTTACAAGGGGTTCGTGTCCCCAACCGCTTGTAGAGGCTTTACAAGGGGTTGGAGACACGAACCCCTTGTAAAGGCTGTCCCCAACCCCTTGTAAAGGGGCTCTCCAGGCTGGTCTTTTGAACCAGGCTTTACAAGGAGTTCGGATCTCCAACGCTTGTAGAGGCTTTACAAGGGGTTGGGGACACGAACCCCTTGTAAAACTCAGACTTTACAAGGAATTCGTATAACCAACCACTTGTAAAGGGGCTCTCCGGGCCGAGGTCTTTTGAACCGCTTGTGATAAACTATCACATGGGGTTCGTAACGAACCCTTTATGATAGACCGCTTGTGATGTTCATTTCTCTGGCAGTGGCGGGTCAAGCCGTCAAGGGCAGATTGTGGGCTCACGGTTGTCTGCGCGCGTGGTTACTGGGAGCGATGGAAGTGGAAGTCGACTGCGGTCGCTGTTCACATGCAGAGTTGCTGCTCTCGGGACTCCCAGAAGGATTCGCTATGCATTGATGCTTGAGAATGTCATGATGGATGAAAATCTACTCAAATCAGACCTTTTTCAACCGCCTTAGCATTAGTCGATCCTTTGTTCTTTGATGAAATAGGATTTCAAAAGTTATATCATCTCTGATTTGGATTCCTAATGCGGTACGTTATTGGCAAAAGTTATTTGATCTTTGATTTGGACTTTATTGGTACATGATTAGCAACATAATATTAGATGCAGATCTTTTCTTTTTTTTTTATCTCAAATCTTGTTAGATCTACATCATTATAATCCTATCCACTATAATTGCTGGTGTAGATCTTTTCTTTTTCCTTCGATTAATATGAAAATTTCTTGTATTTTTGGATTAACGTGAGAATTTCTAGCGTGATACGTGACCCTGTAGTAACGTATACCTCTGCAAAGGTTTTTCAAGCTTTGCACGCAATATTTTTTAATTCGGATATAAGTTAGGTGTACAAAGGTAGTTAAAGGATTTAACCATTTTTTTCAAAAATTTAACTGAATATTTTTGTCGGGATTGGTTAACGGCCCATAGGCCGAGGTTAACACTAGCAGCTCCGTAAATCGGCGAATGCCTTGGGCGCGTTTCCTAAGATGGCCTAGCCCGGACAAAGTCTTTGCCCGGAGCGATCTTTGCCCTGGGAGAAACTAGGTGTAGCCCGGATGGGGTCGCCAGGCTCGCCATGACGTCAGCGTCATGCTCTGACTTGGGTGGGACAACGTCCTAGCGCCTGGAGTGGTCCTGTTTGCCAGGACACCGGCGTAACCGATTGGCCTGTTATAGTGTTCCACGTGGCCATGTTTCTCATGATGCGGGAGCTATTACCCATGATCTGTGTGGTTCGTGGGGCGGCCTCACGTGCGATACGCCGTCGACTGCCTCCCCCACGGTGCGTGCAATCATCTCCCAGAGGTTCAGAGCCGATGGTTGGGGTAGGCCCTATAAATATCTGTTTTTTGATCATTTGAAACACGTTTTGGCACCTTTTCACTCACACTAAGCTGACGCCTGAGCTCATCAGCACACACTGTAACCTCGCATTCCACAATTTACGAATACTGGAGTAGGGCTATTATCCTTCTCAAGAGGCCTGAACTAGGATAAATCCTATGTCTTGTCCATTTCTAGCTTGTTCATACTAAGAAGTCTTTGACATCTCAGAATGTCACACATCGGCGGAAAGGGGCTTTCTGATCCCTCAATCGATAAATAAGCTCGAACGGGGAATCGGGTTAAAAATGGTCGACAGTTGGCGCTGTTCGTGGGGATCCGTAAGTCTTCTCTATTGAAGAATTCCTCTAGAATGTCGAACTCCGGTGATACCCGCGACCGCTGTGTCTTCGACGACGTGAAGGACCATGATGGGTATTACACCGATGGGGAGGTGGCCCGGATCAACGACCCTGGTGGACACACTGAGCGGGAGGAGGATTTCCCCGCGCGCGGTGAGCGTTCGCCCTCCCCTCTCCTCGGTGGCAGAGATTTGGGCTCGGGGTATGTCCCCGAGCCCCTCCTAGACCAGTTCCGGGACTCCCCTGACCGGGATACCCCCCATGCTAGATGGGGACGACGAGGTTGATGAGCTGTATTGCAAGATCGACATCCCGGACTGTGATGTGGTTTCCTTGGGTGAGAGCGCTTCCTATGACGACATAGTGATGATGCCTTCCGACCTGATTCCCGCCCGCCAGGTCAACACGGCGAGCGAAGAGAGGGAGGCATCCCCCGGCGCGGCGGCGGACGATTGGCTATGACGGGAATCGACTACTCGGTGCTGCTTGGATCAGTCGCTAGGCCAAACGTTGGCCAAGATGAGGAACCAGGCAAGAGCTTTTGCCATGGGAGGAGCGGTGGCGGATAACCTAGAGCGCCTTGCTTCGGGTCTTGACTTCTCCGACGTGCCCAGCTACAGTCGCGGCCAGAACAATTATCATCCGCGGCATCGGGCCTTGCCCCGCTGCGACAAGCAAATTGCTGGCCAAGACCGTGACCCTCATCACGGCTGGGCCTGCGATGCACACTGGAGCACTTCTCGAGGCAGTACTAACCGAGATAAGCGCGGGGCTGACCCTGACAGGAGTACGGGAAGCCACCAGGTCTATACGGTCGCCACGCCGCTCGTGGCACGAGGTCTTCTCGCGGCTAGGCCCACGGTAGAACGAGTTTGCCCGGGACCGCCCTCGGGCCTCATCCTACGGCTGCAGGGCCTTTTTGAACACCCTGTGCGCCATGGTGTGGCCCGTGAAGTTTAAACCTGGGCACATAAAGAGGTTCAACAGGAATCAAAACCTAGATGAGTTCCTCTCAATGTATGCCACCACCATCCTCACGGCTGGGGGTGATGAGGCCGTCATGGCGAACTACTTGCCTACAGTTCTGAACGGCCCTGCCCGGACCTGGTTGTTCAACCAGTGCGACGGGTCTATCCAAGATTGGGATCAGCTCTGCGATGCTCTACGGAGCAACTTCTAGAGTTGTTACACTCCCCCAGGCGGGGTAGAAGACCTTCATCGCTTGATTTAGATGGACGGTGAGTCGTTGCGTGCCTTTGTGCAGTGGTTCATCAAGGTGCGCAACACCATCCCCAATGTCTCGAACGACGCATTGCTTTGCGCGTTCAAGCAGGGCATGTGGGACGTGCGGTTTACCCAAGACCTGGAGATCAACGCGCATCTCATGGCCAATGAGCTCTTGAGGATGGTTGACCGCTACGCCAATACGGCAGAAGCTGTGGACTGGAACAGGGTGCTCGACGAAGGCAAGGTTCCACCTCAGCCCGGCGTCGAGCCCCCGAAGAAGAAGAAGAAGTCATCCTCGGAGGACAAGAAGAATAAGAAGAAGAAGCAGGGCTCATCTAATACGGTCGCAACCGTGAAGCAAGGGCAAGGGCCTGCGCCTAAGTCTGAGCAGAGAAAGCAGTACTCCTTAGGCAAGGGCAAGGGCCGACCTCCCTAGCACCGCAATGATGACTAGGGGGAGAATCTCAAAAGCGGCAAGAATTGTCTATCAGGTCTACGGGCACGATCTTCGGAATTGTCGTACCTAGAAGGCCCGTATGGAGGATTTCTACAATGGCAAGGGCCCAATGCCCACCATGCCCAAGCCGAGCGAGGGTTGCAAGGGCAAACGCCCTGCCCGGGATAGCGAACCAGGTTCGGATGAGTTTCCTGAGCCCAAGAATCACATCGCCGTGATCTTTGGGGATTCCTCTGCCTACGCCTCTCGGCGCGACCTTAAGCAGGCCGCTCGGGAGGTCCACCACATCGATTAGGGCAAGCCTCAGCTAGGGCAGCTCAAGTAGACCGAGCTGCCCGTCACGTTCTCCAAGGATGTCTGTCCCCTTGGAATGGTCAAACCCTAGAGGCTTCCACTCGTCGTGGCCCCAAACATCGGTAACACGACGGTGGGCCGCGTCCTCGTCGACGGTGGGAGTGCACTGGACTTGATTTTGGTTTCAGTCTTGGACAAGATGCAGATTCCTCGTTCCAAAATCAAGGATGTCGCTATGCCCTTCTATAGGATCATCCCAAGCAAATTGGTCATGCCTCTTGGCCAGATCGTGCTCCCTACGACCTTCGAGGGGCTGACCAACTTCAGGATGGAGTTGATCACGTTCAAAGTGGTCGACTTTACCTCCGCCTATAATGCCATCCTTAGCGGCCCAACGCTGGCTAAGTTCATGGCTACCAAGCACCACGCTTACCAGCGCCTGAAGATCCCGAGACCCAAAGGGGTGGTCACGGTGAGAGGTAGCCACATGGCCGTCCTGAACTGTGAAGAGTAGGCCCTAGCCATCGTGGGGCAGCTTCCTCAGAGCGGCCTAGATCATGAGCCGAAGAAGTCTGCTCGGTTCAAAGTTGCCCTCTAGCCCAGAGGAGAGAGTAAGGAGGTGCCTCTGTCTACGAAGGAACCCTCTAAGGTCGTTCATTTGGAGGCTTCCCTAGACCCCAAATAGGAACTCGACATGTTCGGGATCCCAAGGGAGGTTATTGAGCACAGCGGTTCAGCCTGACAAGAAGCCAGTCCGGCAAATGCTTTGTTGTTTCTCCGAATTCAAACAAGACATAATCCGGGAACAACTTGACAAGTTGCTCAAGGTCGGCTTCATCCGCGAGGTCGACCACACTGAGTGGCTAGCCAACCCAGTTATTGTCAAGAAGAAGGACGGCAAGTGGGGCATGTGTGTTGACCACACCGGGCTGAAAGCGACTTGTCCCAAGAAGAATTTCTCGCTACTGCAAATAGACCAATTGGTTGACACGACGGCAGAATCATCCCTTATGAGTGTTTTGGATGTTTACTCCGTTTATCACCAAATAAGCATCTCCCCCGAGGATGAAGAGAAAACTGTCTTTATCACTCCGTTCGGCACCTTTTGCTATACGACCATGTCTTTCGGTCTCCAAAATGCTGGGGCCACATTCCAGCGTCTCATGTAAAGGACGTTCCCCGACCAGATCGGGCACAACCCGGAGGTGCATGTAAATGATATAGTGGTCAAAAGTAAATTTGAGTCGGATCATATAAGGAATCTTGAGGAAACATTTTGTAACCTCAGAAAGCATCGAATAAAATTAAACCCGGACAAATGCACGTTCGGTATTCATTCCGACAAACTACTTGGTTACACCATCGGACCACTCGGGATTGGGGCCAACCCGGAAGAAAATCGAAGCCATCGAAAACATGTGGCCCCCTCCAGCGTTTGGGAGGTCCAGGCCCTGATCGGACGTTTGGCAGCTCTTAACCGCTTCATTTCCCGGCTCGACGAGCGCGGATTACCTTTCTTTAAGGCTCACTACAAATACGACAGTTTCAAATGGACAGAGAAAGCCAACGACTCCTTCGAGGAGCTCAAGAAGTACCTGTCTAGTCCACTGGTTTTGGCCACACCATGACCCAGGAAAACCATGCATTTGTATCTAGCGGCCACCCCCCAAGCCGTGAGTGCTGTCTTGACCATGGAACGGGAAGCCGTACAACGACCAATTTACTACGTGAGCGAGGTGCTTCACGGTCTTAAAGAGAGCTACCCAGAGGTCCAAAAGCTCCTCTATGCCTTGCATGTCCTCCAGGAAGCTAAGACATTACTTTCAAGCGCACCAAGTCTTGGTCCCCGCTAGTTTCCCGCTGGGGGAGATTCTCAGAAACCCTGACGCTAGTGGTCAAATGGCTATATGGGAAATGGAGCTGGCTGAGTTCGATGTCCAATTATCTGCTCGCACAGTGGTCAAGTCCCAGTCCTAGCCGATTTCTTGGCTGAATGGACTTGCCTAGAGACACCCACGGCGGGGCCGAGCAACCTGAGGGCGAACATTGGGCTATGTATTTCGATAGCTCATGCTCTTTCGAATGCTCGGGGGCTAGGGTTGTTCTCGTTTCCCCCAAAGGAGATCAACTCTAGTACGTCGTACAATTACACTTCCCGATTATTAACAACGCCGCGGAGTATGAAGGCCTCTTGGCCGGGCTCTGAGCATACAAATCGCTCGGGGTCTAACGACTAACGGTGAAAGGGGATTTGCTGTTGGTCGTCAACTAGGTCAATAAGAAGTTTCAGTGTTCCGATGACTTAATGGCGCAGTACCTAGCTGAAGTGAGAAAGTTGGAGAAGTACTTCAGGAACAACGAAGTGCTTTACGTGCCTAGGAAGGAAAATTCCTTAGCCGACCAACTGTCCAAGTACGGGTTCTCACAAGAATCCTCTCCGGCAGGAGTGCTTCTTGAGCACTTATATAAGCCCTCTATTATATCTTCAGACGAGGCAACTGAGGAGAGTGGTGACATCTCACCCCTCGAGCAGGGTGTGGACTGGACAACGCCATTTGTCCAGTACCTGGCACATGGGACACTGCCTGAGGATGAAGCTGAGCGCCCCCGGCTTATAAGGCGAGCCTTCCCATATAGGCTTGTGGAGGGGGTCCTTTACCTTAGAGGTGCACTTGGAATCTTACCTGAATACATCTCGCAAGAGGAAGAGTCTACCTTCTGAAAGAGATTCACGAAGGTTTGTGCGGCGAGCATGTGTTCTTTAGGACGTTGGTCGGCAAAGCTTTTCGCATGGGCTATTATTGGCACAAGGCGATGAGTGATGCCTAGGACATAGTGGTCACGTGCAAAGTGTGCCAATTCCATGCCTGGAAGGTGCATCAACCTGCCCAAGCATTGCAAATGATTCCTCTCTCCTGGTTGTTCTCGACTTGGGGGATCGACATCCTTAGTCCGTTCCCCCGGGGGTAAAAGGGTTGTAAGTACCTGATCGTCGCTATCGATACATTCACCAAATGAATTGAAACTGAGCCAGTGTCAGCCATTACAGCACAAGCGGCCAGGCCTTTTTTTTTGCAATAACATGGTCACAAGGTTCAGGATTCCACACCGTCTGATCACGGATAACGGAACTCAGTACACTAGTGAATTGTTTCAAGAATATTGCAAGGACATTGGCACCAAGGTTTTCTTTGCATCTATGGCCCACCCGCAGAGCAATGGGGCTACCAAGTGTGCTAATGGGCAGAGTATCCAAGGCATCAAGAAGTGGGTGTTCGGCAAGCTGAACAACCTCGGCCGTGATTGGGTGGACGAGCTCCCTTCCATCCTTTGGTCTATTCGCCCCACGTCTAGCCGTGCCATAGGGGAAACCCCTTTTCAGCTCATGTACGATGTAGATGCCATTTTGCCTGCTCAAATTAGGCTAGGGTCTCCGCATGCCAATTCGGTCGGTCAAATCGACTAAGAGCCTGAGCGGCTTCTCGACCTCGACCTCCTAGAAGGCTATCGCGAGCAGGCCCAAATTTGCAAATTCGCTCGGTATCCTATCTGCAGGCTCTGCATAAGCATGCGGCTAGGTTGATGCAACAACAGACCTTACAAGTTGGCGATCTCATCCTACGTCACATTGAATATTTGTCTAAAGCCAACAAGCTAACTCCCCGTTGGGAGGGTCTGTACGTGGTCGTCTCGACATGACGCCCGGGGGTTGTTTGCCTTGCTATGGAGGATGGGCGAGTTCTTACCTACCAGCACGTGGAACATAGACTAGCTTCGCATGTTTTACACGTTGTTTTCTTCCTTTTTTTTCTTTCGTGTTTCTGTTTTCTCAAACGCCAACCCAGGCTACATTGTAAGTACAACCACAGCCAGTGAATGTCATCTGAGCCTCCCGCGCTTATTCCTCACAAGACCTTTGCATTCGGTTACACTTCTTGTTGCCCAGGTATTCGCTCTCTTGTTAGCACTTTCCCAGAGCACGATGTACTTTGCATACCTAACGCTTGAGCTATGTAGTTACAACACCCGCCCCTTGAGAGCCTCACACCTATAAGCCGATCCTCATCGCACAGGCGTCTCTCTTGGTCGGTACAAGGGTCTGGTCGATGCTACATATGCAACACAGTATGGGCAGCAAGCAACATTCGTATCGTGTGTTCACTCCTCTGTGTCCTTACTGGGGCTCGCAACTTATGTTCCCAGGCACAAACACAGCAGGGGCTAGGTTAGGGAGCATTCTACCGTGTTTTCTAAAATGGCAAGTTTCCGCTATCATGCATGTCTTGGTTTGCCTCGTGTGTTTTCTGTTTCTTGGTCTTTGCAGGAATTTGCACAAGAAGGAATACGATTTTTATTAAGCATATGAGGGAATGTACAAGGCAGGAGAAGTTACATGCGATCCTATTCTATTGGTCTTCGAAGGCTATGAGCTTTTCTCTCAGCTTGTCAAGCTCGTCTTCGAGCTCCAAGACCTTTCTCTGTGCGGCCCGGCCCTTGGCAGTGTCTTCGCGCAACCGCTTCATCTCCTCCTGCCGCTCCTTCTGGCGCCCGGTCAGCACTGCGACCTTCGCCTCAAGGGCTTCCATCCGAGCAACCTTAGCCTCCATCCTGGTGACCTTGGCACTTCCTCCTTGCGCACTTTCTCTAGCTCGAGCACCTTCTCCTCCATGGATCCCACGGCCTCATTGAGCTGGGCACGGAGGAATTCCTGCACAGTCTCGGTGCCAGCCAGGTGGGCGCGCAAGTCCTTCAACTCGACATCCTTTAAGGCCTCCCATCGGAGGAACTCGGCCTCAGAGGTCATCATCTCCGTGACGTCCTCCAGGGTCGCCTTGATCAACTGCAGTAAACAAGGTAAGTTGTTAGTTGAAATTCATTTTACGCTAAGCTAGCGTGTTGCAGGTCACGATCTTACCTCGGATGCGTGCAACGCCATGCGTTACCTGAAGTTATCCAGGCCGCTCCCCTCTTGGAGGAGTGTGTATGACTCCAGTACCTCCGCCGTGCCTCCTTCTCGCAGCTCGTATGTCTCCTGCACAAGCCTAAAGGTTGGCGCTGGCGTGCATGGGGTCGGGCTCCTCGACATGTCTTTCGCCGGGAGACGGCACCCATCAGGCCCTACGCCGGCGGAGGATCCTCGGTGGGTTGGTCATCGTCGTTTTCCTCCATCTCGCCCTGGGGGCCTCTTCCGCCCGGGGCTCTGCCGCATTGCCCGAGGAAGCAGCTTCCTCCCGAGCCTCTTCTTCTTCCACCACCTCCAGGAACCCGGGCTCCATCGCGCCTGGGGATGGTGGCTTGTCGTTGTCCGAGGCTGAGATATTCCACTCCGCCAGGACTTGCTCGACCATTTTCTTTAGGAGTTCTGTGGCAACACGTTCCAGAAGATTGTCAGTCTCTTCCCAAAACCGACGGTCTCTCGTTGGAGTCTGGAAGGCGTTAGAATGTCAAGGTCTACCATAAGCTGCGAGCCCTTCAGGGATGTACCTTCCTCTAGAGCCTCACCTGCCGAGCCTTGGCCATTGCCCGCAACGGCCTCAGTTGACGCTGCATAGCCGGCGGCCACCTCATCGGCGCGACGGGCTACTACCTCGGATGCCTTCGCCATCTCCGGGACAACGTCATCCATGTCGACCTCCTAGAGCGTGGCCGGCGCCTGGGGCTTCTTCCTGGCCACCTTGAGCTTCTTGGGCCGCAGCGGGCTGGCATCGTCGCCGTCCTCCTGCTCGTCTAGGCCCATCCCGGGCAACGCAACTTGCCCGGCACCACTCAGCGGGCCAAGTTGCTTCAACCTCTCTGCATTCAGCGACCGAGTTGCTTCAACATCTTGGCAATCAGTCGCTCTAGCTCAAGCTCCTCATTTAACCTTGCGTTCTGCTCCTGCAGTAGACGCAGGCATTCTTCTTGCTGGGCTTGTTCCGCCAGCTGATATACAAGAGCCACTCATTCGGGGTTAGAGCGCTTAAAATCTCTCAACCAGAGCTTCACATCAATCACCTTGACGCGGGCTTATACTCAAAGTGCCGCTTCTCCAGACGGGGTCAGGCTAGCGTGGCAGGGCGCTCCACGTCGGCCGCACTACGCTTCCCGGCCTAACGCGGGGACCGCTGGCCAACCGACTTGGTTCCAGCGGTCGGGAAGGCTGCGCATCTCCGGCGAGCGGTCTTCTTCGCCACCCCCTTGGTGTCCTTCTCTTTCCCGGATACAACAGGCACGCCCTGCTCGACCATCTTGCTCTCGATCTCATTGTTTTTCTGCCCGGCCAAGAGGTAACGACAGTGTTAGTAACGAATATGCTGTTCGGGTTTACCCAAATTCAAGATAAGGCTGACATACGTCCTCGGAGCGCTCCAGGACATTCCGAGGACACTCCATCAGCTACCGGGCTTCATCCTCCTTGGAGTCCTTGCTCTGGGGCACTCCGAACAATTTGGAGACGTGCTCCTCGATCCACTTGTTGGAAGGCGCTGCAAGGATAAACAGAGAAATATGAATCGGGCAAGAAAAGATGAGATCCCGGACTGAAGAGAGACCATGTCCTAGTACTTACCTGCATCGGTGTCGCGGGTGAAGTCCTGCCACCCGTCAATTTCGTAGAACGGGTGGTCCCTTCGACGCAGAGGGCTGATCCGAGGCGCGATGTAGTCCCACGCGATCTTCTTCCCGGTCAGCCCGAGTTCCCTAGCGCCGTGATCTTGCTCACAAGGACGTTCTCCTCTGGTTAGACCTCAGGGCGCGGTGGGGCCTTCCCCTTCTCCGGGATGGCACTCAGAAAGGCAAGGGAGCTCTCTTCTGGGCCCTTCCAGGCATAGAACCACCCACTTGCCCACCTTGAGATGGTGTCTTTTAAGTGGAAGACAAGGTAGGCGAATGACGGGTTGGTGCGCAAGCAAAAGTATGCACACCCTACAGGGTGATCTGAGTGATGGAACAGCCCGTAGTACTGTAGGAATAGGCTCGTTGTGTGCAACGAGCCTAGGAAACCTTCACACAGATGTGTGAAGATGGACATCATAAGGAAGGAGTTTGGGTGGAGATTGATTACCTCCAACTCGCATTGTGCCAGGAGCAATGCGATGAAATCGCTCTCTGGCGCCCGCAGCCCGTTGACGGTGTAGAGTTCACATGACAGAAACTCCCCGTCGTGAGGCTGCGGGTATAGGTCGTCCCCGAGGAAGCGCCACATCCCGGCATCAAGGCAGCCCTGCTTCTCCATTTCTCACTGTTGTGCCAGCGTGATTGAAAGCTAGGGTTCACCGGCGGTGACACGATAGGAAAGGGAGCAAGGAAATGCAAAGAGTGGGAGATGAAGAGTTTTTGGCACAAGGGAGTGAAAGTGACGGATTCGTGAATCCCAGTGTCTATTTATAAGTGTGGAGCAATAGAAGGCATTAAAGGACACGTCATAAAGATGTGAAACGGCTGAAAACCGCCGCATGTCGCACGGCGGTTCGGCCTCCATGCATCACCATGACGGTTCGGCTTCCGAAAATTGCCCCTATCATGACGTGACGGTTCGGCTTCCGAAAATTGCCCCTATCATGACGTTCTATGTCCAACGGCTAATAAAACTCAAATTATGACCATTGATAGAAACCGTCGCTGGTGCTCGTTGCTTGACATGCAGCGAAGATCTTGCTCGATCGGGTTGGTGCCTAGTCGGGAGATGATCCTTGCCTGGCCCGGGCGTGGTGTGCCAGGCGGTGTAACTATTACCCGGCTCTCGCCTGCAAGGTGTCGGATGCGGCCACAGAACTATGCTGCCAGAACCAATTCCCCTCTTTTTTGTTTAAAGCCTCAATAGTAAGGCCCTGCCAAGTAGTTTTCCACTTTAGCCTCAGGGGCTAGCTGTCGGGGGTTGGTTAATGGTCCATGGGCCGAGGCTAACCCTACCAGCTCCATAAATCGGAGAATGCCTTGGACGTGTTTCCTAAGATGGCCCAATCAGGGCAAAGTCTTTGTCCAGAGCGATCTTTGCCTAGGGAGAGACTGGGTGCAGCCCGGATGGGGTTGTCCGACCGGCCATGATGTCAGTGTCGTGCTCTAACTCGGGCCGGACAACGTCCTAGTGCCTGGAGCAATCTTGCTTGCCTGGGCACCGGCGTAACCGACTGGCCTGTTATAGTGTGCCATGTGGCCACATTTCCCACGATGTGGGAGCTGTTACCCACAATCTGTGCGGTTCGTGGGGTGGCCGCACGTGCGATACGCCGTCAGTTGCCTCGCCCACTGTGTGCACAACTGTCTCCTAGGGGTTTGAAGCCGGCGGTTGGGGATAGACCCTATAAATACCTGTTTTTCAATCATTTGAAACACGTTTTGGCACCTTTTCACACACACCGAGCTGACGCCTGAGCTCATCAGCTCACATTGTAACCTCGCATTCAACAATATGCGATCACTGGAGTAGGGCTATTATTCTTCTCATGAGGCCCGAACCAGGATAAATCCTGTGTCTTGTCCATTTCTAGCTTGGTCACACTAAGAAGTTTTCGACATCTCAGAACGTTGTACTTCGGTATAATAGGGCTTTCTGATCCCTCAATCGAGAAATAAGCTCAATGGAGAATCTGGTTCCAATGATCGACAATTTTCTAATCTTTTTAAAGTTTTTACAAATTATATATATTTCTTAAAATATACATATTATCAATGGTTTGACATTGGCCGTCGGCACTAGCTCCTGTGCCCGAGCCCACGCAACAGGCCACCGTTGGTGCACAAAGTTAGGCTCAACGGTTTTCCACCCAGCTGTCGACATAGCTCTTTCTTGGGTCCTTTTTTTTAAAAAAAAAAATTCTCATAGTCACAGCCCAGGCAACGTTAGTGTCGATGGCCTAGGTTGTGGTTGTCGAGACTGATTCTCAGTGTTCAATGGTCTGGCTTGTGGCCATCAACTCAGGCCATCTGTCTCAACGGTCGACAAATGGCGTTGATAATATATTTTAGCCGTCGAGTTTACAGGCGATTCATGTAGTGGGTGATGCGGCGGTGACATGGCTTGGTCAGAGGAGGAGGGGGAAGAGGGATGTAGAGATGGAGCTATGTTGGAAAGAATTTGAAATAGTTTGAGGGGTATTTTGCAAAATGATGGGAGGAAATATGCAGAGAGAACAGCCCGTCCTGAAGTGCAGCTAGCCCATCTGCGAGGAAATTGTGTTTTTCAACGTAAATAGGCAACATCCATTGTGAATGCGGCTGGTCATGTTGATGACCAACACCTACTCCACAGAGCGTGGCATTGCCTATAAATCAGGCCGCAAAACACACCAAATGATCACACGAACTTGCTTTTAGGCGGTCAAGTACACAAAGGAGGTAGACAAGGCGATACTCGCTTTTGGTGTGTCCGTCCTGCTAATTGTCCTCTCCATACTTAAATCCTTCACCTTAAAGCCGAAGTTTAACCTGCCCCGGGGCCATGGACGCTGCCGGTGATCGGCAACGCTCACCTCTTCCTCATCGGCCGCAAGGTCCACCGCACCATGCACTTGCTCGCCAAGAAGCACGGCCCCCTCATGTATCTCAGGCTCGGCGAGGTGCCCATCGTGGTCGCCACGTCGCCGGAGGCCGCGCAGGCGATCCTCAAGACGAATGACCTCACCTTCGCTGACCGGTACAGCAACACCACCCTCACCGTCGCCACCTTCAACGGCCGGGACATAATCTACGGGCCGTACGGCGAGCGGTGGCGGCAGCTCCGCAAGATCTGCACCATGGACTTGCTGAGCTCTGCCAGGGTGAAGTCGTTCCAGCGAATCCGCGAGGACGAGGTGGCACGCGCCATGCAGGACCTGGCCGCGTCCGCCGCCGCCGGCGCAACCGTGAACCTCGGCGATAGGATCACCAAGCTCATCACCGACACCTTCGTGAGGGAGTCCATCGGTAGCCGGTGCACGTTCCGCGACGAGTACCTGCACGCCCTCCACATGCTGATACGGCAGATGACGTTTCTGAACGCCGCTGACCTCTTCCCGTCGTCCAAGATCATGCAGATGCTCAGCACGGGGCCTCGCGCGGCGCTTGCCTACCGGAAGAGGATGGAGAGCATCATCGAGGAGATCATCGTAGAACGGAAGAAATCCATGGACAGCGGCCAGGAGGCCGGGAAGGAGCCCTCCTTCCTCGACGTCCTGCTCACGCTCCAGAAGGAAGGCGGCACGCAGATCCAAATGACCAATGAAACCATCGTCATAATTTTGTTTGTAAGCTGTCTCGATCCATTCGATCTTGTTAATTAGGAATAATCCCACATCGGAAGTTAGGATGATTTAAGCATGGTTTATAAGGGTGAGGGAGTACCCCCATCGAGCTAGCTTTTTTTTGGAGGGGGGGGGGCGAGGGATGCCCCAAGAGACATTGGCCCGCTGCTCTGATTGGGCTTACGAGTGTACTGCAGCCCAACGAGCCTAGGTAGTCCTTGATAATCTCAGCCCGATGTGTGCGGAGAAAATCGTTGGAAAGTCCCGGAATAGTCCCATATCGGAAGTTGGGAGGCTTCAACATAATTTATAACAGTGAGGGAGTACCCCCTCATCGAACTAACTTTTTGAGGAGAGATTGTCCAAGAGACATTGGCTTGCTGCTCTAGTTGGACTTACGAGTATACTGCAACCCAATGAACTGGAGTCCGAACGCGCTAAGTGTAGCGGTCCGGCTAACAGATCTCACACTGCAGTCACACCATCGATAATTTGATATTGCGTCTCTGCTAAAATTAATTAAATATAAGCATGGCTACTTCAGGACATGTTTGGGACGGGAAGCGAGACGTCGTCGACGACGCTGAATTGGACCATGGCGGAGCTCCTCCACACACCGAGGGTAATGGCGAAGTTGCAGGCCGAGCTGCGGCAAGCCCTCCCTGGGAAGACCACCCTCACCGAGGACGACATCGCCGGGTTGACCTACCTCAAGATGGTGATCAAGGAGGGTTTGAGGCTGCACTGCCCGATCCCCTTCCTTGCCCGCAAATGCCGCGAAACGTGCCAGGTCATGGGCTACGACATACTCAAGGGCACATCCGTCTACACCAACGCCTGGGCAATTTGTAGGGACCCTAAGTACTGGGACAACCCCGAGGAATTCAAACCAGCAGAGAGGTTCGAGAACAGCACCGTCGACTTCAGAGGCAACGACTTCGAGTTCCTTCCATTTGGTTCGGGCCGCAGAAACTGCGTGGGCATGAATATTGGTCTGGCCAACTTAGAGCTTGCCTTGGCAAGCCTAATCTACCACTTCGACTGGAAGCTGCCCGACGGAATAGAGCCCAAGGACCTTGACATGTCGGAGGCAGCCGGACTGGTTGCAAGCAACGTCGGTACCTTGCGTGCATGCCCTATCACTCGTATTGCTCCAAGCAATGCATAACTGCATGTGCATGCCTGCCAACATAAACTATATATACTCGTGCTCTGGTGCATGCGCGCGTGCTCCACTGCAGCGCAAACTATATATACCGCGTGCTCCAATTCAATCTAGTTACCTATAGCAAATAATTAAGGTGGTGATCCCTTGTTGCGAGGCAAACATGCATAGATCATCACTCCGTGCTGTCACACTCAGCCATGTGTGGTTACTTCAACGAAAAGAAGTATACGTATGTACGAGTCACTGTGTCTGGAGCATATGTTGCGTATGCAAATTAGTAATAAAGTAACAGTCATCTCAAGATACTTATATGTTCTCAAATCGCCGCCTTTGTTTACAATATATTAGAAGCGCCCATGCATGCAACGCTCTTTCTAAACTGATCAGCACCAATTATTTGTCAGGTTGTTGGCTCTGAAAAAAGAAAAGTTTGATCTTCAGTTTGTCGCATGAAAAGGAAGCTAGAGGGAAAACAGGGATTCTTCAATTCCATTTCGTCGCTTGGTTGGGTCCCCAACATATGCGTCGTGGTTTTTGAATGAGAGCTGCAAAGAATTGTGAGCCGTGCCCGTGACTCCGTATTTTGCATATATGGTACGTAGTAGCACCACGTCAGCAAAAGCCGACTCAATAGAAGAGTATTTTGTTAGAAACCTAGCCATATTAGCGAGAATTGACCATGTTAGAAAACTTGGCCCATAACACTGTTTATCTGGATAGAGTAGTTGATGGAGGGAATGATTCTTTTAGAGTATAGTATAAAGTGTGAAAAAATTTTAAAGGGATAGATAGAGTATGTAGGGAATAGTGGTATAGAGTAGTAATTTGGAGTAGCAGCTGTGGAAGCTCTAAAGGGTGTAAGATGGACTCTAATTAAAACTCTAAGCAAATCACTTTATAAAGAGAGGAATATCTCATTATAACAGATCTAATGAGAAAATAATAAAGCATTGTCTCCCTCTATATTTGTATGTTCATCTTCTTATTCATGTTTGCAATCCCTAAATGCACCGTGAAACCCCTAGGCTACACCAGGTATCAAGGATTCCTTAACACGTTATCAGCACGAGGAACCCACATAAGCGTGGAACGCAAGGAGGAGATTGGAACGGCAAAGATGACACGTAAGCAACGACCACGAGGAGATCGCAAGCTAGCAAGTCCTACGGCCTTGCCACATTATCCTACATGACAGGAATCGAATCCCACTACAAGAAAACATAGCACTCATTCTGCCAGGAAAAACAAGCTTTAGTGGCAAACAATCTGCCGGCAATTATAAATACCGACAGACCTTCCGCTAGGACCGTCCGACGGGACCCAGCTGTCGGCTTTTCTCTTTACCGACAGACAAATTTTTGCCGGCAGATAGTGTGCCGTTGATGGCACCACTTTCCCCGGCAGATATAATTATTCCAGACAGACATACTATTGCCGATTGACCTTTTGTAACTCCGCATATGATGTTTTCCCGGCAGATAGTCCAACGCCTACTCAAATATTTACCGGCAGACCAGATGCCACTGTATATGTTTGAGGAAATCAATTATCAATTCTTTCACTGCATTTATTTTCTGTAATGGTAATTATGGTTCAACAAAAAATATAGTTACAATGCATTTTTCCAAGATTGCCAAACATTTAACATGATAGAGAAAAGGCCTTCATCATCATAAACTGATTAGTTACATGCTCCATAAGTATTTGACTTCACAAAATTAGGAATGTTCAAGTATCAGATGTCACAACAAGCAAACATCACACCACTAGCTTGTCCAGAACCTGACTTAGAGTAGTTAATCTATTCCCAAAATAAACTTGTCCAAAATATGATTTAGTAGTTAATCTATCACCAAAATACATTGTCTCTTCTCTATCTTCATAATGAATGGAAAACAAGACTACTACTCAATAATTCTTTCTTGACTCCATTTTCTTGGTAGCACATATATCAGCAAGAGGGTAATCATGTATCAAGTCCGGATGCTACCTGAAAAGAGATGTACATGAAAGTAATAAGAGAAAGATCACAGAGCACAACGACAATTCAAAGGAATATGAAAGCAGTTCTTGGTCATAAATACAAAATGATAATAATTCTCTACATGGCTCCACTTCAGTATGCATGTATTTCAAGAATAGGAAGGTAACACTACTACAAAACTGGTTTCTATAACACAAACTGGAGGAGTTATGAACTATGTCAGTCAGTTAGCTTATTCTATTTAGAACTCTAAAGATTTTAGTTAAATTTATATAGCTGTTGGGTATGTTCAGGTAAGATGATCAATTCTTATGACAGAACTAAACCTGTGCTATCTTCCTGTTCACTGCTTTGTATCAATAAAAGAATATGTAATTCAGGTTATTTTGTGTTTTCTTTCAGAAAACCTATTAAGCCAGATTGCCTCATTGATTTTGTTCACAAGTCTTTGTGGTTATAAAGGAATGACTCTAAGGCTGATCAAAGCAAATGCTTGCTAACTACTCTGAATATCCATCTACAAGCTTTAAAAAGGATTGGTATAACATGTTAATATACTAATTACCCCAAGAATATTGCAACTCATGGCAATAAATTAAGTGATCACCTGAAACAAATGGATTCCCATGCAATGGTCTTGCTACCTTTTCATTATTCATCATCTAAAAAACAAATAAGCATTAACATGTTATTGCATCCCAAACTTTATAGTAGCCAAAATTTATTAGCTAAATTTTTACCTTCTGGCTTGGCCATGCAATGGAATGTCCAAAGGCATCAGCCATTGTTTTCATGTTCCCATATGGGCGAAGCAATAAAGCATCCTTTTTCAGCACAGAATTGACAACAACTTCATAGTATCCATGTCCTAAAACAACACCTCCCACTTGGTTTTTTGGGTCTGTTGTTTGGATAGTACCCTTAGCAACAGCAACATTGTTGGGACCACAGAGAGAAAGCAAGATCACTTCTTTGCCACCCTACATAATTATAATACATGTAACTAACACATAATCATTCAAAAGAGCACTAATATAACCCAATAGTACTGAAAACATACCCCTTCATGCATTGTTGATGGAACCGCACCTCGCCTACGGATTATCTATATATTTATAGCAAAGATAGTAGTGCATAATTTTCCAACAAAAAATTTTATCATGATATGATGAATACATACCTCCTTGCTCACCTCTGTGTCAGACTCTTCATTATTCTCACTATTGTTGTCAGCATCTACCATTGTCTGCATCAATGTAACAATCAAACATCTGCTACTGAAAGATACAAAAAATGAGTTACCAAATGTATACCATATTTGGTGTAGGATTAGATCCATGTTCAAGAGGGATTTCTACATTTGGTGTAGTCTCTCTTCTGCCTTGGCTACTAAAAAGCAACCTCTTCAACTCTTGCATCTCCCCTTTCACTTGTTTTAACTCTTCCATCTCCTCTTTCACCTGTTCTATAGCCCCTTTTAGTAATGTGACTTCTTGCTCAGCTCTACGACGACCACGAAGTGCTATTTGAACCTTTGTTGATGTATACTTCCGGTGCCCAGGAATCCCTAATGAAGTTGGAGTTGGTCCTAAACCAACAGAGCGAACATGCCCCCTAGGTTCCCGTCCAAATACGTGAGAGAAGAGATCACCATCCTTAATTGTTTTTTCTTTAAGTTCTGGATATATTTCTACAACATCTTGAAGTTTTTGCTATAAGTGAAGAAAGAATTAGCCAAACTAATTCACTAATTATGCATGAAAGTACAAACTAGGCATACTTACAATTTGAGTTTCAGCTTGTTTTAGATGAACACCATCTGTGCGTGTACGTGTTAGCACAAATAACTCATGTCTATGTGGCTTGCGACCATTCTCCTCAGCCTGTTTTGATTATATATGGTAGTGACTAATAAATTTGTGCACATAGCAGCAAATAATACTATGAAAAATGTAATTTTGATTTACCCATTCTTGTCCAACACGTGCAAAACTCTTGCTACCAGCCGTATGGTGTGTTACCATCTTGGCACGGTTTGCTTTGCCTCTTTCACTACGAGCCTACAAATAAAGAGCAATAACTAAAGGAATTTTTGGAACTGAGATGATTAGATAAATAGATAAAGGAATTATGGAAATACTTGTGCTTCCGGTGATCTCCAATAATTAACAAGCCAAGCCCATTCTTCTTTATCTACTCTGCTATCACAAGCAGCCATAAGTTCATCGTCTATCTTATTCTCATCAAATTTGGCTTTCTTCAAATCTGATCTAAAATCCCTCCATTTCTTTGCAGCTGTGGCCAAAGCATAATCTTCTAGTTCTTCATCCATCACATACACACACTGATTTGACAAGTGTAAGATTTAAGCATCAGTTAAATAATTAATTATCAGCAACATACATGTACATATGTAAGATAACCAAACTTACCGCTAAGGTATCACACAATTTCTTTTTTATGTCTGGATTAACTTCTCTCCAATCTTCATGGCTAAGAGGAAAACCCTTAGTCCTCACAAGCGATCCAACAGCATTAGGAAATTGGACTAAGAAATTTAGCTTTGAGAAGGTCTTGCACCCAGGGTATAATTCTTTACTTGCATCACCTACTAGACTATAAAAGTCATCCGCATGTGCATTCCCATCCTCTGAACCATAATCATTGCCACCCAAATCCCCCATTTCATCTAACCCATATGCCATATCTCTAAGCATTTCTAATATTTTGTCATGATCCTCTCTCCTTTGTTCTACATGAACCCTTTCACTTGCATAAGAGGATGATGCTTCCCCATGAAACATCCAGAGCTTGTACCCACGTTTAAATCCATCACAAATCAAGTGCTCAAATACAATGTCTGCTTCTCTCCAAGAGCAATTAACACAGTTCTTACAAGGGCATATGCCGGGAACCCCGGCTTTTACCAAACCGGACCCCTCTGTGTTATCGGTATGAGTCCCAAGGATCAGTACTCATACCCACAGTGAAACAGAATCATGATACCAGAATAAAACTGCATTAGCTATTAAAATAATTCAGAGTGCGGCGGAGCTACATATTACATTAGCGGAGAAATATAACACATATTAAAAAGAAGCAAATAGTTACAATCAAAAGTAGTGTCCCATCACGGCCACAGGCACACGCTGAGTAGGGAAACGGCTAGTAGTCCGGAGCATCATCCGGGAAGATATCAACGTTATCCTGCGTGTCTTCGTAATCTTGACCTGTTCAATGAATGAACAGCCCCGCATAACATACAGGGTTAGCATTTGACTGCTAGCAAGTCCTTCCTGGGAAGGGCCAGGTTAAGGTTTACCTTAATAAAGCTGATGGTTAATTTGCATAAAAGCTTTTCACTTAGAATTGCAAAAGCATTTGAGAAACACATATAAATAGTTATAAATTCTCATGATCGCAATAATATCATAAAATTTCTATACTCATATCTCAAGTTCTCAGCTCATACTTCTCATCTCTCATTGCTCAATTCTCAAATGTCAATTCTCATATTTCCAACTCCTAATTCTTATCTAGCAACGGTACCCACGTGCCGGAATATCCTTACCCATGTCATATTAAGAATGGTGCTGCTACAATGTGAAACCCACCTTGTCCGCCCTTATCCGTGGGCACGGCCATTCAAATGGTTTTACTCTGCAGAGGTTGTACGCTTTACCCACAAGATACAATACCCTCCCGTCGAAGGATACCATAACAAAATCCTCCAGAAAATTAATCTCGGGCTTAAACACTGTCGCACCTGCTTCACACAGGTACCTAGAGAAATGCTTCAGCACAAGTCCCTGGCAATACCCTGGTGATGTTTCTCAATTCTCAAATCTCAATTCTCAACTCTGCACTTCTCCATTCATCCACCGTGCATGGACAGTGAGATATCTCGACATTTCTTTTCCTTTGGATTAGGCCCGTCCCATACCGGGCTTGCGGTCGTACGGGTAAATACTCAGTAAAGTAGTCACACGGCTCGGTCCTTATTCTCGGAGCGGCAACCAACACAAACCCAACTCTCGTGCTCAAATGCACCCACCTTACAATCCATCCGCTCCCGATCCCATTTATTAATTGGTCAAATTTTAATTAAGATGAATAAATCGAATCCCAGATCCCAACACAAGCGATTCATCAAATCTCTAGATTTTATTCCTAGCTAAATCGAATATTTGGGATTGGATTCCTAAAAGTCTAACTGAGCAATGTTAAGCCTCTATTATTTTAAAACTGTGGATGATATTAATATAGGTTATACTAGGGTTAGGGATTTATCGGTAGATGCATATATCAGATCGACACATGCACTAGGTATCACTATTCATTCATACGTTGTTTTAATTAACATAGCATTTTTCGGATAAAACTATAAAACTGGGATTCTAGGTGAAAGACTTGCCTTCCGAGTAGTCGTACTCTTGCGGTGCGTCGGCGGCGTCAAGGAATTCTCCTTCGGCGTCCGATCGTTCTATCGCACGCAAAACGAAGAAAACAACCAATAAATCACATATATAATAAAATAATTTTAGAAATTATACAAAAATTACAGAAGATAGGTGTGATTTTTATGAATTTTTAGGAACTTGAATCGCCGGATTCGGAGATCGGATGAGTTCGGTATAAAAGATTGAAGTTTGAGGCTTAGGGAAAATCCAGAAAAATGAAAATATCACTGTAGCACAGGGCCCACTGGTCAGCTGACCACTTGTTGGCTGGTTCCAACGGATAAGAGCAGTGACAAGGCTGGCTTGAGAGAGAGAAAGCAAAAGATAGAGGAAGAAAGAAAGAGAGAAGGAGAGAGAGGAAAAGAGAAAGGAGAGAGGAGGGAGGAGAGGGGCGGCCGGGAGTGAGAGAGGAGGAGGGCCGGCGGTGGGCGGCGCTCCGGTGAGGGCAGCGGTCTCCGGCGAGGTCGGCCGGCGGCGGCGCAGCTAGAGGCGGCGCGGCCTGCACTGGGAGGAGAAGCTGAGAGCGGCGGTGGCACTGCTGACCGGGCTAGGGAGGAGCTGCAACGGCAGTGAGCAGGGAAGGAGGCGGCGACCGGCGGCGGCTACCTCGACGATGACCTTCGGTGGCGACAACAACCAGCTTCCTTTTGGGGCGGCCTCGGCGCGGCCTTGGGCTCCGGCGACGGGTCGAGATGCAGCGGATTGGAACTCAGGATTTGAGGGAAAAATCAGGGTTTTGCCGTGTCGGGGCTGGGATTTGCAGGTGCACACCGAGGAGGAAGCTCGCGCATGTACATGTACACGTACATGTACGTGGGCGAAGTATTGCGCTGGCACCGTGCATGCAAGCCACGGTGTGGGCGAGGTGGCCACGGTGCATGCCGGCCACGCTGATGGAGCAGGTGGGCACGTCGGGCAGTGGTTGCCTCCAGGCTAAGCAACGAGCTGATTGGCTAAACGGAAATGAAAACCCCGATTTGGGCTTGGGTTGAACCAGGGCCACGGCTAGGGGGAATGCTAATTGATTGATAAAGGTTTAGGGAAAAAGACAAGAAGAACCAGAGGAGAAGGAAAAAGGAAAGTGAAGGGAGAACAATTTTTGGGGATGTGTATTGGTTTTGTACTTGGAATTTATAAACCTTTGTAATTTAATTATTTCATTAATAAGATTGTAACCTCAAATTTATTTGTGGTGATATATAGCAAAAATAGCATTTTATTTATTTATTTATTCCTTTATTTACTTGGGCGTCACAGCATAATATCTTATTCCTTTTTGCTGAATGAATGAAAGCAAACTCTATGAACCTTTGGACCCCTTGCATGTAATCAAGTGTGTTCCTACATTTTTATTAATAAGTTATTGTACTTGGCATGGATATATCACTTAAGAATCACATTTTCTGAAATAGGAAATGTATATATTGTACCTAGGCATGTCCATCCATCCCTTATCCATGTTTGGTTACAAAGCTAACTAGTTAATCTGAGCAACAATGTATATTATCAGCATTGACAAGATATGAAAAATGACTTCAAATTATAATGCAAGCAATTCATCGCTGCTGTACCATAATAACAATGTAATAAGATAGTAAACAATTAAAAATATAATTGCGTGGAACACATTCTAACAGATATTTCATGGTAGACACAAGTACAAACAAGAACAAACTTAGATGAGAGATGAGTGAGCGAAAAACTTTCATACCTGTTAGTTTAAATGCAATTCGAAGATTAACTCCAATATTCCAGCTTAAACCAAAGATATTCAATAGAATAACCAAGTAGATATGTTCTCAAATGTCTGGACCCAAAGGGAAACAAGCAAAATGAGTTGGAATCAAAACCCAAAGGGAGACAAGCAAAATGAGTTGGAACCAAATCCTTTACAACAAAGATGAGCTAAAAGAATCTAGAACAGGACATAAAACGCCATAGTTAATCAATATCTACAAAAAATTAAATTGATAAGATAAGGCTAGCAAACTTTTAGAATTGGTATCCCCAATGACTAATCACATGGTATTACAAAAAAAAGAGAGCAAACATATTTTTGCATAATGCTAACATCAATCTTTTAACACTCTGTTTGTTTGGGGTCATCGATTAGTTGTTTTGTCACCTATCACTCAATTTAGCATCAAATAAATGTACAAGATGCAAATTCTAGCTGCTGTCTTGTGCATAGCAGCATGAACAAATGGATGCTCCAACACAAGCCAGAACGTGTTTTTTTGCAAAGTATATCTACAGAGCACACCAATTGTCTTTGCGAACTACTTTACTTAGAGTAAATAAATCAAACTATCTAGGCCATTCACTACGTGACAACTAAACAAAAAAGACAATGTCTATATGTGCTTCTCAATCACTTCTTGGACCGGAGAAATCCAAACAAAAAGACAAGGATTACATATGCATTTCTACTCTGCACCGGCTCCACGGTGTTCAGATCTCCAGCGAAGCCACATTAAAGCAACTTCAAGGCAGTGGCGCTGGCCAAATCAACCACAGCACCAACACAAATCAGCATCTTGACCTCATAGCTGAGCAGTTCTAGAGCAGTTAGGAGTGGCGTGGTCTTCCTTCAACCAAGCAGCAGTGCACGGCAGCTAGGCAATCGCTGGATTAGCGCACGCACAGCTAGCACTTGCAGGCGATGTGCATCAGGGCAGTGCACACGATGCATCTATATCCCTTGCTGGACGTCTTACTAGGAGGGATGAAATTACCTTTAGTTCTTGGAGGATGAGGAGAAAATAGGACTGCAGCAGCTGTTCTTGGAACCCCCAAAACCACCAGAGGTACTCAGCGATGAATCCCAACTAGCTTGTTGAATCGGCGATGACACAACCCCGATTTGTCTCGTTGATTGATTCCAGAACAGCAGAAGGCTAGGGATTGCTGTGGTGTTGGACGCACAAGGGAATGGAGGGGTCAAGGAGGAGGAAGAGCATGGCGGCTATGGTGGAGTTGGAGTATCGCAGCCATGAGAGAGAGAGAGAGCTGGAGATTAGGGATTTGGGGGGAGAGATGTGAGGCACGCGCAGAGGAGGGAGAGAGGGGAATATTGGGAGAGAGAGAGATGTGAATTAGGAAATGAAGGAAGTTGTAGCCCGCCGCAACCTCTCCTTTTTTTTGGGTCTGGCGCCAATTTGCTCGTGCCCGCTCGTTGGCATTTTTGTTTCGCCCCGAGCACATATACCGGCAGACCTTCAGATGCTATAGTCGTTGGCCGATAGTCTTTTCGCCAATACATTTGCCAGTAGATAATCTGCCCTTAATACATAACTACGCTGACAGATTGACTGTCGGTGATTATATCCATAATTGCTGGCAGACAGTCTGCCACGAATTACATACTTTTACCAACAGACTTTTTGATGTGCCTGCCCTTAATAGTGTGTTGTGGTGTAGTGTCCCTAGCACTAAGTTTGTGGATCTGTGCTCGCACCGTAAGGGCAGTCTCAATGGGTAGTGTGCATAGCAATATCTAGAGCATTGGACAGGAGAGATAGAGTATTTATTATATGATGTCTATAGCAAATCTCAAATAGATAGTGTATATGTTTAGTAATCCAAAGTCATTACTCATGCATGTGGTGTAATCCGGTGTGAGCAGAGCCACACACACAGCATCAAATTGGACTCGTATGGTGTAGGAAATTCAAAGTAGATCACTTATACGCGCGCCAGAGAAATTGTTGGAGTCCCAATGGCACTTTCGTGGTGTCTATGCATCTTGTTTAATAAAAAAGTGATGTCTTGCATGAGACATCACTTTCTTCTCTTTCTTCTTTTAATGACCCTCCACATCAGTTTTTTGTCTATATGGTATAGTATGGAAACTGCTTAGGTACCGCTTACGTGGCCTATTGGGACTGTCCTAAGGTACTATATCAGCCACGATTTGCTACCATATACAATGAATTTGAGCACAGATTGAATCTGTGAACTATTTGGCAAGAATTTCTGCGTTTCCCACATCTTAAGATATATATATCTGGCCACTACGCATGGAGCATAGTGCCGACACGTGTCACCTCAATCCTCGCGCACGGCCGCACGCATGGCCTTCCCTAGCTCCGGCTTGAAAGCGCCGCCGCCACCTCGGATCCTCCGCGCATCGCCGTCATGGGTACAACCTAGAAGCGCTGCTGTCAGCCCTGGATTCACGACACGCGCACCGTCGTGGGCCTGGCCTAGAAGCGCCACCGACCCCTTGGACTTCCGCGCGTGCCGCTATTATGGTCATGGTCTAGAAGCGCCACTGCCCGCCTCAATTTTCCTGCACAACTCTGTCATCGCCTGGCCTGGAATTGCCGCCACCACCATGCCGCCTCGCGCATATCGCCTTGGCCCGGTCTGGAAGCACCGCAGAGCCACCTTGATTCCATCGCGCCTTCGCGCCGCTTGGGACTCCCACGAGCGCCGCCACACGATGTCCCTCACGGCGCCGCAAACCCAGCTTGCCGGCCTCGCCGCACCACTCCGCTGCAAGACACGCACAGCTGCCGCACCACTATAGGCCCTGCCCGTGTCTCTCCACTCCATCCGTCGGCCTTGCAGCCCCGCCCACCACCACACCCCGCTCGCTAGCCTCGCAGCGCCGCCTCACCACTGCCTCGCCACGCCCCCTCCAACACCACCGCACCATCACCTCTGTGATGTGGCTATGGGGAAACCCTAGCCACATCCAGGTGAACCGGATCGAAGGGGAAGAAGTGGGCCATGGCACAGGCAAGAAAGAAAAAGGGAAAGTGGTCGCGGGCTAGGGCAAAAAGGAAAAGGAGCGAGGTAGAAGGAAAAGGAAGGACGGCTAGGTCGACGGGCTTAACGATGAGTCTCTCCAATTCGTCACAGCCCGAGCATCATTAGGACCTCCCTAACATTTCCCCTCAATCAATTTTGTAATTCCGCCATTGGTGTTGACCCGCGCCGATGCCACCGTTCAGAGCTTCTTCGACCACCTCGTCGCCGGCCATCACCGTCCCTCCTTCATCCAATCCCTTGCTCGGTAAGGTTCCTGGTAGCCCTTTGTTGCTCCTTGACCAAAAATCTAGAGTTAAATCACCTAGGCTCACTGTGTTGCATGCTCTCGAGTAGCTATGGCCACCTCTCACCATGGCGCCGCCATCTTAGCTCGACACCGGTGGATTCCTCGGTGACTTGTCCTAGCTTAGCTCCCTCGTGACCTATTTCGACTCAGCGCGCCGCCCCTTGGGTCTCGTCGTACTGCCACTCAGACATTGATACCTCACTGGAGCTCGGCCGAGAGCCACCGCTGTCTCGCGTGCTGGTGCGAAGGTGTCGACCGGCGCATGACCATCAGATCTGCACTGCGATTTGCACGCGAGCTTTTAAATATTAGTGTGTCGCTGACTACTGGGTCCAATGGCCCACACATCAGACAGCGAGGGTGCAAAATATGTGACCTCCGTTGGGTCGCGTCCTCTAGGTTTATACCTTCAATACATCGTCCTCGAGCTAAGCGAATCCGGATTTCCTAGCCTTTTAGTATTTTAAATATTAGCAGTAAATAAAATGGAATTCCATAAATACTTTGACCTCCCCAAAAATCATAGAAAAATTCTAGTAAATACTAGATGTCCTACTGGATTTGAGAAAAATATATAGGTGAACAGTAAGTTAGATTCATGTCTCTGTTTAAGTTACATAGTTCTATTAAGAGTATTTTCCTTTAAGAAATAAACCTAGAAAGCGAATAATGGTTAAATACCATTGTAAATGACTTAATAAAAATATGAGAAAATTTAGAAAAATCTCAAATAACAAGATAAACTTAGTAAAATTTTTGTTTGATCTAATGACCTCCTTAAAACCTCTGATTAAATTTAAAACCCATTTCTAGTAATTTATAAATAGGTTTCCCATCTATTTTAGTTGATTATTGAATTCACAAAATTAGGAGAAAATTCCAGTGTTACATAAATGTGATTTATGATATAAAGAAATTTATTACTCAAATTTAGGACCTTTAATGCCCACTGGATAATTAATTAGAAAAGTTTAATTGATTTCCTTATGTGTTAATAAACTAGAAACAGAATCTAATTTATTTTAAATACCAAATGACCTCAATTAAATGTCAAATTTTTATAGAAGCATTGCTAACCTACAATGAATTTATGAAAAATATAGGGACTTAATAAAATTTGGTAGGAATACTGAATTGCTTAACTAGGGTAAGTAAGACCTATAGGTTTTAGGTAATTTAATATCAACCTAAAATTTACAGCAACCCACCTATCCTATAAACAGTAAGTTAATTACCTTGAATTGATCAATGAAATAGTAAGGCAAAAGTATTTTGACCTTATATGTTATGTTATTTCAATTCAATTAGGGTGTTTAGTGCATCCTCATCATCATACATTTACTTTCGGCCACATCATCGCTATTTATTTGTGAAGTTACGATCATTAGAGGGCTCATGGAACTTCCTTGATATATAGGATAGGACTTAACGTCAGTCATCGATCGCTAGACTTAGTGCGATGTATTTCATGCATCATACTTTCTCATTGCATCTTGGAGTTTCATTTATTGTTCTTTGAATTCGTTCCATTATTAGACATCGAGGAGTTCGAGGAACATTTCGAATAGCAGCCGGAAGACCCCTACCAGTATAAGGATCAAGACGAGTTAACATTCATTAGATCATACTGATACCCAGTTTTGAAAGTATTTCATTTAAAGTATCAAATTGCATGCTCTTTAAGTAATTATGCCTACTTGTTTAATCATGATATATCATGTCCTGTTATTACTTGTTATTGCTCTACCATGATGATCTTGCCTTGATGAAATCATCCATCATTTGATTTTATTAATGATTGCCTTGATGGTCACCCTTGATAGCCTGGTTAGGTTAAATAAAATGATTTAGACTCTCGAATCTTGGTTAAAATCTTGCTTAGACATTGCTCAGATCCAATTATTAATTTTAGGCTTAGTCGCCTCGGAACAGTGAACCGACCTTCATCGGACATGATGACAAATTGAACATGGTTAACTGGAAATTGGGCCTATCATGCCAGTGTATGTGATTAGGAATGCGGACGTGGTCCGGTATATGGTTAAGGGTGTGTTGTAGCTGGGCTACATGGTGTGAAGAGGGCTATTGGTTCTAACATATTACTGAGAGGAACGTAGGGCAACATGCGTACTATCGACAGCTGCCACAGGGCGGTTCCATCACAACATGTGCAGGGCACATGGAAGGAATGATAGCGAGAGAAGGAAGGCTGGACCACGGAGATGATGCTGGGCAGCCTGGGACGGCTGTGGCAGTTAGAGCGCGAGTTGTTTTCGCATAGCTATAACCTGCCCACATAGGGGTTCCTGCACAACGTGAGTTCTAGACGTGCTGGGCAGCCAGGGATAGCTGTGCCAGTCGAAGCGCGAGTGGTTTTTGCATAGCTTTATGCTGCCTAGAGGTGTTCCTACACAACGCGTGGCCATCGCGTGGTAGTGCGGGCGTGGGGGGCCTAGAGACTTTGCGCGATGGTGTCCTAGGGCCAGAGATTTTGTTGGAGGGCGTCCTAGAGCAAGAGACTTTACTGGATGGTGTCCTAACTAACCCCTAGCCCGAGGTGAAGACAAGCTCATGTCATTATCCGAGGGATAATCTAGATCTTGCGTCAGGTGGAGCCGTGACTCTAGTTCGAGTTTGGCAACCTGACTAGGGAAGAGCGGGCACTTCATAACCCGTAAGATTCACAACGGGTGCCAAACCTGGAATATGATGACGGGTGTTTGGAGGAAGCTTAGGAAGGGTATGGATTGTGGTTTGGATTAGAAAACTAAAATTTGAAATATTGATTAGTAGAACTTTGGTTAAAATTGCTAAGTCATAGGATTTGGTTTATAAAACTTCCTTTCTACAAATAAACAAACTCCCAACATTCTCTTTGGAACCTCTATCACTAAATGCATTAGTTGGGTGTTAACTCACTCTTTTAGATGGTGAGTATGAGCAAGACCACTACGCCTGCCACGAAGACGATGCTTAGGAGTATGCTGACGATCAGGACGAGGCTTAGAGCGTCTCTCCAGTTGACTGCTTAGGCATAGCCAGCAGGAGAATCTTTTGGGCCTTTAATTTAATTGCACTCTGATCTTTTGATGTTCTTGAACTATTTTGAGCCAATGTGCCGTGTTATAATACTTAATAGCCTTGGGCTTAATACATGTACTTAATGTAATATAAGTCTTCCTCTTGTATGAAATGATCTGGCAATGTAAATGGTGTAAACTAGTGTACTGATCCAGGGACTAGTGTAGGTCAAGTGGTGGGGAAGGACTGACCCCCACAGTGTGGCTGGGAATGCGGACGTGGTCCAACATGTGGAATAGGGTGTGAAGTAGCCTGGCTACTTGGGGCGAAGAGGACTATCTTTTCAAACCTGGTGCTAAGAGGAGCGCGGATGGAACACGCGTACTACCAAGCACTGCCTGTCGACGATTTGTGTCGGCAATGTATTTTATGGAGCGGTGCGAAAGACCCAAACCCGATGGTAACACAGGAGACAAATTTATACGGGTTCGGTCCCTCGAGGTGAGGTAATACCCTACTCCTGTGCTCGTGGATTGTATTGGGGTAGATCTCGATGGATCAATGTTGAGGATGGCTATGGATCGATGTGATCTCTCCTACTGATGTGATCTACCTTACCGAACTAGGGCCCCTGCCTCCCTTTATATAGTGGAGAGGGGTAGGGTTAAAAATAAGTATCCTAGTTGGTTATGGAAACTGGTGATAGAGATAGGAAGTCTATCTCTATCCTTTCTTATCGAGCACGTAATGTACCGGATTACAACTGTGCCTTCCTTGTGATACAAGTCGGGTCTTCATGCGGAGCAGGCCCGTCTTCTAGATGGTAGGCATGACCCTGCTCCGTGAGGTGGTCCGCCTAATTTGTCTCCGTGAGATACCCGGGGACCATGTTATCCACAGTAGCCCCCAAGTGCTTTACAGCCGAGTTGATGCCGAGTGCTCCGACTGGAACCTTCTCTATGCCGAGTGCTCCATCGGCATGCAAGGAAGCTGTGAAGGGCTCAAGAGAGCTTTGCAGATTGAAATCTCTGAGTGACTCCCAGCCCAATTTCTTGGAGTCCTGGAAGTCGGCGCGATGGTTGACGTCACGACGTGAGTAGAATGTCGACGCAACTGTCCTCAGCGAAGTGTGAGAAGCTGGCGTAGTAGATTGGCGCGGTTGTCCTCGGCGCAATGTGCGAGAAGCCGGTGTAGTAAGCTGGCACAGTTGTCCTCAGCGCAGTGCACGAGAAGCCGTAAGTTGGGATGGCCATCCTCGTCTTTGCCGGAGCAGCGAGTCGGCATAGGGAGTCGGCATGGCTATCCTCAGCGCAGTGCGCAAGAAGCCGAGCCGTAGTTTGCGCTCGGGGCGCTGGCGTAGGCATGCAACCGAGCCATATAACACACTCAGGGTGCTGGCGTAGGCGTGCAGCCGTACCGGAGTTGGCGTAGTCATGGAGCCATGCCGTAGATTGCGCTCGGGGCACGGGTGGTGACACGTAACTGTGCCATGGTCGATGCTTGTAGCGTAAACACTTCCTTGAACCCCTGTAACATGTACATGTAGGATTTAGGCAGTATCTGAATATGAAAACATTTGGTTGGATATAAAATCCGACTATCTTTATGTGCGAAATAGTTATTTTTTATTTTTCTTACTTGATGATTTTTGTTAGTCCGAGTGGTTTGCTTCCTTTTGTTATGCACTCTGCCCGACTAGTCTAGCCCCCGAGCGTAGGGCGTTGGTACATGGCTTTTCATCCCAGGCACGCGTTTGGGGGACGTAGAGTTCGCCGTGTTATGGGTTCAGAGCTTCACTACTCAGAATTATAGCGCATTTGGATTTCACTTAAATCACTAAGTAACAAAAGTAAAAAATAAATATAAAAAAGATGGGTGCACGCAAGTGCACACAATTATATGTAGCCCCAACTTACTGCTTAGTTGAAATTCAACTAAGTAGCAAGTCAAGAAATAACTATGAAAAAGATGGGTGCACGTAAGTGCACACAATTATGTGTAGCCCCCGACTTACTGCTTAGTTGGAATTCAACTAAGTAGCAAGTCAAGAAATAACTACGAAAAAGATGGGTGCGCGCATAGCTACAATTATGTAGCCCCGACTTCATCGCTTAATTGGAATTCAACTAAGTAGCAAGTCAAGAAATAATACGAGTTTATATGTGAAAAGATTATGATGATGAAAAACTTAGCTACTTTGCTGACGATGATGTCGTCCTTGCTTTCGAGCTTTTAGCCCCCAGGCGTATCACCTTGTAGGCTTGAAGCGCAGACGTGGGCTTGTAGTCGTGCCAAAGCCGAAGTTTGCGCTCGGGGCGCTGGCGTTGGCGTGAAGCCGTACCGAAGTTTGACGTAGGCATGCAACCAAGCCGTATGATGCACTCGGGGTGCTGGCATAGACGTGCAGCCGTGCCAAAGGTTGCGCTCGGGGCGCTGGCGTTGCGGTGAAGCCGTGCTGAGTTGATGTAGGCGTGCAGCCGAGCCGTATGATGCACTCGGGGAGCTGGCATAGACGTGCAGCCATGCCGAGTTGACGTAGGCATGCAGGCGAGCCGTATGATGCACTCAAGGTGTTGGCGTAGACGTGCAGCCGTGCCAAAGGATGCGCTCGGGGCGCTGACGTTGGCGTGAAGCCGTGCCGAGTTAACGTAGGCGCGTGACCAGCCGTATGATGCACTCGAAGTCTTTGGCGTGAGACGTGCAGCCGTGCCAAAGGTTGCGCTCGGGGCGCTGGCGTTGGCGTGAAGCCGTGCCGAGTTGACGTAGGCGTGCAGCCGAGCCGTATGATGCACTCGGGGTGCTGGCGTAGACGTGCAGCCGTGCCGAAGGTTGCGCACAGGGCGCTGGCGTTGGCGTGAAGCCGTGCCGAGTTGACGTAGGCGTGCAGCCGAGCCGTATGATGCACTTCGAAGTCTTTGGCGTACACGCATCTGGCGTCTGCGAAGGTTGCACACAGGGCGCTGGCGTTGGTGCGAAGCCCTGCTGAGTTGACGTAGGCATGCAGCCGAGCCGTATGATGCACTCCGGTCTTTGGCGTGGCGTCTTGGCCGTGCCAAAGGTTGCGCTTCGGCGCCTGGCGTTAGCGCCGGGCCGTCGAAGTTGACCTAAGCATGCAACCGAGCCGTATAATGCACTCGGTCTTTGGCGTGGCGTCTTGGCCGTGCGAAGGTTGCTCACGAGAACCGGCGTTGGCGTGAAGCCGTGCTGAGTTGACATAGGCGTGCAGCCGAGCCGTATGATGCACTCGGGAGTCTTTGGCGTGGCGTCTTGCCGTGCGAAGGTTGCCTGTATTGGCGTTGGCGTGAAGCCATGCCGAGTTGGGAGACCCATTGTAATCTCTTTTTTCTTGCGGTACCCAGACCAAGTATATTAAATCTAGCAATTGACCCCGGAGGGTATACCGGTATATGGCGGTACCCGGCCCAGTGTGTCGGATCCGGCTTGTGGCTCACGGAGAGCATACCAAGGGCTTAGCCGAGTGGTCATCTCGAAACCCGTTCGCGATATCCGATTCTGACTCGTGCAGTAACTGGCAATTGACCTGACATGAGTCAACAATTGACTTAGCATGAGGCATATCACAGGATTAGGTTTAATCTTGTGCACCCATAACCAATGGTGTAGGGCAAGCAACTCAATGAGCATATCCTCGGAACCCGAACCTTAATAGCTTTCAGCATCTGATTCCACGTGATGGTCACCAGCTAGTGGCCTAACATGAGGCATGCTTACTAACTGTATTGTTTTTGCGGATGGCGCGTGAGAGCGCACAATGGGTGCGCCGACGTGAGAGCTCATGGCCTCGCGCCGACCCCTGACCGCTCTCAACGTATGGCGTTGGCGTGAAGCCGTGCCGAGTTGATGTAGGCATACAGCCGAGCCGTATAATGTACTCGAGGTGCTGGCGTAGGCGTACAGCCGTGCCGAAGGTTGCGCTCGGGGCGCTGGCGTTGGCGCGGAGCCATGCCGAGTTGACGTAGGCATGCAGCTGAGCCGTATAATGCACTCGGGGTGCTAGCGTAGGCGTGCAGCCGTCCCATAAAAATCATCTCGCATTATCCTGCATTGTACCCTGTGGAGACAATGAAAAACACGAGTAGTATAGAAAAAACTGCATTGTAAAGCAATATGCATGATGTCAAATTGTCGTCCTTTTATCTTTCTCGTATTGATTTATGATTCTCCGAGTATGTTTAATTCCTTTTGTTAAGCACTCCGCCTAGCTCATCAAGTCCCTTAGCGTTAGGAGTTGGCGCGGAGCTCTGTCTCCGAACACGCATCAGAAAAACCCAAATTTTGCATAGGAATCAGAGTTTCACTACTCAGAATGTGTGACACTCGGAATCGGTAAAAGTCAACATGGAAAAGAACAAAAGAAATGTTATCTTTCTGTGATTGAATTTGTATTTTGCCCGAGTAGATTAGATCCTTTTACTAAGCACTCTGCCAAGCGCATCAGGTTCCTTAGCGTTAGGAGTAGGCACGGAGCTCTGTTTCCAAGAACGCAATCGGGAAGTATGAGTATTGCATGGAGACAAGAGTTTCGTTACTCGGAACAACCAATACTTAAGCTCAATAAAAATTCAAAAAGAAAGATAACGATTGGGTGCAAATTGCACCTAATTAGGTGTAGCCCCCGGCTTACTGCTTAGTTGGATACCAACTAAGTAGCAAGTCAGGAGATACATTATAATGATGTAATTGAATATGAATAATAGACAACTTAGCTGTTGATCGTGTCGCCCTCACGCTTGAGTGAACGAGCCCCCGGGCATGTCACCTTGTCATCGTGGCTGTCCTCGGTGTCGTGCGCGAGAAGCCGGTGTAAATTGGTCGGCGCGGCTGTCCTCAGCGTCATGCGCGAGAAGCCGGCATAGTAAGTCGGCGCGGTTGTCCCCGCCGTCGTGCGCGCGAGAAGCCGGCCTAGAAAGTCGGCGCGGCTGTCCTCGACGTCGTGCGCGAGAAGCCGGCCTAAGGAAGTCGGCGCGGCTGTCCTCGACGTCCTGCGCGAGAAGCCGGCCTAGTAAGTCGGCGCGGCTGTCCTCGGCGCAGTGTGCGAGAAGCCGGCCTAAGGAAGTCGGCGCGGCTGTCCTCGCCGGCGTGCGCGAGAAGCCGGCCTAAGGAAGTCGGCGCGGCTGTCCTCGACGTCGTGCGCGAAAAGTCGGCCTAGGAAGTCGGCGGTCACGGTTTCGATCAAAACCTCTTCTATTGTCACCATGGTGACGTCTCCCATCAATGTCATGACGAAGGTGGCGGTTTTTCGTTGTTGCCGGAGCAACGAATGGGTGCGGCGGTAGTTCGTTGTCGTCGTCGCCGCAAGTCGGGGGGCGTAGGAGCCTCGCCATGATCTCTAGGATGAGATCCGCTTTGTCATCGAGGTCCACCATGCCCTTGCTGAGGTGCACCAAGGATCGCCGAGGTGCCGAGCGAAATTCACGTCGAGCTCCATCTTCGCGTGGGATTCACGTCACCCACGCAGTCTGTCTTCCGACGGTCGTCATGGTCACATCCGAACTCGGTTTTCGATGATCTTGGACTCGTTGGAAAGATAACGAGATAAGCTTTCCAACGCATCCAAAACCACCAAAAAATTCCATCCGAGTCAACAGGAAATCGCGACGCAATTTACATCCAGATTCTGGACGCGAATAGATCGCATCTTCTTCCCGCATTCGTTTCGCGGTTGAAGTTGTTTTCCGATCGGATCTGATCCGATTCTTCAAGAGTAAGTTTGCCGAGGTTGTTGATGACGAAATTCAAGTCTCCGAAACAGGAAGCTTGGCCGAAGGTGAATTCGACGGCGCTGCCGCCGAGTGTACTGATCCAGAGACTAGTGTAGGTCAAGTGGTGGGGAAGGACTGACCCCCATAGTGTGGCTGGGAATGCGGACGTGGTCCGACATGTGGAATAGGGTGTGAAGTAGCTTGGCTACTTGGGGTGAAGAGGACTATCTTTTCAATCCTAGTGCTAAGAGGACCGCGGATGGAACACGCGTACTACCAAGTACTGCCTGTCGACGATTTGTGTCGGCATTGTATTTTATGGAGCGGTGTGAAAGACCCAAACCCGATGGTAACATAGGAGACAAATTTATACGGGTTCGGACCCTCGAGGTGAGGTAATACCCTACTCCTGTGCTCATGGATTGTATTGGGGTAGATCTCGACGGATCAATGTTAAGGATGGCTATGGATCGATGTGATCTCTCCTACCGATGTGATCTACCTTACCGAACTAGGGCCCCTGCCTCTCTTTATATAGTGGAGAGAGGTAGGGTTACAAATAAGTATCCTAGTTGGTTATGGAAACTGGGGATAGAGATAGGAAGTCTATCTCTATCCTTTCTTATCGAGCACGTAATGTACCGGATTACAACTGTGCCTTCCTTATGATACAAGTCGGGTCTTCATGCGGGGTAGGCCCGTCTTCTAGATAGTAGGCATGATCCTACTCCGTGAGGTGGTCCGCCTAATTTGTCTCCGTGAGATACCCAGGGACCATGTTATCTACACTGCCCTAGGAGGGTTTCGTCGCAACGTGTGTAGGGCACATGGAAGAATGATAGTCGGATGAAGGAAGAGATGGTGGATAAGTGTGGACTGGCTGGATCCGATGTGACTCATAGAGTGGACCGGACAGGCACGTAGAGAGGCGCGCAGTGGGAAGTTGTTGACCATGGACATGGTTCCTGTCACCACAACGCGTTGCGATCGTGCGGTAGTGCGGGCATGGGGTTCGATGGTTTGCTAGACAACGTCACCGTGAACCCTCGTTCGAGGCGAAGACAGGCTCAGGTCATCATCTGGATGTATGATCTAGGTCATAAGTCGCCAGGAGCCGTGAATCTAGCGTGGGCTTGGCAACCAACCCTAAGGAAGACCAGGCGCTTCATGGGAATATGACTCACAACAGGTGCGCCACACCCGGAAGATGATGGCAGGTGTTTGCTGGAAGCTTAGGATGGGTATGGTATGTGGTATGGATTGGGAAACTGAAACTTGATTAATTGATTAATAGAACTTGGTTGAAACTGCTAAGTCATAGGCTTTGATTTAAAAACACTAGCTTTCCGTAATCGAACAAACTTGCAACCTTTCGTTTGGAACCTTTATCACTAAATGCATTAGGTTGGGTGTTAACTCGCCAGTGTTTGGATGACACTAACGTCACACGCACTCACTCTTCTAGATGGTGAGTATGAGCAAAACCACTACGCCTACCATGAAGATGATGTTCAGGGGTATGTTGATGATCAGGACGAGGCTTAGGTCGCTTAGGTCATGTCTCCAATCGACTGCTTGGGCATAGCTGGCAGGAGATTCTTTTGGGATATTTAATCGTACTCTGATGTTTTGATGTTCTTGAACTAATTTGGGCCAATGTGTCGTGTTGTAATACTTAATAGCCTTCAGGCATAATACAAGTACTTAATGTAATTTAAATTTTTTGCTTGTATGAAATGATCTGGCTATGTAAATGGTATGCACTAGTGTATTGATCCAGGGACTAGTGCAGATAAAGTAATTGGGAAGGAGTAACCTCCACTGTGTGGTTGGGAATGCGGACATGGTCCGGCATATGCAATAGGGTGTGAAGTAGCTTGGCTACTTGAGATGAAGAGGGCATCGCTTTAAAAGGCCTGTAAGTCTATTAACCTTCAAACTCGTCAAGTCCATTCTAGGTGTGCGAGATTAGTTAAGATATCCTAGCTTTGGCTGCTATTACAACTTTTGGGTAAAATGTTACCCTATCTTAGAATCATAAATTATTGCTTGTGATGGTAAGCTGTGGGGCACCTTAGTTAGGAGAATGGTATCCTACCCCATACAAGTTAAAGTTGAGCCTTATTAATGTTATTGGATCTTGTTTACGTTTGTTAACTTCGTTCTTCTGCACCTACATATCATGCATATAGGCATGGAACAAAAATAGCTTTAAGATTCACCTTGATGCTAGAGAGGTCTCTCAAAGGATCAAAGCCGACAATGTTCAACGCAAAAATAATAGCTTGCGACCGTCAGAGTCGTGCTTGAAGGGTAACACCTCTTCTCACACTAGACATCCCTAGCTTGACCATAGTTTGGGCAAAATAGACCCTGTTGCTCCAAGCCCTCGTAGCTATCCATCTAAAACTTCCTGAAACAACATTTTGACTTACACCAAACTATAATCAATATGTTCAAGGAATATCTTTGTAGAAAAAAATTGTATGTAAAACGACTTACTCTCAATACACTTAAATACCCTGGTCAAAACTAAGTACCGTTTGGAAAACATGGTTTCAACTTTTTAGGACTTTGTTTAAACTTATCCTTTTCAAAGCACCAAAAATTTGTTTGATATTTTGGGTTACAAAAAAATCTATTTTCTAAGTGGTATCTTTAAAATATATATGTATATATACATATGTTCAAAAGATTCGGAAAAGAGATTTGCAAAAGTACTTCAAGGCAATGTTTTTGAAAGGCTGAAAAAGGTATTTCAAGGCAAAAGTATTAAAACAAAATTTATTTTGACCTCATTAGTTGCTTTTAAAAGAATTCTCTTATTCAAACTTTCTCTAATTTAAATTTTGAATTCCCCTGCCTTTTCAACCTTGTTTTCCCAACTTCGTTACAACCTTTTGCAAGCTAGGTATGATAAAATATATTTATTTTCCCTATTCAAATTGTTCACTTTGGTCAATCTCTCCTTCAACCCCAACTTATCTCTCCCTACCTTTCTTACTCTCCTTTATGCTATTCCCTCTTACCTGTTGCTGGGACTTCTATCAACTTAATAGCATGGCATGAGGCAATGGACATCTCTGAACCAATTAAGAGAGAGCCCTATAATGGATGGAAGGATGGATTGATGTGTATTGTACATCATAGAAGCTCGCATAGATATATGACATGATGCCTATTTGTGGAGTTGAAGGATTTAATTTATATGTCATTATCTTGGAGGTGTCTAATGATTTTTAGTAATGGTTTAAGGTGCATAGTGAAGAAGGTCGGGAATGTGATTGACTATCTCTTAGACGTTAACCTCGAGGGAACAATTCAATTCTAGAGATAGTGATATGATTCAAAAAAATGGTTATCACCGAGTGATTCATGTATATGCCAAGAACTCGAAACAAATTTGGAGGATTTTGAAAAAAGATTATATTAGACACCTTTCATACAATGGTATAAATTTGTGGATGCTATAGAAAATATACTAACCCTATGTTGGTGGATTAAGTTAATGATTAAGGGTTATAACATGGTGATACGAAACAAATTATTGATGTTCCAATTAAGGATTATTAGCATTTGGTGCATTTATGAATTGCTTGAAGAAGTTGATCTGTCCATTACTTGGATTAAATGGACTTAGAGGATTTTTGTTAAAGTCATTGGATTCTATGAGGCCTCTGATATTGGGCATTGATCGGTGGATCTTCTGATTTATTACTGGTTAGGTGATTTTGTCGTGTGACGGTGACGTGACCCCCTTGAATTCACATTCGACTTAATAAAGAGAACGCTCATTGCTACCTTCTTGTTGAAGACTAACATACACGCTGTCTGAGCAAATCGTGCATGCTAACCCTCAACCCGAGCAATATCCAACCTTGTGAGCATCCTCTATTAAAACGAATGTAAGTTCAGGTGCCTAGGATATGTGATCGGTGATAGCTCCCAAGATCAGCACTATCACTCACGTATCTCTTGAAAGATCGATATAACATCACACACAATGTTGGACAACTTTACGTACAATCGGGCAACATAGACTCCTACCCGAACCATAAGTTTAACATAATCAAAGTGTTATAGCAGCAGAATACATAAAGCTTGTTCAACAAAATAGCAGCAGAAGTTATAGAATATTAAACTAAAATAAATAGAGTGGCATGCCCCCATTAACCCCATGGGCAGCCGACTGGAAGGTAGAACTTCACATCTTGCCCGCTAGCGCCGTCATTCCCTGCTTGATAGTAGTACTCAAGTGTGGGATGATCTTCATAATCTAAAATTGCAGCATCTGGGTTGAGTACAAAAGATACTCGCACTAGGAGGTAATATATCCGCATCATGATGGGCATATGAACAATGGAAAGGCTAGAAGGTTATTTTCAGTATAAAGAGCATTTTGCAAGACACAGATATAAGTAGATTGTAAATCATATTGGACCAAAATATTTAAAGTATGACAACATTAGTAAGACCATAAATCTCATCATCATGAACTCATAATCATCAACCTCACGGGCTCCACTGCCCTTGGTCGCTCTCCAACCAATATATCACAACACGAGCAACCCTGTGCTCGGAACATGAACCATACCAAACTAACAAATGGCAGCTATAACCACTCAAGATTCGTCCTTAATCTAGGACACGGCTGTTCAAAAAGTTTATCACTCTGCAGAGGTGTATGACTTTACCCACACTACATAGCAAGCTATGCTGAAGCATCTTAGATATACATGCCAGTCCTTTGGGTCACCCGATTGACTCTCATGCCTCCCCACCTCTTAGCATGTAGGAGGGAGCCAACCGTTACAATGGATATGTTGAAGGCCCATCAAACCCAAGCACAAGGACGCATCACGGATGGTCCACCCTGCCACCCCACCCACACAAAAATATACGTTGCCCCGCTTGTACCCAACGTGCGAGCATACACATAGAATTGGCTAAGTGTTTCCATGATACGCGTGTGTGGTCGTATGTATAGTACTTGAGAGGAAGGTACCCAATGTTTGGCCCTTAATTTGCTCAAACGGGGCTACACATCTAGGATCTATCCTTCCATCATTTTCCTATCACCCGTTCAAGCCCAAATCAGACCTCACACGAAATCCATCATCACCTACGTCTGTATCATACAGTAGATCATTCAAAATTGAAGACGCACGACCAATGAGCTAAATCCATCGATCGTTTTACTTCATTGACTCTAAGAATTGCTAAGCCTTCGCAGACCAAACATAGATAATAGTACCCCCTCCCTTAAGCAACAAAGGAAAAAGGATGTCAAACCTATCATGGTACTGACCACTAAGTAGGAGGTAACTAATTTCTACCCACCAATTATCATACTTTAAAGTAGCATGCAAGCAACTCATAGAATATATTTAAAATGTACAATTACAAAACATCGGATCAATATGATGCAAAGGAGAGAGTATAGTGCCTAGTTGCTATAGGTCGACAGGTAGAGCTTCTTGGTCAAGCTCGCGCTTGTCTGGAATGTCGGTTCCTACCGTTCGGTAGCAAGAGCATCAAATAAAATCCAAATAAAATATTTAACAACTAAAAATTCAAATGTTTTAGATATTCAGAAAGTTCATGAGCTATTGTAAAAAGAATCACCCAAATATGAGTTCGGATGAGGGAGATATGGTCATTTTAAGTTTTGTGTGTTGTGGTTACCTGAGATTCTATTTAGTTGTCTGGGAATGGCTCTAGTTGGTCAGAAATAGCTTAACCTTGCTCGGGAGGCCTTATACTTGCCTGGGAAACATGTTCCTTTGCCCAGGAGTGGGTTCCTTTGGCCAGGGAGTGCTTATCTGGCTCAGGTAAAGAGATATATCTTGGTCAGGGTAACTATTCTTACCTGGGAAGGTGATCTAAGTGGTATGTTGCTCGGTAGAAGTGATTTTTATGTCTGAAGAGTTGCTCAGTTCAAAAAGTGTTCTACACAAAAGTTGTATATAATTTCATGTTGCAACTTTTATCTTTTATGAATATTTCCATCCGAGCAATATACGATTTTATAAAAATTATTTTGTGAGCTGCTATTCTGAAAATAGGCTGAAACAGTGGGTGTTTGAACCTAAGTGCTTGGGTGCTCCAAGTTTAGCAAAGAAAGATGTAGCCAAGGGTTTTAACTATGGAAAAATATGAAGCATAGACAGAGAAAGGTTCTCACTTAGCCTTGCTAAGGGTAGACGTTCAAGAGATGACAAGGTCGAAGGAGAATACGCCAGTCTGTCCAGAAAATGGTTCGGCTGCTCCTGAGCTTGCTCCTTGCCGTTCCTTCACTTCCTAGGCCATGGGTCTGGTCCTCCTCCTCCCTTAGCTTGTGGAGAATGTCATCTTGTTCATCTCTAATTTGCATGTGAGTCAAGAAGGCATGCAAGTGAGAAACAAATAAATTACCTCACTGTTGTCCAGAACAGTGAAGTAGAGAGAGCAAAAGCATCAAGAAAAACCTTGTGCATGCACAAATAGCTTGGATATTCTTAAAGCTTAGGAAGTGGGAAAGCTAATGTTGCTCATCTCCAGGCCTGGATATAGATCTAAGCTGAGCAAAGAAGAAGAAAACGAAATCAGTCTCCTGCTGTCTAGAAACAGAGCAGCGAAGAGAAAAGGGATCAAGAACCATAGCAAATCTTGGTGCATGTGCTCACCATGAGGAGGAATGGATAGCGGGTGAGCTAAGCTTTCCAACGGCATATAACACTCTAAGTAAAAACTGGATTTTGATGGGTGGATTTGAGGATGAAGTGACGAACACTTGCTGTCTCTTGCTGCTGCTCGACCCAGCAGCTCAAGGGAGGATGAAGCAAATGAGGAAGATGGCTAGGTGAAGAGGTGGAGAAGTGTTTTATATAGTGCTAGTCTCTCCCATTGACAAGTGGGGCCAGGTCCCATATGTAATAGAGTGGCTGCGGGTGGAAGAATCGATGAGAAATGAAGTTGGATTGTAGCTGTCAACAGCACTGTCCATTTCAGCCAATAGGAGAGTTGCTCCACTTCTCATTGGCCGTGGGAGAAAAAATGGGCAGAACTGGAGCGGGCTGGTTATTTTCAAGAAGTACACATCCCTTTTGTCGGGCTATCTGGTGTCCTCGGTCATTAACGATTGTCCGGACAGAGACATGCTCAGGTAACCTTTGCCAGGTAACATCTTGCCTTGTGCGGCTTTGCCTTCCCAGCGAGTTAATACTTGACCGTTCGGGTTACTTCTTGCCCGTCCGCTCTTCGCCTTGCTCGTCTAGGTCAATCCTTGCACGTCTGTGCTGGTTTGGACATTACTATGCTCAGTTGGCCAGTGCCGGGCACCGTCTTGCTTGGTTGGCTCATGCCGTGTATCACCTTGCCTAGTGGGATTGTTTCTTGCTCGGATAGGCCAATACCGGCTCATCTGGCCTAGGGACATGCCTGGTGGCTATGTCTCACTTGATTAGTTGCTCGGCTACTAGGGTTCACTGTTTCAGTTTTAGATTTTTATTTTCCACCATTCAGTATGGTGGTTGTATGCAAAAACTTCAAAAATCCAAAATATAACCAAGGCAACATAATAATGATATGCATGACTAATCGAAATGTGAAAATGGGGCTGTCATAAGCGGATTCATAGATGTGACAAATTTTCTCTCTTGTGAAGAGATGTTTTATGACGGTTATTTATGGACTCACCTTGTTATACTTGGATTGGTAGGAATAATTTTATCCAGGTGACCATATATAGAAAACTGGAATTCATTCAAGATCATGTCGAGTGGAACAAAAAATTGTATCATTTGTGATATGATCACCCAGACTTGGATTTTTAGATTATTAAACCATCACAATTGAGATTGGATAAGTACCAGTGGGCTATATAATAATCTTATGGATAGGTTTGCAATGGATTTGAAATATGAATTATACTAGTGGAATTATTAGTACTAATGACCATTGCAGGATATACTACCTGACCTAGAGGAATGATATTGAAAATACCGACTAGAAACTACTCTTATTTTGGTGGAAAAATTTATTTAAGGGAGTAATCAAGACACGGCCATGTTGGATTATCGTCACATACATTAAGAGAAAGTTAAGATTACTTATTAGAAGGATCCAATTAATCTATAAGTTATTGTGGAATTATTGATTCTAGCTAATGACGATTTTGATTCGAGAGTAGTATTGGATTTCATTAGACCATACCTCGATTTGTGGGTGATGTTCAAGGATAACTCAATCCCTTGATTCATAGACTGATATCGAGAATCGGATTTTTAAGAAGCTAGATGATCTAAAGCCTTTATTGGTGGATATGCAGATGATATGAGAATGGAAAAATAATTGATATGGCTAAATGCAAGTAAGCAGTAAAGTAAGGTTAGGACAAGGAAAATCTTAGCAGACCACGATTTGATATGTGGATAAATAACAGCAAGGTCGAAACTCTAAATTTTGGTGGTACATCAATTAATGGTAAGAGTCTCCAACTATTATGATCAAGCCAAGAACGTAGTCATAAGCTGTGATCAAATTTCGATTTTAAGTGAATTATGAAGTGGAGATAATTGTAACATTGGTGGATAAAAATACTATACAAGTACATGTTGAATAAAAAATTGGATCTTGGTGAATGTTTAAAATGGAGGCAGCTTAGAAGATATTGCGAGCTTCTTGAATGATACACCACTCATCCATCCATTGAGCACTAAAGGCATCAGAAAGAATCATAACACCAGAGTTTAGTTATGTACACAATCAAGGGAACAAGACCACAGACTAACCTCATGCAGGTGAAGATTTCTCTGTCTTTCCTTCCATGATCGACACCATGAGTCGCCATGGTTCAAGGCTACCAAGTATTCCCAGGATCAAAATTATCGAGCTTATGTAAGAACCTTTCGGGACAAAGAACGGATTGCAACTTCTCTATCCTCCTTACCTTCTAGGTTATCAAGTCTAGAGGTCGAGATTTATTGTTAGGGGGTAGGATTTGTAATAGCCCAGATTTGGGATATTTTGAAAATTTGAAAAATCTTATTGTGGTCAGGTATTTTGACCCAAAATTTGCAAACTGGATTCAAATATGGGATTATTTGTATATAAATACATTTTTGAAAACCATATACACCCTCATACAGGAACTACTTGTTTATTTTAAAACCCAATTTAGAAATTATGCCCATAATAAAAACTCATTAAATTCTAAATCTAATTGAGCAAATTAAAGTTTTAGGGTTAAGAATTCACCAAACCAAATCATTCCAAACCAATTCTCTTAATAACACATGAATTAATATCTATACACACATATTGGTGTATATATATATATTTATGTATATATATGTACATTTATACATATAACTATTTATATGTGTATATTCATGCATTAGAAAGTCCCCCAAAATTCACAAAAAAACTCACCAATATTCCTAGAACCCATTTTTGCACTTTAATTTAAATTGTAGCCTTGAGAGTGAACAACACTCGCTTTCCTCTCTCATTCACCCTCTCCGTTCCCACTCATCTCTCTCACCCCCGAGCGCCTCTCTCTCCCTCTCTCGCTCCCTCACTCAATCTCGGTCTCACTCACTCTCTCCTTCTCTCTACTGCTTATCTCTCTCTGTTTCTCTTTTCTTTCTCTCTCTTGAGCTCTCTCCCTTTCCTGTGGTGCCCTAAACCTGCCCTTTCGGCCCGTGGCCTTTCTTCCCTCCCAGTGACGCCTTGTGGCTCCACCGCCCTACGCGTGCCGTCCGTGCCACGGCCCACCTCCTCGTGCCTGAGCAGTCCCATCACCGCCCCTCTCTCTCTCCCTGTCAACCCCTTCCTCGGAGCATGCGTGAGTGTGTTGTTCGCTCTCTCAAACCCGCTCCCCTCCTGGCTGAGCCCACCTTGGCCTATTTCCAGCTGTCCCGGCCTCGCAAGCTCCACTCACACACGTCTCACGCACCTGCCCACTCCATCATTTCAGCCTAACCTCACCAGACTGAATTGCCCTATGAGCTCGTGCACCCCCCTTCTCAACCTTTTTGCCTCCGACATCCCGGAGCGAATTGGGCCGAACCCCCCGCAACCTTACCGGTGACAAATTTCTATCACTGTCGGCCGAGAGTTGTGTCGATCACCCTCTTTCAAAATTCCCCTTCTCCGATAAGCCTCCTGCCGATTCCCCGTGTCTGGAGCATCACTAAACCCTTACTGACCTTCCCTCACCTTTGGTTTTGCAAGATTCCCATAAGAGTCTTCCGACAACGTCACCTCTGCCCGGCTGCCACCCTAGTCCCCGTCGCCAGCCCACTCAAGACCTTCTCTAATCGCACCGACCCTATAGGTAGATTCCACTTCAACCATAGGTGTCGTAGAACCTCTTCCTGAGCCTCCCAAACCTCTAGCTCGCTGGCGCCGTGCAATGTCGCAACTGCCGCTATTAGTCCCCTCCGGCCACGCCGTTTGCACCTTTGGGTGCGCCGAGGCGAGGGGGAACCCATTTTAGTGCTTGTACCGGGGGGACGGAGTCTCCCTCGTCGGTGCCACCCTTTTCTCTGGCCGCCTTGGCCACCGTCCGTCTAGGCCAAGGAAGAAGACGATGGCCCCTGTAGCGCTGGGGCTGCCGTTTTGTGGCAGACCAAAACTGGCCCAAGACAGCCCAAGGCTAGCCCAAATTTCCTCTTTTCCATTTAACCAAAAATTTCTATATATTTGCACCTCTAGGATTTATTTAAAGTAGTAAACGATGTTTAAAATTTATGAAATTTTTTCTAGTACTACAATGAGTAAGGGACATAGGAAAATTATTAAACCCAATTGTCAAGTAAAGAAAATAAATTATTAAAAATAGGCTAGCATTTCCAGTTGTAGCAAATTTAATCCTAGCATTATATAATCTAATAATTTATTTAACTATAATAATATTTTAAAATCCATGTAAACGTTAATGAAGGAATAAATCATATACAGAAGGACAATATTTATTCTTTAATAAATTATAGCCTTTTCTTGTAATATTTAAAGAATTTAGCTATTTGTTTTAACTTTAAAATTTGCTCTTGCACTCTAAACCTTAAAGTAATGCCTAATGACAATTATGACATCATTGCACCCCTTTTAAGTACATTAAGACCCATTTAGTAATATTTTCCCTACTATAGAGAATTTCCAAACTACGAGTAGTTTTAAAAAGGGAATTTACTACTCGCAACATATATTGTTTTTCCCTAAAATATTTATGATTTCCCTATAGCTACAACAAAAGGTAAAATCCCCATGGGATGTGCCAAACCTTGTTTGTTAATAGCAACCCACCTACATCACCTATTTTAATCTACAAGCCATATTTATCCCACTTTTGAATAATATCCAAAACAGCATTTTTCCATTTAATGGAATTAATCATTAAGTTCCACAAATAAGATAAAATTCCAGTGGAGCATAAATATAATTTGGGAATTAAATAAATTTATTGTGTAATTTTAGCATCTATATTGCTCTTTGGTTAATTAAAATAGGCAGCTTTTACTATTTTCCTTATATAATAATAGCAAAGAAACTGGAATTGATTTATTGTAAACATCAAACGACTTCCGTTAAATCTCAACTTTTTCCAAAGGCATAGTTAGCCATTAAGGTAATTACTAAAATATTGAGACTTAGTTTAGGATGAACTTTATCCATAAATGCCTAATTAGAGTAATGTAAAAACCTCCTTTAGGAAAATTATCTTTACTAGTAAATTAAATTCAGCTAATTACACCACGGTAATAGCAAGCTCATATTTTTAGGATATACTTCAGACGAAAGTTTATTTTTAAACTTATATTCTACATTATGGGGATTACAATTACGGCAATTACAACATCATCATCATCATCATCATAAGCTACCAATCGACCCTGCAACCATTGTTTATTCGTAGGAATATGATTATTAGTAGACTCATGGAACTTCCTTGATACGATAATTAGTTCTTATCAATAATTCCCGAGCACTAGAATAAGCACGTTGTATTACATGCATCATTCTTTCTCGCTACATCTTGGTTATTTACTGCCGGTTACGTTCCATATTAGACGCCGAGGAGTCTGAGGAGCACCTCGAAGAGCAGCAAGAAGACCCGCTCTACTCTCAAGACCAAGGTGAGTTAACATTCAGTTAGATCATGTTGAATCCCAGTTTTCTAAAATATTTCATTTAAATTATAAAATTGTATGCTCTCTTATGTAATTATGCCTATTTGTTTAATCATGATATATCATGCCCTGTATTACTTGTTATTGCTCTACCACGATGATCTTGCCTTGATGAAATCATCCATCATTTGACTTTATTAATGATTGCCTTGATGGTCACCCTTGATAGTCTGGTTAGGTTAAATAAAATGATTTAGACTCTTAAGTCTCGGTTAAAATCTTGTTTAGACAGTGCTCAGGTCCAATTATTAATTTTTAGGCTTAGCTGCCTCGGAACGGTCAACCGACATTCACCATACATGATGACATATTGAACATGGTTAACTGGAAATTAAGCCTGGCATGCCAGTGTGTGTGGTTGGGAATGCGGACGTGGCCCGGCATGTGGAATATGGTGTGAAGTAGCTTAGCTACTTGGGGTGAAGAGGGCTATCTGTTCAAACATGGTGCTGAGAGGAGCGCGGATGGAACATGCGTATTGCCTAGCGCTGCCCTAGGGAGGTCCATCACAACCTGTACAGGGCACATGGAAGAGCGATAGCGGATGAAGGAAGAGATGGTGGATAAGTGTGGACTAGCCGGATCCGATGTGTCCTAGAGTGGACCAGACGGGCGTGCAGAGAGGCGCGTAGCGGGAAGTCGCTAACCATGGATATGGTTCCTATCACCACAACGCGTTGCGATCACGCGGTAATGCGGGTGTGGGGCCTGATGGCTTGCTGGACAGCGCCACGGTGATCCCCCGTCCGAGATGAAGGCAGGCTCATGTCATTATCCGGATGGATGATCTAGGTCATAAGCCATCAGGAGCCGTGACTCTAGCATGGGCTTGGCAGTCCACCCTAGGGAAGACCGGGCGCTTGTCGTGCACCCCGGTATTTCTACCAGCTTGAGTGACCGAATACTAGTCCCAGAAGATCATAGCTAGTATTGCACTCAAGGACGTTTGGAATATCATCGCAGGCATTGCATTAACTAAAATTTAACAGTTTACATAGCATAAATAGCATCCCAGTTGACATAGACATTCACATAGTCTTGTACAGGGCATAGTTCAATAGCATAAAGAAAACACAGCGGAAGACTTCAAAGCGATGATACTCCGAGGTTGACCCGGAACGCGTAGCTAATCACCTTGACCCTCCTGGTCACAACTGGCACCGATGTCGTGATCTTCTCCTGAACAAATAATCCGTGATCCATATAATGAGTACACGGCTACCCAGCAAGCAGTCCTAAATAAATGAATGCAAGGTCAAAGGATGAGTTTGGTTATTTTGCTGAAACATCACCTATCTACTTGTTTATTTATTCTTGATTCATTGAACACATTATGGCACACGAGCGTAACCAAAGGACGACTAACCTGCTCAAAGAGAGGCAATCCCTGCCTACACTACCATCAAGTTAATTAATTAAAACACATTGGACTACCTTGTGTCAAACTCCTTTCCCCCGCCCATAACCGCGGGCACGGCTACCATGATAGTTGTAACTCTGCAGAGTGTGTACACGTTCCCTACAAGCCCTGTCTCATCCCGAAGGAGAAACAGTACAAAGACCGTTCACTGCTTTCACCTGCCCCAATACTGTACCCTTTCTTTTGGTTTCGCGCCCCATACGGTACACATCGGCCAAAGCCGATCATGCGATCTCCTTCATGGGACCGACAATAAGACCGCATAAGGTTAGCCCCCATTTAAGCCATTCGGAACCGGTGATAGCTAGTCACGTCCGTTCACTACGAGTACAGCGGAAACAGGTTTCCACAGCTAATAAGTTAGGGCCAGAAGGCACAAGTGGCTATACGGTTCAGGTTCGGTATGGTAGTCACAAGTATACGGTTCTTATATGACAGAGGAGACCTGCACGTCTCAACCACAAGCCCAAAATCCACCTCTTCTGGGTCTCCTCAGATCAACACACACCACGTTGATTTTAGTTGATTAGGTTTATCAAAACAACACCACGAAGCCGAGACTCCACGGATAAAAGTTTAATAATAAGTGAAACCTATCAACTACCAATCCTAGAAGCATGGCTAAGCAGCTAAACAAGGATAGGCTGGGAAAACAGTACCAATCGGGCTAACAATGGTAGGCTAAACCATATTAGTAAAGGACTAATATGAAACAGGATCAAAATAGCACATACGATGATAATTTAAGCATGCAATTTAAATAAACATGGAATTAATAAATTTTAAAAAACTAGAGATTCAATATGAATCCAGCTTGCCTTCGAAGAAGTTTGGTTCTGGTTCTCCTCCTTCGAACGGCTCCGAAACGTCTCCCGGACAGCAGGTACACGTCGGTTCTATGCGCAAAAGAAATAAAACAGAAATAAATAACAAACATACATAAAATAGTATGATAAAAATATATAAAATTCCTGGGATTATTTGTGATTTTTAGGCTCTGGAATCATCTAAATCTGAGTTCGGAAACTCCCTAAACAATTCGGGGAAGTTTAGAGATAATAGGAAAAGGCTAGAAAAGATTAACCCGGTTAACCGCAATTAACCGAGGCAAGACCCGGAAAACCGAGCGGCGGCGGGGCAAAGGCGACTCGGCCGACACGTGGCGTGACGCGATTGGCGAACGCGAAACACGCGGGCGGCGGGGACACGCGGCGGCGCGAGATTTGGCAAGCGGCCTGGTTGGCGGCGAGCTGGAGCAATGGCGACACGCGGCGCGCGACAATAGGCCGGGCGGCTGTGTGCGGTCGGCAGCGGGGGACGGCGGGCGGCGGCCACCCGAGGTGGGCGATGGCGAGCCGGGAGTGGCGGGGACGCGACGTCCGCAGGCGCGCAGCAGATGAGGCGGCGGCGGCGGCGCACGTGGCAACCGGGAGCGGGCGGCGCGTGGTATGGGCGGCTTGGTGGGCAGGCGGGGCGCGTGGCGGCATGCGGCGGCAGCGCATGAGGGTTTCAAGACGGCGCGAGACCGACGGCGACGGCTCAGGCCGGCGGCGATTATGGCGGCGGATTCCGGCCATCTCTTCGGCGCTCCATATCTCCTCCAATTCTCCACCAAATTTGGACTTCCATATAGTCAAATTGATCAGCGCGACGAGCTCTACAATGTGTCCACCTTGGATTTGGTGATTGGACACTGGAATTTGAGAATTACCTCGATTTTCTTCGGTTTGGCATGGAAACCGAGGCGACGGCTAGGGTTTCGAGGGGTGGGAGTATGATGGCCGACCTGGGGACCCTAGGGGTTTATATATGGCTTGGGGTCGTGCTAGGGTCAATCCTATTATGGGTGGAGTTTGAATTGGGGTAAAATTAGGTCTTATGGTCAAATAGGAGTCCTAGTAGGTTTAGGACTAGATGGAGGGGTTTTGGGCCTAGTTAGAGCCTAAGTAGGCTATCCAAGCCTGTTAGGACCTTCTTCCTATTATTATTTTATGTGTTTGGCTTTTATTTTCTTTATTGCTAATATGTGACATTATAATTTATTAGGATGTCACAGCGCTTCATGGGAATATGACTCACAATGAGTGCGCCACACCCGGAAGATTATGGCGGGTGTTTGGAGAAAGCTTAGATGGGTATGGTATGTGGTATGAATTGGGAACTGAAACTTGAATAATTGATTAGTAGAACTTTGGTTAAAACTGCTATGTCATAGGCTTTGATTTAAAAACACTAGCTTTCCGCAATCAAACAAACTCCCAACCTTTCTTTTGGAACCTCTATCACTAAATGCATTAGGTTGGGTGTTAACTCGCCAGTGTTTGGATGACACTGACCATGCACACACTCACTCTTTTAGTTGGTTAGTATGAGCAAGACCACTACGCCTGCCATGAAGACGATGCTCAGGAGTATGCTAACGATCAAGATAAGGCTTAGGGCGTCTCTCTAGTCGACCGCTTAGGCATATCCGGCAGGAGACTCTTTTGGGATCTTTAATCGCACTCTGATCTTTTGATGTTCTTGAACTAATTTGGGCCAGTGTGTCGTGTTGTAATACTTAATAGCTTTCGGGTTTAATATAGGTACTTAATGTAACATAAGTCTTCCGCTTGTATAAAATGATTCGGCTATGTAAATGGTGTGCACTAGTGTACTAATCCAGAAACTAGTGCAGATCAAGTGGTGGGCAAAGGACAGGCCCCACATTCTTGAGGAGCTTCTTCAAGCAAGTTAGGCTATTCTAGATATAGCCAATTAATGTGGAAACTTAGGGGTGATCGGCTAGAAAGATGGCATTTGAAATTGGTTACCACCATTGCTTGATCAAAATGGAAGTTTTGCCACCAAGACGGAGAAGTGGCAACTCTGAGCAGAAAAGATCATCGGCTAGACTAACAATAGCACTTATCGTTTCTGGCCGATGGCATTCTTGGATGCAATCACCGGTTTAGTATGAGATCTAGGATGGCCTGCCCAAAGACGAGCTATCTAGCATAAATGGAGGGCTGATAGAATTCATAGGAGGGTTTAAAGTTTCTAGCCCTAGTATTCAAGCCAACAACCAAGGTATATGAGGAGACGAAGTACTTTAGCATCTCGCTCGACTCTTCGTCTAGCTGATCGGAGAGTCTGAAGAAGGGAGGTACTAGGAAGTCCTCTGCTTATTGATAGTAGAAGAGGTATCGTGCCGGAACTTCATCGGCTGCTACATGGAAGAAGTCAAAATATTTGACTAAGGCCGATGCATGTAGCCTAGCAGAACCTTGGCCTAAAGAACTAGCTTCCCCAAAAGATCAGCTTGGCCTATAGTCCATATCTTCTTGTTCCAGCACGTCTTCACGAGAAAGAGAACTTTGAAGTATATGGGAATCTCCCATAGCCGATGAAACTGAGTGTATAGCTAGAGTTGCACAAACCACATTTGGCATCCTATGTTCCCAACGCAGTGGCCCCTAAGGCCAGTGTACGACCTGGATCAGACAATATGCATCATATTATATATAGATCCTAGGAGCATCTTGGCTAGAGAAACTCGTCCCTTGCACAAGAGTCTCTCGGCTAATCCTTGATAAATTTGGGTCAGACCCAGGGAGGCTTCACTAAAGAAGAAATGGTCCAACCACATGTTGTGTAGGGCGATATGCTCTTTATCCGATACTAGGCCCCTCTCAAGATTGTTCTTGTCCATATAACAGTTCCAGCCTTCACCTTTTTGCTAGATGAGCTTGTGGGAAACCGACAGGTCATAAGCCGATGGTTGCTCCCCATCAGTCCTGAGACCGCACATCATAACTATGTCCAAGAGGGTTGGTCCTATTGGTCCTGGCCTAAGCATGAAGGTGTTGAAGGTGTCGGACCAAAAGTAGCTGGCTGCAGCTAATATAGACTTATTGGCTATTGGGCTAGACAAGGAAAGAAGCAGGCAATCGACTATCCATATCTGTTCCCATTCGGTCTTCTTACTAGCTGTCGACGATTTGCATCGGCAATGTATTTTAGGGGGTGATACGAAAGATCACAACTACGAAGGTAGCATAGGGAGCCGAATTTATACAGGTTCGGGCCCTCGGGGGGAGGTAATACCCTACTCCTATGCTCGTGGATTGTATTATGGTGGTTGATGATGATGATTGTGAGATGTGGAATTGGATGCCCAACTAGGGACCCTGAACCCCCTTTATATAGTATAGGGGGTCGGGTTACAGATAGAATTCCTAATCCATATATGGAAGATATAGATATAACCGATTTAGCTACACCTATATCCATGTATTCGAGTAGGAAACGAATCCGTTTCCTTGTAGATCATGCCGGCCGCACTGCCCTCCAAGCCTCGCTTTCCGAAGGCCCAATTGACTCGCCCAAGGAGGTGGTACGCCCCGTAGTATATCTTCGACACCCAGGCCCATGTTTTCCTAAGAGTCCCCGAGTGCTTGGGGATCGGGTTGTCTTGATTCGGTTCGCTCGAATCTTTCGAGATGTTTACTCGAGTGACGCCACTCTTAAATCGCCGATGGAATCGCCGTCGAGTAACTCGCGATCAAACAACACAGCTTGCAAAGAACTCGAGAAAAATTATCAAGTCTATTAAAGATGTCCGCATCCAAATTTCAACGGATCGGAATGCTGGCTAATGGCCCCACGGAGAGGCATACCAGGAGAGTGGACTTTGCCGAGTATGCAGTGCTACCCAGCATTATCCTCCCTGTTACAACTTATGGCATTCAAGCCTGCCTTGCAGAGATCAACATTCGATCTAGCATGGAATATGCCACAACCTGTGTAGGGTGTTCAGGCGCCTTGATCCGACTAATGCGGACACAAGCTAGTGATCCCTAGAGGAATACGCCCGCCTCCAAGTTGAGGTCCTCCTAGTGGTGTTTGCCTTGGCGACAAACGATCCGGAGATGTTCCACTGAGACCCAACTGAAGAGGTAACTCTTTGACGCCTAATCCGATTGTAAAATCGGACCAGCCATTGACCCCAAGGGGTACGCCAAGAGCTGGATTGATTTTTACCCAAGTGGTGCTTGTCTTGATAACAAACGATCCGGAGATGTGCCACCGGGACAATTTTGAAGAACTTCTGATGCGCGGTTCAGCTTAAAAAGCCAAACCGACTACCGTCCCCAGGGGGCACATCAAAAGCTGGGTCACGACTTTGGGAAGCACCCAATCCTCGAATTGAAGACTGGCAATGAGCCCAACAGAGGGCGCGCTATTTTCCCGACTAAGCTGACCCGAGTGACACTTGTACCCGAGTAAATCGTGTACAGCTCACGGCCCTTATAGAGCATGTCCTCAGGGACTTAGATCTATACCCAAGTCTTGAAATGATAATTTTAGGGCTGCATTTCCTTCCCGCCTTGCGCGGAAACGAAAACGTTGCCCGCTTCCTTTTAAGTGAAGCCAACCGGGGAGTTTGAACCGGTACGCTCGCACTATGCGCTCAAACCGTTCACCTCCCCGAAATCCTCCGCTAGGGTTTTCGTGCTTCCACCGCCTCCAAGCAATCTTAGCACCGCCGCCATGGCCAAGCTTCAGATCCGCCACATTCCAATGGCGGGGGACTAGGCAACCTCAAACACCACCGACGAGCGGCTGCAGGCCCTTGTTGACGCCGACGTTCTTCCAACGCCGGAGCTCATCGATTGACACGTCGCCGCAGGTGAATCCTCCCCCACTCCTCATCAAGAGGAGATTGTTGTCTTCGAATCCTTCTTCTCTCGCAGGTTCAGACTCCCCGCATCCTCCTTTGTTGGCGATTTGCTCCATCATTATGGGATTGAGCTTTTCCATTTGAATCCCAATTCCATCCTTCAACTTTCAATTTTTCTTCATCTTTGTGAGGCTTTTCTGGGGATCGCTCCCCATTTCGCCCTTTTCCGTCATCTCTTCTTCTTGAAGGCCAACCCCACCGACAACCCCCCTAAGGCTGTCGGTGGGGCCGGATTCCAACTCCGGAGCGGCCTCAAGAAGGAGTATTTCGCCTTGCCGCTTCGGACTTCTTTGAAGGGGTGGCATCAGGATTGGTTTTATTGTTCCAACCCCCCCCCCAAGTCTTCCTTGCTTTGATGGGAGAAAGCCCCAAGCTTCCTCCTCTTGGAATTCTCCCCCTCTTTCCTCTGAAATGGGTCAGGTGACCGAGTTACTTGGCCTGATCCAACGTCTCAAAGAAGAGGGGTTGACCAGCGTTGCTATTGCTGTTTCCTTTGCGAAACGTCGTGTGCAGCCACTCAAGGAGAGGATCAGGCTCGGGTTCGAGTACACCGGGCCATCCGACTCTACCAGAGAAAAGGATGTCCCAATCTCCAACTCGGAAACCATCGATCGACTCTCCGAGTTCTTTGCTCCTAGAACTATTTTTTCAAATCCTGGGGGTCCCAGGAGCTTCTCTCTTAACTATCCACCTCCTGAGGTAAGATTCGAGTATATTTTTTACTTGCGTTGAACACCAAGCAAACCTGTTGTAGAAGCTTATTTGGGGATACCGTGTTCCTATGTAGGGTCGCTAGGCTTTCGTGTCTGCGGCCCCATCTCCTGATGCTCCTGCCAACAAGGGCGAGAAGTGCCCAGGGGGAGAACCTGAAGACACCCCGGCTGCCAAGAAAGGCAAGGGCCCGGCTCCCCTAGTGGAGGAAAAAGTTCCGCCGTCCAGAGGACGCGGCCCGCGAAGCTCGGGGCCAAAGGTAGACGAGGCTCCCCAAGAGGGAACGGGCCAACCAACTTCGGCTTCAGTGCGGTCGGGGACTCACCCCAAGGATCAGGCGGTAGTCGACGCCAAAGGGGAAAAGAATTCAACCCCAAGCTAGGCCGAGAGGCCCACCCGACGCCTCGAGCGGGCTTCCTCTCGAAGTGCGCCAAAGATTAAGATTAAGACCACCAACCGGTAAGCTCAACTTCGCCACCCCTCGACAGTCTTCCTTTGCATTCCCTGTGACCGAAATATTCCCTATTTTAGGAAACCATCGGTAGAGGTTCCGTCTAGTCGCCCGACCGAGCCGGTATCAGAGCCTGCCAAGCCGAGTCAGGGGGCTCCTCCTCTATCAGCCGATGCGGTGCCCCCACCAGCAAAGCCGGCGGAAGCCGCGTCGGGAACTGGGGTCGGGGGAGGTGCTACCGCCGTGGCCTCCGACCCGAGTCCGTCCGCTGAGGGCGGCGTGGGGGCTGAGCCCCTGGTAGAGGAGATCCTCCGCTAGCCCCCACCTCCCCCAAAGGAGACTGAGCCAAAGCTCTCAGCAGGTTGGAGGGACGAGGCCGGGAACTGGGCCCTTGTTGACGACGAGGCCGAGGGAGAGATGAGGAAAGCCTTCTTCGAGTATGCCGCTGAGTGTGGCCGAATGGTTCGAGTAAGCTTTTTGATTTGTGGAGTAAATCTCCTTTTGCTCAAGTTAGGACGGTGACCATCCTTCGTCTTTGCAGGAACTCGGTGAATACTCCGAGAGGAAAACCAAGTTCCTCAATTACTTCCTCCCCCAAATAGAATGGATTAAATCCGTGGAAGGGGAGGTCATCTGGTCCGGGACCGAGGCAGCCAAGGAGCGCCGGAGCCGCAGTTCGATTAAGGAGCTGCAGGACGAAAAGTTCGACCTTGCGGGTTCCCTCCGTTGTAAGTACCCTGACCTAAGTCAGAATTTGCTTGTCTTGTGTGTGACTAGATGACGTTGTGTCCCGTATCATGTGCAGCGCGCGACGCCACAATCACTAGGCTTCAAGCGGAGAAGCTGCCCCTGGAGAAGTCGGAGGCCAAAGCCATCGTCGAGTTGGAGGGTAAGCCCCCAGACCCGACCGACTCAGAACCTCAGTGTTTACATGGTTATGTAATCGTGTATTCCCTGTTCTTTGATAGAGCATAGGAGGAAGACGCTAGCGCAGTATGACGTTCTTCAGGAGAACGCCAAGATTGTGCAAGCGCGATATGATGAGCTTTTGGTGGCGGTGGAACCCACTCGATGCCAACTCTATGCTGGCGAAGTCGAACCGAGTTCTCGGGCCGAGCTGATCCAGAGGTGGACCGAAGCCCCAAAGAATCAAGGTGCGGCTCAGGGAAGTCGGCCTGACGAGTTCCAGTCAAGTGCTGGGCATCGTCAAGTCGCACTATACTCGAATCGATCTTGACGCTGTCAAGGATAGCTTCGCCTGCTCGAAATAGGGGGCGATGGTGCTGCTCGAGGAAGTGAAGCCGACAGCCGAGTGCCTTTTAGACAACTTAGAGTTAGATTTCCTATAAAAATATAGGAACTCGTAAATTATCCCTGTATATGATTTCCATTTTCGATATGGCATATGCTAACCATCTTTTCTCTACTTAAGTTATGGCTCTGGCCCGAGTAAACTTCTAGGCTTCATCATAGACTTAAAAGAGAAAAAATCGATTAGGTATTGGTTAGGCGCAGACTACACCTAATTAGGTATAGCCCTCGACTTACTAGCTTTGAGGTAGTAATGTCGAGTTAGACAAAGATTAGGTGCGCGATTGCGCACCTAATTAGGTGTAGCCCCCGACTTACTACTTAATTGACATACAAATAAGTAGCAAGTCAGAAACTGAATTGCATAAGCGTTAAGACAATGTGAGCGAAAACTTATCTTTATTTTATTATAAACATGGATTACAATAGTCGTTTAGGTATAGCACCGACGCGACTGCTTGATGTTCCTTTGCCCAGGCGAGCCCCCGGGCGTATCGCTGAGTGATGTGAGGACGTCCTGATCTACTTGCGGAAGAACAGGCGCCTTTATCGATCATCTTTGCTGTGCCTCGCCGCCGACCTAGTTGGCTTCTTGCTTGGTAGAACGCCTTCGTCGCGGAGGGTGGTGGCTGCCTGCCGGATCTTGTCCAACTCAGCTGCCGCCTCGATGGACTAGGCGAAGTCACAATTTTCCCTATCGAGAAGGTGGGAAAACTTGACGTCACCACGGATCGTGATTACGCCCCGCGGACCTGGCATCTTCATAACCAGATAGGTATAGTGTGGGAAAGCCATAAACTTGGCCAAGCCCGGCCTTCCCAAGATCGCGTGATACGCAGTCTCGTAATCGGCCACCTCAAAGCTGAGGTTCTCCGTCCGGTAATTATCCCGGGTGCCAAAGGTGACAGGAAGAGCGATCTTCCCGATTGGCACCGATGAGGTTCCCGGAATTATACCATGAAACGGCGTGTCTGTCTGCTGGAGTGCCGTTCTTGCGATCTGCATCTCGCCCAAAGTTTTAGCGAAAAGGATATTCAATCCACTCCCGCCATCAACCAGACCTTGCTTGATCGGACGCCTACAGACTACGTGATCCGTGATGAGTGGATATCTTCCTGGGCATGGGACGTGATCTGGATGATCTGAATGATCAAATATGATCGGAATTTCAGACCACCGGAGATACCCGGGGGTCACCGGAATAGCTGCATTGATTTTCCGATCGGTAAGCTTTTGCTTACGCTTGGACTCGTATGCATCCGATCCCCCGAATATGTAGTTGAGCTCTCGCTCGGTTTCTTGGTAGGCGTCACCCTCAGGAGGGTCGCGCTTTTCATCTTGCTTGGCATCTCTCAGAGTGTCGCTGTTGTGATCCTCAGCGAACTTCTTCAAGATGTTGCAGTTCTTGGCCGCATGCTTCCTGTTTGGATGGAAAGGACACGGTGCCTCCATGACTTTATTGTAGTCGGCGGGTCGAGGCGGCCTTAGCCGTCCCTGATCCGCGACCGCTACCATCTCCTCACCCTTGCACTTCTTGTCCTTCTTGGAGGACAACTCGGGCCTGTCCTTCTAGCTTTCATGCTTGCTTGGGTGATCCTCTTGACGCTCAGCGAGAGCATCCGAGGCGGTAGCATATCGATCCGCTAGGGCGAACATCTCCTTAACGATAGTTGGAGGCTTCCGAGACATCTTCTTGATTAGATCGGGATCGCGAACTCCTTTCTGGAAGGCTGCGACGACGACCGCCTCTAAGATCTCCTGGATTGTGTTTTTCTTCTTGGTGAAACGCCGAATGAAATCCCTTAACGACTCATCTTTTTTCTGATGAGTCTGATAAAGGTCTCACTAGGTCCCAGGTTTTTCGTAAGTGCCCTGGAAGTTGGCAACGAACTGGTCGCAGAGCTCTCCCCAGGAATCGATCGAGTTCTCCGGGAGGCCCGCGAGCCAGTTCTGAGCCGGAGGGGTTAACATGACGGGCAAATAATTTGCCATCACATCGTATCCTCCACCCACGGCCTTGATCACCAAAGAATAAATCTGCAACCAAGCCTCGAGGTCCCGTCCTCCATCAAATTTTACAATGCCTTTAGGGTTGAACCCCTCGGGCCAGTTTACCTGTCGGAGTCGGGGAGTGAGTGCCTTGATCCCGTCGATCAACCCTTCCCCGGGGGATGGAGATCGTCGGGGGAGATTCCGGCGCGGTGGGGTACGACGCCGATCTCCGTCTCGCTCCCTGCATCGGGCTTCAATGTCGAGGCGGAAGTCGCGTCAGACTCCGTGGCGTCTTGCCCGCAACCGCGTGCAGCCGGCGGCGCTAAGTACTACTCAGTAGCGATCGGCTCGCCGAGTTGGTCGGTTGGTCCCGAGTGCCTTGGACAGCCGCTGCCATTACCATGGCCTTGATTTGTTCCATGATTGGCGTTACGAGGTTATTCTCTCCAAGCAAAGGGCCAACATTATCCAGAAGGGTCTTACAAGCGAGGATGTTCTACTGTGGCGTACGGAAGACCGAGTGATCTCCCGTACGGACTTGAAACAGTTCCTCCCGGACTTCCCTCGCACGACCGCGTAATTGGTCGCGCAAGTCTTCTCTGCTTTCGTGGTTTGGTTCGGCTCCTGCCTCCCCTGCAGGGTGCCGGGCCGATCCAGAGGCTTGGCCGTCCAGCATGTAGACGCCGCGGAAATCGGAGAACCTATTGACGCTCTCTTCCGACTCAGATTTTGAGAAGGAAAGGCTCAACCGGTCCTGATTCGTTGGCTCGTCGATGGGAGTGATTATGACTCCCACCTCACGTGCAGGATCTCTGGTCATCAGGGGATCCGACTGAGTTTCGGTAGAACGAATTTATCTGCCGAAAACTTTCGGCCGAATTGACTAGTCCGAATGGCATAGCCACTCGGGAATTTGGCCTGGCTTGAGTTGTCCCCGAGTCTTGACTCAGAAAGCTCGCCCCAGTGTGTACGCGCCGTGTCCCACTCCTTAGCCCGGATTGGAAAAGCCGGCATATTATCCGATGGAAAACAACGGCTGAGTTTTCAAATCCAAACAGGCCGGACCACGACTGAGGGATTGTAACCCTTGACTGGATCTGAGAATGATCCTGGCCAGGAGTCGGATCACCACTCGATGCTTCGTCAACATGAGGAGCTGACGAAGAGAGAAGCGGTGGATCCCGACCGTAACCGAAGGGAAACCCAGCAGTTGGCTAGCCGGAATCATCATCATCACATCGGATCTCCTCCGGATCGGAATCCAGGGAAGAGATCCCAAAGTGGTGAGGCTCGGTCGGAGTCGCGTACCATCTCCCGTGTGCGTGGATCGAACGGTTCGCTCACACAACAAAGCTTCCAAAGTCGCCGGCGATGAAGCTGAGATCTCCGAAGATGAAGCCTTGGCCAGGAGCGTATGTGAAGACAAATCTGCCAATGGAAGCCATCGAAGTCGACGTAGTTGATCGTGACGCTAGCCCCTACCTGGCACGCCAACTGTCGACGATTTGCGTCGGCAATGTATTTTAGGGGGCGATGCGAAAGATCACAACTACGATGGTAACACAGGGAGCCGAATTTATATAGGTTCGGGCCCTCGGGGGGAGGTAATACCCTACTCCTGTACTCGTGGATTGTATTATGGTGGTTGATGATGATGATTGTGAGATGTGGAATTGGATGCCCAACTAGGGACCCCGGACCCCCTTTATATAGTGCAGGGGGTCGGGTTACAGATAGAATTCCTAATCCGCATATGGAAGATACAGATATAACCGATTTAGCTACACCTATATCCATGTATTCGAGTAGGAAACGAATCCGTTTCCTTGTAGATCATGCCGGGCCGCACCGTCCTCCAAGCCTGCCTTCTGGAAGGCCTAATTGACTCGGCCCAAGGAGGTGGTACGTCCTGTAGTATATCTTCGGACACCCAGGGCCCATGTTTTCCACACTAGCCGATACTCTGATAAACCATTTGCTCCAACCGGCTAACTCGGTCGGCCATGACCGGAAGCTATCCTTCTAGCGTTCTATGTTGGCATCCACAGCAAACAAGGGAAGATAAGGAACATCCAACCTAACCACAGCAGATTGGTCTAGATTCCCCACCGGACCTAGTGTATAAGTATCAGACAGATCGGAGATCGGGAAGAGTACCTGACTCATGTTTGCAGAGGGGTGAAGATGAAAAAGTTGAGTCTGGAAAAGGAATAGAAGCCGATTATGGAAGTTTAAGCCGATTGTGGAGGTCGCAAGAGTTTGAAAGCGTGCAAATGAAAACGATGGCAGCACTAATTATAAGAAGTAAAATCGAGGAGGCTAACCATCGAGTGCGGTAAAACCCTAACTTATGAAAAGACATAAATACCCCTAGAGAACTGATGGTTAGTCGAGAAGGGATGCCAGAGGTCAGGGGCAGATAGGAAGAAGAAAATATGAGACAAAGCCAATGATTGAAGGAATTTTGGGACATGATTATCTTATCCCAAAATTCGGGGGCATGTGTTGACACCTAATTTTGGAATCAATCGATGATGTAGAAGTTTCTGGAAATCAGCTTGGGCTTCGAAGAAATACGGGCCGGAAACAGAGACAAAAGGAAAGCGCAAATTGCCTAAGATAGGTTTGGCAAAGAGAGTCCGGATCGGCTAGAGTTCGAATATATTAGGAATAGTTAGGTAAAATTAGGAGATAAAGTCGAGTCTGTATCAGTTACGAGATAAGAGTCCTAGTTTAGATCCATGCATAAGAGTCTGTATAAATACTTAGCCCATGGGGCATGTAAATCATCGTGACATCAATATAATACATCTGCTTTTACTTGTTCTTTACTTTTCACCGTAATTAGAATAGTTTCATCGTATTTTGATTTCTATCGATTTATTGCACATCGCCTTCTCAATCGTCTTCGAGGTACATCCCAGAAGTTGCTTGCAAGTAAGTAGTGTCTCAATTAATTTGATATATGGGCTTGCATCGGCTTTTGGTCAAAATACTATCTTAGTTGATATTTCTATACATCGCCGTTTCAATTAAGGGTTAGATTTCTAGTGATCAATATATTCATTGACATTAGACTATTTACCCTTTGTTTTATTGACTTATAGCTTGTTATTTGTTGATAGTTTGTTTACCCTTCGTTCTATCATGGCTAGCTGATAGTCTGTTTACCCTCTTTCTGCCACTTTGTTGATTTCATCGGCTTAGTGGTAGACTATTTACCCCTTTGAAACTATTGGGTTAGATTTAATCTAAGCCGATAGTTTTGTTACCTTTTACCCTATTTTGGATCTGCTTCCAAGTGTTGCAGGTTCGTTATATTATAAATCCAATCGGCTATCTAAAAGCTGATTGTGTCTTCTCTTGCCGATCACTAATAGAGAAGTGGGTATCACTACCGGCTATCCGCGAACTGATAGTGATAGTTGCATCACTACCGGTTTGAACCACGAACTGGTAATGATAGTTGCGTGAGCCATGGGTATGAGCCATGAACCGGTAGTGGTGCCTTGGGCACTACTACTACCAGTTTGAGCCACTACTAGTGGTTTGAGTCACAAACCGGTAGTGATACCTGTCCATTACTACCGGTTTAAGCCACGAACTGATAGTGATGCCTCGTTTCTGGAAAGTTTAAAAGGAATGCATATTCTATCTATATCAGTTCGTGACAGTGGGTGGGTTGGCCAGAAGGGTGAGGCTAGAGTCATGAGGTCTCGGGTTCGAGGCCTACTTCTCCTAATATATTCCCAACATATTTTTAAATATTTCTAATACTATCACTACCGGTTGCATGAACCGGTAGTGATACCCTGGAGTATCACTCCCGGTTGCCCTCTACCGGTCCCACAACCGGTACAGATGCCGGTTTGGAACTGGTAGTGATCAGCCAATTCGGAATAGTGGATTGTAGATCAAATTGGCTGACACGCATTGAACCCTGCTTCTGGTACTTCAGGGAATCAAACTCCCCAAGCCCAGATGCGTTGGCATGGAAACTAGTTTTTTTGGTCAATAAGTACCCACTTAGGCAATAATGGAAAAGGAATAGAATATTGCATCGCAATAGACTACTACATAGGATTAACTAGTTCTACCCACAACATAGACGCACTTGAAGATAACAGGCCAGACATTTCATAAAATATAAGTTTAAATGCATTCAAAAATCATAGTATAATATGAGCAGGGAGAAGGCGATTATTAGTGCCTTGTTTGTTGCGGATGAATAATAGGATGCTCAATATAACAGGGCAGAAGTGAGGGTGGAGGGGCTGTTTAAGGGCTCTCCACCACTTATAAGTAGGTACATCAGTACCGGCTAAAAAGGCCAACCGGTACTGATTCTCTAACATCAGGCTAACTAGCTTGGGGGCTACTTAGTACCGGTTGGTGTAACCAACCGGTACTGATGTCAGAGTATCAGTACAGGTTGGTCTCTTAAACCGGTACTAAGCAGTCTTATTTAAACCTCCTCTTCCCCGCCTCCTCCCCACACTCTGCCCGATCAAGAACAATGCAGCGCTGGCCAAGAGCTTCAAGGAAGGGGGAGGTGCTGCCAAAATTTTAAAATTTTGGTCATTTTACTCCAAGCCAAGTTAACCAAAATTAGTAACATCATTCCTCACTACATTTGGTATAAAATGGAGCTTCTTCTTTGCTTGAAATGTGAAGAAAATTTGATCTTTTCTCATTATCGATAAAAGATTATGAATGTAGATCATGTAGGTTGCAATAACTTGTTGGGTAAGTTTGGAATTTGCTTGGATTAGATGTAGCTCGCATTAAATGTGTAGATCTAGCTCAAATTTAGGTTTTTGGTTCCATCGATCGATGAAGAATTTTGAATCTAGACTTTGATCTACCAAGTCATTCATATTAGGTGTGGATCTAGCTCAAATTTAGGTTTTGATTCCATCGATAGATTGAATGTGTGGATTTTGTAAGTGTCTTATTTAATTACAAAAATCCAACCGGTACTAAGGCACGGGGCCGCCTAGCTTTGCTTAGTACGGTTGGTTACACCAACCTGCATCGATGCTCTAACATCGACAAAGTTGGTGCAACCAACCTTATTAATTTGAACCCCGCCTACTTAGCTAGCGGCTAGCCCCACACTCTTCTTCTTCCTAGCTCCCACCTCGCTTCAGTTCATCCTGGTTTCTTGGTTCTCAAACTTTTGCGTTCCTTGGTTTTTCTTGGTTCATTATAACTTGTTTTTATTGATTTCGCATTGGATTTTGCAGTTCTGCATTGGAATTTGCTTTGTGTGTTTAATCGATCACATTTGACTGTGGCATTGGAATTTGCCGTGTGTTTAATGGATCCAACCTTCTATCTTCTCCTCCCCTATATTTCCCCCTCCATCCACATGGAGAACAGTACCGCACCATTTCTATCTTCTCTCCTCTGCCGCAACCGCCCACATTCCCTCCACCATGGTTCGCCGCCTCAAGACCTGCAGGGCGACTTGCAATCCCCATCCTCCGCTGCAACATCCCGCCGCCAGCGCAGGCCCATCCACCTCCACCGCCCGTGCCGCCCCACCCACATCCTCCGCCGAATCGCCGTGCCGCCCCACCCACATCCTCCGTCGCAACCTCGCGCCGCCCGGCCACCTCGTCGCAACCTCGCGGCGCCCGCACCTTTGGAGGAGGCATGGAGGATTTCGCCGCCGGCGCCTGCTTCATCGGGCGCCACCGCATGAATCTCGCAGCTAGGAGGAATTGGGCTCGCTGCTGCCACCGCTGTTGCCACCGCCAAACTTCCAGGATCGGATGCACATGGAGGTGGGGATCCCACGCCGCGTGCGCCACCTCGTCCTCCCCTCTGCGCCTCGTCCTCTGCTCGACGATGACAAAATCGACTGGGAGGTGCTGATGGCGGAGGAGGATGACTAAAATATAGTTGATGTTTAGTTTAATTATGTATGTAGTTTAGTTATTATGTATGTATGTAGTTTAATTATGTAGTATATGATGAACTATTTTGTGATGGAATCAATGAGATGAGTGTTTAATTATGTATGTATGTGATGAACTATTTTGTGATGGAATTAATGGGATCAGTGTTTAATTATGTATGTATGTGATGAACTATTTTGTGATGGAATTAATGGGATCTGTGCAATGAAATGAGTTATGGTGAAATGGTGATCTGTGCAATGAATTATTGATATGTGCAAAAATGTTCATCGACAAATGAGTACAAGTATGAATCTGTGAAATAGGATCTGTGCAATGAAATGAGTTATGGTGAAATGATGATATGTGCAATAAATTGTTGATATGTGCAAAAATGTTCATCAATAAATGAGTACAAGTATGAATCTGTGAAATGGTGATCTGTGCAATGAATTGGTGATCTGTGCAAATGTTCATCAAATGATTTATGGTTCGGTGTTAAGCCTTTTTCTTCAATTTGAAATTGTGATTTGTGCAAAGAATTGGTGATATATATGTCCAAATGCCGATTTGCATTGAAATGGACCGGCTGAAGAAACTAACTGATATTGATTCGCTAACATCAGTACCGGTTGGTTACACCAACCGGAACTCGGCCTGCTTAATACCGGTTAGTTACAAGAACTTGGACCGATGTTAGAGCATCAGTACAGGTCTTCCATAACATGGACCGGCTGAAGAAACCAACCGGTACTGATTCTTTAACATCAGTACCGGTTGGTTACACCAACCGGAACTCGGCCTGCATAATACCGGTTGGTTACAAGAATCGGGACCGATGTTACAAAGATCAAGACAGGTGGTACCTTAAACCGGTACTAAGCAAATTTTATTTGAACAGATCCTCTTCCGCCTCCTCCCCACACACCGCCAGATCAAGAACATCGCCGGCCAAGAGCTTCAAGAAAGGGGGAGGGGTGCTGCCAAAATTTTGGTCATTTTATTCCCAGCCAAGTTAACCAAGGTTAGTAACATCGTTCTTCACTACATTTGGTGTAAAATGGAGCTTCTTCTTTGCTTGAAATGTGAAGAAAATTTGATCTTTTCTCATGATCGATCAAAAACAGTGCAGCGCCGGCCAAGAGCTTCAAGAAAGGGGGAGGTGCTGCCAAAATTTGGTCATTTTACTCCTAGCCAAGTTAACCAAGGTTAGTAACATAGTTCCTCACTACATTTGGTGTAAAATGCAGTTTCTTCTTTGCTTGAAATGTGAAGAAAATTTGATCTTTTCTCATGATCGATCAAGAACAGTGCAGCCCCGGCCAAGAGCTTCAAGAAAGGGGGAGATGCTGCCAAAATTTTGGTCATTTTACTCCCAGCCAAGTTAAGCAAGGTTAGTAACATCGTTTCTCACTACATTTGGTGTAAAATGGAGCTTCTTCTTTGCTTGAAATTTGAAGAAAATTTGAGCTTTTCTCATGATTGATGAAAGATTATGAATGTAGAGAGCTAGCTCGATCTTTTCATGTAGGTTGCAATAACTTGTGTAAGTTTGGAATTTGCTTGCATTAGATGTAGCTCGCGTTGAATGTGTGAATCTAGCTCAAATTTAGGTTTTGGTTCCATCGATCGATGAAGAATTTTGAATCTAGACTTTGATCTACCAAGTCTTTGTTGTTAGGTGTGGATCTAGCTCAAAATTAGGTTTGGTAATTTGCTTGGATTAGATATAGCTCGCGTTGAATGTGTGGATCTAGTTCAAATTTAGGTTTTGGTTCCATAGATCGATGAGAAATTTTGAATCTAGACTTTGATCTACCAAGTCTTTGTTGTTAGGTGTGGATCTAGCTCAAAATTAGGTTTGGTAATTTGCTTAGATTAGATGTAGCTCGTGTTGAATGTGTGGATCTAGCTCAAATTTAGGTTTTGGTTCCATCGATCGATGAAGAATTTTGAATCTAGACTTTGATCTACCAAGTCTTTGTTGTTAGATGTGGATCTAGTTCAAAATTAGGTTTGGTAATTTGCTTGGAATAGATGTAGCTCGCGTTGAATGTGTGGATCTAGCTCAAATTTAGGTTTTGGTTCCATCGATCGATGAAGAATTTTGAATCTAGACTTTGATCTACCAAGTCTTTCTTGTTAGGTGTGGATCTAACTCAAATTTAGGTTTTGGTTCCATTGATCGATGCAGAATTTTCAAATAAATTTAATATTGGTTTAATTTGAAATTTACGAAATGTTAAAAAATTAATTATTGGAAAATGAGCTAATAGCTGCCTTGATGTAACATAACGTAGATGGACCGGCGATGGATGTACATGGACCGATGCAACCCGGAGTTCTTGCAGGGTTTGCAAGCTTTTCTTCGTGCGGCCGATGCATACACGAAGTCAGGCTACATATGTTGTCCATGCATAGACTGCAAGAATGAGAAGGAGTGGGCAAAATCCAGCCACCTTCACCTCCATTTGCTCTCAAGAGGTTTCATGCCAAACTATAGCTGTTGGACCAAGCATGGTGAAGAAGAGACTATACGAGAAGATGTTGAAGAAGAAGAAGATCAGGGGGACAACAATATCCCCGATGCTGGCCAACACGGTTCTTTCGAAGATACATTGGGGGAGTTTGGCGATGATGACCTAGAACAGATGCTGCTTGATGGAGAGGGAGAATACTCCGATGAAAGACATTACGAAAAGTTCCAGCACCTATGGGAGGACCACAGAACACTATTGTACCCTAACTGCCGACAGGGCCACAAAAAATTGTGTACCACGCTAGAACTCTTGCAGTGGAAGGTGACCAATGGATTGTCTGATAAGGGATTCGACGAGTTGTTATGCCTCATAAAGAAGTTGCTTCCAGAGGGTAACACGCTGCCTGAAACTACGTACGACGCCAAGCAAGTTGTCTGCCTTTTGGGGTTAAAGGTACAAAAGATACATACATGCCGGAACGATTGTATCCTGTATCGCAATGAGTACGAGGATTTGGAAGCTTGTCCGATGTGCAGAACGTCGAGGTATAAAACTAGGCGTGATGACCGAGGCGAGGAAGAGGGGCAGCGTCAGAAGAAGAGACCCCCCGTTTATTTGCGAGCAAAGCGCATGCCCAGATGATGCGCTGGCACAAAGAAGATCGTAAGGACGACGGAAGGCTAAGGCACCCCGCTGATGGCTCACAGTGGAGGAAAGTCGATAGAAAATACCCGGACTTTGCTGAGGATGCAAGAAACATAAGGTTTGCGTTGAGTACGGATGGGATGAACCCGTTCGGCGAGATGAGCAGCAGTCACAGCACTTGGCCCTTGACTCTATGTATCTACAACCTTCCTCCTTGGCTGTGTATGAAGCAAAAGTACATTATGATGCCGTTGCTTATCCAAGGGCCGAAGCAACCTGGAAATAACATCGACGTGTACCTCAAACCGTTGGTAGAAGATCTGCTAACGCTATGGACCGATGGTGTACGTGTATGGGATGAGTACAAAAGAGAGCACTTCACCCTACGTGTATTGCTAGTCGTAACCATCAACGACTGGCCTGCACTTGGTAACCTGGCAGGCCTATCTATCAAAGGATATAAAGCCTGCATCCAGTGCTTAGAGGATACGGACAGCAAGTATCTGAGAAACTCCCGAAAGGTCGTGTACATGGGCCACCGTAGGTTCCTCCATTTGAAGCACCCGTTACGACGGAAGGGTGAGAATTTCGATGGGACAGAAGAGAAACGTAAGAATCCCCTGCATCGCAGTGGGACACTTGTATTATCTCTGGTAAAGGATCTGAAAGTAGTATTTGGAAAGGGTCCTGGTAGCAAATCTGTCCCGACTGAACAAGGTCATACGAAGCCCATTTGAAAGAAGTCAATATTTTGGGATTTACCTTACTGGAAAGACTTAGAGGTCCGCCACTCACTGGACTTTATGCATATCACGAAGAATGTCTACGTGAACCTGCTAGGCTTCCTAGATATGTACGGTAAATCAAAAGATACACTTCAAGTACGAAAGGACCTGCATCTACTGGGACTCAGGAACGACCTACATCCAAAAAAGAGAGCGAAAGGACAACATTACCTCCACCCTGCGAGCTACACTTTGAGCAAAGAAAAAAAAATTATTAAGTTCTTGAACAGTGTGAAGGTCCCTTTTGGATACTCCTCGAACATAAGGAGACTCATCAACACGAAAGAGAATAAGATAGTACACCTGAAATCACATGACTGTCACATGTTGATGACACAGTTGCTCCCAGTGGCGCTGAAAGGTATTCTGCCGGACTGGGTACGAGGGACAATCGTAAAGCTGTGCTCGTTCTTCAACGCGGTGTCGCAGAAGGTCATCGAACCACGAAACTTATCTAAGCTGCAGGATGACGTGGTCGATAGTCTGGTCAGCCTTGAGATGATCTTCCCTCCGTCCTTTTTTGATATTATGGTCCATCTCATGGTCCACATTGTCAAAGAGATAGAAATTCTCAGACCTGTGTTCCTGCATAGTATGTTCTCTTTCGAGAGGTATATGGGTGTCCTAAAGAAATATGTTCGGAACCGGTCTGGTCCAGAAGGCTGCATTGCACAGGGTGTTGGCACAGAGGAGGTGATTGAGTTCTGTGTCGACTACATTGATGGGCTAAATCCAATTGGTGTCCCCGTTTCACGCCATGAGGGGAGGCTACGGGGAAAAGGAACTCTAGGGAGAAGAGAATTCTTTAGCGACGATCTAGTTTCATTTAAACAAGCATATTTCACAGTCTTGAAACAAGCAACTGTAGTGGCTGAATTTATCCATGAACATGAGATGATTCTACGCGACCAGTACCCAGAGAAGTTAGAAAAGTGGATCACACTAGAGCAAATGGATCATTTCGGTGGTTGGTTACAAAAAAAACTGATGGGCTCCCGGACAGACAATGAACAATTGAAACTCTTGGCTCGGGGACCATCCATAACAATCGTATCATTCCATGGGTATGAGATAAATGGGTACACATTTTACACGACTGCCCAGGATAGCAAGAGCACCAACCAAAACAACGGTGTCCGTACAGATGCCTTGGACAAAAATGGAAAGATGGACACCTACTATGGTTACATAGAAGATATCTGGGAGCTCGAGTATGGATTTTTAAAAATCCCTCTGTTTCGGTGCCAATGGGTCAAATTGACAGCTGTTGAGATCGACGAGTACGGTATGACAACCGTGGACCTCAAGCAAGTGGCCTATAGGGACAAACCGTTCGTGCTCGCAAATGATGTGACACATGTATTCTACGTGATGGACATGAACAAAGAAACCTAAAAAGGTATGACAGCCTCTAAAAGCAAGAAGCGAAGGACAAGCCTACCAAGATAACAAGCGAAGCGAAGACTAGCGATCGACCAAGGCGCCACGTGGTTCTTCTGTAAAAGAAGGATCGTTGAGTTGAGGGCTTCACAGATGAAGAAGAGTATAATCAGTTCGACGAGCTACCTCCTTTATGGTGGACGAGACATTACTATCTTAAATGATATAGAGGAATCCCTATGTACGACACGATCATAATGAAGGATCACTTGTAAAAACAAAGCACGTTAGCAAATAAGTCGAACAAGTGTTATATAAACCCGTATGAATTATGATTTTTATTAAGCAAGGAAGCAACAATTGAATTTATCTAAGAAGGTGAAAATCAGTATTAATAAGTATGATTTGTTGGAAAATAATAATGTAAAGAATATATGAATTTTTAATTTATTTTATTTTTGAAAATCATTTTAGTGTGGAATAAGTATGAGTTATTATTTTTAGTAAGCAATGAATCAATAATTGAATTAATATAAAAGGTGAAAATTTATTAAAAAATTTGAAAAATTAAAGAGATTTCAAGGCTACCAACAGTTTTCTATAATTTTCGAGAAATTAATGGCAAATTAGTACCAATGACATGTGGGACCCACCAGAGATGGGCCCACATGTCAGTGAGCTGATCCCTATCTCCTAAGAAGGGTACAAAAAAGATTTGTGCCGTGAAGAACCGATCAAACCCCCTCTCCTCGGCTAGCGTGCGCTGAGCGGGCTCCCGGTGCGATCATGGATTCGAGCCAAGGCCAGCGTGTATTCTTTTATTTTTGGTGTAACTGTCGGGACTAAGTGAGCATTCACCCCGGTTTGTTAACCAACCGGACCGATATGAGCAAGCGATCCGGTGTAATACACCAACTGGATCGATGTGATGTTAGTCCTGTATGACACCTTAGGACCGATTCCTCATCATATAAATTCGAAAGGGAGAAGTCCCGGTGTATTACAGCAACTTCCAATGTGATTTTCTTTAGTATCAGAATTTATAGTTTATACGGAATGTTTTATACTTTTGATTTTTAATTTATGGTACATGAATGTATTTGTGAATAAATGTATAAAAATTTGTAGAAAAATAGTAATTGGCTCAAAAAATGTGAGGACAAATCGTATGGGTCCAAAAACAACATATATTATAGGAAATGTACATATATTATACCATTATAATAATTTACAAATAATGGTACCCTGTACAATGTTCCACGGGTTACCACAAAAGGTGATAAAAGCTAATTTCTAATAATATACTAATTAACTAATTAACTAATAATTAATTTCTATTATTAATAACTAATCGTCGTCTTCGTCGTCGTCGTCCTCCTCGTCATCGGCGTCGGCGCCATCGTCGGATGCGTCATCGTCGTCATCGTCGTCCGCCTCCTCCTCCTCCGGATCGTCGTCCTCCTCCTCCTCGTCCTCGTCCTCCTCCGCGACGACATCCTCGTCGTAGAAGTCCTCCTCATCCTCGTCGTCGTCGGATAACTCATCCGACATCGACAACTCCGCCGGGTAGAAGACGGACTCCTTCCTCGGCCGATTGCGACGAATGCGCTTCCGAGGGGGACTCTCGTCCTCGGAAGACGGCGGCGGCGGCGGAGGCAGACCCGCAGGCATCGGTGATGGTGGTGGGGTGGAGTTAGAGGAACAGGAAGAGGCAGAGGAAGACGCCATTGATCGAAGAGGCAGAGACGCGCGGCAGAGGAAGATCGTCGGTTTTATAGAAGAGGCCTCTTGGCAGATGCAAAGGAAAAGGCAGAGGCGGCTGCTCGGTTCGCGCCAACATTGCGTCGTTTCGAATTCCCACATAGTCCCGGTTAGAGACACCAACCGGGATTTACGTAGTCCTGGTTGGAGACACTAACCGGGATTACTTCCCCCAAAATGGAGCTCACGGACTTATGGTTCCCACATGTCAGTGGTAGTAATTTGCCATAAATTACAAAGTATGTTAGCAATTAAACCCGTGTACGAATTATGATTTTTTATTAAGGAAGAAAGCAATAATTGAATTTATATAAAAAGGTGAAAATCTGTATTAAGATGGTTGGAAAATTAAATTGTAAAGAATATGTGAATTTTAATTTATTTTATTTTTTGAAATCAGTTTAGTGTGGAATAAGTATGATTTATTATTTTTTAGTAAGCAATGAAGCAATAATTGAATTTATATAAAAGGTGAAAATTTATACTAAAATTTGAAAAATTAAAGAGAAATTTCAAGGCTCCCAACAGTTTTCTATAATTTTCGAGATATTAATAGCAAATTAGTACCAATGACAGTGGGACCCACCAGAGATGGGCCCACAAGTCGATGAGGTCGCTAGCAGCAAGAGCGCAGAGCTGGCTCACAGCTCCGCCTTTTTTTGGCAAATCGGTCTCGGTTGGTGTAATTAAGTAGGACTAAGGAGATTAGTCGGTTGGTGTCTCAACCGGGACTAAGTGAGCATTCCATCGGTTTGTGATACCAACCAGATTGATGGTTCTTCGGTACCACGATGCGGCGTTGGTCGGTTAGTGTAACCAACGGGATCGATGTGGTCGATCCGGTGGATGATACCAACCGACCGATGCCACCATCATATAAATTCTTAGCGAGAGGTTGGAGGCATAACTTTTATTGTCTCCAACCTCTCTCGCCGACGCCGCCGGCCCGCCGTCGGCGACCCACCACGACGCCGCTGTCCTCCCGTCACCGAGCGACCCAAGACGCACCGCCGTCCTCCTCGTCACCGACGACCCCACGAGCAAGGTGCTCCTTGTGCTCCTCTCTCCTTCCCTTCCCTCGCTCCTCAGCAAGGTGCAGGCCTGCAGAGCATAGGACATTGAGTGCGGGCTCGGGCAGGCATGACAGAGGCGTGATACTGCGAGCACGACCGACAGAGTCTTGGCGCGCCAACAGAGCACAATCACGGTGCGCCCAGAGTGTTCGACGAAATGCCCAAACCTACGCAGTGGCGGAACCAGGATTTCAGAACTGGGGAGTAAAGTAGTTAAATTGCCAAATAATTGGTCCAAGATATAAATTCTTACATGAAAAAAATAAAACATAGCATGCAATAAAATGAGCATGGAATGATGAAAATAGTACCCTATAATATTATTTTAGAGTCTTCATCATTTGGAAACGCTCTATTTTAGCATCATCGGTAACCTTGGAGAAGATATCCCGCTCAATAAATGTGATCGAATAGTGTATCTTGTATCTTATTTGTATGTACTAGTTTTTAGATAATGGAAGACATTCTGACTTCTGTATCTTATTTATATGAATTTTGAGATGTATATGTATATGCCAATTTTATAGCAAATTTGAATTCTGAGATGTATGTCAATTAATTGTGAAATGTAATGTATATACTGTCCTCGTCGCTGTCGCCCGTCCTCATCTACCACATCTTCCCCACGGTCCTCCTCGTTGTCACCCGTTTATGTATAAGTATATGTGAAATGTGCAAGTATACTTTTGTTAATCTTTTTTCGTTAATTTTCAATGCCTTCTTGTAGACTACGAAACTACGATGGCGGGAGAAGGGTTTGATGGAGACGAGTTCATGAGAAGTTTGATTTCAGGAGAAGATGGTTACGAGCTCGATGATTCCATCGAGGCCGCAAGGCCTGTCGTGGACTTAAGGCTCGTCGAGACCGATGAGGCTCCCGAGGCCACTGAGACGACCATGGTAATTAGATCGAATGTGTATATGCCGGTACCACCATCATGCTAAGCCAAATTCTAACACGTAGACATTATTGTACCATATTTTCAGATCACTCAATCGAGTAGCCAATCACGTCAGCGAGGTTCAGACAAGAAGTCGAAGGCAAGACATGTTATCACCGAAGTCGGCGATAACGGCCAACCTCTTGCACCCCTAGCGGCGCTTGGGCCGTTCAATTCGGTATGCGGCGTCCACGTCAGGGACCATGTGCCAATTGGCATCGTGAAATGGGATAATGTCCCTGAAGATACAAAGAACATGATCTGGACCGACCTGAAGGAGACATTCACCTTCCCCTAAGAGACCGAAGAGAAGGTGAAGAGTTACACATTGAAGAAGATGGCCATCACATTCCAAACATATAAAAAGAAGTTGAACACGGAGTACGTCAAGAAGAACCGAATTCGACTTCAACAAGTACCCAAAGTTGCGAGAATCACTGGATGCGTTAAGTGAACTACAAGAATTGAATGAAGGTCAAAATCGACCGAAAGGAACAAATGAATGCTCGGAAGAAGCAATACAACCACCACCTCGCCTGGTGGTTACCGCCAGCGATGCACAAATGGGAGAAGAGGAACAGAACTGGCTGGCGAAGGGTGTCGCACCGCGACAATGGAATGGCGACAGAGCGAAGAGCTGGTTCTATGCTCCGGCGGCGGCCTTGACGATGATGGAAACACGGTGTTTGGGAATGTGCCGACAGATGTGGCGTAAGACTTGTAAAGTCGATCGAGGAATTTTCCTGTGGCACCTTCGCGCGAACAGGAGAATGACGAGTTTACAAGGCCCTACAAAACCCGGAGCACCCTAGACATACACGAGGCGTTGGCGTCGTTCCGTGGAAGATTGGGTTCGATAAGGACGCCGATACCTATAGGAGTCGGGTGAGAAGCAAGTCCCGACAGGCACAACAGCTCCTAATGCTTGAAGAACGCCTGAATCAAACACAACAGAGCATGAAAGAAGAGATCCAAAGACAGGTACAGTTAGCCTTGAGCCAACGGCTAGATGCGGGCTAGGAACCTCCTGCTAATCTGGACCTCATTAGTCCCTCAAGGCGGCGAAGCAGTTGTGCTTCGGTGGGTTGGCTGAAGCGGACTTGGGCCACTGGTCTGTGGACGACATCACGCAACAGACGCCTTGTGAGCTGCACGTCCAAGTGAGGAACATCTCTTTTAAGGCGGCTCACGGCATGGCTGACCCGGTGGAGCCAGGGCTGGTCATCCATGGCCAACAGATAATGCTAGGCTACTCCAGGGTCTCAGTGGATGAGGTATGCCCAGGGTGCGAGGACCTGGACCTCAATATTCCTGGAGGTGACGGGACTACGAAGTTAGGAGAGGCAGTCCACAATTTCATCCATGGCAGAAGAAGTACATTATTTTTCGAGATCACATGGACGTGTCCTCTCCAACACCTTCATCACCTCCGGCACACATAAGCGGTCCGTCATCACCTCCATCGTCACCAAAGGAGATGCCTCCCAGAAGAAACCCGTCTCGTGCACCAAGCCTCGCACGCGAAACTCCAACTCCAACATCGTCGCCGAAGACAAGCAAGCCACTCGCCCAAAGAACAAGAAGAGGACGAGGTCCACCCAACCCAAGAAGCTGGCTGCACTTGCAAAGCGGGTGTACGATATGACGGAGGAGGAGACCAAGAAAGTAGTCAGAGCCGAGGTCACTAAACTTTTTAAACCCAAGTCACCAGAGAAGAAGGTTCAGCCTGGTACGGAAGAATTTCTAAAAGGCTTGAGGACAGTGAAAAATTTGAAGGACAAAAAGTAAAAACCTCGTGTATCTGACTATGAGCGCACATTGGTCAAGGAAAGGTCCAAGAAGAAGACGTCAAAGAAGACGACGTCATCAGCTGATCAGAAGGCCAAGGAGATGCAAAAATTCATCGAAGAAACTGGTCTTCACCCAGAGCAAATATTAGGCGACATACAGATTGAAGCTATAGAAGTCAGATGGCAATTTACATCGGGCGCTTCCTTGGTCAGGCATGAGGAGATTGGCCAGCTACCAACTAGGATGCGCCAATTCCATGAATGGTACCTGGATGCGTTCAAGCATGGCCTACCGTCATTTGCCGTCAAGTACAAGGAAGAACATTTTTTTCACGGCGATAGTGAATTTTATGTCCAATGGCCAGTAATGTACGAGCTATACCAGTCAGACGCCATCGACGTGTCCATGTTGAGTTGCTGGACTCTGTAAGTGTCTTATTTAATTGCAAAAATCCACCGTGAGGGCCCTTGCACTATATTAACTTGCAAGCCTAACTAATTTCTTCTTACGTAGAATGGAGATAGAAAGATGCAAAAGTGTTTCTACTCTTAACACAGGCTTCCTTGACCCTTTAGTTATCAATGAGACAAATGTTCAACTATCCCCTGCCGATACAGAGACCAACATATACAACGGGCTAATAGGTCAAAAATATCATTCAAAGATACTTTTACCCTACAACTTTGAGTAAGTGTTTTCGTACCGTCTCGTTCTAATCTTTTTCCACAACACGATGTTAGAACTAATTAGTTACCTACGTTGCCATATATGTACAGCTTTCACTGGATTCTTCTCATTATCGAGCTAGATCGTAGCATGATCACAGTTGTAGACTTGCTGAGGAGACCAGTTGAAAAGTACCAAAACTTGATCGACATTCTCAACCGGTATTCTTGTTCTTTCCATTATTGTGCTCGTTCTACTCCATTTTAAACAAATTCTAATCATGTTCAATTTGCAATCACGTGTGTAGTGCATTCGCACGATTCCGTACTGAAACCGTGGGCGAATTCAACGAGGAATTCGATATTACACTTGCCTCTCGAGTATGTATGCCATCAGGGTAGCTTTTGAGTTAGTTAACTTCATTTCCATGCATCCATTTCACACTGTTAGCTTTTTTCATCACAGGTCTGGCGTCAGCCATCGGGCACCAATTTATGCGGCTACTATGTGTGTCATATTATGCACATCCTGACCGGAGGCAGTGCTAGCGATTTGCAATGTGCGTCCGATTTCTCGCCGGCGACCGTGAGAGCGATCTAAGAACAACTTGTCGGCTGGATTTTCGATGAGGTCGTAAATCCAAGAAGCGAGTTTCACGTTCCAGCGGCAAATAGGTGGGGCCCTTCGATAAAGACCGGTGAACTGTCGGGGTCGACATCTACGGCTACCAAGAGCGATGCACATAAAAGGTCACGATGAACGTTCTGTAATTAAAGTTGTAATGAATGTTATGTGAACTGTATGTGTACTATATATAGGCATGATTGATTCATTGTGATACCTAATAGTTGTAATTAAAGTTGTTAATAAAAGTTCTGTGATTTAATTATCAGTTAATTATGCATGATTGATTATATGTGCTTTAATTAATTGTGACTTAGCACACATATATATATATATAATATTAGACTTAACACACACAGACACATATATAATATATATTACCTCACACGCATATATATATATATATATTATTTATAGCTCGGTGGTGCACCTTTCGATGACGGTTGGAGGAACCAACCGGACTGAACAAGTTAGCTTTATCGATACCGATTGGTGCTTCAACTTGGCATCGACCGGGCTTCAGCGAGGCAGGGGCTAAAGCCACGTGTGGCCTCCAACCGGTACTGATACTATATCAGCACCGGGTGAGGGAACCGGGACTGTTGCCATGGGGCATCAGTCTCGGATGGCCTGTACCGGCTCAAAAACCGGTACTGATGGCCGTTGTGAACCGGTACTGATGGCCAGATCTGTAGTAGTGAATGGTAATACCGTTTTCTCACCGTCAGTTATACTGCATAATTAGACACAAACACATCCTAGAGTTGACAGCCTCTCTGAACAAAAGTGCCGAGACTAAAGATTGGTGTCACCGCAAGGTTAGTGATACCGCTAAATCGACAGTTGTAGCACTACCAGTTCAACAAATACTTGGAATGTACCTAAAATGCTTCAACAAAGTGCATATGAAGGGCAACTAACCATAGTGTGGATTTTGGGCCATTACAAACAACAAATACACGCTAAGGTTATCAAAGCCGAGCACAACATTCCTTGTAGAATAGTAGGATGATACGGGATACACTATTCGACAAATTTTAATTAGTCAAATATATTAATTGACTGGAAATAATTTTTAGGCTGGTCTCAATATTTCGAGATGAAGTCTAATTTTGGTAGGCCTGTTATTTAATCATATGCAGACCTTTACTTGATCTATACATGTTCGAAGCGAAGATGTGAGTGGAAAGCCAGGAGGAAGAAGAATAATAAATTAGAATAAGTTACCACTAAACCAAAGCATGTTATATTTACACGTATATCTGCGCTAGTTCAGTTAAAACTAACACAGATAAGGTTATGTTAGTGTCGATTCTTCTGTCGACACGTGGCGAAAGGATCTATACCAGTTAGTAATTAGAACCGGCATATATAAGCTTTTGCATGTGTCAACATACGAACTGGCACACATAGCGTTGTTCCACCTCTCATGTGTAGTTATTTGTGCTGGTTGGTAATTACAGCGAACACACCTAACATTTCGTCTCCAGATGAGTTTTGCGGGAAAATGTTTCCCCCATACCTCTATATCTTCGTATCCGCCAACCATATCTCCTCCTATTCATGCAGCACTAAGCCTCCAACTCTCGCCTCTCGATCCCCTGGCCGTTCGCCAGCTCTGATCTGGCGCCATGGTGCAATCTCCTACATCGCCATGGTCTTGGCCACCATCTCCACTTGCCTCGTCGTCGGCGTCTCCACTTGCCTCGCCATTACCACAGGAAGCGATGCCCTGGTCTCCACCTTTCTCGCCATGGTCGCCAAGGCCACAAGAGGCGACACTCCAGTCTCTATTCCCGTCTGCAAAGCCATCTGGCAAGGAGAAAGAACCGACCAGCGAGGATCCCAGCTAGGAGGAGGAACCGGCCGGTGAGGAGACTGGCTACGGTGAGGAGGAACCTAGCAACGGCGAGGAGTCGGCAACCAAGCGACAATGCCAGCGGGGCACCCCTTCGTCCCCTCAGTCCAAAGCTTCGGTGTGTGGCCCTGCCACCGCAGTTGAGCTCTTAGCTAATGATGGGCCAAAGGTGGAGGAGGACATCGATGAGGCGCCCGCCGCCGGGTCGGAGGAGGAGGGCGGATGGATGCCAAGGTTCGACAATAGAGACATCTCCTGCAGCGTCCCGAGTACGACAACGACGACAAAATGCCATGGATGTAGGAAGGATAGTACGTAGCAGCTAATAGCTAGCCTAGCTAGTGCGCCCCGGCGGTGCTAGCTTGGCTAGCAAATTAAAAAATATTTTAAAATATATTTATGTCGGTTCTAACCATAAATCGGCGTAGAGAACATGTCTGGGCACATCAATGCTGGTTATTCTGTGCCGGTTTATAAACCTGCGGTGTACCATTCCATCGTATTAGTAAAAAAAACATATGTATTATTTCCTATATTGGTTGGACCTGTGACACATGGAGCTTCAAAGTTTGGCGAATCATGCGTCGCTAATTTGTGGGATCGAACCAACATATTTCCAAATGACAGTCTAGTCACGTGGATGACCGTCGTATTTCACGAACCGGCCCTAGCATATTTATAATATATTGACGTTTCGTCAGCTGCTAGGGGTTAATGTTTGGGTGTACACTAGAAATTCACAGAAGCATGATGTTTCGCTAATTTCAAGTGAGGCGACACGGCAATTGCCAAATAAGCACGCATCAAAACCTGCATGCATATATCTTTGGGTCCTACCAAGAATTGGCCTGTCAATCTTTCAAGCATGGGTGTTGGATGAGGCCAGTCTTCACCGAGCAAAACATAAATTAGCTAGGAAACAGTAATTAAGGTAGTAGAGTCTGAACCAAATTTGGCTCAGGCCAACCTATTTTCAAGATAGCTAATTCTGCATATTTTTTGGTTTATACCATGTTTTGCTTTTTGTGAATTCTGCATTTTTGTTTGCAGTACTTTCTTTGTTCAAATGATTCCTCATGTTTTGCACAACAAATGTCACGTCTGCATTTGTATTATCGAGTAACCAGAATCGAAGTGTGTTAATTGTGGCCGAGTGAATTCCTTTTCTGCAGGTCGTGATATATATGGAGATATTGGTTGGCACCATCGGTTTGTCGGATTTCATACACCCGGCCAGCAAAACTAAGGTAAATATAATGGTCCTACCAACCCCCCAACACACACACATAAAGACAAATTTTGAATGAATAGTTTCATGTCGCGGTTTGTTCAAAATTTGTCTTTTTTTATCTCTCAAATGAAGTTGAGTTTGATCTTGAGATTTGGTAATAATATTGTTCATGCCTATCTCTATCTCCAGTAAATTTTTCACGAATTTACAAAACTTTTAGGTATGGTTTTCACGGGTTTGCATCAAAACAGTGGTTTGCACCACATATTTCGCCACATATATATATAGATAAAGACTATAGAACACCTAGGTGTTCTCTAACTAAAGAACACCCATGTTTATAGGCTGTCACGTGTCCACCCTAGCCTCCCTCCACTACTTTTCCGTGCACAGGTTCCGGCAGATGCGATTATAGTAAAGATGCGTATTAGATATAGTAAACTTTCTAAAAAATTATAGTAAACATAAAATAAATCTCAATCAGCTTCTCTCCAAGTCTATCCACTTGCCACGTGGTGGAGGATGACGTGAGCATTTTCACCAAATTTTGTTTGGTATTTTCGCAATAACTTTTGACTGAAAAATCTGATTTACAAATCATTTTCATATTTGTGTTCGTTACATTTTTTCCGAATAAAACTAGACCGGTCTTACCATATATATTTTTTATAGTAAAGTGATTTACTATACTTTATAACAACATTTACTAGAGTCCGAACATTATAAAATTGCAATATTAGTTGCATTCTAAATTCTAGTAAGCTTCTTATTAAGATATAGTATACGCTATAGTAAATTTGTCTTGAGAAAATAGTAAACCACTTTACTATTAGAATATACATGCATGATCGGTCTAGTTTTATTAGAAAAAATGTGAATAATACATATGTAAAAACGATGCATCAATCGGAGCTCCTAATCAGCGGCAAATTGGAAAAAAAAACAATCACATCATTAATGCACCTGTGCCATTACATTTTTTCATATTTGTGTTCGTTACATTTTTCAACAAAATAGACCGGTCTTGCCATATTTTTTTATAGTAAAGCAGTTTACTATACTTTACAAAAAATTTTACTAAGATCCGAACATGATTAAAATGTAACATTAGATGTGTTTTCAGATTATAGCAAAGCTCCTCGTAAGGTATAGTAAACCACTTTACCAAAAAATTATATATGTATGATCGGTTTAGTTTTGTTGAAAAAATGTTAAAAACATGTATGTGAAAACGGTTTGTTAATCGGAGCTCTCAGTCAGCGGCAAAAGTGAAAAAAAGAAAAATAATTGCGTAATTAATGCACCTGTGCATGCGCATGAATTAGTTTTGCCCAGTTTTTGTTCGTTAATATTTTACTATTTTTGTGTGTAACTTTACTACAACGGATGGGAGAGGTGGGAGAGGGTGGGGGATATGTGGCGCATTATAAATGTGGGTGTCCTTTAACTAAAGAACACCTAGGTGGCTTCATGGAGCTTAGGCTCTATGATTCATTACCACTAGACTAGATGTGCTTTGAGATTTGTGATGTTTGGTATTTGTATATTTATATACCCACTAAAAAATATATGAGACGTCAAACTCCGAAAAAATTAAATTTAACTCTAGTTTAAACTACTTTTAAATTTAAGATAAATATAGTTTAAACTAGTGCAAATTGAAGATAAATTTAATTTTTTTGGAGTTTGGCATCTCAAATATTTTATTTACTAGGTATGTAAAGATCTACAGGTCAAACAACACGAATATCAAAACACAACATAGAGTAAAACAACACGAATATCAAAACACAACATAGAGTATTTGATCATGCAGGCTAGGCTCCATGGTGTCTTCAACTGCTTTTTTGAGAGGCGTAAGAGTACATTGCTAGGATGGTTATATTTAACTTTTTGCAGACCAAGCTTGATGCATGTGTAAAAGCTAAAAGTAATCTCCTTCCGGTCTCAAATATTTAATGTTTTTAACTTTGTACAGCCGGCAAGATGCAGCTTTAACCACTAATTATTATTCTAATTTATTTTAAAACCAACTAAAATTATAATATTATTGACGTACTTTTGAGACAAATTTACATATATAACTTTTATCTATACAATCTAATTATTGAAAAAGATATTCAATATCAACTTCTCAAATTTTGACTGGCATCTATCTCAAAAATCAATTATTTGTGAGTGACCGGTGGGAGTATGCGCTAGCTTCAAGAGTGCAGGCGAAGAAGAAAAACAAAGTAAATTAAAATATTAATGTTACCTTTGCTAAGTTCTCGTCCCAGTTGGTGCGTCGTGAAACAGAAGATACGGTGACCGAAAGTTCAATAAATCGTGCAGGTCGGCCTATAAGACCAAACTAGCTTACCTAGTAGACTAGTAGGTATACTGACGTGTATGACCTTCCGTTTCACATACATGGTAAAATAAGCTGGCCAGCATATTCGGAGTATGACCTTCCGTTTCACATACATAGTAAATTTGGCATGTACGTACGTAGTACACACGAAGAGGAAAAACAAATTAAAATAAATATTTCACTCATATACATGCTTCAAAAACCTACATGCTAAATTACTATCATCCCAATGGTCTACATGCGTGTATGACCTTCCGTTTTACGCATGTGTATGACTATGAGCTTCCGATTTGGGCACATATTTTCCTGGATGCAATCAGCAAAGAAAGAGAACAGAATATGCGTGGAATGTATATGCTTGCTTCAAATACCTACATGCTAAATTACTGTCATCCCAGTGGTCTACATGCGTGTATGACCTTCCGTTTCACGCGTGTGTATGACTATGAGCTTCCGATTCAGGCACATATTTTCTAGATGCAGTCAGCAAAGAAAGAGGACAGACTATGCGTGGAATGTATATGCTTGCTTCAAATACCCACATGCTAAATTACTGTCATCCCAGTGGTCTACATGCGTGTATGACCTTCCGTTTCACGCGTGTGTATGACTATGAGCTTCCGATTCAGGCACATATTTTCTGGATGCAGTCAGCAAAGAAAGAGGACAGACTATGCGTGGAATGTATATGCTTGCTTCAAATACCCACATGCTAAATTACTGTCATCCCAGTGGTCTACATGCGTGTATGACCTTCTGTTTCACGCGTGTGTATGACTATGAGCTTCTGTTTCGGACACAAATTTCCCTAGATGCAGTCAGCAAAGAAAGAGGACAAAATATGCGTGGAATGTATATGCTTGCTTCAAATACCTACATGCTAAATTACTGTCATCCCAGTGGTCTACATGCGTGTATGACCTTTCGTTTCACGCGTGTGTATGACTATGAGCTTCCGATTCAGGCACATATTTTCTGGATGCAGTCAGCAAAGAAAGAGGACAGACTATGCGTGGAATGTATATGCTTGCTTCAAATACCCACATGCTAAATTACTGTCATCCCAGTGGTCTACATGCATGTATGACCTTCCGTTTCACGCGTGTGTATGACTATGAGCTTCCGATTCAGGCACATATTTTCGGATGCAGTCAGAAAGAAAGAGGACAGACTATGCGTGGAATGTATATGCTTGCTTCAAATACCCACATGCTAAATTACTGTCATCCCAGTGGTCTACATGCGTGTATGACCTTCTGTTTCACGCGTGTGTATGACTATGAGCTTCTGATTCGGACACAAATTTTCCTAGATGCAGTCAGCAAAGAAAGAGGACAAAATATGCGTGGAATGTATATGCTTGCTTCAAATACGTGCATGCTAAATTACTGTCATCGCAATGGTCTACATCACTACTACAGAAATGGACTTTCGTATGAGCATATCAGTACCGATTATGCATGAACCGGAACTGACAGTTACATCAGTCCCGGTTCAACGGTCTATGGGGCCGGGAAAACATCAGTATGGGCTGAAGACACCAATCGATACTAATTTTTTAACATCCATGCCTGTTGGTTACAACAACCGATACTAAGCAGGCTAGCTGGCCCAGGGTCTGTTTAGTACCGGTTGGTTGCACCAACATGTACTGATGCTCTAACATCAGTACAGGTTGGTGTAACCAACCGGTACTAAGCAGCCTTATTTGAATCTTCTCTTTCCCATCTCCTTGGCTAGCCCCACACTCTTCTTCTTCCTCCCACCTCGGCTTCAGTTCATCTCTGGTTTTCTTCGGTTCCTAAACTTTTGCAGTTCCTTGGTTTTCTTCCGTTCATTATAACTTGTTTTTATTGATTTCGCATTGGATTTTGCTGTTCTGCATTGGAATTTACTTCGTGTGTTTAATCACATTCTCTCCTCTACCACCGCCACTAGCCGCACCGTATCCCCTCCGCCATGGTTCGCCGTCTCAAGACCTGCAGAGCGACTTGCAATCCCTATCCTCCGTCGCAACTTCCCGTCGCCAAGCTGCTGCCGCCGCCAAGCTTCCAGGATTGGATGCACATGGAGGTGGGGATCCCACGCCGCGTGCGCCGCCTCATCCTCCCCTGCGCCTCGTCCTCTGCCCGACGATGACGAAATCGACTAGGAGGCGCTAATGGCGGAGGATGATGACTAAAATATAGCTATTATATATATGTATATTTGTTGTTTAATTATGTGATGTAGTGGATCAATGTTAGTTATTATGTATGTATGTTATTTAATAATGTGATGTAGTGGATCAGTGTTAGTTATTATGTGATGAATTATTTTGTGATGGAATGGGATCAGTGTTTAATTATGTGATGTCCTTAATTATGAATTATTTGTATCAGTGTGTGATGGATGATGAAATGGTTATTTATGAGTGATGGTGATATGTGCAAATGTTCATCAAATGAGTTATGGTGAATGGTGATCTGTGCAATGAATTGGTGATATGTGCAAATGTTCATCAAATGAGTTATAGTTCGGTGTTAGTCTTTTTCTTCAATTTGAAATGGTGATCTGTGCAATGAATTGGTGATATGAGCAAATACCGATTTGCATTAAAATAATGGTGATCTGAGTGCCCCACCAATACCGGTTCATAACATGGGCCGGTACAGCAACCCCCTCGGACAGAAATGACCTTCCATAACATGGACCGGGGGGAATATCAGTACCGGCTAAAGAAACCAACCGGTATTGATTCTCTAACATCAGTACCAGTTGATTACACCAACCGGAACTCAGCCTGCTTAATACCAGTTGGTTACACCAACCGGTACCAATGTTAGAGCATCAGTACAGGCTGGTTTCTTAAACTGGTACTAAGCAGCCTTATTTAAACCTCCTCTTCCCCGCCTCCTCCCCACAGTGCAGCGCTGGCCAAGAGCTTCAAGAAAGGGGGAGGTGCTGCCAAAATTTTGGTTATTTTACTCCTAGCCAAGTTAACTAAGGTTAGTAACATCGTTTCTCACTACATTTGGTGTAAAATGGAGCTTCTTCTTTGCTTGAAATGTGAAGAAAATTTGATCTTTTCTCATGATCGATCAAGAACAGTGCAGCGCCGACCAAGAGCTTCAAGAAAGGGGGAAAAGAGAATTCTTTAGCGACGATCTACTTTTATTTAAACAAACACATTTCACAGTCTTGTAATAAGCAACTGTAGTGGCTCAGTTTATCCATAATCATGAGATGATTCTACGCGACTAATACCCAGAGAAGTCAGAAAAGTGGATCGCACTAGAGCAAATGAATCGTTCCGGTGGTTGGTTACAAAAGCAATTGATGGGCTCCCGGACAGACAATGAACAGTTGAAACTTTTGGTTCGGGGACCATCCATGACAATCTATCATTCCATGAGTATGAGATAAATGGGTACACATTTTACATAACTATCCAGGATAGCAAGAGCACCAAACAAAACAGCGGCGTCTGTATAGATGCCATGGACAAAAATGGAAAGATGGACACCTACTATGGTTACATAGAGGATATCTGGGAGCTCGAGTATGGACCTTTAAAAATCCCTCTGTTTCGGTGCGAATGGGTCAAATTGACAACCGTTGAGATCGACGAGTACGGTATAACAACCGTGGACCTCAAGCAAGTGGCCTATAGGGACGAACCGTTCGTGCTCGCTAATGATGTGACACAGGTATTCTATGTGACGGACATTAACAGCAAACCGAAAAGGCAGAAGGACAAGCCTACTGAAAGCAAGAAGCAGAAAGACAAGCCTACCGAAGATAACAAGCAGAAGCAGAAGACTAGCGGTAGTGATCAGTCAAGGCGCCATGTGGTTCTTCCAGGAAAAAAAAGGATCGTCGGAGTTGAAGGCGTCACAGATGAAGAAGAGTACAATCAATTTGACGAACTACCTCCTTTTATGGTGGATGTCGACATTACGGTCTTGAATGATATAGAGGAATCCCCCTATGTATGACACGATTATAATGAAGGATCACTTGTAAAAAAAAAGTATGTTAGCAAATAAGTCCAACCGTGTTATATAAACCCGTGTATGAATTATGTTTTTTATTAAGCAAGGAAGCAATAATTGAATTTATATAAAAAGGTGAAAATCTGTATTAAGATGGTTGGAAAATAATATTGTAAAGAATATATGAATTTTTAATTTATTTTATTTTTTGAAAATCATTTTAGTGTGGAATAAGTATGATTTATTATTTTTAGTAAGCAATGAATCAATAATTGAATTTATATAAAAGGTGAAAATTTATAATAAAATTTAAAAATTAAAGAGATTTCAAGGCTCCCAACAGTTTTCTATAATTATTGAGAAATTAATGGCAAATTAGTACCAATAATATGTGGGACCTACTAGAGATGGGCCCACATGTCAGTGAGTACATCCCTTTCTCTTAAGAAGGGTACAAAAAAGATTCGTGCCTTGTAGGACCGATCAAAACCCCCTCCTCTCCCCAGCTAGCGGCGCTTCGCTTGGCCTTGAGCTCCCGTCTTGATCGGGGTTCGGACCCTTCGCGCATTGTATTCTTTTATTTTTGGTATAATCAGTCAAGACTAAGTGAGCGTTCAGTCCCGGTTTATTACACCAGTACACCAACCGAGACTGATGTGAGCAAGAAGTCCCGGTGTATTACACCAACTGGGACTGATGGTTCCTAGGGGACCAGCTGATGGGGCGTTGGTCCCGGTGTATTACCTCTTCCTCTCATCCGACGACCCCGCGCGTGCCGCCGTCCTCCTCGTCACCAACGACCCCGCGCGCGCTGCCGTCTTCCTCGCCTCCGATGACCCTGCGAGCAAGGTGCTCGATGTGCTCCTCTCTCCTTCCCTTCCCTCGCTCCTCAGCAAGGTGCAGGCAGAGCATGGGAAGTAATTTACAAGCTATAACAGTCAGACGCCATCGACGTGTCCATGTTGAGTTGCTAGACTCGGTAAGTGTCATATTTAATTACAAAAATCCACCGTGCGGACCCTTGCACTATACTAACTTGCAATCCTAACTAATTTCTTCTTATGTAGAATGGAGATACAAAGGTGCAAAAGGGAGTACATTTTCAACACAGGCTTCCTTGACCCTTTAGTTATCAATGAGATGACTGTTCAACTATTCTGTGCCGATACAGAGACCAACATAGAAGGGGCTAATAGGTCAAAAATATCAGTCAAAGATACTTTTACCCTACACCTTTGAGTATGTGTTTTCGTACCGCCTCGTTCTAATCTTTTTTCATAACACGATGTTAGAACTAATTAGTTAACTACGCTGCCATATATATGTACAGCTTTCACTGGATTCTTCTCATTATCGAGCTAGATTGTAGCACGATCATAGTTATGGACTCGATGAGGAGACCAGTTGAAAAGTATCAAAACTTGATCGACATGCTCAACCAGTATTCTTGTTCTTTCCATTATTGTGCTAGTTCTATTCCATTTTCAACAAATTCTAATCATGTTCAATTTGCAATCACGTGTGTAGTGCATTCGCACGGTTTCGTACTGAAATCGTGGGCGAATTCAACTAGGAATTCAATATTACACATGCCTCTCGAGTATGTATGCCATCATGGTAGCTTTTGAGTTAGTTAACTTTAGTTCCATGCATCCATTTGACGCTTTCAGCTTTTTTCACCACAAATCTGGCGTCAGCCATCGGGCACCAATATATGCAGCTACTATGTGTTCCAGTTTATGCACATCCAGACCGGAGGTGCTAGCGACTTGCAAGGTTCGTCCGATTTCTCGCCGGCGAAAGTGACAGCGATCCAAGAACAACTCGTCGGCTAGATTTTTGAAGAGGTCGTAAATCCAAAAGGCCAGTTTCATGATCCAGCGGCAAATAGGTGGGGCCCTTCGATAAAGACCGGTGAACTGTCGGGGTCGACATCTACGGCTACCAAGAGCGATGCACATAAAAGATCATGATGAACGTTTTGTAATTAAAGTTATAATGAATGTTATGTGAACCGTATATGTGTACTATATATAGCCATGATTGATTCATTGTTATACCTAATAGTTGTAATTAAAGTTGTTAATAAAAGTTCTGTGATTTAATTATCAGTTAATTATGCATGATTGATTATATATGCTTTAATTAATTGTGACTTAGCACACAGATATATATATAATAATAATATTAGACTTAACACACACAAACACATATATAATATATATTACCTCACACACATATATATTAACTCAGGTGGTGGCTGCTCAGTACCGGTTGGAGGAACCAACCGGGACTGATTAGCAGCTTATTAGTACCAGTTGGTGCCCGGTTGGAAGAAACAACCGGGACTGATCAGCAGCTTATCAGTACCAGTTGGTGCCTCCAACCGGTACTGACTGGGGCTTTGGCAAGGCACGGGCTAAAGCCACGTGTGGCCTCAACCGCATCGATACTATATCAAGACGGGTAAGAACCAGATCGATGCCATGGGGCATCAGTCCTAGATGGCCTGTACCGGTTCAAAAACTGGTACTGATGGCCATTGTAAACCGGTATTGATAGCCAGATCTATAGTAGTGCATGCGTGTATGACCTTCCGTTTCATGTGTACGACTATGAGCTTCCGATTCGGGCAGATATTTTCTTGGATGCAGTCAGCAAAGAATGAGTCCTACGTATTAACGGTGACATTTCATGGGTCGATGATTGGGTCCACTGTGCATGAGACTGAGATTGACAACTCCTGCAGCAAAGAGTAATGGTATATATCACGGGTACAAGACACCCTTCACCGCTTGGCTCGGCAGGATTCACCGCCGATTCGACTTTGGCGGTGAATAGCGGCGATGATCGAGCACCATATCACCGCGGCTAGAAAACGGCGATCTTTGCTCTATCCTCTTGCCGGCTCATGGCAGGAACCGGCAATGATAGAGCAATATCACTACTGGTCGTTCACCACTGCCAGTTCGTGGTGAAGGACTGGCAGTGATATTGTTGTACCACTGCCAGCTCTAGCCATGAGCCGATAGGGATATTGCTCTATCACTGCCGGCTCTAGCCATGAACTAGCAGTGATATCCCCCTAACAGAAAAATTGCATAAATCAATTACCAATAATAAATTCACCATATAAATCAATGTCATTACCAGTATAAATTCACCATGCAACACAAGCTCATGACATGTCATTAATTCAGAAATTGTTGAAGCACTTATGAACTCCTTGCGAAAAGCCACAATAAAGAAATCTGACACATATATGCATACCAAAGAACAAAGAACTGCTCTCAGATGCACACTGCACACCACAGAATTTTAGAGATACAAGATTGCTCTCAGGCGACGGTTGCAAACGCAGGAGGCGCTGCCTTCTCAACACAAGGTCTACACTTACACAAGAAAGGATAATTTAAACATCAAGCTAGGCACTGATTACCATTCAACACTAGACAGTAGTCTAAGAAAATAAAACTACACTAGTAGAAATATACATATATATATATATATATTCCTATATAGGAAGCCAGTTTGGGGCTCTATGGAGCCTAGGCTCCATGATTTAAAAACCTATGATATGCATTGAGATTCGAGATGTTTGATGTGTATATCTTCACATATCCACTAAAAAAATATTTCAGATATGAAAATCCAAAAAAATTAAATTCAAACTCAGTTTAAATTAGTTTGAAGTATAGTTAAATGTAGTTCAAACTGAAGTTCAACTCAACTTTTTTCGGAGTTTGATGTCTCAAATATTTTCTTTAGTGGGTATATGAAAGTATAATAACCAAACAACACGAATCTCGAAGCATATCTAGTGGTAATGAACCATGGAGCCTAGGCTCCATGGAGCCTTATGTATTATTCCTATATATATATACACACACACAAAGTGGTGTTGGCAGACTCTAGTGTTCAATTATCTAATTGATTTAGTCAAGATATCAATGAACGGCCACTACTTGACTCAGTTGATCACAAATTATGTCGACAGATACTATGTGAAAGGATAAAACCTCTAATAGAATGGTTAAATCAGTGCCTAGCTTGATTCATAAATTATCACAATTATTAAGTGTAGACCAATTTCATCATCGAGCAAAACCGAAGGCCACACAAGAGTAAAATCTTCATATCAGAAAAAAAAGCTTTGAAAACAATATAGTACATACACACAAAGAGCATAATTGATTTTGGTGAAGTCAAAAAACATATAACTATATTTTTCTAAGTTTGTCTAATTTGAACAAATGAATTAATTATATTCACATCAAGTTTTCGAATCAACAGTTCATTTTTTTCTTCTTGCTCTTCTTAGTATCTAGTTTTCCCTTTTGATCTGCTGACTGCCCCCGACTCGCCATGCCGAACTATAAAACTCGCTGCTTGGATTGACGACCTTATTGAGGATAAACCCAGCGAACTATTCTGCGATTGCTACGATTTGATGGATGAACCCAGCGAGCTGTTCTACGACTGCTACGATTTGATGGGCCAGTAGTGTACTTGTGTTTAGATTTAAGCGTTGCCATCAAAAGATTGGCAGGAATTAATCATTGAATAATATAGGATTTACAAAACTATGTCCTTTAAGCCAAAACAGACCTTGGCATCCCCAGTTGTTGCTTCATCGGCGGACAATATGAGCATGAACTTATATACATAGTACCACAGTGATTGTTGCCCTATTCCTGCCTATGGCACTGAGGAAGGAAATGTAAGCCTTCTTGTATTGATTGTTAAGTATGAAATGCGAAACATGATTGTTTCTTATGTACCTTAAAGTCTGTTCTAACACTTAAGACCTTCCTAAAAGGAAGGTAGCATGTGCTCTTCTCAAAGTATCGTGTGAAAGCCCTGTGCGTGATTACAGATAGTAAGCGGTCTTAGATTCAATCGAATGGAAGAAAACTATAGCAATCACAAAATTCAAATTAACCTATTTAGCTAGTCTATGATTGTCGATGAATTGCGTCGGCAATATATTTTATAGGGCTATGCGAAAGACCACAACTCGATGGTAACACAGGGAGCAGGATTTATACAGGTTCAGGCCCTCGGAAAGAGGTAATACCCTACTCCTGTGCTCGTGGATTTGTATTATGGGGTGTCGATCACAATGATCAAAGGATGATCACAATAACCGTATGTTCTCGCTGAGATTGCGCGAGAACTAAGATGATGAAGATCAAGGTGTAGATGATGATTTCTGATGTCTAACTAGGGACCCCTGACCCCCTTTATATAGTGTAAGGGGTCGGGTTACAGATTGGTTCGCTAATCCGTATTAGAAAGATAAGGAATATAGCCGAGTCGGCTACGCTTATCTCCACGTATTCGAGTAGAATTAGAATCCTACTCCTTGTAGAGCAAGTCAGGCTGCGCCGTCCACCAGGCCCACCTTCTAGAAGATCCATGCGACTTGGCCCAAAGAGGTGGTGCGTCCAATCGTCTGTCTCCGAATACTCGGGACCCATGTCGTCCACAGTAGCCCCCGAGTGCATCGTGACTGAGTTGTTTTGATTCTGGGTTCAGCTTGCAGCTCATCAAATGTAATCCGAGTGACATCAGTCTTTGTTCGGTTGATGTAGCTCTGCTCGCCGAGTAACCTGCTGATCAAACAACACAGTTGCAAAGGACTCAAAAGAAAATCTCAGGCCTCTTAAAAAGATGTTTGGTACCCAGTCCGACTGGTCGGTATGCTGGCTATTAGCCCCACAGAGAGGCATACCAAAAAAGTGGATGTAGCCGAGTGATCAGTGTCACCTTGCCTTATCCTCCCTGTAACAAATCATGACATTCAGGTCTGATTGACAGAGCTCGACATTCGGTCCAACAGGGGACATGTCACAATTCGTGTATTAAGGTGTTTGGGCGCCCTGACCTGACTTAGTGCGGTGTCAAGTTAGTGATTCTCGAGAGAATATGCCCGCCTCCAAGTCAAGGTCATCCGAGTGGTGTTCGTCATGATAACGAACGATCCAGATATGTGCCACTGAGACCCGACTGAAGAGGTAACTCTTGATGCCCGATCCGACTAAAAGCCAGACCGACTATTGACCCCAGGAGGTACATCAAGAGTTGAGTTATAACCCGGGAAGCGCCTAGTCCTTAGAGACTGAAGACTGGCATGAGGCCCGAATGGGGGCACGCTATTTTCCGACTAGGTTTGATCCGAATGGCACCTGTACCAGAGTAATGACGTGTACAGCTTACGGCCCACGGGGGGCGTGCTCTCTAGAACCTAAGTCCGGGCCCGAACCTTGAAGCGATGATTAGGGCTTCATTCTTTCCCGCCCAGTGCGGAAACTGAAACGTCGCCCACTTCTTTTTAAATAGAACACGCCGGGGCATTTGAACGGTTACGTTTGCACTGTGCGCCCAAGTCCGTTCATCTCCCCGTAGTGCTCCCGCTAGGGTTTCTTACTTCCGTTGTTGTAGAGCAACCTTCGCGCCGCCGCCGCCACCAATCTCCAGATTCAATCTCGCCGCCCCCATCCATCACCACATTCTCTCAAATGGCGGGGAACTAGGCGACCTCCGTCACCATCGAGGAGCGATTGCATGCTCTGGTCGACGCCAGAGTTCTCCCGGTGCAGGAACTCATCAGCTGGCACGCCGCCGCGGGTGAGTCTACCCTACTCCTCGCCAAGTGGAGATAGTTGTTTTCGAGTCCTTTTCTCGCGGGTTCGGACTCCCCACTTCTTCATTCCTTCATGGTTTGCTCCACCACTATAATATCGAGCTCTTCCATTTGAACCCCAACTCTATTCTTCAAATTTCTATTTTTGTTCAACTTTGTGAAGCCTTTATGGGGATTGCTCCCCACTTCAACCTTTTTCGCCACCTCTTCCATCTGAAAGCCTTTCCCAATGACAGTGCCCCAAAGGCCGTCGGCGAGGCCGGATTCCAACTCCGGAGTGGCCTCAAGAAGGAATACTTCTCCATGCCGCTCCGAACCTCCCTGAAGGGATGGAACTAGGAGTGGTTTCTATTGCTCCAATCCTCCCCCCGGTCTCCCTTCCTTTGATGGGAGAAAGCCCCGGGCTTCCCCCTCTTGGACTTCTTCTCTGCCCTCCTCTGAAATGGATCAGGTCACTGAGCTACTCGGCTTGATCCGAAATCTAAAAGAAGAAGGGCTGACCAGCGTGGCCATCGCCATTAGCTTCACGATGCACCGCGTCCAGCCTCTCAAGGAAAGGGTCCAGCTCGGGTTCGAATACACCGGGCCGACCGATCTGACTCGGGAGGTGGACACCCCGATCTCCCATCTGGATGCCGCCGACCGACTCGCAGAGTTCTTCAGCAGGGGACATCCATTTCCAACCAAAGGTGTCCCAGAAGGTAACGGACGAGTAGTCTTAGTATTTGTTTCATGCCCGCCGAGTAGTTTTATTGTCATTGTACTAACTCAGGAAGGCTGTGTTTCTATGCAGGATTGCTGGGCCTTCGTGTCCCTTGCCCCGACGCCTGAGGTCCCTGCCCACAAGGGCGAGAAGCGCCTGAGCGAGGAGTCTGAAGAGGCTCCTGCGACGAAGAAGGGCAAGGGCCCGGTCTCCTTAGAAGAGGAGGACGTCCTGCCGCCAGAGGAGCGCGGCCGATAGGGTTCAGGCCCCACGATCCATGAAGCCCCCAAGGAAGGAGCGAGCCAGCCAACACCAACCCGAAGGCCGAGCAGTTAGGCGGCTCGTCCTCCCAGGATGGGTTGCAGGAGGTTGCCGAAGAAGAAGCGGCGCACTCGGTGGCCAGTCCTACAGTGTCCCAGGCCAGGCCGAGTGACCCTCCCGACTCCTCTTCAAGCGGGTCTTCCGCTCAGAGGGGCGCTGGGATCAAGATCAAGACTTCCAGCCAATAAGTGTGACTCTGTCACCCACTGGTAGTCTTCAATATGTATTGTTTATATGCTGAAGTATTTCTTCTTTCAGGAAACCGTCGGAGGAAATCCCGACGGATCGCCCGACAGAAACAGCACCGAAGCCTAAAGAGGAAGGTGCTGGGCCTGGTCGGAGGCGTCTCCTTCCCCTCATTCTTCTCCTCCTCCTCTAGTGGCTGACGCAGAGCTTCCGTCGTCCCAGCCGACTGAAGCCAAGCCAGAGGCCAAAGTCCGCGCAGATGATGCCACCGCCCCCCAAGCCCGAAGCCGACCAACGAGGGCGGCAAGAAAGCCGAGCCGGTGGTGGAGGAGATTCCACGCTGGCCTTCATCTCACCTGGAGGAGACGAAACCTAAGTTCTCGGCAGCTTGGAGAGACGAGGCCAGGAACTGGGCTCTACTTGATGACAAAGCAGAAGAGAAGGCTAGGATGGCCTTCTATGAGCACGCAGCAGAATGCGGCAAATTCATCAGGGTAAGGCTCCCGATCAACCGAGTAAGTATTGTTGACTCGAAGTAGAGTAGTCATTATCTACTCCTTTTGCAGGAACTTGACGATTTTTTCGAGAGGAAAACCAAGTTTCTCAACTATTTTCTCCCCCAAATAGAACGGATTAAAGCCGTGGAGGGGCAAATAGTTGAGACCCAGATCGAGGCGTCCAGGCAGCGTCGGGAGCTACAGGCCAAGATCTAGGAACTGCAGGACGAGAAGTTCGACCTCGCAGGCTCCCTTCGATGTAAGTATCCCGACCTAAGTCAGGATTATATGATTTGTGTGTGACCAAGTGACATCACATTCTGCTCATTGTGCAGCTCGTGACGCCACGATCACCAGCCTGCGGGAGGAGCTAGCCAAGTCCAAGGACTCTGAGGCCGCCGCCCAAGTAGAGCTGAAGAGGTCCCAGGACCAAGGGCTGGCCCTGGAGGAGTCAGAGGCCCGAGCCGTCGCCGAGTTAGAGGGTAAGTCCCCTCACCCAAGCTACTTCGAATCTCCAACATTATACAGTTGTTTGACTGCATCTGTGTCTCTGCTGACAGAGTATAAGAAGAAGACGCAAGCGCAGCATGACGTTTTGAATGAAAACATCAAAACTACGCAAACGCGGTATGAAGAGCTCCTGGTTGCCGTGGAGCCCACTCGGCGACGGCTCTATGTTGGCGACGCCGAGCCGAGCAACAGGGCCGAACTAATCCAGAGGTGGACCGACGCTCCCGAGCAGCTCAAGGCCCAGCTCATGGAAGTCAGCTTGATGAGCTCCAGCTAGGCGTGGGAAATCGTCAAGTTGCTCTATCCCCGAGTCGAGCTTGAAGCTGTCAAGGACGGCTTCGCCTACACCGAGGAGAAGGCATTGGCCCTGCTTGAAGAAGTGAAGCCGGCCGCCGAATCCCTTGTAGATAACTTAGATCTAGATTCCCTGTAAATGTAGGAGCTTCTTGTAATTTATCAATTCAATGTATGTAAACAGTTCTTCCAATATAATATAAGCTATGTTATCTTTCTGTGATTGATTCTGTATTTTGCCCGAGTAGATTAGGTTCCTTGTACTAAGCACTCTGCCAAGCGCATCAAGTTCCTTAGCATTAGAAGTTGACGCGAAGCTTGGTCTCCAAGAACGTAGTCGGGAAGTATGAGTGTTGCATGAAAACAAGATTTTTGTTACTCGGAATGAACAATACTTAGGCTCAACAAGAACTCAGAAAGAAAGATATCGATATGGCGCAGACTGCACCTAATTAGGTGTAGCCTCCGACTTCCTTGCTAGTCGGGATCCGACTAGGGAGCAAGTCAAGTCGAACTCAATAAAAGAGAAAGAAGGGGTGCGCGATTGCGCACCTAATTAGGTGGAGCCCCCGACTTACTACTTAATTGAAACACAAATAAGTAGCAAGTCAGAAACTGAATTGCACAAGCACGAAGATAATGTAAATGAAAACCTATCTTTATTGAATTGTAAATGTGTGTACAACGGCCGTCAGGTATAGACCTGACGTAATTGCTCGATGCTCCACGAGTTATCCATGATAGTGCCGTCTTCTCGCCTCAGTCGGTAAGCCCCGGGCGTGCCACTGAGTCAATAATGTATGGACCTTCCCAACGTGGGGAGAGTTTATGGCCACTCGACTGATTGATCCGAAGGACCAAATCACCAACCGAGAAGGCACGGTCCCGCACATTACGACTGTGGTAATGACGTAGCCCTTGGAGGTATTTTGTGGACCGAGCGATTCTGACATTCGAGCTTCCTCGGTCGGTCGAGTTAAATCCACCGTGGGCTTCACTCGTCGTCGTTGTACTTTGAACTCGGGGCGACCGAATTGTAGCTCCGTTGGCAGGACCACCTTAGACCCATATACAAGGAAGAAAGGTGACTGCCCCGTTGCCCGGCTGGGACTTGTGCGAAGTCCCCAGAGTACGGAAGGCAATTCCTTCATCCACCTTGCAGCATATGGCCTGAGCCGACCAAAGACGCGTGCCTTGACACCTTGTAGAAGCATGCTGTTTGCGTGCTCGACTTGCCCATTGTTCCGAGGATGTGCCACCGAAGCAAAATAAATCTTTGTGACCACATCTTCGCACCAGCTTTGAAACTTGTCACTTCTGAATTGAGAGCCGTTGTCCGTAATCCGAGAGGGCACACCAAACCGACCGACGATCTCCTAGAAGAACTCGGTGGCCTTGGCTGTCGTAATCTTGGTCACGGGCTTAGCTTCAATCCATTTGGTGAATTTGTCAATGGCAACGAAGATATGTTCAAAACCACCCGGGGCCTTCTTGAGAGGTCCGATAATGTCGAGCTCCTAGACGGCAAACGGCCAGGTAATAGGGATCGTCTGAAGTTCCTGAGCCGACACATGAATCTGCCGAGCAAAGAAGTGACAACCTTCGCATTTTTGGACGATCTCCTTTGCATCCAAGATTGCGGTCGGCCAGTAAAACCCTTGACGAAAGGCTTTGCCGACCACCATTGCTGAAGCAGCATGATGGCCACACATACCCGAGTGAATTTCATGCAACAGGGCGCGTCCATCCAACTCGGATACGCACTTTTGAAGTATGCTGGAGGCGCTTCGGCGGTATAGGATTCCTCTGAGTAGCACGTATGCACGACTCTGGTGCTCAATTTGTTTAGCAGCCCCCCGATCGTCGGGAAGCTTTTCTTCCTGCAAATACTCCAAATACGGTCGCATCCAATCCGATTCGAGGGCGAGCACTTCTGACTCGGGTGGTGGTTTATCCGGTTGGGGTAGTTGCTCCTGCGGTGTGATGGAGGGGGCGTGAAGCTCTTGGACAAAGATCCCAGCTGGGACAGCTGCCCTACTAGAGCCAATGTTCACAAGCTCATCTGCCGCCTCGTTGTCTCGCCGTAGGATATGTATAAGCTCTAATCCATCGAACTTATCTTCGAACTTTCTGACCTCCTGACAGTAGGTGGCCATATTGTCATTGACATAAGTCCAATCCTTCTGTACTTGGCTCACCACGAGTTGAGAATCTCCGCGAACCACCAATAGCCGGATTCTGAGCGATATGGCAATACGGAGCCCATGGATGAGTGCCTCGAACTCGGCTGCGTTGTTTGAAGCTAGAAAATGAATCTAGAGGACATATTTGAGTCGTTCGCCTCTAGGTGATATGAGAACGATACCAACCCCCGCGCCCTGTCGTCAGAGAGAGAGAGAGAGAGAGCCATCAAATTACATGGTCCAGTGCTCGAGCTCTTCGATGGCTAGGGGAGCCTGCATCTCCGTCCACTCGGCAACGAAGTCGGCGAGTGTTTGCGACTTAATAGCGCTGCGTGGCTTGAACGAGAGCTCGAAAGCCCCGAGTTCCACTGACCACTTAGCAATTCTCCCAGTGGTTTTTCGTTTATGAAGGATATCTCCAATAGGGAAAGAAGTGACCACCGAAATTGGATGTTCTTGAAAGTAGTACTTCAGCTTCCGAGAGACGATCAGGACCGCATACAAAAGTTTCTGTACATGCGGATAACGTACCTTGGACTTGCCCAATACTTCGCTAACGAAGTAGACCAGGCGCTGGGCCTTATAGACACGTCCTTGCTCCTCCCGTTCTACTACCACCGCGGCACTCACTACATGAGTGGTTGCCGCAATGTATGGCAGAAGCGGCTCCTGTGGCATGGGAGATGCCAAGACAGGTGGCGAAATGAGGAACGATTTGAGATCTTTAAAGGCCTTCTATGCCTCGGGTGTCCAGATAAACTTGTGTTGCTACTTCTTTAATAGTTTAAAGAAGGGAGACAACTCGCCAAGTCCCGAGATGAATCAGCCGAGTGCCACCATGCACCCATTTAGACGCTGGACATCCCTTTGGCAAGTTGGGGGAGCCATCTCCATGATAGCTCTGATCTTTTCCAGGTTAGCCTCGATTCCACGGTGAGACACCACGAAACCGAGTAGCTTTTCCGAAGGAACCCCGAAGACGCACTTCTCCGGGTTCAACTTCATGTTGTATGCCGACAGGATCTCGAATGTCTCCGACAGGTCGATGACCAAGTCGGAGGATATCCGAGATTTGACGACAACATCATCGATGTATGCTTCCACGTTGCACCCGAGCTGGTTGTGGAAGCATTGCTGAATGCAATGCTGATATGTTGCTTCAGCGTTCTTCAATCCGAAGGGCATAGTAACATAGCAAAATGCCCCGAACGGAGTGATGAACGACGTCTTGATGCAATGTTCTTTCTTCAAGCTAATCTGGTGATAGCCTGAGTAGGCATCCAGAAAGCTCAAAAGCTCGCAACCGGCAGTGGAATCAACCACCTAGTCAATGCGAGGTAGTTCGAAGGGATCCTTGGGGCATGCTTTATTTAAGTCAGTATAATCGACACACATACGCCAAGTACCATTCTTCTTTTGCACAAGTACCAGATTTGCCAGCCAGTCGGGGTGGAGCACCTCTCTTATGAAACCAGCGGCTAAAAGTCTGGTGATCTCCGCCTTGATGGCTTCCTTTTGATCTTGCGCAAACCAACGCAGCCGTTGCTTGACTGGCTTGGCTTTGTCGTGTATATTTAAGGAGTGCTCGAGCGGGTCGAGCCATGTCTCGATCAGAGCTGTTTTGGTTGAGTCGGACGGGTCGAGCGAAATACGTTTGACGTCTTCGTCAGGCTTGATGCCTGACTTATATTGCTTCTTGTTTGGCATGTCGCCCTCGTCACGAAGAGTGATGACCACTTGCTGGATCTTGTTCATCTCAAATGCCGCTTCAGCCGACTGGGACAAGTCACAATTTTCCCTATCGAGGAGATAGGAAAACCTGACGTCTCCGCGAACTGTGATTACGCCCTGCGGGCCCGGCATCTTCATAGCTAGGTTAGCGTAATGCAGGACGGCCATGAATTTGGCCAGGCCCGATATTCCCAAGATTGCGTGATACGCAGTCTCGAAATCGGCCACCTCAAAGCTGAGGATTTCTGTCCGGTAGTTGTCCCGAGTGGCAAAAGTGACCGAAAGAGAAATTCTCCCAATCGGCACCGAGGATGTTCCCAGAATTATTCTGTGAAAAGGGGAATCGGTCTTCTGAAGCGCCGACCTTGGAATCTGTATCTCATCAAACGTCTTGGTGAAAAGGATATTCAATCCACTTCCACCGTCGACCAAGACTTTACGTAGTCGGACGTTCCGTACCACAGGATCCAGGATGAGTGGATATCTTCCTGGACATGGGATGTGGTCGGGGCGATCCAAGCGATCGAACTTGATCGAAACTTCAGACTATCAAAGGTATTCGGGGGTCACCGGAACGGCTGCATTGACTTCCCAAGTGATAAGCTTTTGCTTACGTTTGGACTCGTATGCATCCGATCCCTTGTATATGTAGTTGAGCTCGCGCTCGGTTTCTTGGTAAGCGTCACCCTAAGGAGGATCACGCTTATCGTCTTGGTTGGCGTCCTTCGGGGCATCCTTGTTGTGCTCTTGCGCGAACCTCTTCAGGACATTGCAGTTCTTTGTCGCATGCTTTCCATTTGGATGGAAAGGACACGGGGCCTCCATTTCTTTATTGTAGTCGTTGGGCCGAGGCGGCCTCTGACGACCATGATCCGCGGCTGCCACCAATTCTTCACCTTTTCGCTTCTTATCCTTCTTGGAAGACGACTCGGGCTTGTCTTTTTGCCTTCGTTTTTACTCGGGTGATCCTCCTGGCGCTCGGCAAGAGCGTCCGAGGTGGTGGCATACCGGTCCGTTAGGGCGAACATCTCTTTGACAGTAGTCGGGGGTTTCCGAGACATCTTGATTAGGTCGGGGTCACGAACTCCCTTCTGGAAAGCTGCGACAATGACCGCTTCAGAGATCTCTTGGATTGTGTTTTTCTTCTTTGTGAAACGCCGAATGAAATCCCTTAACGACTCATCTTTTCTCTGATGAATCTGATAAAGGTCCCATTGGGTCCTAGGCTTCTCGTAAGTGCCCTGAAAATTGGCGACGAATTGGTCGCAAAGCTCTCCCCAGGAACCGATTGAGTTCTCTGGAAGTCCTTCAAGCCAACCCTGAGCCAGAGGAGTTAACATGACGGGCAGATTGTTTGGCATCACGTCATAACCTCTACCCGCGGATTTGATTGCCAGAGGGTAAATCTGCAACCAAGCTTCTGGGTCCTGCTCCCCGTCAAATTTCACTATTCCCTTGGGGTTAAATCCCTCGGGCCAGTTGACTTGACGAAATCGGGGTGTGAATGCTTTAATCCCATCAATCATTCCGTCCCCAAGGGGAGGAGTCTGACGGGGAAGTATTTGGCACGGCGGAGTGCGGCGCCGATCTTCTCGGTGGTGGTCACCACAACGCACACTGTGGTCGTTGCGACGATCGTTTCTGTCATGGTATGCCCGGCCCCTACTTCATCTATCGCGTAGATCTTCTCCTCTGCGGGTATGCCCAGCCCCTACTTATCTATTGGGTGCGGGGCCGACCCGGAAGGTTGTCCATCCACCACGTAAACGCCGCAAAAGTTGGGGATCCCGTTGACGCTCTCCTCCGACTCGGATCCCGAGTAACAAAGGCTTAACTGATCCTTGCTTGTTGGCTCATCGTTGGGGGTGATTACAACTCCCACTTCTCGTGATGAATTGCTTGGCGGAAGAAAACCCGACTAGGATTCGGCAGAACAGATCTGCTGAAATCTAGCAGCCAAATTGGTTAATCTGAGTGGCATCCTAGTGTCCACCTGGGAAGTAGATCTAGTTAGAGTTATCCCCGAGCCGGAGCTCGGGAAGCTCGTCCCAGTAAGTGTATGTTGGGCTCCACCCCTTAGCCCAGACCAAAAAGGCGGCGTGTTATCTCATGAAAAACAGTGGCCGAATTTCTCAATCGAGCGGGTGTTACTGGCGAGAAGTTGCGTTCCCAATCGAGATCGTCGCGATCCGGTCAGAATAGCATCGCCGATTGGTTCCTCATCAGCGGAGGATGTTGGCAGAATCAAAGGCCTATAATCCCGACTGAGACCGAAGGGAATCCCTTCGGTGAGCCAGTCGGAGTCGTCGTTGTCAGATTGGATCTCTCCTGGATCGGAATCTGAAAGAGGCAATCCGACGCGGTGTTGTTCGGCTGGAGCCGCTCACAGCATCCCCGGTAGTATGCAGGCCGAACATCATCCGGCTCACATAACCGAAGTTCCCCGAAGTCGTTGGCGAGAAAACCGAGATCTACGAAGACAAAACCTTAGCCGGGGGCGTAGGTGAAGACGAATCTGCCGATTGAAGCCATCGAAGTTGATTAAACTGATCATGACGCTAGCCCCTACCTGGCGTGCCAATTATCGACGAATTGCGTCGGCAATATATTTTATAGGGCTATGCGAAAGACCACAACTCGATGGTAACACAGGGAGCAGGATTTATACAGGTTCAAGCCCTTGGAAAGAGGTAATACCCTACCCCTGTGCTCGTGGATTTGTATTATGGGGTGTCGATCACAATGATCAAAGGATGATCACAATGACCGTATGTTCTCGCCGAGATTGCGCGAGAACTAAGATGATGAAGATCAAGGTGTAGATGATGATTTCTGATGTCTAACTAGGGACCCCTGACCCCCTTTATATAGTGTCAGGGGTCGGGTTATAGATTGGTTCCCTAATCCGTATTAGGAAGATAAGGAATATAGCCGAGTCGGCTACGCTTATCTCCACGTATTTGAGTAGAATTAGGATCCTACTCCTTGTAGAGCAAGTCGGGCCGCGCTGTCCACCAGGACCGTCTTCTGGAAGATCCATGCGACTTGGCCCAAGGAGGTGGTGCGTCCAATCGTATGGCTCCGAATACCCGGGACCGATGTCGTCCACAATGATGGTTTGGTAATTCTTATGAGGTTCGCGCATGGAGTCCAAGACAACGATCTTGCTAAGTGATAGCTAGATGACAAGCAGGATCCAGTGAAAACTGTACATATGTCACTAGTGCCTATTAGTGCTGATATGGTGTTACTCATCAAAGAGTAGTATGAGCAGGGTCTATGTGTACGTACTTAAAATTGTAGGGTAAAAGTATGTAACATCCTCATTTTTCAAAACCAAAATCTTATAAACTGCATGGCATAAAATTTTTTGAAAATATAAAAACATTTCAAAATCAGTATGTTCCTAATTAAGAGAAAAGCTTTGCAAAATAAAAACATCCCAAAATCTAATTGCAAGTATAATATTATTTAAAGTCTTGTAAAAAGATTATTTGAGCAAAATGAATTGTTGATATTAATTTTACCAAATTTTGCATTTGCTAAACATTATTTTGCATTTTAACCTTGGAATATTAATTTATCTATATTCGAAGTTTAGATAGATAAATTATTTACCGTTATTTTCTTAGTTTATCTCTCTTACTAGCGGTCCCCACCTATTTTTCTTTTCCTTCCCTTTTCATTTTCTCTTTCCTTTTTCCCCTACCTCCTTCCTTCCTTTCCTTCCTTTCCTTCCTTCCCTGACCGACCTCTGCTCGGTCTTCTCTGGCGTAGCAAGCAGGTAGGAAGCTTCCCTCATCCCCCTTTTTGGAATCTACCCCAAATTCCTCCCCAAAACCAGCAAATTCGTGATTGAATCGGTTTCCACGATCCCAGGGGATCTCTTCCTACCCGAATCGTGCTCCCCTTCCCTAAATTAGTCCCTAATCCCCTATATAAACCCTAGCCGAGCTCCTTCTTCCTCCTCCCTCTCCTCCGAATTCGTCGCCGGTTAAGCTCTCTTGGCCAAACCTTTCAAGGACGTTCTTCCTCTCCTTCTCCTGAACCCACCTTGATCATCTACTGCAGGTACTGACGACCGAGCTCGCTGAATTTCCTTGCCGAAGCTACCGCTATCCTCACCGCCGCCACCACCGTTCTTCGTTGATTCATCGCCATCGGGAGGAAGATTCTCCTCCTCCCTCTACCTTTAGCATCCTAGATGCCCTTAGACTAATCCCCCTCAGCCAATTCGGCCGGCGCGCCGTTGGCGAGCCCCACCGCCATGTGCCTCCCTCCTTCCCCCGGTCGGCCTCACCGCCAGGCCACGCGGCCGCCCTATCCATCACGGGAACCCCACCTACGGCATCCCCGTACCACCATGATACTCCTCCACCTTGCTGCCACCTCTCCCTCGCCACCGGCACCCCTACGCCACCCGCGTAGCCGTAATCCACCGCTTCGAGCCCCACCACCGACGCTGCTGTCGCCGATCCCGTGGGCTGACCCCACCGACGGAACCGCCGTGCGCCCATCTCTCTTTCACCCCCTCGGCCGGCTCCGCCATGCCGCCGCTCGCCAGGGCCGCCACTTTCCCGAGCTGCCACCACCTCTCCCCTACGCCGCTGTCACCGACCGGCAGGCCTGGCCTATTAGGCCGAGCTGCGCCCTACCAGGCCGCGTCCCGCACGACTATGCCACCGCCTTCTTTGGGTCATGCTCCGTCTTTGTTGTCTTGCCTCTCGCCTGAGGGCCGAGCGGACCGGCCGCCAGACGTCCTCCTCCTCCTCGCCTCTGGCTAGGGCTGTCTTTGTAGGCTACCGAGCGCGTGCTCATGCGAGCCGGGCCGCGTTGCCGCAGGCTGCCTCCCTCGGCTAGTCCAAGATCTAATTTTCTCTAATTAGTTAACAGTATTACTCATTAATTTAATATCTTTAATTATATAACTCCAAAAATTATGAACTAAATTTTAAAATGTTTATAAAATCAAAACATACTGTTTTATAACTTTTCATACGCATTTGCACACATGTCAATTTCTGTTATTTCTTTTTGCATTGAATTTATTCATTTGATTTCATTGCTTTAGATTCGATCGCTGAGGGTCTCAATTCCGACGCAGCGGAGGATCCTCCTCACTTCGTTGATCAAGGCAAGTGATAAACCCTTCGAACCTATGTTTTGCAAACTTGTTTTACTAGAATTTAACAACTAGCATGTATGTTGAATATAAAATATTAATTACCTAGTTACTTAGCTAAATCCCCATTAATAAACAATCCTTATAAAATATTCCTTGCTGCCTTAGTTATTAATCAAATTATGTAATGCCACACCCTTGAATAGGTTTTGCATCTGCTTAGTAATGCTCATTGTAGAACATTTAATCTTATCGTTGTTACTATCAATAATCAATTTAATCACGTTTGAAAAGGACAATTGTTTTTGTCATTTGATTTTGCAAATAGGCTAGTTGATAGTGGGTGCTATCGAGAAAAATTGTTTTGCAAAACCTGATCGGGGTGGATAGTTGCAAGGATGGTGCAGCATGCACGAGATTCGGGCCTAGTGTGGGACCCACCCTAATCCCTAAGGACCGATTAATTGATATAGACAAGCTAAGTACAACAGTGTGACCATAAGTGCCTGTATGTTCAGGCCCTGGCTGAGTAACCTTCGAACTCTTAGTTTGGACATCTTGTGCGGTGGAGTAGGGCGAGGTTACCGCATGTTTAGCCTATCGGCTCAAGAGGGGGTTTCAGCCAACTGGGGTGACCAGCGCTGTAGTGGCATCCTTAGAGGGAATGCCAAGCTAAGAGCTAGTTGGACAAAGGTCTTGTCGTGATGACTTCCGACGGGAGAAAGTCATGTCTTATGGGTAAAGCGTGCAACCTCTGCAGAGTGTAAAACTATCATGATAGCCGTGTCCACGGTCAAGGACGGATGACAGAGAGCTGCCTCTTTGGTACTTCTTATCTTTGTTTTCAAAATGGTGATTTAAAGGAAAATCACGATTGTAGTCGTGTGTTTTGATTTTTCTTCTCGCAGTAGGTGCTATGAGTGATGAGGGTGTTTGCACAGTGGGTGCCATGAGTAGCTAGGTTTGGACAAAACCGGTTGAGGCCGGAGTTTCAAAGAAAATAATTCAAATATTTGTTTTTCTCAACACATTTCAAATCATTTTGCAAGATCTTAGGAGAAACTTGTAAAACTGGCTTTATGCAAAATAAACCCTTACCCTTCTTTTGTTAGCCTTAGTTGCATTTAGTTAGCTTTGCTTGTTGAGTGTTAAGTATATTCACCCTCGCCTTTTATGTGGGGCTGCTCATTCCAACGAGTAGGTTGTGACCCTCAGAATCCTTACATCGATGAAGAGGTGTATCAAGATGGAGACTTCGCTAAAGGAGTTTAGGATGAAGACTACTCTAACGTCTAGGAGCGCATTTCTTCAGACATGCCTGTGGGGTTGTGTTGGGTGTTCCATTTGAGTTGAACTATGTTATTTAAATTTCCGCTGCTAGGCTGTGGATGAAGGGAATGTGCTCTAGAGACAATCATATGATGATTATGTAACGTCTTTGTTCATGTACTTATAATAACATTGCTTATTGGTTCCATGAATTAATGTCGCGACTTTGTTCATCAAATACGATTTGGTTGTGAGACACATTGTCATTGTGATATTGTTCTAAACGATCCCTGGTTCATGTCATTACGAAGAGCGGTAATGATTTGATCAGCACATGTATTGATTGATGGTATTGTTTCACATACCATAGATATAGAGATATTAAATCAATAATATGGACACATGTTAGAGAACATGGGTGGTTGGATAGACATACTTCGAGACACTGCTGAGATTGTTATCTACAAAGTGCCATCAGCGTGTAGTCTCGGGTAGTACACCTATATGGTCTTTAGACCTGAGATCATCATGGAGACCCAGCTTGTAAAAACGTATGCTTTGGTGTTATCAAACGCTACACCGTAACATGTTAGTTATAAAGATAACTACTGGGTATGGCGCGAAGCATGGCATAGGGATGTGATTGATTGAGATGGCATTTGGCCCTCTTCGATAACGGGAGAGATATCTCTGGGCCCCTCGGTGTGGATGGATAAGGAAAGCGCACGGCTTTGCTGATATGATTAAAGAGTTAATCATGATATTTATATCCATCATATTGACGAGTGAATAGTCGAGCTATCACAAGGGTGGCACGTATCTCGCCTTGTGCTTGACTGGTATCGTGTGGCAAAAGGATCGGTAAGTTGAGTATATCAGGGTTCAACCAATGAAATCATTCTGTTCATTCGAGGGTCAATATGTACTGCTATTGACCCGTGGATTGGAAAGGGACTTTCCGAATTCACGGCCGACTTGCACATGAACCTAACGGATTGGAACTTATCTAGTGGATTTGTTCTATTAGAAGAAGGGTTTGCGCGCGGATACGATCCGCGTAGGAATTGGAGTCCTAGTGGGTCTCGACTAGAGCCCACTAGCGCATCCATAAAAGGGAAGGCTTGGGACGGTGCGTGGAATATAGACGAGCTCTCACCAATCCCTAGCCGCCGCACTCCTCCCGCTTGCCCGAAACCCTAGCCGCGTGGTGAGGTGCTAGCACACCCCACACGGCGTTCCTTCCCCGGACTTATGGATACCTTTAGAGGCGCTGTTGCACGTGGACACGCTGATCGGTGGAACCTCCGACGACGATGACCATGATGACCTCGCGGTGTTCAGCTACGACCATGCAAGCATTCTAGCTGAAGAGGGCAAGACCAACTTCTTTGATTTCCACTAGAGTTTTCTTAAGCCAGGGCATCAATTTAGGAAACAAAAGAATAGATTTCGCAGATTCAAGGTGGTGAAAGATCAAAAGTGTGAGTGTGTCGGAATAGGTGACATAAATGTTTGGCACGACAGCTTAATGAAAGGAGAGAGTGTGATGGCTATGAGGGTTGCGAGATCTCACACAATTGGACTCACAAGTGAACTCTGTACTCCCTTTCTTTTGCGGAGGACTTGCTGATATCCCACAACGTCGATGTTATGCACCATAGAAGAATGTACTACAAGATTGCTTGGCATGGTGATGGCAGCACCCCCTCCTAGTGCATCCGGTAGTTTTCGGCAAGATACTCCACCTGTAATCCCTCTATCTTTTGATTATATAACTAATCTGCTTGATTTACCTTATTTCAGCTCAAGTAATGTCCCCACGAAGGGCTGACAGAGGCGAACTTCGAGACCATCCTAGATAAGAACGCCAAGAAAAAGATCCAAGATTTGATGTCCGGGGCGCGTGTCACTGCCGTCGAGGAGTACTATAGGTGATGACACTTTTCTTAACTCAATTTCAACCACTACATAGTATTGTCATTTGCTGCACCTTTTTATTTCATGGGAGAGAATATGGCAAGAGGATCACTGTCGGCCCCGGTCACGGGGAACCATATGTAGGAGAACGCGGTGCTACGCTAGCCGAAAACAAAATTTTTCTTACCGCAAACACCCAGGCAACATGCGAGTCGGAGATCATGGAGCATTACCCTTGGAGCACATTAGCGGCGGAGTAGAGTGGGTGAAGCCTCCCGCGTCTTTGCGAAGCATCAGACGTGGTCGAACACGACGTGGTACAACTTCTCCTCGTCGCGGATCGCCCGTCAAGAACGTCGGCGTAGTCGTCAGGTTATGTAGCCGATCGAATCGTCGGCGACGCCGAGAGCGGCGACGCCTCCACGGTATCCACACGTCCGGGGTGGGAACACCGTATTGGTGTGCTAGCACGCAGCGGCTAGGGTTCTTAAGGCGATGGGGCGTGGCGGCGGCTAGGCTCGTGGTGGGGAGACTAACACACCGCACGCCCCATGCCTCCTTTATATAGAGCGCACTAACGGGCCTTCTACGATAGAAGCCCATTAGGTCTCGCTCTAATGGATATGGAAGCCCACTAGGTCTCACGCTAATGGATCTTCTACAATAGAAATCCATTAAGGCGTCGAAGATCCAAATCGTATAAACCCACTAATGGATCCAATCCATCGATATGATCCAACCCGTTAAGTGTGTGACCCATTAGGCTCATGTACAAGTCGGCGCGGTCAGGAGAACCCTTCCCTGCACCACAAGTCAATAGCGGTACCTAGCGGCACATATTGACCCCGAATGTACACAATGATCGAATCGGTGAACTCGGATACACTCACATAGGATCCTTTTGCACACGATATCGGTCAAGCTCAAAGGCGAGGCGTGCCACCCTTGTGATAGCTCGACAAATTCACTTGTCAATGTAATGGATATAATTAGTGATTAACTCTTTAATCACTTTGGCATGGCCATGCACTTTTCTTATCCATCCACACCGAGGGGCCCAGAGATATCTCTCCGTTATCAAGGAGGGCAAATTCCATCTTGATCTCTTACATCTCACGTCATGTTTCATGGCATACCCGTAAGCTATCTTTATAACTTCCTATTACGGTGAAGCATTTGATAGCCCCAAAGTATACAATTACGCATCTTTGAGAATCAATAAGAATCTCGGGTCAAAGGATCGTATAGGTATACCACTCGAGACTATACCTCGATGGCACTTCTAAGATAACAATCTCAAAGCGGTGTCTCGGAGTGGTCTATCAACCCCATGTTCTTTATCATGTGCTCACATTATTGATTTGATATCTCCATATCTATGGTATGTGAAACATTACCATCAATCAATACATGTGCTGGTCAGATCACTATTGTTCCACATAATGATATGTGACCAGGGATCGTTTAGAATAATATCTCATAACCAATGTGTTTCACAATTAAGTCATACTCAATGAACAAAGGAGTGACATTTATTCATAGAACTAATAAGTACATGAACATAGACGTATGATACAATCATCTCATATGATCGCCTCTAGGGCATATCACTAACACCATAGTGTACCCATGCTAGCCCAGGATCTTGACTTGCTAGCGCGACACCTTTTACAAAATGCTGGAAGCATCTCATACATGAGATAAAGATTATTATTACAATAGAGTTCAATTACAACATGGCTCGTTTTTTGTAGGCCGAAAAGACCAAATCTACAAAATCAAAATGAACTCTTATCAGAGTGTAGCAAAGCGGAAACAGTAAGAAGATTTGGGTCTCAAGGTTGTGCCCAACCCAATCAGGAAAGCGACTAGAGTCCCACCTAACCCTCGGCCTTTACGTCAATCTTCCGACTCTTCTCCTCCTTGTCGATATCTTCCAGACCAAGTCCCTCCTCGACGCCACATAAAAAGTGAGAGGGTGCGAGTGTGAGCGCGCAATCAAACCGTGCTCGCGAACCAAGACCTCACCTAATGTTAATTATGCAAGACTTTTTGGTGGAGGCTAGGTTCTCATGTTTGCTTAAAACTAAAGATGCCAGATTTTTAAGTAAGAATCCCAAGACTTAGCCTTTTAACAAAACAAAGACGTACTGGGCTCTATATATGCCAATTGTTCATAAAACAGGGGTATCTCAGTGGCGACCACGCAACCTTAGCTAAGGAATACGTGTCCCACATGGCAGAACCATACCATAGCCATGGTCATGGTCTCCACAAACAACAGACTAGCTCCCATCACCATGGAGAGTTATCTCCAACGGTATGGCGAACCCGCACCCATACTACAACTAGCGCACGCTTCCCATCTTCTGGCGAACCCGTGCCCATACTACAACTGGTGCACGTTTCCTAGGCACTGGTGAACTCGTGCCCATACTACAACTGGCACATTTCCTAGCTTCTGGCGGACCCGTGCCCATACTACAACTGGCGCACGTTCCCCACGTAAATGGCGGTAGACTCGCCCTCTTAGCCAAGAGGCGTGATCCCTTTGAGCTCAACAATGGCTAGGACCCTCATATCCTAATCTCAATCAGATGATCAAAGATTATTGACTCAACATTCGCACTCGGGCATAACTGGCACCTGAATACATGGACTATCTCTTTAGCCTATCGAGTGTAGAAATACTCAGTAACAGGGCACAACACATCACCATAATCATGTACTCAAGATACGCACGTGCTAACTAGACTATCCAACAACGGAGCCATTCAGATGCTACAATGTCGTAGTCTTGATCCGTGGCGATATGGTCCATCTTTGCTACACTATGCTTTACCAACAATCGTGTGCAAAGAGAGTAAACCCTATCGTGATACATATCATGGTAATGATGGGACTGTACCATTGAGGTACGTACTCTGCATACGGTATTTGTCTGGGCCAATTGCATCGTTGATAGCGTGCTATGCTGTTACATTGCACCGTTGATAGCGGGCTATGCCGTTACAAAGGTTGACCCATCATCCTAGTACGATATTGTTGACAGCCAAGATCAAACCCATGGACTCTAGACTTAAGCATGTCTAAGCCATGTCAAAGACTCATTAGTCAAGGAGTTTAACCTCTATACCTTAGGTTGTCAAAGGACAGGATAAGAAAATTATATCAAGGATGGGGTTTATGTTTACCAACACAAATTACCAAGCGGATTAACTAGATCAACTCTAATAGCTTTTGTTTCGAACATATTATACTTAGAAAATCATATTGCATGCAATTATATATTAAAAACAACATAATTTAAATAAAACTGGATAAAGGAGAATGATTTAGAGGTATTGGCTCGCCTGAACCGATCGTGTGATAGTCTTGAGTCTGGTCTTTCAGCTTCTTTTTTGATTCTTCCGGTTCTATTGCATAAGAGCGAATAACATCGATAAAGACACAGAAGTTGAAATATGCATAATGCATGATAGGCAAATGTTCATCTAGGGTTTTCGCACAGATTTTTCCTACTTGAGGATTCATCGTCTAAATTTCTTGACTTAATAGGTTATATGTGTGTTAGGGCTATTATGTTTCTATTTAATTTAAATAGAGGTAAACCTATATGCTTTAGCGAGTGTAGAAATTTATACCATGGTTTCGAGTTTTTGTTGAGATGTGTGTAATATAAGTAGGGGATTAATCTCAGTGTTTTTCGTAGTTAAAGGAGTATTATTACTATAGCCCTTTATTCGCTATTAATAACTAAAGGAAACTATTTATATTTTTATTTGGACAAAAAATAATGAAATAGTTCAAATCATAATTTTGCTAGGTTCCTAGGTATTTATACTATTTTATAGGAATATTCTCACAATTTTTAAAGATCTTTAAGCATTTTAATTAAGTGGAAAATCATATTCTAGATTTATCTAATAATTAAAAAGGTTGGGAATTTTATCGGAATAGCAATAGACCTAATCCATTGCCCTTCATGTTGTCTAGACTGGGCCACCTTAGCCGGTATAACATCGGTTGTGGTGGGCCTAAACTCCAGCCAACTGAGCTGTCCCCTGCTAGTCTCCGCTCCTCTTGCATATGTATGCCGTGGACGTTGCTATTGCCGTGGTTGTGCCGTCCCAACGCAGCTGGTGAGTGTGTCTTGGGTGAAATTCTTGATCGTTCCCTAGTCTTGGCCATGGTGGTCTTGTGCGGCTTCACCACGCTTGCACGAATCCGAGGTCAGCGTTGCCAACCACATCTACTCCATCTCGGCCGGGTCGCTGCACCTCAGCCACACCCGGTGACCCAATGGATTGGCATGTACACCACGGCCGCAGCAACACCGGCCACCAAGCCAGAGCTGTCGCCCGCTAGCATCGCCTCCTGCGGTTTCCCACGCTGCTGGTGTGGCGCCCCTTCTAAATCACATTCGACCCAATAGAGATATGACGTGCTGCCTGGAATGGTTGAAAACCAACATAGGAGCTACCCGCGCAAGTCGCCGAGCAAGCCACAGATGTTAATCCCCAACCCGAGCAACAATTAACCCGTTCGGGCAATCTCTATTTAATTGAAGGTAATCCGGGTGCCAGATATGTGCCCGATGATGGCTCCCAAGATCAGTTACCATCACACACACATCCTCACAATGATCGATAGCATAACACATGCATCTTCGGGCATAATTTACATCCAACCGGGCATCATGAACTGCTGCCCGAACAATAAGTTTTAACATAATCAGAGTTTTACTGCAGTGGAAATACAAGTTCGTTCACCAAAATAGCAGCGGAAGGACATCATAAATAAAAAAAAATACTAGCGTGGTATGCCCCCATTAACCCTATGGGCAACCGACTGGAAATTAGAACTCCGCTTGCCCGCTAGCATCACCGTGCACGGCTTGGTAGTAGTACTGAAGCACGGGGTCGTCTTCACCTGAAATTGCAGCACATCGGTTAAGTACAGATGGTACTCAGCACTAAGAGGTAATGTATATCCTCAATCATGAATATTAAGTACTCCAAGGAAGGGCTACCAGTACTTTTAGCACAATTCGCTTTTTTTCAAGACGTATATATATGAGTAGGTTGTAAATTGCATTTGAGGAAAAATATTTCAAAAAATAATGCTTGTAGCATCCATCATAATTCATCATCATAAATCCATGGGGCTCTAACCGCCCTTGGTCTCTATCCGACCATAACCACAACCTGCTCGGGCTCTATCCACTCTTGGTCTCTATTTGACCATACATCACGAGCAACCCTGTGCTCGGAAGGACTCACGGCTATCCCACCATACCTAAAACCAATACCCAAACTGAACCATGAGCTAACATCAGTGTCTCACCTCACAAGTTTTCGTCCTTAACCCTGGACGTGGCTGTTCGAACAGTTTTAACACTCTGCAGAGGTGCACGTCTTTACCCACATGACACAGCAAGCCATGCCGAAGCCTCTTAGATGTACATGCTAGTCCATTGGGTCACCCGAGTTGACTTTATCCACTCCCCACTCCTTGAGTGCAGGAGGGAGCCAACCGTTATAGTGGATTTGTCCAAGGCACATCACACCCAAGCACAAGGACGCACCACGGATGGTCCACCCTGCCACCCCACCCTCTAACACAAGTTGCCCCGCTGGTACCCAACGGCAGGAGCATGCACAGGAAATTGGCCAAGTGTTTCCAAGATACACGTGTGGTCATACGTATAATAATTCGAAGGGATTAGCACCATGTTCGGTCCTTAATTCACTCGAACGGGGCTACGTGTCCGGGATCTGTCCTCCCATCATCCCCTATCACCCGTTCAAGTCCAATTCAGAGCTCACACGTAAATCCATCCTCATAATCACCATTATCACATAGTAAATTATTCACAGTTGAAGTCGTACGACCAACGGAATTACTCCATCGATCACTTTACCACGTTGACTCTAAGCATGGCTAAGCTTCCACTGACCAAACCTAATTAATACTACCCTCTTAGACTACAAAGGAATAAGGATATCAAACATAGACTATTAAGTACGAGATAACTAAGTTCTACCCACCAAGTGACATATATATTTTAACTTAGCATGCAAGCCAGTGATAAAACATAAATGAAATCATGCATTCATAAATAGAGGATCAATATGATTCAAATGAGGAGAGTATATATGCCTCGTTGCTGCTGGTCGCGGTATGGAGCTCCTTGCTCAAGCTCGGGCTCCTTCGGAACGTCGGTTTCTAATGTTCGGTAGTAGGAACATCAAATAAAATTTAAATAAAATACCAAACAAATAGGAACATCAAATATTTTTAGAGATTTAGAAAGTTCATGATCTAATTCAAATTTCTCAAAAAGAAACACACAAATCCGAGTTCGGATGTGTGAGATAGAGCCATTTGAAGTTTGGATGCAATACTAGCTCGGGGCTGTAAGGACAAAGCTTGGGATTGAACAAGGTAGCTCGGGAATGAGCCTCCTAACTCGGAAAGGATGTTGCCATAGTCAAGAGTCAGTTTCCAACATCGGATATGGCATAGCTTGGTCGGCTAGGACATGACCAAGGTCGGGCTCAACTAGCTCTAGCTCGGGAAAGTCACTTAGCTTGTATATTGCTTAGTGCGAGCCACTTTAGGGTTCTTAGTTATCTCGCCTAAGCTCAGGCTTAACATGAAAGTTGTAGGAAATTTCCTGGTGCACCATTTTCATGTAGAACACTTTTCTATCCGAGCAACGGTTGATTTTATAGAATTTATTTACTAGGCTACTATTCAAAGAAATACTGAAACAGGCTGTTTTTCAGATCTGGGGTTGTAATGCTTCGGTTTCCCCCAAATAACAGCTTAGCCATGATGTTAAATGATGAAGAACAGAAATGAAAGGGAGTACTGGGTTCTCACCTAGTAAGGAAGGTCTCGCTTAACAATAGAGAGCCCAAAGATGAGGAGATCGAAGTGGTCGACGGTAATCTGTCCAAAACTCGGTTAAGCAACTCTTCACCTTGTTCCTTGTGGTCCCTTCAACTCTAGTAGCGTGGATCCGCTCTTAGACGTTCCTTAGCTCGTGCATAAACTCTTTTTGGCCATCTCTAAGCTTGCATATGAGGGAAAATGACATGCAAGATGAGAAGCGCAAGAAGAACCTTCTTGCTGTCCAAAAGCAGTAAGTAGACGAAGAAAGGTAGCAAGAACTCACCCAAATCCTTGTGAACGTGCAAGAGAGATGGATGTAGTTGAAGCCTAGAAAGTGTAGAGGTTGCTCCTACTCATTCCATGACCTGGATTTAAGGAAAGATGGCATAGATGGGCAGAAAACGAAATCAGTCTTTGCTGTCCCAAAACCAAAAAGGAAAGAGAAAAGAAAGAGAAATCCATAGCAAACCTTTGTGCATGTGCTTACCATGGGGTGGAATGGATAGCCAATGATTTCAGCTTTCCAACAATATATAACACCCTATATGGATTCTTGGTGGTTTGGGTGGAGATTTGAAAATGGTGGATGTGGAGATGAAGAACAGCTTGCTGTTCTTGCTGCTGTCCAGAACTTGGACGTGGGAAGAATGAGGGTGAGAGCTGGCTAAAGAGGGTGGTGTGGATAACATGGTCCCCGGATATCTCACGGAGACAAATTAGGCGGACCACCTCACGGAGCAGGGTCATGCCTACCATCTAGAAGACAGGCCTGCCCCGCATGAAGACCTGACTTGTATCACAAGGAAGGCATAGTTGTAATCCGGTACATTACGTGCTCGGTAAGAAAGGATAGAGATAGACTTCCTATCTCTATCCCCAGTTTCCATAACCAACTAGGATACTTATTTGTAATCCTACCTCTCTCCACTATATAAAGGGAGGCAGGGGCCCTAGTTCGGTAAGGTAGATCACTTCGGTAGGAGAAATCACATCGATCCATAGCCATCCTCAACATTGATCCGTCGAGATCTACCCCAATACAATCCACGAGCACAGGAGTAGGGTATTTCCTCACCTCGAGGGCCCGAACCTATATAAATCTGTCTCCTGTGTTACCATCGGTTTGGGTCTTTCGCATCGCCCCATAAAATTCATTGCCAACATAAATCGTCGACAGTTGGCGCGCCAGGTAGGGGCCAGCGCTAAGATCATCTTCATCAAGCTCGATGGCATCTCTCGGCGGCAGCGCCGTTGAATTCACCTTCGGCCAAGCTTCCTGTTTTGGAGGCTTGGATTTCGTCATCAACAACCTCGGCAAACTTGCCCTTGAAGAATCGGATCAGAACCCATTGGAAAACAACTTCAACCGCGAAGCGAATGCGGGAAGAAGATGCGATCTATTCACGTCCAGAATCTGGACGGAACTTGCGTCGCGATCTCCTGTTGACTCGGATGGAATTTTGGGGTGGTTTTGGATGCGTTGGAAAGCCTATCTCGTTATCTTTCCAACGAGTCCAAGAACATCGAAAACTGAGTTCGGATGTGACCGTGACGACCGTCCGAAGATAGACTGTGCGGGTGACGTGAATCCTGCGGGAAGATGGAGCTCGACGTGAATTTCGGTCGGCACCTCGGCGATCCTTGGTGCACCTTAGCAAGGGCATGGCGGACCTCGACGACAAAGCGGATCTCATCCCGGAGATCACGACGAGACTCCTACGCCGTCCCGACTTGCGGCTCCTACGCCCCCGACTTGCGGTGACGACGACAACGACTACCGCCGCACCCATTCGTTGCTCCGGCAACAACGAAAAACCGCCACCTTCGCCATGACATTGATGGGAGACGTCACCATGGTGACAATAGAAGAGGTTTTGATCGAAACCATGACCGCCGACTTTCTAGGCCGGCTTCTCGCGCACGACGTCGAGGACAGCCGCGCCGACTTCCTTAGGCTGGCTTTTCGCGCACGCCGGCGAGGACAGCCGCGCCGACATTCTAGGCTGGCTTCTCACGCACTGCACCGAGGACAGCCGCGCCGACTTACTAGGCCGGCTTCTCACGCAGGATGTCGAGGACAGCCGCGCCGACTTCCTTAGGCGGCTTCAAGACGACGCCGAGGATACGGCAGGCCGACTTTCGAGCCGGCTTCTCGCGCGCACGACACCGAGGACAACCGCGCCGACTTTCTAGACAGGCTTCTCGCGCACGACGCCGAGGACAACCGTGCCAAATTCCTAGGCCGGCTTCTCACGCACTGCGCTGAGGACAACCGCGCCGACTTATTGCACCGGCTTCTTGTGCTCGACGCTGGGACAGCCGCGCCGACTTTCTTAGGCCGGCCTCTCGCGCACGTCGTCGAGGACAGCCGCACCGACTTTCCTAGGCCGGCGTCTCACGCACGACGTCGAGGACAGCCGTGCCGACTTTCCTAGGCCGGCTTCTCGCGCACGACGGCGAGGACAGCCACGACGACTTTCTAGGCCGGCTTCTCGCGCAGGACGTCGAGCCGACTTACTAGGCCGGCTTCTCGTGCAGGACGTCGAGGACAGCCGCGCCGACTTCCTTGGGCCGGCTTCTCGCGCGCACGACGCCGAGGACAGCCGCGCCGACTTCCTAGGCCGGCTTCTCGCGCACGACGCCGAGGACAGCCGCCCCGACTTTCCTAGGCCGGCTTCTCGCGCACGACGCCGAGGACAGCCGCCCCGACTTCCCTAGGCCGGCTTCTCGCGCTCGACGCCGAGGACAGCCGCCCCGACTTCCATAGGCCGGCTTCTCGCGCACTGCGCCGAGGACAGCCGCGCCGACTTACTAGGCTGGCTTCTCGCGCAGGACGTCGAGGACAGTCGCGCCGACTTCCTTAGGCCGGCTTCTCCTGCGCACGACGCCGAGGACTGCCGCGCCGACTTTCTAGGCCGGCTTCTCACGCACGACGGTGAGGACAGCCTCGCCGACTTCCTAGGCCGGCTTCTCGCGCGCGACGGCAGGGAAAGCCGCGTCGACTTACTACGCCGGCTTCTCGCGCATGACGCTGAGGACAGCCGCGCCGACCACCTTATGCCGGCTTCTCGCGCACGACACCGATGACAGCCACGATGACAAGGTGACATGCCCGGGGGCTCATTCACTCGGGCGTGAGGGCGACACGATCAACAGCTAAGTTATCTATTATTCATACTCAATTACATCATTATAATTTATCTTCTGACTTGCTACTTAGTTGGTATCCAACTAAGCAGTAAGCCGGGGGCTACACCTAATTAGGTGCAATCTGCACCCAATCGTTATCTTTCTTTTTGAATTTTTATTGAGCTTAAGTATTGGTTGTTCCGAGTAACGAAACTTTTGTCTCGATGCAACACTCATACTTCCCGATTGCGTTCCTGGAAACAGAGCTCCGCGCCAACTCCTAACGCTAAGGAACTTGATGCGCTTGGCAGAGTGCTTAGTAAAAGGATCTAATCTACTCGGGCAAAATACAAATTCAATCACAAAAAGATAACATCTCTTTTCGAGTTTCTTTTGTTCTTTTCCATGTTGACTTTTACCGATTCCGAGTGTCACACATTCTGAGTAGTGAAACTCTGATTCCTATGCAAAATTTGGGTTTTCTCGACACGTGTTGGAGGCGAGCTCGCGCCAACTCCTAGCGCTAAGGGACTTGATGAGCTAGGCGGAGTGCTTAACAAAAGGAATTAAACATACTCGGAGAAACGTAAATCAATACGGGAAAGATAAAAGGACGACAATTTAACATCATGCATATTGCTTTACAATCCAGTTTTTTCTCTACTACTCGTGTTTTTCACTGTCTCCATAGGGTACAATGCAGGATAATGCGAGATGATTTTTATGGGACGGCTGCATGCCTACGTCAGCACCCCGAGTGCATTATACGGCTCGGCTGCATGCCTACGTCAACTCGGCACGGCTCCGTGCCAACGCCAGCGCCCCGAGCACAACCTTCGACACGGCTGTACGTCTACGCCAGCACCCCGAGTGCATTATACGGCTCGGCTGCATGCCTACGTCAACTCGGCACGGCTTCATGCCAATGCCATCCGTTGAGAGCGGTCAGGGGTCGGCGCGAGGCCATGAGCTCTCACGTCGGCGCACCCATTTTGCGCTCTCACGTGCCATCCGTAAAAACAATACAGTTAGTAAGCATGCCTCATGTTAGGCCAGTAGCTGGTGACCACCACGTGGAATCAGATGCTGAAAGCTATTAAGGGTTCGGGTTCCGAGGATATGCTCATTGAGCTGCTTGCCCTATACCATTGGTTATGGGTGCACTCGGTTAAACCTAATCCTGTGATATGCCTCATGCTAGGTCAATTGTTGCCTCATGTCAGGTCAATTGCGATTCTTGCATAGTCGAGAATCGGATATCATGACGGGTTTCGAGATAACCACTCGGCTAAGCCCTTGGTACGCTCTCCGTGAGCCACAATCCGGATCCGACACACTAGGCCGGGTACCGCCATATACCGGTATACCCTCCGGGGTCAATTGCTAGATTTAATATACTTGGTGCAGGTAGCAAGAAAAAGAGATTCAATGGGTCTCCCAACTCGGCGCGGCTTCACGCCAACGCCGGCGCTACATGCACAACCTTCGCACGGCCAGACGCGTCTCGCCCGGCACCCGAGTGCATCATACGGCTCGGCTGACGCCTCGTCAACTCAAGACGGCTTCACGCTAACGCGGCGCTTGCACTGTGCACAACCTTCGCAGCGCATTTGCCGCGCTACGCCCGGCACCGAGTGCATCATACGGCTCTTTGCATGCCTCGTCAACTCAAGCGGCTTCACGCTAACGCCCGGCGCCAGTCGCGCAACCTTCAAGACGCAGCCAGACGCCTCGCCCGGCACCGAGTGCATCATACGGCTGTTGCATGCCTCGTCAACTCAAAGACGGCTTCACGCTAACGCCCGGCACCAGTCGCGCAACCTTTTCAAGACGTGCGCGCTTACGCCCGGCACCGAGTGCATCATACGGCTTCGGTGACGCCTACATCAACTCAAAGACGGCTTCACGCGCCGCGCCAAAGACCTGTCGCGCAACCTTTGGCACGCAGACATCTACGCCAAAGGCACCGAGTGCATCATACGGCTTCATTGCATGCCTCGTCAACTTCGCGCGGCTTCACGCCAACGCTAGCGCCCGAAGCGCAACCTTTGGCACATTTGACGCTTCACGCCGGCACGAAAAGTCGTCATACGGCTCATTGCATGCCTCGTCAACTTCGCGCGGCCGCACATCTACGCCAAAGGCACCGAGTGCATCATCGGCTTCGCCAGACGCCTCGTCAACTCGGCACGGCTTCACGCCAATGCGGCGCCCAGCGCAACCTTTGAACGGGTACTGCGTCTCGCCGGCACCGAGTGCATCATACGGCTTGGTTGCATGCCTACGTCAAACTTCGGCACGGCTTCACGCCAACGCCAACGCCCCGAGAGCAAACTTCGGCTTCGGCACGACTACAAGCCCACGTCTGCGCTTCAAGCCTACAAGGTGATACGCCTAGGGGCTAAAAGCTCAAAATCAAGGACGACATCATCGTCAGCAAAGCAGCTAAGTTTTTCATCATCATAATCTTTTCACATATAAACTCGTGTTATTTCTTGACTTGCTACTTAGTTGAATTCCAATTAAGCAGTAAGTCGGGGGCTACACATAATTGTGTGCGCTTGCGCACACCCATCTTTTTCGTAGTTATTTCTTGACTTGCTACTTAGTTGAATTCCAACTAAGCAATAAGTCGGGGGCTACACATAATTATGTGCACTTGCGTGCACCCATCTTTTTCGTAGTTATTTCTTAACTTGTTACTTAGTTAAATTCCAACTAAGCAGTAAGTCGGGGCTACACATAATTATGTGCACTTGCGTGCACCCATCTTTTTCATAGTTATTTTTTACTTTTGTTACTTAATGATTTAAGTGAAATCCGAGTGCGCTATAATTCTGAGTAGTGAAGCTCTGAACCCATAACACGGCGAACTCTACGTCACCCAAACGCGTGCCTGGGATGAAAAGCCACGTGCCAACTCCCTACGCTCGGGGGCTAGACTAGTCGGGCAGAGTGCATAACAAAAGGAAGCAAACCACTCGGACTAACAAAAATCATCAAGTAAGAAAAATAAAAAATAACTATTTCGCATATAAAGATAGTCGGATTTTATATCCGACCAAATGTTTTCATATTCAGATATTGCCTAAATTCTACATGTACATGTTACAGGGGTTCAAGGAAGTGTTTACGCTACAAGCATCGACCATGGCACAGTTACGTGTCACCATCCGCGCCCCGAGCGCAATCTACAGCATGGCTCCACGACTACGCCAACTCTGGTACGGCTGCACGCCTACGCCAGCACCCTGAGTGCGTTATATGGCTCGGTTGCATGCCAACGTCAGCGCCCCGAGCGCAAACTACGGCTCGGCTTCTTGCGCACTGCGCTGAGGATAGCCACGCTGACTCCCTACGCTGACTCGCTGCTCTGGCAAAGACGAGGACGGCCACCCCAACTTACGGCTTCTCGTGCACTGCGGTGAGGACAACTGCGCCGGCTTACTACACCGGCTTCTCGCGCATTGCGCCGAGGACAACCGCGCCAATCTACAACGCCAGCTTCTCACACTTCGCTGAGGACAGTTGCATCGACATTCTACTCACGCCGCGACGTCAACCATCGCGCCGACTTCCAGGACTCCAAGAAATTGGGCTGGGAGTCACTCGGAGATTTCAATCTGCAAAACTCTCTTGAGCCCTTCACAGCTTCCTTGCATGCCAATGGAGCACTCGGCATAGAGAAGGTTTCAGTCGGAGCACTCGGCATCAACTCGGCTGTAAAGCACTCGGGGGCTACTGTGGATAACATGGTCCCCGGGTATCTTACGGAGACAAATTAGACGGACCACCTCACGGAGCAGGGTCATGCCTACCATCTAGAAGACGGGCCTGCCCCGCATGAAGACCCGACTTGTATCACAAGGAAGGCATAGTCGTAATCCGGTACATTACGTGCTCGGTAAGAAAGGATAGAGACAGACTTTCTATCTCTATCCCCAGTTTTCATAACCAACTAGGATACTTATTTGTAACCCTACCTCTCTCCACTATATAAAGGGAGACAGGGGCCCTAGTTCGGTAAGGTAGATCACATCGGTAGGAGAGATCACATCGATCCCTAGCCATCCACAACATTGATCCGTCAAGATCTACCCCAATACAATCCACGAGCACAGGAGTAGGGTATTACCTCACCTCGAGGGCCCGAACCTGTATAAATCTGTCACCTGTGTTACCATCGGGTTTGGGTCTTTCGCACCGACCCATAAAATACAATGCCGACAGAAATCGTCGACACTCGGTCAGGTCTTCCGTTGCTCAGTTCGACCGTCTATAGCTCGGGTAGCTTCCTCCGGACATCTTCTAGCTTGAACAAGTGATAATCAGCTCGGATAGGTAGCAACCAAGCTCAGGTAGAGCTCAGTGAAGTCCGACACAGTCACTACCTTACTTGATAGAGCTCGGGTGGACTCTACCTTGTTCGGGCGAGCTCTAGTTAGCTCGGGCATTCAGGGAAACATGCCCGTCGGGCTAGGTCTCACTACTCTAGTGGCTCGGCCAGAGGGTTTAAAGTTAAAAACCTTATGTTCCCACCATAGAGCATGGTGGTTGAATGCAAAACTTTTGTAAACCAACATAAAAACAAATGATCATGCTAATGATATGCATAACTATCATAATTTTGCAAATTTGAAACATTATAGACCTCCTCCTTAAAAGAATCTAGCCCCGAGATTCCGCTGTCTCGGTGAAGAGGTATGAATAAGTTGCTCGGAGATAATCTTCACATTCCCATGTTGCTTCACTTTCGGTGTGGTTGCTTCATTTCACCTTGTAGAACTTCACGGTCTTGCTTCTTGATGTTCGCTCCCTTTCTTCAAGAATGCGAATGGGATGTTCTCGATAGGCGAGATCAGATTGGAGATCAAGACTTTCTATCTCGGTGACTTCGGTTGGAACTCAAAGACACTTCTTGAGCTGAGAGACATTAAAGACATTGTGCACGTCGGAGAGGGAAGATGGAAGTTCAAGCTCATAAGCTACTGCTCCTCGCTTGGATAGGATTCAGAATGGACCGATGCAGCGAGGTGCAAGCTTTTCCTTCACATGAAAACGACGGGTACCCTTCAGCGGGGTAACCTTGAGATAGACATGATCATTCACCTCAAAGCTAAGCTCGCGTCGACGACGATCAACATAGCTCTTTTATCGAGACTGTGCTGCTCGCAATCGCTCTCGGATCAACCTAACTTGCTCCTCGGCCTCAGCAACTAAGTCAGGACCAAATAATGGCCTTTCTCTAGATTCGGACCAATTTAGGGGAGTCCTACACTTTCTCCCATAGAGAGCTTCAAATGGAGTCATTTGAAGACTAGACTGATAACTATTATTATACGAAAATTCGGCAAAGGGTAGGCATTTCTCCCAATCCTTGCCATAGGAGAGGATGCATGCTCGGAGCATGTCTTCAAGGATTTGGTTGACTCTTTCGGTTTGTCCACTGGTTTGAGGATGATATGCCGTGCTAAAGGAAAGCTTCGTTCCCATTGTTCGGTGGAGGCACTCCCAAAAATATGAAGTGAATTGAGAGCCTCGATCTGAAATGATCTTCTTGGGTACACCTTGGAGAGACGATACGGGATAGATAAAGCTCCGCCAAATTACTCACATGGTAACTAACCTTGACTGGGAGGAAATGGGCAGATTTGGTTAATCGGTCAACGATTACCCAAATGGAATCAAAACCCTTTTGCGTCTAGGGTAAGCCGGTTATGAAATCCATACCGACCTCATCCCATTTTCACTCAGGCACGGGCAACGGTTGGAGAGTACCCACTGGTCTGAGATGGTCGGCCTTCACACGCTGACATATGTCACACTCCGCAACATATCGGGCAACTTCCCGCTCCATGCGAGTCCACCAAAATCTTTACTTCAAATCTTGGTACATCTTGGTAACTTCGGGGTGAATCGAGAAGAGAGAGTTGTGAGCTTCATTGAGGATGGATGCCTTTAGCTACTTGTTGTTAGGCACCACTAGGCGTTTTCCAAACCATAAGACACCTTGGGCATCCTCGGAGAAACAATTAGCTTTGCCTTCCTTCATTTTAGCTCGGATATAGGTCACACCTTTATCATTTTTTTGGGCATCCTTGATCTGATTGATAAGATCAGGTTTTATCTCCATAGCAGCAACAAATCCTTGTGGAACCATTTTCAAACCAAGCTTCTGAAATTCGACGCATGAGGCATCTGATTCTGACTCAACTGAAATGCAATTGCATTGTGATTTCCGGCTTAACGCATCGGCAACCACATTGGCTTTGCCCGGATGATAATGGAGACCTATATCATAGTCCTTAATCAACTCAAGCCATCTTCTTTGTCTACCATTCAGATCTGATTGTGTAAAGATGTACATGAGACTCTTATGATCGGTATAGACCTTGTAGCGTTTTTCGATAAGGAAATGTCGCCATATCTTAAGAGCATGCATTACTGCTGCGAGCTCGAGGTCATGGGTGGGATAATTTACTTCATGGGGCGTTAATTGTCTGGATGCATAAGCCACGACCTTGCCTTCTTGCGTAAGGACACAACCAAGTCCATGGTGAGATGCCTCACAGTAGATGTTGAAACTCTTATGGATATCCGGTAGGACTAGGACAGGAGCGGTGGTCAAGCAGTTCTTCAAAGTTTGGAAACTTTCTTTACACTCTTGTGACCATTCAAACTTCTTATCCTTTTTCAAGAGTTGGGTCAATGGACGGGCGATCTTGGAGAAATTTTCAATAAATCGCCGGTAGTAGCCGGCAAGACCAAGGAAACTCCGGATTTCGGTGACATTGGTGGGCTGTTTCCAATTCAGTATATCTTGTACCTTGCTCGGGTCTACAGCCACTCCACCTTGGGATATGATATGACCTAAGAAGGCAACCTCCTTTAGCCAAAATTCACACTTGCTAAATTTGGCATAAAGTCTGTGCTCTCGAAGTTTGTCCAATACAAGCCAAAGGTGCTCTTTATGCTCTTCTTCAGTCTTCGAATAGATGAGAATGTCGTCGATGAAGATGATGACAAACTTGTCAAGGAACTCCATGAAGATTGAATTCATGAGATTCATGAAGTACGCCGGTGCATTGGTCAAGCCGCAGGACATGACGGTATACTCATACAGTCCATATTGTGTTGAGAAAGCCGTCTTTGCGATATCCTCCGATCTGATTTTGATTTGATGATAGCCCAATCTCAGGTCTATCTTGAAGAATACACGGGCTCCAGTCATCTGATCGAATAGATCATCAATCCGGGGCAGGGAGATACTTGTTTTTGACTGTGACTTCGATCAACGGTCGATAATCCACACACATTCTTAAGCTATCATCCTTCTTCTTCACGAATAGCACCAGGCATCCTCATGGTGAGGAGCTCGGGTGAATGAAGCCCTTCTCTTGCAGCTCCATAAGTTGCTTCTTCAGTTTTGCTAACTCGTTGGGAAGCATCCTATATGGCCGTTTTGATATTGGGGCGGTTCCGGACAGCAATTCGATGACGAACTCTACTTCCCGGTCAAGTGGCATCCCAGGTAGTTCTTCGGGAAAGACATCTGGGTAGTCACATACCACATGTACATCACTAATTCCAGGGGAAACATCACCTCTCAAGACATAGAGATGAGTTGATTTGGACCTAGAAGAAAACTCAACTTGTTCACCGGTGGTGTTGGTAAGAGAGATAGATTTTTGGGCACAGTTGATTTGTCCATGATGCTTGGACGGCCAATCCATACCCAATATGACATCGATGTCCCCCATGTCGATCAAGATAAGGTCGGCCAAGAATTCTACCCCATCGATGTCAACCCTCGTTCACAGCAAACTTCGGTGCGCTCTAAAGGTTATTCCCAGGGCATGAATGCGAAGGGAGAAATGCAAAGCTTGGATGGAAAAACCATGTGATACAGCAAATTCCTCCTTGATGAAGGAATGAGATGCTCCAGAGTCAAATAAAACAGTGGACGGGCACAAGTTGATAGAAAGCGTACCCAAAACCACGTCCGGGGCATCCTGGGCTTCCTCCACCTTGACATGGTTGATACGGCCTTGCTGCTGCACTTGTGGTAGCTTCCGAGCTGGATTCTGAGGTGGTGCTGCACGTCCGGGCACGACAGGTGGCCTTGCGTTGGCTGTTCCTTGATTCCTTTTTGGGCATCGGTTTGCAAAGTGTCCGGGCTGCCCGCAGGTGAAACAAGTGTTGTCCGGGCGAGCCTGAACATTGCCTCCAAGCTGATTCCCACCCAAGGTAGATGGAAACCTTTGCTGAGCTGGTCGGAGTACAGGGGCTTAAGGCCTTTGGGAAGGTGGAGCTTGAAATTGAGGTCGGGGCTGCCATGCACGCTGCACTTGTGAGCTACTGTTTGCTGAAATCTGTGCTGCCCTCTTGCGCTTGCGTGATTCATCTAGCTTGTTCCACTTCTCTTCCACGAGAATAGCCTTGTTGACCATATGTTGGAAGTCCCGAAAGTCATTTGCAGTGAGCTCAAGCTGCAGCTCATCAGAGAGACCGTTCATGAACCGATCTTGCTTGCGTTCGTCATTGGAGACGTCATCAGGGGCATAACGAGCATGGTAATTGAACTTGTATAGGTACTCCATGACAGACTTGCGGCCTTACTTCAACGCTAGAAATTCTCGCCTCTTGATGGCCTTGATACCAGTTGGGACATGAGCTCCGCGAAAACCCGTGCAGAACTCTTCCCAAGTGATAATATGTCGGCAAGTGCATAGTGAATAAAGCTGTCCCTACGCACAAGCCGCGCCTTCCGGTTGGTGAGATCGAAGAACTTTCTCGTCTTGAGGCGATGAGCAGCGGCAAGCAGAGCTCGATGGTGCGGAGCTAGTCATCCGCAACAAGTGGATCCTCAGAACGAGAGAAAGTTGGAGGTTAGGTGCGAAGAAATTCAGCAAGTCCTCGGTACGCACGATGTCTTTGCTCCTAAGCGCCTTGAGCATTGCCCGCGGCGAGGAGCGATGTTCTGAGTGTCTGGCTGCGAGAATGAGGTCGATCTTGGTGATTTTGTTCAATAAGAGTAAGAACTTGAGCCATGGTTGGGGGTGCTGCGGTAAGTTCTCCTCCGGTTGATGTTGAGGATGCTCAGGGTTGGCATGGACGCTATCCCCAGCTTGAGAGCCAGCAGGTGGAGGGTTCTGGGATGAAGAAGCACCCCCATGCTGCGAGCGAGATCGAGTGTTGGCTTCTGTCATCCTGTTGACAAACCATAACAAAAAACACTCGGATGGTGGATAGCCGGTAAGGTGGATGGAATGGAATGGAACAATAAGCAACCAACGTTGATCCTACATGCATGCAGCGAGCAAAGTGCTCATAAAATCGATCATGATAAGAACCAAAGACATGATAAGAACCAAAGACCCATAGGGCAAACAAGATCCATTAAGACAATTTGGTAGTTTTCCAACACGGTTACACAAATACAAAGCCCGTAGGCTAGTAGTAGCCAGTTGGAACGAAGAGCCAAGTTCGCCATACAAATACATAGTTCATAATGGAGAGAACACACTCTCCGTCCAAGGTTCCACTCATTAATCATTTCTAACATAGCCTAGATCCCTATCAAAGCCGTCGGGAAACACACTAACAAGGTGATATCCTGGTGAACCGGTGTCTTCAGGGTCTTGAGGATCGGTGAGACGCTGAGGAGGACCCAAAAGAGTAGAAAGACTTTCATGGTTGTGAACAAAAGTCCTTGGTGGCTCCACTCCATCAACACAAGGAAGCTGAAAATGAGGTGAAACAAGCTCTCGAGGTGATATTCCATGGGATCCTAAGGCAGCCCGAGACACAAGTCCGATCCAAACAAGGTGGTGAAGTTGCTCACGTGCTGCTCCAAGGTAAGCACAAGTAGTCCAAAGCTCATGAAGAAGGCAGCGATGAGCTCGGTCCATAGTGCGAACCAAACCCGCCAAAGAACGGATGGTCGGATCCCCATCCATTGCTGGTTCAACGAAGAAGTTGTTATGAGAGTCATTGTCCAACTGTGGAAAATAGGTGTATGGCACTCATGCCAACTCCCGATGCTCACGACGAAGAAAGGATATGGTAATACGGGCAACTTCTTGAATAGCCATGGCAATTGTAGTTCCCCTTGCTTCAAAGTGATATGGGCTGCTTCTCGCCGCGATCCTTGTGGTGTTGTTGACCATTGCAATGTAGTCCTCCATGCCGGGTCCTTGAGGGTTGGTGTAGACAGCATACTCTGGGACATAAGTGTAATTGGCATTCCAAAGGAGATCTCGAAGAAGAGAAGGGTATCCATCGACTCCCTCGGCACGAGTGGCCAAAACAAGTCGTCCGCGAGTCATCTACCATTTTAGAAAGACAAGAGGAGTTAGGAAAAATTCCAGTTTGCGAAACCAAATGAATATGAATGTAGGAGTGAATATAAGATAGACGAGGAGAAAATTTAGCAAGTTTATGTTCCAAAACACATTTGATAGTTAAAATAATTTGGACTCAAGACCTTGTAGATAGCTAGCGGCCATGCTAAGTTCTAACCTGCAGTCACATGTGGTCTGATACCAACCCCTGTGGCGCCCCCTTCTAAATTACATTCGACCCAATAGAGATATGACGTGCTGCCTGGAATGGTTGAAAACCAACATAGAAGCTGCTCGCGCAAGTTGCCGAGCAAGCCACACATGTTAATCCCAACCCGAGCAACAATTAACCCGTTCGGGCAATCTGTATTGAATCGAAGGTAATCCGGGTGCCCGGATATGTGCCCGGTGATGGCTCCCAAGATCAGCTACCATCACGCACACATCCTCACAATGATGATAGCACAACACATGCATCTTCGGGCATAATTTACATCCAACCGGGCATCATGAACTGCTGCCCGAAAAATAAGTTTTAACATAATCAGAGTTTTACTGCAGCGGAAATACAAGTTTGTTTACCAAAATAGCAGCGGAAGGACATCATAAATAAACAAAAGACCAGCGTGGTATGCCTCCATTAACCCCATGGGCAACCGACTGAAAATTAGAACTCTGCTTGCCCGCTAGCGTCACTGTGCTCGGCATGGTAGTAGTACTCAAGCACGGGGTCGTCTTTACCTGAAATTGGAGCACATCGGTTGAGTACAGATGGTACTCAGCACTAAGAGGTAATGTATATCCTCAATCATGAATATTAAGTACTTCAAGAAAGGCCTAGCAGTACTTTTAGCACAATTCGCTTTTTTGCAAGACGTATATATATGAGTAGGTTGTAAATTGTATTTGAGAAAAAACATTTCAAAAAGTAATGCTTGTAGCATCCATCATAATTCATCATCATAAATCCATGGGGCTCTAACCGCCCTTGGTCTCTATCCGACCATAACCACAACCTGCTCGGGCTCTATCCGCCCTTGGTCTCTAAAACGAATACCCAAACTGAACCATGAGCATCAGTGTCTCGCCTCACAAATTTTCATCCTTAACCTTGGACACGGCTGTTCGAACAGTTTTAACACTCTACAGAGGTGTATGTCTTTACCCACACGACACAGCAAGCCATGCCGAAGCCTCTTAGATGTACATGCCAGTCCATTGGGTCACCCAAGTTGACTTTATCCACTCCCGCTCCTCGAGTGCGAGGAGAGCCAACCGATTGCGATGGATTTGTCCAAGGCCCATCACACCCAAGCACAAGGGCGCACCACGGATAGTCAACCCTACCACCCCACCCTCTAACACAAGTTGCCCGCCGGTACCCAACGGCGCGAGAATGCACAGGAAATTGGCTAAGTGTTTCCAAGATACCGTGTGGTCGTCACGTATAGTAACTTCGAAGGATTGGCACCATGTTAGGTCCTTAATTCAATCGAGCAGGCTCGTGTCCGGATCCGTCCTCCCATCATCCCCTATCACCCGTTCAAGTCAATTCGAGCTCACACGTAAATCCATCCTCATCATCACCAGTATCACATAGTAAATTATTCACAATTGAAGTCGTACGACCAACGGAATTACTCCATCGATCGCTTTACCACGTTGACTCTAAGCATGGCTAAGCTTCCGCTGACCAAACCTAATTAATACTACCCTCTTAGGCTACAAAGGAATAAGGATATCAAACATAGACTACTAAGTAGGAGATAACTAAATTCTACCCACAAAGTGACATATATGTTTTAACTTAGCATGCAAGCCACTGATAAAACATAAATGAAATCATGCATTCAAAAATAGAGGATCAATATGATTCAAATGAGGGGATTATTTGTGCCTCGTTGCGGCTGGTCGCGGTACGGAGCTCCTTGCTCAAGCTCGGGCTCCTCCGGAACATCGGTTCCTAATGTTCGGTAGTAAGAACATCAAATAAAATTTAAATAAAATACCAAAAAAATAGGAACATCAAATATTTTTAGAGATTCAGAAATTTCATGATCTAATGCAAATTTTGCAAAAAGAAAAACACAAATCCGAGTTCGGATGAGTGAGATAGAGCCATTTGAAGTTTGGGTACAATACTAGCTCGGGGCTGTAAGAACAAAGCTCAGGATTGACCAAGGTAGCTCGGGAATGAGCCTCCTAACTCGGGAATGAGGTACTCCTGCTCATTCCATGGCCTGGATTTAAGGAAAGAGGGCATAGATGGGCTGAAAACGAAACCAGCCTTTGCTGTCCCAAAACCGAACAGCAAAGAGAAAAGGAAGAGAAATCCATAGTAAACCTTTGTGCATATGCTTACCATGGGATGGAATGGATAACCAACGATTTTAGCTTTCCAACGATATATAACACCCTATATGGATTCTTGGTGGCTTGCTGTTCATGCTGCTGTCCAGAACTTGGACGTGGGAAGAATGAGGGTGAGGACTGGCTGAAAAGGGTGGAGAGGGATTTAAATAGAGGTATACTCTCCCATTGACAAGTAGGTCCAGGTCCTACCTGTAGTAGAGAGGCTACGGGTAAGATTCCGGGTAAGAAAAGATGAGGGTCTGGGCTACCTGCAGCACCGCCCAAGTCAGCCAGTGGATGGAAGATTCGGCTGATACTGCCGGAGGGCAAAAGGAATAAAGAATAGATGTGGTGGCTGGGTTGTTTCAATAGGTACGAGCTTACTCGAGCTTCTCCTTGCCCGGTCAGGTCTTCCGTTGCTCAGTTCGACCGTTTATAGCTCGAACAGCTTCCTCCGGACATCTTCTAACTCGGACAAGTGATAATTAGCTCGGATAGGTAGCAACCAAGCTCGGGTAGAGCTCAGTGAAGTCCGGCACAATCACTACCTTGCTTGATAGAGCTCGGGTAGACTCTACCTTGCTCGGGCGAGCTCTAGTTAGCTCGGGCATTCAGGGAAACATTCGTCGGGCTAGGTCTCACTACTCTAGTGGCTCGGCCAGAGGGTTTATAGTTAGGTCTCACTACTCTAGTGGCTCGGCCAGAGGGTTTATAGTTAAAAGCCTTATATTCCAACCATAGAGCATGGTGGTTAAATGCAAAACTTTTGAAAACCAACATAAAAACAAATGATCATGCTAATGATACGCATAGCTATATGCAATTTAGCAGCTGGGCTCTTACAGCTGGCGAGGTTGCCGTGAAAGCCATCGTGGCCGTCTCCAGGCCGTTACCTCCTGAGTCTGCATCAAGCCGCCATGTAATCTTGGGCAGACGCATGCTGCTGCAACACCGCCGCACGAGGCCACTACTTGCCGCCCGGTAGCTGCGCTGCGCCTTCTCGTATTGCTCGCTCCTGCCTCGCCGGCCGAGAGCCGCCATGCAAGACCGCTTTGCTCCCTTGGTCTCCTCCTTCCTCTCTTTTTCTTCCCCTCTCTTCTTCCCTCTCTCTCCCCCCGCACTTCTTCTCTCTTTTTTGCCTGTGCTCTCTGCTGTGGCTTTTGCTCCATGGGTCTCCTCCTTCCTCTCTTTTTCTTCCCCTCTCTTCTTCCCTCTCTCTCCCCCCACACTTCTTCTCTCTTTTTTGCCCGTGCTCTCTGCGCCCAGCTCACTTTAAAAGCAACAGCAGGGAGGAGATAAGGATGGGTAGTTTTTTAGGATTTTTATATTTTAGCCCTTGAGCTTTTATAAAATTTCATAAAGATATTGAGGGTCTTAAGAAAATATGATAAAAATATATTTGAGTTCATAAAATTATGAGGATTCCATTTTTATAATTAGTTTTGAGATTTGATGAGTATTTATCTTCTGTAATTTCTAAATCATTTTATTATGTTTTTATTAGTCACAAATAGTTTTAGTTTTTAGAAAAAATATATAGTGGGCGAGTTACTTAGCTGCGAAGTAACCAAGTCGGTTTAGGTTTTCTTCTCCATGAAGTAAGCTAGGGTTGAGATAAGATCGAGAAAGATATTTTGGGACTTTTACATTTTAGTCCCTAATGTTTTATGTAATTTCGTAAAGTTGTTTAAAGGTCTTTGAATAGTCATGAGAATGTAATAAAAATATATTTGGGTTGTTAAAAAATAGTATTTCATTTATTCGATTTATTTCGATGGCTTAAAATTATTTATTTTAAGAAAATTTTAAATATCTTTTAATGTCCCTTCATTGTTGGCAGGTGATAAATCATTATTTTTATCGTAAGCAAAAATGGGGTGTTACAATCACCAACACTAAGGCTCATGGAAAGTATTCTTTGCTGAGCAGCATAGAGAGGTACAACTGGAGTGGACCATGAACAACTCAAAAGCCTAGGAGGCACTCGAGCAGAGGTAGGCTAGCCAGGAGTTCCATGAGAGGTCTACTATGGCCAAGAAGAACCGAGATTCCAAGGACTACAGGACAACCGTCGGGAAGTGGTCCTTTGTGCAACTAGGGAAGAAAATAGTAATCTATTTGTTATTACTTCATTCATTTTATTTGTTTCACTAAATTTTATTTTCCTTCATGTCATGCAGGGGCTGAGAACCGGGACAGCCCCAACTTCCTGGAGCCGTAGAGGCGCGGACGTGCGCTGAAAGCCAAGGATGGTACCTAGTCGGCCATGGACCCCCTTGTATAGTAGAACATGGTAAGTGGCGTTTGCATATTTCACTCCTAACCGAACTACCATTTTTCCGATACTTACATGAACCAAACACAGGATCAATACTGACAGACGTACACCCAGGAGCATGGAGCCGACAATAATCTAGACGAGGCATCCCTGGACCCAGTAGAGATCTACAACCACATAGTGGGAAGGCTCACAAGAGGCTGGCTATCGGCAGGGATCACCTAAGGTGGGAGGTCCATCATAATCTTACATGTCGCAACAAATCCATTCTCTGACTAATCACATCGATTTCTTGTAGGTCTGAGGCTTTGAGGTGAGGGTCATTTGGCGCGCCACAAAGAGCCGCCGCAAATTTGAGGCGCGGATCCTAAGGGAGAGGAAGCAGGAGAGGAAGAAGCATGAGGAGCTGCAGTAGGTCCTCCAGGTGAGCATTAGGATGGAGGAAGAGGACCGTCGGCGTGAGAGTGAGGAGGAGCGCAAAGAGTTTCATGCGAGGCTCCTAGCCTTCAAGCATGCTTCGTGACTTGCCGGGGTATGTATATGGTATTCTGATCATTATATTTAGGTTTTCACATCTCTTTCCATTAACTACACATCCCGCAAATGTGTAGCCCGGCCCAAGTAGCTATGGGGGCCATGCTACCTCTCTGGGAGTCTTTGGAGTTCTACGTTATTGGACGATGAGCACTTCAGAGACAATAAGTGTTTTATCCTGCCCTTGTTATCTAAAATCATAGTCCACACCAAGATTTGAATCCACATAGTCTAACTGTGTTTTATGTTTGGTAGGGTTCTGGGTCAGTGGTTACAACTCCACCTTACCTTAGGCGGACGACGAGTAGCAAGGCAACGATGCCTCTAGAACCAGGTCACGAAATTCATCGCTCAGTTGTTCGACGATAACCCGTTGCTCTTCCCTTGAGTCTTGAGGTGATGAAGGCTTTTTCTTTTGTGGATGTGGCTACCATTTAACAATAATGTTGATGTATATATGTGGATGTTAATGTTGATTGTATGTTGGTCTATGTGTGCATGTGGATGACCCGTTGGATGTGAATGTCTAAATTGTGCGTGCATTTGTGGATATTCTAGGGTCTATATATATGTTGGGTAATTTGGGTTTGCAGATTATATTGTTGGATGAACAACTGCAAATTTTAGGAAATTCATCACTCTCGACGGCCCTCTATAAGCCATCAAGAGTATAGCACTACTAGCCATCCCAGGTACGGGCCAGCCTCCTTTCAACGACCACCTTATGGCCATTGAAACAGGTGTAGGCTATGTGCGCCGATGGCCCCCTGAGCAGTCAAGAGAGATGGGGGTTGACGCGGCCCGGGCCAAGTGCACATCTCTCAATGGATTCTAGGTAGCAGTGAAGAGAGATGGGCCTAGAGATGGTAGCACACCTTAACGGTGGCTCCGCTAATACTCTCGACCGCTAGGTGATGAGCAGTTGAGAGAAGTTCGCTTGATGATCGGATCGTTGAGAGTATGTACTTATCTTGACGGAGCTGAGCCAATGGCGGACGCAGAACTAAAATCAAGCCTAGGCAAACCTAGATTTTACGTCTACCACCGAACTAACATACTATGTCTTAGCATGATTCTTTTTGTGTTATTTCAAATTTGGAATACATAATGTAGCTCATCATATTTTTATGGATTTAATTAGACTTTTCGCATTTTTCTAAGTGGAAATTTTTTTGTTTAAAACTATATGTTTACATGGAAAATTTTTTACTATTTAAAATTATTTCAAATACATGTTCATCTGAATATTATGGATTTAATGATACTTTCATAGTCTTTTCTATTTAAAATGGAACGGAAAGAAAAAGAACAAAGTGATGTAAGAGAGAGTGGAGCATCAAACTAAAGACCGGAACAGAAAGAAAAAGAAAAGACAAAGTGACTTGAGAGTGAGAGAGTGGAGCATTGAACTCAAGACCTCCAACATACTAGCTCAAAGAGCTAACCAGCTGAGCTAAGAATAGGCATTTATTATTAAAGAGTTCTATCTACTTTTAGTAGTGGACGGGGATATCTACTAAGAGCAGCCCCAAAATCCAAGCCTGGGCAGCGGCCCACCCAACCCTAGTGGTGGATCCGCCCCTGAGTGCTGAGCTGACAGCCATTTCTTGACGGTTACCTGTATTCGATGCAGAGGATCACAAGAGCTCCAGTGCGTGCAAATGGTGGTGTGGGGAAGCAGTATTTATAAAGGGTAAAAATACCCTAGAGGTCAACCGTCGTGTGATGGATTTTACACGAGAAAACGCTTGAAGGTTGGCGGTAAAAATTCAAAATCAATGAAGATCATGAATGGATGAACGGTGAAGGATTAGTTGGAAAATGTGCCCGTCTCCACGGTAACAAGCTGATATGCTAAAAACTGATAGTATTCTTAGTCGGTTGTATAGAATTTTAGAGAATAAACATTACTCTGAAATTGGGGGGCATGTGTTAACACTAATTTTTTGAAAAGCTGATGAATATTCTAGAAGGCTTTCGATCGTCGGATACAGAGGTTGCCTGAAGGATCTGGCGAGGTCCATATCGGATATGGAGTCGAGTCCAAGTCAGATCATATAAGTTATTTTTGGGATATATCTGTCGGGACGCCCCCTGGCAGAAGGAAGGTCCCACCTATGCCTTACCTGTGCTAGTTCCTGGATCAGTAGCTAGCACGCACGGATACAGAATTTGCATCATAGTCATGACGATTAATTTACATAACTTTACATCAGAGTGCGACTTTGGCGTGGTTACATTTGTTTGGCACGAAGGCCTTACAAAAGCGGAAGTTCTTATATTACAACTGAAAACTCCAAAAGAAGAAAGCCGAGGCAAATCCCCACAGGCAAAGCTGGAGGAACGCAATGCTAGGCGTCGGTAAACTCCTTGTCCTGGACTCCGTCGGCGAAGGCGTGGGCTTCGGGGTCTCCATCTTCGGGCTCCCAGGGGTACTCCATACCTACGCATCGGAATGCACAGCCCCGCGGCAAAACGCGAGGGTGAGTATTGGTGAAAATACTCGCAAGTCAATTGACATATGCATATGTATGGTCTAGACAAAGGATAGGTAGGGCTCGGTTGCAGAAAGCGAGTTTTGAAATAGTTTGCCTAATGTTTTTATAGCAATTTAGGGAAGAAGTGAAGTGATCAAATTAATTGACAAAACATTTAAATCATCCGGCCCCAGCCGGCTCATGCCCCAAAGGCTGTCTCACGATGCAAATCGTGGTTTTTACCAAAAACATTTTCCTTACGGCTAATCCACCGAATGACCAATAACTCTCGACGGCAAACCACCGTATGCATAATACCACACGTCGGCTAAACCACCCAAGTTATCTCCTCACGGCTAAACCACCGTTGGCTCCCAAACAAAACACGGCACCTGCCGGTTTTCTTCTTTAAAACCATTGAGAAAGAGAGGGAAGAAAACTATCATTGTGGCAGCGCCACCGTCGTCCGCCCTTGACCGTGGGCACGGCTTTCTAGAAAGTTATACGCTCTGCAGAGGTCGCACACTTTACCCATGAGAGGTGGTTATTCCTAGGAATCACCCAAAGGAAAATAATCACCACAAGGCCTTTGACAATCTCGCTCCTAGCTTGGCATCCCCTCTAAGGTTTCCACTGCAGCGCTGGTATCTCCAGTTGGCTAAAGCCCCCTCTTGAGCCTTGTAGGTTAGCGGATGCTTCGCACCTACTCCACCACACGGGATGTCCAAACTAAGAGTTCGAAGGCTACTCAGCCAGGTCCCGCCCATACAGGCACTCATGGTCGCACTGTTGTACTTAGTCTTGTCAACCACAAGGTCGCGGTCCTTAGGGACTAGGGTGGTTCCCACACTGGACCCGATTCTCGTGCTTACTGCACCAGCCAATCAATCCGTCCACCCCAATCAAGTTTTATAAACTTTTCCAGAAACCCCCAGGTGACATACCCGCCACCTGGCACTAACATTTTTTCCACAGTAGCGCTCTGCTACTGCTAATCAAACAAGCACTTTTGCAACAGAAGGATACTTTGAATTAAAATAGATCTTAAATCGGGTGAAGTGTTTATCATGCGGTGATCATCAATTAATGCTTAATAGCATGACTAAGCAAGATTAAACATCTAATCAAGGATTGGCAAGTAATTATGGATTAATTAGCCTAAGGTTACCAAAAATCAGGATTAATAGCATAATTAAAGTGTAGTAGGTTCTTTAACTAAATTTCTTACCTTTATGATAATGCTTACTTAACATAGCTATGCACATTTAGTAAACTTCTAAGAAAGCATTTGTAAAACTAGGTTTCAAGATGATGAAAGGTAATCAGGGAAAATGTCAACAATGACTTGCTTAGGATTCAGTAGTCGTACTCTGCGATCTTGAGCTTGACTCTAAGACGCGGACCGGTCGAATCTAACGATAGCAAACGACAAGCATTCAACGAATTGCAGGGAAATACGCATGCAGAAATAAATGAATGCATAAGCATGAATATGATAAAGTAATGTTTGCATTTGAATAATGACTTTTGAAAATCGATTTTGCTGTTTAAAATGGCATTAATTATTAGAAGTAATTAGATAAACCATTTTCTATAGAATAAACAAATGCAGATAATAAACTAAATATAAGATAAATGAATTAACATTGTTTTTATTTTATTAAAGTATTTTATAAATTTAAATTTCATTTTAAAATAGGTATAAATAACTAGCATAATATTTGATGCATTATTTTATACCTAAAGAAAATTATAGATACTATAATAATATGCATGCTCAAGTTGATGCAAAAATTATCTCAAAAAGATAAGGGTGATTTCCCCCTGGTCAAGGTGATGTTTATTTACAATTTCATTGGAACTATGATTCTTAAATTACAATTTTAAAGGTATTTTAATAATGTAATAACTAAGCAGAAAATTAAATGTTCTCAAATATTTATAAAAATTTACAGGATGATAGAACACATTTTTATAAGCTTTATGAAACTTATTTTAGAATTTTTGAGCTTTTGGATCGAAAGATATGAAATTTATAAGGTAGCTATTTAGGGAAAATAGGAAAACTATTGGGCTTTCTTCTTTGGGCTTGGCCCATTCTTTGGCGCTTACTTTCGGCCGTATGGCTTGGCCTATTGGTGCCAGCATCTTTATCTTGTGAGCAGCGATGGCAGCGGCCTGGCGTGAATCTTGGCTCGGCACAGCGGCGGCGGCGTGGCTCAAAGAATGACGCGTGGCCAGAGCTTCAGCGACTGCTTTCGGCTCGGCAATGGCGGCGCCGCGACGTGGCCCTTAGCTGGCGGCGTCTTTGGAAGGAGGGGTCGACGAAGCGGACCGGCTTGTCGGCCGCCAAAGCGAGGAGAGTCGCGGTGGCAGCGGCAGCAGCAGCTGCAACAAAAAGGCCGCGCCATGACTCGGTTGGTTGGAAGAAGAGGAGGAGAGCGAGAGGAGCTCGGGAGGGTGGCGGCGGCGGATGAAGTGGCCGTGGTGGTATGTGGCCTTCATGGCGCAAGGCGTGGGGTCGGCCGGTGAGGTTGAAATTTGGGAAGCGGTCGGCGAGGTCCGCCGGAGTATGAGAAGGGAGGGAGAGGTGAGCATGGGGGATGGGGAGGACCGGAGCGGCGGGGCGACGTGGCACCGGACGCGAGGAAGAAGGCGGTGCGGCGGCTGCAAGCTCCGGCCGAAATCCGGCCACGGCGACCCAACGGCTAGCTAGCGGAGGACTTAGGGGATAGAATGGAGCAGGGAGGAGAGATTGCAGTGCGATGGGGAATCATGCGAGGAGGAGATCGCCGGCGGGCTCCGACTGGGATGTTTGGCTTCGTGCTCCGGCGGCTCCAAGCGACGGCAAGCTGCAACAGCAAGAAAAATGGAGAGATGAGAACAAGGTGGAGGAGGTGCCGGGAGGAGGAGTGCTAGGGAGGATGGAGTTTGCGCCGAGGCATCACTGGGCGGGTGTAACAAAGGGCGGCAGTCACGGGAAGGTGGTTGGCGTGGCTAGGGCCTTCTGCACGCGTGTGTGAGAGAAGGTGGCCTCAGGCGGGGTGGCAGCGGCATGCCACGCCACGCACGCGTCGGAAGGAAGAGCGACTGGTGGTGCCACAGGGAGGTCGGGGTGAGCAACGGAGAAGAGAGAGAGGAAGGAGTGTGAGAGAAACAGAGAGAGGAGAGGTGTGAGAGAGTGGGAGTGTCAGTGAGAGAGGTGAGGAGAGTGAGAAAAGAGAATATGCCCAAAGGGGCCCACCTGCCATAGAGAGGAAGAAAAATGGGTAGAGAGAAAATAGGTAGGTTTAAATAGGAAAACCGATACATAATTTAATTATTCACTTAATCTGCAATGTAGGTTTTAATTTGGATTTAGTTTTTAATTTGTTGCTTCGAAAGTCCAATTTGAAATCACAAATGTTTTTCAAATTTTCATAATAGGTTTTTAGTGAATATTTTGTAATTAAATATTGTGAAAGCAAAGACTTTTAATTACTGTTTTCATTTGAAATGATAAACTCAAAACTATTTTCTTTATAGGAAATAAAGTATTCTTAAAACTCAAATAAATTCTTTAATCTTGATAAATCATTTATTAAAGGTTTTGCTTTTAGAAGATTTAAAAATCTCATTTAAAAACAAATATCTTTGCAATTAAATATGTTTTAAAGCTAGGGTTAAATCCTTAGTGATTCTCATTTAAAACTCTTCTTTTCACTAAGGAAACCAAATTATTTGTTTTATAAGCTTAGAAATTATTGTAACATACCTATTTTCAAAAAGTTTTCAATTTTAGTGAAATTCATTAAAATGCAATTACATGATACATGATAATTTTTAGTTTTTGAAAATAGGGATGTTACAAACCTACCCCCCTTAAACAGAATCTCGTCCCCGAGATTCGAAAGAGCTAGAGGACATAAAGAATAGATGGGAGCATGGAGGCGGTGGTCTGTCGACCACTTCAATCGCTTCTCAAGAGGCGGCTTGGCGTGATGACATCTGAAGATTCTGGTCGCTTTGATTTATGGTACTTGATGGTGTTTGCCTTCGTAGAGAAAACCTTTACCTTTTGTTGTCATTTGGCGTTGCTTGGGCCTTTCCTCTACTTGAGCTTCTTGACTTGGGTTGATAGAATAGAGGTGAAGAGGAACAGCACAAGAGCATAGGTAAGGTAGAACAATAGAGTAGGAAGATGAGGAGGAATAAGAGTCTTTAGCTCTGCGAATCAAGCGTGTAGTCTTGTTTCCCTTGGTATTGAGATCCTCCCAACAGTCGAGATCGTGCATGATCTCTCTCTTGTGTCGTGTCACTTTGATGCCCTGATTATTCTTGGACGGATAGATGGTGTAGCATTCACAGCGCTCGCTACATCTTCTCGGATGCCCATGCTTAAACTTGTCCATCTAAAATCCAACCTTTGCTCAACTGATCCCATTTAAGTTTTTAACCCACCGAATATCACCAAACTCTAACATATAATTTCAATCCACGGGTTATTCAATCATTGATCTAGTAACAAAATCATCATTCCACCATATCTATCAGATTAATCCGATTGTTCTAATAAGAAACTCCAAATTCCAATCAATCGATCAGCTGCTAATCCGACAATATCATATTGGGGCTACCCCTCTTAAACAAAGCTTCCACTAATCATAAGAATAATTCTTAAACAATAATTTACGTATCATTCCACCATATTTGGTTCAATCATGTATCCAAAAGCAATAACTCGTATACCATCATTCTATCATAATCCAAGTGATCATAACATCCTTTACTTATGTCCACTATAAATTATAGAATGTGGTCAAGTCCAACATCATTTTGAATCCAAGCTAAAATCCAAATTCTTCTTAATTCATCTAGAGTCAATCTCGGTAAAATCATCAATTTCCTACAAATCCGATAAGGTGAATTCATTAATGCTCCATATGCAAATCATACTCTAAATTTTTATCTTACAAGTACCCTATGAATCCATCTCATAACATAAGAAAATCGTTTATCTCACCAAACCGTGGTCATTAACTCCAACATTTCAACTGAATATTCTCTTCCTCCAATCCATCAATTATTAAATCCCACTGTAAAAATCTACTATCACAATCCGCGCGTAATCCACTGGCTTTTGTCAAAATTTTTTAATGAGTTGAGTTACTCCAAGTATTAATCATCAATTTCTTCTATGAAATCCATAAACCCAACAGATGGAACCCTCTTTAATTTAATCAGATTTATTTCAGAACTTCGTCTTATCAAACCTCTAGGCATTAGATTAAATTTCTCTTGACATGGGGTCGACACACCTTCTATATGATTCACCAATCCATTTTTCATGGATAACCACTGTCTGATATAGATTTGATTAAAATCCAACAAAATTTATTCATTAGTTCCCAATATCCATTAATTCAATTTGATCAATCATACCGTATCCACCAATTATAAGAATATGTCCAACTCATCAGTTTAGGTATCATTCCTTCAAGTTTCTTCCAATATACCCAAAAAATCGATACTGAAGATTGTTAGACACTTTCCATATACTTGTAACCAGTATGATTAATAAAACCACCAATGGCATTAGTCCCTATATCCATGCGAAGGCTGTGTATATGGCACACATCTATCCATCGTACCCCTTTTTAAACGACTTTCTCTGGTTTGGCTCATAACTATCCATTGTTGCTTGACTTCTTTCCTCATCTGCTGATAGGAGCCTCAGAAACACAGGGGTAAGAGGGAATGAGCATGGTGTAAGGTTTGGAGAGATAGGAGGGGACTAATCTATCTACCCCAATCACAGCCATGCAAACAACAACTCCTATGCGACTACGAGGTGTACCTAGAGGCCACCAAGCAGCGTATTGAAGTTTGTATGTAAACAGCAAGTGAACAAGCGATTATAAGGCGAGAGTGTCTTATACCACTCAAAATCTTAGGAGTGAGCATTTGTTTAGTTTCTGAAGGAAAGAAAAAGTCAAACTAGGCATTTTGAAGAGGTGAAGCAACCAGATTTTTCCAAAACTTTTGTTTGTAAATCAAATGGGTTTTTTTTCAAGAAATCTTTTAGAAAGCGGTCAAAATATGGTTGAAAAGACTACCTTGTAAAAGAAATTCTTTTTGGGCTTAACACACAAAGAGTTATAAAAGTCATGGCAGGTATGGTTGAAAAGCTATCCTTTTTCAGACACCTTACATTTTTGAAGCAATGGAAAATCATAGTTTGAATTAGAAAGCTTTTATCAAAAGAATGCTTTTGAAATAGGTTTATGAAATCAATACACTGCTTTTTATTTGAAACGAGATACTCATTTGTATAATCTTTTGAGATTATTTTACAATTGAAAATTCCATTTTATTTGAAGAAAAATTTAAAAAGGTAGCTTTTAGAAATCAAATCGAAGTAAAATAGGGTGTTAAACCAATTTTGTATTTAGGAGTATTTGAGAAAAATGAACGATTTGTAACAAAGGTTTTCTTTAAACCAGTTTTGAAAACAGCTTTAGTTTTCAAAAGAATTTCTAAAACAATTAAAGAACTTATTGCAAATCAAAGTGTTTTTCTTTAACTATTGAAAGGTATAGTTTTGAAACCATTTTCTCAAAATCAGTTGAAAATGAAATTTTGATTTTGAGAATGTTAAATATTTTGTTAAGAACTCTTTATGAGAAGCATTTGGTTGTATAAAAATCTTAAAACTTTGATCTCTATTTTTGGAAATATTTAACACATTGAAACGGCTTTAGCCCTTTAAAACAAAAGCCATTAAAAGGGAGTGAGTTTGACTAATGTTTTTCTAAAAAGGTACCTAGTTTCGAGAGGAATATTTTGATGTTTTGAAAGAGAAATCTTTTTAGCAAACATTAAGAAAGACCATTTCCTAGCAATTTTTAGGAATGAAACTCCTAGAAACCACACAAACCAATAGAACGCACAACTCCAACATTATAAGAAGCAAAAAGAAGCAAGAGTTCAGAAACGTACAAGTGATAGCTGCATGGTCAGACTCATGCAAGCTATCTCAAACTCAACAAGAAGATCTCAAACGCCTACTATGATTATATATAGGGTTCCTACAGACTGAGACAACTACTCTCGCTTTTCAAAAGTTTCCTTGTTCTTTGACGCTTCTTTTCCTTTTGGAGTTGTCTCACTCGTCGATGCTTCTTTTTGATCTTGCCATAGCTGTCGACGGCTTGTAACTTTCAGGTTCTCCACTGAGAGGAAAAGGTGTTGACTAAATTATTGAATCAGGGGAGAATTTAGAAATAACCTTTTGCTTTTGAAAGAACAAATTGTTTAGAAGGTGATAAGAGAGGAAAAGTAAGATCAGATAGAAGTGAAAATTTTAAGTAAGAAAAACAGAAGGGGGTAAGTTTCGAAAACTGTTGAAAGTAGATTTATTATTTAAATAGGTCCTTAGGGCTATACCATTCTACCTAGGCTGCGACCTATAGCCTAGGCTCTGATACCAACCCTGCCAGGACCCCCCCTGGCGGAGGGAAGGTCCCACCTGTGCCTTACCTGTGCTAGTCCCTGGATCAGTAGCTAGCACGCACAGATACAGAATTTGCATCACAGCCATGACGATTAATTTACATAACTTTACATCATAGTGCGCCTTTTGGCGTGGTTACATTAGTTTGGCACGAAGGCCATACAAAAGCGGAAGTTCTTATATTACAACTGAAAACTCCAAAAGAAGAAAGCCGAGGCAAATCCCCACAGCAAAGCCGAGGAACGCAATCCTAGGCGCCGGTAAACTCTCGCCCCGACTCGCGTCAAGGCGTGAGCCGGGGTCTCCATCTTCGGTCGCAGAATACTCCATACTGCGATCGAATGCGCAGACCCCAAGAAAGCGAAGGTGAGTATTGGTGAAAATACTCGCAAGTCAATTGACATATGCATATGTATGGTCTAGACAAAGGATAGGTAGGGCTCAGTTGCGGAAAGCGAGTTTTCAAATAGTTTGCCTAATGTTTTTATAGCAATTTAGGGAAGAAGTGAAGTGATCAAATTAATTGACAAAACATTTAAATCATCCGGCCCTAGCCGGCTCATGCCCCAAAGGCTGTCTCACGATGCAAATCGTGGTTTTTACCAAAAACATTTTCCTTACGGCAAATCCACTGAAGGACCAATAACTCTCGACGGCTAACCACCGTATGCATAATACCACACGTCGGCTAAACCACCGAAGATATCTCCTCACGGCTAAACCACCGTAGGCTCCCAAACAAAACACGGCACCTGCCGGTTTTCTTCTTTAAAACTATTGAGAAAGAGAGGGAAGAAAACTACCATTGTGGCAGCGCCACCGTCGTCCGCCCTTGACCGTGGGCACGGCTTTCTAGAAAGTTATACGCTCTGCAGAGGTCGCACGCTTTACCCATGAGAGGTGGTTATTCCTAGGAATCACCCAAAGGAAAATAATCACCACAAGGCCTTTGACAATCTCGCCCTAGCTTGGCATCCTCTAAGGTTTCCACCGCAGTTGGTATCTCCGGCTGGTGAAGCCCCTCTTGAGCACGGTAGGTTAGCGGATGCTTCGCGCCTACTCCACCACACCGGATGTCCAAACTAAGAGTTCAAGGCTACTCACCAGTCTCGCCCATACAGCACTCATGGTCGCACTGTTGTACTTAGTCTTGTCAACCACAAGGTCGCGGTCCTTAGAGACCGGGTGGTTCCTACATGGACCCGATTCTCGTGCTTATCGCACTGACCAATCAATCTGTCCACCCCAATCAAGTTTTATAAACTTTTCCGAAACCCCTGTGACATACCCCTACACGGCACTAACATTTTTCCCGATGGCATACTCGCCATCGCTAATCAAACAAGCACTTTGGCAACAAAGGGATACTTTGAATTAAAATAGATCTTAAATCGGGTGAAGTGTTTATCATGCGGTTATCATCAATTAATGCTTAATAGCATGACTAAGCAAGATTAAACATCTAATCAAGGATTGGCAAGTAATTATGGATTAATTAGCCTAAGGTTATCAAAAATCAGGATTAATAGCACAATTAAAGTGTAGTAGGTTCTTTACCTAAATTTCTTACCTTTATGATAATGCTTACTTAACATAGCTATGCACATTTAGTAAACTTCTAAGAAACATTTGTAAAATTAGGTTTCAAGATGATCAAAGGTAATCAGGGAAAATGTCAACAATGACTTGTCAGGATCAGTAGTCGCATTCTCGCCTCGTCTTGAGCTTGACTCCCAAGATGGACCCTCGAATCTAACGATAGCAAACGACAAGCATTCAACGAATTGCAGGGAAATACGCATGCAGAAATAAATGAATGCATAAGCATGAATATGATAAAGTAATGTTTGCATTTGAATAATGACTTTTGAAAATCGATTTTGCTGTTTAAAATGGCATTAATTATTAGAAGTAATTAGATAAATCATTTTCTATTGAATAAACAAATGCAGATAATAAACTAAATTTAAGATAAATGAATTAACATTGTTTTTATTTTATTAAAGTATTTTATAAATTTAAATTTCATTTTAAAATAGGTATAAATAACTAGCATAATATATGATGCACTATTTTATACCTAAAGAAAATTATAGATACTATAATAATATGCATGCTCAAGTTGATGCAAAAATTATCTCAAAAAGATAAGGGTGATTTCCCCCTGGTCAAGGTGATGTTTATTTACAATTTCATTGGAACTATGATTCTTAAATTACAATTTTAAAGGTATTTTACTAATGTAATAACTAAGCAGAAAATTAAATGTTCTCAAATATTTATGAAAATTTACAGGATGATAGAACACATTTTTATAAGCTTTATGAAACTTATTTTAGAATTTTTGAGCTTTTGGATCGAAAGATATAAAATTTATAAGGTTGCTATTTAGGGAAAATAGGAAAACTATTGGGCTTTGTTGCTGGGTTTGGCCCATTGTCTTGGCGCTTGTTCTCGGCCACGGCACCTTATTGGTGTGCCAGCCAGCGACGCTTGCTGCCACGGCAAGCATGCCCACTGTGATGAAGATCTTGACCAAGATTTGGCGGCCGGCTGGCGGGCTCAAAGAATGACGCGCTGCTGAGCTCTCGGCTGCTTGCTTGGCAGCCAATGGAAAGGCCAGACGCTGTGGGTCGGCTTGGCAACATGGCGTCTTTGGGAGGAGGGTCGACAGCGGACGGCTTGTCACCGCACCAAAGCATGGGAGGTGAGGTGGGCGCGCGGCAAGCAGCGGCACCGGCGAAGGGTTCATGGCGTGGTCCGCCGGTTGGGAAGAAGAGGAGAAAGCAGAGGAGCTTCGGGAGGGTGGCGGCGGATGAAGTGGCCGGCCGGTGGTGTGGGCATGCCATGGGCGGCGCAAGGCGTGGGGTCGGCCGTGGTGAGGTTAAATTTGGGATCAGTCGGTGAGGTCCGCCGGAGTATGAGAAGGGAGGGAGAGGTGAGCATGGGGGATGGGGAGGAACGGAGCAGCGGGGCGACGTGGCACCAGACGCGAGGAAGAAGGCGGTGCGGCGGCTGCAAGCTCCGGCCAAAATCCGGCCACGGCGACCCAACGGCTAGCTAGCGGAGGACTTAGGGGATAGAATGGATCAGGGAGGGGGAGAGATTACCCGGCTGCGATGGGGAATCATGCGAGGAGGAGATCGCCGGCGGGCTCTGGCTGGGATGTTTGGCTTCATGCTCCGGCAGCTCCGAGCGACGGCGAGCTGCAACAGCAAGCAAAATGGAGAGATGAGAGCAAGGTGGAGGAGGTGCCGGGAGGAGTGCTAGGGAGGATGGAGTTTACGCTGAGGCGTCACTGGGCGGGTGTAACAGAGGGCGGCGGTCATGGGAAGGAGGTTGGCGTGGCTAGGACGCTACGCACACGTGTGACAGAAAAGGTGGCCTCAGGGCGGGCTGGAGCAGGCGCTGGGCGCCACGCACGCGTGTCAGAGGAAGGGCAGCCAGGTGGTGCCACAGGGAGGTAGGGGTGAGCAACGGGGAAGAGAGAGAGGAAGGAGTGTGAGAGAGACAGAGAGAGGAGAGGTGTAAGTGAGAGAGTGGGAGTGTAAGTGAGAGAGGTGAGGAGAGTGAGAAAAGAGAATATGCCCAAAGGGGCCCACCTGCCATAGAGAGGAAGAAAAATGGGTAGAGAGAAAATTGGTAGGTTTAAATAGGAAAACCGATACATAATTTAATTATTCACTTAATCTGCAATGTAAGTTTTAATTTGGATTTAGTTTTTAATTTGTTGGTTCGAAAGTCCAATTTGAAATCACAAATTTTTTTTAAATTTTCATAATAGGTTTTTAGTGAATATTTTGTAATTAAATATTGTGAAAGCAAAGACTTTTAATTACTGTTTTCATTTGAAATGATAAACTCAAAACTATTTTCTTTATAGGAAATAAAGTATTCTTAAAACTCAAATAAATTCTTTAATCTTGATAAATCATTTATTAAAGGTTTTGCTTTTAGAAGATTTTAAAATCTCATTTAGAAACAAATATCTTTGCAATTAAATATGTTTTAAAGCTAGGGTTAAATCCTTAGTGATTCTCATTTAAAACTCTTCTTTTCACTAAGGAAACCAAATTATTTGTTTTATAAGCTCAGAAATTATTGTAACATACCTATTTTCAAAAAGTTTTCAATTTTAGTGAAATTCATTAAAATGCAATTACATGATACATGATAATTTTTAGTTTTTGAAAATAGGGATGTTACAATATCTAAGTTTGGTATCTACACAAGAGGAATAAATCGAGTCCAAATTGGACACGAGGTTGAGTTGGCATAGGTCAAATTGAGTATAAATATGTAGCCCTATGGGACGTGTAAGAGGACCAAGTGGTATCCATCAAATCTACTTTTATTTGTTCCTTTATTTTTCGTTGCATTTAGTCTAGTTTCACCTTATTTTGGTTCCAATCGACTCATTGCACATCACCTTCTCGATCGGCTTTAGGATACAAACACAAGTGAGTACTGTATCGGTTTGGTCTGATATTCTCGCTTGGTTTATCGAAACACTATCTTGGTTGATATTGTTGCCAATTGCCGATTCGACTAAGGGTTTGGTTTCACTCTCGTTGTATCGGTCAGTTTGGCTTTACAATATAGTTGAAAGTCTGTTTACCCTTGTTCTATCGACTTGTAGCTTGCCATTGTCGATTGTTTATCCTTCGTTATGTTGGCTTGATTGACTTGTTGATTAAGCCAATAGTTTGTTTACCCTTCGCTCTACTACATGGTTGATTTTATCGGCTTAGTAGTAGATTGTTTACGCTTTGAATATATTGGTTTATATATATCTAAGCCGATACTTTCATTATCCTTTTGAATCTGTTATTCCTTTTGATTGTCTTCAAGTGTTACTGGTTCATACTATTCCAATATGTAATAAGCTAAATAAACCTGATTACGTCTTATCTCACCGATTGTAGGATCAAATCAGCTAGCACACCCTGAATCCTTATATTTGGTGCTGATAGGGATCCTAAAGCCTAAGCCACCTATGTTTAGCCAATACAACTTTCGGCACGAACAGTATCACATATACATCATCCTTTTTCAGCTATTAATCGTCTTAGAGGCCATCCATTTTCTCCTATTTCACATGAGGCACAACATGTCGGGACCCGGTTTTACTAAACCGAACCCTCTGTGTCAACGGTATGAGTCCCAAGGATCCGTGCTCATACCCACAGTAAACAAAGATGAATTACCAGTATCACACTGCATAACTAAATAAAATATTCAGGGTGGAACAGCTCCACTTATTACAATAGTTTATAATGACTATAAATCTTCATCGACTGCAACTGAGAAGCAAATAAAAAACGATAATGGTGTCCCATCACGGCCATGGGCACGCATCGAACGGGAGCAATTTAGTAGTCATCGATCATTCGGATACTCAACGAACTCTGGTCATACCCCGACCGCTTTCGTGGAATAAGCGACCGAATAAAAGCCGGGGTTAGCACGCGAATACTAGCAAGTCTTTCCTGTGAAGGGCCAGGCTAGGCTTATCCTAGGAAAGATAGTGACTTATTTGCATAAAAGCATTTAACTTAACAGTATAAAAGCATTTAACAAAACATAAGTAATAAATAGCAATTCTCATGATTAATCTCAACAAATGGCATAATTCTCAAACTCAGTGTCTCATATCTCAAATGCTCATTATCTCAAATCATTATCTCAAAATAGTTCTCATGCTCGTTCTCCAAGAATCATCTAGCAACGGTACACGGCCGGAATAACCTTACCCAAGTCAAATTAATTAAGGTGTAGCTATGATGTGAAAAACCACCAAGACGCTCACAACCGGGAGCACAGCCATTCGAATGGGTTTACACTCTACAGAGGTTGCACGCTTTCCCCGCAAGATGCGATACTCCCGTCAGAAAGCAACATAACAAAATCCATCGAAAGACCAACCCCGAGTCTGTCACGATCATACCTGATATTACACACAAGTACCCCGAGGGCATCGACCATACCTGATATTACACACAAGTACCCCGAAGTTCCATCCCAGGCTATACACCGGTGATGACGCATCCCTCAGGATCTCATCCACGGTGCAAGGACGGTGACAACCCCGACGTTACACTCTCTAGATCAGGCCCGTCCCATACTGGGCTTGCAGTCGCACGGGAAATTCTCGGTTAAATCCATCACGATCATCGGTCCTTAGGGACCGGAGTGTCACCCGAGTCACCCACTCCGAGTCAAATTATTAGTTGGTCAAATTTTAATTAATGAGTAAATAATCGCACCATAAAACCCAAGTTCTCATGTCTCATACTCAGATACTCCAGATTCTCATACTAAAGTGTTTAATGGTGATCATGCAAGTGGAAAATCACTCCCCGGTGACTATCTAAGCAATGCTAAGCCAACTAATAATTTTAAAACAGTAGCAAATTACATAATATTATTATCCTAAGGTTTTCCATGATCGTGGGTGCATACCATGTAAATAAGACATGCACTAGGAATTACTATGACAAATACGTATAATTTAATTAAATAGCAATTTTGGCAAAATCTAGAAATTAGAATTTTAGGGGGGAAGACTTGCCTTCCTGATCTTCTTGACCTTGCAGAACGTCGGCGGCGTCAGCGAACTCTCCTTCGTCAACCGCGTGATCTATCACACACAAATCGAGAAGAACAATAATAAATAACATAAACAGTAAATCAATTGAAAAATTATATAAAAATTAAAGTAGATAGATATGAATTTTATGAATTTTTAGAAACTGGAATCGCCGGATTTGGAGTTCGGATGAATTCGTAGCGGAATAGTGAAGGAACAATGTTGCTGAAATTTGGGAAATTGGAAAAAGTACTGTAGCTCGCCGGCCGAGTACTGTAGCAATAAGCCCACACGTGAAGAGATAAGCGGAGGCTGCTGTGTGGCTGAGAAAAATCTCAGATAGAGAGAGGGAGTCAGAGACAGAAAGAAAGAAAGAAGAAGAAGAAAAGAGGAAAAAGAAGGGAGGAAGGAGAAGGGAGGAAGAGAGGAGAAAGGAGGGCGCTGGCTGCGGGATTCCGGCGACGGCGAGTGGCGGCCCCGGCGGGGAGGTGGTGGCGCTGCCGTGCCTTCGCCAGCGTCGCGACGGGCCGGCGGCAGTAGCGGCGAGGAGACGTGGCGCGCGCGGCCCATGGACGGCGGCACGAGCAGCGGCGTCGGCGAGGCGGCCCGGCGCTCCGGCGGCGGCGGCGCGCAGGGGCAACGCAGCAGCGGCGGGCAGCGCGTGCTTGGCCGGCGGCGGCTCCGACGAGCAGCAGTAGCGGCGAGGAGACGTGGCGCGCGCGGCCCATGGACGGCGGCACGAGCAGCGGCGTCGGCGAGGCGGCCCGGCGCTCCGGCGGCGGCGGCGCGCAGGGCAACGCAGCAGCGGCGGGCAGCGCGTGCTTGGCAGGCGGCGGCTCCGACGAGGCGCGACGGCGCGCACGGCCCGCGACGGTGGGACGAGATGGGGCCGTGGGACTGTTGGCGGCGCGAGGCGGCGCGGGGAGCAGCAGCGCGATGGCGTGGGTCGGCGAGCGAATCCTACGGCGGCTGCGTGCAGCGGCGGCGGCACGGGTGGCTAGCGCGGCGCGTGGGTCGCGGGGAAGACAGGGAGGCAACGTGCGGCGGCTACCTCGACGACGTCGACGGCGGCGGCTGCTCCAGGAAGCACGAAGACGAGGACGATGGTGACGGTGGCTGCACGTGTAGATTGACTTTGGGATGTGATTAGGGTTGATTTTGGGAGGGTTTATATATGGGATTAGGGCTGAGTTTGGTTTGGGCTCGATTTGGGCTTGGCCCAATCCACGAGGATTAGGGATTAAATCCTAATTGCTTACATATTCGGAAAGGAAATTTTAAAACGAATTTTTGTGGATATTTTTAGGGTGTCACAAACCTCCCCCTAACAAGAATCTCGTCTCCGAGATTCGAACGGAACAGGTCTAGGAATTCCGCTCGCAAATCCTCTTCTCTTTCCCACGTTGCCTCTTTCTTCGAGTGATGATTCCACTTAACTTTGCAAAATTTGATCTTACGGCTTCTGGTGCACCTCTCGGATTCCTCCAAAATCTTTACTGGATACTCGATATAGGTCAAATCCTCTCGTAAATCCACATTCTCCAACGGAGTCTGTTCCTCTGGCACACGCAAACACTTCTTTAACTGGGACACATGAAACACGTTGTGCACATCGGACAACTACGGCGGTAGTTGCAACTGATATGCCACTTCTCCTTTCTTTGCAAGAACACGAAACGGTCCAATGTATCTCTGTGCTAGCTTTCCACTGACCCTGAATCGACGAATACCATTCATTGGTAACACTTTCAGATACACAAAATCATCCACATTAAACTGCAAGTCACGACGTCGATGATCTGCGTAGCTCTTTTGTCTTGACTGGGCTGCTTTTAACCAACTTTGAATCATGCGAACCTGTTTATCGGCCTCCTTTAATATATCTGGTCCAAACACTTTATTTTCCCCAGTCTCTTCCTAAAATAGAGGTGTACGGCACTTGCGACCATACAATGCTTCAAACGGTGACATCTGAATACTTGACTGATAGCTGTTGTTGTACGAAAATTCCGCGTATGGTAAATTTGTATCCCAACTGTTTTTACTTTCCAGCGCACAAGCGCGAAGCATATCCTCCAAAATTTGATTTGTCCTCTCAGTCTGACCATCAGTCTAGGGTGATAAGCAGTGCGAAAATTTAACTTAGTTCCTAACAATTTGTGCAAACTTTGCCAAAATCTGGACATAAACTAAGAACCACCATCAGACACAATTTTCTTTGGAACACCATACAAACATACTATTCTGGCCATGTATAACTCTGCAAGTCGATCACTGGTATAAACTGTTTTAACCGGTATGAAATGCGCAACCTTGGTCAATCGGTCCACAATTACCCAAATTGAATCGAACACTGACCTTGTCCTCGGCAGTCCGGTTATAAAATCCATACCTATTTCTTCCCACTTCCACTCAGGAATTTTCAGGGGTTGCAGCAATCCTGTAGGACGTTGATGTTCTGCTTTTACCTGCTGACAAATATGACATATTGCGACATACTCTGCAATGTCTCTTTTCATTCCGGTCCACCAATACTTCTCCTGTAGGTCTAGGTACATCTTGGTACTGTCTGGATGGATGGAAATAGCGGATTCATGTGCCTCACGAAGAATTATTTCCTTTAATTCCTTGCGGTCGGGTACGAACAATCGCTTCCCGAACCAAATTACTCCATCATTATCTACTGAAAATCCTGCAGCTTTGCCTTTATCCATTCGAGCTTTGATCTGGGAGCTTTCTTCATCACTTTTCTGTGCTTCTTTGATCCATTCATCAAGCGTAGGTTTTACAATCATTGCGTTAATCAGCCCACGCTTAACAATACACAAATTCAGTCTTTTCATCTCTCCATTTAGTTCTGGACCATGTTTCTTTCGACTCAGTGCATCGGCAATGACATTGACTTTTCCCGGGTGATAGTGAATTCTCACATCATAATCTGCGATCAACTCTAACCACCTTTTTTGTCTCAAATACAGATCTGGTTGCGTGAAGATATACTTCAAACTCTTGTGATCGGTGTAGATTTCTGTGCGGTTTCCCATGAGATAGTGCCTCCAAATTTTTAGGGCATGCATAACGGCGGCTAATTTCAAGTCATGGGTCGGATAATTCACCTCATGCGGCCGAAGTTGATGAGACGCATAGGCTACAACCTTCCCTTCTTTCATAAGTACGCAACCCAAACATGCTTTGAAGCATCACAAAAGATTCCGGTTATCGGGCAAAACAAGTACTGGTGCGGTGGTCAAACGCTTCTTTAATTCCTGAAAACTGTGCTCACAAGCTGAGGTCCATTCAAACTTTTTGTCCTTCTTTAACAACTGAGTGAGCGGTCTCGCAATACGCGAAAAGTCTTCAATGAACCTCCGATAATATCCTGCCATTCCGAGAAAGCTTCTGACCTTCGTCACGGTATCTGGTGACTCCCAATTAAGTACCTCTTTTACTTTGCTAGGTAATACTGCAACACCGTCGGCTGAAACGACATGTCCCAAGAAAGAAACTTCACTCAACAAAAAATTCGCACTTGCTGAATTTTGCATACAACTTGTGCTCTCGCAACTTTTCCAACACCAAACGAAGATGTTCAGCATGCTCTTCTTCGCTATTTGAATATATAAGGATATCATCGATAAACACGACCACAAATTTATCCAGAAACTCCATAAATACTTTGTTCATCAAACTCATGAAGTGAGCGGGGGCGTTGGTCAGAACAAAAGACATCACTATAAACTCATATAGACCATAGCGAGTAGTGAACGAGGTCTTCGGTATATCCTCCTTTCTGATCTTAATTTGGTGATAACCTGACCTCAAATCAATTTTCGAAAACACACGGGCTCCTTTCAACTGATCAAACGGATCGTCTATGTGAGGCAGTGGATACTTATTCCTAATGGTCACCTCATTTTAATGACCGATAGTCCACACACATTCGCAATGTATTATCTTTCTTCTTCACAAAAATAACTGGAGATCCCCACGGAGATGAACTAGGTCTTATGAAACCTTTATCTTGCAACTCCTTAATTTGCTTCTTTACTTCAGCTAACTGATTAGCGGACATGCGGTACTGCCTCTGAGATATCGGCGCAGTACCTGGAGCTAGCTCTATCACAAACTCCACATCACGATCTGGTGGTACACCGGGCAAATCTTCTGGAAATACATCCGGGTACTCACAAACAACAGGAACTGACTCCAACGGAGGGTTTTCAGGCTCTTTTCCATTACTTTTTAAGCAATTGATGGTGCTGAAATTTTCCAAATTTGGCATGTCTAACTTGAATTCAACTTTGATACCACTGTTGTTGACCAAATTTATTGCCCTCTATGCACAGTCTATTTGTCCTTTATGTTTTGCCAACCAATCCATACCCAGAATTAGATCTAACCCTTGCGATTCAATGAGAATAAGGTTTGCAAGGAATTCCACCCCATCGATGTTGATAGACACTTTAGGACAGAACCTATCAGCAAACATAGTTTTTCCCGGGATTGCACTACTAGAGGGGTTTTCAGTGAACATGTTTCCCAATTATTTTGTTTCACTAAGTTGTTCACTATAAAAGAAAGCAAAGCTCCAAAATCAAATAAAACTGTAGCAGAGACTGAGTTAACTAAAAACTTACCCAACACGACGTCAGGTGCATCCTGGGCTTCCTCGGTGGTGACATGATTCACGCGACCTCTACCGGCCGTCTGGGGCGTCCTTGGGGTCCCTAGGACTCCACGTCCTTGTCCTGAGGCGGGTGCACGGGCTGGAGTACCACCTTGATTGCCTTGCTGAGGTACTGAATTTTGCCGCTTCTGAGGGCAATTGTTGGCATAGTGACCCATTTGTTGGCAATTAAAGAAAGGGATAGCTGAAGTGTAAACGGGGGGTCTCGGTGGCTGTCCTGCGGTGTTGGACGCTGCACTTGCACACTGGAACGAGGCGCCTGAGCTAGAGCTCTGGGAGCGTTGGTAGCAGGCTGGCGGGACTGAAACTGACCAGTGAGAGGCCTAGAACTGCTGGCTTGTTGCTGCGTCTGAAACTTTCTTTTTCTAACCACACTCAACTCGCGCTGAACTTCTTCCTGGATTAGAGCTTTGTCCACAATATTTTGAAAGTTATCCATGTTGAGCACAAGAAGCGGTGCCTTAATCATTGGATCCAACCCACGCAGAAAACGGCAAGTCTTGGAAGTCTCTTCACTTACTTCCTCTGGGGCATAACGAGATAGCTGAATAAACTTGTTCAAGTACTCCGTGACATTCATATTCCCTTAACGAAAGCGCTGAAATTCTTCCCTTTTTAGCTCTAATTTGCCACGCGGAATGTGCGCAGACCGAAAAGCAGCTTCAAATTCTTCCCAAGTAATAGCATGAGGATTGGGATGTGCAGCACGAAAAGTCTCCCACCAAGTAGCGGCAACTCCGGTGAGCTGGAGTGCGGCGAACTTCACACTTTCCTGATCATCGCAATCTGCCAGGTACAATTTGCGTTCCACATCCCTAATCCAATCATCTGCAACCAAAGGATCAGCGGATCCAGCGTAGGTAGGAGGTCTAGTCCTCATGAACTCTCCAAGCTTTGATTGTGGCGGAGGAGCAAGCTGCTGAATAACCACAAGCTGTGGGTTTGCAATGTGATGAGCAATCGTTTGCATGAACATAGTCTGCATATTCATAAACTGTTGCCAATCTGGCTCCTGCATCGGCTGAGGGGGTGGCACTTGACCGGCTGCTGCTGGGGCAGGCTGCTGAGGCGGAGGTGGAGGCGGAGGCTGAGCTGCTAGTTGCTGCTGCTCCGTTGGTGGATTTTGCTGATCTCCTGCCGGTGGTTGCTGATTCGGCTCACCAAACGGCTCTGCAAGCGGTACTGGATCAATTGGAGCTTGGCCACGGCCACGACCACGACCTCGTCCACGGCCTCTTCCACAACCACGACCACGATCTTCACCACAACCTTGACCTTGATCCATCTGAGGTTGATCAAATAGGAATTGTAAGACAGAGGAGATGTGTGACAAAAAAATATTAAAGGCTAAAAATAATTTTAAATACATAATTTAAATAACAGGCCGCTTATACACGACTGCTATTCAGTACGGGACAAGCTGACATAAAGAAGTCCACAAAACACGTTACACGCGTGCGCGTAGATCACCCAGAAAAATTCAGCACACTACTAAAGTCCTATACACACATAAAAATGGAATTTTTTTATTTTTATTGTTCGAAATTAAGATTTTTGCAATGGTACGGAACTGTACGGACACAGTACGAACACTGTACCATACCATTTTTTTTTGCTAATCCTAGCAAACAAACTATGAGAACAGCGGAACCATAAAGATGATTCAGCATGCTCCACACAAATTATTTTATTTCATAAAAACACGATGCCTATTTAATATAGTTAGACACAACTTACATCTCCTAATCCCTAGTCTTGCATGACCAATGTATTATGTCCTTCCCGCTTCTTCCTTGACATCTTCAACTAACTATAATCTAAGTAGTATAAAAAATTTTCTTTTATGTAAGCAGAGATAAGTAGAGACACTATGATAGGAGAGGACCCAGCAATTACTGCTAACCAAATTCATGTCTAGTTTTTTTATAAAATAATCCTAATTATGATGCTCCAGACTAACTAGCGTTTCCTATATTCAGTGTGGCTCTGATACCAACTTTGTCGGGACCCGGTTTTACTATACCGAACCCTTTGTGTCAACGGTATGAGTCCCAAGGATCCGTGCTCATACTCACAGTAAACAAAGATGAATTACCAGTATCACACTGCATAACTAAATAAAATATTCAGAGTGCAACAGCTCCACTTATTACAATAGTTTATAACGACTATAAATCTTCATCGACTGCAACTGAGAAGCAAATAAAGAACGATAATGGTGTCCCATCACGTCCACGGGCACGCACTGAACGGGAGCAGCTAGTAGTCCTGCGCATCATCCGGATACTCCGCAACGAACTCCTGATCGTACTCCTGACCTGCTCGTGGAATAAGCAGCTCCAAATAAAAGCCGGGGTTAGCACGTGAATACTAGCAAGTCTTTCCTAGGAAGGGCCAGGCTAGGCTTATCCTAGAAAAGATAGTGGCTCATTTGCATAAAAGCATTTAACTTAACAGTATAAAAGCATTTAACAAAACATAAGTAATAAATAGCAATTCTCATGATTAATCTCAACAAATGGCATAATTCTCAAACTCAGTGTCTCATATCTCAAATGCTCATTATCTCAAATCATCATCTCAAAATAGTTCTCATGCTCGTTCTCGTTCTCCAAGAATCATCTAGCAACGGCACACAGCCGGAATAATCTTACCCAAGTCAAATTAATTAAAGTGTAGCTATGATGTGAAAAACCATCAAGACGCTCATAACCGAGAGCACGGCCATTCGAATAGGTTTACACTCTGCAGAGGTTGCACGCTTTCCCCGCAAGATGCGATACTCCCACGCCGGAAAGCATTATAACAAAATCCATCGAAAGACCAACCCCGAGTCTGTCACGGTCATACCTGATGTTACACACAAGTACCCCGAGGGCTTCGACCATACCTGATATTACACACAAGTACCCCGAAGTTCCATCCCCAGGCTATACACCGGTGATGATGCATCCCTCGGGATCTCATCCACGGTGCAAGGACGGTGACAACCCCGACATTACTCTCCCTCTAGATCAGGCCCCGTCCCATTCCGGGCTTGCGGTCGAACGGGAAATTCTCAGTTAAATTCATCACGAGTCACCCGCTCCGAGTCAAATTATTAGTTGTCAAAATTTAATTAATGAGTGAATGATCCCACCATGAAACCCAAGTTCTCATGTCTCATACTCAGATACTCCAGATTCTCATACTAAAGTTTTTAATGGTGATCATGCAAGTGGAAAATCACTCCCCGGTGACTATCTAAGCAATGCTAAGCCAACTAATAATTTTAAAACAGTAGCAAATTACATAATATTATTATCCTAAGGTTTTTCATGATCGTGGGTGCATACCATGTAAATAAGACATGCAGTAGGAATTACTATGACAAATACGTATAATTTAATTAAATAGCAATTTTGGCAAAATCTAGAAATTGAGATTCTAGGGGAAGACTTGCCTTCCTGATCTTCTTGACCTTGCGGAACGTCGGCGGCGTCGGCGAACTCTCCTTCGTCAACCGCGTGATCTATCACACACAAATCGAGAAGAACAATAATACATAACATAAACAGTAAATCAATTGAAAAATTATATAAAAATTACAGTAGCTAGATATGAATTTTATGAATTTTTAGAAACTGGAATCGCCGGATTTGGAGTTCGGATGAATTCGTAGCGGAATAGTGAAGGAACAATGTTGCTGAAATTCGGGAAATTGGAAAAAGTACTGTAGCTCGTGGGCCGAGTACTGTAGCAATAAGCCCACACGTGAAGAGATAAGAGGAGGCTGCTGTGTGGCTGAGAAAAATCTCGGATAGAGAGAGGGAGTTAGAGAGAGAAAGAAAAAAAGAAGAAGAAGAAGATAGGAAGAAGAAGAAGGGGGGAAGGAGAAGGGAGGAAGAGAGGAGAAAGGAGGGCGCCGGCGGCGGGATTCCGGCGACGACGAGAGGCGGCGCCGTGGGAGGTGGTGGCGCTGGCGGTGTTTTGCTGGCCAAGGGCGGCAGACAGCAGCGGAGAAGCGGCGAGAGACGCGCGCATGCGCCCGGCACGGGCGGCACGAAAGCAGCGGTGTTGGCGAGGCGGCGGGAAACGGTGGCAGATCGGCGCCCGGGCGGCGGCAAGACGCAGGGCAACGCGAAGAACGACAAAGCAAGACGCCCTGGCGGTGGCAGCCCGACGAGGCGCTGGCAGGTACGGCGGCGAGTGGGACGAGATGGGCGGCGGGGCGATTGGCGGCGCTGGGCGGCGCGGGGAGCAAAGAATAGCGACGGCGTGGGTTGGCGAAGCGAAGCTCTGCGGCGGCGGCGTGCGGCGGCGGCAGACTGGCGGCTAGCGCGGCGTGGGCGGGTCGTGGGGAAGGCAGGAGGCAACGTGTGGCGGCTACCTCGACGACGTCGACGGCGGCGGTTGCTCCAGGAAGCACGAAGACGAGGACGATGGTGACGGCGGCTGCACGTGTAGATTGACTTTGGGATGTGATTAGGGTTGATTTTGGGAGGGTTTATATATGGGATTAGGGCTGAGTTTGGTTTGGGCTCGATTTGTGCTTGGCCCAATCAGCGAGGATTAGGGATTAAATCCTAATTGTTTATGTATTCGGAAAGGAAATTTTAAAACGAATTTTTTGGATATTTTTAGGGTGTCAGACAACAGCAGCTCTCCTTTCTTCCTCTTGCGCAAAAGCAGAGTAGCAAGTTCTGTGGGAAGTTCTGAAATTAATTCACCGTAGAAACATGGCTACTAGTCATGCCCGCATCAGATGCGCAGTCAGAAGTTAATTGTCCACAACATGCGGGACCCATCTGTGGGACCGAATTATTCAATCGACGGTAATATTGGAATTGTCATTCCTGTGTCACTAGGGGATAAAACGGGTCAGATATGGTCGGATAGGGGTCAACTCATATCCGTACTCATATTTTATATTGGATACAGATTCAGATACGGATAGTATCGGATACGGATTAGAATACGGATTTAGTCGGATACGGTTTCGGATCGGATATGGGTCGGATACAAATACGAAATCAGGTTTTACCATAATACCTCAACAGGAAAAAAAAAATAATCTACACTCATTGTTGGTCATCCATAAAAGCACAACACGTAGTATAAAATTAAATGCAATTTGAAAGACATACAAGTTATGAATATAATAATCTATGCTACTAGAAAATAAAGTGGAATAATTCAAACAACCCGATAATAAGTACTAAACATAAATTCATAAAATCTAATAAAAAAGTGCCACACATAATTGAACATACTCACATACATGTAATATCTAAATTCTGAAATCCGGATATCCGAATTCTAATATCCGAATAATTACCCGTATCCATATCTGGATAGCACTATCCGTCGGATACCTTCCAACCCGTATCCGTATCCGTCAAAAAATCCGGATAATTTGTAACATCCCTATTTTCAAAAACTAAAAATCATCATGTATCATGCAATTGTATTTTAATAAATTTCATTAAAATTTAAAACTTTTTGAAAATAGGTATGTTACAATAATTTCTGAGCTTATAAAACAAATAATTTGGTTTCATTAGTGAAAGAAGAGTTTTAAATGAGAATCACTAAGAATTTAACCCTAGTTTTTAAAACATATTTAATTACAAAGATGTTTGTTTTTAAATAAGATTTTAAAATCTTGCAAAAGCAAAACCTTCAATAAATTGAATTATCAAGATTCAAGGATTTATTTGAGTTTTAAAAATACTATATTTCCCATAAAGGAAGTAATTTTGAATTCATCATTTCTAATAAAAGCCATAATTAAAAGTTTTTGCTTTCGCAATGATTAATTGCAAATTATTCACTAAAAACCCATTATTGATAATTGGTAAAATTTGTGATTTCAAATTATACTTTTGAAGCAACAATTTAAAAACTAAATCGAAATTAAAATTCACATTGCAAACTAAGTGACTAATTAAATGAATTATTAACTTTCCTAATTTAATCCCTACCTATTTTCTCTCTCTCTTAAACCTTTTCTTTCCCTATGACATGTGGGTCCCTCTCCCTTGTCACTCTCTTCTCTCACTTCCCTCCCCTCTCTCTGTCTCTCTCTCACACTCCTTCCTTTCTCTCTCCCGTTGCTCACCCCCACCTCCCCGTGGCACCACCGGCTAACCCCTCCTCTGACACACGTGTGCGTGGCGCTGCTCCAGCCGCCCCGAAGCCACCCACTCTATCACGTGCGTGCGTAGCGTCCTAGCCACGCCAACCTCGTTCCCGTGACCGCCGCCCTTTGTTACACACGCCTCGTGCCACTTCGGCACCAGCACTGCCCTCCCCGGCCCTCCTCCGCCCGGCACCTTCTTCCTTTCTCCCTCACCAGCTCATTTCCACCGTCACTTTCGAAGCGTCGCCACTGGGAAAGCTGGCTACGCCGCCGGAGTCGTCTTCTTCCCCGCCGTCGCCGCCCGAAGCAAGGAGACGCGAGGGGCACCCAACTCGTCGAAGACCCTAGTTGGAGCTCGACGCCGGAGCATCAGCAAGACCCTAGGAGTGATCCCGAGCTCACCGCGCCGCCGGAGACCTCACTGGTGAGTCTCCCCACTGTTTTTCCCCTTTCTTCTTACCACCACGGCCACCCAAGCAATTCCATCTATCCGTTGCGTTTTGATTCGAATTAAGGCATGCTCTAGCACCCTCGAGCATCGTAGAAGCTAACCCAAGCCACCCCGACCCCGTATTTGGCCGGAGCCGCCGCCGCTAGAGCAGCCCAACGCACGGTGCTAGCTCGCACCCACCCGAGCCACCCTCGCCTCACCAATGCCACACCCGACTCATACAACATCCCTAGAAGCTCCTCAAACCATTAGGATGGCCGGAGACGCCCTAAGACGAGCTCAACCCGCCGCCGCCGCCGCCGCCGCGAAGAACCTTAGCTCGTCGCCGGCGAGCCGAACCATCCCGGCCGAAGCTAAGGCCAAAAATGGGTTCCTCATGTCGCCATGAACCCTCCATCCAAAAATTAGAAGCTTTCATGCTTCAAGCTGCCCGAATTTTGGCCGAAACCGAGCCTTGCCGGAGTGCCAGAACAGGGGACCGAAGGTTGAAGATGACCGGTCCAGGGAAAACCAGAAGAACCGTCGGTTTATTCTCTAACCGGCCGGTTCACACATATCTAGACCGGTTCTGGAGGAGCTCCCAAAATACAAAATATTTAGAATCTTTAATTCTATTTATTAGTGAATTTTATTCAATTAGTAGCAAGCCCAGATATGATAACTAAGCTTTCTTCCACTAAAAGCCTATAAAATGCAAACAATCACAATTAATTTTCTGTTAATAAGATATGGTGATAAAGATAAATGAATATATACACATCTGTATTAGTAAAGGTTTTTCAACATCTTAGTTTTTATTTTGAAGAAAACTTCTAAATTGCAATATGAATCTACTATATATGTATATATGTCATTTTATGCAAATACCAATATTCAAACCACTATTAGGAAAAATTTTAAGTAAATTAACAGAGAAGTTTCCATATCATTTTAAAGGTACTTATAATTGGATCATACACATGCTAGTGTTTATTTAAAACTTCTTTCTACAAATAGAGTCCAATTTGGTATCTTTAAAAACTAAAACTCCGAAAATTATGAGATGAAATTTTAAGATATTTAGAAAATGAAAATCTGTTAGTCTATAAATTTTCATATGCAATTGCACATATTCTATTTTCTGCTAATTAATATATTAGTAAAATGACTTTAAGTAATTACTTAGATAATTTAGGTTTCGATAAAATTTCAATAAATATTATTTTCACCAAAAGAAACAAGCTTTGTCTTTTTGAATTAATTTTGCATAAACATGCGCATATATCATTTCATGTTTTATTTTTGTATTTGTGTTTATTTTTGTCAAATTTGTTTGTTAGGCCTAGCGACGATAGCTTTGCCATCAATTCCGCAGAGGATCACCAATCACCGAGGCGGTACTATTCAAGGCAAGTCACTGTTGACATCTCCCCTAATTTCCTTTGACCATATCAATGCCCAGTTTTACAAATGCTTTATTAGAAGTTTATTAAATGTGCATGGCTATGTTGATTAATCACTATCATATTGGTAGGGAATTTAGTTAAGAACCTAACACACTTTAATTATGTCATTAATCCTGATTTTCGATCACCTTAGGTTAATTAATCCATAATTACTGGTCACCCCTTGGTTAGTCTAATTAACCTTGCTTAGTCATGCTACTAGTCACATTAGGTGATTACCACATGCTAAACAAATTATCCCGATTTAATATCTGTTTTAACTCAAAGTATCTCCCTGTTTACAAAGTGCTTGTTTGATTAGCAGTAGCAGGGTGCTACTGTGGGAAAAATGTTAGTGTCAGGTGGCGGGTATGTTACCTGGGGGTTTCTGGAAAAGTTTGCAAAACTTGATTGGGGTGGACGGATTGATTGGTGGGATACAAGGAGCACGAGAATCGGTCCGGTGGGAACCACCCCAGTCCCTAAGGATCGATACCTTGTGGTGGTCAAAACTAAGTACAACAGTGCGGCCATGAGTGCCTGTATGGGCGGGACCTGGCTGAGTAGCCTTCGAACTCTTAGTTTGGACATCCCGTGTGGTGGAGTAGGCGCAAGCATCCGCTAACCTACCAGCCTCAAGAGGGGTTTCACTAACCGGAGATACCAATATGCGGTGGAAACCTTAGAGGGATGCCAAGCTAGGAGCGAGATTGTCAAAGGCCTTGTGGTGATTATTTTCCTTTGGGTGATTCCTAGGAATAACCACCTCTCATGGGTAAAGCGTGCGACCTCTGTAGAGCGTAAAACTTTCTAGAAAGCCGTGCCCACGGTCAAAGGCGGACAACGGTGGGTTGATCACAATGGTAGTTTTCTTCCTCTTTTCTCAAGTGTTTAAAGAAGAAAACCGCAGTGCCGTGTTTTGGTTTTGGGAGCCTACGGTGGTTAGCCGTGAGGAGATGACTTCGGTAGTTTAACCGACGTGTGGTATTATGCATATGGTGGTTAGCCGTCGAGAGTTGTTGGTCCTTCGGTGGATTAGCCGTAAGGAAAATGCTTTTGGTAAAAACCACGATTTGTATCGTGAGTCAGCCTTTGGGCATGGTACCGGGGCCGGATGATTTAAACGTTTTTGTCAATGATTTGATCACTCCACTTCTTTCCCCAAATTGCTTTGAAAATCATTAGGCAAACTATTTCGAAACTTGCTTTCCACAAATGAGCCCTACCTTTCCCCTTGCCCAAACCATGCATATACATCTGTCAATTGACTTGCGAGTATTTTTACCAATACTAACCCTCGCGCTTTGCCGCGGGGCTGCGCATTCCGACGCGCAGGTGTGGAGTACCCCTGCGACCCTAAGGATGGAGACCCTAAAGCCTACGTCTTCGTCGACGGAGTCCAAGACGAGGAGTTCACGGATGCCTAGGATTGCGTTCCTCCAGCTTTGCCTGTGGGGATTGTTTTTGGTTTTCCACGTTTGGAACTTCAGTTGTAATATAAAGTCTTCCACTTTTGTAAGGCCTTCGAGCCAATCTTTGTAACCACGCCGCTAGGCGCACTCTGATGTAAACTTATGTAAATTAATCGACATGGTTGTGATCCAAGTTCTGTTGTCTGTGTGTGCTAGCTACTGATCCAGGGACTAGCACAGGTAAAGCACATGTGGGATCTCACCTCCGCCAGGAAAGGGGGTCCCGACATAATTATCCCTATCCATATCCGTATCCGTCCAGATAGGAAAATGGGTTCCAAATCACTAAAATCTGGATTTGAATCACCCCTAGTAGTCACATGTATATGTACTGTCCGATTACAGGCACCAACCCCTCATGCGTGGAATTAAGCATCCAACCAATTTGTCCAAGGTATTGTAGTGATATGCATCGTTGCTTACGTTGCAGAATACGTCTTTTGTCTCTTTGTGTGGAATGCTGGAAAACATGCGTAGGAAGAATTTTTGACGAACTCGGAGATAAGGATAACTCGATTTTCAAGTTAAATTTATAAGTTAATTTCTAATTAAGTTTGGCCCTCTAAATGTGAGCCTTGAGGAAATTATAGAAATGTGGGACATTCTGAAAAGATTCTATTTTGTATGATTTCGACATTCGGATTGCTTCATTAGCTACAGTAATCCGTACTCATGTATGCATTTGATGGATAGTTAGTATACTATTATTAGAAAAACATCTATATCCATTTTCAATTAGACGTTATTTGACTCGACTATAAAAACAATCTCTTCTCCCCCAGCCTCTTCTATATATATGCCATTGTTGTGTGGTCATTTTCACCTTGCGTTTGCTGCCCAATTCTCCTAAGAGGGTTAGGTCGAGACAGCCCAAACAGTTCGAGTTTGTACGTGCATTACAACGGTCATCATACTGCAGCTCGACTCGTTGGCAGTGATGGCATTCGGTCTCGCCGGATCATGGTGCACTCCTGTGAACGGTGATCTGTGTTTCTACCTTGTCCTTTTAAAATGCTTTTATATGTGCTATATATAGATAGGTAGATAGACAGATAGATACTAGATAGATATCCAATTGGCATAGCACGTACTCTAAAAATGCATTTACCTTATTTTTATATCATTCTCAAATCCTTTTTTCCCTCGAAAGTTCCATCTAGATTATATTCTAGCTAAAAATTAAGCTAAGCTGAATAGTTTGGTATTTCATCCTTTCTCCATTCACAAATAATATAATTAGGCTTATGTGTAGATTTAATGAGGTGTTTCATATTACACCCCTAATTATTCTCTCTAAACTATTTGTATTTATTCATTAGCACCCCCCATAATGTACTATCTCTCTCATCTAATTTCCAAGACAGGTATAAGGGGTATCTAAATCTTTTTCTTTCATACCTCAGAGTTAAAGACACTTCAATCCTTGAGCACACTCAAAATAGCAAAGCGAATGAAGGGAGTAATTAACATGGATTTCCTTACAGGCTAGCTGCCCATTTTTAGTTTTGGGAAGAACCTAGTCGTTGCCATCCTGATTGCATCAATATGTGGCCCTTGTACTTCCCAATAATAGCCTGATGCCATCAGGTCGAACAAAAAATAAGGATACTTAAGTGCAACGATGTTGGGGGTTTTCTATAGCTACCACATATGATGGATTGCTGAGGTAGTGGACAATTAATTAGGAGAGAGTGCATGATTGTTTTTTTATAAGAAATGATCCTAGAAACAATAGGAAAAGAGAAGAAATCCCTACTACAAGCATTATGTCATTTTTTAGGGGTTCATAAATAGAAAGAAAAGAGTATCAACATTGGTCCTAGGTAGAATTTATTTGTTGTACTATGACTGAAGATCATTTTTTAATAATAAAAGTATAACTTTTGACTTCTGTACCAACTAGCGACACAAACAACCATTACATAACTAAAAGCTAGACACTTGTTACATACAAAAGGCTAAAAAGCAAAACAATATAACAAATAAACTGTTATGCAAAACAAACCAAAAAAAAACATTCTTCCAACTCCAAACAAATGACTGGAACAACCCTTTCTTTCTGCTCCGCGCTTCTAAGGCGTAGCTTGTCGTGCACTAGCTAGAGCCTCTGCTCTATTGCAAGATAAATAGAGTGCATCACAAAATTCAGGTTGTGAACATATTCGCACTACAGGTTTGCAACTAATTAAAGCTATCTTGACAAGTTGATGCGATATTGTGTAAATTATATTGTCACCACGCATTTGTGTTGATCGAACCACTATAGCCCATATCCAAAGGGTATCCACTTAAGCTGGGGTCTGCATGGACTTAGCCATGTTGAATGTCCTTCTCAATGAGACTGTTCAAAACACGACTGATTCTTGCAACTCCTTAATTTTATAGAACGCCGTGCGCCCGTGCCTGAACTCATTTTGTTGTTATAGTATTCGTAATCCACACCGACTCACCTTTACTCACATATGACATACGTATGGATCGACCTGAAGGACTGATCACTCCTTTGCTACTCACATATATATATGAACTCCACGAATTTTCATGCCCAAGTTCCAATATACCATGCAACTTCACATCGTACGTGCAACGCATGCAGTATCCAGCGAAAACAATTGGTACGACCATTTTATTACAGTTTCCCGTGGACGTTGTTCTGCATACTGAATTTTGAAAGTTGCTCGCTCAGTCTCAGACCGGTCTGCGATTTGACAAATAATTTTATGCTAATGACAGCTGTTTATTTGATTACATAATGCAAATTAGACTGAATAACCAAACTTGCGTAGTAGGGAATTTTAAAAAGTCTATTTTCGTCCCTCAAACACTACAAGGAGATCGCCTCTTTACCAATACATGAATGCGTCGTTAAAAACCTGTATAAGCATTGTGAGGGTCTGTACCAACACATTTAAGATGCGTGGCCACTAGGGCCGTTGCGAGGATCAATCACCGCGCTTATAAATGCGTTGGTAATAGGAGAATAATGCGTTGTGAGGATCTATCGCCACACTTGTAAATACGTTGGTAATGAGAAAATAATGCGTTGCGAAGATCTATTGCCACACTTGTAAATATGTTGGTAATAGGAGAATAATACGTTGTAATCATCTATCGCCACACTTGTAAATACATTGGTAATAGGAAAATATGCGTTGCGAGGACCTATTGCCACATGGATTAACAATAATATTTTGATGATTTATTTATTTCACAATATTTTAAATAACAGAAAGGGGTAATTAAGTTCAAACCCTTATATATATATATATATATATATAACAAATTGAAGTTGTCACACTACACACACGATACCATCCGAAATAATATTATATTCGATACAGCAATAACTTAAATAAATAATAAAATATTTCAATGAATAATCATTTGCAAGTGTGATGAACTCCTCTCTTTGTATTCAGCATGTCCTTGGTGTGGTCTCAACTCCTCTCTTTGCATTCGGCATGTCCTTAACAGCATCATCCATTTATCTTCTCAATCTAGCATGGAAAATTTATTATAGTTAATGAAGCATTATAAAAAAATACACTATCAAAGTAATATAATTAAAAGGAGCATCATGCAAGAGTTAAGGGCCATACAGTGCTTGATCCAACCGCATGAGCCAAAAATTTGTAGCCTTTGATGGGTCGTATCAATTCTTCATATTTATCCATTGCAGCAATGACATTGACCAACCAAAATTCATTTCCTAGCTGAACGCCATTATGTGTAGCTTTTGGATCACAACTCTAAATAGTAGCAATAGCCACATTCTTACTCTCTTTTTTGGAACTCTTCAGGTATACTATAGTGCCAGTCTAGTTTACACATATACATACATGTTCACATAATTAGCAAATCTAATATAAAATTTGTTAAGAATGTATCATATAAACAAGGATTAATTGGATAGATGCCACTGCATGAGTGGTAAAATTGAAAACCCGAAATTCTGCAGTGGCATCTATCTAAATCACCCAAACATAAACAAAGACTTGCGTACCGCTAATGCTTTGGACTTCAAACAATTCATTCCATTGCATTGTTGATTCTACAAAATATAAGTGTGGAGCAAAAGTCTGCCATTAAATTTTCTTATAGAAACATAATTGCAAAGGGACAATTGTAGAGCATAATCATTGTATTTTAGCAACTACTTCAGTAGTAGGTCCTATGGATATCATTTTGTTCTGAACATAGATCTATTAACTAATAAGGGGTCAAGCAATTAAACATGAACATTAAGATACCACATGACTGATTATTGAATATGTAACCAACAGAAACATAATTAGTGAACAAAAATATTACACTGTCATGATCCACTTTATGATTTGAGCAATATGAAGTTGCTTCCTTGTCAACAACCTGATATGTTTGTTGATTTGGTAAAGCAAATCTTACGTGGATGTTAAGCATTCGTAGATAATAGATGTTGATGGCACTCACCTTGGTTGCAGTAGTATGCTTGTTTAGACTTGTCTTAGTGTAATCATGGTCATGACTCTCTATAGCCTACCATCCAACAACGATGAACATCACATAGAAAGAAATTAATGCTTATATATATGTGAATGAAACTTTTGAAATACAGAAGTGATATACAGAACGTCACTCTGAAGCATACTATAGCACACCAAATGGCCACGTGCTTCGCATTTCGATAGTACCATAATGTGCACACATGTGTTACATGGACAAATAATCTAGGCATTCTCCTTCTTATCTTTATAGGAAAAATCAAGAAATCCATTTACACCCTCTAACTATTGTCTAGTTCCATTAGGATGACGCAAAAGCAACTTTATGGTTTCTATATCCATGTCTCAGCTCAAGGAGTCACAATGAAAAAAAAATTTCGACTTGGGCATAGAAAACACATTGAGCAGCTAACAAACAAAAATCACTAATGCATTCAAGTAACAACAATCCAGCAAAAATCACCTATTTCTTGAGCTGCTAACAAACAAAAAAATCAAAGTTTGTGCTACCAGGCAGTGTTGTTACTACCCTGTCATCCATGTACCCACATTGCAAACATAATAAAGTAATCAAGCAATACAATGCTGTCAATTGCTAACATGTACAAGCTTCTACTAAGGGTGAGTTCTTTTTACCTTTTCTTATCCTACTTATTTGCCTTATCTCGTCACTTCGAGAATTTTTCGAGATAGTCTCGAGAGCCGGTTGGCCTTCAATTTTGCGGTTTAGAGAGCTTATAGACATGCCTATGAGGTAAAAAAAAACCGACTCAAAAAGTAATAAAAAATGAGATAAGTCAAATAAGACACGAGATAAGTACGATAAGTCAGCTTATCCTACTTATCTCGTGTCTTATTTAATTTATCTCACTTTTTTTATTACTTTTTGAGCCCTTTTTTTATCTCGTAGGTGTGTCTATAAGCTCTCTAAACCCCAAAATTGAAGGCCAACCGGCTCTCGAGGCTATCTCAAAAAATTCTCGAAGTGACGAGATAAGACAAATAAGTAGGATAAGAAAAGCTGAAAAGAACCCACCCTAAATCACATAAAACTGTTCTCATGTATGCAGTGCTGCAAATGCCAAAGAGTTCTTATATGCTAGTATGACACCACCTAAATTGCAGCAAGTCCACACTGAAACCTAACAACAAAAAGATACTAGCAATTTTAAACTAATAAAGTATATACTGGCCCACACAAGGAAATAAATGTCTCCTTAGACACCACAAAATCACTAATGCATTCAAGTAGCCAAAAATTCAGTATGGCATGTAGATCATATACAATTAATTTGGCCTGCTCCATGATTTATCAAGTAAGCAAACGCACAACAAATTGGAAATACAAGTACAGAATAGATCAACTCTTTGGGGAATAATTCTAGGACTCATACCAGGTCTTCAAGAGGCGGCAGAGGAGCTTTGCTCTGGAGATGGTCCAGACTCGGGCAACAGCCTGCATGGATGGAGGAGGGGGCGCGTCGGTGTGGATGGAGGAGGGAGCGCGCCGGCGTGGATAGAGGAGAAGGGGCACGCTGACGTGGGACAAAGGAGGGGCGCATCAGTCTGGGGTAGAGGAGGGGGCGCGCCGGTCTGGGGTATAGGAGGGGCACGTCGGTGTTGGAGGTGGACGCGCACCGGTCTGGGGTGGAAGGAGGGCGTGCGTCGGTGATGGAGGTAGGGGCGCGCAGGCATAGGATGGAGAAGGGGCACGCGCCGGTCTGGGGTGGAGGAGGGGATGCCGACGTGGATGAAGGAGGAGGCAGGTCGGCTTTGGAGGTGGGTGCGCGCCGGTCTGGGGTGGAGGAGGGCAGGCATCAGTGATGGAAGTAGGGGCATGCCGGTGATGGGGGAGAGCGCCGTGTCACGTGGGAATAGGAATAAAAATTTGGGGTCATTAGATTTGGCGCCGGCTGAACCAATTAACTGATTGTTAAGATATTTTAGTTATATTATTATTTTTATTTTATTAAGAGATTATTCCTAAAAATAGAGCTACAACTAGAAAGTAGCAACGCTTACCCTTGCAACGGATTCCATCTGGTATGGTCCATCTAATTACTATGAATAGAGTTTACAACGCAAAGAATGTGTGGCTATATTACTATAAGATTAACTCTCAACGCATGGTTAGAATGTTGGGAGGTACGCGTTGGCAAAAGGGGGTTCTTCTTGTAGTGAAATACGGCCACCAGCGTTTTTTGATAATGAAAACCAAAATTATTAGCCATGTGCATATGGTTCTATGTGATTGCTCAAATTGCAGTTTTGACTGAAGAAGCTTCTACTTTTACATATATTGTTACATAAAAATGTTTCATAAAATAAAAGGTAAGTCATATTGAGTTCTTTATGATTACCTGATCTCAATGAAAATCTTCTAGATTTTTTTGAAATTTCAACAAATTATTAGCCTTTTTCCTATGTTTTAAAATACTATAGAAAATGCTAAAATTATAAAATTCAATAAAGTATGGGAAAATTATTGTAAGCTTATAAAATTACCATGAACTCAAATAGGAAATTTATTTTGAATTCTTGATAAAAGTTCAAGAAAAAATGTCAAACATGTGTCATTTTGATAAAAAAAAAAAACCACTATTTAATCGATCAATGATCATTTCTCTATAGTTTTCATACTTCAGGCACCAAGTTTACCAATTATTATTATTATTATTATTATTATTATTATTATTATTATTATTATTATTATTATTATTATTATTATTATTATTATTATTATTATTATCTGACACGTGCCTTTGAGGAATTTTTTGTCGTTAGGCTAGATCTGACTTTCTGATCTGCCGATTCAAAAATCAGGTACATCGTGCTTCCGCGGCAAAGATGCTGCCGCTTCCAGGTTGGGCGTCATGCGCGTCGCTGGGAGATGGACTCGAGCCACACACGTCTCCTATGCTAAAGGTATTGGCGTACTGCTCGCATACTGTAGCACACCTGCTCATCTCCTATGCTAAGGCTCTCTGTCCTTTTGGTGTTCTGGGCACCTAGCAATTGGGACTATTTACTGATCAATAAAATGATACAAGATTTGACTTGAAATGATGCGTGATGAACTGATGATTGTCCTAGATTGGGACTCTGTAATGCCAGGATTAGATTGAATGGTAAAGGTGCTCGATCTTTTGCTAAGATCACATACCTTCAATGCTGAAAATCTTATAAGGTATATCTTTGCGAAGTTTCAAGTTGCTAGCGAGTGTTTTCAATGGCCAAAATGAAATTCACTCCAGCATGTCAGAAAATAGAATTCCTCTTGGTTATCACTAGGCAAGTACCCTACTATCCAGTGACGTGCACAATACTTCTACTACATAAAGTTGTGTAACGTGTTAATTTTGATGATAAGATCAGAATCTAGGATGTGATAACTGTTACCTGATATCAGGGTACCATTACTCTACTGTTTAAACAAAACTCATCTTTCTCTGATCTCTCTCATGCTGCGCATACATGTGATGCGTCCATTTGTGCCGTCACGTTTGCTACCATTGGAATAAAAGGTTAACAAATTTATCTGTACCTGCAGCGTGGCAAAATAAAAATATCGAAAAGGAGACTCAGATCACAAAATGGCCAGAGGAAACACATGACCTTGATGACCATGTGATTTCTGGGGTAGACTTCTAATTTTTCTACTGTTCTTACTTTTTTCTTTCTAATAAAGATTCATTTTACAAGTTATCATGAACAGTTGTTATAATTTGTTACTGAACGTGCACTTGGTGTCATGCAAATTTCTGGCAGATTCACTGGACAGATTTGCAGCCCATGGTTGATCAGATCCGGGAGATGCTAAGGTCGATGAACGACGGGGAGATCAGCATCTCAGCCTACGACACGGCCTGGGTAGCCCTGGTGCCAAGGCTGGAGGGTGGCGAGGGCCCGCAGTTCCCAACAACCGTCCGGTGGATCATCAACAACCAGTTGCCTGACGGCTCCTGGGGTGATGCAGACTTGTTCTCTGCCTACGACCGGATGATAAATACCCTTGCCTGTGTTATAGCTCTGACAAAATGGTCTCTTGAGCCAGACAAATGCAAGAGAGGTACTGTAAAGTGATACACAGTTAGTTCAAAATGAACCAGGATATGGTTGATCTTTTCTGAATGCATGCTTCCTGGTTGGTGATCATCTGTTTTTTAGGACTTAATTTCCTCCATCAGAACATGTGGAGGTTAGCAGAGGAAGATCCAGAAACCATGCTCATAGGTTTTGAGATTGCATTCCCTTCTCTCGTAGAGACAGCTAGGAGCTTGGGCATTGACTTCCCATATGATCACCATGTTTTACAGGGAATATATGCTAGCAGAGAAGTGAAGCTTAAGAGGTATACGTCCAATAGATAGAATAAATATACTTACACCACTTTTGCCTTCATGTTTCATTAGAAATATTTACTGACTTTTTTAATCTCTTTTGGTAATATAGGATTCCAAAGGACATGATGCATAGAATTCCAACACCAATTCTTTTTAGCCTTGAAGGAATGTCTGGACTAGACTGGCAAAAGCTTCTAAAACTCCAAACCAGTAATGGGTCCTTCTTGTATTCACCTTCAGCTACTGCTTATGCTCTAATGCAAACTGGTGACGACAAATGCTTTGAATATATCGACAGGATTGTCAAGAAATTCAACGGAGGCGGTAAGAGATCCATTAAATTACAGTGATGATTGTTGGTGATGTACCGCAGTAGATTATATGCCATTTTGTGTCTTCTGAACTCAGATTATTCATCTTGACCATTTCAGTTCCCAATGTTTACCCTGTCGATCTTTTCGAGCACATCTGGGCCGTTGATCGGTTGGAGCGTCTTGGGATCTCTCGATTCTTCGAACGGGAGATTGAACATTGCATGGACTATGTGAACAGGTTTTTCTTTTACAGATATTTCTTTTTAGCACAATTGTTTTCTTCATTAGGGCATTTATTTTACTTCTTTTCCCATTCGGTAGGTATTGGACAGAAAAAGGGATTTGCTGGGCCAGGAACTCCAATGTAAATGATGTGGATGACACTGCTATGGCTTTCCGGCTACTACGGCTGCATGGATATAATGTCTCGCCAGGTAAAATACCCTTTTTTTCCTTTCGAATTAACATAGATTTCTTTTTATATCATAGTAATATTAGATATGCGATTTCTCTATATATAGATTTTATTAATTAGTTGCATCGCAAACTGCTGTTTTCTTTCAGGTGTATTTAAGAATTTTGAGAAGGATGGCGAGTTCTTCTGTTGTGTAGGACAATCAACTCAAGCAGTCACTGGAATGTATAATCTTAATAGGGCTTCTCAAATAAGTTTTCCTGGAGAGGATGTCTTGCGACGTGCTAGGAATTACTCATATGAATTCCTTAGAGAAAGAGAAGCCCAGGGCACTCTCCGTGATAAATGGATTATTACTAAGGATATACCAGGCGAGGTATCTAATCAGTGCTAGCACTGGACGATTCTAGATGGATTTGAAAGTGAAATCTCTACAGTTTGATGTCGATCGATACTAACAATATTATTGTTATGCACCAATAGGTACAATATACACTAAACTTTCCTTGGTATGCAAGCTTACCACGTGTAGAAGCAAGAACCTATCTAGATCATTATAACGGTAATGATGATGTGTGGATTGGAAAGGCACTGTACAGGTAAAGTTTCGCTATTGTACTCCAAATTCAAATATTGGTTCACATTATATATTTAGGAAAGTACGTAAATTTTACCCTTGTGTTATGCATGGCTGGCTGTTGGCAGGATGCCACTTGTGAATAACGATGCATATCTCGAGTTGGCAAGACAAGATTTCAACCGTTGTCAAGCTCTGCATCAACTTGAGTGGCAGCGTCTACAAAAGTATATATAATTCCATGATTTTAATTTTCTTGTACCTCATTTTTGTATATTAACTCTGCTTAAATATGATGATATTCTTTGGTACCGCATATATTTAGGTGGTCCATTGATAATGGACTTGAGGTTTTTGGGGTGGCACAACAAGATGTCTTGAGGGCGTATTTTCTAGCAGCTGCATGCATTTTTGAACCAAGCCGTGCCACTGAGCGACTTGCATGGACTAGAGTGTCAGTGCTTGCAAATGCCATTTCTACACACCTTCGTAACAATGTGTCGGCCAAAAAAAGTATGGAACGTTTTATGAATAACAATCTCTATGAAGAAAATGATGATGAATCAGGGTGAGTACAAAAACTAAACTTGATTGAACATTCTATATTTATTGGCACTGGATCGACTTATTGTGAGCTTCAAAATCAATCTATCCAAATAAATCATTCATTCAGGCTTAAAGGAGATTTAAAAGAAGAAATCCTTGTGAGGGCACTGCATCGACTTATTGATTGTTAGCAGAAGAGGCAATACCTATTCATGAAGGACCAAAGTACACCAAAAATCTCTTAAGACGTGTTGTAAGTTAAACAAATAATTGCATTAATTTCTAGGTTAATTATTATGATTTTTAAACAATAATCATTGTAACGTCATTCTTTGCATTTCTAGTGGATTGAATGGATGACACAACAGATGAATATTCAGGATGGCAGATATAGCAAATCCAATTCTGTGCCACCAGGGTCATGCATGGTTCATGACAAACAAACTTGTTTGCTTCTAGTCCAAGTTATTGAGATTTGTGCTGGACGAATTGGTGAGGCTCAATCTATGATAAACAACGTAGATAGTTCCTGCAGGTTTAATCAACTCGCGTCCTCTGTTTGTGATAGTCTTCACCGCAAGATGTTACTTTCTCAGGTAAACTCAATGTTACAATGTTTTAATGCATGCTATATTTTTTATATAGAGATATGATTCCCCGATTATTGTATTTTTTTTGCCCTTGAAATACTAAATTCAATGAGAAATCATTGAACTAATTCAACCCTTTTGGATGGCTCTAGCTCCCATGTTTAAAGTCAACAAGACATTTTTAAAAAAAAACCCCGTACTTTGTAAATGGGCCGTATGTGAGTACACTTGGAAACAAAAATAACATATTGTAATTGGTATGATAATACTTATTACTATTTTCACATTTCATGCATGTATTATCTTGTAATGATTTTCGGTTCATAAATGTAATGTATCTTTCACATTTCATGTATTAGTTTACATATTAATTATGGAACTGTATAAGTAATTGTGTAGCTTACAGTTGAGAAACAACTAAATTTTTTTTTCTGTACTAGTTCTTTTTACAGGATTATTTGTATACTAATCAATGTCAAAATTTCATATAGATAGCAAGTAGTATAATTAAAAAATCATGATAAATAAAATAAAGAAGTTATCGTTAGCATGACATTTACCACTGCATTTGTACAACATAACAAAATTTAATAACAATATTTGTAACTTTATCCACATATTCTATACTTTGAACATATCAACATGTTCACCTTAAATGTTTTTAACATTTAATTGATGATGGCAATTATAGGATACCAAGCAGAACAAGGCAATAATGACCCACACTGACGAGGAAATTGAGTTGGGTATGCAAAAGCTTGCTCAATATCTTCTTCAGAGATCAAATGATGGATCAAGTAACAAGAAGACGAAGCAAACCTTTTTTAATGTCGTGAAAAGTTGTTACTATGCTATTAATTGTTCATCCCATATGGTTGACAAACATATTTCCAAAGTCATTTTTGAGCGTATTATTGAAAGAGAAAATTAGTGTCAAGGCACTGTAAATGTAGTTGTTATGCTAGCTACCACATCCAAATCAGGCCTATGTTGTATGCCGTTGTTACCGACGGTGTTATGTCCTAGTATACTTTTGTGAATAAAATATTATTTGAATTTATTGGAGGAGAGACAACAGATGGATAAATCTGAAAAAGATTGACCTGTCGAATACACTTGAATTCGGTACCTCAAATTCTAAATTCCTTAATTCAGAATTTCAAATTCTAGATTTAAAAAAATCGAAATCCTGAAATGTTTTTAGTCCAACCAAATGTCTTATCGAAATGGAAAAATTGCCATCTTAGAGAAGATTGATAAATTAGATAAGAAGGCCGAATCCATTGGGCTTTCAAATATGGAAATTAATATGAAGAAATTTTTAAATGAGCAATTGAGTAATCTTCTACAAGCAGAAGAATTAAAATGGTACCAACGTTCGAAAGTAAAATTTTTGCTTGAAGGGGATAGAATACCAAATTTTTCCATTTGGTTGCAAATGGCAAGCATAGAAAACAACATATTTTTAAATTAGAGCAAGATGATGGTGCAATTATGGGAGAAACCCAACTTACATATATGGCGACCATTCCTAATGCTAGACATCATATAACAATTAACACTACTAGAGAAATGACCTTCCATACCGACACATCAATCCCGGTTGGCCACGAACCGGGACTGATGTGGCAATAGTCCCGGTTCATGGCTATAAGGCTAAAAGCATGATTTTTCGCTCACATTACACTGCTAGAGAAATGGCCTTTCATACCGGCACATCAGTACCGGTTATGCATGAACCAGGACTGACAGTTACATCAATCCCGGTTCAACGGTCTACGGTTCCGGGGGGAACATCAGTACGGGCTGAAGACACCAACCAGTACTGATTTTCTAACATCCATACCGGTCGGTTACACCAACCGGTACTAAGCAAGCTAGCTGGCTCGAGGGTTGCTTAGTACTGGTCATCAGTACAGGTTGGTGTAACCAACCGGTACTAAGCAGCCTTATTTTACACCAACCGGTACTAAGCAGCCTTATTTGAACCTCCTCTTCCCCGCCTCCTCGGCTGCTCCCCACACTCTTCTTCTACCTCCTACCTCGGCTTCAGTTCATCCCTGGTTTTTTTCAGTTCCTAAACTTTTGCAGTTCCTTGGTTTTCTTTCATTCATTATAACTTGTTTTTATTGATTTCGCATTGGATTTTACAGTTCTGCATTGCAATTTGCTTTGTGTGTTTAATCACATTTGACTACATTGGAATTTTCTGTGTGTTTAATGGATCCGACATTCTATCTTCCCCTCCCGTATATTTTCCCCCTCCATCCACATGGAGAACAGTATCGCACCATTTTGATCCCCTTCTCTCCTCTGCCACCGCCACCAGCCGCACCGCATCCCCTCCGCTATGGTTCGCCACTCAAGACCTGCAAGGCGACTTGCAATCCCCATCCTCCGCCGCAACCTCCCGCCGCCAGCGCAGGTCTGTCCACCTCCTACACCGCTAGAGCAAGTCCGTCCACCTCCTCCGCCGCAACCTCGCGCGCTGCCCCGCTCACCTCCTCCGCCGCAACCTCCAGCACCAACCTGGAGGAGGCATGGAGGGCCTTCCAGCGCCGACGCCCCATCTTCTACCCGCCGCCATATCAACCTCGCAGCTGGGAGAAACTGGCCTCGCTGCTGCCGCCGCTGTTGCCACCGCCAAGCTTACGAGATCGGATGCACATGGAGGTAGAGATCCCACGTCGCATGCGCCGCCTCGTCCTCCCCCTTGTGCCTCGTCCTCTACCTGATGATGACGAAATCGACTAGGAGGTGCTGATGGCGGAGGATGATGATTAAAATATAGTTATTATATATATGTATATATGTTGTTTAATTATGTGATGTGGTGGATCAGTGTTAGTTATTATGTATGTATGTTATTTAATTATGTGATGTAGTGGATCAGTGTTAGTTATTATGTGATGAATTATTTTGTGATGGAATGGGATCAGTGTTTAATTATGTGATGTCCTTAATTATGTATTATTTGTATCAGCGTGTGATGGATGATGAAATGGTTATTTGTGAGTGATGGTGATTTGTGCAATTGTTCATCAAATGAGTTATGGTGAAATGGTGATATGTGCAATGAATTGGTGATATGTGCAAATGTTCATCAAATGAGTTATGGTGAAATGGTGATCTGTGCAATGAATTGGTGATATGTGCAAATGTTCATCAAATGAGTTATGGTTCGGTGTTAATCTTTTTCTTCAATTTGAAATGGTGATCTGTACAATGAATTGGTGATATGTGCAAATGCTGATTGGCATTGAAATGGTGATCTAAGTGCCCTCCAAGACGGTTCATAACATGGGTAAGATGCAAGAACCCGGACGAAATGGCCTTCCATAACATGGTCCGGGGAATATCAAGATCGGTTGAAGAAACCAACCAAGATCGATTCTCTAACATCGATCGGTTGGTTACATCAACCAATACTCGGCCTGCTTAGTACCGGTTGGTTACACCAACCGGTACTGATGTTAGAGCATCAGTACAGGTTGGTTTCTTAAACCGATACTAAGCAGCCTTATTTGAACCTTCTCTTCCCCGCCTCCTCCCCACACTCTGCCAGATCAAGAACAGTACAGCGCCGGCCAAAAGCTTCAAGGAAGGGGGAGGTACTGCCAAAAGTTTGGTCATTTTACTCCCAGCCAAGTTAACCAAGGTTAGTAACATCGTTCCTCACTACATTTGGTGTAAAATGGAGCTTCTTCTTTGCTTGAAATGTGATGAAAATTTGATCTTTTCTCATGATCGATCAAGAACCGTGCAGCGCCGGACAAGAGCTTCAAGGAAGGGGGAGGTCCTGCCAAAATTTTAGAATTTTGGTCATTTTACTCCAAGCCAGGCTAACCAAGGTTAGTAACATCGTTCCTCCCTACATTTGGTTAAAATGGAGCTTCTTCTTTGCTTGAAATGTGAAGAAAATTTGAGATTTTCTTATGATCGATCAATAAAAGTGTAGCGCCGGCCAAGAGCTTCAAGGAAGGGGGAGGTGCTACCAAAATTTTAAAATTTTGGTCATTTTACTCCAAGCCATGGTAACCAAGGTTAGTAACATCGTTTCTTCCTACATTTGGTGTAAAATGGAGCTTCTTCTTTGCTTAGAATGTGAAGAAAATTTGACATTTTCTCATGATCGATGAAAGATTATGAATATAGAGAGCTAGCTCGATCTTTTCATGTATGTTGCAATAACTTGTTGTGAAAGTTTGGATTTTTGCTTAGATTAGATGTAGCTTGCATTGAATCTAGAATTTTATCTACCAAGTCATTCATTTTAGGTGTGGATCTAGCTCAAATGTAGGTTTCGGTTTAAATGAGTAATAACCTTATTTTATTTTTGAAAATTCTTTTAGTGTGGAATATGTATGATTTATTATTTTTATTAAGCAATCAAGAAATAAATGAATTTATATAACAAGATGAAATTTTATCATGAAAATTGAATATGTAATGAAGTATTGACATTTTAAAAATATTAACTTTTTAATGAAATTTATTCACCTAAAATTTTTAAATAAATTTAATATTGGTTTAATTTGAAATTTGTGAAATGTTAAAAAATTCATTATTGAAAAATAAGCTAACAGCTGCCTTGATGTTACGTAATGTAGATGGACCGGCGATGGATGTACATGGACCGACGCAACCCGGAGTTCTTGCAGGGTTTGCAAGCTTTTCTTCGTACGGCCAATGCATACACGAAGTCAGGCTACATCTGTTGTCCATGCATAGACTGCAAGAATGAGAAAGAGTGGCCAAAATCCAGCCAACTTCAATTCCATTTGCTCTCTAGAGGTTTCATGCCAAACTATACCTGTTGGACCAAGCACGGTGAAAAAGAGACTATACGGGAAGATGGTGAAGAAGAAGAAGAGGAGGACAACAATATCCCAGATGCTGGCCAACACGGTTCTTTCGAAGATATATTGGGGGAGTTTGGCGATGATGACCTAGACCAGATGCTGCTTGATGGAGAGGGCGAATACACCGATGAAAGACATTTCGAAAAGTTCCAGCGCCTGTAGGAGGGCCAAGAACACTATTATACCCAAACTGCCGACAGGGCCACAAAAAATTATGTACCACACTAGAACTCATGCAATAGAAGGCGACCAATGGATTGTCTGATAAAGGATTCGACGAGTTGTTATGCCTCATAAAGAAGTTGCTTCTAGAGGGTAACACGCTGTCTGAAACTACGTACGACGCCAAGCAAGTTGTCTGCCCTTTAGGGTTGGAGGTACAAAGATACATGCATGCCGAAACGATTGTATCCTTTATCGAAATGAGTACGAGGATTTGGAAGCTTGTCCGGTATGCAAAACTTCGAGGTATAAGACCAGGCGTGATGACCTAGGCGAGGAAGAGGGGCAGCGTAAGAAGAAGAGACCCCCGGTTAAGGTGGTCTGGTATTTCCCTATAATCCCCGGTTGAAGCGTTTATTTGCTAGCAAAACGCATGCCCAGATGATACGCTGGCACAAAGAAGATCGTAAGGACGACGAAAGGCTAAGGCACCCCGCTGACGGCTCCCAGTGGAGAAAAGTCAATAGAAAATACCCGAACTTTGCTGAGGATGCGAGAAACATAAGGTTTGGGTTGAGTACAGATGGGATGAACCCGTTCGGTGAGATGAGCAGCAGTCACAGCACTTGGCCCGTGACTCTATGTATCTACAACCTTCCTCTTTGGCTGTGTATGAAGCGGAAGTACATTATGATGTCGTTACTTATCCAAGGGTTGAAGCAACCTGGAAACGACATCGATGTGTACCTCAAACCGTTGGTGGAAGATCTGTTAACGCTGTGAACCGATGGTGTACGTGTATGGGATGAGTATAAAAGAGAGCACTTCACCCTACGTGCATTACTATTCGTAACCATCAACGATTGGCCTACACTTTGTAACCTGTCGGGCCTATCTATCAAAGGATATAAACTATAAAAGGATATAAAGCCTGCATCTAGTGCTTAGAGGATACGGAGGTTCCCGTAGGTTCCTCCATATGAAACACCCGTTACGACAAAAGGGTGAGAATTTCGATGGGACAGAAGAGAAACGTAAGAAGCCCCTGCATCGTAGTGGGACACTTGTATTTTGTCTGGTAAAGGATCTGAAAGTAGTATTTGGAAAGGATCCTGGTACCAAATCTATCCCGACTGAACAAGCTCATATGAAGCCCATTTGGAAGAAGTCAATATTTTGGGATTTACCTTACTCAAAAGAGTTAGAGGTCCGCCACTCACTGGACTTCACGCATATCATGAAGAATGTCTGCGTGAACCTGCTAGGCTTCCTAGATATGTACGAAAAATGAAAAGATACACTTCAAGCACGAAAGGACCTGCATCTATTGGGACTCAGGAACGACCTACATCTGGAAAAGAGAGCGAAAGGACAACATTTCCTCCACGCTGCGAGCTACATCTGAGCAAGAAAGAGAAAAAAAACATAATTAAGTTCTTGAATAGTGTGAGGGTCCCTTCTGGATACTCCTCGAACATAAGGAGACTCATCAACACGAAAGAGAATAAAATAGTACACCTAAAATCCCATGATTGTCACATGTTGATGACAAAGTTACTCCCAGTAGCGGTGAGAGGTATTTTGTCGGACTGGGTACGAGGGACAATCGTAAAGTTGTGCTCATTCTTCAATGCAGTGTCGTAGAAAGTCATCGAACCACGGAACTTATCTAAACTGCAAGATGACATGGTCAATAGTCTGGTCAGCCTTGAGATGATTTTCCATCTGTCCTTTTTTGATACTATGGTTCATCTCATGGTCCACATTGTCAAAGAGATAGAAATTCTCGGACCCGTGTTCCTGCATAGTATGTTCCCTTTCGAGAGGTACATGGGTGTCCTAAAAAAATATGTTCATAACCGGTCTCGTCCAGAAGGCTACATTGCACAAGATGTTGGCACAGAGGAGGTGATTGAGTTCAGTGTCAATTACATTAATGATCTAAATCCGATTAGCGTCCCTGTATCACGCCATGAGGGGAGGCTACAGGGAAAAGGGACTCTAGGGAGAAAAGAATTCTTTAGCGACGATCTACGTTCATTTAAACAAGCATATTTCACAGTTTTGGAGCAAGCAACTATAGTGGCTCAGTTTATCCATGATCATGAGAAGATTCTACGCGACCAATACCTAGGGAAGTCAGAAAAGTGGATCACACTGGAGCAAATGGATTGTTTCAGTGGTTAGTTATAAAAGCAACTGATGGGTTCCCGGACAGACAATGAACAGTTGAAACTCTTGGCTCAGGGACCATCCATGACAATCATATCATTCCATGGGTATGAGATAAATGGGTACACATTTTACACGACTGCCCAGGATAGCAAGAGTACCAACCAAAACAGCGGCGTCCGTATAGATGCCTTGGACAAAAATGAAAAGATGGACACCTATTATGGTTACATAGAGGATATCTAGGAGCTCGAGTATGGACCATTAAAAGTCCCTCTGTTTTGGTGCCAATGGGTTAAATTGACAGCCGTTGAGATCGACGAGTACGGTATGACAATCATGGACCTCAAGCAAGTGGCCTATAGGGACGAACCGTTCATGCTCGCCAATGATGTGACACATGTATTCTATGTGATGGACATGAACAGCAAACCGAAAAAGCAAAAGGACAAGTCTACCGAAGATAACAAGCAGAAGCAGAAGACTAGCGGTAGCGATCAGCCAAGGCGCCACGTGGTTCTTTTAGGTAAAAGAAGGATCGTCAGAGTTGAGGACGTCACAGATGAAGAAGAGTACAATCAGTTTGGCGAGCTACCTCTTTTTATGATGGACGTAGACATTGCTGTCTTGAATGATATAGAGGAATCCCCTATGTACAACACGATCATAATGAAACATCACATGTAAAAACAAAGTATGTTAGCAAATAAGTCCAAGCGTGTTTTATAAACCCATGTATAAATTATGATTTTTTATATATGTCAAATTTTCACATTTTTATGAATTTTGTGATATTTTAATTTAATTTTTATGGGCTCCCAACAGTTTTCTATAATTTTGAGAAATTAATGGCAAATTAGTACCACTGACATGTGGGACCTCCCTGTGCGGTGACGGGTTCGAGCCCCGCACGCGCCGCTGCATTCTTTTATTTTTGGGAAATCAGTCCCGGTTGGTGTAATGAACTGGGACGAAGTGAGCATTCAGTTCCGGATGTGAGCAAGAAGTCCCGATGGATTACACCAACCGGGACTGATGGTTCCTAGGGCACCAGTTGATGGGGGCGTTGGTCCCGGTTGGTGTAATCAACCGGGGCTGATGTGAGGTCAGACCACGTGGATGACACCAACCGGGACTGATGCCCCCATCATATAAATTCGAAAGCGAGACAGGTTGGAGACTAAGTGTTATTGTCTCCAACCCCTCTCGCCGACGCCGCCTTCAGCCCCTGCCGTCAACGACCCCACGCGCGCCGTCGTCTTCCTCGCCTCCGACGACCCTGCGTGCGCCGCCGTCCTCCTCACCAACGATGACCCCGCGCACGCCGCCATCCTTCTCGCCACTGATGACCCCGTGCGTGCTGCCGTCCTCCTCGCCACCGATGATGTGCCGGGTCCCGACAGACGACCCTGCGTGCGCTGCCGTCTTCCAAGCCTCCGACGACCCCGCAAGCAAGGTGCTCCATGTGCTCCTCTCACCTTCCCTTCGCTCGCTCCTCGGCAAGGTGCAGGCAGAGCATGGGATAGTGAGTGCGGGCGCGGGCAAGCATGACGGAGCGTGACACAGGCGGGCATGACCGACAGGAGTGCGGCGCGCCCAACAAGAGCACAATCACGGTGCGCCCACAGAGTGTTCGACGAAATGCCCAAAACTATTGCATGTTGCTAACAGATTTTTTTCTTTATTTTTATTGTGCCCAGGTCATCGGCTGTTGGAGGTTTGTGTATTCGTGTAATTCCACTTTATGGTATTAAGAGTTTCAAAGAGTATCTGTATGTTTTGCTTTCCTATTATGACATCAGATTAATTAGGAGTAGAAAATAGATGTGAAATGTTTGTATCATTCGACTATAGTATTCATTATGATACAAATAAAATATAGATTTTTCCATCTGATTAACAAATCGTATTATGTTTGTATTCATATTCACATTCATATTCATGTTTGGATTTGGATTGACAATATGAATGAGAATATAGACTATCTGAAATGTTATTTCATCCAGAATATTCATATTCATATTCAAATTTTATCATAATGTGACTGATTAGTTGGATGAGTATTTTTCGGTCCAAGATAAATTCATGTTTCTTTAAGATAAAGTGCCACTAATGTCCTCACATTAATTAAAAAAATGCAAAGAATATCTAAATTAGACAATAGAATAGATATTTGTCTTGAATTTGTATATTCATTATATGGCATTCAATATGTGCTCATGTTCAAGCATATTTGATGTTTGGGTTCATATTCATTTTAAAAAATACGAACATAAATATGGCGATGATTTGTGCATAACATCTTTTGAACCGAGCATAATTTCCTATTGGGTGTTGCTATGTCAGGACCCAAGCCAATGCCTAGGCCTCTTTCTGTGTTATATCGATACTAGCCCAGAATCAATGCTAGTATCCACAGATCATAATTCAGAAATGATAACATTGCGATAAATAACGTGCGATATTAACTTTATTACAATCATGACAGAGTAGCAGCGGACAAACATTAGTTCATTACAATACCCCACAGGCATGGACTATATCGTGCATATAGAAAACCCTCTAGATCTATCTTCTGGTATCAAACATAGTCTTCTGGCTTCATCACTCATCATCATAAGGTCCTGGTGCGCAGATGTCGAATGGAGGATCTGCTGGTACCCATTCTACCAGTCGGCGTTCATCAAATCCATCATCTGTTTGTTGGAATAAACAGCCCGCGTGATATGCGAGAATGAGTATGCAACATACCCAGCAAGTAAACTTAGAAGAGATGCATGAGTTTTTTTTTTATTTGCGTAAAGCCAGTTTTACAGAATTTTTCCTATAATTTAAAATGGCATTTTAGAAAAGGAAGAGATAAAACCTTTGAATTTTCCTTTATTTATTTTTAAATAACTCAACGGCATCCCCTGCCAAAACATCCCAGATTTTAAAAACAAACACTACCATATGGAGAGTTACCTTATGTGTTTTAACCGTGAGCACGGCTATCCGGATAGTTTTTACTCGCAGAGTTTGTACACTTTACCTCCCGAGAATCTCATTCCTTTTGTCACTACACTTCCGAGGTGTAGGACCGTAGATGAGCTCCCATGGCCTTTCTAAAGCCCCGATCTAACCGAGTTCGCCGTTAAGGTTTCATTGTCGGGTAACACATTGCTCCTCCGAGACAAGGTTCTCAGCCCCTCAGACACCAAGACAACACACTCGCCTCCTGAGACAAGGTTGTGTTCAACCGGATGGCAGCACTTAGCTAGAACAGTTGCGATGTACTAAGTCCAAGTCCGTCCCATTCTAGATCAAGAGGTTGTATTGTAGTGCTCGAATCACAGGTCCATAGGACGAATAGTCCTTAGGCTAGGAATAATAAACTAACCACAACCCGAAACCGTGCGTCTATCCCGCACCAAACCAAACTTCTCTTATTACCCTAGCCAATTTTTATTTTAAAATCACAATCAAAAACCCTTGGCATTTCCCCAATGCCAATCACACAAGTTCACAATAATCATGACGAATAAATTTATTGAAATTTCTAAGCTTGGCTAAGCAATTATTTTTCCTAGTTTTATATTAAGCAATAATTTTTTTTGTAACATGGCATTTTTATAAAAATTGCTAGGAAACTAGTTGTCATGGTTTAAGATCATAGCATGCATTTTCAGGACTTAAATTCTACAAAATTCCTTGTAAACTAGGTGATCATATGGTCAAAATGTAATGGGACTATATTTTCTAGATTAGATTTTCTATTATAAAGGAATTGGCTCTTCTAACTTGCCTTGATCGATGAAGTGTTGATCCTCCGGCTGTAGTTCCAACTGATTAATAATACCTTCTTCGCCTTTTGATAAAAATAGTCCCCAAGTATACAATTTCATGCAACAAACAAACATATTCTAATCAATATAGAGCAGTATAAAAATAATCTGAAAACATTTATAATAAGTAAAATATATGGAATTGACAGAACAGTAGTTTATATTTTAACAAAATTTATTTGAGGATTTCTAGGGTGCTAGATTATTAGATATGAATTTTTTCTAATTCTAACAACGATTGTAATTGAAGAAAGCAGTGACAGGTTTCGATTCTGGCCCAAAACCAGCCTACGGACGCGCGACACGCCAATTCAGCGCAGCGGACCGCACACCGCCCAGCTGGGTCGGCGCGCCATCAACACTCAGTGTACCGCAGCCCACGGTCCAGCGCCTTTGCTCGTCAATTGCACAGAGCCGGCAGCATGGCTGGAGCTTTGGGCGGTACCGGCGCCGGCGACTGGTGGCGCAACCGGCCGAGGTGACCACCGGGACGATGCTCCGGAGCTTGGTGAACACAGAGGTTGGGTCAACTGTGCCCGAAGTGCACCACAACGAGCTCACTAACGGCGGCGATGGTGGAAAATCGTCGCGACGGTGCTTCGACGTGGTACTGCCCAAATTAACCCCTGCAATCTCTCCGTTGGAACTACAGGATGCTGTGGAATAAAAGAATTGGAGAGAGATCTCACCGTAATAGAGATTTGTTGGATTTGTGGAACAACAACGGTTTGAACTAGATGATGAAATGGAGCTTATATAGGCCGAGCTGTTTGGGGATTTCGGTGCAATCAATCAACTAGTGCTTGGAGTTTTCAAACTGAAAATTTATTCGCATTATTGCTGCAGTTTGTAGAAATTTGAAGTGGTAATCAATAGTGGCAGCATGCTCCAGCTCGTGTTGTTTGAGTGGAGAAGAAGAGGAAGGGGAAGTGCTACTCGTGGGGCCCGGTTGTCAATGAGAGTGAGGAAGAAAAGAGGTGGCCGGCTGGACTTGATTGTTGTTAATGGCTGCGTGTGAGAGAAAAGAAAGAGAGACATAGTGGATCGGTTGTGCTATAGATGGAGAGAATCAGAGGAGTAATTAGGGACTTGATTGTGCCCATATGCCATCAAAGCAAAAGAAACTGATATCTGGTTCATGCGGCTGAGTGGAGAAAATGAAGGGTGAGTAAAATGGCAGGTAATTAAATGTATAATCAAGGATGGCATGTATTGGCATGATTATACTTATATTACGGCTAATTAATTTGATTCTAATGAGTAGATGCGGCGCCGTTTCTGTCTGTTCGTTTTCGAGCAGCGTGGCTGGGGAAGATGAACAGGTGGCGGCTAGGATATTTGGAGCAAGCTGGTATGTGGGGTAGCAAAGTCACATAGCTCAGCTGGCTAGGCTCTTGCTAGCAGTCGTGGGTTCAAGTCCTACGATTGGCACATTTTGTTTTTTTGTTTTGTCTTGTCTTCTCACTGAAATCACCCTATAATTTTCATTTTAAATATATCAATTTTAATGTGAATTTCCCCTAATTTATGAATATCTTTATCTATTTAATTGAAATATATCTCTATTTTATTTTAACAATTCTATGTTAAGTATCTTGGTATTTCTTTCTTAGCATACTTTATTTATTTGTTTTGAAACCAATATATTTTTTTTAAAAAAAATGTCTATTCATAAAAATTTAGTGTATATATTTAGGGTTTTACATGCTACATCCATTCACAAGGTGCTAAAAATTGCCAAGGAGGTTAACAAAAGAGAGAGGACACAAAGATACAAGAGCACATGAATGCATGATAAGCATTAGAGGCTTACAGCTTAGCTAGCAATAGTGTATCTTGTATCTTATTTATATGTACTATTTTTTATATAATGGAAGATATTTTGGCCACTGTATCTTATTTATATGAATTTTGAGATATATATGTATATGCCAATTTTATAGCAAATTTGAATTCTGAGATGTATATGTCAATTGTGAAATGTATAAGTATATGTGATATGTAATGTATATACCATCCTCGTCGCTGTCGCCCGTCCTCCTCTACCTCCTCTTCCCCACCGCCCTCCTTGTCGTTGCCGCCCGTTTATGTATAAGTATATGTGAAATCTACAAGTATACTTTTGTTGATCTTTTTTCGTTAATTTTCAATGCTTCTTGTAGACTACGAAACAACAATGGTGGGAGAAGAATTTGATGGAGACGAGTTCATGAGAAATTTGATTTCGGGAGATGATGATTATGAGCTTGATGATTCCGCCGAGGCCGCAAGGCCCGTCGAGACTGATGAGGCCCTAGAGGCCGCTGAGACGACCATGGTAATTAGATCGAATGTGTATATGTCGGTTCCACCATCATGCTAAGCCAACATTCTAACCCGTTCTTTATTGTACCATATTTTCAGATCAGTCAATCAAGTAGCCAATCACCTCCGCGAGGTTCAAACAAGAAATCGGCGATAACGGCCAACCTCTTACACCCCTAGGAGCGCTTGGGCCATTCAATTCGACATGCGGCGTCCACGTCAGGGACCATGTGCCAATTAGTATCGCGAGATGGGAGAATGTCCCTTAAGATACGAAGAACATGATTTGGACCGACCTGAAGGAGAAATTCACCTTCCCCCAAGGGACCAAAGAGACGGTGAAGAGTTACACGTTGAAGAAGATGGCCATCGTATTCCAAACATATAAAAAGAAGTTGAACATGGACTACAACAAGAAGAACCGAACGCCTGACTTCAATAAGTACCCAAAGTTGCAGGATCAGTGGGATCGTGAACTACAAGAATTCGAATGAAGGTCAATGTATGACCAAAAGGAACAGCCAGAATGCTCTGAAGAAGCAATACCACCACCACCTTGGCCCTGGTGGTTACCGCCAGGCGATGCACAAATGGGAGAAGACGGAACTGCAACTGCTGGCGAAGGGTGTCGACGATGGAATGGCCAGACAGAGCGAAGAGCTGGTTCTATGCTCACGGCGGCAGCCTTGACGATGATGGAAACACGGTGTTCAGGAAGGTGTTGACGGATGTGGCCAGAAGACTTGTAAAGTTGATCGAGCACTCTTCCCAGGGCACCTTCGTGCCAAACAGGGTGAACAACGAGCTTACAAGGGCCCTACAAAACCCGGAGCACCTTGGAGGTACACGAGGCGTTGGCGTCGTTCCGTGGAAGATTGGGTTCGCTAAGGACGCCGATACTTATAGGAGTCGGGTGAGAAGCAAGTCCTGACAGGCACAACAGCTCCTAATGCTTGAAGAACGCCTAAATCAAACACAACAGAACATGTAAGAAGAGGTCCAAAGACATGTGCAGTTAGCCCTGAGCCAACGGCTGGATGTAGGCCAGGAACCTCCTAGTAATCCGGACGTCATTAGCCCCTCAAGGTGGCGAAGCAGCTGCGCTTCCGGTGGGCTACCAGAAGCGGACTTGGGCCACTGGCCCGTGGACGACATCACGCAGCGGACAGCTTGTGAGCTGCAAGTCCAAGTGAGGAACATCTCTTTCAAGGCGGCTCACGGCATGGCTCACCCGGTGGAGCCGAGGCAGGTCATCCATGGCCAACAAATACTGCCGGGCTAGTCGAAGGTCTCGGTGGAGGAGGTATGCCTAAGGTACGAGGACCTAGACCTCGATATTCTCGGAGGTGACGTGACTATGAAGTTAGGAGAGGCAGCCCACAATTTCATCCTACGGCGCAAGAAGTACATCATTTTTTGAGATCACATGGACGTGTCCTCTCCAACACTTTCATCACCTCCATCGTCACCAAAGAAGATGCCTCCCAGAAGAAGCCCGTCTCCTGCACCGAGCGCCGCACGCGAAACTCCAACTCCAACATCGTCGTCCAAGACAAGCAAGCCAGCTCGCCCAGCAGCTCGCAAGAGGACGAGTTCCACCCAACCCAAAAAGCTGGCTGCACTTCAAAAGCGAGCATACGATATGACGGAGGAGGAGACTGACAAGGTAGTCAGAGCCGAGGTCACTAAATTTTTTAAACCCAAGTCACCAGAGAAGACTCTGTAAATGTCTTATTAATTACAAAAATCCACCATGTGGGCCCTTGCACTATACTAACTTGCAAGTCTAACTAATTTCTTCTTATGTAGAATGGAGATACAAAGATGCAAAAGGGAGTGCATTTTCAACACAGGCTTCTTTGACCTTTTAGTTATCAACAAGACGACTGTTCAATTATCCCCTGCCGATACAGAGACCAACATATACAAGGGGCTAATAGGTCAAATATATCAGTCAATGATACTTTTACCCTACAGCTTTGAGTAAGTGTTTTTGTACCGCCTCGTTCTAATCCTTTTCCATAACACGATGTTAGAACTAATTAGTTACCTACGTTAACATATATATGTACAGCTTTCACCGGATTCTTCTCATTATCGAGATAGATCGTAGGTTTATCACAATTATGGACTCGCTGAGGAGACCAGTTGAAAAGTACCAAAACTTGATCGACATGCTCAACCAGTATTCTTGTTCTTTCCATTATTGTGCTAGTTCTACTCCATTTTAAACAAATTCTAATCATGTTTAATTTGCAATCATGTGTGTAGTGCATTCGTATGGTTCTGTATTGAAATCATGGGGGAATTCAACGAGGAATTCGATATTACACTTGCCTCTCCAGTACGTATGCCATCATGGTAGCTTTTGAGTTAGTTAACTTCATTTCCATGCATCTATTTCACACTTTTAGCTTTTTTCACCACAGATCTGGCGTCAACCGTCAGACACCAATATATGCGGCTACTATGTGTGCCATACTATGCACATCTTGACCAGAGGTGCTAGCGACATGCAAGGTTCGTCCGATTTCTCGCCGGCGAAAGTGAGAGCGATCCAAGAACAACTCGTCGGCTGGATTTACGATGAGGTCGTAAATCCAAGAAGCCAGTTTCACGATCCAGCAGTAAATAGGTGGGGCCCTTCGATAAAAACTGGTGAACTGTCGGGGTCGACATCTATGGCTACCAAGAGAGATGCATATAAAAGACCATGATGAACGTTCTGTAATTAAAGTTGTAATGAATGTTATGTGAACTGTATATGTATACTATATATAGGCATGATTGATTCATTGTGATACCTAATAGTTGTAATTAAAGTTGTTAATAAAAGTTCTGTGATTTAATTATCAGTTAATTATGCATGATTGATTATATGTGCTTTAATTAATTATGACTTAGAACACAGATATATATATATATATAATATTAGACTTAATACATAGACACATATATAATATATATTACCTCACACACATATGTATTATATATAGCTCAGGTGGTGCCCTGTCATGACCGGTTGGAGGCACCAACAGGACTGATCAGCAGCTTATCAGCCCCGGTTGGTGTCCCCAACCAGTACTGATAGGGGCCTCGACGACGCATGGGCTAAAGCCACATGTGGCCTCCAACCGGTACTGATACTATATCAGCATCGGGTGAGGGAACCGAGACTGATGCTATTGGGCATCAGTCCTAGATGGCCTGTACTGGTTCAAAAACCGGTACTGATAGCCGTTGTGAACCGGTACTGATGGCCAGATCTGTAGTAGTGTTAGTACCGGTTCATAACATGAACCGGTACTAAAGGTGGCTTTGGCAAGTGCGTACATGCTAACTGGCACAGGCACACATTAGTTCCGGTTCGTGTTACGAACCGGTACTAAAAGTAGGCCTTTAGTCCCGGTTAGTAACACGAACCGGTACTAAAGGTTCATTCCAGCATACTTCAGAAGGAATGCATATCCTAGTCTATTAAATACGTGTGGGTGGGTGGGTTGGTTAGAAGAGTGAGTGGGAGTCACGTGGTGGCATAAGGTTTCAGGTTTGAGTCTTGGGTTTGTCTTATTTTTTAGATATTTTCTACGTTTTAGTACCGGTTAGGAGAACCGGGACTAACCTTTAGTCCCGAATGGCCTGTCCCGGTTCCTGATGCATAATGTCTACAATTTACTTTCTATTTTGTATAATATTTTATCTAAAAATCTAGGTCAACCATGTTGTACCACGTCACTTAAGAAATAACTGTAAAAACCTTGATCCCAATGCATAATGTCTACCAGGGGACCCACCTAATTTATTTTTTGTCCACTCTCACATTGTCACACACTTGTGCTTGCAATATTTTCCATGGGCAATTGGCGTAGCCGCAAAAACAACTACTTTCCTACCATTCGATTTTTTGCAATAGGACGATGTGGACTCAACTGATGGACTAGGTCATACTTATATGCACAGGAAATTGTGTACTGATTGAAAGGTACAGGAAATTGACTTTTTTTTTTCTCTCTCAACTATGGTTGCTATTCATAATTAGTGCTTCTTTGACTAGGTCAATAATAGTTTTGAACGAGGTACAACATGGTTGACCTAGATTTTTAGATAAAATATTATACAAAATAGAAAGTAAATTGTATTTTTAAGTTTCTAATGATTTTTCTTTTTTTTCTCTTTTTAATAATTTGGTAGCATTAATTCCTATTCTTAAGAACACTAGAAATCGCCAAAAAAAGTTATAAGTAAAATATAAAATAATACAATATTTTTATAAGCTTATAAAATTGTTAGGAATTCAAATATGCAATTACTTTCTATTTCTATTTCATGAAACATTTGTATATAGATTTATATGCCAAACATGTGAGATTTGAATCAAAACGTACCATAGCTGATCTGGTGAAACAAACCACTGCTGAATGGTTTTCACAAATAAGTGATCATTTTTACTCAGTATTGCACTTTATAAACCAAAAGTAGTCAGCAACCACAATTCAAAGAACAAAAAAGGACTTTTTTCGAAGGTATATATTTCATCAAAATTATGTAACCTTACCAACAATCTAAAATCGTACAAAAATATATGGACAATATAGTGCACGTACTCTCTGGTCCTAGTTAGGCCGTCTTTTTTCTTTTTTTTATTGCCAAAATTCAAGATATATTTTCGCTAATATCATGTTAGAGCAACCCAGCAGCCCCCCGTCCATCCCCTCCATATTCCTCTTAAAACCCACCCCTCCAAATTTGCCATTTGCCACTAATAAGAGGACATATCCTCCAATTTCAAGCACATCAAAGAAATCATCTGTGAACATAGCACATACCCATTCTGTGATTAGAACATGCTGTGAGGACCAGAGGATCTTTAACACACTGTCTGAATGTGGTTGTTAGTACATGTGTCAGTGTGAATTTCAATAGGATTTGTACAAATAATTGTACAAAGCAAATAATGATATGTGTCTCTCAGGATTACTGAATACTTGGTTGTTCATACGTGTACAAATCTAGTCTTTTGCAGTGGTTCTACTACTGATTACAGTTCATACTAATTATACAGTTCTACCGATTTCCTATGTCGGTCTATTTTTGAAGTGACAATGAATGGAGGAAAAACTAATTTCTACGGTTTGGTTTATTGCTTCAACCTCAGTCTTGCCATAATGCAAAGAAATGGAAAATTCCAGACTTGCTTGTTATCTTACTCTAGTGTGCATGTTCGTTACAATCAGAAATTTTTGTGCGAAAATAGCCATGAGCATTCAACACCGATGTGCGGACGAAATACCCATGAATGGCCGACGAGGAGGAACAACCAAGCCGACGAGGATGAACAATCAGGCCAGCGAAACCCTAGATCGGCCTAAATACAGAACCCCCCAATCGATTCAACACCGACTTGCCACCAATCGCGGTATTTGTCCAATGCAACGAACAAAAATGCTAAATCCGGTTCGATTCCGCGCAAAATAGCCCAACAATTTCGCAAATCGGAAAATACAACCGACCAAATCATACCTCTTGTTAGTTCTCCCTTGCCCACCGGGTTCGGACGACGATTGTGCCGATGGGATCGAGTCCGACGATGTCACCGTCGCCGACGCCGCTCGCCGAGGATCCCCTCCTACGCTGGGCCCAGATCTGCCGCCAACTCCACTTCCGCGCACGTCGAGACCAGGTGCATCCGTCGTGGACCTTCCTCCGTCCCCGCGAGCAGGCCGGCGCCGCCCCCTGCTCCTTCGGGAATGATCCGTCCTCGCACGCGAGCCGCCGGCCGTTGGGGAAAGGGGGACGCGCGCTGGGGAAGGAGGCCGCACGCCACCACGCCAGATTTGGCGTTTGGGGGGCTCGCCTGCTATCCCTAATCCCCGTGTGGCGTTGCTGCTGGGAAGCTCTCGCCAACGCTAAACGACTGTGCGGATGGCGGCATAGTGGTATCGCGTGACTGCTGGGGTTGCTCTTATGCCTCCAAATAGTGGGAATAGAGTTTATAACACTCAGAGCAGATATAAGATTCTAGTCAGAGACATAATCATAAGTGATGTGAATACTAACCGAAAGAAAGACTGTGTTGTGAATATATGAAACCATAAGCATCATTTTCTATTCGACTGTAATTGTTTCTATGTTTAACACACAAACGTGCAGTGTAATTAGCATCCTAATTAATGGAAAAACACGCAAATAATCAGAGTCTCTGAAATATGATCATTTCTTTAATTTCCCAAATCGTAATTCATTTAATTCACCCAGACAGCGTATGGTCGTCGCTGATATTCCTCTTTAAATTCCTGGGTTAATTAGCTAGATCCCACTGTAAAGTATTAATCATGATAAATGTCACTAAAGAATTGAAAAAATTATAGGGTTAATTGGATAGATATATGTAGAGTTGAAAATTTTATTATTCTTATGCACGTCAAACGCTTGGCACTTTGTAGCAACGTCTTAGTATTTTTTTAAAAACATTCAAATACCAGTTTTTAATAATTTTTTCAACCTCTCCAAACGTTCTAATAAATACTTACAACTTTTCAGATTATAATCTGAAGTTGAATAAAGCACTAGCAAACAAGGCTAGATATTCTCGCGTGATTATAATAATCATGTGATTGCCCTGAAAAAAGGAACAGATTCTTCACTTTTCTCGATAAGGAAATCGAAAACAACAAACTAAATTTGATTTTAGACAGACAAGCTAAAAACGACTACTTGAATAATCCCATTTACTCTCTTAATTGGTTGAAGTCGCAACTCGTGCATGTTTAATTTCTGGACGTATGAAGACGGCGGAAATTCATAGCTGTGCACCAGTTTTTGCCCATATGTAACATCTTGTTGGTCTTTAACTAAAGAGAAAATTATTGCACCTTAATCCCCTGAACTTGCAGAGATTTTCACTTAGCCCCCAAACTTATACTTTACTTTCTTAGCCCCCTAAACTTATCTTCATTTGCACGGGTGCCCCAAAACCGTTAGGTCTCTAGTTAAATGCTGATGTGGCAGCCTAGGTATCCGTTAACGCCGAGTTGGATGCTACGTCGCTGTAAAACGCTGAGATGGCTAGCCACATGTGCAATTATGGATGATGTGACATATATTCACTCCAAATTTTTTTAAAAATTCATAATTTTTTTTTTAAAATCAAAATTTCAAAATTAAAGATTTAAAATTTCAAAGAAAATTCAACCTTGATTTTTTGAAAATTCAAATTCAAAATTTGAAATTTCAAACAAAATTCAAATTTGAAAGTTTTGATATTTTGAAATATGCAGAAATTGAAATCCAAAACATTTGTGTTCGCAATTCTGAAATTCAAATTTTGAATTTGAATTTCTAAAATTTTAAATTCAAAATTTTGGAGTTTTCGAAACTTTAAAATTTTTAAATTTGAAATTTCAAAATTTTCAAATTCGGATTCACATTTTTCAAATTATAAAATTCAAAACTAAAGTTTCAAATTTTATTTTTTTGAAACTTTCTATTTGATTTTTTTCAATTTCAAAATCATGAATTTTGAAAATTACAAGTTGGAACTGTTCAAAAAAATTGAAGTTGATTTTTTTCAAAATTCAAAAATTTAAATATTTTTTAAAGTGGGTGCCATGTTATCCTTAATTGCACATGTGGCTATCCATCTCAGTGTTTAAGGATGAGATGGCATCCACCTCGGCGTTTAATAGACACCTAGGTTGCCACGTCAGCGCCTGACGTCCCCTAACGGTTTTGGGGAAACCGAGCAAAGGGAGACAAGTTTAGTGCACCGAGAAAGTAAACTGCAAGTTCGGAGGAGCTAAGTAAAAATCTCTGCAAGTTCTGGGGCTACAGTGCAATTTTCTCTGAATAAAAAGTCTTCATAAAAGAAGCATGTCTATATATGTGCAGAAATTTAATTAACATCGGTCAAGTATTAATTAGATAGAGAATTAATGGAGAGAGAAAAGAGAGAAGATGCATTGAAATTCTCAAAAAATGCCTGTCATGAGGATAGGGCTCATGCTAGAAATCCTCCAAAATTCATATATGAATTTCCTTTGGAAAAATCATATAAATCAAACAACTCTAATAAAATATTTTCTTTTCATTAAATTCTTCCGTTTTTCCGTTTAAATTCTTTTGAATCAACGAAACCCTATTTAACAACAGAAGGTTGAATCAGGAACATATATTTTTATCCCAAGGCATGTCCCTTACCCCTTATATAAATGACGACCAATTCATTATTTCAGGAGGTGTGTCTGAACACAATATTACATGTAAGGACTCTATGGAGCTCGACGAGGAATGGAAAGGCATAGACGCATACATAGGGAAAGTAGCGAGAAGTACAAAAAAAATCCCAAGAGAAAAACTGTTCATTGAAAACAAAAAGTTGATAGAGAAAGCATTCTTGTTAACTAGTGAGAGGTAGCTATCTAAGCATTCTTGTGAACTAGTACGTGAGAGGTAGCTATCTAGGCATGGCGCAAATAACTTGTAGCCACAAAATGTTCTCCATATATATATCCATGGTACTCTCTATGGTCAGAAAATGCTAGGTTGTCGTTTTAGACTTGAGTCAATACGTACTCACAATTCTAAAACTTAGCTATCTATTTTTTTTTTAAAAAAATTGAATACGTAAAAAAACATGCGTAGATGTAAGCCTGTCTAGAAAAGTAGTACTTCTATTATTCTAATTTTATTAGATTTTATAATTAAATTACAATAGTAATTGTCGAACAAAGTTATATTTTAAGAACTATATATGTTCAATGTCCAAAGTTAGGTTTTATTGATCCGAGAAGGTACTCGGTCGATGCTTCAACAGAGGATTTCCCTAGTACTTCATCTGTCCCTTCATTCTTCTTGACACATATCATCTATTCAATGTCTAAAAAAGTAGATAATACAGGACATTCATTACAACATAAAATTAGTCTGAACGCGGCTCATTATGTTCACGTCCAACAGCTAGCTACTTCATATAAATCAAGCCGCAAAGCCCAGCAAATGAGCACACGAATTTGCTGTAGGCGTACAAGTATAGGATGGAGGTAGACAAGGTGCTACTCGCTCTGGGCGTGTCCGTGCTGCTCATCGTCCTCACCAAGCTTAAATCGTTCGCCGCCGCGAAGCCGAAGCTCAACCTGCCCCCGGGACCATGGACGCTACCGGTGATCGGCAGCGCTCATCACCTTATCACCGGCGGCAGCATCTACCGCGCCATGTGCGCGCTCGCCGAGAAGCACGGCCCCCTCATGCAACTCTGGCTCGGCGAGGTGCCCGCCGTGGTCGCCACGTCGCCGGCGACCGCGGAAGCGATCTTGAAGATGCCACCCTCGAGAATGCCTTCTTCAACGGCCGGGGCGTAATCTCAATACTAGAAAACACAGGGCATCATGGCAGACATCATAAGCGGTTCATCGCGCACCACTCTAATAGTTCAACACGTATGGCGGTTCAATAAATTCAATCCAGAAAACCGCTCTGAAGCGGTTAAATATCTGAACCCCTTCTAAGACCCAAGCAACGAAGGATTCGTGTCACGAACCCTTTCTAAAGTTCTTCCCCAGCACCTTTAGCGGCGGTTGGGCAGACACGAACCCTTCTAAAGCAAGCAATGAAGGGATTCAGATGTCGAACCGCTTTAGAGGGGCTTTAGAAAGGGTTCAGATATTTAACCGCATTGCTAGAGACCCATTTTTAAATTATTAAAAGGAAAGCTTGTCTTATCTCATCGAGAAGACGCGTGGATGGGTTGGTTAATTTGGGTGGCGTGGAGTCACGAGGAGAGTAAGGTCCTGGGTTCAAATCCCACATACCCTAATATTTTTTACCTTTTTAGACACCACTAGAAACGGTTTGTAAAACCGCTTCTGGTGCTCCTGCGAGTATCAGTCGCGGTTGCCTACAACCGGTTCTAAAACCTGTTTCGAACCGGCTGTACTAGCCGATTCGCTGGTAGTGTCTCCGCGCCGTACGGCGAGCGGTGGCGGCAGCTCCGCAAGATCTGCAGGACCTGGCCGCGTCCGCCGCCGCCGGCGTGGCCGTGAATATCTCCGATATGATCGCCAAGCTCATCAACGACACCTCAGTGAGGGAGTCCATCGGCAGCCGGTGCAAGTACCGCGACGAATACTTGCATGCCCTCCAGATGCTGAAACACCAGATGACGTTGCTGAACGTCGCTGATCTCTTCCCGTCGTCCCAGCTCATGCAGATGCTCAGCACGGGGCCGCGCAGGGCGCTCGCCTACCGCAGGAAGATGGAGCGCATCTTCCAACAGATCATCTCAGAACGGAAGGAATCCATGGTCTGCAGGGAGGCGGCCGGGAACGAGTCCTTCCTTGACGCCCTACTCACAATCCAGAAGAATGGCGGCACGCCCATCCCGATCACCAACGAAATGATCAGCATACTTCTGTTTGTAAGCCGTACGTCTCACTCGACGTTAACGTCGATCTCGATCTCCATCTCTTTAATCTTTATGCATTGCCCGTTCGTATGATTGGTATATAACTATATATGCCTATACGTGGCATGCATGGCTATTCAGGACATGTTTGCGGCGGGAAGCGAGACGTCGTCGACGACGCTGAACTGGACCATGGCGGAGCTCCTCCACACACCGAGAGTAATGGCGAAGCTGCAGGCCGAGCTGCGGCAAGCCCTCCAGGGGAAGACCACCATCACCGAGGAGGACATCGCCGGGTTGAGCTACCTCAAGATGGTGGTCAAGGAGGGCTTGAGGCTGCACTGCCCGGCTCCCCTCCTGACTCACCAATGCCGCGAGACGTGCCAGGTAATGGGCTACGACGTGCCCCTGGGCACATCCGTCTACGTGAACGTGTGGGCGATTTGCAGGGACCCTAAATACTGGGATGATCCTGAGAAGTTCAAGCCAGAGGTTCGACAACAGCAGCATAGACTTCAAAGGCAATGACTTCGATCGAGTTCCTTCCATTTGGTTCTGGCCGTAGAATCTGCGCCGGCATGAACCTCGGGCTGGCCAACATGGAGCTAGCCTTGGCAAGCTTAATCTACCACTTCGACTGGAAGCTGCCTGGCGGCATGGAGCCCGAAGAACTTGACATGTCGGAGACACCTGGAATAGTTGCAAGTAAACACACTGCCTTGCATGCATGCCCGGCCTATTACTCGTATTGCTCCAAGCAATGCATAACTGTGTGCATGCCTACGTATACATATACATAACTGCTGCATGCATGTATGCGCTAGCTATACATAAGATACGATAGTGTCTGGGATTGATCGATTGGTTCACACATCCGATCAATCATCTCAGGTTGCCGGGAAACCGGCTCATCAGTCATCGTACACTGTTGTCACACGCAACTTTAAATTGTGTGGTTACTTCAACAAAAAAACTATACGTGTCACTGTATATCTATGGATATGGTATATGCTGTATCTGTTATTAATGCTCTCATGCATAGAGTACATAATAAAGGAACAGTCATAGCAATATATTGCCCTGTATTGTATATGCCCTCAATTCGCCTTCTTTGTTTTCCTACATATATCATCTGTGATTACCACTACTGCAGATAAGAGTTTCATAAACGGCCCATTACAAGCGGTTCACTTCGGCCTGCTTGTAGTTTGAGAACCGCAAGCGGTTGAAACCAACGGGCTGGAGGCGAGATGAGGCGAGAAGATAGCGGTTCGTAATAAGAACCGCTGCGAATCCCATACCGTGCAAGTGGTTCCTATTACGAACGCTTGCACTATTCTAGCGGTTCGTAATAGAACCGCTGCAGAATAGGGATTCAAGCGGTTCTTATTACGAACCGCTTGCAATGAGCTCCCCTCCGCTCCGCACATTTAAACTCTGTCTTCCTCAATGAGCTTCAAGACACAGACAAAGCTGCTCTTCATGGTGGGCCGAGCTCTGTTCATAGGGGAGGTGCTGCCAAATTTTTAATTGAAGATTTGTGGTCCAAATTAACTGTTTGAAAGGTTAGTAATATGTTGTACACATCCTTCTCCTGTAGATATTGATGTTTTCTATGCATTGGATGTTGAGAAATTTTGTTTTATACATGGATAGGTGTTTATTTTGCTACATCCACTTTAAAACTTTTGAGCCTCTTAGATCCAAATTTATTGTTTAAAAGGTGACTAGCATCTTGTACATATTCTTCTCTTCTATATATTGATTTTTTTTATGCATTGTATGATGAGAAATCTTGTTTCATAAGGTGCTATGGTAGCTTAAAATATTTGAAATGCAAAAAATTGGTTGGTAGATCTATACATATTAAATGAAAGAAAGTAAATATTTTGTGGTAGGTAATAAAAGTAATTACAACTAATAGACGTAGTTAGCATTACTTGAAAATTGTAATAGATGTTTCTATTTTTTTGTTGCTATAGATGAATCGACAATGGATGTACAATGCGGATCGTCGATCAAGAGAGTTCAGGAATGGCGTGAAGGCTTTTCTCGATGCGGCCAATGCATTATTGCCTCCAGGAAGCTTCATACCTTGTCCATGCGTAGACTGCAAGAACGAGAAGGAGCACTCCGAAGGATAGTTGGTTACGAACCATTTGGTCATGAGAGATTTCATGCCAAACTATATCTGTTGGACAAACCACGGCGAAGTAGAGGAGATTCTAGAGGAAGACGATGAAGAATACGAAGAAGAGGTTGACGAAGTGAACACTCAATTTGGGTCCGTGGAAGATGCACTTGGCGAGTTTGGTGACGATGAGCTAGACCAGATGCTCCGTGACAGAGAGGGAGAGTTCACGGAGGAAAGACAGTACAGGAAGTATCAGCGCATGGTAGAGGGCCACAAAACTCCTTTGTACCCAGATTGTAGGCAGGGCCTAAAAAAGCTCCGTACTACACTGGAACTCATGAAATGGAAGGCCACAAACGGTGTATCGGACAAGGGATTCGATGAGTTGTTAACATTCGTGAAGAAGTTGCTTCCGGAAGGTAACACTCTACCGAATCTACTTATTAATCGAAGCGAGTCCTCTCGCCCATTAGGATTGCAAGTACGTAAGATACACGCATGCCCTAATGATTGTATCCTCAGATCGCAATGAGTATGCCGATCCGGAGGTTTGTCGATGTCAGCGAGAAATCACGGTATAAGGTGCGTGGACGACCTGTGAAGTGGATGGGAAGCGTACTAAGAAGAGAACTCCAGCCAAAGTGTTGTGGTATTTTCTCGTGATCCCCAGGTTGAAGCGTATGTTTGCTAACGAATATCATGCCAAGATGATGCGTTGGCATAAAGAAAAGCGTATGGAAGATGGGATGCTTAGACACCCTGCAGATGGCTCTCAGTGGAGAAAAGTCGATCGGACTTACCCAGACTTTGCAAAAGAGGTCAGAAACATAAGGTTTGGGCTTAGCACGGATGGGATGAATCCTTTCGGCCAGTTGAGTAGCATCCATAGCACCTGGCCTGTAATGTTGTGCATCTATAACATTCCTCCATGGCTCTGCATGAAGCGAAAGTACATCATGATGCCACTATTGATCGAAGGACCCAAGCAACCTGAAAACGACATCGATATCTACCTACAACCATTGGTTGAAGACCTTGCGAAGTTGTGGGAGGATGGTGTACGGGTTTGGGATGAGTATAGAAGAGAGTATTTCAACCTGCGCGCAATGTTATTTGTAACAATCGACGATTGGCCTGCTCTCGGTAATCTGTCCGGACAAACCGTCAAAGGGTTTAAAGCCTGCATCCAGTGCTTGGATGAAACGGACTGCATGTACCTGAAAAACTCTCGAAAGTGTGTGTACATGGGCCATCGCAGGTTTTTAGGCAGTAGTCATGCATTGCGGTGGAAAGGCAGAAAATTCAACGGACAACAAGTAACCCGTGGCAAGCCTCAGCATCGTAATGGCCGACTAGTTTTTGCTATGGTACAAGATCTAAAAGTAGTATATGGAAAGGGTTCTGGAAGCATGCATGTACCGAACGAGGATGATCAGGCACCAATGTGGAAGAAGAAGTCAATATTTTGGGACCTGCCGTATTGGAAAGTGCTGGAAGTTTGTCACTCACTGGACTTCATGCACATCATTAAGAATGTGTGCCTAAACCTGTTAGGGTACATAGATATGTATGGCAAATCAAAAGATACCCTCCAAGCGAGGAAGGATCTTGAAGAAATGAAATTGAAAAATGACCTACATCCAAAAAATAAAGAAGAGACAGAACAACTGTACCTACATCCTACGAGCTACACTTTAAGCAAAGAAGAGAAAAAAAAAGCATGATAGAGTGCCTAAACAGTGTGAAGGTCCCTTCCTGATACTCCTCGAATGTAAGGAGACTCGTAAACACGAAAGAGAATAAACTCCAAGGTTTGAAATCTCATGACTGTCTTGTGATGATGACACGGTTGCTCCCAGTGGCTATCAGAGGTATACTGCCGGAGTGGGTTCGGGGTACAATCACAAAGTTGTGTTCATTTCTCAACGCCATATCACAGAAGGTCATCGATCCAAATAAACTAAATAAGTTGCAGGATAATGTGGTTCAAAGCTTGGTTAGTCTCGAGATGATCTTTCCTCCTGCATTCTTTGATATCATGGTTCATCTCACTGTTCACCTTGTGAAGGAGATAGGTATTCTCGGACCCGTATATCGCACAATATGTTCCCTTTGAGAGGTACATGAGCATCCTCAAGAAGTACGTCCGAACCGCTTCGCCTCGAAGGCTGCATTGCCGAGGGCTACGTGTGAGGAGGTGATCGAGTTTTGTGTTGATTACATTAGTAATCTTGATCCTATCGGCGTCCCCATATCACGCCACGAGGGGAGGCTGCGGGGGAAGGCACACTAGGAAGGAAAGCAGTTGTATGCAATGATCTTAATGCATTTAAGCAAGCACATTTCACGGTTCTAAAGCAATCTATCATCGGCCCCTATATCATTCAACATAAGAGGTCCCTACAGCGTAGCTTCCCAGAAAAGACAGATGGCTGGATAGATTTGAAGCAAATGGAAACTTTTAGAAGTTGGCTACAAACCTACATCCTTCAGAAGGGGTCAAACGATGAAGTACTGCAGCGGTTGGCCCGTGGACCATCACAAGAAATCATGACATTTCAGGGGTAAGAGATCAACGGTTACACATTCTACACCAGATTTCAGGATAACAAGAGCACCAACCAGAACAGCGGTGTCCGTATAGACGCCTTAGACAACAACGACAGGGTGGACACATATTATGGTTTCATAGAAGAAATATGGGAGCTCGACTATGGACCATTGTTGAAGGTCCCTCTATTTAAGTGCCAATGGGTGAAGCTGACTCCAACCGGCGTGAAGGTCGACAAATACGGCATGACAACCGTGGATCTCAAACAAGTTGGCTATAGGCGCGAACCGTTTGTTCTAACTCAAGCTGTGCACCAGGTATTCTATGTGATGGACATGAACTCAAGCAAATCAAAGAAGCAAAAGGACAAGATGCAGATCAAACCGAAGCGATACGTGGTTCTGCAAGGCAAACGAAGGATTGTTGGAGTTGAAGACGTCACTGATGAGGAAGAGTATAGCCAGTTCGACGAGCTACCTCCTTTTGCGGTTGATGTGGACATAACCGTCCTGAATGACAGAGACGTCGATGATCCTTACATACGTCGCGATCATAACGAAGGAACTTTTTTAAAGGCTAATATTGCCCCTACTTAACGTGTACAACTTCTGTTAAAAATACGCATATTGGACTTGTGTTATTTCTTTAATGTTATTTATAGATAAAACAAATTTACAAAAGAGAAGAGAAAGAGATAAAACAAATTTATAAAAGAAAAGAAGGAGATAAAACAAATTTATAAAAGAGAAAAAGGAGAGAAAACAAATTTATACAAATAAGAAAGAGATTAAACAAATTTATAAAAGAGAAGAAGGAGATAAAACAAATTTACAAAAGAAAGGAAATAGATCAAACAAATTTACAAAAGATAAGAAATAGATAAAGCAAATTTATAAAAGAAAAGAAATTGATAAAACAGATTAATTTATAAAACAAAAAAAATTGATAAAAGAAAAGAAAGAGATAAAACAAATTTATAAAAAAAAGAAATAGAAAAACAAAAAAAATTTGGGCAAGGTGGCGCAAGGGGGGCTCGATCCCGCGAGCACGCGGGTGAGCCCGCTCCTAAACGCCACGCTCTAGCCAGGGGGGAGGAATGTTACATCTCAACAAAGACCGGGCACGGCGTCCTTTTCAATGTGACTGACCTCCGCAAGCAGTTCGTACTACCAACCGCTTGTAGAAGGGGGTTCCCGCCGCCCGCCTAAAATGGCCCTTTGCAAGCGGTTGGTAGTACGAACCGCTTGCAGAGACGAACCTCCGCAAGTGATTGCTAATACGAACCGCTTGCAGAGACTGACCTCCGCAAGCGGTTCGTACTACCAACCGCTTGTAGATGGGGGTTCCCACCGCCTGCCTAAAATGGCCCTTTGCAAGCGGTTGGTAGTACGAACCACTTGCAGAGACTGACCTCCGCAAGCGGTTCGTACTACGAACCGCTTGTAAGGATATGTCTACAAGCGGTTGCTAATACGAACCGCTTGCGGAGGCCCTTTTACCTTATATCGTACCTTGCACACCCAAATTTTTTCTAAGTCCCAGAACCCGCGCGCCCTGCTCGACTCCGTCGCGCCGCCGCTGCAACCAAGCACCGCCGTCCTCGTCGCCTCCGACAGCGCGCCAGCCTCCTCGTCTTCTCCGACAACGCGCCGCCGCCGCTGCCACACCAGAGGGCCTAGGTTCCTCTCTCCCGTGCTCCCCTCGTCCTCTGTTTGTTGCTGCCCGCAGGATGTTCGATGAAATGTCCCAACGGATATTGGCCTTCCTTGGTGGTCGTGGTGTTGCGCTCGGGTCACCGGGGTTGCGGGCATGCAAGACGGAGGAGCACTGCAAGGGAGTAGGAAGATGGCTCGGTGTGGGGCAGGTCAAGGGCAATGAGAGCTTGTCCTGGCGGCGGCAACCATGAGAGCTTGTGCTGGAGGATGGTTTCTAGTTTTTTCTATTTCAGTTCCACTCCCTACTTTGGATAGGATTGGATGAATGCTGATTAACTAGACTCATTAATACAATAAGATGCAATTTTTCTGTGATTTGTGGTTACTTGGTCTGTGAAAATGAACTTCTTCATATATAGTAATGCTTATCTGTGAAAATGTCAGATTTGTCAAGCCCCAGATGGACCTTTTGGTGCCTTTGTGGATTCACGCTTTCAAGAATGCCGTTGTGATATGAAACACATTGCTTGCAGCAATAGTTTCATAGTTATTGTTGTTTGTATATCATTGTTAGATATTCCCTTGTATAGGTTTGTTCTTAGCCCTTACAAATGAATTCATTTGATTATCTCTTTTGAATTTTAGGGATTTGTTTTCTACTTATTTTAAATATTTTAGAAACACCTAAGTGTTCTAGGCTAAATACACCCAATTTGTAGTGTCTTTCAACAAAGCCACGGATTGTCAGGGTGTCTCAGCATAACCACCATATTTGTATTATCTTATAGCCAATTTCTTCTTAATTATATCGAAAAATCATTTATTTGTCTCACCAGGGTTTGGTGCTGAGATAGATTATTAAAGTAATTGTTTTTATTCTATAGATCGCAAAATTAGGGTTTCGGGTCCATGACGACACCAAGACGTGGTGACCCGGATTTCGATGACCAGGAGAACTTCATGTTTGAGACCATCGCATTGTCTACATTCATAAGTGGGCATGTCGATGCGATCGTAATGCTCCAAACCGGTTAGGGTGCCGATGCGATCGTAACGCCCTCCGGGCGGCGGTTGATGAGGTCTACCGCAAGGACAATGAGAATACCGTGGACGACTCCGAGATATATATCAAGTAGGCATGTTCATTAATATAAGTTAATTCGCACATAACACGCGTTCTCATTTATATCCTATATGTTTTTGTATCAAGGCGGTACATCGACCAATCGCAAAGTCCGCTCAGCGAGGACCCAACAAGAAGTCAAGTCCAAGCATGTGATCACCGAAGTCGGCAACGATGGTAGTCTAATAGCCCCGGTCTCGCACTTGCACTGCTCAACAACGCAATAGGATATTGCGTTAGGGATCATGTGTCAATCAAGATCAAGACATGGCCCAAAGTTCCTGCAGCTACCAAGGATCTCATATGGAACAATATCAAGGCAAATTTTAGATTTCCAGATGGTGTTGAAGCGAAGGTGAAGGCATGGGCTTCCAAGAAGATGGCAACTTCATTTCAGCGATGGAAGTTGAAGCTCACCCGCGATTACATCAACAAGGAACAAGGCCGACTTCAATAAGTTTGCTAAGCTTATGGATCATTGGGAAGAATTCGAGAACTTCAAGTTTGTCCGAAGAAGGCAAAGCCGCAAGGCGTAAGAATAGGAGAATGCGCCAAGAAGAAATACCACCACCATCTCGAGCGCGGCTACGTTAGGGCTGCACCAAAATGGGACAAGCGAGAAGAAGAGCTGAAAGGCAAGAATATTGTGCCCGAATGCGATGGTTGGGATGACCGCATGCGCAATTACATCATGTCTCATGGGGGCCAACTCAAGGATGACGGCAGCGTGGTGGTGGAAGCGGACTTGCAAGACGTTCGTCAGAGGATTGATGAAGGCATCGAAAATATCCGGTCGGGCTTCTTGGTGACGGACAAGGAGAATGACCTACTCACATATGCCCTCCAAAACAAGGAGCACCCAGGACGGATAAGAGGTTTTGAGAAGAAGCCGTGGAGGCTCGGCTTTGCGAGCGATGCACAGACATACAGGAGCCGGGAGAGAAACAAGAGAAGAGAAGCTTCCAGAGTGGCTCGATTGGAGGCGCAGCTCAAAGCCCACGAGGAAAACGTCGATCAGCTGGTTACGCGCAAGATCGCTGAAGCAGTGAGCCAGGCACTTCAGCGGGCAGCAGTACTTCCGGTCAATGTTCAGGGGCAGCCGGACGCCGTGATAAGTCCGTCCACGCGACGGAAAGCAAATGCTGGCGTCGGCCATGGCCCCCAAGATGATCTGCTAGCACGCCATCCAAAGGACAAGATCACGGTTCGCCGCCTCGCGAGCTACACGCCGAGAGAAATCTCCTTTAAGGTGGCTTATGGCATGGCGATCCGGTGGAGGTGGGCCGAGGTTCCATCAGATTGATATACCACCGGGTTACTCCAAGGTCACGGTGGATGAAGTGGTCGATGGCTTCGGGGATCTAACGCTAGACAATCCTACGGGCGATGACGTGACCATCCTTGGACAGGCCCTCGACGGCTCATTCATTTTCTAGCGGAAAACGTACATTATATTTCCAGATGTCGTGGAGGCGAAATCACCGGTAGGAGAGGCCTCGGAGTTGGAGCATGCTGCAGGACCAAGCTTGTCCCCACAACGAGAACGCACGCCTGCTCCAGCGTTGCCGCCGCCACCTATAGCTCCACAGAAAAGCCCGTCTCCGCCGCCACCGCCGCAAAGCAAGAAGAACCATCCAAGGGCAACCACATCTCCAAAGATCTCCCCGAGAAAGAAGCTCACCGTCCGGCGTCGGGATCCGGCGGCGGCATCTCCTACCACGACGTCGGGATCCAGCCGAGGGAGAAAGGGAAAGGAGCCGGTTAACCTTGCATATGACATGACTCCCGAGAAGCTGGAGGCAGCAGCAAAGGCTGATGTGGCTAGGCAATTCGCGCAAAAGAAACCAGAGCCAAAGCTGAAAATTGATTCAACATATCTCCGACAGTTAGTTGGCGGTACGGCGCCACCTCCAGTGCTGACCAACTACAAAAGGACAATAGTGAAGAGCAAGACAAATGCTACTAGAAGTCAGAGGGCGGCCAAGAAAAAAAAGAACAATGCAGGAGATGAGGACAGCACTGTCGATCCAGAGATGGTGTGGAAATTCATGGAAGAGGCAGGGCTCGATACCCAAGGAGCAGCTCTAGGAATGACGGATAATCTTCCAATGGCACCGATCAGATGGAAGTATCAATCGGGCCAATTTGGTGGACCTAATCGAGATAGATGCTCGCTTACCAAGATGCGACAGATGCATATCTGGTACATGAAACAGGCCATGAAAGGAACTACTATGTTTCCCTTAGTTTTGAAAGACGAGCACTTCCACCGCGGGGACAACACAAAAATATGGCCGAATTCAAGACTTGTACAATATATACCACAAAGACGCCATCAACGTGTCTTTCATGAGCAGCCGGTGCCTCGTAAGTGTCTCGAGCTCCTAAGTTTACACCGTTATTTACTCCCGTACCATAAATTTGGACTCCAACTAACTAAGTTATATATCCCTCACGTATATTGGAGATGCAACGGCTTGCTAAAGACGGCATGTCGCATAAGTACGACTTCATCGATCCATCGATTATCAACGACAAAGTGTACTCATGCCCCCCTCAAAGAAAGAATTTCGAGGAATACATTCTCCATGCAATTATCGAATAACACGACAAGCTGTACATATTTCTGCCCTTCAACTACGAGTACGTGTTCTCACAATCCTTTTCTTCCTCTATATACTTCTTAAGACAATGATATGTAGTATATATGACCAGCTATTTACATATATGTTGCAATATGTGTCAATAGCTTTCATCGATCCTTCTCGCCATCGAGCTTGGCAATGGAATTATTAGAGTACAAGACTCAAGAAGGAAGCCTAAGGCAGATACCAATGGATCATTAACATCCTAAACGCGCGTATACGGAGTTCAAGAAGAAGCAAAAGGAAAATTCAAGAAAGAATTCGATGTCCGGCTAAGCAATTGGGTACGCATTACTACAAAGATCAGATATTATTATTATATGTGCGCCTTATCAATTTGTCATCTGAATATTTAATTTGTTTATTCTTATGAAATCCTCGCCCCAATGAAGGTTAGTCGCTGCATCACCGAAACAACTTGTGTGGCTACTATGTGTTCCACTACATGCAAAATTTTCTCCACGGCGATGTTCCCACTAATTTTTTCAAGAGGTTCGTGTGTGCTATCGAACCGCTTAGCTAGCTAGAATAACATACGCTTTAATTACAAGCATATATATGTTTCGATATTTAATTATTTACTTATCGCTTATTAATTGCCAACCCAACACCGATCGCGACGCATAAAGATCGCTACCACTGGAGCTCAGACTTCAAGAACAACTCATCGGTTTCGTTGTCGACGAGATCGTAAACCCTCAAGGCGCGTTCCACCACATGAGGGCTAACGGTTCTCCTTCCTTTAACACCGCTGAACTGGCGGCGATATCCACCACCTCGTCGAGCAAGGCCGAGAAGAGTGACGCGGCGAAGAAATTAACTCGATAGACAATTTTCAATCATTCAAACTGCTTGTAAACATCGCGTACGTGCGTGCACTCGTTATCACATGTAACATGTATATATATACTTGTGGATTTTTGACAATGTTAATATACTTGTGAATGTTTGTTCAGCTTGTGATGATCATGTCAATATGTGTACGCATATATATATATTAAATTGCGACAAAAAGCCTCTTCTAGTATTTAGTTTTATTATTTCAAACGATATCGACAAACACCCTATAAAACCATTTTGAAATGGATTCTCCGGTAGAGATTGCTTCTCTGCAAGCGGTTCGGAATTGGAACTGCTTGCAGAGAAATACCTCCGCAAGCGGTTCCAATTACAAACCGCTTGCAGAGAGATACCTCCGCAAGCGGTTCAAATTACGAACCGCTTGCAGAGCTATCCTACGTGGCAGCCCACTCGCGCGCCCGGAGAGCTACGCAGCTGGTTCGTTAGGCCTGTACAAGCAGTTGAGGGAACCGCGTGTGATACCAGTCAAATATCACACGCGGTTTCGTATAAGCGGTTCAAAAACCGTTTGTACAGGCCCTTACGAACCGCTTGTGATGTTCCGTTCTGCAGTAGTATAATCTGGATCAACCAATTGATGATGCGTCCATGTTAAAGCAAAACGGACAATCGATCGAGCGATTCACCCCAATTGCAACTTTGCAAGCGCCCATGCAACGCTCGGCTAGAATGCACACACTCTCTTTCCAGGCTGATCAACTCCAATAATTTGTCAGGTTTGCTTAAAAAAACAATCCGATCTCAAGTTTCTCGCAGAAAGGAAACTCGGGAAAAGTATGTATGGCTTCTTGAATTCCATTTTGTCGCTTGGATGGAGCCTGTGAAACCAATATAACGGCTAGGAGAGTTGAATAGACATCACAGATCTTGGACGCCCCAAATTTCAAAAGAAAAGGTCTATTCGACCCTAGGACGCCCCAAATTTCAAAAGAAAAGGTCTATTCGACCCTAGGGCTAGTTCTTGTCTACTTTACACCCCCAAACTCAAAAAAGAAGCATTCTGTCGGGGAAAGTACATGGCCCATGGGGACACGGTCCAATTACCCACCTTTGGCCAAGCGAAAGGCCCGCGCGAGCTCCGTAAGCTCTCGCCCGAGCTTGGCAAGCTCGCGTCCGAGCTTCCACACTCCGGATCCTGGGTGATGAGACCATGCTCATCATGGATAGAACCAACACCGCATACATATGGTCATTACCAAGTGTAGCAGCAATTACTTCGGCTATGTTGGCATCTTCCACTACATCTACGACAAGTTTGCGACAGTTCACGGCATCTTCTACTTCGTCTACGTCTAATATGGTGGCTCCATCAATGTTGCTTCATCGACCTCCACCTTGGCCAGGTCGATCACACAGTTGTCCTCCTCGGCTTTTGGACATAGCGCTATCACCTTCATCAGTTCGGGCACCACCTTGGCCGCCTGCCATGCTTGACGGCGTATTCAAGAAAGGCGTATCTCCACCTCGTCCATTTCCTCAGGTCATATAAGTCATGTCGCTTCAAGGCTGGCCCAAGAGAAAGCCCAATTTGGCCACGAGTGCAGTTCGGCCGTCTGCGCGCAGCACAACTTCAAACGGACGCTCAAGCCACATACGAAGTCCGTTTTTGACGTTCTACCACTTCACGGAAAGCTTAGGAGATAAGCTTTCCAATGAATCTGGTTCCATTGCAAAATTCCTCATAGAGAGTTGGGAATCATCAAAACAAGGTGCTGCATCATCCAGTTGGGCCAAACCAGCCCTTGTAAGCACATCGGGCCCAAGCCCACGTGGTGGACACCCTAGGAAAACCCTAGGACGTCCAGCACATCCCTCCTAGCCATCTCCTCTTATAAATTCAGTAGCCATCATCGCTAGACTCGGTTTTGTTAGATTAAAGTTTAGCCTTTGCTACTTTTCTTGTAATCGCGTGTCGGTTAGACCGCTCAGATTATTTCGCCTTCGAACCCCACCTACTGTTTGTGCCTAATTCATATTTGCAATTTCAGATTGCGCTTATCTTGTTCTTGCTCGTTTTTCGATTGCTTGCGTGAACAAAGACCTTTGTGGTCGATTTCATCGCGTCCGCGAGATCAATAACCCTCTCGAGTTGGTGTATCGGCCGCTAAGGCGCAACGCCCGGACGGTTGTAGTCGGGCTGTCAACGCCGATTCCTCCACCAATCGATAGTTATCCTCTCATCGAAAGATCGACCCTTCGCATATCAAGTGGTATCAAAGCACCAAAGTTGATCGGTGAGAGATTTCTACCTCAGATCTTGTTTTACCTAGAGTCCGTAAAATTGCCCGAAAAAAAATTTCCCTCGCCCAAGACAGTTTAGCCTTGCTTTTGCTTCGTAGTCCACACTTGCTGAGTTTACGGTTGCATTGTCGAGTCGGTTGCTGGTCTTAGAGTCTTTACCCTAGAGTTTCGAGTTCGTGTCACGTTTTTCGTCACCGTCGCTGCTGTCCAGTTCAGTGTTTTGGCCATTTCTCCTTCATGCAAAGTCGGATTTTGGAGTTCTTAGACTTTTTGGAAAGCTTAGAACGTCTCCTCCAACTTTGGTATTCAAGCTGAGATCTGATTCGGCATCCAATACAGAGATATCTTGCAATATATTTCAGGCTGTCTAGAGATCCAATCTGTTATGAATTCGGTTTTCCAATTATAAGTCTTCCATCCGAACTCGGATTTTGACGTTTTTGGACTTTCTGGAATCAGCACGAAATATCCAAGAAAAGGTTAGTTGGAGTCATCTCTAAATTCGGCCATCTTCAAGTTCCTAAAATTTGGGAATTCTCGAGTTCTAGTCGAATTCGAATTGGATCAATCTGATCCCAGTTCGGTAAAACAGCCATATCTCTTGATTCCCTTATCCGTTTTGGGTGTTCTTGTACTTGTTGGAAAGCTAAGAAGATCCTCTACAACTCTGTCCACAGTACCAATTCCAGAAAAGGCAATCTTCGCATGCAAAAATAGCGTTGGATCTGGATCTGTCTCATCTCAGTTTTTTCTGTATAGCTTGTATTTAGGGGCCCATATCTCCTATTTCCAAACTCCAAATTCGTTGTTCCATATATGAAAATTGATGAGAACGAAAAGATCTAAAACTTTGACATGGAGACCTTCCTCAAATTCGGAGCTTTTCTTGAGTGAATTTTCCGAACAACATAACTGCCCCTGCTGTCCTGTTTTGAAAGTTTGAGGAAAAAAAAAAGGCAAGTGCAATAAAAAAAAGAGCTGCACAAAAAAAAAAGAGGAAAAAAAAAGAAAAAAAAGAGAAGGAGCTCTCTAGTTAGGTGCTGTGTTTTGTTGAGTTGGTGACATCGTTTGTGTCTCGGCTCGCGTCTCTAGTACGGTTTGTCCTAGGACTAGCACAGTACCGCGTTGAACGTTTATTCAACTTATTTTGGACTAACGTGGTTTAAGCTTTTCCATTGGACTGTGCTCAGCCTCCTATAACTCCACATATACTACTACCAACCAGACACTTGTGACGGCATCGATACACCATATCTCCAGGAGTGTTGTCTCGTCGGTTGCCGACACCTTCTGCTAAGCTTGGTAAGAATTGGTAAGAACTTGAAAGATCGGGACCCCTGCTGCTATCACTGGGCCTCTCACCTCCCGAGCTTCCAAAGCTCAGGGCTCAGGCCCCAACGTGGACTGTGCCGCGTCGCGCGCAGCACACCGCGGGCCCCGCATGTCACCATGAGTTAAATGCGACCGCAGTACCAATGCGTGCCTGTCACAAGCCACTGACGCGTTGGTGGCCGGTCGTTTCAGCGGTCAGTTTGCCGTTCGCCCCCAAGGAAAAAGACACTTACTACCTTTTAGCGGTAAGAACGCTCATCCTAGCAAGTTGAAAAAACACGTCTGAATATCCGGCGCACCTTGTGGGTCCGCCACGCCACAGCCCGTCAAGACGAAAGAATACTACTAGTGACCGGGAGATAATACGGTGCTTCACAATGAACCAAAGTCACACTATAGTGGCTACGAGCCGCGGGCCACAACCAACAAGGGACACGCTCAAGGCCAGACGCGCGGAGCCACAACACTCAGCCACTATAGAATAGGAGCACTTGCACTTGTGTAGGATCTCTAGTTCTAGGTGATAGTTCTTCGTGTTTAGTCATCATAGGAACACACATAGTGTCTTGAGCACTTATTGTACTCGAGCCCGAACTTCCGAAAGCTTGGCCTCACACCTCTGTACTCGTTTAAGCTCGATGCTGAACGAGGATCGACGAGGGTGTTATCCGCGATGGAGGCTCGAACCAAGATAAAACACTGCGTCAAGATTCGACGCCACCCTCCCCCCGCCTACACTACACACACACAAAGACGAACACACCACATCCTTTCCTCGGCAACGCCCGGACACCGAGCTTCGGTCGAGGGGGCAGGGCCGCTCTCGGGTCTCGCACAACCCTTCCTTGCATATCGGCCTCCGGAGGTTCGCCTCCCAGTCGCCGACAGCTGGCGCCCACCGTGGGGCCTGATCGTGGTCTTCTCCCCTCGATCGAGTCGAGGATGGCCTTGTTGTCGTATGATGATGGCGAAGGCTTGGACCTCACCTTCGACGACTACGACGATCTCGACGACGTCGACGAGTCGTACGAGAGGTGGCAACCTGGTTTCCTCACTGAGACCCAGGCCGACGAGATGGAGGTAGAGGCATCGCCTACCTCGGGAGCAGCTGTTCGCCCCCCAGCATTGCCCGGCTAGGCAGCGCCTCGCTGATTCACGTTAGGGAGACCCTCATGGAGGGACTAGAGGCACCACTGCCGATACCACAGCCAGACGGCCCACACACGTTTGTAGTCCCGTCCGAAGAGGACGACCGGTCCTGTGCGCGCAATTGGCGCCCCGGCCCGTCAGGGTTGGTAGCAGACCAAAGTGCACCCATGGTAGTCGAGGATGCCGATGGCACTGTCTCTGTGGGTGACACTGGCATGTCCCCTTCGCAAGAGCCTGTCTCACACCACATCTTCGCCGGCGTCGGGTGAAAGGACTCTGCACCAAGCGCGCGCTGACCTAGACGAGGAGCACCGTCGGCGCGAGACCGCGCGAAGTCTCATCGCTGGGTCAATCGGACGGACCTTGGCGGACATCCGTCGTAGGCCCACCGGCCCGACGCCTGCCAGTCGCGCCACGCGCGCACTCTCGCCCACAACTACTGTCACCAGCCCTGTTCTGCATAGTCAGCAACGGGTTTGGGCGATTGCCCAGGTCATGCGCGACCTGGAGAAAGATCCACATGGATTTACGATGGCCGATCTAGGAACCGCGGTCGCGGATGGCCTGGAAGAGCTCGCCGGGATCTCGGCGAGCACCTCCAAGCCCATTCGCGCACCAGTGGCACCTTAAGACGGCGCGGCCAGAGTATTCGGTCGCGCCAATAGGCGTCTACATCCACGGCGGATGGAGCCCCTTAGTGCACGCCAGGTGGAGTCTTTTCCCGCCTTGGACCGCTTCCGGGTGGAAGGCCTCCCGTTGGCAACAATGGGGCTATCCCAGGGTGTCCGGCCTTCTCCTGGGCTTTGCGTGAGACTTCTTGGCCCCGGAAGTTCAAGCCCGGGAACATCGAGAAGTTCGACGGGAGTAAGAATACCGACGAGTACCTCGCCGTGTATACTACAGCCATTTTGGCCGCTGGCGGTAATGAGGCCGTTATGGTCAACTACTTCTCTACCGTCCTGGAGGGAATGGCCCGGACCTGGCTCTTCAACCAACGCCGAGGTTCCATACGCAGCTGGGAACTGCTGCAGGAAGCGCTCCGGACAAACTTTCAGGGAAAGCTCCAAGAAGGGCGACGCCGAGAAGAAGAAGAAGAATAATAAGGAGCCCGCTGCCCTGAACTATGTCGCGGCAGTAGAGCCCGAGAGGCCCGCTCCTCTTGAGCGACCGCCTCCCTGGCCAGCTCGTCCGGCAGGTGGTGGAAAGGGCTACAACATGGGCTAGGGCCAGGGCCAGGGGCAGGGGCGAGCTCCCCAGCCTCGGCCCCGACCTGCCCATGGGGCAAACCCCCGAACAACCGTTACTGCCTTCTCCATCGGCACTACGGCCATGACCTTCGTAACTGCAGGACGTAGGCAACGTGGCTGGACGTCTTCTACGCCGGACGCAGCACCATGCCCGAGCTTCCAGACAAAAGGATGCCAGATGACTGGGTGCCCGCGAGCGACAACGGCGACGCCTTCCTGGAGGCTCGTGGGCACGTTGCCGTGATTTTCGGCAGCGCGTCCTCCTACAGCTCGCACCGCGAGCTTAAGGCTGCCGCCCGAGAGGTTTACCACCTCGAAACGGGTAAGCCCAGGGACACACCCATGCGCTGGTCCAGCCAGCCCATTACTTTCTCCAGGGATGACTGTTCCCCCGGAATGACGAGGCCCTAGCGCCTACCGCTGGTGCTCTGCCCTACCATCAGCAATACGCAAGTTGATCGCGTGCTGGTGGACAGCGGAAGCTCCCTGGACATCATCACAGCCCAGGTCCTGGAGCAGATGTAGGTCCCGCGGTCCAAGATCAAGGACATAGCCAATTCCTTCCATGGCATTGTCCCGGGGTCGTCCCTGCAACCGATCAGCAGATCGTTCTGCCTGTAACGTTCGCGACCCCCGGAACTTTTGGACAGAGTACGTCACCTTCGAGGTGGTGGACTCCAGGCTACCGTACAACACCATTTTGGGTCGTCCCGCCTTATCAAAGTTCATGGCGGCCACCCATTATGGGTACCACTGACTTAAGATGCTGGCCCCTGACGGGGTCATCACGATTAAAGGCAATCACAAGGCAGCAATGGCTTGTGACGAAAGCGCCCTAGCGATGGTCGGGCAACTCCCTGAGCGCAGCCCGGCCAAGGGCGAGCGAACGCCAACCCGCCCCAAGGTGGCCCTACAGCCGCAGGAGCCCACCAAAGCGGTCCCCCTCCCGAGGACGACCCTCCTAAAGTCGTCCACGTGGGGGCCAACCTCGAGTCCAAATAGGAACTCGAGCTCATTACCTTCGCGAGGGAACCATACGACATGCCCGGAGTCGTAAGGGAGGTAATCGAGCACAGGCTAGCTATTCGGCCTGATAAGAAGCCTGTTAGACAGGCCCTACGACGTTTTCCCATGTGGAAAGCCGACATCAAACAGGAGCAGCTCGGCAAGCTCCTTTAGGCCGGCTTCATCCGAGAAGTCGAGCACTCCGACTAGCTCGCCAACCCAGTTGTAGTCAAGAAAAAGGACGGAAAATGGTGAATGTGCGTTGACCATCGCGACCATGAGGTCGCCAACCTGTACCAAGGAGGTGCAAGCCCTAACCGGGCGGATGGCGGCTCTCAGTGGATTTATATCTCGTCTCGGCGAACACAGTGCACCTTTCTGCAAGACCCTGCGCAAGCACGATGATTTCGAGTGGCTACCGGAGGCCAAAGCCGCTTTTAGTGAGCTAAAGCGCTACCTGTCCACGCCACCTGTCTTTGCTACGCCAAAGCTCGAGGAGGCCCTACTCCTCTACTTGGCAGTTGCCCCGCAAGCTGTGAGTGCTGTACTAACAGTCGAACGCGAGGGCAAACAACAGCCCATCTACTACGTAAGCGAGGTATTACACGGGCATAAGGAACGGTATCCTGAGGTCCAAAAACATCTGTATGCCTTGCTTATGGCTTCACGAAAGTTGCGCCACTATTTCCATGCCTATCCGGTCACGGTCCCAGTGAGTTTCCCGCTAAGGGATATCATTAGAAATCCGACGCCAACGGGCGGGTCACGAAGTGGGCGGTCGAGCTTGGCGAATTCGACATCAAGTTCATCCCATGCACGGCGATCAAGTCCCAAGTCGTGGCCGACTTCCTGGCTGAGTTGACCGGGCCTACCGATCCTCCCGAAAGCCCGCCCGAGCCTTCAAGCCAGGAAACGTATTGGACCATGTTCTTCGATGGGTTGCGCCAATTTGAGCGATCAGGTTGCGGATTTGTTCTCGTCTCTCCCCAAGGAGAGCAGATTCAGCATATAGTACAGCTTCATTTTTCCCGCAATGAACAATGTTGTGGAGTACGAAGGCCTCCTAACAGGCCAACGAGCATCCACTGCGCTCGGCATAAAACGACTAACAGCGAAAGGGGATTCGCAGTTAGTCGTCTGCCAGGTAAATAAGGAGTTTCAGTGTTGTGATGACTCCCGCGATACCTGGTAGAAGTGAGAAAGCTGGAGAAACACTTCACGAACTTCGAAGTGTGCTGCGTTCCTAGACCAGCTAATAGCCTGGCCGACAAGCTCGCGAAGCCTGGCTCCTCACAAGAAACTGCCTCGGCAGGGGTGCTCGTCCAGCACCTACTAAACCCCTCTAATCCCTCCGGAGAAGAGGCCCCCGAGAAGACGTTTGCCTCAACCAAAATGATCGGTACCGTTTCGTTCGTAGAGCAGAGCGACACCTGGATGACGCCATTCGTCCAGTTCTTGGCGCATGGGACACTGCCACAGGACATAGCTGAGAAATCTCAGCTTCAAAGGCAAGCCCGACCTTACCGATTACTCGGGGGCTTGTTGTACCGAAAGGATTCTAACGGCATACTTTGTAAGTGCGTGACCCAGGATGAAGACAAATTTCTCCTCCAAGACATCCTCGACGGGATATGCGGGGCGTACGCCTCTTTCAGAACCCTAGTGGGCAAAACCTTCCGCATTGGGTATTACTAACCCACTGCACTGACCGACGCAAGGGAGCTAGTGAAACGTTGCTCGGCCTGCCAATACCATGCCCGGATGTCCCACCAACCAGCGTACGGGCTACAAACTATCCCGCTAACATGGCCATTCTCAACGTGGGGAATGGATATACTCAGTCCTTTCCCTAGAGGCCTAAAGGGGTGCACGCACCTGTTTGTCGCTATCGACACTTTCACCAAGTGGATCGAGACCAAACCAGTGTCGAGCATATCCGTCCAAACGGCCAAAAGGTTCTTCAGGAACAACATTGTGGCAAGGTTCGGCGTCCCGAGTAAGCTGATCGCTGATAATGGGACACAGTACACAAACGAGCTATTCTAGGATTATTGCGAAGAGCTCGACATGAAGGTCGCCCTAGCCTCGGTGGCTCATCCACTGAGCAACGGCGCAGCTGAACGTGCGAATAGGCAGATCATGTAGGGCGTCAAGTGACGAGTCTATGACGTCCTCGCCGAACAGCGCCAGAATTGGGTAGAGGAACTACCCTCGGTGCTTTGGGCAGCCCGAACAACCTCCAAACGAGCTACTGGAAAGACTCCCTTCCGGCTCGTATACGGCTCGGAAGCGGTACTATCCGCAGAGCTAAGACTTGGTTCAATTCATGTTGATTTTGCAGGTCAGATCAACAACGACGAGAAACGACTATTGGACCTCGACCTATCCGAGTCCTGCCGCGAGCAAGCAATGCTACGAGCAGCAGCATACCAGCAATCCCTACGACGGTATGCGGCAAAAGCGGTACATACCTGGACCTTGCGAGTTGGCGACCTGGTTCTAAGATGAGTTCAGAACCTAGCCCACGCCAACAAACTCACCCCGAGGTGGGAGGGTCCATATACCGTCGTATCAACCGCACGCCCGGGGGCTGTAATTCTGGCTATGCCGGACGGGAATCCTCAATAGCTCCTGGAACATCGCTCAACTATGGAGGTTCTACGCCTGAGCTAAGGTCGTAAGTTTCCTTTTTTACCCTTTCCATTTTTTGTCTCTTCCAAAAAGTATAGGCAGCCCTTAACTAGCCCCAAGAACCTAACTTATGATCGAGCTTAGGAGAAAGCTCGGGCGATCTCAGCACACATCGGCAGGTTAACGGCTATGCAAAAGCTACACCCCAGGATTCCCTTGCATAGGGTAAGCCGATATCTATCGCATCATGCAAGATCCCGCGCGGGCAAATGCTTTCCAGCACTATACCATATGCCCGCATAAAACTGTTAAAGCCCAGGATAACTCAAGAGTCCCAAGACTCTGCGTCTTGCAAAAGAACAGAGTAGGGGCCACGAGCTTCGTTCTAAGGTCGTGTTCTCTAAACCACGACCAACCCTCTGGTTACCCAGAGGCTCGGCCGTGGCTCGAGGGCTAGGGTCAATTTTTTCAAAAATTGATCTTCTCTAAACCACGACCAACCCTCTGACTATCCAGAGGCTCGGCCGTGGCTCGGGGGCTCGGTCGATTTTTTCAAAAATTGATCTTCTCTAAACCACAACCGACCCTCTGGCTATCCAGAGGCTCAGCCATAGCTCGAGGACTAGGGTTGATTTTTTCAAACATTGATCTTCTCTAAACCACGACCGACCCTTTGGCTATCCAGAGGCTCGGCCGTGGCACAGGGACTAAGGTCGATTTTTTTAAAAATTGATCTTCTCTAAACCACGACCGACCCTCTGGCTACACAAAGGCTCGGCCGTGGCTCGGGGGCTAGCGTTGATTTTTTTAAAAAATTGATCTTCTCTAAACCACGACCCACCCTCTGGCTATCCAAAGGCTCGGCCGTGGCTCGGGGGTTAGGGTCGATTTTTTTAGAAATTGATCTTCTCTAAACCACGACCGACCCTCTGGCTATCCAAATGCTCAACCGTGGCTCAGGGATAGGGTCAATTTTTTAAAAAATTGATCTTCTCTAAACCACGACTGACCCTCTGCTATCCAAAGGCTCAGCCGTGGCTCGGGGGCTATGGTCGATTTTTTTAGAAATTGATCTTCTAAACCACGACCAACCCTCTGACTATCCAAAGGCTCGGCCGTGGCTTGGGGGCTAGGGTCGTTTTTTCAAAAATTGATCTTCTCTAAACCATGACTGACCCTTTGGCTATCCAATGACTAGGCCGTGGCTCGGGGGCTAGGGTCGATTTTTTACTCTAAGAATCGATTTCCTCTAAACCATGCCCGACCCTCTGGTTGCCCAGAGGCTCGGCCGTGGCTTGGGGGCTAGGATCGATAGGCGCATACCTCGGTCTTTAAATCTTTCTTGCCTATACGACTACTTGCAACTTGTGTTTATCCTTTGCATACAGGAAAATCAAAAAAGAAGGAGACAAACAAGCGGATATATTACTTTCAAAAACAAAGTCACAAGTACGGTATAAACTATAACAAAAGGAAAGAAAAAAGTACAAAGGCCTACGGCCCGGGCTGGCACCTGAACTTGCGGAGTTCAGCCGCGGCTTCATCATAACGGTCCTGAACCGCGAGAAGGGCCCTCCGATCATCTCGGGTGGCCCGCGCTTCAGTCCGAAGCGCCTCATTGACCGCCTCCAGCTCTTGGACGGAGTCCTCATGGGTCTTCAGGTGACCCTCCGTCGCAGCCGCCGCCAACTTCACCCGGGACAGCTCCGTGGAAAGAAGATCGTGCTCCTCCACGGCCCGAGCGACTTCGGCTGCACAGCGCACCTCCGTTGACTGAAGGCGCTCTTTGAGCTCGGCGGAACGGTCGCGCAAGGCCTTAAGCGCCTCCTGTGCACACTAGGATACTTCCCCTGCGTCATCCCGCGCCGCGGAAAGGGCCGCTTCCACCCCCGCGGCACGAGCCTCCACAGCCACAGTTTGGATCGCGGCTAGGCGCGCCTCCTCCAGTTCGTCGTGCATGGCTTCAACCCGTCGCTGCCAAAGCACGCCATCTGCCATCGCGGCCTCCGGCTCGGCCTTCCTTTCAGCCATAGACACACATGCGTGACCAATGACCTCGTGGTAGGCCTATGCCAAGAAAACGGACTCAAGAAAAAGGGAAAACCAAGCATAGCCAGAACAAAATTCGAAAGGCAAGCTCAGAGGCACTTACCCGTTTCATGATTGTGGCAAGGTCGGCCTCAAGCGAGGCCTGGGCAGCACGCCTGTGCACGGACGACACCGCGACCAGGTCACCCGAGCCACCTCCCGAGTTGCTCGCCCCCTCCTCGAACTCCTCCGCGGGCTCGGCCTCGGCTTCGCCGGCCAAGGCTGGGGTCACCCCCTCCGTGGGCTCCACCGCCTCGATGGTCAGGAGGCGTAGCTCGGATGCAAGGTCTACTTGCATCCCGAAGTTCGCCTTTGACTTGACCACCTTGGCGCTCACCGCTCAGTCAGCAAGGGATTGGCTAGGGTGAGGCCGGAATCGGACGGACTCCTCCCGGCGGCCTCTGATAAGCGCGAGCATCTCCTTGACCCACACAGTCATCGCCACGATCCATCCCGCAGCGAGTAACGGGGCCACGCTCGGCAAACGCACTGGGACGGTGTTGACCGCCGTGCAGACCCGGACCGGCCAATTCCAGCCGAACAAGAGCACGTCGCTCGAGTCCAGTGGCAGGATAGGCCGGGCGTGCTGTGATTGATATCGGTGTTAAAATTCCTCGTAACACTCTTTTACAAGAGGAGATGACAGGATGTTGCGTACGGCATATATGCTTTTTTAGGCTAGGAGTGGGGCCTGTCCTTTGCCCACCACTTGATCTGCACTAGTCCATGGATCACTACACTAGTGCACACCATTCACATAGCCGGATCATTTCATACAAGTGGAAGACTTATATTACACAAAATACCTGTATTAAGCCCAAGGGCTATTAAGTGTTACATCATGGCACATTGGCCCAAATAGTTAGATCATCCAAAAGATCAGAGTACGAGAGAACCAAAAGATCCAAAAGGTCTCCTACTGGCTATGCCTAAGCAGTCGACTGAAGAGACGCCCTATGCCTTGCCTTGATCGTCAGCATAATCCTGTTCCTCGTCTTCATGGTAGGCGTACTGATCTTGCTCATACTCTCCATCTAAAAGAGTATATGTTTGCGAGGTCAGTGTCATCCAAACACTCGCGAGCTAACACCCAACATAATGCATTTAGTGATAGAGGTTCTAAAGGAAAGGTTGGGGGTTTATTTATTTGCAAAAAGCAAGTTTTATAAACCAAAACCTATGATTTAGCAATTTTTAACCCAAAGTTCTCTTAATCAATGTTTAAAATTTTAGTTTTCCATTCCATTCCACATTCCATACCACAGTTCATTCCTATCCTAAGCTTCCTCCAAACACCCACCAACATCTTTCGGGTGTGGTGCACCCGTTGTGGATCTTACCCCAGCAAAGCGCCCGGTCTTCCCTAGCCAGGTTGCCAAGCCCGCACTAGAGTCATGGCTCCCTGTCACGTGAGACCTAGATCATCCGTCCAAATGATGACACATTCCTGTCTTCGCCTCGGACTAGGGGTTAACCCTAACGCTGTCCAGCAAGCCAGCGGGCCCCAAGTCCGCACTACCGTGCGATGGCCACGCGTACAGCAGAACCCCGATGGACGAGATAAAGCTACACGAAAACAACTTCGCGCTCGACCGGCACAGACCATCCACGGCTGCCCAAAGACGCTCGAACTCACGCCAGCAGAACCCGATGGGCGACATACCACGCAAAAACAACTTCGCGCTCCAACCGCACGGCCGCCCTCGGCTGCCCAAAGACCTTCCCCGTGGTCTAACCTTCCTTCTGTCGCTATCGTTCCATCCATGTGCCCTGCGTATGTTGTGGCGGGACCACCCTGTGGCAGCGCTCGGCAGTACGCGTGTTCCCCCACGCCCTTCTCAGCTTCATGCTGGAACCGATAGCCTTCTTGACACCATGTTGCCCAGCTACATCACAGCTTAACTATAAACCGGAACATATCCGTGTTCCCAACCACACACTAGCATGCCAGGCCCAATGTCCAGCTAACCAAGTTCATTGTGTCATCATGTCCGGCGAATATTTGGCCTAGAAGGCTCTGATGTAAAACTATTTGCTGAAAGGCGTTAATTTTGCCACATTATTCTTTTTACTCTGATTGATTGTATACTTTATGATCTGATTATGTAATGGTGTGCACTTGCCTACCGATCCAGAGACTAGTGTATGAATCATTTGTGGACGTCAAGGATCAGGCCCTCACAGAAAGAGAGGGGAAGAGGGAGACAAGTCTCATTTCCATGTGGGCCACACCACAACACTACCACATTGCATGCAGGGAGGCAAAACCACCTTCTATTTGCACTGTTTTGCATAGTTTAGAAAATGGAATACTTGGTTTTTAGTTTGGAGGGTAAAATAGACCACCCAATAGTACAGGGATCAAATATACTACTTTAACTAGAGTCATCACATGAACAAATAAAGTTCCAGAGTTAGGGTTTTAGGCCACCGCTGGAGGAAAAGAAAAGAGGAGATGATCCAAGCATCGTCGCAGATCAACCCGTCGTTCTCTTTGCCGACGGCCTCTAGGCGCTCAATGAGAGAGGTGATGTCAGATCTGCAGCGAGTGAAGTTAGTAACAATAGCGGTTTAAGGTTTGGAATGACAGTCTTTCTGTCGTCCACAAAGAATTGGATCAGGAGGCGTTGGCTTTCTTCGGAAGTTGCTACTCGACAGACTACGTCAGTGGTGTCTTCGATGAAGTGCTCACACGAGGTTGGATATTCGGTGCTGGATCTAATAGTGGCGTCGTTGCGGCGATACAGATCAAATCTACTCACTGGAGGATTACCATCAGCTTAAGGAGGAGCCAAGTCCCGACAAAGAGGGCCTTTTTGGATGTTTTCTGATAACTTTATGAGTTCTATGCATCATAACCCCAATGTACAAATCCTATATTTCATCTTGTGATTCATCAACGGGCTAATGGAGAAGCGTACGTCGAGTGGTCATGTTTTTGATATCGGTGTTAAAATTCCTCGTAACACACTTTTACAAGAAGAGATGACAGGATGTTCCGTACGGCATATATGCTTTTTTTTAGGCTAGGTGTGGGGCCTGTCCTTTGCCCACCACTTGATCTGCACTAGTCCATGGATCACTACACTAGTGCACACCATTCACATAGCCGGATCATTTCATACAAGCGGAAGACTTATATTACACAAAATACCTGTATTAAGCCCAAGGGCTATTAAGTGTTACATCACGGCACATTGGCCCAAATAGTTAGATCATCCAAAAGATCAGAGTACAAGAGAACCAAAAGATCCTAAAGGTCTCCTGCTGGCTATGCCTAAGCAGTCGACTGAAGAGACGCCCTATGCCTTGCCTTGATCGTCAGCATAATCTTGTTACTCGTCTTCATGGTAGGCGTACTGATCCTGCTCATACTCTCCATCTAAAAGAGTATATGTTTGCGAGGTCAGTGTCATCCAAACACTGGCGAGCTAACACCCAACCTAATGCATTTAGTGATAGAGGTTCTAAAGGAAAGGTTGGGGGTTTATTTATTTGCAAAAAGCAAGTTTTATAAACAAAACCTATGATTTAGCAATTTTTAACCCAAAGTTCTCTTAATCAATGTTTCAAATTTTAGTTTTTCATTCCATTCCACAGTCCATACCACATTTCATTCCTATCCTAAGCTTCCTCCAAACACCCACCATCATCTTTCGGGTGTGGCACACCCGTTGTGGATCTTACGCCAGCGAAGCGCCCGGTCTTCCCTAGCCGGGTTGCCAAGCCCGCACGAGAGTCACGGCTCCCTGTCACGTGAGACCTAGATCATCCGTCCGGATGATGACAAATTCCAGCCCATACCCCAGTGGGCAGCATAAAGCTACGCGAAAACAACTTGTGCTCGATCGCACACTGCCCTCCTGGCGCCCAAAGACGCTCGAACTCACGTTGTGCAGAACCCGATGGGCGATACATCTGACTCTGAAACAACTCGCGCCTCAACTGGCACAGTCGTCCCTGGCTGTCCAGCACCTTCCCCGTGGTCTAGCCTTCCTTCTCTCGCTATCGTTCCATCCATGTGCCCTGCACATGTTGTGGCAGGACCACCCTGTGGCAGCGCTCGGCAGTACGCGTGTTGCCCCGCGCCCCTCTCAGCACCATGCTGGAATCGATAACCTTCTTCACACCATGTAGCCTAGCTACATCACACCTTAACTATAAACTGGAACACATCCGTGTTTCCAACCACACACTGGCATGCCAGGCCCAATATCCAGCTAACCAAGTTCATTATGTCATCATGTCCGGCGAATATCGGTTCACCGTTCCAAGGCAGCTAAGCCTAAAATTAGTAATTGGACCTGAGCAATGTCTAAGCATGATTTTAACCAAGACTTAAGAGTCTAAATCATTTATTGAACCTAACCAGGCTAATAAGGGTGATCATCAAGCAATCAATAATAGTATCAAGTGACGGATGATTTCATCAAGGTAAATTTCATCGTGGAAAATCAATAACAAGTACTTAACATGGCATGATATATCTTGATTAAGCAAGTAGGCATAATTAATTAAAGAGAGTATGCAATTTGTTATTGTAAATAAAATACTTTAAGAAACTGAGATTTAATATGATCTATTTGAATGTTAACCCGCACTAGGGAAAGTTTAAACACTCCCTAGTAAAAGTAATCACCCCATAGGAAAGATATTAACTCGTACTAGGAAAAGTTTAGACTCTCCCTAATAAAAGTAAACACCCTTTAGGGAAGATGTTAACTCGCCTGGGTCCTGTGGATAGTGGGGGTCTTCTTACTGTTCTTGGAAGTGTCCCGCGGGCTCTTCAGTGTCTATTAACGGAACGTATTCGAGGAGCAACAAATAAAGCAGGAATATGCAATAAGAAAGCATGATGCATGAAATGCACTCGCTTAGTCTAGCGATCGGCGACTGAAATTAAGTCTTAATGTAGATTTCGAGGAAGTTCCATGATCCTACTACTGTATAGTAATTTATGAGAAGATAACAGTAGCGGGGTGTTTAAGAATGTGATAGGTGATGATTGATGATGCATGATAGTACCCTTAATAGTCTACCCTTAGATTTAGCAAATACATGTATAAGGCAGAAATTAATTTTGTTTGAAGTATTTCCTTCATCAACTCTAGGGAAATTACCTATTGTTTATGGATAGGTGTGTGGATGTATGATTTTAAATCTAGAAACAAATTACCCATATTATATTTTATAGGCCTAATTTACCCTAGTTAACTAGTTAAGTAATCCTACTAAGTTTTATCAAGGTCCAACAATTTTAATAAATTCATTCGGGGTCAACAATGTTTCTGTAAAAATTGAGATTTAAATGAAGTCATTTAGTATTTTAAATAATTTAGGATTTATTACCGTTATATTAACACTTAAGAAAAAGTGGTAAATTTGGCCAAATAATTACCCAGTGGGTATTAAAGGTCCTAGAAATGGGTTGATAATTTCTAAAGTTCCTAAATCATATTTATGTTACACTGGAATTTTCTCATGATTTTAGGAGCTCACTAAACAATTAAAATTAAGAGCAATGTCATTTAAGAACTACCCTATTAAGGGTTTTTGGATTAAACGGAGGCTTTCAATGAGGTATTGTACTAAGTCATAATTCTGTTGAATCCAAATTTATATTTAGTAATTATCCTAAATTTCTCAGAATTTTATTAAGTCTTTACCATTTTATTTAATCTGTATTCACTATCAGTGTTTATATTTTGAAAGGAAAATCCCTAATATTAGGGCTATTAACTTAACCAATGGCACTAACCTATTAAAATGTTCATGCAGATATTTTTATTAATTCCAGTTGGTCATCTAGTATTTATTATGATTTATCAAGTATTTTTGAAGAGGTCTAACTGTGTTTAGAAATTCATTTTATTTTCTAACATTGTTTAAAATACAAAAAGGCTGGAAAAGCCTAGGAGCGATGTAGGCGGCCAGAAGCAGCCTGACCCATGAGAGACTCGTCGAAGGCGCATTTGTCGGAGACGCCAAGCAAAGGCGAAAAAGCTCAATGAAGAAGACACTACCACATAACCTGACATGTGGGACCCTGGACCCATATGTCAGCAACACCACGCGGCACAACATTACGCCAGCGCGAATCTTGGCGCTGGATCGGACGGTCACCACATCACCTTCCACCTCCAGCTTGCTGGTGGCGCTCCGGCGAAGGTCCAGTGCAGCGGCGGTGGTGCTACAGTGCTCCACCGAGCTAGTTCATGATCGCAACACATTCCTAGCCGCAAGACCTAGGACGTGCTACCGCCGACTAGCTGGAGATGGCACAGAATTGGCGGCGCTACGCGTGAGGCGGTAGTAGCTACGGGAGAGCATGCAACTCGGCGAGAAAAAGGGAAATAACTATAGTTCCGTTGGCCAGGGAGCAACTAGGGCCTATCAAGATTCTTACCGAGCGAGCAATCGGATGGAGAATGGACCGGCGATGAGGTGGTCGAAAAAGCTCCGAGCAAGGGTGTCGGTGTAGGCCAATGCCAACGGTGATCTTGCAAAACTGATAGAGGGGAAACGTTAGGGAGGTTCTAAGGATACTCGAGCTACGAGGAATTGAAGGGAAACTCACCGATGAAAAAGAAATTGAGAAAGGGGTGATTTGGTTCACCGAGCACCGGCGGAGAGAGAAACTCCGATTCGGGGAGCAATGGGGGCTCCCAGGCCAATTACTTGGAGGACAACGGGGGTTGGGGACTCGTTGTGCTCTGGAAGCAAGCACGAGGAACAGGGCCGATGGGCGTGGACGAATTTTGGAAATCGAACAGGGTGGCGGTGGTGAAGCGAGAAGGGGAAAACGGGTGCAAGCCTCAACGGAGCTTTATAACCAAAGAGAGCTCGAGTGAGGAGAGTAAGGAGGCGCGGAAGCGGCCGAGCGAGTGGAGACAAAGGTGGCAGGCGGCGCGGCAGAGATGAGCCAGCGGGGTGGTAATGGCGGGGTTTTGGCGTGCACGGCAATGCGGCGACGAGACCAGGGTCATCATCGCGAGCGGAGACATCACGGCGGTGCAGGCGGCGACGGGACGTCGTGGCAGCGGCGACTAAGCGAAGTGGCGATGGCGGTGGCGGGTGGTAGTGGAAGCGGCGGCCAATGCTGGTTTGGGCGGCAAGAAAGACAGACGGGGAGGCCACGCGGCGTGGTTGCCAGAGCGGAAATGCCACGCGGCATTGGCGCGATGTCAATCCGGCGCGGCGCGGAGGGGCGACGTACGGACCGATGGTCCATCCAGTGGCAGGGCAGAACCGCACGAGAGAGGGAAGCCGAGAGGAGAGAGAGATGAACGGGAAAGCTGAGCCGGGCAGGGGAGAGTCGGGGGCTCATGCCGGGAACAAGCACCGGCCGGCTCGGCTTCGAGAGAAAGGGGCTGGGCCAAGGGCCTAGCTGGGTTGGCTAGCCGGGCTGGGCCCAGCCCAAAGGACCCATTTTTATCCTAGATTTACATTGGGGAGATTGAATTTTGTTGAATTTTGAGAGGGATATAATATGGGGCTAGATTGACAGTGGGTTAATTTAAAAATTTAGGCTCAAACTATCTGATTTACTTAGATTTTAAATTAATTTAATTTAAGGTTCCCTCCCCCCCCCCCCCCAAGATAATAATTTGTTTAAATGGCTCACATATGTATTATTGAAATATGTTGACCTAAATGATGCATGCATGGCTTAAATATATGCTAAAACATATACATATCATTTTATATATATATATATAGAGGCATAATCATATGAAAACGATTCTAATTGGTAAGGCTTTCTAGGCTATGTCCAAAATGGGGCAAATTACGGGCCTAAATTACATTATTCTTATAGCCATGGCAGAAGTTCCATTTTTGGAGTGTTACACTAGACTAGCAAATTACAAAATCATATTCTTTGTATTGTTTCTTATTGGAATCGGTAGTTTTTGCCGCTAAAACTCATTGGTTTTGGTTTTAATGTCTTGAAACTTTTATTATTGAGTAACAAAGGTTATTTGAATTGTTCTTAAAAAAAATAGACTCCTTCCAATTTTAAAACAAAAATAAACTCCTTTCAATTTTAAAACAAAAATAAACCTGATCTTAAATAGCTACTGAAGCTACCCAGAAGGAAGGCCAACCATTTTGAGCTCTCCGTTCAATCATTCTTGTATTGTACATTATACAAAAGGTAAAATGCACCGTCCATTCTAAACAAAGTGTCACTAAATTTAATAGCAACTGTAAAAAAGATCGCCAAGCTGAACCTAGGCTCTTACGTGCAGAAACCGTACCCACTAGCCACTACGCACTAGGAATGCCTTTCGTCGTCGCCACCAGCACTATTGTAACCCAAAAGCTCACGTGGTGATGAACGTGCTACGGCCAGCAGGCACCAGCACCTAATTTTCAGAAAAGAAATTACATCTTCCTTGGGATGGCAACAGCTGTCGTCTTATTATCCATCTCTATTTTTCTAGGCATTGGGCATTCATCTAACAAATGAGCACGCAATAAATCCAGCACGTTGTATACAAGGGCCATCATTGCTTAAACGTCGTATACCAATCTTTTAACAATCACAAAAGATCCGGACAGTCGCAATATTACAGTAAGCAGTAACAAACGGCGTTCATCAACTAATACGAACGGTTGATAGTACAACTCTTCAGCCAACTCGATTTTCACCAAATGACGAGTTGTCCGCTAGATTGGGAACTTCATTCCATACTGCCGAGCGGTCTGAAAATACGATTTAATCAAAATTAGCAAAAAAAAAATGATCCGCAAGAATGCAATCAGACAACATCCATTACCATAAAGGTCGCCGTAATCATCTTTCCAGCAAACCATCTACCATGAAGTGCTCGTTGAGCATTTGCTGCCGCTGTTACACTATCGAACTGTAGGTACACAAATCCAGCGGTATCTCTGTTTCACAACAGCAAAGGTTAGGTGGCGCAAATAGCATGTGACCGATTGTGTAGGCTTGTTAATTGGGGTTAAAAATGGCATCGTAATGATATTTGGCAGAGCCTACCAGAGATCTATAACTAAGACAAACAAGAACATTGGCATAATTTGGACAGCCATATAATACCCGTGGAAGTTAATTAAACTCCAAAGCCCATAACACACTACACTGGACTGTTTAACAATCTATGGATGACATGTGGACATTTTGTTGTCATAACAGCGCATAATATTGGTACAAATATGCTACAAATATAAACATTAGTATCTAGATACTGAAGAAAGTAAACTTTCCATGTCTTAAGATGATTGCATTATCCAAACCCTTAATATGCCCAAGAAAATTAACTAAAAAATGAACCAAGTGACTTACTTGTCAACAAAAATGTGCTTTACTACACCAAATTTCGAGCATTCCTCTTTGACATCATCTCTAATATCCAAATCAAAATCAGGTTCAGTCTGTAATGAGAAGGTAAAAATTCCAGTTAGATTGGTCAGAAATGAACAGATGAAGAATAATATGGATGCAAAGAAACATAACAATTGACACTAGAATGCATAATAATCATGCTTTTTGAACCAGCTAAACAGAAAATGTAATGCAAGCATAACAAATGCAGGAACATGTACAAATCAATGGTACAAGAACTAAACACAATTCATCAAGAAGGGGAATACCTCCACTGCTGGGTCGAACATGTTCTTCAGCAATAGGAACTCACATGGTGTACCAATATCAGCAGATTGAGTGGTTACAGGAAGAACAGGTGCTCCAGTAACTGCTCCAACACAAGGTATTGTGGGTTGTATAAGAGGAGCAGCTGCCAGAGGAGCACCAATGGCTGATGCAGCTGGTAATTCAATCGAAGTGTTCACATTGGGAGCACCAATACCACCAGTTAAGCTGCAGATAACCACAGAAGAAACGGTGAATGGAGATACACTGAATTGACATTGCTGGGATGTAGGATTTTATAACAGTACAGAATGTTTCCGTCAAAACAGAAAAAATGGTCTTAACAATTAACGTGGTCCATTTCACTTCATTGGCGTATGTCTAAAGGCGCACTCTTCTTCCAAGGTTACACTAGCCTATGTGGCAGGAATTCTAATAGAAAGACATCTAGAACTTTCGATATCTCTTCTGATTTGGCATAAGATCAGCTAAGATCAATCCATTCCTCAAACCAAACACCCCAACAGAGTTAAAAATATTTTAATGCTGTATGAGGTAAGATCAGAAGGGAATCAAGACAAATTGATTTCCACGTGCAAAGAACATTCTGCCAGGACAATAATGATAAAAGGGCATGCAAAAGACCATATAACAAACACAAAAATAATACCTGGTTGCAGTGCCACTTCGGTCCAATTTCCGCATCAGGAGAGCTCTGGAGCTTGCATTTAATGCCTGCATAAAATCAGTATACATGAATACACAGCCTTTGAGCATAATAATGCAATCTGTGATAACCGAGCCCACCTAGCATATCCCTCCCTCATTTTCCCCTACAGCATAATGTAATGCAGAAAACATATCTGTGATCTTATTCCTTTCTAGCACATGGCTAGTATTGTACTATTGCTATACAAGAATATGGTCTAACCATGCAGAAAAGAGGTAGATTTGCTTCAGGGCTCTAGTGCATATACATCAGGAACTAGTTACAATAACTGACCTTCCTATGGTACTTAACTTAATGAGGTGTACAAAAAGAAAATAGATATGAAGTCCCTAGTCCCAATATTGATAGGTTTTTTCCCAAAAGTATTGACAGACCTAGGTAGAGAATTGTGAAGGGACATCTTTTTATGGAGACCAATCTGTCCTATTAATCTGAACCTGATAACCAGTTTAATGCTTAGCAAGGATGCCTCATTTCTTGGTATAGTTGTACCTCCAAAACGATTATTTCAAGATCTCAAAATATTTCATAAAATTTAATCAATTATTAAATGTGTTCGAAGGGAATAGCTATTCTAGAAAGAAAAACATTTACCAAAAACCTTTCCAACTTGAACCCACTCCCCGTAGTATGATAGGTAATGGATCATGGAAAAGGTGCATAAAATACCCCTTTGTTGAAATAGTGTAGAAAACAGTTCTTAACCCAGAAGACGAAAAAGAGAAGTCAAGAACACTCTGCACAACCACAAATTTTAGAAATGTAAAAAATATTCAAGAAAATATGAAAACCCCATTATTGAAGGATGTAGAGTATGAACAAGAGAAGATACTCACCAATCCTCCACCTTCATCATCATCTAAATCTCCAGTTGTTGCGCCACTAACTTGCACACCACCCTGCTCAGTAACCGCTGAGACCTACTTGAAACAAATATAAGAGTTAGTCAGATGGAAGCTACTATGCCATAAACTCATAAACTATTTAAGCACACATACAATAAATATTGAAAAGCATTACCTTAATTACCCTTCCAGCAATATCAAGTTGACCATTTAAGCTCTGAGCAGCTTTGGCATCTTCAAGCCGTGCAAACTGCATGATGAAAGAATACATGAATTAAGCGTCAAGTCATGGGCAAAGCTTCACAAGAAAATGTAGACACTTGCCTGAATGAAACCAAAACCTTTGCATAGCCCAGTAATTGGATCTAGAGGCAGCTGTACAAGCTCCACCTGCCCAAATGATTCAAAGACCTGAAAAGGCAAATTCATTACGAAACAGGTAACAAGTTGCATGGTGGAAAGAAAGAATTAAGTTAAGCCCCTAAAACTTAATTTGAGATATGGCTTTGGGTTTGGGGGCTCTCCAGGAAGGAATCCCAACCAGGTCAGGGATAGAAATCTCCACAAGTACATGGGTGTGGTAGCTAAAGATTTGAAAGAGCAATTCCATAGCAAGTCCTACTTTTTCTTTACCCTAATACTTTACAAAAACAAAACCATTTCAAGCCCTTGATAATGGAAAAGTTTATTTCACCAATGTTTGCACAAAATTGTTCTATTAAAGATGAACAGTAATTTTAAAAGAAAATATGTAATTTACTTGCATGCACTATTGTTTAATGGTCAGTTCACAGAGAGAGAGAGAGATGTAAATTAGTTATCACTGCCAATTGAGAAAATTCACTGCGAAAATTTCTTAACATAAAAGTACGAAAACAACTTTGTCACAAGTTATTTTAGTCCAATAAATTTGTGTGTATACTCTGTCACAAGTTACAACAACTTCAGCCCAATTGTTATGGGAAAAGCTTGTTCAGTAACATTGCAGAGATGTATAAACTGGAAGACAGTATCCAGTGCGATGGTGTTAAATGGGGCCCTATGACCACTTTCAGTGGCACAACAATGTCATTTTCAAAGTTGCATTAGCAATATATTTATTTATTTAATACCAAACTTTATTAAAATGACTCACCAACGAAATCTTGTACAATTAAATAAAATAATAGATGGCAATGATGCAAAAATTACTCATCGTATTCACTCCCTTATATGTACTTCAAGTCTTCAACCTTTATTATTTAGTTTTTACTCCCTTATATTTCTGTAATGAAAAAAATAGGCAGTGAAATACATCGCTACATAAGCTACAATAAAAGTAGATATGATGATTGACCTGTCTCAATTGGTCCTCGGTGATATTGGAATGAAGGTTGCCAACATACAGCTTTCTTGCACCACCTGAAGCTGCTCCACCTGCTGCCGTATTTGACTGAACCAAGTTCTTTTCAGCCTCTGATGGCTTAACCATAACTGCTTGCCCAAGAAGCAGCTGGCCACTTAGAGCTATCGCCATTGGGACAGACATAACATCATAGAACTCTATGTACCTGTCAATTCAGATAGATCTTCAGTACAGATATCAAAGTATCCAACAAAATAGGTTTTCTGTAAAGGAAAGTAAGCTTTATAAGGATATATATGTTAGAATTTTTCATAAGCTGCATATTTTGATCAATTTTTTTGTGTAGAGAAATATTCGGACTTGGTTCTTGGTTGCCCTCTTTATTTCCTAAAAACCTGCACCAAGTTTTTTGTCAAATACTCTGGAATCAAACTGTCCTAATAGCTGACAGCATCAGAATGATCTAATACTCCATCTTACTTGTAAATTGCCGATAATCCCAGTAGGTAGACCAAACTATAATTATTTCAGTGTGCAATCCTGTTGAGTATCACAAACTGATGAAAAATGCTCCCCAGGGAAAAGTTAAATATGAACTTGAGAAAAATGCTCATGTAATTACACAACAACCAGAAGTAGATCAAAAAGACAAACAAATTATATGAGAAAGTCTAATTGGTTATATTAAAAAACCAGAGACCTATCAGCCATATTTCCTACAAAGAACTTTGATCAAAATGCATCCCCAATTTGTAAAATTGACTGCATAAATGCAGTGTTAGGTTTCTAGAAACTACATATGCCATCCTTACTAAAGCTGTAAAGGATTGTTTAGAAATTGAAAGAAGACAAAATTGAAACCATACAGTTGGAGCAAACAACAAAATATGTATGCGACTGCATTTCGAAATCAAAATACAATAAAAACAACAAACAGCTCAATATTTTTTTTTTTCTAGTGGCATTTATACTCTCTTGCTTTCAAGATTGTGTGCATGCTTTTGTGTAGGAAACAGGGAGCTCGATAAGCCATCCATGACTTGATTCTATAATCTATGTGGCAGAAAACCAAAATCGTAGCCCACATTTTATCCGCTCAATTTTCTGGAAGCCAAAGGATTAAGCTAAACAAGGCATCTACAATCTACATTCTAGCAAAACCGGGGGATGAACACTACAACAAAGAAACAAGTACTGAAAACTCACCCAACTCCTTTAGAACGTCGTGAATTTCGGTCCATAATAAGGCGCACATCACGGACCTACACAGAAAAATAAGTGTATCATCAAATAATTAGATCAAACTTAATAGGGTAAAAAGCGTAAAATGCAAAGATGGGATTAACTACTGTTGGCCCAGGCAACCCAGCAGAGAACTCGCACATTGTTTCTCATGTTGAACACACGCACTCGAGGAAATGAACACAACACAGGAGATTTGGCTGGCAAACAACCAGCCATTTTTCCTTCTGTTATTCTCATTCTCTAACTCAACTCACATATTACATTGGTATTTATAAACCAATACACACACACACGTAGCACTATCGGCTTCTGTGTACGCAAGAAGCTTGGCTACTAACTCACGCACACGCTAATGACGGCACTAACCAACCCAACTAACTAGCCCTATTCTTAAGGCACTAACAACTTTGACGTGCCACTGCCTATTTAACTAACAACCTGTAGACTCAGACTAAGCATTGGTGCTAACCAACTAGCCTGATCAACTCTATCCTAAATGAGCCAACCAGCCACTATCTCTACATGCGTGCATGCAACACGTAGGTGCCTGCACATCTAATTACCTGCCTGGCTTTAAACTAAACATGTCAAGATTATTTCCAACAACTACTAGTTCAAATTCATCTACCACTAAAACTTACAATTGCGTACTTGCAAGGCACCCATTAATTGTTGATTTGAGAATAGGTTATCTTCTAAATCATATGGTACAGTTGCATACATGTATATTGATATTAACAAATCAGTCCATCCAGTAAAATATGAAAATAATGTAAGTTTCATATGTGGGTTTGTAATTAGAAAATTTTCAAGATCTTACAACATATATGTTTAAATTCATGAAGCAATTTTGGTAAATAAGTAATCCAGTAGAATATAAAAAAAATTAAGTTCCATCTGTGGGTTTGTAATTAGAAAATTTTCACCTTCACTTAAACATAGCACAAGATCTCACAACATAGACGTTTAAATTCATGAAGCAATTTTGGTAAATAAGTAATCTAACTGTATAAACCATTATATGTTGATGAATGTAACTAAGTAAAACTTTGATCAACTGTGATAAGGGAAAATTTTCGACTTACAATGCATTGTGATGTAAATAATTTGCATGTTCTCACCTTCCCTGCTCTTGAGAAGAACTCATAGACATCTCTTTCATCTGCCTTCAAAGATAGCTGCAGTAACACTGACAAACATTAGCTTAATTAATAGAATAGCAAAGTAAGAAATGCTATTTCTGAAGCCAACCTGGAAGGCAAATACAGTCCTTTGATCTCTTTCTGGATCAGCTTCTGGTTCTGTGCCATCATCTTTCCTACGCCTGCAAACCCACAAAAAAAGGAATATTAGCATGGAAAAATGCAACAAAATCAACACATCAAATGGTAGTGAACAGAAAAATTGTAATTCCAGAAGACATAATCATAGCCAATCAGAAACCCCTGATAAGCAAAAAAGCATCAGTTTTCTTGAAGTGCCACGGGCCCACAGAAGTAGCAGCACAAGCCCAGTTATTAACTTCAAATGTTTCACAGGAAAAAATTTGAAGATTCATGACCTGATATCCCGAGTCAGGACCAATTGCCAAGACCATCTGAAGAAGCTCTAGCATATTGTATCTGCGAGTCCCATATTAATGTTCAAATATTTGAACTTGACAAACCTAGATGATAACAGCAGCAAACTACAAGGAATTTAGCATCTGTGAAATTCACTGGAGATATACACCACCACAAAGTGACTGCTCCACGTGTATGCCACAGAAAGCTAAAAAAACAAGCTGAACATAATTCAATGAGCTTCCAACCAAGTAAATTTTAATCTTTTTTAGTATGGCCAAGAAAATATGACTAACTAGTTAGTCTAATCCATATTTCACAGAGAATAATAATTAGACCAATACACGAACGATCTAAGGACCTGTTTACTAAAAATTCCGCAGAAATATAAAAAAATTGACAGGTTCCAAACAGACCGAGGAAATCCGCTTGTATGATTCTCCCACACCAGAAGTGTTCCAATAGAGAACATCGCAGGGGAGTTAACAAATCCGCACCTGACATCACGATCTCGGTAGTCGCGGTGGCGGTCGCTGCGCTCGCGCTCCCGCTCGAGCTCCCTCACCATCTCCTCCTCCTCCCCGCGGCGACGCTCGGAGCGGCTACGGCTCCTCCGCTCCTTCCCATTCTCCCCCTCCCTGGGCCTGACCTCCCGGCCCCCCCTCTCCCTCTCCTCCTCCCTGTCTTTGACCTCCCGGTCCCTATGCCTATCCTTATCCTTGTCACGGCTCCTCTCCTTATCCTTGTCGCGGCTCCTCTCCTTATCCCTGCCGTCGTCCCTGGCTCGGTGCTCGCGGCCGCCGCGGTGCCGGTCGCGGTCGCGGTCCTCTCCCGGGCGAGACCGCTTCGACCCGCGCTCGTCGTCGCCGGAGGGGCGGCGGCGGGAGCCGCGATCCTTCTCCCCGGAGCCGTTGGCCGATGGGGCGGAGGAGGGCTCGACCGCCTTCTCCAGGTACTCGTACTCGTCGAACTCCATGGCGGCGCGGCGAGGCGATTTGCTCGCGTGGATGGGCGAAGGCGCGGAAACCCTAAACGTCGAGACGGCGAGGGAAAGCAGGCGGGCAGAGAAAAAAAATAAACCCTAGTCTCCTAGACTCCTAGAGATAGGTGTCAGACCCTGTATAAGTTATATTATCTTAGTTATTTGTCTTATTTCACTTATTTGACTTTTCCTGTAATTTTAAGAACTTTCTAAGATAGTCTGAAAGTCGAATCCGCTTAGTTTAATTTATATTTTAAAGGTTCTAGACAAGTGTTTGAGATAGAAAAAAAAGATTCGAAAAAACAAATCGTTTTTATTTTAAACGAAAATAAACCCTAACCCAAATAAGACAAATAAGGCCTTATAGGCTGACAAGAAGACCTTAGTGCTGGCCAAACGGCCCACTCAAACGAGACAAACTAGGTTGGTCCATACTGTTCACTAAACCGGGCTGGCCCGGTTTGGTTCGGTTTAACCTAGTTCGGCCCGGTTTATATATATTTAATTAAATATATATATATATATTTTATATGTTTATTTCTTTATGATATATAATTTATTTCTTTAATTTATAACACATATTTATTAAGGGGTGTTTGATAGAGCTCTAACTCTCAACTCCGCCTCAGAGTAGTGCCAAACGCCCTAACTCCACGTAACTCTGGAGCAGGCAACTCCATGGAGCAGACTACCTCGCAGTTCATTTTTGTGGAGCATCTTGAAGAGTGCTTCGTGGAGTTGTGGATCTGCTCCATAGTGGATCTGCTCCACAGTGAAGTTGTGAAGCAAAGATAAAAAATTAGAGCTGGAGGCCTGCCAAACACCCCCTAAATATAATCATTTTCTTTTTTATATATTATTTTTGGCTAAACCGAGCCGGCCCAGTTCAGCCCGGTTTACTATGCAAACCATGCTTAGGCCAGGACTCCGGCCCGTTGGCTTGTTTGGCCAGGCCTGAACCAAGCTGGCCCGATTCGTTCATTGGCCAGGTCTGATCGGTCTAGATATGTAGGCCCGTTGGAGTTTTTTTTTAGCCACAAGTGTTCGACCTCTTTGCTGGCTAGAGGTGGCCAACAAGTTGACTTGGTTTGACTAGCTTAGGTTTCGATCTAGACATGATTCATATAGTAACCAGGCGGACCGGTTTTAAATGGGTCAATCTATTTTAACCCAAAATATTTATAAAAATAAAGAAAAACCATTATTTTTTAGAAATATATACTTTATAAATTAAAAAATAAATTATATAGTAAAGACATAGACATAGAAATGTGTAGCAATAACCCCGTGCCTGTAGCACCCCCTTGGCATTTGGCTTAATAGGATGAAACACATATATAATGACCACTAATTGAAAATTGATATATTGCCCACACCGAAGTGCATTATCACATGTTAATCCTCAACTAGGTTGCTATAGACATATTTATGCAACATATAAGCATCCTATTGAGACAAAAGCGAAAATAGAGTGTTCGGATATATGTCCCATGATAACTTTTAAGATCAATGGTTATCATACATATATCCGATGTTCAAGTGATACCACAACACATGCAAAGGCGATAATAGTTTACATCCAAGTCATACATGAGATCGATGCCTATACAAGATCCAAAAGCTTGTAAGTATCATAGTGGCAGTGGAAATAAAACAAATGGCATAAGCATAATAGCGGAAACATCGTATAATTCAAAAGGGCCAACGTGATATGCCTCCCCACAGACAACTAACTAGAGGCAAGAATGCAACCACTAGGCACTAATGTCATCACCACCCACTTGATACAAGTAATCAAGCATGTAGTCATGCTCAACTAAAAATTGCGACATCCGGATTGAGTACAAAGGTACTCACACAAAATAAGGTAATATAACCATGACATGATTGACATCTAATAAATGGAAGGCTTAAACAGGTAATTTTTAGCTTAAAGCAAGTTTTAAAAGACAGACATATATATGTTTGAAAGGCAATTTGTATAAATCAATTGAATAAATATGAGCAATAATATCTTATCATATTCTCATCATCATGTCCCAGTTTAATTAAGCACGCATTGACCTTCCTTTCTATGAATAGCACCACGAGCAACCCATGTGCTCGGAATATATAACCACATCCATAACCATCTTACCAACCATAACTCATATGCCAATAAATAGCAGCTTAACAACTCAAGTTTCGTTTTTAACCATGGACACACCTATCCGGATAGTTCAAACTCTGTAGAGGTGTACAATTTTACTCACACGGCATAAACATCCCACCATGTCGTGCATGTCACACAATACCATAGGTACTTGGTTGAGAGTTCATGACAAGACCTTTCAAAGATACATACTAACCCTTTGGGCCACTCGGATACGCACATCACCGCACGGCTTCAGTTACGTGAACCGGGGAGTCCGTTGTAGGAAAGACTCATGACCCTCATTGGTCATGGAATTCCAACGTGTGGCATCATCACCACCCCACGCCACTCGTACCTTAATGATCCTAACATGTATTTAATAAAGCTAAGTATGTCCCATTTCACGCATGTGGTCGCACGTATAGTTACTTCAGAGAAGGTACCAAATGTTTGGTCCTTAAACGACTCAAACGGGGCTACGTCTCTAGGAGTTCGTCCCCATCATCTCCCTATCACAGGTTCAAGTCTAACCTAGCTCATAACAATATTTCTATCATCCAAACATACCATGAATCCATATTAACATTTAGTATAAAGACCATAAACAATTCGAACCATTGCAACCGATAGACTAAGGCCGTGTTTGGTTCGCAGCCCTCAGTTGCCTTACCAAATTTTGGTCGTGCCTTTGCTATTTGGCCAGCGTTTGGTTTGTAGCCGAAGATTGGCTTGCCAACAAAAAAATTTGGCTTGCCAAATTTTTTACAACGTCCGTGGCGTGGCGTGGTGACGATTTCTTTGCCCACGCCAAGCAGGCGCGAAGCGATGGCGGGACGTGGCTAGCTATTTGGTGGTGACCACAGACCCACAAGCTAATAACTAGTCCGAACTAGTTAGCAGGTTTTTCTTTTTTTGCAATTAAACTTCTCATTTTTGTATATATTTCATGTAGTGTCCAAATTGCATGAAACAAATTTTATAATTCATCTAAAATCATAAGCAACCCATTTTAAATATTTTTTAATTTTTTAAATTTTAAATTTTTTTATTGGTCACCTTTTGAAGGCTACAAACCAAACACCTCAACTTTAGCCAACCAAAGGTCATGCCCTGGATTGGCCATCACCAATACATTGTCATGGCCACCCAGGGCTACAAACCAAACACACCCTAACTCCACCAATCGTTTTTCATCACGGAGCTAAGCATAGATAAGTAATCGCAAAATATAGAACAAATGTAATATTACCTATTTAGGCTATAACAAGGCAATTGGAAGCAGAACATGGCATGTAATCACATGAATTTAGGAGATAACTAAATTTTACCCATTAGTAAGGACTTATAAAAATAAGCATGCAAGCAATTCCATAAAAAATATAGTTCAAACACATTTTGAAAATGGTAGGAGCAATATGAGCATAGAGGGGGATTATTAGTGCCTTGGTGTTTCTCAACGAGGGAATGCTTGAGATGAAGGTCGTCGTTCGCTTCCAGAGCTTCAAAACCTAATCGTGAAGATCGAATTTGAATAAGAGCCAAATAATTCCAAATATTACACAAAGCTCTAATCAACATACTCAAATATGCATGCACATTTAAATGGAGGTAAAATTTTATTTTGGATGTATGTTAGTGAACTAACTACCTAGTATAATAGATTTTGGTTGTTCATGACAATATTTGCATTGATCTCAAGTGTTGCGATGTGATTCTTCTACCATGGGAAAGAAGTGAACTAGGAGGAAAATGAAGAGAGAGTAGAGAGGAGTGTCACCAAGGCAAGGGTGGCCTTGCTTGCGGTGGAAGCTCGGATTGAAGATCGGGTTGATGATAGGGATGAAACAACTATAAGATGATCTCGGCTCCTCTTCTTCTTACTGTTGGGAGAGCCTTCTCTTTGAACCTGGGTGCTACCACCTCCTTCTTAGCTTGCAAAGGAAGCTTCTGCACCTTCTTTCAAGCTTGACCATAGAGGAGAAATAGAAAGAATGAGTAGAAAACGAGCTTACGAACATGTTGTCCAACAAAGTGACAAAGATTGAGAAGAGTACCAAAAACATACCCAAATCCTTATTTATGCAAAAACCAATTGGATGGAAGTAAAGATAGAGAGGTGGGGAAGCTTCCATAAAACATGTACATGCTCATTCTGGTCCTTAGTATGAATTTGGAGAAGAGAAAGAGAGGGGAAGCATGGTGTTCTTTCTCAGATTTAAGCGGAGATGTGTGAGTGAGAAATGAGTGGAAGGAGAAGGAGAGGAGGTGGGAGAGGGTTTAAGTGGCTACCTTCCATCCTTCTCTTACATGTGGGGTTGGTCCCACATGTCATAGGATGCCAAAGAGTGGGTGGAATGTGAGTTAGGTGAGTGAAAACTCCTAGGTAGGAACTCAGCCAGAACTGAAGTCCTAAGTGCTGGCCATCAGCATATGCATTCGTGGGCAAATTGATAGAGAAGAATTAGAGATTGTCCTTAATACACATGCTAACTGTCCGCATGTGTAATGCTAACCGTCTACATATGTATTGTTGACAAATTGGCAAGGGAACATATATACCGCTTAGGTTTGCTCTCCAAGTGTTGACCATCCAAGAATCATGTGCGAATTGTTCGCATAACAATGGCCAAACATGGTATAAGAACTATAAGACTCACTAAGATTTTGGTGTTAATTTTAATCTTAATTACCTACTTTTTGATGCAATGTATGCAACACATAATGTAAGATTTTTTTAAATTCAAAATGCATATGAAAAGACGAGTATGGTATGCAAGGCCTAAAGTGTGAAGTTGCGGGGTTGTTACAGCGCCCATGGCGCAAGTTAATTCCATGAAAGTAGAAGGTTTATTTGACAAATTTGGTAGACATCAAATAGAATTAAGCTTGGAGTATAGGTTGATTTCAGAAAACCTGAAGGGCTTATTTGCAAAAGCTAGCGGTGAGTTCAAGTTGTGTAACAACCCAGCTGTTAATTTTGGTTAGTTATGCATATAAATATCTTGTTTCTATGATCATATTTGGATTTTCAAAGATTTTATACAAAGTTACATGCAACCACCATCCTTTATAGTGGAAAAATTATTTTCTAAATTAGAACTTTTATTTAACCTACTAGCCGAGCAACTACTTAGACGAGACTTAGCCCAACGAACATGCCCTTAGGCTGGCCAAGCAAGTAGTAGCCCGTACGAGCTTAGTAATGTTGCACCGAGCATGATGCTGCTCGGTGAAGACCCACCAAGCAAGGAGTAGTCTGGTCGGGTGAAGAATAGTTCAACTGAGCAAGGCAGAGCTCGGAGCAGCGCGGACGAGCAACGATACTACCTAGACCGATGTTGTTAGACAGAGCTACAGCCAGCTACTATAGCTATATTCATATTCTTCTTACCCCAGACCATAATTACTAGATTCTCTCATCCATTGGCTGATTTGGGCAGTGCTGCAGATAGCACAGTCTCCCACCTTTTCTCACATATTTTCTCACCAATAGCTTCTCTATGACCTGTGGGACCTGAGCCCCACTTGTAAGAGACTGTTGGGCGGCTTTATAAGGCACCATTCCACCTCTCCACCCAGCCATTTACCTCAGATTCATCTGCCTCCCATGTCCAGCTGTAGGACAGTAGCAAGAACAGCAAGCTGTTCATCCTTGTTCCTCACTTTCAAACCAAATCTGCCACCGAAATATCAATATTCACATAGAGTGTTATATATCGTTGGAAAGCTTAGGATATCAGCTATCCATTGATCCCCATGATAAGTATATGCACAAAGGTTTGCTATGGTTCTTGCCCCTTTTCTCTCTGCTGCTCTATTTTTGGACAGCAGGAGACTGATTTCGTTTTCTGCTCATCCATGTCGATTTCCTCTATATCCAGGCCCTTGGATGAGCAAGAATAGCTTTCGCACTTCCTAAGCTTCAAGTACATCCAAGCTATTCGTGCATGCACAAGGTTTTGGATGAGTTCTTGATACTTTCCTTCTCTGTACTTTACTGTTTTGCACAGCAATGAAGTAATCTGTTCGTTTCTCATCTTGCATGTCATTTTGGCTCACGTGCAAGCTTAGGGATGAGCATGGAGACCCTCTCCACAAGCTGAGGAAGGATTAGAGCCAGATCCATAGCCTTGGAGGTGAAGGAACCGCGAGGAACAAGTCTAGGAGCAGCCGGGATCATTTCTGGACAGATTGTAGTCCTCTTTCTCTATATCATCATCCTTTGAACGTCCACCCTTATCAAGGCTTTTCTTGCTAGATAAGAACCCTTTTCTTGTCTATCCTTCATATCTTTCATCATCTGCTACTCTTGGTTACATCATTTTCTTGGATACACCGAAGTGTGAGAGCAGCAGCCCTAGAAACACTTTGTTTCAGCCCATTCCCTGCACAACAGTGCACAAAATAATTTTTATAGAATCACCCGATGCTCAGATGAAAAAGTTTTCTATATCAAAAGATGCATCATGAAATTCTCTATAACTTTTATGTAGAACACTTTTACAACCGAGTATGTTTGCCTCTTCAAATCTTGCTTGTACCAAGCAACATACAGTCTGTGCGACCCTCTCGAGCAAGATTACTTATGCCCGACTAAGAAAGTCCTAACCGAACAAGATATGCCATACCCAACCAAGAGAACCCACTCCCGGGCAAGAGGGTGTCCTTCCTGAGCAAGATGATCCTTTCTCGAGCAAGTTTGATCCATTCCCGAGCAATTATAGTCATTCTTGAGTACGCCCTAGTCATCCCGAGTAATAATACCATCCAAACTTCAAACGGCCATATCTCCCTCATCCTAACTCGGATTTGGGTGATTCTTTTTGAAAAATTTGCATTAGCTCATGAACTTTCTGAATCTCTAAAAATATTTGCAGTTTTATTTATTAAATATTTTATTTAGATTTTATTTGTTATGCTTCTTATCGAACGATAGGAACCGACGTTTCGGAAGAACCCGGACTTGATCAAGAGGCTCACCCCGCCAACGAGCAGCATCAAGGCACTATATACGATCCCTCCTTTGATTCATGTTGATCCCATGATTTGCAATTATATGATTTACATTATGTTTTATGAAATGCTTACATGCTATTTTGAAGTATGAACTAATGGGTGGGTAGAACCTAGTTATGTCCATGGTATAGGTCAGTACCTTGATAAGTTTGATACCCCATTCCTTTGAAGCCTAAGTGGGTACTATTATTATTTATGTCTATTTTGCGAATGCTTAGCAATGCTTAAAGTCAACGAGGTAAAGCGATCAATGGATTTAGTCTATTGGTCGAGCGTCTTCAATTATGAAGGATCTACTACTTGATACAGATTTTGGTGATGATGGATTTTGTGTGAGGTTTGAGTTGGACTTGAATGGGTGATAGGGGAATGATGGGAGGATGGATCCCGGACACAGTCCCGTTTGAGTCGATTAAGGACCAAACATGGTGCCAGTCTCTTCTCGTAACTATACGTACGACCACACGTGTATTATAGGAACACTTGGCCAATTTCCTATGTATGCTAGAGCCGTTGGGTACCTGCAGGGCAACGTGTGTTTGAGGGTGGGGTGGCAGGGTGGACCATCCATAGTGCGTCCTTGTGCTTGGGTGTGATAGGCCTTGGACAAATCCACTACAACGGTTGACTCCCACCTGCACTCGAGGAGTGGGGAGTGGATATAGTCAACTCGGGTGACCCAATGGACTGACATATACATCTAAGAGGCTTCGGCATAGCTTGCTATATCGTGTGGATAAAGTCGTATACCTCTGCAGAGTGTTAAACTGTTTGAACAGCCGCGTCCTGGGTTAAGGACGAATACGGGCAAATGAGACACCACTGTTAGCATACATGGGATTGGTTATGGTTGAGATGGGTTTGGTATGGTTCATGTTCCGAGCACAGGGTTGCACGTGTTTGTGATATATTGGTCGGGGAGCGACCAAGGGCAATGGAGCCTGTAAGATTGATGATTATGAGTTCATGATGATAAGATATGTGGTCTTACTACTGTTTTCATACTTTAAATGTTTGGTCCAATGCGATTTGCAATCTACTTATATCTATGTCTTGCAAAAATGCTCTTTAGGCTGAAAATAACCTTGTAGCCTTTCCATTGCTCATATGCCAATTATGTTGAGGATATATATTACCTCCTAGTGCGAGTACCTTTTGTACTCAACCCGGATGCTGCAATTTTAGGTTATGAAGATGATTCCACGCTTGAGTACTACTATTAAGCTGGGAATAACGGCGCTAGCAGGCAAAATGCGGAGTTCTATTTTCCAGTTGGCTGCCCATAGGGTTAATAAGGGCATGCCACACTGGTTATTTTGGTTTAATGTATTCCGCTGCTACAACACAAACACTCTGATTATTTCGTTTGGACAAGCTTTATGTATTCCGCTGCTACAACACAAACACTCTCATTATTTTAAACTTATGGTTCGGGCACCAGCCCATGTTGCCCGGCTGTATGTAAAGTTATGTCCGATAATGTGTTTGTTGTGCTACCGATTATTGTGAAGATATGTGTGTGATGGTAGCTGATCTTGAGAGCCATCACCGAGCACATATCCGGGCATCCGGTTTACCTTCGATTCAATAGAGATTGCCCATACGGGTTAGTTGTTGCTCAGGTTGAAGATTAACATGTGTGGCTTGCTAGGCAATTTGCTCAGCCAGCTCTTATGTTGGTTTTCAACCATTTCGGGCAGCTAGTTATATCTCTAGTGTGTCGAATGTAAAATTTGGAGGGGCGCCGCAAGTTGATTCTAAGAAAGCAAAAGGACCTTTTTGCAAAGACCTTGGAGTGCATTTTGATTCCACGAAATTAGAAGGACTTTTTTGCAAAACTGATAGGTTGGTCTATTGGATTTTTGCCATGCAGCCAACCGGACAACAGAGGATTTTTAGGTAACTTGACATGCTGTGGGGGGATATTAGGACTTTTTGCAAAAGACATTGGAGCGCGGATTAATTCCGTGAAATCAGAAGGATATTTTTGCACAGCCAATTGGTTAGACAGTTGGATTTGTGCCACACGGCCAACCGGATGGTGGAGGATTTTTGACATGGTATGCTAGGGGGAGGAATATTATTAGCTCTAGAGTATTGTATAATTTATTTAATTAAATGTGTGCTAAACTAGCAGGCCAAACTGAACCGAACCGGCCGTTAGTAAACAAACCGAACGACCTAGAGAATAGTATAGACCCAACCGGTTCGGCCACCTCTATTGGCAACTAAGTATTTATTTGAGAAAATCACATTGTAATTTTTGGCAACTACGTACTTATTTGAGAAAATTATATTATAGCCCTTCGAACTTAAACTTTATTTCTTTGACCCGTCAAACTTGTATTTGTTTGATTAGGGCTTCCGTTAAACGTTAAGACTATCCATGTATACAAGGGATAGTAACATGGCTTTCACGTCATCTTCTCCAACCTCTCTCTATAAAAAAAATACATTGTAGCCCTTTGAACTTGTCGCGAATCTCACTTAGCCCCTCGTGAAGGGGAACAGGTAGGCAGTAGCAGCGGAAAATGAGTTGGAGTAGCTGGTTCCAACATCGTACTTGTCGAAGTATGGAGAGTAGTAGTTCACGCCGAGCCGATTGTCTCCTAGCCTATCACCATCACAACAATATCATACGTATTGCCATAGAGGATGTAGTTGATCTCACCGATGGTCTCCTCGTTGCCGATTAGTGTCGTAGCAACCATAGTAGCACCTATACGTTATCCACACATTCAGGGACGGAACGCCATGCGTCGGTATGCTATCATCGTAGCGCGTGGCCAGGATCTCAAGGTCGCATGGGGCGCGACGACTAGGATTTCAAGGTGGTGAACTTGCTTAGCAACCCGCGCCACCCCACATCTCCCTTATATGGAGCACAATAATGGGTTTCTACGCTAAATCACGACTCTTATCCCCACTGGATCAGAATCCACGAAACCCACTAATAGATCCAATCTATTAGATATATTCCAACTCATTAAACGTGTGACTCGTTAGGTTTATGTGGAAGAAGTCGTGGCCCTGGAAACCCTTTTCCAAACCACAATCAATAGTGGTTCCTAGTAGGATATATTGACCCTTAATGCACAAAATGATCATATCGGCTAAATCTTGATATACTCACATACCGATCTCTTTGTCGCACGATATCAGTTAATTAAGCTTAAGGCGAGATATGCGCTACCCTTGTGATAGCTCGACCATTCGCTCAATCTTATGATGGATTCTAAAACCGCGAATAACTCTTTAGTCGTATTGGCATGGTCATGCACTTTCTAATCTAATCACATCAAGAGGCCTAAAGATATCTTTCATGTTATCGAGGAGGGATAAATTCCATCTTGATCGCTCACACCCTACATCACGCTTTATTGCATACCCGAAAGCTATCTTTATAACTAAGTTATGGTATAGCGGTTGATAGCCCTAAAATATACAACTACACATGTTGGGACTCATTAACAATCTCAGGTCTAAGGATCATATAGGTATACTACTCAAGATACACTGATAGCACAAGTATAATAACAATCCCAACAGTGTCTCATGGTAAGTCTATATAACACCATATTCTCTAACATGTGACCACATTATTGATTTGATATCTATATATCTATGGTATGTGAAACATTACCTCAATACATGTGCTAGTCAAATCATTACCGTCCCACGTAATGATATGAGAGCAAGGAACATTTAGAATAGCATCACATAAACAATGTGTCTCACAACCAAGTCGTACTCGGTGAACAATGTAAATCATATTTACTCATGAAACTGATAACACATTATAGAAGAATACATAAACATAGATATGATACAATCATCTCCATGAATCTCTAGGGCATATCACTAATAATCTCCCTCCCACACTAGAGAATCATGCAAGTATAAAATACCCATGGCTGTTGTGTGCACCTCATGCTTGGGCTGTAGAAAAGGTTTCGTGAGCGGATCAACGATGTTCGTGTGCACTTTGCAAATCTTCATATCAACTCTGTCAATAATCTCTCAAATGAGGTGATATCGCCTGATTATATGTTTGGATTTTTGGTGAGACCTAGGCTCCTTAGCTTGTGCAAAGACACCATTATTATCACAATAGAAGTCCACTAGACAGAATGCACTAGCCACTAGTCCCAAGTCAGAAACATTTTTTTGGTCTAAACAGCCTTCTTTGCAACTTCATAAGTCGCAATATACTCGCCATCCGTCGTGGAATCAGCTATCGTCTCTTACTTGGAACTTTTCTAGCTCACCACCCTTCCATTGAGGCAGAATACAAAATTGGACTATGATTGAGAGTCATCTCTATCGGTTTGGAAGATAGCATCAGCGTAACCTTTTACGATGAGCTCTTCCCCGCCTCTAAAGACCAATAACATATTCTTGGTCCTTCATAAGTACTTGAGGACATTTTTTATAGATGTCTAGTGACTTTCATCGAGGCTTGATTGATACCTACTCGTAACACTTAGAGCATAGGAGACATCTAGACATGTACACAACATGGCATACATGATAAATCCAATAGAAGAGGCATATGGAATCACGCTCATTTTCTTTTGCTCATCAGGAGTCGAGGCACATTGAGACTTGTGAAGATTAATACCATATAACATTTGTAAAAACCCTTTCTAGAATCCTACATATTGAACCGCTTCAATGTACGTGCCTGGGTGTAATCCAATTAGCCTTCTCGATATATTTATACAGATCTTTATACCCAATATGTAGCTGATTCTCCTAGATCCTTCATTGAGAAATTTTTTCTCATATAAGATTGAACAGCTTCAAGCATTGGAATATCTTCTCCAGTCTCACTGACCTTCCTGTAAATACAAATGCGCTCTCACTAACCTTCTTTTAAATACAAGGCTCTTCTTCATTACTGATGAAGTCAAACTCTTTGACTACTGCATCAAAACGAAGGTTCCAATTTCGAGATGTTTGCTTCAATCCATAGATGGATTTCCAAAGTTTGCATACTTTGCCAACATCTTCAAGATCTAGAAAACCTTCGGGTTGCGCCATATACACATCCTCACTTAGGTTTCCATTTAGGAAAGCCGTTCTGACATCCCTTTTTTGAATTTCATAATCATTAAACGCAACAATTGATAATATGATCCCGATATATTTTAGCATAGTGACGGGCGAATAGGTCTCATCATAATTAACACCTTGAATCTGCTTGAAACCTTTTGCCACCAATCGTGCCTTATGGATGTAAATATTTTCATCTATGTCTATCTTTTTCTTGAAGGATATTGTATAGGAGTACACCCACCCCCTATGGCCAGAAGATTGCGAGCGAAGCACGACCACCATGGATCAAAGTATGGGCGAAGCAAGTCCCTACCAACCCTAGAGGGGGTGAAGCAACAGGTAAGCTTCGCTCGTGCCCCGCGGAGCAAGTCCCTCGTGAACTAGAGGGGCGAAGCATGAGGTGAGGCCACAACACTGACAGGCGGTCATGTAAGAGAGAGAAAGGAGTTTCATCCCTAGAGACTACAGTACAAGGGAAGGATCAACTTGGTGGCCAAGGCAACTCCGGGAACAGGTAATACAGGAGAAGCCCATGTCTTGTCAGGGTGAGCATCATGAGATCCCTCCGATAGGGGACAGGTTGCAACCGCTCTGAGGTCTGAATTCCCACAAGTGCCCCGAGTTTAGTACGACGATGGGAGGGCATCCTTGTCCAAAGGTCTCTGTAGAAGGTTTCCTATGACCCTTGTGCCCTTGCTTTACTTGTTTGGCAAGGATAGACTCGTCATTTAGTATGAAAGACTAGAATAGCCTCACCTTGGCGAATCTGTATGGGTATTCTTGTCTTCCTCGTAAAGTGTTTCCCCTATAAATAGAGGGACTTGTGTACATGTAAGGGGTTCGATCCCACAAAAGGCAAAACAATCAATACATAATGCTAAGTTCCTGAAAGCCAATCAAGGCCAAGTATTTAGTTCTCTTTGAGGTTATTCCTCTATCGGGTCACATGGTGCTTTACTAGACGTGTGGTTTGGAAGAGGGATACCCTCGAAAATACTTGTTGTGGAGCATTCCGTCAACAATGGTGCCGTCCGTGGGGATTCGACACTAGAAGCCTCAAGAACAAGATGTCGTGAAGAAGAAAGGGACAACATCTATAGTGGCTGGAGGTACAGGAGATCCCGCAATAGTCGTGCCCACAAAAGTCGTCTATAGCACTAAATCCAGCTGCCGGGGAGCAGGCTGATCCATGGGTCCGAGCCACAAGTCACAGGTTTCATCGCCTCCCCCCAAAACCCCTTCCCAAACTCGCACCAAAAACCTCCACCACCCTAGCCTGCATCTCGAAATCCATCAGTGGATCGCTCAAGACAATCCTCCTAAATCCTCCACCAGCAACCACCCAATCTGAACCGAGAGCAAAACCACAATACACCACCCCCTGTAATCTCCGAAGCACCATTGCACCCAAATTTGCAAACTCTACTTCTAGCTAATGCCAGGCTCATAGCAGAAATGGAAAGCCTCCGCCCCAACCGTAGCCAAGAACCACCCCTAAATCCCTAAAACCAACACCTAGAAAACTCAACCATAGTCCATGAAGTGATTTCACATATACGATCAAAGACGAAGCAGAAAACCAAGAAAAATCCAACCCACTCTACCTCCATCTGCATGAAAAAAGGTGGCCAGCCCTAGGTTCCTATAAACTCTCAAAACTTCAAAGCCTATGGGGAAGAGACAGACCCAAAAGAATTCCTGCAAGTGTACGAAACAGCGATTGAGATGGCCGATGGTGATGATGACCTTAAGGCGAAGGGGCTTATCCTCGCCCTTAAAGGTATAGCGCTCTCTTGGTACTCCTTCTTGCCCCCAGGGTTAGTAAAAGTCTGGGATTAGCTTCGCACCTAGCTAGTAAACAATTCTCAAGGAAACTACAAAGTCAGGAAGTAGGAAAGTGCGAAGCTACTTCCAATGCTTCTCTAAGGTCAAGTGCCAGCTTCGCGGTGTTAGTGACACCACCGTCATCAACGTAGCAAGGTATGTCATGAAGAAGGGCCCACTATCTGAAAGGCTGGCCAGAAGGGAAGTCACAACAGTCGTTGAGCTATTCACAAAGATGAGGGAGTGTGCAAGGGCAGAAGAAGATACCCTGTGAAGCAAGGCCAATATCCCTGCTTAGGTGAAGCAAATAGAAACACCAACGACCACAACAAGTAGGTCGACCAAAGTCGCAAGTACGAAGAAAACAGAAAAAGAGATGACCAAGAGAGGAGAAACTATGATCATAAGAACAAAGGGGAAAGGGTATACAATATTGAAGAACACAGAGATAACCAAAGGGACCAGGGAGAAAGAAGAGCATACAGGAGGGATCAAAACAGGCAGGGATAGAAAGAAATCGAGACAGAGGTCAGGATGAACCTCAAGGCCAAAGAAGGAAGGATAATTAGCATGACAAAAGGCAGAGGCGAAGGTGTTACTGTGAGTATCATGGTGTCAACCCAACCCATGATATCGAGAGTATGACCAGAAACAAAGGAAGAAGAGAGGGAAGAACCACATAGAAGAGAGCATCCAAGGCAAGCCTGGCATGGCAAAGCTCTAGACCACAATGTTAGAAGAGTAATCAACACAATATTTGGGGGATCCTCGTTACAACTGCCATCAAAGCGACAATGCAGAGCATATGCGAGGGAGATCAACCATGTAGTAGTCAACCCGGCACCTCTGCCACTAGTGCACCATGCAACAATCACATTTAGTGAGGAAGATGAAAGAGGAGTACACTTCCCCCACCAGGATGCAGTGGTAGTCAAGGCAAACATTGCAGACTTCGAAGTAATGAGAATAATTGTTGATGGAGGAAGCATGATGGACAATCTATTCGCTAGAGCATTCAAGCAAATGATGATCCCTTGAGACAGGCTGAAACCATGAGACTTACCACTGGTCAGATTTGGAGGTAACCCAATTCGCACTTTGGGCCACATAGAATTACAAGGCTCTTTTAGCGAAGGAGGGAAGTCAATGACAAGGCTAGTTACCTTTAATGTCATAGACATCCCCTTTAAGTATAACGCCATCATAGGAAGAGGATCACTCACAGCCTTTGGAGCGATAGTACATCATGGTTATATATGCATGAAGATACCCTCGGAAGTAGGGGTTATCACAATTAGAGGGGACCATGCCATCACTAGGAGAATGGAGATCGAAAGACCACCAAGGATTCGTTAAGTGTGTGCCACTGAAGTCGCCACACTACCAAAGGAGAAATGGACGCCAAGGTGAGGACTAGGGAATATGAAGTAGGTCCCATTGTTTGGAGTCAAAGGGGATAAGCAGGTGGTCATAAAATACGGAGTTGCATCCAAAAGATGAAGAAGAAATTCTAGAGGTGATCCGACAATACGAGGAAGTTTTCTCATGGGGCCCAAAAAACATGTAGGGGGTTTCAAGAGAAACAATTGAACATTTGGTGGCCATGAACCAAGATGCAAAGCCAAAGAAGCAAAAACATCACAAGATGTCTATGGATCGACAAGACGCAACAAAGGTGGAGATAGCAAAGCTATTGAAGGCAAACATCATTTGCGAGGCAGTACACACAGAGTGTCTAACCAACCTAGCAATGGTGAAGAAATCCAATGGGAAATGGAGAATATGCATAGACTTCACAGACCTCTACAAAACATGTCCAAAGGACATCTTCCCTTTGCCCCGCATTGACCAATTAGTGGATGCCACATCGGGCTATGAGATGATGAGCTTCCTAGATGCATACTCTGGCTATCACCAAGTCCACATGCGAAGGGAGGACAAAGAAAGACTGCATTTATTACTCCCTTCGGCAAGTACTGCCACATACACATGCCATTTGGGCTAAAAAACACAGGGGTCATTCTCAAGGCTGATAGCAAAAATCTTCACCAAATAGTTGTACCGTAAGATATAAGTTTATGTGGATGACATTGTTGTCAAAAGCAAAGAGAAAAGAACACACGTGGAAGACCTGAAGGAGACATTTGAAATCCTTACGATAGAGCAGGCCAAGCTAAATCCAAAAAAAGTGTGTTCGGAGTAACAAGAGGAGTGTTATTGGGATTCCTAATATCAGAAAGAGACATCGAAGCAAACCCCGAGAAGATCAAAGCAATACAAGAGATGTCATCGCCTTGCAATATGAGGGAGGTTCAGAGATTGGAAGGGCACCTAGCGGCCCTGAGCAGATTCCTACCCAAGTCAGCTGAGAGGAACTTACCTTTCTTTAAAGCCATTCATAGCTCTGCAACCTTTGCATGGGCAAAGAGTGCCAAGAAGCATTCAAAAGCCTCAAATAGTCGTTGATGGACATTCTGAAGCTATCAAGCCCGAAGTAAGGAGAAGCTTTATTGATGTACTTAACAGAAGGACCAACATCACTAAGCATGGTGCTCATTCAGGGGAAGGAAGAAAGAAACAACCGATATACTACATGTCCGAAGTACTCCAAGGAGCGAGGCTAAGACGCTTTGAAATGGAGAAACTATATACACACTCCTTATGGCCTCAAGGAAGCTATGAAACTATTTCTAGGCGTACCCGATAAAAGTGCCATCGTCCTACCCACTCACTTCACTATTCACATGCAAAGAAAACACTGGGAGAATCAGCAAATGGGACACGGAGCTGGCACCATTTGGAATCACTTTTGTAGCAAGAACTGCGATAAAGTCTCAAGCCCTAGCATACTTTATACTGGAATTGACATCACCAACAAACAAAGCTGAGCAGTAAGAGAAGCTCTAGACAATTTTCTCAGATGGTTCCTTGGGAACAAATGGAGCAGGAGCTGTAGTGGCGGTAACCACACCTAAAAGGGAAACAATGGAATATACAGCGAAGCTAACATTCCAGTCGACAAACAATATAGCCGAGTATGAAGCATAACTATTGGGTCTCCGCAAGGCAAGAACAATGGGAGCAAAGAGGTTCCTTTTGAAAATGGATTCCAAATTGCTAGCTAGGCAGATCAGCAAGGAATATCAAGTCAAAGATCCCGACATGGCAAAATATCTCGAAGCAGTCAGAACGATGGAAAAACACTTTAGAGGAGTAACAGTACATCCAATATCACGGGGGCAGAATGAAAGAGCAGATGAAGTCGCAAAAGCTACTGCTTCGAAAGCAAGGTTACCACCGGGGGTATTCTTTGAAGTGTTGGTGACACCTTCCATTATTCTGCAAGTCTTAATATTATAGCAAGCAGACGAACAAGGTTGGAGAACACATATCTTCAACTATCTAATAGTCAGAGAGCTACCGGAGGAAGAGGCTTCCACAAAAAGAATCGAAGCAAGAGCTTGAAAGTACGCAATCATGGACAACATGCTATACAAAGGTGGAGTATGTGCTCGTTGGCTCTGTTGCATTTACGTAACGGAAGGAATGGAGGCTTTGAGAAAGGTCCACGAAGGAGACTACGGAGCACACCAAGCAATGCGAAACCTAGTATCAAAAATTTTAAGGATAGGTTTGTGAGACCATGTGGAGGTCTTTATGTTGTGATGAGTATATGTGACTTAAATTGATTTGGTTGAGGAGTTTGTTTTGGAGACTAATTTGAGCCGGTTCGGCCTTTTGTGACAGGACAGAGTGTTTTGCACTTTTGACAGTCTTCCCGAGCTCAGATGGAAAATTGTTATATACAGATTTTGTAGAAAATTTTGAGATGCATCGTTTTTGTATTATTACTGTTTTCATTTGAGCAAGGGAAGTATTTTTAAAATTCTATCTTTGTTCTGTTGTGCTGAGGGAAGCACCGGTTTGAATGGTTTCGATTTTAGTTCGAGTGGGAAGTTGGGCATGTAGTCATATATGTTTGAATTCATGACAAAATTCGACTAACATGCAGGAAATAAAAGTAAGAAAATATTTTTGTTTGTGGAAAATGGTTTGGTCCTTGTGGAAGTAGGCTTGGAGGCAACCGTGGTCAGCGACGGTACCGGGACTAGATCGGGTGGATCGAGGTCCAGAACGGTGATGATGTCGCCTGATGGATGGGCTCTGTAACATCCACATTTTCAAAAATTAAAAATTCATTTGCATCATGCATAACATTGCATTTAAATTCTTTTTAAATAAATAACTTTCAATGAAATGAGTATGTTACTTGTATAATAAAAACTTTAAAAATTAATTGAGTTGTTTTGCAAATATTCTATAAAATGATTAAAGTAATGTATTTGGGATTCAAAAAGAGAACTAGAAATAAAAATAATTTAAATCCCTTTCTCTCCTCCTTGGTCCCACTTGTCATTCTCTCTACCTCTCTTTCTCTCTTTCCCTCTTCCCTTTGTTCTCTCTCTCTCTGTTCACACGCAGAAACTCCTCCATTCACTCCCTTAACCCTCCATCTCCCTCCACGGCCTTAAACCAGTCATAAATCTCCTAATGACTTCAGTTTCGGATCATTAGCAGGTGTTAATCGCCACTAATTCCCTCCCCTCACCTCCCTTCCCATTACAAAAACCCCAACCCGAGCCTCCTCTTCCTCCTTTCTCTTCTTCGTCAATTCGGCTTGGGTAAGCCGCCTTTGTGTAATCCCTTCGAGGACTCCCTTCCTCTCAGTCCCTCTAACCCATTTTTGGTCTCGCATTCGAAGGATCGTCGCCGGAGAGGAGGAATCGCGCCGTCGCGGCCGTGGAGGTCTTCTCGCCGCCGCCACTGCCTCGACTCCAAATTCGTCGACGATTCCCGGTAATCCTCCCTCCTTCTACCTCCTAGAGCACCCTTAGAACTAGGATAGGGATTCCCATCGGTCAATTCGACCGGAGGCTTGCCGAGGAGCGCCGCCGGCGCGCCCGTCTTCTTCCCCGCGGCCGGCCACGTCGCCGGGCAGTGTCGCCCATTACCGTGCCCGAGGAGCCACCCCCACATGCTCCCCGAGCCGCCGTCGTGCCTACCCACCCCGCCGCCACCCCTATTTCGCCGCCGGACGGCGGACGCCGGCGAGATGCCGCCTCGCCATCGCAGCCCTAGCCGCCGACACTCCCTCCGCGCCAACCTCGCCCACGGGTTCTCCCTAGCTCCTCCTCTTTCCTCCTCGGGCCGCCGCCGCCATCATCCGCCGTCGCCGTCACCCCGAGCCGCCGCGCCGGCTCCCCTACTCCATGTGGTTGACGGGCGGGCCTCGCTGCCACCTCTCTCGCTGTGGCCAGGCGCGCGTTGCAGCGCCCGCGTTGGGCGCCTCACCGGCCGCCGTCCGCGCTCTGCACCCATGGCCGCCGCCGCGTGCGTCCGCTCTCTGAGGGCCGAGCAGTCGCCGCCTCGTGGCGTGTCTTGCGCCTTGCCTCATTGGGCGGCCGTCGCCGCTGGGCCGCCCTTTCCCACGAGCGCGTGGGCGCGTTAAGCGCCATTTGGGCCAGATAAATTTAAAGTTGGTATCTAGATAAATTGGTAAACTGATAAAATGTTTAAAGTTGGTATCTAGATAAATTTAGTTTCAACAAAATTTCAAATAAATTTAGTTTGACCAGAGAGCATAATTTTCCATTTTGTGATATTTAGCATAAGCATGAGCATACATGTCATCCCATATTTTATTTGGAGCAATCGCGTTTATTTTGGTTAAACTCGTTGTTAGGGACTAGCGACGTTAGCCCCGTGATCAACCCCGCGGAAGATCTTCAAGAGAGTGCTGATCAAGGCAAGTGTTGAACTTCTCTACCTATGTTTATAAAGAATTTTTCTAGAATTGTCCACTTGCATGTTTTGTTAAAGATATAGAAAAATGCTAGTTGGAAACCATAGTTAACACCCCATTTAATATTATCTTATTAAACTTGTACCTTGCTGCCCTAGGACTAATTATTTAGTCTTTGAATATTTCCATCCCTTGAATTAGGTTTTGATCATATTAGCTATGCTTAGTTGCAATCATATTAAATTAGATACATGATGATAATATCAAATGCTTGTTTAACGTGGATTTTAAAGGACAGTTGGTGCTGTCATGTTTGCAAATGGGCGTAGTTGGGAAAGTGGGTGCTATCGGGTAAAAATGTTTTATAAAACCTGATTGGGGTGGATGGTTGCAAGGTTGGTGCAACAAGCACGAGACTTAGGTCCAGTGTAGGAACCACCCTAGTCCCTAAGGACCGATTCCTTGAGGTAGACGAGCTAAGTGCAACAGCGCGGCCATGTGTGCTTGTATGGGCAGGTTCTGGCTTAGTGCCCTTCGGACTCCTAGTTTTGGCATTTCAGTCGGTGGAGCAAGCAGTTGGTGCTGTTCTGCAGGCGCAAGAGGGGCATTGTAGTGGAAACCTTAGTGGGAATACCTTAACTAGGAGGATGTTGGAGAAAGGCCCTGTGGTGATCTTTCTCCTTGGGGACACCCTAGGAAGAACCACCTCGCATAGGTAAAGCGTGCAATCTCTGCAGAGTGTACAACTATCATGATAGCCGTGCCCACGGTCAAGGGCGGACGACGAGGAGCTGCCTCATGGTACTTCTTACCATTTTGTTTTCAAAATGGTGTTTTAATGGAAAACCACGATTGCCGTCGTGTGTTTTGTTTTCTCTCCTCACAGTGGGTGCTGTGAGCGACGACGGTGTTGCACGGTGGGTGCCGTGAGTAGCCAGTTTGGGCAAAACCGGTTGAGGCCGGAATTTCAAAGGAAACAATCACATATTTGTTTTTCCCTCAACACTTTTCAAACCGTTTTACAAAATCTTAGGCAAACATACAAAACTGGCTTTATGCAAAAGAACCCTATCCTTCCCTTATAAACCTTAGATGCATTTAGTCAGCCTTGCTTGTTGAGTATAATGTATACTCACCCTAGCCTTTATGCGGGGCTGCTCATTCCAACGAGCAGGTCTGGATTAGCACTGCCCCTACCCCGACGAGGAGCTGTACCAGGACGAGGACTTCGCTGAAGGTATCCAAGATGAAGACTACCCCGAAGCCTAGGAGCGTGTCTCTACAGTTCTGTCTGTGGAGTTGGTTTTCTTTTGTTGGAGTTTAAACAATGTTCTTATGAGTTTTCGCTGTGGTTTGTAAGGCCTTGGTGCCAAACAATTATAATAATGGCCGTGTTGGCTATAGTCTGATGTAATTGGTTTAAGCGTGAGATGGTTATCACCCAAACTGTTCTACTGTGTGTACTATCTACTTGATCTAGGGACTAGTACAGGTAAAAGCACAGCAGGGTCCCGACTCCGTTTTTCGGGTCCCGGCAGAGTTGGTATCAGAGTCGGACTGTAGGGCAAGCCTTAATTTCTGGGAGTAGCTTAAGGATTGGTATATTATATATAAGTAATTTTAAAAAATTGTCATTGTTATATTCCCTTCTTGATTATCTATTTCAGTTCGTTCCTTCTCTGTTCGCAGGCTCATTTACTAAAATTGGTTTACCGATCTTCCCTGTCTCAAAAATTTTAGATGTCAGACATGTACTTCTCATTTGGTCAGGGCATGGGAGGCTTTGTGCGCGAGCTAGTCCACATGATTTGTCGTGCACCCCAGTATTTCTACCAGCTTGAGTGACCGAATACTAGTCCGAGAAGATCATAGCTAGTACTGCACTCAAGGACATTTGGAATATCATCGCAGGCATTGCATTTAACTAAAATTTAACAGTTTACATAGTATAGATAGCATCCCAGTTGACATAGACATTACATAGTCTTGCACAGGACTTAATTCAATAACATAAAGAAAACACAGCGGAAGACTTTGAAAACGATGATATCCCGAGGTTGACCCGAAACGCGTGGCTAATCACCTTGACCCTCCTGGTCACAGCTGGCACCGTTGCTGAATTCTTGACCTGAACAAAGATCCGTGGTCCATATAATGAGTACACGACTACTCAGCAAGCGGTTCTTAATAAATGAATGCAAGGTCAATGGATGGGTATGGTTATTTTGCTAGAATGTCACCTATCTACTTGTTTATTTGTTCTTGATTCATTGAACACATGATAACACACGAGCGTAGCCAAAGGACGGCTAACCAGCTCAAAAGAGAGGCAATCCCTACCTACACTACCATCAAGTTAATTAATTAAAACACATTGGCCTACCTTGTGTCAAACTCCTTTCCCCCGCCCATAACTGCGGGCACGGCTGCCATGATAGTTTTAACACTGCAGAGTATGTACACGTTCCCCACAAACCCTGTCTCATCCTGTGAGAGAAATAGTATAAAACCGTTCACTGCTTTCACCTGCCCCATAATGTACCCTTTCTTTTGGTTTCGCGCCCCATACGGTACACTTCGACCAAGCCGACAGTCATGCGCACTCCTTCAGCCAGACCTGATAGCGCACCACATGAGGTTAGCCCCCATTTAAGCCATTCATTCGGAGCCAGTGATCGCGAATCACGTCCGTCCACTACGAGTACAGCGGAAGCTAGGTTTCCACAGCTAATAGATCAGGGCCAGAAGGCACAAGTGGCTGTACGGTTCAGATTCGGTATGGTAGTCACAAGTACACGGTCCTTATATGACAGAGGAGACCTACACGTCTCAACCACAAACCCAAAATCCGCCTCTTCTGGATCTCCTCAGATCAACACACACCACGTTGATTTTAGTTGATTAGGTTTATCAAAACAACACCATGAAGCCGAGACTCCACGGATAAAAGTTTAATAATGAGTGAAACGTATCAACTACCAATCCCAAAAGCATGGCTAAGCAACTACACAAGGATAGGCTAGTAAAACAGTACCAAATGGGCTAACAATGGTAGGCTACATCATATCAGTAGAGGACTAATATGAAACAGGAGCAACATAGCATATGCGATGATAATTTAAGCATGCAAATTAAATAAACTTAAATTAAATGAAATTTAGCAAACTAAGAATTCAATATGAATCTAGCTTGCCTTCGAAGAAGTTGGGTTCTGGTTATCCTCCCTCGAACGGCTCCGAAACGTCTCCCGCACTAGGCCTAACAAATCCTTTTTCCTGTAACTCTTCTATCTGTTTCTTCATCTCGGCTAGTAGGTTTGCAGGTAGCTTATAAGGTCTTTGGGATATGGGTGCTGTGCCTGGAACCAAATCAATAACAAACTCAATATCCCTGTCCGGTGGCATTCCAAGTAATTCATCCGGAAATACATCTGGATATTCTTGAACTATTGGAACTGATTCCAAGGTTACTGGTTCCAATGTATTTAAACTTGTGCCACCGGAGATGATAGGTGCGAAGAATTCCACCGGAACTCCTTCTTGTGTTACCAATCTTACCGACCTTTTAGCACAGTCGATATATCCCTCATGACGAGACAACCAATCCATGCCAAGGATAGCTTCGACCCCATGTGAGTTGATAACTATGAGGTTAGCTAGAAATTCTACCCCATTGATTTCTATCTTCACTCCCTTACAACACTCATCAGTCTTAAGAGTTCCACTTGGTGATTTAATAATCATAAGTTTATCCATATTTCCAACTTCCATTTTATGTTTTTGTACAAAATTTCTGGCAATGAATGAGTGTGTTGCACCGGAATCAAAAAGAACTTGTGCAGGAACGGAATTCAAAGGGAACGTACCAAGAACAACGCTGGGGCTGTTGTGCCTCTTGGCAGAACACGTGATTGACTTGTCCCCGCCAATGGTGCGCGGGGTCCTTGGAGTTCGAGGATTCCCGTCCCCTGGTAGTGCAGTGGGCGTGAAGCGGTGCCAAGTTAAATGGCTTCGGGTCATACCCTGTCTTTTCTTAGGACAGGTGTTGGCGTAGTGTCCATACTGTTGACAGTTGAAGCACTGAACACTAGCACTGTTGGTACTTGCCCTTTGCACCGATGGTCGGGGTGCAGGAGCGGCTACTTTGTTAGGAACTGATGGCTGGCCCACCACTGTATAGCCTCCTGTTTTCTGCCTAGAGCTGCTGGCGAGTTGTTGGTTCCGAAATACCATCTTCCTTTTCCAGGAATCCATCAGCTGTTTCTGAACTCCCTCCTGTACCAAAGCTTTATTAACGACCTCCTGGAAACTCCGAGACCCTTGTGAAGCAATGACAACCTTAATCTCCGGGTCCATGCCCTCCATAAAATACCATATCTTGTCCTCGTCACAATATACATCATAAGGCGCATATCGAGCCAACTGAGTGAACTTATTTAAATACTCAGATATGGTCATGCTACCCTGCTTAATCTTTTGAAATTCCCTTCTCTTCATTTCCATAATCTCCCTAGGGACATGAGCCTCCCTAAAGGCATCAGGAAACTCCTGCCACTAGAGTGGTTCAAGGTCCTCTCTGGCCTCAAGGAAACTATCCCACCAGGCTGCAGCTGTGCCTGTGAGTTGGTGGGTGGCCAGGTTCACACTTTCTTCTTCACCACACTGAACAAGAATCAAGCGCCGTTCCACATCACGAAGCCAATTCTCAGCCTCAAGGGGATCATCAGCTCCACCAAAAATAGGTGGCCTAGTACGAAGAAACTCAGCCAATCGAGAAGCTAGCTGGGGTGGAGCTGGAGTTGGAGCTGTTGGTGGTACTGGAGCAGGAGGTGGTGCTTGGGCGTGCAGTTGCATGAACTGATTCCTCTGTTGCATCAGCTGTACTTGCATAGCCATTAATTGTTCAATATTAGGTGGCTCCGCGAGTGGTGGAGGTAGGTTGGGTGGATCTGGCTGAGCTTGTTCTTGAGCTGCCTGTGGTATTAGATTTGGTGCAGCTTGTGGAGGGGGATTCTGAGCGGCTGGTGGAGGCGGGTTATGAAGAGGTGGGGGTGGATCTTGTGCAGCTGGGGGTTGCCCAATGGGTGTTGCAAGTGGTTGTGTGACTCCACGACCTCTGCCGCGACCTCGTCCACAACCCCTGGTGGTGGCTGAATCGATGCTCCTGGTCATGACCATCTATAAAACAGTTTTATCTTCATTAACTAACAACCCAAAATATACATTTTTTTTAAAATATAGTACACACTAAACAGCTAGAGCTGATATAAACATCAAGCACAACATATCATGCAACATCACTTTTATTCATTATAATATCATTTATTACATTCATGGCACGTTCTACTCGCTCTCACTCTCAAAGACTCTCTCTTCTGGATCCTCCTCCTCGTCGTCGTCTGAAGAATCAACTTGGACAATGCCAAGCTCTCCACCCTGGTCAACACGAGCAGCACTGTAGGGCACAATGCTGAATGTGGGATCTGGATTAGCTGAATCTTGCAGGCGTGAACGTTTGCTAGGAGTGTAAACCACCAGTGGTAGAGCTTGCTCCGGGGCATCAGCAGAGGTGGTTGACGAAGAAGAAGCGTCGGTGTCTCTCCTGGAAGCAGTGCGAGAGGCTGCCCGAAGACGAGCATTCTCCTTCTTGAGGTTAGCACACCGCTGCCAATAATACTGAAGTTGAGCCTCAAGACGATCGATCGTGTCGCGATGCTTCTTATGCGTCTCCTTCTTGACTTGCTCTTCTTGGTGCCTCAGCTCCCGTTCGCGAAGATACTTCTCATTCACTTCATCTAGGTCCCTGCGGGTGTCAACGTAGAGGTTACCAGAGGCCTCCACGAGTGACGCCAGCCTCGCAGTAGTTGGCTGCTCCTATTCCGGTATCACCCGGAATCGGCTATAGACCTCGTGGGCAACTCCAAATGGATGATAGCGGAAGGGGGAGTTTCGTAACTAGTGGTAGAAAATATTGCCCAGCCGATAGAGGGCAAGACGGGCTACCTCCTGTGTAGCCTGGAAGCTGTCCGGCCGAGTGGCAGTGAAGGTATAGGGACCCTTCACTGGGAAGGTCTCCCGAGCAGCAATAGTGCACTCCATTTTCCACCAAATCAGGGTGTTGCGCTAAATGGTGGTTCCCCGGAAGACTGGTGGAATCAGGAAGCCAAGGGTCTGGAGCATATGAATGAGCTCCTGAACATATCCCCCGTAACCCATGCCGTTGAAGTTGGTGGACGGCTTCTACAAATAGAGAATTTTTGTAAGACATTTTGAATATGAAAAGAAATCAAAGATAGTGTTAAAATAAATCAGTTTGAGCAGATGATGACCATGCACCTGCAAGCTTTTCAAGCAATTGCCAACAATCTGAACAACCTTGCTGTCCCAGTCCCCGGTCAGCAGCAGCAGCCACAGTCTATATTCGGAGAATTCAGGAGGACCCGACCATCAATTTTTGCTGGATCTCATGAGCCTTTGGTAGCCCTGGATTGGTTGAAAGAGATGGAGAGGAAGTCAACCATTGCCCAGTGCACGGATGCAGAGCGAGTTAGCTTTGCAGGTCACCAGTTGCAGGGTGACGCTGCCATTTGGTGGGAGAACTTCCGTGCCTCCCATCCAAATGCTGAAGCTATAACTTGGGCAGAGTTTTATCAGGCCTTCAAAGACACCCATGTCCCAAAAGGTATCATGGAAATGAAGAGGCGGGAGTTCCACCGTCTTCAGCAAGGAAACATGTCCATCACGGAATACCTACATAAGTTCAACCATCTTGCTCGTTATGCAACCACTGAAGTGGCCGAAGAAGCTGATAAGATCTGGAAGTTCATGGAAGGCATGCATCCGGATATCAAGGCACTCCTTGCTTCCAATGATTATACCTCATTTCAGCAAATGGTTAATAAGGCCTTGGTGCAAGAAGATATACAGAAGCAGCGCAATGAGAAGCGCAAGAGAAAGATGGCACATCTTCAGCAAGGGTCTAGCAGTTCCAGACCCTGTTTCTCGCAGTATCAGCTAAGCAGGCCGCCACCGCAGAATGTTCCAAGGACCCCAGCACCTCAACAGCGTCAAGTGCCCCAGACACCTCGTCAGGCACCAGCCAGTCAGACGCCGTAGAACAACAACAACAACCCTGGAGTGCAGTGCTTTACTTGTCACCAGTGGGGACACTATGCCAGTAAATGCCCACAGAAGAAACCAGTGGCACCAGTTCCATTTAACTTGGGATCTGCTGCCCGGACTCCTGCTTCAGGTCGAGGTCGTCAAGCGCCCCAGACACCAAAAACACCATCCGCTGGAAGAGGCCAGGTTTATCATGTCACTGCAGAGGAGGCACATCAGGCTCCAGACGTGGTATTGGGTAAGTTTCTTGTAAATTCAGTACCATCAACAGTCTTATTTGATTTCGGTGCATCACATTCATTTATTTCAAAGAATTTTTTGGAATCAAATAACTGGAATATAACCAGTCTTAAGACTCCCATGATTATGCAATCACCTGGACGCTCTATGAGGACTGATAAAGTATGTCCTCGTTTGGAAATAGAAGTAAATGGAGTAAAGTTCCTAGCGAACCTTATTGTTTTGGAATCCTAAGGGATAGAAGTGATTCTAGGCATGGATTGGCTAACCAAGTATCATGGTCAGATTGATTGTGCCAACCGTGCCATTTCCTTGATTAATGGTGATGGAGTACCAGTTAAGTTTAAATCTGATCTTGCATCCAGAGCTTTAAGCACCCTGAACAAGTTAACTGGAATAGTGTTGTGTCGGGACCCAAGCCAATGCCTAGGCCCCTTTCTGTGTTATATCGATACTAGTCCCAGAATCAATGCTAGTATCCACAGATCATAAATCAGAAATGATAACATTGCGATAAATAACGTGCGATATTAACTTTATTACAATAATGACAGAGTAGCAGCCGACAAACATTAGCTCATTACAATATCCCACAGGCATGGACTATATCGTGCATTATAGAAAAACCTCTAGATCTATCTCCTAGTATCAGACATAGTCTTCTGGCTTCATCACTCGTCATCATAAGGTCCTGGTGCACAAACATCGAATGGAGGATCTGCTGGTACCCATTCTACCAGTCGGCGTTCATCAAATCCATTATCTATTTGTTGGAATAAACAGCCCACGTGATATGCGAGAATGAGTATGCAACATACCCAGCAAGTAAACTTAGAAGAGATGCATGAGTTTATTTATTTGCGTAAAGCCAGTTTTATAGAATTTTTCCTATAATTTAAAAGTGGCATTTTAGAAAAAGAAGAGATAAAACCTTTGAATTTCTCATTATTTATTTTCAAATAACTCAACGGCATCCCCTGCCAAAACATCCTAGATTTTGAAAACAAACACTACCATATGGAGAGTTACCTTGCGTGCTCTTAACCTTGAGTACGGCTATCCGGATAGTTTTTACTATGCAGAGTTTGTACACTTTACCCTCCTAAGAATCTCATTCCTTCTGTCACTACACTTCCGAGGTGTAGGACCAGAGATGAGCTCCCATGGCCTTTATAAAGCCCTGGTCTAACTGAGTTTTGCAGTTAAGGTTTCATTGTCGGGTAACTGCTCGCTCCTCTGAGACAAGGTTCCCGAGTGCCCTCAGATGCGCAAGACAACACACCGCCTCCGGAGACAAGGTTGTGTTCAATCGGATGGCAGCACTTAGCTAGAACAGTTGCGATGTACTAAGTCCAAGTCTGTCCCATTCCAGATCAAGAGGCTGTACTGTAGTGCTCGGATCACAGGTCCATAGGACAAATAGTCCTTAGGCTAGGAATAATAAACTAACCACAACCCGAAACTGTGCGTCTATCCCGCACCAAACCAAAATTCTCTTATTACCCTAGCCAATTTTCATTTTAAAATCACAATAAAAAACCCTTGGCATTTCTCCAATGCCAATCACACAAGTTCACAATAATCATCACGAATAAATTTATTGAAATTTCTAAGCTTGGCTAAGCAATTATTTTCCTAGTTTTATATTAAGCAATATTTATATTTTTGTAACATGGCATTTTTAAAAAAATTGCTAGGAAACTAGTTGTCATGGTTTAAGATCATAGCATGCATTTTTAGGACTTAAATTCTACAAAATTCCTTGTAAGCTAGGTGATCATGTGGTCAAAATGTAAATGGGACTATATTTTCTAAATTAGATTTTCTATTCTAAAGGAATTGGCTCTTCTAACTTGCCTTGATCGACGAAGTGTTGATCCTCTGGCTGTAGCTCCAAATGATTAATAATACCTTCTTCGCCTATTGATGAAAATAAATCCCAACATATAATTACATGCAAGCAAACAAACATATTCTAGTCAATATAGATCAATTTAAAAATAATATAAAAAATATAAGGATAGCAAAAAGATACGAAATTGACAAAACTGTTATCTGCCTTCTTAAATCAACTTATTTGATGATTTTTGGCTTTACGGTTTGCTAGATATCAATTTTACGAATTTATTCCTGAATTAGAAATTAGTAACATAGCAACAGCAACGGGCAAAATCCGGCGAGGTTCTTCGGCGATCAAATTCGTCGCGCTCAAGCAACGATTCGATGAGAGATTGGATGAGATGGATTCTTGTTAAAGATGCGCAGGACGTGATAGAAAGACGCGGGCCAATTCGCACCGAGGCAGCATGGGCGCGAGGAGAAAGAGAGACGGCTCGCAATCGAGAGATGCTACTTCGGCGATTTATATAGGGTGCCTGGGATGGTTTTAGAGTCTCAAATTTGGTAAGGTGGGAGAGGATAGGAATATGAAGGATGTGTTTTCTCAGATTTACAATCGCTTTCACCGATTTTTCGCAGCAAGAAAAAGAGAAGGCGGCCTTACCGAGCGACGAAGCAATGGCGGAAGACGACGTGCGCGGTAGCGGCGCTACGACGGAGCTCCGACGAAATTTGATGAGGGCTTTTGCTCGCCACAGCTTGTGGATGGTGTGGTGCGAAGGGATTGAAGAACGAGACTTCGAATCAACGGATTTTAGTTCTAGAACGCCGACGACTAACTCGAACGGGGCGACGGAATTGGCCTTATATAAGCATCCATTGATGGGGGTTTCTTCGGCATTCAACACGGTGGTGGTCGGCGTTTCAAAACTGAAAATTAATTGCACTAATTTTTCCGTTTCAGCTTGATTCTAATGTGTAGATGCGGCGACGGTTCTTGTCTGTTCATGTTCGAGCCGTTTCGGCTGAGGAAGATGAACGGATGGCTCCAAGTATAAGTGGACCAAACCAGCACCTGGTGCAGCATAGCTGCCTAGCGCAGCTGGCAAAGCCCTTCCTAGCTTAGTGGCATGTCGTGGGTTCAAGCCCCACGATTGGCACATTTTGCCCTTTTTTTTCTTTCTTTTTGTCTTGTCTTCTCACTAAAATCACCCCTATAATTTTTATTTCCTCTTTATATACATATCTCACTTTATTTTAACAATTCTATGTTAAGTATCTTCATACTTATTCCTTTTTTTGATTTTTTGATAACTATTCTTATTATTTTTTTATTTTCTTTTCTTTAATATTTCTTTCTTAGCGTTACTTTATTTATTTATTTTTGAAACCAAATTTTTTTTTTAAAAAAATGTCTATTCATAAAAATTTAGTGTATATATTTAGGGTTTTACATGTTGGATTCAGTCCCCATTACAAAGGAGTTTCCAGACGTATTCCCAGGTGATTTGCCGGGCATGCCATCGGAGAGGGACATTGAATTCATCATTGAGTTAGTTACTGGAACAACGCCGATTGCCTAGAGACCCTACCGGTTGTCTGCTAATCTCCTAGTAGAAATGAAGAAGTAGTTGGAAGAGTTGGAAGCCAAAGGATTTATCTGACCTAGTTCTTCACCGTGGGGAGCCCCAGTGATCTTTGTTAAAAAGAAGGACAAAACTTTGAGGATGTGTGTGGATTATAGGTCCTTGAATGAAGTGACTATCAAGAACAAGTATCCTTTGGCTCGGATTGATGATTTGTTTGATCAACTTAAGGGAGCTCGTGTATTTTCTAAAATTGACTTGAGGTCAGGGTACCATCAGATTAAGATAAGAAAAAGAGATATACCCAAAACAGCCTTCACAACTCGTTATGGTCTATACGAGTTTACAGTAATGTCCTTTGGACTGACCAATGCCCCCGCCTACTTTATGTACTTGATGAATAAAGTATTCATAGTGTATTTGGATAAATTTGTGGTTGTTTTTATTGATGACATCCTGATTTATTCCCGGAATGAAGAAGAGCATGCAGAACATTTGAGGTTAGTGTTGGCAAAGCTTCGAGAACACCAGCTCTTTGCCAAGTTTAGCAAATGTGAATTTTGGTTGAAGGAAGGTGCATTCCTAGGTCATGTTGTTTCAGCTAGTGGAGTTGCTGTGGACCCCAGGAAAGTTCAAGATGTTTTGGATTGGCCGACCTCCAAGACAGTGACTAAGGTTCGAGGTTTCTTTGGTATGGCAGGATACTATCGGAGGTTTATTGAAGATTTTTCTTGGATAGCCAAGCCGCTCACCCAATTGTTGAAGAAGGACCATAAGTTCGTTTGGACGCCAGCTTGTGAGAGCAGTTTTCAAAAACTTAAAAAGCAGTTGACGACAGCCCCTGTGTTGACATTGCTAGATGTTCATAAATATTTTGAAATTTATTGTGATGCTTCCAAGCTAGGACTTGGATGTGTTTTGATGCAGAAAGGAAGAGTTGTAGCCTATGCATCAAGACAGCTCAAGCCCCATGAAATCAATTACCCGGCGTATGATTTGGAATTGGCTGCTGTGGTTCATGCCTTAAAAATTTGGAGACATTATCTGATCGGGAATAGAATAGGATTTATACTGATCACAAGAGTCTGAAGTACATATTCACTCAGCCAGACTTAAATTTGAGACAAAAAAGATGGTTGGAATTGATAAAAGACTATGATGTTGGAATACATTATCACCCGGGCAAAGCAAATGTTGTAGCAGATGCTCTAAGCCGGAAGAGTTACAGCAACAATCAGTTGTTGTTGGAAAATCAGCCAGCTCTGCTTGAAGAGTTTGAGAAATTGAATTTGGAGTTAGTAGAACAAGGTTGTGTCAACATGCTAGAGTTGCAGCCGACTTTGCCAGGTCAGATCCGAGCAGCTCAGCAAGAAGATGAAGAGGTCTCAGAAATAAAGCAAAGGTTAAGTAAGGGAAAAGCTCCCGGATTTTCAGTAGATCCCGAAGGAGTTCTCCCGAAGGAGTTCTCTGGTTTGGAAAGAAGATCTTTGTCCCAAACAAGAAAGAATTGAAAGAGATTATTTTGAAAGAAGCTCATGACACCAAGCTGTCCATACACCCAGGATGTACCAAGATGTACTCGGATTTTAAGGGATCTTATTGGTAGACAGGTCTGAAGCGCGATATTGCAGAATTTGTATCCCTATGCGACACTTGTCAGCGAATCAAAGCAGAGCATCAGAGACCCGCAGGACTATTGCAACCGCTAAAGGTTCCTGATTGGACATGGGAGGAAATTGGAATGGATTTCATTGTTGGTCTGCCGAGAACGCAATCGGGCCACGATGGTATTTGGGTAATTGTGTACCGATTGACCAAGTCAGCACATTTTATTCCAGTGAAGATCACTTATTCTGGAGATAAGTTGGCAGAGCTATACATAGTGAGAATAGTTTGTCTCCACGGAGTTCCAAAGAAGATTGTGTCTGATAGAGGGACCCAGTTTACCTTTAATTTTTGGGAAAAGTTGCACAGTTTATTGGGAACCAATTTGAACTTCAGTTTGGCATATCAACCGCAAACAGACGGCCAAACCAAAAGAGTTAACCAAGTACTGGAAGACATGCTTCGGGCTTGTGCTCTTGTTAATGCCAAAAATTGGAACAAGCATTTGCCGTATGCAGAATTTTCATACAACAATAGCTATCAGGCCAGTCTGCAAATGTCACCGTTTGAGGCTCTATATGGTCGGAAGTGCAGGACACCCCTCTACTGGAACGAGACTGGTGAAAGCATGGTATTTGGACCTGATCTTATAAAGGAAACTGATGAACAAGTCCGACAGATTCAACAAAGGGTGAAGACAGCCCAATCGCGGCAAAAGAGTTATGCCGATCACCGTCGCAGGGATCTAATCTTCGCAGAAGGAGATTATGTGTACTTGAAGGTTTCGCCAATGAAGGGTGTGCAACGTTTCCGAGTCAGTGGGAAGTTGTCACCTTGTTATATTGGACCTTTCAAGGTTTTGGCCAAAAGAGGAGAAGTAGCCTACCAGTTGGAGTTGCCAGCGCGACTATCAGACGTCCATGATGTTTTCCACGTCTCCCAGCTGAGAAAATGTTTAAGAGTGCCAGAAGAGTAGATGCCAATAGAACAGCTAGAGTTGCAGTAGGATCTGTCTTACAAGGAGTACCCGGTTAAGATTCTGGATGAAGCCGTTCGTCAGACCCGGAACCGAGTTATCAAATTGTGTAAAGTTCAGTGGAGCAACCATTCTGAGGAAGAGGCAACTTGGGAACATGAAAAGGATTTAAGGGCAGAATATCCAGACCTTTTTCCCAGATCTTCTGAATCTCGGGGACGAGATTCCTCTTGGGGGGAGGTTTGTAACATCCTCATTTTCAAAAATCAAAAAGTCATTTGCATCATGCATAGCATTGCATTAAAATTCTTTTTAAATAAAATAACATTCAATGAAATGAGTATGTTACTAGTTTAATAAAAACTTTAAAAATTAACTGAGTTGTTTTGCAAATATTCTATAAAATGATTAAAGTAATGTATTTGGGCTTCAAAAAGAGAACCAGAAATAAAAATAATTTAAATCCCTTCCTCTCCTCCTTGGTCCCACTTGTCATTCTCTCTACATCTCCTTCTCTCTTTCCCTCTTCCCTCTATTCTATCTCTCTCTCTCTCTCTCTCTTTTCACACAGAAACTCCTCCATTCACTCCCTTAACCCTCCATCTCCCTCCACTGCCTTAAACCAGTCATAAATCTCCTAATGACTTCAGTTTCGGATCATTAGCAGGTGTTAATCGCCACTATTTCCCCTCCCCTCATCTCCCTTCCCGTTACAAAAACCCCAACCCAAGCCTCCTCTTCCTCCTTTCTCTCCTTCGTCAATTCAGCTCGGGTAAGCCGCCTTTGCGCAATCCCTTCGAGGACTCCCTTCCTCTCAGTCCCTCTAACCCATTTTCGGTCTCGCATTCGAAGGATCGTCGCTGGAGAGGAGGAATCGCGTCACCGCGGCCGTGGAGGTCTTCTCGCCGCCGCTACTGCCTCGACTCCAAATTCGTCGACGATTCCCGGTAATCCTCCCTCCTTCTACCTCCTAGAGCACGCTTAGGACTAGGATAGGTATTCCCCTCGGTCAATTCGACCGGAGGCTCGCCGAGGAGCGCCGCCAGCGTGCCCGTCTTCTTCCATGGCCGGCCACGCGCGACGCGCCGCCATTACGCGTCGCGAGCCACCCCACGTGCTCCCCAAGCCGCCGCCGTGCCTACCTCCCCGCCGCCACCCTATTTCGCGCGGACAGCCGGTCGCCGCGGATGCCGCCCTCGCCATCGCTGCCCTCGCCGCCGACATTCCTCTCCGCCGACCTCGCCACGGGTTCGCCCTAGCTCCGCTTTTTCCCTCTCCTCATTTGGCGCCGCCGCCATCCGCCGCCGCCGCCGCCGCCGCCGCCTCGCTCGCTCCGGCGGCCGTCTGGTGCAGGCCCCCCGCTAAACTCTCTCTCGGCGGCTAGCGCGCGCGCGTTGCCGCGCCGCGTTAGGTCGCCTCGCCGGCCGTCCGCCGCTCCGTGCCGTGGCCGTGGCCGCCGTGCGTCGTCCGAACCGGCTCGGCCGAACGAAGCCGCCGCCCGCTGGCGTGTGCACGTATTGCCTCCGCCTGGCTGCCGCCGCCATTGGGCCGCCCTTTCCCACGCGCGCGTGAGCGCGTTAAGCGCCATTTGTGCCGAGCCCATTGGCCGGTTTCTAAATTCCTTCCTAATTTTCATATACAGTAAAATGGTTAAATTCGTATCTTTAGTTATATATGTCCAAAAATCACCAAATTAATTTCATGATGTTCATAAAAATGAGTTCTTCTATTCTGTAATTTTCCATGAATAATTGAGCATATTTAATTTTCTGCTTAATTGGTAAACTGATAAAATGTTTAAAATTGGTATCTAGATAAATTTAGTTTCAACAAAATTTCAAATAAATTTACTTTGACCAAAGAGCATAATTTTCCATTGTGTGATATTTAGCATAAGCATGAGCATACATGTCATCCCATATTTTATTTGGAGCATTCACGTTTATTTTGATTAAACTCGTTGTTAGGGACTGGCGATGTTAGCCCCGTGATCAACCCCGCGGAAGATCTTCAAAAGAGTGCTGATCAAGGCAAGTGTTGAACTTCTCTACCTATGTTTATAAAGGATTTTTCTAGAATTGTTGACTTGCATGTTATGTTAAAGATGTAGAAAAATGCTAGTTGGAAACCATAGTTAACACCCCATTTAATATTATCTTATTAAACTTGTACCTTGCTGCCCTAGGACTAATTATTTAGTCTTTGAATATTTCCATCCCTTGAATTAGGTTTTGATCATATTAGCTATGCTTAGTTGCAATCATATTAAATTAGATACATGATGGTAATATCAAATGCTTGTTTAACGTGGATTTTAAAGGATAGTTGGTGCTGTCATGTTTGCAAATGGGCGTAGTTGGGATAGTGGGTGCTATCGGGTAAAAATGTTTTATAAAACCTGATCGGGGTGGATAGTTGCAAGGTTGGTGCAGTAAGCACGAGACTTAGGTCCAGTGTAGGAACCACCCGGGTCCCTAAGGACCGATTCCATGAGGTAGATGAGCTAAGTACAACAGCGCGGCCATGTGTGCTTGTACGGACAGGCCCTGGCTTAGTACCCTTCGGACTCCTAGTTTTAGCATTTCAGTCGGTGGAGCAAGCAGTTGGTGCTGTTCTGCAGGCGCAAGAGGGGCATTGTAGTGGAAACCTTAGCGGGAATGCCTTAACTAGGAGGATATTGGAGAAAGGCCCTGTGGTGATCTTTTTTCTTGCGGGCACCCTAGGAAGAACCGCCTCGCATGGGTAAAGCGTGCAAACTCTGCAGAGTGTACAACTATCATGATAGCCGTGCCCACGGTCAAGGGCGGACGACGGGGAGCTGCCTCATGGTACTTCTTACCTTTTTGTTTTCAAAATGGTGTTTTAATGGAAAACCACGATTGTCGTCGTGTGTTTTGTTTTCTCTCCTCATAGTGGGTGCTGTGAGCAACGAGGGTGTTGCACGGTGGGTGCCGTGAGTAGCCAGTTTGGGCAAAACCGGTTGAGGCCGGAATTTCAAAGGAAACAATTCAAATATTTGTTTTTCCCTCAACACTTTTCAAACCGTTTTACAAAATCTTTGGCAAACTTACAAAACTGGCTTTATGCAAAAGAACCCTATCCTTCCCTTGTAAACCTAAGATGCATTTAATCAGCCTTGCTTGTTGAGTATAATGTATACTCACCCTCGCCTTTATGTGGGGCTGCTCATTCCAACGAGCAGGTTTGGATCAGCACTGCCCTTACCCGACGAGGAGCTGTACCAGGACGAGGACTTCACTAAAGGTATCCAAGATGAAGACTACCCTGAAGCCTAGGAGCTTGTCTCTACAGTTCTGCCTGTGGAGTTGGTTTTCTTTTGTTGGAGTTTAAACAATGTTCTTATGAGTTTTCGCTGTGGTTTGTAAGGCCCTGGTGCCAAACAATTGTAATAATGGCCGTGTTGGCTATACTCTGATGTTATTGGTTTAAGCGTGAGATGGTTTTGATCCAAACTATTCTACTGTGTGTACTAGCTACTTGATCCAGGGACTAGTACAGGTAAAAGCACAGCAGGGTCCCGACTCCTTCTTTCGGGTCCCGACAGGCTCAGGCTTGGGGGCTCATGAGGACACCACGGAGAAGGACTTGAGGTGGCTCAAAGGTTCCTGTTCGGGATGGAGGCCCGAAGGCACGGAAATGGAGCGATCAAGTCCGGTAGATGAAGGCTCGTTGCATCAGGTTGATCGGGTTTTGTGTCAAACCCATGTATGGCATATTTGGCCCATGTTGGACTGTGTGTGAGTGGTTTAGTCCCATGTAAGTGGCTGCTTGAGTGTGAGTGGTTTAGTCCCATGTAAGTGACTGGTTGAGTGTGACTGGTTTAGTCCCATGTAAGTGGCTGGTTGAGTGGTTGAATCTTAGCCCTTGATTTAGTTGCTTAGGGTTGAGGTAAGAAATCAATGGTTGTGGTTCACCCGGTGGCCCTATATAAGGAGGGGTGGAGGGGGTGCCTCCACCAAGTCTTGGGTTGAGGTTTTATGGCTTGTATTCTGCTCTTTTGTTAGCTTTGCCCACCTAGGTGTGGCTGTGAACAAGCCCTCTCAAGCAATAGAAACTAGTTCCACAAATCATGGCTTTGTTCTTGCGTTGTTTTTGTGTTTGATCTAGTTTCTTTGGTGATTTTGTTTGCAACAAGTTTATTTGCCTCACCTTCTTCTACATGTTGTTGATCCATGATGTTTTGATGTTGCTTAATTTGACACCCTTGGCAACTTGTGGGAAACAAGAGATCACGTTCTTCCCACATTTGTTCAAGTTGGCAGATTTGTTCTTCCTGCGCAATAGTTAGTGTAAGATTTTTAGAAAATTCATCCGAGATGATATTTGAGTGATTCTTGTTGGAGAAGGTTCGTGACCTCCATATCTACCTGTGAAAATATTTTGGATTGTTGACTCTAGGTGTTGCTGACACATGACCAGAGATTTTCGTTGGTTCTCTTCCCCCGTCTGTGTCCCAAATGGTGAATCCATCATCTTTGGGCTTCTTCAGGTAGGGTGCTTACCAAAGGGTCAATTCAGGTTAGTGACCGCTTTGTGCTTAAAGATGTTAGCTTAGTTAGTAAGGTAAGGTATAATTTGCTTTCTGTGTCTCAGCTTACCGATGATGGTTTTGAGGTTCGTTTCAGGAATAATTGTTCACAGATTCTTGATCTTCTGGGAGTTTGTTTGCGGGATTTCTCGTGTTGGGAGAGTCTTTCGTGCTGATTTTGATGCTTCTTCTGTTGGCTCTCCACATTGCTTAATTGCTTCAGAATCCCGTGATCTCTCCTTTTGGCATAGGAGACCTGGTCACATTGGCTTTGATCACATGACTAGAGTTAGCAGCCGTGACCTTATTCGCGGTTTGCCCAAACTCAAAATGGTCAATGATTTGGTTTGTGCTCCTTGTCGACATGGAAAGATGGTTGCTACAGTTCACCCACCTGTCACCCTTGTGATGACAGATGCACCAGGACAGCTCTTGCACATGAACACTGTTGGTCTTACACGAGTGCAATCTGTGGGTGGAAAATGGTACGTGCTTATTGTGGTTGATGACTTCTCGAGATACTCTTGGGTTTTCTTCATGGTTACAATGGAAGAAACGTTTGGTCATTTTCGAAGTCTCCAACGCAAGCTTTTTGTTGAGTTTCCAGGTGCCCTTAGAGCTTCAGCACTGATAATGGCACTGAATTCAAAAATTCTCGGTTTGTGAATTTCTGTGAGATGAAAGGTGTTGAGCACCAGTTCTCTTCTCCGCACGTCGCTCAACAAAATGGCGTTGTGGAGAGGAAGAATAGGACCCTTGTTGAGATGGCTAGGACTATGCTTGATGAATATTCTACTCTTAGGCATTTCTGGGCTGAGACGATTTCGACTGCTTGCCATGTGGCAAATAGGATGTTTTTAAGGTCCAAGTTGCATCGCACCTCTTTCGAGTTGAGATATGGCAGGAAACCTAGTGTTTTCCATTTTAGAGTGTTTGGGTACAAATGCTTTATCTTGAAATCTGGAAACTTGGATAAGTTTGAATCTCGCTTGTCAGATGGCATTTTTCTTGGTTACTCCACTTCTGCCAGAAATAACAGGGTTGGAGCTTAGAGGGTAGGAGAGTGATAGAGACTTGTGAGGTGACTTTTGATGAAGCTAGGCTAGGAGCTAGGCCAGATATCTAGGTCTCTGATCTTAACTCTGAGACTATCTTTGTTGATGAGTCATTTGGAGGAGATGACAGCTCTTCAGAGCCTGACTTCCAGGTGGTTCATCTAGAGGAGTCTCCTGCTTCCTCTTTCCCTCAGGATGCACCCTTACCCATAGCCTCTTCCCAGCTCTCACCTGATTTTTCTGCTGCTCAGGGCTTACCTGTAGAGTCTTATGTTTATAGTGGCTCTGTTCCTACCTCTTCTGTTCGTTAGGTAGATGCCACTACTTCACTAGGTGCACCTAGGCACATTCAGAGAATGCACCCACCTAGTCAGATCATAGGTGACCTAGGAGAGTGAGTCACTCGCTCAAAATCTACACTGTCCCACTTCTGTCACCTAGCTACCTTTGTTGCCTCCTTTGAGCTTGCAGATATTACCCATGCTCTTTCCAATGAATCTTGGGCTAATGCCATGCGTGAGGAGTTAGAAAATTTTGAGAGGAACAAGGTTTGGGAACTAGTAGAGAGACCCTCAGGACACAATGTCATAGGCACTAAGTGGGTCTTCAAGAATAAGTGTAGTGAGGATGGGATAGTAGTGAGAAATAAAGCCAGGTTGGTAGCACAGGGTTCATTCAAGTCGAGGGGTTTGACTTTGAGAAAACTTTGCTCCCGTTGCTAGACTTGAGGCGATTATGATTCTTCTTGTTTTTGCTGCATCCAAGGGTTTCAAGTTTTTTCAAATGGATGTCAAAAGTGCTTTCTTGAATAGATTTATTAAAGAGAAGGTCTATGTCAAACAGCCTCCTGGATTTTAAAATTCGAAGTTTCTTGATCATGTGCTCAAATTGTCAAAAGCTTTGTATGGACTAAAGCAAGCTCCTAGAACTTGGTATGAGCGGCTGAAGTCCTATTTACTTGGGAATGGTTTTGCCATAGGTAGTGTAGATAAGACCTTTTCACTAAGAGAGTTGGCTCAGATTTCTTCCTTGGGCAAATCTATGTCGATGACATGATCTTTGAAGGCTCTTCCCAACAGCTTGTATCTGATTTCTCTAGTGTGATGAGTTCACAGTTTGAGATGAGCAAGATGGGGGAGTTGACCTTCTTCCTTGGCTTCCAGACCAAGCAGACCCCTGAGGGGATCTTTCTTCACTAGAGCAAGTACACTAGAGATCTACTCAAGCGGTTTGCTATGTCTGATGGCAAACCTGTTCAGACTCCTATGGCAACCACCACAACTCTTGAGCCTAATGAGAATGGTGAACTAGTTGACCAGAAGGAGTATACAAGCATGATAGGCTCCCTCCTGTACCTTACCTCTTACAGGCCGGACATACACTTCGCTGTGTGTCTTTGTGCTCGCTTTCAAGCTTCTCCTCGCGTTTCCCACCTTTAGGCGATGAAATGCATCCTCTGTTACCTTAGAGCTACCCTGGATTTTGGGATTTGGTACTCTTCCTCTTTTTGTCTGTCCCTTAGAGCCTTTTCAAATACAGACTTTGTTGGTTGTAGGATAGATAGAAAGAGCACTTCTAGCACTTGCCAATTTCTTGGCACTTCTCTTATCTCTTGGTCTTCTAGGAAGCAGTCAGGTGTTGTATAGTCCACTGCTGAGGCCGAGTACGTGGCTACGGCTAGTTACTGTAGTCAAGTGCTTTGGATGTGTTCTACCTTGAGGGACTTTGGGTTGACCTTAGAAAGTGTTCCACTTTTCTGTGACAAAACCTCTATCATAAACATTGCCAAAAACCCAGTGCAACACTCTAGGACTAAGCATATAGATATCAGGTACCACTTCCTTAGAGACCATGTAGAGAAGGGAAACATAGTGCTTCAGTTTGTGGAGGGTGACCACTAGCTTGCTGATATCTTCACCAAGTCCTTGGATAGCTCTAGGTTTGTGGCTTTTAGGGGAGAACTTGGGGTAGTGAGCCTTTAGGCATTAGTTGAGGGGGAGCTAGTCTTTGTAATATATGTCTATATGTCTATATGCTTTTAAATTTCTGCATTTGCATATTTACATTCTGGGATTAATCTTGGGCAGGATTAGAGAGTCAGTTTCACTTCTCCAGCCACTGCTTCTTACCCATAGGTTGCTATCATGCGTGATTAGCAATGTCCTCTGCTCTAGCTAGTTGAGTTTTTTTACAGGCTTTTGGGTCTAGCAAGTGTTGGGCCCCTGGGTAGACAGGGTCTGTGTCTAGTCTCTCTAGCAGTCGAGTTGTAGGCTTGCTTTCCTAATATGTGGCTTGGGGTAGATGAGTGTGTTTCTGAGCCTTTAGAGTTATCTGCCTCTCATCTTTGCTCTTAGATTGCCCTGTGAGTTTCTCCAGCCCCTTATCTCTTCTGTTTTCTCTTGGATAAGTGATTCTTTGTTTGAGAGTAGAGTTTGGAGATTTGATTGCATTTTACATTTTCAGGGCTTTGTCTATTAGGCTTTTGAACATCTGTGCTGAAATACACTTTAGCTTCTGAATGACACTTCTAACTAGCTGGTTCATTTTGAAAATGCTACCTTGTACATGCTAAGCTAGCTGAAAATTAATTACATTTTAGGCTTTTCTTGAAAACTTGATGAATCTAGAACTTTGTCTTGTTAAATCTTTTAACTAGACTATTGTGCATGCTTTGAATTCCTTTGGTCTAGCTCGAATCCTTGTTGCAACTTGGGATCAAACTTGTTGATCATGTTTTGACCTTCAAAGCGCTCTTGTACATGGAAATACAAAAAAAAATGAAAAAGTCTGTGGAAAGAAATTTAAAAAAGAGAAAAAATGCAAACAAACATGAGGAGAGTGACCTAGGAGGCCTTTGTCGATGGCTCCTAGTCGGGATGTGCTTTGCTAGGGATCACTCTCCAAAATCTGAGTTTGCTATGAAAAACAAAAAAAAATGAAAATAGCAGCAATAGGTGAGCATGAAGGTCTTTACATGTGTCTTTAGATCTCCAAATGTGTTGCACAAGTTGAATTTTGCTTGCCCATTTGAATCTTTGTATTTGCACGTATTCTAGCTTTGAGATTTTTCAAATGTAATGTTTCTAGTTACATCATGCAAAATCGTAGTTCTTTAGCTTTTGCTACCTAGCATGAATATTATTTAACTATTTCAATATGAACTAGTGGGCTTAGGTTGCTATTTGGCTAGCTAAGTGCATTTCATGCCTAATGTTCATTTGTCTAATTTACAAAGCCACTTAGGTCGCATTTCATACATTTGACATTATCTTGGTGCCTATATTGCCAAAAGGGTGAGAGTATTTTTGAAAAGGCATTTTGTGAAAACTTAAGTCTGCTTGGACATGTTGACCAATTGTTGTTTCCTTTGGTCCAAGCATGCCATTGCAAATTTGATTTGCTTTATCGACACAAAACAAACTTTTCTTCATGCCATTTTGATGTTTGTCAATATACTCATTAAGAAAGAGATTGTGAGACCATGTGGAGGTCTTTATATTGTGATGAGTATATGTGACTTGAATTGATTTAGTTGAGGAGTTTGTTTTGGAGACTAATTTGAGCCGGTTTGGCCTTTTGTGGTAGGACAGAGTGTTTTGCACTTTTGAGAGTATTCTCCAGCTCAGATGGAAAAATGTTATATATGGATTTTGTAGAGAATTTCGAGATGCCTCATTTTCGTATTATGACTTTTTTCATTTGAGCAAGAGAAGTATTTTTAAAATTTCTATCTTTGTTCTGTTGTGCTGAGGGAAGCACTAGTTTGAAAGGTTTCGGTTTTAGTTCGAGTGGAAAGTTGGGCATGTAGTCATATATGTTTGAATTCATAATAAAATTGGACTAACATGCTGGAAATAAAGGTAAGAAAATATTTTTGTTTGTGAAAAATGGTTTGGTCCTTATGGGCGCAGGCTTGGAGGCAACCGTGGTCGGCGACGGTACCGGGACTAGATCGGATGGATCGAGGTCCAGAACGGTGATGATGTCGCGGAATGGATGGGCTCAGGCTTGGGGGCTCATGAGGACGCCATGGAGAAGGACTTGAGGTGGCTCAAAGGTTCCAGTTCCGGTTGGAGGCCCGAAGGCACGAAAATGGAGCCATCAAGTCCGGCAGATGAAGGCCCGTTGCATTGGGTTGATCGGATTTTCTGTAAAACCCATGTATGGCATATTTAGCCTATGTTGGGCTGTGTGTGAGTGGTTTAGGCCCATGTAAGTGGCTGGTTGAGTGGGTGAATCTTAGCCCATGATTTAGTTGCTTAGGGATGAGGCAAGAAATCAATGGTTGTGGTTCAACCAGTGGCACTATATAAGGAGGGGTGGAGGGGGTGCCTCCACCAAATCTTGGGCTGAGGTTTTATGGCTTGTATTTTTCTCTTTTGTGAGCTTTTCCCACGTACGTGTGGCTATGAACAAACCCTCTCAAGCAATAGAAACTAGTTCCACAAATCATGTCTTTGTTCTTGCATTATTCATGTGTTTGATCTAGTTTCTTTGGTGATTTTATTTACTACAAGTTTATTTGCCTCACCTTCTTCTACATGTTGCAGATCCATGATGTTTTGAGGTTGTTTATGTGATTTGACACCCTTGGCAACTTGTGAGAAACAAGAGATCACGTTCTTCCCACCTTTGTTCAAGTTGGTAGATTTGTTCTTCCTGCATAGCAGTCAGGGTAAGATTTTTAGAAAATTCATCCGAGATGATTTTTGAGTGATTCTTGTTGGATACAAACCTGCTTGTACAAGCACCGGAGATGGAAATGACAGAGTTACAATCCTCATACACAACACTACTAGCAGGCCTCAATAACATTCACATAATCATAAGTTGAATCATGTTGTGTCCGGTGGACGATAGCCCACCATTCGGGCGTCTATACTCGTCAGAAATCATATTAAGACCTAAGCCAGATGTAAGCAAGTTTTACCCAGACTATTTGTCTAAACAGATATAATTATCCTAGGGCCATCCAAGGGATCATGATATTCAAAACCATCATGTGGGGTATTCACAAGTAATTCAAATAATAGGCATGTTATAACATGATTAAAGCAACAGGTATTTATCTAGGGTTTTGCATTTAATATAACGATAGTCATGTACTTATGCACACACACTTTTGATAATTTAAAGCAAGATATATTTATAAAACTGGGATCAATATGCATTAGGGTAGTTGACTCGCCTGCGTCGAGAGCTGCGGGGTCGATGGTGTCGGGATCCGCGACCGGGTCATCTAACCCTTGATCAACAATGTCGGTATCTATTTGGTTGCAAATAAATACCAAGTAAATAATCAAGAAAGGTGGGATGGGTGCATATGATGCATGCTTCTAATGCAAGTGTTACCGATTTACACTGTGGGTCCTATTTGGTGGTTTCCATTATTATTTTCCTACTTATCGAGGAAGTTCCATGAGCTTGTGTTAGGTATTTTATCTCATCACAAAGGTGAGGTGGTGCTGTCTTTAGCCAAAGGTGCTCATTTTATTAGTGTTGAGGTTTTGTCCATATATATATATCGTTGTGTACATAACCTTTAAGTTCATTTTATCTATCTATTTATCCTTAACACTTTTTAATACCGAGATTATGATGTCTAACAATTTTGTCATGTCCAAAATGTCATTTCTATCCTATAGGAATATTCTCATAATTTTTGGGCTACTGGAGCTATTTTATTTTTCTAGGGAAATATAAATATGTTGTATGTGTCATTATATTTTTCCTAGGTTTAGAATGTCCTAACATATTTTTGGGTATTTTTACATGATTTTTGGGACTCATATACTATATGTAATAATTGGATTACATATACTAGATTTTCTAAAATCATAAAAGCTAGAGAAATCCTAGCTACAGTGTTGGGCCAGCCCAACTAGCGCGGCCCACCCGGTGGCTGGGATGGTGGCGGCTTCGGTAGGAGGTGCTTCCCTAACTTTGAAGACGTATTCACTCGAAGGCGCGACCACTAGACCCGACAGGTGGGACTAAGGCCCACCGGTCAGTGGCACGCGCGCGGCTGGCTCATAGCAACACGAGCCCGACACGCGGGGCTAGCGTGTCAGTGAGACATGACTACGCTAGCCGTGAGAGGTAGGGAATTTTCCCACGGCGGAGCTCCGGCGAGCATCTACGGCGAGCAATTGCCGACGATACGGCCGGCCTAGGGATCTAATGTCTACACCCTCCTATTCCACACTACAACGCACAACCGTGGGTGGCGGAACATGGCATGGTGCGGCCTAGAGAAGCGGCTTGACGAGTGGTGGCGGTGCGGTGTTTGGTTTGCCACGATTCCGGTCAACGGAAGGTGGCTTGAGCTCGAGGGTGCTAAGATTAGTTACAAGGGGGCATGTGGATCTTACCTAGATGCTTAGATGAGGCGGCTAAGCAAAGGAGCTCGGTGTCGATGTGGAGGCAGCGGCGGCCGGACAGAGACGACATCGTGGGGAGACTCCGATGGGGTTCTTGCAAAACCAAGGGTGGGGGAAGGTCAGTGAGGGTCTTGTGATGCTCCAGACGCTAGGAATTTAGCAAGAGACCTACTGGAGAAGCAGAATTTTGGAATGGGATGATCAGGCCAACAATCAGCAGGTGGCGATAGAAACCCATCGCCGGCGAGCTCGCGGGGGTTTTGGCCCAATTCTCTATGGGATGACGGAGGCAAGGAGCTAGGAAGAGGGTGTGCACAGGCTCACCAGCCAATTTTGTCTGGCGGGGTCACACCGAAGCGCTGAAGTCGAGCAAGGGCGTGAGATGGGAATGAGCGAAGCTCGCGAGGCCAGGGAGGCTAAAAGGAAAGGTAGGCCCGGCACAGGGGTGAGCAGAGAGAGGAAGAGCGCAGGGCGTGCTCTCGCATGCGGCGAGAGAGAGAGAGAGAGAGAGAGAGACGGCGAGTGTTGGCGGATTAAGGAAACCGGGGGCGGCGATGGCTTGCTCGCGGGGCAATGCGGCCACAGGGCGACAATGGCCGGGGAGCGAGCACCACGGGGTAAGTTTGGCAGCATGCACAGGCCAGCGCACATGGATGGGAAGACGGGGCTCAGCCCAGCAGGTAAAAATAGGGGAGGAAGAGAGAGATGCGGCGAGCGGCGTGGTGGCAGGAAGGCAAGGCCGGCGATTGGGCGCAGGGCGGCGTGGACGGCGCTGTCAGCATGCGATCGCGACCGGGCGGTGGTGACGGGAATCTCGCGCCATGCAGCCTGCGGCGATTGGTCACGGCGGGGCAAGGAAGGAGGAGGAAAAATCACCGGGAGAGAAAGGGCGCGCGAGGAAGAGGCCAAGCTGAGGGAGAGATGGGCGTGGGTGGCTCGACTCGCTCTTTTGAGCTGGGGAGCAAGGGAGAGGCGGCTAACTGAGCAGGGGAAAGGAGGGGATGGGCCGGCACGGGCTGGTGGGCTAGGGCCCGGTCTAGGGTGATAGGCACAATGGATCCTATACGGCCCTAGAGCCCCATTTTAAATATTATTTACCCTAGGTAATTTAGTAAATTTCCTTTGATTTAATAGTTCTATGTTTAGTTGTTTTAATTTAAGCTAAGCTGATGCCTATATGTATGATCATGATTGTGCATTTGATTTCATAACCCAACCCAAAGCTATTACTTTAGCCTAGGTTTTAAAAGTAGGGTGTTACACTTATTAAATACAAATCAAACTTTTACATCTTATTTAAAAGTTGAATTTTATTTTCCAAATTTGAATTCTAAATACAAAATATAAATTCTATTTATTTCGTTAATTCATAGTCTAAATTCAAAATTCTTTTCTTAATTCAAAATTCCTAAAATTCCAAAATTCATTTGGGCTTAGCCCTGTTTAGCCTAGCCCTGGCCAGCCTACTTGGCCCCATCTCCGTCTCTCTCTCCCCCCTCTAACTCCCTCCTCCCTCTCTGTGCGCGCCGCTCGCATCCCATCTGCGCGCTGGGCTGTCCCTGCAGCGTCGTTCCCCTCGCGCCCCAAGCGCCGCTCGCGCCGCTACTGTGCCCCTGCCCTCCTCTGCCCGTGCTAGCATACTACAGCGCTGAACGCACCGCGCCTTGCGCCCTTCGTTCCCTCTGCCATGCCTGCTACCTCGCTGCGCCCAGCATCATTGTCGTACCACTCCCGCGCTGCGCCGTCACGCGCACTCAAGCCCCTCGACGTGGGATCACTCCCTCCCTCTCCCTTCAACCCCTATCACCTATTTAAGCATGGCTTGATCCCTAATTCTCCTCCATTCGCCATTGCCGCTGATGAGCTCTATTTCGCCGCCTTTCACCTCGCCGTTGATTCAATACATTGTCGGCCGATTCCTCGCGTCCCTAGCTTCTCTAGGTGCCACCCCTCACCTTCCTGTGCTCAATTTTGGTCAAGAACCACCAGAGCTCCCCGGCAACGACACCCCTGTTTCGGTCACTACCACTGTCCACAATGCCAGTTCAACTCTGGTCTTTTCCGATCTTACCATCACCTCAGTTAGCTCCATGTTAGTCCCTAGTTGCTCCCCGTACCGGCGAACTGATTGCCACCCGCTCCCTTCGCTGGAGAAGCTTGTTCCCGTAGCTTTTCACCGCTTGCGCCCATGGCGCCGCCGGCGAAGTCTAGCCAGGTCGTCCTAGGTCTCACTTAGCTAAACCCATCCCGATCATAAACCACTAGGATAGTGAACCGTAGCGCCGCCAGTCCACCGTCGAAGATTCACCGGAGATCAATCGTAGAACCAACGGGCCGTTGGCCGGCTAACATCTCCCCGACATCGGTCGTGCGATGTGTCGCTGACAGCCGAGGCCCATGCTAACGGTGATTAGCATTTAAATCTCCTACGCTCAAGCGATGTCAGCCAATGACATGTGGGTCCGTGACCCCACCTGTATATTAGTGGAGGTATACTCCTTTAAACCTTCAGTTCACAGGGTCGTACGAGCCGTTTCTGTTTCACGGACCAGACCGCCCTGAGCTTCACAGTGTTGAATTTGTCCCAGTTCTATTTAGGAATTTCAGTCTTTTCCTAATTTAATTAATCTAGAAAGTTTTTATGATTTTCAAAAAATAAGTAAATCATCACCTAAAATATTGGAAAAAATATTAAAAATACTAGACAGCAGGCTGGATTTAATAAAAATATAACTTTAAACAGTAACATATTTTTTCCCTTTGTACTATTCAAGTAGCTTTAATTCAACCTTTTTAGAAAATAATGTAATTAACCTTTAGGTTTAAATAAATTAGTTTATGATTTCCATAAATCATGATAAAATTCCAAAGAATAATAGATATAATTTAGAATGTAATAAAATTATTTAAATAATTTTAACATCATTCTTGTTCACTGGAATTTATTTAATGGTTAATTAAACCTTTTCCTTAAGGATTAATATCGTTGTTAAATAATAGATTTATTTAAAATACTGTTTGAACTCTAAAAATTTCTAAATTTTTCACAGAAACATTTCCAACTTAGGAACAATTTAATAAAAATATTTAACCCATTTAACCTTTGGTAAAAATTTAGCAAAGAAAAAGATAAACCCCTAAATGCTTAGGAAAATAATATTTTAATACTGTAAATAATTTTGAAAAATTATTTTTAGTAAGGGTAATAATACCTAAGGGTATCTAAAGCATGTTCATTCATAATTATGTGATGACACGTTGGATTCTCATCTCGCTATTAGAATTTCCCTTCGCGCATACATGCATCATCTGTTTTACATTTGTTTATGCATTGTTTTTATCTTTCCGAGTAGCCATCGAAGATCCCGAAGGAAGGTTCAAAGACACCAAGAAAGACTTCCAAGCCTCACGACAATGCGAGTTAATATCCATAGTTCATGTCTTACCCGGATTTCATTAAAGTTATTTTGATTCAATTAAGAAAATGCATGCAATATGAATTTAATACCTAACTTGTTAATCATGTTATACGCATGCCATAACCCTTGACACTTTTACTTACCATGCTATGATTGCCGTGAATATCATGCCATTGCTATTTTGATAGTCATATCCCTTGTAATCCAATTAAAAATAACTAAAATATTTGGACTTCTAGTCCTTAGGTAAAACTCGCTTAGACATGCTTAGGTCTATAAATACTAGCTCACCGCTACAAATACTACTTATTATAGAGTTGGATATGGTATGGTTTGGTATGAGTATAGGCTGTGTCAGTTGGTCTTGAGATATAAGCCTGTGGGCTGAGATACGAGTTGAGACCCGAAGTTTGTTTTTGTTGTCTAAAGTAGCTCTAGACTAAAAGGTCGTGGACCTGTTAGGATTGAGACACAGAGCGGAGGGTGGCACACCGACTCTCGGGCCATGAGAAGCGGGATTGGAAGGATAACATGGATATAAATGAGTGTTGGATGCGTCTGACACAATGCATGGCTATCGCGTGGTAGTGCGGGTGTAGCATTCCAGCGTAGCACTTTGCGGAGGCTCTAGACGATACTCCAACCAAAGGGACAGGCAGAAGGGCGTCGTTATCTGAGGGTGATCTAGATCATACATTCGCTGGACCGGCAATCCAGGAAAGTTGATCCACAATGAGATTGTTGTATCCCAGAATATGATGGCATGGGTTTGGAGGAAGGACAGGAACCGTGGTTCCAGCTGAGTTTGAGTTTGCTTTAGTCTACCATGTGTTGGTACCGGGACTAGATAGGATTGGTAATTTTGAGAAATCACAACACTTCAATAACACTCTCTTTCCCCGATGAAAATGGGCTAGGCCATAGGTTTATACTACTCTTATTTCCAATTGGATTTATACAAGTAAACAAACCCTAGCCATTCCTTGAAACCTTTATCATTAAATGCATTAGGAGGGTGCTAACTCGCAAGTGCGGTTTGATTGCACACTTACCTTCACACTCACTTACTCTTTAGATAGAGAACACCTGGAAGACCCTTACGGGTGCTACGAGGATGTTGAACCTGGATACGAAGGCCAAGACTATGTTTAGGGCATTTCCTCTAGCCACTTGCATGGATGCATAGCCGCTGGATACTCCTTTTATTTTGAAGACTTCCGCTTTTGTACTCTGATCTCCCATGTGGACTGTAATGCTTTTTGGCCTGGATAGCCGTGTTGTAAAACTATTCTCCATATTTGCCATAAGGCGTTAATTTCATAGTTATCTATTTTGCTCTATTCGTTATATGCTTATTTGATCTGGCTATATAATGATGTGTACTAGCCTACCGATCCAGGGACTAGTGCAGGAATCATTCGACGGACCTCCGAGAGAGGCCCCCACAAAAGTTGGTATAAGAGCATATGGCTGTAGGAACCCTAGGTTTTGGCCGTTAGTCAAAGACCTCGTATTTAAACCTTAAAAATGGTTTTTCCAAAACCAAACTCTAAAGCAAATTTTATATGTTTATCACTAGCCTTCTATTTTGACACTTCTGTCACTTACAACTTTTCATAAAACTTTGTTTTGTAGGTGGCTCATGCAGTTTCTCAGGCGACCGCTCGACTTTTGGCTTCACGGAGGGAGCCCGAGGAGAGTATGTTGGAGCTCTCCGCTAGCTTGTTCAGCATCTTGGTTTTGATGGACTTCCTCGTTACTTTTGAAGGATGGTTCGGACTCTGCCTCGACCTGCCTTCATCGTCAAAGTTTGGATTCACTACGACCTCTGCAGGACCGTCGCTCATAGCTATAGGACGGACACCCCGCGCGACCACGTCGAGTATGCGATCAGCAATGCTACCACGATAGCTCTTTGCTAGCATCGCTACCACTACCGCGACGATCTCGTCAGAGGACCGTTCTAGTATATCCTAGATGGACTGCATCGTGAACTACCATCCTTGGAGGACACCACCCACGGAGCAGATCCCTGATTACTCTATAAGGCCCATTTTAGCCAAGGTGTAGAGCATAGCAGCCGAGTAGTGTTGGAGGAGATCAATGTCCTCCGATCATCCCTTCGAGATGCCAACAACAATCTGCGGAGATCCTGTTGCTGAGCCTTCCATCTGTGGGGTAGCCTATGTGCTTGCCAACGTGAGAGAGACATAGCCCTTACCTGTCTTGACTACCATGTTCTGATTGGCTACCCTTGAGTTGGGGCCAATTATCCAGATAGGACTCCTAGCCCTTCCTCGAGTCCTTTAAAACCTGTGCACGTCTACCATATCGTGCGAAAGTGAGGTCTCCCACCTAGAGCCCTTGTGGGCATTCCGCGTCATACCACTCCCCCAGTTGTGGTTCAGCCCCTCCTCCTGATCCAGCTCCTTCTGAGGAGACCCCTCTTGTTGCTGAGGTAGCCTCTCTTTCCTTGGAGGACTATCTCAACGCCCCCAGTCGATTTCCTGTGGGACGTCCACTATCCACTACTCTTGGCATCCCCGTTCATCTTCCTAGTGGTGCTCGACAGTTGTCTGAGACCTTTGTTGCATCCTTAGGCTTTAGTCCAAAGGATTGTATCCCCATGTCCTAGCAAAGTGCTTGCTATCAGTGTAATGTTGTTTTTCGTCTCAGGCGAATGTAAAAACTCTTTTATGATTGGAATGAATGTGCCATTGTCTCGTCTCTTTTATGATTTGGCTCTTCCCTTGCATGCTTTCATCTTAGTTGTAAGGTTAAGTTTTCTTCCCCCTGTCGGCCAACATGTAAATGGCTAGAGGAAGAGGCACGAGACGTGGATAAGGTGCCGGCACTAGCTCTGCTCACCGAGGCTGAGGCCGTGGAAACCTACCTCCACCACTTGCAGGCAATCTGACAATTGCTCAAGTTCTGGCATATCAGGCGCAAATGATTAGAGCTGTCCTGAATAACCAACAGCAGACCAACAATCGCCAAAGCTCAAAGTTGGGAGAGTTTCTGCGGGCAATGGCACCCACGTTCGCACACACAACAGAACCCAAGGACACAGAGGACTGGCTCCGGTTGATAAAGAGGAAGCTTGAGCTAGTCCTATGTTGAGAATCGGACAAGGTACTATTCGCCACCCATCAGTTTGATGGTGCCGCAGCTGACTGGTGGGAAAACTACATGGCAACAAGGTTAGATGCCGCATAAGAAGATAGCCAAGAAGAGTCTGACCACGACAATGATGATGACGAGGAACAAGAAGAGCAAGATGGCATCCCTAAACCTCAAGGCTAGGCACAAGACCACTTCCCCAAGGAGTAGTTGGCAGAAGAGGAAGACCTAGGCCATTACATCCCCTGGGAGGAATTCAAAGCGGACTTCAGGGCCAATTATATTCCAAAGGGCATAAACTGGATCAAGAAGAATGAATTCTACAACTTGAAGCAAGGGTCCATGTCGGTTAACGAGTACCTTACTCGTTTCAACAAGTTGGCGCACTATGCCACTGAAGACATCGAAGATGTAGCGGAGAAGATCGAACGTTTCCTAGAGGGAATGTTGCCTAGCCTCCGATCCTAGCTAATTCTTCATGATTTCTTGGATTTCCATCATATGGTGAACAAAGCCCTCATCTTGGAGAACGAGGTAAATAGCTTTGAGGTCAGTAGGAAGAGAAAATTGGCAGCCCGTGGCGGTTTAGGCCACAATTGTCCCAGCAGCTTCCGGCCAATGCACCAACGACCACACTCGTCTTAGCACCAGACATTCTACCAGGCTTCGTCCAACCAGCAAGGTGGAAGTCGAAACCTACCTTTCACTCTAGGGATGCTCCCTACCACCAGCAAGCTATCAGGGAGCCACCCCCAGAACCAGCGATAGGACATCTGGGACATGTATTATTTGTCACAAGCCAGGACATTTTGCTGCCTAGTGCCTGAACAAGATAGTGGCCCTGTTTCTTTTAGCGTAAACCTGCGGTCGGCGTTTTACTACAGTACCCCTTGATATTTTTATATGATTTTTTTGGTGTTATAATTTCCCAAGATTTTTTCGAGGCTTTGATTAGTTCTGCTCAAAGATTCTTAAAAAAATTTTAATTATCTTTTTAGGCTCATTAAACTTTTTTCGAAGACTTATAAATTTACTACAGTAAACTGCCAACCGCCAGTTTCCGCTGAATGAAACAGGGCCAGTGACTTTGGCTAGGAATGACAACAACCGCACCCCTGCTCACAGCAAAGGCAACAATGGCCACAGAGGCATATTAGGATCAGCTGCCAGGTTGGCCCCACCAACCATTGGAAAAGGCTGACTGAACCACATCACTACCACCGAAGCGGAGGATATGCCAGGTGTACTCGTGGGTACATTCACCATCAACTTAAACCCAGTACAAGTTTTGTTCAATTCTGGTGCATCGTTCATATCGGAGGATTGTGTGGAAAGGATCACCTTTAAGACCTGCCCGCTAAATAGGCCCCTAATCATAAGGTCACCTGGAGGTGTCCTAAAGGCCACAAAAGCATGTCTTGGGGTAGAAATCTCTAAGGAAGGGGTAGGATATAAGTTCGATCTCATGGTCTTGCCCTGTCCCGGGTTAGACGTCATAATAGGAATGGATTGACTAACCCACTACCACGGGGTGTTAGATTATTTCACCCAGCGTGAAGTTTGGCTCATCAGGACCCCGGGACAAGAGGAAGTTTGGAAGGTGAAAAAGCCTTTGAGATGTGGTTACAACCTTTGGTCCCTAAAGGAAGAGGATCCGGCAAGGGTGACAGTTGTCGGTGAATATTTGGATGTATTCCCAGAAGAACTACTTGGACTGCCACCAACCCAGGAGATGGAATTTGTCATAAAGTCGCTCCTAGGCACTGTCCCCATATACAAACCCTATTTCAAGATGAACCTTGTGGTGCTTGCCGAACTGAAGAAGCACTTGGATGAAATGCAAGCCCAAGGACTAATCCGCCCTAGCTCTTCTCCTTGGGGCTCCCTAGCAATGTTCATGTGTAAAAAGGATGGGAGCCGAAGGCTATTGGTAGATTACTGAGCTTTGAATGCTGTGACCATTAAGAACAAGTATCCCCTCCTTCGGATAGATGACTTATTTGACCAACTCCGCAGTTCTCAAAGATTGACCTTAAGTCAGGCTACCACTAGGTCAGAGTAAGGGAAGAGGACATTCCCAAAACGACATTCACGACCAGATACGACCTGTACGAGTATTTGGTCATGTCTTTCAGATTGACCAACACTCCATCCCACTTTATGAACATGATGAACAAAATCCTTATGGAGTATCTGGATCAATTCGTCATTGTCTTTATCAACGACATTCTCATATATTCTAAGGATGATGAGGAATACAAGGTCCATCTAAGGCTGGCGCTAGATAGGCTAAGAGAGCACTAGTTGTACGCAAAATTTAGCAAGTGTGACTTCTGGTTGGAAGAAGTTAACTTCCTTGGACAGATGATTTTAGTAGGAGGAATAAAGGTTGATCCATCCAAGATCACTGCTGTGATGAAATGGAAGTCACCAACTTCAGTGACTGTGATCAAAAGCTTCTTAGGTCTGGCTGGCTATTATCGTCGCTTCATTGAAGGCTTCTCAAAGATCGCCAAGCCAATGACCCAGCTCCTCAAGAAGGAAAAGAAGTTTGAATGAACCAAAACTTGTGAGAATAGCTTCTAGGAGATGAAGAAGAGGTTTACCACTGCTCCAGTACTGGTCACCCCAAACACAAGCAAGAGCTTTGAAGTATATTGTGATGCTTCGAGGCAAGTGTTGGGCTATGTTTTGATGCAAGACCGGAAGGTCGCCTCTCGCCAGTTGAGAAGGCATGAGGAAAACTGCACAACCCATGATCTGGAATTAGCTGCAATCGTACACTACTTATAGTGCATAGATGTAACATATTCATAGATCACAAGAGCTTAAAGTATGTGTTCACCTAGTCAAACCTGAACATGAGGCACAGAAGATGGTTGGAATTAATCAAGGACTATGACATCAATGTTTAGTACCATCCTAAAAAGGCGACATGGTTGCCGATGCCCTAAGTAGAAACACATAGTTGAGTCTGCTTTTCTAGCTACCCTAGAGGTTCAGCCCACTCTCCTAGATCAAATTAAGGAGAAGTAGAAGGGTCATCCCAGTACCCTTAGGATTGAAAGATTCATGGCCAAAGACAAGAATTATAAAGTCTCAAAGGATGACCAAGGAACCCTCTGGTTGGGAAAAAGAATCTTCATCCCCCACCAACCAGAACTTAAGAAGACCATTCTGAAGGAGCCACATGAGTCTCCCGATTCGATACATCTAGGAAGGACCAAGATGTATCAGGACTTCAAGCCACAATTCTGGTTGCCAAGAATAAGGAGAGAAATAGGTGAGTTTGTAGCTCGATGCCATGTGTGCTAACAAGTGAAGGTAGAACATCAATAACTGATAGAACTTCTTCAACCCTTGAAGGTGCCCGAATGGAAGTGGGAAGAGATTGCTGTGGATTTCATCCTTGGACTTCCCCGTACCAAGACCGAAGATTACTCTATATAGGTCATAGTCGACCGCTTGGCCAAGGTCGCTTAGTTTATACCAGTTAAAATGGCCTATAAGGGAGAAAAGTTAGCGAGGTTTTACATGGCTATGATAGTGTGTCTGCATGGAGTTTCTCAACGGATCGTCTCGGATCGAGGATCCAGTTCACCTCCCATTTTTGGGAAAAGCTCCTTGGTGCTTTAGGCACGAGCCTAGCCTTTAACAGAGCCTTCCATCCTCAGATAGATGGACAAACTGAGAGAGTCAACCAAGTCCTAGAGGACATTTTAGGGGCCCGTGCCTTGAATTTTTTCCTTAAGACTAGGAGAAGTGGGTACCTTGCACCGAGTTCTTCTACAACAACAGCTTCCAGGCCAGCCTTAAAATGTCACCGCTCGATTCTCTGTATGGATGCAGATGCCGAACACCCCTCGGTCCAAAACATGAGAAAATCAAGTTTTTGGAGTGGAGCCAATGAAGGAAGCAGAAGAAAGGGTCAAGCTGATCAGAGAAAGGTTGCTAATAGCTCAGTCTCGTCAGAAGAGCTATGCAGACAAGCATTGCAGAGACCTCACCTTAGAAGTCGGGGATTACGTTTATATGAAAGTATCACCACTTTATGGGGCACAAAGGTTCCATCAAAAGGGAAAACTAGCACGAAAATATATTGGACTTTTTAAGATCATTGCCATAAGAGGCCAAGTGGCGTATCAGCTGGACATACCTGCAGACCTCGGAAAGTATATGATATATTTCATGTCTCGCAATTGAAGAAGTCCCCAAAGAACAAATTCCAGTCCCTGAAGAGCCTCTAGTCAGCAACCACACCTACCCAGTTTACCCTGTGAAGATTTTGGACACCTCGGAGAAGCAAACCAGGTGCAAGAGCATCAAGTTGTGTAGAGTCCTGTGGAATGACGACCAATCTGGAGGACAAGAAACTTAGAAGCCTGAAGAGCAGCGTCGCCAGAACTACCCTTCCCAATTCTCTAGCTAGCCTTAAGATCTCAGGTCGAGATCTTTTCTTAGGGGATAGGATTTATAACAGCCCATTTTGGGCCCCGTTTTAAAACTTTTCAAAATTTGAAATGTATTTCCTGTATTTACTATTCATCACCTGAAAATTTCAAATCTTCACTTTCAAAATTCAATAGGAAATGCAAATTCTTTTATCAATATCTAAAGTTTGCTTATTAAATACAAATCCAAGTTTTATAACCTATTTAATAGTTGAATTTAATTTTCTAAATTTGAATTCTAAATTCAAATTATAAATTCTATTTATTCCCTTAACTCAAAGTCTAAATTCAAAATTCTTTTCTTAATTCAAAAATTCCTAAAAAATTCCAAAAGTTCATTTGGCTTAGCCTAGTCCAGCCTAGCCTAGTCCTAGCCTAGGTCTAGCCGGCCTTCTCGGCCCCTCTCTCCCTCTCTCTCTGTGCACGACGCTGACGTGCTGTGCGCGTCCCATGCATGCGCAGGGCTGCCCCTACCTTCCCGGCCGCGTCGTTGCCGCCCCTAGTGCATCGATGTCGCTGTCGCGCCATTCCTCTTGCGCCCCTTGCACCACTCGCACCACTGTCACGCCTCTGCCCTCCTCTGCCCATGCATTTCATTGCCAGTCTTGACACCCAAGTTGTTAGTTGCCAGACGCCGCACCTCGCATCCGTGTTCCTCTGCTGTGGCAGCTACTCCCACCTACTACAGCATCATAGCCGCTGCTCTCGCCACGAGATCACTCCCTCCCTCTCTCCACAGCCCCCGTCGCCTATTTAAGCTAGGCTTGGCCCCTAATTCTCCTCCGTACGCCATTGCCACCGCTAAGCTCCATTTCGCTCCCTTTCACCTCGCAGTCGATTCGGTACGTCGCCGGCCGATTTCTCGTGTGCCTAGGTTCTCTAGGTGTTGCCCCTCACCTTCCCGTGCTCAATTTTAGCCAGGAACCACCGGACCTCCCCGGCGACTCCACGGTGCTAGCTCGACTCTGGTCTTCCTCGAGCTCACCGTCACCTCAGGTATCTCCTTCGTAGTCCCTATTTGCTCCCCGCACCAACGAACTGACCACCGCCCTCTCCCTTCGCCAGAGAAGCTCATTCCTGTAGCTTTTTGCCGCCGTTCTGGCTCACCGCTGGCGAAGTCTAGCCAGGACATCCTAGGACTCATTTAGCTGAACCCATTCCGATCATGAACCACTAGGATAGTCAACTGTAACACCGCCAATCCACCACCGAAGGTTCGCCGTAGATCGGCCAGAAAATCAAGACGGCCACTACCCGGCTGGCATCACCACAACATTGGCCGCACGATGTGTCGTTGACAGCCAGGGCCCATGCTAACAGTGACTAGCATTTAAATCTCCCGTGCTTAAGCGATGTCAGCCACTGACATGTGGGTCCATGACCCCACCTATCAGTATTAGTGGAGGTGTACTCATGGTTTACGCCTTCAGTTCGCGGGCTCGTTCAGGCCGTTTTTGTTTTGCGGACCCAGCCCTGCGCCACACAGTGTTATACAACAACATGATAGCCATAGCTGCAATTAACCAACACACATAGGCCATGAAAATCACAATTATGCATCACATACACATAGGGTCCATACTATTCACATCATTCCCTACAAAAACAAGTTAATTGTAGAATTGTATTGTAACACATGATGTAAAAAAATTTTATCTAACAGCACTACGCCCAAATAGCACGGTAGTCCCGCTATGAAAATTCAAGCCAATTCCAATTCATTTGTATTGCCTCAATTTTCATAAGACATATCAGATTGATCCATCGCGCAAGGTCTACTTGAGAAGGCAGTAGCCACACATGACCTCGATCTGTTGGCGCGTGCTCTTTGCCTCGATTTTGATACTATACCTAGTAGGAAAGGCATGACATGAACAAGAAGGAACACGAACTAATCTTTTCAATCATGTGGGGCTATCAACCATATGACCATATGCGCATGATCCGGATCCAAACGACACATTATCGGCTCTGACAACAACTACAGGGGAATGGGTTGGCTACGCTAGCGTAAAATCAAATATTTCTACCACAAACACCCAGGACATCATGCGAGTAGGAGATCATGGATCGAACACGCAGTCGTAGCAGAAAAAGAGTTGGAGTAGTCGGTTCCAAAGTTGCGCACGTCGAAGTACAGGAAGTAGCCGTTCACGTCTCCTCTTAGCCGATCACCACCACAGCAACGTTATACGTATTGTCATAGAACACATAGTCGATCTCACCGATCGTCTCTTCCTCGTTGCCAATCAATGCCACAACAACCACAACAGTGCCTTTATGGTATCCACACGTCCAAGGGCGGAACACCGTGCGCCGGTGTACTATTACCGCTGCGCGTGACCAGGGTGTTGAGGTCGCGTGGGACATGACGACTAGGGTTTTGTGTTGGTGAACTTGCTTAGCACTCCACATCGCCCCACATATCCCCTTATATAGAGCACATAATGAGCTTCTACGCTAGAGGCCATCAGGACTCTTATCCCTATCGGATACGTATCCACGAAACCCACTAATGGATTTATATTCAACCAGTTAAGTATGTGACCTGTTAGGTTCATGTGCAAGCCGTCATGGCCCCAAAAACCCTTTCCGAATCACAAATCAATAATGGTTCCTAGTAGCACATATTGATTTTGAATACAAAGAATGATCATATCCGCTAAACTTTGATATACTCGCATACCGATCTTTTTGTCGCACGATACTAATCAAGCTTAAGGTGAGATGCATGCTTCCCTTGTGATAACTAGACCATTCACTCGATCTTGTGATGGATTATAAAATCGTGCTTAACTCTGGCATGACCATACACTTTCAAATCTAACCACATGGAGGGGCCAAGAGATGTCTCTCCCATTATCGAGAAGGGGCAAATTCCATCTTGATCACTCACACACCATGACATATTCAATAGCATACCCAAAAACTATCTTTATTACTATAACAGTTACGATGTAGCGGTTGACAACCTCAAAGTGTATAACAATGCATGCTGGGACACAATGACGATCTTAGGTCTAAGGATCATATAGGTATACTACTTAAGACACACTAATGGCACATGTAAGATAACAATCTCAGCAGTGTCTCAGGTTGGGTCTATTCAACAATATATGAGAGTACATAAATATAGATATGATATAATCATCTTCATGATCGCCTCTAGCGCATATCACTAACACCTTGAACTTGAAATTTATTTTTTTCGATCCCTTAAACTTGTATCTGTTTGCACCCCCAACCCCAAAACCCTTACGGCTTCTGTTAAACATTGAGATGACTGCCCTTGTGTCTGTTAAACGTGGTTGGGAGGGAGGCCCCCTGTTGGATGTGGCCTTCGCATTCGGCCAAGTTGAGGTCACCTTGAGGTTCCACATGCTCTATTGAGGCAAGCATCCGTGTGACGAAGAAGAAGGCAGATAGAAAGCAATGTGTGTTGGCTCATGAGACAGACGACTCATTGTTTAATAGATACATAGGCAACCAGCTTAGCATTTAACGCAAGACCTAATGGTTTTGGAGCCGAGTTGCAAACAAATGCAAATTTAAGGGGTTGAAAAAGAAAATTTCAAGTTTAGGGAGCTAAGTGAGATTCACTGCAAGTTTGTGGGCTACAATGTACTTTTTCTAGAAAGTGGTTAAAAAAGATGTCGTGGTATCCACATGGATGCATGTCACTATCCCTTGTATACATGGATAGCCTAGGCAGCAATATTAGGGGAAACACATGCCTAATAGATGCTCTATATGGGTTCCTATACCTATATTTTGAGTTTTTGTTAAAGAAAAAAAAAACTCCAACGATGGATCTATCTTAAAAAGTCCAACAAAGGTTAGGTCCTATAGAAAGTCACTAAATTTGGATAATCTTTCGTTGGCGATATATGTATATTTCGTGCAATTATTTAGGTTCATTAGGTGGATATAGCTATGTTTTAGGACTACTTGTTGGAGTTAATACCTATTTTAGAGTTCTAAAACTTTTAGGGAGTACCTATATTAACATATAGGGCTTCATTGATAGGAACTACTATTGGAGACGCTCCAAAGTTGAGCTACAACATTCAATTTGAAGAACTTAGTGCCAAAATGTTTTGCTCATATTATGAATGTTTTGTTTATACTGGGCTTTCATATTGGCTCCAGATTTTCTTCCCTCTTTGTTTTATGGCGCTGAAATTATTTCATTATTTACTAAAACTAAACTTTGACCGCCTTTGACTAGTGGCTTTACAAACCTAAACTAGTAACCGAATTAAATAATTATGTAACCATAGAGGTGCTCTAAAAAAAGGTAACCATAGAGGTCCCCCTTTTTAGGAAGTCCTTCCATTATCATGGTTGATACCCATATATAGGTAGCCCTAGCAATGTTGAGTAGCAATCACCACCCCCATCATGGGGACCGAGGTCACGCTTGACCGACATGGTGGGCCAAGGAGGCAATGCAATGGTCGCTGCTTGACGCCGCCATGGTCACTCTTGGGGACAATGGGGGAAGAGATGGCCAAGCCGAGTCAGAGAGGAGAGAGAAGGAGAGGGACACGAAGGAGGCGGAGGAGGGCCATATAGAAGAATTTAATGTTTTTGAGACACTTTTTTTTTTTGCAAATTTACATGAAAGTGGAGTTGAGAGAAACACGTGGATCTTGGATGGTAATTTCCAAAGGAAGTGGATTTTCCACCCCTGCGTGCGGTTCTAGGCATGTTCTCCATCACTCGATCTTGTTTTGAGATCCGTGTGCTACCCCCGCCTCTCTCACATGCACTTTTGCATAAAGTCCCTCATTGTTTTCAATTCCTAGGTCCCAATCCTTCTTGTCCATCTCTTCTCTCTCATAAGGTGGTGCCTTGTGTCGCCCCACCTTGTGCTCTCTCGACCTACACCGTCCCGCCCTGCACCACCCTGCCTCGTCCTACCTCACTTCGCCTCGACCAGTTTTGCCACACGTTGCACGGTCCCGCCTAGTGTAGTCCCGCCCAGCGCCAGCTTGCATCGCCCCCAGTGGTGGAGCCAGAAAATTGCTAAGAGGGGGGCTAAAAAAGAACATCGAAGGCCCAAGCCATAGCGAGTCGATTTTCAAAATTATAGTATATACTATAATTATAGGGTTATACCACATCACAAAACATGATAATATAGAAATACAAATAGCTATCTTATAGTTGCAACTTGCATTGATTTAAACATAATGAAAAAATGAATTTTCAATTTATAAGTAAAATGCATGAAATTTAACTACGTAAGGAATATAAAGGAACATGTGGCTACTGTTTACTCCACCAACATGTGAATTTTGAAAGCACCACAAAGACCTCTTGCATTATTGTGGCTACTGTTTACTCCACCAACATATGTATTGAATGATTCTTTTGCCTTCTTCCAGTTGGTAAAACCATCTTTTGTGAACACATCATTTGCAAATTTATTAACCCATGATTGCTTAAAAAGATAACAATAGAAGCAAAAGGCTGCATCTTTTCTATGCTATATTCTAACCAATCAAATTCGGTAAGCCATGTCTTTTGAAAAGATCTTGAAATCTTTCCTTATTGTTTGCTTGGAAAATTATGGCCGATTGGTTTAAATGGACCCTTCAACAAGAAAGCCCTTCTCACATCATCTCTGATTTTAAACTCGTACTCTTCAATTGGTTTGCGCAACCCCGGATCGACAACAATGTCATTTGGACTAAATTCAATGGTACTACAAGCTTTCTTTTGTGCTAAAGAATTAGTAGCATTAGAAACTTCTGTTCTTTTTTATGACATGCATGGTTTTCGGATTGTTCAGATTCGGATGGATGAGACGGTGGCTTGGATGGTTTTGATTTTTGTGATAGTGCAAAGAATCTCTTCACTCTAGAATTTAGTTGGAAAAAATTACTTAATTATGGATGCAGTAGTACTAGTAATCGCATCAGACATTTTGATTAGAAAAATAGTGACCTGCTGGTTGCCGTCCTGCTTGACGCCTCGATGTGCTCGTGGGCTCGTGGTTGCGTCGTTGGACGCTATGCCGCTGCGGCAAAGACGTCGGAGCCTGGAGGAGACGAGGAGACGAGGACACTGGACACGCACGGCGCGGAGTGGCAGAGACGAGGAGACGAGCAATCACGGCATCCGAGTGTGTACTAAGTACTTAGTTTGCGGCTTTGCGGGGACAGTTCGAGCGTGACACGAGGAGACGAACAGCTTGGGCCTTGGGCCACTAAGTACTAAGTTAATCAGCATATACTAATTACTAACTATTACGTTAATTGGGCCACGACCGGGGCTTCAGCCCCACTGAGCCCCGGCCTCAGCTCCGCCTCTGATTCGCCCCACCTTGTGCCACCCCGTCCCACACCGTCACTCTCTTGCCGGGAGCACTAGAGGAAGCAAAGGGGGATAGAGAAGGAGGGAAAAGAGGAAGAAAGACTAAGGAAAAAGACTTCAATGTTACAAAGGATTTGTTCTTGCAAAAGTGCACGAGGGAAGAGTAGATTTGCACACGGATCTTGAAGCAAGATCAACGGAGATGAGGTGCTTAGAACCGTAGGTAGCACCTGTCGGATTGCATTTCCGATTTCTGAAATCTGGTCGGGAGCATGGCTCTATGCATACCGGTGTTAAGCCTCCCGGCGTCACTCGCCGAGTGTTGCATGCACAGATGCACACCGGCACCACGCCACCACGGCGACCACCGCCTCTGCTCCTCTCGGTGGGCGGCCCGCGGCCTCATCCACCTGCCGCGCGCGTTCCGTCCGGACGAGAATACATACGAACTGAGCTAGCACACGCCACGTACACCGCCGGTACAGGCTCGCCGCCGCCATAGCCGGCACCGCCCGGAGACTACAGAATCATCCAAAATCTCACCAGATCTGCCGCGTCGGACGCTTAACCCGCCTCGCCACGGCGCTGCAGGAACCTGCTATCGCTCGCCGCCGTCCTCGCGTGGTCGAGCTGCATGTCAGGCATGTGCTCCTCTAAAAAGAGCGAATCGACCAACCTCATTAGAGACCATTCTCTACGGATGAAGGTCAACTCGTTTGTAATAACTAGCACTGATAGTGATCGATGGCATCACTCGGAATTCTGGATTCTGATCGATGCGCAACTGTAGCTGCGCGCTCACGTGCCCTGCACTTGATCAGTGCTCTCTTGTTTCTGATCTCTGAATCTCGTGAGACTGACTTATCTGCTAGCTCAAACCTCTCGCTGTTTAAGAAGAACTGGGGCCGGTAATGTGACCAGCTGTTTGACCACATAACCACTTCAGATTCTTGGATTTATCGTTGCTAGCTTCAGTTCATCACTTGCATGCTCAGCTCGATCGATCTGATCACTGTCCCGGAGACGATGACGATGGAGATGTCCAAATCTCTTGGCGCATTCCTTGCGGTCGCCATCGTGGCGCTGTTCGCCGCGCCGGCCGTCGCGGACTGGTCCAAGGGCTCGGCCACCTTCTACGGCGGCGGCGACTCCTCCGGCACAGCGGGTACGTACATACTTATTACATGCTCCTGATGCCTGTATGCTTCACCGCCGAGTTGTATGATTTCCCGCTGTGAAATGCAATTAACTTGTACGTATTAACATTACACATGCAGGAGGGGCATGCGGGTCCGGCAACCTGGTCACGGCGGGGTACGGCACGAACACGGCAGCGCTGAGCCCTGCGCTCTTCAACGGCGGCGCGTCCTGCGGGCAGTGCTACCAGGTCGCGTGCGACTACCATGTTGGTTGATCTCGGCTAATCAACCGAGGAAATCACGCGTGGTCATTACCACCTGCACACGCGTGATTACTTTCCTAAATCAAGAACCTTTCTAATTAACTACTAATCCCGTGATTAGCTCATATCTTAATTACGCGCCATGATCGGAGACGCCTTCCATACCATGGGACTTGTCCCCGAACTCCTCAGTGCTACATATATAGGAGAGGCCGGCTCGTGCGAGAGGTGACGATCTCTCGCACGGCTAACCCTCTCCAAAATCCTAATCTTCTACCGATCTTCATTGGCGCTGGAGGAGCGTCGAAGGGCTGTCTAGGGACAGTGTAGGTGGCGACCCGAAGGCCGCCGCCACCCACCGACTGTTCAAGGCCGGCGACCCCTTCGCTGCATCCTCTACTTCTCCTACAACAACACCGATCGACTACAGGGCGCTAATGGCTTCAAACTCTTCCGGTCAGTACACCTAATTCCGCATTAGAACTAGGTAATCATGTTTAGGCTAAGGCTCATTGTCATTAGATCATTAGCTAGATCTAACATTTGGTATCAGAGCCATCTCTTAGCCAACATGGTTCCATCATCCCGGATTAGAAGCCATTTTAACCTTTAATTAGTGGTCGGATTAGTCCTTAGTAGTTTCGGTTTTGAAAAATTTTGCTCACTGTCATGACTAACTCAGATCAAATTAGTGGGTTTTAGTCCAAACTAATGTTAGATTAGCAGTGAGAAGGAGGTGAATTTGGGCAAATTAACAACCAAAATCAAAAGCCCCAAAACTTTTCCCAACCCGAAACCCTAGAGTTCGGATTAACCCCCAATAAAAGTCTAGATTTGTGTTAAAATGATGAAGAATCGTAGAGAAAAGGGAAGATAAGAATCAATTTTGCCGAATCAACAAAATCCCCAAAATTTTTCCCCAAATCGGCAACCCTAAGCCTCAAAATTGGTACTTACCTGACCTTTTGTGGTCGCCATCCGTGGCGTCGCCGGCGAGCTTCATCTGCACCGTCGCCGCATGCGCCGTCGCGCCCGCCGTGTCTTCTTGCTCGCCGAACCGTCGCCATGCTAAGCTGAAGCCATGCTGTAGCGCCATTCGCGTTGCCGCTCTTAGCCACCAAGCAAGCACCAGGCCACCGCTGCGCCTCGCTTCTTGCTGCTGAATCGTCTGACCGCTTGCCTCAGGCGCCGCCGCTAATCTCGCCCACGCGCACCACCGCTCTTCCGGCGCTGTTGCTGCCGGACTTCCACCTCGCGCGCGTGGAATTAGGAGCACGGGAATAATGGTTTAGGGTTGGCTGGCAGCCGGTCCTTTGATCCCGTGCGAGGCATCGTGCGCCGTTGGATTTGATCCAATGGCTGCCAGCCATATCTGCTTGGAAGGTGGGCCGCTGAAGGGTTAATTGGCCCACCTAGCAAGCTCACGCCGAACTGGGCCACGTTCACAGCCCAATGAAGAAAATTAATTTATTTTCGACCTGTTAATTCTTTTCTGTATAATTTATGTTATTTAATGCCTTTAAATTGCTGAAAATTGGTAAAAATTGTTCTAGAAATTTTATGATCTCTGATTAAATGGAACCAACGGGAAATTTAATTAGAGAATTAATTTTTGACTTAAAATTATGCATATCCAATGTTATTAGTAATTTTAAGTCATTTCTTGTACATTTAATTCCTATCTTGTTTTCTGCCCAACGGTGATGCAATTTAGGAATTAATTTTTGCTGTTAATTTTCATTTCGTTTTCTGCCCAACGGTGATGCGAAATGAAATTTTATGATATTTTGTCATTTATATGTATTTAATCAGACCAACGTAGGATTAATTACATATATGGCATTGTTACAATTATTGATTAAATTTGTTATTATTTTTCAGCGATTAACAATATTGCCTCTCAGATTAATGGCATTGAACAGCTCAGTGGCACTAACTTTCCCTCGTGGAAAGATATTTCCTCGTTACGCTAGGGGTCTTGGACCTTGACCTAGCATTACGAGAGGATGCTCCCATTGCACCCGCCCCTAATATTGAGAATTACACTGATCTCAAGAAACAATATGATGAGAAGGCGGAGCGGTGGGAGAAGTCTAACCGCATGTCACTAATGATCATTAAGAATAACATTTCTGTCGGGATTAAGGGAGGAATCCCTAATTCCGAAAGTGCTAGACAGTACTTGGCAAATGTTGAGGAGAACTTTAAGGGTATCTCCAAGACTTATGCCAGTACTTTGATCATGCGCATGCTCACCTCCCGCTATGATGGCAAGAGCGGTGTGAGGGAGCATATCATGAGCATGACTGACATGGCGGCTAGGCTGAAGGGGATGGACATGGCCATTTCTGATGGCTTTCTTGTTCATTGAGCTCCTTGCCACCTGAGTATGGACCCTTCAAGATCAATTATAACACTCAGAAGGAAAAGTGGTCCATAGCTGAGCTCATTAGCCACTCTGTTGAAGAGGAAGAGAGGCAGAAGGCAGAGAGGCTGAAGGAGCAGGCTCATCTTGTCAGCTCTGGCAAGAGGAAGAATTAGGGGGAGTCTGGTGGCTTTAAGCCAAATAAGAAGTCTTATCACCCTCCTAAAAATGATGGGAAGGGAAAGGCTGTTGCTCATGGCCATCCACCACCTCCTGCACCGCCTGCACCACCAGCCGCAGGAAACTTATTTTGCAAGTTCTGCAAGCAGCCTGGGCACGCATAGAGGGACTGTGCAGGATTCAGGCAGTGGTTAGCAAAGAAGGGTAATGAAATTATCTCTCACGTTGATGAGTCCCTATTTACTGAATTTACCTCTAATACTTGGTGGATTGACTCAGGTGCAACTGTGCACATTACTAATTTATTACAGGGATTGCGTTCCGTGACGACCATAAGAAGAGGGGACCGAAGTCTTAGGGTCGCTGACGGAACGGAGATTGAAGTCAAGGTAGTTGGAACCCTTCAACTTGCATTAGGAGGCGGCTTCAATCTTCATCTTTTTGATGTTCTTTATGTTCCTAGTGTTAAGAGGAACTTAATTTCAGTCTCTGTATTGACTAAAACAGGTTATTCATGTGAGTTTGTGGACAAGAAATGCTTTATTAAGTTAAATAATGACATTATTGGTCTTGCCTTCGAGCAAGACAAACTTTATTTACTCTCTATGGATGAATCTGTGTTAAATGTGTGTACTGTTGTGAATAAGAAGACATGTGAGACGTCGTCGAAATTATGACACTGTCGCTTAGGCCATATTTCTAGGGGGAGAATGGAACGTCTCATTAGAGAAGAGATACTCCAACCCTTAGATTTTTCAGACGTGAACCACTGTCTAGATTGTATTAAAGGTAAATTCACTAAGAAAATTAAGAAAGGAGCCACTAGGAGTACGGGTCTTTTAGAATTAATCCACATTGATATTTGTGGGCCCTTCCCAGTGACATCAGTGGATGGTTATGATTCCTTTATTACATTCACTGATGATTTCTCTCGCTATGGCTATATTTTTCCCCATTCGTGATCGTTCTGAATCACTAGATAAATTTAAGATCTATAAAGCTGAAGTCGAAAATCAGCATAACATTAAGATCAAAGTAGTGAGATCAGATCGTGGAGGAGAATATTATGGGAGACATGCTCCTTATGGGCAAATACCTGGGCCCTTTGCCAGATTCCTTCAAGAAAATGGCATAGTTGCTCAATACTCCATGCCCGGAGAACCACAGCAGAACGGAGTGGCAGAGCGTCGCAACCGTACACTTATGGATATGGTACGGAGCATGCTTAATCACTCCAGTCTGCCTATCAGCCTGTGGATGGAGGCACTAAAAACAGCCGCCCACATACTAAATCGGGTTCCTAGCAAGTCTGTACCTAAGACACCTTATGAATTATGGACTGGGAGGAAACCGACAGTTAATTATTTACGCTGTGGGGGTGTCGTCTTTGAAGCCGATTATTTGGCCCTGACTAAAGAAATTAGACCCTAAAACCGTGAGTTGCCATTTCATTGGATATCCAGAAAGATCTAAGGGATATCGATTTTATTGTCCAGATCGTGTCACTAAATTCGTTGAAACTAGACACGCAGTCTTTTTAGAGGATAATGAAATCAGTGGGAGCTCACAACAAAGGGAGATAGATCTTGAGGAAATTCGGGCTCATGTCCCATTACCAATAACTCAAGAGTGTATTTTTCCCATTCCTCATGCAATGCCTCAGACTGTAGCATCTCCAGCTGAAAATTCTGGAGTTGTACCCATTGTTGAGGATTTTAATGAACCAGATAATGAACCTCAATAACCTTCTGTGGCATCTGATGAACAAATAACTGAAGAAGTGTCTCAACAACCTCCGCAACCGCCAGTGATCCCTAATGAACCTATAAGACGATCACAGCGTGTGAAGAGGTCTGCCATACCAGATTATTATGAAGTCTTCCTTGGTGAAGACATTGGTAAGGCGAATGACCCCACCTCATTCAAAGAGGCCATAACAAGTGAACATTCATCTAAATGGATTGAAGCCATGGAAGATGAATTAAAGTCTATGAGCACTAATGGTGTCTGAGATTTAGTAGAAATTCCTGAAGGAGTCAAAACAGTAGGCTGTAAATGGGTCTATAAAACTAAGCATGACTCTAGAGGGAATATCGAAAGATTCAAGGCAAGGCTTGTAGCAAAAGGTTTCTTACAGAAAGAGGGAATTGATTACAATGAGATCTTTTTTCCTGTCTCTAAGAAAGATTCATTGAGAATCATTATGGCGCTCGTTGCTCATTATGATTTAGAGCTCCATCAGATGGATGTTAAAACTGCATTCCTTAATGGTAACTTGCACGAACAAGTTTTTATGGCACAACCCGAAGGTTTTGTCGTGGAAGGCAAGGAACATATGAGGTGCAGACTTAAGAAATCCATCTATGGACTTAAACAAGCGTCCAGACAATGGTACCTTAAATTCGATAAAATAATCAGAAACTTTGGATTTAAGGAGAATGAGGTGGATAATTGCATATACATCAAGAATAAGGGTGGAAAATTCATTTTCCTAGTACTCTATGTTGATGATATATTGCTAGCAAGCAGCGATAAGAATATGCTGCATGAGACTAAGGGATTTTTATCCTCTAATTTTAATATGAAAGATCTCGGTGAAGCCTGTTTTGTCCTAGGCATTGAAATTCACCGAGATAGGTCTAAAGGAGTACTAGGATTATCTCAAAAGTCATACATTGACAGAGTACTTGAAAGGTATAACATGAGTAAGTGCTCTGCCACGTCTGCTCCAATAGTTAAGGGCGATAAATTTGGATTATTTCAAAGCCCGAGGAATCAATTAGAATCAGATCAAATGAAGATGATTCCTTATGCTTCGGCTGTCGGAAGCCTAATGTACGCTCAAGTCTGTACGCGTCCAGACTTGGCATTTGTTACCGGGATGCTTTGCATATTTCAGTCTAACCCAGGTCTAGACCACTGGAAGGCTGTTAAAAAGGTCCTGCGTTATTTGCAGGGCACTAAGCATTACATGCTCACATATAGAAAGTCTGACAACCTTGAAATTTTGCGTTATTCAGACGTTGATTTTGCAGGGTGTGTAGACACTAAGAAATCCACATCGGGCTACATATTCACCCTAGCAAGAGGAGCAATTTCGTGGAAAAGCTCCAAACAATCCCTAACCGCATAAATCGACAATGCAGCAGAATTTGTGGCATGTTATGAAGCAAGCCCAGGCAGGCCGTATGGCTTAAAAACTTTATCCCGGATCGAGAGTGGTAGATGAGATTGCAAGACCACTCACTATATACTGCGATAATAAAGCTACAGTTTTCTATTCGAGTAACAACAAGTCAAGTGGTGCTACCAAACACATTGATATTAAATATCATATTGTGAAAGATAGAATCTAGGATCAAACTATTAAAATTGAGCATATTAGTACTAAGTCAATGCTCGCGGATCCGCTCACCAAAGGTTTACCTCCTAACTTATTTAAAGAACATACTGCCGGCATAGGTTTATTGGAGGACCTTTGATCTTGATCATGGATATAGGGGCATTAAATCAATCAACACCCGTTATGACTAAGCTGGTATTCTATCGAGGTATTATGGTGGACTATAGGTACTGGTGTTTCAATGGCGTTTTCATTTGCTGTTGAAAACACATTATTTTGGACTACTATTTTACTTAGAATGAATACACTATGATAGCCTTTTGATCAAGTGGGAGAATGTTGGTTGATCTCGGCTAATCAACCGAGGAAATCACGCGTGGTCATTACCACCTGCACACGCGTGATTACTTTCCTAAATCAAGAACCTTTCTAATTAACTGCTAATCCCGTGATTAGCTCATACCTTAATTACGCGCCATGATTGGAGGCGCCTTCCATACCATGGGACTTGCCCCCGAGCTCCTCAGCGCTACATATATAGGAGAGGCCGGCTTGTGCGAGAGGTGATGATCTTTCGCACGACTAACCCTTTCCAAAACTCTAATCTTCTACCGATCCTCATTGGCGCTGGAGGAGCGTCGAAGGGCTGTCCAGGGACAGTGTAGGTGGCGACCCAAAGGCCGCCGCCACCCAACGACTGTTCGCCGGCGACGAACACCATTCAAGGCCGGCAACCCCTTCGCTGCATCCTCTACTTCTCTTACAACAACACCGATCGACTACAGGGCGCTAATGGCTTCAAACTCTTCCGGTCAGTACACCTAATTTCGCATTAGAACTAGGTAATCATGTTTAGGCTAAGACTCATTGTCATTAGATCATTAGCTAGATCTAACATACCAGTCTGACACGCAGTCGTGCCGGCAGGGGGCCTCCGTCACTATCACCGGCACCAATCTCTGCCCGGCCAACTACGCGCTCTCCAGCGCCGGAGGTGGCTGGTGCAACCCGCCGCGGCCGCGCGCACTTCGACATGGCCGAGCCGGCGTGGCTCCAGATAGGCGTCTACCAGGCCGGCATCATCCCGGTGCTCTACCAGCGCGTGCCGTGCACGAGGCAGGGCGGCGTGCGCTTCACCATTACCGGGAACAACTACTTCGAGCTCGTGCTCATCACCAACGTCGCCGGCAGCGGGTCGGTGCAGGCGGCGTGGGTGAAAGGCACGGCCACGGATCGGGTGCCCATGACCAGGAACTGGGGCGCAAACTGGCAGGCGTCCGCGGGGCTCGTCGGGCAGGCGCTCACATTCGGCATCACGTCCACCGGCGGCCAGACCATCGTCTTCCAGAACATCGTGCCGGCGTCCTGGGAGTTCGGCCAGTCCTTCATCAGCAACCTGCAGTTCTCCTACTGACCACTGATACGTAGATGGCGATAGCATCCATACAACAAGAACTTTATTTGGCTAGTCAGCTTCTTGTTGCTGCATGACGCGCAGTATCTATCGATTTGATTTTCCTAGTAATTTTCAGTCTCCATGACAGGGCTGCGACTAGCTAGCTTATATGTATTGTTCAGACTTCAGAGATATGTCCAGCTTGCATATATTGCCTTGTATTTTCTAGCAAGATTAGTATCGAAATTAGTTGCCTTTGATTTCTGCGTTAGATCGTGCATTCATGGGACAACTTATCGGCAGACATAAGAAAGAGACCGGAGTTTGCGCTCCATTAAGAAATTCTCCGTCCTAACCACGCCATCCACATGATTTCGAGATCCGCGTCTGGTTTCTCACTCGGCAAGTTGAATACTATTTACTTTTCAGTGGAGATATGCCTCGGTGGTTTCCTTAGCTGACGCCGTTTCGTCCGTTAGGGTACCCACTTGGTTATAGCCTGACCTACCTCTCTCTTGGACCATCCACACTCTGAGCTCCAAATCTAGTCCCCCTTTTCCTCCCATCCGCTTCAAACTAAGCTGCAATGCTGCAGTAATTTCCCATCTAGAAAAAATAGAATTATGCATAGCATGGATGCAAGGTGGTTGTTCGGTTGTGCACCTACTATCTGGAGGCAGTTTTGTCTTCGGTTCCTTGGTATGTAACTGGAATAATTTTGCAGTGGACTTTGGACCCCAAGTTTTTACTGAAATGTTGTACTACTTTTGATTTGTGGCGGCATTTGAACATGTTGTGTTGTTTAGCCGGTTCGGAATCTGGTCATCCTTTTTAAGAAAGTTTGATATCCCTTGTGTGTGTGGTGGGATTTGACAAGAATTTTAGGTTAGCATTGACTTTTTTTCCTGTCTGCCATGTAAGTTTAATCCGGAAGACATGTGTGTTTTGATGTGGATGCGACGACTGGTCCACTTCTTATTTTCTTTAGATCTGAGTATTTGGCAACAACGGAATGTTAATGAATCCATTTTTCATCCGTTCTATGCGCTTATACTTCCCCTACATCATTGTTTTGTTTCGCCATCATTGAAATCTTTCCGTGGGTATTTAGGACCTGAAAATTAAGTAAGATTGCCCTTTGGATAGAAAGCTTGTAATACATGTAGACCTGAAACTTCTGTAAGATTTGCCCTTCTTTTTAGAGTATTGATTTTGTTGTATGAAATTCAGATAGATTTGAGCACTAGATTTTCAGTACTAAATTTTTTATCTAGCACTAAATCCACCCTCCCAATCTTCCTCACTACGTCTCATTTGGCAGGTTATTCAATGTTACTGCAAGCTTAATAAATGTGTTCTATTGACTAGTGGCAAATGATGTCTATCGACAAGGAACAAATGTATGCAGCATCTCAAACATCGGCAGATAGTTCGCAGAGATACGAGAATGGTCAGCACCTATGCCTTGTATGGTAATTTTTATTATTTTGTTTTGCCAACCTGTTTTCATAGCCGAATTTGCTAACCGTTCCCGTATACTTGTAATATCAGTTTCCTTTACAAGCCTGCTGTTATCGCAACAGCTCGGAGGTAATGCGATGGGAGAGTTCATGTGTCCTGGTGTCTTTGTTCTCCCCAAGCCAGCCAAGGAAGGGACATCATCCTCAAATCAAACTGTTGGCACTTGCTCTCATGAATGCTCGCAGTATGAAGAGGATAGTTCAACCGATGGTTCAGATAACTGTCAGGAAATATCGTTGGAGGACTCTTCCTAGTTGGACGACCATCAACAATAATGTGCTAGCTGATGAGGTTAGTGCTGGCCATGTCTTATGTGAGGGAAACACTGTTCGTTCATTTCAGAGTGGTCAGAAGCGAGATCTGCCCCCTGGTTCGAAAAAAAAGTAACCATTTTTTGTTAATCAATGTGTAGGATTGTACCGTAATCATTCCATGGTATTCCTTCATAGAACCTGTAGGTAAAGTATTTCAAGGTATTACCAGAGCAAGGGCAGAATTATAGAAAAAAAAAATTAACTTTGCAAGCAAAGGTAGTTATAGCCACGAAAGTAACATAGACTTATTAGACGTTTTTGGTACTAGGGGCTGAATTATTTTGTAGTTGTACTTTTTAAAAATGTGTGTAATAGGAGGAGGACAAGCAAAGGCTACCAGCTACCTGACCATAGACCATCTAGGAATGGCAATGAAAAATGCACATCACCGTAGTAGTAAATACATATTTGAGCCTTCAATTGGGACGGTGTTTTGACTCCATAGCTGAAACGTACGAGTTTTGCAACCTATATTCATGGGAGGTTGGCTTTGGTATTCGTCTTGGATGGAGCAATATCAACCGTGTGAACAAGTACCAGACGAAGCAAAAATTTGAGTGTCAGCGTAGTAAATAAGGAAGCATATTAATCTTTGTGTACAAAGTTTTTTTTGTTTAGAGTTCCTAATGTTATGAGATGGACATTTTTTTTGCATAAATTGAACAAACGGGCGAGTAAACATAGTTTTAGCAGCAAATGCAAGGCCCTGATTCGTCTCCATCGGACCGATGATGAGGGCTGGTATGTTTCTGATTTAAGGACAGAACATAATCATCCTTTGTCTGTGTCTTGTGGTGAGAAGAAAGAATGCAATTCTCACAAAATAATTGATCAACCCACAAAGGAAATGATCTGCCATTTACGTGAGAATAACATCTCCTTGGGCAAAGTACATTCTATTATAGGCAGCATGCATGGTTCCATGGAGTGTGTTCCGTTTACGAAGAGGGCTTTGCGATCTATCTTTGATAAGATCACTCCTGAAAAACTTGATGACGATGTCTTGAAGACACTGGACATGTTTAAGACGATGAAGGCGGCAGATCCTGACTACCAGTTCGGCGTTCAGCTTGATTCAGAGGATAACATCAAGACTCTTGTATGGAGCAATGGTAGAAGTCGTAGGCAGTACCATTGGTTTGGAGAAGTTTTGGTTTTTGATGCCATGTACTGCACAAACAAGAACAGGATGCCTTCCGGATTGTTTGTTGGTGTGAACAACCATTTCCAGACTTTAATATATGCTGGTGTTCTTATGCGTTCTGAAACCACTGAGAGCTTCAAGTGGGTATTTGATAAATTTCTATTACTCATGGGTGGGAAAACAACGATGACTGTTCTGACAGGTACATAACGTTCTCTTCATTTTAAATTTTTGCATATACAATATACATTCACCTAGCTTTTATGTAAATACAATATACATTCCGAAGTGTACAATTGTGTTGACGGCAATTGCAAGCCAATGCCAGGCTATGGCAGCAGCAATACGAGATGTGATGCCATCCAGTAGACATTTTTGCTGCAAATGGCACGTTCTGAAGGCTGTAAAGGAAGGGCTTGGCCTAGTTTATAACAAGGACCAGCCTTTCCGTGAGGAGTTCTACAAGGTTATTGAAAGATCGTTGGCGCTAAATACCCTTGAACAGTGTCTAGATATGCTAATCAACACTAAACAGCGGAAGAGATAATTAAAACAGTACTAAACCAAGAGAATCAATCACAAATTGAGAGAGATCATGTACCGAAACCATCAATCTTTATTGCACATTGATAGCACATGGTTTCTTTACATGGAAGCACTAATCCCCTCAAGATCACCACTAATCTCTCTAATCTTTCCTCTAATTTTCTGTGTTTTTCTTTCGGGACAGCAGCCGCCGCTGCCTGTTACTTTTTCTGGAAACCCTCGCACGAAAATCCTCGTGCATCATGCTGCTGGTCTTCTTTTTATACCGAAGTCCGGTTCGGCCCGGCCCGCCTGGCCACCCGCGCTCCTGCACGCCTAGCCTCCTGCGTTGCCTGGCGCCTGCTGCCGCCTGCGCTGTCTTCTGCCCGCTGCCATCTGCAACACAACGCACGCACGCAGCACCACGCACGCAACACACCACGCAGCACCAGCACACAACACCACGCACCCAACACGAGTACACAACTTCCAGTAATCACAAAAGACAAATGAGTTAATCACACACAGCCATGCATGTCACCCGTAGCATGCATGCAGCACTTTTTATCATTTTCTTTTCCTTTAATATTTCTTTTCTTTTCTATTTCCAAAAATCAATCTAATTTGTTGGCAAATCACCTCATCACACACATGTAAATCAACAGTTATCAATGAGATGCTAACCACATATGAGTTTGAAAGAGCTTGGGAGGACTTACTCGTGAATTATAACCTACAAGACAACAAGTACCTCATCAGAGCGTATGAGAAGCGGCATATGTGGGTGAAAGCATGTTTCAAAGACAAGTTCTGTGCAATAATGGCTAGCACACAGAGAGTAGAGAGCACAAATCACATGCTTAAGCGATACGTTGATCCTGATTCAACCATGAGTACGTTTGTAAGTCAGTACAGCAAACTTCTTAATCATCGTCACATGGAGGAGGATCGTGCAGAGTACCGATCTAAGCAAGTATAAGCCTTTTATATCTTCATTGCATCTAGTGATAATTTTGTTTTGAATGGCAAATGTGAAGAATGACTTAGAAGTACATGTGACATTCTCCTAACTATTTGTAAATTATGTAGGTGATACCTAGGAACAAAGGTCTATGGGCATTTGAAAGCCATGCGCAAGAGATATATACTCCCGATGCTTTTGCTAGATTCAAGAGTGAAGTTGACAAAGCAACATCTTATGATGTGTGTGACACAGAGTATGACGATGTGTTCCTAGTCAACCATGTTAATGCTGAAACCAGGGAACGGTGGGCGTGTGTCACATTCCAAGTCCGGTTAGAGGATGGCTGTCAAAGGTTCATATGTGAGTGCGGTCTCTATAGTCATTTTGGCATACTATGCTGTCATGCCATCCGTGTGAGTGCCTAAACCAGTTTGTACATTTGTTGTTGACCTCTTGGTGTAACTGTATTTAAAATTAAGATGTAAAGTTCTTGGTCTTGTATTGCAGGTTATGATTCGCATGTGTTCTCGAAGAATCCTAGATGCTCATATAATGAAAATATGGACAAAGGATGCTCGTGATTCCCTGCCAACACACTTGGGCAACATATCAATTGATGATGATACACTAGGCGACACGACTAGGTTCCATCACAGGGTACTTTACTGTAATGCACTTGAACTCGTTAATTTAGGCCGGCAGGACTTGGATTCACTTGAAATTGTAATGAAATATCTAAGCCTGGCAAAAGAAGATATAAGCAAGGGTAAAGAAAGGCAGGAGGTTGAAACTGACTGTGGAACTTCAGGTACTAATGCTAACTGTACTTTCCGTGGTACTGATTCTGAAGTTGAATGTGATTCAGCACATGAGTATGGAGCCGTCTGGGAATGTTCCGCTATGACTCCATCCGAACTTATTGTCAGGCCACGAGGTCGTCCTCGTGCTTCTCAATTCAAACCTTGTAACATCCTCATTTTCAAAAATCATGCATACATGCATTGCATTGCACTTGTAAAGTTTTCGAAATTCAAAACTCTTCAAAATGAGTATGTTCTTGGAAAAATATTTTTTAAAATGATTTATTTAAATAAAATTAGATAATAAAAAATATACATATGTTGTTTGATTATTTAAGACTTTATTTCATATTTTGACAGTATATTCAAACCAAAACTTGAGTTTATATTCAAATCTTTCTTCTCTTACACGTGGGTCCCACTTGTGAGTCTCTCTCTTTCCCTGTTAACTTGCCAGATAATTAGGGAAGTCTCCCTAAATCTCTCCTCTTTCTATCCCTTTCTATGGAATTCTCCCTAAAATTAGCAATCCAAATAATTCTTGTCCTTATCCTACTTCTAGTAGTATTCCTAATCTTCCTTCACATAAACCCCCACACCCCCACGTTCTTCGTCGTCCAAACCGACGACAGCCAGAACGCGTCTACTTCTCCAACCCTACTGCATCTCCTTAATCTCGAATTTTCGGTCACTATTGCCCTCCAAGATCTACACAAAAGTTACTTCTCATCCACCCCTGATCCTATTTTGCCCGTCAGCAGAGCCTCGCCGCCGTCGGAGCTCCACTTTTCATCGCCGGAGCCACCGCCATCCCCTTCTGCCGTTGGACCAAATCGTCGTCCGATTGTCGCCGTGGTGAGCCCCCTTAGCACCCTTGTCCTCCTAGAAGTCTCGCCGACCCCTTCATCGCCCCATCTTCCCGCCAACGAGCACGCCGCCGTGCTCCTCCTTCGCTTCCGCCTCGCTGACGACCGACGCCGCCTCGGGCACCCAGCTCAGCCCGCCGCCGCTAGCCCCTTGCCCTGGTGCTTACTCCGCCCGCCACCTCCGCCGTCGCCTTGACCGTTCGCACAGCCGCCTAGGTATAAGCCCCCGCCGCCACGGCCGATTTTGTGCCGCCACTGCGCAAGCGCACCTTGGCTCCTCCTCTTTTCCCCACTCATGGCCGCCCATTGCCCGCAGCCTCCCTGCTCTGCCTCATTGCAAGCCCCTGATGGCAGCTCCTTCAGCCCCATGGCGGTTGGGCCGGCCCATCTCCACCCGAGGCCCACGCCCCCCTCCTTATTCCTTCTTAATTTCTTATTATGTGTTATATTGTAAATTGCATATAAATTCATAGAAAATTCAGAAAATTGTGAAATAAACTTTCTTGGGTTCATAAAATTCTAAGTTATTTTTATGTACTGTTTATTTACATGTTTCTGTTAAATTTAATTTTGATAATTATATTAGTTCTTGCATGTGTAGGAATTCTATACATTAATTTATAGATCAAAAATATCAAAAATTGTTTTATGAAATTAGATATATTATAATATGATTTCTGTACTGTTTTGGTAAATTTTTGAAATTTATTATAATTAACTCTCTTTTGTACCTTTATATTGAGCTTATAAAAATCATAACTAATTATAGAGATTTCCAAAAATGGTGAAACCAATTTCAGAAGTTTTATAAAATTATTTTGTACTGTTCTATACTGTTTGCATCATCCTCATAACATGTCATGCGTGCATCATATTTTATCGCACATGGTTCTTATTGTGGTTCTTTCAAACGTTAGATCCGTCCGCCGAAGGAGACTTTGCCGCTGATCAGTCCAACTACCAGGATCAAGGCAAGTCATTGTGCCATGTTACTATTACCCAGTTTTCATAACTGTTTTATTAGATTTTGTAAAACCTAGATGCTAATTAAAAGTTAAAAACAATATTTAAGCTAAGTTGTAGATAATGTCCTATATGAATGATATACACAGCCAACCTCATTAACCCTAACTATTTAATATTATTTAATCTTGCTGCCATCCTTGTTTAGTGATTTTTACATTACCTGCTTAGCAATTGCAATCTAGAGACTTACTTTTGTGTTCAACCTCGATAAAAACTTGATTGCAAATTGAATGGCCGGTAGTGGGGGCTACCGTGTCGGGAATTGTCTGTAGGGATAGTGGGTGCTATCCCGGGCTTTTTAAATGGTTTCTCAATCGGGGTGGATGGTTGCAAGGTGATTGGCAACTGCTTGGTGGTAGTATGCTAGAGATTGGGTTGATGTTGGACCATACCCGTTTGGCTTAAGGATGGATTCTTTGTGGTACCTAGACTAGTTCAACAGTGCGACCATTGAGTGTCTGTATGGGCAGGTCCTGGTTGAGTACCCTTCGGACTTTTAGTCTGGCATTCCTGGTGGAATAGGGAGTGGGCATCTGAATATGTCCATAAGAACAGAGCCTTCCTTTGTGGTTGGGAGTGGGTATTCAGATGTGTCCATAGAACAGAACCTATCGGCACAAGAGGGACATTGGTGTGGAAACCTTAGTGGGAATGCCGGTCTAAGGGAATGTTGCGGTGAAAGACCTCGTGGTGTCCACTTCCTTTGGGTGATTCCTAGGAAGCCACCTACTCATGGGTAAAGTATACAACATCTGCAGAGTGTAAACTTTCATGAAAGCCTCGTCCAATGGTTAAGGGTGAACGACGGAAGCTACCCCACTGTAGTTTTGTAAAACTCTCTCTCCCCCTCTCTTTGTTTTGGGAATCGCCTTGCAATCGGTGTTGCATGTGCGTAGCTGTCTTCATGGTGGGTGCCATGATGATCTGGTTAAGTCAATAGGTGCTGTCTTTTTCTAAAAGAAAGAATTATAAAGTTCAAACTTCAATTTCAAAACCGCTTTCTCAAACTAGGTCTAAAAGTTTGAAACTTGGCTTTATGCAAAACTTCCCCAAACCCTCCTTGAAACCTATATAGCATCTAGGCATTGTCTTGCAAGTAATTAAGATTACTTACCTCGAGTTTATTCTCGGGCTGCTCATTCCAACGAGCAGGATGCGACGCCGATGAGGAAGTGTATCAAGACAGGGATTTTGCTGATGGTATTCAAGATGAAGACTACTACGACGTCTAGGAGCGCATTCTTCGGGCATGCTTGTGGAGTTGTGATTTGGTTTCAATTTGCGTTGAACTATTATTTAAATTTCCGCTACTAGGCCTTGGAGCCTGAACTTTGTAATAATTATGCGACTCTGATGTAATAAATTACTTTTCGTTGAAAGGTGATGATCCAAACTGTATATCTGTGTGTACTAGCTACTTGATCCAGGGACTAGTACAGGTAAAGCACAGCAGGGATTCGACTCCGTTTTGCGAGTCCCGACAAATCTGGTTGTGATAATGTGGTCCTTCGTATGAGGAAAGCTGAGACTAGTAAATCTGGAAGACTAAAGGAGGTCTGCCTGAATGATCCTCTTCTGTAGCAAGGTCGCACTAGTGCTCCTAGTGGATCGTAAATTAACTGTATTAGTGGGCGAGACATATGACAATGTAGCCTCTGCCTATGATATAGACCGGAACATTTATGTTGTTATTGATGGTAGACATGTTCTTTCAACTACAAGAACCTATTTTTGTGCTTCACTAGAAGTAAGTATAATTGCTACATGGAGAATGGTTCATGTAACAAGGGCATATTTTGCTATGTGATGGACTTAACCACTCGTGGTTGATGTATTAGACGCTAAGTAACGGTGATTGAACTTTTGTTTGCAGTATTCATCGTCTTATATGCAACATTAACTTGCAATGCCACAATGTTGATCTATTTGGTCGAAATTAGTAAGGTGGGTAGGTGATGCAATACGTGAATAAATGATTTGTTAAAGGAAAGAAGGCCCTGTACATAATTGAAAGCAGTTTGTGTTAGACTATTTTGTATGTTTATTGCATAATTTTTTTAAGGATTTAAAACACGTCTTAAGTGATGAGGACATCTTCAAATCGGATGCACCAATGAAACCAATGACCAATATTCAAGGACCAATTACACGGTTCGTGCGCGATAACTAAATTATCAGGTAAATTCATTTCTAAGGTCGCATAATTTTACATTGGAGCATAGACCGCTACCTGATAATATTCTCATACTTAGAAACCTGGTCAAGGATCATCAAGAAAGCATTAATCCGCCAACACAAGTCATAAAGCAAGGTGGGAACACGAAATGTTTCAATTCGGCCTCCAATGACTAGTTTGAAATTAAACGCTCATAGAGAATACAAACGGACTCCGTTTGGGGCGTGTGAGCACTTGATGGAAAGAAAATTTCATGCTCTTTCCAACGGATCTAGCCTCACCTTTAAATTCTTACCGAGCTGGCCACAACAGTCAAAAACATTCAGCGGTTTCAGTCTCTTCGGTGCTGCGCCACCTTCAATTCTGGGCTGTGTTCCCATGTATCTCTAGCTGCGTGAGAGCACCTTCTAGTAGCCATCTCCCTGGCTATATATTGGACAAGTCCCTTCCATTTCTTTGGAGACTTTGTTTAGATTAGTTTCCCCATGTGTGGAACTATATTCTTGTTCTCTTAACTTTGCTAGAGCAGCAGTAAACAAGTTCAAAACCTCAACTTGTGTGTGTGCTTCATCCTTGTTCTTGCTAGTTCTTTGATTGCTTGCAAGAATAGACCTTTGTGGTCAGGTCATCCATGTCTTGACACGGTTGATAATCATCAGGAGTGTGGTTTAGCGATTGCGGACGCTTATTCTTATGTGGTTCGTAGCCAGATCGTCAAAGTCATACTCCGTCAAATCAAAGTTATCCCCTCACCGGAAGATCGAGCCGCCCCGTGTGTGTCCATCATTAAGTTGATAGATCTATAACCATGAGATTTGTGTTAGAGGCGCTATATGTTTCATTGAGAGTGCAGCAGTAAATATGAGCGTTTATAAACTGAGGCATGGTTTACAACGGACGATTGAAATTTTGAAGAGTAGAGACAATAATTCAACGGTACAATTTAAATTTAAATTCATAAGGCAAGCAAAGTTTGTCAGGTCTCGAACATTAACATCAATAGGTCTTAAAGCCTAGATCAACCATTTGCAACACTGTAAGTAGATAATGACCTAACCAGATAGATACAGAAATCTACAAAAGGCTAACACCATCAACACACAGAAGACTCTGGTGAGCTTAATCCTAGCAGTACGTTCTTTGGTGAAGCATTCCTTGAGCTCATCGATAACACAATCTTTTCGTTGAATATCAACTTTTGCTGCAATTAACTTTTGCATGCAGGCCTGTTGTACCTTATGAAGTTCATTTTGCAGCGATATTGACTAACCTTGCTTCTCCTGGACCTGATATTTTGCAAGATCTAAGGACTCGGCTAAGAAGTCTTTGCTGATAGAAGCACAATACAAAACTGTTGGGGAAAGTACGTGGCCTATGAGGGTTCGGCCCACTTACTTACCTGCGGTCCCACAGGAGGCAAGCCCGGGGCCAGCAAGCTCGCGCCCGAGCTTGGCAAGCTCGAGCCCGAGCTTCCCCGCCTCGGAAGCTCAGGTATCTTGCTTACTCCGGGCTTCTGAGGTACAAAGGAACAGGGCCCGAGGCAAATCGTGCCGCGCCGTGGACAGGATACGCTTCGGGTCCCAAGAGTCATCGAGAATTAAATACGCGCACTGTACCGAGGAGCGCCTAGCGGCAGCTTCTGACGGGTAGGCGGCCAGTCCCGTCAACCACCCGCATGGGCAAGGACACGTGCTGACCGGTAGCGGTTTGGCGCGGTGGTCGGAGGATTACACTCGATTACCCGGTCGATTCGGTACGCTACCGGTGTGGCAAAAAGGCACGACTAATTCAACGGACCAGCGCAAAGCCACAGTAGCCGGAGGGCGCCTATAAAAGGGGCGCACAGGCCACAACAACGAGGAGGGGCTTCACTTTGGCATACACACAACCCACTTGGAGAATAGCGACAGTAGAACAGGAGCACTTGCACTCTCGTAGGAGCTCTAGTTCCCGGCGGTAGTTCTCCGCATCCAGGTAACTGTAGGAACACACACACAGGTGCCTTGAGCACTCATTGTACTCGAGGCCCGGGCTTCCCAAAGTCCGGACTTCATCACTTTATACTCGTTTAAGCTCGGCATTAAACGAAGGCTGGACGTAGTGCTGTTATCCCGCAGTGGAGGCCTGAACCAGGATAAAAATACTCGAGTCATCTTCCCCACCAATCCGGTCTCGACGCGCCCCACCGCGTCGGGACTAAGCTCTTTTCCTTCGGCGGCGTCCGGCCACAAGGCCGGACCTCGGTCCGGGGGACAGGACCGTCTTCGGGCCTTGCACCCCTTTTCCTTATATATTAGCGCTGCGGAGGCTCGTCTCCCGGTCGCCGACAAAAAACATCTCATCGGTGTACTTGTGCAAGAGATCTTTCCAAATCCAAAGAGAGCATCCGTTGAGGGGGAAAGGTTGGAAGTAATGAATGCAGGACGATCAGTTGGAAATGTGCGGAACAGTTCTTTGCATTGTGCAGTCGACTCCGCGAAAGTGAAAGTGATGTGTCTGACAATAGCTAGGACGATTGGACATTTCGAATCTTATGGAGCTCCAGTGTAATTTAGTTCTTTCCAGAATATTTTTGTAGTGGCATGAAATCTCGTAGCTTGTGGTGGGTTTGAACCGGCAAGCACCGTAGCAAAGTTTATTTTTTTCGTTTTATTTTGACGTTTGGTAGAGTGTGTCTTAAAGGGCAATACATTTTCTTTCCCATCTCGGATTGTCTAGTCTATTTAATGTTGATAGCGAAACTTGAAGCGCAGTGACTAATAGATTGTTCTTTTGGCCGTTGCGTTTGCGTTTGCGTTTGCTTATAAGGTGAAAATTTGTAACTCCTCGATAAGAATATTTGAGGGATCAAAAAATTATAGAAAAATGGTTTTGAGAGATTTGACAAAAAATAGTAAGACCTACAAAAATTAGCTACCAAACATCAAAGTGTTTGGTTTATATGAAAATAACAAATTTTCAGCTTATAAGCAAACGCAAATGCAACCGTCTAAAAGAAACAGTCTGTAAGGCTAGTTTCACCGCATGGAGGACTTGAAGTGCATCGACTAAGGTTTTTAATTATTTCACTAGTACGGTAAATACATGGAATAGAATGTATAAATGCTTTGTTGGATGGCAAATTGGCAATGGAATTTATCTATCTATATTCTGTTATGTAAGGATCTTTGTAATCGATTACTTATATTACACGTATCCCTTGATTGCGACAATGCATGTTAGCCGTAGTAGGCAAGGGAGTAAAGATTGTGAGCCCTTTTACCATCTAGTAAAACACTTTAGTTGGCCATCATAACAGTAGGGTAGTAAGTGCACACGAAAAGAAAACAAAGTCGTTGTCTCCTCTCAAATAAACTATGCTGAGGTATAAGTGAGCGTCAGGACCTAGTTTTACTAAACCGAACCCTCTTTATTAACGGTGAGTTCCAAGCATCCGTGCTCATACCCACAGTAAACAAAAATAAATTATCAATATCACACTGCATAACTAATAAAATAATCAGAGTGTAACAGCTCTACTTATTACAATAGTTTATAATGACCATAAAACTTTGCTGAAAGCAACTAAGACGCAAATAAAAATTAATAATGGTGTCCCATCACGTCCACGGGCACGCACTGAACAGGAGCTGCTAGTAGTCCTGCGCACTATCCGGATACTCCGCAACAAACTCTTAACCGTACTCCTGACCTACTTGTGGAATAAGCAGCCCCGAATAAAAGCCGGAGTTAGCATGCGAATGCTAGCAAGTTTTTCCTAGGAAGGGCCAGGCTAGGCTTATCCTATGAAAGATAATGGCAAATTTTCATAAAAGCATTTAACTTAGAAGTATAAAAACATTTAACAAAACATAAGTAAATAAATAGTAGTTCTCATTATTAATCTTAACAATAACATAAACATGGCAAAATTCTCAAACTCAGTGTTTCATATCTCAGATTCTCATTTTCTCAAGTCATCATCTCAATATAGTTCTCATCCTCGCTCTTGTTCATCACGAATCATCTAGCAACGGCACATTGCCGGAAAACATTACCCAAGTCAAATTAATTAAGGTGTAGCTACGATGTGAAAAATCACCAAGATGCTCATAACCGGGAGAACGGCCATTCGAATGGATTTACACTCTGTAGAGGTTGTACGCTTTTCCCGCTAGATACCATACTCTCCCGTCGGAAAGTATCATAACAAAATCCATCAAAAGATCAACCCCGAACTTGCCACGTTCATACCTGATATTACACACAAGTACCTCAGGGGTTTCGACCATACCTGATATTACACACAAGTACCCCGAAGCTCCATCCCCCAGACTATACACCGGCGATGAAGCATCCCTCGGAACCTCACCCACGGTGCAAGGACCGTGGCAATCTCGACGTTACTCTCCCTCTAGATCAGGCCTATCCCATACCGGGCTTGCGGTCGCACGAGAAATTCTTAGATAAATCCATCATGATCATCGGTCCTTAGAGACCGGAGCGTCGACTCAAGTCACCCGCTTCGAGTCAAATTATTAGTTGGTCAAATTTTAATTAATGGGTGAACAATCCCACTATAAACCTAGTTTCTCATGTCTCATATTAAATTGCTTAGTAATGATCATATAAGTGGAAATCACTCCTCTATGACTATCTAAGCAATGCTAAGCCAACTAATAATTAAAAACAATAGCAAATATATAATATTCTCATCCTATGGTTTGTCATGATATTGGGTGCATACCATGGCAAATACGCATGATTTAATTAAATAGTAATTTTGGCAAAATATAGAAAATTGGGATTCGAAGGGAAAGACTTGCCTTCCTGCTCTTCTTGAACTTGTGGAACGTCAGCGGCGTCAACGAACTCTCCTTCGTCACCCACGTGGTCTATCGCACCCAAAACGAGAAAAAAATAAATAACAGAAATAGTCCATAAATTGAAAAATTATACAAAAATTACAATAAGTAGATATGAATTTTCTAGATTTTTAGAAACTGGAATCGCTAGATTTGGAGCTCAAATGAATTTACAGCAAAATAGTGAAGGAACAGTATTCACTGTAATTCAAGAAAAAGAAAAATACTGTAGCACAGGCTGTACTGTAGCAGGCAGGCCCACACGAGAAGGATAAGGGGAGGAGCAATGGCTGGTTGTGGTTGGGAGAGAGAGACAGAGAGATGAAGAGTGGGGGAGGGGTAGAGAGAGAAAGGAAAAGAGAGAGATGGAGAGATGAAGAGAAGGGAGAAGAGGGGGGCGCTGGTGTGAGGTCCGGCAAGGGCGGCGGCGAGCGACAACAAGCAATGCACGGCGACGCTGGCTGCCTAGCCGGCGCAGCAATGGTGCTCGGTGAAAGTTACGGTGAGGCGCTGGCGGGCGGCGTGACAACGTAAGGAAGGCACACGGCGGTGACATGGCACGGCATGTGGTTTCGCCTGGGCGGCGACAAGAATGTGGTCTGAAGCACGAGGAGCGGCGGCTGCAAGGCGGCGTGGCTCTCGCAGGGGGCAGCTTGGGGGCAACGTGGCTCATGTGGCAGGAGGAAGAAGAGGAGCAGGGGCATGGCACAGGGGCTGTGCAAGGGCGTGGCGATGGCCGTGGTGGCTACCTAGACAATGGCAATGCCGGCGACTCCGGCAGGCATGGCAACAACGACGACAATAGCAGGGCGACGACAACGACGACAACAAGTTTAGATCGGTTTTGGAGGGGATTAGGGTAGGACTAGGTTTATATAGGAAGGGTTAGGGATGTGTTCGGGTTGGGCTAGGATTGGGCTAGGCCCAATCCACGAAGGATTTGGCTAAACCTAATTGCTTTAAGATTCGTAAAGAAAATTTAGAAAAGTAATTTTTTTTGGTAATTTTTAGGGTGTCATAAACCCCCCCCCCCCCTAGTAGGAATCTCGTCCTTGAGATTCGGACAGAAAAGGTCGGGGAATTCCGCTAGCAAATCCTCTTCTCGTTGCCATGTTGCCTCCTTTTCGATGTGATGGTTCCACTGAACTTTGCAAAACTTGATCTCACGGCTTTGGGTGCACCTCTCGGATTCCTCCAAAATTTTTACTGGATACTCAATATAGGTCAAATCCTCTCGCAAATCCACATTGTCTAACGAAGTCTGTTCCTCTGGCACATGCAAGCACTTCTTTAACTGAGACACATGAAACACATTGTGCACATCGGACAACTGCGGCGGTAGTTCCAACTGATATGCCATGTCTCCTCTCTTTGCAAGAACACGGAATGGTCCAATGTACCTCGGTGCTAGCTTTTCACTGACTTTCAATAGACAAATACCTTTCATTTGTGACACTTTCAAATATACAAAATCATCCACATTAAACTGCAAGTCATGGCGACAATGGTCTGCGTAGCTCTTTTGTCCCGACTGGGCAGCTTTTGATCGATTCTGAATCATACGAACTTGTTTATCGGCCTCTTTTAATGTATCTGGTCCAAACACTTTATTCTCCCCGGTCTCTTCCCAAAACAGTGGTGTACAGCATTTGCGACCATACAATGCTTTGAACGGTTATATCTGAATACTCGACTGATAACTATTATTGTATGAAAAATCTGCATATGGCAAATTCGTATCCTAACTGTTCTTACTTTCCAGCGCACAAGCGCGAAGCATATCCTCCAAAATTTGATTTGTTCTCTCTGTCTGACCATCGGTCTGGGGGTGATAAGCAGTGCTGAAATTTAACTTAGTTCCCAACAATTTGTGCAAACTCTGCCAAAACCTGGATGTAAACTGAGAACCACATCGGACACAATTTTCTTTGAAACACCATGCAAACATACAATCCTGGCCATGTATAACTCTGCAAGTCGATCACTAGTGTAAACAGTTTTAACCGGTATGAAACGCGCAACCGTGGTCAATCGGTCTACAATTACCTAGATTGAATCAAACCCTAACCTAGATCTCGGCAGTCCGGTTATAAAATCCATAACTATTTCTTCCCACTTCCACTCAGGAATGTTCAAGGGTTGCAACAATCCTGCGGGGTGTTGATGTTCCGCTTTTACCTGTTGGCAAATATGACATAGTGTGACATACTCTGCAATGTCTCTTTTCATTCCGGTCCACCAATACTTTTCCCTAGGTTTAGATACATCTTGGTACTGCCTGGATAGATAGAAATAGTAGATTCGGGCGCCTCACGAAGAATAATTTTCTTTAATTCCTTGCTGTCCGGTATGAACAATCGCTTCCCGAACTATATTACTCCATTATTATCTATAAAAAAACCTGTAGCTTTGCCTTTATCCATTCGGGCTTTGATCTGGGAGCTTTCTTCCTCACTTTTCTGTGCTTTTTTGATTCGTTCATCAACTGTAGGTTTCACAACCATTGCATTAACCATCCTATGCTTAACAATACATAAATTTAGTCTTTTTATTTCCTCAATTAGTTTCGGACGATGTTTCTTTCAACTAAGTGTATCGGCAACAACATTGGCTTTTTTTGGGTGATAGTGAATCCCAACATCATAATATGTGATCAACTCTACCCACCTTCTTTGTCTCAAATTCAGATCTGGTTGCATGAAGATATACTTCAAACTCTTGTGGTCGGTATAGATTTCTGTGCGGTTTCCCATGAGGTAGTGCCTTCATATTTTCAGGGCATGCACAACGGCGGCTAGTTCCAAGTCATGAGTCGGATAATTCACCTCATGCGGCTGAATCTTTCCTTCTTGTATAAGCACACAATCCAAACCATGCTTTGAAGCATCACAAAAGATTTCAAAATCTTTCCGGTTATCAGGCAAAACAAGTACTGGTGCGGTGGTCAAACGCTTCTTTAATTCCTAAAAACTGTGCTCATAAGCTGAGGTTCACTCAAACTTTTTCTCCTTCTTTAATAACTGAGTGAGCGGTCTCGTAATACGTGAAAAGTCTTCGATGAACCTTCCATAATATCCTGCCATCCCAAGAAAGCTTCTGATTTTCGTCACGGAATCCGGTGTCTCCCAATTAAGTGCCGCTTGCACCTTACTAGGTAATACTGCAACACCGTCGGCTGAAACGACGTGTCCCAAAAAAGAAACTTCACTCAACCAAAATTCGCACTTGCTGAATTTTGCATACACCTTGTGTTCTCGCAATTTTTCCAACACCAAACGAAGATGTTCGGCATGCTCTTCTTCACTATTTGAATATATAAGGATATCATCAATAAACACGACCACAAATTTGTCCATATATTCCATAAATACCTTGTTCATCAAACTCATGAAGTGAGCAAGTGCATTGGTCAAACCAAAAAACATTACTATGTACTCATATAAACCATCGCAAGTAGTGAACACAGTCTTCGGTATATCCTCCTTTCTAATCTTAATTTTGTGATAACCTAACCTCAAATCAATTTTTAAAAACACACGGGATCCTTTCAACTGATCAAACAAATCATCAATGCGAGGCAATGGATACTTATTTTTAATTGTCACCTCGTTCAATGACCGATAGTCCACATACATGCGCAATGTGTTATCTTTCTTTTTCACGAAAATAACCGGAGATCCCCACAGAGATGAACTAGGTCTTATAAAACCTTTATCTTACAACTCTTTAATTTGTTTCTTCACTTCGGCTAACTGATTAGCGGACATGCAGTATGGCCTCTGAGATATCGGCACAGTGCCTGGAGCTAACTCTATCATAAACTCCACATCATAATCTGGCGGTAAACCAGGCAAATCTTCTGGGAATACATCTAGGTACTCACAAACAAGAGGAACTGACTCCAACGGAGGGTTTTCAGACTCTTTCCTATCACTTTTTAATACAATTGATGGTGCTGGAATTTCCCGGAATCGGCATGTTTGACTTGAATTCAACGTTGATACCACTCTTGTTGACCAAATTTATTGCCCTCTTTGCACAATCTATTTATCCTTTATGTTTTGCCAACCAATTCATACCCAAAATTACATCTAACCCTTGTGATTAAATGAGAATAAGGTTTGCATGGAATTCACCCCTTTGATGTTGATAGATACTTTAGGAAAGAACCTATCAGCAAACATAGTTTTTCTCGGAGATTGCACTACTAGACGGGTTTTGAGTGAACATGTTTCTCAATTATTTCATTCCACTAAGTTGCCCAATATAAAAGAATATGAAGCTCCAGAATCAAATAAAACTGAAGCAGGGACCGAGTTAATTGAAAACTTACCCAACATGACGTCGGGTGCATCCTAGGCTTCCTCGGCGGTGACATGATTCACATGACCTCTCCCAGCTGTTTGGGGTGTCCTCGGGGTCCCTAGGGCTCCACGTCCTTGTCCTGGGGCGGGTGCATGGGCTGGAGTATCACCTTGATTGCCTTGCTGTGGTGCTGAATTTTGCCGCTTCTGAGGGCAATTGCTAGCATAGTGACCCAATTGCTGGCAGTTGAAGCAACGGATGGCTGAAGTGTCAACTGGGGGTCTCGGTGGCTGTCCTGCTGTGTTGGAACACTGCACTGGCACATTGGAATGAGGCACCTGAGCTGGAACTCTGGGAGCATTGGTAACAGGCTGACGGGGCTAAAACTGACCAGTGCGAGGCCTAGAACTGTTGGCTTGTTGCTGAGCCTGATATTTCCTTTTTTTAGCCTCACTCAACTCACATTGAGGTTCTTCCTGGATTAGAGCTTTGTCCACAATATTCTGAAAGTTATCCATGTTGAGCACAAGAAGCGGTGCCTTAATTGTTGGATCCAACCCACACAGAAAACGGTGAGTCTTGGAGGTCTCCTTACTTACTTCCTCCGGGCATAACGAGATAGCTGAATAAACTTGTTCAGGTACTCAGTAACATTCATATTCCCCTGACAAAGTTGCTGAAATTCTTCCCTTTTTAACTCTAACTTGCCACGTGGAATGCGCGTAGACCGAAAAGAAACTTCAAATTCATCCCAAGTGATAGCATGAGGGTTGGGATGTGCAGCACGGAAAGTCTCCCACTAAGTAGCGGCAACTCCGGTGAGCTGGTGTACAGCGAACTTCACACTTCTTGATCATAACAATCTGCCAAGTATAACTTACGTTCCACATCCCTAATCCAATCATCTGCAACCAAAGGATCGCGGATCCGACGTAGGTAGGAGGTCTGGTCCTCATGAACACTCCAAGCTTTGATTGCGGCGGAAGAGCAGGCTGTTGAATAACCACAGGCTGCGGGTTTGCAATGTGTTGAGCAATTGTCTGCATGAACAGAGCCTGCACATTCATAAACTGCTGTCAATCTGGCTACTGCATCGGCTGAGGGGTGGCACTGGACCTGCTGAGGCGGAGGTGCAGGCTGAGGCTGAGCTGCCGGTTGCTGTCCAATGGGTTGCTACGGCTGCATTGATGGGTTTTGCTGATCTCCCACCGGTGGTTGCTGTTCTGGCTCACCAAACGGCTCAGCGAGTGGCACTGGATCAATTAGAGCTTGGCCACGGCCACAACCACGACCTCGTCAACGACCTCTACCACAACCACAACCTTGACCATGACCTTGACCTTGATCCATCTGTGGCTGAATACAATAGGAAACATAAGGCAGAGGAGATGTGTGACAAAAATAATAAAGGCTAAAAATAATTTCAAATACTTAATTTCAATAACAGGCCGCTTATACACGATTGGTACTCAGTACGGGACAGGCTGGACAGGCTGACATATAAAAGTCCACGAAACACGTCACACGCATGCACGTGGATCACCCAGAAAAATTCAGCACACTACTGAAGTCCTACACACACATTAACATGGAATTATTTTTTTCAAAATAAAAATTTTCGCAACTGTATGGAACTATAAGGACACTGTACGGACACCATACCGTACCGTACCTTTCTTTTTTTGCTAAACCTAGCAACCAAACTAATAGAATAGGTGAACTATTAAGATAATTCAGCAGGCTCCACACCAATAATTTATTTTTTAAAAAGAAAACGTATAGGTTATTTAATACACTTAGTCACAACTTACAGCACCTAATCCCTAGTCTTGCATCATCAATGTTTTACATCCTTCTCGCTTCTCCCTCGACATCTTCAACTAAATGTTGTAAGCTAAGTAGTATAGAATAATTTCCTTTTATGCAAGCAGACATAAGTAAAGACACTAAGATAGGAGAGGACCCAGCAATTACTACTAAGCAAATTAATGTAGAGTTTTACCTTTGTAAAATAATCCTAACTATGACTCTCCAGACTAACTAACGTTTCCTACATTTAGCGTGGCTCCGATACCACCTTGTCAGGGCTCGGTTTTACTAAACTGAACCCTATGTGTTAACGGTATGAGTCCCAAGAATCCGTGCTTATACCTACAGTAAACAAAGATGAATTATCAATACCATACTGCATAACTAAATAAAATAATCAGAGTGCAACAGATCCACTTATTACAATAGTTTATAGTGACCATAAAACTTCACTGAATGCAACTAAGAAGCAAATAAAAATTAACAATGGTGTCCCATCTCGGCCACGGGCACGCACTGAACAGGAGCCGCTAGTAGTCCTGCGCACCCTCCGGATACTCCGCAACAAACTCTTGATCGTACTCCTGACCTGCTCGTGGAATAAGCAGCCCCGAATAAAAGCCAAAGTTAGCATGTGAATGCTAGCAAGTCTTTTCTACGAAGGGCCAAGCTAGGCTCATCCTATGAAAGATAATGTCTCATTTGCATAAAAACATTTAACTTAGAAGTATAAAAGCATTTAACAAAACATGAGTAAATAAATAGTAGTTCTCATAATTAATCTTAACAATAACATAAACATGGTAAAATTCTCAAACTCACTGTCTCATATCTCAGATTCTCATTGTCTCAAGTCATCATCTCAATATAGTTCTCATCCTCGTTCTTGTTCATCATGAATCATCTAGCAATGGCACACCGGGAGCACGGTCATTCGAATGGGTTTACACTATGCAGATGTTTTACGCTTTTCCCATAAGATATGATACTCTCTCGTCAGAAAACATCTTGACAAAATCCATCAAAAGATCAACCCCGGACTTGTCATGGTCATACCTGATATTACACACAATTACCCCGGGGCTTCTACCATACCTGATATTACACACAAGTACCCCGAAGTTTCATCCCCCGGGCTATACACCGGCGATGACGCATCTCTCGGGACCTCACCCACGGTGCAAGGATGGTGGCAATCCTGACGTTACTCTTCTTCTAGATCAGGCCCGTCCCATACCGGGCTTGCGGTCGCACGAGAAATTTTCAGAAAATCCATCATAATCATCGATCCATAGAGACGGGAACGCCGACTCAAGTCACCTGCTCCGAGTCAAATTATTAGTTGGTCAAATTTTAATTAATGGGTGAACAATCCCACCATAAATCTAGTTTCTCATGTCTCACACTCACATACTCCACATTCTCATATTAAAGTGCTTAATAATGATCATATAAATGGGAATCACTCCTCGATGACTATCTAAGTAATGCTAAACCAACTAATAATTAAAAACAATGGCAAATTATATAATATTCTCATCCTAGGGTTTGTCATGATATTGGATGCATATTATGTAAATAAATGACATGCACTGGGAATCATTTTGGCAAATACGCATGATTTAATTAAATAGCAATTTTGGCAAAATCTAGAAAATTAGGATTCTAGGGGAAAGACTTGCCTTCCTGCTCTTCTTGAACTTGTGGGACATCGGCGGCGTCAACAAACTCTCCTTTGTCACCCACGTGGTCTATCGCACGCAAAACAAGAAAAACAACAATAAATAACAGAAACGGTACATAAATTGAAAAATTATATAAAAATTACTGTAGGTAGATATGAATTTTCTGGATTTTTAGATACTAGAATCGCTGGATTTGGAGCTCGGATGAATTCGAGGAAAAATAGTGAAGGAATACTATTCACTGCAATTCGAGAAAAAATAGAAAACTACTGTAGCACAGGCTGTACTGTAGTTGCCGGCCCACACAAGAAGGATAAGGGGAGGAGCTGTGGCTGGCTGTGGTTAAGAGAGAGAGACAGAGAGATGAAGAATGAGGGAGGGGTAGAGAGAGAAAGGAAAGAGAGATGGAGAGATGACGAGAAGAGAGAGAAGAGGGAGGGGCGCCGGCGGCGGGGTCCGGCGAGGGCAGCGGTGAGTGGCGATAGCAGTGGCACGGGGACATCGGCGACCAGGCCCGGGTGTAGCGGCGCTCCGGCGAAAGCTACGGGCGGCGTAGCCTTGGCGCGCCACGGCGCGGCATTAGCGTCGGCATAGGCGCAGCAATGTTAGCTAGTGCGGGCGATGGCGCGGCGAGGCGCAGGGCTGCGGTGCGACAACCAGGCAGCGCCCAGCGGTGACACGCACGGCGGCGGTGGCTCGCCCAGGCGGCGATGGCGGTGGTGGCCCGAAGCACGAGGAGTGGCGGCCGTAGGCGGCGTGGCTCGCATGGGCGGCAAGCCGGGGCAGCGTGGCACACGCGGCAAGAGGAAGAAGAGGAGCAGGGGCATAGCGCAGGGGCTGTGCAAGGGCGTGGCGACGGCCGTGGCAGCTACCTGGACGACGGCGACGGTGGTGGCTACGGCAGGCGCGGCAACGACAAGGACAACAACAGGGCGACAACAATGATGGCAACAAATTTAGATCTGTTTTGGAGGGGATTAGGGTAGGATTAGGTTTATATTGGGAGGGTTAGGGATGAGCTCGGGTTGGGCTGGGATTGGGTGCGAAGGATTTGGCTAAACCTAATTGTTTTAAGATTCGTAAAGAAAATTTAGAAAAGAAAATTTTTTGGCAATTTTTAGGGTGTCACAGTGAGAAACAATGTCTCATACAAATCGGAGGACAAGCAAGCTGTTATTTTGAGGTGCTTGAAGTCACTGTATGATGAGCATGAGGGAATGATGAGCAGAACTCTAAATAGATAACACTAGAATTAAAAAAAACTGATGGTTAACTTGTTATGCAGTGTGAAATGGGTCTGCAATTGACAGGAAAGAAAGGGAATATTATAACATCATAGTACTCGGTGGAATTACACATCTGATGAGATACTTTTTCTACACTGCACAACACTTACAAATTAGACAGGTTTAAGGCTTCGTACTATTCCATGGAATGTTCCATAAGGTTTACAAAACAAAAATAATTCTTCGTAGCAGCATCAGAAACATCCCGTGGAAAATACCTACATAATATTGAATATTTCATCAAATTAATGGAGAGAAGATTGCAGTAGGATAATAGCAATTATCTAAAAAAAAGAAAAGAATTCCTCGGCAGCATCAGAAACAATCCGTGTATAGACTGACATAAATTTGAATTTTTCAAACACAAGCAGAGGATAAGAGAATCATTATTCAACAATTGGAGAAGAACAAAATAACTATTCAACAGGATCCCCTACATCACGTGAATATAGATAATCTAATATTGAATATGACAAACAATTCAGGGCGAGGCATTGCCCAGAAGAGCAAGATCCGCAAAAAGGAACTCCTAAACTTCGTCAGACTATCTAAATCTGAAACATATTTAATATTAGAAACAATTCATGTAGAGGAAAATTGCAGCACGATGCATTCAAGAAATAAATCTGAAAATATCCCATCTTTCAAAGCTATCAGAAAAAACCTGCCAAAAATTGTAAGTACATCAAAGAATGATGGTGCACGCCAGAGTGGTCGTATCTTGACCGGAAGCTTAGCTCTCGAATGGCGGCAATGGAATTCAAGGAGGCCGCACTAGGAAAGGGAATTGATTCATTCGTGGAGAGAGAATGTGAAGGTAGAGGACAGGAGTGGAACAGAGTTGAGTAAACAGTGTGCACCTGAGTGCAGATAATGCTAACCAAAGTAACCTCCGTCTACCAGAAATGCGCGTATTTTGATGCACAATGGAGGGACAGGATAGGACGAGGGCTTCCAAAGGTGAGCATAGATGTATTTTCCTATAAGAAAATTGGGTTTGCTAAATCTCACGCCTCTCGACATATCTGATTCAATGGTTTAGTCGGCAAGGCTTTCTTGGTCTGGATATGGTGATCGGTTGGTAAAGTTATTATCTATCAGGGAAAGGTTTGTTTATCGTCAAATGGTTTCCTCACCCCGATAACCCCGATTATGGTGGCCGATAGATAAATATCGGGTATCGGGGAAGGCATTGTTGACCGTTATTCTGTCGGCTAAGGTGGCCGGTTTTCACAACTGGTGGTTGGAGTGTCGGCAAAAGAGTCTGATGGTGTAGTGTTAATGACAATGATCCGGCTTGCCATGTATTTGAACTAAATATATACCGTTGTCTCCGTAAGAAAAGAACAATTTTACGATACCCAACAGTGGTAGTATATCTGTATATAGTGGTGGTATGTTTTAGATGGAAGTGTAGGCATACTTAATTAGGAGGGTATCCATCTGATTATACTAGTATATATGTAGGACATGGGTAGTATACCAATCGACAGTATCTGAGTTGTTAGAACTCTAAGCCGCTAGTTCAAGAGAGAGATGATTCATATTTCTTTTCTCATTGCGAAGTGGTGACTCAAGAATCCATACACTTGAACAAGATCGCCCTAGATGGTCCAGGTTAGCCCAACCAAATGCATTTATACGCCGCCTTAATCTCACGCTCTGTGAGACCGCGACAGTCTCATCATCGCTGCCAAGCAGCCAGTTGTTGAAAAGGAAGAGACTTGCATCCCGAGCATGTAGTCGCTCCTCGCGCGCTCCATGCCTAGCTACTGCCTCCTCGTCATTGATCGTGAGAAGAAAGAGATCTAGATGTGTTAGGGCTAGCCGGATCACACCTCAACCCGACCTGGCCTGCATCGGGGATCCCATGTGCTCGCCTCGACCAAACCCATCAGTGCTTGGCCCACCTAGGACCCAAAGAGAGAAAGAGATCTAGAGAAGTGGATGCTAACCGAGGAGGAGGCAGGCCATCGGGGAGGAGGGAGGCATCATGCACCGTCGTGGGAAGGAGGAAGGGGACCGCCGCATCACGAGTCGCCACCACCGCATCGGGAGCCACCACACACCACATCACGAGTGGCCACTGCTGCATCGGGAGCCACTGCTACCATATCACCGTCCGCCGGCTTCCTATGAGCTTCGCCAGAGAGAGAGAGAGGGAGAGGACATGAGGAAGAGAGACTGAAAGAAGGATGGCGGCAAGGCCGGTCCTAGGATTTTGGGGGCCCAGGGCGAAAACTTATATGGAGGATCCATCCACTTCTCATATATATATATATATATATATAGAGAGTTGTGCTTCCGTCAGTCGCGGCTTATTTTACGAAATTGGTGATCGAATTCGACGATCTGAACCGACCATCTCCTTCATCTCGCTGAAATCTCACTACTGACGAAATTTCATATTTTTTGAAATTTTTTTACTATTTTTTTCGTATTTTTGAAAATCCATGATCTAATTGATTGTGGACCCTTCAATAACCTCGGATTTCAAAAATACGAAAAAAATAGTAAAAAAATTCAAACAAATATGAAATTTTGTTAGTAGTGAGATTTCATCGAGACGAAGGAGATGGTCGGTTCGGATCGTCGAATTCGATCACCAATTTCGCAAAATAAGCCGCGACTGACGGAGGATCTGTCAGTCGCGACTGACCGTAGCCAAACTCTATATATATATATATAGTTTTATAAACACACATCTATGAAGAAATTAATATTCGATGCACAAAAATTACTCTACCGAACGGCAACTATTGCCAACTCATCATTTGGGTTCGTCGAAGCACTAGTGTTACTCTTGAAAAATTTGTCAATAGCTCCTCTCTGCGTTTCTATGAAGTCATCCACATGTTTTTTCCTTTTCCTTTTTGCGCTACCGGATGGATACCTTCTGGATGACATGATAGCACAAAACGCTAAAAAAAAAATAAATGTATCAAAGATTAAATAGTGCAAGCTATGCATGATCGGCGTCTATAAATATGTTTAATTGCTATTTACTAATAAAAAAGACTAAAGAGATTAGGAAAGATTAATATTCTATGATCTATACTTTTTATTAGGGTTTAGGTTCAGAGAAAGGGGCAGCCGGGCCGCCGGCGCTGGCGCGGCCGCCACTGCTGACTGCCGCTGCACTGCCACCAGTCGCAGTCAACAAGGCAAGACTCGCCGTCGCCGGTCTGCTCTCTGCTCTGCCGTTCCCGATCTCCGTGCCGTGGACCGTGGTCAAATTCAGTTGATGGGATGGGACGAGACGATGGCGAATTGGTGACGGCAACCCAGTGCGCGTGCGCCTGTAATTAGGGTGGTCGATCAGTTTGGTTTCTTTGCGCGTGCTTCTGTAAATCTGAAATTACTAGGCTGCCGCGGCATGCTACGCGATGGATGGACCCTGGACTCCCTGGGGGAGCTGCACACCGGGTGGGGGCCCCATGATTTTGGGGGCCAGGGCGGCCGCCCACCCTGACCCCCAGGGCTGGCCCTAGATGGCGGCGAGGTTGCGACGATTGGGGAAGCAGGCAAGCAGCGTTAGGATGGAGCAGGATGGGGTGGATCCTAGGCTCAGGATGAAATTCTACGATGAGCAGCATGGAGGCTTGGACAGGGGCGGAGCTAGGTTGACCTAGGGGGGTGCACAGGAATCCGGGTCTAAAACAAATTTAGTGAAGATCAGTTCATTTTCTATCATGTGTGCACTCCCTGAATTAAAAATTGATCCTATAGTGTAAAAGTTATAGTTGGTGAACCACGGTCTGTTTGATTTTAGTTCCGTCCCTGGGCTTGGAGGAGGACGGTGTCAGGTCCGGTTGGAAAATCAGAACTCCACCCGACTATCGGGTCAGGTCAGGTCACGACATAATGGAACTCAAAGGAGTGTGTCAGTGGACTCGAGCTGTAGGTCATTGAAGGCCCGGCCCTTCGCTGAGCATCATGAGTTCATAACCCTGACGGCCTGACCTTCATCTTCTGAACTGTACAAGATCCGTTGTTTCTCTTAACCTTCACCGACAGTGAACAACAGCAGTGAAAGAACAAGAAGTAATCTTTATTGCTAATCACTGAACTCTCTGTTACAATGGGGATTTGCCCCTTTAAATAGAATGTAAAAGGGTGTAAGTTACATGGGAAAAGACACCTTTTCCTGAAGAGGCAAACTGCGTCACGATTACAATGTTTTTGCCCATATGTTAATTATGATTAATACAGAATTAACCATAACACTCCTCCTTGACAAAAATTAAGATATACATATAATTATAAACAGTTTGTAGTTTGAGAATCTACTACCCCTAAACTTTGCAACTCTCGAAGTTGTCTCATACCTATATCTCGAACATATTTTTAAAATATGAACATAGGTAAAGACTTAGTGAATAAATGTACCAGATTTTCACATGACTTCATTTTCAAAATATTTATCTCTCCGCTGGAGTTCATGAGGATAAAAGAATTTTGGAGCTATATGTTTAGTCATATTACTCTTGTATAACCTGTTTGCATTTGAATAATACAAGCTGAATTATCTTCATAGATAATTATGGGGGTGTTACTTGAATTAATTCCACAAGATTTCTCTATGTGATTAATCATTCTATGAAGCCATACACATTTACATGAAGCTTCATATAATGTAATTATTTCATAATGACTGGTGAAAGTGGCCACTAAAGTCTGTTTGCATGATTTCCATGAAAAGGCCGTACCACCATAAAGAAAAACAAATCCTATCAGTGATTTGGCACTGTGGGATCCAATAGATAATCGGTGTCTTTTATTTGGAGTTGTGCTAAATCTAGCTAATAAATTAACTACAAATACAATATGAAGCCTGGTGCAATTTACAAGATATATTAGTGCCCCAATAGCACTAAGATATGGAACTTCAGGTCTCAAAATATCTTTATTTTCACTCCTTGGTTTAAATGGGCTTTTATCCCTGTCAAGGGATCTAATAGCTATAGGGGTTTTTGATGATATGCTTTATCCATATTGAATTTTTTTTCAATATCTTCGGGATATAGGCAGACTAGGCAGACTGGTGAATTAAAATTCCTTCAGGGAAATGCTCAAGTTGCAGGCCTAAGCAAAACTTGGTTTTACCAAAATCTTTCATATCAAACTCTATCACAAGATGATTGCTTACTTTCTTTATATCCTATGTGGTTCCAATAATATTTAAATCATCCACATATACTGAGATAACACAAAATACATTCTAGGATTTCTTTATGAACACGCATGGACAATCATCATTATTAGTGTATCCCTTCTTCTGGAGGAGTTCACTTTGTCAATTGTACCACATTCTACCCGATTGTTTTAAACCATGTAGCATTTTTTCAATTTGATGCTATACATGTTGCGATTAACATTACGATTTGGAATTTTGACTCCTTCTAGAACTCTCATATAAATATCCAAATCCGATGACCCATATAAATATGTGGTCACAGCAATCCATCAACTTTATTCATAAATTCATATTTACTACCAATGATATTAAGTATTATTATGCTATTCCACTCATCATAGGAGAATATGTTTTGTCGCACTACAAGAGAAGTGCTTATCTATGATGAAAACGTCGTGACGTTGTGAGCTTTTGTCATAAATGTTCAATCTTCTATGACGAGTTTTTTTAAATTCGTCATGGATTATATTGTGCCCCTCGGCCTATCGAATTTAGTGACGAAACATAAAATTTCGTCACAAAATGACAAAACAAATTGTCATAGATAGCGGAAATCATGTTGGGGTTCCTGGTCGCGGCGTGACGTCATATGTATGTATTTTCTGTGACGATATACTTTCGTCAGGGACGCTTGTCCTGCGAGTCACTAGAGCCTAGAGGGCCCCTTGTCCGACGTGGCGTTGTTGGGCCCATATGTGGATTACACCTAACACGTTGTCAGATGTGGTCCATGTGGGACCCATATTTGGGGTCCACAAATTTGATTTTTTTTTGTGCTTTAAAAAAATAAAAAAGTTGCCTATCACAGGACTCGAACCAGTAACCTCAAGCTTCTAGGCTATGTATTTTTCCACCAGGCTATGACTTGTTAGTAGTTTTATCAGCAAGTTATTTTTCTAATATGTAATCTTGTTAAGGACTAAGAAAAAAATCCCAAAAAAAACTTGCGGTTGCGCCGCTCGAACTCGGGACCTCTCCAATACACCCGCAGCGCCTTACCGTCGCACCGATAGGCAATTATTGATTAGATTCTTCCTTTCTTGATATATGTAGATAGCATTGTTCCACGATACATAGGAATCAATATGTCTTCTGCCTCGTCCCAATCACCTAGCCGGTCGGTCCGCTAGATGCCTACACTCCACACGCCGCCGTGGGCTGCACTCCAATTCTCCACGCCCGTTTTAGGGCTTTACACACCCTGCTGATCAGGCCCAGCCTCACTGTCAGCGTCGATAAGGAAGATTGTTCCGTGACTTGCATGGCGTCGATCAGTGTTGTTGATCAAAATTTACCGCCTCGTCGAGCAGAACGCCGAAACTGAGCGGAGATCACATAAAAGCGTGAAAGGTATCTCTTTTTCTCGGTGTATGTTGATTAGATTGTCGGATTGATTATTGATTAGCCTTTGGAAGACCAAGATTGCATAATTTTTGTGTTAGGGCAGTGGCAATTGATGGATATGGATTTGCCCTGACTTAGCCTCTATTTTGGTTTAGGATTGATTTTGACATATTGTTTTCCATGTTAATGGCATCGATCCCTTCACAATCTACTTTTGACAATCCATTCGTTCAGGAACACATTTATACTTGATTAATTCTGTATTTGTTCTCATGATACTGAATAGATGGACAGAAGTTGGATACATGGTAAACAATTTACTCCTACATATATCAAGGGCGTGGAAGAATTCATGCAGTTTATATGAGCAAGATTCGATCAGAATGTTGAAATACTTTTCCCATGTCGTCGATGTCTTAATCAGACATTAAGACCTCAATCGGATGTGCATGATCATATTCATATTTATGGGATGTCAAGTGCATATACTAAATGGGTTCATCATGGAGAATCATTTGATGCTGAAGTTGTGGAATATCAAGTGCATGGAGATGAAAATGTTAACCATATGGGAAATTCTAGTCACGATGGTTTTCATGTGGGCGAAGATGAGAATGGTGATGATGATGGAATGGCAGAGTTAATAGGAGAGCTCTACACATGTTTGGACCAAGGTGGAGAACAGCCAATGTTTGCAAAAGTGCTTGAAGATGCGAAGCGGGGACTTTGTCCAGAATCTAACTTGTCAAGATTTTCTTTTCTTGTGAAGTTACTTCATGTCAAGTCATACTATCGGATTAGCAATACAGTATTTAATGCACTAGTGAAGCTGTTGTCGTTAGCATTCTGGCCCCGATGAAATTAATACCCCGAAAGAGTTACTCGGAAGAGATAACCTGTATACCTCGAAAGAGTTGCTCGAGAGGGAACACATTTACCCCGAAAGCATTGCTCGGGACGAATAAGTCATTGCTCGAGAGCTCACGAGCAACGCCGGCTGCACGCGGTGCAATGATCAGGCACTTCTCTACTCGGGCACTATAAGGGAACACGCGGCTGCTCCAGATAGGCCTCGTTTTTCATTCCTCTTGCGCCCGTCGTGCTGGCGTCTATCGCATTGCTACGTCCCGTCGTGGTGTTAGAAAAGTCAGCATTCACCTGTCCCCATCACGTTTTACTGTTTTACTATCACGCGCCACGCCTCCTTACGTCGTTCTGGGGCACGGGCGCGCGACAGTCCCCGTACGGTTCTAGTCAAGGGAACAGCGCTCGGACCAAAGAGAGCACCATATGGACCGCTAGGTTATAAGTAGTATTTTCTAAAAAGGTGGTAGTCCTTGTACATGTATAAATAGATGAGCCTTGTGCGCACGCGCGAGGAGAGGGAAGAAAAAAGAGAACACACACACAAAAGCACACCATAATTCTCTAGCTTCGGCAAACTCGAGTGTTTGCCACTTGAGCTTGCTCGGGCATCCTTGTAACATCCTTCACATACTCATATATCCACATTGTTGGACGTAGGGCTGTTACCTCGCTTTGAGGGGCCTGAATGAGGGTAAAAATCTATCTCTTCCGGTTGCTTGATCGAATTTGCCATCTCGGACGTCCCCGTACCTGCGGAAAGGGGCCCGTTGATCCCCAGTTCAATAGTAAGTTTGGCACCTAGGGGGCCGCACTCCCAATTGCTGACAAATAGGATAAGTAAAAGCACCATCTATGCCTTTACTATACTTGAATGACAAAGAAAGGCTATTTGCAGTTGAACGACCAAGCGAACGGATGCTCAAGGGGATGATTGTGGCTGAACAATTGGCTTTTAGATGTGAAATGTCTAAAATATCTCACCGGTCCTCGTTAGACAATGACAGAGTTATTGTATTACCATACGTTGGATTGCGTTCTGCCTCACCACCGGTTCACAGGGGTGGGTTATGTTGGGCTTTTGCCCGGTTTGTGGCTGCAGCAAAAGGCCCATGGGCCTTTGGCCCAAGTCGAGACTAAATAAGGCAGCAACCCTACTGCCTTGTGGCTGGCTGGATAAGCTCGTTATGAGCAGCGAGCTCAAGCACCAGATGGCGGAGCGCCGGCCGACCTGGGGTGGCAACACGCGCGTCGTGCACCTCGGTGGTGGCGGCCCGGCTGGCCTTCGCGCTGGTTGTTGCAACGCCCTGCCTTCCCCCTCTCCTCTTATCTAGTTAGTTCGTTCCTCTCTTCTTCCCACTGTTCTAGACACGAAAAAAACCCTAGTTCTTGTTCTTCCAAAATCCGGTTCAATCCAAGGTGCTCCGGCCTCTGATTCTTGCATTCTAAGGCCGCTGGGGTTCCATCTTGGTGAAGATTGGGTTGGTTTCATGATTGGGGACAGTGGACCGTGGGTGATTTGTGGCGTGCCCGTCGCTTGGTCCCTTTGGCTGAGGTTGTGGGTGCTGTCATCTTGAGCTGCCTTGTACAGTGCTTCGGGATCTCTTAGTTGTAGTCTTGAACTGCTGTTCGGGGATTGACGGCATAGTATCTCTGGGTCTTCTCGCCGCTGATTGCATCTGTGCTACGACGATTTTGATTTCTGGGACAGCAGCGTCGTCGCGCCTTGCCATCTTCCTTGCCGACTCGGATTCGGTGCACTGTAAGGATTTTCCTACCTCTCTTTGTGTTTCTGCATTGTGCAAATTAGGAGAAATTTCGGGACCTTGCCTTGTTGCAAAGGGGCTAATTGATCCTGATTTGGGAACGGTGCTTTTGTGGGCTTGTAGATTTAATCGCTTGATGATGATTCATATATTGAGATTGGCTATGACAGTATAGTGATTATATACCTATTGCATTGTTGTTTCAATTCCAATTAAGTTTGAGAAATAAACTGCTAATTAGTACTGCTATTTAGCTGTTGAATTTTTCTGTTTAATTGTGACATGTCTAGAAAGTCAACTGTGAGAGCTTGTTGCTGTGTTTATTTACTATATTCACTGGTTTGTTAGCAGTTCTGTACTGCTTCTGCATTTGACTATCTAGCTATGTTATATTGCTGGAATGTGAAAAAAATTTGATTTCAGCAGTAAATTTCTAGAAATTAGACTGTTAATCAACTTTGCTAGCTGTGTATTGATCTTTAAGTCTGTCATAGCTTAGTTTGTGATATATATATACATGTGAATGTATTGTTGGATGGCTGATTTTAGCAACCCAACACATTAAAACTGAGAACAATTTATAACATATCAAACTGATCTATGTTGCTGTTTAAATGTTATGAATTTCATCCTATTATCATGTTGATTTCACTATCAAATATGAATTGCTATGCTACTGTCCCTGTATGTGCAGAATTCATATTTGCATATTTCTTTCATGATAATGTGGAATATTTGCTGTTATTTAAATTTGGAATTATCTTATTTTCGTTATATGTCATATTGCTTATACCACACTATATACAACAATCCAGAAATCAAAATATTATGGCCTCTGGTAGTAGTGACGTGGTGAAGCCTGATGTTTTTTACGGCTCCAGCTTTCAACGCTGGCAGGCACGTGCTAGGTTGTGGCTGATTGACCTTAAGGTCTCTTGGGTGATTTCGGATCCTCCTGAGCAACCACTTGTGGAAGAAGCACAGAAGCGCTGGGAGGATGCGAATCATGCCGTCCTAGCACGATTGTTGGCTGTTTTAAACAACAGGCTGTTTGACGTCTACTCTAGCCACAAGACGGTGAAGGGGTTGTGGGACAACCTGGAGCAGAAGTTCTCTGAGGGGGACAATGGCAATGAGAGCTTCATTGCAGAGAGCTACCTGAAGCTACCTGAACTACAAGATGGTATAGAGTAGGTCCATTCTAGAGCAGGTCCAGGAGCTTCAGGGGACCTCAACCAGTATGGCTGCCTCCTACCTGAGAGTTTTCAGGTTAACGTGGTGCTGGCGAAGTTGCCACCCTCGTGGCGTGACTTCATGACCGCTCATCGACATATGAAGGAGCGCCACACTCTTCCAAAGCTACAGGCTACTATTAATGTCGAGGAGAGGGCCCGCGTAGGCTCGAAGCCTTCCCCGTCCTAGGTCCAGGCGCATCATATGGATGTGAAGAACTCCAATGCTGGTGGAAAGAAGAAGAACAAGAACCCTAATAACCAAACTGGCGCCAAGGCAAAGCAGATGAAGAAGAAGAGGGAGGAGTTGGTTTGCTACGTTTGTGGCATTGTCGGGCACACAACCCGGAAATGCCGCGACCGTAAGGGCAAAGGACCAGCTTCGGCTCAGCAGAGTGGCCACAAGGCCGAGGCACATGTTGCAGTGGTGCCTTCTGGCTCCACTGATGGGTATGTACCTAGAGCTTTTATGGTTGATTCATCACTTGATCGGTGGATCGACACAGGTGCTACACATCATATATGTGCTGATCGTACCTCTTTCTCTTCATTTCAAGGTCAAGCTGGTGGATCCGTCCTGATGGGCAACGGAGCTACAGCACTAATACGAGGGGCTGGCCAGGTCTGCTTAAAGCTTACTTCTGGCAAGATGCTGATTCTTCGAGACGTGTTGTTCGTGCCTACGATGAGGCAGAATTTGCTTAGTGGCTCTGCACTTTGTAGGCAGGGTGTCAAGTTAGTTTTTGAGTCCAATAAGGTCGTGTTGACCAAATTCATTACTTTCATAGGTAAAGGGTATGAGAGTGGTGGTATGTTCTGCTTCTCTGTCTTGAGTCATAATAACATTTCCATTTACAATGTGGTTTGTAATAAAGTGCATGATTTATGGCATTCTCGCTTGTGTCATGTCAATTTTGAGGCTATTGTGTGGTTAAGCAAAATGAATTTAATTCCAGATTACAGCTATGAGAAGAGCTCTAAGTGCGAAGTGTGTGTGCAAGCTAAGCAGCCTAGAAAGCCGTTTCATTCGGTTGAGGAGCGGGACACCTCTCCACTTGAGCTAGTGCATTCAGATCTTTGTGAGATGAATGGTATAATAACTAAAGGTAGCAAACGTTATTTCTTTACTCTCATAGATGATTGTACTAGATATTCTTATGTCTATCTGCTTAAGTCTAAAGATGAAGCACTAGAATACTTTAAGATCTATAAGGCTGAAGTGAAGAACCAACTAGAAAAGACTATTAAACAGTTAAGGTCAAATCGTGGAGGTGAATATATCTCTAAGGAATTCTCACATTACTGTGAAGAAAGTGGTATCATTCATAAAACCACACCTCCCTATTCTCCCCAATCAAATGGGGTGGCCGAACGAAAGAACCGAACTTTATGTGACTTGGTTAATTCTTTGTTGCAAAGTTCAAGTATGTTGGTTCGATGGTGGGGGAAGGTAGTTCTCATTGTCAACTATGTCCTGAATAGGGTGGCGCCTCGCAATCGCGAGGTGACGCCTTACGAAGGCTGGAAGGGGAGAAAACCTAGCATGTCCCATCTTCGGACTTGGGGTTGCCTTGCTAAGGTTAACCTGCCTTTACCGAAGAAGAGAAAATTAGGACCTAAGACTGTGGATTGTGTCTTTCTAGGATATGCTATCAATAGCACTGCCTATAGGTTTCTAGTGGTCAAACCGACATCTGGCGAAGTCGCCATCCACGACCTTATGGAGTCTCGTGATGCGACATTCTTTGAGTCTATCTTTCCTATGAGATCTAATGAGATAATCGCACTAGATGGCTCTTATGAGCATTACTCTATTCCTCCAGAAGTGGCTGAACCCACTCCTGACTTGGAGCTGAGGAGGAGTAAGAGGCAAAGGACTGAAAAGTCATTTGGTGATGATTTTGCCATCTACCTCGTGGATGATGAACCACGTACCCTCTCGGAGGCATATGCATCTCCTGATGCAAAGTACTGGAGGGAGGCAGTCCGTAGCGAGATGGATTCCATCATTGCTAATGGAACTTGGGAGGTCACTTATCTTCCTAGTGGATGCAAACCAGTGGGTTGCAAATGGATATTCAAAAGAAAGAGGAGACCCGATGGTACATAGAAAAGTACAAGGCCCGCTTAGTGTCTAAGGGTTTCACCCAAAAGGAGGGTGAGGATTATTTTGACACCTATTCCCCTGTGGTGAGATTACCCACTATCCGAGTGCTTTGTTGCACTGGCTACTTCATTAAAACTCCATGTCCATCAAATGTATGTAAAGACCACTTCCCTTAATGGAGAACTGGATGAGGAGATATATATGGAGCAGCCTAATGGATTTGTGGTTAAAGGCCAGGAGAATAAGGTCTGCCGCCTGATTAAGTCCTTGTATGGTCTTAAGCAAGCCCCCAAGTAGGGGCATGAGAAATTTGATAGTACATTGACATCTGTTGGGTTTTGTGTAAACGAAGCAGACAAATGCGTATATTATCGATTTAGAGAGGGGCAAAGGTGTCATTCTATGTCTATACGTAGATGACATATTATTGCTTAGGACTGACTTGGATGTTATCAAGGAAGCAAAAGATTTTCTCTCCTCTAACTTTGACATGAAGGATCTAGGAGAAGCAGATGTTATTCTAAACATGAAACTTATTAAGGGTGAGAATGGGATCACGCTTTCGCAGACCCATTATGTGAAAAAGATCCTAACCCACTTCGGGCATATGGATTATAAACCTGTTTCCACACCCTATGATCCTACCATGAGGCTTTGCAAGCACACTGGTGAAGGAGTTAATCAACTCCTATATTCACAAGTAATTGGATCCTTGATGTATCTTTGTAGTACCACGAGGCCCGACATCTCATATGCAGTATGCAGATTGAGCCGTTACACGGCCAATCCAAGAGATGATCATTAGGTAGCACTACATAGAGTTCCGTGTTGGTGAAGATTGGGTTGGTTTCGTGGTTGGGACAGTGGACTGTGGGTGATTTGAGGCGTGCCCGTCGCTTGGTCCCTTTGGCCGAGGGTGTGGGTGCTGTGGTCTTGAGCTGCCTTGTACTATGCTTCAGGATCTCTGAGTTGTAGTCTTGGACTGCTGCTCGGGGATTGACGGCATTGTATCTCCGGGTCTTCTCGTCACTGATTGCATCTATGCTACGACGATTTTGATTTCTAGGACAGTGGCTTCATCACGTCTTGCCATCTTCCTTGCCGACTCGGATTCGGTGCACTGTAAGGATTTTTCTACCTCTCTTTGTGTTTGTGCATTGTGCCAATCAGGAGAAATTTGGGGACCATGCCTTGTTGTAAAGGGGCTAATTGATCCTGATTTGGGAACGGTGCTTTTGTGGGCTTGTAGATTTAATCGCTCGATGATGATTCATATATTGAGATCGGCTATGACAGTATAGTGATTATATACCTGCTGCATTGTTGTTTCAATTCCAATCAAGTTTGAGAATTAAACTGTAAATTAGTACTGCTATTTAGCTGCTGATTTTTTCTGTTTCATTGTGACATATCTGGAAAGTCAATTGTGAGAGCTTGTTGCTGTGTTTATTTACTATATTCACTGGTTTGTGAGAAATTCTGTACTGCTTCTGCATTTGACTATCTAGCTGTGTTATATTGCTAGAATGTGAAATAAATTGTGATTTCAGCAGTAAATTTCTGGAATATGGACCGTTAATCAACTTTGCTAGCTGTGTATTGATCTTTAAGTCTGTCATAGCTTAATCTGTGATATATATACATGTGAATGTGTTGTTGGATGGCTGATTCTAGCAACCCAACACATTAAAACTGAGAGCAATTTATAACATATCAAACTGAGCTATCTTGATGTTTAAATGTTATGAATTTCATCCTATTATCATATTGATTTCACTGTCATATTTGAATTTTTATGTTGCTGTCCTTGTATGTGCAGAATTCATATTTGCATATTTCTTTCATGATAATGTGGAATATTTTCCTGTTATTTAAATCTGGAATTATCTTATTTTCATTATATGTCATATTGCTTATACCGCACTATATACAACAGGTTACAGGTTTAATCCACCAAACTTTTCTAGGTTAAGCGAGATTAATCTAATTTGGTTAACGCTATTTATTCACGCTAACTTAGGATTAACTAACCCAGCAAAACGGACTAACCAACTAAACACAAAATCTAGATTAATCTAGGATGAGCTAACCCAGTCGGCTTAAGATTAGATAATTCAGTTAATCTAGCCCTGAATCGAACACAGCCTAAGTTTCCAGCAGTTATCTGCTTCCCTTATCTCCTGCTTAAATCGTAAGGAAAAAGCTGTCCGGCTGGTGTCGGTATTTTTATGTCCACCCCTAAGGGCATCTCCAATGGTACTAAATCAACTGGCTATAAGAAGTTCACATCATCTTTTTGCTTATGCGAAGGAAAGGATGAGAGGAGAGAGATAAGAGCTAGCTCTTAACTAAGAGTCAGTCTATAATGTTTCCTAAGACAAATAAAAGACAATTACATGTGGATCCATATTTGTTGTTAGAGAGTATCTTATATCCAACCTATTGGAGAGCTTATCTTTAAGCTATCTATAAGTGACATGGAGCTTTCTTATACCTAGTAGTTGGCTCTACATTGAAGATGTCCTAAGTGGCACTGCTCGCTTGCTTTCAGCAGCTATTCTATGCCTCGTTTTAGAATTCGCGCCTCTCCTTAGTCTTTAGCGAGTAGCAGCGACGCGCGGTCCTAGTAGCAGTCGGCTTGTTCCGAATGAAAACCTCCGGCTCGGACGCAAGGTGTGACGGGGAAGGCTCACGTGTCCTGGCTCCAAGTCCAGCCAAGAGACAACTATGTGCACGTACAGTTACTAGGAAAGTTAGCGCACCCATAGGGCGCAGTAAGAAGGATTAAGGTTTTATCAAAAAAAATTTCGCTGCACATTAATGATCATATTACCCTCTGCACAACCAAACAAAGAACCCCAATAGAAAAATAACCAACATGTCATAATAACCGAAATGCATATGTTTCACTAATAATTGTTACATGGAAACAATCTTAATGATGTAGTAATAGTTACATTGAAACAACCTTCATGTTGTAAGAAAATATATGCCCCAAAGTTGGAACACTATTCATGCAAAAGCAAGCTCGATTATTTAATTTGACATGGTTCTAAATCACCACATTAGGTAAAAATTTTCAGGTTATCCACTCCACCAATACCCAAGCTTAAAGTCCCAAGTAGAAGGACTAAAACTAAAATATAAGTACGTAAGTTCACTAATTAAATAAGCACACTCTTGTAAGGGACAAAACTCCATAGTTGACGGTGTAGGCAAAATTGCCACTTCCATATACTATTCAACATAACAAAGTGTCTATCGCAAAGAACACCATCTCCCAAACAGGCTTAGTCGTTGAAGAATATAATGCAGGTAGAGCAGCTAATTACTTTGCTTCTATAGAGAATTTCCCAAGAACATCTATGTAAAAAAAAGAGAGGGTATCTTATAAGATTCCTATTGGCCATGCTTTAGCCCCCTCGCACAAGCATCAAACGGACATAGGTGAAACCGTCTAACTTCATCGTCAGCCTTGTCAAGCTAGCACTGCACAGTGCTCTACCAAAATATCATCAATAATCTACAATTAATCTAGTAAACAGAACTTAAAAAATAAACCTGGGATGTTCTTATTCCTGGCACCTAGATAAGCAATTTCCACATAACAAAGCCAGAACTTTACAACAAAGACTACATTGGAATGGTATAAAGAGTCCAGGCAAATAAAAAAATCAATGAGCTGATAGAAAAAACATATCTACATCAGAACTGGCCTATGAAGCGTAAATCTGCAAAGCTCTGAAATACATGTATTCATTGGAAGAAATGACTTTATTTCTATGCATTTAAACGGAAAGAATTGATAATCTTGTGCACATGCTAAATTTGTTTATAGACTACCATAAATGAAACACCTGTGCTCAGACCTTACATAGGAAACGAAAATAGCAAGACGAAAACTACCTGCATTCATAATGCAAAATAATTACAGAAGATCAATCATGATTGTCCTATATATAGCATAAAAGTAGAAATAATCTTCATGCTCAAGTCAAGCAATGGATGATCACTAATGAAGACCTGTTGCTGCAACAATATTTACAACCAAAGGATAATAAAATACAAAAGGAAGCTGACCTCAAAAGCATATCATCTGCACATGAAGAAAAATAATGTCTATAGTGTGACCACAAACGAGACAGCATACATAAATAAGTGCTTTCAAGGAAAAAAGGGAACATACATGAAGAACCAGATCCATCATGAGCAGTAATTTGTAGTAAACATAATGGAGACGCTTGACAACTTCAATATAGGTAGCAGTAATTTTAAAACATCATCCAAACCTTGCACAAAACAATTATTTTAGCATACTAAAATATATAGTCTACATAGAGACTAAAAGCAAACTCTGCCTATAGGATCGGTACTAAATCATTTTTTTGCTCCTCGTGAAAAATAATGTACCATGAACAAATTGCTATGCGCATAATGAAACATTGTAATTATAAAATTGTTACTTTGCTGCACATGATGATACATGATATACTAAAGAAACTAAAAAAAATTCCATTCATCATTAACATTGATGCCATAAGGGACTATTTTAGTAAACATAATGCAGACGCTTGACAGCCTCAATTTTAGACAGCAGCAATTTTGAAACATCATCCAAACCTTGCACAAAACAATTATTTTAGAATATATGGTCTACACACAAACTAAAAGCAAACTTTGCCTGTAGGATCTGCAATAAATCATTTTTTGCTCCTCGTGAAAAATAATGTACCACCAACAAATTGCTATGCGCATAATGAAGCATTGTCTTTTCGCCAAAACCAGTATATATAGCACTAAGGCAACTAAATTTAAAAAATAATGCAAACTACATTATCATGTAGGGACTAAGGAGAAACGCACTGACAAACTGTATCGGCATCAATACTGCTATTCAGTCTGCGACGGTAACGATTGAAGACCCAAGGTAATGTTGCAATCTGCTCAGGGGCAATACAATCAGACACATACTACATATACAAATGCCTTGGAACTCTTGAGTCTGAAGGTTGCATGGAGTCGAAATTAAACAGTAAACCTCTAGCACTGCCATAGTATTCTAATTTACATCGCTACACACCAAATGCATAAAACATTATGGACAATTAGGAGAAAGAAGGTACTTTTTTCCGAGGGAGGGGACCCTTTTTTCCTATACAATCGAAAGCAACAAAAAAGCTGACCCAAAATCCCTAACAGAAAAGGGTGTGAGGAAATTAAAGCATCGTGAAGTAATCACTGCTAAAGCCCAAAGGTACACGTGGATTCACATTAGATTGAATATTTGTGAACCGATCAGATCTATCGCCTCCCATGCCGTGTGGAAGACGGAGGAGAACAGAGAGGGAGCTAGGTGCAGTGGGAAGGAAGCCTGGATCGAGGACGAGGTCACCGTGCTCAGCCGTCGAGGAGTCCGAGTCCAGCGGCTAGAGCTCCAGACCATGTGCTGCAAGGTGGGACAGGCCGGCAGCAACGGCGGAGGCGGGACAGGGAGGCGGCGAAGGAGATACGGGACAACGGCGGAGGCGGGACAGGGAGGCGGTGGAGGAGGGAATGGACAGCGGCGGCGGAGGCGGCACGGGACGGCGGCGGCGGAAGCGGCACGGGACGGCGGCGGCGGAGGCCAGGCAGTAGGGAGGAGATGCGGAGGAAGAGACGCACAGAAGAGATCGAGCAGGGGGAGGTAGGTGGCGGCTAGGGTTTGGGGGAGGTGTGCTGCGCCTGCGTGTACGGTTGTTGGGAAAATCGGTGGGGGGATGGCGGGTTCAGTTGGAAAAAATCCGAGGGGCACGAATGCAAAAAACTGTAGCCACTAATACGAAACACAGGGATTCTATTGTGAACCTAAAGGGACTAAAATGAGAAATGAGAACCTATATCGGTTTTTTTGCAAGAACGAAAGGACGAGGCAACAGTCTGATCTGCGCAAGCAGGATCGGACGGTCGTAGATTTCGGGTGACGTGGAAGGCTATGGAGACAGGATTCTTACCGCTTTGATACGTAGATAGTTAAGGCACCGTCTGTTCAAAAGAGAGAGAAAGATAGAGGCAAAAGATGGTGGAAGTGGAAAAAAAATATCCGCCGTGGCAACATTCTGTCCAAGTAGCTAAATAGATGCACTTGGTCGGTTCACGCCGTAAAATCATGTGAAAATGTTATTTGCGCTAGTTTGAAAAGTTCGAGGGAGTGAAAAATAAACTTTGCTTTCTGAGTTAGGTGTTATATATATATAGTTTTTTTTGACGGTCCACGACTAATTAGAAGGCTGATTTTTAAAAATACGAAACAAATAGTAAACAAATTCAAAAAAATATGAAACTTGGTCGATAGCTACATTTCACATTTCAGTGAGATGAACAAGATCAACTGTTTGAATCGGTCATTGAAAATCTTGAATTTCGTAAACTAATTTTTTAGCCATTAGATTAATCAATAAACACACGTATAAAAATTCCCCGCGACAAGCCCGCTGGTGGCTCTGTATGCATGCATGCGATGATGTCAGCGCTGATTTCAGCGAAGGTGACATATATTTCTTCTGTTTTTTTATATATATTTTAATTGACACATCCGATTAACGAGTGGTTTCACCTACGTGTTCTTGACATTTTTAAGAACAAAACCAGACCGGTCTCGGTCTCGATATATAAATTTATTCTTTACTACTTCTTATATAGCACTTTACTACATACATATAGTGACGTTGTATTCATAAAAATAATAAAGTTATGCTTATTGAAATAGTAAAGCCATTGTGTGGCCAGTTTCAATATATAAATTTTTCTTTACTACTTCATATATAACACTTTACTATAGATATTTACTATTTTACTACATACATGTAATAAAGTTGTATTTATAAATGTAGTAAAGTTGTGTTAAAAAAAGTAAAGCAACTATATGTATACCGTACATAATATGAAAATATTTTTTAAAAATTTTATATAGCAAGTGTGGTCTAGTTTTGTTCAAAAAAATGTCAGGAACCCATTTTCAAAAACCGTTCGTCGATTGGAGCTTTTAATCAAAAGATATGGTGAAAAAATGAAAGAAATAATTATATACAATGCTGGACTGGGACAGAGAGGTAGGGGTTGTTTGGTTCTTGGCCGCCACGTGCCCTCGCGTGTTGGCGCGGGTTTGGATCGGGGCCCTCGGTTGGCACGGCGCGCCAACGTGAGGGCGCACCTGTGGAAAACATGGGCCCTGGGTGTCCGAGGGTATACTACAAGACGTACCGCCACCTTGGGCCGAGTTAGTCGGGCCTTCCAGAAGGCAGGCTTGGAAGGCGGTGCGGCTGAAGATAACCTACAAGGACACGAATTCGTTTCCTATTCATGTTACATGGGTATAGACGTAGCCGGATCGGTTATATCTATATCTTCCAAACACAGACCAGGATTTCTATCTGTAACCCGACCCCCTACACTATGTAAAGGGGGTACGGGGTCCCTAGTGGGGACATCCAATCTCTCCTCTTGTAATCATCATCAGGATCCACCCAAATACAATCCACGAGCACAGGAGTAGGGTATTACCTCGCCTCGAGGGTCCGAACCTGTATAATTTCGGCTCCCTATGCTACCATCGTTGTCGTGATCTCTCGCATCGCCCCATAAAATATATTGCCGACGCAAATCGTCGACAGTTGGCGCGCCAGGTAGGGGCCAGCGTCACGATCAACTACATCGACCTCGAGGGCTTCCATTGGCGGATTCGTCTTCACCTACGCTCCCGGCCAAGGTTTCATCTTCGGAGATCTTGGCTTCATTGCTGGAGACTTCGGAGAGCTTCGGTTGTGTAAACCGAACCTCGTTCGGTCCACACACTACCGGGGGAGATGGTATGCGATTCCGGCCGAGCCTCACCACTTTGGGATCTCTGCCCCGGATTCTGATCCGGAAGAAGTCCGATCTGATGATGACGATCTCGACTGGCCTACCGCGGGGCTTCCCTTCGGTTTTGGTCGGGATCTACCACTCCTCCCCTTACCTGTACCTTGTGCTGACAAAGGATCGAGTCACAATCTGATTCCTGGCTTAGATCACTCTCAGATCCAGTCAGGAGTCACGATCCCTCTACCGTGGTTCGCCCGCTCTGGATTCGGAAACTCGGCTGCTGTTTTCCATCAGATAACGCGTCGGTTTTCCAGTCTAGGACAAGGGGCGGAACACGGCTTGAACACACCGGGATGAGCTTTCTGAGCCAAAACTCAGGGACAACTCTTTCTCGGTTAATTCCCCGAGTGGTTATATCATTCGATCTGGTCAATTCGGCTGAAAGATTCCAGCAGATCCGTTTTACCGAAACTCAGTCAGATCCTCTTTTGACCAGATATCCTGCACGGGAGGTGGGAGTTATAATCACTCCTATCGACGAGCCAACGAATCAGGATCAGTTGAGCCTTTCCTTCTCGGAATCCGAGTCAGAAGAGAGTGTCAATGGGATCCCCGACTTCTGCGGTGTCTACGTGCTGGATGGCCAAGCCTCTGGCTCGGCCCGGCGACCCACAGGGGAGGCTGGAGCCGAACCGAATCACGAAGGCGGAGAAGACTCACGCGACCGACTACGTGGTCGTGCACGGGAAGTTCGGGAGGAACTGCTACAAATACGTATGGGAGATCACTCGGTCTTCCGTACGCCACAGCAGAACCTCCTCGCCTGTAAAACCCTCCTGGACAATGTTGGTCCTTTACTTGGAGAGAACAACCCCGCAACGCCGATCATGGAACAAGTCAAAGCCATGGTGACAGCTGCGGCTGTTCAAGGCACTCGGGATCAACCGGCCGACTCGGCTAGGAGCCCGACTGCTATGAGTAGTACTCGGCGCAGTCGGCACACGCGAAGTCGCGGGCAAGATGCCCGCCGGAGTGCAAGCCGCGACCTTCGTCTCGACATCGAAGCCCGGCGCAGGGAGCGAGACGAAGACCGACGCCATACTCCACCACGTCGAAATCTCCCCCGACGATCTCCTTCACCCGTAGATGGGCTGATCGACGGGATCAAGGCATTCACCCCCCGACTCCGCCAGGTAAACTGGACTGAAGGGTTTAACCCTAAAGGCATAGTAAAATTTGATGGAGAGCGGGACCCGAGGAAACAGTTGCAGATTTATTCTCTGGCGATCAATGCCGCGGGTGGAGGATACGACGTGATGGCCAATTATTTGCTGGTCATGTTAACCCCTCCGGCTCAGAACTGACTCGCAGGCCTTCCAGAGAATTCGATCGATTCCTGGGGAAAACTTTGCGACCAATTCATTGCCAATTTCCAGGGCACTTACGAGAAGCCCGAAACCCAGTGGGACCTTTATCAGATTCATCAGAAAAAAGATGAGTCATTAAGGGATTTCATTCGGCGTTTCACCAAGAAGAAGAACACAATCCGAGAGATCTCAGAGGCGGTCGTCGTCGCTGCCTTCCAGAAAGGAGTTCGCGACCCCGACCTGATTAAGAAGATGTCTCGGAAGCCTCCGACCACCATCAAGGAAATGTTCGCCTTGGCGGACCGATATGCTACTGCCTCGGACGCTCTAGCCGAGCGTCAGGAGGATCACCCAAGCAGGCAAGAAGGCAAGAAGGACAAGCCCGAGTTAGCCTCCAAGAAAGACAAGAAGCGCAAGGGTGAAGAGATGGTAGCGGCCGCGGAACAGGGTCGGTTGAGGCCACCTCGACCCGCCGACTACAATAGAGTCATGGAGGCGCCGTGTCCTTTCCATCCAAACGGAAAGCATGCGGCCAAGAACGCAACATCTTGAAGAAGTTATTTGAGGATCTGTGGCGACACTCGAGAGATGCCAAGCAAGATGACAAGCGACCCCGAGGGCGATGCTTACCAAGAAACTGAGCGAGAGCTCAACTACATATTCGGGGGATCGGATGCATATGAGTCCAAACGTAAGCAAAAGCTTACCGATCGGGAAATCAATGCAGCTATTCCGGTGACCCCCGGGTATCTTCGGTGGTTTGAAATTCCGATCATATTTGATCGTTCAGATCATCCAGATCACATCCCGTGCCCGGGAAGGTATCCACTCATCCTGGATCCTGTGGTGCGGGGTGTCCGATTGCGCAAGGTCCTGGTTGATGGCGGGAGTGGATTAAATATCCTTTTCGTTAAGACTTTGGACGAGATGCAGATTCCAAAGACGACACTCCAGCTGACGGAAGCACCGTTTCACGGTATAATTCCGGGAACCTCATCGGTGCCGATCGGGAAGATTACTCTCCCTGTCACCTTTGGAACTCGGGAAAATTACCGGACAAAAAACCTCAGTTTTGAGGTGGCCGATTTTGAGACCGCATATCATGCGATCTTAGGAAGGCCGGGCTTGGCCAAATTCATGGCCATCCCACATTACACCTACTTGGTTATGAAGATGCCAGGACCGCAGGGCGTGATCACGGTCCGTGGAGACATCAAGTTCTCCCGTCGCCTCGATAGAGAAAACTGCGACTTCGCTCAGTCCAGAGAGGTGGCAGCTGATTTGGACAAAATTCGGCAGACTGCAGCCACCCTTCGCGACGAGGGCGATCTACGAAACAAAAAGCCGTCTAAGTCAGGCATCAAACCTGGCGAGGGTGTCAAACGTATTTCGCTCGACCCGTCCGACTCAACCAAAACGGCTCTGATCGGGACAGGGCTCGAACCGAAATTGGAAGACGCGCTTGTCACCTTCCTCCAAAAGAACCGGGGCATCTTCGCCTAGAAACCATCTGATATACCGGGCGTCCCGAGGGAGGTGATCGAGCACTCCTTAAAAGTACACGACAAGGCGAAGCCGGTTAAGCAATGGTTGCGCCGATTTGCGCAAGATCGGAAGGAGGCCATCAAGGCGGAGATCACCAAGCTTCTAGCCGCTGACTTTATAAGGGAGGTACTCCACCCCGACTGGCTGGCAAATTCTTTACTTGTGCAGAAGAAGAATGGGACTTGACGCATGTGTGTCGACTATACCGACTTAAATAAAGCATGCCCCAAGGACCCATTTGGACTCCTCAGTCGACCGGTGGTTGACTCCTTTGCGGTTCGCGAGCTCTTGAGCTTCCTGGATGCATACTCAGGATATCACCAGATTAGCTTAAAGGAAGAAGATTGTATCAAGACTTCGTTCATCACCCCGTTCGGGGCCTTCTGTTACATCACAATGCCTTTCGGACTGAAGAACGCCGGTGCAACGTATCAACGCGCGCATCGGCGATGCTTCCACAACCAAGCTGGGCGCAGCGTCGAAGCTTCGTCGGCGATGTAAATCGTCAAGTCTCGGGTAACCTCGACTTGGTCAGCGACCTATCGAGACATTCGAGAGCTTGTCGGCGTATCACATGAAGTTGAACCCGAGAAATCGTCTTCGGGTCCCTTCGGGGAAGCTCCTCGGATTTGTGGTATCTCACCGCGGAATCGAGGCTAACCCGGAGAAGATCAAAGCCATCATGGAGATGGCACCCCCAACGTGCATAAGGGATGTCCAGCGTCTCAACGGGTGCATGGTTGCACTCGGTCGGTTCATCTCACGACTTGGCGAGCGCGGATCGGCCTTTTTCAAGCTGCTGAAAAAGCAGCACGACGAGTTCGTTTGGACACCTGAAGCACAGAAGGCCTTTGAGGATCTCAAGTCGTTCCTCACCTCGCCTCCTGTCTTGGCATCCCCTTTGCCACAGGAACCACTTCTACTATACATAGCAGCTACCACTCATGTAGTGAGTGCTGCGGTGGTAGTAAAACGAGAAGAAGAAGGACGCGCATACAAGGCTCAACGCCCGGTTTACTTCATCAGCGAAGTATTGGGCGAAACCAAGGTGCGTTATCCACAGGTGCAGAAGCTCCTATATGCGGTCTTGATCGCCTCTCGGAAGCTGAAGCATTACTTTCAAGAACATGTAATTTCGGTGGTTACCTCCTTCCCTATTGGAGAAATTCTCCATAATCGGGAAGCCACTGGGAGGATTGCAAAATGGTCGGTGGAACTCGGGGCTTTCGAGCTCACGTTCAAGCCACGCAGCGCCATTAAGTCACAAACACTACCGATTTCATCACCGAGTGGACGGAGATGCAGACTCCCCCTGCTGCCGAAGAAGTCGAGCACTGGAACATGTACTTCGATAGATCTCTTCGACGGCAGGGCGCGGGGGCTGGCATCGTTCTTATATCACACGGAGGCGGCGACTCAAGTCGTCCTCGATTCACTTTCGACTTCAAACAACGCAGCCGAGTACGAGGCACTCATCCATGGTCTCCGTATCGCCGTATCGCTTGGTATCCGACGATTGGTGGTTCGCGGAGACTCCTAGCTTGTGGTGAGCCAAGTGCAGAAGGACTGGTCCTGTGTCAATGATAATATGACCGCCTATTGTCAGGAGGTCAGGAAGTTGGAGGATAAGTTCGACGGGTTGGAACTCATACATGTCCTGCGGCGAGAGAATGAGGCGGCGGATGAACTTGCAAATATGGGTTCTAGTCGGGCGCCAGTTCCGGCTGGGATCTTTGTCCAGGAGCTTCACGCCCCCTCCATCACTCCGCAAGGGCAACTACCTCGACCCGACGAGCAACAATCCGAGGTAGAGGTGCTCGCCCTCGACTCAGATTGGACGAAGCCTTACCTAGAGTATCTTCAAGAAGAAAAGCTTCCCGATGACCCGGGGGCTGCCGAACAAATCCAACGACGGTGTCGCAACTATGTGGTGCATGAAGGAATCTTGTACCGACGAAGCGTCTCCGGTATACTTCAAAAGTGCATACCCGAGTCTGACGGACGCGCTCTGTTGCATGAAATCCACTCGGGCATGTGCGGTCATCACGCTGCTTCCGCTACATTAGTGGGAAAAGCCTTCCGACAAGGGTTCTATTGGCCAACCGCGGTCTCTGACTTAAAGGAGATCGTTCGCAAATGCGAGGGTTGTCAGTTCTTCGCAAATGCTTTTACGAGGTGTCAGGGCGCACATCTTCGATCGGCTCAAACCATACGCGGCAAAATGGATGAAGGAATTGCCTGCCGTACTCTAGGGGCTTCGAACAAGTCCTAGTTGAGGTACGGGGCAGTCACCCTTTTTCCTTGTATACGGGTCTGAGGCGGTCCTTCCAACGGAGCTGCAATTCGGATCGCCCCGAGTCCAGAGGTTCAACGAAAATGAGTCAGAAGCCAGTCGGGTTGATGACCTTGACCGACTGGAAGAAGCTCGGGGCGTTACCACAATCGATCGACTAAGTACCTCCAGGCTCTGCGCCGCTATCACTGTCGCAATGTCGAGATCGTACTTTCTCGGTTGGAGATTTGGTCCTTCGAGTTAATCAATCTAGTGGCCACAAGCTTTCTCCACAATGGAAGGGACCGTACATCGTCGATTCTATGACACGCCCGGGGGCTTACCGATTAAGGCGAGAAGATGGCGCTCTCCTGGATAATTCATAGAATATCGAGCAATTGCGTCGGTTCTATACCTGACGGCTATTGTAAACCATGATCACAAACGAAAAAAGATAAGTTTTTCGCTTATATTGTCTTTTATGCTTGCATAATTCAGCTTCCGACTTGCTACTTATTTGCGCTTCAATTAAAGTAGTAAGTCGGGGGCTACACCTAATTAGGTGCGCAATCGCGCACCTAATCTCCTATATAAGTTTGACTTGCTCCCTAATCAGATCCTAATTAGCTAGTAAGTCAAGGGCTACACCTAATTAGGTGCGCATCGGCACACCCTTTCTCTTTTATTGAGTCTGACTCACTCTTTGGTCGAGTTCCGACTGATATAAGTTGAGGGGCCTTACTAAATTAGGGGAAGTTTCCACCACTACATTTGTTCCTAAAAGTTTAATTGACTTTTTTTTGGTTCGAGCTAACAATGAACCCAAGCAATAGTCATCCTGAGTAATGAAACTCTTGCTCTCTAGCTATATTCATGCTTCCGGGTCGCGTTATCGGAGATAGAGCTTTGTGCCAACTCCTAATGCTAAGGAACTTGATGCGCTGGACAGAGTGCTTAGTGAAAGGGACCTAGCTTGCCTGGGTGAAGCGTACTACTCGGGTCGTAAAAAATCGATTAACTTGCATTAATACACAGTAAAAAAAAAAGAGAGAAAAAGAAGCATTGCACGTTCAGAATAAACAAATTTTATTTCTTAATGGCCCACGAGCCGTTTACAGGATATGGCGGTAGGCGTAGGCCTGCGCCTGGATGATCAGTTCCGTCACCTCGGTAAGGCCCGGAGCGACGTCGAGCAGGGCTTCGGCGATGGCGGCGTCGCGAGCGCGGGAGTGGACCAGAGCTTCCACGATCACGTCGGTCACCTCGGCGAGGGCCGGGACGACCTCCACCAGAACCACGACGGAGGCGACGTCGCGGGCGCGGGCCTTGTTCTCGGCCATCTCGGCGAGCGCGAGGTCGAAACCCGCCCAGAGCTCCGCCAACTCTTCATCGGCCATTGGAGCAGGAGGAGGTGGACGAGTCTAGAAAGTATCAGGGTGAGGAACGGCTACGGCGCCGGCCTCCCTTTATAGCCGAGATCGGAGAAGTCGAGCCGGTTTCAGGGAACAATGGCGTCGGGAAGCAGCCCCGATGAAAGCAGTTCCCAGGATTTGATGTAAAAGCCTCTGGGAACACGGCGCTGCATTCAAAGCAACGCTTGAGCTTCCGGCGAAGTGATGCCGGGATGACCCGTGGCGGCAGCAGATGAGCATGCGTTTGTCGAGGAACCGCGGGCAACGCTTCGGCTTCCGGCTGGGCGGGAAGGCATAAAGCTTTGGTTTCACTGTTGCAATATTCAGGCCCGAACTTAGGTTCTAGAAGACGCACTCCTCGTGGGCCGTAAGTTTTACGTTGCCTGCGTGCGAGCGTTGATTGGACCGAACCTAGTTGGAAAAAAAAAGGGGCGCGCCCCTGGTTGGGCCGTATGCCAGTTATCGATTTTTTTTTATGGCTGGGTGCTCCCCGGATAATTAATCCAGCTCATGGCGTACCTCTTGGGGTCAATGGCTGGTCCGATTTTATAATCGGATTAGGCGTCAAAGAGTTACCTCTTTAGTTGGGTCTCAGTGGCACATATCCGGATCGTTTGTTGTTAAGGCAAACACCACTAGGAGGACCTTAGCTTGGAGGCGGGCGTATTCCTCTGAGAATCACTAGCTTGAATCTGCATTAGTCGGATCAAGGCGTCTGAACACCCTACGCAGGTTGTGACATGTCCCATGTTGGACCGAATGTTGAGCTCTGCAAGTCAGGCTTGAATGTCATAAGTTGTAACAGAGAGAATAATGCTGGGTGGCATTGCTTACTCAGTGACATCCACTTTTTCTCTGGTATGCCTCTCGTGAGGCCATTAGCCAAAGATACCGATCCGTCGATTTGGGTACCGAGCATATTAAGCGGCTTGAGAATTTTCTCGAGTTCTTTGCAATCTGTGTTGTTTGATCGGCGAGTTACTCGTGATGCAGACTTCATCGACCAGCGAAGAGTGGCGTCACTCGGGTAACATCTCGAAGGGCGCAAGCTGAGCCCGAATCAAGACAACCCAATCGAAGCACTTTCGGGACTCTTGTGGAAAACATGGGCCTGGGTGTCCGATGGTATACTACAAGGCGTACCGCCACCTTGAAATTTGAGTTAGTCGGGCCTTCGAAAAGCGAGGCTTGGAAGGCGGTCGGTGAAGATAACCTACAAGGACACGAATTCGTTTCCTATTCATGTTACATGGGTATAGGCGTAGCCGGATCGGTTATATCTATATTTTCCAAACACAGACCAGGGTTTCTATCTGTAACCCGACCCCCTACACTATATAAAGGGGTACGGGGTCCCTAGTGGGGACATCCAATCTCCCTTCTTGTAATCATCATCAGGATCCACCCAAATACAATCCACGAGCACAGGAGTAGGGTATTACCTCGCCTCGAGGGCCCGAACCTGTATAATTTCGGCTCCCTATGCTACCATCATTGTCGTGATCTCTCGCATCGCCCCATAAAATATATTACCGACGCAAATCGTCGACAGCGCCCTCGTTTTCCCACAGCGCGGGGAGCGCAGCGACGGCGCTCAAATCGGGTGCCTTTCGTTGGCTCGCCCTCGCTACCTCACCCGGGCCCGCCTGCAGAGGCTCATGCGCTACAATACCTTTTTTATTTAACCTTCTCATTTTTGTATAAATTTCATCCTGTGTCGAAATTGTGTGAAATAAATTTAGTAATTCATCTAAAATCTTAGGCATCCCATTTTAAATACTTTTCGATTTTTTTGAAATTTATTTTTTTTTTTCGTTGGTCATTTCTCGAACGCTAGGAACCAAACGCCCTATTTTTTTGCCCTGAAAAGGTTATGCCCTAGATTGGCATGACTATTGCATTGGCAAGGGCTATAACCAAACATACCCATAATGTCATTCTGCATGCATGATGCCCGCGTATAGAGAGGGTGGCGTGGATCTTTTTTTTTACGTGGAGCTATGAGGATTAGATCTAACCTAAATCATGTGGTTAAAAAAGTATAAATTTGGAAGGACTCCGTACTCTTATGAGTACAATAGTCTTTGTGTGTGTATATATAGCACGAACTTTTTTCCAAATCTTAATGCCACTTCGATACGTGTGAGCGTTTGGTTTAGCTCCTTTTTTCCATGGAACATTTTGGTTTGATTTTGCGACTTGGTATTCTATGGAAACTGGGCCAGAGATGGCTCCAGAGCCTACTGACCTGCAGGATTAGCCGCAACGACGGACGGACGGGCGTATAGTGACCGCGACCCATGTGCGCACGTCGCGGTCTCTGGTGGCCGCATGTGGGGTCCTCTGTTTCTTCGTTCCCTCCTGGTATTTTTTTTTTATATGGTACAATTCAGACACACACAACTCATATCATACTCACACTACATAACACACTCGTACATCCATGCACATCCAGTGCACACGTAGAAACTAGGTCAGAGACCCTAAACCTTTCTACACGGGCACGCGTACATAATTCTATTGAAAGCGCACACATATGTTTCGAGATTCAATCCCGGATGTATCGATCCTAGAATTAAATCCCGAAAAAAGATGCGACACCGTACGCCAAGCCAGACTCAAAGACGGTCGGACAGGCTGCCAACCACCAGCACTACCACTGAGCCAAGACTCAGTCCGCCCCTCTGGGCACTTGTTTTCGAGGAAACCAGCAGCCGAACTGCATGGTGCTATATTAAAACGAGGAAATTACAACTGAAACCCAGTTGCCCTGGGCGCGGGCCGACTGAGTGGAACCTATATATCACTACGTAGCTACAATGCCTTGTGGCGGCAGCAAGCCTAGCACCTTAGCACCAGACCGCGCCCAAATCTGCAACTCCTCTTGGGTACGTCGAATGACCTCGGTGGGATCGACGCCCATTGCGCTCGTGCCAAAGTTGGCAAGTCGCTCGCATGGCTACAAAGCTAGCCGCAGACCCGTGACCACGAATCTGCATCCCGGCGAAACGCAAGACTGCAAAAGGCTCATCTCAGCTCTGAATTAGCGGGCACATGCATGCAGGAGCTAGGCACCATAATCCTGTGAAACAAGCTGCACTTATGTGATTTGCTAAAAAAATCCAAAATTAATATCGACACTACGAGAGAACAGGTCGTACACGTTCAACTTTATCATACACGCGGTACAATCAACCTCACGAGTGTCCTTTTAATGTATGCAGTACATTTGCTACCGACGGATGATATGTGACTAATTTTAGTGGATAGGATAAATTTGTTATAACGGATGATATGGTAGCTAATTCTAATGGATAAGATGGATTTGTTACTCTCTCCATTTATTTCTATAAAGCGTATTTTGATTTAAAAACGTCAATCTTTGTAACTTTAACTAACAATTAGTTAAATTATATGCATATTTAGTGTATAAAAAATGATCAATATTATTTTGTAGAAATTAACAATATATAATAAGAGAATTTCAAGGTTAAAGTATCCTTCAAAAAATTTCTTAAATCAAAATACACCCTAAAAAAACAGAGAGAGTATAATAGATTGTACTAGTGGGTACGCAATTTCAATCAAATGATGTGGCAATGATACTGCTGGCATCAAAAACTTTTTAATGGTAGAGATGAGCTACTCGAAGTGGTGAAAGGAATAAAGTTTCTCAGCAAGAGTTAGCTGAAGCTGAATCAGCGTGCAGCATATAGATCCAATTCGCAATTTTGATCCATCCCTGTAGATCATTGTTAATTTTAGAAGCTTCGACATGCCACCGCTCTGCATGCATGTGATGGATCAATCAATAAATGCCCTATATTCCCAGCGAACGACCATCATTCCCGTCACCCCCGGGCCCCCTGCAGATCCATCCCGTCCTTCCTTCCTGCCGCTATATAAGTACTACTGCCAATTCCGCACGATCCGCCATTGATCCATCCACCGAGCTATATATCTAGCAAAGCTTTGGCTGCCTTACTGTCCATCCATATATATATAGAGAGAGAGAGAATTGCTAATGTAGACTCGAGTGCACAGCTGACCTGTGCTATAGACGCTCGAATCCATCCGATCTCAAATCCAACGCCCCCAACGATCCAGTCCCGAGCGCACGCGCGCCTTAGTCCGAAACCGACGAGGGGTCTCACAGCGCCAAAACCTTCCGTTGGCCCACCAAATCTTGGGTTCGTCTCCTTCCCTGCACACATCTCATCATCCCCTCTCTCTCTCTCTCATCCGCTGATGAAGCCCGCCGTCGCCGCAGCAGAAACCCTAGGTGTTGGGGCTGGCTGCAACTAGCAGCCAGTGCAGATCACACATTTCGTCATCCTCTCTCTCTCTCATCCGCTGATGAAGCCCGCCGTCATCGCAGCAGAAACCCTCGGTGTTGGGGCTGGCTGCAACTAGCAGCCAGTGCAGATCGCCACCGTTGTGGATCGCCATCGTAGCCACCTGGGATTGGATTGCTGCCGGTACTGGCACATATCGCCGGCACAACTGCGGATCACCGCTGCCGTGGATCACCATCGTCGAGGATTGCAGCCGGTTCCACCACATATCGTCGGCACCTTCGCTGATCACCGGCACCGTGCATCGCCACTTCATATTCTGTTGTGCATCACCGGCGCCGTGCTTCGAAATAAGGTTAGCACTATATTGTAAAGTTTGAAACGTTCAGAGTCTATCCCAATAGTAAACTGAAGATTTCAGCCAAATATGTTTTTAGCTCGTGCTGCAGCACATATTTACTTTTACTACTGTTTTAGTAGTGCTCTTTTTCATGAACCAGTTTCAATAATGTGTCCTGCCTAGTGCTGGAAGTAACTTGCAACTAATTGTACTAAATAAATTTGGTTTTGTTTGTTATTTTTATAGAGAACCGAGCATGGAAGGTACAAATGACAATAATAAAGGTGCTGCATCAGCAATTTCAAATGAGAAGAATGGTGTACAGGAAGACGTCGACCCACATGAACATTTAGAGTTTGTCCCCTTTGTTGGAAAAGAATTTTTCTCTGAAGATGATGCAAAGAAGTTCTACAACAGCTATGCTTTTCGAAAGGGGTTTAGTATCCGTAAAGCAAGTTGTTACACTTCAACATCAGGAGTTGTCACATCCAAATTGTGGCTTTGCTCAAAGGCAGGATTTTCAAAAGATACTATAGAAAGCCAAAAGGCAATGGAGAACAATGCTAGCCAAAAAACCCCTGAGAAGAAGATTGCACCCACTCGAACCGGTTGCAAGGCACGCCTTAGAATCTTGTTGAAGGATGGGATATGGAGAGTAAGTGTTTTTGATGATGATCATAACCATCTCATGGTCACCTCTCCATCAAAGAAAAGAAACCTACGTTCCCATAGGGGCATGGATGACGAGGATAAGGAAGTCATAAAAGACATGCGTGCTCAAAATATTGAAACCGCAAAAATACATGAGTATTTGGGTGCTAAGAATGGAGGGAAGAAAAACCTACAGTTCAAAAGGAAGGATGTGAGTAATAAGATAACGTCCGAAAAAAGGAAATTGCTTGGCATGGACGCAGAAGCAACTTTGGTTTATTTTCAAAAGAAGCTAGAAGAAGATCCAGAATTCTTTTATGATATGGAGGCAGATGGTACTGGTCGATTGAAGAATTTGTTTTGGGTTGATGGTAGAGCAAGAAGGGCATTCCAAGAATTTGGAGATGTCGTGACCTTCGACACGACCTACCAAACCAATAGGTACAATCCAAGGATTTTGTGTTTGCTGTTGTTTTTTCAGTTAGTAGGAGCACTAATTAAATTATTGTTTTTCTTGATTTTAGGTACAGCATGCCTCTTGCACCATTCATTGGTGTCAATCATCACCGAATGTCTATAATGTTTAGAATTGCAATGCTAAGGTCAGAGGATACAGCTGGTTTTGTTTGGCTGTTCAAAACCTGGGTAAAAGCCATGTATGGGAAAGAACCGATGGCTATTATAACTGACCAACATCCTGCCATGAGGGTTGCTATCAAAGAGGTCTTTCCAAATACAGTTCATCGATGTTGTCAATGGCATGTGATGAGAAAGGCAAGGGATCATTTGGGAGCCCTTTATAACCTTAAACCAGGTTTTGAAGTAGAGTTAAAGAGGGTTATAAATCGTAGCATGACGGTGGCTGAATTTGAGGAGGGTTGGATAGATATGGTACGTCATCATGGTTTATTGGATAACCGGCACCTAAAGGTTATGTATGAAAAGCGGTCCGAGTGGGTTCCCGCATACTTTAGATGTGTGTTTTTGCCAATATGTCAACAACACAGAGAAGTGAAAGTGCTAATTCTGCCTTGAAATTGTGGACAAACAATCATTCTACCATGTATGAACTTGTCTTACACATTAAGAAGATAGTGGAAGGTATTTGGCAAAAGGAAAGTGATGAGGACATTGCTTGTATGAATACTACACCAAATTTGATAACATTGCATCGTATTGAAAAAGATGCATCTCAGGTTTACACTAGCAAAGTGTTGAAAGAGTTCAAGGTGCATTTAAAAAATAGCCAACTTGGCAAAATTACAGAGATTGAGTGTGATGCCATATATGAGGTAACAATTGATTACCATCCAACGATGGAAAAGCTTATTCCGGAAACCTACATGGTAGAGATCAAGAAATCAGATGAACTAGTTTCTTGTAATTGCAAAGGATATGACTTTAAGGGTTTGCTTTGTTCACATGCCATAAAGGTCATGCATCATGTAAATATGCTTCATCTGCCTAATAGATACATCATGAAACGGTGGTGCAAAGATGCTAATGAAAGGGTCAAAAGATCAAAATTGGAGAGGAGCATGGAGTTCGGGGCTACTCAAGAGCTAGAATCACTCAGATTTGCTACTGTAAAGCCTAGAATGATGAAAGTACTGACAATGGCATCAAAATCCTATGAAGCTTTCAACCTGGTCCAAGGAATGTTGGATGTCGCGGAGCAACAATTGGAAGGGATGGCTGCTGATCAAGAGACCGAAACATGTGAAATTCCCACATCTACAAGTCTACCCTCTCAAGTGATACTAGATCCTCCAATATCGCAATGCAAGGGGAAGAGGAAGCAACCACGAAGATTTAAACCACCTTCGGAACCCATCTCGAAGGGCAAGAAACCACGAACATGTGGCATATGTCGTAGCAAGCTAGGAGGACATAATGCTAGAACTTGTCCGGTATTAATAAATTTCACATTGCAAAATAATATTTCCTTTTTATTAAAATTATTCCTTATTATTTCATTTAATTTACAGAAAAGGAATGCCGAAGGAAAGGGTACAAAAGATGAAGACAACCTACAAGATCGCGAGGATGTGTGTTTCAATGGTTCTTCTGAAGATGTCAACCTATGAGACTAAATTGATGAATGCAGTTTGATACTTTTGTGCTTATGATGTTGATGTAGTATTTTGCTTAGCTCTGTTGATCCCAATTGTCATGTACTGTGAGATTATTTTCACTGTTCAAAACTGAGTTGTGATGATAGCATATTTTGGGTATCTTTTTGTACTGCTACATCCAACTGAATTGTGAGTATAAGTCATATATGGCACCGCTGAGTATAAGTCATATATTTCATCAATATAAGCATTACAAAGTAATATGCTCTTGTTTGGTCCTGGGACCATTAGAATTTAAAATTCAGAAATGCTTCTTCTGTTGTTGCAAGCTAATCATTTACTCTGGAAGATATTACCCGTCCTTTGAGTTTGATGCAAGGATTGCTCTGTGTAATTTGCTTGTATGAATTTTGCATGGCAAATTTGCTTAATACTGATCTATTCAATTCAGTTTGGTGAATTCAAGTAAGAAGTGCATTGTGAAACTCTAGAAGGTGTGCTGCACAATCTGCTTGGTGAATTCAAGTAAAATAGATTTGCTTTTAGTAATTGACACAATCTGCTTCAAGGTAAACAGCAGGCGCTTTAGTTCTTATTTTTGAAACTTTAGAAGGTGTGCTGCACATTCATTTGCAAGGAAACATCAAATGTTTGTACAGGATTAAATGGTGATGCCAGAGAGGCCAAAAATATGTCTGGAAGACAGTTCAGAATTGTAGTGCATTCTTCTTTCAAAAAGCTGAAGGCACTGCTGCTATTCATCTCATACAAGCAGGTGTTTATTTCATTAAAAACTTGCTGCTACTATTCATCCAATACAATAATTACAAGCTGATGGCATACATTTCATACAAAAACTGCATCTGCTGCAATCTGACAAGTCCTGCTATATAAAGTGAACTGAATTTCATTCATTTGAACTGAGAGAATGATTGTTACAATACAATTGAGCAATAGTACACCGAATCAAATTCAGAGTACAAGTTCAGAGTGTCAGAACAGAAAAAAGAACAAACCCGTGCTACATACAAGTTGCACTGTACAACCAAGTGCTGTCAATTTCATACACAACATGCGAAACGAATTACAATCAGAAGCTGTCAATTTCATCCACAATCATCTTCTTCTGCTACACCTTCAAAATTACAAGAAGAAACTAGAAGTAAAGAGGCAGATGGCTGTATGACAGTATGAAACTAGCAACTTCAACAAATGGATGAGCTTTGCACTTCTAGAACACAATCATGAACTAAGACAAGGGATCCCTCACGGCCTGGACTACTCCAATATCGGGCAGTCCTCCCGGCGAGCGGTAGAGTCGGTGACCCCAAGACGGCGGAGTGGTAGCAGATCCAACATCGGGGCAGCCCTTGCGGCCACCACGCTGCTAGGGTTCCTAGCGAAGGGACAGTGAGGGGATAGAGAGGAGAGGAAAGGATGGAGCAGAGTGCTCAGATCCGAGGTCTATGGAGCTCCTGGTGGTTCGCTGGAGATGGACGCGGCGGCGACGGCGGGCTTCATCAGCGGATGAGAGAGAGAGAGAGAGAGAGGATGACGAGATGTGTGATCTGCACTGGCTGCTAGTTGCAGCCAGCCCCAACACCTGATATTTGGTGGGCTAACGGAAGGTTTTGGCGCCGTGAGACCCCGCGTCGGTTTCAGGCTAAGGCGCGCGTGCGCTCAGGGCTGGATCGTTGGGGGCGTTGGATTTGAGATTGGATGGATTCGAGCGTCTATAGCACACAGGTCGGCTGTGCACTCGAGTCTACATTAGCAATTATATATATATATATATATTTTCTGCGATCGACGTTCTGCTGGCTGAGATGGGCACGGCAGTGCTCAAGCTCTTCGCCGGCGCCGTCCTCGCGCTGTGTGTCGCGTCGTCGTCGTCGACGGCGGTGGCGGCGGTGGACTGGATCGAGCAAGGGCACGGCGACGTTCTACGGCGGGAAAGACGCCTCCGGCACGATGGGTACGTACCAGCTGTACATATGTACACTATCGATCATCCAACACTACAATGGAGGTGTACGGCGGCAATGACGTCGCTGCATGCAGGTGGCGCGTGCTGGTACGGGAACCTGTACGCGCAGGAGTACGGCGTGTACAGCGCGGCGCTTAGCACGGTGCTGTTCAACGACGGCGCGTCGTGCGGGCAGTGCTACCTCATCATGTGCGACAACTACGGTGGTGCAAACCGGGCATCGCCGTCACCGTCACCGCCACCAACCTCTGCCCGACCAACTGGGCCCTCCCCAACGACGACGGCGGCTGGTGCAACCCGCCCCGCCCCCACTTCGACATGTCCCAGCCCGCCTGGGAGCACATCGGCGTCTACCGCGCCGGCATCATCCCCGTCCTCTACCAGCAGTAAGACTAACCACCCTACGCCAGCGGCGGCGATCTCGCTCTTAGCTGACGTGCGTGTGACCGCCGGCCATCGTGCAGGGTGAAGTGCTGGAGGCAGGGAGGGGTGAGGTTCACCATCTCCGGCTTCAACTACTCCCAGCTGGTGCTCATCTCCAACGTCGCTGGCAGCGGCTCCGTCCGGGCGATGTCGGTGAAGGGGACCAGCACGGACTGGATCCCGCTGACGAGGAACTGGGGCGCCAACTGGCAGTGCAACTCGGTGCTCGTCGGCCAGGCGCTCTCCTTCATGGTCACCTCCGCCGGCGGCCAGACGCTGTACATGGACAGCGTCGTGCCGGCGTGGTGGGGGTTCGGCATGGCGTTCACCAGCAACTACCAGTTTGACCATTAAGGCCGGGGACTTAACCATATGCGTCGTGTGCATGCTTCTTGTTCCTTGAATGATAAGTTGGTTAATTAGTGGATGGAATGGTTGACCTAATGGTGTGTGCAATGTGGGGTGATCTGGATTTTGATCTATAATAGGGATCTCTTTGAGTTAATTTACTCCCTTTGTTTGTGCAATGTATGTACATCTCGATACCATTATGGATTGAGTTTTTTTTTGTGTGTCGTACGTATATATTATATCAAATTAGTAATTGTCCATCTGATTCAGGCCTTCTGTGTTTTTTTCTCAGCTCGTTTTACAGCAGCAACATCAGTTTCCTTCCCTAACCACTCTAATTTTTATGAGATATGTACTTCTCTGATTGGAAATATGCGGTTCAAGCATGTCTGTGACCATCGATCGCACTTCAAAATTCATGCATGGCCCCCACTTCTCTTCACATGCTTTTTTTTTAAAAAAAAAGACCCCTAGATTTTCGAAGAAAAAGCAATCAGATCCTTCTTCCCCCTTATGCGTGGCTCGTAGTGGTCACTGGCGGTCGAGCACGCGGAGGGGAGCCGGCTCGGCTGGGCCAAAGGTGAAGAGGGAGATGGGTGGGGGAAGAAGAATGATATGGTTGCTTTTTCTCGAAAATCGAATGTTTTTTTCAAAAGAGCATGTCAGGGAGTGTAGAGCACGAATTTTGAAACACAATCTCATGGTTGCGGATGTGCATGGAGCTGTAGGGTCCTTAGGAAAATCCGCTCCCTTTTGTGAAACAACTCAATGATGATTACAGGTTAATTTGTCCTACAAACTAGCTAAAAACCTGTATATGAGATAAAAGTGAATTGTCACGTTGCTGATTTAGCAGCCATGAGTGACAAATTCTCTCAAATTCTTTCTATCGATCGTCATGAGACAAATTAGCATCCCACATGTACATGACCATACGGCAACCACGTGCAAATTTACATCATAATTTTGGGGTTGTATGGTTATTAATTGTAAGGTCAACTCCAAATTAATTAAGGGGGTTTACAAAACAAGGATTTATTAACCTCTGACCCACTAATTAGTGTGTTGATGTATCTTATCCAAAAATTCATTTAAAATATATGCAAATATATAATTGACCATCCTTTTTTATTAATATATTTTACTGCACATTTAAAAGTTTCTGTGTTGTGCTATATTGTCCAATTAATGGTGTCAGAGACAGACTTGCAGTGTCGCAGTACAGCACACATGCAACTAATCTTGGGTTAGATGATGGCTGTAGCTAGCAAGGTTTGGAACTTTTGATATAATAGACTGAAGGATAAACATGTTTGAGTATCACATTTAATACAGCTCGATCCCCTCTCGTAAAACAATAGCTAACGTTTTGGGCATTGGTACAATCTAAATTAAAAATAGAAAAATGCTCTTTTGATCTCTAAACTCTTGCCTCCATCTCGTTTTAGTCCCCAAAAACTAAAACGGGGCTAACTTGATCTCTTGATTGGTATAACTGAACATAAATGGTCCCTTAACTAGTGGAACATTTGTTTGGGCAGTTTTTGCTGACGTGATAGTCCACGTCACTACTACAAATAAGGGTTTCACAAACGGCCTACCACAAGCGGTTGACTTCGGCCCGCTTGTAGTTTAAGAAATGCAAACGGTTTGAAACCAAAGGGCCAGAAGAGGGCTTCTACATGCGGTTCGTGTCCCCAACCGCTTATAGACTTCTACAAGCGGTTGGGGACACGAACCGCTTGTAGAAATGGGTTCTACAAGTGGTTCGGGACACGAACCGCTTGTAGAAAGTGGCTTCACAAGCGGTTCGGGACACAAACCGCTTGTAAAGGCCTAGTTTTCGAAAGGCTAAAAAGAAATTTTGTCCTACTCTATCAAAGAGCACGCGTGAGTGAGTTGGCTAGCTGGGTGAGGTGTGGGTCACGAGGAGGCATGAGGTCCTGGGTTCAAATCCCACTTCTCCCAAATATTTTTTACCTTTCTTTACATACTATCACAAGCAGTTGAAGGAACCGCGTGTGATACCAGCCAGTATCACATGCGGTTTCGTACAAGCGGTTCAAAAACCGCTTGTAAAGGGTCTTGGTCTTACGAACCGTTTGTGAATCTCCGATGTGCAGTAGTGCGTAGCGATTTTGGCTGAAGTGGCTATCTATGTGGCAGTCTATAGGGTGATTTTTCTGACATGACAATCCACGTATGCAATATATGTGTCCACTGTGTCAGCCAATACCACTTGGTGAACTGCCCTATTATAAAAAGTCGGTTAAAATCAACCTTTGTCTGATCAAGGGACAGTTTGCGTCTGGTTTTAACAACTGAAGGATCGAGTTAGTAAGGCGATCAATGTTTGGGACCAATAAAGGATTTTTTCCTTAAAAAAAATATAACTTCCACTACTAGTTTGCATCTAATCTATACGGATCACCTAGCAATTAATATTTTAATATTACGTTACATACAAAAGCCTTTTTTAGATATTACTCATATAGGACCTTGGTTTATACTTCAAATGATCGAATCAAAATATTCAAAAAATATTTTATTCTGGAGACAAATGTACTACTGTTATATAGGTTCTCATTTATTTTCCTTGAGAAAGCTTGCATAGAGGGTTTGCTATTCAGTTTTATATATATATATATATATATATAGAAACAAGATATTCGACAATAAATTTTCATTCTCATATAAAAGATTTACATGCATTACAGGCATAGGTGACCGCAAATGAATAATAATAAAGAAAAGAAACAAATTATAAACAACAAGTAGGAAAATGTTTCGAGGTCCACATCGTCGCGCGCACCTCGAGTAGTAGAAGCATCACGTAGGAGAAACCAAGGATGCAATGGCATTGGCAGGTCAAGCTCGATCCGTCAAAATCACAAGCACGCACTAACCAGCCATTAATCCGACCACGAAGAGATGCACCGTCGTCGTCGTCGTCGTCGACGACGTTCAGTGGTCAAACTGCTGGTAGGTGGTGAACGTCTGGCCGAACTGCCACCCCGCCGGCGCGACGTCCTGGAAGAGGAGGTACTGCCCGCCGGTGCTCATCACGCCGATGGTGAGCGCCTGGCCGGCGAGCCCCGCGAGCGACTGCCAGTTGGCGCCCCAGTTCCGGGACATCTGGATCCACGCCGTGCTGGCCCCCTTGATCCACACATTGGCCACCGAGCCGCTGCCGGCGACGTTGGTGATGAGCACGAGCTCGAAGTAGTTGAAGCCGGCGATGGTGAAGCGCACCCCGCCCTGGCGCCAGCACTTGACCCGCTGGTAGAGCACGGGCACGATGCCGGCGCGGTAGACGCCGATCTGCTCCCACGCCGGCTGCGACATGTCGAAGTGCTGCCGCGGCGGGTTGCACCAGCCGCCGTTGTCGTTGGGGAGCGCCCAGTTGGGCGGGCAGAGGTTGGTGGCGGTGACGATGGCCGAGCCGCCTATCTTGCACCACTGCGTCTTGCTGCTGTCGCAGACGATGAGGAAGCACTGCCCGCACGACGCGCCGTCGTTGAACAGCGCCGTGCTCAGCGCCGCGTTGTTCAGCCCGTACCCCGTGTCGTACAGGTTGCCGTACCCGCACGCACCACCTGATCGGACACAGGCATGCATGCCCAGCACACACATGCACATTAGCTACGTAAGTGCATACATAGCAATAGGCACGTACATACTTGCATGCATTCTAGCTTACCCATCGTGCCGGAGCCATCGTTGCCGCCGTAGAACGTGGCGGTGGCCGGAGACCAGTCGGCGGCGCCGAGCGCGAGGCACGACGTCGCGAGGACGGCGCACAGAAGTAGAGACCTCGCCATGTTCGTGGAATGCTTGAGACGCAGGGGATCAACGAGAGAAGCGAGCTATAGGGAATGAGGATGATCGAAGCGGCAAAACAAACCGTTTGGTTTGCGCGATGATGGTGGTGTTGATCCGGGCCAGTGCTTATATAGAGGAGAAACTAGCTGCAAGTTATTAGGAGTGAGAGTTAATTAATCACACTAGGCGGGGAGGATTAGAGGAATGATGGTCTGGTCTTGTGTCAGAGCACGCAATCCGTGTTCGATCCCAGCACATGCAGACCCATCGACGCATCATGGGTTAATTAGCTACTCGCTGATTAAATAAGCTAATTAGGCTCAGTCGCTCAGAGGTGTTTTGACTTTGATTGGAGTTTGGAACTACCACATCATTGATCATTGATGCATCAGGCCTTTGTTAATCATAGTTAGGTTAGTTATCGCCGTTTCATTCTTGTCCGGCCTAGATGGCCGTTTGATCAGCAATATTCTCGGCTCAACTAACTGGAACTAATTAGTTCTTTCCACACCACTCACACGTTAATCTGGTCATCGCCTAGTGGCTGAAATGTTGAAGCCCTGATATCTGCATGTTCCTCATTACGGTAGATGCTTGGAAGATTGTGCAACCGATTGATCAAAAATCATGGCCAGCTAAATAATCTAGATTAGTGTTATATACAAGGTGTACATGTGGATTAGTTGAATTAATTAGTTACTCTATCTTTTTGATTGGAAGAGTGGAGAATGTTCGCATTCAGAAATCAAGCTGCCGGCGCTCTAACGTGCCAGTTGCAATTCCATTTCCACGTCGGTTGAATTTTTTGAACTTATATTAGTATAGTACAAGAAGAAATGATTTTTTTAGAGAAGAAGACGTTATGACTTTAGAAAAATATTTGAGAGACTAACATAATTAATCAATTTCAACCATATCGCTAGGAAAAAAAAGATAAGAGTAGAACTTATCATCTTTTAATAAAAGGAAAACTAAAATTCAACCATTAAATTTTCAACCAAAAAGGTAGTATTTTCTCAATATCCTTGACCTTGTAATATCTGTGTCTAAATAACTAGCTTGCTGCCAAAATCATGCTGACATTGTTTTTATATATATTTATATATATATAATCAGTTTTTTTGACGCTCCATGACTAATTAGAAGGCTGATTTTAGAAAATATCAAACAAATAGTAAAAAAATTCAAAAAAATATGAAACTTGGTTGGTAGCTACTTCCAGTTTTAATTATGGAAATGTTAGGGTTGAGCGACAATAAGTATACAGGAGACTAGATCACATATTATATGTATATGTATGAGAGTTTTCTTGTAAATGGCAATGTAGAATCTAGATTGTCCATATGGTACAACGCATTTATATGGACCGAATGTGCTAATGATCGCATGCACATGAGCGCAACGTCCAGGCATTGACTTGCGCGTTACAATGATTAATCTGCACAAGGCCAATCATTCTCGTTTGATTCTGTTCCATCCAAATTAAAATAATTCAACAATTTGTATACCCTCATTCGTTTCACACTATTTCTTCCACGCCATTGTCAAGCGGACACAATATCTAGGTAACAAATACATAATAGGATTAAATTATATTTATCTATACTAACATAAAAATAGAAGTTTGAAAATGGACAAGTGGATACACAAAATCCTATTGGTTCATCCCCTTATCCGGCTCTTGTTTGAAGTTGGATGTTGTCCATGATTTTCTCTGGGCTAACTAATATTACTCCTACTCTAGGCTAATTATCCCTCCTTATTTATACCAATATAAAAGGGTTCATTATGCAATCAGCACTGCACTGCACTCATGCAAATCGCCGATGGAGGCAGCCCAATCTGCAACGAAGCCGACACATTTGAAAAGGCCCTCCTAGGTGTCTCTCTCCCAATGGACAAACTCTCTTACCCTAGTCCCCTCGATGTGTTCCCCTCCCAATCCTCGCTGTTGCTGTCCTAGGTGCCTTTGTCGCCTCCCATCGTAATTGCCTCGCCTCTAGTTGTCAGCACTATATACTTCAACCGAACAACCACGCTTGCAACCTGCCTTCGCCCTTTGTTGCTCATCCCCCCCTTCCGCGTCATGCTCTCTGGTTGCCATCAGCGACCCCCTCCCTTGCAGTTTATCTCTGGCCGCTAATAGTGACCCCTCCTCGCTGCTCCAAGTCCATGATCTCCTGCTGCCACCACGGCCAGCTCCATCTGAATATGTACCCCAAACCAGGTAATGTTGCCCTAATCTTTCATTGTACCATTTTAATTCGATGCCATTTCCTTTGCCTTTATTAGAGATTTGATGGAGTGTCAGGTTCCTGTAGGTAGGCATTGTTGGAATTGGGCCCATTAGTTTGAGGCTAGTTCATGCACAAAATATCAAAGCACAAGAAAGAATAGTACCACATTGCTAGTTGGAAAGAGAGAATACCAACATATAAGCGAGAGCTCCCACTATGCTGCATTATGAGACACATGGAGGATGAGAGAGCTCTATGCTAAAGTCACACGTGCACACACACGCGTGTGAATTACCGCGTGACTTGTGACTTCACGAGTCACCATGCCGTGGATTAATTCCTGGCACGTTAATCTTTATTTATTTTTTGGATTCTTCTGGTTATCTAGTTAACCATCCTCATCCAATTTTTTTTGATCTAGAATGGCTCGCAACATGCATCCGTTCACGTGAAGAGCAGTTAAGAGATGGAGAATAAATCTCCTAGAGACATCCAGGCGACATGTCACTCTCTCATGTTTTTCATCTACTATGTTGAGTCTTCACGCGGTCGTCGTTCCTCGTCACCTTCCTCTCTACATGCACCTAGAGAAGGGAGAGCAGGATCTCCGATCCGGTTGCTACCATAAGAACCTGCACGGGAGGGCGGCAATTAGGTTTCTGGGCAGCACATCCAGACGACTGCTTACGTCCGTGATCTTCAACGTCGACTACTTCCTCTACGGCCGGTCGCCCCTACGCTGCTTCCTGTTCTTCATCAAGCCCTACGTAAGTCATTGTTCACATTCTTCGGTAGCCATGTGTATGACTAAGGTTTATCTCTGTTCGTAATCATGAGTAGCCTGTTAATAGATGTGTTTGCATGTATGTTAATCCATGTGATTTGGCTCGGAATTAAATATGGAATTAAATAATACCTAATTTTATATCATTCCATAAACCGAATTGGTATTATATATGTGATTCAACAATAGCTGGTGCATCTGATGCCATGAAAACTGAGAGGTTCAATGGCCAGAATTTCCGCCGATGGCAGACAAGGGCCAAATTTTTGCTTATGTCCCTAGGATGTGGTGGGTGATACACCATGTGTTTCCTCTTATAGACGAGGAGAATGCACAGTTTGAAAATGCAAATAACACTGCATTGGGCTACATTCTAGCCATCTTGGTTAATCAAATGTACGATGTGTATATGAGTTACACGTCTGCATATGATCTGTAGATGGCTCTTGATGCCAAGTACGCAGAGGGCGAAGCTAGCTAGTCGCTGGCTGTATGTGTGTGAGTAGCTATTCAACTTCACCATGGATGGTTCCAAGTCGATTGTTGCTCAGGCACACGACTTCTAGCTGCTGGTGGTCGCGCACTTAGGATGTGCACTGTCCCCTAAGTTTTTGGTTGCGAGCATTATTGCCAAGCTACCTCAATCTTAGAGGAACATTGCCACGGTTCTAAAGCATAAGAGGGAAGATATCTTTCTTGAGGATCTCATTGCAGCCCTCTCTGTGCATGAAAAACCTAGAGCCAAAGATGCATCGATTGTCCCTTCTCAGGAAAACAATGCCAATGTGGTTGACAAGAAGGACGGAAACAAGAATAAAGGCTCAAAACCAAACAAGATGACTAACTTCAAGAAGAAAGGTTAGACAAAGGATATGAAAAGTATCACCTATTTTGTGTGCGCAAAATATGGTCATATGGCCAAAGATTGTCGCTTTCGTAAAAACAGGCCAAATGATCCAGGCAAGAAGAGTGCCAATGTGATCATTAGCGATGCTAGTACCTCATGAGGGTATGGTAATTCTCCTATTGTATTTTTAGCATGTCAATCCATTGATTGGTTGGTTGACACGGGTGCTAATGTTCATGTATGTTCTGACATATCCTTGTTTTCCTCTTACCATGTAGCGGAGGCTTCCTCTGTGCTAATGGGAAATGGATCGTGTGCTTCTATTCTTGGTGTTGGCACGGTGGAACGAAAGCTCACTTCAAGGAAGACTATGCGCTTGAGGAACGTGCAGCACATGTCGACAATAAATAAAAATCTTGTTAGCGGGTCTCTCTTATGCAAAGATGGCTACAAGTTAGTGTTTGAGTTTAATAAAGCTGTCTTGTCTAAGTTTGGAAACTTTGTTAGTAAAGGCTATGAGAGTGGAAGCTTGTTCCGCTTAAGTGTTTTAGAGTCTTGTCTGTATGTTGCCACTGAAGTTAATAATTGTGTTCAATGTTTGCCATTCTCGATTATATCATATTGGCTTTGATACCATTGCTCGAATGTCCATAAATAAATTAATTCTAAAATGTGACATTGTCAAAGGATCAAAGTGCTAATCTTATGTGCAAGCTAAACAACCTCGGAAACCCTTTAAGGGATTAGAGGAAGAAAAGAATTTGGCACCATTGGATCTCATCCATTCTGATTTGTGTGAGGTGAAGGGAGTATTGACAAAATGAGGCAAAAGATAATTTCTTACTTTCATAGATGATGCAACTTGTTATTGCTATGTGCACTTGCTTAAAACAAAAGATGAAGCTTTAAACTTCTTTAAAATTTTCTAAGGTTGAGGTTGAGAACCAACTGGAAAAAAAATTAAAAGGCTAAGGTCTGATCGTCGAGGAGAGTATATCTCTTATGAATTCTCCCAATTCTGCGCTGAGCATGGTATAATCCATGAAGTGACACTCCACCTCAATCAAATGGGATGGCTAAATGGAAAAACCGGACACTAACAGACTTGGTGAATGCCATGTTGGAGAGTGCCGGTATGCCTAAGTTATGGTGGGAGGAAGCTGTTTTAACAACAACCTTGTCCTGAACAGATTTATTACTAAAGAAGTAAGACAACTCCTTATGACGGATGGAAGGGGAGAAAATCAAATGTTAATTTTCTGCACAAGTAGGGTTGTTTGGCTAAAGTCAATATACCAGTGCCGAAAAAGAGAAAACTCGGACCTAAGATTGTGGATTATGTTTTTCTAGGTTATGCTCATAACAGCACGGCCAATAGATTTTTAGTTGTCAGATCAGACTCCCCTAAGTTTATTGCTAACACAATAATGGAGTCCAGAGATGCTTCTTTCTTTGAGAATATTTATCCTATGAGATCTGTAGGCATTAATGAAAATATTCAAATTTTTGATCTTCCATCTACATCTGAGGTTCCTTTGATTTATGAACCAGCACATGACATCCCTGAAGAGGATAACAATATTGTCATAGAGGCTCCTTGCATGAACAAAAGATATAGGATTGAGAAAACCTTTGGTGATGACTTTATTGGATACCTAGTGGATGATGTGCCAAAAACTCTTTTAGAGGCTTATGCATTACCCGATGCAGAATATTGGAAAGAGACGGTCTATAGCAAGATAGACTCCATCATGGCTAATGGAACTTAGGAGATCACTGCACGCCCTAGTGGGTGTAAACCAGTTGAATGTAAGTGGATCTTTAAAAAGAAAATAAAGCTTGATGGTACTATTGATAAGTACAAGGCTAGACTTGTGACCAAGGGTTATACCCAAAAGAAATGAGAGGATTTTCTTAATACTTACTCTCCTGTTGCAAGAATTCCCACCATCAGGGCAATGCCATCATTGATGAGATCAAGTCTTTCTTATCTAATTGCTTTGATATGAATGACATGGGTAAGCCAAATGTGATTTTGAATATTAAATTGATCAGAAATGAGAATGAGATTACATTGAGTCAGTCCTATTTTGCAGGAAAAATATTAAGCCATTTTGGTTTTGATAATTGCAAAATATCCCCAACTCCATATGATGCAAGTGTGAAGCTTCACAAAAATAATGGATTAGGGGAAGATCAATTGAGGTATTCACAAATAATTGGGTCCCTAATGTATTTAGCCGATGCAACAAGACCTAACATCTAATTTGTTGTGAGAAAATTAAGCCGATTTACCTCTAATCTGGGAGATGATCATTGGGAGGCTCTTGAGAGAGTGTTGCACTATCTAAGAGGTACGACATCTTATGGAATTCACTACACTGGATACCCATCGGTATTAGAATGGTATAGTGATTCCAATTAGATCTCCGATGCAGATGAGATCAAAACTACAAGTGGTCATGTGTTTACTTTAGCAGGTGCTGTAGTTTCATAGAGGTCCTGTAAACAGACCATATTGACGCAGTCAACTATGGAAGCTAAGCTTGTAGCACTAGATACAACCACTATTGCGGCTGAATGGCTTGAAGAGCTTCTGTTGGACTTGCCCTTGGTTGAGAAACCAATTTCGACAATCCTAATGTACCGCGATAACCAAACGGTGCTAACCAACGTTATGAGTACTAAGGATAATATGAAGTCCTCTGGACATGTGAAGCGTAGGCTTAAATCTATCAGAAAATTAAGACGCTCCGAAGTGATAACTATGAACTATATACGCACCAAGAAAAATCTGCAGACCCTTTTACAAAGGGGCTATCAAGAAATGCGATTTCCATTGCATCAAAGGACATGGGAATGGGGTCCATTTGATTTACCTCACAATAGTAACCCATTCTATTGGTGAGAGATCCCGTAATTTAGATAATGGGAAGAATAAGTTGATGTTGTAACAAGAGAGTAAACACTATGTACTCGTGTCCTAAGTACTCTCAACTGTATGGAAGGTTGGTTTAAAACCTTAATGTATCCTAGTGTCCTAATGAGACAAAAAGGTATTAGCCTATAGGATACCTAAAATGAATACACCTACTTGAGCTTAACTGTGTGGTCGCAATTTACAAGAAGGGGGCATTCTCTAGTAGGCTCATGAGCCGATCAAGGAGCACGACCATATAACGCTCCATTTAGACGAGGTTTCTTTGGTAGCCCAGTACTAGTTAAGATTTCAGGTGAAATCTAACCACACAAAGCTGTGAATTCAAGGCTTAGTCCATTCATTAGCTGTGGGAGGATTGAACTCGTTATTTTAGGTGGAAGTTCAACCCGTATGGGACTTACACTGAAATACTGGTATATTAAGTGTTGATTTAGCATAGTAATCAAACTTTTGAATCTTGCATGCTTCGGCATTGGTGTGGGATTGTTGGAATTGGGCCTAGTTTGGCGCAAGAAGAGGCTAGAGCTGTTAGAATCAAGCGATGATAAACTAGTAACGTCCTTAGTCACGGATGTTTCACCTTCTTCCAATGCCGATGTTAACATGGTGTTCATACTCCCTCATGAGTATAGAGTACCTGAGGCTTATATGTCAGATCTGAGAGAAATAACTCAGTTGTGTTTGGGGTCTCAAGAGGTTGTCTTCAAGCTAGAATCACTTGGTTGAAGTTAGACAATGCCAACACCAAATATTTTCACTTGAAGGCGAATGCAAAGTGCCGAAAAAACTTTAGAATTCTTATAGATCACGATGGAATCAAATCGGAGCACTTTGAAAAGGCTCAAACTCTGCACATTCACTTCTCACAGATATTGGGGTCATCACCTCAAAACAACGCCAATCGCTTCCTCAACAGGGGCCAATTAAATTTACCTTGCTTGGACCTCTCAGTACTCGATGCCCCATTCACCATGGATGAACCCTCAAATGTGGTGCAACATCTACCGTGTGACAAAGCACCGGGTCCGGATAGCTTCACTGGAGCCTTCTACAAGGCTTGCTGGAAACCATCAAAGACAATATTATGTCGGCCATGCAAATGCTATACAACAAGAATGGTTGCAGTCTGCACCAGGGTTATGTTTTTCGGTCCGAGAACGGTTGAAAAATTCGTTTTTGATAAATTTCGCATGAATATATAAAGATTGTTAAAAGCATCACTATACAACAAAGCTAGCATGGACTGACATCTAGTCTTTACTCTTAGAATGCTATTGGTTGCAAGTTTGAGCCCTGATTGTGTCATTTTTTTTATCTTTTTAAATTTTGTTGTTTAAATTCAAAGTTGAAATTTCAAAAATTAGACCGAAGAACGACCGCATTTATCAAATTTTCGAACAAATCAGTTTTTTCGTCCTCTGATTTTTTTTTTCAAACCGAAAAACATATCCCTTGTCCGCACCTCCTCAATAAAGCTCACATCGTTCTCCTCCCAAAGATGGCTGATCCCATGCAAGCGAATGATTTCAAGCTCATCAACCTGATCAACGGTATAGGAGAATAGTTCACCAAGCTGCTGGCATAATGTCTTTCCACATACATCAGTGAGTTAATTGGCCACTGTTATGGGCTGGCCCATCTCACAAACAGTACCACAGGTACTGTAAGAACGTGAATAGTACCTTTGGTACTGTAGCATATGGCCAATGTCGTTCTCTGAGTCATTATCTTTTAGTTGTTATCTTTCTAATTTGTTATCTATCTTTAGGGGATTTGATTAGATCAGATCTAAGTCTTTTCTCATTGTATAAGTCGGTCATCCCTATAAAAGGGACCTCATGTATCCTCTATTAATCATCCAAACAATGAGTAAACCAGATTTCTAATAAGGTGCTGCCATCGATAACTGGTCGGTGGCTCCGTACAGCCAAGGCGTTAGCTTTGACAACAGCTCGTCTCATTCACGTTAAGGGCCGTATCCTTCCTCGTTATGTGCTAGGATCAGGCACGTAACAATTGGTATCAGAGCCGACGATCCTTCGGCCATGGTGTCCATCAAAGATCACATCTCCAACCTCGTGGCATCATTCACCGAAGATCGGGCGCACTGCCTCATGAAGATGGAGCGGTGCGAGCTTTTGTCCATGTTCATCCACTTCGGGCACACGGGGACAGTGGAAGGTGGCCAAGCACGACGACCTATGGCCAAGGTGACGACCTCCTCGATCTGCGTGCACGAGATCAGATGGGTTCCCCAAACTTCAACCTCGAGGACAAGGTTGATTAGGGGGGGAAGTAATGTTATGGGCTAGCCCATCACATGAACAGTACCACGGGTACTGTAGTAACATGAACGGTACATATGGTACTGTAGCACATGGGTCTATGTTGTTATCTGAGTCATTATCTTTTGATTGTTATCTTTCCAATTTGTTGTCTATCTTTAGAGTATTTGATTAGATCAGATCTAAGTCTTTTCTCATTGTACAAGTCGGTCATCCCTATAAAAGGGACCTTATGTATCCTCTATTAATCATCCAAGCAATGAGTAAACCAGTTTTCTAGTAAGGTGCTGCCATCGATAATTGGCCGGTGGCTCCATACAGCCAAGGCGTTAACTTCGACAACAGCTCGTCTCGCTCGCGTTAAGGGTCGTATCCTTCCTCGTTACGTGCTAGGATCAGGCACGTAACAATTGGTATCAGAGCCGACGATCCTTCGGCCATGGTGTCCATTAAAGATCACATCTCCAACCTCGTGGCCTCATTCACCGAAGATCGGGCGTACTGCCTCATGAAGATGGAGCGGTGCGAGCTTTTGTCCATGTTCATCCACACACGGGGACAATGGAAGGCGGCCAAGCTCGACGACCTATGGCCAAGGCGGCGACCTCCTCGATCTGCATGCACGAGATCAGATGGATTCCTCGAATTTCATCCTTGAGGACAAGGTTGATTTAGAAGGGGAAGTAATGTTATGGGCTGGCCCATCTCATGAACAGTACCACGTTGGTACTGTAGCACATGGGCCCGTGTCGTTATCTGAGTCATTATCTTTAGATTGTTATCTTTCCAATTTGTTATTTATCTTTAGGGGATTTGATTAGATCAGGTCTAAATCTTTTTTTAGTGTACAAGTCGGTCATCCCTATAAAAGGAACCTCATGTATCCTCTATCAATCATTCAAGCAATGAGTAAACCAAGTTTCTAGTAAGGCGCTATCATCGCTAACTGGCCGGTGGCTCCGTACAGCCAAGGCGTTAGCTTCGACAATAGCTCATCTCGCTCGTGTTATGGGCCGTATCCTTCCTCATTACGTGCTAGGATCAGGCACGTAACAAGCCCTACCAAAGTGCATTCATCAAGAAGAGACACATCTAAAACAACTTCCTATTTGTCCAAAAAAAATCAAAGCCCTTTCATCGCTCAAACATATCTATGCTCCTGGTCAAGTTAAACACCGCAAAGGCCTTTCATTCAGTCTCCTGGTGCTATCTTCTAGACAGCCTGAAGGCAAGGGGTTTCGGATCCATTGGCTCGAATGGATTTCGATGCTCTTCGCTTCGTCTTCCTCCAAGGTGATTTTAAATGGTGCGCCCTGACAAACCATCCAACACCATTGCATTCTATGCCAAGGGGATTAATTCCCCTCTTTTCTCTTCAATATTGCCATCGAACCACTCACAGAATTCTCCGGATTGCCACGGATTGTGGAATTCTTTCCCCTATTCACGGACAAGGATCAACTGTCTGCACGTCCCTATACGCCGACGTCACTGTGATTTTCCTAAAAACTGAAAAAAAAAAAAAAAAAAAAAGTGGATGCTCTTGTGCGCATCTTGCAGTGTTTTGTTGATATCACGGATATCACAGGACTATAGACCAACCTCCACAAAAGCCATATTATGACATTTTGTTGTGACGAGATCAACCTTGACGACGTCCCGTCCAACCTCCCTATCTGACAGTCATACTTTCCCCCTTCAATATCTCGGCCTGCCCCTTTCAATCAGAAAGCTTAGGAAGATCTATTTTCAATCTCTCATCAACAGGATTGAAAGCCGTCTAGCTGGTGCAGACTGTCACAATATGGTTTGGCTTGTTGGCAGATGGTGCACGTTTGCACAAATGCTTGAACATCCTTTTTTAGTCTTGGCCATGCAAATAGTGCTTTAATCTTATGACAGGTTGCTGAAACCCCACTATGTCCTCCAATACCACTCGCATGAAGCGCGAGAGGCACAGCCTTGTGTGCTTCAGTGTGACGACTAAGCTAAATCCTATCTTTATAGCGAATAACACCTTCAGTGAGAGTAAAACCATGAGCATTTGATCCAGTTAAGGAAAGTTCAGAGAGTAGCTGTTTGCTTTCTAGGTCTTGTTGATAGGCATCAATTACCACTTCTAACCGCTTGGGAGTACTGATAGAAATAGCAGAAAGTGCTCCGGTTGCATGAACCATGCGAGACAGTGCATCAGCTGCTGTATTATCTAATCCTTTCTTGTAAACAATTCTGTATTGCAGGCCGAGCAATTTAAGGAAAGCCTTATGCTGCATGCCATGAGAAAGACGTTGTTCACCTAATTAAATGGAGAAGGCTCTTATGGTCTGTGCGAATGACAAAAGAGTGGTACTGAATGTATGATTTCCATTTATCAACCGCCATGAGAATTGCTAGCATTCCTTCTCATATGTTGACAGCAGTGAGCCTTAGGCCCCAAAGCTTTGCTAAGGTAAGCAATAGGATGGCCATTTTGAATTAGGACATCACCAATACCAGAGTCACTTGCATCCATTTCAAGCACAAATTCTTAACTGCTTTACTGAAGTTGGCAGCAACCACGTCTGGACGGCCTGAATTTTTGTTGGATTAGCGGTGACACCCGCAGCGCTAATGATATGCCCGAGATATTAAAGTTGTTGTTGGGCATAAGAGCACTTTGACCTTTTAATGAACAGCTGATCGGCACGCAGAATGTGAAATACATCTTGCAGATGTTGAATATGCTCGTTCAGTGTGCTACTGTAGACCAAGATATCATCTGTAAAAACAAGCACACATTTCTGAATGAACTTGGCAAAGATAGTATTCATCATGGTTGTTACGGCGGTATGGCGTCCTATGGCGTGCGTGGACCTTTTTACCTTTTAAACGCTTAAGGCGCGTGGTGAGGCGACGCCATAAAAGATAATTATAACAAGTGTGCACTGTTGTTCATATTAGCAGCGGAACAGTGGAGCAGGAAGAGGGATGGGGAAGAAAGAGGGAAGTGGCTAGCTGCTGGCTGCATGGGTGGGTAGGAGCTAAGAAGAACCTCAGTTGGCTTGGCCGCTTGGGCCCAATAAAAGGCCCATCAAAAAAAACTAGGGCAACTATTTAGCTGTAAATCCAACCATCCATCTCCCTCAACATCTGATCTAGCCGTTGCTGCTCCCTTTCCTCTTTCCTTCCCCCTCAATCTCTCCTTGTGGCTTCGACATGTTCTTGTCACTGTTGGACCCATGACCCATAGCAGCTCATGCTGTGCCATCCCTGACAGCAGCTACTTTTACTAGCAGCTCACGCAACCCCCTTTCTCCTGTCTATTCTCTCTCTCCCCCCATTCCCATCAATCAAAAATGATTCCCCATTCACCACGAGCAGCAGCCCGCCGGTGCTTCTTCCTCCTTGTCATCTCCCGCGATGTCTCTCTCCGATCTCCACCACACACAAAATCGTCGCCTTCATCGACACTGCCCTCCTTAGCGCATCTTCCTCCTGCCCGTCACCTCGCCATCCAGCCATGGAGCTGCCTGGACCATGCGCGGCGGTCTCAAGACTCAACAACGGCACCCCACCATGGAGCTGCTAGGACTACATGCAGCGGTATCAACTCTCAACCACGGCACCGCCGACCGCCACCTCTACCGGCCAAAGCACCGCCTCATCCGCACCCTCTTGTGCACCCTCATCCGCCATGTTTATCTCCCTCCCTCACCCCTCTCGTATGGCGCCTGCCTTTTCTCTCTCGGATGCCTCACCTGCCACACCAACGCCACAGTGGCGCCACGAACGCCTCAGGGACGCCATACGTGCTGGTGGCAAGGCGTCCCCTGAGACGTCGCCGCTCAGCCACCACGATGCTAAGGCATCCTTGAAGCAACGCTTCAAGGACGCCAGGACAACCATGGTATTCATGATCACCTGAATGTTGCTGGTGCATTGGTGAGGCCGAACAGCATTACCTTAAATTCCTAATGGCCGTGATGTGTTCAAAAAGCGGTTTTGTGTTCGTCTTTCTCCACCAATCAAATTTGATGATACCTAGACCTGAGGTCTAATTTGGTAAACCATTTAGAACAATGTAGCTCATCGAGTAACTCATCAACAATAGGGAGAGGATATTTATTCTTGATTTTAACAGCATTTGAGATGACTATAGTCAACACAAAAGTGCCATGTACCATCTTTTTTCTTGACGAGCAGCTAGCACTGGAGAGGCAAAGGGACTAGAGCTCGGCTAAATTACTCCTTGGGACAACATCTCCACTAACTGTTTCTCAATCTCATCCTTTTGTTTTGGGGCATAGCGGTATGGTCATATAGTCACAGATGTTGTTCCTGACAAAAGTGGTATAGTGTGATCAAATGCTCAATGAGGTGGCAACCCAACAGGTTCTTGGAATAGATCATCATTATCTTGAACTACCACTTGAACTGCTGGTTCAACCTGAGGTGAAACCTCTGCAACATGCAATTGACAAAGTTGGACAGAATGAGTAGCTCCTCCTTTGTGTACCAACCCTTGTAGCTTTTTACTGGAGATTTCTCCACAGCTAGAGGTCACATGTTTTACTCCTCGAAGTGTAATCCTGCAGCTTTCATGAGAAAATCTCATTTTTCTTGTGCTGCCAATGGATCCACATGGGGCTATGCGTCTCCAACCACTCCGTACCCAAAATGAGATCATAACTGCCCAAAGAAAATACCCGAAAATCTGTATTCCCTTGAACCAAATAAGACAACTGCTGAACTTGTTTATCACAGCAAAGTTTCCCACCATTTGCTATAGTCACAAACACTGCCGCAATAGAATGTGTTTTGAACTTCATCTCCTTCACCAAGTGTTCAATAATAAAATTGCCAGAGCTTCTAGAATCTGCTAGGATTAGCACTGATCCGTTCTGAATTAACCCTTGCAGTCGCATGGTTGTCTTCCCTTGTGTGCCTTCAGCCGCAACATGAGATAAGTTCAAGAACATCTTCTTTACTGGATTTACTATCCCTGTCGCTGTCATCCTTATCAGATTTTTCCAGATGTAGTACTTCCAAAAGTTCATCCAATATTTGCAGTGGTACATGCTTAGGACAATGAAGGTTGGGCCCCATTTTTCTCCACATCTCATGCATGGACCTTGAGCCTTACGAAGAGCCCTGAGATTTCATACTTATCAGCCAGCCTGCTCTTGTCCTCTGGTTTATGGTCTGCTGGAGTTGCTCCAATGATGCCTTTGCCCGGGTGAGCTGATGGCTTGTTTGGGTGTGAGGAAAAATTCTTGTGCTCAGATCGAATAAATGGTTTCTCGAATGACCATAACGGATGTTGGCTCAATCCAAAGGAAATTATGCGAAAGCTTTGCAGGATTATTATGAAGCTACGGACCATTTGCCAACTCCTCCTGCATAAGAGCCAAGGACAACGCCGCATCAACTCTTCTCAGTTAAATTTATGCAATATGATAGCTGAGCGTTCATTCTTAAGCCCATCAACAAACTTGTTAACAAGACATCATCATAACTACTATTGTGTGTTAAAACCTTATGGCAGCATTTTGAAAACTCATAGTACTCCTGAACACCATGTAACTGCATAGGCACATGAAACATACAGAAGTACTTCTCACACGTATCTTTCCAAATCCTAGGGTGTTCACCATCAAAACGAGGGAATTCAGCTTTTGGCATTCTAAACTCTCTAGAATAGTCTGTTTTCTCTCTGCAGATCCCATGCATTCCCTTGTTACTTCCACCCCCAAATTCATACGAGGTGGGCTGATTTGGCAACGGTGCATACCCTTGACCAGGGCATGTCCTGAGGTATCGATTACCTCTGGGACAACACCGTGGTGAGTTCTTGCATCGTGGTGTCCGTCGGGCGGAGACGTCGCTGGTGGATCAGGCGTAGCACTTTCCAGATCGGCGACGCGAGCTCCCAAAATCATCCATTGCTTGCCGCATCCCCGTCAGAGACAGATCGACGGTCGGCCTCCAGGATTCTGCGCTCTTCATCCGTTCATCCATATCTGTGACCATTAATAAGACCGCCCTCACGTTGTCCTCGAGCGAGTTCACCTGCGCTTCTGCAGCCGCCATCCTTGTGGTCAAGGTGGGTTGCACTCCCTTCTTCGCCACGGTCGCTCAAAATCGAGGATCTGATACCAATTTGTTACGATCTCAGTGCCGCACTGGAGGAATCGTAGCCAAATGGCAGGATTTTTTTTTATATAGGAAGAAACTTCCAATCAGCTACAGCCGATATGGGAGCCGGTTGTCTAAACTTGCACTATGACAGGGAAATTGTCAAGCCACAGTATTGGAGACGTCCCCAAGCTGGAATCTCCAATCTTGGCTAACTGATCTGTCACCTCATTGCACTCTCTTGGTCATTGCACTCTCTTGAGCAATACAGAACCTCCGCATGATTAAAGGAATTTTTCAAGCAGTTCTTTATCTCTGGAATAATCACTGCTTTCTCGTTTCTTGCAATTTCCTTGCTTTCCAACAAGAGAGCCAGGTTTTTTTGCATCCGTCTCCAAGAGGATCTTGTTGAAACCCAAACCCTCCACCACCTGGATAGCTGACCAGCACCCTTGGGTTTCAACATGCGAAACAGAGATGATGTTTTCCAGTTTTCCCGCAACCATCATCAAGACTTGTGCACTGCTATCCCTGGCTATAGCACCCCAACCTCCTCCTTTGTCTTCTGCCTTAAAGGAGGCATCGACGTTGACTTTAACGAAATCCTCCCGAGGGGGTTTCCAGACCTTTACCTTTTGCACAGTGTTAGTATTTGGTTCTGCTTTTCCCATGTTCTCACAATCAATAGCTTTTGCTGCAATCAGGTGGGATATTTCGCCAATAGATTTGATAGGATTGGATTGGGCCGCTTTGTTTCTCGCAAACCACCAGGCCCAAAGCAAAACGGAGACAACAATCTAACCTTTAGTTTCTAATTTTCAAATCTCCTCCATTACATGAAAGGGAGTACAGCACAAGAATAGGTTTGATCTATCTTGTTCAGACCCATTTGTCTCTAAATTTTTATTACTTCCTTACACTTGAAGAAGAGGTGCCCAGTGTCTTCATTCAGTCTATGACACATGGGACAAAGAGTGTCCACCGCCAAGCCTTTTCTGGAGAGGTTCATATTTATTGGAAGGAAATTGTGGACAAACCTCCATAGAAAATGCTTGATCTTTGGGATAACCTTCGTATTCCCCACCTTCTTTCATCCTGGTGTCCGTCGGGCGGAGACGTCGCTGGTGGATCAGGCGTAGCACTTTCTAGATCGGCGACGCGAGCTCCCAAAATCATCCATTGCTTGCCGCATCCCCGTCAGAGACAGATCAACGGTCGGCCTCTAGGATTCTGCGCTCTTCATCCGCTCATCCATATCTGTGACCATGGATAAGACCGCCCTCACGTTGTCTTCGAGCGAGTTCACCTGCGCTTCTGCAGCTGCCATCCATGTGGTCTAGGTGGGTTGCACTCCCTTCTTCGCCACGGTCGCTCAAAATCGAGGATTTGATACTAATTTGTTACGATCTCGGCGCCGCACCGGAGGAACCGTGGCCAAATCGCAGGAATTTTGGGAAAGAAGAGATGGATAGGGGAATCAGTTTGGATTCATCTTTTTCCGGACGGGGAATAGTTTCCTAAGCTACACACTTTTAAAATCTTTACAAGGCCACCAGGCCCACTTCCGGGACGCAGCCCACACACATTGAGTCCAGCCCAGCATGATGTAACAATGCCGGCCTACGTTGAATATGTCAATTTTTTAAATTTTTTTTTTTTTTACACTGAACATCAACTTCAAGCCATCAGAGCGACTTGGCGAACGCTCCTTCGACAGAACTTGATACATCCATAAAAAAAAAAAAAAAACAGAACTTGATAGATCCATCCAAAAAAAAACAGAACTTGATAGATCCATCCAAAAAAACAGAACGTGATAGGTCCATCCCAAAAAAAAGGAACTTGATAGATCCATCCAAAAAAAAACAGAACGTGATAGATCCATCCAAAAAAAACAGAACTTGATACAAGAAGTAAGGGGGGGCACAATTTGTGCAGTAGAAATGCTTGACGCAGTGACAAAACCGGGGAAGAAGAAATGCTTCACATGGTAGATGAGAAACAGCGGAAGAATAACGAAACAGGGGAAGAAAAAGACTGCTCGTATCTTCGAATCATATTTACATTCCTTTCCTATGGATTAATATCATATCAATATAAAACAATTGGGAATGCGTGGAAGGCCGTAGCGATATAATTTTTCCTTTTTATAAGTGAGAATTGAGCCCTGGGACATTGTGCTCCACTGCTACATCACTGAGCCATATGAACACACGGAGGGGACGTAAATATGCTATAAGATTGCTAAGAAATTCGAAGAAGATTTATCCTTCGAATCAGCAAGAAAACGCATGCATGAATCACGATCATATCCTACGTACGATCGATCGAGCTGCCTACAAGCCTGCGACGAAGAGAGAAGAGAACCAGATGACAAGATCGTCGCTGAGCTGGTCGTGGCGCTCGTCCAGCCCGGCCGCCGCCGCCGGCGCGGCGGGGCCGCAGCCGACATGCAGGCGGCAGAGCGGGCACGTCCGCCGGCAGAGCGCCAGCCAGCGGTCGACGCAGTCCCGGTGGAACGCGTGGCCGCATGGCAGCCTCCGGATGTCCTCGCCGTCGCGGAACCCCGATATGCACACGCAGCACCCCGCCGGGTGGTCGTCGTCGTACCGGCAGCGCCAGCGGCACCGCTCGCCGTCGCCCGCCACCTTCGTCCCGACCGCCCCGCTGCCGTCGCCGCCGGAGAGAGCGGACGAGAGGAGCGCCACCACGTGGCTCACCATCATCGCCATGATCCAATGCAGCGAGGAGTGGACCAGCGTCGGATGGATCGCGATGGCTTATAAGCTGAGCGCGCGAGTGCCAGTGTGTGTATCAGTGTGTGGGATCATATGGAATCATTAGCGATTGTGAATTGTGATAGAAAAGGTGGACCTAAAATCTCTCTCTCTCTCTCTCTCATTGTGATAGAAAAGGTGAACCTAAACTCTCTCTCTCTCTCTCTTCCTTTCCTTGGATACAAAGCGTCTGCGATGCCAAAGGTTGGAGGCAAGCTAACTAAGCTACAGGATCATTGGTATATCTGACCTGACAGGAGGCTTCACGTACAAAGATATAGTGCAACTGTGCAAGTGACCCACCAAGCAAGCAGGCTACAGATTTAGAAGTAGCAGCAGCGGCGCCTATACGTTGCCGTGCCAGTACTGTAGCACGACGCTTCATGTAATTACAACGTACACTCAAAGTAGGTCGCAAGACTCGCAACCATCTATGCCGCGACCCAAGATCACAAACACATATTGATTTGGAATAGGTACGACAAGCTTTTTAAGCTTTAACTATGGGTATGATTTTAAATATTTAGATTTAGTACATGAAAATCACATACACCATGTTTCGCTTCTAGGTATCAGTACTGGAATTGTGAAATTGGAATTCAATTCCAATGATAGAACAGTTTGACTGGCACATAGAATTCAATTGATATTTCTAAAGCCAATTTGTAGAATTTTGATATAACTAGAATCAGCTCCTAACTTAAACTTATCATCTGTCTAGAATTCACACCACGAAATTTGATAAAGCACGTGTTCATATCATATAGTTTTCATGAAATCAACCGGAAATTGTTGGAGATGATTTAGTAGGTAGAGAAATTAATTCATACGAGTTTACATGATCAAATCTATATGTGGGCCCTACAACTCTTTATAACTTGATTTCATAAAAGTTCCAAATTTAAAATTAAACCTCACGTTCACACTATAAATTTTTAGAGATGATTTAGCGTCGATAGAAGCAACTTTACGTAAATTGGTAGACCAATTGGGTGCATAAGTGGGGCCCACAACATTATTGAATTCCATGTGGCACCCAAACAGAAAAATCGAAATTGAAATTGCCATGGATCAAATTAAAATCCAATAAGAAGTGGATTTAGAATCCATTTGGAATCTAACTGATCGTATTTAATCGGATTCTCGGCAGCCAAATGAGGCGATATCGATTCATCTTGGAAAATACTTCCACCATATTATAGTATTATTGGGTTTTTAAAAATTAATAGTGATAAGTGATCAAATTTGTATTTTAGAGATTGAGTCAAATTTTAAAAAATGACTTGTATTTGTGACCGGAGGATCTATTGTATTGATTTCCATGCATCAAACATTCATCCAGAAGCCTCGTATATATACTCCTACATCAACGAGGGAAAGATGTGCATGGAAAGGCGAGAGCCTTTCTCGTCTGCAAGTGTCGTTAACTACCAGTAATATATAACTTTACTCGAGGCTGTATCTGCATGGCCCGTGTTGTCAGGTGCAGCCGTGCAGCCAAACATAGGTTTTCCATTGAGAACCTGCTTGGTTGTTTCTTCATCAAACAAAAGCTGGGGAGCTTTTCCCATGGCTAACTTCAGTAACCTGCAAGCAACCGGAGGAATGATCAGTTGAGTGAGTGAGCGATCAGTGTTAGGTACACTGACCTGAGCAAAATTGATGTAGGGGAGGTGAGCCGTCACTGACATGTCGCATCGCTCATGTCCCCGTGAATTTCTCATTATATATAATCGAATCCATTTCATTCGTAGTAAGAAGCTTGTAGATTACTCTTGCAATTTTGCAGGAGTAGATGGACACCATGGATTCTGGATTGGTATAGCAGGTTTGAGATATCAACCATGTGATGTTCCTTTCAGTCAACTGGACAATGGCATGGAATGTAATAACTGCTGTTGGCTGCTGTGCAGGACTGCATATTACTATATACTATAGCCCTTAAAATGGGCTTCTCTCAGGCTGGCCACGTCGCCGCTAAAACTTCGGCCGTCTGATCGTGTGCTCGCGGCGATCCGGCCGTCCAGCACTGACGGTTTTGCAAAAAAACCCTCCTGGTTTTGGAATTTTCACATACGCCCTCAAACCTTCACACCCGTTCGATTCGTCGATCGAGTGGCCCTCGCAGCGTAGTCTTTTCATTTTGCCCCTTACGTTTTTTTCGTTCTCAACCCGAGGTCCTCCGGGCCGGCCCAAACCCTAGCATGCGGCGCCCTCTCCCCTCACTCGCACGTCCCCTTCACCCTCTGCTCCTCCGCCCCTCCTTCCCGCCTCCTCCACGGCCTGCTCGGCCGACGCCGTCGCCCGTAGACTCCCGCATTCTCCGCCACCCTGCGCCGCCCAGGCCGTTGCCAGATCTGGCCTCCCAGGGCACCGCTGCCGGTCCCCCATGGAGGCGCCGCCTCTCTCTCGCTAGCTTAGCCTAAGCGGCGTCGTCCCTTTCTTGCCGGTCCGCGCCTTGCTTGCCCTTCTCTCCGATCTACCCCGGCCCGCCGCCCTCCTCCCCGATGCAGCGTGTCCGTCTTGCTGCCCTATCCTCCCTTTCCTCCCCTCGCTCCGACCCTCCTCCCGGCTCCGCCCCGCCAGTGCCGCTCCATCCTCCCCTGTCCGCCTCCTTGGGCCTGCCTCAAAAATCTCTGAACATGGTTCTCTCCCCTTCTTCCGCCGGCTACGCCGTGCTCTTCCCCCTCCTCTCCCGGCCACAGCTCTACTAGATCCGGCTGCGGCAGGTCCTAAAGCGGCTAGATCCCCTCTGTGTGTGGCTGCTCTCTTTCCTTCCTTCCCCGGCCACGCCATGATCTTTTCCCTTCTCTATTGGCCACAGCTCTGCCGGATCCGGCGGCGGCAGGCCTCAGGGCAGCCAGATCAGCTGGTCGTGCTTCAGTCCGTCCAGTCTGCCTCTGTCCGCGTCTGCTCCCAACAGGAGAACGTCGCCGGGGTCAAGCTTGCCAGGTTCACCCACTTCGTCGACTCCGCCGCCGCCTCCACAGGACCCTCCAACGCGTCCGCGAACCTCACCGGCCTCGCTGCGGTGGTCTGCAGCTCATAGTCTGCCGCGCCGTGCACATCAGGGACATTGAGGTGCTCATGCGTCGTCGTCGTCGTCGGTGTTGCTTCAGGACCCCGATGATATGGGCATTGGGGACGACCAGGAGGAGCCCCCGCCCTTCTCGCACCCCAACCCGAGGCCCTGCCGCATTGCCCTGTTCGTGGAGCCCTCCCCCTTCGCCTGCGCCTCTGGCTTCAAGAGCTGCTTTCAGGACTTCATGAAATACCTCCGAGAGATGGGCGATGAGGTATGTACCTACCCTCATCCAATTGCTAGAGTTTTATATGCTAGATAGAGTTCAGACTTAAGTTAACATATTACGGTAGTACCTAATTAGCATTTATACTACAGTTTTGGTCATTGTATATCACTGTTTGGATGTGCTGAATGGTATACCCTTTGTATTTAGGGAGGAGAGCCAGGAGGACAGCCACGTGTTGCTGGTTTTGTTCATGGCTCTGATGGTCTTGGGATTTTGTTTCTTCCTAAACGCACTGCTAGGAAGGTGGAGGAAAGTGCTGCTGAGTTCCTGGTTAGTAATGTCTCTCAATTTCCTAGAGAGGTCTCTGTACTCGCAGTAGGACTCTTGGCAAAGTAAAGCTAATTTTTCCAACAAGTATACATTCACCTCCATAGAGCCACAGATCAGAGTTCTGGGTGATTATGCTTTCATGTTACGTGACTACGAGCTTGCTTTGTCTTATTATAGATTGCTCGCAACAGATTATAGGCTTGACAAAGCTTGAGAGCACTTTGTTGTTGTATAGGTGCTTGCCCTTTTTTTTGGGCCTAGCTTTTTTCCTGGATATACATATAGCATGTATAATATTTTTTTAAAGTTTGAAATAGATATACAGCTATAGTTAATGGCAAGTTTTAAGAAATATCCTGGTTGCTGTTTCAATCAAACAGGATGGTGCTCTTTAGCCTAAAAATATATAATTGACGAGAGACAGGTGCTATGATTCCTTAAGGCCTTAGCAACCTTAGTACCTAAGCTATCTGGATCTAAAAATGGAACCATACCTTACTTGTAGATAGATCAGATGATATGTTTACAAATTTGTTGCTCCGAGCTGGTGGATTGCTTTTTGATGAGTAATGAAATAATACTGAGTATGTTTAATTGCAACATAAGTGTGCTTGTTTCTTTCTCATGATGTGTTCAGGGGTTTCACCAAGTGCTTTGAGTTAATGCAACATAGTACAACTATTTAGTAATTTCTCACACCTTAGCTGTAACTATAGAATAGATAATTAGTAATTGCTTGCAGCTTAGCTTTCGTCAGATGGTTGTCTCTTATAACGGCAACCTGTTTCTATTTTTCTTTTTGATGTAGTTGATTAGATTACGGATATAAGATTTAGGGACTCTGTTGTAATCCTGTTCTTTCTTTGCATCCTGTACCTTATGGAGGTTCATGGTAACCTATGATAGCTTTGGTTGAATATTAATCTCTATATTATCTCTTTTACTTCATAGAACATGGATAGTCCAAACAACAAACAAACTTTGAATTAATACAGTTGGGCATGATCTGAGTAAGCATGTGATCAAGCTCAGACACAAATCTACATCTTTGTTCTTTCATACTTTAATTAATGAGTTCTTCAATTTTTTGTTCGTCTTTAAAATTTACTAGGTGGTTTTCTGCCTATTTATTTTGTTCATCTTTAAAATTTACCAGGTGGTTTTCTGCCTGCTTATTTCCAGAATAAATGGCTTTCTGTGCAGTCCTTATGTGAAATTGTTAATTCAGGTTTGAGGCTCTCTTCTTATTTTCATTTGCAGAAAGAAAAGTTGTAGATCAGGTGAAACAACAGGTCTGAGAATCATGCCTAACTGTGGTTGCAGTTGCTTGGCAGCTGTTTATGTTGACCTGATTTACCATTTCTTTTGTTGTATCGGATCAAAATCCTGCAGTTATACCATTTTTTTCGTCAACATATCGTTAGATTCCTGTGCTACTATAATGCAATTAAAGGAATGGAAAGATTGCCAGGGCAGTGGTCAAAAGAGATAATTCATTTGATCATTTCAGTATTTCATAAGCTTAGTTTTGACCAGTGATTTTTACCTACTAATAATTCTTCATGTATATGTTTTCTTTTTTGTAAATGCATTGATTTGCTGATGCAGCTGTTGTTTAGGTTTATTGATCATGGCTATAAAGTGTACCCTAGCTAGGCTCTTAGAAACTACATTACATTCCTGAGCCTGCGTTGGAAGATTGATAGTGCACTTCTTCTGCTACCGAGAGAAACAAGGGGCACCTCATCTAGCGAAGTCCCTTATTGGCAAAGCATCATTTCAGCCACCCCATGGTACCATACTGGATTACAAGATTTAGATAAAATGCCACTTTCCTGTGAATTTAGACAAATTATCTCATGTTCAATATCTTCTATTGGGTGCTACAGCTCTTGGATGTGAAATTGCTCGCCTACCTATGGTTAGTGCCTTTGAGCTGCTACTAGATTTTTGTTCACATGATGTGAGTTTGGATGATGTGCTGCAAGCCTGCAACCTGAAATGAAATGCTCGCCGTAGGCTATTGAACATATGGTAATTATTTCTCCTAATTTCATACACCACTGTTCTCAGTTCCATATTTCGTGATGCGTGGTTTTTTAGGCTGATAAATAACATGTTATGGATCCTACCATTTCTCATGGCATTAGCAAATATCTGAAGTCCACAAAAGACTGAGTGAGAGCTATATATTTCTACCATTTTTATGATAAAATATATACAGGTGGCTTTTGTGAATTATATTATTTTCAACAATTCCAGCCGAAGAGCTTAAGATCACCTAAAGAACGCAGACACTTTGATGTGTAACCGATCTGTTCTATTTCTTTCCAAAAACACTAAGCTTTTGGCTTTGTTAATTTACCAAACATAAAACTTACGGTAAACCCTATAGTTCGACATATGAGGCTAAATATTATGCTCTTCTTTTTTGTTTGATTCAATTCTTCTCCTGCTTGGATATGTCTCGAAATTAATGAAAAGAACAAGGTTCCATGCTTATCGATGAAATGGAAATGTTCCTTACATATTTTTCTTACCTTCTATTTCTTTTTAGAAATGCAGATATGAGGACTTTCTTTCGTTAAATCATTCCTGTAGCATGGGGTCGTACGAAACAAACCATCACAAGATGATCTGTACCCAGCAAATAGCATATTTGATAGTTCCAACTGCAGCTAAATTTTTCATTTGTTTACTTTTTTAATCTGCTAAATATTTTTGTTTTACCAGTGACACTGCCGCTGATTCAAAGCTCTAATTGGATGTATACTTTTGGCTAACCTCTTTTTTTTTAGTTCATACAGATTGCATCGCTTTGTTCGGTTTAGACTGTGTGTTATTGTTTACTTGTGAGGTCTTTCCCCTCAACAAGAAGGTAGATTTTTATGTCGTAGGCTGCAAGAGACGATGTGCAAGTAGGACAATAAACCCAAGGTGCAAAATAGTAATATTAATGCTGACGGTAACATCTATATATCTGGACAATTGATGTCAGTGCATAGTTTTTATTTGTAACACTAGCTAGGCATATGTTTGTTTCATCCAAATAAGAATTTTTTTATTCACCTAAACATAGACAACTATTAATGATATTAGTGGATTTCATTAATGCCGTAGTGCATATAACAAGATTATTATTTGCTTTTCACTGTTAGCCTCTTGGACATGCAGAGATTAATTTTGGTAACATGCCTGTTCCAATCATGGATCCTTCTTGGCTAAAGGTTGGATTTCTCAGGTAAGCAGTGTTTTGTTGTTGCAGTAATATTGCTACTGCTAAATTTTCTATTATCTTTAATGTGTTCTACAGTGAGTACTCGAGGAAGATAGCACCATTGAATGAGACAAAAAGTCTAATTCAAAGCCCTTACATAAGATTGTTTTTCAAGGAGGGTTGAACGTCCGTGGCATATTTTTTTTGCGTCAGTTGACCTTCATTTTCGTTTCATGCTTTGCAGCGTATGTTTACAAATTATATGTGAAGACCGTTTATTCATCTAACCTATATAATAACTTGCTCTAAAAAAACCTTAACAGTCCATGTTCCTGTTATGTTATGATGCAACACCAGATCATTTTTTATGTACACATTTTCTTATAAGCATGATAAAAACAATTTTATGCTTGCATTATATTAATAGTATCATCCGTCCAGCAATTTACCTTCAAACTCTGCCCTAAACCCTTGACTCGCTCTTATCGTTTCGGCTCTGTTTTTTCTCATATAACACGACGATTTTTACACACTACGCAACGCGCGCAATGCGCGCAATAGTTTCCTAGTATATATGCATATACATACATGCCATGTTTTTCTTTCTCTTTTTTTTTTCTGGTGCCAACTTTTCTTCCGCAGATACTCCAGCAGTCCAGCTTTCGCTGCTCTCTTTGCTTTACAACGTAGCCTTTGCCGTTCACTTTATTTCTTTCTCTGGATAGAGTATCTATGGCCGGTTCCGGAATCCACACACAATTTAGGAGCTAGTTGCTGAATAGTTATTCAGTGGCTCTATGCCAGTTTAGGACAACTTGGTCGAGATAGACCCAATGGTTGGTCGGTTACATAAAAGGCAACCATATGTAATTAAAACTCTCTTGATTGTAGGTATTAAATAAGTCCATTATTTTAAGATCCTATTTAACCACCTTTCTCTCTCCATATCATTATTGTCCTAGATCCAACTAGCCGCGGCAGCGCCCTGGCGAGCTCGTCCTCTCGTCCACGGGCGGCGGCGTCCCAGCGACCTCGTCAACCCTCCATGCACGGCAGCGCCTCGGCGATCTCATCCTCCCTTCCACGCGTGGCGACACCCCGGCAACCTCGTCCACCCTCCACGTGCGGCGGTGTCCCGACAACATTGCCGACCCCTCCACGCGCAGCGGCGTCCCGCCGACCTCGTCCTCGTCGACCCTCTATGCATGGCGACAGCACGGCGACCTTGACCTCCCCTCCACGCGTGGATGCGCCACGGCGACCTCATCTAACCTCCACATGCGGCAATGCCTCCATGACCTCGTCCTCCCATCGTGTGGCGGTGTGACCATGGGGACGACGCCCAGGCGACCTCTCCAACGCCATGACCCTAAGCGCGGCACCGACTTCTTCCTCACCGGAGATCCCACTAGATCTCTGGCGAGTACCCTAGTTTATCATACATTACTGACAAGTTACGTACAGTAACATACAATAAAGTTGAAACCGATAGGCATTTTTTCTTTTATGATGTACACAAATTTCTGTTTTACTGGTCTTTTTTGTCAGAAACTAATTGTAATTATTTCTAATAACATTTTTTATTGAATATATATTTTTCCTCATTTTACTGGTCGTTATTGGCATGTAAAAACAATTCTTAAAATTGATTTGATTCGCAACATACAGTACCGAGCAGTAAACTTAATGAGACCGCTGCCACGAAAAATAAAATAAATTTATATGGCAAATTTGATCTTGTTTTGCATTGAGAAAACAAAGCTTTTACAAGCCATTTTTCTGTACATGTTGCAGTTAAACCAGAGTCTAGAACAAAATTAACCAGGTGGCCGGCGATGGTGGTAGTCTCCCGGTTGTTGCGGGTCTGTCCAATGCTAGTCTTCGGACCAGAGGAGGAACTGAGAAAGATGCAGCAGTCGACCTAGTAAGCCAACAGATCAGAGTTCAGACTACAAAAGTTCAGCGGCACATCAGAGTTTCAGTGTTCAGAGCCAAATAACCAATAGATCTGGCGGCCGGCGGCGCCAGATCAGATGCGCATCAAGCACCTAGCCAAATTCACGAAGTACAGATGCAGAACATGTACAGATGTACCAGACTTACTAGGGACAGGGAGTACAGGGACTCAGGGAGTCACGGTCACGAAGCACGCCGGCGAGTCATCCGTTGTTCAGGTCGTCAACCCCTTCGGGTGTTAATGCGGCAGGCAAATGCAGCGGCCAGCCTTGGCACTAGGGTTTGTGGCCGCCCAACGCCCCAACCAATGCCAGCTGCCACTAGGAACTTAGGAAGTAGGAACCTGTTAGGTTTAATGCCGTGTGCTAGGATTTGGGCTTGAGCCGCTGGGCTACTTGGGCCTTAACTGCGATACTGGTGGGGCGCCTAGGAACTAGGACTCTGGGAGCCCAGGAAGTGGGGCGCATTACTAGTTTCGGGCCAGGCCGGGTTATTTTCGGGCTTAGACCGGCTCGGCCCGATACTAACTTTGGGCTGAATATTATGGCCCGAGCCCGGCCCAAGCCTGAAAAAAGAGGCCTGGCCCGAGTCGGGTTGACGGGCCGGGCTGCCCATGAACAGGGTATAGCGCTAACGTGGCTTACATGTGGCGAGGAAAACGGGCTGAGAAGGTTATTAGTCCATCGTAATCACTTGTAGGAGGGCCTTTAGATGTAAATCGAGTTGTAGGGGGTCTTTAGATAATTGGCCAAAACTAAAGTGGGTTTTTATATATTTACCCTATTTAAAAAATCAATTATATATTTTCAGGTGTACGTACTTGCCTCCTCAAACATCAGTGAAAGTAACTAGTTAATTAAAAAAACTTCCTAATGCAAAAGCAGAATGATTTGGGGTCCAGGGATCTAATAATTTGATAGTACCACTACACCAAAATTGCTTATATTTCCCAATATATCTGTGTCAGTTCATAAAACCGGCACAAATGTGATTATTAGTGCCGGTTCATAAGTTGAGACGCGAGAAAAGCTTATCTGTGCCGGTTCACTAATAAAACCGGCACATATATTTTGAATATTTGTGTCGGTTTTATTTATGAACCGGCACTAATACATCTGTACCGGTTCCAAACTAGAACCGACGTAGATGTTAGTATATTTGTCCCGGATCAAAATTAGAACCAACAAATGTAAGGATGAATGCACGCGGGAGTTGAAAAAATCATAGCCCGTGCGTGCGGGGAACCAAAAAATTGTAATGTGTGCGCAGGACGGAAAAAAGTGGAGCATGTACGATCTCCCTCTTTCTTTTTCTACCCACCGAGGCACCGAGCGGCAGAAAAAAATTTCTCTCCAACCTCTCACCATACGCGGCCGTCCCCTCTACATCTCCGACGCCTCCTCCTCATCCCTCCTAGCTCCAGCATGGCCACAAGACCACGAGACGCTCGACAACGGATCCACGCGAGGCAACACGATGGCAGGATAGCCGGATCAGGAGGCTCACCCATCCACCCTCCCCACCTCCAGCTAGGGGTGAAACCAGGTCGGATACAGTCGGATAGTGGCTCTTCCCGTATCCTACTCATATTTTTTCCCCGAATACAAATACGGGTAATGCAAAAACAGGTAGGATACGGATACAAAATCAGGTATTTACAAATGGTTGGAAAATGGATATGGATTCAGATACAGATATCTAGCCGGATAGTATGCGAACTACGAATCGCACTATAATTCAACATAGACCTTGTGGCGCTAGAGGCATGGACGATGCACGCTGGAGATGAGGAGGAGAGATGGCATGGCGCTGGAGATGGGGGCCGGTGGTGGTGTTGGAGGCAGGGACCGGCAGCGGCGCGAGCGAGAGTTGGGGACGGGCGACGGCAGGCGGCATAACCGTGACGACAAGAAGGGTGGCAATGGGCGGCGCGACAATGGCAGCCATAGTGGGTAGTGCGTGGGGAGGGGCGGTCGGGCGGCATGTAAAACCTAGGTTCCCTAATCCGTAGTGTGGTCGCTGTGGTGGGCTAGTGGCCTGTGAGTGGCGTCTTGGGCCTGTCAGCCTAAGAAGCTGGCCAAGTACCTGGTTTTCTTTATTAACCAGATACTTGTATCCTACCTGTATCCGCCGAGTACTGGCCATCCCATATCCTACCCGTATCCGCTAGAAAAAATTCGGGTAGTACCCGTATCCTCCGGGTACTAAAAAGTCACTACCGTTTAGCTTAAAACGGGTACCGGATATGGATACGGAATGGGTACTACCAAGATTAATATAACAACTACTCCAGCAAATACATGAAGGAAAAAACACTAGTCACCAATTTGCGATGATCTCAATGTTGTTTGGAGAAGATGCTGCGTAAACTGTAATATGAAACACTAAAGCCCTGTTCTTTTGGGCTTATCTAATCTGACTTATCTGTCTTATCTCCAACTTCGAGAATTTCCCGAGGTGAATTTCGTGACTTATCTGACTAATATTGACTCATCTGACTTTTTTTATTACTTTTTGAATCCGTTTTATTTTTATCTCGTAGGCGAGTCTAAAAACTCCCTAAATCCTAAATTTCATGGCCATCCGACTCTCGAGGCCACCTCGGGAAATTCTCGAAGTTGGAGATAAAACAGATAAGTCAGAGCTCATAATCCCAAAAGAACACCCCCTAAGACCAGATGAATAGTCAAACTATAAAGCCTTTACAAGTTTCAACAATAATCATGTAATAACGTTAAAACAATAATCATGGAATGACTAAATTCTCTTAAGCAAAATAGTTTGGACATCATTAGTGGAATGATTTACTACTGCAAGCAGTACTCTGAAGAGCACACTGTGTTATTCTCAAGAACTTTATCAACTATTACAACAACAGCTTTGCTCAAAAACTATTGCCGCAGCAGATGCAAACATGTGGATCATTTTTCACTAATGGTGGTAGAATCCCTAGAGCCGCATTCTTCTGATATCTCCTGGTGGTCCCCAAGCAACTTTCCATCTTTTGGGACAAGACAAGGAATCCCATCAACTATCTAGAGTTGACATCAGGACAAAATAAGGATTAAGCAAAAATGATGAATAAAATCACCAGATATAGGGGCAGTTAATGACAAAGAAAGGTAAAAGTTAAATAGCTAGACAATTCATGCTAAAGGAAATGGCACATTTAGATCCTAGCAATTCCATATGATTAATTTTTCATTTATTTCTCTAGAAACCGTGCTTCACATGTCTGTCCCTCAAGATGCAAATATATATCAATTCCCCTTTCCGCGGGGAATTTTGACTGTGAGCGGTGAGCCACCTGGTGTGCATTTTGATCTATTTCGCTCCCTGTACTTTGTCCCACCCACGATATGGAGATGTCTTGATCCACAAAGAATAACATTACCACTCAGTTCAGAAAAGAAAACATGATCCACATATGCTAAAGTTGGTACCCTGAGATCCACAGATTCTACTGTTAGTTGGTAAAGTTGGTTCTCCGAGATACTATGCATGACCTGTGTTATGGACTAGTCTCTGATTACGGGGATTGTATGAGTGTAGAATTGGTGGACATGCCTTCAACACCGGCAGCAGCGAGGGCCAAGGAGGCTCTAGCCCAGAGGTAGAGAAGATTTGCGCCAACACACAGGACGTGCTGTGACGCAGGGAACAAGAAACAGATAAAAGCTTCTTTCTTGCATCGAGCTCCTAGCCAGCCAGGTCCTCTTACAATTCAAACGTATTCAATCTAAATTCAACCAACCAAATTTTATCTCTAGCTATCAACTAACCTCATCTTAATGCCAATTAACAATATCTTATCTTGAGCAACCAACTCAAAGGTGATGCATACAATATCCAAAACATTCATCTATCCATAGGTTAGTTTGCAGCAAATCAGGAAATGGGCAAGTCAGGTCACGTTATTAGGTCGCCATCCCTCACAATTTCCAATCAAAATTACTTCAGACCAAACAGGCATCAATAACCAAAAGACATGCCCCTCAAAATTGTGCTTGCTTGCTAATACGATTACTAATACTAAGAAATCTACTCTTCCCCCCCCCACTTTCTTGAACATATATTTGGCGAAGGCAATACAACAAACAGGTGGCCGGTACACATGGGCAGGCTATTGGAACAGGGCAATGTCAACCAATGCCAACAGTAGCGGATAGGGAGGAGCCGCCGGGACTCACCGGGAAGGAAATGCCGACGGCGTCGCTGACCAGAGACCCGCTGGCTTCGCAGTACCTGCCCGGCAAGTGAAACCATACAGGAAGGCAGGTGAGTAGGGCAGCGCGCGGCAGTGGGTGGCGAGAGAGGAGAAGAAAGGCCGCTCTTTCTTTGCTTGGTTTTGCCTCGCCTACCTGAGAGGCTTCTTGGACAGGGGGCAGACGAGCACTTCCGCGAGCGCCTGCGGGATGCCGCCGCCGCCGTGACGCAGCAGCAACGCCGCCGTCCGCCTCATCGTCGCTCCGCGAAACGCGGTTGGGCCCTGCAACACAGTGTAAGGTCGCCTAAGGCTAACAAGCCCAAAGTCAGGGGAAGGCCCATTAGGCTTCACGGGCCTCGTCTTCACCGTTCAATCCCGGATAACACCTCAGGTCCTCAACCCATCATCCACCGCGGTCTTGTTTCCAAACCAAATTACATAAAATTGCAATTTTTTTGACGAAAATTTTTACGAAAATAAATGGCCTGCACAACATTAAGAAGGTTCTAAGAAATATTTGTTGCACCTCACGCTGAGCTAAACTATATAGGCACGATGAAACCTGACACAAAGGAGAGTATTCAAACATAATTAGGGCTTATTTTATTTAGATAAATTTAAAATTAAATATGGAGTAATTTAATACAAATGAAAAATTCCTGTTAGAGATATTGAATAGTAGGATTGCTTCAACGAATTTTATTGCACAGGGAATTCGAGGGCCCCATGGACATTCCTATCCGAATTCTAGTGCAATATGCCTTCAAAAAAAAAGGGTTCTAGTGCAACCTCCCTCTTCCTCTCTCCATTCTATCTAATAAGTTAATAATTAACCTTGAAATACTTGTATTTTATTTTCTATAAGGTGATTAAATGCATCTTTTTTATGTGCTTCAAAATTTGTGCTCAGTCAGGCAACGGTCGTTGACGGGTGGAGCAGAGAGGATGAGAGGAAGAGGGGAGGAAGATGAAGGACACAATTGTTTTTTTTTTTTGAAAAGTTTCAACGACGTTATTGCAAAAAGAACATGTAAGGGGTGATTGGTGCTAAGCACAAATCTTGGAGCACATCAAATATACTTTGTTTTGTTTCATGTAATATTCAACATGTCATATAAGTCAATCATATTTTCCCCCTTTTTGGGTATTTTTTAAAATCATACTAATCAAACAGATTTTGTATAAGCCACCTTTATAGATAGAAGGTACCCATATAACGCTGGCGTTAACTCCTCTATCTTTTTATCTCTACTATTAAAAGTCTCTATAGTGGTGAGTGGTGAATGGCGGTACGTCATCCATCACTCATCTAACGATCAAGACATCATAAGGATATTTTTATTTGGCTTACTTTCATATTTTAGTGTGTTGTATTTTAGAAAATTTTCAATCAGCTCAATATATCAAATCATCTTATTTATGTAGTTTCCTTATTTTAGTGTCATGTGTTCTAAGAGGGTGCAAAAGCATAAGACAGTCGAGCATGAAAGCGGAGCGGGGGATGCAAAAGCACGGTGCAAAGTGTGGAAGGCTGAAAATGGAGCTAAGAACGTGAGGGAAACAAATCAGATATAGCGTAGTGGAAAGATATTTGTTCATACAAAGCATAGGCGGTTATCAATCTTTAAATGTAGTCGACGGAGACCGATCAGAAAAGAATGGTGGAAGAGCTGGTTTGTTAGTGTTCATGCATCATCTCTACTAAGGAAAAAGTATATCTTTCAAAACATACATAAAATTCCTAGTATGACATTAATAGTGCAAGCATTGTACCACGCATGCTATAAATGTTTGATCTAGACGAGAGGAATATATATTGATGTTAATACTGCTTTTAGTGGACGTTGGTTCTATAGGCGGTGTTATGTTATAATAGTTTTTCTATGGTTATAACCTTTTCGTCAATGCTCTAACGGAAATTCTGCTATTCTCAGGGGGAAAAAAAACAACAACAACATTGCCTCCAAAGCTAGCTTGATATCCTGTTGGTGACTCAAAAAGGTGTGATCTGAGCCGACGGAGCTTATGTGAGTCATCACCGATAAAACGCCATTCTGATTCACATGGATTCCTTCCTCCTCTGGCCAAAAGCCGGGGGGGTAGGGGGTCCGATGGGGTTGGTACGAAGATGCGCACGCGCAGCACTGGCGCGCCTGCCTCCACGGCGTTCCTCGCGCGTGCGCAAACTCGCAGCTCCTGAGAGGAATTTGGTTTGACAAATTGTTTGTTACTGCTTCTCTTGCCAGGCTTTCGTGCTTCTCTGTCTGGGAGCCATGAATTGAAGTGGATAGGTAGAATTCAATTCAAATACCCTTTCCAGTTTCTGGGGGGCAAAAATTTCTTTTTGTTTGTAAGCCCCCCACCCCACCGACACACAACAACAAAAGAAAAGAAGAAAAATAAACTGCTCTGAAATATCAGGTTTGCAATATTTGGAAGTACGGGCTTCTTTTTTCCTAAAATTGGACTAATTGTCATCCGTTGTGGAGTGTTTTTTTAAAAAAAATTTAAGGATCGACTCAGCCGAAAATTTGGATTATCCTTCCTCAAAGGAAAAAAAAAACAATCGAGTGATCAGATCCTTGCTACCAAGACGGTAAAGATGAAGGTGGCTAAAACTTGTGAATTGTTGCTAGGATACCACACACTCTAATCTCTATCTTGCAAGAAACGGAGAGAAAAGCACACAAGTTAACCATGTTCACAAAGTCTCTCCGACTAATCGTTTCCCATCATGCTTAAATCTACCTACACATTAGCTATACTACAAGAGGATACGGACAACATCAGGGCAAGATCAGTAGAGTGCTGACACTACAGGAGCTCAGCAATGGCCACCAAATGCGCGGCCGGAGGAGGAGCATCTGTGGCAGCATCGCGCCATCTCGTAGCGCTGATCGCGTTGGTGCTTCTTCTCCGTCGATCCTGCTGCGATGCGTCCGCCGCTGCGGCGCCGTCGACCGCGGCGACCGTCGGGACGCCGGCGCTGTTCGTGTTCGGGGACTCCATCGTGGACCCGGGCAACAACAACGCCATCACCACGATGGTGCGGTGCAACTTCGCGCCCTACGGCCAGGACTTCCCCGGCCGCAACGCCACCGGCAGGTTCAGCAACGGCAAGGTCCCCGGCGACATCCTCGGTACGGCACCGACCACCACCCACCCTGCTCGACGGTGTTAGCATTCATTAATTCCCTTGTGAGAGTCTGACAACCTGCCGTACGTTTGATCCAGCCACCCAGATGGGCATCAAGCAGTTCTTGCCGGCGTACCTCGGCACGCAGCTCAGCGACTCCGACCTCCTCACCGGCGTCAGCTTCGCCTCCGGCGGCTGCGGCTTCGACCCCCTCACCGCCGAGCTCGTGGTAAGCACTGGCACTGACCAAAGCAACATCTCCGAGAGCTCTGAATTTGCAAGCAAGGCTCACCGATCGTTCTGCTGTTTCAGTCAGTTCTCACCATGGAAAACCAGCTGGACCTGTTCAAGGAGTACAAGGAGAAGATCACGGGCATCGCCGGCGCGCGGCGAGCAGCCGAGATCGTCTCCACAAGCCTGTACATGGTGGTCACCGGCACCGACGACCTCGCCAACACCTACTTCACCACGCCGTTCCGGCGCAACTACGACCTCGAGTCCTACATCGAGTTCGTCGTCCAGTGCGCCTCCGACTTCATCACGGTAATCAGCAAGCACAAGAACGGATTCACACCACGTCGCCGCACACTCACGTCGATAGATCGATGCATGTGGCAGAAGCTGTACGGCATGGGGGCGCGGCGGGTGCACGTCGCCGGCGCGCCGCCGATCGGGTGCGTGCCGTCGCAGCGGACGAACGCCGGCGGGCTCGAGAGGGAGTGCGTCACGCTGTACAACCAGGCCGCCGTCGTGTACAACGCCGAGCTGGAGAAGGAGATCAGGCGGCTCAACGGCACGGCGCTCCCGGGCTCCGTCATCAAGTACGTCGACCTCTACACACCGCTGCTCGACATGATCCAGCGGCCGGCCGCCTACGGTACCGACGAGCAACCGACCACACACCTTCGTCCCTCCAAGAACGCCTCGTAGATTGCATCTTTAACCGGTCGGCTTCTTCTTCTTCCACCTCTTGCTCTTAGGGTTCGAGGTGACCAACCGAGGGTGCTGCGGCACGGGGGTGTTCGAGGTCACGTTCACCTGCAACCGGTACACGGCGCGGGCCTGCAGCGACGTCGACAAGTTCCTCTTCTGGGACACCTACCATCTCACGGAGAGAGGCTACAACCTCCTCCTCGGGCAGATCATAGATCGGTACGGGTTCTGAAGACGAAACCTGGAGATTTTTGGCGCGAAAATGACACGGCTAGGAGTAAATTTATGATATTTCTGGTGTAGTTCTAGTGAAATAATCCAGTGCAACCATCAGTTCATCAACATCAGTATTGCAATGTATTCTATGAAGATTTTATGGGCACGGCCAGCCCGCTGCCGATCTCTGACAGTCTGTTTCTACAAGAATTAGCAGTTTACAATGTGGATTTGTTCGCACCAAAAATTGATTTAGCATGAACGCACGTTAGTTTAGGGCTTAGGATCCTCGTCAGCTTTGAAAATAGGGTTCAATGCGTGCCAGTCGATTTGATCTACAATCGGTAAGAGAAGGCGTAATCAGCTTTTAAATAGCTGATTAGATCTATAATATAGTGAACCTGCAATACTTATAAACAAATCTGAACGAGTGAAAGGTAATGAACTATCGGCTCAGATTAGATCTGAACCAATAGGGTGAAACCTAACCCTTAATCAAAACGGCGATGCGCAGCAATATCAACTAAGATAGTGTTTCGACAAAAAACCGATGCAAGCCCATAGATCGAACTGAATCAAGACAGCACTTACTTGCAGACGACTCTTAGGGTGTACCTTAAAACCAATCGAGAAAACGATGCGTAACAAGTCTATCGAAGACAAAATATACAAAACTACTCTAAATACGGCGAAAAGTAAAAGATAAATAAAAATAGATATATTTAATTGATTCGTGGATGTCTTACATGTCCCAAGAGCTAAGTATTTATATAGGACCCAAATTCAATCAACTAGGACCCTTACTGTCCTAATCTATATGAACTCAACCCTATATCTGGTTATTTCATCTAACAATACTTAATTTATTCATACCAAACCAACCCGAATTTTACTTTATCTCCTCTTTTAACCAATCCAAGCTCCCCCTTCCATACTAGCCTAGATTGGCTTGGATTTCTTTTTGCACTCACTTCAGCCATATCTCATATGTCTTAAGCCGATCTCTACAAGTTTCCAAAGTATCGGCTAATTTCCAAAATTAGGTATCAACAGAATTTCATTTCCGGAAAAAAAAAATCATTGCAGTAATTCTGATTATATTATAGAAGATGGGTCAAATTCAAGAAGGGAATGCCAAGATTTGGCTTCATCCTTGAAATCTCAAAATAAAAAGGTTGGCACCATAGAACCCGACTATCTGTATTGAAAATTGCAAATTAAGAACTTCCCACAGTTGTTCAGAGTTAACACACTGCACTTACAGGGTGCAACCTGATTTAAACGAATGGTAGGCATAGAGCAAACCAAAGCAATGCCTCCAGAACCCTGATAGGCAACACAAAGCGATTTTTGCAGGGAAAAAAAAATTTAATGTACCAGTACATTTATAGTACTATATACATAACCAGGAAATAAAACAAACTTGATGCTTATGAGCATAGGAGTATATTACAAGCTAATCACTAGCCTAAAAACTGCCTAACCTGACCATGATTATCTAAAAGATGGCAGCTAGGTGCTGCCGGGCAAAAGATCATACCCAGGGACATGACATAGATAAAACTATACATAATGAGATGGATGCAATAATATAGGGTTGGTTGCACCCAGCCCACTCCTTGGAACTTCAGAGAAGCTTATTTTGTGCCACCGCTTCGCAAAGCTCCTCCTCATAGAGTAATACTCTGGGCGAGGCTGCAAGTTTGGATACAGGCCTTGGAAGTCCTGGTGGCATTGATCGGCGCAGGCGCTTTGAAGGCAATGAAGACTCTGGGAAAAGAACAGCTGTGATTGGCTTCACATCAAGCAATTTAAGGCGTGCGAGCCGAGGAGCATGTTTTGGAGCCTTTGGAGTTCTGGGGGTGGAAATCCTCACATCTTTGCCATCTATTCTACTGAAAATTCCATGGCATTGGAACAGATTAGAGCGGATCAGATCCTATAAACGCTACTTGGAGAACGGATATGCTATGACTAACCTCATAAAAGGCCAGTGCTCTGTAGGGAGAGGAGTCTTGTTTTGGAGAAGTTCCTGTCTGCTGCGATCTGGAGTAGTGTAGTTGAAATGGTACTGCCTCGCCAGTTCAACCTAATTTACATGACTGAAATGAGTATGGGAATGAAAAAGAACAGTATAGAACATTCTGAGAATGCAGCCTAACACAACAAAAGAAAGTTGAGCATGCAAACTAAGTCCATAAATAGAACGTTGAACATGCAAAAACACTGAAACAATTGGCAAGTATGAATACATGCAAATTAAATCCATAAATAGAATGTCGAACATGCAAAAACACTGAAGCAATTGACAAGTATGAATACAAGTTATAGGTACACTATACAATGGTTTGGGACTATCACTAGAAATTGCGAGTAATTCAGGTAGATCAATATAACTAATTAATGGATGAGTAAATAACTTTTTTGCAAGAACAGATGTCAGGAGCTCAGAGCATAAAGTTTCATAGGCAGGTGACACGAACGTCATTCATCAATGTACAAAAAGCTAGAGCTGACCTCAGTTACTGTATATAAAAACATCATCTAGTTCATGGTTTGACCAGCATTAAGATTTATTAGGGAACTAGAAGTGCCAAAGCAAGAAAAAAACATATTAACTGGACTAATGAAGGAAAACCTCAAACTGGAACTAGAATGACGATACTTACTGCTTTTCGGATCCTTCTTGAAACATGGAAAACAGCCTTCAGCTGATCATGATGCAAGTAACACACTATCTTGATCTTTGCAATAAAACAATTCAATCAGGTTTAGAACAAATACAGTGCAAAAACTGCACATTGAAGTTAAGAGGTGATCTCAATTCCATACCAGGAGATCAAGTGGAAGTGATTCAAGCCTTGAATGACCATCAAATTCAGTTGCTTGAGGAGTCTTTGGAGTTCTTGGCAATATCTGCCCCTTAATGCCACTAAATGGCTCAATATTGAATCTTGTAGGAGAAATAATCGGTGTAGTGCTTTCAAAGACAGCCTCGCCCTGTGGCAATATCTCCAATTCATCCTTCTCTGCATTCAACAGAATCCTTTTCTTCCTAATATCCCTGCTTGCGCTCCTACTGTAACGAATCTGAGCCAGGGCACCAGGTTTCAAGTACTTGTTCTTTGTATGCTTCACTCGCTTCTTCTGTTTCAGAGCCACTGATCCAGACCCCATAATGACTGCTTCTTGCAAGAAATTTAGAAGTGATAGAAGTTGCCAAACTTAGATTCTCTTCAAATGTCATCTGCCACCTGCAGTACAAGGGAGCACATATTAAGCAATGAAGATAGCAACAGAATAACTATAACAGAAAGAGCCAAACTTGCCATAATGTTCGAAGTAGTCAGATACGTGTATATTGCCATTTGATACAAAGAAATACTAAAGGAAACGGCAAAGCAAGTGTCCAGGCTAAATAAACAACAGACTGAAGCACCCATACCACCCTAGAGGCCTAGACATGGTTAGAATCAGGACATCGAGATAATTAAGCAGCAAAATGGACAGGGAAGTGAACACCACGCTCTTTATGAAATCAATCATTTCGAGAAAAAACAGATAGAGCACAAATGATCAATGTTCACACGCATATACATCATTCAACAAGATACAGCAACCATGTACTTTTAGTATTATAAGCACCTCAAATGTTTTCCTCAAATGCCTGTTGATGGAGCTCCAGAGGAAATTATAAATTTAACATATTAAAGAGAAATTGCCAAGATTAATGTGAAATAGCTAAACAGATTACTAATACTGATTATATAGATGTATATTTTGTTCAATTACTAGACAAGTACAATGACACTCCATTGAAGAATCTGCTGAATTAGATTTAGATGTATCATTTGTTTGGTAACAAATCAAGACCAAGGCCCTGTTCTTTTGGGCTTATCTAATCTGACTTATCTCCAACTTCGAGAATTTCTCGAGGTGGCCTCGAGAGTCGAATGGCCTTGAAATTTAGGATTTAGGGAGCTTTTAGACTCGCCTATGAGATAAAAATAAAACGGATTCAAAAAGTAATAAAAAAAGTCATATGAGTAAATATTAGTCAGATAAGTCACGAAACTTATTGACTAATATTGACTCATCTGACTTTTTTATTACTTTTTAAATCCGTTTTATTTTTATCTCGTAGTCAGGTCTAAAAGCTCCCTAAATCCTAAATTTTAAGGCCATCCGACTCTCGAGGCCACCTCAGAAAATTCTCGAAGTTAGAGATAAGACAGATAAGTCAGAGCTCATAAGTCTAAAAGAACACCCCCCAAGTGTACAACAGCTCTCCATTGAAGAAAATGATGAAATGTTCAATGTATATCAATAACATTCTGACTTAATATTTCAGGTTCAAGAATGCATTAAATGATAAACACCTAAACAAATGATCAGCACAGAACATTGAGAACATCAGATACAGCAAGTTTAAAATTGGTGACAACACAGACCCTTCAAGCTGGTAAGAAAAAAATATACTTTTACACGAGGAGAATATGTTCTAAAAATGAACGTTGCCGATCATTTGAAGGACATGACTGTACTTTCTTTTGTATATCAGTCATAACACTTACCTTTAGAGAAAAATCTGGACATTATTGATAAACTGTACTTTCTTTTGTATATCAGTCATAACACTTATCTTTAGAGAAAAATCTGGACATTATTGATGAAGATTGTTCGAGCACAGGTATAGAATAAGAAAGGAAATATCAGAAGATCAACACCTTCCAACTTAATCTACATAAAATTATGGATAGCACTATTATGCTGATCTGAAATTGCGAATATCTGAGAAGAGGTAACGCGCGGCCATACAAGGCTGCTGTAAATATGATGTTACATAAATGTGCTAATACTAGCTTGGCTAATTGAGAACGCCAATACTAAATATCAACAGCATTGCTAAAGTTCTCACTTTGAAAGCTAATACTTGAAGAGGCACCTAGTTATCAGTTATGACCCATGATTAATCACACTAACAGCTCTCTTAGCACCTGAGAATCAACTCCAATGCGTAATTGCAAAAACAAGACCTCATCACCAGAGAAGAGACTAACAATGGGCTTCACTTCACCGCACTCCGCAGTATCCCCACACCCATATCCCCATAGGATCACATCAGAAAAGCATACTCGTATGAAAGATCCCCATTGTACAGTAAACATTCAAGATCAGGATTCAGGAGGGAAGGATCACACAAGGACACATATCCATCTCGCACAAAACTAAGCATGAATCAAGAAAGCGATGCTTATCCAGAACACCGCCGTTCCGCCCCCAAATCACGAGTCACCCACCGATCCCCGAAAGAAGCAAGCTCACACATGGAAAAGCAAAGAAAAAAGCGGCCTTTGGAGGCAAAGATTACCCAGATACGCCCGCCGCAGCCGCAGCTCATGAGCCAGCTCCCATGCCTGCTCGATTCAACTCCTTCCAACAGAGGACCCAACCCAACCGGCAGCAACAGAAACTAGCCAAATGGGGGAGGGATTCAACAAGCGGAGCAGCAACCGCGCGCCCACGACGCAGGCACCTCCTCCACGCCTCTCTCTCTCTCTCTCTCTCTCTCTCCCCCTAAGGAAAGAAGGAATGGCTGATGAGCGGGCGGGAGCTTGTGGGGAAGAGAGAGAGAGAGAGAGAGAGGAGGGGAGAGAGGAGTTTTGTATTCGGGGGGGAGGGGAGAGAGGGATGGAGGGAAACCGAAATTTTTTGGCGGATTTTGGCGCCAAGGCGCCTCGGGGCGCGGGGCCCACGTAGGACACAGCGGATTATCTTTGCGAACTTCGAGGCGGAAACCTTTTCCCGGTATCTCTCCCGCGTGCGCGGCCACCCGCCTGCGCCGCAGAGAATCCTAACGGCGCCGCCAGCCAGCCCCGCCTAGGATAACGGCGTCAGGCGAGATTGGATTGGGCGCGCGGCGTGGCCGTTTGGTAGTGCGCTGGTTCCGCCAGACAGCCAGCACCCCGGCGAGGTGCCGGCACGGCGGAAACAGCGGCGGCCTGGGTGCACGTTGGCGTCGTAGTCGGAACCTTCCCTTTCGATTTTGTCGGCCTTGGTGGGCTGGCCGCTTCGCGTATTTCGAGCGCTCAATGGACCACTCTGTTTAGTGGGCACCCTCATTTATGCTTTAAGGGTATGTTTGGATCGTAGCCGACGGCGGCCTTTCTAAATATCGACACGCCCTCGGATTTGGATGCCGTTTGGATCGGCACCATCGCCGACCTCGCCCGCGCCCAGTGACAGCGCGCCCTCGGTTTTGCACTCGGGCACGAGCAAAGGCGTGGGTGTCCGATTTCCGTGCCCACGCGGCGCGCCTGGGACCACGGCGTCGGCACGGCAGACGGAGGCTACGATCCAAACATACCCTAATGGCCTGAATTGGCCAGCCGCTTCGTATATTTGGCCCGTTATATTCATTATGCTTTAAATCCTGTCGCTGTGCGCATCTAGGCCGTTCATTCCTCGGAAAATTTTGTTTGTGCCACTAAAATATTATATAATTTTGGCTATGCCATTGTAAAAACAGAGATATTGTTTTTGCTATTATTTTTTTGACCCATTTTATTTTTGCTACTAGTTTTTTGGCCCATTTTATTTTTACGTGAGTCAAAGACCTTTCACCATCACATATGACTAACAAATGATACTTGTGCCCTTGATTCAAATGGTACAAAATAAATGTAGAAAATTGTAGTTAGTTCAGAATAATATGAGAAAAAATTCAGAAAATTGAGGAGAATATAAATGTGGAATAAAATCATGGTTATATGGGTAAATAATCTCCTCAATTTCTAAATTTGTAGAAATTTCCCTCGTATTTTTTGAGCTACCTGTAATTTTTTGTATTTATTTCTTACCATTCGAATCAAGAACACAAGTGTCATTCCACGGAAACTGTTAGCTCTATGTGGTGGTTAAAAATTTTTTACTTACGGTAGTGGCAGAAATGGAATGGACCAAACAAAACTAATAACAAAAACAACATGTTGCACAACTTCTCAATGGCATAAATAAAATTTTCCCTTCATAAATCTGTTTTTACTTAGGTTAAATGGGCAAGCAAAGCATCAAGCGTCGGCTCAGAAGTTGAGATTTTGTGCCGGTTGTACTAACCATGCACACTTTGGCCAAAGCCAAGCAGAAATCATGCAACACAAGGGAATAGAAATCATGCACCAAACTCTCTCGCGAAACTTTGGCCCCTCTCTTAACCCTAGCGTCGCCTCCTCGGTCCCTCCCCTCCCTCTCCGATGACCTCGCCAGAGGCGAAAGGGAGGGGACCCGTACCATTTTCTTCCTTCTCTCCCTCCCAGCCTCCCTCGATCCCCCCTCCGACCCTCGATCGGTACTCTCCTTCTTCCACTTTGGTGGCGAGAAGGAGGAGGACTCGGCCTTTGATGCACTAAAGAAGGAGGTGATTGTCTAGATGCGCGGGGAGGAGGTCAATTCTAGTAGCTTTAGGTTAGGTGTAGTGTTTATGATACCCTCACCGTAGCCCCACTCGGCGAAGCTTTTGCTTCTCTGTGGCTTCTCTAGTGAATGCAGCGATGGTGCTTGCATTGGCCGGAGAGGGGCGCTGAAGGTTAGGGGTTAGATGTTAGGGTTTCTTTGTCGTCGGCGCTACGACAACCGGTGAAGCTTTTGCTTCCCAACAACTTCTCCAGTGAAGGCAATGGTGTAGTATCTGGAGTAGGTGTCACATCCTCAAATTTTGCATAATTTTTTTTTCACAAAAATCATACTATCAATTTCCTTATAAATTTTTATCAAGGATAAATACTATTAAAGAAGGTCAAAATTATAATTTATGAAATACATATATAAAAAGAAGGCCCTAAAATATTTTATAAGCTCATATTTAAAATCTACTCTTTTTTTAATTTTTAGAATTTTTTTAAGTTTCATACTATTTTCAAGGATTTTCACATACTCTAAAAAATACCAATTATTTATTCCAACAATTAAAATAATAATAATAATTATTAACTACTTGGGCCACTTTCCTCAACCCATGTGGCCACCTTCCCTTCCCTTCATGGGCCAGCGGACCCTTCCAAGCCCAAACTCCTCCCTCCCCTCTCGGGCCTCCTTTTTCAGCCCAAGAAAACCCCCTCCTTTAGCCCAAGCTTATCTCCCCTTCCTCCCCTTGGGCCATCTCTTCCCATCAGGGCCAGCCGCCCACAAGCCTTGCCCATAGGCTGACAAGCCCATAGTTAGGAAAATTTTTTTAACCCTTTGTAAATAATTATTTTAATATTAACCCTCGCGAAAAAATATTTTTACATCTAACCCTTTTGGCCGCGTCACTGCGGTTGGTGCGGCTAATATCCACTGCCGCGCCAGTGCATGTAGCGCGGCAGGATCAAGTTGCCGCACCAGGCTGCCTGGCACGGCAGGGTTGGCCCCATGTGGCAGCCATATGAACTGCGTTCCTCGGTGCCAGCGTGTCACTGGCGCGTCAGTGGACATTAGCCACACCAACCGCAGTGGCGCGACCAAAAGGGTTATATGTGAAAATATTTTTTCGCGAAACTTAATATTAAAATAATTATTTACAAAGGGTTTAAAAAAATTTCCCATAGTTAGTCATCTTCTGCCTCTGGAATGCACAATACAGCCACACATCCGGCTGCAGCCTACAGTCACTCGTGTGTCGTCGGAAATTGCGCCGCCGCCGCTATTCCATAGCTTATCTCCTCCCGATTTCCTCACGAAAGTTGTAGATAATCATCCCACGAACCCATTCAGCCCCATGATTAAACCAATCCACAAGCCAAGCCACCAGGATTTTGTCCAAAACAGTGAGCGCCGCCATGCCCAAATCTAAGGCCGTCGCTGGAATTCTTCGCCGGATTTCACCTTCCTCAGCCTATAAATAACACCCCACACCCCATGGCCACCCCCAAGGCACATCATCCCCCTCCTTACCTCCACTCTTTGCCTCTATCATATACCATCTCCATTAACAACAAGAAGAATCTCCTTTTTGCAACTCCGGCGAGCAATTGCTACCGCCCTCGACTAGTTCAAGCTAAATTGGGCATATCATTAGCATCTCCATATCCTTGGCTACACCCAGGTATCTTTAATTTTGTTTAAAATTAACTCCGGTCATCTTTTCCCCAAATTACACCACCCCTAAACCCTAAAACCTCACTGTCGGCCACCATGGTCATCTTTAACCAAAACTAAGCCATGACCCCCCCTTAGTTTTTTTCCTTTCCAATATTTTTCTCCACTACACCATCTTTAAATTATGCTTCCTTTTTGCTGTACACTTTGCCGAAGCACTAAAAACCAACCAAAAAGCAATTTTTGACCACTAGTTGACCAATTTTGACTTTTGTCCAATAAAGAAAAGTATGTAAAATGCCAAAATATCCTAAACCATATATTTTAAACCCATAACCCAACTATGTAAAAACCTTTTTCCTAAAAATGTTAGCTTCTTTCTTAATTTTATTTATTTAAGAAAATATTTTTCTGGAATTCTTATTTACATTTCATTTTTGTCCGAATACCTAGGAAGTGGTAATTTTGAACTCTCTCAAGAAAATCTTGAAGCTGAAGCTGAGAATTTTGAACAACCCGGTGAACAAGACCTAGAGTTCGATTATCCTAGTTCCACCGATTCAGGCAAGTTTCCTATTCCCTAAAATTATTAATTATGCATTTACTTTTTATTTAATTAATTTTGTCCAATATAAATTGATAAAAGTATTTAGCATTTCATATAGTGATAATTATTTCCTAATTAGAGATTAGTCCAAATAATAAGTTATAGCAAATTCTAGATAAGATAATCTAGTCAAAATAATGACAAAATCTCATTTAGCATATAGGAACAATTACTACATGACTAATTTGAAATATGGTGAAGTTGTGGATGGTATTAATTGATGTTCAATAATTGGATATTGAGTTAAGTATTGAGCAGATGTGTAATAAAAGTATTCATGGAAGTATGTAATGAGTTAATCATATAAACCATGAATATTGGCAATTGGACAAATATTGGGCATAGGGGTCGGTGGAAGTGTTTGGGCGTGGACTGGAGTTCAGGTCCTATTGCAACAACTGATTTATGTCAGAATAGAAATGATATAAAATTTCGCCCATCCGTATAACCGATCATTATACGGGGAAAGCTAGGCAGGTTCTGCAGAATTGAAAAACCCAAATCATCAATGGACCATACTTCTGAAATATGAAGTTGTATTAAAGGGGTGATGCCTATTCTACTATGACATAATTCAGGCTTAGATATTGAAATAAAGTTAGTAATGATATTGAGGAAGTGTTGAACTAAGCGAGATAATAAAATCCTATTTAAAATGGTTTAGAAACATAATTGATAAAAATACAAAACTCTCCAATCTTTTATAAATTAAATAATGCATTATGTCTAATCTAAATCCTTCTGTGTATTTCTTGTCAAACCTATCATTTAATTAATAGACTTGCATCAGGAAACCTGCAAGTATGTTGATATACTTACCTGCTTTATTACGGGCTACCTATTCCATGGGTAGGCCCTGTTTTCACTGCAGAAGATTTTTCCCTTGAAGACATGGATGAATTCGCCATAGACTTCTAGGTTGTACTTTATGCTCAAGCCTTGCCTGTGGCATAAAGATAATATTATGGAAGTGTATTGTAAATTATCAACTTTGATGTAATATTATCCAGACATGTAATAAAGTTTGGCAGTTTGTACTATTTCTATAATACAACCGAAATCCTGGACAGTTGTATTTTGGGGGTTTTTCTTGATCCCCACAGTAGGGCAGAGGAGGTCAGCTGTGGTAGCAATGCTAGCGATGGGGGAGTGGCTGTAGGAGGTCAATAGTGGTAGCAATGTTAGAGATGGGGAAGTGCACGCAGCCACTCCCCCTTTTGGATCTAAAATCCGAGTTAGCGGCAACTTCATTGATGGTGGTGGAGATGCATACTGGGTCGACACCATCGAGCTTCTTGCAAATAGCGACGCTAGTTTGCTTGTTCCTTTGCGAAGCCTGCTACAGAGAGAGAGAGAGAGAGAGAGAGAGAGAGAGAGAGCTGATGTGCCTTCACCGTCCTTCAAGCTCCTCAACCTCGTTGGTGTGCTGGCCACTGCGGCAATCCAGTTCAAGGGACCCTCTGTGGGTATTGGTAGGAGTAGTGGAGTTGGACAGAGTAAGTCGGAATTGTTCCTCTCTGCTTGTTGGTGTGTGGAGGAGGAATAAGATGGAATCTTATGCATTTAGGTCTTGTGAGTCTCGTGTTTGTACTTTCATCGAGGACCTTTTTTAGGATGTATTGGCTACAAGTATCAATAGACTTCCCTTTCAAAAAAATATGCACTTTAAGGACAACAAATCGGTAAATATTCTCCTATGTTTGGAGTACGAATGTAAACGGATATGATAACAGTTAGATATCACTAACATTGTATCTGTATGCATTTTTCGTAGGTTATAGATTGAATACAGATATGGACACAAGTATTGCCAGATATGAATATGGATACTACTGGATATGAATATGGATAATATAAGATTGGATATAAGTTGGAGCAGATATATATTTTCTCATATAATAGTCAAAAAGACATATTAGAAAACAAGCATTGAACTGCATGTATTACACATGAAAATATACAATTAGTCAAGGATATTTGTGGTAGACCATGACAAATCCAATGTTTCCTAAATTTTGTAACTAAAAGCAAGCTAGATAAATTATTGAGATCACGTGGAAACTAAAGAAGACAAACATGACACAAGCTTTTAAAGCCATCAACCAAACCATTTGGTACCCTAGGTAGCCCAGCCAATTTTGGTCATGACCAGACCTAGGACACAACCAAAACATTGGCAAAAACACTATGTTTGGATTGAACCCAAAATTTGGTAGGGTTTGAATGACTATTGTTTGGTTGGAATCATAATGATGTTAACCAAAATTTGATAAATTGCGTGGGTATTCGATTTATTGTCATATATAGACACATGAGGCCAAGGCTGAGAGGAGCGGCTCGGCTGAAGGGGAGGGAGGATAGAGGAAGAGAGGGAAAAAGAAGAAGGACATCACACATGAATTTTTCAAACCGGCATTCGGGAGAGGGTGAATTTTGTATGCGCGATAGGCCTAGGACTTCTTCCTACAACACAATCACTAAAAATATGTTGTGGGGTTTCCTTCAGTGCATTGCCTATGAGCGCCTTTGTTGTAAGCACCACTTTAGTCGTCGTTTGCATGATAGACAAAATTGAGAGGAATAATTTTACTTTGAGATCAGATGTGCTTGCATGAGTACCAAGAAGTTAATTCACCTTGTTCTTGTTGGTTGGCTTGAATTGATGAAGTGGTCAATTTTCTAAAATGTTAGATTTAGAGAGCTGGTTTGCTTTGTTCGACTTGTCTTTGAGATATTTGAGAAACACAGTCGAGATTAAAAAAAAAGCTCGACGTGTCAAAGTGTTTGATTTTTCAAATGACAAATAATCCGTAAGAGAAATTTTATGCTACACTAAAATAAATATGAAACGAGCCATCCATTCCACTTCATCTAACGGTTTACAATAATTTTTTTTTGCTACTGGCTTACAATAATTTTTTTTTGCTACTGGCAGGAGGAGTATTTATACTACGGTGAAAAAATATTTTTTGTGAGATATGTTTTATAAACGAACGGCTAGATCTGTAATATACTTACTATAATCCTATTATATTTTTGGACTTACTTATACAATAAGATGGTCTTTACCCTCGAGTGTTTAACGATGTGGCCAATGCTCTCGTTTTGACACACTCTTGCTCTTGGCAAGCACTTTGGATCCTATACGGGCCTCCCAAACCCACCGATTTCAGGCGGCTGGCTATCCCCGAAGCCGTACGTCGGTGCCGGCCGGACGATGGCCGACGGACGCCTTCTCTTCTCCGTCCTCGCGCTGTCGTTTTGTCGGCACAAAAACGTAATACCAATACGCTCTTCCTCGGCACAATTTACATCCCTTTCGTGCCGCTGGGTGCTTTGTTTTGTCCTCCACGACTGCAAAGAGGATCACGTCTTTTTAGGACTGGTCCAAAGAATTTTGAGATCCAGGACGAGCAAAAGCATGTGACCTCTTTTTTTTTACTAACATAGTTATTATAGATAAAAGATTTCTCCAATTTTTTGGATCATAAATATCAATCGTAAAATTTGGTTGTTCGTCGACATCTTCATTTCCATCGTTCAAATTTTCTTCATTAGAAACAACATCATTTAAATTCTCAGTATGCTCAGGTTCACCATTGTGATATAATTCCTCAACTAGTGCTACTGGCGTAGAAGGACCTGAATTGAGATTTAAAATTTTTTCTATAGCTCCTTTTTGTGAATTCATCATTTCTTGATCATGCTTCCTTTTTTTTCCCCCTTTTTCACATCCGGATAAATATTTTCCAGTGGACATATTGATATTGCATCAACAATAGTCAATAGATAATAGTGAACTATGAACTGTAAACCGGTAAACACACAATCACAGAACAATAAAGAGAGAATACCAGCAGACAATAGACAAATAAAAATTAACAAACTAGCTTTAATTTTAGAACATGAACACCTGGGATTGGGATTTGGGAACTCAGACTCTAGGAGACTCGGATTGATATCAGCGGATATGCTAGATCACATCCTCGGTGGCTCGGCGTCCTAGCTAGGTGGCGAGCCGTCGGTCGGTTGGTGGCACGCCAGTTCGGCAGTTCGCCAATAGCCAATCGCCCGGGAGACGAGACGAGTGGACGAAGGAAACAAGGCAAATAGGAACGATGAGTCAAGTAACTTGTGAGTAATTACTAGAGTCAAAAGAATACTAAGCGGCGGAGACTATGGAGTCAGCTATCAATGTGTTGTATTAATTGGACAAATGGGCCAACAACTGGCCTTATTCTATGGGCTGGTTTATTTAGCAGCCATCGAACTAAGTTGCACCTCCTTTTAGTAGTAATACTTACACACTACATGGGTTGGGGCCCTAAAAGATTGGGGGCCCTTGGCGATCGCACCGGCTGCTCCCTTTGGGCCGGGCCTGCAATCTGATTCTGAAACTTTTATTTTCTTTGCATTGTCCGTCTCGGCTCAGGGACGAAAAAACGGACGAGACAATGCAGGGCAAAGAAAAAAAAAAGAAAAATGGAAAGAAAAAGCGAAAGCAAAAGGGAATGGGAGACGGGAATAATGCGCCGTGAAGGAAAGAAAAAGGCGGGAAGCCGGGAAGCGAAGCGACGGCCGACGAGCTCGCCTTCTTCCGAGCAGTAAGAGGACGCGCCACTTGGTTTCTATCCATTTGTCCCCGAGAAAGTGGCAGCGGCAGAGCCATGGCCGCCTCTTCCGCACCGTCCGACCCTGCGCCGCCGCCTCCTCCACCGCCGGAGCCGGCGGCGCCCGCGCCCCTGGCGGAGGCCTGGCCGAAGCCGAGCCCCACCGTCGCTGACAATGTCCGAGGCCTGCTCAGGTCCGGCGAGGCGTTCCTCCGCGGCGCTTTCCGCGGCAGCTCAGGCCACCCGGCTCCTCCCCGGCAGCCGCCGCTGCCGCAGCAGCAGCAGCAGCAGCACCACCACCACAATCTCCCTGTACGCCCCTTTCTTCTAACATGTATGCCGTACTCGCCCTCGCCGCCGGCGCCGGCGATGTGCTCGATCCAACCAAGCAGACAGCACAATCGACTTCTCGTCTCTGAAGCTTTGGCATGCAGATCTTGACACGCTTGGCTCATGGCTGCAGGTCAACATCATGAAGCGGCTGCAGCGCGAGACGTTCCCGGACTTGATGAAGCTGATGGACAAGCACGAGCAGATCGAGCGCATCCTCTCCGCGTACAGGAGCGGCAAGGGGTTCCACCTCCCGGAGCTCCCAGTCCGGGTGAAGGTGGCGCTCGATGCAGCCGGCGCGCTGTTCCTTGTCGACGACGGCGAGTTCGACCAGGCGAGGGGGGTCCTCGACAAGGCCGGTAGCAGGACGGGGCTCAGCTCGAGGTTCGTGCTCGAGTCGAGGACCAGGGGCAGGGACACCATTGCGGCGGAGCTCTCGAGCAGAGTCGGAGCGGAAGCTCACCTCGGGGCCGGGGGAGAGGCGGCCGGGAGGCCTCTGGAGCTGACCAGGCTGCAGTACTGCGCCCACGTCACCGACTGGCTGTCCATGACGCTGGTTCCATTTGGAGCTCAGTGCAACAACTTCTTGCATGGTTCGAGTCTGGTTCAGGTAATGGGTCCCCTGCCTTCTGCTGGAATTAATCATTCAGGGAAAAACATCTCGTAATTTACCAGATGGTAGCGATAATAGTGAAAAACGGCGGTTACCGGATTTCTTACATGTTTTAATCAAAAATTGTACTATTTTTTTAAAAAAAAGATCGTCTCAAATCCACAAAATTTCGGTCTATCATGAAACTTACGGCAAAAATTTTTAAAAATTTTCTAGACCCCAGTAAGATCGAGAAATAGGCAAAATTTCGTTGAAGTTGTTCTCCATGGAATCATTCGAGCGAGCTTATATGACGAAATTTTGATGGATTTTCTAGATGCTTTAATCAAAATTTGAATTTTTTAAAAGTTCGTATGAAATTCATCGTAAATTTGTGAAAATGTCAGCAAATTTTTTGGGAATCCAGAAAAAGCGAAAAATCGGCGAGTTTTTGCCGAAAATTTTCTCCATGGAATCATTCCGGCGAGCTAATCTCTGATGAAATTGCTGGCAGTGTCTCCGGAACCAAGCCGTTTTCAGAGGGCCGCCTTCGTTTTCGGAACACCACAACTGCGCCGCCGGTTTGAGCGTCAAGGGAGCCGAGTTCACGGCATCCATAGCCGAGCTGATCTACGGCTCTGGAGCTCAGGACGGTGACCATGGGGTGGCCAACCGCATGACCACGTTTGGGCAGGTGACATACGAGCCGGCCGACGACGTCAAGCTCAGCCTGTCAGCGCTCTGGCAGATCTGCCCGTCGTCGTCCCGGTTCAACCACCTCGGAGCGCTCGCCGTGCCGCTCGGCAGCCTGAAACCACAGAGGAAAGCTCCTCCGGCTCCTGCTCCGGCGCCGCCGGCGCCGGAGCCCGAGCCGGAGCAGGAATCGAGCGTGATGGTGCAAGGCCCTGCCCCGCACGCGCCTCCTGCTCCCATGGAGTCGGTAAGATCGACGGTGATGGTGCACGGTCCTCCACCCGCCGCCGCGCCGGCGCCGGAGAGCCGGCCGGTGCAGTCAGTGGCGGTGATGGTGGACTGCGAGCTGTACGAGAGCATGAGAGCAGAAGGGTGGGTTCAGATGGAGAGGCCGAACCGTGGGGCGGTGCACTGGGGCCTCTGCCTGGCCGACACCCCCGAGCACGAGCTCGGGTGGGGCGTGAGGATGGGCGGCACGGCGGCGGGGGAGAAGCACCACCCGCACCTGGAGGGGTTCCTCAGCTTCAACCTCGGCAACGGCGGGAAGCTGCAGCCGGGCCTCGTGTACGCCATGGCCGGGCCCAAGCCGACGCCGGCGCTGGTGCTGCGGTCGTCGTGGTTCATATGACGCGATGCGTCTTCTCTTCTCTCCTCGCAGCGTTTTGCCCGATGCCTTGCCTGTGATTCTCTTCCCCTGCTGCTGTTCTTTGTTTGGTCACTTACTTGACTGCTCTTCTGATATGGCTCGCAGCCGCAGCTAATAAAACATTCCGCTTGACTTAGTCTTGAAGATTCACATTGTTTCATATAACTTGCTTCGCTTTTGTGGGATTTTGCTACATATCTGATTTTTAACTTGCTCAACGTGGCACAGTCTGGCCCACGGGGCGACCAGATGTGATTACCGGATTATTGGACGATAAACCAATCATCAGAAACGGAAATATTCGGTAGAATTCTATCGGTAAATTTGAAAGAAAAAATCGGCCAATAATCAGTTAAAATCATCGGAACATATCGGCCAGATTTTTTAAAACCAAATTTGGACATAGATCATGTAAATTAGATATTGCAGAACTGGTTTGATAAATCATGTAAATCAGATATTTCAGAACTGGTTTGATTCTTTACCTAGTGATAATCAATTGATTATTAAATCCCTAAGGGTGACATGAACCGGACAGAACAATTCAAGTTGAGGTAATCAAAACTACCCACCGAACAAATATCCATGGTTGCAGGATTTGGCCAGTGTGTCATACACTTAGAGCATATATAATGATACAGACCACTGCTGTCTATAGCAAGTTGTCATGTCACCTATAGATAACTTTAAAGACAACTACACAATGGTAAAGACAATCACTTTCTTTATAGACAACCCATCTCTACACACAACCACCTTGGTTTCCGTGCAACAGTCGACTACAAATGTATAGACAACTTCTTTCTCTTTCCTTTTTTTTCATCCACATTAGCAAATAGGTGATATGACAACTCTTATAGGCAGCAACCGTCTATGCATTGTATATGCTCTTACATATCATTTGACCTAACTTCACAGTTCACAGCAAAGAAGGGGGCACTGGCAAGGAGAATCATCAAAAGAGTTAAATCCGTGAAAAACTAAGCGAACCGGCTTCCCTTAAAAAAGCACTCGAAATCTTAGAAAAACCAATCAAAATCTTTGAAAAGCCAAACGGAATTCTCGAAAAGGCGAGTGTCCACAAGGAAAATTTGAATTTGGCCGGATTGGTTTCAAGTCGTGGTTTCACTATTGCTACCCATCAGCACGTCCAAATTTCACGAAAGTCGAACAGCTTTTTGTGGTTTTCTGAAACCCTGCCAACTACTACAAATAATTAAGTGAAAGCAATGTGCAATTAGCTATCAGTCTCTGCTCATACGAACCGCTTTGAAATATCCATCCACATTTCACACGAAAACTTGCAGTATACAAGCTTAATTCATACCATAATATTCGGTTTTCACTTTGGTAACATTGCAGCGAGACCAACCATCCATACTTTTCGTCGGTGTGTCAAATACTGATCAAGCAGCAAACATCGTAGAATCACAACTCGATCACAGCGAAGAGGCATGCAAGCACAGAGTCATGCAAAAGCATCGTAGAATCACAATTCACAACACAATGCAGCTGAATAAGATTTGCAATTGTCATACCAAATTCTCCCATGTATGAACTAGTATTAACTGTACAGAATAATGTGCAACCAGCTCCTACCGAAACTAACCAATATAGAAACAGCCATCCAGGCATCAGCAATTCACACAAAAAATCGGAAGTATATGCTAATTAAATTCGTACGGCATTCTACGTTTTTCACCAACTCATCTGCCTATCCACCTACTCAACGCCAAGCTGAACGAATTTCTACTCAGAACCAAGAACATCGCGTACCATATATGAACAAATTTGGCGTCTGTCTAACTAATCAACACCAATCTGAACGAATTTATACTGATCAGAAGCATGAACATCACGTACCATGAACCAAATTCGACGTCTATCCACCTACTCAACACCAAGCTGAACGAATTTCTACTGATCAGAACCAAGAACATCACGTGCCATGAACCAATTCGACGTCTATCCACCTACTCAACACCAAGCTCAACGAATTTCTACTCAGAACCAAGAACATCACGTACCATGAACCAATTCGACAGCAAGTCAGCCATTCTCCTTCATAGCCTCGTCATCTTGCCGCGTTTGTCTAGTTGTTCTTGGTATTGAAGAAGTCGCGGATCTCTTCTATCGTCTTCCCCATCATGTCCGCCGCCGTCCTGCAGCCCAGCTCCAGCAGGTCCTCGATGTCCAGGTAGACCGCGGCCTACACAAACCCGCACGCCGACCAAATTACCACAAATTGCACGTATGCGATTGCTGAGATTCACAACCGTACAGATGGATCATGGTCGGTTTGGTTGCTCACGAAGATGATCTCGAAGAGGGTGGATTTGTCGACGCAGATGAACTCCTTGTCCCAGGCCTCGAGGCAGTGCGGGTCGGCGTCGTGGTCGACGAAGGTGAGTTCGACGGGAGTGGTGGAGAAGGCGGAGGGGGGCGGCGCGACGGGGCACTGCTCGCGCTCTGGGGCCTCGTAGTCGTAGCGCGGCGCGTGCTTCTCGCAGTACGCCACGACCATGGTGAGCACGCGGCCGGAGGCGCAGGGGACGCGGATGGGGCCCTCCGCGCAGCCGCGGTCGATCATGTCGCGGAGCCTCTGCGACAGCCGCGCTGCGGTGCGCGAGACCGGCACCTCCACGCCGTCCTCCGCCGCCACCAGCACCCTCTCGTCCGGGGACCTCGGGCGCTTGCCCTTGTGCGTCTCGTCGTCGGCGGCCATGGGTGGGAATGTGGGATCGGGACGGAGCTTCTCGTCTCGTGAGGTTGGGACTTGGGAATGGGGGTTGGGACTTGGGACTCGCCGTTATATACGTCGCGTTTTATGCGCGTGTTGTACTGTACTAGTATACTGTAGACTGGTTTGGTCACCGGCCAAGCGGCTTGGCTGGTAAGACTTTTCGTATCAATTGGCGAGTGTTTCGTGTCAGGTGGAAGCATTTGTTTGGATCCTCCCTAGGCCAGTGTCCACTTTCCCCACGTGTATGCTTAGTTTAATGTATGTCAGCGGTCATTGGATCTACTTCAAAATCTATGCTTAGCTCTCGCTCTTTCTCAAACATGATTTTACAAAAAAAAAAAGAACCTCCAAAGTTTGGAAAAAAAGCAATCCACTCCCTTTTCTTCCCTCTTCCTCTCACCTGGCTCTTCATCGGGGGCAGAGCCACCAGCGATCACGGCCCTCGGTTCGGCGACCACGCGCGGCCCCGCCGGAGCTGCAGCGTCGATCATGGTCGCTCGACTCAGCATAGGTGCGGCGCGGCGGCTCCAATGGGGCCGCGTCAGGGTTTTTGAAATCGATATGACATAGAAAATTGCTAGCCCTCGATTTTTTTTTGCGGTAAATCGCGAAAAATCGGCCAAATTTGTGATTTAAATTTTGAATGAACAGGAAGTTTGAGGAAACCGAAAATCGCCCTTTTTTCAATAAATCGGTTGATATTACCGATAAATCGAGAAAAATCGAAATCGCTCCGGAGAATGGAAAAATCGACCAATTTTGCCAAAAAAATCGAGATTTTTGTTGCAAAAATCGTTTTGGAAGTAAATAGTTGGGGAAAATGGTAAAAAGTTATTTAAAATTATTTAAATGTTGGGCATGACTTTTGGTAATTATTTAACATTTAGGCGATATAATTGAAGGCACAAAATGAGGCATCCCTTGCGTCCATATATAACTCCCCCAAAATAAAACGATGAAGAATTAGTGGGCAGTGTGTAGCTTCTTGGTTAAATGTATATCCATACACATATTAAGTACATTCTTGTTGCTATTAGCCGGTAAACAGATTTTTGATTCCGAAATAAAACGTTCTGTGGTATATTCATTGGTTGAGTACACATACACATATTAAGTATATTTATTGGTTATGTACACATACACATACACATATTAGGTACTCAAATGTAGTACCGTCGTTTTATTTTGGGGTATATTAGTGGGCAGTGCTATTAGCCGGTTACTATTAGCCACAAACATTGATTCGATGCTAAACTTCAAATCCAAAAGACCGACGGCGTGAGAAGTTAAACCGACCTAATTACTGCACAAATTGATGGAAACAACCAAGAAATCATTGTTGGCAGGTCAATTAAAGGAGCTGCACATGTCATGGGCCTAGATGGGCAGTTTGAACAGTGAATTTCCAAATTTTACTCAAACTAAATTCAAAATATCTCACGATTCCAACGTGATTTTGAAATTTCGTTTCAGCCATTCTGTTCCTACACGTTTCTACAATTTTTAGGAATTTTTCTAGAATTTTTTGAATTTTTAAATTCAAATCAAATTTCAAATTTAACCAACGATTTACCGAAATCGTTCCCCAGCGATTTCACGATTTTTCATGATTTTTCGTCGATTTTTAAATCCCTAGGCCACGTATAGTTGCTTGGTCGGGTGGTAGTTGTCACCGGCAATTCCGCCCTCGAAGGCGAGCCGGTTCCTACCAGGCCAAAGTGGAGAGGAGAGAGGAAGAAGGGAAGGGAGAAGAAGTGGATTGTTTTTTTCTAAAACTTTGGTGGGCTTTCTTGCAAAATTGTATTTTGAGGGACAGTGGGAGCTAAGCACAAATCTTAAAGCGGATCCAATGGTCGATAGTGTACATGGAACTGCACACACACACACACATATATATATATATGTGTGTGTGTATATATATATATATAGAGTGTGTGTTTTGTTATGGTGCTTTGCAAAGCACGGATCCCTCTGTGTTTGTGCTATATTTGAAAAATCTGAGACTTAAACAGCCGATCCGAACCGTCCATGTTGTTCATCTCATTGAAATCTCATTACCAACCAAATTTTATATTTTTTTAAATTTTTTACTATTTGTTTAATATTTATGAAAATTCATGATCTAAATAGTTGTAGAGCCTCCAATAAGGCTGATTTTGAAAATATAAATAAATAGTAAAAATTTTCAAAAAATATAAAATTTGGTCGGTAATAAGATTTCAATGAGATGAACAAGATGGATGGTTCGGATCGACCATTTAAGCCTCGGATTTTTCAAACTCAGCGCAAAGCACGAAGAGGTCCATGCTTTGCAAAGCACCATAGCAAACACACACACACACTCTCTCTGAAAGTGGCGTAGCACCACCTCCAAATTCACATTCAGTCCAATCAGGGATGAAAATGGAGCAGTTTCGGTCGAATAGTGGCATTTCCATATCCGCTCATATTTTTTCCACCTGGATACGAATACGAATAGTATGAAAACGGATCGAATATTAAATCAGTATCGGATAATAATAAAACGGATAGTAATCGGAGTCGAATTGGAAATGGAAACAAATATTTAGTCGGATGGTATATAAAAAACAAAAGTTTCAACATAGTAGATTAGGGGTACATAGGGTGTGTTTGGTTTGAAGCTAAATTTTGATTCCAAATGCTAATAAAGACAGAAAAATAAATAAATCCTAAAAATTTCAAAAATTTTCCAAGAAGTAGAATATGATTTTAAATGAATTTTTAAATTTATTTTGTGTAATTTGGATCCCGCATGAAATAGATATGGAAATCAAAAAAATAAAATCGTTTGAAATATGTATTCACGGACTCCTTACTGCTAGCTAGGAGCCTTGGGCCTAGTCTGGCTGCTCCTGTAGACATGCACGACATGGTGCAGTCGACTATTGGCAGAGAAGGGCACTGCGTCATGGAGCGGGCTCCATGTTGGGCCTAGGCCAAATTTGGTTGGGGTGCTGGCCACTATCCGTTTAATATCCATTTTATTTTTTTTACTGGATATCCGTATCCGTTGAATATTTCTCTCCCATATCCGCTCCGCTATCCGGGATTTCTATCCGGATAATTATCCGTATCCGTATCCGTCAGATAGCAGCATTTGTTGCCATTTCCCTAAAAACGGATGTCGAATACGGATACGATACTAATATTATCCGTACCACTTTCACCCCTAGGTCTGTTGAATCAGGTTCAGCCCGGCGAGCATGCTTCTGCTTCCTGTAGCAAATCCGGCAAAGAAAAACACACGCGAACACAAGTATTTGTGGAAAGATTTCTTGTATTACTTCACACCAAAGAAACAAGAAGTCTCATGACTCCACACGGCTAAGGTCCCCTGGTATTTATAGCACACACCGTGCTAATTGATCCTCACAACCGAAGATCCTAAACACAGGGAACAAACCGGATATGCACACCGCATATCTGACGCACACCACGCCTAGATAACACACACCACGTTCAATCTTATCTGCACACCACAGATAACATTGTTTAATTACTAACCAAATTCTAGATTAACTCTAACAGACTCCCCCTTAATCTTGATTTGGCTGTAACTCGCGAACTCCAAGTAGAAACCGCATAGTTGCTAACTTGAGACCCGGCAAAGCTTTTGTTAGAGCATCTGCTCTCTGTTCTTCAGTTCGCACGAACTCAACGATAACTTGACCTTGTTCAATGCTTTCACGAATGAAGTGAAACTTGATATCGATGTGTTTGCTACGACCATGAAACACTGGATTCTTCATCAGCATAATGGCTGTTTTATTATCAACATACAGCTTCACCGGTTCTGTTTCCTGTTTTGTCAATTCTCCCAGCAAGTTTCTAAGCCATATAGCTTGACAAGCTGCTGCAGTAGCCGCCATGAATTCTGCCTCACATGACGACAGGGCTACTGTCTTTTGTTTTGAGAATTCAGGAGACAAGACTGTTGTTGATGTAGAAAGCCATTCCCCCGGTACTTTTCCGATCATCAAGATCACCAGCAAAGTTACTGTCTGAGTAACCTGTGATCTTTTCAGCTCCTGTTCCTTTCTTATATACAAGACCGTAATGTATCGTACCTTTTATATACCTCGAATCTGCTTCTTGCCTTGATGTGCATTACGGTTGGTCTCTCCATGAATCTGTGACCAAGTGACAGCATAACAGATATCTGGTCTTGTATGGAGTAGATATCTCAGATTACCAATCACCGTCGGTATTTCGATTCGTCCCTGACTTCACCTGTGGATCCTTATGCAGCAGCGCCTTCTGGTCCATGGGAATTTTAGTTGAGTTGCAATCTGCCATGCCAAATTGTCTCAAAATTTTGTTTGCATATGCTGATTGCTTGAGTATGATCTGGTTTTCTTCTTGAGTCACCTCAAACCCAAGGTAAAAAGAGAGCAAACCAAGATCACTCATTTCGAATTCTCCCATCATCTGCTGCTTGAAGTGAGCGATCTCATTTGTGTCACTGCCTGTCACAATAAGATCATCCACGTATACTCCCACGATCAAACTCGCTTCATCTTTGCCTCTTGTGTAAACTGCCTGATCTTGTGTGCATTTAGTGAAGTTTAACTGCTTCAAACTTCTGTCTAGTCTGATGTTCCATGCTCGAGGAGCCTGTCGAAGACCATACAATGCCTTGTTTAGCTTGTATACACAATGCTCCTTCCCCTTGACAACAAACCCCTCTGGTTGCTGCACAAAAACTTCTTCTTCGAGCTCACCGTTCAGGAAGGCAGACTTGACATCTAAATGATGTACCTCCCGGCTTCGGTTTTGCAATTGCTAGCATGACACGACGGTGTCCAATCGAGCCACTGGAGCAAATGCCTCATCGAAGTCTACTCCTTGCTGTTGAACATACCCCTTTGCGACTAATCTTGCTTTGTGTTTAGTCACCTTTCCTTCCGAAGTTCCTCTTTAGTTTGTAAACCCATTTTAGACCAATGGGCTTAGGTTGTGCTGGCAGTTCAACTAGTGACCAAGTTTGATTCCTTTGAATGGCTTCTATTTCATTCTTCATTGCCTCTTCCCAGTTTTCTTGACCAGCTGCATCATGATAGCTCATGGGTTCTTCAGATTCAGTTAACAGAGCCTCTGCTTCTGAATTTTCCTCAGCAAGGTCCACGCGTCCAGTGTTCTGCAAGAGATCAGTAATGCTCCTGAACCGAGCATGTCTCATCTCTGGGCTTTCATTGCTGCTGGTTGATGCTGGCGTTGAAGAATGAGATGTACTACCCCCACTTGTATTTTCCTGGTGATCAGCGAGCCTAGCACATGATCGGACCGAGCATTGGCTTGTCTTTGTGGCGTTACGCATCATCTTGGCTCGCGCTCTTGTCCTTTGGGCCTCTTTGGAGCCGTGTGTTGAGTCGTAATAGGTCACGGTGTTGGATCCAAGTCGACTCAACCACCGGTGCCCGAGGCGTGATCCTCGCTGGTGCACCTTCTCCGGTGTTCTGCGTGGGAGCAATTGGATTCAGAGGCAGCAAGTGTTCTTCTACTACAAAATCTGAACCCGCTTCAAAAGTTGAATCTCCTTCCCAATTCCATTCAGCTTCCTCATCAAACCGCACATCTCTGCTGATGTGAACTTTTCCCCGTCGTGGATCATAAAGGCGGTGTGCTTTGCATCCTCTTCGACTCCAAGATACACCATAGATTGACTCTGTCATCTAGTTTCTTCAGATGTGGTGTGGAGACCTTCACGTGAGTGTGCAAACGAACACCTTCAAGTGTCCAAGGTGAGGTCTTCTCCCGATCCAGCTTCAAAAGGCGTCTTATCTCCTAAAGCCTTGGTGGGCAAGCGATTTAGAAGATAGATGAATGCTGTTGCCTCCCCCAAAATTTTCCGGAAGATGCATGCTTTTGAGCAATGAGCGAGTCATGCCCATAACAGTCCTATTTCTTCTTTCAACTACGCCATTCTGTTTGTGGCGTATAAGGTTCTATTTGTGGCGTATAAAGGCGCGATTAGATGCCTTTCAATACCGCATCTTCACACGACTTATTAAACTCATCGAGAGAAATTCTCCACCGCGATCGGTCCTTAGAATCTTTATCCGCCGCCTGATTGATTTTCAACCTTCGCTTGAACGCCTTGAATCGACTATGGCACGATCTTTGGTCTTGATCAAATACACCCAAGCCCAATGAGTGTGATCATCTATTATCGGCATGAAGTACCCATTCCTGCAATTGTTGTGGGTGTAACAGGACCACGAGATCTGCATGAATCAACTCGGCGGCTCCTCCATACGAAGTTTCTTCTTTGTAGGAAAGGGACTCTTATACGCTTTGCTATTAAACAAAGACTGGCATAGCTGATTTGGATGCTCAATTAGGGGTACACCCACTGCTAAGTTTTTCTCTGTAAGTTTCTTCAGAGAAACGAAGTTGACATGCCCCAACCGTGCATGCCACAACCAAGCTACATCTGACAAGCTTGTCAGGAGACAAATCGGAGCACAGGTTTCCAGTAACACCTTATATAACCGATTTGCTGAGCTCCTTATCCGGATGAGAAGCCTACCATCCGGATCATATGCCGACAAGTATTCTCCCACCATGACGATCTTGCTTCCACCTTGAGCAAGTTGACCACGACTAATGATGTTGTTAACTAAGGTGGGATGAAATATACCTCAGTTAACAAACGTTGCTCACCACCCTTGAATTGGAAGAGAATTGATCCCTTGCCTCTGATCTGAACTATAGATCCATCACCGAATCTAACATGGCCTTTAACTCCTTCATCAAGATCACGGAACTTGTCTCGGTCTCCAGTCATATGATTGCTGGCACCATTATCAAAATACCATAGATTGGACTTGGAATCTCCCCCTTCTGTTCGTAGGAGAGGCTCGATCTTGCTCTCATTGAGTAAGATAGTGTCTTCAGCCTCTACACTTCTTTGCGGCGAGCAAAGAAGTTCTTCTTCTTCAGCTCGTGCAAGGTTTGCTTCCTCACCCTGTGGCTTGCTTCGGCACTCCGATGCATAATGGCCCATTTTTTCGCAGTTAAAGCACTTGATATGGCTTTTGTCTCGGGGTTTTCCCGAGTTGCTTCCTCCATCCTTGCGTTGGGAGTCGCCTCGACCTCCCGACGCCATGACCACGCCCGACCACGCCCACGACCACCCCGGCCGCGATTGCTATTGGTTGGTGCAGGCGTTTTACCTTTGGAATTTGAAGATTCACCAGCGCCCCTTTTCTCTCTTGCCTGCCATTCAGCTTGGGTGAGCGAAGCGCCCTCACCATTCTTGGTGATGGCATCCATGACTTGACTCTTTCTTCATAAGTTTTCAGCCGACCAACGGCTTCTTCAAGCGGCATGGTTTCTAGATCACGAATTGTTCAACCCTAGCGATGATTGGGTAGTATTTATCTGGGACTGTGTTGAAGAGTTTTTCACCATGATTGCATCTTCAAGTTTCTCCCCAGTTGGTGTACCTTGCCGCCATGCCGCTTCGGTTTACTTGCATATTCGTCAATGTTTCTCCTCCTTCATGCATAAGACATCAAATTAAGCTTTTCAATGTCTCAGAGCGAGCAGATTTAACCCGATCCGCCCCACAAACCTCATCTTGAGGCCTTCCCAAACCTCCTTTGCGTTTTCTTGGTGGCGACCTGCAATAGGAGATCTTCGGGAGCGCTGAAAGAGAAGGGCTCTAGCTGTTTTGTCCTTCCCGGGATCAACCACCACATCCTCCGCCGGATTCACCGCCTCCCAGACTCCTGGGCCTCCATGATGGCTTCCACCTTGATCGACCGGTGGTATAATTTGTCGGCGTCAATTGAGGGTCTTGGAACACGCCGCCTCCACTCCCTCCTTTGCCTTTTGGTACGTGTGACGATCGACATTGGATGAAACCATGAAGCTTAGGCATGCAATGGCTCGATACGAGATGTTGAATCGAGTTCACCGGCGAGCATGCTTCGCTTCTGTAGCAAATCCGCAAAGAAAAACACACGCGAACACAAGTATTTGTGGAAAGATTTCTTGTATTACTTCACACCAAAGAAACAAGAAGTCTCATGACTCCACACGGCTAAGGTCCCCTGGTATTTATAGCACACACCGTGCTAATTGATCCTCACAACCGAAGATCCTAAACACAGGGAACAAACCGGATATGCACACCGCATATCTGACGCACACCACGCCTAGATAACGCACACCACGTTCAATCTTATCTGCACACCACAGATAACATTGTTTAATTACTAACCAAATTCTAGATTAACTCTAACAAGGTCCAATTGAGATATCACTGACTTGCTGCCCTCTCTTGTTGAAGCCTAACATACAAGCTGCCCTAAAGCAAGTCGGGCATGTTATCCCTCAATACGGGCATGCAGCGATGCACACGGGCATCCTCAATTGGAATTTGGAACGAAGGTAAATCGGGTGTCTGGATATGTGCCTGGTGATGGCTTCCAAGATCAGCTACCATCACACACATATCCTTACAATGATTGATAGCACAACACGTACATCATCAGACACAATTTACATAAATAGAATAGTATGGACTGCTGTCCATACAATGTATATGACATAATCAGAGTATCATAGCAGCAGAATAACAAGTTTGTCCAACAAAAAGCAGCGGAAGATCATCATAAATAAACCAAAAGACCAGCGTGATATGCCTCCATTAACCCATGGGCAACCGACTGAAAATTAGAGCTCCGCATCTTGTCTGCTAGCGTCACCATGCCTAGCTTGATAGTAGTACTCAAGCACGAGATCGCCTTCACCTGAAATTACAGCAACTGGTTGAGTACAAAAGGTACCCGCAATAGGAGGTAATATATCCTCTTTCATGAATGGTATGTTGCAAAGGAAAGCTTAAATGTTATTTTCAGTATAAAGAACATTTGCAAGACATAGACATAAGTAGATTGTAAATTGCATTGGAGTAAAACATTTTAAAAAGTAATATCTTGTAGTAACCATCATAATTCATCATTATAAAATCTATCATCATCAATCCATGGGGCTCTAACTACCCTTGGTCTCTATTTGACCATAACCAAAACATGCATGGGCTCTATTCGCCCTTGGTCTCTATCAGACCATACATCACAAGCAACCCTATGCTAGGAAATGAAACCCTGCCATACCACCATAACCAAACCATGTGCTAACATCAGTGTCTCGTCTAACAAGTTTTCGTCCTTAACCCGAGACGTGGCTGTTCGAACAGTTTAAACTCTACAGAGATGTACGACTTTACCCACACGACATAGCAAGCTATGCCGAAGCCTCTTAGATATACATGCCAGTCCATTGAGTCACCCGGTCACTATAACCCTACGTCCCACATGCCGTATTGTGGTTCGAAGGAGATAACCGTTACTGTTGACGCTACCCATGGCCCTCTATCCGGACGTCCATGGACCCCCATGGAAGCAGCCTGCGGCTGTCCCCCACACAAAACCCAAGCAATTAAACAATAATAGCTAGCCCTATTTGTACCCAATGGCATAAGCATGCATAGGAATTTGGACAAATGTCCTCGTAAACACGTGTGGTCGTACGTATAGTAACTTGATGGAAATGGCATCATGTTCGATCCTTAATCAACTCAAACAGGGTTATGTGTCCAGGATCCATCCTCCCATCATTCCCCTATCAACCGTTCAAGTTCAACTCAGATCTCACATGTAATCCATCATCACCATAATCTGTATCAATAGTAGATCATTTACAATTGAAGGCGCACGACCAATGAACTAAACCCATCGATGGCTTTACCTCATTGACTGTAAGCATTGCTAAGCCTTCGTAGACCAAACATAGATAATAGTACCCACTTAGCCAACAAGAAAAGAAGGATGTCAAGCCTATCATGGCACTGACCATTAAATAGGAGGTAACTAATTTTTACCCACCAATTAACATATACTTTAAAGTAGCATGCAAACAACTCATAGAACATAATTAAAATCATGCATTTGCAAAACATAGGATCAATATGATTCAAAGGAGAGTATATAGTGCCAGGTTGCTGCAGGTCGACGGGGAGAGCGTATTGGTCAAGCTCAGGCTCTTCTTGTATGTCGGTTCCTATCGTTCGGTAGCAAGAGCATCAAATAAAATCCAAATAAAATATTCAACAACTAGAGACTTTAAATTTTTTAGCGATTCAGAAAGTTCATGAGCTAATGAGAATGTTGCAATAAGAATTACTCAATTCTGACTTCGGATAAGTGAGATATGATCCTTTTAAGTTTAGGTGTTGTTCTTATTCGGGAATGCATTTTCTTACCCAGGAATGGCTCTAGTTGGTCAAAAATAGCTCAAACTTGCCCAAAAATACCTGATCTAGTGCAGGAAAGACTTTTCCTCGCTCGGGAGTAGCTCTAGTTGGTCAGGAATAGCTTATCTTGGTTGGAAATAGGGTTGTCTTGGTCAAGAATAACTTTTCTTGCCTTATAAAGTCATCTAATGGCATGTTGACAGGTAGGAGTGACTTTTAAGGATGCAAACTTGCTCGGTTGAAAAAGTATTCTGCATGAAAGTTGTAGAGAATTTCGAGACGCATCTTTTTCATATTGATGAATTTTCCATTTGAGCAACGAACTATTTTATAAAAATTATTTTGTGAGCTGCTATTCTGGAAATGAGCTGAAACAGTGAATGCTCGAACTTGGGTGCTAGAGGGCTTCAAATTTAACAAGAAAATGATGTAGCCATGAGTTCTAATATAGAAAATCATGAAATATAGGCAGGGTAAGGTTCTCACCTAGTAAGAGAAGCCTTGTTTATGGTTGGGAGTTCAAAGATGAAGAGTTCGAAGAAGAATACGCCAGTCTATTCAGAAAATGGCTCGACTGCTCTTGAGCCTGTTCCTTCACTTCCTAGACTGTGGATCTGGTCCTACTCCTCCTTTAGCTTATGGGGGATGTCATCTTGCTTATCTCTAAGCTTGCATGTGAGTCAAGAAGGCATGCAAGTGAGAAATAAACAGATTACCTCACTGCTGTCCAGAACAGCAAAGTAGAGAGAGCAAAAGCATCGAGAACTCACCACCTTGTGTATGCATGAATGGCTTGGATGTACTTAAAGTTTAGGAAGTGGGGGAAGCTAATCTTGCTCGTCTCCTGCCTTGGATATAGATGAAAGATGAACAAAAGACGAGAAAACGAAATCAGCTTCTTGCTGTCCAGAAAATGAGCAGTAGAGAGAAAAGTGAGCAAAAACCATAATAAACCTTTGTGTATGTGCTTACCATTGGGATCAATGGAAGGTTGACGAGATAAGCTTTCCAATGGTATATAATACTCTAGGGGAAAACTGGATTTTGGTGGAGAGATTTGAGGAAGAAGTGATGAACACCTGCTGTCTCCTGCTGCTGCTCGACCCAGTAGCTCAAAGTAGGACGAAGCAAATGAGGAAGATGGCTGAGTGAGAGAGGTGAAGAGATGGTTTTTATGGTGCTAGCCTCTCCCATTGACAAGTGCGGTCAGGTCCCACAAATCATAGAGTGGCTATGGGTAGAAAAATGGGTGAGAAAAGTAGTGGACTGTAGCTATCTGTAGCACCCAGGGTTCACAAAACCGGTGAAAACCGGTAAAAACCGGTGGTTTCTCGCCAAACTGCTGGGGAGCGGTTTGAGAACCCGCCGGTTTTTACCTGGCCGGTTTTGAAATTTTAAATTTGAATTTAATATTTTGAAAAAATTCAAAAAAATCTTATGAAAAACTAGAAGGTTTTTAGAACATTCTGTACAAAGCAAAATTTTAAATTGAGATTATTATCATGGTATTTTATGCGAAGAAAGTTATGCAAAAGTGAAAAACCTTTTTTGAAAAATTCGATTGTTGCTAGAAGGCCTGGTCTGTGCATTTGCTAATTGATTGCATATCACATTATTGACTTCATATTGATATGTTCAAATTAACTTTATATTGATATTTTTTTAGAAAATACCTTGTTCAGATTATTGATTCATATTGATATATTCAAGATGTCATATATTTATCAAAGGTTCTTCTAAATTTTTTTCATAATTAAACAAAATTACCAACACATATATCTCACCCATCTATGATTTTTCCAATTTTTTAGACCTCTTTTCATTTTTTTCCATTTCCCACATTTCCCTTGTTTCAAACCACCAAAAACCGCTAAAAACCGCCGGTTTCTCGGCAAAAACCGGTGGACTCGCCCGCTGCTGTCTGACCGTTTGAATTTGAATTTGAGCGGTTTTCAGCGGTTTTTGGCGGTTTTTGCCGAAAAACCGGCCCGCCCATATAGCGGTTTCGGGTCCCGAAACGGGTTTTTAAACCCTGGTAGCACCGCCCATATCAGCCAATGGATGAGAGAATCTATTCATCATGGTCTGGGGCAAAAAGAATATGGATATAGCTGCAGTAGCTAGCTAATTTTTTGGGTGCCCTTGGAGGTATCGTTGCTTGTCTGAGTTACTTCTTACCCATTTGCTCTTCACATTGCCCGTTTGCCTTGCCCGTCTGGGTTAATCCTTGCCCGTACGTGTTGGTCCTGGCATTACCATGCTCGATTGGCCGGTGCCGGGCATCACCTTACCCGGTGGGATTGTTTCTTTACTTGGCTAGGCCAATACCTGCTTGTCTGTCCTAGGGACATGCCCTGTGGCTACGTCTCACTCGATTAGTTGCTCGGCTACTAGGATTCATTGAGTTTCGGATTTTTATTTTCCACCAATGAGTATGGTGGTTGTATGCATAAACTTCGAAAATCCAAGATATAACCAAGACAACATAACGATGATATGCATGACTAATCAAAATGCGAAAGCGGGGCTGTCATACACACACACATACATATATACAATAATACATACATACATACATACATACATACATACATACATACATACATACATACATATATATATGTTGGGGAAAGTAACACGGCTCGTTGTGGTTCGTGGGCAACAATAGCCCCACGACCCGGGCTACCTCGGCCCGGGGCAAGGCTGCAGAGAGAAAGGGGAATGTTAGAACACGCAGGAAGGAAAGCTCGGGCGAAAGGCCGGAGGTCAAGAGAAGACTTACGAGAGTTGCCCTCGCGGGTGAGATCATCCCAACCGCGGATGTTGAAGAAGGGGTGAACCTGCTTTCGCAGCGGGCTCACCCGGTTCTTGACGAAATCGGCAACAATGTCGTAGCCGTTCAACCCTTGTCCGGCCAGCTTTCAGATCTTGGCCGCGGAGACTGTCTCCGCCGACTCCAGCACGGGGCACTGCAGCGTTAGCTTCTCGGGGTTCTTTTTCGCGAACCAAAGCCCACACTCGCCGAGCTTCTTGCCATAATACCATCGCGATGCCTACCCACCAACGTTCTCCTCATCCTTGAACGCCGGGTATGTGGGGTTCATGTCGCTGCGCAGCTTGAAGTAGGCGCACCCCGCCGCGTCGCTCCCGCCGGTCGTGGTGAGCTTGTAAAAGTTGAGTAAGAGGCTCACCATCGGCTCCACACGGACGAACGCTAAGCAGAGGTGCGCAAAGATCGCCAAAGACAGGATCGAGTTGGGATTAAGGTTCACCAACTCGATCCCACATTAGGCCAGGATGGCGAAGAGGAAGTCGGACTCCGGAACCCGAAATCCGTGGACGGCGAAAAGCTCGAAGGAGACGGCCTCGTCGTCCTCGGGAACTGGGATCACCTCCTCACTGGCCGCCCTCCAGCCGCTGACATCAATGAAGCCGGATGTGGTCATCTCCTTCAAGGTCTCCTCGGGGGTGAGACTCCGGGTGAAGGGCGCCATTGGGGGAAGAAAGGTCGAGGAGCAGGAATGGTGAAAAGTAAGGAGATTGAAGGACGAGAAGGCAAGGGTACGGAGAAAACAGGAAGGCGTAAAGAAAGCAATGTGGGAAAACAAACCGCTTCTTATAACCGACGCAGGGAGGCGAACCGCCGCCTGTCTGCCGAAGGCGCAGAAACCGAAGAAAGGACAGCGGCGCGCATAACTGCGCTCGATTGGAATTCCCGCCGGGGCCAAGGCCGTGCGCGTGGGGTGAGACATTTCACCGAAAAGCAGTTACCAAAAAACCTTTGAGCGGGACATCCTGTCCCACTCGAGGCTCGGGGGCTAGCTGTTGGGGAAAGTAACACGGCCCATTTACCCGCCTTTGGCCCAGCAGAAAACCCGCGTGAGCTTCGTAAGCTCGTGCCTAAGCTTAGCAAGCTCGAGCCCGAGCTTCCCCGCTCTAAAGCCCGGGTCTCCCGCCTCCCGAGCTTCTAAAACCCAGGACTCAGACCCTAACACGGACTGCGCCGCGCCGCGCCGCGCATAGGCACGCCGCGGGTCCCGCATGTCACCGCAAGTTAAATGCGACGCGCTCGATCTGGCGCCTGCCACAAGCCATTGAAGGGTTGGTGGCGATCGTGTCGTGATCGACTTGCCGCTTCGCCCCAAGGAGAAAGACATGTATTGCCGTGTGGTGGTCCGAACACTGATCCTAGTAAGTTGGGAAAATACGGCCGAATGTCCTGTGGACCTTATGGACTTGCACACGCCGTAGCACGGCAAAATCGGAGAATACAACCAGTGACTAGAAGATAATACGGTGCTTCACAATGGACCAAAGTCAGACTACAGTGGTCGGGGCCACCTATAAAAAGGGCGCACAAGCCACAACCAAGAAAAGTGGCAACAGAGAGAAGAAACACACACACACCCAAGGTGTACGCACGGAGCAACAACACTCAGCCACCATAGAATAGGAGCACTCACACTCGTGTAGGATCTCTAGTTTTAGGTGGTAGTTCTTCGTGTCTAGTCACAATAGGAGCTCACATAGTGCCTTGAGCACCAATTGTACTCGAGCCCGGGCTTCCCAAAGCTCGGCCTCACCCCTCCTGTACTCGTTTAATCTCGATACTAAACGAAGACTGGACATAGGACTGTTATCTAGTAGTGGAGGCCCGAACCAGGATAAAAACACCCGTGTCAGCATCCACGATACAACGCATCCTTCCCTTGGTAGCGCCCGACCAGCAACCGGGTTTTGGTCGAGGGGGCAGGGCCACTCTCGGGTTTGGCACACCCATTCCTTGCATATCGGCCTGCGGAGGTTCGCCTCCTAGTAAATCGACAATATATATATATATATATATATATATATATATATATATATATATATATATATATATATATATATATATATATATATATATGTGTGTGTGTGTGTGCAGGCACACAGGGGGTTGTATATATCACCACTAGCCAACTATTCCAGGTTCACACTCCTCCGTACTTAATACTGAGGGCACTGCCAAATCTCAAGGCATCCTGGTTAGTCGTTTGTTTAACCGTTAAGATGGATTGTTGAGGTGTTTGGTAATAATTAATGAGGAGGGAGATATTGATCTTTATTTTATATAAGAAATAGTTTTTAAGTTTAAATCAAGGCTAAGAAATGAGTAAAAATCTCACTTCAAGTAATAGGTGTTACTATCAGGAGAATATATAGAAACAGAGAAAATGGAAGCAATTAGTTGCTACAGATTTATAATTGTTTCTATATGGCATGACATCTTAAGAAATAATGCACTATGAGTGTGCTGGTAACCTCACTGTTGTGCCTCCTGGTCAGCTACCTCCTCATATCGCCCAGCAACCCCATGTCGCGCACAAACACTTTTGTGTACTGCAGGAAAGCCAATTTAGCTCGTCGGGTTTGATATAGTTTTACCTTGTATGGCTAGCTAGCTCCATCAGCAAAATAAACTTTTCAGCTTTTATCAAACATCTAACCATGTTAAGAAGGCATAGGCAAAGTCGCAACAGATGATTTGAACATGCCCATGTGGTAATTTGTTTGGTTAGCTCGAGGCTTTCCCTTTAAATTGCCCCATGACCGAATAAGGTTGCCCCGTTTGCAACACAACCATTTTATAGGTATACAAAAATCTGAGCTAAGTACGGTTTCCAACCTCTCTCTAGAAACAGAGAGTATTTTTAAGAGAAAAACTAAGTAACGGTGTTTCATCCTGGTGCTTCCTGACGGAATAGAAAGACCACAAAAATCTTTGTGCTAGCGCGGCGGCGAAAATTTTTTTAACCTTTTTTTAATCAATATTTTAATATTAATCTGGACAGAAACAAATTTTAAATCTAACCCTTTTGGCTGTGCCAACCCTCCTGACGCGGCAAATAAACCTTTTGCCACATACATCTGTTGGCTGGCGAGGGTGCCCTGTTGGCGTCATGGCGGGCAGCCGGTGCCGTGGTAGTAGCGGGGCCCACCCTTGCCGCGCCGGTGCATGTGGCGCGGCAGTGCCTGGTCCAATCGCACGCGCGCCGCTGATCTTGGGCCCACCTTGCCGCGCCATGCCGCCCGGCGTGGCAAGGCCTGATAGAAAGCCCCACAGAGCTTCTCCTCACTTGGCCATTCTTCATTTTCTCCCATCTCACCTCTTCTCTAACCACTCTTCTCCTCCTCTATTGTCAAATGCTTTGAGCATTAGATCCGGCAAGATTATTTTAGGGGAAGGCTGCATTTCATCATGGCAGGTGACCCCCCTTCTCCTTTGGTGTCTTTTGGTTGCATTTTTTGTACTTTTCAATTGATGTAGGGTTAGGGTTAGGGTTAGGGTTAGGGTTAAGGTTAGGGTTTTAGTTAAACTTAGTGTGGAGATGTATGGATTGTGTAGTGCCTATGTCTCCATTGATAATCTTTTGAAGATGCATGGATTGTGTAGTGAATTGTTTCATAATATTTGATGATTTTTTAATTGATTTATGGTTAGGGTTAGGGTTAGAATTTTAGTTAAACTTAACGTGGAGATGTATGAATTGCGTAGTTGTTTCGTCTTCACTGATCATCTCGTGAAAATGCCTAGATTGTGTAGTGAATTTATTTATAATATTTGATTTATTACTAATGTTAAGCTTAAGATGTATGTTTATGCGGAGTACGTTTTGATAAAATAATTTATTTTCCTGCCCTTCTGCACTATATTGTAGGAAACGATAGCGGGACGGCGAAGCCATTTCTCAAATATGAGGATTAACCTAGGGGTAAGAATGCTCCAGTTCGGGCCTCACCGTTCTCGGTTCCACTTTGTGAGCACGGCCTTCCTGCGGAGGTTCAGCAGTCGAGGGACCATGATATTGCCGGTAGAGCCTTATACACTTGTGGTGTGAAGAATGAAGACATTGGCGGGTGCTCTATTCGGCAGTGTTGGTTTTTCGAGTGGATTGATGGACCTGAAATGTTTGATCCGAGGATCCGGCTGTTTCCATGGCGCTCCATGGAAACTAAGCCAATTCACTATTTCAGGCATTGGGTTCCTCCTCCGCCAAATCCACCGGAAATGACAACGGAGAAGAAGGCGGTGGCAAGTGCTAACCGGGTAGTAAACTCGCCTCTATGTCATTGCTATGTTCAGTCCATATTAGTACGGCCTAACCCAGAGGTGGACTTTATCCCCTTCTTCCGTTGCTCGCGTAATGATCGGGTAAGTGTATTCATGCCTAGTCCATATGTAAGTTAGTCTCATGCATTGAAGTAGTTCGATAACAATGTTATTTTTTATAGGATGGATGGCCTCTCTGTGATTTCCAGGAGTACATTTATGGACGCAAGGCTTGTTGGCCATCTAATGAGGAAGTGGAGGCCTTCAACTCTGACGAGAAGAATTAACCATGTGAGCAATATCCACCCACTACATGTAAGTGCGGCATACCGGCTCGTAGAGGTGTTGTGCCATCGGAGCTTGGGTATGGAGGGTATTGTGGCAACTTCTATGGTGAATTTTGGGTACGATTTACTTACATCTGTTTTATTTAAAATTAAAATACCACAGTGCATGTTCAGCTTGATGATAGTCGTTCCCGTAATATTTGTAGGAGGGACGGACGTGTGACTGGGAGACATATAGCAGAAAACAACACTTCGAAGCTGAGATTTTGAATTTGTGTGAACAGGAACAAGCTAGGAGAGTAGAGAAGAGGAAAAATAAGATAAGGCATGATTATGGTGTACTCATGTCGTCTGCTAAAGACAGGAAGAAGGTTTTCGATGACATGATCAGGGTGCATGGGGTGCTGCCATGTGGCTACTTCACCGAGTCAGAAACTTTGGATTACTGGAGGAGGCGTAGGGGGAGGTACCCACCTGGTGTTGATCCAAGAGAGGTCAGACAGCAAATACAGCTGCAGAGGCAGATGGAGAAGGAGCGAGTGCTTGAGGAGAAAAGGAAGAAGATGGCAGAAGGTTCAATCATTGACCTCGCGGCCAATTACCGGCCCAATTCATGGGAGGCTCATTTGCAAACTCTGCGGCGCAACAAGGCGAGGAGGAACGGTGGAGATGGAGACCATGAGGGGTCTTGTTCGTAACTTGCCCACTATCGTGCCGGATGACGACGAGGACCTCGAGGAGTGAGACCGTGTTTTTATTTAATTTCGTGATGTAATATGTTGTTGAACTTAGTTTATGTGAATGTACCTTGTGATACCAAGTATCTTTTTCACTAAGGGATACATTTAAACCTGTCATAAGTTATTTGAACAATTAATCTATAATACGTTTGTGACTAAACATAATAAGTGTTAGTAGCTATAGCGATCGACGTTTACGCAGTTGCCTACTATTTTGCTTCTACGCATTTGCGTACCGAAGAAACATTTTAAATAAATGGTATTACAAAACTTGACATTTTAATATATGTCACACGACATATTAGTAATAACGTGGAAAAAGATGAACGTCAAAACGACAAAAATATAGGTGATGCTCTTTTGAGCTAAATTTAGCATGAAATTACAATCCAAAAAGTTTATAGACCTTTTATAGGAGGTATGAAAGTGTAGAAATTATTTAACAATTTTTGTCAAAACCATTTGCATTTATTCAGTGGTACCCAGACAAAGTTATATATGTAATCTTTTTTTATAATAGTGTACTATATAATCGTGTCCCTATATTATACATGCAATATGTACTGAAAACCACATAATGTATCATATAAGAGTGTGCACACCCTGCCCTAATCCTTTCCCTTTTTGCCTCTCCCCTAATCCTATTTAACCATCTCTCTCTTGTTTTGTCCTCCCACTCTCACATATATTAAAATAACAGGGCTGCTTGCGCCCTTTGGGAGTGGCGCGTCAGAGGCTCAGGCGCGCCGCTGCTGTGAAATCGATGGCGGTCGCCCTCGCGCGGCCGGCCGGCGGACTTGGCGCGGGAGCTTAGGCTGCCGCGCCGATCCCGATGGCGCGTCGGCTGGCTCTGCGCCCGCCTGTGAAGTCGATGGCGCTCGCCCTCGCCTGCCCGCTTGCCGAACTGCAGCGCGGAAGCTTAAACTGCCGCGCCCGATCCGATGGCGCGTCGAGCTGGGTCCCGCGCCCCCCTGCGAAGTCGATGGCGCTTCGCCCTCGCGCCATGGCCGGACTGCGGCTGGAGCTTAAACTGCCACGCCGATCCGAGTAGCGTCGAGCTGGGCTCCGCGCCCGCCCTGCGAAGTCGATGGCGCTTCGCCCTCGCGCCATGGCGGACTGCTGGCGCGGGAGCTTAGGCTCAAGCGCCGATCTCGATGGGCGTCGAGCTGAGCTCCGCGCCATGCTGTGAAGTCGATGGCGCTCGCAGACTGGTTGAAGCACCAAAACACGCGCCGAAGAACATGCCGCAGATTGCCATTCTCATCGACCAAGTAACTACCACCCGTATAAGTATAGAACTTTGTACCCAGGTTAAAGTGTTTAATTGCACTCAAGATCCTTGGCACCAAGTTGTACACCTCCTTCCAGTCCCCATACAACATGTGCATGGCGTGTTGCTTTGCTCGCCATGCCTTTGAGTACTTCCCGCGGTACCCGGTGAATGCAAATATGGACTCTATCAATGAGGCAACTGACACATCACTATCCACCGCGACAATGCCAGCGATACGACGGCCTAGGTACTTGGCCGTGTTTTGAGCATGCACCCTCTTTGTCTTCGACGAGCCACAAGTGTGCGGTTGCCTCACACGAGTAATCTTCCATCTCCCATTATACTTGTTTGGCCGAGCCCACATGCCCCACAGGCATCCTTGCTTGCACATCACCGTGTATCTGACTTTGGCGTTCGAATGCATCACCGTGTATGGCCTATGGTGCCTCACCGCATAGTCCATCAAGAAATACTGCAAGTGCTGCAACGTGTCAAATGTCATGCCCTTTCGGATCTCCAGGTTCTCAGCATCCGGCAGTACCTCGGTTGACAACAAGCCGCTCTCACATATTGCCTTGTGAGTTCGGCTTAGGTCATGAAAGGTCGCTACGTTCGGCACATTGACATGAACTGACTGCAGCTGACTCCTCTCCTTTGAGGACAAAGCGTACAATGTTGGCCCTCTAACCAGCACTTCCAGGGTAGGAACCACGTCGGCATCTTCTTCGTCCACCGCATTTTCTTCCTGCACCGCATCTTCTTCCTCTGATTGTACTGATATTTCATGGCCTTGTACCAGCTCTTCTTCTGCTGCCTCCTCATCCGCTAATTCATCGTCTGATCCTAAAGAGATTTCATCGACATCCACATCACGTTCTTCCTCCTCAAAAACTCCATCATCGAAGTCATCCATGACAAAGCCATTATCAAAGTTCACACCTGCCTCTTCCAACGCCTCCCCAGGAAATGCTTCAGATATTATCCAGGTTTCTTCATCTATGGCCACCTCCTGAGTCAAGTGCTCTGCAGGCTCCTCTTCCTCCACAATTCCCACCTCCTGAGTCAAGTGCTTTGTAGGCTCCTCTTCATCCACAACTCTCTGCACGGCTTGTATGAGAGTTGCTAACGAGCTACCTGTAGGAGAAATATCAATCACCACCTCCCAACAACTAACATTGCAATTCTTCACAACTTCCTTATAATTATTCCAATCCGACTCCGATGAAATCTTCATCATCACGTAGTGAGCCCTAGCCTTCCCACAATCGAATCTGCCTTGCAAAATCAATTCACCTTCACCAACACCACACCTCATCACAGACCGACATCGTGAAACTAAATCATCGTAACTTAGGGTCCTATCAAACAACACTACCTCTTCCTTCATATTCTCAAACTCCCCGTTTTCCCTAACGGTTCCACCATGAAACAATCGGATTAAACGATCCATCTACAAAATTGTGTATAACAAATGAAAGTGGTTTAGCCCTAAGATGCATAGCAACAATATATATAAATTTTTCTTTCGATTTGCCCTAATCTCTTCGTTGCATACTAACAACCTATATGAATTTCCAACATTTATATGCACTACCTATTAAAAAAACCATTAGCTATTATATGCACTACCTACAAAAAATCCCTTATCTAGCAACAATAAAAAACCTAACTTTACATTAGCACCTAACTTATTTTCACCAAACTATGGACTACATATTATATGGATCAACATCTTATTTTCACACCTAATATGGATTAGCAACAAAAAAAACTAACTGAATACATGTACATATCTACACCTATATTTGGAGTCCAAATCGATACATGCAACAAATTCTACACGTTAATAGTTTAGACAGAATGTCCATTACGAATAGCACCATGCTCAGATCGAACTAAAAAACTTAAAATCAAACATATATCGACATTTTCATTTCAAAAACTACTACCCAAAGAACTACAAAACACGCTCAATCGAATGCGAAATAACGCAAGTGAAGGGGGGCATTACCTTCCTAGAAGGGTGGGGAATCCTTCCCTAGGCTCCAATCGGCGAGAAATTTGCCGCGGGCGGCGGCGGGGGACGGCGGGGGACGGCAAACCTAGGGCTTGGGCAAAGCTCTCTGGAAAGGCCGTGCGGGGGATTTTAGTTGGGTCTTGCCGCGCCAGGCGGGATGGCGCGGCAGGGACAGGCCCCGACGCCGACTGGAGCAACCAGCCTGGCCCCACGGGTCAGCATTGCCGTGCCAGGCGCCATGGCGCGGCAATGTGGGGCCCGCATCTGCCACGTCACCGGCAGCCCCGCCGCGGGCGCCAGCATGGCAACCTTTGCCGCGCCACATGCACTGGCGTGACAGTGGCTGTGAGTCGTGCCGTTTCTAGTGGCGCGGCCAAAAGGGTTAGAAATAAAAATATTTTTTGGCGAGGGTTAATATTAAAATAATGATTTAAAAAAGGTTAACATTTTTTTCCCGCTGCCGCGTGGATTGGGGCCAACAATCTAGCGGGTGACGCGTGTGCCCTGGTGGCCTTCCAGATGCCTCGAGACAACACCTGGCGTGGAACGTGACAGCAAGGTAGCCTTAGAATATCCGTGGCAGATACTTTATAACACTGTTTATCTAACTTTTTAGAGATAGAGTAACTACAGGAGAGAATGAATCTTTTATAATATAGTGTAAAGGGTGAAAGAATTTTAGAGGAATAAACAGAGTATGTAGGAAATAGTGTTATAAAGTAGAAATTTGAAGTACCTGATGTGGTTGTTAACAGAAACATACAGGAAGTAGTTGTTAATTGAAGTCCTGCAATTTTCTCGTACTATTTTTTTATTAAACTTTACATTTTGTGTCTTTTCCATCTAAGATCCAAATCAGATGAAATAAAATTTTAAATTAATCTAAAATCAATATCTGCATCAATATAATTGTCGATAATATTTTGATGATACCTAGTACTTTCTGATACATGATACTCGGCGTTGACGATACTTAACACTTTACGACACATCACACTTGATTCTCACTAATACCTAAGACTTTGTAATACCTAATATCGGATTCGATCCTTGGTGATATAGAACACTTGGTGATACTTAATACTTGACGGTATCCATGTATGATACCTGATACTCGACGATACCTGAAACTTGATGGTACCTGACACATGAGTAGATAATTGATGATAGTTGTTACTCAACAATACCTAAAAGGCGACGATACCTAAAAGTTGACAATACCTGATACTTAGGGCTGGAAACGAGCCGGGCTCGGCTCACTCGGGCTCGGTCAGGTAGCGAGCCGAGCCTGGCTCGGTGATTCAGCGAGCCCGAAAGGGCGGCTCGGCTCGGCTCAGTCCTGGCTCGTGAGCCGGCTCGTTGGCTCGCCGAGCCAGGCCGTTCAGCACTTTAGCACAAGCACGGTAGCACTCCAGTAGCCATCCAGCAGCCAATATTGATCAACAGGTAACAACAACAGTAAAATAAAGCATAGAAATAATCATGACCATGACCAACCAAGCCATCAAACCCATGATGAATATTTTAGTCTTCAAACAATCCGACAACAACATGCTGTCTGCTGGCTCGTTGGCTCGCGAGCCGGCTCGTGGCTCGGCTCGGCTCGCCTAAATTGCGAGCCAAAAAACTAGGCTCGGCTCGGGCTCGCCCCGAGCCACGAGCCAGCCATGAGCCGAGCAGAGCTCGCCGAGCCCAGCCGAGTGCGAGCCTCGAGCTTCGCCTTGACCCTCATCGATACTCGATGATACTCTCAATGATTATTGATACTCAACAATATCTGAAACTCGATGATACTCGGTACTTAATGATACTCATACTCGACGACATTTGATACTATATTCGATGAAAAATATTGAAACCTACTTTACTTTTGCAAAAGAGGCAAAGCCCCGATTTCCATTAAAGACAGAATTAAAACAAACAACGTTCAACGAGTAACAGACATGGCAGAAGACAGAGGGTGGGCCATCCACACCCCCTGCCCCCAAACAACAAAGCCACAACACCAAAACACTGTCAGACAACAGCAACAACAGCAAATACACCAAAAGCCTCAAACTGACACCAGAAAATCAGTAGAAGAAGCAATCCCACGCCAGCACCGCGCATCGACACTCCTCCAGATCAATTCAACCCTGTGCATGCCTTCCCTCCATCGGGGCTGCTGAGTTGTTGTCATCTTTCTGAAAAGCACTCCAAACCACCTAAAACATCTTCTCAATAAAACTTAGAAAAGGAAATAAATAAAACTTATCATACTATAAAAGGAAAAATAAATAAGTGTTCATGCACTATTTATAGATGGCCGATAAATTTTGGGCCAAATGGGTAAAAGACGAACCGCAGTTCCACCGCTTGACCACGACACGACACGGCATGGCTCGGCTCGGTAGGTCGGCACGCAGACGAGTATCCGTGCGAACTGGTGATTAGTCTGCACGGCGTCTTGCGGCCCGACTAACGCAGTTAAGCGGTCGACCCGATCAGGCTCCGCACCCCTGAGCCCAATGCCCGGACCCTGTCCTCCCATGGGCCATATGTCCATTTGCATGTAAATATGTGATCATTCAATTTAATATTTGAATCATTCAATTTGATTGTAAGTTGTAACTTGTGAATATGTGATCATTGTGAATAATATTTGAATCAGTTTGAAATTTGATTTGAATTTTTAAAATTTTGAAATTGTTAACTTCAGCTAATCAAGGGAAGGGTTTTTAATAGAATGGGCCATGGGCCGGCACGAGCACGCTGGGCTGGTGGGCTAACAGGCCGGCCCGACAAGGTTAGCTCCTAGGCGTGCCGTGCTTGGGCCTCACTCCTGGCACGTGGGCCGGCACGGCACGGCCCGGCTAGCTAACCGTGCTGGGCCAGGCCAGGTTTCAGCGTGCCGGGCCCGAGCCAGGCCGGGCCACCCGTTTGGCCATCTATAGCACTATTAATGCGGGTGGCCCATGGAAACCGGTGCAATTGACCTAGGCCAAGCACTCACGCTGTGCACGGCACGTCCACAAGGGAACAGAGTTCCGTGTTTTCCTCATTCGTTGCGTGTGCAACAGACCGGATACTTTGCGCTAGTACTCCCTAATTTTAAACCTCAACCCTGACATCCTCATAGCATCTCCAGCTGGCCCTCTATCCTTCCACTCTATAATACTATTCACTTCACACTCTATCCATTCCTCTAAAATTCCTTCACACTTTACACTACACTCTAAAATATTCCTTCTCTCCCGCAGCTACTCTATCTAGATAAACAGTGTTATAGAGTGCCACCTAGAGATGCTCAACTTCACACCCGAGAATATAAAGTTCTTATACAGAGAAAGACAAAGATGCTTTCGAGATGACATGATACAAGCACGATGCATATGTAAATAATCCTTCGCTCAAATATAAAAGAGGGTATGTAGCTGCGACTGGGGACACTGTTCTTTATTAATTTGAGCCTTTTATTTTGTTATGTTACTAATAAAATGGGAAACATATAAAAAAAGAAAAAGTCACGTTTGGTCCCTGAACTCCTCGCCCCATTTTAGCCCATTAACTCCAAAATTGAGTTAGATTGATCATCGAATTGTTAAAACCAGAATAGTTTGGTCCCTTAACAAGTGAACAGGGTTGTTTTTTTTTTGGGGAGGGAGGGGGGTCCCCTGACAATCCATGTAACCTGTTTTTGCTAATGTGCCATACACATTACAGGCACATGGCATCTCTCTCCTATCTCTAATCTTTATCTCTACTTCCTCTGTCTCTCACCTTGCCGCCTCCCTCCCTCCTCCTCTCATGTCGGCTCCGTCTTTCTCCACCTCTCTCTCACTCGTGTGTGCACGTGTGCACTCATGCATTTGTGGACGCCTCATCAATGTAAACCACCTAAACCCGATTACGTAGACGCCATGTTAGCAAACCCCCTCAAAACCATCTAGTTGATCGCTCAAGGGACCAAATTGGTCCGGTTTTGATAATTCGAGCACTAATCTAACTCGGTTTTGGAGTTTAGAGACCAAATGGGGCGAAGGCGGGAATTTAGGTCCAAATTGGGACCTTTTCTTTAAAAAATAAAAATACTATTCTAAACTGGTTAAATAAATACAGTATAAAATTAATTTTTGGTAAACTCTATGAACACTTGAAGCAAAAATAAAAAACTAATACACATGAAGGAAATAATTATTTTAACTAAAACAAATACAAAACTAAGCTTTTTTTTGCAAACCAGATAAAATCTAACGGACAAAAAACTAATATAATTGAATCCTACAAATATAAAACAAATAAAACTGAATTTTGCAGTATAACTGTAATAAAATTTCCATATTTGATAGAACTGCAAATTAGGCTTTAAGACCGTAAATTTAGGCTCACTATTGTGCATATTAAAGTTATGGGATTTCGTGAAATTTCAAGAGAATGCGTGATATTGAAACCAAAATTTGAAGTAACTATGATAATCCTTGACCCCAAGGGTTTGTAACCCTTGTTTTTTCAAAAAAAAAACTTCCTTAATCTTTAGTCACAAACAACGCACGAAATTTTCTTTTCATGAAGGTTGGACCCTAGATTGGATTCAAGCGGACCTTGAGTGAGGCGAGCTAGTCTAGGCTCGAGCTCAGTTGGACTTGATCTCAACTTAAATTAGCACTGAGCTTCATGGCTGTTCACACCAAAAGTTGGATCGGTTAAACACACCGTGGGCTTAGGCCCTAGGATCCCCATCAGCACCAAATCTAAGGGTTTAGGGCATGCTAACCAATTTGACCTGGAATCGGTAAGGTGGACAATTAATCAGCTAATTTAGCCAATTAAATCAGAGTATGGAGTGAATCTATGTAAAAACTGGAGAGAGATCAAAAACATCAACATGTCCAAAAGATAGCAGAACTATCGGCTTAGGTTAGGTCCAAACCAACAATTCCAAGGGAAACCAATCTACTATAAAGCCGATGGTATCAACTAAATAGTAGAGTAAAGGATGAATAGACTATTGACTAAACAAACAAGTTAATCAAACCAATAAAATAAAGATAAACAGACTATCGACTAGATTGTAAACCCAAGCTAGCTAAGATAACGAAGGTAAACAGACTATCGCCAACGAATATATTGGTCAATAGAACGAGGTGAAATCTAATGCGCAACAATATTGACTAAAATAGTATTTCGATAAACCAAGTGAGTAAATCGGATTTAACCAAGGCAGTACTCACCTAGGGCGTATCCTGAAGCCGATCAAAATGACGACACGCAACAAGTCGATCGAAGACAAAATATAACGAAACTAGACTAAACACGATGAAAAATAAAGGACGGGTAAATAATAGATTTGATTGTTTGTTGGATGATACCTTGCACGCTGCTATCGGCTATATATTTATGCTAGATTCATATCTAACCGACTAGGACTCAGACTCGTATAATACATGCACTTTAACTCATAAGTTGACTAATTTATCTAAGATTTCTCCTAACTTATCTAACCTATGCGATATGAATTCTCTTCATCCATATCTGATCTAGCCCACAATAAGTCCTTCCATAATAGTACCTTTTAGCCAATTCTAGAACTTTCCATCCCAAACATCTTATATCCAAAATGTAGTGTTAACAATGGCGGTCTTGAGATCAGCTTGAGTCAAACTCTTGAGCTCAAGTTGAGTGGCGCTTCATGACAGGGATGGTAGCAACACTTGGAGATAAGGAGGACGACAACTTTTTAAGGGTCGACATGTGTACAGGCGGTAGGGTAGGATTGGGACGGAGACATAGGACGGTGGGAAGAGCTCAAGGTTGAGAGAGTGGTGTGTGAGAAGAGGGGGCCGACAGGTGGCATGGAGCAAGCTAGGGTTGGGTTGAGATCTTCGTGTTGGGGCTGGAGGTGGATGGTAGGAAATAGGACTAGGGAGGTAGGCAATATTTGAGTTTGAACGGTATTCGAGAGCTCGAGGTATGTTCAAGTTAAAGTCGTGCTTGGTTTGATCTCACGGAATTTATCGAGCTCATCTTTTGGTCCATTCCTAGTTAGCGTATCTCCAGGTGGCACTATATAACACTGTTTATTTGGATAGAGTAGTTGTCAGAGGAAAGAAGTTTTTTAGAGTGTAGTGTAAAGTGTGAAGGAATTTTAGAGAGATGAATAGAGTGTGGAGTAAATAGTATTATAGAGTGGAAAGATAGAGGACTTGATGGAGATGCTCTTAGACCGTAAGACGGAGATCTAACGTGAGACATTGGTAGTCACAGGGCCGGCCCCTATGATCGCTTCTGTAAGGCTCAAAACAGGTAGGTTTTGCTCACAACAATCACGTCGGTGTCTGGGCCTAGGCTAGTCGTCGTACAACTAGACCACAATTGGACTGCAGTTGCGAGAGCATGCAGCCCAAGTGGTATAAAAGCCTAGACGCGACCAGATTCCACCAATACTAACAAACTTTAGAAACTTGAGAAAATTGATGATTTGTCCTAGATAAAATGCCCTATAATTGAGAGATACCTCGATGATTTACCCCTTTCAAATCTTCGAGTACCTTTTGTCATTCTAGCGCGTAACCAAATCCGACTGAACCAACCCATTTGGGTTGGACCAAACCGAATGAGGCCGATTTGACTTATCATCTTTAATTTTATTGACCGATAATGTATTGCATCCACATGTGCACGTCCAATTTTATTTCAATCCGTGGTGCGAATATGCTTGAAAGCAGTACAATGCTGCAAACAATTTGTCTGAATGCTCCAAAGAGAGGCGGTGGAGAGGCTTTGTGCACATAATCATATGCCAACACACGAACACGAAACGATGCTAGAATTTTTATTTCATGAGAAAAAACGGTGCTAGAACTTAGAGAAGTGTAAAAGGATCTTTTCCGGGACAAAAATTGCTCAATGATTTTTTTTTGAAACCTGTGACAGGAGCTCTGCCGATTTCTTATTAGGGGGAAAAGAAACAAGTTACAAGGAACTAAACTGGGACTGAAACCCAGTAGCACGAAAACAGTACCACCAGTGAAACTGGTGCCAGCAACAGGAAAATAAAAAAAAACTAGAGGACAACAAGGTACAGCCAAGCCACAGGAGAGCAACACCAGCCGAAATTTAGGTCGAGGGCGTTGCGCCCCCGATGCCTCTAGTCATTGCTAATGATTTGAAATGGGGTAAATCATCAAAGTGACTCTCAAGTCTTAACTATGGAGTATTTTATCAATCTTAACTTACTATAAGGCATATCCACATTAGCAATGACCTCTCAACTACGGGACAAATCATCAATTTTCTCTAGAACCATCATCTCTCTCAAAAAAACTATAGAAACATCATCAAGGCATCCCCAATTCACACCAAATCTTTGGAAACATTACGATGCTGAATTCGAAGGAACATTCTATAGGTTTTGATCAACTCAGCTATCTATCCTTATACCCGATGTCAAACTTAACTGAAGTTAATGGTTTCTAACCAAAAACATCGCCATGAACCAATGCAGCAGCAGCACACCAGCAAGTCGGTCATCATAGGCCCATGGGTTCTTGTCCTCGTCCTCCTGCTCCGGCGTGTAGTAGTCGACGTTGACCTCCAAGAAGTCAATGATCTCCTCCGGTGTCCGCCCCCTCAGCATGTCTGCTGCCGTCCTGCAGCACAGGTCCAGCAGGTCCCCGATGTTCACGTAGTTCGCCGCCTGCACGAACCTACACACACCAAATTACCACGGATTGCGCGTATGCGGTCGCTGCGATTCACAATCCGTGAGAAATCAGTTCATGATCGATCGATCGGGTTGCTTACGAGGATTGGTGAGCATGGTTTATAAGGGTGGAGGAGCACCTTCTCATTGAGCTGCTTTTTTTTGGGGGATGGTCCAAGAGACTTTTGACCTGCTGCTTTGTGTTGGGTCTGCGAAGGTACTGCAGCCTAACGGCCTGGGGTCTGGACGTGCTAAGTGTAGCGGTCTGCCTGACAAGTGGTATCAAAGCGTAGGTAGTCCGGGTGGTTCCCAGACAAGTCTCGGCCCAATGTGTGAGGGGGAGATTGTTGGGAATAGTTCCACATTGGTTGTGGAGAGGGCTTGAGTATGGTTTATAAGGGTGAGGGAGCACCCCCTCATTGAGCTAGCTTTTTGGGGGGAGATGGCCCAAGAGACCTTCGACCCGCTGCTTTGCGTTGGTCCTGCGAAGGTACTGCAGCCCAACGGCCTGGGGTCCGGACGTGCTAAGTGTAACGGTCTGCCTGACAAGGATGATGTGGAAGAGGGTGTATTTGTCGACGCGGAGGAAGTCCCTTTCCCAGGCCTCGAGGCCGTGTGGGTCGGCGTCAGGGTCGATGAAGGTGACGGGCTCGTTGGAGGAGGCCGGGGCGACGAGGAGGGGCACCGGTGGCGCTCGGAGGCGGAGGGGAGTAGTGCGGCGCGTGCTTCTCGCAGTACTCGACGACCATCTTGAGCACGTCGCCGAAGGCGCACGGGATGCTGATGGGCCCTGCCTGAAGCGCTCGTTATCGGGACCGGCTCAAGAATATGTGCTCGTGTCCACAGTATAATAAAGATAAAGTATCAATATCAATACTGCATTAACTAATAAAATAAAGTATAGTATGGCGAAGTCACTAATTATAAAAGTTTATAATCTCAGAAGTACCTAATCTCAGAAGTACCAAAAGAAAAACAAACTAAACTAAATCCATCATCAGCCACAGGTAAACTGACTAAGGAAACTCTAATATTCCGGATCATCTTCCGGGAAAAATTCAACTTTTGTCCTGTGTATCCTCATGCTCTTGATCTACTCATGAAATAAGCAGTCCCGAATGAAAGCCGAGATTAGCATTCAAATGCTAGCAAATCTTTCCTAGAAAGGGCCAGGCTAAGACTTATCCTAGGAAAGGTAATGATTTATTTGTATAAAAGTATTTTACTAATAGTATAAAAGCATTTCAAAAATAATAAATAAACACCGAACAGTTCTCTTGAGTAATCTTAACAATAACATTAACCTGGTATAATTCTTAATCTCAGTGTCTCAAATTCTCATCAAATTCTCAACAGTTCATATCAAAGTCTCAATATAATTCTTATCTCGTTCTCATTCATCATAGATCATTTAGCAGCGATACACGCTGGATAAACCTTACCTAAGTCAAATTAATTAAGGGTGTAGTTACGATGTGAAAAACTATTAAGATGCTCATAACTAGCACCACAACCATTTGAATGGGTTTACACTCTGTAGAAGCTGTACGTTTTTCCTGCAAGATATGATACTCTCACGTCAGAAAGCATTACAACAAAACCTATTAGAAGACTAACCCCGAACTTGTCACGATCATACCTGACATTCACATGAGTACTCCAGAACTCTTTTCGGGCAATACACCAGTGATGATGTATCCCTAGGGATCCTACTTACAGTGCAAGTACGGTGACAATCCTGACTTTATTCTTCCTCTAGATTAGGCCACATCCCATACCGGGCTTGCGGTCGCATAATAAATTTTCAGTTAAATCTATCACGATCATCGGTCCTTAGGCACTGGAGCATTGACTTGGGTCACCCGCTTCAAGTCAAATATTAATTGGTCAAATTTTAATTAAATAGTGAAAAAACCCACCATCAACACCATGTTCTCCATTCTCATACTCAGTTATCTCATAATTGGGTTCTTTAATGATGATCATAGGAGTGGATCACCCCTGAAACTAAAGAAGCAATGCTAAGCTATCTAATTCATGAAAACAATAGGAAGTTATATAATAATATTATCCAAAAGCGTTTCATGGTAATGGGTGCATATTACATAAATAAACAACATGCACTAAGAATTTCTATGGTAATATATGCATAATTTATATAAATAGCAGTTTTAGCAAAATATAGTGGAAATACTTGCCTTCCTGATCTTCTGAAACTTGCTAGACATCGATGGCGTTGAAGTGCTCTCTTTCGTCGCCCACGAGATATGATGCACACAAAATAAGAAAACAACAATAAATATGAGAAACAACAAATAAATTTAAGAATTACATAAAAAGTTAAGTAAGTAGATGTCAATTTTCTAGATTTTTAGAATCTAGAATCGCCGGATTTGGAGCTAGGATGAATTTATAGAGAAAGTGAAGGAACAATATTCACTAAAAATTCCAGAAAATAGCAAAAAGGTACTGTTCATAGGCTACTGTAGCATTGGGCTGCTCATGAGCTTCATGGGCTGTCTCTACCGGATAAAGGAAACTAGGGGTTAGACGGAGAATGAGAGAGAGAAATCTAAGAGGGAGGCAGAGGGGAGGGTGTTGGCGCTGGGTGGCGAGGTCAGTGATGGGTGGCGCACAGCGCCGGAGGAGTGAGGTGGTGGCATGGAGCGGAGGGAGCAGGGGAGGAAAAGAAGGGGCTGCGTGGCGTAGCGGCGGCGAGGTCGGCTGTGCGACTAGGGCTAGGACGGAGGCGTGGCCGACGGCGGGGAAGATGGCGGTGGCTACGCTGCTCTGGGGCAGCGCTGTAGATCTAGAGAAGGCAGCGCATGGAGAGGTCTCGGCCATATGGCGACAACACGTGGGAAATTGGCGGCGCTGGCGACTCGCATGGCGGCAGCATCCAATGGTGGGAACGACAAGCTGGCGGTGGCTTGGCACGGGCTGGCAAGAAGGAGAGGCGATCGAAAGGCGGGGCTTTCAGTGGCAAATACCGATGCGGCGTAGTAGCGCCACGGCGGCGGTCGATGGCGGCATGGCCCATGGCAGCTAGCGGCGTCGTACTGCGGTGATGGCAAGCAACCGTGGCGGCTCGTGGAGTAGGGTGGAGGAGGAGGAAGAGGATGGGTGGCGGCAGCCGGTGATGACGGCTGAAGCAGTTGTGAGGTGACGTGGCACGGCACGGACTGTGAATGATTAGGTCGGGCCGGGCGGCATCGGGAGCAGCAGCGGTGTGGTTGGGTAGGAGGCACAGTGCGACGTGTTGGGGAGACGTCGTGCAGCACGCCATGGCTTGGCTGCACGGTGGTTAGGTAGTGGCCTAGGGCGACTGTGGCTGGCAGCACCAAGACGAAGGGCGACCGACGGCGGCGGCCAGGTCACAAAGGTGGAGAGGGGGGAAGGAGGAAGAGGAACGCAACTCGGCTCGGCCAGATGTAGTAGCTCGGTAGCTGCAGTGTAGACGAACTCTGGTGGAGCTTTGTTGATGCTCGGGCTATGAGGAGTGGAGAGGAGGATCGGGCAAGCGGCGGCGAGTACATTGGCCACCTCATACTAGTGTGGACGTTGAAGGGCAGTGGTGTCGACGGTGGTAGCAGCTTGTGGCTCTTCGTCAGCTACGGTGACGACTTATGGAAGTGATCTCATGGTGCTCTAGTGTGGTGGCAATGATCGGCGATGATGATGACTTCTTTGGGTTTGGATGACCTCCGAGACGACTGCACAACGGAAAACAGTGGCGACCACTCTGGCATTGTGTTGATTGGTTCGAGGTGAATTTTTGGGGTGATTTGTCGATGAAAATTATGTTAGAAATCTAGGTATGAATTTAATTCCATGTTTAAATACGAGGCAAATCACATTAATAATTAACGCAGAATACAGCAGGCTACTCATGATCATAAACAATAAACCCTAGTCACTCACGACTATATATCCAATTAACAAATTAGGAACCAGCAGCAACTCACTTAGGGATTGACGATGATCAATGAAGAACAGGGACGGGCGGCCGTAGAGGAAGTAGACGACGTCGAGGTTCACGAGCGGTCGCGCGGATGCGCTGCCCAGAAACCTGATTGCCGCCCTCCCGTGCAGGTCTCGCAGCGACAACCGGAACGGAGATCCCGCTCGCCCTCCTCCAGGTGCACGCAAGGAAGAAGGTGGACGAGGAGCAGTTGCGCGAAGACTCAACGCAGTGAATCTGAAAAATCGAGTGAAGGAGAGAGTTCTCCCTGGACGTCTCCAGGAGAATTTATCTCCAACTCGTAACCGACCTGCGCGAACGGACGCACGTTGCGAGTCTCGCGTGCGAGCCGTTCAGATCCACAAAACTCGGATGCGAGCAGTTAATGGGAAAATCCAAAATTAAAAAGGAGATTAATGTGCCAGGATTGAACCTACGGCACGGCGACGTAGCAAGTCACAAGTCACACGAGAAGAATCTGTGGTAATTCAGCAGCAGCGTCTTGTAGCAGCAAGGCGCGTGCGTCTGCTGCGTGTGACTTTAGCATAAAGCCCTCTCATCCCCATGTGCCTCATTGCAAGGTGGGATGAGAGCTCTTCCTTATAAGTTGGTATTTTTCCCTCACCACTAGCAAGGTGGTACTAAATATTTCTAGCTTTGACATTTTCAGGATGGGCCTCATGGGCCAAATCCAACAAATTACAGGTTTTTCTATGGGTTTTTGGAATAGGGTGATTTGGTAACCGACTTGGAGATAAATCCTTTGGTTGGATGGAGTCCTGTTCAGGGGTTTTGGGTTTGAATTAGATGGAGAGTCCTAATTAGACTTGGGTGCATACTCGGTTGAGACAGAAAAGAAGAAAGGAGCGGGTGCTCCGCTTGCATCAGGAGACGAAGAAGAAAAGAGAGAAAGAAAGCCATGGCAGCGATGGCGCAGGAAAAAGGAAGGGAGGAGGGGCCCACGGTGAATAAGAAAGAAAGGAAGAAATGAGAGAGGAGAAAAGGTAGAGAAAATAATTTTAGAAAATTAGAAAATCTGGAAAATTTCTATAAATGAAATTTTATTTTGAATTTTTAGAATTAAATGGAATTGAATCTTGGTTTCTAGTTCAAATTTCAAATGTGAATTTGTGTTTTTGAAATCTTGAATTTTGAGGATGTCACACTCATCAACCATGTCTCGACCATGTGGCGGAGCATCTGCAACAGCCGCGCCACGGGGCGTGAGACCCGTACCTCCACGCTGTCCTCTGCCATCAGTAGCAGCGCCGCCTTCTCCGCTGTCCCCACATCAGCGGCCTCCTCTTCCGGTGACAAGGGCTCTTGTCCTTGCGCCTCTTTTTGTCAGCGGTGGAGGCCATGATGGGAATTGGGATTGGGATGAAGGCTTTCCTCCTATCGTGGTATTTGGGAACCACAGCTGCAGTTTTGTGGTGTTTTATGGGAAGCAATCGAAGTCCGGACTGGAGGGTTCCTACTTCTGAGCTCAAAAAAAATATCATGTCAATTTTAAATTTGTATATTTGAAATTGCCATCAAAATTTTAGTCTATTATCATATATTTGAATTTTTTAAAGTAAATGAACCGAAATTCTTTCACAATCGAAAAATCAACAAATTTGTTTTCGGATGCACTTGTCATGGGTGGGTGTCCAATGGAAAGCATTTTATCGGATGCTTTGTCGAGAACATCGTCACGTACCAATGAAACATCGTCCAAATACAAATAAATCATTTTCAGTTAACATTTGAAACATATCTTTCACTGGTTATTTGAAGATGTTTCAATTTATATGGGCAATGTTTCACAAATAGCAAAACAAAATGTTTCTAAGTGTTTCACTAGAGCAAACAAAATATTTCACAGGATTAGACAAAATGTTTCAGATATTTTTACGAATGCTTCACAATAGCAAGCAAAATGTTCCATAAGAGCAAACAAAATGTTCCAGATATTTTTTACAGACAATGTTTCATAGGAGTAAACAAAATGTTTCACCAGTCAAACGTACATATTTGAGGTTTAGGAAAAATTGACGAAGCATCTTCCCCATTTAGCTCCTTCCAATGGAGCGCATGATCATCGCGTGCATGACTGCCACTACACTGTCGCTGCCCCCATCAGCTCGCTATCGCCATGGAGCAACTCATCATTGTTGGATCTAGCCACAGAGGAGCTTATGGTAGTTGTATCCAAGGTCACTGTCATCATGGAGGAGCTCGTTGTCGTAGGATCCGACCATGGAGGAGAGTGAGACCACATCCCTCCATCTCATCCCCTCTCTTCTTGTGCCGCCCCTCTACACTCACCTGCTACCAAGAAGAACTTGAAGAAAGTGAGAGGAGAGGGAGGAGAGCAGATGGGTAGGGAGGAGAAGAGGCACGAATAGAGCACCAACTCATCGCCCAAGCTACAGCACTAGCTCATCCATGGTGGTGGAGGAAGGGGAGAGGAGCAACGGTTGAGAGCAAGTGTCATGGAGTTTGGAAGGAGGGAGGTGGCACAGGATCTCCGCTGGCCGGCCGGCGGGTGGTTTCAGCACAGGAGGAGGAACAGGGGAGCAATAGGAGGAGAATGGGAGGAGTGTTGTGTGTGGTGTGGTGAATGGATAAGGTGGGGGAACAAAACGAGAAGGTCAGGACATGAAGAGCAAGAGTGGTGGCGAAGGGCGGATAGTGAAAGAGGCGGTCAAATGTGGTAGCAGCATTTGAGACATGGACACTTGGATCAAAATATTATTGGGTACGACTTTCCATTGGATGTTGGATGGGAAGTGTTTTATCGGACACTGTTTTGAGAACATTGCCAAGGTACTAATGAAACATTGTGGAAGTAGTAATGAAACATTTTTCGTTAATGTTGAAACATTGTTTCCAATGTTTATGAAAAATGTTTTAGAAGTTATTCAAAAATGTTTTATACCAACTAGCAAATGTTTCACAAGAGCAAATAAAATGTTTCAACCTAGAATGAGCAAATGTTTTATAAGAGCAGACAAAATATTTTACAAGAGTAAACAAAATATTTTAGATATTTATTGACAATGCTTTCACACGTACATGGGTAATGTTTCCCAGCGCCCTTGCAGTAGAGTAGGTGGTGGTCATCAGTGGCATCGACGTTGCACCCCACTAACTGCAGCACAGCCTCTAGGGCTGCATTAATAGGGGCGTGGGTCTGCAAGCTACAGATCGGTGATGTGGTCGCTGCCAAGGCTAAGCAACGAGATGAGAAGGTAGCTCTTAGAAGAATAGAGGGAGAAAGGAGACGGCACCCCCAAAGAAGAAGGAGCGCTAGGGGGAGGAGGATGGGGAAGGAGTAGCAGGAGGACGTCGAAGGAGTGAGGAATGGATGATAATTGGTAGGCCGGAGACGATCGTAAGGCAATGAGCAGAGTGAGCAGAGGAATGGGCTGCGTAGCGTCCGATCCTAGGCAGACGCACGGAGGTAAGTAAAATTATTGTTTTCTCAATACATTTTGTTTATGAGAGGATCTAGTGTATGGTATACCATCCGCACCTTATCTAGATGGTATAGCAACGTGCTGCCACCGTGTGTGTCCCCTTTCCATTTTGCTTGGAGTCCAACAGTCCAACTAGAGCATGGGTACGCTTGTAACTAACTTGATGGTATAGTACACTACCCCGTCACATTTTTTCTATATCTTTGCTTCATTTGCCGATGTTGGGTAGGCCTAGCCTATGGATATGGTGGAAAGTATAAGTTATTGTAAGTATCATATATCACCAAATATCATGTACCATCAAGTATTATATATCATCAAATATCATGTATCATCAAGCATCATATGTCATCAAATATCATGTATTATCAAGAGTCAGGCATCATCAAGTATTATGTATCATTCGAGTATCAGATAGGTATCATTGAGTATCAGGTATCATCAAGTATTAGGTATCGTCGAATATCGAATATCATCAAGTAGCAAGTTTTTTCAAATATTAGGTAGCTATTATTAAGTATCAGGTATAGTCGAGCATCAGATATCATCAAGTATCATGTATCATCAACTATCAGGTAGGTACCATCGAGTATCAAGTATCATCAAGTATGAAGTATCGGGTATCATCAAATATCAAATATCAAGTATCATAAAGTATTGGATATCATCAAGTATCAAATAGGTATCGTCGAGTATTGGGTATCATCAAATGTTTCGTAGGTATCATTGAGTATTAAGTATCATCAAGTTTCAGGTATCATCATTCGGGTATCATTGAGTATCATGTATTATCGAGTATCATGTATCATCGGGTAACATGTAAGTATCGTTGAGTATCAGGTAGGTATCGTTGATTGTCAATTATTGTCAAGTAGCAGCAATCATCAAGTATCAGGTTGGTATCATTGAGTATCAGGTATTATCAAGTTCTCAAATATCATCAAGTTTCAAAAATCATCAATTTTCATGTATTGTCGAGTTTCAAGTATAAAGTATTATTGAGCTACATGTATCGCTAAACTTCAATTATTATCAAGCTTCAGGTATCGCCGAGCTTCAGGTATGGTTGTTCAGGTATCATCAACATCAGATATCATCAAGTATGAGGTGGGTATCATTGAGTATCAGATATCGTCAAGTATTAAGTATCTTTAGGTATCTTTGAGTATCTTTGAGTTTCAAATAATGGAATAAAAATTGAACCACTAGATCAACTTTGGTCTGCTTGGCTCAACTTGACTTTGACTCATTGTCATCACTAGTATGATAAGATTCCACATCTTGTTGCATACAAAGAAGTACTCGTGAACACAAAAACGAAAAAGAGCCTATGGCAAGTTGCGAGTAAGCCCCGTCCCATGCATATATGGCTCCATTAAGTAAAAAAGGACGAACAAACCTATGAAAAAAGCTAAGATTCTTTTTTGGCCAAATAGGTCGGCTCTAGGAGCCCATGGTGGCACATGGTAGCAACAAGAAGGGATAGCGACAAGCTTGGTAGACCACGTCATCCACGAGAACCATGGTGATGCCTTCACCAGTGCACCTCTATGTAGCACACTATTGTGCGCTTCCCTGCCATTCTATTGGGATCTGACCGGTGAATAGTGACTATATCGTCGGAAAGGATTGGACATCATACCGTTTTTTTAGTCTTTCTCTTTGTTTATGCATGTGTGGTCTGGTGTGTCATACTAAACAGGTCTAGACCATGCTGCCTTATCGTGCCAAGTGAGGTTGACCTGTGGGCTCGACCATAAGGCCTAGGCGGTAGGCATGCATGGCACTTTGGTTCCATCGGTGTTGTGACAACCTGGGCATTGGTTAGTCGAATAGCCACTTTCAGCTTCTTTGCGATCATACTGGATTTAAAAAATAAAAACAAATTTAAGAAAATAATATCATTTTAAAAATATGAAAAATTCATTATCATAATAAAAAGGACAAAGAATTTGTTTTATTGAAAAGTTCTTTTATGTTTTAGCCAGCATAAATTGGGTGACGAGTTAGACACAATGCTATTTATGATGTGTCAGGATGGCCATCATGTCAGTATTTGAAATAACAAGGAGAGGGAGGGGAGGAAGAATGACCCGAACATATGAATTTGAAAATAGCAAGGTTCTTTCCCCAAAGTGAGCGAGCGAGAAAGAGAGAGAGAGAGAGAGAGGTACCATACAGATCATGGAGCATGATCCAATGGAAGGGAACATGTCTGGGTCGTAGCTACAAGCAGATTTACATTTCGGTAAAAATACATAGTTTCCCTATTTTAACACCTCATGCATCACATCCTCTATCCGCATCTTCACATCTATGCTGTATCAAATGTCAAGTTCGTACCGAGAGGAAGATGTTTTTCGATACGAGCTTGTACCCTCTTAGGTTCTCACCAGAATTTAGATAGTAGGGGACAAACTTTTAGTCAATTGCTTGAAATAAAAAAAATTAATTGATTTTTGGATGTTAGATCAAAATCTAACGACCGAGATATATCCAACTTGCATATAAAAATACCCTAGTCCAAACCTACTCCTCACCTCCCTACCTAGCCGCCGCAATTTGTAGCCATCGTTTGTGTCTAGCGTCGCTGTCTCTACTCCTCCGTCATGCTACCGATGCTCCTCCCTTGCTATGGTCTACTCCTCCTCCGGCGCAAGCGTGACCCCTATTACTTCCTCCTCTTCAGCGAGGTGCCCTTGCACATCTTCATTCCTTGTCTTTGGCAAGGGAGACATTGAATCCGCCTCCACATCTCTCCTACCTCCTAATGACCTTCTCCCATTATCATTCCACTGGTCACTTTGTAGTCCGTCGCCACCATGTGCTCCCGACCTTCCACTATAGGCTCGATGTCTATCTATGTCATGGAGAGGGAGAGGGAGGGGAGGGGAGCAGAGTGAACCCCATGGCTGCAGGAGAAAGCGGCACCGAAGAAGACGTTGACACTAGGTAAATGATAAGATGAGAAAATCGACTGAGATTTCTTCCATTTGTAGTCGAATGATGGATACTAAGGCATGTTTGATTGGATACTAAGTAAATCGAATTAATTATTTGTTATCTAAGGCATGTTTGATTGGATACTAAATATTGTTGCAATTTGTTATGGTTGTAGGAAGGTGAGGCTAGTGTTTGGAGGTGGTTCCAGTGTTTGATACATATTATAATTAAGCCTAGCCACATTTTATTAGGTGTTTTGTCACATTTTGCACTACATTTTATCACAGCTGACTATTGTCCATAAATAATCACAACTTGTTGTAATTTTTTAAAAAAGGATAAAAAATCTTACATGCCCATGGGCCATGCGGTGGCATGAATTACACAGGACAATACTAGTTAAATACCCATAGTTGTGACCAGTGTACTGATCAAGCAACCCAACATCACAATTCACAACATAAAGGCGGGCACGGGCAAGGAGAAGCAACAAGTAAAACAAAAATAAAAATAATATAACTAACCAAAATGAGCAACTGGGTGTCAAATTTCTCTTAGATACTATCTATACTGATAATAATTAACTGAAGCAATGTGCAATTAGCATGGAAATTTCTGCTAATACGACCCGCTTTAAAACATCCATCCACAACAGCACCAAAACTTGCCATATATATACAAGCTCAATTCATACTATGCAACACGCATATTCTTCGGTTCTCATGCCATGCATATTCACCAACTTGCCTATAGTAGGCATCAAACTAGAGGTAACAATTCACTCCCTTTTTACCTAGACCAAGAACAGCAGCAGGAACAAACAGCCATCCTTTTCGCTGGTGTGTCGAACATTGATCAAGTAGGGAAACATTGTAGTTTCACAATTCACAGCAAAGAGGCATGCAAGGACAACGATGCAAACACATACAACACAATGTAAAGTAAACAAACATTTGACATTAGTATGCCAAATTCTCTTAGGTATGAACTAGTATTAAGTGAGCCACCATTGGAACATTCAAAATTCAAAGCAAAACATTGAAGTATATGATGCTAAATTCATATGACATTCTATCTATGGTTTTCACCGAACTCATCAGTCTATCTACCTAGTCAGCACCAGACTGAACTGAATGTAATGGTTCGCACTGAGAAGCTCATAATCAAGAACATCACCATGAACCAATGTAGCAACTGGGTCAGCCATTCTTCTTTTTCATGAACTCATCCTCCCACTGCTATGGTGTTTCATTGTTCTTGATCTTGAAGATGTCACGGACCTCCTCCACCGGAATCCCCATCATTTCTGCCACAGCCCTGCATGCCAGGTCTAGCAGGCCCTCGATCTTCAGGAACATCGCCGCCTACACAAATCAATTCATGAACCGTTCTTTCTTAGATGGGAATAGAAAGCGAGCAAGGGAAAGGATTGGTGTGGTTGCACCCTTACGATTATGATCTGGCAGACGGTGGATTGGTCGACATGGATGAACTTTTTGTCCCAGGTGTTGAGGCCGTGTGGGTCGGCCTCAGGGACAAAGGTGATGGGGTTGGAGGTGGCGAAGTCTGGCAGCTCGACGGGAGAGGACGGGATGAGGTATCGATCAGGCTCAGAGGCCTTGGGGCCATGGTGTGGCGCATGCTTCTCGCAGTACATGGCGACCATCTTGAGGACGTTGCCATAGATGTTGGGGACGTGGATGGGGCCAAGCCCTTGTCCGTAGCTTTTGTCCATTTGCTGGCAAAGCATCTGTGACAACCGCGCAGCAGGGGGTGAGACCCGCACCTTCACGCCGTCCTCCGCCACAAGCACCAGCGCAACCTTGACCCACGCCGCTGCAGCAGTGGTGGTCTCCTCCTCCAGGGACATGGGGCGCTTGCCCTTGCGTTTCTCAATGACGACAGCGATGGCCTCTTCCATCAAGATGGCACGCTCGCCCTTCCGCTTTTCATTTTCATGGTTGGCCTCCTCCTCCGTGGACATTAGGCTCTCGCCCTTACGGTTCTCGTCTTCGGTGGTGGTCTTCTCCTCTAGGAACATGGGGCACTTGTCCTTGCACATCACGTCTTCGGTTGTAGCCTCCTTCTCCAGCGACATGGGGCACTGGCACTTACACATCTCGTCGGCTACAGTGGTCTCCTTCTCTTGGGACATGGAGCGCTTGCCCTTGCGCTTCTCATTGTCAGCGACGAGCTCCTGATCTGGGGACATGGATTGCATGTCATGGGGCATCTCATCATCAGTGATGGCCTCCTTTTCTGGGGACATGAAGCGCTCGCAGTTCTGGTCCTCAGCATTGGACTCCTCCTCCAGGAACACAGGTCGCGTGCCCTTGCTATTCCCGTCAGCGGCGGTAGACTCCTCCTCCACGGACATGGGGCCCATGTCCTTATGCTTCTCCTCATCGGCGGTAGCCTCCTCCTTGGTGGACTCGAGGCGCTCACCCTTGAGCTTCCCATCATCGTCAGCAGCCTCCTCCTCCAAAGACACGGGTTGCTGCTTGCCCTTGCTATTCTCGTCGGTAGTGATGGCCTCCTCATCTAGGGACACGACTCGCTCGCCCTTGCGCTCCTCGTCGCCGGCGGTGTGCTCCTCCTCCACAGGCATGGGTCGCTCACCCACGCGCTCCTTTTTGTCGGTGGAGGAAGCCATGGGTGGGATTGGGAAGGAGATCCTCTTTCTCTTTGGATTTGGGAGTGGTGCGTGGGGTTTGGCCGTGTGTTTTGGGAAGCATGAAGCAAGAGAGAGCCGTTCTACTTTCGGATTTTGCTTTTATGCGCATGCGGTCTGCGCTCTGGTTTGGTGGGCCTGGCTCCATGGTAGTGAGGTTTTTCGTGTCTGTTCGCGTCGGATTTGATTTAGCTTGTCCAGCTGTCCAAGCATTGGCTTCCTTACCACGTGCCATTTGTAGCTAGCTGGATTGGACCCAGTTCAAATTGCTCGAGGCAGTGGTTAAAAGAGCTTCCTTATTTTTTTACTATTTTTTATGGAAGGTAGAAGAAATGCCTCGATTTTCATAGATCACAAGGAGGAGCTTACCATAAGCACCCGTACATGTTGAGAACAATTGAATGGGAGTGATCACCTGGCAGTCGCTTGTGCGGGGCTGGTGCAATCAAATAATTAAATAGATGGAAAAATGTGTACAAACTTAGCATCATATAAAATTGCAGCCGTGAATGATTTGCCACCATATTGGCTGATGAGTAGAGAACATCCTGGAAAGAGCGATTCAAGATGTCAACAGGATGCTCAACTTACTAAAAAATTGTAACACCCCAACCCCCAACAAATTTTGAAACGCTACCAAAAGCTATTATCATTGGAAAATTCAGCAACATATCCCATAAGAGGTGAATTTAAGGCACCACCTGGATCAAACAATTTATCCTAGGTCTATGCCGTGAGAAAAAAACCTCACCCTACTTACCTTTAGATACGACAAAGACAGGCATAATAATATGTTGATGGTAGAAAGCAAATTCAACATGTAATAATTTACACTAAAATAGTTCTTTATTCAACTTTAACTCCCTAGCTCGAATCCATTGTCCCTTGATCTGATTGAACATGTCTAAATTGACTAAAAGTCTAATTTGAATCATCCTAATTGAAGGAAATGGTAATATAAGTGATTTTATGTGTCATTGAAGTGTTATGCCCATCCCATTCGTGTAGATTTCAATTGTGCCTAGAAAACAAAGAAGTAAACAAGAGAAGAATAAAAACTCAATAAATGATAAGATGAGCAAATCAGTTGATATTTCTTTCATTTTCAGTTGAATGATGAATAGAAAATGCGAAACATTTGCTATCAAGGACATGTTTGATTGGGTACTAAATGTTACCGCAATTTGTCATGGTTGAAGGAAGGTGAGGCTAGTGTTTGGAGGTGGCCCTAGTGTTTGATTCAATATTATAATTGGGACTAGCCACATTTTGTTAGGTGTTTGGTCACGTGTTGCACTAAATTTTGTCATATCTAGCTATTGGCCATAAATAATCATAACTCATTGTAATTTGGGGGAAAAGATAGAAAAACTCATACGTGCCCATGGGCCATGTGGTGGCATGAACTGCATAGGACAGTACCACTTAAATACCCATAGTTGTGGCTAGTGTATCGAACACTCATCAAGCAACCTAACATCACAATTCACATAATAGAGGCAGGCACGAGCAAGGAGAAGCATCAAGCAAAACAAAAACAAACATAATGTAACTAACCAATATGAGCAACTCGATGTCAAAGTTCTCTTAGATAACAGATATACCGATAATAATTAACTGAAGCTATGTGAAGTTAGCATGCCCGTTTTTGCTGATATGACCAACTTTTAAAACATTTATCCATAACAGCGCCAAAACTTGAAGTATATATACAATCTCAATTCATACCATGCAACATGCATATTCTTCAATTGTCGTGCCATGGATATTCATCAACTTACCTATAGTAGGCATCAAGCTAGAGGTCACAATTCACTCCTTTTTTACCCAAACCAATAATGACGACAGGAACAAACAACAATCCTTTTTGATGGTGTGTTGAACACTGATCAAGCAACGAAACATTGTAGAATCACAATACACAGCGAAGAGACATGCAAGGACAGTCACACAAACACATACAACACAATGTAAATTGAACAAACATTTAACATTAGCATGCCGAATTCTCCTAGAAAGAACTAATATTACTTTCTACCAAAGCGAGCCACCATTGGAACGTTCACAGTTCAAACCAAAACATGGAAGTATACGATGCTAAATTCATATGGCATTCTATGTACGGTTTTCATCGAACTCATCTATTTATCTAACTAGTCGACACAAGATTGAACTGAAGGTAATGATTCGCACTCAGAACCAAGAACATCACTATGAACCAATGCAACAATAAGGCAAGCCATTATTATTCTTCATGAACTCGTCCTCCTGATGATGCGGTGTGTTGTCGTTCTTGATCTTGAAGATGTCACAAACCTCCACCACAGGAATCCCCATCATGTTCATCCTGCAGGACAGGTCCAGCAGGCCCACGAATCTTCAGGAACATCACTGCCTACACAAATCATTTTGTGAACCGTTCTTTCTTGGAGGGAAGAGCAAGCAAGGAAGGGAAAGGGTGGCTGTGCTCTTACGACGATGAGCTAGAAGACGGTGGATTGGTGGACACAAATGAACTTGTTGTCCCTAGAGTTGTGTAACATACCACCAATTTTGCAATTTTTCATAAAACTTTTTCACGCATTTTCATGAACCAACTTTCCTAGACTCATTTTAAACTCTCTCTAGCCTTCCTTAATTTTCTAGGAATTTTTCCAACCCTTCTACTATTTTTCTCACCTTAAAGAGAGCCTTTCCTATTTTTCTCAATCCAAAAACCCCACAAAATATTAATTCAAATTACATACTTAAGTCTCCCATATTTTTATGAATTTTTGGAACCTTATCTCATATTTTTCTGACTTATTTATAAATTCTTATAAATTTCCAAAACCCAACCTATTTTCTAAAAATTTTATTTGGGTTTTATAAAAATCTTTCCTCTTTTGGAAAATATCCGAGTGCGCTTTCTCTTTTTGGAATACGCCTTTGGCGTGTACTTCTTTTGCAGCCCGAAGCCCCGCATGGGCCTAAGGCCCATTCCTGTTTCGGCCTTTCCTCAGCCCACCGGCACCTTAAGTGACAACGGACGCCTAGGATTGAGCCACATCATTACAAATTGGAACCAACGTCTGTTGCATAAACCATGCCGCATACTCCTTCATCAGAATAGCTGATTTAATTGTGACCGTCCTTAGCTCATCCAAAGGCTAAGAATAAGCCACGTCGCTACCCAAAATCCTAACCCACGGAACTCGTCGTTCTAAACTCCAGTGCCGCCATCTTCGCCATTGTTTCGCCAGAACCGACGCTCCCTGCTGCTGTAGCTCAACGCTGCCCCCTGTGTTTGCCTTCTCTAGACTCCTCCCGACCCCGCGAAGCTCATCCGCCATCTCACTAACTTAATCCAGCCACACAGCACGATGAATCGTGCTTGGACATGCCGCTAGCACCGCCACCGCCATTTCCATGCTCCTGTGCCCGCCAAGCCTTCTCCTGCTTTTAAAAGGCCACCAATGGCCTCAGAGCAACCCAAGCTTCCTTCCCCACCCTACCATTTCTCCTCCAGATCATCGGAGTAACTTCTACGCTGTAGCCCAAAGTGATGCAGCCGCTCGACCTCGCCGTCGGCCACCACCAGTCCACCTCAGCCCCAACCAAGACTACCAAAAGGTAGCTCTTGCTCTCCTCTACCTTCTCCTGCCCTTCGCCACCCCACTCCGACCACCGCTTGCCGCCGGTGACCTTACCCCGACGAGCCCTCCTTCTTTCCCTGTCTCTCTCTTACTGTCTACTGGGTCCCATATGTCAACACAACGCAGCTAGGCCAGATTGGGCTCAATTCGGCCCATTTAGCTAGCACTGTTTATTTCCTTTTCTTTTTTCTTTTTTCCCAGAAATTCTTTGATTTTATTTAGCTAGCAAAACTCTTGCAAAAATTTTCAAAAATTCAAAATAATATAAGGAATTTTATAAAAATATTAAACATGGTCATTTATAAAGAAAATAATCAAAATAAAATTCTTTCTATTTCTTTCTATATGGAAACTATATTTAATTATTTCAGAAAATCTTTTAAAATATACCCAAAAGTTATCTTGGTTTAATAAAAATATATTTCCATCTTTTAAACCCTATCCTTGGCAAATTCCATCTCGGAACTCCAACAATGAAAATTGTTATCGACCTCGATCTCTGAAATTTTATCAATCCACACTAAAATTTCCACGTACACCCTATCCGGAGATTATCCTCCAAATCAAAGAATGAATTCTAAAAGTTCACTCCCTACACCTTTTCAATAGTCAAATTCAAAATATTTATGAAATCATACAGCCGATCACCATTTCAAAAAAAAGACCTATCATTTCATATGCATATCGCATTTTTATTTAATTCTTACTTGGATCTTATGACCTTATTTTCAGAAGGTAATCCGGAATTTCTTGTTAAAGAAGACCAGGATTACCCTGATAATAATTTTGCTACTTTTGATCCATCCACAGAACAAGAAGGCAAGTTTTATATACTTTGATGCATATCTTAATTTCTATTCTGTCTTTCGTATATATATTTATTGTATTAATTTTTAGCTATATAATTTGATCTGTCCATTCAAAGGAATAGAAAAACCAAGCCAGAGCCAAATAGCCTTCCTAAAATATCCTACTTAACCGTAGTTTTCTAGGATAGAAATAATTTAATTATAAATCTCTTTTAAAAGGATAAGCATGCAAATAAGTAGTATGGGATACTTATTTAGCATGAAAGATGATGTGTTATATGCGAGGAGGTCAAAATGTTTTTCCATATAGAGCAATTTGGAAAGATTCAATTGTCGGTTTGGACCATGCATTCCAGGGTAGGTGAATGCACACTCAAGGACGCTAGGTAGAGTAAGAAGTGAACAATGCCTGGGTTCGTTGCTCTATAAAAACATAGAGGAGAATTCGGAAAAAAGCATGTGGTCATGTGGGATAGGTTCGACAACGTGGTTGTTCGTTCTAAGCCCAATGACACTAGATGATGACTCTAGTGAGATCTTCTAGCATCGTTTCCTTTATGAAAACTTGAATTTTCATAAATAGAAATGACACATTCAATCATCCAGCCATATAACCGCGCATTATATGGGTAAAGTTGTATAGATTTTGAAGAGCTAAAACAAAGCCATATATGGACCTGACTTCAGGCTATACGAAGTTATGTCAACTGGGTGATGCCTATTCCATTTATTATAAATTCATGAATTTCATTTTTAAAAATGGGATGTGTCTGGTTAGCAGATACTTTAAGGATTGGATGAAGAAGATAGATTCTTGATCAATTTCTATATGTTGTTAAAATTTAGAAAATTGATAAATAATTAATGCATGATCCACTTAATACCTAAACCAATTTCTTTGAAAGGAATGCATGTAGTTATTAGATATTTAATAATGGAAAATTTGCTAAGTATTGTGGATGAACTTACCCCTTTTTTTGGGGAGCTATTCAATTTGAATAGAACCCATTTCCGCTGTAGATTATAATCATGCTTTTTAATGAAGAGGAAATGGAATACTTCGGCTTAGATTTCTAGAGTAGACTAGTTATTTCCCTACTCACAGTTTTTCCCTTTTTGCCACTTGTAAAATATCAGTAATATAATGTATTTTGAATAGTTACGAAATAAAGTTGTGGCTTGCATCGATTATGGCTCAAATATGAAATAATTGAAGTTGAATTTTCCAATGATATTGAAAATTTGGCCCCGACAAGTCGAGGCCATGCGAGTTGGCTTTAGGACGAAAGCGATTGGGTCAGAGAAGGCAAAGACGGGCAACTCGACGAGGGAGGACGAGATGAGGTACTGATCATGCTCAGAGGCCTTGGGACCATGGTGCGGCACGTGCTTCTCATAGTGCAGGACGACCATCTTTAGCATGTCACCGTATATTCTAGAGATGTGGATGTGGATGGGGCCTAGCCCCTGCGTGCAACTTTTGTCCATCAGGTAACAAAGCAACTGCGATAGCCACACCACGAGATGATACCTGCACCTTCACGTTGTCCTCCACCATAAGCACCAGCTCCGCCTTCACCCATGCCACCGTAGCAGCGGTGGCCTCCTCCAGGGACATGGGTGCTTCGTTTCCCGATGGTGACGGTGGTGGCCTCTACCTCCTTCGTAGATATGGGGCGATCGCCCTTGTGCTTCTTGGCTTCATAGGTGGCCTCCTCCTCCGTAGACATTAAGCTCTCGCCCTTGTGGTTCTCATCTTCGGTGGTAGCCTTCTCCTCCAGGGATGTGGGCGCCCTTGCATTTTTCGTCATTGGTTGTATCCTCCTTCTCTAGGGACATAGGGCGCTGGTGCTTATGCTTCTCGTCAGCGGTGGTGGCCTCCTTCTCTTGGGACATGGAGCGCTTGCTCTTGCGCTTCTCGTTGTCGTTGGTGGCCTCTTTCTTCGGTGACATGAGGCTCTTACACTTGTCCTTCTCGTCACCGGCGGCGGCCTTCTTCTCTAGGGACCTGGGATGCTCGCGTATGCGCTTCTCATCGACGGCGGTGGCCTCCTTCTTCATGGACATGGAGCGCTTGACCTTGCGCTTCTCATTGTCAGTGGCAAGCTCCTGATTCAGCGACATAGATTGTGCGCCGTGGAGCATCTCATCATTAGCAGTAGCCTCCTCTAGGAACACAGAGCACTTGCTTCTCCTCCTCGACGTTGGACTCCTCCTCCATGAACACGAGTCACATGCCCTTGCTATTCCCATTGTCGGCAATGGACTACTCCATGGACACGGGGCCATGTCCTTACGCTTCTCCTCATCGATGGTGGACTCCCCCTCCAGGGACGCAAGTCGCTCGCCTTTGTTCTTATCATTGTTGTCAGTGGCATCCTCCTCCTCCTCTAGGGACACGAGTCACTGCTTGCCCTTGTTGTTCTTGTTGGCGGTGGTGGTCTGCTCCTCTAGGAACAGTATACTCGGCCCCAGCCAAAGCCAACTCCAGTTAATGGTTTGAACATGTATGGATATAAGATAAATATTTAGGCAACCTAATTAGATCAAAAGGAATGCTAGATTACAAATTTGAGGAAATAGGTAATGTTGATTCTTCAAAAAAGAAAAGGAAAAGTTATAATCACAAAGTCAAGGACTATAGTTCAAGACCGGAACGACTTTAGAACATTTTAAACAGGTAAAGGAGTGATATCTTACAGGGTTTGCAAGGTAAGATACTGAAACAATGGCTGTGCATGATGGAAGCAAAACTACCAGCGGCTGGCGTTAGCAAATTCTTGAGTGACCAATCCTGATGAAGATTGTAACCAAAGAAAACATGATATTAGCCGAAATGAGTGACCACAATGAAACAGACAACCAGTGGGCTATGCTGTATCATGCGAAGAAACTATGCAATATAGGTTTGAAATAACTTCCATTCCAGATTTGAAATAATTTATGCAATATAGGTTTTTGCTCTAGCAGACTCAGGCCCCTTTCTTTTCAGCTTATCTTATTTACTTATTTACTTATAAACTGAACTTCAAGAGCTTCCCGAGATAGCTTGAGAAGTCCAGTAAGCTTCATTTGACTTGTTTCTCAGAGCTCTGAGATGTAGTTTTGAGATAGAAAAAACGAACTACAAAAACCAAACCATTTGACTTTTCGATTCGAATATAAGTAGATAAGATAAGAAGATAAATTGAAGAGAATGGCTCCTCAAACGATTAGCAACGTAAATCAATTTGTGATGGAAAACAGGAGCCTATAAAAACCACATATTTTATAGTTTATTTAGGGGCACATATGTTATCCTCTCTTTTTTCTTTTGGAGGAGCAAACTACGGTTTGAGCAAATTTCTAGGAGTTTTGCAAGCTTTTCCTGTTTATCCAGTGAGACAACAAACTAATGAAAGAAAGAAAAGTAAATTGTTGTAATAATATGGAATTTAAACTAGGAGCTAGGGATGTTCTTTTCAGCTTATCTTATTTATTTATGTTCTTATGTATTTATAAGCTAAACTCTGAGAGCTTCTCGAGATAGTTTAGAAAGTTCCATACACTTCGTTTGACTTGTTTCTATAAGCTTAAAACGCACCTTAGAGACAAAAAAAAAACAGACTTCAAAGTCAAAATGATGTTCGACTTTTCGATTCGGAGATAAGTACATAATAGCCGAAGACAACAACCCCTAAAACAATAGGAAATTTAACACAAAGCCTGTTTTTGTATATGAAACCAACATCTGCTTTGGATTCGCTTTATTCCAGGAGCAAAAGAAAAATACTAAAAATTACTATGATCTAGTAGCCAAAGAGCCACTAACCGGTGGCGAAAGGCACAATAAATTCAATAGTTTGAACGAAAAACACTGAATACAAATAACCAGAAAACTTATCTCAGAAGCGTATATTGGAATAATGCACCCTGATTATTTGTTGGAAACCTCCTCTGACAAGAAATACAACATTATTATTAGCTCTGTGCTGCTTAATGAAATCAGCAATGCCAGGAGAAATCCTGCAGATAAAAAAAAAATAGCTATCGCAATCCTGTGGCCAGACCACATAAACGAAGAATGTTTGCATCCCAACATTAAATATATTAGACTACTGAATGACGGCTAATGAGTTACTGAGTTCAATGCTGGCTTTGTCTCCGAGTCAGGATAAATTACTTGTTGCAACCGGAAAGGTTTCAACTCACTGCTTTAATCTGTTACGACCATAGTTTCTTAGAGAGTAAAAAAAAGACTGATACCTGTTCCATTTAATTCTCTTCCTTTCTTTAGCATGGAATGAGCACTACTAGAGAATTGGCCTTTAATACCGGCTCATCAGTCCTGGTTAGGCGTAAACCGTGACTGACATTCACAACAATCCCAATTGAACGTAAGTTGGGTCACGGGTCGGGATCAGTCCCGGTTGGAAACACCAACCGGGACTGATGCAACACCATCAATCCCGGTTTGTGTTATGAACCGGAACTGATGGTGCCTGCAACGGTCTGCGGGCGGGAAGGAGAGCACATTGCTGGTCTGTGTGCCCAACCGAGATTAGTATGCCATATTTGTACTCCTGTTGCAGGCGGGAAGGCGGGTACAATACCGGTCTGTGTACTCAACCGGGATTAGTATGCCATATTTGAACTCCTGTTGCAGGCGGGAAGGCGGGCACAATACCAGTCTGTGTCTCCAGCCGGGATTAGTATGCCATATTTCTTCTCCCTTCTTCCTCTCGCAGTCCCCACTCTGCCCGACCAAGAACAGTAGCACCGGCCGCCAAGAGCTTCAAGAAAGGGGAGGTGCGGCCAAATTTTTTTACTCCAAGCCAAATTAATCAATGTTAGTGCATCATTTCTCACTACATTGGATGTTCAATGAAGCTTCTTCTTTGCTTGAAAAATGAAGAAAATTTGATTTTTTGCCATGATTATTGAAAGATTATGAATGTAAAGATCTAGTTCAATCTTTTGTGGAGTTATAATGTATCTCGCATTGAAGGTATAATCTAGGTTTTTGTTCCATCGATGGACGAAGAATTTTGAATCTAGACTTCGATATACATCAATTCATAGATCAATGCTTTTATGTAGGTTGCAATAACCTGTCAAGTATGAATACCGGAGCAAATAATCATTTTATAGAAAAAAATTGTATGAAAATATAGTTCTTTACAAAATATGTAATGAAATAAATTTATTTTAAGTTTATAGTTGGCTTTAAAATAAGAATTTCTATGAAAAATATTTGATGCAATTTGCCCTAGGTAGGAATAAATTTAGCCACATAAAATTTTAAATAGTTTTTCAATACCGGTCATTTTATAGAAAAATATGTTCAATAGAGCTTCTTCTTTGTTTGAAAAATAAAGAATATTTGATCTTTTGTCACGATCATTGAAAGATTATGAATGTAAAGATCTAGCTTAATCTTTTATGGGATTATGATGTATCTCGCATTGAAGGTGTAATTTAGGTTTTTGTCCTATCTATGGATGAAGAATTTTGAATCTACAATTCGATACATCCCGGACGATGGCCAACACGGTGCTTTCGAAGATGCAATGGGTGATTTTGGTGATGATGACCTAGAGCAGATGCTGCTTGATGGAGACGGAGAATACACCTATGAAAGGAATTATGAAAAGTTCCAGCGCTTGTGGGAGGACCATGGGACACTGTTGTACCCAAACTGCCGATAGGGCCACAAAAAGTTGCGTACCACACTAGAACTGATGCAATGGAAGGCGACCAATGGTTTGTCTGATAAGGGAATCGATGAGTTGTTATACTTGATAAAAAAATTGCTTCCAGAGGGTAACATGTTGTCTGAAACTACGTACGACGCCAAACAAGTTGTTTGTCCATTGGGGTTGGACGTACAGAAGATATATGCATGTCGTAACGATTGTATCCTTTATCGCAATGAGTACGAGAACTTGGAAGCTTGTCTGGTGTGCAAAACTTCTCGGTTTAAAACCAGGCGTGATGACACGGGTGAGGTAGAGGAGCAGCGTAAGAAGAAGAGACCCCCCGCTAAGGTGGTGTGGTATTTCCCTATAATCTTCTGGTTGAAGCGTTTATTTGCGAGCAAAACGCATGCCTAGATGATGTGTTGGTACAAAGAAGATCGTAAGGACGACGGAAGGCTAAGGCACCCTGCTGACGGCTCGCAATGGAGGAAAGTAGATAGAAAATACCCGGACTTTGCTGAGGATCCGAGGAACATAAGGTTTGGGTTGAGTACTGATGGGATGAACCCGTTCGGCGAGATGAGCAGCAGTCACATCACTTAGCCCATGACTCTATGTATCTACAACCTTCCTCCTTGGCTATGTCAGAAGCGGAAATACATTATGATGCCGTTGCTTATCCAAGGCCCGAAGCCTGGAAATGACATCGACGTGTACCTCAAACCGTTGGTTGATGATCTGCTAACGCTGTGGAACGTTGGTGTACGTGTATGGGATGAGTACAAAAGAGATTATTTCACCCTCCGTACATTGCTACTCGTAACCATCAATGACTGGCCTGCACTTGGTAACCTGTCGGGCCTATCTATCAAGGGATATAAAGTCTGCATCGAGTGCTTAGAGGATACGGATAGCAAGTACCTAACAAACTCTCGAAAGGTTGTGTACATGGGCCACCGTAGGTTCCTCAATCCGAAGCATCCGTTATGGAGCAACCGTGTTAATTTTGATGGGACAGAAGAGAAACGTAAGAAGCCCAAGCATCATAGTGGGGCAGATGTATTTTCTATGGTAAAGGATCTGGAAGTAGTTTTTGGAAAGGTCATGTTAGCAAACCTGTCCCGCCACTCCCGAACGAAGATGCTAAGAAGAAGCCAATATGGAAAAAGAAGTCAATATTTTGGGACTTGTCTTACTGGAAAGACTTAGAGGTGCATCACTCACTGAACTTCATGCATATCACGAAAGAATGTCTGCGTGAGTCTACTAGGCTTCCTGGATATGTACGGCAAATCGAAAGATACACTTCAAGCACGAAAGAACCTACAACTATTAGGACTCAGGGAAGACCTACATCCGCAACAGAGAGAGAAAGGGCATTACCTCCATCCTGCGAGCTACACTCTAAGTAAGGAAGAGAAAAAACATAATTAAGTTGTTGAATGGTATGAAGGTCCCTTCAGGCTGCTCCTCGAACATAAGAAGACTGATAAATACAAAAGAGAATAAAATCGTAAACCTAAAATCCCATGATTGTTATGTGTTGATGACACAATTGCTCCTAGTGATGGTGAGAGGCATTTTGCTGGACATGGTACGAGGGACAATCATAAAGGTGTGATCGTTCTTCAACGCGATATCACAGAAGGTCATAGATCCGGATAAGTTATGTAATCTGCAAGATGACATTGTCTCTGGTTTGGTTAACCTTGAGATGATCTTTTCTCCATCATTCTTTGATATGATGGTCCATCTCATGGTTCACATGGTCAAACAGATACAAATTCTCGGACCCGTGTTCTTGCACAGTATGTTCCCTTTCGAGAGGTACATGGGTGTCCTGAAGAAGTATGTTCGTAACCGGTCACATCCAGAAGGCTGCATTGCCTAGGGTGTTGGCACAGAGGACGTTATTGAGTTTTGCGTCAACTACATTAATGATCTGAATTCGATTGGCGTCTCTGTATCACGCTACGAGGGGAGGCTACGGGGAAAAGGTACTCTAGGGAGAAAAGAATCCTTTAGACAAGCACATTTCATGATGTTGAAACAAGCAGCTTTAGTGGCTCAGTATGCCCATGATCACGAGAACATTCTACGCGACCAATACCCAGGGAAGTCAGATAAGTGGATCGCAGACAAGCAAGTGGAGAGTTTCGGCGGGTGGTTACGAAAGCAATTGTTGGGCAAGGAGGGAGTCCATGAGAACTTGCAACTATTGGCTTAGGGATCATCCATGACAATCATATCATGGCAAGGGTATGAGATAAATGGATACACCTTTTACACGAAAGCCCAGGATAACAAGAGCACCAACCAAAACAGTGGCGTCCGTATAGATGCCTTGGACAAAAATGGAAAGATGGACTCCTCCTATGGTTTCATAGAGGAGATCTGGGAGTTCGAGTACGGACCTTTGAAAGTCCCTCTGTTTCGGTGCCAATGGGTCAAACTGACATCCGTGGAGATCGATGAGTACGGTATGACAACCGTGGACCTAAAGAAAGTGGCCTACAGGGACGAACCATTCGTGCTCGCCAATGATGTCACACAGGTATTCTATGGGATGGACATGGGCAATGGCTGAAAAAGGTATGGGCAAGCCTACTAAAAGCAAGACAAGGTCTACCAAAAACAAACGGCAGAAGGAGAAGAGTAGCGGTAGCGATCAGCGAAGGCTCTACGTGGTTCTTTCAGGTAAAAGAAGGATTGTCAGAGTTGAGGATGTCACAGACGAAGAAGAGTATAATCAGTTCGATGAGCTGCCGCCTTTCTCGATGAATGTAGATATTAGTGCCCTCAATGATGAGGAGGAAGCTCCCTATGTACGTCATGATCATAATGAAGGATCACTTGTAAAAACAAAGTAGTTACTATTTTGGAATTTCAAGGCATTTTGTTATGATAGCAGCATTAGAATTTTAATAAATTGATAACATTTTTTATTTGTAAAAAAGTTTACAAAATTTTGAGTAAATCTTTGATAATTTTACATTTATCAAAGAAATGCAGAAAAATTAATGAGAAATTACAAGGCTCCCCACTCAATTTTTCACATTTTTATGATTTTTGTGATATTTTTATTTAATTTGTATAGTCTCCCAGCAATTTTCTATAATTTTCGAGTAATTTATGGCAAATTACTACCACTGACATGTGGGACCCACAAGAGATACGTGACCTCAATTTTGGAGGAAGCAATCCCGGTTGGTGTCTCCAACCGGGACTATGTGGGCCATCAATCCTGGTTGGTGTCTCCAACCGGGACTATGTGTGCCATCAATCCCGGTTGGTGTCTCCAACCGAGACTATGTGGAAATTCTAAACAACGCAATATTGGCGCGAACCGAGGAGCCGCCTCTGCCTCTTTGTCTTCCTCTTCCTCTTCTTTAAAACCGACGATCTTTCTCTGCCTCTTCGTCTTTCTCTGTCGCGCGCCTCTGCCTCTTCGATCCATGGCTTCCTCCGCCTCTTCCCCTACTGCCGCCTCTGCATCCACTGCCGCCCCACCACCACCGATGCCTGCCCCACCGTCGTCGAGGAGGAGGATGAGGACGAGGAGGAGGACGATGATGACCACGACGATCCGGAGGAGGAGGACCACGATGACGACGACGTGGATGGCTCGGACGCCTCCGACGATGGTGCCAACGCCGACGATGAGGAGGATGACGACGACGACGACGACGCTTAATTAATTAGTTAATTAGTATATTATTAGTATAGAAATTATCATCTTTTCCGGTAACCCTGTGAGATATTGTACAGGGTACCGTTATTGTAAATTATTATATGTACATTTTCTATAATATATGTATATTTGGACCAATAAGATTTGTCCTCACATTTTTTGAGCCTATTACTATTTTCTATAAATTGTACAAATTTTATACATTCATTCACAAATACATTCATAGAAAATTATAGAAAATTGTTGGGAAACAATACAAATTAAATAAAAATATCACGAAATTCATAAAAATATGAAAAATTGACATATATAAGAAAATATGATCTTTTTAGGAACTTATAGACTTCAAATTATTTTAGTGGGTATTTAGAAAGGGGGCAATTTGGGATATGTGGGACCCACTGACCCACAAGAGATGGGCCTACATGTTCGTGACCTCATCCCTTTCTCACAGGAAGGGAACAAAAAATATTCGCGCCCGGTCAGGTCGACATAACTCTCTTCTCTCCCCTGTCTAGTAGCGTGCGCTTGAGCGCGGGCTCCCCGTGCACGGTCGCGGGTTCGAGCCCCGCTCACGCCGCTGCTTTCTTTTATTTTGGGGGAAGCAATCCCGGTTGGTGTCTCCAACCGGGACTATGTGTGCCATCAATCCCGGTTGGTGTCGCCAACTGGGACTATGTGGGCCATCAATCCCGGTTCGTGTTGCCAACGGGACTATGTGTCCGGCCGTTGGTCTTCTTCCTCATGCCCGATACAAAACTTTGCCTGCTTCAGTGCATTTCATGGTTTTCTTGCTTGATTTATTGTTTTTGCATCTGCTTCAGTGTATTTATTGATTTCACATCATTAACTTTATCTCCGTGACTTTTGAGCTGACTACATTGGAAGTTGGACAGTTGACTGCACTGTTCTTCTACATTGATCGTGCCCTTCGATCTTCCGCACGAGCTCCCCTATATATGTCCCTTCAGACACTCACTTGTTCTCTCACAGCCATACACCATGCCACGCCGCCTCAAAACTTGTTGAATGGGGTCTCAGCCACCGCCACCGCCACCTCTGCCGCCTCTGCCACCACCGCCACCGCCTCCGCCTCCTCTGTCTCCGCCTCCACCCCGGTCCTGGGCAGAGCTGGAGGCACTGCTGCCACCGCGATCGCCATCCCAGGTGCCCCCGTTGAATTGATTTCTTCCAAAATGTTGTATTGATTTCTTCCGTGGTTGATCGATTTAAGGTTTTTGCAAAATTTTTAGGAGCTCGCCTGTGGATAACATGGGCCCTGGATATCCGGAGAAGTACAATTGGACGCACCACCTCTTTGGACCGAGTTGATTGGGTCTTCTAGAAGGCAGGCTTGGAGGTTGGCGCGACCCGACGTGCTATGCAAAGAAACGAACTCGTCTCCTATTCGAATACATAGATATAGGCATAGCCGATTTGGTTATATCTGTACCTTTCATAAACGGATTAGGGATTCTATCTGTAACCCGGTCCCTTGGATTATATAAAGGGGGTCAGGGGCCCCTAGTTCGACAATCCCACATCCACATCTGAGATCCGGTACCTCATCCGATTTTAGATCATCATACACATCTCGACGTTCTCGAGATCCACCAAAATACAATCCACGAGCACAGGAGTCGAGTATTACCTCGCCCTGAGGGCCCAAACCTGTATAAATTCGGCTCCCTGTGATCTTTCGCAGTGTCCCATAAAATACATTGCCGACACAAATCGTCGACAGTTGGCGCGCCAGGTAGGGGCTAGCGTCACGATCAACTACATCAACTTCGATGGCTTCCATCAGCGGATTCGTCTTCACCTACGCCCCCGGCCAAGGCTTCATCTTCGGAGATCTCGGCTTCCTCGCCGGCGACTTCGGGGAACTTCGGTTGTGTGAACCGAACCTCGTTCGGTCCACGCATTACCGAGGAAGGTGGTACGCAATTCCGGCGGAGCCTCACCACTTCGGGGTCTCTTCTCTAGATTCCGATCCGGAAGAGATCCCATCTGATGACTACGATTCCGACTGGCCTACCGCTGGAATCCCCTTCGGTTTTGGTCGGGATCCATTGTGTCGGGACACCCTCCTGGCGGAGGTGAGGTCCCACCTGTGCTTTACCTGTGCTAGTCCCTGGATCAATAGCTAGCACACACAGATACAGAATTTGCATCACAACCGTGACGATTAATTTACAAAAATTTACATCAGAGTGCGCCTTTTTGGCGTGGTTACATTAGTTCGGCACGAAGGCCTTACAAAAGCGGAAGTTTTTATATTACAACTGATAACTCCAAAAGAAGAAAGCCGAGGCAAATCCCCACAGGCAGAGCTGGAGGAACGCAATCCTAGGCGTCGAGGTACTCTTCGTCTTGGATCCCGGCGGCGAATCCTTCGTCGTGGTACATCTCCTCTTCAGGGTTCCACTGCTGTTCGCATCCTGCTCGTTGGAATGAGCAGCCCCGCATAAAAGGCGAGGGTGAGTATACTTTATACTCAACAAGCAAGGCTGACTACCATGCATCTAAGGCTTAACAAAGGAGGGTTAGGGGTTCTTTTTGCGTAAAGCCAGTTTTACAAGATTTTGCCTAAGGTTTTATAAAATGATTTAAAATGTGTTGAGGGAAAACAAATGTTCGAATCACTTTCTTTGAAATTTCGGCACCCACCGGTTTTTGCCCAACCTGGCTACTCATGGCACCCACCGTGCAGACACCCTCATCGCTCACAGCACCCACTGTGAGGAGAAAAACCAAAACACACGACCGCAATCGTGGTTTTCCTTTGAAACACCATTTTGAAAACAAAATAGAGAAGAAGTACCATGAGGCAGCTCCCCGTCGTTCGTCCTTGACCGTGGACACGGCTATCATGATAGTTTTACACTCTGCAGAGGTTGCACGCTTTACCCATGAGAGGTGGTTTCTCCTAGGAATCACCCAAGGAAAATGATCACCACAAGGTCTTTCACCACAACCTTCCCTTAGCTCGGCATTCCCACTAAGGTTTCCACACCAATGCCCCTCTTGTGCCGATAGGTTCCCTCTATGGACACACCTGGATACCCACTCCCAATCCACCAAGAAAAGTTCAACTCTATGGACGTATCCAGATGCCCACTCCCTATTCCACCTGGAATGCCTGACTAAGAGTCCGAAGGGTACTCAACCAGGGCCTGCCCATACAGGCACTCAATGATCGCACTGTTGTACTTAGCTTGTCCACCTCAAGGAATTGGTCCTTAGGGACCGGGGTGGTTCCCACACTGGGCCCAAGTCTCGTGCTCGCGGCACCCACCTTGCATCCATCCACCCCGATCAGGTTTTGCAAAACACTTTTACCCGATAGCACCCACTATCTTAACCACACCCATGACAGCACCCACTGTCCTTTTAAATCAAGCATTTAGACAAGCATTTAATAATTGCAGATATTAAGAATGAACGACAATTCAGTACTAAGCATTTCTAAGCAGTATGCAAAACCTAATTCAAGAGTGATGTCAAGTATTAGCAATTTTAATAATCCTAGGGCAGCAAGGAACATTTTAGCAGAATAAATTACTGATTGGGTATTATCTAATTTGCTAGGTGATTAGCATTTTAATTTCTAAGATAACATGCATTTTGTAAATGTCTAAAAATTGAGTTTCAAAATCATAGGACACAAGGTTTTAGCACTTGCCTTGCTCAGCAAAGACTTGATCTTCGGCTTGAGGGTCTTCTGTGGCGTTGAACGCGATCGGTTCTACACGTATGAATACAAGACACGCAAATAAGAACAAATGCAAAACAAGTGATGTATGCACGACATGACATGAGGATGACACAAACAGTACAACACAATACCGCTTAATTTTATAAATTCTTTTACAGTTGATTTCATCATTTTTTGGAAAATCCTATAATTGGTTATGGTTTTATAAGCTTAATATTCAATGTATAACAGAGACTTAATTATAAACAAGTTTCATAAATTCTCCAAAACAGTACCAAAATTATATTACAATGTATCTAACTTCATAATTCAATTTTTGATATTTTTGGATCTATATTTTATTCTATAAAATTCCTACAAGTTTAAGCACTATGATAATTATTAAAAATTAAATTTTAATAGAAATATGTAAATAAACAGTACATAAAAACAATATAGAATTTATGAACCTACTAAAATTTATTTCAAAATTTTCTGAACTTTTTATGAATTATCATGCAATTAACAAGTTTAAACAACATTTTAGAATCAAAAGAAATAAGGGAGAAAGGGAGGTTGGGCCTCGGACACAGTGGGCTCGGCCTAGTCAGGACAACATGGGCGGGCGGCCTGGCGTGGTGGAGCTCGCGACATGGTCGAGGCGAGGCGGCCCAAATAGTTAGGCACCAGCACGGCGACGCTGGCGCACACGTCTTGTCTTGACCCAGTCAGGGCGCGGCAGCGGGAGGAGGAGGAAGGCGGGCGGCGGTCGGGAGGGAATTTGGCAGAGCGCTGGCGCTGGCGCAGCGTGGTGTAACTGCTCGGCCCAATGACGCGACAGGAGCGGGCCGACAGGCGAGGCGATCCGCCCGGCCACTGGGCGGTGACAGGCGGCTCACTGCTGTCGGCGTCTCTGAACAGGGAGAGGAGGGCGGCTCGGCGGCGGCGATTCGGCGGCAGCGGCTCGGCCAGGGAAGGGAGGGGGAAAAAGAAGGAGAGAGAGGAGGAGGTCTGGTAGAGCCGACCGCCGAGGGGCGACGGCAGCTGAAGCCGCTGGCGGCGGCGAGGAAAAGGGCGGCGGCGCTCGTCGGCCGGCCAAACGGTGGCGAGGGAGGGCGGCGTGGTTGGCGAAAGCAAGGGAAGTGAGGGAAGCTCTGAGCGGCGGCCGGCGAGGGAAAGGAGGACCGAGGAGGCGCGGCCGAGGCCGAGGCCCCAGCGGAGAGGAGGTCGCCGTCGGCCGGCTCCGATGGGGAGGGACGGGCACGGGCAAGGGAAGATGTCCTAGGGGGCTAAGGAGGATAGGAGGGAGAAAAGGGGAAAATTACCCGGCGGTGGCAAGGACGGCGCCTGGGCGGCCGGCTCGGCGGCAAGACGGTGTTCTTCAAGGCGTCGGCGTGTGGGACCCGTGAAAATGGAGTCAGTGGAGTAGGGGGAGGGAGGTGGCGGAAGGAATCGGGCTGGGGAGGAGCTACCTAGGTGGATTGTGGAAGACAGTGGGGAGTGAGAGGAGAGACCGAGGGTGGGTGTCTCGGGCTGTCCGAGAGAGAAATGAGAGAGAGTGAGTGGGGGAGGCTGCGTTGAAATTAGGCTAGGGGCTGGCAGGGAGTGAAATGGGTGAGAGGGGGAGGGTAAAAGTGGAAAAGGGAAGACTGGGGCTGGTTTGGGAAATTTCCTATTTGGGAAGAGGGTAAAAGGGGAAGTTCCAGATGGGGAGGGGTGACAAGTGGGGCCCACTTGTCATAGAGATAAGAGGGAATTAGTTTTTGGGCAAAAATACATTTTTACTAAATCTGATTAGTTTAAATTTGTTTGTCAAGTTCTTATTTAATTTTGAGTTCATTTAATTGGCTATCTCCTACCCAAAATGAAATCATTAATCCAAAAATTGTAAAATAGGTTTCTAGCAATTTAGACATTTTGAAATATATATATATAGATACACACATATATATACATGAAAGTTAAGTCCTTAAATGGGTTTGAAAGGAAAATATTTATAGTAACATGCACATTTTTCAAAAAATGATTTTAAAAAGTTTGGATTTCACATGTGATGATGCCATGATGATGCATTTTCAAAATTTTTGAAAAATGGGGATGTTACACATTGCCTCTTGCTTTACCAGCTCCTCTTGTTGGTAAGGCGCCAAACGACGATCTTGTTCTCGATTCAGATCGCGCTCGGATCCAGTCGGGAACTCAAAACTCTCATCTGTGGTTCGCCCCGTTCGGATTACGAAACTCGGCCGCTGTTTTCCATCGGATAACACGCCAGTCTTTCCAATCTGGGCCAAAGAGCGGAACACGGCTTGCACAGACTGGGGCAAGTTTTCCGAGTCCAGGCTCAGGGACAACTCTAACCAGGTCTACTTCCCGAGTGGACATACCACTCGGATTGATCAATTCAGCTGCAAGCTTTCAGCAGATCAGATCTGCAGAACGTCAATCGGACTCCTTTCAGGCATAAGATCCAGCATGAGAGGTGGGAGTTATAATCACTCCCATCGACGAGCCAACTAATCGGGATCGGTTGAGCCTCTCTTTCTCGGAATCCGAGTCGGAGGAGAGCGTCAATGGGTTCCCCGACTTTCATGGTGTCTACGTGCTGGATGGGCAAACCTCTGGTTCGGCTCGGCGTCCCGAAGGAGAAGCAGGAGCCGAACAAAATCCCGGAGGTGGAGGAGACTTGCACGACCAATTACGCGATCGCGCACGAGAGGTCCGGGAGGAACTGCTTCAAGTCCGTATGGGAGATCACTCAGTCTTCCGTACGCCACCGCAAAACATCCTCGCGTGTAAGACCCTCCTGGACAATGTTGGTCCTTTGCTTGGAGACAACAACCCCGCGACACCGGTCATGGAACAGATTAAAGCCATGGTGACGACAGCGGCTGTCCAAGGCACTCGGAATCAGCAGGCCAATTCGGCCCGGAGCCAGACTACCACGAGCAGCACTCGGCGCAATTGGCGCACGCGAAGCCGTGGGCAAGACGCACGCCGGAGTACAAGTCGCGACCTTCGCCTCGACATTGAAGCCCGGCAGAGAGAGCGAGACGAGGATCGGTGCCGTACTCCACCACGTCGAAATCTTCCCCGTCAATCTCCTCCCCCTGGGGACGGATTGATTGACGGAATCAAGGCATTCAAGACTCCGCCGTAAACCGCCGAAGGGTTCAACCCTAAGGGGATTGTGAAATTTGATGGAGAACGGGACCCCGAGGCTTGGTTGCAGATCTACTCTTTGGCAATCAAGGCTGCGGGTGGAGGGTATGACGTGATGGCAAACTATTTGCCCGTCATGTTAACCCCTCCGGCTCAGAACTGGCTCGCGGGCCTTCCAGAGAACTCGGTCGATTCCTGGGGAGAGCTTTGCGACCAGTTTGTAGCCAATTTCCAGGATACTTACAAGAAGCCTGGAACCCAGTGGGACCTTTATTAGATTCATCAGAAAAAGGATGAGTCGTTAAGGGATTTCATTCGACGTTTCACCAAGAAAAAGAACACAATCCGGGAGATCTCAGAGGCGGTCGTCGTCGCAACCTTCCAGAAGGGAGTTCGCGATCCTGACCTAATCAAGAAGATGTCTCGGAAACCCCCGACTACCGTCAAGGAGATGTTCGCCCTGGCGGACCGATATGCTACCGCCTCGGATGCTCTCGCTGAGCGTCAGGAGGACCACCCAAGCAAGCACGAAGGCAAAAAGGACAGGCCCGAGTCCTCCTCCAAGAAGGACAAAAAGCGCAAGGGTGAAGAGATGGTGGCAGTCGTGGATCAGGGTCGGCAGAAGCCACCTCGGCCCACCGACTACAACAAAGTCATGGAGGCGCCATGTCCTTTCCACCTAAATGGAAAGCACGCGGCCAAAAATTGCAACATCTTAAAGAAGTTCGCTGAGGAGCACAGCAAGGACGCTCCGTACGCCAAGCAAGATGACAAGCACGACCCTCCACAGAGAGATGCTTACCAAGAAACCAAGCGCGAGCTCAACTACATATTCGGGGGATCGGATGCATACGAGTCCAGGCGTAAGCAGAAGCTTACCGCTCGGGAAGTCAACGCAGCCTTTCCGGTGACCCCCGAGTATCTTCGGTGATCTGAAATTCCGATCGTATTCGATTGCTCAGGTCACCTAGACCACGTTCCGTGCCCGGGAAGATATCCACTCATCCTTGATCCTGTGGTACGGGGCGTCCGACTGCGCAAAGTTCTGGTCGACGGCGGGAGTGGATTAAATATCCTTTTCGCTAAGACTCTAGGCGAGATGCAGATCCCAAGAACGGCGCTCCAGAAGACGGATGCGCCGTTTCATGGCATAATTCCGGGAACCTCGTCGGTGCCGATCGGAAAAATCACTCTTCCTGTCACCTTTGGCACTCGGGATAACTACCGGACGGAGAGCCTCTACTTTGAGGTGGCCGATTTCGAGACTGCGTACCACGCAATCTTGGGAAGACCGGGCCTGGCCAAACTCATGGCCGTCCCACACTACGCCTATTTGGTTATAAAAATGCTAGGTCCACGGGGTGTAATCACAGTCCGTGGAGACGTCAAGTTTTCCCATCTTCTCGTTAAGGAGAAGCGCGATTTCCCGATCAATCAAACGGCCGCCGAAGTTGGACAAGATCCCAAAGCGCCACCACTCTTCGAGACGAGGGCGACCTACCGAACAAGAAGCCATCCAAATCAGGCATCAAGCCTGACGAAGATGTCAAGCGTATTTCGCTCGACCCGTCCGATTCAACCAAAATGGCTCTGATCGGGACAGGGCTCGATCCGAAACAGGAAGACGCACTCGTCACCTTCCTCCAAGAAAATTGGGGTATCTTCACCTGGAAGCCATCAGATATGCCAGGCGTCCCGAGGGAGGTGATCGAGCACTCCTTGAATATACACGACAAAGCAAAACCGGTCAAGCAGCGGCTGCGCCGTTTCGCTCAAGATCGGAAAGAAGCCATCAAGGCGGAGATCACCAAACTTTTAGCCGCCGGCTTCATAAGAGAGGTGCTCCATCCCGATTGGTTGGCAAATCCGGTGCTTGTACAAAAGAAGAACGGTGCTTGGCGCATGTGTGTCGACTACACCGACTTAAATAAAGCATGTCCCAAGGATTCGTTCGGACTCCCTCGCATCGACCAGGTGGTTGATTCCACTGCCGGTTGTGAGCTCTTGAGCTTTCTGGACGCCTGCTCAGGCTATCACCAGATAAGCTTAAAAGAAGAAGATTGTGTCAAGACGTCGTTCATCACTCCGTTCGGGGCTTTCTGCTATGTCACAATGCCCTTCGGGTTGAAGAACGCCGGAGCAACGTACCAACGTTGCATTCAGCGATGCTTCCACAACCAACTTGGGTGCAACGTGGAGGCATATGTTGATGACGTTGTTGTCAAGACTCGGGTAACCTCTGACTTGGTCGCTGACCTATCAGAGACATTCGAGAGCTTATCGGCATACAGCATGAAGTTGAACCCAGAGAAGTGCGTCGTCGGGGTTCCTTCGGGGAAGCTCCTTGCTTTCGTGGTGTCCCACCGCGGAATTGAAGCCAACCCAGAGAAGATCAAGGCCATCATGGAGATGGCACCCCCAACGTGCCAAAGGGACGTCCAGCATCTCAATGGGTGCATGGTAGCACTTGGCCGATTCATCTCGCGACTCGACGAGCGTGGGTCGCCCTTCTTCAAACTATTGAAGAAGCAACACGACAAGTTCGTCTAGACACCTGAGGCACAGAAGGCTTTTGAGGATCTCAAATCGTTCCTCACCTCACCACCTGTCTTGGCATCTCCTATGCCACAGGAACCACTTCTGCTATACATTGCGGCCACCACTCATGTAGTGAGCGCTGCGGTGGTAGTAGAGCGGGAAGAAGAAGGACGCGTCTACAAGGCTCAACGCCCGGTCTACTTCGTCAGCGAAGTATTGGGCGAGTCCAAGGTACGCTATCCGCAAGTGCAGAAGCTTCTGTATGCGGTCCTGATCGCCTCTCGAAAGCTGAAACACTACTTTCAAGAACATCCCATTTCGGTGGTTACCTCTTTCCCTATTGGAGAAATTCTCCATAATCGGGAAGCCACTGGGAGGATTGCGAAGTGGTCGATTGAACTCGGGGCTTTCGAGCTCTCGTTCAAGCCACGCAATGCCATAAAGCCACAAACACTCGCCGACTTCATTGCCGAGTGGACGGAGATGCAGACTCCCCCAGCCACCGAAGAGGCCGAGTACTGGAACATGTACTTCGACGGCTCTCTCTGGCGATAGGGCGCGGGGGTTGGCATCGTTCTTATATCACCTGGAGGTGAACAACTCAAGTACGTCCTCCAGATCCATTTTTCAGCTTCAAACAATGTAGCCGAGTACGAGGCGCTCATCCACGGTCTCCGTATTGCCATATCGCTCGGCATCCGACGATTGGTAGTTCGTGGAGATTCCCAGCTCGTGGTGAGCCAAGTACAGAAGGATTGGACTTGCGTCAACGACAACATGGCCGCCTATTGTCGGGAGGTCAGAAAGTTGGAGGACAAATTTGACGACCTGGAGCTTATGCACATCCTGCGGCGTGACAATGAAGCGGCTGATGAACTCGCAAACATGGGTTCTAGTCGGGCGTCAGTCCCGACTGGAGTTTTTGTCCAAGAGCTTCACGCCCCCTCCATCACTCCACAGGAGCAACTACCTCAACCGGACGAGCAACAATTCGAAACAGAGGTGCTTGCCCTTGACTCGGATTGGACGAGGCCGTACTTGGATTACCTACAAGAAGAAAAGCTTCCCGACGATCGGGGGCTGCCGAGCAAATTCAACGTCGGAGTCATGCCTACGTGGTGCATGAAGGAATTCTGTACCGCCGAAGCGTCTCTGGCATACTTCAAAAGTGTATACCCGAGTCCGAAGGACGCGCCCTGTTGCGCGAAATCCACTTGGGCATGTGCGGCCATCATGCTGCATCAGCTACGTTGGTCGGAAAAGCCTTTCGACAAGGATTTTACTGGCCGACCGCGGTCTCCGACTCAAAGAAGATCGTGCGCAAATGTGAGGGTTGTCAGTTCTTTGCTCGGCAAATTCACATACCAGCTCAAGAACTTCAGACAATCCCTATCACCTGGCCGTTTGCAGTCTGGGGGCTCGACATTGTCGGACCCTTCAAAAAGGCCCCGGTGGTTTCGAACACATCTTCGTTGCCATTGACAAGTTCACTAAATGGATTGAAGCCAAGCCCGTGACCAAGATTACGGGGCTAAAGCCACCGAGTTCTTCCAAGGGATCATCGGTCGGTTCGGCATACCATCTCGGATCATTACGGATAACAGCTCTCAGTTTAGAAGTGACGAGTTTCAAAGCTGGTGCGAAGATGTGGGCATAAAGGTCTGCTTTGCTTCAATGGCTCACCCACGAAGTAACGGGCAGGTCGAACGCGCCAACGACATGCTTCTACAAGGTGTCAAGGCGCGCATCTTCGATCGGCTCAAACCATACATGGCAAAATGGATGAAGGAATTGCCTGCCGTACTCTGGGGGCTTCGTACAAGTCCTAGCCGAGCTACGGGGCAGTCTCCCTTTTTTCTCGTGTACGGGTCTGAGGCGGTCCTCCCAACGGAACTCCAGTTCGGGTCACCCCGAGTTCAGAGGTTCAATGAGGCCGAGTCAGAGGCCAGTCGGCTCGACGATCTCGACCGACTAGAGGAAGCGCGGGATGTAGCCACGATTCGGTCGGCCAAGTACCTCCAGGGTCTGCGTCGCTACCATGATCGCAATGTGCGGGATCGTGCCTTCTCGATTGGAGATTTGATCCTTCGGGTCAATCAGTCGAGTGGCCATAAACTTTCTCCACGCTAGGAAGGTCCGTACATCGTCGATTTGGTAACGCGCCCGGGGGCTTACCGACTGAGGCGAGAAGACGGCGCTCTCCTGGACAACTCATGGAACATCGAGCAATTGCGTCGGTTTTACACCTGACGACTATTGTAACACATGTCTACAAAGAAATAAAGATAAGTTTTCGTTCACATTGCCTTTTACTCTTACGCAATTCAGTTTCTGACTTGCTACTTATTTGTATTTCAATTAAGTACTAAGTCGGGGCTACACCTAATTAGGTGCGCAATCGCGCACCTAATCCTTTAAGATAACTTGACTTGCTCCCTAGTCGGTTCCCGACTAGCTAGTAAGTCGGGGGCTACACCTAATTAGGTGCGCAGCCGCGCACCCTTTATTGAGTCTGACTTACTTATTGGTCGAAATCCGACTGGTTCGTAAGTTGGGGGTCATACCTGATTAGGGGCAGTCTCCACCACTACATTTATTTTGGAAACTTAATCGAGTTTTTTTCGGTTTAAGCTTACGACGAGCCTAAGTGTTAGTCGTCCCGAGTAACGAAACTCTTGTTCCCTAGTAACACTCATGCTTCCGAGTCGCGTTATCGAAGATAGAGCTCCGCGCCAACTCCTAACGCTAAGGAACTTGATGCGCTGGGCGGAGTGCTTAGCGAAAGGGACCTAGCTTGCTTGGGCAAAGCGTACTACTCGGGTCGTAAAAAATCGATTAACTCACATTAAGACATAGTAAAAAAAAAGAGAGCGAGAAGAAAGCATCGCACATTCAGAATGAACAATTTTATTTCTTAATGGCCCGCGAGCCGTTTACAGGATATGGCGGCAAATGTGGGCTTGTGCCCTGATGATCAGGTCCGTCACCCCAGCGAGGTCCGGGTCGGCGTTGATCAGAGCTTCAGTGATGGCGGCGTCGCGGGCGCGGGAGCGGACCAGGGCCTCCACGATCACGTCGGTCACCTCGGCGAGGGCTGGGACGACCTCTACCAGGACCGCGACGGAGGCGACGTCACGGGCGCGGGCCTCCTCCTCGGCGATCTCGGCGAGCGATAGGTCGTACTCCGCCCAAAGCTCGGCCAAGTCTTCGTCAGCCATGGGAGTGGGAGGAGATGAAGGTTGTGGAGTAGAAGCTTGGGTGAGGAACGGATGCCGCGCCGGTCTCTTTTTATAGCCGAAATCGGGGAGACGAATCGGCTTGGGGGAGTGATGGTGCGGGAAAGCAACCCCGATGAGCCGTATTCCCGAGATCGGGTGCTGAGAGCTCTGGGAACACAGGGCGATCAAAGCGACGTTTGACTTCCATGACGGCGGCTGAAACGACTTGGGTAATGGGAGCCCTCACCCAAGGAAACGGGCGACGGTTCGTTTTCGCGTTGCGCGGGAAAAAACGAAGCACTAAAATCAATGCTTTGAGGATTGGGCCTGGACTTAGGTCCTAGAGAACATGCTCTATATGGACCGAAAGCTGTGCACGGCCTTATTCGGGTATGGGTGTTGTTTGGGCTATACCTAGTCAGGCGAGAAAGGAGCACCCCTGGATGGGCCGTGGGCTAGTCCTTGACTTTCCAAGGATTTGGTGTTTCTCTGATGATTAACTTAGCTCTTGGCGTACCCCCTGGGTTAATGGCTAGTCTGATTTTTTAATCGGATTAGGCTTCAAAGAGTTACCTCTTTAGTTGGGTCTCAGTGGCACATCTCCGGATCGTTTGTCGTCAAGACAAACACCACTAGGAGGACCTCAACTTGGAGGCGGGCGTATTCCTCTGGGAATCACTAGCTTGACTTCGCACTAGTCGGGTCAAGGCGTCTGAATACCCTACGTAAGTTGTGACATGTCCCCTGTTGGACCGAATGTCGAGCTCTGCCTGCCAGACTCGAATGTCATAATTTGCAATAGGGAGGATAACGCTGGGTAGCACTGCTTACTCGGCAACATCCATCTTTTTGGTATGCCTCTCCGTTGGACCATTAGCCAGCATACCGACTAGTCGGGCTGGGTACCAGTCATCTTTTAAAAGACTTGGGATTTTCTCGAGTCCTTTGCAACTGTGTTGTTTGATCGGCAGGTTACCGGGCAAGCGAGGACTCCATCACCGGCATTTAAGAGTGACGTCACTCGGATAACTTCTGAAGGGCTGCAAGCTGAACCTCGAATCAAGAGAACTCTGTCGCGAAGCACTCGGGGGCTACTGTGGATAACATGGGCCCCGGGTATCCGGAGAAGTACAATTGGACGCACCACCTCTTTGGGCCGAGTTGATTGGGTCTTCCAGAAGGCAGGCTTGGAGGTTGGCGCGGCCCGACGTGCTATGCAAGGAAACGAACTCGTCTTCTATTCGAATACATAGATATAGGCATAACCGATTTGGTTATATCTGTACCTTCCATAAACGGATTAGGGATTCTATCTGTAACCCGGCCCCTTGGATTTTATAAAGGGGGTCAGGGGCCCCTAGTTCGACAATCCCACATCCACATCTGAGATCCGGTACCTCATCCGATCTTAGATCATCATACACATCTCGACGTTCTCGAGATCCACCATAATACAATCCACGAGCACAGGAGTAGGGTATTACCTCGCCCCGAGGGCCCGAACCTGTATAAATTCGGCTCCCTGTGCTACCATCGTAGTTGTGATCTTTCACAGTGCCCCATAAAATACATTGCCGGCACAAATCGTCGACACCGCCTAGGCTTGCAACCTCCCGACGTTGGAGGACCTCCCCTCCTCCGGCTTTCTCAACGGCGAGGACTGCCGGTGCCCCTGCTGGGATGAGCACCAAGGCCTAGATGATCTGGATGAGGATGACGGCTAGTATGCATGTTATGTAATGCAACAATGTAAATTAAAGCATGTTATGTAATTTCGCCATTGGTCTTTTAGAATAAATAGTATAAATCTTTTGCCAAATGTTATGCATCTTTAGTGGATAAAAGTTATATCAACATGTTGGCCTTTTAAATTGCTTTGAATACAATGTGATATTATAGAAATCGCCAATATATAATAAGAGAAATTAATGGTCAATGTTTGTCTTGGAAGACTTTTTCAAGTCAAAATACGCCCTATATTTTGGAATGGAGGGAGTATTTAGAAAGGGGGCAATTTCCAGAGACGGTTGCCTGTGAAAATTATTTTGGGGAATCAATCCCGGTTGGTGTATCCAACCGACTATGTGCACTCCAAAGACCTTTGGGAGACCCCATCAATCCGGGTTGGTGTGTCCAACCGGTCTAAGTCGCGATCCCACCTTCGTGAGAACCCCATCAATCCGGTTGGTTTCGCCAACCGGGACTATATACCCCATCAATCCCGGTTGGTGTCTCCAACCGGGATTGAAGGCATACCCTTTATATTCGTTTCGCGCGGAGATTTGGAGACAACTCTCAAATCCTTTCTCACGCGTGCTCCGACCCTAAATCGACGCCGCCACCATCGTCGCCTCCGACGCCGTCACCCGTGAGGACGCCGTCTACAACCTCTCGCGCGCGCTCTGAACCCTACATCGACGCGCTGCCGTATCCATGCCGCTCGTCTCCAACGCCGCTCCTCTCCAATGCCGCTCGTCTCCAACGCCGCGTCCACGCCGCTGCTTTCCAACGCCGCTCCTCTCCAACGCCGCCTCCACGCCGCTCCTCTCCATCGCCGCCTCCACGCCGCTCCTCTCCAACGCTGCTCGTCTCCAACGCCGTCTCCACGCCGCTCCTCTCCAACGCCGGTCGTCTCGAACACCGCCTATATGCCGTCGCCTCCACGCTGGTAAGCCCAATATTAGTGAAAAAGACTTATTTTGCTGTTAGACAAATGATAGTTGGTAATGGGGAGACAATAGATTTTTGGAGAGATTGTTGGCTTTATGATAGAATATTAATATGCAAGCTTATATGCAACGTTAATTTTATAATGCAAGCTTATATGCAATGTGTACCTCTTATGTGAATTTCATCACATTTCTATGTATTTTTACTGTTTATGGCACAGGCTACCCGTTTGGCCACATATTTGATTGTTGCTAGTGTAGGTCACTTCTTTAAAATTTATAGAACTTAAGCATAATCATTGCTTAATGGATTTGGGTATGGTGTGAATGTTGGATTCTTGTTAAGTTAGGTATTAAGGTGGTGATAAATTTGAGAAAGGAGTAAAGAAAATGACTTATACATCCCCTATATAAATTGTCATAAAAAAATGAGAGAGAATACATTGTGTACTAATGAATAGATGTAGATGATTGAAAAGAAAAAATAGAGGTATATGAGAAAACACCTCATTAAAATAGCATGCATGCCTTATATTTATATGCAAGATAATTTTGTTATGATAGCAGCATTATTTTTTGTTAAATTTCAGTGTCTTTTTCTGTTACAATGGCTAGCGGAGGGTATCATGACGACGACATAATGAGTGATATAATTGCATAAGGCTATTTTCCGGCAAATGACCTCAGGGATCAACCTGGGGTAGCCGGTGAGGGCCCCCAAGCCGCCGATGCTACGGAGGACATCGAGGTCGCCGTGGCTGAGGACATCGAGGTCTCCGCGACCGAGGACACTGAGACTAGTCAATCTACCAGACAATCACGTCAACGAGGTGACAACAAGAAGACGAGAGCAAGGCACATAATCACTGAAGTCGGTGAGGACGGTGTGCCTATGAAGCCAGACAGGGCGATTGGGCCGTTCAGATCAACATTTGGCGTGATCGTCAGGGACCACGTGTCCATTAGCATTGCGAAATGGGACGACGTACCTGCAGACCTGAAGAACATGCTATGGACGGATATGAAGGAGACATTCACCTTCCCCGAAGGAACCGAATAGAAGGTGAAGAGTTACACATTGAAGAAGATGGCACTGGCATTTCAGACGTTCAAAAAGAAGCTGAACAATGCATATGTTCAAAAGAATCTAACCCCCCGACTTCAATAAGTTCCCAAAGCTTCAAGATCACTGGGATGAATTCGTGCGGTACAAGAGTTCGGAACAAGGTCAGAGTTTAACTGAAAAGAACAAACAGAATGTAGCAAAGAAGCAATACCACCACCGTCTCGGCCCTGGTGGTTACCGCAAGGCGATACCCAAATGGGACAAGAGGGAACATGACTTGCTGATGAAGGGTGTTGAACCCGTAACAATGAGATGGTCAAACAGATCGAGAAATTGGTTCTTTGGTCATGACGGCGGCCTTGATGACGACGGTAGGGCGGTGTTTGGTGACAAGATCAGAGAAGTCACCAGAAGGCTTCAAGAGGCCAACGATGAGTCGGCCCACGGCACATTCGTGCCAGATAGAGAGAATGATGGGCTAACAAGGGCCCTACAGAACCCTGAGCACCCTGGACGTACACGAGGCATTGGTGTCGTCCCGTGGAAGGTGGGTTTCACTCAGGACGCCGATACTTACAGGAATCCGGCGAGAGGCAAGGCCCGACAGGCACAACAGCTTCGTGACCTGCAAGATGTCCTGAGAGCAACATAGGTGAGCATACAAGAAACGGTCCAAAGAGAGGTGCAGCTAGCCTTGAGCCAACAGCGGGAGGAGGGCCTTCCATAACTTTCCAGTAATCCCAACGTCATCAGCCCCTCCGCGCGACGGAGCAGCTGCGCTTCCGGTGGGCTGCCCGAAGAGGATTTGGGACGCTATCCCGTGGACGACATCACACAGCGGACACCTTGTGAGCTGCACGTCGAAGCACGGAACTTGTCCTTCAAGGCGGCTGAAGGCATGGCTTACCCGGTGGAGTCAGGACAACTCATCCATGGCCAACCGATAGCGTCGGGCTACGCCAAGGTCTCGACAGAAGAGGTATGCCCAGAGTACGGGGACCTTAACCTCGAGTTCGAAGGAGGTGACGGGAGTACGAAGCTAGGAGATGCAGTGCACAGTTTCATCGTGTGGCGCAAGCGGTTCATAATTTTGCGAGATAACGTGGACATGTCCTCTCCACGGTCTCTAGCGTCAATTCCACAACCTCTTGCACCGTCTCCTCAATGAAGCCCTGCAAGTGGAACTCCAACTCCAACATCGTTTCCTAAGCAGGTGTAGGCCAGGTCAAGCAACTCAGCTGGGAGGCCAGCACTTCTCAAGAAGGCAGGGTCCACCAAATCCAAAAAGAAATCTCCTCCGAAGCTGGCATACCATATGACCGATGAGGAGAACGAGCGGATAGTAAGAGCCGAGGTCACCGTACATTTCGCTAAGAAAGCATCTCCACCGAGGGTCCAGCCTGGTACGGATGAATGGCACAGAGGCAAGAGGTGTCTGGAAACATTGAAAGATAGCATACAGAAACCAGAAAGGCCGGCTGTAACAGACAACGAGCGCATCTTGCGTAAAGAATCTGATAAGGAGATGCCACAAGAGCGGAGTGCAGAAGAGGTTGTGCAAGAGATGAACAATTTCTACGATGAAACTGGACTTGATCCAGATCGGGTATTGGGCCTCAAGGACATCCCAAAAGCAGAGGTAGCATGGAGATTTGTGTCGGGCGCATCATTGGTCAGGCATGAGGAGATTCCTCAGCTAACAACGAAAATGCGGCAACTCCACCAATGGTACTTACACGCGGCCAAACATGGACTAGAAATGATCGCCGTTCGGATCAAGCAACATTACTTTTTTCGCGGGGACTCTGAGTTCTTGTTCCAATGGGAGCCTCTGTACAAGCTATACCAGGCAAGGGTTCTCGACGTGAGCATGTTGGGTTGTTGTACTCTGTAAGTGTCTCGTTTCTAAATTCCATCGTGCGCCCCCTTACACTATACTAACTTGCAAGCCTAACTAATTTCTTCTTGTGTAGAATGGAGATACAAAGATGCCAAAGGGAGCACATTTACAGCATTGGCTTCCTTGACCCAGCAGTTATCAACGAGCGAACAATTAGGGCCCACCCAAAAGATACAGAGGAGAACATATAGAACGCGCTAATGGGCCAAAGATTCAAGTCACAGATACATCTAGCCTATGAATTTGAGTATGTGTTTTTGTACCACCTCGTTCTAATCCTTTTTCTTAACAGTGTGTTACAACAAATTAGTAACCTATGCTAACATATATATGTGCAGCTTTCACTGGGCTCTTTTTATTATTGAGCTAGATAGAAGCCAGATCATGGTTATGGACTCTCTGCGGAAACCCCCTAAAAAGTACAAAGACTTCATCGCCATGCTCAATCGGTACATTCTTGTTCCTTTCATTATTATGCTAGTTCTGTTCTTTCCATTCGAAACAAACTCTAATAATATATAAATCGTAATCACATGTGTAGTGCCTTCGCAAGTTTCCGTGACAAAAACGTTGTGGAATTCAAGAAGAATTTTGAGTTGCGTCTCGCTAAATATGTATGTATATCTTAATACTAGCTTTTTAGTTAACTTAATTTTCATGCATCCATTTCACGCTTCCAACATTTTTACCACAGGTCTTGCATCAGCCGCCGAGAAACAATTTATGCGGCTTCTATGTATGCGAGATGATGCACAACTTCGTCGGAGGCACTGCTGACTACACGAGAAAAGGTGAACAGTTTGGGGTAAGTATATGTAATTAGTACCTTACTAATGCCTAGCTATTTCGGACATCGATCTTCTATAAATTCAAGGATTAATTAGTTAATTTTCCTAATTAAAAACAGGTTTCCGTAAAATTGGCGAGAAAAGGTTTGGACAAAGGCCCGGAACTCTCGCCGGTGCGTGTCAAAGCAATACAAGAGCAACTCGCCGGCTTTATTTTTAATGAGGTCGTAAGTCCCACGGGCGAGCATTACCACCATATTTTTAATCATGTTGTGGAGTCGGAGCCCGCCAAAGAGATCGGTCAACCGTCGGGGTCGACATCTACGACTACCAAGAGCAATGCACATAAAAGATCCCGATAAACAAAAATATGTGTAATTGTGTACATATGTGATACTTATATATTGGCTAGCTAGCTAGCTAGGTATTGTAATACATTTTTATTAGTTGTAATTAAAGTTTTAATGAATGTCCTTTGATTTAATTATCAGCTAATTATGCATGATTAATTATATGGGTTTTAATTAATTGTGATTTAACACATGCATGCATAACTAAAATAAATATAATAGCTAGGGGCCACAGATAATAAAATAAATATAATAGCTAGGGGCGTGGCAGCTATGTGATATCATGATCACAGTCCCGGTTGGAGACGCCAACCGGGACTACTAGGCTCTCCCACCAATACATATGGGGCTTAGTCTCGGCTCATTGGAACCGGGACTGATGCCCAGACATCAGTCCCATATTGGCTGTCCCGGTTCAGGAACCGGTTCTGAAGCCCGTTCCGAACCGAGACTGAACCCGATTCCCTAGTAGTGGAGTGGCCAGTTCTGTAAGCATCTGATTATGAATTTCTAAACATTTGGACAACATAACGATTCTACACCATAACCTCTTTAACGGCATCTTGGCTGAAAATTTAAAGTTTGAAAGCTTAAGGAAATTTAAGGCATACATTCAGATCAATCAACTGATAGATCAGCAACCTGGTAACTCATCACCATCCATAGTTCTGAATTTCTGGCTTATGATAAACTGATATATTAATACAAAATAGAAAGCAAGTATGTCATAACCTTTTTCTCGTTAATCCATATAACATTTAAATGGGTATATACGATTTCTTACCGAGAAAAGCTAGGTCCCTATGAAAAGGAGAAGGGAAGAACTAATTGGCAGTCGCCTGCAAAAAAACAAATTGTAGTCGATAAAAAAATCGACCGACTGCGATTTGTTTTTTTTGCCGTTGGATAAAAATCCAACAACCCAGATCACTCCCTATCTCCTATTACTCCTCTCCCACTCCTCTCCCCTCTCATCCCAATTGAGATCCCTATCTAGCCGCCGTCCCTGCCGTTGCTCCGCACGCCTCCTCCTCTCCCTCTACCTCGTTGCTCCGTGCGCCTCCACCGCCACCGCCGACCCACCTACCCGCGGCCGGCGGCGTCCTCGCTGCTCCAACCCCATCCTCCCACAGCCATGCCACCCCGCCCAACCTAACGCGAGCGCCATGCGCCAATCCCTTGGCCAGCACTACCCACCACCGATCTGCCGTTCCCACGGCTCTGGCGGTGTCACTGCCGCCTCACCATCCCATCACAACTCGCCTCCACCGCCGGACCGCCACCTCCCCAGCCTCTCTCTAAGCATGAGGGGGCACCGATGAACCTCGAATCCTAACCCAAACCGGTGGTGGGAGAAGACGATGGTGGCTGGAAAGGGGGAAGACCGTGGCGGCCAGAGAGGTTTGTAAAATTTTAGGCGTGTGCGAAATAGCCGAGTCAAAAGGAAAAATCTAGGAAAGATTACCAGGAGCGGCCACACACATGCATATTGCAAGGGAAGTGGTATCACTGGTATGTACGGATGTACCTAGACAAATATCTATTTGGTTAAGCAAAAAGAAAAATCAGAAAGAGACTTCGGCAAAGTGTCGATACCCAGCACATGAAATCCTTTCCTTCTTTCACATAGGACCAACAATATGAAAATGTAAGAAAAAAATATCAATGATTGGACCATTTTCTGCAGCCAACAAAACAAAACACTAAGCCAACAAAACTTTAGCGAAGCAGCAGTAGATGCATAGCATTCATAACACATCAAGAATATTCAGCACTAAGTGTTGACTTTTTTTTTTTGCAAAAGGGAAAAACCCCTATTTCCATTTCATAGCCAAAAAGGAAACCACAGAGTATCAATATCTGCAGTAAGGTCGGCGGCCAGGATGGTGATCTCACACATCCCTGAGACATCCAAAACAAAGTTTTATAGAGCAAACAAGAAATGATCACAAAACAAATGTTTCTAGGCCTCTGACAATGAAACAAGAACCCCACGTAAACAGTCAGAAGATCAAATGCACCCCATCTCCTCAATTACAGGAATTAGTCATCTATATGTTGTCCATGGCCGTCGAGAGGGCCACCTCCTATCTTGTGCCTCTTGGCTTCCTTAGCAATCTGGAAGATCTTGTCGATGCCGATGTCCACAAGCTTCTTCTCATCCATCTTCATTAGACCTGACCAGCATCGAAGCCAGGAGCAAATGTTATACAAAACATCAATGGGGTCTTTTAGCTGTTTGTGCTCAAAATAGCTAGAGTTCCTATTAATCCAAATAGCCCAAAGAGTTACCGCCAAACCAGACATATAAATAATTTGGAGCTTGGAAGTAGCTTTTTTAATCTAGAAGTAAAACTGCTCCACATTCCTAGGAATGAACTGCATGTTAATACAAAATGCAATACACCCCCAAATGGCTCTACTAACAGGGCAGGAGAAGAAAATATGAGTATTAGTTTCCACATCATCACAAAACTCACAGGCGAGGTCTCCATTCCATCCTTTTTTTTAAGATTCCATTTGGAAAGGAGAGCATCTCTATCAAAAAGCCACAAGAAAATTTTAATTTTCAAGGGGATTTTGGTTTTTCACAACAGAGATTTGATATTATTGACCCCCTTATAGAAGTAACCATATATAGATGCAACAGTGAAACCTTTTTTTATCAAGACTCCAAACCATTCTGTCTAGTGCTGATCATCATTAACATGGTGGTAATTACCAAAAAGAGAGCTCCATCTGTCAACCTGAGAAGTTGTCATCCACCTCCTCATAGGTACATCCCAATTTATTCTACCCCCCTAGCCACTGAGATATGGGTCAGTACATATGTCATACAGAACTGGCATACTATTTTTAAGGTTGGAATCACTCACCCAGTGATACTTCCAAAAGCTAATCTTCTTCCCATCTCCCTTATAGAATTTTCTATTATTAGTATAGTACTTTCTAACCTTGAGAAGGTCTGACCAAATGGGAGAATAAGTATACCTGTCTTTAATAGTAGAGATGAGAGAATCTCTCACATATCTCTTTTTGACAATATCATGCCATATGCCAGCATAACTTGCCAACTTCCACCACCATTTACAAAGTAAATTGATGTTCAAAAAACTCAGGTTCTGAATACCCAAGCCCCCTTTCTTTTTAGGTTTGGTAATTTCATCCTATTTAACCAAATGATATCTTTTCTTATCTTGACCACCATCCCAAAGAAAATTTCTCTTGATCTTGTCAATTTTACAGATCACAGTTGTCGGAAGTCTAAACATAGACATAGTATACATTGGTATACTGGATAGGCAAGCATTAATAGGAGTAATTCTGCCTCCTAGAGAAAGAAATTTTCCTTTTCGAGCACATAGTCTCCTATGAAATTTTTCCACCACTTTTTTCCTAATCCTTAACCAAAATTATCTTATGGCTAACAGGGACCCAAGATAATGAATGGGACATGCTCCAACTGGACATGTGAACATGTCAGCATATTTTTGTTCTTTATCAACACCACCATTTATCATTATCACTAAGTGTTTTATTAGAATCACTAAATGTTGACTTGCCTAAGATCTATGATGAAAACGATTACAAACATCCTGCCTCTGCCTGAAACTTACTTGCTCTCTGAAAATGCTAACTGGATGGGGAAGATGGTCCTCTTAAGACAGAACAAATGAAACCAAATAAAAAGGTTGGAAGATTTCCACTGGATGTAGCCTTGTGCTGCTGCAGCTAGATTGACAAGGGGGCGAAGGGAGGAGAAAGGGGTCGGGTGCAGCACGCGCATCAGTAGGTTGTCAGCTCGTTGTAGGAGGCGGCGCTGAGGAGCCGCGGGTGTCAACCATGGGGGCCACACCATGGGACAGCTCCAAAGACGTCGTCGGCAAAGATTAGAGCAACTCGGTCGTGGCAGCGGCGTGGAGACACCAATCATGACGAAGAAACGGTAGCGCCGATTGTGGAACAGTGATTGTGTTAGGTTGGCATAAGTCGAAACTTGTATAGCTAATGCCATTCCTCTGTAGCCCGAATCCGGTGCAAGAGGAGAGGAGGAAGAGGAGTGGTGGCGCGATGGTGGTGGAGGAGGAAAAGCGGCATAGGGAGGGGAGCGCCAGTGGTGTAGAGCGGGACGGGTGCGACACACCCTAGCCTCAACCATGGAGGTGGTGATCAGATCTAGGAGGGGATGGCAAGAGGGAGTGGAGTCTGGGAGCGGCTGCGGGGCAAGTGAGGTGTGGTGCGTTGGATCTGTGGCTGCCCATGTGGGATCCGACAGCCCCCATGTTTGAAGGAGAACGCGATGCCACGCTAGCCGAAAAACAAAAAAATTTACCGCAAACACCCAGGAAACATGCGAGTCAGAGATCATGGAACGTTACCCTTGGATCATGTTAGCAATAGAAGTAGAGTGGGTGAAGCCTCCCCGCATGCTCCGAAGCACTGTATGTAGTCGAACGCGATGTGGTACAACTTCTCCTCGTCACGGATCGCCGTCACAACAACATCGTTGTAGTCGTACAGTTGATATAGCCGATCGAATCGATCAGCGCCGACGCAAGAGCGATGACGCCTCTACGGTATCCACGCGCTGGTGTGCTAGCACCCACGCACGCGGCTAGGGTTTTAGGGGCAGTGGGACGCGGCGGCGGCTAGGGCTCGTGGTGGGGAGACTCTAACGCCGCACGCCCCACGCCTCCTTTATATAGAGCGCACTAATGAACCTTCTATGATAGAAGCCCACTAGGACTCGCGCTAATGGATCTTCTACAATAGAAATCCATTAAGACGCCAGAGGATCCAAATCAGCATAAACCCACTAATGGATCCAATCCATCAGACATGATCCAACCCGTTAAGTGTGTAACTCATTAGGCTCATGTACAAGTCGGTCGCGGTCCCGGAGAACCCTTTCCCTAGACCACAAGTCAATAGCGGTACCTAGCAGCACATATTGACCCCCCGAATATACACAATGATCGAATCAGCTGAACCTTGATACACTCATATAGGATCCTTTTGCCACACGATATCAGTCAAGCTCAAGACAAGAAGCATGCCACCCTTGTGATAGCTCGACAAATTCACTCGTCATTATGTAATGGATATAATTCGTGATTAACTCTTTAATCACTTTGGCATGGCCATGCACTTTTTCTTATCCATCCACATCAAGGGGCCTAGAGATATCTCTCCTGTTATTAAGGAGAGGCAAATTCCATCTTGATATCTTACATCTCACGTCATGTTTCATGGCATACCCGTAAGATACCTTTATAACTCCCCTGTTACAGTGAAGCGTTTGGTATCCCCAAAGTATACAATTACGCATGCTGAGAATCAATAAGAATCTCAGGTCAAAGGATCGTATATGTATACCACTCGAGACTACACCCTGATGGCACTTCTAAGATAACAATCTCAGCAGTATCTCGGAGCGGGTCTATCCAACCCCATGTTCTCTAACATGTGCCCATATTATTGATTTGATATCTCTATATCTATGGTATGTGAAATATTACCATCAATCAATACATGTGCTGGTCAGATCACTGTTGTCCCACATAATGATATGTGACCAAGGATCGTTTAGAATAATATCATATAACCAATGTGTTTCACAATTAAGTCATACTTAATGAACAAAGGAGTGACATTTATTCAAGGAACTGATAAGTACATGAACATAGACGAATGATACAATCATCTCACATGATTACCTTTAGGGCATATCACGAACAATGTTGGCCCAGCGTTTCTGGCTTAGCGTTAATCTGTGGCCGCCCGCACGGGATCAGACAGTCGACGTGGATGCTACCGGGGGAGGAGTCCACGTGTCAGCCCAGGGGTTGGTTGTACGCGACTTGATATATAGATTTATTCTGTTTTTCTTAGTTTTTTAGAAGGATGGACTATGTTGCATCTAGAGGTCTAGATTGTAACCGACCCGCCGGGTCTCGACCCGACCCAACAATCGGGTGAAGTTTGTGTCGGGTCCTTGGTTCCAGCTGGGTTGAGTCTGAGTCAGCCGCTGCCCCGACCTGACCCGTCCCCACGGTAGGATTTCAATCCTACGACCAAGATTAGCCTTACTCTACCCTAACTGGCCAACTCCCAACCTTAGCACTTTCCCAGTTTTCCCTCATCACCACAACCCTGCCGCCACCCTTCCTCATCCTCTCCACCTCTCTCTCTCTCTCGATCTCTCCCTCAGTTCTTCTCCCTCCCTCCCTCCTTCTCTCATCCCGGCAGCGAGCTCCTCTTCCTCCATGGCCCTATAGTGTTGGCGGTCTCCCTCTCCTCCCCACGATGATCGATGATGAGCTTCTCCTCTCCTCCATGTTAGCAGCACCGCGGCAGGCTCCCATGGCGAGATCTTCTTCTTCCCCATACGGTAGCGACGGATCTCTATCCCTACAGGTCAAGCGAGCTTCTGCTCTCCCCCGTAGCAGCAGCGGTGGGCTCCCTTTCCTCCCCATGACGGCGATGGTTGTCAGCCAGGTCAAGTCAGCTTCTCCTCCTCTCCTCGGGTCCAGGGCATGCTGAGGCACCGGTGGGTTGGGTCGAGTCCAAGTCGGGTTTGTAAGCATATAGGCCCCCTAATTCAAGGATTATCAATTATGGTGTGGTTTTGGTGTTGTTGATGGAAGCGATTGACAATGGGGGCGATTCACGGTTTTATAGGAACCTCTGAATGATTTATTGGTACGACATCAAGCAAAACATGAGGACCCATATTTAATTTGGCTCGGGCATCGAATTGAGTCAAAGGTAGATACAAGGTTTTTTATTTTTTATTCACCGTGCTGTTAAGAGGGGATTGAGGGATTTTCGATCAACTCAGATCTTTCTCCACCAAGTTGCACATTCCTACAAAATCACTCCTAAAAATAGTTGGTCCCGTATCAATGTTCTTGGTGGCATTGTGCCGCTGGACCGGACCCTTGCTGCCGGACCTCTATGGTCTAGCCAGCCGGACCGAGGGCGCAGAGAGGATCTGCCGGACCTCCACGGTCCGACTGCAGTCCAATAGCTGCGCGGAGAACAGTGTCGTGGTCCGGCCGCATGGCAGTGCCACCGAACCGGTGTGGTCTGGCCGTGGTGCGGTGGTCTGGCCGATGGTCCGGCTTTGGAGACTCTGTGCCACCGGACTGGCTTGGTTCAGGCCACCCGGATCGGTCTGGCTGGCCACAACGGCTAGGTTGCAACTTAGGCTTTTTAAAGCCTCCAAAGTATGTTTTTCGGGTGTGACTCGCATTTGCTGATTTCCTGAGTACCCTAGGGTTTGAATAGGCTAGAGAGCTTAGAGGTGAAGTGTTAGAGCGTCAAACCCTAAAATCCCAATTTGTTTCAAGAGCTTCAAGGTGAAAATTGATCCGATGCAATCGATACATCTCGCTCTTATTATTCTTGCAGGTTGGTGACTCTTAGATGACTAGGAGACGGTGCCGGTGAAACCTTCCAAGGAGGAGAACTTGTAGAAGGCCTTGGATTGTGCGAGGCTTAGGTTCGCCTCACCGGAACGGTAAAAAACCAACATTAGTGGAGGGCTTAGGCAAATGGATTTGCTTAAGTCGGATCAACACTCTTGAGTAGAGAGTGATTCAACGAGGACCAGTAGAAGACACCAACCTTCCGATATCTTAAGAAAAATCTCACGAGCATTTTTTTCTCTCAATCTTTACGTTTCCGCATTTAATTTTTGTAGGTTCTTATATTGATTGCTTAGCGGGTACGTGTAATTGTTATTGCTGTAACTTAGGTTTTATTTTACTTAATTCATTCAAAGAAAAATCTTAAAAATTAAAAAAGGCCTATTCACCCACCTTTGAGGCGTTAGGATCTTTCCAGGGTTGGGTCAAGACGGTGACCCGGTCCGACCCGAACCATCTGGATATCCAGTTGCATCCCACGGAATTGGCACATCCAAAGCCGAACGGCCGAATCAAAACCGACCGCCCGCTCTCTTTTTTTAAAAAAAATAAACCGACCGACCGCGCGTGCCGTGCTCTGCTCGGCCGGCGCCTCCTACTCCACTGCTCCCCTCACCGTGCGGCGAGCCGAGAAGACGAAGCGGGAAGCCGGCGATCCGGAGCCACCACCCGCCGCGATGCAGCCACCGGTGCTCCTCAACATCGGTCGGTCTCTCTCCCCCTCTCCCCTCTCGCCTGCTAATTTTAGCCTCCATTCGATTCGATTCGATTCAAAAAAAATCTCCGGATTCCTCGGGTGGTCGCGTGCTCACGGCGGCAGCGGCGGCTGCTGCTGCCGATTTGTGTTGGTGTGCGGTGCAGGGGGCAGCAAGTACGCGACGACGGTGGACACGCTCACGCAGCGGGAGCCCGGCTCGCTCCTCGCCGACATGTTCGCCGGCGGCGCGCACCACCTTACCACCACCGTACGATTCCTAACCTCTGCACTCTCGAAACTCACTGGCTCGCTGCTGTGCTCCTGCCGCTGCTTGAGTGAAGTCATCGCATGAATTGGGGATTGCAGGAAGAGGGGGCGGTGTTCGTGGACCGCGACGGGGAGCTGTTCCGGCACGTGCTCAACTGGCTCAGGGACGGCAACGTCCCCGCGCTCCCCGAGGCCGAGTACCAGCAGCTGCTACGGGAGGCCGAGTACTACCGGCTGCATGTAAATGGACCATTCCTCTCGCTCTTCAATTGTCAGGGTTTAGACATTTATTTGGCTTGATTTGGTTTGGTTTTCTAGGGGCTGATGGATTGCATAAACGAGAGGATTGGGGAGGAGAAGGTGGATGCATTGCCGGAGGCTGAGCTGACGCGCAAGGACGTGATCAAGTGCATCCAGGCAGACAAAGTCCGGTTCCGTGGAGTGAATCTTTCTGGACTTGACCTGTCTAATCTGGTAAGCTCTCGGGGTGGCTCAATGACTAGTTTGGCGTGTCTTGTCAGTCGATTATTAATAAAATTGCACTATAACTATACTAAAATTGCACATTCTAAATAAGTGCAAATTTAGTTTTACTATTGTACAATTTTAGATTAACTGAAACAAACATGATGGTTTGAAACATAGGAAAATAAAACATGTAAGCACGTGTATTCGACAGATTTATACATCAACAAAGCATAGAAATCAACTTATAAAACTTATGATTGATAAGTAGCAATTTTGATACTAAAATTGCAAAACTTATGATTGATAAGTAGCAATTTTGATACTAAAATTGCACCTTTGTAAGCTATGCAATTTTAGTCTTATTAGAGTGTAATTTTAGATTGACTGATAGTTAAGAAAATTTCAGTCGTCTGAGAATTAGCAATTCTGTTTGTCGAATGTTTCCTGACAACGGCTTGTATGTATGCTTCTTTTTCCCCCATGTGTTGTAGGACTTATCAGAGGTTGATTTCACTTGCGGGTGTATTAAGAAGACAGACTTTTCGCGTGCTAACCTTCACAAAGCTAAATTTGGGGTACATTACTTGCATTGTAATTCTGCTTGTAGCATATCTCAGTAGCTCTTATCAAACTAACTTTGTTATGGGTTTTATAAATCAGTTCTGTGCCCTTGTGAAATACCTGATCTAGGAATTGCTAGCAAGAGAATTACCTATTGTGTTTTCTTTACAATTTATTATGTAAAGCTTTGTGTGGAATGCTACATTGATAGTGAAACGCCTATGTCTTCTTCGCAGGAGGTTGAAGCTTCTCATTCTTCATTCCACAATGCAAATTTGCGTGAGTAAGAAGCTCCCACATTTTTTTTTCTATATTTTTCCATTTTCTTTCTTTTTCTTGGTGATGGTGGTGGGTGGGATGGAGGGAAGGTTGGGGCTTAGTACAAGTCTTTAGGTGACTGACTTACTTATTTTGTTAATTCCTGTTTTGGAGATGCTGTTCATATGATTGCATAATTTGAAATTCCAGGTGTGAGTTTGTAGGAGCAAATATAGAAGAATCGACTTTGGATAAAGCGAACCTTCAAAGTGCAAACCTACAAGGTACCAGTCTTTTGCTTTATTGCAGTTTATTCTTAACCAGTATGGTGTTTGTTTCCGGCATTTTCCTTGCTTGTGAAATTCACTTCTATGCACTTACAAGTGCACTTCTCTAGAACTTTGTGATGCCATGTATTTATTTTTCAGCCTGCGTATTTCTAGATGTGTGCGTTCATGGTGGCATGCGCATTTGTGTTTTCCTTGTAATCGCAATACGCACACACACACACATAGGAAACTCAATTGGGGCACCATGGAGTCAGGGCACCATACATTCTAACATTTGGATTGCATTAAGATGTGTGTGTTTCCATTGGGTACTAGAATTAATGGGTAGACATGATAGCCATTGTTGATTTAGAAAGCTGAAAGATCTTGTTTTATTTTGGTTCACATATTAAAGTGCCATTAATTATTGCTGCCTGCCATGATCCCAGGACCTTAGCCAGCAGGGGTGTGTTACAAGTTACAACAGGTTTCAGCCGACTTGTATGATGTGGAGCCGTGACTAAAGTGGCTTGATTAATAGTGAACAGCAACGCAGGAGGAAAATGTGCTAGGGATAGAATAGAACAAGAGTGAGAGATAGAGAGAGGAGAGTCTAGAGATAAGATAGAGATAAATCCTTCTTGCTTTATTCCATTAACCCCGCAGCTTAAGAGATGATAACTCCTTACAACTTCAACTAACTTAGCTAACAACTTACTGATAGAATGATAAAGTTAACAACCATCAAAGACTCTAACTAACCCACTGGCTGTGTGCATCCCTGGTTGGTGCAGAGGCTGGAAGTTATGCTTCCATTATCTAAAAAAAACTCACCGCATGTGACTAGGGCAACTCCTCATGTCCCAGAGCCGCATGCTCATGTGCAATAGCCGGTGTGTTTGTTGGTGTTGCACCTGCCAAGCTTGCCGCTGCCGCTGCCTTGGAGTTGGACCCTTTGCCATATGTAAGGCCCCATGTGACATTGTTCATGACCTTGATGAGCTATTATGGCATAGTTAATTAGGAAATATGATTCGTTATTATTTGAACAGCCTTAGTAGTTACTGGTTAACAAGTATTGCTATCCTTTAGATCTTCTGATGTATCAACTCCTGTTTGACGTCAACTTCAGTCTGTCCTATCATCAGTCAATTTTCATGCTGACTACGAAGTTATACTTGGTGGATGATGGTGAAATGTAGACTTTGAATACATGATTCATACTCCCGCTACGTTGTGTAGATGACAACTTTGTGAAGAAAAAATCATTGAAATAAGGTGATGCCCATCTGCTATGGTTACACCATATGTTCTTGAGTTTAATATTGTTCAATAACAGGTCATACTCATTGGTGAGGACCAACCAAGCACATTCGAACCCATCTATCATCATTGTCATATGTTTTAGGACGCTATAAAAGTTATTCTTAAAAGCCGACATGTTGTTGCAAACACTTACCAAATGTTCTTTGGCCTTATGAATGACATGCTACTTACACCACTGATGAATAACATTAAAAAATACATCATTTATGGTATTCTTTGTAGCCTTGCACTGCCCTATTTGATTAGAAAATGCTATAATTTTAATAATGCAAATGATAATAAAAGGAAACATAGTTTAGTACATGATGATAAGCTAACAAACATGTGAGAATTCCAATATGGTGCTTCTTGTTTACAGCTGATAAGAAAGTTCTAAACAACCACACTAGTACACACATCCAAATATCGTATTTTTAGAAGTGATTGGTTACACCTACAAATGGAGCATAAGGCATTCCATATAGGAAAACGTAATATTTTGGTCTCTGAACTGTGGGCCTTGACCCATTTTGGTTCCTAAACTCTAAAACTGGGTAAACTCAGTCCTCGAAATAACAAAACCGGACCCAAATGGTCTCTTGACCAATCAAAGGGTGGTTTTGACCATTTAAAGGTGGGTATGAAAATTCTACTTTTTCCTTACTAACAGACTAGTGCAAATCTATGGTGCATATATAAATGACATATTCGAATATTGTTCATCTGTGATGTAAGTGAGATGTTTTTTAGAAGGCCAAAGAACATTTGGGGTGTGTTTACAGTAAGAGGTTAGCTTTTAAGCATAAATTTCACTGTCCTGAATCTACTGATCCATACAATAACTATTGGTGAGTTTGAATGTGTTTGATTGTCTTTAGTCGATGAGATGACCTGTTATTTACCTTCACATGGCATGGGATGGACATAGTTGATGGGGCATTGCCTTCAAAGAATTTTCTTCGCAAAGATGTCATCTACACAACATAGAGAGAGTATAAATCATGTATCCGAAGTGTGTTTCTCCATCATCCACCATGCATAAACCTTCAGTTCAGTATGATAAATTCATTGCTGAGAGGATAAACAAAAGTTTGATACATCCCAAGATTTACAAGAAGTGGTACTTGCTAACTACTAAGGTTGTTTAAATAAACACCAAGTGATATTTCCTAATTAAACATGCCACTATAACTAATCAAGGTCATCGACTGCAACCTTCAAGCACTAATAGCACTTTACTTATTTAATATATCAGCCAGAAAAAAATCCAAATATTTTAGCTTTCTATATCAACGATAGCTACCAGGTTCAAAACTATCAAGACTAATGGAAACAAACAGATATTATTGTAATTCAGAAGCTAGGAGGTATAGATCCCTAACTCCATGGTGCCCTAATTCGGTTCCTATTTATATATAGAGAAAGAGACATAAAGTACATACATATATATACACACATAAGGCACCCCAGCTTTCTAGGTATGCAACTCATATATATATAATCTCACTTTCGACTGCAATTTTATTGTATCAAGCTGGGTTTAAAACTTTTCAAAGGTAGCTTTCTCAAGTTGATATTTTATCTAGATATTTTATATAAATAAAAGAAATGAGCAGATGTGGCGTAGATGTGTATTACTTGAGATAAATTATTGAACTTGTTTTGCAGATGCATGCTTGATAAACTGTAGCTTCATTGAAACGGATCTTCGTTCAGCGCATCTACAGGTTTGAAAATATTGTGTTCAATATGTTTTTGTGTATTATTAACACTCACAAAGACAAATTTTGTACTACCAAGTCTATGTGTACTTGTACCTAGTAAAAAGGTTTATGTGTAGGCTACTGCAACTGTTGCTATGTAATATAGAGAAATTTCTCAAAAAAAATGTATCATAGAAAATTATGCATTAATGATGACGAGCATTAAGGCACAAATACTTTATTATCGACAATGTTTAGTCATTCTCTCCGGCTTCTTTGTAAGTTTTATCTAAGCCATATATGGTTCATCCCTGCACACTGGATCCACGTCAATCAATTTGTATCCATATTAGCATATGTCCTTTTATCCTAGTGCCATTCAATAAACAAACTGTATATGAAGTAGATTTTAGCAGTAACCTGTATGTTACTGAAATTTGAAAGCTGCTATTCAATTCTCATGGATCAGTTTTCATACTGTTGTCCTAATGTATTTTCAGAGTGCAAACCTCACAGGTGCCAATTTGAAAGGAGCTAACCTTGAAGGGGCCAATCTCAAGGTAAAATTAATGCGAAGCACACCTTCTCAATGTTTCTCATTAATTTCGATGACATCATGCAACTATCAACGTTTTATTTCTTCTTACATCACCTCTCTCACACAACCCCCACACGTGTAGAAACAAAAAAATAATAATAAAAGTTGACCTGTTTATCCTTGCTTCCTGTCATTAAATGCACATATCTTATAAACTACAAAAACTACTCTCCTTTACAGGGGGCTAAGTTGGCTGGTTCAAACTTGCAAGGTGCAAATCTTCAGCGAGCTTACCTGCGGGAAGTTGACCTACGTGAAACAGTATGTTTACTTCCTGTCACAAATTCTCATGGCAGCTAGTTATCTATTTCCGTTTCATATTTTGCAAACAAAAGAAAGCTGTCGTTGAAATAAAAGCACACAGGGTGTTGCATGTTTTCATTTCCCCTGGCTTTAGATCTTCCAAGAACCTAACACAGGTGTAATATGTGGGACCTTAGCCTTTAGTCACAAATTCTCATGGCAGCTAGCTATCTATTTCCGTTTCATATCTTGCAAACAAAAGAAAGCTGTCGTTGAAATAAAGACACACAGGGTGTTGCATGTTTTCATTTCCCCTGGCTTTAGATCTTGCAAGAACCTAACACAGGTGTAATCTGTGGGACCTTAGCCGTTAGTAGGATAAGGTTGTTAGTAAAATCTAATCTATGGCTCCTTTTCGTAAACAGCAATTAACTGGTGCTAAGCTCGGAGGTGCAAATCTGCTTGGGGCCATCAGGTAGCGCAACAGGAGAAGATCCATCTTGTTTCATGACATGTGTACATTACTTGTTGGGAGGAAATAGTGCGGTCGTTGATGAAACCTGTGCAAATACATTAGCTGGTTCTTTCTCTGTCTGAACCTGTACACTAGTAAGCCCTACTGCTGTGAATTCCTGTGTGACATGCTGACATCTCGGTGGTTTGTGGCTCCATTATAACGAAGAGGTAGGAGTCGATCGATTGACATCTCGGCTTGAGCCATCCATATACTGCTTATTTACAGCGATTTTGTTCCATTTTGATCATGTAGAGGAATACATTTGTTTGCGCCGTACTAGTGTGCTGTCGTGTATATGCATAGGTGCTCCATGCAATGCCTCACTCGTTCTTGACCTGCCCGCCGCTCGGCTTGTTCTTGGCGAACGCGACGAGCCAGAGGAGCACGACGGCGAGGACGACGTTGAGGATGACCTGCCCGCCTCTCGGCTTGTTCTTGACGAACGCGACGAGCCAGAGGAGCACGACGGCGAGGACGACATTGAGGATGACCTGCCGGTGCTTGCTCAGGCTCTCGGCCAGCCGCCACGCCCCTCCCCGCGCTGCCGCCCGGCCGTTCCAGACGGCGGCGCCGGTGGCCTCGTATTCTTGCAACGCGTCCTCGTACTGCTGCTCGTCGCCACCAGCATCGGCGGCGGCGGCGTCGCCTCCGGCGGCCCTGCGGCGGGGCACCTGGACGTAGAGGACGCCCTTGTCTAGCTGGACCTTGATGGCGTCGCAGTCGCAGCCGCCGGGGAGGTCGAACCGCTTGAGAAAGTGGCGCCGCCGCTCGCCGCCGTTGACGGCGCAGTCGCCTCTGATCTTGAGGCTCGATCCGGACGGGTCCACCTGGACTTTCAGCTGGTCCTTGGTGAATCCTGCGTTAGCGGTAAGCATACGTGCCGTTTGTCAGTTTGACGAAGAATTTCGCTGCAATTCAGTGGGAGTGCGTTTATTTTGCAAATACAGAAAAAATTAGTGTTGGAAACGAATGGTTGCTAAAACATCTTTTTTGGTAGTACGGAGCAAAATTTTTATTATTATAATTATGAGATTTACTTCCTTTGGTTTATAAAGCCATGACTTTTTTTGAGAATATAAAGCCATGACTTAATCGTGGTTGTTTCTAAGGGCAATCTCAATAGATTATTACTAAGCTTGTTACTAATTGCATTAATTATAATATAAGAAACCAGCACTACAATGAGTTGTTACTATAACTGTTACTAAAATTAATTAGATTGTTTCATACTTGTAAAAATCTATGGATCTTCTATGCCATGGTCATGAAAACATATATAGGACGTTTGTACAAATACGCCACACTGGATCGCTAGTAACGGAGATGGACGCCTAACGACGCTTTCTCCGCTTTTATCGTCTAAGATATCGTGATGTCTTCGTTCTTAAACCAAGAATGCCCCTTCCTCTCCATTTAATTAGCTTTCACATCAGCTTAGTAACCTCATTGGGAGTGCCCTAAGAGCCAAACGTCTGGATTTCTTTAAGTCATTTATTGCATATCTCTCAAATCTCTTAAATCCGAGTTAAACCAACTGTTTTGGTTTCTCGAAGCTATTGAAGCACAGGATTTTAGGGACATTTCTTTCGCACAACAAAAGAAGGAAGACCAAACTCAATAACCCATTCCTCACATACAGACCTAGATTTCAGGCCTGAACAATTAAGGAAACCCTAACTACAACCTGAGGTTAGGAAACCCTAGCTACAATTTGAGGTATGAGATTGAAGACTCCACGCGCACGCATGTGTATATACCTGAGACGTCGACGATGAGCGTGTCGAACTCGTCCCCTGCAACCCACTCACTGTGAGGGTCGACCTCATGCACCACGCGAGAGCGATACACTGCTGCCTCCATCGATCTGCCTCCCTTGCCTCTCCCTGCAACTTGGGATATATATAGAAGGACAGGATTGGGGCCGTGAGATGCAAGATATCTCATGCCCGGGACGAACGATGGATGGAGAGGAAGAGAAGGGAAGGAAAGGATACCTCACCGTGCCGGCCAGCATGTGTACGTGCTGATCGATCGATGCACGGGGCACTCTAGTTTTAGCTAGCTAGTGTTTTCTTCTTCTTCTTTCTTTTCATTTTTGCCTTGCTTGTGTTGTGTGCAAGTCTTTTTCGTGAGCCTGAAGCTGATTCGAGATGCGTACGTGTGCGTGTCCTCCTTGTTGTAACTTCAGTTTTTTTTTATCACGGTATTTATTTGTGGGAAGGTAAGGAGGGCTTGGCTAGAAGATTATTTGGAGTTGAAGAAATGATGTGGGCTGATGGTTTCTGCATATACTCCCTTTCATCACAAGTATATGTTGTTAATTGAGATACATGCAAGTCATCAAAGTTCCAAAACTCAAGTCGCTAATATATTTTAAAATATTTGGATTGGATAAAAAAAAGTTACATGGGCGGATCCGTTTTCTATAATATTATAATTTTATTGGATTTTATAAAAAAAATTATAATATTAAGTAATGATCAAGGTTACATTTAGGACCAATGTGATGTTCAAAATGATAGATATATGTGATCGAAGGGAGTATCTAATATAGCTGTATATACGGGTGTAGGGTTGTGTGTCATCGCACATTCGCACCATCTGTGTTGTGCAGTTTGCAGTTACATAAGTAGTCCATCCTTTGAAATTATGATTAGGGTATTTGGATGCCTGCATCCACCCTACCTATGTATAGCTATGTGTATGGGTATAGGAGAGAGATGCACGAATCATGATGCATAGTGGATGATGATGATAGTGTATGGAAGATCTTTGTATATGCTGAGGGACACTTTTTCCCCCTTAAGTATGTGCATGTCTGATGGCTCCCAACGGCTAGAAGCCCTTGAGAGCTCACGCGAAAAGGCCACCTAGAGCCCCATGACTCCACTGGCAAATCTCTTTGCCCTCTCGTCTCCAACAAGTCCGAGGACCTCACCGGCATTGGGAGGTAAGGGACTTGTTTCTTCTCACGGTTTGTAGTTTCTTCTCACGGTTTGTAGTTTAGTGGCTACATCTAGTTTCTACTAGTCCTAGATTTGCTGACCATCTTGTCTTATTTGGCGACGTTGATGGTTGAGTATGCAAATAAGCTCCCTACAGAGCTTCTCTGACATTGTGGTTGGTTTTGGTGTCCTCCTCGATGAAGTATATGGAAGGTATGTGTCGATAATTGAGACCTCTCTCTCTCTCCCCTGTGGCATATATTTGTTTGAGCGTGCGGGAAGAACACATGGGGTAGGGCGGGATGCTAATGATCAAGGACACACAAGATTACCCAGGTTCAAGCCTCCAGCTAAAGATAGTAGCTCTACTCCAACCTTTCTCCACTGTATGATGAGTAGAACAATAATTACATATAATATTATCCTTGACGCTAATGATCAAGGACACACAAGATTATCCTTTGACCTGTTTGTTGTCAATCTCCAAGGCCTTCAGCGAGTCATCAGCAACCTATGTTGCAACTTGGCGTTCTCCCCTTTGGGATGGGCCCTTGTATAGCCTCGAGCAGCATTCCCATCTCTGCAAAGTCCCAATCTGCTGCTAGGAATAGAGAATCCCTGTCAGATACGATCTCTACCTTTCATATGGGTCAAATTATGGACTCTATCTGTAGCTGATCCCACAGGGTATCTGCCAAATAGACAAGGAGTCTTCTGGAACGTGATACCACCTTCTGCAGCCTGAGAAAGTTTGGCCCACGGTGGCAGAGGCCTGATGCAGCAGTCCAGGTCACCCATAGCCTAAGAAGGACATCAACTTTTGACTAAGGGGGTGTTCTATTCGGCTTATGAGATATGACTTATCTGTCTTATCTCCAACTTCGAGAATTTTTCAAGGTGGCCTCGAGTCGATAAGGATGGAAAATTGAAATTTATCTCGACTAATATTGACTCATCCGACTTTTTTATTACTTTTAAACTGTTTTTATTTTTATCTCAGAGGATAGTCTAAAAGCTTCCTAAATCCTAAATTTCAAGGCCATCCGACTCTCGAGGCCATCTCGAAAATTCTCGTTTCGAGATAAGACAGATAGTTTCACAATAATTTTACGGTATTTCAATAACACCCCTAAGCGCTAATGACCTACAACCTACGGACCAAGAGGCCTCGAGGTGTTAGCAGGCTAGGCCAGGGTTTTGATCTTGCTAGCAACATAGAGAGTATGAGGCTATTAGCTCCTAAGGATTACTTAGCGCATACAGACTTAGCACAGATGATGGGGAATTATGGGATAACACCCAACAGTAGGTTATCATAGCCCTTGCTTGGCTTTTGTGTTCCTTCCATGTTGGGCTGATTGTTTTGGGTCGCTTGTTGGATTTTCTTTCCATGTTGGCACCGGATGTTTTTGCTGGGCTGTCGGTGCGGGTCTCTAGTGTTGGCCGAGGCTGCTTTTGGGTTAGCATTCTTGCGGGCAGAGGAACGATAACGTCCATTATATCTTACTAAGAAGGAAAGATAGTTGTCAATACACATTCAATGGTTTCTGGCATGCAGCAAAAAAAAAACTTTTAGGCCTTCTTCATTAACATGGTCAGGTTGATTGTTGCTAGCTTCTTCGTTGTCTTCTTCTAGTGATCGGCAGATGATAGTGCATCCAGTGGTGGCTCCAGAAACTATCAGTTGAGTCCGTGTTCCAACATAATTTGATCCTGCAATTTTTTAGTTTTCTTATTGGTGTCATTGGTTGGATTGATCCACATAGAGGTTTGTAAGCTTGGTTGCAATCTGATTTGTTCAAGTGATATAGGGCTTCAGCCCATTTCCTTTAAAAAATGTTTGTAGGGTCATTCTTGCCTTCTCTATCTACTAGCCAAGGGTTCATGTTTTGCTACGAATTAAAAAAATAATGTTCTTACCATATTGTGATTACTATGTTTAATTTATTCATTCAGCTACATTTAATGCTCAACCGCACCACGCCTATATACCATCGGCTCCAACTATTTTTTCATGACATTAAAATCTTCCTATATTACAAATATAATAAAATAATAAATCAAATCAAATAAATAGAATAAAATACCTATTTAGTCTCTAAACTATACTCATTGTACCGAATTGGTCCCTAAACCGAAATATCAGGTTAACTTGGTCGCTGGACTAGCAAAACCAGACTAAAATGGTCATTTGACCGATCAAAGGACAGTATTGGGTTTTTCCGCCGATGTGGTTGTCTATTTAGGGTGACATGGTGGTTATATGGAAAATAATGGTGGCATGGCCCTCTCTATTATTTATATTTTTTCACTAGTGGCTCCACATGTCATCCCTTTATTCCTCTATCTCTCTCTTCACTCTCTCTCTCTCTCACACAATCACACCGTCTCAGCCCCCGCCACGACAGACCTCCCTGGCCCCACACTATGTCATCCTCTCCCCCCGGCATCCTCCTCTCTCCAGTCTCGGTGTCCTTCGGCTACCCCTCCCCCCAGCCCCCAACTAAAGCAAAGACGAACCCAAGAAGCTTAAAGCGAAGTCTTGACATCGGCATGCACCTCCAACCAGATCGCTGCTCAAGCAGCCAAGCCAAAGTGCAGGGAGCACTCTGGCTGTCACCATTCTCTCCTCCCCTTCGGTGGCTTAGCCCCCTAGGCATCCACACAGCGGTAACAAGGACGAAGGAGGTCGCGGTTGTGGCTTCATTAAGCTTCAGAGAGAGCGTGAGAGAGAGAGAGAGAGGAGAAAGAGGAGGGGCACACGCGTGGCCGATTGGCACCGATCGCCATTGCCCTAGGCAACCCACCTTCCCTACTCTTCTCCTCCCACGGATAAAAGACGAGAGAGAGAAAGAGAGAGAGAAGAGAGGGAGAGATAGTGAGAGGAAGGAGAGAGAGCACATGTGGCAACCAAGTCAGCGAAAATGCCCACGTGGATGTCACTTAGCGAAAATCACTCTAAAAGCTATTTTGGCCGGTCGAATGATCATTTGGACAGGTTTTACTAATTCAAGAACCAAGCTAACCTAGTATTTCGTGGTTCAGTGCCCAATTTGGTACACCGGGCATAGCTCAGGACTAAATAGGTACTTTTTCCTAAATAGAAAGCATTCTAGCTAATCGAAAGCTTCAAAAATACAATGCATTAAAATAATAAAGCAATGTAAACAAATAAAAAGTATTATTATGATATATGAACCGCTAGACGAAGAAGTGATGGATGGGGGAGATGAGTGTAGAAGGTACGAATGGGCACCACTAGGCTCTTTTTTTATATTATACAGTAGAGAATATGTCCTAATGCAATCATATTTACGAGAAACTCTGTTATGAAATGAATCTGCAAGAACTAAATCCGTCAAATGGACAATACCACATTCACGTTAGCAAGAAGTATCATTTTGGTCCTTTAACTATGGCCCTTAACCCATTTTTGTCCCTAAACTCCAAAACCGTATTAACTTCTCAAAATGTCAAAACTGAGTACAAATGGTCACTCAAGGAGAAAGCCGTGGTTTAGACCAGTTAGAGGTGGTTTGACCGAAACATTATATGTATTTTTATATAAATATATTTCATGAAATCCAAATTTTACAATATTTTTGAGTTTCTTATGATTAATTAATCTCATAAAAAATTTTCACATAGTTTTTTAGCTTTATACAATTGTTTATCATTTTGTCATATTTTTTAAGACTACTAGAAAATTTAAATAAAAGATGCAATGCGGTAAAATACGGAAAAAAAAGTTTTTTGAGCTTGTAAAATAATTAGAAACCCAAATATACGATTTTAGTTTTGATTTCATAAATTGTCCCCTGCGTATGTCAAACCTAGCTAACAAAACATGGAAGTAGCCCGGAAATTACAGGAAATTAATTAACCGTATGCAGAATCGGAAGGACACTTGCAGAATTCCGGGTTAATTGGCATCGTTTTTGGCAAGATCGAACGGCGTTTCGGGGAGAAGCCATGCAGCGAGCCGCAGTCGCCGCCGTGTGCGTCTCGCTGAAACCATGGCCGACGCGTCGACGCCGTCGTGCGTGTGTATAAGATGCTACGACCCCAAGCAAAATGGCGACGCCAACCCAGCTCCGACGTACGTACGGTACGAGCACTGCACAGCTCGACGGCGCGCCATGCAGGTCTTTCAGCTCGTCGCGGCGTGGATGTTCCCCTGCGCCGTGTGCGCGACGACGGCGGCACCGGCCGCTGAGCACGACCGCCCATCGTCATCTTCGTCACAGGCGTTCAGCGCGAGCGGGAAGGCGTCGACCGAGTCGCCGGGCTCCTCACCCTTCGCGTCCGCCGAGGAGTCGAAGCGGCGCCGACAGCGGAAGAACCTGCCGTCGCCGTCGCAGCTGTCCAGTAAGGCAGCCGGGTCGAGCCCCTCCACCCCCACTTCCACGACGTCCTCCTCCCCACGCTCCTCGCCCGGCGATAGCCCCGGGTTCAGAACGTCTCGGCAGCAGCGCGGCCACTCCACGTCGACGCCGCCGTGCATCGGCGGCAGCAAACCGCCGCTGGGCTCTAGCAGCGCCTGCACCCGCGCCTGCTCGCCGGAGAACCAAGAGAACGCAAAGGGCCGCGCGGTGGGGAGCTACCTGCGCAAGATTTCCAGACAGCTGAGGCTACGCACCGGCCAGGAGTCGCCGCCGCCGCCACCACCTCCACCCCCGCCCAGGAGTACAGCCCACCGCATCGGAGATGGTTATGGCGGGAATGCCATCGCGTCTGAAGAAGAAATACGAGCTTTTGTAATTGCGAGCGCCAGAAAAAATTTAGGAATTTGATTTCCGCCCTCTACCCTCAGCAATGTTTGCGATCCATAAAGTAAACTAGCAATTATATGAGCATTACCCTCATCCTATGTTGATGCGGCCTTGTTAAAAGTAAGGTTTGTCTGCAGCAGTTGAATCGGTTTGCATGGATGCATGGTAGTGGTCGTTTTGTATAGCTTGCAATAAGGGTGTCAATTTAGCTCAAGATTGTTATTATCCCCAATGTTTGCTTAGCGTCGGTTTGTTTGCAAGTTGTCTAGACGAATTCACGATGCTCCCGGGGTGGAGGCCGAGGAGCCGCTGGATTTGTAGTACTTCCATCTTTGAATAAGTTATAGACTGGCTCTTGTTAAAGAGGTAGTGTATATCTTTTTTCATACATTCTCTTTTCCACATAAATAAAAAGCTGATTTGGCACTCTTAGAGCATCTCTAATAATGCCATTTCAGCTAGCTATAAAGATGCCAACTCAGCATTTTGCTTAGGTGGAAGAGAGAAAAGGAGAAGAGAGATATAGAATGAGTACTAACTTACAACCAGGCTATAACTGATTTCAAGTCACTTATTATCTATTGCATGTGGACCAGTATTTAATATTATAGACAATGTTATAACTAATCTATTGAAAAGATTGTCTACATGCTATCTATAGATGACATGGTCATTTCTTATAGTTAGTGCCATTGGAGATGCTCTTATAGCTAGCTGAAGTGGCACCATTGGAGATGCTCTAATAGGTCCTCAATGGTGGTTCCCATGCATGGTACGGCGTGTCCTTGGAGATTGCTGTTTGGAGGAAGGATGTCCTCTCTGTTCTGTGGTGGAGGTTGAGTTGTAAGGGAAAGGGAGAAGATTTCATCTCTCTACAGGCCTGATGCTGCTTAGTTTGCCTTCGTATCAACAACGGCGTAGTTCATATGTGTGTCCTTGGCTTCACCTCTCTCGGTAACAATGGCGGTCGGTAGTGTTGATCTGCCTCGATACGCCTCGGTGAAGGCTCCTGGTGCCTCGATGCAACTTGCTCCTTGAGGACCTTCCTGCTGGTTACCCTCAATGGTCAGGCAGAGGAGACAATGCTTACGGACACGCTCGGATTCCCAATACAACGGTCAGTTGTTTCTATAGCTGACACCTAGGATAGATTGCTGAGATGGAGGGTAATTAATGAAGAGAGAAAGACTTATATTAGAGATGGTCTCTATTCTAAAAAAAAGAAATAAAACTAAAAGAAATCCCCATTGGGGTGTTACGCCGTTTCTATAGGGCTTATAAATAGAAAGAAAATTAAGAAAAAAAACAAATTAATTACTAGACACAATGTATCGGAAGGATTATATCTATAGCCTTTTTTTAATCACCAACCACAATTCTCCCGGACATGAACAGGCTAGCTCAGCTGAGTTTAGGGAAAAAATATTTTGATTTCAAAATTTTACCAGAGGGCAGCGGTAAGGGAAAACCGGCAGTTACTAGATTTTCCGGATGAACTTTTGAACCAAAATTTGAAATGCTAAGCAGTTTTCGTACGAAACTGTCGAATTTTTTTGCTAGACTGATATTTCAGCCTATCGTGAACATTATGGCTGGAATATTTCAAAATTTAAATGCATTGATATTTTTTGACTGGCGTATATTTTCACCGGACGCCACCGAAAGAGCCAAGAAATTTCGCCGAAATTGTTTTCCATGGCTGGGGCTGCAGCAGCTAGCCGTACTTAATTCCATGAACATTCAGAGTTACACCCTCACAAGTAGAAATGCTTGGTTAAGGAGGCATCAGCGTGGGTTTAAGACACTTTATTTTCATGATATCACTGCACACTTCGATTAGCAATATGATTGGCACTTGGTGGGTTCTTTGTATTCACCCACTACACCACGTGCTCACTCCCAAACCTTATGAAAATGATAACCATGCCAAGCACCATAACAAGGCCAACCACGGTGGTCGCCAGCTTCCTCCGGTCCGGCAGGAAGCCGTAGCCGCGGCGCCACGGCGAAGCGGCCGCGTCCTCCCTCCGGACGCCGCTGCCGGGCCCTTCAAGGCGGCCAGCGTCGTCTTCTTTCCCGGCGTCCGCGCGCTGTGCAGCGCCGGCGGCATCCGTCTTCGCCGCGTGCTCCTCAGTGCCGTCGCCGGCGCCTTTGACGACGGGCTTGGCCTTGAGCCCGGGCACGACGACGCGGACGACGCCGTTCTCGAACCTCGCGTGGATGCCTTTCATGTCACAATCGTCGGGCATCGGGAACTCCAGCCGGAAGCGGCTCCACCGGTTGCCGGCGGCGTCGACGGGGCGCTCCCCGCGGACGACCAGCCGCCGGTGGCTGCGGACCACCTGCACCCTGACGTCCTCCTTCTTGTAGCCCGCGGCGCGGAGGTCGACGGAGAGGGTGTGCGTCGACGGCTCGCGGGCCATCTCGTGCGGAGGCACGAAGTCCTCGTACGCGCGGCCGGCGCCATTGATGGCATCCATCGATCTGCAGCTCAGGTCAAGAACCCAAATGAAACAAGATGAACAAATCGAAGACAAGGCAGTGGTAGCTTGGAGCCTTGGAGGGTTGGACTAGCTAGCTGAGGAATCTAGCTGATGAGAAATGCAGGTGATCTTAATGGCCATGCATGGCATCAATATATGCGCATGAGAAGAGCTTGGAGGTGTCGTGCCCCTTCCACAGAAGGAAGCTGGCATGGGAGAATGGCGATACCTTGTCTCTGGCGCTGGACCACCGTCTTCCTCGTGGCCACGCATCCGGCGTCTCCCTCTCCTACGGGCTTGCCGACATGGACACGGCATATTGCTGCATGTGCATGCCATCTCATGTGCGGACCAGGGTTGAAGCCAAAATTCACACCCCTGCAGTATCAAAATTCATTCGAACACGGTTTTAAAATCACATTTCAGAACTTCGAAAACGGTTTCAAATCACATTTCAGACCTTCGAATTCACCGCTAGGTTTTTACCAAATTTTGCAATTTTTTTTAAATTTGATACACTTTTTTTTTTCTAATCGGGCCGAGATTACCTGCAGTTTTTCATGCCGCGGCTCCGCGAGATGGGAAAATTTTGTTATATTTAGAACCCTGCAGCGGACTGGTGTCAGGAAGCAAAGCTACCAACATCGAAACTTAAGAATTGTATAAGCAGCCGGGCAAGCAAGCATAAGCTGTAAGCTTCTCGGCCCAGAGCAGCGGATGAATGATAATTTAATTACATGGAAGCGTTCACCAGCTCGCAGTCCAGATCCTGGACAGACGGGGGTAAATGCTAGTCATCTACATGTTACATAACATGCTTGAAAAATCGAAAACCGAACAACAAAATCCTAGATGAAAGTAACTCCCCAGTAAACGAATCAATTTTTTCAGAGCCAGTTGATATTCGCCAGTGCCTGTCCCAAGTGGAGAGATGAAATCAGAAGCCACTTCAGAAGTGCATCATGTTAGCATCAAAACTCTCTTTTTACTGTGATGTTTACCTCTTTCGGACAAAAACCTCTTCCACTGTGTTTGTCTAGGAAGTAGACTCACAATATGCCTTGTTGGAGGTGATCTAATTAAGCTCTGACAGTGGTTATCCAATTGCCACCAACATGGCCAATTTGTTGGGGGCAGACAGATGCATGAACCATGATGCACCAAGAGCTTTGGATTGAAGCGCTCAGTGACTGATACGAGAAGAAAACCTTAAAGCCTCTGTGAACGACAACAATAAGCAGGTTCTTGGAATTCTCACCAGTCACCACTCACCACTGATATTTGGCAGCAACTAGAACCTCCTCGTAAAGTTTAGCAGCATTGTCCCAACTTAGATCTTGCGTCATCCCTCTCCTTTGGAGTCCCTCCCAACTAGTTTTGTAGTTTCTGTATGTGTTAAAGCAGTGCCCTAGTGCATCAATCATACTGTTTGCCTCCGCCTTTTCAAAAGTCCAACCAAGTCCTACCTCCTCATAGGGATTATAGTGCTCGACGGTGTCTCGGAGACCACCAACCGCATGAACTACTGGGACAGTCCCATACATCATGGCATAGAGCTGGTTCAACCCACATGGCTCAAACCTTGATGGCATCAATAGAATATCAGCACCAGCAGTCATCCGATGAGCCAATCTGACAGAAAACCCAACCCACCCCCTAACTCTGTCATAATGCTGGCTCTCAAGCCTCCTCAATGTACCCTCAAGGTCCTGTCTTCCAGTACCCAACATTATTAGTTGTACATCTTGGCCAGCTATCCATGGCATTGCTTCTGCTATCAGGTCTACACCTTTTTGATGGTCTAACCGTCCAATGAAAGCGACAACAGGAACATCACCACGAACCGGGAGGCCTAGTTCTTTTTGCAATGCCGCTTTACATTGTGCTTTACCTGTTTGAACAGTTTCTAGAGAGTAGTTGGTGTATCCATCAGACTGTAGATGGACATCACACCTAGGATTCCAATCGGTTGTATCAATACCATTTACAATGCCTTGAAATTTCCAATCATTTTCATTGATGATCCCATGAAGGCCCCAACCACCTTCAGGTGTTTTGAGCTCCCATGCATAACCATGGCTAACAGTAAGCAAACGGTCAGCAGCTTTAATACCAGCTGCAAAAATGTTTACATGATCACCTCCATATGGGTCATAAAGTTTGAAAAGGTCCATGTAATGACCAGGCAAGTCCAGGTAACTAAAGTCATCTAATGGGCCACGACCCTGGAAGAGAAATTAAAATAATTTTATCTCAATGGATAACATATTGATAGAATAACAATGCCTACACTAAAGCAACAAGCACAACAACTGTTTAGAATGTCGAATCAGTATCCATATGTAGATTACATAACTATGCAAGGCAGAAAAACAGAAGCAATTTTTCAGATCAAAGCCTCTGAAAAGAGCCCAGCTTTATTACAAAGTGTCATCCGTGAAGAATTACCTTTTATGAAGACAATGTAAAGAAATTGATACTTTTGCAGTCGCCTGTAAAAATTATCTTTTCTGGATTTTTATTGATTATGCGTGTTTAGCTATATCTGTGATCATCTTTTTTGCTCTAGTCACTCCAAAATAACACTGAATTTTGTGTGAACTTGGAATAATAAAGCGCTTAGTGGTATTCCTATCTGAAACCACGACCGTCTCCATCTATTGTTATGTTAATTCTGTTTTTAACACTTCAAATATCTAATGTGATCAATGATTTAAATCATGATTGTTATGGCATCGTGGTGTCATGGGCTATTAAGCTATTGTGGATCACAGAAGATATTGTACTTCGTCACAATAAAATGTTGTTTTTTATAATTTGATATGTTGTGTGAAATATCATAAAAGCTTCAAGAAGGCCTTTATCATTAAACAGCAGCCCACAAGTACATAGCCAACAACACACTCTTTATTCAACCATTTCAAATTAGTCTAATTAGTAGCTATTACATAATCGGAGACATTTCAATATTATTGATTCATAAATATATTTGATAATTCATGATGTTCTAATTGTCATAAAGACCATTAGACATAGAACTTTTAGCAGTTCCATCTCATTGTTTAGAGGATGACGACGTGATGACGTTTTCCTCCTATGTATTTGGGATAACTTTCTTCTTGTTTCTAACATTCATGTCCATTTGTCTTGCCCCTACTCTCTTCCTTTGACCTATAATTCAAAAGACAGCTAACTATTGAGGCCCTATTCTCCTCACCTTAACTTATCTGACTTATCTACCTATCTAGCTTATCTACTAACTTTGAGAGCTTTTCGAGATAGTCTAGAGAGTCGGATCCGCTTCATTTGACTTAGTGTTTTAAACCTTTTAGACAAGTCTTCAAGATAGAAAAAAAAAAAGATTCAAAAAACCAAATTATTTTTAATTTAAACGAAGATTAGTAAATAGACAGACAAGTCAGATAAGTCCGATAAGGTGAGGAGAACAGGGCCTAAGCAGGCATCATGCTAATTATCCTTGGTACAATGATTTTGCCTCAGCTTGACACACACACACACAAAAAATACACCTACTTATATATTTATGCATCACATACATATATATAAACACACATACATGTACATACGTACATACATGTGTATGACCAACCAAAACTAACCGTAGCGGTTTTGAGCTATAGCGGCTGCTATTGGAGCTAAATGCTAAGGGCTACAGCGGTCCGCTAAATCCGCTATAGCGGTCATAGCTATTTTCTTTACAGGAAGTCGTTAGCGGTATTTCCCTGCTCAGCTTAGGGTTTGAGTGCACGAAAACGCCATATCGGCGCTATATCGAGCTTAGCTATTTTAGTCACTGATTGTGATGTTGCTTCTTGCATCAGTAATGAACTAATAATGCATCAGAAAGTTCTAATGGTTAACCCAAAAAGTTCTCCTATAATAGAAAAGCAGGCAATTTAAACATCAAAAAGAAAGCAGAAAATACAAATATGTTACTTTATACCCTCATAATATCGGCCATTGAGGACTACTATGCAGTGCGTGATATTTTACCTTAGTAGATTCATTCTATAGAACAGTTTATTAATTGATTTTTACATAAACTTGTAGAAGTAAAATCCACGGAAAACATAGCAAAAGAGTGGGGCAAATACATATCAGACATGAAAAGGAAAACAAACTTACCTGATGTGCTATATTGTGTATCACAAGAACAGAACGGGCATATGTCATTAAACCATTGTCACGGTAATATGCTTTCAAATATACAGGCAGTAGTGCAGTGTGCCAATCATTCGCAATGAACACAAGATTTCCATCACCATAGCAGAAGCCACCACATGGAGCATACCATTGAACCTAGATCAAGGTAATTATGTTTTCTATTAGCATATTGAGGAAGACAGATAACAATCGCAGACAAAGAACAAGGTTAAACAAAGGACAGTCGTGTTACAAACAATGCCTGACTATGGTATACCTATGTGTATTTTATACTTTTATGCATTTACATACACTTTTCCATCGTCCACTATTCATCCTACAACTCCACTATTCATCCAACAAGTCCACTATTCAACAACAAGTGGGGAATAGGGGAGTTGAAAAATGTGGGGAAAGGAAAAACTTGGCAAACATTTTGTAGCTAAAAATTGTACCATAGCCATACTCATGCTTTACTTTTTAAAAAGGGTGATTTAGCTTCATGCCACTCCAAAGTTCACGTTTCAAAATATGTCAGTCCATGTGTCATTGACATATAGAGTGACATATTTTGAAATGTCACACTTTGTAATGGCATGTATCTAAATTTTTCTTTTAAAAAAGTACTCCCTAAAAGAGACACTCAGACAAATCAAGAGACAGGCAACCTTTCTCTTTGCACAATTGCACATACAAAAAGAAACTGAAGGACTAGGACTTAAGTCGCAACTACAGTACTACTCTATTGCAGCTCATCTTTTATTGTGCATCCGGACATGTTTGATGATATACTTACAGAATGGCTCTGCATGGAGAAAAAATGTTAATACTTATGAGAGAATTTACCTCTACAGCCGCTTTGCACAACAGAACCATTCGTTTCAAGATGTCCTGCACAGAAAAATTACAATCATAAGCAAACACAAAGACAAGAAAAACAGATAACTTGTTACTACAGAACATAAATACCATCTCAGCTTTTGATATCTGCAGTACATTACTTACTTTTCGATCTCCACCATAAATTTCATTATCAACATTGTGGAAGATAGGATTGTCAATGAATACAAAATCCACGCCGTCTATGTATGCATGATAATATGTTACCTCCATATCCTGTACAAACATAAAATCTTTTCAAAAGGAACTATTATTATAAGTTTATAACAAGTTAGAAGTTATTATAACATAAAGAGGAAAACACCTGCCCTGCAACTTGGTACCTCCTTGGTTCGCCTATTTGTTGAGGTTCTGCATAGTTCCCATACATTGGTACTACTACCTGTAAAACATACAAAAGTATAACAAGTTACTAAAGGTACTACTGAAAGAAGGGCATATCTAGTATTCAAGTAATTCTGTAAATATAATCATCAATATCGTAGTTTACAGGTTGTCTAGTATTCAAGTAATTCTGTAAATGTAATCATCAATATAGTAGTTTATAGGTTGTCTAAAGACTCCAAAATGTGAACTGCTAGTGAGTACTGTTGTGTTTGGTTGGAAGGTTTTTGCTCCATATTGTGATTAAACTGAAAGGGAATACATTAGCCATTGTTTGATTAGGTTACTCCAGAACCAGATTACATGTATTGGGAATACAATCTGGTAAACTCCAAGTCTCCAATACACGCAAAGTGGGATGCATCCCAATTATGTGACCTACGTATTTCAAATGCCATCTATGGTTGTGATTAGCCCATTACAATTCCCAACCAAACACCACCTTACTTGTCATCAGTTATCAGACATCTCTTGATTTCGGCTATTGCAGATTTATTTCCTGGCATGCAAAGTGTGACATTCTCTCAAAATAGAAGTGCAGGTTTGCTTAGGGATGTACTACATGAGTTGCTTCCGCGCCTGGCACCAACCCCAGGCCTACATATCCTCTTTTCAATACAATTTACTTTACTGAAAGGGCACAATGCACAGTTGTACTGCTCAGTATTTAGGTCATTTAAGCTGTAGTACATGTTACCATATAGCCAACAAGTTGTATTGTGCTTGTGCATATTGCAAAGTGTTTCAGGCCAATGCATGTATACCATATGAGTTCTGCTGAATATATCATAATTATTAGAATATATTCTTATTTGTATGGTAGCAACAAATTCTATTTGAGAAGGCTATAAAGCAAATGTTTGCCCCAATTGATCCCTTATGAAATTTTAATTCATTCAAGTTTTATACTAGCACAAATTTCATGGAATATACCCGCGAGTTCTCTTGTTAATCCCATTGAGCTAAAACACATAATTTTTCAATTTTCGGTCATCTACTGGATTAAAGTTACTTTCTGAACTTTAATGCCAGTTGCTTATCTTACATGTTGACTTCAGAAATTATGAACTGTTGGTATCTTAGTTAAATATATCCATGGACCATGGTACTGTTTGCATGCAGCCCTAATACTATCATAGAATCTATATCCAAAAACATTGGGAGATGGCGGTTTATAGAGAATAAAAACCATGACACGATGGCCTCTCCTGGCTAAAGCCTTCGGCAAAGCTCCAGCAACATCTCCAAGTCCACCTGTAGGAGATTAAGACATCATTATTGCTCCCTGAGCAAGAGAGAGACAAAAATGAGCAGTGTCTGAAGGCTTGATGTTATGTGAAGCCAAAAGTACTAGTATACCGCAAAGAAAAATATTACCACCCACTTAAGCTAACTGTAATTTGATGGACCACAGTAGAATCATACATCCACTAAAAAAAGGTGGCAGACTCATATTGGCATCTATGGGTCAGCTGACCCTTTTGACACAAATGATATCGCTAAAGTAGACCAATATAAAGGCATGACTCTGTTAAGTTGTATTTGATCCCACAAGTAATAATTCATGGATTTACAATTGTTGACAGGTATCCTACAATTTTTAAACTGAAGTTTTGATGGATCACCCAAATTTTGGTGAAATGCAAAGTTAAACTTTAATCATCTCTGAGACATCAAATGCTGGGCTTAATCTTGAAATGCCATAGTCCATAGATGTATCTCATTTCAATTTTGGATTTTGGTTGATGCAGCAGTAAGCATGCATAAGCGCTCAGCAGGGGGAAGGGGACCCATGGCTGGGGATGGTGCCTAATTCAAGAATGAGGCACCGCTTGAGAGTGCGGGAACTTTTCATCGAACAGTCCTGACATACTATTTTTGGGATCAATAACAAATTGGGTACCTCTTCTTTAGAATCACAACAGCAAAAATATTTATACATGGAAAAATATTCTCCATAACTAACTTAGTCCACAGCATAGTATAGCCAAATGGAGCTAAAGCTCAAGTACTTATGCTCATTGTTTATCTTTTATTAATTCAAGTAGTGTGTAGCAGTGAAGTGTTTTTATAATGTAACAGCTATATTTGCAAGTATATGAAGTAATTCAATGCCAGTGTGCATGCAGCAGGTTGTGTATAAATAATTCATCATTTAGTATAGACAGCTTATATTGATATGGGGAAATATGAAATGCACTACTATTTAAGTGTCACTGTGCCAGCAATATGGGTCCTACACTTTATTAAACCAAGTTTAGGAATTAATTGCAATTGGATGTATTGGATTGGTTGCCCGAAGGGAGCAGTAGTGTGTCTCGGTATGTGCTCATTTTACTAAACGAGAAGGCCCAGGATCCAAGCGAGACCCCATCCAAATCGAGTCTACCAGGCCTTGCTTTCTACGAACACCTAGCCACTGAATGAGGAATTTAGCCTGCGTTAGTGTCCAACTCAACTATAAAGACAAGGACATGCCAATGCTGCCCTCCCTCATCTGACTGATTGGAACGAATATTTTTTGTATAGTCAAGAAGGGTAAAAGGTTTGGTGGGAATTGAACAGAGATACTTCTCGGCATTGCATGACAAACAGTCCATTCTCATCACGGTTGATCCATGTCCTACCATAGTGCTTGACGAACCAGGCTTGATAAGCTTACTAGTGCAGAATTTTTCCAATATGCAGAGCCAAAGGTAGCCTAGCTTGCCTCTAGAAGTTTCTATAGCGATCCACTGGAATCATTCTTGGGTGACGTTGCTCCAATGGCACAACTGCACGGAGACACAGCAGCCATAACATAGCTACAATGACCCCTGGCCTGCCATGGCATGCTATTAAAAATTGTGTTAAGCCTCCTGAGCAGTAGGGTAATTTAGTGTGCATGCACATATGGACAGAATTATAGAATGTAAAAAATAAAATAAAGTAAGAACGGCCACCACTCTCTTTTGTGTCTCTTGTACTCCCTCTATTCTAGTTGTTCTAGTTGTCACTAGGGATGTGACAAGCTGATAGCATGCGACTAGAATAAGTAACTTTCATGAAATTATCAAGGTGTGAAGACTAGAAAATGCGTAACCTACAACATGTGAATCAGAATATTTTTGATGTCAAGACAAACAATACACTCCTAAGCCCCCCCAAAAAAAAAAAAAGTCACCCACCGTAGGGGTGCTAGGTTGAACCTCCAACCCTCTAAAGGAAATAGAACACTTGAAAAAAGGAAGCTAATTATGTCGTTCTTGCCTGTTTTGGACCAAGGAGCACATTCCGCAGCTATCAATATGATATTTAGAATCTCGACAGCAGCCGAAGCAATTGAACTGGCATTTGTTCCCTCAGTAACTGACTGTTCCTTTTCATTTATCTGACTTAGTTGTGCCATGTAATCCTGCTCCACACCATTAATAGCTTGTGGTTCATATACTGGTGGTGCAGCTTTAGGGAAACTGTCATACTGATAATGCTCATAGGCCACCTCGCTGGATGGTCCAGTAATATTAGTGTTAAAAAGTTTGCCTTCTAAACTTCCATAGTATTCATCTTCATCACTAATTATAAATTCCCCATGAGTTGTACGAACTTCAGATTTCTGTGCACGCCTATCAAGGTACATCGGACGGTCATCGCCAATCTCTTTTCTTTTGGAAACCGCATCCTGACGTGGAAAAGAATCATCACTCTGACCTCTGAACGGCTCTTGCACATTATGAATGGAACTGTCCTCAATAACTGAGATGAGCTTCTTCTTTTCCGATATCTGAATGAGTTGACCTCATATTTATGTTTCAATAAATAATACAATAGAAGAATGAGCTTCATATAGTTATGTTTCAACTTTCAATGCAAGCAAATGGCTCATAACTTGTATATATTTAAGATTAACTGTAAATCATTCTGGTAAAAATATTTTAAGAGAACAACAAATTCCAAAAAAGAGATAATTGATAAGCCAAGAGTCCAAGATAGTTTAAATACTTGGCAGTGCAAGGTCATTCTCAAATTGTCCGTGCATCAACAATCTTAATACCAATCTGCATTAAGATCTAACCCAATGTGTATAAAGAAAGAGCACTTCTACGGTACGCCAGGGGGTAAGAGATCATTCATCATTGAGCCGTTGGATCAAACATGTATTGTCAAGATTTATTCATCATCGCATTCACATGTTAAAGATACCATCTGCAGTAGATTATGTGCGTCATTAGTTCATACTTCCTTCTACAGATGGTGGCACAGAGTAACTAATTGGTGTGGACAACCACCCCACCCCCCCCCCCCAACCCCCCCTCCTCTCTCAGCACGATCACCTCCCAATTGAGAGTAAAACCTTGCTCGGAGTACACATGTATCTGGTATGTCGTTTAGCAGGTACATGGAGTCAAGGACATCAAGATTTGCAGTTCCGACACTCTTGACTTACTTGGATGTCTATCATTCTTCTGTACAAAAGAGGAGCTTCATAGGTGATCCAACAGCTAAAGGTAATCATAGCTCTTGCCCTTTTGGAAATTCATATTAAAATTTATCTTTTTTAAAACAATTCGAATCAGTTTCACTGTATCTAAAAGAAGGAAGGCCACATGCCATGTAACAGCGAATTAGACTTGAGTAATAAAACTTACAACAACATTTTTATTAGTTTCACTAATTGCTGTAGCAGAACAGCAAGCTGGGTCAGAGCTTCAGAGAGACGTACCATTCAAGTCAATGCATACCGAGAAAGGCATACAATTCCAGAGACAAAATACAGATACCTGCTCGAGCAGCTTCCTGTGCATCGCCAGCACCTCTTTGCTCTTCCGGATGGTGGCGCGGAGGGCCTCATTGGTAACATGGACTCCGTCACCGCCGCCCTCTTCCTCCTCCTCACAAGCTTGATCCCCGGCATCGGCCTCCGCGGCGCGTAAACCTTTCGCCGACCCCCATTTGGTCGAACCCACGAGCACAGCCGGCCACTGGAAACCACCATTCCCGCGAAACCTCGCCTTGCAGACACACGCAGAGCACAGGGAATCGTCAGCACGCTCGCAGCAACGCAGGCTGATCGAGAGAGAGAGAGAAAAAAAAAATCTACGGTGCACCACCGATTCCGCGCACGCACGGCGAATAGATTGACCTAGGGTTGACCCAGGTCGCAGCACGGGTCTCCATCTCAAGCGTCAGCGATGAGGGAGAGCAGATCGCTGAGTACCTGCCGCCGGAGCTTCAAGTAAAGCGATTCGAAGCGAGGAAGAGGAGGCAGAGAGGCTCACCGGGCGTGCGGCTGCTGCGGGCGGCGCTGGGCGGCGGTGGGGGAAGAACCACGTGCGTGCTGGGCGCAGGATGAGTCCGCCGCCGCCGAGCGGCGCAGGGCGACGGTAGCAGAAGGAGGCGGCGGCGGCAGGGGCTGAGCCGTGGCGAAGCAGCGCCGCGGGCCGGTAGCAGGAGTCCGCCATTGGAGACGCGAGGCGCCACCGCTGCTACTGCTAGCACTACCGCTGTTACTGACACCAGCAGCCAGCTGCCACTGCTGCAGCGCTGCTGATCCGAGGTTTCGGGGGCGAGGTGGGACGGAGTGGGAGGAGGGAGGAGGTGGTGGTGGTGGTCGCGTCGCCCCGCGACTCGTCGTTTGGGGTTTTGTATCGCTGCGCCGGAGCCGTGCGCGTTGCTGGCCACGAGGGGCGGTGAGGTGGACCGTGGAAGTGCGGAACCGCACCGCCAACGTGTGGCGTGCATCGCTTTTGTTATTTCTTTCCTTTCTTTGGGTTGGCACTCGGAGGCGGAGACTCGATGAACGGCTTCTTTTTTTTAAAAAAAAAAAAGATTCGGTAGAACAAAATGAATAAAATAAAATAAAATACGGTAAAACAAAATGAATCGGAATAGTGTTACTCTCGATCTAACGGTTTATAGATTTCGAATTTTTTTACTATTAAAGTAGCTTTTGTGCTAAAAAAAGTATATTCTTGTAAATTAGGCTCTCTAAACCATGGATTAAAACTAAACATGTCACTGCACCTATTTATATATTATACATTGCTGCTGTGAAACATGTATAAAAGAGCTCTTTTTTCTATCATCCACCGAGAAAAAATTGAGATCTCATTTGTTCTCAGGGATTGTCTGGGAGCCCCAATCTTGGCTCAGATCCCCCTCCCGATCTCGTCGAGGTAGGGATCCTCCCAGGCCAACTCAAAATGTATTTCTTAGGTTGTATTTTGATGAGGCATGGGAAGGCCTCTATCCCATTTGGGAAAATCTCAGTATGGAAAAAAAATTATCTCCTTAAGTCAAACAATCTTTCTGTCTTCTCTTATCAATTCTCTTCCCCCGACTCTCTGTCAACCTTAGCTGCTCACTCACTCCACCCGCAGGTATACCTGCCATCTCTACTACTACCAGGTCGTCCCATCACCCCTCCCCTCACTAACCAGCATACCAAAACTGTCAACACCATCCTCATGCCATCAGTGTCGTCCTTGTTGCCTCAAGTTTGATAAGGTAACTAAAAAAAATTGTACCTTGGACAACTAAGGCTATGTACCCTAAAGGTGGTTGTGCACTTGGTGGAGTGAGAACGCGAGATTGTTTCCCTGAGATCTCAAATAGCATAAAAATATATGCATAAGGTGCAACATATTTTTTTAAAAAAATCCTCATTCCGATGCATGAAAGCTTATATAGCTGCTTAGATGTTATAGCCTCATCTAAACACTTGTCTAAGAAAAGATACTAATTTAAGCATCCTCCTTATATGAGCACATGTCCTATTTTACATGGCAAAAAAAACCTGGTTTTTTATCTAAGTATTTGCATTGTACATATCACATCACTAAACATCGGTGTGAAAAAAAATCATGTTATCTGTGTCACCCTCAAGCCACCCAGAATGCCTCACAATGTCATGGCTACTATTTGGGATGCCCGCCACAGGGAAGAGCAACACTGAAGGAGCCTAGAGGAGCAAGAAGACTTAGAAGGCATCCTCGAGCATGTCGAATCTATCGCTGCCATTGTCAGAACTCAGGATAGAGAAGGGAGAGGGAATGCGGAGGAATAGCTGCCAGAATAGGGAGGTGGCCATAGCTCAAGGACGGTCGAGTGGCATATAGGAGGCTGGACGGCCATGGTGGGTCGAATAGAAAGGAAGAAGAAGAGAGGGGTAGAACAATTGTAAATTTGATGAAGTAAGAAGGGTAAAGTTGTTGAAGAATACATATTTCAATTTTGTGCTTTGCAGCTACGCTTGAATTTATTTTTACTTTTAATGGTAATTCTTGAATTTGGCCACTTTTGTGTGGCATAGAAATAATCAACCCTATAAACTACTATGCATATGCATAATAAATGGACCGATCCAGCAATCAAATTAAGCTAGCAATGATGCCCGTTTTCTATGAGAACAATATCCTCTACTTCTGCTATGTGTATTGACAAAGCGCTAGTTGACGTGGTAGCTTGATGTGGTTCCAGCAAATGATGTGGAGGTGGCTGCACACAGTGACAGTGTGGGTGTGGACAGGGAGTAATATCTAATATGGCATTCTTTTAACCATAGCAATGTTATGCCATCCATCTAGCAATTACAAGAATCTTGTATGAAGTTTTGGAAATGTGCATAAGTGAATTTTTTTTTATAAAAAAGAGCATCTAGTAATTACAAGAATCTTGTGTGAAGTTTTGGAAATATGCAGAAATGAGTTTCTTTAGAAACAAACTTAAGAATTTGTGTTACCAATATGACATGATTTATTCAATAATAGAGAAGTACTAGTTTACCGAGAACAAAAAATGGACAACCCACAAATACATCATACCCATTCAAGCATTCTCCGATTTAAACACTCAGATATGGTAGTTTGTGTGGTACATATAGTAGTGAGCTAGTGCCTCATGCTTGTCAAAATTTGTGTTACCAATATGACATGATTTCAATAATAGAGAAGTACTAGTTTACCAAGAACAAAAAATGAACAACTCATAAATATATGATACCTATTCAAGCATTCTCTATTTAATCACTCGGATATGGTAGCTCGTGTGGTACATATAGCAGTGAGCTAGTGCCTCACGCTCGTCAACTTCTTTATGATAGAGAGGGACAACAACAACAATGAGTTAAAACTTGCAATGTTGTTGTGCAGATATTGTGAATTTGTGATGATATTATAGAGTTAAAGGAGGTGAACAATGGGATTTAGGGGCAGGATCCGGGAAGATCAAAGATATGGTTAGCTTCTTCATGCATGGTAGTATTTTGGAAGTAATTTTCATAGACTATCATAGCATTATACTAACTTCATCGTACCAAAGGCAAAGAAAATTCTCTTACCGTTTTGATTTTATATAGCTATCTCTCAGATTTGGGATACCTTTTTGAGCAACTTTGAGCATTTTAGAAATATAAGTTGGCTAAGCCCCCAAAGAGCTCCATTATAGGTACCACTTTCATCATTCTTGATGCAATATTTGTAGAGCAATGACACTCTACCTTATCACCTTATAATTCATGCATAATGTAGCGTTTGTTTCTCCACATGGCATGTCTTTTCAGTAGCCAAACAAACAAACACATGTAGTTACACCTGACATGTCTTTTCCACCACATATTACTACCATCTAGTAGTTCAATGGCTAGTTATAACAACACAACTTTAAAAATTGTATCTTAATTGATGTACTTATTACTTCCTGTAATATACAGTATTAATTGCTAAATACACGATTCTTTCCTACGATATCATTATCGTCTGTAGCTATCCTAATTAGATTTAGTATTTAAGTATGCTACCTCTATGATCGTCTACGGTTATCGATGTAGAAGTTGGAGCTCATTCCAAATTTAAATCATACACTTGCACATTCCATTCACCGTTGCGCACACACATTCGTGTGATAAAGCACCAAACATGCGGTGTGATCGAACGCTAAAATTCAGAAAAAAAATCAACCAAAAACGAAGCAAGGAAAATTAAATTTGGGGTGTTAAGACAGTATACAAGCCGCATTTATCGTCTCCTCTCATAAACCCTAAACCGCCGCTTTCCCCACCCGAACCCATCATGGAGTCGGACGAGGGCCCGCCGCCGCCGCCGCCGCCGCCGCCGTGGAGGCAGAACAAGTCGGCCGCGGCCATCGAGGCCTCGTCAGGGCCCCTCGCCGCCGCTGCCGCCCGCCTCTCCGCCCGCTCCCGCGCGCTCCCGTCCTCCCGCGACTTCCATTTCTATAACAACTTCCCCTCCTTCAAGTACCCCGTGGGCGCCACCGCCGCCAGGGCCGAGTCCTCCCTCGGCATCCTCGGCGCCACCCCACTCCTCCCGAAGCAGCAGGCGCCGTTCCCCCGGGACGATCTCGACGATGCCCTCGACTGGGTCGTCGCGCGCAACGACGACCTGCTCGAGGGGTTTGGCGCCTCCATGGACGAGTTCAAGGCGCTGCGGGAAAAGGAGGAGGCTGACGGCCGGAGAGCTGCGCCGCAGGAGGATGCGGGGGACGGGTTCCAGGTTGTTTACGGCAAGAAGAAGAGGATGGGCAGCGGCGAGGAAGGCGTTGGCAAAGGTGAGGCGTTTGGGGGTTCTGGCTCGGTGAGGATGGCCACAAAGGACAAGGCGGCCGCTCGAGGGACTAAGGCGAAGGTTCCCTTCCACATCCCCACCATCCCACGGCCGCAGCACGTGTACCGCATTGTTGTGGACAACACGAGCAAACCATTCGAGCATGTTTGGCTTGAGCGGAGCGATGACGGTGCCCATGCCATACATCCATTGGTTAGTGTTTCATGTTTGTTGAGTACATTTCCGCTAATCTCAATTCTCACATCACATCGTTCTGGCTATAGTTTCTGATTACTGTGAATAGAATGAAAAGAGTAAGAGGAGCACTTTTTGTTCAGCAAGGCATGTAGATAACCTCTAGCATTTGGAAGATTGGCAAGTATTGAACATGGACGGTGATGTATCACTGATATTTTGATTATGTGGAAATAGAATGCGCAACATAAATAGAAGTTGATAACAGTGTCACATGAGCGCAAAATGATCATGCTTTGGCCTATCGGGGACTTGATTCGCTGCAAAGTTGTATGAATGAAACAAATAACCAATTTTCCCTTATGAATATGGAAAAATGGAATAGAGAAGATTTATAGCTAGCATATCAGAAAGTAAAAAATAAGAGTGAAGGAGGGACTTTTTTTTCTTCTGCATTTATAAATCAACTACAAAATGTGCAAAACAACTGATTTGCATGTATGTAAAGAGTGGCATGATTGTGGTTCTCTCTTTGCAGGAGAAAGTCCCCATGGAGCAATTAATTGACAGAAATGTTCCTGAAAGTGAGCCAGTAAAACCTCCTGCTTTAGATAATACCCCTTTTACATTTGTTGAAGACCTGAAGACCTTGGAGGCGCTAACGACAAAGCTGAAGAGTGCAACTGAGTTTGCTGTAAGTAGTTTTTACTAGCTTTAACCCAAATGCTTTTTTCATTTGATTGGACTTGATACAACTGAATATTGTTCTTAATTCTTGCTTACACCATGCTACCCCAATGATTATCTAGTTGACAATGTGATATGCAACTTACTTTGAAATGATAGTCGTAATGCTTATGTCTATCGTGTTTTACGAGAGTATTCAGAAGTTTATTTGCTTTGCTTACTGTTAATATCAGGGTCACAACTGTCAGTGTACTGCTAAGTTCTGTATGGGCAGAAGGGATTTTTTTTGGCACTAGAGCTGTTAAGGTGCAAACTTGAGTGTTGAGTAATCATATTCCACACTGCAAATGCAGCTCTTCTTTGACAATATGGCCAAAATTGTTAGGTACTCACACAAATAATGAACTGTTTTATGGAAGAAACATGCCAGTTATATACTTATATTTGGTTTATTGGTCCTACCAGTCACCAAAATGTTAAATCATTTTTTTTGGGGTCAAATACCAATAGTCATCTGATGTTGCTGGCGAATGTGATGGATTTTCTATTGTAGTTAGGCCATATGGCCTCCATGTTGGGGCTTACATATAGGATCCACCTTTGAAATTGTTAGTTTTTATTTTGCCTTGTCTACTCCACCATTTTTAGCTTGACTTATCAGTTATCCCCACATTCCTACTACTAAAAGATAGTAAACTGTATTTCCCCCTTTTTTTTTATGTATTTACATCTCCCAAAAGACAATTCACATTTTTCACCATGCCGTTACACATAATGACAGGCAATGCCCTGCAGTCCTTTTGTGCTCTTTATATCGCAGTACCATATAAATTATTATTTTTTGGGGCCTGGCTGCTCTTTTGTTGACTTAAATCTTTTTGTACTCTCTCCTGTTGTTTTCAGATCGATTTGGAACACAACCATTATAGGTCTTTTCAGGGCCTGACCTGCTTGATGCAGATTTCAACAAGAACAGAGGATTTTATTGTGGACACTCTTAAGCTTCGTAAATATCTTGGTGACCACTTAAGAGAACTTTTTAGAGATCCAACAAAGAAAAAGGTACAGTATGCTCTTTTTGCATATCTGCTTTATTGTATGTCTCAACATTGTAGTTTCTCACCACTCCCATGACAATTAGGTAATGCATGGCGCAGATCGTGACATAATATGGCTACAACGAGACTTTGGCATATATGTGTGCAACCTTTTCGACACAGGCCAGGTATAGTGCACCATAGGATGGATGGCAGCGGGGTCCTCCCATCTCAGCTCTTTTACTTTTCATTTTAATGTATCCTTGATTCGTTGTGTAAATCATCGTTTTGATGTTTTTACAGGCTTCAAGAATCTTACAGATGGACCGTAACAGCCTGGAGCATCTTTTGCATCATTTCTGTGGAGTGACAGCAAATAAAGAGTACTTATTAATTCTCATCTATTGCCTGAACACTTCTAGTGCTCACTGTAACTACTTATCTATCATGTGAAGAAATCTATTTTGAAAAACTTATTAAGACATCTGTCCTTGCAGATATCAGAGTGCTGATTGGAGGTTGAGGCCACTTCCTGATGAAATGATCAAGTACGGTGCCTTAAAAACTACTCATGGATTTCCTTGAATTGCCACATATTTTATTCACTTTTTTCTTAGCTGACTCTTTTCTTGCTGATCATTTCCATCAAGTGTATGAGTGTATCTGATTGTGCTTACTCTATATAGGTATGCTAGAGAAGATACACACTATCTGCTGTATATATATGATTTGATGAGACTGAAACTGGTGGAGTCTTCAGGTGAAAATGATCTTCTTCTAGAGGTAACTTTTTTTGCACTATTTTTTTTTGTTTGTTCCCCTGCCTGATGGTCAAGTTTGTTTGCTGCATTGTTCTGTATTATCTGCCTCTGCCACTTTGCCAGAAATTCTATGCAGTTTCTGATTTCCCTGATTTTTAGCAATTATTTTGTTGCTTCAATCATTGAGCTGTACTCTTGTCTTGTTGGACGGACAGAGACTTGGAGAGCATTGAAGCACGCATGCTCATTCTTTTGTTGCACCCTTGTTACATATGGATTCACATCGATTATTGAACTATGAGCAAGTCAACTGATGCATCTACCATTACTACAGGTTTGCAAGCGCAGCAATGAAATTTGCTTGCAACTATATGAGAAGGAGCAGCTTACAGATTCATCATACCTTTATATACATGGGTTTGTATTTCCATAATCATGTTTAACAAAACCTATTCAAGCTTCATAATGTCAATTTTATATAATTACAGGTTGAAAGAAAATGTACTGAATGCAAGGCAGCTGGCAGTTCTTGCTGTAAGTACATTTTTAATACTGATGTTCTTTCATTAATTTTCTGCACATGGAAATGCACAGGCGTATGCTTTTTTGCTGGAAATTGCCCAGGCCCAATGTTTGGCCCCTGTGGATGGTTAATATTTCATTAGGTTGTCCTTGTCCCTAGTTTTATAACTCTAGGTGTCCTTGCTGCAAAGCCATATCAAAATTTTACTCAAGAGAATCACCTATTTTGTTTCGTATGCATTTGCTTAGCTGGGGTGCCAGACTGCCAGTTAAATATGTAGATTGGAAGCTGAAATGAAATCATTCTACTACGCCTTATTTAATTGTTTTCCATCACAGGGTCTATACCAGTGGAGAGATGGTGTTGCTCGTGCTGAGGATGAGAGCACTGGTTATATATTACCCAATAAGATTCTACTTGAGATAGGTACTCCTATTACTTCATTAAATTGCTTACGTGCATGTCTTAGCTTCGCTAACCTTTTCCTTTGAATTCTGAATCTAAAGCAAAGCAGATGCCTTTGACCACTGGGAAGTTAAAAAGAACAGTGAAATCAAAAAATCCATTTCTTGAGCGCCATCTTGGCCATGTTATTAGCACCATCAGGAGTGCTGTTGCAAATTCTGATGCTTTTGAAAGCATAGCTGAGCAGCTAAAGAAGGGACCATTAGAAGAGGTGTCATGCTATCTTATGTAAATTTATCTTCTAATTTACTGTTGAAATTTTATTAGGAGGTGTTTAAAGTAACTTTTGGCCTGTGATTTACTGCTGGGATTATTAACATATGCAGTTAACAGTGGCAAATGTGAAGAACAGCGGTGAAGACACTGAAATGATTCCTTCTGTTGATACTGATAACATTGAAAGTAATGTTGATCTGAGGGATGAATCTGCTGTAGTACCCACTGTGGTGACAAATGTTGGTACGGCATCTCAGTGTACGGGGAATGTTGCAAATGAAGCCTCTTTACGTAATTTACAGCTGGAGAACATCACACCTGATGCTAAAATCTCGGGGACCTTATCAGGTTTGACTGAACCAGCAGATAAGGAGATGTTGAGCAATGGTGGTCAGCGGCAGGTAAGAAAAATATGTTTACATTTGTGCTTGCTGTATTTCTTATCTTATATTTAAACAACTGCAACGTGCAGGTAGCAAAGGCCAAAGTTCAAGTATCGAAGAGGCCTACAGCGTTTGGAGCTCTGTTAGGAAAACCAACTTCTGGAAGACTAAATCTTTTTCCAGGGTTGTCAAGTGAGCAGGTATGGTTTGCTGCTTATTGTCTACATTTTTCTCTTATCAGGATTTCAGAATTGAGCAGTGAAGATATTGGACTTTGTATCTGGAAATACACAATTCTTGTGAATTAAATTGCAATTTTCTTTTGAAATACTACTTGAGAATTGTTCAAAGTTCATCCTGGTTCACACTGCAAATTTTGATGCCTTTTCTTGGTTCAAGGTATCAAGCAATTTAATAATATTATGTTGACTAAATGAATTTGTATGTTAATTCGATCAAACTAGAAACTACACGATGTTGTTAGATATGCTTAATTTTATAGATACATCAATAAGCAGGACATAATAGGACATCCGATATTAAGTTCACTAGTCTGTGAGATATTTGGCTTTATGAATGTGTATCTTGTTCTGTTTCTTGCCTATGCTTTGCAATGTAAGTCAGTTGTTTTTTCTCATTAGCTTTCCCTGAGAATGCTTAGTGTACGGAGTCACCCTAACATCTGTTAGTTTTGTTACAATTGCAGAATAAGAGTAAAGTGGACAAGATAAAATCTTCTGTGCTACTGCCTTTCCATCATTTCTCTGGTGGCACAAAACTTACGGCCACTCATCTTCCAGTGGAAGAATCCATGCATCCTGAACCAAAAAGTGTTGATAACGATCCAGCTTCTCAGATGGAAGAAGTGATTCAGTTGGACACTGAAACTGATGACCCCCGGCTTCCAGAAAACCACAATGATGGACAGAGCCACTGCGAACCTGAAGACAGGGAGATGTTTAGGTCCCCTCCAGAGCTTTCCTTTGGTATAGAACAGAGCTTCCAATCAATAAACGAAAGAAGAAACCTTCAACAGAGCCACAAGGCACGGGTAGAACCTGAATTTAATCATGAACTGAAGCCCTTTGACTATGCCGAAGCTAGGAAGAACATTACATTTGGGGAGGTCAAACCCGAGAGAAGCAGAGACAGCGCGGTGGCGAGGGCAATAAACAAGGATTATGGGGATAATCTGAGAACTTCAAACCAACGTGGTGGCGAAGAGAATGCACGGAATCCCCAGATTCCGCGAAGACGACAAGCTTTCCCACCTTCTGGCAACAGGAGTGCTACATACCGTTAGCAGCTCTGCTTCATGTGTATAACCAAGGCATTGTATTCTTCTAGGATTTGCTACTATAAGAGGAGGGGGGGCATTGTTCGGTAGTTGGTCTGTAAGGCCATTTTACCCGGTGGTGTGCTACTAACAGAGACTTGATCGGAACTTTGAGAATAGAAGTATCCAATGTGGAATCACTTCGGTCAGGCATATGTAGCAAATACTGTTTGCTGGGTTTTAAAAACCGAACCGCAGAGGAAAAAAAAATGAGGATCCCTTAGTATCTATTTTCGTCAAATACTGCTAAAAAGGGGATAAAATTTACTTTCCAAATATTGAATCTGGGGTTGAAACTGATCAGTTTCTCACAAAAATCCTAACGGTTCCTCAGCAAAAAATTTGAGCGGTTTCTCGTAAAAATGATTTCATGATGTGCCACATTGGCACGTATAGAGGGCTTGTTCCTTTTGGATTAAATTAAAATTAAAAGTTACGTCTAAAAATTTATTATTTTTGTAAGCTAAATACTGTAACATTTTGTAGCTATTTTTTAAGGCTTTTTGTTTTTTTAAAGCTCGTAAAACTATTTTTTATAATTTTTTAGCTTCTTCAAGCCATTATGAAGGGTTCATGACTTTTTTAGATTATAAATTATTACTAGATTAAACAAAAAGAACAAAAACAAGTCAGAGTGAGATCACCATGTGTTCAATAAAAGATTCATATGGAAGAGCAGATTTGATAGAAAAATACTTAACAATTTTTCCTACTGCACCGCAGCAGTTTGGCATTACCCCATAGCACTTGAGTGGTTTACCATGATTTTTTAATCCTGCTACAGATTATAGATTATGGGTTCCGTCAGGAGGTAGGAATTCCGTATGATTTTGATAGGAATTATACTTACAAAATTCCATATGGTTTGATATGAAAATATGCCTTCTAGATGGGCATAGTTGTGTCCAATATTCTAGCTGTTTAGTCGCACCAATGCAAAATAAAACACCGGTGGATTTCTTACTTTTTTTTTTGAACTAATAAATATATGATGCAATGCTGTTTTGGTATAAAAGGGGTACATTTCAGGTGAGCTAAATTAAATTAAATGTCACGAATTAGGATGGATTTAAATGTTAAAATATACGGTATATGTGAATCTGTGATACAGGTCGTCAAATCCAAGCAAGATTTAATCCTCGGCAGTAATAATAGTATGTGTTTTCATAGTAGGAAAAAGTCAATGGCGTACGGTACCAGCTTGTCAGCAAGAAAAGTCAACGATCTCCCAAATCAAAAAATAAACCTTTGAGACAGGAAAAAAATGGGGATTAGGATTGTTTTTTTGGCGCTGTGATTTGCAAACTATCCCAGCTCCTCCCTAGCTCTTGACCTCCATTCTCTCCGCATCTCGCTTGAGCTCCTTGTCGTTCTTGGATGATCAAGCATGCAGCAGGGGAGCCCCTCTTGGTCGGATTTGCAGAGCCTGGTGCGGCGGAAGCCGGCGGGCTCCGGTGTTGGTGCCGGAGCAGCGGCGGCAGCTGGCGGGGGCAATGGCCGACACCTCGCCAAGGCGCTGTCCGTTCCGCACCTCACCGCGATCGGTACTGGCCTCTCGTCCTCATATCCCGATCTTTCTTTGGTTAGGACCATCCAATTCCGTCTCGGTTTGTCCAGGAAAAAAAAACTCTTTCTTCGTTTCAGCTAATCTTTGAGGATCACAATCTGATTGGTGGCATTCTTGATTGCTGTCACCTCAATGGTTAACTTCTTACTGCTCCCAAATAAAATGGAATAAAATTCAGTGCTGCAAATGTTGCAATTGGGTGCCTGGTGGTGTGTTGCATTTGTATCGATTGGCAATTGATGATGCAAATCTTGATCTTCCTTGTGAATAATGTGAGAATGTGTAATCAGATCATTCGCACAACTGATGTAGCACTAAAAGGCAAGATCACCGACATGTCTAAACATGCCCTGTTGAGGATTTGTTAGCATTATAAAAGCAAGATCCCGCTCTGGCATTGATTATCACTGGTTCCAGAGTTCCTTTGTTCTTTTCAGCTTAAATTTAAATTAAAAGCTACAGTTGGAAATTTGTAGCACTTTGTAGCCATTTTTAAGGCTTTTATTGGTTCTTGTCAAAACTCCCAAAAGTACTTTTTATAATTTTTTGGACTCTCTAAGCTGAAAAGAACAAGGCCACATTAGTCTTTTGAGGGGGTTTGTCTGCCTTCATTGAGGTTTACATTCAGAAGAAGGCAGTGTGATATATGTCATGTCTTATGTAAGTTATGTTGATGCTCGTCAGGTGTTGGCTCGACGATTGGTGCCGGCATCTATGTCCTGGTTGGAACTGTGGCTCGTGAACATGCAGGACCAGCCTTGACAGTTTCCTTTCTGATTGCTGGCATAGCTGCTGCTCTTTCAGCTCTGTGCTATGCTGAGCTCTCGTGCCGTTTCCCTTCAGCAGGAAGTGCCTATCACTATTCCTACATTTGCATTGGAGAAAGGTACAAGTACAGCTGCAGCCCTTCCAGTTTCTTATTCTTTTCCACTATATATATTCCTAACTTACTTAGTTCTTGGGAAGCTGTCAGTATCATTAGGAAGTGCTATGGATTTCCTCTTACTTCTCTTCTGTACTTCTTGTTGACAAATTATCATCAGCGTTGCTTGGCTGATCGGTTGGGCTTTGATTCTGGAGTACACAATCGGGGGATCGTCAGTAGCACGTGGAATATCACCAAACTTGGTAATATTCTGTAGTAAGCTCTCTTCAGATTTTTTTTAAATAAATATCTTCAGATATGCGAATATGCATAACCAGAAACCTTTCTTTTCTTTCTTCAGTCTCTCTTTTTTGGTGGACAAGACAAGTTGCCGTTCTTTCTAGCACAAGTACATGTTAAATGGCTTGACACTGCGGTTGATCCCTGTGCTGCTATTCTTGTCCTGATAGTTACCGCATTGCTCTGTCTAGGTATTAAGGAGGTACAATAACTAAAATAGTTTCAAACTCATGGATTTCAGGTTACTTTCGACTTAGAATATCACTGTATAATAAAATGCGAGTGATGTCTTAACCAGAGCTCATTTGTGGAAGGCATCATCACCATTGCAAATGTTGCAGTTATGCTGTTTGTCATTTGTGCCGGTGGATGGTTAGGATTCCAGAATGGCTGGTCTGGTTATAATGTTCCAAAAGGGTAAAATAAAGTTCACACTTCACATATCCAAATACATTGACCCCCATGTGGCTCTAAATACTTGGTTGGTTCACATGTAGTTACTTCCCTAATGGTGTGACCGGAGTATTTTCTGGATCAGCAACCCTCTTTTTTGCATACATAGGTTTTGATGCAGTTGCTAGCACAGCCGAGGAGGTTGTATTTTCTTCCATCATTTATAAAGTGTTTTGGTTTCTTTGTGTTTTCTCTCTTGGTATTTCAGTGAAAGACACTACTAATGTTCAGTGACATGATTCTTTTATTTGTCGAAGTACTTTCCAGGTGAAGAATCCTCAACATGATCTTCCATGGGGAATGGGGTTGACCTTGTCCTTATGCTGTATCCTCTACATGATGGTTTCAGTTATTATTGTTGGTTTGGTACCATATTATGCTATGGATCCTGACACCCCTATTTCATCCGCATTTGCTCAATATGGAATGCAATGGGCAATGTAAGTACCCAGATGCCCTTCAAGTTGAATAACATGGTTGTTAAGGATGTTATCACTTTATCAGCACATTTTGTATATATGCCAATGTGGAGCATTACCCTATTGTATTTATATCTGTTGAAATGTAGGTATATTGTTTCCACTGGTGCTGTTCTTGCTCTCGTAGCATCTTTGATAGGTGCTATTCTCCCTCAGGTATATGAGAATTGAGAAATTAGAGCATTGGTAGATCTCTCTCATTTCAACCACTATCTCCTGCTACAGGATATGGAGCTTTACTAGAAAATGTAATAAGTGAAACTTCTTAACCTTAGAGTCTTGCAACAAAATCATCAATAGGTTCACACAATGTAGATGATTATCATGTTATGATGAAAACATGACTATGCAAATTAAACCAGGAAGGAGAACTTATTAATTACTTCTCTTTCTTGTCTTGCCTTTGGTCAGCCAAGAATTGTGATGGCTATGGCAAGAGATGGATTGCTTCCACCACTCTTCTCAGCTGTTGATCAACAAACTCAAGTCCCAACCTTGAGCACAATCTTGACAGGGATATTTGCTGCTATCCTGGCTTTTTTCATGGATGTGTCACAACTGGCAGGGATGGTAATGTTTTAATTTCCATGTAAAATGGTGGGCATTCTTGAGTGGAGAGATACTCCAGGTAATAAATGTTTCTTGATCTGTTTGTTTAGGTAAGCGTGGGAACACTGTTGGCATTTACCATGGTTGCCATCTCTGTTTTAGTAGTGAGATATGCTCCTCCAAATGAGATGCCAATGAAAGTGGTTCTTCCAGGATCACCTGAATCACTAACTTCACAAGCTGGGAATCCAGAGCTGGATGAGGAAAATTTGGAGGGTCCTTTTGGCAATGGTAATGAAAATAATAATCATCTGTATACCTGAGTTGATTTGAGTTTACAACAGTGATAACAAAGTCATCTGCAAGTCGATGCTTTTTCCTTACCCCATTTATGTTTTTTGCGTGGGACACATTTAGTCATCATGCATCTTATTTGCCTTTCTCATCTTGCTTCCATTGCATAAATTAGGTGTTAGCTGACAAGTGAACTCCTCTTCAGTACTGTTTTCTTTTATTTTGTGATCCCAACACATGAAGTGCCTTGCAAGATATCTTATGTGCTACCGTCTTTCAAACTACATCGTAATACAGCTTCCTGGCTTTACTTTCATGGTTACTGATGAGATATACCTCTCTAATTTATTTTTTTCGTCCTTTTTGCAATCAGTCAAAGAAGCACCTACTGGCAGTTATGCTGCCAAAAAGGTAAGGCGACAGAATGCCACAAGATGCATAGTGCTGATTTGCTTTGGGGTCATCATCTTCATGTCTGCGATTTCTTTCTCCTTTTTGCCATTGTAAGTGATAATTCAATCATTTCTCTGCCTCACGTACCCCAAATTTTTGGCTTCTATGGTACAATAAAAAGTGAACGCTAGCCTGTTGGGGGACAAAAGTAGAAACAAAAACTGCAACGTTATGTACCAAAAGTAGAAACAAAAACTGCAACGTTATGTACCAAAAGTAGAAACAAAAACTGCAACGTTATGCACCATGACAAGCGAGTAAAATATTATGAACTGGTAGATAAATAAGCATGCTTTTTACTCTGGAAAGCACAATCATCATCCTGATCCCTTGTGTTTTCTTTAGTTATCTGCAATCTGCAACATGTGCCATAGGTGGGCTGCTCTTGCTCAGTGCTACCATTGTACTTTCGTGCATCGGACAAGACGAGAACTCTTCAAGACAAAGCGGAGGTACAAGTTATGGAATATGGACATTATACTTTAGCTGCATTGGTAAAATTTAGATAATCTGGTATTACAATTTAATGAAACTTTGAATTGTCTCATTGTTTCCCAGGTTTCATGTGCCCTTTTGTTCCTATACTTCCAGTATGTTGCATCCTCATCAACGTATACCTGCTTATAAATCTCGGGTACGTAACTTAATTAGCATGTTGGCATCCTTTTGCTTCTCTACACTTTTCAGCTTGCACTGTCCCTTATCATCGGACAGAATTGCAAAATCAACCTTGATGTAATTTATTTAAATTAGCCAGACATCATTGCATTGTGTAGCTTTCAGAGCCATAGTAAATTGCAAAGAAATCCTCTGAATATAGATTCAGGTACCTATTTTGGGTTGCCTATTGCCAATTCTAACCTGGATCTTGTGAGTTGTGAGACTAGCAACTTCTGAAGATAGTCTGGAACTCACACTTCGATTGATCGGTCGCAGGAGTCACACGTGGATTCGTGTTTCTATGTGGCTAGCGGTTGGTGCACTGATATATTTCTTCTATGGCCGAAAGAACAGCTCACTGACAGGCACAGCCTATCAGCGCATATCGCCTGCATAGACCAGTGTGGGGTGTTCTACTTCATCTGTACATTGTTGATGAACTTATGGAGCCCTCTGTGAATTTCCTCTCGACAGAGTTGACACTTCCATGATCTATCTAAGTCTGGTAGTCCTCAAATCAGCACAGAGCAATGACCTCCATATATGGCTGGGGGTTTGTGAGCCCAACAGTTTTGAGCAAGAAACTGGAGTCTGAATTCTGAACTCTGCAGGGAGGTAGAATTAGAATCATGCATAACAGTGCAAGAACAATAACAATAACAAGGGCATTATTTCATTGCACAGAATTTTCCTTCTCTTTACAGTCATTCATGAAAGTTTTTCACTCATTACTGTAAAAATTGTTACCGTACAGTTTTTTTTGGGGTATAAAAGGGAAATTACGAGAGGTTAATAGGCAAGACTGTTCTTCTGAAGTTGCCAATTGTCATTCCGTCGACTCATCATCTGTGCACCTGAATTAAAAATACTGCACCATCTTCGGACACGAAGACACTGTGGCACTTCTCTTGCGAAGGGCAACACCCGTGCCGCCTCTCTCCCCGGAGCTCTGCCGCCAGCTCCGCTATGGCGCGGCAGCGCGGTTGACGGTGCTGGGGGCGGAGTGGATGAAAATCTCCTTCCCTATCAGCGACTATCCATTGTGCATCTTTGAATTGAACATAAACGATCCAAATATAGGGTTAGATATGGGTATTTTTCATGGGAGACCATCAAGCTAACTTTATATTATAAAATTGTGCCAATGGAGCTATGATCGCAAATCTTGAGGGTTATCTCAGCCGTTAGATTCGATTTATGCGGGTTTGATTGGAGCGGGGCATGATGAGAACTTGGGGAGGAACGGATATTTTCATAAGAGAACCGTGGTTGTGCCATATTTTCTACGTGATATTCTTTTTGTGTGTCTCTCATAATGTTAGTGGCACAAGGAGGACAAATTCTAGTAGTGCAATCTAAGCGTGTTCCATCAGCGATTTGACGAGCCTCTTGATCCTGGAAGCAAACTGATAGGCGGGTAGTCTCTGTCACTTTTGCTCCAAGAGATTGGCATTGGTAATGGCAATGGCAATAGGATGCATGCTTGCCGAGGCAATCACGACACTCGTTTTCGTTGCTTGTGATCGATTATTTCCTTCATATTTGCACCTTGTGTACAAGGTAGAGTTGGAATAGAGAACTTTTATTGGACAAACAGCTTCTTGCAGAACAAATATTGGGTATACCAACTGAAGCTCTTGCTCCAAGCTTTTTGGGCAAGCATAGATGCACAGGTACCGTCTGATTTTCGACGGTAAGTACACAAATAAGATATACTATTGCAGCAATGTTCCTTCAGAGATTATGTGCATATTGTTGCAAAAAAAAAAGATTATGTGCATAGTACGGACATCATTCTACAAGTTTGTGATTTGACCCAGAATTTCCCCTTTTGGCATCCTAATTACGCTTACCCCCTGCCGACACTGTCGTTAATCGATGGTAATCATACTGCTGCCGGCAATATGAGCTGTGATCAACTTTGCCCTTCGGACACCTGATCGACAATGTGGTGAAAAAGACCATGGAATACATAGCAATCTGCTACTGTAATGCATGCCAAGGGGTGTTTCTGAACACGCCCTCCCACCGCTCCACTACAATCCATATCGCTCGGAAATTTAGGGCGTGTTTGGTTGGGTGGCTCCGATCTGGCTCGGCTCAGGCGAGCCACCCAATCGGTGTTTAGTTATCCAAACTAGACGTGAGAGCTAGACTAGCCCATACAATTTCACTGTGCTAGCCTAGCTCGCGGGAAACGTGAGCTGCGGCCGTTTCCCGCGGCCAGGCCAGCACAGTAAACGAGCGGCTCGGTGACTAACCCCGGTCAACACAGTAAACGAGCGGCACGGCGACTAACCCCGGTCAACGACTAACAACCTGTGTTCCAGTATTTCCTACTTCAACTTTTCAATCTTTCAAGAGATTTTAAAAATTCAAACGACATCCAAATTCAATGAAACAAAAAAAAATGAAACCGTAGATTCAAGTACAAGGTATTGAAAAAATTTCATAATTTTTTGAATTTTTATTTTTGTTTTCAAATTTATTGATTTTTTGTTTTTAAATTTATTTTTGTTCTAGTATTTTTTTTTAAAAAAATTTATTTTCACTTTTGATTTTATTTTCTTTAATTTTAATTTTCCTCTTTTAAATTTGTCCATCCCACTTCTCTCCTAGTGCAGCTAACCAAACAACATCTTTGCGCAGCCTGTTCAATCTCATACAACCAACCAAACAACATCCCCTTGCATCACCTCAGCCTGTCTCCCACCAACCTGGCTGAGCTCATACGGCAACCAAACAGCCCCTTAGTTTGCGAGTAGAGCATAGAACTACTGTACAAAAGATTTACATCCTGGTATATTACTTTCAGCACAACAGTATAGGACTGTTATTGTGGTACAGCAAATGCATCTTTTTAGAGTAGACATCAAATACATGTTAAGAACAAAATGAAAGATCACAATCTTCTGACATATAGTGCCGTGTTTTATGAACTTCCATAGTAAAAATGTGCTCAGGTCAATAAAAAAAATGCTATAAAAGAGAGAGAGAGAAAAGAGGGCACAAGCTGAATGCCGGTCCTGTCAAATTTGTGATCTTATTAGCCCATATGAGGTAACATCCTTATTGTGAGTTTGCACTACCCCTCTCTCTCTCTCTCTCTCTACTTCAGCCTCCTCTCAACAAAATTGCCTTAAATTTTCAGTCTTTTTTTTTTCTTTCTTTCTATACAAATGACATATTTGATCAGAATTAGACTAGTACAGCTTCACCTTCACCTACACTGCTGCTTCCTGAAATTTTTTGCAGACAGCATCTTGTTGAGCAAGGCCTTGAGCCTCCTTGACCCGGCTCCAGCCTTGAGCGCCCCCTTCCGGCCAGGCTCCAGGGGGTTGGAGCACAGCCTCACCTCCCCCTCGGAGCACCACCCTCCGTAGCTGAACCGCGCGGCGGCGGCGGCGGCATCGTCGGCGTCGTGGGGGCGCCGCCGCAGGATCTCCCGGTCGATCCTGTCCAGCACGGGGTCGTCCTCCCTGAACTTGCGCGCGAAGGCGGCGCTGCTGAACAGCATCCGGCGGAAGTCCTGAGGCCCCAGATAGAGCGGGTGCTGCTTGGGCGGGGTGTCCCACCGGATGAAGTGCAGGTCGTGGTTCACCGTCGTGTTCCGGAACCGCCGGGAGTTGCAGGCCACCGTCTGGAAGTAGAACTCCGGCGAGGAGATGAAGTTGGTGTAGTAGAGCAGCAGCGTCCGCGGCAGGTTGTCCCACCCCAGGATGCAGTACTCCGCGAAGGACCTCGACAGCATCGTCCACGCCGACCCTGCCACCATTCACCAGTCCACCGTTCCATCAGTTCCCCCTACAACCCCACGCACACCAACCCACACCCAGGGGCTGGGCGGGCCGCTGCCCAGGCTTGGATTTTTGCCAATCCTCTAGGCGGGAATTAATCCCGGGTGAAACACTGGGGTTCAATCGCGGCGGGCAGGATGCACTACAGCGTCTTTGCCACCTGCGCAGTTCCCCCATTAGGTTCGCAAAGAAATCAATCACAAATTCATGGAGCCAGTCACCTACTTCCAGTTTATCAACTTAAGATCATAAGCGGAGTCGTTTGCAAAAGTCAAATGCTTTATATCCCTTTTTTTTTCAAAAATATCGAAGCCGGTAATGAAAGCTCTGAAAAATGCTGGAAACCAATCGGGCAGCTTCTTTAAAAGCTCTTGAGGTTCAGGTTTTCATGAAATAATTTCAGAGTATGAACTCCGAAAAAAAATACTCAGAACACCGAAAAGCCTGGTTTACGTAGATTTGTCAAGTTTTTCTGCGGGAATCAACACAATTGCTCTGAAACTCCGACAAAAAACAGTGCCCTGAAATTGTGTGGTGATACCGGCAGGATGGACTGTCGTTTCTTGGAAGCAAGCAAGTGGTTATCTAAAAAAGGGTAGCTTTTGCTTTGCCGATGCAACTGCACAATACGATGGGTTGGTCCTGCCGGCTTGCATCTGCTAATTCCATGCCATAAACTAACACCAGAATGCTCACGCCCACTGGTTCAGATCTGGCTAATCGATTAACTAATCAGATGCTCATTTCAGATAAGATTCTTTTAATCCTTTTCCTTGCCAAATTGGTCTCCGTACCAGTGCTGTCACCTATGACGTCTCCTATTACTTCACCGACAAATCAGGTCTCGAAATCAACAACCAGCCAGTACCGTACTGCCCGATCATCCATGGTTGACGGCGACCACAAATCACGGCGGCTCAAAGGCGAGCTCAGCTAGTTGAGTGAAGGAGAGGTAAAGAAGCAATGAGCGAGAGAGAGAAAAAGAAGTCACCTGTGAAGAGCTTGAACGCCGTGGGCAGGCTCCTCCGGTTGGTGGTGAGGTTCGCCGGCCGGAGGAGCTCCGACCGGTCGGCCTCGTACAGCGCCGTGTCGAGGATCACCGGCCGCGCCCGCTTCTTTCTGCAGAGCTACCGTCGGTGATTAATGGTAATTAACCTTGATTACTTGAGCAAGTAGGAGTAGTAGTATTAATTAGTAATTAGTGAAGGGTTTGGGGGTTCTTACATCTTCCAGCCCAGGCGGCTGGTGTGCTGTATGAAGTTGAGATCCCTCGGCAGCCGGGAGAACGCCTCCATCAAATCTGCAGATTAGGGAAGCGGACGGAGTTAAATCGGCACCGAAAAGCATGATTAACGAATTAAACAGCTGGTAATTACTAATTGCGGGGGCATTAATTACCGTCCTGGGTGACGAGGGGGTAGTCGGAGGCGCTGAGGTTGACGAACCAATCCCACCGGCGGCCGAGGCGGAGGAGCACAGCCACCGCGTGCAGCGTGGTGGACAGCATCGTCGGGCCGCGGTAAGTGACGAGGTTGGGCCTCCCGAAGATCCAGACGTTCCCCACGCGCGCGTACACCGGCTGCCCGGACACCAGCTCCGCCAGCCGCCGGTGCTCCTCCGCCGGCGCCTCCCGGTCCAGGTGCAGCAGGTAGCTGTTCGCCGGGTGGTACAGCGCCGCCAGCAGCCTCGCCGCGCGCTCCGCGTCCCCCGTCGACGCCGAGATGAGGTACGCGAACGCCACCGGGTACGCACCACCCGCCTCGCCGCCGCCCTTCACCGCCGTCAAGAACGGCCAGTCCTTGGACGACGGGCCGCGGTAGAACCTGCCGCTCGTGAGGAGCAGCGACGGGAGGGCGAGGATGGAGACGACGAGTAGCGCCGTGAAGACGGCCGAGACCGCCACCTCCCTACCGCCGCCGCTCGTCGCCACCATCCCCCTCAACCTCATCACCACGCCCGCATCTATCAATCAATCGATCTGCCCGTGCCTCGTTTCTTTTCCCCTGATGCGATGTTCGCGAGATCTACTGGTGCACGGTGAATGGTGACAGGATGGTGGCACTGGAGCGCGAGCCCGGAGGCGGAGAGAGAACGGGGCAGCTGGTAGTAGCTCAGCTCAGCTGGGAGTGGGCTGTGATTGGTGGAGATAAGCAAAGAGTGGGGGAGTGGGAGGGAGGTCGTTGTCGTGGGTGAGTGACGGGTGGGCCCGGAAGAAACGGTGGACGTGGCAGACGAGAAAGCTCGAATTCTCCGTACAAACTGTTCTCTCGATTCAAGCAAGGCCGTGCCTGCGTAAGTGAAGACGCGTACATTCGTGTTTGTAGCGAGTTTTGTTTTCCGGACATGCCTGGTTTGTATCGCAGCGTGTCTCGCGAGCTCCAGGGTTGTTTGGTTGTTCATGTTTGTTTACATGCATCATATGAGTTTAGTCGTTAAGAAACTATTTTTGATTATATATGTTGGTATCTAGATTTCATGAAAATATTTCGTTGAACACTCTGTATGCACCAATAATGGCACGGACTAAGCAAAAAGAAAGGGACGACAAAACAGGGAGACGTGTCACCATGGCTTGAGGCAGTGCGAGCGGGGGCGGCTATGAACATGGGTTGAAATTCATTTTTAACGGATAATCAGATAATTTTAATGGTAGATAACACACACTTCGTGGCTCTAGTTTATCCTTAGCTCTTAGCCGTCAGGTAAGATGCAGTGACCTCAGAAAAGCCAGAAGATAACGAAAACTACTGAGCTCTTTCGCAAAGCAACACTTGCTCTCGTGATGGGTCGTCCAATTCACGATCCAACTACTAGGACATACACAACCATCACATCTAGATTCGACTACACGGTTGAAAAATGTGGAACTGTAAGTGAAATCAGCTAACGGAAGGACCAAAACGAGCGGCCAGGATGGACATGGGGACTGTCCCTGCTACAGTGGGAACACCACTCATGTCATTACACAAGTGTGAGAAACCGAGAACCCATGAAAGACAAATAATTTATTTATTTTTGAGCTAACGGGCAGGAGCGTTGCCATTTCATTAAGAGAGGAAAAAATTGTACATGATTTTAAAGAGAGAAGAGAGAGGGGGGAGGGGAGCACTAATTAAGATACAATGACGGAGGTTATCTTCCAAGAGGCCAGACCCTCCTTGATGAGATCAACGACTTGAGGAACAGGCAGGACCCGGTTGTGGAAGATGCGCATGTTTCTCTCCTTCCAGATTTCCCAGAAAGACAAATAATTTACACACGTGGTTATATGTATCAATTACTTTATTAGCACCTCCACGAGTATTTGCGATTTCGAGTTTAAAATAGTTTCTCTCTAATTTTGACATATCATGCAATGCAAGCATCGACTAACAACAAGCCAGCAAAGAAAACCAGGTGCTTCTTAGTGTAAGTACCCAAGTCATATGAGTGGAAAAAAAATCATTTTTTATATTAACACACGTATGCTTGTTCGTGTTTGAAACAAGTTTCTTATTCTCCTCCTCATGAAAAAAATTCTGATGTCCTCTAGTATGGACGTATAAACTAAATGAAGGGGTTGTCTTTTTTCTATAAACCTTGGCCATTGTCCTATTTTGATCCTAAAACTAAAATCGGGTAAACATTATCCTTTAATTTATAAAATCAAGCATAAATAGTCTCTTGACCAATCAAAGAGTGGTTTTGAATGGATTTTGCTTTGGTGGCTGTCTACACAGTAGTTTTGGTTCACATGGTAGTCCATATGTGCGACCTATGTGTCTACCACGTTAGCGAATACTGTCACATAGGCTGCCACATCAACAAAAACTGTCCAAAACAATCCCCTACCGTATCAAGGGACCATTTGCGTCTGATTTTGTAAATTGAAGGACTAAATTTACTCGACTTAGAAACTAAAACGAGACAAAAAAAAAAAAGTTTAACAACTAGCAAAGATTTTTTTTTCTAAATTTAATAGTTTTCGACAAATGTACATGTAAGAGGGATTTTTTTTCTAACTTTTTACGTGTGTTCTGAAAAATCTTGAAGTTACGAGAGAAAATTTAATTATCCGTTTTGGATTTTCAAAGACAATGATCACAGCAGGTCAAAAGTTTATTATGAGCGATTAGTCGATAATTTAGAGCATCTCCAGTAGCAGAGTCTTTAAACAGAATCTTTTCTATATTTAGAGTCTCCCGTCCTCTAGCATAGCCTCTAAATTTAGAGTTTCTCTCTCCTAACCTTTAAATTTAAAGACTTCCTATATCAAACTCTATAGTTTTTCTGGATAGAGACTCTGCTGAAGAGAATAGAAATATAGAGAGCGAATAGTAATTTAGAGAGGATGTATAGAGCTCTGATTTTAGAGTTTTTTTTTTTTTTTTTGGCTGGAGATGCCCTGATTTGTTAAGAAGGAAAACGACGCAGAACGTGTTCACCTGAGACGGGTCGTTCTCCCGTGACGCGAGCACGTAGCAGTGTACAGGCGTGTCAACTGCAGCGGTCCTTGTCGTGGGATCTGACGTGCCATAGATTTGGCCTTCACTGTGAGGAGTGGCTGCTGTCACATGGTGATACGATGACGTGTCGAATTATCTCTGCTCGCTTTGTCATCTTTATCCAGCGGGCGAAATCATGTGGCAAGGGTGGAGCAGCAGTGCGGCCAGTTGACGGCCTGACGCTTCGCACCAGATGCTGTCTGTTTTCTAGCCGGGCGCCATCGATCCACGTGCAGCTGCAAGTCCAACCGTTAGATTCAAAACCGACGGTCGAGATTTACGAGGCGCTGTAGCAGGCATTGGGGCGTAACGTGCTTATGGATAAATGTCGAATGAGAGAGCATGCTCCATCACTAAGCAAGTTTATATAAAGGCAGACGTCACATGTCGGACGCCCGAAGGAGGAAACTCTATCGGACGCATGACGTTGGCTCCGTTCTTTTGACCGCGGTTCGCTACAGTAAAAATTATTTTTTTTTATTTTTTTAGATTATTTAAATTTTTTTCTAAAAACTTATAAATTTACTACAATAAAACCACCAACCGCCAAAAGAAATAGAGCCGTTATGGTGACGTGATCACTTGAACTTGGAAAAATAGCTATTGAAACTTGAAAAATCTACCAATGAAACCTAGTTACAAATAATGATGAAACTTGGCTACAATACTAATGAACTTGCGAAAATAACTACTGAAACTTGAAAAATGTACTAATAAAACTTGGCTACAGTACCGATAAAACTTCAAGAAGACCAATGAAACTTGGAGAAATTACTGATGGAACTTAAAAAATTGCAATGAAACTTGGCTAAATATTATTGAAACTTGAAGAAGTTCATATGAAACTTGAAAAAATAACAATAAAATTTGGCTTATATACTAATGAAACTTGAAGAAGTGCCAGTAAAACTTGGCTAATTACTGATGAAACCTCATGTTTCACTGTTGTTCAAAAATCGCCCGATGCAAAATAAGAAAGTTTCACGAGAACAGAAGCAAAATTTCATAAGGCAAAACCTCAAGCTTCATATGTATATGTCTCATGTTTTGTGGCAAAAATAGGGAGTACACCTCCTCCTAGTCTTCTTCTTCTCTAAATCCAGCGCGGACGTGGAGGTGGTGGTTGCCGATGATCAGCGGGATCTCTCCACTGAACCCGTCCGAGTTGACAGCGAGCTCTCGCAAGCCGGTGCAGTTCGCCGGAGAGGCGAGGAACGACTCGAGGTTGGTGTTGCCATCGTTGCTGGAGAAGCTGTTGCATGACAGGTAGAGGAAGGTGAGGTTCTGCATCTTGCTGAACATGTGGGGCTGCAGGACGCCGGCGAGGGAGTTCGCCCACAGCAGCACCCAATCTAGCTTTGTGGAGTTAGTCAATGACATCGGGATCCCGCCGGCCAGCCAGTTCCCATAGAGGTCGAGCCGGGTCAGGGCGGGGAGTCGGCATCACGCCGGGAAAGGGATTTCGCCGGCAAGGGAGTTCCTGCTCAGGCCTAGGGACTTCAGGGAGGAGCAATTGCAGAAGATGGCCTGCAGGATGTCGTGGTGGAGGTGGTGGCCAAGGGAGCCGGACGGCGGTAGGAGCAACATGGAAGGTGAGAGAGATTGAAGAGAGGCGGAGAGAGGGATAGGGAGGTGGCTGTGCTCGTGAGTGGCAAGCAAAGGGGCAGATGGAACCACCGAGAAGCAATCATTCATGTGAGGAGCAGCATGAAAAAAAGTAGGGTTGGGAGATAGTGGGGGGTCCCCCCACATGAGGCCAGTCCAGAGAGCAGGGTGTTTCATCTGCCTTGAGGGATAGTGTGTGCGCGCTCGCGCGGAGGTGGGTGGCGTCCCACACGTCGGACGTCTACAGGTAAGAGTTTCCCTTATATAAATGTTACAACCTCCTCTGAGCACGTCTAAACATAGATGATTAGTTAAACGTCCTTTTCTCCTATAAGCGCCTACCCATCCTAAGGGCCCGTTCTTCACAACTTATTTGACTTATTTCTTATTTGCTTATTTGACTTATCTCATAACTTCGAGAATTTTTTGAGGTGGCATCGAGAGCTGGATGCTCTTGGTGTTTAGGGTTTAAGGAGCTTTTAGACACGTCTACGAGATAAAAAAAGTCAAATAAGTTAAAATAAGTCACGTTTTATCTGACTTATTTCGTATCTTATTTGAATTATTTCGACTTATTTGACTTTTTTATTCGGTCTCGAGAGACGAAGAATCGCAACGCCATAAATACAAGGGTGCGATTAGCCGGTGGCACACGCGTCTGGCCGACAAGCGCACAAACCTGACGCGTGGGGCCTGCGTGTCGGCCCGAAACACGAGATGTATTATCTATTATCTATACTATAAAGTGGGATCTCATCCCGTCTAGCCGTGCCTCCACGTCATCCAAAAAACCTTGGCCGTCCGATCTGCGCTCCGGCTCAATCCGTCCGTCGCTTCATTGCCCGGCCGGCAGCCAAGACAAACGCGCGCCTCCACGTCATCCAAAAAACCTTGGCCGTCCGATCTGCGCTCCGGCTCAATCCGTCCGTCCGCTCGCTGCCCAGCCAGCACAAACGGATTGCTAATGCAAAAAAGCCCTTCGACTTTTTCATTTTACATTCGCGTTCTCGGTTCTTGACGACTGTTCGATCAGCCGATCAAACGGCCCTCGCTGCGTCACCTTTGCGTTTAGCCCCTTCGCTTTTCCCATTCCCAACCCGCCGTCCTCCCGTCTCCTCCCTCCGCCCAAACCCTAGCCCACCTCCACCTCTCTCGTGCGGCGGCGCCTTCGATCCCGGCTCCCGCTCCTGTCCCATTTTGCGGCCCCAGATTGGGAACCCTAGCCTCTCCTCCCGGCCTCGACCCGGTTGCCTCGCCTACCCTCTCGCCGCGCTCTTCTCTTCTTCCTCCTCCCAGGCGGCTAGGACTCGCCCCTTCGTTACCTTCTCCGTCTCCCTCGCGCTCCGCCCGTGCGGCCTCTCCTGGTCCCCCTCCTCTGTGCTTCGTCTCCCATAAAAAATTTCCCCATTCCCTCTCTCCGCTCACGCTACTCCCGCCGCCGCCCATGACCTCCTCATCGGCCGCGCCGTTCTCTCTCCTTGCTTCCGCTGCTGCCTCCGCGACTGCCGGTGTTCGCGGTGGTGCCGCCATGGCTCCCCGTGCGCCGCTGCTGTTCCTTCCACAGGATCCATGCGGGTTCTCTCTGGATCCGGTTTTCTCGGCCCAAGACTTATGTCTCACTGCCCCGGTTTCATGGTGAATGAGTTGTTAGCTCCAGATCCGGAGTGCTGCCTCTCGCCCGTGCCCATCGCCATCAGATTTGTCTTCCTAGCTGCCGGATCCTGTTGTCGTTGTGCCCGTCGCTGTTGGCCTGAGGCTAGCCTGTATGGGCATTGTTACTGCCGTGGCCCAAGGATCTGTTGATGCTGGCCTCAATGGCCCGGCTCCTAGGCTTCTAGCTACCGTGCGGCTGCCCCTCTACGTTCTGCTGCTCCATGCCTAAACCTTCCTCTCTGTGTTCTGTTGTGCCCCATGGCCAAGGTATTATCACATATACTTTTTAATTCAAGCACACATTCTTCCTGATCTCATTGCTATGTTGGAAGATTTTTTTATCAGGTGATCCAGCTGTTAACCCGCGGAGTCATTTATGAGACATTATCAATATTATGGATCTTGCTCTTCTTTTGTTTAGCAAAGATTGTTGCAGAATATCATATTCAACTACGCCAAGAATTTTTTGGTGCATCACCGTCTGCAAGACATTCTTCAAGTTTGCTTCGTATGGGTGCATTGTTATTTACATCAATAATTTTTTGTTGTGGTTGACAGTGCTAAAAATATATTTGCATCGGTCTTAACCAACCTGTGTTGTGGGTTACTTATTGCTTTCTTTGCAATCTGTTAGTGAGGTTATTTGAGAGCCTTGCTACCGAAAATTCCTCCAAACTGGCCAATTACATGCAAGACCATCTCTAAGCAGTTGTCACTAATCTCACTTTTTTTTTGCTAGGAATTTAACTCTCCAATCACATGCAAGACCATCTCTAAGCAGTTGTCACTAATCTCACTTTTTTCCTAGGAATTTTTGAAGTTTCTGCTGTCTTCTTTTGTGTTCAAACCAATAGCATTCAATAATGGTTACATGTTGAGTATGAGCACTCTTACCTTAGCGGGTAAATACTTTGTAATATGAAACTAGTGATGTATTGTTTATCACTTGGTACACATTTACCAGTTTGGTTCATATTTTTTTAATTGCAGACAATTGGAGTCAACAAGTTGTTCCAGATGTTCGAGTAAAATCCATAACTATTTATCCTGTGAAATCCTGCCAAGGATTTAGTGCACAGAGTTGGCCGCCGACTGTTGGTGGTATAATTAAACCCTGAACCTTGACTAAGTCTTTCATGTGTAGCATTGGCTACAATAATTTTGGTGATCCATAATATACTGGCATTTCATATGATGTCCTCTTTTTTAACTTAGGTTTAAAATATGATAGAGAATGACTTCTCCAGGATCAGGTGATGAAATTTTGACACGAAAAAAAGGTAATTGGAGCATTCCTGTTTTGTGTCTGTGTTGAACCTTATAAATTTCAGGTAGCCTGATGTTGTGACGGTGCAGGAGCGGTCTAGGAGGATTAGGAAAAAGTCCACAAGGACATTAAAAAGTTGGAGATATAGTAATAGTCATTCGATCCTATCGTAATATTTTAGCTATTGGGAGAGCCTAAAATAGTTTTTAGGATAGCCTTCCATATAAACAGTTTTGTCATATTTTTACTGCTTTCTTTCTTTGTTTATTACATATATTGATCCCTCCATAAAACAGATAACATACATAAGGTGAAGACAGATTTTGCAATCAGAGACGTGAACAGGCAACGCAAAATTCATCCCAACCAAACTTAAATAGAACTGCATAACTTTGCTACAGAATGTTCAACATTATTTAGTGAACCTGTCTTCAGGACTTCTTTCTAATATTGGTTCAGTTGCATATTCTTCAAAGTGCGAGTTGGGCTCTATCCGCACATCGATCGACACGGAGCTTGGGAAACTATTCATAGAGTCATCTAAACGCAAGGATAAATTGCAAATTTCTCTTCTAGAGAAATTGACTCATCTAAGTGCAGAATTAAATGTATATGGCCAAAGGTTTGGCCATATAATTGGATACATGTTCAGTTGTCCTACAATTATACGAGTTTTCACAATCGTTCGTTTGATCATGCTCCTTTCATACGTTTCTTCTTCCGAGGCTCTTTGTGCTTTTATTTTATTTTATATTGTATTTTTATTTTCGATACTCTTTCAAGTTTTACAAATAGATTTAGATTTATAATGATCACTAATAGTTAGTCCTTACAAATTACTTCAGGTACGAGGTATAAAGTTATGATGACAAGGTAAACAAATGGTTCAGTGAAACTATTGGACGTCCACATAGAAAGTTACAAAGCTCTGTACATATGTGTATAAAACGTGTGTGCCTGTGTGTCTATGAAATGTGCGCGCTTATCCGTCTATCATATGTAAAAAAAATTGCATCACCTTAATTTAGAGCAATCATATACAAGCACGACGCGCCATGGGCGCGTCAATCTATCTAGTTACCTATATAGGTGTAACCAACCTGGCTCAGCCGTGGCTCCACGTCTGTGAAAAATCCTAGGCCGTCCGATCTGCGCCTCTGGTTCGATCCGTCCGTCGGCTCGCTACCCCGCCCCACAAACGGATTGCCAATGAAAAAAAGCCCTTCGGCTTTTCCGTTTTATGCTCGCGTCCTCGGTCCTTCACGACCGTTCAATTAGCCCACCAAACGGTGCTCGCTCCATCACCTTTGCGTTTAGCCCCCTCACTTTTTTCGTTCACAACCCGCCATCCTCCCGCCTAGCCCCAGCCCTAGCCCGCGCTCGCCCACGCCCGCTCGCGCAGCCCTCCGGCCGCTCGCCCATTTCCTTTGCTCCGTCCTCCCTAGCCGCTAGGGTTCCCTATCCCGTCTCCGCCTCCCTCTCCGTCGGCGCCGCCCCTTATCCTTCGACCGCGCGCCGCCGTCCTCCTTCGTCTCTCCGCCGAAACGTCGCTCCTCTTCCACCGGTCGTCCTCCGCGGTCTTGGAGAAGACCAAGGTTCGTCATCTCAGCCCCATGCCGTCCCTCCTCCTCCATCTCCCTGGCGCTCCTCCCCTTCTCTCCCTGTCGCTGTGCCTCAGCCTCCGCCTCCGCATCGGACTCCCCCTCCATCGGTGCTGCCCTCATCCTCCAACCACGCGCCGCCGTCCCCTTCCTCTACCGACCACGCCGCCGTCCCCCTTCCTCTACCAACCACGCCTTCCTTCCTCCGCTCGGTTTGTCAGTTTTCAACCGCTCCTGTGTATGCGTTTTTTTTTTCACGGTTTATTCTTGGGTTCTCTCGCCTCTCCTCCTCCTCGTCGAGCATGATCCAGGCGGTGATGGTCATCAGCACGCAGGGCAAGACACGCCTCTTCAAGTTCTACAACTTCCAGGTTCCGAACCATCTCCATTTGCCTACCTTCCTCCCTTGCTCTTCCTGCCCTCCCCACCCGCCCACCAAGTGCTTGGTGAAATTCCCCACATAGATCGACAACCGCTCTGCCCATGGATCGTTATGTGATTGATGGATGACTAAGCTCTGTTCTTTTCTTGATTTCTTTCTTCCCCATTTCACGGACTAATTGATGGGTGCAGCCCCTCGAGAGGCATCAAGACCTCGTCCGCGGCGTCTTCCAATGTACTATGTCATAGATGTTCTCCTGTTCTTTGATCCCTTTGTGTGGGTGTGATTGAGCTGTGGAAGTCTCTTCTTGCAGTGCTGTCTATGAGGCCCAATAGCGTGAGCAATTTCGTTGAGGCTGATGCAATCTTTGGATCGGTAATGAACCCTCTCCTAGACTAATCAAATAGTAAATCTTATGCAAAAGAGATAAATGGTCGGCGATTGATAACAACTAAGAATGCCATTTGAAATTTTCTTGCCCGGATAAGGATATTTTCCCCCATTTACACTTTCGCCATTTGCCTTATCTTCTTCTCTGTGTCCACTAAACCAAACACTTCCGCTGCAGGACCAGCTCACCAGAATCCATCTACACTCGCCATCGCTGCCATCTCCGATCAGTGTCCCTTCGCCGCTTTGTTCACCACCAGATAAGGCCCTACACCTTAAGTGCTACTTTCTCCACTGTACATTCTTATTTGGCTATTCTCGATATAATCGATTGACCCTTGATAATGTGTGAGTCTGCGGTTCTGTAGAATAAGGTCATGTAGTGTTCAAGGATTTAACAAAAGTCTATATGCGCTATTGTGTTGTGAGGATCATATGGTGCTAAATTATTGTCTGCACTTACTAAGGAATCAAGTTGATTTAGAGGTTCTACGAAGGAATGATCAATTTCTGACACATTTTTTCCTTGCGCATGGTGTGTCCTTCCATCAATTCTTGCACATATTTTTAGTCTTTTATTGCAGCAATTTTGTGCAGTGTACGTTGCCTCTAAAGGATACAGTTTGCTGCTACATTTAGCTCCATGCTGTTGATCTGAGAGTTTTTTTTTTGTTGTCTGTTGATATGGGTCATACATAATGCTGATCCGGTGTTCTCCAGTTGCCACCAGAAAGTTTATGAATGCCAATATAAGATTATTATTTTACAAATGTTCGGTAATAGCCAATTGTTACCAGTTTTTTGTTCCTCGGAAAAACTAAAAACTAATTTTTGGCATTTTAACTCTACCAAACATATAGTTGTGGCGGGACTTGGTAAACGTACAAGAGTTTACATGGATATGCTTAGGGAAATCTATGTTTTTTGGGTACTTCTTGATATCCAGTTACATGTGGTACAGCCTATGTACTTAATTCCACAACCATTGCCATCACTGATATTTGGTTATTTCGAATTGTTCAACCTTTTTTTACTTTTATAAGATCCATGTCTTTCCTTGACGAGACTGAAATTGAGTATTATATACAGCCTATCGGACTGGTATGTTTAGTTCTTTTTTCATACTAATATGTGAGCTGCTATAGCATTTTTTCGCCTGATGACATATATCCAATATATTGACTAACTCCAGTCATGATAGAAAGCAACAGGCAAATGCCGTGCATCCTGCATTCCTGAAAAAATAGAAAACTCAGTGGTAAGACTGGTAAAATTACTTATATGTATAATAAATACCTTGCCTTCATGAACGCTATTTACCTGTTTAAATGTTAAAGGCTCTGCCTAATACCGTGCGACACCTCGTATCGAAAACATGGCATTCAGAAAAACTTACTCTTTTGGTAGTCCATAGCTAAGGTGTTAATTGTTCCTAACCAACATATGCCTATGGCTCAAAAAACAAATAAATGAGCAACATGGCTCAACTATTATGGATGGTTTGTCTTTTTTTTTTTCCTTCAGTGGCATAAATCTGAAACATGGTTTGCATGAATGAATTTTATAGGAAAAATTTTGATATATGGGATTATATCAATGCACATGGGATTTGAATTTGGGGGCAGAAAGTACCTATATTCATATTATTCACCCAAATCTTTCATGTTTTTGTGCACACTATCCGTCTATTTTTCCAATCAAGCCTCTTTTTTTAGGGCTTTGTGGAATGAGACAGATATGTGTTTGTGTACATAGGCCAATATGATCCTACCAATTTTCCTTCTTCCCTGACATTGTCATTCTGAATTGTCATAGCACAGCTATGATGGAGCTATTTTTAGTGGCCTAAGTGGATATGGATTTACTTAATTGTGCCCGACATGTAGTGAAAACCTATTTAGTTTTACCGTGTTATCATTTTATTATACTGTTGCCTTTTTTCGATATGCTATTTATTTTAATAGTACTTATTAATAGACTAATAGTCAATGTGTAGGTCGTTAGTCAATGAATACTCATTACATTGTCTTTTATTGGTCCAGAAATTCCACAGGTTAATTTAATTTTGGTCTATTCCCTTAACTGCTTAATGCATCATTTGATTAACGAGTTGCATATTCTTTAAATTTCTGCGTAGGGGGTCCAAAATTGAGGAGGTGGTATGTAGCACCTGATTTTCTTCCCAAAGATAGGACGGCCGAGGATGAGGAGGATGAGTCTTCAGGTACATAGCTAAAACATTTCATAAAAGTAAACTCTCCTATATTTACTGTTTCTTATTTATTGGCAAATCTGGGTGAGAAATAGGTATCGACGAACCTCGAGATGCTGTGTTAGTCACCAATGGTGATATCGAGATTGGACAGGTTGTCGTTATTCTTCAAGTTCCCTTTTTCTTAGCTTTAAACTTACTATTTCGTGGAATGATGATCATATCACTATCGTCTATATTATCTGTCTAGCTGAATTTTGTATCTCCCTTCTGAATTCTGTCCTGATGCCCTAAGCAGAACTTCATGTTGTTAGATTATTATTTCAGTAAGGTATTGCATCTCCATGTTTATATATAATAAACATTTTGATTATATTTTGTCTATCTGTTAGAATCTGTCATGCTATTGAGGATTCCCAAGCGGAACCTTATTTAATTACATTTCCTGTACAGTGGATAGTGATAACTTAATTTTGCATGATTACCTGCTATAACGAGCTTCCAACAATTGCCTTTCTTCTCTGTTAATGTATATAAATCAACTCTGTAGGAAAGTACTTGCTCTATTTCATTCAATGATCTAATCATGCCGATTAAAACTTTAGATATTTTTGTTCAATTTATCTTATTCTTTAACTAAACAACACAATTTATGGCCATTGGAACAACCAGGTCGTGCGCGCATGTGCGCGCGATCAATTCTAGTATCTCATGTGCACTCACGCGGGCGCGCGCGCACGAGTCCACCCTATCCTGTGCGAAAGTCTAAGAACGATGTCCCGTCGGCTAGTATTGCACTTTTTTTTTTAAAGCATGGGTGTGTATTTTGCATGCTCTCAAGTTAGATATGTCACGAAGCTAGGAGAAATGTTTCAAAGGATGCCTCTAAGCGGATTGTGATCCTCTACCATTCCTTAAATCTCTACCGTTTGATCAAGAACAAACGACCCACATTGGATAGCGAAAAAGCTATTCTACAATGCTTCCATGTGGTACTAACTCTCCTGCATGATCCTCTTAAAAAAAACTCCTGCATTGCAACTTACATTAATTTCCTTTTGTTGAACATATTGTCGCAAATTAATGCGCAAACTTCTTCTGTCTCCTTTGGTCAAGTTGCACAAACAACCATCTTTTTTCACACGGATTATTAGATATCTAATTTTATTTTCTGGATTTCATTACAATGCACAAGCTAATTAAGATGGTTGCAAGCATGCACACCGGCAGAAACAGAGATATCCTTTGTCCCAATGCCTCTTCAAACATGCAAGTCTGTACGGTTCCTAGCTACCATCCATGGTACGTGAGGCGCCTTGCACGTAGCCCATAGTAGGGTCATGGGCAGGCTGACGTATTTTTCCTTGGCTTAAAATTGAGACAATCGTAAGTCTTTCTTGTCAGGGGAAGCAAGCCAGCAGCCACATCTGCTGAAACGACAGGCCACTGGGCGGTGGTTCATCGTGTTTTCGGGTCGTGACTGCGCGACTGATCGCTAGCTAGATGCACGCGGAAAACCCTAACCGATTGGAGAAAGAGAAGTGGACGTGTCCGCTGCCTGATTTTCGATTTTCCGTGATTTTTCGTTAAAATTTAACGAAATTTTAATTTTTAAATTTTAAATCGAACGGAGTGAGCGGAAAAAGGGAAATAGTTAGGGTTCTCGAAAAATTGTTCAGTTTCAATGGAAAATCTCGGTTTGAACGAGAAATCGAGACGGGCAAATGTTTGGTTTGGTTTTTCGGGAAATCACTAGGTTATCTAGAAAATCGCCAGTTTTAGCGGAAATCATTCGGGATTTTTTTTTCATATTTTTCTAAAATGTAAATTTAAATTTTGACTTTAATTTTTTGACTGGAATTTTGATCCCATTTTACGACGATTTAGCGATTTCCTATGCGATTCGACATGTCGCACAGGATTTGCAACTGCGGTTACAACAAGTTGGCTAAATCCGCCATAAACATTCTCCAAATCAAGTCTCTACTTCTAAAAAGGCTGTTGTAGTGATAAGTGATGGCTCATCAAAACAATCTGAACCATTCAATTTAATCTAACGACTGCCCACACTCCGATCCGCATCCTCCTCTTCACCAAACCACACGCGAGTGCGTCGACCCCCGTCCGTCTGCGTCCCACCAATCCACGTCTCCTCCTTCTCCACCAATCCACGTGTGAAGCACGGTCCTTAACTAGTAGCCTCTCAAGTTTCGAAAACCAGACCTTGCACCTTGACACGCGCCTTCCATCGTTTCATATTTCAGTCCGACGAGAGTATATATGCCCTACACATAGGAAAACAGTACGATTCTCGTAGGGAACAGGAAATACTCCCGTGTTTTAACCACACCGTAAGCAAGGGACAGAGAGTTTTTGGTCAGCTCAAAAAAGAAAGAGAGAAGAATCCAGAGGGAGGTGTATGGTGTGCAAAGAAGTGTCAAACCAGGACATCATTACTGGTCTTCAAGCAAGCTTCGCTGCCCGTGAAATGCTTTTTAAGATACAACCAGATGCACACGCTGAAACTCTCACGTGCATAACAAACACACACACCGCACACATAGCCTCCAGGGTGCAAGACATGCGCTATCTCCGTAAGGATTTGTTTGGCTGCTAAGGAAATAAATCCCTGGGAAGATTAACCACCCAAGGGATTTTTTTGTTATTTCACTTCCCAGGGGATCCAATCCCCGCCCACATCCACGTCACTAGCACCTCACATCCCCATTCCCCACATCTCTCTTTCTAGCACATCCCAATAGCTAGCATTGTTTATCCCCACGCTACTCGTAGCTCGCCCCCAAGCTCATCGCCGGCCAGCACCGGATCCGGAAGCTCGTCACCAGCAGCCACCGGTATCCGCAAGCTCGTTGCCGACCACCGGACCCACAAGCTCATCACCAACTGCCACTGAATTCGCAAGCTCATCGCCGGCACTGGTCACCTCATCTACCTTTGAAGCCCGCCACTGTGTTGTCTTCCTCCACGCCATTGGACTCTCATAGCTGCTCCACCTCATTGGCGGTGTGGAAGCTTCTCTACTACCTTGCCAGCATCCTTGCTCGCCATTCTTTGTGTCACTGGCTTCCTCCAACTCGCCTGGAGTCGGTCGACGCGACAAATGGATGGCCGACAAGCGGGTGTGACGGGCGGCACAACGCACTGGCATCCTCTCTCGCAACATCCTCTACTACCTCGCCGGCATCCTCCCCAGCACCTTGGAGCTCGCCACCATGTCATCCTCTTTGACTACATCGGTCTCTTCGCCACCACATGGCCTCCTTCGCCGTGCCATAGCCAGATCCAGCCCGTTTACAATCGAGGACAACGCCGAGTGTGGAGGCCTAGGCGGGACCGACGATGTATGTGACGGTGACGAGGAGCTCCACTTCTTCCCCTAGGCCACGACGATTCAGGACCATTGTTCTCGATGCCAAAGTGGAGGGCACGAACGAGCGTGCAAAACAACGCACTCGCTCGGTGGCGATTAGCGGGTGAGTAGGAGCAGCTTGAGTTGTGGGGAAGATGGGGAAATAAATCCATGAGGTGAGGGGAGTTTATTTTCTATCCTGGGATTTGGTAGGGAATTGGGTCATGGGTGAGATTTCTCCTTTTCTCGTCTCGTCCAAACACTGTCCAGAAAAATCCCCTAGGGATTGGTCAACCGGGATTTGGTCCCTGGGAATTGAGGGGGATCCCAGACGGGATTTGGACTCCCAAACAAGCCCTAAACACGCACAAACGCCCTCGTCCCTAACATAACCCTGGATTAAATCCTAGGTATGTGAGAAAACCATGCCCGATCGTGAGATCAAATCCCGATGGCTGTGCCTGTCGCTTGCCACGTGAGCTACGGCTCAGTCCATAGTGTCTGTGAAATTTTTTTTTTTGATACCAGTGCCTATGAAATTTGACACACGGGAAGTTCTCCTCGTAAAAACAAGAGAAAATTATACTGATATCCCCTTTAACTTGTAGCGAAGTCTCGCTTAGCCTCATCAGTCTGGAATTTACTTTTCTGGCTCTTTAAACTTATATCCATTTGTACACCAGGCCCGGTCACCGTTAAGTGCTAAGGTGGCTATTAGTTTTCTACTAATTGTTTAGGTGGTTGCCACATGTGTGGTTTTTTTCAATGAAATGACATCCACGTCATCTCCCTCCCTCTCCTCTCTTTCTAAAAAAAATCAACTTCAAAAAATTTAGAATTTTCTATACCTATGCATTAAAATTTTTTGAATTTGAATTTTGAAATCTTCACATTCAAATTTTCAAATTTTTTTTATACCTTTGAATTTGAATTTTTAATATTTTTAAATTCATTTTTTTGGAATTTTCATACCTTCAAATTCGAACTTTTGAAATTTCCAGATTCAAACTTTCAGAATTTTTGATACCTTCAAATGCAAAAATTCAAAATTCTAAAACTTTAAGGCGCCAAAAAAGTAAATTTCATGTTCAGAAGGCTAAGTAAAACTTTGCTATAAGTTTAGACGGCAATATTGCAGAAGGCCAGGGCTAAAAGCGCAGCGTCCAATCTGGGCCATTGGAGTAAGAGGGAGATGGGTGGGCCGCGCCCGGATCTGTATAGGTCTAGGTCTATTGTAGTAGCTGTAGGTCCTAGGGTCTTCTCGTCGGCGGATCTTGTTCCTCGAGCGAGCTTCTGCTTCTTTAGTAGCTCCACAGGAGCTGGGAGCCTAAGTATCACCGGTTCTGGTGGAGTGCGTTGAAGATCTATATTCCATGGTGGTCGGCGTGAGTGGTGGTGAAGTCTCGGTAGTTCTTTTGCAGTGAGGTGGATGTCTTCTCTGGTGTTGGCCAACAGTGGAAGGTCTTCCTCACCATAGGCTCCAATGTGGCCCCTCTGCTTCGCTCGGTTCGCTGCGGTGTTGGACAGTTTGCAAGGTTAGAGATAAAGCCTTTTCCCTCCCTGTTGCTCTTCTCTGCAGCATCGTTTCTTCGGATAGGGTGGCGCAGTGGCTTCTAGTTCACTTCTCTCTTGGAAGCCCACGACGGAGTCACCCGTGTGCGTATAGTTCAGGGATACCCGCTTCGGCGTTGCAGTGCGTACAGCTCCAGGGCATCTCCTCATCTTTAACCCTAGATGGGTCACGACTGGAGGGTCGACTCCGGCAGGTGTTTGGCCTGCTGCATCTTCCTTCTCTGGCGATTGGCGTCCCAGTGAGGGCACAATGGTTTGCTGTATTGCCCTGTGGGCTTATACTTGTAATCTGCTTTCTTGGTAGGGTTTACATGCAAATCTTGGATGTAATTGGCTCTTTGATATAATATAAGTGCCCTTTCCTTCAAAAAAAAAAAAACTACCCTCATTGTGAGGCCCATCCACAGCCCAAATCTTAGCACTGGGAGTACAACAATCGCTCACAGTTAACCTCACGATGAGCAGGGTTCCAAATCCCGCGGGAGACCATTATTGCCGCAGAACGGAATTGAAAGCCCAGTCAGAAAAATTGAAGCCAATTAAAAAATTTTGAAAAAAGTTCTAAACGATTTTTCGCTAAAACCGGACAATTTCCCGTAAAACCTAGCAATTTCCCGAAAACCGGAACCACATGATTTTTCCCATCTTGATTTCTCGTTCAAACCGAACAATTTCATAGTGAAACTGTAAGAACTCTAATGATTCCCCTTTTTTCACCCACTCCGTTCAATTTAATTTTAAAAAATCAAAATTTTGTCAAATTTTAACAGAAAATCATGAAAAATCGTTGGAATCGAAAATGGGATTCGGGACTAAAACCAGATTTGAAACCCTGACGATGATGCCGGGGACAGCAAGAACAACATCGGGCAGGTGGTAGTTGCAGGCAGTTACTGACTTTAGTTGCCATGGGCCAAAAATAAATGCAGTTTCTTTTTTCAGATCTAATGCTGATCATCGGAGTCATTGTAAATGATCATACTCTCTCCGTTGGGATTTATAGGGCGTATTAGAGATGGGCTCCAAGACCAAGGGCAATGGTCAAGTTACAAATTTATCCCTAAACTTAATTAGTGAAGGAGACAATTAATGCTTCAAATGAACTTAATCACATGCATATATGCATGCTTTAAATGAGGGTATTATAGAAAAAATCTCACTAAAATAACGTTGGAAATTGTGTACGTCCTATATTAAACAACAAATCCAAATCTGTAATACGCTCTATAAATTTCAACGGATGGAGTATCTCTGTGTCATAAATAGAGGGAGAGTCGTACCAGAGGGGCACGGCCCAAGCATTACCATCTTCACATGGACACAAACAATTCAGCTGATGGCCACTCTCAGAGCCTGCAGGGGATAATAGCAGCTGATGTCATAAATAAAGGTGCCGCAGTTTGCAGCTTGCTTCAGTACAGTGCCAGTACACATTTTTGTTGGAAGCCACCAGTTTCAGAACCTTGTCTTCGATCTCAATCAGGCCAATAATGACATGAATGCCAACAGTGACGAGCAAATAGGCGCATAAAACTACATAAAAAAAGAGCATAAAGAAATCTGCAAACATGTTGTCATCTGCTTGACTACAGGTTTGCAAAATTGCAGTTAGAGCTGACAGAAAAGATCCCCCAGCTTTGTTCCTTTCGGATTAAATTAAAATTAAAAATTATAGCTAAAAATTATCGGTTTTTAGCCTTGTTTGGCACAGCTCCAACTTGTTTGGCACAGCTTCAACTTTTAGCTCCACATCAGATATGGAGTTTATAGGTTAAAATAAAGTGACTTAAATTTATATTTTTAGTTTAAAATATAAATAAGATGACTTACCTAAACATCCTCAATGTACTCACAATTTCTGCTCCATGAATTTCTAGAGTTAGGAATAAGGTGCTCCACCAACTCTACTAGTTTTTTTAACAAGAACTCTATCAATTTTAGTGGAGCTGAAGCTATACCAAACGGGACCTTTGTATAGACCAAGCGTTGTAACGCTTTGCAGCCATTTTTGAAAGACTTTTAGTGGTTTTTCTTAAAGCTTCTAAAAATATATTTTATATTATTTGGCTCCCAAGTCCCCCTATCGATCGTCCACAACTTTTTTAGATTATAATCTACCGCCGGTTTAAACCGAAAAAAACAAGGTCCACAAAACTTAGACCTTGTTGGAAATACGTGAAATTCACGTAAAAGTTTGTTATGGCTGGGTCAAGTGACGCCGACCGATGTCTTTCAGACCGACCCATGTGACCCTGTTAGTATATATTACCACTACATTATAGCGTGTAAGTAAAACACGCCCTCCCGTGGCCATGTTGGCCATAAGACGCTGGCCGTCCAATCGTCGGCCAAAATGAGATTCTGCCGTCTGTCCAAAAATTATATATAAAAGCAGGCCGTGAGCAGCTTCTACACCATGCGGAAAGCTCGGCGGGTTGATCGTCGTAGCTATACCTCACGTCGATGCCTCGAGCTCGAATCCTAGCCACGCCCCTTTTCCGGTACTTGCTTCCTCTGCCTTCTTCTTTTACTTTCTTTTTTTTCCTTTTCTTTTTTATGTGGTGTTTAGAAATTCCAAAAAATAGAAAGTTTATAAAAATGAAACCATGCCTGCACAAAAAAGGTCCATAGAAAAGTTTGGATGTTTTTTGAAATTAGAAAAAAAATTTAACTTAAAAAAATCTCGCTCTCTTTTTTCTTTTCTATTTTCTTTTTTGTAGGCTGTTTAAAAAATCCAAATTTTTTTTTTGCAAAAATGAAACCATGCCTCCACAAAGAAATTTAACATTAGAACAATTTTGAAATTTAATAAATGTTTTGGCTCTCTTTTTTTCTTTTATTTCCTTTACAATATGTGACGTCACTTCACAGCCACGATACGCCGAAGGCGCGTTTACTATTCTAGTACACATAAAAATCCGTTAAAACAAGGATCCACCTCTGTGCAAAACAGCTCACAATCCCTCCACGAGCTCGAGCTCACAGGCTTCGGCGGCATCCCCCCGTGCCGTCGCTCAAGCTCACTGTCGTCACCGACGACGACGGCATCTCCTCGCCCTCGTCGTAGTGCTGGTTGAACTCAGCAGGCTGGCAGTTTTAGTACCAAGATACGCCGCTGCAGAGCGCGGTGCCAAAGGGGTCAGTTCTTGTGAAGGGAAATACGTGAGCAGGTGGGAATGGCTAAGAAGCGGCGAAAACGGCAAAAGAAGACAGAGCCCATGTTTCATGTCTGGGTTTAAATTTGATAGATGGACGTGTTTAGACTTTAGAGAGGTCAAAACATGTAATGCTAATACTTGAGATGGGGGGAAATAAATTCAAAAAACCAACGAAATAATTATAGCATCTGCTAGTATGCCAAATATAGGCAGGCCTACCAGTCCAAATCATTTTACATTTTACAATAACTATATTCTATAGTGTTTATTTTGTTTAATATTGTGAAGCAATATTTGTTGCCTATATTTCTCTGGATAACAAGTAATAAGTGTAATCTCTTAAATTTTCTAGACCCACTTTAATTCATTAGTTTGTTAGAAACTTAAAATGGTAATTCTAGATCTCGGCATAAATGGTAGAGTATCAAACAAACTAGCACTAAGATCCGAGCAAACAAAATGGTTTCCAAGCAACTTACCAGCACACAGTACTTCCAAAAGTTTAACAAGCGCATCCAAAAGGCATTTTTCTTGACCCTAAAAGGCAAATATAAAAAGATTATAAAATGTCACTGAAGCACAAAATGTTTCGGGTAAGAGCAGATGGATGCAAGTCTATTGCTGTCATTCTGAGTCATATAACAGTCCAAGGGGTTCTGACTTTGAGCATTGACTCTGCTGTCCCTAAATTAGCTGGATCTGGCTTCTCTCGAAAAAGTTTTTCAACCTGCATACAGAAGATGTGAAGATAAAGCTTATTACAGTACAAGAGCTCCTAACGTGAACATCACAGATTAAACAAAGAGCAGAGGAAATGGTATACACAAAAGAAAAGTAAAAAATGAAGCAAAACATGGAATAAACCAACACTCTAACCAGTAACCACATAGTTTGATATAATCAAAAGAAACAGAGAACTAGCAGACCAGCGCAAAGAGTGAGGTAAAATTATGACAGAAAGTGGCATAATGTGGACATACAATATCTTAATTTCCTAGACATCGCTGCACATCAAAATGTTTAAAAAAAGTTGGTAAGCAAGGGAGTAGTAGGATTCAGGGGGAATTCACCATTTGCAGCCAATTTTCATGTTTGACCACAAGGATGATACATGTACCTTGTTTAGAAGGCTAGAAGTAACACGAAGCTTAATTATGTCAGAACCATGATCTACATTTCCAGCACTGGAAATGAGGACGCTCAGGCTCCTCATTGGAGGTGCTTCTGTTTCCCTATTCCTTGATGATTGATCAACACACACAGGAAAATGACCGCCGCTCACTTCACACGGTGATGTCTGTCTATCAACTGGAACTGAAACATCTATGGAACTTTCCTGCCAACTGTTACGTGCACGATCTGAGCACGCAACGAGGATAGATACGGCCCTTGATGTGGGCGAATCGAGCTGTTATCGAATCTAGCGCCTAGGCTGTTAATCGGAGCCACCGCCTATGAGATCTGATCTCAAACTAATTCATAGCTTGGATGATTAAGAGCCTGTTTGGGACTGCTCCACTCCACAAAATTCAGCTCCACTCCACCAACTCCACACTGGAGCAGCTCCACCATGGAGTTGAGGTTTTATTATGGAGCAACTCCACATGTTTGGCCTACAGCTTAGCTCCAGCTCCAGGAATAGGAGAATTTGGTGGGAATGGTCTGTTATACCCTTGGGATGATGTACTAATTTATTTTTTTCAGTTTTCACATGCATTGTTCATACAAGAAATATCCCTTTGTATGCACCGATCCTATCACGCTGTGCATACGTCATGTTGATGTATACTAGTTGTTTTTTTTGTTTAATGATTGGAAGCAAGGCATCGTGCGATTTGGGGGCGGTTGTAGAGGTATGTTATACAGTACACGTATATGATAGACCGGAACTTATAAAAGAACATGCATACAACTATTATTGGACCAATATTGAAGCATAAGATTCCAAAAGAACATGCATACAGTTTAAACCATTGGTAGCAATAAGAACTAGAACCATCGGTTTAACATACGGTTGAAGTGATTATACACTAGTGCCAAGCAAGAGCAATAGCAGTGGCCAACTCATCACGAAATACATCCATAGTCGGAGCATTGGGTGCAGAAGTAGACCTATCGGATGGAGCTATATATTTATTATATCTTTCCGGTATTGTAGGGACATAAGTAGGATCAAGATCAAACCGAGCAAAGTCCAGATCTTCGCCCCCATGCTCACGAATGAAATTGTGAAGGACCATAGTGGCAACAACAATCATTTTTTGCTTGAACATCGGGTAGGGTGGCATCTTGTAGAGAATTTGCCACTTCATTTTTAATACTCCAAATGATCGCTCAATAACATTACGAACAGATGAGTGAATGCGATTGAATTTTTCCTTAGGAGTCTGTGGTTCCATACCTCTATGCCACTCCGGTAAATGATATCTTTCACCTTTATATGGAGCTAGGTATCCAGGGCGATTAGGATATCCCGCATCAACAACATAGTATTTCCCTACAAGTGGAGGAAAAAACAAAAGTTATTATATATGTTAGCATATACACAAGTAGTCAAATGAACGATTATATTGAAAACCAATTTACCTTGCGGAGGATGTGGGAAGAATTTCGCATCCACTCTTATTGCATTGTATAACACACTTGTGTCATGCATAGCTCCTGGTTGACCCGTGGAAACATAAGTGAAACACATGTCAAAGTCACAAACTGCTAGAACATTTTGAGTAGGTATTCCTGTTTTCCCAATATATCTCACTTGCTCCTCAGGGGACAGTGCTACACGAATGTGTGCCATCAAGAGCACCAATGCAATCTTTGAAGTGTGGGTACGCTCGTCTGTCATCTCTTATCCTCTTATGAGTAGTAGGAAAGTTGGGATTTTTTGGTCTAAGGAAATCTTTTGCCATAGCCATCAAAGAATTGAGAACCTCGTCAAATTTCCTACTAACGGTTTCACCTGAGTGCTTGAATCGATTTTGACCTCTTCTATTAGACTCATTTCCACCACATATAAATAAGAACATAGCAAGACTCTCATAAGTGCTTATATGCATGGATGGTTGTAACCCGTACCTTCCACCAATGATTTCATGAAGATCAAAGAACATTTACGTGCTCAAACGAAGCTGTGTATGGCATTCACCTGGAGTCCGCAACGTCTCTTGCAACCATCCCATGCCACTAAGGTTTGATGTCCTTGGTGGATTTTTGTCAAGGTACAGATCAACATATATTTCTGCAATTTTAGCACCACCAAGAACAAGATTCCAAAACTCGTTGCTCTCATCACTAGAATCATCACTATCGCTTTCACTCTCGAGACATCCGCAAGTAGCACATAGACATATGGCAACAAATACGTAAGACAAATGACAGCAAGTACAATAGACATAGAGCAACATTACAAATAGTTCGATCTGAAGCACATACACAAATAGTTCAAATGACACAAAAACAGCAAATACTCAAATAATAATAATTTAAATGATAACACACTAACAGATAGTTCAACTGACAACACATACACAAATAGTTCAACTGACAAACACACTACGAAGGGTCTTCACATTCCATACTTGTCCTTGTACTTCCTCCTAAGCCAATTGAACCTAATCTCATTAGTAGGAAGGGTCATGAACATATCCCTTTGATCCTTCTTGACAAACAACTCTGTGGCAATGTAATGCTCGTCTGTATCATACCCTGCCCCATAAGCCACAACTACATCCATTACTTGTTTGATTGTGATTTCTCCTTGCTTCTTTGATGTAAAAGAGGTAGCCGATTCAGCTATCTTAGTGATTTGTTCTTGAATAACAAGTGCTGTGCTTGACTTTGGTTTAGTTGGTTTATCTAGGACAACCCGAGGTCTTTTCTTTGCATTAGAAATGGAAGGAGAAACCTCCTCGACCTCATCCCCACCTCCAACAAAGATTAACGAAGCAGATGACGGGGAATTCCATGAACATCCTCATCCTCACCTCCAACATCAATGGGGGCTCTTGAGTAGGTGGTACAATGGGATTGGCACTCATAGGATTCAATGATCTGTTTCATCATTAGTGATATCACCAAACATGTCAACAAGGTCATCCTCATTTTGGAGAGCTTTTTTCTAAACTTGCGCATCCAGAATGTCCTAAAAATGACAAACAAAACTTGAGGCATCAATATCTAAGTACACTTGACAAAAATCGAATAGTTGGAAATTTGCCAACACTCACCGCATGCTTGCCTTCTTCCACCATTCGTTGTCCATGACAATCACCCCTTCGTCTTGTCCCCAACTGCTTCTGTTTGCCTCTTCATTAATTTTTGCCATGCGGTTAAATCACATTTCAACTTGTCCCACTTGTTCTTAAGTTGAAGCTTGCATAACTCTATTCTGTCATCTGGAAAACCTATCGACACTTCAAAGATAGCCTCTGAGTTCAAATGGGTGTTTGGCGATTCCTTTCCTAACTTGTTCGCAAACAACTTACAAATGAAGCGAAGTGTGCTCATCATTCCAATTGATTGAATCACCCTGACCATGGCACATACACAAACATCACCAAAAGCTATTTATCTAATAAAATCAGTGGGCAAGCAAAGAAACAATCTTTGGCAGAAGATATTCTAGCACAGGCATAACATGAACATACACTGTCTGTACAACTAACATGAACATACACTGTCAGTACAACTAACAGAAGAAACAATAGTGATGCCCGAAGAAACAAAATGGAATTCCATTATATCTCACTGTGCAATCTTGCAGACAAACATAACCAAAAGCTTGCCTCCGCATTATAGACTAGGAATTCCATTATAGCTAGCACAATGATAACATAAACTAGGAATTCCATTATATCTCACTGGGCTTGCACAACATTATACCAAAACTGGGAATTCCATTATACCAAAAGCTTGCACAACATTGCATAACAATTCATACCTGAGCTTCATTCTTCTTGGCCGGTCGTTCGGACGTCGTGGCACCGGCGGCAGGACGGGAAGGAGCACAAGTTCCCGACGCCTTCGACGCCAGAAGGACCGATTCTCGCGTATTTGGGCATCGGACGCCTGTGTCTTGCCGGCCGACCATAGGCGCCCGTCATTGGCAATGAAAGGTGTGGCGCCGTCATTGAAGGCAGGCGTGCCGTGAGTCCATTCCATTGCGGAGGGCAAGCTGCCGGCGTCGTCGCGGAGAAGCGGCCAGAAAAAGCGGAGGAGGCGGCACGGCGGGCATCAATGTGGATGGGGCGGGATCGGCCGGGCGAAATCTGGCGGCGGCGAGAGTAAAGCGGAAGCGGCGTAGCGTCGATGTCTTGCGAGCGAAGCGTCGTCTGGCTGACAGCGTCGTCTGAGACGAAGCGGCGGCGGCGGCGACGACGACGAAGCGTCGTCGTCGTCAGCAGCGTCGTCTGGCCGGCGGCGTCGATCGCAAGACGACGCGGACGGGGCAGCGATAATGCGGACGAAGCGTCGATCGATTATCGGCGTCATCGGACGAAGATGGCGTCGACTGGAGGAGCGCGGATCGGCCGGAGAAGCGAAGTAGCAGAGGCGTGAGCGGCGGAGCGGCGACAGCGAGCGGCGCATGGAATGGTGTGGACAAGCGTCTGTGGTGGCGGCCGTGGATGGCGTGGTGGGCCTTGTGGAAGATGATGGCAAGCATGGCATGTCATGAGGAAGGAACGAGTCGGGAGAGGAGGCCTACCAGATTCTTTTTGTTTTAAGCTTAAAGCAGACGTCGTTCTTTGTGTAACGATGGCAAAGGTGGGTAATTACGGGACAACTCCACGAGTAGGTTTGAAACAATGATTTCTGTAGTACCCCTTGAGGAGCTTCACCAAATTCGTGAATCTCATCCCTAAATTCATGATTTCGCTGAATCTGGAGTTGGTGGAGCTAAGGTGTTTGGCTTGGACTTTTGGGAGTGGAGTTAAAATTTGTGGAGTGGAGCAGTCCCAAACAGGCCCTAAGAAAGATACATGGCGTTCCCTTTTATAGGAAGGATTAACTTGAACTCTAAGAAATCGTAACTAATCTTATCTAATGCAACTACCTAACCTAATCCCGTGCTACAGTACGCGGGTCCTGTTCACGCGCTTACAAGAGCGTGGAGTCGTTTCACACGGCTTGGCCCGTGGGCCGTATCATTACTCTCTCTGCGAATCAACCTTGTCCTCAAGGTTGAAGTGTTGACGCCGAGAACTTCACGTCGATGTTGAAGCCGGTTGCGTCACCACGCCAAGACGACATAGTCGTCTTTGGCTTAGCATGCACACATTCTTTTGGATGGTGATGATGGCGGCGTCGTGGTCGTTGAAGACGCTTCGACGCGGGGCGAAAGAAATTTGGCCTTGATGAGGTTGCTCATGTTGGACCTTCACCACCTTAGGGACCATAGCTTTAAGAGACCGTCAAGGCGTTGTCACCAGATCACTTTCTTGTTGCTTGATGTCGCCGATGGCGTCGATGTTACCGCCGCCGTCGTCGTTTTCCTCGCCTCGCTTGGTGTCGTCGTTGGCGTCGGTGGCTTGAGCCATCTTTGGCGTCGGACATCTCTGCGTCGAATCGGCGGCGCCGCCGTCTTCTTACCTCATTATTCGGGCGATGTCCGCAACCTTCTTGGCGAGGTGGTCGATCTTCGCCGCCAAATTGGTGATGGGCGATTCTGCCATCACGCGTTAGCCTCGATGCGCTTTCGGCGATTTCGCGACTAAACGCCGGTCGATTGTCGGGTTAGTGCCGCCGCGATTCGGGCATCCTCGCCGTGCTCGCCTCGCGTGCCAAGTATATTGCATCTGTGAGGTCACACGGCCGAACACACGATTTAACGTCTCGCCGATGTCGCGGTAGATCCGCGATGAAGGCATCGATCTCGTCTTCTCTCATCCGCGGCGCTTTCGGTTGGCGGCCGTTGGAACTTCGCGCGTAGTCACCGATCGCGCCTTCACCTTGTTTTAGATCCACGAGGTCACCAATGGAACCCTTCGCGAAGGGTGGATCGAAAACCGCCGCCGCCTCGTCGATCCGTCGATGGTAGCGGCCGATTAGCCGCTTCTTCTCGGCGTCGTGATCGAAGGAACGCCGGTCGTCATCATAGTACCGAGGCGGAACACCATCGAGGGACCGCCCACTCGATACCAAATTGTTACGTGCGATCCGAGCACATAGCGAGGATAGATCTGACCCTTGACATGGGCGAATCGGTAATTATCGAAGCTAAGCGCCTAGGTCGTTAATCAGAGCCACCGCCTATGAGATCGATCTCGAACTAATTCATTGCTTGGATGATTAAGAAAGATACATGGCGTTCCCTTTTATAGGAAGGATTAACTTGAACTCTAAGGAATCGTAACTAATCTTATCTAATGCAACTACCTAACCTAATCCCGTGCTACAGTACGCGGGTACTGTTCAAGCGCTACAGTACCATGGGTACTGTTCACACGGCTTGGCCCATGGGCCGTATCACCAACAATTACAATCAACACAAAAGGCAGCATATTAGCAGTGAACTTTCAACAGCTTCATTTTTCACAAAATAGATAAAAATCAACAGCTTTAACTTATTTTTAAAATTATATGATAAAAGCATGCAAACTTACTGGCGAAACTGTTTGTTAAACTACACAAGCATATTAGAGTACATCATTTAACGTACCACACAACCTCTATAAAGGGCCACATTATTGATAAATGATGACATCTTCCTTCAGAGTAGCTTGGTTATCCTTTTTCATGATCTTATAGTTCAAAAAGAAAATCCATGGAGATGATAATTGCCAGCAGAGGAAGCACCGAAATAGACTATTATCATCCAGAATTTCAGAGTATTTGCAAATGGTACCAAAAAAAAAAGCAGCATTACATACCACTAGAAAATCGAAATTGTCACTGGCAATTGTTCAGCATAAGGTGAGCATTTTAAGTATGCTAATGCATGTCCATTTCCGGATTTCAACCTTTTAGCAGGCAGAATTGCATGGAGATCAAAATATGGACCTTTTTTGGTGCCTAATATGCCGATGCTCCTGTTCCATAAGGAAACATTGGTCAGTGAAACTGAAAAAATCCAACCGTTACTTGATTTCAAAAAAACCTTGACTTGTGAAAAGCAAAGAACAAACATTATAACCTTGAAGATGACATTGAATGTGCTGGTATTGGTGATATTTGAGCCACATTGTGGCAGTTTGGGGATGAGTCAGAGACCTGTCCAATTTTGACAGTCTTATCAGGAACCACAGCATGTGCATCAAAAGCAGGAATCATCTTCTTTTGACGAGAATCATTTGCCAAACTAAATTTCCTGCTCAATATGAAGAAATATTAGACATCTGAAACGGTAGGGCAGCAAATATTTGAATAACCGTACATATTGTGCCCTCGGAAAATGACTAGACATCCACACCTCAAAGACTTGACATAGTCATTTGAACTGACACTCACAAGAACTTCTCTATGCTCAATGTCAAATATTCTAAGTTCATTTCTCAGTTTAGTAAGAAGCTTGGCCTGTAATTGTAATAAATCAAAGGTAAATAGTGGCAAAAAAACATATATACACAAATCAAGCAATGCGTGATACCCAAAGTAGTTCATCAGAACACTAGAAGCAAGAAAGAGGGCTGGTATGGCCAGACACAGGAATACGAATAATTAAAGCTTCTTTCATTTACACAAAAAAAGGATAAAAGTGAGGGCTCGGCCACATACAAAAACATACACCGTGTCTAGGTCAAAAGTCAAAACTATGCATTGAATACAAAGTTCTATATAACATTAACTGCAACGAATCCATCAATCCCTATTCTTTATGATTTATCTAGCAATATTTCACAATCAACCTTGCAGGGATAATAAGAAGCATGGCGGACAGATATACCCATGAGAGATCTGACTGAGCATAGAAAGCTCTTAACACAAGCATATGCTGATCGCTCCAAGCAGTGAATCTGAAATGTTGCATCTGGTATCACACATGCAAGATCTAGAGAATCCTCCATAACTTCACTATTACCAATGTTTCCTTTGCACAAACCAGCTCTGCAAGAAGACATGCACCACCATATCAATTGATTTGCTCTTTGAAGATTGTCAAGATTTGTGGAAAAAATGCAAGGTAAGGAGGCATAAAACAGGAAAACTGATATCAAGATCACTATAGAAACATGAAATTAGTACTAGATATTAACATAGAACATCAATTAAATATTAGAAATTTAAATCTGTAGAACAGATAAGTTCATGAGTCTTTTGATCAGCATACATTTTGTACTGAGAAACAGTACTACACGTTCTCACCTCAAAGACTTGATATGCTCATTTGAACTGACTTTCAAAAGATATTCTCTATGCTCAGTGTCTGATATTTTAAGTTCATTTCTCAGTTCAGTAAGACGTTCTTCACTGGCCTGTATTAAGAAAGACGACGAGCATTGAGAATATACTATAAAACTAAAGAAATGGTGATTATACTATAAAATATCATCGGAACGGTGCAATCACTAAAAGTATGCATAAAGAAAGAGGACTGGCAAGGAGACAGATGCAGGAATGACAAAGAATAAGAACCTAAAATGTGAGGCCTCAACCACCTTTCCCAAAATTTATGCAATTGTAAAAAAACCACCAAGTGTTCGGCAAAACTCAACATGGAGTACAAAGTTAATATGACAAAAGTTTCAGACAATTCCCAAATTCCTAGTACGTATAATTTGCTTACCCACCCGACATTTTGCAAATGAACATGTAGGGTTAAGGGGATGTATCCGTAAGAGAAGTACCCGTGAGAGAAGTTCTGATTTAGCATGGACCGCTCTCAACACAGCAGCATATGCTGATCTTTCCAGGCAGTGAATTCGGAATGCAGTGTCTCCAGCATCTTGCATAGCACATGCGAGATCTAGAGAATCTCTCATAGCTTCAGTATTGCGAATTTTCCTTTGTTCAAACCAGCACAGCAAGAAGACATGCACCACTCCATAACTTCAGTATGCTGTATGAAGAGTAACTGGGAATTTTGCATAGGTAAGGTTCTAAACATGCATTAGTCAAATTAAAGTGTTCCATGACTGTAGGATGACGCCGAGATACCGACGTTCATTGGAATTAGAATTCCTTGTAGGACAAAAGCAGCTCCACCGCCCGGGTAGGAAGGGCAGCTGCCCGGGCTCCCATGGATGTGCAAGGATTATCGAGAGATTTAGGGTTTCAGAAAACTCCTAAATATAGTACCAGTGTTTTTGAAGCGTTTGTCACGTGAAATTTTCTAAAATGAAATTATTCGGTCGAATTTGGATCAAATCCGAGCTCACAAAATTGGGGGAAAACCAGAGAGGGAGAGAGATATATGAGGCTGGAAGGGAGAGAACCAGTGGAAGGCGCACCTTGGCACTGGGATCCGCAGGAGGAGGTGGCCCAGCGGTGGCTCATGCCGACTTGCCGAGGTAGCAGGCGAGGCCACGAAGGGAGCAGGGCGGAGCGAGATAGAAGAGAGATTGGGTGGGAACTAGGTAGCAAGGCGGCGACGGCGACTACCAGCGGCGGCGGCAGCTCCCCAAGGCGGCTAGGTTTCAGCGAGGGAGATAGGCTGGGCGACGGGGAAGACAGCGTGAGGACTGAGGAGAGGACAGAGCGACGCGGCGGGCGTCCGAATTTTTTTTTTTTATATTTGTTTTTAATTCAAAATTTTTTAAATGCCCGCCCCGCTGCGATTTTGCATTTTTGGGCGCCCGTCGCCCGTGGGCCGGACGATCGCCCATGCCACGGGCGATGGGCGCCTGGCTGTGCCCTCACGTGGCCGCTTAAGCGACGCCAATTAGAGCGGCGTTCTTTGTGAGCAAGCTCGGTCGCCCCACGTAGGCGATCGCCCTACCCGTAGGCTTAACGGAGCCATACACCTATTTTACAATAATATGTTATATATATAAAACAGTTATAACATATAAAATAAAAATATTATCAATATATATTATAACATATAACTATTATATATGATATGTTATATATAATAGCTATAACATATGTAATATAAATAAAAGTATATATATTATATATAATATTTATGTACATATAGAACATATGAATAATGTATATTATATATAGGGTCTACCGAATCTGCGTGGTTGGAAATTAGGGCTTAGGAAGGGAGAAAATTATGGTATTTTTTATGAAAAGGGCCGATAATTTTAATTTTCATCTTTTGTATTATTAGAATTATAAAAAATAAATGTTCCTCTTGTCACTAAGTATTTCTCGCATGACAGCAGTTATAGCGTTTAAAATAGAGTGCTCTCGAAAATTTTTATTGCCAACATTAGTATTACACGGTAGTTAGATCGAGTACATTGGGGATATTTCCTCGCTAGTAGCATCGTCGGCCACCTTTTGGCAAGATGCATGGGTGGTCACCATGGACCGATAAAAGGGTTGTGGCATTGGCATGAACACCAAGTGGCCGCACACGGGTAGTCGCTTCCCATTCCGTGTCGTAGTACCGGGTAGGTTTCTTGCATGATGGCTCTTGACGTAGGACTTGGCGTTGGGTGTCTTAGGGGTAGTGGCATCCGCATAGACATGCATGGTCCTGACATGATCGACTCGGTTGATAGTATTGGTCTAGCACTGCCTGGTTGTGCGATTGACATGCCGATATGGATTGCCTAGGAGGCCGAGAAGCCCGCGCGGACCTCCGCCGAAGCCTTTCTGCCGCCTGCCCTCAGTAGCATCCATTCTAGCACGCAGCGATCGATTCTTCCGCGGTATGTTATGTAGGTGTCTGCCTTTGCCGGTATGGCTCATCTATCCAGCAAGTCCAACCGCACGTGACGCCCGTAACCGGAAATAAGAGAGGCGGTAAGTAACTTGTATTTGCGGTAGCATATCGCAGAGGAGGAACTTACGTTATGTCTGGCATCGGTAGAACTCGCGACCGATAAACCCTCGTGCACATGGTCAAACCATCGCGACAACGGCCGGGTTCCCACATTCGCATGTCGGCGGTCAAAATGGACGCAAAGTGACGATCTCGTAGTAAGGAGGGCCGTCTCTCCAGTCTGCATAATGTATGACATGCATATCGTCCGACTCCCACCATGCATCAAGCACATATGGCCGTGAAGAGGCTCCCCAACTCGTCATGAACTATAAAGCAGTAAGCTCTCAGAAAAGATGTAGCGCAGAGGACCCGAAGGTAGAAGGGTTTTTATAGCGAAGTCTGGCAGGTGCATGGATGGAGTTCATGGAAGCGTCTGGCGTCCTCACGATGTTCGCCGCCGCAGCTTGATGTGTGGGCGGTGGAAAGCGGACTGTTGGTCGAGAGTGCGATGAAATAATTGATGGCCGCTGCAGTTGATGTGGCCGGCGGTGCAAAGCGGCCTTTGTGGGGACCATCTTGATGGATCTTTGCAGATTGATGTGACCGACGGTGAAAAGGGGATCATTGGCGGCGGTCGCAGTGAAATAATTGATGGTCACGCACTTGATGTGATCGGCATCGCAAAGCTAGAAATTATATTTGATATTTTTCAGAAGAAGAAAAAGCAAGGCTAGAAATTATGCTCGACATCCATTCTGTATACGTAAAGTAGTGCAAGACATCGTAAAAAAAAAAAAGAAGTTAGGGGACAAGTGCAAGACAAAGTCTAGTCCAAGTACAACATACACGGTCAGCGGCGACGCAGCGCTTCCTAATCTGGTCCTCGGGGTATGTGAATTGGTCGGGAGGATGGACATCCCTCCCTGGCCTGTCGTGGTCTACCGGGTTCGAGGGATCCTCGTGCTGTGACGGCTGAGTAGCGGCGAGTGGAGCCCGTGCAAGCGACGACGAGTTGAGGAGGTCTGTGAGAGCCATCGAGCTAGGTCTGCCGCCAAAGATCGTCGGCGTCTGCCGCCAGAAGACGTACTCCTCGCATTGAAGGAAACACATGACAATCGGAAGACGCGTAACGCAGCGACGCGTACTAAAACATTATATAGCGGTGTTATCATTGTTCACCTCGCTAGTCGAGTAGAAGGGGCTGGCTGGTCGACTTCGGTGGGCCAAGCTCCCGACTGCTTCTTTGGGGTGGTGCAAGACACGAAGAGCCGGCCCGCCTATCCCAACCTCCCGGCCTGCTGCTGGGGGGTGCAAAGACGCCAAGAGCCGGCGCCGCCCATCCCAACCTCCCGGCCACTGCTGCTGGGGTGGTCAAAGACGCGAAGAGCCGACGCCTGCCTATCCTAACCTCCCCACTCGCTGGCTGGGTGGTGCAAAGACGCGAAGAGCCGGCGCGCTGCAGTCAACCTCCCAAGCCCCGAGGCGGCTGTGGGTGAAGCCTAGAGTGTGGCTCGGGCGAGGCCGAGGTCTGGCGTGGGCGAAGTCCCGAGTTCGCCGCGCCCACGCGGAAGGTGGAGTAAGTGGTGTGCCTCACCCGTGGGACAACGTCGGGGACCCGCTGCACGACGTCAGCGGCACAACTGGTCGCTTTATGCGAGCATCCTCGACCACAAGGATCTGTTCTCGGCGGCGTCGGCTCTGCAACCGCCCTCAAGCGGGACACCACGGATTTGGGCGTCCGCTCTAAGCTCTGCGACAAATCGGCCTTTGCAATTCGGAGAAAATGTGAGAGGATGTAATGGGTTAATGCGTGTGGATGACAAAACCAAATGGGACTCTTCTGCGGTGTAGGACCTCTGCGCCGATGGTGCGGTACAGCCTCCACCGAGGGCTCTTGGGTGGCGTGGTCGATCGGTGAGTAGCCCACACGAAGGCGAGTCCGAGTGGCGTACCATCTCATGTACGCGTCGTACGAGTCAGGGTCGTAAGGGCGGTACTCCGTGACTCGGTCGTCGAGTGCCTCGTCCCACTGCGCCCTCCAAGTCTGCATCCGGTACGAGAACGGGGTCCCTCCACGAATGCCCATCCGGGTAAGCCTACAATATGGAGGACATAACATATTACGAAATAACATGTTACATAATCATAGAGGGCACTAAGCGAATTGTGAATAAATAGATCTTACTTGTGCGCGGCTGATGGAATAACCATCTGAGGCTGAAGGAGGATCTTCTGGTACAACCCGAACTGTCACAAAATCCGGTGTGGACAGTAGTTCTCGACGAAGATGTCAAAAACCAAGGACTTTCGTGTAAGCCAGTATTCCATGTCCCTGGTACACAGCAAGGAGAGGCCGTAGGGTGCGGCGTGCTGCCGTGGTGCAGCGTCGTCACGGTGTCCAAACGACCTCGCGTCGTGTAGGTAGTCGGCTGGCGCTTGAACTCTTCGTACACCCGATGGACTCGCCGGCGGCGTAAAAGCGCTGCGAAACAAAGGACATGAACAAGTTAGTTCAAATGGATGGATCCTCGAGTAACATGACAAAAGGACTCACTTGTCGTCGGACCCAGTAGTGGCCCATGGTGGGCCAATCTGTGTGAGGCCTCGTGTACAGTGAGGGAGGGTACGGCTCGCGGTCCACCTGTGGCCGACCCACAGGGAACCGCTCCCACGACCAAAGCTCGAGGAGTAGGACGCAACCTGCAATGGTTGCGTCTTTCGTCGTCCGAAAACGGCGCCGCAGAGCCCCGTAAGTGCCGGAAGAACCGCGGAGGCCCAAGAGTCTTGCTCCATCTGCGTGAAAAAGCATGTCGAAAGTCATCAGGGATCATTTCGGTACCATGTTAGCTCACCTCGTACTCCGGAGTGTCAGCGATGTAGCGTGCAAACTGGATCAGGTGCCTGTCAACTGTGTCCCCGTGGGTGGACGGGAACATTACCCTAGCCGAACAACAGGAGCAAGTACGCCTCCAGTGCCTCAAAGCGTGGTCGTCATCCGCCATCGGTGTATCGATCGACTGCAGTATTTCGTGACCATGATAGCTTCAAATCAATATATGGAAAAACACGGTTATTAAATTTATAAGGTTGCGCATCGTGAACTGTAGCTGACCAAGCACAGCGTCGGTCCGTGCCGCCGCTTCCACCTCGAGGCTCGACGCCCGTGGCAGGTGTCATGGTAGCGTCGAAGCGGTCCGACAGTCGCTGCCGCCGGCAAAGCGTCCGCCAGATATACCGCAGCAGTCCGCAAAGCGAGACTCCAAGAGGTAGGACCGTCTGCGGTGTGGGTGCCATCTCCCAATGGGGAGGTGGAACGTGGCGTCTCGTCGCCACCGGCCGACGAGTGCCGCTAGGAGGAACGGTCAGATGCGTGAACCGCCGATCCTCCGTCGTCGAGAGCTCCACCAGCCTGCAAAGTGGAAGAAGACCTGCTGCTCGCAACCTGCAAAGTGGAGTCATCAGTACGGTTAAATATGTAGGGACATATAAAACATGGAAATGCATGCGAAAAATAAATTGAATTCGTACCTGCCGACCCATCGCTCGTCGATACGAAGCAACCGGTCGGGAACACGAGGGTGCAGTGTGTACAGCTTCTTGTCCTCCTGTGCTGACAATCTTGACCTGTGCTTGTGATCTATGTTACGGTCGAACAACTCAGGCGTGCCCCCCCGACTAGGTCCAGCGCCGGCCATGGTTAGTCGGTCCTGCGGGTTAAGTCGTACAAAAAGAAATAAAACATACATGACACAAAAACATTACCTTTCATGGCAAGACATTTAATTGCAAAATCAATTACAACGATAGAGTCCGTGACAACTATTACAATTCCAAACAAATGTTATTAAAATACGAACATTACATTGCATTACATCGTCAATTAAACATATTACATTAAGTAAGATAAACATATTACATTGTAGCGATACATTGCTCAGGAACGCTCATCCTCTCCCGGTGCGTGACCCCGATGTCCCAGCTTGACCCGCCGATGAACGACGCCCACCTTCGGCCTCGTCCATGTCATTGCGGATACGGCGGGTCCTCCGACGGCCAGGCTTCTGTCTCAGCCTACTCATATCTGGCACCCAGCGGTAGCCTGCAGGAGGATTTTCCGTGAAGGACCCGTCGATTCTGTACCCGTAGACCTCATAATTCCATGTGTCCCAAACACTTTCCTTCAGGTAGTAAGGCGACACGAAGGAGTGGGTTGATTCATTACAGACGGCGGAAGAGGCTATAATGCGAGAGCACGGGAGGTGAAGGAGCTTTGGCTTCTGGCAGGTGCACTCACATTGGGCCCCCGTGATAGTGCAGAGATGCGTCCTTGTCGCCCGGTGGGTACCTCGATGACCACGCTCAGCACAGTGCACATGAAACCGACAGACGGTGCCACTCTGTGGAGTCACACGATGCATCTGCGTCTTTCTTATTTTCTTCTCCATGTATTCACTGATAAGGGTTGAATAGACAAGATGCCTGTCGGCCATAGCTAAAGACCTTTGCGCACCTTGGCCGATGAAGTACTTTTGGACCCCATGCAGGACACCTTCAACAATTCCGACAAGAGGAAGACATCTCGTTCCTTTCATTACCCAGTTGTACACCTCGGCTATGTTCGTGGTCATGATACCATACCGTGCACCTCCGGTGTCATGTAGGAGCGACTATTTCTCATTTGGCTCGTGACATATCCAGTCCGAGAAACTTTTAATATCTGTGCCCGCCTTTCTACGGATGTTTCTGGAGTCCGTAGGGAGCGCACATAGAGCAATCGGATCATCGCCGACATGATAAAGCATGGGATTTACGGATGAAGTTGGTGGGCTTTCTTTGGTTGGGCCGTCTGCTTCCTTGTCATTTCATCTAAGGTCTTCAGGCGCTTGAACTTGGCCAAATTTGGTTTGTTTGGCACAACCTCTTGAACATGTTCATCAATGTCTTGTTTTTGAACCGACGGAAGAAATTTGCTCCCATATGTCTCATGCACCACCTACTAGTCAAGTCAAAGCCACTTGGTGCTCCCACAACGGAGAACCTTCTTGCATGTCGACAATAGCCTTCATCAAACCCGCGTGCGATCGTGTATGATGCACACATTCGCCTAGCGAGCACCACTCCGTGCTTAACCTGTTCGAGAACCAATACCCACTATCTGTGTTTCCCCTCGACAATAGCAGCCGCGACGGCAACACCGGTTGTTCGCGTCCACAAGCAATTGCGGTCGAGATTCATCCTTTGTATTTTCCCATCGTGAAAGTGCCGCCCATCAGACACTGGCTGCGGTGCTGAAGGCATTTATGCAAGCTCCCAGTGCGAAAAATACACGCTGCAGTGCCCACTTGCCCTCATGGATACCACTAATGGATACTCTTTCATGTCTATGTACGTTCTCGGTTCTGAATGCTATTGCCTCGAGCATGTGAACCACGTTCTCGCACGATGCCTCGACGTCCGGACCTAACCTCCAACGCCTTCCTCTTTGCCCTCCAAGCCTTCCGTAGTCCATGGTGTCTTGATATCTCTCTGCACGACCTCGAATGATATCTTTAGCTGGCATTTGAGGATTACCCACAATCTCTCCATACAGAACATTAGCCACACAAGTTGACGAAAGGTTGCGGTGCACTTGCTCAGCTTCCTCTAGTATACACTCGTGTTGCACCACTATGGAGCACTCGCAGTAGTCCTTCCACTTCCCTCATGACGCATGCACCGCCAAGGGCGCTTGTCATTCACGCATTTCACGTCGTACTCCTTCTTCTTTGGACTTCACCACCTTGAAGACGGGCGTATAGACATTGCCCATGCTTCACCGCATTCAAGAATGATTCCTTATCCTTGTATATGGCTCCTGCGTGACCTCGTTCGCATGGTGCTCCCATGCGCCATGGCTCCCTTCATTCACTGTTAACTGCTCGAAGTTGTAACTGCTCCATGTGCTCGGGGTAGGGACATTAGAGACATTAACCTCCTCGTCGGACTGGTCATCATCCGGCAACTCTTCATCCTCTCGGTCCTCCGCCTCCATCATATTCACTATGATCTCCACCTCTTCACCTTAAATCGCCACCCCCGCCTCTCGCTGCACCCTCCTCCTCCTGCGCCTCGTCAAGATCGCCAACATGGTCATCACCACCCTCTCCACTACAATCTTCCATGCTTGTGCCATGTCCCTCCATTGTGTCCACCTCCTCATCTTGCAGTTCGGGCACGGCTGGGTTTACTATCTGGTAGCATAAGGGGCCAACTACGCTGCACTGCATTTTCTACGTACCTTCTCTAATTGTGTGTTTCTTTTATAGGAAACAACTCTCAAAAAAACCTTCATGGGCACGACTCACCACGGCTCTGACACGCAATTGACATGTATGTGCATCCGGTAGAACAACCAAACAACCATTCTATTATCCACCGGTATGTCCTCTCGCCGCCCTAGAAATACCCCGCATGAGAGGAAAATGCCGATAGATCCACTCCATTTGGCCCTTCCGCTATCTCTCCATCTCCGTAAAATATTTGGAAATATAATTTTTCTGACATTTTGCCTATAACATATGATGAACCGTACTATTAGTTAGTGTATATTTAATTATCGTAAAATAATATTATGCAATATTTACCATAACAACACCGCAAGCAAGATTATCTATTTAATCTATAAATTACATCTATAATATCAAATTTATATTATACATCGTGTGCCTATCCTAACATGTGTTCAGTTAATATATAAATTACATCTATTTATGTCTAAATTAACTCCATTGTTTTAAATAACCCTATTGTCACGATTTTCTATTTTTCTATAGTCTACTAAAAATTTTAACGGTCCATGAATAACAAAATTATCTACATATTTCATGTGTCACTATTCTACCATTTTTCCAATCCTCAAATTAACGTGTGACCATCCTAACTTGTCTTCAATTAAAATTTAAAAATTACATGTATTTATATCAGCTATGCGCGTAAATGACAAAATTATTTACGTATATTTAACGTGTGACTATCCTACCATGTTTTCAATAAAAAATTTAATTATCCCTATTATATCCACTATATAAACCAATAATCAAATTTTAATCATAATTTCAACAATCTAAATCAACAATACATTTTAATTATAATGTATTTATATCAACTATCGGTATTAATAATAAAATTATATTTATTTAATATGTGACTATCCTACCATGTTTTTAATCGTAAATTAAAATTACGTAATTACACTACTAAATTACTTAAAAATTAACTTACCAAATAGCGATGCAGCGTGATCCAATTTTTTCCTCTCTCTTTTTTCCCTTTTTCTCTTTTTTTTTCCCACTTTTCTCTCTTCTTTTCTTTCTTTTCTCCTCTTCTCTCTCTTCTCTTCTTTCCTTCCTTCTCTTTCTCTTTCTCTTCTCTCTCTCTTCTTTTCCTCCTTCCTTCTCGGTCTGCTTGCAAGGCTTGCCCACATTGCGTGCAGTTAAATACTGGCCCGGCCGCCGTGGCTCGGCGATCGCCCATGGGCCAGCGGCCAAGCCAATCTGCCGCCATCGCACGCCCAACGCAGCTAGGCCACGCCGTTTGCATGCGCCGTGCGATCGCCGTGGCATGGGCGATCGCCCCACCCAGGCGACGGGCGCCTAAAATGAAAAACCGCAATGAGGCGGCATTTAAAATATTTTGAATTAAAACAAATATATATATTAAAAAAATTCGCGGGCGTCCAACGTGCGCTGCGCGACCTGGCCAAGGAACGAACCGGTCCGGCCCATCAGATGAACTGCACGAGCCAGCAGCCGGGTCTCGCCAACACGAGTTAGCACGATGAATAGGCCAAGCAAACTGCCAAATGATTTAGCCAAAAATAATATATAAAAATAAGAAAATAATTATATTTAATAAATATGTGTTATAAAATAAAGAAACAAATTATATAACATAAAGAAATAAATATATAAATATATATTTCATTATATATATATAAACGTACTAACCAAACCAGAATCAAAGCCGCCATTATAAGGATCGATTAGGCGGCCGTGGCCAAAGGCTCAGCCAAGATTTGTTTCGATTTAACGAACCGGGTCAGCCTGGTTCAGTGAACAGTATGTGCTAGCCCAGTTCGTCCCGTTTGAATAGGGCCGTTTGGCCAACTCTAGCTGTGCCTACGCGTTCCCTCCTACCCATTCGATCTAAGCGAGCTAGGCGCATCTAGAGCTGGCCAATCGAATCGGTTCAGATATGTTCGAACTGTTAGGCCGGTTCATCAGATGAAAGGGCCAACCAAATGCAGTAGTATAGGCCCAAGCACGGTTCACATAGTAACCGGGCTGGCCCGATTACAAATACGCCGACCCATTTTAGCCAAAAATAATATACATAAAAAGATTATATTTAATAAATATGTGTTATAAAATAAAGAAATAAATTATTTATCATAAGGAAATAAACATATAAATATATTTAATTAAATATGCGGGTTAAAGTAACCGGGACGAATTGGACTAGGCCGGGCCACCACTATATGAACTGAACCAGGCCAGCCCGGTGGGCTAAGGTCTCGGCCTAGGTTTGGTTCGGTTGAACTATCCGGAGGCCTGGTGCGCTGAACAGTACGGGCCGGCTCGGTTCGTCCCACTCGGGCCAGCCCGTTTGGCCAGCTCTAGGTGCATCTTCCCACTCGGCTAGCCTCCCACTGGGCGCGACTCGATCCAATCATGTCTCCCTACGCTTAGCGCGAGGAAATTGATTATATGCCACTCCCTAGGTGTGGCTTCGCCGAAATGCCACTCTCTAAGTTGGAAGCTACGAAATGCCACTCCCTATGGTGTCTCACTGCTACTTTGACACTCCGGCCATTTGTAATCCAATTTCCATGGATTTTCCATTTCCCTGCTGGGAAGGGACTAAAATGCCTATGGTCGGCAGCCAAGTCACCAGCCAGGCCGAGCGTATCGGTTTGACCTAGCCAGGTCGCCAAGCCCGATGCCACTCCATCTAGCGCGAGCCATCTTCCTCCCCTTGTTCTCTCCATCCTTCTCACGGCGGCGGCGACGGAGCTCGAGGGCATCCTGCGCACGGCGGCGGCGACGGAGCTCGAGGGCATCCTGCGCACGGGGGCGACGACGGAGCTCGAGGGCGGCGTGGCTGCTTTGGCTAAGGTGAGATCCCATTCTCCTTGACTTTGCGATGCAAGTCCTTGATTTGGCTAAGGGTTTCCCTATTTATCTGAAACCCTACATAGTAAATCCTGCGGGAAGGCATTAGTGGGAGAGGTGGGATGAGTTCTGGAGGCAGTAGGGTGAACCCGAAGACAAATGACGTCCCGGGGTAATTTATAGTTTGCTATTTGCTCTGATTTCACAGTGCATTTCACCCATAGTTGTAGAACAATAGTTGAACCCTGTGATAAATCAATTGTTAGATGTGAGGAAACACATACCCCTGAACCTCTGGCATGGGTAGAGAGTGCTGAAGCACATACCCCTGAACCTGTGCCATGGGTAGAGAGTGTAGTTGATTGGTCTCTGAGATGGTCCCCATCTCATGATGCTACGGGCAGTGGTGCAATGGGCAGTGAGGATAGGGTACCAGAGGGAGCAGAGGTAGAGGGAGCAGAGGTGTCTTCATCTCTCATGGTTGATTGGGAGAATTTAAGGATTGAGGAATCACAGGATGAGGAAGGCCATATTGAAACCATGGCAGAGGATCAGATGCATGTGCTTTTGGGCTTAAGAGATGAGGATGCAAGGCAGAAAAATAATGATATGGCAGGTGAAGGGCAGACGAGTTCTGCTGGGGATGTTGGGGACGCTGAGGATGCTGCCATAGAAGTTGATGACAGCAATCCAGAGGAAGTCCATATTGCTTATGACAAGGATCACCCTGTGATGAAAATAGGCAATATGTTCCCTACAATGAAGGAATTTAGGCTTGTTGTTAGGCAATTTGCTATTAATGAGGAGTTCCAACTGGGAATTGAAAAGTCTGATCAGACAAGGTTCAGAGGGTACTGTCATGGTGAAAGATGCCCATGGAGGATTGTAGGACACAGGAAAGGAGATCAAAAATCTGTTATGGTACTAACTTACTGACCTAAAATGTCATTTTCTTTATTTGTTGTAGTGTGCATTGCTAACAAAATTTTTTCTCTCTCCATTTGACAGGTGACAGTTTTGCAAGAGAAGCACACATGCTCATCTAGTAGCAGAATCAGGGGTACAACAATCACTCAAGCTTGGGTTGTAGAGAAGACTGTCCCCATCCTTAGAAGGAATCCCAATATGGGTGCCAGAGAGATTCAGAAAAAGTTGGAGGATAACCACAAGGTAACTATCCCATATGACACTGTTTGGAAGGGGCAACAAAGGGCCCTTGTAAAGATGTATGGTACTTGGGAAGAGAGCTTCCAGCTCTTGTTTAGATGGAAGGCTGAGGTCCTTAGAAGGTCTTCAGGAAGTGTTGTGGAGATTGACACTAAAATAGTAGATGGTAGGGTGTACTTCAATAGATTTTTCTGTGCTCTTAGGCCATGCACTAAGGGTTTTAAATCTGGATGCAGACCTTACCTTAGCATATATAGTACAACATTAAATGGTAGGTGGAATGGTCACCTGGCTGCTGCCACAGGCCTTGATGGGCATAACTAGATGTATCCAGTGGCCTATGGGTTCATAGACTCTGAAACTAAGGATAATTGGGTTTGGTTCATGACCCAGCTTCATGGGGCAATAGGAGACTTTCCTGTCCTTGCAATCTGTACAGATGCATGCAAGGGATTAGAAAATACAGTAAGCTAAGTTTTCCCTCAGGCAGAAAAGAGGGAATGCTTTCGACATCTTATGCAGAACTTCATTAAGAAGTTCCATGGGGGAGCCTTTGGAGAGATGTATCCTGCTGCCAGGGCTTACAGGGTTGAATAAATATTGAGTCAATGCCCTCATGTCCTAGACTATTTGAATAAATGGCATACACTAAAGTGGATGAGATGTATGTTTAACACTGAAATGAAATGTGACTACATTAACAATAATTTAGCTGAATGCTTTAACAATTGGATTAGAGACATTAAGGATCTACCAGTGGTTGACCTTGCTGACAAATTGAGGGAGATGGTGATGATTCTATGGGAGAAAAGGAGAAGGATTGGAGAAAGGCTTGAAGGCAAGATATTGCCAGCTATGCTACTACAGATGAAGGCAAGGACTAGAGGGCAGGGACATTTGAAGGTGGTCAAAGCAGACAATGCTGCTGCAGAGGTCTTGGACACCAGCTGCAATAACAGGCATGTAGTTAAGGAGAATTCCCATGAGTGTACATGCAAAGAATGACAGTACACTGGCAAGCCCTGTGAGCATGCCCTGGCCAGTATCACCACTCACAGGAGATGCAAGATGGAAGATCATGTCAATGAGTACTACTCAGTGGCCAGGTTCAAGGCTGCTTATGCTGAACGCATAGAACCAATGCCAGACAAGTCACATTGGCCTGAGGTCGACCTGTTATTCGAGGTTGGAGCACCACTAGGGAAAAGATCATTGGGCAGGCAGAGGAAATTGAGGATGAAAGGTGTTCTTGAGGGAGGCAGCTCATCTGGCCAGAAATCAGTGAATGAGACAAACAAGAAAGTTAGGACCAGAGGGCCCATAAAGTGCAAAAGGTGTGGTGAAGTGGGTCATAGACAAACTAGCTACAAGTGTCCATTGAATGGAACAAAAAAAAAAGGCATGTTGTACAAACCATACTATTGCTTTCTCAATATTTGCTCTCTTTTGTGTTTTTTGTGCTAACTACATTACAACTTCATCTTCTGTGTGGCAGGAAGAGGAAGACCAGGAGCAAGCAGTATGGAAGCACTACTACTTCTAACACTGCTACACATACAACTGACAGACCAGGAGTGGTGACCAGAAGGTATGTTCAACAATTCATTTACATTTTTTTGCATCTGGTCACAACTAATCTTTAATTTGTTTTGCAGCCGCATAGCTAGCCTTTTAGGCATTTACAACAACCCAGGGAGCACCTCTTTATCACACCAGGATCCTGCTCAGCATACTCATGTGCCAATCACTTCTCCATCCAAGAATACCACTCCTAAGAAGTCACAGACTGCGAAAAAAATGACTCCCAAAAGGAAGAAGAAGAGCTGACACAATTATCAGCTTATGGGAAAGTTCTTCATCTTATGTGTATGTCGTGTCTTGTCTAATGTGAACCTTTCTGTCTGAAACTATGGGCAAGTTCTAATGTGTCTGTGAACAATATGTGATCTGAGTGAATGTGTCTGTGAACTATGTGAACAAGTTATCCAATTATCTGTCTTGTGTCTTGTCTTATGGGATCTGTGAACTATGTGAACAATATGTATCTGGAATGGAGATCTATGTGAACTAATTTCTAATGTGTGCTGTGAACAATATGTGATTTGAGTGAATGTGTGTGGAATGGAGATCTCCAGGAACCGAGTGAATGTATGTGGAACTGAGGAACTCCAGGAACTGAGTGAATGAATGGAGATCTCCAGGAACTGAGGAACTCCAGGATCTGCTGCTGAACTTCTTATGGGAAAGGCATGAACTCCAGGATCTGCTGAACTGAGGAACTGAAGATCTCCAGGATCACATTTCGTTGGAAAGCAGCACCATTTAGTTGCAGTTCACACCATTCAGTTGCAGTTCAACTCCATTCCAAATGACACAAGTTACATTTCAAAAGCAGCACCATTCAATTTTCTTCACATGCTCATCTAGTGCACTGAAATCATTTCAAAGGCATGATCACATTTCATTGAAAAGCAACACCATTCCGTTGCAGTGAAACTCCATTCCAAATGACACTGGTTACATTTAAAAGTAGCACCATTCAATTTTCTTCACATGCTCATCTATTGCTAATACATCAAGCAGTGCAGTGCACTGACATCATTTCAAAGGCTCTTATTACAACATTGTTGCTTCCATAATCTCCTAACACACATGCTAAGTTTATATCAATTCTACTTCGTAAGCAACACTGCCACGCCCACAATAGCAACAATTGCTATTACCACATTGCTAACAACTAGAATCCGCCCCATCTTAAGCATATCCACCATCTTCGTGTTCATAGCTCTTTTCATGCATTCCTCCATTCTTCCAACTTCATAGCACGCAACAGTCCCAGCCCCTTGTTCCACCGCTTCAACCAAACCATCATTTACACAAGAATTCAAAATAAACTCGCCATACTGCTCGCGCCACATAAAGAACATACATCTCCCGGGCATCTATCAAAGCCAAAAACAGCAGAACATCTTAGAAAGCAAGTAATACAACCCTAACCGATCTTGAACAAACCAAAAATAAGAAGTTAACTTACATCTATCTCATTCCTCCGACACTTGAAGAAATTCCTTCCTGGATTCTTCTTTGAACGCGAAATGAGTTCCACTACACGGTCCCCGCACCTAGGGCAAGCCACGAGTGGCAACCCACTGGGATCGTATTCCATATTCGACGATGCGGCTCTCCCTCCCGAAGCAAAGCTTCCTTGCGACATTTCGCTGATCCAGGGCGCTCAGCCACTCCGTCGCCTGCCACCACCCTCGAGCTCCGTCGCCGCCGCCGCCGCCGTGCGCAGGATGGAGAGAACAAAGGGAGGAAGATGGCTCACGCTAGATGGAGTGGCACCGGGCTTGGCGACCTGGCTAGGTCGAACCGATATGCTCGGCCTGGCTGGCGACCATGGGCATTTTAGTCCTTTCCCAACAGGGAAAATGGAAAATCCATGGAAATTGGATTACAAATGGCCGGAGTGTCAAAGTAGCAGTGAGACACCATGGGGAGTGGCATTTCGTAGCTTCCAACTTAGAGAGTGGCATTTCGACGAAGCCACACCTAGGGAGTGGCATATAATCAATTTCCTCGCTCAACGCTGGCTCGTCTTCTTCCTCTACTCCATCCCCCTTGCCCTCCTCTCGTCAACCCTATCGCTTGCTAGCTGCGACCCTCCAAGATGCACGAACCACCCTATCAGAGACACACCGCTCTATCTAGCCGCCCCTCCATCCACGCCTGGAGCCTAGCCATCTCTTTGGACTTGCGCCGCCTCCGCCCATCGGAGACTCGCCGCCGCCGGCGGGAGCAAAAGGGCTGCCCCCAAGGGTAGGTAGGAGTCACCTCCATTGATGTTGGCCTGCGTGGGGAAATTCCTCCGTTGATGTTGGCCTGCATGGGGAAATTCTGCACATTGCCAGTTGTAGGTATGCTGTAATTTAGAGGTCACTAATACGCCAAATCAACCAAGTATGCCAAACAGAGAAGGAATTAAGAACTTCAAATCTTCATTCAATTTTCAAACTCCACTTCCCCATGGAATCGTTGTTAAATTGGGTGACAGTTTGGCATTTTCCTTTTACTCGTTTTTCATGTCAGGGTCAATGGTACAACAACATATGTTCCTGAGACTGCCTAGATACAGTATGGAAATATTGGAGTTGGCATTCTTTTCGACAGTCTAAAGGACGAACAACAACTCTACAAGAGAGTTGTTAAGGTTTTCTTTCTAAAGAAAGATCTTCATTGCTCCAAAATGGAGATCAGACCATCATTGGTGATAGAGGCATTAATTTGTGTGGAGGTTAGAAACAAAGAGTACAGCTTGCAAGAGCAATATACCAACATGCATGTATTATGTATAAGATTGAAGTTGTAAATATTTACCCCCCTTTGTTTGTATGATACAAAGTGGAAGATATGTGTGGCTAAGCCAGTATGTACAGATTGCACTTGTGTAAGAATTGCTACGTATGAAACCTATGTTCTGAATTCCCACATGAATAAATATTTGATGAGTTGCAATGTGCTTGTATGGAAATAGATTCTACGTAATCATGCAAATTGAATCTCAATTTTCATTTTGTTGTATTGATGCAAAGAGAAAGAATTGCTTACATTCTGGTGAAACTTCATGCCATCATGTTTATACCCTTTGCCATAAAAGTTCATAATCTTCATGTATTGTGTTAGGTTAACATTCTTTGTCATAAAAAATTTGAACATGCAAATTACAAGATTATGGAAACAAGTACTCTCCATGAACTAAAGTGAACCATAATGTAAGCCTACAATGAATACCCTTCATATTGCAATACCAGTCAAAACTCTTTGAGACTGAATTGCATCCTATCCAAATAAGTGAAGTTGCAGCACTGTAACTAATATTCTTTGGATAGCAGTACACTAAAAACAGTAAGAAAGAAAACTGCAATTTTCTATCTTTTATTCATGTGTCCTATGCAATAGAAATTTTTTGTAAGCGATATTTAAAAGCATGCCAGAAAACAGGAGCAATTCTCTTTCAAGAAGCATGTAACACCCCAACCCAACAGGGGTTCAAAATGCTACTAACACCCTAAAAACTTGTAAATTTCGATACATCTCCCCATAAATTCTATATATCCACACAACAAATACATTGCAAATACTCATAATTTCCATAATATAACCAATTTCAATCACAACAAACCTCCATAGGCTAAACATTGGCTCCACCTTAATAGGAACCCATCACTTATCTCTCTTACCTTTAACGACGATGAAGAGAATTATGACATTAAGCAAAACACCTCGCAAAAATATAATAAGTACAAATCACAACGTAGACTCTTATTCTAAATTGTTCACAAAGTTGGCCTAAGTTGCAAATGTATCTAAATTAAATGAATCTAACTAAGATATGATAAATTATGCGCTCTTGTGTCAAAAAAGGTGCTACGACCATCCCATGCATGCCGCTCTCAAAGATCATCTAAAAAACAAAATAAACAAGAGTGAGTCCTCAACTTAGCAAAGTATATGTATAAACAAAGAAAAGCCGCAAAACTTCATTCAGATATCCATACTCAGAAAACAACTATTATGACAGCCACTCCATAAGATCAACTTCTCATGCGATTGATGCAATGCATCAACTCGTACTGGTATAGCTAGAGTGCTACCCGTCGATGCAACACTTTGCCCGTCCTATTTCAGGCATGGACCAATTAATCCACTCCTATGGAGCATCTACCAAAGTAGGTTTTTTCTTCAGAGCACTCTAGATTAGTTGTATAACTTTCTTACCAATCTCACCGGATTAGTTATACGACTTTCTCACCAACCTGGCTCATATTCAACATGATGCAATAATGTCTCCTCTGTCATACAATTATCATATACCTTCATCATTTAACTACAAGTAGCATAATACATAATTCACATCATACAACTACTAAAATCAATAATCCGACCATATGATAAGAACAGTCACAAAGCATTAAACCACTTAGTCATATACCATCAAACAACCATTTGTTTAACATATACTTGCCTTTCTAACCGCAAGGGCTAGAAGGATGTGAGGTCGACGTCGATCCTGTTTCAACTCCTACAAAGAATAACATACCTCAACACAAGGCTCCCCCTTTTAAGAAAGATAATATGAAAATCACTACGCATCTATGAGCTCTTTCCCTCCCTAAAACCTCTACAACTATCATAACTCCGAAAATCGACAATTTGATAATCTAGATAGCAAGCCTAAAAGGGTCACATCTTTCAACCCACCTGTCCAAACATTACGATCTTACACTCTACGAAAAGCTAACATCATCGCCCACAATTTCTATAATATGGCTAACTTTTGATTGCCGTTAGAAACAACCCAAACATGCTCCTTAACACGATGTACAAAGATTGCTCCAAGAAGCCTCAAACCTCAACATCTAATACCCTTTAATTCACAACAACTAGCCTCTAATCAGGAGAAATCAAATAGAATAGATCTAAAATCGCTACCCACAACACGATCGACGATGAACCCTAATGCAGTATGGGATCCTCCTATTCTCTTCTCTTCTCTTCCCTTCCTCTTCTCCTTCTCTCTTCTCCCTCCTCCCACTTAATGATGCTATTGGGTTCATTCGACACACTAGATCCATGTGGCCCTTCTTGCCATAGTGGGGACACTCCCCAATCCAAAAACACTCAGCATCACGGTGTCCACCATCACACTTGAAGCAAATCATGACTTGACCTAGAACAGGACAATAGACAGGTGCCATTGGGGAAGAATGTGGTGCTGAGAAGATATGTTGGCTACCCTTGGACTTCTTAAAATCAGGCCGCTAAGAGGACCCACCTCCCCTACCTAAACTCCTCTTCTGACCATCACTAGTTCCCTCAGAAATATTAGAACCCATGGAAGCCTCTCTTTCCTTGGTGAGTTGCACGTCTAGCTCAAAACCCTTGGCCTGCTCGACCACAAAGTTGAATTCACAACCTGGAAGTCCCCCTATGGTATAATGATACTCGATATTGAACCCCCGACGAAACCTCCGAGCTTTTGCAAAATCATTCCGAGCAATTGACGGCAAAAAGCGGGCCAAATTATTAAAGGCTTTCTTATAATCCGCCACAGACAACTTCCCTTGAACAAGGCTAGAAAGACCTTATTCCATACTCTCTAAAAACGATGCTGAGAAGAACTTCTCCTTGAACCGCTCTACAAACTTCTCCGAAGTAGCTGGTCCCTTTGTAGGAACTCTGGGCTAGAAGAACCCCTTCCCACCAAATATTTGTCTGCCCTTTCAATTGGAAAGCCACAAACTAAGACTTCTCCTCAGAAGTAATCACTAAACCCCTAAACTTCCTCTCTATGTACCTCAACCAATCCACAACATCACCTGGTGAACTAGAGCCATCAAAGGTTTTGAAGCAATACAACTGCTAGTCCCGCAAGTTCATTTGCCCCACTGGGTTGACGACAGGGGCAACAACTAGCTATGCTGCCCGTCCTTCTCCAACCGGATGTGCATCCCTCTAAGCAACTCCTTCGACCATGTGGGCCATCATCACGTCTATAGCCATGTCACAAGCCATGGTGAAAAAACCAAATATCCCAAAACGCAGCAGGGGTTATCCGTGCCGGTTTTGAAAGTTAAGGGGACAGAATACCTGATTTTATTGTTCAAGGGGTTACATAGATGAAGCGTGATAGTTCAAGGTATAAAATAGACTATGTTCTAGCAACAATAACAATGCTTGGAGCAGCAATAACAATTATAACAACAGTGTTGTTTGGAGCAGTAATGATACCTATAACAACAATAATGGGAGCAACAACATCAGCTATGGTAACGATGCTTGAGTGCCTATGTCAGTCACGACAACAATGGTATTTGGAGCAATAACAACAACAATAACACGGGTGGTTCATATTCTAACAAGAGCAGCCCCTAAAATAATGCCGATGAGAAAGGGGGTGAACACTTCTCCTTAGCATAGAAGGAACCTACCAATCGTATAGAGCGACCATCACAACATGATATGTTAGTACAGAGGGAACCTACCAAGGGTGCCGTATAGATGGATCGGGAAGGGGGAGGTGGTGGCGCTCTCATCACGGCGGCGCTACGTCAGGGCGTGACATGTGGCAATCTTGCTAGAGTTCAATTGTGAAGCTAACATACGAAGCGATCTGCAGGCGGGGGCAAGGGCTGCGAAAGGTGGAGCCGATGCTAGAGCCGAGTAGGAGAAGGGAAGCCGAGCTGGGCTGGCTTCCTGGCTTTGATTGAACAGGCAGGAGGGAACACGTGGACAACATAGCACGCGTTGGAGGTGCGCTCGTCCATTGCGAGTTGGACGTCCCCCATACCGGGGAGAGAGAAGGACACTGCCGAGTAGAATTTACTGCCTAAAACCAAAAAAAAACTTGAATATGCCCTGTATTTGTCAATCAACTTTAGAATTAGTAATAGGGCTGTAAACGATGCGAGCTCAAGGGAGGCTACTAGCTCGAGCTTTGTAGCTCAGATCGAGTCTCGAGGCTAGAGATAGGCTAAAAGCTCGCTCAAGTAAGCTCGAGCTTGGCAACATATAAATTTAGTAAAAATGTGAACTCGAGCAGACCTGAACAAAGCTCAAGCTCAGGTTTGGGTAGACTTGGTAAAAATATGATTTTGTCAAGAAAAAAAATATGTTTGAATAGACTTGACAAAGCTCGAGTAGGCTCAAATAAAGCTTGAGCATGAGTAGACTCAGTAATATATGATTTTATCTATACTATTGAGGTTCAAGAAAAGCTCGATAAAGCTCGAGTAGGCTTGAGTCAAGCTTGAGCACGGCTTGTCCAGCCTCATGGGCTTAGGATCAAGCTCGAGTCAAGCTCGAATTGAGCCGAGTTTGGGCAATTTGCATGCTTCAACCTTTTTTGAAGCCCTATTCAGAAATAGCCCTCTGCCACATTGCCTCCAAAGGCACGACAAGGTGGTTGTCACGACATCGAGGCACGATCGTGGGACCATGCCACTGCAAGCCCTTCCTCAACGATGGGGTGAACACATTTGCATATTTAAACTATTATAATTGATTACAAAAGCTCGTTAACATAACCATGATATCCATATGTCAAGTAAGGTTCATATTACAAATAAAACCCACACAAAACCGACACAAATTAGACAATGGTGGGTAAGCATCCCTAACGACATGTCTACCACAGCGTAGGCGATAATTATTAAGCATCGTCTAAGACAAGCAGGAAATACAACTACAACAACACACATGAAAACATATAGGCATTATGAATGAAGTAGGACTGGATGGAGATGCAAGGACAGCACATGAAATTGCTTATTTTGAAGATGTGGTCGTTTGGGATTAGTGTTTTCCCAAACAATCGTTATCATAGTCAATATCCCCATCTTCTAAATTGTTTGAAAGCTCATTGTAACATCCTCATGTTCAAAAATCACGCATACATGCATTGCATTGCATTTGTAATTTTTGAGAATTCAAAACCCTTTTAAAATGAGTATGTTCCTGGAAAAATATTTTAAAATGATTTATTTAAACAAAGTTAGATAATAAAAATATAATTATGTTGTTTTGATTATTTAAGACTTAATTTCATACTTTGATAGTATATTCAAAACCAAAATTTGAATTTATATTTAAATCTCCCTTCTCTTACACGTGGGTCCCACATGTAAGCTTCTCATCTCTCTTTCTGGTTGAACTTGGCTGACAAGTTTGGAAACCCCCCTATCTCCTCTCCTTTCCATCTTTATCAATAGAAACTTCTCCTTAAATTATAGCAGATCCGAATCCCTTTGGCCCCTATCCTAATTCTCCTAAAATACATGCTACTCCCCTATATAAACCCCCTGTGTTGCATTGATCATCTTCTCCAAACCGATAGCAGCAAAACCCATCTCTTTCATCTCTCTCCGCCCTTTGCCAAACTCCAATTTCTGGTGAGATTCGGTCTTCGATCCTTAAAGGAGATTTGTTCCTGGATGTCTACTTGATCGGTTTTCACCGTCGGTAGGGCCTCGTCGTTGCCGGAGTTGCCGAGATTTCCGTCAGAGCCGCCACTGCACTCCATCGCCGCCGAGTCACCTCGCGCGCAAAATTGCCGTGGTGGTGAGCCTCATCCTCTCTCTCTCACTCCCTAGAGTTCCGCCGTCGTGGAAATCTTGCCACCCGCCGCCCGCCGCCCGCACGTCGGCCGCGCATCTCGGGCGCTCTAGGCCAAGCCGCCACCCCATTAGCTCACTTGCGCCAGTAGTTGCTTGCAAACCCCACCGCTTCGCTGCTTCGCCGCCGATCGCCGCCCTTGTGTGCTCCTCCTCCGCCGCCTAGGTCTAAGCAGCGCCGCCGCCTCGGCTAATTCAAGATCGTGAAACTTCACCAAAGCGCCACCCTTGGCCTCTTAACTGCTTTCTACCGACGCCGCTCACGGAAGCCGCTGGCCGTGCCCCCTCGCCTCCCTGCTCGTCCCACTGCCGGAGGGCCCGCCGATCAGCGCCCCTTCTGCCACCCTCAAGACGCCGAGGTTGGTTGGGCTGGCCCACCTTGAGCTGCCGGCCCAGTTACCCTTCCCCCTTTATTTTTTTAATTTTCAGATTTTACTTTATATTGTTAATTATATATAAATTTGTATAAAATTCAGAAAATTGTAAAATAAATTTTATTAGGTTCATAAAAATCTATATTATGTTTTTGTACTGTTTATTTACATATTTCTATTAATTTTAATTTTTAATAATTATCTTAGAATTTAAAATTGTAGGAATTTTATAGAATAAAATATAGATCCAAAAATATCCAAAATTGTTTTATGAAGTTGGATATATTATGATATAATTTCTGTACTATTTTGGTAAATTTTTGAAATTTATTTATAATTAAATCTCTTTTGTACCTTTAATATTGAGGTTATAAAAATCATAACTAATTATAGGGATTTCCAAAAATGATAAATCAATTGCAGAAGTTTTATAAAAATTATTTGGTACTGTTTTGTACTGTTTGAATTCATCTCATATCATGTCATGCACGCATTATGCTTTATTGCATATGGTTCTTATTGCCGTCTCTTTTAAACGTTAGATCCGTCCGCCGAAGGAGACTATGCTGGTGATCACTTGGACTACCAGGATCAAGGCAAGTCATTGCGCCATGTTGCTATTACCTAGTTTTCATAATTGTTTTATTAGATTTTGCAAAACCTAGATGCTAATTAAAAGTTAAAAACAATATTTAAGCTAAGTTGTAGATAATGTCCTATATGAATGATATACACAGCCAACCTCATTAACCTTAGCTATTTAATATTATTTAATCTTGCTGCCATCCTTGTTTAGTGATTTTTACATTACCTGCTTAGCAATTGCTATCTAGAGACTTACTTTTATGTTCAACCCCGACAAAAACTTGATTGCAAATTGAATGGCCGGTAGTGGGTGCTACCGTGTCGGGAATTGTCTGTAGGGATAGTGGGTGCTATCCCGGGCTTTTTAAATAGTTTCTCAATCGGGGTGGATGGTTGCAAGGTGGTTTGCAACTGCTCGGTGGCAGTATGCTCGAGATTGGGTTGATGGTGGACCATACCCGTTTGGCTTAAGGATCAATTCTTTGTGGTACCTAGACTAGTTCAACAGTGCGACCATTGAGTGCCTGTATGGGCAGGTCCTGGTTGAGTATCTTTCGAACTTTTAGTCTGGCATTCCTGGTGGAATAGGGAGTGGGCATCTGGATATGTCCATAAGAACAGAATCTTCCTTTGTGGTTGGGAGTAGATATCCAGGTGTGTCCATAGAACAGAACCTATCAGCACAAGAAGGGCACTGGTGTGGAAACTTTAGTGGGAATGTCGGTCTAAGGGAAGGTTGCGGTGAAAGACCTCGTGGTGTCCACTTCCTTTGGGTGATTCCTAGGAAGCCACCTACTCGTGGGTAAAGCGTACAACCTCTGCAGAGTGTAAACTTTCATGAAAGCCTTGCCCAATGGTTAAGGGTGAACGACGGAAGCTACTTCACTGTAGTTTTATAAAACTCTCTTCTCTCTCTCTTGGTTTTGGGAATTGCCTTGCAATCGGTGTTGCATGTGCGTAGTTATCTTCATGGTGGGTGCCATGATGATCTGGTTAAGTCAGTAGGTGCTGTCTTTTCCGAAAAATAAGAATTATAAAGTTCAAACCTCAATTTCAAAACCGCTTTCTCAAACTAGGTCTAAAGGTTTGAAACTTAGCTTTATGCAAAACTACCCTAAACCCTCCTTGAAACCTATATAGCATCTAGGCATTGTCTTGCAAGTAATTAAGATTACTTACCTCAAGTTTATTCTCGGGCTGCTCATTCCAACGAGCAGGTTGTGATCAGCAATGGTATCCCAGGAGGAGATGTACCAAGATGAAGATTTCACTGTTGGAGCTTAAGATGAAGATTCCTTGACGCCTAGGACGCTACTACAGCTCGCCTGTGGGATTGATTGTTATATTTTGCTTCTTCCATTTGGAGTTATGGAAGACTGTTAAGACTTCCGCTGCATGTTAGACTTTGGCTGTGTAAGGCCTGCGTGTCTGAATTTTGTACTCTGATTTAGCGCCTTGTAACGCACTCTGATGTAATATTTGTTCGAATTGTAATGGCAATGATCCAAAGATCTGGAATCTGTGTGTACTAGCTACTTGATCCAGAGACTAGTACAGGTAAAACACAGAAGGGACTCGACTTCATTTTGCGGGTCCTGACACTCATCCTCGGTCTCTTCCTAGCTTCCATAGTTGGCAGGAAGACCATCACTATCATAGTCATTGCCATCATCTTCGCAATATTTAGAATTATCATGTTCGCCCTCTTTTTGGACGTTGTAGTAAAAAAAGTCAAAGATTAGACAAATCAGGGTCCGCATCTTCGTCGTGTCCCTTTCTCTCTCTCTCTCTCATCGCTTCTTCTCCCGTTGGCCACCATGCTTCGACCACCTGTCTGGCACCATCATGCCATGTCGTAGCACGACCACCACTGCCCTGTCATGCTACGATGAAAAAATTTGACACCTAAATCCCTTGCCCCATCAGCCACCTTTCCCTCTCTCCTGACCCCACATGGCCATGTTTGGGCCCAGTCGAGCACCGCTAAATGCTTGCTCTCGAGCCCTGAGCACCTACCCTCTCCTTGCTATAAAAAACCTCCTAAATATTCACTATATTTCTCTTTCTTGTTTCCTTTCTTCACCCCGTCATTGTGCTCTAACACCACCCCCGTCACCGTCGGTGAGCTCCATGCCCTTCCTATGCTACCACAGCTTAGCCTTCATTCTTACCTACAACGTCGAGTTTGAGTACTATTGCCAACCACCAAAGTACAATTCTCTTGTCCTCGTTGGCCACGTCAAGTCGTTGTCGTTATCGTTTGGGTTGCACGGTGCCAAGCCACCTCAAGCATTCTCCGTCCCAACCAAACACATTAGTGAGATCCTCATTCCATGTAGATACTCTAGAACCGCCGAAACCAATGGCATTCTATGGGAATAAAATGATGAAGGATTATAGAATGGTCTATGGCATGGAAAAATAGAATTATGGTGCTTGAGATGGTGATTGGTAATTAGTGATCATGTTTGCATAGTAAGGTGAATCTATTTTTCTATCATTTTGCTTCCTTACTCTTGATGGACTCTTATTGAGACCATTAGTATTGTATCAATTTGGACTAAACTGACCATACTGTAAAATTAATGATGTTATATATGACCTATTTCCAAAATTATGTAGTGAATGTTAAAAGATTTGACTATGATAAAACGTCCGATCTAAACAAAAAAATTGGATGCCTTTTTGAACATAGCCAATGAACTATTGAAACAAAGCTCAAATATTGTTGATACATTTCCACAGGTTAACAACAAATGTTTCAGTAATTATTTTAACATGTTTCAAACTATACGAGCAATGTTTTCATAGGAAAACAAAATATTTCAGCATTTTTTGCTAGGTGTTTCACAAGAGCAAACAAAATGTTCCACGAGGACAAATGCAATGTTCCATAAGAGCAAACTAACTGTTTCATTAAAGCAAATTAAATGTTTGACAAGAGCGAACCCGTGTTTCACAAAGAGCAAAACAATGTTTCACAAAACAAAATAAAGTGTTTCACATTTTTTAGAGTGTTTCACCAAGGAAAACTCAATATTTCATCGTAACAAACACAATGTTTCATATATACCAGGGTAATGTTTCAAGCCAACATTGCACTGCATCTGCCCCATTTTGCTCCTTCCAATGGAGTGCACAACCACTGCGTGCACGTCCGCCACCATAACCCCATGAGCTGTCCTATCAGCTCATTGTCGCTAGATCTAGTCGCGGAGCAGCTTATGTTGGTCGGATCCAAAGTCGTTGACGCCATGGAGGTAGCTCGTGGTAGGATCCGGCTGCGGAGGAGAACGAGACCACCTCTCTCCATTTGATCTCCTCCGTCCTTGTGCAGCCCGCATGAGAACTCGAAGAAGAGAGAGTGACAGAGGGAGAGGGGAGGAGGAGGAGGTAAGGAGGGATTAGCGTGCTAGGCGCCTGGGCCTTTCAGCAACCCGCTCCTCATTGGTGGCAGCCTATGGGATCACCGGAATGATGCTTTCTTTGTCTACGTCTGCGGTTGTACGCGCGAAAGGGGGGAAAAGTGAAATGAGTTGGGAACTTATAATAGAAAAATAGAGTTTCTTGCGGGCCTACTTAGTTGTGGGCCAACGTGCAAGTTTGATTAGATCAAATGCACGACTTGAAGCAATACCAAATGTTTAATGTATCAGTGATGTTTGAAATGATCCAAAATTAAAAAAATGACCCGACTAGCCCAGTTAAAAAAAATTGAGATGAAGTATGCACTGAGAAGGAAGGAGGGGTGTGAGAATTAGCCTTACATATTTTAGAATACTTTAAAAAGTTTGGAATGTTTCATGAGATATATATTCTAGAGATATACTAGAAGTAAACTTCATATCAATCTCTGAAGGATAAGTATACAATAATCTATATATTAGATCATCGGGTAGACAAATCTAGAAATATTTTTACAAGAAAAGTGTAGAAGCTTTAATTTTTAGAGATGATTCTAGAGTTAAGTTATGGCTTGGATTGTACCACATGGTAATAATCCGGTGGTATTGTAAGATTATAAATAGATACATTTGCCTCTTGTCGTAACTATTATGATCAATTGATCAATTAGAGCCCATCTAAAAGTTCATGACCAAATAACTTAGAGAATTTCATATCGGACCATGTAAATTAGAGAATTTCATATTGGACCATGGTAACAGTAGGAAAATACAGAATGAATATTAGGATAGCTATTAAACATGTGTACTCCTAGCTATAATAGTATTCATTGTATGTGTGATGTGGTACCACGCTTACCCCTTCGTCATAACAGGTCGGTTCTTTTCATCTAAAAAAATATTATCCAATTATAGATTATAATATGAAATTCATGTTATAAATTATAATATAATTTAAAGGAAAATAATAAATTGTTCGATTATAATGGTAATAGTAATCTTTTGTTTAGTTCTTTAGGTTTTTCTTAAGTTCTTGTCTCCTAGGGTCAAAAAAATTCTTATGTCCACCCTTTACCCCTACACACCCAAACTGCTAAATCTCACCGATTTTGATTGTTTTCAGGGATAACTTCAAACTACAATTCACTAAAATAAAAAAATTACAGCTACAATTCAACCGCCTTATCACCATTTCTATCTACAAGAAATTCACTGACACCGAGTTTATCATATGCTTTTGTTGGTCACATCTATCCATTTCTACACGCTTATATCGATGATATCATCTTGTTATGCACAAAATTCACTGCGCATGCCGTGCACCGAAATAATTGTTCACGCACACAGTAATTCCAGTGCAGTGATTTCTGCACACAACACATCTCCTCCCCTTTGTTTCCAATTCACAAACCATCATTCATATGCTATTCACAATGAAGCTATTGCATCAACTATCCAAAAATTTTTGAACCTAAGGGGAAGCTTGATTGTGAGGCACCAACATAACATGATCGCCCCAATCTAGTGATTGATCAATACTGTTAGCCATTCTTCGCCTCACGAACCATGATCAAAGCTACCGCTGAAGGTGATGTGGGGGAGAGGAGAAGGGCGCGGTGGGGGTGGAGTGGATTCTGGGGATGGGAGTGGTGGGGAGGAAGGCGTTCCGGCGCGGCGAGAGAAACTGGATGGGACAGAAGTGGTGATGATGAGAAGAAAGAATTGCTATGAGCTGAGGGCAAATTAAAATTTCAAAATGGGTGCCTTTTTGGACAGGCGTATTTTTTTTTAAAAAAAAGGCCTTCTATTTAGGGTTCTACTTGAATCTTTTTTGCGAAGAATTTTCAAATTAGTAACATTATTTCTCAAAAAAGTAGCTTTATATTTTGACAGCATATCTAGTGCTAATGAGGCATTTGGTGCAAATACCAACCAGTGCTCTCGGATATAGACTTCTGCGGGTCAGATGGATCGAGGTGGAAGCTCCCCTTCCTGCTTTAACCGTTTCATAGAAACCCCTGAGATTCCGTTTCTATTGCGAAAACGCCCTCTCTCCTCCCTCCAGATCGTTCCCGATCCCGATTCCCCAACCCCATCTGCCTCCCTCTTCCATCTCAGGAAAAACCCTAGCTTCCCTCCGCCGTGCCGCCATCTCTTCCTCCCTCCTCCTCTACCTGGCTCGTCCACCGCCGGCCGGCCTCCTTCCTCCCCTCTATCTGTCTCATCCTCTGCCGCCCCGCCTCCTCCCTCTCCCTTGCGTCGACACCACCACCCCGCCTCTCCCTCCCCCTAGGGCACCGCTCTGGCTTCTCCCTCCTCCTGGCCCCTCCCCCACCAAGCTGTGCCGTCCTCCTCCTTCTTGATGCGTCAGTATATAGTCCTGATCCATCTCATGATATTTCATATTTCTAAATCGAGCACAAGCCTAGCTGGGATCAAGCCTTTGTATTGATATGTATGAGCAAGTGAGGTGTTTCAGTGTGCAATTGTCTGAGCTTGTATGAGCTGTTATGTTGAGTTGTGTGAGCTGCAGGATTACTTGTGATGCAACAAAGGAAGCTCCAGTGAAGAAGCAGCCGAGGAAGAAGCACCACTTTGCATGCAACTGAAGATGGCAAGATGCTATTGACGAATGTAAATGGAGATGTATCTGAAATGCTACTACAGATGTAGCAGAAATGGTACTGCAGACTGAAATGCTACTAGAGATGCAACTGAGCATGTAACTGGAGAAGCAGCCAAAGTAGCTGGAGAAGCAGCCAAAGAAGAAGCACCGGCCTGTATTGATTTTGTCTCCCATTTTTTTTGTAGCTTGTAAACTGAGAATGAATACCAGTTCCTTATTTCTTTTCCTTTTTTCCTACTTTTTGTAACTTAGAGTATAATTATAGTCTTGTGCTGTTGTTCAAGTGATAATGACAAAATTCCTATGATAATGAGAATACCTAAATATGATGAGCCTAGGTTGCCTGTGATATTTTGCAATCCTGTTATAGAAAAATTTATTGAACAATCAAGTTATGTACTCTCATCTCATTGCAATCCTATTATGGAAATATCAAGAGGGGATGCTGCAGGAAGAGGACATGCTTCCAGAAAGCTTCAGGACTTGTCAATGAAAATGCTTGGTCCAGCAATTAGTTCATGGGCAGCCTTTTCACATGTCCAGATTGAGACAGCTGAAAACAATAGCTCTGGACATAATTTTTAGCACTTCTCCAAGAATCTGACAGTGCATTTGTTTCAGTTGCTTGGAGGAGAAAGCTAGTGTTGTTATTTGTTATTGCTTCTCAAATTATGTTGTAATATTGTCTCCTTGATGGAATTGGAGCATGTTCTGGTGTGCTTATAATTGAACAAATCTGGAAAAGGTTGAACACGTAATCTGAGAATTCAACACATCTGGAACAGGTTGAACACGTAATCTGAGAAGACATAGCTGGCATAGTCTGATTGCAAAAGACATGAGAACATCTAGCAACATTTAGCAAACCTGTCATCAGAGCAGCACAACCTGATAACACGTATGCTTCATTAGAGAAAAATGTTTAATCTTTGTTCTCATTGTCATTCTCAGTTACATTCTCAAATACCAAGCTAGGAAATATGAAAGGTAATGAACTGAGACATTCAGGATGGTTGCACATCCATGCACAACCTGATAACATCCATATCATCTTCTATCTTTAGTCACAACCAAAGATCAATCTCCATAAATACAAAGATGACCAATACTTATCTCAGTTACATACATCATTGCCATGTCTTGTATACAAGACTAGGAACTGAAACAAAAACAAAATCCTAAGACCCTCTAGCATCATCGGTACTTCTCCAGTAGCAAGATTTTGCAATTGCCAAAACTTTTCCAGTACCATCTCCATACTTATGCCATTTTAATTGCCTGCACTACCAAAATTTGCAATTACTCTTGTACAATTCATTCATAGCAATAATTAGGTTCAAATTGGGATTCATGTGCAATGCGAATGCACCTTTAAATTTCAGCAGGGCGGGCAGAGCACAGGGAGGAGGACGGCAGCCGGGCGGGGGGTCGACGGCGGCCGGGCGCAAGGTCGACGGTGGCGGACGGCGCAGGATCGGTGCGGCGGCCTGGCACGTAGTCGAAGGCGGCAGACAAGCACGGGATCGACGGCGGGCACCTGGCGCGTGGTCGACGGCGGGGGACAGGGCGGGGTCGATGGCACTGGCAGCGGATGGGGGCGCTGGCGGGCCTCTCCTCTTTCTTTCTTTCTTTTTTTTTTGATAAAAGATTTTCAGCCTCTCCTCTTCCTGAGACAGAAGCAAGCAGGGAATGAGACTGGGAGGGAAAGGGACGGGCTCGTGCTGAGACAGAAGCAAGCGGGGGGTTTTGTGTAAAAATGTTTAAGCGGGAAGGGGGTTCCACGTCTGCTGATCTGAGCCACACATGATGGATCCAAGGGTCCTGCTAGGAAGCTAGCACCTTAGCATCTATGAGTCCATTGGCACGAGATATGTGGCACGTGCCCAATACTAGTTAATCGGCCTGATCTTTTCATCTATCTGTCTTTTTTTTATTTGCTTATTTGACTTATCTCGTAACTTCGAGAATTTTCTGAGATGGTCTCGAGAGTCGAATAACCTTGATTTTTAGGATTTAGAAAGCTTTTAGACACGCCTACGAGATAAAAAGGATTAAAAAAGTAATAAATAAGTCAAATAAGTCAAAATAAATCACGTCTTATCTGACTTATTTCATGTCTTATTTGACTTATTTGACTTTTTTATTACTTGTTAAATCCTTTTTTTTTATCTCGTAGGCGTGTCTAAAGTTCCCTAAATCCTCAAAATCAAGAGCATCCGACTCTCGAGGCAACCTCGGGAAAAACTCGGAGTTACGAGATAAGTCAAATAAGCAAATAGGAAATAAGACAGATAAGCTGAAAAGAATAGAAAAAACTACATACCGAAATTCTATAGAACTAAAACAAAATATTTAAATATAGCTAACCCAAAAACCCGAAAAAACATACAAACCAAATTTCTGGCCAAAAACAATAGCAAACCAGTCGATCAACAAATTTTTTTTGAAAAATTGATGTCAACTTATATATGTAAGTATTTCTTTCAAATACGAAATAACTAAATTTCCACTATCGAACTAAGTGGAAAAATAGTGTAGACTAACTGAAAAGCAGCCAGCACTTCTATTTAGCAAATCCGTATATTTTTAGGGAAGTTATTACTACCTTTACACCTTATCAGCCCAGGTCCAATGGTACTACGGTCAGACGACTACATCGAATTGTTGAGTTTGAGCTAGGAGACCCAACTTCAATAGCCTGTTTGTTCCTTGGCTCCGACTTGGCTAGGCCCACATGAGCCAGGGGCGAGCGTTTGGTTGCCTAATTGCTAACCAGAGCTAGGCCGCCTAGGTGCAAATTGATCCCTTCAGCCTGGCTCGAAGGTTTAGAGTCTTCTTCATTAGGTCCAAATTTGTCAGAGCGAAAGATCTGATCCAACGGAAATCCCGCTTTATGAGCGCAGTCAATACGTGGCTATTAGGCGCGATCATCTCACATTCCATAAAAAAATACTTCTTTTTTTATGGCCTGGGATATGGAAAAAATGGGTGTTCCTAGGAGCTAGGCCGGAGGGGATGCAGGCGTGAGGTTGAGCAAGCGGAAGAGTGATGTCTGGTTGGTCGGAGCTTAGGGCATCTCCACCGGTGGTGCCTAAGCTCCATGCCCATCATTGTAGCAAACAGTGATGAGCATAAAATAGAGTGTATGAATAGTGATGGGACAGTTGTTGGGGAGGTGAATAGGGATAGGGCAACCCTATTTGGTGAGATGGCACGTGAATAGAGATGAAACAAAAGAAAAATAGGGCGGACTGCTAGAGATGCCCTTAGGGTGCCGGTGACGAGCGACGTGAGGCCAAAAATGGAGTGACGGCTCGGAGGGACGATAGCGGTGGTCGGCGGGAGCCCGGCAGCGCTGGGAGGAGACAATGACGACGCATGAGGCAGAGTCGCGGAGCATGTGAAGGCCATGGCAGCACCCGAGAGCTCAACGGGGACGAAGGAAGTCGTGCCAGAGGCTGGGAGGTATGGGGAGGCATGGTCGGAACTCAAGATAGCGTCGTGGAGCTTGACAGCGGCGCAAGCAGAGCCGTGACAATGACTCTTGAGATTTGGGACCACCTAGTTCGGCACCAACTCGCAGCTGTCCCTCCAAGCTCGGCGGTGCTTGGGACGGCGTGACGCATGTAAACCGGCACACAACTCGGAGCACGCGGCGAAGGGATGCACGGTGCAAAACATGGCAAGGGCCCGGGCGTAGCCGGGGTGCGGCTGGCATGGGTGGGGGCATGCCCAAAGCATAGCTGGCATGGAGGGGGGGCTCGACCAGACCAAACGCCTCCAAGGTTCCGTCTAGCTCTTCTCGGGCTGCATGTCTCGCACAGGCAAGACCGAGTCCATCCCACAACCAATTATAGCCCCCAAGAGGCCGGGGATGTGAATTACATGAAGCAAATGTTAGCCACCTAGCCTTGTTTGGAACATACTACGACTAAAATGCTGCGTTTGCGAGAGCGTTGAGAATTAGTTTTAGGAAGTCGAAATTTTTCAAAAACTTTAAGAAATGATTTTGACATATTCGAGAAATGGTTTCAAGAAGCCAAAATACTTGGTTTAAAGAAACGACTTTTTTTAGTGTCCAAAAGCCAAAGTGGCTAAAATAAACCCGTACCAAATATGAACGAGACATTCCCCTAAGGCTTGAATGGCTTGTGGGCTGTTTGTTTGCCTTTTCAGCTCAGGTAAGCTGTATGAGTTCAGCCAGATTGGTGGGAGCTAGGCTGAAATGATGTAAGGGGATGTTGTTTGGTTGGTTATATCAGATTGGACAGACTATGCAGAGATTTTGTTTGGTTGGCTGCACTAGGAGGAAAATGGGACGAACAAATTTAAGAGAGGGAAATAAAAAACAAATGCTACAACGAAAATAAATTCAAAAATAAAAATAAAAATTCAAAACAAATACTAGAAAATCAATAAATTCAAAAATAAAAATAAAAATTCAAAAAAAAATCTGAATTTTTTTAAGACCTTGTACTTGAATCTTCGGTTCCATTTTTTTTGTCTCATTAAATTTGAATGTTGTTTGAATTTTAAAACATTTTTAAAAATTTTGAGAGGAAGTAGCATGGCCTGAAGTACTAGTCGCTGGCTGTCCGTCCACTGCCGCTGCCAGTGGGCCTTCGCTGGCACTGCAGCGCCTGCATGTATGGAAACGCCTAGAATTGGCATTTCCACCGGGCCGCGGGGAGTCTGTTGCATCTGTATGGCCAAACCAGGTGGATAAGAAGGCAACTAAACACCTCTTTTTTACATCTACAGAGTCAAATCTCCTTAGATACAGCCAACCAAACAGCAGAAACAAATCAACCAAAGCATGAACGTGACCTTCAGTCCTCACTCAGAAAAAATAGCTTATTTTTTAAGGAAAGCAACAAGAAGTTTTCCACAACAAAATCTATTGACAGATGAAGTTTATTGATGAACACCGTGTAGCACACTTATTGTTTAGATGGACAGCAAACAATATTTATGTCAAAACTCAAAACAATGTACAAAGAAACCTCACCTTAGGACTACTCCGACAAACAATTCTAACAGGAAGCCGTGCATATATAGGACAGGAACAGGCGTGCGTATCCGAAGAAAAACAATGGCGAAATCAATGGCCGATCGGTCATGTGGCGTCGACTGCACAGAGAGGACGATGACGATGACGATGGTGTGCTTGCTCAGTCAGGCCGTGGCGAGCTTCTTGACAATGGAGGCCATGTACTTGCCCTGGTGCTCGGCGAGGGCGAGCTCCGTCTCGTTGGGCTGCCTGCTGCCGTCGCCGGCAAAGACGCCGGCGCCGTACGGGCTGCCCCCTCTGATGTAGTCCAGCTTGAACATGCCCGCGCCGAAGGTGTAGCCGATGGGGACGAAAAGCATGCCGTGGTGCACTAGCTGGGTGATTGCCGTCCAGCTGCGACGAACAGCCACCAAATCATGGTCAGTAACAGCCCAGCTGGGCAAATGGCAAAAAATAGAAACCAAATTAATCAGGAAGCATAATAAGAGTGTAAAATGTAAGCCTAGTTGCCTGTTCTAAAAAGATAAGTGAAGTGTATGGACACAAACTGATACGAGGAACTTTTGACCGACAAGATAAGATAGCTCTACAGTGATGTTCAAGATACATATCAGTTAAACTGCACACTCAACAAGCGTTTCCAGCAGGCTACCTAATCCACCACCGAAAATCCCTGCTGAGTTCAAAATGAAAAATTCAAATTTCTCACAGGAATTACGAAATATGCTATCTGTGTGTCATTACCAACTGATTTTGATTTTGATAGCCCATGCTTAGGAGTTAGGACTGCACTACCCACCGCAGGTTGAACAGTAGTACGTCAGATCTTGCTCAGCTAGAACCCTAGAAGTAGTCCGTGCTGTGACATTAACTCAAGAATCCCTTTTGTACAAATCATATCCAGCGTCCTATTATTCTTAAATGCATCCGTGACCACCCTATCTTTGCTCTTAATAGTCTCACAGTACAGAGCCATAATAATTAATTATTAAGAAAAATAGTGCACCAGCATCTTGAACAGCCACAAGAATGGTACTTCATTTCTATAATATGTAACTACCAGACCATTGTTAACATCACCAGAAATAGACACGTTAATTTATGATACTGATGCCCTTGAGGGCGAATTTAGGGGGGAATTTGTTAAGATATCATGGTATTCAGCTGAAATTATGTATGGGAGCCCTTTCAGTCCAAGTTCTTCACCTACTATATGTGACTTATTAGCCTCTCCTAGAAGTACATATTCACTGAACTAATCGGATGTTCGGAGTGCAAGAGCAAACAATCTAACCTTACGGTTACATCATGCTGAAAATTGGGGTGATGAACGATTTAAAAAGTCAAACTTTTGGGAACAAAGTAGAGAAGGATATGATATAAACAAAAAAAAAAAAAATCAACACATGCCTGAATTACTGCAAACATTTTTTTTATGGAACCTATGCTGACATCCCCATTTGGCAACCAATGAGGCAGTGAGAAAAAAACCACCAAAATCAGAAGTTTCAAAGAGTGAACCTATGAGGAGTATGTTTATGTTTAAACCTGACTAAAAAAACACTAAAACGGTAACGTTCAAAGTTCAGTTCAACACCTTTAAATACCGATATGACACTAGTTATCTCAAGAATTAGATGGTTCCATGAATGGAACAGGGAGTGCTCCAATTTTGTCCAGTTCGAAGAATCAATACCCTCTTCCAGTACATCATAACAAGCAGTATCATAAATAGAAAATGATTAATATATTTGAAGATGAGATGCTTACGCAGTGGTCTCTTGGCCTCCGCCCTGGGTGCCGGTGCTGACGAAGAAGCCGGCGGGCTTCCCGGCGAGCTTCTGCTCCTCCCAGAGAGAGCCCGTGGAGTCGAAGAACGCCTTCATCTGGGCGGCCATGGCACCGTACCTGGTCGGGAACCCGAACAGCACCCCGTCGGCCTCCTCCAGGTCCGCCGCCGCCGCGATGACAGGGATGGCGGGGTCCTTGGCCGGCGCCTGCATCTTCTCGAGCGTATCCGACGGGAGAGTCTCCGGCACCCTCCGCAGGACCGCCTCCACCCCCTCCACCGCGCCCACCCCCGCCGCCGCCTGCCGCGCCAGCGCCTCCACGTGCCCGTACATCGAGTAGAACACGATATACAGCCGGAGCTTCCGCCCAGCCGCCCCCGCCGCACCCGCCGAGGCCAACACCTCCTCGGGCGCTTCTCGCGGCGCCGCGGTGGCGGACGACGACGAAGGCCCCGCGGCGACGTTGTTGGCTGGCGGCTGGCGCTTCTTGCTGGGGACGCAGCCGCCGCCCTTGCCCATCTCCGGCGGCCGCGCTAACCGAGTCAACCACAGACCCTCCCCTCGATCCAATTCAGCTCCGGCCGCGCCCAAGAGACCTGCATCGAACCAACGAACGGACAATTCAGCAACAGCTCCCGCAAATCTTGGTTCCACGCAGCGAATCGCGGATCTGAGTCAAGAACACGAAAACGTATTGCGAATTCGGAATGCGATCTTGGGAACGGCGTGGAGGTGAAGACGAGACCTGGGAATTCGGCGACGGCAATCCCTCCCTCGTGCTCGTGGCGAGGTGGAGTGAGAGGCGGAGAAGAGGGGGCAGTGGAGGAGATGCCAAATGCCACGCCAGCTCAGGGAGGGAGCAGGGAGGGCGGTGGAAAAATAGCTTTTAGTTTAAGGAAGAAAGGTTCACCCGCAGTTGGATGGGCTAGGTTCATGCAGAAGGATGATAGAGATCACTTGATCACTGTCAACCATTTTTACATTCAACCAATTTCTCACTACGATTTTAGATTCAAACATTGAGTACCCTCCATGGTTTACTCCTAGGAGGTTAAAAAATTGAATAGCTTATATGATTCTTTGGCTTTATTTGGCACAGCTCTAGCTCCACCAAAATTAGTGGAGTTGGTGGAGCACTTTATTCATAGATCTAGAAATTTATGAAGCTAGCATTGTAGGTACATTGAGAATGTTTAGATGAGTTATCTTATTTATATTTTAAATTAAAAATATAAACTTAAGTCACTTTATTTTAATCTACAAACTCTATATCTGAGGTAGAGCTGGGAGCTAGAATTGTGCCAAACAAGGCCTTTATATGGTTTGTTCTGTATATAACGGTTGACGTCTTGATGAGTACATTATACATTTAACTCTATTAATGGTTTACATAGGGAAGCATGATAGATATAGCACAAGTTATAACAATAAGTAACAGATGCGATTTAATAAGGAGCACATGCTTGATTGCTTGAATAAGGTAAAGAAGTCATACAAAGAGTTATAAAGATAACTACTAGGAATAACTACTTTGTCGAGAGGTAGAATAATTAGAACTTGGCTGGCTAGATGGTTGATAAACCTAGTTTAAATAAGTTGAACTTAATGTTTACTTCTTAAAATGACAAAGAGCAACCTGATTATTTTTCTTAAAAGAAAAAAATGGTCCTAGCCTGTGATCTCTTGCATAACCCCAAAGGCATCACAACATTTAGTACCTTTTTCAATTGCTTCTTTAAACCTTAGACCACAACATTTTAAAAGGGGTTGGATCATAGAAAAAAAAGCACATCACACAAAATGCTCCATTTCACTACTTTATTTATTTATTTGGGAGACACCATGGGATGTTGGTTGGTGAGTGCGCCTTCTAGAAGCTCTGACGATCAGCAGGCAGCCGCCCTCTTGTGCTGTTTTGTTTCTGTCTGCAGCCGTGTTCAAGCTTGTCTAGTAGGCACTAGGTTCGGTGGCTTCTTTGTCACCACCAACCCTGCATATCCAGCTGAACATGTTGCACTGTCTCTTGCCTAATGTTCGATATTTGATTTTTTGTGAACATCTTTCTCATCTATCAACCGAAAGCCTGTACAATTGTGCGATATTAGATGTATATAAATTTTGCTATGTATAAGTGGTAGCAATTTTATAAATGATAATAGGGATGATATCATGAACAATGGTTGTCGGTACTGTTGCACATGGTCGGGATTGAACCTCTCAATATTCATGTTTCAATGCTGAGAGAGACCAAGAACAAATGAATTATTTGCAGCAAAATCAAGTCATATTTATTTCGTCTAAAGTTTGCACGAAACATCGAGGCAACAGAACAACCACACCAATAGAATTTCCCTGGACATAGGGATTCAAATTTCAAATAAACTTTGCACAGGACATCTGTACCGTATCGGTTGACCTATATCCCAAACATGGAGGTTTTTCTACATCGTTTTTCTTGAGTTAGTAAGATAGATGCCACTTATCAATTCTTCTTTTCAAGAACTGTCATCGCTCAATAAAAAATTATAAAAATGCCACTACTTACTCGTAATCTATGCAATTATACAAATTGTAAAGCATCTTTTCAGTGGGGAAGCCTATGTGGCAAGTTTTTTGGACAATTTTGCCCCTCCTTTCTTCTTTCTCTCTCCTCTCTCTCCCCAATCCCACTCCTCTCTCCCAGCAACCAACTGCGGACACCCCCTCTGTTCCGCCCCGCGAACTCCTCTCTTCTCCCTGAGCTTCGACGACATCGTCCCTCTGCTCCTTCGCTTCTCCACGAGCAGCGTCCACCACCTCCTCATGGCCATGACCGCACGAGCCCCCAACCATGGCCTCACGACAACGCAGGATGGAGGTATGACAGAGCAGGACGAAACGACAGGGAGGATGGGGAAGGTGACGGGGGTTGGTCCGTCTAGAGGAAGGTCAATGCGGCGGCGTGACGAGCTACGGCGGCAATAGAACTTTAGCGAGGTAATAGTGGCACTCCAATGTGGCTCTGGAGAAGAGGAAGGAAGGGAAAGCTTCAAAGACAATATGGAGAGGGTCCTACCTTTGGTTCTACTTAGCACGTCCTGGAGAGATGAGATGACTAGGAGGCAACACAATGCTCTAGTGTTTCGTTGGCTCCTACGACATCCAACGATGCAACGACAAGGGCGAGGGAAGGGGCAGATTCCACGTCCTTCCACGGTTTGGTTCTAGGTTTCTCCTAAACTTGACGAACTACTAGGACAGCTCCACGAACGACGAACAGTGACGACAGCGCTGAGGATGGGAAGAGGGAAGGGAGAGAGGAGAGGTGCGGGTTCTTCGGGCAGGGCGGTGATGCTTCGAGCATTTGATATGATTCAACCTACCAGACAGAGGTGAGAGGAAGAAGAAAGGAGGCGGGCACAAAATCGTCTGAAAAAGTTGTCACGTAGACCTTTCCGGTTGAAAGGTGCTTTAAGATTCCTAGAATAACATGAATGCGATTTTCACGGGTGAACAGTGGCAGTTTTATAATTTTTAATTGAGTGGTGGTAGTTCATGAAACGGGAATTGAATCATGGTATCTATCTTAATCCCTTTTTCTTCATAGATACTCCATACAAGTAGGGTACGAACAGGACATGAAATGGTATCTTGGACTAGGAGGCTGTAGCAGTAGGCACGCACTAGCTAGGCAGCGCCAAACCCATACAGCCGGCCCGGCCGTACCATCCAATCAAATGAACAATCATTGCGAGCCGACCCTGACGTGGGTCCGGCAAGATGCCTAGCTAGCCAAAATATGCCAAAGTCGCAGGCTTTTTCTTTTTCTTGCGAAATTTTTGTGAGTGAGGATTATTGCAAAGAGTCCAGCCATGGGTCATATTTGATTCAAAAGAATCTCAAAAGAAAAAAAAAATTAAGAGACCCCATCTTTTGTTTAGATAATGGAAGTATGTAAGCGATCGGATCTAAAGGAGAGACAAATCGTATAGAATTGTTTGATTTGAAAGGATTGCATCAACAAAAATTCATATGATCAGAAATTTTCATCTAACTTCTAAATTATTCCAAGCATGAGGTCTAACCTCTCTTGTTCATTTATTTAAGGATTCCAATGCAACTTTAATTTCTCTCTTCCTCTATCCATTTTCTATCTACTAAATTAGTATTCAATATTAGGATTCTCGTGTTTTTCATGGTACAAATCAAATGTCAACATGTTTGAATAATTCACGTGGATTTCAGTCCTACATGATGTAACATGTGTTAGACCATTCACATCAGCTACTCTATCCTCCCACTCTATAACACTACTCCCTCCAGTTTGATAATATTGGTCGTTTTAGACATGATCTCATATACCAAGGAGTGATTAATTGAAGTGCTAATTTCCTCTTGTGCCCATATTAAATAGTTTGGAGTGCCACCCTATTCAAGAAATGCATGTAGCTCAACCGGTGTGATACCAATCCTCGGCCGATGCCCGTGTTCGATCCTCGAGCTTCCATTTTTTGCCATTTGCCTTGCACATGGTTGCCTCCGATTAGCTAGTTGTTATGCCATCAAGACGCGTGCATGTATGCAAGACTACTCCAAAGATCCCGATGAAAGCATCAAGCTTTGGAAATATGATGCCACTAAATGCAGCAGGGCTAATATCGTCCAAGCCAGGTACAAAATGCTCCCGCGACAAGAAATTTCAAGCAAACGGTAGATTGCTCCAGTGACAAGAAAACTCAAACCAGAGGGAGTATTCACTACTCCCTCTATCCAACACTCTAAAATTTCTTCACACTTTACACTACACTCTAAAAGATTCATTCCCTGCACCAGCTACTCTATCCAAAACTACTTTATTATAGAGTACCTATTACGGATGGTCTTAGACATCCAATCTGAAGTTTTTCCTATTTCAACGCTTTTAAAATCTTGCGAACCAAAGATGGACAAAAAGTGTAGGTGTTTTAAGAACATGAAGAATAAAAACCCGACAAGATCAAGCATAGGCCTATCTTTATAAGTACAAAAATGGCGGCTACGAGCAATCGCGTGGCCGGAGTTCTGCTTACAAACCTATATTTAGGATATAAAGGTTGTATTGAGTTTGAAAAACATCAATGTCAGGATGGCCGAGTGGTCTAAGGCGCCAGACTCAAGTTCTGGTCCTCTTACGAGGGCGTGGGTTCAAATCCCACTTCTGACAAGTTTGATTTCATTTTTTTTACATTGGTTTTGTTAGTTTCGCGTCTTTATTTTGCCTTTGGGTTTGTTAGCTTCACGTCTTTATTTTGGCTTACTTAATTTCGTCTCTTTTTTTTTTTGACAAAGTCCCGCTAAATACAATTAAATTTTATTGGATCTCGATCCAAAATATAACTAGGACGGTTCTCTTCGGCTTATCTTATTTGCTTATAAGTATAACTTGGAGAACTTCCTATAGTAGCTTGGAAAGTCCAATGAGCTTTGTTTGACTTGTTTGCGAGAGTTCTGAGATATAGTTTCGACTTTCGAGGTAGAAAAAATGGACTACAAAAGCCAAAGCTTTGACTTTTCGATTTGAAGATAAGTAGATAAGATAAGAAGATAAACTGAAGAGAGCAATGGCACCGGCTAAAGGAGGGGAGGTAGGTTGGGACAGCAGCACCTACTAGAGAAGGGGAGGTGAGGAGGGGGCGGGAAAAGGGAAGGCTGTAAGCATCTAGGCATCCTAATTTGAGGATTATCAATTATGATGTGGTTTTAGTGTTGATGACGGAAGCAATCGAGAATGGGGGCAATCCATGGTTTTCTAGGAACCCCGAAGGATTTATTGGAACGACATCAAGCGCAAAAGATGAGGAATAATATTTATTTTGACTTCGGATGTCGAGTTGAGTCAAAGATAGATATAACGCTTTTAATTTTATTCGGCATACTATTAAGAGGGAATTGAGAGATTTTTGATCACCCCGGATTTTTCTCCACCAAGTTGCACACACCAAAAATCTTTTTAGTCGGCTTCCTATGTGAGTGTTGTGGTGGCGGTATGCTGCCGGACCTCAGTGGTCCGAGTGGGCCGGACGAAGGTCTAGAAAGTTGCGGGACTGTTTATGCCACTCGGCCGGCCTCTATGTCGCCGGACCTTGGTGGTCCTGATGAGCTGGCCAAAGGTCTAGAAGGGTGCCTCTCCATAGGAGTGCTTATGCTGCCAGGTCAACCCCTTTGCCACCGGACGACTGTGGTCCGGCTGTCGACGGATTATGTCGGCAATATACTTTATAAGGCTATGCGTAAGACCGAAACCCGATGGTATCTGAGAGACAGATTATCTGAGTTCGCTCTCTGCGGTGGAGGTAATACCCTACTCCTGTGCTCGTGGATTGTATTAGGGTTGATCTCGATGGATCAATGTTGAGTATGGCTATGGATCGATGTGATCTCTCCTCTCCTCTCCTCTTCTTTTCCTGTCCTCCCGAACTAGGGGCCCATGCCTCCATTTATATAGTGGAGAGAGGTAGGGTTACAGATAAGTACGTATCTGTCGGGACCCGCAAAACGGAGTCGAGTCCCTTCTGTGCTTTACTGGTACTAGTCCCTGGATCATGTAGCTAGTACACACAGATTCCAGATCTTTGGATCATTGCCATTACAATTCGAACAAATATTACATCAGAGTACATTACAAGACGCTAAATCAGAGTACAAAATTCAGACACGCAGGCCTTACACAGCGGAAGTCTAACAGTCTTCCATAACTCCAAATGGAAGAGGCAAAATACAACAACCAATCCCACAGGCGAGCTGTAGTAGCGTCCTAGGCGTCAGAGAAATCTTTGTCTTAAACTTCAGCAGTGAAATCTTCATCTTGGTACATCTCCTCCTCGGGATAGGGGCAGTGTTGATCCAGACCTGCTCGTTGGAATGAGCAGCCCCACATAAAAGGCGAGGGTGAGTATACATTATACTCAACAAGCAAGGCTGACTAAATACATCTAAGGTTTATAAGGGAAGGATAGGGTTCTTTGCATAAAGCCAATTTTGCAAGTTTGCCTAAGATTTTATAAAACGGTTTGAAAAGTGTTGAGGGAAAAATAAATATTTGAATTGTTTTCTTTGAAATTCCGGCCTCAACCGGTTTTGCCCAACCTGGCTACTCACGGCACCCACCGTGTAACACCCTCATCGCTCACAGCACCCACTGTGAGGAGAGAAAACAAAACATACGACTGCGATCGTGGTTTTCCTTTAAAACACCATTTTGAAAACAAATAGGTAAGAAGTACCATGAGGCAGCTCCCCGTCGTCCGCCCTTGACCGTGGGCACGGCTATCATGATAGTTGTACACTCTGCAGAGGTTGCACGCTTTACCCATGCGAGGTGGTTTTTCCTATGGTGCCCCCAAGGAAAAATGATCACCACAAGACCTTTCTCCAACATCCTTCTAGTTAAGACATTCCCACTAAGGTTTCTACTGCAATGCCCCTCTTGCGCCGATAGAACAACACCGATTGTCTACTCCACCGACTGGAATGCCAAAGCTAGGAGTCCGAAGGATACTCAACCAGGGCCCGCCCATACAGGCACACATGGTCGCACTGTTGTACTTAGCTCGTCTACCTCAAGGAATCGGTCCTTAGGGACCAGGGTGGTTCCACCACTGGGCCCAAGTCTCGTGCTTGCTGCACCAACCTTGCAACCATCCACCCCGATCAAGTTTTATAAAACATTTTTACCCGATAGCACCCACAATCTCAACTATGCCCATTTTGAAACACAACAGTACCAACTGTCTTTGGAAATCATTCATTAAACAAGCATTTGATATTATCATCATGTATCCAATTTAATATGATTGCAACTAAGCATAGCTAATAAGATCAAAACCTAATTCAAGGGATGGCAATATTCAAAGACTAAATAATTAGTCCTAGGGCAGCAAGGTACAAGTTTAATAAGATATTATTAAATGGGGTTTTAACTAAAGTTAACAACTAGCATTTTTCTACATCTTTAACATAACATGCAATTTAAACATCTAACAAAGTCATTTTATAAACATGGGTGCGAGGTTCAGCACTTGCCTTGATCAGCACAGCCTTGGTGATCTTCCAGAGGGTTGATCGCAAAACTATCGTCGCTAGATCCTAACAAAGGAATTAACAAAATAAACACATAAAAATAAAACATGAAATGATATGCATGCTCATGCTTATGCAAAATTCATCTCAAATAGGTGCACGTAATCTTTCTGGTCAAATAATATTTATTTACAAATTGTTAAAACAAAATTATCAAAATAACAAATTAAGGGCATTTGTCATTAATAAATAAATTATGCAGAACATTAAATATGCTCAATAAGTCATGAAAATTTACTGAATGGTAGAAAACATTTTTTTACAAACATTATGGAATTTATTTTGTAATTTTTAGATTTGTAGAATTAAAGTTATGAAATAAACAAGGTTATTGTTTAACAAAATTAGAAAAGAAATCGGGCTTGGCTGCTGGGCTTGGCCCAAGATTGCGCGGCCCAAACGGCGAAGGCGCAGGGCGCGTGGGAGACAAGGGCGGCCTAGCCAGCGACCTGTGGCGATAAGGGCGACGCTGCCCAAAGATGGCGAATGAGCGACCAAAGACGGCAGCTGAGCGGCAAGACCATCAGCTTGCCTAGCCAAGTGGTGAGAGAGGCGGCAAGGTGGGTGAGGGGGCGGCGACATTGGAAGGCCTTGGGTGGTGTCCGTGGCGGATGGAGGTGGTGTGGTGGCGTGGTGGCCATGGGGAGGAGGAAGCGCATGGCGACGGGATTACCCGGCGGCGCTCCGGCCAAATTGGTCGTGGGGTAATTTCTAAGACACCTAGGGATGAAAAAGAAGTCATGGGGATGGTAGGGGAGTGTGGAAAACATGGGCCCTGGGTGTCCGAGGGTATACTACAAGACGTACCGCCACCTTGGGCCGAAGTCGGGCCTTCCGTAAGCGAGCTTGGAAGGCGGTGTGGTCAAGATAACCTACAAGGACACGAATTGCTTCCTATTCATGTTACATGGGTATAGGCGAGCGGATCAGTTATATCTATATCTTCCAAACACGCATCACGGGGTTTTATTCAGAACCCGACCCCTATACTATATAAAGGGCACGGGTCCTAGTGGGGACATCGAATCTCCCATCTTGTAATCATCATCGAATCCACCCAAATACAATCCACGAGCACAGAGTAGGGTATTGCCTCGCCTCGAGGGCGAACTCAGATAATTTCGCCCTCGTGTTACCATCGTTGTCGTGATCTCTTGCATCGTCCCATAAAATATATTGCCGACGCAAATCGTCGACAGTTGGCGCGCTAGGTGGGGGCTAGCGTCACGATCAACTACATCGACTTCGATGGCTTCCATTAGCGGATTCGTCTTCACCTACGCTCCCGGCCAAGGTTTCATCTTCGGAGATCTTGGCTTCATTGCCGGGGACTTCGGAGAGCTTCGGTTATGTGAGCCGAACTTCGTTCAGTCCACACACTACCGGGGAAGATGGTACGCGACTCCGGCCGAGCCTCACCACTTTGGGATCTCTGCCCCGGATTCTGATCCGGAGGAGATCCGATCTGATGATGACGATCTCAACTGGCCTACCGCGGGCCTTCCCTTCGGTTTTGGTCGGAATCAACCACTCCTCTCCCTACCAGCACCTTGTGCTAACGAAGGATCGAGTCGCGATCTGATTCCTGGCTTGGATCGCTCTCAGATCCAGTCAGGAGTCACGATCCCTCTATCGTGGTTCGCCCCCTTTGGATTTGGAAACTCGGCCGCTGTTTTTCATCGGACAACGTGCCGGTTTTTCCAGTCTAGGACAAGGGGCGGAACACGGCTTGTACACACCGGGACGAGCTTTTTGAGCCAAAACTCAGGGACAACTCCTTCCCGGTTAATTCCCCGAGTGGTAATACCATTCGGTCTGGTCAATTCAGCTGAAAGTTTCCAGCAGATCCGTTCTGCCGAAACCCAGTCGGATCCTCTTTTGCTTAGAGATCCTGCACGAGAGGTGGGAGTTGTAATCACTCCCATCGATGAGCCAACGAATCGGGATCAGTTGAGCCTTTCCTTCTCGAAATCCGAGTCGAAAGAGAGTGTCAATGGGATCCCCGACTTCCGTGGTGTCTACGTGCTGGATGGCCAAGCCTCTGGGTCGGCCCGGCGACCCACAGGGGAGGCTGGAGCCGAACCGAATCGCGAAGGCGAAGAAGACTTGCGCGACCAACTGCGTGGTCGTGCACGGAAAGTTCGGGAGGAACTGCTGCAAATACGTATGGGAGATCACTCGGTCTTCGTGACGCCACAAAGAAAACCTCTCGCTCAGAAACCCTCTGGACAATGTTGGTCCTTTACTTGAGAGAAGCGCCCATAGCGCCGATCATGGAACAAGTCAAAGCCATGGTGACGGCCGCGGCCGTTCAAGGCACTCGATCAACCGCCGACTTCGCTAGAAGCCGATCGCTACGAGTAGTACTCGCGCAATCGGCACACGCGGGTCGGGCAAGGTGCCCGCCGGAGTGCAAGCCGCGACCTTCGCCTCGACATCGGCCCTTGCCGCAGGAGCGAGACGAAGACCGGCGCCAGACTCCACCACGCCGAATCTCCCCGACGATCTCCTTCACCGTAGATGGGCCGATCGACGGGATCAAGGCATTCACCCGACTCGCCAGTAACCGCTCAAGGGTTTAACCCTAAAGGCATAGTAAAATTTGATGGAGAGCGGGACCCGAGGCTTGGTTGCAGATTTATTCTCTGGCGATCAAAGCGCGGGTGGAGGATACGACGTGATGGCCAATTATTTGCGGTCATGTTAACCCTCCGGCCAGAATCGCTCGCAGCCTTCCAGAGAATTCGATCGATTCTCGGGAGAACTTTGCACCAATTCGCTGCCAATCTCCAGACACTTACGAAGCCGGAACCCAGTGGGACCTTTATCGATTCATCGAGAAAAAGATGAGTCATTAAGGGATTTCATTGGCGTTTCACCAAGAAGAAGAACACAATCCGAGAGACTAGAGGCGGTCGTCGCCGCCGCCTTTCTAGAAAGGAGTTCGCGACCGACCGATCAAGAAGATGTCTCGGAAGCCTCCGACCACCGTCAAGGAAATGTTCGCCTTGGCGGACCGATATGCTACTGCCTCGGACGCTCTAGCCGAGCGTCAGGAGGATCACCCAAGCAGGCAAGAAGGCAAGAAGGACAAGCCCGAGTCAGCCTCCAAGAAAGACAAGAAGCGCAAGGGTGAAGAGATGGTAGCGGCCGCGGAGCAGGGTCGGCTGAGGCCACCTCGACCCGCCGACTACAACAGAGTCATGGAGGCGCCATGTCCTTTCCATCCAAACGGAAAGCATGCGGCCAAGAACTGCAACATCTTGAAGAAGTTCGCTGAGGATCACAACGGCGACACTCCGAGAGATGCCAAGTAAGATGACAAGCGCGACCCCCCCGAGGGCGATGCTTACCAAGAAACTGAGCGAGAGCTCAACTACATATTCGGGGGATCGGATGCATATGGGTCCAAACGTAAGCAAAAGCTTACCGATCGAAAAATCAATGCAGCTATTCCGGTGATCCCCGGGTATCTCCGGTGGTCTGAAATTTCGATCATATTTGATGGTTCAGATCATCCAGATCACATCCCGTGCCCGGGAAGGTATCCACTCATCCTGGATCCTGTGGTGCGGGGCGTCCGACTGCGCAAGGTCCTGGTTGATGGCGGGAGTGGATTAAATATCCTTTTCGTTAAGACTTTGGACGAGATGCAGATCCCAAAGACGGCGCTCCAGCTGACGGAAGCACCGTTTCACGGTATAATTCCGGGAACCTTATCGGTGCCGATCGGGAAGATCACTCTCCCTGACACCTTTGGGACTCGGGAAAATTACCGGACAGAAAACCTCAGTTTTGAGGTGGCCGATTTTGAGACCGCATATCATGCGATCTTAGGAAGGCCGGGCTTGGCCAAATTCATGGCCATCCCACATTACACCTACTTGGTTATGAAGATGCCAGGACCGCGGGGCATGATCACGGTCCGTGGAGACGTCAAGTTCTGCCGTTTCCTTGATAGGGAAAACTGCGACTTCGCTCAGTACAGAGAGGTGGCAGCTGAATTGGACAAAATTCGGCAGACTGTCGCCATCCTTCGCGACGAGGGCGATCTACCAAACAAAAAGCCGTCTAAGTCAAGCATCAAACCTGACGAGGGTGTCAAATGTATTCCGCTCGACCCGTCCGACTCAACCAAAACGGCTCTGATCGGGACAGGGCTCGAACCGAAATTCGAGGACACGCTTGTCACCTTCCTCCAAGAGAACCGGGGCATCTTTGCCTGGAAACCATCTGATATGCCGGGCATCCCGAGGGAGGTGATCGAGCACTCCTTAAAAGTACACGACAAGGCGAAGCCGGTTAAGCAACGGTTGCGCCGATTTGTGCAAGATCGGAAGGAGGCCATCAAGGCGGAGATCACCAAGCTTCTAGCCGCTGGCTTTATAAGGGAGGTACTCCACCCCGACTGGCTGGCAAATCCGGTACTTGTGCAGAAGAAGAATGGGACTTGGCGCATGTGTGTCGACTATACCGACTTAAATAAAGCATGCCCCAGGACCCATTTGACTCCTCAGACGACCGGTGGTTGACTCCATCGCCGGCGTTATGCGAGCTCTCGAGCTTCTGGATGCATACTCAGGTTATTACCAGATTAGCTTAAAGGAAGAAGATTGTATCAAGACTTCGTTCATCACCTCGTTCGGGGCCTTCTATTACATCACAATGCCTTTCGGACTGAAGAACGCCGGTGCAATGTATCAACGCAGATCTAAATGATGCTTCCACAATCACCGCTAACGTGGAAGCTTATGTCGACGATGTCGTCGTCAAGTCTCGGGTAACCTCTGACTTGGTCGCTGACCTATCAGAGACATTCGAGAGCTTGTCGGCGTATCACATGAAGTTGAACCCGGAGAAATGCGTCTTCGGGGTCCCTTCGGGAAAGCTCCTCGGATTTGTGGTATCTCACCGCGGAATCGAGGCTAACCCGGAGAAGATCAAAGCCATCATGGAGATGGCACCCCCAACGTGCATAAGGGATGTCCAGCGTCTCAACGGGTGCATGGTTGCACTCGGTCGGTTCATCTCGCGACTTGGCGAGCGCGGATCGGCCTTTTTCAAGTTGTTGAAAAAGCAACACAACAAGTTCGTTTGGACACCTGAAGCACAGAAGGCCTTTGAGGATCTCAAGTCGTTCCTCACCTCGCCGCCTGTCTTGGCATCCCCTTTGCCACAGGAACCACTTCTACTATACATAGCAGCTACTACTCATGTAGTGAGTGCTGCGGTGGTAGTAGAACGAGAAGAAGAAGGACGTGCATACAAGGCTCAATGCCTTGTTTACTTCATCAGCGAAGTATTGGGCGAAACCAAGGTGCGTTATCCACAGGTGCAGAAGCTCCTATATGCGGTCTTGATCGCCTCTCGGAAGCTGAAGCATTACTTTCAAGAACATCCAATTTCGGTGGTTACCTCCTTCCCTATTAGAGAAATTCTCCATAATCGGGAAGCCACCGGAGGATTGCAAAATGGTCGGTGGAACTCGGGCTTCGAGCTCACGCTCAAGCCACGCTTGGCGCCATTAAGTCACAAACACTCGCCGATTTCATCACCGAGTGGACGGAGATGAGACTCCCGCTGCTAGAAGAAGTCGATCATCGAACATGTACTTCGACGGATCTCTTCGACGGCAGGCGCTGGGCGGCATCTTTCTTATATCACCGGAGGCGAAGCGACTCAAGTACGCCCTCCGATTCACTTTCGACTTCAAACAACGCAGCTCGAAAGTACGAGGCACTCATCCATGGTCTTCAGATCGCCAGACGCTCGGTATCCGACGACTAGTGGTTCGCGGAGACTCCCGGCTTGTGGTGAGCCAAGTGCGTATGACCGGTCTGTGTCACGATAATATGACCGCCTATTGTCGAGGTCGAAGTTGGAGGATAAGTTCGACGGGTTGAACTCATACATGTCCTCTTGGCGAGATAATGAGGCGGCGGATGAACTTGCAAACATGGGTTCTAGTCGGACGCCAGTTCCGGCTGGGATCTTCGTCCAGGAGCTTCACGCCCCCTCCATCACTCCGCAAGAGCAACTACCTCGACCCGACGAGCAACAATCCGAGGTAGAGGTGCTCACCCTCGACTCGGATTGGACGAAGCCTTACCTAGAGTATCTTCAAGAAGAAAAGCTTCCCGATGACCGGGGGGCTGCCGAACAAATCCAACGACGGTGTCGCAACTATGTGGTGCATGAAGGAATCTTGCACCGATGAAGCACCTCCGGTATACTTCAAAAGTGCATACCTGAGTCTGACGGACGTGCTCTGTTGCATGAAATCCACTCGGGCATGTGCGGTCATCATGCTGCTTCCGCTACATTAGTGGGAAAAGCCTTCCGACAAGAGTTCTATTGGCCAACCGCGGTCTCTGACTCAAAGGAGATCGTTCGCAAATGCGAGGGTTGTCAGTTCTTTGCCCGGCAAATCCATGTGCCGGCTCAAGAACTCGAGACGATCCCCATCACCGCCGCTTGCGATCCGGGGCTCAACATTGTCGGACCTTTCAAGAAGGCCCCGGTGGTTTTGAACACATCTTCGCTGCCATTGACAAGTTCACCAAATGGATTGAAGCCTGCGGTGACCAAGATTACGGGGCTAAAGCCACCGAAGTTCTTCCAGAGATCATCGGTTGGTTTGGCGTACCATCTCGGATCATTACGGACAATGGCTCTCAGTTCAAGAGTGATGAGTTTCAAAGTTGGTGCGAAGATGTGGGCATAAAGATTTACTTTGCTTCAGTGGCGCACCCATGAAGCAATGGGCAGGTTGAACGTGCGAATGGCATGCTTCTACGAGGTGTCAGGGCGCGCATCTTTGATTGGCTCAAACCTTATGCGGCAAAATGGATGAAGGAATTGCCTGCCGTACTCTGGGGGTTTCGAACAAGCCCTAGTCGAGCTACGGGGTAGTCACCCTTTTTCCTCGTATATGGGTCTGAGGCGGTCCTTCCAACGGAGCTGCAATTCGGATCGCCCCGAGTCCAGAGGTTCAATAAAAACGAGTCAGAAGCCAGTCGGGTTGATGACCTTGACCGATTGGAAGAAGCTCGGGACGTGGCCACAATTCGGTCAGCTAAGTACCTATAGGGCCTGCGCCGCTATCACAATCGCAATGTGTGGGATCGTGCTTTCTCGGTTGGAGATTTGGTCCTTCGAGTTAATCAATCTAATGGCCACAAGCTTTCTCCACAATGGGAGGGACCGTACATCGTTGACTCTATGACGCGCCCGGGGGCTTACCGATTAAGGCGAGAAGATGACGCTCTCCTGGACAACTTATGGAATATCGAACAATTGCGTCGGTTCTATACCTGACGGCTATTGTAAACCATGATCACAACTGAATAAAGATAAGTTTTTTGCTTACATTGTCTTTTATGCTTAATTCAGCTTCTGACTTGCTACTTATTTGTGCGTCAATTAAATAGTAAGTCGGGCTACTAATTAGGGCGATCCGCAAGCACCCTTTCTCTTTAGTGAGTCGGCTCTTTGGTCAAGTTCAGTCGATATAAGTTAAGGGCCTTACTAAATTAGGGAAGTTTCCACTATTGCATTTGTTTAATTGATTTTTTTCGGTTCGAGCTAACAATGAACCCAAGCAATAGTCATCCTGAGTAATGAAACTCTTGCTTCCTAGTTATATTCATGCTTCCGGGTCGCGTTATCGGAGATAGAGCTTTGTGCCAACTCCTAATGCTAAGGAACTTGATATACGGATGAGTGCTTAGTGAAAGGACCTAGCTTGCCTGGGTGAAGCGTACTACTCGGGTCGTAAAAAATCGATTAACTTGCATTAACACGCAGAAAAATAAAGAGAGAGAAGAAGAAGCACTGCATGTTCATAATAAACATATTTTATTTCTTAATGGCCCGCGAGCCGCTTATGAGATGATGGCCGCAGGCGTGGGCTGTGCTCGATGATCGCCGTCACCTCGCCGAGGCCCGAGCGGCGCGTCAGCAGGCTTCGGCGATGGCGGCGTCGCGGGCGCGGGAGCGAACCAGGGCTTCCACAATCACGTCGGTCACCTCGGCGAGAGCCGGGACGACCTCCACCAGGACCGCGACGGAGGCAACGTCGTGGGCGCGGGCCTCCTCCTCGGCCATCTCAGCGAGCACTAGGTCGTAGACCGCCCAGAGCTCCGCCAACTCTTCATCGGCCATTGGAGCAGGAGAAGGTGGAGGAGTTTGGCAAAAGTTGGGTGAGGAACGGCTGTGGTACCAGTCTCCCTTTATAGTCGAGATCGGAGAAGTCGAGCCGGTTTCGAGGAATAATGGCGTCGGGAAGCAATCCCGATGAAAAGTCTCCGGGAGCCCGGCGCTACATTCAAAGCGACGCTTGAGCTTCCGGCGAAGTGATGCCGGGATAACCCGTGGCAGCAGCAGATGAGCACGCGATTGTCGAGGAACCACGGGCGACGCTTCGGCTTCTGGCTTGGCGGGAAGGCATGAAGCTTTGCCTTCACTGTTGCAATATTCGGGCCCGGACTTAGATTCTAGAAGACGCACTCCTCGTGGGCCGTAAGTTTTATGTTGTCTGCGTGCGAGTGTTGATTGGACCGAATCTAGTTGGGAAAAAAGGGCGCGCCCCTGGTTGGGCCGTATGCCAGCTATCGATTTTTTTTTTATGGCTGGGCTCCCCGGATAATTAATCTAGCTCTTGGTGTACCTCTTGGGGTCAATGGCTGGCCCGATTTTATAATCGGATTAGGCGTCGAAGGGTTACCTCTTCAGTTAGGTCTCAATGGCACATCTCCGGATCGTTTGTCATTATGACAAACACCACTAGGAGGACCTTAACTTGGAGGCAGGCGTATTCCTCTGGGAATCACTAGCTTGAATCTGCATTAGTCGGATCAAGGCGCCTGAACACCCTTCGCAGGTTGTGGCATGTCCCATGTTGGACCGAATGTTGTGCTCTGCAAGTCAGGCTTGAATGCCATAAGTTGTAACAGGGAGGATAACACTGGGTGGCATTGCTTACTCAGTGACATCCACTTTTTTTCTGGTATGCCTCTCCGTGAGGCCATTAGCCAGCATACCGATCCGTCGGGTTGGGTACCAGGCATATTTAATGACTTGGGAATTTTCTCGAGTTCTTTGCAACTGTGTTGTTTGATCAGCAGGTTACTTGGCGAGCAGACTTCATCAACCAGGTGAAGAGTGACGTCACTCGAGTAACATCTGAAGGACTGCAAGCTGAACCCCGAATCAAGACAACCCAATCCCGAAGCACTCGGGGGCTACTGTGGAAAACATGGCCTCTGGGTGTCCGAGGGTATACTACAAGACGTACTGCCACCTTGGGCCGAGTCAGTCGGGCCTTCTAGAAGGCAGGCTTGGAAGGCGGTGCGGCTGAAGATAACCTACAAGGACACGAATTCGTTTTCTATTCATGTTACATGGGTATAGGCGTAGCCGGATCGGTTATATCTATATCTTCCAAACACAGATCAGGGTTTCTATCTGTAACCCGACCTCCTACACTATATAAAGGAGGTACGGGGTCCCTAGTAAATCATCGAATCTCCCATCTTGTAATCATCATCAGAATCCACCCAAATACAATCCACGAGCACAGGAGTAGGGTATTGCCTCGCCTCGAGGGCCTGAACCTGTATAATTTCGGCTCCCTGTGCTACCATCGTTGTTGTGATCCTTGTATCGCCCCATAAAATATATTGCCGACGCAAATCGTCGACAGGGAGGCAATGATTTTTGTTAGTCCGAGTGGTTTTTTCTTCCTTTTGTTATGCACTCTGCCCGACTAGTCTAGTCCCCGAGTGTAGGGAGTTGGCACATGGCTTTTTATCCTAGCCACGCGTTTGGGTGACGTAGAGTTCGCCGTGTTATGGGTTCAGAGCTTCACTACTTAGAATTATAGCGCACTCGGATTTCACTTAAATCACTAAGTAACAAAAGTAAAAAATAACAATGAAAAAGATGGGTGTACGCAAGTGCACACAATTATGTGTAGTCCCGACTTACTGGTTAGTTGGAATTCAACTAAGTAGTAAGTCAAGAAATAACACGAGTTTATATGTGAAAAGATTATGATGATGAAAAACTTAGCTGCTTTGCTGACGATGATGTCGTCCTTGCTTTTGAGCTTTTAGCCCCCGGGTGTATCACCTTGTAGGCTTGAAGCGCAGACGTGAACTTGTAACTGCGTTTAATTTTGCGCTCGGTATTTGGCGTTAGCGTGAAGCCGTCTTGCGAGTTTGACGAGGCATGCTTGAATCAGTATGATGCACTCGGTGTCTTGGCGAGACATCGGCCGTGCCAAAGGTTGCACTCGGGGCGCTGGCGTTGGCGTGTAGCTGTGCCGAGTTGACGTAGGCATGCAATGCCGCCGTATGATACACTCGAAGTCTTTGGCGTGACGCGTGTGCTCGTGGCTGGCGTTGGCGTGAAGCCGTCGCCGCGAGTTGACGAGCCATGCGCCGCCAGCCGTATAATGCACTTGGGGTCTTTGGCGTGACGCGTCTTTCGAAGTATTGGCGTTAGCGTGAAGCCGTCGCCGAAGTTGACGAGGCATGCTTGCGAGCCGTATAATGCACTCGGTCTTTGGCGTGAGCGTCTGGCCGTGCAAAGGTTGCGCCGGGCGCTAGCATTGGCGTGAAGCCGTGCCGAGTTGACGTAGGCATGCAGCCGAACCGTATGATGCACTCGGGGTGCTAGCGTAAACGTACAGCCGTGCCATAAAAACCATCTGGCATTATCCTGCATTGTACCCTGTGGAGACAATAAAAAACACGAGTAGTTGAGAAAGAACTGGATTGTAAAGCAATATGCATGATGTCCAATTATGTATTTTTATTGTGTCAAATTATCGTCCTTTTATCTTTTCCGTATTGATTTACGCTTCTCCGAGTATGTTTAATTCGTTTTGTTAAACACTCCGCCCAGCTCATCAAGTCCCTTAGCGTTAGGAGTTGGCGCGGAGCTCTGTCTCCGGACACGCGTCAGGAAACCCAAATTTTACATAGGAATTAGAGTTTCACTACTCAGAATGTGTGACACTCGGAATCGGTAAAAGTCAACATGAAAAAGAACAAAAGAAACTCGAAAAGAGATGGGTGCAAATAATGCACCACTCAAAAAGAGATGGGTACCAATAATGCACCTAATTAGGTGTAGCCCCCGACTTACTGTTTAGTTGGATACCAACTAAGTAGCAAGTCAGGAGATAAATTATAATGATGTAATTGAGTATAAAAATAGACAATTTAGCTGTTGATCGTGTCGTCCTCACGCCCGAGTGAACGAGCCCCCGGGCATGTCACCTTGTCAGCGCGGCTGTCCTCGGCGTCATGCGCGAGAAGCCGGCGTAAGGAAATCGGCGCGGTTGTCCTCAACGTCGTGCACGAGAAGCCGGTCTAGGAAGTCGGCGCGGGTGTCCTCGGCGTCATGCGGGAGAAGCCTGTCAAGGAAGTCGGCGCGGCTGTCCTCGGCGTCGTGCGGGAGAAGCCGGCCTAGAAAGTCGGCGCGGCTGTCCTCGGCGTCGTGCGCGAGAAGCCGGCCTAGGAAGTCGGCGCGGCTGTCCTCAGCGTCAAGCACAAGAAAACAGCCTAGGAAGTCGGCGCGGCTGTTCTCGGCGTCGTGCGCGAAAAAACCGGCCTAGGAAGTCGGCGCGGTTGTCCTCAGCGCAGTGCGCAAGAAGCCGGCCTAGGAAGTCGGCGTGGCTGTCCTCAGCGCAGTGCGCGAGAAGCCGGCCTAGGAAGTCGGCGGTCACGGTTTCGACCGAAACCTCTTCTATCTTCATCATGGTGACGTCTTTCATCTTCTTCTCGCTCCCATCACCGAGCTTCAATGTCTTGGAGAAGGTCGCGGTTTGTTGTTGTTGCCGGAGCAACGAGTGGGTGCGGCGGTAGTCCTTGTCGTCATCGCCACAAGTCGGGGGGGGGGGGGTGTAGGAGCCGCAAGTCGGCGTCATAGGAGCCGTAAGTCGGGACGGCGTAGGAGCCTCGCCGTGATCTCCGGGATGAGATCCGATTTTTCATCGAGGTCCGCCATGCCCTTGCTGAGGTACACCAAGGATCGCTGAGGTGCCGAGCGAAATTCACGTCGAGCTCCATCTTCGCGCGGGATTCACATCACCTCCGCACAGTCTGTCTTCAAATGGTCGGCACGGTCACATCCGAACTTGGTTTTCAATGATCTTTGACTCGTTGGAAAGATAACGAGATAAGCTTTCCAACGCATCTAAAATCACCCCAAAATTCCTTCCGAGTCAACGGAAAATCGCGACGCAATTTCCGTCTAGATTCTGGACGCGAATAGTTCGCATCTTCTTCTTGCGTTCGCTTCGCGGTTGAAATTGTCTTCCAATCGGATTTGATCCGATTCTTCAAGGGCAAGTTTGCCGAGGTTGTTGATGATGATATCCAAGCCTTTAAAACGGAAAACTTGGCCGAAGATGAATTTGACGGCGCTGCCGCCGAGAGATGCCATCGAGTTTGATGAAGATGATCTTAGCGCTCCCCTACCTGGCGCGCCAACTGTTGACGAATTATGTCGGCAATATACTTTATAGGGCTATGCGTAAGACTGAAACCCGATGGTAACACATGAGACAGATTTATACAGGTTCGGGCCCTCTGCGGTGGAGGTAATACCCTACTCCTGTGCTCGTGGATTGTATTGGGGTTGATCTCGATGGATCAATGTTGAGGATGGCTATGGATCGATGTGATCTCTCCTCTCCTATCCTCTTCTTTTCCTGTCCTTCCGAACTAGGGGCCCCTGCCTCCCTTTATATAGTGGAGGGAGGTAGGGTTACAGATAAGTACGTATCCTAGTTGGTTATAGAAACTGGGGATAGAGATAGGAAGTCTATCTCTATCCTTTCTTGCCGAGTACATAAGTACCAGATTACAACTGTGCCTTTCTTGTGATACAAGTCGGGTCTTCATACGGGGCAGGCCCGTCTTCTAGATGGTAGACGTGACCCTGCTCCGTGAGGTGGTCCGTCTAATTTGTCTCTGTGAGGATATCGGGGACCATGTTATCCACACCGGCCACATAAGGCAGCGTGTATACCATCGGACCGGCTTGTTCGGCCGTGGTGCCACCGGACCGGCGTGGTCCGGGCCGCCCTATGCCGCCGGACCGGCATGGTCCGAGCCACCCGGACCAGTCCAACTAGCCACAACGGCTAGTTCGTAGTTACGTCTATTTAAGTGTCTTCTGTAGTGCAGTTTCAGAGAGAGACTCCCATTTGCAAATTTTCTGAGTCCCCCTAGGGTTTCAGTTGTCTAGTGAGCCGAGAGATGTTGTTTTAGAGCTGAAATCCTAAAATCCTAAATTGTTCCAAGAGTGTGCATCAAGATGGAAATTGATTTGGTGTGATCGATTCTTCTCGTTTTCATTACTCTTGGAGGTTGGTAACTCCTAAACGGTTAGGAGGCGGTGCCGGTGGGATCTTCAAAGAAGAACTTGTGGAAGGCCATCGGGTTGTGCGAGGTTCGAGGTTCACCTCACCGGAGAGCTGAAGAACCACCACGAGTGGATGGCTTGAGCAAATTAATTTGCTTAAGTCGGAGCGGTGAGGCCTAATGTAAGGTGCCAACCTTCTGATACCTCAGGAAAAACCTCACGAGCATTTCTTTCTCTCACTCTTTACGTTTCCGCATTTAATTCCTGCATGCTCTTGTATTGATTGCTTAGTGAGTACTTGTAATTGTTATTGTTGGATCTTAGATTTAATCTTGCTTGATTAATACAAGAAAAATCCTAAAAATTAAAATGGGCCTATTCACCCCCTCTAGGCCTTAGGATCCTTTCATGTGGCGATGCTGGCTAGGGAAGAGAGGCGGTGCCGGTAGGTGGCCAGGAGCAGTGGCGGCCAGTAGAGGAGGGGATGGTCAGCGACCAGGAGCAGAAGGGGAAGATGGGTCTTTATTTTGGCTTAGTTAATTTTGCCTTTTTTGTTGTAAGATCGGTTAGACCTAATTCAAAATTGAATAGATAGCTTTATTATTAGACCTATCCCAAAATCCGGCTAAAACAATTAAATTTTACTAAATCTCAATCCAAAATACAACTAGGACCGTTTTCTTCGGTTTATCTTATTTTCTTATAAGCAGAACTTTGAGAACTTTTTGAAGTAGATTGAAAAGTCCGATGAGCTTCATTTGACTTGGTTGTGAGAGTTTTGAGACGTAGTTTTAAGATAGGAAAAAACAGACAGCAAAAGCCAAGGTTTTTGACTTTTTGATTTGAAGATAAGTAGATAAGATAAGAAGATAAGCTGAAGAGAATATATGGCAAATAAAAAATGCACTAGACCATCCTGCTCATTTAATATTAATTTTAGTTCAAACATTGATGTTAGAAATAAAATAGAAGAGAAAGTAAATCATTGAAGCATCGGTTCTATCCATTTGGTATTGATCTAAATCATAACCTTTGATTTTGGATGAATTGATTGATTTGAGGTAATGCTACATAAGATTATTACTATGCATTGGTAGAGGATCCAAATCAATCAAGCTAGTAGTTTGAGATCATGTAAGCACCAAAACATCGAGTGCCTAGCCAAGTTAGGGCAACCATTTTATTTTTTGGAAAATTTCATACACACACTTAAAATATATGATCCATTTGTATTTGGACTATCATAATGTTTAACTATATTCTTGTAAAGAAGATTAAAATAACAAAGAGACTCGTCTCCAGCAAAACATTTCTAGATGTGTCGCCATGCAACAATTCATACATGCTACATTCTATACTTTTGACACGTAAATTACGCTGGTAGATTAACTGCATTAGTTGTTAAATATGAAATTTAAATTAAACTAACCGAACCGGGTAAGACTGAACTAACTTGCTTAATCTACATGGAATGACAACCATTGAAATGCTCCATTGTATCGCAAAAAAATCGTTTCAAACATGCATGACACTGTTTCAAAGATGATACTCATATAAGATACAACATCATTGAACAATTACTGAAATATTTTTATGTACATTTAAAATATTGTTTTGCAGCGTCGCTACAATGAGACCACCGGACAGTAGCACCTTGAGATTAACAAGGAAACACGCCCAAACGGGTGAACTGTTTTAATATTAATCACATTCAATATGTGGGCAAATTAATGTGTCTATAACAATAACTATCTGATAGTTATTAGAAAGTTACAAGTGTCGGTGGTTACTAGCACATACTTTTATTCTTTGTAACTTTCCCCTTTGTACTCTATAAAAAGAATATGACTCTCTCATTTGTAACTATTGTTGATGAATCAATAAAGAGTTTCTTCATCCTTTCTATTTTTTCTCTTACTCTATGTATGGAGTGAACAACTATAAATTCTATAAAGTTGTACTTCAACATGAACAACGGTATTCCGGCTCGATATCAACCTCGGCACGTGGTCGGGTGATGAAGCGTAGGTGCATCCATTTATTCCCCTTTCGGGTGGATCTCGACTACTCGAGGAGACCTCACAGCCCGCAACCGACCCAGTCCACACCGGGCGCGACCGACCCGACCCCCTCCTCTCCTCCGCTTATAAATTCCCGACCCCCAGCTCCCCCTCGCCGTATAAAATCCTCCCGTGTCTCCCCTCGCGGCCATCCGAGGAACGAACCAGAACCGAAACCCACGCTCCGACCCGCCGCCGCCGCCACCGTCACCACCACGACCCCTCCCTCCCCCGCTCACCGCCGCCTCCTCCTCCGTATAAAGCACGCCCCGTTCGAAAACCTCGCCTCCAGATCCGCGCAGCGGGTGGGATCAGATGGCTCCCGCGGCGGCGGCGGATCCGACGCTGCTTGGGCTGGGAGTGGGGACGCGCGGGGGCGGGGTGGCGGAAGCCCGTGCTGGGAGAGGGGGGATCCCGGCGGCGGACGGTACTGCGCCGACGGTGGTTCTCGACAAGCACCCCTCCGGCATCGTCCCCACCATCCAGTGAGTGCCCGCCGCCGCCGATATGATCCACTTGCGCCGTGAATATGGAACCTAATTAATGTGGCGCCTGAATTGGATAGGTGCATGGGACGGGGTCTGTTGATCTGGATGGTCTCGGGTTTATCCTAATCTAGGAACGACTCGGCGCCAGTGCTTGATTTGGTTGTTGCCATTTGCGTGCTGGACAAGAATTAGTTATTGCTGATCTCGTTTTCATAGCTCGATAATCTGAACCTGATGCGCCGATTATTGTTTGCTCGATGATCTGAACCTGATGCATGTGCATTATTGTTTGCTCGATGATCTGAGCTTGATGCATGCGCGATTATTGTTTGCTCGATGATCTGAACATGATGCATGCACGATTTTTTTTGGCCAATTCTTTTTTGGATCAATCTTTGATAACGTACATGATAAAATTTAGCGAAACATTATGTTGAACCAAACTAACAGTATAGGATATGCCCCTAGGATTTAATTTAGGGTGGTTGTTCATTTGACCAATGAAGATTTTGTGGTACGTACCCGGTTGCTAAAACAAAGTATTGTCATATCTTTACCTTAAGATGATTGGTGTTTCAGTGTTTGCCCTTGCCTGCCTCAACTGAAGCATGAGCTCTTATCGGTCCGTTGCTTGATGTGTCTCAGGAACATTGTCTCCACAGTTAATCTGGATTGCAGGTTGGATCTGAAAGAAATTGCTCAGCGGGCACGCAATGCAGAGTACAACCCAAAGGTATATATAATTTCACTATTTTCACCTGCTGATCGATGCTTTATTTCTTGATTCCTTATAAACTAAAACATGGACCAATTTGTGTATTTAAACTCTCCCCTCTTTAATGAAATGGTAGAACTCCTACCTTTTGCTCAAAATTTTGGCTCTATCATATCTGTTCTTTGACAGCGTTTCGCTGCGGTTATCATGAGGATCAGGGAGCCGAAGACGACAGCGCTGATCTTTGCTTCGGGAAAGATGGTTTGCACCGGAGCAAAGAGCGAACAACACGCGAAGCTTGCTGCAAGAAAGGTAATAGCCATTGATCCATATTGTTTCATCACTGCATATGCTTAGGAGTGCTGAGTGTTTCCATCATGCATGGAGAAACTGTTTAATGATACTATTTTTCAGCTCTTGCTGAACTGCCCTGTAACAAATCTTATCTGATTATTTGCTAGCGCAGCACGCGCGAATCGTTCAAAAGCTCGGTTTCAATGCTAAGTTCAAGGTAATGCATGCATCCTCGTGCCACTCGCATTTGTTCAGAATACTGCTCGTGATTTCCTCATCTTGACGCATCTGATTGTGGTGGCAATCAGGATTTCAAGATCCAGAACATTGTTGCCTCATGTGGTGTCGAATTCCCTATTCGTCTCGAGTCCCTTCATTATGCCCATGGTGTCTTCTCCGCTGTAAGTTGATTTTTTTTTTGTCTTTAACCAAATACCGCAAGCGTATCCTGGTAGTCACCTCATAATATAAATTAAGACAAAACTAATTGGAAGCCAAATACCAAAGTGCTCCCCTTCAAAAAGGGCAAAAAAGGATCAGTTTAAGACGATATATTTCTTTGTCTACATTAATCCTGAGATAGATTTCCTGTCTTAGACAGCTCAACGTGTTGTGCCACACGGCATCTAGCTAGTTCTCATTAGCCACCATGTGCATGATTTTGTTCTAACTTTTGTTTACCTTTGGCCGTGTTGCACGCATTCACATGATAACCATTTTGTTAACTGAGCTGCCTGCTCATTATTCGCAGTATGAACCGGAGATCTTCCCTGGGCTGATTTACCGTATGAAGCAGCCAAAGATTGTGCTCCTTGTGTTTGTCTCCGGCAAGATCGTCCTCACCGGAGCCAAGCTGCGAGAAGAGCTATACACTGCCTTCGAGAACTTGTACCCAGTGCTGTCTGAGTTCAGGAAAACTCTGAAACAATGGTACGCCTGCCATATTAATATATTATTGCTTCCATGTTGCGCATTGCAGATGTGAATAAACACTTTTTTTTTTTGGAAAATTCGTTTTATACCACTCCAAAAGATCAAAGTTTTGGAGAATACCACTTTGTCTCATTGATAGGTAAAACCCCTGTCTCTATGATAGTAGGGTAGGATGATATATTTTAGAACTTTGGATCTTTCGATGGTATGGAAAGAATTAATCCTTTTTTCCCTGCTGGTATATGACGTATTGATTCTTGCTTCTCAACAGCTAGGAGGATCCATCTTTCAGATGGGAATTTGCTGCTGCCTCTACAAAGGATGCTTGGGAGGGTAACTGAGCAAAAGGAAAAACATGTAAAGAATCTGAGAGAAAAGGAGCATTTGATAGCTGATTGCTGGCATGAAATGCATCTTTTGACTTGGGATCATGTTCATATATGTACATACGGGACTACTGTGCTGTACTGTTGGGTCATGAGATCGTCCTGGGACCAGAAGGGATAAGAAAATAGTCTGCAGTTAACATGAATTTGCATGCGTCGGTATCACTCTGCTTTTCCATGATGATGCTCCAAAGATTTAATATGGCAAAGCAGGCAAAGAGAAAAACTGACTTTTTACACCTTTCTACAACATTTGGCGTAACACTTTAAAATCAGCTTCTGTTCGATACAAAACAAGATTTTTCACAAAAGCAGAAGGCATAAAACTAACGAGCTATAAGAGAGAGATCAAATCTTTGTGACGCTAGTCCGGCAAATTTATGGCATTGATCGTCAAGGTTGTAGAACATATTACAGGTTTCAATGGTTTAAGCAACTTAGGGTTGGCAATTTGCCACTAATAGTATCGTTTCAATATCACGAACTGCCGTGGGGTGCCTGTCCTGTATAAAGGCTCCCAGCTGAGATCACCTCAAATTCTGAGGTGTGGCACTGTATGCAAGTCTCCTAGCCCTGAAACTGATGAAATCCAATGTAAATTTATGAAGATAACACAAAATTAACCAGGTACATATGAATGAAATTATGAACTTTAACAAGTCAATGGATAAACTGGTTACCTGACTACATGTGCTCATAGCCAGAGAATCCATGGTTGTATGGATTGTATCTCATACAGCTGGGTTGGCTTCTGCTGCTTCAAATATGAGATGCAAATGTTCTAAAAAAGAGAGAGAGATGCAAATGGTCTAGATTGCAGCAAGTGGTCTCTCTTTTTTAATACTACCCACGTGACGATTCCACCAGTACAACAATAACTTTGATAAGTTTAGAGGCACAAAGAGCGAAAGATATATTTCTGTTTTTGCAAAATATTTTACAAATCAACTTTGAAATGAGCTTGAGGAGAAAAACCATTTATATTGTATAGGATCCTTTAGTAGTCAGAGATGATATCATGATGTTAGAAATGTAAATGTGCAAAGGCAATTGAAAGGAGAATGCACGCACAACATTAACAACATAAGCAAACGTTTCAGTAGCAGCATGGAACTATGGAAGTATAGTAGTATACTCAACAAGATGCTGGAGAGGATGAAATGGGATGATCAGCATATAAGAGTGGAGACTGGAGACCCAGAGCAGCACCACAAAGTTAATCCTTTTCTTTCATACAGTTATGACAGATCATACGGTAGAATAATATATGAAGACACATGGACAGGAAAGAAATCAAGAACATATGATTCTGTGGGGGTAAGAATTTGTGCCACGGTGTAGGGTTCTATATAATGAAATCTAGTAGAAAACTAGGTAGTGTTAGGAATGAATGGCTCCAATTGCCTTCAAGGCAGCATCCTGGCCTCTGTCCTGATCATCTAGTGAGCTGTTATTCTGGTCACTAGTTTTTTGACTAAAAAAATTGTCATTAGGTTATCGACTAAAAAACTTTAAGAGGTATTTTACCATCCTTGGCACCTCTTGGTACCTCTCAATAGAGCCATCGATTATATCAGATCCAATGGCTATAGCAAGGTGATACCTCTTGATACATCCTTTTTTTTGATACCACACAATACCACCACTATAATGGGCAAATGTGAGATTTCCTCACCTTCATCTTCTTCCTCTCTCTCACCTCAAGTCCACCCTGTGCCGCCCGCTGCTGGCCTGCCCCGCGCACCGCCCGTCCCTCCCCTGCGCTAGCCCGTGACGACGGCAGCATGAGCTCCGGTGGCAGCTAGGGCTTTGAGGAGAGAGAAGAAGAGAGGTATTTTCCTAAATACCCAATCTACCCTTGAGCTGGTAACTTGAGGTACCTCCCAAGAATGGTAAAATCCCTCAAAACTTTAACATCAAGTACACTGTACAGTTACTGTACTAGATGGCAGGCATACATTTTTCACAAAAGAATTAACCTGCTTTCCTTCATGCATTCATCCTATGTATTGTCTCCTACTCTCCTAGGCACCTAATTATCCACAAAAGAAATATCAAGCTGCCATCTCATCAAAACAGAAGTCGAAAAAACTATTTAGTATACTTTCTACGGTTTCCTGAAAGGCTAACAGTTAACTTTCAGTGTTTCAAGTCAATACTGAAGGATAAGAGTTCACAAGGAAAGACAGGTTTGGAGCTACAAATATCACTTCTGGGCCAGAATGCCTAATGACTACCACTAATGCCATTAGACCTACAGAACCTAAATTGGTCAAAAGATAAACCTAATGCCTCTAATGTCATTAGTAACAACAATGATGATTGCAAAACATTTTACTGAACTGGACTCAATAACTGGGAGTGTCATGGGTGTGGTCCAGGCCATTGTCATGTGCATGTTATGGCTGGGTGTCGGCAGTGTGCAACCCATTAGGGACCTTGAAGTTGGTGCGGAGTTGGACCCCTGGGCACAAGGCTGCAGCACAACAACCATCAGCGATGCACCTCGAAATCAGCAGTAGCAATCCTTCCAAGGAACCATCTTACCTGTTAGCTTAATTAGTTTGTTATACATTACATGCATTAGGCCTGTCCTATCTGTTAGTAGATGCATTTGTTAGTGGCATGTCTATGTAAAGGAGTCATATACTTGTTCAGAAGGAAAGAAGAAATATCAAATAGTGTTAGACTAGCTATCTCCCTGCCCTTGTGGGATGGTCACCACAGACGTCAGAGCAGCCATGCTGCTTGGGTTCAGGGTTGTCTAATCCTAACATGTGACATGGAGAATATGATAAACTCTTGTTTATCAAACAAACAAATTGCTAATCAATAAAAAAAGGATCAAGACAACAGCCTTTAGTCAGCTCATCGTAGCAACAGGTAAAGAAGAGAGTTTAATGGTTTATCTGATGCATAAGAATTGCTCTACTGCTATCGTTATTTCAATAAGCGCAAACATCCTTTTTTTGCTGAATAATCAAATGATAATGCAAACACTAACTGAAATTTCTGCAGAACCCACTGTGATATTTTTCTGAACCCAATCATTGTGATAGTTCACTGTCATTTAAACAGAGTTCATGCACTTCTTTGGAGCTCTCGATAATTTAGACTGTAGTGGCAACCAAGATATTTAAACTGACCAGTAGTAAACAATACCTTATAGATGTACTGACATACCTAGTAATCAGTAAACAAGTATAAAGTGGAATCCATCACCCAACCTAATGCTTTGTTTTACTGAATAAAACCATATAAGCCAGCTGATCAAACCAACCATTTCCATGCATTTAAAAACACACACAGTGTCCACATTACACTACTCTTCAATAATAATAAATTAAAATCATATTACTAAGTTTTTTGAGTGCAACATGTTACTAAGTTGAGAACATGGAAACCAGCCTATATGTATACTTTCACTAGAGCAAGAAAGATGGCATGTTGGATCGCATTCATGCAAACATGCAATTGAGCATGTTTCATCGTGCAAATAATACAAATAAATTAGTCTAGACTCCAGAAGAGAAATCTTAAACACCAAAGTGGGATATGAACTAAGATTTATAATGTACATATAAGGCAGACATAAACTGTTCCCTGCTGCCTTGTGTTCGAACTTATTTTCTTGCATTTCACTATTAAAAACATACCTGAACACTTGACAAGTCATTAGCATTTATTGAAGATGTTTTCTTGAACAGGCAATGTAAAATTTATTCATTTTTGTTGCTGTTGTATAGCCATGTAAGTCAAATTATCAGCCAAACAGTTGCTATAAGCAGTTGGCACGTGCTCTTTTCCAAGATTCTCTCTCTTTCTCACTCACTCGGAGGGAGAGAGAGAGAGAGAGAGAGAGAGAGGAAAATGTTGGCACCAGATGCTCACTTGTTTCAATAAAACAGTATGGCAGGCCCTCATATCGTATATGCTATCAAAGGCATAAAAGTAGATATGATTAGATAGGGATGCCAAAAACCATTTAAAAATGGATGAAGGGAGGAGAGACTGAGAGATCAACATGAGAATAGAGTTGTGTTTTAGACCTAAAAGTCTTTAGAAGTCCATTCCACATTTCAAAGTAGCTTTCTGAAGAGGCAGCTCATAATATAGCTAAGGGATTGAGACACACGGGCAATTAATTTATTGCTCCAGTCCATATATGACGGAAGTTAAGTCTGGTCTCACAAAAGTCACAAGTATCTTGCGTAATTTTACTAGTGTTCATACCATTTAAGCTTTGCTGGAATAAAATAGAAATAATTGTCCAAAATCTTATCCAAAACTAGAACAAGAAATGATACAAAACAGCCTGGACAAGTTTCAACAATCATGGAGGAACAGCGACTAACATGCTCAAATTTGATTCTGCTGATCCAAAATTCCAGGTGCAATCAGAAAAGATCAGCTATTAGGCCTTGAATACAGTGAATTCCGGTCAGCCTAACAACCAGTGAAACCAAATTATGTGTAATTGATTACTTAAACGCACTCCAGCAAGTTAAAACAGAAAGGTACACTACTCTTAGGTCAAAATCAGAGCCAATAAGAGACCTCAACAACTATAATAATTTATATAAAAGCTAAATGGATAATTTTTCTATTCTCAAAAAACATGCTAAACAAAACCTACTTTCCAGGCAGGAAGCAGCATAGTTGGTGAATTCAGGTGGTAATCCTTTTCATCTTTTTTTTTGAATGGCATTGAAAAATAAACAGGTTATCTTTACAGTTTTCTAGTATCACAAATAGGGAATACCAAGCGTATGGGTATCCCATTTTCTTATAATGCCAATGAAAAATGCGAATGTGAAACAAGAATATAACTTATATGCCCCACCAGAATTGCATAATAGAAGTCTACCAATCTCATCTGGTGCTGATTGGTCACAGGTGTGACAAGTCATCTCTCCACCAAGTGAAACAATATAGTACAGGTTTTGGATTCTTTTAACCTGTGCAATCCTCCAAGAAGATATTTAGTTATTGGAAGTCTTTATCCTATATTCCTAATCAATGGACTTAAGAATATCATACGACATGTTATCTCTACAATTGGCATGAGAATGATAGTAGTCCTCTGAGAATTTGTCTAGCATGTATGACCCCACTAAAGGCAAAACGCTAACCTACTCCGTAGCATCTCCAAAACATTGTACTGCAGTGAGAACGTTCCGATCAATATAATAATTCTCCTCATCATCCAAGGACAACGCTAGCAAAAAACATGCAGGTGGTCATACAAAAATCCAAACACAAGCTGATTCTCTCTAGCAAGGTGATCGACAAGATACTGCATGGACAAACAAAAGTGTGGACAATTGGAGAAGGCAAACAGCTCCTTTGGAATCATCATCTCTTACAGAATGGCAGTCACAAGTCACAACGTGCAGAAATCAGAACCGCAAATCCCACAGGCACTCAATCAAACATGTGGTGGGCACATCAAACAACACCGAGCACCCTCCTAGGCCAGTAAAATTTGTTCACCACTAAAATTAGATAGCTCACACTTTTGCCAATGGAGTTCTAATCAATCAATTCAATTCCAACGAGCAAACATACATTTCAGTAACCTACTAAAATTGCCCCAACGCGTTATTTCTTCACCAGAACCACCACCTAACAATCTTCAAAGCGAATGAAACAGGCCTCCGTTCAGCAAAACATACAATTTTTCCCTTTATTTCGTTTTACTAAATTCGGGTGGGACATGAACACCAACCATCTCCCCTAACCCCATAACCATCCAAGCACAAGAATCTGGGGTCCGACACAGTCCAAGGATCACAAAATTCAGATTCATTCAGGTTCTAGAACCGCAAAATAATCTAATGGGGTCCATGCAGCTGTACCTTACAGACAAGATGATGCATCTTTGCAGACGATTAAGCATGTGGAAAAGGAGGCAGCAGGCCAGCAGCCAAGCCACCTTTCTTGATTTTCACCAAAATGGACAAAAAAAAAAGATTTTTTCTATATATATTTAGATAGAGATACAATCAGGAAGAGGGGTTGGTGACATGGTGGCGATCGAAGACGACTAGGCGTGCTGGTCCAGCCGTCCAGGTCGCCTCCCAAAAGAGTGGCCCAAGACGATGATATGATGATATCGACACGGATTTGGGGACGGGACTAGAAAAAATCCAAGCAAATCGCCGTCGCCGTCAGACTAGCAGGGTTCTGATCGCAGCGGCCGTAGCTAAAAAAAAGGTGAAAATGCTGGGATCCTGGATCGAAGAGAGAAAGAGGGTGGGGGGGACTGAGTGGTGAGGGTGACCTGCTGATCGGTGCTGCGCCGGGCACCACCAAGAAACCACGTCATCCGTCACCACCTCTCGCCGCGTGCGCGGAGCAACGCGGTGAGACGGAGGCACGACAGAATGCAACACAGGTCAAGAGAGAGGGGGAGAGGTGACCAGTGCACTGCTGCTGACCCACCAAGTCAACCGAGGACACATCCTGTACTTCCAGGATACTCTGCTGCTCAGCTGCTTCTCTGTAAACCCTTTTACTTGTATAAAAAAATTAAGGATTTACCACTCTAAATATTAGTGTTTATTTTTTAGGACATCTCCACCAATGTGTCCAATCCCCATGTTCATCACTGTAGCAAACGGTGATAGGCATGGAATAGGAAAGTAGAGTGTAGAAATAGTGATGGGACAGTTGTTGGAAAGGTGAATAGAGATGGGACAGCCCTATTTGATGAGATGGCACGTAAATAGAGATGGGGTAAAAGAGAAATGGGCAGACTACTAGAGATGCCCTTAGACCATCTCCAACACAATCCCCTAAAGTTATCCCCTAAACCCAATTTTCTATTCATTTCCTCTAAAAGATTCCATCCCCTAAAATCTATCCCCCAACAGAGTCCCCTATAATTCTCCCTAAAACCAACTAACTCAATTTTTTATTTCACCATACCAACAGAATTCGTATCAATACCGTCTACCTTATGTATACATGTACGAACCGTACCGTATGAAATTTGTGCTTGTTTCGTTCGTAATTTAATTTTGAGGACGACGGACTCGGCTAAATTTATAAAATACTTAAACATTATTTATCCCATGAATTGATACAAGAAAAAAGAATTTTTATGTCAACCGAATCGATCCGGAACCAAATCGAGAATAAAAGAGAGGTATTTGGGCGGCACTATCGCCAAATCATGCATTGGATACTTGTTAGATTTATTGTCAGTGACTCTTACTATACAAAGTGACATGACTATAGCTAGCTAGATTCTTCCTCTGACTCTTGCATTGGATGCTAGCTACATTTTTTGCCCATGACTCTTGCTGTCCAAAATGACAAGGCTGCAGCTAGCTAGATTCTTCTCCTGATTCTTGCATGGGATGCTTTAGTTTTTTGTTGCCCGTGACCCTTGCTGTCCAAAGTAACATGGCTGCAGCTAAATAGATTCTTTCCCTTACTCTGCATTGGATGCTTTAGATTTTGTTGCCTGTGACTCTTGCATTGGATGCTAGCACCAGTCTTGCTCGTGACTCTTAAAAGACACAAAATTTTGTCTTTGTTATTAGCCAAAGCTTCTAGGATAAGCTAGTTTTCTTGCTTGCACTTGTATATATACATCACCAGGCACTTTGCTTCCCAATGAACCTCTCTTCTTGCTCCCTGCCTCTCTTGCTCTAGTCCATAGCTGAGTATCCATCGACCACCATGAGCGACGAATCCCCTCCACGCGACTTCATGAGCTACGAACCTCGTGATAGTTTCATCACTCGGTACGTGCTCGCGGAGACGTTGCGAGGTCGACGGCATGACGATGACTACGTGGAGGAGGCGATGGGCCTTGTGGAGATATAGGACAGGGAGAATCGTAGTAGGAGTAGACGCTGTGGCTTGGTTCCGGGCCGCATTTTCATTGATCGGGACCATGCCGGTGGCCACGAGCGCATCATGTTGGACTATTTTGTCGCCAGCCCGGTGTACCAAGACTGGCAGTTTAGGCGAAGGTTTGGTTTCAAAACATAAATCCTGCATAGTTTTTTTTGTACGAACAACCACTGTGATTTTTGTTAATGTATACAATGGCGGCTTAGGTACCGGATGCGGAGGCATGTTTTCCTTCGTATTGTGGAAGCCGTCAAAGCCAAAGATGATTGGTTCGAAGCCAAGGAAAATGCGGTTGGCAGGATGGGCCTCTCCCCCGTGCAGAAATGCATAGCGGCCTTGCGCATCCTTGCATATGGGGTCCCTGTAGATGCTGTAGATGAGTATGTGCGTATAGCAGAGTCTACCGCCATCGTTGCTCTTTCTTGTTTCTGCAATGCTGTTGTGACAGCATTTCAGGATGTGTACCTCCGACCTCCAAATGATGATGATGTACATAGGCTTCTTGAGACCAATGCGCAGTGAGGCTTCCCTGGCATGATAGGAAGCATTGACTGCATGCATTGGGAGTGGAAGAATTGTCCCACTGCATGGAAGGGCATGTTCACAGGCCGGGGGAAGTCACCATCGATGATCCTAGAGGCGGTGGCATCTCAGGACCTGTGGATCTGGCATGCTTACTTTGGACTCCCCGGCAGTCACAATGACATCAATGTATTACATCGGTCGCCTGTGTTTGCTCGACAGGTTCGTGGGGAGGCACCTTCGGTGAACTTCTCCAAGAATGGGCATAACTATGACATGGGGTACTACCTCGCCGATGGTATCTACCCCGATTGGCCAGCCTTTGTGAAGACCGTGCCTAGCTCGGTCACAATGAAGGAGAAGCACTTTGCTACGGTGTAGGAGGGTGCGCGGAAAGACATCGAGCGAGCGTTCGGAGTCCTCCAAGGAAAGTGGGCCGTCATCCGTGGTCCCGTGTATGGGTGGAACCGTGATGAACTGAAGAATGTAATGATGGCCTGCATAATTATGCATAACATGGTTATAGAGGATGAGAGGGGCACCGGCCTCCCACTATCCTATGACAATAACGGCCAATCGGCTGTTCAGTTTTTGGAGACAACTATGGAGCAATGCGAGTTTATAGCCGCGCATCACAGGCTTCGAGACCGACCGATGCATCACCAACTGCAAGAAGACCTTATGGAGTACAACTGGATGCGTCACAGAGGCGAGTAGAAAGTAGTTTACTCATGTTGGTTGTGATGTCTTGTCATGATGTAACCATGTAATATGTCGCAACTACCATGTATTAGTTGCTTGTTTCGAATAAAAATGTCGTTCAAACATAAACATACGAACATAGAAATTATCCAGCAATACATAAAACAATAAAATCACTCAAACACGAGTTCATAGTCCACAACAAGGTGTCTTCATCCTCCCTATTGGCCTAATCGCGCTAGGATGTCCTCCTGCAACTTCCTGTAGTACTCCCACAATGCCGGGGCACATGTGTTGAGGTCGACGCCGAGAATCCTCTCATCCTCATTCTTCCTATTCATCTCCATCCTCTGTGCTGCCTCCATTTTTTGGATCTCCAACCGTTCTCGATCCATAGCAGTCCTCTCCTCCTCAATCGCCACTAGACGGTTCGGTCTTTCATCGCATAACTGGTCGGCCTTTCCCGGTACTCGAGCTTCGGATGTGCATAGACTCTAGCTTTCCAACGTACTCTGAGGACTCGCTTGACTCGGAAGCCAATCTCTTACGGGCTTCCTTGGTAGCATTCCTCCCAGGTGGCCTCTTTGTTCCTACAGAGCTCGGTGAGCTGGTGTCCGTGGGCACATCGCAAGAGTTGGAGGCCTCGGTGGCACTGTCTTTCCCTGCACCAACAGAACGGACACACCCATCCATCTCCATGAACTTTGGTTGGTTCTTAAGGATGTTGTAGCAATGGGCAACAGAAAATGGCTTCTTCTCCACTGAGTTGTATAGGGCAAGAGCGGCCTGCGTCTATTTTTATAGCATTTGTAAGTCGAACAATCTTATATGGACAATTCATAAATGCAATCTGGGTAAGTTCAAAAAGTAACCTTGTTTGCGTCGGTGAGCCCACTGCGATTTTGCATCAGGACTTGGTTGTAGTATGCCCCAAACTTGGTGACTTGCTCCTTGATGAAGGTCCAACGGTTGAAGAGACTCTTCTGTGTGTGCGGCGGATGTTCTGGCTTTTTCTTTGCTTTGTAAGCTTTCGTTATGCTCTTCCAATAAGCCTCTTTCTTTTGCCCAGTTCCTGTAGCAAACCACAAATTAATTGAAGAGAGGGAACCCAACTATGCACATGTATTATGAACACTTTCCACTTACCAATCACAGGATCCGTGCTTTGCAGAAGCCAGCAGTTCACTAGAATCAGGTCCTCGTCTTGCCCGAAGTTGTTTTTCCTCCCAAGACCAGTTTCATTGCCTTCATCACCCTGTCCTGTCTGGGTAGCAAGGATCTCATGAGTTACAATATTTTCGACGGTGGCCTGTGTTGATTGAAAGGTTGATTCACCCAGGAAACCCTCAGGCATGTCAGTGTATTGTGCACAGTGCATTGAGCTTCCTGAACCATCATGGAAGTTCATCTGGTATGGGTCCATGGACCTGCAGTCATACAGTATAACACATGACCTTGGACAAAAAAACAATATCATATAGTAGGTTTCAAGCAAAATGCATAGATAGCATGAATGATATAAAACATAACAGCATGAAAGATATAAAAAAAACCAATACAAACAATAATAGATGAATAAAATGTCATGAACAAACTACCATAGATATTAAAGGTCACAGGACTACAACATAGAAGTTCATAATTAAGAAACACACACATGGTTCACTACCCAATTTCACTGCACGATACATACACACAAGGACTACTCACTAAGGTAGTCCGCACCCTCGAACTCACATATGCAGTTTGAGGAGCAGCTACAAGCCGCACTACTCACGGAGGACGTACGTTGGCTACGGCCCTCGTTTACATAGTACAGCAACTCGTGCTCATTGGCCCACCGATCCATCATGGCTATCTCATCGGGGTCAATATCATCCCATGGGTTGCGCTCCTGCTTTAGTGGCAACTGACGCTCGATGGCCACCCTTGCCTCCAATACGTCGTGAACCATGTCAGTCATGATGTCATCGATAGCCCACGGAGCGCGATTCATGTCAATGATCGCTAGGAGGTCATGCGGGAGAAGGTTCTCTGCTATGATCTTTTGAACAGCAGAAGCATGGATTTCTACCCTGTCCAGGACATGGTCAACCACACGCCTCACTTGCGCACCTCCATCTTCCATCTACATGGAAGTAAAGGCACCATGGGTTAATTACTTAAACAAACACTTCCATATCTTGTGAGCTTGACCATGCCTAGCATTATGTGTGGATTAAAAGTGCAACCAACAGGGAGTTCATGTAGTCATGTTGCATTTCCTTCCTTTATGTAGGATATATGATGACATAGGCTTACTTGCAGCAAGATGTCCTAGTTCAACCTAATTTAGTAATAGATAGTCCCATTAAGTAAACTTATATGCAGCCTAAGAAGGTATTTTGGCATGGAAAATGAAATCTGCGTGGAGAAAGGTAGCCAGATTGCCAGAAACATGAGCAGTAGCAACACAATCCATGCAAAATTAGTCCAGCAGCATTCTAAAGGAAGAAATGATGTAGCTACCATACACATTTCATAAATTTGCATGACATCTCTGAATATATGCATCCATGAAAATATACAAGTCATCATCACACAGGTGCTATTTCAGAGATCATATTACTCAATTCATAGTTCGAGAAACAAAAAAATTGGAGGTGCAGGTGCTGAGATGGAGGTTCAGACAAACCTCAATTCACATGCAGGTTCAGAGATAGTGGTGAGGCTCTTATTACTGCAATTGACATAAAGACATGTACATCTTCGATTATTGATTCTGCATGTACCTTTCATGTCTGCCAATATAATGAATGGTTTCCTACATACACTCCTATTGATAATGATGATGTTATTATTGGTGATGAGTCTCCATTTGAAATTTCTGGCATTGGTTCTGTTCAAATTAGGACTCATAATGGCATAGTTAGGACCCTTAATAATGTTCGCCATGTTTCTAGAATGAAAAGAAATCTTATTTTTCTTGGCACCATAGAAGCTTTGAGCTACAAGTATACCGAAGGCAACCTTGTTGTGTTAAAAGCTGATTATGTAAATAGTCTATATTATTTACAAGGATCTATAGTTACAGGTTCTGTAGCTGTTTCGATTGCATCCAATCCTCACAATACCTAGTTTTAGCACATGCGCTTGGGTCATATGAGTGAAAAAGGTATGCATCTCCTGCATAAGAAAGGACCTTTACATGATGTTGTCAAACTTGATTTCTGTGAGCATTGTATTTTTGGCAAACAAAAGAGGGTCAGTTTTGCTATTTCAACTCACCAGAGTAAAGGAGTTCTTGATTATATTCATTCTGATCTTTAGGGTCGTTCACCTTTTCCCTCTCTTGGAGAATGTGAGTATATGATTACTTTCATGGATGATTTTTCTCATAAAATTTGGGTTTATTTCTTAAAACACAAGAATGATGCTTTTCCCACTTTCAAGACTTAGAAAGCTCTAGTTGGAAATCAAACTGGCAAGAAAATCAAGAAATTAAGAACTGACAATGGATTGTAATTTTGTAGTGGTGAGTTTAAATGCTTTTTATGCTAATCATGGTATTGCAAGACATTTGACTGTTCCAGGTGCTCCTCAACAAAATGTTGTGATAGAACGAATGAATCGTACTCTTCTGGAAAGGGCTCGTTGTATGCTCTCCAATGCAGGCTTATGGGAGAAGCGTGCTTTTATGGGCTGAGATCGTTGCCACAACTGCTTATTTAATTAATCGCTCTCCAAATTCAGTGATTGATTTTAAAATCCCAGAAGAGGTTTGGTCAGGAATCCCTGTTGATTATTCTAATCTAAGATTTTTTTGGTGTCATGCTTATGCTCATGTTAATAATGGTAAATTGGAGCTTAGAGTTAGACAATACATATTTGTTGGCTATGGTCTTTGTGTCAAAGGATATCGTTTATAGTGTCCTGATTCTGGCAAGGTGATCGTTAGTCGTGATGTTACTTTTGATGAAAAGGCTATTTATTCATCTGATGATAATACTACTGGTTGTATTCCTACAAGTGAATCTAAAATTTCTGGTCATGCTACAAGTCACACTGATGCTACAAGTCACACTGAATTTGAACCTACTTTACCTATTGATTCTGCTTCTTGTTCTTCTTCACAACCAGTTTCTACACAACCAGATGATACTCATGCCAGTGTTAATTCAACACCCCTACCACTAATGATCGTTGTATTACTCGAGATAGAACTAGAAGAAATATTCAGTTGCCTGCTAGATATCATAACACTGATAATGTTGCCAATTATGCTGCACAAGAAATTTGTGATGTTCTTGAGCCTTCTTCTTATTCTGAAGCTATCTCATGTGAAAATTCTTCTATATTCTTGTTTGCTATGAATAAAGAAATTGAGAGCCTTCACAAAAATTGTACATGGGATTTAGTGGAGCTTCCTAAAGATAAAAGACCTTTAAAGTGCAAATAGATTTATAAAAAGAATGATGCTATTCCTAGAGTCGAACAGGTAAGATGGAAAGCTCGATTAGTGGTTAAAGGTTCTGAACAGAAGGAAGGTATTGATTTTAATGAAGTTTTTTCTTCTGCTGTTCGCCATACTTCTATATGAGTTATGCTTGCTTTATTTGATTTGGAGTTAGAGCAACTTGATGTTACAAGTGTTTTCTTGCATGGAGATTTAGAGGAGAAGATTTATATGACGCAACCTGATGGTTTTGTTACTTCTGGAAAAGAGTATTTACTTTATCATCTAAAAAAATCTCTTTATGGACTCAAACAAGCTCCAAGGTAGTGGTATAAAAGGTTTGATTCATTTATAATGGCACAACACTATTCTCGCAGCAACTATGATCATTGTATTTATTTTAAGCAATTTTTCAATGGATCATTTGTGTACTTGCTGCTTTATATTGATGATATGCTTATTGCTTCTCATGACAAGTCGTTGATTAATTAACTAAAGGCTCAACTTAGTCATGAATTTAAGATGAAAGACCTTGGACCAGCAAAGAAAATCCTTGGGATAGAAATTCAGCGTGATCAGAAGGCTGGTAAATTATTTATATCTCAGAAAGGTTACATTGAGAAAGTTCTTAAAAAATTTAATCTCAATGATTGCAAGTCTGTTTCTACGTTATTTGCTTCACACTTTAAATTATCTTTAAGTCAATGTCCTATCATTGAAGAAGACAAGGACTATATGTGTCGTGTACCGTATTCCAGTGCTGTTGATAATCTTATGTATGCTATGATCTGTACAAGACCTGATTTGGTTTGTGCTATTAATGTGGTTAGCAGATTTATGCATAATCCTGGCAAGCAACATTGGAATGCGGTCAAGTAGATTCTTCGTTATCTGGAAGGTACTTCTGATTTTGGTTTGATGTTTGATAAAAATAAGGTGAAGACAAATAGTGTTGTTGGGTTTGTTGATTCTGACTATGCTAGTGATCTTGATAAAAGGAGGTCCATTCTGGATATCTGTTTTTCTTTATGTGGTTCTGTGTAAGTTGGAAAGCTTCATTACAGTCTATTATTGCCCTTTGTACTACTGAAGCAAAATATGTTTCAGCGAATGAAGGTGTTAAAGAAGCTATTTGGTTGCAAGATCTGGTTTCTGAATTTGGTATTGCACGGGATGTTAATACTGTTTATTGTGATAGCCACAGTGCTATTTGTTTGACCAAGAATGACATGTATCATGCCAAGACCAAGTACATTCATATCAAATACCACTTCATCCGTGACATTGTTGCTAAAAGCAAAATTATTGTGGGAAAGATACACACTGACGAGAATCCTGCAGACATGCTTACAAAACCACTTTCAAACACCAAGTTCAAGCGTTGCCTTGACTTGGTTGGTATTTACGGAGCTTAATACCCTACGGGGTTGAGGAGAGACAATGTTGCTATGGATTTAGAGTCAAGGAGAGATTTATTGGGTTTTGACTCTAATTGGATTAGGATTCTAATTAGGGCTCTATTTTTGGGCCTAAATTGGTTATATATAGTAAAACAGGTCGTCATAGTGGATTGTTTTTCCCGTGATTTTTTTCCTCTTCACATTGGAGTAGTTTTTTCCACGTTAAATAATGGTGTTCATCTCACGTGCTTGTGTGCTCGAAGCCCTAGTAACAAAAATGATGGATGCATGCACACAAATATGATTTTCTTTCAGCTGGGAAGCTCGTGTCAGCCAGAGATACCATGGCATATTGTATCTGCAATCGATTTGGCACATGAAAAAGCATCATGCTCCTGCAGATGCAACTGGCTACCGGAAGAGGGCGGTTGCCTTGCATAATTGTGTCTTTATATGCTCCCGCTTAGTGATTCTCTTCTGGTTTCTCATCATTAAAGGGATAATGATAAAGGGAGGAAAGCTTAGAAAGGGATGGCTCACTTGAAACGTACTGCTTGCCCTGGATTTGTTTTTCCTCTTCCTCCTGCTGCTGCTGTTGGAGAAGTAGCAGCTCCAACCTCTCCCTCTTCCTCCTCCTCGGTCTCTCTCTCCCCTTTGGTTTCTTCCTCTCTCGCTCGCCACCAGCTGCTTCTCTCTCTCTCCTCTGCTTCGGCTCCTTCCTGCTATCTGGCTCCAGTGATCATCCTTGTTTTGGCCCCTCTGGTTTCTGTGGTTGAAATCAAGAAGAGCAGCAGCTTCTGCTTGCAAAGCTTCTCGCCCCTTGCTGCCTCTTTGATCTCTTTGTCTGTCTTCATCCTGGTGTTCTTGGCAGCAGAACTAGACACAGAGAGAGAGAGAGTTAGGGTTGTTTGTTATGGGTAATTGCTGGTTTAGGGGGAGTTCCTACATCAACAGAGTCTCCTCCAATGCAAAGTCAGGTGATTGCACCGCTCCTCCTGCTTTTCTTTCTCCATGGTCAAGAGCGTAATCAGGCACTCTGTTTTAGTTCTCTAGGAAAAATGGATTTTTTCCCTGAATTGCGTCGATGCAGAATTCGACCACCCAAATTCGATCAAAATCCATAAGGAGAGCACCTACCAATGCGAATTCAGTTCGTTGCGCCTTATCTTTCAAGAGAGAGTGATTGATCAACACACGCCTGATCAGATATCAGTGAGAATTTTTATGTTCGTTTGGTCGTGTTCTTGACGCTTGCGTTGCCTCTCGGGTGGGTGCAGAGACTCCCAAGATCCAGAGCCCATCGGAGAGGGACCGGAGCGAGGAGAGCAAGCTGCCGTCGAACCCCAAGGAGGTGGAGGCCCTGCGGCTGGACGCGGCGGCGCGGAACCCGCTCACCGCCTTCTCCTTCGAGGAGCTCAAGGCGGTGACCAACAACTTCCGCCAGGACTCGCTCATCGGCGGCGGCGGCTTCGGCCGGGTGTACAAGGGCGTCGTCGGCGGCGGCGAGGAGGAACTGCGGGTCGCCGTCAAGGTGCACGACGGGGACAACAGCTTCCAGGGCCACAGGGAGTGGCTGGTAAGCGACGCTATAAATTCCCGCATTAATTTCAAGAAAATAAGTATAGCTAATTACTGCTTCTTTCCGTCAGGGAAAAATTTGTGAAGATATGTTCAGTTAATCTTTTAAAACTTTGCCTGTTGATATCTTTGGAAATATAATGAAGTACACGTTTAGATTGAATGCATGGAATCATGTGTGTTAAATTGTGTCGGAAATTACGTCGACAATACGATGATATTATTAGGTTATAGATAATTATTACTCATGTCTAGTCACGGAGAAATGTTGCTTTTCGGACAGGTGCGGTCAAATTTTTAAAAGGCTATATATACCTTTTTACATATTTACATTCGATACATGTACACGAAAATCATACGTGTCAAATTGTCTCAAAAAGTGATTCGGTAATACTGCAATTTCATCGTGATTCATAAATCTCGACTATAAAAAAAGTCTCTTATAATGAGTGATGGTGAGTACGTGATGTCATATTTCATTCAGCATAGACCTTTTTTTGTCCGTCAAGTTTTTTAAATTCGCACATAGAACTTGTGTTTTCTTTCATTTTTATCTCCTAGGCTTCCCGATTTCCCGAACAAAAATGCAAGGTTTTTCTATTTCTTCCACGTCGCGATGCATGTGCATGGAACTAGTAAACTACAATGACAACTAGCGGTTAATGTTGCATTTTAAAACCGTGCCATAAATATGTGTGGCCGGAGCACACTATCGTAGATACAGGAGTAATTTCATTGAGCAACTTACGCTACATCTCCGAATGGAGCACGACGTTAAGGAGGAAACCATTGTGCAAGCGTAAAGTGTTTTCACTCGTGGAAATGCTTTGCGACATATGTCCGTTCCATCAGACGCTTTGCCTAAAAGTTCACTAGTGCGGTTCCACCGCTTTTCCTTTTGCTTTTTTCCTTCCACCCCTTTTTGCTTTTGACCAGCTAATGCTTTGACTGCTACGTTCAACAAGGAAATAAATGGGAGGGGAAGGGGATACATGCCCCCGGTGGCCAAGCTCGTGGCTACCCCTTCTCCTCCTATTTCCCCATCAGCCCTCTCCTTCCTCTACAACCCTCTCCCTTCTCCTCCTCTCCTTTCCCTACAACTTCCTCTCTTCCTACCGTCGGCCACCGGAGCTCATGGTGGAGGCCGACATGGACGCATCCGCCTCTTCACCAAGCTGTGAGAGGGATTGTGGCTCTAAGGCGTCACCGGATGTAGAGAATGTAAGCTTGGCCAGTTTTTGCCGGCTAGATCCGACGAGCATGGGAGCTCGCTGGATCTAGAGAAGAAGAGGGATAGAAGAAAGTTTATCCCCATTCCGTCATGAAACCCTCAGCTATGTACGTGCGAAACTTCGGTTTTTATTTGGTGAAACTTGGTTCTTGTGAAACTTCTTATATTTGCCTGGAATGTTTTTTGATCAACAATGAAATATGAGGTTTCATCAGTAGTTTAACCAAGTTTTATTAGTACTTATTCAAGTTTCATTGGTTCTTCTTCAAGTTTTATCAATCGGCTTGGCCAAGTTTCATTGCTCATTCTTCAAGTTTCACCAGTAGTTTAGTCAAGTTTTATTTGCACTCTCAAGTTTTATCAGTAGTTAGCCAAGCTTCATTCAAGTTTCATCAATAGATTTCCTCAGTTTCAGCAGTTATTTTGTAAGTTTTCATCAGTTTTCGCCCTTTGTTTCATATGTATATTGTTAAGTTTCATCAGTAATTTTTTCAAGTTTCATCAATTATTTTCTAAGTTTCCATTCTAACATCAGCATTACGTCATGCGTCCGATGGAAATCATCCCATCGGCGGAGGGCGCTCGCCTTTCAATTGCGGATGCTTTGTAGTCAGGTTGACGCTGTCACTAATGGTTGCATGTTGCAGGCGGAGGTGATCTTCCTGGGGCACCTGTCGCACCCGAACCTGGTGAAGCTGGCGGGGTACTGCTGCGAGGGCGACCACCGGGTGCTCGTCTACGAGTACATGCCGCTCGGCAGCGTCGAGTCGCACCTCTTCTCTCGTACGCGTCACTCACCATTCAATTCACCTCGACGACTAGCGATAGAGCTCGCCGGAATCGGCTGGTCCGGCCGTGCGCGGCGCCGGCGCTGACGGCGGCGATGCTTGATTTGGCAGGGGTGATGACGCCGCTGCCGTGGGCGACGCGGATGAAGATCGCGCTGGGAGCGGCGCGGGGGCTGGCCTTCCTCCACGAGGCCGAGAAGCCCGTCATCTACCGCGACTTCAAGACCTCCAACATCCTGCTCGACGAGGTACGCCCGTCCGCCATGATCGATCGATTGGTCCATGCATCTTTGCATGCCTGCCTGCTCAGTGACATGCAGTGCTCGATCACTTGCTGAACACGTCTCGTCTCGACGTTCGTGCAGGAGTTCAACGCGAAGCTGTCGGACTTCGGGCTGGCGAAGAACGGGCCGGTGGGGGACAAGTCGCACGTCTCCACCCGCATCATGGGCACCTACGGCTACGCTGCCCCCGAGTACATCATGACAGGTGCGTACGTATGCAGGGGAAAGGCTAAAGCTTCGCAGGTCAACTACCATCACTTTGCTAGCTTAGCTATGGGTTAGGAGTACGACTCAGCTTTCGAGTGAAGCAACTGCAAACAGTTGGTAGAGGGCGGTATCGAACCATATTCTCTCACAAACACGCACACAAAGAACCATTGTTCATCCTCCGTCCTAATTACTTCCCAACCACAGAGGATATACTGGCCTTCTTTCAGCGTAAACTAGCGGTCGGCGTTTTAATAAATTTGTTATTTTTATATTAATTTTTTTGTGTTATAATTTCTAAAGATTTTTTCGAGGTTTTGTTTAGGCCCTGTTCTTTTGGGCTTATCTAATCTGACTTATCTGTCTTATCTCCAACTTCGAGAATTTCCCGAGGTGCCCTGGAGAGTCGGATGGCCTTGAAATTTAGGATTTAGGGAGCTTTTAGACTCATCCGAGATAAAAATAAAGCAGTTCAAGGTAATAAATTTTTAGATGAGTCGATATTAGTTGGATAAGTCAAAAGCTCAATAAATCCTAAATTTCATGGCCATCCGACTCTTCGCCACCTCAAAAATTCGAAAAGTTGAGATAAGACAGATAAGTCAGAACTCATAAGCCCAAAAGAACACCCCCTAGTTTTTCTCAAAGATTCTTAAAAAATTTGAATTATCTTTTTAGGCTCATTAAACCACCAACCGCCAGTTTCCGCTGAAAGAAACAGAGCCACTGTCTTCTTCCCTAAGGGATTGCCTATTTTTTTTTCGTGTTTTTGAAGCAAGATTGCTACTCGCAAAGGAAAAGAAAGAAGGGTTAATTACCTGATTGGGTTACCATGGCAAAACCGATCCAACAATCCGATCCAACAATCGGTTCCGAACAGTTTATCGCACGATTTTACCGGTTTTCGAGAAGTTTTTCAGGAAAGCCGCGAAAAACCACTACCACTCTGACTTTGTGGTTTTTTTAGGGGCAAAGCAAGAAAGTTAAACCCTGACGATGCATGATGCTGGTAGAATTAATCCTAGCTACTGGAGCCTTGAGGCAGGTTTGGATATGTTGGGTTTGATGGTGTGGCAGGGCACCTGACGGCGATGAGCGACGTGTACAGCTACGGGGTGGTGCTGCTGGAGCTGCTGACGGGGCGCAAGTCGTTGGACAAGGCGCGGCCGGTGCGGGAGCAGACGCTGGCGGACTGGGCGCTGCCGCTGCTGCCGCACAAGAAGAAGGCGCTGGGCATCGTCGACCCCAGGCTCGCCGCCGACGACCGCCCCGCCAGGGCCGTCCACAAGACCGCCATGCTCGCCTACCACTGCCTCAGCCACAACCCCAAGGCGCGACCCCTCATGCGCGACATCGTCGCCTCCCTCGAGCCGCTGCAGCACCCGCCGCTGCCCGACCACCCGCCCACCGCCTGATCACCCACCCTCATGGGTCGATTGGATCATGCATGCGGGGGAAAAAACAAGTTGTAAAATATGTGTGATTATTGCTAGTGAGGCGCAGTGCAGGTAGATGGTGTTCTTGATGCGCAGATTGAATGATGATTAACTGTTCTAATTTATCTATGAGAGAGAATATATCTTAATTCTTCTGATCAAGCATACTTGGTAAGTACCATCGATCATTTGGTACCAGTCAATCCAGCCATGCAGCAATGCCCTGTTTGGTTGTTGTCCCACGCTGGCCTGGCTCGTACAAGACGTGCAAGATGGTGGGAGCCAGGCTGAGAGGGTGCAATGTGGTGGTGTTTAGTTGTCCGTATTGTATGGGGCTGGCTAAAGAGAGAAGGTGTTTGGTTGACATGTATTTGTGCTCGCATCTATCTTACACATTTCATCGAACACCTTCTTTGTGTACAATGTTGTGCATTCCCTATCCTATGGCCGCCTAGTTGAGCCCCACACCGAGTTGTCCCAAGCACGACTAGCCCACCTACGTCGTGATCTGGTCAGGCATGGCCCCGTCGTCCTTCGTTGTGCCATGGCTAGGTGTGGCATCGTCCTTCTCCATCGCACCATGCCATCGCGATGTCGTCGTCCTTCGACGCGCTATGCCGTTGTTGGGCGTGGCGTCGTCGTCTTTGTCGCGCAACGCCGTGGCTAGGTGCAGCGTCATCTTCCATCGCGTAGCGCCTAGGTCGGTCGCTGCCTCATCGTCCTCCGCCATGCCGTGGCTGGGCGCGGCGTCATCGTCCTCTATCGTGTAGCACCATGGCTAGGCACAGGTCGTCGTCGTTCATCGTGACGGCGATGTCCTCCGCCACGTCGTGGCTAGGTGCGGCGTCATCATCCTCCGTCGCTCAACGCCATGGCCAGGCACTGCACGTCGTCGTCCATCGCACGTCTCCTCATCGTCCACCGTCCCAGGCCACGGCCATGCCACCGATGTCGCGGCTGGGTTGCTCCATGCTCCGGCAGCGCTGCCCACACCACGGTCACTCCGTGCTCTGGCATGCACCTCTCGGCCCCCGAGCTCGCGTCCCTCCCTGTATGCACGGAGCCTACACGCATAGATGCGACTAAATTCTACGAATCTAGGGATGCAGCCTGGAATAAACACGCCACAACAACCAAACGCCAGCAGGCTGCACCCCACAGGCTTCCACTATTGCGGCGGGGGAGGACGGCGACGGTTGGGGGAGGCGGCAGGAGGGACGGGCGGGCGGAGGCAGGGGAGGACAGGCGGGGAGGCAAGGGAGGGGGGGGGAGATGGGTGGGCGGAGGCAACAGGAGGACGGGTGATGGCGGGAGTGGACAGGGGGGAGGATGGCAACGGGCAGAGGAGGCGACAGGGGGACGGGCGGGCCAGGGGCAGCAGGGAGGACAGTGACGGTCGAGGGGAGGCGGTGAGGGGGACCGGGGGGGCGGGGCAGAGGCAGCGGGGAGGACGGGCAGCGGCGGGGGAGGACAGCGTGGGAGGCTTGGCGGAGGCAGAGAGGGACGAGCCTGGCCTAGCCTGACGGAAAACTGTCGATTTCTACGTTTCCAATGGGCCTGGCTGGGGGGAAGGATTTGCATCGGCCGGGCTAGGCTGGAAATGCCCTACAGGCAATCAAACAGGTCAACTTTGTATATCCAGAGCGAAATCCCAGTATATACAAGCAACCAAACGTGCCACAAATCTACTTGGTAAGGTCCTTTGATGTGGCTGGTTTCAAGTGACCTTAAAACCCTCTTTGGTAGAGTCGGATGTATTAGTGTCTAGTATTAAAAAGTCTCTTAGGATGAGTGATATTAGTGTCACACTTCAGTAAAATTATCCACTAATACCATTCGTCGTAACAAACTCATCTACTTCATTACTAAAATTACCCATTATGTAATTCATCGTAACAAACTCATCCTATCCAACTTAACCCCCAAAATTCCCACGATGGGTTTAACCAAAGTATATCATGCTTCGGCCTCTACTGTTATTCGCATGGTAATTCATAGTGGCATGTTGCGGAGTGCATAGCACCAATTGCTGATGGCGAAGCCGATTGCATATGACCCGTGCGTGATCGATTGTGACACGTCGCGACGCATGGTTCGTAGCACCAATCGTCCATAATAAAGCTGAAGGCGCATGACCCGCTCGTTCATAGTCTCGACGATGGAATTTAAATTTTCTCGTAGCAAACCACGGATGCTGGACTAGTAAACTCTAATTTGCAGACAGAAAGAGAGGGGGTGTACTACACAGCCTGAAATGTAGCTCTAGCTTTTTCTTATTTTTCCTTTTTTTTAAGGAAAGGAGCATGAAGCCCTATATTGTTGGACTGAAGACAGTTACAGTAAAGTTTACAAACCCGACCAACAACACCGAGAAGAAACTCAAAAAAGAAAACTTTGAAAGCTTAAAGAGTGTTTTGGCGCAAATAGATGCAGCTTCCGGAAGTCTTCGGAACTACCTCGAGATGCACAACAGAAGGGGAGCACTAAAGGCACTGTTGATCCTGTCATTGTTAGGGTGAAAATGGGTCGGGTAATACCCGACCCGTATCCGTACCCGGCGAAAATTTTACCCGAAAATTCGGATACGGATACGGGTATTTTTTTGTCGGGTCGGATACGGGTAATTACCCGGATACTTTTGTTTCGGATACGGGTCGGATACAGGACAGCAGATACCCGGTAAATACTCAGATTTTCGGGTCGGATACGGGTACCCGGATAATTTTGAAAATCGGGTACCCGGATAGTGCTGAGATTTTGGGCCGGGCCGTTCTAAACTGCAGTATGAATCAGTAAATAATTATTTTTCAAGGTCTTCCCATGATCGTATGAATTTTCGTTCAACACGAAAGTTGTAGATCATTTTGAGACACATCTTTTTCATGTTGAAAAATTTTTCATTTGAGCAAAGTATAAATTTATAAAAAATTATTTAGCGTGCTGACTGCTTTAGGGCCAACAGTACCCGCACTGTAATTCTATATTTTCGATGTTTTACTCTGCTCGTATGAATTTTCGTTCAACACGAAAGTTGTAGAGAATTTCGAGACGCATCTTTTTTGTGTTGAAAAATGTTTCATCTGAGCAACGTATACATTTATAAAAAATTATTTAATGCTGCTATTTTGTTGCCTGGCATGGCACGGCCCGATTCCCACCACTATACCCGGATACTATGTGCTATGTTGATCAAGTTTGTGGACTATTAATATGAGTCATGTGAGATTTGGAACTAATATATATGGTGCTATATATATTGTATGGACTGCTATATGAAGATGCCATATGTTGTATGGAACCTATCAATTGTCATATGCTAGTGCTATGTTGTATGGTTTATACTCTTTGACGCTTTAGTTTGACTGTATGTTTTGTATTATTTGTATCGGTACATGTTTTGGTTGGATTATTTTTATCATAAATTATAATGCTACACAATTCACATACTATCCGACTAAGTACCCGATATCCGTATTGTGCCCGCTCATATATTATCCGGTACCCGTTTTCTACCCGTTTATAGATATCCGTTACCTGTATCCGTATCTGTACCCGATTTTTAACTACCCGTACCCGATCCGTATTCGAGTAAAAATAATTAGGGTAGGATACGGGATCACCTACTATCCAACCGTATCCGACCCGTTTTCACCCCTAGTCATTGTCCACTGCTCGCTAGGAGAAGACAACCAAAGAAGCCCGCCGCAGGAGAAGGACCTGTTCGTTTTTGTGCCACCTGACAAAAAACTTCAAACGCACATCTGCAGTCATCTTCACTAATTGGAAGGGCACAATCAATGCCACCGTTCCTTCTCGCTACGAGAACACTGGCAGGAAGGCAAAACCGATGCCACCATGGAAAGAAGATTCAACAAGCCAATCACAATTACAAACCCATTACCAAATGCCCATGAACGGACCATCTGCCATTGGTACCACACCTTCCAGCGACTTCACCAAGGAGAAAACCAAAACTGACCATCTTATCAGAGAAAGATCTAGAGGAAACTTATTTCCATACTTGATTATTTCACAGTCAAAGCCGCCATACAAACTAAGAGCATCCGTAGCCGGTGGCGGAGACAGAAAATTTTTAGAGCCCGAGCAACTCAAACTATATTGAGTATTTGCTATAAAAATAATATTTTCATTCCTTGCGATAACACCAAATTTTTATTGCGTGTTCGCCGACGAGCCCAGGCGGCCGCCCAGGGTCGTCGGGCGGTGGATCCGCCGCTGTCCGTAACAAAAACCCTATAACACTGTAGTGTTGACTTTTTGAGGATAGAGTCTCTGGTGGAGTATAAGAATCTTTTAGGATATAGTGTAAAGTGTGAAAGAATTTAGAAGATAGATAGAGTAGTGGTGAATAGTGTTTTAGATTAGTGGGGATGGAGTTACTCGTGGAGATGCGAAACTCTGTCCTCACTACTTTAAAACACTATTCACCACTACTCTATTCATCCCTCTAAAATTCCTTCACACTTTACATTAAACCTAAAAGATTTTTTCACTCCACCGGAAACTCTATACTTAAAAGTTAACGCTACAGTGTCATAGGGTTTCTGCTAATAATGCTCTAGCTAGCTATCTGCAAATTACTCAGCAAGGATTGGGTCCCCCCTTCTCGTGACGCCGAGGAGCCGTCGGAACTGCTGAAGGCGAGGAGGGCTCGATAGCCTAAAGCTCGGGCACATGTCGCTTTCTTTTCGGTATAGGTATACTGTAGCAGGACACTGAAGTATGAAAACCAGCTCACTTACCCTGTACGTACGGTTGTTTAATTTGCAAGCTGGTTTTGCCACGTGGGTGGCCCAACTAGTGTTTTTCTGGCCACGTTGGAAAGGCTAATCGCCACCGTGGACAAACCTTTGCATGAGAAGGAGCCAAGTTGACTGCCACATGACACTCAGGTAAAGTGTCTTTAAGCATACATGTCTTTAGAGTTTCTTAAGTAGTCTCAGGAGTCTTGGTCCCTCCTGTTTTTTATAGCTCGGAGACGTGCATTCAAGATAAAAAAAAAAAGCACTAAAGCTCAAAGTGTTTGTATTTTGAAAACAGAGACACGAAAATGTTAGTAGGTAAGAAAATAAGCTGCAAAGAACACCTAGCAAGTTTGAAGTGGCCGAGCTAAATAAAAAGCTTGCTAAGCTGAATGTTAAATTGGACTTCGAGAGACTCTTAAATCTGTTTCTTAAAGCTGGTTCATTTCGTTTATGTTATTTTTAAGAGTTTTTATAGGCGGGTTCAAGACAAAAAAATAAACTAAAAAAGTCAAAGCATTCTGCTCTTCAATTTAACTAGGCTGAAGATTTAAGCCTAAGCCACTTATGTTGCCGGTGATATTCCCTTTGAGTTAATTTAAAAGGGAGATTTGATAATCTGCCACTCTCAAAGATGTGCAATTAATTATTTGTCACTTATATGTCACTGACATATGGGTTATGGGTATACATGTCATTAACACGGGAAATGGCAAATAATCAATGGTCATTATTTGGAGTGGAAACAGACAAATCATCAATTATTTTAATTTAAAATTAGAGTTTCATGTGAAGAGATCAAAGACGCCGAATGTTGCCTCCACCTAGCTTTATCGCGAGATTCATCATCGCCGGTCGCCGATAGCAGGATGACAAATTTGTGTTCCCATCTTGTGTTCTTTATGTTCTTAATGCTTTCGTCGCTAGGCCATTGGAGTGTAGTTGACCAGCGGAAACCATTTCTCAGCCTCATTTCATTTTAGTTTAGAAACCATTTCTTATATGATAACATGTTCTCTCTTTCTTAATTATCCTCCACGTCAACAATTCATCATACGTGACTACTATGGAAACATTGACGTCATTGTATTGGAAGTGGCCTAAGAACATCTTAATATGTGATATTAGCTGGTTCAATAGATGAGAGGGAGCGCTCGAGTCGACTCAATACATTGAAGAAGTAAATTCATAAAAAAGTAGTTATGGAACCTACCTCTAGTTAGACAAACTCCAACTGTCTCCCGTCGCGGCTCCCGTTCCTTTCACGAAGGGATTCCCGTTCCCTTCAGCGCTCCAACGGATTCGCTTCAGTAATCCATTCATGAAGGGATTTCTCTCTCCAAACCCTCTAGGAAGGGATTCTCTCTTTTTTGCTAATATCATTCCTTTCGAAGAGATGTTGTTCGAGATGGTGGAAAAGGGAACGTGGATTGGGAAGAGAATGAAATGAAGGGAAAATTGTTGGAGATGGTCTTAGGAGTCAACTCCATCATTAATGTTTTATATATATATATATATATATATCAGTGCAATTAGTTGTTTTTAATCAACATGTGGGTCCTACAATTGTTATGAAACATATTAGAGTAAAATACTCTTTGAACTTGCTTACATGCATAGTATTGAACCGATATGCCGTTAATAGTCACTGATTTTATTTGATCTAATAGCTACAGTTATTTATTACTTATTACTGTACCTTGTAGAGTAGGTCAATCTGACCTTCAAAAGGTTAAGGTTGTCTTTTCACTTCACTACTCCAAATCAGTTCTTTTTCTGAAAAGTACTCCACATCAGTTGGAAAGAGTCAAATGGAGTCGTGACTTCGTAGATGGTATTTTCACATCGCTGCTTCACATTAACTGTGAAGGAGTAAGATGGAAGCACAATGTTTAGATGGTGACATCATCAAGAAAATTACGCAGCAAGTACATAAAGTTGTTCCGCGTTTTCGATTAGATATAAAATTTGTTAAACCGTATATTTAGATATATAAAGTTGTATGCATGTTTCAAGTCAGATGCAAACCTGGTTTTTCACCTTGTTTTGCATTTAAACCCTTGGAAAAAATTTCATGTTAGGAGGTCCAAACTTTGTGGGATTTTAAATTTAAATTAAAAAATTATATTTTTATATGGCACCCTTTTGGACCTTGAAGTGAGAAACAAATTTATACGTTAAATTTGCGTTATATTTTTAATATATTTTTTGGAATTTTAAATTTAAATTCAAAATTATAATTTTTCACTACATCGCCCGTTTGGACCTCCTAGTGAGGAAAAAAATTCCCGAGGGCCTAAGCATAAGAAACAACGGTGAAAACCAGTTTTGAACCTGTTTGGTCTGAAACATACTTACAACTTTGTGTAATATGTAGTTTTATAGATTTTAGATCTAATCGAAAACGCAGGATAAAAATATCTAGTGCCATGCACTAGGGAGGTGCAAGGCGACGGTTGCGATGATGAATCCAGCGGGGAACTTCGATGACGTGTCGGATTCGTGCAGGACGACCTTGGCGCCGGTAGGCTTCGGCACAGAACATCGACGTCGCAATAGATCTATGCAGGACGACCTCAGCGATGGCTGCACCCAATGGGGAACTTTGACGACATGGTGCAACGGTTCGTGAGGGAGGCAAGGGTAGCCATGGTGTGGCTATTCACTGGCATTCATAGGGGAAAGCCTATCCATGGCACGGCGTTTACGGATCCGGTCGCTGCGGCTAACCCAGGAGCGGCTCGATCTAGGAGGGAGCACGTGCATGGCATGCTATGGTGCAGCTGGAGCACAGCCAAAGCTTGCAGCAGCGTGGGGGCCAAGCGGAGGCGCTGCTGGAGGAAGCCAGACCACGACTAGAGCTCGGCGGCGGCATGGGAATGATGTCTAGGTGTGGTTGGAGCAAGCTGGGGCACGTCCTTGGCATGGTTCCAGCATGTCCGTGTCACGGCGGAAGCACTTGCAAGGTGCTCAATGTATTGTGTTTTACCTGGATACAACGGCAAATACAAGCAACCAAACACATGCATGCATAACCCGAGCTCAAGAGATGCAAGCAACCAAACATAAGCATATCACATCTACTTAGGCTGTCTCCCGACAACATGGCTCACTCATACGAGCCAGGCTTAACTGAGCCAGCAACCAAACAACTCCTTCATGTACTCTCCTTTTTGAAAATCACGTTAATATTACAGCAGTCAACAAAAGGACAATAGATCCAATGATGCATGGAGATTCATGAATGAAGAGGTACACCACGTTGCCAAAAATTTTTTTTCATTTTTTTGTATTAAAAGGAATACATTTGTTACTAGATTGAGCATAAACCTCTATATACTAATAAAAACAAGCATTCTATACTAATAAAAGCAAGTAATAGTGGTGGTTCACATTTTATCCCTCTAGTTTCATAATTTTGCACATAGACCCCTGGTCACTTGTCTTTTTTTAAAAAAATTTACGTTCTTGCCCTTTAGTTCCACAATTTCACGTATAGACCTCTAGTTTCTACAAGCATTTTAGGCTTTCAACTTTTTTATTTTCCAAATTAGCGGCAGGTTTCACTGTTTTCGGCACGAAGCATGTTCACTAAGACTAAACTAATGAATGCACAGGGGTGCCTGATCTTTCGGTGAGGGATAACTATTAGTGATATGCCTTAAAGACAATCATGTAAGATGATTATATCATGTCTATATTTATGTACTCTTGGATAATATGTTATCAGTTCTATTAATAAATATCGTTCACATTGTTTATCAAGTACGACTTGGTTGTGAGACATATTGTTTATATGATTTTATTTTAAATGATCCTCGATCTCATATTATTATGTGGAACAGTAATAATTTGAACAGCACATATATTGATTGATGGTAATATTTCACATACCATAGATACAGAGATATCAAATCAATAATATGGACACATGTTAGAAAACATGGTGTTAGTTTTGAGTGGTATACCTATATGATCCTTAGACCTGAGATCGTCATTAAATCCTAACATGCGTAGTTGTATATTTTGGGGTTATCAATAGTTACGCTATAACTGGGTAGTTAGAAAGATAGCTTTTGGGTATGCTATGAAACATGATATAGGATGTGAGCGATCAAGATGGAATTTACCCCTCCATGATAACAAGAGAGATATTTCTAGGCCACTCGATGTGATTGGATTGAAAAGTGTATGACCATACTAATGTGGTTAAAGAATTAATCATGGTTTAGAATCCATCATAAGATCAAGTGAATGGTCGAGCTATCATAAGGTGGCACGCATCTCGTCTTGAACTTGACTGGTATCGTGTGACAAAGGGATCAGTATGTGAGTATATCAAAGTTTGGTCGATATGATCATTCTGTGCATTCGAGAGCCAATATGTCATGCTAGAAACCGCTATTGACTTATGTTTCGAAAAAGATTTTTCGAGGCCACAGCCACTTACGCATTAACCTAATGGGTCACACACTTAACAGGTTAGAGCTTGTCTAATGGATTGGATTCATTAGTAGGTTTCGCGGATACTTATCCGTGTAGGATTAGAGTCCTAATGGGCATCTAGCGTAGAAGCCCATTAGTGTGCTCCATATAAGGGGAGGCGGTGGGGGCAGCGCACAGATATACGAGTTCGCCACCACATAACCATAGCCGTCATGCCCCCCTCTGACTTCTAAAAACCCTAGCCACGCGCGTGTGGTACTAGCACACTGGCGCACGGCGTTCTGCCCCTAGACGTATGGATACCATAGAGGCGCTGCTGCGGTTGCTACGACGCTGATCGGTGACAAGGAGGAGAAGCTCGGTTAGATCGACTACTTCCTCTACGGCAATATATACGACGTTGCTACGGTGATGATCAGTGAGGAGGGGACATTTAGCTCGACGTGAACAACTATTTCCTGTATCACGACGCGTGCAACGTCGGACTCAGCTATTCTGACTCTCCTTCCGCTGCGACTGCGCGTCAAGGGTAACGATATGTGATCCTCTATTCATATGATGTCGTGGGTGTTCGCGGTAGAAATTTTTAAAATTGCACTAGTGTAGCCTACCTGTTCCCCTTCAATAACTTCAATTAGGTAGAGGATGACTTTGACGATCCGGCTACGAACCACACAAGGATAAGCACCCTCAATCACTAAACCACACTCCTAGTCGTTATCAACCGTGCCAAGAACACAGATGACCTGACCATAAAGGTCTATTCTTGCAAACAATCAAAGAACATGCTTACACAAAATTAATGAAAACCCAATGAAAACACTAGTGACAACCCTAATCTTTTGTATTTCAGACAAATCATATTTTTCAAATTCATTGTCTACCGCTATTTCTCAATCAATGCATGCGTCAGGACCAAACAATCCATTGAACAGAGGCAATATGGACCTGAGATTACCTTCTTCAACCATTGGACATGGTGCAAAGGTCTTGTTGATCTTGCGAACCTTTCTTGTAAACCGAAGAGAACTTTCTTATAGCATATTGTCCACATGTTGCAAGAGTTTCTTGTCCCGAGGTGAGATGAGTGTATCATATTTATAGTGTTCGTCTACTTTTCTTTCGTGCGGACCTGCCATGGTTAGTAACAAATAATGACAATCATACAAATATATGTGAATCCCTATCAACTACTAGGCACTGGAAATTATCAAGAATCACATCTCTCAAGCCTTTACCAAGCTCTTACCAATTTTTACAAATGCAACAAGTGGTGCAACCGGTGGCTGGTTCATGATAAGCCGATCTCAAGTGTGAGTAAAACAATTGCAAGGCTATCACCCGCATGGTTAGTAGAAAGTAGAGCTTAGACAGGCTATCTATTTAGTAGCAATGAAAAATAATCAGCCAACCTTAGATTTGTACAACTTAAGTAATTGTTCGAAACTAGCACTTAGCCTATGTTGTTAATCAAACAAGGATGGATAATAGGCTAAAGCAAGTAAGTGGATATGGATACAAGTGGTAAACACACAACAACTCAAAGATTTGTAATTTGAGACGTGAAAGCACAAGATTGAGCCAACTTTGTAACTTGCTGTTTTCTGTCCACTAGACAGCAAATTCGTATTTTTGCCGTAACTTTTGCCTAGGTGACTCTTTTTCCATAATTCTTTTTTCCTTCTTTCTGACAGCTTTTGCAAGAACTTTTATTTGGAGCCAACTTTCTGAACACCAATCTGAATACCAACCAAAAAATTCTCATAAAATTCACAAGCGCGCACGGCTACAGATTTTAGGACAGCAACTAGGTCTGAATCAAAACCACATAGCTCCTAACTGACTTCATGTATGGTCGTGAAAATTGGCAGTAAGATAGAACAACAAGTCGTGGATCTGCTACTTTTGGTTTCACTCAAAAAGGATGAGGAAATTGAGATTTATGGCATTTTAGTAGTGGTTGCAGAAAGGGAAACTTTGTGGCTAAGATTAGAATTTTGGTTTTTGGGTGTTATGAGTGGATTTTAACGTGGGAGATGAACAGCAATAAGATAACACTAGAACAAACAAGAACTCAATTTAGCAAACCAAAATTAACCGATTGAAAGGCACAAAAAGGTTTGGACAACGAGAAAACAATCTTTTTATGGGGGCAAATTTTCTGAACTATAGGAAGAACACAATCAAACAACTAAACAATATAGAAGAACTCACTGGTCAACCGCTGCTCTAATACGAAATGATGAACTCATGGGGGTGCCCGAACTTCCAATGAGGGGATAACTTCGATTAGGTGGATGATGACTTTGACGATCTAGCTACAAACCACACAAGAATAAGCGTCCGCAATCGCTAAACCACACTCCTAGTCATTATCAACCGTGCCAAGAACACGGATGACTTGGCCACGAAGGTCTATTTTTGCAATCAACCAAAGAACTAGCAAGAACAAGGGTGAAGGACACACACAAGTTGAGGTTCTGAACTTGTTTATCACTGCTGCTGTCGAGTCAGAAGAACAAGGATGAAGTTCCACATATAGGGACAATTAATCTAAACAAAACCTCAAGAGAAATAGAGGGAGCTTGTCCAATATATAGCCAAGGATATGGCTTCTAGGAGGTGGTCTCATGTCACTTGAGAAATATGGAAACTCAGCCCAAATTAATGGTGGCACAGCACCCGAAGAGTTGGAGATTGGATCTCTCTACCGTATGTTTTTTTATTGTTGTGGCTAGCTTAGAGTGAATTTGATGATGAGGCTGGATCTGTTGAAAAGTGTGAGAGATAAGCTTTCCATCAAGTACTCACACGTTCCAAACAGAGTCCGTTTGTATTCTCTATGACCATTTAATCTCGAACTGGTCATTGAAGACTGAGTTGAATCCTTTCATCTTCTCACCTTGCTTGATGACTTGTGTTGACGAATTAATACTCCCTAGCTAATCCTTGTCAATGTTCCTAAGTATGAAAATATTATTAGGTAGCATTTTATCCTTTTCTTTATGTAGATTTAACCCGACTTTAGAGACGTCGCTAAAGATACTCTTATGCAATCTTTTCAAAAACCCATGACATTTGCGAATTTTCCTCTCCTCGGTGCCCCGTTCTCTCTCACAAGCTCCCCATTCTCGTCTCCCTGTTTGCACCGATCCCTCCCCTAACCCTAATTGTGCCACGCGCAGAGCGGCGCTGCCCTTCACCCCGAGCAGAGAGCCGCCACCATCCACCGCGCCATCCTTCACCCCGAGCAGCTCGCCGTCGCCCTTCACCCCGAGCAGCCCGCCGACATCTTTTTCGTGGCCATTGCGCCGCAATCCTCCCCAAGGCGCACCACAGCGCCATCCTCCTCCCTGAGTCACACCACGGCACCACCTTCTTCCCTAAGGTAGTACTTGACATCTACATTCCAATGGGTGCAAATCATGCTTTGAACGTTTCAATACGTTTTTTTGTTTCTCAATTACCCATTTGTGAACTATCAAACATGTTTTGCAGCATCTAACTACATATACAGATGCACCTGAGGTCATTGCCAAGAGCAGACGTGTTGATCTCTCTTCATTCCATCCTATTGTATGAGGCTAAGAAGCAAAATATGATTAAACCATCTGAGGGGAATGCTTCTGATTGTAGCATCTGATACATTAGAAAGAGAATTGTAATATGAGCACAAATGTTCTGTTGCAGACCAATGCATGCATCTTGTAACTTGGCTGTGCTTATAATGTGACTGAAATTGGATGTTTTTGTAAAGACTGGAGTTGTATGCTTTTGGCACATACTGTTGTTAAATAAAAGGAAATTCACGTCTATTTTCATTTTCAGTTCTAGTGATCAGACCTGTGCAAGCAAATCTGGTGTCACAAGATTTGATGCCCTTCAGGTCCTTGGTCTGACATGGTTTTTTCTATGTCAATTGCAGCTGAAGCATCCCTACAAAAATTTGCAGCTGAAGCAATATTTTTGAAATAACTCAAGCCGTAAAGCATGCAATGCTGCATTTCTTCTTTCTTTAGAACATCAAGCATACACTGTAGCATTGCTTCTTGTATTAAATCCTTCAGAGCAAGCTTGAAATAGAATCAAATACATGTCCTTTAAAACAGAGCAGCGATCATAAAAACTTAATTCTTTATAACAGGAACCATGAACTGGATGTTTGCTATATGATTTTCTGAATTAGATAGCAGTAGCCATTAATTTACATGTACAGGAGCCAACAACCTGAGGTTAGATGCACAGGTGGTTCTTCAAGAATTAATCCAGAACTGAAAGTCAAACTTTCTTTTATTCATACAGTTTCAGTCTTTACAAACAATCCAGTCCGGCAAGTCTGTAGACTTTACAAATATTTTAGCCAAAAACATACAGATTCCAATTGCAATTCTCTTGGAATTGCACAACTTCTGAAATTTCAACAACAAAACATACAATTTCCATAACATGAAATTTCAGTCTTTACAAACATGCATTTCATATACTCATACAATTCTCTTGGAGCTAAGCTTTAGAATCTGTCTCTTGGAGCTTCAAAACTGGTATTCAAATAGGAGCTGACTCAGCTTTTGGTTCTAACAATCCAGACTAAAATCTTATTCAAATCCTTCAACGCACAATCTTCATCGGCCTCATCATCTCATTGTCTTCATAACTAAAATCTGCATTTTAAAAGAACAATTGAAAGAATTAAATCAGTCTTGTCCTGACGCCATGGACAGCAGCTTGAACCGCACGAGCAGCCTGATCATCACGCTAGGCCGCACCTTGAACACGTTCTTCCACCCGTGCTCGTGTTGTGGGCTTGTGGCCTCCAGCGGTGCTGGCACAAAGAGGGAGAGGTCCGGCGACGGCTAAAACAGGGAGATGCCTCCCTGGTGGAGGCGGCTCAAATAGGAGAGGAGGAAAGCTAGGTTTCGGAGGGGGCGGGCGAGGATGATGGTCGGCATGGGAGCAGTAGGGCGCTCGAGCTAGGGTTCACATGAGATGGGTGGAGCGATGGGGGAAGGGATGCGTCGGGCTTCCACAATGCCAGGGAATGAAAAATTTTCAGGGAGTTATGTGCAAGATTGCATAAGTGCGAGATAGGTTTTCCACCTTCCATATCCAATCCATATGTGAGAAATATAAGGGTCCACGATAGAAGTTTACATGTTTACCCCAAATATTTTGCCTAGTTTATATTCTGTCTGTAATCTCGCCCCATACAATGACACAGATGCAATACTCTCCTTCTAACTACTGCCTCCAGTCACAAATATTTAACCTTTTTTGACTCTGCACAGTCTTCAAAATACAATTTTGACAACTAATTACTATTATAATTTATTTTAAAACCCATTGAATTATAACATTATTAAGGTACTTTTCGAGATAAATCTACGCATATAATTTTTATACACACAATCGGATTATTTAAAAAGATATTGGGGCTCAAGTTTCACTGCCACGCATATCAAACGTCAATTATGTTACCGAGGCAGCATTTTCCAAACCTGGGGAAGCTGGGCTCCGCAGCCGGGGCGGCCTGCGCGTTCCGCGTGACAGGCCGGGCCGGGCCGTATGAGAGAGTCGGCCGATTTGATGCGGCGGCCGCAACTCTGGGCCTCCGTGGATGGAGCTGCAGCAAGGGATTTCGGGCCGTATCGGATGATTTTACAATGGAAATTGCTGCTGCCTGCTTTGGTACTTGAGAAAGAGTGTCCTCTGCACGGCTGCACCGAAGGCATCACACCGTCCATCATAAAAAAAAAAAAAGGGCATCACGCGGACTGAGCGTAGCTCAGTTGGCTCGCTCGTGGCTTTGCGTCGTGTCTGGCCACATTTGAGGCCTAGCCTCAGTGTTGGTGTGTGCGTTTAGTGGGACTACGCGTGTCCGCGTATAGAGGTACAAGGTGTCTCATCTAATTCTGCTTGTGTACTGGACGCATTGTGATGTGAGTGTGGTTGTGAGTTGTGTACGTCCGGATTGTACCGTCTAAAAAAAGTATCACACCGCACACATGTACGCATCCACGATCGTTGGATTGATTGAGATCCAATGGCTCTGGTTACGTGAGACGAGAAACTGAAGGCTAGTCCCAAGTCTCAAACATATTAAGACAAAATCATTACCTCCCTCAATCTAGAATCTTACAGGACCTGGAAAACATATCTAGATAACCTACAATCCTACCAGATTTACAAATATATTCTATAAACATGCTAACTTGCACCCCGAAAAAATCCATATCAGGAAGGTATCGGGCTCTGAATATGGAAGAATTCCCGAGACGGCGGCGCATCACCTCAAGGCCCATGATGATATGTACAATGGCTCATAAGCAAAGAGGCTTATTCCCGAGCACTAGTCACCAGGATATCAGCTCGAACTTGTCATATTCATGTTATTCTCCCAGGGTACGCACCCCAAGGGTAAGACGTATATGGCCCCCAGCTGTCAGGATATTTTATCTAATCCTCAACAGATAGTCCTCGAGGCTTATGTGAAAAGCTACTTAGTCGTACCTTCTCCTTGAGCCAAAATTTCAAAGAAGGAATTGAAAAAGGTAGCGAAACACTACTACCTCATCTGAGCAAGCCATGCTTGAGAACGAGCTTAAACCATCAAGAGCTGAACTCACCCGACCCGAGCAAGGGCCAAGTGGATAGCACTCTCTCCAATGGTTATATTGTCCATAACACCTATGGTAACACCCTGCGAGAATGTCGCCACACGCATCGGCCTATGATTTGTAAGTGTGTCATTTTAGGCGGAATGATTGCGTCCTTTCAATTTCTCTATTTATACTATAGCCAAATGCAGACCAAGCTCCATCACCACCAAGCGTTTGCTCGAGCTGAAAAAATTAGACCACCTAGACGCATACTCATGGCGAGCGCCCGGAATAGAGGAATACCTGAAGATGGCGGAGGATGAAGTCGTCTCCACCAAGCTCTACACCATCGTCTTCGCATGTCGGAAAGCGACTTTGTTGCCGGCGTACTGGCGCATTGTGAGTGCGAGCTCTTCAATCTCAGCCCTAATTCTATCCTTATCCTTGCCATCTTCACACACCTTTGTGAAGGTTTTCTGGCTATCATGCCCACTGCGAATCTATTCCTTCACTTCTACTCTCTTTTTCGCACCAGAAATAACTCCGTAGTTTCCTGCATTTATTTCTGGCTTCGCTCTCCATCTCCTTTCTCTTACCCTATTATGACCCTAAAGGACTCTGTCTCTGGATGGGCCGAACAGTGATTTTACCTCAAGAAATCTGCGGACAACCACCTTTGCTTCTGCTGAGAAGTTTCGATCAAGAAGAGCATTCCCAATCCTCGCTGAAAAGCAAAAGTGGATTAATTTGATCAACGAGCTTGCTTCTCAGGGGCTCACCGGCTAGATGATCGCAGAGGACTCATTATGGAACAGGGAATGCCTCCTTCGCAGGAGAGAACATCCCTTCTACGAGATCACCGGTTAGCAAGACCTCACTAGCTAGGCCAACTTTGGTACGTTTCACCCTTTCCATCATACTTTCATGCTCGGGCAGTGTTCCTTATTCTACACACGTCATCCTCTTTCCTTGCAGCCCTGAGCATTAGCTAGGTTGAAGCTTGGATGATTGAGCGCTTTGGCGCTCAGAAGGAACAGAGATCCTCCTCCTTAGCACCGTGCGTGAAGACGTCTAGGAGCGCTCCAAAGGGATGCATAATCTTAACCGCCTCTCCTTTCCCCCATGCTCGAGTAATGTTTAACACATGCTCGGCGCGACATGCTTGCAGGAGAAAGAGCACTTGGAGCACACGATTTCTACCCTCTCTATGGAGGGTATAGGCACGTGAAAGCTTCCAAGAAAAAGTCCTGCCAAGAAGTGTAAAGCTCCGGCTCCCCAAACTGCTCCGGCGAGGCAATCAACTAGGGTCAAACCAGCCTCAAGTCCCTTCCAACGGGGCATCTAGAAGACTCACCTAGAGTACGCCAACAAGTTTGAGGGCGCGAATTACACCTTTAAACGAGAAACTTCATCGCAGAGAATTCCAAGCTCATGAAGCTTCTTTCCCAGCTCACCGAGAAGTGTAAACGTGAGTTCTTGGAGGAGGAGAACTCTGGACTGCGAGCCATGCTCGTAATGTCAACAGGAGCAGGTTCGAGCTCAGCGCTTCCCACCGTCCAAGGGGAAGAAGGGCCTAGCAGCGACGACGCCACGCCTTGGCTCGAAGGGTTCGTTGCAAGACCATTAAGGGCGCGGTCTCAAAATTGTCGGATTCAGAGGAACTCGGGCAGGCCCTAGAGACCACAAGAGTAGGGGAGGAAGAGCAGCCCACTTCTCCTTACCTGACCGAGGATCGAGAGGAGGTTTCCCATTTGGCTTCAGGTACATATATACAAGCAGCTTCTCTTCCTTCTCGACTGGTCTCTTACCTTTGTCGTTTTTATTTTTTTTACCATAGATCATCGAGACCACCATCTATAGTCACGCAGATCATTATTCGTGCTATGGACCCTGAGCTCGAGCTTATTGCAGATTGTTTCATGGCAAAAGATGACATGGAATACATCGAAGAGCATCTCCTGTCTTCTACTAAAACTCTGGGACCAAGAGAAGAGGAGGCCCCGAGCATGGAGCATGATTGGGACGAGGTCGTGGAGTCCTTGGAGGAAACGCCTCTCCCGGTAGTTCCTGCATTTGTTGCCTTCGAGGGCGCCGAGCAGCCCCCAAGCATACAAGATGCTCACATCGAGGCCGTGGGACCTGCAGAGACAACCCCTATTCAGGATGAGCTTTTCTCCTATACTCCTAAGGGTGTCGGGCAGCCTTTGAGCTTGTAGATTGCCCGTGCTGCTGCCACAGAGGCTCAGGGCATCTCCTACCAAGCCGGTCTCCTTGCCCTTCCTTGGAAGGATCCCACGGCGACAGACATCCCTAAGCATGGAGCCGCGGAGGATGACCCCTTTGCATCGCTGTGCAAAGAGAATATCCTCGCCCAGTTTCGAAGCAACCTTCTCCCTTGGTGCTCCAAGGTAACAAACTCTAAATTTTGTGATTCTCCGTATTTCTTCCTTGTTCGGGTCAATAATCTTTATCTTTGTCTCCCGCAGCTGGTAGAAGGCACCTGTGCTAACTTCAAGGAGAGCACGGTGGCCCCTGAAAAGGTCGCTAGGGCCCACACCGAGCGAGAGTCAAAGATCACAGACTTGGAGAAGCTTCTCGCCGGGGCCCAAGCCCGCTTTGAAGCTGAATTCGGGTGCCTTGAAGCCTAGGCAGGGGCAGTCGCAGTAAAGAACCAGGAGGTTACCGCTGCACTCGAGGAAGAACGCGCCTAGTGCCAACCTTAGAGGCCAAGGTGGAAAAGCTCATGAAAGTTGCTCGGGAGGCTTCGGACCAGGCTAAGGAGGGCCAAGAAATGACGGTCCAGGAGATCCTGGACCTCGAGGTGCAAATCCAAGTTTTGAATCTCCAAACGGAGCTCGACGAGCTAAAGAACAAGCTCTTGGCTCTGGAGCAAGGAGACTTGACCAGGATTTGGGGACCTCCCCTTAGCACCTTTGTAATCTCTCTTTGTAACCTAGTCAATCAAGAAATAAAATTAAGTTTTATAAAACAGTGAGCTTTATCTAATTTTAGCTTGGTAGTTTCTCAGTTCGATGATGTCTTCCTTGTTTCTGCAAAAGGAGCAAGCAGAACATACAACGCTAGAAGTAGGTATAATGTAAAGGGAAAACCCGAGTTAGAACAGCATGATCCTAACTTTAGCCCCCGCTGTGACTAAGTTTCATGCACATAATTTGCGATCACGGACTTAGTCATAGAAGAGGTAGCAACAATCTCTACCCTTCAAATGCCTGACAGCCATGCCCCTAAGTTGCGAGCATGGGCGGTGACACTCAAAAAGAAGAAAAATATATCACACTTGGGCCTATCCCCTCTAGTGTCCTAGCCCATGCACTTGAGTTGTGAGCATAAGCTTGGTAGGTAGGAGAGGTGACTCACGACCATGAGGCGTTTAGACTGTAGGATGATCATGCTCTAATTAAGCTAGGTTCTTGAACTGACCAATAAGGGGGGGCCGTGTGCGATGAGCATCGGCTTATGTAGGTGCAAACCCTTAGACGACGAACGCAAGGCTGAAATATGCATGATATTCACAATTTTCATGCACCACGATCTCGGTCCGGCCAGGACTAACGAAAACCTTTGGCCCTATTCCTTGTGCTATCCTGACATCGGTGTGCCCTCGCATGAGGTGGTGCTCGGTGTAGCAGGGTCACTGTAAGCATCCTTGACAACTGAAATAGAACACAAATGTAGACAATACGAAAAATAAAAAACCGATAATAAAAAGAGAGATTACATGTAGAACTTTTTTAGCTGGTCTATATTCTATGTGTTGGCGAGCTTACTTCCGTCTTCCAATGCTAGGCGTATAGCCCCTAGGCGTACTAATGAAACAACCGTATAAGGACCCTCCCAATAGGGGGGATAGCTTGATGGCGTTCAAAAGGTCTTAAATTCTTTGTAAGACGAGATCGCCAACCTGCAAGGTCCTTGGTTGTACCGCTTTTGTTGTATGCTTGCAAAGTTCTTGCAAGTAAGGGGCGGAGCGTAGCAGAGCTCGGTTACGTGTAGCCTTCAAGAGGTAGAGGTAGAGAAGACATTCTTTCTCTTGGTTGATGTTGTCAATCATATTGACCCTTGAAGAACCCAGCATAATTTCGGGAGGCATTACAGCCTTTGCACCTTAAAAGATCTAGAACTGGGTTTTCCCAGTTGCTTAACTAGTCGTGGTGCGTACCGACCATAGGACGGAAGAGAGATCGTCCACCCATGTCCACCCTTGACAGGTTAGATGATAGTGATATGCCCTAGAGGCAGTCATATAATATGATTATATCACATCTATTGCGGGAGACCAGTTTTCAATACATAATATTAAAAATTAGTCTCCTCTAATATTATAAATATTAATCCAGAATCAGTATATCAACCTTGCCATGTTATTTAATTATAATCATGGTACATTTACATCTATGTTTATGTATTCTTGGATAATATGTTATCAGTTCCATTAATAAACGTCATTTACATTGTTCATCAAATACGACTTGGTTGTGAGATACATTGTTTATATGATCTTATTCTAAATGATTTCTGGTCTCATATCATTATGTGGGACAGTAATGATTTGATCAGCACATGTATTGATTGATGGTAATATTTCACATACCATAGATATAGAGATATCAAATTAATAATGTGGACACATGTTAGAGAGCACGGTGTTGGATAAACGTACTCTGAGACACTGCAGAGATTGTTATCTTACATGTGCCATCGGCCTGTAGTTTCGAGTGGTATACCTATATGATCCTTAGACCTGAGATCGTCATTGAATCCCAACATGCGTAGCTGTATACTTTAGGGTTATCAACCGTTACGCTGTAACTAGGTAGTTATAAAGATAGATTTCGGGTGTGCTATGAAACATTTCGTGAGGTGTAAGCGATCACAATAGAATTTGTCCCTCCTTGATAACAAGAGAGAAATCTTTGGGCTCCTCGATATGATTGGATTGGAAAGTGCATGGCCATACCAATGTGATTAAAGTGTTAATCACAATTTAGAATCCATCACAAGATCGAGTAAATGGTCGAGCTATCACAAGGGTGGCACGCATCTCATCTTGAGCTTGACTGGTATCGTGCGGTAAAGGGTCGGTATGTGAGTGTATCAAGGTTTAGCCGATATGATCATTCTGTGCTTTTGGGGTTAATATGTCCTGTTAGGAACCGATATTGACTTATGGTTCAGAAAAGAGTTTTTGGGGCCACGACCACTTGTGCATGAACCTAACACATCACACACTTAACGGGTTGGAACATGTCTAATGAATTGGATTCATTAGTGAGTTTCATAGGTATTGATCTGTGCAGGAATAGTTTCACTGATACTGATCCCTGTAGGATTAGAATCCTAATAGGCCTCTAATGTAGAAGCCCATTAGTGTGCTCTATATAAGGGGGGGGCGGTTGGGCGGTGCATATACACGAAATTGCCACCACGTAACTCTAGTCGTCACGCCCCCTACCAACTAATAGAAACCTAGCCCCGTGCGTGCGGTGCTAGCACATTGGTGCACGACGTTCCACCCCTGGACGTGTGGATACTGTAGGGGCTCTGCTGCGGTTGCAGCAGCGCTGATCGACGATAAGGAGGAGAAGGTTAGCGAGATTGACTACTTTATCTATGGCAGTACGTACGACATTGCTGCGGCGGTGATCGGCAAGGAGGGGACGTTCGGCTCGACATGAACAACTACTTCCTGTACCTCGACGCGTGCGACGTTGGACTCAGCTACTCTGACTCTCCTTTCGTTGCGACCGTGCGTCAAGAGTAACGATCTGTAATTCTCTACTTGCATAATGTCCTAGGTGCTCGGGGTAGAAATTTTTGAAATTGTGCTAGCGTAGCCTACCCGTTTCCCTTCATTAGATGCTCGAAGACCCACTTTTGATGCCCTAGATTATCTATCCATTGGCGCACTCGACTACGCCATTGCTCTGCAGATGTGATACAAAGACAAAGTAGATCTTTGTTCCGATTTGTTCGTAATATGTTTAGAATAGCCCACTGGTGAACCGTGTCTCGTTACCGGTGATCAAACTGTTTGGAACCCCAAACCTGGTGACCACGTTGCTACGGAAGAATTTCGTAACAACTTGGGCTGTGATGGTTGAGACTAGCTCAGCCTCAATCCACTTGGTAAAGTTATTGATGGCAATGAGCAAATGCTTGAAGCCCTTCTAGGCTAGGGAAAATGGTCCCAGGATGTCGACTCCCTATGTCAAGAATGGCTAGACCAACGAGATGGTTTGCAACGCATAGGCCGGTTAATGTACCTTGCGGGCGTGGAATTCGCATGCCTTGCAAGTGGTTACGATGGCACAGGCATTGACGAGGGCAATTGGTCAATAGTATCCTATCCTAAAGGCCTTCCCCACTAGGGTCCGATAGAATGAGTGGGCTCGGCAAGTTCCTTCATAGATTTTTCTATGTAGGTACTTGCCCTCCTCTTGAGATATGAACTTGGAGAGGACCTTGAACGCGACTTTGCGGTACAACGTTCCTTTAACTAGCTTGTTGGGCGTGGGCGGTTTAAGTAGCTTGAAATGCTCGGCTGGCTCTTCCGGCAAGACTTCGTCTGCGAGATACCAAATAAATAGTGTCATCCAATCTTCTTCGTGCTCGAGGAACGCGACAGTGTCGCTTACCTGGGTTGACTTCTCCTCGGTGGGTATAGAAGGTTTGCACAGGTCCTCGACAAGCACCCCTGCTGGGGCTGCCTGCTGGGAAGACCCAAGCTTGGAGAATTGATCGGCCAAAGCATTTTCCTTTCCTTTCTAGGACGTATAGCACTTTAAAATTCTTCAAGTACTTCTCCATCTTTCTCACCTCGAGTAAATAATGGCCATCGATTTTTTGGAGCATTGGAACTCCTTGCTGATCTGGTTGATGACCAATTGTGAATCCCCTTTCACAACTAGTCACTGCACTCCAAGTGATTTGCATGCCCATAGCCCGGCCACAAGCCTCTCATATTCCATAGTGTTGTTGGTCACCGTGAAGTGCAACTACATAGCGTATTGAAGACACTCCCCCTAAGGTGACACGAGCATGACTCCAGCCTCTGAGCCCTCGCAGGTGCGAGATTCGTCGAAAAACATTGTCCAGCGACCACCATCCAAGGGATTAGGCTTTAGGCTGGCTTGGTCGTGATTTGTCTACTCCGTGACAAAGTCCGCCAGCACCTAGGATTTGATCGCTGAGCAGGCTACGAAACGAATATCGAACTTGGAGAGCTTCGTGGCCCACTTTGCTATGCGCCCGCTTGCATCTTGCTTTTTCAAAATTTCTCCAAGGGGAACTGCTTGGAACCGTGATCATGTGGACCTAAAAATAGTGCTGCAGCTTTTGGGACGACATGAACAAAGTGTAAAGAAGTTTCTAGACCTCAGGGTAATGTTTCTTTGGCCCATACAGCACTTCGCTCACATAATAGATCGATCTCTAGTTCCTTTCTCAGACCATGGTTAAGAGAGCGCTGACAGCCTGAGGGGTAGTGGTGTTGTACAAGAGCAAAGCCTCTCGTGCTCTAGACGTTGTTAGCAAGAGCGGGCTGGACAGGTGCCACTTGACGTCTTCAAAAGACTTGTTCGCCTCCTCTGTCCAGATGAAACCATCATGCTTCTGGAGCGCCTTAAAAAAGGCAGACCACGCGTGCGTCACCCTTCCCACGGATGGCGCCAGCTATTAATGATTGGAAAATAGATTCCTCGCTGAGCTTACTTGTTGATTGAGGGACCAAACAACCCCTTCCCGCCAAAGGGCTTTGATCGTAGATGCATAGATTCGCTGAGATGGAAAGTAGACTAGACACAGAGATTTATTCTGGTTCAAGCCTCTTAAAAAAAGATAGTAACCCTACGTAGCCTGGATCCTACACGACCTAAAAAACTTATCCAAAAAACTTAGAATCCTACTAGATTTACAGATGTATTCTATAAAATGCTAACTTGCGCCTAAGAAACATCTATATCCGGAAGGCATCGGGCTTTGGATATGTGAGAATTCCCAAGACGGTGGGGCCGCCGGGCCAACCATCCTGACGCATTTCCTCAAGGCCCATGATGACACGTACAACATCCGATAAGCAAAGAGGCCTACTCCCGAGCACCAGTTGCCGGTAGGATGAAACTTTGGGCTCGGGCTCGACTCGGTAATTGGCTCGACTCGCTCGCGAACGAGCCCGAGCCGAGCTGCCTCCCAGCTCGGTGTGTGCAGCGAGCCCGAGCCAAGCCAAAGGTGGCTCGCTCGTGGCTCGTGGCCCATCAGCCCGACGCGAGTCCCTGAGCCTCCGACCTAGTGGTTGTGGTCTTTATGGACTATGGAGTGTGGACAGTGGACACATGTCTGAATGCTTATATTGAATTGGTCATTGCCTCATTGGTCAATTGATATATGATATGGACCATGTGGTAGTGCTGACTGCTGAACTGATATATATGAATATGGTTGCTTTGATATTATGATATATGATGGTTGCTTGATATATGAATATGATGTGGTAGTGAACTAGTGATGAACTGATGTCTGGTGCTGGTTGTTTAATATATATGAATATATGATGGCAGAAATTAAAGCTGAATGTTGAATTGATGTCACTGCTATAAAAGCTCGCGAGCCCTCGCGAGCTGGACCGAACCAGCAGCGAGCCCGAGCCGAGCTGCCACCCCAGCTTGTTGCACTGGGCGAGCCGAGCCGAGCTAGCTCGGTGAGCTCCACGAGCCCGAACTGAGCCACCCCTGGCTGGCTCGCTCGGGCTCGACTCATTTCCACCCCTAGCTGCCGGAGTGTCAGCTTGAGCTTGACATATTCAACTTATCCTCACCGGGTACGTACCCCAAGAGTAAGTCGTGTATAGACCCCCAACTATCAGAGTATTTTATCTGATTCGTGATAAATACCATTTTATTTTAGTACGCTTTAGACCTAGATCAAGTACCGTGATGTCATACACAACAGTTAATCTTGACCATTTTGTTACCAGGGATGGACTTGCCACGCAACATTGGGCACTTGGCTCAGTTGTCAAGCGCACAGGCGTAGCCCAACTACTCATTCGTTGGATATTTGTTTTCAGAAGTTTGATAAGAGATTAAATGTCTAAAAAACAAAATATTTGACTTTTTGATAAAGAAAATAAGATACTAGCAAATAAGAATAAAGAAAGGCATCTCAAGTTTCACTGTAGCAGCGTAGTAGTCGGCAGGCGCACAATCTTCCGGATCTCATTCGGTTTGCTAGCTGCAACAGTGTCCCTTTGACCTCGCGTTGAGAAGAACAGTGTCAGCCCATGCTAGCTGCCTAGCTGCTAGCTCACTGTGCTATCATGCAGGCAGGAACAGGGGCAAATCCAGGCTATCTCACACAGCGTCCAAATCTGCATGATGAACTGATGCCTGATGGGTGATGGCTGCTTCTCCTCCGAGCAACGCACTAGAATTAGGCAGCGTTTCTTTGGACGGTTGCGTTTGCGTTTGCTTATAAGGTGAAAATTTATTATTTTTGTATAAGCTAAACGCTTTGATGTTTGGTAGCCAATTTTTATAGGTCTTACTATTTTTTCTTAAAGCTCTCAAAACTATTTTTAGGATAGTGTTTCTTTGGGCTGTTGCGTTTGCGTTTGCTTATAAGGTGGAAATTTGTTATTTTTGTATAAGCTAAACGCTTTAATGTTTGGTAGCCAATTTTTATAGGTTTTACCGTTTCTTCTTAAAGCTCTCAAAACTATTTTTTCTATAATTTTTTGATCCCTCAGATGTCCTTATCGAGGAGCTACAAAACTTCAGCTTATAAGCAAACGCAAACGCAACTGCCCAAAAAAACACTCCCTTATATATACTGTCTACTTCGTAGATATACTGAATACTGATCCGCTTGTACGAAATATTTCTATGAGATATGCATATATCATTATATCTTTTCATTTGATGGGAGCAACGTTGCAGTCGATCCTTGATTAGGTTTTGGAAATTTTCCCTTGTATACCTCGCATACATTGGCTGACAAAACAGTATTACTCCACCTTGCATGCACTGTTGCATTGCATCAGATGATGCCGATCCGATGGTGGCCGAGCCATAGATATCACTTTAATTTCTTTTTCTTGCAGATCGATTAAATGGCAGTTTATCTGTTAATAATCCTATTTAATTGTAGATTGTAGACCTGCAGATTAAAGATCCTAGTGCTATTACTTTTCCTTAATAATAATAAGAAGATGACGAAGAAGAAGATGGAGCAGACGCATCATTTTCTGAATTGTGGTGTAACATATTGCTCTCTGAAGTCTGAACCTATTCACCGCTGCCTCATTGCTCACTCTCTTTCTTGTAGTTCATCTGCAGCAGGACGCCAAGCTGCTGCTTCCGGTGACAATCCCAGTTAACAATGCTGCACTGTTTTGAGCTAGGAAGTGTCGGGGTTTTCTCTCCACATGAACAAACAGTCAGCCCAGGAACACAAGATGACCTAATGCGTTGAGCCGTTGATTGTCTTCAGGATGGATAGTGGACAGGTGGAGAACTTCTTCGGTGAGAAGTGGATGGATAAAACCCTAAATCTTGCTCAGTTGTGTTTGTGTGTTTGGAAGCACCAGCACGAGGAGTAACAACCATTAGCACACAAGGGAGGGAGGCAAGAGATGAGAAGAGAAGAGGGGACTCATTGTCTATATTGGTTTGTTCCGCACAACCTTCGTCAAACCTTTGATTTTTTTAGATAAAGAAAATATTTATTTTTGGTCTCTAAATCCGAAGATATACACAACCCAAATTCTTAAATCCAAAGCATTCAAATTACAACTTATAACTATAGTTCCAAGAATTGGACTAGATTCTTGGACTGGAATTAAGTCGCGCACTTGTTGATTGGACAGACAAATATGGTTGGATTGGCTTCAAGCTTGATCAATTAGGTCTACGCTTGTTGATCTTTTATCTTTGAGGTTGTTGGGCTTTTGCCCTTGTGGGCTGCTGGGCTTTTGGCCCAGCTCGTGTAGAGCAAAGAAAAAGGCAAGGGAGGCAGCATCACTGCCCGTGCGGCTTCATTTGGCTAGGGTTCATCGAACCCTGCCGTTGGCTGCGGCGGCGGCTGTTTTGCTCGCCGTTTTGCACGGGAGCGATGGGGCGCGTGGGCTACGTGGCCTCGACGTCCGCGTCTCGCGCCCCGGTTTGTTCCTCCCTCGCCTATATGTGTGGACTCCGCAGCTCTTGGCAAGGGTCGGCTCAGTTCTCTGGTTTTGGCTCCACTCTCCTCACTGTTTCTCTGCCTTGGGTGCTGGTCGCCGGCGCTGGTCTGTTCCGGCTTCTGGTGGTGGTGGTGTACCTCGTCGATTCGGTCCCCGGTGGCCGCAGGGTGGTCGCTGTGGAGCTTGCTGCTGTGTTCTCTGTTCCTCGGGCTTCATTCGTGGCTTTTGGCTGTGGTGGAGTGACGGCATCGTATCTCCGATTCATTTCGTCGGTGGTGCTTCCTAGCACGGCGAATTGTTTTCTGGGACAGTGATTTTCACGCTTTGCCTCGACTTGTCGGTTCGAATCCGACGCATCGTACGTGTTCATTCACCTTTTGTGCAGTAGGCCAATCGATATTTGGGGACCTATTCCTGTGAATAGAGGCCAATATCGATTAGGATATATGCACTGTTACTTGTGGGCTTGTAGATGTTTGATGATGATTGCATAGTTTGAGATGTTAATGAATTGATTTAGAGCTATTGTGATATGCTGTTAGCACTGCTTAATGGTCCATTCATGTGATAAGTTTATGCCACTGTTCATGCTCTGAATCTTAAGAAAGATAACTAGTTGTTGTGTATTTCCAGTTAGGAAATCTAGTACTGTTTATCCTCTGCTAGTTACATACTATTCTTTGCATAATTGTGGCTCTGATTGGGACTGTTCTGGACTGAACAACACTGATTTTATAATCTGTCTTGTAGAGCTGTTTAGCTGTCCAAATTGTCATTATTCTTGTCACTGTTGAGATTATATAATCTAGACCTTAAGCAGTGCACCACTTCTTTGATTTTAGCTCTAAGTTCAATTTATTAATCCTGTGATATTTAGCTCAAATTGTTGTTGGATGGCTAACTTTGTTAGCAACCCCAATTTGCAATCTGAGAACACTATTATGAATAAAACTCTGAGCTTCTTTGCTGGTTTTATTCCTTTGACAGCAATGGTATATGTCTTTATCATATGTTTATGTGCTTCTCATGTCAAATTTGAAGAATACATGATATTTGCTATTACCTACTTGTTTTTCCTTCTTGCTGTACTTTATGTGAATTATTTAAATATCTTGCTTATACTGCATTGTTTACAACAATCCAGAAAACAATTTATCACTATGGCCTCTAGTGGAAGCGATGTAGTTAAGCCTGAGATTTTCGATGGCTCCAACTTTAAACGCTGGAAGGCATGCGCTAGGCTGTGGCTCGTGGACCTAAAGGTTTTTTGGGTTATCTCTGATCCCCCAGAGCCTTCTACCTCTCTCTCTGAGGAGGAGAATAGGCGCTGGACGGATGCGAACCACTTCGCCTTAGCGCGATTGTTGGCTGTCCTCTCAAATAGGCTTTTTGACATCTATTCCAACCATAAGGTAGCAAAGGAGGTCTGGGATGACCTAGAGCTCAAGTTTGCTGAGGGGGATAATGGGAATGAGAGTTTCATAGCAAAGAACTACTTAAACTATAGGATTGTGGAAAACAGGCCGATTCTAGAGCAGGTCCAGGAGCTTCAGCTCCATGTGAGGGACCTGAACCAGTTCGACTGTCTCCTGCCTAAGAGTTTTCAAGTGAACGTAGTTCTCGCTAAGCTCCCTCCCTCCTGGCATGACTTTGTGACTGCTCGTCGACACATAAAGGAGTGCCCGACTATTCCACAGCTTCAGGCAGCTATAAATGTCGAGGAGCGGGCACGGGCGAGTGGAGGCCCTAGGCACTCCTCGTCGAGCGTCCAGGCTCATGTGGCGGATGCCAAGAACTCCAAAGCTGCCGGTGGGAAGAAGAAAAAGAAGCCCTAGAACCAGACTGGCGCCAATGGCAGGAACATGAAGAAGAAGAAGGAGGATCTGGTCTGCTATGTTTGCGGCCTCCCTGGGCACATCGCTCGGAGGTGCCATGAATGCAAGGGCAAGGGACTGGGTCCAGGTCAGCAGAAGGCCCCAAGGGCCGAGGCGCATGTTGTGGAGGCTTCCCCTAGCTGCTCCACAGGGTATGTACCTAGAGCCTTTATGGCTGATTCATCACTTGATTGGTGGATTGATACGGGTGCTACGCGTCATATAGCTGCTGATAGAACCTCATTTACTTCATTTCAGGGTCAAGATTGTGGATCCGTCTTGATGGGCAATGGAGCTTCAGCACGCATACGGGGAGTCGGCCAGGTCTGCTTGAAGTTGACTTCGGGCAAGTCGTTGATTCTTCGCGACGTGCTGTTTGTGCCCACTATGCAACGGAATTTGATTAGTGGCTCTGCCTTGTGTCGACAGGGCGTCAGATTAGTGTTCGAGTCAAATAAGGTCATCTTGACCAAGTTTGGTACTTTCATTGGGAAGGGGTATGAGAGAGATGGCATGTTCAGTCTCTCTGTTTTATTTCAGAACAATCTTTCCATCTTTAATGTGGTTTGTAATAAACATCATGATGTATGGCATTCACGCTTATGTCATTTGAATTTCGAGGCCATTGTGCGGTTAAGCAAGATGAATTTAATTCCTGAGTATAGCTATGAGAAGGGCTCCAAGTGTGAGGTGTGTGTGCAAGCAAAGCAGCCTCGAAAACCGTTCCGTCCGGTTGAAGGGCGAAGCACCTCTCCACTAGAGCTGGTCCACTCCGACTTGTGTGAGATGAATGGGATTTTGACTAAAGGTGGCAAGCGTTACTTTTTCACTCTCATAGATGATAGTACTAGATATTGTTATATCTATTTATTGAAAACTAAAGATGAAGCACTAGAATTTTTTAAGACCTATAAAGCTGAAGTGGTAAGACTATTAAACGGTTGAGGTCTGATAGAGGAGGAGAGTACATCTCTAAGGAGTTCGCCCATTTCTGTGAAGAAAGTGGTATCATTCATGAAACCACACCTCCCTACTCTCCCCAGTCTAACGGGGTAGCCGAGCGAAAGAACCGAACTATATGTGATTTGGTTAATTTCTTGTTACAAAGTTTTAGTATGTCGGTTCGATGGTGGGGGAGGCTGTTCTCACAGTCAATTATGTTCTAAATAGGGTGGCACCGCGCAATGTTGCCGGGTCGGTGATCTATATATGCATCGCCGGCGTGCAGGCTGAGTCAGTCAGCGTGTGCCGATGCGCCATCAACAACCGCGCTGACCGCGCGCGGTGAGAAAGAAGAGCGCCCCTGTAACACGTCGATCAGAAATCATTCTGTCGTGCAGGGAAGAACGAAAGACAGGAAGCATCGCTCGCTAGTGCTCTGGACGGTGCTGCACTTGTCATATTCGTGACTACCACATCCGGCAAAGAACTGGCCGATCTCTGCCACGAAAGATTCAGCATGGAACAAGCAGAGAGAAGCTTTTTTTTTTTTCGGTACAAGAGAGAAGTTAATTAGTCCCCTATGTGATGTAATGCGTTGGCGCATCGTCGAGGAGAGTAAGTATAAGGTTTAAGAACGTTGCTCGGTAGATGTTGTCGTGAAGAGCTTCTGGGTTTGTTCCTATGTTGGCGTCCAGGTTTTGCGGGACGCCTTTTATTTTTTAATATGTAATTAACCGTCTCATTAATTCTCTGCTCAATGAATAGGCAGTGCTTCTGCCATTTATTTAAAAAAATACGCACATTGATTAAGCTATATATATCCACGGTAGCTAAGCAAGCCACGTTAATCCTTCTGGAGAAGGAGGACAAAGGGAAGGATTAATTCCTCTGACGGCTCTAGGTCCCAAAGTGAGACGTCATGCATCCTGACAGATAATTCCATGAAGGTGGCCTTGTTCTTGCAGATTTGTTCGCACGCTCGTGCCTGAGCCTGACTGATGTAATGCTGCAGTGCAGGCCACTCGGGCAGGTGCATACATGCCGTGCGCCCATGAGCGCGTGACAAAATTATTCTTGCAGAATAGCTGGTTCTAGACATGGGCACGGTCCTTGGAACGTTTACCTTAAGCGCCAATTTTCTATTACGTTTTTGCTATAAAACCTAGTAAAATTGTAATGTCACGGAAGTAGCTACGTAACAAATATATTGATTTTTTTTTCATGTGTACGGTAGAGATGTTTAAAAGGATCGATATCAACGCCCAAAGTTTTAAAAGTTTGATTGCATGCATTTTCAAAATGTAAAAATCGCAAAATAAGCATCATCGATTTTTTATTCTTCAGATCGGCACGAAGATTCATGCTTTGATGAGATTTCCTTGGGCTTAGAGGGAGGACGGCGAGGGAGGTGGAGGCCGATGGAGGTAGTTGTTGGAGATGAGAAGGAGAAAGATAGAAAGACAATAGGAGGTAGCGGTTGGAGATGAGGAATGAGAGGGACAGCAAGACAGCTCACCGAAGAGGAGGAAGAAGATACGAACAGATCACTAAATAAGCAGGGAGGAGCGGTGGTGGCATAGGGGAGCCGGTGGCAGTTGAGGGGGGTGGGCAAGGGGAGGAGAGCTAGGGTTTTGGATCTAGGGATCAGAGAGGAGGGAACAATATAAGATGTTGGATGATTTTATCTAACGGTTGAAAAGGTCGACTCTATTTTTGCATGCGTCTTCCAAATACATATCCATTTCAAAATTGCATATCCTTGTGTCACCAAAGTATCTATATTGTTACTCTGTCCTGGTGATCGATGGAGCAGCAGGACATCGGGGGTTTTTTGGAAGGAGAATGCTTGTTGATCTGCAGACGCTACTGTTCATCGTTTTACGTGCTTGCCGTCGCCAAGTCGACGTCTTCCTCCTAGCCCAGCTTGATTATTGCTCCCGCGCTGGCCATCTTTATGGCTCGTTAGCTCGTCAATCTTTGCATTGCCTTGCATGGATAATGCATTAATTCATCCCTTGGCTTCCTTCGATCCCTAATTGATTCATTTAAAGAGGAATAAACGCAACAGAAAATCGAAGCTGTTGGCTAGTTAATTATGCCAGATGGAGTCGGTCCTCGATTCTCAACTATATTTCTCCAGAAAATTCTGCGGACTTACGATCCAGGAATCAATGCAGCAACTGATCTTTTTTTTTTTTGGGTGCTGGGTATGTAGTTCAACTCTTGTCTTTGGTGGTGAAGCAGCCTTCCCTGCAATTGCAACCTGCAACCGTGACCGCAAGTTAAAATGACAATGCTTGATTCCATCATACATTCTTTGATAAAGAAAAGTTAGTTCGATACGTTTGGAGATATATCACTGATCAGCACACTCCTTGTGTCCCTGAAAGATTGATATGTGGGTCTTAAGTCTATATGTCATTGTCAAATGAGTGATATTTTCAAACGTCAATTTGGGAGTAATAGTTGATGGCTTCATCCAAGTTGCAAGCACCGAAGCACTCTGAGCCGCCACAATTAATGGGGTTCATCCAAGTTGGTTGCTGCACAAACGTCGCCCTCTCTTCCAGCAAGATTGAGAGACAACGTGAAGTTACCATAGGGATGGGCTCTGTTAGTAAAGATGGTAAGATCGATGATTGAGTCCTTGGGTCCTACGTGGCACGTCAGAGGGGGGGGCGCTCCCTCTCTCTTCTCTCCAGCCACTTGCACACCTAATTCGTGCAACATTGAGTGTCGCTGCCTCGTCCTGAGGCGCTAATCTATTCTAGTACTTCTGTTGTAATTGCTAGTTGTAGTCTCTCCTCTTAGGGAGTAGCCTGCTAGTGCTTAGCCTCTAGGGTGTTGGGGGCTCTAGCCGAGGTGGTGTTAATTACTCTTTAAAATGGTTGTTATAGTGTTTACTCTCTTTGAGTCGGTGTCTGTCTTCTTTTCTTCTTTAATAAAATAACAGAGCTCTTATCCGTTAGTTGAAAAAAATTTTAGAAGTGACATGTATCAAATTACCCAACCAAAAAACTAAAAAAGAAAAAAAAACTCCAGATGCATGCTACAGTGCCACGTGGAGCTAGCTACGTTGCCTCGTGAATGATGAATCTTGCTCACTGTTTTTAGATTTAACCATGCTAGCGTAGCTACTAAATTTGCGGTTACACTAGCATCTTGGCTGAATTTTTTGGATTTAGCCGTGTTAGCACAACTGCTAAATTTGCCGTTACGTACACTAGCAACCACACAGGGTTCATGCCCCCGTAGCGGATAACAGAAGATCATTGAAATACTTTTTGATGAACTATCGATAGGCCCATTTCAGTCGGCCGTTAAAAATTGATGTTACGAGAGTCTGGTGGGGAGACAATATTTTGTTGATGATTTATCGTCGAGAATATCTACTCTTGACGGATAATTATAGGTCGTCGAGATAATATTATTGTTGGACAGTTGGTGTCTTTTTTTCGATGGTTGAAAAAATTGGCCTTAAGAGAAATAAATTTTTCCCCAAAAAAACCGTTGTTGAGGCAGCCACCAAAAGGCTTCACCTCGGCCGGCAGCGCCATAGGGAGAAGAAAAATAGACACATTGTTGCTATTTGATTTTTTAAAAAAATGAAATTTAAAACCAAACAAAATAGAGAAGGAAAACCCATCGTATTACACAACAAGCTTTTAAAAAGGAAGTTAATCAAGAACACGAAAGAATCAAAATCTTAATCATGCGCTACACTAAACCATTAATTAACGATCACCAGCGAAGCAAAATCGGCACGGGTATGATACAATGGTCACGACCTACGTGGATGGATCGATCGACGAGCTAGCTCGCCGGAGAAGGGAACAAAAGCGGGTTCTTGCGGCGCTCCACGGCGTCCGTCCGTCTCTAATCCTTCTAGATGACGGATTTCCTCCTGCCATGAGACACAACGCGACGACGCCATGCACGCGCGGCATGCAGGAAGCCGCGGGCTGCGTCGCGTGGCCTGCATGCGCGCGGTGTGTCGATGCGTTCGTTACTTGGTCGATCGCGGTTGCGCCTCGCGCTTTGCGCCGCCACCGTCGTTGGAGGTGGTGGTGGTGGTGGTGGAGGCGGAGGAGGTGGTGGTGTTGAGGAGGCAGAGGAGGTCGGTGAAGGCGGCGAGGATGTCTCGGAGGGAGTTGTGGTCGTTGAGCGCGATGTAGCAGAGGAGGAGGTCGTGCAGGCGCGCGCGGTCGGCGCTGCGGCGCGGGTCCACCTCCAGCGCCTCCGCCATCTCCAACATCGACTGGAGGAACTCCGCGCGGGGGGCGGCCGTCGAGACCGAGACCCGCCGCACCGCGTCGTCGTCGCAGTCCTTGGCAGCGGTGCGGCCCGACGAGCGGGTGGCGGCGTCGCTGGATACGACCGATCTACCGCCGCGGGGCGCGGCGGCGCGCGCGGAGGAGTCGACGATGGAGTTGGACGGCCCGGGGGACGCGAGGAAGAACCGGCGCGACGCGATGGCGGTGGACAGCCCCCCGGCGTCTGCCTCCGCCTCTGAGTCGTCGGGGTAGAATGGTGTCATCTCGTCGAGGAACGCTGGGGACGAGGTCGATGCCGAGGACGGCGGCGAGCCCGTGCCCACCGACGTGGACCCCGCCGACGTCGACGCCTCCTCGTACACCGCCGCCAGTGGGGGCGACGCCGGCCGCCGCCCCCCGCCGGCGAAGCAACCCAGCATTGCGCCGCCGCGCTCCGTGCTTCTTCGCATTCCCCTAACAAGAGAGAGGAGAGAGAGACGGGGATCGAAGGAGACATGACCGCGCGTGTTTATAGGGGAGAGCTAGAGAGAGAGAGGACAACGCAGGCGGTGATTTTCTTACCAAGGGCGCTATAATTGGACGCAATTAGCTTAATCCCCATATAAAACTTGCCCTAATTATCAAGAGTAAATGTGAGACTGCAACTAAGTGAACCATCAATCACTAATAACCATCCTTATTAGCATAATTTACACTGATTTGTACCGTTGGACCGTGTCCATCCTGTGCCATCCATTTGCCGGTGATTTTGGTAGAGGGTTTGAAAATAAATAAGTGTTTGAAAATCGCCAAGTAGCCAATGGAAGATTCATACATATTTCGAAATCCTGGCTCGATAATATTTAAAAATCGTTTTCCAACACATCTTTCCACAATTACTTTTACATTTAGTTATCGGTGTTTCCATGCATAGATAGAGCACCACCACATTTATCTTATTCAATTAACTAGTACGGTGATCCGCGCATTTATGCGGCTAGATTTGTTAATTTATAGTTATATTTACTCTATGTTATTACATTCAACTAAATATATTTATACGTCACACTGTTATAACCTAGCTAGATCCACTGAAATTAATTGATGATATTGAATTTTTCTCTTTTTACTTCGATTAAGGATTTCTATCCTATTAGAAATAACATTGTGGTTCTTGAGCATCTGAGATGAATCAGAGATGGACTTATGGAGAAGTAGATTAATCTTTCTATTATCTTTTATTGTCGTGCTTTAGAACTCGTGCATCTTTTTTCTCCTTTTACCCTGGTCTGATGCACAACAGCGTTGAACGCATGTCTCCTCTCCTCCCTATGCTCCCACCAACTGCTTCTCCTCACCTCCGAGTCATTTGCGTGATCTCTAGAATTCGTATATATCCTTTTGATCGCTTCCACTCTACGGTCCCATCGATTAGTTCACACCGCCTCGTGCTTCTCGCCGCAAGTCATGTGCTCCATAGGCTTTTACTATCAAGAGCGTTTCAACCTACAGTAGCGCGTTGCCTCCTGCTTCTGCTAACCTACATTAGTGCGTTGCCTCCTGCTTCCGCTAGGAGTCATTTGCTCCCCACGCTTCTAATATATGAAACATTTTGATTTTCAGTACCTCCTGTCCATTGACTGCTATGTTTCATCTCCTGCTTCTAGCCATGGGTTGATTGTTCTCTGGGCTTCTTATCTCCAAAATGTTCCTTTATGCAATATAGCGTGTCACCAAATTCATATGGTTGCCCATGAAGGTCAAGGTTCCAAATTCGCCTAATTTTGCTCAAAATTTGTTAAAATTTGCCTTTTTTTTTTTTTTAGCGGGCAACACGAAACATCGCTAGGTAATTTTGATCTGAATTCAAATTCAAAATAGTAAAAATGTTCACATAATTTCATAAAATATATTATTAACGTGTTTGTAGCGCATTGAATTGTATTGGCTAGAATTTGTAGTTGTATAAACATCTACGCGTATTCGATGCATCTGACCCTAGGTATCTTGCCCGATTCCTCCATGCTTAATCGATTTTCGCGGGGGAGATGCAGGACACGAGCCAAGCACGAAACCCGTGCATGCATGGCTAACCATACAATTACGTGCAGTCTGTGCAGAGATAAATTAGTCTATGTCTAATACTCTTACAAATTATACTAACTATGGATTCGGCCACAGTTTTGCAACACAAAGCAAACCTACGCTCGAATGAGTAGTTTGATTTTTAAATCTTGCACAGAAGTATGTGGCCACTATAATTGACGGTGTATTTTTTCTTTTCATCTAAACCGGTATACCCTAGGTCCACACATATATAGTTATTGTGAAGTCTTTTTTTCTATTTTTTTTTCTGAATTTCTATTTTTTATTTTATGTGTTGCAGTTGAGTTGAACTCTTTCTTCTTATATAGATCTTTCCTTTTCTCTAATTATCGTAGGAATTTCTCTGATTAACATGGCGGCTCTGTTGGCTCCTGATATTTGGTTTTGACTTGTTTGACTTATATTTAAAGCTGAAGAGACCTGGTTAATATGGTCAAGTATAGTTTTACTTGAATATGGACTAATATGGACGATTAGTGATACAGACTAATATGGACGATTAGAGTTCAACACGCATACGGACTAATATAGACTAATACAGGATGGCATTGCACAATCCGATTCTGATTCTGTACATCAAAACAGATGTCTCATGTTTTTGGTTGCCTCAGGATAGATTCGGTATTTTCTATATCCAATCTCGTTAGATCTAGACCGTTATATTCTAATCCAACTGTAACTTACGGTTTAAATCCTTTCTTTTTTTATATTCAATCTTGTTAGATCTACACCATTATAATCTGGTCCCACTACATTCAATGATATAGATCTTTTCATTTTCTCTGATTTACGTGTGAATTTTTCTGATTAACATGCTCGTTCCATTGGCTCCTATTTTAATTATATAATAGATAAAAATGTTCACATAATTTCATAAAAATATATTATTAATGTGTTTGTAGCGCATTAAACCTTATTGGCTAGGGTTTGTAGTTGTATAGACGTACATCTATGCGTATTCGATTCATTTGACTCTACGCTTCTAATATATGGAACATTTTGATTTGTAGTAGCTTCCGTCCGTTGACTACTATGCTTCACGCCCTAGGTTGATTACTACCTGAGCTTTTAATCTCTAGAATGTTCCTTTATGCAATATAGTATGTCACCAAATTCATAACGTTGCCCATGGAGGTCAGGGTTCCAAATTCATCTAATGTCGCTCGAAATTTGTTAACATTTGCCTTTTTTGGCGGGCAACATGAAACATCGTAGATAATTTTGATCTGAATTCAAATTCAAAATAGTAAAAATGTTCGCATAATTTCATAAAATATATTATTAATGTGTTTGTAGCACATTGAACTGTATTGGCTAGAACTTGTACTTGTATAGACAGCTACGCGTATTTGATTCATCTGACCATAGGCATATTGCCCGATTCCTCTATGCTTAATCGATTTTCGCGGGAGATATGCAGGACGCGAGCCAAGCATGAAACCCATACATACGTGGCTAACCATACAATTATACTTGGCTAACCATACAATTACGTGCAGTCTGTTTAGAGATAAATTAGTCTATGTCTAATACTCTTACAAATTATACTAACTATGGATTCGGCCACAGTTTTGCAACACAAAGCAAACCTACGCTTGAGTGATTAGTTTGATTTTTCAATCTTGCACAGAAGTACGTGGCCACTATAATTGATGGTGTATTTTTTCTTTTAATCTAAGCCGTTATACCCTGGATCTACACAGATATAGTTATTGTGAAGTCTTTTTTCTATTTTTTTTTTCTGAATTTCTATTTTTATTTTTTTGTTGGAGTTGAGTTGGACTCTTTTTTTAGTTTTATAGTTGACATGGACTCTTTTTCTATTAATTCTGTTTCAAATTTCTTTTTTATTTTTTTATCATAGTTGATATGGACTATTTTTTCTAATCTAAACCATTATAATCTAGCCTTACTATAATCAATGGTGTAGACCTTTTCTTTTTCACCGATTTTCGTAAGAATTTCCCTGATTAACATGACGGCTCAGTTGGCTCCTCATGTTTGTCTTTGACATGTTTGGCTTATATTTAATGCTGAAGAGACCTAGCTAATATAGTCAAGTAGAGTTCTACTTGAATGCAGACTGACATGGACGATTAGTGATATGGACTAATATGGACGATTAGAGTTCAACACGCATATGGACTAATATGGACTAAGACATGATAGCATCACACATTCCGATTCTGTTTCTGTGCGTCAAAACAGATGTCGCACGATTTTGGTTGTCTCATGATAGATTTGGTATTTTCTATCTTCCATCTCATTAGATATACACCATTATATTCTAATCCAACTGTAATCGATGGTTTAGATTTTTTTTATATCCAATCTCGTTAGACCTACACTCTGGCCCACTATATTAGATGATGTAGATCTTTTCTTTTTCTCTGATTTACATGGGCATTTCTCTAATTAATGTGGTGGCTTCGTTAGCTCCTGTTTTAATTATATAATAGATAAAAATGTTCACATAATTTTATAAAATATATTATTAATGTGTTTGTAGCGCATTGAACATTATTGGCCAGAATTTGTAGTTGTATAGATATCTAGTACGCGTATTTGATGCATTTGACCCTAGGCATCTTGCCCGATTCCTAATCGATCGATTTTTGCGGGGAAGTTGCGAGGCGCGAGCCGAGCTCAAAACCCGTTGATACGTGGCTAACCATGCAATTACGTGTAGTCTGAGCAGAGATGAATTACGATTTGGCCACAGTTTTGCAACACAAAGCAAACCTGCGCTCGAACGATTAGTTTCATTTTCAATCTTGCACAGAAGTACATGGCCACTACAATGGATGGTATATTTTTTCTTTTAATATAAGCCGTTATAGCCTGGGTCCACACATATATAGTTATTCTAACGTCTTTTTCTTTTCTTTTTTTTTTTCTGAATTTCTATTTTTATTTTTTTTCTTGCATTTGAGTTGGACTCTTTTTCTAGTTTTGTAGTTGATATGACTCTTTTTCTATTAATTTTCTACTAATTTTTTTTTTGTCGTATTTAATATGAACTCTTTCTTTTAATCTAAGTCATTATAATTTGGTCTTACTGTAATCGATGGTGTAATTTTTTTTTTCTCTCTGATTTTCATGAGAATTTCTCTCATTAACGTGGTGGCTCTGTTGGCTCCTGATGTTTGGCTTATATTTAAAGCTGAAGAGACCTAGCTAATATGGTCAAGTAGAGTTCTACTTGAATACAGACTAATATGGACGATTAGTGATATGGACTAATATGAACGATTAGAGTTTAACACGCATACAGAGTAATATGCACTAAAACAGGATGGCATCGCACAATCCGAATCTTGCATGACTTTGGTTGCCTCATGATAGATTCAGTATTTTTCTATATCCAATCTCGTGAAATGTACAATGTTATATTCTAATCTAACTATAATCAATATGGCAGACCTTTTCATTTTTTTATATCCAATCTCGTTAGAGCTACACCGTTATAATCTCATCCCACTATATTCAATGATGTACATCTCTTCTTTTTCTCTGATTTATGTGGAAATTTCTCTAATTAACATGGTGGCTCCAATGGCTCTTATTTAGATTCAAAAATTCCATTAATGCCTGTTCAAAATCCCATTAATGAACAAATCCATCAATACGGGATTAATTAATGGACCGAATATGATAGATATGGTTAGTGTACGTGCTACCCGAGCATGGAAATACCAATAATCGAATGCAAAGCATAATTGTAAAAAGATATGATGGAAAAGGATTTTCAAATATTTGAGAGCGAAGATTTTGAAATAACGTTTGAATCTTAGCCTGGCTACTTGACCAATTTTCCATATCTTCTACAGAAATCATCAGCAGATAGAAGCAATCAATTCGTGGCACGGGACAGATACAGTTCAACACTAGGAAACGGGTGTATATTCATGTTTAATTAGCAAGGGCATTAGCTACCGATATTACCATGGATTGCAATCTCAGGTTTGCAATTGATAACTAGGAACCGTCTTAGACTCATGTTAAACTATAATAGTGCTCAAATATGGCGCCTTCTTATGCTAATAACCACCTTGATTACTACCTTCGTTGTCCTCTCTCTCCAAGATGGGGATTCATTTGGGTGGAAGGTTTGCAAATAAATGATTGGTTTAAAATTTGCCAACCTACCTATTTAATTAATATCCAATATCTATTTCAAATTCATGCCCCTCAAATAAATCTTTCCACATTTATTAGTGGTCGGATATTTCCATGCTTGAGCATGAGGTCACCGTATCTATCTTTTTTTTTAGAGCTCACCGTATCTATCTTCTTAATTCAATTCAAAAAATACCATTTATTGGATATTTGGTTGGTAACTTTTTGGTACTCATTAATTTTCGACATAAATGCAATTTATGGTTTCAACGAAACTCACTGTATGGCTGTAGGTATTATTTTTGTTTTCTAGTAGTATCCTTACAAGATGATTTCTCACCAAAAGAGTAAAAAGAAACAGTGTATTTCACCAAAAGAAATTTAAGGATCTACGTTCTTACCAAGCAGAGCACAGAATTTCTAAAAACAAATTGCAGAACCGGGAAATAAGTCTGTTCGCACCAAAAGTTGTAACGGCACGACACGCTGTGGGCTTAGAGTTTAGGATTCCCGTCAGCACCAAATCTAAGGGTTTTGGGTATGCCATCCAATTTGATCCTACAATTGGCAAGAAGAGGCGTAATCAGTTTTAGATAGCCGATTAGATCTTAAAGTAGTATGAACCCGTCAATACTTAAGAGCAACCAAAATAGGTAACAGATTCAAAAGGATAACGAAACAATCCATTTAGATCAAATCTAAACCAATATGTTTAAGAGGTAAATAATCTACTACTAAGCCAATGAAATTAATAAAGCAGCAGAAAGAGAGTAAAGAGACTATTGACTTAATCATCGAGTTGATCAAGTCAATAGAATGAAGGATAAACTGACTATCGGTTAATAGCAAATTACAAGTCAATAAAACGAGGGTAAACAGACTACCGACTAAATTATAAAGCCAAACTAGCCGATAGAACAAGGGTAAACAAACTACCAACCAGATTGTAAAGCCAAACTAACTGATAGAATGATAGTGAAATCTACCCCTAGTCAAAATGGCAATACACAACAATATCGAATAAGATAGTATTTTGATAAACCAAACGAAAAGATCGGACTTAACTGAGACCGTACTCACCTAGGTTATATCCTCAAACCGATCGAAAAGGCAATGCGCAACAAGTCGATCGAAATTAAATACGACGAAACCAGAATAAATGCAACAAAAGTAAAGAAACAACTAGAAAGTAGATTTGATTGATTGGTGCTGGACTCTTTACACGCCGCTATCGGCTACACATTTATAGAGACTCATGACTCAACCGACTAGGACTCTAACTTATTTTCTATACAAGTTTTGACCTAATACTAGACATTTATCTAAGACTCTACCTAATGTACCTAATAATCTGATACTGGCTCATCCTGCCATACTCGATCCGGCCCGTAAAAATTTCCTTCGCAGCCAGCCCATCTTAGCCTATTCTAGAATCTTCTAACTAAATTGGCTTTTCCAAAATTAAGTATCAACACATGCCCCCCAATTTTGGGATATCAATATCATGCCCCAAAATTACTCAATGTATCGGCTTTGGTCCGACGCCATTGAGTCCTACTAGGCGTGCCAAGAAGTGTGTTTGCACCAAAGTTGTATCAGCGCGACATGTTGTGGGCTTAGAGCATAGGATCCCCGTCAGCACCAAATCTAAGGGTTTTGGGTGTGCCATCCAATTTGATCCTACAATTAGCAAGAGGAGACGTAATCAGTTTTAGATGCCCGATTAGATCTTAAATTAGTATGAACCTGTCAATACTTAAGAGCAACCAAAATAGGTAACAGATTCAAAAGGATAATAAAACTATCAGTTTAGATCAGATCTAAACCAATAGGTTCAAGAGGTAAACAATCTACTACTAAGTCGATGAAATCAACAAGTAGCAGAAAGAAGGTAAACAGACTATTGACTTAATCATCGAGTCGATCAAGTCAACAGAATGAAGGATAAAGACTATCGGCTAATAGCAAGCTACAAGTCGATAGAACGAGGATAAACAGACTATCGACTAGATTGTAAAGCCAAACTAGCCAATAGAACGAGGGTAAATAAACTACCAACTAGATTGTAATGCCAAACTAGTCGATAGAACGAGGGTGAAATCTAACCTTTAGTCGAAACGGCGATGCGCAACAATATCGAGTAAGATAGTATTTCGATAAACCAAACAAGAAGATCAGACTTAACCGAGACAGCACTCACCTGGGGTTAAATCCTGAAGCTGATCGAAAAGGTAATGCGCAACACTTCGATTGAAACCAAAATACAGTGAAACTAGAATAAATATGACAAAAAATAAAGAAACAAGTAAAAAGTAGATTTAATTGATTGGTGTTAGACCCTTTACACGCTGCTATCGGCTAGATATTTATATAGACTCATGACTCAACCAACTAAGATTCTAACTCGTTTTCCATACGAGTTTTGACTCAATACTATACATATTTATCTAAGACCCTTCATAATTTACCTAATAATCCGATAAGCCAATCCGGCCCATAAAAACTTCTTCTGCAGCTACCCATCTTAGCCGATTCTATAACCTTCTAACCGAATCGCCTTTTCCAAAATTAGGTCTCAACAAAACCATTAGGCTATTTACTCTTAATCTATCATAATACACCTAACAAAACAAAAAAGAACGCAGTAGAGATCACTGAACCTCAAACGGATTTACTGAATTCAACAGAAATTGCAATTTGAAGCTAAAGAAATAGGAGAGAACCTTGGTTGTTCGACATCAGGAGATCCATGGCCACCCTTCTTGGTATGCAAAAGAGCAGCCGTGGCGAGAGATCCATCAGCGAGCCGAAGGCGATGAGAGGGAGGGGTCAAACTGAATTGGAGAGAGAGGAGAGTAGAAAGATGTGCTGAAGGAGGGGGGAGATGGATGGAGTTTATATAGGCAACGTTTCCAATGGCGAGCATGTGTGATTGAGCCAGAAGGGAACATTAATTTGTCATTCGGATGCCATGTTGCATGACATGCGAGCTCTGCGATACCAGGGGCAAACATTTGTCAATTGAGGAAACTTATATGGTGCAATGTCCCACTACATGCGAGCAGTGTGTAACCAGAGGCGGACATGTGTCGGTCGAGAACAAGTTATCAGATGCAACGTTTCAGGACACGAGAGCCTTGTGATATAAAAGGAGGACATTTGTCAATCCATAGTGAATAAGAATGCAGCAAAACACGACATGCAAGCCAGGTGGAGGCTAAATAGATGACATTTTTGGCATGCATGGCTCCAATGAACACACCGGCTAGAATTGTATAGATCGATGGAGATACGCTAAGAGCATTCACAATGCTACCTCTTAGACTATCTCTAAGGAGGAGAGATAGCCCTTAGGGGTTTTTTGATCTAACCATTGTGCGGGCATTTAGCATTGTCTCTAGTTTAGATGCTGTCTCTAAATTTAGAGGTAACCACTAAAGATAAAGTGCATGTATGGTCCCACTTGTCATTCAAAAGAGATAATACTATTTAGTTTTTTTAATCATGGCAGTGAGCCCCATCTTACAAGTTGCAACTACCTCTAAGCACCGCAGAACATTACACTAGCTTTAGAGGTTAGCAGTGGGTTCTATCTTAGAGATAGTTTTACATCTAAACATTATGTATGCTCTAAAAAGACGCAAATATCAATCAACCATGCGCTACATGGCCCAATAGCATGTAACCTAGCCCTCCTATGAGCTGCCTCCTCCTTGGAATATTATTTGCAACAGGCACCGATCATCGAAAATTGCATGTGAAACCTTTAGTCGTGCCTTTACTAACTAATACTTGGACAGCATTTCACTTCTACATCCAATTCGCCAATGTTCATAATTCATACAATCTAGAGAACGGTTAGCTATAAAGCAGACCACGATCAACATTTTGACGGCAGATTTTCGACACGGGAATTTCAAGTGAAACAGAACCCCAAAGAGGTCTTCCCTGCCTATATATGCCTCTACCGGGCGTCGCATGTATATATAGACGTAGTGTCAGGTTGATTAGGTCCGACTATCTCAGGGTTCAGTTAGGTACTTAGGGCGTATACATTCTCAGCTTATTACCGTTTCGAAAAACCAAACTTGAGCCTTTTTAACAGGCTCTCAAAATCCAGCCTAATTATCCATCAACTCATGAGCCAAACTAAACGAATAACAGCGTTTAGTTAGGATGTATATGCGTTCTCCAATGCTTATGGCTTATTACCGTTTTGAAATTTAAATCACACTTAAGTCCAGCTAAACAACCAATCAACTTAGCCGAACTAAACTGAACGCAGCATTTAATTAGAACATATATGCGTTCTCCAATGCTTATGGTCCATTACTGTTTCGAAATTAAAATCAAACTTGGGTCCTTTTTCTCGAAAGACAAGAAAATTCTCAATTTTATATGGCATCTAGGAGATAGATAGAATATTTTCAGAAATAAGAAGAATCTTTCTCTTTATTCACTACCATTCCACATCTTTGACTTCGATTAGTTTCTTTTCTTCTTTAATACAATAGCTATAGTTTAATATAGAATCTATTTCTCAAAGTAATAGAAACCATTCTCTTATAAGAAATGCTTCGAAAATCGCTATTCCATCTTTTTGGTATCGTGAAAAGTGACACCTATGAAGATCGTGCATTTCAATCACATTCAGATCTGTTTTCGAATCCATAATATAACCAAATTGGATGCATCTTCCACCGTACCCGTTTAGTTAAGAAAGAATAGATGCAAAGATAGATAAATGGATACGAAGATGATGAGCTGCCCCATAATAAAATCGCCATTTGTCGAAGCATGTTACCCTTTCAAAATTAAAATCAAAGCTCTCGTAATCCAGCCTATCAATGAGCTCACCCAAATCCAAATTAAACTGAATGCAGCTATGACGAGAGCCTGCAACATCATCGGACCCGATCGATCATATGGCGATATGCACATGGACGTAATTACGTAGCCGGTCGCCCGGTTGTTATGTTCATTGGCCTCTTCGTACGGCGGGGATCTGTAAGCGCAATGCTGGACCAGAGAATTAATTAAGGAGTTGATGACACTGGGTTAGCGACCCCCGGTTGAGTTTTATTGGCACTAATTATTCGAGTTGACACTGACACTGCAAAGTACAGCACCCGCGGCGCGCAACGCGCGAGCTACTGCCGGCCACGGTTGAGGCACGCGGCCGCGGCGACGGACGCCGCCACCCTGCCCGGCCGCGCCGTCGCGTCGGGCTTGCCGCGGACCTCCGCGCCCACCACCCGCGCCGCGTCCGTCCTCTCCACCTCCTTGTCCGCGCCCAGCCTCACCGTCGCGTCCTACGAAACAAGCACGCGCGGTTAGCTCGCTGGACGCCGGTGGAGATAGAGCCAGTGGACGGACGAGTGACACTGCGAGAGCTGCTAGTACTATCGTGAGGACGTCGCGGAGCCTGGTCTGGTCCTCGTCGCGCTCCGCCGTGGCGTTGGCGTCCGTGGCCGCGAGGCCGCCTGGCGGCGGGGAGTCCTGCCCGGCGGCGCGCGCCTCGGCCGCCTCGATGGCCGCCGCGTCGCTCGGCTCCACCGGCTGGTCGCCGGCCGAGAGCGCCGTCGCCTCCAGCCTTCCCCGATCGTTATCTTCGTGCCGTCCACCACTCCGGCGCCGCCGCCGCCGCCGCAGAGCCACCTGTTGCTGCGGCGGCGGCGGCGTCATCCTCCGCGACGTACTGGCCCACAGGCTACACACGTGCGCATGCACACGCATAAGTTCGTGAACGTAGACACACGTGCGTTCATGGAGAAGAAAAGAATAGGAATGCTCACCTGGCCGGCGACGAACTCGGTGACGATGCGGTCGAGGGGACGCTGGTCTCGGAGACGGTGACGCCGTGCCCCGCGGCGGCGTCGGTGACCTCGCCGTGCGCCACGGCGCCGAGGGGCTCATTGCGCGCGGCCGCGGACTGCATAACGGAAGCAGCCCCGCCCCTGGGCGTCCAGCCAAGTACAGCGCTCCCGCCTCCCGGCCGCCTGCATCGTGGCCGCGTCCTGCGGTGCGATAGGCGTGCCGCCCAGCTCGCCACCGACGGCGAACACATCACCGTAGCGAATGGCGCGGCAGCTCTCCTTGTCATCTTCCAGCACCGGCATCCTCAGCTCCTACTAGATTCTCTCTACGGCGTGTGGTCGTGCCGGAATCGCGCGGCGCTGATAATACGGTAAGAGGAACAACAGGTACGGGAGGAGAGGACACGTAGCAGTGGCATCAACAGGTGGCAAACGCGAAGAGGTTGAAGACGATGACACGAGAAGAATGGAGAGAATGGTATGTGCAATCCGCATGCATATATTTTCCGAAAATTATCGTATGCATATATTTTCCGAAAATTATCGTAATAATATCAACCCATGCTAATAGCGCAAACGAGGAGCAAAACAACGAGAAGAAAGCATAGCAAAAGGCAAGCTTATTATAATCGTCATCTGATCACTTGATTAGGGAAGAACACCAAATTAATCCAGAATGCGATGTACAAGACCCGAAGGCGAACACGAAGGGGAGCAGAGCGCCAATGCTCTGGCTCCCGGAGGCGCGCTTCCGGCGACCTCCTAAAAGGTACTAGCTTTATCGTCACGGACGCTCCTCGTTGCCGGAGAAAGGGCGGCGGTGGCGGCAGGACGGCAGGTGGGTGGATTCTAGCCTCACCGGCGCTTGTGGCCGCCGTGGTGGTGGTGGCCGTCGCCGCGCTCCCTGGACCGCCGAGAGTGCCTCGGCTCCTCGTGCGGTTCCTGCTCCCGCCCGGAGGACGACGACGGGCGCCTCTTGAAGTGCTGCTCCTCCTCGCTCGACTCCTCGGCGTAGTAGTCGTTTGCCGCGGGTCTCCGCCTCTCCTCCTCCACCGCGGGCGCATCGCGGTGGTGACGGCGGTGGTCGTGGCGGCTGTCGCTATCCTCCAGAGCAGCGGCGCTCTTCTTGGAGGAAGAGGACGCCGGGGGCTTGTCGGAGGAGGCCCTGCGGCTGCGTTTGGCATCGGAGGGGTTGCCGTCGCCGGGGAAGCTGATGCGGGAGAAGACGCTGCCCTTGGCCTTGGACCGCGGGTCAGCCGCCGCCGCCGCCGCCGCCGCCGCCGCCGCCTTCGCGTGCTCTGCCTCGTGACGCGGTGGGGGAGGCGGGAGGGGCAGGTCGTCGTAGCGGTCGGAGGAGGAGCGCTTCTTGCCGGAGCTGGAGGAGCGGTGCGGGGAGCGCCGAGAGTGCCGGCCGCGGTCGCGGTCGGGGCTCGGCGGCGGCGGCGCCGCGCGCTCCGACCTGTCCGGCTGGGACCTCGACCTCTGCAAAGAAAGACCAAAACATGGGGCCACAAGTCAGACTCATCCTTCCTCCAAATCGCCCCAAGACCACGCTAACCAACGGATCCAAATCGTACGGCCAAGGACAATCGTATGCTCTGCAGCACACCATCCGTTCAGCAGGCAGAAACTAGGCTACGCATGAACCTTTTTAGTTTTTATTGTCCTGGACAGTTTGGCATCGTAAAAATTTCCTTTTGAATAAAAAAATCGAGGCTTCAACTCGTATCGTGATGTTACAATCACTTTTAGCCTTTGCATTGTAGATTTCTATCTATCAACATCAAGCACCGTGAAATGTGGCAACTAAAGCCACTCAACCAGAAAGAAAATAATAAAACTATGCTTTCTTTTTCAAAAGAAAAGATCCCCATCCCAAATAAAAAAAATCAAGATATAAACAAAAAAATGTTTTTTTTTCTTCCCATATGGATGCATCCTGTGACCCAAAAAACACAAGGAGGCCAGGCAAGCAATGAGAAGGAACACACAGCTTCAGATGAGACCCCGAGCAAAGCAGCATTCAGCAAGGCGTTCACGCGCGCACAGAGAGGAACGAAACAGAGTGCCTTTGGTGTAGGGCAACATATGAATCAACCATGGCGCAAAAGGCATGGCTGCTGCATCTATTCCTCTCGCTGTCGAGTGTTGCTGCCTTGGCTATTGCTGCTGCTGCCCGCATGTCTACTACCGTGGAACTGATAATAGTACAGAGCTTTGCAAGATGAAAGATTGACAGGGAAAGACATACAGCCTTCGGCCTCATCGCGGTACTATCATTAATAGCTCCTGCTGCTTCCCTTCGGGGCTCCCTGTCCCGCTCTCGCATCCGCTCCCTCTCCCTTTCTCTTTCTCTCTCTCTTTCCCTTTCCCTCTCCCTCTCGCGGGAATGTCCGCGTTCCCTCTCCCTGCAAGGACACAACTCCAAAGATTTAACATTGCGAAAGCACAACGAGATAGATGGCTGAAGCAGCTCCCGTGTAATGTTACAAATGAAACTTTAGGTTTAATTATATAACCAAGGACGTCACACCATACAAACATTCCGACGGTTAAATGTTAAACTCTCTGGTATTGACGAGATTATGTAAATCATTCGAGGTAGCAGGTAATGGGCTAACAGGTAGTACTGCAAAATGCCCTCTTCTCAGACGTGACATAGACTAGCATAACAGTTCCAAGGCAAACAAATTATGGAAAAAAGAGATGCAAGCATTGGCATTAGATTCTTACTACAGACTGAATTGTACAACATACTGTCCCTCAACTTGTGAGGTTCTACCACTTTAGGCTCCTAAAAATGAGGATTAGTCTAGCAGATCCACCACTTGTCTCCATTAAAGCATTTTAGTAACAGAACCTAAGGATGAAACTGTGGACAACCTTTCAGGAATATGGACTTTCATTTTCATGGCACACAAAGTTTGCACTTAGGGACACAAGCGATAAGTTGTGTCACTGAAAAATTTGAACACAAGAAAAAAAAAACTACCCAAGTACCCAACCGGTTAGAAGCAGCAATGATGACTACCTATATAATATGATCAAGTTCAGGGACATTCTAAATTATCATCTGTTATGCAATAATCAGGTCATGGGCCTAAGCCCTAAGTTACAGAACCGCACCCCCACAAGCTTAAAAACATTGGGTGCAATTAAATCTACATGATGGCTAATGTGCCATCTAGAATTATATTATCTGCCATGCAATTCAAATGGCACAAGCTTAGGATCAAGGTAAAAAATTCACAGTTTTGTTTGATGAGGACATTCTAGCCCAATTTCTCACCCCCTCATCTAAAATGGTCAGGCTTGCAAATCAGAGTCGTCGGCGTTGAGATCAAGAACAAAAGAAACAGCACTAATAGGCTGATGCACTAGACAAATCTAAAATTACAACACGATCGCTACCCATACCCTTTTGTAGAATATACTGTGTGAAAATAATTAAATGATCTGAAGTGTCTAATCACCTTTCATTGAATCGATCCATTTCACGTCTCCTCCTTTGATCAGGTTTCCTAGGCTCAAATTCGTCCCTGCTTATAACTGGTGGACCCATATTCATGCCCATACTGTTAACTGCTAACTCAGATAGGTCCCTGAAAATGAATTATTCAAGAGATTTCAGCAGTGGCCATGGCAGTACCCAATATGTAGGAAGATAAGAAAGGAGGATATCGGAAGCTGTTAGCCAAAGAAAGATGGTCATGATACTCATCTCCCACAGAATTGGAAACATAGTCACAAAGTTCAGAGGCTATATATTCCTCTTAAATTCAAGACATAAAAAAAAATTAATACACATGGAATTAGTCATTTACAAATTTCTTCTCAGAAAAGCCAAATGGTGCTAAAACATAATACCTAGGAACTGGTGGCATCATGTATCCCGGGGGCATAAATGGATCTTGTGGGATAACTCCACCACCAAAAGGGTCAAATGGACCTGGTGGATAACCCATGTAAGGCATGGGAGTGGGACCTGGAAATGGTGCACCCATGTAATCCATTGGCAATGGCACCCCTCCTCCCCAGTAAGGGTTGAAAGCTCCTGCCGGACCCAAAGGAATTGCAGCAAAATTTTCAGCTCCAAAATCTTGATAATTCTTCCATTGCTCCTCAGCTGTAGATAGAATACATATGAGTAACTAGCAAGTAAATGAAGTTTAACCAATAAATCGTAGGATGCAATCTAAAAATATGACAAAAGTATTCTGTTTATTTAAGATGTTACTTACCATTTCCAGGTGCACGTGCCTTCTTTTTCTTCTTCTTCTTTACTGCTGAAGCAACCAAAAAATTATCATTATTTCAAGGAATAGACATGGTTGAAAGATGCACATTTCAGCAAACTAAAAATAAAAAAAATGAAGAGTTGAAGACAACTGGTAACACATTCAACCAATTCACTCTTTCAATATTTAATAGCATACTACTCACATCTATTGTTACAAACAAGATTTTGACTAATTTGACCGAAAAGGAATGTTGTGATACTTAGGAAATTGGATTAGCAGGCAGATCGCATTACAGGCAAGGGTTAGCTGTAAATGAACAGAATTGAACATTTTTCACCTTGTTCACCTGCAGGCAATTTTTCCTGTGACTCCTTTGCAATAGGAGTCACTTCTGGTGGTTTTTCTTCTTTCACATTCTTAGACTCCATTGTCCCTTCAGCGACATCAGGAATTGTGGTAGCCTTCTTATCTGACGAACTCATATCAACAATAGCTTTCACTCCACTATGGCTCTCAGCATCTGGAGACTCTTCTACATGTATTGGTGCTTTAGGCTCTTCCTTTGAAGCCGCAGAGACAGCAGGAGACCTAACCTTGGGTTGTACAGGTAGAGCTGACTCCATGTCTATGATGCAAGATACTAGCATCAGTTTCTAACTGTTATAGAGACAAGTTATCTGATATAACTGATAGTATATGCACGACTGCACGAACCTTGTACTTGCAACATGCTTCCCAGATTTTCTGTGCTGCTGGTTGGTGGTGCCTCTAATATGCGGCTGATGGTTTCTCTAAGAGTTTTATTGGGGAGAAGATCATCTGCCAATATGCTTGTGGCACCACACACACACATTGACTTGTTAATTATGTAGTCCCTAATGCCTGCCAGCAAACACAGTAGCATGTCATCCTACTGAAAAACATGCTCGCCTGAAACTCGAAAGGTAAAGATATTGAGCAAGCAACAGGAATAATGCTATGTGGTAAATCCATACAGAAAAAATGCACCCATATTATATGACATCAGTATCAATGACAACAGTGTGCAAACAAATAGGTTATTAGAAGCGCAGCTTACATTTATCACAGAAACTCCGAAAGCAACATTTACTAGTAAGAACAGCATCCTTCATTACTTCTTTACACAATGGGCAACGTAGCTCTGGTGGAAGATCACCAACAGATCGGGTAGTTGGTAGGCCTTCTATCTCCTTCTCAAAAGCAGCTCTATCACAAAACGAAAGAAGGTAGTTGGTCTTTGCCTCCAAGTAGATGTAGCATTACTTACTACAAAAAAACAATGAAACTCACTCATTTGGCTTCAAAACAGCACCAGCACCACTTGGCAGTGCATACGAGCCATCTGGAGTTGCCATCAACATGGATTTTGGAATGCCAGTTGGGGGTTTCATCCTTTTCATATCAAATCTAGCATCACCATTTGTTGGGCAATGTTGAATGAAATGGCCTGCAAAACAAGATTTGCTGAGTGAAAACATGGCGTAATATCCCATTGCAAAAGATTTGACAAGTGCCAAACATACCAGGTATTTTACATCTATGACAAACATATCCTGCAGGAGGTGTCCTGCGTTCCAGCCCACGTCCTTTGAGAAAATCATAAGAACCCAAATTAAGGGAGAAAAAAAGGGAAAACAGCAAAACTTGTCACAAAGCACACCAGCTATGTATCTCTTAGGTAACATTAATATAAACAGTTACTTCCACAATAATAATGCCAATAAGTATCCATGTTACACAGGTGGACATAGCACTGCCCAAGCAAAGATCCATGATACCGATGCTACACCTGACCTCTATTAGTCTATTTACATCTCGCAAAAACAGTAACAGAAAAGGTAAAAAACAATTACCAAAACCGCGGCCAGCCATCATTCTTCCACCCATCCCTCTGCCATAGCCTCTACCAGCACCATACCCATCAGGGATTTGGCTGAAAACATGGCATCCAATTAAATGATGATAAATCAAATTTTCATTAGCATTACCTCCACATAATATGAATATGAATAATAAAACTAATAGTCATTCGGGCAGTCCACATGGTGAAAATATTTAATCTAGCATGTCACTCACCTGTAGTCAAGAGCGGCTGTATCAATAAGAGCTTTTATTTTACTATCTTCATCGATTTTATTTTCAGAAGCATCAACTGCCTGGCTAGCAGGCTGAGAAGGAACAGAATCAGAAACATATAAAGCGTTGCCAAACTCATCATCCCACTCAGATTCTTCAGGCTGCAATTTTAACACTTTGAATATTAGCTTCTCGGATTAACAGACAACAACAGTAACTCAAAAATCAATGCAATTGCAATGGCAGATCTTGCTGGAGATATGTAGGGACCCAGCCTGGAAATTGAAATTCTTACATATTTCATAGATGAATCCCCAAGTAATGCGTTACCAGAAGGCATGACTTCTTCTACCCTATCTTCTGCAGCTTTTGTCCTGCAGAAACAGGTGTGTCTCAAATTATGCTCACTAATAAGGAACCTTAACCCCTGACATAGACCATATTGAAAGACATGATCCAGTCAAACATACAAATTGAGGTCTGTCCCTTCAGATAACTAAAATGTGTTTACTTTGCAAGCGTGAGTAATGTGAACGTGGAGCAAGTATGTAATCAAAGAACAAGACAGTACTCTTCTGGTTCTGTGACAATTGGCTTCCTTGGACGTCCTGGTATCCGGCGAATCAATACAGATGTGTTCTTTGGTATCATAGTAACTTCATCAGCATACTCTGAAAGCGCAAATGTCACAGGAAATAATTTAAGTAATATCTCAATTGTATAACTCCATCCCAAACCCCCAAAATCAAATATTCTTCAAAATAAATCCACCAAACTAGCATGAAACTAAATTCTAAGTGCCTAAGGTTGAATACTATTTCAATTAAAATGCCCATGATACAATCTGGTGTGGTTGCTTGTCAATCTAAACAAACAAGGCACCATTTGCATAGAAACTAGCTCATTTGATTTCAAGGCAATATTTGGTTCATGTTCCCAGCATCTCAAAACATAATTAAATAGCTAAATTTTGCCTTTTTTAAGATTGTGAAGCAAATATTCCATAAGAATATAAGCACGGCTCAGCTAATCCTCCAACATCAACAATTTAGCCCCATCCACCATGTCTTAGTAGGCTCGAAAGCATATGAAAAAAATTAGAGAAGCAAGGTTAAAATAAACGATACCAACTAACTGGAGCCTTAATTTTCATTATGTAAACAGAAACATCAAGTTCATGAATCAAACAGCTCAGGTTTACAATAGTGTGGCAGAGTACAAATAGTATCAGACCACAATATTATCTCTCCCTGTCATCTTGCATACATTCGTCCACACAAGAAATCAAACAAAAGGCCCTTCACTAAGAAAGAACCAACCTTCGTCGGTCTGCGCATTTGAGATCATGAGGTCGAAATCGGTGCCTCTGCCAAGATGCTTGGACTCAAAAATCCTCTCCTTCAGGTTGGCAACAGAGATGAATTGCCCCTCGATTGGGATCGAGTCATAGTCCCTGGCACTCTTGAACTTGTAATATACAGCCATTTGCCCACTAAAAAGTTTTTGCCCTTTCTTTTCTTCTAAATTTATTTTTTTTATATTATTTTTTCTTTTTTTTTTGCCTTTTTCCCTCTTCTTCTGTAATAAAGCAGATTATTCGATAGAAACCAGCAAGAAGTAACAAAAAAATATCTTCGCCCTTAAATTGAGCGGCAAAAATTGATGCTTTAAACCAGGACAGATCGAGGAAACAAGTAAACACATGAACAAGTGTACAAGCAAGCACTGTTGTATCTCCTCCGCCCTGCCAGCGCCTGCCCTCCTAAGATGCCAAGCCGCCGCCGCCGCCGGATCGACCCGATCGCCCTCCACGGCGAGGCCCGCCGAGAGCCCAGACCTTCCGCGTCCCTCCACTGAAGAAGCCTCCGAATCGGGCGCTACCACGCCGGAATCGCCATCTCCGTCGCCACCCCTCCCCAGATCGCCTCAGATCCGGGTGCGGGACCACAAGAATTCACCAGGAGACGCCTTCCAGACCAGGAAGCCGCCGAAAGAGGCGCCTCTCCGCTTGCCGCAGCCGCCTCCGCGGGGGGCCGGGGAGTGGCGGAGGACCCGACCGGTGGATCCGAGCGCGAGGTCGAAGGAATCGGCTGCCCCGGGGCTCGGATGGGGGCGCTACGGTTTCGAGCTCTTGGAATTCTAGCCCTTGTGCGCTTCGTCAGATATGGGGGAGGAGGTAGGGATTGGGATTGGGTGAAGGGGAGGCGGCGAGGTCGGGGAGGAGGGAGGCGGTGTGGATGTGGAGGGCGGCGGAGGGAGTTGGCGGAGGCGGCGATGACGGGGAGGACGGAAGCGGCGAGCCGGCCGGGCGACGCTATGGTTCGGGTTGAGGAATCGCCATGGGGGAGGATTCGGTGGCTCTAGGGTTTGAACACCGGGGGGCGAATTGGGGGTGTAGCTCGAGTCGAGAGAGGACGGCCGCGCGTGTTAGCGAGCCTCGGAGGTGGCCAACGAACAACCGGGCCGGCCCGGTTCGGCCCGCTTGGCTCAGTTTACTGTGCAAATCGTGTTTGGGCCGAGACCGAACCGGAGGCCTCGATCCAGATTCGGTTCGGTTGAATGAACCGGGCCAGCCTGGTTCGGTAAACAGTACGGATCGGCTCAGTTCATCCCACTTGGGCAGATGGGAGAGCGAGCCAAGCTGGAGCCAGGTGGGAGAGGGGGAACTAGGGTGGGGGGAATGCGGACAGCCAGATACGAACACGCGTTGGGCCATCTCTGCACGGATCATCGGGATTGGAGGGGTGAAGCGGGACAAACCTATCAAGCTTACGAGACACTTTGGTCTCTGTACTAAGCATTGGGCTTTGTTTGGGCTTGACTAACCACTTTAATTGTACTCATTCTAGCGTCTAGAATTGAATTAACTGTTCATTCAGATTGTAAATTACATTCTAGTTGAATTTTTATTTTATTCAATCCAGTCCAATGTTTTAATGTCCACCGGAATTCGACAAGGTTGGGGAGGCCTACTTGTGTAACTAGTTCCATGTACAATAGCCTGGATCAGTCTTATGTATTTGTTGGGGGTCGTCTTATGTATTTGTTGGGGGTCAGGCCTGCCCTACGCATGCAAAAGTGTCTCATAAGTCGAGCTATGTGGATATATAAATGGGGCTCGTTTCTCATAAGCCTGGCTGACTAGAACCTAGCTCTGCACATGTAATTGGGTCATGCAAGCAACCAAGTGCCCCTAGATCATCTCTGTCAAATTTATGTTGTGAATGCAATGTCAAATTTTCAAATAGTGAACTTTAAATTTATTTTCATAAGTGAACTCTAGGTGTAAGTTAAAATTGTTTATTGCTTAATAAAGTTTCTTAGATTTGGGGTTCGAAATGATCAATTCAATTCTAAGTGGCAACCAAAAGACTTATATACATTGGACTTAGAATTAATTTCACAATTACAGGGAAAACATAAAATCTAAATAGAGTGTCTGTAGGTGTACTGCTTTCAGGAAAAAATATTCGTGAAACAATTGCGTGAAAATCAATTAGATAACATTTAAGATTCCATAAAAACCCCATTCTCCCAACCATTAGACTAAGAAGAACATAAAATACTTGTTTGGAACACAATAAAACTATGTAACAAGTAAAAGAACCCCTTTAAAATTTGACATGTTTGAAACATACAGGACCATAATGTTTCTTACCTTAGAGCTACTTAGCAGATCCACATGGTTTTTGACCTTCCTCAATCTCAAAGAGTTGTTCTTCTATTAAACGCTCGAAAACCTGCATCACACGTGTAAAAAAAAAAGAGCAATGAGAAAGCTGCACTAGAAGTGAACTTGCTACGTATCCAGGTACACATATGTACACACACAAGATCGCTCACAACTCATTGAGGGCTTTAGGCACAATTCCCTGAAAATGCATGGTGCCACAAAGAAAAAAAACTTTGCCAAATTCAGTTCCCTACTTCCCAGCAATTCTACCTTCTTTCACTACCTTCCTCCTTTTCTTTTAATATCAAATTGTTCCTACTTTTTTTTTGCAAAAGCTGTAGCAATATGGTAGGGATACCTCAAAAAACATTACTAAAGAGATGCATACTTAGATAGCAAAGTCAAATGATGGTGTTGTCACTTGTTTCGACTGAGATTAATTCATAAATCTTTACATCTTATCTTACCAAATGAAAAGCTCTCTACTGGTTGTTGTGTGTTTGGTATTTTGCCTAAAAAATGTCTTACCAATCAGTGTCATGCCAATGAAAAGTTATTTCTTAACAAGTGAATTAACCAAGTTTTGGCAAGGAAATGAACTAAGATGCCAATGGAGAAGGAATTTTGTCAATCAATGACAACAATCCAAAGACAAGCAAACTTTGGTAAATACTACCAACAATTGGCAAGACAATCTGGTAGACGTTGGCTACAAACCAAACAATTTCCGTTTAGAAATAATCTAGGATTTGCCACTTCAAATATCTGCATTCTAGGATGTGGCACTAAGTGTGTCACTGACATGCGTATAGGGCCCGCATGTTGGACACAATAGTGGCAAATTCCTAGATTACACATGTTTGGGAGCGGCAAATGCTAGCTAGTTCATATATGGCGTCTTTGGTTGCCAACCAGGCCTTGCCAAGCTAGCCAGCCTCATCGGAGCCAAGCCAGGTCATGAAGGGCGGCGTGTTTGGTTGCCTTGTAACACCACAGCCTAGCCCGCATGAGCCTATGTTTGGTTGCCCACATGCCTTCACCACCTGACAAGCTTCCCGAGTGCCGCCGCACCACCTCTACGAGGAACCGAGCTCCAGCGACCTCATCTTGCGGGGATCCGGCGCCGCCGCACCTCTCCCGCTCAAATCCTGCGTTGTTGCACCTCCTACCACTCAGATTCGACATCCTCGAGCTCCTCCGGCACCGGAATCTGGCCTCCTCGAGCTCTGCAACCATTAGATCGGTCTGCCCTAAGGTTGTTAGAATCGTCCTCGCTCCGCTTTGCTTGTGTCCTGAGGTGCTCCCGCTGCTCACTGTTCGGACCTGGCTCATTTCCCCCGAGTCAGGCCCGAACATTAATTTGACACCTAGCTCGTGCGGGCTTGGCTAGGCCGGAGCCGGACAATCAAACACGCCCATAAATACTATATGGAGAACCATAATAGAGTAGGCATAAAGGCAAGATAAGTATATGTAACCAAACAAGACCATGAAACTTGGTACTAGAAAAGGAATAAAGGGTCTAGGCTTTTATCCTACTGTAGGTGAAGTCCAAACTAGTGCATTTCTATTCAAAGTTTTCAAACATCTAACCCAAATGAAAGTGAGATGCATGCATATACCCAGATGAAAGTGAGATGTGTGCATATTTACTTAGCTGCTAGAAGTAAGGGATGACATTAAAAATAGCATCAAACACAAGGAAGGCAGCAAAATGTAGATATGTAGTCAAAGTTTCTTCATGTGTTAGACAAAAAGAGACCATAAAAGTATAGGCGCAAACAAACACAAGCCTAGCTACAGCAAACACATTCTTGTACCACTAAATCCAGTGCTTAATCTTATTATGATCACCAAACTTTAAGGATAGGGATAAGTTTTCGAACTTTGGCAGCATATTCAATGTTCTTATTTGATCAAACAAGCATTCTTTTTAGTTTAAATTAAAATTAAAAGCTACAGCTGAAAATTTATCATTTTTGTACAAGCCAAACGCTATAGCACTTTGTAGCCATTTTTTAAGGCTTTTGGTGGTTCTTCTCAAAGCTTCCAAAATCATTTTTTAAATAATTTTTGGGCTCTTCCAACCCCTCAAGGGCTCACAATTTTTTTGGATTATAATCTATAGTTGGATTAAGCTAAAAAAAAACAAGGCCAACATGACCGATCACAATCGAGAAAGAAGAATTTTTCTAAATCACTTCGTGTGAAAGGACTGTATTAAAAGAGTGTTCAATCGTAAGTGCTACCGCCTGACTCTGGAGCTAGGGGTGTTACATCAAAGATCAAATGAAACAAGTTATTATAAGCAAATTAACTAGATTCACATTTGCAAGTTGCAATATCTTTATTACATATTGCTTATTCCATGACAGTGATCGGTATACACTATGCATGACACTGACAAAACAAAAAACATAGGACTCTCATGACTTATGACTTATATAGGGAGCAGTCCATTCTCAAGACGATTGAGTTGAATCACACTATAACACAACACAACAAAACAAACAGGATAGCTTAGGACATACATATTTGCCCAAAAAGAAGGATGGTAAGACTCTTCTTGGGACTACAACATGGACATGGTGGAAGACCTTATTAGCAAAATACTACTAGCATACTACTATTACACCACTACTGCCAATGCAGTAAGCAATGTTGTTACTTGGCAGACACAAAGCTTGCATGACCACATGGTCCACCACACTTCCCTCCTCCACCTCCTCTTTTTCCTCCATTGAGGCACCTCAGAATCCCTCCATCATTATTATCTTTACCATCAACGACCATACTTGGCACAATCACTACAAGCTGGCCATTCACAAACCCTGCCATAGTCATTGAGGGTATAGCTGTTTCCGGTAGACGAATACGCCACTTGTCATACACCATGTCATCCTCTAGGTTTGGCTCTCCAGGTCCAATATGCACCACCACCCTAGTGATCCCCCATGGCTCGAACCTCACAGTGCGCACCTTGACCGTGCCAAGCTCTCCAATGGCACCACGGGGTACGACGAAGTGGTCAGCGTTTGGGGCATAGTACATGCGAACATTGGTGTCCCTCGGCAAAGGTAGCTCTAGCACTCGGGTAAACACCTGTGGTAGGCGACGTAGCTTCCTGTCCGGCTCAGGCTCCACCGGAGTCGGTTGTGGGTGAACCTTTGTCATGGCCAACTAGCTACTTCCCCTCTTTCTCCCTCACAAGAACTACAAAAAATAATCTTTTTCTTGGCTCCTTCACCTAATGCCTCTCAAGCTGCTTGGCTTGAATGGAGATGGCAATGACAAGGATCAATTTATAGGAGGCTAGCGAGGAAGGTGTCACAATATTCGTGGCGTCAGGGAAGGAAGAGATAAGGAGAATTCATGTATGTGCATGATCTAGCAAGCAAGGATGAGGTAGAAAGATAGAGCTTTCAACATGCGATATGTTCTTGCCAAGGGCGTGTGGAATGCTTGGAGGACACCAAAGGGAAGAGATCCATTGTAGCGAATCCTTCTACGTGCATGGAACATTAGAGGGTGGGGGTCCACCAATCCAAGAATACAAAAGGTTTGGTGGGATATTGTTAGCCTTTTTCATGGTGACATAAGGCATGAGAAGATAGGGCAAGGTTCGTTGCATGTATGTGCCTTGGCAGTTCTTGTTATAGCTCCATTTGCACAAGTAAGGTCACAAAAGATTACTGCCAATGTTGTTTTACTTTGGAGTCATGAATTTATGTGTGTGTCAATTTTGGCTTCTCTTGTTGCTTGTTAGTTTGAAAAGTTTATTGGTGCAAAAACTTTGTTTGAAAAGTTGGGCATATCTTTTGTGTGCCACATCAAGCTTATGTGTCTCTTTAACCTTTTAAAAGCAATACAATAAAGATATATCAGTTGTTTTGCTTTTTGTCCATATATAAGGAAAAGTGTTTTATGTTGTTATGGTTTCTTATCATTATTGTATGGATATTGTTTAGTAGAATGGCTTTGGAAGAAAACTATATGGGACCACTCCTACGCAAGAGTTTCACCTCACAAAATAGTCTGCAACTTTTATTGGTTGATTCTTCTACAATTATTACTTATGGCCTTATGATTCTTTATATATATTCTTACTAGTATTCTTTGAATAACTGTAAAAAATGTGATTATTGTAAAATTCATCCTACATCAATAAAACTTAAAAAATTTTATTGAACAATAGAAACATCAAAAGAAATTATCTTGAATGGAAAGTTTTTTGCATACATAGAATATATATACTCCTACAAGTATACACACATCTTTATCTAAACCATGATCAAATTTTAATGAGTTTATGTACACCACCAATGATAAACAAAGCAAATACTATTTATATTTTTTCACATACCAATAGCATCGCTAATTTTAAATCCTATAGTGCACATTTCTTACACAACCTTTGTTCTGTCTCTGCAAATAAGCTAACTCTTTTATTAAAATGTACCTACTTACTAGGATGTGATGAAATACACTGATGCAATCAAATAAAGATGAATTAAGAGACAAGATAATATATATTATCAAGAAGAAAATACCAGCGTTGTAGTGGAGAGGTAGGGAGGGTATGAGCTATTTGGCACACAAAGATGGATGTGTCGAAGAAGTGGAATACGATCTTCCTAGGTTGATCTAGACTATAATGAGATCCCAAAATAGTGAAATTACATGTAGTGGATCAGTGAGAAGGCTAGAAGGGTGGCAAAGATCGAGGTCGAAAATAGGAGTAGATTAGTGATGGAATATTGTCGGCAATAATTTGTTTGTTGGGGTGGGAAATTAGAGGTCATCTAAAAGTGGAGGATTGATGCAAAAGAAGAGAAGTCTAATGGTGAAGAGGGGGTTTGGGGAAGAAAGTAGTGTGAATTGATGGTACCTGAGAGATGCCAGATATTTATTAAGACCACCAAGGGTAAACGAGTAGGCGATGGAGGCTCTAGCCATGTCATCCAAAATTTGGCAGCCGCTGGATCTAGTGGATGTGGGTGGGCTATCTGGATCATTTGAAGTGGAGAGATGGAGGGATATCACACAAGTGGGTGCCGTGAAGGTTCCAACTAGGGACCATTTTTCCCTTCCCAATGGAGGAAAGTCGTGTTCCTTCACCTACACTGCCTTGTGACAGGATAGTGCTGCCAACGATGAGCTAGCATAAGTGTATGCATGAGGTAAGTAATGATATGGAAAATGGGGTGCGGTGGTCTATAGGCATAGGGTGAGTGCCTTGTTGCCTTACCATGCCGCCCCTTGTGTAATGAAAGATAGCTTGAGAAGCAAAGATAGGAAATCTACTAATCAAAGGATAGAATATGAGTTCTTTTGCTATTAATTCAAATTACATTAATATTTAGGCATGTTTAACATCTGGTATGGAAAAAGGACAATATTTTTAAATTTAATAATTTTTAGATGTAGAAACAAACATCAATCGTGCATTAGTACAAGCTATATGCACATTTTTATATTATTTGTTAGTGGTAAGAACTGGCACATCCCTAGTAGTATTAGAATTGGAATGTTATGTGATACAAATTTTTGTTGGATCAATGAATTATAAAAATTTCATTTGGCTAAAACTGTTTCTATAATTTTTTTTATCTCAACTAAAATGGTTATTAGTTCACAAAATTAATGTGTATCTACAACAACCATTTTTCCTTTTTCAAATTTAAATTACATTAATTTTAAATATATGTTAGCTCACATTTTATAGAACAGAATTGATGTAGCTAAGATTTTGTTCATAATAAAAATTTGACATTGTTTCAAAGCTTTCAACATGTATTCCAATTTTTAGAGATTTTATTTAAAACAAAGAGCTTAAAACAATAAAATGATTATGAATTCCACTGATATTAATATTTCATTAATTTTTGGTACGTTTTATGTATGTAGGTATTGATTTTTTTTTGGGGTGTTATTAATGTTGAGCCTTATTTCTTGTATTGATAAAGAATATTATAAATATTGGATTTGTATTTTAGGGTGTAAGAATGTACAGTTCACAACAACTATAATTTTGTGTCTTTGGAATTAATGTACTTAGGTGCCTTTATTGCCTTGTATCAGGTCTTGTATTATTTTCCTTCTCCCAATTAACATGGGATTTAACATTTTGTATATATATATTTGGATAGAAATATTCCTAGTTAGATAGATCATCTTGATTTTATGAGAAACACAACTACCATCGATTACATCTACAAAAACTAGTGTTTCTGAAAGAAATATTCTCTAAAAATTAGTGGAAATATTATCTATATCACTATCTTTTCCTGGTAGGACCACTATGATGCATCTTTCTTCATGTTATCTCTTCATGATTATGGCACATCACATACGGGTCTGTAATATCCTTGTTGGGGTCAAGCCCTTCAAGTCATCCATAGAACCCTATTAGTAACTTATTACTCTCCTGGTCACAAATATTTATCATTTTAAACATCAACATGGTCTTCAAAAATGAAACTCTAACCAATTATTACTATATATTGCAATTCATTTATGAAACCCACTAAAATTATAGTGTTGTGAAGTATTTTCTAGACGAATCTACACATATGCTTTTCATGTACCGATCTAAATATTTAAAGAAGATATTTATAGTTAAAGTTTGAAAACTCTTTGAGTTGCATGTTTGTCAAACGACAAATATTTGTGACTAGAAGTAATATTATATAATTGTGTAAGTCTATTATTAGAAGCTATAACGTGTAGCGACCCGGTGACATGTTTCTTGGGTCCATGCTTATGACACATGATTTATTGACATAGGAATTTACCTCATTTAATACTCTCAAGTTTCCTTAAAATATACTTGTAACATCCCAAAATTTTGAACTTTCAAAAACTTTTTGTAAAAATAGCTCCTTGAAAATTTTTCCATAAATTATCTTAAATTTCAATTTCTAATAAAAGATTTTGTGTGATTTTCTAAAACTTGATAGCCCTTTTTGTGGAAGTCAAGGTCTCTAACTAGTAAATTTTATTTTTGTAAAAGTTATTTGAACCCTAAAGATTTTATTCATATCTTCAATGATTTTCTTAAAGCTATTTCCTATTAATGGATTTATTTGAATTTTCAAAAAAATAATTTGAGTAAACCAAAACCATAAAGATTTTCAAGATTATTTTATCTTGTGTTTATATTGTTACAAAATATTTTCTAGAGTTTTCGGTAATTTCTAAAATCAATTTGGTTGTTGTTTTTGTCCATAATAAGCTTTCAAATTATTTTATGTAATCAAAATAAATATAAAAATATGGAAAAACTATTTTTCTTGTGTTCTTTATATTCCAAAGTATTTTCTAGAATTTTGTAGATTTTTGGGGATCCATTTGCTATTTAAAGTAAGCTATTTTGACTCTCTAGCATTTTCTAAAATATTAAATTAATTAATTCCAAAAATCTTTTGGGCTTAATCTCTCCGGCCGGCCCGTTATCCTTTCTCCCTCTTGGCCTAGCCGAGCCAGTCCACCTCTCCCCTATATAAACCCTCCTCTCCTCCTCTACAACCCTAGCCCGCCCTGCCAGCTTCACCTCCTCCTCTCTCTGCCGCCTCCTTCCTTCCTGCCTCCCCTCCGCCGCCTCCTCCTCCTCCCATCGCTGCCCCGCTTCCCTCTGCTTCTGTGAGGTGCGTGCCTTTCCTCCTGTTCTTTGCCATCTTGCTTGCTTCTCTCTGCCATGCATGCTGTCCTGCCTCGCACCACCCCTGGCGTCAAGCTCCTCCTGCCGCGCTGCCTCTCCTTCTGCTGCGCGTCCCTGCTGATCTTTGCCACGCGCCACAGACTTCTGCTTTCGCATTGCAGCGTATTTCAAAGACGCGCCACCATTTCACCATGCGTTCCTTGCTTCTCTGGATATCCAATGCAGAATCCATTCGCGTCACTTTGGTCTATTTATTATTATCTAGTTTTTTACCAAAGGGTTCTGCCGCTGGGTCAATCTATAGTAAGTTCCATATCTCTTAATTTTGTGTCTTTCCTAGTAGATCGTTTCAATTCCATCCATGAACTAAAGGTGAAACTTTCAAAAATGGATTCGTATAATCTTTCTCTATACCGTGCTCACCATGTTTCATACCTAGGTCGGCCAGAAAGTTGTTGTCCTTGCACCCGTGTCATGGCCTCAGATTGGCATCACATTCCTCACTGCCATGGTGAGATTTTGAAAACTCTATTCACGTCACTTTGTGCTATATACATTCATCTATTATTATGCCAAATTTCATAATTTTTTAGTCGGTATGAATTTTGCAAGATCGTTGCTCTGGAAGCTTCCGTGGCCGTTTTCGGAACCTTTTGTTCATATATTGCACCCACCAATTTTTTTTGAGATGTACTCATCATGCTCTACCTTCTAGACATACTTTTTTTTAATGATCTATGGCTTTGTGTCGTAACCTAATATTTAAACCATGTCCTTTAAGCCCATGCTGTGCCAACTAGCCACTGTGGATTTTTCTAAGAAATCCGACCACGTCATTGTGTTCATATCATCGTTTCCATCCCGTTTAGATACTTTGCAAGCCTTTCCACCCTCGTGTGTACCCTAACCATCCTTAGCACAATTTTCCCTTCACGTATACTATGCTGTACAGTTCACAGTGTCGTTACCTGATGCCGATGCTACCCCATACTCTACCTCTCTATTATGTCATTGTCAATACAACCATATCGACGTACATGGTTATTAATCATCTTTGCTATGACAGTCTTTATGACATGAATAGTTATATCGTTGTATCATTCTGATAATCTTATTGTCCTTAATTGCAAACCGTCGTGGATTTACGATATAGGTTATTCCTTTATCATATAACCTATATATTTTTCATATTATTAATATTTTTAACAGGGTTAATCACTTCTTTGCTATTGATCGTCTATGCCATGAGACATAGAAACCCTAATCTAGTCTCTGTCTATGACTTTAATTCACTTGCGTCTAGTTTATGACATGAGAGCCCGTGTGTCATGAACGTCTTATTCCTCTATTTCAGATCGTTGTCATTCTCTACCTAGTTTATTGATTAACCAAATATCAAGGAATATTCTCTTGTTTATTCTTCGTCCTGTTCTCTGTCGATCCATCTCGTTGATCAAACTCCTATTGTCTATAACTTTCTTATTTAGATTAATTCTATTCATCCAAACTATTATAAAACTATGAATTATTTTTCAGCAAGTTTTATTTAACTTTGCAGATTGTTTTGTCTTTGTTTGGATGTTATTTGGTTCTTCATCGTCTATTTGAAGTGGATTATCGTACTAAGTATCGTCGACGAAGAATATATGTTCTATGACAAGAATGAAGAATTAGACCAAGTATATGAGATATATTCTGCAAGGCAAGTCATACACAGTCCTCGATCATGTTGATCCCATTTGCAAATAAAATGAATTTGATTTAAAGTTACATTGCTATGTTTAATTTACTTTATTGGGAATTTTGTTTCCAATTTGAATTATATCCATCCTTTGAAATATTGTATTACCGGTTATCCTTTGTAACCTAGATGTGTCATCATTTTAGTTAGATAATGATGATACCATGTGGGACGGTAGTTATGTCTAGTTTGCTTAGTCCTGCACGTTACCTAGGTTTGGTTTAATTAATATTGACTAAAGAGAGACATGAAATTGAGAGTAAAGACATGTGTTGCTTTTACGTGAGGAAGACATATGTTGCTCCATATTGGTTTAGCATATGTTGCTCTTTATGTGATTGTTGCATGTGTTATAAATTGTTAACAACCTGGGTGGGTGTTTTGACTAAGGCAAGTGGTACTCTGTATGTGTGGAAACATGTGTTACGGGGCTATGATGCAAATCTAGAAGGAAGTCTTGCCTTAGTTATCCTAAGGACTTAATCTTGTAAGAGTATGCCAGGCAAAATAAGTACATATCATGAGCTTGACTTCGGTTTAGTCTAGCAGTTGAGTTACTAAGTGTGAGCTTGTGGCACTTCATGGCAAGTTAGGAGATGTGATCATGTGTTGGGGCATCTGGGAAGATGTGCTGCTTATGAGGGCCATAATCCATTCGATGTTGTTGTACTGACTGTGTGTAGCCCAGTGATCCAGATGTTTGGCTCTGGGTGGTACAGTAGTCATCGGGAGGGCCACTTGCTTAAATTTAGTTTCGTGATTGTTAGGTTACAAGTGTCTCCGTCCTGATCAGACGTTGAGATGCATTGTATCTTATGGGTAAAGATGTGCAACCTCTGCAGAGTGTTAAAAACTATTCGAATAGACGTGTTCTCGGTCATGAACAAATGCTTGGTTGCATTGAGCAAGATATAGTGTTTTTAAATGCAAATGGTGGGTTGTCATTGTGGTTACTGCTGGATGCAGATTATCGAGCTTTATGTTATGTTTATGTTGTGTGCTATTGCTTATGGATCAAATGTTGTTTATAAAATATTTAATTACTTGTTTTTGAATCTATTATTTTATTACGTCTTTGTTAAATACTGTTTATGCAAAATAACCCTATGGCCTATCTGTGGATAACATGGTCCCCGGGTATCTCACGGAGGCAAATTAGGCGAACCACCTCACGGAGCAGGGTCACGCCTACCATCTAGAAGATGGGCCTGCCTCGCATGAAGACCCGACTTGTATCACAAGGAAGGCACAGTTGTAATCCGGTACTTATGTACTCGGCAAGAAAGGATAGAGATAGACTTCCTATCTCTATCCTCAGTTTCCATAACCAACCAGGATACTTATCTGTAACCATACCTCCCTCCACTATATAAAGGGAGGCAGGGGCCCCTAGTTCGAGGGGGAAGGGAGGACACAAAGGAGAGATCACATCGATCCATAGCCATCCTCAACATTGATCCATCGAGATCAACCCCAATACAATCCACGAGCACAGGAGTAGGGTATTACCTCTTCGTGAGGGCCCGAACCTGTATAAATCTGTCTCTTGTGTTACCATCGGGTTTCGGTCTTGCGCATAGCCCCATAAAGTATATTGCCGACATAATTTGTCGACACTATCCTTTGTACTAAGGTGTGGTTCTTTTCAGCTTATCGCGTTTGCTTATCTCGTTTGCTTATTTGCTTGAGAGTCAAATGGCCTCGAGTCGGATCATCCGCCTTATTTGACTTATCGATTTTTTAGAAAATTTTGGAGACCGCCTTTCCTATCTCGGCGGAATCAAAATTTTCTCTAATCGATAAGTCAACGGATGGGATCAGACGAGATGTCACCTCTCAAGCAAATAAGCAAACAAGAGAAGCAAACGCGATAAGCTGAAAAGAACCCACTCTAAGCTTGCATGTAAGTGATAGAATTGCATTACTCCACTATGTGGGATTTGCTGAGTATTCGTCTATACTCATTCTTGCAAACTTTGTTTGTTGGCTGCCTATTCCTCCCGCCAGTATCAAGACTTTACAGAGAAAAGGAGCTAACATTAATGATGGAGGCGAGTACTAGGTTGCACTACCCCAGTCGATTGCCTGTGGGCATATGGATTGACTACGCTGAAGATATTCCATTTTCTGAAGCAGTTTATTGAAGAGTTTAGTCTCCAAGGCATTTATATGTAAGATTTGATTATAAGATCGCTACTTTGATATTTAATAATAATTATTTCTTTCATAGTTATTTATGATATGGATTTGATATTCACCGATAAAGTCACTTGTGCTCATTAGAATTGATCTTAGACTAGTGATGCATGAGGGGCAGCTACTTTGATATTTAATAATAATAATTTATTTCATAGTTATTTATGATATGGATTTGATATTCACTGATAAAGTCACTTGTGCTCATTAGAATTGATCTTAGACTAGTGATGCATGAGGGGCATCAGATTCTCAATTTGGAGTCCCGACAATACTATCATGTTTTAAACATGAACATGTGATTTCTTTTGGTCTATCGTAACTAATGGTTTCCTAGTGTGCTTACTCTCGAACAAACAAACCATGTGACACTTGCTTTCTTCAGTTTTACTTTCTCCTTCTGAAGAGTGCACACATTACCCACAAAAAAACTACTATATAGATATATTTTTATTTATTAATCTCCTTTTCGTCTCTAAACAGTGTTGGTCTCGCACCGCTCATAATAATTTTTTGGTTTGATCTTGCATGCATGGTTGTGTGTTGTTTACACTTGTACTTTCAACTCCTTTGAAGCTTTCCCTCTTGACCTGTTGGCAGTTGGCACCGCTTGTAACTTTTTTTGGGCTCTTTCCATGGTGGATTGGTTGTGAAGTACAGTGCAACATAGTTTCCCACAAAGCTTGTTGTTATTGTTAATTTGTTTGCATGGAATAAGCTTCCTTCGTGCAAGTAATTGTTTATATGGATTTCTATCAAAAACCTTGATTTTGGTAATAATATCGTTGGCAAGTCAGTCCTATTTGCCAACCAAAAACCCTCCTAGTGCCATGCCTTGTGGTTCTTTCTTTTTTTGAGACGATGCCTTAGCTCCTATTGGATGGCATACCAAAGGTCAATGGTGGTGGTAACACATGAAAGTACAAGTGCCATGTAGGAAGGGGACTATGTGGGACACTAGGGCGAATGATGGAGGCGGAGGAGAGGGAGGAGGCATAAGTGTCTAGAGTAGGTTGCATCAATTGTGTGGCACCAACATCGACATGTAGGCGAATGAGAGGTGGATGGGCTTTAGTCGAGAAAGTGAGGGTGATCGAGGGAGAGATGATAGGAATTAGGTTTCTATCTTTGTTATCATTAGAGGCTCTTCATGTGATCTTGCCACAAGTACACAATAATCCAATGGCCAACAAAGATTGGGAAATATACTCATTAGGTCTTAGTCTTTGTCCCAAGCTCATTAGATCTTATCACTAACTCTCCAACCAGCCACAAACATGGTGTTGACGTAAAAAGCAGGTTCTTACGTCAGCACACGCGGGCTTGGAAAATAGGATTCCCGTCAGCACCGAGAGCTAGGTCCAAGGCGTGCCAGCCTATTTGATCCTGCAATCGGCAAGAGGACTTAATCAACTTTCGTCTAGCTGATTAGATCCATAATATAGATCCATAATATGATGAATCTGCAACACTTAGAAGCAGATTTGAGCAGAGCGACGGGTAAAGAAGCTATCGGCTTAGATCAGATCCAAACCAGTAGTTTTAAGGATAAACAATCCACTGCTTAGTCGATGGAATCAACTGAGCAGTAGAAAGAGGGTAAACAAACTATCAACTAGTCGATGATATCGTCTAGATGATAGAACAAAAGGGTAAACAGACTATCGATGAATAACAAGTTATAAGCCGATAGAACGAGGGGTAAACAATCTATCGCCAATGAATGTGATGGTTGGCAGAAAGAGGGGTGAAACCTAAGCCTTGGTTGAAACGGCGATGCGTAGTAATATCAACCAAGATAGTGTTTCAACCGAAACCAATGCAAGCCCCTAGATCGAACTTAATCGAGACAGTACTTACTTGCAAGAACTCTCGGGTTGTATTTTGAAGCCGATCGAAAGACGATGCGCAACAAGTCGATCGAAATCTAAATATGATGAAACTACTCTAATGCGATGGAAAGTAAAGAACAGGTAAAAGTAGATATATTTGATTGATGTGTGGATGGATTATATGCCCTCGGGGCCATACTATTTATACAAACCTTTAGACTAGACTATAAGCAGGACTCTTAACTCATATTCGATACAAACTCGACTTTATCTTCTATATTTTTCTAACATATTCTAACATACCAAATTTTGGTCGATCCAGACTCATTGTTTCGTTTATATCCTTCTAGCCGATTTGGACTCTTCCATATCTCTGGCCGATTCTTCCTTGCCGAATTTGGATCCTTCCATGTATATCCATTAGCCAACTTGGGCCATCGTAGTACTTCATTCTGGCTCGTTCCTTCAAGGCCCAAACCAATTTTCGGCTCATCGGCTTTTGCCAAATCTTGGTGTCAACACATAGGCTTTACATGGGCCACATAGGCCATATATGGGCTTTACACAAAACCCGGTCAAACCGATGCAACGGGCCTTCATACCTTGACTTGACCGCTCCATTTTTGCGCCTTCGGGCCTCCAACCAGAACCGAAAACCTTAAGCCGCCTCAAGTCCATCTTCATGACGTCCACATGGGCCTGTTTGGGCCCAATTGTCTAGCCGGCATCCTCGACCGTTCTGGACCTCAGTTCTCTCAACCTAGTCCCGGTACCCACCAACGATCATAGTTGCCTCCAAACCTGTGCTCACAAGGACCAAACCATTTTGCACATTCCAAAATATGATCTTACCTTTGTTTCCTGCATGTTTGCCAAAGTCATCATGAGTTTAAACATATATGCATGCAATCCTAAGATCCCACACAGACCAGAACTGAAAAACTCATTTTCAGCCTTTCCTTACCATAGCAGTGCACAAAATAATTTTTATAAATTCATCCGTTGTTCAAATAAAAAGTCACAACATAGAAAAAATGTGTCTTAAAATTCTCTACAACTTTCATGTACACCATTTTTTCATTTGAGCTCGAGAAGACCTCCAAATACACGAAACACTGTAGCCTGTCACAAATGGCCGAACTGGCTCAAATCAAGTCTCAAACACAAACCCTTCAACCAAATCAAATCACATATACTCATCACAACATGAAGACCTCCACATGATCTCACAATGCGCAAGAAGAATTTATGGCTAGCATATTTCTCTTAGAGATGCTCATTGAACTATCATCAAACACCGATATAACGTGCCACCGCACCGATTAAAGAAATCCTACATTTCCTTCCTTGCTACCATACAAACCATATTGGACTGCTCATTTTAGAAGTAGTGGGTGTCAAAGGATGAACAAACTGTGTATCCTAAGTGACACAACAATATGTCATTCTGGCTGATGGGTGTCGCTTAAATCCAGTAGGGACAATTGTCCGATGACAACTTATATGCCTTTTTTTTTTGGTAAAGTCTGATATGAGCCATCATCGACCGATGACATGACTTGTCACAAATGAAAGAAACGCTACCTTCCGTTCCTCACCGCTATCCTTGCTCACGCCGATGGCCTGCTTGTTTTGGAGCCGGCGAGCATCCACGTAAGAGATAAGCAAAATCAATATTTCGGTGATACAACCGTGTTCTTGAACAAGTCACGTTGATGGCCTGCCTATTTTTGGAGCAAGCGAGCATCCACGCAAGAGATAAGCAAAATAAATATTTAGGTGATATAACCATATTCTGGAACAAGCCTATATATATCATCTAACTCTCTCGGGAAACCATTGCCCAATAATACCATCTCTTGCCATAGGTACACGTCTCTCTCGACACACCAGCAGCCGCGTTAGTGTCAGTTTCGTAATTATATTATTATCCACTAAGCCCCTCTAATCAATTGCGTAGCACACTAATCCCTACTACTTTCCTTAAACCCCCCTTCGTTTCCGCGTCTTCCCCGTTTCGCCCCCATTTCGCTTCCCGTCGTTCCCGATCATATCACCAAACGAAAAAAAGAGAAAAAAATCGAAACACAAACCCTAAGGCTCGCAGCGAGAGCCATGAAGATCCCGTTCGTGACCAAGTGGTCGCACCGGTCGAACGAGCCGGCGGGGCAGTCGAATCCGGCTGCGGCTGCGGCGCAGCAGCCGCCGCCGTCTCCGGCGGGGTCTGCTCCGGCGCCGGCTGCGGCGGCGTCTTCGTCGCCCCCAGCGGCCGCGACGGAGGTGGGAGGAGAGGACTTCATTTCGCAGGAGGAGGAGTACCAGATACAGCTGGCTATGGCGCTGTCGGCGTCGGCATCGGGTGGCGAAGGCGTGCGGGACCCGGACGGGGAGCAGATCAGGAAGGCGAAGCTGATGAGCCTCGGGAGGGGCGACCCGGTCGCCGCCAGTGATCGGGGCGGGGGAGAAAGCGCGGAGTCGCTCTCCCGCCGCTACCGGGTAAGCCTAACTGAATCCTGTTAATTCGTTACAGAATCGCTGCTGAGTACAATCATTAGTGAGGTTAATTCGCTACATATCTCTGTTGACTACAATCATTAGTGGGGTTTAAGATTAGACATGATCTGCTATTTCGTATTAGACATAGCACTTGTGGGCACATTTTGCCACTATAAAATGATCTATGATGGACGTACAGCACCATGGCTTAAAAGTTAATATACAGATCACTTTGGACTATAAGGTAGAGTTCAGCTAGTTGGGTGCCTTATCATCAGAATTATAACTACTTATAACACACTGACCGATTTATCCAAGTTTCAAACATTTGTAGTAGAAAAATGAGTATGTAGAAACCCTGTTCCCCAAAAATATACGAAATACATTTCGTAGCTTTGCTAGGTCAAACCACAGTTCATTTGTGCAGAATCTTGCACAATGAGTGCATGAAGCTAGACATGGATATACGTGAAGAACATAAACATGCACAACAGGCAGACCAACAGGCGTATAAATTTGTACATTCTTCAGTGAGCAAATGGATTGCCAGATTGTCCTTCACCCATAGGGCAGATCAATGTTTGTGAATTGAACTTGCTCTTTCGCTATGCCATTGACTCACAAACTTGAGTCGGACTGTTACTAACCTTTTGTAAAGTTGGTCGTCATTCTCCTTCTATCATCAAGTGGCAGCACAGTAAACCAAAATGTAGTGATTTATGTTATTGGAAAAGTGCAACAAACAACTAGACAGCAGTGTCTGCTTACAGGGTATCTTCATTGCCTGCTACCTATTCATAGGGTACTTGCTGAATGAATGTTGCCCGCTTCTGATTTCTTTTCATTCATGTATTGGCGCTAACTCTTGTTGATTTATCCATCCCTAATGCCAATTCATATTCCAAATTATTGTAGGACTATAACTTTGTTGATTATAATGAAAAAGTTATTGATGGGTTCTATGACATATTTGGTCTTTCTGAGGAGTCGTCTGGGCAGAGAAAGATGTCATCGCTCGCAGAGCTTCAGATGAGCATCGGAGATCTTGGATTTGAAGTAATTTTGGTCGATCATAAATTCGATAGTGCCTTGCAGGAGATGAAGGAAGTAGCACAATGCTGCTTGTTAGGCTGTCCTGATATTACAGTATCGGTGCGACGGATAGCTGAAGTCGTCGCAGAAAATATGGGCGGTCCTGTGATAGACGCAAATGAAATGTTTACTAGCTGGTTGAGTAAAAGCATCGAGCAGAGGACATCACATCAGACAAGCCTGCTGCCTATTGGCAACATTGAGATAGGCTTGTCTCGCCATCGAGCCTTACTTTTCAAGGTGAACTCTCATTCTATGCCTGTCTTCTTAAAAAAACCTGTCCACCAACTTTTCATTTGATTGCTTGCTTACAATTTGGTGATAATAAAAGAAAAATGTAACAGTTGCATCTTAGAAAATAATCTGTATCAGATTTTGAGCATTATATTGATCAACAATTTATTGAGGATATTGACCATCATATTATACATTTTTTTCAATGTTTTTATTTGATCAGTATGTTTGGATCTTGTAAACAGTTTGCAATCTCACCTTCTCTCATGTTATTAAGTATCTTATGTATTGTCCTAATAGAGTGGATAAGATTGCGAGACCGTCCCATGGAGGACTACAATGCACTAGGATGTTAACTATTTTAGAGTGAAGTGCACCTTAGGCCCCCTAGATCTCCATCACTCCATGGGTGTCATTTGAATCCTTAAACTTCACAATTGCACACTATTTTTGGAGTGAATTGCACCTTAGGCCCCCTAGACTTCCATGGGTGTCACTTGGGCCCTTAAACTTCAGATTTGCGCATTAAGGTCCCTGAACTACTATAAATCCTATTAATTGGTAATTAGATGTGGCATAATACCTAGAATTACTCCAAATTGGTATTACTTAGCACACACATAGTCAAACTTTAGCTTACGCAGGATCAATGCACTATGTCATCAATTGTTGCTAATTATTGGATTTTCCTTGAGCCCTTGACACACTTATACAAGTTTGTTAGTTTAAGGATCTAGATGTGTCATTCTCAAGTTTAAGGATCCAAGTGATACATTCGTGCAAGTGACCTATATGCACTTTACATTTTCTTTTTTAAAAAAAATCTTCAGTTGATAAGCTTGGAAATTTGTTGATGGTTTCAAGGAGTAATTATCAAGAGGTATCTTCCATTTAGATTTGTATAAACGATGTGAATATGAGATAACCAAATCTGGAGAGATAATGTAGAACTGTGTTTTCTTAATGATGAACTTTCTTCCACATGGCTTTGCAATTTAGTGCAAAACTATGGAGCATGCTCTCCCAGGTCTTACTTTTAAGTTTTTATGCAGATTCTTGCTGATAGTGTTGGTATTCCATGCAAACTGGTTAAAGGGAGTCATTACACTGGTATTGAAGATGATGCTATTAACATAATAAAGATGGACCATGAAAGGTATTTCATATTTAACAATCGATTATTAATTGTTCATATAACCACATTTTTTCTGTCAAAATAATCCATGAATATATCATTCATTTGTTGTTATTATGCAGATTATACCATCTTTTGCTTGCTATTTGTCTCTGCTGATTAGTCTCAATTTATTTTTTTTCTGTAGGGAATTTTTGGTTGACGTTATGGCTGCTCCTGGCACTCTCATTCCAGCAGATGTTTTTAATTCAAAGGGTACTTCATTCAACTTCAGTCGGCCATTGGGGCATAATCAGAAGACTGAATTGGTAAATAACATTGAGAATGATCCAATTGAATTACAATCTGATCATAAAGGCAACCAATTGCATATGTTTAGCAATGGTAATTGGATAAAAGATAATCAACCAGGGTATGAGAAGGCAACAGCTGGTGGAAGTAGTGCTAGTGAACCTTGGAAATTGGCCCCTCAGATGCAATTAAATCAACCATCAACTTCTGTTGGTGCAACTTCAAAGCAGAAAGATGGCTTGAAAGTAAATCCAGACTCTCAAGAAACTGGACGGTCCAAAAAACTATGTGCAGAGCTTGACCCTTTCAGGGCTGTTGAATCTGGGAAAAGTTCACTGGCTTTCAAGGGACTAGGTAATAGAAACAATGAATTCCAAAGGCGTAGAGAGAATATAGCCCCAGCACTTGGAAGATCTCAACAGCCACTGGTGATGAAAAATTGGTCTGCCTGTAATGATATCTCCAACAACAAACAATACAACTTTGCTGAGGGTTTAGTTCCTCGGAGAAATGTTAGTGACAATGTTACACCGTCATCTAAGCTGGCCTGGTCAACTTTAAAGCATTACAATCCTAATTCTGGGGAGTATAATGATAGGTTTTATGCAGCACCAGGTCGTAATTTTGACAATAGGACAGTTGATTCCTCAGCTATGACCACAGTTTCTACTTCTGGAGAGTGCCTTGATAGATCAAACATGGCACCTGCTTGTTATTATGACAACAGGATGATCAATAGTTCTTCAGCGAATGCAGCTTCAACATCTGGAATTGGGAAGGCTGCAGAAAGGAGTCCTCATAATGATCTGGATAAAAGTCCCATATATTCTAGATTTGACGCCCAACTTTCTAGTAATATGCAAGGATTTGATCCAGAAGCAAATGAGTGCAAGGAAAACTATGGCAAGGATGACCACAAAAAGTTATATCCTGATCCAACAATGTCCCCTCTTGACAGATTCATGGACACACCAAGGCAGAATACAGAATCTTTTTCTCCATCCCATGCTGGGTCAAACAGGGTTGACGTGGTGTTGGATGAAGTTTCTGAATGTGAAATCCTCTGGGAAGATCTTGTAATTGGTGAAAGAATTGGCTTAGGTATTCAAATTTTTTTTAATCTATCCTAATTATGTTTCAACACATCGAATTGAACAAAGGTTGTAGGGTTCCTTGTCACCCTGCCAGTTATCTTTCCAGACAAAAGGAAAAAATATTCTTCTAGCATAGGTGTAGAAAAACATACTATAAAGGTCATGCACTATATGTCTAATAGTAAACATGCTTATTCTTTTTTTAATCTCTTGTGCGACAGTAGCCATTTTGTTGATATGTTCTATGTATATGACAAATAAATGGGTCTCCTTGAAATTTTTAGGTTCATATGGAGAAGTCTACCGTGCTGATTGGAATGGAACTGTAAGTAGTTTTTCCTTTTTATCTTCATTAGAAACCTATATTGTATTTATGGCAGTGACCTTATTTACATGCTCTGTGGATCAGATAGATTGTTGCATAACTCATAAATAACTATTCAAAGCATGGTCTGTGTTTGCTATGTCACTGATCATTTTGGTGATAATGTGAAATTTTGTTTATTTTTACAGGAAGTGGCTGTAAAAAAATTCTTGGATCAAGAGTTCTATGGTGATGCTCTGGATGAATTTCGTTGCGAAGTAGGTGAAATTATGGTTTTAATAATTGATATCCATAAGTTTTGCTGAAATGCTACTGTTCCAGCTCACTGTTTCTGAATCCTTTGTCAATTCAAATATGTCCTCTTTTAGGTGAGGATTATGCGTCGTCTTCGTCATCCAAATATTGTTCTCTTTATGGGTGCAGTAACACGGCCTCCACACTTATCCATTGTGTCAGAATATCTTCCAAGGTACAGCTAGTTTAGTGTTTTACAAAACTTGGGTCATAATGAAACAATCTGAATATGATACATGTAATAAATGTGAGAACGAGAATGTGACATTGCCATTGTTGAGCAGCTTTGCATTAATGTATATGCTAATTTACATCCTACCATTGGATATATAGATATGCTTGCTCAACTTACAAAGAAAGTGCTCTCATTGTTATTTTCATTTTCAGGGGAAGCTTATTTAAGATTATTCATCACCCTAATTGCCAAATTGATGAGAAGCGTAGGATCAGAATGGCCCTTGATGTGGTATGGGTGAAACTTTTTCTATTCTATTCTTTTTTGCTTATTTCCATGTCTGTCCATATTATGATAATGTTCTTTGCAGGCCAGAGGCATGAATTGTCTTCATACCAGTGTACCAACAATTGTCCACCGGGATCTCAAATCAGCAAACTTGCTGGTTGACAATAATTGGACTGTTAAGGTATCTACATGCTTTCAAGAAGCAAAACCTGAACTCTTATTGCTTTAGCACTGTTCGCTAACAAATTATGTATGCATAGGTATGTGATTTTGGACTTTCACGTTTGAAGCACAGCACATTTTTGTCATCCAAATCCACTGCAGGAACTGTAAGTACTTGACATCTGGATTGTAGAATGATTCTTTTCTTTAATTTGTTGCTGAAACATTAATTCTGATTCTCTCTTAACATTATTGTTTTCCCCTTCTTATACCAGCCTGAGTGGATGGCACCAGAGGTATTGCGGAATGAGCAATCAAATGAGAAGTAAGTGGATTTCGAATATCCTTTTCAAAGCTCTTATTTCATTATTTGTCAGATTTAGATTGTAACAAAATTTCATCTACTTGGTTCATGTTTGGTCTAGCTTAAACTTAGTCTCAGTTAAATAAGCTTAGGGTAAAGCCTGAAGGGGAATTGTTCTATAATAGCTTAGTGCAAGCACTAACTTGATTTATATGGATAAGCTACAATTGCCTGAGTGGTGCACTGGTGCTTGATTGGTTCTTATGAGATCTCCTCTATCAGTGTGATTGGTTGGAGGGAATTGAGAGGAGGGAATGAGAATTGAGAGGTAGGGATTGTAAAGTCTCATGTTTGGTTGGAGGGAATTGGAAGAGAACATGGGAATTCGTCACTTAAAGGAAGGGACTTTACTTCCCTAGGGTGAGGCAGGGAATTTTCTTCCCACCCACTTCCCATTCCCTTCTCTTGCCAAACAAGTCTGTTGTTATAGAAGATGTCTCTTGTAAGAAGCTAGGTTTAATAGAACATTATTAATCTTTGGATGTGTTATGTGGAGCCTTTGGTGTTAAATTGCTCGTCTATCTTCCTACCTGTCATCTTGTGCAAGGACTTCGCAGGTCTATCTTTCTGGTACATATTATGTGTATCTTCACATGATCCTGTATTACACAACCCTTCATGTCTACTTTGCTCTTTCTGTTGATAATTGTTGAATTGGATAGTTTGGTCCTGAGCTCTCTGCATAGTTATTAAGTCGGTAAGTCGAGTCGAGTCGGTAAGGGACTGACTTACTGACTAGTCGGTTAAGTCAGCCGACTAGTCGTCGAGTAACCTGACATGACGATTTTTTCTAGCATGATATTTGGTACTTATGTCTTACGAAGATTAAAGATTGTATGACATGTTACCTCATTTGTTCACTTCTTGAAGACTTGAAGCATGAAGAGTTGCTACTGCTTAGTGCTTATGCTTGCTACTGCCTAATTGCTACTGCTACTGCTTAATTGCTTATGCTAGTATGCTACTTGCTACTGCTACTCCATAAGTTGGGCTTGGACCTTCAATCTTTAGTCTCAAATCCAGTCCCCACCATAAGTCGCCTGACTTATTTGCTCCAGTCGACGACTAGTTGACTCATGTTGACGAGTCGCCGGCAAGTCGGCCGACTAACTACTTAAGTCGAGTCGACGGTGCGAGTCGGCAGCCACGGACCGACTGGACGACGCTTTGACTCAACAGAGGATCTCTGTAGTACAAACTGGATGCAGAAAGGAAGTGCAACAAGTAGGTTTTGTAAATTATAAGATGGCATGCTAAAGAATGATTAGATATCCTGAGTTTTATCACATGTGCCATGAAGTGTTCTTAAGATTCATTTACGTTGTCCCTGGTTTCTTGTTCTACATTATCCATATCCTGTCATGCTTTTGTTAAGGAGGGTGATAAATTTTAAATGCTATTTAACTTGTACTTGTCCTTTGATTTTTCACTTATGGTAGACTGTCTTGGTTCTAGCCAGATGCCTGTGAATGTATGGAAGGCATGCATGGCATGCCTTTAAATTGTCTGGCACATGATCTGATCCTGTTATACATTGTGCTGCACGGTGTACAAGGCTATATAACTAAATATCAATTATGGAGTACCTGATATTATCTTGTAGAAATTAGAGCAACCATACGAGTCTTTGACTTTTCTTTCTGAAGACTCCAGCTTCAATATATTACAGGCCTTTTCTTTCTGTTAGTGTTTAGCACACCAAAAGCAAAACATTGATAACCACTTTCATTCCCTTAAATTTTGCAGGTGCGATGTTTACAGCTTTGGTGTCATCTTGTGGGAACTAGCGACACTAAGAATTCCATGGCATGGGATGAACCCCATGCAAGTTGTGGGTGCAGTTGGCTTCCAGGACCGACGGCTAGATATTCCCAAAGAAGTTGATCCTCTGGTTGCATCAATCATACGGGACTGCTGGCAGAAGTGAGTTTTTTTATTTATAAAAACATAAGCTTATTTTAACGTTTTGGTCAGGAGCGTAGAATGGCTATACTGTTCTGTGTTGTTAATTGACCTTTTTGTCTGTTTGTTACATGTGAACTTTCATGGTTTATCTCTATTACCATTTTCATTTTCCAGGGATCCAAACTTGCGCCCTTCCTTTGGCCATCTAGCGAGCTATCTGAGGACATTGCAGAGGCTAGTAATCCCTTCACATCAGGAGATACCGAGCAGCCATGTACCGCAAGAAATATCTCTATACCGGTGAATTCTACCCTTGTTGTGATACACCAATTGTGAATAAAGAGTAATGATTTTGTCGCCATATTCAGGTTCAATAGCCTGCAAATGCATGGCTTGATTGAGAACCCCTTGCCCCAGTCCAGATAGCAGTCATCCCGCTGTTGCAAGAAAAAGCTTGGCAGCGGAGTATGTAGTACGTACAGTATAGTATAGATCGATCAGATAAAACAGCCAGAGGAAAAAAAAATTCTTATCTGGCAAATGTATGTTTTTTTTGGGGTCTTTCGTTGTCTCTTATGTATTGTGGAAACAAGAAGAAAAGAAAAGAAAAATGTGTAACTGTGGATGCGTTAATCGAATCTCAGTTATTACCTTACAAAGAAAAATCTGGCAGTCTTGAATATTGTGCATTGAGCGGTTGATTCGTTTCTGCCACATATTTGAAAACAGAAAGTTCAATTTGTTTTGCCTGCAAAGATCACAGATAGATTGTTTATGAAATAAACTCTGTCCACCAATTGTCAACACATTCGAGATTGCAATCCACATACCTATATTTCAATTGAAAAATATAGCTGCGTTGGTCATTCTTAACACCTTCAACCACTTCACAGTTGGACATGGAAACACTGACCGTTAATTCATTTGAATGTAGCTCCAGGATTAGCACAAGCTCAGCATTTGCCAGCCATGGAAGAAACATCAAACACACCTACGAATTTCCATCGAGGTGTGACTTGTGAGGTATCTAGCGAGCAAGGGGTTTCAGGAGAGGAGCAAGGTTTCCGTTTGAGCAGTGAGGTTTCCGGCAAGGAGTGGGGTCTATGGTGAGATTTGCGGTGAGCATAGGGTTTTCGGTGTTTTAGTAAGGTTTTTGGCGAGATGGCTACCAGCTAGGAGTAGATCTATGGTGAGGTTTCTAGTGAGCATGGGGTTTATGATTTTTTATCAGGTTTATGATTGGTGTTTAAGTAAGGTTTTTGGCAAGATGGCGACCAACGAAGAGTAGGATTTACGGTGAGGTTTCTAGCGATCACGGGGTTTATGATGTTTTGATGAGGTTTATCGGTGTTACTAAGTTTTTGGTGAGATGGTGACCAGCGGGTAGTAGGATTTATGGTGAGGTTTCTATTCTATTAAGAAAGGGGTTTTCAATGTTTTGACGAGGTTTCTAACGAGATGGCGATAGTTCCATGGAGAAGGCCAAAGCTAGTAGTAGAGTCCATTTAGGAAGAATGAATGGAAATGAAGGGGCTTCTCTATAAATATAGGTGTAACATTCTGAATTTTGAAGTTATGCAAATAAAAAACATTTATAAGAATAAAATACTTGAAAAGAAATTCATGATTAATGATAAAAAGGAACTAATGCAAATTTTCTAAAACATAAAAATCATTCTATGAAAAATTTAGGATTTTAAATAAAATTAAATATTAAAGAATTTATATAATTTTAATTTCAAAATAAAGGATTGACTACATTTTTCTAAAAACAAATCTATCATTTTTATTAAAATCCAAAATAGAATATTGATAAAAACTATTTTTGGATATTATATAAATAAATCTATATCCTATTATTTTATAAGCTAATTGGAAGTCAACTGGGTTGGAATATTTGATATGATTAAATTCATCCTAAAAATTTATCAACAATATATAATTATGTTATTTGTATTGGCAAGTATTTTATTGAATCTTTTGTTTTGAATATAATTACTATTTTATTTGGACTAATGTCCCTCCTTGTATTTTCTGAAAAAAAAAAGAAATGAATTAATTTCAGGCTAGCCATGTAACAACATGTTGTTGACAGTCTCTTCTTAAATTACGTGATTATCTTTTTAAACACTTCAACTTTTTGATGGTACGTTCCTTAAAAATCTCAAAGTCACGAAATAAATATTTTTAACACTCTCGAGACCTCCTGGTAATGAGTTATCAGTGTGAGTATCTCGGTGGTTCAAGCTAGTTCTTGCAGAATGGGTCATCTTGCAACCAGAATAAGAGAACACTGACAGCATCCATAGAGCATCCGTAGCAGAAACTCTATAGTAGCATAGAAATAGAGTTTTAGAGATAGAGTTTCTGGTGGAGGGAAGGAATCTTTTAAGGTGTAGTGTAAAGTGTGAAAAAATTTTAGAGTAATGGAGAGAGAAAATAGAGATAAAGCTTCTGGTGTGGATGCTCTTAAGAACGCAGATCTGAACAATTTAGAAAGCTTGCTAAAAAGTGAACATGGATAATCCCGGGAATTTGTAATGGTCAAGAGTGCATGCACAGAATGCATGTTTCCAACATGCAATCAGAAGGCATGGATCATTTAACAGCCATTGAACCAAAAAAGATCAGTCATATATAATACTTCAACCTATCTCATGAATCTTGCTCATAGACAGTATTTCAACACATGATTACATGAATATGAATCCAGGTCAGGCACATAATACTTCAACCTATGAATCTTGGCCAGATACATAGTACTTCGATTTTCTGATTGCAAGCGCAACAAATTTGTCAACAATCAGCATGTCCATGACGATGCCAGTGACTTCTCCTGTGGGCAGGCGACTCTCTTCTATTAAGGATAGTTCCCTGTCCTGCCACCGTCAAGTCCCAGTGTCCCACCGTCGGTCAAGCGCGCCAAGAAAGAGGGAGGAACGAGACCGTGGGGGGAGAGAGAGAGCAGGGTAGGGCGGTGGTTTCTTGGGGGCGGGACAGCAGTGAACCTTGCTCCGTAGGGCGTGGCGGATCATCAGCTCCTGCAACACCATCGCGCTCTCCGCGCCTCTCGCTCACTCTGTCGTCTACGCGCCCTTAGCTGTAGGGTTGAGTGAAATGCTCAAACTGCAGCGCACGGGAGAGGGGAGAGGAGGAAGACGGAGTGGAGGATTTGGGCCGCGGCTGTTGCTGTGCGTTCTTGGACAGCAGTTGTCGGGCCGCGAGAGGCTCCGTTTTGATTTTTTTTATATTATATATTTTTATTATTCTGAATTAAATAAATAATACTCCGTATAATTTAATTAAAAAAAAGACACCCGTCGCCCTTTGGTTGGGCGAGACTGAAATCCCGCCCAACCAAAGTACAGGATTTATATAATTCGCCCAATAGTAGGTTGAGACCAATGTTTGTGAGTCGATAAGTCGAGTTGAGTCGGTATGATAGCGACCAGTAGACTAGTCGTGACTAGTCAATACAAGTCGTCGACTATAATTTGTTTTCTAGTTTTCTATAAATTTAATACATAGAGAGGTAGAGACTGGGGAGATGAACCTAGAGGTTTGCAGGTGTTGTTTCTTGTTTTCCATGTCCTCTACCTCCCCATGCCGCACCTCCCTGCCAACAATAAGGAATGAGCGAGACAGAGCATAAGCGAGCGGCTTTGAACATTGCAGAGAGGACTAGAGGAGACATAGCATGAGCATGAGGCCATGACTAGCAGAGCCAGGCAGACTAGCATGAGTGAGGCAGCAAGTCGGCGACCTGTGCGCATGAGAAAGAGCAGCAAGCAGCAGACTAGCAGAGCCGCACACGAGCGCATGAGCGAGCATGGCCAACGGGGACCTGTGCGCATGAGCAAGAGTAGCAAGCAGCAGAGCCGCGGCAGCATCCGGCCATCGTGGGCATCCGACCATCGTTGGCATCCGTCCATCCGGCAGCAGGAGATGAGGAGAGTGAGAGACTTGGGAGAGGAAGGAGAAGAACCTGTGCGGCAGCATCTGGCAGAGACAAACCGACAGCGGCAGCATTTGGGGAGTATGGGAGATGAGGGAGATCGAGCGCTATGGTTCCAATTTGGGCTGGTGCTAGGTTTATTTGCTGGTGGCTGGCGTCCTGGTGAGCGGGCCCTCCCTTCCCCACCAAGTCGCTCGACTTACCTGATGCGACTAGCCACGACTAGTAGTCGGTGGGTCGTGCGACTAGCTGGGCGAGTCGAGTCACGGCTAGCGACTCAGTCTGGGGGACCGACTTGTTGACTAGTTGTCAACTAGCCACGCGACTTTAAAACACTGGGTGAGACAAACGTGCGGCCCGACCGTTGGGCAATAATTGTTCTGAACGGCGCGCAGGCCCCGCTGGTGAAATCCTACCTGATGATAGGGAGGGATTTCAGAAAATTCGCCCAATGGTAGGGCGGGATTTGAGCTAGGGGAAAACCCGCCCGTTAAAAGGGTGGAATTTCACCCGATATGAAGGCAGCCGTGCTGCCTCCCTCACGCACGAGAGACAGAGAGGAGACAAGAAAAGAGACAGAGGGGACGAGAAAAGGAGAGGAAGGAGAAGAGGAGGAGAGAGGAAGGAAGAGGAGGAGATAGGGTTGTGGCATGCGGCCTACTTGGAAGGTAATTTGTTTTTTGATTTTGTAAATTAGAATTAGTGAACAACCATGTACTTGAGTTTTTACTTGGCAGAGTTTTTAAGGAGGCAACCATGTACTACAATAATAAAGCTCTTTGGCATATTCTAAATATTTTTCCAATTTCTTGAAATTTTTAATCATTTTTATGATTTTTTGTTCCTATTTTTAAATTCTCCTAATTTTTCTAAATTTTTTGAAATATTTTTCTCGAAGCGGACCAACCAGCACTAAAAGGGCCAACCTGGTCAAATATGAACTGGGCTGGCTTCGTTTGTTTGGTTCTGTATCCAAACCAAACTTGGGCTTAGACTCTGACCCGTTATCCCGATTCACATAGCAACTAGGCTTAAAATAAACCAGGCCAAAATGAACTAGGGTCGGCCCGTTGGCCACGTCTGGCCTCAACCAATTTTCCATTGCCAGACATTTACATCCATAAAATCCAAATCGATCTCTTCTCCCTAGCCCACAGAAGGACATTTGTGATCTCTTCTCTTAAACCATAGTTTTTTTAACAATTAAAATTTCATGTATAAAGTATGAATTGTTAATTTTAATTTTAAAACTTCATTTGTGAAAGATGAATTTGAATTTGTATATTTGTATTTTAGAAAAAAAAAAACTCTCGGTCATCTTTATAGAAAAGATCATATTTCATATATAAATTTCCCTAAAAATTCAAAAATAAATATATATTCAAGTTTCAGAATTAATATATTAAATTCAAAGTTCAAATTTGAAAAATTAAAATTCATAGTACCGCGCTTAGCTCAAGATAAATCTGAACACACGGATCCCAACACACGATGCCATTAATTTGGGTAGGTCATGTGTATTTTTATTTTATTTTTTTCTGGAGAGGAGGGGAGAAGAGGCAGGTATTCATGATCCTCATAAACTGTTATGCTTCGTCTACGTAATCCCTTAAACTATAAAATCAATTATGCTATCCTGCAAAACATTAAAACCGTTACAAATAACCTCCTAAAGTTGTTTTGAAGAATTATATTGCCATTTGACTGTGCGCTTGGACGAATTTGCCACCATGGAGTCACTGAAGGATCGAGATGTCGCCTAGAGGGGGGGTGAATAGGCGTTTACAAATTTAAACTAATAAAGCACAGCGGATGGCAGAAATATCGGATGTTCAGATTTTATATCGACGATCTGATGAGGATCGGACTATCCGATGCTATATCGGACTATCCGATTTTTCTGCAGCTAGAAACCCTAAAATCAACTGGATTCCAAAATAGAGAAAGAGCACAAGAACCAAAAAGGGTGAAGAAGACGCGATCGATGTTGTTCAAGTTCGGATCTTTGAGGAGATCCTCGTCTCCGTTGAGGCGGCTCGACCACACCCAAGCCGGGTCCCACTAGACCCAAATCCTCCCGGCTGCACCTATGCACTCCGGCTTCACTCCTGGTTCCTTTCCTTGCGGAGGCGGACACCGGCCTTCACAAACCTTCCTTGACCACCACACGCAGCTCCGGTGGCTCAAGGGCGACTCCTAGCCGTCTAGAGCCCTCAAACTCAAGAGTAACAAATTCGCGAAAGATTGACTTGAAGATGAAGTGAGTGCTCAAGGGATGAACTTGGCTTGAAGATTAACACTCAAATGTTGCTTTTCAACTCTCACAAGGATGAAATCGCTTAGATCTATGGAGAGGAGAAGCAAAGAGGCTCAAGGGTTTTTTTTTGTTTGAAAGCTCAGCTCAGCAAAGTGAAGTAGCCACCAGAAGCGAGGGAAAGAAGCAATATATACCCCACACTCAGATCTAGCCGTTGTGCACTGACAGGTATCGAACTATCCGATATAACATCGGACTATCCGATATGCAAAAATCCCGAGGCACAAGCAGAAGCTAGAAAAATTGATGAGAGAGGTCCGATCGAATATGGATCGGACATTCGATTCATATCGGATAGTCCGATTCAACATCGGACATTCCGATATAAATTAGAATTCAGCTTCAAAGGAGAGAGGGGGTTCGATCGGAACTTGGATCGGATATTCCGATATATATCGGATAGTCCGATTCAACATCGGACATTCCGATATAAATTGGAATTCGACATCAAGGGACGAGAGGTCCGATCGGAACTCAGATCGGATACTCCGATCTATCGGACGATCCGATCCAACATCGGACATTCCGATACAAAAGCAGAAGCGTAAAGTTGTATATGGCGGTTTTGGAAGAAGATAAAGTCAAGGATCATCCATATGAGCACCTAGATCATCTAGAAATTTATTTTCCGTCTCATCCCTCTTAATAGTACGGCTTTATCCTTAGACTCAAATTGTAAAACAAATAAGATAAACCTAGGGACTAAGCTCTTTTTTTTTCTTTTTGCTTTAGAGGGGTCCACGAAGATCTCCATTCAATTTTCACGGGACTAAGACCTGCTCAATAGCTTAATTTACCATGTTAGTCCCTTAATTGTTTATCATCAATCACCAAAACCACTAGGGGCCTAGATGCACTCTCAATCTCCCCCTTTTTGGTGACTTGATGACAACACAATTAAGACTCACAAATAAAAAAAATTGCTTGAATGATCAAGCATATAGTGGAAGCTCCCCCTAAATATGTGCATTATTGTAAAGGTGGAGTGAAGTTCAAAATGCACAATTTTGAGGAGAAATTTGCGAGAGCTTCCCTTATATTCTTGCATTCGAGGAAGCAAGCGAGAGATAAACATGAATAATTTGCAAGAATTTAAACATGACATGGCATGGGGCACACAAATATTAGCATCTAAACCACAGCATAAATAATGCAAGCTGGATAAGCTAAAGGGCACACCACAGTCACATGCCATCACAATTGTTCATCCATCACTCACATCATAGAGACATAAATTAAGATAACAAAAGCAATTAACAATAATTTTAGTTTAAACCCCAACCACCAACAGTAGCAAAAGATAGCACACACACAGGGCTCACAGGGCTCAACCATTACAAGGATCACAACAAAGATTACTAAGATATTAGATAAGCTCTTCTCCCTCTTTGGCATCAAGACACCAAAAAAAGGAGAAAAAGAAACTTAAAGAGGGAAGCTTAAACTTCATCCTCGTCCTCATTGTAGTCCTCGTCGTCATCTTCATCTTCGGCAGCCTCCTTATCACGATCAGGTGAAGCAAACACAGTCTCCAACTCTTCAATCTCACTTCATCCTCGCTACCCTCGCCTCGAGGCTGTCAGGAGAGCAAGGGAGGTCCAAATGCCTCTGAATTTGCTTGAGACGCCTTGCATTCTCCTTGATTCTGGCGGTGTCCTTCTGACGAGCCTGCCTTTCCTTCTTACCTAGGCAAAAGACAGCCCGAAGCATAGCCTTGAGGGGACCAAAGGAGGAAGATGATGGAGCTGCTGCAGAAGTGGAAGGACTTGCCCTGTTGGAGCGAGTGGTGACACGAGATGGGACCTTGAAGGCCCTGACTTGATAACCCAAATGATCAACGTCCTTGACAAACTGCAGCTCGGTCACTTCTTCAATCACCTTCATTATGTAAGGAGCGTGGGTGCAGCTCCTCCTTGGATCTGTCGCACTTAGGCGAATCTCACTCCATATGAAATCAACCACATCAAAGGGGCGTGACCCAGAGGCAATCCTAAAAAGTAAATTCCTGGAATAACCTAGGATGCTAGTGGCATCACCCTCCTTAGGAGTGAGAGTCTTCCTTATTAATCTGAACAAGATGGAGTAAATTGGGAGCAAACCTTTAATTTTACCTATCTCCACATCAGGTGACTCAACATACATGCTCGCCATCCTGTTGATGTTCAGGGGGTTCTGAAGATGGAGCTTGTCCTTGTTCTTGAATGAGGCAGAAAAGCCAAGAATGCTAGCAAAGCGATCCTTGGTGACACTGTAGTATGTACCTTCGGTCATCCATTTGAGAGTTTCAACCTCATTCTTGCCAAAGTACACTGTTGCATAAAACTGAGCAATTACTTCTACATTCCAATTGTACCTGAGGCTCATGATCTCTTTCAGATCATACTTCTCACAAGCAATCGACAACCTCATCAAAGATTTTGTCCTTTTGACGCTCCATGTAACTCCGGTCAATCCATTTCATATTAGCAAGGAGTTTTCTTAGCTCGAATCACGGTGTCATAGAAATCTTGTTGGAAGAAGGTCCAAAATCTTGGATCTGTGTGAGCTTGCTTGAGGTGGTCCTCTGGATCAAACTTTCTTTCTTCTCTAATCTTGGCACCTTTGTTCTTGAGATTGATCTTCTTTGGGGGTTGACATTTCTCGAAAGCGTCGCCTGCAGCGACCTTAGCACGAGAGGCCCAATAGGATCCTGAATCGAGGAACTGCTCGGACTCATTATGCGCCCTGCGACCTGCTTGCCTCGACTCTGCTTGCCTCGACCTCGACTCTGCTGCCTCGACTGTGACTATCTTTGAGATCCTGGGGATGAAGAGAACAGTGCCACGATGTACACCTTCCTAACAACCTTCCGAACTTCCGCCGAGGGTGATTGATGCCAGAGCCACGAGCTCTCCTGGGTTGCTTGTTGCGGAGGCATCCATCTTGACAAGAGGACAAAGATTGAAACAAGGATGGATTAGATATGGCTCTAAGAGATTCAAATTCTAGATGAATCAAGGTTTTAGTTTGTTGAAATTATCGGATAGTCCGATTTTAGATCGGACATTCCGATAGTTCTAGCAACGCCAAAACCTAGAAACATCTAAACTCGAATAAACCGAAGAAACCTAGAGCCATTGCAAAGGTTCTAGCCTAAAGGTGGTTTACAACTCGGTTACTGTGAAGTTTCTAAGAGAAACAAATAGAAAGAAAGATCAAAGAAGGAACCCTAATCCACACCTTTGGAAACCGACGACGAGGGGTCATGCCGATCCGAGGAAGAAGGTGTAAATGGAGGCGGTCCTGCTCCGGATCACGGCCGGAGTATCCGATCCAAAACTCCGGTCGTGTAGAGATTCTTCGTGAAGCAACGGCGCCGGTGGAGAGAGAGAGAGTGAGAGGGCCGTGAAAAGGTAGGTGCGGTGAAAGTGAAAGGAAGGGTAAATGACCCGTTCCTTGGGATAAAACCAAGAGACCCAAGACTTATCGGATAGTCCGATTTTGGATCGGACATTCGATCTGAATCGGATAGTCCGATATATATCGGACGATCCGATTCGACCTCTCTCGAATTTCGGGATAGGATCACTGATTGAAGCTTAGCACCGGTAGAAGATGAATAGAAATCCTATAGATGTCATTTCACTCGTGATCGGCAAACACACAACCAATCAAACAACGATCACACATGAATTGACATGATCCAAAGGATCGATAAAAATCCAAGATAAATGCAGCTTGGAGAGAGGATAATAAGGATATATGTATAGCAAGAATTCCAACTCAACCAAATTGCATGCAACATTTCAAGCCACGTTTCGAGCATCAAGGATATTTAGCTCATTCCTAAGTTCACAAAATCTCTTTTCATCAAGTGGCTTGGTGAATATATCGGCCAATTGTAGCTCGGTTCTCACATGCCTAATATCAATATCGCCTTTAGGTGGAGTGATCTCTCAAGAAATGGTGGCGAATATCAATATGCTTGGTTCGGGAGTGTTGAACGGGGTTGTTGGCTATTTTGATGGAACTCTCATTGTCGCACAAAAGTGGAATATGGCTTAGATCAAAACCAAAATCTCTCAAAGTTTGTCGCATCCACAACAATTGGGCACAACAACTTCCCGCCGCAATGTATTCGGCTTCGGCGGTAGAAAGGGCTACGGAATTTTGCTTCTTGGAAGACCAAGAAACTAGGGACCTACCCAAGAATTGGCATGTCCCCGAGGTGTTCTTCCTATCTACCTTACAACCGGCATAATCCGTATCCGAATAGCCGATTAGGTCAAAGTTTGACCCTTTAGGATACCAAAGCCCTAAGTTAGGGGTATGAACCAAATATCGCATGATCCTCTTAACGGCCACTAAATGACACTCTTTAGGAGAGGCTTGAAACCTTGCACACATGCACACACTAAGCATTATATCAGGCCTAGATGCACAAAGATAGAGGAGAGAACCAATCATAGAGCGAAATACCTTTTGGTCGACACTCTTACCATTTTCGTCTAAGTCTAAATGACCATTAGCTTGCATTGGTGTTTTGATGGGCTTGGCATTCTCCAATCCAAATTTCTTGAGCATGTCCTTGAGGTTATTCGTTTGGCATAATAAAGTTCCTTCCTTGAGTTGTTTGACTTGTAGACCGAGGAAGAACTTCAATTCTCCCATCATGGACATCTCAAAACGTTTAGTCATAATTCTACTAAATTCATCACAAAAATCTTTGTTAGTAGAACCAAATATTATGTCATCGACATATATTTGGCAAACAAACAAATCTCCATTAATATTCTTAGTGAAGAGAGTGGAGTCGGCCTTGCCAATTTCAAAACCTTTCTTTACCAAGAAGTCTCGAAGGCACTCATACCACGCCCGAGGGGCTTGCTTCAAACCATATAGTGCCTTATGTAGGAGGTAGACGTAGTCGGGATGTTCGGGGTCTTCAAAGCCCGGCGGTTGCTCCACATAGACCATCTCCGAGAGAGGACCATTCAAGAAGGCACTCTTCACGTCTATTTGGTAGAGCTTGAAATCATGGTGAGTAGCAAATGCAAGCAATATACGAATAGATTCCAATCTAGCTACGGGTGCATACGTCTCACCAAAATCCAAACCTTCCACTTGAGTGAAGCCTTGGGCAACCAACCGCGCCTTGTTTCGCGTCACGATCCCGTTCTCGTCTTGCTTGTTCCTAAAGACCCACTTGGTTCCAATGACATTTTGTTTGGGCCTTTTCACCAAACTCCATACTTCATTCCTTGTGAAGTTATTGAGCTCCTCTTGCATAGCCATCACCCAATCCGGGTCCTCAAGAGATTCTTCGACCTTTAAAGGCTCAAGACAAGAGACAAAGGAGTAAAATTCACAAAAATTTGCAATACGAGATCGAGTAGATACCCCCTTGCTTATGTCTCCAAGAATGTTATCCACGGGATGATCACGTTGAATGCTCTGATGAACCCTAGGATGAGGAGTTGGGGGCGTCGGATCATCACAAGCTTGATCATCTTCGTCAAGTAACTTGTCTTCAACTTGCTCTTGAGTTGACGTAGATGGTTCCACTTGCATTGAAGAACTTGGGTTACTTTGATCTTCAACACCTTCTTGAGGCTTGATCTCCCCAATGGCCATCTTCTTGATTGCCTCACATGGAGTTTCTTCTTTATCTAGCACATGTGAATCAATTTGCTCCACTTGAGAGCCATTAGTCTCATCAAATGTTACATCCCTCACAATTTCAACAATACCGGAGGCTTTGTTGAAAACGCGATAGGCGTAAGCATTTGACCCATAGCCAAGTAAAAATCCCTCATCTATTTTAGGAGCAAATTTAGAAGACTTAGCCTTTTTGTTGAGGATGTAGCATTTGCTTCCGAAGACACGAAAGTAAGAAACATTAGGCTTCTTGTCGGTGAGGAGTTCATCGCCGTCTTCTTTAGGAGCTTGTGGAGGTAGAGTCGGTTGGTGGAGTGGCAAGCGGTATTGACGGCCTCCGCCCAAAAGATGTCGGAGACCTTGTACTCGTCTAACATTGTCCTTGCCATCTCGATGAGGGTCCGGTTCTTCCTCTCGACCACCCCATTTTGTTGAGGGGAGTAGGGGGCCAAGAATTCGTGTTTGATGCCCTCCTCATCGAGATATTCCTCCACGCCGGTATTCTTGAACTCGGTTCCGTTGTCGCTCCTTATCTTCTTGATTCGCAAGTCGAACTCATTTTGAGCTCGTCTCATGAATTTCTTCAAAATTCCTTGTGCTTCACCTTTGTCATGCAAAAAGAACACCCAAGTGAAGCGGGAAAAATCATCAACTATAACTAATCCATATTTGTTACCTCCGATGCTTAGATAAGCAATCGGGCCAAATAAATCCATATGAAGCATCTCCGGCGGTCTTGAGGTCGTCATCACGTTCTTCCTTTGGATGGGATGCTCCAACCTGCTTGCTCGCTTGACATGCGCTACAAATTCTATCTTTTTCAAATGATACATTTGTTAGTCCCAAAATGTGTTCGCCCTTTAGAAGCTTTTGAAGATTTCTCATACCGACATGGGCTAGTCGGCGATGCCAAAGCCATCCCATGCTAGTATTAGCCATCAAGCATGTTTCAAGTTGAGCTCTTTCTGAGAAAAAATCCACAAGATAGAGTTTATCCTTGAGCACACCCTTGAAGACTAAAGAGTTATCTTTGCTTCTAATGACTGAGACACCATCATTGGAGAATATGCAATTGAAGCCCATATCACATAATTGTGATATCGATAACAAATTATACTCCAACGATTTTACGAGTAATACATTTGAAAGAGATAGATCTTTTGAGATAGCAACCTTACCGAGACCCATTACCTTTCCCTTGCCATTGTCCCCAAAGACAATATTTTCATAGGGTGAGCCATTTGAGTCAAAAGTTGTGAACATGGATCTTTCTCCGGTCATATGATTTGTGCACCGCTTATCAGTACCCATGTATTTTCACCGGAGTGATAATCCTACAAAATAGATTAGACTTTGGTTTTAGGTACCCAAACTTGTTTGGGTCCTCTCAAGTTAGTCACGAGCGCCTTTGGCACCCAAATAGAACTAGGCATGCGAACATTCTTAGATTTAATGCCAACAAAGTGAGCAACAATTCTACCAACATTAGTTTTTCTAAGAACATATGAGGCATTGAAGGTAGAATGAGATGCATGAATAAGTGAACCATTAGCATGCACAAAGTTGATGGGCCTAGTAACCGGGGCTACCACGATGTGGCCCTTTTCGCCCTTGTTCTTGCTTGGAGGGATGTAGCCGAGGCCTTCCTTCTTGAAGTTGTCCCTCTTCTTCACAAGGTACTCTTCTAGGCCCTTGCTTGCCTTATAGGACTTTTGAAACCCATTTTCAAGTAATCCCTTGAGTTTCTCATTTTCACATGCTAGAGCTTTCATGGTCTCAAAGTTAGTCGTACAAGCATTAATATCAACATTAAAGCATTTAGCACAACCATTGCTAGTTGAGGCCATTGAAGTGCAAGACTTTTCTATTGAGGTGATAGGGTTGCTCTTCAAGAGATCATCAAATTTCACCACAAGAGACTCATGGGCGTCCTTGACCCCACTAAGCTCCTCTATGAGTGAAACATTGGTGATCTCGAGATGAGTCACTTGGGATTTGGCCAAGACTAAATTGTTGACCAACTCCGCATTTTTCTTCCTCTCACGATCAAGTTCCTTCTCGAGGTCAAGGTTTCTCTTCTTTACTTCGATGAGCAAATCCTCTTGACACTCGAGGCTAGTTTCTTGCCTTTCAATGGTCTCAAGCATGATTTTAATCTTAGATGCATTAATCTCTTGAATATAACTAATCATGTAGCTATCATTATCACTTTCATCATCACAAGAATCATTGATAGTATTGGGCTTGTGTCTAGATGATACCTTTCGCCCCTTAGCCATGAGGCACAAAGGAGTGTCGTCGTCGCTCATATCACCAAAAAGTGTCTTGCTTGATGAAGCATTGGTGATGGCGATTGTAGCTACTCCTCCATTATCCGAGTCCGAGTTGAGTCGAGTCGAATCATCGGACGTCCACTCTTGCCCAACATGAGCTTGACCCTTGGAACTCTTCTTGTAGTTCTTGGTCTTGTCTTTCTTGTAATGCTTGTCCTTTTTCTTCTTGTCGTCACCTTCCTTGTTCTTCCTATGTGGGCATTCGGCAATGAAATGGCCGGATTCTCCACATTCAAAGCAAGTTCTCCTTGAGTGTCTTCCCTTGGACTTCCCAAAGTATCTCTTGTGTTGATCCCTTTTGTAGCCACTCTTCTTGAGAAACTTGTTGAACCTTCTAACAAGAAAGGCCATCTCCTCAAGATCGATGGAGACTTCCTTTTTATCATCACTTGAGCTCTCTTCGGAGTCTTGACTTGCTTTCAAGGCTATGTCCTTCTTCTTGTTTGGTCGCACAAGTTCTTCGACTACTTTAGCTTCAACATCCATCATCTCATCGGCTAAGAGCCTTCCAAGCACATCATCGGGAGTGAGAGAGTTATAGTCACCCCTTTCTCGAATGAGTTGGACTAAGTGACGGTTGCTTGGTGTGATGATCCGTAGCATGATCTTGACGACATTCTTGTCCGACAAATCATCACAACCAAGGCCTCTTGCTTGATTCACAAGAATCATCAAGCGATCATACATGTCCTTGTACCTTTCTCCATCTTTCAACACCATCCGTCCCAACTTGCCCTTGATGAGCTCGATCTTGGACTCACGAACACTTGATGAGCCCTCATGAGCCACCTTGAGTGTATCCCAAATTTTCTTGGCATCCTCAAGTCCATCAACCTTGTTGAACTCGTTAGGACTTAAGGCAACAAGTAGAGCATTGACGGCTTGATAGTTGCGTTGTCGGTCTTGTTCATCCTTGGGAGTTAAACGATTGGGATCTTTCGGCTTGTACCCTGTCTCAATAATCTCCCAAATAGAAAAATCAAGTGAGAGCAAGTACATCTTCATCCTATGTCTCCAAGCGGCATAGTGAGTGCCATCAAAATAGGGCACCCGCCCGGCCGAGAAGGAACCATAGGACGAGGATGAGCTTGTGGTAGGATAGGAGTAAGGAATAGAAGTTCCACCACCACCGGTACCGGTTCTACCATCGCCGGTACCGCTAGTGTCCACGACCTTCCCGTCAGTTGACATCTTAATCTCTTAAGCGGTTAACCTTAGGGTAAGAGACCAAGCTCTGATACCAATTGAAGGATCGAGATGTCGCCTAGAGGGGGGGTGAATAGGCGTTTACAAATTTAAACTAATAAAGCACAGCGGATGGCAGAAATATCGGATGTTCAGATTTTATATCAGACAGTCTGATGAGGATCGGACTATCCGATGCTATATCGGACTATCCGATTTTCTGCTGACTAGAAACCCTAAAATCAACTGGATTCCAAAATAGAGAAAGAGCACAAGAACCAAAAAGGGTGAAGAAGACGCAGTCGATGTTGTTCCCGAAGTTCGGATCTTTGAGGAGATCCTACGTCTCCGTTGAGGCGGCTCGACCACACCCAAGCCGGGGTCCCACTAGACCCAAATCCTCCCGGGTTGCACCTATGCACTCCCGGCTTCACTCCTTGGTTCCTTTCCTTGCGGAGGCGGACACCGGGCCTTCACAAACCTTCCTTGACCACCACACGCAGCTCCGGTGGCTCAAGGACGACTCCTAGCCGTCTAGGAGCCCTCAAACTCCAAGAGTAACAAATTCGGCGAAAGATTGACTTGAAGATGAAGTGAGTGCTCAAGGGATGAACTTGGCTTGAAGATTAACACTCAAATGTTGCTTTTCAACTCTCACAAGGATGAAATCGCTTAGATCTATGGAGAGGAGAAGCAAAGAGGCTCAAGGGTTTTTTTTTGTTTGAAAGCTCAGCTCAGCAAAGTGAAGTAGCCACCTCAGAGAGGGAAAGGGCGCAATATATACCCCACACTCAGATCTAGCCGTTGCATCGGCAGTGTCGAACTATCCGATATAACATCGGACTATCCGATATGCAAAAATCCCGAGGCACAAGCGAAGCTAGAAAAATTGATGAGAGAGGTCCGATCGAATATGGATCGGACATTCGATTCATATCGGATAGTCCGATTCAACATCGGACATTCCGATATAAATTAGAATTCAGCTTCAAAGGAGAGGGGTTCGATCGAACTTGGATCGGATATTCGATATATATCGGATAGTCCGATTCAACATCGACATTCCGATATAAATTGGAATTCGACATCAAGGGACGAGAGGGTCCGATCGGAACTCAGATCGGATACTCCGATCTATCGGACGATCCGATCCAACATCGGACATTCCGATACAAAACAGAAGCGTAAAGTCAGTATATGGCGGTTTTGGAAGAAGATAAAGTCAAGGATCATCCATATGAGCACCTAGATCATCTAGAAATTTATTTTTCGTCTCATCCCTCTTAATAGTACGGCTTTATCCTTAGACTCAAATTGTAAAACAAATAAGATAAACCTAGGGACTAAGCTCTTTTTTTTTCTTTTTGCTTTAGAGGGGTCCACGAAGATCTCCATTCAATTTTCACGGGACTAAGACCTGCTCAATAGCTTAATTTACCATGTTAGTCCCTTAATTGTTTATCATCAATCACCAAAACCACTAGGGGCCTAGATGCACTCTCAGTCACAAGTGGCAATATAATCAACTAAACAATATACATCAACGGCCCACACATCAGCCTAGATCTCTCCTGTCATCCCTTTTTCTACCTCTCACTCTCTTCTCCTCTGATCTGTCTCACTCCTCTCCCATCTCACCTCACTCTATCCCTCCCTCCCTCCCAACAGCCAAGGGATCCATTCCAACCTAGCCTCGCCACCCTAGCATCGTTGGCTTGGCCAAGCCTTCCCCTCCTCTTCTCCTTGCCCTGCTCTCTGTCATTCGGGGAGGATGAGGAGGCTAGGGCAGGCACAAATGTGTGCAGGGCTGCTGGAAGGATGAGACTGGGGGAAGAAGCAAGCGGGAAGAAGGAAGCACGGCCCTTACCGGCTGCTGCTTGAGCGCAGCGGCATGCCAAGTGATTTCTAGGCGCTTTCAACCGCATGAGAGAGGCAACCCTATTGGATTTTGTTAGAATATATAGGCTTGACCCATTTATTTAACAATAATGTCTGAAAAATCTCAAAGACCCTACATATGGAAGGGGATGTGGGAACCTTTAGTACCATATTGGTAGTTGAGGTGGAGAGACAGTGGAGTGTGCTCCACCCCACTAGTTCATGTGGGAGAGAGAAAGAAAAGAACACGAGCGCTCACTCGCCTCGCCGGGCCATCGCCCATGAGACCCTGCACCGGGAGAGGACGAATAAGGTTTTTGGGAGACACTCTGCACGATTGCTCGTGAACTGTTTCCTCTACGTCATCGTTGTGATCTGCTCCGGCTAACACTTCGTCGCAATGTGGTCGTCTTCGTATCTTTTCGGTTTCACTTCCGAGGAAGATCGGTACATACTGCTCTCTACCTTAATTAGCAGTTTTCTATTGCCTCTATTTATGAGTATATTAGAGGGACATATAAATACATCTGTTTCATCTATGTCTACAATGTATTCGTACTGCATGATGTTTCTAGTTAATCAGTTAGTATTTATAATTTATTTGATTAAATTAAACCTAAAAGTATTGATTTATCCAACAGATTTGTGTCCCCCTTTCTAGCTAGCCGCACGAGGGAAACAGGGGAGAGTGGGAAGAGCAGGAAAGCAGAGAGTGAAATGGAGCAGAAAGAGGGAGAGAGAGAAGAGAAGAGGAGAGGTAGGAGAAGGGGAAAAGGTGGATGATAGTTGGCCTGACACTTTTTATTTTTGCTTATTTGTTTTTTTTTCGATCAAATGGCCACATTACTCATCATATGGGCAAAACTACCTTTGAAACCACTATGGCATGTTAAGAGTGCCGGTTTTGAAGTTTCATGGGCTAGAATAGCTGGTTTAATTCATAGTTTAGTTTGTAAATGAGGTGTAATAGTTCAGTATGTAAAATAGACTTTTTCTATATAGAATATGTTGCTAATCCGAGTATAGTCTTTCTTAAAAAAAACCTACACCAAGTTTAGTTTACTAATGCATGCATGTAAAATCATACTCCCTCTGCCAATATAAATAAGTCAGTTCTTTATTTTTTTTATGCATCCGGTGCAATTTGTCTTGTTCTTTTTGGCTAGATGGTAGATTATACTCTGAAAAAGTTATGGACGCTCGATAGGGGCTTGGACAACCAAAAAATATAATATTGTAGCTTGGGATAGAGTAGCTGGTGCAAGAAAGAAATTTTTCAGAGTGTAGAGTAAAGTGTGAAGGAATTTTAGAGTATTAGATAGAGGGAGTAGTGAATAGTGTTATAGAGTGGGAGGATAGAGTGCCACGTGTGGATGCTCTAATATGAACCCAAACTCAGACGTCATTCCTAACTTTTTGGAAGGAGCTATGCCTCTAGATATAATAGTCTCAAACCAAAACCCAAATGTCTAAGCTCGAAGTCATTCTCAAGCACAGACACAACCCAAATTGTTACCCAAATTGAAATGACATACCACATTTGCAGCCATGTGCCTTCTTCCTTCACAACCATACTCTAGCCCCCTTAGCTTATATAGCTTACATACTATCTTTCCTCTTCACTGGCCTGGGTCGCTCATCTCTCCATCGGGCCTGCTGGTGCGCACGCTGTGTGCCCCGTCCCATCAAGCTGATGGGCGCGTAGTCCATGAATGAATGCATTCATGTACGCATGGATGTATCAACATAGAATCTCTACGAAAGCTTGTCGGCCTCCTTCCCTTCTAAGCTCCGGCGGCCTTGCTAGGATAGGAACATGATGGGGATTCTCTTCTCATCTTAATACCCTAGATTTTTGCTAAATCTAGTTTCCTAAGATTATGGTTTGTTGTTCGTCCTATCCTCTACGTCCATGTTGGAACAACTTGGTATGATAATAAGATTCCTTATTATATTCGTTGGTATGATGGTTGCTCTTAACAGCCTCCTCGACGACATCTTTGATAGGGTTGGTACCCGTAGTCCTTGATCTGTTTGTGGACTATTGGGATTTATCTCCTCCTGTAGTGGAAGTTTTGTGCCATATAGCTGTGCTGAGTTTCTCTCCATGACGACGTTGGATGTTTTTGCTGGTCTGCGGATGTGGTCAACGGAATGATGGAGGAGCTCGATTGAGATGATTCGTGCATTATCTCTAACAAGGAAAAAACATGCCTTTCAGAACATGCATAAAATTCTTAGTATTATATTACTAATCAAGCACTGTGCCACGCATGCTACAAATGCTTGATCCGAGCAAGAGAAATGCATGTTGATTTTAATACTGATTTTAGTAGGTATTGGTTCTACAGGCAGAGTTGCGTTGTAATAGTTCTTCCTATAGTTGTAACCCTTTGGTCAATAATCTAATGAAATTTCTATTATTCTAAAAAAACAGATAATCACATCAATAATACATTTATGCATACACTCGATTGCACCATATCCGTTATTAAAATAGCCTGCTATCGGTCACTATAGTTCATTTAGTGAGCCGCTCTAGTGCCTGCTATAGCTCAAGTTTACATTTGACTAGATTTTGTTGATCCCATATCTATGTAAGATGGGACCCATGTGTTTTTCTGCAATTTCCTTGTTATAACTTGCATTTTGTTTTGTCACATGGACCAAGAAATGTGAGCCTTCTGACTACAATTTTTTTAATACCTTGCATACGATTTGTGATGCAGTTGCGTGCTAGTGTTCATTTGGCAGGACCATCCTTCAAGATCGTGTCTGTCTCGCCCCTGGACTACACATGTTTGTTAGCAAGTGACAAAGTATTGAAGTAATCCCTATTGAACATATTTTTGCTTAAATTATTTATTATCTTTTTGAACCGTGTAACCTTTTAACACCATTTCGAAATTCTCAAAATCAATAGATAAACATTCTCAAATCCGCTTCAATTATGAGTTTCGGCTTTTCAAAGACACTAGTCAAAGTGGTCACAACTTAATTTTAGTAGATTTTTTTCTCAGAGTTTTTAGTAGACAATCAAATAATTTCAGCACCGAAGAACATCCTGTAGAGACAAAATTACCCCTTTATTGAATCTTGGTCAGACACAAAATACCTCAGCCTATGAAAATCATGGTCAGACACACAATACTTGGATTTCAGATGAACTATGCCCACTAACCGCAAGTACAGCAGAAAAACGCTACCAATTTGTCACATATATCACAGTGCAGCAAACTTGTCAGCATGACCACGACGGTGCCGATGACCTCTCCTGTGGGCACGCGGTTCCCTTCTCTTCAGGATAGTGTCTGTTTGCTCAGGAAGGTTGCTGCCTTCCATGTCACCTCCTGGGCAGCCGAGTACGCAGGCCAGTGGATCCTCCATGAGGTCGCCAAATGATCTCTACAAACATGAACATTGATAAAAAAAATATATAAATACAAATATGTCAATCATGGAGAGTACTAGACTGATAGGCTCCAACAAGAAGTTTACAGTTGTATGTGCAGATATTGGTGTGGCTTTGTTGTCCAAGTTGTTTGCTTCAATCTCCTTCACCCTTTCCACAAAAGCGCTGTCCATATACGAATGGCGTGGATGCCACCTGAAAACTGGTCTATCTTGATGCAGATCGCTGAACAGATGCTCAACAAAAAAGTGCCTTTTTACAGCCTGAAGCATTGTTTTGTCATTGCTATGCTTAGTAAGTACTCTGTTAATGAAAAAAGTAGTTAGTTGGAACTCCTGATTCTAAAAGGAGACATGGAATCATTATTTAACAAAACACACATGTTAGCTAGGTTCATCTTCATGCGCTCTTCTCCCAGCTCGAAAATTTTTTCAGTACATGAATGAGAGGTCCAATAGTAGATTATATTCCCACCAAACAATGCAGAACCTGAAAGATGGTTTCAATAAATTAGCATTTGCAGTATAAAAGATTAATGCATGAACACCATATGAACAAATGAAGTCAATCCACCCAAAAATTTATAAGGTTGTGCCCAGGTTTCATTATCCCTAGACCCATTTTCCTGGTCCAGACCAGAAGGAAAATATGGCAGACCTACTTTAAATTTGACAAAGTTTCTTGATCTCTGGAATATAAAATATAGCTCATAAAACTGCAATATCTAGTTAATATTTGTTAGTGCTTTCTACATATTGTTAGTGATTCCCAGGAAATTCCAGCCATCTTGATTTTCCAAGTGAGTTCAAAACCAAGAAGTCAGTAGTAACTCAGGCAAAGACGAGGATGGGTCGAGGATGTGCTGTCCATGATGTAGAGGCCAAGAAGTATCGATATCAAGTTGTGCTTAAACTTGATGAATAAACTTAGCAGGATATTAATTCGAGTCAAGTTCCTAAGAGTTTTAAGTTCAAGATTACTTGGATGTGTGGCGATATAGATGGACGTGTACATTTCAAACAATAACTACATGAGTACACACTACTTCAATATAATGTCTTTTGTGATTTTATGATTTTATAATCTATATTAGAGCATTACAAGTACGGTTATATATTGTACAAGTTATTTTAGGGAAACGGTCTTGTCTGGCAAACCTACTAGCACCAAGATAAGGTAGGGAGAAAACGGTCCATGTTTGGCCACCCTGCCTCCATGCAAAGACTAACGAAAATTATTTTCAGTTTTTTGTGTAACTAAAAACCAAACAATTTGGTGCCAGATAGAAGAATATATGATTTTAAGAGCCACTCTAGAAATTGACGCGTTAATAGGTACATAATATATGATTTGCACGCTTATTTCATAAAACCATATTTGCCATGTTTGACACATTAATAGATACTGAGAAGTGTAAAATTTTCTAAATTATGTATAAACTAACCAAATGAATGACCCAATCAAAATTTAAATAGAGTGTAAACATAGAAATATGGGTGGAAAAATCTAAATTAGTCTAAAAAAAGATCTATGCATCTAGGTTATGTTTTCCTGAGCTAACAAAAACAAAAAGAAAGAGCCTAGGCATTACAACACCTTTGTTATCTTCTAAAGAAAAAAAGTAGTTCATACAATGCATGAAGTTAACATTGTAGAAAATTGACCATCAATATACATACAAGTATTTTGATTTGTCATATGAAAATGAATGAATCATGTTTGTAGATTGGTCAACAAAAGTACTTTGATATCATTATATTTTTTTTCACAGCTTTTGGCAACATATGATTAGGCAATGGTCAAGCACATGTATTGAAATTAGAGCTGATATCCAAAACGACAAGTAAAAAAAAATACTAATAGACGGGGGACAAATAGCAGGTTCAATAGCCTTGAGATTTACCAGCAGATAATCCAAACCTTAGAAGCAGGGGAGGTGGAACAGGTGGACCAATTCGTTTACTTCCTGCACAACAGAATAGTTGTAAGCATGTGTTTGACACCAACAAACTTTAATGCAGATTGTTTTGCAGCTGTATACAGCATGAGATTGCATAATGGTGATCATCCCTCTATCCCTCTCATACATAGACAACAATTGCACTAGTGGTATGTAAAATTTTATGAAAATTAAACTCACGCATACACAACTATATATTTGGAACATGTATTCCGAAAGGTACATGTATCTTGCGAGTTTTGAAAATAGTGAGAATCTTTGACGACTGACGAGTAAGTGAACATGATATAGTTTCCTCCATTCTATAGAGCATAGAGAGTTTGGTGAAAACTGAAAAGTGCTAGATGTCAATAACCTTCACAACTTTGAATAGAGAATAACATTAAAGAAGTCAAGTTTGATCCAATTTATCATCTAGCATTAGTTAGAAGAATTCTACCAGCTCTTCATATATGGCTTGTGAGAGTTGCTTCCAAGCCTGCTGAGAGTGGCTATTACTAATTACCATTGTGGTCTTGTGGTTTGCCAAAAGGCTTCCAAACATAAGGTTGATGAACACCACAGTGGACATAAGGCCACCGGCATGTTGCTGGCATAATGGGCAAATGAAAAATAGGCATAGTAAGCATTCTTGTTAATTTGCACAATAATACTGACAAGTGATGCCAATTTATTTATACGAATTGTTCCCGGGCTAATCCTTGCAGAATCGTCAGCAGGGCTTTTGGACCAGGTAGAATCAAACAGTTGGGATCAAAAGAGAAGAGGAATTGATGTGAAAGTGAAATGTTCAGACAGTCCCCATATCATAATAATTGATATATCTAGTTATTTACACTAACTACCACTGAACATTAAACCATAATTTCTGGTTGTTAATTAACTACCACTTCAACCTGTCCTTGTTCACTACAAAAAAGAGCTTTTGGAGTTAATCATGCTATATAAACTGAAATTTTCTATACCACGGTAAATTAATGATCCATAATAATAATGCTAGTTGGAGTTAAGGTGTGGTTCTTTTCAGCTTATCTCATTTGCTTATCTCGTTTGCTTATTTGCTTCCCATTGTGGTCTCGAGAGCCGGATCCCATTTGCTCGACTTATGTTAGAGAGCTTTTAGACACGCCTTCGAGATAGAAAAAAATGAAATCCAAAAATTTTAAAAAAATCCCGAGTGAGCCGGGTCCTATTTGCTCGACTTGTGTTACAGAGCTTTTAGACACGCCTTCGAGATAGAAAAATGGAATCTAAAAATTTTAAAAAAATCCCGAGACTTATCGGGATTTTTTTTAATTTTTGGATTTCTTTTTTTCTATCTCGAAGACGTGTCAAAAAGCTTTCTAACACAAGTCGAACAAATGGGACCTGGCTCTCGAGGCCACATCAGAAAGCAAATAAGAAAACGAGATAAGCTGAAAAGAACCACGGTGCTAAAATAAAGAACAACAGGAATATATGAATCAAACTATTGGCGACTACACCAGGATAATCTAATCTTGAAAGATTTAGAATAATGATATCAAAATTGATAATCAGATTCAATGCGATTTCGTTGAACTGGGCCACATAGTACAACAAACTGAGATATTCTTACCGTAGTATACTTTCATTTTAGGCCTTTAGCTCCAGATACTTTTTAATGAAAGGCGATATAACTATTAAGAAGAACTGTAGGTTTTAGCGGCTTACATAAACAAGTAAAATAATCGTTATTAGTACTATGTTCATCACAAGTTCAAAACACTGCATCTCACATGCCATGGCCACGGATCAAGAAGAACGAGTGCAGGGGGTGAGCACCTATAGTAAACCACGTAACGAGACTGCCCGTCGCGACGGCCAGGATGCGGGCCGAGTCGGCAAGCAGCCTGCAAGCCCCGAGCACAGCCGCCTCGCTGGGGGTCACGTCGCCCTGCATAGCGCACCGGCAACGCAGCTCTTCGTCAGACCAACCAGGAAACGACCCACCATCAGAGAACCAGAACCGAGGAGTGCTCCTCGCGATTGCCAACCTTGGCCCGCATGGCGCCCTCTAGATCCTGCAGCACCTTGTCCTGCCACCATCGATCCCATCGGTCAAGCGCGCCAAGAAAGAGGGAAGAACGAGAGCGTGGGGAGAGAGCAGTGCAGGGCGGCTTCTTGGGGGGGCAGGACGGAGAACCTTGCTTCGTAGGGCGTCGGGGAGCTGCTTCAGCTCCTGGGTGAGGATGGACAGCACCATCTCCTCGCCGCGCCTAGACCTAGCTCTCTCTCTCCCCCCCTCCCTCTCCCTCTCTCTGCAGGCTGCAGCGCATGGAATAGGAACCGAGGAAGACGAAGTGGAGGATTTGGGCCGCGGCTGCTGCTTTGCGTTCTTGGACGGCAGCTTGCTGGGCTTTCGCGTGGAGGCCACGTACTGGGCTTTCATTATATACAGCGCAGTGAAACAGCCTTGGGTCAAAGCAACTAGCAGACACACATGACAAGTCTGATTTTTTTTAAATATTTTATATTTAAAAATAATTCGAAATAAAAAAATAATATTCCTTTTTAAAAAATTTAAAAAATAGACGCCCGTCGCCACCCCAAAGGCAGGAAATAAAAATCGTCCTTTAAAACGGCGAGTTTTAAAAAATCGGGTGGCAATATTTGGCTGGAACCTGCTCTCCCTACTCGGAATTCAGGATAGGTTTAAATCGCCCTTCCATAAGGCGAGAATTAATCCCGCCCTTTGGAAGGGTGAGATTTAACTTAATTTTGGCCAAAAACAACAAGAAAAAAATATTTCGTTTCTGCCAAAAATATTAAATATGAAAATGGTCACATTTTTTCATTTGTGCAGCTGCGCAGCAACTTTCGGCCTCTATATGTATTTTGCAACCATACCGGTTTGGCCTCTCATTTTGTTCATTTTTTTGCCAAAAAAATTAATAAGCCCTCTCATTTGGTTCATTTTTTTAAAAAATAATAAATATGGAAATACCCACCTTTTTTATTTTTTCCATTCGTTAGAAAATTACAAATAATAACCGTCACCGAAAATTGTAAATTTTAAAAATAAAAATTTCATTTTATAATTATTGTAAAAATTGGTTCATTTATTTAAAAATTATAAATTTCATTTTACAATTATTTAAAAAGTAAATTATAAATTATAAAATATGGAAAGACTATTGGTTCATTTATTATTTTTTTTAAAATTTACAATTTTCGGCGACGGTTATTATTTAGAATTTTCTAACGGATGGAAAAACTAAAAAAAGTGGGTATTTCCATATCATTATTATAAAATGTGGCGGCGCGAAGCCCAATTATAAAATCTCTTAACAAGGATATCGAATCATGGATATTTTTGTAAAAGGGTAACGAACCGCAGGCTTGTGGTTCTCCATCCACTTCAGCCTAGAATATTTATGCAAGTAACGTTGAGGCGCTATTTTAGCAAGTGTTAGATTAATAGGGTTAGCTAACCTTCTTAACACAACTAGCTCGCATCTTTCAATGTGAAAGTTAATGGTCAACTCTCAGGTAATGTTACACCTTCGAGAGGCATAAGGCAAGGGGACCCTATTTCCCCTTATTTGTTCGTGCTTTGTGCAGAAGGATTCTCATCTCTCATGAAAAAAAGAGAATATGAGAAAGCCCTACATGGAATCAGATTTGGAAGAGAAGGTGTGGTGGTGAACCATCTCCTTTTTGCTGATGATTCAATTATATTTTTGGAGGCAGAAAGGAATGGGCTACAGTCACTCTGAATGAAGTACTGAATTTGTACGCAGAGGGTTCAGGGCAGAAGATCAACAAGCAGAAGTCTAATTTTTTTGTTGCCAACAATAGTTTGGAATCTACGAAGGAGTTGATTCGGGACACTATCCAAGTGGATAGGCAGGCCCAAAACGAAACGTACTTGGGAATGCCGAGCATTGTTGGGATGAGAAAAAAATGAGGCTTTTCAACCTGTACTTGAGAAAATCATGAAAAAGATGAAGGGCTAGTCAGAGGAACTCTTATCTAGGGCTGGGAAAGAAGTGTTGCTGAAATCAGTTGTCCAGGCTATCCCTACCTACATCATGAGCTGCCTTAGACTTCCAAATCAACTTCGCAAAAAAATTGAGTGTGTTTCGGCCAAATTCTGGTGGGGGAATGGTTCCAGAAAATGTGTACATTGGACTTCTTGGGAAAAATTAAAAGAGCTAAGAATGAGGAAGGCCTGGGGTTTCGGGATATTGTTTGTTTTAACCAAGCTATGCTAGCCAAGCAAGGGTGGAGGTTATTAACAATTCCTGATTCCCTCTGTGCAAAAGTCCTTAAGGCGAGATATTACCCTAATGATGAATTTTTGGAAGCAAATGTTCCAGTGCAATGTTGTACCACTTGGAAGAACATTTGTTTTGGGAGAAATTTACTAAAACAGGGCCTGATCTGGAGAGTGGGTAATGGCAAAAAGAAAAAAGTCTGGAAGGAGCGTTGGTTACCTAGGCTTGACATTTGCAAACCGATCGGTTTGGGGCCAGCGCATATGACTGTTGATGAGCTTATTGACGAAGAATCTGGTACTTGGGATCAGGAGAAAATTCGAGAATTATTTATCCCAGGTGATGCTGATGCTATCCTTGCTATTAACTTGACAAATCCAAGGACAGCGGATGTACTAGCCTGGGATGCTACAAATCATGGACGATATACAGTCCGAAGTGGGTATTATAAAGGCAAAAAGTTGAAAGATAGTGCAAACGACCCAAATAGTATGTACAGATCAACTCAGAGTTTCCATCCAGCTTGGCAAGAAATTTGGAAGATGGGCATCCCAGGAAGGCTAAAGCATTTCTTATGGCGTATATGTAAACAGAATTTACCTACTGGATCTAATCTCATAGCTCGCAACATAACAAATAATCCAGTATGCATTTCCTGCAATTCTCAAGAACATATTGAGCATATAGGTTTTTTGTGTCCAGTTGCGATGCTTTTCTGGGAACTGGTGGAGAATAAAATGTCTCACCTGAACATTCCAAAGTGGGATACTACTATAGAGGTGACGCTTTCAAGCTGGTTGCTCGATAATATGCTGAATTGGGACCAAGATACCCTGCTGGTTCTCACTCTTGGTATCTCAGAACTATGGACACGCCGGAACCTGGTTCTCTTTGGGGAAAGGCCGGATAAGCTGGAAAGTATGGCATATAGAGTCCTCAATTCGTACGAGGAAATCATTAAGATGAGAGACACCAAAATCGGGCAACGGAACTCACAAGTACCAGTAAATCAACCATATTCAGTAGGACCGGTCTGCTTTGTTGACGCAGCTTTTGACATCAGAACCAAGCGGGCTGTTGGGGCAGCTATTATTCAAATCCAAGGCTCCCAGATAGCTGCAGTCCGGATTGTAAAACTGGGAGTGAAGGACGATGCCGAAGCGGCTGAAGCAGCGTCAATGGGAGAAGCTTTCAGGCTAGCCAGTAATTTCACGGGCTCTGTTTGTGCGTTCTTCTCGGATTGTGCAAATCTTGTGAGCAAGCTTACTTCTAAAGATGAGGACCGCTCCAGATTAGCAGTGCTGATTGCGGATTTGAGAAGAAGGCGCAAGATCTTCCCGTCTTCTACAATTCAGTTCCACCGGCGAAGCAACAATATGGCGGCGCATGTAGCGGCTCAATGGGGAAAGGAGAAGCAAGCTGGTGGGGATTGGGGAATGGCATGCTGATGTTGACGATAGCATTCCCCTTGAGCTGGCTGAGAAGCTTGGGAAAGTTTCTCCGAGTCTGATTTGGGCTAGGCCGAGTATGGGTCATCGGCGTGGGTGCGTGAAGTATGATGTAAACAGGATCGTTTGTATGTCAATTCCTGTTAATAATATATAACGCCCATGCTTCTTCCAAAAAAAACACAACTAGGTTGGCCTAATCTAAATTTTGTGTCCGGCTGGGTTACACAAAAATTGGTTAACCTACATGGGTTAAACTTAACTAACCCAGGTAGGATGTTGCGCCAAGCTGTTCCAATCTCCAGAATTTTTAGGGTTTTTCCGTATTAGTTTGGTTCATGAGATACTTCTGTCCGGTATGCATCCAGGAAACAATTCTAATAGCAATATCTACGCATAGGCAGTACTAAATTATTGTTGAAAATCGACTGAAATTAATGAAAATCCTTTTTATTAGGCACCTTTTTTAAATGGGACAAAACATTTTGGATTTGGATGAAATTTATCATATATAAAGTAAGTTCATAACCATATCAAACAACATCATCCCAACATCAATGTAATTAGTCTGATGCCCTACTTGGATGGCCAGTATTTGGCCCAAAACCGGTGTAAATCGAGGTCTGAAAAATTTTGCATTAGTAAGAAACCATGCTTCGATAGACATGTAACCTAATCCTATTACACCTGGATTGGACTGATACGACCGAAAAATAAATATCTGCTCAACCGATGCCATTTGTAAAATGATAGAGATTGTGCTCTGTGTGACGAGCGACGATCGATGAAGCAACTCACAGAAGGAAAGATGTGGTCGTGTGTGTCCATGCCCCTACCCGCACGCCACCGCCATCACTACCGCTCGGTTCGAGCTCGTTGCTACTCTGCTTTAGACCAGAGCTTAGCGCCGTCGCTGCTCGACACCAAAAGGCTCATTTCAGCGTCGACTAGGGGTGTAAACGGATTGGGAACGGGCGGATAGTAGGTCGTCCCGTACTCTATCCTATTATTTTTCTCCAAGTACGGGTACGGGTAGCGAAAATTGGGTAGAGTACGGGTAACGGGTAACGTTTTCTACGAACGGGTAGAAAACGGGTTTCAGGTAGTGTGCGGGCGGGTATAATACGGATAACGGATACTTTATTGGGTAATGCACGAATTAACTAGAATCAAAACATGTGATAAAAAAATTCAACTAACACACATGGTCTATTTTTATTTTTATTTTTATTTTTAGTCTCTCTACGTCCCTATAGTCATGTGATTAGATTAAAAATTTAGCTCCTTAGCAATTATTTAGTTTTATAAGGACTGAGTTTGTGTGCACTGTAGCACCTACTGCACACATAAAAATAAAAAGGTTCAATATGTACTACAGGCAAGAAAACCATTGCGGTTCAATGGCTAGCATGGCGCTTTGCGATCCCGCAGACTCCTAGCATGCGCATTTTGGTGGTGATTTTTTTATTAAGCGTGGGCTGCTATGGTGGGTCTCCATCGCGTGCGTGGTGGGCTGCTGCGCTGCTTCTTAGTGGATGGTGAGTGGGCCCGTTCCTGCAGGCCGCAGTGCTCTGGGGCTTGGAGGCCATGGGCCTTGTGGTCTGGTTGCTCTATCCGGGTACCCGAATTGTAGGATTTATCTGGGTACCCGAATCCGACCTGTACCCGCCGAGTATCGGCGATCCCGTACCCGACCCAAACCCAAACTGAATTTAACCAGGTACTACTCGTACCCGGCGGGTAGTGCAAAACAGTGTCCCATTAGGGTAATTTAGCATCCGGGTACGGGTACGGTATGGGTCAGGTACCTGACCCATTACACCCCTAGCGTCAACGCATGCGGGCTTAGAGAATTGGATCTCCGACGGTACCGAAAGCAAGGTTCTAACGTGCCAGCCGATTTAATCTACAATTGGTAAGAAAAGACGCAATCAGCTTTGAGATAGCCGATTAGATCTATAATATGACGAACCTGCAACACTTAGAAGCAAATTCAAATAAGGTACAAGGTAATGAAACTATCGGTTTAGATTAGATCTAAACCAACATTTTCAAAGGGAAGACATGACATGGTCGGCGGTGGCTCAAATGGATGGCGATAGCTCGACTACACGATGAAGGACAACAACTCATAATCTCCATCCGGCTCATTGCTGTCGTCGTCTCCCTCTCCCCCTGTTCTAGCCTCCTCGAAGAGCTTGCCACTACCCGCCTTGACCCCAGCCTCCTCCAAGGGTCGCGGCTTCATGAAAATGGTCTCCTTCCCCAGTGACGCGCCTCCATGCGAAGGCCAGTGACAACGACGACGTCGTGAGTAGAGATGGCATTGTTCTTCTCAGTTTAATCCAGCTAGATTATAATCTAAATTATATGGGACCGGCCGATATTTTGTACTTTTTTAAAATTTTTGGTAGTCTTTGGATGATTTTATAAACCAAAATTTGATATTTTTTTCAAGAAAAGCAAATAAAGAAGACAAAATTACACCGTTATCCCCTAAACTTGCAGTGAATCTCACCTAGCCTCATGAACTTGGACTTTACTTTTTAAGCCCCTTAAACTTATATTCATTTGTACCCTAGCCCTCAAACTAGTAGGCTTTCGATTAAACGCCAAGGTTGCCTATGTGTGTTCCGTGTCGTGGTTAAGTGCTAACTAGGCTATACATGTGTATAACGGATAGTGATGTGGCATCCATGTCATCTTCTCCAACCTCTCTCTAGAAAAAAGTACATTGTAGCCCTCTTAATTTCCAGCAAATCTCACTTAGGTCCTCGAACTTGAAATTTACTTTTTCGGCCCCTTAAACTTGTATCTGTTTGTATCCCAACCCTAAAGTCCACTAGCTCAGAAAACGCCATCACTGGTAGTTTGGAATGAACCGCCAGTGATTAAGCGATAGTGATAATAGGGGACTATCACTGGTAGTTCCTGAACCGCCAGTGATAGATTGCATATCAGTGGCGGTTTCAGACACTAGCCGCCAGTGATGGCACAATATCACTGGCGGTTTTTATTTATAACCGCCAGTGGTGAGATATATCACGGACGGATGTTTATAAGAACCGCTAGTGATAAGAATCCACAGGGAAAAAAAATAGCTAGAAAAATTGGCTAGTCTCAGGTTTTGCTAGTATTTCATCCAGATTTCTTATATAAGATAAGCATTTTATTCAGATTTTATGCCCTCTGTAAAACAAGCATTTCATCTAGAATTCATATATAAGAAATCATGCATACAAGCACATTTCATATCATAAACCACATTTCATCTCATCTCATACAATCACATTTCTATCGTTAAACTTTTAGATCATGCATACAAGGATAGAGATCGAGAGACTGACCTTATAAGAGATGAAATAGCGTATGCAAGTAGACGAGTTCTTTGAACTATTGTTCGTCTCATGTCTGCCAGTGACTCTGAACTAACTACCATTAGAGAAATAGTTATGAGTCACGGCAAACACGAGAGGAACAGTAGTTCACTCCTTGAAGCAAACCAAGCAACTGAAAGATCTGCAAATATGACACGAGGTCATAGAACCACACATCAAAACAATTTCATATTAACAAGCATCGATAAGAATTCACAAATGCACGGATTCATATAAATGCATATAGAAAACATAAAGTGCGAAGGTTCATCATAAAATAGGAGCTTGATCAGCTATACGAAGCTAGAGATGGAGGTTTAGATCAGAGAGAGAGAGATTAGAGAGAGAGATATTAGTGTGTGTGTGTGGCGGAGCGTGTTCGGATCGCGGAGTACTACGACCTAGCACCATGCATGTGTGTCGCTGGCTCTACTAGTTGTAATCAAATGTAGGTTGATCTATGACCCTAGCTTGTCATATCAATATCAATGAATTGGTTATGAGCACCCTATGGCACCACGTGTTTAAATTTATACCAATAGAACATCAAATTTTGATAAAATATGGATGACTATTAATCGGTTCAATTTTTTTGTTAAATTAATTAAGTATATGTTAAATAGCATCTATTTTAGCGCATTGTATTTTATCTAACTTTCTTATTTTAGCGCATTGTATTTTGAAAGCTTCATATTATTTTAAGATATATAAAAAAAACACAATGCAGTCGGTCAAGCACAGAAGCACAACTAAGGGTGCGAAAGCATAACATAGTCAGACGTGAAATACTGGAAACAGAGTTAAGATTGTGAGTCAAGCAAATCAAATGTAATACGGTGGAAAGTAATATGGTATTTGTCCGTAACAAAGCGCAGACAGTTAGCTAGTAATACTATAAAATCTACATCACTTTGCATCAACATCATAAACAATAATATACTACAAGAGTAACATGTTTAGTTGTGACTATAAATGTTCATTTAAGAGGATGCTTTAGTATTTTTATCCTTTTAAGTCTTAGGGGTGTGAAATTCAAACACTTGTGCATTACTCTTGCCCTGATTTTGATCCAACTATTCAGAACACCAAATTTTTGATAAAATATTGCTAAATGAGGACTTGGGGAATGCACCTCTGGCTCGGGGATGAGGCGGTGCTCGGGAAGGAGGAGGAGGTAGCGGCGGTGCTCGAGGAGGAGGCGGTGGGGCTCGGGGAGGAGGCGTCGCTCGCGAAGGAGTCGACGGGGCTCAGGGAGGAGGCCATGCTCGTGAAGGAGTCAGCAGGGCTCGGGGAGGAGGCAGCGCTCGGGAAAGGAGAAGGTGGCGGCGCTCGGGGAGAAGGCGGCGCTTGGGAAGGGAGGAGGAGGCGGCGCTCGGGGAGGGAGGAGGCGGTAGGGCTCAGGGAGGATGCGGCGCTCAGGGAGGGAGACGGCGGTGCTCAGGAAGGCGACGACGGTGATGGCCCGGCATGCGGGACTTGTGAAATTTCGGGAGTGAACTACAGCAAGAGCCCGTGGCAGGGTATATAGAAGGAACTATCACTTGCGGATCCATAGGTATGGCCAGATCCACCAGTGATAAATATTATCACTAGCGATTCACCTTTGGATCCACCAGTGATGCTCAATAAAACCAAAATTGTATAAAATTGAAAAATCAGGGAAAAGTAAAAAATTTTATAAGATGGCCCTTTTAAATTCCTACAAATGTTATTATCTTATAGATAATGGGTAAAAAAAAATCTAAAATTGCCTACAAAGTTAAAAAAAATTGAGGAAATTTTAAAAAATATAAGAAGACCCTTTTAAATTCCTTTAAATGTTATTATCTTATAGATAATGGGTAAAAAATCTCAAATTGCCTACATATATTGCCATATCAATCATGTTCAACGTTACATGCACATCTCAATATATAATGACACACGTGATAAGGAGTGATCATATGATTATCTCTTCTTGATGATCAACGTGCACATAGCCTGTTGTATTCGTCGTTTCCTTTAGGCTGGGTTGGATGCCATCTCCAAACAAAGGAATCTCATCGAACTAGTTGTACTTCTCCTCATCCACCATATTCTCTACTCCAACGATTCTTCTTTTTCCGCTAAGAACTACATGTCTCTTTTTATCAGCGGGATCAGTGACATAGAAAACCTGTACAAATTGGTTTGCAAGCACAAAAGGGTCATCTCTGTATCCGACACGCTCGAGGTCCACGGTGGTCACACCAAAATCATCGCATTGCACACCCCCTGGACTCCTCACCCATCTGCACCGGAACAATTATGGGTTCTTTACATGAACTGCCAGTGTTATGTGCCAATCACTGGCGGTTCATATAAAGAACCGCTAGTGATATGTCCCCTCCAAAAGTTGGCGCCAATTGGCAGGAATAGGGATACCATATCACTGGCGGTTCGTACACTAAACTGCTAATGAAATGTTCTTAGCCGATCCCTCCAAAAGTTGACACCAATTCACGGGAAGCAGGGAATCTTATCACTGGCGGATGCTTAGAAGAACCGCTAGTGATAGTTTCACTAGCAGTTTAGTGGCCGAACTGCCAATGATAGGGTATCATCACTGGCGGTTTGCCGTACATGTTCCATCACTAGCGGTTCGTCGTGTCCCCGGCATGGGACGGGGTGGGCGCGAGCCACTTCACCGGCGGTTCTGTACGAATCCACCAGTGATGAGGGGTCAAAGATGGACATTTTTGTAGTAGTGGTTGTTAGTGCTATGCAAGATTCCTTGCACGTTCAAGAGGGTAACAGTGTAATTTAAAAAACCCAAAGAAATTGTGTTGGCTAGAATAAAAGTGAAACCCACGACATACACCATGGAGGGACACAGCATGACCAGGGTTCATGAAATCACAGAAAATCGCTTTACTCCCTCGGGATTTCGTTAAACCGCTGAGGAAAGAGATCATGTCCCAAATTTGGAACCGTCCAAATTCAAATTTTCAAATTAAAATTCACAATCTGGCAAACAAATCATCAAACATTCCACAAATACAATCAAACATGTTTAAAGAGAACTAGAAATGTTAGCGCACCCATGGTGCGTAGCCCCTGGATAACGTCTGCTACTTTGTATATATAGTTGAATTAAAAAGTAGTTTGCTACTATGTATGGTGCAGTTCAATAAAATTATAAAATGTAACATATGCTAGTCTTGTAATTAAAATGGACAGAGAAGCACCACAAGCTTGTATACGGGTAGATCAACAATTCTGACAGCACATCAACATCTGTACGGAATAGAGCATAGATAATAGAAATCCAAAGAATGACTTGTTTGAATCCAGCAGCCTTCAATGAAGCTTGTAGTGCATGTGAAACAATAGCATCGGCCGCCTTATTTTTTAATGGTCTGTTTGGTTGCTTGGCTCCCTCTAACCTGGCTCGTACGAGATATTTAAGCTGCTGTGAGATAGGCTGAGTGGATAAAAGAGATGGTGTTTGGTTGACTGCATGAGATGAGCCAAGTTGTTAATATATATTGTTTAATTGGTTGCTTGTATGAAAATGGATGGGACACATTAAATACAGGCTAACAAAAGCGGCCCACCGAAGCACATGCACCCATGCAAGCCAGGCTCGCTGGAAACGGTTAGATTTCCTGTTTTCACGTGGCCTGATTGAGCGCGAGGAATTGCACGCCACGGGCCTAGCTCAGCTGACCTAACAAGCAACTAAATGGCCTGCATGCATGAAGCCTGGCCAGACGTGATAAAGGTAACCAAACACGCCATAAAATGCTCATTGCTTAATTGAATCATGTCTCTTGCTGCTCAAAGTAAGGTTGCATTGAAGTTCTTTTATTGCTTTCATGTGGTTCCTGTCAATCTGGGGTGAAAGAGTCAAAAAAGCAAGAAGAAATAAAAATGGGTGTTCTACTGTTCTTAGCCGAGCATCTCCAGCAGATGCTCTAAAATCAGACCTCTATACATTCCCTCTAAATCACTATTCGCTCTCTGTATTTCTATTCTCTTCAGCAGAATCTCTATTCAGAGAAACTATAGAGGTTGATATAGAGAGACTCTAAATTTAGAGGCTAGGAGAGAAACTCTAAATTTAGAGACTAAGATAGAGACTGTGTTGAAGAACGAGAGACTCTAAATATATTGAAGATTATATTTTACAGAATTTGCTAAAAATGCTCAAATAGATATGAAGGGAGTGACTAAAATTAAACTATTAGACAAATTCCCCATCTTCTAGAGAAAGACTGACATGGTGTAACAATCATCATCCAAATACACGCAAGAACTGTTAGACAAATCTGTATTGGCACAGAACACAATATCTTCTAAGCTGCGAAACAAAAATAATTCAGAGGACCGTTATACGTTTTCTCATTACAAAGTCTTGGCCATTCTCCATTTACATAAATAGAAACTTGATGTTAATGGAAGTTCGTGTACAGAGCCAAGAGGTCTAACAGACAATCAATCAATCCTACATAAATGGAGAACAAAAACAGGCACCATGCATGAAGTTTAGCAGGCTATTACTCTAGCAGGTGACAAGATAAGCATTTCTGAGCTGAGCACAGCAGATTGTGATGCACCAATCTGTAACATCAGACACCTTTATCTACATGAACCTTTGAAGAAAATGGGCATGCACCTACAATCAGTCGAAGGCAAAGCACGAATCATAAGTAGCAGAGACAAAAGACATGCTCCACACTTGCTATAACTTAATTAGCTTCTATATGTAGGTATTTTTTCTAATATGAAATAACTAAATTTCCAATATCAAACTAAGTGGAAAAATAGTGTAGACTAACTAGAAAAGGCAATCGTCTGCTTAAAACCAAAAAAGTAGGCAACTGCTATTTAGCAAATCTGAAACAGTTTTTAAAAATAGAGGCTCATGTAGCAGCCCACATGATAGCCCCCATCACACATGCTAACACATGGGATGTGTTATAAGTTGGAAACCAAGGATGCAATATAATCCGAAAACTACATGCTGAAGCTACAAAAAGGCATAGCATTTTACAATGGATTAGATCAATGTTTGCTATGACAGTATGTGGAATACAACTAAAACCTACACCTGCTTGGGACAGTAACAAAAAAAAATCAGAAGCATGACATACATAATTTATAGATTGTTTCAGTAATTAGATGTCGACCTGAACTTCTTCGGCATCCACCTCACTGCTGAGCAATCGATATCTAACCTATCATAAAGATAACTGCTGGTTATTGGTTGTCATCATAATTTTTTTCACTTCTAGGCAGAACTATTAGACAGTGACGAGGGATGATACACTGCTATGGTTTCTTGAGCCATTTGCAGCATGAATGTTAGAATCAACACAGCGTACTACATATATAAGGGTGTGCACAACGTATAGGCCGGTACTGTTTCATTTCTAGAAGAAAAAAAAAAGGATGTTGTTTATGGTGCTGAATAAGCGGTTCACTCTTAACTGGGAAAGCTGAGTAGTCCTTGGTGAAAAAAATTGCCAATCGACAGTGCCTCGAGATTTCTGTGTATTCTCTCTTCAATTTCTAACCAAACTGATACTGAATCGCAAACACAATACTTTATGTAACCACTAAAACAAAAATACATCATTGTTTCTGCGATGTAAAGGAAAATATTAGAGCAGGCCGTGTGAAGTGCACATGCACATTCACATGAATGCAGAGCCCAAGTAGCATATTGTAGTTGTAGAGCACCTTGCTACTAGCTAATAGCAAAAACAAATTCCACATCGCAAAAATTCTTTAACAATGAAAGCATGGTAGAGCACCTTGCTACTAGCTAATAGCAAAAACAAATTCCACGTCACAAAAATTCTTTAACAATGAAAACATGGGCGCACGATAAAATTAAATTTAGCGTGTGGAGGAGCGAAGCATGTCATAAAAATTCTTTAACAATGAAAACATGGGCGCACGACAAAATTTAGTGTGTGGAGGAGCGAAGCACATCATAAAAATTCTTTAACAATGAAAACATGGGTGTACCACGAAACTTAACGTGTGAGGGTGGAAGCAAGCCGAGGATGAAGAGCAAGGAGATCGTCGAGAAAGGAGGGGCAGCTTTGAATCATATCATCCAAGCCGTCTGCCCCCAAAACCCTTTGCAATCTTGCAGGGAATCTGAGGTACCACATGCATGCCTCCTTCAACGCACGAGAATGGTGAACCTCAGCTAGCGCAAGGATGGTGCCCACCGTCGCCACATCTATGTGCTCCTCCAATCTCTCTTCGCAAATCAGTTTCAGCCTTGGCACGTCGTATCTGTCGGCCGCCACGAGCAGGTGCTGCAGCCACGTCACCTCTTCTTCTTCGTCTCCGTCGTCCTCACCGCTGCCGTCTCTCCCCATCGTGGGAAAGAGGTCGGTGTAGATGAAGCTGAGCAGCGCGCTGAACACCTGTGGATCCATGTCATCGATCCGTATGGTGCTCGCCGCCGTGCTCTCCATCATGGGGCCGAACAGCAAGACCTTGAAGACGGCGGACCGCGCCACGAGCGCGCACCGGTGCCCAGTTTCATCTGAAGCATATCTCTCAGACCCTGCCGTATGTCAGACGGCGGCGCCTCGGCAGCCAGCGCGGCGGCAGGACGCTCGACGTTGAAGACGACGAGGAGGCACCTGACCATGAAGCAGCCGTCCATCGGATGTTTCGATCGATCCAAGAAGCAGCGGCGTGTTTTGCTCGTGGCGCTAACCCGCATGTGCACTGCCACCCGCTGATGCTCGGCCTCGTCGATGAATCTGAATCCGTACTTCACATTCACGGGCGCTGAAGCGAAGTGATCGTCAAGAACTACAGAAAGGGATATGGGATCGTCGGAGCACTCGCCGGCGGGGTAGTAGTTGATGCGCCAGCGATGGCCTCGGACCATGAAAGAGCCGGACTGGACGGCAAAGCCATCGCGGGTCCTCCGGTGGCCGTCGATCACGAGCAGGTAGTGCCCGAAGGCGGCCTTGCCGTTGGCGTTGGTCGAGTAGGAAAAGCATAGCTCGCCGTCGCGGAAGACGGAGACGCCGGTGAAGAAGGGCATGACGACGGAAGGATCAAACCATCGAGCCCTAATCTTCCGCCGCTATTATAGAACAGATCAGATTGGAAAAGGAGGAGATCAACTTTTTTTTTTTTATGGGAGCAACTACAGATCGGACGTCCTATCTAAATTGAAAAAATCGGACGCTTGTTTCAATAAGACAAAACACATGTTTCAATAGAGAAAATGTTTCGGGAGATATTAGGGAATGTTTCAGAAGACAGGACCAAATGTTTTTGTAAGGCAAAACAAATATTTCTGTAGAGAAAACATGAACGTTTCAACAAGGTATTAGATGATGTTTCAGCAGGTAGAACCTTGTGTTTTAGTTATTACATGATAAATGTTTCGGTTAGTACAAATCCATTGTTTCGGTTATGCTAATACAATGTTTCAGTTAGTATAAAACACTATGTTCCAGTTAATACAACCCTGTTTTTCAGTTATGCTAATGTAATGTTTCAGTTAATGCAAATCTATATTTCAATTAGCACAATCAAATGTTTCAACTAGTAGTAACCTATGTTTCAGTTAGGCTAGTTTAATGTTTCAGTTAGTACAACTTTATATTTTGGTTAGTGCAAACCCATGTTTCAGTTAGTATGTTTCAACAAGTATTAAAAGATATTTCAGTAAGTAAAATCAAATATTTCAAAAGGACAAAACACATGTTTCAATAGAGTAAAAACTAGAAAAATGTTTGAACAGAGCAAACTACTGCATAGTCAAACAAGGCCATGGCCTATGGAATTTCCGGTATTCGCTGATATTGCCAACAACACGAAAGAAAAAAAAATAAAATAAAAATACTATGAGACTGTTGCGGGGACGCCGTCCCATGACCTCACGGACAACTTGCTGGGCCGGGCCGTCGCGGCGTCCTAGCGCGCTCGAACGTCTTTTATTTGAGAAAAGGCTTCATCAAGCAACCGCCCTTTTACAGATAGACCCCTGTCCATTAACAAATTCAACAACAGCAGCATTAAAGGATCAAAGCTCTTAAACAGCATAAGCCTGCAGCTCCTAGCCGACCGACGCCACGGAGAACGAACGTGGCCGAGATCAGCGTCGCCAAGATCAGCACCGCCTCCAGCCCCTTCCCCATCGGCTAGAACCACAACGGGTGACAGAGACGAAGATCACAATCAGGAATATTCATGGAAGTCTCAAGATTCGTCGCGGCCTTCAACAAGGAAGACGAAGCCGAACTCACCGTGCCAAAAACCGCCATCGTCGCCGAGGCCGTCAGCACTGGATCCTGTCCACGCCATTACTTCCCCTTTCTCCACTCGAAACTACTCCACCGCAGAGCGGGCATTCTGAACATCCTACTAGCCACGACCTCTCACACCTGATGTAGAAATCAGAGAAGAAGCAACCACCGTCGAGGCCTCTTATTGATGCCAGATTAAAGAACTGCATCAGCGAACACAACCAAAATGCTAGATCTGCAACCTGTAGAACCTGAGTTTCCACCGAGACAAGAGACTCGAAGAACTAGGATCCGCGCCACCAGAAAACTCACAAACTCCACTAGTCCCGCACACCCTAACTGCCCAGCGAGAGCAGCAAAAACGCCATCGACAATGCCACCGCCAATGAGCGATTACTAAAACCTAAATAGCTAAAGCTGTCTCCACTCTTGCATAAAGCTCTTGCTTTAACAAATCAAAATTGGGTGAAGGTTTTTTTTACCGAGAAATCAATATTCAAAATTTCCATACCCATGCATTGCCCGGCGTGGAATGGCGGCTGACCCCTCCTCGTGTGGCCCGAAGGCCGCCGGAAGCGGAGGCGGCGCACCAGGGACAAACCGCCTTCTCTATCGCCCTCTTTGGAGGAAAGGATAAGGACTCCTAGGAAACAACAGATTACTACGAGTAGTCAATACGGTTTTTTTGAAGGTGATCATGTTTAGATCGATAAGAGGCTTCCCGTCCTAGGTGGACAGGAAACGAGCCGAGCACGTCCTCAATGACGTCTTTGGTAGGATTGGTGTCTGTAGTCCTTGATCTGTTTGTGGGCTATTGTAATTTATTTCCCTCTATGGTGGGAGTTTTGTGCCGGGTTGCTGTGCAGAGTTTCTCTCCACGATGACGTCGAATATTTTTGACAGTTTGCAGATGCAGTCAACTGAGGCAGATTATTGCCAGTTTGCAGATGCAGTCAACGGAGGTAGATCAGAGAAGAACAGTAGAGGAGCTGTATTGGGTTGTTCGTGTATTATCTTTGGCAAGAAAAAAGCATGCCTTTAAGATGGTTTATAAAATTTCTAGTATGATATTATTAGTGCAAGCAGTGTACCACGCATGCTACAAATGTTTTATCCGAGCGAGAGGAATACATATTAATCTTAATATTGCTTTTACTAGGTGTTGACTAAGTTACGTTGTAATAGTTTTTTATATAGTTGTAACTTTTGATTAACGATCTAATGGAAATTCTATTATTTTAAAAAAGAAATTAATGAGCCTAGCCATGCTTGCCCGAGCTCGGTTGGAGATGCGGTTCGCCTTGTGTCGGCTCGTTTTTGAGATGAGCTAAAAGGTAGCTTTGCTCGGTTCGAACGGTGGCTCGCGAGCATGCATGATGCATGATAGGCGAGCATGGTTCGGAACTTCAGAATTCCGATTACATGATTAATTGCAGCTAATAAAAGCAATCATACACCGCCATGAAATCTGCTAAATAAACCTTATATTAATACTTAATTAATTAAATCACCAATAAAATTGCTTGGATTGGCATAAGCTATCAAGATTTGCTGTCGGTTTGCATGATTGCGCAGATGAATCTGAATATCAAACCAATATAATTATGAATTTAAAGATAACAAGTGGTCCAAGATCTGGTAGCTAGGAAGCTTGGAACGGAACCTAACACGAGCAATGAGTTATGAGTAGATAATTAATATGATCACAAATTGACACGTCTCATTGTAATCGCGACATTACGATGAAATTTTAAATGCCTCGAACGATTGAAGTATCGAACGCCTGGGAGTGGCTTGATGCTTGGGCTTTCATAACCCGTGGAGGCAGAACCATGGTTTTGAAAGCCGGTTTCAAATATTTACCCGAGGTGACAGATCGAAATAACAATGTCATAATTATCGGAAATTTTCGGTAGAAGCATTTTAATGAGAATTTTAGTTGTTTGAAGGTAAAACGAAAAGGATTTTTCAAAAAAAAAAAGGATTTTTTAAGGTGAAGTGCGTTTATGTATATCTACAAAAAATTTTCAAATCCCGTGGAGGTAAGAACTAGTGTTTTGAAACAAGTGTCTTGGTTAAAAAAAAATTAGCTGGTGCAGTAGGACTAGTATTTTGCATCTTGCTTTGTTCGGCAGGGCGGTGACTTTAATTGCCGCGCGTTTTGCACGTCGTCTCAGTTGGCTCCCGAGTCCTGAGTGTTATAAGTCTAGCCGGATAAAGTATATTAGGGTTTATTTGTAAGGGTATTGTACACGAAACCGAATTAGGGTAAGACTATAAATATGAGAGACACCCTATTGTAAACAGAAATTAATTGAAATTAATAAAGACTACGGTGCCGCGTGATTTCTCTATTTTCATCGGTGTTCATCCTTCTAGTTGATCTTGTGATTGGTGATTGTGTGAATACCGAATTATTATAACACGTTATTAGCACGAATCGCTCTTGCTTCGTTAAACCAGTATGTCGTTCTTGATCCAATCTATGTTTTGATCTATTAATCTAAATGCAGTAGATCCGGTCTTCGGGAACCACGAAATTGATCTAGAAGATCGAATCAGAAGTGCCACGGCGCCGCGCGCCGTGACGCAGCGCGCGCCGCCGCGTGCGCTGGGGCGGCGGTGCCACGCCGCGCGCCGAGGCGGCGACATTTCGCCGCATGTGAGCCCTCGGTGGCACACACGCGCGACAATGGCGCACGCTGCTTCAGGCGGTGGCGGCGGCACGCCTGCGTCTTTCGGATCGACGGTGATGGCGGTGGTGTGGTGGAACGCCCGTGCCCACACGCACATCCGACGGCGTAGCGGCGGCTCGGCATCCACGTGCAGCAGCAGCGGCGGCCGCGCCGAGGACCTCTCTCTCCACAACAAGCGGCGCCGCCCATGGATCTTGCCTAGCTCCGACGTCGGCCGGCCGGCAAGGAGAGTGGCGACGGCAGCTAGGGCTTAGGAAACCCTAGCTAGCCGCCCCTATGGACCTAGATGCAAATATAATTTACGCATATGTCCTTAGGACTTTTCTGTGACTGTTTTATTTGCATATATGCCCCTGCCTGCTATATATTAGCGTATAATGTTGTTTTATTGGTCCCTAGCTATGATTTGATCATATTAATTTGTTAATAATGACCCGTAGACCCCGTTTATGTGTAAATTTGATGAAAACGTGTTAGGATAGCCATATATGACATTATTGTCTAATTATTTGGCATATGGTGTGTTTTTGGTGAAAAACACTCGGACCCTATGTAGGATATGACTGACATTAACAGACGGGAGTTCACCGAGCTTGCTCTGGATGGGAGCAACTACCTGACCTGGGCAATGGATATGAAGATCAATCTGAACGTCCGCTCCCTTGGTGCCACCATTGCACCTCCTGCAAAGGGCACACCGGCTATACCTGATCCCGTTAAGTATGAAGCGTTGCACTTTATACGTCACCATCTCCACCTAGACCTGAAGACTGAGTATATGATGGAGGAAGACCCGTTGGCTCTATGGAACTCCCCGAAGGAGTGCTACAACCAGCAGGTGTTCGTTCTCTTGCAGAGAGTGGACAGTGTTACACTTCCACGACTTTAAGTATGTGGTAGCGTACAACTCTGCACTGCATAAGGTCATCTCTAAGATGAGGTTCTGTAACAAACGTGTTGCGGAAGAGGAGATGATTGATAAGACCTTGGGCACCTTTCATCCCACCACGATGATACTCTAGCAGCAATATTGTTAATTAAGTATAAAAAACACTCTGAGCTGATCTCTACCTTGTTAGAGGCAGGGAAACATGATGAACTCCTGATGATGAATCATCAAACACATCCCACGAGGACAAAGGACGCACCAGAAGTGCATGCCAATGCTCAAAGTAACCCTAGTGGTAAGGGACACCACAAGAGACAGGGGAAGAAAGGGTCATAGAAGAACCGCGGCGCACAGGGTAAGATTGGCTAAGGGAAGGGGAAAGGCAAGGGTAAGGGGGCTAACCAGCAGAAGCCCCAGACTGATAAGTCGCCCAACGCCTCTCAGCCATGTTATAGGTGCGGATGCTCGGACCATCGGTCGCGCAATTGCCGCACCCCAAGGCATTTGGTGGAACTGTGCCTCAAGTCCATTAGGAAGGATGGTACAGAGAAGAAGGTCAGGTCCGAAGTCCATTGTGTCCAGTCAGAGACCGCTTATTCTGAAAAGAAAAGCGATGATATGGTTTTGGATGAGCAGAAGTGCGATGATTCTGCATCCGATGATGATGAGGACCTCCTGCGTATGGAGCTGGATGAGCTCCAGGGGAACACTCAGGATGTATATGGCGATATGCAGTAGTCCGTAGCTGTCTAGTTAGTCATAGTTGCTACATTTAGTGGTTTGCATCATATTTGTCCTTATTAAAACTCTGTTATGGTGAACTTGTGCTCATGGCTTAGGGTCTTGTTATATATATATATATATATATATATATATATATATATATATATATATATATATATATATATATATATATATATATATATATATATATATATATATATATGTGATGAATGGTTATTCAATTGTTGGATATATTTTGATTATATTCTGTTGATGTTATTAAGTTTTATATCATGATCTTGTATGTGATATGGATATATGCTTAATAAATATGACATAGTATCCTGCTTGTTTGGCCTGATGGAAGAGAAGCTCTGTCTGGTAGGTAGTTGTACCACTAACACCATACTTAAGGGGTGTTTGGCAGACCTCTAACTCTCAACTCCGCCCCAGAGCAGTGCCAAACGTTCTAACTCCACGTAACTCTAGAGCAGGCAACTCTATGGAGTAGCCTTCCTCGCAGTTTATTTTTGTGAAGCAGCTTGAAGGGTGCTCCACGGAGTTGTGGATCTGCTCCATAGTGGATCTGCTCTGAAAAATTAGAGCTAGAGCCGTGCCAAACACCCTCTTAGGGAGACTAAATATTTCCAAAGTCTTTCGAGAAAATACGGGAATATTATGACTATCGCTGGAAGCGAGGTGGGTATAGTCAGTGCCGGCAGGGCTGTTATATCTCTTCCTATGGGTACAATGTTTATGATCGAGAATGCACTGTTGTATCCTGAGTCAAAGCATACCTTGCTTAGTTTCAAGGACATCCGCATGAACGGCTTCCATGTTGAAACTGATCATGAGAGCGGGATAGAGTACCTGCTCATAACTATGAAGAATGAATGCCATAAGCAAGTGGTTGAAAAACACCCTTCATTCTCATTTGGCCTTTATTATACATACATTAAGCCTTGTCCTCATGTTGCTTTGAAACTGAAATAGCAAACCTAGACATATTTAAGATCTGGCATGATCGTATAGGACATCCTCGCCTTAGTATGATGCAAAGAATTGTGACGAAATTTTGTGGGTCATGACCTGAAGGCGTCTTAGTTCCCTGAATCTAAGAGGTTTGTATAGGACATTCTCGTCTTAAGGTCTAAGAGGAATCACCGAAGTTCTTAGAGAGAATTCAGGGTGATATCTGCGGACCGATTTGCCGGTGTCTGGGCCATTTAGATACTTTATGATACTGTTAGATGTGTCTACAAGATGGTCCCATATGTGCTTGTTGTCAACAAGGAACCATGCTTTTGCTAAGCTTATTGTCCAAATTATTCGGTTGAGAACCGACTTTCTAGAAGAAAGAATCAAATCCATCAGGTTGGATAATGTCGCGGAGTTTAGCTCACAGGCATTCAATGATTATTGTATGGTGACGACGGGAAAAATTACACATGTTTTTTAGGTTTTGATGGGTTTTACCCTAGTTCCACGTCATTAGATACAAATTTATTTTCATTTAGAATATTAAAGACGATATTCAGGGAATGCGAGTACCAAACTTCCAGAATTCATACATTTTCATATAAATTCTGTTAATTACATCTCAAAAGAGAAAACCCCTGATTAAGAATTCCAACATACGAATTACATCAAATTGCAACATAAAGAGAAAATTACAAAAGACAAAAAGAAAATGGTCTTCTGTCTTCTTGGCGTTGACGACTTGATGCTTGATCGGAGGGTCATTTTAATTTGATTTTTGTTTTTACTAGCACGCTATGGGTGGCTAGTAGATATTTTTGTTTGAATTTTATTTTACCAGCGCAACGTGGATGGCTAGTGTCTTTGAGATGCTTTCATGAAGGCCTCTCAATTTTGATTTATATTTTATTAGCACGACATAATAGGCTAATAAGCTTGGGATGCTTATTTCAAAGCATTTTTAAATTTGATTTTTATAGATTTATCTTTTCTTAGCAACGTAATATCTACGTGGCGCATGTTTTATTATTTTTATTTTGATATGCATATATTTTGGGAGACATGTATATTCAGATGACTACATAGGAGCACATTTATTTTGCATAGCGTATCACCGTACCATTTTTTATTGCTTGGTGTGGTACAAGCCATTTTTTTATTTTGATGCGTATATATTGTAGGCATACGTGTATATATATTACGCACATACAAATATATGGACGTCATGTATATGGATATATATGCTCTCGCTACAAGCGTTTGTTTTTATTAAACATGGCTTATCCCTTTTCTTTTGAGATATGACCATGTATTTTTTTAATGAAAATTTATGCATATACGTTCTACATATAGAACTATTTGCATGAGAATTTGTTTTAAACATACACGTCTATACTCTATACGTGTAGAGTCGTGCATGAGCATGAGATTTTAATTTTAAACATGCACATATGTACTCTATACGTGTAGAGTCGTGCATGAGATTTTATTTTAAACATACTCATTTATACTCTATATGTAGAGATGTGCATATATACTCAGTGAATTTAGGGAATTTTGATCCTCGTGCTCACTTTGTGATTTGGCTTACTATATTTAATATTTCCTTTTAAGCGAGGAACTGCACGTATGCAAATGCATTTCCTATCTTGTTAGTAGCATACTAATCACGTATATGCAGATGCATGATTAACTAGCCGTGCAAGTCTAACTATTTTGTGCTTTAGTGTAGGTATATGTATACGCACGACCAAAGTGCAAATGCAAGCCAAAAAATTTCTTTTCAGCATGTGTATATGTATATGTTGATTAGCGGCAGCATACTAGGTAGCTAGCTATGCATTTACTCAGTGTTTTGATTTTTAATCTCTACATATCACAGGCTTGTAGTTAATTAGCTTTCGAGATAGGTCTATCTATATACGCATCATCAACGCATGGCAGTTTGACTGGATCATCTTCTTGTATGATTAAGATGCCGATTTCAAAGCAAATTCGCTTTGGAGAACTTACACTAGCAGCATGATTTTGTTACATGAATTTGAGACGGTTCACCCCTTGATCCGTACCAACGGGCCGGCCAAGTGACGAGAGGTATATTTTCATGATTTTGGAGATTTGAGCCCTCACGCTCACCTTGATTTGTCAATGGACTAATCTGTTAGAATTTTTGGGCTTGGCCCAATTAATTGCCAAATAAATTTCTGAAAAATCTCAAAGGCCCATGTATGCATGAGGCATGTGAACTCCTTTTAGTACCACATTGCTAGTTGGGAGTGACATACACTAGTTTATATAGTGGAGTGTGCATTCCTTGCTAAACAAGTGTGTGGGAGAGAAAGGGAAGCTCGCCTCGCCTGGCTCGGGCCCGGGCCGAGGCGGCGCGTGCGCACAGCACCTGCGTGAATGGTCCGCCGAAACCGGGCCCTCGTGCTTGCGCAGACGCGGCCTCCTTTTGCAGTTTATTTCTTTTGCTCTCCGGGTTTTTTGGCGGGTCGGATACGAGATATGGAAATCGTGTTGGACTCGATCGTGGGCTGATCGTGTTGAACACGGTCGTGGCCTGTTCCATGGCATCCATATATATATTTGAGCCGCCGCCGCCGCGAGGATACAGAAGAGAAAACTAGGTTTTCGTTCGCCAACTCCCTCAGAGCTGCGCCGCCGTTCGGTGATCCCATCCCGTGCGCCGGCGTGCACCGTCATTCTGGAGAGCAGGTCTCCGGAACCGATCGCCAAGAGCTCTCGCACCGGTAGGGCGAATCAGGTTTTGGGAAGCGCGCATGCGCGATCGCCGCCGCTTCCTCCGTCCGCACCGCGAGATCTACATCCATCGCGCTGTCGCGATCTGCGTCGGCTACGTCTTCAACAAGACGGCGTCCACCTCTGGTAACCAGAACCAGTCGCTGGTTCCGTACGGCGACGACAACCACGTCCAGTACGTGATTCCCTTCACCTCCCTTTCAATTATGTTGTTGTTGAGCCTGCTGCTAGTGAGTATATCAGAGGGATATACGTATAGTACTGCTGCATGTGTGTCTAGGATATGCACCTGTGATATTTATATGTTATTATCAATCTGTCAGACATTGTGCATGTTTTATCTCTTGATTGAATTAAACCTGAAAGTGCTAATTATTCCAACATAATCAAGCGTATGAGGGGTGATTTGATTTATTTAAGGTTTCATCCTGCGCTCACCTTGATTTGTCAACGAACTAATCAAGCGCACAAGAGTTAATTATATAGAGAAAGGGCCATCGGTACTGAAGGCGAGAAGAACAAAAGAACCAAACTAACAACTAGACTTCTCACCCTCTTACCTCCTTTGCACGTACTGGTGTGTCCCTTCTTCTTCTTCTCACGGCCACTCAGTTCTCAGGCATTTTGAGCCAAGAGAACGGCAGCGCGGCCTCCTCTCCGGCGTTTCTCCGGCGTTTTGAGTTTAGATAATGAGCAGCGCGATCTGGGGCGTTTCGAGCCAAAGACCACAGCGCAAAACTTCCTCCTCCAGGGGCCGCTCGTACCTATTTATAGAGGACACGACTACGCGAGGCGTGCGGTTGAGTGCACGAACGCACGCAGCGCGGACGGACTGGGCGCGAGAAACAGTTTGCGAACTCAAATTCTTTTGGCGCGGCGACGGCTGCAGTTGCACGTCGAATTACTGGGCTGCATGCGTTCGTGGGCTGCGAACTGCACCCCCTTTTTTTATTAGCCTTAATCCACTTGCCTGATTCCGAAGAATCCATGCATAACCATGCATGCACGTGGGCTTTGCTTGGCTTGATGCCTCAATGGTGTTTGTTGCCGTCACCGCCGTCGATGGCGTACGTACATGTACGTGTACGCGTGTATGTTGGCAGCGTTGTGACCTACGAACTTGCTTTATGGGTCCTATATATGCATGCATACTTAGTTTAATTAACCTAATCGCTTTGCTAATTGGCCGGATAATCCATGCATACGTACACAGGACCATGCATGCCCGTATACGGCAATCTTTTTTTTTTATTTGTAGAAGTCATGTGATTTAGCACTTTGTAGTAAATTATATATATATATATATATATATATATATATATATATATATATATATATATATATATATATATATATATATATATATTACCAAATTTTGACCTTGTGACAAAATCGGTGTCAACATATGGCTTTGGGCATAAGTGTAGAGCACTCATACCACACGTGCACACTCAAAATGGCCTTGCAGAGTCTCTAATTAAGAAGATTAAACTGATCGCTAGAACCTTAATACAGAATTATAGGCTGCCCACTAGTTGCTGGGGTCATGCGGTCTTGCATGCCGCTGCATTGATTCAACTTAGGCCAACTGCATATCATAAAACTTTTCCCTTGGAGTTAGTGAGTGGGAAACAACTGTGTATTTCTCATCTACGAAAGTTCGGCAGCATGGTATAGGTGCCAATCTCACCACCACAGTGTACCGCCATGGGCCCCCAGAGGAAGCTGGGGATCTATGTTGGGTTTGAATCTCCGTCTATTTTGAAATACCTAGAGCCTATGACAGGTGATCTGTATAAGGCTAGGTACGTTGATTGTATTTTTGATGAGGACCATTTTCCAGCATTAGGGGGAGATAAGTACCACACTAAGGAATGCCAGAAAATTGATTGAGACGTCAGGGGCATCTAGTCCTTAGATCCATGCATGAAAAAAACTAAACTGGAGGTTCAGAGGATAATAAATTTGTAACAAATTGCAAATAGTCTGCCAGATGCTTTCACTGACCATAAAGGAGTTACCAAATCGCATATAGCTGCGGGTAATGCACCAGAGAGAGTGGGGGCACTCTAGCATCAGCTGGCCACTGAGGTCCCTCTTGAGAGAAAGAGGGGAGGAGATCCGGGTACACGTAAATTTGGTTCGCGAAGACGTCCGCAAAGACCAAGAATCGGTGTATGTTTGGCACCCATGTCAGTTGAAGAGCCTCGACATGGAGTCGAAAAAGACCATCCAGGGGATGGCAGTGGCACCCATTCGGGGAATGGCGCACCCAGCGACCACGCGTGTGCAAGACTTGGCACTGGAGATCGGAAAGCCTCAACCCCATCGTGTCGGGAAATCACGAGGAGTCGGAGGAGGGAAATGAGGAAATTTTCACAGACTATGTTTACTTAGGAGAGTTGTATAAGAGGAAGAATACAATTGTCTACATTTACTTTGCGTCTGAGATTGCTTCTTCCTTAGAGTTAGACCCAGAACCTAAGACCATGGCAGAGTGCATGAGGCGCTCGGACTGGGCTAAATGGAAGGAGGCAATCAAGGCAGAGTTGCGCTCGCTTAATAAGAGGGGAGTGTTGGGTCCGGTTGCACCGACTCCACCTAAAGTGCTCCCTGTTGGAGTCAAATGGGTGTTCGTCCGGAAGAGGGACGAGAATCACCAGGTGGTGAGATATAAAGCGAGGCTTATAACACAAGGGTTCACGCAGAGGTTCGACATCGATTGCGATGAAACTTACTCTCCAGTTATGAGTGGAATAACTTTTCGATATTTAATATCCCTGGCAGCTTGTATGAATTTGAATATGCAGTTAACGGATGTGGTGACCACATATTTGTATGGGTCACTTGATTCAGATATCTACATGGGGTCCCCGAAGGGGTAAAGATTCCAAAAAGAGGAGATCGCAAGTTGTATAGCATTAGGTTGAAAAAGTCGCTATACGGACTTAAACAGTCAGGTAGGATGTGGTACAACCGACTAAGTGAGTTTCTCCTGTAGAAGGGTTACTCCAATAATGATGATTGTCCCTACGTGTTCATAAAGAAATCCCAGAATGAATTTTGCATCATCTCAGTCTATGTTGATGATTTCAATATCATCGGGACAGCAGGGGACATCGGTGAGGCAAGTGCTCACCTCGTAATGGAGTTCGAGATGAAAGATTTGGGTAAAACCAAATATTGCTTAGGCTTGCAGCTTGAGCATCTTTCAGAGGGGATCTTTGTGCATCAAACCACCTATACCAGGAAAGTATTAGAGAAGTTTAATATGAGTAAAGCACACCCCCTGAAGACCCCTATGGTCGTTCGGTCCTTGAGTTGGACAAGGATCCGTTTAGACCGAAGACAGAGGATGAGGAGATTTTGGGACCAGAAGTTCCCTATCTTAGTGCTATTGGGAGCACTAATGTATCTTGCTAATTGTACCAGGCCTGACATTGCTTTTACAGTGAATTTGTTAGCTCGATACAGCTCGACGCCAACGCGGCGGCATTGGGTCAGAGTTAAAACTGTCTTGAGGTACCTGCAGGTTACGCAAGATCTTGGGCTGTTTTATGGGAGAAATCAGCCTATGACCATGATGGGTTATACGGATGTAGGATATATGTCTGATCCGCATATAGGTAAGTCCCAGACTGGATTTGTTTACTTGCTTGGTGGTGCAGCGATTTCATGGAAATCGAGTAAGAAAACGCTTGTGGCGACGTCCACTAACCATTCTAAGATTATTGCTCTGTATGAAGCCGCACGTGAGTGTGTTTGGCTTAGACAGATGATCAACCATATACAGCAGTCATGTGGGTTGAATGCCGTCAATACCCCCACGATTATCCATGAGGATAATGCTGCTTGTGTTGCACAGATGCAGAAGGGCTACATTAAGAGTAATATGACAAAGCATATTGCTCCTGTGGGCGACCAATTTCCAATACTTTATATTGAAAATTAATCACCCTGAAGTTGCAAAACCTCAGAATTGATACAATAATAACTTTATTACATTAGAGTTTTTACAATACCAAAACTAAATAATTTACAGTTTTATTTCTCCTATTTTACATCTTGTTTGAGTGTACAGGAAAACTTAATATTCTTGACCGAAGAGATCTATTTCTTCTAGAGAAAATTCAATATCTGCAGCGTAAGAAGGATCTGTTCATTTTAAATGAACAGTTCCCAAATAATGGGTAAGTATAAAAATTATACCAGCAGGTTTCTTGAGAAAATAGTATTATTATATGTAGACAATATTCAAGGAATAGTTAAGGCTTTATGGTGATTATACAAATTTTGAATTTTTAAAAGTCTTATTTATTTCTAAAACAATTTTTCATAGTAATACAAATTCTATCAATTTTCTCCATCCTTATTCATTTGCAATTCAGACAATATTTTCCATAGGATAAATTCATGGATTCTGATAAATAAGAGAGGCATCACCCATTTGACACAACTTCATATACCCGAAGTAAGGTCCATCGATGAATTGGTTATTAGCTCTGCAGAACCTACCCAGCTTTACCCATATAGTGGCCTACTACATGGATGGGAGAAAAATTTGTGTCATTCTTATTTATTAAGCCCAAGTTTTTATAGAAGAAGCGATTTCTGAATGACCTTGTCATTATTTGCCTTGAGTGTTTTCACCAGCCACACAGGCTGTGACCCTGGCCCAAGACGGCAAAGATAACGATATTTCTGAATTTGCTTCTATATTTTATAGAGCAATGAATCCAGACTTTAACTCAATCAAACACCCAGTCTGGTGCCCTTGAGTGTTGCACCTTTTTCTGGGGGTGCCTTGACCAAGCCAACAAAGTTATTTTTCCGAATTGCTCTATATAAATACAATCAACCTTCCATACTACAGCTCTTCCACAACAAATAAGTTATCTAATTTAACTTATTTGTACAGATCAATCTTTCATTCTTTACATGAAATGATCAAATTTTAATATTTTTTGCCTATTCTAGGGTTTTATCAGAGGTTGAGTATTTTTAGGTTGCTTTTTAGGGTAATTGGGGCTTGGATAAAAATTGTACTAGGTATGTATAAATAAGTAACTAAAAAGTATATGCAATAAATACAAGTAAGAAATTTAGGTATATCAAAATACGTCAAAGATAAGAAAACCTGCCTTCTTCGGTTGTCGGTTCAAATTCAGAAGACTCTTCCAAGAAATCCGACTCAAAAGTTTCAGGAAGTCCTAGGTCGTTTTCTATAAGAACAAAAACATAACAAAGATTCAAAAAGGTATAAATTTAAATAAAATATGCATATGATTTTTAAATTGATAGGAAAATGATGAATTTTATGATTTTATGTTTTAAAATCATTTTATTTGTAAAATGGGATATTAGGAAAAATTTTGGCAGAGTTTAGGAAATTCCTCCGGATAGCAAGAAAATTTGTTATTTAAATTTTGTGTTTATTTTAAAAATTGGATCAATTGAGCTCTAGAGATCGGGGTCGACAACATTTCTCATGTTGGAGTTCTGAGATAGAGCCAATTGAGGGTAAAAAGGGAATTTTTCAAAAATTATTCTTTTACTACTTTTAAATCAAAGGAAGAAGGGTTTTAAAAATTTTATTAATTATTTTATTATAAAAATGTCAGATTTAATAATTTAAATAAATTCTTTATATTATTTTATATTTTTGAAAATTTTGGCAGAATTTTAGGAGGTATTTTGGTATTTTAAACAAATTTTGAAATCTTCTCTGAATAAAGAAAAAGAAAAAGAAATGAAATGAAATGAATAGTGATGGGCTTGTGCTGGGTCGAGGCTGGCCTGGTCTGGCTGTGCGCAGGGCGGCCTGACATGTGGGGCCCTATGCGTAGTGAGAGAGGAAGTGTGAGGGAAGGGGAGCTCGTCGGAGAGGACTTGCCGGCGGCGAGCGGTGGCCGGTGGTCGGAAAAGAGAGAGGGAGTCAAGGGCTACCTGTTGGTAGTCTTGGCTGGGGCCGGGAGGTACTGACGGTGGCCGACGACGAGGTTAGACGGCGGCGCAACTTCAGGCTTCGGCGGGGAGGGTACTCCGGCGGGGTATAGGTGTGAAGAAGTGGCGGAGGTGGTGGCTTGAGTCACAACGGCGCCAGAGGTGCCCTTATATAGGCGCGGGGTGGCTTGACGGCCACGAAATCGCAAGGATGGCGGCGGCGGCGCTGGCGGCGTGTCGGCGAGCGATTCGTCGAGCTTGGCTGGCGGATGAAGTCGCCGACGTGTAGGATAATCTTCGCGGCGTCGGGAGGAGTCCGGAGAGGTCGAAAACAGGGGCGGCGGCGAGCTCCAACGGCGATTGCGTCGTTTTCCGGCGAAAACAACGGCGGATGCGGCGGCGCCGGGCCGGGAGTAGATGTATCCGTGGGCTCGAGTCGATGGAGGCGACGTGGACGTATCTGGTTCGTCGGATCAAGACGGATGGTTGAGATTTAATGGCTGAAGCGGTATGGCTATCGGCCGTTGGATCAAGGTGAGTTTATCTTGGCCGTTCACGGTCACTTAACGTACTGATAGGCCAGTTCGGGCCAAAACAGTAACGGGCCTTGGGCCCAAGTGAAGCTCCGGGCTGAAAAGATACTACGTAGAAGGCGTAATCCAAAAAGGGAAGGCGTATTTTGAAATTTTCAAAAGAGGAAAGAGGTTTATAAATTTGTAGAAAATTGTAGAAAAATCAGAAAAATATGAAATAAATTTCTAAATTCTCATAAAAATGAGGGGAATTTAATTATGTAATAATATTGGTTACTTATGTAATAAATATTTTTGAAAAATAAAGGATGTGACTTTCTTTTTAGTAATAAATAGGTATTGAATTTGAAAATTCATCAAAAATTAAGAAAAGTTAAAAGGGTTTTAAATATGACTTTTGTGGAAAAATTTTTATACAAAAAAGGGGAAAAGTTTGGTTATGTTACAGCTCCTAAGTTGTTCTACCCTCACGAGCTCTAGAAGAGTGGTGAGGTAGAGGTAGTACAAGCAAAATCATGTGACAATCTGACAGATTTGTTCACTAAGGCATTGCCTACCTCAACATTCCAGGCTTGTGTGTATGGAATTGGGATGAGGCAATTTCGAGAGTTGCAAGGTTCAGGGGGTGTGCGCTCTATTGAATGGTAGCCCGAGTGATCTGGGAGATCACATATATATTGTACTATTTTTCTCCTTGTATGAGTTTTTGTAGACTTTCTCATAGCAAGGTTTTTAACGGGCAATATCACTGTGCAGCATGCGTGTGCAATGTACTCTTTTCTCCAATCCTTTTTTCCCACCGGGTTTTTGGATGGAGTTTTTAACGAAGCATTGGCATATCGTGGTTTCGTCCAAGGGGGAGTGTTATAACCCTAGCCCGATAAAGCCCATTAGGGTTTATCTCTATGGGCATTGTGGGAAAAACCGAATTAGGGTAGTGTAACATCCCTAAATTTTGAGTATAAATTTTTTTTTGCGAAAATAAAATGCAAAGTGCATTCATGAGATCACCAGAAACCTAAAGGAAGCCATATAAAATAACAGCTGTATTTGCTAGCATAACTCTGGATCCCCAAGCCCAAAGGTAATTTACTCACCAAAGTGTTAGGTATCCTACCCTTTGCTAAGTAACCAAATCATATAACATAGATATAACTAATAGATCCTGATCCTCCCTATTTTCTTACACCAGCCTAGAGAATCTAGACCTAAATATTGTCTTAAGAACTAGGGCTAGGAAGAATAGTTTAACAATACCTTGGCACTTTAGAGGTACCTAGAGGTAGTATCCAACCAAACCCTAGAGAGTGAATTGGAGAAAGCATCCTAAAGTAAAAGATAAAACCAAACTGAACGGAATAAGCATGCATCACGTTTATTCCCTTGCATAAAGGTTTCACCATATATTTTTACCAAGATATTAAAAGATTAAATACCAAGATAAAAAGTATTTAGAAGTTAAATGACAAATCCCATAAAAATATAATTTTGTCAAAATACTGGATAGATTATATGAATATTATTCCTATAGTTTTGTTGACCTAAATATATTTTTATCATACTTCCCGATAATGCTAAGTTTTTAAACAATAAAAAGAAGCATTAAAGAATATTTAAAATACCATAAAATAAAAATATTTCAAATACTAAAATAAATTGAAGAAATGAGATATTCATATTTTTATGAACCCAAGAATATTTTTGTTACATTTTTCCGGTGACAAAACCATTTATCACTAATAAGAGCATCAAAGAAATGATTTAGAAATTTCATAAAATAAATGTTTGTCAAAGACCAAAACAAGATTCATATTTAGATCCTTATAATTTTTTTTGAATCCAAATGTACTTTTGTTTTGTTTTCCTGAACCAGGAATAATATTTAGCATTTAATTGTATTTTTCAACTAATAGGAAATCCATGAAGTAAATAAAAGAGGAGGATAAAGAAAAAAATATAAAATTGTGAAAATATTGCTAAAAGCTATAAAAATGGAGTCATGTTTTTCTAAGACCAACTATATCGGGGTAATAAAAGAAAGAATTAAAGAATTTTTTTTAGAAAGCAAATAATCATTTAATATAAGGACGAACTTGGGGTTTAAATTCTTCACATTCTTTTCGAAAGTCCTACAAATTCTTGAAATGTCTAGTAAAACATAATGGATAATTTGAAAGCTAAGCAAAGAAGAAAATTTCCCCTATAACCCATTTAAAAAAAATACCCAATCTAGGAACCACCCCAGAAGGGAAACCCTTGCATTTAAAGAAATACGCTTTCCCTGTGTTGGAGGCGTATTTCGCCAGAGCAGTCAGCCGCTGCGGCCAGCCAGGTGCGCGGTGCCACGATAGTGCCCGCGTGGCTCCTCCCTCGCGTTGCTGCGTGTCCCAGAGGCCTCGCCGAGTTGATCCACGCGCCTAATACTGCCAAGCGCCACCGCCGTCGCCTCCTGGTGCCATTTGCAACGTCGCCGTGCGCGGTGAATGCCGAACCACCCATCCTTTCACCTCTTCCACACTTTGCCACCATCCTGAGCCTCGCCGCCATCTACTGGTCCCCGCTGACCCATCGTTGGCTCTGGAACTTCACCGGTAAGCCCAATTGCTCCTTTCCCCAATCCCGACCGCCACGGCCAAATTTTAAAAATTGCCCATGCACAATCCAATTTGATGCGAATCCACGCACTCACAAACTTCTTAGAACCTCCCTGCACCTTCTCTAAGCTCCACGTGACCCAACTTGCCCTCCGGCCACCGCCGCCATTGAAGCCGCCGCCCCGAGCTCCAGAGCTCGCGGTGCCAGCTCGCTGCAGACCTTCCCAAGCAGAAATAATGCCATCACTAGCTTGTCCACGATCCTAGGATGCCTCTGCGTCCGCGCTTCCATGCCCTGGCTCCCCGGAGCGCCGCCGCGCCATGACCGGAGATCCGCCCAAAAGTAGCCGCGTGGCTAGCTCGCTACAAACTTGCCCTTGGCAAACTGGTAGCACAAACGCGCTCGTCATGTTCCGTAGATACTCCCCGGCACGCCAATTTGGCCTCAAAGCCGCCGGAGCGTACCGCCCCCTTCTTGCTCTGCTCTTGGACTCCGACGAGCAATTGCCGTCACCATGGACTGCCCCGAGCTGTTCCATGCTTACCTCCAGCTTCCCAACACCTTCGCGACCATCTCCATATCCTCCCGTGGTCAAGACCCCTACCACAGCGCCGGATCCGTGCTTCACCGCCACCTAGCTTCGCTTTGAGCTCGCCGCCGGCTAACCCGAGTCCCCGGCCATGAACCAACAAAAAACATTCTAGGTATCGATCTCTTGAATCCATACATATCAATAAATCCCTTAGAGGTGCATTGTAGAGCTTGCAATCCGATGCCGAAGTCGCACCGGAGAAGAAGAACAGAGGAAGAAGAAGGAAGACAGTGCCTTCCGTTTTTTGCCGGTTTTGTCGGTTTTTAACAATTCAGCCCGGTTCACTCTACCTTAGGCCGGTTTTGTAAATAGTATCCAAATAGAAAATGTTCAAAACAATAAATTATACTTAAATATGTATTTTAGAACCATATGTATTATTAATAATATTTGAAAGCTATAAATTAAATGAAAAGATCTTTTAATAAAATAAAGGATGATATAAAAACAAGATTTTCAGTAAAATAAAGGATAAACAAAAAGTTTATTTAATACATCTTAGAATATTTAAAGTGCATATAAAATCTAGGAAATGCATAGTCATGTCCTTAAAAACCATATATCATATATGTTTATAAATTACATTCAACTAGATAAATAAATGCATTAAATATTTAACCCTTTCTATCATAAAACTTTCTATCAATAAAGTTAAATAAATAAAATATTTAAGTTTATAAAAACCACATGTTTCTTTCAAATGCATTAACATTACCACCTTTTATATTTAAAATCAATAACACACATTAATATTTTTGAAGTACCTTTTCCAACAAATACCTAGACATATGCATATCTTTATATTTTCTAAAATTCAAATCCTCCAACCATTTACAAAATCATATCTTACAAAGTAAAAGGGGATGTGTATATATATATGAAGGGCTAACGCTTTCATTGCATAAAAAAAAATCATGTTGGTGTTGAATTGGTTCTTATACATGCATATGGTAGAACAGATAAAATAGCCGAACTCTCTGAGGAAAGAGTCCAAGAAGTTCAAGCTGGGAAAGAAAGAGTCAAGAAGACCACCCGAAGAATCAAAAGAAGCTAAAGACGAAACAACACCCGAAGAACCCAAACTGAAAGGCAAGTCACATATGTTTCAATCATCTCGATCAAGCTCTTGTGCTATGAATTTGGGTAAAACTTGCTTCACCTAAAAATTTTAGACTTAGAATAAACTTGTAAACCAGGATAACTATAATCTGATTGGCGATAGATGAACTTCTGAATAGGACGATAGGATTCTCTTGTCAAATATAAGCCATATTCATCCTGACAAGGTTTAATTAAAACTTGACTTGGCGATGGCTCAACCTAGTTTATATCGGTAGTATGCCTGATTCCTGGTAGGCCATGTCCACATGGGTATACCTTTCTGAATAATCCTATTTAAAATTGATGAACTAGAAAAGTTTAACATAAACACTCTACCTAAAGGAAAAATTAATACTTGGCAAGATATGGATTTTAAGCTGATTACTATTGGTAAGCATGTGTTGTCAAATGAGTGGTTATTGACGTGCGATCAGATTATATGTTGGGATTATGAAGTGTTACAGACTCACCCCCATTAAAAAGAATTTCGTCCCGAAATTCTCTTGATTTTCTGCGAACCAATTTGGAAATTCTCGTTGCAGATCTGTTTCTTTTTCCCAGGTGGCCTCTTCTGGACTATGATTCCTCAATCTTGTCAGATATAGTTCTGACAATTCGTTGCCTCCATAGGTTTCCTTGATGGGTATAAAATGCGCTACTTTGGTTAACCGATCCACAATTACCCATATTGAGTCATATCCTGCATTTGTTTTAGGTAATCTAGTTATAAAGTCCATGCCAATCTCTTCCCATTTCCATTCTAGTAGAGATAATGGTTGTAATAATCCTGCAGGTTTTTGGTGTTCCGCATTTATTTTTTGACAAATATCACAAGAGTTCACATATTCTGCTATTTCCTTCTTCATTCCTTTCCACCAGAAAGTATTTTTCAGATCTTGATACATCTTTGTACTTCCTGGGTTCATGGAAAATAATGATTCATGTGCCTCTTGCAGAATTAATTCTTTAATCTCCTTTTTATCGGTACACATATTCGGTTTTTATATCTTAACACCCCTTGTTCATCTTCAGTAAAGTCCCTCGGACTATCCTGTTTAAATAATTCTTTGATCTTACATACCTCCTGATCTTCTTCTTGTGCAGTTTTGATTCTTTGTTCTAAGGTCGGCTTCACTTCTAATTCATTTAAGGATCTTGTTTCCACAAATTTCAATTGTAAATTCTGAATTTCAGCCCTTAGTTCAGATGAACATTCTTGTACCATCACATTGTTGGAATAACTTTTTCTGCTTAAAGCATCTGCTACTACATTTGCCATTCCAGGATGGGATTTAATATCCATTTCATAGTCCTTGACCAGCTCTAACCACCTTCTTTGCCTTAGGTTCAGGTTAGGCTGGGTGAATATATATTTTAGGCTTTTATGATCTGAATAAACTTCATATTTTCTTCCTAATAAGTAATGTCTCCAGATCTTTAAAGCATGTACTACTGCCGTCAGTTCCAAATCATGGGTTGGATAATTATTTTCATGTGGTCTTAGTTGTCTGGATGCATAGGCTATCACTTTCCCCTCTTGCATTAATACACATCCAATTCCTTGTCAGGATGCATCACAATAAATCTGGAAGTCTTTCTGATCGTCCGGCAACACCAATATTGGGGATGTGATTAATTTAGCTTTTAGCTCTTGAAAACTCTTCTCGCTTTCTTCTATCCACACAAACTGCTTGTCTTTCTTTAATAATTGAGTCATTGGTCGAGCTATTTTTTAGAATCCTTCTATAAATCGACAGTAATATCCTGTCAGACCTAGAAAACTTCGAACCTCCCCAACATTCTCCGGTTGATTCCATTCAGCTACAGCCTTAATTTTATCTGGATCCACCATAATTCCTTCCCCAGAAATTATATGACCCAAGAATTTAATCTGATTACTCCAGAACTCACATTTGCTGAGCTTTGCATAGAGGTGTTTTTCTCTTAGCCTTTCTAATGCTAATTTGAGATGTTCTTCATGTTCTTCTAGGCTTGAAGAGTATATAAGGATATCATCCACAAAAATCACCACAAATTTATCCAAATAATCCATATAGGTTCGGTTCATCAGGCTCATGAATACTGCTGGGGCATTGGTTACTCTGAAGGGCATTACAGTAAACTGCATTAAACCATATAGGGTAATAAATGCGGTTTTAGGTCGATCCTCTATTTTGACCTTCAACTGATGATAACCTGATCTTAGATCTATCTTTGAAAAGACTGGCTCCTCTCAATTGATCAAACAGATCATCTATTTTAGACAAGGGATATTTATTCTTTATAGTGACAACATTTAGGGCTCCATAATCAATACACATTCTTTTCCCTCCACCTTTCTTATCCACAAAGAGTACCGATGATGCCCATTCAGACACACTCAGTTCAATAAATCCCTTGTCCTTTAATTCATGTATTTGCTTCTTTAGCTCTTCCAATTCTACGGTAGCCATCCGGTATGCAGGTTGAGCTATAGGTGCTGTCCCGGGTTTCAAATCAATGGTAAACTCTATTTCCCGGTCTGGAGGCATACCAGCTAATTCTACTGGAAACTCATTCGGGAATTGTGCTACCACTGGTATCTTTTCTATACCCTCAGTTGCTAAATTATAAATCTGATCTTTTAATTCTTTAACAGCGACGGGATCCATAGTACATATTACTTCCTGATTATCTTTACTTATTAGCTTCGAAGTTTTGTTTTCACAATTTAATGTTCCTTTGTTTTGACATAACCAGTTTATTCCTAATATTACTCCCAATCCTTTCATTTGCAGTGGCATCAAATCCGCTTTAAATTTTATTCCTTTGATCTCTATTTCAACTCCCTCACACTCAGTCTTTACCATCAGTTTTGCCCCAAGTGATTGAATGACATAGGGTTTTTCTAAATGCACTTCATGCAATTTTAATTTTATTGCCAAATCTTCAGAGATAAATGAGTGGGATGCTCCTGAATCAAATAATACTAAAGCAATCTAGGAATTCACAGGAAACTTACCCACAATCATATTTGTGGCGTGGGCGACAGTGTTGACGTCGACATGGTTCACCCGTCCTTGATTCACAACTTGCGGTATCCTTCCTCTTCCGCCATTGTGTCCTTCACGGTTGCCCTGAGGTGGTCCTCCAGCTCGATTGGTCTGCATTGGAGGGGGTTGCTGTTCTTGGTTCAGCTGGACCTTTCTGTCCAGTTGCCGCTGCCTTAGCTCTGGCTTTTTGCAATTTCTTCAGGAAAGTTTCACCAAGGACAATAGGGTCGCATAAGGCCTTCTTGTCCACAATGGAAACAAGTTTTTTTGCACATATGGGCAGTCCCTTGTTGTGTGATTCTTTCCACAATTATAACACTTCAAATTTGGCATCTGTGGAGGAGTGGAGTATTGAAGTTGACGGAGATTTGGTGGCATTCTAGCTGTCTGTCCTGACATCATCTGCCTTGGTCTTGGATTACGGAATGCTAGACTTGCCATAGATTCTTTCCTTTTACGGTTAGTAACCTCAATAGCTGTCCTTCTTTCCTCCATTATCAGTACTTTGTTTACCATAGTCTTCAGATCAGGATAATCAAATCCTACCAAATTGTATTGCAAATTTTGCTGCAAGCCCTCTACAAATCGTTCCATCTTTTTGGGCTCTTTATCCACATCCTCGGGTGCATACCTCGATAAGTATATGAAATCATTCAGGTACTCCTGCACTGGCCTTTCTCCTTGCTTTAACTGTCTAAACTCTCGTTTCTTCCTGGCAATCAATCCATCTGGCACATGGGTGGCTCAAAATTCCTTTTTGAATTCCTCCCAAGTGATCTGATCTTTGTTTGGATGCATGTCATAGTATGCTACCCATCAAGTAGCTGCAGTAGAATTCAGCTGATGTGAGGCATATAACACCTTCTCCCTGTCATTGCACTGGACTGTGTTCAATTTCTTTTCTATATCCCTTATCCAGTCATCGGCTTCCAAAGGTTCCTTGGTAGCAGCAAAGGTTGGTGGTTTAGTTCTTTGAAAATCTGACCATTTATTACCCAAGCCAACTACTTCTCCTCTAGCTTGAGGCAATCTACGCACTATTTCTTCCAATAACCTTGTTTGTGTACTAGCTGCATCTTGGTGATTTCTCTCCATTGCTGCCAACACCTGTGCTAAGGTGTCTTTTGGTCCTCCCCCTGGTGCACTTAAACCCTCTCCTGCCATGATTCTTCTTTAACTTAACAGAGTCTGCTGTAGATTTCAAAAAGATTTTTCTTAACACCAGAATTAAGACAGAATAATAAGGTGAGTAGTGACAGATAAATAGGTACGATGTAGCAAGAAAGTGGGATGACAAGAATTGAAAATCCAAATGTAATTCAAAATTAGCATGATTAGCAAACAAAAATTACATAAGAAAACGTAATATTACACAAGCTGCAAATGTACAACCCTAGCTGGGCTCATTTTACACCTTTTTATTTTAGTTTTCTCAATTCTAACCAGGGTAACCGCAATTTACAAGGAAAATTTTGCGGTCAACTACAACTCTAAGTAAACAACTTTCAAATAATTATACAAGCTTACTCTACTATCATTCCATTCTAACTCTGATTCCCATTATGAGGTGATCCTTCATCCTTCGCAGTCGACGACTCCGGTGCATCTTCGTCCCCTCCGGGTGCACGTCCCAGCTGCGCCCTGAGTGTAGCATTCTGCCTTTCTGCTTCCTCCATGAAGTGATGCGTGTAATTCAACTCCCTTCTCAGATTTTGAATCCTCTCCACCGCTCTGTTATACATTCTGGTCTGAACCCCCACCAACTCCACCGTAGTCCTTAATGCTGTATCACCTGTAGGTGATGGAAAATAGTGGTATCCTCCAAGATCATCATTGCCCTCCATGGGAAGGTAGCGATACCTAGTCCCTCTCAGTTGCCACTCAAACTTTCTAGCTAGGTGCATCACGGTTGTTCTACAAGCATCCTGTATAGCATCAAGTATACTCTCTCTTTCTCTCTACACACAACGAGTCTCCATAGGGCATCCCTGCGTATATCCCAAATGCACTGTAGCCTCAAAACCAGCTACTATCCCATCCGACTGCTTCACTTCCACAATAGGCTCTGGACTAGTTCCCAAGACAGAGGTCATTCCTCTGAGATGGGTTGCCCACCCATTCAACTGACTCAAGGTATAGTAAATAGACGCCATCTGAAATAACGACACAATAAATTAACATTTTGTACAAAAATCCCAAATTAAGTCAACTTCTTACCCTTATGATTAGAAAGAGATACCAGATCAAAGATTTACCTAGATTTTTACTCTCTTCTTATTATTAAATTAAGATTTTTATTTCATGAATTAACTTTCACTAGCCTTACCCTCTTAGGGCCATCCTACAGTCAAGCTAGCAGCTCTGATACCATCGCTGTGGGGACCAAGATTTCTTCGATCCCACTTTCACACAACCGTCCAGGATTTCAGTTGTGCCAACGTATGATACAAACTACAGCACTCGTATTTAATTTACATACCAGAGTTTTACAGCGAAAGTAGTGGTTCATAGAACCTTAGGAGACATAACTTGCATCATCTACACTTATTTATTTACAATACCGATCTCCATACACCACAGGCAAACCTGAGTGAGGATCAACCCTAAAATTCTACATCGTCACTCGTCCATTCACCTGGATTTTCCTCTAGGTAATCCACTTCTTGAGTACTCAACCTGTTTGGGATGAATAAGCGACCCTTGATCGAAGTGCAGTATTGAGAATTCTTTAAATTCTCAGCAAATCATGTAGAATTTCTTATTAATTACTAAATGCTCAGGACTCAAGGGATAAACCCGGTTTAGTATGTGGACTCAACTAATAATATGCAGTTTATTTCATAAATTCCCATATTGTTTTATCATTTAAAACCTTTTAAGATCATTTTACTTCATGAACCAGATCAACTTTATGTAAGTTCAACAAATTCCATAATCAACGGTAGGGACAATCAAATAAAACCGATTAGAGCAGAGTTCATTAAATTTTAATGATTGGTATCACCCAAGACATAGCTTCATTTTATCGGAAGCACGGCACATCGATGATCTAGTTGTTTAGTTCTGCAGAACTTGCCCAGCTTTACCCATATGATTTATTGCAACACGGAAACATCACATTAGTAGAATAATACTAGTCTAAGTCCGATTCTCGGTCACATGGTTGAGCGAAAATTATGTCATTTCATACCAGCCAATTATTCTGCTCCAAAGTAAATCCAAAACATTTTAAGCAAACATGGCACTATTCTCAAGGTATTTCCAAACCATCCGGTTCAAATCCTATGACTTATGACCAGCAATTTACAAGGATGGTTGTTAATTCGACTGGGGGAGTATTTATCCCTAGGTTAAACATTTTAAAACATTTAAAGTTGCCATTTTTCCCATATAACCCAACAAATGCATACTATAATAATTAAAGGTAGCAACATGATCAATGGTACATGACTTGCCTTCAGTGATGGTATTATCCCAGTCTTGAAATCCTCCGGCTCCTAGAGGTTCTGCTTCTGCTTCTGCAGCTTCTTCCTCTGGATTTCCTGTGGATTCTATTCGTACAAAGAAATTCAAATAAACACCAGCATGTATATGATGCAATTTATTAATACCTCTAAAATGATCTTTTTTAAATAAAAAATTTTCTGTTAATTTACTTAAAATTTTGAAATGGTAATTTAGATATCATATTTATATGGAGTACTACACATGAATATTTAACATGCTTATAATGCAATTTAGAAGCTTTTCAATATAAATACTAAAATGTTGAAATATTTTTGGCAAATACAGGTATATATTTTTATATATATTCATTTATTTTTATCACCATATCCTATTAACAGAAAATTAATTATGATTATTTGTATTTTATAGACCTTTGGTGGAAGAATGTTTAATTATCATGTCTAGGTTTATTAATACTTAAATAAAATTCATTAATAGATATAATTAAGTATTTTGAACTTTTTCTATTATGGGAATTTCTTCAGAACCGGTCTATATAGGGGTGACCCGGCTGGTTAGGCAATAAACCGATGGTTTTTCCGGTTTTTCCTGAACCGGTTGTCTTCAACCTCTCGCTCCCCTGTTTCACTACTCCGATCGGGCTTGGGTTCGGCCAAAATTCGAGCAGCTCGAAGCACAATAGCTTCTAATTTTTGGTGGAAAGATTATTAGGCATATGGGGAATCCATTTTTGGGCTTAGCTCGGGTTGCGGTGATCCAGTTCACCGGCGATGAGCTAGGGCTCCATGCGGCGGCGGATAGAGCTCACTCTGGAGCTTCACCGGCCATTCCAAAGAGTTGAGGAGCTTCTAAGGATGAAATGTGAGTCGTTCATGGCACTAATGAGGTGAAGGTGGCTCGGGTGTAGCCCAGCATCGAGCGCCGTGTTGCTCTTGCGGCGGCGGCGGCTCCAGCCAAATCCGAGGTCGGAATGGCTTGGGTTGGCTACTACACTACTCAAGGGTGCTAGATCATGTTTCGTTTTGGATTAAAACGCAACGAATAAACCTAATTACTTGGGTGGCTGTGTTGACAAGAAGAAGGGGAAAAGCGGCTGCGGGACTTACCGGCGAGGTCTCCGGCGGCGCTGTTGGCCCGAGAGGCTCCTGGAACGTTGACAAAGCTTCTACTGCCAAGTGCTCGTGATGTCTTCCAGCGATTTAGTGTGCTCCCCGTGTCTTCTTGCTTCGGGCGGCGACGGCGGCGAGGAAATCAAGAGCAGTGACCGAGGTGGCCGACTTAAGGGCGACACTGCCAGGCTTCAGGGCACGTGACGCATCCCCTCCAAGCCACGCGCAAGGCTTAAGCGGCGTGAGGCCGAGCGAGTGACAGCTCGGCTCATGCTTAGCCCGGTTGAAAGCGTATTTCCTATAAAGGAAAAGCGCACTTTCCTTTTCTGAAAGGTTTCCTAAAATGGCATGCTCAAATGGGGTAGCTTCCTATTCTGGCAGGGCTTTTAGGTTTAAGGGTTTTGCGATTTCTATAACCCAGAAAAATAAAGTAAAAATACAAAAAAAATTCAGAAAAATGTGAGGATTCCAAATATGAATTTTATTTTATTATTTGACAACATTTTATTTTATATAATAATCAAAATACTCTTTTAGGGTGTACTTCTAAGCATATTATGGGATGGTTTTCTTTTACAAATATCTATATAAAATCTCCCTAATATTTTTAAAAGGATATTACGAGTTTTTAGCATTTATCATGAAATCAAAACCCTTTTAACGTTTAGGTTATTATCCAAGAGAAGTGATCTTTCATTTAGTAAATGAATAAAAATGTAAAAAGTTAGATAATTTAAATGTTTAATGCAATGGATATTAGCTATGCATGCATGCACTATCAAATTTAAATTTGGCAAAAAAAAATTTTATGCAAATTTTTGGAATGTTACATTTAAATTATCTAAATTTCTACATTTTTATATATTTACTAAAAGAAAGATCACTTCTCTTGAATAAAAACCAAAATATTAAAAAGGTTTTGATTTTATGATAAATACTAAAACTCATAATATCTTTTTAAAAATATTAGGAAATTCTATATAAATCCTTGTAAAAGAAAACCATCCCATAATATGCCTAGAAGTACACCCTAAAAGAGTATTTTGATTATGAAAGAACAAAAATGTTGTCAAATAATAAAATAAAATTCATATCTGGAATCCTCACATTTTTCTGAATTTTTACGTATTTTTACTTTAATTTTCTGAGTTATAGAAATATCAAAACCCCTAAACCTAAAAGCCCTGCCAGAATAGGAAGCTACCCAATTTGAGTATGCCACTTTAGGAAAACCTTCCAAAAAAGGAAAAATGCACTTTCCCTTTTATAGGAAATACACTTTCAACCGGCGGAGCATGAGGCAAGCTGTCGCTCGCTCAGGCCTCGCGCCGCTTAAGCCTCGCGCGTGGCTCGGAGAGGGAGTGCTGTGTGCCCTAGAAGCTGACAACGTTGCCCACAAGCCGGCCACCTCGGTCCCTACTTCCGGTTTCGTCGCCGTCGTCACCCGAAGCAAGAAGACACGGGGAGTACACCAAATCGTGGAAAGGCGTCGCGAGCACACAACATTAGGAGCTTTGTCGAGTTCCAGGAGCCCCTAGGGTCAGTGGCGCTGTCAGAGATCTTGCCGGTGAGTCCCGCAGCCGTTTTTCCCCCTTTTTCTTGTCACCACGGCCACCCGAGCCATTAGGTTGATTCATTGCATTTTAACCTAAAACGAGACATGCTCTAGCACTCTTGAGTATTGTGGTAGCCAACCCAAGCCACTCCGACCTTAGATTTGGCCGGAGCCACCGCCGCCGTGGCCGCCGCCGCTTGAGCAACACGGCGCACGATGTTGGACCGCACCCGAGCCACCCTCGCATCATTAGTGCCATGAACGACCTACATTTCAACACTAGAAGCTTCTCGATCCATAGGAATGGCTGGAGAAGCTCCAAAGTGAGCTCTATCCGCCGCTGCCGCCGCATGGAACCCTAGCTCGCCGCCAGTGAGCCGGGCCACTGCAACCCGAGCCAAGCCCAAAAATGGATTCCCCATATACCCAATGATCTTTCCATAAAAAATCAGGTACTATTATGCATCGAGTTGCCTAAAATTGGGCCAAAACCGAACCTCCCCGGAGGAGAGAAACAGGGGGAGCGAGAGGTTGAAGACAATCGGTTCAGGAAAAACCGAAAAAACCACCGGTTTATTCCCTAACCGGTCGGTTCAACCCTATCCAGACCGGTTCTAAAGAGATTCCTATAATAGAAAATATTCAAAATACTTAATTCTATCTATTAATGAATTTTATTTAATTATTAATAAACTCAGACATGATAATTATACATTCTTTCACCAAAGGTTTATAAAATACAAATAATCATAATTAATTTCTATTAATAGAATAAGGTGACAAAAATAACTGAATATATATATATATATACACACACACATATATACCTGTATTTGCCAAAATATTTCAACATTATAGTGGTTATATTGAAAAGCTTTTTACATAGCATTATAAGCATGTTAAATATTCGTATGTAGTACTTCATATAAATATTGATATCTAAATTACCATTCCAAAATTTTAAGTAAATTAACAGAAAAGTTTTTATTTAAAAAAATCATTTTAGAAGTATTAATAAATTGCATCATATACATGCTGGTGTTTATTTGAATTTCTCTGTATGAATAGAATCCACAGGAAATCCAGAGGAAGAAGCTGTAGAAGCAGAAGCTCTAGGAGCCGGAGGATTTCAAGACTAGGATAATAACATCACTAAAGGCAAGTCATGTACCATTGATCATGTTGCTACCTTTAATTATTATAGTATGCATTCTTTGGGTTATATGGGAAAAATGGCAACTTTAAATGCTTTAAAATGTTTAACCTAGGGATAAATACTCTCCCAGTCGAATTAACAACCATCCTTGGAAATTGCTGGTCATAAGTCATAGGATTTGAACCAGATGGTTTGGAAATACCTTGAGAAAAGTGCCATGTTTGCTTAAAATGTTTTGGATTTACTTTGGAGTAGAATAATTGGCTGATATGAAATGACATAATTTTCGCTCAACCATGTGACCGAGAAATCGGACTTAGACTAGTATTATTCTGCTGATGTGATGTTTCCGCGTTGCAATAAATCGCTGGCAGTGGAGCTTGTTGGCCTTTGTCTCGCTCGCCAGGTCTCGATAACAGCGGGAACCATACTTCTGTGAGGTGACAAAATCTATCGGCCTATAGATTCTCATAATTAGAGTATGGTCTCAACCTGCTGGGTGGAAACTAGCTCAACGGTCTAATTCTTCTCTATGATGTTTCGACCCTAGCTAAGTTGTGACATCATATTGGTAAAGCTGGGCAAGTTCTGCAGAACTGAACAATTAGATCATCGTTGTGTCATGCTTCCGGTAAAATGAAGCTATGTCTTGGGTGATACCAATCATTAAAGCTTAATGAACTCTGCTCTAATCGGTTTTATTTGATTGTCCCTACCGTTGATTATGGAATTTGTTGAACTTCCATAAAGTTGATCTGGTTCATGAAGTAAAATGATCTTAAAATGTTTAAAATGATAAAACAATTTGGGAATTTATGAAATAAACTGCATATTATTAGTTGAGTCCACATACTAAACCTGGTTTGTCCCTTGAGTCCTGAGCATTTAGTAATTAATAAGAAATTCTACATGATTTGCTGAGAATTTAAAGAATTCTCATACTCGCAATTCCGATTGCGGGCTGCTTATTCATCCCAGCGGAAGCGAAGTACTCTGAAGAAGTGGATTACCTAGAGGAAAATCCAGGTGAATGGACGGGTGATGATGTAGAATTTTAGGGTTGATCCTGCACTCAGGTTTGCCTGTGGTGTATGGAGATCGGTGTTGTAAATAAATAAGTGTAGATGATGCAAGTTATGTCACCTAAGGTTCTATGAACCACTACTTTCGCTGTAAAACTCTGGTATGTAAATTAAATACGAGTGCTGCAGTTTGTATCATACGTTGGCACAATTAAAATCCTGGACGGTTGTGTGAAAGTGGGATCGAAGAAATCTTGGTCCTTACAGCGATGGTATCAGAGCTGCTAGCTTGACTGTAGGATGGCCCTAAGAGGATAAGGCTAGTGAAAGTTAATTCATGAAATAAAAATCTTAATTTAATAATAAGAAGAGAGTAAAGATCTGGGTAAATCTTTGATCTGGTATCTCTTTCTAATCATAAGGGTAAGAAGTTGACTTAATTTGGGATTTTTGTACAAAATGTTAATTTATTGTGTCGTTATTTCAGATGGCGTCTATTTACTATACCTTGAGTCAGTTGAATGGGTGGGCAACCCATCTCAGAGGAATGACCTCTGTCTTGGGAACTAGTCCAGAGCCTATTGTGGAAGTGAAGCAGTCGGATGGGATAGTAGCTGGTTTTGAGGCTACAGTGCATTTGGGATATACGCAGGGATGCCCTATGGAGACTCGTTGTGTGTAGAGAGAGAGAGAGTATACTTGATGCTATACAGGATGCTTGTAGAACAACCGTGATGCACCTAGCTAGAAAGTTTGATTGGCAACTGAGAGGGACTAGGTATCGCTACCTTCCCATGGAGGGCAACGATGATCTTGGAGGATACCACTATTTTCCATCGCCTACAGGTGATACAGCATTAAGGACTACGGTGGAGTTGGTGGGGGTTCAAACCAGAATGTATAACAGAGCAGTGGAGAGGATTCAAAATCTGAGAAGGGAGTTGAATTACACGCATCACTTCATGGAGGAAGCAGAAAGGCAGAATGCTACACTCAGGGCGCAGCTGGGACGTGCACCCGGAGGGGCCGGACGAAGACGCACCGGAGTCGTCGACTGCGAAGGATGAAGGATCACCTCATAATGGGAATCAGAGTTAGAATGGAATGATAGTAGAGTAAGCTTGTATAATTATTTGAAAGTTGTTTACTTAGAGTTGTAGTTGACCGCAAAATTTTCTTTGTAAATTGCGGCTACCCTGGTTAGATCCGAGAAAAACTAAAATAAAGAGGTGTAAAATAAGCCCAGCTAGGGTCGTACATTTGCAGCTTGTGTAATATTATGTTTCCTTAAGTAATTTTCGTTTGTTTATCATGCTGATTTGGAATTACATTTGGATCTTCAATCCTTATCATCTCACTTTCTTGCTACATCGTACCTATTTATGTGTCACTACTTACCCTATTATTCTGTCTTAATCCTGTTGTTAAGAAAAACCTTTTTGAAATCTGCAGCAGACTCTGTTAAGTTAAAAAGGGATCATGGCAGGAGAGGGTTCCAGTGCACTAAGGGGAGGATCAGAAGTCACCTTAGCACAGGTGTTGGCAGCAATGGAAAGAAATCGCCAGGATGCAGCTAAGACACAAACAAGGTTATTGGAAGAAATAGTGCGTAGATTCGCCAAAATTTAAATTTGATAGTGCATACATGCATAGCTTACATCCATTGCATTAAACATTTAAATTTTCTAAATTTCTACATTTTTATACATTTACTAAAAGAAAGATCACTTCTCTTGAATAAAAACCAAAATATTAAAAGGGTTTTGATTTTATGATAAATGCTGAAAACTCATAATATCCTTTTAAAAATATTAGGGAAATTCTATATAAATCCTTGTAAAAGAAAACCATCCCATAATATGCTTAGAAGTACACCCTGAAAGAGTATTTTGATTATTACATAAAACAAAATGTTGTCAAATAATAAAATAAAATTCATATTTGGAATCCTCACATTTTTCTGAATTGTTATGTATTTTTACTTTAATTTTCCGAGTTGTAGAAATCTCAAAACCCCTAAACCTAAAAGCCCTGCCAGAATAGGAAGCTACCCTATTTGAGTATGCCACTTTAGGAAGACCTTCCAGAAAAGGAAAAATGTGCTTTCCCTTTTATAGGAAATACGCTTTCAACCGGCTGAGCATGAGCCGAGCTGTCGCTCGCTCAGGCCTCGCGCCGCTTAAGCCTCGCGCGTGGCTCGGAGAGGGAGTGCCGCGTGCCCTGGAAGCTGACAACGTTGCCCATAAGCCGGCCACCTTGGTCCCTGCTTCCGGTTTCATCGCCGTTGTCGGCCGAAGCAAGAAGACACGAGGAGTACACCAAATCGCGGAAAGGCATCGCGAGCACACAACATTAGGAGCTTTGTCGACTTCTAGGAGCCCCTAGGGTCAACGGCGCCGCCGAAGATCTTGCCAGTGAGTCCTGCTGCCGTTTTTTGCCCTTTTTCTTGTCACCACGGCCACCCAAGCCATTAGGTTGATTCATTGCATTTTAACCTAAAACGAGACATGCTCTAGCACCCTTGAGTATTGTGGTAGCCAACCCAAGCCACTTCGACCTTGGATTTGGCCGGAGCCGCCGCCGCCGCCTTGGCCGCCGCCGCTTGAGAAACACGGCGCACGATGCTAGACCACACCCGAGCCACCCTCGCTTCATTAGTGCCATGAATGACCTACATTTCAACAGTAGAAGCTTCTCGATCCATAGGAATGGCCGGAGAAGCTCCAGAGTGAGCTCTATCCGCCGCCGCCGCATGGAACCCTAGCTCGCCGCCGGTGAGCCGGGCCACCGCAACCCGAGCCAAGCCCAAAAATGGATTCTCCATATACCCAATGATCTTTCCATCAAAAATCAGGAACTATTATGCATCGAGTTGCCCAAATTTGGGCCAAAACCGAACCTCGCCAGAGCAGAGAAACATGGGGAGCGAGAGGTTGAAGACAACCGGTTCAGGAAAAATCAGAAAAACCACCGGTTTATTCCCTAACCGGCTGGTTCACCCCTATCCAGACCGGTTCTGAAGAGATTCCTATAATAGAAAATATTCAAAATACTTAATTCTATCTATTAATGAATTTTATTTAATTATTAATAAACTCAGACATGATAATTAAACATTCTTTCACCAAAGGTTTATAAAATACAAATAATCATAATTAATTTCTGTTAATAGAATAAGGTGACAAAAATAACTGAATATATATATATACACACATATATACCTGTATTTGCCAAAATATTTCAACATTATAGTGGTTATATTGAAAAGCTTTTTACATAGCATTATAAGCATGTTAAATATTCGTATGTAGTACTTCATATAAATATTGATATCTAATAGTGTCAACCTAAGCGCTCAACAAATATAAATATGAGAGACACCCCATTGTAAAGAGGAATTAATTGAAATCAATAAAGACTATGGTGCCTTGTGTTCTCTCTATTTTTATCTGTGTTTATCCTTCTGGTTGATCTTGTGGTTGGTGATTACGTGAATACCGGATTATTATAACATTGAGATCCTTCTCTCTCCGCGAAAGCACCAGAACACATTAAAAAAAGTTAATTAGATAGACGCACTTCTCTTAAAAAAATTAGATAGATGCATTTTACCACTGCAAAGTTTGTGACATCTGAAGGTATGGTTTTCTGAATGTGAAATTTGTTTCAACCGTTTTTATCAATTGCATGTGAGCTTTTTGGATATGAAAGTTTGATAACCCAACAAGGCTAGGGAAGACAATTTCTTTTTTTGAGAGTTCGTCTTGTTCCAATCTGTCTACATAATATGTAGCAGCTCAGTTCCAGGAATCGAGCAAAAGGGATGAAATTTGAGGCTGACAAGCCTATATTTTCTCACGTAATCGTAGTTCTTTTGCTTCATTGGAACTTTTTTTTTATGACTACACATTTCAGTTGAGAAACTCATTGATCATACCTATTTGCTTCACTCTGAGATTTTTGCACTTGCTCGCATAAGTTTTTTCTTATTGTTTCATTCTGCAAATCACACATATTTCTACTGAAATTTCTCCGCTTTTCTTGTTATCTTTTTTCCCTTCATGTGGCAGGAGGGTTGTTAGTGTATCATTTTTTTTCATCTACATGTGGTGGTCAGGTAGATCTACATGTGTAAGTTTTCATAGTTTAGGTCAGTGCCTAGCTGGGTTTAGTATGCTGGTTTTTAGAAGAAACTGGTGGATATATGAGCTACTAGTATCAGCAAATTAGTAAGATTTAGTTTCTTTTTTTTTTTACCTGTGGCAGAACAGTGAGCTACTGGTCCCAAGAAATATGAGCTACATGTGACTTACACCATTTTTTTTTTTTTGAATCTACTTAGACCGGTTTTTTCAGCTTGTATAATTGTGCAATTCATGTCTATCGGTACTTTAGAAATAGATATTTTTGGTGTGCATATAAGTGATTCATGGTTGTGATTGTTGATGCCATTGGAGCATAGTGATTTTGGTCTCTAGTTTTTTTGTGTCCTGTCTAGATCTGAAGCTACTTTTTTTCTTGTGTTCCCCGAAGCTACTTTTTTCTTGTGTTCCCATTTTTTGCTTTCCCTACTTAGTGCATGCATTATTTTGCACATGTAGCTCTGTTGCTACAACACTAGGAAATTTGAAATCCTTTTCTGTACCCAGATCGTGAAGGACGCCATTTCTTGCTACTCTTGCTGAAGTTTCTGGTCTCAAATCTGAGTACAAACTTTTTGGATACAGTGCAGATGAACTAGCTGATTTATTATGAGGTTAGACTATAGACTAAAAAAATCAGACCTTCTTTGTTTACTCGAATTACTCTTGTTCTAACTTTACATATTGGGGTGGCTTCTGCCTTCTTTGACGTACAATTGATTTGTTGTGTTTTAAAAAGGAGCATGAATGGTTGGGGACAATCTGACGCAGACAATGCACTGTTGTTACTTAGGTAGCAGTACAAGTGCATGATTTTTTGCAGCTCATGGTTGTGATGAAAAACAAAAAAAAAATAGTTGCAAGCCTGCAACTATAGTAGAAATTTTGTTGATAGTTAGTTCTTCAAGCAATGATTCACAAGTTATGATATAGTTGGGGTATATACGTATTCCGCTTCTCTCATCGAAACACTTATCCTAGGTCACTTGAATTTGAGTGCATCCTTCTACCTTGTTAGTTCTTTGCAACAACACGGTTCATAGAATTTCTCCTTTTCTTTTTATAATGCTTTTCAAGACAACTGAATAACGAATTTGCAATTTGCAGTCTTTTAGTTTTATCTGTTACTTGTGTGTGTGAATTGTTCTATTGTGCAAATCTTGAATACTTGTGCTGAAAATTTTGGTTTATTAGACCATTTTGTTTTGTTAAGTTTACACAGATGATTTCTGGGTTTGCTTGCTTCAGCCTCGAAGCGCAATGTGAGGGAAGGGGTTAGTTAGCGAGAGTGTTATCGTCTGTAGAAGCTGGACCCTCTCCCTCTCACTTCTATGCTGGATGCATGCTTTGGGCAGGCTTGGATTTGGGGTTTTGAGTTGGATTGTTAATTTAGTTTTTAATGGTTAACTAGATCAAACCATTGTTTTTGTATTGTTTAAATCAATTTGCACATGTCTAATCAATTTTCCATTTTATTTGAACTGTTTTTCAATTTTGTCTCATATGAAAAATGTATATATGGCTGGTGCAAATTGAGCTGATTAAGAGCCATGCAACTCAATGTTTTGTTCTTTTGGTTTTGTAGTCATGCTTGTGGTAGGGAAGGTTTCGAGTGTTTACCATTTCAAAAAATTTTGGTTTTGATCGTGTGTTCTTCACAAAAATAAATCGTGATGTTTGCTAGCCCAAAGATGAGTTTACAAATTTCATAATTCTAGTATGTAATTCATCAAAATCTATTTTCATTGTCAGGTGTTGAACAAGTGTTCTCAAGGTGATATGTAGTGTGAACGTGCAGGGGTTGCTTGAATGCATGCACATAGTGATATGCCAGGATTTTTGGTCATGATCACATAGTGAGATTTTTTTGATTTTTGCTCTAGCTATGTACAACAAACACAACAAAATTCTAGAGATTGGATGCATGTAATCTTTTTTGCATTGTTCAAATCATGAACATTTAATTAGACTATGACATTTTTATTTACTTCTTTTTTTGTGATGAACCATAACATATATATGGTTCTTAACTTTTTTTCAATCACTTATATATCTTTTTCCAGTTTGTATAAATGTGAAAATCATATGTAGTGGTACTGAAAAAATTTGTGCAATTCATTTATATTGTGCTTTTATAGACAGAGAATGTTTTTCCTATTTTTTTTCCTCCTAGTTAATATTATTTTCCCTTTGATGGGAATCAAAAAAGGTTTTTCTATTTTTTTTGTTTAGGTTTAGAAAAAAAAAATTTAGTTCTTTTTTGGGCTATACAAATAAAAAGCTCAAAAACTCAAACTGAACGGCTAGACATGTTGAGATGTCGCCGGGCTGTTTTGCATTGTACCGCAGGCTTTGTTTGAAATAAAAAAAAATGTGCGCTACAATCAGGAGAAGCGCTCTTAATGCGAGGGATGGGCGTGACTCATAAACCCAAAGATGTTGTTTTTCGGCCCAAAAATATCGCTACTGCAGAAGAAAAGAGCAAACAAAGCCTAACAAAAAACTGACTATCCCATTAAAAAAAGGCAGTCGATTTTGTTTTTTGGGCCAGGGAACCAAAAAATCGCCTGTATTTGTGTAACAAGCACAGGCGACTGTGCCATATGTTAAAAAGCAGGCAACTGGTGTAGAGTCGGTCCCTTATTTTTTCAGAAGAAAATCACATAGCACCAAAAAGTCGTACGACGTATCATTAGCAGCAAGTTGCAACGGTTTGCACCCTAAAATCATCGGTCACTTATCCTAGAAATCAGCTCCTTCACAACAGAGATGCAGCTTCTAGCTAGATCACAGCATTCAGAGTCGATGAAAAGGAAGCATGCCTCCTTGAGCACAGCGCAATGGTGCTGCTCAGCGAAGGCCAGCAGGGTTGCCACGGAGTCCACGTCAATGTGCTTGCGCAGGTTATACCTGTCCGCCGCGAGTAGCAGGTCTGCGCCTTTACAAGCTCGTCCTCCTCCGTCGTCTCCGGCAACGCGTCGGCAGAGCGCCGAACACTTCGGCTTCCATGTCGTCCACCTTCACGACGGCTGCGGTGGTGCCCTCTTTCATCGTGCCGGAGAGCTCAGCCTTCAAGACCGGCGGCTGGGCCGCGAGGATGCACCGGTGCGCACTGAACGTCTCGCCGACAACCTGGAACGTCACGTCGGCGCGCGCCCTATTTGGCCGCGAGGAGATCGCCGAGACGCCGATGCAGGTCGGACGGCGGCACAGAGACCACGGGGGCAAAGCTCCTTCAGATGGTGACGCTGTCGTCCCTGAGATGCTCCGACTTCTCCAAAGAGTCCTTCTTGATGAACGCAGGGAAGCCCCACCCGATCCCTAGCCGTGGAACCCGTATATACCTGCGTTCCTATTATGCGACGTCGGTACCCGCCTCCCCGCCCGGTCCAGCATACTGAACTTTGCTCGCGCCTTCACCGGCGCGCCGAGCTTCTTCCACTGAATTGCTGTAGATTGTGCATATGGCGAGTTCGCGACGTTTTACCGAACCGAAGTAAGCGGTTGCTTCTGGGGCGAAACCGCGTGCAGCTCTCCGTCTCCGTCTCGGCATCTCTCGTCTATTTAAATCCCCGCAAGCCACCCGCTTCTCTCGTTGATCTCTACTCTGTTTGTTCGCGTCCACTCCACCGCCTCTGCCCATCCAAGACTAGAGCCTCGACTCGACACGTACAAGGGTCTAGGTCATGGCGCCGGCTGCGGCGGCTTCCCTCAAGCGCCGGCCTCCCGACGGCTCCCCCGTGCCGGCGACCGTGAGGAAGAGGCGGCGGTTCTTGTCCGGGAGCATTGACGACTACGAGCTGCTCGAGAAGCTCGGGGACGGCACGTACGGCGAGGTGCGCAAGGCACGCGACCGCCGCACCGGCAAGAAGGTGGCGATCAAGTGCTTCTTCCCTGGCGCTTCGGAGAGCGAAATCATCAACGAGGCTCGCTGCCACACCGCGTGCGACGGCGACCCGGCGATCGTGGGGATCAGGGAGATCGCCGAGGACGTCGAGACAGGGGGCATGTTCCTCGTCATGGAGTTGGTCGCCGGGGACACCCTCCGCGATCACATCTGGGGGTTGGGGCGACCCGAGGAGACAACGCGCGTGATTATGCAGACGCTCTTCGGCGCAGCCAAGAAGATACACGACGCCGGCATCATCCACCGTGACTTGAAGCCAGAGAACGTCCTCTGCGGCAGGTTCGGCGGGCACAAGGTCTGCGACTTCGGCAGCGCGACCCTGGTGAAGCCGGCCGGCGAGCCGTACGAGGAGGGGCGCTTCGGCACGTTGATCTACAACTCGCCGGAGCTGATGAGGGGCAACCGGCACTACGGCACCGCCGTGGACATGTGGGCTCTCGGATGCGTCATGTATGAGCTCGTCACCAGCTGTCCCCTGTTCGACGAGGATGGCGACCTTGACGCACAGGTGTCCGACCTGCGAGACAAGATTTCAGAGCATGGCGCGTCGGCGTTCGAGGACCTGGAGGAGCTGTCGGAGGCGGGGCGCGAGGTCCTGGCCGGCCTGCTGGCCTTCAACCCCGACGAGAGGCTCACGGCGGTGGCGGCGCTGGAGCACCGGTGGTTCGCAAAGCCCGCCGCCAAGCACCCTGGCATTTTCATTCCCTCCTGGGGCCGTTGAAAGGAAAGTATGTCAGTGGCCATTGCAGCGCCATGAACTAATTCCTGTAAAAGTCTTCTTATCTGTACACGTGTAGCTTAATCGCTTTGTATTGCTTCCTCATTACTCCTGTTTATATTGATTAATTTTGTGACAGGGAATGAAATGTTATCCTGTTCTAGAAAATTACCGGTCTATCACGTAAATCTTTTACTTTGAAGCCGGCGGCCGGCGTCCTCTGAATTGCTTCCACTGGGGTAGGTGGGTGAGCAACGGAGATGAGTAGGGGTCCGTTTCTTTTAGCGAACCGCCAGCGGTAGTAAAAATTTTTTTTTTAGGATTATTTTTGTAGAATTATTTAAAATTTTTCTAAAGACTTATAAATTTGCTACAGTAAAATCGCCAACCACCAACCGCCAGAAACCGCTGAAAGAAACAGAGCCGGTGACGGCTGCAGGGAGGCTAGCCACGATAGGTGCAAGAGTGGGGGTTGCAGTGTTCGCCGAGCAGCGGTGACGGCAGGAGGATAAGCGAACGCGACGGCGGTCAGGTGTCTACATGCAAATGTGAGGCTACGACGGTACATCTAAGCGATTCCACTTTTCCAGAGAAGCCAAAAACTATTTAAAAATTTGTGGATTACCGACCCACCCAAGAACATTTCTAGAGCCTAGCAGGAATAAGTTTCCAGAATTATTACATTTATTGTGGATCTAAAACCAACTTGACAAGCAACCCTAAGACCTCCTTGGATGAGGGGTAATTGTCTGGGGGCTATGTCAGGTGTAAACAGGGAATTATCTGCCCGATTCAATACCAAAAAATTGCTCCAAATATCGTTGTTACTGGTGGGGTTCGGTAAAAAATTACAGTGGTCAAAACAATTTTGTGCATTTAAATACAACAAATTTTTTCGGATGCCAAAATTTCGGTAGGACACAAATTTGCATATTCAAACATTGTTTCAAAAGTCTCTTAAAAATCCCTTAAAAGTTTTAGACAACACTACTGAAGCAATGCGCTCACTGAACTTTTACAGTTTAGCCAAAAAAAAAAAAATCTAACTGGGATGATATCTGGTTGCACCTGCAGACTCAAATCTTGAATTCATGTTTGTCAAACTGGATAACTGATTCTTATCATTATCATCCTTAATGTAAACGTACGCATAACCGGACACCATCAGTTCATCAGAGTGCTCAAAAGTACTAATTAAATAAGCTCATGAAACAATGGACCTTCAATAATACTAGTAAACTACTATACAATGGTTAACTGGAGAAAAACAATGGCAGCCACACTAACATATATATGCTAGGATTGTAGAACAATACTCTAAGACCAAATTCCACTAGCCTGAATATAATCAGGTATTTCTAAATGTAGTCGCCAGAAAGAATATTCTATATACGAATTTTCCATAAGCTAGTACTAAATGGATTCTTGAAAAATATTCATGGACCTTAATTATATAATACTGAACTCTCTGTTCATCACACTGTCACAAAAGATTTTTGGAAGGAGATTTTTAACAAGCACCTAAATTATTTTAGACCGTTCATATGGTTTGATCCAAAGGCATTGGTGAGATCTTACCCCACTAGCTGAATGCCCATATTTTATAATGAAACATCAAAAAATAATAAAATTCTAAATCATTTATTGTAATATTAGATCGCACCTAAAGAAGATGCCTTGCAATAGAATATCAGGGTTAAAATAACAAATCGAACATATTATTCAAGTAAAGTGCAAAACAAAAAGTCACTAAAACATGGAGTGTAGAATGGTATGGTGGGTAATTTCTATGAAATGATCTATTACCAGTGACCACCACAAGTCTCTTTTTAATAGTAGAAATAGGGGGTGAGAGGTCATGTGAGTCATCAATCCATTCAATCTCCACTAATGCATGCATGGAAAGTCATTTAATTCATTACATCTTGACGGGGTATGGGGGGATTTCCGGATATCCCCCTCTCTCCGTTCTCTGTGGCTCGGGCCGGGTTATCCCTCCGAGCGAGCCGTCCTCACTTGGGGCCCGGGCAAGGGTCTGCCTTGCCCGGGCTAAGAACGGGCCACTCCCATCGGCCGGGCACCAACTACGTAGGAGGACGCGGCTACCCCGACGGTACCTCGTTTTCCGCCCCTGTAATAAATAATCTGACACCCGCACGACCATTACGTCCCGTCGCTAATATCGAAGACTGTGGCTACCTACCTGGATCTTGTTCCACTGTTCCCGTTCTACTTTTTCCGTCATCGCGAATGACGGAAAGAACTGTTCCCGTACGACGGGCCCCAGGATGGCCTTCAGACCGCTGGACATTGGACCGCACGTGCATTAGTATGAGGTTCACACCCATGTATATATATGTTACATTGCTGTACATGAAAGAGAGACTAGCATAGACAGACATGCGAGAGCTTCGATCACACACACTCCCGGGTCGAAGCCTCTGTTTTCCTCCCTCTCCGAGAAGTCTGAGATTCCCTTGCTAAGGAGGCTCGGGAGCCCCGTTGTATTCTCTAGCCGTGTTCCCTCGAATACAGATTAGTGTGATCCATGTCAGTATGAACCAGTTAGACGCATATTAGTGATGCTGCATATTACTTTTGTTTTATGCATGCCAAGGGTACGTACATGCTATCTCACTATGATGCTGCATATTAGTGATGAAATTTAGTATGAAACCAATGTCACCCTAGAGGTAGCTAATTAGCCTAACTTGAATTATCTCTTGAAAGAATATAAGCCTTTCATTCACTGCACTGTGTTAATTGAAGTGTCACCGTACCATCACCACCTGTAGTTTGACAACACAAAGAGGAATTGTACCTAAAAGGCTAAAATAATGCGTGAACTTACCAGCTAGTATTTAAAGGCACATGCATATGGTAGTGGTCCTAGTAAATGGGTTTGTCGATCTAATAACCAATTCTTATGTTTTATCATTACCTAGAAATTATCACAAAACCTCAGAGAATACTCCCTCCATCCAGAAATATAAGGCGTAAAAGAGAATCATGTGTTTCAAAATGAGAGATAACATAACAGTTAATATATTAGTTTATAAACTATTAAACAGAAAAACATAACGTGATGTGTTTCCTTTTGCAACTAACATCAGTTTACATAGTACTGTTTCCGTAACCCATCCTTTTCCATAATTCTGGACGGATGATTGTTCAGAAGGAACCTGGTCAATTGGATAACTTTCAAAGTTGTTGGAAAACATCATAATAATAGGAACGTAAATCAAACTTAAGTGAAAATCACAATATCATCATTATTCATCAGACAAATTAAGCCTATCAACCAAATTCGAATATTAGAATACATAGAACATAGAACATTTGCTGATTTATTGTAGAATCTGTAATGGTGAAAACTGCAAAGAGCTGAAGAAAGATGAGCGGAACACCCCACATAATGTCCCTATATAAAGACCATAGTAGTAATGTAGCTGGTTTATTGCAGAATTTGAAAAGGGGCAAGCTACAAAGAACCGTAGAAAGATGAGCTGCATACCCCACATAACAAAAAAAAATTAGTATTTTACTTTACTACAGAACAACCCATCTAACAATGAAGGCTAACACCATATGCAGCCAATAACATGTGAAGCAGATGTACATAATGCAAAACAAAAGACCATTATAGCATCACTCGGAAGCTGTACTGCAACTATACTACATTGCATAATGTGTGCTAAAGCATCAAAGAATAAAGGAACAGACAAATATTTGGAACAGGCATACAAAGAGCTCGGAGATCCTAATATAACTAACCTGATAGACTGAGATGCTAATATAACTAATTTTTCCATCATTTGATTACCATCCCAGCTGGTAGCCCCAAGTTCAATTTTCCTACAGGGCTTAAGAAAGAATAATCTGGTTATCTGAGCCTAGAATAAAGGATAGAGAAACCATGGCAATAAACATGCAAAATATATTCATATACATTGCTATTAGTATCTGGAACCACATTCAAGAATTTCGTTGTGCTAATAAACATATTGGCATTATTGCAAAGAACACCTAAAGAGCAAACATGGACAATCTAAAGTTGAGTTAATTGTTTATCTAATGACTCCTCTGGGAAAAATGGCAAAATTTTTTAGCATATGCTGGTAAGCAACAACTGGTTCATATATTACGGATATATAAAATTAGAACCATGGGCATGTGTGGGTGCACCATGTTTCCTTTTTAGATCGATTAGCTCACCACCAGGTTCAGGAAAAGAACATATGCATGCCTGATGTGTCTTTTTGGACATATACATGCTTCTTTTTATTAAGGGTGGACAAATAGAACATGGGTCATACAAATGAATGGTTACCTGTACTGAGAGAAGATAATTGAACATTTGAACGAATACATTCTATGGACTATTTCCTACATTTTATAAGATGGTATACTACAAAACAGACAGATAAATAAATGATGTGCCATCCACCAAGAACCAGAGTGCTGTACAACCAATTTTGGAACTTGAACACATACATGTACATGTAAAATCACCAAAAAAAAAAGAGAGTTGGTTCATACCTGTACATGTAAAATAACCAAACAAAAAAGAAAGTTGGTTCATACCTATATGTGGCCCCCAATTGCATTGACTGTGCTAAAAGCATCTCTTTCGTAAATAGAAGGATACTAAAATGCTAAAACATGAGAAACGAAAGAGCACTGATCCTGTTAAACCCATGGCTAGCTAATGGTGTTTATGAAACAAAATGAAATTTTAAGAATCTTCATTTGAATCAATGGAAGCTCTATAAGACAATATGAAAGAAGGAAAAATAAAGACTATTTTCCAAATTCCAATTTCACAACCTATACAAAAAAAAGGCACCTAAACTTGCATAACAGAACTGTAATATTAGAGTTGAGACAAAAAAAATGCATGTAACCTTACATATATAAAATATAGCTTTATTTAACATGGCATGGTTTATATTCCTTCTACGAATCATTACATTTCAACAAACTAAGACATGAAAAATCTAAATGCACCTTTTCCTGTATTGGACATGTCAAATATCTTAGACACAACTACCTCCATCAAGCTAACCTGACCGATTCAGCACAATGCAAAATACAATTTCATGGATGTGAACATGTAACAACAACCTAACTTTATCCATTCATAGGTAAAATGGCAGATAATGTAATAAGATTATTGAACGCCCTTTGTATGAAGATTAATCAATTAAACATAGGAAATAAATTGTAAGGTTATGCACCGATCTAAACCTGCAGAAAGTTTATGCAGCTGTTGAAATTATTGATCCTTGAACTATAAACCCAAAATGTTGAAACTAAAAGGGAACCTAAAGCAAGAACAAAACAACAGTGATTGGACCAGATTGCAACATTGCAACAATCAAGGGATTATGTCTAATTCTTGAGGGATTAGATCTGAATCGTGAAGCATCAGATTTGATCGGTGAGAGAACTTCAAATCGGGAGGGGCAACACGGGAAGGGGAATCGAGGAGAGGGTAAGAGAAAGAAGGCAATGTCGATGATAGTTCAAACACATAGCAGCGGCGGTGTAGATGGGCTGTGGTTACAACAGCCCTCGTGTGGTAAGGCGTTGATGGGGAGGATGTAACGCAGCAGGGAGGCGGCTCCGCGGTGAGAAAGAGGCGGAGGAGGTGAGGATGGACGTAGAAGGCCGGTTCGGTTGGCCGATTTAGACCCGGCGTCGAAGGCCACAACCATGGAGACCACGAGATGGAGAGACACTGACCGGAGGCGGAAACAGAGGAGGAGAAGCGGGGGCGACACGTCGTTGGACACTGATCCGCTTGTCGTGGAGTCATCATCGCCAGATCCGGATCTGAGGCGGCGGAGTCCGAGTGGAGGGAGGCGGTGGGGCGGCGGAGACGGAGGAGGAGCAAGCGAGGCGCCGGCGACGGAGGTGGAAGGAGAAGGCCGTCTTGTATAGGAGCAGATCCGGATCACGAGGCGGCGGTGGAGTCCGAGTGGAGGAGGCGGTGGGGTGGCGGGAGCGGAGGAGGAGCAAGCAGAGCGCCCGGCGGCGGAGGTGGAAGGAGAAGGCGTGGCGTAGGGAGGCGGTGGGGCGGCGGAGGCAGGAGGAGAACAAGCGAGGCGCCGTGACAGAGGTGAAAGGAAAAGCCGTGGCGTATAGGAGCAGATCCGAATCAGAGGGCGGCGGAGTCCGAGTGGAGGGAGGCGGTGGGGGGCGGAGGCAGGAGGAGGAGCAAGCGAGCGCCGCGACGGAGGTGGAAGGAGAAGGCCGTGGCGTATAGGAGTCGGGGGGCGGGCGTCGGACCGGAGAATGTGATGAAGAAGACGGCGGTGGACGGGAGGCAAATGAAGACTGATCGAGCATTGCGGGTAGGGTTTGGGAGTCTTCGAGCACTGCGGGTAGGGTTTGGGACGGAGAATATATGGGATGGCATACGCGGGTAATTTGTGCGAACTACAGGTGTACTTAGGAAGCGAAAAAGGGCAGCGCTGTGGAAGACGGGAAACTTGGGGCGTGTTAGCGAAACTTTGTCGTGGCAGAGAAGGCGGCGAGGACCCGTATGCGAATAGCGCGATGTTAACATAAAATCCTATAGTATGGGGTGTTTTGTGAAAACTCGCGAGGTGGATCGTGCAGAGGAAGGGTGGCAGCGTGAGGCACGAGCGAGGGCGGATTTTTCGGACGACGTGGGCTTAGGAGGATTGGGCAATAAGACGTACAAATACGCCGTATATATAATGGAAAATTCCACTTTTCCAGAGAAGCCAAAAACTATTTTAAAATTTGTGGATTACCGACCCACCCAAGAACATTTCTAGAGCCTAGCAGGAATAAGTTTCTAGAATTATTACATTAATTTATTGTGGATCTAAAACCAACTTGACAAGCAACCCTAAGACCTCCTTGGATGAGGGGTAATTGTCTGGGGGCTATGTCAGGTGTAAACAGGGAATTATCTGCCCGATTCAATACCAAAAAATTGCTCCAAATATCGTTGTTACTGGTGGGGTTCGGTAAAAAATTACAGTGGTCAAAACAATTTTGTGCATTTAAATACAACAAATTTTTTCGGATGCCAAAATTTCAGTAGGACACAAATTTGCATATTCAAACTGTGTTTCAAAAGTCTCTTAAAAATTCCTTAAAAGTTTTAGACAACAGTACTGAAGCAATGCGCTCACTAAACTTTTACAGTTTAGCAAAACAAAAAACCTAACTGGGATGATATCTGGTTGCACCTGCAGACTCAAATCTTGAATTCATGTTTGTCAAACTGAATAACTGATTCTTATCATTATCATCCTTAGTGTAAACGTACGCATAACTGGACACACCATCAGTTCATCAGAGTGCTCAAAAGTACTAATTAAATAAGCTCATGAAACAATGGACCTTGAATAATACTAGTAAATTACTATACAATGGTTAACTGGAGAAAAATAATGGCAGCCACACTAACATATATATGCTAGGATTGTAGAACAATACTCCAAGACCAAATTCCACTAGCCTGAATATAATCAGGTATTTCTAAATGTAGTCGCCAGAAAGAATATTCTATATACGAATTTTCCATAAGCTAGTACTAAATGGATTCTTCAAAACTATTCATGGACCTTAATTATATAATACCGAACTCTCTGTTCATCACACTGTCACAAATGATTTTTGGAAGGAGATTTTTAATACGCACCTAAATTGTTTTAGACCATTCATATGGTTTGATCCAAAGGCATTGGTTAGATCTTACCCCACTGGGGGTGAGAGGTTATGTGAGTCATCAATCTATTCAATCTCCATTAGTGCATGCATGGAAAGTCATTTAATTCATTACATCTCCATCCATACATCATGAAAAGTCAATGCACTAATTAAACTATACTGTAAAAGTTACCTGGTTTCATTGAAGCAGTGTAGCAATGTTAGGGTAAACCGGTTCATTCCGGTGATGCGCTGTGGCGGCTACACATAAAATTTGCCAGAACTGCAAAGGCCCTCAGAAGTTGGAGCAGACAACACCTTGGAAGCATGAACCTGATGCATGCTTCCATTAGCGACATTATCTTCAGATTTGACAAAGCTCAGGAGACACGGGACCTCTCTGACGTTGAGATTCTATTGAGGCAACAACTCAAGCACAAGCTACTGGGTATTGCAGCAGTGCAACGACTGAGATATAAGCAACGATCGCGACTTAATTTTATAAAGGCTAGAGATGCAAATACTAAGTACATCCACATCAAAGTTGATTCATGAAAACGGAAAAACTCGGTTGGCAAGATACATACGGATCACTGGATCAGCGGGTGCTTGTTTCTAACGAAGACAAACATGAGGAGTTCGAGGTGGTTTTCAAAGCCATCCTTGGTACTAGAAAGACCAGATATTGTGGGCTCAATTGGCAGGCCATTGGTGTTCAGCGTCATGACCTACAAGACCTTGAAAGACCCATTGATGAAGAAGATGTTAGATCGACTATATGGTCACTTCTGATTGATATATAAGGCGCTATAAAGGGCCTGATGGTTTCATAGGTCTTTTTTACAGGGTGTGTTGGGAGATTATAAAGGTTGACCTCCTTCAAGACCTTCACCAACTTCCTGCAATGGAAGGCAATTTAGCTTGCTTAACAAGGCTCACATTGTGCTGATCCAGAAGAGAGCTGAGGCCAGATCAACCAAGGACTACAGGCCCATTAGCCTCTCCCACAGTTTTGCAAAGCTTTTCTGCAAGATCTTGGCCATTAGGTTGGCACCTTGTATGGACCAGATTGTTTCATCTACTAGAGTGCTTTTATTCATCAACGTTGCAGTCAGGATAACTTCCTGTTTATAAATAATGTGATCAAGGAGTTGCACAGGAAGAGAAGAACTTGCTGCTTCATTAAGTTGGACTTTGCGAAAGCCTTCGACTCCCTAAGCCGGAAGTATCTTTTAGAGCTTATGCAGGTCATGGGATTTGGAACCAAATGGAGGAATAGGATCTCTATCATTCTAGCCAGCTCCACGTCTCAAATCTTTATCAATGGAAGCCTTGGGAAAAATTTCTACCATAGACGAGGCCTGAGACAAGGGGATCCTCTCTCCCTCCTGTTATTCATTATCGCTCTTCAACCCCTCTAGTTGCTATTCAGGAAAGCTCGTGAGCTGGGCATGCTAGGTCGAGTGGGAAATTTGGTGGAAAGATCGCAACTATCCTTATATGCTGAAGATGTCGCTCTCTTTCTGAAGCCAACTGCTCAAGACTTCACAGTACTACAGGCTATCCTCGAAACCTTAGGTGAATCCTCAGGCCTGTCAGTTAACCTTCAGAAGATCAGTGATATTTACCTTATAAGATGCGAGCAGATCAAGCTACAAGACGTTCTATCTGTTGTGCCAATGCCAGTTAAACATTTCCCATGTACCTACTTGGGGTCACCACTTCGATCTACCAACCTTAAGAAAAATGATTATCAGCAACTCTTTGATAAGATTGGAAGAAGGCTAGCTGGATGGAAAGGTGGATTGCTATCTAAGGCTGCTAGACTAGTGCTAATAAATTCTGTCATCACTTCGCAGGCAATTGCATTTTCTCTCGGTTTTCCAAATGAGTAAATGGGCGTTGAAAAGAATCGACAAGTTGCGTCGATGTTTCCTTTGGAAAGGCAGCGAGCAAGACTGCAAGGTTAAGGCTCTAGTGCACTGGAATAAAGTTTGCGGGAAATTTGCAAATATGCCACTCTTAGTAATGGGTCTCGCCATTTTATCACTCTAGTCCACTGTCATAGACATAGATGGTCCTACATATCAGTGAAAGAAGAGTGGCAAAATAGCGAAGCCACTTTTAAAAGGTGTGCAGGCCCAAACACCTTGGTGATTTAGGAGTTAAGAGCTTGGTTAAATTTGGTAGGGCACTCAGATTGCGTTGGATGTGGTACTCGTGGATTGACAGAGGAAAGCCTTGGGCAGGGTCTTCAATCCCGTGCGATTCCTCTGATGTGGAGCTTTTCATAGTAAGCACCATGGTTAGCATTGGGGATGGATTTCCTGGACAGACAAGTGACTCGGTGTTGCTACCCTTAAGGATTTGGCTCCGTTATGCTATCAGCAGATCGACCACAAGAAACAAGATCTCGGTGTATGATGCGTTATCCCAGGGAGAGTGGATGCGATCCTTTGGTACGCTGGACTCCTTGGAAGTGCTTGCTCAATTCATCAAATTATGGCTTAGTCTACGGATGGTAACACTTGATGCTGAAACACTGAATCGCCTGCATTGGCGTTGGGCCAACGACAGTAATTACAACGCTAAGACTGCCTACAATGTCCAGTTCTATGGATCATTGAGAGATGCTAACCATAGCTGCATCTGGAAGGCACAAACTGAACCTAAGTGTCGATTCTTCATGTGGATCGCGATGCAAAACAAGATCTTAACAGCTGAGAACCTGAATAAATGTGGATGGCCGAATTTGATTTTTTGCCCGCTGTGTGGAACCCAACCTGAGACTACAGACCATCTTCTTGCTTCATGCCCTTTCACTCGAGTCCTTTGGCAAAACATTTTTGAATGATCTAGATGAGCAAATGCAAGGCCAGATGAGTCCACCAGCTCCTTCGGAACAGTTCAGATCTTGGTGGTATAATGTAAGACGCAATTTCGAGAAATTACGCAGGCGACAGTTCCATGGAATTTGCATACATATGTTAGAATATCTAGAAAGAACGAAACAAACGAATATTTCAATACTCCTATAGTTTAGTGTTGCAAGTTTTCACCCTTATTCGACAAGATACTCTCAATAGAGTCCTCGCTGTTGGGTCACGGTTGATTATCCCCGAGAAGGGTCCTTTCTTCTACTTTTTGTCCGTAGTTTCTAGAAAGGTGTTGGGAAAAGTACGTGGTCCATGGGATGCGGCCCACTAACTTACCCCGGCCCCACGGGAAATACACGCAGGCTTGGTAAGCTCGCGCCCGAGCTTCCCCGCCACGTAAGCTTGGGCCACTCACTCCTCCTGGGCTTCCGAAGTTCAGGGTTCGGGACCTGAGACAGATTGCGCCGCGCCGCGGACAGGATACGCTTCGGTCCCGAAGGTCATCGAGAATTAAATGCGCGCACTGTGCCGAGAAAAGCCTAGCGGAGGCTACCGGCGGGTTGGCGGCAGGTCTCGTCAACTGCCCGCATGGGCGCAGACACGCTCGATTACCCGGTGAGTTTTCGTACGCCCCGGCATGGCAAGGTAATGACTATTCAACGGACCGACGCAAACTGCAGTGGCCAGGAATCGCCTATAAAAGAGGCGCACAGGCCACAACAAAGAAAAGGGCCATCGGATCACCATCAACCCCACGCAACACACACACACCCGGAAGATAGTCACCGCAGAGCAGGAGCATTTGCACTCGCGTAGGAGCTCTAGTCTTCGGCGGTAGTCCTCTGCATACAGGTAACGGTAGGAACACACATAGTGCCTTGAGCACTTATTATACTCGAGGCCTGGGCTTCCCAAAGCCCGGACTTCGCCCCCTTGTACTCGTTTAAGCTCAGCATTAAACGAAGACTGGACATAGGGCTGTTATCCGACAGTGGAGGTCCGAACCAGGATAAAACACTTGTGTCATCAACACTCTCTCCTCCGGCCTCGACGCGTCCGACCGCGTCGGGACCAAGTCCTTTCCCTTGGCGGCGCCACGGTGGCCTTGTTCAGGGACAGGGGCCACCCAGACCCCGACCCACCTTCTTTCTTGCTCATCGGAGGCCTGCGGAGGCTCGCCTCTCGGTCGCCGACAAAAGGTTTTCCTCCTTTAGAGCAAGTATAGCAGAGTCTCTATTTGCATGCTCTATCACTGTTACTACTATGCGTCGGTCTCTATATCCATTCAGCAGAGTCTCTATGTCAGTCTCTAAATTTAGAGATTCTCTCCAAGTCTCTATATTTAGAGATTCTCTACCTTGTCTCTATATTTTTTCAATGATAGAGACTCTGCTGGATAGAATGAAAATATAGGGAATGAATAGTGGTTTAGAGAAGGAATATAGAGATCCGAATTTAGGGAAGCTGCTGCTGGTGATGCTCTTAGTTTACTCTGTTGCTGGCATGACTGCAGCCGGCTTTGTTTGCACAATCCAGCTGTGATTCGTTCTGGATTTCTTGATCTCCCGCTTTTGTTTCTTTACTTGTATCTTTTGTTTACACCCTAACTATAATAGATGAGCAGAGCACCTGCTTTCAGTTAAAAAAAGTTGGGATTGCGAGAAAACGAATAAAAACAAAAAAAAAATCACTTGGATTTGCCGAACAAAATTTCAACTTCTGTAACATTCGGATGCAACATTCGGATTGCCAAAAAAAATCCGAAATGCAATGTTCGGATTGCAAGGAAACGAATAAATGAACAACAAATGTTTTTGGATGTTCACCATACATTTTTGCCGTGCAAATTTGTAACGTTCAGATGCAATGTTGGAGAAGTACAAGGGAAAAAATAAATTTTTAGAAGAAAAATTCAGATGAGAGAGAAGGAAAAAAAAGCATAAATTCTCTACTTGCCACTCAGGGTTAGCCCATTCTCTAATCAGCCATCACGAATTTAGACTTCTCTTATTTGTCATCGTCTCTAAAACTTCTTCTCCTCTATATCATTGTTGACTGGTCAACTATGAACAAAAATAATTCGGCCCCTACCTTTTAATACGTTACAAAATTGAAGAATTTATAAAAAAAAAAATAGTAGAAAATTTATAAAATTACGAGAAAAATTTCTACAGATTCCGAAAATTATGCATACTCCAAGTAAAATTTATAAAGTTTGGGATGTAAAATAACTTCTTCCCCTCTATGTCATTCTTGACTGCTCAACCATGACAGAGCTGTACAAAGATAATTATGCCTTTGTCTTTTTAATATATTACAAAATTGAAGAATTTATAAAAAACTGTAGAAAATTTATAAAATTACGAGAAAAATTTCTGCAGATTCAGAAAATTATGCATACTCCAAGTAAAATTTATAAAGTTTGGGATGTAAAATAATGGTACCATGTCTCATGAAATCGACATAAAAAATAGAAAATATATAAAATAATTCATAATTATAAAATTTTTACAGCAAGTAGGATATGATTGTACATAAATTTAGAAATTTGAATCACTCAATTTGGAGCTAAAATGTAGGAGATGCAATATTTAAAATTTTTAAATCTAGAAATTATGAAAAGGTATTTTGGACATTAACCAAAACTTTCTAATGGTTGAACCTAATGAAGCTAACGACAATGACATAAAGGGGAAGAAGTTTCAGAGACGATGGCTGTCGGGACCCGCAAAACGGAGTAGAATCCCTGCTATGCTTTATCTGTACTAGTCCATGAATCAAGTAGCTAGTACACATATATACAGTTTAAATCATCACCATTCAACGGAAATTTAATTATTACATCAGAGTCGCATATTTATTATGAAAGTTTAGGAACCACAGCCTAGCAGCGGAAATTCAAATAACATAGTTCAAACTCCAAATGGAAAACTCAACGCAACACCACAGGCATGTCCGAAGAAACGTGCTCCTAGACGTTGGAATAGTCTTCATCCTGAACTCCTTCGGCGAAGTCGCCGCCTTGGTACACCTCCTCATCTACATAGGAATTTTAAGGGTCGCAACCTGTTTGTTGGAATGAGCAGCTCGCATGAAAGGCAAGGGTGAATACACGAATACTCAGCAGGCAAGGCTAACTAAGTGCAAATAAGGCTTAACAAAGGAAAAGTGAGGGTTCTTTTGCATAAAACCAATTTTACAATTTTTCTCCTAAGGTTTTGGAAAACCGATGAATAGGATTTGGGAGAAAATAATAATTAAATCTTTTTCTTTTGAGTTCTGGCCTGAAAGTGCATCTAGGCACTTATATGATTTTGGTGATTAATGACAAACACATATAATGACAACTATTTGTAAATGACAAATTTGTGTAAATGCTTGGCTAAGTAATTGCCTAGTAACAAACCTCTAATATGATTGTGTTGCTATGAGACTAATATGTTTATTGCCAAGTTGAATATTAGTCTAATCTATTTAGAGAAAAATCATATATGCCAAGTGGACAATCTATCCATCCTAGCAAGGTAAGTCTCACTTAGGGATGGCAATGGGTACGGGTATGGGTAAATACCGGCGGATATTTACCCATAGGGCATGGGTATGGTGAGATTTCATACCCGCGAGTACGGGTATGGGTATGGTTCGGTACCCACGGGTATAATTTTGGCGGGTATGGGTTTTAGGTATCCATACCCGTTACCCATTACCCGTGAGCTGACATGTGGACCATTTACTCAGTGTCTCAGTTCTCACCTTAATCCTTCCCCAAATCATTTCGCTGGAGCCCAACACCAATAGTCCACCCCCACGCATCCCGTAGTCCCGCTCCACCGAGTCCCCAACGTGGCGGCGCCAAACCTCACCATGTGCACATGGGGTCACCGTCCACCACGTCTCAGCAGTCAGGAGGCCCGGGGAGTCGCCCTCCACCACGTCGCCGTGCGCCGCCGTCTCCACCACTCATCTATCCCTAACCCTAACACTACCAGTGTCGTCCACCATTTCTAGTTATGTACGATGCCACCCCTCTGGCCTAAACAAAGACGGCCGCCATTCTTGCTCTCCTCGCTGCCCCTCGGCTAAGATCCCCTCACCCTCCTCGTGCTAGAGACGGGTTTCTTCATCTCCTCTTCTTAATCTGATGGGTCTCGGCCATGATAGGGAAGGTAGATCTGGTTGCAAGGGGATTGACGACGTTGATTGGGGCATGGCTGCCAGCGGATTGATACGTACTTTCCCCAGGTGTTGTTCCATCTCTTTCCTCTACTTAGGCGCACCTCCATGGTTAGAATCTCCGGCCTCTCCTCCAGTCGATGGAAGACGATGCAATGTAGTGTCTTGGTAGGCGGTACCGTCGGGTTTGGTGCACCGAATGCACGGTATGGGTATGAGTCTATACCCGTGGTGGGTCTTGGGTACGGTTTTCTGGCGCGGGTACGGGTCTGCGACACTACTATCCATGCCCGACCCGCCCCAATTGCCATCCCTAGTCTCACATATACAAATGAAAGGGGTAAGCAAAAATGAGTTTTGCAATCTCGGTAACCTTCTATATATATTAAATTTATTATTGCATTCCTCTTGTGCAAGTGCATAGTGAGCTCCAAGTAATATATTGATTATATATGCACATTGGTTGATGTCATATCTATTTGTGCATATATATCCATTTGAGTTCAATATGTGTCTTGCTTCTAGTATACATATCTTAACTAGAGTTAACCTTCACATTGCTTTGACTTGACTTGGTGCATGCGTGCTTTGTTTGTATATCTTCTTATGCACATCACTTAGTGGAGTTTAATCTAGATTATTCCACAACTTCACTCTAACTTGAATATTATTTACACATGTGTAATTCTTGTATATTCTATCATGTGCTCCATTTTAGTGAAGATTATGGTACTTGCCATGGTTTAGTTGATTTATCATATTGGCAATTATCTTCCTAGTACATCTAGCTCCATTACATATTTATCATGATGCACTTAGTAGAGATATTTTCTATGTCAAGTGTTTCCATTTAATATTGTGCTTATTTATATGAAACACTTGTTGTACTTAATTGCTCACAAACATCAATCTATTTATATCTATTGAGCTTTTGGACTAATATCTTTTATGAGTGGTTTGAAAAGAATTAGGTCCCGCGAGTATGTGTGATGACCAAGGTATGTTAAAGGATAACGGTTAAGCCAAAGTTAACAAGACGGTGGTGTCACCAAGAGTTCAAGACTAAGTCAAGATCAAGCGTGGAGATCATCGGGAAGGATGATCAAATCAAAGTTGATAGGACGAGAGTCTCATGAGGTGCATCAAGTCAAGTTGGACAAGGTGAAGGCGTCATCAATCTTTTGGTGAAGGCCATCATACATAATGAAGAAAAAGACGGCAAGTGACTATCCTAGATTTATATTATCTTTGATTTAATTTGATTCTAAGGATTGCAGTATTATTAAGAGGGATGCGATGAAAAATTACTTTTAGATGTGTCGAGTGATCTATCCTTGTGAAACTTAATTGGAAAGTGGTGTTGGTGGTGTTGGAAAGTGAGAGTTGTAGGTCTCCCTTGCCTTCCTTGTTAATTCTGTATTTATCCTTTGGGATTTGTGAAGTGAGACCTTATTGGTTGTATAGCTCTTGTTCTTAGCTTTCCATAGAGTCTAAGATCACCTAAAACGGAGTCCGGAGTCAAAAGTTATGCCCGTTTTCGTCGGGTGTGGAGTGGCTGTTTTCAACCCTCGGACTGTCCAAGGTTTTACTCGGAGTATCCGAATGACTCGGACTATCCGAACTGGGTCTCTCTGTCTCTGTTATTTCTCCAGATCTCCACCTCGACTTGTACTATTCGGAGTATCCGAGTATTTACTTGGACTATCCGAACTTACACAGAACTGTTTGTAACCATCAGATCTATAGAAGCTCCTATTTAAATCCCCCCTCTCCAAATAGCCATTGCTAAGGCTGTGTGAAGGTGCCTCCCCTTGTTCTTGAGCCCCTATAGCACCCCTCCACTCTAAATCTTTGTGATCCCCTTTTGAAAAAGGGTTGGAAAGAGTTGGGAGGAGGGATTGAGTGAGAGTTAAAAAAAGGGTAGGAGGTGATTCCTTTGTGGATTTAGTGTGTTCTTGAGCCATAGCCCACTCCCATCTTGAGTGCTTAGTGATTTGAGGTTTTTGGTGAGGAGAAGGGGCAAGATTTGAGTACTAGTGCTTGCTTGATCCACCTTGAGCATTTGAGTTCATCTCCAAGTTCGTTCTTCGTGGTATTTGTTACTCTTGGAGGTTGAGGACTCTTAGATGGCTAGGAGTTGGTCACGAGCCACCGAGCTTTGTGTAGTACGCCGTGTCAAGTTTGTGAATACCGGATTCCGCCACCGCAAGGAAAGGAGTCAACAAGTAGATTCCAAGGGAGCTTGGTGCGGACCTTGGAGAGAATTAGGGTCAAGAGTGACCCGGGCTCAAGTGTGACCGAGCCTACCTCAACGGAGTCGTAGGATTCCCTCAAGAATCCGAACTTCGAGAACAAACATCGACACGTCTCCTCTCCGCTCGTGGTTCTCCATTTCTACTCTCAAGTTTGATTTACTAGCTTATTTTACAATTGAATTGATTATCTTGCCTTATGTGATACTAATACACCTATACTTGCTTGTGAACTATCTTTGGTGCAGGTGGTGTCGATGATTTGCGTCAGCAATATATTTTAGGGGGCGATGCGAGAGATCACAACTACGATGGTAGCATAGGGAGCCGAATTTATATAGGTTCGGGCCCTCGGGGGAGGTAATACCCTACTCCTGTGCTCGTGGATTGTATTATGGTGGATGATAATGATGATTGTGAGATGTGGAATTGGATGCCGAACTAGGGTCCCCGGACCCCCTTTATATAGTGCAAGAGGTCGGGTTACAGATAGAATCCCTAATCTGTATATGGAAGATACAGATATAACCGATTCAGCTACCCCTATATCTATGTATTCGAGTAGGAAACGAATCCGTTTCCTTGTAGATCATGTTCGGCCGCACCGTCCTCCAAGCCTGCTTTCTGGAAGGCCAAATTGACTCGGCCCAAGGAGGTGGTACGTCCTGTTGTATATCTTTGGACACCCAGGGCCCGGGTTTTCCACAGTAGCCCCCGAGTGCTTCGGGACTGGGTTGTCTTGATTCGGGATTCGGCTCGCAATCCTTCAAAAGTTTGCCCGAGTGACGTCACTCTTCGTCTGGCTGATGGAATCTGCTTGCCGAGTAACCTGCTGATCAAACAACACAGTTGCAAAGAACTCGAGAAAAATTCTCAAGTTTATTAAAGATGTCTGGCACCTAGCCCGACAGATCGGAATGCTGGCTAATGGCCCCACGGAGAGGCTTACCAGGAAAGTGGACTTTGCTGAGTATGCAGTGCTACCCAGCGTTATCCTCCCTGTTACAACTTATGGCATTCAAGCCTGGCTTGCAGAGCTCGACATTCGATCCAGCATGGGATATGCCACAACCTGTGTAGGGTGTTCAGACACCTTGATCCGACTAATGCGGACTCAAGCTAGTGATCCCCAGAGGAATACGCCCGCCTCCAAGTTGAGGTCCTCCTAGTGGTGTTTGTCTTGGTGACAAACGATCCGAAGATGTGCCACTGAGACCCAACTGAAGAGGTAACTCTTTGACGCCTAATCCAATTGTAAAATCGGACCAGCCATTAACCCCAAGGGGTACGCCAAGAGCTGGATTAATTTTTACCCAAGAAGCACCCAATTATCGAGAAATCAATAACTGGCATAAGGCCCAACCAGTGGCGTGCCCTTTGTCCCAACTAGGTTCGGTCCAATCAATACTCGCATGTGAGCAACGTACAATATACGGCCCACAAGGAGCATGTCTTCTGGAACCTAAGTCCGGGCCCAAATATTACCTTGATGAAACCAAGCCTTCGCACCTTCCGCCCGGGAAGGCGGCGTCGCCCAGTTCTTGAAGCAGCGCTTATCTTTTCTTTGCCACAAGTCATCCCAGTGTTACTTCGCCGGAAGCCCAAGCGTCGCTTTGAACGCAGCGCCGTGCTCCCAAAAACCTCCACATCAAATCCCGGGGACTGTTTTCATCGGGGCTGCTTCCCGACGCTATCACTCCCCGAAACCGGTTCGACTTCCCCAAGTTTGGCTATAAAGAGAGGCCGGCATAGCGGCCGCTCCTCACCAAGTTTCTTCCTGAATCCTTTTGCCTCCTCCTGCCCCAATGGCCGATGAAGAGTTAGCAGAGCTCTGGGCGGACTTCGACCTCATGCTCGCCGAGATGGCCGAGGAGAAGGCCCGCGCCCGCGACGTCGCCTCCGTCGCGGTCCTGGTGGAGGTCGTCCCGGCTCTTGCCGAGGTGACCGACGTGATCGTGGAGGCCCTGGTCCGCTCCCGCGCCCGCGACGCCGCCATCGCCGAGGTTCTGCTTGACGCCGCCCCAGACCTCGCTGGGGTGACGGATCTGATCATCAGGGCGCAGGCCTACACCTGCCGCCACATCCTGTAAATGGCTCGCGGGCCTTCAAGAAATAAAATTTCTTATTCTGAATGTGCAATGCTTTCTTCTCCTTTTTTTTAAGCGCAGGTTAATCGATTTTTTACGACCCGAGTACTACGCTTTGCCCAAGTGAGCTAGGTCCCTTTCGCTAAGCACTTTGTCCAGCGCATCAAGTTCCTTAGCATTAGGAGTTGGCACGGAGCTCTACCTCCGATAATACGACCCGGAAGCATGGATGTTGCTAGAAAGTAGGAGTTTCGTTACTCGGGACGACAGACGCTTAGGCTCATCGTTAGCTCGAACCGAAAAAAGTCAATTTAGTGTTAGGAATAAATGTAGTGACGGAGACTGCTCCCAACTAGGTATGACCCCAACTTACAAACCAGTCGGATTCCGACTAATGAGTAAGTCAGACTCAATAAAGGAGAAAGGGTGTGCGGATGTGCACCTAATTAGGTGTAGCCCCCGACTTACTGGCTAATCAGAATCTGATTAGGGAGCAAGTCAAATTTTAAATAGGAAATTAGGTGCGCGATTGCGCACCTAATTAGGCGTAGCCCCCGACTTACTACTTAATTGAAATGCGAATAAGTAGCAAGTCAGAAACTGAATTGCGTAAACATAAAAGACAATGTGAGCAAAAAACTTATCTTTATTCATTTGTGATCAAGGGTTACGATAGCCGTCAGGTATGGAACCGACGCAATTGCTGGATGTTCCATGAGTTGTCCAGGAGAGCGCCGTCTTCTCGCCTTAATCGGTAAGCCCCCCGGCGTGTCATAGAGTCGACGATGTACGGCCCTTCCCATTGTGGAGAAAGTTTATGGCGCCGATTGACTAACCCGGGACCAAATCTCCAGCGAGAAGGCTCGATCTCGCACATTACGATCATGATAACGCGCAAACCACGGAGGTACTTAGCCAACCGAATTGTGGCACGCGTCGAGCTTCCTCGGTCGGTCGAGATCGTCAATCCGTGACCTCGACTCATTTTCGTTGAACCTCTGAACTCAGGCGATCAAGCTGCGACTCAGTGGGAAGGACCGCCTCGACCCATACGAGGAAAAAGGGTGATCGCCCGTAGCTCGGCCGGGATTGTCTGAAGCCCCAGTCGGCGAGCAATTCCTTCATCCATTTCGCCGCATAGGGTTTGAGTCTATCGAAGATCGTGCCTCGACACCTTGTAGAAGCATGCCATTCGGCGCTCGACTCGCCTGTTAGCCGTGGGTGTGCCACGAAGCAAAGCAAATCTTTATGCCCACATCCTCGCACCAACTTTGAAACTCGTCACTTTTGAACTGAGAACCGTTATCCGTGATAATCCGAGATGGTACGCCAAACCGACCGATGATCTCCTGGAAGAACTCGGTGGCTTTAGCCCCCGTAATCTTGATCACGGGTTTGGCTTCAATCCATTTGGTGAACTTATCAATGGCGACGAAGATATGTTCAAACCCACCGGGTGCTTTCTTGAAGGGTCCGACAATGTTGAGCCCCCAAACAGCGAACGGCCAAGTAATGGGAACCGTCTGAAGTTCCTGAGCCGGCACAAGAATCTGCCGGGCGAAGAACTGACAACCTTCACACTTGCGAACGATCTCCTTTGAGTCAAAGACCGCGGTTGGCCAGTAAAATCCTTGTCGGAAGGTTTTTCGACCGGTAGTGGTGATGCGGCGTGATGCGCACATGCTCGAGTGAATTTGGCGCGACAAGGTCGTCGCCGGACTCGGATATGCGCCGAAGTATGCTAGAGACGCCGTCGTCACAGGTCTCTTCATGCACCACATAGTTGCGACTCGGCGTTGGATTTGCTCGGCGGCCCCGATCATCGGGAAGATTTTCTTCTTGCGGTATTCGGTAAGGCTTCGTCAATCCGAGTCAGGGCGAGCACCTTTATCTCGGATTCTTTGCTTGTCGTTGGGGTAGCGACTCTTCTTGCGATGATGGAGGGCGTGGAGTTCTGGGCGAAGATCGGCCGGGCGGCGCCCGCCCGGAGCCAGGTTTGCGAGTTCATCCGCCGCTTCATTGTCTCGACGCAGGATATGTATGAGCTCCAACCCGTCAAACTTGTCTTCCAGCTTCCTGACCTCCTGACAATAGGCGGTCATGTTGTCATTGACACAAGACCGGTCATACGCACTTGGCTCACCATTAAACCGAGAGTCTCCGCGAACCACCAATCGCCGATCCGAGCGATATGTATCGGAGACCGTGGATGGCGCCTCGTACTGTTTGCATTGTTTGAGGCTGGAAAATGGATCTGGAGGACGTACTTGAGTCGCTCACCTCCGGGTGATATGAGAATGATGCCAGCCCCCGCCCTGCCGTCGGAGAGATCCATCGAAGTACATGTTCCAATACTCGACCTCTTAATTTCTTTGAAGTCTCAGCATCTCCATCCACTCGGCGATAAAGTCGGCGAGTTTTTGTGACTTAATGGCGCTGCGTGGTTTAAACGAGAGCTCGAAAGCCTCGAGTTTCACCGACCATTTTGCAATTCTCCCAGTGGCTTCCCGATTATGGAGAATTTCTCCAATAGGGAAGGAGATGACCACTGAAATTGGATATTCTTGAAAGTAGTGCTTCAACTTCCGGGAGGCGGTAAGGACCGCATACAGAAGCTTCTGCACCTTTGGATAGCGTACCTTGGTCTCGTCCAATACTTCGCTGACGAAGTAGACCGGACGTTGTGCCTTGTAAACGCGTCCTTCTTCTTCCCGTTCCACTACTATCGCAGCACTCAATACATGAGTGGTGGCCGCAATGTATAGTAGAAGCAGTTCCTGTGGCAGGGGGATGCCAAGACAGGTGGTGAGGTGAGGAACACTTTAAGATCCTCAAAGGCCCTCTGTGCCTCAGGTGTCTAGACAAACTTGTCGTGTTGCTTCTTCAATAGCTTGAAGAAGGCTGATCCACGCTCGCCAAGCCGCGAAATGAAGCGACCGAGTGCGACCATGCACCCACTAAGACGCTGGACATCCCTTAGGCACGTTGGGGGTGCCATCTCCATGATGGCCTTGATCTTTTCCTGGTTAGCCTCGATTCCACGGTGAGACACCACGAATCCGAGAAGCTTCCCCGAAGGGACCCCGAAGACACACTTCTCCGGGTTCAACTTCATGTGGTACGTCGACAGGCTCTCGAATGTCTCTGATAGGTCGATGACCAAATCTGAGGTTACCCGAGACTTGACGACGACATCATCAACATATGCTTCCACATTGTGCCCAAGCTGGTTGTGGAAGCCATTTGGATCTGTATTTGATGCGTTCTTGTTGGCGTTCTTTAGTCCGAAGGGCATTGTGACGTAACAGAAGGCCCCAAACGGAGTGATGAACGAAGTTTTGATACAATCTTCTTCTTTTAAACTAATCTGGTGATAGCCCTAGTATGCATCCAGAAAGCTCAGGAGCTCGCAACCGGCGGTGGAGTCAACCACCTGGTCGATGCGAGGAAGTCCAAATGGGTCCTTGGGGCATGCTTTATTCAAGTCGGTGTAATCGACACACATGCGCCAAGTCCCATTCTTCTTTTGCACAAATACCGGATTTGCCAGCCAGTCGGGGTGGAGTACCTCCCTTATGAAACTAGCGGCTAAAAGTTTGATGATCTCCGTCTTGATGGCTTCCTTCCGATCTTGCGCAAATCGGCGCAGCCGCTGCTTAACCGGCTTGGCCTTGTCGTGAACGTTCAAAGAGTGCTCGATCACCTCCCTCAGGACGCCTGGCATGTCAGATGGCTTCCAGGCGAAGATGCTCCGGTTCTCTCGGAGGAAGGTGACGAACGTATCCTCTAATTTCGAGTCGAGCCCTGTCCCGATTAGAGCCGTTTTGGTTGCATCGGAAGGGTCGAGCGAAATATGCTTGACATCTTCGTCAGGCTTGATACCTGACTTTGATGGTTTCTTGTTTGGTAGTTCGCCTTCATCGCGGAGGGTGGTGGCCTTTGCGGATCTTGTCCAACTCATTTCTTTGCCTCGATGGGTGGCGAAGCCACAGTTTTCCCTGTCGAGGAGGTGGGAAAATTTGACGTCTCCACGGATCGTGATTACGCCCCGCGGACCTGGCATCTTCATAACCAGATAGATATAGTGTGGGACAGCCATGAACTTGGCCAGGCCCGGTCTTCCCAAGATCGCGTGATACGCGGTCTCGAAATCGGCCACCTCAAAGCTGAGGTTCTCCGTTCAGTAATTATCCCGAGTACCAAAGGTGACAAGGAGAGCGATCTTCTCGATTGGCACCGATGAGGTTCCCGAAATTATACCATGAAACGGCACGTCTATAGGCTGGAGCGCCGTCCTTAGGATCTGCATCTCGCTCAGAGTTTTAGCGAAAAGGATATTCAATCCACTCCCGCCATCAACCAGGACCTTGCGCAGCCGAACGCTCTGTACCACAGGATCCAGGATGAGTGGATATCTTCCTGGGCATGGGACGTGATCTGGGTGATCTGAGCGATCAAATATGATCGGAACTTCAGACCACCGGAAATACCCGGGGGTCACTGGAATAGCTGCATTGATTTTTCGATCGGTAAGCTTTTGCTTACGCTTGGACTCATATGCATCCAATCCCCCGAATATGTAGTTGAGCCCTCGCTCGGTTTCTTGATAGGCGTCGCCCTCAGGAGGGTCGCGCTTTTCATCTTGCTTGGCATCTTTCGGAGCGTCGCTGTTGTGATCCTCAGCGATTTTCTTCAAGATGTTGCAGTTCTTGGCCGCGTGCTTCCCGTTTGGATGGAAAGGACATGGCGTTTTCATAACTTTATTGTAGTCGGCGGGTCGAGGCGGCCTTAGCCATCCCTGATCTGCGACCGCTACCATCTCCTCACCTTTGCGCTTCTTGTCCTTCTTGGAGGACGACTCGGGCCTGTTCTTCTTGCTTTCGTGCTTGCTCGGGTGATCCTCTTGACGCTCAGCGAGAGCATTCGAGGCGGTAGCATATCGATCCGCCAAGGCGAACATCTCCTTAACGGTAGTCGGAGGCTTCCAGGACATCTTCTTAATTAGATCGGGGTCACGAACTCCTTTCTGGAAGGCTGCGACTACAACCGCCTCTGAGATCTCCCGGATCGTGTTTTTCTTCTTGGTGAAACGCCGAATGAAATCCCTTAACGACTCATCTTTTTTCTGATGAGTCGATAAAATCCCACTTGGGTCCCGGGCTTTTCGTAAGTGCCACGAAAATTAGCAACGAATCGGTCGTGAGCTCTCCCGAGAATCGTCGAGTTCTCTGGAAGGCTCGCGAGCGATTCGAGCGAAGGGTTAACATGGCGGGCAAATAGTTTGCCATCACGTCGTATCCTCCACCCGCGCCTTGATCGCCAAAGAATAAATCTGCAATCAAGCCTCGGGGTCTGTTCTCAAATCAAATTTCACAATGCCTTTAGGGTTGAACCCCTCGGGCGGTTTACTGTCGAGTCGGGAGTGAACGCCTTGATCCGTCGATCAACCCTTCCCGTGGGAAGGAGATCGTCGAGGAGATTCCGGCGGTGGGGAATGCAGTGCGATCTCGATCTCGCTCCTGCGTCGGGCCGATGTCGTGGCGGAGGTCACGGCTCAGACTCGGCGGGCGTCTTGCCGCGACTCGCGTTCGCCGATCGCGCCGAAAGTACTACTCGTAGTAGTCGCTCTGGCGAGTTGGCGGTTGGTCCCGAAGTGCCTTGGGCGGCATTGCCGTTATCATGGCCTTGATTTGTTCCATGATTGGCGTCGCAGGTTGTTTTCTCCAAGTAAAGGGCGGCATTGTCGGGAGGGCCCTGGCGATGATGTTACTGCTTGTGGCGTCACGGAAGACCGAGTGATCTCCTATCTGATTTGAAGCGGTTCCTCTCGGACTTCCTCGCCACGACCGCGTAATTGGTCGCGCAAGTCTTCTCCGCCAGCGGTTTGGTTCGACTCGCCTCCCTGCAGGTGCCGGGCGATCTGAGGCAGTCGTCCGGCATGTAGGCGCCACGAAATCGAGGAACCTATTAATGCTCTCTTCGACTCAGATTACGAGAAGGAAAGGCTCAACCGGTTACGATTTGTTGGCTCGTCGATAGGAGTGATTATGACTCCCACCTCACGTCGCGGGATCTCTGGTCATCGGGGATCCGTGAGTTCGGCGAAGCGAATCTGCTAGAAACTTTCACCGAATTGACCGATCCGAATGGCATAGCCACTCGAAATTTGGCACGGCAGAGTTGTCCCCGAGCCTTGACTCAAAAGCTTCGCCCGGTGTGTCGTGTCCGCTCCTTGGCGGATTGGAAAAGCCGGCATGTTGTCCGATGGAAAAAACGGCGGTGAGTGTTCGAATCGAGCAGGCGGTCCACGATCGAGGATTGTAACCCGTTGGATCGAGAACGATCTGGCGAGTCGGATCGCCACTCGGTGCTTCGTCGGCATGAGGAGTGGCGAAGAAAGCGGTGGATCCGGCCGAACAAGAAGAAACCAGCGATTGGCGGTCGGAATCATCATCATCGGATCGGATCTCCTCGGACCGGAATCGAAGAAGAGATCCCAAAGTGGTGAGGCTCGGTCGGTCGCGTACCATCTCCCCGTGTCGTGGACGAATGAAGTTCGGCTCACTGGCAAAGCTTTCAAAGTCGCCGCCAAGCGAGATCTCCAAAGATGAAGCCTTGGCGAGGCGTGGGTGAAGACGAATCGCCAATGGAAGCCATCGAAGTTGGCGTAGTTGATCGTGGCGCTAGCCCCTACCGGCGCGCTAGCCGCCGACGATTTGCGTCGGCAATATATTTTAGGGCGTCGCGAGATCACAACTCGATGGTAGTACATGGGCCGAATTTATCTGAGTTCGGGCCCTCGGGGGGAGGTAATACTCTAGTCCTGTGCTCGTGGATTGTATTATGGTGGATGATGATGATGATTGTGAGATGTGGAATTGGATGCCGAACTAGGGTTCCCGGACCCCCTTTATATAGTGCAAGGGGTCGGGTTACAGATAGAATCCCTAATCCGTATATGGAAGATACAGATATAACCAATTCAGCTACACCTATATCTATGTATTCGAGTAAGAAACGAATCCGTTTCCTTGTAGATCATGTCCGGCCGCACCGTCCTCCAAGCCTGCCTTTTGGAAGGCCCAATTGACTCGGTCCAAGGAGGTGGTACGTCCTGTTGTATATCTTCGGACACCCAGGGCCCATGTTTTCCACAGGTGGTATCCTTGAATCTGTGAGATTTGAATTGAATTCGAGGTCCTTTGTTTTCTGTGCAGACCGGACAGTCCGATACTTGCCCGGATAGTCCGATACTCATCAGACTGTCCGACCATGTACCATCGGACTGTCCGATACAGCTTCTGCAATTAACTCTGTTTATTGTTTTAGAATTTGTAATCGCCTATTCACCCCCTTCTAGGTGACATCCCGGTCCTTTCAACAATCGGTTTTGCCCTACCTGGCTAACTCATGGCGCCCACCGTGGTCATCTGAAACACCCTCATCACTCACAGCACCTATTACAAGCAGAAAACCAAAACACACGACTGCTATTGTGGTTTTCCTTTAAAACACCATTTGGAAATAAAATAGATAAGAAATACTAATGAGGCAGCATCCCCGTCATCCGTCCTTGACCGTGGACAAGGCCATCATGATAGTTTTACGCTCTGCAGAGGTTGCACGCTTTACCCATGAGATGTGGTTTCCTTGGAATCACCCAAACGAAATGAATACCACAAGGCTTTTAATCAACATTCTCCTAGCTTAGTATTCCCCTCTAAGATTTCTACCGCAGCGCTGATAACCCCGGTTGGCTCAAGCCCCCTCTTGAGCATGTAGAGCTAGCACCAACTGTCTACTCTACCGAATGGAATGCCAAAACTAGGAGTCCGGATAGTACTCAACCAGGACTTGCCTATACAAGCACTCAATGGTCGCACTATTGTACTTAGCTCGTCTACCTCAAGTAATCAGTCTTTAGGCCCACACTGGGCCCTAATCTCGTGCATGCTGCACCATCCTTGCAACCATCTACCTTAATAAGGTTTCTGCAAAAACACTTTTTTCCGATAGCACCCACTATCAACTAGCCTATTTTCAAATAAATGACAACACCAATTGTCCTTTTAAAATCACATGGTTAAATTGCTAATCGATAGGGTCAAGCATATGATTAGATGATCTATAATGAGCATTACTAAGCGTTAGCAAAACCTGGACAAGGGTATGGCAATACATGATTTAATTAATGACTAAGGTAGTAAGGAACATTTTATTAGAATTATTTAATAATGGGAATTTAGCTAAGCAACTAGGTAACTAGCATTTTTATATTTTAACATACATGCTAGTTGTCAAATTCTAGAAAAACATGTTTGCTAATCATGGGTTCATAGGGTTCAACACTTGCCTTGATCAACGTAGTGAGAAAGGTCCTTCGCTGCGTTGGAATTGAGGCCCTCAGCGTTCAGATCTAATGCAACAAAAATACAATAATAAATACAGTACAAAAGAAATAACAGAAATTGACGTGTGCAAATGCATATGAAAAATTACAGAACGGTAGGTTTTAATTTTATAAACATTTTAAAATTGGTTTCATAATTTTTGGAGTCGTATAAATAAATATATGAAATTAACAAGTAATACTATTTAAATAAATTGGGAAGCTAATTTCAGATCGGCCAATGGATGCGGCCAACGGGGGCTCAGCCTAGTTCGACGCCATGAGATCGCATTAGCGGCTGGCTCGCCCATGCGGCCCGGCGTATGACCGAGGCTCACGACCTAGCCGGCAGCGTGGCTCGACACGGGCACAGCCCGATCTAACGCAACCTGAAGGGAACGTGCGGCCTAACCGGCAGCTTGGCTTGGCTCGAACCGGCAAGGAACGACATGCGGCCCCGCTTGGCCCGGCCTAGCTTAGGGCTGACAACTAGGGCCCACCTGTCAACGACCTAGAGCAGAGGGAGCATGGCGGTGGCGCTCGGGTTGGCAATGGCGATGGCACTCCGACGGCTCTTGGTGGCAGGGAAACGGCGGTGAAGGGTGAGAGAGATGCAGCGGTCTCGCCGGTAGGGTCGGCCCACCGGTCTGGCGACGACAGTGGCAGCAGCGCCTTCCGTGGCGGCAGAATGCAGCGACACACGCGGCTTCGGCGAAACAACGGCGAGGGAGAGGTGGCGGCGGGGTGCGCTAGCAAGGTGGTGTGACCGGCCAAGGAGGAAAGATGGCGTGCGGCCGCGGCGGGGCTAACCGATGGCACTCCAGCCAAATTGGCCGTGAAGATGGAACCTAGGGGTCCTAGGGGTGCTAGGGGAGAAGAGGGGGTGAGGAATTACCAGTGGCGGTGTGAGCCCAGCATATCATCATTACATTTTCTGGGTTATATTTTGGATTTTTGAAGTTTTTGCATACAACCACCGTACTCTATGGTAGGAAAATAAAAAAAAATCTGACACTGAAACTCAATGAATCCTAGTAGCTGAGCAACTAATCAAGTGAGGCATAGCCACCGGGCATGTCCCTAGCCCGGACGAGCAAGTATTGGCCTAGCCGAGTAAGAAACAATCCGACCTGACGAGGTGATGCCCGGCGTGAGCCAACCAAGCAAGACGATGCCTGGCACCGGCCAACCAAGCAATATGAATTTAATATCCACTTGTTAATCATGTTATACACTTGTCATGACCCTTGACACATACACATTTACCTACCATGTTATGATTGCCTTAAATATCATGCCAAGACTGTCTTGATAGTCACATCCTTTGTAACCCAATTAAAACAAATAAACATTTGGACTCTCAGTCCTTGGGTAAAACTTGCTTAGACATGCTTAGGTCTAACTACTTGTTTTCGGGGCACAATTCCCATAATGGTGAACTCTAGCTCACCACTATAATTATTACCTCTTATAATATGATATTGGTTTGATCTGAGTTTAGGCTGTGTCAGTTGGTCTCGAGACGTAAGCCAGGGGTTGAGTTACAGGTTGAGACCTGAGATTGGTTTGTTGTCTAGAGAGGATCTAGACGGGAAGGTCATGTACCTGTTGAGTTGAGGCAGTGAGCGAAGGCTGGACCTTCGGCTCTCGGGCCATGTGCAGCGGGATCGGAAGGATCCCTTGATTATGTTGAAGTCTTGGATGCATCCGACACAACGTGTGACCATCACAAATGTAGTGGATGTGTGGAGGCCTAGGAGAGCTCTCTACGGAGGCCCTAGGTGAAACTCCAACCTGAGATAAGCGCGGCTGAGTTCCACCACCGAGGGTGGTCTAGGTCATACGTTCGCTGGACCGAAAATTCAGGAGGTATGATTCACAACGAGATTGCCAAGTCCCGAAATAAGACGACGGGTGTGTGAAGCGAGAACTGTGAAGCAGGACCGGAAGAGACCCCTTGATTTGAGCTAGCGTTGGATACGTCCGACACAACGCGTGGCCATCACGTGATAGTGCAAGTGTGGAGGCCCAACGGAGTGCTCTGCGGAGGCTCTGGCTGAAGCTCCACCATGAGGTAAGCGCAGCAAGACCCTACCACCCGAGGGTAGTCTAGGTCATGCGTTCGTTGTACCAGCAATCCAGGAACGATGATCCACAACAGAATTCTCGAATCCCGGAATAAGATGGCGGATGTTTAGACAAAGAATAGGAACGGAGGTTCTAGTTGAGCTTGGTCTAGTCGTACCATGGGATGGTACCGGGTTTAGACAGGATTGATAACTTAGAAAATCAGCATTTCTATAACACTCTCTTTCCCAATAAAAGTGGCTAAATCGTAGGTTTATTGCCGTGAATGCCCATATGTTCAGTGAAACGACTTTGTTCTTTTCATTTAATAAGTCGACTTTGATTATAAACTGAAAAAAGTTGTAGACATTTAAGTGGCTTGGAGAAACTAAAAAATTGTTAAAAATTAGTTTTGAGAGTTTCGAAAAGCAACATTAAGATCTTTTAAAAGATACTGCAAAGTGACCAAACATTTGGCTTGTACAAAACGATAAAATTTCAGCTATAAATTTTAATTTGAATTTAAGCCGAGCAGAACAAGGAGGACGATGAAGAGACTTTTTGTCACATACCCAAAATTTTAAATTTGGCATAAAATTTTTTCGCAAAAGTCATAAATATATTTCTATAATCATTCCTAAATTTTAAAGAATTTTCTAAACAAAGCACCTATTTATTCTTTAAAGAAAATACCCTATCCATCTTTTTTCAAAAATATAAATCCCATAAAAATAATAAATATTATTTCATATTTGGATTCTACTCATTTTTCTGGATTTTTAGAAATTTATTTGATAATTTTCTGAGCTTCCTATAGCTCTATATGAATTTTTAAAACCATATTTAAATTCTGAAAAATCCCTTTCCATTTAAATCCGAGACCTTCCTTTTTAGGCAAGCCTGAGGAATACGCTTTCCTCTTTCAGAAAGTACGTTTCCACTTAAAATATCCCGCACCTCTCTCTCACTGACAACATGACCCCACGTGTCAGACCATACCGTTTGGACTAATCCAACGACGCCCATTGGATCAAGGTCGGATGGTTCCTATTATCGTCCTCCCCACAACACACCACCACCGTCCAAACCTGCTGCCGCCGCTGTCGCCCACCGGACTTCACGTCACCGCCATTTCCATTCCTCTCCGGTCCCCGGTTTCGCCACTACGGACAAGCCCGAGCCGCCGTCAACTCCCTAAGCCACCTCACCATCCTCATCTTCTCTACTCGGCTACCCAGTCCGCCGCCGCCACCTCACCGCATCGCCGCCACCATGAAGACCTTCATTCTTGCCCGCCACACCATCCAAGCCTATAAAAACTCTCCCTCTGGCGTCGCTACACCTCAAACTCCTCTCCCCGCCCGCTCCTTCTCCCTCAATCACCCCGAGCCGCCCGCTCCGCCACCCTCTTCCCTAGCTCTGGTGACCACCTCCCTCACTACTCCGATGCCTCATTGCCCTCGGTTCCTATAGGGAAAACACTCCACACCTCATCACGAACTCGACCCATCCCCTACCCAAGCCCGATACCCACCGGAGCACGACTGCCACAGTCTCCCGAGCCACTCCGCCGCCTGAGCTCACCGCCTCGCCGACTCCAGCCATCCCAAAGTCCACCAAGACTGTCAATCAAACCTATACACTTTCAATTTCATTAATTTCTACCCAATTGATCGCCGCCGGCCCTCCTCCACCGTCACCGGCGATGACACCACCGCCCTCCCTCTGCTTCCCCATTCCATCCCTCTCCTTTCACCGACACCTCGGTCCCACTAGTCAGCCGCTCTAACTCCACCCACACCCACTGACCACCCGGTCCCCCTTGTCAACCCCATCAGCCGCAACAGCCCAGCCATTTTGGGCCAAGCCTAATGATAGCCCAGTAAGAACCTAATTCCCTTTTAATTTTTAAAAATTTCACCTATACGGTTTGAATTTTACTTAAAATATTAAATCACTTTCATAAATTCTACAAAAATTCTTAAAAAATAGAATAAGACAAAGAATTATATAAAAATATAAAATACCATAATTTTTCTAATAAAATACCCTAAATAAATCCTTTTTCTCTCTCTTCTTTATACATATAAACATTTTAATTAAAGAATATAAAAATAGAATTAGTAAAACTTCCTATACAAAAATTTCTTGAAATAATATTTTACATTTAGAAATAATACCCCATATTTTTAAAAACCTATAAAAATATAAATTTAAACTTAAAACTCTTTGTTAATTTAAATTAGAATTTCCTAAATATAAAATCTTACCAATAAATTTCACATATCCCACTTAACCCATATAAATATTTCCATATAAGATTATAATACTAAAATTAATCCTTTTAACTATTATCACTATAAGGTCAATTAAAAAAAATTAATATTCCAAAATTAATATGAATTTTGACTTATTATAAATCTCTTCATTCTTAACCACATACCACAACCCTAACGTTATGCTACCCAAAATGCCTAATTTTACATAAAAACCCTACCCCTTTTCTTTTAGAAAATATTTTCAAATCTTTAGAAAATCGTATAACCCATCACCTTTTTACCCTAGATCCTTTTTATTTTTTTTGTCGTTTATTTAAAACTTTTCTTATTTGGATATTTATTGGAGTTTCTCTCTTTCTATTTTTACAATGTATAGACAATGAGCTATGTCATCTGGAAAGAATGTCCAAAAGATATATTAAAGTGTGATCCGATCTTCAAATAAGGCAGTTTTAATTATCCTTGATGCATTTTGATATACCTACATTTCCTCTATTTATTATTTATTGCATATATTTTCTAGTTACTTATTTATACATTCCAAGTATAATTTTATCCAAGCCCCAATACCTTAAAAAGCCACCCTAAAATAATCAATCCTTGATAAAACCCTAGTATAGGCAAAAATACTAAAATTTGAATATGTCTTGAAGGATAAGAGAATTGGTCCATATAAATAAGTTGGGTTGGATAACTTATTTGATATGGAAAAGATTGTAGTTCGGGAGATATAATTTTCTATATAGAGCAATTTGGAAGTAGAAGTTGTCGGCTTGGGCCAGGTACTCTAGGGTTAGAGGGTACACACTCAAGGACACCAGGTGGGCGAGGGTGTGAGCTCCCTGGAATCATTGCTCTATAAAAATATAGAAGCAGATTCGGAAAGAAGAGTTTTGCTGTCTTGGGGTATAGGATCAGGCCAGTGGAGCTCTGGTTGACACTCAAGGGCACTAGATATTTGCTCTGTAGAAAGAGAATATCTAGATATCATTTGCTTATATAAAAACTTGGGTTTAAAGGATAAGAATGACAATCCATATAAGGAGCTGTTATATGGGTAAAACTGGATAGATTTTGCAGAGCTAATAACAAATTCATTAATGGACCTTGCTTCGGGTATATGAAATTGTGTCAACTAGGTGATGCCTCTCTTATTTGTTAAAACTCATGAATTTGTTTTACAAAAATTGTTGTCTGGTTAGTAGATAAGTAAGGATGGAGAAAGATGATAGAATTTATACTCTTATTATTAATTGTTTTAGAAATATAATAGGACTTTTAAAAGCTTAAAATTGCATATTTATCATAAAGCCTTGCTATTCATTGAATCCTGTTTTCATATAATATTAGTGTTATTCTCTCAAGAAACCTGCAAGTACAATTTGTACTTACCCACATTTGTGGACAATTTACTTATTTCTTGAACATGATCCACTTTATAATCAAGAATGGACATTTATGAAGAAGATTGGAACCCGTATAAGATCGATTTCTAAGGTTTACCTTATACTCAGGCTTTGCCTGTGGTATATAGGCATGTAATTTTCTTTTTATTACCAGGTTATATTTTTACCTCCGCTGTAAATTATTTTGCAACATGTAATAAAAATAACAAGCTATACTATTTTTGAATGCAACTGAAATCCTGGACAGTTGGTATTCGGGACATTTTCTGGTAAATCTTTATTAGAATTTGGTCCGTCACACTTTATTTAGACAATTTTTTCATAAGAATATTTTTAATAAATCTTTTTCATCTGCCTGCACGAATTATTGGCAGTATAGACAAATGGACAGGCCAAGTGGCAAACCCATCCATACCCCGTGCCTCGGAGCCCAATCTCCCACTCCCCGCACCACCTCCCCTCACGGCGACCGTCCATCCCCGCCGACCACCGAGATCCGACGGCCACAACCACCTCCCACGACCCACGCCCCTGCGGTCGCGCCCACGCGTCCCCACGCAGCCGGACGCCTGCATCTCTATCAACTGCCGCTGCGGAACCCGTTCGGTTCCGTCGCCGCTGTCCCGTCTCTACTTCCCCTCTGCCCCCTCCGCACCCTCGTCTTCTTCCCCGAGTTCTGGCCGAGCCCCACGGCAACAAAGCTTCCTCCTTTTCCGCGTGGGCTCCGTCTCCCGGGTCCGGTTGCTCGTCCCCTGGGCCGGTGCGTCGCGCCGTCCGGATCGCGCAGGTGTCCTCCGCGGGGTTCTCCCGCGCCGGAAGCGGCGGTGCGGACTCGCCGGATCGGATCCGTGGCTGGCCTGCTCCGACGAGCTGGTGGGATGGGTGCTGGCTTGGTTAGTGCGTTGTTTTGGTGGTTTCTTGGGGTCTTTTTGTTGATCGGATGTGTGTGTGTGGATGGATGCAGTGTGTCCGCCCGTGGATCTGCCCTGGAACTGTGGAGGGGACGACGCTCTCCGTGGGGGTCTCGATCTGCTCTTCGGCTGTAGATCTGGAACTGGAAGGTATCCATCGGAGGATCTTTTTTTCTTGTCTAATTTCGGGGTGAAAGTTGCGGCCTTTTGCAGCCTTTTTTCTTACTACAGTTGATGCTGGTCTCAACTTGAGCCGCCATGACGATTTCTGTTGTTTTTCTTTGTTAGATTTTTCGCTCATATTTGCATCGGGATTGTTTTTGTCGATTGCATGATTAAAAATGTTGCCTTTTGATCTCCTTGTATGTTTGTTCTGTTTGTTTTGAACTAGGACTGTGTGTGATCCGCCGCTCGGAGTTGCCTAAGTTGTATTGGAAGAAAGTGACTGCCTTTGTCGTCTGGCATCACCATCACTGCCATTTCCGGCGATGGAGACTCTTGTGGCTATCTCGCAGCAGCGCAACCACCACCCTGCTGGCCGGAGCAAGTCATCGGGGCGGCATATCTCATCGCCGCCGTCCACCCGTGGATTTCGTGGCATGAACTGCTGGTCTTTCCACTCTGGTGCCTGCGTGGGCCTCCTTCCGTCCCCACCGCCACCGCCACCGCCACCGCCTACCCGCACCTACTCGTCCCCAGAGCCCAAGACGCCGAAGCAGCAGCCACGCCACAGTGGCAAGCGCAGCCGGCCCATCTCCATTAGCCCCTCCACGTCTCCACCCTTCCGGGCTGAGCTGTGGGCAGGTCCGGCATTCTCCAACTCGCCACCCCCCAGCTCACTGCCCATCCCCAAGTTCTCTCTCCGCCAGAATCGCAGCATCTCACTTGAGCTGCCGCCTGTTGAGCGGTCTGATGATGTCGAGGTGCGGCCGCATGCCAAATCAGCTCCCTCCTCACCGGTGGGTGGATCGGGGTTTGACTTCTTTAATGATAATGAGACTGCTATTGCAACGGAGAATCTGAGGAGGATCCTCCATCTGGATATCGCAGATCATTGAATGATGGAAGACGGAAGGGTAGTTTTTGTGTATATAGGCTGTCATCCACTGACTTTAGCTTGTTCACATGCATAGTAGTTTAGTGTATAGAGTAATGGAAATATTAACTTTGGGGGGAGGTACCATATGGTCAAGATCATGGTGGGGGTGTAGGTGAATCATCTTCGGAAGGTTGAATGGTAGAGACTGCCATGTTGCATATTGGGAATGGTAGGGCGGACTGGCAGTTGATGACACCTTTATAGCTTGCATTCACCTACTTGCATACTTCCAGTCTTCTTAAGTATATGTACCTAGGTGTAGTTTGAAGTCTTCCTAGAATTGCATCATGGACCGACAGTGGCTCTGCCAAAGCAGGAGCTTCATTTCCTTTTGTTCATGTCAGGGAGAAAAGAGTAGCCTGGTAGCTATCTTCTGGAGCATGCATCCTTAGTCCCCAATCAGATGTTAAATATTTTTTTAGAATACCTACATTTCATGGGTCTTGCATATCCTTGCATACATACATTCCTTGTATTCTCTTGCCAGCTGATCCTCACTCATAACCATCCTGACTTCTCTGGTGCTCTGCAAAGAACACCGAAATCTCTCCTCACTGGCTCTTCTATTTTTTGGAAGGAAGAAGCTGGGTGAAGATGGACGAAGTCCCCTTACGTCTTGCTCCCTTCTATGCCAATACTAACTTCCTCTCATTCAGTTTGTTGCATATTTAGCATGTCATATTTTCTCCGCCTGCATTCATTTTAAGTCCATCTCATGCCACCTCACAAGTTTAAGTCCATCTCATGCCACTTCACAAGTTGCATGTAGCATCAATCCTTTCGTCAATCGCATCCTCGTTTATCTGTCTCCCAAGTTCATGAACCACTTTAGGAGTTCTGGTTTTCTTCAAGCCACGAGTGATCTTGGCTCATGAGAAAGAAAGGTGTTACTCTTGACTATGGAGACCTGTGGAACATGTAAACCCTAATAAGGTATTAATGTGCCTTAGATCTTTTTACTTTTGTGTGAAATGCTTGTTTCTTGGCTGATACTAATTTTAGACTCCCTGATGCAGGTCTGGTTTTGCAGCCCACTATACCGAGTGTTGAAGTATCTGCTATATTGTTATGTGTTTTGTCATCTAGCAGCCAATCAGTTTGTGCTAGAGCCTAGTTTAGATGTTAGTAATATCAAGCTTGGCTAGTTGCTTATGTTGATATTTTGGGTGTTATCAGCCAAGGTTCAAGAAATCGTTAATCGATTGGCAAGCTAGGGATTAGTGATTAGACAAGATTAATCCATAGATTAATCGGAGCTAATCGGAATTAATCGAAACTAATTGGTAATCGCTGCTAGGCGGAGGACTACCGATTAGAGATTAATCAGGATTTTTAGAACACTGTTATCAGCAGATGCTATTATGTTATCTTTTACTGTTATCAGACAATGTCAGTATTTGCTATATTGTGTTATTTTAGAACTAAACTGCTATTGTCAAACCAAGTTAGTCCTTTTTTCTTTTATTGTCTGGAGATTACCATTCATTTTCCTTTTATTATCTAGAGCTTAGGGGGTGTTCTTTTCAGCCTATCTTATTTACTTATTTGACTTATCTCGTAACTTCGAGAATTTCCCGAGGTGGCCTTGAGAGCCGGATGCCCTTGGTATTTAGGACTTAGGGAGCTTTTAGACATGCCTACGAGATAAAAAAAAGAATTAAAAAAGTAATAAAAAAGTCAAAATATGTCACGTCTTATCTGACTTATTTCGTGTCTTATTTGACTTATTTCTATTTATTTGACTTTTTTTTATTACTTTTTGAATCTTTTTTTTTTTATCTCGTAGGCGTGTCTAAAAACTTCCTAAACCCTAAACACCAAGGGCATTCGGCTCTCGAGGCCACTTCGGGAAATTCTTGAAGCTACGAGATAAGTCAAATAAGCAAATAAGATAAACTGAAAAGAACGCCTCCATATTGTTTTGGTCACTTGTGATGCAATGCTTTGTGCTTTGGCCATCACATGATTCCTGCTGGTGGCTGGCATGAGGAAATGTCGATGGTGCAAATATCATGCTGTGTGATACACCAGAACAGGGTATTACCGGAAAAGGAACTGCTTAAATTTGAAGGTCATGTTATTTGTAACTTGGTATTAATACTGTGCTGCTAAAGATGTGGTGCTAGGCATGGTACTGATGATTTCAGTGCGATGCATGTGGTTCTTTAGTCATGTATGGTGTGTTCTGGACCACGGGGGTGCTCTTTAATCTCTAGCTTGTATTTCTTGACAAAAACTGTTATGGGATTATTATTATTATATCCCTGCCCTGCCCTTTGTGTAATCTCCATTTGGATGGCAACTTTTCCAAGCTTATTCGGAAGCTGTGAATCTCTATCGTGCCCGCATGGTGTTGAGCTTATTCTTTAGCTGCTGAGACGTCGGATCTGTGCCGGAAGGTGATGCTTGTGACATCATTACCAATTGAAAGCTGCTTGTATTACACGCTTGATGTTCAGTGTTGAAAGATTGTCGGTCTGTTGCAGAAGAATGTTCTAGAAGAATGGAAGACGCTTGATAAACGGGTGCTTGTCGCGGTCGTTGGTCTATTTGTCCGGCAACTAACATAGAACATAGAACATTTGCCAAATTTTTTTACCAATTCTGTATTCTCTTTCTTTGACAAACATATTGATGCTGTGACAAATAAATGGTCAGAATTTGTAGACCAAGCCCATGTCGAAAAACGATCTTACATCCGCAGAGATACCACATTTCCACAGTTCTTTACCATGCAGGTCCTGGAGTCTGGAGAGAAGCTGAAAGCATATAAAGTGTAGACAAGAGATAGGCAATCAATTTGAGTAGGCAACCTTTAGGGCATCTCCAACGAGGTTGCCTTATTTCCTATTGTGCTATCATTGTAATAAATAGTGATGTGACGAGGAATAGAGTAATAGAGGCGGTGAATAGTAAAAATAGAGAACAGGAATAGTGATAGGGCTGTTGTTAGGGAGATGAATATGGATGGAACAGTCTTATTGATTAGTAAATAGTGAAAATAGAGAGTAGTAATAGTGATGGGGCTGTTGTTGGAGAGGTGAATAGGGATAGAGCAGTTTTATTGGTGAGATGACATATGAATAGTGATGGAGTAAAAGAGAAATAAGGCGGACTGCTGGAGATATCCGTTGTGCCTTTTCTTCTGTCGGTATGGATCTGCTAGTAGATTTCTGGTGTCATTCCGGTACCAGAGTGATGCTTCATCATTGCAGCCAACGAAGCATTCATAGAGGTATCATTGAGGAAACATTAGCATAGGAAAAACGTATGTAAGAATGTGGAACGGACAGCCTTTTAGCTCCATCCCTGTACTTGGCATCTGATGGAGAATCATACTCAAGCAAGCTGCACAATTATGATGCAAGCGAGTCTTCAAAAAAAAAAAATAATTATGATGCAAGTGCTACATTGAGAGCACAATGGATACTACTAGATTATCCTTGTCATGGCTCATGAGTAAAAATGAAGCCTTCACAATGGTGCCAAAGTAAGTACCTGAGTCGTACTCAGCATCTGTCCATCTAATGTCGCAATTAGTTTTTTTTCCTCCCCCTTTTTGCTGATTTGGAGCAAGCATCTCCTTTCATGAGTATCATTTGGCTTTGCATACTGATCTGGGAGCATGCGCCAACATAATTATGCTTAGTAGAACTATGACAAGAAAGATGCTAGCCAGTAGGTGCTCGATGGTGAGCATCTTAAGCCAAATCTGAAGTGACTGCTACAGTAGAGACTAGAGAGGAGGTTTCTTTTACCAATCAGCTGCCTGAATTTGTAAGGGAGATGCAGGGTGCATTTGGATGTCTGGTAGATTGAAAAATAACTGAATTTGTCATGGTTTCTAGCCCCAAGTTTACTTGACTTGAATGAAAATTGTAAATATGACAGTCGCGGTAATCTTAGGGACTCAGTTAGTTACCATCCAAGTTTAAGTTCTGTGACATGAATTGAGGTGTCTGTTTTCTTCTTAATGGGGGAAAATGTTAGTTGCTCCTAGATAGTGTCGGTTTTACTTTGTTCATCTCATTGTCTGGCACATATATGTATCAAAATTCAGAAACAAGAAGCAAAATTACTAATTTGATTTTGATTTTTTGTGTGCTTTTAAAAAGGAGAGTCATGTTTATTGACAGGAGAGAGATAAACCATGACCAGCACGAAGAGGATGCAGAAATGGCAGAAAAAAATAAATTCAATTCATGAAAGCAATGGAGCAGAAGTGGTACATTGCAATTTGCAACAGCGATTCAAGTTGTACTAGTCTCCTCGTACAAATCATGCACTGGTTGATCTTAGCCTCGCCGCAGCCAAAGCTTGAACGATCGAGAAGCCGTCTTCAAGGCCAAAGAAGGCTTCGCTGCAGGGTGGCACGCCTCAATGGAGACCTTCTCCGCGAGGCATGCGGATTGGAGGTGAAAAATGGCGCTAGCTCGCAGCTTAGCTCGCTAGCGCCGGCGATAGCTACTACTAAAAGCGGCGAGGCTCAGCTCGCCACGCCGCCATTGCTCACTGATTTTTCGTCTTCTTGTCTTCGTCTTCCTTAGAGTTCAGATACTTCGTCCTCCGCGGCGGTTCTTGGTCAGGACGCGCCGGAGGGCGTGAAAATGTCGCTGGACCGCCGGCGTAGCATCTGCCGCATGCCGTCGGCGACGCGGAACGCCGGGTTCTTCCTGCGGAACTTGCCGCAGAAGGACATGTGGTCCCTGACGGCCTCCTCCAGGGCGCCGCCGCCGCCGCCGCCGCGCTTCTTGGCCACCTCGTCCCTCACCGACTCCGAGCACAGGCCGCAGAGCCACCGCCCGCCGAAGTCGGCCTTCACGCCGGCGATGTAGTCCCGTGTGCAGTCCTCCCTCAGCCCGCAGCACTCGCACTTTGCCGACTCGATCTCCATGGCCAAGAATTCAGGAACCCGAGCTTGCAAAAATGCAGTCTTTAACACCTCTCTCTCTAAGGCACAGCGACCTGAAAACCCATCATGTTGTTGTTGTGGCACGACGGGGCAGAGTGCTGATGAGGTTTATATATAAGAGCAGTTAGCTTAATCTGCACTTGCAGCGCTGTGATTTTCGCTAATCATGCCATGTGATTAGCTCCTAGAGGATAGAGCGTTAGTTGACTCTGTTACTGCTCTCAAGTCTTAATACCTAACCATTTCTTAGCCTCCCTAGGTTTGGTCATGAGCTGCGTCTCCCTGATTTGACTCACATCATGCACGTCTCAATCATGCCTGTAGCTGTGAAATGTTTTTACTGAAACAATGTTATCTTGTCACAGCAGAAAATTGCAGGATCAATCGACGCCGCACCGTGCGAAGAAGAAGAAGTTACTGAATGTTTGGTAAATCTTATCAGCAGATTCTGTTAGGTCAGTCTGTTCAAATTCGAAATCTGAAGCTCAGAAAGAAAATGTTTGGGAATTCCAAGTGGGATCAGCACTACGCCGCCGTCGTCATTACGGTGCCTGTATCTTTTACAGTTTTTGCTCTCTCCGTGCCCCGTAAAGCCTGAGCAAGAATCTTATTAGAGCAGCAATTTAAGCTACCATCATCACGGGCCACCAGACAAATGCTCTTTTCCATCCCCTTTTCTTTGCTCCTTTCGGCTCCCTGAATTCTTTCTTTTTCTCTCTGAATGCAGCACCAGCAAGATTGCTTCAGTCATGCTCACTGCATATTCAAATGTCACTGCTTCAACCAATGTAATTGTCATTGGATTAGTTGGTCATCTCTGCTCATTCCAGCAGTGTTGCCCCCATGAATTGTGAGCAACACTGAACATATGCATATTCTTAGCCTGATTCCTTAACCTTCCTCCTGATTGTACTGTTCTTCAGGCCATGGATGACCAAGCAAGATTAGCTGAATAAACCTCCATGAGCTAACCCCACGGCACGACTTCCGACTCTTTTAAGTGGGCATAACCCCTTGAGTATGCTCTAACAGCAACATCTTCTGTACTCTAATCTTGCAAGCAGGTCAGACAGGGCCAGCTTGTTAATTAGTGGCCCATTGGCAAATGTATCCTTAAATTTGATGCTGGACCCTACCATCCGTGCCAAGTGCTGCAACACATCAAATTTTGGGGGCAGTTGCTCCCATCCGGCCGTGTGACCTAACTGCAAGAACGCAAAGCATTGGCGCTGTTCATCAGGGAGCTTCTTTAAAGCGTCCTGTGCTGGTTTATTGGCCTCAGAAGTTGTTGATAGTTGCTGTAGTTTGCTAGGTTGCCATAGTGAATGTTGTCCACGTAAGCAGAGCCATTTTTTAAGTATTGTAGACTGAACAGCTAGGCTGATCAGATTAACTGGACTGATTGAAAAGGTAGCTTTGGCTGGTTGGCCAATGATCCCTGCTCATACTTTAACATCTTTGGAGTACTGTGTTATGATTGCATTACAGATAAGTACAATGCAACAAAAAGGAATTCAAGTGACCAAGCTATTCCTCTCTTCTTCTTTTTTTCTGTCTCTCTTCTTTTGCTAGATTAGGCTGCCAGTTTCAAGTTTGATGGACAGGAACAACTGTCTGCATAATCAAAGCTAAGCCTTGCTAGTAACAACAAGAGTAGAACCTGAGTAAGTTGCACTGCTAATCTTGATACTTTCAGAGATTCAATTGGTGCATTTACATCTAAAGCGGAAGCTTCATGATGCTATGCAGCACCGGTAGTAAGTTGGACATCACATCCAAATGGAACTCACTGATGAAGAGTTGGGTGTCCAAAAGATTGTATTACAATCCACAAGGGAACAAATAGGTGGGTAAAAATAATGGGGGTAGGAGGTGCCAAATTCAAGGCTCCACTGCCACTGAAAGCCATACTGAATGATTAACAATGCCTGGTTTATTCCCTGCTAATTATGAATTTGTCTCTAGACCATGAGAGCATCCGTAGCAGAGTCTCAAAATTTGGATCTCTATATTCCCTTCTATAAACCAATATTCGCTCCCTATATTTCCATCTTTTTTAGCAGAGCCTTTATCCGTTTAAGACATAGAGACAGGAGAGAGAATATCTAAATATAGAGACTCAGAGAGAATCTCTAAATTTAAAGATTGGCATAGAGACTATGATGGAGTGATACAGGGACTGAGAACCTCTAACTATAAAGAAGATTGTCTTTTAGGGACTGTGCTACGGATGCTCCGAGCAACCACCTCAATTATTCCACACTGGAGTGTCTTTGCTGGCCCAGCCTCATTAGAAGCTAGGCCAGGTTCTAGCTTACACTGATTGTTATTTCCTTCCGCTCCACATGAACACCACATGCATTTGTCCTCCATGCAAAGTAATTTAATTAATCCCATAGCTTCCTACTCTCCTGCCATGTAGTAATTGCTCACTAATACGGTGTGCTAGGAAGTTCTAGAATCTGCTCCTAGTGGTAAGAAAAACTACTAGTAAGTAATACACTGGAGTTGGTAAAATACACTGGAGTAGGTAAAATCATGAAAGATGAAACTCCACACTACATGGTAATAAACTCCAGGGTTGGCTTTAGCAGTTGCCTTCTTGGAATGGGAGAACAAATGCCCAATTAAAGAACCAGTCATAGATGATTGGGCCAAAAAGCTTGCTTAGTTGGCCAAGTGGAACAATAGGCCCAATTTTTGAAATGGTTGCATGGCTTTCCATGTATGGACATCCTGGGCCTTTGATCAAAGCAACTGAACAGGCATGCCTCATGTATTTTCGCAATGTTGCAACAAAAAATCTGTAGGCTAGTGTCCCAATGACCTGGCTTTGATTTGATTAACAAAAATTAGCTCCAGATTGAAGCATGCAGCTAGATGCAGAAGGCCTACTCTTCTCTCTGCATACTAGCTAGATGGTACCATATTCAATTTGTTGAGACAAAAATAGGTGAGTGCTTTCATCTACTAGTGTTGGCAACAATGTAAACATATGCACTATTTCAACTGTTCTAGCACAGCATATGGTGACAAAAATTGTCAAAGCGACATGACCCCAGTATACAATTTTGCTGATGCACTGATAATGTTTTCTCCACAGGAAATGATCAAGATCATTGGTGTTCCTAGCTCCTAATTGGCCTAGATTATGTGGTGCTCGTGTCGTGTGATCTGACGCCTGTCGGGTGCACAGATTAACAAGCCCTGATTAGAACAAGGTAACCAATCCGTCGCTCTCATCATCATGTGATGGAGATGGAGCTAAGCCCCAAGCCTGTTCCATCGGCACCAACCTACCTATTATTTTGGAGCCTAGTACGAGGCTAAGAAAGAAAAGGAAAATAAAAAGACCATTTTTAGCTGTTGCCATCTTGATTCCTGACAAGCTAACTCCAATGCCAAGCAAGCACACTGGTCTCTCTGATGGCCAGGGTTTGATCCTGACCAACCTCGGGTTAGGGATGTCTATTCAATGGATATCTAACCTGTTTAGCATGGGTTGTGATTTGTGAGGTTTATAATAAGAGCTCTTCATCGGTAGAGATTACTGGCTAGTTGAATCAAACATGTATAGCCTAGATGTTTCACCATCTTAGTCTTACTCCAAGACCACGTTATGGTTGTTAGATAAAAGAAAATAAATCGCCATAATAATTTGTGCGTGTCTTAAAAATATCCTTATGATAACCCCAAGTACTAGCATGTGACCCCATGTTTTTTTTTTTGCTAAACCTAGTGTAAATTGTCTTTGGTGATAACAGTGGGCAGTTGTACACTCAGAAGAGTAGCCCGGTGACCTTTTTTCTTGATTTAACCTCTGGCCGGTGTTGAAAACAAAAACAAAAGACAAAACCCAAGCCAATCAGATGTTGAACTTGATGATACTCACAGGTCACCATTCCAATCCAAGGATAGTCCGAAACCAAGAAACTTCAAAACCTCCCTGTACGGTATGTCAGATTGCCGCCTTGCTAAACATGAATTGCATATGTGCACTCCTATTTGTATGCATCTTGGATTAGTTGGTTCTTGGTAGGTTAATTGTACATGTGTACTATATTAATCTCAACCATCACAGCTTGATCTGTGCTAGCTCTGCTACTAAGGTATGTGTGCATACACCATGTACATGACTTGTAAGACAGCCATGTTTGTTTTTTGCCATGATTTATCAGTTGCAACCACTTTGGGCCAGCAAGAATCAGATTCCACACCCTAAAGTTTCCATCCTCTTCGAGAGCAATGATAGAAACCTTGGAAGAGCATGGATTAGGGCCTTGCCAAATTGCCTCCAAAGGTTGATCAGTGGGCTCAAAACCTGGCTCCTTTTTATCCTTGGGGTGTGCCTTCCAATCCAAGGCTTCTGTGTACCAAGTTCCTGCTAATCCAAAGACACGTCATATCTTTATCCACAATTCCACATACCACTGGCTAGCTTAGCTATTTTCTATACCCAAGCACCAATAATTAATGTCACTTTGATTTTTTTTTTGAATCAGTGTCAATTTGATTGTTGTGCAGTCCTAGCTAACCAAGCTGATGGGCCCTGCATTCCATGTCATGGAGATGTGTCTAAGTTAACCACCACTACTATTAGCACTACTTTCCTACTGGCAGCTAATGGCTCTCGGAGATCACAAGTGGCCTTTGGTTATCATAACAAAAACCAAGCATTACCTCGCTAAGCGACACCTGGCCCGCCATTTGCTTTAGATTAACGAATGCCAGATGTGATTTTCCATGGGGGTGATAGGTTTGCATTCAGGCGTTGAAAGAGGGAGGAGTGTTAGCTAAGGACATGATTGCCTTATTGTGTTGTGGTTTCATCATTTCAGAAAAGATGATGGAATGGAGGACGTGCTACCTCCGTGTATGCTGCCTATTTATTGGAAATAATTTCTGAAAAATCTTAAAGGCCCACATATGACAGGGGTGTGGAAACTATTTAGTACCATATTGCTAGTTGAGATGAAGAGATACTAACTTAAATAGTGGAGTGTGCTCCATTCCACTAGCTCATGTGAAAGAGAGAAAGAGAAGAACGCGCGCGCGCTCGCTCGCTCGCTCGCCTCGACGGACCGGGCCGAGCCGGGCTCGGGCAGGCTCACGACACCTGTGTGAATGGTCCATCGAAATCGGGTCCAGTTGCTTGTGCAGGCGCGGCTTCCTTTTACAGTTTTATTTCTTTTTACTCTCCGGAAAATACCGAATCGGTTATGACATATGGAGATCGTGCGAGTCCGATCGTGGCACATCTTGTGACACATTTGACCGTCAACTTATCCTATATAAAACCCGGAAAATACCGAACCGGTTACGGGATATGGAGATTGTGCCAGTCCGATCGTGGCATGTCCTGTGACACGTTCGACCATCGACTTATCCATATAAAGCCGTATGGCTGCCGCTTGAGGGGGGGAGAGAAAGAGCAGAAGCTAGGGTTTTGTCTCTTCCAATTTTCTGTACCGCCACAGATCGACTACTCTGTCCCGCTACGCCGGCATGCACCGGTGATTGGGAGAGCAGATCTCCAGAAACTGTCGCCCTTGAGATCTGCACCGGGAGAGGGCAAATAAGGTTTTTGGGAAGCGCTCTGCGCGATTGCTCGCGAACTACTTCCTCTACGTTGTTGCCGCTATCTGTTTCCTCTACGCCGTCGCCACGATCTGCTCCGGCTATCACATCGTCACAACGAGGCCATCTTCGTCTCTTCCCGGTTTCATTTCCAAGGAAGATTGGTACGTACCGCTCTCTGCCCTAGTAGCAGTTTGATGCTGTCTCTGTTTATGAGTGTATTAGAGAGACATATGAATATATCTATTTCATCTACGTCTAAAATATATTCGTACTATATGATGTTGCTAGTTAATCAGTTAGAGTTCATGATTTATTCGATTAAATTAAACCTAAAAGTGCTAATTTATCCAATAATCTAAAAACCTTATATCAGGCACTTTGGTTTAACGATGGCTTTGTCGATGGACTAAGGCCGAATAAATTTACCGGTGTGCACTTTAAGAGATGGTAGGTCAAAGTCACTCTGTGGCTTACAACTATTAATGTCTATTGGGTTGCAGCTGGCAAACCTGAAGGAACACTTACTCCTGAACAGGAGAAAGCGTTCAAGGATGCCACCGCACTCTTTGTAGGTGCCGCTCTTAGTGTTCTTGCTGCTCGTTTGTGTGATGTATACATGCACATAACAGACGCAAAGGAGCTATGGGATGCACTGGGTACTAAATTCGATGCATCAGATGCTTGTAGTAAACTGTATGTCATGGAGCAATATCATGACTACAAGATGGTTGACAACCGTTCTGTATTCGAGCAGACCCATGAATTACAGTGCACTGTATGTCATTTAAATTTTGGTTGTATGTCTCGGTTTGTCAGTATGAATTTAATCTCAAATGTTCCTACTGTTAAAGGTTCTAAGTGCCAAAGTTGTATGCAATCAAAGCAACCCCACAAGCCTCACAAGGCAGCAGAGGAAAGAAATTTGACACCTCTAAAACTCATACATTCAGATATTTGTGAAATAAATGGTGTGTTAAAAAAGGGTGAAAAAAGGTATTTCATGACTCTGATTGATGATGCTTCTAAATTTTGCTATGTATATTTGTTGAAAATCAAAGATGAGACTCTTGATTACTTTAATATCTATAAGGCAAAAGTTGAAAATCAATTAGAAAGAAAAATCAAAAGACTTACATTGGATCGTGGTAGAGAGTATATCTCTAGTGAATTCGATTTATTCCGTGAGGAACATGGTATTATTCATGAGAGGACGTCTCCCTATTTGCTCTAATCAAACGAGGTTGTCAAAAGAAAGAACCGCACTCTAACTGATCTGGTTAACACCATGCTAGACACCGTGGGTTTATCAAAGGCATGGTGGGGGAGGTCGTGTTGACCACATGTTATGTCTTGAATAAAGTTCCTTCAAAGAGTAAGGAGAAAACCCTTTTAAGGAATGAGAGACTAGAAAACCATCACTTTCTTACTTGCGCACTTGGGGTGCTTGGTAAAAGTCAACGTACCGATAATTAAAAAGCGCAAGCTTGGCCCTAAGATGATGGATTTTGTCTTTCTGGGATATGCTTATCGAAGTATTACCTATAGATTCTTGGTAGTCAAATCTGCAGTGCCTGACATGCTAGTCGGTACAATTATGGAGTCTCGAGATGCAACTATCTTTAAGAGCATCTTTCTAAGAAAGGAATTACATAGCTTTTCTAGTCAAACCCCTGAGTTAATTCTTGAACTAACCACTCAAACTGGATATCTTGAACAAACACATGATCAGCAAGATCCTGAGGAGGATGATAGTGAGGTTCTAAGGAGTAAAAGACAAAGGACAGCTAAATCCTTACCTTGTGGATGACACTCCCAAGACCATGTGAGAATCCTTTGCATCTCCAGATGCAGACTACTGAAAGGAAGCAGTCCGTAGTGAAATGGAATCCATTCTTGCTAACGAGACTTGGGAACTCACACAACGACCTTATGGTTGCAAACCTGTGGGGTGTAAGTGGATATTCAATAAGAAGTTTAGGCCTGATGGTACTATCGAAAAGTATAAGACACGGCTTATGGGCAAGGGTTATATCTAAAAGGAAGGCGAAGTTTTCTTTCATACTTATTCTCCTGTCGCTAGACTGACCACCATATGAGTTCTACTATTTTTGTCTGCCTCATATGGTCTTTTCGTTCATCAAATAGATGTTAAAATAGCTTTCCTTAATGGAGAGTTGGATGAGGAAATTTATATGGAACAGCATGATGGATTTGTAGTAAAAGGTCAAGAAGACAAGATATGTAAGTTGCTAAATTCTTTGTATGGTTTTAAACAAGCTCCTAAGCAATGGCATGAAAAGTTCGATAAAAATTTAACTTCTGCGGGCTTTGTCGTAAATGACATTAGTAAATATGTATATTATCGCTATGGTGGGGGTCAGGGAGTTACTTTATGTCTTTATGTTAATGACATATTAATTTTTGGGACAAGTCTTCGTGTGATTAGCGAGGTCGTCTTTCTTATCTCAAAACTTTGATATAAAAGATCTAAGAGAAGCTGATGTAATCTTGAACATCAACTTGATCAAAGGTGGGGATGATATTACACTTTCACAATAGGGGTGGACACGAGCCGAGCCCAAGCAAGCTCGGTCCGACTCGTTCGGGCTCGGTACGGGCACCGAGCCAGGGGAGCAGCTCGGCTCGGGCTCGTACCGAGCTTGGTCCAGCTCGCGAGCGCTCGTGAGCTTGCTGCTGGAAGAGGAGGGAAGGGGAAAGGGGCGGGGGCAGTGGGACGGTGACTGTAGAACGAGGGAAAGGGGCCGCCGTCACCGCGGGGCCTTCGCCACCATTGCCACTTCCGGATCCGGACGTCGCCATTGCCACGGGGTCTTTGCCGCCGTCACTGCTTCTGGATTCGGACGTCGCTGTCGTCGCGGGGCCTTCGCCGTGGGGCCGCGGACGTCGCCGGAGGAGGAGGCCGTGGGGCTGCGGGGCTGAAGCCGTGGATGTCGCCACATTGCTGTCGAAGTCGCTGCGAGGAGACGGAGCGCCGCGGTCCGCAGAGGAGGAGGCCGCGGGGGGCTCGTCGGAGGAGGAGACCACGGGGGTGGAGGACTGGATGGGGCCGCGGGGGCCTTGGATGAGGAGGAGAGAAGAGGCGTCAGTAGGGTGAGGGAGGAGAGAAGGTGGAAACGAGGGGAGGGAGTTACCAGAGAAGAAAGTGTTGGTGGGTACGAGGGCTGGACGAGCTACGAACAAGCTCGTCCCAGCTCGGCTCGGGCTCGGTTAGGGTACCGAGCTAAGACGGAGGCTCGGCTCGGGCTCGTTTATGGCTCGAGCTCGAGCTCGAGCTAGCTCGCGAACCCAAACCAGAGTTCCACCCCTATTTCACAATCTCATTATGTAGAAAAGGTCTTGAACCGTTTTTGCAATATGGAAAGCAAGTCCTCTTCAACACCTTACGATCCTAGCTTGATTTTCCGAAAAAAATAAAAGAATAGTTAAAAATCAATTGAGATACTCTCAGATCATTGAATTTCTCATGTACTTAGCTAGTGCTACAAGGCCAGACATCTCATTTTCTATGAGCAAATTGAGCCGGTTTACTTCTAACCCGAGTAATGATCATTAGCATGCATTCGAGCGAGTCATGCGTTATTTGTTAGATACTATGAATTATAGAATGCACTATACTAGGTACCCACCAGTACTAGAGGGCTAAAGTGATTCAAATTGGATATTCGATGCTGATGAGATTAAGGCCATAAATGGATATGCATTCACTCTTGGTGGAGGTGCTGTTTCATGGAGGTCTTGCAAACAGACTATTTTGATGAGGTCAACCATGGAAGCATAACTCACTGCATTAGATATAGCCACTATTGAGGCAGAATGGTAGCGAGAGCTCTCGATGGATCTTCCAGTGGTTGAAAAGCCGTTTTCGGCTATCTTTATGAACTGTGACAATCAAACGATCATTAAAAAAAAGAACAGTTCTAAGGACAACATGAAGTCTTCAAAACATATCAAAAGACATTTGAAGTCTATCAGGAAATTGAGAAACTCCAAAGTAATAATCTTACATTATATCTAAACAGCTAATAACCTGGCAGACCCTTTACAAGGGGGTTATCACAGAATGTGATAGACAATGCATCGAAGGAGCTGGGTATAAGACCCATATGAGTTATATCATAGTGGTAAGACAACCTATATCCTTGGAGATCTTGTGAATTATAGTCTAGGAAAGACAAGCTATTGGTTAATTGAAGGAGAGTATTTTTCAACCCACTCTAGTAAAGATGCAATACTCTCAAAATATGTAAGACAGGTTGGTCATTGCCGTAATATGTTCTGTTGGCTTTAATTAGCGAAGATGCCATCTTACAGAGCATTCTTGAAAGAACACACCTATGTGAGTCTGACTGTTAGTCGCGGCCAGTGAGATTTGGGTAATCTCTAATAAGTTCATGAAGAGACCAAGGAGTACAACTTATTTACTCTACCCGAGGGGTAGTCTATTGGCAACCAAGTATCAGTAATGACTTTAAGTGAAACTTGTTCGTACAAAATTTGCAATTCAAAGCTTAGTCCATTGTTCAAGTTGTGGATGAGTGTAGCTTGGAGCTTTAGGTGGATATTCAACCCTAACAGGTCTCCATTGAAAAACTGATATATCAAACAATTTTGGAATAGGCAAATATTAGTGAGGCTCTGAGATCTGGTGGAGGATTGTTGGAATAAATGGGCTTGGCTCATTTATTAGAAATAATTCCGAAAAATCTTAAATGCTAACATATGGAAGGGGGTGTGGAACTCTTTAGTACCACATTGGTAGTTGAGGTGGAGAAACACTAACTTAAATAGTGGAGTGTGCTCCACCCCACTAGCTTATGTGGGAGAGAGAAAGAGAAGAACACACACGCATACTGACCGAGGCAGCGTGGGCGCACGGCACTTGCGTAAATGGTTCGCTGAAATTGGGTCCAGTTGGCTTGCACAAGTACAACTTTCTTTTGCAGTTTTATTTCTTTTTGCTCTTCAGAAAATACCGAATCGGTTACGAGATATGGAGATCGTGCGAGTCTGATTATGGCATGTCTTGTGACACGTTGACCATCGCTTATCCCATATAAAACCGTACGGCTGCCGCCTAAGAGAGAGAAAACAGAAGCTAAGGTTTTCGCCTCTTCTAATTTTTCACGCCGCCACGGATCGACTACTCCATCCCGTTGTGTCGGCGTGCACCGGTGATCGGGGTCTCCGGAACCCGTCGCCCTTGAGATCCTGCACTGGGAAAGGACGAATAAAGTTTTTGGGAAGCGCTATGTGATGTGTTTCCTCTACGTTGTTACTGCGATCTGCTTCGGCTACCACTTCGTCCCAACGGGGTCGTCTTCGTCTCCTCCCGGTTTCACTTCTAAGGAAGATCGGTACATACTGCTCTCTGTCCTAGTTAGTAGTTTGATGCTGTCTCTGTTTACGAGTATATTAGAGGAACATATGACTATATTTATTTTATCTATGTCTACAATATATTCGTATATCATGATGTTGCTAGTTAATCAGTTAGATTTCATGATTTATTTAATTAAATTAAACCATAAAGTGTTGATTTATCCAACATATGCAATGAAGAATTTTTGCTTTAAAAACCTGAAACTAATAATGGAAGTCGGATATGAAAATGTTTATCTTGTGACTTTGAAATTGTCGATAAACAATATCAAAAAGTCAAAGCATTCAATAAAAAAGACACTACTAGAAAAACAGCCTTTAGTCCCGGTTGGAAACGGGCTTTAGTCCTGGTTCTCGAACCAGGACAAGCCATCCGGGACTAAAGGTCCCATACCTTTAGTCTCGGTTCCCCTAACTGGTATTAAAGCGTAGGAAATATCTAAAAAATAAGGCGAACCTAAGACTCGAACCTGGGACCTCATGCCACCACGTGACTCCCCACTCACTCTTCTAACCAACCCACCCACCCACGCATATTTAATAGACTAGAATATGCATTTCTTTTGAAGTATGCTAGAATGAGCCTTTAATACCGGTTCGTAACACGAACCGGGATTAAAGGCATACCTTTAGTACCGGTTCGTAACACGAATCGGGACTAATTTATGCCTGTGCCAGCTAGCATGTACCAACTTGCCAAAGCCATCTTTAGTACCGGTTCGTGTTACGAACCGGGACTAATGTCAGCCACGAACCGGTACTAATCGTGCTTTTAGCCATGTAGCCACGAACCGGGACTATTGCTACATCAGTCCCGGTTTGTGGCTAATCAAAACTGATGTACCGGTATGAAAGGTCATTTCTCTAGTAGTGAGATGATGGAATAATTTAATGAAAACAACCACGCAGAACATGCTTAGCCAGCAAAACCTTTTGTGATCAGTTGCCAGTAGCAGTTCGCTACGATTTCGAGCCATTCAACACGATGACTCGAACTCTTTTTTGAAAGAAAAGCTTCGCAACGCTGTGATGCGATGATGATCACTGAAGCCAAAGAGGGAGGGGCATATGGCTGCGTCGTCATCATCTACATCGATCGATCCATCTGCCCATGGATCATCGAGTAGACAAGAACGCAAAGACGCAGACCACGACCACGAGGACGGCGACCTCCAATGGGAGAGCGGAGAGCCAAAAGCCTTGAGCTCCAAAACTCTAAAGCCTGGAGATGCTTCAGGGACATCCATGCAGTGTGATCAACTGGTGATCCATGCATCTCTCCGGGCATCATTGCTCGTGAGATCAAAAGGGGCTCAAGGCCCTGTCCACTGAACTGTTCGGCCATGTGATCCGGGACCGGAAATGTTAGGACCTTCTCTTGCCTCTCTTCTTGATCTCTTGACTGTGCGTTGGTTTGATGAGATCTGCGATAGTGATTCTTCCGCCCCTGTAAGGTTGTGAAATGGTAAATATACAGTATCAACATTTCTGCAGGCACGATTTCTGGAGGTCCTTGAGGTTCAGTTCGACGGAAGATAAAGGAATAGTTTATAATTTGCCACTACTAAAACTAGCAATCTAGGATTTGCCATTCATGAGTAAATGGCATGGGTCCTGATAATTTAGTATTTGCGACTCATATGTGTCATTGACTGGACCCATATGTCATTAACACATGACTGCTACTAGCAAAATTCTGAATTGCCAATCTTTGGGAGCTACAAATACTCAAATCCCCACAAAATAAAGATGCCCTTTTATTTTGTTTCTTTTGACATGCAGAGCTCCTAATTTCATCCATGTTGAATTGGATAAACACATGCTGTGCGAGAAGTACAGCCTGGTTTCTAAAAGCATACTCTTTTTTAGATAATGGAAATATAAAAGCCGCATACGCTTAAACCCTTGTGCACAACATCACTACAATGCTCCATTGCCAACAACAAATCCCTAATTTACCATTCACCTGCAAATTCTTCCACCAGAGAGAGCAAATGTGCCCAAAAAAAAAAACACTTGAGATGATAAATGACTAGGCAAAGCCAAAGTTCTAGCTTTGGGGTGGCCCACTAGTGTAGCATGGCAGTTAACAAGACATGGTGAGGCCTATCCATTCTTCAGATGGTAGCTAGTAGAATGAGGGCCCCCTTCACACCCCCCATTACCTTGATCATCCCTAGGGCCATGGTCAAATTGTCCATCCAAAATCTTGACACAGTGTGCATACTCACAAGAAGAGAAGGACCCATTGAGCTGTTCATCCATCAACTGCCACTGTTTGGACTTGCACTGGACATGGTCCAGCATTGCAATCACTCCCGGCCCCCTTCTATGAACTGGCCCATCCTGCATAGTTGTTTCCTCAGTGAATATCAGGGACATGAAAATGCTATCAATGGTCTTAACAGTGTGCTACAATACCCGGCTGACTCCTCATGTAACACTTCTAGCAAGTGCCAGTGTGTTACAATTGGATTGCCAACTCTACTATTTTCCTATTTTCCGACACGGCTCCGGCTCCCGGATTCTTGATCAAAGCAGATGGAGCTACACCAACCATGTCAACATCTGGTATGGAGTCGAGTAGAACCCGAATCATTGAACTGTAAATAAAAACAAAGAGGGGAAAGCCCCAAATCTTATCTTATTGGTAGAGCATCTTCAGCAGGAGCTACGAAACACTCTTCATTTGATTTTTATGGGATAGAGTCTTTGCTGGAGAAAGAAATCTTTTAAAATGTAGTGTAAAGTGTAAAAATTTTAGAGAATAGAGAGAGTTTGTAGAGAATAATGTTATAAAGAATAATTTTATAAGGAGAAATTTAAAGTCTTTGCTGAAAATGCTCTACAAATGGGTTCCGCCGGGGAGGTACACCAAACGAGTCACTTCCAATCCGAAGCTGAGGGGGAAAAAAAAACCTCTTTTTGTGTAGAGCGGAGCGAGTGGCCTCTTAACTAGAATTTGGTTCGGCAGAATCAACAGAATTCCCCGCATGTTATTGGTACCAAATTTTTTCCATCTCCAGCTCTACTCTTAAGTTTGCAAGACAGCCACATTTGGTTGTACGCTATGCAAACTGCACACAAAGAACAGCAAGATCAACTGGGCACATAACATTTTTCAGGCTTTGGTAGCAAAGCCGATGGCTGGCCCATCCATCAGCAGCACCCTTGCAGAATCAAACAACAATAATGGAGTTGGGCGAATGGCGATTTTTACTCGTCCAATCAAGGAACCGATCGAGTCCAAACAAACCGATCAGTTTTTTTAAAAATGGGGTCTGATCTCTCTGGTTCGAACGAACACCAGGATGCAGACGAAACGGGATACAGTTCGAATTGAATATGCAGCAGCAGCAGCTGTGACTTCGATTTGATGCCATGGGCAATGTCCTTTTCATCTCGATGGACCCATGGACGTGTCGATTGTTCATTGAGAAGGCAAGGTGTCGTAGTGCGTAATCCTATGTCAGTCTCCCACAGGCAGAGTAGACATTTTTTCTTCAAAAAAGAGAGATTTTGCCATCATCAATTTTTTTTTTTTAAAAAAAACAGAAGGCTCTATTTTGAACGCACGAATTCGAACAGAGATTTTGACATTTTTGAACTTTGGTAGAAAGCAGGAACAAAATTATGCGTTCAAAACAGGGCCTAACACTATCTTGGGCTGCAAGTGAAAGTCCATGACTCTTACTCAACCAAGACGACCTATTTGGTATAATTTCAGCATAGTATTTTCTTTCGTAAATATGAACCTAGTCTGGAATGCTAACTAAATGCAAATTCTTTGCTTGGACCCTCGCACTCAACAGGCTTCATACTGCTAAAACCTTCAAGCAAAGGGTGGCCCCATCAATCAAATGAGACTTTGCAACCAAGTGCAAAAAAATTAACGAGCATGCATATCTTCCTACGTTTCCCTTTCACGGCGGAAACCTGGAACATTATTATGTTCAAAGATCTAACCGCAATTCTCTAAACATCGTACACCCCTCATCCTCCAATAGCTTCATGGAGTGGTGGCACCATGCCGCATTAATGGTGTCCGAAACTGACAAATGAACCTTCAACGAGTTTGTAATTTACGTTACACTTGGAACATTTGGAAGGAACGTAACAAACATATTTTTCCAAAATGAGTCTTAAAGCATGAGTTCGATGCCCTTTTATGTTCTTTTCATAGAACTTTGAATGGGTATAGATTAGGTAAGTGGCATGACCTTGTGTCAAGGTTATGAGACATACACCTCTGTACTGAGCATGATTAGGTGTTATGGAAATTACAGAAGAATGGGAAATTTTCTATTCACTCTATGTATCACAACTATTTGAATAGTAATGCGATGCATGGTAGCAAGTTGCTCTGGAAACTTCGTCTTTCTCTTAAAATTAAAATTTTCTTCTGGTATTTAAGGAGAGGGGTTATTCTAACAAAAGACAATCTGACGAAACACAATTGGTCTGGTAGCATGAAGTGTGTCTTCTGTGCAAAAAAATGAGTCTATTCAACACCTATTCTTTGATTGCTAGTTGGCTAGGTCTGTTTGGCATTTTATCTACATAACCTTAGGTTTTACACCCCCTAGAAACTTTTCTCATTTTGTTGCGAATTAGCTGTCTAGGGTGGTGCTAGGCCTTAGGAAAAAGATTTTAGTTGGTATATCAGCTACTTTATGGGCTTGTAACCATCTTGGCCCCTATTTTCAGTAAGTAATATTTTGGTGTTGATGACAAAGTACAGGGCATCAAGATTCGCGAAGGGTGTTCATGACTCTCTTGAAACCCTAGCGTGATGGTGATGGCATCAAGGAGAGGCAAAGTCCGTAGAGGCGAAGGTGTGATCTGGGAGTCGAGAAGTGTTACTAGAGGTAGTTCTAGTGTTTATTTTTCCTTTTAGACCTTACTATCAAGAGGGGTCCAAGGTGTAGGTGATCATCGTCGGATCGTGAGCTCTCATGATGCACATTATACCTCTTACCTTCTTTCAGAGCCTTAGAATAGGTTTAGGGGGAGTATACATGGCGACAAGCGTGTTTGTGCCCTTGTGGCTGTGTGTGCAGCCCTTCTGATGTCCACCGGACTCAGTCTGGTGGAAGGCTTCCCGAAGGATTGAAGGGTTGTGCACCCTTCTGTAGTCCACCGGACTAAGTTCGGTCGAACTTAATCGGTGGAACATGTAAAGGTGCACCGTGGGGCGGCGGCGCAGCGCATCGGTGTCCGCTGGCCACTGGACCCTTGTGGCTCAATGGCCACCGGACTGCGTCTGGTGGGCACTAGACTAAGTTCGGTGCTTTCCAGAAGCGTGCGCGCGTGGGGGGCCTGAGCAGCGGACGGCGTCCGCTCGCCACCGAACCCCAGGCTTTCATAGCCACCAGACTGAGTCCAGTGGGCACCGGACTGAATCTGGTTGAACACAGAACCATGCGTATGGGAGGGCCGGGGAAGTGGACGGTGTCCGCTCGCCACCGGACCCAGCAGTTTCTATAGCCACTGGACTAAGTCTGGTGGAGCTATAACGGCTAGTTCCTGTGGGATTTTGAATTCCAACGGCTAGTTTTTGGGTCCTAGGCTATTTAAGTGGGTGGGTAAACTTTATTTATATGGTTTTGAGCATTCATTGAGCTAGCTAAGCCTATTCAATAGCTTTGAAAGAAGAGAGCGCCTAGTTTTCTTGAAGTTCATCCACTTCGGTGTTTCTCTAGCCCGGTTGATTGTACATCTTGAGAAGCTCTTGATCTGACGTGATCAAGACACTTGGGGCTTGTTACTTTTGGAGCAAGGGCTCCTAGCCGGTCTCTTAGAGGTGAGGTGACCGAGTGATTTTCCGACGAGCTTGTGGAAGATCTCGGTGTTTATACAAGGTTTTTCAGAGTCCATCTTGTCGGAGAGACGAAGGACTCCCCGAATCGACAACCCAACTCTTGGTAGAGTGTGGGGAAAGCTATACTCTTGGAAAGAGTGCACTAATGAGGAGTAGAGGGAGACCTCGAACCTCGAAAAAAAATTCTTGAGTCTCCTTTTATTTCTCGTATTTACTATTCCGCATTTAATTATCTTGTTTTGTTTGTTGTAGTTTTTGGCTTTAGCTCCTTCTAGCTTATTGATAAATATTGTGAGCCTAATTCAACCTTAATCATAAAAAAGATTTTAAATTGCCTATTCACCCCCTCTCTAGACCATCGATCCTATTTCATGGCTATCTGGCTATGTCATAATAATCTGCTTTTTGATAAAAAAAAAAAAAAGAAAGGCATGTCTTTTTTCAGGTCATCTTCAGGGGAGCCCATTGGTTACAACAGTGAGTATTGCTCCAAAAGGAGGATGAAAGGGAGGAGATGGTTCGGGCATATCGTTCGCTTGAGGTCATTGCTATGATGTTCTTCTACACACATGGCTGGAGATTAAATAATAGGATTTCTATTGTTTAGTACTTTCAGCTTCCTTTTGGTTTGCATGTTTCTCATTTTACGTGGACAATAATGCGTATGTTGGGATATGTTTGTGTTGGCCGTATATGTCTTGTAGAGGTTGGGATTTTATCCCATTATCTTTAAAAAAAAGCATGACTCTCCTTTCCAATAGGATTATTGATGAGGGTGCTAGCTCACTCCTAAGCTAGTCGGAGGTGTGCAGACGGATGTGTTGTCATGGGCATGTGATTACTTTATGTAATTTTGTTATGTACTGTTCACCTCTCCCCGTTTTAATTGAATCGGTGGAGCTTCTGCCCTTTGCTCAAAAGAAAACAGGGCATAAATGTGTCTAGAGGAGAAAGCAAAGGTGGGAAATTGTTTCTCGAAAGGAATTTTGTAAGATTTTTTTTTTGTTATGTAGAGCCAAATTTCTTTTCACACTAAGTTTTTTTTTAAAAAAAAACTTCTCGCTTAAACCTAAATGCTTGTCATTTTGCTCTTGATTTAACTGGTGATTGGTAACTGGTTGATTACGTCTATTCTGGCTCACTTCATCTTTTTGTTCTTGAGATGGAATAAGGATTCCATTAGAGCTCAAGTTCCTCCGGAAAGAAAAGGACATTGTAATCAACAACAAATGTACTATATACTATATATAGTAGAAGTGCCATAATTTATATTTTTTTAGGTAAAATTTTCTCCCTAGATCATCTCATCTGACAATACCGGAAAATTGCAGTTGTTTTACAACATTTTGTAGTGTAATTAACCCCTTGATGGTAGTGTAGTATATCTATCAGCTAGCTAGCACCAGTGTTTACAAAGCCACAGCCTACCGCGATGAAAACCAATGAAAAACCGCAAAAACTGAGTTGGTTTTATCGTTCTTATAACAACTTTCATAAAAAACCGCTGCCGCTGTTACTGCGGTTTTTTTGGATAGAATCAATGGGAAGTTAAACCCTCGCTAGCACTGAACAATCTCTGATAGACACAGAGTGCAGGAGCAGCAGTGATGCATTGGTCAAATTCTGCAATAGCAGCACTGAATCAAAGCTTTAGCAGCAACGATCAATGCCTGCTTTTTGTCTATGTTTTACGTAGCATCTGTTCCTTTCATCATTCATTCCCTCTGAATCAGACTGCCATGCATGAAGGCATACACACGTGTGCCTGCACGCCAAAGTAAAGTGCATCTCATCACATCTCCTCTAAGTGTAAGCTGGAGGCACACGATCATGTACATATCCTGTTTGGTTGTATACATCTACTTATTAGACCCTCGTATGAGGTATCTAAGCTAATCTAGCTGTACCAAGTGAGTACAAATTATATAAGTGATAATGTTCTAAGCTAATCTAGCTGTACCAAGTGAGTACAAATTATATAAGTGATAATGTTTAGTTGCTTATTTATTTATAAAATTGTTTTTTTGGCTTATATATGACTAAGTGTGTCTAGGAAATGAGAGATGGCCAAGAGGTATTGGATTCTCGTGGGAACCAAACCCATGGAATGCAACTAAAATCCAAACATCCGCACTGTATCATGAGAAGTGGAGACCTCACCAAGCCATATGCAAACAACCAAATAGCCCTTCATATTTCATTTGTTCAGACATGTACTCGTTAACCATCCGTAAAGATGAGTAGCTAGCTGTTATAGATTTCACATATCAATTTATAGGGTAGACGATAAAAGCGACGATTTTCACCGCCAGTCTCACATATTCCTATTTAAGTTCTTTTTTAAGAAAAAAAAAGAAACCCCTTGCCGAATTGTTCTTTACTGCTTTAATTAATCCAGATTGTAATCTATAGCTATGATATTTGTTATTTTTTTACAAACGAAACACTTTGTCGTTTTGTAACAATTTTTGAAGATTATGGGGTTTTTTTACAAATCTGTCAAAACTATTTTTTAACAATTTTTTTGGTCTCTCCATCTCCAAGCCCACTATCGAGCCCATACCTTTTTAGATTATTATTATTATCCACGACAGTAGCCGAAAAGAACAAGAGTTAACCATTTTTCAACACGAGTAGAGACGAACCCATACACGGATGTAAATAGGCATTGCACTCTTCCCTACCATAACTGAAAACATGGTCAAATTTAATAAAAATGGTCCTTGCGCTGCTTCTGCTTCGGTGCAGCCTGCAGCTGCAGCTGCAGCTGATGATGATCCTGAGGTGCATGCCTGCAGCCTGCATCGATCACTCACTGCAACTGCAAGCATGATCAATCGATGCCCTTCCCAAACTGCCAGGTGGGCCACCCCGGGGGCCCACATGTCAATGATCGAGTCTCTGCTCGAGCTGAGCCCCCGGCTACAACTACAGTCACAGTGGCTACCTCGATCTCCTCTGAAGAGGGGAAGCTAAGCTCAAGCTGCATGCATGTATTTAACAGAGAGCTACCAGGATAGGAGAGCATCGCTCGCTTACTCCAGCTCCTCCTCCTGCGCAACGACCTAGCTTGCTTGCTTCCGTGCATGCATGGCTGCACACTGATTTGATTCGCTCTGGTGGCTTGCAGGCTTTGCACGTATGCATGTCTGCTTAGCTAGCGAGCTGCTGCAGGTATGGTCTGAGAAATCTGTAGTTCTCCGGACCGGTCGATCTTGTTTCTTTCTTTCACAGCGTGCACGCATGCGTCGTCTTCTTCCTTTGGTTCCTGTGGAGTTTCTCTGATGCGTTTCCATGGCGGTTCTTGCAGTGGTGGTTGCTGATCGAAGTGGGTGGTGATTGGTTAGTAGTGGTTGATTGCTGAGGTGATAGTGTGATACGAGTATGTTGAGGAGGAGGGCTAAGCCGAGTGCTACCAAGCAGCACGAGATCGCGTCGTTTGATCATGGCCACACCGCCGTGCCGATGCCACCTGCCTTCGCGTCTCCGGCTCCGCCCAAGCTGTTCTTGGCTTGCTCCGGCGAGGCCTCGCCGGAGCAGGCGGAGGGAGTCATGAGTCCCACCTCCATCCTGCAGGCAGCAAGCCCCACGTCTCCGGCTGCGTGTGTTCACGGCGGCGCGGCCGTCCCGAACTCCCATGGCGGCAACGGCCACCACCGCCCTTGGGAGACCAAGCCCATCGCCGTCGGGCTCGCTCTCGTTGGCGCATTGAACGGGGAGGCCCCCTCCGACGCCATCGCGTCGACGGTCCTGACCGGACAGAGGCTCCGCGTCCAGACGTATTATCACTGCTCGCCATCCAGGGAGTTCGATGTCAGGAGCAGGAGCGGCGGCGGCGCCCCCGCGCTCGCCGATCACCTGGCGACGCGGCAGGCCTCCCCTCGCCGCTGCATGTCACCGAGGGAGATGGAGATGTCGGAGGGCTACACCTGCGTCATCGCTCGGGGGCCGAACCCGAGGACGACGCACATATTCGACAACCGCGTCGTCGAGAGCCGCGGCGGGTTCTCCTCGGCAGCGACCGGCACCGACGATTTCTTGAGGTACTGCCATGGCTGCAGCAAGGACCTCGGCCATGGCAAGGACATCTTCATGTACAGGTCAGTGCCACTGCCAGCTTCCACTGTCCACTTCTCTTCTTCCACATCTCTGAAGATTCAGAGCTGCATATTTTCAGTTGATTAGAGTAGAAATTAGGTATGTCTCAGCTAGTGATTACCTTGCTTAGTTCATTCATTCGTTAATCAACTTGCTTAATTCACTACTTCTCTTGAACATCTTTGCATTTTTTTTCTTCTTCTTTGATGGCATTCGATTGAGTGACCAACTCTGGTGGTCTGATTTGATCATCCAGGGGGGAGAGGGCGTTCTGCAGCCGCGAATGCCGCTACCACGAGATGCTATTCGACGAGGGCATGGAAGAACTCTGACGCAGAATCGATCGACCTGTATGCCAGCTTCAGAAATTTTTGCCAAAAAAAAAAAACCTCAATGTGATTCTTGTGCTGAAGAAGAAGACCTGAGCAGAGCTAGCCCTGCCTCCATGACACTGGTTTCTCTCCACTGTGAAATGCTCATCTTGCTGTCTCTTCACTTTCTTGTAGAGTGGTAGTAGAGTACTAGTAGCTTGGTGTCCTCTTTGGGAGCAGTTGAGTTTAGGACCTAGGAGGAGTGAGTCTTGAGTCTTCAGCTGTCAGCTTCACTCCCTTTTGATTAAGTAAATATGTAAGAGTGAGTGAGACATTGCCGTGGCTCATGCAACTGTGGTGCTCCTGCTCCATCACCTCCATATGCCAATGGCGCCATGAGCTAGCAGAGGTGAGTGGTGGCCGGCACTAATGGCTGTGGGTCACTGGCTCACAGTGTCACTGATGAGGTTGGGCATGGCGAGCTATTGCCTCTACTGAATCTGCTGAATGCCTGAATGCTAGCCGTTCTGCCAATCCTGTGCCTGTGAAACTTCTACAGAGAAGTTCAGAGACGAGATGGCCTGCGGTTTGCGACAAAGTTCAGTGATGGCAAGCAGAACAGAGCGTAGCTACATGCAGAGCACTTAGCCACAGTGGTAGCACAGCAGCAGCCTCAATCAGAATAGCACGGGGGTTTTGGGTAGATGCCATGGATCTCCATGGTATTGACATGGTACGGTTCTTCTGAACATTCAGCTGCAACGCTTGGCACTGTAACAACTTAAATTTCCTTTCCCCCCTAATGAAACGAAGTATTAAAATGCGGAGCAAATAAAAGCCATGTTTTGCGCTCTTCAATTTCAGCGATAGTAAAGTCAGGATCAAGAACAGCATCGGGAGTCCTAAAGTCAGGATCAAGAACAGCATCGGGAATCCTAAAATTAGAGCATTGGGTGCATGGATGAATCGGTCGAGCACAAAGAACGGCATGTATGCATTTTCTTGGCTTGCTTAAAAATTGTTTTTTATATCTTCTTCAGATAATGTACCCCCTTCTTTTTCGAAGGTTTTTTTAACCTAGGAACAACTAAACCTCGTTCTATTGCAATCCTCCTCTCTAACGCTCTCTCCCCCTTACCTTACCGTCGATGGTGAGCTTCCTTCCTAACGCCCCTTCCTCTCTGGTGCAACTCTGCACACCTTCGACACCACTCCATTTGCCATCTCCTATGGCCAACGCTCTCCTCATCGCTCCGCCCCCTCTTCCTCCCCTGCCACGCAAGCGTCACTTACCCTAACTCATGCCATCGCATGGCAAACTCCTACGATGAACCTGTAGCTAAGGTGACACCACTGCCACCTCACTGCACCACACCATTGCCTCCCACTATTGTTATCCCACTAGCCCGACTTCCCTCTAAGTGGCAGGTAAGGGCTTAGTGAATCCTAGACGCTAACATGGTCAACCCTGAACCCTACTCTGGCAGCAGAGCTCTGGTGATAGAAGGACGGGAAGAAAGAACCGGCGGCTAAGAAAGAAGGAAGGAGCAACAACGACTAAGAAAGGGATAGGCATGAATCTCAAAGACATCTTATGGAGGAGGTCGTTGACTGAAATATGATTTGTTAAGGGTTGGCCAAATCCTTGATCGCCGGACACATGTGTTAAAGAGTTAAGTAAGATGTTACCCTAACAGGCCCTGCGAGGCCTATACCAACAATACCCATCTATTTGGCCATCGTGGTCATCCCTAGTCTAGGCCTGATCGGGAAGACCTTTCCCACTACCATGGCCACACTACTACGAACAATTTCCCGACAAACCACGCATCCCCAGGCAAGAGGGAGAGGCCCAAGACCACATCATGCTCCATGGGCATACCCTTGGCCATAGGGCACCTAGCATCTTAATCATAGGGTGCATCTCATAGTTGGCGCAAGCAGAAGGCGATGCGTGGGCTGACCTAGTGTGGAACGGTCCATCTACCGCCACGTGGATGTCATGCTAAACTGTATGACACAAGTGAGCTCAACACAACAGTTGCAAGTGCAAAGATTACATCATAACGTCAAATGCATTTACATAATACCAGCTGATCTACAAAAACATATGTAACATCCTCATGTTCAAAACCAAAATCATATGCATTGCATGGCATGAAAATTTCAAAAAAAAATATATATATATAAATATAAAAGCATTTGAAAAATGAGTATGTTCCTCATTAAAAAGCCTTGCAAAATAAAATTTTCTAAAATCTATTTGCAAGTGTAATATATATTTAAAGTTTTGCAAAAAGGTTTATTTGTGCAAAATAAAAGTGCTAATATCAATTTTGCTAATTTTACATTTATTAAATATTATTTTGCATTTTAATCTCTAAAGTAATTATTTACCTATAATTTGAATCTCAGATAAATAAATTGATTTTATTTATCTATTCTATTTCTCTCTTGCAATTGGACCCCGCCAAATTTTCTTTTTCTTTCTTTTTCTTTTCCCCTTTCCTTTTTCCTCTCTCTCCATCCTTACCTTTTCTTCCTCCCTGATATTCTTTCTCGATCTTCTCTGTTCCAAGCACAGAGGAAATCTCTCCTACCTCCCATCTTGGAATTCCCCCTACAAATCCTCCCCAAAACCAGCAAAATCGGTTCCCATGATCTTAGGGGATCAATCCCTACCCAAATCATCCTCCCCTTTCCCTAAATCCCCTCTAAAACCCTATATAAATCCCAGCCGCCGTCTCCTCGCGAGCTAACCCTCCCCTTTTCGTTTTCCTTCTGCTGCAACCTGGGTAACACTCCATTACCTAAACCCTCCGAGGACATTCTAGATTTCATCCTCACGGTTCTATTTTGCCCAGGAACTCGCCGATCCGAGGTCCGTAGCTCCGGCAATCTAGCGCTGAAAGTCAGCCTCCCGATTCTTGGCCGTCTCCACTCTTCCTCGCCTCAGTACCGCCTCGATGCGAAATTCGCAAAACCGTCCGAGGACGTCCTGGATATCTTCATCGTGAATCCAACCCAATAAAGCGCTCGAAGAATCGTCGACCGAGCGCGACGAATTTGATCGCCGAATACGTCGCCGGAATCTGCAGCAGGGCCTGTTCGTCGAAACCTTCGGTTCCAAGCAGTGAGACTCAAGCTCCTCGCCTCCCCTACCATCCCTAAGTCCCCCTATCGTGTTTTTGGTCTTGCCCTTGAAGGATCGCCGCCGGAGAAGCGTTAATCGGCCGCCGGAGTCGCTTTCTTCCTCATTGTTCACCGTCGTCATTGCCTCCTCTGCAAATCCGCCGCCATCGCCGGTAATTCCTCCTCTTTTTTCCCCTCTGGAGCACCTCCTAAGTCCTCCAAACCCTAGCCCCTGGCCAAATTGCCCGGAGCACCGCCGGCCGCCGCCGCCACCGCGCGCTTCCTCCCTCCCAAGGCCGGCCACGCCGCCACGCCCGCTCGCCCACTCTCCTCCTCGAGACCTCCCTCACGGCACCCTCGCTGTCGCCTCTCTTAAAATCCGTCGTGGCCTTCCTCTCATGCCGATTCATGCGGCGGTCAGCGTCTTGCCAGCCAGCCGCCGCCCTGCGTGACGCTGCGCGCCGCCGCAACCTTCCCTCTCCGGGCCGACCCGCCCCGAGGACCCCATGCCACCTCCTCCTTTTTCACCACCGGCCGGCCCGTGTCGCCGTCCGCCGCCGCCGCCTCCTGCAAGACCGCCACCCGCTTCCCCTGCTCTAGGTCACCGACAGGTGGGCCCCACCTGTCGGTCACCCAGACCCCCGCCGGGCCCCTTGCGCGTGCAGCGGCCAGATGGGCCGGCCCACTTGCATCCCAGGCCCGAGTGCCCTCCTCTTTAATTTTCTTTATTTGCAGATTATGCCTATTGTTGTAAATTCCATATAAATTAGAAGGAAATTCAGAAAATTGTGAAATAAATTTTATTAGATTCATAAAATTATATACTATTTTTATGTACTGTTTATTTACATGTTTCTATTAAATTTAATTTTGATAATTATATTAGTTCTTGCATGTGTAGGAATTTTATAAATTAATTTAGAGATCCAAAAATATCAAAAATTATTTTATAAAGTTAGATATATTATAATATGATTCCTGTTCTGTTTTGGTAAATTTTTCAAATTTATTTATTATTAACCCTCTTTTGTACCTTAATATTAAGTTTATAAAAATCATAATTAAATATAGGGGACTCTAAAAATAACGAAACCAATTTCAGAAGTTTTGTAAAATTATTTTATACTGTTCTGTACTGTTTGCATCATCCTCATGTCATGACATGCATGCCTCATATTTTATTGCATGTGGTTCTTATTTGTGTTTCTTTTAAGCGTTAGACCCGAAAGTCCGAAGTTCGTTTCCGACGCAAATTGAGGATCCTCCCACTCGTCGATCAAGGCAAGTTGAAACCTCTGAACCCATGTTTCCAAACGATTTTTGTAGAATGTGAACAATAGCATGTATGTTTAACATAAAATACTAAATAACTATATTGCCTAGCTAAATCCCATTGATAATTAATTCTTATAAAATACCCTTGCCACCTGAGGAATATTAATTTTGATTAATTATTGCCATATCCTTGATTAGGTTTTGCATCTGCTTAGTAATGCTCATAGTAAACCACCTGATTAATTGCTTGTTAACATTAATTACCATTTTACTTTGTGATCTTTAAAAAGGACAATTGGTGTTGTCATTTGGTTGTGATTGGGCTAGTTGATAGTGGGTGCTATCGAAAAAAATATTTTGCAAAACCTGATTGGGGTGGATGGTTGCAAGGATGGTGCCGCGTGCACAAGATTCGGGTCCAGTGCGGGACCCACCCTGATCTCTAAGGACCGATTCCTTGAGGTAGACGAGCTAAGTACAACAGTGCGACCATTGAGTGCTTGTGTGGGCAAGCCCTGGTTGAGTACCCTTCGGACTCCTAGTTTTGGCATTCCAGACGGTGGAGTAGGCAATTGGTGTTGTTCTGCAGGCTCAAGAGGGGGCTTCAGCCAACTAGAGTAACTAGCGCTGCGGTGGAATCCTTAGAGGGAATGCCAGGCTAGGGGAATGTCGGTTAAAGACCTTATGGTGTTCTTTTCCCTTTGGGTGATTCCTAGGGAAGGTCACTTCTCGTGGGGAAAGTGTGCAACCTCTGCAGAGTGTAAAACTATCATGATAGCCGTGTCCACGGTCAAGGACGGACGACGGGGAGCTGCCTCATTGGTACTTCTTATCTTTTGTTTTCTAAATGGTGTTTTAAAGGAAAACCACGATCGGTGTCGTGCGTTTTGATTTTTCTCCTCATAGTGGGTGCTATGAGCGATGAGGGTGTTTGCACGGTGGGTGCCGTGAGTAGCCAGGATTGGGCAAAACCGGTTAAGGCCGGAGTTTCAAAGAAAATGATTCAAATATTTATTTTCCTCAAACACATTTCAAATCATTTTGCAAAATCTTAGGAAGAATTGTAAAACTGGCTTTATGCAAAATAAACCCTTACCCTTCCCTTGTTAGCCTTAGTTGCATTTAGTCAGTCTTACTTGTTGAGTATAAAGTATACTCACCCTCGCCTTTTATGCGGGGCTGCTCATTCTAACGAGCAGGTTGTCAGCAATGGTATCCCGAGGAGGAGATGTACCAAGGTGAAGGTTTTACTGTTGGAGTTCAAGATGAAGATTCCTTTGACGCCTAGGATGCTACTACAGCTCGCATGTGGGATTGATTGTTGTATTTTGCCTCTTCCATTTGGAGTTATGGAAGACTGTTAAGACTTCCGCTGCATGTGAGACTTCATTGTGTAAGGCTGCGTGCTGAATTTTGTACTCGATTGAAGCGCCTTGTAACGCACTCTGATGTAATATTTGTTCGAATTATAATGGCAATGATCCAAATATCTGGAATCTGTGTGTACTACCTACTTGATCCAGGGACTAGTACAGGTAAAACACAGAAGGGGCTCGACTCCGTTTTGCGGATCTCGACAACATATGTCTCACGTATAACATTAGTCAGCCTCGGGTCAACAACTCCCATTAATTTATCCATCAATTCGTGCTAAATCTAGTTTCATTCCACTTCAACAACTCGACACCAATGTTTGATTTCATCAAGGCATGCAACTTGTTTGAGTTTTAAAACCATCTTAAGATCTTCCTTGCATTGTGAATCACCTCACGGTTCCCTTCTGAATTTCCAACATCCTTCAGCAACAAATTGATTGTGTCTACGAGACAAGGCTGTCATGTGATAGACTTGTATTCCCATGCAATCAACTTGCAAGCCTTCTTGTAGTTTCATCCATTATTTGTCACTATCTGGACAACAATGTCGACCCCCATGGAGTAGACTATTGATTTTATTTCCTATAAGATACACAATGGGAAGATATTTGAGTGGGTGTCAAAAAATGCATTACGTGTTAAAGCCTAAAGTATCATATACCTTAAGCAGGTAACTCGAATTATGGGTATGCCCTATCACATCCACTGACTTGTGGAAAAACATTAGTTCATTGCAAAAGAGCATTAAGTTCATAATACACATCCCAGTCGGTCCTTTCTAAGAATCGCACATAATGGCCGCGATGTATTCTATCTACTCCCTCTTCCATCTCGCCATTGCTCGATGTATGTCTCATCCAAGTACTAACCATCTATGTCTCTCAGCGGAGGACAACACACCCTCACCTGCAAGTGTAAAGTATAAATTACCATCACCATACATAATTCACACACCCAATTTTTTGTGTCTCCTTGATGATACTCACAAAGTAAGCATTGTCTGCTCTTCTGCTAGGGATGCAAGATATGTGAACCAATTTGACCATGCTTCCCCAAGTTTATCTCTAGTTGATTTCCCTGTCACCTATCAAGAGCCCTTATTGATCCTTGTTTGCACTAGAACTTTATACTTATGCAAGGTAGTAATCCTGTTGAGCCATGTTATCTCTCCATGAGGTCGACAATCCTAAACATCCTCGTTATTGGATTTCCTCCCAAAGGTTGTGACTGAGAGGACTCACTTCCAACCCTATGCTCTAGAGATCTAGATAGGTCGGGTCGGAGGCGCCACTACCTGACTCGACCTGGTCCTCTTCGAGCCTTGCTCCAACCCAGCATCGAGGATCCTATTTACTCGCCTTACCCTGTACCCGCCCCGCTTTGTCGGTGCCCTGATTCACCCACCCCGACGAGAAGAGGGTTTGGGGTGGTGGAGGGGCAACGCCACCCGTGGGCTCGATGATGCGTTGGCGGCGACAACAACTTCAACTCCGAGTGTCGCACAAAGGAGAGGCCGATGTCAAGAACGGCATCATGTAGAGGAGAGGCTAGTGAAGGAGAGGTTGCTATTGAGGGCGGGTCTGTGAGGAGGATCTAGGACGACGTTGTGCATGGGAGGGAGGAGAGTCGTCAGAGTCAGAGAGAGAAAAGGTGGGCCGTGGGAGAGGAGGAAGGTGCTAGGAGGCATGTGGCTGCTGCCCTTGCAAAGTGGAGGATGGGTAGGACACTAGGGTTTGTGAGGATGGACCTGTAAAGTAGACATTGTTGGATCAAACCTTAGATTAGATCATACGGTGGATGTTCTGAGTTGGGTCAGGTTGGGGCAGGGGTTGATCTGACCTTGACCCAATAGGAACTAGGACCTAACCCAGTTCCACACGTTGGGTTTTTTGAGGCCAAAAATTGGTGGGTAGGGTTTGAATATAGACCTCTATCATGCTCATATCTTCCACCAACTTTCCTTATGAAGTTTGCTTTCACTATCGAATGGCCATGGCATGCCACATCTGCTCCTCTTTATCTAGGCCTCCAGCCAACTGCCATCCTCTCCTACCACATATTCTCTTATAAATTCCTCCTCCTTATCCCTTTTCCTCTCCTACCATATTTCCAATTCGTGCTAGAAGTATTATCTAACATCCGGAGGAACGAAGTTGAAATGAGCTAACATCTTCTGCCATGCCCTGCCAAGTGATGCTTCAAACTTGAAGCACTACCACCCTTCTTCACTTTTAAATATTAGTTACACCTAAATGCTACCCCAATTTTCTCCCCTATCAATCCACACACGATCAGACGACCTTTTTGCCATTGGTCACTACAAAACAACATGCATATTGGCCATCATGCAATCATATCACAACATTAAATCATAAACAATTAATCTTGGGCTAATACATGCACCAATCTACCCTCTTTTTTTTTGTCCTCCATTTTTTCTCAATTCACACAATAAGAGCTAAAATTTGTCGGCTACCGCTAGAAACCACAGGTTATCACTAAAACTAATGGTTAGTCGGGCCCTAGTGCAACGTGCCAAATCTCTAAAACTGGCAGCTAATCACTCAAACCATGTTGTTGATCGCTAAGCTAGGCGGCTAATCGAGCCTACTGATGGCTTCTAAGCCTTGCTAGCCCAAGTGAGCCAACAACTGCCAAAATAAGCAAGAAATTGAGATTACCTCTAGCAACCACATGTAGCTAGTGGCTAGCCGAGCGGCTTTTATAGTAAGCCACCGGAGCTCAGGACTACTGCAAAGTGAAGCTGATGAGGCCACCCAGCCTAACCGTGTATGGCTTGTTTTTCTCATTAGAAACTGTAGCTAGCAGCCCATATCCGATTGTTTCTCCACTAAGGTGCGCGGCTTCGCTGCCTCTACTCATTTATTTAGCGGCTTGCCTGTAATAGCCCATATTGGGCAAATTTTTTTGAATTGATCAAATTTGAATCAAATTCAATGTATTTACATTCACCGTCTAAAATTTTCAAATTTTAATTTTAATTTAAACCAATTCACTCAAATTCTTCTAAAATTCAAATTTTGGGTTTTGTTAGACTTCGCCCATGCTCAGCCCATCTGGGCCCATCCTGGCACACATCTCTCCCTCTCTCACTCTCTCGCTTTGCCGGTCAGGCTACACATCTTGTGATCGCTCTAAATGCGCCACGCACCGTCTCGTCGCCTGACTCACCGCGTGACACCCTCCACCTCTCGCCTCGCCGCCCGTGTTGCGCGCCACGCCTTTGCTAGTGCTGGCGCCGTCACGCGGGCCATAGCCATGCCAGGTGGTCATGCCGTCTCGTTGCCCCGCAGAGCTCGTCTCGCTCCCCATGCTCTGCCGTAGCCACTGTGACACCGCCGCGCGTGTCGTCGTTGCCGTGCCACGTCGCTTAGCGCCACGCCCATTGTACCATCCCATCATTGCCTTCCTCGAGCCCCTCGCCCGCAAAGAGGACCCCTTCCCTCTCCGTGACCCTCCTTCGCTCCTATTTAAACCGTGGCTCAGCCCCGAGCCTCACTCTTTGCCATTTCCGCCGCCACGCTCGAATCATCCGTTTTCACCTCACCAGCGCCTCAGTAAGCCGCAAGCCGATTCCTCATGCCCGTAACCTCCTCTTGGGCCGCTTCTCATGACCCTGTTATCATTTTGCCCAGGATATGCCAAAGCTCTCGGGCAGCGTGACCCTTGCTTCGGTCGCTGCCTCGTCCACTGTGACAACTCATCTCCGGCCTTCCCCGAGCTCGACACTGCCTCAAGTAGTCTCCTGGTAGCCCCTAGATACTCCCATCTCTAGCGAAGTGACCGTCGTCCTTACCCTTAGCCGTAGCACCATGCTCCCGTGGTCTACCATTGCCCGTGTCTATGGTGCTGCCATTCTAGCTCACCGCTGGCGATGCTCCGGCCATCACGTCCTAGCCGCTGCTAGCTGAACCTATTCCGACCATGAACCAGCTAAATGGTGGACAATAACGTCGCCAGTTCCCCACCGAGGGTTCACCGGAACTCGACCGAAGACCTAGGAGAACCGATGCTGCGCTGGCGTCACCTGACACAAGCACCTCCACAAGTCACTGACATGTGGGCCACTGCCCCACATGTCAGAGTTAGTGGAAGCGTAATCCATCGATTACGTCTTCCAATAGTGGTGGTGTACTCCATCACCAAGAGTTAGAGCCTCTTGACTAGTGGGCCTCGAGGCCCACCTGTCCATCACTTGCCCGTCACTAACCAAGAGGCCCCACGGCCCAAATTGTCAGACACATGCATGGTAGGTGGCCATGAACCCGCGTCTTGCGTTCTTGGGGACGCACAATAGTTGGCCTGGAATGAACAATAGCAGGCTGAGCCCATTACCGTGTATTGGATTTTCGAAAGATTTTTTAAATTTCCAGTAAATTTAGAAATAGAAAGTGTTTTATTAAAAATAGTATAAGATACCCAAAAATCGTAGAAAAATTTCAGAAAATACTAGATGTAGTACTAGACTTAGGAAAAACATAATAGTTCAGATTAAATTAAATCTTGTGCTCTAGAAAATTGATAGAAGCTATTTAAACCTTTTTCCTTAGTAAATTATAGGTAGAAATCAAATTAGCTTTATTAAAAATATGTAGAGAACTCCGTAAATTCCCAACAATTTCCTAGAAATTATTCCAACTTAGGAACAACTGAAGAGAAATATTAAGTCAAGTAATAATCTTCTATTAGTTACAAAATTAAAGAAAACCGATAAGGGCTTTATAAAATTAATAATTTTATCACTATATTTTATTCCAGAAATTATTTTCTAGCATTGGTATCCTTAATTAAGGGTAGTTAAGGCATTTTCATCCATGACATATGATGGCACGTAGGAACCTCACTACCTTAATTAAGAGATGGTATGCTAGGTGTAGACTATCATAATTAAGTTGTGGACCATGCATCATCCCTTTTTTTCACATGTTTATGCATTGTCTTATTTTTCATGAATAGACGTTGAGGATCCGAAAAGAAGGTTTGAAGACGCCAAGGAAGAGTACCATTCCTCAGGATAAGGCAAGTTAATATCCTTAGTTCATATCTTACCCAATTTTACATAAGTTATTTTGATTCAACTAAGAAATTGCATGTTCTATTATCTGTTGCAGTAACTTGAACTGCTAGAGTAGCTACACCTATTCCTTAATCATTTTGTACACATGCCCTGTTCATTGCTATGCTTGATTACCATTCATGATTGCCTTGATTATCATGTCATTTGGAACCTTAGGATAATTACTAGATATTTAGACTCATAGTTCTTGGGTAAAACTGGCTTAGTTATGCTCAGGTCTAATTCACCCTACATCTGTTCACATCTTAATATGAATTAGTAAATATCTAAGCTGGTATGAAATAGAGGCCTGTAAGTAGGTACCATGGGATGCTGAGTCTGGTTTGGGCTATGGTGTAGTCAAGGGTTGAACACTAGGTAAGATGTGGTGTATGTCTGAAAGGGGGTGTGGACAACATGGGCCTCGGGTATTCGAAGATATACGGTTGGACGTACCACCTCCTTGGGCCAAGTTGCGTGGATCTTCCAGAAGGCAGGCTTGGAGGATGGCGCGGCTCGACTTGCTCTACAAGGAAGCGAATTCGTATTCTACTCGAATACATGGAGATAGGTGTGACCAACCCGGTTATATCTCTATCTCCCTTATACGGATTAGGGAACCTATCTGTAACCCGACCCCTTGCATTATATAAAGGGGGTCAGGGGTCCCTAGTTAGATCATCTCATTATTAAATTCATCGTCCACATCATTGTCTGTTCTCGTGCCATCTCGACGAGAACATACATTGTAATCGACACCCCACAATACAATCCACGAGCACAGGAGTAGGGTATTACCTTTTTGAGAGGGCCCGAACCTGTATAAATCTTGCCCCCTATGCTACCATCGAGTTGTGATCTTTCGTATAGCCCTATAAAATACATTGCCGACACAAATCGTCGACAGTTGGCGCGCCAGGTAGGGGCTAACGTCACGATCAACTTCATCGACTTCGATGGCCTCCATCGGCCGATTCGTCTTCACGTACGCCCCCGGCCAAGGCTTCATCTTCGGAGATCTCGGCTTCCTTGCCGATGACTTCGGGGAACTCCGGCTATCTCAGCCGAGCAACACCCGGGGGACGCTGAATGCGACTTCAGCTGAACCCCACCACGTCGGGTTGCCTCTTGCGGATTCTGATCCGAAAGAGATCCAATCTGACGACGATGATTCCAACTGTCTCGCCGAAGGTACTCCCTTCGGCCCCAGTCGGGATTACGAACTTTTGGTTCTACCAACTTCTTCCGCTGGTAAGGAACCAACCGGCGATACTGTTCCTAATCTAGATCGCATTCGGATCCAATTGGGAATCGCAACTTCTCAGTTGTCCGACGTCCCGTTCGGACTGAGAAACTCGGCCTCTGTTTTCTATGAGATAACATGCCATCTTTTTCGGTCTGGCCTAAGGAGCGGAGCACAACAAGCACACAATGGGATGAGTTTTCCGAGTTTCGGCTCAGGGATAGCTCTAACCAGATCAGTTTCCCGGGTGGATGCTATGATACCACTCGGATTAGTCAATTCGGCTGCAAGATTTCAGCAGATCTGTTCTGCTAAATCTCAGCTGGGTTTTCTTCGGCCAAACGATCCATCACGAGAAGTGGGAGTTATCATCACTCCCATTGACGAACCAACAAATCGGGATCAGTTGAGCCTCTCTTACTCGGAGTCCGAGTCGGAGGAGAGCGTCAACGGGTTCCCCAACTTTCACGGCGTCTATGTGATAGATGGACAAGCCTCCGGATCGGCTCGGCGTCCCTTAGAGGAGGCAGGAGCCGAACATAACCGCGGAGGTGGAGAAGATCTGCACGACAAATTGCACGGTCGTGCACGTGAAGTCCAGAAGGAACTGCTCCAGGTTCGAATGGGAGATCACTCGGTCTTCCGAACGCCCCAGTAAAACATCCTCGCATGTAAGACCCTCTTGGACAATGTTGGACCTTACTTGGAGAAAACAGCCCCGCAACGCCGATCATGGAGCAGATCAAAGCCATGGTGACGGCAGCAACTGTCCAAGGTACTCGGGATCAACAGGCCGACTCGGCCAGAAGCTAGACTGCCACGAATAGTATTCGGCGCAATCGGCATAGGCCAACTCACGGGCAAGACGCTTGCCAAAGTACAAGTCGTGACCTCCGCCTCAACATCAAGGCTCGACGAAGGGAGCGGGAAGAAGATCGACGCCGCACTTCACCGGGCCGGATTCTTCCCCGTCAGTCTCCTCCCCCTTGGGATGGATTGTGACGAGGACCTGGAGGGATGTTCGGATTATCACACATAGAGCGCAAAAATGCTGGCCTCCCCCGAGCAAGGAAGCCCTTGCTCGGGCTCTCGCACTGTTGGTCTTACTGGACAGAGCCCGGTCGCTCCTCCCCCCTACCGCATAGGCCCTCTCCTCTCTGCTGCATTAAATGCTCTGACGCCATCTGTGACCGCTGCGTCAGATCGCAGGGGACTGCGGCTACCAACTCACGTCTTGTTGCACTGTTCCCATGCCGTTTTCCCGTAAACGAGAATGATGACGATGACGCAAAGCGAAGACAAGCTTCGGACTGCCGGACAATAGGGTGTCTTCTCCATACCGCTGGACAATAGGACGTCATCTCCACTAGAATACTAATTACGCCCATGTATAAATAAGCCATGTTGCTGCATATGTAAAGGCTGGCTGCTAGGAAACATAGAAGCACCGTAGGAGCTCCGGCTAGCACCATCTCGGGTCGAAGCTCATCCTCCCACTGTAGCAAAATCGCTCCCCCTTGGTCCGCCAAGCTGGGGGCTGTAATTTTCCCCAAGCCTCATATAGACACCACTGGACGTAGGGCTATTACCTCCGCACGAGGGGCCCGAACCAGCCAAAAATCGTCTGTGCCTCTCATTGATGGTTGCTTGATTGAGTTCGCCTTCTCGAAAACCCCCGAGGCTGCAGGAAAGAGGTCGGTTGATCCTTACACTCAACAAGTAAGCTCGGCGCCTAGGGGTCCCGTACTCTCAACCGCCGACAGATTGATTGATGGGATCAAGGCATTCACACCCCGACTTCGTCAGGTAAACTGGCCCAAAGGGTTTAACCCCAAGGAAATAGTGAAATTTGACGGGGAGCGGGATCCAGAAGCTTGGTTGCAGATTTACTCTTTGGCAATTAAGGCCGCGGGCGGAGGATACGACGTGATGGCAAACTATCTGCCAGTCATGTTAAATCCTTCGGCTCAGGGTTGGCTCGCAAGCCTTCCAGAGAACTCAATTGGTTCCTAGGGAGAGCTTTGCAACCAGTTCGTCGCCAATTTCCAGGGCACTTACGAGAAGTCTGGAACCCAGTGGGACCTTTACCAGATTCATCAGAAGAAAGATGAGTCGTTAAGGGATTTCATTCGGCGCTTCACAAAGAAGAAAAACACAATCCGGGAGATTTCTGAGGCGGTCGTCGTCGCGGCCTTCCAAAAGGGAGTTCGCGACCCCGACTTAATCAAGAAGATGTCTCGGAAGCCCCAACCATTGTCAAAGAGATGTTCGCCCTGGTGGACCGGTATGCTACCGCCTCGGATGCTCTCACCGAGCGTTAGGAGGATCACCCAAGCAAAAACGAAAGGAAGAAGGACAAGCCCGAATCGTCCTTCAAGATGGATAAGAAACGCAAGGGTGAGGAACTGGTAGCGGCTGCAGATCCAATGACTACAACAAAGTAATGGAAGCGCCGTGTCCTTTCCATCCAAATGGAAAGCATGCGGCAAAACATTACAATGTCTTGAAGAGGTTTGCTGAGGAGCACAATAAGGACGCCAAACAAGACGACAAGCGTGACCCTCCTCAGGGTGACGCTTACCAAGAGACCGAGCGCGAGCTCAACTACATATTCGAGGGATCGGATGCATACGAGTCCGAACGTAAGCAAAAGTTTACTACTCGGGAAGTCAATCCAGCTGTTCTGGTGACCCCCGAATACCTTCGATGGTCTGAAGTCCCGATCAAGTTCGATCGCTCGGATTATCCTGACCACATCCCTTGTCCAGGAAGATATCCACTCATCCTGGATCCCGTGGTATGAGGCGTCCGTCTGTGCCAAGTCTTGGTCGACGCCGGAAGCGGATTGAACATCCTTTTCGCCAAGACGTTCAACGAAGTGCAGATTCCAAAGTCAGCGCTCTAGAAGACTGATGCGCCATTTCATGGCATAATTCCGAGAACCTCCTCAGTGCCGATTGGGAGAATCTCTCTTCCTGTCACTTTTGGCACTCGAGACAACTACCGGACGGAAAATCTCAGCTTTGAGGTGGCCGATTTCGAGACTGCGTATCACGTAATCTTGGGAAGGCCGGGCTTGGCCAAACTCATGGCCGTCCCACATTACGCCTACCTACTTATCAAGATGCCGGGTCCGCGGGGCGTAATCACGATCCGCGGAGACGTCAAGTTTTCCTATTTCCTTGATAAGAAAAACTGCGACTTTGCCCAGTCAACCGAAGCGGCTGCCGAGTTGGACAAGATCCGGCAGGCAGCCACCACTCTTCGCGACGAGGGTGACCTGCCGAACAAGAGGCCATCTAAATCAGGCATCAAGCCTGACGAAGATGTCAAGCGTATTTCGCTCGACCCGTCCGATTCAGCCAAAATGGCTCGAATCGGGACAGGGCTCGATCCGAAATAGGAAGAGGAGCTCGTCACCTTCCTCCAAGCGAATCGGGGCATCTTCGCTTGGAGGCCATCTGACATGCTAGGTGTCCCGAGGGAGGTGATCGAGTACTCCTTGAATGTACACGACAAAGCCAAGCCGATCAAGCAGCGGCTGCGTCGGTTCGCGCAAGATCGAAAGGAAGCCATCAAGACGGAGATCACCAAACTTTTAGCCGCCGGCTTTATAAGGGAGGTGCTCCATCTCGATTGGTTGGCAAATCCAGTACTTGTACAAATGAAGAACGGTACTTGGCGCATGCGTGTCGATTATACTGACTTAAATAAAGCATGCCCCAAGGATCCGTTCGGACTTCCTCGCATCAACCAGGTGGTTGATTCCACTGCCGGTTGCGAGCTTTTGAGCTTTCTGGATGCCTACTCGGGTTATCATTAGATTAGCTTAAAGGAAGAAGATTGTATCAAGACTTCGTTCATCACTCCGTTCGGGGCTTTCTGCTATGTCACTATGCCCTTCGGGCTAAAGAACGCCTAAGCAACGTACCAGCGTTACCTTCAGTGATGTTTCCACAATCAGCTTGGGCATAACGTGGAAGCATATGTTGATGACGTTGTCGTCAAGTCTCGGGTATCCTCCGACTTGGTCACTGACCTATCGGAGACATTCGAGAGCCTGTCGGTATACAACATGAAGTTTAACCCGGAGAAATGTGTCTTCGGGGTCCCTTTGAGAAAGCTGCTCGGTTTCGTGGTATCTCACCGCGGGATTGAGGCTAACCCGAAAAAGATCAGAGCTATCATGGAGATGGCTCCCCCAACGTGCCAAAGAGTTGTCCAACGTCTGAATGGGTGCATGGTGGCACTCGGCCTATTCATCTCGCGGCTTGGCGAGCGTGAATCGCCCTTCTTCAAACTACTGAAGAAGCAACACGACAAGTTTGTCTGGACACCCGAGGCACAAAAGGATTTTGAGGATCTCAAGTCGTTCCTCACTTTGCCACCTGTCTTGGCATCTCCCATGCCACAAGAACCTCTTCTGCTATACATTGCGGCCACCACTTATGTAATGAGCGCCGCGGTGGTAGTTGAACGGGAAGAACAAGGACGCGTCTACAAGGCTCAACGCCCGGTCTACTTCGTCAACAAGTATTAGGCGAAGTCAAAATACGCTATCCGCAGTGCGAAGCTTTGTATGCGGTTCTGATCGCCTCTCGGAAGTTGAAACACTACTTTCAAGAACATCCAATTTCGGTGGTCACTTCTTTCCCTATTGGAGAAATCCTCCATAATCGGGAAGCCACTGGGAGGATCGCTAAGTGGTCAGTAGAACTTGGAGCTTTCGAGCTCTCGTTCAAGCCACGCAACGCCATAAAATCACAAACACTCGCTGACTTCGTTGCCGAGTGGATGGGGATGCAGGCTCCCCCAGCCATCGAAGAGGCCGAGTACTGGAACATGTACTTCGACGGCTCTCTCCAACGACAGGGTGCGGGGGCTGGTATCGTTCTTATATCACCTGGAGGCGAACGGCTCAAGTATGTCCTCCAGATTCATTTTCCAGCTTCAAACAACGCAGACGAGTACGGGGCACTCATCCACGGGCTCCGTATTGCCATATCGCTCGGCATCCGGCGATTGGTGGTTCGCGGGGATTCTCAACTCGTGGGGAGCCAAGTACAGAAGGATTGGACTTGTGTCAACGACAACATGGCCGCCTATTGTCAGGAGGTCAGAAAGTTGGAAGACAAGTTTGATGGGTTGGAGCTTATACATATCCTGCGACGCGACAACGAGACGGCAGATGAGCTTGCAAACATGGGCTCTAGTCGGGCAGCAGTCCCGGCTGGAATTTTTGTCCAAGAAATCCACGCCCCCTCCATCTCACCGCAGGAGCAACTACCCCAATCGGATGAACAACCACCTGAGTCAGAAGTGCTTGTCCTCGACTCGGATTGGACACAACCGTACTTGGAGTATTTGCAAGAAGAAAAGTTTCCCGATGATCGGGGGCTGCTAAACAGATTCAACGTCGGAGTCGTGCATACGTGGTGCATGAAGAGATTCTGTACCGCCGAAGTGCCTCCGGCATACTTCAAAAGTGTGTATCCGAGTCCGAAGGACGTGCCCTATTGCGTGAAATTCACTCGGGTATGTGCGGCCATCACGCTGCCTCAGCTACATTGGTTGGTAAAGCCATTCGTCAAGGATTTTACTGGCCAACTGCCGTCTCCAACGCAAAGGAGATCGTCCGCAAGTGCGAGAGTTGTCAGTTCTTCGCTCGGCAGATTGACGTGCCGGCTCAGGAACTTCAGACGATCCCGATCACCTGGCCGTTCGCCATCTGGGGGCTCGACATTGTCGGACCCTTCAAGAAGGCCCTAGGTGGTTTCGAACATATCTTCGTCGCCATTGACAAATTCACCAAATGGATTGAGGCCAAGCCTGTGACCAAGATTATGGCGGCCAAAGCCACCGAGTTCTTCTAGGAGATCATCGGTCGGTTTGGCGTACCCTCTCGGATCATTACGGATAACGGCTCTCAATTCAGAAGTGATGAGTTTCAAAGCTGGTGCGAAGATGTGGGCGTAAAGATTTGCTTTGCTTCGGTGGCACACCCTCGGAGCAATGGGCAGGTCGAGCGTGCGAACGGCATGCTTCTACAAGGTGTCAAGGCTCGCATCTTCGATCGGCTCAGACCATATGCGGTAAAATGAATGAAGGAATTGCCTGCCGTGCTCTGGGGGCTTCGCACAAGTCCTAGCCGAGCAATGGGGCAGTCTCCCTTCTTCCTCATATATGGGGTCTGAGGCGGTCCTTCCAACGGAGCTACAACTCGGGTCGCCCAGAATTCAAAAGTGCAATGAGGACGAGTCAGAGGCCAGTCGGATTGACGAACTCGACCGACTGGAGGAAGCTCGGGACGCTGCAACAATTCGGTCGGCCAAGTACCTCCAAGGTTTGCGTCATTACCACAATCGTAATGTACGGGATCGTGCCTTCTCGGTTGGAGATTTGGTCCTTCGAGTCAATCAATTGAGTGGCCACAAACTCTCCTCACGCTGGGAAGGTCCATACATTATTGACTCGGTGACACGCTCGGGGCTTACCGATTGAGGCGAGAAGACGGCACTCTCATGGATAACTCGTGGAACATCGAGCAATTACGTCGGTTCTATACCTGACGGCCGTTGTACACATACTTACAATTAAATAAAGATAAGTTTTCGTTCACATTGTCTTTACGCTTGTGCAATTCAGTTTCTGACTTGCTACTTATTTGCGTTTCAATTAAGTAGTAAGTCGGGGGCTACACCTAATTAGGTGCGCAATCGCGCACCCTTTCTCTTTTATTGAGATTAACATGACTTGCTCCTTAGTCGAATTCCGACTAGCCAGTAAGTCGGGGGCTACACCTAATTAGGTGCGCAATCGCGCACCCTTACTGAGGTTAAACTTTACTTGCTCCCTAGTCGGATTCTGACTAGCCAGTAAGTCGGGGGCTACACCTAATTAGGTGCAGTCTGCACCTATCCAATACATAATCGATATATCTTTCAAGTTTCGTTGAGCCCAAGTGTTGGTTGTTCCGAGTAACGAAACTCTTGTTTCCACGCAACACTCATACTTCCCGACTGCGTTCTTGGGGACAGAGCTCCGCGCCAACTCCTAACGCTAAGAAACTTGATGCGCTTGGTAGAGTGCTTAGTAAAAGGAACCTAGCCTACTCGGGCAAAATACCAAACTCAATTGACAAAAATCGGTTAAGTTATATTATATCACAAAGAATTGTTTACACAAACAAGCTGATAATTTACAGGGAGTTCCTATATTTACAGGGAATCTAAGTCTAAATTGTCTACAAGGGACTCGACCACGGCTTCACTTCCTCAGCGGGGCTAACGCTTTATCCTCGGGCAGAAGCCATCCTTAACGGCGTCGAGCTCAACTCGAGGGTAGAGCGACTTGACGATTCCCAGCGCTTGGCTGGTACTCATCAAGCCGACTTCCCTGAGCTGGGCCTTGAGCTGCTCGGGGGCTTCGGTCCACCTCTGGATTAGCTCGGCCCGAGTGCTTGGCTTGGCGTCGCCGACATAGAGCCGTCGCCTAGTGGGCTCCACGGCCACCAGGAGTTCCTCGTATTGCGCATGCGGCTCGGCGTTCTCTCAGAGAACGCCATATTGCGCCAACATCTTCCTTTGTGTTACATCGACCTAAAAACACCTTCAATTATATGAACATGCAAACACCGGAGGTTCAAAGTCGGTCGGGTTTGGGTACTTACCCTCCAACTCGGCGACGGCTTTCGCCTCCGACTTCTCTAGGGCCACCTCGGTCACAGGACTTTGCTACTGCTTGGCGGCGGCGCGATCTTGGCCAGCTCTTCCCGCAGGCTAGCGATCGTGGCTTCGCGGGCTGCACGTGGAGCAGAACACGATGTCATTCGGTCGCACGCAAGTGAGATAATCCTAACTCAGGTTGGGGTACTTACACCGAAGGGAGCCTGCGAGGTCGAACTTCTCTTCCTGCAGCTCCTTAATCTGGGCCTGCAACTCCCAGCGCTGCTTGGACGCCTCGGTCCGGACCTCAACTACTTGCCCCTCCACGGATTTAATCCGTTCTATCTGAGGGAGGAAGTAGTTGGGGAATTTGGTTTTCCTCTCGGAAAAGTCACCAAGTTCCTGCAAAGAGGGGGAATAATCACTATTCTACCTCGAGATGAAGAAAACTTACTCGGCTGATCGGAAGACTTACCCTGACTAGTTTGCCGCATTCAGCGGCATGCTCGTAGAAGGCCACCCTGACCTTCTCCTCTGCTTCGTCGTCGACAAGAGCCCAGTCCCCGGCCTCGTCCCTCCAGCTCGCAGAGAGCTTGGGCTCGGCCTCCTCTGGGGGAGATGGGGCCAGTGTGGAATTTCTTCCACCACCGGCTTGGCCTCCTCGCTGCCCTCGTTGGTTGGTTTCGGGCTCGGGGCGGCGGCGGCGGCGTCTCCTCGGACCTCGTCGAGACTCGCTTGAGGAAGCGTCGGGTGGGCCACTCGGCCTGGCTTGAGGGGCTGGAGGTGCCTGCCTCTTCTTTGGGGACGCCCTGCGACCCGCTCTCGAGGACGAGTCGCTGTTGCTCGACCTCTGGGCGGCATATAGTGGCTCGCTCCCTCCTTGGGGGCTTCGTTGATTTTGGGGCCAGAGCTTTGTTGGCTACGCCCCCTGGGCGGCACAACGTTCTCCTCGTTGGAGGCTGGGCCCTTGCCTTTCTTCGTCACCGGAGCCTCCTCAGGCTCCTCACCGAGTCGCTTCTCGCCTTTGTGGGCGGGGGCCTCGGGTGTCGGGCCGAAGGACACGAAGGCCTGGCGCTCCTGCACAGGAACGTGGTTTTCCTGAGTTAGTACAATAACGAAACTACTCGACATAGAAACAAATATGAAGAATACTCAACCCTTACCCCCGGTGGCGGATTGGTAAGTGAGAAGCTTCTGGGACACCCCTGGTTGGTGAGGGATGTCCCCGTGGCGAAAAACTCGGAGAGTCGGTCGACGGCGTCCGAGTTGGAGATCGGGGTATCCGTTTCCCAAGTCGGGTCGGTTGGCCCGGTGTACTCGAACCCGAGCCGAATCCTTTCCTTGAGAGGCTGGACGCGGCGCCTCGTGAAGGAGACGGCGATGGCCACGCCGGTCAGCCCCTCTTCTTTGAGATTCTGGATCAGGCCGAGCAGCTCGCTGACCTGATCCATTTCAGAGGAGGAGGGTGCAGAGATCCAAGAGGGAGAAGCTCAAGGCTTCCTCCCATTGAAGGAAGGGAGACAAGGGGAAGGATTGGAGCAGTAGAACCACTCCAGGTTCCATCCCTTCAAGGAGGTCCAGAGTGGCAAGGGGAAGTACTCTTTCTTGAGGCCACTCCGGAGTTGGAATCTGGCTCCGCCAACGGCCTTAGGGGCGTTGTCAGTAGGGTAGGCTTTCAAAAAGAAGAGATGGCGAAAAAGGGCGAAGTGGGGAGCGATCCCCAGAAAAGCTTCGCAGAGTTGAACAAAGATAGAAATTTGAAGAATGGAGTTGGGGTTTAAATGAAAGAGCTCGATTTCATAGTGGTTGAGCAGACCACGAAGAAAGGAGGAAGCGGGGAGTCCGAACCCGCAGGTAAAGAAAGACTCGAAAACGACGATCTCCTCTTGGCGAGTGGGAAGGACTCACCATGGCGGTGCGCCAGTGATGAGCTCGCGATTGGGAGAACGCCGGTGTCGACCAGGGTCTACAGCCGCTCTTCGGTGGTGATGGAGGTTGCCCAGGTCCCCGCCATTGGAATGTGGTGGGGGAGGGGGAGCGGCGAAGTTGGGTCTCAAGTTCGGTGGCAGCGGCGGCGCTAGGGTTACCCTATGGCGGAGGGAGCGCTAAAACCCTAGCGGGAGCGTTTCGGGGAGATGAACAGGCTCGGGCGCACGATGCAAGCGTAACTATTCAAATGTCCCGGCGTGCTCTATTTTAAAGAAAATGGGCGACGCTTCGTTTCCGTGTTGGGCGGGAAAGAATGAAGCCCTAAAATCATCGCTTCAAGATTTGGGCCTGGACTTAGGTTCCAGAGAGCACGCCCCACGTGGGCCGCAAGCTGTACACGACATTGCTCGGGTACAGGTGTCACTCGGATCAAACCTAGTCAGGAAGAGGGCGAGCCCCCGGTCGGGCCTTATGCCAGTCGTCAATCTCTGAGGACTGGGCGCTTCCCGGATAATTAACTTAGCTTTTGATGTGCCCCCTGGGGACAGTAGTCGGTGTGGCTTTAGCCAGACCGGACATCAAAGGTTACCTCTTCAGTTGGGTCGCAGTGGCATATCTCCGGATCATTCGTCATCAAGACGAACACCACTTGGATGACCTCAACTTGGAAGTAGGCGTATTCTTCCGAGAATCGCTAGCTTGACTCCGCACTAGTCGGGTCAGGATGCCTAATTGTCTTGGGTTCCGAGTAGCATGCTTTACATAGGCCATAAGCTGTACAAGGCATTGCTCGGATACAGGTGTCACTCGGATCATACCCAGTCGGGAAAGATAGCGTGCCTGATCGGGCCTTATGCCGGTCGTCGATCTCGAGGATGGCGCTTCAAATTACAACTCGGCTCTTGGCGTACCTCCAGGGTCAATGGTCGGTCGATTTCTTAATCAGATTGGGTGTCAAGAGTTACCTCTTCAGTCGGGTCTCAGTGGCACATCTTTGGATCGTTCGTCATCAAGACGAACACCACTCGGATGACCTGAACTTAGAGACGAGCGTATTCTTCCGAGAATCACTAGCTTGACTCCGCACTAGTCAGGTCGGGGCGCCTGAACGCTCTACACGAGTTGTGGCATGTCCCCTGCTGGACTGAATGTCGAGTTCTGCCAGTCAGACTAGAATGTCATAATTTGTAACAGGGAAGATAAAGCAGGGTGACACTGATCACTCGGCTACATCTACCTTTTTGGTATACCTCTCCGTGGGGCCAATAGCCAGCATACCGACCAGTCGGACTGGATACCAAACATCTTTTTGAGACTTGAGATTCTCTTGAGTCCTTTGCAACTGCGTTTTTTGATCAGCAGGTTACTCGGCAAGCGGAACTTCATCAACCGAACAAAGAGTGATGTCACTCGGGCTACATTTGATGGGTCATGAAAGTGAACCAGATCAAAACAACTCACCACGGCACACTTTCGGGGGACTCTTGTGGACAACATGGGCTCCGGGTATTCGGAGATATACGGTTGGACGTACCACCTCCTTGGGTCAGGTTGTGTGGATCTTCCAGAAGGCAGGCTTGGAGGATGGCGCGGCCTGACTTGCTCTACAAGGAAGCGAATTCGTATTCTACTCGAATACATGGAGATAGACGTGACTAACCCGGTTATATCTCTATCTCCCTTATACGGATTAGGGAACCTATCTGTAACCCGACCCCTTGCACTATATAAAGGGGGTCAGGGGTCCCTAATTAGATCATCTCATCATCAAATTCATCGTCCACATCATTGTCTGTTCTCGTGCCATCTCGACGAGAACATACATTGTAATCGACACCCCACAATACAATCCACGAGTACAGGAGTAGGGTATTACCTCTTTGAGAGGGTCCGAACCTGTATAAATCCTGCCCCTTGTGCTACCATTGAGTTGTGATCTTTCGCATAGCCCTATAAAATACATTGCCGACACAAATCGTCGACAGGGGGATTGAGACTTAGAAGTCGAGGATTTGTCTAAGAATGAGACAAGGAGCGGAGTGCGGGATCTCCGACTCTCGGGCCATAAAAGCAGGACCATAAGTGGTCCCTTGAAGTTGGATACGGTCCGACACAACGTGTGGCTATCACGCGGTAGTGCTGGTGTGGAGTCTAGTTGCGTGCTCTGAGGAGGCCCTGCAACAAACTCCAACCCGAGACGAAGGCGGCAAGGTGCTGTCACCGAGGGTGATCTAGGTCATACACTTGCTAGACCTCTAATTCAATAGAGTGGTGATTCACAACGGGAGTGCCCAAAATCCTGAAATATGATGGTGGAAGAAAGGAGGAAGACTGGAACAATGGAAGTAGTTAAGTTAGGATGGGTTTGGTCGTACCAAGAGGTTGGTACAAAAACTAGAAAAGGGTTGGATAGAAGGTTCCTATGGGAACCACAAATTATTCAAATAAATGGCTATTTAACAATGATTTAAATTGGCGAGGTCAAAGATTTGTTTATCAATATATCTAACTGCTCTATGCAAATAAAAAAACCTTTAACCTTCCCTTGGAGCCTTTATCATTACTTGCATTAGGAGGGTGTTAACTCGCAAGTATGGCTTGATTGCGCACTTACCCTCGCACTCACTCACTCTTTAGATGAAGATTAACCCAAGGATCCTTATGAGTGTCATGAAGATGAAAATCTGGTCTACGACGGTCAGGATGAAGTTTAGGACGGTCCTCTAGTCATTTGCAAGATTGCATAACCACTGGATGATTTTTTGTTATTTTTAAGCTTTTCGCATTAATGTTGAACTCTGAACCTTCTTTTGTAATGTACTTTGTCATTTGGCTTGATCGGCCCTGATGTAAACTAATCACCAAAAGACGCTATTTTGATTATTTAACTAAAGTCAGCTTTGTAACGCTTGCATGCGATTGAACTGACTATGTAATGGTATGCACTAGCCTACCAATCCAAGAATTAGTAAGGAAAACTCCTTGGTCCTCAGAGGTGAGGGTTCACATTGCCTCACTAATAGGCAATGGGTGGGAGAGGGTGGGGAAAGTGGCGATGATAATCGAGTGCGGTTTGGTGGCATGAGCTGAGGGGCCCTTTGGGTGTAAAACCCATCCCAATGGGTATTTGGGCCAGAGGAAGTGAGGTAGAGGCCAATGATTTGACCCCGTATGGCCTAATTGACCCGTTAGCCATTTTAAGTTCATGTGCATGAAAATGGTTAAAAAAATGCATAAAATTATTATTTGGAAGGGTGATTTAGACAGATGCCACTGCAGAATTACAAGATTAGAAATTTATCACTCATGTGTTACTGATATGTGGGACCTAGACCAAATATCATTGACACATAGTAGCAATTCTCTAATTTCATAACTCTGTAGTAGTATATATCCAATTAACCCTATTTGAAACCATGTTCATGCCAAATGTCGGGGATTGGGTGCAACATTGACCGTAGGTCAATAGACACGCCTAGTCTATCTTCGTGACTAAGGTACCTTTAAAAAAAATTTCATGCAACTACGAAAAGAACACTCATAAACAAGAGCGAGCACAATACCCTCCTGCTGAGCATGAGCTATTGCCATGACTAAACAATCTTGCATGTCGCGCATGGATCCCTCCATACCTGGCACGACCCCACATGTTACACAAAAGCCTTTACTATGCTCGCTTGGCCTCGACTGATGTGCCCATCCCTCCATGCCTGACATGGCCCACACGTAGGGCATAATGCTTTACTATGTTCGCTTGGTCTTGTCTGCCGCATGTGGATCTCTCCATGCTCGACATAGCCCCACACACTGAGCATAAGCCTTTGTTATACTCGCGTGGCCCTGTCCGCCATGCATGGATCCCTCCCTGCTCTGCACAGGCCCACAATGCCTAGCCAAGCTCTCCCTATGCCAAGACACCTGTTCACCCTTGTGTGGCAACCCAGGAGAACCCTTAAGTAGATAGCAAGGAATCATCGAAAATTTCACCTATAAATGGAACGAAGGTCTCTCATTGAGGAGGGGGAGAAAAAAAAGAGAACAACAAGACACACCTGAGGCACCCAACTCAAAGGAGATAGCTAGCAAACACTTAGTAGATATGGAAGGAGTAAGGTGAGAGGTAGAAGGAGAGCCCTGCGGCATTGTAACCGGTTTTTCAACATCAACCAGGCCAAACTGAAGCAGTTATATTATCCTTTCTCAAGGAGGTTTGAACTAGTACAAAACTCGTTGTATCCCTCCACCTAGGCCTAGCTAGTCGAATGAAGCGTCCGAAAGCTTGTCTCTGGGGTAGGAAGGGGTCCTCTTGATCCCACCCTCAACCAGGAGTAAGCTTGGCACCTGTGGCCATTTCCCATACGTTGACACCAAATAATTCATGCATGTTTGTAATATTTTATTAGAAAATTTTCTTTTTTTAGAATTAACATGTGAATTTGAATTATCAAATATGCGTCAGTTCAAACAGTGTTTTTTTAGACCGGACCATAGAGATTTGACGG